>CM073578.1:74037422-84037422 GCA_037074715.1 Magnolia kwangsiensis
TGTTTCAAATACTGTAAAGACGGAGTACAACATAAAGTGATGGCCGATGCGAGACCGTATACAGAAGCTGAGTCCTTCTTTACATATGCTAGCTATTAAAATAATTCCCTATCAAAAAAATAAATAAGGATGAAGGTGGTGTCTTACAGAATGATCTAGAAAGTGCAATTACGAAGTTAGCAAAAAAAGTACTTCCATCTGAAACTGCAAAAATAAGCAAGAAGTTCTATTTTGTGCCAAAACATTTAAGGCAACCGGGACAACCGCCGTTAACCCTGTTGTCATCTGTACAATTAAAAATTTTACAGTCAAATTATACGGTGCCGCTGCCGTATGCTGAAAGAAATAAGCCATTTTCGGCCGCTCCAACAAGATTTCAAGTTAAGGCGAATGAAAAATATCCTGAGCCAATCGAGTTCTATATTTCAGAAGAAGTAAGGACAAGATGAGAGACTCAAAGTAATGACTATCGTAGTAGGTTGACACCGCAAGACCTCCAAAAGTATAGTCCGGCAAGTAAGAAAATTATGAAAACATGGGCTTTAATTATGAAGAACCCGTTGGCCTAAACCATGGGAAAGGAATTCAAGTCCCCATTGAGGTCGATCAGGAGAAGCGTAAAAAATTTCAAGGGTTGGGGGCAAGCTAGCCAATGAATATGATTGCAATCGTGTAGCCTCCCACAGAAATATGCTGCCTCAATATCTCCGAGAATGAAAAATATATCTTCAGTAACAGTCACAATCATATCCCGGGGGCAAGTTCAAAGCCAAATGAGATAAAGTGTGCTCAATGAAAGTAAAATTCTTCAAAGAAGTAAATGAAAGCCTATGTTGGCCTATACTCGCGTTGACAAAAAAAGGAAATTTCTTCTGAAGGCGCTACTGATTTTGATACAGAACATTACCAAGATAATAATTCTGTATCAAAAGGGGGCAAGATGAATAGGATAAATAAGAAGTTCGCAAGCATATCAAAATCATATGACAAAGCATATCAAGATCATATGATAGCAAATAAAGAAAGACGAAGAAGGTGAGCGCCATCAAGAGAGTTCTATAGAATTTTTTCTGAAATTGATATCACCATTAAGAGAGTTCTATAGAATTTTGCCTGAAATTGATATCACCATCAAGATGGTATATTACAAACGATACAAACGATATAGATAAGCAATTTCAGGTAAAAATACCTATCATCGTCTTTCAAGACAGCATGTTAGATCATCGTCATAAGTCTTCAGTCTTCCAAGACATTTGAAGATAGCATATTAAATCGTCACCGAACAAAAAAGTGTCAATGATGGCTATCAAGCGTTGGCACTCATCACCGATAGAAAATCTCCATCGAAATTGAATTTATCAGGTGACGTTCATCGCCGATAGAAAATCTCCATCGAAATCGAATTATCAGGTATTGATGATCATAAAAAGAAAAGAGAGCAGCTATCGCTACTGCCGATCAATCGCTCATCAAAGTTGCCATCATCGCTAAGCTGATACATTGTTTTAAACACGATACAAAAGTCCTTATGACATTATCAGCAGCAGCGAAATGTCAATTATTGATCAACTACATGATAATAGTAGAATGAATCATACAGTCAACTGTATATACATAATTGGCGATAACAATGGCTGTTTATCATAAAAAGGCAGCCTAGTCAAGTCCCGAAAAAAGAAAAAAAAAAAAGCCAAGTCCAAAAAGGACCAAATCTCAAAAGGGACCAGCTACGCATAAGACCTATGAAGATCGCCATTCGGGCAGCGGCGAGAAGCCAGTGGCCCTAAAAAGCCCGTGAAGGCTGTAACGCCCGTGAAAAATCCGTACTTGGGCTCGAGTACCAACTCGACCCGGAATCGCATAAAAATAAATTCCATGGAAATTAAGCGTAAGTTAGCTAGCGCCACGCTAGAGTAGCTGGGAAATAGTCCCTGATCACTTTAAATACGTTCTGCAAGACCCAAATCGAGTAGAACAAACAACTCTACAATACTCTATAACCTCGGATCAAACTCTAAGCAGGTTTGTTCTCTGGACCGTATTAGAATTTTGTATTGGATTTAGACCGCGTGTCGAAGGTCCGATACCTCCTATCTTAGACCGTTAGAACCGCCCAGCTGGACTTGACAATCATCTCGAAAATCAAGTCAAACCGATAATCACAGACGATTTCGTTGAACCCGGACTGAAGCGACCGCGAATAGGGACGAATTTGGAATTTCAAATTCAAATCTGGCACACGACTTGACGCGTCAGTATTAAGCGTTCTGACCGTCAGAATTCATCCAGATTACACCCTCGGATCAGGAAAAATTTCTATTTATTATCATGAGACTTTCAGCCCTGATCTACGTGCGCTGACCGCTGAACTGAAACTGGTCCGCCACGTGCGATCTGCGAACCCTGCCAGACTGAAAACTTAATACGAGCTACATCTGGTACACATGAGCTTAAGTCTGATCGCAATCGACCAGGGGACCACCAGAAAGCAGTTTTTGGACCGAAACAGCCCCGAAATGGATAGGCATCAAGTAAACTTCGTCCTGGAGCCTATTTCCGGCGATTTCAAGCTTATAAAAGGGGTTGAAACCCTCATTTCTCCTTCCCATCCGAAATTCACAAACCCTAGGAAGAAAAGAGAGAGAGTTTGAGAGAAAGAGAAGAAGGGATTTTTCCCTCTTCCGAGCCCTTGACAGTTGCTGCTTGAGCACTTCCTTCCAATCACCTGGCTGGTGATTTCTCCACTTTTTCAGGTATAAAATAACCCCAAAAACTTGCTGATTTAGGGTTTACTTAGTTACATAACATGTTAGCTAACGTATTCCATAAATCAGGCTCTCCTACTGCCGTAGACGAAGCGTACACGCTCCGTTCAAAATTCCGCGACCGTAAGAGACTAGGTGAGGATTTTAGACGCTTTGATTGACGGTTTACAACGCTTTCAATGTCGTTTAATAGTAGATTATCGATGGCATCGCCGTTTGACATGTACAACATGCTCTCCGTTTCCTGTTTCGTAAATTAACGAAGAATATGAGATTTAGGGCATTTTAGTCATTTGTAGGAAGTACGGTCTACATGCATATTTTGCTGACGTGATTGACATGGTTTGTTGCCGCATTAGGGAGTTAGGAATGCTTGCATAATCAGTTTGGCGAAGAGATTCGCCAAGTTGCGCGCTTTGGGTCGACATACTATATGTGGACTTAAGTGTGTAGTGTATGTGTTTGTATAAATGCTTGTATTAGTATGTATTGAATTGAATGATGTTATGTAGTAGTTTGAGATTGATTTCATGATTACTATGCTGACCTAAATGATTTCCTACATGTTTACCTTATGCATGATTGCATTACATGCATAAAAAGTATGCCTTGAAGATTTGCTTAAGTTGAATGTTATAACATAGGTTAACATGCTCACATGATGTATTTCAATTCCAATACCTTTGCGTATAGTGCTGATAGGATTCCATAGATGTGTGGGACTAGACTTAGTCCAGGCAGTCGGTAACCGAGCGAATTCGTGGCTGACTGGTCATAGCCACGAACGACGCGTCGATGAACGTGATTCGTGTTGAGAGTTGGCGGCAGTGGTTAGGCCACGCGAAGTGTTTTACACACTTCATGTCGTTCGACTTGAGATGCGATCGCGCTAGTCGAGCCCGTCAAGTAACCCGACTGGCCGATGTATGTTCACCTTGTATGTATCATAACTGCTTGAACCTAGGGTACTGAACTTACCATTGTAAACCCTATTAACCGTGGTACCTTAATCCACGAAGACTCATGAGCCGGGCATGGTGGTATGGGACACCGTGGTCGAGCTGTCGGCCTACGCTGGGGCCACAAACCTCCCCGTAGTGACCAGTGAGCACCTTGAATCGTGAGCAGATTATGGTGGTATGGGACACTATATTCTAGCTGTCGGCCTACACTGATCAGGCGACGAGCCCTTTGTAGTGACCGCGATCGTATTCTGAGTCCACGGGAGGCGACGACCCTTCCGTTGCAGTAGAGTACGGTAGGCCTGTATTGATAAGGTGATGGGGGAGCGGTGCAACGAGTGCGAGTAACAGCCCTGGCAGCCCTTGCAATGACCTACGAAATATACATCGTATGAGATTACTAGGAGTGACGACCCTAGACAGGATCTGTGTTGGGATTGATACAAGGGAAGTACCTTAGTTTCCCAATCCTGCTGTTTGAATGGACTAATAACAACTTGGAAATCATATCACCATAGCATTGCATGTGCCTGGAAGATGTGGAGCACTCTAGGGAGTGTGGCATGCCGCGGTCGTAAGATGTTGCCGCATGAGGGTGATCGTCGGTGAGGGCATACATCACGTCATATCATCTTGCATTAACAACAGTGTTAGGATTGTCTGATTTACTGCTTTACTATTATCGCGTGATTGAATTGTGAACATGCTAATCTTTGCTCTATGATTCCACTGAGTTGATCAGACGAGATCCAGGAGGTGGAGCCAGAGATCGACGAGGACCAGGATGAGTTCTCGTATATGCAGTATCATGACGGCTTCCCGTAGGCGACCTGGATCGAGGGGGCATCAGTGGGACTTTCTTTTTGAACATTATTCTTTTGATATGTATATGTACATGAGACTCAGAGATGTAGTCATACTTTGGAGACAGATGAGATTACTTTGTTTTTTTTTATACAGTGATATATACATTGTTTAGTCTTCCGCTTGCTTTTATCACTGGATCTGAAGTATGAATTGCAGTTTTGGTATACTTTTACTCATGTGAATGCTTTAAATCAGACAACATTGAATCATAACCATTTTTGTTGCATAAGTGACGGTCTGGAACTCGGGAGTTGAGTTTATACACGACCCCCGATTTTCAGGGTGTTACAAAGGCCATCGTACGCATACCCATGCGGGCAGCTGACGGAGTCAATGACCAAAAGCCAGAAGGTCAAAAGTTGAAAAAAAGCCAAAAAAGCTCAAAGTCTTCAAATGACCAAAGGCCAAAAGAGCTAAAAGTCTTCAATGACCAAAATCAAAAGAGCCAACAGTCAACCGAAAGATCAAAAGTAAAAGGCAAAAAAGTCGACCAAAAGTCAAAGTGTTAAAAGTCCTCAAATGACCAGTCAGCGTAACCCCTATGCCGTCTGTATAGCTTTCTGGCAGCGTCACGAGGAATGGAGGACAAGCCCTCACGTGAATGGGACCGACCTTGCAGGTGAAGAAAATGAGGCCTGCAGTGTGCGCTTTAGATAGGCCAACCATGCATAAGACCCCCCAGATTTGTGGTTCGATTCCGGTACTAACTCATGAGGAAGGGCTTAAACCTACTCATCGATGGATCGGCAACCATGAATTTGGTATCCCCAAAGGTAGCCTTGCGAGCTCAGTGAACTCTAGAGAGTTACCGTGGCCAACCCTGTGCGTAAAACCAATCGAGTTCACGGCCCCGGTAGCTTCACTGGACACCTCTGATGGATCGCGGTTTGTGAACTCCCTAGGCAGTGAGAAGTCTAACGAACTCTAGAGAGTTACAAAGACCATCACGTAAAATTCAACTCTAACTAGAGTCCAAGTAAATTCGCCAAGTAAATTCGCTCCACTACTCAAGAGCCTAAACTGTGTGCAACTGACTGAATTGAAACTTAGCACCACCAATAAAATATAAACGAATGAAGTCATGTTGGGAATCCGATATTGACAAGCATAAAATATTGGTGCTTTATGATTAGTTCATAGAATGTCATGATAAACTATGTGCAATGTTCAAAATGCAGCAAATTCATGTTGAAGTTATGACATAGATAATATGTCTGGAATAATGCATAATGTAGAAGTGCATGAAAAAGTTACTGAAATTTACTAATGAAAATCAAAATTGAACATACACTCAAATATGAAAAAAAAAGAGAAGATGAAAGGAAGAAGCAAAAGTTTGTATACAAAAAAAAGGAGGGATTACATGCTTATAATTCCTCTGTGATGCCTATTACATTCATATATTACCGCAAGTTTTTCTTTAATTGAAGCTGAGCTGCATCATACTTTGATTTCTCTTTAAGAATAATCTTTGTTTGATCAGGAAGGCCAGCTAATTTGTCTTCTAGAGATATAATCATTTCCTTGCTCCTAAGTAATTCAAACTTTTCAGCGTCAGCAGACCGAATATTGACATCAAGTTTCTCTTTAACCTCCTGTATAGACAGTTCCTTCTCATGACCTTGCAGTTCCATCTGTGAAATCTCTTCTCTTAAAGCCGCGATACGATCTTGAATAAGTACCTTGTCATCAGTGAGGGTCTTCAATTGTTCTTGCAATGATAATTACTCCTGGTCTAATTCAGATATGGTGGAAGCAATAAGTGAAGCCCTCTCCTTAGACAAAGTTAACTGCTTCCCGTATTCCAGAACTTCTGGAGCGATCGTAATATTCTCCGCTGATGCCAAAGAAGCTATCGAATCACGGAATCTGAGGAGGGAATCACACAAAACAGAAATATTAATCTTCGCCATCTTTGCAGAGCTTTTCAGAATTTCGATGGCAATATCTAGGTCTGGCCATTGTTCAGGATCTTTGAAGATATGAACTACCGTTGACAAAGAGTTTTTCATCAAAAGCATTTTGTGAGCGGGAATCTTTAAAGGAAATGGTAGCTCAGAGACAGTGGCCACAGATTCGGAGCTGGCCGCCCCACTACTGGGGAGAATTCCTACAACATGAATAGGAGATCGAGTTAGAGTGAGAAATATAAAATGAAGTATTTACAGCTCTTCAAATTAATATATATACCTGTCGTAGAGGTGTGACCAGCAAGTAAGGAAACTTCTGGGGCTGCAGAAGTACCAGCTTCCAACATGTCAGCAAGAGAGGGCGCTCTCACTTCTGTGCTGGAATCTCTAGTAGTAGGAGTTGGTAGATCAGTAGTCTCGATAGGGAATACAATTTCATGGGTCACACTCTTCGGTGCCACCAGAGGGGCCAAAGAAACCTGTGAGGAGACCATTGGTGCAACTGGATGAAGATCTACAGAGGAGGCAGCGCTCGTTTCGATGCAAGCCACATGAGTACCTAAAAAAAAAGGGAAATGACAGTGATCACTAGACAAGCACGTAAATATTTAAGGAATTCTTGCTCCCTTGCCAGGTGAATACCCATATTCCCCGTAGTCCAAGGGTTCTTCATCCTCTTCGGTTACCGCATGTGGCTTGCTAGGAACGGAAGTGGTAGGGGAAACTTCAGGAGCCGTGGGGAGATGTTCTTCCTCTACATTTTCGGTGGCCATATCTTCCTCATCATCTATGTTGACCTCCCCTTCTTCATAGTCATCATCTTGAACTTCATCATTTCCACCATCATCATTGTTATCATCATCTCCAGATCTCAGGGAAGTGGAATCTCCTGATGCAGAAGATGAACTTTCGCTTGCCAGATCTTCCTCATCTACCTCTGCAACCATGACTTGTTTTCCTTTGTAGGAAATAGGCTGGTTGCTTTCTCTTGGAGATCTCCTGCCAACTGGAATCGATGGAGATGAAGAGACCTGTCTTGCCTCTTCCTGGGGAGTGGGTGACGACATTTGCAGACGTGCTCGTGATCTAGTCATCGGAGACGATGAGCTAGGGGGAAGAGTTTGTGAAGAAGGGGCAGGTTGTTTCGAGCTGGACCTTCCTTAGTTGTAGCAATCTCTTCAGGAATAGGGGAGGATGCTCCTCAACATCCTCCGGAGCTCGGCCACCATGATCATGGGGGACATGTTCAAATTCCGCCAAGACTCCATGGGCAAACCAACCATCTAAAGTATTAATTGGTTTTCTCTCACGGATTGGCTCTTCCTTCGAAATCTTTCTACAAATTTCACCATGATGAGGAGCGCGACCTTTCTCTAGAATGAAGTTGATTCCGTTCTCAATTTTTCTGCCCCTAAGCCGAGGTGGATGGAGAAAGAGAAGAGAATCCACTGGTAGGCATTTTTTGATCAGAAATGATTGGTGGTCCCACCACCTCATCCAGCTATAAGAAGTACAAACTATCCGGTCGCAGCTAGGGATGATGAAAGAAGAGTTGACATGGCTGCCTAATCGTTGCTTCCATATCATGGCCCAGTTCAAAGGACCTGTTCCATAGTAGCGCATTCTCTTAGTAACCAGCCCACAATCTTCTGGCACAGCTTGGTCATAGCCAAATTGGCGAGAA
Organism: Magnolia kwangsiensis; assembly: GCA_037074715.1. NCBI lineage: Eukaryota > Viridiplantae > Streptophyta > Magnoliopsida > Magnoliales > Magnoliaceae > Magnolia > Magnolia kwangsiensis. The sequence continues at coordinate 74,045,614 of CM073578.1, forward strand.
AAATGGCTGGGATAGTAGGGTTCTCTCCAAAATTTTGTTCCTTCCCTAAGAGGCAAACTGCAAGAACGAATAGAAAGAAAAAAGGCCCTTTCCGCCACAATCAGTGCCCCCTGATCCACCATATTTGTATCTTGAATGTAGTGATGAAGGCGGAACTGGAAGAAGTCCACTTGATCAAAATCCTAGATCTTGTCGATCACCCATTCATACGATCTTCTGGCCATGGCCCTTTGTTAAAAAAACCATAGAGGAAGATGAGAAGGGTTGACATAAGCCTTCTCCGGTGCTTCAAAAGTCCAGGAGAAATAGACTCCTAACCATCCGATGAAGTAGTGCCAGGCAGTATACGCTGATGAAGATCCCAGGGTGGGATTTTTGACATGTGTAGAGATTTCTCCAAAGGCCCGATAAATGGAACATAGCACCGGGGGCATAATGGAATACTTCTGACCTTCCGCTAGAGCTCTGGTGACAACGAAGGTGGTGGGGCGAATAGCATCTGCCCACTTGGAACTAGGAAGGGCAACTATGCTTAGCCAGTAAGCTAGGAAGGCTACAAGTTCCCCAAAGGAACTATAATCTGGTCGTGAAGAGTCGTTAATTCCTTACAGCGACTGTCGCGGAATCCAAAAAATGAAAAAATATGTTAATATGTAGGAGTATGTGATGAAGAGGAAAATGCTAATCTTTAGGTCTAAAATACCTGAGTATTCTATAAAAATGGGCTAGCCATTGCAGAGGCGATAGTTTGTGAAAATTTGGAAACTTTTCCATTTCTCTGAAAAGTTCAATGGTGGTTTCGGAGATAGAAGGTTTACAGTCGAGAGAGGATATAAATGCCAATCTGCATTCGTCTGGATGAACTCATCATAAAATCTTCCTGTAAGCGGGAGACCTGCTATGCGATACAGATCCCATAGCGATATGCTCATTTCTCCGAACGGCAAGTGAAGACAATTGGTGGTGGGAGACCAATATTCGAGGAATCCTTTCAGCACGGAGGGTTCCTTATAAAAGTATTTGGATGTGACCTCTATCACACCATAAAGGCCTACTTTGGCAAGAGTACTCGCGTGTTTCTCCAGGATTGCCTCTGCCCAATCAGAGTAATAGTGACGAGAAGTCAGTAGGCCTCTTGTTCGAAAATCTTTCGATCCCCAGAGAGGATCGCAGTCCTTGTACCGCTGTCTGACAGTCTTGTAGAAATATGTTGGAAAGAGATTGTGCGGACTGTGAAAGGGAGTGAGGAAGATCATGGGATGGGCTTCTCCGATGATCTGCCGCGGTTTCTGCGTTTGCATTTTTTCTTCGAGAATCCGAGGTTCTCGCGCCACCCACTATTCAGTATACATCAATTTCTCTTCGTCAACGTAATCTGTGGGTTCACATTCAAGAATGGACTGGTGACGATGAACCTTGATGGGAATTATTGTCATGCCTTCTGAATGAGGGTTGTCGAATTTCATGACACCCTCGATCACTCGAACGGATTCCCAAGAGTTCTGGAGTTCTTCTTATTATGCTCTTTTATCTTTTCTTCAAACTCCTTCGCCTTATTTCTACCAGTTTTCTTGGAGCGAGAAGCAGGAGGGGTATCTTCTCTGGCAGGGGGTCTATCGCTATCCGTGCGAATATGGGCGGTTGTCTTCAACCATTCTTCCCAATCATATTCACGACCGTGCTTTGGAGGTAGTTCTATATTTCCCATGATTATAGCTCGATGAATGGGAGAGGAAAGCGATTCAATGCGGTCAGTAAAATCAAAAGTTGGGAGTACTGGCTCTTTGAAGTATGCGGGAGTTTAAGTGGTGGTTTTGGTGCGCTTAGCCGGTAGTTGATCAGTGGAAGGAGACGGGCGATGAGAAGATGTATCGGGTGGGTCGGGATGAGAAGGATGCTCCGTTGGAGGGTCTACGAGACGAAGGGTCCTCTTGATGCGGGCCATGAAGAGAAGAGGGTAAAGACCTAAGGAAGATTGTTGAGGAAAGTTCAGAAAATAGCAAGGTCTTTGTTGCGCGGGTCCGCGCAATCAAAATCAGTTACGCAGCGTGTCGCAATAATTAGAAAACTTGCGTGGACGGAAGATCTGCTGCACGGGTCTTCGCAGACAATCTCGGTTGCGCGGAAAAATTGTCAAAAGGAAAATTTTTTCCAGAGGAAGTGGAACCTGCAGGATATGAAGGAAGTGCAGTATTTATAGGCTACCGCGACTGAGTATATAAGCGGCCAGTTGCGCGGGTCCGCGCAAGCCAAATGAAAAGTAAGAAATTTGATCCTTTTTTGTTTCTTGATAAAACAAAGAAAGGATCAAGGGGGCATCTGTTGAGGTATAAAAAATGGTGAAGGAATCAAGCAAGGAAAGGCAAAGAGATAAGAAGAACTTTTGAAAAGAAGAAGAAAGACATAGCATTCATGAGAGTGCGTAGGTCCGTGCAGCCATTATAGGTTGTGTGGTCCCGCGCAATCAATCTCAGTTGCGCAGGTCCACGCAAAGAAAGTATCAGTTGCGCGGGACCTTGGAATGTACTGCGCAAAGGGCTTCGTTCAGAATGACCTAAAGCACTGAAAAATAGTCCCACATCGCTAAGATCAGGATTTTCACATGTGCGAGGGTCTATAAATACCCCTTCCCCTCCTTCATTAGGGGTAATTGAAGATTTTCAGGAGGAGCAGAGTGGAGCAGAAGACAGAAGGTAGAAGAGAGTTTCCTAGTAGTTGCGCAGGACCGCACAACCGATACCGGTTGTGTGGGTCCGTACAACCAGGTTGCCCTGCAGTCTGTGAAGTCCAAAGGCCGTCATGCTGCTGAAGTTCGTGGGCTAGGCTTCCTTTCTCCAGGCTTTCTCCTCTTCGTGGGTTCAAAGGAGAAAGATCAGTCGATCTATTCGACATTCCTCCTAAATCCTAGAAGATGGTTGAAATAGGCACTGTTATGCTGCTGAAATCTTTATTTCATTAAAGACCCGTCGATCGGAACGACATTCCTCATAAGTCTTAGGAGATGATCGAATCAGGCGTCGGAAGGCTGTCAAAATGAACTTTTGATGTTTAAAGAACAAGTCCTTCATTTTTAAATGATTTATCTTAGAATCAAGGGATGTAAAGAGGATGTAAATGAACTCAGTATCAATAAAACGTGATGAATGTTCATAGTACTCTTTCTTTGTTATGTTTAAATAAGACAATCTCCCAAATTAAATGCATTTGTTTCTTTGTCGAAACAATCCCATAGAGAACTGCTATACATTGAAATGTATAATACAACGATTGATCAATAGGGACGAGATAGTATTGGGAAAAGAAAGAGAAAGAGACTCCATGGCAACTGTAAACATGCTTACAGTTTGAAAGAAGGACCAAGATGTAAATAACGCAAAAAGCGATAAAGCTATAAAGAAGGGTGCGGTGATCACACTGCGGTCAGGTTAGAAGGTGGCAAGCCCTACAAAGCAGAAATCAGAAGTCACTGGGAAAGAAACGACTGCAAAAGAGAGTAATAGCGGCAAGACAACGGAGAAGAATGAGATGACGAGAGTGACTTATGACATGGTAAATCATCTAAAGGGAATACCGGACCGACTAAGCATTTATGATGCACTGAAACTATCAGAAGAATTTTGACAAAGTTTGATCCAGGCCTTATCTGATCATGACATTAGGGAAACCTTACTGGCTGAGTTAGAACATGAAGAACTCGATGAACATGAGGACTATTTTCCGGTCATTTCTTTTTCTGATAATGATCTGATCTGCGAAGAAGACCATAACAGACCACTAATGATAGAAGGTCATATTCGTTGGAAGAAATTCAAACAGATTATGATAGATAATGGGTCTGCAGTAAATCTTTTGCCACTCTCAATGTTAAATAAATTAAACTACCATCGCTCAGAACTACGCTCCAGCGGAATAATAATACAAGGTTTTAATCAAGATGGGCAGAGCGCACTTGGCAAAATTACGATAACATTGGAAATAGGAGAATTGACTACTGACGTTGTTTGTCACGTCATAAGTGCAGTGACGACATACAACCTTCTCCTAGGAAGGCCATGGATACATCAGTACAATATCATACCCTCTACTCTGCATCAGTGTTTCAAATACCGTAAAGACGGGTACAACATAAAGTGATGGCCAATGCAAGACCGTATACAGAAGCTGAGTCCTTCTTTACAGATGCTAGCTATTATAAAGAATTCGCTATCGAAAAAATGAATAAGGATGAAGGTGATGTCCTAAAGAATGATCGGGAAAGCACAATTACGGAGATAGCAAAAAAAGCAGTGCCATCTGAAACCGCGAAAATAAGCAAGAAGTTTTATTTCGTGCCAAAACATTTAAAGCGACCGGGACAACCGCCGTTAACCCTGCTGTCATCCGAACAACTGAAAATTTTACAGTCAAATTATACGGTGCCGCTACCGTATGCTGAAAGAAATAAGCCATTTTTGGCCGCTCCAACAAGATTTCAAGTTAAGGCGAGTGAAAAATATCCTGAGCCAATCGAGTTCTATATTTCAGAAGCAGTTAAGGACAAGAGGAGAAACTCAAAGTAATGACTACCGTGGTAGGTTGACGCCGCAAGACCTCCAAAAGTATAGTCCGGCAAGTAAGAAAATTATGAAAAACATGGGCTTTGATTATGAAGAACCCGTTGGCTTAAACCATGGAAAGGGAATTCAAGTCCCCATTGGGATCAATCAGGAGAAGCATAGAAAATTTTAAGGGTTAGGGGCAAGCTAGTCAATGAATACGATTACAATCGTATAGCGTCCCGCAGAAATATACTGCCTCAATGTCTCCAAGAACAAAAAAATATATCTCCAATAACAATCACAATCATATCCAAGGGGCAAACTCAAAGCCAAATGAGATAAAATATGCTCAATGAAAGAAAAGTTCTTCAAAGAAGTAAATGAAAGCCTATGTTGGCCTATACTCGTGTTGACAAAAAGAAAATTACTTCCGAAGGCGCTACTGATTTTGATACAGAACATTATCAAGATAATAATTCTATATCAAAAGGGGGCAGGATGAATAGGATGAATAAGGAAGAAGTTCGCAAGCATATCAAAACCATAATGACAAAGCATATCAAGATCATATGATAGCAAATAAAGAAAGATGAAGAAAGTGAGCGCCGTCAAGGGAGTTCTACAAAATTTTGCCTAAAATTGATATCGCCATCAAGCTGGTATATTACAAACGATACAGATAAACAATATAGACAAACGATACAGATAAAAAATTTCAGGCAAAAATACCTATCATCGTCTTCCAAGGCAGCATGCTAGATCATCGCTAAAAGTCTTCAGTCTTCCAAGACATTTGAAGATAGCATATTAAATCGTCACCGAACAAAAAGTGTCGATGATAGCTATCAAGCGTTGACGCTCATCGCCGATAGAAAATCTCCATCGAAATCGCATCATGAGGTATCGATGATCATAAAAAGAAAAGAGAACAGCTATCGCTATTGCCGATCAATCGCTCATCAAAGTTGCCATCATCGCTAAGCTGATACATTATTTTAAACATGATACAAAAGTCCTTATGACGTTGTCAGCAACAGCGAAATGTCAATTATTGATCAACCATATGATAACAGTAGAATGAATCATACAGTCAACTGTATATATGTAATTGGCGATAGCGATGGCTGCTTATCATAAAAAGGCAACCTAGTCAAGTCCCAAAAAAAAAAAAAAAAAAAAAAAGCCAAGTCATAAAAGGACCAAATCTCAAAAGGGACCAGCTACGCATAAGACCTATGAAGATCACCATTCGGGCAGCGGCGAGAAGCCAGTGGCCCTAAAAAGTCCATGAAGAAAATCGTACGCATACCCATGCGGGCAGCTGACAGAGTCAATGACTAAAAGTCAGAAGGCCAAAAGTTGACAAAAAAGCCAAGAGCTCAAAGTCTTTAAATGACCAAAGGCCAAAAGAGCTAAAAGTCTTCAAAAGACCAAAAGCCAAAAGAGCCAAAAGTCAACCGAAAGACCAAAAGTAAAAGGCCAAAAAAGTCGACTAAAAGCCAAAGTGCTAAGAGTCCTCAAATGACCAGTCATCGTAACCCCTATACCGTCTGTATAGCTTTCCGGCAGTGTCACAGGGAATGGAGGACAAGCCCTCCCGTGAATGGGCCCGACCTTGCAGGCAAAGAAAATGAGGGCTGCAGTGTGCGCTTTAGATAGGCCAACCATGCATAAGACCCCCCAGATTTGTGGTTCAATTCCGGTACTAACTCATGAGGAAGGGCTTAAACCTACTCATCAATGGATCGGCAACCATGGATTTGGTACCCCCAAAGGTAGCCTTGCGAGCTCAGCGAACTCTAGAGAGTTACCGTGGCCAACCCTATGCATAAAACCAACCGAGTTCACGGCCCCAGTAGCTTCACTGGGCACCTCTGATGGATCATGATTTTTGAACTCCCTAGGCAGTGAGAAGTCCAACGAACTCTAGAGAGTTACAGAGACCATCACGTAAGACCTAACTTTAATTAGAGTCCAAGTAAATTCGCTCCACTACTTAAGAGCCTAGACTGTGTGCAGCTGACTGAATTAAAACTTAGCACCGCCAATAAAATATGAATGAATGAAGTCATGTAGGAAATCCCATACTGACAAGCATAAAATATTGCTGCTTTATGATTAGTTTCATAGAATGTCATGGTAAACTATGTGCGATGTTCAAAATGTAGCAAATCCATGTTGAAGTTATGACATAGACAATATGCCTGGAATAATGCATAATGTAGAAGTGCTTGAAAAAGTTATTGAAACTTACTATTGAAAGTCAAAAGAGAACATGCACTCCAATAAAAAAAGAAGAGAAGAAGAAGAAAGGGAGAAGCAAAAGTATGTAAAAAAAAGGGGATTACATGCTTATAATTCCTCTGTAATGCTTACTATATTCATAAATTATCGCAAGTTTTCCTTTAATTGAAGCTGAGCTACATCATGCTTTGATTTCTCTTCAAGAATAATCATTGTTTGATCAGGAAGGCCAGCTAATTTGTCTTCTAAAGATGTGATCATTTCCTTGCTCCTGAGTAATTCAGACTTTTCAGCATTAGCAAACTGAATATTGACATCAAGTTTTTCTTTAACCTCCTGTATAGACAGTTCCCTCTCATGACCTTGTAGTTCCAGCTGTGAAATCTCTTCTCTTAAAGCCGCAATACGATCTTGAATGAGTACCTTGTCATCAGTGAGGGTCTTCAATTGTTCTTATAAAGATAACTGCTCCTGGTCTAATTCAGATGTGGTGGAAGCAATAAGTGAAGCCCTCTCCTTAGACAAAGTTAACTGCTTCCCATATTCTAGAACTTCTGAAGCCATCATAATATTCTCTGTTGATGCCAAAGAAGCTATCGAATCACGGAATCTGAGGAGGGAATCACGCAAAACAAAAATATTAATCTTCGCCATCTTTGCAGAGCTTTCCAGAATTTCGATAGCTATATCCAGGTCTGGCCATTGTTCAGGATCTTTGAAGATATGAACTATCGTTGATAAAGAATTCTTCATCAGAAGCATTTTATGAGCGGGAATCTTTGAGGGAAATGGTAGCTCAGAGACGGTGGCCACAGATTCGGAGCTGGCCGTCCCACTACAGGGAAGAATTCTTATAACATGAATGAGAGATAAAGTTAGAGTAAACAATGCAAGATGAAGGATCGGCGGCTCTTCAAATTAATATATATACCTGCCACAGAGGTGTGACTAGAAAGCGGGGGAATTTCTGGGTCTGCAGAAGTGCCATCCTCCAACATATCAGCAAGAGAAGGAGCCCCCACTTCTGTGCCGAATCTCTGGTAGTAGGACTTGGTAGATCAGTAGTCTCGACAGGGAATATAATTTCATAGGCCACACTTTTCGATGCCACCAGAGGAGCCAAGGAAACATGTGGTGAAACCATTGGTGCAGCTGGATGAAGATCTATAAAGGGGGCAGCGTTCGTCTCGATACAAGCCACATGGGTACCTAAAAAAGGGAAATGACAGTGATGATAAGATAGTGATCACTAGACAAGCACGTGAATATTTAAGGAATTCGAGTTCCCTTACCAGGTGAATACCCATATTCCCCGTAGTCTAAGGGTTCTTCATCCTCTTCGGCTACCGCAGGTGGCTTTCTAGGAACGGAAGTGGCAGGGGAAATTTCAGGAGCCATGGAGAGATGTTCTTCCTCTACATTTTCAGTGACCATATCTTCCTTGTCATTTACGATGACCTCTCCTTCTTCAAAGTTGTCGTCCTAAGCTCCATCATTTCCATCATCATCATCGTTATCATCATCTCCAGATCCCAGGGAAGTGGAATCTCCTGATGCAGAAGATGAACTTTCGCTTGCCAAATCTTCCTCATCTACTTCTGCAACCATGACTTGTTTTCCTTTGTAGTAGACAGGCTGGTTGCTTTCTCTTAGAGATCTCCTGCCAACTGGAATCAAAGGAGATGAAGAGACCTATCTTACCTCTTCCTAAGGAGTGGGTGATGATATTTGTAGACGTGCTCGTGATCTAGTCATTGGAGACGATGAGCTAGGGGGAAGAGGTTGTGAAGAAGGGGCAGGTTCATTTTGAGTCGGACCCTCCTCAGCTATAGCAATTTCTTCAAGAATAGGGGAGGATGCTCCTGCAACATTTTCTAGAGCTCGGCCTCCAAGGTCATGAGGGACATGTTCAAATTCCACCAGGACTCCATGAACAAACCAACCATTTAAAGTATTAATTGGTTTTCTCTCACGGATTGGCTCTTCCATCGAAATCTTTCTACAAATTTCATCATGATGAGGTGCGTGACTTTTCTCTGGAATGAAGCCAATTCCGTTCTCAATTTTTCTTCCCCTAAGCCGAGGTGGATGGAGAAAGAGAAGAGAGTCCACTGGTAGTCATTTGTTGATCAGAAAAGATTGGTGGTCCCACCACCTCATCCAGCTATAAGAAGTACGGACTATCCGATCGCAGCTAGGGATGATGAAAGAAGAGTTGACACGGCCGCCTAGTAGTTGCTTCCATATCATGGCCCAGTTCAAAGGACCTGTTCCATAACAGTGCATTCTCTTAGTAACCAGCCCACAATCTTCTGGCACGGCTTGGTCAAAGCTGAATTGGCGAGCAAAACGGCTGTGATAGTAGGGTTCTCTACAAAATTCTGTTCCTTCCCTAAGAGGCAAACTGCAAGAACAAATAGAAAGAAAAAAGGCCCTTTCCGCTACAGTTAGTTCTCCCTGATCCACCATATCTGTATCTTGAATGTAGCCATGAAGGTGGAACTGGAAGAAGTCCACTTGATCAAAATCCTAGATCTTGTTGATCACCCACTCATATGATCTTCTGGCCATGGTCCTTTGTTGAAAAAACCACAGAGGAAGATGAGAAGGGTTGACATAAGCCTTCTCCAATGCTTCAAAAGTCCAGGGGAAATAGACTCCTAGCCACCCAGTGAAGTAAGGCCAGGCAGTATATGCTGATGAAGATCCCAGGGTGGGATTTTTGACATGTGTATAGATTTCTCCAAAGGCCCGATAAATGGAACATAGCACAGGGGGCGCAATGGAATATTTCTGACCTTCCGCTAGAGCTCTGGTGACAACGAAGGTAGTGGGACAAAAAGTATCTACCCACTTGGAACTAGGAAGGGCAACTATGCTTAGCCAGTAAGCTAGGAATGCTGCAAGTTCCCCAAAGGAACTATAATCTGGTCGTTCCTTCATATTGTAACGAAGAGTCGTTAATTCCTTACAGCGACTGTCGCAGAATCTGCAAAACGAAAAAGGAGTTAATATGCAGGAGTATGTGATGAAGAGGAAAATGCAAATCTTTGGGTATGGAATACCTGAGTATTCTAGAAAAATGAGCTAGCCATTGCAGAGGGGATAGTTTGTGAAAATTTGGAAACTTTCCCATCTCTCTGAAAAGTTCGACGGTAGTTTCAGAGATAGAAGGTCTACGGTCAGGAGAGGATATAAATGCCAATTCTGCATTCGTCGGGATAAACTCATCATAAAATCTTCCTATAAGCGGGAGACCTATGCGATGCAGATCCCAAAATGATATGCTCATTTCTCCGAACGACAAGTGAAGGGAATTGGTGGTGGGGACCAATATTCGAGGAATCCTTTCAGCACAGAGGGTTCCTTGTAAAAGTATTTGGATGTGACCTCTATCGCATCATAAAGGCCTACTTTAGCAAGAGTACTCACATGTTTCTTCAAGATTGCCTCTGCCCGATCAGAATAATAGCGACGAGAAGTCAGCAGGCCTCTTGTTTGTAAATCTTCCAATCCCAAGAGAGGATCACATTCCTTGTACCGCTGTCTGATAGTCTCATAGAAATATGTTGGAAAGAGATTATGCGGACTGTGAAAGGGAGTGAGGAAGATTATGGGATGGGCTTCTTCGATGATTTATCGTGGTTTCTACGCCTGTATTTTCTCTTCAAGAATCTGAAGTTCTCGCATCGCCCACGATTCAGTATACATCAGTTTTTCTCCGTCCACATAATCTGTGGGTTCGCACTCAAGGATGGACTGATGACGATGAATGTTGATGGGGATTATTGTGATGCCTTCTGAATGAGGGTTGTCGAATTTCATGACGCCCTCAATTACTCAAACGGATTCCCAAGAGTTTTGGAGTTTCTTCTTATTATGCTCATTTATCTTTTCTTCAAACTCCTTTGCCTTATTTCGATGAGTTTTCTTGGAGCGAGAAGCAGGCGGGGTATCTTCTCTAGCAGGGGGTCTATCGCTATCCATGCAAATATGGGCGGTTTTCTTCGACCATTCGTCCGAATCATATTCACGACCGTGTTTTGGAGGCAGTTCTATGTTCCCCATGATTATAGCCCGGTGAATGGGAGAGGAAAGTGATTCAATGCGGTCAGTAAAATCAAAAGTTGGGAGTACTGGCTCTTTAAAGTATGCGGGAGTTTAAGTGGTGGTTTTGTTACGCTTAGCCGGTGGTTGATCAGCGGAAGGAGATGGGCGATGAGAAGTTGTATCAAGTGCTTCGGGATGAGAAGGATGCTCCGTTGGAGGGTCTACGGGACGAAGGGTCCTCTTGATGCGGGCCATAAAGAGAAGAGGGTTAAAGATCCAAGGAAGATTGTTGAGGAAAGTTCAGGAAAAAATAGCAAAGTCTTGGTTGCGCGGGTCCTCGCAATAAAAATCAGTTGCGCAACGTGTCGCAACACTTTGAAAACTTGCACAGACGGGAGATCCGTTGCGCGTGTCCGTGCAATCAAATCATTTGCGCGGGTAAATCGCTAGGAGAAAAATATTCTTCACCGCAGAAGAGAAAAATTGCAAAATATGAGAGAACGTGGTATTTATAGGCTGTCGCGGATGAGTAAGTACATGGCCAGTTACGCGGGTCCGCGCAAGCCAAATGAAGAGTAGGCATTTTGATCCTTTTTTATTTCTTGAGGAAACAAAGAAAGGATCAAGGGGGCATTTGTTGAGGCATAAAAAATGGTGAAAGAATCAAGCAAGGAAAGGTAAAGAGATAGGAAGAACTTTCAGAAAGAAGAAGATAGAGATGGCTGTCATGAGAATGTGTAGGTCCGCACAACCATTATAGGTTCCGCAGTTTCACGCAATCAATCTCAGTTGCGCGGGTCCGCGTAAAGGAAATATCAGTTACGCGGGACCTCAAAGTGTACTGCACAAAGGGCTTCATTTAGAATGATCTAAAGCACTGAGAAATAGTCCCACATCACTAAGATTAGAATTTTCACACGTGCGAGGGTCTATAAATACCCCCTACCCTCCTTCATTACGGGTAATTGAAGATTTTCAAGAGGAGCGGAGCGGAACAGAAGACAGAAGGTAGAAGAGAGTCTCCTGAAAGTTGCGCAGGACCGCGTAACCTATATCGGTTACACAGGTCCACGCAACCAGGCTTCCCTGCAGTCGGTGAAGTCCAAAGGACGTCATGTTGCCAAAATCTGTGGGCCAGGCCTCCTTTCTTCGGGTAGACCCATCGATCGGATTGATATTCCTCCTAAGTCTTAGGAGATGATCGAATCAGGCGCCGGAAGGCTGCCGAAATGAACTTTTGATGTTTAAAGCATAAATCCTTTATTTCTAAATGATTTATCTTAGAATCAAGGGATGTAAAGAGGATGTAAATGAACTCAGTATTAATGAAATAAGATGAATGTTCCAAGCACTCTTTCTCTGTTATGTTTGAATAACATAATCTCCCAAATCGAATGCATTTGTTTCTTTGTCGAAACATTGTCCATTAGTAACCCTCATATATCACTCTTTAGAGGTTTAATTCAAACAATTTTGAGTTCATGGTAACTTGAAAAGCTTCTAGATGAGACCAGAATTGCCTAATTCGGAAACCGATCGTTATGCTAAAAGAATGTCGGTACTCTTCGATCGTCTTTTTTCAATATGGAGTGTAAATTATTTTAAATCGCGCGATCCAATGGAGATGCTCATAACTCCATCATTTGATGTCGGATTGGGTCAATTTTTAGTCATCTGAAAGGTCCTCTAGAGCTCTTTCATTTCTAACTAGAATCTTCGTATTTCGAGACCATTTGGGCAATCGTAAGTGGGATTGCAGTCGTCGGTCCTAAATTTTTCCTACATCTCCTTGTCCATTATTAACCCTTATAAATAACTCTTCACAGGTTGAATTCAGACTATTCTAAGCTCATTGGATTGGTAACTTAACAAGCTTCTAGATAAGATCAGAATTGCCTAATTCAGAATCCATTCGATATCCTAAAAGCATGTTGGTACTCTTCGATCGTCATTTTTCAATATGGAATGTAAATCGTGCGATCCATTGGAGATGCTTATAACTCCATCGTTTGATGTCGGATTGGGTCGATTTTTAGTCATTTGAAAGGTTATTGTGTCCTCTTTCATCCCTGACTGGAATTGTCGTATTCCGAGACAATTTAGGCATCCAAGAGTGGGATTGCAGTTATCAGTCCTAAATTTTTCCTTCATCACCATGTCCTATAGTTACCCTCATAACTCTCCCTTCAGAGGCTGAATTTCAAATATTTTGAGGTCATTGGAATGGTAACTTAATAAGCTTCCAGATGAGACCAGAATGGCCTAATTCGGAGATTGTTCGACATCCTAAAAGCACGTTGGTACTCTTCGATTGTCTTTTTTCAATATGGAGTGTAAATCTTTCAAATCGCGTGATCCAATGGAGATGCTCATAAATGTATCGTTTGATATCAGATTGGGTCAATTTTTAGTCATCCGAAAGGTCCTTTAGTGCTATTTCATTCCTGAAAGGAATCACCGTATTGCGAGGCCATTTGGGCATCCATAGTGGGATCACAGTAGTCAGTCTTGAATTTTTCTTTCATCTCCTTGTCCATTAGTAACCCTCATAACTCACTCTTCAGAGGTCGAATTCACACTATTTTGAGGTCATTGAAATGGTAACTTGACAAGCTTCCAGATGAGAACAGAATTGCCTAATTCGGAGACCGTTCGATATCTTAAAAGCATATTGGTACTCTTAGATCGTCTTTTTTTTTTAATATGGAGAGTAAATCCTTCCGAATCGCATGATCCAACTAAGATACTCATAACTCCATCGTTCGATGTTGGATTGGGTCGATTTTAAGTCATCTGAAAGGTCCTTTAGAACTCTTTCATTCCTGATTGGAATTGTCATATTCCGAGACCATTTCGGCGACCATAAGTGGGATCGCAGTCGTTGGTCCTAAATTTTTCCTACATCTCCTTGTCCATTAGTAACCCTCATATATCACTCTTTAGAGGTTGAATTCAAACTATTTTGAGTTCATGGTAACTTGAAAAGCTTATAGATGAGACCAGAATTGCCTAATTCGAAAACCGTTCGTTATGCTAAAAGAATGTTGGTACTCTTCGATCGTCTTTTTTCAATATGGAGTGTAAAACATTTCAAATCGGGCGATCCATTGGAGATGCTCATAACTCCATCGTTTGATGTCGGATTGGGTCAATTTTTAGAGATCTAAAAGGTCCTTTGGTGCTCTTTCATTCCTAACTGGAATCGTCGTATTCTGAGACCATTTGGGCTTCCATAAGTGGGATCGCAATCGTCGGTACTGAATTGTACTTTATCTCCTTGTCCATTACTATCCCTCGTAACTCACTCTTCATAGGTCAAATTCAGGCTATTTTGAGCTCATTGAAATGCTAACTTGATAAGCTTCTTGATGAGACCAGAATTACCTAATTCAGAGACCGCTCGATATCCTAAAAGCATGTTGGTACTCTTTGATCGTCTTTTTTCAATATGGAGAGTAAATTATTCCAAATTACGTGATCCAACAGAGATGCTCATAACTCCATCATTTGAGGTCGGATTTGGTCGATGTTTAGTCATCTGAAAGGTCCTTTAGTGCTCTTTCATTCTTGATAGGAATCGTTGTATTCCGAGAATATTTGAGCATCGATAAGTGGGATCATAGTCGTCGGTCCTGAATTTTCCTTCATCTCCTTGTCCATTAGCAACCCTCATAACTCACTCTTCAAAAGTCAAATTGAGACTATTTTGAGCTCATTAAAATGGTAGCTTGACAAGCTTCCAGATGCAAGCAGAATTACCTAATGCGGAGACCGTTAGATATACTAAAAGCATGTTGGTACTCTTCAATCGACTTTTTTCAATATGGAGTGTAAATTATTTCAAATCATGCGATCCAACGGAGATGCTCATATCTCCATCATTTGATGTCGGATTGGGTCAATTTTTAGTCATCTGAAAGGTCCTCTAGAGCTCTTTCATTCCTAACTTGAATCGTCGTATTCCGAGACCATTTGGGCAATCGTAAGTGGGATTGCAGTCGTCGGTCCTGAATTTTTCCTACATCTCCTTGTCCATTATTAACCCTCATAAATAACTCTTCACAGGTTGAATTCAGACTATTCTGAGCTCATTGGAATGGTAACTTAACAAGCTTCTAGATGAGATCAGAATTGCCTAATTCAGAATCCATTCGATATCCTAAAAGCATGTTGGTACTCTTCCATCGTCGTTTTTCAATATGGAATGTAAATCGTGCGATCCATTGGAGATGCTTATAACTCCATCGTTTGATGTCGGATTAGGTCGATTTTTAGTCATTTGAAAGGTTATTTTGTCCTCTTTCATCCCTGACTGGAATTGTCGTATTCCGAGACAATTCGGGCATCCAAAAGTGGGATTGCAGTTGTCGGTCCTAAATTTTTCCTTCATCACCATGTCCTATAGTTACCCTCATAACTCTCTCTCTTCAGAGGCTGAATTTAAACTATTTTGAGGTCATTGGAATGGTAACTTAATAAGCTTCCAGATGAGACCAGAATGGCCTAATTCGGAGATTGTTCGACATCCTAAAAGCATGTTGGTACTCTTCGATTGTCTTTTTTCAATATGGAGAGTAAATCCTTCCGAATCGCATGATCTAACTAAGATGCTCATAACTCCATCGTTCGATGTTGGATTGGGTCGATTTTAAGTCATCTGAAAGGTCCTTTTGACCTCTTTCATTCCTAACTAGAATTGTCATATTCCGAGACCATTTCGGCGACCATAAGTGGGATCGCAGTCGTTAGTCCTGAATTTTTCCTACATCTCCTTGTCCATTAGTAACCCTCATATATCACTCTTTAGAGGTTGAATTCAAACTATTTTGAGTTCATGGTAACTTGAAAAGCTTATAGATGAGACCAGAATTGCCTAATTCGAAAACCATTCGTTATACTAAAAGAATGTTGGTACTCTTCGATCGTCTTTTTTCAATATGGAGTGTAAATCATTTCAAATCGGGCGATCCATTGGAGATGCTCATAACTCCATCGGATTGGGTCGATTTTTAGAGATCTAAAAGGTCCTTTGGTGCTCTTTCATTCCTGACTGGAATCGTCGTATTCTGAGACCATTTGGGCTTCCATAAGTGGGATCGCAGTCGTCGGTACTGAATTATACTTTATCTCCTTGTCCATTACTATCCCTCGTAACTCACTCTTCAGAGGTCAAATTCAGGCTATTTTGAGCTCAATGAAATGCTAACTTGACAAGCTTCTTGATGAGACTAGAATTGCCTAATTCAGAGACCGCTCGATATCCTAAAAGCATGTTGGTACTCTTTGATCGTCTTTTTTCATTATGGAGAGTAAATTATTCCAAATTACGTGATCCAACAGAGATGCTCATAACTCCATCATTTGAGGTCGGATTTGGTCGATGTTTAGTCATCTGAAAGGTCCTTTAGTGCTCTTTCATTCTTGATAGGAATCGTTGTATTCCGAGAACATTTGAGCATCGATAAGTGGGATCATAGTCGTCGGTCCTGAATTTTCCTTCATCTCCTTGTCCATTAGCAACCCTCATAACTCACTCTTCAAAAGTCAAATTGAGACTATTTTGAGCTCATTAAAATGGTAGCTTGACAAGCTTCCAGATGCAAGCAGAATTACCTAATGCGGAGACCGTTAGATATACTAAAAGCATGTTGGTACTCTTCAATCGACTTTTTTCAATATGGAGTGTAAATTATTTCAAATCATGCGATCCAACGGAGATGCTCATATCTCCATCATTTGATGTCGGATTGGGTCAATTTTTAGTCATCTGAAAGGTCCTCTAGAGCTCTTTCATTCCTAACTTGAATCGTCGTATTCCGAGACCATTTGGGCAATCGTAAGTGGGATTGCAGTCGTCGGTCCTGAATTTTTCCTACATCTCCTTGTCCATTATTAACCCTCATAAATAACTCTTCACAGGTTGAATTCAGACTATTCTGAGCTCATTGGAATGGTAACTTAACAAGCTTCTAGATGAGATCAGAATTGCCTAATTCAGAATCCATTCGATATCCTAAAAGCATGTTGGTACTCTTCCATCGTCGTTTTTCAATATGGAATGTAAATCGTGCGATCCATTGGAGATGCTTATAACTCCATCGTTTGATGTCGGATTAGGTCGATTTTTAGTCATTTGAAAGGTTATTTTGTCCTCTTTCATCCCTGACTGGAATTGTCGTATTCCGAGACAATTCGGGCATCCAAAAGTGGGATTGCAGTTGTCGGTCCTAAATTTTTCCTTCATCACCATGTCCTATAGTTACCCTCATAACTCTCTCTCTTCAGAGGCTGAATTTAAACTATTTTGAGGTCATTGGAATGGTAACTTAATAAGCTTCCAGATGAGACCAGAATGGCCTAATTCGGAGATTGTTCGACATCCTAAAAGCATGTTGGTACTCTTCGATTGTCTTTTTTCAATATGGAGAGTAAATCCTTCCGAATCGCATGATCTAACTAAGATGCTCATAACTCCATCGTTCGATGTTGGATTGGGTCGATTTTAAGTCATCTGAAAGGTCCTTTTGACCTCTTTCATTCCTAACTAGAATTGTCATATTCCGAGACCATTTCGGCGACCATAAGTGGGATCGCAGTCGTTAGTCCTGAATTTTTCCTACATCTCCTTGTCCATTAGTAACCCTCATATATCACTCTTTAGAGGTTGAATTCAAACTATTTTGAGTTCATGGTAACTTGAAAAGCTTATAGATGAGACCAGAATTGCCTAATTCGAAAACCATTCGTTATACTAAAAGAATGTTGGTACTCTTCGATCGTCTTTTTTCAATATGGAGTGTAAATCATTTCAAATCGGGCGATCCATTGGAGATGCTCATAACTCCATCGGATTGGGTCGATTTTTAGAGATCTAAAAGGTCCTTTGGTGCTCTTTCATTCCTGACTGGAATCGTCGTATTCTGAGACCATTTGGGCTTCCATAAGTGGGATCGCAGTCGTCGGTACTGAATTATACTTTATCTCCTTGTCCATTACTATCCCTCGTAACTCACTCTTCAGAGGTCAAATTCAGGCTATTTTGAGCTCAATGAAATGCTAACTTGACAAGCTTCTTGATGAGACTAGAATTGCCTAATTCAGAGACCGCTCGATATCCTAAAAGCATGTTGGTACTCTTTGATCGTCTTTTTTCATTATGGAGAGTAAATTATTCCAAATTACGTGATCCAACAGAGATGCTCATAACTCCATCATTTGAGGTCGGATTTGGTCGATGTTTAGTCATCTGAAAGGTCCTTTAGTGCTCTTTCATTCTTGATAGGAATCGTTGTATTCCGAGAACATTTGAGCATCGATAAGTGGGATCATAGTCGTCGGTCCTGAATTTTCCTTCATCTCCTTGTCCATTAGCAACCCTCATAACTCACTCTTCAAAAGTCAAATTGAGACTATTTTGAGCTCATTAAAATGGTAGCTTGACAAGCTTCCAGATGCAAGCAGAATTACCTAATGCGGAGACCGTTAGATATACTAAAAGCATGTTGGTACTCTTCAATCGACTTTTTTCAATATGGAGTGTAAATTATTTCAAATCATGCGATCCAACGGAGATGCTCATATCTCCATCATTTGATGTCGGATTGGGTCAATTTTTAGTCATCTGAAAGGTCCTCTAGAGCTCTTTCATTCCTAACTTGAATCGTCGTATTCCGAGACCATTTGGGCAATCGTAAGTGGGATTGCAGTCGTCGGTCCTGAATTTTTCCTACATCTCCTTGTCCATTATTAACCCTCATAAATAACTCTTCACAGGTTGAATTCAGACTATTCTGAGCTCATTGGAATGGTAACTTAACAAGCTTCTAGATGAGATCAGAATTGCCTAATTCAGAATCCATTCGATATCCTAAAAGCATGTTGGTACTCTTCCATCGTCGTTTTTCAATATGGAATGTAAATCGTGCGATCCATTGGAGATGCTTATAACTCCATCGTTTGATGTCGGATTAGGTCGATTTTTAGTCATTTGAAAGGTTATTTTGTCCTCTTTCATCCCTGACTGGAATTGTCGTATTCCGAGACAATTCGGGCATCCAAAAGTGGGATTGCAGTTGTCGGTCCTAAATTTTTCCTTCATCACCATGTCCTATAGTTACCCTCATAACTCTCTCTCTTCAGAGGCTGAATTTAAACTATTTTGAGGTCATTGGAATGGTAACTTAATAAGCTTCCAGATGAGACCAGAATGGCCTAATTCGGAGATTGTTCGACATCCTAAAAGCATGTTGGTACTCTTCGATTGTCTTTTTTCAATATGGAGAGTAAATCCTTCCGAATCGCATGATCTAACTAAGATGCTCATAACTCCATCGTTCGATGTTGGATTGGGTCGATTTTAAGTCATCTGAAAGGTCCTTTTGACCTCTTTCATTCCTAACTAGAATTGTCATATTCCGAGACCATTTCGGCGACCATAAGTGGGATCACAGTAGTGGTCTTAAATTTTTCTTTCATCTCCTTGTCCATTAGTAACCCTCATAACTCACTCTTTAGAGGTCGAATTCACACTATTTTGAGGTCATTGGAATGGTAACTTGACAAGCTTCCATATGAGACCAGAATTGACTAATTCGAAGACCGTTCGATATCTTAAAAGCATATTAGTACTCATAGATCGTCTTTTTTTTAAATATGGAGAGTAAATCCTTCTGAATCGCATGATCCAACTAAGATGCTCATAACTCCATCGTTCGATGTTGGATTGGGTTGATTTTAAGTCATCTGAAAGGTCCTTTAGACCTCTTTCATTCCTGACTGGAATTGTAATATTCCGAGACCATTTGGGCGACCATAAGTGGGATCGCAGTCGTTGGTCCTGAATTCTTCCTACATCTCCTTGTCCGTTAGTAACCCTCATAACTCACTCTTCAGAGGTCGAATTCACACTATTTTGAGGTCATTGGAATTGTAACTTGACAAGCTTCTAGATGAGACTAGAATTGCCTAATTCGGAGACCGTTCGATATCTTAAAAGTATATTGATACTCTTGGATCGTCTTTTTTTTTTTTAAATATGGAGAGTAAATCCTTCCGAATCGCATGATCCAACTAAGATACTCATAACTCCATCGTTCGATGTTGGATTGGGTCGATTTTAAGTCATCTGAAAGGTCCTTTAGACCTCTTTCATTCCTGACTGGAATTGTCATATTTCGAGACCATTTCGACGACCATAAGTGAGATCGCAGTCATTGGTCCTGAATTTTTCCTACATCTCCTTGTCCATTAGTAACCCTCATAATTCACTCTTCAGAGGTCGAATTCACACTATTTTGAGATCATTGGAATGGTAACTTGACAAGCTTACAGATGAGACTAGAATTGCCTAATTCGGAGACCGTTCGATATCTTAAAAGCATATTGGTACTCTTAGATCATCTTTTTTTTTAATATGGAGAGTAAATCGTTTCAAATCGCATGATCCAACTAAGATGCTCATAACTCCATCGTTCGATGTTGGATTGGGTCGATTTTAAGTCATCTGAAAGGTCCTTTAGACCTCTTTGATTCCTGACTGGAATTGTCATATTTTGGTGACCATTTCGGTGACCATAAGTGGGATCACAGCCGCCTCAGCCATTTAACTCTGCAACGACTCATCGGCCTACTGAGCCTGTCGATTCAACCCTCTCTTATCGCTAGGTTGATCGAGGCTGAGCAGGCCGATGAGTCGTTACAGAGTTATATGGGTGAGGCGGCATC
Organism: Magnolia kwangsiensis; assembly: GCA_037074715.1. Lineage (NCBI taxonomy): Eukaryota > Viridiplantae > Streptophyta > Magnoliopsida > Magnoliales > Magnoliaceae > Magnolia > Magnolia kwangsiensis. The sequence continues at coordinate 74,066,169 of CM073578.1, forward strand.
TGTGGGTCAGACTGATTAGCATATTGGTACAGACGGTGGACTTCGTTTCAGAGGCTAATTATGTGTACCGGATATTCCAGAGTTACGCAGAGATCTTATGACCGAGGCACATCGATCACGGTTTTCTATCCACCCGGGCTCGAAGAAGATGTACCGTGACATGAGGCAACAGTATTTTTGGGTGGGGATGAAGTGCCAGATAGCCAGTTTTTTGGCCGAGTGTGACACGTTCCAGCGTGTCAAGACCGATCATCAGAGACCTCCTGGTCTATTGCAGTCGTTGAGCATCCAGATGTGGAAGTGGGAGCACGTGTCGACCGATTTTATTATGGGTTTGTCGAGGACTCAGCACGGTCATGACGCCATTTGGGTTGTTGTGTATCGTCTGACGAAGTCGGCACATTTCCTTGCGATGCGTGCGACTTGGTCTATGTACCGGCTTGTAAGATTATTCATCGAGGAGATTGTGAGGCTGCATGGCATTCCAGTCTCGATCATTTCTGACCGAGACTCGAGGTTCACGTCTCAATTTTTGGGGAGCTTCCAGCGTGCGATGGGGACTGATTTGCAGATCAGCATCGCGTACCATTCGCAGACCGATGGCCAGACTGAGAGGGTCAATCAGATACTTGAGGATATGCTTTGGGCCTGCGCGATTAACTTCGGGGGTAGCTGGGATGAGCATCTGCGATTGGCTGAGTTCGCATACAATAACAGCTATCAGGCGACCATCGTCATGGCTCCTTTTGAGGCACTATATGGCAGACCATGCAGATCATCGAGTTATTGGACCGAGGTTGGAGAGCGTCGTCTCCTAGGTCCCGAGCTTGTGCAGGAGACTTCAGAGGCTATTGACACCATCAGGCAGAGGATGCACACAGCTCAGAGCCGACAGAAGAGTTTTACTGATCGTCGGCGTCGTCCCTTAGAGTTTGATGTAGGGGACCATGTGTATCTCAAGGTCTCGCTCATGAAGGGCATAGTTCGATTTGGAGCGAAGGGCATGCTTATCCCGAGATTCATAGGACCTTTTGAGATCACTGGGCGCGTTAGCGCCGTGGCCTGTCGGCTTGCCTTGCCATCACAGTTGTCTGGCGTCCATGACATTTTTCACGTCTCCATGTTGAGGAAGTGTGGGTCAGACATAGTTCCCGTTATTGATTGGCAGCCGCTGGAGGTTCATGAGGACGCTTCTTACATTGAGCAGCCAGTCCGTATCCTTGATCGGAAGGAGCAGGTCCTCAGAACCAAGGTCATTCCATTGGTGAAGGTGCAGTGGGGTCACCATTCTGTAGAGGAGGCTTCTTGGGAGCGTGAGGCTGAGATTCGAGAGCGTTATCCTCATCTCTTTGATGATTGATCTTGTGTTGTATTTTGTATGCTGCCCCTGATTCTATATGATGACGTTATGTTTCTTATTCCTCGCGAGAAATGCTTAGTTGCAATGCTTGTGAAAATTTTGAGGATGAAATTTTTATAAGGAGGGGAGAACTGTAAGACCCATATCTTGGTCCGTACCTTTCCGTAGACTTCCGCGATCTTACTAGTCGAATTCCAGCAACCTTCGACCCTTAACCGATATCGACGCACGACCCTGATTCATATACCGACAACCCGAGTCGACTCAACCTGAGACCAATACCATAGCGACCGCGTCGTCGTTGCGGTTCCGATACCGTGACTCGCGCGCCGAGGCGATACCCTGGTCAAGAGTTGTAGACCGACGTTCGGTGTGAGGAAACACCGCGCATTACGAAACCCAAGGGAATCTCTATGATGTGTCACATCAATCACATCAATCCCATTAATCAATCACCTATCAATCCATCACATGTTAAGTACACATCACTTTCACCCCTTTTTCCCAAGCAACCACAAAAGTCTTCCTAACCCATACCTTTCTTACACAAATGCTACAAAAGTCTTCACCTCCCAAACCTCTCTTACACAAAAGGCCACAAAAGTCAAAAGATTTCTTACACAACCATCACTCATCACATCTATCCATCACTCTCTCTCTCCCTTTACAACTCCTTTCTTTCTCATTTCAAATCTCCAAGCAACAAAAATTTCCAAGCTCCATACGTATGGAACTTCTCCAAGCTTCCTAAACTCTAAGTGTGGCCCACCTCTTCACCCCATGATCTCCCCATCTCAACCTTCCATTCTTCATCTCATCCATTGAAGTTGAAGCTAAAGTGCCAAGAAACCCCTAGGAGCAAGAAGATCGGACGGTGGGTGCTTCTATAGGGTAGTTTCTTTCTTGTCTTTATGATGGGCCAAGTGAGACCCACCGATCAATGGTGTGGATCTCGCTTGGGACCCTAAAATAAGGCCGATGGCCCACTTGGATCATCATGATCATTCCATGATGGGGCCATTCTCCATGGACCCCATCATGATGTTTATTTCTTTAGAAAGGTCATCTAGACCATCCATATTGGTGGGAAAAGGATCCCCACCGTTGATTTTAAGTTTTGATGGTCCCATGTGCTAAATGACTCACTTGATGTATGATTCATTGCAAGGGAGGGCCCATAGTGTCGGGGTCCCTCCATCACACGCGTGTCCCACCTTCCATCTCTATCTTTCTCTCCATCTCTCTCTTTTATTCATTTATTTATTTATTTTTATTTTATTTGTGATAGGGTTGTGTGGCCCACTTGAATGGACCCCACCTTGAGCATTTATTTGGTCCAAGCTTTCTTCAAGTGGGGCCCACCTTGCATGTTGTATCAGCGGTGGCCCACTTCAATAGGCCAGCACAATGTATATTTTAAAAAGGGGGCCAAACCGTCCAGCGTCTGGGATGCTGGACGTCCCTGTACAAAAAAAAAGGGAAAAAGAGAAGCTTTGGGGGTGGGCCCTTGTGTAAGCCCCACCTTGATGTATGAGTGTAATCCAAGCCACCCACCCTCTTTCCCATAACATTTTAGGCATTAAGCCAAGGGATGAAGTTAATCCATTCATTGGGTGGGCCATACCACTCAAAACAGTGACACTCACCGTTTAAATTAAATCTTAATTTTTCTACATGCCTAGATATGCCTAATAGCGGACTCATTGGATTGGTCTTGAGCCGGGGAAGCTAGTGAGCAGTGTAAGACCCGTATCCTAATCCGCACTGTTCCGTTGATTCCCGCGACCCTTCTCGTCAAACTCCGGCAATCCGTGACTTATGGTTGATGTTGCGCACGACCGTAAGTCGTATCCTATTCATTTAAGCTGGCTTAATCCGAGACTTGTATCATTGCGACCGCACCGTCGCTGCGGTTCCAACGCCGTAACTCACACACCGATCCGATACCCAGACGATGAGATACGGACCCACGTTCAGTTCGAGCAAAAACACCGCGCGTTGCAAATCCCAAGGAATCTCTACAATATGTCCCATCAATCCCATCAATCAATCCCATCAATCACCTCTTATGTCAAGTACACCCACCCATGCTTCCTTTCTCCACCAGACAAGCAACCCCCCTAAGTCAACTAACCTCTCACTTCACCCATCACTCACTTCACCCATCACTCACCTCACCCATCACTCACCTCACATCACTCCATCACTCTTACAACTCTCTCTCTCCCTCTCATTTCTCAACACTCCAAGTCCCAAGCAAGAAAGCTCTCCCACGTCCAAGCCTTCCATGGAGAGAAAATGTGAGTTTTGGTGGCCCACTTCCCATCTCCAAATCCCATCATCTTAGCCATCCATTTTCCATCCCTACCATCAAAGTGAAGCTCTAGAAGATAGGCGTTCCAACGGACCGAGTAGATCATAAGGTGGGTGCTCCAATAGGATAGCTTTTCATGTTTTTAAGATGGGCCAAGTGAGGCCTACCGATCAATGGTATGGATCTCACTTTGGACCCTAAGATGTGGCCAATGGCCCACCTTGATTATCACTTGATGTATGATTGAATGCAAGGAGAGCCCATAGTATCAGGGTCCCTCCATCACACGTGTGTCCCACCTTTCTCTCTCTCTCTTTCCTTCTTCCTTTTTCCTTTGTTAATAGCCCTATGATGTATGCAACATCCGCCTTCGTGGGACCCACTTGATGGATGTGTTAGAGCTACGCCATCCAAACCATGTGGGCCCTATCATTTGGCAATGGGAAGACACAAATATGAAATTGATGCAATCCAGTCGGCCACGCCTATGTGGAACCCACCTTGATAAATGGTATGTAAACGTCACCCATCCAGCGTCCAGGGACGCTGGACGTGGTTGCTGGAACGTCAACAGGCAGTAAGTGTATATGCAAAATAAAAATATCAGTTTCATTTTAACTTTTGAGTGGGTCACTTGTATAGGCCCCACCTTAATGTATGTATACAATCCGAGCCTCCCATCCTCTTCCCCAACTCATTTTAGGCGTTGAGCCGAAAAATGAGGATAATCCGACTCTCAGGTGGGCCATAGGATAGCAAACAGTGTGTTTGCCATTGAAATTCACCCTGACAATTTGATTCTCCAAAAAAAAATATGCAATATCGGACTCGTTTGGCTTGTCTTGGGTCATAGAGGCCATTGAGCGGGGTGGATCCATCATAGGCGGGCCCCACAGGTGAAAAACTGTGGAAAAACTGCTTTTCCAAAATTTTTTTTTTTAAACAAGCAGCAGAGGCGCTGCTGCCTCTGACTTCACACAGGACGCCAGGCGTCCTGCGCTCTCCAGCGGGCGGGCGGACGAGGCCGACCCACGGCCCTAGCCGTGGGCCCCACCTTGATGTCTATTTCATCATCCAACCCATTCATTAGGTGGGCCAGCCTCCTGACGTGCCCCCCTCTAAAGATCAGACTGATCTGACGCTCAGGTGGCCCACACCATAAGAAACAGTATTGATTGAGTGCCTACCATTGAAACTTTTTGGTGGGCCACAGAAGTTTTGGATCACGATGATATTTGTTTTTCTTCCATTCATCCAGGCCTTTGTGACCTTACCGACAGGCTGGATGGAAAATAAACATTATGGTGGGCCCTACGTGGGACCCACTATCCACGCCAGTCCCTTGCACTGGCGGACTGAGTGAGATACCTCGTTTCAACAGGTCTTGGTATCGACCCCTGGTGGTGGCTAACGTGTAGTGTGTGCTGGCATGGGTGGGACCCACCAATGATGTATTTGTTTTATTCACACTGTATAAGCGGTCAGTGGACCCCCCCCCCCCCCCCCCCCACCATGATGCATGTGATGCATCCAAGCAATTCGGCCCCTTTTGAAAACTCATTTTTGGTGGCATGGGCTAAAGAATTAGTCAGATACATAGTCCAAGCGGACCCCACCACTTAATTAGTGGACAATGACGTCCACCGTTCAAGATTCTAAGGGCCATAGTATTTCACTATTAAGCTGATACCTATTTCCCTTCATCTATTACTATGTTAATGTATGAGCAGGTTGGATGGGAAATATATGTTATGGTGAGCCTAAAGAATTTTAATGGTGGGAGTCATCATCACCATTTATAGTTGGGTGTGGCCCATTTGATAGATACGGGGCCAATTGGTGTGGCCCATTTGATATATTTAAATCCCAAATGATTAGGCTCACCTTGGTGCACGTCTAAGGCCGTGGGATCAAGCTCATTTGGCATATGCAATGCCCATGAGATCCGGCCCACTTATTCTACATAAGGTCCATGGGATTCAAGCCCATTTGATACATATTAAAGCCCATGGGATCAAGCCCATTTGATGTGCATGGGGCACAAATGGAGTGGCCTAGTTGATATATTTGTGTATGGGCCCATCTAACATATTTAAGGCCCAAGTAGTGAGGCCATTTTGAGGTATTTCGAGGTCCACGGATCATGGACCATTGCAATGTACATAAGGCTCATTAGGGAGGCCCATTAATGCAAACCATTTGGTGAATGTGAGGCCCATGTATTACGACCCATTTGATATATCTAAGGCCCAGGGATCGAGGCCTAACGGATGTCCTTAAGGTCCATTGCAATGTACGTTTATCATGGTTCGTGAAATGATATTTATGGCAAGCCGTGCCTAGGAAACAATGGTGGTTTGATGTCCACATTGTATGTACAATGTTGGTTAAATGTCCGCATTGTAACTTTCTTTAGGGCCCATTGATAGGTCCATAACCGTTGCTATTCATTGCCTTATAACATGCTTAGAATAATCTCATGACTCATGCCCATACGCATCATATGTATGCTTGATATGAGTAATGACTGATCATAGCATACGCCATTGGGCAGACCATCTATGGGGCTCGTTATGTGACTGAGCGCCCCATATGATCGCGCAGTACGCGCTGGATTGCTGCATGTTTTGACAGCGTGATTCATGCATCTCGCATACGTATGACTTGATCACTGCACGCCCTAGCGACATCAGGGTCGTGGCTCCACAGGTACATCGTGGATGGCCGTATTGGATACCGAAAATACATATTCTAGCACTGTGGGCACTTAGGATGTCCTTGGGTGAGAGTCCCAGAACCTTTTTGGTACCAGGAGATGCTCCAACGTCTAGACCGAGTGGATACACGAGCGCCCGAGTGCCGAATACCAGTAGGTCGCGTCTCCCACTGTGTCGTGGTCGGTTGGAAGGGGGTGTGGCCTTATCCGCCTGAGTGAGAGGGCTATAAACTAGGCTGAGTTTGACTAGCTCGCAAATGAGTCCGCTATCGACGAGCCGGGTAGGTATTGGCATACTACTGGTCAGGCGGGTAGTGAGGTCTTATCCGCTTGCTTGACTGTGCAGCTAGGGAGGTGGCAGTCTCTGCGAAGTGTATTAGACCCCGGTGATATCCAGAGAGGAACTGTACTGATATACGTACTTGATGAGTACTGACTTGCTTGGATTGCATTTCTCATATGACATTCGGCTATGTAGGCCTTGCATTGCTTCGGTGTGGACGATGGCATTCATATCTTGCATCATGCCTTGCATTGCATAGCCTTGGTATATTCATGGACTTACTACATACTTCCGCATTGTTCTGATACTGTACACTTGGCGTTTGCCTTGCGTACACACTTACACCACCCTCTAAGCTTTTGTAAGCTTATGCACGATAGTTGCGTGCAGGTAGCGTTGGACGACAGCAGCGCTGAGACAGGAGTGCACATCAGGACCTTTTTGGAGCTTTTGATCACTTTGTATTTCCCTTTCTGTATTGTACTTAAAATTTTGTTATAGTGGATATGTGGTGATGTCGTTTTGTGACTTGGTTATGCTTGTGGTTATGCTCCATTACAAAAAAAAAGTTCATTCTGAAAATCCTCCTTGCAGAACCCCAGGATCGAAATCTGGCATTTGATTGTCAGGAGCCGAGAATGGGGCACTACGGAGGCTGTCGGCACCGGATTCGGCAATTGGGATTCATGTGAATCCGATTTTCGGATTTGGGGCGTGACAAGCGGAATGGATTTACGTGATGCGGACCCCACACGATGAAAACCCCAGAAAAATTGGGTTTTCCAATTTTTGCAAAGGGGCCCTGCCTCCTCCCTGACAAGAGTGCAGGTGCTGCATGCTGCTGCGTGCAACGTCAACGTGCGGGCGGGCGTCCGACAGGGACCTACATCTCCAGGCCCCACCGTAATGTTTGTTTGTCATCCAATTTGTTCACGAGGCGGGTCCCATCCTCAGGTGGGCCCCCTCCAAATTTCGGCTCGATCCAGAACTCAGGTGGCCCACACCACAGGGAACAGTAGAATTGAATATCTACCATTGAAGTCTTTTTGGGGCCCACAGAAGTTTTGGACCAAGCTGAAATTTGTATCTTTCCTTCAACCAGGTCTATTTGACCTTATCAATGGGTTGGATGCCAAATAAATATTACAGTGGGCCCCACATGGGACCCACATAGATGCATGTGTCCTAAGTCCACCGTCTAGTGGACGGTGGCACCAACCTTAATGTATTTATGCTCCCACCGTCCAGCGGACGGTGGGGTCCTTTGTGATGTATGTGCTCTATCCGCACTGTCCACTGGACAGTGGGACTCGCCATGATGCATGTCATGCATCCAGACCGTCCATCCACTTGGTAAAATCATTTTAGGTGAGTGATGATTGGGTGGACCACCTATGTTGGGAATGGCCCATTTAATCTATTTCAAGGCCTATGGGTTAAACCCATTTAATTTGTTTAAGGCCTAGGGGTTTAGGCCCATCTGATTTATACAAGGCCTATGGGTTTAGGCCCATCTGATTTATACAAGGCCTATGGGTTTAGGCCCATCTAGTTTATACGAGGCCTACGGGTTTAGGCCCATTTGATGTACCATAAGGCCTAGGGGTTTAGGCCCATTGTACTCATGTTAGGTCTATGGGTTGAGGCCCACTTGATCTACATGTGGGGCCCAATTGGTGTGGCCCATTGGTCACATATTAGACTCATGAGACTAAGCTCATTTGATGCAATCCAAGGCCCACGAGTTTTGACCCATTGCAATGCACATAAGACCCATTGGTGTGGTCCATTTATGTGGCCCATCTGATGAATAAAAGGCCCATAGGATATGGCCCATTTGATATATATGTAAAGCCCAATGGGATGAACCTAAGGTCCATTGTAATGTGTAATCCCAATACCGATTATGTAGCGATATTTAAGAAGATCGTGCCTGGGGAACAATGTTGGTTTGACGTCCACATTGCGAGTTCAATAATTGGTTGGATGTCCACATTACGACTCTCCTTAGGGCCCATTGCTAAGCCGTACTTATTATGTATAGGCCATCCAGGCCCATCTGTGTTGTAAGAATGGTTCATCACTCACTTACATGTTTAGTATAGTTTCATGACTCATGATCATACGCATCATATGTATGCTTGATATGAGGATTGACTGATCATAGCATATGGCTTCGGCTAGGTTGTTTATGGGCTCCTGGTTAGGCGGTGTTTCCCTACATGAGCACACGATATGCGCAGGATTTGTTGCATGACTGGATAGTGTAAATCATGTATTCTGCATTTGTGTGACATGGTTATTGTACGCCCTAGCGACATCAGGGCCGTAGCCTCCACAGACGCATCGTGGTTGGCAGGATTGTATACCGAAAATTTTATTCTACATAGGGTGCTATTGATATCCCTGGGTGAAAGTCCCTAAACCCTTATGGTACCAAGAGGTTGCTCCAACATCTAGACCGAGTAGGTAGATGAACGTTGAGTACCGATTACCAGACGGTTACGCTCTCCACTATGTCGTGGTCGGTTGGAAGGGGGTGCGGCCTTACCCGCCCGAGTGTAGGGGGCAATCCTAGGCTGAGTCTCACCAGCTCGAGGAATGGGTCCGCTATCGACGAGTCGCGCCTGATATTGGCAGACGGATAGTGAGGTCTCTTTCACTTACCTTATTACGCGCGATGTGGCAGCAATCTGGTTTAGAGTGTACTAGACCCCGGTGATATCCCATATTTGAGCTGTATTGATGTGTGGACATATATGAGGATCTATATGCTTGAGTTGCATTACACATCGCATGGCCTTGGGATGGCCGATACCATTCATGTCTTGCATCGCATAAGCCTTGGTACGGCTCATAATATTATGGATCCATCTACATATTCCGCATTACTCTAACATTGCATGTTCATATTACTACCTTGCGCACACACTTTCACCACCCTCTAAGCTTTCTATAAGCCTATACATGACCGTTGCGTGCAGGTGACGTTGGTTCGCAGCAGCGCTGAGGCAGGAGTACGTTGCAGATCGTTTTGGAGTTTCTGTTCTTTACCATTGTATTTCCCTTTATGCTCATTGTATTTGTAAAGTTTTTTATCATAGTGGAAATGTAATGGATTTCTTGATTGTTGTTTGTGGGTTATGACATTGGTTATGCTTATTACGAATCAAACTGACATTGAAAATCCTTCTCGTCGCATTCCAGGATCGGAACCTGGTGAATGGGAGCTAGGAGCTGAGAATGGGGTTCTATGGAGGCTGTCGGTGCCGGATTCGGCGATCGGGAATTTTGTGAGCCCGGTTTCCGAGTTTGGGGCATGACAGATCGTCTTTTTTTTTTTTAATATGGAGAGTAAATCCTTCCGAATCGCATGATCCAACTAAGATGCTCATAACTCCATCGTTCGATGTTGGATTGGGTCGATTTTAAGTCATCTGAAAGGTCCTTTAGACCTCTTTCATTCCTGACTGGAATTGTCATATTCCGAGACCATTTCGATGACCATAAGTGGGATCGCAGTCGTTGGTCCTGAATTTTACCTACATCTCCTTGTCCATTAGTAACCCTCATATATCACTCTTTAGAGGTTGAATTCAAACTATTTTGAGTTCATGGTAACTTGAAAAGCTTCTAGATGGGACCAGAATTGCCAAATTTGGAAACCGTTCGTTATGCTAAAAGAATGTTGGTACTCTTCAATTGTCTTTTTTCAATATGGAGTGTAAATCATTTGAAATCGGGCAATCCATTGGAGATGCTCATAAGTCGATCGTTTGATGTCGGATTGGGTCAATTTTTAGAGATCTAAAAGGTCCTTTGGTGATCTTTCATTCCTGACTGGAATCGTCGTATTCCGAGACCATTTGGGCTTCCATAAGTGTGATCACAGTCATCGGTACTGAATTGTACTTTATCTCCTTGTCCATTACTATCCCTCGTAACTCACTCTTCAGAGATCAAATTCAGGCTATTTTGAGCTCATTGAAATGCTAACTTGACAAGCTTCTTGATGAGACCAGAATTACCTAATTCAGAGACCGTTCGATATCCTAAAAGCATGTTGGTACTCTTTGATCGTCCTTTTTCAATATGGAGAGTAAATTATTCCAAATTGTGTAATCCAACAGAGATGCTCATAACTCCATCATTTGAGGTCGGATTTGGTCGATGTTTAGTCATTTGAAAGGTCCTTTAGTGCTCTTTCATTCTCGATAGGAATCGTCGTATTCCGAGCACATTTAAGCATCGATAAGTGGGATCATAGCCGTCGGTCCTGAATTTTCCTTCATCTCCTTGTCCATTAGCAACCCTCATAACTCACTCTTCAAAAGTCAAATTCAGACTATTTTGAGCTCATTAAAATGGTAACTTGACAAGCTTCCAGATGCAAGCAGAATTACCTAATTCGGAGACCGTTAGATATACTAAAAGCATGTTGGTACTCTTCAATCGACTATTTTCAATATGGAGCGTAAATTATTTCAAATCGCGCGATCCAACGGAGATGCTCATAACTCCATCATTTGATGTCAGATTGGGTCAATTTTTAGTCATCTGAAAGGTCCTCTAGAGCTCTTTCATTCCTAACTAGAACCGTCGTATTCCGAGACCATTTGGGCAATCGTAAGTGGGATTGCAATCGTTAGTCCTGAATTTTTCCTACATCTCCTTGTCCATTATTAACCCTCATAAATAACTCTTCACAGGTTGAATTCAGACTATTCTGAGCTCATTAGAATGGTAACTTAACAAGCTTCTAGATGAGATCAGAATTGCCTAATTCAGAACCATTCGATATCCTAAAAGCATGTTGGAACTCTTCGATCGTCGTTTTTCAATATGTAATGTAAATCGTGCGATCCATTGGAGATGCTTATAACTCTATCGTTTGATGTCGGATTGGGTCGATTTTTAGTCATTTGAAAGGTTATTTTGTCCTCTTTCATCCCTGACTGGAATTGTCATATTCCGAGACAATTTGGGCATCCAAAAGTGGGATTGCAATTGTCGGTCCTAAATTTTTCCTTCATCACCATGTCCTATAGTTACCCTCATAACTCTCTCTCTTCAGAGGCTGAATTTAAACTATTTTGAGGTCCTTGGAATGGTAACTTAATAAGCTTCCAAATGAGACCAGAATGGCCTAATTCGGAGATTGTTCGACATCCTAAAACCATGTTGGTACTCTTCGATTGTCTTTTTTCAATATGGAGAGCAAATCCTTCTGAATCACATGATCTAACTAAGACGCTCATAACTCCATCGTTCGATGTTGGATTGGTTCAATTTTAAGTCATCTGAAAGGTCCTTTAGACCTCTTTCATTCCTAACTAGAATTGTCATATTCCGAGACCATTTCGGCGACCATAAGTGGGATCGCAGTCGTTGGTCCTGAATTTTTCCTACATCTCCTTGTCCATTAGTAACCCTCATATATCACTCTTTAGAGGTTGAATTCAAACTATTTTGAGTTCATGGTAACTTGAAAAGCTTATAGATGAGACCAGAATTGCCTAATTCGAAAACCATTCGTTATACTAAAAGAATGTTGGTACTCTTCGATCGTCTTTTTTCAATATGGAGTGTAAATCATTTCAAATCGGGCGATCCATTGGAGATGCTCATAACTCCATCGGATTGGGTCGATTTTTAGAGATCTAAAAGGTCCTTTGGTGCTCTTTCATTCCTGACTGGAATCGTCGTATTCTGAGACCATTTGGGCTTCCATAAGTGGGATCGCAGTCGTCGGTACTGAATTGTACTTTATCTCCTTGTCCATTACTATCCCTCGTAACTCACTCTTCAGAGGTCAAATTCAGGCTATTTTGAGCTCATTGAAATGCTAACTTGACAAGCTTCTTGATGAGACCAGAATTCCTAATTCAGAGACCGCTCGATATCCTAAAAGCATGTTGGTACTCTTTGATCATCTTTTTTCAATATGGAGAGTAAATTATTCCAAATTGCGTGATCCAACAGAGATGCTCATAACTCCATCATTTGAGGTCGGATTTGGTCGATGTTTAGTCATCTGAAAGGTCTTTTAGTGCTCTTTCATTCTTGATAGGAATCGTCGTTTTCCGAGAACATTTGAGCATCAATAAGTGGGATCATAGTCGTCGGTCCTGAATTTTCCTTAGATTGTCTTTTTTTTTTTTAATATGGAGAGTAAATCCTTCCGAATCGCATGATCCATCTAAGATGCTCATAACTCCATCGTTCGATGTTGGATTGGTTCGATTTTAAGTCATCTGAAAGTTCCTTTAGACCTCTTTCATTCCTGATTAGAATTGTCATATTCCGAGACCATTTCGGCGACCATAAGTGGGATCGCAGTCGTTGGTCCTGAAGTTTTCTTACATCTCCTTATCCATTAGTAACCCTCATATATCACACTTTAGAGGTTGAATTCAAACTATTTTGAGTTCATGGTAACTTGAAAAGCTTCTAGATGAGACCAAAATTACCTAATTCGAAAACCGTTCGTTATGCTAAAAGAATGTTAGTACTCTTCGATCGTCTTTTTTCAATATGGAGTGTAAATCATTTCAAATCGGGCGATCCATTGGAGATGCTCATTACTCCATCATTTGATGTTGGATTGGGTCAATTTTTAGAGATCTAAAAGGTCCTTTGGTGCTCTTTCATTCCTGACTGGAATCGTCGTATTCTAAGACCATTTGGGCTTCCATAAGCTTGTCCATTACTATCCCTCATAACTCACTCTTCAGAGGTCAAATTCAGGCTATTTTGAGCTCATTGAAATGCTAACTTGACAAGCTTCTTGATGAGACCAGAATTGGCTATTTCAGAGACCATTCGATATCCTAAAAGCATGTTGGTACTCTTTGATCGTCTTTTTTCAATATGGAGAGTAAATTATTCCAAATTGCGTGATCCAACAGAGATGCTCATAACTCCATCATTTGAGGTCGGATTTGGTCGATGTTTAGTCATCTGAAAGGTCCATTAGTGCTCTTTCATTCTTGATAGGAATCGTCGTATTCCGAGAACATTTGAGCATCGATAAGTGGGATCATAGTCGTTGGTCCTGAATTTTCCTTCATCTCCTTGTCCATTAGAAACCCTCATAACTCACTCTTCGAAAGACAAATTCAGACTATTTTGAGCTCATTAAAATGGTAACTTGACAAGCTTCCAGATGGAACCAGAATTACCTAATTCAGAGATCGTTAGATATACTAAAAGTATGTTGGTACTCTTTGATCGTCTTTTTTCAATATGGAGTGTAAATTATTTCAAATCGCGCGATCCAATGGAGATGCTCATTACTCCATCATTTGATGTCGGATTGGGTCAATTTTTAGTCATATGAAAGGTCCTCTAGAGCTCTTTCATTCCTTACTAGAATCGTCATATTTCGAGACCATTTGAGCAATCGAAAGTTGGATTGCAGTTGTCGGTCCTGAATTTTTCCTACATCTCCTTGTCCATTATTAACCCTCATAAATAACTCTTCACAGGTTGAATTCAGACTATTCTGAGCTCATTGGAATGATAACTTAACAAGCTTCTAGACGAGATCAGAATTGCCTAATTCAGAATCCATTCGATATCCTAAAAGCATGTTAGTACTCTTCGATCGTCGTTTTTCAATATGGAATGTAAATCGTTCCAAATTGTGCGATCCATTGGAGATGCTTATAACTCCATCGTTTGATGTCGGATTGGGTCCATTTTTAGTCATTTGAAAGGTTATTATGTCCTCTTTCATCCCTGACTGGAATTGTCCTATTCTCAGACAATTTGGGCATCCAAAAGTGGGATTGCAGTTGTCGGTCCTAAATTTTTCCTTCATCACCATGTCCTATAGTTACCCTCATAACTCTCTCTTCAGAAGCCGAATTTAAACTATTTTGAGGTCATTGGAATGGTAACTTAATAAGCTTTCAGATGAGACCAGAATGGCCTAATTCAGAGATTGTTCGACATCCTAAAAGCATGTTGGTACTCTTCGATTGTCTTTTTTCAATATGGAGTGTAAATCTTTTTAAATCGCGTGATCCAATGGAGATGCTCATAAATCTATCGTTTGATGTCAGATTGGGTCAATTTTTAGTCATCCGAAAGATCCTTTAGTGCTAATTCATTCTTGATAAGAATCGCCGTATTGCGAGGCCATTTGGGCATCCATAGTGGGATCACAGTGGTCGATCTTGAATTTTTCTTTCTTCTCCTTGTCCATTAGTAAACCTCATAACTCACTCTTCAGAGGTCAAATTCGCACTATTTTGAGGTCATTGGAATGGTAACTTGACAAGCTTCCAGATGAGACCAGAATTGCCTAATTCAGAGATCGTTCGATATCTTAAAAGCATATTGGTACTCTTAGATTGTCTTTTTTTTTTAATATGGAGAGTAAATCCTTCCAAATCGCATGATCCAACTAAGATGCTCATAACTCCATCGTTCGATGTTGGATTAGGTCGATTTTAAGTCATCTGAAAGGTCCTTTAGACCTCTTTCATTCCTGACTGGAATTTTCATATTCCAAGACCATTTCGGCGACCATAAGTGGGATCGCAGTCGTTGGTCCTGAATTTTTCGTACATCTCCTTGTCCATTAGTAACCCTCATATATCACTCTTTAGAGGTTGAATTCAAACTATTTTGAGTTCATGGTAACTTAAAAATCTTCTAGATAAGACCAGAATTGCCTAATTCTGAAACCGTTCGTTATGCTAAAAGAATGTTGGTACTCTTCGATCGTCTTTTTTCAATATGGAGTGTAAATCATTTCAAATCGGGCGATCTATTGGAGATGCTCATAACTCCATCGTTTGATGTCGGATTGGGTCAATTTTTAGAGATCTAAAAGGTCCTTTGGTTCTCTTTCATTCCTGACTGGAATCGTCGTATTCTGAGACTATTTGGGCTTCCATAAGTGGGATCGCAGTCGTCGATACTGAATTGTACTTTATCTCCTTGTCCATTACTATCCCTCATAACTCACTCTTCAGAGGTCAAATTCAGGCTATTTTGAGCTCATTGAAATGCTAACTTGACAAGCTTCTTGATGAGACCAGAATTGCCTAATTCAGAGACCGTTCGATATCATTGTTTCGACAAAGAAACAAATGCATTTGATTTGGGAGATTTTCTTATTCAAACATAACAGAGAAAGAGTACTAGGAACATTCATCATATTTTATTGATACTGAGTTCATTTGCATCCTCTTTACATCCCTTGATTCTAAGATAGATCATTTAGAAATAAAGGACTTATGCTTTAAATATCAAAAGTTCATTTCAACAGCCTTCTGGCGTCTGTTTCGATCATCTCCTAGGATTTAGGAGGAATGTCGATCCGATCAACGGGTCTTTAATAAAATAAAAATTTTAACAGCATAACAACGCCTATTTCAACTATCCTCTGGGACTTAGGAGGAATGTCGATTCGATCGACTGATCTTTCTCCTTTGAACCCATGAATAGGAGAAAGTCCGGAGAAAGGAAGCCTGACCCACGGATTTTGGCAGCATGATGGCCTTTGGACTTCACAGACTGCAGGGCAGCCTGGTTGCACGGGTCAGTTGCGCTATCCTGCGCAACTTCCAGGAGACTCTCTTCTGCCTTCTATCTTCTGCTCCACTCCGCTTCTCTTGAAAATCTTCAAATTACCCGTAATGAAGGAGGGGAAGGGGTATTTATATACCCTCGCACATGTGATAATCCTGACTTATGCAGATCACCGGGCTAATTCAAATTACCCATAATGAAGGAGGGGAAGGGGTTCAAAAAATCGACATCGTCTGCGCTGACCCATGCAATTTTCCATGCAACCGACTCTCATTACTAAATGTAGTGACACTCCGTGCAACTGCTTGCTATTGCATGGACCTGCGGAACCTGGACTTAGTCTCTTTTTCTGGTCTTCAAACTTTTCCCTGCAATCTTCTTTAGGTTTTTTGAACCTTCTTTTTTTCATGGCCCGCATCAAGAGGACCCTTCATCCCGTAGACCCTCCAACTGACCATCCTTCTCATCCTGACGCACCCGATACATCTTCTCATCGCCCGTCTCCTTTCGCTGATCAACCACTGACTAAGAGTACCAAAATCACCACTCAAACTCCCGCATATTTCAAAGAGCCAGTACTCCCAACTTTTAATTTTACCGACCGCATTGAATCGCTCTCCTCTCCCATTCACCGGGCTATAATCATGGGGACATAGAACTGCCTCCAAAGCACGGTGGTGAATATGGGAAGAATGGTTGAAGACAACCGCCCATATCCGCACGGATAGTGATAGACCCCCTGCCAAAGAAGATACCCCGCCTGCTTCTCGCTCTAAGAAAACTCATCGAAATAAGGTGAAGGAGTTTGAAGAAAAGATAAAGGAGCATAATAAGAAGAAGTTCCAAAACTCTTGGGAATCCGTTCGAGTAATCGAGGGCGTCATGAAATTCGACAACCCTCATTCAAAAGGCATGACAATAATTTCCATCAACGTTCATCGTCACCAGTCCATCCTTGAATGTGAACCCACAGATTGTGTGGACGGAGAAAAACTGATGTATACTGAATCGTGGGTGACGCGAGAACCTCGAATTCTCGAAGGAAAACTGCAGACACAGAAACCGCGGCAGATCATCGAAGAAGCCCACCCATGATCTTCCTCACTCCCTTTCACAGTCCGCACAATCTCTTTCCAACATATTTCTACGAGACTATCAGATAGCGATACAAGGATTGTATCCTCTTTGGGGATCGGAAGATTTTTGAACAAGGGGCCTGCTGACTTCTCGTTGCTATTATTCTGATTGGGGAGAGACAATCCTAAAGAAACATGCGAGTACTCTTGCTAAAGTAGGCCTTTATGATGCGATAGAGGTCACATCTAAATACTTTTACAAGGAACCCTCCGTGCTGAAAGGATTCCTCGAATATTGGTCTCCCACCACCAATTCCCTTCACTTACCGTTCGGGGAAATGAGCATAACGCTATGGGATCTGCATCGCATAGCAGGTCTCCCGCTTACAGGAAGATTTCACGACGAGTTTATCCCGACGAATGCAGAATTAGCATTTATATCATCTCCTGACCGCAGACCTTCTATCTCTGAAACCACCGTTGAACTTTTCAGAGAGATGGGAAAGTTTCCAAATTTTCATAAACTATCCCCTCTGCAATGGCTGGCTCATGTTTCTAGAATGTTCAAGTATTCCATACCCAGAGATTAGCATTTTCCTTTTCATCACATACTCCTGCATATTAACTCCTTTTTCATTTTGCAGATTTCGCGATAGTCGCTGTAAGGAACTAACGATTCTTCGTGACAATTTGAAAGAACGACTAGATTATAGTCCCTTTGGGGAACTTGCTGTTGAGGCACAAAAAATGGTGAAGGATTGAAGCAAGAAGAGATAAGGAGTTTGAAAGAACTTTTGAAAAGAAGAAAATAGAGATAACTTTCAACAGAGTGCGTAGGACTGCGTAACCACTATCAGTTGCGTGGTTCCGTGCAATAAATCCCAGTTGTGCAGGACCGCACAACGAAAATATCAATTGCGCGGGTCCCGAAAATGAATTGCAGAAACGGTTCTTTGTAGAATGATCTAAAGCACTCAAAAATAGTCCCACATCGCTAAGATCAAGATTTTTACACATGTGAAGGTCTATAAATACTCCTTCCCGTCCTTCATTAAGGGTAATATTGAATATTTTCAAGAGGAATAGAGCAGAGCAGAAGACAGAAGATAGAGGAGAGTCTCCTGGCAGTTGCACAGGACCGCGCAACCGGTATCAGTTGCACGGGTCCACGCAACTAGGTTGCCCTACAGTCTGTGAAGTCCAAAGGCCGTCATGCTACCGAAATTCGTGGGCCAGGCTTCCTTTCTCCGGGCTTTCTCCTATTCACGGGTTCAAAGGAGAAAGATCATTCGATCGAATCGACATTCCTCCTAAGTCCCAGAGAATGGTTGAAACAGGCACTGTTATGCTGCTGAAATCTTTATTTCATTAAAGACCCATCGATCGGATCGACATTCCTCCTAAGTCCTAGAAGATGATCGAATCAGGCGCCGGAAGGCTGTCGAAATGAACTTTTGATGCTTAAAGCATAAGTCCTTTATTTCTAAATGATCTATCTTAGAATTAAGGGATGTAAAGAGGATGTAAATGAACTCAGTATCAATAAATGTGATGAATGTTCTTAATACTCTCTCTGTTATGTTTGAATAAGACAATCTCCCAAATCGAATGCATTTGTTTCTTTGTCGAAATAAAATGGCGACTCCACTGGGAAATGTTATCTTATTGTCTTATTTAAAATATTAATAGTGAAGTTGTTATGAACATTCTTCACGGTTTGGCGTCGACTCTCAGTGGGAAGTCCTCCCCTTCATCTCTAAGATAGATCACTCTAATCGTTCGATTACTAATTATAACTATATTTCATGATTGAAGGTTTTGAAAATTCGACTACGACTTATTATCCATGGCGATCCCCGTAAGAAAAGTGAACTTCCGATTCATCCCGATAGGGTTCGTGGTAGAATACGCACCAAGTCATGTGACTACAGGCATGGTTCAAGAAACAGTTGGGGTCATTTCTGCTTCGCCCCAGTCATCAGAAGACAATGCAGGATGGACCATCGTGACCTCTAATAAGGAAAGAACACGAAACTTCAAAAATTTGGGAATGAATCAGCCTACATTAAGAATCAGAGGGCCCATAACGCGAAGCATAGTTAGAAGAAATCCTGAGCTTGCTCCTCCGACGATTTATCCAACGCAAACAGTTCCCCAGTTAACAGCATGCGACTTCCCATCTTTAAATGCTTCAATGGCTGAATGAACAAGAGAATAAAAGGGAAAAGAATTGTTACTCAGATCGCCAATGCCACCCCAGAAAGATTCACCAGTATTGGCATCATCTCAGTCAATTGATGCAAGGGACATGAAAAGGCCCCATGAAACTCTGTCCCCTCCCTTTTCTGTGAGCCCTATTACATCAGCGTACTCTTGATCTCCTTCAATTACTGCTTCGTCAAAGAGTGGAGAAGCTGCAGTATTCATGGCTGGAACAAATCCAAAGGGTAGTTTCAATGAAATGGCAAAAGTGCATAATGCGTTAATGGAAGAATGCAGAAGTCTCAAAGAAGCCTTGGCAACTTTCATGCATAATACAGCTCAAATAACAGTCATTGAAAAGGATAGCCGAATAGAGAAGGAACAAGAAAATACTAAACATTTTAGATACCGTGCGCCATATCCAAGAGAGGTGGATGACATTCCCTTCCCTGCCAGTTTCAGGTGTCCAGATTTTTAAAAGTTTGATGGGAAAGGATCCCCCAAAGAACATTTGATGCGCTTCATTACCAGCATGGGAGATCTTTCTACAGTACCACAATATTGTTTGCAATTGTTCGGGACATCGCTGACAGGTAGTGCATTCCGATGGTATTTCAATTTAGCTCCGGGTTCTATCTGCACTTGGAAGCAGATGCAAGATGCTTTCACCTCTCAGTTTTTCTCCCCAAGCCACGACATTAATATTGTTAAGTTGGCTTCTGTATGACAAGGCAAAGACGAGTCGGAAAGGAGCTACGTAGACAAATGGAGGGCATTAGGAACTTTGTGCAAACCATTGCTAAAAGAAACTGAGCAAGTTAAGATATGTCTGAACTCTATGGAAAAAGAATTTGTAATGGGACTGGCCAATTTCAACATCAACACTCTTCATGATTTGACCGTAAAGGCTCATGCTTTGGAATTAGTAAATCAGATGGTGTCAAAATTTCACCATGATGCGGCTCGAAGGGATCCTAGCAGGATAACAACAAATACCAGTGATCGCTATCAGCAACATAAAAGTGTGAAAGGTTTCAAGGAAGAAAGTACGAGGCGAAAAGAGGACTTGGCTCAATTAAGAAGAAATAAAAAGGTCCGAACGCTTAATTCGCATGCGGGATTTGCTTTTGATAAGGAAGATGTCATTCCAATGATGGAACAATTATTGAAAGTTGGCGTTATAGAATTGCTAGAGCCTAAATGCCCCGAGGAGGCGACAAGGCACAGGGAGCAAAATTTTTGTCGCTATCATCGTCTAGTGGGACATCCAACGGAGAACTGCTATACATTGAAGTGTATTATACAGCGGATGTGTTTCGACAAAGAAACAAATGCATTTGATTTTGGGGAGATTGTCTTATTTAAACATAACAGAGAAATAGTACTATGAACATTCATCACATTTTATTGATACTGAGTTCATTTACATCCTCTTTATATCCCTTGATTCTAAAATAAATGTAACACCCCAGATTTTGGCCAATCTGGGATTTGACGTCCTTAGGTAGTGGGTCAACTAAAACACTTGGGAAATCGCTCAGAACCCAATTCCATAGCCAAAGAGATCACTTAGGGTTAATTCCTTTAGAAACTAAGTATAAGTTAGCTAGCGCAACGCTAGAGTAGCTGGGAAATAGTCCCTGATCACTTTAAATACATTCTACAAGGCCCAAAACTTGTAGAATCAATGGTGCTATAATACTCTATAACCTCGGATCATACTCTAAGCAAGTTTGTTCTCTGGACCACTTTGAAAATCTGTATTGGATCTAGACCGTGCGTCGAAAGTCCAATATCTGTTATCTTAGATCGTTAGAACTGCCTAGCTGGACTTGACAATCATTTCAAAAATCAAGTCCAACTGACATTCGCAGACTATTTCATTGAGTCCGGATTGAAGAGAGTGCGAATAGGGACAGAATTGGAATTTCAAATTCAAATCTGGCACACGACTTGACGTGTCAGTATTAAGCGTTCTGACCGTCAGAATTCAGCCAAATTACACCCTCGGATCAGGAAAAATTTCTATTTTATATCATGAGATTTGCAGGCCTGATCTACGTGCGGTGACCGCTGAACTGAAACTGGACCGCCACGTGCGATCTGCGAACCCTGCCGGACTGAAAACTTGATGTATGCTAGATATAGTATGCATGAGCTTAAGTCTGACCGCACTTGGCCAGGGGACCACCAGAAATCATCTTTTGGACCGAAATAGCCCCGATTTGGTTATCCCTCAAGTGAACTTTGTTCCGAAGCCTATTTTGGGCAAGATTTAGCTTATAAAAGGGGTTGAAACACTCACTCCTCTCTCCCATCCGAATTTGCAAAAATTCCTAGATTGGGAGAGAGAAAAGGTGAGAGTTTGTGAGAGAAGGTGGGAGAGAATTCCCTGCTGCTTGTGCCACGTGCTGCAAGTGGTTAAGCCACTCGCTCTAATCACTTTGCCGGTGATTTCTCCGCATTTTCAGGTAAGAACTAGCCCTAGAAGTTACTGATTTGAGGTTCGCTAGGATTCATAGCATGTTAGCTGACGTATCTTGTAAATTAGGTTCTCTTATCGCCGTAGATGAAGCGTATACGCTCCGTTCGAAACGACACGTTTATAAGAGACAAGGTGCGGATATTAGACGCTTTGATTGACTGTTTTCAATGCTTTCAATGTCGTTTAATAGTAGATTATCGACGGTAACGCCATTTGACATGTACAACATGCTGTCCGTTTACTGTTTCGTAAACCGACGAAGAATATGAGATTTAGGGCATTTTAGTCATTTATAGGAAGTACTGTTTTCATGCATATTTTGCTGATGTGATTGACATGGTTTATTGTCGCATTAGAATGTTAGGAATACGTGCATAATTATTTTGGTGAAAAGATTCGCCTAAATGCGCACTTCAGGTCGACATACTATATGTAGACTTAAGTGTGTAGTGTAAGTGTTTGTATAAATGCTTGTATTAGTATGTATTGAGTTAAATGGTGTTATGAATTAATTTGAGATTGATTTCTCAATTAATATGCTGATGTAAATGATTTCCTACATGTTAGCTATATGCATGATTTCATTATATGTATGAAATGCATATGCTTGATGTTTCACTTAAGTGGTATGTTATAACATGTGCTTGATGATTTCCTTATGATCTAGTTTGAGATTGAATTCTTAATTAATATGCTGATGGAGATAATGTCCTATATGTTGGCGATATGCATAATTTCATTATATGTATGAATGGCATGTGTCAGATGATTTACTTAAGTTGTACGATATAACATGTGTTAACATGCTCACATGGTTGTATTTCATTTCCAATACTTTCACATGATTGCTGACGTGGATTCATATTTTTTTGGGACTATACCTAGTCCAGGCAGTCGGTAACCGAGCGAATTCGTGGTTGGCTTATCTTGGCCACGAACGACGCGTCGATGAATGCGAGTCGTGTTTGGAGTTGGCGGCAGTGGTTAGGCCACACGAAGTGTTTTACACACATCATGTCGTTCAACTTGAGATGCGATCGTGCTAGTCGAGCCCGTCAAGTAACCCGAATGGCCATTGTATGTTCACCCTGCATGAGTCATAACTGCTTGAACCTAGGGTACTGAACTTACCATTGTAAACCCTGTTAACCATGGTACCTTGATCCATGAAGACTCATGAGCCGAGCATGGTGGTATGGGACACCATGGTCGAGCTGTCGGCCTACGCTGGGGCCACAAACCTCCCCGTAGTGACCAGTGAGCACCTAGTCTCATGAGCAGATTATGGTGGTATGAGACATTATATTCTTGCTGTCGGCCTACACTGATCAGGCGATGAGTCCTTTGTAGTGACCGCGAGCGTATTCTGAGTCCACGGGAGGCGACTACCCTTCAGTAGCAGTAGAGTACAGTAGGCCTGTATTGATAAGGTGATGGGGGAGCGGAGCAACGAGTGCGTGCAACAGCCCTGGCAGCCCTTGCAGTGACCTACAAAATATACCTCGTATGAGATTACTAGGAGTGACGACCCTAGACAGGATCTGTGTTGGGATTGATATAAGGGAAGTACCTTAGTTTCTCAATCCTGCTGTTTGAATGGACTAATAACAACTCAGAAATCATATCACCATTACATTGCATGTGCTTGGAAGATGTGGAGCACTTAAGGAGTGTGGCATGCCACGGTCGTAAGATGGTGCCGTATGAGGGAGATCGTCGGTGAGGGCATACATCATGTCATGTCATATTGCATTAACAACAGTATTAGGATTGTTTGATTTACTGCTTTACTATTATCGCATGATTGATTTGAGAACATATTAATCCTTGCTCTATTATTCCACTGAGTTAGCTACTCACTCCCACGTTATGGGACGGTGTTCTTGGACACCCACCAGACCTTTTTGTGATTGCAGATGATGGCGCGGCCTGTGAGGCGGAGCCGGACTTGATGATGTTGACGATGAGGAGGATCCCTCCTTTATGTGTGTTCTGATCGGCGGGATTACAGGGAGGTTGATTAGATGCCTTGACACTTGTCATTTTATATTTTTAGAGCACTCATGTATATTCTTTTGTTTACTTTTGAAGTATACATGTATGTGTATAACCTGGTAACATGTTCATACTCTAAAGACATACAACAGATTATATATGTTATACATACATCACAGTCTTCCGCTTGTAAATTTAACTGTCTCTGGAGCGTGATATGCTGTTTTAGCTTAATCTCACTCATGTTTAATACATTATTACAGACAACATTCAATCATACATATCTATGTTGCATAAATAAAATTTTGGAACTCAGGAGTTGGGTTTTTGCTCGACCCCCTGATTTTCGGGATGTTACAATAAATCATTTAGAGATGAAGGACTTGTGCTTCAAGCATCAAAAGTTCATTTCGACAGCCTTCCGGTGCCTGATTCGATCATCTCCTAAGACTTAAGAGGAATGTCGTTCTGATCGACGGGTCTTTAATGAAATAAAGATTTCAGCAGCATAACAGCACCTATTTCAATCATCTTTTGGGACTTAGGAGGAGTGTCGATTAGATCGACTGATCTTTCTCCTTTGAACCCATGAAGAGGAGAAAGCCCAGAGAAAGGAAGCCTAGCCCATAAACTTCAGCAGCATGACGACTTTTGGACTTCACAGACTGCAGGGCAGTTTCGTTACGCGGACCCGCGCAACCGATATCGGTTGCGCAGTCTTGCGCAACTGTCAGGAGACTCTCTTCTACCTTCTGTCTTCTGCTCCGCTCCGCTCCTCTTGAAAATCTTTAATTACCCGTAATGAAGGAGGGAAAGGGGTATTTATAGACCCTCGCATGTGTGAAAATCCTGATCTTAGCGATGTGGGACTATTTTTAGTGCTTTAGGTCATTCTGAACGAAGCCCTTTGTGCAGTACATTCTGAGGTCCCACGCAACTGATACTTTCATTGCGCGGACCTGCATAACTGAGATTGATTACGCGGACCCACACAACCTATAATGGCTACGCGGACCTACGCACTCTCATAAAAGCTATCTCTTTCTACTTCTTTCGGAAAGTTCTTCTTATCTCTTTACCTTTCCTTTCTTGATTCCTTCAACATTTTTTATGCCTCAACAGATGCCCCCTTGATCCTTTCTTTGTTTCCTCAAGAAACAAAAAGGATCAAATTTCCTACTTTTCATTGGGCTTGTGCGGACCCGCACAACCGGCCGCATATATACTCGTTCGCGGTGGCATATAAATACTGAACTTCCTTCATATCCTGTAGTTTCCTCTTCCTTTGGCAAAAATTTTCCTTTTGGAGATTTTCCCGCACAACTGACATTGTCTACGCTGACCCGCGCAACGGATCTTTTGTCTGCGCAAGTTTCTAAGTATCGCAACCCGCCGCGCAACTGATTTTGATTGCGCGGACCCGCGCAACCAAGACCTTACTATTTTCTGAACTTTCCTCAATAATCTTCCTTAGGTCTTTAACCCTCTTCTCTTCATAGCCCGCATCAAGAGGACCCTTCTTCCCGTAGACCCTCCAACAGAGCATCATTCTCATCCCGACGCACCCGATACATCTTCTCATCGCCCGTCTCCTTCCGCTGATCAACCACCTGCTAAGCGCACCAAAACCCCCACTCAAACTCCCGCATACTTCAAAGAGCCAGTACTCCCAACTTTTGATTTTACTGACCGCATTGAATCACTTTCCTCTCCCATTCATTGAGTTATAATCATGAGAAATATAGAATTGCCTCCGAAGCACGGTCGTGAATATGATTGGGAAGAATGGTTGAAGATAACCGCCCATATTTGCACGGATAGTCATAGACCCCCTACCAGAGAAGATACCCCGCCTGCATCTCGCTCCAAGAAAACTCATCGAAATAAGGCGAAGGAGTTTGAAGAAAAGATAAAAGAGCATAATAAGAAGAAGCTCCAGAACTCTTGGGAATCCGTTCGAGTGATTGAGGGTGTCATGAAATTTGACAACCCTCATTCAGAAGGCATGACAATAATTCCCATCAACGTTCATCGTCACCATTCCATGCTTGAATGTGAACCCACAGATTACGTGGACGGAGAGAAACTGATGTATACTGAATCGTGGGTGACGCTAGAACCTCAGATTCTCAAAGGGAAACTGTAGACGCAGAAACCGCGGCAGATCATCAGAGAAGCCCACCCCAGTATTTCTACAAGACTGTCAGACAGCGGTACAAGGACTGCGATCCTCTCTGGGGATCGAAAGATTTTCGAACAAGGGGCCTGCTGACTTCTCGTCGCTATTATTCTGATTGGGCGGAGACAATCCTAAAGAAACACGCGAGTACTCTTGATAAAGTAGGCCTTTATGATGCGATAGAGGTCACATCCAAATACTTTTACAAGGAACCCTCCGTGCTGAAAGGATTCCTTGAATATTGGTCTCCCACCACCAATTCTCTTCACTTGTCGTTCGGAGAAATGATCATATCGCTATGAGACCTGCATCGCATAGCAGGTCTCCCACTTACAGGAAGATTTTATGATAAGTTCATCCCAACGAACATAGAATTGACATTTATATCCTCTCCCGACCGCAAACCTTCTATCTCCGAAACCACCATTGAACTTTTCTAAGAAATGGGAAAGTTTCCAAATTTTCACAAACTATCGCCTCTGCAATGGCTCGCCCATTTTTCTAGAATACTCAGGTATTCCAGACCCAAAGATTAGCATTTTCCTCTTCATCACATACTCCTGCATATTAACATCCTTTTTTTTTCATTTTACAGATTTCGCGACAGTCGCTGTAAGGAATTAACGACTCTTCGTGACAATATGAAGGAACAACCAGATTATAGTGCCTTTGGGGAACTTGCAGCCTTCCTAGCTTACTGGCTAAGCACAGTTGCCCTTCCTAGTTCCAAGTGGGTAGATGCTATTCGCCCCACCACCTTCGTTGTCGTCGGAGCTCTAGCGGAAGGTCAGAAGTATTCCATTGCGCCCCCTGTGCTATGTTCCATTTATCGGGCCTTTGGAGAAATCTCTACACATGTCAAAAATCTCACCCTAGGATCTTCATCAGCGTATACTTCCTGACACTACTTCATCGGATGGTTAGGAGTCTATTTCCCCTGGACTTTTGAAGCACCGGAGAAGGCTTATGTCAACCCTTCTCATCTTCCTCTTTGGTTTTTTCAACAAAGGGCCATGGCCAGAAGATCGTACAAATGGGTGATCAATAAGATCCAGGATTTTGATCAAGTGGACTTCTTCCAGTTCCGGCTTCATCGCTACATTCAAGATACAGATATGGTGAATCAGGGGGCACAAACTGTAGCGGAAAGGGACTTTTTTCTTTCTATTCGTTCTTGCAGTTCGCCTCTTAGGGAAGGAACGAAATTCTAGAGAGAACCCTACTATCCCAACCGTTTTGCTCGCCAATTCGGCTATGATCAATCCGTGCCAGAAGATTGTGGGCTGGTTACTAAGAGAATGCGCTGCTATGGAACAAGTCCTTTGAACTGGGCCATGATATGGAAGCAACTATTAGGCGGCCGTGTCAACTCTTCTTTCATCATCTCTAGCTGCGACTGGATAGTCCGTACTTCTTACAGCTGGATGAGGTGGTGGCACCACCAATCATTTCTGATCAACAAACGCCTACCAGTGGATTCTCTTCTCTTTCTCCATCCACCTCGGCTTAGGGGCAGAAAAATTGAGAACGGAATTGGCTTCATTCCAGAGAAAAGTCGTGCTCCTCATCATGGTGAAATTTGTAGAAAGATTTCGACGGAAGAGCCAATCCGTGAGAGAAAACCAATTAATACCTTAGATGGTTGGTTTGCCCATGTATCCTGGCGAAATTTGAACATGTCCCCCATGACCTTGGTGGTCGAGCTCCAGAGGATGTTGCAGGAGCATCCTCCCCTATTCCTAAAGAGATTGCTATAGCTGAGGAGGGTCCAGCTCGAAACGAACCTGCCCCTTCTTCACAAACTCTTCCCCCTAGCTCATCGTCTCCGATGACTAGATCACGAGCACGTCTGCAAAAGTCGTCACCCACTACCCAGGAAGAGGCAAGACAGGTCTCTTCATCTACCTCGATTTCAGTTGGCAGGAGATCTTTAAGAGAAAGCAATCATCCTATTTCCTACAAAGAAAAACAAGTCATGGTTGCAGAAGTAGATGAGGAAGATCTGGCAAGCGAAAGTTCATCTTCTGCATCAGGAGATTCCACTTTCATGGGATCTGGAGATGACAATGATGATGATGGAAATGATGGAGCTCAAGACGATGACTATAAAGAAGGGAAGGTCAACATAGATGACGAGGAAAATATGGCCACCGAAAATGTAGAGGAAGAACATCTCCCCACGGCTCCTGAAATTTTCCCTGCCACTTTCGTTCCTGGCAAGCCACATGCGGTAACCGAAGAGGATGAAGAACCCTTGGACTATGAGGAATATGGGTATTCACCTGGTAAGGGAGCCCGAATTCCTTAAACATTTACGTGCTTGTCTAGTGATCACTATCTTATCATCACTGTCATTTCTTTTTTTAGGTACTCATGTGGCTTGCATCGAAACGAGCACTGCCCCCTCTGTAGATCTTCATCCAGCTGCACCAATGGTCTCCCCACAGGTTTCTTTGGCCCCTCTAGTGGCACCGAAGAGTGTGTCCCATGAAATTGTATTCCTTGTCGAGACTACTGATGTACCAACTCCTACTACCAGAGATTCTAGCACAGAAGTGAGAGCGCCCTCTCTTGCTGACATGTTGGAAGCTGGTACTTCTAAAGCCCCAGAAGTTCCCTTACTTGCTGGTCACACCTCTGCGGATGGTATATATATTAATTTGAAGAGCTGTAAATTCTTCATTTTATATTTCTCACTCTAACTCGATCTCCTATTCATGTTGCAGGATTCTCCCTTGTAGTGGGGCGGCCAGCTCCGAATCTATGGCCACTGTCTCTGAGCTACCATTTCCTTCAAAGATTCCCGCTCACAAAATGCTTTTAATGAAAAACTCTTTGTCAACGGTAGTTCATATCTTCAAAGATCCTGAACAATGGCCAGACCTGGATATTGCCATCGAAATTCTGGAAAGCTCTGCAAAGATGGCGAGGATTAATATTTTTGTTTTACGTGATTCCCTCCTCAGATTCCGTGATTCGATAACTTCTTTGGCATCAGCGGAGAATGTTACGATTGCTCCAGAAGTTCTTGAATACGGGAAGCAGTTAACTTTGTCTAAGGAGAGGGCTTCACTTATTGCTTCCACCATATTTGAATTAGACTAGGAGAAATTATCATTGTAAGAACAATTGAAGACCCTTACTGATGACAAGGTACTTATTCAAGATCCTATCGCGGCTTTAAGAGAAGAGATTTCGCAGATGGAACTGCAAGGTCATGAGAAGGAACTTTCTATATAGGAGGTTAAAGAGAAACTTGATGTCAATATTCAGTCTGCTGATGCTGAAAAGTTTGAATTACTCAGGAGCAAGGAAATGATCACATCTCTAGAAGACAAATTAGCTGGCCTTCCTGATCAAATGAAGATTATTCTTGAAGAGAAATCAAAGCATGATGTAGCTCAGCTTCAATTAAAGGAAAACTTGCGGAAATATATGAATGTAATAGGCATCATAGAGGAATTATAAGCATGTAATCCCTCCCTTTTTTGTATACATACTTTTGCTTCTTCCTTTCTTTTTTTCTCCTTTTTTTTTTCATATTTGAGTGTATGTTCTCTTTTGATTTTCATTAGTAAATTTCATTTACTTTTTCATGCACTTCTACATTATGCATTATTCCAGACATATTATCTATGTCCTAACTTCAACATGAATTTGCTGCATTTTGAACATTGCACATAGTTTATCATGACATTCTATGAACTAATATAAAGCACCAATATTTTATGCTTGTCAGTATCGGATTCCCTACATGACTTCATTCATTTATATTTTATTAGCGGTGCTAAGTTTCAATTTAGTCAGTTGCACACAGTTTAGGCTCTTGAGTAGTGGAGCGAATTTACTTGGACTCTAGTTAGAGTCGAGTCTTATGTGATGGTCTCTGTAACTCTCTAGAGTTCGTCGGACTTCTCACTGCCTAGGGTGTTCACAAACCGCAATCCATCAGAGGGGCCCAGTGAAGCTACCGGGGCCGTGAACTCGGATGGTTTTACACACAGGGTTGGCCATAGTAACTGTCTAGAGTTCGCTGAGCTCGCAAAGTTACCTTTGGGGGTACTAAATCCATGGTTGTCGATCCATCGATGAGTAGGTTTAAGCCCTTCCTCATGAGTTAGTACCGGAATCGAACCACAAATCTGGGGGGTCTTATAGATGTTGGCCTATCTAAAGCGCACACTGCAGCCCTCATTTTCTTCGCCTGTAAGGTCTGGCCCATTTACGGGAGGGCTTGTCCTCCATTCCCCGTGACGCTGTCGAAAAGCTATATAGACGGCATAGGGGTTACGCTGACTGGTCATTTGAGGACTTTTAGCACTTTGGCTTTTAGTCGACTTTTTAGCCTTTTTCTTTTGGTCTTTCAGTTGGCTTTTGGCTCTTTTTCTTTTGGTCATTGAAGACTTTTAGCTCTTTTGGCCTTTGGTCATTTGAAGACTTTGAGTTTTTTTTTTAAGCTTTTTTGTCAACTTTTGGCCTTCTGGCTTTTGGTCATTGACTCCATCAATTGCCCGCATGGGTATGCGCACGATGGCCTTCCCGATCTTTTTAGGGCCACTGGCTTCTCGCCGCTGCCCGAATGGCGATCTTCATAGGTCTTATGCGTAGCTGGTCCCTTTTGAGATTGGGTCCTTTTAACACTGGGCTTTTTCTTTCTCTCTCTTTTTTTTTTTTCAGGACTTGACTAGGCTGCCTTTTTATGATAAACAGCCATCGCTATCGCCAATTATGTATATACAATTGACTGAATGATTCATTCTACTATTATCATATGGTTGATCAATAATTGACATTTCGCTGTTGCTAATAATGTCATAAGGACTTTTGTATCGTGTTTAAAATAATGTATCAGCTTAGCGATGATGGCAACTTTGATGAGCGATTGATCGGCAGTAGAAATCGTTGTTCTCTTTTCTTTTTATGATCTTCAATACCTGATAATTCGATTTCGATGGAGATTTTCTATCAGCGATGAACGTCAATGCTTGATAGCGATCATTGGCACTTTTTTTTTCGGTTACGATTTAATATGCTATCTTCAAATGTCTTGAAAAACTGAAGACTTTTAGCGATGATCTAGCATGCTGTCTTGGAAGACGATGATGGGTATTTTTGCCTGAAATTGCTTATCTGTATCGTTTGTCTTTATTGTTTGTAATATACCATCTTGATGGTGATATCAATTTCAGGCAAAATTTTGTAGAAATCCCTTGACGGCTCTCACTTTCTTTGTCTTTCTTTATTTGTTATCATATGATCTTGATATGCTTTGTAATATGATTTTGATATGCTTGCGAGCTTCTTTCTTATTCGTCCTATTCATCTTGCCCCCTTTTGATACAGAATTATTATCTTGGTAATATTCTGTATCAAAATCAGTAGCGCCTTCGGAAGCAATTTCCTTTTTTATCAACGGGAGTATAGGCCAACATAGGCTTTCATTTACTGCTTTGAAGAATTTTACTTTTATTGAACATACTTTATCTCATTTGGCTTTGAACTTGCCCCCTGGATATGATTGTGATTGTTACTGGAGATATATTTTTCATTCTTGGAGATATTAAGGCAGCATATTTCTGTGGGAAGCTACACAATTGCAATCGTATTCATTGGCTAGATTGTCCCCAGCCCTTGAAATTTTTGACGCTTCTCCTGATCGACCCCAATGGGGACTTGAATTCCCTTCCCATGGTTTAGGCCAACGGGTTCTTCATAATCAAAACCCATATTTTTCATAATTTCTTACTTGTCGGACTATACTTTTGGAGGTCTTGCGGCGTCAACCTACCACGGTAATCATTACTTTGAGCCTCTCCTCTTGTCCTTACTGCTTTTGAAACATAGAACTCGATTAGCTCAGGATATTTTTCATTCGCCTTAACTTGAAATCTTGTTGGAGCTGCCGAAAATGGCTTATTTCTTTCAGCATATGGCAGCAGCATCGTATAATTTGACTGTAAAACTTTTAGTTGTGCAGATGACAACAGGGTTAATGGCGGTTGTCTTGGTTGCCTTAAATGTTTTGGCACAAAATAGAACTTCTTGCTTATTTCTGTGGTTTCAGATGACACTACTTTTTCTGCTAACTTCGCAATTGTACTTTCTCAATTATTCTATAGGACACCACCTTCATCCTTATTTATTTTTTCGACAGCGAATTCTTTATAATAGCTAGCATCTACGAAGGACTCAGCTTCTGTATACGGTCTCACATCGGCCATCACTTTATGTTGTACCCCGTCTTTATAGTATTTGAAACAATGATGTAGAGTAGAGGGTATGATATTGTACTGATGTATCCATGGCCTTCCTAGGAGAAGGTTGTATGTCATTATTACACTTATGATGTGACAAATAATCTCAGTAATTAATTCTCCTATTTCCAATGTTACCGTAATCTTGCCAAGTGCGCGCTGCCCAACCTGATTAAAACCTTGTATCATCATTCCGTTGGGGCGTAGTTCTGAGCGATGGTAGTTTAATTTATTTAACATTGAGAGTGGTAAAACATTTACTGCAGACCCATTATCTACCATAATCCGTTTGACTTTCTTCCCATGAATATGGCCTTCTATCATTAGTGGTCTGTTATAGTCTTCCTCACAAATCAGATCATCATCAGAAAAAGAAATGACTGGGAAACAGTCCTCATGCTCATTGAGTTCTTCATGTTCTAACTCTGCGAGTAAGGTTTCCCTGATGTCATGATCAGATAAGGCCTGGTCAAACTTTGTCAAAATTCTTCTGATAGCTTCAGTGCAGCATAAACGCTTAATCGAGCCGGTATTCCTTTTAGATGATTTATCAAGTCATAATTCACTCTCGTCATCTCATTCTTCTCCTTCGTCTTGCCGCTGTTACTCTCCTTTGCAATCACTTCTTCTGTTTTCTATTTTGTAGGGCTTACTACCTTCTTACCTGACCGTAATGTGATCACCGCAACCTTCTTTACAGCTTTACTGCTTCATGCGTTATTCGCATCTTGGTCCTTTTTTTGGACTATAAGCATGTTTACGGTTGCCATGGAGCCCCTCTCTCTTTCTTTCCCCAATACTATCTCGCCCCTATTGATCAGTCGATGTATTATACATTTCAGTGTATAACAGTTCTCTGTTGGATGCCCCACCAGACGATGATAACGACAAAAATCCCTTTCTCTGGTTCTTGTTACATCTTCTGGGCGTTTAGCTCTGGCAATACTATCGTGCCAGCTTTTAATAAATGTTCCATCATAGGGGCGACATCTTCTTTTTCAAATGCAAACCCCTCATGAGAGTTCAGCATTCTAGGCCTCTTCCCATTGTACCTATTTCTTGACTTATCACCTTCTTCGCGTCGGTCCGGTCTTCTTTCTCTCGGGTCTTTGTGTCTTTTCTTCTTCTGTCATGATCGACAGCGTTCACATGTAACATCCCAAAAATTGAGGGTCGAGTAAAAACTCCACTCCCGAGTTCCAGAACATCACTTATGCAACATAAGTGTGTATGATTGAATGTTGTCTATGTTAATGTATTAAACATGAGTGGGATTAAGCCAGAACAGCATATCATACTCCAGAGACAGTTAAATTAACAAGCGGAAGACTGTGATACATACATATAATATATAATTGATTGTAAGTCTCCAGAGTGTGAACATGTTACCAGGTTAAACATATACATGTATACCTCAAAATAGAAAGAAAGAATATACATGAGTGCTCTGAAAATATAAAATGACAAGTGTCATGGCATCTAATTGACCTCCCTCTAATTCTGTCGATCAGAACATGCATAAAGGAGGGATCCTCCTCATCATCATCAAGTCCAGCTCCGCCTCGCAGGCCGCGCCATCATCTGCAATGTAAGACCTGAATCTTGGTCCGTACCTTTTCGTACACTTCCGCGGTCTTATCGGTCGAATTTCGGCAACCTTCGACCCTTAATCGATATCGACGCGCGACCCTGATTCATATGCCGAAAACCTGAGTCGACTCAACCCGAGACCAATACCATAGCGACCGCGCCGTCGTTGCGGTTCCGATACCGCGACTCGCGCGCCGAGGCGATACCCTGGTCAAGAGATATGGGCCAACGTTCGGTGCGAGAAAACGCCCCGCGTTGCGAAAACCAAGGGAATCTCTACGATGTGTCACATCAATCACATCAATCCCATCAATCAATCACCCATCAATCCATCACATGTCAAGTACACATCACTTCCATCCCTTTTCCCAAGCAACCACAAAAGTCTTCATCTCCCATACCTCTCTTACATTAAAAGCCACAAAAGTCTTCACCACCCATACCTCTCTTACACAAAAGCCTCAAAAGTCGAGCTTTTCTTACATAACCATCACTCACCCATCCATCCATCACTCTCTCTCTCTCCCTTTACATCTCTCTCTCTCTTTCTCTCTTTCTCATTTCAAAAATTCCAAGCAACAAGAGTCCATACGTATGGAATTTTGCAAAAATCCCTAAGCTCCAAGTGGCCCACCTTCCTACCCCAAAATCTTCCATCTCAACCCTCCATTCTTCATCTTAACCATTGAAGTTGAAGACAAGGTGCCAAGGAACCTTTAGGAGCAAGAAGATCGGACGGTGGGTGCCTCTATAGGGTAGATTTATTTATTTTTATGGTGGACCAAGTGAGGCCCACCGATCAATGGTGTGGATCTCACTTGGGACCCTTATTTGTGGCCGATGGACCACTTAGATCATCATGATCATTTCATGATGGGGCCATTCTCCATGGACCCCATCATGATGTTTATTTCTTTAAGAAAGGTCATTTAGACCGTCCATTTTGGTGGAGAGAGGATCTCCACCGTTGATTCTCGATCTTAATGGTCCCATGTATTGAGGGACCCTTTTTTTGTATCATTTGCTTTTAAAGGAGGGCCCATAATGTCGGGATCCCTCCATCACAAGGCGTGTCCCACTCTCCATGTCTCTCTCTTTCTCTCTCTTTTATTTTATTTTATTTTATTTTATTTTTATTGCAATAGGATGGTGTGGCCCACTTGAATGGATCCCACCTTGAGAATTATTTTATTCACATTTTTATTCAAGTGGGGCCCACCTTATATGTGTACCCACGTCTAATATCCGTGGTGGCCCACTTCATCAGGGCCCACCATTTTAAAAAAAATAAAATAAAATAAACCGTCCAGCGTCTGGGACGCTGGACGTTTTAAAGGAGAAAGAAGAAAAAGGAAAGAAAGGAAGAGTTTTAGGGTGGTCCACTTGCATAACCCTGATGTTTATGTTCGATCCAAGCCGACCATCCTCTTACCCACGGCATTTTAGTCGTTGGGTAGAAGTTTGGAGCTGATCCAATCACCTGGTGGGCCATAGCTCCAAACATTGCATTCCCACCATTCAAACACTAATTTCTTATTTTATTTCACTTCCAAGCATCAAAAAAATTCAAACTCTGGACTCATTTGGACGGCGTCGAGCCACTGAACGCAATGGCTGGGGTGGATTTCATTTTAGCAGGCCCCATACGTGAAAAACCCCAGGAAAACGGGTTTTTCCCGAAATTAAGAAGAGGCAGAGCCTCTGCCTTTGGCGTCAGGCAGGTGGCAGCGCTGCACGCTCCTGCGTGCAGCCTTGTACAGGCAGGCGGACGGGCGTGGGGGAGGTGGCCCACGGCCCTGCACGTGGGCCCCACAGTAATGTTTATTTGTCATCCGACTTGTTCATTAGGTGGGCCACCCCAGTGGTGGGCCCCCCTCCAAAAATGAGTCAGATCCAAAGCTCAGGTGGCCCACACCATAGAAAACAGCGTGAATTGAATTGTTACCACTGAAAAAAATTTTGGGGCCCACAGAAGTATTGGATCAAGCTGAAATTTTTGTTGCCCCTTCATTTAGGTCCGAGCGACCTTATGAACGGGTCGGATGGTACCTAGACATTACAGTGGGCCCCACACGGGACCCACAAGAATGATGTATGTGTTTTAATGCACTGTCCACGGCCGTGGACGGTGGACTCCCACCATGATTCATGTGTTATACTCCACCGTCCAACGGACAGTGGAGCCCCTTTGTGATATATGTATTCAATCCGCAGTGTCCAATGGACAGTGGGACCTGCCATGGTGCATGTGATGTACCCAGACCGTCCATCTACTTGTACAGATGATTTTAAGGCCTATGGTCTAGGCCCATTTTCTTCGTTAAAGGCCTTTGGGTTTAGGCCCACTTGATATATTCCAAGGCCATGTGACTAGGCCCATTTGAATTAAATGTAAGGCCTAGGGATTTAGGCCCATCTGGCTCATAGAACGCCTATGGGCTAGGCGCATTCGAATTTCAAAATGACTATGGGCTATGCCCATTTGGGTTATGAAATGCTTATGGGCTAGGCCCATTGGTTTCATTTTAGGCCTAAGAACTTAGGCCCATTTGATGTGTTACAAATCCATGGGACTAGGCCCATTTGATGTACTTCAAGGCCCATGAAATTGGACCCATTGTTGCATTCTTAAAACCCATGGAAGTAGGACATTTGATATATGTAAGGCCTAGGGGTTAGGCCCACTTTGATATGTATACAAGGCCTACGGATTTAGGCCATTTAATATACCATAAGGCCTAGGGGTTTAGGCTCATTGAACGCATGTTAGGTCTATGAGTTGAGGCCCACTTGATCTACATGTGGGGCCCAATTGGTGTGACCCATGGGTCACATACTAGACCCATGAGACTAAGCTCATTTGATGCAAATCCAAGGCCCACGGGTTTGACCCATTGCAATGCACATAAGACCCATTGGTGTGGCCCATTTATGTGGCCCATCTGATAAATAAAAGGCCCATAGGATATGGCCATTTGATATATATATATGAAAAGCCCAATGGGGTGAACTTAAAGTCCATTGCAATGTGTAATCCCAATACCGATTATGTAGTGATGTTTAAGAAGATCGTGCCTGGGAAGCAATGTTGGTTTGACGTCCACATTGCGAGTGTAATGTTGGTTGGATGTTCA
Source organism: Magnolia kwangsiensis (assembly GCA_037074715.1). NCBI lineage: Eukaryota > Viridiplantae > Streptophyta > Magnoliopsida > Magnoliales > Magnoliaceae > Magnolia > Magnolia kwangsiensis. The sequence goes on from CM073578.1 coordinate 74,103,300, forward strand.
CATTACGACTCTCCTTAGGGCCCATTACTGGGCCATACTTATCGTATATAGGCCATCCAGGTCCATCTGCATTGTAAGCTAGTTCATTTTGTCATAACATGTTTAGTACAGTTCATGACTCATGATCATACGCATCATATGTATGCTTGACGTGAGAATTGTCTGATCATAGCATTTGCCTTCGGGCAGGTTGTTTATGGGCTCCCGGTTAGGCGGTGTTGCTCTACATGAGCGCACGGTATGCGCAGGATTGGTTGCATGACTGGATAGCGTGATTCATGTATTCCGCATTTGTGTGACATGGTTATTGTATGCCCTAGCGACATCGGGGCCGTAGCCTCCACAGAAAGATCGTGGTTGGCAGGATTGGATACCGAAAATCTTTTTCTACATGGGGTGCTATTGATATCCCTGGGTGAAAGTCCCTAAACCCTTATGGTACCAAGAGGTTGCTCCAACGTTTAGATCGAGTGGGTAGATGAGCGTTGAGTGCCGATTACCAGACAGCTACGCTCTCTACTGTGTCGTGGTCGGTTGGAAGGGGGTGCGGCCTTACCCGCTCGAGTGTAGGGGGCAATGCTAGGCTAAGTTTGACCAGCTCTAGGAATGGGTCCGCTATCGACGAGTCGTGCCTGATATTGGCAGACGGATAGTGTGGTCTTTTCCACTTACCTGATTGCGTGCGATGTGGCGGCAATCTGGTTTAGGGTGTACTAGACCCCGGTGATATTCCATATTTTGAGCTGTATTGATATGTGGACATAAATGAGGATCTGTATGCTTGAGCTGCATTGCACATCGCATGGCCTTGGGATGGCCGATACTATTCATGTCTTGCATCGTATAAGCCTTGGTACGGCTCATGATATTATAGATCCATCTGCATATTTTGCTTTACTCTGACATTGCATGTTCATATTACTACTTTGCTCACACACTTTCACCACCCTCTAAGCTTTCTGTAAGCTTATGCACGACCATTGCGTGCAGGTGACGTTGGATCGCAGCAGCGCTAAGGCAGGAGTACGTTGTAGAGTGTTTTGGAGTTTTTGTTCTACACCACTGTATTTCCCTTTATGCTCATTGTACTTGTAAAGTTTTTTATCATAGTGGAAATGTAATGGAGTTCTTGGTTGTTGTTTGTGGGTTATGCCTTTGGTTATGCTTATTACGAATCAAACTGATATTTAAAATTCTCCTCGTAGCATCCCAGGATCGGAACCTGGCGAATGGGAGCTAGGAGCCGAGAATGGGGTTCTACGGAGGCTGTCGACGCCGGATTCGGCGATCGAAAATTTTGTGAGCCCGGTTTTCGAGTTTGGGGCGTGACATGCAATCACAATAGGGACTGGTGGGTATCCGAAAACACCGTCCCGTAACGTGGGAGTGAGTGATCAACTCAATGGGATAAGAGAGCAAAAATTAGCATGTTCTCAAATCAATCATGCGATAATAGTAAAGCAATAACTTAAACATTCCTAAATACTGTTGTTAATGCAATATGACATGACATGATGGATGCCCTCACCGGCGATCTCCCTCATACGGCACCATCTTACGCCCGCGGCATGCTTTCTTCCCACAGTGCTCCACATCTTTCAGGCACATGCAATGTGATGGTGATATGATTACCAAGAAGTTATTAGTCCTTTTCATACAGCAGGATTGGGAAACTAAGGTACCTTCCTTATATCAATCCCAACACAGATCCTGTCTAGGGTCGTCACTCCTAGTAATCTCATACGATGTTATATTTGTATGTCGTTGCAAGGGCTGTCAGGGCTGTTTCTCGCACTCGTTGCATCGCTCCCCCATCACCTTATCAATACAGGCCTAATTATCCTTAAGACTGCATCAGGACTCGTCGCCCCCATGCTGTGTCAGGATAAACTCAAGGTCACTACAAAGGGCTCGTCACCTGATCAGTGTAGGCCGACAGCAAGAATATAGTGTCTCATACCACCATAATTTGCTCAGAGTAGGGTACTCACTGGTCACTACGGGGAGGTTTATGGCCCCAGCGTAGGCCGACAGCTCGACCACGGTGTCCCATACCACCATGCCCGGCTCATGAGTCTTTATGGATCAAGGTACCATGGTTGACAGGCTTTCCAATGGTAAGTTCAGTACCCTAGGTTCAAACAGTTATGACTCATACATGGTGAACATACAATGGCCAGTCGGGTTACTTGACAGGCTCGACTAGCACGAGCGCATCTCAAGCTGAGCGACATGAAGTGCATAAAACACTTCGTGTGGCCTAACCACTGCCGCCAACCCAAAACACGACTCGCGTTCATCGACGCGTCCTTCGTGAAAAATAGAAGCCAACCACGAATTCAATCCATTACCGACTACCTGGACTAACGTATAGCCCCAAGCATTTATAAACCAGCATCAATAATCATGTGAGAGTAATTGAAATGCAATACAACAATACAAGCATGTTATCACATGTTATAACATACAACTTAAGCAATTCATTCAACACATGCATTTCATACATACAATGTAATCCCTACATATTGCCAACATGATGGAAATCATTTACATCAGCATATTACTTGAGAATTCAATCTCAAAACTATTTCATAACACCATATACTCAATACATACTAATACAAACATTCATATAAGCACTTAGTCTACACACTTAAGTCTACATAGTGTATGTCGACTCAAAGTGCGCCTTTGGGCGAATCTCTTCGCCAAACTAATTATGCACGCATTCCTAATATCCTAATGTGACAAAAAGCCATGTCAACCATTTCAGCAAAATATGGATGCAAACAGTATTTCCTACAAATGACTAAAATTCCCTAAATCTCATATATTTTCGTCTGCTTACGAAATAGGAAACAAACAGCATGTTGTACATGTCAAACGGCGTTGTCATCAATAATCTACTATTAAACGACATTGAAAGCTTTAAAATCAGTCAATCAAAGCGTCTAAAATCCACACCTTTCACTTTAGATGTGTATCGTTTCGAACGGAGCGTATACGCTTCGTCAACGGCGTACAGGAAACCTAATGCACACGTACATCAGCTACTTTGCTATTTGAATCGAAGAAATCCCCAAATTAGCAAGTGGTTAGGGTTTTTCTTACCTAGAAGTGCATTAGAATCACCAGGAAAGTGATTGGAGTGCGCTGCTTTAGCACATGTAGCAGCAGCAACAAGTGACAGGAAGATCTCTCCCACACTCTCTCACAAACTCTCACCTTTTCTCTCTCTCAATCTAGGGTTTTAACCAAATTCGGATGGGAGAGAAATGAGAGGCTATAAGGCCCTTATATAGGCCAAAATCTTCCCAAAATAGACTTGGGAACAAGGTTTACTTGGGTTATAACCAAATCGGGGCTGTTCTAGTCCAAAAGAGCATTTCTTGAGGTCCCCTGGCCAAACGCGGTTGGACTTAAGCTCATGCATACTGGATCTAGCACACATCAAGTCTTCAGACCGGTAGAGTTCCCAGATCGCACGTGGCGGTCCAGTTTCAGTTCAGCGGTCATCGTACCTAGATCAGGTCTACAAGTCTCGTGATATGAAAGAGAAATTTTTCCTGATCCGAGGGTGTAATTTGGCTGAATTCTGACGGTCAGAACGCTTAATAATAACGCGCTAAGTCACGTACCAGATTTGAATTAAAATTTCCAAATCTAACCCTTTTCTCACTCTCGTCACTCCAGGCTCAATGAAATAGCCTTTGAACGTCGGTTGGCCTTGATTTTCGAAACGATTGTCAAGTCCAGCCAAACAGTCATAGCGGTCTAAGATGGTAGATATCGTACTTTCGACGCTCGGTCTAGATCCAATATAAAGTTTCAAAAGGTTCATGAGATCAAACCGGTTTAGAGTTTGATCCTGGATTTTAGGGTAACGTAGCATCAACGATTCTACAAGTTTTGGGTCTTGCAGAACGTATTTAAAGCGATCAGGGACAATTTCACAGCTACTCCAGCGTAGCGCTAGCTAACTTACGCTTAATTTCTAAAGGAATTAATCCTAAGTGATTTCTTTGGCTATGGAATTGGGTTCTGAGCCGTTACCAAGGTGTTTTGGTTGACCCATTGCCTAAGGACGTCTAATCCCAGGTTGGCAAAAATTCAGGGTGTTACAATCTACCCCCCTTAAAATATAATTTTGTCCCTGAAATTGGCGAAGGGTAAGGAGTATCTAGCAAGACTTCAGTATTGACATTCTAAGGAAGGGTCAATCTTATTTAATGACCTAACCGTACGTATAACCTAAATCAAATGTTTCGATCCTCGGCCAGTGGGGAAGAGGCCAACCACACTTCCGCTGCGCCACTCTGATCGAACGGTTGCATTGGATGACCTAACTGGATTGGACTCAATACGTTCTACCCCCCTTAAAACTTGGTTCTACTTAAAGTTCAAGAATCTATGCATCGCTCCATATATCGGAACGAGGTGCAACTTAGGGGCTATCCTTGACATGAATTGGAAAATAACCTCTCATTACAGTGGTTTTCCTTTGCTAATGATGCGTTCTATGGCATTGGTATCTATGGTGATAGAGATGAGCCTAATCTCTATTGTGGTTGAGTTCAGGGGGAGCTATGAGTTGGTGGTAAGATGTCTAATTCTCTACTGGCTATAAGTCCTCGTCATTTCCCAAAGACAATGTGATCACACTTGGTTGTAGTTGGTTGGGCCATCATAGAAGAAAGGTTGTGTATTGGGTCTGAACCGGATACATTGACCTTTTGTCTAATCAGGACAGAAAATGCGTTGTATCAGTTCTTAATCCGAGTCGATGTCGATCCTCTGCTTGATCAGAGCATTAGATTCATTGGTAACCACTAGGATTAAGAAGTCGACTCAAACCGCGAATACATCGCTTACATATACAGTTCCTTTACTCCGCGTTTCCGAATGCAATAAGCCCTTGGGGAAGACAATTCTAAGGGGCGTGCTAGTTCATTCTAAGTTCAATCTGAGGGATTTATAAATTTTCCCTTAGAGTGAATGGTTCTAAGTTAAAACCACTTTCCTATGGGTTACAACAGAAGTCCATAAGTAATAAGGGGATCTATCGAAGGAATAAGGTTCTACTTCAACCAAATTTAACCTACAATTCCTTAGCATATACAGGCTTTACACTACTTAAGGTAACTAGTAGCCTAGTCTGTAACTCAATAGCTATAATCTAAAGCCTAAGTTTATACGCTAAATGGTTTCCTACCATTACTAATACAGGGAATTGCTCTATCGCTTAGGGTCAAGATTATCTAAATGGAATTGGATTTCCTATATCGTCAGATCCTTCAAATCTAAGAGTGCTAACACTAGGTCCAAAACGCCAAGGGCCTATGCGGCTAGTAGCATTAAGTTATGTTAAATGGAACTGCATTCCTAATCCCACGTCGGGATTGGGTGTGGCATGCTTGGTAGGAGGGTGGGGTGGGATAAAAACTAATTTTGTAGGCTTAATCCTGGGATTTACAACATGGTAGTGGAAATCACAGGATACACCCAATCTAGGGACAATACCTTACAGCGAACGAAAAGGCATGCACTTCTTTTGACAAATTATGTCACAATATATGGAATAAGGTTCCACATGAATTATGACAGGAACGCATTCGGCTATATTAAGCCCAAAACATTACGCAAACACATTTCTACCTATGACATCACTAGACCCAACAACAACAAAACACAGAAATTCTTAAAACGGTAATCAAACAAGTGAAGAACGTGGAGAAATGGGATGGGTAAGCAGGTTTCCACGAGTCTGAGGATCAAATAAAAGGGACATGAGAGAGAGGATGATGGAAAGGGAGAAAAAGGCTAAATAGCCTTAACAATAGTCATGGAAAGCGGAGGAAATGTGGAGAAATGGTTGCCCAAATGGACTGAAACGAATCTACGCCTTGTAGAGGGATGCATCAAGCTCCTAAAGGCTGAATTTTTAAAGGGAAAAGAGAACTATAAAGGGAAATGGAGCTCCACATGATTTCAGCCTTACATGAAGGTTGTGAGAGCTTCAAACGATGAGATCGGAGAGGGAGAGGGTTTCTAATCACAATGGAAGGATGGACAAGCATCATTTTTAGCAATGAAAGGGATTATGAGGGATTTGGAGCTGCGTTTTGAGATAAGGCAGCAAGAAAAATGGAAATGGGAGGGTGTTGGAGCATTTTTGTGAAAGAAGTGTAGGATTTAGGGGGTTTTAAGGGATGGACAGCATATGGGAGGGGTGCCCTACCCCAAAAAACACATGCGCTCAAATTTCATCCCAAACAGGGCCCACCGTACGGCGATGCATCGTCGGCCATCTCCCAATCCGGCCGATGGGACCACATGGGTTAGGTCCCCCCCACCCTGAGGGTCTCAAATAACTATGGGTCCCACCCCAGTTCATTGTAGTTTGGTCTAGGGAGGCCCAAACTTCCCTCCGGGGCATTCTGGGGCCAATCTGAAAACTTGAATGAACTTATAGGTCATGTAACCTATGATTTTAGGGTTGGAGGAGCTAATCCATCTAACTAACCCATCTGATATGAAAACTTTCATAACTGGAATGGCCAAAAGGCCAATTTTCAAGTAATTTTACTATTCATTATAAAATTTTGTCGAAGTATGATTTTATGTCATTTACACATTAGGATTTATGCCTAATGTGAAAAGACTAAGAAAAAAAATGAGGAATGGGGTGGTGAGAGGAAAGATTCTGAAGGAATTGAGTGAAATGCGGTTTTTAAGCCCTAGCGATTAAATGTAAGGGTCGTGGTTGCCCCACTGTCCAAGGATTCACATTTTCAGGTTTGGAACCTTTCAAAAAATGTCTCAAACCTTCCTACTTACAACCTAGGAGCTACTTAGGTCACTTCATGCGACCCTAGATGCGTTACGGACTCGATCGAATGATCGACTTGAGTAGACTTTGCCTGTTGGCGAAACTGAAGTCCTACGTATGTTTCTAGATTCCTTTAGCACCCACCTAAGTCAAAGGAGTGACAGCGTACATCGTGTGACCATAACCCAAGCCCGGTTTAATCTCAATCATGCTCTGATACCATCTGTAACATCCTGAAAATCAGGGGTCGAGTAAAAACTCCACTCTTGAGTTCCAGAACATCACTTATGCAATATAAATGTGTATGATTGAATGTTTTCTGTGTTAATGTATTAAACATGAGTGGGATTAATCCAGAACAGCATATCATACTCCAGAGATAGTTAAATTAACAAGCGGAAGACTGTGATACATACATATAATATATAATTGATTGTAAGTCTCCAGAGTGTGAACATATTACCAGGTTAAACATATACATGTATACCTCAAAATAGAAAGAAAGAATATACATGAGTGCTCTGAAAATATAAAATGACAAGTGTCATGGAATCTAACTAACCTCCCTGTAATTCCGTCAATCAGAACATGCATAAAGGAGGGATCCTCCTTATCATCATCAAGTCCGGCTCCGCCTCGCAGGCTGCGCCATCATCTGTAATCACAATAGGGACTGGTGGGTGTCCGAAAACACTTCCCGTAACGTGGGAGTGAGTGATCAACTCAGTGGGATAAGATGTAACGCCCGTGAAAAATCCATACTTGGGCTCGAGTACCAACTCGACCCGAAATTGCGTAGAATTAATTCTTTTAGAAAATATGACTAAGTTAGCTAGCGCAACGCTGGAGTAACTGGGAAATAGTCCCTGATCACATTAAATACGTTCTACAAGACCCAAATCGAGTAGAACAAATGACTCTACAATACTCTATAACCTCGGATTAAACTCTACGCAGGTTTGTTCACTGGACCACTTTGAATCTTTGTATTGGATCTAGACCGCGCGTCGAAAGTCCGATACCTCCTATCTTATACCGTTAGAACCGCCTAGCTGGACTTGACACTCATTTCGAAATTCAAGTCAAACCGATAATCACAGGCTAGTTCATTGAGCCCGGACCGAAGAGAGTACGAATAGGGACATAATTGGAATTTGAAATTCAAATCTGGCACACGACTTGACGCGTCAGTATTAAGCGTTCTGACCGTCAGAATTCAGCCAGATTACACCCTCGGATCAGGAAAAATTTCTATTTTATATCATGAGACTTTCAGCCCTGATCTACGTGCGGTGACCGCTGAACTGAAACTGGTCCGCCACGTGCGATCTGCGAACCTTGCCAGACTGAAAACTTAATACGTGCTATATCTGATACGCATGAGCTTAAGTCCGATCGCATTCGACCAGGGGACTACCAGAAAGCATCTTTTGGACCGAAACAGCCTCGAATTGGATATGCACTAAGTAAACTTCGTCCCGGAGCCTGTTTCCGGTGTTTTTAAGCTTATAAAAGGGTTTGAAACCCTCATTCCTCTCTCCCATCCGAAATTGCAAAACCCTAGCTTTGGGAGAGAGAAAAGGTGAGAGTTTGAGAGAGAGAGTACAAGGGATTTTTTCCGCCTTCGTGCCGCTAGTTACACGTGCTTCAGCAGCTTATCCCAATCACCTGGCCGGTGATTCGTCCACTTTTTCAGGTATGAAACAACCATAGAAGTTGCTGATTTAGGGTTTACTAGGATTCATAGCGTGTTAGCTAACGTACTTCGTAAAACAGGTTCTCCTACTGCCGTAGACGAAGCGTACACGCTCCGTTCGAAATCACGCATCCGTAAGAGATAAGGTGAAGATTTTAGACGCTTTGATTGACGGTTTACAACGCTTTCAATGTCGTTTAATAGTAGATTATTGACGGCATCACCGTTTGACATGTACAACATGCTCTCCGTTTCCTGTTTCGTAAATTAACGAAGAATATGAGATTTAGGGCATTTTAGTCATTTGTAGGAAGTACAGTTTACATTCATATTTTGCTGATGTGATTGACATGGTTTGTTGTCGCATTAGGAAGTTATAAATACGTGCATAATTAGTTTGGCGAAGAGATTCGCCTAATTGCACACTTCGGGTCGACATACTATATGTAGACTTAAGTGTGTAGTGTATGTGTTTGTATAAATGCTTGTATTAGTATGTATTGAATTAAATGATGTTATGAGATAGTTTGAGATTGATTTCTCAATTAATATGCTGACCTAAATGATTTCCTACATGTTGACTATATGCATGATTTCCTTACATGCATGAAATATATGTGCTTGAAGATTTGCCTAAGTTGAATGTTATAACATGTGTTAACATGCTCACATGATTGTATTTCAATTCCAATATTCCTATATAAATTGTTGATGTGTTTCCATAATTTTTTGGGACTATACTTAATCCAGGCAGTCAGTAACCGAGCAAATTCGTGGCTGGTTGGTCTTAGCCACGAACGACACGTCGATGAACGCGAGTCGTGTTTGGAGTTGGCGGCAGTGGTTAGGCCATGCGAAGTGTTTTACGCACTTCATGTCGTTCGACTTGAGATACGATCGCGCTAGTCGAGCCCGTCAAGTAACCCGACTGGCCGATGTATGTTCACCCTGTATGAGTCATAACTGCTTGAACCTAGGGTACTGAACTTACCATTATAAACCCTCTTAACCATGGTACCTTGATCCACGAAGACTCATGAGCCGGGCATGGTGGTATGGGACACCGTGGTCGAGCTGTCGGCCTACGCTGGGGCCACAAACCTCCCCGTAGTGACCAGTGAGCACATAGTCTTGTGAGCAGATTATGGTGGTATGGGACACTATATTCTAGCTGTCGGCCTACACTGATCAGGCGACGAGTCCTTTGTAGTGACCGCGAGCGTATTCTGAGTCCACGGGTGGCGACGACCCTTCCGTTGCAGTAGAGTACGGTAGGCTTGTATTGATAAGGTGATGGGGGAGCGGTGCAACGAGTGCGAGCAACAGCCCTGGCAGCCCTTGCAGCGACCTACGAAATATACATCGTATGAGATTACTAGGAGTGACGACCCTAGACAGGATCTGTGTTGGGATTGATACAAGGGAAGTACCTTAGTTTCTCAATCCTGCTGGTTGAATGGACTAATAACAACTTGGAAATCATATCACCATGCCATTGTATGTGCCTGGAAGATGTGGAGCACTTGAGGGTCGATTGCATGCCGCGGTCGTAAGATGGTGTCGTATGAGGGAGATCGTCGGTGAGGGTATACATCACGTCATATCATCTTGCATTAACAACAATATTAGGATTGTCTGATTTACTGCTTTACTATTATCGCATGATTGAATTGTGAACATGCTAATCTTTGTTCTATGATTCCACTGAGTTGATCACTCATTCCCACGTTACGGGATGGTGTTTGCAACACCCACCAGACCCTGTTGTATATGCAGGTGAGGCTGAGATCCAGGAGGCAGAGCCAGACTTCGACGAGGATCAGGACGAGTTCTCGTACATGCAGTATCATGATGGCTTTGCGTAGGCGACCTGGATTGATGGGACTTCAGTGGGACTATTTTGAACATTTCATTTTGTTCATGTATATGTATATGAGACTCAGATATGTATTCATACCTTAGAGACAGATGAGATCTACTTTATTTTTCCATACAGTGATATATATATTGTTTAGTCTTCCGCTTGCTTTTATCACTGGATCTGAAGTATGAATTGTAGTTTTGGTATACTTTTACTCATGTGAATGCTTTAAATCAGACAATATTGAATCATAACCATTTTTGTTGCATAAGTGACGGTCTGAAACTCGGGAGTTGAGTTTATACACGACCCCCGATTTTCAGGGTGTTACAAGTTAGTATCAGAGCATGAATAAAAGTATACTGGGCCTGGGTTATGGTCTCGCGACGTACGCTGTCGCTTCCTTTAACTTAGGTGGATGCGAGAAGGGTCTAGAAACACTTCTAGGATCGCAGATTCGCCGATAGGCGAAGTCTATTTGAATCGATCGCACGATCGTGTTTATAACGCATCTCGGGTCGCGTGAAGCAACCCGAATAGCTCCTAGGTCGTAGGAATTCAGGTTGAGATGTTCTTTGAATGATTTTAAACCCGTAAAAGTAAATTCTTGGGCCATGGGATGACCACGACTCCTGTATTCAATCGCCAGGGCTTAAAAACCCCGTTTCACCAAAAATCTTCAAAATTCTTCCTCTCACCACTCCAATCTTCATTTATTTCTTATCCATTTCATGTTAGGCATCAAAAATAATGTGAAAATAACACAAGATAATACTTTCATAAAATTTTACAGTGAATAGTAAAATTTCACGAAAAATGGCCATAATGCCATTCTAACTTCACTTTATTTAGCAAATAAGGGTCTAGATGGATGTACTGGATCCTTCTACCCTAAAATCATATGCTGCATAATAGGGTTTTGTATTCGGGATTGCGGATTGGTCTCGGAAAGCCCTGAACACATGTTTGGGCTTATGTAGGTCAAAATACTATGAACCAAGGGTCGAACTGTACATATCTGGGGTCCTTGAACCATAGGGTACCAAACCCACCTGGCCCCATCGGCCGGATGCATCACCGGTCAGCGATGCCATCGTCAATCCGGCGATGCATCGTCCTACAGGTGGGCCCATTTGAAGTGGTTTTCAGGCGCACGCCCTTAAATATCATGTACACCCTCCCCATAGGTGTCCCGTCCAAAGAAAACCCCCAAAACATACCTCTCCTTCACAAACAGCCCTCCCCATAGCCCTATTCGCATTTTCCAGCAACTATCTCCAAAATCTGGGATTCCAGATCATCCCTAGATCCATCCTTGGCCAAAAACAACCACCCTCCATCGTTCCTTTGAAGTTGGCAGCCCTTTCTCTTGAAGATTTCATCATTTGGAGCTCCAAAAACTCCCAAATCGAGCTGAAATCGTGAGGTGCTCCATTCCACTTTTCATTTTCATTTCTCCTTGAAAATAATCTTTGGGAAGCTTGAAGCATCCCTCTACGATGCCTAGATCTCCCTTTTTCAGGTTGGACAGCCACTTCTCCGCATTTTCTTCATTTTTCATGGCTTTCGTGGAAGCCATTTTAGGCCTTTTATCACTCTCCTCCATCATATCTTTGATGGGTAAAAGAAAAACCACAACAGACGAGGCTGGGCCAAGTCACCCTACTCAATCGAGAAGACCGCGGGGTGGTGCCGTAAGTTCAAGCGCCGCCGCAGGTCCAGCTACAGCCCTAGAGTGCCGTACAAAGCGGGATTTGGATCCCCATGCTCACCTTGGGCGAGTAATTCTATCAGAGATGCCTCATGGCCAATACACTGATCGCAAAGTGTTGTTTGAGGTGGACGTGGAAGGGTGACTGTTCGGAGAATTTTTGTTGTTCGAGCGCATTGAAGCTGCGCATTGGGGTCGATCTTTGAAGCTCGCGCTCGTGCTAATGTGAGCACCGTTCGTGCCTTCTACACTAGTATCCAGAATCCTACCTTGGAGCCATTGTAGTTTAAAATTCCTTTTGGTAGAGATCGGATGGCTACGATTGATGTGCGACTGATTGCGCGACTTCTGAACGTGCCTCTTGGTGATGTTCATCCTAATGATAATAGCCTTAAGGCGATGTATATGTCTAATAATTTACGCCTACTGCACCATATCTGCACGTACAATGTGTATCCCAGGTCGACGAATCGCATTGAATGTACACGCCTTATGGTTGATTTTCTGTATTTGGTGGCCTAGGGAGAGAACGTATGTATGGCCACTTTCATCTTACGACAGATAATTCTCATAGCCAAGTCAAGAAGAACATCTAAATCGCTTCCTTTTGGCCGACTGATTTGTAAGATTGCGCTTGAGTTTGCTTACAGACTTGGGCTGGAATTGCCAGTTTCGATTCATACCATTGATGAGTTGACTATGGTCAAGATGAAGATTGGGTCGCAGTACCTTGAAAATCATCTTGAGGAGGACAGCGAGGATGACTTCGATGATGAGGAAGATCAAAGTGAGGGAGAACTTGGAGCAGAAGTTCAGAAAGAAGTTCAGGAAGAGGCAGAAGAGGAGGCTCAAGATACAGATGAGAGCCCTCCTTCTGCGTAGGCTACTAGCGATGATCGCATTGCTTGGATCGAGGAGAGTCAAATCACCTTGCGAAGGGAAGTTTAAGAACTTCGAGCTGAAGTCGAGGATGCCAAGGCCGTTACGAAGAAGAAATTCGGCAAGGTGACTCGCACCTTGAAGGCGATCCTGTGTTGGTTGCAGGATAAGGGTGCTCCTCCTCCGTCACTCGATTCAAACTAGCGATGCGACCTTGATGTAGTTGTTAGTAGTTAGTCATTTTCTGCTCTTGTTGTGTAAGCCTGTTGGGGCTAGTGCTTTTGTTTATGTTGCTGTTGTAATTTTAACTGTCTTAGTTCCCATGTATTTCTCGTCATGATGCTTGTAAGGATATATCCCTTGTATTGTGACAATTTTGATTAAATGAAATGCATGGAATGCCTTTGACTCCTTGTGTGAATAATTGCGGTGTATTTGTGCTATTGAGACTGACAAGGTTACGCCCTATTTTGAATATAGGGAATGCCGCCTAAGGCTACACGGAGCACGGTTCGGCTTACATTGACTGAGCATATGGATCAGACTCCTTCGCAGTCTGACACCCATGCAGACCCTGCTGTGGGCCCGATTCCTGAGGCAGTTCGAGCGTCTCAGCCTACTGCTGGTCCTACAGTTGGACCACCGCCGTTCACACCGTCAATCAGAGAGCCACATCGTGCATCTACTTTAACACAGCATCCGCCACAGCCTGCTCCACCTCCTGACAGATTTGAGCAGATGTTGGCTATGATGCAACAGCAGCAGCAACTTCTAACTACCATCGTGGGGACATTAGCCCAGAGTGGGGGTGTGGCTCCACCTGCACCACCTGTGCATCCAGCTGAGGATGCTTATACATACTCCCAGGATGAGGGCATGGCTCATCCTGTGCCGCTTCCTTACCCTGCGGGGAATGTCACAGATACACAGGGCCTATTAGAGCGATTTCAGCGCTTACGGCCTCCCACTTTCACGGGTTCTCACAGACCCGAGGAGGCTGAGTACTGGCTCGACCGTGTGTCGAAGATTTTACGGATGTTACATTGCACAGAGGCTGAGCAGGTAGAGCTGGCTACATTCCTGTTTGAGCGAGAGGCCAACCTGTGGTGGGATAGCGTACTGCGGACCGTTGCCGCCGACTTTGTGTGGACATGGGCAGCGTTTGAGTTCCGCTTCCATGAGAAGTATTATCCCTAGACTTACAGGCATGACAGGGAGAATGAGTTTCTCTGCCTCAGACAGGCAGCCATGACAGTCACAGAGTATAAGCATCGGTTCACAGAGTTGGGCAGATACGTCCCGACGATTTTGGCTGATGAGCAGATGCGCATACGGCGCTTTTTGGAGGGTTTGCGACCAGATATTCGGTCGAAGATGTGCTGTGTGAGCATTCCCTCTTATGCGGAGTTGATTCACATGTCTATGCGGGCAGAGCAGGATGTAGATCGACTTGCGCGATCTCGTGGTCCTGTTGCTTCTAGGCCACGACCAGACATGCAGGACAGGCCCTTCGCGGGAAAGAGCCTCGCGTCGACGCTGCTACTCGGGCCATAGCGCCAGCACCATCTTTTCGGCTCCCCGAGTTATCGTGCACATATTATGGGAGGTCTGGCCACTTGGCGCAGAGCTGCTTTTCTCGGATGCGGGACAGTGGGTTCTCACCGCCGCAGAAGATTGACCGTGCTCGTTCACAGGCGATATCAGCACAGCCTATACGGGTAGCTCCTGCGCACCCTTCTTTCAGACCTCCAGTATCGCAGATCAGACAGCCTCCACGGCCCTTGACACAGCGGCCAAACCGGCCACAGCAGGCTCGGGTTCATGCATTGACAGCTGAGGCAGCTGCGACACCGACTTTTCAGCATTTAGCCTTCAAGGTCACAGCCCATATTGGAGGTACTCCTATTCTTGTGATGGTGGACACTGGTTCCACGATTTCTTTGATATCGCGTGCTGTAGTCAGGCGTCTTGGGTTACAGACCATTACTATGGATAGGGTACGAGTCCTTGTAGCCCACGGAGATTATTCAGATGTCACCCAGATGTGTGAGGGTTGTTTGGTTGATGTGGGAGGCCGGACGATGGCCATTGATCTTGTCGTCGACCCCTCTCTTGTTTATCTCGACGTCATTCTTGGCATGGATTGGTTGACTACAGCGAGGGTCGAGATTGACTGCGAGACTCGTATAGTGACTGTGTACGAGCCAGAGGGTGCATCTTTCACATTTCCTGTGCGGGTAAATCTCCCTTTCCGCATACTTAGTTACACCACTTTATTGCGCGACGCTGGTGCCCAGGTACTTGAGCATGTGCCAGTCGTTTCCGAGTTCGGGGATTTGTTCAGGAAGATCCCTGGTTTACCGCCTCGACGAGAGATCGATTTCACTATCGATCTGGTTCCTGGTTCTACGCCCGTCTCACTGCCGACGTATCGCATGGCACCATGTGAGATGGAGGAGTTGAGGACGCAGATTGATGGTCTGCTAGAGCTTGGCCTTATACGGCCTAGTGTGTCTCCTTGGGGAGCACCGGTCCTATTCGTGAGGAAGAAGGACGGTTTGATGCGATTGTGTTTTGATTATCGCAGGCTGAACCAGGTCACGGTGAAGAACAAGTACCCTTTACCCAGGATCGATGACTTGTTTGATCAGTTGAGAGGAGCGCAGTACTTCTCGAAGATTGATCTTCAGTCAAGATATCAGCAGTTAAGCGTCAGGGATGACGACGTGCAGAAGACAGCATTCAGGACCAGTTTTGGCCACTACGAGTTCCTCGTGATGTCGTTCGGTCTCACGAACGCACCAGCCGTGTTCATGGATCTGATGAACCGGGTATTTCGACCTTTCCTCTATCGATTCGTCGTTGTATTCATTGATGACATTTTGGTGTACTCCAGGAGTCGAGAGGAGCATGAGGAGCACTTACGTTTGGTCCTGGATACGCTCAGACAGCATCAGTTATTCGCACAGTACAAGAAGTACGACTTCTGGAAGCAGGAGGTGAAGTTCCTGGGACACGTGGTGTCCAAGGATGGCATGGCAGTTGACCTGTCTAAGGTAGTTGTGGTGCAGGACTGGGAGCAGCCTGGTTCTGTCACTGAGGTGAGGAGTTTCTTGGGTCTCACTGGCTACTATCGGCGCTTCATACAGGACTTCTCGAAGATCGCGAGACCCTTATCTCAGTTGACACGGAAGGACGTGAAGTTCGCCTGGAATGACAAGGCGGAGTCAGCTTTTCTGGAGCTGAAGGATAGACTTACGTCTACCCCTGTACTAGTATTGTCAGAGCAAGGGGTTAGATACACTATATACACTGACGCGTCTAGCATTGGTTTGGGTTGTGTCCTTATGCAAAGGGACAGGGTAATTTCGTATGCCTCGAGACAATTAAGGAAGCACGAGGAGAATTACCCTACACACGACCTAGAGTTGGCAGCCGTTATATTCGCACTGAGACTCTGGAGACATTACCTCTACGGAGAGGAGTTCGAGCTCTTTTGCGACCACAAGAGCCTCAAGTACATATTCACGCAGCGAGACTTGAATTGAGGCAGCGGCGATGGATGGAGACGTTGAAGGACTTCAAGTTTGAAGTCTCTTACCATCCTGGGAAGGCGAACCTTGTGGCTGATGCGTTGAGCCGCAAGAAGGCAATAGAGTTTGTGGCTCCGCTGATGGTTGCCGAGTGGGATATGGTTGAGTTTTTGCGAGACTTTGAGCAGAAACTCACCGTAGAGGAGCCGTTTGAGTTCATCGCACATGTACAGGTGCGATCTCAGATCGATGACCGAGTCATCGAGGCGCAGAGGGATGATGCGCATCTAACTGAGCTTCGAGAGCAGGCCAGTGATGATGCAGACGCCGACTGGCTAGTTGGTATGGATGGGGGCTTACGTTATCGTGGCCGCCTATGCGTCCCAGATGTCCCTGACTTGAGATGAGAGATTCTCAAGGCTGCGCATTGTATTAGACTCGCGATGCATCTAGGCAGCACGAAGATGTATCGTGACGTGAAGAGGACGTATTGGTGGGAAGGTATGAAGACCCACATAGCTGAGTTCGTGTCCCGTTGTCTCACTTGTCAGCAGGTGAAGGCAGAGCATCGCCGACCACCTGGACTTTTGCAGCCTATGTTGATCGCAGAGTGGAAGTGGGATTTCATTTCCATGGACTTCATTTCAGGGTTGCCGAAGACGAGAAAGGGACATGATTCCATTTGGGTGATCGTCGACCATCTGACGAAGTCAGCGCACCTCCTACCGATTAGAGTTACAAACTCTACAGACGAGCTGGCTAGATTGTACATCAGAGAGATTGTGCGTCTGCATGGAGTTCCGCTGGAGATCGTGTCGGACAGAGACACGCGGTTCACTTCTATTTCCTGGACTCGCATTCAAGAGGCTATGGGTGTGAAGTTGAAGTTTAGTACTGCCTTCCACCCACAGACAGACGGACAGACAAAGCGGGTGAACCAGATCTTAGAGGACATGTTGCGAGCTTGGGCATTGGACTTCAAGGACAGTTGGGATGATTGTCTTGCATATGCGGAGTTTGCGTACAACAACAGTTTTCAGGCGAGTATCGGTATGGCACCTTATGAGGCGCTGTATGGGCGACCATGTCGCGCACCGCATTGCTGGATAGAGGTCGATGAGCGTAGCTTGATTGGCCCAGAGTTAGTGCAGGCGACGTCAGAGAAGATCGATATTATTCGACGTCGGCTTCTTACAGCGCAGAGCAGACAGAAGAGTTATGCCGATACGAGGCGGAGGCCACTAGAGTTCATTGTTGGGGATCATGTGTTTTTGCGAGTTTCCCCTATGAAGGGAGTCCTTCGGTTCGGGAAGAAGGGGAAGCTGGCACCGCGATTCATTGGTCCATTTCAAATCCTCGATCGTGTGGGAGCGGTGGCTTACCAATTGGCTTTACCTACGCCTCTCGCGAGCGTTCACAACGTATTTCATGTTTCTATGCTGAAGAAGTACGTTGCTGATCCTTTCCATATCATCAGATGGGAGCAGGTGCAGTTAGGAGAGGATGTTACTTATATCTTGCGACCGACACTTATCCTAGACAGGAAGGAGCAGGTACTGCGTAACAAGGTGATTCCCCTTGTGAAGGTATTGTGGACGCATCACTCTGAGGAGGAGGCTACCTGGGAGACAGAAGCCGAGATCAGAAAGAACTACCCACAGCTTCTCGAGGAGTACGAAAAGGTACAAATTTCGAGGACGAAATTATTTGTTAAGGGGGGTAGATTGTAACGCCCGTGAAAAATCCATACTTGGGCTCGAGTACCAACTCGACCTGAAATTGCGTAGAATTAATTCTTTTAGAAAATATGACTAAGTTAGCTAGCGCAACGCTGGAGTAACTGGGAAATAGTCCCTGATCACATTAAATACGTTCTACAAGACCCAAATCGAGTAGAACAAATGACTCTACAATACTCTATAAACTCGGATCAAACTCTAAGCAGGTTTGTTCTCTGGACCACTTTGAATCTTTGTATTAGATCTAGACCGCGCTTCGAAAGTCCGATACCTCCTATCTTAGACCGTTAGAACCGCCTAGCTGGACTTGACACTCATTCCGAAAATCAAGTCAAACCGATAATCACAGGCTATTTCATTGAGCCCGGACCGAAGAGAGTACGAATAGGGACATAATTGGAATTTGAAATTCAAATCTGGCACACGACTTGACGCGTCAGTATTAAGCGTTCTGACCGTCAGAATTTAGCCAGATTACACCCTCGGATCAGGAAAAATTTCTATTTTATATCATGAGACTTTCAGCCCTGATCTACGTGCGGTGATCGCTGAACTGAAACTGGTCCGCCACGTGCGATCTGCGAACCCTGCCAAACTGAAAACTTAATACGTGCTATATTTGGTACGCATGACCTTAAGTCCGATCGCATTCGACCAGGGGACCACCAGAAAGCATCTTTTGGACCGAAACAGCCCAAATTGGATATGCACTAAGTAAACTTCATCCCGGAGCCTGTTTTCGGCATTTTTAAGCTTATAAAAGGGGTTGAAACCCTCATTCCTCTCTCCCATCAGAAATTGCAAAACCCTAGCTTTGGGAGAGAGAAAAGGTGAGAGTTTGAGAGAGAGAGTAGAAGGGATTTTTCCCGCCTTCGTGCCGCTAGTTAAATGTACTTCAGCAGCTTATCCCAATCACCTGGCCGGTGATTCGTCCATTTTTTCAGGTATGAAACAACCCTAGAAGTTGCTGATTTAGGGTTTACTAGGATTCATAGCGTGTTAGCTAACGTACTTCGTAAAACAGGTTCTCCTACTGCCGTAAACGAAGCGTACACGCTCCGTTCGAAATCACGCATCCGTAAGAGATAAGGTGAGGATTTTAGACGCTTTGATTGACGGTTTACAACACTTTCAATGTCGTTTAATAGTAGATTATTGACGGCATCGCCGTTTGACATGTACAACATGCTCTCCGTTTCCTGTTTCGTAAATTAACGAAGAATATGAGATTTAGGGCATTTTAGTCATTTGTAGGAAGTACAGTTTACATTCATATTTTGTTGATGTGATTGACATGGTTTGTTGTCGCATTAGGAAGTTAAGAATACGTGCATAATTAGTTTGGCGAAGAGATTCGCCTAATTGCGCACTTCGGGTCGACATACTATATGTAGACTTAAGTGTGTAGTGTATGTGTTTGTATAAATGCTTGTATTAGTATGTTTTGAATTAAATGATGTTATGAGATAGTTTGAGATTGATTTCTCAATTAATATGCTGACCTAAATGATTTCCTACATGTTGACTATATGCATGATTTCCTTACATGCATGAAATATATGTGCTTGAAGATTTGCCTAAGTTGAATGTTATAACATGTGTTAACATGCTCACATGATTGTATTTCAATTCCAATATTCTTATATAAATTGCTGATGTGTTTCCATAATTGTTTGGGACTATACTTAGTCCAGGCAGTCGGTAACCGAGCGAATTCGTGGCTGGTTGGTCTTAGCCACGAACGACGCGTCGATGAACGCGAGTCGTGTTTGGAGTTGGCGGCAGTGGTTAGGCCACTCGAAGTGTTTTACGCACTTCATGTCATTCGACTTGAGATGCGATCGCGCTAGTCGAGCCCGTCAAGTAACCCGACTGGCCGATGTATGTTCACCCTGTATGAGTCATAACTGCTTGAAGCTAGGGTACTGAACTTACCATTGTAAACCCTGTTAACCATGGTACCTTGATCCACGAAGACTCATGAGCCGGGCATGGTGGTATGGGACACCGTGGTCGAGCTGTCGGCCTACGCTGGGGCCACAAACCTCTCCATAGTGACCAGTGAGCACCTAGTCTCGTAAGCAGATTATGGTGGTATGGGACAATATATTCTAGCTGTCGGCCTACACTGATCAGGCGACGAGTCCTTTGTAGTGACCTCGAGCGTATTCTGAGTCCACGGGAGGCGACGACCCTTCCGTTGCAGTAGAGGACGGTAGGCCTGTATTGATAAGGTGATGGGGGAGCAATGCTACGAGTGCGAGCAACAGCCCTGGAAGCCCTTACAGCGACCTACGAAATATACATTGTATGAGATTACTAGGAGTGACGACCCTAGACAGGATCTGTGTTGGGATTGATACAAGGGAAGTACCTTAGTTTCTCAATCCTGCTGGTTGAATGGACTAATAACAACTTGGAAATTATATCACCATGCCATTGTATGTGCCTGGAAGATGTGGAGCACTTGAGGGTCGATTGCATGCCGTGGTCGTAAGATGGTGCCGTATGAGGGAGATCGTCGGTGAGGGCATACATCACGTCATATCATCTTGCATTAACAACAATATTAGGATTGTCTGATTTACTGCTTTACTATTATTGCATGATTGAATTGTGAACATGCAAATCTTTGCTCTATGATTCCACTGAGTTGATCACTCATTCCCACGTTACGGGATGGTGTTTGCAACACCCACCAGACCCTGTTGTAGATGCATGTGAGGCTGAGATCCAGGAGGCAGAGCCAGACTTCGACGAGGACCAGGATGAGTTCTCGTACATGCAGTATCATGATGGATTTGCGTAGGTGACCTGGATTGATGGGACTTCAGTGAGACTATTTTTAACATTTCATTTTATTCATGTATATGTATATGAGACTTAGAGATGTATTCATACCTTAGAGACAGATGAAATCTACTTTGATTTTCCATATAGTGATATATATATTGTTTAGTCTTCCACTTGCTTTTATCACTGGATCTGAAGTATGAATTGCAGTTTTGGTATACTTTTACTCATGTGAATGCTTTAAATCAGACAACATTGAATCATAACCATTTTTGTTGCATAAGTGACAGTATGGAACTCGGGAGTTGAGTTTATACACGACCCCCAATTTTAAGGGTGTTACATAAGAGAGTAAAAATTAGCATGTTCTCAAATCAATCATGCGATAATAGTAAAGCAATAACTCAAACATTCCTAAATACTGTTGTTAATGCAATATGACATGACATGTGGATGCCCTCACCGACGATCTCCCTCATACGGCTCCATCTTACGCCCACGGCATGCTTTCTTCCCACAGTACTCCACATCTTCCAGGTACATGCAATGTGATGGTGATATGATTACCAAGTAGTTATTAGTCCTTTTCATATGGCAGGATTGAGAAACTAAGGTACCTTCCTTATATCAATCCCAACACAGATCCTGTCTAGGGTCGTCACTCCTAGTAATCTCATACGATATTATATTTGTATGTCGATGCAAGGGCTGTCAGGGCTGTTTCTTGCACTCGTTGCATCGCTCCCCCATCACCTTATCAATACAGGCCTAATTATCCTTAAGTCTGCATCAGGACTCGTCGCCCCCATGCGGTGTCAGGATAAACACAAGGTCACTACAAAGGGCTCGTCACCTGATCAGTGTAGGCCGACAGCAAGAATATAGTGTCCCATATCACCATAATCTGCTCAGAGTAGGGTGCTCACTGATCACTACGGGGAGGTTATGGCCCCAGCGTAGGCCGACAGCTCGACCACGGTGTCCCATACCACCAAGCCCGACTCATGAGTCTTTATGGATCAAGGTACCATGGTTGACAGGCTTTTCAATGATAAGTTCAATACCCTAGGTTCAAACAGTTATGACTCATACATGGTAAACATACAATGGCCAGTCGGGTTACTTGACGGGCTCGACTAGCACGAGCGCATCTCAAGCTGAGCGACATGAAGTGCATAAAACACTTCGTATAGCCTAACCACTGCCGCCAACCCAAAACACGACTCGCGTTCATCGACGCGTCCTTCGTGGCAAATAGAAGCCAACCATGAATTCAATCCATTACCGACCGCCTGGACTAACGTATAGCCCCAAGCATTTATAAATCAGCATCAATAATCATGTGAGAGTAATTGAAATGCAATACAACAATACAAGCATGTTATCACATGTTATAACATACAACTTAAGCAATTCATTCAACACATGCATTTCATACATACAATGTAATCCCTACATATTGCCAACATGATGGAAATCATTTACATCAGCATATTACTTGAGAATTCAATCTCAAAACTATTTCATAACACCATATACTCAATACATACTAATACAAACATTCATACAAACACTTAGTCTACACACTTAAGTCTACATAGGTATGTCGACTCAAAGTGCGCCTTTGGGAGAATCTCTTCGCTAAACCAATTATGCACGCATTCCTAATATCCTAATGCGATAAAAAGCCATGTCAACCATTTCAGCAAAATATGGATGCAAACAGTATTTCCTACAAATGACTAGAATGTCCTAAATCTCATATTTTTCGTCTGCTTACGAAATAGGAAATGGACAGCATGTTGTACATGTCAAACGGCATTGCCGTCTATAATCTACTATTAAACGACATTGAAAGCTTTGAAATCAGTCAATCAAAGCATCTAAAATCCGCCCCTTTCACTTTAGATGTGTATCGTTTCGAACAGAGCGTATACGCTTCGTCAACGGTGTACAGGCGACCTAATGCACACGTACATCAGCTACTTTACTATTTGAATCAAAGAAATCCCCAAATCAACAAGTGGTTAGGGTTTTTCTTACCTAGAAGTGCGTTGGAATCACCGGGAAAGTGATTGGAGTGCGCTACTTTAGCACGTGTAGCAGCAGCAGCAAGTGGCAGGAAGATCTCTCCCACACTCTCTCACAAACTCTCACTTTTTCTCTCCCTCAATCTAGGGTTTTAACCAAATTCGGATGGAAGAGAAATGAGAGGGTTTAAGGCCCTTATATAGCCCAAAACCTTCCCAAAATAGACTTGGGAACAAGGTTTACTTGGGTTATAACCAAATCGGGGTTGTTCTGGTCCAAAAGAGTATTTCTGGAGGTCCCCTAGCCAAACGCGGTCGAACTTAAGCTCATGCATATTGAATCTAGCACACATCAAGTTTTCAGACCGGTAGAGTTCCCAGATCGTAAGTGGTGGTCCAGTTTTAGTTCAGCGGTCATCGCACCTAGATCCGGTCTACAAGTCTCGTGATATGAAAGAGAAATTTTTCCTGATCCGAGGGTATAATTTGGCTGAATTCTAACGGTCAGAACGCTTAATAATAACGCGCCAAGTCACGTACCAGATTTGAATTAAAATTTTCAAATCTAACCCTTTTCTCACTCTCTTTACTCCAGGCTCAATGAAATAGCCTCTGAACGTCGGTTGGCCTTGATTTTCAAAATGATTGTCAAGTCTAGCCAAGCGGTCATAACGGTCTAAGATGGTAGATATCAGACTTTCGACGCGCGGTCTAGATCCAATACAAAGTTTCAAAAGGTTCCTAAGATCAAACCGGTTTAGAGTTTGATCCTGGATTTTAGGGTAACGTAGCATCAACGATTCTACAAGTTTTGGGTCTTGCAGAACGTATTTAAAGCGATCAGGGACAATTTCACAGCTACTCCAGTGTAGCGCTAGCTAACTTATGCTTAATTTCTAAAGAAATTAATCCTAAGTGATTTCTTTGGCTATGAAATTGGGTTATGAGCGGTTACCAAGGTGTTTTGGTTGACCCATTGCCTAAGGACGTCTAATCCCAGGTTGATAAAAATTTGGGGTGTTACATCACAGCTGTCCTGCCAGACACTCTCCTGTTCGTATCATGGTGAAATGTTGGGATCTTGCGAGTCATCAGCTCCAACGCGTGGGCTTTAGTAGCCAAATCACGAAAGGTTCTGATATCGGCGCTAGTCAGTCCGAATGCAACTCCTATCCCCATAGAATTTAGACACATCTTAACTTGTTCTTTTTCCTCCGGTAGTTGTCTACATGAAGCCCCTAATGTTTTTCATCTGTCTATAAACTTCTCTACCGGCTCTCCTTCTCGTTGCCGAATAGAGGCCAGTTCCGTAATACTGACGTCACGTTCCGAGGAGAAGAAGTTTGACATGAAAACCTCCTGCATTTGTTCCCAGGTACGTATCGATCCAGGTGTCAAACTAGAATACCATCGAAATGCTTTATGTGTTAGCGATGAACCAAACAACCGCAAGCAGTACTGTGGTATCGTAGAAAAATTTCCCATGCTAGTGATGAAGTGCATCAAATGCTCCTCCGGGGATCCTTCTCCATTCTGTTTCGACAATAAGATAATAGTCCCCAGTGGAGTCACCATTTTGTTTCGATAAAGAAACAAATGCATTTGATTTTGGGGAGATTATCTTATTTAAACATAACAGAGAAAGAATACTATGAACATTCATCACATTTTATTGATACTGAGTTCATTTATAGCCTCTTTACATCCCTTGATTCTAAAATAAATCATTTAGAAATGAAGGACTTGTGCTTCAAGCATCAAAAGTTCATTTCGACAGCCTTCCGGCGCCTGATTCGATTATCTCCTAAGACTTAGGAGGAATGTCATTCTGATCGACGGGTCTTTAATGAAATAAAGATTTCAATAGCATAACAGCGCCTATTTCAACCATCTTCTGGGACTTAGGAGGAATGTCGATTAGATCGACTGATCTTTCTCCCTTGAACCCATGAAGAGGAGAAAGCCCGGAGAAAGGAAGCCTAGCCCACAAACTTCAGCAGCATGACGGCTTTTGGACTTCACAGACTGCAGGGCAGTTTGGTTGCACGGACCTCTTCTACCTTCTGTCTTCTGCTCCGCTCCGCTCCTCTTGAAAATCTTCAATTACCCGTAATGAAGGAGGAAAAGGGGTATTTATAGACCCTCGCACGTGTGAAAATCCTGATCTTAGCGATGTGGGACTATTTTTCAGTGCTTTAGGTCATTTTGAACGAAGCCCTTTGTGCAGTACATTCTGAGGTCCCGCACAACTGATACTTTCATTGCGCGGACCTGCGCAACTGAGATTCATTGCGCGGACCCGCACAACCTATAATGGCTGCACGGACCTGCGCACTCTCATGAAAACTATGTCTTTCTTTTTGTATCCGAAAGTTCTTCTTATCTCTTTACCTTTCCTTACTTGATTCCTTCACCATTTTTTATGCCTTAACAGGATGATAGACATGAATCAGATAATCATCGAAGATTGGACAAGCAAGGAGGTCATGAAAGGTACAGGTCTCGACGGCGAAGATTACAATGGCTTAAATAATGAAAAAGGAATTTCAATTGGGATCGGTCAGGAAAGGCGAAGAAAATTTAAAAACATCATGACAAGGCCGTCGGTAAATATGGTTATGGCAAAGGAACCAGTGAAGGAAAGTGCTGAAGTAGTCGAACGTCCTGAGATAGGTCCGAAGCAAATGGAGGACGGGGGGCAACCGACGACAGACAACCTATTAGAAATAAACTTAGATACGAAAGAGGAACCATGGAACACGTTCATTACCGCCAACCTCTCTGAACAAGAGTCAGCAGAATACGTTCAGCTTCTTAGAGAAAACAAAGATGTATTCGCCTGGACTTATACAGAAATGCCCGGATTGGAGCCTTCCATGGCGTTACACCGTCTAAATATCTCTAAGGAGAAGAGGTCAGTTAAATAAGCGCAAAGCCGATCTCATCCAAATCTGGTTCCCCTCATCTAGGAAGAAGTTAATAAGCTGATAAAGGTTGGATTTGTTAGAGAGGTCAAATATCCTAAGTGGATATCAAATATCGTCCCTGTAAGAAAGAAAAATGGACAGGTCAGAGTGTGTGTCGATTTTAAAGACCTAAATGAAGCCTGCCCGAAGGATGATTTTTCGCTCCCAATAACTGAATTACTAATTGATAGTATGACTCAGTTTGTTGTTATGTCCTTTATGGACGGTTATGCGGGATATAATCAAATTCGAATGGCTCCTGAGGATAAAGAGGCGACGGTGTTAGAACTTCACTGGGAATTTTTTGTTATAAGGTGATGTCGTTTGGGCTTAAAAATGCTGGGGCAACATATCAGAGGGCGATGCAAAACATTTTTCAAGATATGATGCATAAGCACATTGAGTGTTATGTTGACGACTTGGTGGTCAGGTCAGGAAGTCATCAGGAACATCGCAAACACTTGGTGTCGGTTTTCCAGTGACTTAGAAAGAAACAGTTAAAGATGAACCCAGCTAAGTGCGCGTTCGGAGTGTCCTCCGGAAAGTTTTTGAGTTTTGTTGTTCGGCATAGGGGCATTGAGATTAACCCCGAGAAAGTCAAGGCTATTCAAGATATGCCACCGCCAAATACATTAAAGGAACTAAAGAGTTTGCAAGGAAAATTAGCATATATTCGTCGATTCATTTCAAATTTGGCTGGAAGATGTCAGCCGTTTTCTCATTTGATGAAAAAGAATACAGAATTTGTGTGGAGTCAAGCCTGTCAAAATGCATTCGACTCAATAAAGGAGTTGCTGAAAAAGCCACCAGTACTGGCAGCTCCAATAAAAGGGAAGTCGCTTATCTTGTACACGTCTGCAGCCGAACATTCCTTAGGAGCTCTGTTGGCACAAAAAGTGAATTTGGAAAAGAAACAGCCCTCTATTACTTAAGTCGAACTTTAATAGGTGCAGAGTACAATTATTCCCCAATTGAGAAGGAATGCCTGGAGTTAATATTTACAGTACAGAAGTTGAGGCATTATTGTCTATTGCACGATTGTTTTAAGAAGAAAACAAATGCGTCTCGATTCTCAGGGGATTATCTTATTTAAACATAACAGAGGAAAAGTACAAAGACGAACATCAGATTTTATTAATTCCAAGTTCATTTACATCCTCTGATCTCCCTTGATTCTAAGATACATTCACTTAAATATGTATAAACATTAAAACATTAAGTTCAAATAGTAAATTCTGCAGCATTTCAGCTTGGATCTCGATCTTCTCCAAGGACTTAGGAGGAATTACAGATTGAATCAATCCTTCTTTAGAGAAGTAAAGATTTCGACAGCCTTCCGATACTATGTCAATCATCTCCTGAGACTTAGGAGGAATGTGCACTTCAGAGGCTTATGTCCTTTCGTATTCGAACAGGAGAACTCAGAGATCTCTTCTATTCCGACAGCATAACGACTCTTCAGCATGACAGACTACAGAGCATACTGCTTGCGCAGACCTGCGCAAAGCATATGGTTTACGCGGTCCAGCGTAAATCCTTCCAGGCTGCAACAGCCCTGTGCACTCCTGCGTAAAGTCTTCTAGGCTGCCGCCCGTACCTTCAGTCTTCTTGCTCCACTTTATCTTCTCTTCTTGCTCTGCTTGCTCTTCGTAGTCTTCGATCAATCCATAATCAAAGAAGGAACAGGGTATTTATAGGCACTCACACGTGCGAAAACCCCATCCTTAGCGATGTGGGACAAAACAAACCATACTTATCTTGCCACTATCAACGCAGTGTGATATTGTTTGCGCAGTTCCGCGCAAAGTATATCGTTTGCACCGTCCCGCGCAAAGTATATGTCTTGCGCGGTTCCGTGAAAAGACTACGTCTTGTGCAAACTCCTTCATGGCCTTTTTTTCTTCCAACTCTCTTTCGCAATCTTTCAATCTTCATTTGTTTCCATTCTTCTCTTATTTTTACTCCTCAACAGATGCCCCCTTGTTTTCCTCAAAATTAAAGGAAAGGATCAATCAAATTCCTCTTCCTTTTATATTGACCCGTGTACCGTACTCGACCGGAGGCCCTATAAATAGCCCGAGACGTTGTTATTTGCTCAAACCTCCTTCCTGCAACAGTGAATTTTCGTCTAAGGCATTTCACTCCACACAATCGATATACGTTATGCGGTACCACGCAACCCTTGTTGCTACGAAGAAAAATTTCTCCAAGTCTTTTTCTCTCCACGCAAAGGATATACTTTGCGCGGTTCTGCGCAAAGCACCTTTTCCATCACTTAGCAATTTTTCCGCTTCCTACCCTTTTCCTTTGCACCCTTCTCTGATTTTCTTTAGTCTTTGCACATTATTTTCATAATGGCTCGTACCAAGCGAACCTTTCGCCTTGTTGATTCACCTACTACACAACCCTCTCATCCTGACTTTCCTGACCCGTCTTCTTTTTTCCCTTCCCCTTCTTCTGATCAACCTCCTGCTAAACGAACAAAAACTACCCCCAAGACTCCTTCATACTTTAAAGAGCCCGTTCTGCCCACTTTCAACTTTACTGATCGCATCGAATCTCTACCATCCCCTATCCATCGTGTCATAGCACTGGGGAGCCTTAAATGTCCTCCTAGGCACGGTAGAGACCATGATTAGGATGAGTGGTTGAAAACCACTGCCCACATCTGCACCGATAGTCAGAGGCCGCCTCCTCGGGAAGACACTCCTCCTACTTCTCATTCGAAGAAGGCTCACCAAAATAAGGCGAAAGAATTTGAAGAGAAAATTACAGAACTCAAGGGACTCGGTACGAGTCATCGAGGGTATCATGAAGTTTGATAACTCCCACTCGGAAGGCATGACAATAATTCCCATCAATGTCTACCGCCACCAGTCTATGCTTGACTGTGAACCAAAGGACCATGTTCAAGGTGAAAGACTGATGTACACTGAGTCATGGGCAACGAGAGAACTGCGTATCCTTGAAGGGATAATAAGGATGAAAAAGCCGCGGCAAAAGATTGAAAAAATCTACCCCATGATTTTCCTCGTGCCTTTTCATAGCCCTCATGATCTCTTTCCTTCTCATTTTTATGAGACCATCCGTCAACGCTTCCGAGATTGCGTTCAACTTTGGGGACCGGAAGACTTTCGCACCAGAGGTCTATTAACTGCTCGACGTTATTATTCTGACTGGGTAGAAGCGATTTTTCTGAAGCACGCGAGTACTCTTGCCAAAATTGGTCTTTACGATGTTATAGAAGTCACATCCAAGCACTTTTATACTCATTCATTTATCCATTCACTATCCACTCGGGCTGGTGGTGTGTAACTAATTGTTGTGTATCTTCATTATGGAAAGGATTTCGGTTGGGCGCGCGACTAACCTAAGATCAGGAGTTTACCACGTTGAGTCAGACTATCCAAATTTAGGTATGGGACTGGTTTGGATAGAGGTTCCTTGTGGTGGACCCCGTAGCCTGCGATACTACGTACTATCATCCCGACATCACACTCCAGCATGGTCATTCCATTAGCACCATATACTGCATATTTCATTACATCTTCGGCGTGTGGCATTGTGGGTTGTTATGTTTCTATATTCCTGTGACTTAGATGAGAGTGATGATATTCGTTAGCTCTTTCGAATTGTGTATTACATTATATACTTGTCATTCGACATTTGATTATCTATAACTCATCATTTGCATAGCTATCCTATATTGCGTATTCTGATATTGATTAACTTATGGACTTGTTCATACTTCCGCTTATTCTGTTATCGCATGATTATAATCTTATCAGTATTTCTGTTTACGGTGATAATTCCTGCTCTTATCAGTGTTTCTGTTTATTCAGTCATTGTATGGTTTATGGATTAATAGCTTTCCAATATTGTATGATTATGATATTGTATTGAATACTTGGCACTTATCTCGTGCACACACTTACACCACCCTCTAAGCTTTCTATAAGCTTATGCACGATAGATGCGTGCAGGTGATGTTAGGTTGCAGCAGCATTGAGCTTAGAGCGTGTAGCTGTTTTCTGGAGCTTTGATTTTGACATATATATTTTCCTTTCAGCATTGTATTCAAATGATTATATTACTGGATATGTGATGATGATGTTGCCTTTATGATTTGGGTAAACTTGTGGTTATGCTTATTACTAGTTAAATGTACAAAAAAAATCCTCCTTGTAGGATCCCGGGATCGAAAATCTGGCATATGAATGCTAGGAGCCGAGAATGGGGTACTACGGAGGCTGTCGGCACCGGATTCGGCCATCAGGATTCCTGTGAATTCGATTTTTGGATTTGGGGCATGACAACCCAGAAATCATATTGTACATGAACACTGCAAGATGGCTAAAAAATCAATAAGCGAACTTCAACTCCACCCAAAAATTATGGTATGATTGAACACCACAAGATGGCTAGGAAAACAACATACAAATATTTACTTCACCCAAAAATCATATCATACGTGAACACCACAAGATGGTTAGGAAATCGCTAAGCAAACACCCATTCCAACTAAAAATCAAGGTACGACCACTACGCCAAACAGGTCGATTTACGACGCATTTTTGCGACTGACGAAAATTGCTTGGTTTAATGACGGATTTAATCTGTCGCTAAGGGAAAAAGTCCGTCGCCAATCCCGCCTTTCTCGTAAATCCATAGTTCAGATGTCGTGAAATTTCACGGCGGACCTAAATCCGTCGCTAAAATCTGATTTACGACAGATTTTAGTCCGTCGTAAATTAGTGACGGATCAAATCCATCACAAATTTTGATTTTACGATGGAAAATGATCAGTTGCAAATTCTCGCCCAAGGCGATGGTTTTCAGTTGCTTTTAAGACGGATCGTGGTCCGTCGTAAAAGGAACTTTGCCCTAAACATTATTTTTTTTTCATTTTTTTAATATGGTGGAAAAATATGTTTTTTGTAGTCTAATAATTATTTTTAATAGCATTTCAGTGGTTTAATTGTACATATTTGTATATAAGATTATTTTTTAACAATTGATTGAATGCAAACAAATAAAAAAATAAAAATAAAAATTGTTTTTATAACAAATAAGTGGAAATTATTATTTTTTTTAAATTTAAAACTAATATTTAAATGATTGTAATATTAGATGAAAAAGAATACTGAGAAGAAAAAATTTAACAATGTTAGAGAAAAAAATGAGATTTTGAGAAAATAAAAATCATGATTTAATAAAAATCTATTTTGTGGGAAAATAAAAAAGAATATTGAATAAATTTGAAAAAAAAAAAAAAAAAAGCTTTTGATTTTGTGAAAAAAGTAATATCCTGAAAAAGAAAATTAAAAATATTTTTAAAAATATGAAAATTTTCACAATGTTGAAAAATGATAATATTTTGAAAAAGAAAATAAGAGTTTGTATTTTGAAAACTAAAATAAAATTAAGAAGTTCGATAAAAATTGACAAGTTCGAATAAAATGCTTTTAAAAAATGGAGAAGTTAAAAAGAATTGAAAATTTTAAAATAAAATGATATTAAAAAATCAATACTTTATCAAAAAACAAACATTTTGAAACGGAAAATAAAGAAGTTGAAAATTTTTGTGATTTTGAAAAATAATTGAAAATGTTCAAAATTTAAAATTAAAAGAAAAAATTATAAAAACATTGAGATTTTGAAAAAAATATATCATTTTAAAAAGAAAATTAAAAAGTTGAAAAAAAAATGATGCTTTTGAAGAAAAAAAAAATCGGCATTTTGGAATTTTGGGGAAAAATAAATAAAATTTGTGAAAATTTTAAAGATTTTGAAAATAAAAATTCAAAATTTATATTTTAATTTTTTTTGAAATATTTTATAATAAAAATGATATTTTGTTAAAAGTTTTCAAAGAAAAATTAAGATTAAAAAAAATATATTTACATTTTGAAAAAAATGTTATTTTTAAATGGAAATTGAAATTTATCTATGAAAAAAATTAATAAATTATCAGGCATATCCACTAATTGAACATTTAACCATTTTTGGACATTCGAATTAGTCCAGATTAAAGAGTAAATAACTTCAGATGTTTAAATCAAATTTCACTCAAATTGTTGATTAATCTTGTATGCTCGATATCTTTCTCATATGTAGCTAGCCTGATTGGGGCGAGTAATTATTCAAATTGAGGGTATTGATCAATAAAATAGAGTGAATGGACCAGACATATAAAATGGGATAAATATTATTGTCAAAATTGTGACCCAACTTATTGACCTCATAAGAACCTAAGAATTGATGTTAGTAAGTTTTGTGGGCCCCATCATGATGTGTGTCGAACATCAACACTGTGCATTTGATGTGTCCCCTTTACATTATGAGATATCTCAAAAATCATCTGTATATGAAACTTAAGTGAGCCATACCATCTAAAAGCATGTGAAGACATCATAAAAAATATAAAAGCACTTGGTGGGCCCCACATGAGTTTTGGATGCGGCTAGAACTTGGTCTAACCCCTCATCCAAGTGGGACACACATAATGAGTGGGTTAGATATGTGAATCACATTTAGGTAGGCCCAATATATGATTATAAATGTTTTAAGGAAACCCATCTCCACTACATTTAGGTGAGTTACTCATTACCCTTACCAGAGTAAACTCTATAGGGTCCACCATTATTTATTTATTTAATTTACTTCGTTCATCCATGTTAACAGATAACTTAAGGTCTAAAGAATGAAAAGGAAGCATATCCAAAGTTCAAGTGGACCACACCATAGGAAATAGTGTGATTGAATTTATACCATTGAAAAATTCTGAGAGGCTATAGAAGTTTTAGATTAAGCTGATGTTTGTGTTCTCTTCATTCATATTTTTTTGATATTATGAACAGGTTGGATGGAAAATAAACATTACTGTGGGCCTAAGTGGGACACACATAATGAATTTTAGATGTGGCTAAAACTTGGTCTAACCTGTCATTCAAGTGGGACACACATAATGAATTTTAGATGTGGCTAAAACTTGGTCTAACCTGTCATTCAAGTCAGACACACATAATGAATGGGTTAGATCTGTGAACCACATCTAGGTAAAACTAAATCTCAAGTGGACCACATCACACGAAAAGCGATAATTGAATGCTCACCATTAAAAATTTATTAGGAGTTACAATTTTTTTAAATCAAGTTGATATTTTTTTATTTTTTTTCCTTCCATCGATGTCTGTATGTTGAGGGTCAAATATTGCATATCAGACCCCGGTTACTGCCTAGATTTATGAACATGATACTGTTTAACGGCCTAATTTAATCGTGTTTGTGATGCAGGGTGTATTTACGAGCTTAGATTGAAATAGGATGCTAAAAGCTAAGATTTAACGCTCAAAACTCACCAAGGCAATGGATGGTATTCCAGGGGACCAAGATTGAAGAGTTTACACACTAGGGAATCAAGAAAGTAAAGTTGTTCATGTTAAAGAGGCCTAAAAAGTATCTTGAATGTAAGATCACAGGGTTCCCACCATCCGTTCGGCTCAAGACTTCATGCATGGCCTGAGGACCATAAATTAACTGTACACGTCAAATTTCAGCCATTAGATCCATGTGGAAGTAGCCCAACAAAGAGATCAGAGGGTACTAGCCATTAAAGTACATCTTGGCAATCCATAAGCGATCAAGGCTCAAAATTAGACATTAGAAAGAGAGTGAAAAATAACAAGTCTTGGTAAACTTTTGTCTCATTTGAACAGTGCAATCAGGAGATATGGATGACAGAAGTTATAACAAAAGAGAAGAGAAAATCTGTAAATATAGGTTGCATGCATGTCATCTGCGTGAAGCAGATTGTAAGTTTAACGGTGAATGTTGTTTACACATCGGTTGAGCATGTGGCCCACCTTGAAGTTAGATCTACTTCAAACTTGAGGCCATGGGCCAACACTACATACAGGATCTGATGGAGGGAGTGGATTTCTAAGATAGGCATCGCAATGGAACCCACCTATTTTTCATAAACCATCCAAATATAACCATGCGAAAAGTCCAGTGATGGACGTGCAACCCACTGGGTTTTGACAGTGGGCCCCACTTATCGTCCGTATAGCTAATCTAAGTCATCCAGTCGATACATATGAGGGTGCTAACCAAGATCTAGTAGTTCTTAATATGAGGAATGCTAGAAAGAGGATGCAAAATGCGTTGAACGACAGAACCACGCCACAAGATACATCAACTGGGCCACATTATCAGTGCTCCGAAACCAGCCATCTTAAAATGGTTTTTGGAGAAGAGACTAATGGACGATGTGGATATCTTAAAATGTTATCCAAAGTGGGCCCACCAAGCTTCAGCGTAGCTAGGCATGCATAATCACTGGCTACAAAAGAGGTTTCAATGTGTTAGTTTTGGATATAATGTAAAATATTGGTGACTCTTTCATGTCACTTAAGGCAATGATGTATGGTTATCCAGACCATCCAAAATAGTGGTTCCACTTATTGATGGTTAATATTTAAGCTTTTACCATATTATATACTCTTAATCATCTATTAGGTGGGCCCTTAATTATATGGATGATAATCTATTATATAATATAAATGATGTAAAACAAACACTTGTGCGGATCTGAATAAAAATTCCAATTTCAAATAGGAATTCTAACCCTATTTCGAATTCACCTCTCTCTCTCTCTCATTTTCGGAAGGCAGGCAGATAGCGGCCCCTCTTTTCACCTGGGTTCTTCCCCTCTGCTCCATAAGTGCCCTCTTTTAATCTCATTTTAGCGATTAGATCTGGACTCCTTTAATGTTCAGATCTAAATCTCTTGTATCATGCCTGGCTACGGTCTGATTGATGTCCATGTCATGCTCGGAATGTCGTTCATCTCACGATCAGTTCAAGCCCTGTTTCTATCCTTTGCATGACCTAATCACTGTCTAGATCTTGGACGATAAGCATGTAGCTCTATGATTGAGTAGATAACCATCTGATTGATAGCCTCCTTAGACATTGAGCAACCTCTCATCAACATGCAACAACTGTTCATAGCTCCCTGCTTGTGAACTAATTTGGTGAGACTTATTTCCCCTTATTATTTTCATTTCATTGTTGATAGCTACATGAACTTAATATAATCATATGAAAATTTTGTAACTGATCAAGAAGGAAAGAAAATAATATGAATTTCTATTTTTATTTCACTAAAGCATTTTATTATTTTCTATATAAAAATCTGCACGCTAATTGTTCGAGGGAATGCCTCAACCAAGACTGGTTTTCAAGCTATTTATTTCAAAATGCAAATGTGCAGCATGCATGACAATGTGACACATGTGACTGATATCTGAGCAATTCATCAAGTAAGAGCCACCTCAAATAAGAAATAGGCTAAAAGTAGGCCAGTCCAGTCATCTCATGGTCTAGTAGGTGGTTAATACTCAACTGTTATTATATCCTTAGTTCTGTGCTTTTGGCTTTGCTCTTGAGTACCGTAAGACACCAATGCCCTTGAATTTCAAAGATGACCACCATTACTTTTCTTCTCAGCTCTTGGTTTGAGCCAATGGGCTGCACATTTTATAAAAGTTTGCATTCAACTCTAACATTTATTCTTTATGCTACATGATATTCTGCTAGTTGAGATCCACAACTTACTGACTGCTAAGAAATTTATGGGAGCTGATAGGCGGCTGCAGTTCCATGGTGGCACGTTGGATTATCTTTTTTCCCTGTATGTGGATTTTTTGCAGGTTGACTACTTTAGATGATGTTTTTCTAAGGTTTGCTAAGCCCCATGTGTGTGCAGGGCATACCATGTACGAGCTACAACATCTGCCATCATGGCAGGCTGGTGGACTATTAGAAACATGTGGATAGCTTAGAAAAATGCTGCATTTTTTAAAGCCATATATCTATTTCATAATTTGTGGCTCACTTCATTATTGGATTGACCTGATTCTTTGACGTCAGCATAATGGGACCCTTGTGATGGATGATCTGATCCCGTACTTTTCTGCATCCATTTGTTTTTGATATGTTTTATTCATGAACATGTATTGCTTGCTGCTAGCTATTGCATTAGAGAAAGCTACACTTTCAGATGAGTATTTTGTGAAGAGGAAGCTTTACCCAAACTTGGTTTTCTACTCTGGCTTAATCTATCGGTATATTCAAGAAAATTTCTACTCTGGCATCCATTCTTACTTAACACCCCTGACCTAAATCACTTTGCTTAGGATGTGTTTCAAATAGAGTATTAAGTGTTCTGTCAGAGTTTCATTTCATTTGATATACAGTTTGTTCTTCTTTTTTTTTTGCAAGAGTGGCTTGCCCAAAAGAAAATATTGATATTCTAAATTCGTTTTTAAATGTTAGACATTGTCTTAGAGACAAAGTGAATGTTCTTTTCTAGCCTTTGTTTTTTGGTGATGCTTCGGAAGCATTGTTGAAGTTTTCAGCTTCCAACTGCTGCTTTATTTCCATTGGAATTTCAAACTTTGATCATCAATGTGGGAATTCAATTGAGTCGACTTAGTGAGTTCTAGATTTATGATCATGACAATCATATTTATTGTAGTTTTAAGTCATTTTCACTTTCATGCTTGTGGAGATTCTCAATTTGAATCAATCACTAGATTTTAAAAACAGTTACTTTTTGAGTTGGCATGCTATTATTTTTTCTTTTACTTGTAGGAAAACTATCAAATGATTAAAATTGTATGTCCTTGAGCGACTTATGTTAGTATGACCAGATACTTTCTAAAAAATTGACGATGAGGTTCGATATATGGACGATGCTTTTGAATTGATGTGTATTTTTATTTTTATTTATTTATTTATTTTTCTTTCTTTTGACCCAATATATTGATATGGTATCATGTTATCTAACTGTTCAATACTTTGACATAACAAACTCTAGCAACAAAATGCCACTAGTACCTTCATTTCCATGAAATAAGACCAGCTTCTCCATTTAGTTCTTCACTGATTAATTTGAGAATGTCCATTATCTGTAAAATGGCAAAAGCCTACATTCAATACTTCAAACATGAACACATGCATCGGTAACTAATGGCTTGCTTTGCATGGAAAGTATCCATTCAACGAAAACCTTTTTTTATAGATTAGTTACTTTGGTTGGTGAAACTGCTTGGAAATTTTATGGACTGTTGTTAGCTACTTTAAAAAATGTGCAGGAAGTTAGCTCCATCCTGTTAAAGAAGATGGTTGCTGCAGGAATTGGGGATCGGCCTGTTGTGTTTGCTACTCACAGGTTTTCGTTGGATTTCATTTCTTTAAAAAAAAAAATTTATGTCAACATATTTTATGCATTTCATGATCTATGAACTTTCTCATAACATGATGTTAGCCATTGTTAACCTCTTAGGGTGGCTGCTATATTGAATTTTTTTCTTTTATATTTGATTGAATAGAATTTTGTTAGATATGCCTTCTCAGATACTAATGTTGTGGGCCTCTCTCTCATTGTTTGATTGAATAGGATTTTTTCTTATTATTTTTAGCACAGATATACTTTTGTGGGCCTCTCTCTCATTTGATGATTGCAATCTATACCATGTGCAATTCAAATGGTAGTGCGCTATTACAGAATGTGTTGTACGAGGTTCCTAGAACTGCGGTGACCTTTTGTCCAAGGCAAGTAATGTCTATCTATGCCATCCAATTCTCAGATGAGGGGAGTGGCACATCATGAATTTTCTGTAGCATGGAGCAGTTTCCTGAGCTTATCACTAGGAGGGAGCTAGTTGATCTCCCCTTCCCGAGATCGCTTCAGAGTTCAGACAAAAGTTGGTATGTTGAACACACCACATTTCCATTTCTAACTGTTTGTGGCTTCACCATTCATCATACCATGCGTGTCAATCAGACCATGTGTGTCAATCAGACACAAGTGCAAGATCCAAGCTTTCCACCAATTGAGTACCAGCTTACAAATGTCCTGTCCTAACATTCATGCTGCTCTATTCTTGTTGACCATAACATTTGAAATAGGGAAATTTAGCAACTTTTTTTTTTTTCTGCCCATCCATTTCTCTGTATCTTGAACTCATGTCAATTTGCCATATCTAGTGGCATGAAGGAGCTTGGGCTGTACACACATTTGGGATTAGAAAAACCCTGTTAGCAAAAGTACTAGTTATTAACCTGCATTGAGCTATCTATTTTTTGCTATCTGTCTTCATCACTAGAGTAATTCTACCCTTAAAAGAGTATTGAAATCCTTGTCATGCTATTTGGGTTCCCTTTTTGCAGGTGCAAGCTGGTCTTTCTTCACTTGAAGATGTAATGGAGGCAGGATATGAAGATTTCAAGGTAATCAACCCAATTTCTCAAAATCTACATTTTTTTAATCGTAAGATTGATGTCAGCAGAATGTTTTCCTTCAAACAAGAGGTTGGCTAATCCCATATTCTTGTAAAAGGTAGCCCAACATGCATTGCATCTGCCAATAAGGTTCACGGGTGCCAATAGTAATCTTAATAACATTTAGGGCCTGTTTGGATACCATCAAATAAGTTACTTTTTCTACTTACAACAGTAGATAAGTAACTTATTTCAATAATTAAGTTTGGTTTAAGATTACTTAATCACTTCAGCTTAAAAAGTAGAAACCAAGATAAGATATGTGAGGCATAAGGAGCTTAAGTAACTTAAGATCCAAACACTGTTTTCATTATCTCAGCAGCCAATATAAGTTTCTCTTTGTATCCTTTCATGCCTCTTCATTGTTTATAGCCAATGCCACCAATGGTTGCAAATGCCTTAGCCTACCAACAAGCTAAGACTGTATGTACATCTCCTCATGTGAGGCTCAGGAGCCCAAAAATTAGGCAGATCGAAGACTGAGGTGGACCACACTATAGGAAACAGTAGTAATGGGAATGCTCATTGTTAAAACCTTATAGGGCCCATCGTGATGTTCATATGCCATCCAAACCATCCAGAAGGTCATTCCCTGTAACACCCTGAAAATTGGGGGTCCTGTATAAACTCAACTCCCGAGTTCCAGACCGTCACTTATGCAACAAAAATGGTTATGATTCAATGTTGTCTGATTTAAAGCATTCACATGAGTAAAAGTATACCAAAACTGCAATTCATACTTCAGATCCAGTGATAAAAGCAAGCGGAAGACTAAACAATATATATATCACTGTATGGAAAAACAAAGTAAATCTCATCTGTCTCCAAAGTATGACTACATCTCTGAGTCTCATATGCATGTACATAAACAAAAAAATAATGTTCAAAATAGTCCCACTGAAGTCCCCTCGATCCAGGTCGCCTACGGGAAGCCGTCGTGGTACTGCATATACGAGAACTCATCCTGGTCCTCATCGATCTCTGGCTCCACCTCCTGGATCTCGGCCACACCTGCATCTACAACAGGGTCTGGTGGGTGTTGCAAACACCATCTCGTAACGTGGGAATGAGTGATCAACTCAGTGGAATCATAGAGCAAAGATTAGCATGTTCACAATTCAATCACGCGATAGTAAAGCAGTAAATCAGACAATCCTAATACTGTTGTTAATGCAAGATGATATGACGTGATGTATGCCCTCACCAACGATCACCCTCATGCGGCAACATCTTACGACCGCGGCATGCCACACTCCCTAGAGTGCTCCACATCTTCCAGGCACATGCAATGCTATGGTGATATGATTTTCAAGTTGTTATTAGTCCATTCAAACAGCAGGATTGGGAAACTAAAGTACTTTCCTCGTATCAATCCCAACACAGATCCTGTCTAGGGTCGTCACTCCTAGTAATCTCATACGATGTGTATTTCGTAGGTCACTGCAAGGGCTGCCAGGGCTGTTGCTCGCACTCGTTGCACCGCTCCCCCATCACCTTATCAATACAAGCCTACCGTACCCTACTGCAACGGAAGGGTCGTCGCCTCCTGTGGACTCAGAATACGCTCGCGGTCACTACAAAGGGCTCGTCGCCTGATTAGTGTAGGCCGACAGCTAGAATATAGTGTCCCATACCACCATAATCTGCTCACGAGTCTAGGTGCTCACTGGTCACTACGGGGAGGTTTGTGGCCCCAGCGTAGGCCGACAGCTCGACCACGGTGTCCCATACCACCATGCCCGGCTCATGAGTCTTAGTGGATCAAGGTACCATGGTTAACAGGGTTTACAATGGTAAGTTCAGTACCCTAGGTTCAAGCAGTTATGACACATACAAAGTGAACATACATCGGCCAGTCGGGTTACTTGACGGGCTCGACTAGCACGATCGCATCTCAAGTCGAACGACATGAAGTGCGTAAAACACTTCGCGTGGCCTAACCACTGCCGCCAACTCTAAACACGAATCACGTTCATCGACGCGTCGTTCGTGGCTATGACCAGTCAGCGACGAATTCGCTCGGTTACCGACTGCCTGGACTAAGTCAAGTCCCACATATCTATGGAATCACATTAGCAATATATGCAAAGGTATTGGAATTGAAATATGATCATGTGAGCATGTTAACACATGTTATAATATTCAACTTAAGCAAATCTTCAAACACATACATTCCATGCATGTAATGGAATCATGCATATGGTCAACATGTAGGAAATCATTTAGGTCAGCATATTAATCAAGAAATCAATCTCAAACTACTACATAACATCATTTAATTCAATACATACTAATACAAGCATTTATACAAACACATACACTACACACTTAAGTCTACATATAGTATGTCGACCCAAAGTGCGCAACTAGGCGAATCTCTTCGCCAAACTGATTATGCAAGCATTCCTAACTCCCTAATGCGACAACAAACCATGTCAATCACGTCAGCAAAATATGCATGTAGACCGTACTTCCTACAAATGACTAAAATGCCCTAAATCTCATATTCTTCGTTAATTTACGAAACAGGAAACGGAGAGCATGTTGTACATGTCAAACGGCGATGCCGTCGATAATCTACTATTAAACGACATTGAAAGCGTTGTAAACCGTCAATCAAAGCGTCTAAAATCCTCACCTAGTCTCTTACGGAAGCGTGATTTTGAACGGAGCGTGTACGCTTCGTCTACGGCAGTAGGACAACCTGATTTATGAAATACGTTAGCTAACACGCCCTAAATCTGGATAAACCCTAAATCAGAAAGTTCTAGGGTTGTTTTGTACCTGAAAGAACGGAGAAATCACCAGCCAGGTGATTGGGAAGAGGTGCTGAAGCAGCAGCAATCGGCGGCTCGGAAGCGGGAAAAATCCCTTCCAATCTCTCTCTCAAACTCTCTCTCCTTTTCCTAGGATTTGTAATTTTCGGATGGGGGAGAGAAATGAGGGTTTCAACCCCTTTTATAAGCTTAAAAATGCCGACAATAGGCTCCGGAACGAAGTTTACTTGGTGCCTATCCATTTCGGGGCTGTTTCGGTTCAAAAGCTGCTTTCTGGTGGTCCCCTGGTCGATTGCGATCGGACTTAAGCTCATGTGTACCAGATGTAGCTCGTATTAAGTTTTCAGTCTGGCAAGGTTCGCAGATCGCACGTGGCGGACCAGTTTCAGTTCAGCGGTCACCGCATGTAGATCAGGGCTGAAAGTCTCATGATAATAAATAGAAATTTTTCCTGATCCGAGGGTGTAATCTGGATGAATTCTGACGGTCAGAACGCTTAATACTGACGCGTTAAGTGGTGTGCCAGATTTGAATTTGAAATTCCAAATCTGTCCCTATTCGCGGTCGCTTCAGTACGGGTTCAACGAAATAGTCTGTGATTATCGGTTTGACTTGATTTTCGAGATGATTGTCAAGTCCAGCTGGGCGGTTCTAACGGTCTAAGATAGGAGGTATCGGACCTTCGACGCGCGGTCTAAATCCAATACAAAAATTCAATGTGGTCCAGAGGACAAACCCGCTTAGAGTTTGATCCGAGGTTATAGAGTATTATAGAGTTGTTTGTTCTACTCGATTTGGGTCTTGTAGAACGTATTTAAAGTGATCAGGGACTATTTCCCAGCTACTCTAGCGTTGCGTTAGCTAACTTACGCTTAATTTCC
Source organism: Magnolia kwangsiensis (assembly GCA_037074715.1). Taxonomy (NCBI): domain Eukaryota; kingdom Viridiplantae; phylum Streptophyta; class Magnoliopsida; order Magnoliales; family Magnoliaceae; genus Magnolia; species Magnolia kwangsiensis. The sequence continues at coordinate 74,145,346 of CM073578.1, forward strand.
ATGGAATTTAATTCTACGCGATTTCGGGTCGGGTTGGTACTCGAGCCCAAGTACGGATTTTTCACGGGCGTTACAATCTACCCCCCTTAACAAATAATTTCGTCCTCGAAATTTGTACCTTTCGTACTCCTCGAGAAGCTGTGGGTAGTTCTTTCTGATCTCGGCTTCTGTCTCCCAAGTAGCCTCCTCCTCAGAGTGATGCGTCCATAGTACCTTCACAAAGGGAATCACCTTGCTACGCAGTACCTGCTCCTTCCTGTCTAAGATGCGTGTCGGTCGCAGGATATAAGTAACATCCTCTCCTAACTGCACCTGCTCCCATCTGATGATATGGGAAGGATCAGCAACGTACTTCTTCAGCATAGAAACATGAAATACATTGTGGACGCTCGAGAGGGGCGTGGGTAAAGCCAATCGGTAAGCCACTGCTCCCACACGATCGAGGATCTGGAATGGACCAATGAATCGCGGTGCCAGCTTCCCCTTCTTCCCGAACCGAAGGACTCCCTTCATAGGGGAAACTCGCAAAAACACGTGATCCCCAACTGTGAACTCTAGTGGCCTCCGTCTCGTATCGGCGTAGCTCTTCTGTCTGCTTTGCGCTGTAAGAAGCCGACGTCGAATAATATCAATCTTCTCTGACGTCGCCTGCACCAACTCTGGGCCAATCAAGCTACGCTCACCGACCTCTAACCAACAATGCGGTGCGCGACAAGGTCGCCCATACAGCGCCTCATAAGGTGCCATGCCGATACTCGCCTGGAAGCTATTGTTGTACGCAAACTCCGTATATGCAAGACAGTCATCCCAACTGTTCTTGAAGTCCAATGCGCAAGCTCGCAACATGTCCTCCAGGATCTGGTTCACTCACTCCGTCTGTCGGTCCGTCTGTGGGTGGAAGGCAGTACTGAACTTCAACTTCACACCCATAGCCTCCTGAATGCGAGTCCAGAAAATAGAAGTGAACCGCGTGTCTCTGTCCGACACGATCTCCAACGGAACTCCATGCAGACGCACGATCTCTCTGATGTACAATCTAGCCAGCTCGTCTGTAGAGTTCGTAACTCTGATTGGTAGGAAGTGCGCCAACTTCGTCAATCGGTCGACGATCACCCAAATGGAATCATGTCCCTTCCTCGTCTTCGGCAACCCAGAAATGAAGTCCATGGAAATGAAATTCCACTTCCACTCTGCAATCGGCATAGGCTGCAAAAGTCCAGGTGGTCGGCGATGCTCTGCCTTCACCTGCTGACAAGTGAGACAACGGGACACGAACTCAGCTATGTGGGTCTTCATACCTTCCCACCAATACCTCCTCTTCACGTCACGATACATCTTCGTACTGCCTGGATGCATCGCGAGTCTAGTAGAATGCGCAGCCTCGAGAATCTCTCGTCTCAAGTCAGGGACATCTGGGACGCATAGGCGGCCACGGTAACGTAAGCCCCCATCCATACCAACTCGCCAGTCGGCGTCAACATCATCACTGGCCTGCTCTCGAAGCTCAGTAAGATGCACATCGTCCCTCTGCGCCTCGATGACTCTGTCATCTATCTGAGATCGCACCTGTACGTGTGCGATGAACTCAAATGGCTCCTCTACGGTGAGTTTCTGCTCAAAGTCTCGCAAAAACTCAACCATATCCCACTAGGCAACCATCAGCGGAGCCACAAACTCTATCGCCTTCTTGTGGCTCAACGCATCAGCCACAAGGTTCGCCTTCCCAGGATGGTAAGAGACTTCAAACTTGAAGTCCTTCAGCGTCTCCATCCATCGCCGCTGCCTCATATTCAAGTCTCGCTGCGTGAATATGTACTTGAGGCTCTTGTGGTCGCAAAAGAGCTCGAACTCCTCTCCGTAGAGGTAATGTCTCCAGAGTCTCAGTGCGAATATAACGGCTGCCAACTCTAGGTCGTGTGTAGGATAATTCTCCTCGTGCTTCCTTAATTGTCTCGAGGCATATGAAATTACCCTGTCCCTCTGCATAAGGACACAACCCAAACCAACGCTAGACGCGTCAGTGTATATAGTGTATCTAACCCCTTGCTCTGGCAATACTAGCATAGGGGCGGACGTAAGTCTGTCCTTCAGCTCCTGAAAATCTGACTCCGCCTTATCATTCCAGGCGAACTTCACGTCCTTCCGTGTCAACTGAGATAAGGGTCTCGCGATCTTCGAGAAGTCCTGAATGAAGCGCCGATAGTAGCCAGCGAGACCCAAGAAACTCCTCACCTCAGTGACAGAACCAGGCTTCTCCCAGTCCTGCACCGCAGCTACCTTAGACAGGTCAACTGCCATGCCATCCTTGGACACCACGTGTCCCAGAAACTTTACCTCCTGCTTCCAGAAGTCACACTTCTTATACTGTGCGAACAACTGATGTCATCTGAGCGTATCAAGGACCAAACGCAAGTGCTCCTCATGCTCCTCTCGACTCCTAGAGTACACCAAAATGTCGTCAATGAAGACAACGATGAATCGATAAAGGAAAGGCCGAAATACCCGGTTCATCAGATCCATGAACACGGCCGGTGCGTTCATGAGACCGAACGACATCACGAGGAACTCGTAGTGGCCAAAACTGGTCCTGAATGCTGTCTTCTGCACGTCCTCATCCCTGACGCGCAGCTGATGATAACCTGACTGAAGATCAATCTTCGAGAAGTACTGCGCTCCTCTCAACTGATCAAACAAGTCATCGATCCTGGGCAAAGGGTACTTGTTCTTCACCGTGAGCTGGTTCAGCCTGCGATAATCAATACACAATCGCATCGAACCATTCTTCTTCCTCACGAACAAGACCGGTGCTCCCCAAGGAGACACGCTATGTCACGCCCCAAACTCGGAAACCGGGCTCACCAAATTCCCGATCGCCGAATCCGGCGCCGACAGCCTCCGTAGAACCCCATTCTCGGCTCCTAGCTCCCATTTGCCAGGTTCCGATCCTGGGATGCTACGAGGAGGATTTTAAATATCAGTTTGATTCGTAATAAGCATAACCAAAGGCATAACCCACAAACAACAACCAAGCACTCCATTACATTTCCACTATGATCAAAAATTTTACAAGTACAATGAGCATAAAGGGAAATACAATGGTAAATAACAGAAAACTCCAAAATGATCAGCAACGCGCTCCTGCCTCAACGCTGCTGCAGTCCAACGTCACCTGCACGCAACGGTCGTGCATAAGCTTACAGAAAGCTTAGAGGGTGGTGAAAGTGTGTGCGCAAGGTAGTAATATAAATGCGATGTCAGAGTAATGCGGAATATGCAGATGGAACCAAAACGTCATGAGCCGTACCAAGGCTATGCAATGCAAGACATGAATGGTATCGGCCATCCCAAGGCCATGCAATGTACAATGCAACTCAAGCATACAGATACTCATCAATGTCCACATATCAGTACAGCTCAAAGTATAGAATATCACCGGGGTCTAGTACACTCTAAACCAGATTGCCGCCACATCGCGCGCAATAAGGTAAGTGGAAGAGACCTCACTATCCGTCTGCCAAAATCGGGCGCGACTCGTCGATAGCGGACCCATTCCTCGAGCTGGTCAAACTCAGCCTAGCATTGCCCCCTACTCTCGGGCGGGTAAGGCCGTACCCCCTTCCAACTGACCACGACACAGTGGAGAGCGTAACCGTCTGGTAATCGGCACTCAACGCTCATCTACCCACTCGGTCTAGACGTTGGAGCAACCTCTTGGTACCATAAGGGTTTAGGGACTTTCACCTAGGGATATCTATAGTACCCCATGTAAGTCAAGATTTCCGGTATCCAATCCTGCCAACCACGATGCGTCTGTGGAGGCTATGGCCCTGATGTCGCTAGGGCGTACAACAACCATGTCACACAAATGCAGAATGCATGAATCACGCTATCCAGTCATGCAACCAATCCTGCGCATACCGTGCGCTCATGTAGGGTAACACCGCCTAACCGGGAGCCCATAAACAACCTGCCCGAAGGCATATGCCATGATCAGTCGATCCTCATATCAAGCATGCATATGATGCGTATGATCATGGGTCATGAAACTATACTAAACATGTTATAATAAAATGCATTATCTTACAATGCAGATGAGCCTGAACGGCCTAAATACGATAAACATGGTCCAGTAATGGGCCCTAAGGAGAGTCGTAATGTGGACATCCAACCAACATTACACTCGCAATGTGGACGTCAAACCAGCATTGCTTCCCAGGCACAATCTTCTTAAAACACCGCTACATAATCGGTATTGGGTTTACACATTGCAATGGACCTTATGTTCCTCCCACTGGGCCTTACATATATATCAAATGGGCCATAGCTTATGGGCTCTTATTCATTAGATGGGCCACAGAAATGGGCCAAACCAATGGGCCTTAAGTGCATTGCAATGGGTTAAACCCGTGGGCCTTGGATTGCACCAATTGGACCTAGTCATATGAGTCCAATATGTATCACATGGGCCACACCAATTGGGCCCCCAAATGCATATCAACTGGGCCTCAACCCAGAGGCCTTATATGAGTCGAATGGGCCTAAATCCCTAGGCCTTAAATGATTCAAATGGGCCTAATCCATGAGCTTGCATGCATATCAAAGTGGGCCTAATTCCAGGGACCCTTTTATAATCAAATGGGTTTAGTCCCATGGGCCTTACAACATATCAAATGGCCTACTTCCATAGACCTTTTAAAATTTCCACAAAAAGGTTCAATTACATGGGCCTTGAAGTACATTAAATGGGCCTAGGATCTTAGGCCTTAAGTGGATCCAATGGGCCTAGCCCATAAGCGTTTCATAAGCCAAGTGAGCCTAGCCCATAGCCCCTTTTTATTTATTTATTTATTTATTTATTTATTTTTCAATTGGGCCTAGCACATAGGCCTATTACAATTTAAATGGCCCAAACCCAAATGAATGGCCCACCCACCTAAAAAATTCATGCATTAAAATGATCTCCCTAAGTGGACGGACGGTTTAGATGCATTACATGCATCATGGTGGGTCCCACTGTCCAATGGACAGTGCGGATAAAAACACACACATTCCCCATGGCCCCACCGTCCGCTGGACGGTGGAGGCACGCAAGCAAAGGGGGGGGGGGGCGCCATCACAGTGGGTGCCACCGTCCGTTGGACGGTGGACTTAGCACATACATCCACTTGGGTCCCACAAATGTGGCCCACCTTAATGTTTATTTGAAATCCAACCCGTTCATAAGGTAATGCAGACCTGTATGAACGGACAACAAAAATTTCAACTTGATCCAACACGTCAGTGGGCCCCAAAAGGATTTTAATGAAAAATTTCAATTCACACTGTTTCACTTGGTGTGGGCCACCTGAGTTTTGGATCTGCTTCATTTTTGGAGGGGGGCCCGCCACTGGGGCGGCCCACCTCATGGAAGGTTTGGATGGCATGCAAACATCAAGGTGGGGCCCACGGCAGGAGGCCGTGGGACCACGTCTCCGCACGCCGTGCAGCAGCAGCGCAGGCGCTGCCTGCGCTGGCCTGACAGCGGCCGTACTTGGCTGCTCACCCTCCTCTCTCTCACTTTCAATTTCAATTACTTTGCTAAAAACCACGCGTGGGGCCCGCAATCAGGAAATCCACTCCAGCCATTACGTTCAGTGGCCCGCAACAGTCGGAACGGGTCCAGAGTTCGAATTTTTCTGATGCTTGGAAGTGAAATAAATTAAGAAGTAGAGTTGAATGGTGAGGGCACGATATTTGACGCTATGGCCCACCAGGTGATGGGATCAGCTCCAAACTTCTACCCAACGGCTAAAACGCCGTGGGTAAGAGGATGGACGGCTTAGATTGACCATAAACATCAGGGTGGGGCCTATGCAAGGGGACCACCCAAGTCCTTTTCCTTTTTCTTTCTTTTTCTTCTTTCTTTTTCCCTTTTTCATATAAAGACGTCCAGCGTCCCCAGACGCTGGACGGTTGGCCGGTTAGGAATTTTATTATGGTGGGGGCCCTGATACGGTGGGCCACCACTGATGGAGGGCATGGGTTTAACTCTTAAGGTGGGCCCCACTTGAATAAAAATAGTTATATCAAGGTGGGATCCATTCAAGTGGGCCACACCATCCTATTACAATAAAAATAAATAAAATAGAATAAAATAAAATAAAATGGAAGAGAGAGAGAGAGTCATGGAGAGTGGGACACGGCTTGTGATGGAGGGACCCCGACGTTATGGGCCCTCCTTTAAAAGCAAATGATACAAAAAAAGGAGTCCCTCAACACATGGGACCATCAAGATCGAGAATCAACGGTGGAGATCCTCTCTCCACCAAAATGGACGGTCTAGATGACCTTTCTTAAAGAAATAAACATCATGATGGGGTCCATGGAGAATGGCCCCATCATGGAATGATCATGATGATCCAAGTGGTCCATCGGCCACAAATAAGGGTCCCAAGTGAGATCCACACCATTGATCGGTGGGCCTCACTTGGTCCACCATAAAAATAATGAAAATCTACCCTATAGAAGCACCCACCGTCCGATCTTCTCGCTCCTAGGGGTTCCTTGGCACCTTGTCTTCAACTTCAATGGCTAAGATGAAGAATGGAGGGTTGAGATGGGGGATTTTGGGGTAGGAAGGTGGGCCACTTGGAGCTTAGAAAGGTTGGAAAATTTCCATACGTGGGAGCCTTTGCAATTTTTTGTTGCTTGGAAATTTTGAAATGAGAAAGAGAGTAAGAGAGAGAGTGATGTAAAGGGAGAGAGAGAGAGTGATGGATGGATGGATGAGTGATGGTTGTGTAAGAAAGGTATGGGTTAGGAAGACTTTTGTGGCTTTTTGTGTAAGAAAGGTATGGGTTGAGAAGACTTTTGTGGTTGCTTGGGAAAATGGGTGAGAGTGATGTGTACTTGACATGTGATGGCTTGATGGGTGATTGATTGATGGGATTGATGTGATTGATGTGACACATCGTTGAGATTTCCTTGATTTTCGTAACGCGCGGCGTTTTCTCGCACCGAACGTTGGCCCATATCTCTTGATCCGGGTATCGCCTCGGCGCGCGAGTCGCGGTATCGGAACCGCGGCGACGGTGCGGTCGCTATGGTATTGGTCTCGGGTTGAGTCGACTCGGGTTGTCGGTACATGAATTCAGGTCGCGCGTCGATATCGTTTAAGGGTCGAAAGTTGCCAGAATTCGACCGGTACGACCGCGGGGGTGTACGGAAAGGTACGGACCAAGATACGGGTCTTACACGCTAGGCCATATAAGGCCAAGCTCTAGCAGACCATCAATCTGCGTCCTCAACTCCTCCATCTCACATGGTGCCTTGCGATACATCGGCAGTGAGACGGGTGTAGAACCAGGAACCAGATCGATAGTGAAATCGATCTCACGTCGGGGCGGCAAGCCAGGGATCTTCCTGAACAGATCCCCGAACTCAGAAACAACTGGCGTCTGCTCAAGTACCTGGGCACCAGCGTCGCGTAATAGAGTGGCGTAGCTAAGTATGCGGAAAGGAAGATTTACCCGCACTGGAAATGTGAAGGATGCACCCTCAGGCTCGTACGCTGTGACTATACGAGTCTCGCAGTCAATCTCGGCTCTCGCTGCAGTCAACCAGTCAATGCCAAGAATGACGTCGAGATAAACGAGCGAGGGATCGACGACCAGATCAAGAGTCATCGTCCTGCCTCCCAGATCAACCAAACAACCCTCACACATCTGGGTGACATCCGAATAATCTCCATGAGCTGCAAAGACTCGCACGCTATTCATAGTGATAGTCTGTAACCCAAGACGCCTGACTACGGCACGCGATATCAAAGAAATCGTGGAACCAGTGTCACCATGACAAGAACTGGAGTACCTCCAATATGGGCCGTGACCTCTAAGGCTGAATGCTGGAAAGTCGACATCGCAGCTGCCTCAGCTGTCAATGCATGAACCCGAGCCTGCTGTGGCCGGTTCGGCCGCTGTGTCAAGGGCCCTGGAGGCTGTCTAATCTGCGATACCGTAGGTCTGAAAGAAGGATGCGCAGGAGCTGACCGTATAGGCGGTGCTGATATCGCCTGTGGACGTACACAGTCAATCTTCTGCGGCGGCGAGAACCCACTGTCCCGCATCCTCGAAAAGCAGCTCTGTGCCAAGTGGCCCGTCCTCCCACAGTATGTACATGTCAAATCAGGGCACCGAAACGGTGGTACAGGCGCCGTAGTCCTAGCAGGAGGATCAATGCGAGGCCTCTTGCCCCCGAAGGGCCTGTCTGGCAAATCCGGTCGTGGCCTAGAAGTAGACGGGCCTCGAGATCGCGCAAGTCGATCCATGTCCTGCTCTGCCCGCATGGACATGTGAATCAACTCCGCATAGGAGGGAAAAGTAACACAACACATCTTCGACCGAATATCCGGTCGCAAGCCCTCCAAAAAGCGCCGTATGCGCATCTGCTCATCAGCTAGGATCGTCGGGACATACCTGCCCAACTCTGTGAACCGATGCTCATACTCGGTAACTGTCATCGCTGCCTGTCTGAGACGGAGAAACTCATTCTCCCTGTCGTGCCTGTAGGTCTGGGGATAATACTTCTCATGGAAGCGGAACTCAAATGCTGCCCACGTCCATACAAAGTCTGCGGCAACGGTCCGCAGTACGCTATCCCACCACATGCTGGCCTCTCTCTCAAACAGGAAGGTAGCCAGCTCTACCTGCTCAGCCTCGGTGCAGTGCAACATCCGCAAGATCTTCGACACCCGGTCGAGCCAGTACTCAGCCTCCTCGGGTCTGTGAGAACCCGTGAAAGTAGGAGGCCGCAAGCGCTAAAATCGCTCCAAAAGGCCCCGTGTGTCGGCAAGATTCTCCGCAGGGAAAGCAGGCGACGCAGGATGAGCCATGCCCTCATCCTGGGCGTATGTATAGGTATCCTCAGCTGGATGCGCAGGTGGTGCAGGTGGAGTAGATGTAGTCGCACCCCCACCCTGGGCTAATGTCCCCACTATGGTGGTCAGAAGCTGCTGCTGCTGCAGCATCATAGCCATCATCTGCTCGAATCTGTCAGGGGGTGGAGCAGGCTGTGGCTGATGCGGTGTGGAAGTAGATGCGCGATGTGGCTCTCTGACTGATGGCGTAAATGGCGGTGGTCCATCTGTAGGACCAGCGGTAGGCTCAGGAATCGGGCCAATAGCAGGGTCTGCATGGGTGCCAGACTGCGAAGGAGTCTGATCCATATGCTCTGACAATGCAAGCTGAACCATACTCCGCGTAGTCTTAGGTGGCATTCCCTATATTCAAAATAGGGCGCAACCTTGTCAGTCTCAATTGCACAAATACACCACAATCATCCACATAAAGAGTCAAAGGCATTCCATGCATTTCAATTAATCAAAATTGTCACAATACAAGGGATATATCCTTACAAGCATCATGACTAGAATTACATGGAAATTAAGACAATTAAGCAACAGCAAAATAAGCAAAGCAGTAGCCCTAACAGGCTCACACACATAAAATAGGAAATGACTAATTACTGATAACAACATCAAAGATCGCATCGCTAGTCGGAGTCTGGTGACGAAGGAGGAGCACCCTTATCCTGTAAGCAACACAGGATCGCCTTCAAGGTGCGAGTCACCTTGCCAAATTTCTTCTTTGTAACGGCCTTGGCATCAGCGAATTCTGCCCGAAGTTCTTGGACTTTCCTTCGCAAAGCGGTCTGAATCTCCTCCATCCGAGCAATGCGATCGTCGATAGTAGCCTGCGCAGAAGGAGGAGGGCTCTCATCAGTATCCTGAGCCTCCTCTTCTGCTTCTTCCTGAGCTTCTTCCTGAACCTCTGCTCTAGGTTCTTCTTCGCTTTGATCTTCCTCATCATCAAAGTCATCCCCACTATCCCTTTCGAGTTGATTTTCACGGTATTGTGACCCAATCTTCATCTTGACCATTGTTGACTCATCGATGGTGTGAATCGATACCGGCAATTCTGGCCCAAGTCTATAGGCAAACTCAAGCGCAATCTTACAAATAAGTCGGCCAAAGGGAAGCGATTCGGATGTTCTTCTTGACCTGGCTATGAGAACTATCTGCCGTAAGATGAAAGTGGCCATACATACGTTCTCTCCCTGGGCCACCAGAAATAAGAAATCGACCATAAGACGTGTACATTCAATGCGGTTCGTCGACCTGGGATAAACATTGAACGTGCAGATATGATGCAGCAGGCGCAAATCCTCAGACATGTACGTCGCCTTGAGGCTATTATTAGGCTGCCATGGAACCAACTTACCGCACAGAAACCTGGTACGGCGATCTCGTTCACGTCTAGTCCTCAGATTCTTCTCACTATGATGCACATCACCTAGAGGCACGTTGAGAAGTCACGCAATCAACCGAACATCAATCGTAGCCATCCGATCTCTACCAAAAGGGATTTTGAACTGCAAAGGCTCCAAGGTAGGATTCTGGATACTTGCGTAGAAGGCACGAACGGTGCTCACATTAGCACGAGCGAGAGCTTCAAAGATCGGACCCCAATGCGCAGCTTCAATGCGTTCGAACAACAGATACTCGCCGAACAATCGTCCATCTACGTCCTCCTCAAATAACACTTTGCGATCAGTGTATTGGCTATGAGGCATCTCTGATAAAATTGTTCGTCCAAGGTGTGCATGGGGATCCAAATCCCGCTTTGTACGGCACTCCAGGACTACAGCTGGACCTGCGGCGGCACTTGAACTTGCGGCACCACCCCGCGGTCTTCTCGATCGAGCAGGGTGGCTCGGTCCAGCCTCGTCTGTTACGGTTTTCCTCTTACCCATCAAAGATATGATGGATGAGAGTGATAAAAGGCCCAAAATGGCTTCCACGAAAGCCATGGAAAACGACGAAAATGAGGAGAAGTGGCTGCCCAATCTGGAAAAAGGAAATCTAGGTGTCGTAGAGGGATGCTTCAAGCTTCCCAAGGCTGTAGTTTTAAGGAGAAATACAAACAAAAAAATAGAATGGAGCACCTCACGATTTCAGCTCTATTTGGGGGATTTTGGAGCTCCAAATGGTGAGATCTTCAAGAAGAGGGGCTGCCAACACCCAATAAGTGATGGGTGGTGGTTGGTTTTGGCCAAGGAGGGACCTAGGAGTGATTTGGGATGCCAAAATTTGGAGATGGTTGCTGAAAATCAAAAATAGGGCTATGGGAAGGGCTGTTTGTGAAGGAGGGGTATGATTTAGGGGTTTTCGTGAGATGGGAGCTACCTAGGGAGGGTGTGGACCTTATTTAAGGGCGTGCGCCCAAGATTTAGGTCCAACAGACCCCACCGGTCGGCGATGCATCGCCCGACCGGCTATGGCATCGCCGGCCAACTTCCAAGTTGGCCGGTGGGACCACATGGGTCTGGTCCCCCATGGTCCAGGGGTTCCAAAAATGTATGTCCCACCCCCTAGTTCATCTTATTTTGATCTGCATGGGCCCAAATATGTGTTCAGGGCTTTTCAGGACCACATCGCAATACCGAATACCAAACCATATGATGCAGCATATTAATTTGGGGTATAAGGAGCCAGTACATCTATCTAGATCCTTAGTTGCTAAAGAAAGTGAAGTTAGAATGGCCTTATGGCCATTTTTCATGAAATTTTACTATTCACTGTAAAATTTTGTGAAAGTACTAATTTGTGTTATTTTCATATTATGTTTGATGCCTAACATGAAATGGATAAGAAATAAATGAAGGTCGGAGTGTTTAGAGGAAGAATTTTGAAGATTTTTGGCGAAACGGGGTTTTTAAGCCCTGGCGATTGATTACAGGAGTCGTGGTCATCCCACGGCCCAAGGATTCACTTTCGCGGTTTAAAACCGCTCATAGGTCATCTCAACCTGACTTCCTACAGCTTAGAAGCGATTCGGGTTGCCTTACGCGACCCGAGATGCATTACAGACTCGATCTTGCGATCGATTCTAATAGACTTCGCCTATCGGCAAATCTGCGATCCTAGAAGTGTTTCTAGACCCTTCTCGCACCCTCCTAAGTTAAAGGAAGTGACAGCGTACGTCGCAAGACCATAACCCAGGCCTAGTATACTCTTATTCATGCTCTGATACCAACTTGTAACACCCTGAAAATCGGGGGTCGTGTATAAACTCAACTCCCGAGTTCCAGACCGTCACTTATGCAACAAAAATGGTTATGATTCAATGTTGTCTGATTTAAAGCATTCACATGAGTAAAAGTATACCAAAACTGCAATTCATACTTCAGATCCAGTGATAAAAGCAAGCGGAAGACTAAACAATATATATATCACTGTATGGAAAAACAAAGTAAATCTCATCTGTCTCTAAAGTATGACTACATCTCTGAGTCTCATATACATGTACATAAACAAAAAAAATAATGTTCAAAATAGTCCCACTGAAGTCCCCTCGATCCAGGTCGCCTACGGGAAGCCGTCGTGGTACTGCATATACGAGAACTCATCCTGGTCCTCGTCGATCTCTGGCTCCACCTCCTGGATCTCGGCCACACCTGCATCTACAACAGGGTCTGGTGGGTGTTGCAAACACCATCCCGTAACGTGAGAATGAGTGATCAACTCAGTGGAATCATAGAGCAAAGATTAGCATGTTCACAATTCAATCACGCGATAATAGTAAAGCAGTAAATCAGACAATCCTAATACTGTTGTTAATGCAAGATGATATGACGTGATGTATGCCCTCACCGACGATCACCCTCATGCGGCAACATCTTACGACCGCGACATGCCACACTCCCTAGAGTGCTCCACATCTTCCAGGCACATGCAATGCTATGGTGATATGATTTCCAAGTTGTTATTAGTCCATTCAAACAGCAGGATTGGGAAACTAAGGTACTTTCCTCGTATCAATCCCAACACAGATCCTGTCTAGGGTCGTCACTCCTAGTAATCTCATACGATGTGTATTTCGTAGGTCACTGCAAGGGCTGCCAGGGCTATTGCTCGCACTCGTTGCACCGCTCCCCCATCACCTTATCAATACAGGCCTACCGTACTCTACTGCAACGGAAGGGTCGTCGCCTCCTGTGGACTCAGAATACGCTCGCGGTCACTACAAAGGGCTCGTCGCCTGATTAGTGTAGGCCGACAGCTAGAATATAGTGTCCCATACCACCATAATCTGCTCACGAGTCTAGGTGCTCACTGGTCACTACGGGGAGGTTTGTGGCCCCAGCGTAGGCCGACAGCTCGACCACGGTGTCCCATACCACCATGCCCGGCTCATGAGTCTTAGTGGATCAAGGTACCATGGTTAACAGGGTTTACAATGGTAAGTTCAGTACCCTAGGTTCAAGCAGTTATGACACATACAAAGTGAACATACATCGGCCAGTCGGGTTACTTGACGGGCTCGACTAGCGCGATCGCATCTCAAGTCGAACGACATGAAGTGCGTAAAACACTTCGCGTGGCCTAACCACTGCCGCCAACTCTAAACACGAATCACGTTCATCGACGCGTCGTTCGTGGCTATGACCAGTCAGCGACGAATTCGCTCGGTTACCGACTGCCTGGACTAAGTCAAGTCCCACACATCTATGGAATCACATTAGCAATATATGCAAAGGTATTGGAATTGAAATATGATCATGTGAGCATGTTAACACATGTTATAATATTCAACTTAAGCAAATCTTCAAACACATACATTCCATGCATGTAATGGAATCATGCATATGGTCAACATGTAGGAAATCATTTAGGTCAGCATATTAATCAAGAAATCAATCTCAAACTACTACATAACATCATTTAATTCAATACATACTAATACAAGCATTTATACAAACACATACACTACACACTTAAGTCTACATATAGTATGTCGACCCAAAGTGCGCAACTAGGCGAATCTCTTCACCAAACTGATTATGCAAGCATTCCTAACTCCCTAATGCGACAACAAACCATGTCAATCACGTCAGCAAAATATGCATGTAGACTGTATTTCCTACAAATGACTAAAATGCCCTAAATCTCATATTCTTCGTTAATTTACGAAACAGGAAACGGAGAGCATGTTGTACATGTCAAACGGCGATGCCGTCGATAATCTACTATTAAACGACATTGAAAGCGTTGTAAACCATCAATCAAAGCGTCTAAAATCCTCACCTAGTCTCTTACGGAAGCGTGATTTTGAACAGAGCGTGTACGCTTCGTCTACGGCAGTAGGACAACCTGATTTACGAAATACATTAGCTAACACGCCCTAAATCTGGATAAACCCTAAATCAGCAAGTTCTAGGGTTGTTTTGTACCTAAAAGAATGGAGAAATCACCAGCCAGGTGATTGGGAAGAGGTGCTGAAGCAGCAGCAATCGGCGGCTCGGAAGCGGGAAAAATCCCTTCCAATCTCTCTCTCAAACTCTCTCTCCTTTTCCTAGGGTTTGCAATTTTCGGATGGGGGAGAGAAATGAGGGTTTCAACCCCTTTTATAAGCTTAAAAATGCCAGAAATAGGCTCCGGAACGAAGTTTACTTGGTGCCTATCCATTTCGGGGCTGTTTCGGTTCAAAAGCTGCTTTCTGGTGGTCCCCTGGTCGATTGCGATCGGACTTAAGCTCATGTGTACCAGATGTAGCTCGTATTAAGTTTTCAGTCTGGCAGGGTTCGCAGATCGCACGTGGAGGACCAGTTTCAGTTCAGCGGTCACCGCATGTAGATCAGGGCTGAAAGTCTCATGATAATAAATAGAAATTTTTCCTGATCCGAGGGTGTAATCTGGATGAATTCTAACGGTCAGAACGCTTAATACTGACGCGTTAAGTCGTGTGCCAGATTTGAATTTGAAATTCCAAATCTGTCCCTATTCGCGGTCGCTTCAGTCCGGGTTCAACAAAATAGTCTGTGATTATCGGTTTGACTTGATTTTCGAGATGATTGTCAAGTCCAGCTGGGCGGTTCTAACGGTCTAAGATAGGAGGTATCGGACCTTCGACGCGCGGTCTAAATCCAATACAAAAATTCAATGTGGTCCAGAGGACAAACCCGCTTAGAGTTTGATCCGAGGTTATAGAGTATTGTAGAGTTGTTTGTTCTACTCGATTTGGGTCTTGTAGAATGTATTTAAAGTGATCAGGGACTATTTCCCAGCTACTCTAGCGTTGCGCTAGCTAACTTACGCTTAATTTCCATGGAATTTAATTCTACGCGATTTCGGGTCGAGTTGGTACTCGAGCCCAAGTACGAATTTTTCATGGGCGTTACATTCCCCTTCATCAAAACAAATTCAAGGTATTGATAATAGACATTCTTGTTAACAGCATTATTGATTTAAAAAAAAAAATAATAATGAAAAGTGAATCTTTCTTTTTATTGAAATTTCAGTTAAAGAAAATTTCTAGGAATCTCCGAGGAGAAATGTGGCAACTCTCCCGAGTTTGTATTCATAACGTGACTTCCCTATTTTTATTCTATTTGTCTATTTTTGCATTGATTCATTTTCTCTGTTGATGGAAAATACATCTAGTTTCTTGAAGTACTTCAACTCGAAGGACATGCCATCACCCAAAAAGAAGTTGTTCTGTCAAGAGAGATCCATCTCCTGTAGGTATTTGCTACTTCTTTTTCAACTAAATTGAACTATGCTTTGTGCTGGTTTTTCTTTTACCTTTTTTTTAAAAAAAAAATATTTATTTTAAATGCTAGGAAGTGATACGTCGGCCAGTCCCAAGCCCAAGTAAGGGAGGACTGAGGGCTAGTGGGTAGCTGTTGTGAACTGCACAAGTGGAGATGCTTCTCCATATTGTCATTGTGTACTGAAACTCCATATATCTTGGGTGACAAACACCTATTGAAACTCCATATATCTTGGGTGACAAACACCCTTTCTGGAAATGGACAGTCAAGTACTGCTAGAGAGTACCTCTGCAATATTTTGATTCATGGTAACGTCACTCTATGTGTGTGGGAAATGTTCCTATAAGGTCGAGCTTAACACCACGAGTCAATGGCGAAAATAGGCCCCGACTGGAACTTGTCAGCCCCTAAAATGGGCGAGTCATGACTTATTCATCGACGGAATGAGTTGGTCCAAGTCGGCCTGTCAAAAACCATGCTTGTCTTAGAGTAGAAAAATGCACTAGCAAAGATTTGAGTTTTATGATATCTCACCAGTCTATTGTTTTGACAGGCTTATAATCCTTTGCTGGATATTCACATTTCTTTTTTTTTTCTTTCTTTTCTTTTTGGTACTAAGAGAATAAAATTGTGTTTTCAGGTTTGCCAGCGACACATGTACGGTTGGGATTATAGGAGAAAATAGTCATTGGTGATGGTTTGAAAAATCAATTTCTCTTTCGATAGTTGGAAATTAGTGTATGCATGGTTGTTCGAGAGGATATATCCACTACAAAACAATGAGTGCACTGTCATTATCTTTTAGCCACTTTCTATACAGCGCACCATACTGAATTTTGAATTGCAATTTATGCTGTTATGGTCTCTGTTTTCAGTATGGTGTAGGAGGACAAACGAGCTTGTTGATGGCTAGGTTTTCATGTTTGTTTGGCTAGGTTATGGAAGCCTTTGGAGTAGACCCCATCAGGGGTTTTATAGATTTTCAGGTATTGGATTGAGTTGCAGTCTACTTTGTAATTACCGTAACTCTATTCATCATTTTTAAACTGATAAATTTGGGTTCTTGATGGTTTAGCTAGAGCTTCATTCTGGATCTCATCTTTATTATGTTTATGTAAGTGGTGGAAAATGCAAAAATCTAGGCAAAAATGGTATGGATTTTTAAAAAAAATAAATCTAGTCTTTTTTTAATGGCCAGAGTGTTCTATATTACAACGGTTCTTTTAACTATATAGCTATTTTCATTTTTTTGCTGACATTGTTGTAGGAGGCAGCCATGATATGATTGGGTATAAGTGAATATATGGAGCGGCAAAGAAAGTAGTTGGCAAGATTAAAGTGGAAGGTTAGTTTTCAATGGTATAAATCGAATTTCGTGATGTTTAGTGCAACCAACTGCACCCTAAGCTACTTTTATTTTCATTGGTGCAGAAATTGTGAGTAATGGTCTATCTTAAATTAGACGTTAAAAAGTTCTAAGCCTTCTTAGAACATCTCAGGTCGTGTTTATGTTTGTATGAATCTCGACTTTTGAGTTTTGAAACATCTAGAGTTTGAAATTCTCATTACAGAAAAGTGTAAAAAGAGAGGTCTTAGTTTTAAAGAGTTAGATCTTGTTTGATTGGTCCAAACAACAAGAACAATTTCCAAAGGGCCTGTTGGATGCAAACTCCAAAGGGGCTTTTGAGGCCTAAACCCCTTTTTGATCCAAACAACAGTTGATGTTGTGCATTTAGATGTACTTTGCAGACCCTTATCTCCTCCTGCTCAACAAAAATATGGTCTAGATCTGTTATTGTCCCAATCACATTCACCGTCTGTCTTTGTAAATATGGCTATAGTTTATGATCTGCAAAAGGCACACTTGCACATCTCTTGCTCGAGTGTGATATTGTTTATAACTGCAGTGTTGAGGCCTGACTGTGTGTTGAAACATTTCTAATGCATATGGAGGGATTTTTTTAGCTCCCTAAGATTTGAGTCGGCTTCATTTTTCAATTTACATACATCACTTGTGAGCCCCACGGTTAGGGCTCCCACCGACTAAATGCGCTTTCTAAGAGCATTCATATTTATCAGTTGTACAATAACAATCTGACAGGTCCAGTCACATCCCATTTTTCAGTGTAAGTTTTAGATCGTGTTCAAATGCATTTCTACTAGCAGTCATATTTTTCAGCTCCTCTATCAATTAACTCTTTTTTTTTCAGAAGAGTAAGACAAGGTGTTCTTTTCCAGAGTATGATCAACCTCCTATAAATACCCATCCATCGTAAGTTCGTAATAGACCATAAGCAACAACAGCCATGGCCATACAAAAATCTCTCTTGCTTTTCTTCTCTTAATATTAGAATTTCTTTCTTCCAATGTCTTTACAACAGTAACAACATCCACACTCGGAGAAGCAGAGGCTCTCTTAGAATGGAAAGCCAGCATCTTCTCACCACAAGCTCTCCATTCATGGTCACTTCCAACTGCTAATGCTAGTGCCACCACAATCTCTCCATGCAAATGGTATGGGATCTCCTGCAACGGCCTTGGAAGCGTAATAGAGATAAGCCTACCGAGTGTAGGCTTGCAAGGTAAGCCTGATAACTTGAGCTTCTCCTCATTTCCAAACCTCTTCCGTCTCAATCTCAGTGATAACCCACTCACTAGAACCATCCCAGCTGATAATGGCACTCTTTCCAGACTCGTCTCTCTCATTATCTCCATGAATAATCTCTTTGGAGTTCAACCTCTTTCAATAGCTAACCTTTCTCACCTTTCAGAAATAACTGGGCCTATTCCTCCGTCTTTAGGGAACTTAACCAGGCTGACAATCCTCTACCTCTATAACAATCAAATTTTTCTGGTTCAATTCCTGCACGATTAGGAAATCTCAAGAATTTGGTTCAGTTGTCATTGTTAAATAACAGTCTGACAGGTCCAATCCCTTCTACTTTAGGTAATTTGAGAAACCTTACACTTTTACCTCTACAGAAATCAAATTTCTGGTTCAATTCCTACACAATTAGGAAATCTTGAGAATTTGATTTTGTACTTGGTACTATTGTATTGAAAGGAAGTTCTAAGAAAGCTGTGTATCTATCAATTTTGTGAATAGGATTCTTATTAAAAAATCGTATGCATTATTTTTTGAATGACTATCAGGTGTAAGATTCAAAAAAATAAATAAATAATCAACCAATATTTTTTTTATTCATAGATATTTTAGTGATGGACCAAATCCGTTGCTAATTTCTGAAAAAAGTAAATCCGTTGGTAATAATTTTTACTACAAATAATGAAAGTAGGTTTTTTCTAATATTAGCGATGGAATTTTTATTTTTATGACGGACCTTATCTGTCGCAGATTAAATGACGGACCTTATCTGTCGCAAATTAAACGATGGATTTTATCTGTCGAAAAAGAAAAAATGACCCAGTAAACAGCGACGGACGAAATCCGTTGTTTATTTAGTTTTACGATGGATTTGGTCCGTTGCAAATCCACAATTTTGGCATAGTGAACTAAACACCGCAAGATGAAGAGATAAAAAAAACACAAACTCTAGACTACCCGAAAGTCATATCATACGTGAACACTGGAAGATGTCTAAGAAATCGCTAAATGAACACCCGCTCCACCCGGAAATTATGGTACGACTGAACATCGCAAGATGGCTAGGAAACCAATAAGATATACAAATATAACTATTAAGCCACAAAAGGGCACCAACGACCCATCAAAGCCACGAAGGGCAAGTAACAATCCAAGCCACATAGGGCAAGTATGCTGTCAAGCCATGTATGGAAAAGTGTGATATATGGACTACAAGATGGTGAGTTTGGGACAAGTTCATTCAGTACATCACTCAATCGCAACCAACCAACATATTAACAATGTATGACTAAAGATAGCATGTTATCACCAAATCGTTTATGCATGTTATAATTAAAGAGATATGTTCATTACCTACCACATAGATCAGGTGCGCAAACGTTATCATATTCACATAATAAGTTAAGTAACAAAGTCAAGTAACTTAGGAGATACTAAATGGAAAAGATTAAGGCAACATTTATGATTAGATCAATGAATTTAAGTGGGAAGCTAAACGGGTAAGTCCTCACCTTACGTGTCGAGTCGTTCGTTAGTGTCGCTAGCGAAACACAGGTGTCATTAGAATCAAACCCTACCATACATTGTAAAATTCTACGGTTAGAACCTAGCTTAACATACTAATTATGGTTCAAAATACCAACCTAAGGTCTAGATTACTTAGGTTTAGGGTTTCATCCTTAGGGTTTATATCTAGGTTTAGATTTTTAGGGTTTGAACCCTAGTTGGTGTGTAATCGATTTTAGTGTTAATTTAATAATTATAAAATATTTACTAACATTAGTGTTACGGTTAAAATTTGTTAATAATCATTATTATCATAATTAATATTATGGCCTACTATTTATGATAAGCCAGTACATTAGTATTTAATAATGTTATCATTTTAATTTCTTGTGTATAATAATGTTATCATTATGATAGATAATTTACTATGGCCATGCATTCTAATATTTAACAATCATAATAATGATGGGAATGGTAACAATGTTAATTTAATAATAATTGTCAACATTAGTGTTATACTTTATATTAGCTAATGTGGCAAAAATAATCATCATAATGGTAATGAATGGTGTGATTTATTTTAAGTGATAATATTAGTATACATAACCTATTAATGGTTAAACAAAATTAATAATCAAAATAGTTATAGTATCACTAATTATAATAATAAAGCAATGATTAACTTTGGGAGAGAAAGTTGGCTTACAACAGTTGACTTGGTAGCTCAACTTGATACATCTGGCCCTACCCCATATGCAGCTCAACTTAGTCAACTTGGTAGATATGGCAACCAAGTTGACTCGACATCATGCTCTCTCTCTCTCTCTCTCTCTCTCTCTCTCTCTCTCTCTCTCTCTCTCTCTCTCTCTCTCTTTCTTTTCTTCTTTCTTTCACTCTCAGATGGGTTTGGACTGGGCCCACGTTTGACCCAACCCAGTCAGACTCGGATGGACTCGGTTCTAACCGAGTTGACTCGGTAAGGACCCAAACTCTCCCTTCCTTCTTCCTCTTCTTCTTCCTCTTCTTCTTCTTCTCTTTTTCTTTCTTTTCTTCCTCTTCTTCCTTTATCTTGCTGGAAGTTCAAATGGACCAAGCCCACGCCTAGTTCAGCTCAGTCAGACTCAGTTTGAACCGAGTCGACTTGACTCTAGTAGAACAACAGCCCCATGCTGCCCTTTCTTCTCTCTCTTATTCTCCTTCTCCTCTCATTTTTCTCCTGCTGCAAGGACCAGCAGCTCCTCCCTACAACTCGACCGAGTCGAGCTGGAGCAGCAACGATCAGCGGTCCGTAGCTCAGGCAACAGCCAGGTGCCGCACAAACCAGCCGACCCGACTCGAGCGTAACTCCCTCCTTCTCCCCATTCTTTCTTCCTTTCTTTCTACTTCTATCAGTGACCCAACAACGATTGGACACACCCACAACCGTGTGTTTTGGCCAAGGAAGACTGTCTGTTGTTAATGGCAAATCTGGACTCGGTCGACATTTCTCCAAAATGGTGTTTCTGAAGGGCTCTAACATGTCCCACAAAGCTTGGAGAAAGAGAAAAATGGAGCTTCATGGACGTTTGGGTGGTGAGTTCGGAAGAATAAGCTGGCGATCGTTCTCTCATTCTCATCTTTTCCTTCTCTAAAAACCTAGCATGAAGGGCTTAGGTGGGCCGATTTAACTGACATGAGGCCATTTAGTGTTCATTATCATTGATTCGATGGAGATCAGGGATCCACACTCTCAATCAGGGTGGTTCATCTAACTGGTGAGCCTATCGGGGCCACTATATATTTTAGATTATATAATAAAAATATACGTACATATTTTCTTAGTATAATAAATTATGGTTATGGATAAGTATTTATTAATATTTATAATATATTTTTATGATTATTCATGCATATATAGTAAGATTAATATTAAGTGATACGTATTTTATATGTGTAGTATAATACGATAATATGTAGTTAAAATTATAAAATGCAAGCGTTAATTAATATGCATCAATTATATTGTAATGAGTTGGTATACCATTTATTTTATATATGTTTTAAATAATATATGCAATTTGAATAATTTAAGCAACATGTGTATTATTATAGATAATTACAAAATTATATTGTATTATATAATATATGTACTATCATATCATATTTAAAATGAACCATTTGGTCTTCCTGGTAACACTTGAGTACTGAAAAGTACGGGGTGTTACAGGAGTAGGTGTAACGCCCTGAAAATCGAGGGTCGAGCATAACTCAGCTCCCGAGTTTCAAAACATCACTTATGCAACATTTTCAATGATGGATGAATGTTGGTTGTATTAGTGCATAAAACATGAAGTAGATTAAGTCAAATCAGCAAAACATAATCCAGGGACAGTTGTAATACGCAAGCGAAAGACTAAATGAAATATAGAAACCAGTATAAGTTCTCAAGATATGTATGCTCTGCCAGGTCATAATTACAAGTATTATTTCAATATACAAATATCAAAATGTGATGGTCCACTACAAATATAACCCTGAATCCCCGTCAATCAGGACACAGGTCACATGAACCCACCTGAGAACTACATGTAGGAAAATGTCTCCTCATCATCCTCATAATCTGGCTCTTCCTCGAGTGTCACATCATCATCTGCAACTAAGACAGAGTCTGGTTGGTATTTAAACACCATCCCAAAACGTGGGAGTGAGTGATCAACTCAGTGGAGCTATACAGCAAAGGTTAACATGTTATCAATTCAGTCAAGCAGTAATGATAAAGCAGTATAATCAAACATGTCCTAGATACTCTTGTTAATGCAAGAATGATATGAGGTAATGATGCATGCCCTCACATGCACTCCCTCTTGTGACAACATCTAACGATCGCGGCATGAATCACTGCCACTGTGCTCTACACCAACGTCAACGGCACATGCAGTGCGATGTTATGAGCATGATTACCAAGTTCTTATTAGTCCATTTCATACAGTAGGATTGGGAAGCTAAGGTACCTCCCTTATATCACTTCCCAAACAATGATCCATTATAGGGTCGTCAGTCCTAGTAAATCTCATACGATGTTACGGTTCTAGGTTGCTGCAAAGGGCTCATCACCAATCAATGCATGCCTAGTTATACCCTAGTTATACCCTAGTTACTATAATAAGGCTCATCACCTCAATGCAGTTTCAGAGTATGCTCGAGGTCACTATAAAGGGCTCGTCACCAATCAATGTAGGCCGAAAGCATGAATACAGTGTCTCATACCACCGTATTCAGGTCACGAGTCTAGGTTGCTCACTGGTCACTACGGGGAGGCTCGTCGCCCCAGCGTAGGCTGACAGCTTGATCATGGTGTCCCATATCACCATGTTCGGCTCATGAGTCTTAGGGGATCGTGGTACCAAGGTTAACGGGATCTCACTGATAAATTTTGTACCCTAGATTCAAGCAGTAGCGTCCAAACATGGTGAACATACATCGGGTCAATTGGGTTAATTGACGAGCTTGACTAGGACGATCGCACGTTGAGTTGATCGACATGAAATGCATAAGCATTCCGTGTGGCCTAACCACTGCCGACATCCCAAGTACGGCTCGGATTCATCGAACACATCCTGTGTGGCGAAAGCAACCTTAGCCACCAGTTCGAGAACTATTACCGATTACCTGGACTGTGATATAGTCCCAACCATGTACAATCAAAATAATGAATATTTAAGTCAAATCCTACATTCATATGAACATGTTATGACATATAACTTAAACATGAATACACAATACATGGAGAAAATCATACACACAGTTAAACATGAGTACGTAGGTTATACAGTTCATGGAGGGAATCATACACACAGTTAAGGTAGTTGGGATTCATATCTCAACTCCCTTATAAATCACACTTTACTAACTACTAACTCATTCAGGCATTTTTACAAACACTTAGACTACACTTTCTAACATACATCACATATGTTGGTTATATTACGTATTAGGAAAAATTCTTTTGCCAAGGGGTTATCGCATACATAACAATCATGTACCTACGACAGTTAATCATGGCAATCACAACATCATATTTCACATGTACACAAACATTTCAACAAATACATGAATTTCCCTATAGACTACATAGGTCATATATATACGTAAAACGAAACAGATATTGCATTTGGCATGTGAAATAGCATCCATGTCAGTAATAAACCATTAACCGACATTGAAAGCCTTGAAAACCATAACCTATACGTATATATTCCGCACCTTAAACCAAAAAATGCGTAACGGATATGATTTAGACGCTAAGTCTTCGTCAACAGCGGATTTACAACCTAAAACATGAAGTAGGTTAGCTACATCATTACTTAGACTATTGGAAAGCCCTAAAACATATTAGGGTTAGGTTTTCTTACCCAAGTATGAAATCGGTATCGCCCGTATAGTGATACGAATAGGTGAATTAGGCACGTAGTGTGGCTGGGAAGAATCCCAGGATGAATCACCAACTTCTCTCCCTTTCTCTCTCTTTACTCTCTCTTTTCTTAGCTAGGTTTAGAATTCGTATGGAATATGCGAGAGAGGGTTTAAGACCCTTATATAGGCCCAAAACTGACGAAAACAGTCCCACGACCATGGTATACTTTGGTTATAACCAAATCGGGCTTGTTCCGATCTAACGGAGCAATTCTGGAGGTCCCTTCACTAAATGCGGTCGGACTTAAGCTCCCTGATATTGGATCTTGGTCAAGTTTTCAGTCCGATTGAGTTTACAGATCGACCGTGACAGACCAGTTTCAGTTCAGCAATCACCGATACTCGGTCGAGGCCACAAGCACATTGGCATGTGTGGGACATTTCTCGTGATCCAAGGGTAAATTTGGGTAACATTCTGATGGTCTGAATGCTTATAATTGGCCCGCAAGTGACACGACTCAGATTACTTAAATTCATATTTAATTTCTAAAAATATTCACTTTCTCACACACTTCGCTTCGGACTCAAGAAAATAGTCTTAGGACATCATCTGGACTTAATTTTTGAGGTGATTGTCAAGTCCAACTAGGTGGTCATAATTGTCTAAGTTCATCACTATTGGAGTTTTGATGTGCGGTCTAGGTCCGATACAGAGTTTTTGAACGCTCCCGAGGGTAACTGGGTTAATAGATTGATCCGAGATTTTAGGGTAATGTAGCGTTAACAATTCTACAAGTTTTGGGTCTTGCAGAACGTATTTAAAGTGATTGGTACTAATTTCACAGGTAATCTAGTTTAGCACTAATTAATTCTCGTTAGATTTCTAAAGGATTTAGTCTTAAGTGATTTCTGTTTGAGGTGGTACTCGGGTCTTTGTACGGATTTTTCCAGGACATTATAATCTACCCCCCTTAAAGAAAAATTTCATCCTCAAAATTTGTACCTTTTCGTACTCCTCAAGGATCTGAGGGTAGTTCTTTTTTACCTCAGCTTCAGTCTCCCAAGTAGCCTCTTCTTCACTGTGATGTGTCCACAGTATCTTCACAAGTGGGATGACCTTGTTATGCAGTACCTGCTCCTTCCTGTCCAGGATACGTGTCAGTCGCAGTATATATGTGGCATCCTCGCTCAACTGCACCTGCTCCCAACTAATAATGTGCGAAGGATCAATAACGTACTTCTTCAACATGGACATATAAAATACGTTGTGCATGCCTACGAGTGGTGTGGGCAAAGCAAGGTAATAAGCTACTGCCCCCACTCGATCAAGTATCTGAAATGAGCCAGTGAATCTTGGCGTGATCTTTCCTTTCTTACCAAACCGAAGGACTCCCTTCATGGGGGAAACCTTAAGGAATACATGGTCCCCAACTTCAAAGTCAAGCGGTCGCCGCCTCATATCGGCGTAACTGTTCTGCCTGCTCTGTGCTGATAGAAGTCGATGCCTATTAATGTCGATCTTCTCTGAGGTCGCCTGAACTAACTCTGGGCTGAATAGTGCCTTCTCGCCCACTTCTGCCCAGCAATGAGGTGCTCTACATGGGGGACCATACAGTGCCTCATAGGGAGTCATGCTGATACTTGCCTGAAAGTTGTTGTTATATGCGAACTCTTCATAAGGAAGACAGTCATCCCAACTATCCTTGAGATCCAACACACAAGCTCACAACATATCTTCTAGCACCTGATTCACTCGTTCCGTCTGCCCATCTGTCTATGGATGGAACACGGTGCTCAACTTCAATTTCACACCTATCGCTTCCTGGATACAAGTCCAGAAGATAGATGTGAATCGCGTGTCTTGGTCCAACACGATCTCCAAGGGAACTCCATGCAGATGTACAATCTCCTTGATGTATAACCTAGCCAACTCGTCTGCAGAGTTCGTAACTCTGATCAGTAGGAAATGAGCCGATTTCGTCAATCGGTCAACGATCACCCAAATGGAGTCATGTCCCTTCCTCATGTTCAATAACCCTGATATAAAATCTATAGAGATGAAATCCCACTTCCACTTAGCTATGGACATGGGCTGAAGCAGTCCAGGAGGTCGGCGATGCTCTGCCTTGACCTGCTGGCATGGGAGACAATGGGACACAAACTCTGCAATGTGAACCTTCATGTTATCCCACAAGTATGATCTCTTCATGTCTTAATACATCTTCGTGTTACCAGGATACATCGGAAGCCTCGAACTGTGGGCTGACTCGAGAACCTCCCGTCTCAAGTCATGATCGTCTGGGAAGCATAGGCGGCCACGATAACGTAAGCCCCCATCTAAACCAACACTCCACTCAAAGTCCTCATCTGTACTAACCCGCTCTCTCATCTTCGCCAATAGCTCATCATCTGCCTGAGCTACAATAATCCTATTGTCAATGAGGGGTTGTACTCGAATGTGTGCTATAACCTCATTTGGCTCTTCAACCGTGAGTTTCTGCTTAAAGTCTCGTACAACCTCCACCATGTCCCATTCTGCTATCATCAGCGGAGCTGCAAAATCTATAGCCTTCTTGCGGCTCAACACATCTGTCATAAGGTTTGCCTTGCCCGGATGGTAGGAGACCTCGAACTTAAAGTCCTTCAAGGTTTCCGTCCATCGGCGTTGCCTCATATTCGAGTCTCACTGAGAGAATATGTATTTAAGGCTCTTGTGTCGCAAAAGAGCTCGAACTCCTCTCTGTAGAGGTAATGTCTCCAGAGCTTCAGTGCGAAGATGACGGCTGCCAACTCTAGGTCATGTGTAGGGTAATTCTCCTCGTGTTTCCTCATCTGTCTCAAGGCATAAGCAATTTGTAAGTGCTATGATTTCATATCCCTTTGGTTGTCAAATTTTGTGGTGCCAAAACCTATCTATGTCTTGTATTTCTTGTGTCATGTTTGAGACTTTTTCATTGCTTCAAGACATCGTATTTCAAGATAAGAACTTAAATAAAAAAAAATTTCAAGTCTAGTCATGGATGAAGTATTCAAGAATAGAAGTCTTCAAGTATGCATGTTCAAGATTCAAACAAGTACAAGAATAGAAGAAGACTTTATCAAGTCAAGAAAGGTTCAAGCTCGAGAAGGCCTGCAACAAGATTCATAAATTCTCAAGCTTCACTTAAGGGTCATCTGAGAGTACAGACTATCAATGTTCATCTCACTTTCAAGGTTTTTTTGACCTTAGATTGACCTTAGGTTGGGCTTTATTGTAAGTCATTTTGGATACATAATTTATATATTTTAAATATGCTTGTTCCGGTTGTTCTAAGACCAGTCCTAGGGACTTCAAGACCAGTCCTAGCTCTACTACGACCAGTCTTAAGTTTTTCAGGACCAGTCCTAGGTTGTTGATGATTTTTAAATTTTTCTGGTTGTCCTACGACCAGTCCTGGACATCCTACGACCAGTCCTATGAGTTGTACGACTCATCCTTCGACCGGTCTTAGCCCTACGACTCGAACTCCAGCAACTAATCTGGGTGTCCTATAACCAGTCGTAGGTGACCCACGACCAGTCGTAGGTGGCCCACGACAGGTCGTAAGCTACCCAGGGCCAGTCGTGGAACAGCTAATCCTTATCCCGCAGAAATTTTTAAAGCTATGACCAGTCCTAGGGATCCTAAGACCAGTCGTAGATGGGATTTTTCAGGCTATAAATAGAGCATGAATTTCAGAGTTTTTCAATTTAATTCAATTCAAGCAATCCTAAGGTCATACTCTGAGATAAGTTCG
Source organism: Magnolia kwangsiensis (assembly GCA_037074715.1). Lineage (NCBI taxonomy): Eukaryota > Viridiplantae > Streptophyta > Magnoliopsida > Magnoliales > Magnoliaceae > Magnolia > Magnolia kwangsiensis. Next base: position 74,173,213 of record CM073578.1, read on the forward strand.
TGTTTGTTTTAACCTATTTTGTGCTCATTTAATATTCCTTTCATTAGCTTGTTCATTATTTGATTTTGATCTACATTCCAATCTTATTAGAAAAGGGGAATTTTTAATATTCCTTCTTCTTGGATTCAAAATCAAATAGAACTAGCCCTTTTTTATTTAAGATAAAATCAATTAGACTTAGAATAATTTTTAAAGTGAGTATTGGACTTTGAACATTGAATCGAACTTCTACTCCGATTGGTTCTACCGGGCTACTTCAAAAGGAGATTCAGGTATTTTACATTTATGTAATTTACTTTCTTTGGTTTTGTTTAAGATTTGCCAGAAAATCCTCATTGTTTTGGTTATCTGAGGAGAGCCGAAAAACTCAGACTGTGTGGGTTTTTGGATTGTGTAAAGCCCGAGGTAAAAAGACATAATTGTGAAGGTTTTAGGTGAACCTGTGAAACCTATTTTGATAGTGCATGCTAATATCCCGTGTGAGGATATTAGGAGTGGAGTAGCATTCTATGTGGCTGTTGGATAACAATTGGTGTACACACAGGCGAACCACTATATATCTTTGTGTTGTTGTGCTTTATTCTTTCATTCTTTTATTCATTCAGTTTTGTGGATTATATTTGTGGATGAATGTTGTAATCTCTATTTCAAGCAAGTGTGGGAATGTTGTAATAACTTAGGAATTATTTCTGCAAGTTATTTTAGTTTCCTTGCTTTTTATTTGTCATTGGCTTGAGATACAAAGGACGTTCTAGAAATAAGGTTGTCCTACCTTAAACCTTTGGTTTTTGGTATAAGGTTGTCCTTAGAACTGATATAGTATCATTCTCTTAATTCTAGGTTTTTGAGATTACTTTTAATTCAGCATTGTGCTTTATTTCTTTTATCATTCCCCTGTTTTAAGTTTTATTTAACATAGCCCTATTCACCCCCCCCCCCCCTCTAGGGCATATAGCTAGGCCCTTTCACAATCACTCTGTCCTTCTGCATAAGGACACAACTCAGACCAACGCGAGACGTGTCAGCGTATATAGTATACTTAACTCCTTGCTATGGCAATACTAGCAAAGGGGCGGACGTCAACTTGTCCTTCAGCTCCTGAAAAGCTGCTTCCGCCTTCTTGTTCTAAGCGAACTTCAGATCTTTCCATGTCAACTGAGATAACGGTCTGGAAATCTTGGAAAAGTCCTGAATGAATCGTCGATAGTACCCTGTCAGACCAAGAAAACTCCTCACCTCAGTAATTGAACCGGGCTGCTTCCAATCCTGAACCGCAGCTACCTTAGTGAGGTCGACTGTTATCTCTTCCTTGAACACCACATGTCCTAGGAACTTGACTTCCTCTTTTCAAAAGTCACACTTCTTGTACTGCACAAAAAGCTGATTCTTCCTAAGAGTATCCAAGACCGCTCTTAGGTCCTCCTCGTGCTCTTCCCGATTCGTGGAGTATATCAAAATGTCGTCTATAAATACGATGTCGAATCGAACAAAAATGGCCAAAACACTCGGTTCATCAGGTCCATGAACACGGCTGGTGCGTTCGTAAGGCCAAATGACATCACAAGGAACTCGTAATGACCGAAACTAGTCCTGAATGCGGTCTTCTACACGTCCTCATCCCATACGCGCAACTGATGATAACCTGACTGTAGATAGATCTTTGAAAGTATCGTGCCCCCTTCAACTGATCAAACAGATCATCTATCCTAAGCAAAGGATACTTGTTCTTTACCGTCACCTGGTTCAACTTACGATAATCAATACATAACCACAAGGAACCATCTTTCTTCTTCACAAATAAGACTGGTGCTCCCCAAGGAGACACACTAGGTCGTATAAAACATGCATCCAACAGATCATCAATCTGTTTCCTCAGCTCCTCCATCTCACATGGAGGCATGCGATATGTTGGCAACGAGATAGGTGTCACGCTAGGCGTTAGATCAATAGTAAAAGCAATCTCACGCCGCAGAGGTAATTCAGGTATCTTGCTGAACACATCCTCGAAATCTCGAACTACATGCGTAGCTCCAAGTATTGGGCCTTCCACATTCTTCAACAAGGACATGTAACAACGTAAATGACAGGGCATACTGACCTAAACTGGTAAAGTAAAGGCTGTGCCCTCAAATCCATAGGCTGTCACCACCTTAGTCTCGCAGATGATCTCTACTCGTATCTCTGTGAGCCTGTCCATACTGAGAATTACATTGTAATGCCATACTGGGGCAACGATCAGGTCGAAACGAACTGTCCTACCTCCTAATGTAACGCCCTGAAAATCGAGGGTCGAGCATAACTCAGCTCCCGAGTTCCAAAACATCACTTATGCAACATATTTAAAGATGAATGTATGTTGTCTGTCATAGTACATAAAACATGAAGTAGATTAAGCCAAAACAACAAACATAGTTCAGGGACATTCTAAAAACACAAACGGAAGACTGAAATACATATATAAACCAACATAAGTCCCCAAGATATGTATGCTCTGCCAGGTCATAATTACAAGTCATGTCTCAAAATACATATAACAAAATGTGATCAATCACTACAACGTAGCCCTGAATCCCAGTCAATCAGGACATGGCTCACATGAACCCGCCTGAGAACTGCAGGAATGAGAATGCCTCCTCGTCCTCATCGAACTCTGGCTCCGCCTCGCAGGCGTCACCATCACCTACAGCTAAGTTAGAGTCTGGTTGGTGTTTAAGCACCATCCCAGAATGTGGGAGTGAGTGATCAACTCAGTGGAACTATACAGCAAAGGTTAACATGTTATCAATTCAATTAAGTAATAATGATAAAGCGGTACAATCAAACATGTCCTAGATACTCTTGTTAATGCAAGAATGATATGTGGCAATGATGCATGCCCTCACCACAAACTCCCTCTCACGACATCATCTAACAATCGCAGCATGAATCGCTACCACTGTGCTCTACACCAATGCCAACAGCACATGCAGTGTGATATAATGAGCATGATTATCAAGTTCTTATTAGTCTTTTTCATATAGCAAGATTGAGAAGCTAAGGTACCTCCCTTATATTAATTTCCAAACAATGATCCTTTCTAGGGTCGTCAGTCCTAGATAATCTCATACAATGTTATAGTTCTAGATTGTTGTAAAGGGCTCGTCACCAATCAATACGGGTCTAGTTATATCCTCGATACTACAATAAGGCTTGTCGCCTAAAGGCAGTCTCAGGATATACTCGAGGTCACTATAGAGGGCTCGTCACCAATCAGAGTAGGCCGACAGCTTGAATATAGTATCCCATACCACCGTACTCAGCTCATGAGTCTAGGTTGCTCAGTGGTCACTACGGGGAGGCTCATCACCCTAGTGTAGGCCTACAGCTCGACCACGGTGTCCCATACCACCATGTCTAGCTTATGAGTCTTAGCGGATCGTGGTACCAAGGTTAACGGGATTTCCACTAGTGAGTTCGGTACCTTAAATTCATTCAGTAGCGTCTAAACATGGTGAACATACATCGGTCAATCGATTTAGTTGATAAGCTCAACTAGGCCAAGCGCACGTTGAGTTGATCGACATAGAATGCATAAGCACTCCGTGTGGCCTAACCACTGTCGAACATTCCAAGTACGACTCGGATTCGTCGAACACATCCTGCGTGGCGTAAATGACTCCAACCACTAGTTCAAGAACAATTACCGATTACCTGGACTGTAATGCAATCCTAACTATGTACAATCTCAATAATAGACAATTAAATCAAATCCTACATTAATAGGAACATATTATGAAATATAACTTAAATATGGATACAGTACATGGAGAAAATTATACACATAGTTAACATGAATAAATATACTAAACAGTTCATGGTGGAAATCATACACACAAGTACGAAAATTGAGATTCATATCTCAATACCCTTATAAATCACACTTTACTGAATACTAACTCATTCAGACATTTTTACAAACACTTAGACTACACTATTCAACATACATAAAGTATGTTGACCATATTGCACATTAGGGAGAATCCTTTCACCAAGGAGTTGTCGCATACATAACAAGCATATATCAACGATAATTAATCATGGCAACCATAGCATCGAATTCCTTATACATACAAATATTTCAACAAACACATGAATTACACTATTTGTAACCTAGGTTATACATATACGTAAAACAAAACAGATAGCGCATTTAGCATGTGTAAGAGTATCCACGTCAAGAATAAATCATTATCTAACATTGAAAGTCTTGAAAACCATAACTTAAACGTATATAGTCCGCACCTTAAACTGAAAAAATGCATAACGGATATGATTTAGGCGATAAGTCTTCGTCAACGGCGGATACGCAACCTAAGACATGAATTAGGTTAGCTACAACAACACTTAGACTATTCCAAGCTCCAAAACAGGTTTGGGTTTGATTGACTTTCTCAAAAATGGAATTAGAATCACCGGAATAATGATTCAGATACAATGGATTGGTGCGTAGAAAAACTGAAAAGAATCCCAAGATGAAACACCAGCTACTCACTCACTTTCTCTCTCTCTACTCTCTCTTATATTAGCTAGGGTTTAGAATTCGTATGGGATATGTGAGAGAGGTTTTAAGGCCCTTATATAGGCCCAGAACTGACAAAAATAGCCCTAGGGCCAAGGTATACTTAGGTTATAACCAAATCGGGCTTTTTCTGATCCAACGGAACATTTCTGGAGGTCCTTTTACTCAATGCGGTCGGACTTAGGCCCACTAATATTGGATCTTAAGCAAGTTAAGTTTTCAGTCCGATCGGGTTTTCAGATCGACGTGCGGTCATAACTATCTAAGTTTATCACTATTGGACTTTCGACGTGCGGTCCAGGTCCGATACGAAGTTTTCGAATGCTCCCGAGAGCAACTGGGTTTAGAGTTGGAACCTAAATTTCAGGTTAATGTAGCATTAACAATTTTATTGGTTTTGGGACTTACAGATCGTATTTAAAGTGGTTGGTGCTAAATTCGCAAGTAATCTAGTTTAGCGCTAGTAAATTCATATTAAATTTCTAAAGGATTAGGTTCTAAAGGATTTCTGCTAAAGGTGGTACTCGGGTCTTGTACGGATTTTTTCAGGATGTTACAATCTACCCCCCTTAAAGAAAAAAAAATTGTCCTCAAAATTTGTACCTTCTCATACTCCTCGCGGATCTGAGGGTAGTTCTTTCTAACCTCAGCTTCAGTCTCCCAAGTAGCCTCTTCTTTGCTATGATGCGTCCACAGTACCTTCACAAGTGGAATAACCTTGTTACACAATACCTGCTCCTTCATATCCAAAATACGCGTCTGTCGCAATTCATATGTGGCATCCTCGCTCAACTGCACCTACTCCCATCTGATAATATGCGAAGGATCAGGAACGTACTTCTTCAACATGGACACATGGAACACGTTATGCACGTCTGCGAGTGGTGTGGGCAAAGCAAGGAAATACGCTATTGCCCCCACTCTATCAAGTAATGAATCTTGGCGTGAGCTTTGCTTTCTTACCAAACCGAAGAACTTCCTTCATGGGGGAAACCTTAAGGAATACATGGTCCCCAACATCAAACTCAAGTGGTCACCGTCTCGTATCGACATAACTCTTCTGCTTGCTCTGTGCTGATAGCAGTCGACGCCTAATAATGTCAATTTTTTCTGAAGTCGCCTGCACCAACTCTGGGCCAATTAGAGTCTTCTCGCTCACTTCTATCCAGCAATGTGGTGCTCTACACAGGCGACCATACAGTGCCTCATAGGGAGCCATGCCAATACTCGCCTGAAAACTGTTGTTATACGCGAACTCTGCATAAGGAAGTAAGTCATCCCAACTATCTTTGAAATCCAACACACAAGCTCACAACATGTCTTCTAGCACCTGATTAACACACTCCATCTGCCCGTCTGTCTACGGATGGAACGCGGTACTAAACTTCAACTTCACACCCATCGCTTCCTGGATACGAGTCCAGAAGATAGATATGAATCGCATGTCTCGATCTGACACAATCTCCAAGGGAACGCCATGCAGATGTACAATCTCCTTAATGTACAATTTGGCCAACTAGTCTACAGAATTCGTGACTCTGATCTATAGGAAATGAGCTAATTTTGTATGCCTATCAACAATCACCCAAATAGAGTCATGTCTCTTTCTCGTCTTCGGCAGTCCTGAAATAAAATCCATAGAAATGAAGTCCCACTTCCATTCAGCTATGGGCATGGGTTGAAGTAATCCAGGAGGTCAGCGATGCTCTGTCTTACCCTACTGGCACGTGAGACAACGAGATATGAACTCAGTAATGTGAACCTTCATATTATCCCACCAGTACGATCTTTTCATATTTTGATACATCTTTGTGCTACCTGGATGCATTGCAAGCCTCGAACTATGGGCTGACTTGAGAACCTCTTTTCTCAAGTCTGGAATGTCTGGGACGCATAGGCAACCTCGATAACACAAGCCCCCATCTGTATTAATAGTCCACTCTGAGTCTTCATCTGTACCAACCCACTCTTTCATCTTCACCAAAAGCTCATCGCCTGCCTAAGCCTCGATAATCCTGCCATCAATGAGGGGCTGTACGTGAACATGTACAACGACTTCATACGATTCCTCTACTGTGAGTTTCTGCTCAAAGTCTCACACAAACTCCACCATGTCCCATTCTGCAATCATAAGCGGAGCCGCAAACTCTATAGTCTTCTTATGGCTCAACACATCTGCCACAAGGTTTGCCTTGCCCAGATGGTAGGAACCTCGAACTTAAAGTCCTTCAAGGTTTCCATCCATTGACGCTGCCTCATATTCAAGTCTCACTGTGAGAATATATATTTAAGGCTCTTGTGGTCGTAAAAGAGCTCGAACTCCTCTCCGTAGAGATAATGTCTCCAGAGCTTTAAGGTGAAAATGATGGCTGCCAACTCTAGGTCATGTGTAGGGTAATTTTCCTCATGCTTCCTCAACTGTCTCGAGGCATAAGCAATCACCCTGTCCTTCTGCATAAGGACACAACCCAAACCAATGCGAGACACATCAGTATATATCATATACTTAACCCCTCATTCTGGCAATACTAGCACAGAGGCGGATGTCAACTTGTCCTTCAGCTCCTGAAAAGCTGCCTCGACCTTCTCATTCCAAGCAAACTTTAAGTTTTTCCGTATCAACAGAGACAACGGTCTAGTAATCTTGGAAAAGTCTCGAATGAATTGTCGATAGTAACCTGCCAACCCAAGAAAACTCTTCACCTCAGTAACTGAACCGGGCTACTTCCAATCATAAACTACAACTACCTTAGCAAGGTCTACAGCAATACCTTCCTTAGACACCACATGTCCCAGGAACTTGACTTCTTCCTTTCAGAAATCACATTTCTTATTGTAACACCCCGAAAATTGGGGGTCGGGTAGAAACCTAACTCCCGAGTTCCAGAACATCACTTATGCAACATAGATAATGATAAATGCATGTTGTCTGTAGAATGGCATTAAACAAGATTGAGACTAAGCCAAAACAGCATATCATACTCCAGAGACAGTTAAATTAGCAAGCGGAAGACTATGATAAATACATAAAATATATAATTGATTGTAAGTCTCCAGAGTGTGAACATGTTACTAGGTTAAACATATACATGTATACTCCAAAGATGAACAAAAAGAATATACATGAGTGCTCCAAAAGTACAAAAGAAAGACAAGTGTCATGGCGTCTAATCAACCTCCCTGTAATTCCGTCGACCAAAACACGGAGGAGAAGTCCTCCTCAGCATCATACAAGTCCAGCTCCGCTCCACAAGCAGTGCCAGCATCTGAAACTAACATAGGGACTGGTGGGTGTCTGGAACACCATCTCGTAATGTGGGAGTGAGTAATCAACTCAGTGGAATCATAGAGCAAGGATTAGCATGTTATCAAATTAATCACACGATAATAGTAAAGCAAACAATTAAACATTCCTAGATACTGTTATTAATGCATGCATGAAATGACATGATGGATGCCCTCACCGACATACTCCCTCATACGGCACCATCTTACGCCCGCGGCATGCTTACGTTCCTCAGTGCTCCACATCTTCCAGGCACATGTAATGCGATATGGATAATGATTACCAAGTTGTTATTAGTCCGTTCATACAGCAGTATTGGGAAACTAAGGTACCTTCCTTATATTAATCCCAACATAGATCCTGTCTAGGGTCGTCACTCCTAGTAATCTCATACGACGTTATATTTGTAGGTCGCTGCAAGGGCTGTCAGGGCTGTTGCTCGCACTCGTTGCACCGCTCCCCCATCACCTTATCAATACAGGCCTAATGTACTCTTATCGCTACGGAAGGGTCGTCGCCTCCCGCAGACTCAGAATACGCTCGCGGTCACTACAAAGGGCTCATCACCTGATCAGTGTAGGCCAACAGTAAGAATATAGTGTCCCATACCACCATAATCTGCTCACAAGTCTGGGTTGCTCACTGGTCACTATGGGGAGGTTTATGGCCCCAGCGTAGGCCGACAGCTAGACCACGGTGTCCCATACCACCATGCCCGGCTCATGAGTCTTTATGGATCAAGGTACCATGGTTAACAGGATTTCCAATGGTAAGTTCAGTACCCTACGTTCAAGCAGTTATGACTCATACAGGGTGAACACACAATGGCCAGTCGGGTTACTTAATGAGCTCGACTAGTACGAGCGCATCTTAAGCTGAGCGACATGAAGTGCATAAAACACTTCGGGTGGCCTAACCACTGCCACCAACCCAAAACATGACTCGCGTTCATCGACGCATCCTTCGTGGCAAATAGAAGCCAACCACGAATTCAATCCATTACCGACTGTCTGGACTAACGTATAGCCCCAAATACTTGAACATCAACATCAGTAATCATATGAGAGTAACAGAAATGAAATACAACAATGTAAGTATGTTAACACATGTTATAACATACAACTTAAGCAAATCATCCAACACATGCATTTCATGTATATAATGAAATCAATACATATAGCCAACATGATGGAAATCATTTACATCATCATATTACTTGAGAATTCAATCTCAAAACTCATTCACAACACCATCTACTCAATACATACTAATACAAACATTTATACAAACACTTAGCCTACACACTTTAGTCTACATAGCGTATGTCGACTCAAAGTGCGCATTTGGGCGAATCTCTTCGCCAAACAGATCATGCACGCATTCCTAATATCATAACCCGACAAATAGCCATGGCAATCATTTCAACAAAAAACGGACGTATACTGTATTTCCTACAAATACCCAAAATGCCCTAAATCTCATATTTCCCGTACGTATACGAAATGGAAAACGGACAGTATGTTCTACATGTCAAATGGCGTTCTCTTCAACAATCTACTATTAAATGACATTGAAAGCTTTGAAATCAGTCAATCAAAGCATCTAAAATCCTCACCTTAAACCAGAAATTGTGAAACAGAGTTGATTCAGATGATAAGTCTTCGTCAACGGCGGGTACGCTACCTATGGCATGAAACAGGTTAGCTACACCAACACTACAACTATTACAAGCTTCAAATTAGGTTAGGGTTAGGATTTCTTACCTAAGAATGGAGCAGAAAACACCGGAATGACGGTGCAGAAGCGGCGGCTATAGAACATGGAGAAACAGGGAAGAATCTCAAGAGAGAGCTCCAAATCTCCCTCCCTTTTTCTCTCTTTCTCCCTCTCTTTTCTCTCTTCTCTCTCCAAATTTGTATGGAATGAAAGAGCAAGGGTTTAAGCCCTTTTTATAAGTCCAAAAGTGATAAAAATAGACTTGGGGCCAAAGTATACTTATTTAATGTCCTAATACGGACTGTTCCGTCTCAACGGTGCATTTCTGGAGGTCCCCTGGCCGAATGCGGTCAGACTTAAGCTCATGGATACTGGATCCTATTCACATCAAGTTTTCAGTCCGGTAGTGTTCCCAGATCGCACGTGGCGGACCAGTTTCAGTTCAATGGCTACCGGTACTCGATCAGGGCCACAAGTGCGTTGACATGTAAGGGTCACCTATCCTGATCCGAGGGTAAAATTTGATCGAATTTTGACGATTAGAACGCTTAGAAAATGTCGCGCAAGCAACATGTTCCAGATTTCGTAAATTATATTAATTTCTAACATTTCTCACACTCTTCACTCTGGACTCAAGGAAATCGTCGTGGGACATCATCTGGACTTGATTTTTGAGGTGATTGTCAAGTCCAACTAGGCGGTCAGGATTGTCTAAGTTCGAGGTAATCGGACTTCCGACGTGCGGTCAAGAGCCGATATAGAGTTTCAAGTTTCTCCCGAGAGCAAACGGGAATAGAGTTTGATCCTAAGTTTTATGGTAATGTAGCGTCACCTATTCTATACATTTTGACTCTAGCAGATCGTATTGAAAATGATTGGTGACAATTTCACAGGTCATCTAGTGCAGCGCTAGTTGATTCTCGTTGGATTTCTAAAGGAAGTAGCCTTTATTAATTTTTATTTGAGATGAAATTTGAAGGGTGGAGTGAGGGTGTTTGGAAACGGAAGAAGGAAGAGTTTGGAGGGGTGGTTTTTACCAAAACTCAGGCATTTTGGTGAGAAAGGAGAGCTTGGAGGGTCACTTTGTGAAGGAAGTACCTGATCGGGGAGGTTTTAAGAGACGGCCCACACCTAGGGGAGGTACCCTACCCCCCAAACTGCGTCGGCCCGAAGCCAGGACCCATCCTGGCCCGTTGACCTGCGAACCCTCGCCGAGCCGACGAGGTCCTCGCCGGTGAAATCGTAATCCGACGATGCCAGCCATATGGGCTGGTTTCCCCCTACTCTAGGGACCCCAAATATATATATGGGACCCACCCTGGTTCATTGTATTTGGGCTTTGATAGGCCCAAGACTCCATTTGGAACGTTTAGGGGCCAGTTTGTAAACCAGAATGAGTTTATGCATCATGTGGCATATGATTTTTTGGTAGGAGAGGCTAATCCATCCAACTAACCCATCTATTTTGTTAGATTCTAAAAGGTTAAGGGTGGAAACCCATTTTACCCATTTATTTACTATTCACAGTAATTTTTAGCTTTGGTATTGTTCTTCATTATTAATACCCTAGGATTGGTGTTCTTTGCTATTTAAACTTGAGGAGTTGTGTCTAATATGAAAGTACTTGGAGAAATTTGAAGAATGAGGTGGTGAAAGGTGAGTTTTGAAGGAAATGGGTTGAAGAGTGATTTCTTTAGCTTTAGGATTGAGCTCTGAAAGTGATAAGGTTGACTCATTGCCTAAGGACATCTAACCCCAGGTTGGCAAAAATCCAGGGTGTTACACTTATACTGTGCAAAAACCTAGTTCTCCCTAAGAGTATTCAATACCACTCTCAGGTGCTCCTCGTGCTCTTCCCGACTCGTGGAGTATATCAAAATGTCATCAATAAAGATGATGATGAATAGGAACAGAAACAGCCAAAACACTCTGTTCATCAAATCCATGAACACGGCCGGAGCATTTATGAGTCCAAACGACATCACAAGGAACTCATAATGACCAAAACTGGTCCTGAAGGCAGTCTTCTACACGTCCTCATCCCTGACGCGCAACTGATGATACCCAGACTACAAATCTATCTTCGAGAAATAACATGTCCCCTTCAACTGATCAAACAGATCGTCAATCCTGGGCAAGGGATACATGTTCTTCACCGTCACCTAATTCAACCTACGATAATCAATGCACAATCGCAAGGAACCGTCTTTCTTCTTCACAAACAATAAAGGCGCTCCCCAAGGTGAAACACTCGGTCGAATAAAACCTGCCTCTAACAAGACATCAATCTATCTCCTCAATTCCTCCATCTCACAAGGAGGCATACGATACGTCGGAAAGGAAATAGGTGTCATACTGAGCACAAGATCGATAGTGAAGTCAATCTCGCACCGAGGAGGAAGTCCCAAGATCTTTTCAAACACATCAAGAAAATCTCGAACCACTGGCATAACTCCCAACGTCGGATCATCTGAACTTTCTAACAAAGAAGTGTAGCTGCTAACACGACAAGACCAACTAACCTAAACTGGAAATGTAAAGACCGTGCCCTCAGGTTCGTAGGCCGTCACGACTCTGGCCTCATAATCAATCTCTGCTCTCATCTCCGTGAGCCAATCCATCCCGAATATAACATCATAGTGACATAATGGGGCGACAATCAGATCGACGACCACTGTCCTGCTACCCAAATTTACTGAGCAAGACTCACAGGTCTGTGTAATGTCAGAAAAGGTACCCGTAGTTGTCGTGAGTCTCACTCCCTTTGTAGGAACTGTAACTAGACCTAGCCGCTTGACCGCAGCACAAGAGATGATCGAAATAGTGGACCCAGTGTCCACTAATAAGAAGACAGGCGTACCTTGGATATGAGCAGGAACCTCAAAAAATGTCGATGTTAAATCTGCCTCGGGCGCCTCAGCTGTAAGCGCATGAACCTGAGCCTGCTGTGGACGATGTGGTGGAGGTACCAAGGGCCGTTATGACGGACTGAAATGAGGTGCAGGAGGCCAGAAAGAAGGATGAGCTGGTGCTGATCGAAGGGGTGATACTGAAATAGCCTAAGGCATCGGACGGTTGATCCTCTGAGGCGGCGAGAAACCACTATCTCACATCCTGGAGGAACAAGTCACCTCAGTGTGGCCTGGCTTCTAGCATGTAGTTACACCACACATTAGGTCGCCTCACATGGGCAGGAGATGCTAAGAACCTCAGCGATGAATCAATACGAGGCGTCTTACCGAGGAAAGGCCTACTCAGAAAATCAGGTCGCGGCCTGAGAGCCATGGGTGCACGCATATGAGACAACCTATCCCCGTCCTGCTCAGCTCGAAGGGACATGCTCCCCAACTCAGCATAAGAAGATATGCTCACACAGCACATCTGCGATCGAATCTCTAGCCACAGACCCTCAGAAAAATGCCACATCCGCAATAGCTGATCGTCCAAAATCAAAGGAGCATACCTGCCCAGCTCCGTGAAACAGTTCTCATACTCTGTCACCGACATCCCTCCCTGACGGAGGTGAAGGAAGTCACTCTCCTTCTCGTGTCGGTAAGTGACTGGGAAATACTTATCCTAGAAGCGGGACTCAAATGCCTCCCATGTCCACTCAAAACCCTCCGTAACTGTACGGAGAATGATATCCCATCATAAGCTAACCTCCTTCTCAAACATGAAGGTGGCAAGCTCGACCTGCTCCACCTTGGAACAGTGTAATGGCCTTAGCATCTTAGAGATGCAGTCAATCCAATACTCAGCCTCCTTGGGTCCGTGTGTACCCACAAAAGTAGGAGGCCATAAGCGCTGGAATCGCTCGATGGTGCCGCTAGCACTAGTATTCCCAGCTGGGTGTATAGGGGAGGCAGGTGGAGCCGCCCCCATCAACTGAGCAAAGATACCAGCCATGGAGGTCAAGAACTACTGCTATTGAATCTGTTGCTGTTGCATCAACAGCATCATCTACTCTAGCCTATCAAGAGGTGGAGCGGACTATGATGCATAAGGCGTCGATACAGATGCACGGTTCTGCTTAGGAACCGAAGGTGTGACAAGAGGCACCACAGAAGGTGTCACAGGAGTTGGCCCAGCAGCAGGGCCAGAAGCTGACTGAGAATCTGACATAGGATTGGAATGAGACGAGCCCGAATGGGGGTCCATATGGCTATCGCTCAGGGGAAGGGCCCCGTCAAGTGACTCACCCAGAGAGAGAGGAGCCGAAGTCCTTGAGCCCTTAGGTGACATACCCTACATACAACAGAGGGTGCAACCAGTGAGATTAAGCATTCACACAGTCCAACAACACAACATTCACTTCACAAGCCCAAGAAACAACATGCATTTCATTTAATAAAATTGTCACAATACATGATGTGTAGCATTACATGAATCACGATGGAGAAAGCATGTAAGCAAAACAATTAAGCTTCAAACACTAAGCTTCAGATACTAGAACAATTACCAAACTAGTAAGCCTAGAAAGGCTATACACAAGAACAAGCAACAAATAAACAAACAACAACTACATAAAGGACTATTCATCAGAATCTAGCGATGGAGGAGGGGCACCCTTATCCTGCAGACAACATAGGATCGACTTTAAAGTACAGGTTACTTTCTTGAACTTGTGCTTCACGAAACCCCGCAGATCCATAATATCTTATTGTAGGGTGGCTTGACCCTCCTCAAGCCTAACTAAACGGGCTTCTCTATCAGCCCTATCAGGATCATGCTCCTGAGTAGCAGGAGGAGAACTCTCATCAGTATCCTGAACCTCCTATTCTTCTTCATCCTGCTCTTCTTCTTCTTCTATTTCTACTCCTACTTCTTCGTCACTCTCTTCCTCTTCACTTTCTGACTCCTCCTCACTCTCCTCAAGTAAGGCTTGCCGCTACCAAGGCCCGATCTCCATCTGATTGAGAGTAGTCTCGGTGATATAATGGATGAGCGCCGATAATTTTGCCCCAAGTCTGTAGCCAAACTGAAGTGCAATCCTACATATGAGTCGCCTGAATGGGAGAGATTCAGTCCTTCTTTTAAAACATGCGATAAGGACTATCTGTCGCAAGACATACGTAGGCACACAAAGTTTCTCTCCCTACCCCACCTGATACAAGAAATCCACCATCAGGCACGTGCACTCACTATGGTTGCTCCACCTGGGATAGAGGTTGAACGTGCAGATGTGGTGAAGCAAACGGAAGTCGTCTGTCATATTTGTCACTAGGAGACTTTTGTTAGGCTGCCATTCAACCAGACGACCACAAAGGAACCGTGTGCGGCGATCCCTTTCATGTGCACTATTCAGATTCTTCTCACTTGCATGAACCTCGCCTAGTGGGCATTTAGAATTTGAGATATCAAACCAACATCGACTGTAGCCACCCGATCCCTTCCAACTGGAATTCTAAACTGCAAGGGCTCCAGCTTCGGCTCTCGAATGTGGGCATAGAAAGCTCGGACAGTACCCACTTTAGCACGACACTCACCCTCAAATAGCGGACCCCACTGGGCTTCAACTAGGTACTCAAACAACAAGAACTCTCCAAATAGCCGTGCAACTACATAAGCTTCAAAGAGGACCCTACAGCCCTCATAAACACCATGGGACAACTCTGCCAATAAGGACCTTCTCATAGGAGCATGGGGATCTAGATCCTGCTTCATCTGCAATTCAAGAGTGGCACTTAAACTAGCGGTGGCACTTCTCGGTCTTCTTGAATGGGTTAGGCGACTAGGTCCGACTTCATCTACAGCTCTCTTCTTCCCCATGAAAGAGAGGATGGTGGAAATGGAAAATATGGCCATAACAAGCTCGAATAGGGCTATGAAAAATGAAAGAAATGAAGGAAATGAGAAGGGTATTGGTCTTCCATGAATTTAAGACACAAAGAGGGTTTAAAATGCTCAAATTAAAGAAAATGAGGGGGGGTTAGAAGATGGGTATTGCTGAGAACGGTGGAGGGATGCAAGGCTTGAACAAAAATGAGGGAAAGAGGGATTGAAAGGAAGATTTGAGAGGAAATGAGAGGTTTTGAAGGAAAAGAAAAGCTTAGAGGTGGGATTTGTGAAGGAAGGACAAGCTAAGAGGGGTTTTAAAAGAGTTACCATGGAGGAGTGGGCCACACAATGCCCTAGGAGCGTCAGCCTGACCGGCCCAACCAGCCCGGGCCCACTAGGCGGTGAGGGCTCGTCGAACCGACGAGGGCCTCACCGGTCCCTGAACATCTCGACGAGGTCCTACCCCCTCCCTTGGGTCTAAAATGATGTGGGTCCCACCCTGGGTCCCCCTAAAATTGCTCCGATTGGGCCCCTACTCCAATTCGACTCATTTCGGGTCGTTTCGAAACAAATCTGATACATATCCACATTTACCAATTTCTAACGGATGGAATGAGATGAAATACGATCTAAACCCGTTGATTAATGGTCTAGAAGTGATTTGGGGTGGTCGTGTGTGATCAAGAGTGTGCGCGGACTCGATCTCGATGATCATTTTCAGTAAACTTTTACCGACAGACATAATTGAGAGTCCTAACCCTGTTTCTAGATCTTTCTCACACCCTCCTACGATAAAGTGGCGTTAGCTTGCAACGTGTGACCATAACCTATGCCCAGTTTAATCCAAATCATGCTTTGATACCAACTTGTAACGCCTTGAAAATTGGGGGTCGAGCATAACTCAACTCTCGAGTTCCAAAACATCACTTATACAACATATTTAAAGATTAATGTATGTTGTGTGTCGTAGTGCATAAAACATGAAGTAGATTAAGCCAAAACAACAAACATAGTTCAGGGACAGTTTGAAAATGTAAGCGAAAGACTGAAATACATATATAAACCAACATAAGTCCCCAAGATATGTATGCTCTGCCAGGTCATAATTACAATTCGTGTCTCAAAATACATATAATAAAATATGATCAATCACTACAACATAGCCCTGAATCCCCATCAATCAGGACATGGCTCATATGAACCCGCCTGAGAACTGCATGAATAAGAATGCCTTCTCATCCTCATCAAACCCTGGCTCCGCCTTGCAGGCATCACCATCACCTGCAACTAAGTCAGATTCAGGTTGGTGTTTAACCACCATCCCAGAACGTGGGAGTGAGTGATCAACTCAGTGGGACTATACAGCAAAGGTTAACATGTTATTAATTCAATCAAGTAGTAATGATAAAGTAGTACAATCAAACATGTCCTAGATACTCTTGTTAATGCAAGAATGATATGCGGTAATGATGCATGCCCTCATCACAAACTCCCTCTTGCGACATCATCTAATGATTGTGACATGAATCACTATCGCTGTGCTCTACAACGACGCCAACGGCACATGCAGTGCGATGTTATGAGCATGATTATCAAGTTCTTATTAGTCCTTTTCATACAGCAACATTGGGAAGCTAAGGTACCTCCCTTATATCAATTTTCAAATAATGATCCTTTCTAGGGTCGTCAGTCCTAGACAATCTCATACAATGTTATAGTTCTAGATCGCTGTAAAGGGCTTGTCACCAATCAATACAGGTGTAGTTATATCCTCGATACTACAATCAGGCTTGTCGCATAAATGCAGTCTCAGGATATACTCGAGGTCACTACAGAGGGCTTGTCACCAATCAGAGTAGGCCGACAGCTTAAATATAGTATCCCATACCACCGTAATCGGCTCACAAGTCTAGGTTGCTCACTGGTTAGTACGGGGAGGCTCGTCGCCCCAGCATAGGCCGATAGCTCGACCACGGTGTCCCATACCACCATGTCCTGCTCATGAGTCTTAGCGGGTCGCGGTACCAAGGTTAACGGGATTTCCACTAGTGAGTTCGGTCCCTTAGATTCATTCAATAGCATCCAAATATGGCGAACATACATCGGTCAATCAGTTTAGTTGATAAGCTCAACTAGGCCAATCGCATGTTGAGTTGATCGACATAGAATGTATAAGCACTCCGTGTGGCCTAACCACTGTCGAACATCCCAAGTACTACTCGGATTCGTCGAACACATCCTGCGTGGCGTAAATGCCTCCAACCACTAGTTCGAGAACAATTACCGATTACCTGGACTGTAATGCAATCCCAACTACGTACAATCTCAATAATAGACAATTAAATCAAATCCTACATTAATAGGAACATGTTATGAAATACAACTTAAACATGGATACAGTACATGGAGGAAATCATACACATAGTTAACATGAATAAATATACTAAACAGTTCATGGTGGAAATCATACACACAAGTATGGAAATTGAGATTCATATCTCAATACCCTTATAAATCACACTTTACTGAATACTAACTCATTCAGACATTTTTACAAACACTTAGACTACACTATTCAACATACATCACGTATGTCGACCATATTGCACATTAGGGCGAATCCTTTCACCAAAGAGTTGTCGCATACATAACAAGCATATATCAACGACAATTAATCATGGCAACCATAGCATCAAATTCCTTATACATACAAACATTTCAATAAACATATGAATTACACTATTTGTAACCTAGGTTATACATATACGTAAAATAAAATGGATAGTGCATTTGGCATGTGTAAGAGCATCCACGTCAAGAATAAATCATTATCTAACATTGAAAGTCTTGAAAACCACAACTTAAGCGTATATAGTCCGCACCTTAAACTGAAAAAATACGTAACGGATATGATTTAGGCGATAAGTCTTCGTCAACGGCGGATACGCAACCTAAGACATGAATTAGGTTAGCTACAACAACACTTAGACTATTCCAAGCTCTAAAACAGGTTAGGGTTTGATTGACTTACCCAAAACTAGAATTAGAATTGTCGGAATAATGATTCAGATACGATGGATTGGTGCATAGAAAAACTGAGAAGAATTCCAAGATGAAACACCAGCTACTCACTCATTTTCTCTCTCTCTGCTCTCTCTTATATTAGCTAGGGTTTAAAATTCGTATGGGATATGTGAGAGAGGGTTTAAGGCCCTTATATAGGCCCAGAACCGACAGAAATAGCCCTAGGGCTAAGGTATACTTAGGTTATAACCAAATCGGGCTTTTTCTGATCCAACGGAACATTTCTAGAGGTCCTTTTACTCAATGCAGTCGGACTTAAACTCACTAATATTGGATCTTAAGCAAGTTAAGTTTTTAGTTCGATCAGGTTTCCAGATCGACCGTGGTGGAGCAATTTCAATTCAACGGTCATTGAAACTCGATCAGGGCCACAAGTACTTTGACGTGTATGGGCCATCTTCCCTAATCCGAGGGTGAATTTTGGTCAAATTCTGACGGTCAGAACGCTTATTAAAGGCGCACAAGTGACACGACTCTGATTACTTAAATTCTTATTTAATTTTTATATAAAAAAAACTTCACTTTCTCACACTCTTCACTCCAGACTCAAGAAAATAATCTCTAGACATCGTTTGGTTTTGATTTTCGAGGTGATAGTCAAGTCCAACTAGGCGGTCATAACTATCTAAGTTTATCGCTATCAGACTTTCAACGTGCGGTCTAGGTCCGATACGGAGTTTTTGAATGCTCCCGAGAGCAACTGGGTTTAGAGTTGGATCCTAGATTTCAGGGTAATGTAGCGTTAACAATTCTATAGGTTTTGGGTCTTACAAATTGTATTTAAAGTGGTTGGTGCTAAATTCACAAGTAATCTAGTTTAACGCTAGTAAATTCATGTTAAATTTCTAAAGGATTAAGTTCTAAAGGATTTCTACTAAAGGTGGTACTCGGGTCTTGTACGAATTTTTCCAGGACATTACACCTAAGTGTACCAAGCAATCCTTACACATCTTGGTAATGTCTGAAAAAGTTTCTATGGCTGTAAGGAGTCTCACCCCCTTCGTAGGACTAGTTTCTAACCGTAGACGCTTGACTGTAACGCAGGACACTATAAAGGTAGTGGAGCCAGTGTCCACTAATAAAAAGACTGGTATACCTTGGATGTGCACCATGACCTCGAAAGCTGACGGTACCGTAACTGCTGCCTCGGATGCCTCAGCTGTAAGTGCGTGAACTCAAGCCTGCTGTGGGCGGTTCGGTGGTGGTACCATAAGCTATTGTGGCAACCTGAAGCGAGGAGCAGATGGCCGAAAGGATGGATGCACTGGTGTAGTCCTCAGTGGTGGTGCTGATATAGCCTGAGGGAACTGGCGGTTGATCCTCTAGGGTGGCGAGAATCCACTGTCCCTCATCCTAGTGAAACAAGTCATCTCAGTGTGGCCCGGTCTCTTGAAGTAGTTACACCACACATTTGGTCGTCTCAGGTGAGTCGGTGGAACCGCAAGCCTCGGCGGAGAATCTACCTGTGGCCTCTTGCCAAGAAATGGTCTGCTCAAAGATCAGGTCACGGCCTGGGAGCCATAGGTGCTCGCATGCGGGACAACCTGTCCCCATCCTGCTCAGCTCGTAGGGACATGCTCACCAACTTGGCATAAGTAGATATGCTAGCACAGAACATCTTTGATCGGATCTCGGGTCGCAAATCCTCAGAAAAATGCCGCATCCGCATCAACTAATCACCCAATAACAATGGAGCATACCTGCCCAGCTCCGTGAACCGGTTCTCTTATTCTGTCACCGACATCCCTCCCTGACGAAGGCAAAGGAACTTACTCTCCTTCTCATGTCTATAGGTGATAGGGAAATACTTCTCATGGAAGTGGGCCTCAAATGCCTCCCACGTCCACACAAATTCTTCTGCAACAGTGCGGAGAATACTATCCCACCACAAACTAGCCTCCTTCTCAAACATGAAGGTGGCAAGCTCGACTTGCTCTGCCTCATAACAGTGTAGCGGTCTCAGCATCTTAGAGATACGGTCAATCCAGTACTCGGCCTCCTCGGGTCTATGAGTACCCACGAAAGTGGGAGGCCGTAAGCACTAGAATCGCTCAAATGTGCCGCTGGCACTACCGTTCCCAACTGGGTGTATAGATGAGGCAGGTGGAGCCGCCCCCCATAGTCTGAGCAAAGATACCAGCCATGGAGGTCAAGAACTGCTGCTGCTGCTGCTGCTGTATTGTTGTTGTTGCATCAACAACATCATCTACTCTAGCCTATCAGGAGGTGGAGCAGACTAAGATGCATGTGGTGTCGATGTAGATGCACGGTTCGGCTCAGGAACCGAAGGAGTGATAGGTGGTACCACTGATGGTGTGGCAGGTGTGGGCCTAGCAGAGGGGCCAGTAGCTAGCTGAGAATCCGGCATAAAATTAGAACGAGACGGGCCCGAATTGGGGTCCGTATGGCTATCGCTTAGGGGAGAGGCCCCGTTAAGCGACTCGCCCAAAGAGAGACGGGCCGAAGTCCTCATGCCCTTAGGTGGCATACCCTGCATTCAACAGAGGTTGCAACCTGTGAGATTTATCATACACACAATCCACCCACACAGCATTCACAGCTCAACTTAAGGAAACATCATGCATTTTATTTAACAAAATTGTCACAATACATGAGATGCAGCATTACATGGATTGAAATAGAGAATGCATGTGAGCTAATACAACTAAGCTTCAAACACTAAAACAACTACTAAACTACTACGCCTATAAAGGCCACACACAAAAATAAACAACAAAGCAAAACAACGACGATTACATATTCAACTATTCGTCGAAATCTGGCGATGGAGGAGGAGCACCCTTATCCTGCAAGCAGCACAGGATAGACTTCAAAGTGCAAGTTACTTTCTTAAACTTGTGTTTCATGAGGCCCCGCAGATCGATAATATCCTGTCGTAGGGTGGCCTGGCCCTCCTCAAGTCTAACTAAACAGGCTTCCTTATCGGCCTGATTAGGATTATGCTCTCAAGTTGCAGGAGGAGGGCTCTCATCCGTATCCTGGGCCTCCTCTTCTTTCTCGTCTTGCTCTTCTTCTTCTTCTATTTCGGCTCACCTTCTTCATCACTCTCTTCCTCTTCACTTTCAATCTCATCCTCACTTTCTTCAAGTAGGGCTTGTCACTGTCATGGCCTGAAATCCATCTAATTGAGAGTAGTCTCGTTGATGTAATGGATCGGCACCGACAATTCTGCCCCAAGTCTGTAGTCAAACTTGAGTGCAATCCTGAATATGAGTTGGCCGAATGGGAGCGATTCAGTCCTTCTGTTTGAACGTGCAGTGAGGACTATCTGTCACAAAACATATGTAGGCATACACAACTTCTCTCCCTGCCCCACCTATTACAGGAAATCCACCATTAGGCACATGCACTCACTGCGGTTGCTCCACCTGGGATAGACGTTGAACGTGCAGATGTGGTGAAGCAGACGGAAGTCGTCCATCATGTTTGTCGCTAAAAGGCTTTTATTTGGCTGTCATTCAACCAGACGACCACAAAGGAACCGTGTGCAGCGATCCCTTTCACGTGCACTACTTAGATTCTTCTCACTTGCATTTACCTTGCCAAGTGGCACATTCATAAGCCGAGATATAAAAGCAACATTGATTGTGGCCTCCCGATCCCTTTCAAATGGAATTTTAAATTGCAAGGGCTCTAATGTTGGCTCTCAAATATGGGCATAGAAAGCTCGGGCAGTGCCCACATTTGCATAGTGTTCACCCTCAAATAGCGGACCCCTTAGCTTCTAGTAGGCGCTCGAATAATAAATATTCTCCAAATAGCCGTGCATCTACATGAACTTCAAAAAGGACCCTACGGCCCTCATAAACTCCATGAGATAACTCCGCCAACAAAGCCCTTCCTATGGGAGCTTGGGGATCTAGATCCTGCTTCGTCTGTAACTCCCGACTGGCGCTTGAACTCGCGGTGACACCTCTCGACCTCCTAGAATGGGTGGGGTAACTAGGCCCGGCTTCATCTACGGAAGCTCTCTTCTTTCCCATGAAAGAGTGAATGGTGGAAATAGAAAATATGGCCATGACAAGCTCGAATAGGGCCATGGAAAACAGAAAAAAAAAAAAAAAAAAAAAAAAAAAAAAAAAAAGAATGGGATGAGATAGTGGGTTCCCACGAATTTAAGACTCAAAGTAGAGATTTGAGTGTCCAAATGGAAGAAAAAGAAAAGGAAATCAGCAATGGAGGTGGGTTTTGAAATGGGTAGAGTGAGGGTGCACGAAAATGGAAGAAAGAAGTGTTTAGAGAATGATTTTTATGGGGATTTGAGAGATATTTTGAAGAAAGGAGAGCTTGGAGGGGTGATTTGTGAAGGGAAAACTATTTGGGTGTATTTAAAATAGACCCACCGTGCATCAATGGGCCACACTACGCCCTAGAGGCATCGGCCTGAGTCGGCCCACCCGAACTGGCCTACTGGGAGGCGAGGCCCTCACATGTCTCTGGATAGTCAGGCGAGGACTCGCCAGTGGGGCGATGTCCTCCTGCCCCCTGGGTCCAAAAAAAGTATGGGTCCCACCCTGGGTCCCTCTAAAGATGTCTCATTAGGCCCCCTACTCAGTTTCAACTCGTTTCGAGTCATTTCGAGTGATTTCTGATGCATATTCACACTTACCGATTTTAAACAGCTGGGATGGGATGAAACACAGTCTAAACGTATCGATTGATGGTCTAAAAGTGGATTGGAATCATTTTGCATGATCACGGGTGTGTATGGACATGATCTCGGCAATCATTTTCAGTAATCTTTCGCCAATTGGCAAAACTGGGAAACCTAAACTTGTTTCAAGATTTTTCTTGCACCCTCCTATATTAAATTGGTGTCAGCCTACATTGTGTGACCATAATCCAGGTCCAGTTTAATCCAAATCATGCTCTGATACCAACTTGCAATGCCCTGAAAAATCGAAGGTCGAGCATAACTCAGCTCCCGAGTTCCAAAACATCACTTATGCAACATTTTCAATGATGGATGAATATTGGATGTATTAGTGTATAAAACATGAAGTAGATTATGCCAAATCAGCAAAACATAATCCAGGGACAGTTGTAATACGCAAGCGAAAGACTAAAAGAAATATAGAAGCCAGTATAAGTCCCCAAGATATGTATGCTCTGCCAGGTCATGATTACAAGTATTATTTCAATATACAAATATCAAAATGTGATACTCCACTACAAATATATTGAAATAATACTTGTGATACTCCACTACAAATGTGTCAATTAGGACACGACTCACATGAACCCGCTTGAAAACTGCATGTAGGAAAATGCCTCCTCATCATCCTCATACTCCGGCTCTGCCTCGAGTGTCGCATCATCATCTGTAACTAAGACAGAGTCTGGTTGGTGTTTAAACATCGTCCCAGAATGTGGGAGTGAGTGATCAACTCAATGGAGCTATACAGCAAAGGTTAACATGTTATCAATTCAATCAACCAGTAATGATAAAGCAGTACAATCAAACATATCCTAAATACTCTTGTTAATAAAAGAATGATATGATGTAATGATGCATGCCCTCGCCTGCACTCCCTCTTACGACAACATCTAACGATCGCGGCATGAATCACTACCACTGTTGTAACACCCCAGATTTTTACCAACCTAGAAATAGGCATCCTTAGGCAGTGGGGCGATCATAACACCTTATTAACTTTTCATACTTCAATCCAAAAGTCTAAGATCCCCTTTTTGACCCATTTCTTTCAAAAAGCTCACATTTCCTTCAAAATCTCACCTTTCACCACCTTATTCTTCAAATTTTTTTAATTACTTTTATATTAGACATAAACTCTAAAGTTTAAATGATGAAGAATCATGCTTAAACTAAAATTTACTATAAATAGAAAATTTATCAATAAAATAGATTTTAGACCATTAATCTTTTCTAATATTATAAAATAAATTTATTATTTGGATAGATCAGTTTCTCCTACCCCAAAATCATATATTGCATATCATGTAACTTATTTTGAGTTGTAAAATACACCCGTTTCAAATATCGGGTGGCGAAACCACTACTAGGTAGTCCAACAAACCGCGACGGCACCGCGCCAACCACGGCTCGTCCGGGCCGGGCGGGCCACATGGACCACAGCGGGCTAGGCGGCCCATTTTCTGCGATTTTCCTATAATTTTTCATCCGAGTTTGAAAAATCATATCTCCCTCGTTATAACTTCGATTTAGGTGATTGAAAAACCAGATTGATGCTAAATGAGTCTAGTTTTATATAAATATATGAAAAATATAATAAAATAATTAATATAGTTTAAAGTAGGTCATTGTGACAACTGTTCAAAATTCACTTGTTGGACAGCTGCTGCTTCTAGAATTTTTAGAATTTTCTTACAGCACAAAATCTAATGACATTTGGTGGAGACAGAGTAAACTTGATGATGAAATATTAAAAAAATAATTAAAATAATATACTAACTAAAAGTGTCAAAAAGGGGCATAGAACTGCCCTAAGACCGTATGCTGCCATAATTAGGGTAGAATTTTGTTAAGTACTAAACTGAATACTCAGTAGACTTAGCTTGAACCACTTTAAATATGAACTACAAGACCCAAAATGAGTAGGATCACTAATTCTACGTTACCTAGAAACCTAAGATCAATCTCTAATCCCAGTTGCTCTTGGGAGCATCGTGAAACTTAGTATCAGACCTGGACC
The DNA here is from genome assembly GCA_037074715.1 of Magnolia kwangsiensis. NCBI lineage: Eukaryota > Viridiplantae > Streptophyta > Magnoliopsida > Magnoliales > Magnoliaceae > Magnolia > Magnolia kwangsiensis. The sequence continues at coordinate 74,198,330 of CM073578.1, forward strand.
GCACGTCGAAAGTCCGATAGCGATGAACTTAGACAAATATGACCATCTTGTTGGACTTGATAATCACCTCAAAAATCAAGTCCAGATGATGTCCTGGGACTATTTGCTTGAGTCCGGAGTGAAGAGTGTGAGAAAGTGAAGTTTTTTATAAAATTAAATAAGAATTTAAGTAATCTGAGTCGTGTCGCTTACGCGCCTTTTATAAGCATTCTGACCATTAGTTTTTGACCCAAATTCACCCTCGGATCAGGGAAGATGGCCCATACATGTCAAACTACTTGTGGCCCTGATCGAGTTTCAATGACTGTTGAACTAAAATTGGTCCGCCACGGTCGATCTGAAAATTCGATTGGACTAAAAACTTAGTGTACTCAAGATCCAATAGTTGTGAGCTTAAGTCCGACCACACTCAGTAAAATGACCTCCAGAAGTGTTCCGTTGGATCAGGAAGAGCCCGATTTGGTTATAACCTAAGTATACCTTGGCCTTAGGGCTATTTTCGTCGCTTTTAGGCCTATATAAAGACCTTAAACCCTCTCTCATTTGCTTCATACGAATTTCCAAACCCTAGCTAAGTTAACGCCCTAAAAATCAGGAGTCAAGAAGAAGCTCAGCTCCTGAGTTCCAATGCATCACTTATGCAACATAGATAAAGATGATTGAGTGTTGTTCATGGTAGTGCATTAAACATGAGTGGGATTACACCAAAATAGTAATTCATACTCCAGATCAAGTTATATAACGCAAGAGGAAGACTGAAAGATATATATATATATATATAAATGAATAGGAAAGGAAAGATCACTGGCGATCTGCTAGAGTATGAATACATCTCTGAGTCACCATATACATGTAATGTTCTAAAAATAAAATGTCAAAAAGAATCCAACTACAATAGTATGCCCTGTAGCCCCGTCGATCAGTACGGCCTAAGCGAAGCCGTCCAAGAACTACATGTAAGAGAACTCATCTTGATCGTCGTAATAGTCAAGCTCCGCCTCCTGAGTCGCATCCTTATCTGCAACTAAGACAGAGTCTCGTGGGTGTTCATAACACCGTCCCAGAACGTGAGAGTGAGTGATCAACTCAGTGGAATTATAGAGTAAAGATTAACATGTTATTAATTCAATCAAGCAGTAATGTAACGCCCGTGAAAAATCCATACTTGGGCTCGAGTACTAACTCGACCCGAAATTGCGTAGAATTCATTCCTTTAGAAAATGTGACTAGGTTAGCTAGTGCAACGTTGGAATAGCTGGGAAATGGTCCCTGATCACTTTAAATACGTTCTACGAGACCCGAAGCGAGTGGAACCAAGGGTGCTATAATGCTCTAAAGCCTCGGATCAAACTCTAAGCCGGTTTGTTCTCGGGACCTCCTTGAAACTTTGTATTGGATCTAGACCGCGCGTCGTAAGTCAGATGCCTACCATCTTAGACCGTTATGACCACTTAGCTGGGCTTGGCAATCGTTTCGAATATCAAGTCCAACTGACGATCACAGGCTATTTCATTGAGCCCGGACCGAAGAGAGTGTGAATAGGGACATAGTTGGAATTTCAAATTCAAATCTGGCACACAAATTTGACGCATCAGTATTAAGCATTCTGACCGTCAGAATATAGCCAAATTACACCCTTGGATCAGGAAAAATATCTATTATATATCACGAGACTTATAGGCCTGATCTTGGTGCGGTGACCGTTAAACTGAAACTGGGCCGCCACGTGCGATCTGGGAACCCAACCGGTCTGAAAACTGGATGCGTGCTAGATCCAGTATGCATGAGCTTAAGTCCGACCGCACTTGGCCAAGGGACCTCCAGAAATGCTCTTTTGGACCGAAACGGCCCCGATTTGGTTAGGCACCAAGTAAACATTGTTCCCAAGCCTATTTTGGGAATGTTTTAGGCTATAAAAGGGGTTGAAACCCTCACTCCTCTCTCCCATCCGAATTTGAGAGAAGCCCTAGCTTGGGAGAGAGAAAAAGGTGGGAGATTGTGAGAGTGTGGGAGAGTTCTTCCTGCCACTTGTGCTACGTGTTGCACGTGCTTAAGCAACACTCCTCTACCGCTTTCCCGGCGATTCCACCGCAATCCTAGGTAAGTAAAAACCCTAAATAGTTGGTGATTTGAGTTTTCCTTGTTTCCATAGCGATGTAGCTTATGGATCTTATGTATTAGGCTCCTTACTCGCCGTAGACGAACCCTATACGCTCCACTTCAATTCCCGAGTCTACAAGACACTAGGTGAGGATTTTAGACGCTTTGATTGATGGTTCCCAACGCTTTCAATGTCGTTTAATAGTAGATTCTTGACGACATCGCCGTTTGACATGTACAAAATGCTCTCCGTTTCCCGTTTCGTAAGCTAACGAAGAATATGAGATTTAGGGCATTTTAGTCATTTGTAGGAAGTACTGTTTGCATTCATATTTTACTGATGTGATTGACATGGTTTGTTGTCGCATTAGGAAGTTAGGAATGCGTGCATAATTAGTTTGGCGAAGAGATTCGCCTAGTTGCACACTTTGGGTCGACATACTATATGTAGACTTAAGTGTGTAGTGTATGTGTTTGTATAAATGCTTGTATTAGTATGTATTGAATTAAATGATGTTATTTGATAGTTTGTGATCGATTTTTCAATTATTATGCTGACCTAAATGATTTTCTACATGTTGACAAAATGCATGATTTCATTACATGCATGGAATGTATGTACTTGAGGATTTGCTTAAGTTGAATATGCATGGGAAGTATGCCTTGAAGATTTGCTTAAGTTGAATGTTATAACATGTGCTAACATGCTCACATGATGTATTTCAATTCCAATACCTTTTTATAGTGTTAATGTAATTCCATAGATGTGTGGGACTTGACTTAGTCCAGGCAGTCGGTAACCGAGCGAATTCGTGGCTGACTGGTCATAGCCACGAACGACGCGTCGATGAATGTGATTCGTGTTGAGAGTTGGCGGCAGTGGTTAGGCCACGCGAAGTGTTTTACGCACTTCATGTCGTTCAATTCGAGATGCGATCGCGCTAGTCGAGCCCGTCAAGTAACCCGACTGGCCGATGTTTGTTCACCTTGTATGTATCATAACTGCTTGAACCTAGGGTACTGAACTTACCATTGTAAACCCTATTAACCATGGTACCTTGATCCACGAAGACTCATGAGCCGGGCATGGTGGTATGGGACACCGTGGTCGAGCTGTCGGCCTACGCTGGGGCCACAAACCTCCCCGTAGTGACCAGTGAGCACCTTGACTCGTGAGCAGATTATGGTGGTATGGGACACTATATTCTAGCTGTCGGCCTACACTGATCAGGCGACGAGCCCTTTGTAGTGACCGCGAGCGTATTCTGAGTTCACGGGAGGCGACGACCCTTCCGTGCAGTAGAGTACAGTAGGCCTGTATTGATAAGGTGATGGGGGAGCGGTGCAACGAGTGCGAGCAACAGCCCTGGCAGCCCTTGCAGTGACCTACGAAATGTACATCGTATGAGATTACTAGGAGTGACGACCCTAGACAGGATCCGTGTTGGGATTGATACAAGGGAGGTACCTTAGTTTCCCAATCCTGCTGTTTGAATGGACTAATAACAACTTGGTAATCATATCACCATAGCATTGCATGTGCCTGGAAGATGTGGAGCACTCTAGGGAGTGTGGCATGCCGCGGTCGTAAGATGTTGCCGTATGAGGGTGATCGTCGGTGAGGGCATACATCACGTCATATCATCTTGCATTAACAACAGTATTAAGATTTGTCTGATTTACTGCTTTACTATTATCGCGTGATTGAATTGTGAACATGCTAATCTTTGCTCTATGATTCCACTGAGTTGATCACTCATTCCCACGTTACGGGATGGTGTTTGCAACACCCACCAGACCCTGTTGTAGTTGCAGGTGACGACGAGATCCAGGAGGTGGAGCCGGAGATTGACGAGGACCAAGATGAGTTCTCGTATATGCAGTATCACGACGGCTTCCCGTAGGTGACCTGGATCGAGGGGGACTTCAGTGGGACTATTTTGAACTTATTCTTTTGTCTATTTACATGTATATGGGACTCAGAGATGTAGTCATACTTTGGAGACAGTTGAGATTACTTTGTTTTTCCATACAGTGATATATATATTGTTTAGTCTTCCGCTTGCTTTTATCACTGGATCTGAAGTATGAATTGCAGTTTTGGTATACTTTTACTCATGTGAATGCTTTAAATCAGACAACATTGAATCATAACCATTTTTGTTGCATAAGTGACGGTCTGGAACTCGGGAGTTGAGTTTATTCACGACCCCCGATTTTCAGGGTGTTACAAGTAATGATAAAGAAAGCATATTAATCATTCCTAAATACTCTTATTAATGCAGGGATGAGATGTTTCATGAATGGATGCCCTCGCTTACACTCCCTCGTGCGACACCATCTTACATTCACGGCATGCTTCCAGACCTCTGTGCACTTCATCGTCGGCACATGCAGTGCAATGATATGAACTGATTACTAAGTTATTATTAGTCCTTTTCATACAGCAGGATTGGGAAGCTAAGGTACCTCCCTTGTATCATTACCCAAACGATGATCCATTCTCGGGTCGTCAGTCCGAGACAATTTCATACGATAGTATAGTTCTAGATCGTTGTAAAGGGCTCGTCACCAATCAATACAGGTCTAATTATATCCTATAGACTACAACAAGGCTCGTCGCCCCATTGCAGTTTCAGGATATACTCGAGGTCACTACAAAGGGCTCGTCACCAATCAGAGTAGACTGATAGCTCGAATATAATGTCCCATACCACCATAATCGGGTCACGAGTATAGGTGCTCACTGGTCACTACGGGGAGGTTCGTCGCCCCAGCGTAGGCCGACAGCTCTACCACGGTGTCCCATACCACCATGACCGGCTCATGAGTCTTAACGGATTGAGGTAACAAGGTTAACGGGATTGCATTGGTAAGTTTGGTACCCAAGATTCAAACAGAAGCGTCCATACATGGTAAACACACATCGGGTCAATCGGGTTATTTGACGAGTTCGACTAGCTCGATCGCATGTTGAGTTGATCGACATGAAATGCATAAGCACTCCATGTGGCCAAACCACTGCCGACAACTCTAGTATGGCTCGGGTTCGTCAAACATGTCCTACGTGGTGAATAAAGCTCAACCACAAACTTAAGTCTGTTACCGAATGTCTGGACCATAACATGGCCCCAATCACGTACATATGATTCAACATCCACATTCATATAAGCAGGATATGAAATATAACTTAAACATGAAGACTATACATGGAGGAAATCATACACACAATTAGCAGGAATGAAATAATCTAGGCATAACATGAAGGAAAGCATACACACAATTAGCAGGAATGAAATGAACTAAATATAACATGAAGAAAATCATACACCCAAGTAAGGTGATTGAGATTCATATCTCAATTCAAAAATAATCATACTTTACCTATTTCTAGCTCATTTAGACATTTATACAAACACTTAGCTTATACAATTCAACATACATCACGTATGTTGGCATATTGTATATTTAGGCAAATCCTTTGCTAAGGAGTTGTTGCATACATAACAAGCATGCACTAACAAAGTTTATCATGGCAATCACTACATCAGATGTCATACGCATACAAACATTTTATCAATCACATGGAACACTTAGTTTGTAATATAAGCTATACATAATCGTAAGACAGAACAGATAGTGCATTTGGCATGTAGAATAGCATCCATGTCAGTAATAAACCATTATCTGACATTGAAAGCTTTGAAAACCATAACCTATACATCTATAATCCGCACCTTACGCCGTAGAAGCATAACGTATATGATTCAAGCCGTAAGCTTTCGTCAACGGCGGTTTAGCAACCTATAACATGAATTAGGTTAGCTATTTCATGATTCCGTCTATATCAAACCTTAAAACAGGTTAGGATTTGATTTTCTTACCCAAGGGCGGAATCAGAATCACCGGAACAACGATTCAGATGGATGGATTTGACACGTAGTGCAATTGGGTGGAATCACAAGATGAAATCACCACTTCTCTCTCACTTTCTCTCTCTTTTCCTTCTTCTCTCTCTTAGGATTTTTTCTTAAATTCGTATGAAGCAAATAAGAGAGATTTTAAGGCCTTTTTATAAGCTCTAAATCGATGGAAATAGCCTTAAGGCTAAGGTATACTTAGGTTATAACCAAATCGACCTTATTCCGATCAACGAAGCATTTCTGGAGGTCCTGTTACCGAGTGCGGTCGGACTTAAGCTCTTGGATATTGGATCTTGATTAAGTTAAGTTTTCAGTTTGATCGAATTTTCAGATTGACCGTGGCGGACCAGTTTCAGTTCAGGGGTCACCGAAACTCGATCAAGGCCACAAGTAATTTGACATGAATGGGCCATCATCCCTGATCCGAGGGTGAATTTGGGTCAAAATCCAACGGTCAGAACGCTTATAAATGTCGCGCAAGCGACACGACTCAGATTTCTTAAAATCATATTTAATTTCTTAAAAATCTTCAGTTTCTCACACTCTTCACTCCGGACTCAAGAAAATAGTTCCAGAGCATCGTTTGGAAGTGATTTTCGCGGTGATTGTCAAGTCCAACTACGCGGTCAATATCTTCTAAGTTCATCGCAATCGAACTTTCGACGTGCGGTCCAGGTCTGATACAAAGTTTCAAAGTGCTCCCATGAACAATTGGGTTTAGAGTTGGATCCTAGATTTTAGAGTAACATAGCGTTACTAATTCTACAGGTTTTGGATCTTACAGATCATATTTAAAGTGATTGGTGTTAATTTCACAGGTAATCTATGTTAGTACTTAGCAATTCTCGTCTAATTTCTAAAGGATTTAATCCTGAGGTATTTCTAACTGAGTTGGTACTCAGGTCTTTATACAGATTTTTCCGAGTCGTTACACTAAGGAAGAGAAGAAAAGAGAGAGAAAAGGTGAGGAAATTTAGGGTGTTGCTACAGGGATTCCTCCCTGTTGTTCTAAGTGTCGAACTCACACTACCATGTCTCCATTTCAGCAATTCTAGATGCATTTTTGGGTAAGAAATCCTAACCCTAACCTGTTCTAGGGTTTCCAATAGTCTAAGTGTTATTGTAGCAACCTATTTCATGCTTTAGGTTGTCAATCCGCCGTTGACGAAGACTTAGCGTCTTAATCATATTCATTGTGCATTTTCTGGTTTAAGGTGTGGACTATATACGTTTAGGTTATGGTTTTCAAGACTATCAATGTTAGATAATGATTTATTACTAACATGGATGCTATTTCACATGCAAAATGCAATGTCCGTTTCACCTTTCAGTTATACATGAACTATGTTGAATATAGTGTATTCCATGTAATTGTAGAATAGCCCATATACGTATGGAATATGAATTTGAGCTTACCATGATTAACTGTCATCTATGTATGCTAGATGTATGTGTAACAACTCCTGGGCTAAAGGTTTAGCCCAAATACATGATATACCAACATACGATATGTAGTTAGTATGTGTAGCCTAAGTGTTTGTGAAAATGACTGAATGAGTATAGACTTTGTATTCGTGCTCGCCATGACAAACTGTCATGAATATATGATTGTTGTATGGGTGACAACCCTTTGATGAAAGGATTTACCCTAATACGTATGCTAATTAATACATAATATGTATGATGTAATGTGTAGACTAAGTATTTGTAAAAGTGTCTGAACGAGTTAGCAGTTAGTAAGATGTACCTATATGCGGGTTGAGATATGATTCTCAGCTACATCAATGATGTGTATGATTTCCTCCATGTATGACTTATTCTAATTTCTGCTTGATTATGAATTGAATGTGTGTGAATTCATGTTTATAATGCACTTCAAAACATGTTCATATGATTATATGAATTGTAATATTGATCCATTACTACTTTGACTATCTCATAGGACATCATGTTGTAATTGAATATGTTTGGGGCTATGAAATAGTCCAGGTAATCGGTAACAACCCTTAAACTGGTGGTTGAGGTTATTTATGCCATGCAGGATGTGTTCGGCAAATCCGAGTCGTACTTAGGATGTTCGACAGTGGTAAGGCCACACGGAGTGCTTATGCATTTCATGTCGATCAACTCAATATGCACTTTGAAAGTGCTCCTACTAGTGCCCTAGTTTGTCAATTACGGTGTAAGTTGAGTCAGTCGGACAACAGCGCCTAACAGGAAGATCAACTCAAGTGTCTGCCTCAACTGGATGTGTGGAAGCTCACCATAGGTAAATCATAGCCTCACATTCCATGTCCCAAAACACCAGGTGATTAAAACCCTTAAAAATATGTAGAACATCTTAGAGTTTTTGTGTAAGAAAACTTTTTACAAAATAGAAAAATCTCCAAGTTTTTCTTACACTATCGATTATATCGATTCATATCTCGATATGATCGACCTGCTCTGTCGATGTCATCGGTATCTCAATCGATACAATCGAGTGAGGACAAAAAGCATCCAGCAATCAAACATTCATCTGGACGATTTATCGATATATCGATGGTTCAGTCGATATCATAGATATTCGAATATCGATCCTATCGAAAGTGGATCGATAATATCGACAAGCAGTTTTCCGGTGCCCCTATTTTTCTAAAAAAAATCACTGTGAGCTTCGATATATCGATGACTTTCCGATTCAATCTGAACTCAAATATCGATCATATCGGAAGTCAGTCGATCACATCGATAGTGGGCGCATGTTTTCTCCAACATGATTTTCAGGATGTTTTTAAACATTGATCGGGGTGTCAGTCGAGAAATCGATATTCATACGTCGATCTTATCGAGACCTGGTCGATTGGATCGAGATGGGACATAAACTGTCCAGCAAGCTTATAAGTAAATCTATACGATTTATCGATCCCATGACACGGTCTCCAATATCATCGATATACAAATTCTGATGACATTGACTGTTCCCCGATCATATCTTTAGAACCTAAAAATCTTCAAGGCTTGTCTCTCTTACTTTCACCTGTGGATAGATCGATTCATCTATCGATGGAATCGGAGTTCGAAATCCGATAACATCGATGTGTGTCTCGATCCCATCGACCAGTTGGCAAAAGATTTCCAAAAGAGAAAATGACATTTGAGTTTGTATCATCGAGAGGACAATCGATACAATCGAGAGTATACGCTTGATCATATCGATACTTGCTCGATGATATTAAACTCTGTCATAAATATGACCGTTTTATATCCGTTGGAACCTTTTGCCTATATATAGAGAAGCTTGCCTTTATTGCTAGTAGAGAAAGAAGAGAGTGCTTTTAAGTGTTTTAACCTTCCTATCATTTACCTTAAGCCCTTTCTCTTAGGGTGTTCATCCTCCAATTCACCCTCATCGATAGAGTGGATTGGGGAATGAACTTCTGCATTCAAGGATCCTCAAGCTACTACCTTATTGGCAAATCATTAAGCTGAGATGCCTTGAATGCATAGATGATCGGAACCACTCTATCTTCCTAATAGGAAAATCCTTAGAGAGTGGAATTCCATCACAACCTTGACCCAACCTAAAGCCTAGAATAGGTATATCTTTTGTGTTGCGGATCAAGGGAGCTGAAAACTCTTCATCAACAAGAAGGAGATCTTCAACATTGCGCTGAATGGGACTCATCAACTTATTTATAAGTTTCTAAAGTCCAGAGAACACTTGTGATCATTCCTTTCTAGGATTGGGTCTTAAGTGTTGCTCACCCTTTGAAGTCCTCAAAGGAGGCCTCCGACGGGAGTGTACGTGCGGGGTGCGTTGTGTGGACCCTTGCTCTGTGTAGAGCATAAACATCTGGGTGTGTTGTGTGGACCCTTGCTCTGTGTGGGCATAAATATCTGATTAGGAGTGCACCAGCAAAACTCTAGGGTTAGTGGTGAACCGAGTAGAAACCTCCATGTAAAGGTTGAAGGTGAACCTGATTTAAAACCTTAGGTTTGAGGTAAACCATGGGAAACCTTCTTAGTGAAATTCGGTCACTCAAGGGTTGAGTGTGGAAGCCAGTAGTGGAGTAGACAAGTAGTCGAACCACTATAAATGACTGTGTTTGAGATTGATACTTGTGTTTAATTTTTTGTGAGATTATATTAACTACATTTATACTTGCTCACACTTCACACACCACATTCATCATAGACTATAATTGCACCATGATTATCATTTAAATAGCTCTGTGATTGGATCCTTTACCAGGCTTGGAAGCCAGTAGAGTTAACTTTGAGTAATCCTAATCTGTACTCTTTGATAGGATTAGTGTGATAGGATTTTTAATAATTCATAAAAACTTTAAAAAGTCCTATTCACCCCCCTCTAGGACATATTGGTGTATTCCAACTTCAACTCAAGCGGTCTTCACCACTATTTCAATTGGTATCAGAGAGGGTCTCTCTTTAAGGGCTTCACCGCCTAGAGAGTGATCTTGTCTGAAGTTGAAATACGGCCAAAGGAGAGGGCTCATCTGTCACTAGACCTCCAGTATTTGATGGTTCAAATTATGCGTACTGGAAGGCTATAATGCATTACTTCCTAAGATCTTTGGATCATGAAGTTTGGGATGTAGTTAAAAAAGGATATGTGGTACCATCTGAATAAATTGTACTTGAAAATGAAACCACAATCACTAAACCCAAACCTAATGAAAAGTGGACGGCGTTTGACAAAGAACACCGAAACGCTGAAGCAAAAGCAATGAACGCCATCCACAGTGTCGTGTTCCAAGATATTTTCAATCAGATAAGTATGTGTGGGACCTCTAAAGAAGTATGGGACCTATTGGAAACAACCCATGAAGGCACAAGCACTGTGAAGAGATCTAAATTACAACTTTTAACTTCACAGTTTGAAAATCTCAGGATGGAAGAGTATGAGACATTTATGGAGTTTTTCACCAAATTGAATATCATTTGTAACTCCATGGGTGGATTGGGAGAGAAGGTTCCGGCACCTAAAATATGTAGGAAAATCTTAAGATCCCTATTAGAACAGTTTAATCCCAAGGTAATAATAATTGAGGAGTGTAGGAATATTGATGAGATGAAAGTAAAAGAACTAGTAGGTTCCCTACAAACTTTTGAACTACACTTCACTCAACCCTAAAAATCTAAAAACACTATCCTAAAGACTTCTAAGAAATCAAAACATGAGGACAGTGAAAGTGAAAAAGAAGATGAAGGTGAGGAAGTGGCTCTACTTGCACAAAGATTCAGAAGATTCTTTCAAAGGAATCGCGGCCGCCCCTCTAGAGGTAGAAAGGTGGATAACAAACCTTCTGCAGGAAAATTTAGAAAAAGGACTAAAGAACCACAATGTTACGCCTGTCATGAGTATGGACACCTACCTACTGAATGCCTAAACAGAAAAACCAAGGGCAAGGCAATGGCTACCACATGGGATGATACGGAAGAGTCAAACTCAGAAAACAGTAACTCAGAAAGTGATGGAAATCAAAAATCCTTGAAAATACTTAGGGTCTCCACTACTTCAATCATTCCAACTGAATCTGAGGAAGAACAACAAGCCACTAAATCATTTCCATCTGACAATGAGGAAATTGAGTCTGAAAAAGAAGAAGAAATTGAAAAGGATAAATTGCAGGATGCTTATAATCAACTATACATTCATAGCATCCATATCCTTAAAAAACTCGGCATGTCTGAAAATAAGAAGAAATTGTTGCAGAAAGACTTGGATAAAACCTTGGAAATAAACATACATTTAGCCAATGATTTGTAACAATATCACACAGACAATGATAAATTAGAAAGAAAAAACCTATCCCTGATAGTAGAATTATCAAAACTTATGAACCAGGCTGAATTGCTAAGAGATGATAATGCACAACTCAAAAATGAGAACCACTCACTTTGTATTAACTTAGAAAAATCCAGGAAATTTGCTGAGATAAACTACAAATTTTCTCAGAGTGGTGAGAAATTGAAAAAATTGTTAGGGATAGGAAGACTAGGAAGAGACAAGAGTGGATTAGGATATGAGAAAAGTAAAAAAGAAAACTTGGAAATAAAGACCAAACACTTACGGCTTCAAGTAGCAATATGCGAATTTCTCCTGTCTGTAATTTATGTGGTGATGTTGGTCATTATAAATTTGAATATTTAGCACCTAGAAGGACTCTATATAGCTCTGATCAAAATTACATTGGAAAGTTAAAACCAATCAAAGAAACACAGAATGTTAAAAGTCCATATAGGAGAAGCATTGATCCATCATCACCTAAAGAAAAGAACAGAATGAAGAAATCTATCTCAAAATGGGTAGTTAAAGGAAAACCGAACTATCTAATGATTAAATCCCATATACCCTGATATATCCAAAAAAAAAAAAAAAAGAACAAATCCAGATTATGCATCAAGATCTGGATATTTGCTGAAATGATGTAATTTTGTTGAGCCTTCAATATAACATTTAAGGTTGGAGACCTTGAATTTTTGTATATAAACATTATCACGTTTATAATTGTACAGAACTGGTACAAATTTTTGTGACATATACTAATCAAGCCAAAGAAATACCCGATAGTGCGTCGAAATTGTGGAAATTTTGAATATTATCTACCTTCGATACGTGTGTCGGCCTCTCTTCGATTTCATCGACTGAGGGCCGATACAATCGACGACTCTTCAGAATATGAAAAGCCGTATGACTGTGGATGACATCGTGGGCAGTCTCGATAACATTAATCGACAACTTCTCGATACAATCAATACCTTGGCTGATATGGTTGACAGATGGCGCCCGATAAAAGTCAATAGGACGAAAAAAAAAGGAGTTTTCTTCAAAAGACTTTTCAGTCGTCTTCTCTGTCTGATCCTCTCGACCAATGATCAGAAGCCAAGTCGGACTAACCAAATTCCTCCACAAACCAAGTAATATTCTTCCAACATTGTCAGAACCTTCTTTTCTTGGTTTGTCGGGTGTTTTTGTCATTTTTTCCCAAATACTTCAATCAACCTATTCTTCCACATGGGAAAAGACAAAAACGTAGCATCCGGTCCGGGGGAGTCTGCCACGTCCCAAACCCGAAAATCGGATTCATAAGAATCACGATCATCGAATTTGGTGCCGACAGCCTCCGTAGTACCCCATTCTCGGCTTCTAGTGTCCATACGCCAGATTTCGATCCTGTGATCCTACAAGGAGGATTTTTTTTGTACGTTTAACTCATAATAAGCATAACTATAAGTTTACCCAAATCACAAAGGCAACATCATCATCATATATCCACTAATATAATCATTTGAATACAATGCTGAAAGGGAAATACATATATCGAAATCAAAGCTCTAGAAGACAGCTGCACACTCCAAGCCCAAAATTACTGCAACCTAACGCCACTTGCACGCATCTATCGTGCATAAGCTTACAAAAGCTTAGAGGGTGGTGGAATTATGTGTAAGGTAAGTGTTAAGCATACAATAAAGCACATAAATCATTCAACATCGGGATAAGTGGAAATACTAACAAGATCATGAATCATAAGATATCAGAGTAAGAGAAAATATACTGGTAAGTCCCTGAGTGATATCAGCCATACCAAGGCTATGTGATGCAAAACATAATAAGACAATAACAAATGCTGAGGACGCAATGCAATATGCAAATCTTGGCGAGCCACGAATACCATTAACCTCATCAAAGAAATATAAGTGTAAAAACATAGTAATCCAAAATGCTAAGTACTGCAGATGCAATGTAATATGCGGTGCGAATGAAATGACCATGCTGAAATGTAAAGTCGGGATGATAGTACACAGTATCACAGGCTACGGGGTCCACCACAAGGGACTTCTATCCAAATCAGTCCCATACCTAAATTTGGATAGTCCGACTCAATGTGGTAAACTCTTGATCTCAGGTTAGTCGCACGCCCAACCAAAATCCCGGCCATGTGAGGGTACACGTAACAAATAGTTACGCACCACCAGCCCGAGTGGATAATGAATAAATGAATGAATGGATATGCAATTCCTTCTCAATAAGTCCACATATCAGTACGGTTACTCTCTGGAGAAATCACCGGGGTCTATTACACTCCAAATGGCACTGCCGCTCTCCCTAGCCGCACAGTCCAAGTGAGCGTAAGAAACCTCACTATCCGCCAGGCCAATAGTCTACCAATACCTATCCGGCACGTTGATAGTGGACCCATTCCTCGTGCTGGTCAAACTCAGCCTAGTAATACCCCCTATGCTCTGGCGGGTAAGGCCACACCCCCTCCCAACCAACCACGGCACAGTGGGAGACGCGGCCTCCTGGTATTCGGTACTTGGGCGCTCATGTATCCACTCAGTCTAGACGTTGAGGCGTCCTCTGGTACCAAGAGGGTGTTTAGGGATTTTTACCCAGGGCCATCTATAGCAGCCCGATGCTCGAACAGATTTTTGGTGTGCCATCTGACCATCCACGTTATGCCTGTGGAGGCTACGACCCTGATGTCACTAGGGCGTACAATAATCACAACACAATGCAAGATGCATATGTCATATAATTCAATCATGTATCAATCCTGCGCATACCGTGCGCTCATGTGAGATCACCTCCGCCTATCAGGGAGTCTCATATCATCCTACCCAATGACATATGTAATGGTCAATCACATCTCATAACAAACATGCAGATGATGCGTATGGGCATGTACCATGATACTATGTAGTCACATACTCATAATCGGTATCAATAATCAACATCGAGATTGACCTCGACAATGTGGACATTTAACCAACATTGACCCCAAAGAATGACACACGTAGAGCCTAACATATAATGGGCCCACGGCCTCACATAAAGGCCTAATATACAACACAGTGGGCCTTTCCCAAGGACCACATATACACAACAGGTGGGCCCTGCTCATGGGCCTTAAATACATGACATGGGGGCCCTACACATGGATCTCAGATACATCAAATGGTTCATGCATCATGGGCATATCACCATGGGCCTTGCCCATAGGCCACGAATACATCACAATGGGATCCAACTACGGGTCGCGCATACATCCTATAGGTTTCGACAATCGACCTCGGCCTTGACAATTGGAATCGGCCTTGATACGCGGCCTTGATAATCAGAATCGTCCTGTACAATCGAAATCTGCAATCGATCACGATAATCGGCCTAATAAGCCCTAAGGGAAGGTCACGAGGTGGATATTTAACCATCAATGCCCATCAATGTGGACAATCAACCAACATTACTCTAAGGAGAGTCGTAATGCGGATATTTAACCAACATTATACTTACAATGTGGACGTCAAACCAACATTGCTCCCAAGGCTTGGCCCGCCATAAATATCATTACATCAACTATGGAGGAATGACACATTGCAATGGACCTTAGGTACATCCCATTGGGCCTTAAATACATCAAATGGGCTGTGTTACATGGGCCTTATATTCATCAAGTGGGCCACATCAATGGGCTGCACCAATGGGCCTTTGAATACATCACAATGGGCCTCATAACATGGGCCTTACATTCATATCAAACATGGACCTCAATACGGCCTCATACACATCAAGGTGAACCTCAACAATGGGCCTCATGCATATACTAAGGTGAGCCACATCAATGGGCCGCACCAATGGGCCTTATGTTCAATGCAATGGGCCATAACTCATGGGGCTTTGAATACATCACAATGGGCCCCAACTCATGAGCCCTAATACATCACAATGGGCCTCAACCTATGGGCCCTAATACATCACAATGGGCCCTCATAACATGGGCCTTCTGGTTATTAAGCAAGAGGGCCGCATTAATGGGCCTGATGTACATTGCAATGGGCTATAACCTGCGGGCCTTAGAGTACATCACAATGGGCCTTAACCCACAGCCTTGGAATACTTCAAAATGGGCATAATCCCATAGGCCTTACATATGTCAAATGGGCCTAATCCCATGGGCCTTATATGTACCCTAAGGTGGGCCTCAATGAATGGCCACAAATACATCAAGATGGGCCCTATACACATACCAAGGTGGGCCCACTTTAACCATATATCTGACTCATTTGGGATGGATGGTGTGGATGAAAGGTGGTTCCATGTTGGACGGACTGGATGTAAACATATACATCACAGTGTGGCCCACATACATCAGGGCCCACCGTCCCATACACATGGACGATGTGGATCGGATCTGTACATCAAGGTGGAGTCCACATGAGTGGACGGTCTAGAATATAACACATACCTTACTGTCAGACCCTCAGGGCCGCTGACATCAGCAGCTGCTGCTGTTGCTGCAAAAACAGATGCACGGTGGGGATGAAATCTACATCTCAGTGGGCTTCACAGTGTATAGATGGTCTGGATCATCAGACCCCTGCTGGCATGAGGGTCGTCGTTCCACCGTCCAGATGATGGACGGTATGGATATAACACGCATCATGATGGGCCCCTCCTACTGCCAGCCAGGTGGACGGCTAGATGTAAATCAAGGTGGGTCTGGACGACTGGCTGACGTCCTCAGCAGTGGGACTCACCTGGCTAGGTGGCGTCACTACACCAGACAAAAACTGGTGTACGGTACCCAACCAGTTCGCTGTAGCAGGCGGGCCCTCCCCTTAGATCAAATGGATGGACGGTTGTGATGGGGCGCATCCACACGTGGGACCTAGAACTTGCAGTGGGTCCCACTAGGTGAACGGCTTGGATGCGTTAATGCCAAGAGGGCCAGTGCCCTGCTGCTGGCCGTCCAACACATGGACGGCCCTGCTAAAAAAAATAAAATGGATGGACAGCATCAAATGCATGGTTGTACGTGGCTGCTGATCAGCACCCCAACCATTGCATTTTAAAAGGGGTGGGTCCCACATGAGGGCCCCACACGTGTGTTTAAGCCCTGTTAAGGGCATACTCTTATATCTTATATTATATAGTATAATATTATCTCATATTAAAATGTTATAATATAATATAATATTATAATATGCATTAATATACATGTACATACATATATAAGTATACTATATCCATCACCTGTCCAGCATCCTGCCACCGTCCAGCTTGCTGAATGATGCACAGGCATCAAGGTGGTCCCACGTGGTGGGCCGCTAGATTTGGATCATACCGATATTTATATTTCCCTTTCATCCGGGCCGATATGACCGTCAGGTCATGCAGGCCCCGAATCGGGATCAAGGTGGCCCACAAGTTGGATGGCACGGGTACAATATACGCATCATAGGTGGGCCATGATCGTAGAAGGAGAAAGAGAAAGGGGAAGAGAGAGATAGAGTGGGACACGCATGTGATGGAAGGACCCCGACACTATGGGTCCTCCCTTACAATCATTCTTACAATAAGTGGGTCCCAATTCATGTGGGCCCATTAAATCGGAATCCAACGGTGGAGATCCCTTCTCCACTAGAATAGACGGTCTAGATGACCCTTTATGCAAAGATATTAAACATCATGATGGGGTCCATGGAGAATGGCCCCATCATTGATTAATCTTGAAATCACAGTGGGCCATTGGCCACATTTAGAGTCCAAAATGAGATTCATACCATTGATCGGTAGGCCTCGCTTGGCCCATCATCAAAATAAGAAATCTACACCTATTGAAGCACTCACCTATCGATCTTCTCGATTCGTTGGATAGCCACTCTCCTTGTACTTCTCTTTGATAGTGGATGATGAGATTTGGGTGGCTAGGATGGAGGTTTTGGGATGGGAAAGTGGGCCACCAAAAATCATATTTCTCTCATATGGGAGGGCTTGGACGTGCACTTCTTTGGTGCTTGGTGTGGCTTGGAATTTGTGAAGAGAAAGAGAGAGGAAAGGGGTGGTTGTAAGAGTGATGGATGTGAGTGATGTGGTACTTGACAAGTATGGGTGGTGTAAGAGAGAGGGTGAGGTGATGGATTGGTTGACTTTGTATTTTCTTGACTTGTGGAGAAAGAAAGTATGCGTGCTTTGTACTTGACATGAGAGGTGATTGATGGAATTAATGGGACATGTTGTTGAGATTCTCTTGAGATTACAAACGCGTGATGTTTTCTTGAAGTAAACACCGGCTCACATCTCTTAGTCAGGGTATCGGATCGGTACATGAGTCGCAGCGTTGGAACCGCGGCGACTGTGCGGTCGCAATGGTGCAAGTCTTAGATCAAGCCGACTCAATTCTATAGGATACGGCTTAGGTTCACGCGTAAACATCGATTATCGGTCGGAGGTTGCCAAAATTGGACAGGAAGGATCGCGGGAGTTGACGGAATAATACGGATTAGGATACGGGTCTTACAGGGTCTTCGAGAGGTACCCGACAAAAAGTCCTTGTCTTAAGGGAAAGAGCAAGGATCCCGGACAGTGGGACCCCCACATGGCAAAGATCATGACCTAGTGGGTCCCAAACCGAAGTTCCTGCACCGTCTCAACCAGTGCCTCCTCCTTCGGCGGTCCAACGGCCACCAAAATACGCCAATAGGAAGTTGATTTTTGAGAGAAAAGTAGACAGGGAGTGTTTAGCACCCTACAAATTAGAACCCCTGTTTACTACAATTGGTTGGCTACCCATCTTGAATTTTGGTGGACCAAGCCAACTGGAAAGGACACGCAACTTCCTTGCTACATGTCATTCCCCGGTGGCTGACCCTCCTTCGTTCGTGGTATCTTTGGATGGTGATGATGTATTTATCATCCCCGTCACTGTAGCTCACATCCTCAATCTACAGTTGGCTCCAGAAGGCCTTCCAAACTGGGATCTCGATCTTCCAGATGTGCGATCAAAGATAACCAAATACCTATGTCATGACAGAGATATTCCATGGCATCAAGGGAATGCCCTAAAAGCTAGGTATATGGAACCTCAATTTCGAGTCATGCATGGGATCTTTACCACTTATTTGTACCCAAGAAGTACAAACCGATTAGATCTCACAAGTCTCATGGTCATGATTGTCTACTCCATTGCAACCAGAACAAATATCTTCCTTCCAACTTTGATTGTCAATCAGTTTGTCAATGCCATACATACTTTCAAAGATTTGCATCTGTCTTATCCCTGGATTATCAGTAGAATCTATCAAAGCATTAGCTTTCTGTGTACAACTGATCCGGTTTTCCCGCTCAAAGTTTTCAATAAAAAGAATATTCAGAAAATGGATCTGATATTTCACAAGTACAAGGAGGAAACTGAGGAAGACATTCATATAGAAGGGGAAGGAGAAGAAGGTTGTGATCTCATGGAAGGAGATGCAATGGCTGACGATGCACCTCATGGACCAGATGTCACTCCATCTACGTCAACCGCTGGGTATGGAAAAAGGCTTAAACTGGACAGGATTGGGGTCATTCAGAAGGACATGCATTCAGTTAAGGAATGGCTTACTGTCCTGGAAAGGATGGTTCAAGGAGTGCAGAGTACAGTGCAACAATTAGTGGATCTGCTGACGTGCCGACAGGACGACACGATGCCATCTCATTCTGCTCCGTGAAGCCGGGTTCATGCATGCTATCATACACACCTTATTCTTATCTTGCGGATGAGCATCAGTATCTTTTTGGATGTTCTACGTTCTCAATGGTGTGTATGACAGTCGTTCTACCATGCATAGTTTTTTTTTCTCTTTGGTTGAATATGCCCATGTTTGGGCTAAAATACTAGCTTTAATATTTGGGTGCCCTCAAATGGTCTTTACTTTTTTTGATTAAATTGCTGCTGTCTGGGGTAACATTGGATATTTCTGCCAATCTTGGACAGTTTATTTTACATATGGCTAAATCTAGTTCTCATATTCCTACCATTTAAATTTTTATCTCCCTGGTTTAATGAAGTTTTGGGGTTATGGTTTGCATGTTTATCTTATGCCTTAAGTGCTTTATTAAATCTATACTGTCTGCTCATGATGTATGCTTTACACTGATTTATTTATATATATCTATCTGACTATGTTTCTCCCATATGCTTAAACTATTCAGTCAATATCACTTGTTATATCTTTGTCAATGACTGAAAAAAAGGGGGAGAAAAACTACAAACACCCCTGTTGAAAAATGGATATCTGTGATCTTATATGTTGCAGGTGTTAGGGGGAGCAGCCGCAACAAGAAAGGGGGAGTTTTTGAGGAAAGGGGGAGAAATTACTGGGTGTGTACATGAGTGATTAGAATTTACAAATTGTGTTAACACATGTACACACAATTTAGGATGTATCTGTTTAGATATTTTTCTAGGGTATTTTTGGACATTTTTTCACCAAATTGACAAAGGGCGAGATTGAAAGTACACCTACTAGTGCCCTAGTTTGTTAATTACGGTGTAAGTTGAGTCAGTCGGACAACTGCGCCTATAGGAAGATCAACTCAAGTGTCTGTCTCAACTGAATATGTGGAAGCTCGTCATAGGTAAATCATAGCCTCACATCTCATGTCCCAAAACACCAGGTGATTAACACCCTTAAAAATATGTAGAACAACTTAGGGTTTTTGTGTAAGAAAACTTTTTACAAAATAGGAAAATCTTCAAGTTTTTCTTACACTGTCGATTATATTGATTCATATCTCGATATGATCGACCTGCTCTGTCGATGTCCTCGGTATCTCAATAAATACAATCGAGTGAGGACAAAAAGCGTCCACCAATCAAACATTCATCTGGACGATTTATCGATATATCGACGGTTCAGTCGATATCATCGATATTCGAATATTGATCCTATCGAAAGTGGATCGATAATATCGACAAGCAGTTTTTCGGTGCCCCTATTTTTCTAAAGAAAACCACTGTGAGCTTCGATATATCGATGACTGTCCGATTCAATCTGAACTCAAATATCGATCATATCGAAAGTCAGTCGATCACATCGATAGTGGGCGCATGTTTTCTCCAGCATGATTTTCAGGATGTTTTTAAACATTGATCAGGGTGTTAGTCGAGAAATCGATATTCATATGTCGATCTTATCGAGACCTGGTTGATTGGATCGAGATGGGACACAAACCGTCGAGCAAGCTTATAGGTAAATCTATACGATTTATCGATCTCATCGACACGGTCTCCGATATCATCGATATACAAATTTCGATGACATCGACTGTTCCCCAATCATATCTTTAAAACCTAAAAATATTCAAGGCTTGTCTCTCTTACTTTCACCTGTGGATAGATCGAATCATCTATCGATGGAATCGGAGTTCGAAATCCGATAATATCGATGTGTGTCTCGATCCCATCGACCAGTTGGCAAAAGGTTTCCAAAAGTGAAAATGACATTTGAGTTTGTATCATCGAGAGGACAATCGATACAATCGAGAGTACACGCTCGATCATATCGACACTTGCTCAATGATATTGAACTCTGTCATAAATATGACCGTTTTATATCCGTTTGAACCTTTTTCCTATATATAAAGAAGCTTGCCTTTATTGCTGGTAGAGAAAGAAGAGAGTGCTTTTGAGTGTTTTAACCTTCCTATCATTTAACTTAAGCCCTTTCTCTTAGGATGTTCATCCTCCAATCCACCCTCATCAATAGAGTGGATTGGGGAATGAACTTCCGCATTCAAGGATCCTCCAACTACTACCTTATTGGAAAATCATTAAGCTGGGATGCCTTGAATGCATAGATGATCGGAACCACTCTATCTTCCTAATAGAAAAATCCTTAGAGAGTGGAATTCCATCACAACCTTGACCCAACCTAAAGCCTAGAATAGGTATATCTTTTGTGTTGCGGATCAAGGGAGTTGAAGACTCTTCATCAACAAGAAGGAGATCTTCAACATTACGCTGAATGGGACTCATCAACTTATTTGTAAGTATCTAGAGTCCAGAGAACACTTGTGATCATTCCTTTCTAGGATTGGGTCTTAAGTGTTGCTCACCCTTTGAAGTCCTCAAAGGAGGCCTCCGACGGGAGTGTACGTGCGGGGTGCGTTGTGTGGACCCTTGCTCTGTGTAGAGCATAAACATCTGGGTGCGTTGTGTGGACCCTTGCTCTGTGTGGGCATAAACATCTGGTTAGGAGTGCGCGAGAAAAACTCCAGGGTTAGAGTTGAACCGAGTAGAAACCTCCGTGTAAAGGTTGAAGGTGAACCTGATTTAAAACCTTAGGTTTGAGGTGAACCATGAGAAACCTCCTTAGTGAAATCCGGTCACTCAAGGGTTGAGTGTGGAAACTAGTAGTGGAGTAGACAAGTAGTCGAACCACTATAAAATGGTTGTGTTTGAGATTGATACTTGTATTTAATTTTTTATGAGATTATATTAACTGCATTTATACTTGCTCACACGTCACACATAGTCACATTCATCATAGATTATAATTGCACCATGATTATCATTTAAATAGCTCTGTGATTGGATCCTCTACCAGGCTTGGAAGCCAGTAGAGTTAACTTTGAGTAATCCTAATCTGTACTCTGTGATAGGATTAGTGTGATAGGATTTTTAATAATTCATAAAAACTTTAAAAAGTCCTATTCACCCCCCTCTAGGACATATTGGCATATTCCAACTTCAACTCAAGCGGTCTTCACCGCTATTTCACGCTTGGCCTAGTTGAGCTTATCAACTAACCCGATTGACTGATGTATGTTCACCATGTTTGGAAGCTACTGTTTGAACCTAAGATACCAAACTTACCAGTGAAAAGCCCCTTTTACCTTGGTACCTCGATCCCTTAAGACTCATGAACCGGAATGGTGGTATGGGACACCGTGATCGAGCTGTCGGCCTACACTGGGGCGACGAGCCTCCCCGTAGTGACCAGTGAGCAACCTAGACTCGTGAACTGATTATGGTGGTATGGGATACTATATTCGAGTTGTCGGCCTACTCTGATTAGTGACAAGCCCTTTGTAGTGACCTCGAGCATACTCTGAGTCTGCGTTGAGGCGACGAGTCTTTCTGTAGCATTAGAGTATAACTGGGCCTATACTGATTAGTTGTTGCGTCCTGTGCATGTGATGTGTTTCCGCAGGAGCAACACTAATTTGGGGACAAGCCCTTTTATGGTGACCTAGAACCGCAACATCGTATAAGATTGTCTAGGACTAACGACCATAGAATGGATCATTATTTGGGTATTGATATAAGGGAGGTACCTTAGCTTCCCAATACTGCTGTATGAAAAGGACTAATAATAACTCAGTAAACACTTTCATAACATCGCACTGCATGTGCCGTGGGTTGAAGTGCATAGAGAAAAGAAACCATGTCGCGGACGTAAGATGGTGTCGCATGAGGGAGTGTAGGGAGGGCACGCATCATGAAAACATTTCATCCTTACATTAACAAGAGTATCTAGGTGTAACACCCTGAAAATCGGGGGTCGTGTATAAACTCAACTCCCGAGTTCCAGACCGTCACTTATGCAACAAAAATGATTATGATTCAATGTTGTCTGATTTAAAGCATTCACATGAGTAAAAGTATACCAAAACTGCAATTCATACTTCAGATCCAGTGATAAAAGCAAGCGGAAGACTAACAATATATATATCACTGTATGGAAAAAACAAAGTAAATCTCATCTGTCTCCAAAGTATGACTACATCTCTGAGTCTCATATACATATACATGAACAAAAATGTAATGTTCAAAATAGTCCCACAGAAGTCCCATCGATCCAGGTCGCCTACGGGAAGCCATCGTGATACTGCATGTACGAGAACTCGTCCTGGTCCTCATCGATGTCTGGCTCCACCTCCTGGATCTCAGCCTCACCTGCATCTACAACAGGGTCTGGTGGGTGTTGCAAACACCATCCCGTAACGTGGGAGTGAGTGATCAACTCAGTGGAATCATAGAGCAAGGATTAGCATGTTCACAATTCAATCATGCGATAATAGTAAAGCAGTAAATCAGACAATCCTAATACTGTTGTTAATGCAAGATGATATGACGTGATGTATGCCCTCACCGACGATCTCCCTCATACGGCAACATCTTACGACCGCGGCATGCCACACTCCCTAGAGTGCTCCACATCTTCCAGGCACATGCAATGCTATGGTGATATGATTTCCAAGTTGTTATTAGTCCATTCAAACAGCAGGATTGGGAAACTAAGGTACTTCCCTTGTATCAATCCCAACACAGATCCTATCTAGGGTCGTCACTCCTAGTAATCTCATACGATGTATATTTCGTAGGTCACTGCAAGGGCTGTCAGGGCTGTTGCTCGTACTCATTGCACCGCTCCCCCATCACCTTATCAATACAGGCCTACCGTACTCTACTGCAACGGAAGGGTCGTCGCCTCCCGTGGACTCAGAATACGCTCGCGGTCACTACAAAGGACTCGTCGCCTGATCAGTGTAGGCCGACAGCTAGAATATAGTGTCCCATACCACCATGATCTGCTCACGAGTCTAGGTGCTCACTGGTCACTACGGGGAGGTTTGTGGCCCTAGCGTAGGCCGACAACTCGACCACGGTGTCCCATACCACCATGCCCGGCTCATGAGTCTTCGTGGATCGAGGTACCATGGTTAACAGGGTTTTGCAATGGTAAGTTCAGTACCCTAGGTTCAAGCAGTTATGACTCATACAAGGTGAACATACATCGGCCAGTCGGGTTACTTGACGGGCTCGACTAGCGCGACCGCATCTCAAGTCGAACGACATGAAGTGCGTAAAACACTTCGCGTGGCCTAACCACTGCCGCCAACTCCAAACACGAATCACGTTCATCGACGCGTCGTTCGTGGCTATGACCAGTCAGCCACGAATTCGCTCGGTTACCGACTGCCTGGACTAAGTCTAGTCCCAAACATTTATGGAATCACATCGGCAGTTTATGTAAGAGTATTGGAATTGAAATACAATCATGTGAGCATGTTAACACATGTTATAACATTCAACTTAAGCAAATCTTCAAACACATACATTCCATACATGTAATGGAATCATGCATATGGTCAACATGTAGGAAATCATTTAGGTCAGCATATTAACTGAGAAATCAATCTCAAACTACCACATAACATTATTTAATTCAATACATACTAATACAAGCATTTATACAAACACATACACTACACACTTAAGTCTACATATAGTATGTCGACCCAAAGTGTGCAACTAGGCGAATCTCTTCGCCAAACTAATTATGCAAGCATTCCTAACTCCCTAATGCGACAACAAACCATGTCAATCACGTCAGCAAAATATGAGTATAAACCGTACTTCCTACAAATGACTAAAATGCCCTAAATCTCATATTCTTCGTTAATTTACGAAACAGGAAACGGAGAGCATGTTGTACATGTCAAACGGCGATGTCGTCGATAATCTACTATTAAACGACATTGAAAGCGTTGTAAACCGTCAATCAAAGCGTCTAAAATCCTCACCTAGTCTCTTACGGATGCGTGATTTTGAACGGAGCGTGTACGCTTTGTCTACGGCAGTAGGAGGACCTATTTTACAAGTTACGTTAGCTAACATGCTGTGAATCTAAGTAAACCCTAAATCAGCAAGTTCTAGGGTTGTTTTATACCTGAAAGAACGGAGAAATCACCAGCCAGGTGATTGGGAAGAGTTGCTGAAGCACCAGTAGTCGGTGGCTCGGAGATGGGAAAAATCCCTTCCACTCTCTCTCTCAAACTCTCTCTCCTTTTCCTAGGGTTTGCAATTTTCGGATGGGAGAGAGAAATGAGGGTTTCAACCCCTTTCATAAGCTTAAAAATGCCGGAAACAGGCTCCGGAACGAAGTTTACTTGGTGCCTATCCATTTCGAGGCTGTTTCGATCCAAAAGATGCTTTCTGGTGGTCCCCTGGTCGATTGCGATCGGACTTAAGCTCATGCATACTAGATGTAGCACGTATTAAGTTTTCAGTCTGGCAGGGTTCGCAGATCGCACGTGGCGGACCAGTTTCAGTTCAGCGGTCACCGCACGTAGATCAGGGCTGAAAGTCTCATGATAATAAATAGAAATTTTTCCTGATCCGAGGGTGTAATCTGGATGAATTCTGACGGTCAGAACGCTTAATACTGACACGTCAAGTCGTGTGCCAGATTTGAATTTGAAATTCCAATTCTGTCCCTATTCGCGGTCTCTTCCGTCCGGGCTCAACGAAATAGTCTGTGATTATCGGTTTGACTTGATTTTCGAAATGATTGTCAAGTCCAGCTAGGCGGTTCTAACGGTCTAAGATAGGAGGTATCGAACCTTCGACGCGCGGTCTAAATCCAATACAAGAATTCAAAGTGGTCCAGAGAACAAACCCACTTAGAGTTTGATCCGAGGTTATAGAGTATTGTAGAGTCGTTTGTTCTACTCGATTTGGGTCTTGTAGAATGTATTTAAAGTAATCAGGGACTATTTCCCAGCTACCCTAGCGTTGCGCTAGCTAACTTACGCTTAATTTCCATGGAAATTAATTCTATGCGATTTCGGGTCGAGTTGGTACTCGAGCCCAAGTACGGATTTTTCACGGGCGTTACACTAGGACATGTTTGATTATACTGCTTTATTCTTACTGCTTGATTGAATTGATAACATGTTAACCTCTGTTGTATAGTTCCACTGAGTTGAGCACTCACTCCCACGTTACGGGACGGTGTTTGCAACACCAACCAGTCCCTGTTTTAGTTTCAGATGATGGCGATGCTTGCGAAGCAGAGCCAGACTGCGAGGATGACGAGGAGGCATTCTCTTTCATGCTTTTTTCGAACGGATTTGCATGAGTCAAGTCCGGATCGACGGGGCTTCAGGGATTATGCATGTAGAGGACTATTACTTTCTTTTGACATTTTATATTTTTGACATAACACTTGTAATTATTGACCTAGCATTACAGACATATTTTGGGGACTTATACTAGTTTATATATTCATTTCAGTCTTCCACTAGCGTATTACAACTGTCCCTGGATTATGTTTTGCTGTTTTGGCATAATCCACTTCATGTTTTATGCACTAATACATTCGACATTCATCCATCATTGAAAATGTTACATAAGTGATGTTCTAGAACTCAGGAGTGGAGTTTATGCTCAACCCCCAATTTTCAGGGCGTTACAAGATGGTATCAGAGCATGATTTGGATTAAACTGGACCTGGGTTATGGTCACATGATGCATATTGATGTACTCTGACTTAGAAAGGGGATGATGGAATCTATAAATCATATTAGAATCCCAAGTGTCGCCGATGGGAGAGATTAACTATCGTAGAATAGCCCATACGTAATTGAGACCATGTAAAATGATCTCATATCCCTACTTCTATTCACTCAAGCTTTCATCTTTTTCTACATCTTACACCCATCCACCAGTCTTCTTTACAACTCTTCACCTTCCTGATACCCCCCTCATTTGGGCACAAAACCCACATCTTTGTGTCCCATAACCTGCACAACCTCTAAATGATGGGACATTTAGGGCCCGTTCGACCAACTGCATTAGGTGAGATTAGGGCAGAGGGAATTGTAAAAGTAACAATAAATGTATGTGTAAGGTATTATCCCTAGATTAGGTGTATCCCATGGTTTTCAATGCCATGGTTGGAATATATGCAATTAACAGTAAATCCCTGGATTTTCTTTCAAATTATACTTGGAATTTCATCATCATGGGATTTGGAAATCCCATCTCACACTTTTCAATGCAAGGCTCATTTTCCAAAGCCTATAAAATTAAATTTTAATCCCATCCCACCCTCCTTCCAAACATGTCATTCCCACTCCCGAGGTGGGTTTAGCGACACAATCCATTTAATACAACTTTATACCACTAGCCAAACAGGCCCTTAGAGTTTTGGACCTAGAGTTAGTATTCTTCGATTTAGAAAGATCTGACAGTATAGGGGATCCAATAAAGTGATAACATGAACCCTATGACCTCCTTAGCTAGTATGGACATGTGTGTAGTACTCGAGTTTAGTTAAATTCAAATTCGGGCAACAGACAGTTCTGATTAGATCCTGAATCACAGACTATTCTGGCATACATATGGATTAAAAAGTTAGTCTACCCGTTAACATAGTTTGTGTCCAAATTCATTACATACTAATAATGTATAGATTATCCTATAGTATTAAACTGGACATGGTTAAAGAGGATAAGTCGGGACCATAGTAAGAGTCCTTTTTGGGTAGAATTAGGCATCTTACCACAACTCACACCTGTCCCTGAAATCAACCACACTAGTGATTAGGCTCATTTCAATAACCATAGGTACTAATGTCATAGTACATGTCACACCCCAAACCCAGAAATCGGATTCACAAGAATCCCGATCATCGAATCCGGTGCCGACAGCCTCCATAGTACCCCATTCTCGGCTCCTAGCATTCATATGCCAGATTTCGATCCTGGGATCCTACATGGAGGAATTTATTTTTTATTTTATTTTTTTTTACATTTAACTCGTAATAAGCATAACCACAAGATTACCCAATTCACAAAGGTAACATCATCATCACATATCCACTAATATAATCATTTGAGTACAATACTGCAAGGGAAATACATATATCAAAATCAAGCTTCGAAAGACTATTGCACGCTCCAAGCTCGACGCTGCTGCAACCTAACTTTACCTGCATGCATCTATTATGCATAAGCTTATACAAAGCTAAGAGGGTGGTGTAAGTGTATGCATAAGGTAAGTGTCAAGTATTCAATACAATGCCTTAATCATACAATACTGGAAACACTGATAATCCATAAATCATACAATGTCGGAATAAGCAGAAATACTGACAAGAGCAGAAATTATCAGAGTAAACTGAAATACAGACAAGATCATAAATCATACGATAACAGAGTAAGCAGAAATACGGACATGTCCATGAGTCAATCAATATTAGAATACGCAATATAGGATAGCTATGCAAATGATGAGTCACAAATAATCAAATATCGGATGACAAGGATATAATGCAATATACGATTTGAAAGAGCTAACAAATATCATCACTCTCATCTAAGTCACAGGAATACAGAAACATAACAATCCAAAATGCCATATACCGAGGATATAATGCAATATGCAATATGTGGTGCTAATGGAATGACCATACTGGAGTGTGAAGTCGGGATGATAGTACGTAGTATCGCAGGCTACGGGATCCACCACAAGAGACTTCTATCCAAACCAGTCTCATAAATAAATTTGGATAGTCAGACTCAATGTGGTAAACTCCTAATCTCAGGTTAGTCGCGCACCCCAACCGAAATCCTTGTCATAACAAAGATACATAACAATTAGTTGCGCAGCACTAGCCCGAGTGGATAGTGAATGAATGAATGAATGAGTATGCAACTCCTACTCAATAAGTCCACATATCAATACAGTTCATCTCTGGGATCAACACCGGGGTTTAGTACACTCCAAATGGCACTGCCCCTCTCCCAGTAGCACAGTCCAAGTAAGCGTAAGAAACCTCACTATCCGCCCAGCCAATAGTCTGTTAATACCTATCCGGCACATCGATAGCGGACCCATTCACGAGCTGATCAAACTCAGCCTAGTATTGCCCCCTACCCTCGGGCGAGTAAGGTCACACCCCTTTCCAACCGACCACGACACAGTGGGAGACGCTGCCTCCTAGTATTCGGCCCTCATGTGCTCATATATCCACTCGATCTCGATGTTGGAGTCATCTCCTGGCCACGGAGGTTTAGGGTTTTTCACCCAAGGACATCTATGGCACCCGTATGCTAGAACCAAATATTTTCGGTGTCCCGTCTGGCCATCCACGATATGCCTATGGAGGCTACGACCTTGATGTCGCTAGGGCGTATAATACACAATGCAAGATGCATGAGTCATACAATCCAGTCATGCATCAATCCTGCACATGTCATGCACTCATGTGAGATAACCTCCGCCTATCAGGGAGTCTCATATCATCCTACCCAATGACATATGCAATGGTCAATCACATCTCATAACAAACATGCAGATGATGTGTATGGGTAGGTATCATGATGTTATGCTGTCACATACTCATAGCCGGTATCAACAATCAGCCTCGACAATTTGGACATTTAACCAACATTGCCTCAAGGAATGGTTCACATAAATCTAAACATATAATGGGCCCACAGCCTTACACAAAGGCCTAATATACGACACATTGTGCATTACTCAAGGGTTATATATACACAATAGGTGGGCCCTGCTCATGGGCCTCAAATACATGACATGTGGGCCCTGCACATGGGTCTCGAATATATCAAATAGGCTATGCATCATGGGCCTAATATACATCATAATGGGCCTTGCCCACGGGCCACGAATACATCACAATGGGTCGTGTCCATGGGCCTTAAATACATCACAATGGGACTTGTCCATAGGCCTCAAATACATCATAATGGGCCTTGCCCATAGGCCCCAAATACATCATAATGGGCCTTGCCCATAGGCCCCAAACACATCACAATGGGCCTTGCCCATAGGCCCCAAATACATTACAATGGGCCTCATCACGTAGGCCTCATACACATCACATTGGGCCTTAGACACGGGCTGGATACACATCACATCGGGCCTCAAATGCGGATCGCATGTACATCACATTGGGCCCCGACAATCAGAATCGGCAATCGACCATGACAAATCAAAATCGGTAATCGGCCTAGACGCAAGGTGGGGTCCATAGATGGACGACCAATGATGGACCAAATAATATCAATGGGCCCCATTCGTTTCGGTTAACCCACTAGGGAATTATGAGAATGGACCCAACCAGGACTAAGGAAAGGTCACAATGTGGACATTTATCGATCACTTCTTATTAATGTGGCCATTTAACCAATATTACTCCCAAGCAGTGGCATATATAGGGTCAAACATATAGTGGGCCCATGACCTTACACAAGGGTCTGATATAATATATCATGGGCCTCATACAAGGGTTACATACACATCACTATGGGCCGCATCACATGGGCCTCGAATACATCACAATGGGCCTCAATCAAGGGCCTCATATACAATAGGTGAGCTGCATCAATGAGCCGTACTAATAGGCCTCATACACATTAAGTGAGTCGCATCAATGGGGCGCACTAATGGGCCATAAGTATATCAAAGTGGACCTCATCACCTAAGCCTCACATGTACCACATTAGTCCTCACACAAGGCCATATGTAACATTATAATGGTCCCCATATACGGGCCGCATGTACAGTATAATGGACCATATCCATAGGCCCCGAACACATCGTAATGGGCCACATCCCTTAGGTCTCTCATACATAACATCAGGTCTTGCCATCTGGGCTGAAAATATATCACAATCCACGGGCCCCAATACTTAATGGGTGGGCCCTACACATGAGCCTAATATAGGTCACAGGTGGGCCCTGCACATGGGCCTCATACACAAAGAGTTAGGCTTATCAATAGGCCCTAGGGAGAGTGACAATGCGGACATTTAACCAACATTAATCTTACAATGTGGACGTCAAACCATCATTGCTCCCAAGGCTCGGTTCGCCTTAAATATCATTAAATAAATTATGGCGGAATCACACATTGCAATGTGCCTTAGGTACATCCCATTGGGCCTCAAATACATCAAATGGGCCGTATCTCATAGGCCTTATATTCATCAAGTGGGCCACCTCAATGAGCCTCACCAATGGGCCTTAGGTACTTTGCAATGGGCCATCACCCATAGGCCTTAGAATACATTAAAATGAGCCCAATCACATAAGCTTTATGTGCATCAAATGAGCCTAATCACATAGGCCTTATATATACCAAAGTGAGCCTCAACAATGGGCCACAAATACATTAAATGGGCCTACACACATGGGCCCATATATAACAAAGTGGGCCACAACATTGGGCCTGTATACATGCCAAGATGGGCCTAAATACACGGGTCCATATGCATCCAAGTGGGCCTCAATAATAGGCCTAAAAATTCCTTAAGATGGGCCTAAATACATGGGCCCATATTCACCAAAGTGAGCTTCATGTGAGGCAAGCCATAATGTTTATTTTCCTATCCATTCTGTTGATAAGGTCACATGAATAGGAGGCCCACCAAAATGTCTATTTTTCAGCCAATCTATTGATATGGTCACATGGACCAAGGGGCCCATTATAATGTTTATTTTCCAATCTATACATAAGGTTACATGGGCTTAGGGCCCACTGTAATATTTATTTATCAACCTACCTGTTGGTAAAGGCAAGTGAACCAGGGGCCCACCACAATGTTTATTTTCATCCAATCTATTCATAAGGTTATGTGGGCCAAGGGCCCACGGTGATACTTATTTTCCATACAACCCGTTGATAGGGTCACAGGGCCATGCGGCCCTCTATAATATTCGTTTGCCACCCAATCTATTTATAAGGCCACACGGTCAGGGGGTCCACAGTGATGTGGCCCACAAATCCAGACCGCCCATTATGTGAGTCCCACCTGACTGAGGATTCTGACCATGTATCAACCACATCCAAATTTCAGGTAGGCCCCACCAAGTGATGTTATACATTTTAGGCATGTCTTCACATGATTTTAGATGGTATGGCCCACCTGAGTTCCGTATACGGCTGATTTTTGGAAGGAGTCCCACTGCCCTAAGGGGCCACCTAATGAATGGCATGGATGTTAGAAATGCATCACGTGGGGCCCACAGCTAGGGCCATGAGCCCCAACCAGTCCGTCCGCCCACCCACCTACAACGGCAGCGCCAACTGCTGCCTACCTTCCTTTATTTTTTTTTAAAAACCAATAATATGATGGTTTTTGATAGGTGGGGTCCGCCTAGAAAAATCTAACCAATTCATTGTGTGTGTCCCACCAATTTAATGGTCCAAACAGAGTTTCAGGTGGGTTTAAGCAGCATGTTGATCCCAGCATTTGATTCCATGTGGTTTGGCATACCATTGCATGAATTGTGATGGTGTGGGCCATCCGAAGACTTTTTATGACTGATTTTTGTAGCCAACACATCATTCTAGGGGACCTATTAAATGAACGGCATGGATGTAAAACATACATCATAGTAGGGTCTACAACTGGGGCCAATGGTGCCATCCTTTTTAATGTTGGACGTCTCTAGACGTCATGGCAATAAAGTCATGCCAATAAATACTTTTTTTATCCTAGGTGGGACCCACATTAACTAGATCTACCCCATCCATTGTATGTGTCCCAGAAAATTAGGGGTCCAAACCAAGTTTCAAGTCAGTCCAAGCTTCTTGTGGACCCCAGCAATCATTTTTCCAAGTTTTAACGGAAAATACTACCATTCTTAATACCACGGCCCGCCAGATGATTGGATCGGTCTCATTTTTCGGTTCAACGCCTAAAATGATATGAAAAATGGAATGGACGATGTGGATTGTATACATACATTAAAGTGGGGCCTGCATGCATGGTCCACCCTAAAGCAACCTCCTTTTCTTTCTTTTTTTATACACGCCCATGCCTGTACACGCACTCTCTGATAGCCTCCACTCCTGTCCAGCGTCTAGGGACTCTGGATGGCGTGGATAAACACTGCATCAAGGTGGGTCCCACATGTACGTGGCCCACCTTAATAAAAGTTGAGTCCCACATGAACGAGGCCTACTTAATGGGTTTAATATTTGTGTGTTCTCATCATTCATAAGGTAGGGTCCACATGACTTGGACGGTTTGGATAAGGCTTACATCAAGGTGGGGTCCATCCAATTGAGCCACACATCACACAAAT
This sequence comes from Magnolia kwangsiensis, assembly GCA_037074715.1. NCBI lineage: Eukaryota > Viridiplantae > Streptophyta > Magnoliopsida > Magnoliales > Magnoliaceae > Magnolia > Magnolia kwangsiensis. Next base: position 74,232,036 of record CM073578.1, read on the forward strand.
ATATATATATATAGAGAGAGAGAGAGAGAGAGATACACCCACAATGATCTTCTCCTTCATCTTCTACCCATGGGTTGATAAGCTTTCTAGGACCCCTTCCAATGGTGGAGATGGGCTTCTAAGGGTTAGATTAGGAGGGATTTAAAGGTAAGAGGGATGGAAATGGAGCTTGCTTGGGACGTCCATGGCTAGCAATGGAAGTGAAGAAGAAGAGAGAGAGAGAAAGAGAGATGAGAGAGAAGGTGAAAGGATGGGTTATAATGGCTTGTAATAATGAGTTTTGAAAAAAAGAAAAGCATTTATGGGGTAGGCTAGGTAGGGGGTAGGTTAGGTAGGGGGTAGGTTAGGTTATAGAATAGGGTGATGTCATCCCTAGGATGACATCATCCTCATTATGATTATAGGGAAACGTGTACACCATGGCCCACAACGTGCGGTCCACCGCTATGATCATGCATAGGTCATATCTTGGGATCTAGACATCAGATTGATGCACGAGACACAGCATCAGAATCGTAGCGATGACATGATCGCAATGGCATAGGTCTCGGGTCGAACTAACTTAGGTGTATATGGTATGACTCAGGGTCGAGCATAAATAAAATCTACAGGTCGCGGGTCACCAGAATTTGACCGGGAGGACCACAGAGATATAAGAAATGGTAAGGGCTGGGATACGGGGCTTATAGTACACATCATCAATGAAAGGAAGACCAATGTATTGGGAGATCATATCTCATTCCATGTCAAGGATAGGTCCTAAATTATACCTTATTCCGACGTACGGATCAGGACGTAGATTCTTGAGCCTTGAAAGTAGAAATAATTTTTAAGGGGGGTAGAATATTATGAGCTCAATCTAGTTAGGTCAGCTAATATAACCGTTGGATCAGAGTGGCGTAGTGAAAGCATGGTGAACCCCTTCCCCACTGGCCTAGGATCGAAGGTAACTCATCCAGGTTATACCACCGGTTAGGTCCCTCAATAGGAGCTGAGCCTTCCTTAGAATGTCAAGAACGAAGTTATTGAAGGAAACCAATTAGGGTTCAAGTATTAAACCAGTCCATATTAAAGAATAGGCCTAACAATAAGTACGAGATGAATTATAATAGCTAAGGTTAGTGTATCTATAATGTGCTCGTTAAATATGAACATAATAGAAGCCTTGACCAGTTTTATACGATTACAAACCCTTTAGGATGATCTATTAAAGTGTTTATTAACCCCTACCTTGGGCATTAATTAAGGCAAGGACCTTCTTAAACCAAGACCCAAAGGGCAACCTTATAATTAAGAAATGTGAACCTTTTAATGTTGGGCGTTCTCTAAGCTTTTAGAGTGATCAAACTACGAAGTTACTGAAATGTACAACTGCGAAGCATTCGCGGCTTGACCTAATTCTCAATCCTGGGATACTACCAATGGACTCACTGCTTTGACCGAGCAAAAGACCAGGATCTACTAGGACTAGAAAGGGATACGATAAGCTTTCTACCCTGGTCAGGTAGGTGATCGAAGTATTGGGATGAAGCCCACTACAACCGTCTCTCCATATTGGTCGACCATTGAAAACATATATCTTACTCTAAGTAGATGGGAATCGTCGTCAAGACTCCAAATAGATAAAGAAATCAATTGTAGCAACCATCAGGGTATAAGCAAGAGATAAAGAGTAAATTTTTAAGGAGGATAGACAAAAAATGTGTCAAACTAGTATAGATGTATATACCCCACCACGCATATAAACTGGAATCAATAAAGTTTAGGTAAAAGGAATAATATAATCTTTACTCATTACTCTTAGCCAATTTCGGGGATGAAATTATTTTTAAGGGGGATAGATTGTTACACCCCAGATTTTTGCTAACCTAGAAATAGGCATCCTTAGGCAGTGGGGAGATCATAACACCTTATTCACTTTTCAGCATTCAATCTCAAAGCCTAAGATCTCCTTTTTGACCCATTTCTTTCAAAAAGCTCACATTTCCTTCAAAATCTCACCTTTCACTACCTTATTCTTCAAATTTTTCTAAGTACTTTCATATTAGACATGAATCCTAAAGTTTAAATGATGAAGAACAATGCTTAAACTAAAAAATTGATTATAAATAGAAAAGTTATGAATAAAATAGATTTTGTACCATTAACCTTTTCTCATCTTACGAAATAAATTAGTTATTTGGATAGATCAGTTTCACCTACCCCAAAATCATATATTGCACGTCACGTAACTCATTCCAGGTTATAAAATACACTCGTTTCAAATATCGGGTGACAAAACCACTACCAGATAGTCCAACGGACCACGGCGGCACCGCGCCAACTACGGTTGACCGCGGCTCGTCCGGGCCGGGCGGGCAACAGCGGACCATAGCGGGCCGGGCGGCCTGTTTTTCGCTATTTTCCTACAATTGTTCATTCGACTTTAAAAAATCATATCTCCCTCGTTATAACTCCAATTTAGGTGATTCAAAAATAAAAATGAAGCTAAATGTGTCTAGTTTTATATAAAAATATGTAAAAAAAAATATAATAAAATAATTAATATAGTTTAAAGTAGGTCGTTGTGACAACTATCCAAAATTCACTTGTTGGACAGCTGCTACTTCTAGAATATTTAGAATTTTTCTACAGCACGAAATCTTATGAAATTTGGAAAGGATAGAGTAAACTTGATGATGAATTATTAAAAAAATAATTAAAATAATATACTAACTAAAAGTACCAAAAAGGGGCATAGAACTACCCTAGGACCATATGCTGCCATAATTAAGGTAGAATTTGGTAAAGTACTAAACTGAATACTCAGTAGACTTAGCTTAAACCACTTTAAATATGAACTACAAGACCCAAAATGAGTAGGATTGTTAATGCTACGTTACCTAGAAACCTAGGATCAATCTCTAAACCTAATTGCTCTTAGGAGTATCGTGAAACTTAGTATCAGACCTGGACCGCACGTCGAAAGTCCGATAATGATGAACTTAGACAAATATGACCTTCTTGTTGGACTTGACAATTACCTCAAAAATCAAGTCCATATGATGTCCTGCGACTATGTCCTTGAGTCCGGAGTGAAGAGTGTGAGAAAGTGAAGTTTTTTATAAAATTAAATAAGAATTTAAGTAATCTGAGTCGTATCGCTTGCGCGCCTTTTATAAGCGTTCTGACCGTTGGTTTTTGACCCAAATTCACCCTCGAATCAGGGAAGATGGCCCATACATGTCAAACTACTTGTGGCCTTGATCGACTTTCAATGACCGTTGAACTGAAATTGGTCCGCCACGGTCGATTTGGAAATTCGATCAGACTGAAAACTTAATGTACTCAAGATCTAATAGTCGTGAGCTTAAGTCTGACCTCACTCAGTAAAAGGACCTCCTGAAGTGTTCTGTTGGATCAAAAAGAGCCCGATTTGGTTATAACCTAAGTATACCTTGGCCTTAGGGCTATTTTCGTCACTTTTAGGCCTATATAAAGACCTAAACCCTCTCTCATTTGCTCCATACGAATTTTCAAACCCTAGCTAAGGAAGACAAGAAAAGAGAGAGAAAAGGTGAGGGAATTTAGGGTGTTGCTACAGGGATTCCTCCCTATTGTTCTAAGTATCAAACTCACGCTACCATGTTGCCGTTTCAACAATTCTAGATGCATTTTCGGGTAAGAAATCCTAATCCTAACCTATTTTAGGTTTCCAATAGTCTAAGTGTTGTTGTAGCTAACCTATTTTATACTTTAGGTTGTCAATCCACCATTGACGAAGACTTAGCATCTTAATCATATTCGTTACGCATTTTTCGGTTTAAGGTGTGGACTATATATGTTTAGGTTATGGTTTTCAAGACTGTCAATGTTAGATAATGATTTATTATTGTCGTGGATGCTATTTCACATGCAAAATGGAATGTTCATTTCGCCTTTTAGTTATACGTGAACTATGTTGAATATACTGTATTCCACATAATTGTAGAATAACCCATATAGGTATGGAATATGAATTTGAGTTTGCCATGATTCACTGCTGCCTATGTATGCTAGATGTATATGTAACAACTCCTGGGCTAAAGGTTTAGCCCAAATACATGATATACCAACATACAATATGTAGTTAGTATGTGTAACCTAAGTGTTTGTGAAAATGACTGAATGAGTGTAGACTTTGTATTCGTGCTCGCCATGACAAACTGTCATGGACATATGATTGTTGTATGGGCGACAGCCCTTTGACGAAAGGATTTTTCCTAATACGTATGCTAATTAATACATAATATGTATGATGTAATGTGTAGACTAAGTGTCTGTAAAAGTGTCTGAACGAGTTAGTAATTAGTAAGATGTACCTGTATGTGGGTTGAGATATGATTCTTAACTACATCAATGATGTGTATAATTTCCTCCATGTATGACTTATTCTGATGTCTGCTTGATTATGAATTGAATGTGTGTGAATTCATGTTTACAATACACTTCAAAACATGTTCATATGATTGTATGAGTTGTAATATTGATCCATATCTTCTTTGACTATCTCATAGGACATCATGTTGTAATTGAATGTGTTTGGGGCTATGACATAGTCCAGGTAATCGGTAACAGCCCTTAAACTGGTGGTTGAGGTTATTTACGCCACGTAGGATGTGTTCAGCAAATCCGTGTCATACTTGGGATGTTCGACAATGTTTAGGACACACGAAGTGCTTATGTATTCCATGTCGATCAACTCAATGTACGCTTGGCCTAGTTGAGCTTATCAACTAACCCGATTGGACAATGTATGTTCACCATGTTTGGACGCTACTGTTTGAACCTAAGGTACCAAACTTACTAGTGAAAAGCTCCTTTAACCTTGGTACCTGGATCCCCTATGACTCATGAGCAGGACATGGTGGTATGGGATAATATTCGAGTTGTCGGCGTACTCTGATTGGTGATGAGCCCTTTGTAGTGACCTCGAGCATACTTTGAGTCTGCGTTGAGGCGACGAGTCTTTTCGTAGCATTAAAGTATAACTATGCCTACACTGATCAGCTGTCACATCCTGTGCGTGTGATGTGTTTCCCGCAGGAGCAACACTGATTTGGTGACGAGCCCTTTTGTGGTGACCTAAAACCGCAACATCGTATGAGATTGTCTAGGACTGACAATCCTAGAATGGATCATTATTTGGCTATTGATATAAGGGAGGTACCTTAGCTTCCCAATACTGCTGTATTAAAAGGACTAATAATAACTTGGTAATCATGTTCATAACATCGCACTGCATGTGCCGTGGGTTGAAGTGCACAGAGGGAAAAAAGCATGCCGTGGACGTAAGATGGTGTCGCACGAGGGAGTGTAGGCGAAGGCATGCATTATGAAAACATTTCATCCTTGCATTAACAAGTGTATATAAGACATGTTTGATTGTAATGCTTTATCATTACTGCTTGATTAAATTGATAACATGTTAACCTCTATTGTATAGTTCCACTGAGTTGATCACTCACTCACACGTTATAAGACAGTGTTTACAACACCAACCAGTCTCTGTTTTAGTTTCAGATGATGGCGATGCTTGCGAAGCGGAGCTGAACTGCAAGGATGACGAGAAGGCATTCTCTTTCATGCAGTTTTCGGTCGAGTCCGTATCGATGGGGCTTCAGGGATTATGCATGTAGAGGACTATTACATTTTTTTGACATAACACTTGTAATTATTGACCTGACATTATAGACATATTTTGGAGACTTATACTAGTTTATATATTCATTTCAGTCTTCCGCTAGCGTATTACAACTTCCCTAGATTATGTTTTGTTGTTTTAGCGTAATCCACTTCATGTTTTATGCACTAATACAGTCAACATTCATCCATCATTGAAAATATTGTATAAGTGATGTTCTGGAACTCGGGAGTGAAGTTTATGCTCGACCCCTGATTTTTAGGGCGTTACAACTATGCTCTACACCAACGCCAACGGTACATGCAGTGCAATGTTATGAGCATGATTACCAAGTTCTTATTAGTCCATTTCTTACAGCAGGATTGGGAAGCTAAGGTACCTCTCTTATATCACTTCTCAAACAATGATCCATTCTAGGGTCGTCAGTCCTAGTAAATCTCATATGATGTTACGGTTCTAGGTTGCTGCAAAGGGCTCGTCACCAATCACTGCATACCTAATTATACCCTAGTTACTACAATAATGCTCGTCGCCTCAATGCAGTTTCAGGGTATGTTCGAGGTCACTACAAAGGGTTCATCACCAATCAATGTAAGTTGACAGCACGAATACAGTGTCCCATACCACTGTATTTGGCTCACGAGTCTGGGTTGCTCACTAGTCACTACAGGGAGGCTCGTCGCCCCAGCATAGGTCGACAGCTCGACCACAGTGTCCCATATCACCATGTCTGGCTCATGAGTCTTAGGGGATCATGGTACCAAGGTTAACGGGATCTCACTAGTAAGTTTGGTACCCTAGATTCAAGCAGTAGCATCCAAACATGGCGAACATACATCGGGTCAATCGAGTTAATTGACGAGCTCGACTAAGACGATCGCACGTTGAGTTGATCAACATGAAATACATAAACACTCCGTGTGGCCTAACCACTGCCTACATCCCAAGTATGGCTCGGATTCATCGAACACATCCTATATGGCGAAAGAAACCTTAACCACCAGTTCGAGAACTATTACTAATTACCTGGACTGTGATATAGTCTCAACCATGTACAATCACAATAATGAATATTCAAGTCAAATCCTACATTCATATGAACATCTTATGACATATAACTTAAACATGAATACACAATACATGGAGGAAATCATACACATAGTTAAACATGAGTGCATAGGTTATACAGTTCATGGAGGGAATCATACACACAGTTAAGGTAGTTGGGATTCATATCTCAACTCCCTTATAAATCACACTTTACTAACTACTGACTCATTCAGGCATTTTTATAAACACTTAGACTACACTTTCCAACATACATCGCATATGTTGGTTATATTACGTATTAGGGCAAATCCTTTTGCCAAGGGGTTATCGCATACATAACAATCATGTACCTATGGTAGTTAATCATGGCAATCACAACATCAGATTTCACACGTACACAAACATTTCAATAAATACAAGAATTTCCCTATAGACTACATAGGTCATATATATATATATATATATATATATATATATATATATATATATATATATATATATATATATGTAAAACGAAACAGATATTGCATTTGGCATGTGAAATAGCATCCATGTCAGTAATAAACCATTAACCGATATTGAAAGCCTTGAAAACCATAACTTGTACGTATATAGTCCGCACCTTAAACCGAAAAATGCATAACAAATATGATTTAGATGTTAAGTCTTCGTCAACGGCAGATTTACAACGTAGAACATGAAATAGGTTAGCTACATCATTACTTAGACTATTAGAAAGCCCTAAAACAGATTAGGGTTAGGTTTTCTTATCCAAGTATAGAATCAGTATCGCCCGTATAGCGATACGAATAGGTGGATTAGGCACGTAGTGTAGCTGGGAAGAATCCCAGGATGAATCACTAACTTCTCTCCCTTTCTCTCTCTTTATCTCTCTTTTCTTAGCTAGGGTTTATAATTCGTATGGAATATGTGAGAGAGGGTTTAAGACCCTTATATAGGCCTAGAACTGACGGAAATAGTCCCAAGACCATGGTATACTTAGGTTATAACTAAATCGGGCTTGTTCCGATCTAACGGAGCAGTTTTGGAGGTCCATTTACTGAATGCGGACGGACTTAAGCTCCTTGATATTGGATCTTGGTCAAATTAAGTTTTCAGTCTGATCAGGTTTATAGATTGACCGTGGCAGACCAATTTCAGTTCAGCAATCATCGATACTCAATCATGGCCACAAGAACATTGGCATGTGTGGGACATTTCTCATGATCTGAGGGTAAATTTGGGTCAAATTCTGACGGTCTGAATGCTTATAATTGGCCCACAAGTGACACGACTCAGATTACTTAAATTCGTATTTAATTTCTAAAAATATTCACTTTCTCACACACTTCGCTCCGGACTCAAGAAAATAGTCTCAGGACATCATCTGGACTTGATTTTCAAGGTGATTGTCAAGTCCAACTAGGCGGTCATAATTGTCTAATTTCATCGCTATCGGACTTTTGATGTGCGGTCCAAGTCCGATACGGAGTTTCTGAATGCTCCCGAGAGCAACTAGGTTCAGAGATTAATCCTGGATTTTAGGGTAATGTAGCGTTAACAATTCTACAAGTTTTAGGTCTTGCAGAACGTATTTAAAGTGATTAGTGCTAATTTCACGGGTAATCTAGTTTAGCGCTAATTAATTCTCGTTAGATTTCTAAAGGATTTAGTCCTAAGTGATTTCTGTTTGAGGTAGTACTTGGGTCTTTGTACGAATTTTTTCATGACGTTACAGTAGGGCAATCAAACCACTATACATGCTTATTTTTAGGATTATCTTTGAGCACTTGTTTAATTATGCTTATGTAATGAATATTGAATTATATATATGCATGATTAGATGAATGTTAGGAGTTGATAGGAAGCACAACCCACACACACTTGTACATTATCATGTTTATTAAGTAGTTGCTTAATTGTCACATCTTTTGTAGTCTATGTGATTAGACCATCTATTACCTTGGAAGCCTTAGAGTTAATTTCCTTACTTAATTTAAATTACATATTAGTTTAAGTTGGAAATTGTATTTTAAAAGGTAAAAATTTTTATTGGTCTTAATTACCCCACCTTCTAGGACATAGCTTCATTCCTTGGCTCCCCCATGCTTTCGCGTACATAGCTCGTGGGCTCACCACACATAATTCTTTTATGTAGTTGTAATGCCCTGAAAATCAGGGGTCGAGCATAACTCAGCTCCCGAGTTCCAAAACTTCACTTATGCAACATATTTATGGATGGATGTATGTTATCTGTATTAGTACATAAAACATAAGGTAGATTAGGCCAAGTCAGTAAACATAGTTCAGGGACAGTCTGAAAATGCAGGCGGAAGTCTGAAATAGATATATAAACCAACATAAGTCTCCAAGGTAAGTATACTCTGCCAGGTCATAATTACAAGTCATGTATCAAAATACATATAACAAAATGTGATAAATCAGTACAACATAGTCCGAAATCCCCGTTAATCAGGACATGGCTCACATGAACCCGCTTGAGAACTGCATGAATGAGAATGCCTCCTCATCCTCATCGAACTCTGGTTCTGCCACGTAGGCATCACCATCACCTGCAGCTAAGTCAGAGTCTAGTTGGTGTTTAATCACCATCCCAGAACATGGGAGTGAGTGATCAACTCAGTGGGACTATACAGCAAAGGTTAACATGTTATCAATTCAATCAAGCAGTAATAATAAAATAGTACAATCAAACATGTCCTAAATACTCTTATTAATGCAAGAATGGTATGAGGAAATGTTGAGGGTCAAATAATACATATTAGACCCCAGTTATTGTCTGGATTTACAAACATAATATTGTTTAACGGCTGATTTAATCGTGTTTATGCTACAGGTTGAAATTCCAACCGCTCATCCTAAACGGGCCTGAAAAGTGTTCAAAATGCAAGATCATAAGGTTTTCGCCATCCGTTCAGCTCAAAACTTCATACATGGCCTGAAGACGATAAATTAACCGTACATGTCGAATTTCAACCGATGGATCTTCGTGGAAGTGGCCCAATGGACAGAACAGCCCATAAAACTCTGATTTGGGGCCCACCTAATATCTGGATATGCTCCAGTTTTGGTCCCAACTGTTTAAATGAGATGAGAAAACGGATGGACGATGCAGATTTCTCATAAACATCACAGCGGACCCCACATGGGGGGTGTGCGAATGCAAAGGCGGTGCACTCTCGCAGTGCACTGACTTTCTAAAATGGGTCAGCGAGCTCTGTTTAAAAACCAAAAAAAAAATTGAAAACTTCTATTTTCATTGCAGCCGTCCGCTGGTTGCTGTTGTGGCCCACCACCTTACTACAAAGATCTGATCCGGACCGTTCATCAGAATTCTACGGCTTATATCACCAAGACCTAGGTGATAGAATTTGAAGACATTACGTCATGGGCGTTTCAACCGTTCAAAAGGCAGAATGGATGGTAGGTTTAAAACTCCGTGGGCCGGATCATCGGAATTCCAAAACAATCCATTTCTTACTGATTTTTCACCACAATTTGAATGAACGATATAAATTTATCAACAAATCCCGATAATGGGCCTTGCCATCATCTCAGCGCAAGAGCGGAAGCTCTGTTCGCCCGTCCGTGAAATTTGGCAGCTGTGGGCCCCACGGCGTTCGTGATCGTCATCAGATCGAAGATCCGGACCATCCAGATGAAGCTCTGGCAAGAACTGACCTTAACCATGGAGTTAAACTACAACGTGAGGCTGTGTACTGTCCTAAAAATCAGGCCAAACGCAGGTTGATTCGCGTTGTTGCTATACTCGGTGTGAAGAGAGTCCGTTTTCCGTCCGAACACGGCACCCTTGTGCGAAAACTTCTAGCCTTGTACATAGATACAATCCGACCGATTCCCTTTGGATATAAAGAGAAGAAGAAATAAAGAGAAAGGGGATAGCGAGAATCAGAGTTTGGGCTTGGAAGTTGGGATGTGGAGCAGTGAAGACAGTGGTTTTCTTAAAGTTTTTTTGTTCTCTATTTCTGTTTTCTGTATTTTTACTTTTCTTAAGATACACAGCCTCATCATGCTAGGCTAAACCTCTTAGCTAGGGCTAAGAGGTGAAGCTTGTAGCATGATGGGAGAACCTGATGCTTGTGCCTTTTGTTTAAGGCTGAACTGATTTTGATTTTAGCTTAATTAGTGGAATGCTTTTAGTCTTTAATGGTCTGTTGTGACTAAAATTACAATGGGTCTGCAATGGCTTTGAGCATGTTCTTTTCCTTTTTATGTTTATGATGTCAGGAAGCCCTGTTGTTCACCATCGTCTCCTGGGCATGGTCGGATGACGGTACCCTTCCTGACTTTCATAGCATGTTGATTGGTTGGTAATTAGTTTAATTCTGTTGTTTGTCATAGTCTCCTGGGCATGGTTTGGTGATGGAATCCATTCTAATTCATATACCTTTCATCTCTTGAAAACTAGATCAATGACAGTTCAGTAAATTCCATGATTCATGAAACAGGCATAAGATCTCCCCGATCTCTACAAGTGGATCCTCTAAATCCCTAGTTTCCTTTCCTCTGATTTCTATAAATTTTAGATTAATATTTTCACTATTATTCCTCAAATTACATTCGGTTTAGATTTCATCTTAGCCTAGTTCTAGTTCTAGTTAGTTTTAGATAACGTACGAGTTTCAGTCCCTTAGGATTCGACCTCGGTCTTACCGAGTTTATTACTACATCACAACCCTGCACTTGGGGAGTGAATAGGAAATGATGCATGCCCTCACCAAAAACTCTCTCTTGCGACATCATCTAACGATTGCGGCATGAATCACTACCACTGTGCTCTACACTAATGCCAACAGCATATGCAGTGCAATGTTATGAGCATGATTATCTAGTTCTTATTAGTCCTTTTCATACAGCAAGATTGGGAAGCTAAGGTACCTCCCTTATATCAATTTTCAAATAATGATCCATTCTAGGGTTATCAATCCTAGACAATCGCATACGATAGTATAGTTCTAGATCGCTGTAAAGGGCTCTTCACCAATCAATACAGGTCTAGTTATATCCTAGATACAACAATAAGGCTCGTCGCCTAAATGCAATCTCAGGATATACTTGAGGTTACTACAAAGGGCTCGTCACCAATTAATGCAGGCCGATAGCACGAATATAGTGTCTCATACCACCATAATCGGCTCACGAGTCTAGGTTTCTCACTAGTCACTACGGGGAGGCTCGTCGTCCTAGCATAGGCCGACGACTCGACCACAATGTTCCATACCACCATGTCCGGCTCATGAGTCTCAGCGGATCACGGTACCAAGGTTAACGGAATTTTCGCTAGTGAGTTCGATACCTTATATTCATACAGTAGCATCCAAATATGGTGAACATACATCGGTCAATCAGGATATTTGACGCGCTCAACTAGGACAAGCACATGTTGAGTTGATCAACATGGAATGCATAAGCACTCCATGTGGCCTAACCACTATCGAACATCCCAAGTAGGACTCTCATTCGTCGAACACATCCTGCGTGGCGAAAACAACCTCAACCACCAGTTTAAAGGCTGTTACCAACTACCTGGACTGTAATATAGTCCCAATCACATACAAGCTCAATACTAGACATTTGATTCATACTCTACATTCAAATGAACATGTTATGAAATATAACTTTAACATAAATACAGTACATAAAGGAAAACATACACACAATTAACATGAATAATATGGGCTAAACGATTCATGGAGGAAATCATATACACAAGCAGGGTAATTGAGATTCATATCTCAACAACCTTATAAATCACACTTCACTGAATACTAATTCATTCAGGCATTTTTACAAACACTTAGACTACACTATTCAACATACATCACATATGTCGACCATATTGCATATTAGGGCAAATCCTTTCGCCAAGGAGTTGTCGCATACATAACAAGCATGTACTAATGACAATTAATCATGACAATCGCAACATCAAATTTCATATGCATACAAACATTTCAACATACACATGAAATATTCTATTTATAACATAGGTTGTACATATATTTAAAATAAAAAGAATAGCGCATTTAACATGTGTATTAGTATCCACGTCAAGAATAAATCATTATCTAACATTGAAAGTCTTGAAAATCATAACCTAAACATATATAATCTACACCTTAAACTGGAAAACGCGTAATGGATATGATTTAGATGATAAATCTTCGTCAACGGCGGATACGCAACCTAAGGCATGAATTAAGTTAGCTACAACAGCACTTAGACTATTCCACGCTCCATAACAGGTTAGGGTTTGATTGACTTACCCAAAAATGGAATTAGAATCGCTGGAATAATGATTCAGATACAATGGATTGGTGCGTAGAGGAAACTGGGAAGAATCCCAAGATAAAACACCCACTACTCTCTCACTTTCTCTCTCTTTTCTCTCTCTTATATAAGCTAGGGTAAGAAATTCGTATGGGATATGTGAGAGAGGGTTTAAGGCCCTTATATAGGCCTAAAATCGATGAAAATAATCCTAGGGCCAAGGTATACTTAGGTTATAACCAAATTGGGCCTTTTCTGATCTAACGGAACGTTTCTGGAGGTCCTTTTATTAAATGCAGTCGGACTAAAGCTCACTAATATTTGATCTTAAGCAAGTTAAGTTTTCAGTCCGATCGGGTTTTCAAATCGACCGTGGCTAACCAGTTTCAGTTCAACGGTCACCGAAACTTGATCAGGGCCACAAGTACTTTGACATGTATGGGTCATCTTCCCTGATCCGAGGGTGAATTTGGGTCAAATTCTGACGGTCAGAATGCTTATAAAAGGCGCACAAGCGACACCACTCGGATTACTTAAATTCATATTTAATTTTTATAAAAAACTTCACTTTCTCACTCTTCACTCAGAACTAAAGGAAATAGTCTCTAGACATCGTCTGGTCTTGATTTTTGAGGTGATAGTCAAATTCAACTAGACAGTCATAATTGTCTAAGTTCATCGCTATCGGACTTTCAATGTGCGGTCCAGGTCCGATACAAAGTTTTCGAATGCTCCCAAGAGCAATTGGGTTTAGAGTTAGATCCTAGATTTCAGGGTAATGTAGCGTTAACAGTTCTATAGGTTTTAGGTCTTGCAGATCGTATTTAAAGTGGTTGGTGCTAAATTCACAAGTAATCGAGTTTACCGCTAGTTAATTCACATTAAATTTTTAAAGGATTAGGTTCTAAAGGATTTCTGTTAGAGGTGATACTCAAATTTTTCTAGGATGTTACAATCTACTCCCCTTAAAGAAAAATTTCATCCTCAAAATTTGTACCTTCTCATACTCCTCAAGGATCTGAGGGTAGTTCTTTCTGACCTCAACTTCAGTCTCCCAAGTAGCCTCTTCTTCACTGTGATGCGTCCACAGTACCTTCACAAGTGGGATAACCTTGTTACGCAGTACCTGCTCCTTCCTATCCAAAATACGCATCGGTCGCAGTTCATATGTGGCATCCTCGTTCAACTGCACCTGCTCCCATCTGATAATATGCGAAGGATCAGGATCGTACTTCTTCAACATGGACACATGGAACATGTTATGCACGCCTGCGAGTGGTGTGGGCAAAGCAAGGCGATACGCTACTGCCCCCACTCGATCAAGTATCTGAAAAGGGCCAATGAATCTTGGCGTGAGCTTCCCTTTCTTACCAAATCGAAGGACTTCCTTTATCGGGGAAACCTTAAGAAATACATAGTCCCCAACTTCAAACTCAAGCGGTTGCCGTCTCATATCGGCGCAACTTTTCTGCCTGCTCTGAGCTGATAACAATCGACGCCTAATAATGTCGATTTTCTCTAAGGTTGCCTGAATCAACTCTGGGCCAATCAGAGTCTTCTCGCCCACTTCTGTCAGTAATGCGGTGCTCTACACGAATGACCATACAGTGCCTCATAGGGAGCCATGCCAATCTCGCCTAGAAGCTATTATTATATGCGAACTCGGCATAAGGAAGACAGTCATCCCAACTATCCTTGAAATCCAACACATAAGCTCGCAGCATGTCTTCTAGCACCTGATTTACATGCTCCGTCTACCCATCTGTCTGTGGATGGAACGCGGTACTGAACTTCAGCTTCACACCCATCGCTTCTTGGATATGAGTCTAGAAGATAGATGTGAATCGCGTGTCTCGATCTGACACAATCTCCAAGGGAACTCCATGCAGACGTACAATCTCCTTAATGTACACTTTGGCCAACTCATCTGCAGAATTCATAACTCTGATCGGTAGGAAATGAGCTGACTTCGTCAACCTATCAACTATCACCCAAATAGAGTCACTTCCCTTCCTTGTCTTAGGCAGTCCTGAAATAAAATCCATAGAAATAAAGTCTCACTTCCATTCAACTATGGGCATGGGTTGAAGCAATCCAGGAGGTCGGCGATGCTTTGCCTTAACCTACTAACACATGAGACAACGGGATATGAACTCAGCAATGTGAACCTTCATATTGTCCCACCAGTATGATCCTTTCATGTTTTGATACATCTTCGTGCTACCTGGATGCATCACAAGCCTCGAACTGTGGGTTGACTCGAGAACCTCTCGCCTCAAGTCAGGAACGTCTGGGACGCATAGGCGGCCTCAATAACGTAAGCCCCCATCCGTACCAATAGTCCACTCTGAGTCCTCATTTGTACCAACCCGCTCTTTCATCTTCACCAAAAGCTCATCATCTGCTTGAGCCTCGATAATCCTGCCATCAATGAGGGGCTGTACCCAAACATGTGTAACGACTTCATACAGTTCCTCTACTATGAGTTTTTGCTCAAAGTCTCGCAAAAGGTCCACCATATCCCATTCTGCAATCATAAGCGGAGCCGTAAACTCTATAGTCTTCTTGCGGCTCAACGCGTCTGCCACAAGGTTTGCCTTGCTCGGATGGTAGGAGACCTTGAACTTAAAGTCCTTTAAGGTTTCTATCCATCAGCGCTGCCTCATATTCAAGTCTCGCTGTGAGAATATATATCTAAGGCTCTTGTGGTAGCAAAAGAGCTCGAACTCCTCTCCGTATAGGTAATGTCTCTAGAGCTTTAATGCAAAAATAACGGCTGCCAACTCTAGGTCATGTGTAGGGTAATTTTCCTCATGTTTCCTCAACTGTCTCAAGGCATAAGCAATCACCCTGTCCTTCTACATAAGGACACAACCCAGACCAACGTGAGATGCATCAGTATATATAGTATACTTAACCCCTTGCTCTAGCAATACTAGCACAGGGGCGGATGTCAACTTGTCCTTCAGCTCCTGAAAAGTTACTTCGACCTTCTCATTCCTGACAAACTTCAAATCTTTCCGTGTCAACTGAGCAATGGTTTGGCAATCTTGGAAAAGTCTTGAATGAATCGTCGATAATAACCTGCCAGTTCAAGAAAACTCCTCACCTCAGTAACTGAACCTATTTGCTTCCAATCCTTCACCGCAGCTACCTTAACGAGGTCTATAACAATACCTTCCTTGGACACCACATGTCCCAGGAACTTGACTTCTTCCTTCCAAAAATCGCACTTCTTATACTGCGTAAAAAGTTAATTCTCCCTGAGATTATTCAATACCGCGCTTAGGTGCTCCTTGTGCTCTTCCCGACTTGTGGAATATATCAAAATGTCATTGATAAAGACGATGATGAATCAGAACAGAAACGACCGAAACACTCTGTTCATCAGATCCATGAACACGACCGGAGCATTTGTGAGTCCAAACGACATCATTTGGGACATGCTCACCAACTCCGCATAAGAAGAGATGCTCGCACAACACATCTTCGATCAAATCTCGGGCCGTAGACCCTCAGAAAAATGTCGCATCCACAACAGCTGATCACCCAAAATCAAAGGAGCATACCTGCCTAACTCCGTGAACCGATTCTCATACTTTGTCACTGACATTCCTCCCTGACAAAGGCGAAGGAACTCACTCTCCTTCTCGTGTCGGTAAGTGACTAAAAAATATTTCTCATGGAAGTGGGCCTCAAATGCCCCCCACGTCCACTCAAAATCCTCCGCAACTGTGCAGAGAATGCTATCCCACCATAAGCTAGCCTCCTTCTCAAACATAAAGGTGGTAAGCTCAACCTGTTCCACCTCGGTACAGTGTAGCGGTCTCAGCATCTTAGATATGCGGTCAATCCAATACTCAGCCTCCTCAGATTTGTGAGTATCCGCAAAAGTAGGAGGCCGCAAGTGCTGGAATCGCTCTAAAGTGCCGCTCACACTAGCATTCCCAGCTGGGTGTAAAGGTGAGGCAGGTGGAGCCGCCCCCATCGACTGAGCAAAGATACCAGCCATGGAGGTCAAGAACTACTGTTGTTGCTGCTGTTGTATCTGTTGTTGCTATATCAACAGCATCATCTGCTCTAACCCATCAGGAGGCAGAGTGGACTGTGATGCATAAGGTGTCGACGCAGACGCATGGTTCTGCTCAGGAACCAAAGGTGTAATAAGAGACACCACAAAAAGTGTCACAGGAGTTGGCCCAACAGTAGGGCCAAAAGCCGGCTAAGAATCCGACATAGAATCAGCACGAGACGGGCCCACATGGGGGTCCATATGGTTATCACTCAGGGAAAGGGCCCCGTCAAAAGACTCAACCAGAGAGAGACGGGTTGAAGTCCTCGAGCCCTTAGGTGGCATACCCTACATACAACAGAGGGTGCAACCAGTGAGATTAAGCATTCACACAGTCCATCTACATAGCATTCACTTCACAAGCTAAGGAAGCAACATGCATTTCATTTATCAAAATTGTCACAATACATGATGTGCAGCATTACATGAATCGTGATAGAGAAAGCGTGTGAGCAAAACAACTAAGCTTCAAACATTAAGCTTTAGATACTAAAACAACTACCAAACTAGTAAGCCTAGAAAGGCTACACACAAGAACAAACAACAAACAAATAAATAACAACTACACAAAGGACGATTCATTAGAATTTGGGGATGGAGGAGGGGCACCCTTATCCTTCAAACAACACATGATCGAATTCAAGGTGCGAGTTACTTTCTTGAACTTGTGCTTCACAAAATCTCAAAGATCCATGATATCCTGTCGTAAGACAGCCTGACCCTCCTCAAGTCGAGCTATGAGGGTATCCCTAGCGACCTGATCAGTGCCTTGCTCCGGTGCCGTAGGAGGAGAGTTCTCACTCGTATCTTGAGCTTCCTCTTCTTCTTCTTGTTCTTCCTCTTCTTCTATTTCAGTCCCGCCTTCTCCTTCACTTTCTTCTTCTTCACTTTTTATTTCACCCTCACTCTCCTCAAGTTAAGCTTGTCGCTGTCGTGGCCCGATATTCATCTGATTGAGAGTGGTCTCGCTGATGTAATGGATCGGTGCTGGCAATTCTGCCCCAAGTCTGTAGCCAAACTTAAGTGCAATCTTGCACACGAGTCGGCCGAAGGGAAGCGACTCAGTCCTTCTATTTAAACAAGCGATAAGGACTATCTGTCATAGTACAAACGTAGGCAGGTACAACTTCGCTCCTTACCCCACTTGGTACAGGAAATCTACCATCAGACGCGTGCACTCACTGCGATTACTCCACCTGGGTTAGACGTTGAACGTGCAGATATGGTGAAGCAGGTGGAGTCGCCTGTCATGTTAGTCGCTAAGAGGCTCTTGTTAGGCTGCCATTGAACCAGTCAACCACATAGAAACCTAGTGCGGTAATCCCTTTCACATACACTATTCAGATTTCTCTCACTTGCATGTACCTCACCAAGTGGCACATTCAGAAGCTGAGATATTATACCAACGTTGATTGTGGCCTCCCGATCCCTGCCAAATGGGATCTTGAACTGCAAGGGCTCTAGCGTAGTCTCTCGAATGTGGGCATAGAAGGCTCGGACAGTGCTCACATTTTCACTAGACTCGCCTTCAAATAGCGGACCCCACCTGGCCTCTTCTAAGCGCTCGAACAACAAGTATTCTCTAAAGAGTCGCCCATCCACATGTGCTTCAAAAAGGACCCTATGGCCCTCGTAAACACCATGGGATAGCTCTGCCAACAAAGCTCTTCCAACGGGAACCTGTGGATCAAGACCCCGCTTAGTCTGAAACTCCCTACCAGCCTAGTACTCGTGGTGGCGCCTCTCGGTCTCCTCGAGCGAGCGGGGCGACTGGGCCCAGCTTCATCTACAGGGGCTCTTTTCTTCCTCACGAGAGAAAGAATAAAGGAAATCGAGAAAAGGGCCACAACAACCTCCAAGAAAGCTATGGAAAAGTGAGGAAAAGGAAAGAAAGGAAGGAAGGGAATGAGATCTTTGGGTCTCCATGGATTTGAGCCTTAAAAGAGGGCTTTAAGGCTCAAATGAAAGGGGAGAAAGAGAAAAAAAGGACAAAATAGGATGGCTTAATGGGTTTACATGAATTTGAGACTCAAATGGGGGATTTAAGAGCTCAAATAAAAAAAAAACGTGGGGGGTTAGAAGATGGGTGTTGTTGAGAACGGTGGAGGGATAAAAAGATTGAAGAAAAATGAGGAAAAAAGGGATTGGAAGGGAGATTTGAGAGAGAAATGAGAGGTTTTGAAGAAAAAGGAGAGCTTAGGGGGTAAGATTGTGAAAAGAGGGGGTGTTAGGGAAGGTTTTAATCGGGTAACCGTAGATTAGCGGGCCACATTAGGCCCCAAAACGCGTCGGCTCGATGGCCCGACCCAACCTGACCCGTCGGTCGGCGAGGCCCTCACCGACCTCTGTCCAATCCGGTGAGGGCTCGCCATTCCGATGAGGTCCTCCCCCCTGGGTCCAGAAAAGTGTGGGTCCCACCTCGGGTGCCCCTAGAAGTAGTTCGTTTGGCCCCCGCTTCCGATTCGAGTCGTTTCGGGACATTTTGAGTAACTTTTGATGTATATCTTTGTTTTACCGATTTCTAACGACTGAGATGGAATGAAATACAATCTAAACCCGTCGATTGATGGTCTAGAAGTGATTTAGGATCATCGTGTGTGATCAGGAGTGTGCACAGACTCGATCTCGGCGATCATTTTCAGTAAACTTTCGTCAATAAATACAACTGGGAGTCCTAAACCTGTTTCTAAATTTTTCTCGCACCCTCCTACAGTAAAGTGGCGTCAGCGTGCAACGTGTGACCATAACCCAGGCCCAGTTTAATTCAAATCATGCTCTGATACCAACTTGTAATGCCCTGAAAATCAGAGGTTGAGCATAACTCAGCTCCCGAGTTCCAAAACGTCACTTATGCAACACATTTATGGATGTATGTATGTTGTCTGTATTAGTGCATAAAACATGAGGTAGATTAAGCCAAGAAGTCAGCAAACATAGTTCAAGGACAGTCTGAAAATGCAGGCGAAAGTCTGAAATAGATATATAAACCAACATAAGTCCCCAAGTTTGTATGCTCTGTCAGGTCATAATTACAAGTCGTGTATCAAAATACATATAACAAAATGTGATAAATCACTACAACATAGCCCGAAATCCCTGTTAATCAGGACACGACTCACATGAACCCGCTTGAGAATTGCATGAATGAGAATGCCTCCTCATCGTCTTTGAACTCTGGCTCTGCCACATAGACATCACCATCACCTGTAGCTAAGTCAGAGTCTGGTTGGTGTTTAAGCACCATCCCAAAACGTGGGAGTGAGTGATCAACTCAGTGGGACTATACAGCAAAGGTTAACATGTTATCAATTCAATCAAGTAGTAATGATAAAGCAGTACAATTAAACATGTCCTAAATACTCTTGTTAATGCAAGAATGGTATGAGGAAATGATGTATGCCCTCACTACAAACTCCCTCTTACGACATCATCTAACAATCACAACATGAATCACTACCACTGTGCTCTACACCAACGCCAATGGCACATGCAGTGTGATGTTATGAGCATGATTATCTAGTTCTTATTAGTCCTTTTCATACAGCAATATTGGAAAGCTAAGGTACCTCCCTTATATCAATTTCCAAACAATGATCCATTCTAGGGCCGTTAGTCCTAGATAATCTCATACGATAGTATAGTTCTAGATCGCTGTAAAGGGCTCGTCACCAATCAATACAGGTCTAGTTATATCCTAGATACTATAATAAGGCTCGTTGCCTAAATGCAGTCTCAAGATATACTCGAGGTAACTACGGAGGGCTCGTCACCAATCAATGTAGGCCAACAACACGAATATAGTATCCCATACCATAATCAGCTCACGAATCTAGGTTACTCACTGGTCACTACGGGGAGGCTCGTCGCCCCAGTGTAAGCCAACAGCTCGACCACGATATCCCATACCACCATGTCCAGCTCATGAGTCTTAGCAGATCACGGTACCAAGGTTAACAGAATTTTTACCGGTGAGTTCGGTACCTTAGATTCATACAGTAACGTCCAAACATGGTGAACATATATTAGTCAATCGGGTTATTTGACGAGCTCAACTAGGACAAGCGCACGTTGAGTTAATCAACATGGAATGTATAAGCACTCTGTGTGGCCTAACCACTATCGAGCATCCTATGTACAACTCGCATTTGTCGAACACATCGTACGTGGCAAAAACAACCTCAACCACCAGTTTAAAGGCTGTTACTGACTACCTGGACTGTAATATAGTTCCAATCACATACAAGCTCAATACTAGACATTTGATTCATATTCTGCATTCAAATGAATATGTTATGAAATATAAATTAAACATAAATACAGTACATGAACTAACGACAATTAATCATGACAATCGCAACATCAGATTTCATATGTATACAAACATTTCAACATACACATGAAATATTCTATTTACAACATAGGTTGTACCTATACGCAAAACAAAATGAATAGCACATTTAACATGTGTATTAGCATCCACGTCAAGAATAAATCACTATTTAACATTGAAAGTCTTGAAAACCATAACCTAAACGTATATAATCCGCACCTTAAACCGAAAAACGCGTAACGAATATCATTTAGACGATAAATCTTCGTCAACGGCGGATACGCAACCTAAGGCATGAATTAAGTTAGCTACAACAACACTTAGATTATTCCAAGCTCCATAACAGGTTAGGGTTTGATTGACTTATCCAAAAATAGAATTAGAATTGCCGAAATAACGATTCAGAAACGATGGACTGGTGCGTAGAGGAAACTGGGAAGAATCCCAAGATAAAACACCCACTAGTCTCTCACTTTCTCTCTCTTTTCTCTCTCTTATATAAGCTAGGGTTAGAAATTCGTATGGGATATGTGAAAGAGGGTTTAAGGCCCTTATATAGGCCCAAAACTGACAGAAATAGCCCTAGGGCCAAGGTATACTTAGGTTATAACCAAATCGGGCCTTTTTTGATCTAAGGGAACGTTTCTGGAGGTCCTTTTACTAAATGCGGTCGGACTTAAGCTCACTAATATTGTGTAACATTCCGAAAATCGGGAGTCGAGGATAAACTTCACTCCTGAGTTTCAGAACATCACTTATGCAACATTTTCAATGATGGATAAATGTCGGCTGTAATAGTGCACAAAACATGAAGTGGATTAAGCCAAAACAACATATCATACTCCAGAGACAGTTAAATTAGCGAGCAGAAGAATGTGATAGATATATAGAATATATGAACTGTTGTAGGTCTCCAGAGTGTGAAAATTTCGGTTAAACATATTCATGTATACTCCAAAATAGAAAGAGAAGAATATACATGGGGTGTGTAAATAAAAGGTAAAATACCAAGTGTAGTGACATCTAATCAGGAACCCTGTAAACCTGTCGATCAAACCTGCATACAGGAGGGATCCTCCTCATCATCATCAGTCTGGCTCTGCATCCCACGCATCGCCATTATCTGAAACTGAAATAGGAACTGGTTGGTGTGTACAACACCATCCCGTAATGTGGGAGTGAGTAGCTAACTCAGTGGGATCATAGAGCAAAGATTAGCATGTTATCAAATCAATCGTGCGATAATGGTAAAACAAGCAAATCAAACATTCCTAAATACTGTGATTAATGCAAGCATGAAATGATATGATGGATGCCTTCACCGACATACTCCCTCATGCGACACCATCTTACGTCCGCGGCATGCTTTCTTCCCTCAGTGCTTCACATATTTCAGGCACATGCAGTGCGATATGAATATGATTATCGAGTTGTTATTAGTCCTTTTCATACAGCAGGATTAGGAAACTAGGGTACCTCCCTCATATCAATACCCAAACAATGATCCTGTCTAGGGTCGTCACTCCCTGTAATCTCATACGATGATATATTTTTAGGTCGCTGCAAGGGCTACCAGGGCTGTTGCATGCACTCGTTGCTCTATTCCCCCATTACCTTATCAATACAGGCTTAGTTGTACTCTTGTTGCTACGGAAGGGTCGTTGCCTCACGTAGACTCAGAGTACGCTCGAGGTCACTACAAAGGGCTGCCAGGGCTGTTGCTCACACTCGTTGCACCGCTCCCCCATCACCTTATCAATGTAGGCCGACAGCAAGAATATAGTGTCCTATACCACCATAATCTGCTCATGAGTCTGGTTTGCTCAATGGTCACTACGGGGAGGTTTGTGGCCCTAGCGTAGGCCGACAACTCGATCACGGTGCCCCATACCACCATGCCTGGCTCATGAGTCTTAGGGGATAAAGGTACCAAGGTTAGAGGGGCTTTCCAATGGTAAGTTTGGTACCTTAGGTTCAAACAGTTATGATGAATACAAGGTGAACATATAATGGTCAGTCGGGTTACTTGATGAGTCCGACTAGCACAAGCGCACGTTGAATCAACCGGCATGAAGTGCACAAGCACTTCGTGTGGCTTAACCACTGCCGACGACTCTAGTACGACTCGAGTTCGTCATACACATCCTTCGTGGCAAATAGAATCCAACCACAAATTCTAAATTGTTACCGACTTCCTGGACTAGAGTATAGCCCCAAGCACATGTAATGTGAATCAGTAATCATATGAGAGAGACGGAATTGAAATATAAGAAATTCCAGCATGTTATCAACATATTGTAACATACATCATAAGCAGTTAACCATACACGAGTATTTCACACATAAGGTAACCAATTCAAATACAACAAGTATGGAGGAAATCATATGTATCATCAAATTAGTTGAGAATTCAGTCTCAACGTTAATCTACAACACCACTTACTCAATACTTACTAATACATACATTTATACAAACACTTAGTCTACACAATTTCAACGTACTTGACGTATGTTGATTTCAACATATAATATGACAGATCCTTATATCAAGGAGTTGTTTAGTACACACAATCATGTTCTTACATTCAAAACATATGGCAGGCATAAATCATATTGATTTAGGCATTTCAACAAACACTTAGTCTACACACATTAGTCTACATAGCATATGTCGGCCAATATGTACATTAGGGCGAATCTCTTCGCCAAACAGATCATACACGTATAACTAGTATTGGTACACGGTAAATACTCATGGCAATCATACCCGCAAAATACGTACGTATACAGTATTTCTTACAAATACCTAAAATACCCTAAATCTCATATTCTTCGTACGTATGCGAAATGTAAAACGGACAGCATGTTCTACATGTCAAATAGCATCCTTATCAGCAATCTACCATTAAACGGCATTGAAAGCTTTGAAAAATGGTAACCAAACCGTCTACAATCCGCACCTTTCGCCGTAGAAGCGTATCGATTCAAATAGAAAGTCTACGCTTCGTCAACGTCGATATGGCGACCTAATTCACAAGATAGGTCAGCTACTTCGCTACTTGTATTACTAGAATCCCCAAAACAGGTTGAGGTTAGGGTTTTCTTACCTAGAACGGAGTTGGAATCGCCAGAATAGCTATGCAGGTGGAAGGATCTGGCACGTGGAGTAGCAGGAAAGACTCCTAGGAGAAAGCCCCAGCTTCTCCCTCACTTTCTCTCTCTTTTCTCTCCTCTCTCCTAGGGTTTTCCCCAAATTCATATGGGTTAGAAAGCTAAGGGTTTAAGGCCCTTTTATAAGCCCAAACATAACCAAAACAGACTCCAAGTCAAGGTATACTTGGGTTATAACCAAATCGGGTCTGTTTCGATCCAACGGAGCATTTCTGGAGGTCCCCTGATTGAATGCAGACGGATTTAAGCTCATGGATGTTGGATCCTGATCACATTAAGTTTTCAGTCCGATCGGATTTCTAGATCGCCCGTGGCGGACCAGTTTCAATTCAGCGGTTACCGAACTTCGATCAAGACTACAAGTTTCATGACATGAAAGGGTAACTTTTCCTGATCCGATGGTGAAATTTGGTTGAATTCTGACGGTTAGAACGCTTAAAAATAACGCACAAGCGAACGTGCCAAATTTGGAATTATTTTTCTAAATCTTTTCCTTTTCTCACTCTCTTCACTCCGGATTCAATGAAATAGCGTCAGGACATAAGTTGGGCTTGATTTTTGAAATGATTGTCAAGTCCAACTAGGCGGTCAGGATTGTTTAAGTTCGGGATAATCGGACTTCTGACGTGTGGTCCAGATCCGATACAAAGTTTCTGAATGCTCCCGTGAGCAACCGGGTTTAGAGTTTGATTCCAAGTTTTAGGGTATTGTAGTGTCAACTATTCTAGAGGTTTTGGGTCTTACAGATCGTATTTAAAGTGGTTGGTACTTATTTCACAGGTAATCTAGTGTAGCGCTAGCTAATTCACGTTAAATTTCTAAAGAATTTGGTTCTAAATGATTCCTTTGGCTTTGGAATTGGGTTCTGAGAGGTTACCAAGGCGTTATGGTTGACCCATTACCTAAGGACGTCTAACCTCAGGTTGGCAAAAATTCGGGGTGTTATATATTGGATCTTAAGCAAGTTAAGTTTTCAGTCCGATCGGGTTTCCAGATCGACCGTGGCGAACCAGTTTCATTTCAACGGTCACCGAAACTCAATCAAGGCCACAAGTACTTTGACATATATGGGTCATCTTCCCTGATCTGAGGGTGAGTTTGGGTTAGATTCTGACAGTCAGAATGCTTATAAAAGGTGCGCAAGCGACACGACTCAGATTACTTAAATTCATATACTCAAGGAAATAGTCTCTAGACATCATCTGGTCTTAATTTTTGAGGTTATAGTTAAGTCCAACTAGGCGGTCATAATTGTTTAAGTTCATCTCTATCGGACTTTCGACGTGCGGTCCAGGTCCGATACAAAGTTTTCGAATGCTCTCAAGAGCAACTGGGTTTAGAGTTAGATCCTAGATTTCAGGGTAATGTAGCGTTAACAGTTCTATAGGTTTTGGATCTTGCAGATCGTATTTAAAGTGGTTGGTGCTAAATTCACAAGTAATCGAGTTTAGCGCTAGTTAATTCACGTTAAATTTTTAAAGGATTAGGTTCTAAAGGATTTCTGTTAGAGGTGATACTCGGATTTTTCCAGGACGTTGCAGCAGTACATTGTTGTTTAACAATATTTGTTGTCCACATTAATAAAAATGATTTTAAATAATATTTTCATTGATTTTTCTTATATATTTCTTACAAGAAATTGGTGTATATATACATGTATCAATACATTATATGCAGACAGAGTAGGATCAATTAGTTTGTTGAGAATCAATTACTTTTTGGAAGATATCTATAATACTCCCTCTCAAGTTGGTGTGTGGATATTATGAATACCCAACTTACGAATGAGATGATAAATTAAGAAGCACTAATGAGCTTAGTTAAGATATTGTCGGGTTGTTGATCCGTTTAGATATGAGCAGTACGAATGAGGCCTAATTAAAATTTTCTTGAATAATGTGTGAATTAATTCTAATATATTTTGGCGTTCTTTAGCAACAATATGGAGAGCACACTTGTTATCACAAAAGAGTGAAATAGGTTGTGGATGTGTCACTTGTAGATTGCGAAAGAGATAAGAAAGCCAAGTGATCTCACAACATGTAGCCATGATACGATATTCAGCCTAAACAGAAGAGTAAGAGATCGTTGACTGTTTCTTGGACTTTCATGAGATGGGAGAAATGTCCAACATGATACAATAAAATGTAATTAAATGATGAGTCTTTCGTTAACTAGCCCAATATGAGTAATTGGACAGTTGGAGTTGTAAAGTTTGTAAGATAGATGAGGTGACTAATGAGGTGATGATAGTTGGTTGGATCAAATAGTAGACTTCTATTGTTAGTGAGTTTCAAGTTTTGTTCCATAGGAAATGTAATGGTACAAGCTTCAAAAAAAAAGGAAATGTAATGGTACAAGCTCCAAAAAAAAAAAAAAAAAAACCACCAGTATCATGAAGAATTTCCAAAGCATATTTTCTTTGAGAAAGAAATATGCCATGTCAGGAGTAGGCCACTTCAATGCCTATAAAATACTTAAAAAGAACAAGGTCTTTTATTTTGAATTTTGCATAAAGGAAGTCATTGAGGGCAACTATAGAGCTGATATCATTGCCACCAATGATAATGTCATCAACATAAATAAGAACTACAGTGAAAGATGAACTAGTAGATCGTGTGAATAAAGAATAATCTGCCTTTGACTAGGTGTAGCCAGCATCAAGTAGTGTTGTAGAGAATTTGGAAAACCATTGCCTTGAGCCCATACAATAACTTATTGAGGTCGGCACAGCCTAGTCTCACCCTTTCGTGCAATTTCAGGTGGAATGGTCATGTATACTTCATCATTAAGATCGTAATGTAAAAAGGCATTATGAATGTTTAGCTGATGAAGATGTTAATTGTTAATGATAATAATGGCTAATAGGCAACATATAGTAATCACCCGTGTCTGATGAATTCGGCCCTATACAAGAGCCTAGGTCCCACACAAGAATTTATTCAAGTTTGGATTACAAACTCTGCACTCAATCATATACAAGAATATATTCGAGCTACACTTAATCATACACAAGAAATGTGTATGAATAGACTCTACAATTGACAACTTACTTGTTAGATTGGGCCCCGTTGATGTACCTTGCTTGATACGCTTGATCAATGTTCTCTAATGCTTCAATCAACTTCTCTTGTGCTATTTCAATTTTTGAAGTTGGTCTTCTTCAGCTTCCTTGTATTGACTACCTTACACTTGACACTCCAATTAGGCTACCAAGGTAATGTGAGGGGTTTGGTTGAATATCATAAAACTAAAGACCTAGTTGGTTTCCAAATAGGGATTCACCTACGTGAGTATTATAAATGTTTAAAAGATAAATTATTTACCTATTGGATTGATGTCTATCATTTAAAGAACGCAAGAAATCAATATCATATTCATAAGGAGTTTAGAATACTCATAAGAGTGATTAATCACATGGAAGATGACTTGGATTCCTTTGCGTAAGGTCTTACAAGTGTTGGGAAGTATTGGGATACACTAGGGCTTCTAACTCACTAAAATATCATCAAAATGCCTAATAACTGAATGCTCATTTTATAGAAATTGTGGTGCAACAGTTATAAAAAGGTTAGTTAACGGCTCTTTCAATATGATTGAAAGGCCCTTCGATATGATCGAAGGTCTTCAATAGGATCAAGCTCTCCCTTGATCACAATAAGAAACTTAAAGATTTATTATTATTATTATTTTTTTAATTGTTAGACTGTTTTTTTGATCCTATCGAACTAGTCTTTGATTTTATCGAGACGGTCTTCGATTTTATTGAAATATATTGATAGACTGTCGATAAGATTGAGAATTACTTAAAAACTGTTATATTTGGACAATTTAATTTACAATAGCTCTACACTTCTTTTATTACAACAGCTCTACACTTCTTTTATACTATCTTATCATGTTTTAATTAGGCTCCTAAGATTATAGGATAATCAATCAAAGATTTATTTATTAAGGATTTATGAGTTCGGATCCTTTGTTATCAGGTTAACAGAGAATTCCTGGTACCCTAATCCTCATTGGTCCACGTCACCACTCACTAAAAAAATAAAAAAATAAAAAACAGCTTCGAATGCCAAACCATTAGGGTAATAGGAATTCTCTGTTGACCTGATAACAGAGGATCCCGACTCAGGATTTATTATTTAGATGATAGATTATTTTGCATATATGATTAAGGTCACCAAAACACTTCAATTTATTTATTCTTCACTCATTAAGTTTTTATATAACATCGGTATTTAGTTTTCAACTTCTAAGAGCACAACTAACTCCTTGTCAGGTATACTTGATAGGATCAGCGAATAAACGCACAGATAGGTGTGTTGATAGTTGCTCGCTATTCAAGTGTAAATACTCAACGCGCGTCCATGGTGGGCACAACCAACGAGAGCAATGCGTGTAATAACTTATTGGTCGAGTCCAGCACACATTTTTTCAAGGCGCTGCAGAGATGTTTGCGTACGGGGCTAGGGAATCTTGGGAAAAATAGACAAAAAAACACGAGTTCAATGAAAGAAGCAGATAAAAAAAAAAGAAGAAAAAAAAAAGAAAAGGAGATAAAGCTTGTGGGGCCCACTGTGATCAGAACCCCAAAAGCAATGGTTGGATCGTGGATGTCCATTATTTTCTGAAGTGCGGCCCAATTAATAATTGTTGGTAAATTTATATAGATTAATGTAGTTTCTGTATAATATGGAAATCGAAAATAATATGGACAGGCTGAAGCACGTCTGAAAACGCTGTCCTTAAAGCGTTATTTGCCCCAACTCAAGTAAATTGAGTATGCTGATAGGTTACAGGCAAATTGCTTCTAGGATACGACGAGCCTGGTGTGGGTCTGCATTCAGCAAACACGAAGGCCCACCAAATGGAACTCAATTTCACTATTTCTGGCAGTATTACAATATAAAGGAAAATCCCAAAAATAAGAAAAGAAGAAAATAGAAAAGTGGTTTGCTCGATTAAGTTCTAATCTTCAGCCTGCTGGTTCGGTTGAACCGTCCTAGACCACAACGCTGGTCTGTTCTTCAAGCTAAGGTTGACACCTTGCTCTATTGCTGGATAACACTTAGAATATATGAGTGGAGAGGCTATTTTCTAGAATTCGTATGGAGTTGCTGGAGTGAGTTGAGATGATTTTGGAACCTATCCAGGCCCTCCTTTTATAGGCTATGGTGGCTGGGGGTTATGGTCCAGGGAAATAAATCCCATGACCGTTTTCTGGCTGTTGAGAAAACTAGCCGTTTTATGGCCGTTTTCTGACCGTTGTGCATGGGCCATTAAGCTGCTGCATGCTGACCGTTGTGAGACAGCAGCTAGCCGTTTTATAGCTGTTGGGGCTAGCCATGCAGCAGTTTCAGCTGGACCCTGCACTTATTGCACAGCTGTTACAGAATTTCTGCAACAGCTCTTTTTCAGCCCTCTATATATTCTAAGGGACTCTCATTCAGTCCTTTAGATTTTCGTCCAACCAACCATCTGCCTTAGCCACTAGTCGCACCGCGACTCGCACACGTCTCGCTCCGGTTCGCGAAGGGAGCGACCCTCTGCGACACGATGCGCACGTGCGAAGTGCAAAGTGCGCCACTAGCGCCTCTACAGCCACACTGCCTCACATGCCCACGCCCTCGCACCGAGCCCGAGACCGTGACCGTGACCGAGACCGAGACCAAGACCGAGCCCGAGCGCGAGCGCGTGCGCGTGCGCGGTGTTCCAGTGCTTCGCACTGGAACACGCAAGTCCCATGGTCCAAGGACTAGGTAGGCAAATATTATGGTACTCCACTATTATCATTTAAACCACTTTTCTTTCTCTTCTCTTTCCCATGTGGGACTATTCCCAAAGCCCCAAAAGTTTTTCAAAAAATGACTTTTTATTATTAAAATATATTTTTTTTATTAAAATCAATATTTTACAACAATCCCCCACTTGATTTTTTATAAAAAATATTTTCTCGGTTAAACATACTGCCAGAATAATTAGCTTATATGCATAAAGAAAGATATCTTTCGATTTTAATCTTCCCTTAGTGTAAGTATCTCAAAACTCTATCGAAATGACTGGTAGCCGCAGCTTTGAACCAGTTATTTCTAGATAACAGAGTTGGAGAAACCACACACATATTCGCTATGTGTTGTTAGAGTTCCCACAATCTTGCTCAGCACAATTAATGGCCATGTGCTTATCCTAATTCGTGAACGATCCCGAGAGAAAACTCTTAACTCTCATGAGAAACGGCACCATCTCTACGTTCATATAGGTGAAATCCTTCCAGTGTCTCCGTTACTATAAGACACTTGTCCTAAAGACTGGAATTCATTAAGAGTTCTAAGACTCAACCCTCTTTCGTAACGCTCAGCACTTATCTATTATGGATGAGGTTATATAATTTAGTGCTGAAAACTTTCCACTTATCAGTGACTTGTTCTTACCCATTAAACCCAAGATTAGAGATTTTCTGATTTTAGGTTGGGTTACCATCACTGGTGGAACTTTGGTTGAAGAGTTTCAACCCCATCCCTCTAGATGTAGCATTTACTACCTCTCTCGGTAGAGGTTTAGTGAAAGGATCTGCCAGGTTATTGCTTGATTTCACATATGAAATAGCAATGATTCCATCTTGAATCAATTGTCTGACATAATCATGTCGAAGACTAATATGTCTAGACTTACCATTATAAGTACCGCTATAGGCTCTAGCTAATGTGGCTTCACTATCACAATGTAGTGATACAGCCGATATAGGCTTTACACAAAAAGAAATTTCTAATAGAAGATCCCTTAGCCACTCAGCCTCTTTGCCTGTTGCAGCTAGGGCTATAAATTCAGACTCCATAGTCGAGTGTGTTATGCAAGTCTGTTTCTTGGATCCCCAAGATACAGCAGCACCTCCTAGGGTGAATACCCACCCTGTAGTAGACTTATTGTCCCCTGCACTCGATATCCAGCTCGCATCGGTATATCCTTCCAATACGGCAGGAAACTCTGAATAAAATAGTCCTAAGTCTTTGGTTGCTTTTAAGTAACCAAGGACTCTACTGATTGCATTCCAGTGTTCATTACTGGGGTTACTAGTAAACCTACTAAGTTTACTCACAGCATATGCGATATCAGGTCTAGTGCATTGCATAGCATACATAAGACTTCCTATAGCACTCGCATATTCTAATTGTGCAACTGTTCTTCCAGTATTTTCTTTTAGTTTGATACTTGGATCAAATGGGGTTTTTGCTTCCTTTATATTTAGATGGTTAAACTTGTTTAGTATCTTCTCAATATAATGAGATTGACACAAAGCATAACCCCCACAATGTTTTTTAACTTTGACACCTAAGATGGTATCAACTTGTCCAAGATACTTCATTTTAAATACGGAAGAAAGAAACTTCTTTGTTTCAGTCACACCTTCCATTTTATTACTTATTATTAACATATCATCAACATATAGACAGATAATAATGATATAACTACCATCTTTTTTAGAATATATGCATTTATCAGCTACATTATGCATGAAACAATGAGATAGTATTTTGGAATCAAACTTCTCATGCCATTGTTTAGGTGCTTGTTTTAATCCATACAACGATTTGACTAATCTACATACTTTGTTTTCATTTCCTGGTAGAACGAAACCTTCAGGTTGTTCCATGTATACCTCCTCATTGAGGTCACCGTTCAGGAAAGCAGTCTTTACATCCATTTGGTGGATGTGAAGATGATGTATGGAAGCTAGCGCAAATAATATCCTAATGGATGTTATCCTAGCTACAGGTGAGTATGTGTCAAAGTAGTCTATCCCTTCTTTTTGTCTAAAACCCTTAGCTACTAGTCGTGCTTTAAAGGTTTGGATAGTCCCATCAGTGTGATATTTCTTCCTAAATACCCATTTGCAACCTATGGGTCTAGAACCTGGAGGTAAGTTTACTAGTTCCCATGTTTGATTTGATAGTATAGATTCCATTTCATCATTTATAGCTTCTTTCCAAAAAGCTGAGTCTCTAGAGGATACAGCTTCCTTATATGTTTTAGGATCATCTTCTATAGTCATTACTATAGGTATTCGTCTTATAACATTTTCTCTATCTGCTTCTACCAGATGGAAAATGATGCGTTGTGAGTCTATATAGTCATCTCCAAAACTCTTCTCTATTCTAGTTCTTTGACTCCTACGAGGTTCAGTGGGAGCTTCCATTATATGTGGAGCTGTGCTATTTGGTTCTCTATTAGGAGTTTGAATTTCATTATCCTTTGACTCCAAGGATAGTGAGTTCTCAAAGAATTCAACGTCTCTTGATTCTATAATTGTATTAGACTCCATGTCTAGAAGTCTATAAGCTTTACTATTTTGTGCATACCCTACGAAGGTGCACTTAATAGCTCTTGGTCCTAACTTGGTTCTTTTTGGGTCAGGAGTTCTGCAGTATGCAAGACACCCCCACACTTTAAGATATCCTAGGTTAGGTTTTCTACCTCTCCATGTTTCATATGGAGATACTTTATATTTTTTAGACGGAAGTCTATTTATTATATGACATGCTGCAAGCAGTGCCTCACCCCACAGATTTAGTGGCAACTTTGCTTTTATTAGCATTGAGTTGACCATTTCTACTAATGTTCTATTCTTCCTTTCAGCTATTCCGTTTTGTTGAGGTGTGTATGGAGCTGTAAATTGATGTACCAGTCCATGTTCTTCACAGAAGTAATCGAATTCATTCGAGAAGTATTCTCCTCCTCGATCGCTACGGAGAATTTTTATCTTCTTACTTAGTTGATTCTCTACTTCTGCTTTATATATCTTAAACATGTTCAATGCTTCATCTTTGCTCTTTAATAGATAAACATACACATATCTAGAGCAATCATCTATAAAGGTTATGAAGTACCGTTTACCTCCACGAGTAAGAATGCCGTTTAACTCACAGATATCACTATGCACAAGATCCAAAATTTGAGACGATCTTTCAACACTTGGAAAAGGTTTTTTCGTCATTTTGGATCGTATGCACACTTCACATTTATTAGTTTCATTATCTGTGTATGAGATTAAACCATTCTTAGCCATGAACTTTAAAGTACTATACCCTATATGGGCTAGTCTATCATGCCACAGTCCAGCAGATTCAACCATATACGCAGAAGTGCTACTTTCATTCAGAGAAAACTTAACCATCCCGTTACAAGCATATCCCTTTCCAACAAAATTCCCATTCTTGGATAGAATCAGTTTTCCTGACTCGTATACAACCCTTATACCTGGTTTTCCCAGAAGATCCCCAGAAACTAAGTTTCGCCTCATGTCTGGGACGTGCAGTACATTAGTCAGAATCACTTTCTTTCCAGAAGTGAATATTAGTTCGACAGTTCCTTTGCCGACGACCTTCGATCGGACTTCATTACCCATTTGGACTTCTTGACCATCGGTCAATTCCTCATAGGTTTTGAAGGCTGATTTGTCGTAGCACACATGTACTGTAGCGGCAGTATCATACCACCAGCCTGGAACTTTGCCTTGGATGGTATTCACTTCAGTGATCATAGCCACGATATCGCCTTCTTCTACTGCACTTGCCTCTTTTTTAGATTTGCGATATCGGCATACTCGAGCATAGTGCCCGATTTTTCCACAGACATGGCATGGGCCTTTGAACTTTCCGTTCTTCTTTTGGGCGTTTTTCTTGAATTTCCCTTTATTGGGTTTTAGGGAATCATCTTTCTCGGGATTCTTGTTATTGGTGTTTTCTACTGCATGTACCTTGGACGAGGCATTCCCGTTATCATTCTTTTTATCGCGGTTACGGGATTCTTCCTCAATCCTTAGGTGTTTCTGGATTTGTTCCAGTGTGTAGTCCTCGGTTTTATGTAGCAACTTCTTTCTATAGTCTTTCCACATTGGTGGCAATTTAGCGATTATAGCCCCAACTTGGAATGATTCAGGAAGATCGATTTTGATCGCTTTGATTTTGTTTACTATTAGCTGCAGTTCTTGGATTTGGGGCAGTAGCGGTTTATTATCTACCATGCTGAAGTCAAAATACCTGGCGATGAGAAATTTGTTGGTCCCTTCTTCTTCAGCCTTGTACTTGAATTCCAGTGCGGCCCAGATCTCCTTTGCTGATGATGTCTGTTGGTACAGATCGTACAGGCGGTCGGAGAGTGCGTTCAGAATGTGTCCACGACACAATAGTTCATCTTCGGCTCTTTTAGCACGGGCAGCCACTTGCTCAGGTGTGTCTTTGTCGGTTGCTTCAGGCAATGCTTGCAGATTTGGATCTAGTATGTAGTAGATTTTCAGCGCCGTCAGGAGAAATTCCAGCTTGTCTTGCCATCTTGTAAAATTGGTTCCATCGAACCGATCAAGACGTATCAAGTCCTGATTCATCAACTTAATAGATGAAACGCTATCGGCTTCCATTTTAGAAATAACGCTTTAAGATTGTTGGTAAATTTATACAGATTAATGTAGTTTCTGTATAATATGGAAACCGAAAATAATATGGACAGGCTGAAGCACGTCTGAAAACGCTGTCCTTAAAGCGTTATTTGCCCCAACTCAAGTAAATTGAGTATGCTGATAGGTTACAGGCAAATTGCTTCTAGGATACGACGAGCCTGGTGTGGGTCTGCGTTCAGCAAACACGAAGGCCCACCAAATGGAACTCAATTTC
Organism: Magnolia kwangsiensis; assembly: GCA_037074715.1. Taxonomy (NCBI): domain Eukaryota; kingdom Viridiplantae; phylum Streptophyta; class Magnoliopsida; order Magnoliales; family Magnoliaceae; genus Magnolia; species Magnolia kwangsiensis. The sequence goes on from CM073578.1 coordinate 74,267,303, forward strand.
ACTATTTCTGGCAGTATTACAATATAAAGGAAAATCCCAAAAATAAGAAAAGAAGAAAATAGAAAAGTGGTTTGCTCGATTAAGTTCTAATCTTCAGCCTGCTGGTTCGGTTGAACCGTCCTAGACCACACCGCTGGTCTGTTCTTCAAGCTAAGGTTGACACCTTACTCTATTGCTGGATAACACTTAGAATATATGAGTGGAGAGGCTATTTTCTAGAATTCGTATGGAGTTGCTGGAGTGAGTTGAGATGATTTTGGAACCTATCCAGGCCCTCCTTTTATAGGCTATGGTGGCTGGGGGTTATGGTCCAGGGAAATAAATCCCATGACCGTTTTCTGGCTGTTGAGAAAACTAGCCGTTTTATGGCCGTTTTCTGACCGTTGTGCATGGGCCATTAAGCTGCTGCATGCTGACCGTTGTGAGACAGCAGCTAGCCGTTTTATAGCTGTTGGGGCTAGCCATGCAGCAGTTTCAGCTGGACCCTGCACTTATTGCACAGCTGTTACAGAATTTCTGCAACAGCTCTTTTTTAGCCCTCTATATATTCTAAAGGACTCTCATTCAGTCCTTTAGATTTTCGTCCAACCAACCATCTGCCTTAGCCACTAGTCGCACTGCGAGCCATGCAGCAGTTTCAGCTGGACCCTGCACTTATTGCACAGCTGTTACAGAATTTCTGCAACAGCTCTTTTTCAGCCCTCTATATATTCTAAGGGACTCTCATTCAGTCCTTTAGATTTTCGTCCAACCAACCATCTGCCTTAGCCACTAGTCGCACCGCGACACGATGCGCACGTGCGAAGTGCAAAGTGCGCCACTAGCGCCTCTACAGCCACACTGCCTCACATGCCCACGCCCTCGCACCGAGACCGTGACCGAGACCGAGACCGAGACCGAGCGCGAGCGCGTGCGCGGTGTTCCAGTGCGACGCAAGTCCCATGGTCCACGGACTAGGTAGGCAAATATTATGGTACTCCACTATTATCATTTAAACCACTTTTCTTTCTCTTCTCTTTCCCATGTGGGACTATTCCCAAAGCTCCAAAAGTTTTTCAAAAAACGACTTTTTATTATTAAAATATATTTTTTTTTATTAAAATCAATATTTTACAACAATAATTGGGTGGAGTTTACTTTATTTATTTTTTTTTTTTTGAAAATCCATCACAGTGGTGGGTTAGATGGCATGCATATGGCACGGTGAACCCAAACGGACAGTTGAATGACATTAACAAAGTAGGTAAACAAAGTTTGCACGCATGCCCATCCATCCAACGTAGTTGAAAACGTAGTGAATTGAAGGAAAAGGTGAGGAAACAGACAGACCACCCCATTTTGGCTCTCCCCTCCTAACATAGCAAACAGCACAAATGTTCCCTCTCTCCCTCCCTCCTCCACTGCCATTATAGTTTGAATCGACTTTCATGAATGCTTGTACCCCGCAACGCAAAAGACCCAAAATCCAAAACAGCCTCTGAATTGTGTTACTTCCGGAATCGGATCTGATCTGCTCTTGAATCTGAAACCCATATTCTTATTAATTCTGTGATCTTATCTTTAATCGTGTTCGTTGAGCATCATGACGGGGTTGAAAGCTGTGACCCTCACCCACGTCCGATACCAGAGGGGGGATCGACTGGGCCATTGCCTGGCATGGGTGTCCCTCGTTCCTGTCTTCGTCAGTCTCGGCGGCTTCGTCTCTCACTTCATCTTCCGTCGCGAGCTCCAGGCCATGTTCTTTGCCCTCGGACTCATCCTCTCTCAATTCCTCAATGAATTCATAAAGACCTCCGTCCAGCAATCCCGCCCCGACACTTGCGCTGCCCTCGAGATGTGCGATTCCCATGGCTGGCCCTCTAGCCACTCCCAGTACATGTTCTTCTTCGCTACCTACTTTACCCTCCTTACCTTAAAGGGCATCGTCTCTCCAGTCCGCCCCCACTCCCTCTTTGTCCCTCTTCTTCCATGGCCCCTCGCCTTCCTCACCATGTACTCTAGGGTCTATTTGGGCTACCACACTGTCGCTCAGGTTTTTGCTGGAGCCGGCCTTGGACTTGTTCTTGGGGCACTCTGGTTCACCTTTGTTAATTCTCGTCTCTATACCTATTTCCCTGCTATTGAAGAGAGTGCTTTTGGCAAGTACTTCTACATCAAGGATTCTTCCCACATCCCCAATGTCCTCGAGTTTGAGTATCACAATTCCAGAGCTGCTCGCAAGAATTCCCTAGGCAAGTCTAACTGACGCCTGCCCCCCAATGAAAATGACCAATCAGGTGCCACTTCTGCCTTTCTTTTCTTATCCTTTTGTTTTCTTTCTTTAAATATTCTATGCATTTTGCAAATCTTGTTGAGTTTCACCTATTAAGTAATAGACTCTATAAATCTTTCTCTTTGGGCTATAAGATAATATATTTTGGCAATATCTGCCATTACATCCTTCAGAGTACATGCCCACATTTTATAGATGCTTAAAATCTGGGTGCTTATTGCGCTCCAGTGTCAGGTGTACCGTGGATATGAATTGAAAGGCCATAGCTATTGCTTCAGCTAGAACATAACCATGCAAATTACTTCTTTATACTTCTCATCCTTTTACTTTTTCTTCTGTAGCCATTCAAATGAAAATTGTTCTGAAGCCACAATAAAAGAAGTAATTTTTCTTTCGTGAACGGTGATCTGGGCATTCCAGATTGCTAGTCCCATTTTCAATGGGGCATTACCACAAAAAATACACCGATCCAACAATCTTAACCATCTTTTTGTTATCACTGAAGCTTTGCTTCCTTTGAAAAATGATATAACAGATCCCTTTCAGAACTATATAAAGGGCATCAATCAGTATAGTAAGCTACAATTCTTTCATACAGAACTTGCAGAATGTGTAAAAAAGACAAGATGCTAAATGTTTTCTAATTCACAATGAGGAATTTTATTAAAGAAAAAACCAGAAGAAGAAGAAGAAGAAGAAGAAGAAGAAGAAGAAGAAATTCATCACCTCATGCACAGAAACTATAAGAAAACAGGCCATCACTAAATTAGAAGAATGCCCATCATATGATGACAACCTAGTCACACTGTTTGTAGCAAATGAAGCTGCAACATCACTCACCTGTAAATGAATATGGTGAAAAGAGGCCATCTGTTTCAGATCATGAATTTCCTCCAAATAGTATGGGTGTTAGGAAATCACCACTGAAGTGTAAAGAGAATCACTATTCTCAATGGGTGGAGTGGAAGAGGGGAAATGTCTTGTACCCTTTAGAATTCATGAACACCGAAGGAATGACGTATACCCAACTCACACTGCTTGAAAAGTCCCAAGAAAGGAATCCCCATTTAAGGGACCCATGTTGCCCATGGAGCCTCTATCAACTCCTTGTGGTGGCTTCTTCCATTATTCTCGTGATCTTGTTGTAGACTCTGCCATGAACAAATGTCCTCAAATCTCCAAACATTCCTACCTTTTGACATTGTGAAAGCTCTCCTAAAGTAGGATGCACAAGAAAAATTGATTGCCTAATTGTTTTTGTCCTACAAGGGGTGCCTAAGTACCTTTGAAAAGTTATTATCTCATTTTGCTCCTTCCGCTAGCCATGGACCCTACAAATCAGCATTTCCACTCCATTTTGGATAAGGGCAAGAGAACCAGCTAATCCATAAAAGCTAACTGACGCAGGGAAGGACGTGAGGTCGAGTACCGTCTTCCTCAAGAGGATAAGTATTCTGAATCCGCGGAACTTCTCTGGACTCCTCACAGAGACTTCTCGAATCCACGAGGAAAGAAAGCAGAAAATAGAAAGAATTTCTTATAAATTCGAAATTGATTAATGAATAAATAAAATCGAGTTCACAACCCTTTAAATAAGGGTACCAAGAAATAGGAAAGAAATCAGAATCAAACTACAACTAAAACTCCTAGAATCCGCGACTTACTATAAATAGTAAACTTAGTATTTATAGATGGTCGTGATGTCTACTAGTGCGCAAGGTTTTCGGCCAAAAATAGTAAGTGTCCTATTTGGCTTCACCAAACCGTTCTCCTAATTAGCCTAAGCACTTTTCATGTTGTACACAACTCCTAAAGCCCAATGGATGAAGAGTTATAATTAAACTAAAACTTACTATTTATAATAAAAATGAAAATAAAACAGGAAAACAATCGTCGATCAGGGGGTTTCTCGCAAATCTGGGCTGCGCAACCCGGCGTAGCTAGGTTGGTTGGCTAAAGTAGCTCGTTCTACCCCAAAATCATATATTTTACGTCAGCTAACTCATTCCGGATTGCGAGATATGCCCGATTTAAGGTCTGACGGTTCGGATCACTTCTGTCGTCGACTGGGCCTTTTCTGATCCATCTTGGCCATGAAACTGGCCGTGACCTGCTCTACATCAGTCCCCTCCACTTGAAAAGAACTCGTCCTCGAGTTCTCCTCCTGCCCTGGTTCATGATACTCGGTCAGGTCCGCGACGTTGAAAGTCCGTGAGATCGCCATGTCATCTGGAAGATCAACAACATAAGCGTTGTCATTGATCTTTTGGATGATTGGTTCCGGTCCAATCTTTTTATTCTTCAACTTATTGTACGTTCCGGTCAGAAATATTTCTTTTCGCATATGGACCATTACCTGGTCACCCACCTCGAACACCTTTTGTCGCCGATGCTTGTCCGCTTGCTCCTTGTACTTTTCGTTCGAGGCATGTAGCTTGGTCTGCACTTCTGCATGAATACCCATGATCCCGTCTACCATATGTTCTGCTGCAATGCTCATGCCTGGGAGCTTGGGCAGAGAGACCGAGTCTAGTGTATGGTGAGGTACTCGTCCGTAAATAACCTGGAATGAGGATTTTCCTGTCGAGCGGTTCACTATGTTGTTGAATGCAAAATTCGCTTGAGACAAGGTTAAATCCCACTGCTTCGGTTTTTCTCCTGAAATACATCGAAGGAGGTTTCTCAATGTGCGATTCACAATCTCAGTTTGAAAGTTAGTCTGTGGCTGGTAGGCGCTGCTGAACTGAAGTCGTGTATCGAATCGAGTCCACAAAGTCCGCCAAAAGTGGCTTATGAACTTCGTGTCACAGTCAGAAGTAATAGTCTTGGGAACCCCGTGTAGCTGCACAATCTCTCTGAAGAATAGATTCGCCACGTGTTGCATCGAGTCTTCTTGTATGGAATAAAGTGCATCATCATGGAGAAACGATCTACTACCACGAACACCGAATCCATGTCGCGTTGTGTTCGTGGGAGACCAAGCATGAAGTCCATAGATAAATCCTCCTAAGGGCCATCAGGCACGGGCAACGGATTATAGAGGCCCGTATTATGAGATAGCCCCTTGGAGGTCTGACAAATATAACAACGTTGGACTGCCTTTCTCATATCACGTACTAATTGCGGCCAGTAATGCCGTTCTTCCACAAGAGTTCGCGTCTTGTCTCGCCCAAGGTGTCCACTAAGGCCACCTCTATGTAACTCTTGGATTATTTGCTCCCTTAGCGAACTGTTCGGGATGCACAATCGATTTCCTTTGAAAAGGAACCCGTCTTGCATATGTAAGTCGCCGGGGTGACCTTTTTGGCATCGAACCCGACAACCTCATTGCTCATAGTGACTAACAAAGTTGCACGGCGACTCAGCGCATCAGCTACCTTGTTCTGTTGCCCTAACTTGTGTTTTAGTACGAATGTGAATTCCTGCAAAAACGAGATCTATTTAGTATGCACACAGTTAATGTTAGCTTGACTATTAATGAATTTGAGAGCTTGATGGTCCGTGTAAAGTATGAATTCCCTTTGAATCAAATAATGTTGCCAGTGTCGCAGTACCTGGACCACTGCGTATAACTCGATCTCATATGTAGACCACTTCTTGTGTGCATCACTAAGTTTCTCACTGTAGAAGGCTACCGGCCTACCTTCTTGAGACAAAACTCCTTCAATTCCGACATATGAAGCATCACATTCGACTTCAAATAGTTTGTTGAAGTTGGAAAGTACAAGAACTGGGGTCGTGGATAATCTGCGCTTGATTTCGGCAAAGCTCCTGTCGGCTTCGTCGGTCCACTGAAATTGCCCTTTCTTCATGCAATCTGTGATTGGTGACACAATAGTACTGAAATTTCTTACGAACCGACGATAGAATGTCGTCAGTCCATGAAAACTTCGCACTTCGTGAATATTTGTGGGAACCGGCCATTCTCTGATTGCCTTTACCTTTTCCTCATCCACCCGAATGCCCGTGGATGTTACGAAAAAACCCAAAAACAATAGGCTATTAGTCATGAAGCTGCACTTCTTTAGCTTGAGATACAATTTATTTTCAGTAAGCACCTGAAGGACCTTCTTGAGGTGTTCCATATAGGTAGTTTTGTCTTGACTGTATATCAAAATATCATCGAAATAAACCACAACGAACCACCCAATGAAAGGTTTCAGAATTTGGTTCATTATTCTCATGAATGTGCTAGTTGCATTCGAAAGACTGAAGGGCATGACCATCCATTCGTACAACCCTTCCTTGGTCTTAAAGGCCATTTTTCACTCATCACCTGGCCGTATTTGAATCTGATGGTAGCTGCTCTTTATGCTTAATTTAGAGAATATTTTGGCCCCCTCTAGCATGTCCAGCATATCGTCCAACCGTGGTATAAGAAACCTGTATTTTATGGTGATCTTGTTGATGGCTCGGCTGTCGACACACATGTGCCAACTCCCATCTTTCTTTGGAGTTAATAGAGTTGGTACAACACATGGACTCATGCTTTCTCGAATAAGACCCTTATGGATCAACTCTTCCACTTGTCCTTGCAGAAACTCGCACTCATTCGAACTCATTCGATAATGAGGACGATCAGGTAAATTGGACCCAGGAGCAAAGTCAATATGGTGTTGGATATCCCGCATGGAGGTAACCCATCAGGAAGGTCATCGGGCCAGATTTCTTGGAATTCATGTAGCAAGGGCCTTAGTTTCTCAGGGATGATGGTAGGCTCGAGTTCTTCCCCTTTTACAATTAATGCATTAGCCTGTCCTGTTTCTTTGGATTCCTCCACGAAGTCCCGTATGTTTAAGAGAAAACGGCCCTTTACTTTAGAAGTTTCAGGTGGTCCCTCCGGATCCATAGGGGCCAATATGGTCTTCCGGCCATCCTTGACAAAAATATATATGTTATCTCGCCCTTTATAAGTGGTGTCACGGTCAGATTACCAGGGTCGACCGAGTAACTTGTGACAGGCTTCCATGTCAACCACATCGCATACTACTTCATCCTTATAATGCTTACCAATTGAAAAGGAGATGGTGCACCATTCAGTTACCTTTGTTTTGTTGACCTTCTTGATCCAACCGATTGTATATGAAGAGGGATGATGCTCCGTCTTCAATTGCAATTTTTCTACCATGACCTTAGAGACGATGTTCTCGCTGCTCCCACTATCAATGATCACGTCACAAACCTTCCAATTCACTGTACACCCAGTGCGGAAGATGTTATACTGCTGTGGATGCACTTCTTTTCTTGGCGTATATAATAGCCGCCTCACGACGAGCGACTCGCCGTGATCTTGTTGAACCCAACCTGAATCATCTGCCTCGTCCTCGGTAGTATGCTCCTGTTCTTCAATATCTAGATCTTCATTAGCGTTATCAGCACTACCATCATTGATGCCGAGGTTTGCCACTTTTCGCTGGAGACAAGTATTGATATGTGGCCCGGTTGGCCATAACGATAGCAGTTGTCAGGCCTTGGCCGAGCATAGGGGTTCGAGATTCTATTTGGACCAGCAACAGTCGATACGCCCCTTTGGGGTCTAGCTTGCCCGCTTCCTTGATCTCGGTTCTCAGACGTAGGAGGTTGAGTGATGTAGGACGGCCTAATCTGACCTTAAATGATCATGGTATTTGAAAAGGAGCAGGTTCATGCAATCTTAAAAACAAATAAATATCAGCCTGATTCATACATCATAAACATAAGAAAAAAATAAGGTCGATATAGCATTAATTAGGGCCATCCATCACAAACACGAAGTGTAGAATCTTAAAATTTGAATTTAATTGGATCCGTCGAAAGATAGAACTTTCGTCTTGCAATAGGTCTGTCTAACGATCCAAGTGAATTTTCTAATCCAGAAAAATAAGAATTTCCTAGATTGGAAATTTGGAAAATTCAGGAAAAAAAAATATGGTGGTTCTTCAAATGTAGATTTGGGTGATGGGTTTTATGTAGGGATGAAAAGGGAATGACAATCTTTTGAGATTAAGAGAAAAAAAAGATAATGGGGTGAAGAAAAGAATACCTTTAGAAAAGAGAGAAGGAGAAAGAAGTAGGGGATGAGAAATCGTTTACTTGGGCCTCACGCCCTCTTCCAATCACTGGAAGTCGAAGACGAGATCGTCAGAAGCAAAAAGCTCTCCTCTTTTTTTTTTTTTTTTTCTTTCATCAACGTAACATAATATGCTATGGGTTTAGGGCAACCCTTATAAAATTCATAATTACATGAAATTACCAAAATACCCCTACTAAAAAAAAAGTTTCAAAAAAAAGAAATTTGTATAAAATTGTGCACAAACTATCTCAAAACATAATTAATTCAAATGTTCATAAACTAAATGTAAATTTAAGATACTCAATGAGCCTCGATAATAGTGCCGTGAAGGTGGTGCAATGAAGGTGGGCCGTGACGATCCAACAGTCCGATCACAACCTCCTCGCGATCCAATGGTCCAAATGTCTCCTCTAAGCAACTCACACATGTCACGAACACATGTGTAAGGTCTTCGACCTCTAAAGACCCGATCCGTATCCATCATCTAATCACATTGACACGGGTAATGCACGCCTCCTGCGTTGATATACTTTGAATGGCCTAGTGTCCGCATCATTGAGTGCGTGCTCCTACGGGCTTCTTCTCCTTAGACTGTGGAGCTCACTGGGGTGGGCCCGCGGCAGTGATCCTTACGATAGAGTAGGGCCATGTGGTAGGACATTCAAGTTGCATTTCTGCCCGAATAGCCAACTTGATCGCATCATTCATCGTCCAGACGGGCTGCATTTGGACCCGATCTTGGATCGCTATACACAGTCCACCGTTGAATCGGGCGACTTGCTGCGATTCAGTCTCTACTAAATCATTACGCGCCACCAGACGGTAAAATTCTTCTGCGTATTTTCTCACCGACCGATTGCCCTATCGACAATTTTGGTTTGTTGGAATAATACCTGATTGTAATCACTAGGAAGGAATCGGGCACGTAGTAGCTACTTCATTTGCTGCGATGTGCGGATTGGTGCTTTCACCTGTCTGGTTCATGCGAGTTGCAGTCGTTCCCACCAAGCTGAAGCTCCTCCTTTCAACTTGTAGGCCACAAGCTTGACCTTCTTTACTTCAGGGATATCCATATAGTCGAAAAATCGCTCAACTTCAGAAAGCCAATCGAGGAAATCCTCAATGTGTAGTTGGCCATTGAAGTTAGGAATATCAACTCGCATCTTGAATTCTCGATCCATTCGATCTACTCGATCACCGCCTTGTCTGGGGTGTTGGAAGATTATGTCGTCGATTTCCTCCGCACTGGAGCCCCCTTCCTCAGGAATGACCCGTGGATGCACTGCCGGTACTATCTTGCGATCAGGGCGATTGCGAGTTTAAGCAATCGGCGGTGGAAGATTACCACCAGGAACACAGAGTTGTCTTAGAGTTTTTTCCAAGAGATCCGCTATGCGGTCCATGGAAGCCTGTAGCCTTTGCATGGCTTACCGATTCTCTTGCTGCGCTACTTTGAAAGCTGCCGCCGTTAAAGGTAAATTCCCTGGAACACCGCCCATGGGATTGTTGCCCGACTCGTCGTTAGAAGCCATCGATCTGAGGAGAAACTTCGCTCTGATACCAAACTAACGGAAGGAAGGACGTGAGGTTGAGCACCGTCTTCCTCAAGAGGATAATTATTCCAAATTCACGGAACTTCTCTGGACTCCTCACAGAGACTTCTCGAATCCACGAGGAAAGAAAGCAGAAAATAGAAAGAATTTCTAATAAATTCGAAATTGATTAATGAATGAATAAAATCGAGTTCACAACCCTTTAAATAAGGGTACCAAGCAATATGAAAGAAATCAAAATCAAACTACAACTAAAACTCCTAGAATCCGCGACTTACTATAAATAGTAAACTTAGTATTTATAGATGGTCGTGATGTCTACTGGTGCGCAAGGTTTTCGGCCAAAAATAGTAAGCGTCCTATTTGGCTTCACCAAACCGTTCTCCTAATTATCCTAAGCACTTTTCATGTTGGACACAACTCCTAAAGCCCAATGGATGAAGAGTTATAATAAAACTAAAACTTACTATTTATAATAAAAACAAAAATAAAACAGGAAAACGATCGTCGATCAAGGGGTTTCTCGCAAATCCGGGCTGCCCAACCCGGCGTAGCAGGTTGGTTGGCTAAAGTAGCTCGTTCTACCCCAAAATCATATATTTTACATCAGATAACTCATTCCGGATTGCGAGATATGCTCGATCTAAGGTCTGATAGTCCAGATCACTTCTGTCGTCGACCGAACCTTTTCTGATCCATCTTGGCCATGAAACTGTCCGCGACCCGCTCTACATCACTAATCCCCTGAGAACACATCGTTTGATGTAACCAAATCAAAAGAAGAAATTTGAATTTTGATATTGACATTTTGCTTTTCTGAAGGGTTTTTTAGTTATATATTTCAAAGATCAAATTAACAAAGCTTCCTTTCAAATTGATAATTGAGCCCATGACATAGGTAATGCAACACATGCGATAAAACCCCTGCACCTAATGTAGTGGGAAGAGCAACACATGCTCAATCAGGAAGAAGAAAACCATTCCATCACTCACTAAAAAAACACTTTTTTGATTTTCACTTATAGAATCTGTTCAATGTATGGCTTGCATGTCTATTTATAGTCGCAAGTACATAGAATTTCTTATAGTTCTTAAATTGATTCCTTTTGGTTTAGACATGATCAATCTTAATTGCACTCGGCTTTTATTAAAATAATGTGAATGCACTAAAACTAGGTCCTCGCTAACTTGTATAACAAGCTAGACCAACTAGGACACTTATCTAGTCATGGAATCTTTCTAACCAAGCCAAGGTTACTATGGCTCAATATTGTATCATTACTGTAGCATGCTAGGAAAGTATCCCATTGGGAACACACCCTCGAGTTGGAAGCCGATGTCAATTCTCAAACTTGATGCACCCCAGTGGTGAGTCTTCTTTGGTTGTTGTGGTAGTTGGTGATGAAGCCCTCCCTATTGTCTAGGAATGATGAATACCAGATCTTGTTCCCTCTTTTCTTACACTCTCTGGTGTGTCATCCTTTTGGAGTTGCTTGTGGTACTCATTGGGACCCATTTGCTACTATCTCCGTTGTTACTGTTAGGTTAATCTTGCAACATTCTTGATATTTTCCTGGGTCACAGTGACAACCTTCGTCTTGCTGTTTTGTGGTGGTGATTCAATAATGGTAATGACCACCATTGTTACTGTTACAATATGGGCAGTAAATGTCGTTACGATCAAATTAGGAAAAAAGAAAAGAACAAACAAAGAAAGAAAGAAAAGAAAAGAAAAGAAAAAACTAAACAGCCTTGTAACGGGCTGTTATGGGGCTTTTTTATTTTTGTAAAACGGTCATTACAGCCCCATGAAGCATAATGGTACCCACCATTATGTAATGGTAACAGTGATGCCCATTACACAATATAGTGCTGTTATGCTTGATTTTAAAAAATGGCCTGTAATGGGATGGATACGGGCCCATAACAGGCTGATACTTTTCTTTTTCTTTTTTAACTTTAAAAAGATTTTGACTGTTACAGCGCTGTAAGTGCCATTATGGCTTGTACTGTAACAGCCATAAGGCTGGCCGTTATGAGCTTGTTCTATTGTGATCTTTTGTAGTTTGGAGAAGGTTATTGGTACAGTTTGGCATTAGGGTGTCCCGTATCTGTTACGATACGGCCGTATCGGCCGATACGTATCGGTAACGGCAGTGACCATTACGCGATACGGGGCCGTAACGGGGCAACCCCCGATTCTGTAGCCGTAACGGCTGTTATGGGGCATAACGGCCATTACTGTCCCTTAACGGTCACAGTGTAACAGTAAAAAAACGGCCCTTTTTTTTTTTGCCTTTTAAGGTCTGTTTTTTCAATTTTTTGAAACTTCTTTCTTCCAAACTCTTCCTAAATCATTCTATTGCTATTTTCGACCACTCTTAGCTTGATATTACAGATAAAAACAACTTATATTAAGGATTTTCTTAATTCGAAGCTCCATGGGCCATTTTTCAGAAATTCCTTAAAAATAATATTTATATTTTTTATTCAATGTTTTGCTGTTTGAATGGTAGAATATGATGTGTTAATCATAACAAAAGATATTAATGTCCATTTTACAGATTGTTGTTGTCATTTTATATATATTTATATTTTTTTCTATTTACGCATTATTTTCAGCCATTTTTTTTTTTAAATTTGAAAAATCATTTTTATTGAATGTTTTGTTGTTTTAATGATAGAATATGATGTGTTAATTATAATAGAATATGTTAATGTCCATTTTACAGGTTGTTGTTGTCATTTTATATTTTTTTATATTTTTTTTCTATTTACGAACTATTCCCCCCCCCCCCCCCCCGCCCCCCCTTTTTTAATTTGAAAAATCATTTTTTATTCAATGTTTTGTTGTTTTAATGGTAGAATATGATGTATTAATCATAAATGTGCATTTTACAGATTGTTGTTGTCATTTTGTATTTTTTTTTAATGCTTTTTCTATTTACGTACTATTTTTGGCCCTTTTTTTTAAAAAATTCAAAAAATCATTTTTTATTGAATGTTTTGCTGTTTTAATGGTAGAATATGATGTGTTAATCATAGTAGAACATGTTAATGTTCATTTTACAGATTGTTGTTGTCATTTTATATTTTTTTATAAATTTTTTCTATTTACGCACTATTTTTGGCCTTTTTTGTTTTTTTTTTTTTTTAAATTCGAATATATTACACTTGTAAAATATTTTCATATTACATTCATTCTAATATAGCTATCATTAATAATAGATAGTTAGAAAATTAAATATATGAGTTTTGCAGTCAACACTAGGTTGTCTGGTTCATAAATTCATCAGACAATCTGATACAACTTCTCACCAAAGAGTGGACCGTTACACCATTATAAACATGTTCCAATTTATAAATGAGTGCATATTTGGAATGCTTAGAATATTCCGGATTTAATTCATATTTTTTGGTAAAAAAAATTGCACTGTTACGGGCGGTTATGCCCTCCTATCGCCGTTACACCCCCATATCCCTATCGGTATCGGAGGGCACCTTTACGCCAACCGATGCCGATATGGGATACCTTGTTTGGCATACAGATCATTGGAAGACTGGTAGGGACAAGGTGTTCCGTATCTGTTACGATATACTCGTAAAGGCCGATACGTATAGGTAACGACCATGATCATTACGCGTTTGATGCAGGACAATTAAACACTTGCTCTAAAAGCTCGAACTGTTAGAGTATGGCGAATTAATCCTTTTATTTCATAGCTCAGGCCTTATATCTCGTGGGTTAGGACCTAGGCCGACCCTTGTGGGCTTATGGGCCCCAAGTCACATGGGCCGCCCACCACGAGTGTGTCCTCGCATCCCAGGGGCTACCTCACTTGAGCCCGGTGTGAAATGTCCCTGCATTAATCACTCTCTGTGAGGAATCTCAAACACGAGACTTCCCCCGTGGGGCTTCAAATCACATGGGTCCATCACCTCGAGTGTGTCCCTGCATCCCACGGGCTATCCCACTTGAGCCCGGTGTGAAATTTCCCTGCATTAATCACCCTCGGTGAGGAGTCTTGAACACGAGACCTCCCGTTCTAATACCAATTTGATGCAGGGCAATTAACCACTTGTTCTAAAAGCTTGAACTGTCAGAGTATGACGAATTAATCCCTTAATCTCATAGCCCATGCCCCACATCTCATGGGTTAGGACCTTGGCCGAACTCCCCTCGTGGGCTCGTGGGCCCCAAATCACATGGGCCGCCCACCATGAGTGTGTCCCCGCATCCCACGGGCTTCCTCACTTGCGCCCGATGTGAAATGCCCCTACATTAGCGTTACAGGGTTGAAATGAGATTGTTGGTTTTTTAAGACCATATCAGCCATTACGGTGGTCGTAAAGGCCATTACAGGGCATAACGACCATTACTCCTGTAAAGGTCGAAAAGCGACCACTTTTTCCATTAAAAAAAAAAAAAACTTTTATCATTTCAAAAACTCTCCTAGGTCATTTTACAACTGATTTCGACCACTCTTACTATACTTTTTAATATTAAAACCGTATATTAAAGTGATTTGAGCGAATAGAACCTCCTAGGTAATTACAATTGATTTCGACCACTCTTACTATAATTTTTAATATTCAAACTGTAGATTGAAGTGATTTGAGCGAATAGAACCTCAAGGGCCATTTTTTTAAAATTGAAAAAGTAGTATTTATGACTTTTCCTGATTTCTAGTTCTAATGCTTGATTGTGATGTGTAAACATTAGAGACTTATAATCATGTTCACAAATTCACTAGACAGCCCGATACAACACTCTCACCAAAGAGTGGACTGTTACATTATCATAAACATGTTCAAAAAAAATAAAAAATGAATATATATTTGGAATATTTACATTATTCTGGATTTTCTAGATATTTTTTCAGAATTTGTCAGACAAATCTAAATTTCCAACCGTTATGAGGTCGTAACGGCTGTTACACCCCCTTATCGGCCATTACGGCCAATACCCGTATCGGAAATGGTGGTGACTGTTACGGCCACCGTTACCGATACAGAATACCTTGGGTAGAGATTGGAGATAGGAAGAACGCATGATAATAGCTAGAGAAACTTGGATAGAAGTTGGAAGATGGATAAGGGTAATTGTAATAGGTAGGAGATTCCTGATAGGAGTATCCATATGGAGCCTAGGAATATCCACTTTTCGCAGGCATTTCACAACAAGGAACAAGGATGTTTAGGAACAGATATTTGAGAGAATTTCTGGACAGACTGCAGGCTGGGATTAGGGATAACTTTGAGCTAGGTATTCGGGCTGTAAGCTTACAGATTTGAGATGGTAATGTGCTGTAATGGGTTCAGATTTGTTCTATAACTGAGGCAGAAAACAGGACTATAACATGGGAGAGATTCTGCAGGTTGTAGTGCAGGATGTTGATTGGAAATTAGCGAACGATTCTGTTAATATTGTCGGAGAAAGAAGAAAATTTCTAGTAACTGATTTTCAGTAGGAACAAAATTTCAGGTTAACCAATTGATCCAAGAACAACTTGATAGCAGAAAACAGAAATCAGATTAAATTTGATCATAACAGGTGGGGACTTGATGCAAAAACAGATCCAGAATAGTACCAATTTGCAGAAAAATAGGGATCGCATTAACTGGCTGGTCTTAAAGACCAGTTTTAGCAGAAAATTTGATTCTTAGCCTAGATACAACATTTTTTTATTTTATTTTGCATGAATACAAGAATTGGCCAATGATTTGATTTGAAGAAACAGAGACCAGAGCAATAACCAGTTGTTGCAGAATCTGACAAAGATAATTTTGTTTTTTTGCAGAATCTGACAGATAATTATCCCCCAAGTAAAAACAATCAACAAAAACCTCCTTTTAAGATTGATAATTGAGCCTATAACATAGATAATACAACACATGCAGTAAAACCTTCATAACTAATGCAATGGGACTCATGGTATTACCCATAAAAAAACTTTATTCAAATATCATTTGTAACATCTTTCATATGTATGTCCTGCATGCTTATGTATAGGAAATCTTGATGAGCTTTCTTTCAGATCTCTACCTATGGGAATGGCGGAATGGTTGTAAAGAAGCTTTGATGAAGTGGTGAGCAGGTTGGTCCCTGACATGGATGTATATGAGGTGTCTGGGCAAGATGGTTTCTCAATGGCATTCTATCACAGATGTTGGGTGTCATTAAAGATGATGTTATGAGCTTCTTCTCGAAGTTCCATGCTAGCTCCAGAATAAGCAATGTGCCAAATGCAAAATGCATCCCTCTCATCCTGAAGACAGGATGTGGTTAACATTCATTATTCTAAACCCATTAGCTCAGTCTGAGGCATCTACCAAATTGTGGATAAGGTCCTCCCAGCTACATTGAGGTAGGTGTTATGTTTCGGCATTAGGAGATGGCATATAATCATGTTGATTGGGACATTGTCAAATATTCTTTATCCAAGATGGGTTTTGGGGAAAGATGGATTGAGGGGGGCAAAGAATGCATGTCTGTGGTTTCCTTGTTAAGTCTTATGAATGACGCACTGGCCTGTTTCTTTGCTAGCTCAGTAGGCATCCGTTTAGGGCGAACCTTTGTCCCCTCCCTTGATTTCAATAATGTTAGAAGGTTTAAGTTTGCTTATGGAGAAATCATTTGCTTGCGGCATTGTGAGGGGTAGCAACTTCAATTTGTGGATGGTACTATCTTGTTTTGTGATACCAAAGTGAATCAAGTGGTCAATGTTAAATAATTTTTAGATGTTTTGGGCCATTGTAAGGTTTGCGAGTGAATCTCAGTAACGTGCCATGTTGGCTATTAGTGAAGACATTTTGAACCTATTGGCAAGGTGCGTTAGTTGTAAAGCGGGGAGTCTCTTGTGTTTTTATTTCAGTGTACCACTTGGTGGAAATCCAAGATCAACTGCTTTTTGGGATTCCATTATGGAGAGGATTGGGTAGAAGCTTTCTAGATGGAAAGGGAAGTATCCATCCATGGGGTGGAAAAATCACTCTCACGAAGGTGCCTTTCTATAAGCTTTTCCTTTATTCCTCTCTTTTTAAGATCCTCGCTTTCATGCTTTTGAAGATTGATTGAGTTGAAAGGGAAGCCATAATTTCTACCTTGTTAAATGGAAGTGCAAAAGCCTATGCGCAATGGGGTGCTCAGAATCAATAATGGTAGGGAGAGGAAGTGGTCGCTCTTGAATAAGTGATGGAGAAGATTTGTGGAGGAAAAACGGTGATTTCTGTGGTGTACATTTATGAATCTAGCCAAAACAAGCTCCAAAGCATGTATAGCCACCATTTTGCCACTGGCATAGAGGTTCTTGATCTAGAAGCAGAAAAAGCCTCTACACCTGCCCCAGAGCATCAGTGCCATAGAAGACTTTGCGCCTAGTGCAGAAAGTCACAACCACATGCATAGCCAAGTAGGAGTTCAAATTACTTTCTAAGATTGACAAAATCAAACCTTCTCTTGTCCAATCATAGATTGACACATCATCAGAGCCATCTAACTACCTTTTTGGTAGGAATACAAGCCCTTGAAGGCTATAAAATCATCTCCAAACATGTGATTTGAAGATCTTCTTAGGACTTCTGGCCCCGACACTATACTCCTTAACTGAAGTGAGTCTTGCTTTTGGCTGAACACTCCCACTCTCTAAGGGAGGGGCTTTGTGCCAGTAGTTGGCCTCCTTAGGAGAAGTCTCTGCACCCCTCACAGACTCGCTGCATAGGCTATGTGCCTACCACAAAAGATGCATTCTGTCCCATGCTTATGAGACAACCAATCACTAGGACTAGGAATCTAGGATCATCCCACTCCACTTGCTGACTTCCCTCACCTTGCATTTGGCCTTAAAGCCACATGCGCAGAGGGTCTCACGTGACTGCCAAGAGTCTGTACGTTGGTCAGTCTTGAAATCTCAACACTATAGTACTTCAATTCCTTGCCTCAGCCTGCTTCAGATGCTAGACCATTTGTGACAGGCACTGAGGTCCCTGCTCATAACTACAGGCACCAGGGTCACTACTCATAACTGTAGCCTTTTTCCCTTTTATTTCAAAGGTTTTCCCGAAGTTATGTAACCAATGGCTTGTCACAACTAGGGTTGTAAATGTCCCCAAAATTAATGAAACCCTCTAAAATGGATTTTGGATGCAAATATGGCGCACTATTATTTAAAACAAATAAATTAAAAAAAGACAATTTTTTTAAACAATTCTCAAGGCAGTTGTTTCCTAGGCGTGAGTGCTAGGTGGCATGGTGATGTAGGACGAATGGTCTAAACTAAATATGATGCGAAGAGATTATAGATGGATTAAAGAGCAATCCCAAGTATAAGACATACTAACCTACCACAAAATTAAGAATTCAAATAAACAATAGAATTCAGATTTCAATCTAAATCACAATCCCACAATAAACTAAATCATATACAAACATGAATTTTTAATGATCAATGGAAGATAGAACTTCCCCTATAGCATAGGCTTAGGTCCAATTCAAAGGTGCTGATTTGGTCTTTCCAAGGTTAGGGATATGGGAATTTAGGGTTATGGTTTGAGTGTGTTATGGTTTGAGTGTGTATGGTTAGGGATTTGAAAAGAATTAGGGCTTTAGAAGGAATATAGGATTTTATATGGAATTGAGGATTAGGGTTTCATATGGAATTGGGGATTAGGGCATGGGGAAAATTAAAAGAACTAGGGTTTATAGTAGAATAGGAGTTAGGGTTTTAGGCTAGAGTTTTACATGCTAAATTCCTCATGCTCATCCTCCGTAGCGAAAAGGACATCTTCTACCCCGCAGGTATGAGTTCCA
Source organism: Magnolia kwangsiensis (assembly GCA_037074715.1). NCBI lineage: Eukaryota > Viridiplantae > Streptophyta > Magnoliopsida > Magnoliales > Magnoliaceae > Magnolia > Magnolia kwangsiensis. The sequence continues at coordinate 74,285,989 of CM073578.1, forward strand.
AGGAATAGGAAGATGGGTTGAAGAAAGGGAAGAAAACTGAGAGAATTTGTACTGTAATCATCATCATGGCCTCACATACAAATTCACACTGTAATAAGGCATGAAGAATTTGTACTGGATCTTAGCTCTGTCATTGTCATCATCATCATGGCCTTTCTCCCAACAATTTGGTGTTGGCTTTGATATGGTAGGTTTGCACAAGTTCTATGAACAATCACCAGTCAGACATCAACTCTTCATCTGTAATCTGGGCTCTGGAACAGCCATGGTAAGAGGTAGACATCGACAACACTTGCATGCCAACAGTCCCACCTAATATAGCCCATGACGCAACTAACTATGCACACCCAAAGTGCGATCAAGTGAGGGTCATGGAGGCTAAGTTTTTGGACATACCACTGTGCATGAGGAACATACAGTGCAGTGTTGGGCATGATAGTGTTGGCATGTAAGTTGGTTTGGTGAAGGTATATCAGTGCCTCCCTGGTATTCTTTTCAGCTAACTACTTGGGCATGTCCTTCCACTTTGGTCTGATGGTAGCATATCCCTTGGGTGCTTGATATACTTTGCTTTTGTAGATGCCACGTGTCTTAGAGAAAAAAAATCTTTTGCAGAGGGTGGAAAACCTAATTGACGCGGGCAATATGAAAATTGCATTCCTGATTTGTTTCAATCTTGAACCAATTCAGGGATGTGCCTTATCCACAGATTTAGGCTTCCAACACTAGGTTGTATGATCACTTTGAATGCTTCAATCTCTCCATAAACAATGTAAAATGTACTGGAAGTGGGGAATAGAAGAAATAGGACAAAAATGGATAGAAAGGACAGATTTTGTGGATTTTCTTAACGCAGGAAAAAAAAAATAAAAAAATTTGACACCAAAAAACTAGAGTGTCACCTCTAGAGACTAGGACATGGTGATTCTACTGCAGGAATCAAAATCAATAAACCTTTTTTTTTTCCCCTCCCAATCGAATATCTGCCCATATTATTTTAGTGCATGCCTAATATATATATTTACAAAGATTTCCTAATCCAAAATTGAATTGCTAACTTGAATGCTGTTGGTCATTATTTTCCTTATCTAAGATCTCTAATCCATAAGAAAAAATAATCTAGATCAGTGTTACCTCTAGAGGCTAGAAGAATCACTTATATGGTGTTTCTAGACAAGCCTTCTTTTTTTTTTTTTTTAAATCTTTTTCTTTTCTTGTCTTTTCCAATCGAACATCTGCCCATTTGTTTCAACGAATGCTTATATATATAGGCTTATTTACAAAGAAGTCCAAACAATATTAAATAGGTAGCTTGAATTCTATTGCTCATAACTTTCCTTATCTAAGTAAGATCTCTTTTCCATTTAAAAAGAAAAAAAAATAAAAATTTAAGAACAAGGAGAGTAACGAATTATAAAATAGAAACTAACAGTGCAACTCTAGAAATTGAAACCCATCGTAGGGTTCAACAAAAGCAGCATTCATTCATTAGAAATTATCATAATCAATTATCTTTTGGCCCATATTTATATACCCATACCATAGTTAAAATCAATCACTAAATAATAAAAAAAGTGAAGGAAAGAAACCTATTGGTTTGCTAATACAAAAGCCAAGAATTAAGCCTATCAGTCCACATAAGTAGTCTATGCCTATCAGTCCATGTAAATAGTCTATGCCTATCAGTCCACGTAAATAGTCTATGCCTTCTTTATTTGTTGAAAGGGGGAAAAAACTAAATATGGTAGCTGAAAATCAGCACTCGGTCTGTCAAAATGCCAGCCACATGGGCTACTGAATACAATTGTGTCATACAGATTTTCTGTACAATTGTGTATAAATCATATTTCCTGCAATTGGTTGATATATGGGTATTGGACATTTACCCACTCTAGACTTGTATTTCAACTAGATAGATCTCAGCCATATAGTTACTGTTATACAACCATACAGCTGTATATGCTGTACAATTGCTATGCAGGCCGTAAATCATGCATATGGGCACTGTTATACAACCGTGTAGCTGTAACCTTTGAAACAGATGCTTTCTTGCTCCCACACCCGGATCAGTTGCTGCTTCTGTTCTCACTTGGTGCAACTATATTTGGAACTGTCCATCCAACTGGAGTCGTGGGCATCAGTCTTTGATGACTTTAAGAACAAGATCTTACTGCTCTAAAAAATTGTAATGCCTTGGAAAAATTCGTACTGAGACTCGAGTACCAACTCGAGCCGAAATCACGTAGGATTAATTCCTTTAGAAATTAAGCATTAGTTAGCTAGCGCTACGCTAGAGTAGCTATGAAATAGTCCCTGAATACTTTAAATATGTTCTACAAGACCCAAAACTTGTAGAATCAATGGTGCTATAATACGCTGAAACCTAGGATCAAACTCTAAACCGGTTTGCTCTCAGGAACTTTTTGAAACTTTGTATTGGATCTAGACCGCGCGTCGAAAGTTCGATACGTACAATCTTAGACCGTTATGACCGCTTAGTTGGACTTGACAATCATTTCGAAAATCAAGCCCAACCGACATTCAGAGGCTATTTCATTGAGCCTGGAGTGAAGAGAGTGAGAAAAGGGTTAGATTTGAAAATTTTAATTCAAATCTCGCACATGACTTGGCGCGTTATTATTAAGCGTTCTGACCGTCAGAATTCAGCCAAATTTTACCCTCAGATCAGAAAAAATTTCTCTTTCATATCATGAGACTTGTAGACCTGATTTAGGTACAATGACCGCTGAACTGAAACTGGACCGCTACGTGCGATCTACGAACTCTTCCGGACTGAAAACTGGGTGTGAGCAACATCCAGTGACAATGAGCTTAAGTCCGACCGCGTTCAGCCAGGTGACCTCCCGAAACACTCATTTGGATCAGAACAGTCCTGTTTTGGTTATAACTTAAATGTACCTTATTTCCAAGCCTAATTTCGGAAGGTTTTGGCCTATATAAGGGCTTTAAACCCTCACATATCTCACCCATCTGAATTTGCTAGAAACCCTAGCTAGAGAGAGAAAGTGAGAGATTGTGAGTGTGGGAGAGATCTTCCTACCACTTGTACTAGTGTTTGCACGTGCTAAAGCAAGGCGTTCAAATCACTTTTTCGGTGATTCCAACGCACTTTTAGGTAAGGAAAACCCTAACCACTTGCTGATTTGGGGATTTCTTCGATTCAAATAGCAAAGTAGCTTATGTACTTGTGCATTAGGTCGTATTGCTGCCATAGACGAAGCGTGAGTGAACAAACTGAGTTCGTTACGCGTTTAACGGCGAAAGATGAGGATTTTAGACGCTTTGATTGACTGATTTCAAAGCTTTCAATGTCGTTTAATAGTAGATTATCGACGGCAACGCTGTTTGACATGTAGAACATGCTGTCCATTTTCTGTTTCGTAAACGTACGGGAAATATGAGATTTAGGGCATTTTATTTATTTGTAGGAAATACTGTTTACATCCATATTTTGCTGAAATGTTTGCCATGGCTTCTTGTCGTGTTAGTATATTAGGAATGCATGCATGATTGGTTTGGCGAAGAGATTTGCCCTAATGCGCACTTTGGGTCGACATACGCTATGTAGACTTAAGTGTGTAGACTAAGTGTTTGTATAAATGTTTGTATTAGTACGTATTGAGTAAATGGTGTTGTGTATTGGTTTGAGATTGAATTCTCAATCAACATGCTAATGTATATGATTTTCACCATGTTGGCTATATGTACGGATTTTATTATATGTATGAAATGCATGTGTTGGATGATTTGTTTAAGTGGTATGTTATAACATGTTTCAACATGCTTCTATTGTTGTATTTCAATTCCATTACTCACATATGATTACTGATGCTGATTTATAAATGCTTGGGGCTATGACCTAGTCCAGGCAGTCGGTAATGGATCAAATTCGTGGTTGGCTTCTATTTGCCACGAAGGACGCGTCGATGAACGCGAGTCGTGTTTTGGGTTGGCGGCAGTGGTTAGGTCACACGAAGTGTTTCATGCAATTCATGTCGTTCAGCTTGAGATGCGCTCGTACTAGTCGGGCCCGTCAAGTAACCCGACTGGCCGATGATTGTTCACCTCGTATGAGTCATAACTGCTTGAACCTGGGGTACTGAACTTACCATTGAAAACCCTGTCAACCATGATACCTTGATCCATAAAGACTCATGAGCCGGGCAAGGTGGTATGGGACACCGTGGTCGAGCTGTCGGCCTACATTGGGGCCACAAACCTCCCCATAGTGACCAGTGAGCACCTATGACTCGCGAGCCGATTGTGGTGGTATGAGACACTACATTCGAGCTGTCGGCCTACAATGATCAGGTGACGAGCCCTTTGTAGTGACCGCGAGCGTATTCTGAGTCTACGGGAGGCGACGACCCTTCCGTAGCAACGCGAGTACAGTAGGCCTGTATTGATAAGGTGATGGGGGAGCGGTGCAACGAGTGCGAGCAACAGCCCTGAAAGCCCTTGCAGCGACCTACAAAATATAACATCGTATGTGATTTCTAGGAGTGACGACCCTAGACAGGATCTGTGTTGAGATTGATATAAGCAAAGTACCTTAGTTTCCTAATACTGCTGTATGAACGGACTAATAACAGCTCGGAAAGCATTATCCATATCGCATTGCATGTGCCTGGAGGATGTGGAGCACTGCGGGAAAAATGCATGCCACGGACGCAGATGGTGCCGCATGAGGGAGTATGTCGGTGAGGGCATCCATCATGTCATTTCATGCATACATTAATAGCAGTATTTAGGAATGTTTGATTTATTGCTTTACTATTATCGCATGATTGATTTGAGAACATGCTAATATCTGCTCTATTATTCCACTGAGTTGATCACTCACTCCCACGTTACGGGATGGTGTTTGCAACACCCACCAGACCCTGTCTTAGTTGCAGGTGATGTGGCGATTCAGGAGGCAGAGGCAGATTACGATGAGGAGCAGGACGAGTTCTCATATATGCAGTTTCACGATGGCTTTGCGTAGGTGACCTGGATTGGCGTAACTTCATAGATGGACTTTATGACATTTTGATTTTTGTCTTATTACATGTATATGACTCAAAGATGTATTCATACTTTGGAGACAGTGGAGATTTTTTTTTTTTTTTTTCCATACAGTGATATATATATTCTTCAGTATTCCGCTTGCGTTTTATCACTGGGTCTAGAGTATGAATTGCAGTTTTGGTATAATCTTGCTCATGTGAATGCTCTAACTCAATTAACATTGAATCATAACCATATTTATTGCATAAGTGATGGTCTGGAACTCGGGAGTCGGGTTTATACACAACTCCCGATTTTCAGGGTGTTACAAGTTGGTATCAGAGCATGAATGAGATTAAACCGGACCTGGGTTATGGACACGCGACGTACGCTGTCGCTCCTTTGACTTAGGTGGGTGCGAGAAAGGTCTAGAAACACTCGTAGGATCGCAGTCTCGCCAATAGGCGAAGTCTACTCAACTCGTTCTCTTCGATCGAGTCCATAATGCATCTTAGGTCGTGTGAGACGACCTAAATAGCCAGTAGGTTGTTAGTTGACGGGTTTGAGATGTTCTCAGAAGCATTTTCAAACCCAAAAATGCGTGTCTTTGGGTCTTGGGGCAACCACAACCCTTACATTTAATCGCTAGGGTTTAAAAACCCCGTTTCACCCAATTCCTTCAAAATCCTACCTCTCACCACCCCATTCTTCAATTCGTTCTCAGTCTGTTCATGTTAGGCATTGATCCTAATGTGAAAATGACATAAAATCATACTTAGACAAAATTTTACTATAAGTAGTAAAAATAGGTGAAAATTGGCCTTTTGGCCATTCCAATTTTGAAATCTTTCGTAACAGATGGGTTAGTTGGATGAATTAGCTCCTCCTACCCCAAAATCATATGCTACATGATGCCTAGATGCATTCAGGTTCGCAGACTGGCCCCGGAACACCCCAAATGGAGTTTTGGGCCTCTCTAGGCCAAACCACAATGAACTAGGGTGGGGCCCACATATATCTGGAGTTCCTAGGGCAGGGGGGACCCAACCCATGTGGCCCGACCGGCCGGATTGGTGGCCGGCCGGCGATGGCATTGCCGATCCGGCGATGGATCCCCGTACATCGGGCCCCACGTGCGCTGAAATTCGGGCGCACGCCCTTTTTGGGGTAGGGCACCCCTCCCATATACGGGTCGTCCCTCAAAAACTCCTAAATGTCTTACTCCCTTCACAAAAATGCCCCCAAGCCCTCCATTTTCGATTTTTCTTGCTGCCACCTTTCAAAACTCGGTGCCAAATCCTTTCCAAACCCTTCCTTTGCTAAAAACGACGCCTGTCCATCCCTCCATTGCTGTTTGCAACCCCCTCCCTCTCCGATCTCGTCGTTTGAAGCTCCCACAATCTCCAAGCGTGGCTGAAATCGTGTGGAGCTCCATTCCCATTTATTCTTCTCTTTTCTTTTTGAAAATCCAGCCCTTGGAAGCTTGAAGCATCCCTTTACAACGCCTAGATCTACTTCAGTCCGTTTGGGCAGCGGTTTCTCTCCATTTCACTCGTTTTTCATGGCTTTTGTTGGAGCCATTTTGGCCTTTTTCTCTTTCTCCACCATCCTCTCTTTGATGGGAAAGAGAAAGACTTCCACAGACGAAGCCGGGCCTAGTCGCCCTTCGCAATCAAGAAGGCTGAGAGGTGGCGCTGCTAGCTCAAGCGCCGCCGCAGGTCCAAGCATAGCTCGTGAGTTTCATACAAAGCGGGATTTGGATCCCCATGCTCAAATAGGGCGAGTGCTGTTAGCAGAGATGCCTCATGGCGATTATACTGACTGTAAGGTACTGTTTGAAGCCCATGTGGATGAGCGGCTCTTTGGTGAATTTCTGTTGTTTGAGTGTATTGAAGCTGCACACTGGGGTCCGCTCTTTGAAGCACAGTCTCGAGCAAACGTGAGCACCGTTCGTGCCTTCTATGCTCGTATCCGGGATCCTACGTTGGAGCCATTGCAGTTCAAGATTCCCTTTGATAGAGACCGGATGGCTACGATCGATGTTCGGTTGATAGCTCGCATTATGAAGGTGTCTCTTGGTGAAGTTCATCCCAGTGCTAAGAATCTGAAGAGTAGGCGTGAGCGAGATCGCCGTACTAGGTTCTTATGTGGTAGTTTGGTTCTGTGGCAGCCTAACAATAGCCTCTTGGCGTCTCATATGTCAGATGATTTGCGCCTGCTGCAACACCTTTGCATGTTCAATGTGTATCCTAGGTCGACTAACCGCAGCGAATGTACACGCCTCATGGTTGATTTATTGTATCAGGTGGGCCAGAGAGAGAATGTATGTATGGCCACCTTTGTGTTGCGGCAGATAGTCCTCGTAGCGAAATTAAGAAGAACGTCTGAGTCGCTTCCTTTTGGCCGGTTCATATGCAAGATCGCGCTTGAGTTTGCGTACAGACTTGGGCCGGAGTTGCTAGTACCGATTCACTACATTGACGAGTCTACTATGGACAAGATGAAAATTGGGCCTAGGCAGCGTGAGGCTCAGCTTGATGAGGATAGCGAGGGCGATTATCATGGCGGGGAAGGTTCAAGTGAAGAAGAACCTGGGGCGAAAATAGAGGAAGAAGCGCAGGAAGAGGAAGAATAGGAGGCTCAGGATACTGATGAGAGCCCTCCTCCAGCGACGCGGGCTACTAGAGATGCTCACATTGCCCGACTCGAGGAGAGTCAGGTTGCCTTGCGACGGGAAGTCCAGGAACTTCGGGCCGAAGTTGAGGATACTAAGGCCGTCATGAAGAGAAAATTTGGCAAGGTGACTCTCACCTTGAAGGCGATCCTGTGTTGCTTGCAGGATAAGGGTGCTCCTCCTCCATCCCTAGACTCGGTCTAGTGATCTAGATCTAGATGTTGTTTGTAGTAGTTAGTTGTTTCCTGTTTTCTGTGTGTAAGCCTGATAAGGCTAGTAGTTTGCTTATGTTGCTATAGTAGCTTACTGGCTTAGTTCCCATGTGTTTCTGGTCATGATGCATGTAAGGAGATATCTCTTGTATTGTGACAAATTTTGAGTAAATGAAATGCATGGAATGTTTTTGACTTGTTATGTGAATGACTGGTGGTGGTGTGTTTGTGCTATTGCTGTGACTAACAAGGTTGCGCCCTATTTTGAATATAGGGAATGCCGCCTAAGGCTACGTGGAGCACCGCACGACTTACATTGGGAGAGCCTATGGATCAGGTTTCTCTCCAGACTGATGTTCATACGTACCCTGCTGTGGGCCCGATTCCTGAGATTGCGCGTGAGTCTCAGCCTTCCACAGGTCCTGCAGTTGGACCACCACCTTTCACACCGCCTGTCAGAGAGCAGCATCGCGCGTCTTCCTCGACGCAGTATGTGCCACAGCCCGCTCCACCTCCTGATAGGTTTGAGCAGATGATGGCCATGATGCAGTAGCAGCAGTAGCAGCTCTTGACTACTATAGTAGGGGCTCTAGCCCAGGGTGGGAGTGCGACTCCACCTGCACCACCTGTGCATTCAGCTGAGGATGCCGGTACTTATGCTCAGGATGAGGGCATGACTCATCCTGCACCACCTGCTTACCCTGCGGAGAATGCTGTGGATACACGGGGCCTAGTCAAGCGATTCCAGCGCTTACGGCCTCCTACATTTACGGGTTTTCACAGACCTGAGGAGGCCGAGTATTGGCTCGACCGTGTGTCGAAGATACTACGGATGCTGCATTGCTCAAAGCCTGAGCAGGTAGAGTTGGCTACGTTCCTGTTTAAGCAAGAGGCCAGCTTGTGGTGAGATAGTGTGTTGCAGACCGTTGCAGTCGATTACGTCTGGACTTGAGCAGCGTTCGAGTTCCGTTTCCACGAGAAATACTATCCCCAAACATACAGGCATGAGCGGGAGAATGAGTTTCTATGCCTCAGGCAGGGAGGCATGACAGTCACGGATTATGAGCATCGATTCACTAAGTTGGGCAGATATGTCCCGACTATACTTGCTGATGAGCAGATGCGCATACGGCGCTTTTCTGAGGGTTTGCGACCAGACATACGGTCGAAGATGTGTTGCGTGAGCATCCCCTCCTATGCTGAGCTGATTCACTATGCGGGCAGAGCAGGATGTGGATCGGCTTGCTCGATCTGGTGGCCCTATTGTTCCTAAGCCACGACCAGATTTGCAGGACAGGCTCTCTGCGGGCAAGAGGCCTCGCATCGACCCTCCTCCTAAGGCTACGGCGCCGGTACTTCCGACGAGGCGCCCCGATCTCTCGTGTACTTACTGTAGGAGATCGGGTCATTCTGTGGGGAACTGTTTCGCTCGGATGAGAGACAGTGGGTTTTCACCGCCACAGAAGATCGACCGTCCACGCCCACAGGTTTTATCAGCACCGCCTCTACGGTCGGCTCATACGCATCCATCCTTCCGACCTCCCGTACCACCATTCCGGCAGCCTCAACTGCCTATGATACCGCGGCCGAACCGGCCACAGCAGGCTCGAGTACATGCTCTGACAACACAGGCAGCCGAGTCAGAGACTTCTCAGCATTCGGCTTTTGAGGTCACCGACCATATTGGAGGTATTCCTATTCTCATGATGGTGGACACAGTATCCGTGATTTCATTGATATCGCATGCCATAGTCAGGCGCATTGGGCTACCGACTATTAGGATGGATGGGGTGCGAGTTTATACAGCTCACGGGTCCTTTACAGATGCCACCCTGATGTGTGAGGGCTGTTTGGTGGATCTGGGGGCAGGACGATGGCTATTGATCTTTTCGTCGACCCCTCTCTCTATTATCTCGACATCGTTCTTGGCATGGATTGGCTGACTGCAGCGAGGGCCGAGATTGACTGCGAGACTCATATAGTAACTGTCTACGAGCTAGAGGGCACGTCCTTTACATTCCCAGTGTGGGTAAATCTTCCCTTCCGCATACTTAGCTACGCTACTTTACTACGGGACGCTGGTGCCCAGACGCTTGAGCATACGCCAGTCCTCCGTGATTTTGGGGATCTGTTTAGGAAGATCCCTGGTTTGCCTCTTCAGCGAGAGATTGATTTTACTATCGATCTGGTACCTGGTTTCATGCCCGTCTCACTGCCGATGTATTGCATAGCACCGTGTGAGATGGAGTTGAGGACGCAGATTGATGATCTGTTGGAGCTTGGTCTTATTCGACCCAGTGTGTCTCCTTGGGGAGCACCAGTTCTGTTTGTGAGGAAGAAGGATGGTTCGATGCGATTGTGTATTAATTATCGCAGGCTAAACCAGATCACGGTGAAGAACAGGTATCCTTTACCCAGGATCGATGACTTGTTTGATCAGTTGAGAGGGGCGCAGTACTTCTCGAAGATTGATATTCAGTCAGGATATCATCAGTTGCGCGTCAGGGATGAGGACGTGCGGAAGACAGCATTCAGGACCAGCTTTGGCCACTACGAGTTCCTTGTGATGTCGTTCGGTCTCACGAACGCACCAGCCGTGTTCATGGATCTGATGAACAGGTGACCTTTCCTCTATCGATTCGTTGTGGTGTTCATTGACGACATTTTGGTATATTTCAGGAGTCGAGAGGAGCATGAGGAGCACTTACACTTGGTCCTGGATACACTGAGACAGCATCAGTTGTTCGCACAGTACAAGAAGTGCGATTTCTGGAAGCAGGAAGTAAAGTTCTTGGGACACGTGGTGTCCAAGGATGGCATGACAGTCGACCTGTCTAAGGTATCTGCAGTTCAGGACTGGGAGCAGCTTGGTTCTGTCACTGAGGTGAGGAGTTTCATGGGTCTTGCCGGCTACTATTGACTCTTCATTCAGGATTTCTCGAAGATCGCCAGACCTCTATCTCAGTTGACACGGAAGGATGTGAAGTTCGCCTGGAATGATAAGGCGGAGTCATCTTTTCAGGAGCTGAAGGATAGGCTCATATCCGCCCCTGTGCTAGTATTGCCAGAGCAAGGGGTTAGATACACTATATATACCGACGCGTCTAGCGTTGGTTTGGGTTGTGTCCTTATGCAGAGGGACGGTAATTTCGTATGCCTCGAGACAATTAAGGAATCACGGAGAGAATTATCCTACACACGATCTGGAGTTGGCAGCCGTCATATTCCTACTGAGACTCTGGAGACATTACCTCTATGGAGAGGAGTTCGAGCTCTTTTGCGACCACAAGAGCCTCAAGTACATATTCACGCGGCGGGACTTGAATACGAGGCAGCGGCGATAGATGGAGACTTTGAAAGACTTCAACTTTGAAGTTTTCTACCATCCTGGGAATGCGAATCTTGTGGCTGACGCGTTGAGCCGCAAGAAGGCGATAGAGTTTGCGGCTCCGCTGATGGTTGCTGAGTGGGACATGGTTGAGTTTTTGTAAGACTTCGAGCAGAAACTCACTGTCGAGAAGCCATATGAGTTTATCGCACATGTGCAGGTGCGATCTCAGATCGATGACAGAGTCATCGAGGCGCAGCGGGATGATGCGCGTCTTACTGAGGTTCGAGAGAAGGCCAGTGATGATGCAGACACCGAGTGACGAGTTGGCACGGATGGGGGCTTATGTTATCGTGGCACGGATGGGGGCTTACGTTATCGTGGCCGCCTATGCGTCCCAGACATTCCCGACTTGAGACGAGAGATTCTCGAGGCTGCGCACTGTACCAGACTTGCGATGCATCCGAGCAGCACCAAGATGTATCGCGACGTGAGGAGGACTTATTGGTGGGAAGGTATGAAGACCCACATCGCAGAGTTCCTGTCCCGTTGTCTTACTTGCCAGCAGGTGAAGAAAGAGCATCGTCGACCACCTGGACTCCTCCAGCCTATACCGATCGCAAAGTGGAAATGGGACTTCATTTTCATGGATTTTATCTCAGGGCTGCCGAAGACGAGAAAGGGACATGATTCTATATGGGTGATCGTCGACCATTTGACGAAGTAGGCGCACTTCCTACCGATCAGAGTTACGAACTCTGCAGACGAGCTGGCTAGACTGTATATCAGAGAGATCGTGCGTCTGCATGGAGTTCCTTTGGAGATCGTGTCGGACAGAGACACGCGTTTCACTTCTATTTTCTGAACTCGCATTCAGGAGGCTATGGGTGTGAAGTTGAAGTTCAGTACTGCCTTCCACCCACAGACAGACGGACAGACAGAGCGGGTGAACCAAATTCTAGAGGACATGTTACGAGCTTGCGCATTGGACTTTAAGGACAGTTGGGATGATTGTCTTGCATATGCAGAGTTCGCGTACAATAACAGTTACCAGGCGAGTATCGGTATGACACCTTACGAGGCGTTGTATGGGCGACCTTGTCGAGCACCACATTGCTGGGCAGAGGTTGGTGAGCGTAGATTGATCGGCCCAAAGTTAGTGCAGGCGACGTCGGAGAAGATTGACATCATTAGACGCCGGCTTCTCACAGCGCAGAGTAGACAGAAGAGTTATGTTGATACGAGACGGCGACCACTAGAGTTCGCGGTTGGGGATCATGTATTTTTACGAGTTTCCCCTATGAAGGGAGTCCTTCGGTTCGGGAAGAAGGGGAAGCTGGCACCGCGATTCATTGTACCATTTCAGATTCTCGATCGTGTAGGTGCAGTGGCTTATCGTCTGGATTTATCTACGCCACTCGCGAGCGTTCACAACGTATTTCATGTTTCTATGCTGAAGAAATACGTTTCTGATCCTTCCCATATCATCAGATGGGAGCAGGTGCAGTTATGAGAGAATGTTACATATATCCTGCGACCGACGCGTATACTAGACAAGAAGGAGCAGGTACTGCGTAACAAGGTCATCCCTATTGTGAAGGTGTTGTGGACGCATCACTCTAAGGAAGAGGCTACCTGAGAGACAGAAGCCGAGATTGAAAAGAATTACCCACAGCTTCACTAGGAGTACGAAAAGGTACAAATTTTGAGGACGAAATTTTTTTGTTAAGGGGGGTAGATTGTAATGCCTTGGAAAAATTCGTACTTAGACTCGAGTAACAACTCGAGTCGAAATCACGTACGATTAATTCCTTTAGAAATTAAGCATTAGTTAGCTAGCGCTACGCTAGAGTAGTTGTGAAATAGTCCTTGAACACTTTAAATACGTTCTACAAGACCCAAAACTTGTAGAATCAATGGTGCTATAATATCCTGAAACCTAGGATCAAACTCTAAACCGGTTTGCTCTTAGGAATCCTTTAAAACTTTGTATTGGATCTAGACCGCGCGTCGAAAGTCCGATACCTACAATCTTAGACCGTTATGACTGCTTAGCTGGACTTGACAATCATTTCAAAAATCAAGCCCAACCGACATTCAGAGGCTATTTCATTGAGCCTGGAGTGAAGAGAGTGAGAAAAGTGTTAGATTTGAAAATTTTAATCCAAATCTGGCACATGACTTGGCGCGTTATTATTAAGCGTTCTGATCGTCAGAATTCAGTCAAATTTCACCCTCGGATCAGGAAAAATTTCTCTTTCATATCATGAGACTTGTAGACCTGATTTAGGTACGATGACCGCTGAACTGAAACTGGACCGCCACGTGCGATGTACGAACTCTACCGGACTGAAAACTGGGTGTGAGCAACATCCAGTGACAATGATCTTAAGTCCGACCGCGTTCGGCCAGGGGACCTCCCAAGACACTCATTTGGATCGGAACAGTCCCGTTTTGGTTATAACTTAAGTGTACCTTGTTCCCAAGCCTAATTTGGGAAGGTTTTGGCCTATATAAGGGCTTTAAACCCTCACATATCTCACCCATCCGAATTTGCTAGAAACCCTAGCCAGAGAGAGAGAAAGTGAGAGATTGTGAGTGAGTGTGGGAGAGATCTTCCTGCCACTTGTACTAGTGTTTGCACGTGCTAAAGCAAGGCGTTCAAATCACTTTCCCGGTGATTCCAACGCACTTCTAGGTAAGGAAAATCCTAACTACTTGCTGATTTGGGGATTTCTTCGATTCAAATAGCAAAGTAGATTATGTACTTGTGCATTAGGTCGTATTGATGCCGTAGACGAAGCGTGAGTGAACAAACTGAGTTCGTTACGCGTTTACCGGTAAAAGGTGAGGATTTTAGACGCTTTGATTGATTGATTTCAAAGTTTTCAATGTCGTTTAATAGTAGATTATCGACGGCAACGCCGTTTGACATGTAGAACGTGCTGTCCGTTTTCTGTTTCGTAAACGTACGGGAAATATGAGATTTATGGCATTTTAGTCATTTGTAGAAAATACTGTTTACATCTATATTTTGCTGAAATGTTTGCCATGGCTTCTTGTCGTGTTAGTATATTAGGAATGCGTGCATGATTGGTTTGGCGAAGAGATTTGCCCTAATGCGCACTTTGGGTCGACATACGCTATGTAGACTTAAGTGTGTAGACTAAGTGTTTGTATAAATGTTTGTATTAGTACGTATTGAGTAAATGGTGTTGTGTATTGGTTTGAGATTGAATTCTCAATCAACATGCTAATTTATATGATTTTCACCATGTTTGCTATATGTAAGGATTTCATTATATGTATGAAATGCATGTGTTGGATGATTTGTTTAAGTGGTATGTTATAACATGTTTCAACATGCTTCTATTGTTGTATTTCAATTCCATTACTCACATATGATTACTGATGCTGATTTACAAATGCTTGGGGCTATGACCTAGTCCAGGCAGTCGGTAATGGATCAAATTCGTGGTTGGCTTCTATTTGTCACGAAGGACGCGTCGATGAACGCGAGTCGTGTTTTGGGTTGGCGGCAGTGGTTAGGCCACACGAAGTGTTTCATGCACTTCATGTCGTTCAGCTTGAGATGCGTTCGTACTAGTCGGGTCCGTCAAGTAACCCGACTGGGCGATGATTGTTCACCTTATATGAGTCATAACTGCTTGAACCTAGGGTACTGAACTTACCATTGAAAATCCTGTCAACCACGGTACCTTGATCCATAGAGACTGATGAGCCGGGCATGGTGGTATGGGATACCGTGGTCGAGCTGTCGGCCTACGCTAGGGGGCCACAAACCTCTCCGTAGTGACCAGTGAGCACCTATGACTCGCGAGCCGATTGTGGTGGTATGAGACACTACATTCGAGCTGTCGGCCTACACTGATCAGGTGACGAGCCCTTTGTAGTGACCGCGAGCGTATTCTGAGTCTACGGGAGACGACGACCCTTCCGTAACAACGAGAGTACAGTAGGCCTGTATTGATAAGGTGATGGGGGAGCGGTGCAACGAGTGCGAGCAACAGCCCTGACAGCCCTTGCAGCGACCTACAAAATATAACATCGTATGTGATTTCTAGGAGTGACGACCCTAGACAGGATCTGTGTTGGGATTGATATAAGCAAAGTACCTTAGTTTCCTAATACTACTGTATGAACGGACTAATAACAACTCGGAAAGCGTTATCCATATCGCATTACATATGCCTGGAAGATGTGGAGCACTGCGGGAAGAATGCATGCCACGACGCAGATGGTGCCGCATGAGGGAGTATGTCGGTGAGGGCATCCATCATGTCATTTCATGCATACATTAATAGAAGTATTTAGAAATGTTTGATTTATTGCTTTACTATTATCGCATGATTGATTTGAAAACATGCTAATATCTGCTCTATTATTCCACTGAGTTGATCACTCACTCCCACGTTACGGGATGGTGTTTGCAACATCCACCAGACCATGTTTTAGTTGCAGGTGATGTGGCGATTCAGGAGACAGAGCCAGATTACGATGAGGACCAGGACGAGTTCTCATATATGCAGTTTCACGACGGCTTTGCGTAGGTGACCTGGATCGGCGGAACTTCATAGATGGACTTTATGACATTTTGATTTTTGTCTTATTACATGTATATGACTCAGAGATGTATTCATACTTTGGAGACTGTGGAGATTTATTTTGTTTTCCATACAGTGATATATATATATTCTTCAATATTCTGCTTGCGTTTTATCACTGGGTCTGGAGTATGAATTGCAGTTTTGGTATAATCTTGCTCGTGTGAATGCTCTAACTCAATTAACATTGAATTATAACCATATTTATTGCATAAGTGATGGTCTGAAACTCGGGAGTCGAGTTTATACACGACCTCCGATTTTTAGGGTGTTACAAAAATTATCATGAACCAGTGAGTATAGAAAAATGGCTGTGGATAAGCCTCAAATGTTTAATTGCATTTGGAGGGCCAATGTTGACCACACACGTATCTTTGATGACTTTAAGAACAAGATCTGTCACGTGTGTGGTCAACATTGGCCCTACGTGTGTGGTCAACATTGGCCCTCCAAATGCAATTAAACGATCGAGGCTTATCCACAGCCTTTTTTCTTTACTCACTGGTTCATGACAGTTTTTTAGAGCAGCAAGATGAATTAGCTGCTCTTTCTCAGCCCAGTATATTTTTATTTTTCGTTCTCTTCTGCTCTCTCTATTTTCTTTTTGTTACTGTCTATTTTTGTTTGCTGGTTTGGCTAAATAATAATAATAATAATAATAATAAAAGTATCATTCCATAGATTCGCCTGAATGTGCAGTTGGAAGGGGATGAAACATAGGAGGATCATGTCATGGTCATTTGTATACTGGATAGTAGTAACATCAAACACTTGCACACCAAGATTTTACTGCCACAATTTTCTTACAGAGGATGGATGCAATTATCTTAGTGTGTTATTTTCTGTTTGGGATTTATGGTCGTTGATGGGTGCCTGTGTTTTTCCTGTGTTTTTAGTATCAACTCTGAGATGCTGCATCTTTAAGTGGAGTGGAGTGGTGTCCCTAGGTGCCACTCTTATAAGCTAGACATGAATCAGTAGGCAGGCAAGAGACGGAGAGACAGACAGGTGATGATGATACTATACTTAAAGATGGCTTGTAACTGATTTATACTCACCAAGAAGACCAAGCAATTGGTGAAGAGGGTAAGTACATTCATGTATGATGCATCAATCAATGTATTGACTGATAGGGGGATGTTCTTCAACTCTCAACTTTCCATATAACAATGGTATTTATTAACTTTCAACTTGGATGATCTAGTTCATATGTTGTCTATGTTGTGTGATGCATACCCTCGTAGGTGGTTCCTCCTCAATTAAGGTGAGCCAAAATACTTCAGCAAGGAAGAAAAAAATCATTCTCTAGCATTGTGACATGGTGCAAACTGGTTATTGAGTTAACGAGATCTCAACACCTTAATTGCGAAGAAATGGGTAAGAGTACACTCACAAGAATATCTGAGTAGAGGGGAGAAATGACTTTATTGAGATTAAACTTCTCATAAAATAATTAAGAAAACTCACAACTGTGAAAATGTGGGATGCCCTCTCCCCCCCAGTGGATCCTAAAGATAATTCCTATGAATTTTTAATGAAAATCCTCCAACTATTAGATTGATTTTAAATCAATCCTAATTCATTTCAAATCAATCTATAATTTATTTAAGATAATAAAAATCTCACCAACAAAGATTTGGCCTAAAATGACAAATACAAATCTACTAAATACCTCCAAAATCTTCAATCATGTCTTCTAAATCAGTCCGCCTATCTTCGACAATTGGCAAATGTGATCTCTAACATTTAAAGCTGAAATTTTGCAACAAACAATCCAAAATCAACACATGTTGAGCCGTTTATTCATATCAATAATGACTTCATCTTACACGTCAGATACCTCACTATGATACTCAAACAATCCGTCACATTAAAGTCGGTGAGATATCTAAGTCATCTAGTAAATCGATTCATAGGCATTGTCACTCAACTTTCTCTTGACTCGACATGGACCAATTTTCTTAGACTTGAGCTTGTTGTAAGTTACCATTAGAAACCTTTCTTTACAGAGATAAACCATGACATGGACTAATTTTATTAGATTTGAGGTTGTTGCAACTTCCCTTGGAAACATTTCTTTACGAAGATAAACTATAACCAAGTTGCGTTCTTTAAATATCTTCTCACGCCGATGTTCACAACTTCTCGGTACTTGGTGTTGCTCTGTTTAATCTTCTTGTTCATCTGAGCTTACAAGTCTTGGATGTGCTTGGTCAAAGCATCAACATCTTCTCTAACTTAATCTTGTACTGGTAATGGTACCAAGTACAGTACATGATGTGGGCTTTTTCCGTTTTTTATCTCAAATAGTTATTTTCAGGTGGTATGATTTTCTGAGCTGTAATAGGCAAACTTGACTTGGGGTAGAGCCATGTCCCACTAAGATACTTCTCAAGAGATTACCAAGGCCCTTGTTGACTATCTCGGTTTGACTGTTTATTTGAGGATGATGTTGATGTAGAGCGGGTTGCGGGCACTTTCATGGCCAAGATGGACCAGAGAAGGCCCGATCGGAGGCAAAAGTGATTAGGACTGTCGGAACCCTAAAGCAGGAGTATCTCGCAAACCAGAATGAGTTATTCGACGTATCATCTATGATTTTGGGGTAGGAGAAGCTACTTTAGCCAACCAACCCTCTGTGCCGGGTTGCCCATGCTGGATTTGCGAGATTCCATCAGATTGACGGTCGAAAATCTATTTTAATTTCGTTTTTACCATTTGTAGTAAGTTTTAGTTCAATCATAACTCTTGATCCTTTGAGCTTTAGGAGTCATGCCCAACATGAAAAGGGCTTAGAAAATTTAGGAGAATAATGTGGTTAGGCCAAATTGGACACTTACTATTTTTGGCCAAAAACCATGAAGTCTATTAGAAATCATGACCGTCTATAAATAGTAAGTTTACTACTTATAGTAAGTCAAGTTTTTATGGAGTTGATTCTAAAACTTCTTCTTAGGTTCGATATCACTATTTAAAGGATTGTAAATTCGTTTTTATCATCAATTAATTTATTTTCGAATTCATTCCTATTTTCCTATTTTTCCTTGTGGATTCGAGGAATCTCTGCAAGAAGTCCATAGAAGCTATGTGGATTCAAAGTAATTATTCCCCGAGGAGGACGGTGATCGACCTCATCATGTCCCTCCCTGCATCAAATGTATACTAGAGAATTGGGTTTGGTTCCCAATTTCTTTCATAAAGTGCTATAGAAGTGACCCACAAACTTTAATTCACAATCTAAAGTTATTGTTTTTGGTATCTTGTAAAGTGCACAATCTATGCGAAGAATATGTTAGCAATGTGCGTAGTGTCCATCATCACTTTGCATGGAATCAAGTGAGCTATCTTTGAAAATTGGTCTACCACAACAAAATTTAAATATACTCTCCTTTGAGTCTATGAAGACCTAAAATAAAGCCCATAGAAATGTCCACCCATATTGCGACTAGAATAGAAAACCAATTTTTTTTTTAATTAAAGCCAGTGTTTTGCAAATGACCTTTCAAGACTTGGCATTGACAACATCATGCTACGGACCATTCAATGTCAAGGCGTATAAGGCCATTATTATTTTTTCTCCATCATGACCAATGTTTCATGTCTTTAAAAGTTGTCCACTTGGTCCTCTTCCATGTAGTTTTGATAGAATTTTCTCCCCCAACAATTCTTAGGAAATGCATAATTGAGAGCCTTAAATAAATATTCGTTGTGTGAGATGAATTCATATTTTGGATCTTGGCTATCCACATATTTGTTAGGCACTTTGCGAAAAAAGGTGTCCTTATATTATTCTTTTAATGCATTGATTTCCACGAACTCTACGGTTATTGTTCCTAAAAGAATCACCCTTCCACTCGAAGCATTTGCCACTTTGTTTTAACTTCCAGCTTTGTAACACAAATAAAGAAGTTTATTCTTGTAGAAAAGCCATCCACTTTACACAACGAGCACTTGGCTTGTCTTAGGAGTTGAGATATCTTAACGCCTCATGGTCCGATTATAGAATGAATTTTCAATGAATCTGATAATGCCTCCAATGGTATAACGCCTAGATCATTGCAACAAGATCATATGTGGCACCATGCATCATTAAGCCTCTCACTAAAGCGATTAGCTTGCCTTCCTAACTTAGCATTGTGCCAATACCAACATTTGAAACTTCGCTTTTTCACTTCAAAGACTATTAAAATCCGGAAGTGCAATAATTGGAGGCTGTCATCTTTTTTTTTTAAAATTTTAATAATAATAAATTTTATGGTATTGAAGCTTCGGTCCGCCACTTTAGTCTATTCAAACTTACCTTTGCACATGTAACCGGTGACGTGTGCAATAATTGTACTAAGATTTTGAATAAATTTTTGATAAAATGTCATCAAGCCGTGACAGAATGGACCTCTAAAGGGATTTATGAGGTAGGCCACTCCGCAATGGTCTTAATTTTCTCTTGGTCAACCTTGGTCCTTTATACTGACACAATATATAAATAAAAAAAACACCATTGGCACAGAATGAACACTTTTCCAAATTATCAAATAGTGACTTCTAATATATCAAATAATTTTCCATAAGCGATCAATGTGAATGAATGAATTAGAACTTAAAATAAGAATATTATTGAAATAAACAACTAAAAACTTCCAAATAAAGGGTGGTATATCTATTATCAGTCTAATATAAGTGCTCGGCGTATTTGAAAGGCCAAATGGCATGATGGGCCTCTCGTAGAGCCTGTCTTGAGACTTCATTGCGGTTTTCTACTTGTCATCGGCTCATCATACAAATCCGATGATATTTTCTCCTCGGGTTGAATTTTGAAAAGTTTTGCTCCATGTAACATGTCCAACAATGTCCAAACATAGGAAAGCGGTACTCAATATAATTTGGTTGATCATATGGCTGCCCACGCATCCTTCCAAGATCTTTCTTAGAGATTAGTAATGCAAGGACAACACATGGGGATATTCTTTTCTAAATTAAATCTTTGTGTAGTAACCCAGTAAGTAGTTGATGGAGCTCAACATGTTCAGCTGGACTTATTTGATAGTGAGTTAGATTCGATAAACTCAAATCTGACATTAAATCAATGTGGTGCTGAATGTTCGAAGTCTAATTGGTTGTTCCTTGAGTACTAAGTTTTCATATTCATGGAGGAGCTCGTATAGAAGAAATTTGTTTGTTTTGTATCTTCTTTGGCAACCAAGACTAAACAATGCCGGTCTCCTTGCTTTCCTCTTTAAACTTTCTACGCGAAGTGATCTCTAACTTTTGTATCTTCTTTGTATAGTTTTGTTGATTTTTTAGACACCTTTCATGCTAAGGCCTTGTATACCGTGGAGAGATGGCTCTATCACATTAGGGTTTGCGTGGCACACTATATCATTTCCGGTCCTATAAATTGTGGTTTGGTCACATGTTGGTCATCTTCTAATAATTCAAACCATCTGAACAACAGGTCTCACTTTGCACAGTGGAAAGCTACCAATTATATTTTTTCTATTTCAACCCTTGATAATTCAACTCTTTTGCCTTGAATATGAACGGTTATCATAATGTTTTGAGTTATGATTAAAGGGTTGAAATATTCAATCTAAGAGTTTTTATTTTTTTTTCTTTTTAATTTTATTTTTAAGCATCTCCTATCCAACATCCGTCTCTCAAATAAGCAATTTAGGTTATATATATATATATAATCCATTTCTTTGAGTCCTGATGTGTCTCATAGCAATACATTGGATGCATCCGAGGAAAACTAAGAGATCAACCCTTCGAGAAAAGAAAAGTTACCAAAAATAGAGATTTGCTAATTCCACGCACCCGTAGAGCTGCCCACATTCACATGTGGACACATGCAAATACAAATAACTTTTCATGAGGTTACAAACCATGCTTAGGGTGAGGATATAAGAAAACAGAAATTTGGCAATTTAGGTGGGCTCGGATGTAAAATGTTAATTGTTGGGGAATTTTAAAAAATAAAGAAAATTAAAATATGAAAAAGTTTTAGAAAAAATAGTTAATAAACTTTTTATGCTAAAGTTTAGTCTCATATCAAATATATAGAGTTGAGAAGTGTTTATAAAGTTTTCTTCTCTTTTACTTTTTGAAAAAGTATTATATTATGCTCCAGCTCGTATACATACCTGAGGTGGGTCTATTGGAAAAATTGGCCTGGAAGCCCGTTACCATGTGTGTGCACGAATACTCTCCAGTAGGCTTGAGCAGATTTCTTTCATGTCTCTCAGTGTCTTGACATGTGTATGCTTGACATGCATTGCGTGAGTGTTATAGTGGGGATTAGGTATCATCTCTTGGATTTTCACCCATTTTGGTGTTAGGTTTCACATGATGCGTGTATGAGTGTCTCCTAGGGATAGTGCGTTGCAAACTTACTACACTAAAAAAATTACGTTGAGGCGCGTGAACTATCTCAAAGAGAGCGATTGAGCCTACCGCTCGTCCAACAAGAAAACAGATTCTTTGTCAGTTATGATTACCGTTACTGCGATCATCCCAAATAGGTGTTGTTTTATATTGCATTGATTTATTTCAATTTGAGTATTTTCCGTACCAT
This sequence comes from Magnolia kwangsiensis, assembly GCA_037074715.1. Classification (NCBI taxonomy): domain Eukaryota; kingdom Viridiplantae; phylum Streptophyta; class Magnoliopsida; order Magnoliales; family Magnoliaceae; genus Magnolia; species Magnolia kwangsiensis. Next base: position 74,308,409 of record CM073578.1, read on the forward strand.
TGCTTTCAACAATTTTAAGAAATAACGCCCTAACTTAAGAAAATCAATCAAATGATAATAAATTAGTTTGCTTGAGACTTTCGATGGCCAATAGTTTAAGAGATGGAAGCATAAGATACATTTCTACCTCATGACACTTAGAGAGTGGCGTGGGTCTTAAATTATCTCAGGTGTGAGACCCGTGTTCTATTGGAACTTACCTTTTGTATGCTTTTATATATATATATATATATATATATATATATATATATATATATATATATATATATATATATATATATATATATATATATATATTATTTATTTATTTATTTTTAAATTTTTATTTTTTTACAATGCTGGGATCAATTGGATTATCAATCACTAATTGTGTTCATGTTTTTGTACCGTAATGACCTGAGACCTATACCCTTGCTGCGTAAGCAATATGATTTTAACTTGGTATGACACACCTTGTTTCGGTACCCGGACAGTGAGTGAGATACACACGTTTGCATATATCGAGGAGAGCATGCATCCCAATACACGCAGGTATGTGGTGTGAACCCCGCTTGGTAGGAATCTAAAAAGGATCTCTACCAGCATCTTGGCAATATTCTCCCACCTATGTGAAATTATATCCCATTGCCCTAACTTTTGGCTAATTAGTACAAGTGACCCTTACCCGTTTTCTTTTTCCACCAAACCATCATTACCTAGATATGAGAAAATACTAAAATAACTTTGCCTTATAGTCCATGTCCCTTATGTTGGACAAAGATACTCTTACATATGTGCCCTCCCCCATGTAATTGCACCTAAAGTCAACAAGAGCCTTAACTCTCCCACACCCTAATACCCCTTCGCTCCCTAAACTACCCCAAACTCTCATGGCAAATGACCCCACTTACCTCTAATTTGTGAGGGCTAGGGATCACCGTCCATCCCCATTTTTAAGCCATCCAATGAGTCCCACGGTCCATGCAGATTTGGACTGGACGGTGTGATTGCACCATGGATTGGACTTTTCTAGCGAGTCGTGGAGCCCTTCTTTGATGTATGTTCAAGATAGAGTGGTGGGCCCACTGATGTGGGACCCAACCACGACGTATTTGTTTCATTGCCCTGCTGTCCATCCAATTTCGAGGGTGGGACCCATATCTCTCCACTGATCTCTCTCTCTCTCTCTCTCTCTCTCTCTCTCTCTCTCTCTCTCTAAACTTTCATGGGACCCATAGGTGCCACGCACCGTGATATATATTTTCCATTCAACCCATTGTTCAGGTCACGTAGTACCTGGATGAGGGGCCCACACTTTTATCGGTTTGATCCAAAGACTCTTGTAGGCCCCACCAATTGGAAATCAGCGGGGATTGGCTACCGTTGAAACTTCCTTGGGCGTCCTGGTTATGTGCTTTTGCATCCATGCGGTCCATCAGTTTTCCCAGCACATTTTGGAGTAGAACCTTTAAGCAATGGGGCCCACTTGTTGATAGTGAAAGGTCCAGCCGTCCATCCATCTCCCAGAGCATTTTACGTATGGGCAGATCCAAATCTCAGCTGGACCACACCCAGAGAAAAAAAGAAAAGAAAAAAAGAGGTAGAGATTAAATTCCTACCATCGAGAACTTCCTGGGGCTCACTATGACCTGGCCAAACCAATGGACGGGATGGATTTGTTATATGGACCCCACCTGTTGATTAAAACAAAAAGGGAGGCAGCGGCCCTGACGTTGGCTGCAACAACGCCTCTGGACGCTGTTGCTTCTAGCGCTAGCCGGTGCTGCTGCTTGCCATAACAAGTAATGAAGTGGGACCTGCTGCTGGGCCCACCGTGATGTATGTGTTCCATCCACTATCCATCTATTCGTCCAGATCATTTAAGGCCATGGCCCTATATATGAGACAAAACAAATCTCAGTTAGACTACCCAGGAAACAGTGGTGCTGATGTCCCCCATTGAAACCTTCTTGGGCCCACTATGATGTGTGTTTTCAGTCCAAACAGGATCTGTGGGGCTCATTGTGGCGTCCTTCCATGATCTCTATGTTTTTACCCTGGTGGCCCACCAATCTGGTCACTGAAAAGGCCAACGGGCCTTGGTGGGCTAATCTTAGTTGAGGCAGATCCAAATTTCAAGGAATTTCACAATGGGCTGGGCTCGTTGTGTTTTCGTGTCCCACTATCTCTGGGGGTTGTGGGGCCCACTATGGGTTTCTGCCGTCATGTATTTTAGGTACCTTAGTAACCCACAGGAGTTGATCACAAAAGCAGGGCACAGGTCCTTGTGGGCTGTCTACAATTTCAGCATATCCAAAACTTTTTTGGAAAACAATGCTGACCAGCATGTTTTCTCGACGCTTGGGGGCCTGCTGTGGGGTACCAGCTTGATGTATTTGTTGTATCCATGCTGTCCATCTATTTTGATTGCTCACTTGAAGGCATAGGCCGCGTGTAACTGGGCCAAGCCAAAAGAATTAGTGTTTGATTGAGCGCCTACTGTTGAAAACTTCCCAAGGCCTATTATAATGTGTATTTGCTATACAATCCCTATGGGGCCCGCTGTGGACCCCACCATGTATATATCCAGACCGTTCCTAGTGGGGGCCACCATGTTTTATGTGCTTTAGCCACACTGCCTAGCAGGTGGGCCAGGGAGCCCACCTTGATGCATGTATTTTATATCCACACTGTCCAGCTGTTGAAATTTCAGGGTGTCCCTGGCCGTTGAAAACTGAATGGGGCCCACCTTGCTGTACTTAGAGTATATCCACACCGCCCATCCATTTTTCAGACTATTAATCTGAGCCAGATCCAAAGCTCCAGTGGACCATGCTGCTGGATACAGTGAATTCTTTCCTAGCGTTGAAACCCCCCTTAGATGCCAGTATGAAGCAAGTGTGGCACATCCACACTGCCTAGCCTTTTTTTACCAGTTCATTATAGGGTGGGTCCCACACCTTGGGACAGTGGGGAAGCCTGTGAGAAATCTACCCCCATCTATATGACACCTTGGACCATTGATTGTTTCAAGGGCCCACCTGGGTGTGTACGAGCCATCTACCCTATTCATAAAGTCACGTAGACTTGGATGAATGAAAATACACAAATTTCATCTTGTTTTAACTAGGTGGACCTGACAAAGCAATCAATGAGCGTTGAATGCCTAGTAGTAACCTTCTATGGGATTACCTTTGTGTAATGTTTTTTAATCCACACCATTCTTACGTTAGACTGATGAGTTGATACAACATGTAAAACTTACCATCATAAGTTTATATAAAAATAATCAATTAAAGTTACATCGTACAAAAAGTCCATTCAATAGCACAACAAAAACGGTTTAACTTAAAAGCCACGTAGGCATAAATTATTCACAAGAGAATAAGTTTACAACAAAATTTCATTTAAACTATTACAGGAAATGACTGCTAGTTCAAGAAACCTGCAAAAATATTATTATGCAATCTCTAAATAGCAAAATGAGCCACGGTGAATTCAAAATATAATATCGATAGCAATTTCACATAAAAAGTATCGTGACGAGGATATTTGGGATCCATGACATATTAGAATATTCAAATTTAAACTAAGCATCAAATTATACTTAAAGAATTATTCAATAAAAAATTAACATTTATCATTCATTCCATTGAATAGTATATTAAGTATGTAATAGCGATAAATGAACTAAACTAACTTTCATAATATTAGAAAGCTTGAAATGTGATTCTCACCTTCGATGGGGATTTTCTTCTTACTTGACTACAAAGCATCCTAAGCAAGAGAATCTGAAAAAGATATAAGTCCCTACATTAAATCAACGAATTATAATCAATAACCTATAATTTGCTTTAATTAGTATCCAAATTGAAGTTTAGAGGTTAAGTCATCTCAATGTCTTGAGTCCACACAATTCCTACTTGATTCTTGATTGATAACTCAATTTGACCCAACATTCGATCTTGAAAGAAATAGATTTACACATGAGCTTTTTAGAATTTTATCTCCCAAATCGTATTTGGATTTAAATCAAATAGTCTCAGGTTAATTTAAACTTCGAACTTTTGAGAGACAAAAAGAAACAACTCACCTTAAGTGTTAATCTCAACTCGTCCTAGTTTCGATCCAACTCAATTCCAATTCGAGGTTTTTTCAAAAATAGCTGAATCTACAACAGTTGCTGAAATGAATACAACCCGTAGTCAAGCCTGCTAGACAAAAACGCTCTAGAACTAAGCCAAGACCAGTTGAACTCGGCAGGCAATTGAATCAACTTGGCTCGACTTGGCAACTACTCAGCCCCGAACCCAAACTCGATTAGAAGGACAGGAATGATAAGAATTAGGTCGAAAGTATACTGGACTCAGTAACCAACTACCTCGCAAAGACTCGACAGTCTCCTCCTCACTCTCGAACTCTCTTATGAATTTCTTTCTTCTTTCTTTCCTTTCTATTCTCCTTCTTTTTCTTCATTCCTCTCTTCAAACCACGACTAGAGATGAACATTGAATCCACAACTTAGTTTGACGAGTCAGCAAGTCGAAGCTCAGTTGAATCCAACACTCTCTTTCGAAATCTCTCTTTCTTCCGCTCTCAATCGTTCTCTCTTCTTAGTTTGCACTGATTACTCTAGAGAGAGAAGGTTTAGAAAACAACTTCGGACAACCTTTAAGCAGAGGAAGGGACCCACTCGCTGCAGTTTTAGAATATGCACAAATTAGTGCAACAGCGCAAATTTAGACCATGATTTGGAATATATCTAGCCTAGATTCTATTGATTGATTCTTGATCCAAGGCCCGCCAAACTATTGTTTTTCTATATCTTAGATATGTGCTTTATCAAAACCAAACGATCATTGTGCGATTGCAGAAGATAATCTGACCTTTAATGGTGGATTCCACACGATGCCTTCCTTCATCAATCTGTTGCTTGTGGACGACCCAGATCAATCCTAGGAAGCTTTAGGACATCAGATCGAAGCTCGGTGAAGCTTTAGTTGGTGGGTTCGCGGTATCTTTAATCTGATAGATTTTCCTAAGTTACCGCACGCAGCCGAGGAGGAGATGGAATCAGACGCTATTTTTGACATCCTACCATTGTCTCGGTTAAATCTGGATGGTTTGGATGAATTCCAGGGTTTTTATTTTCACATCAAAGAAGAGAGAAGAAATCACTTCCTATTTATATGCGGTGTTGGTTTTTTTTTTTTTTGTAGAAACCCTAATCCACGTTATGTGTATCTAATAGTGGAGATTTTTTGTTTGGGAGGGTTGGATTTGATAAGGTATCCCTCACTTGGATTGCCAGCATGGCAGCTAAACGGTTTCCGTTATCGGAAAAAACTCGTGCGTGATCCCTTTCTTACGCTCGTGATAGTGCACATGCACGTATGCGGCAATGTACAAGACCAGTAAGGTTTTGATCGAAACTCCATCCCGCACATGATGAACGACTCAGATTGTCAAGAGAATCGATGATGGTGGGCCACAGTTTGATCAAACAGACAACGTTTGTTTAAAACGCCCGTGAGTGGGAAAATGAAAGGAAAGAAGGAGATTTCCTTCTTCAAAAATCTCGGGTCAAACTTGATTTTGACCTGAAGCCTGGTTTGGTGCACTGCAAGCGTACACATGTTTGTGAACTCACGATACCTAAGTTGGGGTCCACAGGATTGTATGGTAAAATCCACACCATCGATTCAATTTGAATAGTCTCATTAGGGTATCATGCCTTATATGAGGTGAATCCATAGCTCAGGTGGACCACACCACTCAATTTTGTGAGTCTAGCTGATGATTACCGACAATTTAACTATTGGATCATTTCTCAATCTGATCACCGACATTTCTAAATGTCCCCAAGCTAATATGGATATACTTTAATAGTTGTTTTTGCAATTTGGTGGCTATGTTGTGTAATTAAGTGTTAAATCATCCCACAAGAAGTTGTAGAACCAATGAAAGGTGGATCTCATGATTCTGCCTTCTAAATCTAAGATGGATGGATAGATTTATCTATAAGGAGGATTGAAGTATGAAAATAGGTTTCTCTGATTATGTGGTGATCTATCTTAAAAATCAACGGATGAATGGCTTGATTAGCGGATGAAGATTATACTCAACGGTCAAATTTAGGCTAGCATGAAGTTAAACATTTAAATAGGCTAGATTTATGTTTATACTAAGTTATGTTTCCATGGTAACACCCGATTAGTAAAAAGTACAGGGTGTTATATGGGCCCACACGATATGTGCATAAGACTTGCACAGTCCATCCATTTCCCCCGCCCTTAAAATGAGGTAGATCCGAAAGATCGGGTGGATCGCACCACCCACCAATGAAACCTTTCCAAGGCATATCTTGATGTTACTTGTGATTTATCTTGGCTATGAGATTATTGCTATAAGAGTTCAATCAAAGTGTAGACTTGTTGGGGCCATTAGACTTAGACTCTAAGTGGGCCCCATCTCTTATGGATGATGTGTTTACTTGATCATGTTGGTTCGATGTTTACATTTGTATTGATATGGCACTTTCTTTATGTTTAATGTGGTCCTTCCCTTATGCTAGATGTTTATATTGTTTTAACCTGCTTTATGCTTGATGCATTATTACACACCTGATGAATATGGTTATATGATTGTACGTTATCATATCTCATCTGCATCACTTGCATAACTTAGATGATGGCTTGTCCATGATTGAGTACAAATGGATTTAAGAGGCACTCTAGGTGCTTGCCAGTGGACCGCAGTTGGTACACATGTCATGGTTTGGCTTGCTTATGTGCGGCAAGGATGCATTGATAACCCTATGACTTAAGGCATTTCAGGGGACTCGTATGAGATGGGGTTGCCTTGCATGTATGCATGGTTTACATGACTTGGATTGTGGACTCTATCAGTGCACTTATCTGTGCAACTTTTTGTTAATCATGGACGTTAGTGTGTTAGTATGCCAGTTGAGCAGTTGGAAGCTGAAGACTGAAAGCACATGGAGAGTTAAAGCATCAAAGAGCAAAGAACAGGTATATTGAGGTGCCTTGGTAATCTTAACCTTTAACCTAAAATAACCTAAACATTTAAATGATCCTAACCTTAATAGATAGATAGGTTTTTGGTGTAAATAGAGCCTAGGTGTTTCCCTACTCATATCCCACATCCTAAACCTTATACCAAAGAGTTTTGTGCCAATATTCTTGTGATTATTCACTTTAATAAGTACTCCATGCTCCACATTTCAAAGATGTGGATGAACTCTCCCCTTTCTAAAGATTAGACACTAAATTTATACGTAAATCCTTGTCTAAATCTTCTAAAATACCCATCTAGGTGATTATCTTAGGATTTCAACTATTCCATTAGTTGTAAGATATTTTACCATCCTACCATCACCTCATCGGAGCATCACATGTAAGGTGTTTGTTCGTGGAGTTGAACTATTGACATTAATGAACGTGGGAGCATATTCAAGCATGAGAGAGGTTTGAAGAAACAACTTAAGAAAGGTGCATCAACAAGGCTCAATATGACAAGTAAGTTTGTCATTTTAGAGTCCATACACTCATTCCTTGTGTACGAGTGTAGAGTTTGTAACCCAAACTTGATGGGTTCTTGTGTAGGGCATACGCTCTTGCATAGGGCCGAATTCACTAGAACGAGTGCGTACATGTTAGTCTCCATAAGGAGCCTCTGACGGAGTGTACTTATGTCTTTAGATAAGACTGAGGTTGTTGGTTAGCTAATAGAAAACCAACTAAATCTCTCCGGGAACCATTGACACGGATGTATACATGTAGCTTTGTGGTGAAACTGTAGAACAATTGTAAAAATAAGGAGCGAACATGATTTAAAACATCCGATAATGAAATATTAGTACACTCGAGGAGATTGCATCCATAGTGATGAAGTAAGCATGTTGTTAAACCACTATATATGCTTGTGTTTGTGATTGTCATTTGAACACAATTCTATTCATGCTTGTGTTTAATTATTTGAATTATATGTATGCTTAAATTGAATTATATGTTAGATACTTAATTTGTAAAACACACATGTTCACAACCCCAAGTGTAGGGTCGCGATGTAGTAATAACTCGATAAGACTGAAGTCGAATCCACAGGGACTAAACTTGTACGTATTCTAAAAATAAAAATAACTAGAACTAGAACTATAAAAAGATCTAAATTAAAATCTGAATAATTGAGAGTAATGATGAATAATGTTAATTAAAACTTATTAATTTAAAGATGAAAATAAGGGTGCCAAGGATCCACTTGTAGTTATCAAGATACTACCTTACTTGATTTAAAGAACATAATTGGAATTAGATTCCTATCATATCTAATTGGAAGATAAAGTAATTTAAATTAAATCTTAACTTTTCATTGACCTAATTCTCAATAGAGGAGAATTGTGATGATTAGAAGGGATTCCATCACCTTACCATGCCCAGGAGACGATGATGAATAATAGGATTTACCAATCTCACATCTCAAAATAGAAAAAAAAGATACCTAAAGCTTTCACAGCATCTATTGTAATTTGAGTTACAATAAATCATAGAAAACTGAAAATATTTTTTTAATATCAAACTAGAAATCAATGAAGTACAATAAGAATAAAAATCAAAGCAAGATAATCATCCAAAACACGTTACCTCTTAGCCCTAGTTAAGAGGTTTAGCTAACCATAGACATGATTAAAATCAAATATCTTAAAAAAATATGAAAAATAAACTAGAGAGGAAGAAAAACTCTTTGGCAGCAGCTCCACCCTTGTGCTATGCTCTTTGAGACATTTCTAAATCCTAGAAGATGCTTTGGAGTATCCTAAGGAGTCATATTTATAGTTGTGGAACTCCAACTTTCACACCGAGTTGGAAAAATCTAGAAACCTCCTCAAATTTACGCGCTCTATGCAGTTTGCCAAAATAGACTTTCAGAACTTTTCTCTTTTATACTCGGAGTTTCAGAATATATTTTTTTCAGAACAATTTTCAGGAATATATTTTTTTAGGATAAATTTCAGGAAATTTTTTTTTTCTTCACTTCAAATCTTTGATTCTCTTTATTCTTAATTTGGTTTCCTAGGATCTTTGGCATGTGAATTATTCATTAATGATTTCTAAATTTTTAAATCTTCATTTAGTAATCTTTTAAGCATAAATCTTCCTTTTTGACATCAATTTCACCTTAAGCTCTCGAAATCACCTCGCACATAAAAACATGCAAATTAGATCGATTAAGAACTATTATGTTTATAAAACCACTTTATAAATAGAGAAAAATATACAATATTTCACACTTAACACACCCCAACTAACATTTTGCTAGTTCTGAGCAAAACATGCGTGAAGAAATCCTTAATTCTCAATGTTCAAATCACATTCAGAAAATGATCTTTTGTGCAATCAAGTTTGAATGAGTATAATCCAAAGAAGCAACAATAAAAATTTGAAAACCTAGAGACAAATCACACAAGTAATCAATCAAATAGGTTCTTAATCAATCATTTAAGAGCATAAGTTCATATATCAAGTTTTTTTAATGTGCTTAGTGAATTCTATTTACTTTCTATAACATATTACTATTTCATAATGTTAGTCATGCTCATCAACTCAAGTTTTATTGAATAATCAAGTACTGATTCCAAATTTATCACCTTTTCCTTCTTTTTCTAATTTTTGATTTTATATCGATGGTCCCTTTATTTATTCATTCTTTTTAGACTTTTCATTCATTTTCGGTCTTTTCATCATACATGACATTTTTGTTGTTCTCTTTATTTTTTAACTAGTTCTTTTCATCTTTTTAAGGTGGATAAAATTCTCCAGACTTAATTCTCAATATCTATCAATGATACATATACTAATAATGAGAAATTCTAGTATAATTCAAAGAAAGCAATTTGAATGTTGCTTGTGACTTAGATTAACATGATATTCAAACTTCCTCTTAATTGATTAAATGAAAGAACTTAAGGGATAGTCTCACTCAGTTAATTAAACTCCAACAATTTTAAATTCAGTTTCTTATCTTATCATCATATTCAAAGCATTCTTAATTCCACAAATGATCACTTCCCAAACATTTTATCTTAAAAATTTTAAAAATTTCATAATTTTTGCTAAAAACTAAGAAAACACTGATTAGTTTCCAAAGTTCTTAGCGTGTAAATGAGTTAGCATGAGGACTAAACAAACTGAAATCAAACTATCCTAATCTTAAATCCTATGAAAGTAATAAACCTAACTACACCTCCGTCAGACTAGGAGGTTAATCCTGGTACATAGGATCAGTTAGAGGCATGGACATGTCCTCTGAATCAAACTTCTTAATAAATGGCTTGAGATGATGTCCATTCACTTTGAAAACATTATCATTCATCGAATTCTTTATCTTGATGGCTAGATAAGGATAGACATTAGTAACAATAAAGAGACCGGTCCAACAAGATCGAAGTTTACCCCAAAAAAGATGTAACCGAGAATTGTACAGAAGGACTTTTTGACTGGTTATGAATGATTTTCGAAGGATATTCCTGTTATACAATACCTTCATTCTATCATTATAAATTCTCGAGTTCTCATAAGCATCGTTTCAAATTTCTTCGAGTTCATTCAATTGAAGTTTGTGCAGCGAGCCAGTGTTGTTTAAATTAAAGTTCAAATTTTTGATAACCAAGTAGACTCTATGCTCCAGCTCCACTAGTAGGTGGTAAGCTTTTTCATAGATGAGTCTGAAAGGAGATATTCCAATAAGTTCTTAAAAGCCGTACAATAAGACCATAAGGCATAAGTCAAGCGAATTGACCAATCCTTATGATCAGGGTTAACCATTTTTTTTTTCAGAATTTGTTTAATTTCCTTATTGAAAATCTCGGCTTACCCGCTTATCTACGGGTGGTATGGAGTGCTTACTTTATGAGAGATGCCATATTTCTTCATTAAGTTCTCAAATGGTCTATTATAAAGTGAGAACCTCCGTCACTAATGTGGCTCGAGGCGTTTCGAACCAGAAAATTATATTTTGTTTTAAGAATTGAATGACCATTTTATGATCATTATTCTGGCACAAAATTTCTTTGACCCACTTAGTGACATAGTTTATTGCTAACGAAGTGTAAATATTCCCAAAGGATTGGGGGAATGGTCCCATGAAATCGATGCCCCAATAATCAAATGCTTCAATGATAAAAATGGGGTTCAAAGGCATCATATTTCGATGGGACAACCCTCCCAATTTCTAACAATGTTCACAAGCTTTGCAAAATTCATGAGTATCTTTGAACATCGTGGGCTAGTAGAAGTCGTAATAGAGAATTTTGGCCATGGTCTTTTTAGTAAAAAAGTGACTACCAGAGGCCTGAGAATGACAAAAGGAGATGACACTCTGATGTTCATTGTCTGGCACACATCTCCTTAGAATTTAGTCTGAGAAATATTTAAACAAATAAAGTCATCTGAGAAAAATATACGTACCTCGACGAATAATTTTTTCTTATCTTGCTTAGTCCAATACGTTAGTGAGAAATCGGTAGTAAGATAATTTGCATTGTCAACAAACCAAGGTAGTTAGGAGAATTTAAACAATTATTCATCAAGGAACATATCATTTATCATTGTCGGCTTAAGGGAATCAAGGAGGTCAAGTCGAGAAAGGTGGTTGGCCACTCTATTTTCTACTCCTTTTTGTCTTGTATTTCAATATCAAATTCTTGGAGTAAGAGGATCCATCTTATCAGATAGGGTTTGACATCCATCTTAGAAAGAAGATACTTTAGCACCACATGGTCCATGTAGATCCATATAGATGATAGTCTTGGATTCGATCAAGTAGGACCTAAATTTATCCAAAAGTGAACACTACAACTAATAGTTCCTTCTCCTTAGTAGAGTAGTTTACTTGGGTAAAATTTAGAGTTCTACTTTCCTAGTGAATAACGTATGGCTTCTATTCTTTTCTCTTACTTAACACTGCCCTAATAGCGTAGTCAGATGCATCGCACATAATCTTAAAAGGGATGCTGCAATCGTGTGGCTGCATGATAGGTACATCCTTTTAAAGTAGATTGCATAAAGGACGAGAGAAATGACTAAAGTCCTTTATGAATCGTCTATAGAATCCAGAGTGTCCTAGGAAGGATCGCACGTCACGTATGCTCTTGGGTGGAGGTAGGTTAGAGATAAGATCAATTTTTGCCTTGTCTACCTCAATTCCCTTGGATGAAATTTTGTGTCCAAGCACAATTTCCTTGGGAACCATTAAATGTCATTTTTACCAATTCAGAACCAAATTCTTTTCCTTGCATTGCCTCAACAAACATTTAAGATTTTCCAAACACTCACTGAAGGATAGAGTAAAGACAGAGAAGTCATCCACGAAGACCTCTAAATAGTGCCCTACCATGTTAGAAAAAATACTCAACATGCATCGTTGAAAAGTGGTGGGGACATTACACAGTCCGAATGGCATTCTTCGGTAAGCAAAGGTGCTAAATGGACATATGAACGTTGTCTTTTCTTTATCTTCAAGGGCTATCTCAATCTAGTCGTAGCCCGAATAGTTGTCAAGGAAGAAATAGTAAGAGTGACCAGTTAGCCTTTCTAAAATTTGATTAATAAAGGGTAAAGGAAAGTAGTCCTTCCTTGTGACAGTATTCAATTTTTCGTAGTCAATACACGTTCTCCAATTAGTAGTAACTCTAGTTGGTATGAGTTCATTGTTGACATTGGCTATGATGGTGATTTCGGACTTCTTAGGAACCACCTGAGTTGGACTCATCCATTGATTGTCGGATATAAGGTATATTATAATGACATCCAACAACTTAAGTACCTCAACCTTAACCACTTATTTCATATTTGGATTGAGTCGACATTGTGATTGCCGAGAGGTTTTCGCATTATCTTCAAGATGAATGCGTTGAGTACAAATCAAAGGATCAATTCCCTTGAGGTCCGTAATTGACCATCGAAGGCCTCCTTTATGCTTAATGAGAGTAGAAATAATCATACTCTCTTATTCTTTCTTTAGATGGGAAGAAATCTTCATCGGGTATGTCTCATCTTAACATAAGTAGACATATTTAAGATCAGCGGACAAATGTTTTAGGTCAAGATTTGGTGCTTTGAGGCTAGACGGTAGAGGCACTACACGGTTTGGGGCAATTTCTCAAATTATGGACTCCACCGGTTAACTTCAAGTACCGACGTAGCATTAAGCAAGGCATCCATCTCCCTAATCATGTCATCACCTAAATCAGGGGAGTGGGCCAAGTATGCCTCTAGAGTATTAGAGTATAGAGTCAAAAGTGCTATATCTTCTACGAAAGAATCGATCATGTTAATGTCGTGGGTATTGTAACGCCCTGAAATTCGGGGGTCAAGCATAACTCAGCTCCCGAGTTCCAAAACATCACTTATGCAACATAAACAATGATGGATGTATGTTGTCTATGTTAGTGCATAAAACATGAATAGATCAAGCTAGATCAGCAGAAATAATTCTAGGATGTTGAGGAAATGCAAGTGGAAGACTTAAATACATATATAAATAAAAAATAATCCCCAAAAGATGCGTGCTCTGCCCAGGGCAATATATACAACTGTGTCTCAAAATACATCTATCAACTATGCAAAATCATCATGTACATATCCCAAAATTCTCGCTGGTCAGGACGAGGCTCATATAAACCCGCTTGAAAACTGCATGAATAAGAACGCCTCCGCGTCCTCATCAAAGTCTGGCTCTGCCTCTCCAGCATCACCGTCACCTGCAACTAAATCAGAGTCTGGTTGGTGTTTAAGCACTATCCCAGAACGTGGGAGTGAGTAATCAACTCAGTGGAACTATATAGTAAAGGTTAACATGTTATCAATCCAATCAAGTAGTAATGATAAGGCAGTACAATCAAACATGTCCTAGATACTCTTGTTAATGCACGAATGTTATGAAGGAATGATGCATGCCCTCACCACAAACTCCCTCTACGATCTTCATCTTACGATCGTGCATGTCAGTCACTTTCTCAGTGCTCTTACATCAACATCGATAGCATATGCAATGCGATGATATGAGCATGCTTACCAAGTTTTTATTAGTCCTTTTCATACAGAAGGATTGGAAAGCTAAGACACCTCCCTTATATCAATTCCTAAACATTGATCCATTCTAGGTCGTCAATCCTAGGAATTCTCATATGATATTACAGTTCTAGGTCGCTGCAAGGGCTGCCAGGGCTGTTGTGCGGAATCGTTACACCACTCCCCCATCACCAAATCAATACAGACCTAATTATATCCGCAATATTGCAATAAGACTCGTCGCCCTTATGTAGTGTCAGGATATACTCGAGGTCACTACAGAGGGCTCGTTACCAATCAATGTAGGCCGACAACAAGAATATAGTGTCCCATACTACCATAATCTGCTCATGAGAATAAGGTGATCGCTGTCACTACGGGGAGGCTCGTAGCCCCAGCGTAGGCCGACAGCTCGACCACAGTGTCCCATACCACCATGTCCTACTCATGAGTCTTAGGGGATCACGATACCATGGTTAATGGGAGTTTCACTGGTAAGCTCAGTGACTTAGTTTTAAACAGTAGCGACCAAATATGGTGAACAAACACGGGTCAATCGGGTTAGTTGATAAGCTCAACTAGGCCAAGCGCACGTTGAGTTGAACGACATGGAATGCATAAGCGCTCCATGTGGCCTAACCACTATCGAACATCCTAAGCACGACTCAGATTCTTTAAACTCGTCCTGTGTGGTGAAAACAACCTTAACCACCATTTGGAGTACGATTACCGATTACATGGACTGTAACACAGCCCCACTCACATACAAGCTCAATAACTAGCATGATTCATATCCTACATTCAAATGAACATTCATGACATATAACTAAAACTTAAATATAGTATACGGAGGAAATCATACACACATTTAACATGGATAATTTAAGTTACATGATTCATGGAGGAAATCAAACACTCAAGTGTTGTGATTGAGATTCATATCTCAACAATCTTAACAATCATACTTTACTAACTTCTAACTCATTTAGACATTTATACAAACACTTAGATTACACTATTCAACATACATCACGTAAGTCGACTCCATTGCATATTAGGGCAATTCCTTTCATCAAGGAGTTGCCGCATTCATATCAAGCATATAACAACGACAATTAATCATGGCAATTAAAATAGCAGATTCCATACACATACAGGTATTCTAACATATACATGAAATACGCTATTTACAATATAAAGTATACGTATACGGAAATCGAAATGGATAACGCATTTAACATGTGTAATGGCAATCACAACATGAATAAATCATTATCTAACATTAAAAGTCTTGAAAACCATGACCTAAACATATATAGTCCGCACCTTAAACCAAAAAATACGTATAAGAGGTGATTCAGACGATATGTCTTCGTCAACGGTGGATACGCTACCTAAGGCATGAAACATGTTAGCTATAATTTCACTACAGCTAGTCTAAGCTTCAAAACAGGTTAGGATTGGCTTAACTTATCCAAGAACAGAATCAGAATCACCAGAAGAACTATAACATCCTGAAAAATCGGAGGTCGAGTAGAAACCCAACTCCCGAGTTCCAAAATGTTACTCATGCAACATAGATAATGATGAATGCATGTTGTCTGTAGAATGACATAAAACAAGATTGGGACTAAGCCAAAACAGCATATCATACTCCAGAGACAGTTAAATTAGCAAACGGAAGACTGTGATAAATATATAAAATACATAAATGATTGTAAGTCTCCAGAGTGTGAACATGTTACCAGGTTAACTAATTACATGTATACTCCAAAATAGAAAGAAAAGAATATACATGGGTGTGTAAATAAAAGGCAAGATACCAAGTGTACTGACATCTAATCAGTAACCCTGTAAACCCCATTAATCAGAACCAGCATATAGGAGGGATCCTCCTCATCATCATCAAGTCCGGCTGTGCTTCGCAAGCATCGCCATCATCTGAAACAGAAATAGGAACTGGTTGGTATGTACAATACTGTCCCATAACGTAGGAGTGAGTAGCTAACTCAGTGGAATCATAGAGCGAGGGTTAACATGTTATCAAATCAATCACGCGATAATAGTAAAGTAAACAATCAGACACTCCTAGATACTGTGATTAATGCAAACATGAAATGACATGATGGATGCCCTCACCGACATACTCCCTAATGCGACACCATCTTACGTCTTCGGCATGCTTTCTTCCCTCAGTGCTCCACATCTTCCAGGCACATGCAGTGTGATATGAATATGATTACCGAGTTATTATTAGTCCTTTTCATATAGCAGGATTGGGAAACTAAGGTACCTCCCTCATATAAATACCCAAACAATGATCCTATATAGGGTCGTCAGTCCTAGTAGTTTCATACGATGATATATTTCTAGGTCGCTGCAAGGGCTGTCAGGGCTGTTGCACGCACTCGTTGCACCGCTCCCCCATCTCCTTATCAATACAGGCCTAGTTTATATCCTTGAGACTGCGTCAGGACTCGTCGCCCCCATGCAGTGTCAGGACAAACTCAAGGTCACTACAAAGGGCTGCCAGGGCTGTTACTCGCACTTGTTGCTCCACTCCCCCATCACCTTATCAATGTAGGCCGATAGCAAGAATATAGTGTCCCATACCACCATAATCTGCTCAGAGTAGGGTGCTCACTGGTCACTACGGGGAGGTTTGTGGCCCCAGCGTAGGCCGACAGCTCGACCACGGTGTCCCATACCACCATGCCCGGCTCATGAGTCTTAGGGGATCGAGGTACCAAAGTTAGAGGGGCTTTCCAATGGTAAGTTTAGTACCCTAGGTTCAACCAGTTATGACGAATACAAGGTGAACATACAATGGTCAGTCGGGTTACTTGATGAGTCCGACTAGCACGAGCGCACGTTGAATCGACCGACATGAAGTGCACAAGCACTTCGTATGGCCTAAACACTGCCGACGACTCTAGTACGACTCGGGTTCATCATACACATCATTCATGGCGAATAGAATCCAACTACAAATTCTAAAATGTTACCAACTGCCTAGACTAGAGTATAGCCCCAAACACATGTAATCTACATCAATAATCATATGAGAAAGACAGAATTGAAGTACAAGAAATTTTAGCATGTTATCAGCATATTATAGCATACATCATAAGCAGTTAACCATACACAAGTATTTCACACCTAAGGTAGGCAATTCAAATACAACAAGCATGGAGGAAATCATGTGCATCATCATAGTAGTTGAGAATCCAGTCTCAACGCTAATCTACAACAACATTTACTCAATACTTACTAATACATACATTTATACAAACACTTAAACTATTCAACTCCAACGTACTTGACGTATATTGATTCCAACATATAATATGATAGATCCTTATATCAAGGAGTTGTCTAATACACAACAATCATGTTCTTACATTCAAAACATATATGGCAGGCATAAATAATATTGATTTAGGCATTTCAACAAACACTTAGTCTACACACATTAGTCTACATAGCCTATGTCGGCCAATATGTGCATTAGGGCGAATCTCTTCGCCAAACAGATCGTACACGCATATCTTGCATAATAACACGACAAATAAACATGGCAACCATTTTAGCAAAATACGGACGTATAAAGTATTTCCTACAAATACCTAAAATACCCTAAATCTCATATTCTCCGTACGCAGTCAAAATGGAAAACAGACAGCATGTTCTACATGTCAAACGATAATCTTGTCGATAATCTACTATTAAACGACATTGAAAGCTTTGAAAACAGTTAACCTAAGCATCTAGAATCCTCACCTTTCGCCGTAGAAGTGTGTCGATTCGAATAGAAAGTCTACGCTCTTCCAACGTCGATATGGCGACCTAATTCACAAGATAGGTTAGCTACTTCGCTACTTGTATTGCTAGAATCCCCAAAACAGGTTGAGGTTAGGGTTTACTTATCTAGAACGGAGTTGGAATCACCAGAAGGCTAAGGGTTTAAGGCCCTTTTATAAGCCCAAACATAACCAAAATAGACTCCAAGTCAAGGTATACTTGGGTTAGTGCCAAATCGGGTCTTTTTCAGTCCAAAAGAGCATTTCTGGAGGTCCCTGACCAAATGCGGCTGGACTTAAGCTCATGGATATTGGATCCTGATCACATTAAGTTTTCTGTCCGGTAGTGTTCCCAGATCGCACGTGGCAGACCAGTTTCAGTTCAGCGGTCACGGAGACTCGATCAGGGATTCCAAGTACACTGACCTGAGTGAGAAATGTTCCCTGATCCGAGGGTGTATTTGGGTCAGATTCTGACAGTCAAAATGCTTAAAAAATGTCGTCAAGCGACATGTGCCAGATTTATTTAAATTGAATTAATTTTCTAAATATTTTCCTTTTCTCACTCTCTTCACTCCGGACTCAGTAAAATGGTCTCAGGATATCGGTTGGGCTTGATTTTCGAAACAATTGTCAAGTCTAACTAAACGGTCATAATGGTCTGAGATTGTAGATATCGGACCTTCGACGTGCGGTCTAGATCCAATACAAAGTTTCAAAGGGTTCCTGAGAGTAACTGGGTTTAGAGTTGGATCCTAGGTTTTAGGGTAACGTAGCGTCAATGATTCTATAAGTTTTGGGTGTTACAAATTGTATTTAAAGTAGTTAGTGCTAATTTTGCAGGAAATCTAGTGTAGAGCTGGCTAATTCACGTTAAATTTCTAAAAAATTAGGTTCTAAATGATTCATTTGGCTTTGGAATTAGGTTCTGAGAGATTACCAAGGTGTTATGGTTGACTCATTTCCTAAGGGCGTCTAACCCCAGGTTGGCAAAAATTCGAGGTGTTACAAGAACAATTCAGATATGCAGGTTCGATAAATAGATGAACTGGGAAGAATCCTACGGAGAATCAACAGATTCTCCCACACTTTCTCTCTCTTAACTCTCTCTTAAGCAACTAGGGTTTAGGAAATTCGTATGAGATTTGGAACTAAGGATTTAAGGCCTTTTTATAACCTAAACTCGACGAAAACAGACTTAAGACCAAGGTATACTTAGGTTATAACCAAATCGAGCTCTTTCTGATCCAACGGAGCACTTCTGGAGGTCCTCTTATCAAATGCGATCGGACTTAAGCTCACTAATATTGGATCTTTAGTAAGTTAAGTTTTCAGTCTGATCGGGTTTCTAGATCGTCCGTGGTGGACCAGCTTCAATTCAATGGTTACCGGAATTCGATCAAGGTCACAAGTACTTTGACATGTAAGGGCCACCTATCCTGATCCGAGGGTGAATTTGGGTCAAAATCTAACGGTCAAAATGCTAATAAATGTCGTTCAAGCGATGCATCTCAGATTACTTAAAACATAATTTATTTTCTAAAAATCTTCGCTTTCTCATTCTCTTCACTCCGGACTCAAGGAAATGGTCTCAGGACATCGTTTGGGCCTGATTTTCGAGATGATATTCAAGTCCAATTAATCGGTCATAATGGTCTAAGATCATAGATATCAGACTTTTAACGTGCGGTCTAGATCCAATACGAAGTTACAAAGCATTCCCGGGAGTAACTGGGTTTAGAGTTGGATCCTAGATTTCATGGTAATATAGAGTCATTGATTTTATAGGTTTTGGGTCATACAGATCATATTGAAAGCTATCGGTGCTAATTTCACATGCAATCTAGTTTAGCGCTAACTAAAATACATTAATGTTCTAAGGGATTAAGGCCAAAATGATTTCTACTGAAGGTGGTAGTCGAGTCTAAGTACGGATTTTTCTAGGTCGTTACATTCTACCCCCCTTAAGAAAAAAATTTCATCCTCGAAATTCATACCTTCTCATACTCCTCGAGGATCTGGGGGTAATTCTTCTTGACTTCAGCTTCAGTCTCCCAGGTAGCTTCTTCTTCGCTATGATGCATCCACAGTACCTTCACAAGTGGGATAACCTTGCTACGCAATACCTGCTCCTTCCTATCTAAAATACGCGTCTGGCGCAGTTCATAAGTGGCATCCTCGCTCAACTGCACCTGCTCCCATCTGATAATATGTGAAGGATCGAGAACATACTTCTTCAGCATGGACACACGGAAAATATTATGCACACCTGTGAGTGGTGTGGGCAAAGCAAGATGATATGCTATTACCCCCACTTGATCAAGTATCTAGAATGGGCCAATGAATCTCGGCGTGAGCTTCCCCTTCTTACCAAACCTAAAAACTCCTCACATAGGGAAAACCTTCAGGAACACATGGTCCCCAACATCAAACTCAAGCGGTCGCCATCTCATATCGGCATAACTCTTCTTCCTGCTCTGTGCTGAGAGAAGTCAACGCCGAATGATATCGATCTTCTCTTAAGTCGCCTGAACCAACTCTGGGCCAATCAAGGTCTTCTCGCCCACTTCTGCCCAACAATGCGGCGCTCTACACGGGCGACCATACAGTGCCTCATAGGGAGCCATACCAATGCTTGCCTGAAAGCTGTTGTTGTATACGAACTCTGCATAAGGAAGATAGTCATCCCAACTGTCTTTGAAGTCCAACACACAAGCTCACAACATATCCTCCAAAATCTGATTCACACGCTCCGTCTGCCCGTCTGTCTACGGATGGAACGCGGTATTGAACTTCAACTTCACACCCATCGCTTCCTGGATATAAGTCCAGAAGATAGATGTGAATCGGGTGTCTCTATCTGACACAATCTCCAAGGGAACTCCATGCAGGCGTACAATCTCTCTAATATACAATCTAGCCAACTCGTCTGCAGAATTCATGACTCTGATCGGTAGGAAATGAGCTGACTTCGTCAACCTATCAACGATCACCCAAATAGAGTTATGTCCCTTCCTCGTCTTTTGCAGTCCAGAAATAAAGTCCATGGATATAAAGTCCCACTTCCATTCAGCTATGGACATGGGCTGAAGTAGTCCAGGAGGTCAGAGATGCTCTGCCTTAACCTGCTGGCACGTGAGACAACGGGATATGAACTCAGCAATGTGGACCTTCATATTATCTCACCAGTACGATCTTTTCATATTCTGATACATCTTCGTGCTACCTGGATGCATCGCAAGCCTCGAACTGTGGGCTGACTCAAGAATCTCTCTTCTCAAGTCAGGTATGTCTGAAACGCATAGGCGGCCTCGATATCACAAGCCCCCATCCGTACCAATAGTCCACTCAGAGTTCCCGTCGGTACCAACCCACTCCTTCATCTTCACCAGAAGCTCATCGCCTGCCTGAGCCTCAATAATAAGACCATCTATGAGCGGTTGTACACGAATATGTGCGACGACTTCATACAGCTCTTCCACCGTGAGCTTCTGCTCAAAGTCTTGCATAAATTCCACCATAGCCCATTCTGTCACCATAAGCGGAGCCACAAATTCTATAGCCTTCTTTCGGCTCAACACATCTGCCACAAGGTTCTTAGTTTTGCATGAACTTTTGACCGTATCCTCTTGACGCTTCTTTTGATTTAAGAATTGCGTAAGAGCCTTGAAAGGCTCATATCCTAGTTCGTACCATTCCTTAGACCCCTTGCGATCCTCCTTGTTAAATTTCGGTAACCCGCGACTTATAATCAGCGTTTGTGCGCGACCCTCAGTCGCATCCCGTAGATCTGAGTCAACTCAACCTGAGACTTGTATCATTGCGACCGTACTGTCGCCGTAGTTCCAATGCTGCATCTTGCGCACCGATGCGATCCCTGGCCAGGAGTTGTGGGCCTACATTTATTTTGAGGAAACACAGCGCGTTATGAATCTCGAGAGAATCTCTACCCAATCCATTACATCAATTAATCAATCACAAGTCAAGTACAACCCATACCTAGCCCATCCCTCTCTTACCAATAAGGCATGACACCCATCCCTCTATCACCTAAAAGTCAACCAAGCACATACCATTCATATAATTTTTCTTACACAGCCATCCCTCTCTCCTTACATCTCCCATCCTTCACTCCATCTCATTCCATTCTCTATCATTTTTCCTAGTAACTAAGAGAGAAAAAGACTAAGGAGAGAAAATGGAAAGAACCTAAGATCAAGGCCAACTTCCTATCATAAAATCTCACCATTCAACCCTTTAAACTTCATCATCCTCCATCAAAGAAGAAGCCAATGAGTTAAGGAATCTATAGAACGAAGAAGAAGTGGAATCGGTGGGTGTTTTATAGGCTTAAATTTGTGTTTTAATGATGGGCCAAGTGGGGCCTACCGACTGATGGTATGAATCTCACTTTGGACCTTAGGTGCGGCCGATGGACCACCATGATTCATATGTTCATTCCATGATGGGGCCATTCTCCATGGACCCCATCATGATGTTTATTTTCCTAGTATGAAAAGGTCATCTAGACCTTACATATTAGGGGAGAAGGGATCTCCACCGTTGATTTTGATTGGTGTGCCCACATGTAATGGGAACCACTTGATGTGTGTTTGTATTACATGGAAGGGAGGGCTCATAGTGGTGGAGCCCTCCATCACTCGTTCTCTCTCTCTCTCTCTCTCTCTCTCTCTCTCTCTCTCTCTCTCTCTCTCTCTCCCCTTTTCCCTGTCGTGGACCCCACTATGATGTACAGGTTTTATCTCCACCGTCCATATGGTGGGGTCACCCTAGCCAGGGGCCCAAGGACCGGCTAGGCCCAACGGACAGGCTGCTGTCCAGTAGGCCTGGACGCTGTCAGTTTTAAATTATATATATATATATATATATATATATATATATATATATATATATATATATATATATATATATGTACACATATATATTATATGATGGGCCTCATGTGGGACTCACCTTGTTATGACAGTGGATTGGCCAGTGTTCACCAGCTATATAGTTGCTATATTAACGTCAGAAAGTTCTGTGGGTCTGACCATGATGTATGGGTCTTATCACACCGTCCAGATGGCTAGATGGTGGGACCCACCGTTGATGTATATGTTCTATATCCGCACCATCCAGATGGCTGGACGGTGGGACCCACCGTTAATGTATATATTCTATATCCACACTATCCAGATGGCTAGATGGTGGGACCCACCGTTAATGTATATGTTCTATATACACACCATCCAAATGGTTGGACGGTGGGACCCACCGTTGATGTATATGTTTTATATCCACACCGTCTAGATAGCTGGACGGTGGGACCCACCGTTAATGTATATGTTCTATATCCACATCGTTTATTTGTAGGGCCCACACGTGCTACGTGTCGTTTTCACACCATCCAGTAGCTGCTAGGACAGTGGGGCCCACCTGATGGGTTGCATCCCACCGTCCTGCAGGTGTGTAACACCTTGAAAATCGGAGGTCGTGTAGAAACCCGACTCCCGAGTTCCAGACTATCACTTATGCAACAAATATGCTTATGATTCAATGTTGTCTGAGTTAAAGCATTAACATGAGTAAGATTATACCAAAACTGCAATTCATACTCCAGATCCAGTGATAAAATGCAAGTGGAAGACTGAAAGAGTATATATATCACTGTATGAAAAATAAAATAATCTCGAACTGTCTCCAAAGTATGAATACATCTCTGAGTCACATATACATATATCAAACCAAAAATTAAAATGTCATATGGTCCAACTAGCAAGTCCCGCCGATCCAGGCCACCAACGCAAAGCCGTCGGAAAACTGCATGTACAAGAACTCATCCTGGTCCTCGTCGTAGTCCAGCTCCGCATCCTGAACCGCCTCGCAACCTGCATCTAAGACAGAGTCTGGTAGGTGTTGCAAACGCCATCCCGTAATGTGGGAGTGAGTGATCAACTCAGTGGAATCATAGAGCAAAGATTAACATGTTATCAAATCAATCACGCGATAATAGTAAAGCAAGCAATCAGACATTCCTATATACTGTTGTTAATGCAAGTATGAAATGACATGATGGATGCCCTCACCGACATACTCCCTCATGCGACACCATCTTACGTCCGTGACATGCTTTCTTCCCTCAGTGCTCCACATCTTTCAGGCACATGCAGTGGATATGGAAATGATTACCGAGTTGTTATTAGTCCTTTCATACAGCAGTATTGGGAAACTAAGGTACTTCTCTTATATCAATCCCAACACAGATCCTGTTTGGGGTCGTCACTCCTAGTAATCTTATACGATGGTATATTTCTAGGTCGCTGCAAGGGCTGTCAGGGCTGTTGCTCGCACTCGTTGCACCGCTCCCCCATGCCTTATCAATACAGGCCTAGTGTACTCTTGTTGCTACGGAAGGGTCGTTGCCTCACGTAGACTCAGAATACGCTCGAGGTCACTACAAAGGGCTCGTCACCAATCAGAGTAGGCTGACAGCTTGAATGTAGTGTCCCATACCACCACAATCGGCTCACGAGTCTAAAGTGCTCACTGGTCACTACGGGGAGGTTTGTGGCCCCAGCGTAGGCCGACAGCTCGACTACGGTGTCACATACCACCATGTCTGGCTCATGAGTCTTTATGGATCAAGGTACCATGGTTAACAGGGCTTTGACTGGTAAGTTCAGTACCCTAGGTTCAAGAAATTATGACCCGTACAAGGTGAACATACAATGGCCAGTCGGGTTACTTGATGAGCTTGACTAGTACGAGCGCACCTCAAGTTGAGCGACATGAAGTGCATAAAACATCTCGTGTGGCCTAACCACTGCCGCCAACCCAAAGCACGACTCGCGTTCATCGACGCGTCCTTCATGACAAATAGAAGCCAACCACGAGTTTGAATCTATTACCGACTGCCTGGACTAGGATATAGCCCCAAGCACTTGTAATTCTACAACAGTGATCATGTAAGAATAACAGAAATGAAATACAACAATCCAAGCATGTTAACAACATGTGATGACATACAACGTAAGAAAATCAGTCAAACACATGTATTCCATATATATAAGGAAATCAATTCAATATTACAACATGGAGGAAAATCATGTACATCATCATATTAATTGAGAATTCAATCTCAAGACTAATCTACAACAACATTTACTCAATACATACTAATACAAACATTTATACAAACCCTTAGTCTACACACTTTAGTCTACATAGTGTATGTCGACCCAAAGTGCGCATTAGGGCGAATCTCTTCGCCAAATAGATCATACATGCGTATCTAATATCATAACACAATAAATACACATGGCAATCATTTCAGCAAAATACAGGCATATACAGTATTTCCTACAAATGCCTAAAATACCCTAAATCTCATATTCACCGTACGCAGTCGAAATGGAAAACAGAAAGCATGTTCTACATGTCAAACGACACTCTTGTCGATAATCTACTATTAAATGACATTAAAAGCTTTGAAAACAGTCAATCGAAGCATCTAAAATCCTCACCTTTCGCTGTATAAGCGTAATGAATCGAATAGAAAGTCTACTCTTCGTTAATGCCTGTATGTCGACCTAATTCACAAGATACATCAGCTACTTCGTTACTTGTATCGAAGGAATCCCTAAAATAGGTTGAGATTAGGGTTTTCTCACCTAGAATGATGTCAGAATCATCAGAAGAGTGATTGGAATACGGTGATTCGGTACGTGCAAAAGCAGGATCAAGTGGCAGGAAACTTTCCTCACAACTCTCTCATAATCTCTCTCTTCTCTTTCTAGGGTTTCTTGTAAATTCATAGGTGAGAGATATGAGAGGGTTTAAAGCCCTTATATAGGCTAAAATCTCACCTACTTAGACTCTAAACCAAGGTATACTTGGGTTATAACCAAATCGGGTCTTTCCCGATCCAAAAGAGCATTTCTGGAGGTCCCCTGGCCAATTGCGGTCAGACTTAAGCTCAAGGGTTCTGGATGTTGATCATATTAAGTTTTCAGTCCGATAGTGTTCCCAGATCGCACGTGGCAGACCAGTTTCAGTTCAGCGGTCACGAAGATTCAATCGAGGATTCCAAGTACACTAACCTGAGTGAGAAATGTTCCCTGATCCAAGGGTGTATTTAGGTCAGATTCTGATGGTTTGAATGCTTATACTAAACCCGCAAGCGAAACGTGCCAGATTTATTTAAATGACATTTAAATTTTTATGAATTTCACTCTTTCTCACACTCCTTGCTCCAGGCTCAATGAAATAGCCTCATAACATCTGTTGGGCTTAATTTTTGAAACGATTGTCAAGTCCAGCCAAGCGGTCATAATGGTCTAAGATTGTAGATATTGGACTCTCGACGCGTAGTCTAGATCCAACATAAAGTTTGAAAGGGTTCCTGAGAGCAAACGAGTTTAGAGTTTGATCCTAGGTTTTAAGATGTTATAGCGTCATTGATTCTACAAGTTTTAGGTCTTGCAGAACGTATTTAAAGTGATCAGTGCTAATTTCACAGCTAATCTAACATGGCGTTAGTTAACTTACGCTTAATTTCTAAAGGAATTAATCTTAAGTGATTTCTGATCGAGTTGGTACTTGGGTCTCTGTATGGATTTTTTCGAGACGTTACAAGGTGAGAAGCTCACCTTAAAGTATATATATTATATTCACACCGTACATCTTTGGACGGTGCAATGTGGGGCCAACCATGATTTATGGGTCTTATCCACACCATCCAGCACTCTAGACGGTGGGACCCACCTCAATGTATGCGCTGTATATTCACGACGTCCGTCCCTTGGACGTGAGGCCCGTCATGATGCATGTGTTATGTACACACCGTTCATCCATTTTTTAGATCATGGGCTGCCCCTTAGGCCCATGTGATGCAGCCCATTGTGATGTGTATTAGGCCCATGTGATGCAAGCCATTGTGATGTGTATTAGGCTTGTATTTGAGGACCAATATGAGGCCTAATGCGATGTACATGAGGCCCGAGTATGAGGCCCATTGTGATGCATTTGAGGCCCAGATGATAAAGCCTATTATGATGTATATGCAGCCATGTTTTAAGCCCAATGAGATGCATTCGAGGCCTGTATATGAGGCCTAATACGATATATTTGAGGCCCATGGATGTGGCCTATTGTGGTGTATTCATGGCCCGTGTATGAGATCTATTGTGATGTAATGTGGCCCGTGTATGAGGCCCATTGTGATGTATATGTGGCCCGTGTATGAGGCCCAAGTGATGTATATGTGGCCCTTGTGTGAGGCCCGATGTGATGTATACGAGGCCCTTATATGAGGCCCAATTATGATGAGTGATTCCACCATGATGTATGTGTTATATTCACACCGTTCATCCATTTCTATAAGGTGGTGGGCCCCATTGCCTTGAGAGGCCCACTTTGATTTATGGGCTATATGCTTACCATGGGGCTACCTGGTGAGGCCCATCATGATGTATGTGTTACATACACGATGTCCATCCATTTCCCTATTTTGTATAAAGGTCGTGGGCCCCATAGAGAGTTAGATTCAAATCCTAAGTGGACCACACTCTAGGAGACAATAGTGGTTAAATGTCCACCATTGAAATCCTCCTTAGGGCCCGTCGTTAAGCCCATTACCTTAGGAGCAATGATGGTTAATGTCCACGTTGTAATCTCCCTAAGGCCCATTGTTAGACCCATTCTCATCTCCTCTTATTGGGCTTACCACAAACCGTTGGCCCCCCATTGATGATTATATTACCCACCTTCCCTTATTAGGCTATCCCAATTCGTTGGGCCCCCATTTGATGATGGTGCTTTACACCATACCTTGTAGGATTATCCAAACCTTGAAGCCCACCTTGTGTTCACACCATTCCTTCTATAGGAAGTGTGGTCCATTTAGATACTTATGCTTGCCCAAGTTTAGTGACCATACCCAAGGTCCATTTAGGTGTTGGGCGGGTTACTCAATTTGCTTGGATGGACACATAGTTGTAAATGTATGGACCTCACCTTGCCACCTTGTGCACGTATCAGACTCCCCGTAGGAAAGCCCAGCTTATTACATGATAGAGAGGGTGAGGAAACCCACTTGTTGTACATAGATTCACCCTCTTAACTCAACTTTGGGTGCACCCACTTGACTTGCCCCATAAGACATATCTTATCCTTGTATCCAGTTGCTAGAACTTTGGTGTCACGTATATATCATCCACACTGTCCATTTACTTCTTTGGGACAAGTGTGGGGCCTATCCTTGACGTTAGTACACCATGACCTCTTATTGTAGATGGAAGAATATGTGGTACCAGATTTAGTATATCCACCATATAGAGCTTATCTCGATGTATGGGCAAGATCCGTTGTCCTTCTAGTGGACCCTGCTTGGAATATATGATATATCAGTACCTTGGAAGGCTAACTGGGACATGCCGCATGGACTCCTATAGTTGTCGAAGGAGCACATTGTTTAGTTTATACTCTTGGTATGTGACATGTCGGTGAAAGCCGATTATTATTTATATCTAATAATCATGCTAGTGTACATAGTCTAATAGGACACATTGAGAACATGCTTAGTATTACATCATGACACATATTAATTCATACGTATCATTTATATGCCTGTTGTAAGGAATGTTTGAATGTTTAATCATAGCATTACCGTTCGGCTGAGATATTTAGGGGACTCCTTGCGAGATGGAGTTGTCCCACATGGGCGCACAGTATGCACAGGTTTGATGCATGATTGGATGGGATGACTCATGCATCTCGCATTTTGTGATATGACCACTATTCACTCTAACGACATCAGGGCTGTCGTTGAGGCATAAAAAGAAGAAGGACAAAGATCAAAGATCAAGAAAGTAGAAGAATAGAAGAAGAAATGAGAAAGAATATCATTTTATGAGATCGTGCAAGCCGTGCAAAGGATTTATTGATTGCGCGATCCGTGCAAATGGACCTGTTGGTTGTACAAACCAAGCAAAGAGATCAAAGTGCTGTTTTGAATGAACAGTCAGATCTGATCCAAGGTGGGCCCCATAGCACAAAGATTGAGGGTTTGCACGTGTGAAGGCCTATAAATACCCCACGCCCCCTCTCATTTGGGTGTCGAGAAGATTTTAGAAGAAGATCAGAGCTCTGGAAGATTTCGAAGGTAGGAGAAGAAGAACATAAGGGTTTACGCAGGTCCGCACAAGCCATATTGGTTGCGCTACCCACGCAACTGAGTTGTTATACAACCAGTAAAGTTTAGTGTCGATATCCTGTCGATATCATTAAGCTGGGTTTTTACAGTCTCCAGTTCTCCTTTTATACAAGGATATGAACTTAAGGTAGGGAGATCAGATGATCAAACCAGTACAATATTCCTCTTAAAGAGATGATCGAACTACAAGTCGAAATGCTGCTGAATTTGATATTCAGATTCGACATTCAAACTTTGTCAATTTCTATATCTTAAATAATCTATCTCAGAATCAAGGGATATTCGAGGATGTAAATGAACTCAATATTAAAATATGATGATTGTTCATCATACACTCTCTCTGTTATATTTGAATAAGATAATCTCCCAAATCGAATGCATTTGTTTCTTGTTCAAAGCAAAATGGCAGCTCTGTTGGGGAATGTGGGGCACATCAAGCTGGCCGAAATTTATTTCATCGAATACATCGAATGGGATATTACTGGCCTACAATGTTTAAAGATGCAATAGATTACGCGAAGCGATGCCACGAGTGTCAAATTCATGGAGATGTCATACATATTCCCCCTGAAGATCTCCATTAGACGGTCGTTTCTTGGCCTTTCGCCACTTGGGGACTCAATGTTATTGGGACCATAAATCCGCCTTCATCTAAAAGAAAATAATATATTCTTGCAGGAACAGACTATTGCTCCAAGTGGACAGAAGCGATTGCATTGCGCAATGTCAAAGTGAAAGATGTGGTCAATTTCATCCAACACGCGATTATATATCGCCACGGCATCCCGAAGAAAATTATTACTAATAATGGTACCCCTTTCAAGAATAGAGGCATGGAAAAACTGTGTCAAAAGTTTGGTATCCACCATTCATTTTCAATACCTCACTATCCACCGACCAATGGATTAGCAGAGGCATTTAACAAAATGATTGTGAAAATACTGAATAAGATGGTGACTAGAAACATACATGACTGGGATGAAAGGTTGCAAGAAGCATTATGGGCATACAAGACTACCCACTGAACAACAATAAGAGCAACACCATATTCATTAGTTTACGGCGTAGAGGCGGTCATCTCAATTGAAACACAGGTCACGTCGCTCATAGTGGCAGTGCATCAGTCAATTACAGATGATGAAAATACAAAGGTAAGGTTGAAAGAACTAGACCTACTCGACGAGAAGTGCCTGACATCTCAGCAGCGATTACAATTGTATCAGGCAAGAATATCGGCTGCCTTTGATAAACGAGTCAAATATCGCTCTTTTAAGAAAGTGGACATGATGCTAATGTTGAAAAGACCAATAGTGGTGATCCACAGAATAGGGAGCAAATTTGAGCCTAAATGGGATGGGCCATACATCATAAAAGAAGTATATTCTAATGAAGCATATAGAGTGGTGGATTAAGATGGACAGGGTATCAGTATACCGGTCAACACACACTTTATCAAGAAGTATCATCCTTGAAGATAGTTACAATTTTGATCCAGAAGATTATCAGCAAAATGCTTGTACATCAAAAGGGGGCAAGGACAAATGAAGTCATGTTCATATATTCTTTTTTAGATAATTGAATATAGGAGGAATTCCAAGTATATCGTCAAAGATTATATATCAGTGATTTCTTAAAAAGAGAGCAACCATCGTTGTTGTCATCGAATAAGCTTTGCTAAAACTCATTGAATTTGGTATCATCACCAAGCCAATATATTATTATGAGCATAGTGCGAATATCATCAAAGACATTATCAGCAGTGGTGATATATCAATCAAGGCGCCTATTACTATCACGATAATGAGGGCAGCTTATCATCATTTAAGGCAGCCTAACCAACCCTATATGGCTAACTATGCACAATGCCTATTGCCATTTGGGCAGCAGTGAGAAGACAGTGGCCCTAAAAGCCCGTGAAGGCCATCATGTGCATACCCATGCAGGCAGTGGATGGAGCCAGCTACTGAAAGCCCTAAAAGGCCAGAAAGTCTTCAACGGCCAGTCACGCGTAATACCAATGCCTTATGTATAGCTTTCCGATAGCGTCACGGGGAACAAATGAAATTGTCTTCCTGTGAATGGGTCCAAACTTACAGATGAAGAAAACGTGGGCTGCAGTGTGCGCTCTTTGGCCATTGTCCATAGATAAGACAACCATGCATAAGACCCCCCCAGATCCTTAGCTTGATTTCAGAAGTAACTCACGAGGAAGGGCTTAAACCTACTCATCGATAGACTAACGACCCTGAATTTGGTACCCCAAAGGTCGCCTTTTGGGCCCCGTGAACTCTAGAGAGTTACTGTGGCCAATCTTGTGGGTAAATTCAACCGAGTTCACGGCCCCGGTAGCTTTATTGGGCCCCTTAGATGGTCGCGGTTTGTGAACTCACCAAGTTATGAGAAGTTCAGCGAACTCATAAGAGTTACAAAGACTATGTAACATCCCGAAAATTGGAGGGTCGAGCAAAAACCCAACTCCCGAGTTCCAAAATGTTATTTATGCAACATAGATATGTATGATTGAATGTTGTCTGTGATAATGTATTAAACATGAGTGAGATTAAGCTAAAACAACATATCACGCTCTAGAGACGGTTAAATTTACAAGCGAAAGACTATGATAGTATGTATAACATATATAAACTGTTGTATGTCTCTAGAGTGTGAATATGTTACGAGGTTATATACATATATGTATACTCCAAAAGTAAACCAAAAGGATATACATGAGTGTTCTAAAAATATAAAATGACAAGTGTCAAGGTATCTAATCAACCTCCCTGTAATCCCGTCAATCAGAACACACATAACGAAGAGATCCTCCTCCTCATCATCAAATCCAGCTCCGCCTCGCAGGCCGCGCCATCATCTACAATCACAATAGGGACTGGTGGGTGTCCAGAAACACCATCCCGTAACGTGGGAGTGAGTGATCAACTCAGTGGAATAAGAGAGCAGAGATTAGCATGTTATCAAATCAATCATGCGATAATAGTAAAGCAGTAAATCAAACAATCCTAATACTGTTGTTAATGCAATATGACATGACGTGATTATGCCCTCACCGACGATCTCCCTCATACAGCACCATCTTACGACCGCGGCATGCAATCGACCCTCAAGTGCTCCACATCTTCCAGGCACATGCAATGGTATGGTGATATGATTTCCGAGTTGTTATTAGTCCATTCAAACAGCAGGATTGGGAAACTAAGGTACTTCCCTTATATCAATTCCAACACAGATCCTGTCTAGGGTCGTCACTCCTAGTAATCTCATACGATGTATATTTTATAGGTCGCTGCAAGGGCTGCCAGGGCTGTTGCTCGCACTCGTTGCACCGCTCCCCCATCACCTTATCAATACAGGCCTACTGTACTTTACTGCTACTGAAAGGTCGTCGCCTCCCGTAGACTCAAAATACGCTCGCGGTCACTACAAAGGGCTGCCAGAGCTGTT
This sequence comes from Magnolia kwangsiensis, assembly GCA_037074715.1. Lineage (NCBI taxonomy): Eukaryota > Viridiplantae > Streptophyta > Magnoliopsida > Magnoliales > Magnoliaceae > Magnolia > Magnolia kwangsiensis. Next base: position 74,340,952 of record CM073578.1, read on the forward strand.
GCACGCACTCGTTGCTCCGCTCCCCCATCACCTTATCAATGTAGGCCGACAGTAAAAATGTAGTGTCCCATACCACCATAATCTGCTCACGAGTCATAGGTGTTCACTGGTCACTACGGGGAGGTTTGTGGCCCCAGCGTAAGCCGACAGCTCGACCACGGTGTCCCATACCACCATGCCTGGCTCATAAGTCTTCGTGGATCAAGGTACCATGGTTAACAGGGTTTACAATGGTGAGTTCAGTACCCTAGGTTCAAGTAGTTATGACTCATACAGGGTGAACATACAACGGCCAGTCGGGTTACTTGACGGGCTCGACTAGCACGATCGCATCTCAAGTCGAACGACATGAAGTACGTAAAACACTTCGTGTGGCCTAACCACTGTCGCCAACTCCAAACACGACTCGCGTTCATCGACGCATCGTTCGTAGCTAAGATAAGCCAACCACGAATTCACTCGGTTACTGACTGCTTGGACTAAGTATAGTCCCAAACAATTATGGAATCACATCAGCAATCATATTAGAGTATTGGAAATGAAATACAACCATGTGAGCATGTTAACACATGTTATAACATATAACTTAGGCAAATCTTCAAGCACATGCATTTCATACATACAATGAAATCATCCATTTAGCTAACATGTAGGAAATCATTTACATCAACATATTAATTGAGAAATCAATCTCAAACTAATTCATAACATCATTTAATTCAATACATACTAATACAAACATTTATACAAACACTTACACTACACACTTAAGTCTACATATAGTATGTTGACCCGAAGTGCGCATTTAGGCGAATCTCTTTGCCAAACTAATTATGCACGTATTCCTAACATTCTAATGCGACAATAAAGCATGTTAATCACATCAGCAAAATATGAATGAAATCAGTACTTCCTACAAATGACTAAAATGCCCTAAATCTCATATTCTTCGTTGGTTTACGAAACAGGAAACGGACAGCATGTTGTACATGTCAAACGGCGATGCCGTCGATAATCTACTATTAAACAACATTGAAAGCGTTGGAAACAGTCAATCAAAGCGTCTAAAATCCGCACCTTGTCTCTTATAGACGTGTCGTTTCGAACGGAGTATATACGCTTCGTCTACAGCGATAAGAGAACCTAATTTACAAGATAAGTCAGCTAATATGCTATGAATCCTAATGAACCTCAAATTACCAACTTGTAGGGTTAGTTCTTACCTGAAAACGTGGAAGAATCACTGGCCAGGTGATTGCGATGTGTTGCTGAAGCACGTGCAACAGGTGGCACGAAGGCAGGAAAAATCTATCCTACTCTCTCTCACAAACTCTCACCTTTTCTCTCTCCCAAACTTGGGTTTCTCTCAAATTCGGATGGGAGAGAGGAATGAGGGTTTCAACCCCTTTTATAAGCTTAAAAATGCCCAAAACAGGCTCCGGTACAAAGTTCACTTAGTGCATAACCGAATCGGGGCTGTTTCGGTCCAAAAGATGCTTTCTGGTGGTCCCCTGGCCGAATGCGATGGGACTTAAGCTCATGCGTACCAGATCTAGCATGTATTAAGTTTTCAGTCCGGTAGGGTTCGCAGATCGCTCGTGGCGGACCAGTTTCAGTTCAGCGGTCACCGCACGTAGATCAGGGCTGCAAGTCTCATGATATGAAATAGAAATTTTTTCTGATCTAAGGGTGTAATATGGCTGAATTCTGACGGTCAGAACGCTTAATACTGACACGTCAAGTCGTGTGCCAGATTTGAATTTGAAATTCCAATTCTGTCCCTACTCGCACTCTCTTCAGTCCGGGCTCAATGAAATAGCCTGTGATTATCGGTTTGAATTGATTTTTGAAATGATTGTCAAGTCTAGCTAGGCGGTCCTAACGGTCTAAGATAGGAGGTATCGGACTTTCGACGCGCGGTCTAGATCCAATACAAAATTTCAAAGTGGTCTAGAGAACAAACCTGCTTAGAGTTTGGTCCGAGGTTATAGAGTATTATAGAGTCATTAGTTCTACTCGCTTTGGGTCTTGTAGAACGTATTTAAAGTGGTCCAAGTTAATTCTACTAGTATTCAGTTTGGAACTCAACCAAACTCTACCCTAATTATGGCAGAATACGGTCCTAGAGCCATTCTATCCCCCATTTTGGGAACTTTTAGGTATCATATAATTTTTATTATTTTTTTGGAGGTTCATCATCAAGTTTAACCTAACTCCACCAAATTTTATAAGATTTTGAGTTGTAGAAAAATTCTGAAAATTCTAGAAGCAGCAACTGTCCAACAAGTGATTATCGGATAGTTTCTCACAATGACCTACTTTAAACTATATTAAATATTTTATTATATTTTTTTACAGATTTTTATATAAAACTAGACTCATTTAGCTTCAATATGGTTTTTGAATCACCTAAATCAGAGTTATAACGAAGGAGATATGATTTTTCAAAGTCCGAAGAAATGCGCAGGAAAAAGGTGCAGAAACTCGCTGTACGGACGAGTTCGGCGATGCATCGCCAAACCGGCGATGCATCGCCAAACCGGCGATGGCATCGCCGACCACTGACCTGTTTGGGGTGATTTCTCCATCTAATATTTGAAATGGGTGTATTTTAGAACCTGGGATGATTTATTTGACATGCAATATATGATTTTGGGGTAGGAGAAGCTGACCTATCCAATTAGTCAACTTATTTAGTGAGACTCCAAAAGGTTAATGGTTAAAAACTCTTTTTATTTATTTATTTACTATTCATAGTACTTTTTAGCTTAAGTATTGATCAACATCACCTAAACTTTAAAATTTGTGTCTAATATGAGAGCTCCTAGAAAATTTTGAAGGATAAAGTAGTGAAAGGTGAGATTTTCGAAGGAAATAAGGATTTAAGACTTTTGAATTGAGTTTTGAGAAGTTAATCAAGTGTTAGGATTGACCCATTGCCTAAGAACGTCTAACCCCAAGTTGGCAAAAATCTGGGGTGTTACAGACTATCATGTGAGAACCGACTCACTACTCAAGAGTCTAAAAAATTGCATTACTCCACTACTCAAGAGCTTAAACACTGTGTGATCATCTAACTAAATTGAAATCTAGTGTCTTCTATCAAAATAAAAATCATATAGGAAATCCCATACTAACAGTCATAATATGTTGATATTTTTTTCTCAACATTTAATTAAATATCATGTTAGACGATTGCATAAATGAACATGCTTGAAATGATCCATGATTTATAAATTTATGAAGAAGTAAATTATCTCAAGATATCATTATGTCTTCATTGATATATGCTGAAAATCAAAACAAGTTGTATTTTCTTAAAAAAAAGAATAAGAAAAAAATTAAAAAAATAAAATGAATTCTTTACTGCTCATTTGTAATTCCTAATATTCCCAGATATTTTAGCAAATCTTCTTTCAACTGAATTTGAGCTGCGACATGCTTTGACTTTTCTTCGAGAATGATTTTTTCTTGATCAAGAATTCCTGCTAGCTTGCTCTCTAAGGATGCGATTATCTCTTCATTATTTATTAATTCAAATTTCTCAGCATTGGCAGATTGAATACTGATTCACATCTTCTCTTCGATCTCCTTCATAGTTGATTCTTCCGTATGGTCTTTCAACTCCAGTTACAAAATTTCCTCCTTCAGGAGAGCTATGCGATTCTGAATAATCATCCTGTTGTCAGCATAAGCCTTTAACTTTTCCTGAAGAGTTGATTGCTCTTGATTGGACTCAGAAATAGTGAAAGTGATGAGGGAAGCCTTCTCTTTGGAAAGAGTTAGTTGTTTTCCATATTCCAATATCTCAAGAGCAATGGTGACATTTTCTGCTGATGCTATAGAAATTATTGAATCATGAAATTTGAGAAGAGAATCATGTAGGAAAGAAATATTAATCTTCACCATCCTTGCAGTGCTTTTTAGGATTTTAATAGTAATATCCAGATCTGACCACTGCTTGGGATATTTAAAAATGTGAACTATAGCTGACATAGAATTCCTCATCAAAAGCAGTTTATGTGTAGGAATCTTCTCAAAAGATAATAGATCAGACGCAATAGCTACGGATTCAGAGCTTGTTGCACCGCTACGAGGAGGATTTCTTATAATATAAAGAAGAAAAGAAATTAGGATAATGATAACAAGGCTAGAGGATGTGAAAATTCTAATGAAGTAAATGATATACATATCTTATGCAGAAGTATGGGTAACAGGAGGTTGAATTTCTTGAATAGAAGAAGGGCCAACTCCTAACATATCAGCAAAGGAAGGCACTTTGGCCTCCGTGCTCGAATCTCTAGTAGTAGGAGTTGGTAGATCAGTGGTCTCTACTTGAAAAATAATTTCACAAGCTATTGCCTTTGGTTCTACCAAAGGAACCAGAGGGACCCTCGGTGAAACCACTGGTGCAGTCGGAGGAAAATCCATCAGGGGGAGTATCACCCGTCTTAGTATTAACAATATGAGCACCTGAAATAAAAATATAACAATAATAATGAGATAACTATTGAAAGATGTGTGTGTGTGTGTGTGTGTGTGTGTAATTGTAAAAAAAAAAAGAAAATTCTGTACTTGGTGAATATCCATATTCTCTATAATCTAGAGGCTCATCTTTTCGTCCTCTATCACTGCAGAGGTCTTTGCAGGAATTTTGGTACTGGGAAGAGCTTCAGAGGTTGGCAGAAGATGTTCTTCATCAATAAAAGTACCTTCTGGAACGACATCTTCATTGCCATTGATATCAACCTCTCCCTCCTTAAAGTCATTATTTTTGTGAGACCCGTATCCTATATCGTACCGTTCCATAGGCTTTCACGGTCCTCTTGGTTGAATTTTGGGAACCCGTAACTTGTAATCATCATTTGCGCACGACCCTGAGTTGTATCCAGTCGATCTGAGTCGGCTCGACTCGAAACTTATATCCTTGCGACCGTGCCGTTGCTATGTTGATGCAATACCCAGGACAGAAGATGTGGGCCTGTGTTCATTCTGAAGAAATGCTGCGCATTGTAAATTCTGAGGAAATCTCTATGACCTATCCCATTAATCAATAAATCAAGTACACACCCTATCTCAAGTACATCACCCATACCCCAATGCCACCTCACCCTATCTCAAGTACATCACCCATACCCCAATGCCACCTCACCCTATCTCAAGTATAAGCACCCATTCCCTCTTTTTCCCAAGTCAACTCTCTCTCTCCCTACCCATTCCTCTTTTACACATAATTTAAACCAACCCATGCCTTCCCATCCCCTTTCTTACAACACCCACTCCATCCACCTCTTTTCATCCATCACTTTTCTCTCTCTCTCTCTCTCTCTCTCTCTCTCTCTCTCTCTCTCTCTCTCTATCTTCACTCTCCAACTCCCAAGAGAAGCACCCAACGTCTAAGCTCCCCAAGCTTTCCCAAAGCTAAGTGTGGCCCACTTTCCCACTCTCTCATCTCCCATATCAACCTTTCAATGTCCATCAACCTCCATCAAAATTGAAGGTAAGGAGCATAAGAGTCCAAGGAGCTAAAGAAGGAGGCCACATGTGGGTGATCCACTGTTAATTTTATTTTTAGGGCCCACTTGTTGTGGGACCCACTTGATGTATGCATTGTATAAGGGAGGGCCCAATAGTGGCAGGGTCCCTCCCCTTCACGTCTCTCTCTCTCTCTTGAATGGATGATGGTGGGTGTGTGTGTGGCCCACCATGAAGTATGTATTTTATCCATGCCATCCACCTTCGTGCGACCCACCTGACGGATGTGTTAGATCTACACCGGCCAGCCTATTATCAGGTCTGGACGGAATTAAAAACACAAATTTTACCTTAATCTAAACCAGATGGGCCATGTGTGTGGGACCCATGTGAGATGTAGGGATTTTATCCAACCATGGACCCCATTAGGCAATGCCATGTCCAGGCCGTCCAGCTTGCTGGACGCTGGATGCCGGCATGTAAAAAAAGAGAAGAAGAAAGAAAGTAAGAATGATATAATAATAACAATAATATTATTATAATATCTTTATAATATATTATATTATAATATATAATATGACATATATATTATATGTATGTGGTGGGCCCCACGTGGGACCCACCTTTAATGCTTCTATATCTGCCCAACACTATCCAAATGGCTAAACGGTGGGACCCACTGCTTGATGGATGCGTTCAATCCAAATCGTCCATCCATTTGGCAAGATCATCCTAGGTGGGCCATGTACGTGGACCCCACCCTGATGTATATGGTTCATCCAACTGTCCATCCATTTGGTGAGCCAGTCCTAAGGCTTGGGAAGAAAAATAAGACAGATCTAGTATCAAGTGGAGAACACTGCAGAAACAGTGGAGTTGAACGTCTACCATTGAAACCCCTTTTGGGATTATAGAAGTTTTGAACCAATATGATATTTATTTTTCCTCTAAATCTAGGTCTTTGTGACTTTATGAACAGACTGGATGGAAAATAAACCCTATGGTGGGGCCCACTGAAATCTTAATTGTGGGACCCTTTATCACCACTATTAAGTGTGGTATGGCCCGGATGATCCTTTGGATATGATTCATTTGTTTTTGAATAATGCTTTAGATGATCTCTAACAATAGATGAATGGTGTGTTGGTTTGGCCCATTTGATTCGGCCCATTTAATATATTTGGGGCCCATTCGAGTGAGGTCCAATGTGATGTGTATATGCCCCATAGGTGAGGCCTATGATAATGTATATTAGGCATTACGTGAGGTCGTGGGCCAACTGTATGTTCGGCCCTATGTGGGCCAATCCTTAGGAGCAATGTTGGTTGAATGTCCACATTGACAGGCAGTGTTGGTTAAATGTCCACATTGTGACCTTCTCTTAGGCTCAGATAGGCCCGTTCTCATTATTCTCTAGTGGTTTAACCTACATGCTTGGGCCCCATTGATTTTACTTGATCCATCATCGGCCGTCCATCTATGGACCTCGCCTTACGTTGAGGTTGATTATCGATGCTGATTATTGATACCAGCTATTGATGTCGATTATGAGTTTATGACAACATAGCATCATGATACATGCCCATACGCATCATCTGCATGCTTGTTATGAGATGTGATTGACCATTACATATGCCATAGTGCAGGAAGTCTAAGAGACTCCCTGATAGGTGGAGTTATCCCACATAAGTGCACAATATGTGCAGGATTGATGCATGATTGATGTGCGACTCATGCATCTCGCATCATGTGATTATGATTACTGTATACCTTAGCGACATCAGCACTATAGCTTCTATAGGCATATCGTGGATGACCAGATAGGACACCAAAAATATGTTATTAGCATCAGGCTGCCATAGGTGGCCCTGGGTGAAAATCCTTAAACCCTCCTGGTACCATAGGACGCTCTAATGTCAAGATCGAATGGATATATATGAGCGCATGAGGGCCGTATACCAATAAGTCGTGTCTCCTACCATGTCATGGTCGGTTGAAAGGGGGTGTGACCTTACCCACCAGAGGGAGTAGGCATAGCTAAGCTGAGTCTGAGAAGCATGAGGAATGGGTCCGCTATCAATGAGCCGGGCCCGATATTGGTAGGCGGATAGTGAGGTCTCTTCTACTTATCCAGTTGTGTGCTTGATGGGGCGACAACTGACGTAGAGTGTACTATACCCCGGTGATGATCCTAGAGATGTTCAGTACTAATACATAGACTTATTGAGAAGGAGGTGCATACTCATTCATTCATTCATTCACTATCTGCTCGGTTCAGTGGTGCATAACTAATTATCATGTACCTTCGCATGACTAAGATTTTAGTTGGGCGCATGACTAACCTGAGATCAGTAGTCTACCACATTGAGTCTAACCATCTAAATTTAGGTATGAGACTAGTTTGGATAGAAGTCCTTTGTGTTAGACCCCGTAGCTTGTGATACTACGTACTATCATCCCGACTTCATACTCCAGCTTGGTCATTCCATTCGCATCGCATATTGCATTACATCCTCGGCATCTGATATTGTCTTATTATGTTTTTGCATCACATAGCCTTGATATGGGCATTAACATTCATGCCTTGCATCGCATAGCCTTGGTACGGATAATGATAGTCATGGACTTACCAGTACATTTCCACTTACTTTGATATCGTATGATTCATGATTTTACTTGTATTACCGATGTTATATGATTTATGGCATTGTATTTCATTCTTGGCACTTACCTTGCGCAAAAACTTTCACCACCCTCTAAGCTTTCTATAAGCTTATGCATGATAGATGCATGCAGTTGGCGTTAAGTTGCAACAAAACTGAGCTTAGAGCATGCAGCGGACTTCTGGAAGTTTGATTTTTAATATATGTATTTCCCTTTTAGCACTGTATTCAACTATTTATATTAGTGGATATGTGATGATGATGTTGCTTTTATGATTTGGGTAAACTTGTGGTTATACTTTTTATGAGATAAATGTACGTTAGAAAATCCTCCTTGTATGATCCCATGATCAGAATCTGGCGTATGGATGTTGGGAGCCGGGAATGGGGTACTATGGAGGCTATCGGCACTAGATTCAGCGATTGAAAATTTTATGAGCCCGATTTTTGAGTTTGGGGTGTGATAAAATCATCATCTTCAGCATCTTCATACTCAACAGAATTGGTACTTCTTCAATCATAACCTGCTTCCCTTTAAAGGGAGAGGCCTGACTACCTCCTGGCTGAGAATCTTTATTAATTGGGATCGAAGAAGATGGAGAAGCCTAACTTCCCCCTTCTTGAGGAGAAGGGGGAGAAGCTTGAGAGTGTGTCCAAGACCTTGTCATCGAAGAAGATGGACTAGGGTTAGCAGTCCGAGGAGTAGGAGAAGGTGCTGGTTGATCTTGAGGTTCAACAACATTTTCTTGAGCCAGAGAGGAAGGTGGAGCTTCTGTTACCTCTTCAATCACTCTCCCAAAACGATCCCATGGGACCTTCTCAAAGTCCCTGATGACCCCATAAGCTATCCACCTTTCTAAGGTGTTATCGGGTTTTCTTTTGCAAATGGGGTCATCCACAGATATCTTGACGCAGAGCTGTCCAGGAAAGGAGGCATGGCTCGTCTCAGGCACAAAGCCTATTCCTTCTTCAAACTTATGACCTCTGAGCCTTGGAGGTGCAACCTAAACATGTTCAGTCATAGGTAGCCATTTATTCACCAGATATGACTGATGAACTCACCATCTCTTATGATTATATGAGGCACGAGGGACGCGGTTGTAGCCTGGGATAATGAAAGAAGATTCGAATCGACCACCCAGAAGTTGTTTCCATACCATTGCCCAATTGTACGGACCTGCCCTGTAACTTCGCATTCGCTGGGTCACTAACCCACAATCTTCTGGAACAGTTTGGTCAAAACCAAATTGATGAACAAAATGGCTCGAGTAGTATGGGTCCCTCCAAAACTTTACTCCCTCTCTCAATGGGAGGCTACAAGATCGGATCGACAGGTAAAATGCCCTCTCCCCTGGGGTAAGTGATCTAGTGTCTATTTTATCTATATCCTCTGTGTAGTGATACAGGTAGAAATGGAAGTAGTTGATGTTATCATCGGAAGAAATTGCATTAATGACCCAATCGTAAGATCTTTTCGCCATAGCTCTCTTATGAAAAAACCAGAGTGGAATATGGACGGGATGAATATAAGCCTTCTCAGAAACTTCAAAAGTCCATGAAAAATATACATCAAGACAACTAGTGAAGTAATGCCATGGAGTGTAAGTGGAAGAAGAGCTGACAGAAAGACTTTTGACATGCGAGGCAATCTCTCCAAAAGCCCTATAAATTGAGCATAGGATTGGAGGAATGAGAGAATATTTTAACCCTTTAGCCATTGCACCGGCAACAACAAACAACGTAGGGTGAATAACATTTGCCCACTTCGAGCTGGGTAGGACCACTACACTCAGCTAATACACAAGAAACACCGCAAGTTCCCCGTAAAGAGTATACTCTGGACGTTCTTTTATATTTTCACGAAGATCCTCCAATTCTCGCGAATGGTTACCATTAAACTTGAGGAGAGGAGAAAAGGGAAATAATAAGAAGTATGTATCTGAATACAATAAGAAATTGGTAGTTCGCAAGAAAGAAAAAATTACCAAAGAGCTCTACTGAAGTGTATAAGCCATTGTAAAGGGGAAATCTTGTGAATGTTTGGGAGTTTGGACATCTCCTTAAAAAGTTCGGTGGTTGTTTCTGAGATAAAAGCAACGAAGCTTGATGAGGAGATATAAGCCAGTTCTTCATTGGTTGGCACAAACTGATCGTAGAATTTTCCAGTTATTGGAAGACCAGCGATTCGATGAAGATCCCAAAGCGTGATACTCATCTCGCCCGCAGGAAGATGAAAGGAGTTGGTTGAGGGACACCAATAATTAAGGAAGCCTTTCAAAATATCGGGCTCCTTGTAGAAATGTTATGATGTAGCTTCTATTGCATTATAAAGATCAATCTTCACCAAGATTTTCGAGTGCATGGCTAAGATCGCTACTGCCCATCCAGGATAGTAGTCATGAGAAGTCAGAAGGCCTCTCGTCCTAAATTCTTTCAAACTCTGGATCAGTTAATGTTCTTTGAAACGTTGTTGAAGCGTCTCGTAAAAATGACTCGGGAATAGATTGTGCAGATTATGCGAAGGGGTGAGGAAGATCATTTGGTGAACATCACCAATCTGTTGTCTTAGCTTCTTCGGCAGCAAGATGCCTTCCAAAATTCTGGGTTCCCTCGATGACCAGGATTTTATGAAGGCCAGTTTCTCTCCTTCCATTTGATCTGTAGGTTCACAGTTGAGGATAGACTGATGGTGGTGAAGGCTCAGTGGAATCACTATCACGCCTTGCTTATAAGGGCTATTAAATTTCATAATACCCTTAATGACTCTGATCCCTTCCTAGGAGTCCTGGAGTTTCTTTTTCTTGTGTTCTCTGATTTTCTCCTGGAATTCTTTAGCTTTGTTGCGACGGGTCTTCTTCGACCTACATGGTGGGGGAGTGTCTTCTCTCATCGGTGGCTTTTGACTCATCGTCGGCAAATGAGTCGTTGTCTTTAGCCACTCGTCCCAGTCATAATATCGACCATGTTTCGGTGGCTATTCGATCTCACCCATAGAGATCGCCATGTGAATAGGAGAAGGCAGTGTAGTGATCTGATCATTGAAATAGAAGGTAGGAAGCACAAGTTCCTTTATATAGGTTGGACGCTTACTAGTGGTTTTGAAACATTTGAGTTATGGTTGGGGAGGGGATGGTGATGGTTCGATAGCTTGGGAAGATGGAGGATTGGGTAGTTCTTGATGAGAAGGTTGAGCGGTTGAAGGTTTGATAATATGGAAAGTCCTTTTAGTGCGTGCCATGATGAAAAGGTTCAAGTTTCAGAAAAAGGGTCCAAAAAATGCTAAGTCTGGAAGTTCTGTAACAAAAAGAGTTTGCACGGAGCAGTGCAACGTTCAAAGGACTTGCACAAACAGAAAATCTATTACGTGGGTTGCACAGAAAAAATCACTTGTATGGAGAGAAAGCGAAAAGGCAGAGCTTCACTAGAAAGAAGTGAAATTAAGAAATGAAGGGAAATTCTGGTATTTACAGGGGATGAAGCCCAAGTGCAGTATTCGAGTGTCCATTCATGGGTCACGTAAATGATTGCAAAAGTGAAAATTTGTGATTGATCCTGATTCTTTAATTCAAAAGGATAAAGAAAGGATCAAGGGGACATCTGTTGACGCATAAAAAGAAGAAGGACAAAGATCAAGCATCAAGAAAGTAGAAGAATAGAAGAAAAAATGAGAAAGAATACCATTTTATGAAATTACGTGAGCTGCACAAAGGAAATAATAGTCGCGCAAGCCACATGAAGGAAATATTAGTTGAGCGAGCCACGCATAGGAAAATTAGTTGCACGAGTCGCGTAAATGGACCTGTTGGTTGTGCGAAATGAGCAAAGAGATCAAAGTGCTGTTTTGAGTGAACGGTCGGATCTGACATAAGGTGGGCCCCATGACATAAAGATTGAGGGTTCACACGTGTGAAGGCCTATAAATACCCCACTCCCCTTCTCATTTGGGGGTTAGGAAGATTTTCGAAGAAGATCATAGCTCCGGAAGATTTTGAAGGTAGGAGAAGAAGAACGCAAGGGCTTGCATGGGTCCACACAAACCATATTGGTTGTTCGACTCATACAACTGAGCTGTTATATAGCCAGTAAAGTTTGGTGCCGATATGCTGCCGAAATCATTAAGCTGGGTTTTTATAGTCTCTAGTTCTCCTTTTGCTTAAGGATATGAGCTCAAGACAGGGAGATTAGATGATCAAACCCGTACAATATTCCTCTTAAAGAGATGATTGAACTACAAATTGAAATGCTGTTGAATTTGATATTCGAATTTTGTCAATTTCTGTATCTTAAATAATTTATCTCAGAATCAAGGGATATTCAAGGATGTAAATGAACTCGATATTAATAATATGATGATTGTTCTTCATATACTCTCTCTGTTATATTTGAAGAAGATAATCTTTCAAATCGAATGCATTTATTTCTTGTTCAAAACAGCTATGGCCTCCATGGGCATGTCCTGGATGGCTAGATAGGACACCGAAAATGTTTAGTTTGAGCATCTGGGCACGTTAGTTGTCCATGGGTGAAAGTCCCTAAACCTCCGTGGCTAGGAGACGCTTCAACGACTAGACCAAGTGAATACATGAGCTCATGAGAGCCATATACCATTAGGCCATGTCTCCCACTGTGTCATGGTCCGTTGGAAGGGGGTGTGGCCTTATTCGCCCGAGTGAGGGGGTTGTAAGCTAGACTGAGTTTAACCAGCTTATGAGTGGGTCCACTACTGACAAGCCGAGCAGATATTGGTAGGAGGGTAGTGAGGTTTCTGTCACTCACTTAGTTGTGTGGCTAGGGAGGCAGCAGCCAGTGTGGAGTGTACTAAACCCCGGTGATGATCCCAAAGATGTACGGTACTGATATGTGGACTTACTGAGTAGAAACTGTGTACTCAACATCTCATTCATTCATTATCCACTTGGGCTAGTGATGTGTAACCAGATCATTATGTGTACCATTGCAATGGTCATGATTTCATTTGGGTACGCGAGTAACCTGAGATTAGGAGTTCACCACATTTTATCTAGCTATCCAAATCAGGTATGGGCCAGTTTGGATAGAAGTCCCTTGTGATGAACCCCACAGCTTGCGATACTATGTACTATCATCCCGACTTCACACTCCAGCTTGCTCATTTCATTTGCACCGCATATTGCATTGCATCCTCAGCACATAGCATTTCGTTTACTATGCTTTTGTATTGCATATCCTAAATAAGGTTGATAGTATTGTGAACTCGCCAGGATCTGCATATTGCATTTCATCTGCTGCATATGACATTTGGGTTGCTATGTTTCTGCATTTATATGGCCTAGATGAGGCTGATGGTAATCGTGACTCGTCAGGAATTGTATATTGCATTGCATCCTTGACATCTAATATTTGGCTCCCTATGACTCCGCATTTCATAACTGATCTACATTGCATACTCTGATATTGAATGACTTGTAAACTACCAATATTCCACTTATGCTAATATTTGTGTGTTTGGCACTTATCTTGTGCACACACTTATACCTCCCTCTAAGCTTTCTATATGCTTATGCACAACTATTGCGTGCAGGTGACATTACGTCGCAGCAGCATTGAGGCAGGAGCTTGTGGTAGATCACTTTGGAGATTTTGTTATTTATGTATTTCTCTTTCAGCATTGTACTCAATGATTTATTATAGTGGATATGTGGTGATGTTGTTTTGTGACTTGGTTATGCTTGTGGTTATGCTCCTTTTAAAAAAAAATTCAGGCTGAAAATCCTCCTTGTAAGATCCAAGGAACGAAACCTAGCATATGGGTGCCGGGAGCCAAGAATGGGGTACTTCGGAGGCTGTTGGCACCGGATTCGGTGATCAGGATTTCTGTGAGCCTGGTTTTCAAGTTTGGGATGTGACAAGCCTCTTGTGGGTTAGCCGTTTGTCCATTCTTCCAATTGAAATTTGAGTGGTTCCTCCAGCTGGAGTTGTATGTATTTGAGGTGGGTCCTCTGAAAGGTCTTTGGTAATTATTTACGGCATTTGATTACTCATTCAATATCTCTTGACAAGCAGGAATTCTTGGGCAATTCTCAGTTGCATATATGTTATAAGCACAAATGCCATGAACAACTTCCGCAGCTTTTTCAGGTTCTACCTTCTTAAGTTCCATGGCCTCAACTTTTCTTATGTGTTTGGCTATTCTTATATTTATATCATCTTCCTCTTTTAAAACATAAATTCCTCATATTTCCTTTGATTGGGTAGGCTTAAAAGTGGTAATTATTGAGGAGGTATCCCATGATTGCACATTTTCAGTGAGTTTATCAAAATAATGTCACGCATCATCGACTTCCTTGTTCATGAATTCCCCATTACACATCATCTCTGCAAATTGGAGTAAGGGTGAGGTTAATCCCTCATAGAAAAAGCTTGTTTTATGCCATCTTTCGTAGTCATGTTGTGGACATGAATTTATGAGATCCTTAAATTGCTCCCAACATTAAAAGAATGTCTCATCCTCTTTTTGCACAAAATTCATGATTGCTTTCTTTAAGGTATTTGTTTTATGATAGGAGATTTTTTTTTTTAAGGAACTCCCTTGTCATCTCAGCCCATATGCCAATGGACCTTGGTCTTAAGGAATGTAACTATAAATGAGCCTTTTCTTTCAAAGAGAAAGGAAATAATTTCAGTCTAACTGTGTCCTTAGACACGTTTGGGAAGTGTAATGTAGATATAATCTCATCGAACTCTTTCATATGCAAGTATGGACTTTCATATTATAGTCCATGAAACTTAAGGAGGAGTTGAATTATCCCTGGTTTAATATCCACGGTTCCTACATTTAATGAAAATATCATGCAGGAAGGTGTACTCACTCCCGCCGGTTGTAAATAATTTCATAGAGTATGAGCTGGGGGTGCATTATGCACTCGTTTTCATCTTGAACTTCCTTAACTGGTAGTTGAGGTTGAGGTTGAGGTTGAGGTTGATTTGCAGCCATCACTTTAATTAATTGAGAGGATCTCAAGTGGTGTCTAATCCTGTGATGGATAGGCAACCCTTCGACTAATCCTCTTTCACTTAAAAGACGGAGGGCGTTTTCACGAACCACTTAGGCATGAAACACTCTTAGCCCTCAAGTAACTAAACAATTAAACTTAAAAAGAAAACTAGAAAAACTAAAACAAATAAGAAATCTAGAAAAAAATAAGAGAGAGGGTTGAAACAAAATTACCAATATAAGAGTTGCTATGTTAAGATCGTACAAAACAGAAAACAATGTTAGTTTCTAAAATAATTTCAGAAAAAATCCTAACCTAAAAACATATCAGAAAAATAAATGCTAATCTTAATCTAATTCTAATGCCAATTAATTCCAGAAAAACATAGCTGTAGTCCCTAACAACGGTGCCAAAAACTTGTTCACAACCCCAAGTGTAGGGTCGTGATGTGGTAAACTGGTAAGACCGAGGTCGAATCCACAAGGACTTAACTTTTATGTATTTTGAAAATAACTAGAACTAGAAAAAGATCTAAATTGACATATGAATAATTGAGAGCAATGATGAATAATGTTGATTAAGACTTATGAATTTAAAGGTGAGAACTAGGGTGATAAGGATCCACTTCTAACTATCAAGATAATACCTTACTTGATTTAAGGAACACAATTGGAATTGGAGTCCTATCGTATCCAATTAGAAGATAAAGTAATTTAAATCAAATCTAAACTTTTTACTGACCTAATTCTTAATGGAAGAGAATTGTGATGATTGGAAGGGATTTCATCACCCCACAATACCCAAGAGACAATAGTGAACAGGAAGATTTACGAATCTCACAATCTCAAAACAGGAAAAGAAGATATCTAAAGCTATCATAGCATCTATTGTAATTTAAGTCAGAATATATCATAGAAAACTGAAAATATTCCTTTAATATCAAACTAGAAATCAATGAGGTCCAATAAGAACAAGAATCTTGTTCATAAAGCAAGATAATCATCCAAACACGCTACAATCTTCACCTCTTAGCCCTAGCTAAGAGGTTTAACTAACCATAGATGTGATTGAAATCAAATCTCTTAAACAAAGCATAAAAAATAAACTGGGGAAGAAGAAAAACTCTTTAGCAGCTGCTCCACCCTTGTGCTATGCTCTTTGAGACATTTGCAAACCCTAAAAGATGCTTTGGAATATCCTAAGGAGTCATATTTATAGTTGTGAAACTCCAACTTTCGCACCAAGTTGGAAAAATCTAGAAACTGCCTCAAATTTATGCACTCTATGTATTTTTTCAAAATAGACTTCTAGAACTTTCCTTTTTTATAATCGGAGTTTTAGAATATGTTTTTTAAGGATAATTTTTACGATTCCCTTTCGTTTTCTTCACTTCAAATCTTCTGTTTTCTTTATTCCTCACTTGGTTTCCTTGGTTTTTTGGCATGTGAATTCTTCATCAATGACTTCCAAATCTCTAAATCTTCATTTAGTAATCTTTTGAGGATAAATCTTCCTTTTGACATCAATTTTACCTTAAGCTCTCAAAATCACTTCGCACGTGAAAACATGCATAATTAGATCGATTAAGCACTATCATGTTTATAAAACCAAGGTATGAATAGGGGGAAATATGCAATAATTCACACTTAACAACACACAAGCTCATTATCTATTATAGATTAGTTTCTTATTGTTGTATCTTTAATAATATATATGATTGGACCAACTATGGCTTGGAAGCCTAAGTTTTATTTGCATTCTTATTTTAAATTAGTAAAATAGTTTAATTAAGTAAGAATTTTTGAGTGGTCATATTCACCCCTAGTTCTTAGCCATTATTTTAAGCTCCGCCAAGCTTTCATGTAGCCCTAGTAGATAGTCCACACAATTTCAATCGGTAACAGAGCAAGTTGCTCTTTAAGGATTTTAACCATCTAAAGTAAGATTCATCATGAACCTTAGAATTATGTCTACCCATGAGGGGAATGCTATTGTTGCCCAAGGAGGACAAATAGACAATTCATCTAAAATGGATAAGCAAGATTTTGGGAGGAGACCAAATAGGTAATTCATCTAAAATGGCTAAACAAGCTTTTGGGAACAATAGAGGTATTGAACTTAATCGGAATACAAATTCTATAACATTTATCCCTCCGGTAATTCAAAAGGGCTCATTTTCTTTAGGAAGTAGATTGAGAGCCTCTCCTGTATGCCAATGTTGTGGATATATTAGGCACCTAAAGTTTGAATGGTTGATCTTTAAAAGGGCTCAATCCATAAGTCACAAATCGAACTGGTAAAATTTTCATGACTGAGAAATTGGCATACCAATGGAAAAGCATCCTTAGAGGATTCTCGAAAAAGAAGAAATATCGAACCCGTCCTAAAATGACCATGCGTATGAGAGAGTTGTTAAAATAGATTGCCCTACTTAATAAAAGAAATGAGGAAAATGTTATTTAAGGGTAATGATAATCAGGGTAGAACTCATATGGTTAAATCCTCTACTGAAGATAGATCTCCAAATAGGATATCACCTAAGAGAGATACGTTTAATGAAGAAACACACACTCTCTCTCAAACATAGTTAAGGACTTAGAAAATTCACACCCAAATGGGTTGTGAAGAGGGATAGGTAACCTTAGAAGGTCTTTATGGGTTTAAAGGAAAATATGAAAAAACCTTATGGGTAAATTCAGAGATTTTAGCCTCATTTTTATATGCTTTATAATTAAATATGAGGTTTAAGCCTCTTTATTTTTTATAATCTTAGCTTTAAAGTTACTTGATTTTAGAATCATATGTTTATTGATAAACTCTCTGGTCATTAAATTGCTTTAGGGTATATATATATATATATATATATATATATATATATATATATATATATATATATATATATATATATATATATATATATATATATATATATATATATATATATATATATATATATATATATATATATATATATATATATATTGAATGACTAGTATAAGCATGCTCAATGTTTCTAATAATATATGCACCCTATACTCCTTTTTTAGTATATGCTCATTGGTATATTTATGATTTATAGAGTTTTTCATATTCTATTTTCATTAGCATATTTATAGAATTAACTCTATGTCAAATACTGAAAAAATGGGGAGAAAGATTAAGTCTCACCAAAACAAGTGAATTATGTTTTGTAGGTTCTATTTATTGTAGGGATTTGATGGAGATAGGGAGAGCATTGTAACTGTTAACATGTCTTGTTATATTCGAGTTATAAATATTTATAATTGATATATAATTTATTTTTGTTGTTTTGGTTAGGTTAAGTTTTTATGGTGTAATTGACAAAGGGGAAGATTATTAGTGCACTTATTTATGCACATTTTTGTTGAACACGCGTGTCAATGTGTTAGTATGTCAATTGAGCCCTTAGAAGCTGTCATGCCCCAAACTCGGAAACCGGGCTCACAAAATTTCCGATCACCGAATCCGATGCTGACAGTCTCCATAGTACCCCATTCTCGACTCCTAGCGTCCATATGCAAGATTTCGATCCTAGGATTCTACAAGGAGGATTTTTAACGTACATTTATTTCATAACAAACATAACCACAAGTTTACCCAACTCAAAAAGACAACATCATCATCACACATCCACTAATATAAATATTTGAATACAATGTTGAGAGGGAAATACATATGTAATGAAAATCAAAGCTCCTGAAGTCTGCTGCATGCTCCATGCTCAACGCTACTGCAACCTAATGCCACCTGCACTCATCTATCATGCATAAGCTTATAGAAAGCTTAAAGGGTGGTGAAAATGTGTGCACAAGATAAGTGCCAAACATATAAATATCAGAGTAATGTGGAAACATGCTAATAAGCACATAAGTAACATAATATTAGAATATGCGGTGCAGATCGGCTATACACATGTGGAATCATAGTGAACTAAATATTAGATGTCGATGATGCAAAATGCAATATACATATCCTAAAGAGCCACGAATACCATCAACCTCATCTAGGTTATACATCAACCTGCACGTATCGCGTGATCATGTGGGGATAACTCCGACTCACAAGGAGTCCCATAATTATCTCAGCACAATGACATATGCTTTAATCAATCATCCATCATAACATGCATACAAATGATGGGGGTCTACAGATGGACGATAAATCTAGTCCAAATATCAAGATAAGCTCACTGATTTAAAATGCGTTAAGATAGTTAAGGAAAGAATCCAACCAATAGCCACCACAACATCTGACGATGCTTCCGATGTGGGACAAAGTTCTTCCTTCACTATGTGCACAGTAGCCTGCCAGCACAGTAACCTACCAATAACTGGTAGCTCACTCAGGTCCTCATGCCCCACCCACTCAGTGTCGACCCACTTGCCCCCGCCCATATGTGATCACAGTGATGGAGCGTCACAATATCCCCCACCAAGGGCATATCCGAGTCTAAGTGCAATAAGTGCGCTTCCTTACCATCTCTATCGTGTAATAAACTGGACTTCCTTATGGGGCTCAATATATATACAAGATAGGCTCCAAGGTATAGGTATCATGATGCTATGCTGTCATAACCAGCCTTGATAATCAGCCTCGACAATTAACCTCGGCAATCATCCTCGACTATCGACCTCGATATTCAGCCTCGACAATCGGCCTCGACAATCGAAATCGTCCTGGCAATTAGAATTGACCTCAACAATCGGTCTAAGGGAAGGTCACAATGTGGACATTTAACCAATATTGCCCATCAATGTGGTCATTAAATCAACATTGCTCCACTCCAAGGGGTGGCCCTCATAGGGCCAAACATATGGTGGGCCCATGGCCTCACACAAGGACCTAATACACATCACTATGACCCTCACTCATGAGTTGCATATACATCACAATGGGCCTTAGCACATGGGCTATAAATACATCACAAAAGGCCTTGCCCATGGGCCTCGAATACATCAAAATGGGTATAACATCAGGCCTTGCCATCTATGCTGGAAATACATCATAATGGGCCACAATCCATGGGCCTTAATACACAACGGGTGGGCCCTACACATAGGCCTAATATACATCACAATGGGCCTCATATACATCAAGTTAGGCCTCATCATATGGGCTTCATCACACTACATCGGGCCTTACCAAACGGGCCTTAAATACATCACAAGGGACCTCTCCAAATGGGTCTCTCATACATCATAATGGGCCTCATACACAACAGGTGGGCCTCACAAACAATAAAGGACCTGATGGGTTAACCCATGGTCCATCCAAAATGAATGGTTAGCACATATGTTCATTAGGGTAGCCCTGCACAATGGGCCTTAGCTGGACGACATGGAGATAATATACACATCATGATCAACTTGAACATTTCAGGTGGGCCCAGCTCAACAGTAAGTGAGCCTTACATTTGCACGACAGGTAGGCCCACCATCCATGGCTAGATGGTGTGGTAACAACACATATATCATGGTAGGTCCTACTAAATCTGGATGGTCATAGTGAGACACATTTAATGGGTCTTACCGTCCCATGGATGGTCGGCCTGCACATATAACATATATATGGTGGGGTCCATGTCCAGACAGCGTGGATAGACACAATGCATCAAGATGTGTTCCACCATTTAGAATATTGGACAGTGTGGACATATAAATACATCAAGTGGGCTTCACCGTCCAGGTGGATAAAACAAATATATCACGTGGGGTCCACACATGTAGGATGGACGTAAAAAACACATACATTAGTTGGGTCCCACAGATCCTGCTGGTGTCACAGTAGTTGGACCCACAGAGCTTAGTGGCATCGATACACCAGCTATATAACTGTTGTGAGGTAACTAGCCAACCCGTTTCCATAGAGGTGGGTCCCACGTGGGGCCCACCATAACGTTTATTTTCCATCCAACAGCTGATAGGGTCACATGGACCTAATAAAAATAAATAAATAATTTTATATTTATCCAAAACTTCTGGAATAGAAGTTCCAATGACAGACATTCAATTCATCACTGTTTCCTGCTGTGTGGGCCACCTGAGCTGAGTGTACAGTTGATTTTAGGAGGGCCCACTTTTTAAAAAGGGGCCCATCAAATGCACGGTATGAATGTTCGGCACACATCACAGTGAGTCCCGTCCTTACCAACGGCGTAGCAGGACGCTGATGTAATGTCAGTAGTAACACCTGCTGCATGTAATTTTTTTATTATGACTCAAATTATAATAGATTTGAGATAGTTTTAGATATCTTCTTTTCTTAATTAAGATTGTGTGATTGGTAAATCATGTTGTTTGCCATTATCTCTGGGGCATGGTTGGGTGACGGAATCCCTTCCAAATCCTCACAATCCTCTTCTATTAAGGCTAGATCAATGAGAAGTTCAGAGATTTAATCATCTCTCTTTCCAATTGGATAAGATAGAACTCTGATTCCAGTTGATCTCTTGAATCAAGCAAGGTAGCATCTCAATTGCTACAAGTGGATCCTTGGAACCCTAATTCCCACTTTAATTAATAGTTTACACAATATTCACAATTACTTCATTTATTTCAGATTTTAGATTTGCATCTTCTTCTAGTTCTAGTTTTAGTTATTTTCAAAAACATACAAGATTAGTCCATGTGGATTCTAGGTGGATGACAAGACACTTAACCTTTGGAACCTATTTCATTATGATTCTAGGTTTAGGAAGATCCCTTACCATTCAATGTGTTTGGGAGTAAGAGTTTTTCTTTTTTATACTTACTCTGTTATTTTCAGAGTTATATTTCAAGAACTCTTTAAGCTAGTCTATTATCTTATCGGATAGAGGAGGATTATTATTTCTCCTTTGATATTTATGGTAGTTGGCATTAGTTTTTATTAGAAGTTTTTTTAAAAGGATTTTACATTCTTATTTACTTCTTTTAGAGTTTCTCCTTTAGACTTTGAAGATTCTCCTTTTACAAATATGAGAGCGAAGTTTTTAGATTTTTCTATGCAACTTTTGATATAACGTAAGCCAAATTTGTCACAACTTCAATGAGTTGCAGTTAATAATTTTTCAAGTTTTTGGTTTCCTTGGGTGTATATCCAAGTATCTTTTGAAGTCTTAAGGGAAGAAACTTATATTTTTAGATTCTCATTTTCATATTTGAGATTTTGTATTTTAGAAAATTTTAACTTCAAATCCAATTTTGTTTTCTCAAAACAATCAGAAAAATGAGATTTTTCCAAAATGGCTTTTTCAAGTTCTAATTAAATTTTGGCACATTTTTCTTTTTAAATTTTCAGCTTAGCCGCAACCTTACAACTTTCTTTCTATAGGGTATCATATGTTACTTGGAGATCATCTTCATTTTTAGAATCACTTTCAAGAGTTTCATAATTAGATGTTTCACATACATCTGATGGAGTGATTCTGGCTATAATCATAAAAGCCTTTTAATCTTTTAAGGTTTCTTGGTCTATTCGTCAGTTTCTGAATTGGATTCAGATGATTTATCCCAAATGGCAATCATGCCTCTTCTAGATTTATCCTTCTTAGGACATTTTGAAGCTAGGTGCCCAAATTCATAACAATTAAAGCATTGGGTTTCTTTAGAATTTGATTTCCAAAACTTTGAATTTTCTTTTCTTTTGCCAAAAGGTTTTTGAAAATTTGATCTATTTTTATTTTTTAAATTTCTATAAAAAATTTTACCCAACACTTCCATATCAATCTCATTTTCATCATTATCAGAATTTACATTTATATTTTTAGATTTTGATTTAGAGGATTTGAGAGTTGTGGACTTGTTTTTAAGAGCTTTAAAATTCAACTCGTATGTTTGTAAAGATCCAACTAATTCCTCAACCTTCATAGTATCGATATCATTCAATTCCTATATTGCAGTAACTTTTTAATTGAACCTGTCAGGAAGTGATCGCAGTATCTTTGCGAAAACCTTACTTTTAGGGACTTTTTCTCCAAGACCCCACATGGAATTAACAATGTTATTTAGTTTCATATAGAAGTCCATGAATGACTCACAAATTTTCTCAAATTTTGTTGTGAGGATTTAGATCTTAGACTTTTTGACAATGTTAGTTCCTTCATGTGTCATTTTGAGAATGTCTTATGCTTGTTTTGTTGTATCACAAGAAATGATTATTTTGAATTCATCTGTCAATAGAGCGGAAGTTCTTGCATTTAAGGCTTTAGCATTAGCTCTGCTTTCACTTTTCTGAATGGAAGTCCAAAATGTATAAGCGGTTTCTTTCATGGACATGGTTCCATCCTCAGCCAATACTTCCATGATTGGAGGTGTCCATTTAGTTAAAGTGACTTGCCACACACTTTCATCAATGGATTTGAGGAAGATCTTCATCCTAGCTTTCCAATAAGAATAATTTGAGTCATCAAAGGGAGGTGGCCTGCTAATGGACAAACTATCGAAATCTGATATTCTAATAGCTTTCGATCTAGCTCTAGGAGGTAAATCCTAAAAAGAGCAACCTCGCTTTGATACCACTTGAATGGACGAGCTATAAATGTCCAAGAGGGGGAGGGGATGAATAGTATAATAGAAAATATTTTGATATAATACGGAATAATAAAACAAATACTCTCAATTGATTAGAGTATTGAAATCTTGATTCCAAAAAGTTCGTAGGACAACCTTCAACTAAAAGATTTAGGCAGGACAACCTTATTTCACAACGTCTTTGAGATCAAAATATCAAACTTTATCACAAGACAATCAACACAAGGCAAGCAATAAAGAAATAATCAATCACCACCAATGCACAAAGAGTTATAATGGTTCAGTGCTTAACCCCACACCTACTTCACTCCCAAAATTACTACCCTTGTAATTTTGGCTTTTACAGGGTCACCTTAACAACTTGTTACAGTTCTTGTGATTTTCACGGGCTATCATAATAAAACCTACTTTGTGATTTTCACGGGCTATCACAACAAAACTCACTTTGTAATTTTTTACGAGCTTACCACAAAACAACCACTGAGATTTCTGACCTATCTCAAAAGAACCCAAATGAAATAAAGAAATATATAGTACTTATCTTCAGATGCCGAGTCGAAGATGTAACTGTAGTTTGATTGCAGTAATCTTATTTCTTAGGAGATTGATGAAGCCATATATGTGTTCAACCTAAAAAGAACGTAGAGATCTAATGTATTTTCAATGTAATAAATAAAACCCTAACGTTATAAGTTCATTTCTTAAATTCTCAAGTAGAGTATGGATTACTTAATTAAAAATAATTAAAACTAACTTGAGAAAGAGAATAAAATAAGATAAATTAAATATTGAAATTAGCATACAAATAGCTTAAGGAGGCCCTGACTTTCGCTTTATACTTGAAGATATTTCTCACAATTTTTCGTGTCTCAAATGAATGAGAGAAGGCCTCTATTTATAGCCAAGTGACTTGGAAATCTGGCTGGCCTGATTCTCGATTCGGCTGGCCAAATTTCAACGATTGCGTTCCAATGACACTCTGATTTCGTAGGATAAGATCTTTCAAAATTTGACTGGCCAAACACAAGGTTCAGCTATACGAATCTCCTAAGATTAAAAATTTAACATTACTGGAAACTTAACCGAACACACTCGGGATAGCTAAACGGACAGGTTCAGCTGGCCGAACCCAAAGTTGGGTTGACTAAACTAAACACGGGAAAAATCTATCTTGCTGTGTACTTGCCCGAATTGTGTTTGGTTGGCCGAAGGTAGTTAGGCTGGTTGACTTGAAGTTGATCTGGCCTAACTTCAATGTATTTTACTTTGAATTATATATTATCATGTCACCATGTGAAATACACCTAACCTAGGGTCATTTTAAGGTTATATCACCTAATGGTTGACACATACAAAGTGATTTAGTCTTTGAACCATGCATAACATTTAAGACTTGAGATGTTGAGTTTTCCTTGATATGTTGATCTAGTCTTCACGCAATCTTCATGGGTTTCTGAAGAACATCTTCATGAGTGCTTGTGATGCATCCGGGATTATGAAATTTAACAACATTGAATGTGCTTTAAGTATAAACACCTACAAGATCATTGTCATGTAGAGTAAGGTTTGGTTCATCATCATCCTCAGATTTATCTGAATCCTTAAGTGTGTCGGCCTTCATCAAGATAGTCATGTAAAACTTCTTTCCACTTCTAAGAGTGGTGATGGATTTGGCATGTTCCATATGTGGGTTAAGAGGATTCAGATCACTCACTTCATATTGTGCTTTTGGGTTAGGCTAAGTTGGGTCAAAAAGGTTCCTTTCTCCTTAATAATCAAGTGTAATTCAATCCTCGAAACTAACATTTTAAGATCACTTATGGCATGCATGATGGTCTAATTGAATTGCATTTTCCATAGCATAAATGCTTGCAGCGCAACCGTAAGGGTCCTCTTTTGTGGTTGCACTTGTAGTGCACTTTGGGGTGCAAGGGGAGGTCCTTGAGGAGGAGTGCTTGCATTAGCAGTTGACCCATTTCTCTAACTGAAGTTGGGATTATTCCGCCAATTTGGATTGTATGTGTTAGAATTTGGAGCACTAAATGGGCATTGGTAGTCATTCATGGCATTTACTTGAGCTTGCAACATGTCTTAAAAAGTTGAGATTGTAGGGTAATCCCTCGTAAGGTGTGCATCAATCACTCTCGCATATCCCATAAGCAATCTTAGTAACAGCATTGGTGGGTTGGTATGCTTCCACCTTTCTTAATTCCATGGCCTCAACTTTTCGAGTGAGACTTGCAATCTTAACATTCACATCATCCTCCTTTTTAAGGATGTATAATCCCCTTTTCTCTTTAGGAGTAGGCTTGGAATTACTTGATTTGCCAGTGGTGTCCCATGGTTTTGCATTTTCAGCCAACTAATCAAGGTAATCTCATGACTCAGCTCGATCCTTTGTCATGAACTCACCATTGCACATCATCTCAATAAATTGATGTATATTCGAGTTTAATATATCAAAAAAGAAACTGATTACTTGTTAAATTTCGTAACCGTGGCATGGGCATGGGAGTAACAAGCCCTTGAATATATCCCAGTATTGGAAGAATGTCCCATCTTCCATTTGAGAGAAGTTCATGATGATGCACCTTAAGGTGTTGGTTTTATGATCAGAAAGAACTTTTTAAGGAACTCTCAGGTCATCTTAGCTCATGTGCCGATTGAGTACGATCTTAGCGAATATAGCCATAATTTGGCTCTCTCCTTTAGAGGAAAGGGAAATAGCGTAAGTCTAATGACATTTTGTGAGATGTTGTTGTAATGCAAATTTGCTACAATCTCATCGAATTCCTTAATATGCAGATATGGGTTTTTTGAGTCAAATCCTTGAAATTTGGGGAGGAGTTGGATCACTCCTAGTTTGGAATCCTGGTTACCCACATTAACCAGGAAAATCATACAAGATGGTATGCTTGTTCTTATATGTTGTAGGTAATCCCTTAAAGTTCTGACTGGGGGAATGTAGTATGCCTCGTTCTCATCACACATCGTCCTAACCAGTGGCGTGTTTTGCACATGAATCTCATTAAAATTATGTCAGGTTTCATCCATGTTCTCATCAAAGTGTGGCTCATGTTCAGGCATATTTGGAGCATTTACAGTCATGATTTAAGATTATTCAGGCGTACTCAGAAATTATCTAGCATGACGGTGGATGGAAAGCTTGTCGATTAAACCTCTTCGCTTAGAAGTCACTATGTATGGTCCCTTACCCACTTAAGGATGAACCAAGCACAAGAATCTAAGTTCTAATCCTATGAATTGAATCCTACAATTGAAAAACTATTATAATGCAATTAAACTAACTAGAAAGCAATAAAGAGATTTAGAAAACAACAGGTAGAAGTGAGAAACGAGGTTACAAATTTAAAAGAACTAAGGTTAGAGAATTCTACAAAATTGAAACAAAAAACTGTTGGTATCTATAAAATAAAAATTTAGCAAAAAACCTAACGTAACAATTCAAAATAAAACCCTAAAAATTAAGGCATAGGTTAGAACTATAAACCAACGCCAAAAAACTTGATCGAACCCACGGGTTCACAACCCTAAGTGCAGAGCTACAATATAGTAATAACTCAGTGAGACTGAGGTCAATCCACAAGGACTTTGGTGAGAACACACCTAGAACTAATCATGTTTGACCAGGTTTTTAATTAGTGAAGTAGAATGGTTTAAAAACAATAATAAAAAGGATGAAGGATCTAGGAATCCCCAATCAATGTAATTTAAACTTAAATCATATTCTCGAGCTGATGACTCAATTAGAACTAGATTTTAATCTGTTCTAATCGGAAGATAACATAGTAATCTTAAATTTAAACATCTAACATATATTAGAATCAAGATAGGTTTGATCTCTCATAAAGATCTAGGAAATTACATTGCAGGGAATTGAAAGCATCCAATGTAACCACAAGCGACAATAGATTAATTAAGTGTACAGATTGATTTCTTCCCTAATCTGAGAATTCAATCACATCTGATCATAATTCAACATAAATGATCTAAAACTTTCTTTGAAAATGAATTAAAGATTAAATATCCATCAAGATGTTCATCCATTAACCTTAGCTAAGAGATTAGTCAAACATGACTACCATCTTAAACAAAAACAAAAGAAAAACCAGAAAAAAACTTAGAACCAAAGATTGAGAAGAAATGATGATTCCAAACAAGCTCCGCTACTTATTGGTCTCTCTCCCAAGCTCTAATTCGTACCTAAAATAGCTTAAAAAACCTCCTTAAATAGACTTGATTCACACTGACTTCGAACTGACTTAAAAAATTCGTACTTTGTTACACTTCGATCGCACCAATTGTAGCCTTCAGTCATGGGAACATCACTTCGGTTGGACTAAATTTTCTTCATGGTTGCATCCAAATTTTCTAAAAAATCTTCTAAAGTCCATGTCTCCCTCAAGTCAGACTGAACCCTCCTTTAATGACACTAAACCTAACATTAGTCGGACCTAAGTGTCGAATCAAATTAACTTTAAAATCATAACTTCTTGTTGGACTATTTTGAGCACATTTAGTCGGATCAAACCAAGCTTAGGTGGGACCAAACAATTTGCTATTTCTATTAATGAACTTTGTGATTTTTTTAGCTTTTTCTCAATCCTTTGTACTTGGTTTTCTTAGATCTTTGGCATGTGAATTTTTCAATAATGGCTTCCAAACATCCAAGTCTTCACTTGATTAGTCTTTTGAGCTTTAATACTTCATTCTTAAGTATGATTTTGCATTTTTCTTTCAAACTCCCTCACATGTACAAAACATATGTTAGTTTATCAATTTAACACTTGAATGCATGGAAACAAATGCAACTAAGAAGATAAATATATAATATTTAGGCTTAATCAGTCTTCCTTTTGACATGTATAGAAGATTTAGGAGGACTGGAGGGCGGTGCACTGGGGGTGCCCTAGTAGTTTTTTAGCTCTTTTCCTTTTGGTAGTTGTGTATCTTATACATATTAGATATATTATGGTTTGTATAGTCCCCATATGGGTGGACACTCCTTTCAGATTTGTACCTTTTTTATATTAATCATATATTTCTATGTTTAGTTATCTTTACTTGTCTTTTAATGTTACTGATTAAAGGATACTCTGATTATTGATCATGGTTGAATGTTAACCTGATTATATGGACATGTGGGAACTCACCTACACGTGATTGTTTCCGAGTGTGCTACTCAGGTTTCCGATACAAGGGCATTATACTTAAGTGGCAGAAATCCAGGGGGTTACAGAGAAGAGAGAATGAGAGAGGGAGATGGTCATTGGGATGCAGAGAGAGAGAGAGAGAGAGAGAGAGAGAGACTTTAGGGAGGGGGTTTAATTAGGGTGCAGCCCAAGTCATTCGTTAGGCCCCACACCTAAGGCAGCTACATTAGTCTCCCCCTCATCAAAAGAATTCGTCCTCGAGTTCAACTTGGAGATCTTCTTTCACAAATTTTTTTAAAGATTTTTTAATTCCTCTTCATTGATCTAAGTATCCATTTCAACCAGAAACAAAAAGCATTAATTGATTCATGGGAATTATCTTACTTAATAATGACATGAGGAAAGAATAGAGAGAATAATCATCAAATTTATTCATTCTGAGTTCATTACATCCATTTGATCCTTTGATTTTGAGATAGAGTTTATATAACAAAAATACAAGTGTTGAAATAGATTCAAATCTAAATTTTGGCAGCACTCCAGCTCATATCAGTCATATCTTTATCAGAGATGAGTTGTACGGATCTTCCTTGCACTTCTTCCTTCATTAATATGATAAAGGAGTACCAAAACCCCTGAAATATTTGAAATGACTTGAGAACTTTTGAAAAAAATCAACATGGTGTTGCCTCATCAAGTACCCGCCTAACTCCTCCATGAGTTGCACGAGTCGAGGATTTATAGATGCAGTTATCTAACCCCCTACCTTCTTCCTTCTCCCTCTTCTCTCTCCAATACCTGTCAAAGGTACTGGTCTTTTAAAAATCTGATCCTTCAAATGAAGGAGGTAGGGGGTATTTATAGGCTTCCGCACGTGTGGGCTCTCAAATGTGGACCCCACTTCACATCTCCAATCCAATAGTCTGTGAGGAGAGTAGCGCGGGTCAACGCGACTATGACCACGCCACTCATGCTTCCGTGCAACTTGCCCCCAGCGCAACTCATTCTTAGTGCAACTTGTAGTCCGCATGTAAGGCATGTACCCTAATTAACCCACTGTATGCCTTCTTTTCGGTGCCGACACATTCCCAGCAGAACGAATCGACAAGTTTTGATTGTTACCCTATTTTAATATCGCAATACCTCGAGACTTGTACCCTAGCGACCGCGTGGGTGGTACGTTGAAAAGGTCGAGCTAAAAGTCCTAGAGGGGGGTGAATAGAACTATGCCAAATTAAAATTTAAATGCGAAATTAAGAAAGAACTAGAACAAGATAACATCTATCAATCCCAAATAGCATAAATAAATAGCAACCTCAAATGCACAAGTATTAAGAAATTGATACAGATGTTGTTCTAAGGATAACCATGCACCAAAAACCAATGGCTTATGATAAGACAACCTGATTTCTAGAATGGTCTATGTATCAAAGTCCTAAACCAATACAGAGGAATAAAGAATAAAACAGAAATAAATATCTACTGCTATTACAACATTCACCACATGTGCAGAAAATAAATTACAATCATTCACCACAAATGCATAATAATAAACATTCACCACAACTCCAATAATTATAGTGGTTCACTTGTGTGTACACCAACTATTAGAAAACAACCACACAACTACTCCACTCCCAATATCCTCACCCACGGAATATTGGCTTTCACTATGAAATAGGTTTTCCAAGGTTCACTCAAAACCTTCACAATTGTGTTTTCAAAGGGCTACCATAATTAAAAATCCTACTCACTGAGATTTTCTGGCTATCTTAGTCAAAACTAAAAATGAAAGATTTTTTGGTAATCTTTCAAACCAAATATAGAAAATTGAGATGTAGTTATCTGAAGATTATTCTTCTGATGAAGCTCGGTAAAACCAGCTCAATGTAGATGTTCAATGTCCAATCTCACACATGAAAGGGTTCTTAGGTCTAAATGATTTTTAAAATAAATCAACCTGGGCTAACTTGATTTGATTTTGATATCAAGAAGGGTAAATTCAATATTCCCTTTTCAATAGTAATAGAATTGAATAGAGATCACAAAATCGAATGCAAAAAGCTATTAAAAGAATCTTAAATACTAACCAATTAGCTTCTCAAATATGGGGACAAGTTTCTCAGAGTTGTGACTTGAATATCATTTGATGAATTCAAAAATCTGAAAATCATCCGCAATTTATAGGCAAAAATATTGTTCACTCGACTGGCCTAGTGGTCAACTCGACTGGTCGAAGGACCAACAACATTTTAAAATTTCTGGCGTGATAGGATAAGATTGCTACTCGACTGGTCGAGTGGCCTGCTCAACTGGTCGAGTGGGACCTAGAAATGTTGCTGGACTTTGAATCGAGCACTGTTTACTCAACTGGTTTAGTAGTCTCCAGGACTGGTCGAGGGTCCAACAGAAATTCTAAAAATTCAGAACAAACCTTGGACTGGTCGAGAAAATTCATAGAATGGTCGAGCCAGTGTCTGGACTAGTCGGACCATGATTAGGACTAGTCGAAAAATGACATATAAACTTATCAAATGACTTATGATATAAATGTAAATTGTATGACCTATTCTAAGGTCAATCTAAGGTCAAACAAACCTTATTTGTGAGATTGAATCATCACATATCATTCTCTTAATGTATTTGAAGCTGGAAGACTTGATCTATTACTTGAACTTCTTGATGTTGTTCTTGAGTCTCTTGATCTTATACTTGAACTTCTTTATGTTGTTCTTGAGTCTCTTGATCTTGTACTTGAACTTCTTGATCTTGTACTTAAACTTCTTGATGTTATTCTTGAGTCTCCTGATCTTTTACTTGAATGTAGGCAAGGATGACATGAAGTTAAATCTTACAGTAATAGCTGCACAAGATACAAATTCTAAGAGGTTTTGACACTACAAAATTTGACAAACCTACGAGCTAGATGAGATAGCATTTACAATCTCCCCCTTGTCAAATTCATGACAAAACTAAATAAATAAAATTATGCATAATATGCACAGCAAAGAATCATGCACCATATATGCACAATAAAGAATCATGCACTAGTTTTTTTTAAAAAAAAATAGCAAACTAATACTCCCCCTTAATACATTACTCCATAGAATCCAATATCATTATATAGACATACCAACACAAATTCTCCCTCTTTTTGTCACAATATGACAAAGGAAAGAACCTATAAATGATGATGAAAATATAATAGTAGAATAAGAGTAATGAGTAATGAGAGTAAGAAGTAAGTTCAAGATAACCAATTAAACATGTCCAAGCAAATAGAGTCAAGAGAAATCCAAGTATAAAAGTTATTACAATAAAAAATTCAACACTAATCTGAACCAGGGGAAGGAGCGGGTATGAAAGGATCTATTTGATATAGTCCTTTGTTAATGCGCCTAAGATATTTGCGTATGTATTTAAATTGAGTTTCTTGGGACACATGCATACTCTCTACCTTCTCCTCAAGAGATTACAAACGCGCATCAAAGTCAGAAGGCTTCAAGATCAGTAATAGAGTTAGACTCAATCTCATTAAATATGACATCCATATTAACATCATCTGGAGGCAAAGCTCAAATTGTTCCAGCATCCTCCTCTTCAATTGTTCCAGCTACTCCTCCAGCACCTACATCAACTTAGCCTGGAGCCAACCTCAAATTCATCTTATTTATGTTCGAGTTGTTGAATGGTAGATAGTTAATCAGAGCTTCTCCAACAGGGATCGCCACGAGACTATGGGTGGCTAAGATAATCATAAGATAGGCAAAAGGTATATCACTATGACCTGGATGGAGATGGAACTAAATAATGATGAAACAGATAAGAGATAGAAGATAAACAGAGACACCAATAACAATAGAATGAAGAATACGAGCCATGAAAGTAGTGAGCTCAGTCTTGTTATTAGACTTAAGATAGACATTAAAAATGAAAATTCGATGAAGAACCCTGTATCTGGGTAACATAAACTTGAAAGCGAGCGTATTCCCAGAAATCCATTCCGCATTCATGTTACATAAAACTCTAATGAGCAATCTTTTCTCAAATTCAGATGGTTTTGCTACAAGAGTATGACTAGGAATACTATCATCATTAACTGGAAGGTCCATTAATCTAAAAATTAGGTGACGATCCACATCAATTGGACCTTCTCTGGTTGTAATAGTAAATGTTAAATCATCAGAAAAGAAGTCAGTTATGCAAGCATACATGGCCTGCGCAATGGAACGGTATGTCAGACCGCCCCAATATAAAATATTATCCCATCCTACAGATTGAAGGAGTGGAATAATACCAAAAGGTGCCAAATGATCAGTGTTAACTGTCCGTTCAACTATCATGTTGCGTAAGTGAATATCCCGCACATACTCTGGAGCTTCTTCGAGTGACCAAAGATGGCGCGCCGTGATAGGAGCGAATGAGAAGAAGACGGACCATGAGATCATTTCTTCTTATTTCTACTCTCCATTATAACAAGAAAAATAAGGAATACAAGTAAATTAGATTTTTAGCTAGAAAATCCAACAAACCACCATAAACCTTGAAATAAACAACACAAATAAGGAAATGGAAGTGCAAAGAACTTAAATCTATAAGGAAATTGAAAATGATGCACTAACCATGGAGGAATCGAAGATGAGCTCGACCAATTATGGTAGGATTTGTTGCAGAAGAAGAACTAAGTGAAGAAAAAGATGTTTTTTCCCAAATAAAAGGAAAAACCCAACATCCACGACTGGTCGTGTACATACTCGACCGGTCAAGCCACGGTTGGTCGAGTGTGTACTCGACTGGTCGTGCACCAGTGAAGATTTGCAATTTGCATCTATTTGAATTTTAAAAATTTTTAAAATAATAAATATATACATTATTATACAAATAGCCACAAATCATTAGTTCATATTGCACATACCAAGATCAAATTTCAATTTTGTAAACCTGTTTTTGTTGATTGATTTTGTGAATATGTCTGCAGGTTGATTCTTGATCTGAATATATTCCAATGAAATTATCTTGTCTTCCACCAATTCATGAATATAATGATATCTAATGTCAATATGCTTGGTTCATGAATGTTGAATTGGGTTTTTAGAAATATTAATTACACTTGAATTGTCACAATATAAAACCATAGATTCTTGCGCAATTCCGTAATCACTTAGCATTCTCTTCATCCACATAAGCTAAGTGCATACATTACCAGCAGCAATATATTTAGCCTCAGTTGTGGAGAGCGATAGGAAACTTTGTTTCTTATTTAGCCAATAAATCAAACAGTTCCCGACATAGAAACAACCATTGCTAGTCAATTTACGATCATCAATGTTATCAGTCCAATCAGCATCTGTGTAACCAGCTAATTGCACACTAGTATCATGTGGATACCAAAGACCAAGATTAGCTGAACAAGTAACGTATCACAAAATGCGCTTAACAGCAATCAAGTGTGACTCTTTAAGGTTTGATTGATATCTAGCACAAATTCCTACGCTAAAATCAGTATTAGGTCGGCTCGCAGTTAAATAAAGTAAACTACCTATCATACTGCGATACAACTTAGGATCTACATTTTTTCCTATTGAATCCTTAGAGAGTTTAAGTGTCGTACTCATAGGAGTATCAAAGTTCTTACTGCTCTCAAATCCAAATTTTTTCACCAAGTTTAGAGCATACTTGGTTTAAGAGATAAATATCACATCAACAAACTTTTTCACATACAGACCTAGAAAATAATTCAATTCTCCTGCCATGCTTATTTCAAACTTGGACTTCATTAAGTATGCAAACTCAACAGACATGTTAGCACAAGTAGATCCATAGATAATGTCATCAACATATATCTGCACTATTAGAATGTGATCATTGTATTTCTTTACAAACAGTGTCTTATCAACACTCTTCATTATAAAGTTTTGACTTAATAGAAACTTAGTCAACTTTTTGTATCATGTCGTGGGAGCTTATTTTAAACTATAGAGTGCTTTTTTCAAATGAAAAACATGGTTAGAATGTTCAGGGTCTTCAAAACTCTTATACTATTTTACATATATTTCTCATGCAGATCACCGTTCAAAAATGCACTCTTGACATCCATTTAATAGATCTTAAAATTCTTGTAACAAGCAATGGATATGAACAGTCTGATAGATTTAAGACGAGCTACTAGGGCAAAGGTTTCATCATAATTGATGCCTTCTATTTAAGTGTACCCTTGTACAACTAGTCTCTACTTATTTCTTATAATGTTACATAATTCATCAGACTTATTTTTAAAGATCCACTTGGTTCCAATTATATGTTTATCATCAGGTTTAGGAACCAAATGTCATACATCATTTCAAACAAATTGATTAAGTTCATCTTGCATAGTTATAATCCAGTTTTCATTAGCAAGTGCTTCTTTTACATTGACCGGCTCAATTTGGAAAGTGAAGTACACATAGTTACTTATGTTTTCAAGTTGTTTATGAGTGTGCACACTAGTGAGAGGATTCCCAAGTATTTGATCAATTGGATGGTCTTTAACTAATCATAGTTCAGTGTTTTTATTTTGACTAGATGAAAAGTCTGATTTATCAATTAATGAGACTTCATCATCTTCTGAACTAGAGGTAGATGTATTCAGATGATCATCTATAACAACATTAATGGATTCTTAAATTACACCGGTCCTCTTATTGAGAACACGATACGCTCGACTATTTAAAGCATATCGTAGGAAAATTCCTTCGTTACTTTTAGTGTCGAATTTTTCCAAATTTTTCCAATCACGTAGAATATAACATTTACTACCAAACATTCGAAAATATTTGAATGGTCGTTTCTTATTGAACCACAATTCACATGCAGTCTTATTATTTGATTTTCTAGTATATACACGATTAAAAATATAACAAGCAATGTTAACACCTTCAGCTCAAAGATTTTTAGGAAGTTTCATGCTATTTAACATAACATTAGCCATCTCTTGAAGTACATGATTTTTTCTTTAAACAACCTCATTCTATTGAGGTGTCTTAGGAGCGAAAAATTCATGTTATATCCCGTGATCGCTACAAAACTTCTCAAAGCTGTTATTATCAAATTCAAAACTATGATCACTTCGTATTTTAATAACTAATGATTCCTTCTCAATTTGAATACGTTTGAGTATCCTTTTTAATTTATCGAGAATTTCATATTTCTCTTTCATGAAAACTACCCATGTAAACCTAGTAAAATCATCTACTATTACCAGAATATTTTTTTACCACATCGACTCTCCATTCTGTTAGGTCCAACTAGATCCATGTGGAGGAGCTCAAGAGATTTGCATGTTGCACTAGAGTTCACTTTCTTGTGAGCACTTCTAGTTTATTTTCTAATCTGACAATCGCCACAGATTTTATCCATTTTCTTTAACTTGGGTAGACCACATATTATTTCACCATTGCTCGGTCTATAGAGATTACGATAGTGTATATGTCCTAAGAGTTTATGCCATAGATCGGATTCATTGGTTTGGACCATGTAGCACGATAACTTAAAAGAGCTTGAGTTACTGACAATATAACAGTTTTCAGAAGTTATGCGACCAGTCAATTTCATAGAACCATTCTCATTAGAAATTTCACACCCTTGATTGTTGAATTTTGACGCTATGTTTATTATCACAGATTTGCGATATACTTAAGAGATTATGCTTAAGACCTTTTATAAATAAGACATTCTCAAACGGTGGAAGATTAAAGAGTTGAACCATACCTTGGCCAACAAGTCTGTAATTGTTACCATCACCGAAAGTGACTGAACCATCAGTCATATCTTTAAGATTGGTGAACAATTCTTTGCAACCTGTCATATGTCTAGAGCATCCACTATTTAGGTACCACTTTGATTGACTTGAAGCCTTGAAAGTAGTGTGAGCAACCAAATAAGTAACTTTAGAGACCCATTTCATTACTGTTTTGGTTTTTGGAACATTGTTAGTTTTTCGATACTTATACTTGTTATATATTCTACCATTTGAGTTGGATTTTAAAAGGTCCTTAAGTAGATTCACAATTTTTTTAGCCAAAGGATTATGATTCTGATTTCTATAGTTGATATGAGTGCTTTTAGGTTTCCTAATATAAAAAGTTTTAGTATTTTGAAAATTATTTTGATTTAGACTTTTCCCTTTTGATTTGGAGGATTCCTCTTTAATAAACTTAGGAGGAGTTGACTTACTTTTAGGAGAGGTATTTTTATTGTAGCCCAAACTAGATCGATCACCACATTTCTTAGATCCGGTTAGGAGTCTTTCTAGTTTAGGATCACCCTGGGCATACCTCCAGGTATCCTTTAAACTCAAGAGAGAAGAGACTTCTAATTTTAGATTAGCATTATCTGATTTTATATTTTCAATTTGATATGTTTTAAAATCTAAATCGCACTTGTATTTTTAAAAACAATCAGATAGATGCGATTTTTCTAAACTAGAGTATCAAAATTTTCTTTTAGTTTTAAAAACTTTTCTTTTTGAAGTTTTAATTTTACAGCTATCTTGCAACTCTCCCTATATAGGGCATTATAGCATCTTGTAAATCTTCATCATTTTCAGGATCACTTCTCATTTTGTCATCGTAAGTTAAATCAAAACTTTCTGAAGAAGCAACTCTGACTAGAGTCATTAACGCCTTAACCTCATCAGTAGACTTAGAATAAGAATCATCTAACTCAGAAGAAGCTTTAGAGCAGGATGATTCATCCCATGTAGCCAACATACCTTTCCTTTTAGGTTTGTCCTTCTTTGAACGTTTATTTGTCAAATGCTTCTATTCATGGCAGTTGAAACATTGGCTATTTTTAAGTGATTTCCAAGTTTTAGATCCACCCTTTTTCTTCTCAGAGGATTTTTGAAAATCAACACTCTTATTGCCTTTAAAAAATTTATAAAACTTCTTGGCTATAAGTGTCATATCATCCTCTAAATTTTCACAATCAAAATTATTAGAATGATGAGAAATACCTTTAGAAGATTTTAAGGCTATAGATTTACCTATAGGAGCCTTAAAATTTAACTCGTAGGTTTGTAAAGAACCAACAAGTTCTTCAACCTGCATATTATCCATATCACGAAGTTCTCGAATGGCAATGACTTTTGAATTAAACATTTCTAGCAATGAGTGCAGTATCTTTATACAGACTTTATTTTTGGGGATACTATCTCCAAGACCCCACATTGAGTTGACTATGTCATTTAACTTAGTATAGAAGTCCATGAATGTTTCACTTTCTTCCATACATATTTCTTCAAACCTAGTGGTGAGGATTTGAAGTTTAGATTTCTTGATAGTAATCG
Organism: Magnolia kwangsiensis; assembly: GCA_037074715.1. NCBI lineage: Eukaryota > Viridiplantae > Streptophyta > Magnoliopsida > Magnoliales > Magnoliaceae > Magnolia > Magnolia kwangsiensis. The sequence continues at coordinate 74,379,094 of CM073578.1, forward strand.
TACCCTCATGTGTCATTTCTAAGATATCCCAGACTTGTTTTGCAATATCACAAGATATAATCCTTTTAAATTCATCTGGTGATAGTGCACAATTAATTGCATTTAAAGCCTTGGCATTGGCACTACCCTCATTTTTCTAAGGGGTCCAAGTATTATAAGGTGCAACCTTAAGAGTTTTAATACCATCAATGCCTAGAACTTCAATGGTAGGTGGGTTCCACCTAATCACTGTGGATTGCCACACATTTTCATTGATAGATCTCAAAAAAATTATCATCCTAGCTTTCCAATAGGCATAATTTGAGTCATCAAATGGTGGTGGCTTAGTAATTGAAAGACTATCAAAATTTGACATGATATAGGCTCAGATCGGTTAGCTCAGAAAATAAATCCAAATAAATGAGCTATTAGCCTCTGATACCACTTGAAAAGGCCAAGCTAAAAGTCTTGGGGTGGCGGGGTGAATAGGACTATGCCAAATTTAAATTTACATACGGAATTAAGAAAGAACTAGAACAAGATATCACTTATCGATCTCAAATGACAAAAATAAATAACAACCTCAAATGCACAAGTATTGAGAGGTTGATACAAATGTTGTTCAAAAGACAACCTTACACCAAAAACCAATGGCTTATGGTAGGACAACCTGATTTCTAGAACAGTCTATGTATCAAAGTCCCAAACCAATACAGATAAATAAAAAATAAAACAGAAATAAATATCTACTACTATTATAACATTAATTACATGTGCGGCAAATAAATTACAATCACTCACCACAAATGCACAATAATAAACATTCACCACAACTCTAAAAATTATAGTGGTTCGCTTGTGTGTATACCAACTGTTAGAAAACAACCACACAACTACTCCACTCCCAATATCCTCACCCACGGGATATTGGCTTTCACTATGAAATAGATTTTCCAAGGTTCACCCAAAACCTTCACAATTGTATTTTCAAAGGGCTACCATAATTAAAAACCTTACTCACTGAGATTTTATTGCTATCTCTGTCAAAACCAAAATTGCAAGATTTTCTGGTAATCTTACAAACTAAATACAGAAAAATGAGATATACTTATCTGAAGATTCTTCTTTTGATGAAGCCCGATAGAATCAGTTTGATGTAAATGTTCAATGTTGATGCTCAATGTCTAATCTCACATATGAAAGGGTTCTTAGGTCTAAATGATTTTTAGAATAAATCAACTTGGGCTAGCTCGATTTGATTTTGATCTCAAAAAGGGTAAAATCAATATTCCCTTTTCAAAAGTAATATAATTGAATAGAGATCACAAAATCAAATGTAAAAAACTATTAAAAGAATCTTAAATACTAACCAATTAGCTTCTCGAATATGGGGACAAGTTTTCCAAAGTTGTGACTTGAATATCTTTTGATGAATTGAAAAACTCTGAAAATCATCCTCAATATATAGGCAAAAATACTATTCACTCGATTGGCCAAGTGGTCAGCTTGACTGGTCGAAGGACCAACAACATTTTAAAATTTCTAACGTGATAAGATAAAATCGCTACTCGACTGGTCGAGTGGCCTACTCGACTAGTCGAGTGGGATCCAGAAATGTTACTGGACTTTGAGTCAAGCACTGTTTACTTGACTGGTCGAGTAGACTCCAGGTGTAACACCCCGAATTTTGGCTAACCTGGGATTAGACGTCCTTAGGCAATGGGTCAACTAAAACACCTGGGAAATCGCTCAGAACCCAATTCCATAGCCAAAGAAATCACTTAGGATTAATTCCTTTAGAAACTAAGCATAAGTTAGCTAGCGCTACGCTGGAGTAGCTGTGAAATAGTTCCTGACCGCTTTAAATACGTTCTACAAGACCCAAATTGAGTAGAACCAATGGTGCTATAATACCCTAAAACCTCGGATTAAACTCTAAACCGGTTTGTTCTCTGGACCTCTTTGAAACTTTGTATTGGATCTAGACCGCGCGTCGAAAGTCCGATACCTAAAATCTTAGACCGTTAGAACCGCCTAGCTGGACTTGAAAATCATTTCAAAAATCAAGTCCAACCGATAATCACGGGCTATTTCATTGAGCCTGGACTGAAGAGAGTGAGAATAGGGACAGATTTGGAATTTGAAATTTAAATCTGGCACACGACTTGACGTGTCAGTATTAAGCGTTCTGACCGTCAGAATTCAACCAAATTACACCCTCGGATCAAGAAAAATTTCTATTTCATATCATGAGACTTGTAGACCTGATCTACGTGCGGTGACCGCTGAACTGAAACTGGACCGCCACGTGCGATCTGCGAACCCTGCCGGACTGAAAACTTGATTTATGGTAGATCCAGTATGCATGAGCTTAAGTCCAACCGCATTTGGCCAGGGGACCTCTAGAAATGCTCTTTCGGACCGAAACAGCCTCGATTTGGATAAACCTCAAGTGAACTTTGTTCCCGAACCTATTTCGGGCATTTTTGTGCTTATAAAAGGGATTGAAATCCTCACTCCTCTCTCTCATCCGAATTTGAGAAAAACCCTAGATTGGGAGAGAGAAAAGGTGAGAGTTTGTGAGAGAGAGTAGGAGAGGATTTTCCTGCTGTTGCCCTGCCTGCTGCACGTGCTTAGGCGACGCACGCCAATCACTTTCCCGGCGATTTCAACCACTTCTAGGTAAGAAAAACCCTAACCACTTGCTGATTTAAGCTTCCGTCAATTTCATTAGCGATGTAGCTTATGTAGCTTGTGTATTAGGTCGCCTGATCGCCGTAGACGAAGCGTATACGCTCCGTTCGAAACGATACATATATAAAGTGAAAGGTGCGGATTTTAGACGCTTTGATTGACTATTTCCAACGCTTTCAATGTCGTTTAATAGTAGATTATCGACGGCAACGCCGTTTGACATGTACAACATGCTGTCCGTTTCCTGTTTCGTAAGCAGACGAAGAATATGAGATTTAGGGCATTTTAGTCATTTGTAGGAAATATTATTTTCATCCATAATCTGCTGATGTGATTAACATGGCTTCTTGTCGCATTAGAATGTTAAGAATACGTGCATAATTAGTTTGGTGAAGAGATTCGCCTAAATGCGCACTTTGAGTCGACATACTATATGTAAACTTAAGTGTGTAGTGTAAGTATTTGTATAAATGCTTGTATTAGTATGTATTGAATTATATGGTGTTATGAATTAGTTTGAGATTGATTTCTCAATTAATATGCTGATGTAAATGATTTCCTACATGTTAGCTATATGCATGATTTCATTATATGCATGAAATGCTTGCGTTGGAAGATTTACTTAAGATTGTATGTTATAATATGTGTTAACATGATCACATGGTTGTATTTCATTTTCATTACTCTTACACGATTGCTGATGTGAATTCATGATTGTTTGGGACTATACTTAGTCCAGGCAGTCGGTAACTGAGTAAATTCGTGGTTGGCTTATCTTTGTCACGAACGACGCGTCGATGAACGCGAGCCGTGTTTTGGAGTTGGCGGCAGTGGTTAGGCCACACGAGGTATTTTACACACTTCATGTCGTTCAACTTGAGATGCGATCGTGCTAGTTGAGCCCGTCAAGTAACCCGACTGGCTGTTGTATGTTCACCCTGTATGAGTCATAACTGCTTGAACCTAGGGTACTGAACTTACCATTGTAAACCCTGTCAACCATGGTACCTTGATCCACAAAGACTCATGAGCCGGGCATGGTGGTATGGGACACCGTGGTCAAGCTGTCAGCCTACGCTAGGGCCACAAACCTCCCCGTAGTGACCAGTGAGCACCTAGTCTCGTGAGCAGATTATGGTGGTATGGGACACTATATTCTTGCTGTCGGCCTACACTAATCAGACGACGAGTCCTTTGTAGTGACCACGAGCGTATTCTGAGTCTACGGGAGGCGAAGACCCTTCCGTAGCAGTAGAGTACAATAGGCCTGTATTGATAAGGTGATGGGGGAGCGGAGCAACGAGTGCGTGCAACAGCCCTGACAGCCCTTGCAGCGACCTACAAAATATATATCGTATGAGATTACTAGGAGTGACGACCCTAGACAGGATCTGTGTTGGGATTGATATAAGGGAAGTACCTTAGTTTTTCAATCCTGCTGTTTGAATGGACTAATAACAACTCAGAAATCATATCACCATTACATTGCATGTGCCTGGAAGATGTGGAGCACTTGAGGGACGATTGCATGCCGCGGTCGTAAGATGGTGCACGTCACGTCATGATTTACTATGAGGGATGCAATCGTGCAATTAGCGTAGGTGCAATTAGCGCAATTAGAAATCATATCACCCATTACATTGCATGTGCAATTAGCGCATGATTGATTTGATAACATGCTAATCTCTGCTCTCTTATCCTACTGAGTTGATCACTCACTCCCACGTTACGGGATGGTGTTTCCGGACACCCACCAGTCCCTATTGTGATTGCAGATGATGGCGCGGACTGCGAGGCGGAGCTGAACTTGATGATGATGAGGAGGATTCCTCCTTTATGCGTGATCTGATTGATGGGATTAAAGGGAGGTTGATTAGATGCCTTGACACTTGTCATTTTATATTTTTAGCGCACTCATGTATATTCTTTTTGTTTATTTTTGGAGTATACATGTATGTATATAACCTAGTAACATGTTCACACTCTGGAGACATAAGACAGTTTATATATGTTATACATACTATCACAGTCTTCCGCTTGTTAATTTAACTGTCTCTGGAGTATGATATGCTGTTCTGGCGTAATCTCACTCATGTTTAATACATTAATATAGACAACATTCAATCATACATATCTATGTTGCATAAATAACATTTTGGAATTCGGGAGTTGGGTTTTTACTCGACCTCCCGATTTTCGGGATGTTACACCAGGACTAGTCGATGGTCCAACAAAAATTCTAAAAATTCACAACAAACCTTGGACTAGTCGAGAAAATTCTTAGACTGGTCGAGCTAGTGTCTAGACTAGTTGAAGCATGACTAGGATTGGTCGAAAAATGACCTATAAAATTATTAAATGACCTATGATATAAATGTAAAATTATGACCTATCCTAAGGTCAATATAGGGTCAAACAAACCTTATTTATGAGATTGAATCATCACGTATCATTCTCTTGATGTAGTTGAAGCTTGAAGACTTGATCTAGTACTTGAAGTTCTTGATGTTGTTCTCGAGTCTTTTAATCTTGTAATTGAACTTCTTGATGTTGTTCTTGAGTCTCTTGATCTCATACTTGAACTTCTTGAACTTGTATTTAAACTTCTTGATCTTATACTTGAACTTCTTGATGCTATTCTTGAGTCTCTTGATCTTGTACTTAAATGTAGGCAAGGATGACATGAGGTTGAGATCTTACAGTAACAACTACACAAGATACAGATTTCAGGAGGCTTTAGCACTACAAATTTTGACAAACCTACGAGCTAGATGAGATAGAATTTACACACATTTCCAACATCGTGTGGCACATCCCGTTACGACCCAAAGATTAGAGTTACAATTTTTGGTGCAATCTGAGGTGGGCGAGTGGGGCCCACATGCAAGTAATTTAGAAGAGGAATCTCTATAATTTTCATTCTACCCTCACAACCTCACCTATACCACCCTATCCCTTAACCAAAAGACTCAAATTGTTCCTACTTTACCCCCTTACCTACCACCTACATTTCCAAATTGCACTTACTACCCATACCCCTCTCACCACAAAAGTCAAGAGAATCCATACCTTTCATACCCTCTCCCATACCATCCCAATCTCTCTCTCATGTTAACCATCCCATCTCTCTCTCTTTCTCCATCTTACGCCTCTTTCTTCCCCAATTTCCCCCTCTATCCCACTCCATTCTACAACAACAACCAAAATGCCAAAACCCCATATGTATCTACGCTTAGTGTAGGAGAGATGAAGAAGAAGAAAAACACCAAAAAAAAAAATGGAAAAAAAAGAAAAAAAGAAAAAAAAAAAGGGAATAAAGATAAGGGAGATTGAGAGACCGATAAAGACAGCTAAAGAGAGGAGGTTAAGGGCTCGGTGGACCATCCGATCACACCATTCAACCGTCAGAGAGTGAGTGCAAGGGTGGAGAAATCCCCTTTTTCTGTACTTCTTTTTATTTTTGTGGGCCCACAAGACCCACCATGGTTTGTATCATCTACCTTGATTTTTACGGTCACAAAAATCTGATGAAGAGACCATATAAATATCATCTTGGTCAAGGAACCGTGGACCCCACCCTGACCACTGTGATGTTTGAATCCATCTAACCGTCTTCTGTTGGACGTCACCGGAGGGGTCACGACCCCAACACCCTATAAAAATAATAATAATAATAATAAAATTAAAAAAATAATAATAATAAATTGAAAACAACGAGCTGACATGCATCCAGAGATAGAGACGTCTCAGTCCCCTTTTTATGCCAAAGGAATGTGGGACCTACCATGGCCCCACCATGATGCACGTTTTTTAATCGGTGCTGTCCATCTACCTTGTCATATCATTTTAAGTCTCGGACTAGAAAATGAAGGAAATTCAGGTCTTAAGTGGACTTCATCCATGAAAAACGCGAGGTAGTGACGTCCACCATTGAAACCGTACTAGGGTCCACCCTGCCATTTTATTTCCATTCAACCTGTGTCATAGGACAGAAAGGTCTGGTAGAAGGGAAATCACAAATATCAGCACGATCCAATACTTCCTGTGGCCCACGATTACCACGTTGCTGGCAGCATGCGTCGTTTGCACGCTGTCCAGCCGTGGCCAAGCTCGTGGGGCCCACATTGATGTATTTGTCAGATCTACACCGTCCATATATTTTGTCAATTTAAATAAAATAAGGAAGATCCCGACTCAGGTGATCTACACCGTAGGAAACAGTTGGGACAATGAAGTCTACCGTTGCAACCTTTCTAGTGCACGTGAAGTATTTTATACCCACGGAGTAAATCCATTTTTTTTTAGTCTATTCTGGAGTGCGTCTACTGATCAGTGGAGCCCCCTTAATGTGGTGAGAAATCCACATGGTTCATTCACCTTTCCAGCCCCGTCAGATGAAGCAGACCCAGTCTATGTGGGCTTCACGTTAGTAGCAGTGGCGGTGGATCCCCTATCGTTGAAAATTTCCTGGGCCCACCGCAAGACCCATCATCCACTCACCCTGCTGATGTATGTCACACGTATATGGTGTGAAGGGAATATCCAAATATCACCTTGCTCCAAAGCTTTTGTGGGCCACACCACTCTGTCCGGTGGGGGACAAAAATATCTACCGTCAGACCCCCACCCCGAATGCACACGTGATGTTTGTGTTGTACATCTGCTCCGTCCATCCACTTTTGCACCCATCAGAGATGAGCCCACTGCCTGATGGGACCTAATTCATGAACATTAGCCCAAAAAGGTGGATCCAAATCCCAAGCGGACCACATGAGGAAACATTGCCGTTGAAACCAGTTGGGGCCACGTTGCAGTGTCAGGCACCCCAACTTAAGGTGCCTTTGCCACCCAACCTACACATAGGGTCATTCAGACCTGGTTGAAATGAAAACACAAATACCAGCTTGGGCTGATTCGGTGACCCACCACATCGTGAGGCCTGATGTGATGTATCTTATCCACGTTGCTCCCTGCCATGATCTAGTGAGAATCCTCACCGCACTTCTCTTTTCTAGTGTTGTTTTGTGTGGACCTACGGATCATTGGGGCTCACTTGTAGTGTCCATGAAATCCACACCGTACCTTCACTTCTCCACCCCATTCTCCATGGGCAGTTTTAAGCTTAGCTGGGCCGCACTTTAGGAAATGATTTTTGATTAGGAACCTTCTTTGAAATCTTATCAGGCCTGGTGACCTGACGTAGGTCCCACCAAGTTCCATCGTGGTTAATTCATTTAATTCAGACCACCCACCGGAGAGGCCCACCATGATCCATGTGTTTTATCCTCGATGCTGGCCTGGGAGCCCACCTGCTGGCGCACCTTGTTGGTCCATCGGGTGTGACCCGATGTGGTGACTCACTTCGATATATTGGTGTACATGCATGCCGTCAATAATTTTTAGCAACTTGTGTTGGACCGCTGGCCCAAAAATAGTGCCAATCGGACATTTAAGTGGATCGCACCATGTGTAACTAGTGGGGTATGGATGCCCACTCTCACCGCCTTCCCTTGGGCCCACTGATACTTTTGGGGCCCACGGGCATGGGCTACGCTGTAGGGTCCTCCAAGATGCATGTTTAATATAGCCTTGTGGCCCATCCATTTATTTTACCACATTGTTTTCGGGCTTTGAGCCCATATCGGGGCAGAGTTGTGGGCCACCCTTCGTATAGAAATAGGTACGATGATGGCCATCGTTCAATCTTTTCTAATGACCTACCTGGATTCATGTATTAGGCCTGGTGTGTATTATGGCCGTGCCTTGGGCCTACCTTGACGTATGTATGGTGATCATCTGTAGCCTAACTTGATCGGTATATGCCACCCTATCGTGGGGCCTAGCTGGATGCATGGTTGTACCTGCGTCATGGGGTCTGCCTTGATGCATGTGATTTAGCCACCCCGTTCCATCAAGGGACTCGTGCTAGGAGTGTCCCACACTTTGTTTGTGTTTGAGCCCACTTAGGCCCATTAGGGATAGATTTGTGTGGATCCCACCTAGTCATATTCATATCAAATTTTTGAAGCCCATAGTGATTTTATTTGCAACCCAACTTAATCGTGGGTCCTCTTTAGTGAATAAATGATGCCAACACCATGAGTTGCCTTGTTGTTCATGTTGTGGCTTCCCATTACGTCTACCTGGATTTATATGTAATGGCCGTACCATGCGCCAACCCTGTGGTTGTGTCGTGTTTCCACCATTGAACTACTGTTTGGGTTCTACACATTGCATGTATTAAGCCCGTTGTAGACCCGTGTTTGGTTGGTTGCGGGCTACCCTCTTGGTCGTTGCTTAGGAATAGTTGTAGGACCCACTTTGATGACCATTTCGGGCCCACCATGATTATTTGTGGATCCTGTAATTTATTACCCCATTTGGATGCCAATAGTTGTTTGTTTTGGCCTCTTAAGTACGAGCTTGCTGAGTGGGCCCATTAGCTTGTAAGGCCACTTAGGTATAGCCTTATGTGCCTCGATAAACTTAGTTTCCGAGTAGGTTCCACCTGTTACGAATGATGAATTTCCATTATCATGTGGTGCGATATTTTACATGTGCATTGGTACAATACTCCCTTGATAATTTTTATACTATTACCTTAATGATTTAAGCGATGTTTGATATAACGCTTCCTTTATGTTGCATATTGCTTTCTTTATATTGATGCGACACTATTTTATGTTAGATATAACATTGCTTTTGCATTTGAGTTAACAATGCTTTATATTGATTTTGCCTTGCTTTATACTTGATATGGTATTACACACCTCATGCATAGTGGTTATGATCGTATATTATCATATCTCATTCGTATCATGTGTGCATGACTTGGACGATGGCTAATTCAGGATTTTTGGCATTGCCTATGCGTGACAAGGACGCATTGACGACTTTATAAGTTTGGGCATTTTCAGAGGATTTATAAGAGATGAGGCTGCCTTGCATGTATGCACGACTTGCATGACATGGTTGCATGACTCAAATGATGGACTTATGCATTCACGCATTGTATAATGCATTTGCATTACACCCTACCAACATTAAGGTTGTAACATCCACAGGCATATCATGGATGGCCGAATTGAACACCGAAAATATCTGTTCTAGCATTAAGGCGCTAAGGATGTCCTTGGGTGAAAGCCTCTAAACCCTGTGGGCCAATTGAATGTTTCAACATCGAGACCGAGTGGATAACACGAGCACCCGAGTGCCGAATACCAGTAAGCTGCGTCTTTCACTATGTCGTGGTCGGTTGAAAAGGGGTGTGACCTTATTCGCCTAAGGGTAGAGGGGTTGTAAGCTAGGTTGAGTTTTGACTAGCTCATAAATGGGTCCGCTATCGACGAGCCGGGTGGGTATTGGCATACCAATGGCAAGGTGGATAGTGAGGTCTCTTCCACTCACCCGGGCATGTGCGCGTTAGGGCGGCAGCCAGTGTGGAGTGTACTAGACCCCGGTGATGATTCCAATGATGATAACTATACTGAAATGTGGACTTACTGAGTAGGAGTTGTATGTTCAATATTTGACTCATTCATTCATTCATTCACTATCTACTTAGGCTAGTGGTGCGTAATTAAATCATTATGTGATACCTTCGGAATGGCCATAATTTTGATTAGGTACGCGACTAACTTAAGATCAAGAGTTTACCACATTGAGTCTAGCTATCCAAATCAGGTATGAGACTGGTTTGAATAGAAGTCCCTTATGATGAACCCCACAGCTTGCGATATCACATACTATCATCCTGACTACACATACTAGCTTTGTCATTCTTTTTACATCACATAGCCTGGATATGGCTGATGGTATTTATGGACTTGTTAGGATTTGCATATTATATTACATCCTCAGCATATGACATTTGGCTTATTATATCTTTGCATCACATAGCCTGGAAAAGGCTGATGGTATTTATGGACTTGTCAAGATGTGCATGTTACATTGCATCCTCAGCATAGGACATTTGGTCAAATATGTCTTTGCATCATATAGCCTGGATAGGGTTGATGGTATTTATGGACTTGCTAGTTTGTCCTCCATCTTTCGGCTTACTCTGATATTTGTATGCTTGGCACATGCATTGCGCACATATGCACGCACTCTCTAAGCTTCGTAGTGAGCTTATGCACAATCATTATGTGCAGGTTATGCTAGGCCATAGCAGCATTGAGGCAGGAGCATATGTCCGATCTTTTGAAGTTTTGTTATATCATGTATTTTCCTTTTAACACTGTACCGAAAGATTATATTAGTGGATATATAGTGATGATGTTTTGTAACTTGGATACACTTGTGGTTATACTCCTTTAATAATAATACCCAAAAAAAAACTCACCCTAAAAATCCTCCTTGTTGGATCCCAGGATCGGAACCTGGCGCATGAGAGCTAAGAGCCGAGAATGGGGAACAGCGGATGCTATCAGTAATGAATTCGACGACCAGAAATTTTGTGAGTTTGGTTCTCGAGTTTGGGGCGTGACACCACACAATTTGCTTTCTCTTCATTTTGCTTTAGTTCTTTTCCTTCAATTTTCCTTCTTTGATCAATTTTTTTATGCTCCAATAGATGCCCCCTTGATCCGAGTTTTGACTGTTCATCAAGTCAATTCGAAGGATGAAAATTTCTAATTCCCAGAGTTGAGTTGCGCAGACCCGCACAACTCCCTTTCATCAGATGTAACACCCCGGATTTTTACCAACCTGGAGTTAGGTGTCCTTAAGCAATGGGTCAACCATACCACCTTGGTAACTTTTCAAAACTCGAGTCCAAAGCCAGAGAAATCATTTAGAACCTAATTCTTTAGAAATTTAACGTGTATTAGCTAGCGCTACACTAGATTTCCTGCAAAATTAGCACCAACCACTTTAAATACGATCTGTAAGACCTAAAACCTCTAGAATTGTTAATGTTACGTTACCTTGAAATCTAGGATCCAACTCTAAACCCAGTTGCTCTCGGGAATGCTTTGTAACTTTGTATTGGTTCTAGACCGCACATCGAGAGTCTGATATCTATGAATTTAGATCATTTTGACCGCTTAGTTGGACTTAAAAATCACCTAGAAAATCAAGCCCAACCGATGTCCTGAGACCATTTTATTGAGCCCGGAGTGAAGAGAGTAGGAAAAGGAAGATTTTTAGAAAATTAATTATATTTTTAAAGGAATCTGGAACGTTTCACTTGCGCGTTATTTTTAAGCGTTCTGACAGTTAGAATTCGACCCAAATTCACCATCGGATCAGGATAGGTGGCCCTTACATGTCATAGTACTTCTAGCTTTGATCGAATTCTCGTAACCGTTGAACTGAAACTGATCCGCCACAGTCGATCTGGAAACCCAACCGGAATGAAAACTTAGCTTGACCTAGATCTGATATTAGAGAGCTTAAGTCCGACCGCATTTAGCAACAGGACCTCCAGAAATGCTCTGTTGGATCGGAATAGACCCGATTTGGTTATAACATAAGTATACCTTGGCCTTAAGTTTATTTTTGTCAAGTTTAGGCTTATAAATAGGGCTTAAAATCCTCATTCCAAATTCCATATGAATTTCCAAACCCTAGCTTTCCAAGAGGGAGAAAAGAGAGAGAGAGTGATGGAGAAGTTGGTGCTGCTTCCTGGGATTCTTCCCAACTTTGCTAGGTGCCTAATCCACCTATCCGTATAGCTATTCTAGCGTTTCTGATCCCGTTCTTAGGTAAGAAATCCTAACCCTAACCTGTTTTGAAGCATAGACAAGCTGTAGGAAAGTTGTACCTAACCTGTTTCATGCCATAGGTAACGTATCCGCCATTGACGAAGACACATCGTCTGAATCATATCGAATACGTATTTTCTGGTTTAAGGTGCGGACTATATGCGCTTAGGTTATGGTTTTCAACACTTTCAATGATAGTTAATGATTTATTCATGTTGTGAATGCAATTACACATGCCAAATGTGTTATCTGTTTTGTCTTCCGTATATGTATACTGTATATTGTAAATATCGTATTTCATGTACATGTTAGAATACACGTATGCGTATGAAATCTGTTGATATGCTTGCCATGATTAATGATCATTGTTATATGCCTGATATGTGTATGACAACTCCTTGGCGAAAGTACTTGCCCTAACATGCAATAGAGACGACATACGTGATGTATGTTGAATAGTGTAACCTAAGTGTTTGACTAAATGCCTAAGTGAGTTAGTAGTTAGTAAAGTGTGATTGTTAGAGTAGTTGAGATATGGATCTCCATCACAATACTTGAGTGTATGATTTCCTCCATGAATCATGTAACTTAGGTTATCCATGCTAAATGAGTGTATGATTTCCTCCATGGATTATATACTTAGTTGAATCATGTTAAATAAGTGTATGAATTCCTGCACGTACTGTATTTACATTCAAGTTATATTGGATATATCTCATATGCCTGATATTGAATTTGTATGTGAATGGGGCTGTACTACAGTTCAGGTAATCGATAAGCGTACTCCAAATGGTGGCTGAGGTCGTTCGCCACGTAGGATGAGTTTAACGAATCTGAGTCGTGCTTGGGATGTTCGGCAGTGGTTAGGCCACACGGAGTGCTTATGCATTCCATGTCGTTCAACTCAACGTGCGCTTGGCCTAGTTGAGCTTATCAACTAACCCGATTGATTGATGTTTGTTCACCAAGTTTAGTCGCTACTGCTTGAATCTAAGGTACCAAACTTACCAATGAAAAGCCCCTCTAACCTTGGTACCTCGATCCGCTAAGACTCATGAGCAGATTATGGTGGTATAGGACACTATATTCTTGTTGTCGGCCTATATTGATTGGTGATGAGCCCTCTGTAGTGACCTCTAGTATATCCTGATAGTGCATAAGGGTGACGAGTCTTGTTGCAGTATGTGGGATATAACTAGGCCTGTATTGATAAGATGATGGGGGAGAGGAGCAACGATTGCGCGCAACAGCCCTGACAGCCCTTGCAGTGACCTAGAACCGTAACATCGTATGAGATTATCTCGGACTGACGACCTGAGAATGGATCACCGTTTGAGTAATGATACAAGGGAGGTACCTTAGCTTCCCAATCCTGCTGTATGAAAAGGACTAATAAGAACTTGGTAATCATACTCATGACATCGCACTGCATGTGCCATTGGGGTTGGTGTGAGAGTACAGTGGCAGTGATTCATGCCGCGATCATTAGATGATGTTGCATGAGGGAGTTTGTGGTGAGGGCATACATCATTACCTCATATCATTCTTACATTAACAAGAGTATCTAGGACATGTTTGATTGTACTGCTTTATCATTACTTCTTAATTGAATTGATAACATGTTAACCTTTGCTGTATATAGTTTCCACTGAGTTGATCACTCACTCCCACGTTACAGGACGGTGTTGGCCACACTAACCAGTCGCTATTTTAGTTTCAGATGATGACGATGTTTGTGAAGCAGAGCCAGACTTTATGATGATGAGGAGGATTTCTCCTATATGCAGGTTCTGATCGACGGGGTTACAGGGTTACTGATTAGATGCCAATATACTTGCTATTTTGCCTTTTATTTAAACACCCATGTATATTCTTTTCTTTCCATTTTTGGAGTATACATGTATTTAGTTAACCTGGTAACATGTTCACACTCTGGAGACTTGCAATCAATTATACATTTTATATATTTATCACAGTCTTCCGCTTGAGAAACTTAATTGTCTCTGGAATATGATATATTGTTTTGGTCTAATCCCACTCATGTTTTCTGAACTAATATGAACAACATTCATCCATCATTGAAAATGTTGCATAAGTGATGTTTTGGAACACGGGAGTGGAGTTTATGATCGACCCCCGATTTTTGGGATGTTACATCAGATCACACGCAACTCCAATCGACACCTGGACCATCTATAAATACTAAGCTTCCCAGTCATTTCTTCACTTCAGAATTTCCTTCAGCTCGGACCCCTTTTCTGTGCAACTTAAAAAACCGCGCTACTCGCAGACCTACGCTACTTACAATCCCCCGCAACTTGTTGTCTGCGCAACTCCCCTGCTTTGAGTGCAGATTTTCCTATTCTGAATCTCTGCCAAATTTTCTTCTAAACCTCAAGTCTCCTCCTTCTCTTAAAATCTTATATTCAATCTTATAATTTCTATCCCTCACTCGTGGAACATTCAAAGACTTCATCTTCAAGAAGAAGAGATCCTTCATCCTCTTCAGAACAAACTTTTCAACATGCTTGGGATTGCATAAAGATCAATGAATCGCCACCCTTCTATGAGCGACACAATCACTATCCCTATAAATTTACGATGTCATTGGTCGATTTTGCATAGTGAACCATCAACCTATCAAAGTAGCCTTGTTTCTTCTGTAAACAACTAGATCATGAGGGAACTAAGGATTCTGGAAGGACGTTTAGAAGGGAAGGAATCTCGTAAAAAAGTTGGCATGATATATAAAATGCGATTTTTACATCCTTTTCATAATCCTCATCAGCCATTTCCGACTCATTTCTTCAAAACCGCTTAACAATATTTCTTCAATAGTCGTACACCATGGAGAACATATGATTTTTTGGCCAAGGGGTCGTCTATCTCCTCAAAATTTCTATAGTGCTTGGGCTCGGACTATTGCCCGTAAACATACTACCATTTTAGAACAAATTAACCTCTTCGATGTAATCATAGCCACATCAGAACATTTCTATGCAGATACAACTATCTTCAAGGGTTTTCTCAATCATTGGTCCCCAATCACCAATTCATTTCATCTTCCTTTGGGTGAGATGAGTATTACTCTATAGGATATTCTCTGCATAGCAGGTCTCCCCATTATAGGCAATATCTTTGATGCTTACATCCCTTCAAATGAAGAATTCTCTCTTGCCTCTGCAAAAAATAGCAAATCTGAGATTTCAAAGACCATACTTGAACTCTTCAGACAACTGGGCAACTTCCCACAGCCCGAGCACATTAATTCTCTTGATTGGCTAGCTCATTTTTCTCGAAGATTGTAGTATATATTTCTCCTCCTGCTTTCTATTTCCGTTATCTTGGTCATATTTATATTTATGTTGCCTTACTTTAACAATCATATCTTTACCTTGACAACTTTGAAGGCCATAATCATCAAGAACTCAAGACCATTCGAGAGAATATTAGGAGCACTACTAAATACAGTTCGTCCTGCGAATTTGCCACTTTTCTAGTTTACTGGTTGAGCTTGGTAATATTTCCTGACTCGGAATAGATGGATATCATCAGACCATCTCTCTTCGTAGTCACGGGTGTAATGGCGGAGGGTCAGAAATATTCGCTAGCTCCTCTAGTTTTGTGCTCTCTGTATCGCGCTTTTGAGGACATTGTCTCTGATCCTGTAGATTCAATGATTAAATCTTTTCTAGTTTATGCTCCCTAGGATTTCTTCATAGGCTGGATAGGATTGTACTTCCCTTGGACCTTTGCCAACTCAGGAAGAGCATATTCAGACCCTTATCGGCTCCCTCTTCAACATTTCTAACTAAGGAGGATGATCGAGAAATCGAATGGCTGGGTCACTCGAAAGATAGAGGATAGTGACCCTATCGACTTTTATCAATTTTCATTCACTAGCCACCCGGAAGGCAGAAAAGTCGTTGATGATGATTCCATCTCTTTTGGTGAAAATTTTTTTCTTATTTCCATTAAATCCAGTACTCTTCCACTGAGGGAAGGTAATATGTTCTGGCG
Source organism: Magnolia kwangsiensis (assembly GCA_037074715.1). Taxonomy (NCBI): domain Eukaryota; kingdom Viridiplantae; phylum Streptophyta; class Magnoliopsida; order Magnoliales; family Magnoliaceae; genus Magnolia; species Magnolia kwangsiensis. The sequence continues at coordinate 74,395,494 of CM073578.1, forward strand.
CGAACTGTATTATTCGAGCAGATTTTCTCATGAATTCGGATTTAATCAGATTGTACCAGAGACCTGCAACATCATACGAGATCCATGAGAAGTTGTGGTATCAAGCCATATAATTGGGCTTTAATATGGAGGTAATGTTGACAGATGCCTTAAATCTATGTATTTATGTGCACCTCGACCGGCCGAGAGCCTGACTTGATCGGTCGAGTAGGCCGCTCGACTAGTCAAGGCCTACTCGACTCAAAGTCCAACGACCTATGATTTTGGTGTCTGGGCTTCTCGACCAATCGAGGGGGTCCTTCGACTAGTCGAGGCCTCGACTCTACTAGTCGAGTGTTACGCAGATCCTGCGTGGACTACGTAAATTTGAGACGGTTTTCGAACTTTTCCAAGTGCATAAGTGGAGTCTCTTAAACTATAAATAGGGGTCCCTAGGGCTATTCTGAGGTGTTCTAAGGCTTCCTAAAGGTATTTTAAAGGGTTTTAGGGTTATCAAAGGGTGTAGCAAGGGTAAGATTCGAGGTTATTCGAATCGGGTAAGTCCTCTCTCTTTGTAATTTCTATTTTCATAGTGAGATTTGTCACTTTTTGTCGTGGATTTTTTCCACAAGGGTTTTTTATGATAAATCTTTGTGTTCTCTTGTGATTGCTTGTTGCCCTTGGATTTCTATCTTAGATCTAGATTTGTGTGATTCCGCAGCACGAATCCCAACAAGTGATATCAGAGCAATCGTTGGGGCACAGATCTGAATATGAGGGATTAGTAATAATGAGAAGCACTATGTATGAGATTAAGAAGTACTCAGGAAAAAATAATTTTGAGTTATGAAAGATCAAGATGATGAGTTCCTTAATCAAGCAAGGCGAAGATGGTACTCTTGAGGAGCGAAAGTCTACTATGACTGATGATGAATGAAATACTCTTGATAAGAAGGCTTTATCATCGATCCGTTTATGTCTCACAGATGAGGTTCTCTACAATGTCATGAGGGAGAAAACTGCGGCTAAGTTATGGGCGAAGTTAGAGGACGTCTATGCGAAAAAATCCTCTTAAAATTGCCTATGCTTGAAGGAGTAGTGGTATAACTTCAAGATGGCAGAGGGTGGAGATCTGGAGGCTCACATCAGCAACTTTAATAAATTAGTTTGTAAATTGTTGGATATGGAGGAAGTGATGAAAGATGAGGAACAAGAATGTATGTTGTTGAATTCTCTTCCAGTGTCTTATGAGTCATTCAAGTACACAATGTGCTCCACAAATAAAACACTGAGTGTCGATACTGTTATCTCAGCCCTTCAAGGGAAGGCTATGAGAAAGTTTAATGTTGACATAGGGATATCTTCTAATGCACTGGTTACAAGGGGTAGGAATTCTGAACAAGGTACAGGTCTTTAGGTTCTAAGTTCAAATCCAACGGCAAGGTCAAAAGAAAGGTAAAGTGCTGGAACGGTGGGAAGGAAGGACTTGTGAAAAGGCCAAGCTAAGAGTCTTAATGGGGGAAGGGGGGTGAATAGGACTATGTCAAATAAAAAAAAATGCAAAATAAGAAAGAATCAAACAAAGATAACACTTATTAATTCAAATAGAGGAAATGAATAGCAAGCTCAAATGCACAAGTATTGAGAGGTTGATAGATGTTGTTCTAAGGACAACCTTACACCAAAATCAGTGGCTTATGGTAGGACAACCTAATTTCTAGAAAAGTCCATGTATCAAAATCCCAAACTGATACAGAGGAATAAAGAATGAAACAGAAATAAATTTCTACTACATTACAACATTCACCACTTGTACTAAAAGTAAATTATAATCATTCACTACAATGCTGAAAAATAAATTACAATCATTCACATACTTAAGCACATTTAACCATCCACTACAGCTCTAGAAATTATAGTGATTAGCTTGTGTGTAGACCAACTGTTAGAAAACAGCCACACAATTACTCGACTCCTAATATCCTCACATAGTGGATATTGGCTTTTACTATGAAATAAGTTTTTCATAGTTCAAATAAAACCTTCACAATTGTGTTTTCAAGTGCGCTTACACAATTCAAAAACCCCACACTCTGAGATTTTCTGGATCACCTCAGACAAACCAAAAGAGAAAGATTTTCTTGTAATCTTACAAAGAAAATACAGAAAATTGAAATGTACTTATCTGATGATTCTTCTTTTGATGAAACTCGGTAGAACCGATTCGATGTAGATGTTCAATGTAGATGTTTAATATATAATCTCACATATGAAAGGGTTCTTATGTCTAAATGAATTTTAGATTAAAATTAACCTGGGCTAGCTTGATTTGATTTTGATCTCAAAAAGGATCAAATCAATATTCTCTTTAGAAAAGAAATAGAATAGAATAGAGATCACAAAATCAAATGCAAAAAGATATTAAAAGAATCTTAAATACAAACCAATTAGCTTCTTAAATGTGCGAACAAGTTTTCTCAGAGTTATGACTTGAATATCTTGTAATGGAATGAAAAACTCTGGAAATCGTCCTTGATTTATAGGCAAAATTACTGTTCACTCGACTAGCCTAGTGGTCAGTTCGACTAGTTGAAAGACTAACAAGAATTTAAAATTTCGAACGCGATAAGATAAGATCAATCTTCGACTGGTCGAGTGGCCTGCTCGACTGGTCAAGTGGTCTACTCGATTGGTCGAGCCTTGCACTTGACTGGTTGAGTGGGACCCAGAAAGGTTGCTGGACTTTAAGTCAAGCCTGCTGCTCACTCGACTGGTCGTGCAGTCTCCAGGATTGGTTGAGGGTCCTTGAGAAATTTTGAAAAATCATAACAAACCTTGGACTGGCTGAGGAAATTCTTGGACTAGTCAAGCCAGCACTTAGACTTAGTTGAATATAGGCTAAGACTAGTCGAGAAAAAGCCTATAAATTATATAACGACCCAAATTAAGTATGCACTCAATATGACCTATCCTATGGTCAATCTAAGGTCATTCATACCTTATAGGTGAAATTCGAACATTGAAACATTGTTCGCTTCGGTTGATAGTATATCTTGAAGTACTTAAAGCTTGTCATCTTGAAGTACTTTGAAGCTTGTCATTGTATATTCGAAGGCTTGAACCAGTGAGCATGTGACTTGAGTTTCTACTTGAGTATGTGAACTTAAGCTTGAGAACATTACTTGAGCATGTATTCTTAAGTAATGCACATTGTCTTGACATAGTTGAAGCTTGAAAACTTAATCTATTACTTGAACTTTTACAGGAATCTCTTATTCTTGTACTTGAGCTGCTTGAACTTGAATTGGAACTACTTGAACTTGAATTTGAACTTAAGCAAGGATGATATAAATTTAAGCTACACAAGATACAAATTTTAAGAGGTTTTGGCACTACAAAATTTGACAAATCTAAGAGCTAGATAAGATAGCATTTACAATCTCCCCCTTTGTCAAATTTGTGACAAAACTAAATAAATAATATGATGCATAATACACATAGTAAAGAGTCATATATGCTCAATAAAGAATCATGCACCAGTTATAACCTGATCAATAAAGAATCATGCACCAATACTCCCCCTCATTATATAACTCCATAGAATCCAAGAGGAGAAATTTGTTACCTAATTCTCCACATTTTTCATACATCCACTCTATAGAATCACTCTATAGAATCCAATATCATATCAACACAAATTCTCCCCCCTTTTATCACAATATGACAAAGGAAAGAAGCTATAAATGATGATGGAAACAAAAGTGAAATTGTGGTAATGACCACTTTAGTTGAAGTAGGAATATGCCAATGTGTCCTAAAGGAGGGTGAATAGGACTTTTTAATATTTTATAACAATTTAAAATCCTATCACTATAATCCTAAAAGAAAGCATACATTAGGATTACTAAAGAGTAACTCTACTACCTTTCAAGCCCGGTAGAGGATCCAATCATTAAACTATTTAAGAGATAAACAATATGCAAATTAGTTTATGATAGATATGACTGTGTGAGGTGTGATCTCAGATAACCAAGCATGAAAATATTTAAGGAAATCATATAAGTAATGGAAGACAATAGCAATCTCAAACACAGTCATTTTTATAGTGGTTCGGCTACTTGTCTACTTTACTTTCGGCAAACGCACTCAACCCTTGAGGGTACCAGATCTCACTAAGGATGTTTTACAATAGGTTCACCTCAAAGTAGAGGTTTTAAATCAGGTTCACCTCTAACTAGTACAACCTACACTTAGGCTAACACAATGTGTTTACACGACACTGTTTATGCTCCCATGAGCAAGGGTCAACACATAGCACCCGACTTTAGGCCCCATTGGCTAAGGATCCACACAAGGAACCTAATGGAGGTTTCACAACAGGTTCACCTCTAACCGGAGGTTTTAAACAGGCTCACCTCTAACCAGTTTATGTTCTCCACAGAGCAAGGGTCCTCTCAAAGCACCCTCACATATACTACCGCCGGAGGCCTCCTACGAGGAGTTGCAAGGGGTGAGAAACACCTTAGACCCAATCCTAAAAAAGAATAATCACAAGGGTCCTCTGGACTTTAATGACTTATAGATAAGCAGATGAGCCTCATTCAACGTGTTATAGAAGATCTCCTCCTTTGATGATGAAGAATCTTCAACTTCCTTAATCCGCAACTCAGACGATGTACCAATACATGGGGACGGGTTAGATCAAGTTTATAAAGGAATCTTACTCTATTAAATGTTTTCCTATAAGGGAGATAGAGCGATTCCAATCATTTATATATTGAAGGCATCACAACTTAATGATTTACCATTAAGGTGGTAGCTGTAAGATCCTTGAATGTAAAAGTTCATTCCCTAATCCACTCTATTGAATGTCAGTGATGAAGGTGGATTGGAGGATGAACTCCCATGAGAGAAAAAGGCTTAGGGTATATAATCTAGGGTTAAACACACAAAAGCACTCTCTCTTTTCTGTACAAACAAGTAAGGGCAAACTCTCATTAAGTAGGTAGAAGGTTCCAATGGATATAAAACAGTCACATTTTTGACAGAGTTCGATATTATCGAGCAGGATTGATATCATCGAGCGTATACTCTTGATATCATCGACTAGCCGCTCGATGACACGAACTTAAATGTCAAACACTTTTGAAACGTTTTACCATCTGGTTGAGGAAATTGAACATTCGTCGATGTCATCGGATTTTGAACTCCAATTTCATAAACACAAGGTTCGATTCCTCAATATTTGAAAATGTAAGAGACTTGTCTTTGAAGGTTCTTCAGGAAACAGATATGATCGAGCTTCACTCGATATCATTGGAATTTGAATATCGATGATATCGAGGGCATTGTCGATTCATCGATAATTCCAAGGAATTTTCCTATAAGCCTGTTGGACAGTTTTTTTCCACCTTCGATGACACCGACCACGCCTTGATATGATCGATATTTGAAAATCGATTATCGAGTGACCCTCGATCTGAGAAAAATATCCTGAAAAACTTGATGGATGAAAATGTGTCCTAATATGATATCATCGAAGGGCTTCCGATATCATCAAGATTTGAATTCCGACGATATCGAGAAGCTCTTCAATATATCAAAGATTACATGATTTGCGTTAGCAGAACTTTGGACACAATAGACCTGATGTCAATTTTATCGAGTCAACTTGATGGACTCGAGATTCAAATTTCGATGTTATCAACCCTCTATCGATACATCAATAATTCTGTCCAGATATCTTTGTGGTTGCTAGACATCTTATCTCCTCATTTCGATAATATCGAGTGAGCTTCGAGGACATCGACAACAAGGTTTGATTTCATCGAACCACTTGTCAATAAATCGACAAAGGCAAAAAACTTAGAGATTTTTTTGAGTTTGAAAATTTTTTTTCTAACCATAATCCCTTAAGGTGTTCTAACCAATTTTAAGGGTTTTAATTACTTGGTGTTTTGGGACATAGGATGTGAGGCTGAGGTTTACCTGTGGTAAGTTTTGGCACACATCCAGTTGAGACAGATGCTTGATAAATCTTCCTCTGGGTCTCTTCCGTCTAGCTGACTCAACGCTCACGCTAATTGACAAACCAGGGCACTTTCAATCTCCCCTTTTGTCAATTATGTGACAAAACACCAAAATACCCTAGAATAACTTCTAAACAGACAACCTAAATTGTGTGTACATAATCTTTACACAATTGTACAAAGTTTTCTAGTTTGCACAAATACACATTCAGTAGCTACTCCCCCTGTCTCCTTGCAGCTACTCCCCATATCACAGATAACAAATAGAAACACACAATTGTCCTACGGGGTGTATTTGTTCTCCCCTTTTTTGTCAGTCATTGGCAAAGGATAACATAATAGTTGATATTGACTGAAGGTTTTAGAGAATATGGGAGAACCAAAAGTCAGGGACCATAAGCACAATAGATAGATGTACAAGATCATCTCATTTCAGAAAACAGATATGCTTATCAGGACAAGAAGAGTAGTGAATAGCAGGTAATATGAAAATAAAGAGCAAGCATCTCACGTAACCTATTTTATTTTCTATAGAACTAGAGAAACCAGGGGATCACAAAATATGACAGTTAGGAGATATATGAGATAGCCATAGCCCAAAATAACCAAAAGTATATATATGTATACTGTCACGCCCCAAACCCAGAAATCGGATTCATAGGAATCCCGATCGCCGAATCCGGTTCCGACAGCCTCTGTAGTACCCCATTCTCAGCTCTTAGCATTCATATGCCAGATTCTGATCCTGGGATCCTACAAGGAGAATTTTTATATATATATTTTTTTATTTTTATTTATTTTTTATTTTTTTGTACATTTAACTAGTAATAAGCATAACCACAAGATTACCCAATTCACAACGGCAACATCGTCGTCACATATCCACTAATATAATCATTTGAATACAATACTGAAAGGAAAAATACATAAATAGAGAATCAAGCTCCAGAAGACCACCGCACACTCCAAGCTCAACACTGCTGCAGCCTAACATCACTTGCACGCATTTATCGTGCATAAGCTTATAGAAAGCTTAGAGGGTGGTGCAAGTGTGTGCACAAGGTAAGTGTCAAGTATTCAATACAATGTCATAATCATACAATACCGAAAATACTGGTAATTCATAATTCATACATCATCGGAATAAGCAGAAATACTGACAAGTCCATAAGTCAATAAATATCAGGATACACAATATAGAACAGTTATGCAATAAAGAATCATAAAGAGCTAAATATCAGATACCGAGGATGCAATGCAATATACAAATCCAGCTAAGTCTATCTAGGCCATATAAGTGCAGAAACATAGCAACCCAAAATGTCATATGCCTGCAGATGTAATGCAATATGCGATGTGAATGAAATGACCATGCTTGGAGTGTGAAGTCGGGATGATAGTACGTAGTATCACAGGCTACGGGGTCCGCCATAATGGACTGCTATCCAAACCAGTCTCATACCTAAATTTGGATAGTCAGACTCAACGTGGTAAACTCCTGATCTCAGATTGGTCACGCGCCCAACCGAAATCCTTACCATAACGAAGGTACACAACAATTAGTTGCGCACCACCAGCCTGAGTGGATAGTGAATGAATGAATTGATGAGCATGCAACTCCTACTCGATAAGTCCACATATCAGTACGGTTCCTCTCTGGGAAATCACTGGGGTCTATTACACTCCATACCAGATTGCTGTCCCATCGCGTGTAATAAGGTGAGTGGAAGAGACCTCACTATTCACCTGCCAATATCGGGCCCGACTCGTCAATAGCGGACCCATTCCTCAAGCTGGTCAAACTCAGCCTAGCATTGCCCCCTCCTCTCGGGCAGGTAAGACCACACCCCCTTCCAACCGACCACGACACAGTGGAGAGCGCAGCCATCTGATATTCGACACTCAGCGCTCAACTATCCACTCGGTCTAGACGTTAGAGCAACCTCTGGAACCAAGAGGGTTCTAAGACTTTCACCTAATGATATCTATAGCACCCCATGTAGAACAGATTTTTGGTATCTCATATGACCATCCACGATATGCCTGTGGAGGCTACATCCCTGATGTCGCTAGGGCGTACGGTGGTCATGTCACACAAATGCTAGATGCATGAGTCACACAGTGCAATCATGCATCAATCCCGCGCATACCGTGTGCTCATGTGGGGTAACTTCGCCTATCAGGGAGCCCCATGAATAACCTGCCCTATGGCATATGTAATGGTCAATCATATCTCATAACAAACATGCAGATGATGCGTATGTGTTATGATGCTATACTGTCTCATACTCATAATCTGTGTCAATAACCGACATCAACAATCAACCTCGACAATGTGGACATTTAACCAACATTGCCCCTAAGGAATGGCCCATATAGAGCCTAACATATAGTGGACTCATGGCCTCACACCAGGGCCAAATATATAACATCGTGGGCCTCACTCGAGAGCTTAATACACATAGCGATGGGCCTCAGTCATGGGCCACATATACATCAAGTAGGTCCTCATCATATGGGCCAGAATAATATCACAATGGGCCATGTCCCATGGACCTCGCATACATCATAATGGGCCTCGACAATCGAAATCGACCTCAACAGTTGGAATCGGCCTCAATACCCGACCTCGACAATCAAAATCGGCAAATTGGTCATGACAATCAGAATCGATCGATAATTGGAATCGGTAAATCGGTCACGATAAACGGCTTTGATCGCTAATCAGAAATCAGTCATGATAAACGGCCTCGATCGCTAATCGACAATCGATCAAGTCAATCGGAATCGACGATCTGTCATGATAAACGGCCTCGATCGCTAATCGACAATCGGTCAAGTCAATCGGGGTAGATCGATTATCAGAATTGATAAATTGGTCGCGTCAATCGGTGAGAATGGGTCTAACAAAGCCTAAGGAAAGGTCACCATGTGGACATCCAACCATCATTGCCCATCAATGTGGACATTCAACCAACATTTCTCACAAGGAATGGCCCACATAGGGCCGAGCATACAGTGGGCCCACGGCCTAATACAAGGGTCTAATGTACATTACAATGGGCTGAATACACGGGCCTAATATTCATCACCATGGGCCCTGACCCATGGTCCTCAAATACATCATAATGGGCTATAACCCAAACGCCTCAATATACTTCAGGTGGACTGCATTAATGGGTCTTATATACATGACAGGTGGGCCCTGCACATGGACCTCAAATACACAGCATGCAGGCCCTACACATGGGCCTCATATACATTAAATGGGCCACGTACCTGGGCCTCGAATACATCAAGTGGGCCACATAACATGGGCCTAATACATATCACAATGGGCCTCAACCCATGAGCCCTAAATACACCACAATGGGCCTAAAAAATATACCAAGGTGGGCCTCAACGGAAGGCCATAAATACACCAGGATGAGCCAACTCACATGGGCTCCATGTATACCATGGTGGGCCTCACAGATGGGCCACAAGTACGTCAAGGTGGGCCTCATGGATGGGCCATAAACACATTAAAGGTGGGCCTCATCTATCGAATAGATGGACAGTATGGAGTGAACACATACATCATGGCAGGCCCACCGTCCCATGCTGGACGGTGCGGCGGATACATCACCAAGGTGGGTCCCACATCTAGGGATGGACGATGTGGATACAATAAATACGTCAAGGTGTGGCCCATCGTCCAGATCCGCTGGGTGTGAATACAGTAAATACATCAAGGCGGGTCCATGGCTAAGATGGACGGTAGTGATAACACACTTACATTATGGTGGAGGCCCACTAGGTGGGTGGCATGGGTGCTAAGGTGGGACCTACATAGCACCGTCTAGCATACATCATGGTGGATCCCACAGCAGTGGATGGTGTGGATGGACGGCAATATCAAGGTGGCCTCAACAACGACCACAAATAAATCAAAGTGGGCCTCAACAATGGCCTCGTACACATCAAGGTGAGCCTCAACAATGGGCCATAAATATGACAAGATGGGCCTATTCTCTTGGGCCTTATACCAAGTGGGTCACATCAATGGGCCGCACCAATGGGCCTTATGTATGTCAAATGGGCCACGCTAATTGGCCCCATATATAATAAATGGGCCACACCCAAATACAAATGGTGATGATGTCTTCCACCATTAAAATTCCTAAGGCCCACTCTAGCATTTATTTCTTATCCAATCTATTCATAAGGTCACCAGGACCTGGATTTAGAGGAAAAGCCAATATCATAATTGTCCAAAATGGGTGGCCCAAGGGTTTTAATGGTGGACATTCAAACCCACTACTTTCCATAATGTGGTCTACCTAATCCTATATCTGTCTTAAATTTGGTCTCAAGCCCTAGAATAAACCCTTAAAATGGTTGGACAGATTGGATGTGACACATGCATCATGATGGGGTCCACACCAATTAGCCCACCAATAAAATGGATGGTTAAATATAACACAAAACATCAAGGGTGGGCCTACTGTACTATGGATCGGACTCATTCTTAGTCTTAAGCCTTAAAATGGGCTTTCAAGGTGGATGGACGGTTTGGATGCAACACATGCATCATGATGGAGTCCATATGAGCTATGGATCTGACTCATTCTTTAGCTCATGCCCTGAAATGAGCTTTCAAAGTGGAAGGACGGATGGATGCAACACATGCATCATGGTGGGTCCCACCGTCCAGTGATATGGACGGTGCGGATAAAACACATAAATTAATGGGGGTTCCCACCATCCACTACTGTGGACGATGTGACTACAACACATATACCATAGTGGGTTCCACCGTCCACTGTTGTGGACGGTGCGGATAGAACACATACATCTTGGGGTCCCACGTGGGGCCCACCAAAATGTTATCTGCCGTCCAACCGGCTCATAAGGTCACGCTGACCTGGACGGAGGAAAAATAAATTTAATATTGATCCAAAACTTCTGTCAACCCAAAAGGGTTCCAACGGTGGACATTCAAATCAACACTGTTTCTTGCTATGTGGCCACTAATCAATGGCTGGATGGAGTGGCTAGAACACGTACATCACGGTGGGTCCCACTGTCCAAACAGTGGACGGTGCGGATCAAACACATAATCATGGTGGGATCCATTAGCCATACGTCTGGGTGGGCTCCACCGTCCGCCTGGATGGTGGGAGTAAAATACATGCATCACTGTGGGTCCCACGTGGGGCCCACCCTAATGTTTACCATCCATCCAAACCATTGACAAGGTCGTACAGACCTAGATGAAAAAGAGAAACAAATATTATCTTGATCTAAAACTTCTATGGACCCCAAAAAGGGTTTCAAGAGTAGACATTCCATCCCACTGTTTCTAATGATGTGGGCCACCTGAGCGTTGGATGCATCTCATTTTTGGAGGGGGCCCACCTGAGGAGGGGACCCACCAGATCAACGGGTAGGATGGTGAATAAACTTCAAGGTGGGGCCCACGGCTGGGGCCGTGGGTTGCTGCCCGTCCGCCCGCCAGCGCCCCTAGCACGGCCTGCTACGTCACTGACAACAGCAGCAGCATGCTGCTGTTGTTACATTTTTTTTTTTAAAAAAAAATTCGATTACTATGGTTTTTCACAGGTGGGGCCCACATCATGTAAATCCAACCCGTCCATTGCGTTCAGTGGCTCAAGATCGTCCAAATGAGTCTAATATCCGACATTTTTTCGGTGAATAAAAATGTCAGGGTGTCTTTTAATGGTTGAATCCACTATTTTACAGGTTATGGCCTGCCTGAAGATCGGATGGACCTCATTTTTTTGACCCGACGCCTAAAATGAGCCACGGAATGAGATGGATGGCATGAATTTACTCAATACATCAAGGTGGGGCTTGCATGAGTAGCCCACCCAAAATGCTTGTAACTCAAACTGATATTTGTGTTTTCCTTACACGTCCGGCGTCCCTGGACGCTGGACGGTTTGTCACAACACATACTCACAGTGAGCCCTACTCAGGGGGGGCCACCAAATGATGGATGGTGCGGATACAATACATATGAAGTGGGTCCCACCTATAAATGGCTTGGATAGAATACATGAACCATGGTGGGGTCCATCTGGGTGGGCCACATGGCCATATCATCACACCAAAATAATAGGGAGAGAGAGAAAGAGAAAGAATCACCCACAAACAATAAAGATTTGCTAGCCTTTGATCTCATCTTCCTTCTTTCGCCTATAGCCTTTAGAGTTCCAAGGGAATGATTTCAACGGTCTAGATGATCTTTGGATGGTGGGGATGGGAGGTAGGAAGTGGGCCACATCTATCTCCTCCATGGAAGCTTGGACAGTTGCTCTCATGGTGTTTTTGAGAGAAATGAGAGAGATGAGAGAGAGTGATGTAAGAAGTGATGGGAGAGAGTGGTGTGTGTAAGAAAAAGGTGACTTGTGTAAGAACTTTGTTGACTTTGGGGAGGGGTGATGTAAGAAAGGTATGGGAAGATGTAAGAAACTTTTCACTTATGGGTTGTTTGGGGATGCGTGTGAGGTGATGGTGTACTTGACATGAGGTGATGGGATTGATTGATGGAGTGATTGATTGATGAAACATATCGTAGAGATTCTCTTGGGATTGCAAACGTGCGGTATTTTTCTCGCATCGAACGTTGGCCCACATCTCCTGACTAGGGTATCGCCTTGGCGCGCGAGTCGCAGTATCAAAACTGCGGTGATGGCGCAGTCGCTATGGTAAAAGTCTCGGGTTGAGTCGACTCAGGTTAACGGCATGCATCTCAGGGTCGGGCGCAAACGTCGGATAAGGATTGAAGGTTGCCGGAATTTGACCGGCAAGACCGCAGAAGTCTACGGAATAGTATGGTCTAAGATACGGGGCTTACATATACTGCCTAAGATTGGTAGTAGTATAACCATTCATCCCATACCAAATATATATATATATATATATATATATATATATATATATATATATATATATATATATATATATATATATATATATATTGCCCATCCATGGACATAAAAAAAATAGAGTATATTCCTCACTTAGAGAATATCACAACAAAAAAAAATTGCCAAACTTTGTAAGTTAGTAATGCATCACACACATATATATGAGCATAGGGCATTCAAAAAGATATTTATGCCCTAAGAATTTCAAGGAGACTCCAGGTATGTGATGATGAAAAGGACATACTATAGACATCGAAAGCCTTTATTGCATTGGTAAAGAATCCAAAATTTATTTTGTAGCATGTTGCAGACTCATCAGCATGCGTCTGATCTTTGAAAGACAGGCTTCACAGCCATCGAGCCGTTTCATCATGTGAGATTTTCCATCCAGAAGGTCCTATACAATTTCTCGTTTTGTGACTACCTGAATGATATTAATAAATTCGGGGCTGTGCACAAGATTTCCCTTACTTGAGGTTAGATCAGTTTTTCACCCACGAAACACGTTGTCACTGATATTCAAATTACAAATGTCTTCGTAGTTGAACCAGACACATGGGCGTGAGAGATCATTAGTAGGAGGCAGCCCAAATTGTCGTGACAACTTGGATACAAGACATGAGAATGGAAGTGTAGTGATGGATTCGTACGTAGACACACGAATTAATTGTTGTAGAATGAGAGTGGGTAGGCACACATGACAACCTAGATGAACATCGTATAGAATATTGAGAATGTATGGAGAAAGTTTGTTGCCAGAGACTTCACAGTGATAGACATTTATGTTGAAGATGCTGTGAAGAATTTTATATGTAGGATTGAGATGCTTAACATGAAGAACATTCTTTGCATTTCTGGGTATTGTAGCATCGTTACATAGCACTCAAGTAACTTCTCCCCTTACACCAAGACTATTCATATTTCGTTTTGATACAAGTATCTTATTGACTTCTACACCAACTAGACGACTTATTAGTCTAGGGGTGATGTGCTCGGTCTGATTTATGATAGTGACTAAAATGATTTGAGGATTATTTTCAACATTGTAGATGCACAATATTATGCTGAAAACCTCCACCAAAATTCATGATACTGTCCCACCCAATTAGTTCTAAGAGATCGATGATCCCAAAGGGTTCAATGCACTTCCTATGAATTGCTTGTTCTGCCATAAAGTTTAAGTTAAAAAATGGAGATGAGGCAGTTGCATTCTTCTTACCTTTCTTGTTCTCAGTTGAGGAATGTAAGACCCGTATTCTTGACCGTACCGTTCCGTATGGTTCTGCGGTCCTCCTGGTCGAATTTTGGCGACCCGTGATCTGTTATCGGCAGTTGCGCACAACCTTGAGTCATATTCTGTATTCCAAAGTCAGCTCGACCCAAGACCCGTACCCTAGCGACCGCGCCGTCACTGCGGTTCCAATGCCACGACTTGCGCACCGAGGCGATACCCTGGTCAGAGATGTAGGCTAACGTTCGATGCGAGGAAAAAGCCACACGTTGCGAAACCCAAGAGAATCTCTACGAGGTGTCACATCAATCCATCAATCCATCAATCCATCACATGTCAAGTACACATCACCTTTCACCCATTCCCAAGCAACCACAAAAGTCAAGAATCTCTTACAAAGCCCATACCTCTCTTACAACAAAATCCCTCAAAGTCAAAAAGTTTTTACACCTCCCATGCCTTTCTTATACAAATGGCCACAAAAGTCATGATTTTCTTACACACCCATCACTCACCACATCCATCCATCACCCATCTCTCTCTTTACAACTCTCTCTCTCTCTTTCTCATTTCTCATCTCATTTTCTCAAATAACCAAAAATAAAAAAAATCCATACGTATGAGCCTCTCCCTCTCTTTCAAAACTCCAAGTGTGGCCCACCTTTCCTACCCCATGATCTTCCATCCTAGCCATCCATTTCTCATCTCCTCCATTGAAATCGAAGCTAAGGTGCTAAGGAACCTATAGGAGTAAGAAGATTGGACGGTGGGTGCTCCTCTAGATGTAAAAATCTAATTTCGATAGCCTAGATGTTTTCTTTCCTTCATGAGGAAAGTGTAGGACCCACCAATCAATGGTGGAGATCCCACACAATCCCATGGTTGTAGCCTAATGGCCTACCTTATGCATATATGATCCATGCATGGGGCCTTTCTCTATGGGCCCCATCATGGTAGTTTTATTTTATATCATATTATATTTTGGTCATCTAGACCTTATAACCATGGTGGGTATGGCATCCTCACCATGCATTTTAATTATAGGCCATGCATGTGCAAGATACATGTTGTAAATGTAGATCTAGGTATGATGTGTGGGTGTGATTGATCTTGGGAGGGCTCAATAGTGGCGGAGCCCTTTCCCTATGGCCGGATTATCCTTCTATCTCTCTTTTCTCTCATTTTATTTCCTGATGTGTGTGGCCCATTTGGTGGGCCTAGGACATCCAGAAATTTCAGCAAGGTGGGATGCCCAAACTGTCCATTGTTTGATTTTGGGTGTCCTACTTGCTACCTTAATGATGCATGCAAGGTGTGTCGGCTTTAGATTATGACATGAAAATTTGTGGGGCCCATTAAGGAAGGCCACACCATCCTCCATTAATGTACTTCCCTTTTTATTTAACTTAAATATTAAATTTTATCTAAGTACATGTTGCTGTCATAATTTTCTGGACAGTTTCTGGTTGTTTTTGGACCAGATTTTGGGACTATTTTAGAGACTATTCATACCTATTAAATATATTTTTTTAAAATTTGGAAATCTCATTTATACAAATTTAAAATTTATAGGGAGGTTTCCCACTCATGGTAGGACCCACCTACAAAATTTTGGGGCCAATGGACGTTTGTACACACCATGGTGGTGGCTGGACCGGCCCATTATAATATGGTGTCTAGATCAGTCCGATTTTCAGGATAGATTGATTTATTTAAATAAATTAAAATATTTATAGATGTTCAAAAATTTTAAAATTTTGTAAGAGTGTGTTCCACTTATGGTAGAACCCACCTACCAAATTTTAGGCCCAATGGATCCTTATACACACCGTGGCGATGGCCAGACTGGCCCACCACGTTGGGACGTCCGAGTCTGTCCAATTTTTCTGGACAGTCTGTTTTGTTTAAATTAATTAAAATACTTAGAGATATATAAAAATTATAAAATTTTGTGGGGATATAGACCACCTATAGAAGTATCACTCTGTGAAATTTCAGCCTCAAGTGACCCCGTTTGGGTATCCAAAAGAATGGGCCAAGATAGTTGGACTCTCAGATTTTTTCTGCTGTGCAGTCCAGCAATATGCCTTGATAAAAAATCATAATTCAAAAAATATTTCTTCTGATGGTGGGCCACATTTTTGGGTTTTCTCTCATTGTAAGCATGATGAGGGACCTTGGCCCTCAATTTTTAGAGTTTTAGAGGCCTTGGACCCACTCCAATGGAGTGCCCAAATTTAGGACAACAACATGTTATAATTATGCTGGCCTTGGGCTGAAATTTTGAGGAGTGGGGCCCACCATATTATAAAGATCTTAGAGAAAATGATTTATACCTTTAGTTCCTTAAATGTTGAGCTTAATGAATACACTTTTGAGGCCCACCACAGTTGAATTTAATTGGGTCCATGAATGTAGCTAGCTGTTGAACTATTTAAGGCCCATAGAGTGGACCCATTTGATGTGTTCCAAGGCCCATGGGATTAGGCCCATTTGATGTAATTTAAGGCCCATAGAGTGGACCCATTTGATGTGTTCTAAGGTCCATGGGGTTGGAGTCATTTGATGTATTTTAAAGCTGATGGGATTAGGCCCATTTGATATGTATAAGGCCCATGGGTCGAGAACCATTTGATGCAATCTAAGGCCCACGGGTTATGACCCATTGTAATGCACATAAGGCCCATTGATGTGGCCCATTTGATGAGTAAAAGGCCTATATGACATAGCCCATTTGATGTATTTAAGGCCCAATGGGGTGTACCTAAGGTCCATTACAATGTTTGATCCCAACCTGGTTTACGTAATGTTATTCACTACGGGCTACGCCTTGGGAGCAATGTTGGTTTGACATCCACATTGCGAGTATAAGGTTGGTTAAATGTCCGCATTGCGACTCTCCCTAGGGCCCATTGGTAGGCCCATACTTGTTGTATGCAAGCCGTTTAGGCCTGCTGCGTTGTAAGGATAGGGCGTTACTTTATAACATGCTTAGTATAACTCCATGACGCACAACCCATTTGTATCGGTCCATTTGATCGGCCTGCTCGTATCGGCCATTTGATTGATTTAGCCCATACGATTGATTAGGCCCATCTTGATATATTTGTGGCCTGTTGCTAAGGCCATATATGAGGCCTGTTGTTGAGGCCCACCTTAATGTGTATGAGGCCCGTTGTTGAGGCCCACCTTGATGTGTATAAGGCCAGTTGTTGAGGCCCACCTTAATGTGTATGAGGCTGGTTGTTAAGGCCCATCTTGATGTGTATGAGGCCCGTTGTTGAGGCCCACCTTGATGTGTATGAGGCCTGTTGTTGAGGCCCACCTTAAATATATATGAGGCCTATGTTGCAAGGTCCATTGTGATGTATGTAAGGCCCATGGGTCATGGCCCATTGCAATGTATGTAAGGCCCAATTGGTGCAGCTTATTCGATATATTTATGGGGTCCATGTCATTAGGCCCATCCTGTTGTATTGGTGACCCATCCATTGAGGCTCACCCATGGTATATATTTGAGGCCCATGTGTTAGGGCCCACCTATTGTGTATTTAAAGCCCATAGGTTGTGGCCATAGTGATGTATATTAGGCCTATGTGATGTAGCTTATACTGATGTGTATTAATCCAGGTATGTAACTCACCTGCGAAGTATATTTGAGGCCCATTGTGATATATCTGAGGCCCATGGGTGCGACCCATCTAGATGTATTTGAGGCCTATGGGCCCATTGTGATATGTGTTAGGCCCATGACCAGGGCCCACCTGTTTTGTATATTTGGCCCTTGTGTGAGGCCATGTGCCCATTATATATTTGATTCTATGTGGGTCATTCCTTGGGGGCAATGTTGGTTAAAAGTCCACATTGTCGACGCCGATTATTGATACCGTTTATGAGTATGTGACATCATAACATCATGATACATGCCCATTCGCATCATCTGCATGTTTGTTATGAGATGTGATTGACCATTGCATATGTCATTGAGCAGGATGATGTGAGACTCCCTGATAGGTGGAGATTATCTCACATGAGCACATGACATGCGCAGGATTGATGCATGATTGGATTGTATGACTCATGCATCTTGCATTATGTTGTGATTACTGTATGCCCTAGTGACATCAGGGCCGTAGTCTCCACAGGTATATCATGGATGGTCAGATGGGACACCAAAAATCTGTTCGAGCATCAAGCCGTCATAGATGGCCCTAGGTGAAAATTTCTAAACACCCTCTTGGTTCCAGAGGATGCTCCAACGTCTAGACTGAGTGGGTAGATGAGCGTTGAGTGCCGATTACCAGATGGCTGCGCTCTCTACTGTGTCATGGTCGGTTGGAAAAGGGTGCGGCCTTACCTGCCCGAGGGAGTAGGCATGGCTAGGCTGAGTTTGACTAGCTCGAGGAATGGGTCTGCTATCGGCGAGCCAGGTAAGTATTAGCAGACTACTGATAGGCGGATAGTGAGGTCTTTTCCACTTACCCAGTTGTACGCTTGATTGGGACGAAAGGTGGTATGAAGTGTAATAGACCCCGGTGATTTCTCCAGAGAGGAACCGTACTGATATGAGGACTGACATGATATTATGACACCCCGTCACTGTTGTGCATGTGGGGGGGTGCACGTGGGCGGACGCTGATGTGGGCGGGGCTGAGGCCTGGGCAAGCTACCACACTGGGTGAGCTACCAGTGGTTGGCAGGCTACTGTGCTGACAGGTTACTGAGTAGGAGTTGCATACTCATTCATTCATCCATTCACTATCCACTCGGGCTAGTGGTGCGCAACTAATTGTTGTGTATCTTCGTTATGGAAAGAATTTTGATTGGGCGCGTGACTAACCTGAGATCAGGAGTTTACCACGTTGAGTCAGACTATCCAAATTTAGGTATGGGACTGGTTTGGATAGAGGTTCCTTGTGGTAGACCCCATATCCTGAGATACTACGTACTATCATCTTGACATCACACTCTAGCATGGTCATTTCATTAGCACCATATACTGCATATTCCATTACATCTTCGGCGTGTGGCATTGTGGGTTGTTATGTTTCTGTATTTCTATGATTAGATGAGAGTGATAATATTTGTTAGCTCTTTCAAATTGTGTATTACATTATATCCTTGTCATTCGACATTTGATTATCTATGACTCATCATTTGCATAGCTGTCATATATTGTGTATTCTGATATTGATTAACTTATGGACTTGTTCATACTTCCGCTTATTCTGTTATCGCATGATTATAATCTTGTCAGTATTTCTTTTTACGCTGATAATTCCTGCTCTTATCAGTGTTTCTGCTTATTCAGTCATTGTATGGTTTATGGATTAATAGCTTTTCGGTATTGTATGATTATGATATTGTATTGAATACTTGGCACTTATCTCGTGCAGGCACTTACACCACCCTCTAAGCTTTCTATAAGCTTATGCACGATAGATGCGTGCAGGTGATGTTAGGTTGCAGCAGCATTGAGCTTGGAGCGTGCAGCTGTTTTCTGGAGCTTTGATTTTGACATATATATTTTCCTTTCAGCATTGTATTCAAATGATTATATTAGTGGATATGTGATGATGATGTTGCCTTATGATTTGGGTAAACTTGTGGTTATGCTTATTACTAGTTAAATGTACATTGAAAAAAAAAATTCTCCTTGTAGGATCCCAGGATCAGAAATCTGGCATATGAATGCTAGGAGCCGAGAATGGGGTACTACGGAGGCTGTCGACACCGGATTCGGCGATCGGGATTCCTGTGAATCCGATTTCTGGGTTTGGGGCGTGACAAGGAACGTTGTGGAAGAACCAGTCCTTTGTAATTAGACATTTCTATTTGAGATGAAAGAATTCAACAAAAAAAAACTGTTCTGAGAGATGCAATGCCAAACTGAGATCGACAAGTGAGTCTCTTTTTCCGTTCTTTCGACTTTAATTGGGCAATAACCTTTGATATCATCGAGCATAGGTTCGATGATATCGATATACCCTATTTGATATTTTCAATGAAGAGTTAGAGGGAAGACCAACCGACCCGATGCTTCAGATGCTCTAGAGGTCGTCGATGGTATCGATTCTAGGTCAATGTAATTAAAACTTTCACATGATGTATCAACAGACATATCGAAGGTGAATGTTTTCAATTTTAAGCATTCAGACAAACTTTCATGTATCCTTTAGTATATCTTTGAGTCAAACAGTATACATGGAAAAATTTTGTACAAGCAATGTACAAATAAAAATTATAAACATTAGAATGTTTATATATAAAAAGATTGAGGTGAGAGACCTCTGATATATCATTAAAAGTTCAACAAAAATGCATCTTTTCAACAACTATCCAGATCTACATGCATGATCTAGACTTGTTTTTCCATGCTCAATGTTTCTAGGCAAAGGGGTTAGTCTTTCCTTTGCCTTTAATGAGATAACAGTGGTTATTTGTGCGACAACCCTTCATCACTGATTTACCTGATAAGTTAAGGATTTTGCATTCTTGTCTGTTGAATGTAACCACATGCTCATTGTCACATATTTGAGAAATGCTTAGAAGGTTATGTGTCAATCCTTTTATGCAAAAGGCATTCTCATTTTTAAGTGAATGTATTCCTTTGATAATTCCCTGTCCAATTACTTTTGCAGTGCTTCCGTCTCCATAGGCGACTATCCCATCAAGAAGATCTGAATAGTTTGAAAGAAGGGATTTGTCACCTGTGACATGTCTTGAGCAACCGCTATCTAGGTACCACTTAGTATCATTGCCTGATATATGATTTGAGTGACTAATAAGGTAAATTTTCTTTTCTTTCACCACCCATTTTGTGGTAGGATTTTTAATTTTGGTGCTTTTAGTTTCTTTAATTAAGTTTGGCAACTAAATTGTGTTTCCTTGTCTTATAAGTTCATTAGTGTTCTTGTTTAGTTCAACCACTTGATTCAATATTTCCTCCATTTTGTTGGTCATTCTAGGTGGTGATGAATGCATACTTCTCTTATTCATATCCCTAAGTGGACTCTTTACATTTTTTATTGTTCCTCTGGTTGGTTTGTATTTTTTTCCAGAATTATGTTGAGTCCATCTAGGTGACATGCATTCAAACTTATGATGACTAAAATCAGCACACGAATGACAAACAGGAGCAAGCTTAGTTTTACTTTCTAAAGAAGCAAATTTTTCTTTAAACTTATCATATCCTAAGCTGCTCTTGTCTTTTTCGTGTCTTCCCATCCCTAAGAGTTCTTCTAATTTCTCACCACTCTGGGAAAATTTATAGTTTATCTTGGCAAGTTTTCTAGATTCTTCTAAATCAAACAGGAGTGTGTGATTTTCATTTTGAACGAGCATATTTTTATCTTTTAATAGCTCAACCTATTTGTTTAGTTTGTCAAACTCGGATTTAAGGAAGGTATTGATTCTTTCTAATCTATCATTATTTGAATGATATTGCTGTAAATCATTAATTAGATGTGTATTAATTTTCAAAGTTTTATCTAGATCTTTTTATAGCAATTCCTTTTTGTTTTCAGATATTCCAAGTCTTTTAGGGATGTTGATGCTATAAATATATAGTTGATTGTAAGCATAATATAGTTTGTCCTATTCCTCTTCTTCCTTCTCAGTTTCCTCATTATCAAATGGAAATGATTCAGTGGCTTGTGGTTTTTCATCGTTCTTAGTTTTGATGGGAATGATTGGAGCAATAGAGACCATAAGATTTTTTAGGGATTTCTGACCTTCATCACTCTCTGAGTCACTACATGCTGAGTTTGACTCTTCCGTATCATCCCATGTGGCAGCCATTGCCTTTCCCTTAGTTTTTTGATTTGGGCATCCAGTAGACAGATGTCCAAACTTTTTACAGGTATAAAATTGTAGTTCCTTGGACCTTTTACCGGATTTACCTGTAAAATGTTTGTTGTTCATCTGTCTTCCTTTAAATGGTCGACCATGATTTTCTAGAAAGAAATTTCTGAACCGTTGTGCCAAAAGGGCCACTTCTTCATCTTCATTTTCTCTTTCACTTTCAATGTCCTCATTTATTGTATTCTTTGAGGTTTTTAGGATAGTAATTTTGGATTTAGGGGTTTTTTTGAAGTGTAGTTCAAATGTTTATAGGGAACCTACGAGTTCTTGTACTTTCATTTCATCTATGTTTCTACACTCTTCAATGCTTGTTACTTTAGGGTTAAACCGTTTCGATAATGATCTTAATATTTTCGAACAGATTTTTGGGACCGAAACTTTCTCACCTAATCCACCCATGGAGTTGCAAATGTTATTCAGTTTTATAAAAAACTCCATGAAGGTCTCATGCTCTTCCATTCGGAGACTTTTGAAATATGATGTTAGAAGTTGCAGTTTGGATCTTTTCACAGTGCCTGTTCCTTCATGGGTTGTGTCCACCAAATCCCATGCTTCTTTGGCTATCTGTAACACCCCGAAAATTGGGGGTTGGGTAGAAACCCAACTCCCGAGTTCCAGAACGTCACTTATGCAACATAGATAATGATAAATGCATGTTGTCTGTAGAATGACATTAAACAAGATTGAGACTAAGCCAAAACAACATATCATACTCTAGAGACAGTTAAATTAGCAAGCAGAAGACTGTGATAGATACATCAAATATATAATTAATTGTAAGTCTCCAGAGTGTGAACATGTTACCAGGTTAATTAAATACATGTATACTCCAAAAATGAAAAGAAAAGAATATACATGAGTGCTCCAAAAATATAAAATGACAAGTGTCAAGCCGTCTAATCAACCTCCCTGTAATCCTGTCAATCAGAACACACATAAAGGAGGGATCCTCCTCCTCATCATCAAGTCTGGCTCCATCTCGTAGGTCGCGCCATCATCTGCAATTACAAAAGGGTCTGGTGGGTGTCCGGAATACCATCCCGTAATGTGGGAGTGAGTAATTAACTCAGTGGAATCATAGAGCAAAGATTAGTATGTTATCAAATCAATCACGCGTTAATAGTAAAATAAATAAATAAACATGCCTAAATACTGTTGTTAATACAAGCATGAAATGACATGATGGATGCCCTCACCGACATACTCCCTCATGCGGCACCATCTGCGTCCGCGGCATGCTTTCTTCCCGCAGTGCTCCACATCTTCCAGGAACATGCAATGCGATATGGGTAATGATTATCAGGTTGTTATTAGTCCTTTTCATACAGCAGGATTGGAAAACTAAGGTACCTTCCTTATATCAATCCCAACACAGATCCTCTCTAGGGTCATCACTCCTAGTAATCTCATACGATGTTATATTTGTAGGTCGCTGCAAGGGCTGTCAGGGCTGTTTCTCGCACTCGTTGCTCTGCTCCCCCATCACCTTATCAATACAGGCCTATTTATCCTTAAGACTACATCAGAACTTGTCGCCCCCATGCGGTGTCAGGATAAACTCAAGGTCACTACAAAGGGCTCGTCACCTGATCAGTGTAGGCCGACAGCAAGAATATAGTGTCCCATACCACCATAATCTGCTTAGAGTAGGGTGCTCACTGGTCACTAAGGGGAGATTTATGGCCCCAGCGTAGGCTGACAGCTTAACCACGGTGTCCCATACCACCATGCCCGGCTCATGAGTCTTTATGGATCAAGGTACCATGGTTAACAGGATTTCCAATGGTAAGTTCAGTATCCTAAGTTCAAGCAATTATGACTCATACAGGGTGAACATACAATGGCTAGTCGGGTTACTTGACGGGCTCGACTAGTACGAGCACATCTCAAGCTGAGTGACATGAAGTGCATAAAACACTTCGTGTGGCCTAACCACTGCCGCCTGCCCAAAACACGACTCGCGTTCATCGACGCGTCCTTTGTGGCAAATAGAAGCCAACCACAAATTTGAATCATTACCGACTGCCTGGACTAGTGCATAGCCCCAAACATTTGTAAACAACATCAGTAAGCATATGAGAGTAGCAGAAATGAATATAAACAATACAAGCATGTTGACAACGTGTTATAACATACCATGTAAGTAAATCAACCAACACATGTATTCCATACATATAATGAAATCAATTCATATAGGCAACATGGTGAAAATCATATATATCAGCATATTGATTGAGAATTCGATCTCAAAACTAATTCACAACACCATTTACTCAATACATACTAATACAAACATTTATACAAACACTTAGTCTACACACTTTAGTTTACATAGCATATGTCGACTCAAAGTGCGCATTAGGGCGAATCTTTTCGCCAAACAGATTATACACGTATATCTAATATTATAACACGATAAAATCACATGTCAAGCATTTCAGCAAATTACAGACATATACAGTATTTCCTATTAATGACCAAAATACCCTAAATCTCATAATCACCATACGTTTACGAAATGAAAAACGGACAGCATGTTCTACATGTCAAACGACACTCTCATCGATAATCTACTATTAAACGACATTGAAAGCTTTGAAATCAGTCAATCAAAGCATCTAAAATACGCACCTTGTGTCGTAGAAGTGTATCGATTCAAATCGAATGTCAACGCTTCGTCAACGGCGTTATGGCGACCTATTGCACAAGATACATAAGCTATTTCGATATTTGAATCGAAAGAATTCCAAAACAGCAAGTAGTTAGGGTTTTTCTTACCTAGGAGTGCATTGGAATCGCCGAAAAAGTGATTGGAGTGCGGTGCTTTGGCACGTGCAAAAGCTGGTGCAGGTGGCAGGAGAATCTCTCCCACACTCTCTCACAATCTCTCACTTTCTCTCTCTCTTTTCCTAGGGTTTCAAGCAAATTCGGATGGGAGGGTTATGAGAGGGTTTAATGCCCTTATATAGGCTAAAACCTTCCCAAATTAGGCTTGGGAACAAAGTTTACTTGAGGTATAACCAAATCGGGGCTGTTCTGGTCCAAAAGAGCATTTCTGGAGGTCCCTTGGCCGAACGCGGTCGGACTTAAGCTCATGGTCACTGTATGTTGCTCACACCCAGTTTTCATGTAACATTCCAAAAATCGAGGGTCGAGTAATAACCCAAATCCCGAGTTCCAAAATGTTATTTATGCAACATAGATGTGTACGATTGAATGTTGTCTGTGTTAATGTATTAAACATGAGTGAGATTAAGCCAGAACAACAAATCATACTCCAGAGAACGTTAAATTTACAAGCGGAAGACTGTGATAGTATGTATAGCATATATAAACTGTTGTATGTCTCCAGAGTGTGAACATGTTACCAGGTTATATACATACATGTATACTTCAAAAGTAAACAAAACGAATATACATGAGTGCGCTAAAAATATAAAATGACAAGTGTTAAGGCATCTAATCAACCTCCCTGTAATCTCGTCAATCAGAACACGCATAAAGGAGAGATCCTCCTCATCATTATCAAGTACAGCTCCGCTTCTCAAGTAGCGCCATCATCTCTAACCAAAATAGGGACTGGTGGGTGTCCGGAAATACCATCCCGTAACGTGGGAATGAGTAGCTAACTCAGTGGAATAATAGAGCAAGGATTAACATGTTCTCAAATCAATCATGCGATAATAGTAAAGCAGTAAATCAAACAATCCTAATACTATTGTTAATGCAATATGACATGACGTGATGTATGCCCTCACCGACGGTCTCCCTCATACGGCACCATCTTACGACCGCTGCATGCAATCATCCCACAAGTGGTCCACATCTTCCACGCACATGCAATGTAATGGTGATATGATTTTCGAGTTGTTATTAGTCTATTCAAACAATAAGATTGGGAAACTAAGGTACTTTCCTTATATCAATCCCAACACTGATCTTGTCTAGGGTCGTCACTCCTAGTAATCTCATACGATGTATATTTTTGTAAGTCGCTGCAAGGGCTGCTAGGGCTGTTGCTCGCACTAGTTGCACCGCTCCCCCATCACCTTATCAATACAGGCCTACTGTACTCTCATTGCTACGGAAGGGTCGTCACATCTCGTAGACTCAGAATATGCTCACAGTCACTACAAAGGGCTGCCAGGGCTGTTTCTCGCACTCGTTGCACTGTTCCCCCATCACCTTATCAATGTAGGCCGACGGAAAGAATATAGTGTCTCATACCACCATAATCTGCTCACGAGTCATAGGTGCTCACTGGTCACCACGGGGAGATTTGTGGCCCCAGCGTAGGCCGACAGCTCAACCACAGTGTCCCATACCACCATGCCCGGCTCATGAGTCTTCGTGGATCAAGGTACCATGGTTGACAGGGTTTACAATGGTAAGTTCAGTACCCTAGGTTCAAGCAGTTATGACTCATACAGGGTGAACATACAACGGCTAGTCGGGTTACTTGACGGGCTCGACTAGCACGAGCGCAACTCAAGTCGAACGACATGAAGTGCGTAAAATACCTCGTGTGGCCTAACCACTACCGCCAACTCAAAAACACGGCTCGTGTTCATGGACGCGTCGTTCGTAGCAAAGATAAGCCAACCACGAACTTATTCGGTTGTCGACTGCCTGGACTAGGTATAGTCCCAAATAATTATGAAATCACATCAGCAATCATGTAAGAGTATTGGGAATGAAATACAATAATCTGAGCATGTTAACACATGTTATAACATACAACTTAAGTAAATCTTCCAACGTATGCATTTCATACATATAATGAAATCATGCATATAGCTAACATGTAGGAAATCATTTACATCAGCATTTTAATTGAGAAATCAATCTCAAACTAAATCATAACACCATTTAATTCAATACATACTAATACAAGCATTTATACAAACACTTACACTACACACTTACGTCTACATATAGTATGTCGATTCAAAGTACGCATTTAGGCGAGTCTCTTCGCCAAACTAATTATGCATGCATTCCTAGTATTCTAATGCGACAAGAAGCCATGTCAATCACATCAGCAAATTATGGATGAAAACAGTATTTCCTGCAAATGACTAAAATGCCCTAAATCTCATATTCCTCGTCTATTTACGAAACAAGAAACGAACAGCATGTCGTACATGTCAAACGGCGTTGCCGTTGATAATCTACTATTAAACGACATTGAAAGCGTTGGAAACAGTCAATCAAAACGTCTAAAATTCACACCTTTTCTCTTATAGGTGTATTGATTCGAACGGAGCGTATACGCTTCGTCTACGATGACTAGGCAACCAGATTTACAAGATCCATCAGCTATCAGGCTATGAAAACTAAGAATCAGCAAATTAGCAACTAATTATGTAATACCCCGAATTTTGGCCAATCTGGGATTTGACGTCTTTAAGCAGTGGGTCAATTAAAACACCTTGAAAATCGCTTAGAACCCAATTCCATAGCCAAAGAAACCACTTAGGATTAATTCCTTTAGAAACTAAGCATAAGTTAGCTAGTGCAACGCTGGAGTAGCTAGGAAACAGTCCCTGATCACTTTAAATACGTTCTACAAGACCCAAATCGAGTAGAACGAATGACTCCATAATACTCTATAACCTTGGATCAAACTCTAAGCCGGTTTGTTCTCTGGACCACTTTGAAATTTTGTATTGGATCTGGACCGCGCGTCAAAAGTCCGATACCTCCTATCTTAGACCGTTAGAACTGCCTTGTTGGACTTGACAATCATTTCAAAAATCAAGTCCAACCGATAAACACAGGCTATTTCATTGAGCCCGGACTGAAGAGAGTGCGAATAGGGACAGATTTGGAATTTGAAATTCAAATCTGGCACACGACTTGACGTGTCAGTATTAAGCATTCTGACCGTCAGAATTCAGGTAAATTACACCCTCGGATCAGGAAAAATTTCTATTTCATATCATGAGACTTGTAGGCCTGATCTACGTGCGGTGACCGCTGAACTGAAACTGGACAGCCACGCGGGATCTGCAAACCCTGCCAGACTGAAAACTGGATGTATGGTAGATCCAGTGTGCATGAGCTTAAGTCCGACCGCATTTAGCCAGGGGACCACCAGAAATGTCCTTTTGGACCGAAACAGCCCCGATTTGGTTACCCCTCAAGTGAAACTTGTTCCCGAGCCTATTTCGGGCAAGTTTGGGCTTATAAAAAGGATTGAAACCCTCACTCCTCTCTCCCATCCGAATTTGCAAAAATACCTAGATTGGGAGAGAGAAAAGGTGAGAGTTTGTGAGAGAGAATGGGAGAGATCTTCTTGCCACCTGCTGCTGCTGCTGTACGTGCTTAGGCGACGCACTCCGATCACTTTCCCGGCGATTCCTCTGCATTTTCAGGTAAGAAAAACCCTAAAAAGTTGCTGATTTGATGTTTCTTCCATTCCATAGCTTGATAGTTAATAAATCTCGTAAAACAGGTTCTCTTATCGCTGTAGACGAAGCGTATACGCTCTGTTCGAATTTACTCATCCATAAGAGACAAGGTGCGGATTTTAGACGCTTTGATTGACTGTTTCCAAAGCTTTCAATGTCGTTTAATAGTAGATTATCTACGAAAATTCCGTTTGACATGTACAACATGCTGTCCGTTTCCTATTTCGTAAACTAGAGAAGAATATGAGATTTAGGGCATTTTAGTCATTTGTAGGAAGTATAGATTTCATTCATATTTTGCTGATGTGATTGACATGATATGTTGTCGCATTAGAATGTTAGGAATGCGTGCATAATTAGTTTGGCGAAGAGATTCGCCTAAATGCGCACTTCGGGTCGACATACTATATGTAGACTTAAGTGTGTAGTGTAAGTGTTTGTATAAATGCTTGTATTAGTATGTATTGAATTAAATGATGTTATGGATTAGTTTGAGATTGGTTCCTCAATTAAAATGCTGATGTGAATGATTTCCTGCATGTTAGTTATATGCATGGTTTCATTGTATGTATGAAATGCATGTACTTGATGATTTACTTAAGTTTTATATTATAACATGTGTTAACATGCTCACATGGCTGTATTTCAATTTCAATACTCTCATATGATTTGCTGATGTGATTCCTTAATTGTTTGGGACTATGCTTAGTCCAGGCAGTCGGTAACCGAGCGAATTCGTGGTTAGCTTATCTTCGCCACGAACGACGCGTTGATGAACGCGAGTCGTGTTTGGAGTTGGCGGCAGTGGTTAGGCCACGCGAAGTGTTTTACGCACTTCATGTCGTTCGACTTGAGATGCGATCGCGCTAGTCGAGCCCGTCAAGTAACCCGACTGGCCGATGTATGTTCACCCTGTATGAGTCATAACTGCTTGAACCTAGGGTACTGAACTTACCATTGTAAACCCTGTTAGCCATGGTACCTTGATCCACGAAGACTCATGAGCCGGGCATGGTGGTATGGGACACCGTGGTCGAGCTGTCGGCCTACGCTGGGGCCACAAGCCTCCCCGTAGTGACCAGTGAGCACCTAGTCTCGTGAGCAGATTATGGTGGTATGGGACACTATATTCTTGCTGTCGGCCTACATTGATAAGGTGATGGGGGAGCAGAGCAATGAGTGCGTGTAACAGCCCTGACAGCCCTTTGTAGTGACCGCGAGCGTATTCTGAGTCTACGGGAGGCGACGACCCTTCAGTAGCAGTAGAGTACAGTAGGCCTGTATTGATAAGGTTGAGCGGTGCAACGAGTGCGAGCAACAGCCCTGGCAGCCCTTGCAGCGACCTACAAAATATACATCGTATGAGATTACTAGGAGTGACGACCCTAAACAGGATCTGTGTTGGGATTGATATAAGGGAGGTACCTTAGTTTTCCAATCCTGCTCTTTGAATGGACTAATAACAACTTGAAAATCATATCACCATAACATTGCATGTGCCTGGAAGATGTTGAGCACTTGAGGGACGATTGCATGCCGCGATCGTAAGATGGTGTCATATGAGGGAGATCGTCGGTGAGGGCATACATCACGTCATGTCATATTGCATTAACAACAGTTTTAGGATTGTTTGATTTACTGCTTTACTATTATCGCATGATTGATTTGGGAACCTGTTAATCCTTGCTCTATTATTCCACTGAGTTAGCTACTCACTCCCACGTTACGGGACGGTGTTCCTGGACACCCACCAGTCGCTTTTGTGATTGCAGATGATGGCGCGGCCTGTGAGGCGGAGCTGTACTTGGTGATGATGAGGAGGATCCCTCCTTTATACGTGTTCTGATTGACGGGATTACAGGGAGGTTGATTAGATACTTTGACACTTGTCATTTTATATTTTTAGCGCACTCATGTATATTCGTTTTGTCTACTTTTGGAGCATACATGTATGTAGATAACCTGGTAACATGTTCACACTCTGGAGACATATAACAGTTTATATATGTTATACATACTATCACAGTCTTCCGCTTGTTAATTTAACTGTCTCTGGAGTATGATATGCGGTTCTAGCTTAATCTCACTCATGTTTAATACACTATCACGGAAAACATTCAATCATACATATCTATGTTGCATAAATAACATTTTGGAACTCGGGAGTTGGGTTTTTGCTCGACCCCCCGATTTTCAGGATGTTACAGATGGTATCAGAGCATGATTTGGATTAAACCGGGCCTGGGTTATGGTCACGCGACATACGCTGTCGCTTCCTTTGACTTAGGTGGGTGCGAAAAGGGTCTAAAAACACTCATAGGATCCCAGATTCGCCAATAGGCGAAGTCTATTCATTTCTATCGCGTGATCGAGTCCGTATCACATCTAGGGTTGCGTAAAGCAACCCGAATAGCTCTTAGGTTGTAGGTAAGTGGGTTGAGACATTCTTTGAACGATTCTAAACCCGTTAATGTGAATCCTTGGGCCGTGGGACAACCACGACCCCTGTATTCAATCGTCAGGGCTTAAAAACCCCGTTTCACCGAAAATCTTCGAAATTTTTCCTCTCACCACTCCAATCTTCAATTTTCTCTTATCTTTTTCATGTTAGGCATCAATACTAATGTGAAAATAACATAAAATCATACTTTCATAAAATTTTACATTGAATAGTAAAATTTCATGAAAAATGGCCATAAGGATATTCTAAATTCGCTTTCTTTAGCAACTAATGGGCTAGATGGAGGTACTAGCTCCTTATACCCCAAAATCATATGCTGCATGATAGGGTTTTGTATTCGAGATTGCAGATTGGCCCCGAAAAGCCTCGAATGGATGTTTAGTCCTCCCTAGGGCAATCTACAATGAACCAAAGTGGGAACCATACCTTTTTGGAATCCCTAGGGCAAGGGGAACCCATCCCATATGGCCTCAATGGCCAATTTGTAAGTTCACCGGCGATTCCATCGCCGATTCGGCGATGCATCGCCGGTCGAACTCTTCAAATGGGTCTGGTCTTTGGGCTGGAGGAGTTTGGGGGCTAGGGTAGCCCCCTGGTATGTGGTCCGTACCTTAAAACCCCCTAAAAGATGTACTTCCTTCACAAAAGTCCCCTTCCCTAGCCCCATTTTCATTTTCTTGCTGCCCTAACCCAAAATCGTGGTTCCAAACCACTCTCAAATCCATTTTCTGCCAAAAACGACCACCCTCCATCGTTCCTTTGAAGTTGGCAGCCTTCCCTCTTGAAGGTTTCGTCCGTTGGAGCTCTTAAAACCCCCAAATCGAGCTGAAATCATGAGGTGCTCCATTCCCCTTTTTCATTTTCATTTCTTTCTGAAAATATATCCTAGGGGAGCTTGAAGCATCCCTCTACAATGCCTAGATCTCCCTTTTCTATTTTGGTTAGCCATTTCTTTGTATTTCTCCCATTTTCCATAGCTATTGTTAAGGCTGTTTCAGCCTTTTTCTCCCTTTCCATCGTCTTCTCTCTCAAGTCCCTTTTATTTGATCCTCAAACTCGTGAAAACCTGCTTACCCATCCCATTTCTCCACGTTCTTCGCTTGTTTGATTACTGTTTTGAAATTTCTGTGTTTTGTTGTTGTTAGGTAGAAGATGTGTTTGTGTTGTGGTTTGAGCTTAATATAGCTGAAATTTGTTGAATGGAGTGCATGCCGTTCATTTTTTTTTGTTTGGTATTGTCCCTAGATTGGGAGTATTGTAACTCCCGAGATTCAGCCTACAAATTAATTTTCATCCCAACCCACCCTCCTACCAAGCATGCCACTTCCAATCCCGCCATGAGACTAGGAATGCAGTTCCATTTGATACAATTCCAGTTAGCAATCTTGACCCTAATCAATAGAACAATTCCCTGTAGTAGAAATGGTATAGGAAAGCCATTTACTGTATAATCTTAGGCTTGGATTATAGCTACTGAGTTACAGACTAGCCTACTAGTTACCTTAAGCAGTATAAAGCCTGTATATGCTAAGGAATTGTAGGTTAGATTTGGTTGAAGTAGAACCTTATTCCTTCAATAGATCCCCTTATGATTTATAGACTTCTGTTGTTGCCCATAGGAAGGAACCATACACTCTCAGGGAACATTTGTAAATCCCTCAGATTGAACTTAGAATGTACTAGCACGCCCCTTAGAATTGCCTTCCCCAAGGGCTTATTGCATTCGGGAATGCGGAGTAAAGGAACTGCATGTAAGCGATGTATTCGCGGTTTGAATCGACTTCTTAATCCTAGTGGTTACCAATGAATCTAATGCTCTGATCAAGCAGAAGATCGGCATCGACTAGGATTGAGGACTGATACAACAACTTTTCTGTCATCCCGGGGCAGAAGGTTTATGTATCCGGCTCAGACCCACTACACAACTTTTCTTCCGTGTTGGCTCGACCACCTACAACCACAAGTTATTGCTTTGCCCTTGGTAAATGTTAAGGACTTAAAGCCAGTAGAGGATTCGACATCTTACCACCAATTCATACCTGCCCCTGAACTTAACCACAATAGAGATTAGGCTCATCTCTATGATCATAGGTACCAATGCCATAGAACGCATCATTAGCAAGGAAAACCATGTAGAGAAGGTTGTTTCCATTTTAGGTTAAGGATAACCCCTAAGTTGCGCCTCGTTCCGATATACGGATCGATGCAAAGATTCTTCAACCTTAAGTAGAACTAAGTTTTAAGAGGGGTAGAACGAATTAAGTCCAATCCAGATAGGTTAGTCAATGCTACCGTTCGATCAGAGTGGCGCAGTGGAAGCGTGGTTAGGCTCTTCCCCACTGGCCCAAGATCGAAACATTTGATTTAGGTTATATGTACGGTTAGGTTATTAAATAGGATTTGAACCTTCCTTAGAAAAAGTACTCCTTGCCCTTTGCCAATTTCGGGGACGAAATTTTATTTTAAGGGGGGTAGATTGTAACACCCCAGATTTTGGCCAATCTGGGATTTGACGTCTTTAGGCAGTGGGTCAATTAAAACACCTGGAAAATCGCTTAGAACCCAATTCCATAGCCAAAGAAACCACTTAGGATTAATTCCTTTAGAAACTAAGCATAAGTTAGCTAGCGCAACGCTGGAGTAGCTGGGAAACAGTCCCTGATCACTTTAAATACGTTCTACAAGATCCAAATCGAGTAGAACGAATGACTCCATAATACTCTATAACCTTGGATCAAACTCTAAGCCGGTTTGTTCTTTGGACCACTTTGAAATTTTGTATTGGATCTAGACCGCGCGTCAAAAGTCCGATACCTCCCATCTTAGACCGTTAGAACCGCCTTGTTGGACTTGACAATCATTTCAAAAATCAAGTCCAACCGATAAACACAAGCTATTTCATTGAGCCCGGACCGAAGAGAGTGCGAATAGGGACAGATTTGGAATTTAAAATTCAAATCTGGCACACGACTTGATGTGTCAGTATTACGCATTCTGACCGTCAGAATTCAGCTAAATTACACCCTCGGATCAGGAAAAATTTCTATTTCATATCATGAGACTTGTAGGCCTGATCTACGTGCGGTGACCGCTGAACTGAAACTGGACCGCCACGCGGGATCTGCAAACCCTGCCGGACTGAAAACTGGATGTATGCTAGATCCAGTGTGCATGAGCTTAAGTCCGACCGCATTCAGCCAGGGGACCACCAGAAATGTCCTTTTGGACCGAAACAGCCCCGATTTGGTTACCCCTCAAGTGAAACTTGTTCCCGAGCCTATTTCGGGCAAGTTTGGGCTTATAAAAAGGGTTGAAACCCTCACTCCTCTCTCCCATACGAATTTGCAAAAATTCCTAGATTGGGAGAGAGAAAAGGTGAGAGTTTGTGAGAGAATGGGAGAGATCTTCCTGCCACCTGCTGCAGCTGCTGTACGTGCTTAGGCGACGCACTCCGATCACTTTCCCGGCGATTCCTCCACGTTTTTAGGTAAGAAAAACCCTAGAAAGTTGCTGATTTGATGTTTCTTCCGTTCCATAGCTTGATAGTTAATAAATCTCGTAAAACAGGTTCTCTTATCGCTGTAGACGAAGCGTATACGCTCCGTTCGAATTTACTCATCCATAAGAGACAAGGTGCAGATTTTAGATGCTTTGATTGACTGTTTCCAAAGCTTTCAATGCCGTTTAATAGTAGATTATTGACGGTAATGCCGTTTGACATGTACAACATGCTGTCCATTTCCTGGTTCGTAAACTAGCGAAGAATATGAGATTTAGGGCATTTTAGTCATTTGTAGGAAGTATAGATTTCATTCATATTTTGCTGATGTGATTGACATGATATGTTGTCGCATTAGAATGTTAGGAATGCGTGCATAATTAGTTTGGCGAAGAGATTCGCCTAAATGCGCACTTCGGGTCGACATACTATATGTAGACTTAAGTGTGTAGTGTAAGTGCTTGTATAAATGCTCGTATTAGTATGTATTGAATTAAATGATGTTATGGATTAGTTTGAGATTGGTTCCTCAATTAATATGCTGATGTGAATGATTTCCTACACGTTAGTTATATGCATGGTTTCATTGTATGTATGAAATGCATGTACTTGATGATTTACTTAAGTTCTATGTTATAACATGTGTTAACATGCTCACATGGCTGTATTTTAATTCCAATACTCTCATATGATTTGCTGATGTGATTCCTTAATTGTTTGAGACTATGCTTAGTCCAGGCAGTCGGTAACCGAGCGAATTCGTGGTTAGCTTATCTTCGCCACGAACGACGCGTCGATGAACGCGAGTCGTGTTTGGAGTTGGCGGAAGTGGTTAGGCCACGCGAAGTGTTTTACGCACTTCGTGTCGTTCGACTTGAGATGCGATCGCGCTAGTCGAGCCCGTCAAGTAACCCGACTGGCCGATGTATGTTCACCCTGTATGAGTCATAACTGCTTGAACCTAGGGTACTGAACTTACTATTGTAAACCCTGTTAACCATGGTACCTTGATCCACGACGACTCATGAGCCGGGCATGGTGGTATGGGACACCGTGGTCGAGCTGTCGGCCTACACTGGGGCCACAAGCCTCCCCGTAGTGACCAGTGAGCACCTAGTCTCGTGAGCAGATTATGGTGGTATGGGACACTATATTCTTGCTGTCGGCCAACATTGATAAGGTGATGGGGGAGCCGAGCAACGAGTGTGTGCAACAGCCCTGACAGCCCTTTGTAGTGACCGCGAGCGTATTCTGAGTCTACGGGAGGCGACGACCCTTTAGTAGCAGTAGAGTACAGTAGGCCTGTATTGATAAGGTGATGGGGGAGCGGTGCAACGAGTGCGAGCAACAGCCCTGACAGCCCTTGCAGTGGACCTACAAAATATACATCGTATGAGATTACTAGGAGTGACGACCCTAGACAGGATCTGTGTTGGGATTGATATAAGGGAGGTACCTTAGTTTCCCAATCCTACTGTTTGAATGGACTAATAACAACTCAGAAATCATATCACCATAACATTGCATGTGCCTAGAAGATGTCGAGCTCTTGAGGGAAGATTGCATGCCGCGATCGTAAGATGGTGCCGTATGAGGGAGATCGTCGGTGAGGGCATACATCACGTCATGTCATATTGCATTAACAAAAGTTTTAGAATTGTTTGATTTACTGCTTTACTATTATCGCATGATTGATTTGAGAACATGTTAATCCTTACTCTATTATTCCACTGAGTTAGCTACTCACTCCCACGTTACGGGACGGTGTTCTTGGACACCCACCAGCCCCTTTTGTGATTGCAGATGATGGCGCGGCCTGTGAGGCAGAGCTGGACTTGGTGATGATGAGGAGGATCCCTCCTTTATGCGTGTTCTGATTGACGGGATTACAGGGAGGTTGATTAGATACTTTGACACTTGTCATTTTATATTTTTAGCGCACTCATGTATATTTGTTTTGTCTACTTTTGGAGCATACATGTATGTAGTAACCTGGTAACATGTTCACACTCTGGAGACATACAACAGTTTATATATGTTATACATACTATCACAGTCTTCCGCTTGTTAATTTAACTGTCTCTGGAGTATGATATGCGGTTCTAGCTTAATCTCACTCATGTTTAATACACTATCACAGACAACATTCAATCATACATATCTATGTTGCATAAATAATATTTTGGAACTCGAAAGTTGGGTTTTTGCTCGACCCTCCGATTTTCGGGATGTTACAAATTAGGGTATTTTCTTACCTAGAAAAGTGGAGAAATCACCGGCAAAGTGATTGGAGCGTGTTGCTCAATCACGAGCAACAGGTAGCACGACAGCAGGAAAATTCTCCTCCACTCTCTCTCACAATCTCTCACCTTTTCTCTCTCTCCATCTAGGGCCTTTTCTAAATTCGGATGGGAGAGAGGAGTGAGGGTTTTTAGCCCTTTTATAAGCTAAAACTTGCCTGAAATAGGCTCGGGAACAATGTATACTTAAGGTATATCCAAATCAGGGCTGTTTCGGTCCAAAAGGACATTTCTGGTGGTCCCCGAACGCGATCGGATTTAAGTTCGTACATGTCGGATGTCGCTCACATCCCGTTTTCAGACCATCAGTGTTCGTAGATCGCACGTGGCAGTCCAGTTTCAGTTCAGCGGTCACAGCACGTAGATCAGGTCTACAAGTCTCATGATATGAAATAGAAAATTTTCCTGATCCGAGGGTGTAATTTGGCTGAATTCTTAAGGTTAGAACGCTTCATACTGACGCATCAAGTCGTGTGCTAGATTTAAATTTCAAATTCCAAATCTAACCCTATTCTCACTCTCTTCAGTCCAGGCTCAATGAAATAGCCTGCAAGTGTCGGTTGGACTTAATTTTTGAAATGATTGTCAAGTCCATCTAGGCGGTTACAACGGTCTAAGATTGTAGGTATCGGACTTTCGACGCGCGGTCTAGATCCAATACAAATTTTCAAAGGAGTTCAGAGGACAAACCGGCTTAGAGTTTAATCCGAGGTTTTAGAGTATTATAGCACCATTGATTCTACAAGTTTTGGATCTTGTAGAACGTATTTAAAGTGATCAGAGACTATTTCCCAGCTACTCCAGCGTAGCGTTAGCTAACTTATGCTTAGTTTCTAAAGGAATCAATCCTAAATGATTTCTTTGGCTATGGAATTGGGTTCTGAGCGATTTCTCAGATGTTTTAGTTGACCCATTGTCTAAGGACGTCTAATCCCAGGTTGGCCAAAATCCGGGGTGTTACATTTCAGTCCGGCAGAGTTCGCAGATCGCACGTGGCTGTCCAATTTCAGTTCAGTGGTCATCGTACCTAAATCAGGTCTACAAGTCTCATGATATAAAAGAGAAATTTTTCCTGATCCGAGGGTGTAATTTGGCTAAATTCTGACGGTCAGAATGCTTAATAATAATGTGCCAAGTCACGTGCTAGATTTGGATTTAAATTTTCAAATCTAACCCTTTTCTCACTCTCTTCACTCCAGGCTCAATGAAATAGCCTCTGAACGTCGGTTGGACTTGATTTTTGAAATGATTGTTAAGTCTAGCTAAGCGGTTATAACGGTCTAAGATTGTAGGTATCAGACTTTCGACGCGCGGTCTAGATCCAATACAAAGTTTCAAAGGGTTCCTGGGAACAAACCGGTTTAGAGTTTGATCTTAGATTTTAGGATAACGTAGCGTCAATGATTCTATAGGTTTTAGGTCTTATAGTTTATATTTAAAGTGATCCAAGTAAATTTTACTGAGTATTCAGTTTGGTACTTAACCAAATTCTACCCTAATAGGACAGAATACGGTCCTAGGGCCATTCTATGCTCTATTTTGGGCACTTCTAGTTATCATATTATTTTTATTATTTTTCTGAGAGTTCATCATCAAGTTTACCCTGACTTTACCAAATTTCATAAGATTTTGAATTGTAAAAAAATTCTAAAAATTTCAGAAGTAGCAGCTGTCCAACAAGTGATTATCGGATAGTTTCTCATAATGACCTACTTTAAACTATAGTAAATATTTTATTATATTTTTTACATATTTTTATATAAAACTAGACTCATTTAGCTTTAATATAGTTTTTTGAATCACCTAAATTGGAGTTATAACGAAGGAGATATGATTTTTCAAAGTTGGAAGAAATGCATAGGAAAAAGTGTAGAAACCGGCCTGCCAGACCATTGTACGGACAGGTTCGGTGATGCATCGCCAAACCGGCGATCCCATCGCCGCTCACTGACCTGTTTGGAGTGATTTCGCCGTCTGATATTTGAAATGGGTGTATTTTAGAATCTGGGATGAGTTATTTGACATGCAATATATGATTTTGGGGTAGGAGAAGCTGATCTATCCAAATATATGATTAAAAACCCTTTTTTTATTTACTATTCATAGTACTTTTTAGTTTAAGTATTGATTAACATCACCTAAACTTTAATATTT
This sequence comes from Magnolia kwangsiensis, assembly GCA_037074715.1. NCBI lineage: Eukaryota > Viridiplantae > Streptophyta > Magnoliopsida > Magnoliales > Magnoliaceae > Magnolia > Magnolia kwangsiensis. The sequence continues at coordinate 74,434,358 of CM073578.1, forward strand.
GTGTCTAATATGAAAGCTCCTAGAAAATTTTGAAGGATAAAGTAGTGAAAGGTGAGATTTTCGAAGGAAATAGGGATTTGAGACTTTTGGGATTAAGTTTTGAGAAGTTAATCAGGTGTTAGGATTAACCCATTGCCTAAGGACGTCTAATCCCAGGTTGGTAAAAATTTGAGGTGTTACACTATCCCACACATACTGATTTGATTGAAAATGTCTTGAGACACAACACAGTAAATAGCATTCATTACTTTGTCCTCATCAGTTTGGTTTTCTTTATCAAATGTTGTCCATTTTTCTTTGGATTTTGGTTTAGTGATAGTTGTGTCATTCTCAAGTACTATTTGTTCGGTTGGTGGCACATATCCCCTTTCAAATATATCCCAAACATCATAATTTAAGAATCTCAGAAAGTAATGCATTCTAGCCTCCAGTATGCATAATTTGATCCATCAAATACTGGGGGTCTAGTGGCCAATGAGCCCTCTCCTTTAGCTATATTACCAACTTTAGTCAAGATCACTCTCTAGGCGGTAAAGCCCTTAAGAGAGACCCACTCTGATACTAATTGAAATTATAGTAATGACCGCTTTAGTTGAAGTAGGAATATGCCGATGCATCCTAGAGGGGGTGAATAAGACTTTTTAATATTTTATAACAATTTAAAATCATTTCACTATAATCCTACAAGCAAGTATATATTAGGATTACTAAAGAGTAACTCTACTGGCTTCCAAGCCCGGTAGAGGAGCTAATCATAAAACTATTTGAGAGATAAATAATATGCAAATTAGTTTATGATAAATATGACTGTGTGCGAGAGGCGTGATCTCTGATAATCAATCATAAAAGTATTTAAGGAAATCACATAAGTAATGGAAGACAATAGCAATCTCAAACACAGTATTTTTATAGTGGTTCGACTACTTGTCTACTCCACTTCCGGTAAACGCACTCAACCCTTGAGTGTACCGGATCTCACTAAGGAGGTTTCACAACAGGTTCACCTCAAATCTGAGGTTTTAAATCAGGTTCACCTCTAACCAGTATAACCGACACTTAGGCTGACACAATGTGTCTACACGACACTGTTTATGCTCCCATGAGCAAGGGTCAACACATAGCACCCGACTTTTAGGCTCCACTGGCTAAAGATCCACACAAGGAACATAATGGAGGTTTCACAACATTTTCACCTCTATCCAAACGTTTTAAACAGGTTCACCTCTAACTAGTTTATGCTCTCCACAGAGCAAGGGTCCTTTGAAAGCACTCCCACGTACACTCCTGCCAGAGGCCTCCTACGAGGAGTTACAAGGGGTGAGAAACACCTTAGACCCAATCCTAAAAAGGAATGATCACAAGGGTCCTCTAGACTCTAATGACTTATAGATAAGCATATGAGCCCCATTCAGTACGTTGTAGAAAATCTCCTCCTTTGATGATGAAGAATCTTCAGCTTCCTTGATCCGCAACTCAGACAATGTACCAATATATGGCGACGGGTTAGTTAAGTTTATAAAGGAATCTTACTCTATTAAATGTTTTCCTATAAGGGAGATAGAGCGATTTCAATCATCTATGCCTTTAAGGCATCCCAGCTTAATGATTTGCCATTAAGGTGGTAATTATAGGATCCTTGAATGCAGAAGTTTATTCCCCAATCCACTCTATTGAATGTCAATGATGAGGGTGGATTGGAGGATGAACTCTCATGAGAGAAAAAGGCTTAAGGTATATGAACTAGGGTTAAACACACAAAAGCACTCTCTCTTTTCTCTACAAACAACCAAGGGCAAACTCTCATTAAATAGGCAGAAGGTTCCAACGGATATAAAATGGTCACATTTTTGACAGAGTTCGATATCATCAAGCAAGGTTAAATCATCAAGAATATAATCTCGATATCATCGACTAACCGCTCGATGACATGAACTCAAATGTCAAATCTTTTGAAACCTTTTGCTAGTTGGTCGAGGAAATTAAACGTGCATCGATGTCATCAGATTTTGAACTCCGATTTCATTGACACGAGGTTTGATTCATCAATATTTGAAAATGTGAGAGACTTGTTTTTGAGGGTTTTTCAGGAAACATATATGATCGTGCTGCACTCAATATCATTGGAATTTGAATATCAGTGATATCAAGTGCAGTTTTGATTCATTGATAATTCTAAGGAATTTTCCTATAAGCTTGCTGGACAGTTTCTGTCCACCTTCGATGACATCGACCATGCCTCGATATGATTGATATTCGAATATCGATTTTATCGAGTGACCCTCGATCCGAGAAAAATATCCTGAAAAACTTGATGGAAGAAAAAGTGTCCTAATCTGATGGACTCGAGATTCAAATTTTGATGATATCGACCATCTAACGATACATCAATAATTCTGTCTAAATATCTTTGTGGTTGTTGGACATCTTATGTCCTCATTTTGATAATATCAAGTGAACTTCGAGGACATCAACAACACGGTTCGATTTCATCGAACCACTTGTCGATAAATCGACAAAGATAGAAAACTTAGAGATTTTTCTGAGTTTCAAAAAAAGTTTTCTAACCATTATCCCTTAAGGTGTTCTAACTAATTTTAAGGGTTTTAATTACCTGGTGTTTTGAGAAATAGGATGTGAGGCTAAGGTTTTGTAACATCCCGAAAATAAGTTTACCTGTGGCAAGTTTTAGCACACATCCAATTGAGGCAGACGCTTGATCAATTTTCCTGTGGGGCTCTTCTGTCTGGCTGACTCAACGCTCACGTTAATTGACAAACTAGGGCACTTTCAAAAAGAGCAATGAGTAATGAGAGAAAGAAGCAAGTTCAAGATAACAAAAATAGTGTAAGATAACCATTCAAACAAGTCCACAAAAAGAAAACATGTCCAAAGATACAAAGTTAAGAGAGATCCAAGTATGAAAGTTATTACAGATTAGAAATTCAAAACTAATTTGAACCAGAAAAAGGAGCAGGTATGGAAGGATCGATTTGATGTAATCCTTTATTAATGCACCTCAGATATTTACGCATGTATTTAAAATGAGTTTCTTGGGACACACGCAAACCTTCTACCTTTTCCTCAAGTGAACGCAAACGATCATTAAAATCGGATAGCTGAAAATCAGGATCAGTTGCAGAGTCGAATTCAATTTCATCAAAAATGTCATCCACATTAACATCATCTAGAGGTAAAGCATCTTTTTCTTCATTTGCTTCAGCTGCTCATTCAGCACTCACATCAACTTGGCCTGGGGCCAACTTCAAATTCATCTTATTAATGTTAGAGTTGTTGAAGGGTAGATGGTGAATAGGAGCTTCTCCAACAGGTTTAACTACTAGACTATGGGTGGCTAATACAACCATAAAATAAGCAAAGGGTATATCATTGTGACCTGGATGGAGGGAACTGAATCATGATATAACAGATAAATGAAGGAAGACACACGGAGACTCCAGTAATGCTAGAATGAAGAATACGAACCATGAATGTAGTAAGCTCGGTTTTGTTACTAGATGTAACACCTTGAAAATCGGGGGTCGTGTATAAACTCAACTCCCGAGTTCCAGACCGTCACTTATGCAACAAATATGGTTGTGATTCAATGTTGTCTGATTTAAAGCATTCACATGAGTAAAAGTATACCAAAACTGCAATTCATACTTCAGATCCAGTGATAAAAGCAAGCGGAAGACTAAACAATATATATATCACTGTATGGAAAAACAAAGTAATCTCGACTGTATCCAAAGTATGACTACATCTCTGAGTCTCATATACATGTAAATAGACAAAAGAATAAGTTCCAAAATAGTCCCACTGAAGTCCCCCTCGATCCAGGTCACCTACGGGAAGCCGTCGTGATACTGCATATACGAGAACTCATCCTGGTCCTCGTCAATCTCCAGCTCCACCTCCTGGATCTCATCATCACCTGCAACTACAACAGGGTCTGGTGGGTGTTGCAAACACCATCCCGTAACGTGGGAATGAGTGATCAACTCAGTGGAATCATAGAGCAAAGATTAGCATGTTCACAATTCAATCACGCGATAATAGTAAAGCAGTAAATCAGACAATCCTAATACTGTTGTTTAATGCAAGATGATATGACGTGATGTATGCCCTCACCGACGATCACCCTCATGCGGCAACATCTTACGACCGCGGCATGCCACACTCCCTAGAGTGCTCCACATCTTCCAGGCACATGCAATGCTATGGTGATATGATTACCAAGTTGTTATTAGTCCATTCAAACAGCAGGATTGGGAAACTAAGGTACTTCTCTTGTATCAATCCCAACACGGATCCTGTCTAGGGTCGTCACTCCTAGTAATCTCATACGATGTACATTTTGTAGGTCACTGCAAGGGCTGTCAGGGCTGTTGCTCGCACTCGTTGCACCGCTCCCCCATCACCTTATCAATACAGGCCTACTGTACTCTACTGCACGGAAGGGTCGTCGCCTCCCGTGAACTCAGAATACGCTCGCGGTCACTACAAAGGGCTCGTCGCCTGATCAGTGTAGGCCGACAGCTAGAATATAGTGTCCCATACCACCATAATCTGCTCACGAGTCAAGGTGCTCATTGGTCACTACGGGGAGGTTTGTGGCCCCAGCGTAGGCCGACAGCTCGACCACGGTGTCCCATACCACCATGCCCGGCTCATGAGTCTTCGTGGATCAAGGTACCACGGTTAATAGGGTTTACAATGGTAAGTTCAGTACCCTAGGTTCAAGCAGTTATGATACATACAAGGTGAACAAACATCGGCCAGTCGGGTTACTTGACGGGCTCGACTAGCGCGATCGCATCTCGAATTGAACGACATGAAGTGCGTAAAACACTTCGCGTGGCCTAACCACTGCCGACAACTCTCAACACGAATCACATTCATCGACGCGTCGTTCGTGGCTATGACCAGTCAGCCACGAATTCACTCGGTTACCGACTGCCTGGACTAAGTCAAGTCCTACACATCTATGGAATTACATTAACACTATACATCAGGGTATTGGAATTGAAACACATCATGTGAGCATGTTAGCACATGTTATAACATTCAACTAAGGCAAATCTTCAAGGCATACTTCCCATGTATATTCAACTTAAGCAAATCTTCAAGGCGTACTTTCTATGCATGTAGTGTAATCATGCATAAGGTAAGCATGTAGGAAAACATTTAGGTCAGCATATTAATCATGAAATCAATCTCAAACTACTACATAACATCATTCAATACAATACATACTATTACAAGCATTTATACAAACACATACACTACACACTTAAGTCCACATATAGTATGTCGACCCAAAGTGCGCAACTTGGCGAATCTCTTCGCCAAACTGATTATGCAAGCATTCCTAACTCTCTAATGCGACGACAAATCATGTCAATCATGTCAGCAAAATATGCATGGAGACCGTACTTCCTACAAATGACTAAAATGCCCTAAATCTCATATTCTTCGTTAATTTGCGAAACAGGAAACGGAGAGCATGTTGTACATGTCAAACGGCGATGCCGTCGATAATCTACTATTAAACGACATTGAAAGCGTTGTAAACTGTAACGCCCGTGAAAAATCCATACTTGGGTTCGAGTACCAACTCGACCCGAAATTGCGTAGAATTCATTCCTTTAGAAAATGTGACTAGGTTAGCTAGTGCAACGTTGGAATAGCTGGGAAATGGTCCCTGATCACTTTAAATACGTTCTACGAGGCCCGAAGCGAGTGGAACCAAGGGTGCTATAATGCTCTAAAGCCTCGGATCAAACTCTAAGCCGGTTTGTTCTCGGGACCTCCTTGAAACTTTGTATTGGATCTAGACCGCGCGTCGAAAGTCCGATACCTCCTATCTTAGACCGTTAGGACCGTCTAGCTGGGCTTGACACTCATTCCAAAAATCAAGTCAAACCGATGATCACAGGCTATTTCATTGAGCCCGGACCGAAGAGAGTGTGAATAGGGACATAGTTGGAATTTCAAATTCAAATCTGGCACACAAATTTGACGCATCAGTATTAAGCATTCTGACCGTCAGAATACAGCCAAATTACACCCTTGGATCAGGAAAAATATCTATTATATATCACGAGACTTATAGGCCTGATCTTGGTGCGGTGACCGTTAAACTGAAACTGGGCCGCCACGTGCGATCTGGGAACCCAACCGGTCTGAAAACTGGATGTATGCTAGATCTAGTATGCATGAGCTTAAGTTCGACCGCATGTGGCCTGGGGACCTCCAGAAATGCCCTTTTGGACCGAAACGGCCCCGATTTGGTTAGGCACCAAGTAAACATTGTTCCCAAGTCTATTTTGGGAATGTTTTAGGCTATAAAAGGGGTTGAAACCCTCACTCCTCTCTCCCATCCGAATTTGAGAGAAGCCCTAGCTTGGGAGAGAGAAAAAGAGTGAGAGATTGTGAGAGAGTGGGAGAGTTCTTCCCGCCACTTGTGCTACGTGTTGCACATGCTTAAGCAACACTCCTCTACCGCTTTCCCGGCGATTCCACCGCAATCCTAGGTAAGTAAAAAACCCTAAATAGATGTTGATTTGAGTTTTCCTTGTTTCCATAGCGATGTAGCTTATGGATCTTATGTATTAGGCTCCTTACTCGCCGTAGACGAAGCATATACACTCCGCTTCAATTCCCGAGTCTACAAGACACTAGGTGAGGATTTTAGACGCTTTGATTGACGGTTCCCAACGCTTTCAATGTCGTTTAATAGTAGATTCTTGACGGCATCGCCGTTTGACATGTACAAAATGCTCTCCGTTTCCCGTTTCGTAAGCTAACGAAGAACATGAGATTTAGGGCATTTTAGTCATTTGTAGGAAGTACTGTTTGCATTCATATTTTGCTGATGTGGTTGACATGGTTTGTTGTCGCATTAGGAAGTTAGGAATGCGTGCATAATTAGTTTGGCGAAGAGATTCGCCTAGTTGCACACTTTGGGTCGACATGCTATATGTAGACCTAAGTGTGTAGTGCATGTGTATGTATAAATGCTTGTATTAGTATGTATTGAATTAAATGATGTTATTTGCTACTTTGTGATTGATTTTTCAATTATTATGCCGACCTAAATGATTTTCTACATGTTGACAAAATGCATGATTTCATTACATGCATGGAATGTATGTGCTTGAGGATTTGCTTAAGTTGAATATGCATGGGAAGTATGCCTTGAAGATTTGCTTAAGTTGAATGTCATAACATGTGCTAACATGCTCACATGATGTATTTCAATTCCAATACCTTTTTATAGTGTTAATGTAATTCCATAATGTGTGGGACTTGACTTAGTCCAGGCAGTCGGTAACCGAGCGAATTCGTGGCTGACTGGTTATAGCCACGAACGACGCGTCGATGAATGTGATTCGTGTTGAGAGTTGGCGACAGTGGTTAGGCCACGCGAAGTGTTTTACGCACTTCATGTCGTTCAATTCGAGATGCGATCGCGCTAGTCGAGCCCGTCAAGTAACCCGACTGGCCGATGTTTGTTCACCTTATATGTATCATAACTGCTTGAACCTAGGGTACTGAACTTACCATTGTAAACCCTATTAACCGTGGTACCTTGATCCACGAAGACTCATGAGCCGGGCATGGTGGTATGGGACACCGTGGTCGAGCTGTCGGCCTACGCTGGGGCCACAAACCTCCCCGTAGTGACCAGTGAGCACCTTGACTCGTGAGCAGATTATGGTGGTATGGGACACTATATTCTAGCTGTCGGCCTACACTGATCAGGCGACGAGCCCTTTGTAGTGACCGCGAGCGTATTCTGAGTTCACGGGAGGCGACGACCCTTCCGTGCAGTAGAGTACAGTAGGCCTGTATTGATAAGGTGATGGGGGAGCGGTGCAACGAGTGCGAGCAACAGCCCTGGCAGCCCTTGCAGTGACCTACGAAATGTACATCGTATGAGATTACTAGGAGTGACGACCCTAGACAGGATCCGTGTTGGGATTGATACAAGGGAGGTACCTTAGTTTCCCAATCCTGCTGTTTGAATGGACTAATAACAACTTGGTAATCATATCACCATAGCATTGCATGTGCCTGGAAGATGTGGAGCACTCTAGGGAGTGTGGCATGCCGCGGTCGTAAGATGTTGCCGTATGAGGGTGATCGTCGGTGAGGGCATACATCACGTCATATCATCTTGCATTAACAACAGTATTAGGACTTGTCTGATTTACTGCTTTACTATTATCGCGTGATTGAATTGTGAACATGCTAATCTTTGCTCTATGATTCCACTGAGTTGATCACTCATTCCCACGTTACGGGATGGTGTTTGCAACACCCACCAGACCCTGTTGTAGTTGCAGGTGATGACGAGATCCAGGAGGTGGAGCTAGATGATGACGAGGACCAGGATGAGTTCTCGTATATGCAGTATCATGACGGCTTCCCGTAGGCGACCTGGATCGAGGGGACATCAGTGGGACTTTTCTTTTTGAACAATTTTTCTTTTGTTATGTACATGTATATGGGACTCAGAGATGTAGTCATACTTTGGAGACAGTTGAGATTACTTTGTTTTTTTTCCATACAGTGATATATATATTGTTTAGTCTTCCGCTTGCTTTTATCACTGGATCTGAAGTATGAATTGCAGTTTTGGTATACTTTTACTCATGTGAATGCTTTAAATCAGGCAACATTGAATCATAACCATTTTTGTTGCATAAGTGACGGTCTGGAACTCGGGAGTTGAGTTTATACACGACCCCCGATTTTCAGGGTGTTACATAAACCGTCAATCAAAGCGTCTAAAATCCTCACCTAATCTCTTACGGTCGCGAGAATTTGAACGGAGCGTGTACGCTTCGTCTACGGCAGTAGGAGAACCTGATTTGTGGATTTAGTTAGCTAACATATTCAGAATCTACATAAACCCTAAATCAGCAAGTTTTTGGGGTTTTCTATACCTGAAAAAGTGGAAAAATCACCAGCCAGGTGATTGGAATGAAGTGTTGAAGCAGCAACCGTTGGTGGCTCGGAAGCGGGAAAAATCTCCTCTTCCCTTTCTCTCAAACTCTCTCTCTCTTATGCTAGGGTTTGTGAAATTCGTATGCAAGGAAGGAATGAGGGTTTCAACCCCTTTTATAAGCTTGAAAACGCCGAAAATAGGCTCCGGGACGAAGTTTACTTATTGCCTATCCATTTCGGGGCTGTTTCGGTCCAAAAACTGATTTCTGGTGGTCCCCTGGTCGATTGCGATCAGACTTAAGCTCATGGGTACCAGATGTACCTCGTATTAAGTTTTCAGTCTGGCAGGGTTCGCAGATCGCACGTGGCGGACCAGTTTCAGTTCAGCGGTCACCGCACATAGATCAGGACTGAAAGTTCCGTGATAATAAATAGATATTTTTCCTGATCCGAGGGTTTAATCTGGATGAATTCTGACGGTCAGAACGCTTAATACTGACGCGTCAAGTCGTGTGCCAGATCTAAATTTGAAATTCCCAATTCGTCCCTATTTGCGGTCGCTTCAGTCCGGGTTCAACGAAATACTCTGTGATTATCGGTTTGACTTGATCTTTGAGATGATTGTCAAGTCCAGCTGGGCGGTTCTAACGGTCTAAGATAGGAGGTATCAGACCTTCGACGCGCGGTCTAAATCCAATACAAAAATTCCATATGGTCCAGAGGACAAACCTGCTTAGAGTTGGATCCAAGGTTATAGAGTATTGTAGAGTTGTCTGTTCTACTCGATTTGGGTCTTGTAGAACGTATTTAAAGTGATCAGGGACTATTTCCCAGCTACTCTAGCATTGCGCTAGCTAACTTACGTTTAGTTTCCATGGAAATTATTTATACGCGATTTCGGGTCAAATCGGTACTCGATTCCAAGTACGAATTTTTCACGGGCGTTACAATCTACCCCACTTAACAAATAATTTCGTCCTCGAAATTTGTACCTGTTCGTACTCTTCGAGAAGGTGTGGGTAGTTCTTTCTGATCTCGGCTTCTGTCTCCCAAGTAGCCTCCTCCTCAGAGTGATGCGTCCATAGTACCTTCACAAGGAGAATCACCTTGCTACGCAGTACCTGCTCCTTCCGGTCTAAGATGCGTGCCGGTCGCAGGATATAAGTAACATCCTCTCCTAACTGCACCTGCTCCCACCTGATGATATGGGAGGGATCAGCAACGTACTTCTTCAGCATAGAAACATGAAATGCGTTGTGGACGCTCGCGAGGGGCGTGGGTAAAGCCAATCGGTAAGCCACTGCTCCCACACGATCGAGGATTTGAAATGGACCAATGAATCGCGGTGCCAGCTTCCCCTTCTTCCCGAACCGAAGGACTCCCTTCATAGGGGAAACTCGCAAAAACACATGATCCCCGACTGTGAACTCTAGTGGTCTCCGTCTCGTATCGGCGTAGCTCTTCTGTCTGCTCTGCGCTGTAAGAAGCCGACGTCGAATAATATCAATCTTCTCTGACGTCGTCTGCACCAACTCTGGGCCAATCAAGCTGCGCTCACCGACCTCTAACCAGCAATGCGGTGCGCGACAAGGTCGCCCATACAGCGCCTCATAAGGTGTCATGCCGATACTCTTCTGGAAGCAGGAGGTGAAGTTTCTGGGACACGTGGTGTCCAAGGATGGCATGGCAGTTGACCTGTCTAAGGTAGCTGCGGTGCAGGACTGGGAGCAGCCTAGTTCTGTCACTGAGGTGAGGAGTTTCTTGGGTCTCGCTGGTTACTATCGGCGCTTCATTCAGGACTTCTCGAAGATCGCGAGACCCTTATCTCAGTTGACACGGAATACCAACTTACCGCACAGAAACCTGGTGCGGCGATCTCGTTCACGTCTAGTCCTCAAATTCTTCTCACATGGATGTACATCACCTAGAGGCACGTTGAGAAGTCGCGCAACCAACCGGACGTGGATCGTAGCCATCCGATCTCTACCAAAAGGGATTTTGAACTGTAAGGGCTCCAAGGTAGGACTCTAGATGTTAGCATAGAAGGCACGAACAGTGCTCACATTAGCACGAGCGCGAGCTTCAAAGATCGGCCCCCAGTGCGCAGCTTCAATGCGTTCGAACAACAGATATTCGCCGAACAATCGCCCATCTACGTCCGCCTCAAATAACACTCTACGATCAGTGTATTCACCATGAGGCATCTCTGATAGGATGGTTCGTCCAAGATGTGCATGGGGATCCAAATCCCGCTTTGTACGGCACTCCAGGACTGTAGCTGGACCTGCGGCGGCGCTTGAACTTGCGGCACCACCCCGCGGTCTTCTCGATCGAGCAGGGCGGCTCGGCCCAGCCTCGTCTGTCGCAGTTTTCCTCTTACCCATCAAAGATATGATGGATGAGAGCGACAAAAGGCCTAAAATGGCTTCCACAAAAGCCATGGAAAACGCCGAAAATACGGAGAAATGGCTGCCCAATCTGACAAAAGGAAATCTAGGCGTCGTAGAGGGACGCTTCAAGCTTCCCAAGGCTGTACTTTCAGGGAAAAATTCAAACAAAAAGATGGAATGGAGCTGCTCACGATTTCAGCACTATTTGGGAGATTTTGGAGCTCCAAATGGGGAAATCTTCAAGGAAAGGGGCTGCCAACACCCAATAACTGTTGGGTGGTGGTCGGTTTTGGCCAAGGAGGGGTTTAAGAGTGGTTTGGGTCGCCGGGGTTTGGAATGGAGTGCTGAAAATCGAATCTAGGGTATGCAAGGGGGCTGTTTGTGAAGGAGAGGTGGGTTTTAGGGGTTTTCGTGGGATGGGAGGTAGCTAGGGGTGATGTGGAGGGCATTTAAGTGGGTGCGCCCGAAGGGCAGCACCAACGGAGGTCGCCGGCCGGCGATGCATCGCCCGGCCGGCGATGGCATCGCCGGTTAACTCGAAAGTTGACCGGTGGGACCCCATGGGTCTGGTCCCCCATGGTCCCAGGGTCCCAAAAAAGTTGGTCCCACCCCCTGGTTCATAGTATTTTGGTCTCTATGAGCCCAAACATGTATTCGGGGCTTTCCGGGTCCACATCGCAATCCCGAATACCAAACCATATGATGCAGCATATGAATTTGGGGTAGAAGGAGCCAGTACATCTTTCTAGCTCCTTAGTTGCTAAAGAAAGTGAAGTTAGAATGGCCTTATGGCCATTTTTTATGAAATTTTACTATTCACAGTAAAATTTGGTGAATGTACTAATTTATGTTATTTTCACATTCGGTTTGATGCCTAATATGAAATGGATAAGAAAGAACTAAAGGTTGAAGTGTTTAGAGAAGGAATTTTGAAGATTTTTGGTGAAACGGGGTTTTTTAAGCCCTGGCGATTGATTACTGGAGTCGTGGTCATCCCACGGCCCAAAGATTCACTTTTGCGGTTTAAAACCGCTCATAGGACGTCTCCACCCGAGATACGTTACAGACTTGATCTTGCGATCGATCCTTATAGACTTCGCCTATCGGCGAATCTGTGATCCTAGAAGTGTTTCTAGACCCTTCTCGCACCCACCTAAGTCAAAGGAAGCGACAGCGTACGTCGCAAGACCATAACCCAGGCCCAGTATACTCTCATTCATGCTCTGATACCAACTTGTAACACCCTGAAAATCGGGGGTCGTGTATAAACTCAACTCCCGAGTTCCAGACCGTCACTTATGCAACAAATATGGTTGTGATTCAATGTTGTCTGATTTAAAGCATTCACATGAGTAAAAGTATACCAAAACTGCAATTCATACTTCAGATCCAGTGATAAAAGCAAGCGGAAGACTAAACAATATATATATCACTGTATGGAAAAACAAAGTAATCTCGACTGTCTCCAAAGTATGACTACATCTCTGAGTCTCATATACATGTAAATAGACAAAAGAATAAGTTCCAAAATAGTCCCACTGAAGTCCCCCTCGATCCAGGTCACCTACGGGAAGCCGTCGTGATACTGCATATACGAGAACTCATCCTGGTCCTCGTCAATCTCCGGCTCCACCTCCTGGATCTCGTCATCACCTGCAACTACAACAGGGTCTGGTGGGTGTTGCAAACACCATCCCGTAACGTGGGAATGAGTGATCAACTCAGTGGAATCATAGAGCAAAGATTAGCATGTTCACAATTCAATCACGCGATAATAGTAAAGCAGTAAATCAGACAATCCTAATACTGTTGTTTAATGCAAGATGATATGACGTGATGTATGCCCTCACCGACGATCACCCTCATGCGGCAACATCTTACGACCGCGGCATGCCACACTCCCTAGAGTGCTCCACATCTTCCAGGCACATGCAATGCTATGGTGATATGATTACCAAGTTGTTATTAGTCCATTCAAACAGCAGGATTGGGAAACTAAGGTACTTTTCTTTTATCAATCCCAACACGGATCCTGTCTAGGGTCGTCACTCCTAGTAATCTCATACGATGTACATTTCGTAGGTCACTGCAAGGGCTGCCAGGGCTGTTGCTCGCACTCGTTGCACCGCTCCCCCATCACCTTATCAATACAGGCCTACTGTACTCTACTGCACAGAAGGGTCGTCGCCTCCCGTGAACTCAGAATACGCTCGCGGTCACTACAAAGGGCTCGTCGCCTGATCAGTGTAGGCCGACAGCTAGAATATAGTGTCCCATACCACCATAATCTGCTCACGAGTCAAGGTGCTCATTGGTCACTACGGGGAGGTTTGTGGCCCCAGCGTAGGCCGACAGCTCGACCACGGTGTCCCATACCACCATGCCCGGCTCATGAGTCTTCGTGGATCAAGGTACCACGGTTAATAGGGTTTACAATGGTAAGTTCAGTACCCTAGGTTCAAGCAGTTATGATACATACAAGGTGAACAAACATCGGCCAGTCGGGTTACTTGACGGGCTCGACTAGCGCGATCGCATCTCGAATTGAACGACATGAAGTGCGTAAAACACTTCGCGTGGCCTAACCACTGCCGCCAACTCTCAACACGAATCACATTCATCGACGCGTCGTTCGTGGCTATGACCAGTCAGCCACGAATTCGCTCGGTTACCGACTGCCTGGACTAAGTCAAGTCCCACACATCTATGGAATTACATTAACACTATACATCAGGGTATTGGAATTGAAACACATCATGTGAGCATATTAGCACATGTTATAACATTCAACTAAGGCAAATCTTCAAGGCATACTTCCCATGTATATTCAACTTAAGCAAATCTTCAAGGCGTACTTTCTATGCATGTAGTGTAATCATGCATAAGGTAAGCATGTAGGAAAACATTTAGGTCAGCATATTAATCATGAAATCAATCTCAAACTACTACATAACATCATTCAATACAATACATACTATTACAAGCATTTATACAAACACATACACTACACACTTAAGTCCACATATAGTATGTCGACCCAAAGTACGCAACTTGGCGAATCTCTTCGCCAAACTGATTATGCAAGCATTCCTAACTCTCTAATGCGGCGACAAATCATGTCAATCATGTCAGCAAAATATGCATGGAGACCGTACTTCCTACAAATGACTAAAATGCCCTAAATCTCATATTCTTCGTTAATTTGCGAAACAGGAAACGGAGAGCATGTTGTACATGTCAAACGGCGATGCCGTCGATAATCTACTATTAAACGACATTGAAAGCGTTGTAAACCGTCAATCAAAGCGTCTAAAATCCTCACCTAATCTCTTACGGTCGCGAGAATTTGAACGGAGCGTGTACGCTTCGTCTACGGCAGTAGGAGAACCTGATTTGTGGATTTAGTTAGCTAACATATTCAGAATCTACATAAACCCTAAATCAGCAAGTTTTTGAGGTTTTTCTATACCTGAAAAAGTGAAAAAATCACCAGCCAGGTGATTGGAATGAAGTGTTGAAGCAGCAACCGTTGGTGGCTCGGAAGCGGGAAAAATCTCCTCTTCCCTTTCTCTCAAACTCTCTCTCTCTTATGCTAGGGTTTGTGAAATTCGTATGCAAGGAAGGAATGAGGGTTTCAACCCCTTTTATAAGCTTGGGAACGCCGAAAATAGGCTCTGGGACGAAGTTTACTTATTGCCTATCCATTTCGGGGCTGTTTCGGTCCAAAAACTGATTTCTGGTGGTCCCCTGGTCGATTGCGATCAGACTTAAGCTCATGGGTACCAGATGTACCTCGTATTAAGTTTTCAGTCTGGCAGGGTTCGCAGATCACACGTGGCGGACCAGTTTCAGTTCAGCGGTCACCGCACATAGATCAGGACTGAAAGTTCCGTGATAATAAATAGATATTTTTCCTGATCCGAGGGTGTAATCTGGATGAATTCTGATGGTCAGAACGCTTAATACTGACGCGTCAAGTCGTGTGCCAGATCTAAATTTGAAATTCCCAATTCGTCCCTATTTGCGGTCGCTTCAGTCCGGGTTCAACGAAATACTCTGTGATTATCGGTTTGACTTGATCTTTGAGATGATTGTCAAGTCCAGCTGGGCGGTTCTAACGGTCTAAGATAGGAGGTATCAGACCTTCGACGCGCGGTCTAAATCCAATACAAAAATTCCATATGGTCCAGAGGACAAACCTGCTTAGAGTTGGATCCAAGGTTATAGAGTATTGTAGAGTTGTCTGTTCTACTCGATTTGGGTCTTGTAGAACGTATTTAAAGTGATCAGGGACTATTTCCCAGCTACTCTAGCGTTGCGCTAGCTAACTTACGTTTAGTTTCCATGGAAATTATTTATACGCGATTTCGGGTCAAATCGGTACTCGATTCCAAGTACGGATTTTTCATGGGCGTTACACTAGATCTACATTTGAAATAAAAGTCCGATGAAGAACCCTATATCTGGGTAACATAGACTTTAAAGCAAGCGCATTCCCAGTAGTCCATTCCGCATCTATATTACATAAAACTCTAGGGAGCATTCACTTCTCAGATTCAGACAGTTTTGCTACAAGAGTATTGATGGGAATACCGTCATCATTGACTGGTAGATCCATTAATCTAGAAATAAGGTGATGGTCAACATCAATTAGACCTTCTCTAGTAGAAATTGTAAATGTAAGATTCTCAGTAGAGAAGTCAGTAATACAAACATACATAGCTTGCACAATAGAGCGGAATACTGGACTGCCCCAATGTAAAATGTTATCCCATCATACAGATTGACGAAGAGGAAGGATACCATAAGGTGCTAAATGATCAGTGTTAACTATCCGTTCTACTATTACATTGCGCAAGCAAATATCCAACACATATTCGGGACCTTCCTCAGGTGACTGAAGATGGCGCACCGTAATAGGAGCCGAATGAGAAGAAGAGGGACCATGCGATCCTTTCTTCCTATTTCTACTCTCCATTATAACAAGAAAATCAAGGAATACAAGGATTGCAAAAGAGGTAAGAAGGGTTTCAAGAAAATCAGTTTTTTAGCTAGAAAACCCACCAAACAACCATAAACTTTGAAATAAATAACATAAATAAGGAAATGGAAGATTAAAGAACTCAAATATACAAGGAAATTGAAAATAATGCACTAACCAAAGAGGAATCGAAGATAGGTTCGACCGGTCATGGTAAAGCTTGTTGGAGAAGAAGAGAAAAATGAAGAAAAAATTGTTTTTCCCCAAATAAAAAGCGAAACTCGAGTTTCACGACTAGTCGAGTACCTACTTGACCGGTCGAGCCATGACTGGTCGAGTGTGTACTCGACTGGTCATGTAACACTAAAAATTTATAATTTTTCATATATTTGAATTTAGAAATTTTAAAATAATAAATATATACATTATGATACAAAAAAGGCACAAATCATCAGTTCATATTGCACATACCAAGATCAAATTTCAATTTTGTAAACCTAATTTTGTCAAACAGTTTTGTGAGTATATTAGCAAGTTGACTCCCGTTCAGAATATATTCCAATGAAATTATCTTATCTTTCACTAGTCCACAAATATAATGATATCTAACGTCAATATGCTTGGTTAATGAATGCTAAATTAGATTTTTAGATATATTAATTGCGCTTGAATTATCACAATATAAAATCATAGATTCTTGCACAATTCCGTAATCGCTTAGCATTCTCTTCGTCTACACAAGCTGAGTGTATGCATTACCAGCAACAATATATTCAGCCTCAGCTGTGGAGAGCGATACAGATCTTTGTTTCTTACTTAACTAAGAAACCAAATAGTTCCCAACATAGAAATAACCACCGCTGGTCGATTTATGATCAGCATTATCACTAGCCTAATCAGCATCAGTGTAACCAGCTAATGACACACTAGTATCATGTGGATACCAAAGACCAAGATTAGTTGAACTAGCGACATATTACAAAATACGTTTAACAGCAATCAGATGTGACTCTTTAGGGTCCGACTGATATCTAGCACAAATTCCTACACTAAAAATAATATCAGGTCGGCTCGTAGTTAAATAAAGTAAACTACTTATCATACTGTGATAGAACTTAAAATCTACATTCTTACCTATTGAATCCTTAGAGAGTTTTAGAGTAGTACTCATTAGAGTATTAAAAATTTTTTCACTCTCAAATTCAAACTTTTTAACTAAGTTCAGAACATATTTGGTTTGAGAGATAAAGAAACCATCAGGGAGCTATTTGATTTGCAACCCTAGGAAATAGTTTAGTTCTCTGACCATGCTCATTTCAAATTTAGATTTTATACGATCTACAAACTCAACAATCATGTTACCATAGGTAGATCCATAGATAATGTCATCAACATAGATTTGCACTATTAGAATGTGATCATTATGTTTCTTTACAAATAATGTCTTATCAACACTTCCCATTACAAAATTATGACTTAGTAGAAACTTAGTCAACTTTTTGTACCATGCCCTAGGAGCTTGTTTCAAATCATAGAGTGCCTTTTTCAGGCAATAGACATGATTAACATGCTTAGGGTCTTCAAAACTTTTTAGTTTTCAACATACACTTGTTCATGCAAATTGCGATTTAAAAATGCACTCTTTATATCCATTTGGTATATTTTGAATTTTTAAAAACATGCAATGGATATAAATAGTCTGATTGATTCAAGACGAGCTACTGGGACAAAGGTCTTATCATAATCAGTGCCTTCAATTTAGTGCATCCCTGTATAACCAACTTAGCCTTGTTTCTAATAATATTACCAAGTTCATCAGACTTATTTTTTAAAATCCATTTTGTTCTGATAATGTGTTTATCTTTTGGTCTTGGAACTAAGTACCAAACATCATTTCTAACAAACTAATTGAGCTCTTCTTGCATTGCTACAATTCAGTTTTCGTCAGTAAGAGCTTTTTTCATGTTAGCTGATTCTATCTGAGATGTAAAGCACACATAGTTGCACATATCTTCAAGTTGTTTAAAAGTGCGTACATCAGTGAGAGGGTTTTCATGGATTTGATTAGATGGATGATCTTTGACTGTCCTCAGTTTAGTGTTATTTTAACTAGATGAAGAGTCTGGTTTATCAAATAAAAGGATTTCATCATTTTCTAAACTTGAGACAGTGTATTCAAGTGATCATCTATAACCACATTAATGGACTCTTGAATAATACCAGTTCTCTTGTTAAGAACCCGATACACTTGACTATTCAAAGCATACTCTAAAAATATCCCTTCATCACTTTCAGTGTCAAATTTACCCAGATTTTATCGGTCACGTAAGATGCAGCACTTGATGCTGAAAACTCAAAAGTATTTGATAGTGGGCTTCTTATCAAACCACATTTCATAAGCCATTTTACTATTTAATTTTCTAGTATAAATGTAATTAATTATATAACAAATAGTATTTACGGCTTCAACCCAAAGACTTGTAGGAAGCTTTATACTATTTAACATTATATTTTTCATTTCTTGAAGCACTCTATTTTTTCTTTCCACTACGCCACTTTGCTGTGGTGTTTTGGGTGAAGAATATTCATGTGATATTCCCTTATCACTGCAAAATTTCTCAAAACTACTATTTTTAAACTCAGAGCCATGATCACTTCGGATCTTAGTGACTTATAACTCTTTTTCAGTTTGGATACATTTAAGTACTCTTTTTTACTTCATCAAGAGGTTCTGAATTCTCTCTTAAAAAGACTACCCAAGTATACCTGGTAAAGTCATATACAATTACCAGAATATAGTTCTTACACCACAACTATCCATTCTAGTTGGTTCAATGAGATCCATGTGGAGAAGTTCGAGTGGTTTAGATGTGGCTTTGGAATTCACTTTTTCGTAAGCACTCCTGGTTTATTTATCAATTTGGCACTCGCCACATATTTTATCCACTTTCTGGACTTTGGGTAGACCTCTTACCAATTCGCTTTTGCTCAATCTATACAAGTTATGGTTGTGTACATGTCATAGGCTCTTATGCCATAATTCGGACTCATCGGTTTGGACCATGTAATACAATGGCTAAGATGAGCTTGAATCACAAAAAATATAGCAGTTCTCAGAAGTTCTACAACCGGTTAACATTACAGAACCATTCTTATTTAACATTTCATACCCTTGGTAAATTTTACATTATGATATTATCGCGTATTTAAGAGATGCTTAATAAATTATGTTTTAAACTTTTTACATACAAAACATTCTCAAATAGAGGGAGGTTAAAGAGTTGAACTGTACCGTGGCCAACAATTCTACAGTTGCTACCATCACTGAATGTGACTAAACATCAGTCATGTCTTTAAGACTGGTGAATAGACCTTTGTCACCTATCATATGTCTAGAGCAAGCATTGTCTAGGTACAACTTTGAATGGCTTAAAGCTTTGAAAGCAGTGTGGGCAACCAAACAAGTAACCTTAGGGACTCATCTCATTACAGTTTTAGGTTTAGGAATATAGTTGGTCTTCTTGTGTTTATAGTTATTATAGGTCCTACCCACTAAGTTAGATTTTAAGAGCTCCTTAAGTAAATCAACAATTTTCTTAGGTAAAAAATTACGATTTTGATTTTTATAGTTGATATGGTTGATTTTAGGTTTTAAGGTCTGAAAAGTTTTAGTATTTTTAACATTATTTTGATTCAGACTTTTCCCTTTTAAGTTAGAAGACTCCCCTTTAACGAATTTAGGTGGAGTATTCTTATATTTGGGAGGAATACTTTTATCATAGCCCAATCCAGATCGATCACCACATTTTTTGGAACAGGATAAAAGTAAAGTGACTTCTAGTTTTAGCTTTTCATTTTCAGATTTTAAGTTTTCAACTTGGGACGTTTTGAAATCTAAGTCACACTTAATTTTTTCAAAGCAATCTGAAATCTGTACGTGGCCCATTGTGATGTATTTGTAGCCTGCATGGCAAGGCTCGATGTTATGGATATATGGTGCTTAAGTGAGGCCTATTGTGATGTATATTAAGCCTTTGTATGAGACTATGGGTCCACTATACGTTTGGCTCTACGTCGGCCACTCCTTAGGAGCAATGTTGGTTACATGGCCACATTGATGGGCAATGATGGTTTAATGTCCACGTTGTGACCTTCCCTTAGGCCTTATTTGGCCCATTCTCATCGAGGCCGATTATCAATCGATTTTGATTGTCATGGCCGATTGTGGATTTTGATTATCATGGCTGATTGACTGATTAGCAATCAAGGCCGATTATCATGACCGATTGTGAATTCTGATTGTCGTGGCCGATTGACCGATTAGGGATCGAGGCCGATTATCTTGACCGATTGCTGATTCTGATTGTCGAGGCTGAGTATCGAGACTGATTCCAAGTGTTGATTCCGATTGTTGAGGCCGATTTCGATCATCGAGGCAGATTCTGATTCCGATTATTGAGGTTGAGTATTGAGGCCGATTCCATTTGATGAGGTCGATTTCTATCGTCGAGGCCGATTCCGATTGTCGAGGTCAAGTATCGAGTCCAATTCTGTTTGGTTGAGGCCGATTCTGTTTGGTTGAGGTCGATCCAGTTTGGCTGAGGCCGATTCCATTTGGTCGAGGCCGATTCTGACCACCGATTACCGATTTCAATTATTGGGGTCGACGCTGATTACTATTTTTGATTATCAGCGCTGGTGAGTCCGAACGCGATCCCTGTCCCTATAAAATTCAGACATATTTTAACTTGTTCTTTTTCTTCTGGTAACTGTCTACATGAGGCCCCTAATGTTTTCCATCTGTCTATAAATTTTTCTACCGGATCTCCTTCTCTCTGCCGTATAGAGGCCAGCTCCGTAATACTGACATCACGTTCTAAAGAGAAAAAGTTAGACATAAAAACTTCTTGCATTTGTTCCCAAGTACATATCGATCCTGGTGACAAACTAGAATACCATCGAAATACATTGTGTGTTAGTGACGAACCAAACAGTCACAAGCAATACTGCGGTATCGTAAAAAATTTTCCCATACTAGTGATGAAGTGCATCAAATGCTCCTCCGAGGATCCTTCTCCATTAAACTTTTAAAAATTCGGATGCTTGAAATTGGCTGGAAAGGAGATGTCTTCCACCTCCCTTGGATACGACGTTCGATATCTAAAACGTCCAGTATTTTCACGTTCTCTTTCCGCTCTTACAGCTTCTTCAACCACTTGCCTCACCTCATCTTGTGTCACAGTTCTTGCCGTTGGAAAAGACCCTAATGACCCTACCCCCTGTGGTGGGAGGGCGTTAGGTTAATTTTCTTGCCCTTTCTGGGGAATCGCCATTCAAGCTACGTTATGTGCAAGAGTTGTTAGTGCCTCTCTAAGGTTTCTGCATTCTTCCATTAATGCATTATGGGCTTCTGCTATTACATTGAAACCATCTTCTGTAGTTAATCTACAATCTGAATTTGTTCCTGCCATATTGTAACATCCCGAAAATCGGGGGTCGAGTAAAAACCCAACTCCCAAGTTCCAAAATGTTATTTATGCAACATAGATATGTATGATTGAATGTTGTTTGTGTTAATGTATTAAACATGAGTGGGATTACGCTAGAACGGCATATCATACTCCAGAGATAGTTAAATTAACAAGCGGAAGACTTTGATAGTATGTATAACATATATAAACTGTTGTATGTCTCCAGAGTGTGACCATGTTACCAGGTTATATACATACATGTATGCTCCAAAAGTAAACAAAAAGAATATACATGAGTGCTCTAAAAATATAAAGCGACAAGTGTCAAGGCAACAAATCAACCTCCCTGTAATCCCGTCAATCAGAACACGCATAAAGGAGGGATCCTCCTCCTCAGCATCAAGTCCAGCTCCACTTCTCAAGCAGCGCCATCATCTGCAACCAAAATAGGGACTGGTGGGTGTCCGGAAACACCATCCCGCAACGTGGGAGTGAGTAGCTAACTCAGTGGAATAATAGAGCAAGGATTAGCATGTTCTCAAATCAATCATGCGATAATAGTAAAACAGTAAATCAAACAATCCTAATACTGTTGTTAATACAATATGACATGACATGATGGATACCCTCACCGACGATCTCCCTCATACGGCACCATCTTCGTCCGCAGCATGCTTGAGTACCGCTCAGTGCTCCACATCTTCCAGGCACATGCAATGTGATGGTGATATGATTACCAAGTTATTATTAGTCTATTCATATAGCAGGATTGGAAAACTAAGGTACTTCCCTTATATCAATCCCAACACAGATCCTGTCTAGGGTCGTCACTCCTAGTAATCTCATACGATATATATTTTGTAGGTCGCTGAAAGGGCTGCCAGGGCTGTTGCTCGCACTCATTGCACCGCTCCCCCATCACCTTATCAATACAGGCCTACTGTACTCTCATTGCTACGAAAGGGTCGTCGCCTCCCGTAGACTCAGAATACGCTCGCGGTCACTACAAAGGGCTCGTCTCCTGATCAGTGTAGGCTGACAACAAGAATATAGTGTCCCATACCATCATAATCTGCTCACGAGTCATAAGTGCTCACTGGTCACTACGGGGAGGTTTGTGGCCCCAGCGTAGGCCGACAGCTCAACCACGGCGTCCCATACCACCATGCCCTGCTCATGAGTCTTTGTGGATCAAGGTACCATGGTTGACAGGGTTTACAGTGGTAAGTTCAGTACCCTAGGTTCAAGCAGTTATGACTCATACAAGGTGAACATACAACGGCCAATCAGGTTACTTGACGGGCTCAACTAACACGAGCGCATCTTAAGTCGAACGACATGAAGTGCGTAAAATACCTCGTGTGGCCTAACCACTGCTGCCAGCTCCAAAACACGACTCGCGTTCATCGACGCGTCGTTCGTGGCAAAGATAGGCCAACCACGAATCTACTCGGTTGCCGACTGCCTGGACTAGATATCGTCCCAAACATTTATGGATTCACATCAGCAATCATATAAGAGAAATGAAAATAAAATACAACAATGTGAGCATGTTAACACATGTTACAACATACAACTTAAGTAAATCATCAAGCACATGGATTTCATACATATAATGAAATCATGCATATAGCTAACATGTAGGAAATCATTTACATCAGCATATTAATTGAGAAATCAATTCAGTATATTAATTGAGAAATCAATCTCAAATTAATTCATAATACCATTTAATTCAATACATACTAATACAAGCATTTATACAAACACTTAAACTACACACTTAAGTCTACATATAGTATGTCGACTCAAAGTGTGCATTTAGGCGAATCTCTTCGCTAAACTAATTATGCACATATTCCTAACATTCTAATGTGACAATAAACCATGTCAATCACATCAGCAAAATATGAATGAAAATAGTACTTCCTACAAATGACTAAAATGCCTTAAATCTCATATTCTTCGTCGGTTTACGAAACAGGAAACGGACAGTATGTTGTACATGTCAAACGGCGTTTCCGTCGATAATCTACTATTAAACGACATTGAAAGCATTGGAAACAGTCAATCAAAGCATCTAAAATTCGCACCTTTTCTCCTAGAAGCGTATCAATTCGAACGGAGCGTATACGCTTCGTCTACGGCGAATCGGGAACCTAACATACAAGATCTGTCGGTTACCATGCTATGGAAACTAAGGAATGATAAATCAGCAAGTGTTTGAGGTGTTTTCTTACCTAGAAACGCGGTATAAACCCCGGGAAAGTGATTGGATTGCGTGGCTTAACCACGTGCAGCAGGTAGCACAAGCGGCAGGAAATTCTCTTCCACTCTCTCTCACAAACTCTCACTTTCTCTCTCACTCTTGCTAGGGTTTCTAGCAAATTTGGATGGGTGAGAGGAGTGAGGGTTTAAGCCCCTTTTATAACCTAAAAACTTTCCAGATTAGGCTTGGGAACAATGTTTACTTGATGTCTAACCAAATCGGGGCTGTTTTAGTCCAAAAAGACATTTCTGGTAGTCCCCTGGCCGAACGCGATCGGACTTAAGTTCATGCGCGTCGGATGTCGCTCACGTCCCATTTTCAGACCAATAGCATTCGTAGATCGCACGTGGCGGTCCAGTTTCAGTTCAACGGTCATCGCACGTAGATCAAGCTTACAAGTCTCATGATATGAAATAAAAATTTTTCCTGATCCGAGTGTGTAATTTGGCTAAATTCTGACGGTCAAAATGCTTAATAATAACGCGTCAAGTCGTGTGCCAGATTTGAATTTCAAATTCCAAATCTAACCCTATTCTCACTCTCTTCACTACAAGCTCAATGAAATAGCCTGTGAATGTCAGTTGGACTTGATTTTTGAAATGATTGTCAGGTCGAGCTAGGCGGCTATAATGGTCTAAGATTGTAGGTATCGGACTTTCGACGCGCGGTCTTAATCCAATACAAAGTTTCAAAGAGGTCTAGAGAACAAACCGATTTAGAGTTTGATTCGAGGTTTTAGAGTATTATAGCACCATTGATTCTACAAGTTTTGAGTCTTGTAGAACGTATTTAAATCGGTCAGGGACAATTTCACAGCTACTCTAGCGTAGTGCTAGCTAACTTATGCTTAGTTTCTAAAGAAATTAATCCTAAGTGATTTCTTTGGCTATGGAATTGGGTTCTGAGCGGTTACGAAGGTGTTTTGGTTGAACCATTGCCTAAGGACGTCTTGTAACACCCTGGATTTTGGCCAACCTGGGATTAGACGTCCTTAGGCAATGGGTTAATTAAAACACCTAGAAAATCACTTAGAACCCAATTCCATAGCCAAAGAGATCACTTAGGGTTAATTCCTTTAGAAACTAAGCATAAGTTAGCTAGCGCAAAGCTAGAGTAGCTGGGAAACAGTCCCTGATCACTTTAAATATGTTCTACAAGACCCAAATCGAGTAGAACCAATGACTCTATAATACTCTATAACCTTGGATCAAACTCTAAGCCGGTTTGTTCTCTGGACCTCTTTGAAACTTTGTATTGGATCTAGACCGCACGTCGAAAGTTCGATACCTACAATCTTAGACTGTTAGAACCACCTTGCTGGACTTGACAATCATTTCGAAAATCAAGTCCAACCGACATTCACAGGCTATTTCGTTGAGCCTAGACCGAAGAGAGTGAGAATAGGGCTAGATTTTGAAATTTGAAATTCAAATCTGGCACACGACTTGACGCGTTAGTCTTAAGCATTCTGACCGTCAGAATTCAGCCAAATTACACCCTCGGATCAGGAAAAATTTCTATTTCATATTATGAGACTTGCAGACCTGATCTACGTGCGGTGACCGCTGAACTGAAACTGGACCGCCACGTGCGATCTGTGAACCCTGCCAGACTGAAAACTTGATGTGTGCTAGATCCTGTATGCATGAGCTTAAGTCTGATCACGTTCGGCCAGGGGACCACCAGAAATGATCTTTTGGACCGAAACAGCCCCGAAATGGATATACATCAAGTAAACTTTGTTCCCGAGCCTATTCCGGGCACTTTTGGTCTTATAAAAGGGGTTGAAACCCTCACTCCTCTCTCCCATCCGAATTTGAGAAAAACTCTAGATTGGGAGAGAGAAAAGGTGAGAGTTTGTGAGAGAAGGTGGGAGGGATTTTCCTGCCACCTGCTGCTGCTGCTGCACGTGCTTAGGCGACGCACTCCAATCACTTTCTCGGTGATTCCAACGCACTTCCAAGTAAGAAAATACCCTAGAAGTTGCTGGTTTAGTGCTCCCTTGGTTTAATAGCAAAGTAGCTGATAGATTTCGTAAATCAGGTTCTCTATTCGCCGTAGACGAAGCGTATACGCTCCGTTCGAATCACTTCACCTATAAGGGAAATGGTGCGGATTTTAGACGCTTTGATTGACTGTTTCCAACGCTTTCAATGTCGTTTAATAGTAGATTATCGACGACAACGCCGTTTGACATGTACAACATGCTGTCCGTTTTCTGTTTCGTAAACCGGCGAAGAATATGAGATTTAGGGCATTTTAGTCATTTGTAGGAAGTACTGTTTTCATTCATATTTTGCTGATGTGATTGACATGGTTTATTGTCACATTAGAATGTTAGGAATACGTGCATAATTAGTTTGGCGAAGAGATTCGCCTAAATGCGCACTTTGAGTCGACATACTATATGTAGACTTAAGTGTGTA
The DNA here is from genome assembly GCA_037074715.1 of Magnolia kwangsiensis. Classification (NCBI taxonomy): domain Eukaryota; kingdom Viridiplantae; phylum Streptophyta; class Magnoliopsida; order Magnoliales; family Magnoliaceae; genus Magnolia; species Magnolia kwangsiensis. The sequence goes on from CM073578.1 coordinate 74,460,850, forward strand.
GTTTAAGTGTTTGTATAAATGCTTGTATTAGTATGTATTGAATTAAATGGTGTTATGAATTAATTTGAGATTGATTTCTCAATTAATATGCTGATGTAAATGATTTCCTACATGTTATCTATATGCATGATTTCATTATATGTATGAAATGCATATGCTTGATGTTTCACTTAAGTGGTATGTTATAACATGTGCTTGATGATTTCCTTATGATTTAGTTTGAGATTGAATTCTCAATTAATATGCTGATGGAGATGATTTCCTATATGTTGGCGATATGCATAATTTCATTATATGTGTGAAAGACATGTGTAAGATGATTTACTTAAGTTGTACGTTATAACATGTGTTAACATGCTCACATGGTTGTATTTCATTTCCAATACTCTCACATGATTTGCTGATGTGATTCCATATGTTTGGGACTATGCCTAGTCCAGGCAGTCGGTAATAGAGAAAATTCATGGCTAGCTGGTATTTGCCACGAAGGACGTGTCGATGAACGCGAGTCGTGTTTGGAGTTGGCGGCAGTGGTTAGGCCACGCAAAGTGTTTCACGCACTTCATGTCGTTCGACTTGCGATGCGTTCGTGCTAGTCGAGCCCATTAAGTAACCTGACTGGCCATTGTATATTCACCCTGCATGAGTCATAACTGCTTGAACCTAGGGTATTGAACTTACCATTGTAAACCCTGTTAACTATGGTACCTTGATCCACGAAGACTCATGAGCCGGGCATGGTGTATGGGACACCGTGGTCGAGCTGTCTGCCTACACTGGGGCCACAAATCTCCCCGTAGTGACCAGTAAGCACCTAGTCTCGTGAGCAGATTATGGTGGTATGGGACACTATATTCTTGCTGTCGGCCTACACTGATCAGGCGACGAGTCCTTTGTAGTGACCGCGAGCGTATTCTGAGTCTACGGGAGGCGATGACCCTTCCGTAGCAGTAGAGTACAGTAGGCCTGTATTGACAAGGTAATGGGGGAGCGGAGCAAGGAGTGCGTGCAACAGCCCTGACAGCCCTTACAGCGACCTACAAAATATATATCGTATGAGATTACTAGGAGTGACGACCTTAGACAGGATCTGTGTTGGGATTGATATAAGGGAAGTACCTTAGTTTCCCAATCCTACTATTTGAATGGACTAATAATAACTCAGAAATCATATCACCATTACATTACATGTGCCTGGAAGATGTGGAGCACTGAGTGGGATGCACGCATGCCGCGGACGAAGATGGTGCTGTATGAGGGAGAACGTCGGTGAGGGCATCCATCATGTCATGTCATAAGTACATTAATAACAGTATTAGGAATGTTTGATTTACTACTTTACTATTATCGCATGATTGATTTGTGAACATGCTAATCTCTGCTCTCTTATCCCACTGAGTTGATCACTCACTCCCACGTTACGGGATGGTGTTTCCGGACACCAACCAGTCCCTATTGTGATTGCAAATGATGGCGCGGCTTGAGAAGCGGAGCTGGACTTGATGATGATGAGGAGGATTCCTCCTTTATGCGTGTTCTGATTGACGAGATTACAGGGAGGTTGATTAGATACTTTGGCACTTGTCATTTTATATTTTTAGAACACTCATGTATATCCTTTTGGTTTACTTTTGGAGTATACATGTATGTATATAACTTGGTAACATGTTCACACTCTGGAGACATACAACAGTTTATATATGTTATACATACTATCACAGTCTTCCGCTTGCTAATTTAATGGTCTCTAGAGTATGATATGATGTTTTGGATTAATCCCCCTCATGTTTAATACATTAACACAGACAACATTCAATCATACATATCTATGTTGCATAAATAACATTTTGGAACTCGGGAGTTGGATTTTTACTCGAGCCCCCGATTTTTTTGATATTACACGTCTAATCCCAGGTTGGCCAAAATCCGGAGTGTTACACATATATACTGCAACTTCTTCACTTTTTGATGAAGTAGTAATTGAAGGAGAGTAAGAATATGCCGACGTAACAAGACTCGTAGCAGAGAGAGAGAATGAAGCTTCATTGGACTTTTCCATGCCCCCTATGGCATCAATTGACTAAAGTGATGTTGATACTGGTGAATTTGTCTGAGATGGCATTGGTGATCTGATCACCAGCGCTTTTCCTTTTTATTCGCTCGTCCATTTAGCTATCGGAGCATTCAAAACTAAAAAATCACGCGCTGTCAATTGTGGAGCTATTTGCTCAGGATAGATCACCGGAGGAGCTAGTTCGGGATTCCTTTTAACTGTGTTACGTGTTATTGGCCCTCTGATTCTTAACGAAGGCTGATTCATTCTACAATTTTTGACGTTTCATGCTCTTACCTTACGAGATGTTATAACAGTCCAGCCCGTGTCACCTTTTGATGATTGGGGTGAAGCAAAAACAACCCCAGCTGTTACTTGAGCCATGCTACCTTCACTTGCATGATTTGGTGTGTATTCTATCATGAATCCTGTCGGGATGAATCGGAAGTTCACTTTTCTTAAGGGAGTTGCCATGAGTAGTAAGTCGTAGTCGGGTTTTAAAAACCTTCAACATAAAACATAGTTATAATTAGTAGATGAACAATTAAAGTGATTTATCTTAGAGATGAAGGGGAGGATTTTCCCACTGAGAGTCACCATTTTAACGTTCGTAGGATACTGAACTATGATGAAAGTTAATAACAATTTCACTGTTAATATTTAAGTAAGATAATAAAGATTATCCCCAGCAGAGTCGTCATTTTTTTTTGAATAAGAAACAAATGCATTTGATTTGGAAAATTGTCTTATTCAAACATAATAGAGAAAAGGGTATTGAGAACATTCATCACATTTCATTGATACTGAGTTCATTTACATCCTCTTTACATCCCTTAATTTTAAGATAGATCATTTAAAAAATAAACGGCTTATGCTTTGAATATCGAGAGTTCATTTTGACAGCCTTTTGGCGAGGCCAATTTCCGTTTTCGATTATTGGGGTCAAGGCTGATTCTGATTGTCGATTACCAATTTTGATTATCGAGGTTGAGGTCGATTTCGATTGCTGATTACCAATTTCGATTATCGGGATTGAGGCCAATTTCAATTGCCGATTTTTGATTTTGATTATCGAAGCTGACTCCGAATGTCGAGGCTAAATATCAAGGGCAATTGTCGAGGCCCGGTGTGATGTATATGTAGCCACATTTGTGGTCCATTCTGATGAGCATTCGGCCTCGGCTTGATGCATTTGGGGCCTATGTAAAGTATGTGAGGCCTATATGATGAGGCCCATTGTGGTGCATTTTAGGGCTAGGTGATGGAGCCCATTGTGATGTATGTTAGGCCCATGTGAGAGGCCCATCGTGATGTGTATTGAGCTCTTGAGTGAGACCCATGGTATTATATATTTGGCCCTTGTGTGAGGCCATGGGTCCACTATATGTTAGGATTTATATGAGTCATTTCTTGGGGGCAATGTTGGTTAAATGTCCACATTGTCGAGGTCGATTGTCGATGGCGGTTATTGATACTGATTATAAGTATGTAACATAATAGCATCATGATACATGCCCATACACATCATCTACATGTTTGTTATGAGATATGATTGACCATTGCATATGCCATATTGCTGGTTGTAATAAGACTCCCTGATAGGCGAAGATTGTCTCACATGAGTGCATGGTATGCACAGGATTGATACATGACTGGATTGTATAACTCATACATCTTACATTGTGTGTTGTGATTACTGCACGTCCTAAAGACATCAGGGTCGTAGCCTCCACAGGTATATCGTGGATGCCCAAATGGGACACCAAAAATCTATTACTAGCATTGGGCTGCCATAGATGGTCCTGGGTGAAAATCCCTAAATCCTCTTGGTACCAGAGGATGCCCCAACGTCGAGACCAAGTGGATACATGAGTGCCCTAGTACTGAATACCAGGAGGCCGCATCTCCCACTATGTCATGGTCGGTTGGGAGAGGGTGTGGCCTTACCTACCCGAGGGTAGGGGGTATAGCTAGGCTGAGTTTGACCAGCTCGTGAATGGGTCCGCTATAGACATGCTGAATAGGTATTGGTAGACTATTGGCTAGGCGAATATTGAGGTTTCTTACACTCACTTGGACTGTGCTGCTGGGAGAGGGGCAGTGCCACTTGGAGTATACTAAACTCCGGTGATGATCTTAAAGAGGAATCATACTAATATGTGGACTTATTGAGCTGGAGTTGCATACTCATTCATTCATTCATTCAAGATCCACTCGGGTTGGTAGTGCGTAACTATTTGTTATGTGTACCTTCGTAATGGCCAGGATTTCAGTTCGGGCGCACGACTAACCTGAGATCAGTAGTTGACCACATTGAGTTTGAATATCTAAATTTAGGTATGAGACTGGTTTAGATAGAAGTTCCTTGTGATGGACCCCATAGCCTGCGATACTACATATTATTATCCCGACTTCACACTCCCGCATGGTCATTCCATTCGCATCGCATATTGCATGACATGTACGGCATATGACATGTTGGGTTACTGTGTTTCTACATTTATATGGTCTAAATACGGCTGACGTATTTGTGAATACATAAGGAATTGTACACTGCATTGCATTCTTGACACTTGATATTTGGGTCTTTATGATCTTATCAGTATTTCTGCTTACTCTGATAATTCATGATCTTATCAGTATTTCCGTTTAATCTGTTATCGCATGATTTATGATTTAGTCAGTATTTCTTCTTACTTTGATAATTCATGATCTAGTCAATATTTTCGCTTAATCTATTATCGTATGATTTATGATCTTGTCAGTATATCTACTTATTCTGATATTGTAAAATTTATGGATTACCAGTATTTCCAGTATTATAGGCTTATGGTATTGTATTGAATACTTGGCACTTACCTTGTGCACACACTTATACCATCCTCTAAGCTTTCTATAATCTTATGCACGATAGATGCGTGCAGGTGATATTAGGTTACAATAGCGTAGAGCTTAGAGCATGTAGCTGACTTTTAGAGCTTTGATTTTATTTGACCTATGTATTTTCCTTTTCAGTATTGTATTCAAAAATTTATATTAGTGGATATGTGATGATGTTGTCGCTCTTGTGATTTGAGTAAACTTGTAGTTATGCTTCTTACAAGACAAAAGTACGTAAAAAAATCCTCCTTGTAGGATCTCAGGATCGGAACCTGGCATATGAGTGTTGGGAGCTAAAAATGGGTACTACGGAGGCTGTCGGCACCGGATTCGGCTATCGGGCTTCCTGTGAATTCAATTTCCAGGTTTGGGGCGTGACACCCTGCTCGACTAGTTGAGGAACCAACAAAAAACATCTATTTTTAAGTTCAAATCTTGGATTGGTCGAAACTCTCCTTAGATTGGTCGAACCAAAGCTTGGACTAGTCGAACTAAGGCTTAGACTAGTCAAACTAAAGCCTAACTAAAGTATAAAAACCCATATATGTTTAGCATATGAAAGAACCTAAGTCTAAGGTCTCTTTAGGGTCAATTATACTTGAAATTATTGGACATTAAAGTATATACCTTGAAACTTCAGTAGTGTTTAGTGGATCTTCTACTTGAAGTAAACTTGTAGTTGTAGTTTGATCTTGAACTTGAAGGGAAGTAGAGTTTGAATATATTGAACTTGAAGTAATCATCTTCATGTCTTTCACTTTTCAAATTCATGTGTTGATCTTCAAAGTGAACTTTCCATCTTAATTTACTTGAAGGCGAACTTTCCAACATATGTGAGAGCAACATTATAAGTTATTTTTTCCCATCAAAATTTGACAAATAGGGTTGCTTTATACATCACATCACTTACAATCTCTCCCTTTGTCAAATTTGTGATAAAACATACTTAGAACAAAATACAAATACAAAACTTCACACACTCTCAATATGATCACAAAATCTTACAAAACTTCACACGCTTTCTCAATAGGAGCACAAAATGTACTCCCCCTCAATTTGAGCTTGGACTTATGTAGAATACATGTATTAATAAATATATTTCCGAACATACAATCCACAAAATCCATTCCAACATCATTTGATTCAATCATAACCATAAATCTGTCCCCCTTTTTGTCACAACTTGACAAAGGAAGACATAACGACAATCATAAATAGATAATTAAATGACAATAGAAGCAATATGATTAAGAGTAAATTAGGAGAGCAAGGATACGATTAAGAGAGCATAAAGAAAGTAGCATCCAAGAGTATGAATTAAGTCATACAAACCAGTCCAAAATAAAATCAAAGTCAAGCTAGTCTCAACTAGAGGAAGGAGGTGGGATAGACGGGTCAATCTGATGAAGTCCTTTAGTAATGCGATGAAAATATTTTTGCATATACTTCATTGAAGACTTGTGACTTTCAGTCAGATTGTCTTGTAAAACTTTCAATTCAACCACCTTCTCCTCTAAAGATCGAAGGCGATCATCAAATTGAGACAGTTGAAAGTCAGGATCTGCCTCATCATCTATTTCTAATTCATCAAATATGTCATTCATAATTGTATCCGCAGGCATTGGCGCTTCCTTCTCTTCTACATCATCCTCATCTTGCTGGCCAGGGAGATATTCCAGACTCATCTTATGAATGTTAGCATTGTCAAACGGAAGGCCTGTCTCAAGAGCCTTAGTGGAAGGAATGACAACATTTTAATGGATGGCAAGTGTCGTCATAAGGTAGGTAAATGGAATGGAATTACGACCCGAATGAATGTGAAATTGGATGATTAAGTAGCAAATTAAAGAAGGGAGACAAATAGGGATGCCGGATACATTGGCATGAAGAATACGAGCCATGAACGAAGTCAGCTCAGACTTGTTTCCAAACCATGAATATACATTTGATGTAAATATGCGATGAAGAAGACGAAGACGAAGAATCATTTAAGTGGCACGTAGAGCATTACTGCTACTCCAATCGGCATTAAACTGACATAATTTTTGAGTAATCTCCCGACGCTCAGACTGAAACATTAAGTGGATGAATCGGTATGTTATCATCATTAACATTTACATCAAGCAAACTTGAAATCAGGTGCTTATCTGCAGGACCTGTCCCTTCTTTAAAGTTGATAGAAAATGTGAGATTTTTAAGGGACAACTCTCCAATTGATGCATACATGCCTTGAGAAATAGAGTGATAAGCCGTTCTGCCCCAACCCAGAATATTTTCCTAACCAATTGCAAAAAGGATGGGCAATAGTTTAAATGGAGCAATGTGGTTGAGATTAATCATCTTTTCTATTATAATATCTCTTGTACAGAAATCTCTTACATGCTCCGAATCTTCTTCGAGAGCTCTCAGGGTTCTCATCCTAACTGGAGTTGACCTAGAGGATGAGCCGCGAGTTACTTTCCTCTTAGTTCAATGTTCCATTTAGAAAATGCACAAGAGAAAATTAAAAATAGAAGATGGGTTTGACAAAAATCAGATTTTTTTCCCAAAAATCCTTTATGAAAAGAGTGAAAATACCAAATCGACAACAAAATGAAGCTTAAGATGCATACAAGAACCCAAATCTAAAAGAGAATTGAAAATGAGGCACTTACAATGACTCTTTGAAGATGGGTTCAACGAGTCGAGCAAGTGCTTGTTGAGGAAGATGAAGAAAAATGAGGAAAAAGTGGTTTTTTCCTTTTTTAGAGAAGCCCACCCGTGTTACTTAACCTGTCTTGCCGCACTGAAAATTTCAAATAATTTGAAAATTTTTCAAAATTTTTTGCATAAAAATTATAAAAAATGTAAAAAAATAAATTAAAATGATTTAATTAAAAAAATAAATACACATACCAATATCATGTTTTTATTTGGAATATATATTCCTGTCAAGCGGTTTACTCATAATGTTGGTAAGCTGATTTTCGGTCTATATATATTCTAAAGAAATGCTTTTATCTTTAACCAATTCTCGAATATAATGATAACAAATGTCTATATGCTTCGTACGAGAATGTTGGATGAGATTTTTAAAATATTAATTTCACTAGAGTTATCGCAATACAAGATCATTGTATCTTGTACAATTCCATAATCGGTTAGCATTCTTTTCATCCAAACTAGCTAGGTACATGTATTACCAGCTGCGATATATTCAGCCTCAGCTGTAGATAAAAAAATTGAACTCTGTTTCTTACTGTGCTAGGAAACTAAACAATTTCTAACATAGAAACATCCACCACTGGTAGACTTTCTATCATCGATGTTACTTGCCCAGTCAGCATCTTTATATCCAGCTAGTTGCACATTCGTATCATGTGGATAGCAAAGGCCGAAGTTAGCAATACTGTGACATATCTAATTATGCGCTTAACAATAATGAGATGTGATTTTTTTGGATCAGATTGATATCTAGCATAGATTCCTACACTGAAAGCAATATCTGGTCTATGAACAATTAAGTATAAGAGACTACTAATCATGTTGCGATATAAGCGAGAGTCTATACTTTTACCAATTTCATCCTCTGAAAGTTTGAGAGTTATACTCATAGGAGTATCGAATTTCTTACCGTTCTCGAATCCAAACTTCTTAACCAAATTTAAGGTATATTTGGTTTGAGAAATGAAGATACCATCTTCTTGTTGTTTAACTAGTAAGCCTAGAAAGTAATTCAATTCTCCAACCATACTCATCTCGAACTTGGATTTCATAAGCTTTGCAAACTCAACGGACATGTTAGTGCTTGTAGAACCATAAATAATATCATCAAATAAATCTAAACAATTAGTATGTGTTCATTATACTTTTTAACAAATAAAGTTTTATCAACACTTCTCATGATAAATTTGTGATTATGTAAAAACTTAGTCAGCTTCTCATATCATGCCCTGGGAGCTTGTTTTAGACTGTAAAGTACTTTTTAAGGCGATATATATGATTTGAGTATTTAGGGTCCTGAAAACCCTTAGGTTGTTCAACATAGACCTCTTTATGTAGATCACCATTTAAGAATTCACTTTTAACATCCATTTGATATATCTTGAATTTTTTTAAGCAAACAATGGATATAAATAATCTGATGGATTCAAGGCGAGTTACTGGCACAAAAGTTTCATCATAATCGATTCCTTCTATTTGAGTGTACCCTTGTACAACTAATCTAGCCTTGTTTCTAATTATACTTCCCATTTCATCAGATTTGTTTTAGAAAATCCATTTGGTTCCAATTATATGTTTATCAGTTGGTCTTGGAACCAAATAGCAAACATCATTCCTAACAAATTGATTTAACTCTTCTTGCATGAATGCAATCTAATTTTCATCGGTAAGTGCTTCTTTTACGTTGGCTAGTTCAATTTGAGAAGTAAAGTAAACATAATTGAAAATATTCTCTAATTGTTTTCTTATTCATATACCAGCGAGAGGATTAACTAATATCAAATTAGTAGGATGGTCTTTGATTGATCTTATTACAATGTGAACTGGACTAGATGAAGAGTAAGGTTTCTCAATTAAATTGACTTCATCATCTTCTATACTAGGTGTGGGTGTGATCAAATGATCATCAATTACAACATTAATAGATTCCTAGATCACTCATGTTCTTTTATTAAGAACACGATATGCTTGACTATTCAGATCATAACCCAAGAATATCCCTTCACCACTCTTAGCTTCAAACTTCCCTAAGTTTTCACGGTCACATAATATGAAGCACTTACTTCCAAAAATTTGAAAGTACTTAACAGTTGGTTTCTTATTGAACCATAACTCATAGGCTGTTTATCTTTTGATTTTCTTACATACACATGGTTTATAATATAGCAAGTGGTATTTATAGCTTCAGCCCATAAGTTTTTAGGTAAATTCATGCTATTTAGCATAACATTGGCCATCTCTTATAGCACTCTATTCTTTCTTTCAACAACCCCATTTTGTTGAGGTATTTTAAGAGCAGAAAACACATGCGATATGCTATGATTGGTACAATATTTCTCAAAATTTTTATTTTCGAATTCAGTACTATAATCACTTCTAATCTTGATAACATTCATTTCTTTTTCAATCTAAATTTGTTTTAGTATTATTTTGACTTTATCGAGAGTCTCAGATTTTTCTCTCATTAATGCTACCTAAGAAAATCTGGTAAAGTCATCAACAATAACTAGAAAGTACTTCTTTCTGCCTCTACTCTCCGTTCTGGTCGGTCCAACTAAATCCATATGGAGAAGTTCAAAAGGCTTGGTCGTAGCAAAGGAGTTCACTTTCTTTTTACTACTCCTAGTTTGTTTCCTGATTTGGCATATGTCACATATTTTATCAACCCTTTTTATTTTGGGTAGAGGTTTCGATAGTTAACATGTCCAAGATGTTTATGTCATAAGTCCGTTTCGTCTGTTTGGACCATGTAACATGAAAATTTAGAAGAGCATGACTCATTGATAATATAGCAGTGTTCATAAGTCTTATGACTATTTAATATCACACAACCTTTCTCATTTGAAATCCCACATCCTTGATTAGTAAATTTTACACTATGTTTGTTATTGCATATTTGAGATATACTTGAAAGATTGTGTTTAAGACCTTCAACATATAAGACGTTTTCAAAAGGAGGAAGATTAGAGAGTTGAACAGTACCTTAGCCGATAATCCTACAGCTGCTTCCATCACCAAAAGTAACTGAACCATCATTCATTTCTTTGTAGTTGGTGAATATATCCTTGTCACCATTTTGAATGGCTAGAAGCTTTGAAAGCAGTGTGGGCAACAAGACAAGTAACTTTTGGAACCCATTTCATTATGGTTCTGGGTTTAGGAGTACCATTGGTTTTTCTTGGCTTATGAGAGTTGAAATTTCTCTGTCTATTAACTCTGATAACATTAGAGTTAGATTTAAGAAGCTCTTTGAGTAAGTCCACCATTTTTTCAGCTAAAAGGTAATATCTTTGATTTCTAAAGCTGATGTTATTAGAATTAACTTTAGAAGCTTGAAAATGTTTTGAATTTTTGAAACTATTTTGGTTACTATTTCTCAAATTCTTACCTTTTGAGTTTAAGGATTCACCTTTTACAAATGTAAGAGATGCATTCTTATTTTTTAAGGGAGTATCTTTGATATAGATCGTACCTGATTTATTGCCATACTTTCTTGATGCGGTTAATAACCTTTTCAGCTTAGGGTCTCCATAGGCATATCTCCAAGTATCGTTAGAACTCAATAAAGAAGAAACTTTGAGTTTTAAATTCTCATTTTCTATTTTGAGTTTTTCAAATTCAGAAGTTTTGAAACTTAAATCAAGTTTTACTTTTTCATAACAATCAGAAAGATGAGATTTTTCCAAAACAATATTTTCTTCTTTTAATTTAAGAAAATTTTCTTTTAGAATCTTTAACTTGATAGCTATTTTGTAAGTTTCCCTGTATAGGGCATTATAGGCATCCTGAAGATCAACTTCATTTTCATTTTCAGGGTCACTCCTGAGACTCTCATAATCAAATAAGTTACAACTATTTGAGGAGGTGACTCTGGCTATAGTTATTAGGCCTTCACTTCATTTGAAGTTTCTTGTTCTGATTCATCTGACTCAAAAGAACTGTTAGAGCTAGATGATTCATCCCAAGTATCTAACATACCCTTTCTTTTTGACTTATCCATTTTGGGACATTTATTTACCAAATGCTCGTATTCATGGCACTTGAAACATTGATTGTCTTTTATAGATTTTCAAGTTTTAAATTTTCCCTTTTTCTTATCAGAAGGTTTTTAAAAATAAACTCTTTTCTTACTTTTGAAAATCCTATAAAACTTTTTAGCAAGTAAAGCCATATCATCCTCTGTATCTTCAATATCGGAATTAATATTGTTATCTTTTGAATTAAATTTAGATGACTTAAGGGCCATGGACTTACCTTTGGAAGCTTTAAAATTTAACTCGTATGTTTGAAGAGAACCATCAACTCCTCAACGTTCATTTGAACAATGTCTCTTAGTCCCTGAATGGCAGTTACTTTGGAATTAAACCTCTTAGGAAGAGATAGTAATATTTTAACACAGACTTTGCTTTCTGGGATTCCATCTCCTAGACCCCACATAGAATTAACTATGTCATTTAATTTTGTATAGAAGTCCATGAAAGTTTCATTTTCTTCCATACGAATTTTCTCAAATCTTGTAGTGAGGATTTGAACTTTATACTTTTTAACAATAGTAATTCCTTCGCGTGTCATTTTAAGAATATCCCAGGCTTGTTTAACTATATCGCATGAAATGATTCTTTTGAATTCATCAGGTGATAAAGCACATGTAATTACATTTAATGCCTTAGCATTTGCACTGCTTTCATTTTTCTGAGGTGTAGTCCATAAATAAAAAGGAGTTTCTTTAATGGACTTGGTTCCATCACTGCCTAGAACCTCAGACACAGGTGGTTTCCATTTGGTTACCATGACTTGCCACACACTTTCATCTATAAATTTTAAGAAATTTCACATTCTGGCTTTCCAAAAAGCATAATTTGAGCCATCAAAGGGTGGTGTCCTGATAATAGACAAACTATTGAAATTTGACATAATGAAAGCTCCAGATCTTTAAACTTAAGGAACTTAATCCAAGTAAATGAGCAACTTTGCTCTGATTCCACTTGAAAGGGGCGAGCTCTTAGTCTTAGAGGGGGGGGGGGGGGGGGGGGTTGAATAGGACTATGCCAATTTAAAAATTAAAGAACTGAAAGATTAAATAAATCAAAACTAATTAGAGATCTCAACTGTAATAGTATTGAGAAATTGATTCAAACCTTGTTCAGAGGATAAACTTACACCAAAAACAAATATTTTAGGTAGGACAACCCGATTTCTTGAACATAGTAAGGATCAAGATCAAAAACTAAAATAATAGGAAAAGGAAAGAAAGTTATCTATTACAAGCATTCACCACATGTACATAAAAATATTACAACCATTCAACACATATACATCACACACATCATTCACCACAAAACACTAGGAGTTATAGTGGTTCGATGTGTACACCAACTGTTCTCAAACAGCCACACCTACTCTACTCCCAATATTCACAATCCACGTGATATTGGCGTTCACTAATAATTAAGGTTTTCTCAGGTTCACTTTAAAATGTATACAGTTGTGTTTTCAAATGGGCTATCACAATCAAAACCCCACGCTGAGATTTTCTAACTATCTCAATCAAAACCAATACAGAGATTTTTTGGATATCTCAAGAAACTAAAAATGAATAAAGAATAATACTTATCTTCTTCTGAAGACATTATTTAATGTAGCCCATAGAACCGCTTCTCTTGATGTAGAAATGTTCAATATCCAATAAAAATTCATTTAAGAGTTCTAGGTTCAAAATTGATTTTAAATTAATTCAAACCTTGGGCTACTTGTTTAAATTCCTTAGATCTCACACAAAGAGTATAAACTCCCTTTATAATATAAGATTCATAAAAGAGATCAAGAAATTACAAAACAAAAAGCTATTAAAAAGATTTTAAATTACCGTGCTATAGCTTGAAGAACATGGAGACTTTTCTCTCTTAAAGTGAAGGCTTTTAATGGCTTTAATCAATGAATTAGAATGAGAAAAGGCATCTATTTATAAGCTGAAAATTGGTTGCTTCGACTAGGATAATGTCTCCTTCGACTCGTATAAGAATCAACCAAATTTTAAATTTTGGGTATGATCGGATAAAACCGTTCTTCGACTGGTCGAAAGGCCTACTTGACTGGTCGAGGGCTCTGCTTGACCAATCAAGCACAACCTTCGACTGGTCGAGGGTGCTAAAAAATGGTTACCTGACTTCGAGTCAAGCACCCTTCGACTGGTTAAGGAGTTGCCTTCAACTGATCGATCACCCTACTCGATTGGTCGAGGAACCAATAGAAAAAGTCCATTTTTAAGTTCAAATCTTGGACTGGTTGAAACTTTCCCTAGACCAGTCAAACCAAATCCTGGACTAGTCGATCTAAGGCTTAAACTAGTCAAACTAAAGCCTAACCAAAGTATAAAAACCCATGTATATTTAGCATATGAAAGAACCTAAGTCTAAGGTCTCTTTAGGGTCAATTATACCTGAAATTATTGGACATTGAAGTATATACCTTGAAACTTCTACTTGAATCTTCAGTAACATTCAATGGATCTTCTACTTAAAGTAAACTTGTAGTCATAGCTTGATCTTGAACTTGAAGTGAAGTAGAGATTGAATATATTAAACTTGAAGTAACCATCTTTATGTCTTGCACTTTCTAACTTCATGTGTTGATCTTGACGGTGAACTTTCCATCTTGATTTACTTGAAGGTGAACTTTTCAACACATGTGAGAGCCACATTATAAGCTATTTTGTCCAATCAAAATTTGATAAATATGGGTGCTTTGTATATCACAACACTTACATTGGGTCTAGTCGTAAATGGGGTTTTCGACTAGAGATTGTGTGTACCTTTCACCATTAAAGGTACTCCTATTTATAGGTAAGAAGAGGTGGTAGCATAGAGGAGATCTTTATGTTGCAGAGGGATTTGAATCTTAATGTGTGGTGGAATTTCTCAAGATCATTGGCGAAGATCTCGGGATCCTAAGCGTGTTAGGGATATCATTCAAGATCCTTAGAGAAGATCTTGGGCGGATCTCTCTTAGATAAGATCTGTTTGATCGGAATCAGTGGAGATGTGTAGTAGGAGTCAAGGTGGCCTTGGCCAACCTGACTCGGGGGGAGGGGGGGGGGGGGGGGAGGGAGTGTAAGACTCGTATCTTAGTCCGTACCATTCCGACGATTCCCATGATCCTCCCTATCAAATTTCGATGACCCACGACCTGTAATCAGCATTTGTGCATGACCCTAAGTTCCACCCTATCAATCTGAGTCGACTCAACCCGAGACTTGTACCCTAGAAACCGCGTCGTCGTCGGGTTCCAACGCCACGTCTCGCTTTCAGTTTGAGGAAAATGCCACGCATTTACAATTCTGAGAGAATCTCTACCCAATATATCCCATCAATCCCATCAATTGTCAAGTACATGTCAAGTACACACATCACTCAACCCATCACTCAACCTATCACTTAACTCGTCACAACCCATACCTCTCTTACATTAGCAACCCCAGAAGTCAACAATCCCTTACACAACCCATCCCTCTCTCCCATGCATCACTCCATCACCCATCCCTCTCTCTCCTTACAACCCTCTCTCTCTCATTTCTCACACCCATCTCCTAAGCAACCCAAAAAAATCCCACGTCCAAGCTCTCCCAACCTCCGAGAGAGTTTTGTGTGTGGCCCGCTTCCTACCCTCTCATCTCCCACCTCAACCCTCCATACTCCATCATCTTCCGTTGGGATCAAAGCCAAGGAACAAAGGAAGCCATAGGAGAGAAGAAGAAGAGATCTAAGGTGGGTGATCCACCGTCGATTTTGATTTCTAAGGGCCCACTCATTGTGGGACCCACTTGATGTATGCATTGTATTACGGAGGGCCCAATAGTGGTGGGGTTCCTCCCCTTCTCGCTTCTCTCTCTCTCTCTTATGAATGACGGTGTGTGTGTGTGGCCCACCATGAAGTATGTACTTTATCCATGCCATCCACCGAGTGGTCGACATGACAGTCTGTTTGGACGGGCCCGAATGAAGGAAAACACAAGTATTAATTTGATCTGGAGATGATGTGGGCCACACGTGTGGACCACCCCCCCCCCCCCCCCCCCCCCCCCCATGATATATGTCTCCATATTGATGTCAGCAAGGAGTGGGGACCACTCCACACGTACTGCACGTGTGGAGATGGGCTCACAACAGTGCAAGCACCAACCATCTAACCGTTCATCTAGCATCTAGAGAGTCTGGACGCTGGCACCTCTCACACCCTCCCACACACACACATATATATATATATAATATAAGATATATATAATATAATATAATATATTATATTATAAAGTAGTAGTTATGGTGGGAAACTCCCACGTGGGACTCACCATACCTACAGTAGCTATATAAGCAACTGTATTCACGTTAGCTGCTCTGACGAAAGGAGAGATCCTCACCGTTCAGAGGTTTGGAAGGTGGGACTCACCGTGATGTATGGTTTCATCCACACCATCCCTGGTTGGGATGGTGGATTCACACAATGACGTCTATGTTGTATCCCTACTGTCCATCTATTTATGTGGGGCCACCGTGATGTATGGGTTTTGCCATGCCATCCAGGATGCTGGATGGGTGGGACCCACTTTATGGATGTATTTCATCAACACCATTCATCCTTTTAGTGACCCGTCTCAGGTTTGAGACAGAATAAGACAGATCCTGTTATCAAGTGGACCTCACTATAACGAACAATGGAGTTGAACGTCTACCATTAAAACCACTTTTGGGATTACAGAAGTTTTGAATCAATATAATATTTATTTTTCCCTCCTTGTTTAGGTCCTTATAACCTTATGAATAAACTGGATGGAAAATAAATACTATGGTGGGGCCCACTAGAATTCAACCGTGGAAATCATTATCACCACTGCCATTTGTGGTATGGTCTAGATGATCCTTAGAATATGATTCATTTTGTGATAATACTCTAAAATGATCTCTAACTATAGATGAATGGTGTGGTTAGTATGGGCCCATTTGATTTGGCTCATTTAAATCGGCCCATTTAATTCCATTCGATCAGCCCATTTAATTCGGCCCATTCGATCGGCCAATTTGTATCAACCCATGTGATTCAACCCATCTGATTCAGCCCATTTGAAATGACCCATTTGATACGGCCCATTTGATTTATCCCATTGATGTAATTGGGGCCCATTTTATGAGGCCTGATGTGATGTACTTGGGGCCCATTTGATAAGGCCCGATGTGATATATGAGGCCCAGCTTGTTGTGTTTGCGGCCCATCCGTTAAGGCCCAATATGATGTATTCAAGGCCCATGGATGAGGCCCATTGTGATGTATTCGAGGCCCATGGGCGTGGCCCATTGTGATACATTTGAGGCCCTTGTATAAGGCCCAATGCGATGTATGTGAGGCTCATGAGTGAGGCCCAATGTGATGTATGTATGGCCATTACATTGTGTATGAAGCCCTTATGTGGGCCACTCCTTGGAAGCAATATTGGTAAGATGTCTGTATTGATGGGAAATGATGGTTAAATGTCCTCATTGTGACCTTCCCTTAGGCCTTGTTAGGCCCATTTACATCATTCTCTAAGTGGATTAACCCTAATTATTGGGTCTCATTTGCATGATCCAACTATTCTCATTGGGCTATCCCAAGATATTGGGTCCCCATTGGTTGTTAGTAGGGTTACTTCTTTTATTTTAGAGTCCATCTAGGACTCATTTGGGCCCCCTAGGGCATCTAGCGAGCCATGCAATAGTATGGTGAAGGATCCCTTTTCGGATCCCTAAGATTGTGGGTAGGCTGCTTAGGCCCAACCTTGATATAAGGGGGAGTACATCATCACCATCATATAATATGCTTAGAATAGCTCCACGATCCATGCCCATATGCATCATATGTATGCTTGATGTGAGGAGTGATTGATCATAGCACATGCCATTGGGCATACTATTATGGGACTCCCTGATGGGGGGAGTTGCCCACATGAGAGAGCAGTACACGCAGGATTGCTGTATGACTAGATAGTGTGATTCATGCATTTTGTGTTGTGTGACATGATTACTGTATGCCCTACTAACATCAGGGTCGTAACCTCCACAGGCATATCGTGGTTGGTAGGACTGGACACCGAAAATCTTATTCTACATGGGGTGCTATAGATGTCCCTCGGTGAAATTCCATAAACCCTTATGGTACCAGGAGGTTGCTCCAACGTATAGACCAAGTGGGTACATGAGCGTCGAGTGCTGATTACTAGAAGGTCGCGCTTTCTACTGTGTCATGGTCGGTTGGAAGGGGGTGCGGCCTTATCCACCCGAGAGGAGGGGACAAAGTTAAGCTGAGTTTGACCAGCTCGAGGAATGGGTCCACTATCGATGAGTTGAGCCCTATATTGGCAGACAGATAGTGAGGTCTCTTCCACTCACCTTGTTACGCATGATGGGGCAGCAATCTAGTTTGGAGTGTACTAGACCATGGTGATATTCCAGAGTTGAGCTGCATTGATATGTGGACTCAATGAGGATTGGTATGCTTGAGTTGCATCTCGCATTGCATGGCATTGGTATGATCGACATCATTCATGCCTTGCATCGCATAGCCTTGGTATGGTCAATAGTATTCATGTATTAATCAGCATATTCCACATTACTCTGATATTACATAATTGTATTACTACATTGCACACACACTTTTACCACCCTCTAAGATTTCTGTATGCTTATACATGACCGTTGCGTGCGTTGGACCCAACAGTGCTGAGGCAGGAGCGCATAGCAGATCATCTTGGAGCTTTTGTCTATCATCATTGTATTTCCCTTTATGTGCACTGTACTTATAAGTTTTTGATCATAATGAAAATGTGATGTAGTTTTTGATTGTTGTTTATGGGTTATGCCTTGGGTTATGCTTATTACGAATCGAACTGATGTTGAAAATCCTCTTTGTAGAATCCCAAAATTGGAACCTAGTAAATGGATACCAGGAGCCGTGATGGGGTATTGCGGAGGTTGTCTGCGTCAAATTCGGCAATCAAAAATTTTATGAGCCTGGTTTCCAAGTTTGGGGCATGATAGGGAATATGCCGACCTAGAGTTATACCATCCTGACTCCTTCGAGGAGCGATTGAGCTTCTTTTGACATCAGGTAGATCAATGGATCTTCCGATCTTCTTATGAGAGACCATGCTCGATCTCGTTTCCCGCTAGCCCTGGGATCAAGAGGCAGACTTTTAGTTGTGTTTGTCATTATCCGACATAACAAAGTGCACGTAGTTTCGACCTGACCACTTATTTTGTCCAGTCCTTTTTTCCCATGACAGTAGGCCCTCCTCACTTTTGAGTTCACGTAGTGGGATTGATAAGTACATTGGTGGTGGTCAGGTTAGACCATCGTGTGCACGGGGTGTTGAGTTGGCTTGCTATTAATATCAAGTTAGGTGGCATACGCGGGAATCAAAGTGTATCCACAATCATGACACGCGACAGTCGAGGTGGCGTGTCGTGGCTCGAGGTCACGTGCGTTGTCAGGGCGCCTTTTCAGCGCTTGGCGTATGGGGCAGTTACACATGGCCTATCTTCTGTAATAAAGCCATGAAGTGAGTGGTAGCGATCCACATGTCTAAGTGGGAATGTTGAGGAGTCATTTTTTTGTTCTGCATTAAATGTGAGCATTGAGTTCTCGTACAAGTGGGCTTACTGTAAAAGGAGATGCCCTAGCATCATCCAGGGCTATTTGCCCTTTTACCTTTTTGCCCCTTTATTGTGTTCGACGTTCTTCTCCGGCGTCAGGCGATTTCCAGCGAGGTTTCGATCTCTCCTCCTCGGTGAGCCTCGCATTCATTCTTCTACCCCCACCCTCCTTTGTCTCTTTCTTTTTCTTTGGGTTTCCGATTTCTGATGGTTTTTATGCTAGAAAATAAGTTCAGATTGCCTAACCAGTGGGGAGGTGTGTTCTGGCATGATGGTTAGGCATATGAGCTTCACCCTATGTCGAACCCACCATCACTGTTGGTGATGATGAACGACAGGGACTTCTGGGCCTCCCATGAGTCGTAGATGGCAAATCGGTCCTCGACTGAGCAGCTAAAGGGCGTAGAGGGGGCTGCCCTAGTGATTGAAGAAATTAGTGTGTCTTTGTCAGAGGAAGAGGAGAAAGGGTCGGTAAGGTCCACGAGGACGGAGGCTGACTTGGTGCGGATCAGGTCGTGGTATCATATTCTAGACTCTGTGATATCCTAAGCTCCTGCACTAGGCGAGCTCCTAAATAAACCCCAGGAGGGCGAGGTGGCCATCTACCAGGTTGCCCTCCAATGTGGGTTGAGGCTTCCTCTACAGAGTATAGTGAGGAGAGTCCTTACATATTTAGAGTTAGCTCCTTAGTAGCTAATCCTTAATGATTGGAGAGTGCTAGTGGAGACATTCATTCTCTGGTCTGAGCTTGACCAACCTGAGCTGACTGTGAATGAGTTTCTCTTTCTATACCAAGTGAAGTCCAATCTTTTTCATGAGGTCATATATTATTTTGCTGCTTGGCCAAAGACTGGCAAAGCCATAATCACGGACATATCGACCTTGAATAAGAACTGCAATAGCAAGTGGTTCTGTGGCTTAGGGGATTGGGAGACATTAGGAATTTTCGGGTTGTGTTCTTGGGTTTCGATCTCTTTTACTAAACCAGGTCAATATACCAAAACTATTTTTCCTTAGTTTATTGCATTTTCTCCATTTCTAACTATGGTCGTCCATGGTAGATCTACCCAAGTACTCTGCTGGAGTGAGTGGGGAGAGCTAAAAGTGCCCTGATTTGTCAATTAACGTGAGTGTTGAGTTAACAAGACAAGTGAGCCCAATAGGAAGATTGTTCAAAAGTTTGCTTCAACTGGATGTAACTTTAGATCTCTACAAAGGTAAACTTAGCCTCACATCCCATGTCCCAAAACACCAGGTATATAAAACCCTTAAAAAAGTTAAAACAACATCGGGTTTAAGGTGTGAAAACTGTTTTGCAAAATTAGGAAAATTTCTAAGTTTTCAGCCTTTGTCGATTTATCGATTGTGCTTCGATGAAATCAGACTCTGTTATCGATGTCCTCGAAACTCCCTCGATGTTATCAAAATAAGGACTTCAGATGTCCAGCAACCAAAATGAATCTTGGACTAAACTATCGATGAATCGATGACAAGCTCGATATCATTGATATTCGAATCTCGAGTTCATTGAAACGGCTCGATAAAATCAACAACAGGTCAGTTTCTGTCCAGTAAGCAGTTAAGGAAAATTATATGATCTTAGATATCTCGAAGAGAGCCTGTTTCGAATAAGAAATAAATGTGTTTGATTTGGGAGATTATTTTATTTAAACATAACAGAGGAAGAGTATTTAAAACGATCATCACACTTTATTAATGCTGAGTTCGTTTACATCCTTCTAGTATCCCTTGATTCTAAGATAGATTACTCAGAATAAAGGAATTATTATGAGTTCAATTGTCAAAGTCAAATATTAAATCCGACAGCATTTAGTCAGTGATTTCAGTCATCTCCTAGGACTTAGGAGGAATATGCTCTTCTGCTGATTACTCTCCTTTAAACTTAAAGAGAAGGAACTTCAGGACCTCAACCATTTCAACAGTATAACAGCCCTTTATCTTCACAGATTGCAGGGAAATCTGGTTGCGCAGACCCGTGCAACAGATGTCAGTTGCGCGGACCCACGAAAACTACCGTAGCCGTCTCCCTTACCTTCAATCTTCTTCCTTGCTTTGTTTCCTCTTAAAAATCTTCAATCGGTCCAAATGAAGGAGGTGAGGGGGGATTTATAGGCCCTCACACGTGTGGTACCTCGATTTTGGCACCATGGGATCCACCTTTCTATGTTTAAGACCTTTTTGTAAAGAATCACTCCTGGAACTCATTGCGCGGACCCGCATAATGCTTATTTTGGTTGTGCGGTCTTACGTGACGGATATCTGTTACACGGACCCATGGAAACCACCCTCAAGTCACTTCATTCGTCTTCTTCTTCAATTCTCTTTCTCAATTTCAATCTTCCTTTACTTCAGCCCTTCATCATTTTTTATGTCTCAACAGATGCCCCCTTGATCCTTTCTTTGTTTCCACTAAAAATCAAAGAAAAAGGATCAAATTAAACCCCTTTTACAGGGTTTGTGCGGACCTGCACAATGAGAACCGACGCACTGTACTCAGTCATACGTCCTATAAATATCCTAACCCTTTAGTCATTGCCCACGCATTTGTACTGCAGTGAACCTCTATTATTTTACAATTTTCCATACAACAAACTTCTGTTGCGCGAACCCATGCAACTGATCCCTATTTGCGCAAAGTCTTCTGGCCCTTGTGCAAACCCGCATAACTGATCTTGATTGCGCAAGTCCGCGCACCCAGAATTTTAAAGTTTTGAAACTTCTTTTCACCATGACCGGTTCTCCAGCCTCATCTTTTAGAGGAAAGAATCGTCCATCCTCTTCTAGGCAATAGCAACCTCTTCCTCATTCTTGAAAACATGTGGAGATAAATGAAGAATCCTTGGATCTCTATAATCCTTTCACCAGTAATCAAACCATTATCCCTATGAATTTACAGTGTCACTGGTCGATCTTACACTGTGAACCCTTTGATCGACAAAATACCTTCATCTCAGTGAATGACTGGGTCATGAGAGAACTGAGGATGCTGACAGGATATCTAGGAGAAAATGGACTTTGCCAGAGAGTAGGTAGAATTCACAAAATGAGATTTTTATGTCCTCATTGTGATCCCCATCAACCTTCCCCTTTCCATTACTTCGAAATAAGTCAACAACTCTTCTTTCTTGAGAAATTTCCCTGGAGTACAGGGAGATTCACAATCGCAGGCTTGGTGTCTATTCGTGACTTTTATAGCGCTTGGGTCGGCATTGTCATTCGGAAACATACTGTCATATTGGACCAGATTATGCTTTCTAGCTCAATCATAGCCACATCGAAACACTTTCGCGCAGATGCTACTATTCTCAGATGCTTTCTTGATCATCGGTCTCCAACCACCAACTCATTTCATCTTCCCTTAGGCGAAATGAGCATCACTTTATGGGATCTGTTTTGCATAGCAGGTCTTTCCATCATGGGTGATATCTTTAATGCATATATACCCTCTAATGAAGAGCTTGCTCTTACATTTGTAGGAGGAAATATTTCTAAAATTTCTAAATCTACCCTTGAACTCTTCAGTGCACTGACTGCCTTCCCTCATCCTGATCGCATCTCCTCTCTTGAATGGTTGGCTGACTTTTCTCGAAGACTGCAGTATTTCCTTTCCTCTTAACTTTTTTTCTTCATAATCCCATTTTTGCTGAGGTATTGCATTTATATTTTGATACCTTTGTAGGTTATAATCACTCAGAACTTAAGGACATTCGTAAGAACACGGAGCATTCTGCGGAATACAGTCCTTCCTACGAATTAACCGCCTTTCTTGTTTACTAGTTGAGCTTGGTGATATTCCCTGATCCCGATCAAGTGGATACCATTAGGCCTTCATTCTTCATGGTTGCAGGAGCAATGGTGGAAGGCCAGAAATATTCGCTAGCTCCTTCATTTCTGTGTTCTCTCTATCGTGCTTTCGGAGACGTTATTTATGGTTCAAAAGAGGCCTTTCCTGTCTGTGCTCCTTAGCATTTCTTTATAGGTTGGCTAGGGGTATGTCGTGGCCCAAACTCAGAAACTGGGCTCACAAAATTCCCGATCACCGAATCTGCCTATGCATAACAAGTACGGGTCTAACAATGGGTCCTAAGGAGAGTCGTAATGTGGACATCCAACCAACATTACACTCGCAATGTGGACATCAAACCAACATTACTCCCAAGGCACGATCGTCGTAAACATTGTTACATAATCCGCGTTGGGATCACACATTGCAATGGACCTTAGGTACATACCATTGGGCCTTAAATACATCAAATGGGCCATATCATATGGGCCTTTTATTCATCAAATGGGCCACAAAAATGGGCCGCACCAATGGGCCTTATGTGCATGGCAATGGGTCATAACCCGTGGGCCTTAGATTGCATCAAATGGGCCTAATCTTATGAGTCTTATATGTAACAAATGGGCCACACCAATTGGGCCCCATATGTACATCAAATGGGCCTTAACCCATAGGCCCTAGTACATCTCAATGGGCCTTAACCCATGGGCCCCTTAAACATCAAATGGACCTAATCCCATGGGCCTTAGAATACATCAAAATAGGTCTAATCTCGTGGGCCTTAGAATAGATCAAATGGCCCCATTCCATGGGCCTTAGATCCACATCAAAGTGAGCCCTAATGGACTACCACAAATACCTTAAGATGGGCCTCAAAACATGCCAAGATGGGGTCCACTTGGACTATGGATCTGGCTCATTCTTTATACCCATGCCATAAAATGGGCTTCTAAGATGGTTAGACGGCCCATGCATCATGGTGGGGCCCACAAAAGCCCACCATCAGGTATATTACATAATATAATATAATATATATGTATATAGTATATACAATAATATATATATACATATATATACAATATACTATATAATATATATATATATATATATATATATATACACACACACATGCACCCACACGCATGCACACGCATAGTGGGCTCCACCGTCCAGGCGGATGGTGGAAGTAAAACACATAAATCATTGTGGGTTCCCATGTGGGTCCACTGTAATGTTTATTTCTCATCCAAACTGTTCAAGAGGTCACGTGGACCTGAATGAAGGGAAAACACAAATTTCATCTTGATCCAGAACCTCTATGGCCCATAAAAGAAAGTTTCAATGGCAGAGGTTCAATCCCACTGTTTCCTGCAGTGTGGGCCACCTGATCTGTGGATGGAGCCAAAATTTGGAGGGGACCCACCTGAGGATGGGGTCCACCAAATGATGGATTAGATGGCAAATACACATCAAGGTGGGGCCCACATGTGGGGCCGTGGGCCCCTAGCGTCTGCCCGCCCATGCTTCAGTCCTGCAAACGCTGCTACGCTGGCAGCAGTAGCAGCTGCTGCTTCTGCATTTTTATTTTTTTTGAAAACCCTTGATTTGAGGTTTTTGAGTGTGGGGCACGCTCCAAGTGAATCCACTCCATCCATGGGATTCAGTGGCTTAAAACAAGCCCAATGAGTCCAATATGGGACATTTTTCAGTGTATAGAAAAATTCTGGGGGACTTTAGATGGTGGAGATCACATTTACTAAGTTATGGCCCACCAGATGCTCCGATCAATCTCATTTCCTGGCTCAACGCCTAAAATGAGTTGGTGAAAGGAATGGATGGCATGGATTGAATACACACATCGAGGTGGGGCCTATGTGAGTGGGCCACCCCTAAAGCTAAAAAAAGCTTATATTTGTGTTTTTATCCAACCCACGTCCAGCGTCCGTGGACGTTGGACGTTGCAAAATAAATACATTTGAGGTGGGCCCTGCTTATAGTGGGCCACCTCATGGAGGATAGGGTGGGTACAATATATTTAAGGTGGGCCCCACTTGAGGATAACTTGGATAAAGTAAATAATTCATGGTGGGGTCCATTCAGGTGGGCCACACAACTACATTATCATCACATGAGAAAAGAAAGAAAAGGGATGGAGAGAGAGAAAAAGGGTGGGACACGCGTGTGATGGAGGGCTCCGCCACTATGAACCCTCCCTTGAAGAAATCATACAATCAAATGGGTTCCTTTACACATGGGCCACCTAAATCGAAAATCAACAATGGGGATCCTTTCCCCACCAATATGGACGGTCTAGATGACCTTCCTAATGCAATGAAATAAACATCATGATGGGGTCTATGGAGAATGGCCCCATCACGGAATGATCATGATAATCAAAGTGGACCATCGGCCACATCTAAGGGTCCCAAGTGAGATCCAAACCATTGATCGGTTGGCCTCACTTGGCCCATCTTAAAAAACATGAAAAACTACTATCATCAAGCACCCACTGTTCGATCTTCTTGCTCCTATGGGTTCCTTAGCACCTTAGCTTTGATTCCAATGGAGGAGATGAGGAATGGATGGCTAGGATGGGAGATCTTGGGATGGAGAGGTGGGCCACACTTGTGGCTCTCTTAGAGAGATGGGAGAGGCTCATACGTATGGATTTTTTTATTGCTTGAATTTGAGTTTGAAAATGAGAGAGAGAGTTGTAAAGAGAGAGATAGATAGATGGGTGATGGAGTGATGGATGTGGTGGTGATGGGTGTAAGAACTTTTTGACTTTTGTGGCCATTTTTGTAAGAAAAGTATGGGTGGTGTAAGATTTTTTTGACTTTGGAGGCATTTTGTGTAAGAAAGGTATGGGCTTGTAAGAACTTTTGGACTTTTATGGCTTGCTTGGGAAAGGGTGAAAAGTGATGTGTACTTGACATGAGATGTGATGGGATTTGATTGATTGATGTGATTGATTTGACAAGTCATGGAGATTCTCTTGGGTTTCGCAATGCGCCGCATTTTCCTCACACCGAACGCTGGCCCATAACTCCTGACCAGGGTATTGCCTCGGCACACGAGCCGCGACATCGAAACCGCAGCGACGGCGCGGTCGCTATGGTAAAGATCTTGGGTTGAGTCGACTCGGGTTGACAGCATACGAATCAGGGTCACGCGTAAATATCGATTAAGGGTCAAAGGTTGCTGGAATTCGACCAGTAAGACCGCGAGAGTCTATGGAATGGTATAGACTAAGATACGGGTCTTACAGGATATACTTTCCTTGGACATTTGTTGACTCTGGCAGAGCATACTCGAACCCTGATCGGCTTCCCCTTCAACATTTTCAACTGAGAAATATGATTAAGGAATCAAGTGGATGGATTTCGAGAAGAATAAAAAGCAATGACCCCATTAACTTTCATCATTTCCATTGACCAGCTATCTTAAAGACGTGGACGCGATTGATGATGGTTCCATCTCCTTCAGCAAACATTCCCTCCTTATTTCCATCAGATCCAGCACTCTTCCATAGAGAGAAGGTAGTGTATTCTAGTGTGAACCATATTACCCTAGTAGGTTTGCACACTAATTTGGCTTTGACCAAGCCATTCCTAAGACTCATGACATTGTCATAAGAGTGATGAGAAGTTATGGCATTGGGCCATATAATTGGGCCTTGATATGGAAACAACTCTTGATCATTCAAATTAGCTCACATTTCATAATTCTTGGCTACAATTATCCAGTTAGTGCTTCTTACTAGTGGATGCGATGGTGGGCTCATCATCATTACTTGGTAAACAATTATCATTCAGTAGATCATTTAATGTGGATTCCTCCTCCTTGCCTTAGGGATTATCAGAAAGATCAGGGTATCGGTTATTTTAAAGAAACGAGTCCTCCCCCCTTTCCAGATCAACTTGGTACAAGGATCTCTTTAGAAGACGTCATTTATGAAGCAAAGCCTGCTGATGTTCTTGAAGGATGGACAACTTTCGGTACTCCTCCGATGAATACTCATAAATTTTCTGCAAAGAATAACAATCCCTTACAGTTCCGCCTTCCTCCACCTTTACAGATATTATGCAATAATTCTCCTTCGTCAGAAAAGTAAGAAATGTCAGGACATCGTCATCCGTCTCAGAAGGATAAACATATTATTATCGAAGACTTGTCTCCTTCGGAAGGATAAATATATTTTAAAATTTTTGACTTTAAGTTAAAATACATCAAACATTGAATATTTTGTTCTAACTTAATACAATTGTGGTTCTATTTTGCATATAAAACTTCGTGATTCTTGTCACTATATCAAATGATTAACATATCTTAACGTACTTCCATTATAAGAATATATGGCCATATATTCTTATAATCTTAGTATTATATATATATATATATATATATATATATATATATATATATATATATATATATATATATATATATATATATATATATATATATATATATATATATATATATATATATATATGTTTATTTACATGTTGCAGCTATTTTTTATATTTCTAACTCACATTATCAACAACATTGAAGTATTCATAAATTTCCAATTCATGACAAATTTTAAACATATTTATCTATATAGTAATCTAAACATAACATCTAATAAGGAACTAATTATAACACTTAGCATTTTATGCTTGTTAGTACGGGACTTCCTATATGATTTTTATTTTTGTTTTAATTGGTAGTGCTAATTTTCAATTTAGTCAGTTACACACAGTTTAAGCTCTTGAGTAGTGGAGCTGGGTCTCATGTGATGACCTCTTTAATTCTTAAGAGTTCACTGGACTTTTCACAACCTAGGGAGTTCACAAACTGTGATCCATCAGAGGGGCCCAGTGAAGTTATCGAGGCCGTGAACTCGGTTGGAATTACACACAGGGTTAGCCGCATAACTCTCTAGAGTTCACGGGGCACACAAGGTGACCTTTGGGGTACCAAATCTAGGACCGCCAGTCCGTCAAAGAGTAGGCTTAAGCCCTTCGTCATGAGTTAGTACTGAAATTAAATCATAGATCTAGGGGGTCTTACATACGGTTGGCCTATCTAAAGCTCACACTGCGGCCCTCATTTTCTTCGTCTGCAAGGTTGAGCCCATTCACGGGAGGGAATTTTCCTCCATTCCCCGCGACATTGCCGGAAAGCTATACAGACGGCATAGGGGTTACACGTGACTGGACATTGAGGACTTTTGGCCTTTGTTTTAGACTTTTGGTCACTGGCTCCGTCAGCTGCCTGCATGGGTATGCATACGATGACCTTCACGGGATTTTTAAGGCCACTGGCTTCTCACCACCGCCCGAATGGTGAAAATGATAGGTCTTATGTGCGATTGGCCATTAGCTTGACTAGGCTGCCTTAAATGCCTTAGAAGATAATGATAGGTATGATCAGTTGTTGTGAGAATGATAGACATCTTTGACTGAAATTGACACATCACCACTTCTCCCAATATCTTCGATTATACCCATCTATCTGTCTGTGTTGTTTATAATATACCAGCTTGGTGACAGTATTAATTTCAGACAAAATTTTGTAGGGCTCACTTGATGATGGTGATGTTCACTTTCCTTTTACAGTATTTGCTATTACATGGTCTTGATATGCTCACGAACTTCTTCTTTATTCATTCATCTTAGTGGGTCTGAGCCAGATACATAGACTTTCTGTCTAGCT
The DNA here is from genome assembly GCA_037074715.1 of Magnolia kwangsiensis. NCBI lineage: Eukaryota > Viridiplantae > Streptophyta > Magnoliopsida > Magnoliales > Magnoliaceae > Magnolia > Magnolia kwangsiensis. The sequence goes on from CM073578.1 coordinate 74,489,672, forward strand.
AGGATAGAAAACTTATCGTATCAGTTCTTAATCCCAGTTGGTCTCGATCTTCTGCTTTATCAGAGCATTGAGTTCATTGGTAACTACCAGGATTAAGAATTCAGTTCAAACTACGAACACATCGCTTATATACTTCCGCGTTCCCGATTACAGTAAGTCCTTGGGAGGGTAATTCTAAGGGGCGTGCTGGTTTATCCTAGCATTTAATCTAAGGGGTAAATAAGTTTTCCCTTAATGTGACTAGTTCTAAGTCAAGCAAGCTTTCTAAGAGTTACTAAAAGAGCTTATAAATATCAAAGGAAACCAACAAGGGAACGAGGTCTCATTCTAACTAAAGCAAGACAACTAACTACGTCTATATTCCAATTACCTTAGCAACATCAGTCCTTGACATTCCTCAGTATAACTAGTAACTTAGTCCTATCTTATGCGTAGCGACAATTCACTAGTTGTAATCCAAAGTCTATGTTTATACGCTAGATGCTTTCATACAATTTCTAATACAAAAAAGTTTTCTATTACTTAGGGTCAAAGGTCGTCTAATTGAAATTGAGTTACTTAAACTTGAATTTAGCTGCGCTTGAGCACTTCACCTCTGTCCATACCAACTGAGGTATTGGGACTACATTGCTAATCCCACCTCGGGATTGGGAATAACATGTTTGGTAGGAGGGTGAGTTGGGATTAAAATCAATTTCGTAGGCTTTAGAACATGGGCCTTGTGGTGGAAAGTGTGAGATGGGAATTCCAAATCCCATGATGATACGTTCCTAAGTGGAATTTGAAAGAAAAGCCTAAAATTACTTTTAATTGCATACACCAAACATGGTGTTGGAAACCATAGGCTACACTCAAACTAGGGACAATACCTTACACAGACATTTATTGTTGCTCGACTAAGGCCATGGAAAGTGAAGAAAAGGGAGAAAAGAGTTGGAGTCTTTAGGTCTCTACGAATTTGAGCCCCTAGAGGGTGTGTCAAGGCTTAGATGACAGGGATTGAAGAAGCAAAATGAAGAGATTGGATGGGTTAGAGAGCTTACACGATTTTGAGCCTCAAATGGGGGATGTAAGAGCTCAAATAAGAGAGAGTGGAGAGGGTAGGGAGCAATGGTGAAGGGTCTATAGCTGAGAAATGGAGAGGGTGCACGAAAATGGAAAAGGGAATGATTGGAGGGGAGATTTTACCAAAAATCAGAAGTTTGTGAGAGAAAGGAGAGCTTGGGGGTGTGCTTTGTGAAGGAGGGCGACTTTTAGAGGGTTTTAATCAAAAAATCGTACACCAGGGGGCCACACTAAGCCCCAAAGATGACCGACCAGAGCGGCCCGCCCGGCCGAGCCCGTTGACCGGCGAGGTCCTCGCTACTCCCTAGAGTGTCTGGCGAGGCCTCGCCATTTGGGCGAGGCCCTCCTGCCCCCCTATGGCTAAAAACTGTTCGATTTGGGCCCCACCTCCGTTTTTAGCCATTTTGGATGCTAACTGTTGCACATTCACTTTTAGCGATCTTTAACAGTTGGGATAGGATCAATAGAGGTCTAGACCCATCGATAATCAATCTAAAAGTGTTCCGGGGTCGTTTCATGCAACCACGGATGCACACGGACTCGATCAAAATGATCGATTTGAGTGAACTTCGCCAATTGGCGAAACTGGGATCCTATGAATGTTTCAATATTTTTCTCACACCCACCCAAGTCAAAGGGTGACAGGGTACGTCGTGTGACCATAACACAGGTTCAGTTTAATCCAAATCATGTTCTGATATCAACTGTAATATCCTGAAAACGGAGGTCGAGCATAAACTCCACTCTCGAGTTCCAGAACATCACTTATGCAACATTTTTAATGATGGATGAATGTCGGCTGTAGTAGTGCATAAAACATGAATTGGATTAAGCCAAAACAACATATCATACTCCAGAGATAGTTAAATTTTACAAGCGAACGACTGTGATAAATATATAAAATATATAATTGATTGTAAGTCTCCAGAGTGTGAACATGTTACCAAGTTAACTAAATACATGTATACTCCAAAAATGAAAAGAAAAGAATATACATGGGTGTTTAAATAAAAGGTAAAATACCAAGTGTATTGGCATCTAATCAATAACCCTGTAACCCCGTCGATCAGAACCTGCATATAGGAGAAATCCTCCTCATCATCATAAAGTCCGGCTCTACTTCGTAAGCATCACCACCATCTGAAACTAAAACAGGGACTGGTTGGTGTGTACAACACCATCCCGTAATGTGGGAGTGAGTGATCAACTGAATGGAAACTATACAGCAAAGGTTAACATGTTATCAATTCAATCAAGCAGTAATTGTAAGTGCTATGATTTCATATCCCTTTAGTTGTCAAATTTTGTGGTGCCAAAACCTATTTCTATGTCTTGTATATCTTGTGTTTTATGTTTGAAGTCTATTCATTGCAATCAAGACATATCAAGACATCGCATTTTAAGACAAGATCTTAAATGAAGAAAGTTTTCAAGTCTTGGATGAAGAAATCAAGAATAGAAGTTTTTAAGGTTGCATGTTCAAGATTTAATCAAGTTCAAGTTTACTAGAAGACTTTGTCAAGTCAAGATCTAGCTCATGAAGGCCTACTACAAGTTTTGAATATTCACAAGCTTCTCTTAAGGGTCATCTGAGTGTTCAGACTTTCAAGTCCATCTCACTTTTAAGGTTTGTTTGACCTTAGATTGACCTTAGGATGGGCTTTATTGTAGGTCATTCCGGATACATAACTCATATATTTTTATATGCTTGTTTGGAGTGTTATAAGACCAGTCCTAGGGACTTCAAGACCAGTCCTAGCTTTGCTACGACTAGTCTTAAGTTTTTCAGGACCAGTCCTAGGTAGTTGAAGATTTTTGGATCTTTCTAGCTGTCCTACGACTAGTCCTGGACATCCTACGACCAGTCCTGTGTTTTCTACGACTCATCCTTCGACTAGTCGTAGCCCTACGACTCAAACTCCAGCAACCATTTTTTGGGTCCTACGACCGGTTGTAGGTGTCTCACGACCAGTCGTAGGTGGCCCACGACCGGTCGTAGACCACCCTTGACTAGTCATGGAACTTCAGAGTTTTAGCACTTCAAATCAATTCTATTCAAGTATTCTTTAGGCTATTCTCTGAGATAAGTTTGTGATTATTTTAAGCTGCTTTGTGCTTATTTAATATTCCTTTTGCTAGCTTATTTTTATTTGATTTTGATCTACATTCTAATCTTATTAGAAAAGAGGAATTTCTGATATTCCTTCTTCTTGGATTCAAAATCAAATAGATCTGGCCCGTTTGATCTAAAATCAATTAAACTTAGAACCATTCTTAAAGTGAGTATTGGACTTTGAACGTCAAATCGAACTTCTACTCCGATTGGTTCTACCAGGCTTCTTTAAAAGGTGATTCAGGTATTTTACATATTTTGTAATTTACTTTCTCTGGTTTTTGTTTGAGATTCGCCAGAAAAATCTCATTGTATTGGTTATCTGAGGAGAGCCAGAAAACTCAGATTGTGGGGTTTTTGGATTGTGTAAGCCCGAGATCAAAGACACAATTGTGAAGGTTTTAGGTGAACGTGTGAAACCTATTTTGATAGTGCATGCTAATATCCCCTGTGTGAGGAAGATTGCTGTAAAATTTCCCTTTATAAAGAGAGTTGTAAAGAGAGTTGTAAAATTGCTGTCAAGCTTAAATTACAAAAAGAAAAATTTTCTAAGCTTAAGGAAGATTATGAGTCTCTTGTCTTAGAAAAATCTCATATTTCTGATTTTTTTGAAAAAACCAAAAATGATTTAGATTTCAAAACCTCTCAAATTGAAGATTTGAAATTTGAAAAAGAGAAACTCAAAAATGTGGTAGCTTCTCTTTTGAGTTTGAAAGACACGTGAAGATATGCCCAAGGTGATCCAAAATTGGAAAAATTATTGTTCGGATCAAGAAAATGTGGCGATCGATCCAGGTTGGGTTATGATAAAAATACATCTCCTAAACAAAAGAACATTGCTCCTAGATTTGTTAAAAGAGAATCTTCGACCTCAAAAGAAAAGAATACTTTTCAAGGTTTTTCTAAAAATTCAAAAACTTTTCAAAAACCTAAAAGTGGCCATGTCAACTTTAATTTTAAAAACCGAAACCAATTAGCTGAAAAAATTATTGATCTTCTCAAGGAGCTATTAAAGTGTAACATCCTGAAAATCGGGGGGGTCGAGCAAAAACCCAACTCTCGAGTTCCAAAATATTATTTATGCAACATAGATACGTATGATTGAATGTTATCTGTGATAATGTATTAAACATGAGTGAGATTAAGCTAAAACAGCATATCACGCTCCAGAGACGGTTAAATTTACAAGCGAAAGACTGTGATAGTATGTATAACATATATAAATTGTTGTATGTCTCCAGAGTGTGAACATGTTACCAGGTTATATACATACATGTATACTCCAAAAGTAGACAAAACGAATATACATGAGTGCGCTAAAAATATAAAATGACAAGTGTCAAAGTATCTAATCAACCTTCCTGTAATCCCGTCGATCAGAACACGCATAAAGGAGGGATCCTCCTCATCATCATCAACATCAAGTCCGGCTCCGCCTCGCAGGCCGCACCATCATCTACAATCACAAAAGGGTCTGGTGGGTGTCCAGGAACACCGTCCCTTAACGTGGGAGTGAGTGATCAACTCGGTGGGATAAGAGAGCAAAGATTAACATGTTCTCAAATCAATCATGCGATAATAGTAAAGCAGTAAATCAGACAATCCTAATACTCTTGTTAATACAATATGACATTACGTGATGTATGCCCTCACCGACGATCTCTCTCATACGGCACCATCTTACGACCGCGGCATGCCACACTCCCTTAAGTGCTCCACATCTTCCAGGCACATGTAATGTAATGGTGATATGATTTCTGAGTTGTTATTAGTCCATTCAAACAACAGGATTGGGAAACTAAGGTACTTCCCTTATATCAATCCCAACACAGATCCTGTCTAGGGTCGTCACTCCTAGTAATCTCATACGATATATGTTTTGTAGGTCGCTGCAAGGGCTTCCAGGGCTATTGCACGCACTCGTTGCTCCTCTCCCCCATCACCTTATCAATACAGGCCTACTATACTCTACTGCTACGGAAGGGTCGTCACCTCCCGTAGACTCAGAATACGCTCACGGTCACTACAAAGGGCTGCTGGGCTGTTGCACGCACTCGTTGCTCCGCTCCCCCATCACCTTATCAATGTAGGTCGACAGTAAAAATATAGTGTCCCATACCACCATAATCTGCTCACGAGTCATAGGTGCTCACTGGTCACTACGGAGAGGTTTGTGGCCCCAGCGTAGGCCGACAGCTCGACCACGGTGTCCCATACCACCATGCCCGGCTCATGAGTCTTCGTGGATCAAGGTACCATGGTTAATAGGGTTTACAATGGTAAGTTCAGTACCCTAGGTTCAAGCAGTTATGACTCATGCAGGGTGAACATACAATGGTTAGTCGGGTTACTTGACGGGCTCGACTAGCACGAGCGCATCGCAAGTCGAACGACATGAAGTGCGTGAAACACTTCGCGTGGCCTAACCACTGCAGCCAACTCCAAACACGACTCGCGTTCATCGACGCGTCCTTCGTGGCCAAGATAAGCCAACCACGAATTCGCTCAGTTACCGACTGCCTGGACTAGGTATAGTCCCAAGCACATATGAATTCACATCAGCAATTCATGTAAGAGTATTGGAAATGAAATACAACCATGTGAGCATGTTAACACATGTTAGAACATAGAACTTAAGTAAATCATCAAGCACATGCATTTCATACATACCATGAAATCATGCATATAACTAACCTGTAGGAAATCATTCACATCAGCATATTAATTGAGAAATCAATCTCAAACTAATCCATAACACCATTTAATTCAATACATACTAATACAAGCATTTATACAAGCACTTACACTACACACTTAAGTCTACATATAGTATGTCGACCCGAAGTGCGCATTTAGGCGAATCTCTTCGCCAAACTAATTATGCACGTATTCCTAACATTCTAATGCGACAATAAACCATGTCAATCACATCAGCAAAATATGAATGAAATCAGTACTTTCTACAAATGACTAAAATGCCCTAAATCTCATATTCTTCGCCGGTTTACGAAACAGGAAACGGACAGCATGTTGTACATGTCAAACGGCGTTGCCGTCGAGAATCTACTATTAAACGACATTGAAAGCGTTGTAAACAGTCAATCAAAGCGTCTAAAATCCTCACCTTATCTCTTATAGATGTGTGAATTCGAACGGAGCGTATACGCTTCGTCTACGGCGAATAGAGGACCTGTTTTACAAGATCTATCGGTTAACAAGCTATGGATCCTAGTGAACCTCAAATCAGCAACTTCTTAGGGTTATTTCTTACCTAAAAATGTGGAGGAATCACCGGCCAGGTGATTGAAGTGTGTTGCTTAGGCACTTGCAACAGGTGGTGCAACGGCGAGAAAATTCTCTCCTACTCTCTCTCACAAACTCTCACCTTTTCTCTCTCCCAATCTAGGGTTTTTCTCAAATTCGGATGGGAGAGAGAAGTGAGGGTTTCATCCCCTTTTATAAGCCCAAAAATGCCCGAAATAGGCTCGGGAACAAAGTTTACTTAGGGCATATCCAAATCGGGGCTGTTTCGGTCCAAAAGATGATTTCTGGTGGTCCCCTGGCCGAATGCGATCGGACTTAAGCTCATGAATACAAGATCTAGCACACATCAAGTTTTCAGTCCGGTAGGGTTCGCAGATCGCACGTGGCGGTCTAGTTTCAGTTCAGCGGTCACCGCACGTAGATCAGGCCTGCAAATCTCATGATATGAAATAGAAATTTTTCCTGATCCGAGGGTGTAATTTGGCTGAATTCTGACGGTCAGAATGCTTAATACTGACGCGTCAAGTCATGTGCCAGATTTGAATTTCAAATTCCAAGTCTGTCCCTATTCTTACTCTCTTCAGTCCAGGCTCAATGAAATAGCCTGCGGATGTCGGTTGGACTTGATTTTCGAAATGATTGTCGAGTCCAGCTAGGCGGTTCTAACGGTCTAAGATAGCAGGTATCGGACTTTTGATGCGCGGTCTAGATCCAATACAAAGTTTTAAAGTGGTCAAGAGAATAAACCGGTTTAGAGTTTGATCCGAGGTTATAGAGTATTATAGAGTCATTGGTTCTACTCGATTTGGGTCTTGTAGAATGTATTTAAAGTGATCAGGGACTATTTCCCAGCTACTCTAGCGTTGCGCTAGCTAACTTACTCTTATTTTCCAAAGAAATTAATCCTAAGTAATTCCTTTGGCTATGGAATTAGGTTCTAAGCGATTTTTCAGGTGTTTTAGTTGACCCATTACCTAAGGACGTCAAATCCCAGATTGGCCAAAATCTGGGGTGTTACATAAAGTCGAACTCTATAGGTCATTCCTACAACAATAGACAGAAAAAGACCATCTATACTCCTAAACTCAAAACAGTTATGAAATGGGTTCCTAAAGTTGTCATCTTGGTTGCCCACACTACTTTCAAAGCAACAAGCCATTCAAAGTGGTACCTAGATAGTGGTTGCTCTAGGCATATGACAGGTGACAAAGCTTTATTCACCGATCTTAAAGAAATGACTGACGGGTCAGTCACATTTGGTGATGGAAGGAATTGCAAGATTATTGGCCAAGGTACGGTTCAACTTTATAACCTTCCCTTATTTAAGAATGTCTTATATGTTGAGGGTTTAAAACACAACCTATTAAGCATTTCTCAGATATGTGATAACAACCATAGTGTAAAGTTTTCTAATCAAGGTTGTGAGATAGTTAATAAAAAGGGTTCTGTTATATTAACTGGTCACAGAACTTCTGAAAACTGCTACATCGTTAGTGATGCTAGCTCATCTACTCAATCATGTTACATGGTCCATACCGATGAGACTGAATTATGGCATAAACGCCTTGAACATGTACACTATCGGAACTTATTTATATTGAGTAAAAGAGAACTAATTAAAGGTCTATCCAAATTGTAAAAAGTAGACAAAATATGTGGTGAATGCCAGTTGGGGAAATAAATTAGGAGTTCTCATAAGAAAGTGAACTCTAACACCACATCTAGACCACTCGAGCTTCTCCACATGGATCTTATTGGACCTACCAGATCGGAGAGTCGAGGAGACAAAAAATACATTTTGGTTATCGTAGATGACTATACAAGATTCACTTGGGTATCATTCTTAAAAGACAAAACTGAAACCCTGGATGAAGTAAAAAAGGTCATCAAACGAATCCAAATTGAGAAAAGTTCTCATGTTAGCAAGATCCGTAGTGATCATGGATCTGAATTCGAAAACAGCAATTTTGAGAAATTTTGTAGCGATCAAGCAATATCACATGAATTCTCAGCGCCCAAAACACCGCAACAAAATGGTATAGTTGAAAGGAAAAATAGAGTGCTTCAGGAAATGGCTAATGTTATGTTAAATAGTATGAAGCTCTCTAAAAATCTTTGGGCTGAAGCAGTTAATACCGCATGCTATATTATTAATCAGGTTTATACTAGTAAATCTGATAATAAGACTGCTTATGAATTATGGTTTGAAAAGAAACCTACTGTCAAATACTTTCGGGTTTTTGGCAGCAAGTGTTATATTTTACGGGATTGTGAAAATTTGGGTAAGTTTGATACGAAGGGTGACGAAGGAATTTTTCTTAGTTATTCTTTAAACAGTCGAGCTTATAGGGTTCTAAATAAGAGAACTGGTATGATTCAAGAGTCCATCAATGTGGTCATTGATGATCATTTGAATACATCAGCCCCAAGTTCAGATGATGATGAAGCTCTTATTATTGACAATCTAGATATCTCATCAAGTCAAAAAGAATCTGAACCAAGGACTGTTAAAGATCATCCAACCAATCAAATACTTGAAAATCCTCTCACTGGAGTTCGTACTCACAAACAACTTGAGAACATATGTAATTATGTTTGTTTTACATCCCAAATAGAATCGATCAACGTAAAAGAAACACTTTCTGATGAAAATTGGATAGTTGCTATGCAGGATGAAATTAATCAATTTATTCGTAATGATGTCTGGTATCTTGTTCCTAGACCTAAAGATAAAAACATTATTGGAACAAAGTGGATCTTTAAAAAAAAGTCTGATGAACTCGAAAATATTATACGAAACAATGCTAGACTAGTTGTACAAAGGTACACTTAGATTGAAGGCATCGATTATGATGAAACCTTTGCTCCAGTTGCTCGCCTTGAATCGATCAAACTTTTTATTTCCATCGCATGTTTTAGAAAATTTAAAATCTATCAGATGGATGTAAATAGTGCTTTCTTGAATGGCGATTTACATGAAGAAGTGTATGTTGAACAACCTTCAGGGTTTGAAGACCCTAAGTTATCTGACCATGTATTTCATCTCAAAAAGGCTCTCTATGGTCTAAAACAAGCACCTAGGGCATGGTATGAAAAATTGACTAAATTCTTACTTAGTCATAACTTTCAAGTAGGTAGTGTCGATAAGACGCTTTTTGTTAAGAAGAATAACAATGATATTTTGATGGTTCAAATATATATTGATGATATTATTTATGGATCTACTTATTCTAACATGTCTACTGAGTTTGCAGAGTTAATGAAATCAAGGTTCGAAATGAGCATGGTTGGCGAACTTAACTATTTCCTGGGGTTGCAAGTAAAACAACAACCTGATGGAATTTTTATTTTCCAGACCAAATATGCTTCAAACTTGGTTAAAAGGTTTGGATTTGAGAATGGTAAGAACTTTGATACTCCTATGAGTACAACAATAAGACTCTCAAAAGACTCTATAGGTAAAGATATAGATCCTAAACTATATTGCAGTATGATTGGTAGTTTGTTATATCTTACTGCTAGTAGACCTGATATCGCATTTATTGTTGGTATTTGTGCGAGATATCAGTCTAATCCTAAGGAATCACATCTTATTTCTGTTAAACGGATTATTAGATATGTCGCAAGTTCTATAAATTTGGGACTTTGGTATCCTTTTGATACTAATGTTCAATTAGCCGGGTATTCAGATGCTGATTGGGACGGAAATATTGATGATAGAAAATCAACCAGTGGTGGTCGTTTTTACATTGAAAATTGCTTAGTTTCTTGGTTCAGCAAGAAGCAAAGCTCAATATCGCTCTCTACTGCTGAGGCTGAATATATTGCAGCTGGATATGCATGTACTCAACTAGTTTGGATGAAATGCATCCTTAGCAATTATGGAATTAATCAAGATTCAATGATCTTACATTGTGATAATTCCAGTGCTATAAACATTTCTAAAAACCCAATCCAGCATTCACGTACTAAGCATATTAACATTAGGTATCATTACATTCATGAGTTGGTTAAAGAAAAAGTTATTTCATTGGAATATATACCAACCGAAACTTAACTTGTTGATATATTTACTAAACCGCTCGACAAAAGTAGGTTTAATAAATTGAAATTTGATCTTGGTATGTGCATTTTACATTGAATATTCTTGCTTGCATGTATCATAGTGTATTATATTTCATATTATAATTGTTTAAATTTTAAAAATTTTCATTAAAAATGCATTTTTAGTCGATGTTCGACCGGTCATGGTTGTACATGACCAGTCGTGGTTCGACCGGTCGTGAACCACACTCGATCGGTCGTGGATCTCATGAACATCATATAATTTGGGGAAAATCCCCTTCTTCTTCATTTCCACACCCACCTACGACGAGTCGTGGCTCGACCAATCATAGGATTTCTAGTTTTTCTTCAAGGTAAGTCCTATTTCATCATTTTTTTTTGAAGATTCATGATCTCTATGCTTTGATTTGTTTATAGTATAGCTTGATTTCATCCCTTGTTGAGTTTTTCCAGGGTTTCCTCTTTATTTACTGATCTAGAGAAAACCCATCTTTCATTTGTGCATCTTTCTTGTTCTTTGTATATCTTTTTAAATATGGATGCTAGAGGGAAAAAGAAAACATCCCGTGGTCCATCTTCATCCAGATCTGGACCAATAACTAAACGACATCTTCGGTCACCTGAAGATGATACTCAAGATGTACGGGATTTGCGTGCCCGTAACATTATCGTTGAGCATACCGCTGACCTAAATCACATTGCTCCATATGGTGTCATTCCCCTTCTTGAATCTGTAGGCTGGACTAACATTTTACTTTGGGGTGGGTCTGCATACTAGTCCATTGCTCAATCAATGGTTGCATGCATTTCAGATTTTTCTCTTGATAATTTAACATTTTCAATCGATACTAGAGAAGGAAAATTTGAAGTTGACCGTCATTTAATATCAGGTATTATGGATATACCTGTTAATGATGAAGGAATATCGATTCATACTTTATACGGCAAACCTTTAGAATCGAAAAAATGCATGTTAACCAGAGATTTATGCAAAATTGATGTGCATTGGACTCATAAAGGGAATGCGTTCCCTGCAAAGTATCTGTTACCCAAATATAGAATATTACATCTTTTCTTCATTTCCAATGTATATCCTCGGTCCGATAATAAAACCGAGTTAACTTCTTTCATGGTTCGTGTGTTGCATTCTATTACTTCTGGAATCAAGGTCTGTCTTCCTTCTTTGATTTGTCATTCCATTATACAATTTCATTTCCATCCAGGTCATAGTGATATTCCATTCGGTTATCTTATGAATGTTTTAACCACTCACATGCTTGTCGATAAACCTGTTAATGAGGCACCAATTCTTCATCTCATTTTCAACAATGCCAATCTTAATAAGATGAAATTGGAACTGCTCCCTGGCCAATTTAATGAAGTTGGTGTTAGTGGTGTTGGTGGTGATGGTGATGATGCTGGAAACGAAGAGGAAGCTGGTGATCTTCCACAACAAGATGTTAATATGGATGACTTATTTGATGACATAGAAATTGATTCACCTAATGATCCAGATTATGATCCTTCTGGTTTTGATCCATGCCTTCGTGCATTGGAGGAAAAACTTGATAATATGAATATAGCCCATGACATGAGATTCAAGTACATGCGAAAATATCTTCGTCGCATAAATAAGGGCTTACACCAGATTGATCCATCTATTCCTGCTCCCTCCTCTGGATCAGATTAAGCGAATTATCTTCTGAATAGTATAACATTTCTTTTACTCTGGATATGTATTATGGATTTGGTTTCATAGCATTTTCTTTTGAATATTGTATTTTGGATTATGGATAATGGCTTGACACTTAAGGTTTATTTTATATCCTTTCATATCACCTTCTTTTTATTTGCTCTCTATGTTCTCCTTTCTATTGTACCTTTCCCTTGTCATTTTGTGATAAAAAGGGAGAGTAGTAACCATTGCAGCATTGCTAAAAGGGGAGTAATACAGATAGGGGGAGTAAATTAAATTTGTTTATTTGTATTCATTGAGAAGGATATGTGGATTGATGGATATGTGGATTGAAGTTTTGAGGTTTTCATGTTATGTATTGATTATATGAGCAATACTCGTATTACTCAGGGGGAGTAGAGTATTTTGTGGTTTCATGACTTATCATTCCTTATTATCTTTGATGCTATGTGTTTTGTCACAATTTGACAAAGGAGGAGATTGTAAGTGCTATGATTTCATATCCCTTTAGTTGTCAAATTTTTTGGTGCTAAAACCTATTTCTATGTCTTGTATATCTTGTGTTTTATGTTTGAAGTCTATTCATTGCAATCAAGACATATCAAGACATCGTATTTCAAGACAAGATCTTAAATGAAGAAAGTTTTCCAAGTCTTGGATGAAGAAATCAAGAATAGAAGTTTTCAAGGTTGCATGTTCAAGATTTGATCAAGTTCAAGTTCACTAGAAGACTTTGTCAAGTCAAGATCAAGCTCATCAAGGCCTACTATAAGTTTTGAATATTCACAAGCTTCTCTTAAGGGTCATCTGAGTGTTCAGACTTTCAAGTCCATCTCACTTTTAAGGTTTGTTTGACCTTAGATTGACCTTAGGATGAGCTTTATTGTAGGTCATTCCGAATACATAACTCATATATTTTTATATGCTTGTTTGGAGTGTTATAAGATCAGTCCTAGCTTTGCTACGACCAGTCCTAAGTTTTTCAGGACCAGTCATAGGTAGTTGAAGATTTTTGGATCTTTCTAGTTGTCCTACGACCAGTCCTGGACATCGTACGACCAGTCCTGTGTTTTCTACGACTCATCCTTCGACCGGTCATAGCCCTACGACTTAAACTCCAGCAACCATTTTTAGGGTCTTACGACCGGTCGTATGTGTCTCACGACCAGTCATAGGTGGCCCACGACTGGTCATAGACCACCCTCGACCGGTCGTGGAATTGAAAATTAAATCACGGGAAAATCTTTTGAAAATCTTTGGAGCTACGACCAGTCCTAGGATCCTAAGACCAGTCGTAGACGGGATTTTTCAGTCTATAAATTGAGCACGAACTTCAGAGTTTTAGCACTTCAAATCAATTCTATTCAAGCATTCTTCAGGCTATTCTCTGAAATAAGTTTGTGATTATTTTAAGCTGCTTTGTGCTTATTTAATATTCCTTTTGCTAGCTTATTTTTATTTGATTTTGATCTACATTCCAATCTTATTAGAAAAGAGAAATTTCTGATATTCCTTCTTCTTGGATTCAAAATCAAATAGATCTAGCCCGTTTGATCTAAAATCAATTAAACTTAGAACCATTCTTAAAGTGAGTATTAGACTTTGAACGTCGAATCGAACTTCTACTCCGATTAGTTTTACCGGGCTTCTTCAAAAGGTGATTCAGATATTTTACATGTTTTGTAATTTACTTTCTCTGGTTTTTGTTTGAGATTCGCCAGAAAAATCTCATTGTATTGGTTATATGAGGAGAGCCAGAAAACTCAGATTGTGGGATTTTTGGATTGTGTAAGCCCGAGATCAAAGACATAATTGTGAAGGTTTTAGGTGAACCTGTGAAACCCATTTTGATAGTGCATGCTAATATCCCCTGTGTGAGGATATTAGGAGTGGAGTAGCAATCTGTGTGGCTGTTGGATAACAGTTGGTGTACACACAGGCGAACCACTATATATCGTTGTGTTGTGGATGTGCTTTATTCTTTCATTCTTTTATTCATTCTGTTTTGTGGAGAGTGTTTGTGGATGAATGTTGTAATCACTTCAAGCAAGTGTGAATGAATGTTGTAATAACTTAGGATTTATTTTCCACAAGTTATTTTGATTTCATTTCTTATTATTCCTCCTTGGTTTGTGATACAAAGGACGTTTTAGAAATAAGGTTGTCCTACCTTAAACCTCCAGTTTTTTGTGTAAGGTTGTCCTTAGAACTGATAAAGTATCAATCTCTTTATTTTAGGCTATTGTGATTGTTTTATATTCAGCATTATGCTTTAAATCTTTTATTATTCCACTGTTATTAGTTTTAGTTGGCATTGCCCTATTCACCCCCCCCCCTCTAGGGCATATAGCTAGGCCCTTTCAGTAATGATAAGACAGTACAATCAAATAGGTCCTAGACACTCTTGTTAATGCAAGGATGATATGAAGAATGATGCATGCCCTCACCATAATCCCCTTTGCGACATCATCTGACGATCGCGGCATGAATCACTTCCTCAGTGCTCTATCACCAACCCCGTTAGCACATGCAATGCGATGATATGCACATGCTTATTGAGTTCTTATTAGTCCTTTTCATACAACAGGATTGAGAAGCTAAGGCACCTCCCTTATATCAATTCCCAATATTGATCCATTCTAGGGTCATCAGTCCTAGGAAATCTCATACGATGTTACGGTTCTAGGTCGCTGCCAGGGCTGTTGCGCGCAATCGTTACACCACTCCCCCATCACCTTATCAATACAAGCCTACTTATATCCTCAAGACTGCAACAGGACTCGGCGCCCCTATGCAGTGTCAGGATAAACTCAAGGTCACTACAGAGGGCTCGTCACCAATTAGTGTAGGCCGACGATAAGAATATAGTGTCCCATATCACCATAATCTGTTCAGAGTAGGGTGCTCACTGGTCACTACAGGGAGGTTTGTGGCCCCAGCATAGGCCGACAGCTTTACCACGGTGTCCCATACCACCATGTCCGGCTCATGAGTCTTAGGGGATCATGGTACCACCATTAACGGGAGTTTCACTGGTAAGCTCGGTGCCTTAGATTCAAACAGTAGCGACCAAACATGGTGAACAAGCATCGGTCAATCGGGTTAGTTGATAAGCTCAACTAGGCCAAGCGTACGTTGAGTTGAACGACATGGAATGCATAAGAACTCCGTGTGGCCTAACCACTGCCGAACACCCCAAGCACGACTCAGATTCGTTAAACTCATCCTATGTGGTGAAAATAACCTCAACCACCATTTGGAGTACGATTACCGATTACCTGGATTGTAGTACAGCCCCAATCATGTACAAGCTCAATAACAAGCATATGATTCATATCCTACATTCCTATGAACAATCATGAAATATGATTTGAACGTAATACAATACATGGAGGAAATCATACACGTAGTGAACATGGATAATCTAAGTTACACAAGTCATAGAGGAAATCATACACATAGTTAACATGAATAATCTAGGTTACACAAGTCATGGAGAAAATCATACACATCATTGATGTAGTTAAGAATCATATCTCAACCCGTATATAGGTACATCTTACTAATTCCTAACTCATTCAAACACTTTTACATACACTTAGTCTACACATTACATCATATATATTATGTATCCATTAGCATACGTATTAAGCCAAATCCTTTCGTCAAAGGGTTATCGCCTATACAACAATCATACATTCGTGACAATTAGTCATGGCGAGCACGAAAGTGAATTCCATACTCATTCAGTCATTTTCACAAACACTTAGACTACACAATATAACATGCCCAACGTATGTTGATAAAACATGTATAAGGCTAATCCGTTCACCAAGAAGTTGATGAACATGCATCTAGCATACATAGATAGCAATTAATCATGGCAAACTCAAATTCATATTTCATACATATACGGTATTTTCTACAAATACGAGGAATACAGTATATTCAACATAGTTAACGTATAACAAAAAAAGAAACGGACAACACTTTATACATGTGAAATAGCATCCTAGGCAAGAATAAATCATTACTTAACATTGAAAGTCTTGAAAACCATATCCTAAACGTATATAGTTCGCACCTTAAATCAGAAAATGCGTAATGGATATGATTCAGACGATAAGTCTTTGTCAACGGCGAATAGGCTACCTAAGGCATGAAACAGGTTAGCTACAATATCACTTAGACTATTTTAAGCTCCAAAACAGGTTAAGGTTAGGATTTCTTACCTAAGAATAAAGCTGGAGTCACTGAAAAAGCTATTAGATTGTGATGGTTACACACGTAGGATAACAGGGTAGAATGACAGGAAGATTCTCACACTTTCTCTCTCTCTTCTCTCTTTTCTCTCCTAGGTTTTTCTCAAATTCATATGGGATGAGAGAGTGAGGGTTTAAGGTCCTTATATACGCCCAAAACTCTCCAAATTAGACTCAGGGCCATGGAATACTTACGTTATGTCCAAATACGGACTGTTCCGTCTCAACGGAGCACCTGTGGAGGTCCTGTTACTAAATGCGGTTGGACTTAAGCTCACCAATATTGGATCTAAGTGGAGTTAAGTTTTTGTCCCAGTCGAACTTTCAGATCGCACGTGGTGGACCAGTTTCAATTCAGCGGTCACCGAACTTCGATCAAGGCCACAAGTACTTTGACATGTAAGGGCCACTTATCCTGATCCGAGGGTGAATTTGAGTTGAATTCTAATGGTCAGAATGTTTAAAAATAACGTGCAAGTGAAACGTGTCAGATTTCATTAAAAAATATAATTAATTTTTTAAATATCTTCCTTTTCTCACTCTCTTCACTCCGGACGCAATAAAATGGTCTCAGGACATCGTTTGGGTGTGATTTTTGCGGTGTTTATCAAGTCCAACAACGCGGTCATATCTTCTAAGTTTATTGCTATCAGACTTTCGACGTGCTGTCCAGGTCCGTTACGAGGTTTCAAAGTACTCCCGAGAGCAACTGGGTTTAGAAATTGATCATGAATTTTAGGATAGCGTAGCGTTACTGATTCTACAGGTTTTGGGTCTTACGAATCGTATTTAAAGTGGTTGGTGCTTATTTCACAGGTAATTTAGTGTAGCGCTAGTTAATTCACGTTAAATTTCTAAAAAATTTCATTCTAGATGATTTCTTTGGCTTTAAACTTGGTTTATGAGACGTTAACAAGGTGTTATGGTTGACCCATTGCCTAAGGACGTCTAAATTTGGGTTGGCAAAAATCTAAGGTGTTATACGAGGATATGCATCATTACTTCATACATATTTACATTAATCAGAGTATTTAGGGATGTTTGATTGTATTGCTTTATCATTACTGCTTGATTGAATTGATAACATGTTAAACTTTACAGTATAATTCCACTGAGTTGATCACTCACTCCCATGTTCTGGGACGGTGCTTAAACACCAACCAGACTCTGACTTAGCTGCAGGTGATGGTGATGCCTGCGAGGCGGAGTCGGAGTTTGATGATGACGAGGAGGCATTCTCATTTATGCAGTATTCGGGCGGATTCGCCTGAGCCGAGTCCGGATTGATGGGGCTTCAGGGTTTACACTTTATAGAGGACCATTACATTTTATTATATGTATTTGAAGCAAACTTTGTACTTATTGACTTGGCAGAGCACTCATATTTTGGGGACTTGTATTGATGTATTTATATATTTTAGACTTTCGCTTGCATTTTCTCATTGTCCCTAAATTATGGTTTGCTGATTTGGCTTAATCTATTTGATGTTTTATGCACTAATACAGCCAACATTCATCCATCATTGAAAATATTGCATAAGTGATGTTTTGGAACTTGGGAGCTGAGCTATACTCGACCCACGATTTCCAGGGCGTTATAACCCATTTCATTACTGTCTTGGGTTTAGGAGTATAGTTGGTCTTCTTATATTTGTAATTGTTATAAGACTGACCTACTGAGTTAGATTTTAAGAGCTCCTTAAGTCAATAATTTTCTTAGCTAAAGGATTACGAGTCTGATTTTTATAGTTGATATGGTTGATTTTAGATATTAAGGTTTGAAAAGTCTTAGCCTTTTTAGAATAGTTTGGATTCAGACTTTTCTCTTTTGAGTTTGAAGACTCCCCTTTCACAAATTTGGGTGGAGTATTCTTATGTTTAGGAGGAATACTTTTGTCGTAGACCAATGTAAATCAATCGCCACATTTTCTAGATTCGGATAAGAGTTTTTCTAACTTGGGATCACCTTGGGCATACCTCCAAGTGTCTTTTAAACTCAAAATTGAAGAGACTTCAAGTTTTAGCTTTTCATTTTCAGATTTTAAGTTTTCAACTTGGGAGTTTTTGAAATCTAAGTCGCACTTAGTTTTTTCAAAACAATCTGAAATGTGAGAATTTTCTAAAATAATATTATCAAAATTTTCTTAAAGCTTTGAAAACTTTTATTTCTGAAGTTTTAATATTACAAAAATTTTACAACTTTCCTTGTATAATGCATTATGAGCATCTTGAAGATCTTCTTCATTTTCATGATCACTATTCAGATTTTCTTCACTAGTTGAATCCTCATTATTTAAAAAAGTGAACTTAGCTAGAGTCATAAGAGCTTTGACTTCATTACCCGACTCGGTTTTGAAATCTTCTGACTCAAAAGAGGCTTCAGAGCTAGAAGATTCACCCCAAGTAGCCAACATACCTTTCTTTTTAGGTTTGTCCTTTTTAAAAGATTTTCAAGTTTTAGATTAGATCTTTTCTTTTCATTAGGTTTTTGAAAATCAACCCTCTTTTTACTTTTGAAAATCTTATAAAACTTTTTAGCTAAAAGAGCCATATCATCTTCAGAATTTTCTAAATCAGAATTACTTCTATTTTCTTGAGAAATACATTTAGAAGATTTAAGAGCGATGGATTTACCTTTAGGAGCTTTAAAGTTTAACTCATAGGTTTGTAATGAACTAACTAATTCCTCTACCCTCATATTATCCATATCACGAAGTTCCTGGATCGCAGTCACCTTGAAATTGAACCGTTCAGGCAGTGAGCGTAATATCTTTATACAGACTTTACTTTCTGGGATTTTATCACTGAGACCCCACATAGAGTCAACAATGTTATTTAATCTTGTGTAGAAGTCCATGAAAGTTTTACTTTCTTCCATACGAATTTCTTTAAATTTTGTTGTGAGGATTTGGACTTTAGATTTCTTGAAAATTGTTGTTCCCTCGTGTGTCATTTCTAAAATTTTTCAGGCTTGCTTTGTAGTATCACTGGATATAATTCTTTTGAATTCATCCACTGATAGTGCGCAAGTAATTGCATTTAGGGCCTTTGCATTGGCACTACTCTCAGTTTTCTAAAGACTGGTCCAAGTGAAATAAGGTGTTACTTTTACAGTTACAGATCCATCGGCACCAGTCACTTAAGTGGTAGGAGGGGTCCAATTAGTCACTGTGGCTTGCCACATGCTCTTATCTATGGATTTTAAGAAAATTCTCATCCTGGCTTTCCAATAGGTATAATTGGAGCCATCAAATGGTGGAGGTTTAATGACTGAAAGGCTATTAAAATTTGACATCTTACAAAGCTTAGATCGATTAGCTCAAGGAATTAATTAAAAAAAATAACAATTAAAACGAGCTATTAGGCTTTGATACCACTTGAAAAGGCCGAGCTATGAGTCCTAGAGCGGGGGGGGGGGGGGGGGGGGGGGGGGGGGGGTGAATAGGACCATTTAAAATTTAAAAGTAAAAGCAGAATTTAAACAAATATAAATACTGATAGCAATAAACAATCCCACAATGCAAAAATATAAAACAACTTCAAGAGTACAAGTATTTAGAGGTTGATACAGATGTTGTTCTAAGGACAAACTTGCACCAAAAACCCAAGGTTTATGGTAGGACAACCTAATTCATAGAATGGTTTGTATATCAAAAACTCAAACTGATACAGAGGAATAAAGAAATAAATAGCAAAGTAAATAACTAAGTTATTACAACATTCCCACACTTACATAAAAGAAATTACAACATTCTCCACAATTGCATAAAGGGAAATTTCAACATCTATAAAATGAAATAAACAATCAATCACCACAAGACCAAAAATTATAGTGGTTACAAATCCTGAGAGAATCCTTCACATCAATCCCATCAATTATTCAATCAAGTACACATCACTCCCATCAGTCACACCCATCCCTAAGTACAACTACCCATCCCCAAAGTCTACCCTTACATCACTTCACCCATCCCTCTCCCCATCACTCCATCACTTACATCACCTCTCTCTCTCTCTCTCTCTCATTTTTTTCTCTCCCAAGCTCCATGAGAGTAATCCAATGTCCACGTCCATGAGAGAAAGCTTGGTGTGGCCCACCTTCCTATCTCCCATCCCCACCCTCCAAAAAAAATCTCAACCATTGAAGTTCGTCCTTTAGAGCTCTAGATCGCGTTGGCGGAAGAAAGAAGAGGAGATCAAAGGTGGGTGCTTCTTTCTCTCTCTCTCTCTCTCTCTCTCTCTCTCTCTCTCTCTCTCTCTCTCCTTCTCTCTTTCATCTTTTTTTCACATGATGATGTGCCGTTGTGGCCCACTCGAATGGGACACACCTTGATGTAAGTGTCATACATCCACACTGGCGTGGGGTGCACTATGATGTATGTGTCTCTCCACCTCGTCCCTTCACCTGGCAGCTTGTGGGGCCCACCCACATGTGTTGCACGTGTGGGGTGGGATCCACCTGGATATATATATATTATATATCAACACCATCAATCGCTGGATGGTGTGTTGCATGGAGTCCTGACTTATGTGTTATATACATACTGTTCATCTGTTTTAGGGCCTTGGGCTGTCCATGAGGCCCACCATGATATGTATGTTTTATCCTTGCCGATCATCAGTTTTTAGGCCCACCATGATGTATATCTTCTATTCAGGCCATCCATCTTAGGCCCATTGTGCAGGGCCACCTTAATATACATATATGCTGCCTTCCGTTTTAGTTGGACCATGGGCTGACATATGTTGAAGCCTATGTGATGAGGACCAGTGTGATGTATGTGATGCCCACCTACTGTGTGGATGTAAGACCCACCATGCTGTATGTGTTTCATTTATGCCATCCACTTGTGCAGCCATTGTGATATCTCTGAGGCCTATGGAAGTGGCCTATTACGATGTATTCGAGGCCCATTTGGGGTGTACAGGGCCACCTTATGGTGATGTATTTGTGGCCCATTTAGTGAGGACCATTATGACGTATATTTGGCAGATCTGTGAAACCCACCTTGATGTATTTTGTGGCCCATTCGAGAGGCCCACTTTGATATACTTATGGCCCATCAAAATTCATCTGTGAGGCCCACCTTGATATATTTGTAGCTCATCTATAAAGCTCATTAGTGTAGCCCATTGATGTAGCCCACCTAATGTGTATGAGGGCCATTAGTGCGGCCCCCGTGATGTGGCCCATAGTGACGTGTATGAGGCTTAATATGTTGTATATGAGACCCATATGATGAGGCCCATTGGTGCGGCTCGATTTAATATATATGAAGCCCATTGGTGTGACCCATCATGATGTATTTACGCCCATGAGCGGGGCCCAACCATTTGTATTGTTAAGCCCATGTAATGAGGCCCACTCGATATATGAGGCATAGTATTGAGGCCAGTGTGATGAGGCTCATATGATATATTTGAGGCCCAGGTGCAAGGCCCACCTGTTGTGTATTCGAGGCCCAATGTGATGTATGTTGGCCCATATGATGAGGCTGATGTGACGTAAATGAGGTCCATCGTGATTGTATGTGAGGCCATGGGCCCACCATATGTTTGGCCCTATGTAGGTCACTCCTTGAGAGCAATGTTGGTTAGACGTCCACATTGATGGGGAGTGACGGTTATATGTCCTCATTGTGACCTTACCTTAGGCATTCTTAGGCCCATTCTCTTCGTGGGTTAACCCAAATAATTGGGCCCCATTCACTATAGATGAAGGGCTCCGTGCTGTTGGATTTGATATAACTATGACTGAAGACCGATCTTTATATTATGGTTTAATCGGCCGTTCATATATGGATCTCGGCGTGTATATAGGTTGATCATCAATGCTAATTATCGATACTGATTCCAATTATCATGGCTGATTATCGATTTATAATTGAGGCTGGTTGTCGATCCCGATTGTTGTGGCTGATTATTGATCGATTCCGATTGCTATGCCCGATTACCAATTAGCGATCGAGGATGATTGCCGATTCCGATTATTATGGCCGATTGCCGATTCCTATTGTTGTGGTCGATTATCGATCAATTCTGATTGCCGTGGCTGATTATCGATTAACAATTGAGGTTGATTACCGATTTTGATTATTGTGGCTGATTACTGATTTCGATTATCGAGGACGAGGCTGATTCTGATTGTTAAGGCCGATTGTCGCGGCCTATTGTGATGTATATGCGACCCGTATTTGAGGCCCATTGTGATGTACATTCAGCCCGTTCTTGAGGCCCAATGTGTTGTATGTGTGATCCATATTTAAGGCTCGTTGTGATGTGTATTCAGCCTGTGTTTGAGGCCCAATGTGATGTATACGAGGCCTATGTGATAAGGCCCATTGTGATGCATTGAGAGCCAGATGATGGGGCCTATTGTAATGTATGTTAGGCCCATGAGAATGGCCCATCATGATGCGCATTAAGCTCTTGAGTGAGGCCTATAGTGTTGTATATTTGGCCCTTGTGTGGGGCCATGGGTCCACTATATGTTAGACTTTATGTGGGTCATTCCTTGGAGGCAATGTTGGTTAAATGTCCACATTATCAATGTCGATTGTCGATGCCGATTATGAGTATGTGACTGTATAGCATCATGATACATGCCCATATGCATCATCTGCATGTTTGTTATGAGATGTGGTTGACCATTGCATATGTCATTGGAAAAATTGTTATGAGACTCCCTGATAGGCGGAGGTCATCCCACATGAGCACACGGTATGCGCAAGATTGATGCATGACTGGATTGTATGACTCATGCATCTTGCATTATGTGCCATAGTGACATCAGGGCTGTAGCCTCCACAGGCATATCGTGGATGGCTAGAAGGGACATCAAAAATTTATTCTATCATCGGGCTACCATAGATGGCCCTGGGTAAAAATCCCTAAACCCTCTTAGTACCAGAGGATGCCCCAACATCGAGACCAAGTGGATATATATGAGCGCATGAGAACCGAATACCAGCAGGTTGTGTCTCCCACTATGTCATGGTCGGTTAGGAGGGGGTGTGACCTTACCCACTTGAGTGAGGGGATATTGTCTAGCTTGAGTTTGACCAGCTTGAGGAATGGGTCCGCTATCAACGAGCTGGGCCCGATATTGACAGACGGATAGTGAGGTCTCTTCCACTTACCTAGTTGTGCGCTCAGATAGGGGAGGCAAGCTGGTGTAGAGTGTAATAGACCCCGGTGATGACCCCAGAGATGAACTGTACTGATATGTGAACTTATTGAGCAGGAGTTGCATACTCATTCATTCATTCATTAATTATTCACTCGGGCTGGTGGTGCGTAACTATTTATTATATGTACCTTCGTAATGGCCAAGATTTTGGTTAGGGCGTGCGACTAACATGAGATCAGGAGTTTACCACATCGAGTTTGACTATCCAAATTTAGGTATGAGACTGGTTTGGATAGAAGTCCCTTGTGATGGACCCCTTAGCCTGTGATACTACGTACTATCATCCCGACTTCACACTCCAATATGGTCGTTCCATTTGGACCGCATATTGCATTACATCCACGACATATGGCATTTTGGGTTACTGTATTTCTACATTTATATGATATAGATACGGCTGACACTATTTGTGAACTCATTAGGAATTGCATATTGCATCGCATCCTTGACATCTGATATTTGGATCTTTATGACTCCTTATTTGTATAGCTACTTTATATTACGTATTCTGATATTGATTGACTCATGGACTTGTTCGTGTTTTCGTTTACTCTGTTATCATATGATTTATGATCTTGTCAGTATTTCTGCTTACTCTGATAATTCATGATCTTGTCAGTATTTTTACTTATTTCGATAATGTATGATATATGGATTACCAGTATTTCTGGTATTGTATGATGATGGCATTGTATTGAATACTTGACACTTACCTTGTGCACACACTTACACCACCCTTTAAGATTTCTATAAGCTTATGCATAATAGATGCGTGTAGGTGATGTTAGGTTGCAGCAGTGTTGAGCTTGGAGCATGCAGTGGTCTTCTGGAGCTTAATTTTCGATTTATATATTTTCCTTTTAGTATTGTACTCAATGATTATATTAGTGGATATGTGATGATGATGTTACCTTTGTGAATTGGGTAATCTTGTGGTTATGCTTATTATGAGTTAGATGTATATAAAAAAATCCTCCTTGTAGGATCCCAGGATTGGAATTTGGCGTATGGACGTTAGGAGCTGAGAATGGGGTACTACAAGGGCTGTCGGCATTAGATTCAATGATCAAAATTCCTTTGAATCTGATTTTTGAGTTTGGGGCATGACACAGTGCTAGGACTAGTCGAACTTAGTCCAAGACTAGTCGAGAAATAGTCTATGCACTTATAAAGTGACCCAATTTAAATTATGTATTCAAAATGAACTACCCTATGGTCAATCTAGGGTCATTCATACCTTATACATGATGTATGAACATTGAATCTTCTTTTTCTTCAGTTGATAGTTAATCTTTGAAGTTCATGAAGCTTGATATCTTGTCATATGATGAAGCTTGAACTTGAGACTTCTGAAGCTTGAATTTGACCAACATTGAAGCTTGAGCTAGAGATTCAAAGTATAAGAACTCTGTCTTGACTTGGACGAAGCTTTAAAAACTTGAACTATTGAAGATTGAAAGAATTCACACTTGATGTTGTACTTGAACATGAACATGTAATCTTACATTTAAAGTTCTAGAAGTAAAGACCTTTGTTCTTGTACATGAATGTCCTGTCTTGTATATGTGGATGCGCTACACAAGACACAGATTCCAAGAGGTTTTGGCACTATAAAATTTGACAATCATAGGAGCTAGATTCCAAGTAATAGTGTTCATATATGGTAAACACACAATAGGTTGATTGGTTTATTAGGAAAATTTGATTGGTATGGGCACACACTGACTAAATCGATATGGAGCGCATAAGCACCCCTATGGCCTAACCACCGTCCACAATCGTCGTGCGACCCGGATTCATCAAGTATACCTATTGTGGCAAGACTAATTCGACCACCCAAACAGGAACTGTTACTAATTGCCTTTGCTAGGTTGTAGCCCCAATCTTACTCAGATGTAGCAATTAAATACATATGATAATCAATTCAGCATTTAACAAACAATCTAAGTGAAATCCTCATTTGAGCATTTCATTAAACCCCTTGATCATGTTACTAAATACTAACATTTTACCAATCATTTGCATAGGGGTGAATATGATTTCATGAAAAAAATTATACATATGTATTAGGCAAGAAAGAATCCTATCTTAACACTCGTAATACATACAAATCATCAACAATTTCTCATTCAGACAATTCACCAAACACTTAGACTACACTTCACCAAATACGTAGACTAGGTTAGTTACAACATATTTTTAGCAAATCCTTACATAGAGAGGTCGACATGCATTTAACAATGATGAATCCTAGATTAGTAGTCATGGAAAGCATAAATCTTGTTTACATGTTTATTCAAACATTTCAACAAACACATGGGATGCATCTTTCATTCAACATAGTTCATACATTTATATAATATTGAAAATGGCATATTTGAGACAATATGGTAGCAATTAAGTCAGACATAAATCATTAGTTATCATTAAAAGAATTGATAACCATAACCTAAGCATTTATAGTCCTCACCTTTCATCAGAATACTCGATTCAGACTCGGTTCGAATTCTACATTCCCAAAACGGAACGTCGGGCACCTAAATAATGAAATATGTTAGCTAGTTTGTCGATTACTCAATCTAGATCTCTACAATGATTCTAGGGTTAGGTTTTCTTACCCAAATCATAGCCGGAACAGATTGTGTAGAATAATGGGGAGGTGATTCGGTGCGTGGAGTCATGGGAGAGAATCACTGCAATGATCTCCCAAAAGCCCTCCTCTCCTTCCTCTTTTTGCTTCTTTTCTCTCTCTCTCTCTCCCTTAAGGTTTTGGGGAAATTCGTATATGAGAGAGGTGGGGTGATATAAGGGCTATATATAAGTCCAGAAGTGATGTAAATGGCCGCAGGGCCACTATATACATGGGTTATACCCTTTAGGTAGCTGTTTTTGACAAATAGGGCTCACAGGGAGGCCCACTACTCACCAAAGTCATAGTGTAAGTTCCCTGACAATGGATCTATGTCAGGATGTGATTTTAATATGATTGGATAAGCTAATCGACCGTGGAGGACCTGCGTCAGATCAACGATCGTACTTACTCGATTGAGGCCACAGTTTTACGGATATGTGCAGGGAAAGTTCCTTTTTCCATGAGTGAAGTTTTGTTAGAAACTGACAATCCGAAATCCTCAATTTCATTGCATGAGCGAATAACCCAATTCACTCAAGTTTTATTACATTTTTTAAAGATATTCGCATTTCTCGCACATTTCACTCAGGGCTCAAGTTGTACATTTCTAGACACTATCTGAGCTTGATTTCGGCAATGGTTGTCAAGCCTAATAGGACAAACATAATCCTATAGTTTCGCGGTCATCGGGCTCTCAACGTGCGGTCTAAGTTCGATATGGAGTTTCAATGTACTCCCAAGAGTGGCAGGCTCTTGGGATTTTTCCTAGGTCTTTATGTAGTGTTGAGCCCATGGTATTAATGGTTTTAGGACTTCTCATTTGTAGAAATGGTAGCCCAAGCTTAATCCACCAATCATTCAGTTTAGTACTTAACTAAATTTCACCTTAATTACGACAGGATATGGTCCTTAGGTGATTCTTCCTGAGGCAGTACTCGGGTCCTTGTACGGATTTTTTCGAGACATTACACCATCTATGGCGGCCCAATGCTAGTAACTGATTTTTAGTGTCCCATTTAGTCATCCATGACATGACTGTGGAGGCTACATCCTTGATGTCGATAGGGTGTACAGTAATCACAACACACAATGCAAGATGCATGAATCATACAATCCAGTCATGCATCAATCTTGCACATACCATGCGCTCATGTGAGATAATCTTTGCCTATCAGGGAGTCTCATAACAATCTGCCCAATGACATATGTAATGGTCAATCACATCTCATAACAAACATGTAGATGATGCGTATGGGTATGTATCATGATGCTATGCTGTCACATATTCATAATCGATATCAACAACCGATACCGATAATTGGCCTCAACAATCAGCCTCGATAATTAGCCTCGACAATAATAATCGGCCTTGACAATCAGAATCAGCCCCGACAATTGGAATCGGTCAAAATAATCAACCTCGATAATCGAAATTGGCCTCAACAATCAAAATTGGCCTCGACAATTAGAATCGGTCTCGATAATCAGAATTACCTCGATAATCAAAATCGGCCTCGATAATCAGCCTCGACAATTGAAATCGGCCTTGATAATTGGCCCTGACAATTGGAATCGGTCTCAACAATCAGAATTGGCCTTGATAATCAGAATCGGCCTCGATAATTGAATTGGTGAGAATGGGCCTAACAAGGCCAATTGGAAGGTCACAATGTGGACATTTAACCAACATCATCCCCAAGGAGTGGCCCTCATATGGCCAAACATATAGTCGGCCCATGGCCATACACAAGGGCCTAACATATATATCACAATGGACCTCACTCAAGGGCCACATATACATTACATCAGGCCTCACTAGATGGGCTGAAAATACATCACAATGGGCCTTACCAATGTACTGAAATTATATCATAAAGGGCCTTACTGAATGGGCTAGAAATACATCAAAATAGGCCTTACCAAATGGGCTGAAAATACATCTCATTGGGCCATACCAAATGTGCCGGAAATATATCACGAAGGGCCTTACCAAATGGGCCGAAAATATATTACAAAGGGCTTCATCATGGTGGACCATATATAATCTCAATGGGCCACATCCTATGGGCCTCAAATATATCACAATGGGCCACATCTCATGTGTTTAATACACATCACAATGGGCTGCACCACATGGGCCTAATATATATCACAATGGGTCGCATCACATGGGCCTAATATATGTCACAATGGGCCCCGTCTCATGGGCCTCATATACATTGCAATGGGCCACAACAATGGGCCTCAAATACAACACATTGGACATCATCATATGGACCTCATATACATTAAATGGGCCCCATTACTTGGGCCACAATGGGCCCCACATACGGCCATAATGGCCCCACATACATCAAGGTGGTGTTTCCATGGTGGCTCACCAGAGGTTTGAATTTTCCTCAAATTTAGTCTCAAACCTTAAAACGAGTTGCCAAATGGATGGACGATTTAGATGAACACATCCATCATGGGAGGTGGGTCCCACCAGAAGAAATGGATGGACGGTGGGATACAAAACATACAACATGGTGCGTCCAATGCACACCGTCCAAGGACGGATTGTGTGGATATAAAACATATACATAATAGTGTGGGCCACACCATTTGGACAGATGTCAGAGTGGATATACAATTCATAGATCAAGGTGGGTCCCATTCTACATATACAACACGTGTGAGATGGCCCCACATGAGCTGAAAACAGATGGACAGTGTGTGTGAAACACATACATCACCGTGGGATCCACCGTCCTGGACAAGGATGGAGTGGATATAGAACAAATACATCATGGTGGGTCCCACCCACACATGTCACACATGTGGGGTGGGCCCACATCCAGGACAAATGGACGGCTGGGGAGTATCCCAGCCATCCATCATCTGGACGGTGGACCCCAGCAGCGTGGTTGCTATGTGGATGGATGCCAACAAGTTTCGTGCCCACCATTTGTGGTGGGCACGAAACTTGCTGGCATCCATCCACATAGCAACCACGCTGCTGGGGTCCACCGTGGTTGCTATGTGGATGGATGCCAACAAGTTTCGTGCCCACCATTTGTGGTGGGCACGAAACTTGCTGGCATCCATCCACATAGCAACCACGCTGCTGGGGTCCACCGTCCAGATGATGGATGGCTGGGATACAACATATACATATCACAAGGTGGGCCCCAGCCTCACACGTGTAGCACGTGTGAGGTGGGTCCCACACCTAGAAAAAATGGGCAGAGGGGATAAAATACGTAAATCACGGTGGATTCACCC
This sequence comes from Magnolia kwangsiensis, assembly GCA_037074715.1. Lineage (NCBI taxonomy): Eukaryota > Viridiplantae > Streptophyta > Magnoliopsida > Magnoliales > Magnoliaceae > Magnolia > Magnolia kwangsiensis. The sequence continues at coordinate 74,519,222 of CM073578.1, forward strand.
ACCACTATCCAAACAGATGGACGACGGGGATAAAACACATATAGTATGATGGCCCATGTACTGAGCAGCACATCATTAAGGTGGGCACCACGTCCCATGCATGGATGAGGTGGATGACATATAAACATCAAGGTGCATGCCATATCAATGGGGTCAACTGTTAAATGGATGGCGTGGATCACAAACACATCATGGAAGGTACCCACCATCCAGTAGTTGCTGGACGATTGGGATATAAAATACATTAAAGTGGGGTCCATAGACAACATCCAGGGACTGGATGTCCTGGATTTGCTAATCAAGTGGGCCACATCAATACCATCTGAAAAGAAAGAGAGAGAGAGAGAGAGAGAGAGAGAGAGAGAGAGATGGAGATCGGAGTAGCAGAGGGACCCCGCCACTTGGGTCCCTCGTTGATACAAATCATATATCAAGATGGGTCCCACCATATGTGGGCCCTTAAATCATCAAAGCCACATAAATCAACACTAGTAAACACCCCACCTTTAATCTCCTCTTCCTTCTTCCGCCTATAGCCTTTAAAGCTCCAAGGGAATGATTTCAACGGTCGAGATGATCTTTAGATGGTGGAGATGGGAGGTAGGAAGTGGGCCACATCTAGCTCTCCCTCATGGAGCTTGGACGTTGGACTCTCATGGGGTTACTTGGGAGTAATGAGAGAGAGAGAGAGTGATGTAAGAGAAGTGATGGGAGAGAGGGATGGTGAGTGATGGATAGGTGTACTTGACTAGGTATGGGTTGTGAGAGAGAGTTAACTTTGGGGTTACTTTTAGGGATGGGACATGTACTTGACATTTGATGTGATTAATGGGACATTCTCTTGGGTTTAGCAAATTCATGGTGTTTTTTCTTTGAACTGAACGCGGGCTCACATCTCCTGGCCGAGGTATCGCCTCGACACATGAGACGCAACATTGGAACTGCAGCGACGACGTGATCACAAGGATACAAGTTTCGAGTCAAGCTGACTTTGATATACAGGACACAACTTAAGATCATGTGCAAATATCGATAATAGATCATGAGTCACCGAAATTCAACCAGGAGGACCGCAGAGACCTATGGAATGGTACGGGACTTACAGGTTCGGCCAGCCGAACATGACCGTTTGGTCAGCCCAAGCTGGGTTCGATTAAGTATATAGCAACTATGATCTGTCAGATTTTAGGCATATTGGGCTAGTTAAACCCTGTGGTCGGCTAGCTGAACAGAAGGTTTGGCCAAACGAACTTGGGTTTAGGCTAGCCAAATTTTTGAAAGATTTTATCCCACGAAATCCGAGTTTCGTTGGAACGTGATCTTTGGAATCCGGCTTGCTGAACTGGACAGATCCTTGACTATAAATAGCGGCTCTTTCTTCTCTTCATAAAATATGAAAATTCTTAGATCTATCTTGTTGAAAAGAGTGAAAGTCCAAGCCTCCTTAAGCTATTTACATTGTAATCTTTATATTTATTTTAGATAATTTTATTCTCTTTCTAGTTAGTTTAAACTATTTTAATAGAGTAATTCATACTCTGCTTGAGAAATAGAGAATTGAATTTACAGCATTAAGGTATCATCATTGAAAATACATTAGATGCCTTTATTTCTTTTTGGGTTGAGTTCATACAAGATTTCATCTACATCCTAAGAAGAAGATCACTGCATTCAAGCTATAGTTACGACTTAAACTCGTCAATCGAAGATAAGTATAGTTTGTTTATTTATATTCAGTTTGAGTTTTTCTGAGATAGCACGAAAATCTCAACGAGTTTGTTTGTGGTGATCCTATGAAAATCACAATGTTGGTTTGATTGTGATAGCCCGTGAAAATCACAATAACAGTATCAGGTTGTTAAGGTGACACTGGGAAAACCTTGAGATAGTGAAAGCTAAAATTGCGCAAGTAGTAATTTTGGGAGTGGAGTAGGTTGCATTTAGGTACCGAACCACTATAATTCTTTTATGCATTATGGTGATTGATTTTATTATTTATTCCTATCTTGTGCTTCATTTATTCTTACGATAGTATGATATTTTGATTCTAAAGACGTCATGAAATAAGGTTGTCCTACTTAAATCTTTTAGGTGAAGTTGTCCTACGAACTATTTGATATCAAGAATTCAATACTTTATGCAATTGAGTTTATTTGATTTATTATTCCAGATTGAATCAGAATATTTTGCATGGTCCTATTCACCCCCCCTCTAGGACATCTATAGCTCGTCCGTTCAGAAAGTTACCTAAAAGCCATCCAGAGATGCATAAGCTCCAAGTTAGAGCGGTTCGCTACACCATGGTTGGAGACATCTTGCACAAAAATGGATCTTTCTCCCCTACCTTAGATGCCTCCGACTTGAGGAAGCTAAGTATGTCTTGAAAGAAATCCATGAAGGTATTTGTGGAAATCACTCCAGTGGCCAAGCCCTCGCCCACAAGGTCATCAGACAAGGGTACTTCTAGTGACCATCCAAGCGGACGCCCAACAATATGCTCAGAAATGTGACAAATGTCAATGATTCACTATGATTCCCCGACAACCTCCTGAGCAATTGACTCCTATGATTGGGCCATGGCCATTCATCTAATGGGGGATCGACATCATCGACCTCTTGCTAACTAGTAAAGGTCAGACCAAATTCGCAGTCATTGTAGTCGACTATTTCACCAAATGGGCCGAGGCTGAGTCCCTGGCCAAGATCACTGAGAAAAATATTATGGACTTTGTTTGGAAGAACATCATATGCTGGTATGGAATCCCTCGAACGATCATTTCGGACAACAAGAAACAATTCGATAATAAGTAGTTCCGAGGTATGTGCAAAAACCTCGGAATACAGAATGTCTACTCGTCACCTTAGCACCTGTAGGCCAACGGATAGGTCGAAGTAGTCAATAAGATCATCAAGAGTCATCTCTGAACAAAGTTTGAGAAAGACAAAGGATCCTTGGTAGAAAGCTCCCTCATGTCCTCTAGGCATACTGGATTACCACCCAAATGGCCATAGGAGAAACCCCTTTCTCCTTGACCTTTAGCACTGAGGCCGTTATCCCGGTTGAGATTGGACTCCCGATTGCTCGAACCCGCTCCTACGACGAACAAAAAAATGCTAAATAGATAGCACTGGATCTCTCCCTTATCGAAGAAAGGAGAGAGCAAGCCCGGGTTAAGGTCATAATTTGACAACAACAGGTTGCTTGTTTCTACAATTCTAGGGTAAAGACAAGAAGGTTCCGAGTTGGAGACCTAATCCTTCGCAGAACCTTCTATAACACCAAGAAAATCGGCTTGTGAACCTTGAGACTGAAGTGGGAAGGGCCCTACATGGTAACAAGCATGAGCCGACCAGGATCATATCGACTCAAGGACCTGAAAGGTCGAATCCTACCGAAATTCGTGAAATGCCAAGCATCTTAAAATCTACTACGCATAGGGGCCGAATTGTCTTGGGGCTCAGGCAAGGAAACAATAATACAATGGAGAAGTGTTAGACGAGGTTCAAGAATGTAAGGAAATTCATCCATGTATGATGAACAAAGTGATGGCTTTCCACAAAGAATGTCTTTGTGATGTCCAATTTCTATAGCCTTTAACTTCTTCATGAGTCTTAATAGCCTCTTCGGATTATCCCTCAATGGGTTTGTGTCAAGCGTCCACTCTAGAACGAAGTAAGAGCAATGTTGATCCCATCCACGAACCTATGAAATGCCAACCTGAGGCGTGCTGACTTGCCTCCTTAATTAGGCGGTCGGGCTTTTTTGAGGTTTGTGGACGTTCCGTCCCGATGTCTAGATGTCGAGCTCGACTTCATCTCTAATGCTTCGGAATCACTATCCGGTTGAGTGTGTAGGTTTCTGACCTGACCTCTTTTCTATAGGTTGACCCATTTTCCCTATAACAACAAGCCCCCTGTTTTCAAGTCCTCGAAGAGGTCTTAAGAAGTAGGTTAGGCCTAGTCAGGTCGGATGGTTGTTGCTTGGGGTGCTGAGTCATTCTATTATTAATGCCAAATAAGGCAGCAGGCACGAATATCAGGGCGTATCATTGGTTAGGGAATGTTACCCTTGAGGTGATGTCCAGTAGCTCGAGGTCACGTGGGTTGTCACGGCTCCTTTTCAACACCAGGCGCATGAGGCATTGACGCGTGGCCTGACTTCGATTGTGGAGCCATGCAGCGAGTGGGAGAGTGCCACATATCGAGATGGGAGAGCTGAGGAGTCGTCTCAGCTGCGCATTGATTGTAAGCAATAAATGCTCGTATGGTTAGGTCCACTATAAAAGGGGGGAACCCTGATTGTGCAAAGGTTCCCCTCACATTCTTTGCTTTTCTTTAAACCCTAATCAATGAGTTTCTCCCTTCTTCGTTTCGGATGTTTTCGGAGTGATTTCTGGTGGTCTTCTCCATTCCCGGTGAGCTTCACTATAACATCCCGAAATTTTCGTGGCCTAAGTACATACTCAAGCCCGAGAATTCCAGGTGTTAATAATGTATAAATTGGATGAATTAAAAATTATAACGTACTTTTTCATTTAGATCACATCTAGTTACATTCATAAAGGTAACCATTCACAAGAATAAAATTGACTACATTTATTATTTCATTTGAGTAAAAGAATTCAACAAATTATCAAATGCCCTCTTAATGGGAGCTTATTATAATATCGAGTTTGCAACGAAAATATAAAATAAAATCATAAAACTATCTTCTTATTCATTCGGTATAATCTTTCATAGGGAGATGGTCCTCTAATTCTTCAATCTGTACATCACCTATATCATCTTACGATTGGAGAGGGTCAATGCCCTACTCATAGTGATAATTATCCTTTAAGATTAACAATAATTTAAGAGATTTATATAAGTAATGTAAGGGTTCTAATACGTCTCGTGCTCCACCACTCGAGAGTTATCAGCATGCTTAACCAATCTACATGAATGTATGCCTAGCAAAGTGTGTGTGACTCATCATATATAGTGATCATCATAATGTGGAATACAATTCATAAAAAACCCGTCTCGTGCTCCACCACTACGTTAACGTGGATTTGTGTGAACATCTCAAGGCGACACAACAATGTGTTATGTAACACGATGTGTTTATGGAGTGACTATTTGCGACATCTAATCTCAGAAAGTAATGTAACACGCATGGTGATTTACTTACATCGATTGTGCACCACGCCAACTAACCTATGGGATTATATGCCATCCAAGAGGGCCACTACCCGTAACGCATTACGTCCACAATGGATATCTGAATCACTAGTTGTGACACTTCTAATACACCACTTGCATTGATAGAGAAATAATTTGATTCATGGGGGTTTCAGAATTTCAAGAGACATGCCCAAGCCATAAAGGTAGATAGTGCAAGGCTAACAAAATAAGGAGGAGAGTAATAATGGCTAGCTCAACAAAGAGGAGAGTGGTAATGGCCGACTCAATAAAGAGGAGAGTAGTAAGGGCTAGGTCAACAAAAATTGGTAAAGGCAAGGACAAGGCTTGAATCCATTGCCTCACATAAAATAATAAAGATCACTCGTAATTAACATCATATCATAATTTCCAAAGGATAAATAATTATTGATGGTAAATTAAACAATTGCAGGGAGAGAATTATATTAAAGTGAAAGCACGGAAGAGGTAAGACAAATTATATCAACTTAGGTTAAGGTAAGCTTAAAGGAATCCCTCACCTCTGATGTCGGATCGCCCTCAAGTGTTGTTATAGTTCTATGTATATGCCATATGATTGAATTTTGACATTATTTTAAACAATTCATGGGATTAGATTACCACATTAGATGACTCTAATAGCTAAGATCAAAGGCTAGGATTTTTCCTAAGATCTAAGTTTAGGCTTAGAGTGGTAATGATTTTAGACATGAATCTAATATAGGGTTATTAGTAGATGAGTGATTTACCCTAAATTAGCAATTAATCTCTGTCAGTAAAACTCAAAATTAAGTAAAATTCACTTGTTGAGTCGACTCAGTACATGGGTTTTCTTGAACAGACCTAATCAGCAGGTCGACTCGCCTACTCACCTTGGCTTGACTCTTCCTCTTTTCTTTCTTCATCTTTTCCCTTCTTCTCTTATTTCCTTCCTTTGTCTTTCTTCTTTCTTGCTCTAGAACATGTCTAACAAAGGGGTTGGACTCAGTAAAACCTGGTTTGACTTAGTGAGTCACACCATCTTGCAATCCCTCTCATCTTTCCTCTCTCTCTCTCTCTCTCTCTCTCTCTCTCTCTCTCTCTTTCTTTCTCTCTTTATTCTCTTGCTCTCTTTTTCTCTCTCCTTTCATTCTCTTTCTTTCTTGACTATATGCCCTCTTCAAGGTCAGAAAGAGGAGGTTTTATAAGTTGGACCTTTTCTAGATTCTTCCTGCATTACTCGCAATTCAAAAGTGTCGTGCGAAGTGATGCTTACGCAGATGCTGTTTGTATTTCATTCAATTTTCCCTTGAATCCTATGGAATTCTAGATTGGAGTCAGAATCCCTTTTGCTAGAGGTTAAACGACCTAGATCTGAAGCATCTTTTGTGGCCAATGAGGAATGGGTGGTCGTGCTTCAACCGATGTTGATGAGCTGCTGGTAATGGCAAATCTTTGACTGCTGCACCTTTCTTTGGTCTGATGATCTTAGGTGGTCTAGGAGGTCCATAGGAAGCTTGTGGGCCCTACCGATCCAAGGTTCTAACCATGAAGATCGGCGTTTATCATAGTGTTGAGTGGTGGTGATTTTCCCGCAACTCGTAGAAGTGCGCCAGTAAACTCGATATTCCCAATGTGGTGAAAATCTTTCGGTGTTCCTGGAATTCCTTGTGGGTGTCAAATCTTACTTCCTCTAAGCTTGGACGGTCCAGATCTATGGAAGATCTTTCAATAGAGGAGTATTGCATGGAGTTTTAGAGGTTTTCTCATTGTCGTGATAGCTTCAAATGCTATTGTAACGTGTGACATTTTGAATCTTTTTAGTTGATAGGTGGGATCCACTTCTATTGATCTCTCATAAGATCCACTCCATTCATAATCTTGGTCGGATCATGTAAAACAACATGTTCAAATATGGAGATGATCCGAGCTTTTAGTGGGTCACACTGATCTTCATGATAGAAGATCTTTCAGAATTAAAAAGAAGTATGTAAGGTAACTTAGTGCGGATCCGGTTGTCTGTAGGGATATTGTGGGGTCCACTGTGATGACATTTAAGAAGATCCTCTTCATTGACTTCGGCATGCTGTGTTGGTCCTTGGGCCCAAGTATGGAGTTGATCGGAGGCTTATCTCTAAAGTGGTCCTATCGGGTGTCCAAAACGGACTTGATTTCCATTAGTGGTCCACCCTTAATGATCAGGGCTAAAATTTGAAGTAAATGTGTAATCAGGATAGGAAAACAATTAGGTAAAATTTGGTGGTTGATTGATGGTAGAAAAGGCCTAGATATGAAATTTCACCTTTTGCTTGAAAATGAAGGAATTGGCTTCCGCGTTTAATGGTGTAGGATTATAAATCGGGGTCTAAATTTTGTATAACCTTGTAGTCATATGAAACCAAACTGTGGTATAAATTTGAGTTGCGATGGACGGCAGGAAGTGGTTAAATCTGAGTTGATAAGCCTAGCAAGGATAACTTCGTGCCTAAGGAAAAGCCTATCAAAGTGGGGTCTTCATATTTCATAGTTGGTCCATATTATGGGCAATTCAGGTCATTCGTATGAAGGGAAATATCCTACTACAACTACCCACGAGGTTTCTTCACTTGTTGGATACTAAAATCAACGATTACGGGCTGATTTGTCTATTGGGCCACTTTTACAATGATCTAAGGGCTAAAATTCGACATGTATGTTTAATTTATGATAGATAGGCATGGTATAAATTTTTACATGAAACAAATCATGGGAACTATTTGATCTGGAATTCAAGGGTCTAGGTTAATGCAATTATCGTAATTATTGATAATCTACGAGTTTTGGAAAATATAATGGTTCTACATGGTTATAGGCATGTTTCTAAGAAATTCTTACAACAGAACTTATATCTAAATAATTATGAATAAAGATTTATTCACTAAATTAATTAAGAGAATGTACATATATCAAACCACACGATGGATGGTCCCATCCCAAAATCGATGGTCGAGTGGCTTAATCTATGGATAAAGATTATTCACAATTGTCAGATTCATGTTGGAGATTAGACTTAAGCTTAGGATAGCTAGATTGGTATTATACACCTGTACATACTAAGTTAAATTTCATAGTAACACTCGAGAACTTTCAATGCTCGAGTATTGAAAAGTACGGGGTGTTACATTTGGCCTCCTCCTCTTTTTCTTTTTATTTTTTCTAGTTTTCGATGTTATTTGGGCCCACAACCATGCTGGAAACCTTAAGTTTACGAGAGGGGACCCACAGTCATGATGGTGGGGCAGATAGTCTTCGCCCCATGTCGAACCCACCATCACCACTGATGATAATGAGCGACCAAGATTTTTGTGTCCCATGCATCGTGTGTAGTAGAATAATCTCTGGTAGAGAGGCCTGAGGAGATGAAGGGGACTATCCTAGCGGTGGAGGAGATCGATGAATCTTTGTCGGAGGGAGAAGAAAAAGGGCGAGTCGGCTCCGTGTTGACAGATGCGGACGTGGTGAGGATAAGTTTAGGATACCACATTCTAGACTTTGTGGTACTCCAAACTCCCTCACCGGGAGAGCTTCCTAACAAGCACCCCTTGAGGGAGAGGTGGTTATTTTCAGGTCACCTTTCAATGTGACCTTAGGTTCCCCCTCTAGAGGATAGTGAGAAGGGTGCTTGCACACTTGGGGTTGGCTCCGGGCAGTTGATCCCTAATGCTTGGAGAGCATTAATGGGGATGTTCATTCTCTTGTCCGAGCTTGAGCAACCCGAGTTGACTGTGAATGAATTCCTCCACTTGTACCAAGTGAATCCCAATCCTCTGCACGAGGGTTGGTATTATTTCTCATCCAGGCGGGGAACTGGCAAGGCTATAATCACAGATGTCTCGACCTCAAACAAAAAATGGAAGAACAAGTGGTTTTGGGCATTGGGGGAGTGGGAGAATCAGGTATTCCCAGGTCACATTCTTGGGTCCCAACCTCCTTCTCCGTTCCAGGTCGGTATGTCCGTACTTAGTTTTTTCATTGCTTGGTTTCGTTTTGTTGTTGCACTTGGTCTGACCGATGTTCTGGCTTATCTTTCTTGACAGTTGTCCCCAAGTACCCCAATATGCTGGGCGAGGAAGCTCGTTCTCGAATCATAGAAGTCAGGTCGGTGGACGTCGACCTGAGATCTTAGAGGGTGCTTATCACGCCTGAGATTCTTCTAAAACCAAGTCTTAATCTAGCCTTGGCAGGTATAACACTTTCAATGGGTTGGTCGATATTTGGTGTATTCAGTAGATTATATTTTTTAATAACTCTTTTCACCTTATAGGCATGCTTTAGGCACGACCTTCTAAGCGCAAGGCACCTCCTCCCAGCGAGGTAGTCCCAAAGAAGAAGAAGCCAACCTCCAAGAGTAAGAGGAAGGTCGGACCTTCGACCTCCATGGTCGCAGAGGTCACGGATGAGGTGTCGGCCTTAATGCCCACCTCTGCTGCTTCCGAGGCAATCGAGGAGGTTGATGGGATGACTTCGCTCAGTGAAGTTCATCCTGTGAAAGTTCGGGAGGTCGCAGAGACATCAACCAAGCTCCCTATGCCCCAGGTGGGGGGCCTGTCCGGTGGCGACAGTGGAGACGGTTAGAGGGCTCTCAGGTCGGCTCGGGGGACTCTGGAGAACCTCCCACCTTGGGTGGATTGACATATTCCCAATGTTGAGTTCACCTATATGATGGATGCCTTGCCGGATGTGATCATTAGCTAGCTGACGAAGACCTTCTTCAGGGTAAGTTAATTTGAGGTTGTTGGCACTTTGCTTTTGTCTTGATCTGACGTTTCTATTTTTTGAAGTTCGTCCCTTCCCTGCTTAATACGCATCGCGAGCTGTTGCACCTACAAGAGGAAGTGAAGGAAGCGGAAGCGGTGTTGCTGTGGAAGGGGGTCGAGGTTGAGCGATCTCGTATCAAGGTCGATCAACTTCGTAAGGAGGCCAACCATCTTCATTCTGCCATGAAGACTCAAGCGACGGAGTAGGCGGTCGAGCTGGAGGCGATGAAGAAGTTGCTTATCGAAGCCTTGGAGAGGGTGTCGCGGTGGAAGTTAAATCATGATGGGCTGAAGCGCTCCTTCGACATGAAGGTCAAGGAGGCCTAGGCAGTTGTCTCTTAGCTCGAGCAGCTGTTGTGGAGTTCAAGTCCTCCCTGGAGTACACTGAGGTAGGGATGCCTTATATAGAGCTGTGTACGAGAAGTTCCTCGCAGACATAATAGAGTCGTATCCCGAGCTCGACCTCTCATCCTTCGAGGATGTCGGCTCTAATTTTGAAGTGGCTCCGGAAGGTTCACCCTTCGAGTAGCCCCCCGCGGTGTTGTGATTTCTCCCTTTCCATTGCCCTTCTATTTTTATTTTGTTTTTTTGCAATGTATTCTAAGTTTATCTTAATGAAAAGACATTTTCAGTTCATTGCCTTGATTGCTTTGAGTAGATTGGTATTGTTTCATGCCGAGGTTAAACCCTGGTCATTTTTATGTTATGAATCTATGATTCTTAGTTGAACTCCCGTAGGTTGGATACTTATGTATTTTTAAAGTATCGTCCTTTTCGCAAGTCGTGCTTCCTAAGTGGCAATAACTCATGGCCTGACTTCTCCTTGAAGGGTCATCCCATCAGCGAGGACTATTCTTCCCTTGTATTGTAGGAAGCCTATTGAGCGTCAAATATTGCATATTATCCCCCATTTATATCTTGGTTTTATGAATGTGATACTGCTTAATGTCCTATTTTACTCATGTTTGTGTTGCAAGGTGAATTTAAGTACTTAGATTGGAAAAGGTGCTAAAAGCATGGATTTGATGCTCAAAGATCACTAAGGCAAAGAATGGATTTCAGGAGACAAAGATTGAAGATTTTAAGGTCCCAAGATTCAAAAAACCAAGTGGAGAAGGAAAGAAGTTGAAAGAACAAGTGCAAAATTCTCATTAACTGTGTCATTGATCACTGTTCGATGACATCGAATTTATGGATGGAAATCGAGTTGATCGCTAGATAAATTGAAGACATTTCTCGATGACTCAAGGACTTTTTCAATGATTCGAAGCTTTTCTCGATGGCATCAGAGCTAGTTCGATGACATCGATATTATTGTAGATTTTTGGCAAAACTCGGTGGACATATTTGGCACAATGTTTAATTACTCGAAGTCCTCGATGATATCGAAGACCTTCTCGATGACATCAGATTTTTTAGGAATTATTGGATTAACTCACTGGATAGTTTTGGACGCGTTCTTGATTACTCGAACACCATTCAATGACGTTGTAACACCCTAAAAATCGGGGGTCGTGTATAAACCCGACTCCCGAGTTTCAGACTATCACTTATGCAATAAAAATGATTATGATTTAATGTTGTCTAAGTTAAAGCATTCACATGAGTAAAAGTATACCAAAACTGCAATTCATACTCCAGATTCAGTGATAAAAGCAAGCGAAAGACTAAAGGATATACATATCATTGTATGAAAAAAAAAATAGATCTCAACTGTTTCCAAAGTATGAATACATCTCTGAGTCTCATATACATGTAAATAAACAGAAATCGAATGTCAAAAATAGTCCCACTGAGAAGTCCCGTCAATCCAGGCCACTTAAGCAAAGCCGTCTTGGTACTGCATATATGAGAACTCGTCTTGGTCCTCATCATAATCCGGCTCTGCCTCCTGAATCGCTGCCTCACCTACATCTAAGACAGGGTCTGGTGGGTGTTGCAAACACCATCCCGTAACGTGGGAGTGAGTAGCTAACTCAGTGGAATAATAGAGTAAAGATTAGCATGTTCTCAAATTAATCATGCGATAATAGTAAAGCAGTAAGTCAAACATTCCTAATACTGTTGTTAATGCAATATGACGTGACATGATGGATGCCCTCACCGATGATCTCCCTCATGCGGCACCATCTTACGCCCACGACATGCTTTCTTCCCACAGTGCTCCACATCTTCCTGGCACATGCAATGTGATGATGTTATGATTACTGAGTTATTATTAGTCCTTTTCATACAACAGGATTGGAAAACTAAGGTACCTTCCTTATATCAATCCCAACACAGATCCTGTCTAGGGTCGTCACTCCTAGTAATCTCATACGATGTATATTTTGTAGGACGCTGCAAGGGCTGTCAGGGCTGTTGCTCGCACTATTTGCACCACTCCCCCATCACCTTATCAATACAGGCCTACTGTACTCTCATTGCTACGGAAGGGTCGTCGCCTCCCGTAGACTTAGAATACGCTTGCGGTCACTACAAAGGTCTCGTCGCCTGATCAGTGTAGGCCGACAGTAAGAATATAGTGTCCCATACCACCATAATCTGCTCACGAGTCATAGGTGCTCACTGGTCACTACAGGGAGGTTTATGGCCCTAGCGTACGCCGACAGCTCGACCACGGTGTCCCATACCACCATGCCCGGCTCATGAGTCTTTATAGATCAAGGTACCATGGTTAATAGGGTTTACAATGGTAAGTTCAGTACCCTAGGTTCAAGCAGTTATGACTCATACAAGGTGAACATGCAATGGCCAGTTGGGTTACTTGACGAGCTCGACTAGCATGAGCGCATCTCAAGTCAAACGACATGAAGTGCATAAAACACTTCGTGTGGCCTAACCACTGCCGCCAACACCAAAACACGACTCGCGTTCATCGACGCGTCGTTCGTGGCAAAGATAAGCCAACCACGAATTTACTCGGTTACCGACTGCCTGGACTAGGTATAGTCCTAAATATTTATGAATTCACATCAGCAATCACATAAGAGTAATGGGAATGAAATACAACAATGTGAGCATGTTAACACATGTTATAACATACAACTTAAGTAAATCATCTAACACATACATTTCATACATATAATGAAATCATGCATTTAGCCAATATGTAGGAAATCATTTACATCAGCATATTATTTGAGAATTCAATCTCAAACTAATTCATAACACCATTTAATTTGATATATACTAATACAAACATTTATACAAACACTTAGTCTACACATTTAAGTCTACATATAGTATGTCAACTCAAAGTGCGCATTTGGGCAAATCTCTTCGCCAAACTGATTATGCACGCATTCCTAATATCCTAATGCGACAAGAAGCCATGTCAATTATATCAGCAAAATATGGATGAAAACAGTATTTCCTACAAATGACTAAAATGCCCTAAATCTCATATTTTTCGTCTGCTTATGAAACAGGAAACGGACAGCATGTTGTACATGTCAAAGGGTGTTACCGTCGATAATCTACTATTAAACGACATTGAAAGTGTTGAAAACAGTCAATCAAAGTGTCTAGAATCCGCACCTTTTATCCTAGAAGTGTATTGATTCGAACGGAGCGTATACGCTTCGTCTACGGCGAACAGGCAACCTATTTCACAAGATGTATAAGCTACCATGCTAAGGAACCGACGAAACCTTAAATCAGCAAGTGTTTGAGGTCTTTTCTTACCTAGAAATATGGCAAAATCACCAGGAAAGTGATTGAGGTGCGTTGCTTAAGCACGTGCAACAGGTAGTGCAAGCAGTAGGAAATTCTCTCCCACTCTCTCTCACAATCTCTCACCTTTTCTCTCACACCAGCTAGGGTTTCTAGCAAATTCGGATGGGTGAGAGAAGTGAGGGTTTAAGGCCCTTTTATAACCTAAAACATGCCCAAAATAGGCTTGGAAACAATGTTTACTTGATGCCTAACCAAATCGGGGCTGTTTCGGTCCAAAAAGACATTTCTGGAGGTCCCCTGACCGAAAGCGATCGGACTTACGCTCATGCATGTCGGATGTCGCTCACATCCCATTTTTAGACCAGTGGTGTTCGTAGATCGCACGTGGCGATCCAGTTTCAGTTCAGCGATCATCACACGTAGATCAGGTCTACAAGTCTCATGATATGAAAGAGAAATTTTTCCTGATCCAAGGGTGTAATTTGGCTGAATTCTGATGGTCAGAATGCTTAATAATAACGCGTCAAGTCATGTGCCAGATTTGAATTTTAAAATTCTAAATCTACCTATTCTCACTCTCTTCACTCCAGGCTCAATGAAATAGCCTCTGAATGTCGGTTGGACTTGATTTTCGAAATGATTGTCAAGTCCAGCTAGGCGGTTATAACGGTCTAAGATTGGAGGTATCGGACTTTCGATGCGCGGTCTAGATCCAATACAAAGTTTCAAAGAGGTCCTGAGAAAAAATCGGTTTAGAGTTTGATCCGAGGTTTTAGAGTATTATAGCGTCATTGGTTCTACTCGCTTTGGGTCTTGTAGAACGTATTTAAAGTGATCAGGAACTATTTCCCAGCTACTCTAGCGTTGCGCTAGCTAACTTACACTTATTTTCCAAAGGAATTAATCCTACGCGATTTCTGGTCGAGTTGGTACTCGAGTCCAAGTATGGATTTTTTCAGGGCGTTACAGACGTCGAAGACACCTTCGATGACATCGAAAGTAGGTTCAATGACATAGAAGGTTACACGGTCTGGACGAAGTCACGAAATGTGAAAAAGGCACGTGTTCAAGATACCTTCTATGACATCGAAGGAAGTTCAATGTCATCGAATAATTTATGCAGAGTTATGCAGAGTTATGTGGAGTGTGTAAATTTGAGGCGGTTTCCAGAAATTTGAAGGTCGGTTCGGAGCTTGGAGTTCCCTAACTATAAATAGGAGTTCCTAGGGCTTCCTTAGGCATCATCTAGGGTTTGGAGGAGTAAAGCACAAGGGTGAAGAGCCGTCGCCAAACATTTTTCTTTCTGTCTTCCTTATTTTTCATGCTTTCTTGTATAGTTTTAGATCTAATCATGTCTATGGTTGGCTAAACCTCTTAGCTAGGGCTAAGAGGTGAAGCTTGTAGCGTGATTGGGATGTTTGATTTGCTTTGATTCATGTTTTGGTTGAACTCTCTTGGATTATAGTTTAATTATAAGGAATATTTTTAATTTTTAATGGTTTGTTGTGACAAATTACAATAAATCTGCAATAGCTTTGAATATCTTTCCTTTGTATTTTGAGATTGCTGGATTGGTAAATCCTATTGTTTACCATCATCCCATGGGCATGGTTAGGTGATAGAATCCCTTTTAATCTTCCCAATTCTCCTTCTTTGATCACTAGATTCATTAGAAGTTCAGAGATCTGACTGTCTCTTCTTCCAACTGGATAAGATAGGACTCTGACTCCAGTTGTGTCCTTGAATCAAGCATAATAGCATCCTGAGAAGCTACAAGTGGATCCTTGGAAACCCTAGTTCCCACCTTTGAATTTATGAGTTTTAGTTAAATAATTCACAATTACTCTCTCTACAATTTCATATTTAGATTCACATCTTCTAGTTTTACTTCTAGTTGCTTTCAAAATACACGTGACCTTACACTTGGGGTTGTGAATAAGTTTTTGGCGTCGTTGCTAGGATTAACGGTTGTGTTTTTTTGAGATTAACTAGTTTTGAAATTAGGTTAAGATTAGGATTTATTTACTTTCTATTTTTTATTAGAGTTTTCTGAATTATCCTAATTTCTTTTTAGAAACTAACTTAGGTTAGAAACTTTCCTAATTTCTTTTTAGAAACTAACTTACTTTCTATTTTTTTAGATATTAATTTATTTTTCTCTTTTGCAGGATCTTAATATAGAAACTTCTAATTTGGTAACTTCTTTCTGCTTCTCTCTCTTTCTATTTCTAGATTTCTATTTTCCTCTTTCTTTTTAGGTTTAGGTTAGATTCTGAAATTGAGGGCTGATGATAACACTCGACGTCTCTTGAGTGAAGGTGGATTGGTTGAGGGGTTATCTATCCATCACAAGATTAGACACCACTCGAAATCCGCAGAGTTAATTGAAGTTATGGCTACTAATTAACCAACCAATCAACCTCCAAATCCACCCCAACTTAGGATTGAGAAAATTCAGGATGAAAACATGGTACATCGAGCAGCCCCGCCTTAAACTTTATGAGATTATGTACAACGAGCGGGGGTGAGCACCCCTTCCTATATGTTCTTTCCAGAAAATATAGGAAATATAGACATCAAGCCAGGAGTGATCCAACTCCTTCCAAAGTTACTTGGGCTTGAATATGAAAATCCATATTTACACTTGAAAGATTTTGATGAGATCATAGCCACTTTATACTTTCTTAATGTGTCGGAGGACACAATCTGGTTGAAACTCTTTCCTTTCTCCTTAAAAGAAAAGGCTAAGACGTGGTTACATTCACTACATCCACGATCTATTGGCAGATGGAATGACATGACAAGGGAGTTTATAAAGAAATTCTTCCTAATTCATAAAACGAACATCATCAAAAAATTGATCATGAACTTTGCCCAAAGGGAAGATAAAACATTCTTCCAATGTTGGGAGCGGTTCAAGGATCTTGCCAGTTCTTGCCCACAACATGATTTTGAAATGTGGTGCATAATAAATTTTTTCCATGAAGGACTGACATCTTCCATGCACCAATTTGTCGAGACGATGTGCAATGGGGAATTCCTGTACAAAGATGTCGATGAAGTGTAGGACTACTTTGATAAACTCATTGAAACTGCACAATCATGAGACATCTCCCCAAGAACGAGCATCACGTCTAAGCCTACTCAATCAAAGGAGAGAGGTAGAATATATATTTTAAAGAGGAAGATGATACTAACGCTAAAGTGGCCAATCTTACAAGGAAACTCGAGGTCATGGAACTTAGGAAGGAAAAGAAAAAGGAAGTTGTCTACGGTATTTGTGCTTGCAACATTCATACAACTGAAAATTTTCCAACAATACCTGTGTTTCAAGAAATATTGAATGAGAAATCAAATGTCGTAAACAACTACCAAAGGCCTTTCAAAGGACTCACTTCGAACACATACAACTCTAGCTGGAGAAATCATCCAAATTTCAGTTGGAGGAATGAACAATCTGTTAAACCTCGAGGAATCCCTAATCAATTCTTAAATTAAGGGAAATCTCAAGAGGAATTGGTTTAAAATCCTCAAGAGCTCATCTAGCAAAGTACTCTTCAAGCCTTACAAGAACTCACAAAGGCTATACAAAAGATAGATTCAGGCATTATGGTTATGGAGAAAGGGATGCTTCCAGCCCAACTTATCTCCAATCCTAAACCACAATACAAAGTTAGTGAACTAAGCTCTTCAAATCCAATGGAGCAAGCTAAGTCTATCACCACTCTTAGGAGTGGGAAGATGTAACACCCCGAACTTTTCGATACTCGAGCATCGAAAGTTCTTGAGCATTACCATATGATTCAACGTAACATATACATTGGTACGATACCAATCTAACTATCCTAACCTTACATCTATACCCTGACATGAATCTAACGATTGAAAATGATTTCCATTCAATAGATCAAGCCATTTAATCATTGATTTTAAGACAAGATCATCCATCGCATGATTTGATGTAAGTACTTTTCCTAGAATGAAATGACGAATGACTCCCTATCCATAATGATTTAGATATATGTTCTTTTGTAAGAATTTCTTAGAAACATGCCTATAATCATGTGGAGCTATTAGATTTATCAAAACTCACAGATCAATAATAATTGTGAAAATGCCATCAACCTTGACCATTGAATTCTAGATCACATGGTTCCCATGATCTTTCTAATGTGAAATTTTACACCATGCCTTTATATCATGAATTAGCCATACACATCAGATTCAAACCCTTAGATCATTGTAAACGTGACCCAATTGACAGATCAGCCCCTCAACCGTTGATTTTGGTGTCCATCGAGCGAAGAAAGGTCCTGGGTAGTTATGGCAGGGAATTTCCCTTCATCTGTATCTGTATGATCTTATGAAAAAGTTAGATGACAAATAAATCTAGGGCCTAGAAAGGTTTCAACGGTAGGGATCAAAATACCACTATTCATAGTCCACCTGATCTTCGGATATTCTTCAAACTTGGGCTCAATCCCTTAAATTAGATGGAAGAATAGATGGAAGGAGTAGATTTCTTAAAGGAATCACTATGGACCTCACCTGTGATGCATGCGCACCACTTGCATGTGCACTAGTTCGACAGGCACAGTCAAACATGCCTAACCATGAAATCCTGCAACCAAAGGGATTTTCACCCCAACGCAAACAAATAGTGTTTTGCTGGGATGGGTTGTGGCCCACCACGATTACCTTTTTGGACAATCCGAACCATCCATCACAAGCAGACCCCACCTCAGAGTAAGCCCTAACTTGTTTTACATAAAGTCGAGATCACGTGAAGGCATAAGTTCGGTCACAACTGGATTGTGTAATTCAAATAAAAATGGTTAGCAACGGGACTCTACCAATGAATTTCTTGGACCAATAATCAAAAGAAAGATCTAAGCCATCCATCTTGAAGATGGGACAAAAATGGCTAAAACCCAAATTCAGTGGACCCCACCTACTGCAATGAGCAGATCAGTGTTGACTGCACTCCACACGCTGTAACAACATCTGAGCGACTATGCTGTGGAAGAACGTCCTACTAGGACTCTTGGACTCCACAACTTTAGTGAAATCTGAGCCGTCCAATAACGGGAAGGGAGAGATCCGACGCCACCCACATCGTCCAGAAGAAACGTGAGGGAGGAAGAAGCATGACAACTCCCGTTTCTTCCCTACACAGAAATAGGGGTTGTGTAAGTCCTAGCAAGGAGGCATTTCTGCACAGGGAATTTGGGAGTTTCACACCTATAAAAGAGGCTCTCCACTCCACCGTCCTAAAGAAATAATAAAGGAGAGAGAAGTAAGAACGAGAAGGAGACAAAGGGCTCCAGCTGCAGCAATAAGAGAGAAAGAGGGAGAGAAAGGTCTGGTTCGTCCAGACTTGCAGCCCGTCCAACAAGGAGAGAAGAGGAAGAAAAGAAAAGAAAAGAAAATAAAAGAAAAGAAAGAAAGAAAGGAAGAAAGAAAGAAAAGTAAAGAGAAAGAAAGAGGAAAAGAGAGAAAAAGAAGAAAGAAGAGAGACCGAGAGGTCATGCCAAACCGTTGTTGCAGCCACGGTTCACCCAAGACACTAACTCAACCGTAAATTTCAGGATCATCAGTAAAATCATCCATGTTCCTAACCCCGTAAATATCAAAGGTACTAATCCTGTAATTCTAATAGTTTCTTAAGAACTTAAGATTATTCAAGTTGACATAATAAAAGATCGATTGAAACCAGGTTCTATCGGATGGTGATTAGAGGTAAACCGAAATATATCCACACCTATCCCGATCTATCTAAATATTCACTCCGATCCTAGCCTAAATCATAAAACTTATTAGACGGAATAGTACTATAACCTAACATAAGTGAATCCCATTTTTACTAGATTTGAAGCATGAGGACAAAGATTTAAAAGCATTAGGAACAGACCGAAATTAATAGGTGAGGGTTTTATCCTTTAAGCTTACATTAATTTAAGTTGTTATATTTATCCTGCCTTTTACATGCCTGCCTGCTATTATATCTCGCCTTTTACATGCCTTCATATTACTTTAAATTTTCCCTACAATTATATATTTTAACATCAATTATTTGCCTTTGCCTTACAGTATAATGTTGATTACAAGTGATCTTTCTGAATTTATGTGGGGCCATGGATACAAGCCTTACCCTTTCCTTACCAAATGTAACACCCTGAAAATCGGGGGTCGTGTATAAACTCAACTCCCGAGTTCCAGACCATCACTTATGCAAAAAAAATGATTATGATTCAATGTTGTCTGATTTAAAGCATTCACATGAGTAAAAGTATACCAAAACTGTAATTCATACCTCAGATCCAGTGATAAAAGCAAGCGAAAGACTAAACAATATATATATATCACTGTATGGAAAAATAAAGTAAATCTCATCTGTCTCTAAAGTATGAATACATCTCTGAGTCTCATACACATATACATAAACAAAAATAAATATCCAAAATGGTCCCACTGAAGTCCCATCGATCCAGGTCGCCTACGCGAAGCCATCGTGATACTGCATGTACGAGAACTCGTCCTGGTCCTCGTCAAAGTCTGGCTCCACCTCCTGGATCTCAGCCTCACCTGCATCTACAACAGGGTCTGGTGGGTGTTGCAAACACCATCCCGTAACGTGGGAGTGAGTGATCAACTCAGTGGAATCATAGAGCAAAGATTAGCATGTTCACAATTCAATCATGCAATAATAGTAAAGCAGTAAATCAGACAATCCTAATACTGTTGTTAATGGAAGATGACATGACGTGATGTATGCCCTCACCGACGATCTCCCTCATACGGCAACATCTTACGACCGCTGCATGCCACACTCCCTAGAGTGCTCCACATCTTCCAGGCACATGCAATGCTATGGTGATATGATTTTCAAGTTGTTATTAGTCCATTCAAACAGCAGGATTGGGAAACTAAGGTACTTCCCTTGTATCAATCCCAACACAGATCCTGTCTAGGGTCGTCACTCCTAGTAATCTCATACAATGTATATTTCGTAGGTCACTGCAAGGGCTGCCAGGGCTGTTGCTCTCACTCGTTGCACCGCTCCCCCATCACCTTATCAATACAGGCCTACTGTACTCTACTGCAACGGAAGGGTCGTCGCCTCCCGTGGACTCAGAATACGCTCGCGGTCACTACAAAGGACTCGTCGCCTGATCAGTGTAGGCCGACAGCTAGAATATAGTGTCCCATACTACCATAACCTGCTCACGAGTCTAGGTGCTCACTGGTCACTACAGGGAGGTTTGTGGCCCCAGCATAGGCCGACAGCTCGACCACGGTGTCCCATACCACCATGCCCGGCTCATGAGTCTTCGTGGATCAAGGTACCATGGTCAACAGGATTTACAATGGTAAGTTCAGTACCCTAGGTTCAAGCAGTTTTGACTCATACAAGGTGAACATACATCGGCCAGTCGGGTTACTTGACGGACTCGACTAGCGCGATCGCATCTCAAGTCGAATGACATGAAGTGCGTAAAACACTTCGCGTGGCCTAACCACTGCCGCCAACTTCAAACCCGACTCGCGTTCATCGACGCGTCGCTCGTGGCTAAGACCAGTCAGCCACGAATTCGCTCGGTTACCGACTGCCTGGACTAAGTCTAGTCCCAAACACTTATGGAATCACATCAACAAATTATGTAAGAGTATTGGAATTGAAATACAATCATGTGAGCATGTTAACACATGTTATAACATTCAACTTAAGTAAATCTTCAAGCACATATATTTCATGCATGTAATGAAATCGTGCATATAATCAACATGTAGGAAATCATTTAGGTCAGCATATTAATTGAGAAATCAATCTCAAACTACCTCATAACATCATTTAATTCAATACATACTAATACAAGCATTTATACAAATACATACACTACACACTTAAGTCTACATATAGTATGTCGACCCGAAGTGCGCAATTAGGCGAATCTCTTCGCCAAACTAATTATGCATGTATTCCTAACTTCCTAATGCGACAACAAACCATGTCAATCACATCAGAAAAATATGAATGTAAACAGTACTTCCTACAAATGACTAAAATGCCCTAAATCTCATATTCTTTGTTAATTTACGAAACGGGAAACGGAGGGCATGTTGTACATATCAAACGGCGATGCCATCAATAATCTACTATTAAATGACATTGAAAGCGTTGGAAACTGTCAATCAAAGCGTCTAAAATTCGCACCTTATGTCTTGTAACCTCGTGAATTGAAACGGAGCGTATACGCTTCGTCTACGGCGAATAGGGAACCTAATACACGAGATCCATAAGCTACATTGCCATGGAAACAAAGGAAGCTCAAATCAGCAACTATTTAAGGTATTTACTTACCTAGAATCACCGTGAAATCGTCGGAAAAGCGGTAGAGGTGTGTTGCTTAAGCACGTGCAACGCGTAGTACAAGTGGCAGGAAGAACTCTCCCACTCTCTCACAATCTCTCACCTTTTTCTCTCTCCCAAGTTAGGGTTTCTCTCAAATTCGGATGGGAGAGAGGAGTGAGGGTTTCAACCCCTTTATAGCTTAAAACATGCCCAAAATAGGCTTGGGAACAATGTTTACTTGGTGCCTAACCAAATCGGGGCCGTTTCGGTCCAAATGAGCATTTCTGAAGGTCCCCTGGCCAAATGCGGTCGGACTTAAGCTCATGCATACCGGATCTAGCACACATCCAGTTTTCAGACCGGTAGGGTTCCCAGATCGCACGTGGCGGTCCAGTTTCAGTTCAACGGTCACCGCACCAAGATCAGGCCTATAAGTCTCGTGATATGTAATAGAAATTTTTCCTGATCCAAGGGTGTAATTTGGCTGTATTCTGACGGTCAGAACGCTTAATACTGATGCGTCAAATCGTGTGCCAGATTTGAATTTTAAATTCCAATTCTAACCCTATTCTCACTCTCTTCGGTCCGGGCTCAATGAAATAGCCTGTGATTATCGGTTTGATTTGATTTTCGGAATGAGTGTCAAGCCCAGCTAAGTGGTCATAACGGTCTAAGATGGTAGATATCGGACTTTCGACGTGCGGTCTAGATCCAATACAAAGTTTCAAAGAGGTCCCGAGAATAATCCGGCTTAGAGTTTGATCCGAGGCTTTAGAGCATTATAGCACCATTGGTTCCACTCACTTTGGGCCTTGTAGAACGTATTTAAAGTGATCAGGGACCATTTCCCAGCTATTCTAACGTTGCACTAGCTAACCTAGTCATATTTTCTAAAGGAATGAATTCTACGCAATTTCGGGTCGAGTTGGTACTCGAGCCCAAGTACGGATTTTTCACGGGCGTTACAATCTACCCCCCTTAACGAATAATTTCATCCTCAAAATTTTGTACCTTTTCGTACTCCTCGAGAAGCTGTGGGTAGTTCTTTCTGATCTCGGCTTCTGTCTCCCAGGTAGCCTCCTCCTCAGAGTGATGAGTCCACAATACCTTCACAAGGGGAATCACCTTGCTACGCAGTACCTGCTCCTTCCTGTCTAGGATACGTGTTGGTCGCAGGATATAAGTAACATCCTCTCCTAACTGCACCTGCTCCCATCTGATGATATGGGAAGGATCAGCAACGTACTTCTTCAGCATAGAAACATGAAATACGTTGTGAACGCTCGCGAGAGGCGTGGGTAAAGCCAATCGGTAAGCCACCGCTCCCACACAATCGAGGATCTGGAATGGACCAATGAATCGTGGTGCCAGCTTCCCTTTCTTCCCGAACCGAAGGACTCCCTTCATAGGGGAAACTCGCAAAAACACATGATCCCCAACTGTGAACTCTAGTGGCCTCCGTCTCGTATCGGCGTAGCTCTTCTGTCTGCTCTGCGCTGTAAGGAGCCGACGTCGAATAATATCAATCTTCTCTGACGTCGCCTGCACTAACTCTGGGCCAATCAAGCTACGCTCACCGACCTCTAGCCAGCAATGCGGTGCACGACAAGGTCGCCCTTACAACGCCTCATAAGGTGCCATACCGATACTCGCCTGAAAACTGTTGTTGTACGCAAACTCCGCATATGCAAGACAATCATCCCAACTGTCCTTGAAGTCCAATACGCAAGCTCGCAACATGTCCTCCAAGATCTGGTTCACCCACTCTGTCTGTCCGTCTGTTTGTGGGTGGAAGGCAGTACTAAACTTCAACTTCACACCCATAGCCTCCTGAATGCGAGTCTAGAAAATAGAAGTAAATCGCATGTCTCTGTCCGACACGATCTCCAGCGGAACTCTATGCAGACGCACAATCTCTCTGATGTACAATCTAGCCAGCTCGTCTGCAGAGTTCGTAACTCTGATCGGTAGGAAGTGCGCCGACTTCGTCAGACGGTCGACGATCACCAAAATGGAATCATGTCCCTTCCTCGTCTTCGGCAACCCAGAAATGAAGTCCATGGAAATGAAATCCCACTTCCACTCTGCAATCGGCATAGGCTGCAAAAGTCCAGGTGGTCGGCGATGCTCTGCCTTCACCTGCTGACAAGTGAGACAACGGGACACGAACTCAGCTACGTGGGTCTTCATACCTTCCCACCAATATGTCCTCTTCACGTCACGATACATCTTTGTGCTGCCTGGATGCATCGCGAGTCTAGTAGAATGCGCAGCCTCGAGAATCTCTCGTCTCAAGTCAGGGACATCTGGGACGCATAGGTGGCCACGATAACGTAAGCCCCCATCCATACCAAATCGCCAGTCGGTGTCAGCATCATCACTGGCCTGCTCTCGAAGCTCAGTAAGATGCGCATCGTCCCTCTGCGCCTCGATGACTCGGTCATCGATCTGAGATCGCACCTGTACATGTGCGATGAACTCAAACGGCTCCTCTACAGTGAGTTTCTGCTCAAAGTCTTGTAAAAACTCAATCATATCCCACTCGGCAACCATCAGCGGAGCCGCAAACTCTATCGCCTTCTTGCGGCTCAACGCATCAGCCACAAGGTTCGCCTTCCCAAGATGGTAAGAGACTTCAAACTTGAAGTCCTTCAACGTCTCCATCCATCGCCGCTGCCTCATATTCAAGTCTCGCTGTGTGAATATATACTTGAGGCTCTTGTGGTCGCAAAAGAGCTCGAACTCCTCTCCATAGAGGTAATGTCTCCAGAGTCTTAGTGCGAATATAACGGCTGCCAACTCTAGGTCATGTGTAGGATAATTCTCCTCGTGCTTCCTTAATTGTCTCGAGGCATACTAAATTACCCTATCCCTCTGCATAAGGACACAACCCAAACCAACGCTAGACGCGTCAGTATATATAGTGTATCTAACCCCTTGCTCTGGCAATACTAGCACAGGGGCGGACGTAAGTCTATCCTTCAGCTCCTGAAAAGCTGACTCCGCCTTGTCATTCCAGGCGAACTTCACGTCCTTTCGTGTCAACTGAGATAAGGATCTCACGATCTTCGAGAAGTCCTGAATGAAGCGCCGATAGTACCCAGCGAGACCCAAGAAACTCCTCACCTCAGTGACAGAACCAGGCTGCTCCCAGTCCTGCACCGCAGCTACCTTAGACAGGTCAACTGTCATGCCATCCTTGGACACCACGTGTCTCAGAAACTTCACCTCCTGCTTCTAAAAGTCACACTTCTTGTACTGTGCGAACAAATGATGCTGTCTGAGCGTATCCAAGACCAAACGCAAGTGCTCCTCATGCTCCTCTCGACTCCTAGAGTACACCAAAATGTCGTCAATGAATACAACGACGAATCGATAGAGGAAAGGCCGAAATACCCGGTTCATCAGATCCATGAACACGGCCGGTGCGTTCATAAGACCGAACGACATCACGAGGAACTCGTAGTGGCCAAAACTGGTCCTGAATGTCGTCTTCTGCACGTCCTCATCCCTGACGCGCAACTGATGATATCCAGACTGAAGATCAATCTTCGAGAAGTACCGCGCTCCTCTCAACTGATCAAACAAGTCATCGATCCTGGGTAAAGGGTACTTGTTCTTCACCGTGAGCTGGTTCAGCCTGCGATAATCAATACACAATCGCATCGAACCGTCCTTCTTCCTCACGAATAGGACCGGTGCTCCCCAAGGAGACACACTAGGCCGTATAAGGCCAAGCTCTAGCAGACCATCAATCTGCGTCCTCAACTCCTCCATCTCACATGGTACCATGCGATACGTCGGCAGTGAGACGGGCGTAGAACCAGGAACCAGATCGATAGTAAAATCGATCTCACGTCGGGGCGGCAAACCAGGGATCTTCCTGAACAGATCCCCGAACTCGGAAACGATTGGCACATGCTCGAGTATCTGGGCACCAACGTCCCGCAATAAAGTGGGGTAACTAAGTATGCGGAAAGAAAGATTTACCCGCATTGAAAACGTGAAAGGAGTGCCCTCAGGCTCGTACACCATCACCATACGAGCCTCGCAGTCAATCTCGGCCATCCCAGCAGTCAACCAATCCATGCCATGAATGACGTCGAGATAAACGAGCGAGGGATCGACGACAAGATCAAGAGCCATCGTCCTGCCTCCCAGATCTACTAAACAACCCTCACACATCTGGATAACATCCGAATAATCCCCATGAGCTGCAAAGACCCGTACGCTATCTATAGTGATAGTCTGTAACCCAAGATGCCTGACTACAGCACGCGATATCAAAGAAATCGTGGAGCCAGTGTCCACCATCACAAGAATAGGAGTACCTCCAATATGGGCTGTGACCTAGAAGGCTGAATGCTGAAGGGTCGGTGTCGCAGCTGCCTCAGCTGTCAATGCATGAACCCGAGCCTGCTGTGGCCGGTTCGGCCGCTGTGTCAAGGGCCGTGGAGGCTGTCTGATCTGCGATACCAGAGGTCTAAAAGAAGGGTGCGCAGGAGCTAACCGTAGAGGCGGTGTTGATATCGCCTATGAATGAGCACGGTCAATCTTCTGCGGCGGCGAGAACCCGCTGTCCCGCATCCGAGAGAAACAGCTCTGCGCCAAGTGGCCTGTCCTCCCACAGTATGTACATGTCAAATCAGGGCGCCGAAACGGTGGTACAGGCGCTGTAGTCCTAGTAGGAGGATCAATGCGAGGCCTCTTGCCCGCGAGGGGCCTGTCTAGAAAGTCTGTTCGTGGCCTAGAAGCAACAGGGCCACGAGATCGCGCAAGCCGATCCACATCCTGCTCTGCCCGCATGGACATGTGAATCAAATCCGCATAAGAGGGAATGATCAAACAGCACATCTTCGACCGAATATCCGGTCGCAAACCCTCCAGAAAGCGCCGTATGCGCATCTGCTCATCAGCCAAAATCGTCGGGACCTATCTGCCCAACTCCGTGAACCGATGCTCATACTCTGTAACTGTCATAGCTGCCTGTCTGAGACGGAGAAACTCATTCTCCCTGTCGTGCCTGTAAGTCTGGGGATAATACTTCTCATGGAAGCAAAACTCAAACGCTGCCCACGTCCATACATAGTCGGCGACAATAGTCTGCAGTACGCTATCCCACCACAGGCTGGCCTCACGCTCAAATAGAAATGTAGCCAGTTCTACCTGCTCAGCCTCTGTGCAATGAAGCATCCGTAAAATCTTCGACACACGGTCGAGACAGTACTCAGCCTCCTCGGGTCTGTGAGAACCCGTGAAAGCGGGAGGCCGTAAGCCCTGAAATTGCTCTAATAGGCCCCGTGTATCGGCGGGATTCCCCGCAGGGTAAGCAGGCGGTGCAGGATGAGCCATGCCCTCATCCTGGGCGTAATTATAAGCATCCTCAGCTGGATGCGCAGGTGGTGCAAGTGGAGCCACACTCCCACCCTGTGCTAATGTCCCTACGATGGTAGTCAGAAGCTGCTGCTGCTGCTGCATCATAGCCAACATCTGCTCAAATCTGTCAGGAGGTGGAGCAGGCTGTGGCAGATGCTGTGTCGAAGTAGATACACGATATGGCTCTCTGACTGACGGTGTAAATGGCGGTGGTCCAACTGTATGACCAGCAGCAGGCTGAGACACATGAACTGTCTCAGGAATTGGGCCCACAGCAGGGTCTGTATGGGTGCCAGACTGCGAAGGAGTCTGATCCATATGCTCAGTCAGTGCAAGACGAGCCGTGCTCCGCGTAGCCTTAGGCGGCATTCCCTATATTCAAAATAGGGCACAACCTTGTCAGTCTCAATTGCACAAATACACCGCAATCATTCACACAAGGAGTCAAAGACATTCCATGCATTCCATTTAATCAAAATTGTCACAATACAAGGGATATATCCTTACAATCATCATGACAAGAAATACATGGGAACTAAGACAGTTAAAATTGTAACAGCAACATAAGCAAAGCACTAGCCCTAACAGGCTTACACACATAAAGTAGGAAATGACTAACTACTGACAACTACATCAAGGTCGCATTGCTAGTCTGAGTCTGGGGACGGAGGAGGAGCAGCCTTATCCTATAAGCAACACAGGATCGCCTTCAAGGTGCGAGTCACCTTGCCTAATTTCTTCTTTGTAACGGCCTTGGCATCTGCGACTTCTACGCGAAGTTCTTGAACTTCCCTTCGCAAAGCGGTCTGACTCTCCTCCATCCGAGCAATGCGATCGTCGATAGTAGCCTGCGCAGAAGGAGGAGGGCTCTCATCTGTATCCTGAGCCTCCTCTTCTGCCTCTTCCTGAGCTTCTTCCTGAACCTCTGCTCCAGGTTCTTCTTCGCTTTGATCTTCTTCATCATCAAAGTCATCCTCGCTATCTTCCTCAAGCTGGTTTTCACGGTACTGCGACCCAATCTTCATCTTAACCATAGTCGACTCATCAATGGTATGAATCGAAACTGGGAATTCTGGCCCAAGTCTGTAGGCAAACTCAAGCGCAATCTTACAAATCAGTCGGCCAAAAGGAAGCGATTCGGATGTTCTTCTCGACTTGGCTATGAGGATTATTTGTCGTAAGATGAAGGTAGCCATGCATACATTCTCTCCCTGGGCCACCAGATACAGGAAATCAACCATAAGGTGGGTACATTCAATGCGATTCGTCGACCTGGGATACACATTGTACGTGTAGATATGGTGCAGCAGGCGCAAATCATCAGACATATACGTCACCTTAAGACTATTATTAGGCTGCCATGGAACCAACTTACCACACAGAAACCTGGTGCGGCGATCTCGTTCATGTCTACTCCTCAGATTCTTCTCACTAGGATGAACATCACCTAAAGGTACGTTCAGAAGTCGCGCAATCAGTCGCACATCAATCGTAGCCATCCGATCTCTACCAAAAGGGATTTTAAACTGCAATGGCTCCAAGGTAGGACTCTGGATACTAGCGTAGAAGGCACGAACGGTGCTCACATTAGCACGAGCGCGAGCTTCAAAGATCGGACCCCAATGCGCAGCTTCAATGTGTTCGAACAAGGAAAATTCACCGAACAGTCGTCCTTCCACTTCTGCCTCAAATAACACTTTACGATCAGTGTATTGGCTATGAGGCATCTCTGATAAAATTACTCGCCCAAGGTGTGCATGGGGATCCAAATCCCGCTTTGTACGGCACTCCAGGACTGCAGTTGGACCTGCGGCAGCGCTTGAACTTGCGGCACCACCCCGCGGTCTTCTCGATTGAACAGGGTAGCTTAGCCCAGCCTCGTCTGTTGCGGTTTTCCTTTTACCCATCAAAGATATGATGGATGAGAGTGATAAAAGGCCTAAAATGGCTTCCACGAAGGCCATGAAAAATGGTAAAAATGCGGAGAAGTGGCTGCCCAATCTAGAAAAAGGAGATCTAGGCATCGTAGAGGGATGCTTCAAGCTTCCCAAGAGTGTATTTTCAAGGAGAAATGAAAATGAAAAAGTGGAATGGAGCACCTCACGATTTTAGCTCGATTTGGGGGTTTTTGAAGCTCCAAATGATGAAATCTTCAAGAGGAAGGGCTGCTAACTCCAAAGAAGTGATGGATGATGGTCGTTTTTGGACAAGGAGGGATCTAGAGGTGATTTGGAATCCCAGATTTTGGAAACGGTTGCTGGAAAATGAAAATGGAGCTATGGGGAGGGCTGTTTGTGAAGGAGGGGTGTGATTTGGGGGTTTTCTTTGGACGAGAGACCCATGGGGAGGGTTTACATACCATTTAAGGGCGTGCGCCCGAAAAGCCCCTCAAAGGGGCCCACCTGTACAGCGATGCATCGCCGGATCGGCGATGGCATCGCCGAATGGTGGTGCATCCGGCCGGTGGGGCCAGATGGTTTTGGTCCCCCATGGTCCAAGGACCCCAGATCTATATGGTCCGACCCCTGGTTCATGGTATTTTGACCTACATAGGCCCAAACATGTGTTCGGAGCTTTTCGGGACCATTCCAAAATTCTGAATACAAAACCCTATGATGCAGCATATGAATTTGGGGTAGAAGGAGCTAGTACATCCATCTAGATCCCTATTTGCTAAAGAAAGTGAAGTTAGAATGGCCTTATGGCCATTTTTCATGAAATTTTACTATTCACTATAAAATATTGCAAAAGTATTATTTTGTATTATTTTCATATTAGGTTTAATGCCTAACATGAATTGGATAATAAATAAATGATGATTGGAGTGGTGAGAGGAAGAATTTTGAAGATTTTTGGCAAAACGGGGTTTTTAAGCCCTGGCGATTGATTACAGGAGTCGTGGTCATCCCACGGCCCAAGAATTTACTTTTACGGGTTTAAAATTGCCCATAGGACGTCTCAACCTGACTTCCTACGGCTTAAAAGCTATTCGGGTTGCTTTACGCTACCCGAGATGCGTTACAGACTCGATCATGCGATCGATTCTAATAGACTTCGCCTATCGACGAATCTGCGATCCTAGAAGTATTTCTAGACCCTTCTCGCACCCACCTAAGTCAAAGGAAGTGACAGCGTACGTCGCGAGACCATAACCCAGGCCCAGTATACTCTCATTCATGCTCTGATACCAACTTGTAACACCCTGAAAATCGGGGGTCGTGTATAAACTCAACTCCCGATTTCCAGACCGTCACTTATGTAACAAAAATGATTATGATTCAATGTTGTCTGATTTAAAGCATTCACATGAGTAAAAGTATACCAAAACTGTAATTCATACCTCAGATCCAGTGATAAAAGCAAGCGGAAGACTAAACAATATATATATCACTGTATGGAAAAATAAAGTAAATCTCATCTGTCTCTAAAGTATGAATACATCTCTGAGTCCCATACACATATACATGAACAAAAATAAATATCCAAAATGGTCTCACTGAAGTCCCATCGATCCAGGTCGCCTACACGAAGCCATCATGATACTGCATGTACGAGAACTCGTCCTGGTCCTCGTCAAAGTCTGGCTCCACCTCCTGGATCTCAGCCTCACCTGCATCTACAACAGGGTCTGGTGGGTGTTGCAAACAACATCCCGTAACGTGGGAGTGAGTGATCAACTCAGTGGAATCATAGAGCAAAGATTAGTATGTTCACAAATCAATCATGCGATAATAGTAAAGCAGTAAATCAGACAATCCTAATACTGTTGTTAATGCAAGATGACATGACGTGATGTATGCCCTCACTGACGATCTCCCTCATACGGCAACATCTTACGACCGCGGCATGCCACACTCCCTAGAGTGCTCCACATCTTCCAGGCACATGCAATGCTATGGTGATATGATTTTCAAGTTGTTATTAGTCCATTCAAACCGCAGGATTGGGAAACTAAGGTACTTCCCTTGTATCAATCCCAACACAGATCCTGTCTAGGGTCGTCACTACTAGTAATCTCATACGATGTATATTTCGTAGGTCACTGCAAGGGCTGTCAGGGCTGTTGCTCGCACTCGTTGCACCGCTCCCCCATCACCTTATCAATACAGGCCTACTGTACTCTACTGCAACGGAAGGATCGTCGCCTCCCGTGGACTCAGAATACGCTCGTGGTCACTACAAAGGACTCGTCGCCTGATCAGTGTAGGCCGACAGCTAGAATATAGTGTCCCATACCACCATAATCTGCTCACGAGTCTAGGTGCTCACTGGTCATTACAGGGAGGTTTGTGGCCCCAGCGTAGGCCGACAGCTCGACCACGGTGTCCCATACCACCATGCCCGGCTCATGAGTCTTCGTGGATCAAGGTACCATGGTTAACAGGATTTACAATGGTAAGTTCAGTACCCTAGGTTCAAGCAGTTATGACTCATACAAGGTAAACATACATCGGCCAGTCGGGTTACTTGACGGACTCGACTAGCGCGATCGCATCTCAAGTCGAACGACATGAAGTGCGTAAAACACTTCGCGTGGCCTAACCACTGCCACCAACTTCAAACACGTCTCGCGTTCATCGACGCGTCGCTCGTGGCTAAGACCAGTCAGCCACGAATTCGCTCGGTTACCGACTGCCTGGACTAAGTCTAGTCCCAAATACTTATGGAATCACATCACCAAATTATGTAAGAGTATTGGAATTGAAATACAATCATGTGAGCATGTTAACACATGTTATAACATTCAACTTAAGTAAATCTTCAAGCACATATATTTCATGCATGTAATGAAATCGTGCATATAATCAACATGTAGGAAATCATTTAGGTCAGCATATTAATTGAGAAATCAATCTCAAACTACCTCATAACATCATTTAATTCAATACATACTAATACAAGCATTTATACAAACACATACACTACACACTTAAGTCTACATATAGTATGTCGACCCGAAGTGCGCAATTAGGCGAATCTCTTCGCCAAACTAATTATGCACGTATTCCTAACTTCCTAATGCGACAACAAACCATGTCAATCACATCAGCAAAATATGAATGTAAACAGTACTTCCTACAAATGACTAAAATGCCCTAAATCTCATATTCTTCGTTAATTTACGAAATAGGAAACGGAGAGCATGTTGTACATGTCAAACGGCGATGCCGTCAATAATCTACTATTAAACGACATTGAAAGCGTTGGAAACCGTCAATCAAAGCGTCTAAAATCCGCACCTTATGTCTTGTAACCTCGTGAATTGAAACGGAGCGTATACGCTTCGTCTACGGCGAATAGGGAAACTAATACACGAGATCCATAAGCTACATCGCCATGGAAACAAAGGAAGCTCAAATCAGCAACTATTTAGGATATTTACTTACCTAGAATAGTGGTGAAATCGTCGGGAAAGCGTTAGAGGTGTGTTTCTTAAGCACATGCAACGCGTAGTACAAGTGGCAGGAAGAACTCTCCCACTCTCTTTCACAATCTCTCACCTTTTTCTCTCTCCCAAGTTAGGGTTTCTCTCAAATTCAGATGGGAGAGAGGAGTGAGGGTTTCAACCCCTTTATAGCTTAAAACATTCCCAAAATAGGCTTGGGAACAATGTTTACTTGGTGCCTAACCAAATCGGGGCCGTTTCGGTCCAAATGAGCATTTTTGAAGGTCCCCTGGCCAAATGCGGTCGGGCTTAAGCTCATGCATACCGGATCTAGCACACATCCAGTTTTCAGACCGGTAGGGTTCCCAGATCGCACGTGGCGGTCCAATTTCAGTTCAACGGTCACCGCACCAAGATCAGGCCTATAAGTCTCGTGATGTGTAATAGAAATTTTTCCTGATCCAAGAGTGTAATTTGGCTGTATTCTGACGGTCAGAACGCTTAATACTGATGCGTCAAATCGTGTGACAGATTTGAATTTCAAATTCCAATTCTAACCCTATTCTCACTCTCTTCGGTCCGGGCTCAATGAAATAGCCTGTGATTATCGGTTTGATTTGATTTTCGGAATGAGTGTCAAGCCCAGCTAAGTGGTCATAACGGTCTAAGATGGTAGGTATCGGACTTTCGACGTGCGGTCTAGATCCAATACAAAGTTTCAAAGAGGTCCCGAGAATAATCCGGCTTAGAGTTTGATCCGAGGCTTTAGAGCATTATAGCACCATTGGTTCCACTCGCTTTGGGCCTTGTAGAACGTATTTAAAGTGATCAGGGACCATTTCCCAGCTATTCTAACGTTGCACTAGCTAACCTAGTCATATTTTCTAAAGGAATGAATTCTACGCAATTTCGGGTCGAGTTGGTACTCGAGCCCAAGTACGGATTTTTCACGGGCGTTACACCAAATTTATTGAGTTGGCCCTGCCACTCTCCTTATTAAAGAATCGGCAGTTGCAACTCTTCTATTTATTGAGTTGGCCATTGCCACTCTCCTTATTAAAGAATCAGCCGTTGCCGCTCTTCTATTTATTGAGTTGGCCATTGACACTCTCCTTATTATTGAATCGGCCGTTTCCATGCTTCTATTTGTTATGTTAGCCATTGCCATTGTTTGAGTTGACCATTGTCACTCTTCTCTATATTGGCCTTGTGCTATCTATCTTTAAAGGGCTTGGGCATGTGTCATGATATTCTAGAATCTCCATGATTCAGTTTATATTCTCTATAAATGCAAGTACTATGTTGGGAATCCCTCTTCTAGCGATCAAATAAATATCGTGGACGTAATGCATTTTCGGTAACGGCCCTAGGGCGGCACGTAATTCCACGTTTCACGGGTAATGATGCACTAATTGGTGTATATAAGTCGTTATATATACGTGCTACATTAATTCTTTTCTTTTGGGGGTTGGTTGTCGTAATTAATCACTTTAATCTGGGTTGTGTGATTCACTTGGTCATGTGTTGTGTCCGTCTTGGGATAACTGCATAAATCCATATTAAACATGGGACACGCTGACGAATCCCCGTAGTATGGGATGCGGGGTGAGTCGAATAACTCTAATCATGTTTCACATTGTGGCGATCGCTAAGTGTGTTAAACCATATATACTCTGCTAGGCATTCTCATATAGATTACTTGTGCATTGATACCTCTTGTAGTTGTTAATTTTATTCTTGTGAACGTTACCTTAATGAATATATCTGGATGTGATCCAAATGAAAAAAAATAGGGTGCGATTGTCAAAAGCATCCATGTTTATACATTATTAATACTCAATTTTCTCGGGCACAAGTATGAACTCTGGCAGTGAAATTTTGGGGCGTTACTGAAGATAATTGATAAATCTATTCCGGTAAGGGCTGAGAAGCTAAGGACCCAAAAGTAGATAAGATTGATAGACCTAGCGATGCTCCACATGAGGTAGAATAGGAACTTTAAAGCAAACTAGTTGCTCCATTCCCCTAACGGTTGATAGCACCAAAACCTCTCTCTAACTCAGGATATTCTAGAGGCGCTTAAGCAAGTGAAGGTCAACATTCCTCTATTGGATGCTGCAAAACAGATTCCTTCATATGCCAAATTTCTGAAAGATCTATGTACGACCAAAAGATGACAAAGCATCCAAAAGTAAATATTTTTGAGAGAAAAAGTGAGTGTCATCCTAAAGTAAGATGTGCCACAGAAATATAGAGATCCCGGTAGCCCAACCATCGCTTGTATAATTGAAAACTACCGGATTAAGCATGTACTTCTTAACTTAGGAGCAAGCATAAATCTGATCCCTTGGTATTCGAACAACTGGGTCTAGGTGAATTAAAACCCACCTAAACCACATTACAAGTTGTCGATTGCTTTGTTTGTGTATCGAGAGGGATAATTGAGGATGCGTTGGTCCAGGTTGAAAAATTCTACTACCAAGTAGATGTTATTGTATTGAATACTCAACTCATCGTGGACATGAACACTCAAATTCTAGTCATTCTTGGTCACCTATTCCTTGTTACATCAAATGCAATAATTAATTGTAGGAATGGAGTCATGAATTTTTCTTTTGGGAATATGACAATGGAGCTCAATATCTTTTTCAATATGAGCAAACATGCAAAGGATGATGACGATACCCATGACATTAACGTGATTGATTCTTTTGTAGAAGATAGAACTTTAATGACCTTATCCTCTAACCCTCTAGAGACTTACTTGACTTACTCCCATGATTTAGATGATGATATGATTAGGGAGTGCCATGCTTGATACTATGCCGGTACTTGAAATTAACTGGTGGAGGCCACAATTTGAAAAATTACCCCAAATTGATGTAGTACCACTACTGTCTAATCTCAAAGCACCTAAGCTTGACCTAAAATCTTTACTCTCTGACTTGAAATATATCTATTTAGGTCTAGATGAGACATACTTCTTCCCATCTTGAGCAAGAACAGGAGAGTATATTTATCTCTACTCTCATTGAGTATAAAGGAGCCCTTGAATGGTCGATTGCAGATCTCAAGGAAATCGACCCTTTGATTTGTACTCACCATATTCATCTTGAGGATAATTGAAGACTTCTCAGCAACCACAATGTAAATTAGATCCAAATATGAAGGAAGTGGTTAATGCCGAGGTTCTTAAGCTATTGGATGTGGGTATCATATACCTTATGTCCGATAGCCAATGTGTGAGTCCAACTTAGGTAGTTCCTAAGAAGTCCGGAATCACCATCATAGCCGATTTTAACAATGAACTCATGCCTACTAGTGTCATTACTGGTTGGAGAATGTGCATTGACTACATGAAGTTGAATACCATCATAAGGAAGGACCACTTTCCTTTGCCCTTCATTGATCAAATCTTGGAAAGGCTAGTTGGTCATTCCTATTATTATTATTTTGACGGATATTCAGGCTACAATCAGATTAAGATAGCCCTTGAAGATCAAGAAAAGACAACATTTACATGCCCTTGCGATACTTTTGCTTACTAAAGGATGCCATTCGGGCTATGTAATACTCCCGCCACTTTTCAGCGATGTATATTGAGTATTTTTTCTAATATGGTGGGGCAATATCTAGAGGTCTTTATGGATGACTTATTTGTCTTTGGTCCATCCTTAAGTGAATGTTTAGAAAATTTAAAAAATGTGATGAAGCAATGTGAGGAAAAGAATTGAGGTAGATAGGCGAAGATTGATCTTACCTCTAACGTACCTCCACTCAAGAAAATATTAGACGTGCGATCCTTCTTAAGGCACGTCGAATTTTATAGACGATTCATAAAGGAATTTAGTCACCTTTGTTGTCTTTTATGCAATCTGCTTCAAAAGGATGTACCATACGAGTAGATTGAGTAATGCCAAGAAGCTTTTTCTAAGCTTGAGGATATGTTAACCACTGCGCCTATCATGCAACCACCCGAGCGAAACTTTCCTTTTGAAAGTATGTGTGATGCTTCCAACTATGCTCTTGGGGCGGTGTTAGGCCAGAGAAAAGAGAAGAAGCCCTACATTATTCATTATGTAAATAAAACTCTAAATCCTGCCCAAGTGAATTACTTTACCATGGAGAATGAACTCTTAGCCATAGCGTAAGTGCTTATAATTAAAGCACATTTTATTTTATCAAATTTCATAGTCCGGCTACGATCGCAAGCTCGAATGAAGATAAGTTATTGACTCGATCAAGTACATGGAAAGAAGATTTAACATCTCAATGCAAGATCAAAGCAATGGTTTGATGTTTAGAACACTTTGTATGAGTCAACCTACAGGTGGTATAAACCTAGTCAGACCATAGGTTAGGTGTATTTTACTCATTCATATCTTGAACTATATTTTATATTAAATACACACTAGTTAGGCCAGCCCAAAGTCTGGTTCGGCCAACCTAACTACTTGGACCAACCATGCAACATTCGGACAAAAAACAAATCTCATAAGATTAAAATTTACAGTAGGTTCGGTCAGCCCAAGATGGGGCTCGGCCAGCCAAACCTGACTTCGGCCAACCCAAGGAAGTTCGGTCAAGTTTCCAACAATGGAACGATTTCAAAATCCAAGCTACTTAGGCCAGCTGAAGTTTGAAAGATTTTATCCCACGATTTTTAGATTCTGATTGGAACATGATCTTTAGAGTTAGGCCAGCCGAACTGAATCTTAGGCCAACCGAACTACACAGATCCTTGGCTATAAATAGAGGCTTTGTCTTACATTCGAAATCATTAAAATTCATATACTTTTATTGTGTTGTAAAGAAAGATCTCTCAAGCCTCTTTAAGCTATTTGTGTTGTAATTCATATTTTATTATTAGCTTGTTCTATTCTCCTTTTCAAAGTTAGTTTTAATTGTTTTGACAAGAGTAATCTATACTCTACTTTGAGAAGAATGAGAATTGAATCTGCAACAATAGGGTTTCATTCATTTAATTGAAAAACTATTAAATTCCTTTGTATCTTTTTGGGTAGAACTCATACATCGGCTTCATCAATTTTTCAAGAAGGAGATCGCTGCACTCAAGCTACTGCTATGACTTTGACTCGCCAAATCAAAGACAAGTACTATTTATTTTAATTACTTTAGTTTTAGATTTTTCTGAGATTGGCTAAAAATCTCAGAGGGTTTATTTGTGGTGAGCCCTTTAAATCACAAAGTGGGTTTGTTTGTAGTGACCTCGTAAAATCACAAAGTGGGTTTGATTGTGATAGCCTATGAAAACTGCAATAACTGTATAAGGTTGTTAAGGTGAACTTGGAAAACCTTGAAACATTGGAAAGCTAAAATTATGAGGGTAGTAATTTTGGGAGTGGAGTAGGTTGCATTGAGGCACCAAATCACTATAACTCTTTTGTGCATTATGGTGATAAGATATTATTATGTGTTATTATGCTTTATTTATTCATTGCAATTAGTTTAAGTTTTTGATTTCAAAGATGTCGCAACATAAGGTTGTCTTAGGTAAATATTTTAGGTAAAAGATTGTCCTACGAGCTATTTGGTATCAAGGATTCAATACTATACAATATTATATTTAATTGATTCCTTAGTCCACATTGTATCGAATTATTTGGCATTATCCTATTCACCCCCCTTCTAAGACATCTATAGCTCATCCTTTCAAGTGGTATCAAAGCGAGGTTGCTCTTATTTGGATTAATTTTCTATAGCTAGATCCAGAGCTATTGGAATGTCAAATTTCGATAGTCTATCCATTTCCAGGCCACCGCCCTTTGATGGCTCGAACTATTCTTACTGGAAAGCTAGAATAAGGATTTTCCTCAAATCTATTGATGAAAGTGTGTGGCAAGCTACCATGACCCAATGAGTCCCTCTAATGTTAGAAGTAGTGAGTGAAGATGAAACCAAGTCCATGAAAGTTCAAGTTTATAATCTATGGACTCCAGGTTTGAAAAGTGAAAGTAGTACTAATGCAAAAGCACTTAATGCTATCACTTGTGCTTTATCACCAGACGAGTTCAAAAGAATCATCTCGTGTGATACAATAAAACAAGCATGAGATATACTTGAAATGACACACGAAGGAACTAACATTGTTAAGAAATCTAAGATTTAAATCTTTACAATAAGGTTTGAAGAAATCCATATGGAAGAAAATGAATCATTCATGGATTTCTTCACCAAACCAAATGACATTATTAATTCTATGTGGGGTCTTGGAGAAAAAGTCCCTGAAAGCAAAGTATGTTAAAAAATCCTATGATCGCTTCTTGACCGGTTTAATTCTAAAGTCACTGTGATGCAGGACATGAAATTCAAATATGATGTGCAAGATATTTAGGCTTTAGATCACGTTAGTTTAGAAAGAATTACACAAAATTCCATATCCCACACAAAAGTTCAAGCATTCAATCAAGAAGAATCTATACAGGCCATTGCCTGCATAAGCTAGGGTTGGATCAATTAAAATTATAGACCAAACGATAATCAAAGGAGGGTAAATTCATCCATACATGCACAGAAATAATTCTCCAATTCAAGGGGTTCACAGATTTCAATTTGGAGAACCCTAAGGTTGAAGAAAGGGCATAAAATTGGGGATTTGAGTAATTTAGGGTTAGCATTAGGGATTTGAGGTGAGAGAGAAAACCAGAGAAGCGTCACACGTGTGGATAGTGGCAAAGGCCCTGCTGCACATGCGCTGGAGGTGTCCCTCTCATGTGTGGGGCTCACAAATTAGAAAATAGCCAGCTTAGCCATAGTCGGCCAGGGGTGGGGTACAAAACCTCTAAATTTTAGCCTGATCCGATGCATGGTCTGTGCGTGGTGCTCTGCCAAACTTTCAGCCTTCCTGTAGGGCTAGATTTTGAAAATCTACTGTAAAGAGAAAAACGGCTGCAAAAGAGGATGAATTTGAAGCGTAGATAATTGTAGGAGAAAAGAAATATGAATGGTAGAAGGTGGGAGCATTTCTCACCATGGTAGTCAGCCCATTCGAGGAAGGGAGGGTTTTACACTCAATTAAATCTCCACAACTTAGAAATTTAGAGCAGCAGAAAAATGTAAAATTTTTATTAATCTTCAATGAGAAAAAAAGACTATAAGGGGTGCTTATTTATAATAAAATCCTATACCCCAAAACTCACGCCATGTGCACACCCTATTACTTACAAATAAAGTAATAGAAAATAACAACTAACCAAAGCAATCTAAACCCTTCATGATACTCCTAATAAAAATAATAAGTAAAACCAAAAGTACTAGATTATTTAGAATAGTGGGCCACGATCATGAGAACCCATTGTGGGATTCACATGATGATCGGGTCCATTCCAATGAACCAAAACACAGTCCTTTAAGTAGGAGGCCCTCCTTGGATGTCGTCATCGATCCAAAACGATGGTGGGGCCCTCCATCTCCTTGTGTATATGCATAGGGGGGTGTGCCTGTGCACGTGATGTCCCCATCAACTCTCCCTGGCTGTGAAGATTTCATCACTAGAAAAATAAAACTCCCAAACTGCTCCAAAATGTCAAGATCAAGCCTGAAGCTCCTCCTCAGTGATTCACGTACTGTCTGAAGCTGAGCGTGACTTCCACATGACCAAGAACTTTTAAAATCTACCATCTAATATCGATATTATCTGATAGTCCAAGATATCCTCTATCTCCTCTCTGGGTGTGAAAATGGTAGGTATGAGAAGTAGACGCTAGGAAGATGGGTCGAGAGGGGGCCATAGATCAAGGAAAAGGTCTGGGAAATCAGGATGATTAGGTGATATACCGGACAATGTATCAGTGGACCCCTGAAATGCAACTAGATCCTCCACATTAAATGTGAAACTAATTCCCATGGAAGGTAGAAGATCTACCACATATGCTTTGAGACCGTTTAGTTTTATAATTTTGAATGGTCCAGTGCTACGCGCGTGTAATTTACAAATGGCTCCCTAAGGGTACTGCTTTGGGCTGATGCGGACCATCAAAGAGTCCCCTACATTGAATTCCTTAAATCGTTTATGTTAGTGAATATAAATTTTGTAATGTTCCTTACTAGTATTGATCTTTCACCTGATTTTGTAATGTTCCTTACTAGTATTGATCTTTCGCCTGATTTTGTAATGTTCATTACTAGTATTGATCTAAAAATACTACTATATTTGTTAAAAGTGGATCTTCAAAATCTAAAGAAGAAACTATAAAGGAAATAAGGAAAAAACCTTTTTATCAAAAAACTAAGTCCAACTAAAATAAAATAAAATCATAAT
The DNA here is from genome assembly GCA_037074715.1 of Magnolia kwangsiensis. NCBI lineage: Eukaryota > Viridiplantae > Streptophyta > Magnoliopsida > Magnoliales > Magnoliaceae > Magnolia > Magnolia kwangsiensis. The sequence continues at coordinate 74,560,252 of CM073578.1, forward strand.
TCCTCTCTTATAGATAAAATAGTGGACTTACTCAAGGAGCTTTTGAAATCCAATTATAGAACTATGAGAGTAAATGAGAAGAAGAAAAAATATTGCTCTCGAACTAATCATATTATTAGAGATCCTCTTAAACCCAAAACCATATTGAAATGAGTTCCAAAAAATAAGTGTCTTGTTATCCACACAACTTTCAAAGCTACTAGCCATTCAAGATAGTACCTAGACAGTGGATGCTCTAGATATATGATAGGTGATAAGGCAATACTTTTAGACATCAATCACGTTGATGGAGGCTTAGTAACATTTGGAGATAGTAGAAATTGTAAAATAAGTGGAAGAGGTAATGTAAAACTTCCCAATCTTCTTGTTTTTAAAGATGTGTTATATGTTGAAGGTTTGAAACACAATCTACTAAGCATATCTAAAATCTGTGATAATAATCATAGTGTTAAATTTTCTGATCATAGATGTGAAATACTTAATAATCAAGGTCATATAATATTAAATGGTCGAAGAACCTCTAAAAATTTTTATATTATTGATGAATCATGTTCCACAAGTCACTCTTGCTATATGGTACAAACAGACGAAACTGAATTGTGGCATCAACGTGTTGGATATGTGAACTTTAGAGATCTATACAAACTTAGTAAGAGAGATCATCTTCAAGGCTTACCCAAGTTGAAAAAAATGAAAAAGAAAGTATGTGTTGCCTGTCAAATAGGTAAACAAATCAAGTAGTCACAAAAAGGTGAACTCCTTAGCTACATCTAGACCCCTCGAATTACTCCATTTGGACCTTGTTGGACTAACCTGAAAAGAGAGTAGTGGAGGTAAAAAATACTTTCTAGTTGTAGTCAATGACTACACTAGATATTCATGGGTAGCCTTCTTAAGAGATAAGTCGGATGCTTTTGACGAAGTCAAAAAGTTATTTAAATGCGTCCAGATAGAAAAAAGAACTGCCTGTGAAGAAGATAAGAAGTGATCATGGAACAAAATTTTAAAATAGCAATTTTGAGAAGCTTTGTGATGACCATAAAATATTACATGAATTCTTTGCTCCTAAAACTCCTCAATAAAATGGTATAGCTAAACAGAAAAATAGAGTTTTATAAGAAATGAGGACTGTTATGCTTAATAGTAAAAAATTAGCAAAATATTTATGGGTTGAAGCTGTCAACACTACTTGTTATATTATTAATCGAGTTTATGTAAAAGTAGGTTTAAATAAAAGGCTTATGAACTCTGGTTTAACAAAAAATTATCAGTAAAATATTTTCATACTTTTGGAGGCAAATGTTTCATTTTATGAGATAGGGAACATTTGAAAAATTTTGAAACAAAAAGTGATGAAGGTATTTTTCTAGGGTATGCTTTGAACCGTAGAGCATATTGTGTCCTAAAGAAAAGGACCGGAGTGATACAAGAATCCATAAATGTTGTAATTGATGATCAAACAATCACTCCAGCAGATAATCACGATGATGAGGTTATTATATTCAATCAATCAGCACCTTCATCAAAATCATATACAACTGATAATATACTAGTCAAAGACCATCCGACTAATCAAATTCTTAGTAACCCTTACACTGGTGTTTAAACCAGAAGACAAGTTAAAAACCTTTGTAATCATGTATGCTTCACTTCTTAGATAGAACCATCAAATGTGAATGATGCCTTAGCAGATGAAAATTGGATTTTAGCTATGCAAGATGAATTAAATCAAATTGTCAGGAACGATGTTTGGTATTTAGTGCCTAGACCATCTGGTAAATATGTGATCAGAACTAAATAGATATTTAAAAATAAATCTGATGAATTTGGGAATATCTTGAGAAACAAAGTGAGATTAGTTGTACAAGGGTACACCCAAATTGAAGGAGTCGACTATGATGAAACTTTTGCTCCAGTCGCTCGTTCGAATCCATCAGACTATTTATCTCCATTGCATGTCATAAAAACTTTAAAATTCATCAAATAGATATTAAAAGTTCTTTCTTAAACAATGATCTAAATGAAGAAGTTTGTATAGAACAACCTAAAGGTTTCGAAGATCCTAAACTTCCTAACAATGTATACAATCTTAAAAAGGTCCTATATGGATTAAAACAAGCTCCTAAAGCATGGTATGGAAAATTAACAAAATTTCTTCTCAATCAAAATTTTAAAATGGGTAGTGTTGATAAAACTCTATTCATCAAAAGAATTAATGAAGAATTGTTGATTGTTCAAATTTATGTAGATGATATTATTTATGGATCAACAAATGTTAACCTTTCTTCTAAATTTACAGAGTCTATGAAATCAAAATTTAAGATGAGCAAGATGAGAGAACTAAACTATTTTCTTAGACTTCAAGTGAAATAACTTGAAGATGGAATTTTCATATCTCAAACCAAGTATGCGATAAACTTAGTTAAGAAATTTGGGTTTGAGAATGGTAAAAATTTTGCTACTCCCATGGCTTCAACACTCAAATTTCTAAAGATGACATAGGTAACAGCATTGATCCTCATCTTTACCGCAGTATGATTGGTAGTCTCTTATATTTAACAGCTAGCAGGCTTGATATCTCTTTTAGTGTAGGCGTACGTGCCAGATACCAATCTAACCATAAAAAATCTTATCTAGCTACAGTAAAAAGAATAATTAGATATATTGCCAGTACTGTTAATTTGGGTTTATGGTATCACGTCAGGTTTCACGCTGACACATTGGACTGCATAAGATAAGAAAAAAATTCTTCGCCGAGGTGCGTAAATTCTTCTAGGATGATCCGTATTTATTTAAATATTGCCCAGACCAAATCTTAAGGAGATGTGTACCAGAAAATGAACACTAAAGTGTCATCTCCTTCTATCACTCTCAAGCTTGTGGTGGTCACTTTTTTTTTAAAAAGACCATGACCAAAATTCTGTAGTGCAGCCTTTACTATAAGGCTCGTATCATAGTTCATACCATTCTGTAGGCTTCTGCAGTCCTCTCAATTGAATTTTGACAACTCTCAACTTGTATCCGATGTTTGCGCACTATCCTAAGCTGAGTTTTGCATATCGAAGTCAACTTGACTCAAAACTTGTACCCTAGCGACCACGCCGTCGCCGCAGTCCCAACGCCGTGACATGTGCACCGATCCCATACCCAGGCCAGAAGATGTGGACCCACATTCATTTTGAGAAAACGTCGTGCTTTATAAAACTCTAGAGAACATGTCAAATCAATCAATCAATCACATCAATTAAGTACACATCAAAGGTCAAGTACATATCCTATCTCTCCCTTACCAAAGCAACCCCAAGTTAAAACAACCGATCCCTTACATGTCAAGTACACATCACACCCCATTACTCACCCATCTCTCTCTCTCTCTTACAACCTCTCTCTCTCTCATTCTCCAAGCAACCCAACCATCTAAGCTCTCCACGAGAAGATCTTGGTGTGGCCTATCTTCCTACCCCCACATCTTTCATCCTAACCCTCCAAACTTCATCATCCTCCATCAAAGTTGAAGCCAAGGAGCTAGGGATTCCATCAGACTAAGAAGATCGAATGGTGGGTGATTTTTGTTTAGATTTGATAATTAGAGGGCCCACATATAGTGGGACCCACCTTGATGTATGTTTTGTATTTAAGAGGGACACATAGTGGCGGGGTCCCTCCATCATCCGATCTCCCTCTCTCTCTCTCTCTCTCTCTCTCTCTCTCTCTCTCTCTCTTTTCTCTTTCTTCTCCCACTTGTGATGACATGTGGCCCACCTGATCCAGACCGTTCAATCATGAGACCCAACTTGCTGCTGGATTTTTGGTAGACCATGGATGAAGGGAATCACAAATATCAGTTTGATCCACTAGGTGGGCTGGTAGCCACTATGATGATGCATCTCATTCATACAGTCCATCTGTGAAGGCTGCTGGACTGACGTCCAACAGTTGTGGGACCCATGTGGTATGTGTTATCTCCACATCGTCCATCCACATGGAACGTGTGGACCCCACCACGATGTATGTTCCATCATATCGTCCATCACCTGGACGGCAACAGTAATGCAATACCAGCTGTCCAGCTAGTGGGCCACGTGTAGTGGGACATAACCCTGATGTATTTATTGTATCCTCACCGTCCATCAGTTATGGTGGGATCCACCATGATTTATTTATTTTAGCCGCATCGTCCAGATTGCTGGATAGTGGGTTACACCGTGATGCTTGTGTTTTAGCCATGCTATCCATCTGCCTTGACAGTTGTGGGACCACTCCACACGTTCTGCATGTGTGAGGGGTGGGGCCCACCTTGTCTGTATATGTTACATCCATGTTGTCTAGGTCTGGACGTGACCCACCTTGTTGTATTTATTTTATATTTAGACCGTCTTTCTGCTGCATGCAGCATATAGCTGTTGTATTGTCGTCAGCGAGTGAGTCCAGATCATGAGGTATATGCTACATGTCCAACCGTCCAACCATTTGACGGTGGACCACACTACGATGCATGTATTATATTCAACACCGTCCATCTGGATAGTGTGTTCCACGCAGCAGAAATGCTACAGTATTGATGTCAGATGGACCCCACCCCACATGTGCAGCACATGTGGGTGGGTCCATGACCTTGAGAAAAATGGTCGGACGATATAGATGCAATACATACCCCTTAATCAGACCTTTAGAACTTGCTGATGTTTAATATAATAGCTGCATAGTTGTGTGGGACCCATTGTCCCTCGCTAGATGGTGGTGTAGGTACACCACATACATCGAAGGTGGGTCCATGTGGTGGCCCACTAAAGCTTTGGATTAGTCGATATTTGTGTTTTTCCTTCATCAAGGCCTGTCTAAATGGACAAGCAGCAAGGTGGGCCCCACAAGTGGACTGTGGTGTGGTCCATTAGATGGACAACATGGATAAAATATATAAATCATTAGGTGGGCCATCAACAGTGAAGGAGAGAGATACAGAGACGAGATGGAGGGACCCCGCCACTATGGGCCCCTCCCAATATAATACATACATCAAGATGGGTCCCACATATGTGGGCCCTCAAATCACAAAATCAAATAATAAAATCACCACCTTTAGATCTCCTCTCCCTTCTTCCGCCAGTGCATGCTAGAGCTCCAATGGATGGACTTCAACAGTTGAGATCAATCATGGAGGGTGAGATTGGATGGTAGGAAGGTGGACCATACCTACCTCTTTCTCATGGAGAGCTTAGACGTCCACCTCCCATGGTTGCTTGGGAGAATGAGTTTGAAATGAGAGAGAGAGAGAGAGAGAGAGAGAGAGAGAGAGAGAGAGAAAGAGAGGATGGGATGGATGGATGGAGTGGGTGTTGTAAGAAATGGGAATGAGAAGTATGGGTTGGTTTGAATTTGGTATAAAGGTGGAATGGGTGTGGAGAGAGAGTTTTGACTTGGGGAAAAGAGAGAATGGGTGCATGTACTTTAGATAGGGTGAGGTGGCATTGGGGTATGGAGGCTGTACTTGACTTGATTGATGTGACAGGTCATAAAGATTCTCTCAAAATTCAAAATGCGCGACGTTTCTTCAGAATAAATGCAAGCCCATATCTCTTAGCTTGAGTATCGCATCGGGGCTCGAGACGCGGTGTCGGAACAGCGGCGACGACGTGGTGCTAGGTACAAGTTTTGAGTTGAGCCGACTCTGATATATGGGACATGACTCAGGATCATGTGCAAACACAGATAATAGATCGCAGGTCATCGAAATTTGACCGGGAGGACTGCGGAAGCCTATGAAACGGTATAGGTTAGGATATGGGTCTCACACTACATGTGGATCCTTGGAAACCCTATCTCCCACCTTTTAATTTATAAGTTTTAGTTAAACAATTCACAATTACTTTCTCTCTAAAATTTTAAATTTAGATTCACATCTTCTTTTAGTTCTACTTCTAGTTGTGTTCAGAATACATACAAGATTAGTCCTTGGGGATTCGACCTTGGTCTTATCTTGGGGTTGTGAACAAAGACCTTATTAGATTTTTTTGTAAGTGGATCGTTCATAGACATGGAAGTAGAAAACAAAACTTCTCCCATTGGGATTTTTATTGCAATAGTTCCAATACAGACTTAAACACAGCAAGAGAGTAGATTTTACGCTTGGGTTAGGTCAGCCCCTATGTGTATTAGATTTTAAGATGCTCGGCATTCCACAATGTGGCAGGAGTTGACCTTTCAAGTCTTTGAGTCGATGTAATCTTGGTCGGCTCATGCTTGTTACCACGTAGGGCCCTTCCCAGTTTGATCCCATGGTTCTCCAGCTGGTTTCCTTGGTGTCTTAGAAGTTTCTACGGAGGACTAGGTCTCCAACTCAGAACCTTCTTATCTTTACCTTGGAATTGTAAAAACGGGCAACCTGTTATTGTTAAATTACAACCTTGACTTGGGCTTTCTCTCTCCTTTCTTCGATAATGTCAAGATCTAGTGTTATCTGTTCAGCATTTTGCTATTTGTCGTAGGAGCGGGTTTGAGCAGTTGAGAGTCCAATCTCAACTAAGATAATGACATCAGTGCTGAAGGTTAATGAGAAAGGGGTTTCTCCTGTGGCAATCTGGGATGTAGTCCTGTATGCCCAAAGGACACGGGGGAGCTCTTCTGCCCAGGATCCTTTAGATTTCTCAAGCTTCATTCGAAGATAATTCTTGATGATCTTGCTGACTGCTTCGACTCGTTCGTTGACCTAGGGTGTCGAGGTGACGAGTATACATTCTGTATTCTGAGGTGTTCACGTATACCTTAAAACTTCTTATTGTCGAATTATTTCCCACTGTCTGAAATGATCGTTCAGGGGATTCCATACTGGCACATGATGTTCTTCCAGACTAAGTCCGTAATGTTTTCCTTGGTAATCTTGGCCAAGGGCTCGGCCTTGGCCCATTTGGTGAAATAATCGACTGTGACGATCGTGAACTTGGTCTGACCTTTGTCAGTTGGTAGGGGGATGATGTCGATCCCCCATTAGGCGAACGGCCATGGCCTGGTCATAGGAGTCAGTTACTTGGGAGGTTGTCAGGTAATCATTGCTAGTCGTTGACATTTATCACATTTTTGAGCATATTGTCGGGCAATCTGGGATGGTCGGCCAGAAGTACCCTTATCAAATGACCTTATGGGCAAGGGCTCGACCGCCAGAATGACTTCCGTAAATACCTTTACAGATTTTTTTAGGACATACTCAACTTCCTCATGTTGGAGGCATATTAGGTAGGGGAGAAAGAATCCTTTTTGTACAAGATGTCTCGGAGCCTGCGTACTTCTGGATGACTTTTGGGTAACTTTGCCTTTTTAAGGTAGTCGGTTATTGGATCCATCTAGGTCGGCTCTGAATTTATCGGGAGTACTATGTCCGGACTGGGCTCATTGACGCTTGGTTTGGTTAGGAAGTCTATTGGGACTGGTCTTACGATATTGTCCTCAGCTACTGTGGCCAGCTTTTCCAGCATATCGGCTTTAGAATTTTCTGCTCTGGGGATCAAGCTGATGTTGCACTTTGGGAATCTGTTGATCAGCTCTTAGGCTCTTTACAAATAAGCTTTCATTCATTTCTTCTTGGCTTGGTAATTGTTGGCTATTTAGTTAACAATGAGGTGTGAGTCGCTGTGAACTTTCAGGTATTGGGCTCCCATGGTGGCTACTAGCCTGATCCTTGCTAATAACGCTTCGTATTTTACTGCATTATTTGATGCTTGGAATCCAAATCTTAAGGCATATTGCACGCACGTTTGGTCGGGAGCCTCCAAAACTATACCGGTCTCATTGCCTTTAGAATTGGATGAACCATTGACATACAATGTCCTGGTCAGTTGATCTAAGTCGGTCGCCTTGTGTTTGGTCTGCTTGGGCTGGTTGTCGGGACTAGATTCCAGCTCGGCATGTCCTTCTTGGCGTGATCTAGCTTGGCATGATCCAACTCGGCATGACCCTGGTCGGCATGATCCTACTCGGCGGGACTCGGGTGGTTCTCGGGTATGAGCTTAGTGATGAAATTGGCCACGTCTTAGCCTTCGATCACTATTTGGGGCTGATACCTAATGTCAAACTTGTTAAGTTTGATCGCCCATTTCGTGAGTCTCCTTGATACTTCAGGATTTTAGAGTACTTGGCGGAGAGGTTGATTAGTTGGAATGACGATGGTATTGGCTTAGAAGTACGGCCGTAAGCATCATAATGAGATGACGAGGGCTAGGGCCAGCTTCTCTATGTTTGGGTACTGGTCTCGGCAAAGGCCAAGGCCTTACTGGCGTAGTATACTGGAAGTTGCTTCCCTTCTTGTTGTCTGATCAGGGCCAAGTTAACTGACACTTCTGAAACTGCCAGGTATAGCAATAATGGTTCTCCTTCCTAGGGTTTGGAGAGCAACGGTGGGGATCCTAAGTACTGCTTGAGTTGTTGAAAGGTGGTTTCACACTCTTCCGTCCACTCTGTTCTCTACTTCCCTTTCAATTGCTTGAAGACCGTATAGCAATAATGGTTCTCCTTCCTAGGGTTTGGAGAGCAACGGTGGGGATCCTAAGTACTGCTTGAGTTGTTGAAAGGTGGTTTCACACTCTTCCGTCCACTCTGTTCTCTGCTTCCCTTTCAATTGCTTGAAGAAGGGAAGGTGTTCACGAGGGTCTTCAAGCAATCGAACAGGTTGTCGATGTCATCAAGGAATGCTTCTAATTTGTCCAGCGACCAAACTCGATTTTCATGTAATTCTCGAGTCATCAACTCGTGGTTGATGTCATCAAACACTTACTTTGATGTCATTGACCGGTGTTCGATGACATTGACAGTGAGCTTCAGATTCTGTGAATTTCTGTACTTTACACTTTCGACTTCCTACTCCACTTAGTTTCCTTGAATCTTCGGGTCTTGAAATCTTCAATCTTGGTCTCCTAAGATCCATCCCTTGCCTTGGTGATTCTTCACCATCAAATCCATGCTTTTAACATTATTTTTAATCTAAGCTCTTTGATTCACCTCGCAATACAAACATGTATAAAATATACCCATTAAGCATTATCATGTTCATAAAAATAAGATATAAATAGGGAGAAATGTGCAATATTTGACACTCAACACACCCCCTAACCAGCATTTTGCTAGTCTTGAGCAAAACATGCATGACATAATCTTTAATCTCATTGCTCAAACCTCTTTTTAGAAAACTATCTTTAGTGCAAACAAGTATGAATGAGTATAATCCAAAGAGGTGAGAGTGAAAATTTGAAAACCTAGAGCTAAATCACATGAGTAATTAATCAAATAGATTCTTTATCAATTACTTAGGAGCATAAGTTCATATATCAAGTTTTTCCAATGTGCTTAGTGAATTTCAACTTACTTTCCATAAAAGTACTATTACTTCATAATGTTAGCCATGCTCATCACCTCAAGATTGATTAAATCATCATGTGCTGATTCCAAACTTATCCCCTTTTCTTCTTTTTCCATTTTTTGATTTTATATCGACGGTCTCTTTTATTTATGTAACGTCTCGAAAAATCCTGTACCAAGACCCAACTACCACCTCAAGCAGAAATCACTTAGGATTAATTCCTTTAGAAATTAAGCGTAAGTAACTAGCGCTATGTTAGATTAGCTGTGAAATTAGCACTGATCGCTTTAAATACGTTCTGCAAGACCCAAAACTTGTGGGATCGTTAACGCTATAACATCCTGAAACCTAGGATCAAACTTTAAACCCATTTTCTCTTAGGAATCCTCTGAAACTTTGTATTGGATCTAGACCACGCGTCGAAAGTCTGATATCTACAATCTCAGACCATTATGACCGATTGGTTGGACTTGACAATAGTTTCGAAAATCAAGCCCAACTGATGTCCTGAGGCTATTTCATTGAGCTTGGAGCAAGGAGTGTGAGAGAGTAGAATTCTTAAAAAATTAAATGTGATTTAAATAAATCTGGCACGTGTCGCTTGCGGGTTAAGTATAAGCATTCATACCGTTGGAATCTGACCCAAATATACCCTCAGATCAGGGAACATTTCGCACACATGTCAGTGTACTTGGAATCCCTGATCGAATCTCAGTGACCGCTAAACTGAAATTGGTCCTCCACGTACTATTTGGAAACCCGATCGAACTGAAAACTTAATGTGATCAGGATTCGACATCCATAAGCTTAAGTCCGATCGCGTTTAGTCAGGGGACCTCCAAAAATATTCTTTTGGATCGAAAAAGACCCGATTTGGCTATAACCCAAGCATACCTTGGTTTAAAGTCTAAATAGGCGAGTTTCTAACCTATTTAAGGACCTTAAACCCTCTCACATCCCTCCCATACGAATTTGCTAAAAACCCTAGGAAAGAGAGAGAGAAAAGAGAGAGAAAGTGTGGGTGAATCAGGTGAAGCTCTGTCAGAGTTTTCCTAACCCATCTAGACATTGCACCAGCCTTTCTGAATCGTGTTTTCGGTGATTCTGACTTCATTCTAGGTAAGAAAACCCTGACCTTAAACTTGTTTTAGGAATTCCATCGATACAAGTAGCGAAGTAGCTGACTTATCTTGTGGTATAGGTCGTCATTTCGACGTTGACGAAGCGTAGAGTTCCTATTCGATCCGATACGCTTCTATGGCGTAAGGTGAGGATTTTAGATGCTTAGGTTACCTATTTTCAAAGCTTTCAATGTCGTTTGATAGTAGATTATCGACAAGAATGCTGTTTGACATGTAGAACATGCTGTCTGTTTTCCATTTCGATTACGTATGGAGAATAAGAGATTTAGGGTATTTTAGGTATTTGTAGGAAATAATGTATACGTCCGTATTTTGCTGATATGATTGCCATGTGTATTTGTCGTGTTATTATACTAGTTAGGCGTGTATGATCTGTTTGGCGATGAGATTCGCCCTAATGCACACTTTGGGTCGACATATGCTATCTAGAAAAATGTGTGTAGACTAAGTGTTTGTATAAGAGTATGTATTAGTAAGTACTGAGTGAATGGTGTTGTAGAGTAGTTTGGAGATTGGATTCTCAACTAATATGATGATGTACATGATTTCCTCCATGTTGTTATATTGAATTGATTTCCTTATATATATGAAATGCTTGTGTTTGGTTAATTTTCTTATGTTGTATGTTATAACATGTTGTTAACATGCTTGGATGATTTATTCTTCATTTCTGTCACTCTCATATGAATATTGAATTAGATTACAAGTGCGTGGGGCTATATTCTAGTCCAGGAAGTCGGTAACAGATTCAAAATCGTGGTTAGAATCTATTCACCACGAAGGACGTGTCGACGAACCCGAGTCGTGCTTTGGTTGACGGCAGTGGTTAGGCCACACGAGGTGTTTTATGCACTTCATGTCATTCAGCTTGAGGTGCGCTCGTACTAGTCGAGCTCGTCAAGCAACCCGACTGACCATTGTATGTTCACCTTGTATTGGTCATAATTGCTTGAACCTAGGGTACTGAACTTACCAGTGATAACCCTGAAACCATGGTACCTTGATCCATTAAGACTCATGAGCTGAGCATGGTGGTATGGGACACCGTGGTCGAGCTGTCAGCCTACGCTGGGGCCACAAACCTCCCCGTAGTGACCAGTGAGCACCTTAGACTCGTGACCCGATTGTGGTGGTATGGGACACTACATTCAAGCTGTCGGCCTACTCTGATTGGTGACGAGCCCTTTGTAATGACCTCGAGTGTATTCTGAGTTTACGTGAGACGACGATCCTTTCGTAGCAACAAGAGTACAACTAGGCTTGTATTGATAAGGTGATGGGGGAGCGGTGCAACGAGTGCGAGCAACAGCCCTGATAGCCCTTGCAGCGACCTAAAAATATATCCTCGTATGAGACTACTAGGAGTGATGACTTTAGACAGGATTTGTGTTGGGATTGATATAAGGGAAGTACCTTAGTTTCCTAATCCTGTTGTTTGAAAGGACTAATAACAACTCAGTAATCATATCCATATCGCACTGCATGTTCCTAGAATATGTAGAGCACTGAGGGAAGAAAGCATGCCGCGGACGTAAGATGGTGTCGCATGAGGGAGTATGTCGGTGAGGGCACGCATCATTACTGCATCTCATCCTTGCATTAATAACAGTATCTAGGAATGTCTGGTTGTTTGCTTTACTATTATCGCATGATTGATTTGATAACATGCTAATCTTTGCTCTATGATTCCATTGAGTTAATCACTCACTCCCACGTTACGGGACAGTGTTTGCAACACCTACCAGACTCAGTCTTAGATGCAGATAGCGAGGCGATTCAGGAGCTGGAGCCGGACTACTACAAGGACCAGGACGAGTTCTCCTACATGCAGTTTTCTGACGGCTTCGCATAAGTGGCCTGGATCAGCGGGATTTTAATAGTTGGACTATTACATGACCTTTGATTTTGGTTTATTATATGTATTTGTGACTCAGAGTTATATTCATACTTTGGAGACAGTTCGAGATTGTTTTGTTTTACATACAGTGATATATATATATATATATATATATATCTTTCAGTCTTCCGCTTGTGTTTTATCACTGGATCTGGAGTATGAATTGCAGTTTGGTAAAATCTCACTCATGTTAATGCACTAACTCAGACAACATTTAATTATAAGCATATTTATTGCATAAGTGATGGTCTGAAACTCGGGAGTTGAGTTTCTACACGACTCCCAATTTTCAAGGTGTTACAATTTATTCATTCTTTTCATTCTTTTTCAGTCTTTTCATCACACATGACCTTTTTGTCGATCTCACTATTTTTTAACTGGTTATTTTCATCTTTTTAAGATGGATAAAATTCTCTAAACTTAATTCTCAACATCTATTAATGATTCACATACTAATAACCAGAATTTCTAGGATTATTCATAAAAAATAAATTGAATGTTTTGTGATTTGGATCAACATGATATTCAAACTTCCTCTTAGTCAATTAAATGAAAGAACTTAAATGATAGTTTACTTAGTTGATCAAACTCTAACAATTCAAAATTCAATTTCTATCTTATCATTACACTCAAGACATTCTTAATTACAAAAACTTTTGTTTTCCAAATAGTTATTTTTCTTAAAAAATTGAAAAACTTCAATAATTTCTGCTCAGAAACTAAGAAAACATTAATTAATTTACCTAATCTACACCCCCAACCGAAAACCCACATTGTCTTTAATGTAAAAGATATAAGCATGCAATGCACATGAGATAACTAAAATAAATGAGAAGTGATGGAAAGGTAGTACCCAAAGAAGGAGAATTTAAGCTTTTCCAAAGTTCTCAACATGTAGATGGGTTAGCATGAAGACTAAACTTATTAAAAAACAAACTATCTTAATCCTAAATTCTATGAAAGAAATAAACCTAACTACACCTCCATTAGACTAGGAGGTTAATCCTAGTATAAAGGATCAATCAGAGGTATGGACATATCCTCTAAATCAAATTTCTCAACAAATGGCTTTAGATTATGTCCATTCATTTTGAAAACACCGTCATTTATTAGATTCTTTATCTCAACGGCCCCATGAGGATATACATTCGTAACAGTGAAAGGGCTAGTCCAACGAGATCTAAGCTTACCTAGAAAAAGATGTAAATGAGAATTGTACAGGACTTTTTGACAAGTTATGAATGATTTTCGAAGGATGTTATGGTCATGGAACACCTTCATCCCGTCCTTGTAAATTCTCGAGTTCTTATATGCATCATTCTAGATTTTTTTAAGTTTATTCAATTGAAGTTTACACAGCGAGCTAGAGTCGTCCAAGTTAAAATTCAAATTTTTGATAGCGCAGTAGGCTCTATGTTCCAATTCCACAGGCAAGTGGCAAGCTTTCCCATATATGAGTCTAAAGGGAGACATTCCAATGGGGGTCTTAAAAGCTGTACGGTAAGCCCATAAAGTATCGGTCAAGTGGTTTGACTAATCCTCACGGTCAGGATTAACCATTTTTTTTTAAATTTTGTTTAATTTTCCTATTGGAAATCTCAGCTTGCATGATTGTCTACAAGTGGTATGGAGTGCTCACTTTGTGAGAGATGTCATATTTCTTCATTAAGTTCTCGAATGATCTATTACAAAAGTGTAACTCTCCATCACTAATGATGGCCTTAGGTGTTCCAAACTGGGAAATGATATTTGCTTTCAAGAATTGAATGACCATTCGATGATCATTGTTCTAGCACAAAATCACTTCAACCCACTTAGTAATATAGTCTATTGCTGACAAAATGTAAATATTTCCAAAGGATTGGACGAATGGCCCCATGAAATCGATGCCCCATCAATCGAATGCTTCAATGATAAGAATTGAGTTTAGTGACATCATATTTTGATGGGACAATCCTCTCAATTTCTGACAATGCTTATAAGATCTACAGAACTCATGAGTATCTTTGAATGTCCGCAAATTAAGATAATTGGGAGAGTTTAAACAATTGTTCGTTAGGAAACATGTCATTTAGCGGTGTCAGTTTAAGGGAATCAGGAAGATCAAGCCTAGAGAGATGGTCAGCCACTACGTTCTCTACTCCCTTTTTATCTCGTATTTTTATGTCAAACTCTTGGAGTAGAAGATCCATCTTATCAAGCGGGGCATAACATCATTCTTAGAAAGAAGGCACTTCAATGCTGTATCACTACAAGAAATCTCACTTTAAGTGATGAAAATTTTCCTCACTAAAAGTCAAATTTTCGTAGCTAAAAAGTTTTAGTGACGAAAATTTTCATCGCTAAAAGACCGAAGCAGAAGGGTTTTATTGGCAAAAAATTTGAATCTTCGTTAAAAAAAACTTTACAAGACTTTTAGTAGCGAAAATTTTCGCTGCTAAAAATATTTGTTCCAAGCAAAAAAATCTTGCTAGCTACGAAAATTTTCGTCGCTAAAAAAATCTTGCTAGCTACGAAAATTTTCGTCGCTAAAAAAATTTACAAAACTTTTAGCTACGAAAATTTTCATCACTAAAAATATTTTGTAAAATTTTAGCTACTAAAATTTTCGTCGCTAAAAATATTTACAAAATTTTTAGCTACGAAAATTTGTCTCTAAAAATATTTACAAAACTTTTAGCTACGAAAATTTTCGTCACTAAAAATATTTTGTAAAATTTTTTAACTACGAAAATTTTCATCGCTAAAAGTATTTGCAAAACTTTTAGTTACGAACATTTTCATTGCTAAAAATATTTTACAAATCTTTTAGCTATGAAAATTTTCGTCGCTAAAAAATATTTGCATAACTTTTAGCTACGAACATTTTCGTCGCTAAAAATATTTTGCAAAACTTTTAACTACAAAAATTTTCGTCGCTAAAAGTCTCTTTTAAAAAAAAATATGTTCCAGCACAAAATTCCACACAAAATTCCTAATATACACTTGTTACAATATATTTCATCATATTCATCCTGATATACAACTGTTATATAATATATATTTCATCATATTCACATTCACATCCATCTAAACCGAAACTAGTAAATCCATCCAAACAAAAACTACATTCATCCAAACACAAACAATCTTATCCACATCATATTCATTCACGCATAAATACATATAAACTTAACATCATAAACAAAAATACCCTAAACCTAAACCTTAACCTAAAGCTAAAACCTACAACCTATAACCTAAAGCTAAAACCTAAACCGAACCTATAACCTATAAGTTTAGGTTTAGGAAATCGGGATCGGGTTTAGGTTTAGGTTTAGGTTAAGGAGTTGAGATTAGGATTAGATGTAGGTTTAGGTTTAGGGATTTAAGAATACGTTAAGGTTTAGGTTTAGGAAATCGAGTTCGGGTTATAGGTTTAGATTTAGGTTAGGTTATATGTTAGGTTATAAGTTAAGGTTATAGGTTAAGTTTTAGGTTTAGGTTATTATATAGGTTTAGGTTTAGGTTATAGGTTTTGAGATTTAAGAATAGGTTTAGGTTAAGGTTATAAGTTTAGGTTTAGGAAATCAAGTTCGGGTACAGGATCGGGTTTAGGTTTGGGTTTTCAAGTTTAGGTTTAGGTTAGGGAGTTGAGATTAGGATTAGGTGTAGGTTTAGGTTTAGGGATTTGAGAATACATTAAGGTTTTGGTTTAGGTTAAGGTTATAGGTTAAGGTTTAGGTTATAAGTTAAGTTTTAGGTTTAGGTTAAGGTAATAGGTTTAGGTTTAGTTTATAGGTTTTGAGATTTGAGAATAAGTTTAGGTTAAGGTTATAAGTTTAAGTTTAGGAAATCGAGTTCGGGTTCAGGATCAGGTTTAGGTTTGGGTTTTCAAGTTTAGGTTTAGGTTTAGGTTAGGGAGTTGAGATTAGGATTAAGTGTAGGTTTAGGTTTAGGGATTTGAGAATATGTTAAGGTTTAGGTTTAGGTTAAGGTTATAGGTTAAGGTTTAGGCTATAAGTTAAGTTTTAGGTTTAGGTTAAGGTTATGGATTTAGGTTTTGTTTATAGGTTTTGAGATTTGAGAATAGGTTTAGGTTAAGGTTATAAGTTTAGGTTTAGGAAATCGGGTTCGTGTTTAGGATCGGGTTTAGGTTTGGGTTTTCAAGTTTAGGGTTAGGTTTAGGTTAGACAGTTGAGATTAGGATTAGGTGTAGGTTTATGTTTAGGTATTTGAGAATATGTTAAGGTTTATGTTTAGGAAATCGGGTTCGGCTTATAGGTTTAGGTTTAGGTTAGGTTATTGGTTAAGGTTTAGGAAATTGAGTTTAGGTTATAGGTTTAGGTTATAAGTTAAGGTTATAGGTTAAGGTTTAGGTCATAGGTTAAGTTTTAGGTTTAAGTTTAGGTTTAGGTTATAGGTTTTGGGATTTGAGAATAGGTTTAGGTTAAGGTTATAAGTTTAGGTTTAGGAAATCGAGTTCAGGTTCAGGATCAGGTTTAGGTTTATGTTTAAGTTTAGGCTTAGGTTTAGGTTAGGGAGTTGAGATTAGGATTAGGTGTAGGTTTAGGTTTAGGGATTTGAGAATACTTTAAGGTTTAGGTTTAGGTTAAGGTTATAGGTTAAGTTTTAGGTTATAAGTTAAGTTTTAAGTTTAGGTTAAGGTTATAGGTTTAGGTTTAGTTTATAGGTTTTGAGATTTGAGAATAGGTTTAGGTTAAGGTTATAAGTTTAGGTTTAGGAAATCGGGTTCAGGTTCGGGATCGGGTTTAGGTTAGGATTTTCTAGTTTACATTTAGGTTTAGGTAAAGGAGTTGAGATTAGGATTAGGTGTAGGTTAAGGTTTAGGAAATCGAGTTTGGGTTATAGGTTTAGGTTTAGGTTAGGTTATAGGTTAAGGTTTAGGAAATTGAGTTTAGGTTATAGGTTTAGGTTATAAGTTAAGGTTATAGGTTAAGGTTTACGTTATAGGTTAAGTTTTAGGTTTAGGTTAAGGTTATAGGTTTAGGTTTAGGTTATAGGTTTTGGGATTTAAAAATAGGTTTAGGTTAAGGTTATAAGTTTGGGTTTAGGAAATTGGGTTTGGGTTCAGGATTGGGTTTAGGTTTGGGTTTTCAAGTTTAGGTTTAGGTTATAGGTTTTGGGATTTGAGAATAGGTTTAGGTTTATGAAATCGGGTTCGGGTTTAGGTTTGGGTTTTCAAGTTTAGGTTTAGGTTTAAGTTAGGGAGTTGAGATTAGGATTAGATGTAGGTTTAGTTTTAGGGATTTGAGAATACATTAAGGTTTAGGTTTAGGAAATTGGGTTTGGGTTATAGGTTTAGGTTTAGGTTAGGTTATAGGTTAAGGTTTAAGAAATTGAGTTTAGGTTATAGGTTTAGGTTATAGGTTAAGGTTTATGTTTAGGTTAAGGTTTAGGTTTAGGTTTAGGTTATAGGTTTTGGGATTTGAGAATAGGTTTAGGTTAAGGTTATAAGTTTAGGTTTAGGAAATCGGGTTCGGGTTCGGGATTGGGTTTAGGATTGGGTTTTCAAGTTTAGGTTTAGGTTTAGGTTAGGGAGTTGAGATTAGGATTAGGTGAAGGTTCAGGTTTAGGGATTTGAGAATACATTAAGGTTTAGGTTTAGGAAATTAGGTTGGGGTTATAGGTTTAGGTTTAGGTTAGGTTATAGGTTAAGGTTTAGGAAATTAAGTTTAGGTTTAGGCTATCAGTTTTGGGATTTGAGAATAGGTTTAGGTTAAGGTTATAAGTTTAGGTTTAGAAAATCGGGTTGGGGTTCGAGATCGGGTTTAGGTTTGGGTTTTCAAGTTTAGGTTTAGGTTTGGGTTGGGGAGTTGAGATTAGGATTAGGTGTAAGTTTAGGTTTAAGGATTTGAGAATACGTTAAGGTTTAGGTTTAGGTTAAGGTTATAGGTGATGGTTTAGGTTATAAGTTAAGGTTTAAGTTATAGGTTAAGTTATAGGTTTAGGGAATTGAGAATAGGTTAAGGATTAGGTTTAGGAAATCGGGTTGGGGTTCGAGATCGAGTTTAGGTTTGGGTTTTAGGTTTAGGTTTAGGCTATATGTTTAGGTTATAGGTTATAGGTTTAGGATATTGTTTAGGTTAAGGGTGTGGTCCCTATAAATACAGATATAAACACGGCCTGTCCAAATGGCCAGACCCCTCTAATGCTGTCTATAGGAAATGAACAGCTTTATCATGGTCATAACAATGGTTCCCACCTTCCAAGGACCCCTGCTCATCCGGATAGCTCCGACGCACATCCGGGTCTACTCCATTAATTTTGAGCAAATACAACATTAAAGTACCAAAAATTTATGCTAGTCTATAATGCAAAATAGTAAAGCATGGTGAATAGATGCAAGACAACTAAGGGAAAACTCAAAAAAGAAAAATGCTGGAAGTACGAGAAGACAGACTACCAAAAACATAGATGGAGACATAGCTTACTATATGAAGTTCATCTATCACAATAATTCTAACCTCTGAAAGACTCCCGTCTTCCAACAATTTATTAACAAGGGAGTTTGCCTTCTCTATTGTACAGACAGCTACAGAAGTGTCTTTAGGAAGTGTTCCACCACCCTGGTTGCCATAAAACTTCGAACATGCTTGCCAAGTGGCTCAAGAATTCCTTCTAAATGTTTAGGCTGCAGCAAATGGAAATTAGTGCAGTCATTAAATAAATAAAAAAGAACTAAATATAAAAGTTGCTAACAGGGCTGTCAATGGATTGGGTGGGTATGACCAGCCCACCCATATGGAAGTCTTGGATCAATATCTAAAATTCAATCAGAGATAAACCAAAAACTGCAGGAAGTTATTTTTCTTGCACCCACCACCTCAAAGATCAGAGTTGCCAACTAGTCACCTAGTAAAGTTTAAAATTAACATCAAACCATATCAACTCTACTAATTATTATGTTTATGAATAAATGATTTGTAGTAAAAAAAAATATAAAAAAGAAAACATATCCATAATCATCAGCACATCTAAGCCTTATCCTAACTTTAATAAATAAAACATATTGATGAATAAATTAGATTACTGAGCACAGAAAACAAAATATCAACTCAAAATTTGAGAATCAAAATATTTGTTGAAGGAGAAAGACAAGCATAAGACCAAAATAGATTCAAAGAATTTAGAAACATAGTTAGAAAAATAAGATGTTTCACATGTCCAACGTTACTTACATTTCATAACATATAAGGCCTCTGTTCTGTTTCCTTCAATCAAACCCGTACGAGTATAGATTCGAACTTATGCAAGGATGACAAATCTTCTAAAGTTTGAATGGGGGCTATGTGGGGATTCCATACAATGAAATGTGGACTAACATCAAAATGATATAACAGAATGACAAAAACAGTAAATGAGTGCAGGTTTTGATTGACGTTCATGAATTCCATATGGACATCAGACTATTACCTAAAAATTGTGAGCTGCCTTTGGATCTCCAGGATTTTTATCTGTGTGCACCAACCTTACCTACCATAAAAATATAAAGTACTAAATAATGTTTGAACGGACAGCCAGATTACTGAATAACATACATAGTTGCTTCACCTGAATAACCTTTAGTTGCATCCTAACATGTAAGAGATCCTCCATAATTGAGTTAATTAATTCAACTGAGATCTGAGAATTGAGAGTCATAAAATCAGTGCATTTATGCAATTACTAAAAAAAATCCAAACTATTTTTAATTTTTTTTTATATTAAATTCTAATGAAATGGCAGTATTGATGTGAGAAAAAAGCACATACCTTTTTTCTTAAAGCTCTTGCAAGTTGAAATGGCCTTTCTCAATCTAGCAAGGAAGATGGAAACTAGCAGGACTGATGCAGAATTTGGAAAACTGAACAACAGAATTTGGAAAAGAAACAAGAGACAAAAGGAAAAATCTCCAGACCCATAAACAACACTGGTCATTAATCATTCCAAAAATGCACAATGGATTCTCTGAGTAACCCAACCCTTTTGGCCCAACATCCAAGGTTGGCATGCTACTGCGTGACCCACATTGACACTTGTGTGGGGCATCCGTAGCATAAAAATTGTGGGCCACACCACTGAGAACAATGGGGGAGATGCCCATCATAAGTTTGTGTTTGAGGCTTTGGATGAGTTGATTTTTAAGATTTACAGTGATACAAGATGGACTGAATAGCTGCCGCATCTACAAGTCAGTGGGCCCAGCAGAATTGAGGTGTTTTAGCCTCTTCTTACAATAACAAGAAACAAGAAACTATATGCAGAAAACTGTTTGGTGCTTTTGTACAATTTACCAATAAGAGAAATATGCTCAGCTGCAAATATTAATCAATCAAGATTAATTGACAATTACAGATTGATCAATTTGAAGCAAAGCTTCTTTCACTTTAAGTGATTAATAACTATAAAGTAACAAATTTCTAGCAATTAATTGTACAAAAATTTATGTCATTTGTTTACCATTCAATAGCTAACTTGGTAAGTTCTTTAGGCCTATTTGGATTGGTAGAAAATAATATTCATCAGAGGAAAGAAAATTGATTTCCTCTTATATGACAGTTCCCTTCGTTTACTCTAAGCCAAGATGGGTGAGGAAACCGGGTTTCATTTCCTCATATTTTCTCAAATGAGGGAAAATTTCCCCCTTTCTAATAGACAGCTGTCAATCTTAAACTACTTAGGGGGTGTTTGGTGTTGATTTTTATATTTCTTGTCTTAGTAATTCTCTGGCTTTTGCTAAAAAGAAAAAAGTAAAAAAGTTGGTTCATACATTTTTGTTGCTTTTTAACATTTTCACCTTTTATTCAAAATTTACTCTAGCTTTTGGCTGAAAATTAGAAAATAAAAAGAATTTAAATAGAAAGTTTGACTTTTCCTAAGTTTCTCTAAAAATCTTGATGTATGAACCACACACGGAGAATGAAAAACATAAAGAATTTAAATAAACATCTAGACTTTTCCTAAGTTTTTTTTCTGAAAACTCCTATGATGAACTAAACAAAATTTAATCATACCAAATAATGTTATTAATTAAGAATACATGTAAAAAAAATCTCACTAAGGGCCTACAAGGATAGCAACATGCTAGGTTTATCATGCATCAGGCTTAAACCCCCCTAGTTCAGATTTATGATTGCTCATATCTAGTAAAGCATACAACCATATTGCCCAAATAATGTTCAGTTCAAGTACTCCATTAAATTTTACACATTGCACAAGTGCACACCTATAAAAATAATTACCAGAATAATAATTAATATATAATCTGAATATGTGCTGGTAGGTGTATATGTAGGTTTGATATTTAATATTCCTTATATACCTTCTTTCATCTACGTCCAAGTTACAACTACTTAAATGCAGCAAAACATGCATTTGAAATAACCATATGGTCTTCCAAACAACAATCAGTTCCAAACAGCATACTTAGATCCAAACATGATAAAGGAATTCAGGTTTGAATCCCATTTTCTTTGGATCCAGGTATCATATTTGAAAACTGTGGTTACTTCAGAACACACATCAGTAGTACTATTGAAAAAATAAAGAAATCAAAGAAATATTTAGCATCTATAACAGTGACAGATTGGTCACTCCACTCAGCTTTTTTATTGCTCTTGTAGCTTCAAATATAACCATTTTTGTTGTGACAGAAGCATCCCTCTAGAAAATCATAAAAAAGGGCCACTGGAGAAGAACTCTTTAGATTAAGAAGTAGATCTGTTTGGGATGCTTGAGGATCTAAATAAAGGATATCAAATCATCAAAATGACTAAAAAGTCCAAAAAGAAAACAAACCATAGGTTCTATGGACTTTTGTCATGCATGGACCATGCCCTATGTAACGCCCGTGAAAAATCCATACTTGGGCTCGAGTACTAACTCGACCTAAAATTGCGTAGAATTCATTCCTATAGAAAATATGACTAGGTTAGCTAGTGCAACGTTAGAATAGTTGAGAAATGGTCCCTGAACACTTTAAATATGTTCTACAAGGCCCAAAGAGAGTGGAACCAATGGTGCTATAATGCTCTAAAACCTCAGACCAAACTCTAAGCAGGTTTGTTCTCTGGACCACTTTGAATCTTTGTATTGGGTCTAGACCGCATGTCGAAAGTCCGATACCTCCTATCTTAGACCGTTAGAACCACCTAGCTGGACTTGACACTTATTCCGAAAATCAAGTCAAACCGATAATCACAGGCTATTTCATTAAGCCCGGACCGAAGAGAGTGAGAATAGGGTTAGAATTGGAATTTGAAATTCAAATCTGGCACACGATTTGATGCATCAGTATTGAGCGTTCTGACCGTCAGAATACAGCCAAATTACACCCTTGGATCAGGAAAAATATCTATTACGTATCACGAGACTTATATGCCTGATCTTGGTGCGATGACCGTTAAACTAAAACTGGACCGCCACGTGCGAGCTGGGAACCCTACCGGTCTGAAAACTGGATGTGTGCTAGATCCAGTATGCATGAGCTTAAGTCCGACCGCATTTGGCCAGGGGACCTTCAGAAATGCCCTTTTGGACCGAAACGGCCCCGATTTGGTTAGGCACCAAGTAAACATTGTTCCCAAGCCTATTTTGGGCATGTTTTAGGCTATAAAAGGGGTTGAAACCCTCACTCCTCTCTCCCATCCGAATTTGAGAGAAACCCTAGCTTGGGAGAGAGAAAAAGGTGAGAGATTGTGAGAGAGTGGGAGAGTTCTTCCTGCCACTTGTGCTACGTGTTGCACGTGCTCAAGCAACACACCTCTACCGCTTTCCCGGCGATTTCACCTCGATTCTAGGTAAGTAAATACCCTAAATAGTTGTTGATTTGAGTTTCCCTTGTTTCCATAGCGATGTAGCTTATGGATCTCGTGTATTAGGTTCCTTATTCGCCGTAGACGAAGTGTATATGCTCCGTTTCAATTCACGTATTTACAAGACATAAGGTGAGGATTTTAGACGCTTTGATTGACGATTCCCAACGCTTTCAATGTCGTTTAATAGTAGATTCTTGACGGCATCACCATTTGACATGTACAAAATGCTCTCCGTTTCCCGTTTCGTAAATTAATGAAGAATATGAGATTTAGGGCATTTTAGTCATTTGTAGGAAGTACTGTTTACATTCATATTTTGCTGATGTGATTGACATGGTTTGTTGTCGCATTAGGAAGTTAGGAATGCATGCATAATTAGTTTGGCGAAGAGATTCGCCTAGTTGCGCACTTTGGGTCGACATACTATATGTAGACATAAGTGTGTAGTGTATGTGTTTGTATAAATACTTGTATTAGTATGTATTGAATTAAATGATGTTATGTGATAGTTTGTGATTGATTTCTCAATTAATATGCTGACCTAAATGATTTTCTACATGTTGACTAAATGCATGATTTCATTACATGCATGGAATATATGTGCTTGAAGATTTTCTTAAGTTGAATGTTATAACATGTGTTAACATGCTCACATGATTGTATTTCAATTCCAATACTTTTACATATATTGCTGATGTGATTCCATAAGTTCTTGGGACTAGACTTAGTCCAGGCAGTCGGTAACCGAGCGAATTCGTGGCTGACTGGTCATAGCCACGAACGACGCGTCGATGAACGCGATTCATGTTTGGAGTTGGCGACAGTGGTTAGGCCACGCGAAGTATTTTACGCACTTCATGTCGTTCGACTTGAGATGCGATCGCGCTAGTCGAGCCCGTCAAGTAACCCGACTGGCCGATGTATGTTCACCTTGTATGAGTCATAATTGCTTGAACCTAGGGTACTGAACTTACCATTGTAAACCCTAATAACCATGGTACCTTGATCCACGAAGACTCATGAGCCGGGCATGGTGGTATGGGACACCGTGGTCGAGCTGTCGGCCTACGCTGGGGCCACAAACCTCTCCGTAGTGACCAGTGAGCACCTAGACTCGTGAGCAGATTATGGTGGTATGGGACACTATATTCTAGCTGTCGGCCTACACTGATCAGGTGACGAGTCCTTTGTAGTGACCGCGAGCGTATTCTGAGTCCACGGGAGGCGACGACCCTTCCGTTGCAGTAGAGTACAGTAGGCTGTATTGATAAGGTGATGGGGGAGCGGTGCAACGAGTGCGAGCAACAGCCCTAGCAGCCCTTGCAGTGACCTACGAAATATACATCGTATGAGATTACTAGGAGTGACGACCCTAGACAGGATCTGTGTTGGGATTGATACAAGGGAAGTACCTTAGTTTCCCAATCCTGCTGTTTGAATGGACTAATAACAACTTGGAAATCATATCACCATAGCATTGCATGTGCCTGGAAGATGTGGAGCACTCTAGGGAGTGTGGCATGCTGCGGTCGTAAGATGTTACCGTATGAGGGAGATCGTCGGTGAGGGCATACATCACGTCATATCATCTTCCATTAACAACAGTATTATGATTGTCTGATTTACTGCTTTACTATTATCGCATGATTGAATTGTGAACATGCTAATCTTTGCTCTATGATTCCACTGAGTTGATCACTCACTCCCACGTTACGGGATGGTGTTTGCAACACCCACCAGACCCTGTTGTAGATGCAGGTGAGGCTGAGATCCAGGAGGTGGAGCCAGACTTTGACGAGGACCAGGACGAGTTCTCGTACATGCAGTATCACGATGGCTTCGCGTAGGTGACCTGGATCGATGGGACTTCAGTGGGACTATTTTGGACATTTACTTTTGTTCATGTATATGTATATGAGACTCAGAGATGTATTCATACTTTAGAGATAGATGAGATTTACTTTATTTTTCCATACAGTGATATATATATTGTTTAGTCTTCCACTTTCTTTTATCACTGGATCTGAAGTATGAATTGCAGTTTTGGTATACTTTTACTTATGTGAATTCTTTAAATCAGACAACATTGAATCATAATCATTTTTGTTGCATAAGTGACGATCTGGAACTCGGGAGTTGAGTTTATACACGACCCCCGATTTTCAGGGTGTTACACCCTAGAACTGCATGTATTTTCCAAAATTTTTCCTTTCTACATTTCCATGAAGTCAATATTATCCATCGTGAAACATGATAGCAGCTCCATCCTTTAAATGGGCATGAAGAAAGCCAACATTGGTATCTCCTGATCAAAAGTTTGGTTCTTTAAAGTTTAAAGAGGCATGAAGTTAGGCTGCGCCTTAGTTACAGGAAACCATCTACAAAGCAAGAAACATGTTTCCTAGGAAAAAATGGGTTTGATTCTCATTTTATGAAAGAGGTGGAACTGGACAGAAACTCAAGGAAACATAAGGGAATAATTTTTCCCTGGGGACACTAGAAAAGATATTTCCTTTTCGGCCACCATCTTTACTGGAACTTTCCCAGCATTCCTTGAGCATTTTCGGTATTGTTCGTCATAGTTGACTTCTCATTCTTGTTGTTTCTCTAAGAAGAGTGCTTCCATTTGTACCTCCCTACATCTCATCACACATTCAGTTTCCGCACCTGAAGACTTCAAAGTACAAATGTGAAAAAAGAAAGAAAGCAAGCCTATCTAGCATGTATTATGAAACTAAGGGTAAAGAGTATTTTCTTTTTTCATTTTAAAAGGTATCCTCTCTCATATTTGATTGATTTCTTCCATCATTACTTACAAGTAAATCATCAATAGGTTCTAATTTAGAGCTTTTAATAGAAAATTAGAAATCTCAAAAAGAAGGCATATAGTTAAAACTCCAAGAAGTTCCAAAGCAGCTCAAGAAACTTTTATGAGTTGTCTTAAATGGGCTGGACACTTCATACCAACAAAAATCATGAATCCAAAACTTTGATTGGACCAGGAAAACCTAGAAGAGAGAAAAATTCCTCTTTTATTTTATTTTTTATTTTTCATTTTTTTAAAAAAGAAAGGAAACAGAAGATTGAGTGCATGATTACACGTGTGCATCCTATAAACATTCATAGGAACCTGCTCCAACCTATCATTGATGAGGCTATGGGGAGTTGATGGCGTGTCAAGTGTTCAGTGTAGATGTTTTGGGCAGCAAGTCATGGAACGCCCAAAGGAAAAATCAATAACAATATGATATAACTTTGAAAAGATGTGTTTGAAAAATTGAAGTCTTTATCAGAAATGATATCCTAAAAGAGAATTCATAAAGAAAATAGGAGGTGGAGAATAACAAAATCTATTGTTTTGCCACTTCTATACTTGAAAGTTGGGAATCTTGCTTACTTGCATTTTGGTTGTCATTGTACTCAACATGAACTAAATCCCTATGTTAATATCAAATTAGAAGATATAAAAAAGAACAGAAGAAGTGTATTCATTTCTAGGAAAGAAAAAGATCACTAGGAAACACAAATTGATGTTTCAAGAATCTTAGAGATGAATAATTTGAGCTTTTTGGTAGGGCAGTTGTAAGAAGCAAGAATTATTCTAAATAAGTTATGTGAGCTAATCAAAGCAGGTATTGCACCATTCCCCACCTGGACATGGGAACAACATTCGTATGTGGTACCCGTCTTAGTGATTGGAACGGTTCTTTTGGTGGACCTAATATCAAAGGCCAATACCAACAAACTAAAAATGCCAAACTAGTTAAGATTAAAAAAGGTACAGCCTAGGGTAATGCTGCAATGAAAATAACTGTGTATGCCTTAGAAGTATGGTCTTGACCATACATGTAGAAACGTGTATGGAGATTGGACCGTTGATCTGATTGGTCATCATGTAGATGGGCCATGGCTCAATCTAAATATTTGGTTGCTATGAATTTTACCTGTTGAATGTGGACCATGGTTCATCTTCCTCAGTCCTTTCCTAAGCTACAGATCAAATGATTACCATAGTTGATAGCCTTTATCTTAGGATGTGAAAACCTTATGGCCCACCAAATTAAGGCTTCTGATCACTATACACATGCCATGTGTACAGTGGAGGTAGCACTTCTTAGGAGGATTCCTCAAAAATGCTAATCCCTTTGGTAACAACCCAATACAAGTTGATTCTCTCCCCCACAAAAAAAGATTCAAAGAATCGAAAATACACTAAAATAAAATGCCAACAAAGTAAGAGAAAATTAAAAAATCCTATTCAAAAATAAAAATCCAACAAATCATAGAATCCAACACTAGATTCAAAAAGAAGAAAAAGAAATCAATATAAATTACCTCTTACATCGGAAAACCAAATCCAAATCCTGCATCTTGATTCTCTTGCAGGAGGGCTCTAATCTGCCTTTGGAATCCGAAATGCTCCTTTTTTCTCTGCTCAAGTGCACTCCAGAAACATAAATGACAAAAAGGAAAAGGTAATAAAAATAAAAATAACCCTGTATTGAAGAATACAAGAAACAAACCTTGGATGGAGGACATCTAGGGCTTGCGGTGGGCAATGAATCTAAGAATGATACAGAATCCGATCGAACCATTACATGGCGAAAGAAGAGAAAAGGAGTGATCCAAGCAGTTGATGATCGATTCAATGTATGGAAATCAGATCTAGGGTTTTTTTAGAAGAAACCGTGAGAGATATTGGAGAGAGAGAGAGAGAGAGAGAGAGAGAGAGAGAGAGAGAGGAATTTTAGGAGTAGAGAGATCGGCTGCAAACGAGGATTTTTTTGATTTTTTGGGCATAAGGTTTCTCTGATTTTGAGGGTAAGGGCGTGATTTATTTTTGGGGAATGGGGGTAGGCATGCGGTTTGGCCTTATGGGAGAGACCGGTTTGGCTTGCGACACTACCATGGGCGGGGATTAGTTACTGATAGGTTGAGTAGTGAGACTCTCAACTGAAGTGACGTCACCAAGTTCCATGGGCCCCACCATGATGTATGTTTTGTATCCACACCTTCCATCCATTTGGAGAGATCATTTTAGGTCAATATGCAAAGAATGAGTTAAATCCAAAGCCCCAGTTGACCCCATCATAGAAAACAATGGGGACAGTGATGCCCACCATTAAAAACTTCTAAAGGCCACAAAAGTTTTAGATCAAGCTGATATTTGTGTTTTCCCTTATTTCATGTCTTTTTTAACTTTTGAATAGGTTAGATTTCAAATAAACATTATGGTGGGCTTAGGATAGTTTCAACGGTGAGAATCACTCTCCCCATTGTTTTATGTGGTAGGGTCTACTATAGTTTTTTATTTTCCTCATTCTTTGGCTCATGCCCTAAAATGATATTTAAAAATGGATGGATGGTGTGGATACAACATATACATCATAGTGGGGCCCACAAAACTTGGTGACGAAAAATCCTCACCTCTTTCACTCGTCATGGCTACATATGGAAGAAGAGAAGAAAAATCCTTACCTTTTGTACTTCCTCTCTTGCTATTTTCCCATATTCATTGCTATATACCCTATGAAAACACCACCAAACCTCAATAAACAAAGAGAGAGAGAGAGAGAGAGGTTCGGCCGGTTTTTGCAAGGAGGAAAGAAGGGTTTTGGGAGATGAGGGTTTGAGAGCGTCGAGTGTTGGGAGAAGGGTTTGGGAGCGTAGGGTTTTTATAGAAGGAGTGAGAGAGAGTGAGAGACATGGGGGGATTTGGGCACAGCTTCATTTTGAGTGCATGCCCAATTTTGGGTGTAGGGACATTGGACGGTCCTCTCAAGGGCTCCGTGGGGCCCACCATGATGTATTTGCTTTATCCATTCCGTTCATTAATTTTAATAAATTATTTTAGTTCATAATCTCAAACATAAAGTAGGTTAAATTTTCAAGTAGACTACACCATAGGAAGCACATATGATTTAATCTCCATGATTCCTACCATGTGGTCCACTTGGAATTCAATCTTGATGATTTTTGGTTTCATGTCCTATAATAATATTTCAAAATATATAGACGGCATAGATAGAAAACATATTTTTTTTTACGCCCTATAAGGCCCCTTATACTAGTGTTAATTATTAATGGTGTGGCACCTTTTCAACTATGTATTAAAACCGTAGTAAATGTATCCTTTGCCCCTTTTTTGGTAATTCTATCTATTCTCATTTTAATACTTCACATTATATTATTTTATCTCCTAAGATCATCTTACCACACAAAGTAGAGACTGTACTCCAATATGAGTAGATTGGGTGTCTAACACCTTCATTTTCTGTATCAGAGGTCCCTTACTCAGAATCCTAGGTCACAAATTAGGAGAAAGAAAGAAAGTCTCCGAATTCTTTGGCTTTTACAGATTTTACAGGTTCTATCTAACTACGGGTTTTTGAGTTAATTGGCTAATGGTAACTCCAAGTCTACTACATCATCAGTTCAAATCAGCCCATACACTACAAAACAAAGATAAAAAAGTGTGGCGCACTAATTTTCAGTGTTCACAAAATGACGACTCTGCTAGGGACTTGGCAGCTTGCACTAGCTAAGATCCGACTCAAAAGAGTGTGGTAATACAATCTTAGGGGATATTCTACATACAAAATTTACATTCATACTTCCAAAACATGATTCGAGTTCTATTTTTTAGGCCAGATCGAGTTTAGCTCATTTGATTAGTTTTATTTTATAGTAAAGGAGAGAATGAGAGAGAACAAAGGAAATGGGAGTCGTGCATGGTGGGCAATCTAGGTAGTGGACGAGTTAGTTGGATGGGTGTAGGTAGAGAGAGTAAGATGAGATTTCTCATTGAATTGCAGAAGAGATTTCTAAATCCCTAATCCTCACCAGTTATAGCTTCTTTACATCTAAACGCCTCATTTCCTTTTGATTTCATTCTGTTGTTGCTGCTCTGTTTGAAAATTATTAGGAATTTCATGAAATTAGAGTATTAAGTTTTCCACATTCATGATCTGGACTAGCTGGAGGTAATTTACAGTTAAATTTTGGATCAGGTTGTGGTTTTCATCTGATTCCATCTATAGCATCTCTGTTTGTGAAATTCTACTGTTATTTTGAAAACTACATCGTAAAAATATAGATCAGGAGGTGAAGTGATTAAATTGTATTCATGAATGGGTTGTTTAACGAGTCATTCTAAAAAAACAGTGGTGTATTTTGAAGTGGTTTGTTTTCAATTCAATGATATCTAGTAACATCCTCATGTTGAAGCAGGGCCCAAGTATGTTGGAGTGTGATGGACAGAAAAAATGAATATTTCCATGAGTTGTAAATGGGCTTTTTGACTGCATAACATTTACCAATTACAGATCCAAGTACATAGTCAAATTGTTAATGGTATTACAAGTACTGATGTTCCATGATTTTCATGCCCTTTGAACTGTCAATGTCATCGGTAAAACTTTTCTTTTGTGGCACTTACAGGTGGAGATCTATATGGAGAAAGTAAGGTTTGTAACTTACTGAAAGCTAGCAGATGGATTACCTTTGAAGTTCTCCAACCCTGAAACTGAATATGTGCTCTTTCACAGTTTGGATATCCTCATTTTTTGGATATGTACTTCCCCTTGATTCTTTAAAAAATTACACTACTGATAAAATAAAAATAAAAATAAAAATAAAAAGATTAAGAAAGCTACAAATTATTAAATTATGTTTCAATGTAAGAAGTGTGTGTGTGTATATATATATATATAAAATAAAAAAAATTATAAAATTATTATATATCCATCATTAAAATCCTCCTAAGGCCCATAATACTGTTTATTTGACATCTAATATGTTGATTAGGTCATACAGGGCCAGATGAAGGGGAAAAATAAAAAACAGTTTGATCTAAAACTTTTATGGCCCCAAAATGTTTTTTAATGGTTGACGCTCATTCAACACTATTTTTGGAATGTGGTCCATTTAAGATTTGGACATCCAATTGTCGAACATCAACACCATGGATTTGATGTGTCCCCTTTAGGTGAGTTACTCGTTACTCTTATCAAAGTAAACTCTGTGGGGTCCACCATTATTTATTTATTTTATCCACTCCGTTCATCCATGTGAACAGATAATTTGAAGTCTAAAGAACAAAAAGGAAGCATGATGTATGTGTTTAATCCATTTCGTTCATCTATTTTTAAAGATCATCTTATGGCATGAGATAAAAAATGAGGTATATCCCAATCTGAAATGGACCATATTACATGAAACAGTGTTGAATGATCTGATCAAATGATCCTTGTATACTGATTGATGGACTTACACATATTGAATGTGTACTTTTGCCCATACTTTTTAATCATCCATTTAGAGACCTAATATCAACCATCTTGATATTGTCTAACATACACATGAGCTACATGTATGGAAGAGAGAACCCAATATCAACCATCTTGATTGGGCCAAGTATGCCCATTATTCCTATCAAAATGGGAGCCCTTTAATTTGAATTCTTTTATTTTTCTTTTCTTGTGTAGATGCCAATTAGATAGATCTCTAGGAATTGGACTGAGAATGGCAGGGAGATAAATTGTTGTCTCATGTATTTCATGAAGAAAACGAATCTAAAATAGAAAATCTAAATGTTAGAAAAAAGCTTCATGTTAAATGGTTTAAAACTCGTATTTTTAAAAACCTTAAAATGTAAAGTTGATACTGAATATTTCTTTATTGATTTTAACTTAAAATGGTAGTGTTTCTTTATTAAAGTTGGTGATGAACTCACATCATAAACAAACTAAAAAACTTATGTTAAAAGAAGTGTCTTGAAAAAGGGTTTTTGAAAACCCTTTGTCATGCCCCAAACTCGGTAACCGGACTCATAAGGAACCCGATGGCTGGTTCTGGCCACAACAGCCTCTGTAGTACCCCATTCTTGGCTTTTGAGGCAGGTTCCGATCCTGAGATCCTACAAGGAGGATTTTCATAAAATCATTTCCAATACGAGCATACTTAAGATCACAGCAAGTACATCTGGAAATAACAAAGGCACACATCGTAAAATCCACTATAAATTTGAACTTTTACAAGTTTCTATAAGGTCCAAAATGACATACATAAGATAACAGAAGAAAGAAGGAAGAGGATCTGCAACACTAGGTCCTCGGCTCGCACACCTATCCAAGCTCCGCTGCTAAGACACCAACTTATAATCTCTTGCACGCATCAATTGTGCATAAGCTTATAGAAATCTTAGAGGGTGGTGAAAGTGTGTGACAATGGTGCTCAAAAGAAGATAGAGAATGCACAAGGGAGTCACGATCAATACTAATACCACTAGCCTTACCAAGACTATCATGAACACAAAAAGCTATACCAAGGCAGTATGATAATGTAGGAAGCCATATCAAAGCTATATAGTGCAATGAGTACTGGGCGCCAAGCCAAGGCGATGCATTATGAGGCTTACATAGTCGATGCAAATGCAATGTGAAGTAATGCCAGTGTTCATATCCAATCCACCTATGAAGTACATTTCCATCATAAGAAAATCATCGGGGTCCATTACACTGCTGGATGACTGCGGCTCTACAGACCTTGCACAGTCAAACGAGCATAAGAGACCTCACTACCCGCCAGTGGACAGCCAATCACCAGCAAGGCCTGATAGTAGCGGACCCATTCACAAGCTAGTCAGACTCAGCCTAGCAATGCTCTCTTACATCATGTGAGTAAGGCCACACCCCTATCCAACCGACTACACGATAGTGAGAGTCACGGCCTAGCGGTATAACGCCCTCGTGCGATCATATATTCCACCCGGTCACGGCGCTGGAGCAGATCCTTGGTACCATGGAAGTTTTAAAAATTTCACCCATGGGTATCCTATGCACCCAGTATGCTCAAGTAACATTTTTGGTGTCTAAACATGGCCATCCACGATGTATTTTTGGAGGCTACAACCCTGATGAAGCAAGGGCGATAATGCTCATATTCTATGCAATGCCAGATACATGAATCACACAATCAACCATGCATCAATCCTAAGCACCTAACATGCTCCAGAGGGGATACTACGTCCCTCGGGGAAAGTATCATGCAATGCCCAATAACACAATATGACCACACACACATAGTGTTAACCAAGCATACAATGATATACATGGTCATGAGAATGAATTCAGTCACACTATAGGGTGATATGCAATGTATATTACATTCATCCTATCCAATAAGGAACCAAGACCAGGTACTTAGACAATACATTTAAGGAATCCAACTTCTAGTGGGGGCCCTTTTGCCTGGGGTAGCCCACGAAACTAAGTGTATGAGTTACGGATCTAAGTAATATAGAAATGAGCCTAGCAAGAGTCTAAGATGAGTATCCAATCACTCTTAAATACAGCCGGGCCTAGAGGGTCCATAATGGGGACATTTAACCACCATTCCCCAAAAAGGCATATCAACCATGAATGATGTGAATAGAAGGCCCAAGGCCTACATTTAAGATAAAAATAAAGGTAACCATATGCATATATATTCTTCATAATAGGCTATAAAAAGATAAAATACACTTTTAACAACATGGGCTCCAAGAAGGGAATTAAGGCCCAAGGCTCAATTCTCAATGGCCATAGAATCCATGCATTGAGTTGGACTTGGTGGGTAGCCCGCGTACACAATATATGACTAAATAAGTTTAAGTTTGGATGAAATGGGCCCAACTATATTAGCCCAATAACTTAGCAATTTAAGTGGGCAACCAAGGGCCCAATACTATCATTATCTTAGCCCACAAGTCCATCAAAATAGTGGAAGTCGGCCCAATATATGGTTGGACCAAGCTGGGATGTCCCAACCCACTCTGGGCCCATGGGATGCCCCAAAAAATCTGATCTAAGATGGGGTCCTCATCTAATCACTAAAGGTGACGCAAAAGAATGCACTAATTAAGCCCAAATATTATAAGAAAATATAAGCATGTAACGTGTACATAAAACATGAGGCGGATTAAGTCAAAACAACATATCATACTCCAGAGACAGTTAAATTAGTAAGCAGAAGAATGTGATAGATATATAAAATATATAAATGATTGTAAGTCTCCAGAGTGTGAACATATTATCAGGTTAACTAAATACATGTATACTCCAAAATAGAAAGAAAAGAATATACATGAGTGTTCTAAAAATATAAAATGACAAGTGTCATGGCATCTAATCAACCTCCCTGTAATCCCGTCGATCAAAACATGGAGGAGAAGTCCTCCTCAGCATCATACAAGTCCAGCTCCGCTCCACAAGCAGCGTCCTCATCTGAAACTAAAATAAGGACTGGTGGGTGTTCGGAACACCATCCCGTAACATGGGAGTGAGTAGCTAACTCAGTGGAATCAAAGAGTAAAGATTAACATATTATCAATTCCATCACGCGATAATGATAAAGCAAGCAAAATAAGCATTCCTAAATACTGTGATTAATGCATGGATGAAATGACATGATGGATGCCCTCACCGACATACTCCCTCATGCGGCACCATCTGCGTCCGCGGCATGCTTGCGTTCCTCAGTGCTCCACATCTTCCAGGCACATGCAGTGCAATATGGATAATGATTACCGAGTTATTATTAGTCCTTTTCATATAGCAGGATTGGGAAACTAAGGTACTTCCCTTATATCAATACCCAAACAATGATCCTGTCTAGGGTCGTCACTCCTAGTAGTCTCATACGATAATATATTTTTAGGTCGCTAAAAGGGCTGTCAGGGCTGTTGCACGCACTCGTTGCACCGCTCACCTATCACCTTATCAATACAGGCCTAGTTTATATCCTTAAGACTGCATCCGGACTCGTCGCCCCCATGCGGTGTCAGGATAAACTCAAGGTCACTACAAAGGGCTGTTAGGGCTGTTACTTGCACTCGTTGCTCCACTCCCCCATCACCTTATCAATGTAGGCCGACAACAAGAATATAGTGTCCCATACCAGCATAATCTGCTCAGAGTAGGGTGCTCACTGGTCACTATGGGGAGGTTTGTGGCCCCAGCGTAGGCCGATAGCTCGACCACGGTGTCCCATACCACCATGCCCGGCTCATGAGTCTTAGGGGATCGAGGTACCAAGGTTAGAGGGGCTTTCCAATGGTAAGTTTAGTACCCTAGGTTCAAGCAATTATGACGAATACAAGGTGAACATACAATGGTTAGATAGGTTACTTGATGAGTCCGACTAGAACAAGCGCACGTTGAATCGACCGACATGAAGTGCACAAGCACTTCGTGTGGCCTAACCACTGTCGACGACTCTAGCGTGACTCGAGTTTGTCATACACATCTTTCGTGGCAAATAGAATCCAACCACGAATTCTAAATTGTTACCGACTGCCTGGACTAGAGTATAGCCCCAAGTTCAAAGATGTGAACCAGTAATCATATGAGATAAACAAAATTGAAATAACAAGTAATCCAAGCATGTTATCAGCATATTATAACATACATCAGAAGCAGTTAACCATACATGAGTATTTCACACATAAGGTAATCAATTCAATATAACAAACATGGAGGAATTCATGTACATCATCAAATTAGTTGAGAATCCAATCTCAACGCTAATCTACAACTCCATTTACTCAACACTTACCAATACTTACATTTATACAAACACTTAGACTACACAACTTCAACGTACTTGACGTATGTTGATTTCAACGTACAATATGACAAATCCTTATAACAAGGAGATGTCTAATACACAACAATCATGTTCTTACATTCAAAACATATGACAGGCATAAATCATGTTGATTTAGGCATTTCAACAAACACTTAGTCTACACACATTAGTCTACATAGCATATGTCGGCCAATATGTGCATTAGGGCAAATCTCTTCATCAAACAGATCATACATGCATAAGTAGCATAGGTACACAGAAAATACTCATGGCAATCATACCGGCAAAATACATACATATATAGTATTTCCTACAAATACCCAAAATACCCTAAATCTCATATTCTCTATACGTATTCGAATTGAAAAACAGACAGCATGTTCTACATGTCAAACAGCATCCTGATCAGCAATCTACCATTAAACGGCATTGAAAGCTTTGAAAACAGGTAATCTAAACATCTAAGATCCGCACCTTTCGTCGTAGAAGCATAACGAATCGAATAGAAACTATACGCTTCGTCAATGCCTGTATGACGACCTATATCACAAGATACATCAGCTATGTCGCTACTTGTATCGAAGGAATCCCTAAAACAGGTTAGGGTTAGGGTTTTCTTACCTAGAACGAAACCAGAATCGCTGGAATAATGATGCAGGTTGGTGGCTTTGGCACGTGAGCAGCAGGGAAGAATTCTAGGAGAAATCACCAGCTTCTCCCTCACTTTCTCTCTCTTTTCTCTCCTCTCTCTAGGGTTTTCCCCAAATTCGTATGGGTTAGAAGGCTAAGGGTTTAAGCTCCTTTTATAATCCCAAACATAACCAAAATAGACTCCAAGTCAAGGTATACTTGGGTTATAGCCAAATCGGGTCTTTTCCGATCCAAAAGAATATTTTGGGAGGTCCCCTGGCTGAACACGGTTGGACTTAAGCTCATGGATACTGGATCCTGATCACATTAAGTTTTCAGCCCGACAATGTTTCCAGATCTCACGTGGCGGACCAGTTTCAGTTCAGCGGTCACGAAAACTCGATCGAGGATTTCAAGTACACTGACCTGAGTGAGAAATGTTCCCTGATTTGAGGGTGTATTTAGGTCAGATTCCAACGGTCTGAATGCTTATACTTAACCCGCAAGCGAAACGTGCCAGATTCATTTAAATCACACTTAATTTTTAATGAATTTCACTCTTTCTCACACTCCTTGCTCCAGGCTCAATGAAATAGCCTCAGAACATCGGTTGGGCTTGATTTTCAAAACGATTGTCAAGTCTAACAAGGCGGTCGTAATGGTCTAAGATTGTAGATATCGGACTCTCGACGTGCGGTCTAAAACCAATACGAAGTTTCAAAGGGTTCCTGAGGGCAAACGGGTTTAGAGTTTGATCCTGGATTTTAGGGTAACATAGCGGTAACAATTCTACAGGTTTTGGGTCTTACAGATCGTATTTAAAGTGGTTGGTGCTAATTTCACAGGTAATTTAACATAGTGCTAGCTAATTCACATTAAATTTCTAAAGAATTTCATTATGAACGATTTCTTAGCTTTGGAATTGGGTTCTGAGAGGTTACCAAGGTGTTATGGTCAACCCATTGCCTAAGGACGTCTAATTTCAGGTTGGCAAAATTTCGGAGTGTTACAATCTACCCCCCTTAAAATAAAATTTCATCCTCGAAATTGGCTAAGGGTAATGAGTACTTAAAGAGACTTTTGTATTGACATTCTAAGGAAGGTTCAAATTCTATTTAATGACCTAACCTTACGTATAACCTAAACTAACTATTTCGATCCTGGGCCAGTGGGGAAGAGGCTAACTACGCTTCCGCTGCGCTACTCTAATCCAACGGTTGTATTAGATAATCCTAAGTAGATTGGGCTCAATACGTTCTACCTCCCTTAAAAGTTAGTTCTACTTAATGTTCAAGAATCTATGCCTCGATCCGTATATCGGAATGAGGTGTAACTTAGGGCCTTACTTCAACATGAAATGGGAAACAACCTCTCACTACATTGGTCTTCCTTTGCTAAGGATGCGTTCTATGGCATTGGTACCTATGGTTGTAAAAAAAAGATGAAGTGATGGGTGTTGTGGTTGATTTTAAGGACGGATGTGAGTTTATGACAAGAGGTCTAATCTCTATTGGCTGTATGTCCTCAACATTTTCCAAAGGCAAAGCAATAACTTTTGGTTGTAGGTGGTCGGGCCAACACGGAAGAAAAGTTGTGGAGTGGGTCTGAGCCGGATGCATTGAACCTTCTGTCTAATCAGGACAAAAAATTCGTTGTATCAGTTCTTAATCCGAGTCGATGCCGATCTTCTGCTTGATCAGAGCATTGGATATATTGGTAACCACTAGGATTAAGAAGTCGATTCAAACTGCGAATACATCGCTTACATATACAGTTCCTTTACTCTGTGTTACCGAATGAAATAAGTCTTTGGGAAGGTAATTCTAAGGGGTGTATTGGTTTATTCTAAGTTCAATCTTAGGGATGTATAAGTTTTCCCTGAGAGTGAATGGTTCTAAGTTAAAACAACTTTACTAAGGGTTATAACAAAAGTCTATAAGTATTAAGGGGATCTATCGAAGGAATGAGGTTCTACTCCAACCAAATTTAACATACTATTCCTTAGCATATACAGGCTTTACACTACTTAAGGTAACTAGTAGACTGGTCTGCAACTCACTAGCTGTAATCCAAAGCCTAAGCTTATACGCTAAATGGTTTCATACCATTTCTAATATAGGGAATTGTTCTATAGCTTAGTTTCACGATTGTCTAAATGGAATTGGATTTTCTATATCGTCAGATCTTTTAAATCTAGGAGTACTAACTCTAGGTCCAAAACGTCAAGTGCCTATATGGCTAGTGGTCTCAAGTTGTGTTAACTGGGACTGCATTACTAATCCCATGTCGGGATTGGGAGTGGCATGCTTGGTAGGAGGGTGGGATGGGATAAAAATTTATTTGTAAGCTTAATCCTGGGATTTACTTTTAATCGTATACATTCCAAACATGGTAGTGAAAACCATAGGATATACCCAATCTAGGGACAATACCTTACGGCGAACGAAACGGCATGCACTTCATTTACGAAAATATGCCACAATACATGGAATAAAATTCCACATGCATTATGACAGAGACGACTGCGGCTATGCTAAGCCCAAACCACTAAACACAATACATTTTCTACCATTGACATCACTAGACCCATCAACAACCAAACATAAAAATCCTTAAAACGGTGTTCAAACAATCTACAGGACAATGGCATAGATGCCTAATTCTACCAAAGGACTTCTACCACGGTCCCGACTTACCTTCTTTTATACTGTCTAGCTTAATACTGTCTGTTGCCCATTAGAGCTCTATCGGCCATGTATTCTCAATACTCCTCAAGCGAAGAAAGTGGAGAAATGGGATGGGTAAGTAGGTTTCCACAAGTTTGAGGCTACAATGAGAGCTTAAGAGCTCAAATGAGCCATGGAAAGTGAAGAAAATGAATAAAAAGAGCTGACCTAGTGGGCTGCCATGAATCTAGGTCCTATAGAGGAGGAAAATAGGTCCCAAAAGGCTGAGATTTGAAAGGAAAAGGAGAAAACGTGAGGGGTTAGAAGCTCACCCGATTTTGAACCTCAAATGGGAGCTTGGGAGCTCCAATCTCAGAAAATGGAGAGTGTAGGTGCATGAGGTTGACTGTAAACGATAGAGGGGCATGGGTCATAGCAGAAAATGTTAGAATGGGTGATTGGAGGGACGGTTTGAGAGGAAAAACAGCAATTGTGAAGGAAAGGGAGAGCTTGGAGGGTCGATTTATGAAGGAGGTATGGGATTGGAGGGGATTTAAGGTGCAGCTCACCTACCAGGGGGTTTCCCTAACCCCCAAACAACGTCGGCCCGAAGGCCCAATAGAATGGGGCCTAGTGTATGGCGAGGCCTCGCCGAACCGGCGAGGCCCTCACCTACCATCCATCTTTTTGGCGATGCTCAGCCAGTTGGGCAGGGTCCCCCTGTCCCCTAGGTCCCAAATATATGTGGGGCCCACCTTAGATCATTGTGGATTAGCGTGGGTAGGCCCACGACTCTTTTTCATACTATTTCAAGTTATTTTGCAAACTGAAATTAGTTTATGCATCATGTAGCATATGATTTTGGGGTAAGAGAGGCTAATCCATCTAACTAACCCATTTATTCCACAAGATTCCATAATTAGAATGTCCAAAAAGTCCAATTTTTACATATATTTACTATTTATAGTAAATTTTTGTTTAAGTATGATTCACTATCATTCACACATTAGAATTTATGTCTAGTGTGAAAGGACTTAGAAAAATTTGAAGAATGGGGTGGTGGAAGGAGAGATTCTGAAGCAATTGGATGAAAAGGGGTTTCAGGCCTTGAGACTGAGTGTAAGGGTTGTGGTTGACCTACCACCTAAGGACATTCATTTCTAGGTTTGGAATTCTTTGGGGAATGACTCAAACCCATCGACTGATGACCTAGAGGCGACTTAGGTTGCTTCACGCGACCGAAGACATGTTATGGCCTAAATTACCATATAATCCACCTGTCGGTGAAACTTGGGATTCTAATGTGGTTTCTAAATTTCCATTGCCCCCTTCCTAAGTCAGAGTGCATCAGTGTGCATTGTGTTACCATAAACCAGGTCCGGTTTGATCCAAATCATGCTCTGATACCATCTGTAACACCCCAAAAATTGGGGGTCGGGTAGAAACCCAACTCCCGAGTTCCAGAACATCACTTATGCAACATTTTTAATAATGGATGAATGTCGTCGGTAACAGTACATAAAACATGAGGCGGATTA
Organism: Magnolia kwangsiensis; assembly: GCA_037074715.1. Lineage (NCBI taxonomy): Eukaryota > Viridiplantae > Streptophyta > Magnoliopsida > Magnoliales > Magnoliaceae > Magnolia > Magnolia kwangsiensis. The sequence continues at coordinate 74,600,897 of CM073578.1, forward strand.
AGTCAAAACAACATATCATACTCTAGAGACAGTTAAATTAGCAAGCAGAAGAATGTGATAGATATATAAAATATATAAATGATTGTAAGTCTCCAGAGTGTGAACATGTTACCAGGTTAACTAAATACATATATACTCCAAAATAGAAAGAAAAGAATATACATGAGTGCTCTAAAAATATAAAATGACAAGTGTCATGGCATCTAATCAACCTCCCGGTAATCCCGTCGATCAAAACATGGAGGAGAAGTCCTCCTCAGCATCATACAAGTCCAGCTCCGCTCCACAAGCAGCATCCTCATCTGAAACTAAAATACGGACTGGTGGGTGTCCGGAACACCATCCCATAACGTGGGAGTGAGTAGCTAACTCAGTGGAATCAAAGAGAAAAGATTAACATGTTATCAAATCCATCACGCGATAATGATAAAGCAAGCAAAACAAACATTCCTAAATACTGTGATTAATGCATGGATGAAATGACATGATGGATGCCCTCACCCACATACTCCCTCATGCGGCACCATCTGCGTCCACGGCATGCTTGCGTTCCTCAGTGCTCCACATCTTCCAGGCACATGCAGTGCGATATGGATAATGATTACCGAGTTGTTATTAGTCCTTTTCATACAGCAGGATTGGAAAACTAAGGTACTTTCCTTATATCAATACCCAAACAATGATCCTGTTTAGGATTGTCACTCCTAGTAGTCTCATACGATGATATATTTCTAGGTCGCTTCAAGGGCTGCCAGGGCTATTACACGCACTCGTTGCACCGCTCCCCCATCACCTTATCAATACAGGCCTAATTTATATCCTTAAGACTGCATCAGGACTCGTCGCCCCCATGCGGTGTCAGGATAAACTCAAGGTCACTACAAAGGGCTGCCAGGGCTGTTGCTCGCACTTGTTACTCCACTCCCCCATTACCTTATCAATGTAGGCCGATAGCAAGAATATAGTGTCCCATAACAGCATAATCTGCTCAAAGTAGGGTGCTCATTGGTCACTACGGGGAGGTTTGTGGCCCCAGCGTAGGCTGACAGCTCGACGACGGTGTCCCATACCACCATGCTCGATTCATGAGTCTTATGGGATCGAGGTACCAAGGTTAGAGGGGCTTTTCAATGGTAAGTTTAGTACCCTAGGTTCAAGCAGTTATGATGAATACAAGGTGAACATACAATGGTTAGTCGGGTTACTTGATGAGTCCGACTAGAACAAGCGCATGTTGAATCGACCGACATGAAGTGCACAAGCACTTCATGTGGCCTAACCACTGTCGACGACTCTAGTACAACTCGAGTTCGTCATACACATCCTTCGTGGCAAATAGAATTCAACCACCAATTCTAAACTGTTACCGACTGCCTGGACTAGAGTATAGCCCCAAGTACAAAGATGTGAACCAGTAATCATATGAGATAAATAAAATTGAAATAACAAGTAATCCAAGCATGTTATCAGCATATTATAACATACATCAGAAGCAGTCAACCATACATGAATATTTCACACATAAGGTAATCAATTCAATACAACAACCATGGAGGAATTCATGTACATCATCAAATTAGTTGAGAATCCAATCTCAACGCTAATCTACAACACCATTTACTCAACACTTACCAATACTTACATTTATACAAACACTTAGACTACACAACTTCAACGTACTTGACGTATGTTGATTTCAACGTACAATATGACAAATCCTTATAACAAGGAGATTTCTAATATGCAACAATCATGTTCTTACATTCAAAACATATGGCAGGCATAAATCATGTTAATTTAGGCATTTCAACAAACACTTAGTCTACACACATTAGTCTACATAGCATATGTCGGCCAATATGTGCATTAGGGCAAATCTCTTCACCAAACAGATCATACACGCATAACTAGCATAGGTACATGGAAAATACTCATGGCAATCATACCGAAAAAATACGTACGTATACAGTATTTCGTATAAATACTCAAAATATCCTAAATCTCATATTCTTCGTACGTATTTGAATTGAACAACAGACAGCATGTTCTACATGTCAAACAACATCCTGATCAGCAATCTACCATTAAACGACATTGAAAGCTTTGAAAATAGGTAATCTAAGCATCTAAGATCCGCACCTTTCGCCGTAGAAGCGTAACGAATCGAATAGAAACTATACGCTTCGTCAACGCCTGTATGACGACCTATATCACAAGATACATCAGCTACGTCACTACTTGTATCGAAGAAATCCCTAAAACAGGTTAGGGTTAGGGTTTTCTTACCTAGAACGAAACCAGAATCGCCAAAATAACGATGCAGGTAGGCGGCTTTGGCACGTGGAGCAACAGGGAAGAATCCCAGGAGAAATCACCAGCTTCTCCCTCACTTTCTCTCTCTTTTCTCTCCTCTCTCCTAGGATTTTCTCCAAATTCGTATGGGTTATAAGGCTAAGGGTTTAAGCTCCTTTTATAAGCCCAAACATAACCAAAACAGACCTTAAGTCAAGGTATGCTTGGGTTATAGCCAAATCTGGTCTTTTCCGATCCAAAAGAGCATTTCGGGAGGTCCCCTGGCCGAACGCGGTCGGACTTAAGCTCATGGATATTGGATCCTGATCACATTAAGTTTTCAGCCCGACAGTGTTTTCAGATCTCACTTGGCGGAGCATTTTCAGTTCAGCGGTCACGGAGACTCGATCGAGGATTTCAAGTACACTAACCTGAGTGAGAAATGTTCCTTGATCCGAGAGTGTATTTGGGTCAGATTCTAATGGTCTGAATGCTTATACTTAACCCGCAAGAGAAACATTCCAGATTCATTTAATTCACATTTAATTTTTAATGAATTTCACTCTTTCTCACACTCCTTGCTCCAGGCTCAATGAAATAGCCTCAGAACATCGATTGGGCTTGATTTTTGAAACGATTGTCAAGTCCAACAAGGCAGTCGTAATGGTCTAAGATTGTAGATATCGGACTCTCGACGCGCAGTCTAGATCCAATACGAAGTTTCAAAGGGTTCCTGAGGGCAAACGGGTTTAGAGTTTAATCTTGGATTTTAGGGTAACATAACGGTAACAATTCTAGAGGTTTTAGGTCTTACAGATCGTATTTAAAGTGGTTGGTGATAATTTCACAGGTAATTTAACGTAGTGCTGGCTAATTCACGTTAAATTTCTAAAGAATTTCATTCCGAACGATTTCTTGGCTTTGGAATTGGGTTCTGAGAGGTTACCAAGGTGTTATGGTTAACCCATTGCCTAAGGATGTCTAATTCTAGGTTGAAAAAATTCCGGGGTGTTACAGCCATTCCATTAAAATGTAGGCCCAACAACCCAAGGTAGGGGCATCCCATGGTGGTTAGTCCTACGGGGCTGGGTATTTGGCCCAAAACTGATCCAAATTGCAAGCCACTCCACGGTTGGTAAAGAGGCCCAATGGCCTTGAGAATTTGTAAGGTAGTCCTACCATGGGTGGGCCACACCCCTAAAAAAATTTAGAATTTTTGTACATCTATAAATATTTTAATTAATTTGAATAAAATAATCTGTCCAGAAAATTGGACTGGCCTGGACGTCCCAACGTGGTGGGCCAGTCCGGCCCTCGCCATGGTATGCACAGGGGTCTATTAGCCCCAAATATTTATAGGTGGGTCATAACATGGGTGGAACACACCTTTAAAAAATTTTAAAATTTTTGGACATGGAAAAATATTTTATTTCATTTAAAGAAATCAATCTGTCCTGAAAATCGGACTGATCTGGACACCACTTTATAGTGGGCCGGTCCATCCACCACCATGGTACGTACAGGTATCCATTGGCCCCAAAATTTGTCAGGTAGGTCTTACCATGGGTGGGCCACTACCCTGTAAATTTTTAGAACTTTTAGACACCCAAAGATATTTTAATAAATTTAGGAATTCCAACCTATCCAGGGTGGAATGTTGCTGGAATAGTACAGAAAATCCAGACTGTCCACCTCACTTGGACCACACCTTTAGGACCCCAATGAAGGTCAGTTGTGGCTGAAATTTGGGGGACATCATGATGATATCCCCACCTTTCAGAAAAATATATCTGATGGGTACAAAAGGTCCCCCAATCAATCCCAAATTCAAGCTCAAAGTCTAATAAAAATTTGTCCAGAAATTTCTGGATAGCAATATATGCATGAAATAAAATAAATATATGGGCCTATTAAGAAAGGGATTGGCCCAAAAATTGGGTGCCTTGGCCCACCTTAGTGGGCCCCACAATTGTCTAGAACAAACCTCCAAATTTTCACCCTTGCAAGAACATTTAAGGAAGAAAAAAAAGCATTTAAACCATGGTGTAAGTTGAGTAGAGATGTCCCTTCCTTACTGGACTTTTCTAAGAAATCTAGGCCCACTAAGTAGACCACACATAATATCATCAGATTATGATGGAAGGAAAGAGAAGGAAGGGAATTCGGCCATCAGGGGAGGGCTCCACCACTATTAAGCCGTCCTCACACAATCACAACCACAAACATCAATTAAAAGACATTGTACAACATACATATTATGATGCATGACCTAGATCTTTGAGATAAATGGTTGGGATGCCATCCCAACCACATGCAAAGGTCTAGATGACCCCTCATACCTAGAAAAATAGGACAAATACACATGCAAGGGGTCCATAAAGGAAAGAATCCCATGCATGGACATGCATGTACAATGTGGGCCTCATGGTCACATCTAGATGGTTGTGTAAGATCTCCACCTTTGATTGGTGGGTCTTACACATCCAAAATGAGAAGGAGGGAAGGATCTACATTATGAAGAAGAAATCTACATGATATGGAGAGCACCTACCTTAAGATCTCTGTCAAAACTCCACTCCAAGGTTCTAACTGTCCAAGGAAGCAAGATGAAGGGTTGAGATGGGTTTTCAATGGAGGGATTGAGGGAAAAATGGAGGAGAAGGGGCTGGAAAAGGGGGAAAATGGGGCTGAATTTTTTTACAAGAAAGAAAGAAGGAGAGAAGAGAGTAGAAAGAAATGAGAGGGTGTAATGCCCCAAAAATCGGGTCTTTTTCGATCCAAAAGAGTATTTCGGGAGGTCCCCTGGCCGAATGCGGTTGGACTTAAGCTCATAGATATTAGATTCTACTCACACCAAGTTTTCAGTCCGGTAGAGTTCCCAGATCGCACGTGGCGGACCAGTTTCAGTTCAGCGGTCACGGAGATTCGATCAAGGATTTCAAGTACACTGACCTGAGTGAGAAATGTTCCCTAATCCGAGGGTGTATTTGGGTCAGATTACAATGGTCTGAATGCTTATACTTAATCCGCAAGACAAACGTGTCAGATTTATTTAAATGACATTTAATTTTTAATGAATTTCACTCTTTCTCACACTCCTTACTCTAGGCTCAATGAAATAACCTGAGAACATCAGTTGGGCTTGATTTTCGAAGCGATTGTCAAGTCCAACAAGGTGGTTGTAATTGTCTAAGATTATCGCTATCGGACTTTCGACGCTCGGTCTATATCCAATACAAAGTTTCAAAGTGCTCCCGAGAGCAAACGGGTTTAGAGTTGGATCCTAGATTTTAAGGTAAGATAGCATCAATGATTCTATAGGTTTTGGGTCTTACAGATCGTATTTAAAGTGGTTGGTGACGATTTTACAGGAAATCTAGTGTAAGGATGGCTAATTCACGTTAAATTCTAAAGAATTAGGTTCTAAATGATTTCTTTGGCTTTGGAATCAAAATTTGAGAAACTACCAAGGTACTATGGTTGACCCATTGCCTAAGGACGTCTAACCCCAAGTTGGTAAAAATTTGGGGTGTTACAGAGGGAGAGTATGGAAATTTGCTAGAAAAGAGAGAGAGAGAGAGAGAGAGAGAGAGAGAGAGAGAGAGAGAGAGAGAGAGAGAGAGAGAAATCATGAGCTCTCTCACCTTGGATAGGGAAACCCATCATGAAAAGTTGGGTGAGATAAACAAAGTTCATAGACTTATAGGTTTTGGGTAGGGATGGGTAGTGTGTGGGTAATGGGTGGTGTAGAGGATCGGGTTTAGTTAGTGTGTGGGTGGTGTGTGTTAGAAATAGTTCCAAGAGACGAGACCTATCTATAAATCTGTGCACACCACCCCTAGGTGGGCCACATGATCATTATCAAGGGCTTAGAAAATGGAATGCACACAACTTATGATCTACATGATGGAGGGACGTAAAAGACGCTGCGTTGGACTGTGGCAACGATGCGGTCGCAATGGCATAGGTCTCAACTCGATTCGAGTCGGGTCTACATGACCGAACTCAAGGTTGACTGCAAACACAATCTGAGGTCGTGGGCCACCAAAATTGGACCAGTAGGACCGTAGGACCAAAATGGACGGAATGTGTACTCACACACACACATGCACACATGTGAACTTGGGTCGGGTCTCACACCCTTTTTTGAACCCTAGCATGCAACGCAAGCTGTCCTCCACTTCTTTGATTCTCTCAATCCACAAGAACATTGAAGGAGAGATTTTTGTCGATCATTAGAGCTTGCGAGAGGGTCCATTTGTTGTTTTTTTTCAAGAGCATTGAAGTTGAAATGAAGGAAAAAATCACATTTCCCCCTTTCTGCATCCATATGACTATGAAATTATAATTTTTAGATTTTTGATTGATTGAATCTCTCTTCTTGAGCTTGCAAGAGGTATGTTCTTGTAACGCCCTGAAAATCGGGGGTCGTGTATAAACTCAACTCCCGAGTTCCAGACCGTCACTTATGCAACAAAAATGATTATGATTCAATGTTGTCTGAATTAAAGCATTCACATGATTAAAAGTATACCAAAACTGTAATTCATACTCCAGATCCAGCGATAAAAGCAAGCGAAAGACTAAACAATATATATATCACTGTAAGGAAAACAAAGTAGATCTCATCTGTCTCTAAAGTATGAATACATCTCTGAGTCTCATATACATATACATGAACAAAATCAAATGTTCAAAATAGTCTCACTGAAGTCCCGTCAACCCAGGTCACCTAAGCAAAGCCATCATGGTACTGCATGTACGAGAACTCGTCCTGGTCCTCGTCAAAGTCTGGCTCTACATCCTGGATCTCAGCATCACCTGCATCTACAACAGGGTCTGGTGAGTGTTGCAAACACCATCCCATAACGTGGGAATGAGTGATCAACTTAGTAGAATCATAGAGCAAAGATTAACATGTTCACAAATCAATCATGCGATAATAGTAAAGCAGTAAATCAGACAATCCTAGTACTGTTGTTAATGCAATATGACATGAAGTCCATGGAAATGAAATCATGTCCCTTCCTAGTACTGTTGTTAATGCAATATGACTTCGTTAGACGGTCGACGATCACCCAAATGGAATCATGTCCCTTCCTCATCTTCGGCAGCCCAGAAATGAAGTCCATGGAAATGAAATCCCACTTCCACTCTGCGATCGGCATAAGCTGCAAAAGTCCAGGTGGTCGGCGATGCTCTGCCTTCACCTGCTGACAAGTGAGACAACGGGACACGAACTCAGCTATGTGGGTCTTCATACCTTCCCACCAATACGTCCTCTTCACATCACGATACATCTTCGTACTGCCTGGATGCATCGCGAGTCTAGTACAATGTGCAGCCTCGAGAATCTCTCATCTCAAGTCAGGGATATCTGGGATGCATAGGCGGTCATGATATCGTAAGCCTCCATCCATACCAACTCGTCCCTCTGCGCCTCGATGACCCGGTCATCGATCTGAGATCGCACCTGTACATGTGCGATGAACTCGTACGGCTCCTCTACGGTGAGTTTCTGCTCAAAGTCTCGCAAAAACTCAACCATATCCCACTCAGCAACCATAAACGGAGCCGCAAACTCTATCGCCTTCTTGCGGCTCAATGCATCTGCCACAAGGTTCGCCTTCCCAGGATGGTAAGAGACTTCAAACTTGAAGTCCTTCAATGTCTCCATCCATCGCCGCTGCCTCATATTCAAGTCTCACTGTGTGAATATGTACTTGAGGCTCTTGTGGTCGCAAAAGAGTTTGAACTCCTCTCCGTAGAGGTAATGTCTCCAGAGTCTCAGTGCGAATATAACGGCTGCCAACTCTAGGTCGTGTGTAGGGTAATTCTCCTCGTGCTTCCTTAATTGTCTCGAGGCATATGAAATTACCTTGTCCCTCTGCATAAGGACACAACCCAGACCAACGCTAGACGCGTCAGTGTATATAGTGTATCTTACCCCTTGCTCTGGCAATACTAGCACAGGGGCAGACGTAAGCCTGTCCTTCAGCTCCTGAAAAGCTGACTCCGCCTTGTCATTCCAGGCGAACTTCACGTCCTTCCGTGTCAACTGAGATAAGGGTCTCACGATCTTTAAGAAGTCCTGTATGAAGCGCCGATAGTAGCCAGCGAGACCCAAGAAACTCCTCACCTCAGTGACAGAACCAGGCTGCTCCCAGTCCTGCACCGCAGCTACCTTAGACAGGTCAACTGCCATGCCATCTTTGGACACCACGTGTCCCAGGAACTTCACTTCCTACTTCCAGAAGTCGCACTTCTTGTACTGTGCGAACAACTGATGCTGTCTGAGCGTATCCAGGACCAAACGCAAGTGCTCCTCATGCTCCTCTCGACTCCTGGAGTACACCAAAATGTCGTCAATAAATATAACGACGAATCGATAGAGGAAAGGCTGAAATACCCGGTTCATCAGATCCATGAACATAGCTGGTGTGTTCGTAAGACCGAACGACATCACGAGGAACTCGTAGTGGCCAAAACTGTTCCTGAATGCTGTCTTCTGCACGTCCTCATCCCTGACGCGCAACTGATGATATTCTGACTGAAGATCAATCTTCGAGAAGTACTGCGCTCCTCTCAACTGATCAAACAAGTCATCGATCCTGGGTAAAGGGTACTTGTTCTTCACCGTGATCTGGTTCAGCCTGCGATAATCAATACATAATCGCATCGAACCATCCTTCTTCCTCACGACAAGACCGGTGCTCCCCAAGGAGACACACTAGGCCATATAAGGCCAAGCTCTAGCAAACCATCAATCTGCATCCTCAACTCCTCCATCTCACACGGTGCCATACGATACGTCGGTAGTGAGACGGGCGAGGAACCAGGAACCAGATCGATAGTGAAATCGATCTCTCGTCGGGGCGACAAATCAGGGATCTTCCTGAATAGATCCCCGAACTCAGAAACGACTGGCGTATGCTCAAGTACCTGGGCACCAGTGTCTCATAATAAAGTGGCGTAACTAAGTATGCGGAAAGGGAGATTTACCCGCACTGGAAATGTGAAAGATGCACCCTCTGGCTCGTGGGCTATCACTATACGAGTCTCGCAGTCAATCTCGGCCCTCGCTGCAGTCAACCAGTCTATGCCAAGAATGACATCGAGATAAACCAGAGCGGGGTCGACGACGAGATCTAGAGCCATCATCTTGCCCCCCAGATCCACCAAACAACCCTCACATATCAGGGTGGCATCTGTAAAGGACCCGTGGGCTGTATAAACTCGCACCCCGTCCATAGTAATGGTCTGTAGCCCAAGACGCCTGACTATAGCACGTGATATCAAAGAAATCGTGGAACTAGTGTCCACCATCATGAGAATAGGAGTACCTCCAATATGGGCAGTGACCTCGAAGGCCGAATGCTGAGAAGTCGGTGTCGCAGCTGCCTCAGCTGTCAATGCATGAACCCGTGCCTGCTGTGACCGGTTCGGCCGCTGTGTCATGGGCCGTGGAGGCTGTCTGATCTGCGATACCGGAGGTCTGAAAGAAGGGTGCGCAGGAGCTAACCGTATAAGCGGTGCTGATATCACCTGTGAACGTGCACGGTCAATCTTCTACGGCGGCGAGAACCCACTGTCCCGCATCCGAGAAAAATAACTCTGCGCCAAGTGGCCCGTCCTCCCACAGTATGTGCACGATAACTCGGGGCACCAAAATGATGGTGTTGGCGCTAGAGCCTGAGTAGAAGGGTCGACACGAGGCCTCTTGCCCGTGAAGGGCCTGTCTGGCAAGTCTGGTCATGGCCTAAAAGCAACAGGGCCACGAGATCGCGCAAGTCGATCCACATCCTGCTCTACCCGCATAGACATGTGAATCAACTCCGCATATGAGGGAATGCTCACACAGCACATCTTCGACCAAATATCCGGTCGCAAACCCTCCAAAAGGTACCGTATGTGTATCTGCTCATCAGCCAAAATAGTCGGGACGTATCTTCCCAACTCCGTGAACCGATGCTCATACTCTGTAACTATCATGGCTCCCTGTCTGAGGCGGAGAAACTCATTCTCCCGGTCATGCCTGTAAGTCTGGGGATAATACTTCTCGTGGAAGCGGAACTCAAACGCTGCCCATGTCCATATAAAGTAAGCGGCAACGGTCCGCAATACGCTGTCCCACCACAGGCTGGCCTCTCTCTTAAAAAGGAATGTAGTCAACTCTACCTGCTTAGCCTCTGTACAGTGTAACATTCGCAGTATCTTCGACACACGGTATAGCCAATACTCAGCCTCCTCGGGTCTATGAGAACCCGTAAAAGTGGGAGGCCGTAAGCGCTAGAATCGCTCTAACAAGCTCCGTGTATTTGCGGCATTCCCCGCAGGATAAGCAGGTGGTACAGGATGAGCCATGCCCTCATCCTGGGCATAAGTATCAGCATCCTCAGCTAGATGCGCAGGTGGTGCAGGTGGAGTCACACCCCCACCCTGGGCTAATGTCCCCATAATGGTAGTCAGAAGCTGTTGCTGCTACAGTATCATAGCCATCATCTGCTCAAATCTGTCAAGAGGTGGAGCAGGCTGTGGCGTGTGCTGCGTCGAAGTAGACGCGCGATAAGGCTCTCTGACTGTCGGTGTGAACGGTGGTGGTCCAACTGTAGGACCAGTAGTAGGCTGAGACGCACGAACTGTCTCAGGAATCGGGCCCACAGCAGGGTCCACATGGGTGTCAGACTGCGAAGGAGTCTGATCCATAGGCTCACTCAATGCAAGCCGAGCCGTGCTCCGCGTAGCCTTAGGCGGCATTCTTTATATTCAAAATAGGGCACAACCTTGTCAGTCTCAATAGTACAAATACATCGTAATCATTCACACAAGGAGTCAAAGGCATTCCATGCATTTCATTTAATCAAAATTGTCACAATACAAGGGACATATCCTTACAAGCATCATGACGAGAAATACATGGGAACTAAGACAGTTAAAATTACAACAGCAACATAAGCAAAGCACTAGCCTTAACAAGCTTACACAATAAAAGTAGGAAATGACTAACTACTGATAACAACATCATAGATCTCGCTAGTCTGAGTCGGGTGACGGAGGAGGAGCACCCTTATCCTGCAAGCAGCACAGGATCGCCTTCAAGGTACGAGTCACCTTGCCAAATTTTCTCTTCGTAATGGCCTTGGCATCCTCGACTTCAGCACGAAGTTCCTGAACTTCTCTTCGTAAGGCGGCCTGACTCTCCTCAATCCGGGCAATGCGATCATCGCCAGTAGCCTGAGCAGAAGGAGGAGGGCTCTCATCTGTATCCTGAGCCTCCTCTTCTGCCTCTTCCTGGACTTCTTCCTGAACTTCTGCTCCAGGTTCTCCCTCACTTAGATCCTCCTCATCATCAAAGTCATCCTCGCTATCCTCCTCAAGCTGATTCTCACGGTACTGAGACCCAATCTTCATCTTGACCATAGTCGACTCATCAATGCTATGAATCGAAACTGGCAATTCCGGCCCAAGTCTGTAAGCAAACTCAAGCGCGATCTTGCATATCATTCGGCCAAAAGGAAGCGATTCGGACGTTCTTCTTGACTTGGCTATGAGGATTATCTATCGCAAGATGAAAGTGGCCATACATACATTCTCTCCCTAGGCCACCAGATACAAGAAATCAACCATAAGGCATGTACACTCAATGCGATTCGTCGACCTGGGATACACATTGAACGTACAAATATGGTGCAGCAGGCGTAAATCATCAGACATATACGTCGTCTTGAGGCTATTATTAGGCTGTCATGGAACCAATTTACAGCACAGGAACCTGGTACGGTGATCTCGATCACGCCTACTCCTCAGATTCTTCTCACTAGGATGAACATCACCAAGAGGCATGTTCAAAAGTCGCGCAATCAACCGCACATCGATCGTAGCCATCCGATCTCTACCAAAAGGGATTTTAAACTGCAATGGCTCCAAGGTAGGATTCTGGATACGAGCGTAGAAGGCACGAACGGTGCTCACATTAGCACGAGCGTGAGCTTCAAAGATCGGACCCCATTGCGCAGCTTCAATGCGCTCGAACAACAAAAATTTTCCAAATAGTCATCCTTTCACATCCGCCTCAAACAACACTTTGCGATCAGTGTATTGGCCATGAGGCATCTCAGCTAAAATCACTCGCCCGAGTTGAGTATGGGGATCCAAATCCCACTTTGTATGAAACTCTCAGGCTGTGGTTGGACCTGCGGCGGTGCTTGAACTTGCGGCACCACCCCGCGGCCTTCTTGACTGAGCAGGGTGACTTGGCCCAGCCTCATCTGCTGCGATTTTTCTTTTACCCATCAAGGATAGGATGGTGGAGAGTGACAAAAGGCCTAAAATGGCTTCCACGAAAGCCATAGAAAATGGAGAAAATACGAAGAAGGGGCGGTCTAAACTTGAAAAGGGAGATCTAGGCATTTTAGAGGGATGCTTCAAGCTCCCCTAGGATGTATTTTCAAGGAGAAATGAAAATGAAAAAGAAAAAGTGGAATGGAGCACCTCACGATTTCAACTCGATTTGGGGGTTTTTGGAGCTCCAAACGATGAAATCTGTTAGAGGGAGGGCTAAAAATTGAAATATATTGATGGAGAGTGGTCGTTTTTGGCCAAGGATGGATCTAGGGGTGGTTTGGAATCATAAATTTTGGAGATGGCTGCTGAAAAATGAGAATGGAGCTATGGGAAGGGCTGTTTGTGAAGGAAGTACATGATTTAGGGGTTTTATATGGTCGGGCAGCACGTGGGGGTTGTACACAACCCAAAATACTCACACGTGCCAAAGCACGCATCCAACCGACCACATTGGCCGGCGATGGCATCGCCGACCAACCCTATGGTCGGGTGGTGGGACCACATGAGTTTGGTCCCCCATGGTCCACGGACCCCAAAAAGGTATGGTCCCAACCTTGGTTCATTGTATTTTAACCTATATAGGCCCAAACATGAGTTCAGGGCTTTTCGGGACCAATCTGCAATACCAAATATAAAACCCTATCATGCAACATATAATTTTGGGGTAGAAGGAGCTAGTACATCCATCTAGCCCATTAGTTGCTAAAGACAGTGAAGTTAAAATGGCCTTATGGCCATTTTTCATGAAATTTTACTATTCACTGTAAAATTTTGTGAAAGTATGATTTTATGTTATTTTCACATTATTTTTGATGCCTAACATGAAAAGGATAAGAAATAAATGAAGATTGGAGTGGTGAGAGGATGAATTTTGAAGATTTTTGGTGAAACGGGATTTTTAAGCCCTGGCGATTGAATACAGGGGTCATGGTTGTCTCGCGGCCCAAGGATTCACATTAATGGGTTTAGAATCATTCAAAGAACGTCACAACCCACTCACTTACAACCTAGGAGCTATTCGGGTTGCTTTACGTGACCCTAGATGCGTTATGGACTCGATCACGCGATCGATTCGAATAGTCTTTGCCTATTGGCGAATCTGCGATCCTAGAAGTGTTTTTAGACCCTTCTCGCACCCACCTAAGTCAAAAGAAGTGACAGCGTACGTCGCGAGACCATAACCCAGGCCCAGTATACTTTTATTCACGCTCTGATACCAACTTGTAACGCCCTGAAAATCGGGGGTCGTGTATAAACTCAACTCCCGAGTTTCAGACCGTCACTTATGCAATAAAAATGATTATGATTCAATGTTGTCTGAATTAAAGAATTCACATGATTAAAAGTATACCAAAACTGTAATTCATACTCCAGATCCAGCGATAAAAGCAAGCGAAAGACTAAACAATATATATATCACTGTAAGGAAAACAAAGTAGATCTCATTTGTCTCTAAAGTATAAATACATCTCTGAGTCTCATATACATATACATGAACAAAATCAAATGTTCAAAATAGTCCCACTGAAGTCCCGTCAACCCAGGTCACCTAAGCAAAGCCATCATGGTACTGCATGTATGAGAACTCATCCTGGTCCTCGTCAAAGTCTGGCTCTACATCCTGGATCTCAGCATCACCTGCATCTACAACAGGGTCTGGTGGGTGTTGCAAACACCATCCCGTAACATGGGAATGAGTGATCAACTCAGTAGAATCATAGAGCAAAGATTAGCATGTTCACAAATCAATCATGCGATAATAGTAAAGCAGTAAATCAGACAATCCTAGTACTGTTGTTAATGCAATATGACATGACGTGATGTATGCCCTCACCGACGATCTCCCTCATACGGCACCATCTTATGACCGCGGCATGCAATCGACCCTCAAGTGTTCCACATCTTTCAGGCACATGCAATGGTATAGTGATATGATTTTCGAGTTGTTATTAGTCCATTCAAACAGCAGGATTGGAAAACTAAGGTACTTCCCTTGTATCAATCTCAACACAGATCCTGTCTAGGGTCGTCACTCCTAGTAATCTCATACGAGGTATAATTTGTAGGTCACTGCAAGGGCTGTCAGGGCTGTTGCACGCACTCGTTGCACCGCTCCCCCATCACCTTATCAATACAGGCCTACTGTACTCTACTGCTACTGAAGGGTCGTCGCCTCCCGTAGACTCAGAATACGCTCGCGGTCACTACAAAGGACTCGTCGCTTGATCAGTGTAGGCCAACAGTAAGAATATAGTGTCCCATACAATCATAATCTGCTCACGAGACTAGGTGCTCACTGGTCACTACGGGGAGGTTTGTGGCCCCAGCGTAGGCTGACAGCTCGACCACGGTGTCCCATACAACCATGCCCGGCTCTTGAGTCTTCGTGGATCAAGGTACCATGGTTAACAGGGTTTACAATGGTAAGTTCAGTACCCTAGGTTCAAGCAGTTATGACTCATACAGGGTGAACATACATCAGCCAGTCGGGTTACTTGACGGGCTCGACTAGCGCGATCGCATCTCAAGTCGAACGACATGAAGTGTGTAAAACACTTCGCGTGGCCTAACCACTGCCGCCAACTCCAAAACACGGCTCGCGTTCATCGACGCGTCGTTCGTGGCCAAGATAAGCCGACCACGAATTCGCTCGGTTACCGACTGCCTGGACTAAGTATAGTCCCAAACATTTATGGAATCACATCAGCAAAGCATATGAGAGTATTGGAATTGAAATGCAACCATGTGAGTATGTTAACACATGTTATAACATACAACTTAAGCAAGTCTTCAAACACGTACATTTCATGCATATAGTCAACATGTAGGAAATCATTTATGTCAGCATATTAATTGAGAAATCAATCTCAAACTAATTCATAACATCATTTAATTCAATACATACTAATACAAGCATTTATACAAACACATACACTACACACTTAAGTCTACATATAGTATGTCGACCCGAAGTGCGCAATTAGGCGAATCTCTTCGCCAAACTAATTATGTACGTATTCCTAACTTTCTAATGCGACAACAAAGCATGTCAATCACATCAGCAAAATATGAATAAAATCAGCACTTCCTACAAATGACTAAAATGCCCTAAATCTTATATTCTTCGTTGATTTACGAAACAGGAAACGGATAGCATGTTGTACATGTCAAATGGTGATGCCGTCAATAATCTACTATTAAACGACATTGAAAGCGTTGAAAACCGTCAATCAAAGTGTCTAAAATCCTCACCTAGTCTCTTATAAACGTGTCGTTTCGAACGGAGCGTATACGCTTCGTCTACGGCGATAAGAGAACCTATTTTACAAGATCTATTGGTTAAAAATCTATGGATCCTAGTGAACATTAAATCAGCAACTTCTAGGGTTGTTTCTTACCTGAAAATGCGGAGAAATCACCGGCTTGGTGATCAGAAGGTGTTGCTTAGGCACGTGCAACAGGCGACACGAAGATGGGAAAAATCTCTCCTACTCTCTCTCACAAACTCTCACCTTTTCTCTCTCCCAAATTAGGGTTTCTCTCAAATTCGGATGGGAGAGAGGAGTGAGGGTTTCAACCCCTTTTATAAGCCCAAAATTGCCCAGAATAGGCTCCGGTACAAAGTTCACTTAGTGCATAACCAAATCGGGGCTGTTTCGGTCCAAAAGATGATTTCTGGTGGTCCCCTGGCCGAACGCGATCGGACTTAAGCTCATGCATACTAGATCTATCACGCATTAAGTTTTCAGTCCGGCAGGGTTCGCAGATCGCACGTGGCAGACCAGTTTCAGTTCAGCGGTCACCGCACGTAGATCAGGGCTGAAAGTCACATGATATGAAATAGAAATTTTTCCTGATCCGAGGGTATAATCTGGCTGAATTCTTATGGTCAGAACGCTTAATACTGACACGTCAAGTCGTGTGCCAGATTTGAATTTTAAATTCCAAATCTGTCCCTATTCGCACTCTCTTCAGTTCGGGCTCAATGAAATAGCCTGTGATTATCGGTTTGACTTGATTTTCGAAATGATTGTCAAGTCCAGCTAGGCGGTTCTAAAGGTCTAAGATAGGAGGTATCGAACTTTCGACATGCGGTCTAGATCCAATACAAAATTTCAAAGTGGTCCAAAGAACAAACCTGCTTAGAGTTTGATCCGAGGTTATAGAGTATTATAGAGTCATTGGTTCTACTCGATATGGGTCTTGTAGAACGTATTTAAAGTGATCAGGGACTATTTCCCAGCTACTCTAGCATTGCGCTAGCTAACTTAGACTTATTTTCTAAAAGAATTAATTTTACGCAATTTCGGGTCGAGTTGGTACTCGAGTCCAAGTATGGATTTTTCACGGGCGTTACAGTTCTTGCTCCTTAATGAGTTCATTTTCATTTAGAATGAAGATTTATTAGTTATTTTGTGATTTTGTCATTTTAGGTTACTTGTTACATTCCGATAAGACCGAGAACAAGGCCTATCTTAATCTCCTACCTTTGCTCGTTGTGCGTGATTTCTATTCCTGGTTATGGGTATTTTCATCTTTTGATTCTATGATCTGGATCATGATTTTTTTTTGGTTGGTTTAATTGTAAATGCAGGGCAACGTGGGGCTGATTTTCACAAAGGGTGATTTGAAGGAAGTAAGTGAAGAGGTTGTTAAATACAAGGTATGGATTTTTTTTTTCTCTCATTTTCTTAGAAGTTATTGATGCTTTTCAAAGTCCATTTTTCTTAGAAGTTGCTCCCCTGTTTGTATGGATTCATTAATTTCTTCTAATAATATCCGTTGGTTTTCAGTAGTGGGACCCTTTGTTTGGGGATCTAGACCATTGATCTGTTGCCTGTCTATATGTGTGTGTGTGTGTGTGTGTGTGTGTGTGTGTGTGTGGTATTGCTCCCCTGCTTGTATGGATCCATTAATTTCTTCTAATAATATTTGTTAGTTTTCAGTAGTGGGACCCTTTGTTTAGGGATCTAGACCTTTGATTTGTTGCCTCTGTCTCTCTCTCTCTATACACACACACTCTCTCTCTCTCTATATATATATATAGAGAGAGAGAGAGTATTGCTCCCCTATTTGTATGGATCCATTAATTTTTTTTAACAATATCTGTTGGTTTTCAGTAGTGGGACCTTTTATTTGGGGATCTAGACCATTGATCTGTTGCCTCTATCTGGGGATGGACCATATCCCCCAAATTTCCTAGATTGGAAAAGACCCAATGACCACTATTGAAACTTTTTAAATTTAATGTGGACCACTGTAGTATTTTGTATTGTTCTATGTGGGACACATGACACAAACTTAAAATTGACTGAGTTTTTTTGGTGAACATTCCACCCATGTCCAGATGAAAAAAAGGAATGGCATGATGGAACTGAATTGAAATAGTTGATCCTTGATTCTGATGCATATCTTTTTTTATTATTATTTTGAAGATCAGACCATCAAATTTCTCCATGGATGCAATGAAAAATTCAGTATAAAATGGCTGTGGCTCAAGGTTTCAAGTATTGTCTAAAACTCGTACATGTCCGGATGTGCGTTGGTATTTTCCACAATGGATATGGTTGTATCATCTTGTAAACCATGCGTTATACCAAAGCTTGTTTCTAATCCTTGTTGTGGATTGGTATCGAGTAACCTAATAGCTGCTATGTTAGTAAGCACTACATTCCCTAGCTCTTCTCCTGCCATAGGCAATGCATGCCCAATGGGAAGTAATTCATACTTCAAACTGAAGGAAAATAATTTTGTACTTAGATAATATTTTTAACTCTTTAAAGTTGCTGAATTTCAGTTATGGTAGACATTGCTAATCTCTAGTTGTAGATTAGGGATTTTTTGGCTGCTGCTCAGTCCTAATATCTTCCTTCTTTTACTGTTACATGAGATCTAATCTTGGTATTCCAAGTACTGTTGAATCTGGTAAGATCTATAATCAATTCAGCCTTTAAGGGTCTAATTGCATTGCCCACTTATCAGGATTGAAAACCTACCAATAACTTTTACAATTACACGTGACACATTATATAATTTATCTTATTAGGATAGGACCTCAACGTTAATTCAGTGTGGTGATTGTTGGGCCTTGAAGTAGTCTATGCATTTGTAAGCCGGGCCTTGAAATATTGAATGCATTTATACTGTTGTTGCATGTAGAAAGGAATCTAAGCTCAAATTGGGGAACTGGGACCACGTGGATTCGAGCCTATAAGACCTACAGATGCAAACCCTAATGCATGACTACAACATGGCTTTGGTCAACCTGAACCCTAATGGTCCAACCTGAACTTTAGTATGAGTTGGGCTGGCTGTGTACTGAAAACTCTCAACCTGACAAAGGCATTCCATAACAGTAATGCCATAATGGTCACCGCTGTTACTGTTATGGTATTGGCTATTGTGGCATCTGTATCTCTCTATTTTTTAAAAAAAAATCTATTTTGGGACCGTTACAGTGCTGTAATGGGACCGCTATGGATCATTCTTTCTATAATGGCCGTTATGTCCATTTCATCCTTGTAACTCGTAATGGTAAAACTGTTACCGTTATGTACTTGTTTTGGCATAAAATGAACCTGATCCCAACCGACCCAGGTAGGTTGCACTCTGGTTTAGGCCAAGGGAATTCCCACTGAACCCGATCTGATATTATCTATGTATGATGTTATTTTTATGTCAAACATGCATGCTATAAACTTTAAATCATGGCCTTCATGCATGTGGCAATGTTCTCTACATTGTTTTTGTCTTCCTCAAATTTATATTCTAGCCTTCGGCTACAACCATGATGATATAGAAAAAGAGGATGAAGAAGAAGCTCACTTGCTTGTGGAAATCATTGAACCCTTTGAATGACTAAGAGAAGTTCAGAACTTTGTACTCCAACAGAAGTGGAGTTAAACAATCCATAATTTGGCTAGCAGGGAGCACAATGACATGTTTCAGTAAGTCTCCAACTGAAGTGAATACAACTACCAAGTGAAAGAAGAAGAAGAAGAAAGAAATGGAGACAAAGATGAAGATAGTGGTCAGTACCATGCCAATGCCAATAAGCTTTCTAAACTTTCATTTGTTAATGCTTCTTGAAATTTAAACATGCACAACTTTGTTATAATCCATTTATAAAGCTCTTCCAACACCTAGTGACTAAAGCAAACTTTGAAAGAAAAAAACTTTCATCAACTCTACAAAGAATAAAGTAGTGAAACAAACTAGTTTCAATTTATTTTTTCTGCAAACCACTACTATTTTTGTCCATGTTTTCCTCGCTTAATTAGTGGATCAGTATGGATTCGATGTCTCACTCAGATGCCAATGGACTAAGGAATGAAAGAATGCTAAATCAATCCAGTGGGCCGAGGAATAAATGATATGTGGTCTCTTCTACAACACAACCTAAACCACCCACCATCAACATATTAAATCCAATTTTGTGACAAAGAGTTGCTATACATGTTGTCTTCTCATATATCTTTTTTATGATGCTTTTCTTCTTCTTCATGTGTAATTTGTTAAATTTCATTTGTTAGTGCTTTTGTTAGACATGCACTCTTTTTCACTTAGCTATCAGATGTCGACATTTATCTTGATGATATAATCACTATACGCATTTCATTTATGCATATTCTAAAGCTTCAAAGAGTGTTATGCAGATTTTATGGGAAATTGGAACATCTAGGTACACTAGTTCTGGAACCACATGGATAAAGGCGCGGACCTCTGCCTTTGAATCTAGGTACACTGGTTCTAGAACCACATGGATAATTGTTGATTATTAAAGAGGATGCTTATGAAAAGAAAAAAACTTATTTTCTGTCTACACTAAAATAAAAAATAAAAAAAAAACCTTATTTTTTTCCATTTCCCCACATATGAGAAAAGAGACTTATAAGTAATATCTCTCTCTCTCTCTCTCTCTCTCTCTCTCTCTCTCTCTCTCTCTCTCTCTCTCTCTCTCTCTCTCTCTCTTTCTCTCCATATGTCCAGTTTAGTACATTGTGCCTTGAATTACATTGTACCCCACTATTTGTGTTATAATGTAAAAGAAATTATTTTTCGCCACTCCAAAATGGCTGTAAACCAAACACCAACAAAAATGGTCGCCTTATCGGTGGTGAATGATATAATACCCAATACACTGATTTAATCTTTCATTTTCAATGACAGGTGGGGTCCATGGTCCAATAATCCAAACCCATGCCTGTTTGTCCCAACAGCAGATGGACTATGCTTAAGAATCTCCTTGATAGGACAATCTTAATCTATCAATTTCTAGCTTTTATATAAAAGGTTATGTTGTCTTGTCTCACTCATGTACCATCTCATGTTATATACATTGTATTATATACATCATTAAATATACATTGTACGAGGGTTACAGTAATCTTAGAATGCAAAAAATTTTCAAGTCTATGCATTTTAGTCCGAGTTCCTTCCTAATCACGATAGCCTTGAGAGGGTTGATATGAGGGATGGGTTGACTGCGAAAGGGCCAATTAAAACTATATTGGGTTATCTTATTGGTCCTGAAATCATTATGTCTGGAAAGATAACCCAATATAGTTTTAATAAGCCCTTTTGCAATCTATTCATCCCTCGTATTAACCCTCTCAAGGCTATCGTGATTACAAAAATAACTCGAACTGAAATGCACATACTTAAAAATTTTCTGCACTCTAAGACTACTGTAAACCTCGTACAATTTACTTAAAATTTTTCATCAACTGTAGGTCACCTGGTATAAAGAGCTTGTCCTTCTTATGGATAGCATTGGAGTGGCCTGGCCATTTGGACAGACCGTGTTTATGTATTTTCTCAAAATAAATGGAGCAGACCCGGATGTGTGTCGGAGCTATCTGGATGAGCGGGGGTCCCTTAAAGGTGGGAACCACTGTTATGACCATGAAGAAGCTATCCATTTCCTATGGACAGCATTGGAGGGGCTTGACCATTTGGACAGGCCGTGTTTATGTATTCGCTCAAAATTAATGGAGCAGACCTGGATGTGCGTCGGAGCTATCCAGATGAGTAGGGGTCCCTGGAAGGTGGGAATCGTTGTTATGACAATAATGAAGCTGTCCATTTTCTATGGACAACATTGGAGGGGCCTGTCCAAACTGTCCATTTTCTATGGACAACATTGGAGGGGCCTGGCCATTTAGACAGGCCGTGTTTATGTATTTTCTTAAAATTAATGGAGCAGACCCGGATGTGCGTCGGAGCTATCTGGATGAGTAGGGGTCCCTGGAAGGTGGGAATCGTTGTTATGACAATAATGAAGCTGTCCATTTTCTATGGACAACATTGGAGGGGCCTGTCCAAACTGTCCATTTTCTATGGACAACATTGGAGGGGCCTGGCCATTTAGACAGGCCGTGTTTATGTATTTTCTTAAAATTAATGGAGCAGACCCGGATATGCGTCGGAGCTATCTGGATGAGTAGGGGTCCCTGAAAGGTGGGAACCGCTGTTATGACTATGATGAAGCTGTCCATTTTCTATGGATAACATTAGAGGGGCCTGACCATTTGGACAGGCCGTGTTTATGTATTTACTCCAAATTAATGGAGCAGACCCGGATGTAGGTCAGAGTTTTTTGGATGAGCAAGGGTCCCTGAAAGGTGAGAACCAATGTTATGACCATGATGAAGCTATCCATTTCTTATGGACAACATTGGAGGGGCCTGACCATTTGGACAGGCCGTGTTTATAGCTGTATTTATAGGTACCACACCCTTAACCTATACCTATAACCCCAAACATATAACCTAAACCCATTCTCAATTCCCTAAAGCTATAACCTATAATGTAACCCTAACCTTAAACCAAAACCTATATCCTGTAACCTAAAAACCTAAACATAAACCTAAACCTAAAACTATACCTATAACCTAAACCTAAACCTTAACCTATAACCTAAACCTAACCTTAACCATAACCTATAACCTATACTTATAACCTTAACCTAAACTTACAACCTTAACCTAAACTCAAATCCCTAAACCTTAACCTATAATCCAACCTAAACCTATACTTATAACCTAAACCTATTCTCAAATCCTAAAACCTATTCTTATAACATAAACCTATAACTTATAACCTGAAACCTAAACCCAAACCTAAACCCGATCTCGATTTGTTAAACCTAAATCTTAACATATAACCCATACTTATAACCTTAACCTAAACCTATTCTCAAATCTCAAAACCTTAACTTATAACCTAAACCTAGACTTATAACCTTAACCTAAATCTATTCTTAAATCCCAAAACCTATATGTATAACCTAAACCTAGACCTTAACCTTAACCTTAACCTATAACCTATACTTATAACCTATAACCTAAACCTATACCTATGACCTAAACCTAAACCTTAACCTATAACCTAAACCTAGACTTATAACCTTAACCTAAACCTATTCTCAAATCCCAAAACCTATACGTATAACCTAAGCCTAGACCTTGACCTTAACCTTAACCTATAACCTATACTTGTAACCTATAACCTAAACCTAAACTTATAACCTATACTTGTATCCTTAACCTAAACTTATAACGTTAACCTAAATCTATTCTCAAATCCCAAAACCTATACTTATAATATAAACCTAAACCTAAACCTAAACCTATAACCTATAACCTAAAACCTAAACCCAAACCTAAACCCGAACTTGATTTCCTAAACCTAAACCTTAACCTATAACCCATACTTATAACCTTAACCTAAATCTATTATCAAATCCCAAAACCTTAGCCTATAACCTAAACTTATAACCTATACTTAACCTATACTTATAAGCTTAACCTAGACCTTAACCTTAACCTATAACCTATACTTATAACCTATACCTAAACTTATAACCTTAACTTAAACATATTCTCAAATCCCAAAACTTATACTTATAACCTAAACCTAGACCTTAACCTTAACCTATAACCTCTACTTATAACCTTAACCGAAACTTACAACCTTAACCTAAACCTAAACCTTAACCTAAACTCAAATCCCTAAACCTTAACCTATAATCCAAACTAAACCTATACTTATAACCTAAACCTATTCTCAAATCCCAAAACCTATACTTATAATATAAACCTAAACCTAAACCTAAACCTAAAACCTAAAACCTAAAACCTAAACCCAAACCTAAACCCGATCCTGAACCCAAACTCGAACCCGATTTCCTAAACCTAAACCTTAACCTATTCTCAATTCCCAAAACCTATAGCTTATAACCTAAACCTAAACCTAAACCTTAACCTAAACCTATAACCTTAACCTAAACCAAAACCTATGACCTAAAACCATAACCTATAACCTCTAACCTAAACTTATAACCTATAACCTAACCTTAACCTAAACCTAAAACCTAAACCTCAACCTATAACCTAAAACTAAAACCTAAATGTATTCTCAAATACCTAAACCTAAACCTACACATAATCCTAATCCTAATCTCAACTCCCTAACCTAAACCTAAACCTAAATTTGAAAACCCAAACCTAAACCCGATCCCGAATCCGAACCCGATTTCTTAAACCTAAACCTAAACCTTAACCTATTCTCAATTTCCTAAACCTAGAACCTATAACCTATAACCTAAAACCTAAAACCTAAACCTAAACCTTAACCAAAACCTATAACCTAAACTTATAACCTATAACCTAACCTTAACCTTAACCTAAACCTAAAACCTAAACCTAAACCTAAACCTATCACCTAAACCTATTAACTAAAACCTAAACCTAAACCAAAAACCTAAATGTATTCTCAAATCCCTAAACCTAAACCTTCACCTAATCCTAATCTTAACTCCTTAGCCTAAACATAAACTTCAAAACCCAAACCTAAACTCGAACCCGAACCCGAACCCGATTTCCTAAACCTAAACCTTAACCTATTCTCAATTTCTTAAACCTATAACCTAAACTTAAACCTAAACCTAACCTAAACCTATAACTTTAACCTAAACCTAAACCTAAAACCTAAACCTAAACCTAAACCAAAACCTCTAACCTTAACCTAAACCTTAACCTATAACCTATAACCCAATAACCTAAACTTATAACCTTAACCTAAACCTAAACCTAAACTTAAAACCTAAATGTATTCTCAAATCCCTAAACCTAAACCTACACCTAATCCTAATCTCAACTCCCTAACCTAAACCTAAACTTGAAAACCCAAAATTAAACTTGATCCCGAACCCGAACCCGATTTCCTAAACCTAAACTTAAACCTTAACCTATTCTCAATTCCCTAAAGCTATAACCTATAACCTATAACCTAAACCTATAGCCTTAACCTAAACCTAAAACCTAAATGTATTCTTAAATCCCCAAACTTAAACCTACACCTAATCCTAATCTCAACTCCCTAACCTAAACCTAAACCTAAACTTGAAAACCCAAACCTAAACCCGATCCTGAACCCGAACCCGATTTCCTAAACCTAGAGCTTAACCTATTCTCAATTCCCTAAAGCTACAATAACCTAACTTAAACCTAAACCTATAACCGACACTTATAACCTAAACCTAAACCTAAAACCTAAATGTATTCTCAAATCCCTAAACCTACACCTACACCTAACCTAATCTCAACTCCTTAACCTAAACCCAAACTTGAAACCCCAAACTTAAACCCAAACTCGAACCCGAACCCGATTTCCTAAACCTAAACCTTAACCTATTCTCAATTCCCTAAGCCTTAACCTATAACCTAACTTAAACCTAAACCTATAACCTACACTTATAACCTAAACCTAAACCTATAACCTTAACCTAAAAACTAAATGTAATCTCAAATCCCTAAACCTACACCTACACCTAATCCTAATCTCAACTCCCTAACCTAAACCTAAACCTAAACTTGAAAACTAAAACCTAAACTCGATACCGAACCCGAACCAGAACCTGATTTCTTAAACCTAAACCTTAACCTATTCTCAATTCCCTAAAACTATAACCTATAACCTATAACCTAAACCTAAACATAAACCTAAATCTAAACCTAAACCTATAACCTAAACCTAAACCTTAACCTAAACCTAAACCTATAACCTTAACCAAAACCAAAACCTTAACTTATAACCTATAACCCATAACCTATAAGCTAAACTTATAACCTATAACCCATAACCTATAAGCTAAACTTATAACCTATAACCTAACCTTAATTTAGACCTAAAACCTAAACCTAAACCTAAACCTATAACCTAAACCTATAAGTGTAGGTTATAGGTTTAGGTTTAGGTTAAGGTTGTTTTTCTTTTCATTTGTCTGGATCACCTCTCGTATGTTCTCTCTCTTTTCATTTTTTTTCCATAAGATTGTTTATGTTTAGATGGATGCAGTTTATGTTTGGATGAATGTAGTTTATGTCTAGATGAATTTACATAGTTTGGGCTTAGATGGATGTGAATGTGAATATGATGAAATATATTATATAACAGGTGTATATCAGGAAGAATATGATGAATTATATACTAACAGGTGTATATCAGGAAATTTGAGATGGAACATGTTAAAAAAAACAGAGACTTTTACCTACGAAATATTTCGTAGGTAAAAGTCTCAATAACATTTTTTAGCGACAAATATTTTAGTCGTTAAAAGTCTTATCCACATAACTAAAAGTAACCCTTTCGAATATTTTGAAAAATTATTTGTAGCCTTTAGCGACGAAACTTTTCGTTGCTACAAGTCTCATCCACGATTTTTAGCTACGAAAATTTTCGTAGCTAAATAATCCATTCAAATTGTTTTTCAGCCTTTAGCGACGAAAAGTTTCGTTGCTAAAAGTGTCATCCATGATTTTTAGCTACGAAAAATTTCTTAGCTAAAAGTAATCCATTTGAATTTTTTGAAAAATCGTTTGTAGCCTTTGGTGAAGAAAATTTACGTCGCTAAAAGTCTCATCCACGATTTTTAGCTATAAAAAGTTTCGTACATAAAAGTAATCCATTCGAATTTATGGAAAAATTGTTTGTAGCCTTTAGCGACGACAATATTCGTCGCTAAAAGTCACATCCATGATTTCTAGTTACGGAAATTTTCATAGCTAAAAGTAATCCATTCGGATTTTTTTAAAAATTGTTTTTAGCCTTTGGCGACGAAACTTTTCATCGCTAAAAGTTTCATCCATGATTTTTAGCTACGAAAATTTTCGTAGCTAAAAGTAATCCTTTCGAAATTTTTGAAAAATTGTTTGCAGCCTTTGGCAACAAAACTTTTCATAGGTAAAAGTAAGCCAGCCTTTAGCGATGAAAATTTTCGTCGATAAAAGTCTCATCCACGATTTTTAGCTACGAAAAGTTTTGTAGCTAAAAGTAATTCATTCTAATTTTTAAAAAATTGTTTGCAGCCTTTACCGACGCCAATTTTCATCGCTAAAAGTCATATCCATGATTGTTAGGTACAAAAATTTTCGTAGCTACGAGTAATCCGTTCGGATTTTTCAAAAAATTGTTTTTAGCCTTTGGCAACGAAACTTTTCGTCGCTAAAAGTCTCATCCACGATTTTTAGCTACGAAAATTCTCGTAGCTAAAAGTAATCCTTATGAATTTTTTGAAAAATTGTTTGCAGCCTTTGCGATGAAAATTTTCGTCACTAAAAGTCTCGTCCACGATTTTTATCTATGAAAATTTTCATAGCTAAAAGTAAGCCAAATTTTTGGAGCCTTTAGCGACGAAAAGTTTCGTTGCTAAAAGTCTCATCCACGATTTTTAACTATGAAAATTTTCGTAGCTAAAAGTAAGCCAAATTTTTCGAGCCTTTAGCGACAAAAAGTTTCGTTGCTAAAAGTCTCATCCATGATGTTTAGCTACGAAAATGTTCGTAGCTAAAAGTAATCCGTTCCAATTTTTTTGAAAATTTGTTTATAGCCTTTAGCGACGACAATTTTCATTGTTAAAAGTCACATCCACAATTTTTAGCTACAAAAATTTTCGTAGCTAAAAGTAATCCGTTTAGGTTTTTAAAAAAATTATTTTTAGCCTTTGGCGACCAAACTTTTCATTGCTAAAAGTCTCATCTACGATTTTTACCTACGAAAATGTTTGTAGCTAAAAGTAATCCATTTCAAAATTGTTTGTAGCATTTCTCGATGAAAAGTTTCGTCTCTAAAAGTCTCATCTACAATTTTTTGCTATGAAAATTTTCGTAGCTAAAAGTAATCCATTCGAATTTTTTGAAAAATTGTTTGCAACCCCCTTTAGATGCAGAGTCATTATTCTAATAATTTTCTGGAGCAAAATCAAAAGTATTTTTATGGACGGTATCTCTTAAGAAAGCGAGCATTAACCGGTATACTGATTCCCTACCCATCTTGATCCACAACTCTATATGCTTCATTGGAGTATACTTCTTTTATTATGTATGGACCATCCCATTTAGGTTCAAACTTGCCCTCTGTTCGACGTGTGACCACGATAGGTCTTTTGAACATTAGCACCATATCCCCTTTTTTGAAAGAGTGATACTTGACTCATTTGTCAAAGGCGGCTGATATTCTTGCTTGATACGTTTGCAATCGCTATTGAGCAGCCAGACATTTCTCATCAAGCAAATTCAGCTCTTTTAACCTTATTTTTGCATGTTCATCATCGGTTATAGACTAGTGTACTGCCACTCTTAGTGATGCTACTTGTATTTCAATGGGGATTACTGCTTCCACAACATAGATTAATGAATATAGTGTTGCTCTTGTCACTGTCCGGTGAGTAGTTCTGTATGCCCATAATGTTTCTTGTAACCTTTTGTCCCAATCATGTTTGTTCCCTATCATTTTCTTCAGTATTTTGACTACTATTTTATTAAATGCCTCTGCTAGTCCATTGGCTGGTGGATAATAAGGTTTTAAGAATGAATGATGAATGTTGAATTTCTGACACAACTTTTTCATGTCTTTATTTTTAAAGGGAGTGCCATTGTCTATAACAATTTTCTTCGGAATACCATGACGGTATATTATTGCGTGTCGGATGAAATTGACCACATCCTTCTCTTTACCACTACGCAATGCAACTACTTCGGTCCATTTGAAAAATAATATGTCGCTGCTAAAATATATTGATTCCCTCTGGTCGAAGGCGGATTGATAGAACCAATAACGTCAAGCCCCTAAGTAGAGAAGGGCCAAGAAGCAACTGACTGATGTAGGTCTTCTGGAGGAACATGTATAACATCTCCGTGGATCTGACATTCATGACATCATTTTGCATAATTTATCGTGTCTTTGAACATAGTGGGCCAATAATACCCCATCATATGTACTCAATGAAATAAGTTTTGACTACCTTGATGTGCTCCACATTCTCCATAGTGTGCTTCTTGCAATACCTGGCCTACCTCTTGCTTGTCTAAGCAATGTAACAATGTTCCATTGTAAGACCTTTTATACAACACTTCACTGCATATGATGAATATGCTTGACCGTTGCCTCATTTGCTGTCTTTGCGTGGGTTCTTCCGGAAGGATGTTAAATTTAAGATAATCTATGAAAGGCTGACACCAATCATCTGTTGTGATCTCTAGACACGATACAAGAAGAGTCTCAGTAATTTCTTCAATAACTTCTGATGATGGTAAAAATATTCTTTCTTCTATAGTCACTTGAAGAGGACTTAAATTCGGACAAGACAGTCGTTGCCAAGCTGGCCTAAGCATCCGCTTTGGTATTTTCTGACCGAGGGATATGCTTGATTTCGACATGGAAATATTGTTCTAATAACTGTTGTACCTTCTGACAATATGCAGCAGGTCTCACTTTCTTATCTCGAATTCAGTTGTCAATTGATTTATAATCAATTTAGAATCTCCGAAGATATGTAGCATTCTTATCTACATTTCTTTAGCCATTTCCATTCTAATAATCAGGGTGTAATGCCTTGGAAAAATCCGTACTTAGACTCGAGTACCAACTCGATCAGAAATCGCGTAGGATTAATTCCTTTAGAAAATAAGCATAAGTTAGCTAGCGCTACGCTAGAGTAGCTGTGAAATAGTCCCTGATCACTTTAAATACGTTCTACAAGACCTAAAACTTGTAGAATCCATGACGCTATAATACTTTGAAACCTAGGATCAAACTCTAAGCCGGTTTGTTCTCATGAACCCTTTGAAACTTTGTATTGGATTTAGACTGCATGTCGAAAGTCCGATACCTATAATCTTAGACCGTTATGACCGCTTAGCTGGACGTGACAATCATTTCAAAAATCAAGCCCAACCGACGTTCAGAGGCTATTTCATTGAGCCTGGAGTGAAGAGAGTGAGAAAAGGGTTAGATTTGGAAATTTGAAATTCAAATGTGGCACATGACTTGGTGTGTTATTATTAAGCATTCTGACCGTTAGAATTCAGCCCAATTTCACCCTCGGATCAGGAAAAATTTCTTTTTCATATCATGAGACTTGTAGACCTGATCTAAGTGCGATGACCGCTGAACTGAAACTAGACCACCACGTGCGATCTACGAACTTTACCGGACTGAAAACTAGGTGTGAGCAATATCCAGTGACCATGAGCTTAAGTCCGATCGCGTTCGGCCAGGAGACCTCTCGAAATGCTCTTTTGGACTAGAACAACCCCGATTTGATTATACCTCAAGTGAACTTTGTTCCCAAGCCTAATTTGGGAAGGTTTTAGCTTATAAAAGGGCTCTAAACCCTCACTTATCTCACCCATCCGAATTTACTAGAAACCCTAGCTAGAGAGAGAGAAAAAGTAAGAAATTGTGAGGGAGTGTGGGAGAGATCTTCCCGCCACTTGCTGCAGCTGCTACATGTGCCTAAGCATCGCGTTCAAATCACTTTGTCGGTGATTCCAACGTATTTCTAGGTAAGGAAAACCCTAACCACTTGCTAATTTAAGGTTCCGTCGATTCCAATAGTGAATTAGCTTATACATCTTGTGTATTAGGTCGCCTGTTCGCCGTAGACGAAGCGTATACGCTCCGTCCAAAATGATCCACATCTAGGGAAAAAGGTACGGATTTTAGACGCTTTAATTGGCTGATTTCAACGCTTTCAATGTCGTTTAATAGTAGATTATCGACGGCAACACCGTTTGACATGTTCAACATGCTGTCCGTTTTCTGTTTCGTAAATGTACGGAAAATATGAGATTTAGGGCATTTTAGTCATTTGTAGGAAATACTGTATACATGCATATTTTGCTGAAATGGTTGCCATGGCTATTTGTCGCATTAGGATATTAGGAATGCGTGCATAATTGGTTTGGCGAAGAGATTCGCCCAAATGCGCACTTTGAGTCGACATACACTATGTAGACTTAAGTGTGTAGACTAAGTGTTTGTATAAATGTTTGTATTAGTATGTATTGAGTATATGGTGTTGTGAAATAGTTTTGAGATTCAATTCTCAAGTAATATGCTGATATAAATGATCTCCATCATGTTGGCTAGATGTATTGATTTCTTTATGTATAGGAAATGTATATGTTGGATGAATTGCTTAAGTGGTATGTTATAACATGTTTCAACATGCTTATATTGTTGTATTTCATTTTCATTACTCTTATATGATTGCTGATGTGGATTCACAAATGTTTGGGGCTATACTTAGTCCAGGAAGTCGGTAACAGAGTAAATTCATGGTTTGCTTGTATTTACCACGAAGGACGCGTCGATGAACGCGAGTCGTGTTTGGAGGTGGCGCGGCAGTGGTTAGGCCACACGAAGTGTTTTACGCACTTCATGTCATTCGACTTGCGATGCGCTCGTACTAGTCGAGCCCGTTAAGTAACTCAACTGGCCGTTGATTATTCACCCTGTATGAATCATAACTGCTTGAACCTAGGGTACTGAACTTACCGTTGGAAACCCTGTTTACCATGGTACCTTGATCCATAAAGACTCATGAGCCGGGCATGGTGGTATGGGACACCGTGGTCGAGCTGTCGGCCTACGCTAGGGCCACAAACCTCCCTGTAGTGACCAGTGAGCACCTATGACTCTTGAGTCGATTGTGGTGGTATGGGACACTACATTCGAGCTGTCGGCCTACACTGATTGGTGACGAGCCCTTTGTAGTGACCGCGAGCGTATTCTGAGTCTACGGGAGGCAACGAACCTTCCATAGCAATGAGAGTACATTAGGCCTGTATTGATAAGGTGATGGGGGAGCGGTGCAACGAGTGCGAGCAACAGCCCTGACAGCCCTTGCAGTAACCTACAAATGTAACATCGTATGTGATTTCTAGGAGTGATAACCCTAGACAGGATCTGTGTTGGGATTGATATAAGGGAAGTACTTTAGTTTTCTAATACGGCTGAATGAATGGACTAATAACGACTTGGTAATCATATCCACATCGTATTGCATGTGCCTGAAAGATGTGGAGCACTGAGCGGTACGTAAGCATGCCGCGGACGTAGATGGTGCCGCATGAGGGAGAATGTCGGTGAGGGCATCCATCATGTCATGTCATATTGCATTAACAATAGTATCTAGGAATGTTTGATTAAATGCTTTACTATTATCACATGATTGATTTGAGAACATGCTAATCTCACCTCTATTATTCCACTGAGTTGATTACTCACTCCCACGTTACGGGATGGTGTCTGCAACACCCACCAGATCCTATCTTAGATGCAGGTGAGGCGGTGATTCAGGAGGTAGAGACGGATTACGATGAGGACCAGGACGAGTTCTCATATATACAGTTTCACGACGGCTTTGCATAGGTGGCCTGGATTGGCGGGACATACTAGTTGGACTTCAGACATTTTGATTTCTGTTTATTACATGTATATGAGACTCAGTGATGTATTCATACTTTGGAGATAGTTGAGATTTATTTTATTTTCCATACAGTGATATATATATTCTTCAGTCTTCCGCTTGCGTTTTATCATTGAATATGGAGTATGAATTGCAGTTTTGGTATAATTTTTCTCATGTGAATGCTTTAACTCAAACAACATTGAATCATAATCATATTTTTTGCATAAGTGATGGTTTGGAACTCGGGAGTCGGGTTTATACACAAACCCCAATTTTCAGGGTGTTACAAGTTGGTATCAGAGCATGAATGAGATTAAACCGGACCTGGGTTATGGACATGCGACGTACGCTATCGCTCCTTTGACTTAGGTGGGTGCGGAAAGAACTTAGAAACACTTATAGGATCGCAGTTTCGCTAATAGGCGAAGTCTTCTCGTATCGATCGTTTGATCGAGTTCGTAACGCATTTGGGGTCGCGTGAAGCGACCTAAGTAGCTCCTAGGTTGTAAGTAGGCGGGTTTGAGATGATCCTAGGAGAATTTCAAACTCTAAAATGTAAATCCTTGGGTTGTGGGGAAACCACAACCCTTACACTCAATCTCAAGGCTTAAAAACCCCGTTTCACCCAATTCCTTCAAAATCCTTCCTCTCACCACCCCATTCTTTAATTTTTTTCTCAGTATTTTCACATTAGGCATAAATCCTAATGTGTAAATGACATAAAATCATACTTAGACAAAATTTTACAATGAATAGTAAAAATACATAAGAATTGGACTTTTGGTCATTCCAATTATGGAATTTCTTGAAGAAAATAGGTTAATTAGATGGATTAGCTTCTCCTACCCCAAACTCATATGCTACATGATATATAAGTTCATTCTAGTTCACAGACTGGCCCCGAAACACCCCAAATAGAGTTTTGGGCCTATCTAGGCCAAAATATAATGATTTGGGGTGGGACCCATGTTTATTTGGGACCTCTAGGGTAGGGGGGACCTAACCCATGCAGGCCAACCAGCCGGATTGATGGCCGGACGGCAATGCATCATCGACCGGTGGGCCCCACTTGCTCTGAAATTAGGGCGCACGCCCTTTTTGGGGTAGGGCACCCCTCTCACGTGAGTTTCATCCCTCAAAACCCCCTAGAACCTATACCCCCTTCACAACAACCCCCTCCAAGCCTCCATTTTCATTTTTCTTGCTGTCCTCTCTCAAAACCCAGTGCCAAATCCCTTCCAATCCCTTCTTTTGCTAAAAATGATGCCTACCCACCCAATTGTGGCTGTGCATAGCACCCTCTCTCTTCAATCCCACCCGTTGAAGCTCCTACAACCTCCATTTATGGCTGAAATCGTGTGGAGCTCCATTCCCTTTTAGCTTTCTCTTTTTCCTTTAAAAATCTAGCCCTTAGGAGCTTGATTTATCCCTCTATAATGCCTATATTCACTTCAATCCATTTGGGCAGCCATTTCTCCCCATTTCCCTCATTTTCTATGGCTTTTGTTGAAGCCATTTTGGCTCTTTTCTCTTTCTCCACCATCCTCTCTTTGATGGGGAAGAGGAAGACCGCAGATGATGAAGCTAGGCCTAGTCGCCCTGCATGATCAAGAAATCCAAGGGGTGGAGCCGCTAGATCAAGCACCGCCGCAGGTCCAAGTACAGCTCGTGAGTTTCACACAAAGCGGGATTTGGATCCCCATGCTCACGTAGGGCGAGTACTGTTGGCAGAGTTACCCTATGGCACTTATACTGACTGCAAGGTCATGTTTGAAGTGCTTGTGGAACGGCGGCTCTTTGGTGAATATCTGTTGTTTGAGCGTATTGAGGCTGCACACTGGGGTCCGCTCTTTGAAGCACAGTCTCGAGCGAACATAAGCACCGTTCGTGCCTTCTATGCTCGTATCCAGGATCCTACGTTGGAGCCATTACAGTTCAAGATTCCCTTTGATAGAGACCGGATGGCTACGATCGATGGTCGGCTGATAGCTCACATTCTGAAGGTGCCTCTTGGTGAAGTTCATCCAAGTGCTGAGAATCTGAAGAGTGTGCGTGAGCGAGATCACCGTACCAGGTTCCTATGCGGTAGTTTGGTTCCGTGGTAGCCTAACAGAAGCCTCTTAGCGTCCCATATGTCAGATGATTTTTTCCTGCTGCACCACATTTGTACGTTCAATGTGTATCCCAGGTCGACAAATCGCATTGAATGTACGCGCCTCATGGTTGACTTCCTATATCAGGTGGGCCAAGGAGAGAATGTATGTATGGCCACCTTTGTGTTGTGACAGATCGTCCTCATAGCAAGATCAAGAAGAACGTCTGAGTCTCTTCCTTTTGGCCAGCTCATATGCAAGATCGTGCTTGAGTTTACTTATAGACTTGGGCCAGAGTTGCCTATACCGATTCACTTCATCAATGAGACTACCATGGACAGAATGAAGATAGGGCCTCGGCAGCGTGAGGCTCAGCTTGATCATGATAGCGAGGGCGATTATGATAGTGAAGCGGATGTTGGTGAAGAAGAGGCTGGGGCAGAAATAGAGGAAGAAGCCCAGGAAGAAGAAGAAGAGGAGGCTCAGGATACTGATGAGAGCCCTCCTCCAGCGACGCGGGCTACTAGAGACGCTCACATTGCCCGACTCAAGGAGAATCAGGTTGCCTTGCGACGGAAAGTCTAGGAACTTCAAGCTGAAGTTGAGGATACCAAGGCCGTCATGAAGAGAAAATTTGGCAAGGTGACTCGCACCTTAAAGGCGATCCTGTGTTGCTTATAGGATAAGGGTGCTCCTCCTCCATCACCCGACTCGAATTAGC
This sequence comes from Magnolia kwangsiensis, assembly GCA_037074715.1. Classification (NCBI taxonomy): domain Eukaryota; kingdom Viridiplantae; phylum Streptophyta; class Magnoliopsida; order Magnoliales; family Magnoliaceae; genus Magnolia; species Magnolia kwangsiensis. The sequence continues at coordinate 74,636,103 of CM073578.1, forward strand.
GATGAGATTCTACATGTTTGTTTATTGTAGTTGGTTTATTTCCTGCTTTCTGTGTGTAAGCCTGATGAGGCTAGTAGTTTACTTAGGTTGCTATTGTAGCTTGACTGGCTTAGTTTCCCATGTGTTTCTTGTCATGATGCATATAAAGATATATCTCTTGTATTGTGACAGATTTTGATTAAATGAAATACATGGAATGTTTTCGACTTATTATGTGAATGACTGGTGGTGGTGTGTTTGTGCTATTACTGTGACTAACAAGGTTGCTCCCTATTTTGAATATAGGGAATGCCGCCTAAGGCTACGCGGAGCACAGCACGACTTACATTGGGAGAACCGATGGATCGAGTTCCTCTCCAGACTGATGTTCATACGGACCCTACTGTAGGCCCGATTCCTGAGACTATGCGTGAGTCTCAGCCTTCCACAGGTCCTGCAGCTGGACCATCGCCTTTTACACCACCTGTCAACGAGCAGTACCGTGTATCTTCGTCGACGTAGTATATGCCACAGCCTGCTCCTCCTCCAGATAGATTTGAGCAATTGATGGCCATGATGCATCAGCAGCACCAGCAGCTCTTGACTACGATAGCAGGGGCTCTAGCCCAGGGTGGGAGTGCGACTCCACCTGCACCCCCTGTGCATCCAGCTGAGGATGTCGATACTTATGCTCAGGATGAGGGCATGGCTCATCCCGCACCACCTGATTATCCTATGGGGACTACTGCTGATACACGGGGCCTACTCGAGCGATTCTAGCGCTTGCGGCCTCCTACTTTTACGGGTTCTCACAGACACGAGGAGGCCGAGTATTGGCTCGACCGTGTGTCGAAGATACTACGGATGCTGATTGCTCAGAGTCCGAGCAGGTAGAGTTGGTTACGTTCATGTTCGAGCGGGAGGTCAGTCTTTGGTGGGATAGTGTGTTGTAGACCGTTATAGTCAATTACATCTGGACTTGGGTAGGGTTCGAGTTCCGTTTCCACGAGAAATACTATCCCCAGACTTACAGGTATGAGCGGGAAAATGAGTTTCTATGCCTCAGACAGGGAGGCATGACAGTCACAGAGTATGAGCATTGATTCACCGAGTTGGGCAGATACGTCCCGACTATACTTCTAGATGAGCAGATGCACATACGACGCTTTTCGGAGGGCTTACGATCGGATATTCGGTCGAAGATGTGTTAGCATTCCCTCCTACCCTGAGCTGATTCACATGTCCATGAGGGCAGAGCAGGACGTTGATAGACTGGCATGATCTCGTGGCCCTATGATGTCTAGGCCACGACCAGAGTTGCAGGACAGGCCCTTTGCAGGCAAGAGGCCTCGCATCGACCCTCCTCCTAGGGCTACAGCGCCAGTGTTATCAACGAGGCACCCCGATCTGTTATGTACTTATTGTGGGAGACCGGGTCATTCTGTGGGGAGCTGTTTCGCTCGAATGAGAGACAGTGGGTTCTCACCGCTGCAGAAGATCGACCGTCCACGCCCACAGGCTATATCGGCACCGCCTTTACGGTTGGCTCCTGCGCACCCTTCGTTCAGACCTCCCACATCTCAGTTTAGGCTTCCTCTACGGCCTATGATACGGCGGTCGAACCGGCCACAGTAGGCTCGAGTACATGCCTTGATAGCAGAGGCAGCCGAGACAGAGACTGCTCAACACTCGGCTTTTGAGGTCACCGCCCATATTGGAGGTACTCCTATACTCGTGATGGTGGACACAAGATCCACGATTTCATTGATATCGCATGTCATAGTCAGGCGCCTTGGGCTACCGACTATTCGGATGGATGGGGTGCGAGTTTATATAGTTCACGGGTCTTTCACAGATGCCACCCTGATGTGCGAGGGCTGTTTGGTGGATCTGGGGGGCAGGATGATGGCTATTGACCTTGTCGTTGACCCCTCTCTTTATTTTCTCGACTTCGTTCTTGGCATAGATTGGTTGACTGCAGGGAGGGCCAAGATTGACTGCGAGACTCGTATAGTGACTGTCTACGAGCCAGAGGGCGCGTCCTTTACATTCTCACTGCGGGTAAATCTCCCCTTCTGCATACTTAGCTACGCTACTTTACTATGGGACGCGGGTGCCCAGACGCTTGAGCATACGCCAGTCGTTCGTGATTTTGGGGATCTGTTTAGGAAGATCCCTGGTTTGCCACCTTAGCGTGAGATTGATTTTACTATCGATTCGGTGCCTGGTTCCACACCCGTCTCACTGCCGACGTATCGCATGGCACCATGTGAGATGGAGGAGTTGAGGATGCAGATTGATGATCTGTTGGAGCTTGGTTTTATTCGACCTAGTGTGTCTCTTTGGGGAGCACCAGTTCTGTTTATGAGGAAGAAGGATGGTTCGATGCGATTATGTATTGATTATCGCAGGCTGAACCAGATCACGGTGAAGAATAAGTACCTTTTATCTAGGATCGATGACTTGTTTGATCAGTTGAGAGGGGCGCAGTACTTCTTGAAGATTGATGTTCAGTCAGGATATCATCAGTTGCACGTCAGAGATGAGGACGTGCAGAAGACAGCATTCAGGACCAGCTTTGGCCACTACGAGTTCCTTGTAATGTCGTTCGGTCTCACGAACGCACCAGCCGTGTTCATGGATCTGATGAATAGGGTATTTCTGCCTTTCCTCTATCGATTCGTCGTGGTGTTCATTGACGACATTTAGGTATATTCCAGGAGTCAAGAGGAGCATGAGGAGCACTTGTGCTTGGTCCTGGATACACTTAGACAGCATCAGTTGTTCGCACAGTACAAGAAGTGCGACTTCTGGAAGCAGGAAGTGAAGTTCCTGGGGCACGTGGTGTCCAAGGATGGGATGACAGTTGACCTGTCTAATGTAGCTGCAGTTCAGGACTGGGAGCAGCCTGGTTCTGTCACTGAGGTGAGGAGTTTCTTGGGTCTTGCTGGCTACTATCGACGCTTCATTCAGGATTTCTCGACGATTGCCAGACCTCTATCTCAGTTGACACGGAAGGACGTGAAGTTCGCCTGGAATGATAAGGCGGAGTCAGCCTTTCAAGAGCTGAAGGACAGACTTACGTTTGCCCCTGTGCTAGTATTGCCAGAGCAAGGGGTTAGATATACGATATACACTGACGCGTCTAGCTTTGGTTTGGGTTGTGTCCTCATGCAGAGGGACAGGGTAATTTCGTATGCCTCGAGACAATTAAGGAAGCACGAGGAGAATTACCCTACACACGACCTGGAGTTGGCAGCCGTCATATTCGCACTGAGACTCTGGAGACATTACCTTTATGGAGAGGAGTTCGAGCTCTTTTGCGATCACAAGAGCCTCAAGTACATATTCACGTAGCGAGACTTGAATATGAGGCAGCGGCGATGGATGGAGACTTTGAAAGACTTCAAGTTCGAAGTCTCTTACCATCCTGGTAAGGCGAACCTCGTGGCTGACGCGTTAAGCCGCAAGAAGGCGATAGAGTTTGCGGCTCCATTAATGGTTGCTGAGTGGGACATGGTTGAGTTTTTGCGAGACTTTGAGCAGAAACTCACTGTGGAGGAGCCATATGAGTTTATCGCACATGTGCAGGTGCGATCTCAGATCGATGACAGAGTCATCGAGGCGCAGCGGGATGATGCGCATCTTACTAAGCTTCGAGAGCAGGCCAGTGATGATACAGACACCAAGTGGCGAGTTGGCACGGATGGGGGCTTAAGTTATCGTGGCCGCCTATGCGTCTCAGAAATTCCCGACTTGAGACGAGAGATTCTCGAGGCTACACACTGTACCAGACTTGCGATGCATCCGGGCAGCACCAAGATGTATCGCGACATGAGGAGGACTTATTGGTGGGAAGGTATGAAGACCCATATTGCAGAGTTCGTGTCCCGTTGTCTCACTTGCCAGCAGGTGAAGGCAAAGCATCACCGACCACTTAGACTCCTGCAGCCTATGTCGATCGCTGAGTGGAAATGGGAATTCATTTCCATGGATTTTATCTCAGGGCTACCGAAGACGAGGAAGAGACATGATTCTATTTGGGTGATCGTCGACCGTCTGACAAAGTCGGCGCACTTCCTACCGATCAGAGTTATGAACTTTGCAGACGAGCTGGCTAGGCTATATATCAAAGAGATCGTGAGTCTTCATGGAGTTCCGTTGGAGATCGTGTCAGATAGAGACACGCATTTCACTTCTATTTTCTGGACTCGCATTCCGGAGGCTATGGGTGTGAAGTTGAAGTTCAGTACTGCCTTCCTCCCACGGACAGAAGGACAAACAGAGCGGGTGAACTAGATTCTAGAGGACATGTTGCGGGCTTGCGCATTGGACTTCAAGGACAGTTGGGATGATTATCTTGCATATGCGGAGTTCGCGTACAACAACAGTTTCCAGGTGAGTATCAGTATGGCACCTTATGAGGCGTTGTATGGGCAACCTTGTCGAGCACCGCATTGCTGGGCAGAGGTTGGTGAGCGTAGATTGCTTGGCCCAGAGTTAGTGCAGGTGACCTCGGAGAAGATTGACATCATTAGAAGCCGGCTTCTCATAGCACAGAGTAGACAGAAGAGTTATGCCGATACGAGATGGCGGCCACTAGAGTTCACGGTTGGGGATCATGTATTTTTACGAGTTTCTCCTATGAAGGGAGTCCTCCGGTTCGGGAAGAAGGGGAAGCTGGCATCGCAATTCATTGGACCATTTTAGATTCTCGATCGTGTGGGTGCGGTGGCTTATCGTCTGGCTTTACCTACGCCTCTCGCGATCGTTCACAACGTATTTTATGTTTCTATGTTGAAGAAATACGTTTCTGATCCTTCCCATATCATCAGATGGGAGTAAGTGCAGTTAGGAGAGGATGTTACATATATCCTGCGACCGACGCGTATCCTAGACAGGAAGGAGCAGGTACTGCATAGCAAGGTCATCCCCCTTGTGAAGGTATTGTGGATGCATCACTCTGAGGAAGAGGCCACTTAGGAGACAGAAGCCGAGATCAGAAAGAACTATCCACAGATTCTTGAGGAGTACGAAAAGGTACAAATTTCGTGGATGAAATTTTTTTGTTAAGGGGGGTAGATTGTAACGCCTTGAAAAAATATGTACTTAGACTCGAGTACCAACTCGATCAGAAATCGCGTAGGATTAATTCCTTTAGAAAATAAGCGTAAGTTAGCTAGCGCTACGCTAGAGTAGCTGTGAAATAGTCCCTGATCACTTAAAATACGTTCTACAAGACCTAAAACTTGTAGAATCCATGACGCTATAATACCCTGAAACCTAGGATCAAACTCTAAGCCGGTTTGTTCTCAGGAACCCTTTGAAACTTTGTATTGGATCTAGACTGCGTGTCGAAAGTCCGATACCTATAATCTTAGACCGTTATGACCACTTAGCTGGACTTGACAATCATTTCAAAAATCAAGCCCAACCGACGTTCAGAGGCTATTTCATTGAGCCTCGAGTGAAGAGAGTGAGAAAAGGGTTAGATTTAGAAATTTGAAATTCAAATGTGGCACATGACTTGGCGCGTTATTATTAAGCATTCTGACCGTCAGAATTTAGCCAAATTTCACCCTCGGATCAGGAAAAATTTCTCTTTCATATCACGAGACTTGTAAACCTGATCTAAGTGCGATGACTGCTGAACTGAAACTAGACCGCCACGTGCGATCTACGAACTCTACAGGACTGAAAACTGGGTGTGAGCAACATCCAGTGACCATGAGCTTAAGTCCGATCGCGTTCGGCCAGGGGACCTCCCAAAATGCTCTTTTGGACCAGAACAACCCCGATTTAGTTATACCTCAAGTGAACTTTGTTCCCAAGCCTAATTTGGAAAGGTTTTAGCTTATAAAAGGGCTTTAAACCCTCACTTATCTCACCCATCCGAATTTACTAGAAACCCTAGCTAGAGAGAGAGAAAAAGTAAGAGATTGTGAGAGAGTGTGGGAGAGATCTTCCCGCCACTTGCTGCAGCTGCTACATGTGCCTAAGCATCGCGTTCAAATCACTTTGCCGGTGATTTCAACGCATTTCTAGGTAAGGAAAACCCTAACCACTTGCTGATTTAAGGTTCCGTCGATTCCAATAGCGAAGTAGCTTATACATCTTGTGTATTAGGTCGCCTGTTCGCCGTAGACGAAGCGTATACGCTCCGTCCAAAACGATCCACATCTAGGGAAAAAGGTGTGGATTTTAGATGCTTTGATTGGCTGCTTTCAACGCTTTCAATGTCGTTTAATAGTAGATTATCGACGACAATGCCATTTAACATGTTCAACATGCTGTCCGTTTTCTGTTTCGTAAATGTACGGAAAATATGAGATTTAGGGCATTTTAGTCTTTTCTAGGAAATACTGTATACATGCATACTTTGCTGAAATGGTTGGCATGGCTATTTGTCACATTAGGATATTAGGAATGCGGGTATAATTGGTTTGGTGAAGAGATTCGCCCAAATGCGCACTTTGAGTCGACATACACTATGTAGACTTAAGTGTGTAGACTAAGTGTTTGTATAAATGTTTGTATTAGTATGTATTGAGTATATGGTGTTGTGAAATAGTTTTGAGATTCAATTCTTAAGTAATATGCTGATGTAAATGATCTCCATCATGTTGGCTAGATGTATTGATTTCTTTATGTATAGGAAATGTATATGTTGGATGAATTGCTTAAGTGGTATGTTATAACATGTTTCAACATGCTTATATTGTTGTATTTCATTTTCATTACTCTTATATGATTACTGATGTGGATTCACAAATGTTTGGGGCTATACTAAGTCCAGGAAGTCGGTAACAGAGTAAATTCGTGGTTTGCTTGTATTTGCCACGAAGGACGCGTCGATGAACGCGAGTCGTGTTTGGAGTTGGCGCGGCAGTGGTTAGGCCACACGAAGTGTTTTACGCACTTCATGTCGTTCGACTTGCGATGCGTTCGTACTAGTCGAGCCCGTCAAGTAACCCGACTGGCCGTTGATTATTCACCCTGTATGAATCATAACTGCTTGAACCTAGGGTACTGAACTTACCGTTGAAAACCCTGTTAACCATGGTACCTTGATCCATAAAGACTCATGAGCCGGGCATGGTGGTATGGGACACCGTGGTCGAGCTGTCGGCCTATGTTGGGGCCACAAACCTCCCCTTAGTGACCAGTGAGCACCTATGACTCTTGAGCCGATTGTGGTGGTATGGGACACTACATTCGAGCTGTCGGCCTACACTGATTGGTGACGAGCCCTTTGTAGTGACCACGAGCGTATTCTGAGTCTACGGGAGGCGACGACCATTCCGTAGCAATGAGAGTACATTAGGCCTGTATTGATAAGGTGATGGGGGAGCGGTGCAACTAGTGTGAGCAACAGCCCTGGCAGCCCTTGCAACGACCTACAAATATAACATCGTATGTGATTTCTACGAGTGATGACCCTAGACAGGATCTGTGTTGGGATTGATATAAGAGAAGTACCTTAGTTTCCCAATACAGCTGATTGAATGGACTAATAACGACTTGGTAATCATATCCACATCGCATTACATGTGCTTGGAAGATGTGGAGCACTGAGCGGTATGCAAGCATGCTGCGGACGTAGATGGTGCCGCATGAGGGAGAATGTCGGTGAGGGCATCCATCATGTCATGTCATATTGCATTAACAACAGTATCTAGGAATGTTTGATTAAATGCTTTACTATTATCACATGATTGATTTGAGAACATGCTAATCTCTCCTCTATTATTCCACTGAGTTGATCACTCACTCCCACGTTACGGGATGGTGTCTACAACACCCACCAGACCCTGTCTTAGATGCAGGTGAGGCGGCGATTCAAGAGGCTGAGCCGGATTACGATGAGGACCAGGACGAGTTCTCATATATACAGTTTCACGACGGCTTTGCATAGGTGGCCTGGATTGGCGGGACATACTAGTTGGACTTCAGACATTTTGATTTCTGTTTATTACATGTATATGAGACTCAGTGATGTATTCATACTTTGGAGACAGTTGAGATTTATTTTGTTTTCCATATAGTGATATATATATTCTTCAGTCTTTCGCTTGCATTTTATCACTGAATCTGGAGTATGAATTACAGTTTTGGTATAATTTTACTCATGTGAATGCTTTAACTCAGACAACATTGAATCATAATCATATTTGTTGCATAAGTGATGGTCTGGAACTCGGGAGTCGAGTTTATAGGGGACCCCCGATTTTCTGGGTGTTACACAGGGCTCCGTATTCAGCCTCATTATTCGTGCATACAGTTCCCAATGTAAAGGAATATGGTAGTAAGTCACCTTGGGGAGTAATGAATATCACTCCTGCCCCCGCTCCTGCTGCTTGACAAGCACCATCAAAATACACTGCCATGGGCTCTGTGATTCAGCTAACATAACTTGATCATCTAGAAAATCGTCGCTAATGACTTCAGATTCTACTACAGGGTGTGCTCAAGGAAATCTGCCATTGCCTGCCCTTTTACTGTTTTTGCTGGTTCATACATAATAGTATATTCTGAAAGTAACAGCATCCATTTGGCTAATCTTTCGGACAACATTGGTCTTGTCATCAAAAATTTTATCGGGTCGGCCCTTGAAATCAACGTTATATGATGAGATAAATAATAATGTCTCAACTTTTACACTGCAAATATTAATGTCAAACATTCTTTCTCGATCGGGGAGTAATTGCATTCTGCCCCCATTAGGGTCCGGCTTAAATAATAAAGAGCGGTTTCTTTTCCAGACTCATTCACTTATGCCAGCAAAGCTCCTAAATAATGTTCAACTGGAGATATATACAAAATAAACAGTTTTCCTTTCACTAGAGCTGCCAATACTGGTGGTTTTTTCATCAATTCCTTTATCGAGTCAAAAGTGTTCTGACAAGCTTGATCCCATACAAACTATGTACCCTTTTTCATCATATGGGAAAATGGCTGACATCTCCCTACCAAATTCGAAATGAAACAGCGAATGTATGCCAATTTTTCCTACAAACTTTTAAATTCTTTCAATGTCTTCGGTGGTGGCATATTTTGAATAGCCCTAACTTTCCTTGGATCAATCTCAATGCCTCTATGCTGGACTACAAAATCAATAAACTTACCGGAGGACACCTCAAATGTACATTTAGCAGGATTCATCTTCAATTGTTTCTTTCTAAGCCGACAGAAAATCGACGCCAAGTCTCACGATGTTTTTAATGGCCTCCTGCCTGACTATCAAGTCATCGACATAACATTCAACATGCCTGTGCATCATGTCTTGAAAAATATTTTACATCGCTCTCTGATATGTTGCCCCGGCATTTTTGAGTCCGAATGACATAACCTTATAACAGAAAATTCTCAGCGAAGTCCTAAATGTTGTTGCTTCCTCATCTTCAAGGGCCATTCGAATCTGATTATATCCTGCATAACTATCCATAAAGGACATGACGGCATACTGATTGTACTATCAATCAATAGTTCAGTTATTGGGAGCAAAAAATCATCTTTTGGACAGGCTTCATTCAGGTCTCAAAAGTCGACACACACCCTGACTTGTCCATTTTTCTTCCTTACCGAGACAATATTCGATATCCACTTAGGATATTTGACCTCTCTAATCAACCTGACCTTTATCAATATATTGACTTCTTCTTCAATCAGGGGGACTAGGTCTGGATGAAATCACCTTTGAGCTTGTTTAACCGACCTTTTCTCCTTAGAAATATTTAGTCGGTGCAATGCTATGGAAGACTCTAAGCCAGGCATCTCTGCAATTGTCTAAGAGAATATGTCTTTATTTTCTCTAAGAAGTTGAACGTATTCTATAGATTCTTTTTCAGAAAGGCCAGTGCTAATGAACGTGTTTCGTGGCTTTTCTTTCGTACCCAAGTTTATTTCTCGTAAACTGTTTGTTATTAGTTACCCCCCATCTTCCATCCGTTTCGGAACCACCTCAGGATGTTCGAGTATTTTAGGATTTTCTTCTGCTAGATGCTCAATTGTAACTATATTTACTGATGACTTCGCCCCCATGTCTTAAAATTTTCTTTGCTTCTCCTGGCCAACCCCAATAGGAATTTGCATTCCTCTCTCGTGGTTTAGGTCGGTGTATTCTTCGCAGTCAAAACTCATACTTTCCATGGCCCTCTTGCTTATTTTCTTTCTAATTATTATTTCTTCTCTATCTATCATTCGTTGTATTATACATTTCAATGTATGACAATTCTCCGTTAGATGTCCCACCAAGCGATATAGCGACAGAAATTTTGTTCTTCGATTCTTGTTGAATCTTCAGGGCATTTGGGTTCTGGCAATTTTATTGTGTCGTTCTTCAATAGCTGGTCCATCATTAGAATGACATCTTCCTTATCGAATGCAAACCCTTCATGTGAATCGAGCATCCTGGGTTTTTTATACCTTCTTAGCTGAATCGACCCTTCTTTTCGTTTTGGTTTTTCTTCCTTTAAATCTCTTATATTATTACACTATTTATCACGATCAATAGTATTTACCGTTATCCTGCTATGAGCCCCCTGAGCTGTATCATAGAAAAACGTTAGCACTATCCGATTTACCAATTCTAAAGCATAAGCCTTAGTGGCTAAGTCACGAAAAGTTCTGATGTCGACACTGGTAAGTCCAACTACGAATTCTGTCTTTATAAAGTTTAGACACATCTTGACTTGTTCGTTTTCTTCTAGTAGTTATTTACACGAAGTTCCTAATGTCTTCCATCTGTCTATAAACCTTCCTACTGATTCGCTTTCGCCTTGCCACACAGAAGTCAATTTAGCTATACTGACTTCTCGGGCTGGAGAAAAAAAATTAAACACAAAAGCATCTCGCATTTTCTCCCAAGTGCAGATTAACCCTGGAGCCAAGCTAAAATACCAGCAGAATGCCCTGTCCGTCAGTGACGACCTGAACAACCATAAGCAATACTGTAGTATTGTAGAAAAATTTTCCATGCTGGTAGAGAAGTGCATTAAATGTTCCTCTGGAGATCCTTCTCCATTACACTTTTGAAAATCCGGATGCCTGAAATTGGCTGGAAAGGGAATATCATCTACCTTTCTTGGATACGGCATTCGATACCCGAAAGGGTCAATAGTTCCACATTCCCTTTCTATTCTGACAACTTCTTCAACAATTTTCCTCACTTCGCTTCGCGTTATGGCTCTTGTGTCTGGAGCAGACCCTCGTGATTGCGCTCCTTGTAGTTGAGAGTTTTTAGAATGACTTCCTTATCTATTCGTTATGCCTACCATCGGGAGAGCCGCTATTTGGGCCGCATCATGTGCAAGGCTTGTTATAGCCTCTTTAAGGTTTTTACACTCATTCATTAGTGCTCTTTACACTTCTACCATCTCATCCATATAATCCTCTGCAATTGTCATATTGTTTGGATTTGACTTCTCCATGCTTTCGATGCCATCGCTTGATTGAGGTGATACAAACATCGGTGAATTTTTCTAGGGTGATGCGAATACTGGCGAGCTTGTTATTAATAATTTACCTTTCTGTTCCCTTATCCATCTAGCCCTTGAAATACCTAAAGCCGTTATCGTGACTCTTGGTGAAGGCAGATTCATTCTAAGGCTTCATGAATTTTGTGTCCTTGTCTTAGGAGACGTTACAACAGTCCAACCTTCATCACCTCCTAGTGGTTTAGGTGAAGCAGATACTACCCCAACTGTCACTTGAGTCATGCTGTTTTCAGTTGTAGGGATTCAAGTTAGGTGCTTCGAGATTTGATCCGGTGTGTATTCTATCACGAACCTGGTTGGAGTAAATCAGAAGTTTACTTTTCTTACAGAACTTGCCATAAATAATAGGTTGTAATCGGATGTAGAAACCTTTGAATACGAAACATGATTGTAGTTAGTGATTGAAGAATTAGATAATCTATCTTAGAGATGAAGGGGAGGATGTTCCCATCGAGAGTCGCCATTTTGACGTCTGAAAGACGCCAAACTATGATGAAAGTTTCATAATAATTTCACTGCTAATGTTAAATAAGATAAATAAATTCCCCAGTGGAGTTACCATTTTGTTTTGAATAAGAAACAAATGTGTTTGATTTGGGAGATTATCTTATTTAAACATAATAGAGGAAGATTTTTAAAAATGATCATCACACTTTATTAATGCTGAGTTCATTTACATCCTTCTAGTATCCCTTGATTCTAAAATAGATTACTCAGAATAAAGGAATTATTATGAGTTCAATTTTTAAAGTCAAATATTAAATCTGGCAGCATTTCGTCAGTGATTTCAGTCATCTCCTAGGACTTAGGAGGAATATTCTCTTCTACTGATTACTCTCCTTTAAACCTGAACAGAAGGAACTTAAGGACTTCAACAATTTCAGCAGCATAACAGCCCTTTATCTTCACAGACTGCAGGGCAATCTAGTTACGCAGACCCACGCAATGGATGTCGGTTGCGTGAACCCGCACAAACCACCGTAATCGTCTCCCTCACCTTCAATCTTCCTCCTTGCTCCACTTCCTCTCAAAAATCTTCAATCGATCCAAATGAAGGAGGTAAGGGGGTATTTATAGGCCCTCGCACATGTGGTACCTCTATTTTAGTGCACGAGATCCACCTTTCGGTGTTTAAGACCTTTTTGTAAAGAATCACTCCTAGAACACATTGCGTGGACTCGTGCAACGCCTATTTTGGTTGCGCGGTCTTGCGCAACGGATATCTGTTGTGCGGACCTGTGCAAAGCACCCTCAAGTCACTTCATTCTTCTTCTTTTTCAATTCTCTTTCTCAATTTCAATCTTCCTTTACTTTAGCCCTTCATCATTTTTTATGTCTCAACAGAGCCTCGATATCTTTAAAATTCAAATCTCGATGATATCAATGGACCTTTGATGATATCGAATTGGGACATAAAAGTTTTCGTAAGTTTATAGGAAAATTCCTTGAAAAGATCGATGAATCAAAACTAGTATCGATACCATCAATATTCAAAACCAGATGATATCGAGGGATACTTGATCATATCGATGCCTGTTCAGTTTTAAAGGCAAGTTTGCTCTCAGGTTTTTAAATATCGATGAATCGAATCATGGGTCGATGAAATTGGAGTTCGAAATCCAATGATGTCGAAGCATGTTTGATATCCTTAATCAATTGGCAAAAAGGTTTAAAAGCATCAGATAGATTAAGTTTGAGTCACCGAGCGGCCATTTGACGTTATCAAGATTATACGCTCGATGATATGAAAGCTTGCTCGATGATATCGAACTCTGTCAAAAAGTATGACTGTTTTATTTCTGTTGGAACTTTTTGCCTATTTAATGAGAGCTTGCCTTAGGTTGTTAGTAGAGAAAATAGCTAGAGGTTTTGAGTGTTTAATCCAGATCACCTACCCTAAGCCCTTTTCTCTCACGGGAGTTCATTCCTCAATTCACCCTTATCATTGATATTCAATAGAGTGGATTGGTGAATAAACTTCCGTATTCAAGGATCTTTCAACTACTACTTTAATGGAAAATCATTGAGCTGAGATTCCTTGAATGAATAGATCGTGGTATTACTCTGTCACTTCAATGATTAATCATTTAATAGAGTAATTACCAATATAACCTTGACCCAACCTGTCACCTTACATTGGAGCATCATAAGTGTTGCGGATTAAGGGAGTTGAAGATTCTTCATTAACAAAAGAGGAGATCTTCATCAACGTGCTAAATAGGGCTCATCTACTTATCTGTAAGTCATTAGAGTCCAGAGACCCTGATGATCATTCCTTTATGTAGGATTGGATCATAGGTGATTCTCACCCCATTCAAGTCCTCATAGGAGGCCTCCGACGGGAGATTGCGTGTAGGTGTTGTGTGTTGACCTTTGCTCTTGGTGAGCATAAACTTTAGGTCCTTAGTATAAGTTCTTCGCCTGTGTGGCCTAAAACCTAGGTGTTGTGTGTTGACCTTTGCTCTTGTGTAGGGCATAAACTTGAGGTTCCTTATGTGGATCCTTGGCCTATGTGGCCTAAAACCTAGGTGTTGTGTGTTAACCTTTACTCTTGTATAGGACATAAACTTGAGGCTCTTTATGTGGATCCTTGGCCTTTGGGCCTAAAACCTAGGTGTTGTGTGTTAACCTTTGCTCTTGTATAGGGCATAAAATTGAGGTTCCTTATGTGGATCCTTGGCCTGTGTGGCCTAAAATTCAGGTGTTGTGTGTTGACCCTTGCTCCTGTGTAGGGCATAAACTTGTGTCTCGTAGAGACACGTCTAGATTCCTTGTGTAGGTCCTAAAGTCAACCTTGTGTAGGTTGTGAAGGTTAGAGGTGAACCTGATTTAAAACCTCCGTTAGTGAGATTCGATACACTCAAGGGTTGAGTGCGTCCGTCGGAAGTGGAGTAGACACATAGTCGAACCACTATAAAAATGAATGATTGATATTTACCTTTAATACTTGTGTGATTTCTATAAGTGTTCTCATAATGCATGCTTACATGATTACCCAGAACAAATTAGAATCAGATCTCACACACAGTCACATCCATCATGAATGATGTTCCTCATCTTGTATATATTTTGAATAGTCTTATGATTGGATCCTCTATTTGGCTTGGAAGCCATTAGAGTTACATTGAAGAAATCTTGATATTTACATATTAATTTAGGATAAGGTTGATAGGTTTTAAATCATCAGAAAAGTTTTAAAAGTCCTATTCAACCCCCTCTAGGACACCTTAGCATATTCCCACTTCTACTAAAGTGATCACTACCGTAATTTCAAGAGCAAGCTCGGATTGCTGAAGCAAGGTAGGTGGATGCCGAGTTAAGATCTTGGTGGTGCCTGATCACGCCGCGGCTGGTGCTCAAATCAGGTCTCGATTTATTCTAGAGAGGTACATCTTTTTTAAGAGATAGTCGAAGATCCTTTTCACCCTTATGCTCTTACTAATCACCACTTTATGTCATGTAGAGATGCCCGAGCAAAATTAGCCCAAGTGAAAGGCTCCCTCTGTGGCCGTGCTGGCCCAGAAGAAGCAGAGGCATGCCTTGAGGAAGAAGGCAGCTACTGACTCCACCACTGTCACCGTTGTCGTTCCTTCAGACCAGACCATGGTTTCTAGAGGTGTCGAGACCATCGTGGGGGTGGCCCCTGCGATCGAGGCTCAGCCCCCTGAGGCACAAGCAACCTCTAGCTGTGAGGTCCAGCCCTCCTCACCCCAACAGGGCAGTTCAGCTAGGGGTCACGATGGTGAAGAAAAAGCCCCCCTTCAGTCAGTCAGTCATCGCTGCGATGGAGAGCCTCATGCCCTAGATTTCCCAGCACATGCCTAATGTTGAGTTCACTCGGGTGATGGACATGGCTCCGGAAGCTTCTGCTGGTCACATGACAGCACTCTTTTATAGGATAAGCCCCCTCTTCCCTCCTTCACTTATTAGTTATCTTTCTGTACTTAATAACTCTTTCATTTTCTAATTGCAGGTTTATTTTCAGTTTACCCCCTCCCTCGTGAATTCTTGTTGTGACATACTGCGCATCAAGACAGAGTGCAAGGAGGTGGAGGTAACCTTTTTAAAGAAGAACATCGAGTCTGAGCAGCTTCGCTCTAAGAATGCTACTTTATTAGCTCAGGAAGAGGGGTCGAAGGTCAAGCTCGAGGTTGTGAAGGTACTTCTCAATGAGGTACTGAAGAAGGGTGCTCAGTGGAAGTCCCAGTTGGGAGAGTTGAGGCATAGCCACAACATAAAGATGAAGGAGGCTCAGGTGGCCATTTTAAAGGCTAAGGAGGCGATCGTGAAGGACTTGAAGACCTCCAAAGAGTGGGAGGAAGAGAGGGATGCTCTTTATAATATCAGGTATGACAAGTGCTTGGAAGACATTAAGGGGGCGCATCCCAAGCTTGACCTGTTCGCTTTCAAGGTCAGCCCCTCCGAAGACTCTACCCCGGCCGGGAGTTGAGGTCTCCGCTTCTGAGTAGCTTCATCTATCAGAGCCTTAAGCACTTCCCCCTTCCTTTGTAGTCGTTTTTCTTTCTTTTGTACTATTCTCTTCATTTGAATGAAAGAAAGTTTTTTATTGATGATTATCTGTATGGGTCTTCTAAGTGGACTTGTCAGATTAGTTTATCGTTGATGGGTAGGTTGATCTTTTTAGGCAGTGTTGGGGTTAGCATCCCCCCCCCCCCCCCCCCTTTTTTTTTTAAAAGTGGGTTTTGATGAGATGCATCAATTCCTTAGTTGAACAATTTTACTTTTAGAAGCATTGTTTCTCCTTCATTGTAGGTCGTTGCATTCAAGTAGTAGTGGTAGTTAGTGGTTCGACCTCTTCTTTAAGGGTACGACGACTGATCTGGGACCATTCTTCCCTTGTGCTAAGGGAAGTCATCGGTGGGGCATGTAAGAAATTCGATCATCGATCCGACCTCTTCTCTAAGGGTCGGACTATTAGTGAGGGTTGTTCTTTCCTTGTACAAAGGGAAGCCCTTACTAGACTTACGTAGGTCAAATGTTTGTAGATAGAAGAGTAGAGAGTAAAATTTCCTAAGCTCGGGATTTTTATTGTAGCTCCTGGAGAAAACGTGCAGATTTCGATGTTGTAGATTCAAAACATTAAGAAGTAAATTTTACCCTTAAGCTTGATCAGTTTCTATACATAGTAGATCTTCAGGTGCTCGGCATTCCATGGATGTGGTAGGGGTCGTCCCTCCACATCTTTGAGTTGATATGTTCTTGGTAGGCTCATGCTTGTCACCTTGTAGGGCCCTTCCTAGTTCGGCCCCAGGGTCCCTAAGCCAGGTTCCTTGGTATTCTGGAAGGTTCTACGAAGGACCAAATCTCTAGCCCAAAACCTCCTCATCTTTACTCTGGAATTGTAGAGATGGGCGAGTTGCTATAACTGAGCTGTGACTTTGAGTTGATCTTGCTCCCTTCTTCGATCAGGTCGAGTTCCAGTGTCATCTGCTCGGTGTTTTGGTGTTCATATTAGGAGCGTGTCCGAGTAGTTGAGAGTCTGATTTTGACTGGGACAATAACCTCAGTCCGAAGTCCAGGGAAAAAGGAGTTTCTCTTGTGGCCGTTCAAGCAGCAGTTTGGTACCCCCAGAGAATGTGGGGAATGTGAGGCCCGTATCCTAGCCCATACTGTTCTATAAGCTTCCGCGGTCCTCCCGGTCGAATTCCATCTACCCGCGATCTATTATCAGTGTTTGCACGAGATCCTGAGTCGTGTCTTGTATATCAAAGTTGGCTTTACTCGAAACTTATACCTTGGTGACCACACCATCGCTGTGGTTCCAACGCCGCATCAAGTGCATCGATGCGATACCCTGGCTAGGAGATTAGGCCCACGTTCATTCAGAACAAAAGCCATGAGTTGCAAATTCTGAGAGAATTTCTATGACCTGTCATATCAATCAAGTCAAGTACACCCTCCATACCCTAATGCCACCTCACCTTATCCCAAGTACATGCACCCATTCCCACTTTTTCCCAAGCAAAACTCTCTCTCCCCACCCACTCCACCTTTACACCAAATTCAAACCAACCCATACTTCGCATTCTCATTTCTTATAACACCCACTCCATCCATCCATCACTCCTCTCTCTCTCTCTCTCTCTCTCTCTCTCTCTCTCTCTCTCTCTCATTTCAAACTCCTTCTCCCTAGCAACCAAGGAAGAGTGGATGTCCATGGCTTTCAAGGAGATGAGAGCCTAATATGGCCCACCTTCCTACCTCACATCTCCACCCTCTAAGCCTCATCTCAATCGTTGGATCACATTCTTTGGAGCTATAAAATGCATTGATGGAAGAAGGAAGAAGAGATTTTGAGGTGGGTGTTCATAGCATTAAATTTCTTTGATTTTGATGATTTGAGGGCCCACATAGTGGGACCCATTTTGATGTATGACTGTATCAAGAGGGACCCATAGTGGCGGTGTCCCTCTTCCACTCTGATCTCTCTCTCTCTCTCTCTCTCTCTCTCTCTCTCTCTCTCTCTCTCTCTCTCTCTCTCTCTCTCTCTGTATCCTTTGGTGATGGAATGTGGCCGACCTATGATGTATGTATCATATCCATGTTTTCCATGCGTGGACCACATATGTGGGACCCACCATGTAGAAGCTGATTGGTTGGAGTCTTTACAGTAACTATATTGCACTGGATTGACGTTACTAAGTTTTGTAGGTTTGACCGAGGTAAGCGTTATTCAACACCATCCATCCATTTTTCTTGAAGCGGGACCCCACCTAGATGTATGTTATATCTCCATCGTCCACCCTACTTCCCAACTCATTTTAGGTGTTAAGCCAAAAAATGAAGTTAATCTGAAACTCTGGTAGGCCGCACCATCTAAAACATTATTTTAATAGTGAAAATTATTGAGGCCCACTGCGATGTTCTCTAAGCATAAAAATATATCCAATATTGGGCTTCTTAGACCCATCACGAGCCCAAGAACCCAGCCGACAGATTGGATTCTCTTGATGTGGGCCCCACCTATGAAGAACTTTAGATAAACGAAAAAAATACAAACAACAGACACTGTTGCTGTCAGTGTCCAAAGGATGCTGCAGCAAGCAGCGTCCACTGCTTAAGTTGGCGCAGGGTCAGTGGGCCCCACCTCAGGCCCCACCATGATGTGAGTTAAACATCAACACCGTGCATTTGATGGGTCCCCTTTAATCAATGGGTCACCCCAAAAATCAGTCGTACAATAAACTCAGGTGGTCCACACTACAAGAAGCAGCTGGGGATTGAATGTTTACCATTGATACTTCTTTGGGTCGTAAAAGTTTTGGATAAATATGAAATTTGTTTTCCTCTTCGTTTAGGTCTGTGTGACCTTATCAACAGATAGGATGGGAAATAAACGTTATGGTGGGCCCCACGTGGGACCCACCTGTGAAGGGGATTAGATTGGCTGGTGTACCGCACACCAGCTATGTGATGTTGTATGTAACATCAGCTAGTTCTAGGACCCACATGATATACCAGCTGCAGCAGCAGCTGGGTCTCCCAGCTGGTGGGCGACCCTCATGGCTTCACCTTGAGGTATGTGTTTCATCACACCGTCCATCATCTGGACGATGGTGCCCAACCGTGATGTATCTGTTACCTCTAACCGTCCAGTAACTAGGACAGCTGGACCCTAGTAATGTATTTGTTATATTCAAACCGTCCAGATGGTGGGATGCACCTAATGTATGCGTTGTATCTAAACTGTCCAAACTGTTGGACCCACCGAGATGTAAGTGTTTTATCCGTGTTGTCCACCTACGTGGGACCACCATATTTTATATATGTAACGCCCCAAAACTTGAGGGTCGAGCAAAGCTTAACTCTCGAGTTCCAACGCATCACTTATGCAACATAGATAATGATGATTAAATGTTGTCCATATTAGTGCATTAAACATGAGTGGGATTAATCTAAAATAATGTATCATACTCCAGGTGCGATTAAATTAAGCAAGCGAAAGACTTAAGTACTTGAATTATAACATGAAAGTGTTTTACCATCCGGAGTATGAATTTATTCCAGGCTGAATATATACAAGTGTTTGTTCCAAAATTTACAAAATATCAAAATGTAACTATCCAACTAGTCCATGTAACCCTATAATCCTGACGATTCAAAACAAGGTCTACATACACCCACCTGATAGCTAAATATAAGAGAATTCCTCCTCCTCATCCATGAAGTCCATTTCAGCTGCATAGGCTCCATCATCACCTATATCTACAAAGAGTCTGATTAGTATCTTAAAACACCATCCTAGAGTGGAAGTGAGTGATCAACTCAGTGGTACTATAAGGCAAAGGTTAACATATTATCAATTCAGTCAAGTAGTAATGATAAAGCAATACAACAATCATATCGTAAGTACTCTTGTTAATATAGAAATGGGATGCTGTAATAATGCATGCCCTTGCCTACACTCCCTCAGTGACATCATCTCACGATCGCACATGACAAACACCCTAAATGTGCGCTTCCTTGCCAAAGCACATGCAATGCAGTGCATGGTCATGTTAGCCAAGTAATTTATTAGGCTTATTCATATACCAGATTCGAGAAGCTAAGGTACCTCCCTTTATTTCATTTACCCAAATAAGGATCCATCTAGGGTCAACAATCCTACTTAATCACATACGATAGGCGAGTTGTAGGGCATCACCCATAATGAAAAGCAGTGGATAGGTAAGTTCACGAGTTCACACTCGAGGTCGCTACAGAGAGGCTCGTCACCTCAGCGTAGGCCTGATTTATACTCGAGGTCACTACGGGAGTCTCGTCACCTGAACATAGGCCGACAGTTTGAATACGGTGTCCAATACACCACCATATTCGGCTCACAAGTTTGAGTTACTCACTGGTCACTACGGGGAGGCTAATCACCCTAACGTATGCTGATAACTCAACCACAATGTCCCATACACTACCATATTCGGCTCATGAGTCTTAGCGGATCTTGGTACCATGGTTAAATGGGTTTTACATTAGTAAGTGGTACCTCAGATTCAATTAGTAGTGTCCATACATGGTAAACACACAATAGGCCAATTGGGTTAATTGATAAGTGTGATTGGTACGAGTGCACGTTGAATTAATTGATGTGGAGCGCATAAGCACTCCATGTGGCCTAACCACTATTAACAATCACTGTACGGTTCAGATTCATCGAACGTATCTAATGTGGCGAAACTAGTTCGGCCACCCTCTCAGGAACTGTTACCGATAGCCTTGACTGCATAGTGGTCCCAATCATACTCAGATGCAATAGGCAGTCACATAGGTTAATCATAACAACATTTGATGAACAATTCAAGCACAATTCTCATTGAGCATTTTATCGAACATATTGAACATATAGTTATACATATGCATTTCAACCATAAATCACATAGTAGCAATTTGCATTATATGAAAGAAACTATAATTGTGGACAAGGTAGTTAAGTATCCTATCTCAACGACTTTGTTAGAAGCAATTTATCAAACACTTTCTCATTCAAACATTTTATCAAACACTTGGACTACATAATACCATATACACAAACTAAATTAGTTATAGCATATATTTTAGCAAATCCTTTCATAAAGGAGTTGTCATAAACATAACACCCATGTATTCTAAATTAATAGTCATGGAAAGCATAAATCATAATTTCACTTTCATTCAAACATTTCAACAAACACATGGGATGCATTTTATATTCACATAGTTCACACACGTGTATGATTTACGAAATACATCGTAACTAAGATCATATGTCAGCAATCAAGTTAGATATAAATCATTGCTGACATTAAAAGCCTTGAAAACCATAACTTAAACATTTATAGTCCACACCTTTCGTTGATTTTCTTGTTACGAACTCGGTTCGTACACTACGCTTCCGTCTACAGCACAACAGCTACCTAAATCACAAAATAGATTAGTTATTTCATCGTTTCCTCTATTTGAATCCCTAAAACAAGATTATGGTTAGGATTTCTTATCCAAATCATATTTAGAATCGACAATGTAGCAAAATGAGAGAGATGATTGGGTTCGTGGTGTAGTGGGAGTGAATCCCAGCAACAATCCACATACCTCTCTCTTTTTCTCACTCTTTTCTCCTCTTTCCTCTCTTCTCTCCTAGGGTTAGAGAATTCGTATGGAATGAGAGAGGGGTGGTTTAAGGGCATTATATAGGCCCGGAACTGATGTCAATGGCCCTAGAGTCATGGTATACTTTGGTTATAACCAAAGGGTGTCTGTTTTGGATAAACGGGACTCATCTAGAGGCCCATAATTCACCTGCATCATAAAATAAGTTCCCTGACCATGGATGTAAGTCAGGTTATGATTTTGGTTCGATCGGATTTATGGATCGACCATGGAGGACCTGTTTCAATTCAACGGTCATCGTCACTCGATCAGGGCCACAAGTATAATGACATGTGTAGGAAAATTTCCCTAATCCAAGGGTATAGTTTGGTCAGAATCTGATGGTCTAAAGTCTTTAATTTCGCCCGTAAACGAATGGTCCAATTCACTTAAGTTTGAGTTCATTTTCTAAAGATATTCGTGTTTCTCACACACTTTGCTTAGGGCTTAAGTTGTACGTTTCCAGATACTATTTGGGCTCGATTCCCGCAATGCTTGTCAAGCCCAGTACGGTGGTCATAACCTTATAGTTTCCTGATAATCAGACTTTCGACGCGTCGTCTAAGTCTGGTACAGAGTTTCAATGTGCTCCCGAGAGCAACTGGGTTTTGAGATTGCTCATAGGTCTTTAGATAATGTTGAGTTAGTGATTCTATTGGTTTTAGGTCTTGCAGTTCGTATAGATAGTGATTCAAGATAATTCACCTTTTAATTTAGCTTAGTGCTTAAATAATTTTCGTTTAATTTCTAAAGGATAAGGTCCTTAAGGATTTTTGCCTGAGATAGTACTCGAGTCTTTGTATAGATTTTTTCAAGACGTTACAATCTACCTCCCTTAAAGAAAAATTTCATCTTCAAAATTAGTACCTTTTCGTACTCCTTGAGAATCTAAGGATAGCTCTTATGGACTTCGCCTTCTATTTCCCATGTAGCCTCTTCCTCAGTGTGATATGTCCATAATACCTTCACAAGAGGGATAACTTTGTTGTATAGCACTTGTTCCTTCCTATCAAGAATACGTGTTGGTCAAAGTACGTATGTAGCATCTTCACTTAGCTGCACCTGCTCCCACTTAATAATGTGAGTAGGATCAGGAATGTATTTCTTCAGCATTGATACATGAAATACGTTGTGCACGTCTATGAGTGGTGTGGGCAAGGTGAGGTGATATGCTACCACACACACTCAGTTTAGAATATGGAATGGGCTAATGAATCTCAGCGTAAGTTTCCATTTCTTGCAAAGTGAAGGACTTCCTTTATGGGAGAAACCTTAAGAAACACGTGGTCCCCAACCTCAAATTTCAACTACCACCATTATGTATCGGCATAACTCTTTTATCTACTCTGTGCTGTAAGAAGTCATCACCTGATAATGTCAATCCTCTTAGAGGTCGCCTGTACTAAATCTGGGCCAATCAGGCTTCTCTCGCCAACTCCTGTCCAACAATGGGGTGCTCGACAAGGGCGTCCATACAGTGCCTCGTAGGGAGCCTTGCCAATGCTTACTTGAAAGATGTTGCTATAAGGGAACTCCGCATGGGGAAGACAGTCATCCCAACTGTTTTTAAAATAGAGCACACATGCCCACAACATGTCTTCTAACACCAGATTTACCCATTCCATCTGCCCGTCAGTCTATGGGTGGAATGTTGTACTGAACTTCAGTTTTACCCCCATTGCTTCCTGGATTCGAGTCCAAAAGATAGACATGAATCACATATCTCAATCCGACACAATCTCTATAGGTACTCCATGCAGATGTACTATCTCCTTGATGTATAGCTTGACCAAATCATCTACTGAGTTTGAGACTATAATTAGGAGGAAATGAGCCGATTTCATCAATCGGTCCATAATCACCCAAATGGAGTCGTGTCCCTTCATCGTCTTTGGTAACCTAGAAATGAAATCCATATCAAGTTCCACTTCCATTCAGCTATGGGCATGGGCTGAAGTAAACCAGGAGGTCAGTGATGCTTGACCTTGACTTGCTGGCATGTGAGATAATAGGATACAAAATCTGCTATGTGGGCCTTCATGTTGTCCCACCAGTACGAACGCTTCATATTTCGATACATCTTTGTACTTCTAGGATGCATCACCATCTTCGAATTGTGAATAGCTTCGAGAATTTCCTTTCTCAAGTCATGAAGATTCAGGATGCATACGTGGCCATGATAACGTAAACCCCCATCCGAACCAACTCTCCATTCAGAGTCTTCATCGTCACTAGCTCATTTTTTCATCTTCACTAACCATTCTTCTTCTCTCTAAGCCACAATGATCCGGTCATCAATAAGTGGTTGTATACAAATATGTACGATGCTCACGAATGGCTCCTCTACCTTAAGCTTCTGTTCGAAGTCTCGCATAAACTCTACCATGTTTCATTCTTCAATCATTAGCAGAGCCGCAAATTCTATTGTCTTCTTGCAGCTCAACGCATCTGCCACAAGGTTATCCTTACCAAGATGGTAGGAGACCTCAAACTTGAAGTCTTTCAAGGTTTCCATCCATCGCCGCTGCCTCATATTCAGGTCCCTTTATGTGAATATGTACTTGAGGCTCTTGTGCTCGCAAAAGAGCTCGAACTCCTCTCCATAAAGGTAATGTCTCCAGAGCTTTAATGTGAAGATAACTGCTACCAATTCCAGGTCGTGTGTAGGGTAGTTTTCTTCGTGCTTCCTCAATTGTCGTGAGGCATAGGCGATCACTCTATCCTTCTGCATAAGAACACAACCCAAACCAACACGAGACGTGTTGGTGTATATTGTATATCTGACCCCTTGCTCTAGTAATATTAGCACGGGTGTGGACATCAACTTGTCCTTCAATTCCTGAAAGGCTGCTTCTGCCTTCTCATTTTAGGAAAACTTAAGATCTTTTCGCATAAGCTGAGACAACGATCTGGCTATCTTATAAAAATCTTTAATGAATCGGAGATAGTAGCTAGCAAGTCCCAGTAAACTCCTCACTTCTGTAACTAAACCGGGCTGCTCTCAATCCTGAACTGCGGCCACCTTGGCAAGGTCCATAGTGATACCTTCGTTGGACACAACATGTCCCAAGAACTTGACTTCTTACTTCTAGAAGTCGCATTTCTTGTACTGAGCAAATAACTGGTTCTTCTAGAGAGTATTGAAGACTGCTTGTAGGTGCTCTTCATGATCCTTTTGGTTCTTGGAGTATATTAAAATGTCATCTATAAATACGATGATGGACCGATACAGGTACGACGGAAACACTCGGTTCATGAGGTCCATGAACACTGCCGGTGTGTTCATAAGTCCGAAA
Organism: Magnolia kwangsiensis; assembly: GCA_037074715.1. Taxonomy (NCBI): domain Eukaryota; kingdom Viridiplantae; phylum Streptophyta; class Magnoliopsida; order Magnoliales; family Magnoliaceae; genus Magnolia; species Magnolia kwangsiensis. The sequence goes on from CM073578.1 coordinate 74,661,013, forward strand.
GACATCATGAGGAACTCGTAGTGCCCAAAACTGGTTCTGAATGTCGTCTTTTACACGTCTTCATCCCTGATATGCAACTGATGGTACCTAGACTATAAGTTGATCTTTAAGAAATATTGTGCCCCTTTCAACTGGTCAAACAGATCATCTATCCTAGGCAAAGATACTTATTCTTGACTGTCACTTGGTTCAACCTATGATAATCAATACACAATCGTAGTGATCCATCCTTCTTCTTCATAAACAACATAGGTGCTCCCCAAGGAGATACACTCAGTCGTATGAAACCTAAATCCAACAAATCATCAATCTGTCTCCTCAATTCCTCCATTTCACATGGAGGCATGCGATATGTGGGTAAGGAAATGGGTGTCCCACCAGGCACAAGGTTGATAGTAAAGTCGATCTCTCACCGGGGAGGTAATCCGGGGATAGTCTTAAACACTTTCCAGAAGTCCTGGACCACGGGCATGTTTCCAAGTGTCGGACCATTATGATCTTTCAATAGGGCAGCATAATAAAGAACCTGGAAGGGGCAACTGACCTGAACAGGGAAAGTAAAGGTCATGTTTTTGGGACCTTGTGCCATCACCAGTCGGGTCTTGCAGTTGATCTTGGCTTTCATTTCAGTAAGCCAATCCATGTCGAGGATGATGTCATAATAGTATATAGTGGTGATGATCAGGTCAATAGACACCACCCTACTTCTTAAGTCTATCAAGTAACCCTTATATAGCTTAGTGGCATCTGTGAAGGTTCCTGCTACCACAATGACTCTCACCCCAACCATAGGGATAGTATTCAACCCTAAATTCTTGACCATAGAGTATGATATCATCGAAATAGTGGATCCGGTGTCCACCAACAGAAAAACTGGTATACCTTGGATGTGGGCAGTGACTTTGAAGGCTAAAGGCATTATAGCTGCTGACTCAGATACTTCAGCTGCAAGCGCATGCACATGCGCTTGTTGAGGACGATTTAGTTACGCTACCATAGGTCATTGAGGAGGCCTACTTTGAGGTACATTTGGTTTGTAAGAAGGCTGTGCTGGCGGTATTGATCGTAGAGGTAGAGTTGAAATGGCTTATGGCAACTGACAGTTGATCTTTTGAGGTGGCATAAAGCCATTATATCTCATCTTGGAACGCAATAAGTGTCTGTATAGCCCATCCTCTTACAGTAGGTGCACCATAGATCAGATCGTCTCTGCTGAGTCGGTGGAACCATAAGCCTGGGAGGTGAATCTGCACACAGCCTCTTGCCAAGGAACGGTCAGTTCGGTAAGTCCGGTCAGGGCCTTGGGCCCATGGGCACACGTGTACAGGACAGTCTATCACCATCCTGCTTAGCTCGCAGTGACATGTTCACTAGCTCAGCATAATTGGGAATGCTAGTGCAACACATCTTTGTACGAATTTCAAGTCGCAGACCCTTTGAAAATCACCTCATCTTCATCGGCTCGTTTTCCTAGTATCAAAGGAGCGTATCTGGCTAGCTCCGTGAATCTGTTCTCATACTCTAACACAGACATCCTTCCCTGTCAGAAGTGAAGGAACTCACCCTCCTTTTCATTATAGTAAGTGAGGGAGAAGTATTTTCCATGAAAGCGGGTCTAAAACGCATCCCACATCCATACATATCCAAGGGCAACTGTTTATAGGACGCTGTCCCACCAGAGACTGGCCTCCTTTCGAACATATAGGTAACCAACTCTACCTACTCTGCCTCAGTGCAGTGCAGTGACTTCAGCATCTTAAAGATGCAGTCGAGCCAATATTCGTCCTCCTCGGGCCTATAAGTGCCTGCAAAGGTGGGAGGTTGGAAACGCTGAAAGCATTCATATAAACCACAAGCATTCATATTCCCCACAAACTGAACAGGTGGTGCAGGAGAGACCATATTCATGTTCTGGGCAAGGGCCCCCACGATTGTGCTCCAAACTTGCTACTACTACTGCATTAGGAGCATCATCTACTCCAACCTATCAGGAGGAGGAGCCGCCTGAGGTATGTGTGGCATCAAGGTAGATGCATGGTTCTATTCTGGAACCGGTGGTGCACTAGGTGTTGGCCCATTTGTGGGGCCAGTGGTTGGCTGAGAATCCGGCATGGTGTCGCTATCAGGGCCCAAAGTAGGGTCCATGTGGCTATCGCTTAAGGGAGGTGCCCCGTCAAACGATCCACCAAGTATAAGACGTGCAGTGCTCTTAGGTGGCATTCCCTATATACAACATAGGGTGCAGCTCGTGTAAGATTTAGCATAATAACAAACACTCATCCAAACATCATTTACATTCCAAATCAAAAAAAGCCTCATGCATTTCATTTAACCAAAATTGTCACAATACATGAGATGTAGTCTTACATGGATCATGAAAGAAGATGCATGTGAGCTATTCTAACACAAGTTTTAAACACTAAACACAATAACAAACAACCAAGCCTACCAAGGCTATTACAAAAGAAAACTAAAAATAAAGCAAACTAAAAGACGACTGCATCGTATGACTAGCCGTCTGAATCTGGTGATGGTGGAGGAGCACCCTTGTCTTGCATACAGCAAAGGAGGTCCTTCAGAGTGTGGGACATCTTCTTAAATCTCTGCTTCATATAAGCCTGACTCTCTTCAAGCTTTTGCTTCAATTCATCCTGGGCCTCCTTGACCTCTTGTCTCAGGGCAGCCTGGTTCTCTCCAATCGAAGCCAGGCGGGCTTCCAGGGCAGCCTAGTCACGGCGGCGCCCATGTGTAGCAGTAGGAGGTCCCTCATCAAAATCTTGGGCCTCTTCCTCTTCTTCCTCACTTCCTTCTTCTATTTCATTTTCTTCCTCTTCTTCATTACTTTCTTCCTCTATTTCATTACTTTCTTCCTCTTCACTCTCTATCTCGCCCCCATACTTATCGAGTCAGGCTTGACGTTGTAGGGGGCCAATTCTCATATTGTTGAGCATAGCATCATTAATGACATGGATCGGCACAATCTCATCCATGTTAAGTCTATAGCTGAACTCTTGATCAACCTTACATATAAGTCGACTGAATAGGAGTGAAACATCTCTCCTAACAAAGCGTACAATCTGAATTATCTATAGTAGGGCGAATGTAGGCAGACATAGCTTGTCTCCTTGTCTAGCTCTATACAGGAATTCCACCATCAAACGAGTGCATTCGATACGGTTTCCCACCTCGGATACACATTATATGTGAATATGTGATGGAGCAGGTGAAAATTGTTCATCAATTTGGTCGATGGGAGGCAATTGCCTCGCTTCTAGTGAACCAGTCGGCCACAAAGAAACCGTGTACGGCGATCTCTTTGTCGTACACTCTTGAGATGAGATTTATTAGCATGCACTTCACCACGTGCAATTCCCATAATTCAGGCCATCAATCTACACTAACTATTGCTTCCTACCTTCCTATGAAAATAGTGAACTGTAGAGGCTCCAGTAGTGGATCCCATATGTGGATGTAGAAGGCTCAGACAGTTCTTTCACACGCATGATACTTACCTTCAAATATGGGACCACACTCGGATTCCAACAGGAGAACCATTACTAGATATGGCCCAAATAGCCTTTTGTCCACATGCACTTTAAACATAACTTTACGGTCATGAAACTTACCATGTCTGATGTCCACTGGTGGAGCTCTTTCCACTTGAATCTGGGGATCGAGATACCGCTTCGTCCTTTGCTCTCGTACGACACTTGTGCTTGCCTCAGCTCCCGCTTTCTTCCTCAGTAGGGTTGGGCAGCTAGGTCTAGCTTCATCTGTGGACGCTCTTCTCTTTCAAATGAGGGAAAGGAGCATGGAGAGTAAAAAGATGGCAATCACTAGCTCGAAAAGAGCCATGGAAGTGAAGAAAGCTTAATGGAGGAGATAGGTTGGTGGGTTTTGGGGTTTATGAGACACAATGGTGGACTTTGTGCTAAAATGAGAGGAAATAAGGGAGATGGGAGGTGGTAGGATATGGGTTTTAAGGGAAATGATGGTGGTTGCATGTGTATTGAAGAAGAAAAAGAAGATGGAGTATGGAATGAAGATTTGAGAGGGAAAATGAGGGTTTTAAGAGGTAGGAGGCTTGGAATGGGGGTAAAATGAATAAAGGGAGTAAGAGGGGTCCCAAATAGGGTGGTCCCACACGTGTACAGGGCCTCACATGGGTGGGTTAGGGTGGCAGGCCACCAGACCCGCAGGCCCGTCGCGGCCTGCTAGAGTGGACCGCGGTGCGCTGCGGTCGGCACGGTGCCACCGTGGTCTGTTGGACCATGGGTAGTGTCACTGCCTTGGGGGGCGGCCACCCCCCTCCCGAGGTGTCAGAAACACGCGGGGGGTCCCTGGGTCCCACCGTATTTTATGGTTCGGCCGCTATGGTCGTGAGATGTGTTTTCTCGCTCCATCTCGCACATATTCACGCCGTTTGGCATGTTTTGAGTTGGGGATTCACCAAATAATAGCTCCAACCCATCATTTGATAGCCTAGGAAGGAGTTGAGATTATTTTACATGGTCTCAATCATGTGCGGGCTATATTCAATGGTCACTTTTACCCATTGGTGAAACTTGGGATCTTAAGACTGTTTCTACATTTCAACGCCCCCACCTATGTTAAAGTACATGAGTGTGCATCGTGTTACCATAAATCAGGTCCATTTTAATCCAAATCATACTCTGATACCAACTTGTAATCTCCAAAAATTGAGGGTCGAGCAAAGCTCAATTCCTGAGTTCCAATGCATTACTTATGCAACATAGATAATGATGATTAAACGTTATCCATATTGGTGCATTAAACATGAGTGGGATTAATCTAAAATAACATATCATACTCCAGTTGTGATTAAATTAAGCAAGAGAAGGACTTAAGTACTTGAATTATAACATGAAAGTGTTTCACCATCCGGAGTATGAATCTGTTCCAGGCTGAATATATACAAGTGTTTGTTCCAAAATTTATGAAATACAAAATGTAACTGTCCAACTAGTCCATGTAACCCTATAATCCCGATGATTCAGAACAAGGTCTATAGAGACCTGTCTGATAGCTGAATATAGGAGAATTCATCCTCATCCATGATGTCCATTTTAGCTGCATAGGCTTCATCATCACCTATATCTACAACAGAGTCTGGTTGGTGTTTTAAAACACCATCCTAGAGTGGGAGTGAGTGATCAACTCAGTGGTAGTATAAGGTAAAGGTTAAAATGTTATCAATTCAGTCAAGCATTAATGATAAAGTAATACAACAATCATATCCTAAGTACTCTTGTTAATGAGAAAATAATATGCTGTAATGATGCATGTCCTCGACTACACTCCCTCAGTGACATCATCTTACAATCGCGCATGGTAAACTCCCTAAACATGCACTTTCTCGCCAAAGCACATGCAATGCGGTGCATGGTCATGTTAGCCAAGTAATTTATTAGGCTTATTCATACACCAGATTCGGAAAGCTAAGGTACCTTCCTTTATATCATTTACCTAAATAAGATCCATCTAGGGTCATCAATCCTAGTTAATCACATATAATAAGAAAATTGTAAGGCATCACTCATGATGAAAAGTAGTGGATTGGTAAGTTCACGAGTTCACACTCAAGACCACTCCGGAGATGCTCGTCACCTTAGCGTAAGCCTGATTTATACTTAAGGTCACTACGGAAGGCTCGTCACCTAAACATAGGCCGACAACTCGAATACGGTGTCCCATACACCACCATATCTGGCTCACGAGTTTGGGTTGCTCACTGGTCACTACGGGGAGGCTCGTCACCCCAGCGTAGGTCGACAACTCGACCACGGTGTCCCATACACCACCATGTCTAGCTCATGAGTCTTAGTGAATCTTCATACTATGGTTAAACGGGGTTTACATTGGTAAGTGGTACCTCGGATTCAAACAATAGTGTCCATACATGGTAAACACATAATAGGCCAATCGGATTAATTGATAAGTGCGATTGGTACTAGCGCACATTGAATTAATTAACATGGAGCGCTTAAGCACTCCACATGGCCTAACCACTGTCGACAATCACCGTATGGCTCGGATTCATTGAACGTATCTAATATGGAGAAACTAGTTCGACCACCCTCTCAGGAACCGTTACCGATTGTCTGGACTGCATAGTAGTCCCAATCATACTTAAATGCAATAGGCAGTCACATATGTTAATCATAAAAACATTTGACGAACAATTCAAGCATAATTACCATTGAGCATTTTATCGAACATATTGAATATATAGTTATACATATGCATTTCAACCATAAATCACATAGTAACAATTTGCATTACATGAAAGAAACTATAATTGTGGACGAGGTAGTTGAGAATTCTATCTCAACACCCTTGTTGGAAGCAATTTATCAAACACTTTCTCATTCAAAGATTTTATCAAACACTTGGACTACATAATATCATATACACAAACTAAATAAGTTATAGCATATATTTGGAAAATCCTTTCATATAGGAGTTGTCATACACACAACACACATGTATTCTAGATAAATAGTCATGGCAAGCATAAATCATAATTTCACTTTCATTCAAACATTTCAACAAACACATGGGATGCATTTTATATTCACATAGTTCACACACATGTATGATTTACGAAATAAATCGTAACTAAGATCATATGGTAACAATCAACTTAGATATAAATCATTGCTGACATTGAAAGCCTTGAAAACGATAACCTAAACATTTATAGTCCACACCTTTCATCAGTTTTCTTGTTACGAACTCAGTTTGTACACTACGCTTCAGTCTACAGCACAACTACCTAAATCACAAAATTGGTTAGTTATTCTGTCGTTTCCTCTATTTGAATCCCTAAAATAAGATTAGGATTAGGATTTCTTACCCAAATCATCTTTAGAATTGACAGTGTAGCAAAACGGGAGAGATGATTCAATTCATGGTAGTGGGAGTGAATCCCATCAACAATCTACAGATCTCTCTCTTCTCCTCACTCTTTTCTCCTCTTTCCTCTCTTCTCTCTCCCAGAGTTAGAGAATTCGTATGGAATGAGAGCACGTGGGGTGGTTTAAGGGCATTATATAGGACCAGAACTGATGTTGATGGCCCCAAAGCCATGGTATACTTAGGTTATAGCCAAATGGTGTCTATTTCGGGTAAACGGGACTCATCTGGAGGCCCAGTACTTACCTGCATCATGGAGTAAGTTCCGTGACCATGGATCTAAGTAAGTTTATGATTTTGATCTGATCAGATTTGTAAATCGACCGTGGAGGACCTGTTTCAGTTCAACGGTCATCGTCACTCAAACAGGGCCACAAGTATACCAACATGTGTAGGAAAATTTTCCTGATCCAAGGGTATAGTTTAGTCATAATCTAATGGTCTGAAGTCTTCAATTTTGCCCATAAGCAAATGGTCCAATTCACTTAAGTTTAAGTTCATTTTCTAAAGATATTCACATTTCTCACACACTTTACTTGGGACTCAAGTTGTGAGTTTCTGGATACTATTTAGGCTTGATTCCCGTGATGCTTGTCAAGCCCAATATGGCGATCATAGCCTTACAATTTCATGGTAATCGGACTTTTAACGCGCGGTCCAGGTCCGATATGGAGTTTCAATGTGCTCCCGAGAGCAACAGGGTTTTGAGATTGCTCATAGGTCTTTAGTTAATGTTGAGTTAGCGATTCTAATGGTTTTGGGTCTTGCAATTTATATAGATAGTGGTTCAAGATAATTCACCTACCACTATTAAAATGATTTTAGATGTAATCCAAGCTCTCACCCACATCATAGTGGGACCCACCGTGACATGTATGTTGTATATTCACATCATCCATTCATGTGGCCCCCATGTGATGTACGTGTTTGATCTGAGCTATCCATGTAATGAGGCCCCTTGGTGTAGTCCATAAATGCGGCCCACCTTGATCTATCTATGCTCTATCCATGAGGCCACCTTGATGTATTGGTGGCCCATCCATTAAGGTCTGCCTTGATTACAATTATAGCCTATTGTGATGTATTTTCAATCCATTTGGTAAGGCCCATTGTGATGTATTCATGGCCTACGGGAAAGGCCCATTGTGATGTATTCATGGCCTATGGACAAGGCCCATTGTGATATGTATTAGGCCCACTTGATGCAGCCCATTTGATGTATTTGAGGCCCACATGAAGCAACCCATTTGATGTATTTGAGGCCCACATTATGTGGCTCATTTAATGTATTTGAGGCCCATATGATGCAACCCATTTGATGTATTTGAGGCCCACATGATGCGACCCGCTTGATGTATATGAGGCCCGTTGGTGCGGCCCGTTGATTCGGCCCACTTGATGTATTGGGCCCATTAGAGCGGCCCATATGATGTGGCCTATTTGATGCATGTTGGCCCATTAAAGTGGCCCACTTGATGTATAGGAGGCCCATTAAGACATATTTGAGGCCCATTGGTTGAGGCCCAATGTAATGTATATAAGGACTATGAGTGGGCCCAATGAGACGTATGTGAGGCCTTTGTGCGGGCTGAATGTGATGTATATGAGGCCCATTGCGATATGATATTCCACCATGATGTATGTAATGATGTTTATGGTGGTCACTACTTGGGAGTGATGTTGGTTGAATGTCCACATTGATGGACAATGATCATTGGATGTCCACATTGTGACCTTTCCTTATGCTTTGTTAGGCTCATTCTTACCGATTTCGATTGTTGAGGATGATTTCGATTCTGATTATCGAGGCCAATTGTTAAGGCTGATTCCAATTCTGATTATCGAGGTCGATTTCGATTGTCAAGGCCATTATAGAGGACGATTTCGATTGTCGAGGCTGATTGTTAAGGCCAATTCTGATTTCAATTGTAATAGTCAGATCTCATGTCTGATTGTCGAGGCCCAATGTGATGTATATGTGGACCGTATTTAAGGCCCATTGTGATGTGCGTTTGACCCATGTTTGAGGCCCAATGTGATGTATATGTAGCCCGTATTTAAGGCCCATTGTGATGTATATTCAGCCCATGTTTGAGGCCCAATGTGAAGTATATGTGACCCATATTAGAGGCCCATTGTGATGCATATTTAGCTCGTGTTTAAGGCCCAATGTGATGTATATGAGGCCTATGTGATGAGGCCCATTGTGATGTATTTGAGAGCTAGGCAATGGAGCCCATTATAATGTATGTTAGGCCCATGTTAAAGGCCCATCATGATGTGTATTAAGCTCTTGAGTGAGGCCCATGGTGTTGTATATTTGGCCCTTGTGTGAGGTCATGGGTTTACTATATATTAGGCTCTATGTGGGTCATTCCTTGGGGACAATGTTGGTTAAATGTCCACATTATCGAGGTCGATTGTCGATGTCGGTTATTGATACCGATTATGAGTATGTGATAGCATATCATCATGATACATGCCCATACACATCATCTACATGTTTGTTTGAGATGTGGTTGACCATTGCATATGTCATTCAGTAGGTTGTTATGAGACTCCCCGATAGGCGAAGGTTATCTCACATGAGTGCACGGTATGCGCAGGATTGATAGATGACTAGATTGTATGACTTATGCACCTTGCATTGTGTGTTGTGATTATTATACACCCTAGCGACATTAAGGTCGTAGCCTCCACAGGCATATCGTGGATAGCCATATGGGACACCAAAAATATGTTATTAGCACGGGCTACCATAGATGGCCCTAGTTGAAAATCCTTAAACTCTCTTGGTACTAGAGGATGCCTTAACTTCGAGACCGAGTGGATATATGAGCCCCCGAGTACCGAATACCAGGAGGCTGCGTCTCCCACTGTGTCATAGTCGGTTGGGAGGGGCTGTGGCCTTACCCGCCCAAGGATAGAGGGCATAACTAGGCTGAGTTTGATCAGCTCATGAATGGGTCCACTATCGACATGCTGGGTAGATATTGGTTGATTACTGGCCAGGTGGATAACGGGTCTCTTCCACTTGCATGGTCGCGTGTCAGTGGGCAGGGATTGCATGTAGAGTGTACTAGACCCCGGTGATGATCCCAGAGATGTACAGTATTAATTTGTGGAGCAGGAGTTGCATACTCACTTCATTCATTCACTATCCACTCGGGCTAGTGGTGCACAAGTAATCATTATGTATACTTTCGTAATGGCCAGGATTTCAGTTAGGGCGTATGACTAATCAGAGATTAGGAGTTTACCACATTGAGTCTGACTATCCAAATTTAGGTATGGGACTAGTTTGGATAGAAGTGCCTTATGGTGGACCCCATAGCTTGCGATACTATGTACCATCATCCCAACTTCACACTCCTGCATGGTCATTCGGATAACATATTGCATTACATCCTTGGTATCTAATACTTGATTCTTTATGACTACTCATTTGCATAGCTAATTTGTATTGTGTAGTATGATATTGTATGATTCATGATTTTGTAAATATTTTCGACATTGTATGATTATGACGTTATATTTATTTACTTGGCATTTACCTTGTGCACACACTTTCACCACCCTTTAAGCTTTCTATAAGCTTATGCATGATAGATACGTGCAGGTGACATTAGGCTGCAACAGCGTGGAGCTTGGAGAATGTATTTGACTTCTGGAGCTTTGATTTCAATATATGTATTTCCCTTTTAGCATCATATTCAAATATTTATATTAGTGGATATGTGAAGATGATGTTGTTCTTGTGATTTGGGTATGCTTGTGGTTATGCTTCTTATGAGATAAATTCATATTGAAAATCCTCCTTATACGATCTCAGGAACGGCATCAGGCGTATGAGCGTTGGGAGCCGAGAATGGGGTACTACGGAGGCTGTCGACAACGGATTTGATGATCAGGAATTTTGTGAGCTCAGTTTTTAAATTTGGGGCGTGACAGGGAAGCTCTACTGCCTAGGCTCCTTTAACCTTCTTAAGCATGGTTCGGAGGTAATTCCTAATGATTTTGTTGACCACTTTAACCCATCCATTAGCCTGGGGGTGCTGAGGTGACAAGTAGATGTTCCAAATTCTGAGGTTCTTACTCATACCTCAGAATCGGTTGTTGTCGAATCGATTCTAATTGTCTAAGATGATCATGTGGGGGATCCCATACACTACCAAAAAAATGACCAAAGGCTACTGTTTCGACAAGAAAACAAATGCGTTTGTTTTGGGGGATTTATTTTATTCCAATATAACAAAGAGATTTCATACAAAATAATGGCATTATTGATTCTGAGTTCATATACATCCCTTCCAAATCCCTTGATTCCAAGATAGAATACTGAATAAATGGTAATTAATAAGGTTACATGTCAAATCTCAAATTCGACAGCATTACGGTGCTATTTCGATCATCTCCTAGGTACTTGGGAGGAATGTTGAATTTAATCAACCAATTTCTCTTTTGAACTCGTTCGTTGTGCCAAGGAGAGGGCTTGAAGCAGTGAAGGTCGAACTCCAATGATTTCGGTAGCATTTCGATCCCTTTTTACCTTGGCCACATGGTGACCTAGTTGCGCAACTAGCGCAACTGAATTACCGGTTGCACGGTCAATGCAACATAGTGCTTGGGTGCGCGATCCGTGCAACTTCTCTCCTGCGTTGCGCGATCAGTGCAACTTACTATCCCAGTTGCACGACCCGCGCAACTGACTCTGCTCCTCACCTTCAATCTATCTTCGGAGCTCCAACTTTTTCCAGAAAACCTTTCATCCCAACTAAGGAGGGGAGTGGGGTATTTATAGGCCTCCACACGTGTCAACCCTTGTTTCTTGTGCCATGGGCCCCACCTTGGATCAATTCTAGCCATTTATCTCGATCTATGTCTGTTTATGGTTGCACTACCCACGCAAGGGTAAAGATAGCCACGCGATCCGCCCAACGGTTGTTTCTGGTGCACGCTCTGCGCAAAGATAAAATAATCTTTTCCTCTCGCGCAATGCCTGTTCTGGATGCACGATGCCTAAGATTCTTTCTACCGATTACGTGAGCTGCACAACGACTGGTCTGGTTGCGCGATCCGCACAACATCATTTGTTCCCTTCTTCGTTTCTTTACTTTGCATGGTTTTTTCTCATCTTTGGATTTTCCTTCACGATGATTTTTTATGCTCCAAGAGATGCCCCCTTTATCCGTGGTTTTTTTCCCTTGAATCAAATAATATGGATCAATCTTCAAGAAAAATCTTTCGTTCATTAAGGTCGTTGCGTGGAAAAATCTTTCATTCATTAAGGTCATTGAGCAACCCGCGCAACGAAAACTCGAGTTTTGTACTCGACCCTTTCCTCTATAAATAGTCCAGCACTCGCCATTTCTTCACTTTCTCATCTCGCAACCAGACTCTGTTTCTCTGAATTTTTGCCCCCACGCAACATTTTTTTCACCACTCAAGGCCTTGAGCCATTACGCTGTCCGCGCAACTGTCTCTTCGTTACGTGACTCGAGCAACATCTACTCCTTCCAGTCTTCCTGACTTAGTCAGTTTTCCACCTTCACTCGGTCATGGCTGGTACAAAAAGAACCTTCGTCGCTATAAACCCTCCTTCTGAGAAACCTTCCCACCAAGAACTACCCAACATCGGAGCGTACCAAACTCTAACTCCTCAAGTAGAAGAATCACCATCCTCTCCTGCTCAACCCTTGCACAAGCGGTTCAAGACAACTCCTAGATGCCCCGTGTACATAAAAGAACCTGTACTCCCTACGTTTGATTTCCCTTCACGCATTGAGACACTGCCATCTCCTATTCGTAGGGCTATCATTATGGGTGATCTTGAGAGGCCTCCAAAGCATGGCCGCGAGTATGACTGGGAGAACTGGTTGAAGACAACGGCTCATTATCACATGAGCAGTCAAAGGCCACCTGCTAGAGAGGACACCCCTCCTCCTTCTAGACCCAAGAAGCACCGCTGCAACAAAGCCCAGGAATTCTAGGAGAAGATAAAGGATCACAACAGGAAGAAGCTCAACAACTCCTGAGAGTCAGATCGTGAGGTCCAAGGCACCATAAGATTTGACAATCCATATAGATAGGGCTTCGTCTCACTTCCAATTAGCATCCACCGCCATCATTCCATGCTGGTCTGCGAACCCAGAGATCACCTAACTTCAGAAAGACTGGCATACACGAAGTCTTGGTCATTTAAGGAGCCAAGGTTATTGGAAGGCATTCTGCAGCTACCGAGACCAAGATAGAAAGTAAGCGACATTCATCCTATGATCTTCCTCGTCCCTTCCTACGACATTCACAGCCTATACCCCACTTGCTTCTATGAGAAACTTAAACAGTGCTTCAGCCACCGTACCCTCATATGGAACCTGGAAGAGTTCAGGACAGGGGGTCTTCTCACTCCCTATAACTACTATTCTGAGTGGGCTGCTGCAATTTTAGTGAAATATGCTGGAACCTACAACCGGTTAAATGTGACCTACGACCAGTCGTAGGGTACCCACGACCGGTCGTAAAATCATCTTATCTTATCCCACTCGAAATTTCAAATTTCTGTTGGTTCTAAGACTAGTCGTAAGGGTCTTAAGACCAATCGAAGACGTGATTTTCTCATCTATAAATTGAACATGAATTTCAGAGGTTCGATAAGTAATTCAAGTATATTCAAAGCTCCACTCTGAGATAAGTTAGTGTTCATTTTAAGCGACATTGTGCATAATTTCTATTCTCTTTTGTTAGCTTTCATTATTTGATTTTGTTCCTAAATTCCAATCTAATTTGAAAAGAGGAATTGTTGTATTCCTTCTTCTTGAAATTTAAATCAAATAGAGTTATGCCCAATTGATTTAATTTAAAATCAATTAGAACTAGAACCATTGTAATGTGAGTTTGGACATGGAACTTGGACATTCAATCATCTACTCTGACTTGGTTCTTCTGGGCTGCTACAACAAAGGAGATATTCAGGTATTTTACATTTAATTGTAAATTCTTTTTTATTTTTGATTTTATTTAGGATTTACCAGAAAAATCTCATTGTATTGGTTATCTGAGGAGAGCCAGGAAAACTCAAAAGTGGGATTTTTTAAAATTTTGTAAGCCCACATAGAAAGACACAATTGTAAGGTTTTGGGTGAACCTATAAAAACCTAACTTGATAGTGAATGCTAATATCCCCTGTGTGAGGGGAGTAGCATTCTGTGTGGCTGTTATTAAACAGTTGGTGAACACACAAGCGAACCACTATAATCTCTTGTGTCTCGTGGTTAAATGGTTTATATTTCATATATTTTATTATTCATTTGTGGGATGTATATGTGGATGTGAATGCTGTAATCATTTATTTCAAGCATTGTGGGAATGTTGTAATAATTTAGCAATTATTTCTTTCGATTCCTTTTTCAACATTCTTATTTGTTCTAGTAAGGTTGCCCTGCCATTTCTATGGTGCATGGTTGTCCTTAAAATAGTATATAATTGATTGCAATTTATTCTTCAATATAGTTTGCATTTAATTTTCTTTTCCTCTTCGATTTGAGGTTTGATACAAAGACCTTTCTAGAAATAAGGTTGTCCTACCATAAACTCTGGTTTTTGGTGTAAGGTTGTCCTTAGAATAACATTTGTATCAACCTTTCAAGATCTGAATTTTGAGGTTGCTTTACATTCTTTACATTCCTGCATTGGGATCGGTTTGCTTTAATTGTTGGCTACCTCCTCACTCTCCTTAATCGAGAGTCCAGCCATCTGCCTAGCCAGAGACTCTTGATTTATTAGGAGGTTCTCTAATTCTAGCAACGTGAGCTGTGTCGGTCACCCAAGAACTGCTACCATGAAGCCACTGAACTCTGGCCTCAATCCTCGGATGATTATCCTGTGCATCTGGGTTTCGCTGATCTTGGACTCGTTATCCAGCTGAAAAATGTATGTGCGCGCTAGTGCATTTTACTAATAGGCTTTGAAGCCTAAGCTTGCTGGGATATTTCGTTACATATACATATATTTTTAACTTTAATGAAATGCTGCGAGATTGGCATGCTTCCCTGCGTTAGTGTGTCAATCTCATTTTTCAGGAGTTATAGACGAGCATCGTTTGCTCGGGAAAATAGCATAACAAACGAGTCCAAGCCTCTTTCGGAGTCTTGGCTTCTTGAATGTGCTCTAACAATTCATTTTGCACCGATGCTTTGATAATAAACATCGCCTTCCCAGCTCAGCTCATATTTTTCACTTCCGCAATGCTTCTGCATTCACCAGAGTGTTTTCTGGTGGATCAGCATCTGAACCAGCGACTGTCTCCCATAGATCCTGTCCTTGGAGATAAGACTCCATACATTTAGAAGCCTTAACCCAAAACCCTATTAGAAATGCATGCGCGGCCGTTCCCATAGATCTTGTCCTTGGAGATATGACTCCTTCGTATTTTTTTAATTTCTGTTGTTATAAATTTTATTTGGCATTGTCCTATTCACCCCCCCCCCCCCCCCCCCCTCCCTCCTCTAGGACATATAGCTAGGCCTTTTTAAGTGGTATCAGAGCCTAATAGCTCCTTTTTCTTAATTATTAGATTTATTTTCGGAGCTAACAATTTAAGCTATTTAAGATGTTAAATTTTGATAGACTACCAGTCACTAGGCCACCACCCTTTGATGGCTCCGACTATGCTTATTGAAAAGCCAGGATGAGAATATTTTTTAAAATCCATGGATGAAAGTGTGTGGCTGGCCACTGTGAATGGTTGGAACCCTCCTACCACTAAAGTAACTGGAGTTGATGGTTTAAAATCTATGAGAATAACACCTTATTTCTCGTGGACCACACTTTAGAAAAGTGAGAGTAGTGCAAATGCTAAAGCACAAAATGTAATCACTTGCGCACTATTACTAGATGAATTCAAAAGAATTATATCCTGTGATTCTATAGAGCAAGCTTGGGAAATATTAGAAATGACACACGAGGGTACCTCAATTGTCAAGAAATCGAAAGTTCAACTCCTTACAACCAAATTTGAGAAAATTCATATGGAGGAAAATAAAACATTTATGGACTTTAATACATGATTAAATGACATTGTAAACTCTATGTGGGGTCTTGGTGATAGAATCCCAGAAGTAAAGTGTGTACAAAAATACTACACTCACTTCTTGAACGGTTCAACTCTAAAGTAACCGCGATCCAGGAACTTCCTGATACGGATAATATGAGGGTTGAGGAATTAGTTGGTTCTTTACAAACCTACGAGTTAACGTTTAAAGCTCCAAAAGAAAAATCAATTGCTCTTAAAACTTCTAAAAATAATTTTCAAGAAAATTCTGATGTAAATAACTCTGAAGATGATATGGCTCTTTTGGCAAAAAAGTTTTATAAAATCTTCAAAAGTAAAAAGAAAGTTGATTTTCAAAAAGGAAATGATAAGAAAAAATCAAAATCAAAATCTAAAACTAGAAAATCTTTGAAAGATAGTCAAAGTTACAACTGCCAAGAATATGGGCATTTAGCTAACAAGTGTCCTAAAAAGGACAAACCCAAGAAGAAGGGTATGTTGGCTACTTGGGATGAATCCTCTGATTCGGAAGCTTCTTCTAAATCTGAAGATTCTGAAACTGAGTCGGGCAATGAAGTGAAAGCCCTTTTGAATCTAGTTAAATTCATATTTTCAGATAATGATTTAATAAGTGAAGAAAATTTAAATAGTGAATGTGAAAATGAAGATGATCTTCAAGATGCCTACAATGCCCTATACAAGGAGAGTTGTAAAATTGTGGTAAAATTGAAACTTCAAAAAGAGAAATTTTTTTAACTCAAAGAAATTTATGAATCTCTTGTTTTAAAAAAGTCCCATATTTCAGACTGTTTTGAAAAGATAAAATGTGATTTGGATTTTAAGACTGCCCAAGTTGAAAATCTTAAGTCTGAAAATGACCAATTAAAACATGAAGTTCATCTCTCTTGAGTTTAAAGGAAACTTGGAAATATGCCCAAGGTGATTCTAAATTTGAAAAACTCTTATCAAGATAGAGAAAATGTGGTGATCGATCCGGTTTAGGTTATGATAAGAATGTTTCTCCTAAACTGAAGAATGCACCTTCTAAGTTTGTAAAAGAGAGACCTTAAACTCAAAAGGGAAAGGACAAGTGTTTTCTAAAGACCCTAAGTCTGTTAAAAAATCTAAAGGAAATTATTCCAACTATAGGAAGCATAACCAAAATCCTTTGGCTGAAAAAATAATTGATTTACTTAAAGAGCTTCTAAAGTCTAACTCAATAGGTCATACTTATAATTCTTACAATCGGAAGAAAACCAACTATCCACTCAAACACAAAATGGTTATGAAATGGATTCTAAAGGTCACTTGCTTGGTTTCCCACACTACTTTCAAAGCTACAAGCCATTCAAAGTGGTACCTAGATAGCGGATGCTCCAGGCATATGACAGGCGACAAGGCTCTATTCACTGATCTAAAAGATATGACTGATGGTTCAGTCACATTTGGTGATGGCTGTAACTGCAAAATTATAGGCCAAGGTATGTTTCAACTCTATATCCTTCCGTTATTTAAAAATGTCTTATATGTTGAAAGACTAAAACATACTTTGCTAAGCATATCTCAAATATGCGATAATAACCATAGTGTTTGGTTTTCTAATCAAAGCTGTGAGATTCTAAACAAAAAGGGTTCAGTAATATTAACTGGACGTAGAACGTCTGAAAACTGCTATATTGTTAGTAATCCAGCTCATCTAATCAAACATGGTACATGGTTTATACAGACGAGATTGAATTATAGCACAAACGTCTTGGACATATACACTACCGAAACTTATTTAGATTGAGAAAAAGGAACTTATAAGAGGTCTATCCAAACTTTAAAAGTTAGATATGTGGTGAATGCCAGTTTGGCAAATAAATAAGGAACTCACACAAAAAGGTGAATTCCAAACCACATCAAGACCACTCAAACTTCTCCACATGGATCTGATAGGACCTACCAGAACGGAGAGTCGAGATGGCAAAAGGTATATCTTGGTAATAGTAGATGACTTTACTAGATATACATGGGTAGTCTTCTTAAGAGACAAATTAGAAACCCTTGAAGAAGTAAGAAAAGTTTTTAAAAGGATTCAAATTGAAAAAGGTTCTCAAATCAGTAAGATTCGTAGTGATCATGGATCTGAATTTGAGAATAACAGTTTTGAGAAGTTCTGTAGTGACCAAGGAATATTACATGAATTTTCATCATCCAAAACTCCACAACAAAATGGGATAGTGGAAAGAAAAAATAGAGTGCTACAAGAAATGGCTAATGTCATGTTGAATAGCATGAAGCTCTCTAAGAATCTTTGGGCTGAAGCAGTTAATACAGCTTGCTATGTTATTAACCGAGTTTACACTACTAAAGGCAATAATAAAACAGCTTATGAAATGTGGTTCGATAAAAAGCCTACTGTCAAATACTTTCGGGTTTTTGGCAGCAAGTACTATATTTTACATGATCATGAAAATTTGAAAAAATTTGATACAAAAATTGATGAAGGGATCTTTTTAGGGTATTCTTTAAATAGTCATGCTTATAGGGTTCTAAACAAAAGGACTGATGTAATTCAAGAGTTTATCAATGTGGTCATTGATGATCACTTAAACACACCAGTCTCAAGTTCAGATAATGATGAAGTTTTTGTAGTTGATGAACCTGATACTTCATCTAATCAGACTGATTCTGAACTAAGGACTGTTAAAGATCATCCAACTACTCAAATTCTTGAAAACCCTCTCACTGGTGTGCGTACTCATAGACAACTTAAGGATATATGTAATTACATATGTTTTACATCCCAGATAGAACCATCTAGCGTAAAAGAAGCTCTTGCTGATGAAAACTGGATTGTTGCGATGCAAGAAGAAGTTAACCAATTCGTAAGAAATGATGTTTGGTATCTCATACCTAGACCCAAAGATAAGCACATCATTGGAACAAAATGGATTTTCAAAAATAAGTCTGATGAGTTTAGAAATATAATTAGGAACAAGGCTAGGTTAGTGGTACAAGGTTACACTCAAATTGAAGGTATTGATTTTGATGAAACCTTTGCACCAGTAGCACGTCTTGAATCAATCAGACTATTTATATCCATTGCATGTTTTAGAAAAATCAAGATTTATCAAATGGATGTGAAAAGTACTTTCTTAAATCGTGATTTTCATGAGGAAGTCTACATTGAACAACCAATGGATTTTAAAGATCCCAAAAATGTTGATCATGTGTATCACCTTAAAAAGGCACTTTACGAATTAAAACAAGCTCCCAGTGCATGGTATGAGAAACTAATAAAGTTTCTGTTAAGCCATAATTTTCAAATGGGATCCGTTGATAAAACTCTGTTTGTTAAAAAAAATAATAATCATATTTTAATGGTATAAATTTATGTTGATGATATCATTTATGGATCTACCTGTACTGACATGACTACTGAGTTTACAGATTTGATGAAGTCACGGTTTGAAATGAGCATGGTTGGGGAAATGAATTATTTCTTAGGGTTGTAAGTAAAGCAACAACCTGATGGAATATTCATTTCTCAATCTAAATATACCTTGAATCTAATTAAAAGATTTGGATTTGAGAATGGTAAGAACTTTAATACTCCTATGAGTAGTACATTGAAACTCTCAAAAGATTCTAAAAGTAAACATGTTGATCCGAAATTATATCAGAGTATGATTGGTAGCCTATTATATTTAACTACTAGTAGACCTGATATCGCACCAAGTGTTGGTATTTGTGCCAGATATCAATATGATCCTAAAGAATCACATTTGATTATTTTCAAGCGGATTATTAGATATGTCGCAAGTACTATGAATCTCAGTCTCTGGTATCCACATGAGACTAGTGTTTAACTAGCTGGGTACTCGGATGTTGATTGGGCTGATAATCTAGATGATAGAAAATCAACTAGTGGTGGTTACTTATATATCGAAAACTGTTTAGTTTCTTGGTTTAGCAAGAAACAAAGTTCTATATCACTTTCAATAGCTGAAGGTGAATACATCGCAGCTGGTAATGCATGTACGTAGCTTGTTTGGATGAATCGAATGTTAAGTGATTATAGAATTAAATAGGATTCTATGTTATTATACTGTGATAAATCAAGTGCCATAAATATTTTAAAAAATCCTATTCAGCATTCTCGTACTAAGCACATTGACATTAGATTTCATTATATCCGAGAATTAGTAGAAGAAAATGTTATATCTTTGGAATATATACCTACTGAGAATCAACGTGCTGATATTTTCACTAAACTTCTCGATAAAAGCAGGTTTAACCAAATGAAATTTGATCTTGGCATGTGCATTTTAAGATGATAATTTATGTCTTTTGTATTATATTGTATATTCTTGCTAGTTTAGACTTTTATTTTTGCAATTCATACTGAAAAATTGTGTAAAACTTAATGGTAT
This sequence comes from Magnolia kwangsiensis, assembly GCA_037074715.1. Lineage (NCBI taxonomy): Eukaryota > Viridiplantae > Streptophyta > Magnoliopsida > Magnoliales > Magnoliaceae > Magnolia > Magnolia kwangsiensis. The sequence goes on from CM073578.1 coordinate 74,681,416, forward strand.
ACTACATTTTTGGCTGGTACTCGACCGATTATGAATATACACGACCAGTCATGGTACGACTGGTCGTGTACATCCACGACCAGTCATGAATCGCGTGGATATCCTTTATTTGGGGAAAATCCATTATCTTCCTCATTTCTAATTCAAGCTCCAAGGGGCCGAACCTCGACTAGTTGAAGCAAACTTCTAAAATCTTCATGGTTAGTGCTCCATTTTCATTTTTTCTTATAGTTTTGTGTTTAGATTACTTCCATTTCTCTCTAGAAATTATTTATTTCAAATTTCATTGTGATTTGGAGTTTTCCTTTTGAAAAATCTGATTTGAAAAAACCCACTCCTCAATTGTTTGCAACTTTTTATTTCTTTGAAATCCTTGTTACAAATGGCTTCTAAGGGAAGAAAAATAACTTCTCGTGGTCCATCTTCTTCCAGATCGGCCACTATCCCTAAGCGTCATCTTAGGGCTCCCGAGGATGAACCATCCTTTGTTTGGGACATCCGATTGCGTAATGTTATTTTTGAACATCCTGTTGATGTTAATCATACTACTCCTTTTGATATCCTTCCTATGATCCAAGTTGTAGGTTGGGATAACTTATTGCATTGGGGTGGGCCTGCATACCGGTCCATTGCCCAATCCATGTTTTCTTGCATATCTGATTTTTCACTGGAAAATCTAACGTTTAGAATTACCACAAGAGAAGGACCATTTGACGTAGATCGTCATTTAATTTCAGCTCTTATGGAAATTTCTATGAATGATGAGGGAGTTCTCATTCATACACTATCTGAAAAATCCTCATAGACTAAAAAATGTATGCTAAGGACTTATGCAATCTGGATGCTCAATGGACACATAAAGGAAATGCACTCCCCTCAAGATTTTTATTATCCAAATACAGAGTGCTTCATAGGATCATTGTGTCAAATTTGTATCCTCGTTCGGGTAATAAAACTGAGTTAACGACATTCATGGTTCGTGTTCTTCATAATATTGCCAGAGGTGCTAACATTTGCTTACCTTCCTTGATTTGTCACTCCATCATTCAGTTTCGACTTTATCCTAGTCATAGTGATATCCCTTTTGGTTATTTAATGACTGTATTGGCCACCCATATGTTAATCGACATGCCGGTTGGTGAAGCCCCTATCCATCATCTAATATTTAACAACTCTAATATCAATAAGATGAAGCTGAAATTTTTTCCTGGCCAAAGCAATGGTGTTGATACGGCTGAAGCTGAACATGAGGAAGAAGCTGGTGATCTTCCTCCTGATGATATTAATATGGATGATATTTTTAAAGAAATTGAATCTGACTCTGCAAATGATCCAGATTATGAGTCTTCTATATATGATGCTCAACTGAGTGCATTGAAGGAGAAAGTTGAGAATATAAATGTTAGGATGGAAAACATGTCTGTTGCCCATGATCTTCAATTCAAGTATATGCGCAAGTATCTTAAGCGCTTGAATAAGGGCATGCATAAACTTGATCCTTCCATCCCTGCTCCTTCATCTGGTTCAATTAGTTCATTTTCTATTTGCTGGTCTGTAATAACTATATTTCTAATATGGTCACTTGACTGGATTTGCTACTTTACCTATTGTTGATTTAGCTTAGTTCTCACTTTATATATGTTTCTTGTGCTATGTTCTAAAACTCTTGTCTATTATCCTCTTCTTTATCTCCTTGATTATTACTCCTTACCAATTTGTTTTTGTGCTTCCTTTGTCATATTGTGATAAAAAGGGTGAGTATGATATATTTAATGCTGGATTAGTTTTTGTCATATTTTTGAGATATATGTTACTCAGGGGGAGTATGTGCAGAGATAGACTGTATGCACATGAGTCTGTATGAGCATGAGTGTATGAGTATGGATTGTATGTTGGTTAAAGATTGGTTTGCAAATACATGAATGTGTGCTAGTTGATATCAAGTGGTGCATGATTCTTTAATCAGATATTCGGTGTCATATCTTGGTTATGTGTTTTGTCACGAATTTGACAAAGAGGGAGCTTGTAAGTGCTATAGTTTATAGCCCCTTGTTATTGTCAAATTTGTGGTAGCAAAGACACTACTTTGAAGCTTGTATATGTGATTCAAGAAGCTTTCAAGATCTCAAAAGTGTTCAAGTCCAAGAAGCTTTCAAGATCTTAGAAGTGTTCAAGTTCAAGAAGCTTTCAAGATCTCAGAAGTGATCAAGTTCAAGTTCAAAGATCTCAGGTTTTGTTATACTTAAAGGTCACTTGTCTTCAAGTTTCAATGTCCTTGCTTTACTATTGAGGTAAGACAGACCTTAGGTTGACCTTTAGAGTAGGACATTTTGGATACATAATCTATATATGTTTTATACGTAAATTTGGCCTGTTCTAAGACTAGTCCTGGACCTTGTTCAACTAGTCCTAGCACTGATTCGACCAGTCCAAGAAATTTCACGACCAGTCCTAAGTTGTTTAGGATTTTCAGAATTTTTTGGTTACTCTACGACCAGTCCTGGTTACTGTTTGACCAGTCATAGGAATAGTGTTGACTGGTTCTTCGACCAGTCGTAGACCTTCGACTCAAAGTCCAGCAATGAAATTCATAGGTCTATGACCAGTCTTGTGGAACCTACGATCGGTCGAATGTGACCTGCGACCAGTCGTAGTGTACCCACAACCGGTCGTAAAACTGTTTTATCTTATCCCGCTCGAAATTTCAAATTTCTGTTGGTTCTAAGACCAATCTTAGGGGTCTTAAGACCAGTCAAAGACTTGATTTGCTTGACTATAAATTGAACACGAATTTCAGAGGTTCGATAAGTAATTCAAGTATATTCAAAGCTCCACTCTGAGATAAGTTAGTGTTCATTTTAAGCTACATTGCGCATAATTTCTATTCTCTTTTGTTAGCTTTCATTATTTGATTTTGTTCCTGAATTCTAATCTAATTTGAAAAGAGGAATTGTTGTATTCCTTCTTCTTGAATTAAAATCAAATAGAGTTATGCCCAATTTGATTTAATTTAAAATTAATTAGAACTTAGAACCATTGTAATGTGAGTTTGGACATTGAACTTGGACATTCAATCATCTACTCTAACTTGGTTTTTCTAGGCTGCTATAACGAAGGAGATATTCAGGTATTTTACATTTAATTGTAAATTCCTTTTTATTTTTGGTTTTGTTTAGAATTTGCCAGAAAAATCTCATTGTATTGGTTATCTACGGAGAGTCAGGAAAACTCAGAAGTGGTGTTTTATTTAATTGTGTAAGCCCACATAGAAAGACACAATTGTAAGGTTTTGGGTGAACCTGTAAAAGCCTAACTTGATAGTGAACGCTAATATCCCCTGTGTGAGGATATTAGGAGTGGAGTTGCATTCTGTGTGGCTGTTATTAAACAGTTGGTGAACACACGGGTGAACCACTATAATCCCTTGTATCTCGTGGTTCAATGGTTTATATTTCATATCTTTTATTAATAATTTGTGGGATGTATATGTGGATGTGAATGCTGTAATCATTTATTTCAAGCATTGTGGGAATGCTGTAATAATTTAGCAATTATTTCTTTCGATTCCTTTTTCAGTAATCTTATTTATTCTAGTAAGGTTGCCCTGCCATTTCTATACTACATGGTTGTCCTTAGAACAGTATATAATTGATTACAATTTATTCTTCAATACAGTTTGCATTTAATTTTCTTTTCCTCTTCGATTTGAGGTTTGATACAAAGACCTTTCTAGAAATAAGGTTATCCTACCATAAACTCTAGTTTTTGGTGTAAGGTTGTCCTTAGAATAACATTTGTATCAAATTCTCAAGATCTGAATTTTGAGGTTTCTTTACATTCTTTACATTCCTGCATTGGGATCGGTTTGCTTTAATTGTTGGCCATCGTATTTGTTTAATTTTCGTTGTTACAAATTTTATTTGGCATTGTCCTATTCAACCCCCCCCCCCCCCCCCCCCCCCTCTTGGACATATAGCTAAGCCTTTTCAGCATGCCATTTGAAGAGCCCATCTGTCGATTCTGCTCCAACATACATGCCATAGCATTATTTCCTCTGTTGGCTTGGCATCTACTTTCCCTGGACCATTGAAGCACCTGACAAGGCCTATGTTCACCCTTCCCGGGTTCCTCTCTACTTCTTCCAAAAGAGATCTATGGAAAAAAGATCCTATGACTAGGCGAAGGATGTTATAGCCTCTGATGCAAAAATAGACTACTTCCATTTCGGTTTGTCTCGTTATACCGTGGATACGGAGAAGGCGGACACAGAATCCCTTTCCCCGGAGGAAAGGGAATTTTTTATATCTATCAGATCATGCAGTCTCCCCTTGAGAGAAGGAACTGAATTCTGGCAAGAGCTGTATTACCCCATCCATTTCGCCCGCCAGTTCGGCTTTGATCAAGCAGTCTTAGAAGATTGCGGATTAGTCACCAAAAGGATGCGGAGTTACGGTACCGGCCTATTTAATTGGTGGAAACAACTATTGGGTCGTGCCAACTCTTCTTTTATCATTCTAGATTGTGGACGTACCCCAAGAGCATCATATAACCACATGAGATGGTGGGTACACCAATCCTACCTGGTCAGAAAAAGTCAACTAGTGAATAAACCTATATGGCTTCCTCCTCCTACGCCCAATGGACGCACTTTTAAAATGGGGGTCGGTTTCATTGTGGTCATCGCTACGTATATATCTCCACGGATGAGACCATTCGTGAGATAAATCCTGACAACACTCTCGAAGGCTGGACAACATATGGCGACACTCGTGACTTTGAACAAATTCCTCTCCAGCATCTTCGAAGAGAAGTTGCAGAAGAGGTTATCCCTTAATCAGAGAACATTGCCGATGCTCCAAACCATCCCTCTCCTTCCACTCATCCTCAGCAACAACCAATGTCTTCCCCTATTTCTAAGACTCGCTTTTCTCCACAGCAGCCAACTTCTTCCCCAATGACCAGATCCTGAACACGCGCCCAAACTTCTCCCCAGTTAGGGATTACAACTACTGCCTGTCCAGTTGTAGCAGCCACAAAGGTTGAACTAGAAGATCAGCAATCTCTTCCCTCTAAAGGGAAACAAGTTATTGAGGAATCAAGTGAAGAAAGTTCCAGTGACGGAAGTTCATCTTCTTCATCTGAACATACTGCTTCTGATGAAAGCATAACGGAAGAAGAAGATGCTGATTATGAAGAGGGAGAAGCTGATGTCAGTGAAAACAATGATACAACTGTAGAGGAGGCTCCAGTTGATGGGGGGCATATACTCCCAACTTCTAAAGCCATACTTGCAGAAGTTTCGCCTATCGCAGAGGAAGAAGAAGGAGAACTCCTTGATTATGGAGAATGCGGACATTCACCATGTAAGATAGTTTTACTATCATTGTTTACTTTTGTTCTCCCTTTCTTGCCTCCTTATCTTACACATTTTATCTCAGGTAATCAAGCCGTAAATACAGAGGTAGACAGTGCCTCTCCTTCAAATTTCCCCCTGTTGTACCAAGAGCTTCACCAAGATTTTCAATTCCTCTGTTATCAGTGAAACACGAGATTGCTTTCCCAACGGAGCCTACTGATTTTCCTACTCCGATCACGGCTGCTTCAAGCACCGAACATGAAATGGCTTCTCCGGTGGAGCCAACTGTGCTACTTACCTCTACTACTATTATTTCGAGCACTAAAGCTATGACTCCTTCTTTTGCTGAGATGGTAACACCTGAGCCTCCTTTTGCTAGGGAGACTTAACTTCTCGCTATTCAGACATCAGCAGAAAGTATCCCCTTCTGTCCACATTTCTTTATATTGCCTGCACATAAAAATGTTATTATAATTTTGTATTTCTTATTTCTTAACAGGGAATATACCTCAAAGCGGCGCAACAAGCTCTAGCTCTATCAGAACTTCATCACACATGTTATCTTTTGAGAAAATTCCTTCATATAAATTGGCATTGATCAAGAATTTCGTATTGGCGATCATCGAAATGTTCAAGGATCCTAATCAATGGTCTGATTTGATTGTTGCTTTGGATGTACTGGACAGCACCGCATGAATGGTCAAAGTTGACATTTCTCTTGTGCGTAATGCCCTTTTAAGGTTTCATAATTCAATAGCCACTTTGTCCTCATCTGAAACTTTGACTGTCCCACCTGAAACCATGGAGTATAAGAAACAACTTGCATACTCCAAAGAGAAGGTTTCTCAGCTTGCTCCTATCGTGTCTCACCATGATCAAGAACAATCCTCTTTATCAGAGTAACTGAGGGCCTTTGCTGATAATGAAGCAATTATCCAGAATTGCATTTCTCTTCTGAAGCAAGAGATTGCACAATTGGAGAAACAAAGCTCAGAAGAGAGGCTGATTATTGAAAGAGTACAAGAGAAGATAGACTGCAGCTTTCATTATGTTAACTCTGAAAGATCTTAACTGACTAAGAACAAAGAACTGATAACCTCGCTAGAAGAGAAATTGGCTGGTCTCCCTGATCCTTCAAGAATGTTTTAACTGCTCTCCTGGAACATGTCGCTACCCAAGTTAATTTTCAAGAGAATTTACACCAACACTTAGCAGCATTAGGCATTACAAAGGAATTGTAAGACTGTTTTGTTTTACTACTGTAACTATTTTCAAGATCGCAAATGATACAAGTTTCTCATGATATTTTGATAATGATGCTTTTGTTTGACATACTATTGATATATTATACTACTTTATTTATTATATTATATATTATTATATTTTTTCTTATATATCCTTTTATGACTTGTTAGCAAAGGATTCCTAAATGATCCTTGTCTTAGTTGGCGGTACAAAATTTCAATTTAGTCAGTCACACAGTTTAAGCTCTTGAGTAGTTGGAGCAAGCAATTTCTTAGACTCTTGTGGGAGTCAGGTCTTACGTGATGGTCTCTGTAACTCTTATGAGTTTGTTGGACCCCTCACTACCTAGTGAGTTCACAAACCGCGATCCATCAGAGGGGCCCAGTGAAGCTACCGGGGCCGTGAACTCGGGTTGGATTTACGCACAGGGTTGGCCGCGGTAACTCTCTAAAGTTCACAGAGCGCACAAGGCTACCTTTGGAGTACCAAATCCAGGTCTGTCAGTCCATCAATGAGTAGATTTAGGCCCTTCCTCATGAGTTACTATTGGAATTGATTCTCTAAATCTGGGGGGTCTTATGCATGGTTGGCCTATCTATAGACATGGCCCAAAGAGCTCACACTGAGGCCTGCTTTTTCTTCATCTGCAAGGTTGGGCCCATTCACGGGAGGGCATTTACCTCTGTTCCTCGTGACGCTGCCGAAAAGCTATACAGACGGCATTTTTCTTACACGCGTGACTAGCCTTCATAGACTTTTGGCCTTTTAGGTTTTTAGTCCTTGGCTTCATCAGCTGCCCACATGGGTATGCATATGATGGCCTTCACAGGATTTTTAGGGCCACTGGCTTCTCATTGTTGCCTGAATGGCGAAAATGATAGGTCTTGTGCATAGCTGGTCCCTTTTAAGATTTGGTCCTTTTAGGACTTGGCCTTCTTGGGACTTGACTAGACTACCTTGGATGATTGCAGGTCTTATGCATAGCTGGCCATATAAGCTTGGCTAGGCTACCTTAAAATGCCTTTAAAGACAATAACGGGCGTGATCGTTGTCGTTGCATTGTGAGAATAATAAATTTCTCTGATTGGGAAAGAGTGATCATCGTTGCGGTGAAGACAATAACTGGCGTGATCGTTATCATTGCACTGTGAGAATAATAAACTTCTCTGATTGGGAAAGAGTGATCATCGTTGCGGTGCTGCGAAAACTCTGACTGAGATTGATATGTCACCACATTTGCTAATATTTTCAGGAGAACCCATCTTTGTTGTTTATAGTATATTGGCATGGTGACGATACCAATTCTGACAGGCTTTTTCAGAGCATTTTTTATAATGGAAATAGTCACTTTCTCTTCTTACTACTTGTTTGATATCCAGTCTTAACATACTTGCAAACTTTTTCTTTATTCATTCTCTGGATGACGTCTAGACCATATAGACATAGTTTTGCTCACCCTTGCCCCCTTTTGATTCAGAGTCATTATGCTAGTGATGTTCTGCATCAAAACTAATAACATCTTTAGGGATGGTATCTCTTTAAGAAGCGAACATTGACCGAAATACTGATACTTTGTCCATTTTGATCTACAACTCTGTATGAGCCGTTGGAGTATACTTCTTTTATTATATAAGGCCCATCCCATTTAGGCTTAAACTTGCCCCCTGTCCGACAGGTGACCACTATAGGCTTTTTGAGCATCAGCACCATATCCCCCTTCTTGAAGGAACGATATTTAACATGTTTGTCGAAGGCGGTTGATATTCTGGCTTGATATGATTGCAGTCGCTGTTGGGCTGCCAGCCGTCTTTCATCAAGTAGATCCACTCTGAGTGAAGCTACCTGTATTTCAACTGGGATCACGGCTTCCACGCCATATACCAGAGAATATGGTGTTCCATTCGTCGATGTCTGGTGAGTTATTCGATATGCCCACAAAGCTTCTTGCAATTTCGTCCCAATCACGCTTATTTTCGATCACCGTCTTCTTCAGTATTTTGACTATCATTTTATTAAATGCCACAGCTAATCCATTAGCTGGCGGATAGTAAGGTGTTGAGAACGAATGATGAATGCTGCATTTTTGATAGAGCTTTTCCATGCCTCTGTTCTTGAAAGGGGTGTCATTTTCTGTAAAAATCTTCTTCGGGATACCATGGCGGTATATGATTGCGTGACGGATGAAATTAACAACATCCCCTTCTTTAACATTGCGTAAAGTAATTGATTTTGTCCATTTGGAGAAATAATCCATTGCTGCCAATAATATTGCTTACCTTTGGACGAAGGCAGATTTATGGGACCAATGACATCTAGCCCCCAAATTGAAAAGGGCCAAGAGGCGACCAACTGATGCAGGTCTTCTAGAGGGACATGTATGACATCCCCATGAATCTGACATTCATGACACCACTTCTTATAATCAATCACGTCTTTGAACATGGAAGGCTAATAATATCCCATTCAGTGTACTGTATGGAACAGATTTCGGCTAGCTTGATGTGCCCCACATTCCCCAGAATGCGCTTCTCGTAATGTTTAATTCGCCTTCTGCTAATCTAAGCAACGTAACAACATTCCATTGTACGATCTCCTGTATAATACTTCTCCACATATAATGAACCTTTTTTACCATTGCTTGATCTGTTGTTTCTCTGCTAGTTCTTCTGGAAAGATGTCATATTTGAGATAATCGATGAGAGGTTGGCGCCAATCATTTGTCGTTATCTCCTAACACGATACAGGAAGTGTTTCAACAGTCTTTTTGATGATTTCTGCAGATGGTAAAAATATTCTCTCTTCTATGGTTACCTGAAGAGGACTTCGATTTGAGCAGGAAAGGGCTGCTGCTAAGCTGGCTAAAGTATCTACCTTCGTGTTTTCAGACCGCAACACGTGTGTAATTTCAACATGATAGAATTGTTCTAGCAACTATTGCGCTTTCCGATAGTACTACAAAAGTTCTTGCTTCCTCACTTCGAACTCAGTTGTCAATTAGTTTATGATCAACTTAGAATCTCCAAAGATATGCACCATTTTTATCTTCATTTCTCGGGCCATTTCCATTCCAATAATAAGAGCTTTGTACTCTGCCTCATTATTCGTGCATGTAGTACACAACGTAAAAGAGTAAGGCAACAAGTCACCTTGAGGAGTAATGAATATCACTCCTACCCCTGATCCTGATGCTCAAACTGCGCCATCAAAGTACATCTGCCATGGGTTTTATGACTCAGCCAACATTATTTGTTCATCTGGAAAGTCTTCATTGATAATTTCATGTTCTGCTGCGGGATGCGCTGCGAGGAAGTCTGTCACTGCTTGTCCTTTTACTGCCTTTTCCGGTTCATACGTAATGGTATATTCTGAAAGCAGCAGCATCCATTTGGCCAATTTGCTGCTCAACATTGGCCTGGTCATTAAAAACTTGATAGGGTCTGCCCTTGAGATCAGAGTTATATCGTGAGAGAGATAATAGTGTCTTAACTTCTGTACCGTGAATATCAATCCTAGACACTCCTTCTCGATCGGCGTATAGTCACATTCTGCACCCATCAGTGTTCGACTCAAATAATAAAGAGCAGTTTCTTTTCCGGCTTCATTCACCTGAGCTAACAAAGCCCCTAAAGATCTTTCAGCCGCAGATATGTACAGAATTAGCAGTTTCCCTTTTATTGGAGCAGTCAGTACTGGCGGTCGTTTCAGTAAATCTTTGATGGAGTCGAATGTGTTTTGGCAGGCTTGGTCCCACACAAATTCTATATCTTTCTTCATCAGATGGGAAAACGGTTGACACCTCCCTGCAAGATTCGAAATGAAACGACGAATGTATACTAGCTTTCCTTGCAAACTTTTTAATTCCTTCAATGTTTTCGGTGGTGGCATATTTTGAATGGCTTGGATTTTTCCTGGATCAATCTCAATGCCTTTATGCCAGATAACAAAACTGAGGAACTTTCCTGAAGACACTCCAAACGCACGCTTAGCTGGATTCATTTTTAAATGTTTCCTTCTAAGCTGACGAAAGACTGATGTCAAATATTCACAATGCTCTTGATAATCTCCTAATCTGACCACCAAGTCATCAACATAACATTCAACATGCTTGTGCATCATATCTTGGAAAATATTCTGCATTGCCCTCTGATACATTGCTCCGGTATTTTTAAGACCAAATGGCATGACTTTATAACAATAGATCCCCAATGACATTCTGAATGCTGTCGCTTCTTCATCTTCGGGTGTCATCCTTATTTGATTATACCCTGCGTAATTTTCATGAAGGACATGATAGCGTATTGAGTGGTGCTATCAATCAGTAGCTCCGTAATCGAGAGGGGAAAATCATCTTTCAAACAGGCCTCATTTAGATCTCTAAAGTCCACACACACTCTGACTTGCCCATTTTTCTTTTTCACCGGGACGATGTTTGATATCCATTTGGGATATTTGACTTCCCTGATAACCCAACTTTTATTAACTTGGTCACTTCTTCTTCTATCAGGGGAACCAAGTCCGGATGAAATCGTCTTTATGCTTGTTTAACCGGTTTTTTCTCTTTAGAGATGTTTAATCTGTGCATTGCCACTAAAGGTTCTAAGCCTGACATTCCACATATGTCCAAGCGAAGACATCTTTATTTTTTTTGAGGAGTCGAACATATTCCTCAGACTCCTGTGCAGAAAGACCGGCATTGATAAATGTATTTCTTAGTTCCTTTTTCGTGCCTAGATTTACCTCTTGGAGGCTATCTATCGTTGGCTACCCCCCGTCTTCTATCTGTTTTGGTGTCATTTCAGTACGTTCAATTGTCTTGGGATCTTCTTCCGATGACTGGCCAACAGAAACTGTATTTACTGATGATTCCGCCCCTAACCCTTAGAACCTTCTTTGCTTTTCTTGACCAATCTCGATAAGAATCTGGATTCCTTTCCCATGATTCAAGCCACTGGGCTCTTCGCAATCAAAGCCCATGTTTTTCATAATTTCTCTGCTTTCTAGACTATATTTTTTGAGATCTTACGGTGTTAGCCTGCCATGATACACATTATTCTCGGCCTCTTCCTCGACCCTTGACTCTATTGCAACGTAAAATTCTATTGGTTCTTGATGCTTTGAGCTGGCCTTGACTTGAAATCTCCCTAGAGCAGTCGAGAATGGTTTATTCCTTTCAACGTGCGGCAATGGCATCGTGTAATTGGATTGTAAGATTTTTAACTGTTTTAGTGACAACAGGGTCAGCGGCAATTGCCCCGGTTGTCTCAGGTGTTTTGGTACAAAATAGAATTTCTTCTTTGTTTCAGCAGCCCTGACTAGCCTTGCTTCATCTGCTTCTTTTTTTACTGTATTTATTAGAGTATTAGTTGGGACTTTGCTTTCGTCATTCTTTCGTTCTTCCTTGGCGAACACTTTATTGTAGCTAGCGTCAGTGAAGAAGGATTCAGCTTCTGTATATGGCTTCGCATGAGCCATTACTTTATACTGTATTCCATCTTTACAGTACTTGAAGCATTGATGCAGAGTAAAGGTACAATGCTGTACTGATGTATCCACTACCTTCCCAGAAGGAGATTATATGTCATCGTGGCGTTTATAACATGGCATATGACTTCACTAGTCAGCTCTCCTATTTCTAGCATTACTATAATCTTGTCAAGCACACATTGTCCATCTTGGTTGAAACCTTGTATCATCATGCCACTAGGGCGCAGATCTGTCCGGCGGTAACCCAACTTACTCAACATCGAGAGTGGCAGGAGATTCATTGTGGACCCATTATCTATCATAATCTACTTAACTTTCTTCCCTCGGATATGACCTTCTATCATTAATGGCCTATTATGCTCTGCTTCACAAATCAAATCGTCATCAGAAAATGAAACAATTGGTAAACAATCCTTCCGTTCATTATCCTCTGCGTGCTCCATCTCTGCTTGCAAAGTTTCTCTGACATCATGGTCAGACAGCACCTAGACTAAGCTTCATTGAATTTCTTCTAACAATTCAAGCACATCGTAAATGCTAAGTCGAGCTGGGATCCCTTTCAAATGACTCACAATGTCGTAAGTCACCTGCATCATCTCATCCTTCTTTTCATTCTGATCATCTTTGTCTTGTCTTTCAATGGCTTCTTTTCTTATGCCCCCTGCCTTCTATTTTATAGGACTTATTATCTTCTTTCCTAATCTCAGGGTGATCATTGGTACCTTCTTTATGGCCTTGTGATCTTTTTCCTCTTTTTCATCTTGAGACCTTTCCCTAATTGTGAGTGTATTCACCGTTGCCATGGTAATCTTTTCTTTTTCTTCACCGATTACGATTTCGCCCTTGTTTATCATTCGTTGTATTATACACTTCACCATATAACAATTTTTCATCGGATGCCCTATCAGACAATGATAATGATAGAAATCCTTTCCCTAGTCCCGTCACATCTTCAAGACGTTTGGGTTCCGGTAATGATATTGTGCCGACTTTCGGTAGCTGATTCATCATAGGAATAACATCTTCTTTGTCGAAAGTGAATCCTTCATGAGAATTAAGCACTCTAACCCTCTTCCTGTCATATCTGCTTCTTGACTATTTCCACTCTTCATTATGTTCTCATGTCTTGTCTTTTGAATCCCTTGTGCCCTTACTTCTTTTATCCTGCTCGACGGTATTTGCGGCCATCCTGCTGGGTATTTTCCTACCTGGTTCATGGTGAAAGGCTGGCATCTTACAAGTCATTAATTCTAAAGCATGAGCCATGGTGGCTAGGTTGCGGAAAGTTTGGATATCAGCGCTAGTGAGTCCAAATGCGATTCCCGTTTCCATAGAGTTCAGGCACATCTTAACTTGTTCTTTTTCTTCTGACAATTGCCTGCACGAAGCTCCTAATTTCTTTCACCTGTCTATGAATTTTTCAACTGGTTCTCCTTCTCATTGCGGTACAGAAGCCAATTCTGTGATGCTCACGTCACGTTCTGAAGAGAAGAAGTTTGACATGAAGGCATCTTGCATCTCCTCCCACGTACGTATAACAGTAAGCAATACTGAGGTATTGTAGAGAAATTTCCCATGCTAGTGATGAAGTGCATTAAGTGCTCTTCTGGCGATCCTTCCCCATTAAACTTCTGAAAGTCCGGATGCTTGAAGTTGGCTAGAAAGGGGATATCTTCTACTTCCCTTGAGTACGGCGTCTGATACCTAAAACAGCCAGTATTTGCATGCTCTCTTTCCATTCTGACAGCTTCTTCAATGACTTGTCTTTCGTCGTCTTGTGTTACAGTCCACGCAACCGGAACAGATCCTCTTGATCCTATCCCTTGTGGGTGAGAGAGTTTAGGATGGCTTTCATTTCCATTTACTGCACCTGTTGTTGGTGGAGCCACAATTTGGGCCACATTCTGTGCAAGAGTTGCTAGTGCCTCCCTGAGGTTTCTACATTCATCCATCAATGCTCTTTGTGCTTCTGCCATTTCATTAATACGATCTTCAGTAGATGGCCTATCTTCCTGGTTTATCTCGGCCATGTGTACTGTGGCTTCTCTACTTTTTGACGAAGCCGTGGCTGGAGCAGAGCGAGAGGACTTTGACGTCATGGGGTTTACAAAGAGGGGAGAAAGTGGAGTATCGTGTGACTCTTATGTACTTCCTGTGCTATCGATCGATTGGGGTGATACGGACATCGGCGAGCTTGCCTGGGGTGACATGAGCATTGGTGATCCCATCATTAGTGCTTTACCATTTTGCTCTTTCGTCCATCTACCCCTTGGGGCGATTAAAGCTGAAAAGTCATGCGATGTTAACCGTGAAACTGCTTGTTCAGGATAAATTGTAGGGGGAGAGAGTTCAGGATTTCTTCTGGCTGCATTGCGCGTCACAGTGCCCTTAGCTCTCGACGAAGACAGGTTTGTTTGGAGATTCCTTGCATTTTGTGTTCTTGTCCTACGAGTCATTACTAGGGTCCAGTCTTTATCTCCTTCCGACGGTGGAGGTGAAGCAGATACGACCCCAGCTGTAACTTGTGCCAAGCTGTTCTTGTTTGTAAGCAATTGAGTCCTGTATTTCTGAGGCGAGTCCGGCACGCATTCGATCATGAATCCAGTCGGAGTGAAACAGAACCTTACTTTCATCGTAGTACTTTTCATTGATTGTGATTTGTAGTTTGATTCAAAAGCCTATAATGACAAAGTATATTTATAATTAGAATCTCTAGAGTAAATATTTTATCTTAGAGATGAAGGGGGGGATGTTCCCATTGAGAGTAGCCATTTCGGCATCGGAAGACGCCAAAAGAAATGCCATGAAAATTATATGATACCCTCAATGTTGTTTTTGGAATAATAAAAAAAAAAGTCCCTAGTGGAGTCACCATTTTGTTTCGATAAGAAAACAAATGTGTTTGTTTTTGGGGATTTATTTTATTCCAATATAACAAAGAGATTTCATACAATAATCATAGCATTATTGATTCTAAGTTCATATACATCCCTTCCAAATCCCTTAATTCCAAGATAGAATACTGAATAAATGGTAATTAAGGAGGTTATATATCAAATCTCAAATTCGACAGCATTCCGGCTCTATTTCGGTCATCTCCTAGGTACTTAGGAGGAATGTTGAATTTAATCAACCAATTTCTCTTTTGAACTCATCCGTTGTGCCAAGGAGAGGGCTTGCAGCAATGAAGGTCGAACTTGACCTATTTCAACAGCATTTCAACCCCTTTTTGCCTTGGCCACATGGTGACCTAGTTATGCGACCAGCGTAACTGAATTAGTGGTTACACGATCAGCGCAACATAGTGCTTAGGTGCGCGATCTGCGCAGCTTCTCTCCTGCGTTGCTTGATCAGTGCAACTTAGTATCCCAGTTACGCGACCCGCGCAAATGACTCTGCTCCTCACCTTTAATCTATCTTTAGAGCTCCAACTTTCTCCAAAAAACTGTTCATCCCAAATGAGGGGAGTGGGGTATCTATAGGCCTCCACACGTGCCAACCCTCGTTTCTTGTGCCATGGGCCCCACCTTGGATCAATTCTAGCCGTTCATCTCGATCTATGTCTATTTATGGTTGTGCTACCCGTGCAAGGGTAAAGATAGCCACGTGATCCACCTAACGGTTATTTCTGGTGCGCAATCCGCATAAGGATAAAATGATCTTTTACTCTCGCGCAACGCCTATTCTGGATGCGCAATGCCTAAGATTCTTTCTACCGATTACGCGAGCCGCGCAACGACTGGTCTGGTTGCGCGATGCGTAACATCATTTGTTCCCTTCTTCGTTTCTTCACTTTGTATGGTTTTTTCTCATCTTTGGATTTTCCTTCATGATGATTTTTTATGCTCTAACAGCTATGGACCATGCTAGCTTTTAGCTACGGATATAAATAGCTATATTGCTACAACTTAAAACCGTAGCTAAAAGATACCACCTTCACACGTTCATCCAACATAGGATAGCCCTATAAGAGACTCTACGAGGCCCATTAAATTTTGTGTGCTCCATCTAATACGTCTATCCGTTTTGAAAGAGAATGTTAGGGCAAGAGCCCAAAAAAGGAAGTAGATTGAACGCTCAAGTGGACCACACGTTAGGAAACAGTAGAGATTAATACCTACCATTGATTGATGGTGTGCTTCAATTGAACCTTTGATTTGCCTAGACGCTGGGGTCATTTCCTATAAAAACATTACAAAATTAATCGACGGAGTGGATATATCAAATGCATCAAGATGGACCCCACAAAGCCCTCGAAAAATCCATTCATCAAGATCCTGTTAAACGTGTGAACGCGGAGGGGCTACGACAGAAATCGCTACGACCAAGGGACTTTTAGCTACGGTTTTAGACCGTAGTAGGTACAAAATGCAGAAATCGCGCTCTCCTTTTTCTTTTCCCCCTGTTACGAAATGTTTTATTCTTTCCCTCCCCTCCTCAGGGAAAAACCCCATTCCCTCTCACGTCCCTCCCTTTCTCTCTCACTCTCGATCTCCCGCGCCTCTTCTCTCTCTCTCTCTCTCTCTCTCTCTCTCTCTCTCTCTCTCTCTCTCTCTCTCTCTCTCTCTTTCTCTCTCACTCTCTTCCAGCCCCATTTCAACCATATCTCCATCTCTCTCTCCCGCATTTTTCTAGGGTTCCATTTTTAAAACCCTAATTGCCCAATTCCAGTTCTCTTGTTTCGCCCACTCCATTCGATATCTAGGGTTTCTTTCAGAAATGGCATTCAACTAATAGTCCATGGAAGCACATCAGCAACCGTCCCACCAAAGATGATAGAAAAAGAAGAGCACGGTAGCGCCAGCGGCGCTAGTTTTCGCATCCTGCAGCCCAATCGCGACACTAAATTGAACTAGGCCGTTGATCTCGCCAAGAACCTCGAAGACTATCTTCTCAAGATTTGTTCCAAAGAAATCACGGCTGAAGATGAAGGCGGCCACCCCTCAGTGAATTTTACTGAAGGTCCCATTCTTATTCGGATTCCCTTTGTTCTCATTGCTTTTTCCATGATTTCTCAATCCGTCAAGGGGTTTCTTTTGAAAAATTTCATTTTCCTATTTTGTAGCTGCTTTGCTTATTCAAGGTTCGATTCAGGTGTATAGTCAGAAAGTGGAATATCTATATTCTTTGGTTTTGCATACGTTAGAGTTCATTTCTCAGAAGAGGTTTGAATTCTGACTGTTGTTTTGTTTCCTTTTTTCTTTTTATTTCATATTCGATTAGGTGCAAATGAATAGAAGGATTCCAAACATTTATTTAAATAATTCCCTGGTTGAACTATTTTGAATATTAATTTTGGGAAGGAAAGGGAACCAGTTAATGCACTTTCCATTTTTTTGTGTTGCCCCAAAAACAGTGGAATGGTGTGTGATGCAACTGCACCTCACCCAAACACCCATATTTCATATGTATGCATAAGAAAATGACCAAATGGGGTCCACTTAATCACATGTGGCAAGAATTCCTATCTAAGTAGTTTTTATATGCATGATTTTATTTTAGAAACTCTATTATGAATATTTTCGTATTTGATTACTACAGTATCTTAGAAAGTCCGACTGTATTAGAAGGCTTTATTTGTTGCCCCTGGAAAGTGTAGTTTTGTGAAGCGAAAAGGAAACTATGTAGTCACCTCCATAAATATGGCTCGTAGTAACACACGCTAATTAGAATGAAGTTTTGTAGCTTTATTTTTTTCATGGTAAGAGTATTGGAGATGGGATAATTTTGTTAACTCTAGTACAAGGCTGAAGGTTAGTTGCTTGCTAGTGTTGTGCTCAGTCTCTTTGGTTCTCCAAGTTTCTTCTTACATATGAATTTTACTGTCTGTTATCACTGTCTTACTATCTTCCCTTCATGAATTGTATGGTACTCTGCTCGAGTTTGATAAATCTGCTCATGCACATGCATATTTCAATCCAACCGTTTAAATTTCTGGTCCTACTGCAGTTATAGCCAAGACTAAATATCTCTTATAGATGTTATCAGGCCCCATGGAGTACATGCTAATAGTGGTGAACTTTGACTATTCCAGATAATTGGAAATCCACGTTGCAAACAATCCAGGCTTCAATAAGTGAAAGTCTTCTAATTCAGTTAATAGGTGATGGTGAACAATACGATACCCAATACACTAATTTTAAACCTCACTTGTAACATTGGTGTAGCTCAAAACCTCATACAAGAAAAATACAGGATCTGAATAAAAAAGTTACAGAAAATAAATCAAATTCTATTTATAACTGCCTTCTAACTTTTCTTATTAAAAACAACAACTCAACTCTCCTCAACAAACTCTAATATGCTTCTAAAGAGAGAAAATGTTGATTTACAACTAACCAGTAAAGAGGATGAATTAAGTAGTATCAACTATAGGGAAACAAAATCTGATTCACCCAATAAAAAATAAAAAAATAAAAAACCATGGGGGTAGAGAAACTAACAATTAACAAATACCCCAGATTCTTCAAGTCCACTGGCATACCCATATTGCATATGAAATGATGGATATGACTATGAGTATGATGTAACTTGTTTAATTTCTTCTATTTATTTGTTTTGCCTTCTTTTTTTATTTATTTTTTATTTTTTAATACCCATTTGGCTCCACTAATATTGTATGTGTTTGGGAGTCTTGAAATCGCTATCTAGTGGAATTGATTTCATCCAGAAATTTTTATCGCATTCACATCAACAAGTGGAATTGCAATTTTGGTTCCCTTTAACGGAAAAGGAATAGTCCTCTTTATTGCTGAATCTTCTTTCCTTGCATTTCCAAACATGATGCCTTTTTAATGCAGGGTATCCCCTTCTGTCCAATTTCCCATAAATGGATTTTATGAAAAAATCCCAGAAGACAACCATTTCTATATCATTTTGTCCTGTCTTAAGAGATCTAACCCTCAACAAAGTAATGAGCTCCTTCTCATAACCTATCATGTTTCTTTTGAAATAGGAGTCCAAACAATTTGGTTACTGACTGTCTCATAGTTGTTAATCTTTCTAAACTAATAAGTTGCAAAGGCTACTGAACAATCTACCTATCCTCCCAAAACCTGTTCAAATGCAACCTTTATATAGACTTCAAGTTGGCTTATATGTGCTTTTTTAATTTCTACTAAATGATTTTCTGGTAATGAGAAGATGAAACTGTTGGGAGGTTGTTTGTGGTAAATCACACACCTAATGTAATTTAATATAATGGAAAGCATAGGAGTCCATGATGTTATGAACATTTTATTCACAATGAGCATGGCTACATCCATGTTGGTGAGTTTGAAATGAATTTTTTCTTAAATATGGGTTTGGTGGTAATTTTATAAATTTTGTAGCATTTGATTTGTTATCAATGCTCTATATGGCTCATTACTAATCACACTGCCATAGATTGTTATAAATTGGCTAATGTTAATTATGGAATTGTGGAATATTATTGATTTCTCCTTTCTTTTTTAGCTCAATGGTAGACAATCTACATTTCAACATTGAGGTCTCGGGGTCAAGCCCAGCTTACCTATCAAAGAAAGAAAGATCTAGTCTTTGTATTTTATTAATCTTTCAAAAATACTTAAACAAATTTGTGGTTTTACCTATTTGATTTAATTTTTCAAAACATTGATTCCATTAGTTTTGACATGGGTTACATACTTTTCTTTCCTCCTCCTTTCAGTAAATTGAGTTAAAGCTTTTAGAACTAGAACAATGCTAGCTGTCTAAAATTTTAGTCAATAAACCATTCTTCTTTAATGGAATAGGTTTTTGGGACAACATGAACACGAAGAAATCCCTGCAGCCCGCTAGAGTTCATTTGAATTTGCTTGTTTACACATGGAAGAGAGACTAGCCTACTGCAATTTTGAACAAGTAAATCAATTTAAATTCTACACTGCACTTTTGAATTTCATCTCCTCATGAAAGTACTTTGAAACAATCTCTTTCTTGGACAACAGATGACGATTTTTATGCATTCATGCATATTAAGTATATGTATCCATGCATGTATATTATACATATGAGTATGTCAACATATATGAACCTGAGATACTCAAGGTTGTGACAGAAAGCATTGCCATTGAGCTAGGGCTCAATGCCCTTAGCCTAACTTTGGTGCAATATTCCCAAAGATTGGGTGCACACCTCCCTCCCTCCATCTGCAATTGGTGGGAGATATGTACACTGGCTTTTGGTGCACCATGTTTGATGGCGATCTTTTTCTGTGTATGCATGTATGTCTGTCTATGTGTGCGTATGTATTTCTTTTTATAGTTTTAGGTGAATGGAGGGTGACACATTGTATTTTTTTCTTGTAAATCCCAATTTTTTTATATAAATATTGGTGAAAATTAATGATAAATCTTAGGTTTTCTCTCATTCCCTTTTGCATTTTACCTAGTAGACCCAAGGGCCTGTTTGGGAAATGGGATTAAGCGGTATGGAATTACACTTGTTCCATGCAAATTCCATTCGGCATTTGTAAATGACCAAAGGATTGGATAAATACAAGTATCATATCATCCAGTCCCAACAATAGAAACTGCGGGATTTCTGGTGGAGATACATTGCAACTTTTACAATTGGAATCCACTATTCCAATAGGCCTTGAGAACTCAACAATCAAACTACCATTTCAGAATTTGGGTTTTTGATTTGTTGGGATTGTGTATTTGTTATTAGTGGTTGGTTTTTTATTTTTAATAATTTACAAATGCAAATTCTTTGTGATTTTTGAATTTTCAGATTGCAGGGTGTATGGTTGCTCTACTGGTAGTGGTTTCTATTCTGCTAGCAGCAGTGGCGATTCTACTTTGTGATTTTGGCCATATCAATAAGGTCTTGTTTCGAATTCTGCTTTTGCTTCCTATACTTACTTTGAACATATGATTAGCGAACTGAGGAAAAGTATTTGTTTCTTGCAGTTTTGGTACTACAGAGGGAAAGCCCAATTTTGTTTCATTTAATGAGGAATTGATGAAATCGACTCGAGGTATTTCGTATGTCCTATTCTTTCAGAAATAGGTAAATGAGATTTGAGACTCTTGTTTCAATTTTAGAAAATTTCTTACTTCAATTTGTTGATGGTGTGCTTCCCATCGATTTGGATCTCACAGTCATTCTTTGGCTGTTTCATCAATCAAAGATATGTTATCTCAAAAAAGATTTTGTAAAATAGTTTTTTCTATATGAGTCTGCTTTAATTAATTTATTGAATTCAATCTTTTCAATATGGGTTTCGTAAGGACCACACAAACACAGTTGGTTTTGAGAAAGGTGCATCGGTGATATTGGATGAATCATGGTTCTCTAAGGACATCTTTTTGCATCGTTTGTGCAAGGTAGAATTCTTCTGTTGTTTGAACATATAGAAATGCTGGGAAGGTTCATAGTAAGGCTGATTAAAGAGGAGATTTGGGAGAAAAGTGCAAGCATTGCTCACATGTGCAAGATCCAGGTTAATGATTTTCCTTGGTTGGCAGACAGTACCGATCATCTATATCCAGCATGCACATGTGGCATACCTGATGAGTGAACCTGTCTTGTGACGTTTGGTGAATGGCCAGGATCTCTTACATGTGTACAGTGAATCTCCTCTTTCATTTGCTTATCTTCAGCTGTATAGATGTGCATACCAGTTTTAATCATTCAAAAAATCAGAATCAAATCTGAAATCATACAGGTAGTGAGCCAATCAAGTTTTATGCATAAATTATTGTAGCTAAGCTTGCGTTTGGCTGCACCAAATATCATGATATTTTTCATCTAATTAGACTGATTAACCGTGTAATTTCATGATATTTAGTGCAACCAAAAGCACCCTACACTGGAAATATTGAAAATGGTTCAAAAGACGAGCGGATAAGATTCATTGACTTGGTTGAGTGCTTTAAAGCTTGCCCAATTATCAAAAAAACTATTTTTCTTTTTTAATGCACAATTAGATTTCATTTAATTTTAGGAGTTCTTTTCATTGGTCCTAGAAGCCTATGTCATGGATGGTGATCTTTTGTCCTGGGTGTGTATACTTATGCCTTCTCTCGCTGTGTTTCGTCTTCTTATTTTTGAGTGTCTTAATGGTTAGGATTGATTTTTATGGACACTATGTAAGCGACCCTTGCAAGGGGCTCATGGCTTCTACATGCCAATCTGCCACACATTTGTGAGATCTAAGCTACTCAATAAGAGGGTCCCATTTTAAATGTGGTGGTCCAAAAGCCTTTCTGTTTTAGAAAGATAGGTTAACTGAAGGATTTCTAAAGATTTTGTTGTTGCATTGTTGATTAAAAGAATGTAGTTTTTTGCTGATGTAATTAGATATTGGCAATGTGTAGCTAATTCACAAGAAGATGCTAAAGACTGCAAAGGAAGGCAAAAAATAGCAAGACAACAACTCAGAAATCTATGGCAAGATGCAAGTAGTGTTCATAGAAATGGACAAAAGCCCTGCTATAAGTTTTCTGCTCATGGAAGAACTAGTAGTAATAATACACCTGAATGCTTCTGATTTCTGCATATGTAAGAAAATTACAAAAATTCTTACCTGTCATTACCAAGTACTTTGGGATTAGAATGGCTAGTTTTGTGGCTCGGGAAGAAGAAAGACAGTATGCATAAATTCATCACTAGGTTTCTCTACCATCAATGAAGACACCCAATCTCTAGGTAGAATAGATCTGATTGCTCAATGGGGTGAAATAGCCACTTGTGAGAAACATATTTTTATTGGAAAATGGAAGGGTCATATACTTGTAGAAGGTTCAATCAATATTAATGATTTCATAAACATTGAAATAATTCCTAGTTATAAAGGTTGCCTAGTGCATAATTTAAATCATTAATTCACAAAGAATTATAAGCTTGCATCAGTCAAGCGTACTTACAGTGGATGTTCTGGTATTGGAACGAATGTTAAGACAGTTGGAAGCTAATGAAAGTGCCTTTAGATTTCACCGTTACTGTTACATAATTGCCGATACAATACACCTTGGCTCTAATCATAATGGGCCAATAACCCACTAGTAGAGTACATTGTGTGATTGTCACCTCTAGGTTGTGGCAACTTAATGATGAACACGTAGCATACATCAATGTTGATTCTGGACTACCTGAATCATGGGTCTCCTGGAACACTTAAACTGTCTAAATCTTGCCAACCAAATTTGGATTAGAGACCATAATCTTTTTGAACCTTCCAGTTCAAAATTTTGATGGGCTTGGCTGGGTGCTTGTGTGCCACATGTACAGTGGATGAGTTGCAACAACTTATAGTTGTTGCAAAGCAGATTGTTCAGCATTCCTTTTCTTTTCTTTCTATCTTTTGTGTGTGCGCACATTTAAGTGTGAATGTGTGTATTTTGAAGGTCCTTGAAGCTTGGGAGGTGGCATCAGAAAGTGGTAGACCAGATGTTGAGTTGATTCTTGACGATATGACTCTTCTAACTCTAAATGACATGTTTGATTTGTTGTTAGGGTCTTCTAGCCACTTCTAATTCATCTCCATATAACATTTTTAAAAAGAAGGAAACCAAAGAGGAAAAAAAGAGAAGAAAATATAATCTATATTGGCATGTTGATATCATGCAAAATTTCATGGGGACTAATTGAGGCGACAAGAAAGCCTGCCAATTCAAAATCCAAAATGGTTGAAATGCTTGCAAGTATCCTCACTGTTGGGTTTCCTCTGTGAACATGTGGGATATAGCCAACTGAAACAAAAATAATAATTCTGCTTGCAAGATCCTCACTGTTGTGTTTCCTCTATTGTATCCAATTTTTCCTATATTCACTCTAAAAGAGGCAAATTAGATTGTTGATTCTCTTGCTAG
Source organism: Magnolia kwangsiensis (assembly GCA_037074715.1). Classification (NCBI taxonomy): domain Eukaryota; kingdom Viridiplantae; phylum Streptophyta; class Magnoliopsida; order Magnoliales; family Magnoliaceae; genus Magnolia; species Magnolia kwangsiensis. Next base: position 74,705,320 of record CM073578.1, read on the forward strand.
ATATGGAGTGATAAGAGGGTCACTTGTCAGCTAATCCAGTTTTCTATCTTTTGTTGGTTTGTTTGTGTTTTTTTTCCTCAAACCTTACTCGTCCCAAACATTCAAATGTGGCATGTGTCTGTGAGATCCTAGCCATTTGTCCATTTGTTAAGTGCGTCCAATCATGTGTGTTTCGTGGCTTTCAATTCAGTAGTTAGGTAAGAAACACAGGTATGTAACATGTGTACCCACCAACTGACTGGACTGCCCTAATTTTCACAGGTAGATGTTGATACTACATAACTGATGAACAACAGGGATATAGCATATACATGCCACATACCATATTGACATGTCTGGAGATAGTAAGATTGAGAATCCTACTATACCATTAAGTAACCTTCACATTTCTCACTCAAATTCCAAGGTTGTTGTCGTTGTTTTTTTTTTTCTTTTCTTTTCCTATTGTCTGTTTGTTTTGTCAGCAGCAATTAATCAACTTGCAAAGAATTTGGCATGTGAATGGGCAAAAGACAATATAAGGACAAATTGTGTGACACCTTGGTATATCAAAACCTTGGCATGTGAATGGGCAAATGACAATATAAGGTAATGGTTGTTAGGATTGTCTTTATAATTTTTTTTCAGGGGAAGCTACCAAGAGGACAAGAAATAGCTGTGAAACGACTTTCTAGGAGTTCCAGACAAAGCTTAGAATAGTTCGAGAATGAAGTTATATTGATTACAAAACTTTAACACAAGAATCTAGTCAAGCTCTTAGGTTATTGCGTTCAAGGCGATGAAAAGATGCTTCTCTATGAGTACATGCCCAAGAAAAGACGATGTCCTTTTCTTTTTATTTTCAACATTATTGTAATTAATTCATTATTGAATGAATGATTGTTATTGATTCATTATTAAATGAATGATTACGCCGATGGTAATTGAATGAATTATTACGTAGGTGGTAATTGAATGTATGAATGAATGATTATGCAGGTGGTAATTGAATGAATCATTATATTTTTTTTAAAATGTTGACAATAGCTATGGACATTGACCGTAGCTGGTAATCCAAAAACTGTAGCATTATTGAATTCGGCATATTGCTACAGATTCAGCACTACTTTTAGCTACAAATACTATCCGTAGCTGTAGGTACTTTTCGCTACAGAAATAAGTGTTGTGGATTTTATCTGTAGCTATTGTAATCTATAGTTACGGATTAAATCCGTAGCCATAGGTTTTAGACCTATGGCTACGGCATCTACGACTACGGTCGTGCTACAGATTAAAACCGTAGTCATAGGTCTTTAGCTACGATTTTAATCCGTAGCCTTTGCCCCTTTTTCTGGTAGTGATACCAAAATATAATGTTCTTCCAAACGAAATCGGTAATTTTTTGCTCGGACTTGGCTAGGGGCTCGGCCTCGACCCACTTAGTGAAGTAGTTGACCGCAATGACTACAAAATTGGTTTGCCCCTTGCCAGTTGGTAGAGGGTCGATGATGTCGATCCCCCATTATGCGGAGGGCCACTGTAATGCCCTAACTCAACTCCCAAGTTCCAGAACATCACTTATGCAACATTTTCAATGATGGATGTATGTTGTCTGTGCTAGTGCATAAAATATGAAGTAGATTAAGCCAAAACAGCAAAACAGAATCCAGGGACAGTTAGAATACGCAAGAAAAAGATTGAAATGAGTATATAAGCCAATACAAGTCCTCAAAGTATGTATGCTCTGCCAGGTCATAAGTTACAAGACTTGTTTCAAAATAGAAATAACAAAATGTAAAAGTCCTCTAATAAGCCTACACCTTGAAGCCCCAATGATTCAGAATGGTCTAAGAGAACCCGCTTCAATACTGCATACACGAGAATGCCTCCTCATCATCCTCAAACTCCGACTCTGCCTCATGCGTCACATCCTCATCTGCAACTAAGACAGAGTCTGGTTGGTGTTTAAGCACCGTCCCAGAACGTGGAGTGAGTGATCAACTCAGTGGAACTATATAGTAAAGGTAAACATGTTATCAATTCAATCAAGTAGTAATGATAAGCCAATAGAATCAAACATCCCTAAGTACTCTAATTAATGCATGAATGTATGAAGGAATGATGCATGCCTTTGCCTACACTCCCTTTGTGAACTTCATCTTACGGTCAAGCAAATCAGTCACTTCCTCAGTGCTCTGCCCAATGCCAAATGGCACATGCAGTGCGGTGCATGTACATGATTATTAAGTTCTTATTAGTCCTTTTCATATAACAGGCTTAGGAAGCTAAGGTACCTCCCTTATATCAATACCCAAACAATGATCCATTCTAGGGTCGTTAGTCCTAGTAAATGTACAGTTCTAGGTCACTGCAAAGGGCTCGTCACCAATCAATGGAGGCCTAGTTGTACCCTAGTTACTACAAAAGGCTCGTCGCCTCCATGCAGTGTTAAGGTATGCTCGAGGTCACTATAAAAGGCTCGTCACCAATCAATGTAATGCGACAGAACAAAAATAGTGTCCCATACCACCATATTTGGATCACGAGTCTGGGTTGCTCACTAGTCGCTACGGGGAGACTCGTCGTCCCAGCGTAGGCCGACAGCTCGACCACGATGTCCCATACCACCATGTCCGGCTCATGAGTCTTAGCATCGAGGTACCAAGGTTATCAGGATTTCACTGGTGAGTTTAGTACCTTAGATTCAATTAGTTACGTCCAAACATGGTGAACATACATCAGTCAATTGGGTTAATTGATAAGCTCGACTAGGACGATCGCACGTTGAGTTGATCAACATGAAATGCATAAACACTCCGTGTGGCCTAACCACTGTCGAACATCCCAAGTACAGCTCAAATTTTTTGAACACATCCTGCATGGCGTAAACAATCTCTGCCACCAGTTTGAGGACTGTTTCCGATTACCTAAACTATGGCATAGCCCCAACAACGTGCATTCATCACAAGTAAGCATATGAGATATTTAAAGTAGTAATAAACACTTAAGTCAATCCCTACAATCATGTGAGCATATTATGGAATACATACATGGAGGAAATCACACTTTACTAATTCCTAACTCCTTCAGGCATTTTTTTACAAACACTTAGACTATACCTTTCAACATACATCACGTATGTCGGCCATATTACGTATTAGGGCAAATCCTTTTACCAATGAGTTGTCGCATACTTAACAACCATGTTCCTACGACAATTAATCATGGCAATCACAACATCAGATTCCAAGTGCATACAAATATTTCAACAAGCACATGAAATACTCTATTTACAACATAGGTTATACATATACATAAAGCAAAGCGGATAACACATTTAGCATGTGTAATGGCACCCACGTCAGTAATAAATCATTATCTGACATTAAAAGTCTTAAAAACTATAACCTATACGTATATAGTCCACACCTTAAACCGATAAACACGTAACGGATTTGATTTAGATGATAAGTCTTCGTCAACGACGGATTGGCAACCTAAGGCATGAATTTGGTTAGCTATATCATCACTTAAACTATATTAAGTTCTAAAACAGATTAGGGTTAGGTTTTCTTACCCAAGTATGGAATCGGTATCGCCCGTATAGCGATACAAATAGGTGGATTAGGCACGTAGAGTAGCTAGGAAGAATTCCAGGATGAATCACCAGCTTATCTCTCACTTTCTCTCTCTTTACTGTCTTTTCTTAGCTAGGATTTGAAATTCGTATGGAATATGTGAGAGAGGGTTTAAGGCCCTTATATAGGCCCATAACTGAAAAAAATAATCCCAGAGTCATGGTATACTTAGGTTATAACCAAATCGGGCTTGTTCCGATCCAACGGAGCATTTCTGGAGGTCCCTTTACTGAATGCGGTCGGACTTAAGCTCCCTGATATTGGATCTTGATCAAGCTAAGTTTTCAGCCAGATCGGGTTTACAGATTGACTGTGGCGGACCAGTTTCAGTTCAACGGTCACCAATACTTGATCAGGGCCACAAGTACATTGACATGTGTAGGACATTTCCCCTGATCCGAGGGTGTATTTGGGTCAGAAATCAATGGTCAGAATGCTTATAATTGGCTCATAAGTGACACGACTCAGATTACTTAAATTCATATTTAGTTTCTAAAAATATTCGCCTTTCTCACACTTTTCACTCCGGACTCAAGAAAATAGTCTCAGGACATCATCTGGACTTGAATTTCGAGGTGATAGTCAAGTCTAACTAGGCGGATATAATTGTCTAAGTTTGTCGCTATTGTACTTTCGATGTGTGGTTTAGGTCCAATACAGAATTTCTGAATGCTCCCGAGAGCAACTGGGTGTAGAGTTTGCTTCTAGATTTCAGGGTAATGTAACGTTACTAATTTTATAGGTTTTGGGTCTTACAGATTGTATTCAAATTGATTGGTGCTAATTTCATAGGTAATCTAGTTTAGCGCTAGTTAATTCTCGTTAATTTCTAAAGGATTTGGTCCTAAGTGATTTCTGCTTGGGGTGGTACTCGGGTCTTCGTACGGATTTTTCCAAGACGTTACAGCCACGGTTTGGTCATGGGGGTCAGTTGCTCAAGCGACTGATGAGGTATAGCTGCGAATCACTGGCATTTGTGCATTTTCGAGTGTACTGCTTCACGTCTGTTTGGATGGTTGGCTAAAAACATCCCTTTTGGATGAATTTGTGGGCAAGGGCGCGGCTACCAAGTGGTTACCGTAAATGCCTTCATGAATCTCTCTCACGACATACTCGGCTTTATCAAGTTGAAGGCATCTGAGGTAGGGAAGAGAGAATCCCTTTTTATACAAAGTGCCCCCGACCATGGTGTACCGAGCCACCCTGTATCGAAGTCTGTGAACTTCCAGTTGATCTTCAAGTAGCTTACCTCCCTTGAGGTAGTCGACTATTATGTCCATCCAGGTCGGTTCAGAATCTATCGGGAGTACCATGCTTAGATAGGGTCTACTAATGCTCGGTTCAGTTAAGAACTCAATTGAGATCAGTTTCAGGATGTTGTCTTCAGCTGTTATGGCCCGCTTTACCAGCATGTCTACTTAGAGTTCTCTGACCTAGGGATCAGGCTGGTATTACACCTTGAAAATTTACTGATTAAATCTCGGGCCTTTTTCAAGTAGGCCTTCATTCTCTCTTCTTTGGCCTGGTATTTTCTAGTTATCTGGTTAACGACGAGTTGTGAGTTACTGTGGACTTATAAGTGTTGAGCTCACATGGCCACTGCCAGCCTCATCCCGGCCAATAACGCTTCATATTCTATTACATTATTTGTTGTTTGGAATCCAATTGTTAAGGCATATTATGTACAGGTCCGATCAAGAACATCAAGGACTATCTTGGCCCCACTACCTTTAGAATTGGATGAACCATTGATGTGCAACATCCATGTAAATAGTTATGACTCAACTGTCTAACCTTCAGGCTGATTGGTCTGGATGTTTAGGCTGGTCTCCAGGTCGCTTTCACACACGAGTTCGACGATGAATTCAATGACTGCTTGGCCTTTGATGGCGATTTTGGATGGATATTTGATGTTGAACCCACTGAGCTCGACTGTCAACTTCGTAAGTCTCCATGATACCTCAGGTTTTTAGAGTACTTGGCGGAGGGATAGGTTGGTTGGAAATACGATGGTATGGGCCTGGAAGTAGGGTCGGAGGCGGCGAGATGAGACAACAAGTGCCATGGTGAGTTTTTCAATGTCTAAATGCCTAGTCTCGACAGGGACTAAGGCTTTGCTGACGTAATGCACTGGCAGTTGTTTCCCTTCTTGCTCCTGAATGAGGGCCGAACTGACCGCTGCTGTTGAAACTGCTAAGTATAGCAGCAACAGCTCGGGCTTTAGGAGCAATGGCGGTGATCCTAAGTAATGCATGAGCTACTGGAAGGCGAGTTCGCACTCCTTTATCCATTTTATCTTTTATTTCCCTTTAACTACTTAAAAAGGGGAGACATTTATCTATGGCCCGTGAGATAAAACGGTTGAGGGCGACTATTCTCCCAGTGAGGCATTGAATTTTCTTCATCGTTTTGAGCAATATCATGTTCAGTACAGCCTATATTTTATCAAGGTTTAGCTCCATTCTTCCAGTTGGCCAGGAATTCGAGGAATTTTTCCGAACTGACGCCGAAGGTGCATTTTCTTAGATTAAATTTCATCTGGTATTTCCAAAAAATCATAAATTTTTCTTCGAGGTTGGCGATGTGGTAGGAAGCTTTGATACTTTTGACGAGCATGTCATCGACGTAGACCCCCATGGAGCATTTGATCTACCGAGCGAACATCATGCTGACGAGTCGTAGGTATGTAGCCCCAGCATTCTTCAACCCGAAGGGCATGACCTTGTAATAGTAGAGCCCATTGTTGGTGACAAATGTCATCTTCTGCTTGTTGTAGGGGAGCATGAAAATTTGTTTGTAGCCTGAGTAGGCATCCATGAAACTTAAAAACTCGTGCCTGGTCGTGCTTTCAATGAGTTGGTCAATCCTTGGGAGGGGAAAACTATCCTTAGGGAAAGCTTTATTTCGGTTGGTGCAATCAACGCAGACCCACCATTTCCCATTGGATTTTTTCACCAGAACGATGTTGGCTATCCAGTCTAGATAGTAGATTTCTTCGATAAAACTCGCTTCAAGGATTTTTTTTACTTCTTCTCCGATGATTTTCTTAATTGGCCAGTAGTCAGGGTCGATGTTTAATTTATGAAGCAATATTTTTGTGATGATGTTAGGAATGTCCTGATGAGACCAGGTAAACACATCGGCATATCATCAGAGGAGGTTCATTATTTCATCCCGCGGTGCTACAGTTAGCGATGAGTCGACCTGTACCGTATGGGTCAGTAGATTCATCGATCGGGATGGTCACGAGGTCTTCCATTAGGCATCCTCTTTTGACCAAGTCCTCTCGAGGATTGAGGGAGGTGATGGCTATCGCTTGATATTGTGTTCTTAATGCCATGGAATAACATTGTCGAGCATCTTGTTGATCTCCTTTGAGTAGCCCACTACCATGCTCAATCACAAGATGGTACATTGATACCACTTCTCGTAGAGTGTGGAGAGAGGATCATCCGAGGATGACATTATAGATAGAAGGACAATCGACCACAAGGAAGTCGATCATAGTCGTTGTTTGGTTCTATCCTTCTCCTACTGTAACTGGGAGCTGAAGAGATTCTTCGGAAGTGACTTTATCCCCTACGAATCTAAGTAGGGGGCCTTGACAGGTTGGAGTTGAGACCTTTTGACCCCCATTTTTTTGAAGGCTTTGACGAAGAGGATGTTAACCAAGCTGCCGATGTCCACCAATATCCAAAACACCTTGCAGTTGGCTATGGTCATAGTCACCACAACTGCATCATCATGAGGATGATGGAAACCTCAGGCATCTTCTTTAGTGCATGTCAGATCACAGGACGCCACTTTTTATACCCTTGGAGGCCTACTGGTGATGTGGATTTGATGCTCTGAGCTGTAGTGACTGATACTTCAGGTGTGAGCTCTTTGACCTTAGTTCAAGTCTTCTCCCCTGGAGGGCCCGACAAAGATAGTGCGAATTTCCCTGGTAGGTTCATTATTGATGGGTCACTCGTTTCTTGGATCTACTCGCTCCTCCCTCCTGTTAACAAATTCCCGCAAGTTCCTGTTGCGGATGAGTGCCTCGATCTCCTCTTTTAAAATGAAGTAGTCGTTGGTTGAATGGTCGCGGTCACGGTGGAAGTGGAAATACTTTCGTTTGTCCCACTTGTTGGCATCAGACTTCATCTTGTTCAGCCACTTGAGGATTTGTTTGTCCCAAACTTCCATGAGGACCTATTGTAATGACCCCAGATCCGTTAGATAGTGATATGCGGTTGCACATATGAAAAACCCTTATAAGAAAGTAATGAATGCTTAAAATCACCATGACTCATGTTTTCACTATCCCTAATCATATTAGAAACATTGAATCTCGAGGATGAGATTTTCTTTAAGGGGGGTAGATTGTAACACCCTGTACTTTTCAGTATACGAGTGTTATCATGAAACATAACTTAGTGTAAACAACGACCTAGCCTATTTGAACGTTCAACTTCATCCAACTGTCTAGTACAAACGCCATCCATAGATTGATCCATTCATCCATTGAATTCCAAGTAGGACCATCACATCATCTAGAAAATTCATGACTAGAACCTCGATTTCCTCGATGAGTAGAATGAGCCGCCCATCTGATAGAACACTTACGATCCATCATGTCATATTGAAACTGAACTGCAAATCACCAGAATCGGGACCAAACTCATGAATCCACTAATCAATTAATCCATAACTAGTAATGGACCTATCCAATCACATAATTAATATGGATCGACAGCTCGAAACTAATCAGACCATTAAATTTCAATAACTTGTAACTATTAGGGACTTTAATTAAATTATTTTTGGCCCCTTTATTTATATAATTCACCTTGAAATAAGGCCCTAGGCTCAAAAACCTTGATTATTAAACTACCAGAATAATCTCACCTTTGTAGTCACATTAATAATCACTTAAAAAGGTAAATCTCGCTTTGTATGGGCCACCTATGTTTAGGATCTGGCTCATTCCTTGGACTGGGCCCTAATGTGGATTGACGAAATGAATGGACGGAGTAGATTTATCAAATACATCTCTGTGGACCCCACTTTTAGAGTCATGCGAGTGCATTGACGACGTGCACACGATGTACACCGATCCACGGATCCGGTCAAAATGACCGCTGACCCGTGCAATGCCAAAGATTTCAAATGAAATCTCTCTCGCCCAGCGTTGTTTCTACGAGACCGTCCATTCGACAGTGCAAATGACCACTTTACGAATAAGAGAACCAGATCTGGACTATCCACAAGATAGATAGGGTCCCACCGACCACACACATGAAGAGATATAGGATTGAAAACCGTCTGTTCCGCCTCTGTCCACAAACCAGCAAGCAACATATGATAATGTCGCTGACATAGATGGAATGTCCATGTTCGCCATACCTATGACCAATCAGACCATTGAAAACCACCGGATGGAGACCACGTGCATAGAGAAAATCCCCGTCAGCCCTACCGTTTCCTAAAATTCTCATCTACACGTCGGATTATGGAAGGAATCTTTTTCACTTATAGTAACAACCCATCTCAGCCGTGCATTGGCGCCTAGAAGCTTCTGTAGAGCTTATCTGGGACGTTGAGAGTAGGGCTGTCAGCAAATATCTCGTAAGGATGCCGAGAAATTGGCAAGATGCAGCTACGACTTTCACCGACTTCGTTTTAAGACAACCATCACCAATACCGTCCACCCCCACCGTTGAAAGGACCCCTTAAGCTTGATGGACCCCATCAAGACCTTCTGAATGTCTCAGATCAACGAATCACCTGTTCAAAAGAAAAATGCCATTTTCAGCTGACCATCTTCCTCAACTAACTGTGAAACCCATTGTCCTCTAAGTCAGACCCATTCATTGATCAGACCTATTCATCATGTGGCCCACCACATTTTATGTCCATCAGAGACAATCAAATGAACCCATGCACGATATCTAACACATTAGGGATCCTAGTACTAGACCATTTAGATTAGCTTAAGCAATTTTTGCGCTAATCCTTGTGATTAGCTGAGGAGATTTCTAGAAACAGAAACAGTTGTAAATAGCCTGAGATTAGGGCGAATCCCAAGGAAAAGAGAGAGATATGAAATAGAAAGAGAAAGAGTTAGGAATTTCAGCACCGTATAGGGCGAGTTGCAAGCCTATTAGCAACTCGACTCGGTTTGAGCCGTTCTCTGCTGAAAGAGAGATAGAGAGTGAGAAGTGAGATTAAGAAGGAAGGGGAGAGTGATAGAGAAAGAAGGAGAGTGAGGATTTTGGAGCCTTTTCGTCCAGCAACTAGCTCAGACTGAGATTCTACCCATCTCAGTTGCGGACTCGGTGATTCAACAACGACTCGGTCTTCCTGAAGCTTGATTAACCTCTGCAAATCGCAGGTCAGGACCCTTACAACATCCACACCATCCCTAGTCAGGTAACCATGCTCATATCCCCTCTGTTTTAACAAATTCCACCCACCCGACCGTCTGTTTTTACAGTTGACTCAACTTGGTCCCGAGTTGAGTGGCCCTGATCAATGTTTGGAGTGCTAACCCTGAGTTAAGTTCTCAGCTGTGATCGGTCTGCCTTGCAGAGTGTTCAGTACAGCAAACCGATCACAGATATATTCACCTGATTTCATGCCACCAGCCAAAGGAAAGCTCGGCTGAGTCGAATCACTCCTGAGTTAGTGACTCAGGGCCATTTCAAGATTCTAGGGCTTGACTCGGTTGGGCCTAGTAAGCCACTCGCCCAGTTAACATAGTGCCAGCCTTGGGCGTACCAGATATGCCAATTTGGGGCTAACCCAACCATCTAGCTCGACTGAGTCAACTCAATATCCATTATCGAGTTAACTAGGTCAGTTTACCCAGGGAGTCAATCTGACTCTAACCAGTTGTGATTGAGTTTGAGAACCATTGTGTTCAATAAGACCATCGATCTAACCCTTATGCTAACAAAACCCTTGAGTCGGACTCAACTAGTTGTTAGTTGAGAACCGCAATCAAGTCAACTCGGTATTGACTCACTGAAATTCTATAATATTTCATCCAGGGGCTGTTTACAGCTGGTACACTTGTAAGGCACCATCCTTCAATCAATTCAAACCAGATCATCACACTCGCTTCTTAGGAACATTACAAATCAAAGAAATTACACCCAAGGTGAGGAGCATCCCCTATAGCTTCTTCCTTTAACTAATTTCCATGTGGATCGAATCTCTAATGTATAGAATTTTTTAGAAAATTATTAATTCCTAGATATCTTGAATTTCATGAAATAATTATGTTGTCTTACAAACTCCATGTCACTTTTATAATTGTTTTCTTATGTTGAGAAAGGGAGGCTTTCATCATCTGTGAATTGTGAGACATTTCCTTCATGACTGTCCATATTCTTTAATCTCTAATTTAGTTGGCATAATCTTGTAAATAGTTCTTACAATATGGAAATGTGAATTTGTTTACATGTAGTGTACTTATGGATGGACTCTTAGTTACTGATGTGACCTCACTTGCAAATTTACATGATACTTAGTGTACCCTCCTTTGAATATAAAGAAATTATGAAAGTCATTATGGAACACATAGTTGGATATTTCTTATTTGAAAGTTGATGATCCTTCCTATTCTATCAAAAGTAATGTATATAAGTGTCATGGCGCATAACATCCATGCACGACACGTGAGCTTTTCCGAGTGTTCTTCGTAAGTCACATCCTGTTGGGTTGGTTATGGTTCTATTACCTAAGTCCAACCATCAGGCATGTGCATTTGTGCACTTTGGGCCGCTCTTCCTTTACATGAGGCTTTTCCAGAATTTTATACCTCCTCGGGCGTACCCCGAGTATTTTTCTAGGAGGTCATCCTTCGGCGCACTCACCTTCATGGCCTTTTTCAGGTAATTAATCTACCGCGGGTGGTCTATATGGTCTTTTCCAGGTAGTTTACTACCGCGGGTGACCTTTTATTTTGACAGCTAGATGTGCATCCCCAGATCTGTGACTTGAGTATACATTTATACATTCATACAAATACATTGTTAGCACATTGCCCTATGAATTATATATGAATTGTTAACCCATTTTGGAATGATGTGTCATGGTTGAATCTATGAGGGAAATTCCCACTAAGTTTTCACTCACCCATCGTGCGGTTACACCAAATAGATGCAGGATTGATGACAGGAGAAGACCCTTATGACAGAATTTTAGGAACGGCTGAGGTGGATTGTGGCAAGGAAGAGTTCTATGTACATGTTGTTGAGCCGTTGAGGCTCAAATGATAGTTTAGGATTTACCCATTTTTGTGTACTTCAGACTTTGTATAATTTGTTTGAATTGTAATAAAATATTACCCCTGTTGTGGGATTTCATGCTGATTCCATTTACATTTATCTAAACTTCCTTTTGTTACTCTTAATATTCTAGTTTACATGGTAGTTGTCTTGTTTTACGTTGCTAAAGTTTCTAGTGATTAGATGTAAAGCTGGTTACTTCATAGCGTAACCCTCGGGTTCTCGGACTCGAGCGACTGTCCTCGGGTTTTGAGAACCAGGGTGTTACACCTGTTTAGGCGTCACATTGAGGGGGCGTATGAACTGAACCTGCTCTTAGGTTACCTACTCGGGTGATGGCCTCTAGTCAGCTTGTTGTTTTTTCTACTTTTGTTACTATTAGTCAAGGTTAGTTCTTCCTTTGGCCTCTTTTCCCTAGTCGAGCTTCCCCTGTTTCGAGCATCCTAACAATGGGGTATTTTTGGGCTTGATTGTAACATCCCGAAAATCGGAGGGTCGAGTAAAAACTCAACTCCCGAGTTTCAAAATGTTATTTATGCAACATAGATATATATGATCGAATATTGTCTGTGTTAATGTATGAAACATGAGTGGGATTATGCTAGAACAGCATATCATACTCCAGAGACAGTTAAATTAACCAGCGGAAGTCTGTGATAGTATGTATAACATATATATACTGTTGTGTGTCTCTTGAGTGTGAACATGTTACTAGGTTAAACATATACATGTATACCTCAAAATAGAAAGAAAGCATATACATGAGTGCTCTGAAGATATAAAACGACAAGTGTCAAGGTATCTAATCAACCTCCCTATAATCCCGTCGATCAGAACACGCATAAAGGAGGGATCCTCCTCATCATCAACATCATCAAGTCTGGCTCTGCCTCGTAGGCTGCACCATCATCTGCAATCACAAAAAGGTCTGGTGGGTGTCCAGGAACACCATCCCATAATGTGGGAGTGAGTAGCTAACTCAGTGGAATAATAGAACAAGGATTAACATGTTCTCAAATCAATCATGCGATAATAGTAAAGCAGTAAATCAGACAATCCTAATACTGTTGTTAATGCAATATGACATGACGTGATGTATGCCCTCACCGACGATCTCCCTCATACGGCACCATCTTACGACCGCGGCATGCAATCGACCCTCAAGTGCTCCACGTCTTCCAGGCACATGCAATGGTATGGTGATATGATTTTTGAGTTATTATTAGTCCATTCAAACAGCAAGATTGGGAAACTAAGGTACTTCCCTTATATCAATCCCAACACAGATCCTGTCTAGGGTCGTCACTCTTAGTAATCTCATATGAGGTATATTTTGTAGGTCGCTGCAAGGGCTGTCAGGGCTGTTGCACGCACTCGTTGCTCCGCTCCCCCATCACCTTATCAATACATGCCTACTGTACTCTACTGCTACTGAAGGGTCGTCGCCTCCCGTAGACTCAGAATACGCTCGCGGTCACTACAAAGGACTCGTCGCCTGATCAGTGTAGGCCGACAGCAAGAATATAGTGTCCCATACCACTATAATTTGCTCACGAGACTAGGTGCTCACTGGTCACTACGGGGAGGTTTGTGGCCCCAACATAGGCCGACAGCTCGACCACGGTGTCCCATACCACCATGCCCGGCTCATGAGTCTTCGTGGATCAAGGTACCATGGTTAACAGGGTTTACAATGGTAAGTTCAGTACCCTAGGTTCAAGCAGTTATGACTCATGCAGGGTGAACATACAACGGCCAGTCAGGTTACTTGACGGGCTCGACTAGCGCGATCGCATCTCAAGTCGAACGACATGAAGTGCATAAAACACTTCGCATGGCCTAACCACTGCCGCCAACTCCAAAACACGACTCGCATTCATCGACGCGTCGTTCGTGGTAAATACCAGCTAGCCACGAATTTTCTCTGTTACCAACTGCCTGTATAAACTCGACTCCCGAGTTCCAAACCGTCACTTATGCAACAAAAATGATTATAGTTCAATGTTGTCTGATTTAAAGAATTCACATGAGTAAAAGTATACCAAAACTGCAATTCATACTTCAGATCCAGTGATAAAAGCAAGCGGAAGACTAAACAATATATATATCACTGTATGGAAAAATAAAGTAAATCTCATCTGTCTCTAAAGTATGAATACATCTCTGAGTCTCATATACATATACATGAACAAAAGTAAATGTCCAAAACAGTCCCACTGAAGTCCCCTCGATCCAGGTCGCCTACGCGAAGCCATCGTGATACTGCATGTACGAGAACTCGTCCTGGTCCTCGTCGAAGTCTGGCTCTGCCTCCTGGATCTCAGCCTCACCTGCATCTACAACAGGGTCTGGTGGGTGTTGCAAACACCATCCAGTAACGTGGGAGTGAGTGATCAACTCAGTGGAATCATAGAGCAAAGATTAGCATGTTCACAATTCAATCATGCGATAATAGTAAAGCAGTAAATCAGACAATCCTAATACTGTTGTTAATGCAAGATGACATGACGTGATGTATGCCCTCACCGAAGATCTCCCTCATACGGCAACATCTTACGACCGCGACATGCCACACTCCCTAGAGTGCTCCACATCTTCCAGGCACATGCAATGCTATGGTGATATGATTTCCAAGTTGTTATTAGTCCATTCAAACAGCAGGATTGGGAAACTAAGGTACTTTCCTTGTATCAATCCCAACACAGATCCTGTCTAGGGTCGTCACTCCTAGTAGTCTCATACGATGTATATTCCGTAGGTCACTGCAAGGGCTTCCAGGGCTGTTGCTCGCACTCGTTGCACCGCTCCCCCATCACCTTATCAATACAGGCCTACCATACTCTCCTGCAACGGAAGGGTCGTCGCCTCCCGTGGACTCAGAATACGCTCGCGGTCACTACAAAGGACTCGTCGCCTGATCAGTGTAGGCCGACAGCTAGAATATAGTGTCCCATACCACCATAATCTGCTCATGAGTTTAGGTGCTCACTGGTCACTACGGGGAGGTTTGTGGCCCCAGCGTAGGCCGACAGCTCGACCACGGTGTCCCATACCACCATGCCTGGCTCATGAGTACTCTACTGCAACGGAAGGGTCGTCGCCTCCCGTGGACTCAGAATACGCTCGCGGTCACTACAAAGGACTCGCCGCCTGATCAGTGTAGGCCGACAGCTAGAATATAGTGTCCCATACCACCATAATCTGCTCACGAGTCTAGGTGCTCACTGGTCACTACGGGGAGGTTTGTGGCCCCAGCGTAGGCCGACAGCTCGACCACGGTGTCCTATACCACCATGCCCGGCTCATGAGTCTTCGTGGATCAAGATACCATGGTTAACAGGGTTTACAATGGTAAGTTCAGTACCCTAGGTTCAAGCAGTTATGACTCATACAAGGTGAACATACATCGGCCAGTCGGGTTGCTTGACGGGCTCGACTAGCGCGATCGCATCTCAAATCGAACGACATGAAGTGCGTAAAACACTTCGCGTGGCCTAACCATTGCCGCCAACTTCAAACACGACTCGCGTTCATCGACGCGTCGCTCGTGGCTAAGACCAGTCAGCCACGAATTCGCTCGGTTGCCGACTGCCTGGACTAAGTCTAGTCCCAAACACATATGGAATCACATCAGCAAATTATGTAAGAGTATTGGAATTGAAATACAGTCATGTGAGCATGTTAACACATGTTATAACATTCAACTTAAGCAAATCTTCAAGAACATATATTCCATGCATGTAATGAAATCATGCATATAGTCAACATGTAGGAAATCATTTAGGTCAGCATATTAATTGAGAAATCAATCTCAAACTATCTCATAACATCATTTAATTCAATACATACTAATACAACCATTTATACAAACACATACACTACACACTTAAGTCTACATATAGTATGTCGACCCAAAGTGTACAATTAGGCGAATCTCTTCGCCAAACTAATTATGCGCGCATTCCTAACTTCCTAATGTGACAACAAACCATGTCAATCACGTCAGCAAAATATGAGTATAAACCGTACTTCCTACAAATGACTAAAATGCCCTAAATCTCATATTCTTCGTTAATTTACGAAACAGGAAACGGAGAGCATGTTGTACATGTCAAACGGCGATGCCGTCCATAATCTACTATTAAACGACATTGAAAGAGTTGTAAACTGTCAATCAAAGCGTCTAAAATCCTCACCTTATGTCTTACGGATGCGTGATTTTGAACGGAGCGTGTACGCTTCGTCTACGGCAGTAGGAGAACCTATTTTATAAGTTAGGTTAACTAACACGCCATGAATCTAAGTAAACCCTAAATCAGCAAGTTCTAGGGTTGTTTCATACCTGATAAAGCAGAGAAATCACCAGCCAGGTGATTGGGAAGAGTTGCTGTAGCACGTGGAAGTAGCAGCACGGAGGCAGGAAAAATCCTCCCACTTTCTCTCTCAAACTCTCTCCTTTTCTCTCTCCCAAATCTAGGTTTTGCAATTTTTGGATGGGAGAGGAATGAGGGTTTCAACCCCTTTTATAAGCTTAAAAATGCCAGAAACAGGCTCCGGAACGAAGTTTACTTATTACATATCCATTTCGGGGCTGTTTCGGTCCAAAAGATGCTTTCTGGTGGTCTCCTGGTCGAATGCGATCAAACTTAAGCTCATGCGTACCCGATATAGCACGTATTAAGTTTTCAGTCTGGCAAGGTTCGCAGATCGCATGTGGCGGACCAGTTTCAGTTCAGCGGTCACCGCACGTAGATCAGGGCTGAAAGTCTCATGATATAAAATAGAAATTTTTCCTGATCCGAGGGTGTAATATGGATGAATTCTGATGGTCAGAACGCTTAATACTGATGCATCAAGTCGTGTGCCAGATTTGAATTTAAAATTCCAATTCTGTCCCTATTCGCACTCTCTTCAGTCCGGGCTCAATGAAATAGCCTGTGATTATCGATTTGACTTGATTTTCGAAATGAGCGTCAAGTCCAATAAGGCGGTTCTAACGGTCTAAGATAGGAAGTATCGGACTTTCGACGTGCGGTATAGATCCAATACAAAAGTTCAAAGCGGTCCAGAGACCAAACCTGCTTAGAGTTTGATCCGAGGTTATAGAGTATTATAGAGTCGTTTGTTCTACTCGATTTGGGTCTTGTAGAACGTATTTAAAGTAATCAGGGACTATTTCCCAGCTACTCTAGCATTGCGCTAGCTAACTTACGCTTAATTTCCATAGAAATTAATTCTATGCGATTCCGGGTCGAGTTGGTACTCGAGCCCGAGTACGGATTTTTCACGGGCGTTACATAAGTATAGTCCCAAACACATATGAATCCACATCAGCAATCATGTGAGCATGTTAACACATGTTATATCGTACAACTTAAGTAAATCATCTGACACATGCCTTTCATACATATAGTGAAATTATGCATATCACCAACATATAGGAAATCATTTCCATCAGCATATTAATTGAGAATTCAATCTCAAACTAAATCATAATGAAATCATCAAGCACATGTTATAGCATACAACTTAAGCGAATCATCAAGTACATGCATTTCATCCATATAATGAAATCATGCATATCGCTAACATGTAGGAAACCATTTACACCAGCATATTAATTGAGAAATCAATCTCAAACTAATTCATAACACCATTTAATTCAATACATACTAATACAAACATTTATACAAACACTTACACTACACACTTAAGTCTACATATAGTATGTCGACCCGAAGTGCGCATTTAGGCGAATCTCTTCGCCAAACTAATTATGCACGCATTCCTAACATTCTAATGCGACAATAAACCATGTCAATCACATCAGCAAAATATGAATGAAAACAGTACTTCCTACAAATGACTAAAATGCCCTAAATCTCATATTCTCCGTCGGTTTACGAAACAAGAAACGGACAGTATGTTGTACATGTCCAACGGCGTTGCCGTCGATAATCTACTATTAAACGACATTGAAAGCGTTGGAAACAGTTAATCAAATCGTCTAAAATCCACACCTTTTCCCTTTTAGGGGTGTGAGTTCGAACGGAGCGTATACGCTTCGTCTATGGCGAATAGAGAACCTGATTTACGAGATCTATCAGCTACTTTGCTATTAAACCAAGGGAACACTAAATCAGCAACTAAATGGGGTATTTTCTTACCTAAAAATGTGGAGAAATCACCGGCCAGGTGATCGGAGCGTGTTGCTAAAGCACATGCAGCAGGTGGCACGAGCAGCAAGAAATTCTCTCCTACTCTCTCTCACAAACTCTCACCTTTTCTCTCTCCCAAGCTAGGGTTTTTCCCAAATTCGGATGGGAGAGAGGAGTGAGGGTTTCAAGCCCTTTTATAAGCCAAATCTTGCCCGAAATAGGCTCGGGAACAAGGTTCACTTGAGGGGTAACCAAATCGGGGCTGTTTCGGTCCAAAAGATGATTTCTGGTGGTCCCCTAGCCAAATGCAGTCGGACTTAAGCTCATGCATACTGGATCTAGCATACATCAAGTTTTCAGTCGGGCAGGGTTTGTAGATCGCACGTGGCGGTCCAGTTTCAGTTCAACGGTCACCGCACGTAGATCAGGGCTGCAAGTCTCATGATATGAAATAGAAATTTTTCCTGATCCGAGGGTGTAATCTGGCTGAATTCTGACGGTTAGAACGCTTAATACTGACACGTTAAGTCGTGTGCTAGATTTGAATTTTAAATTCCAAATCTGTCCCTATTCGCACTCTCTTCAGTCCTGGCTTAATGAAACAGCCTGTGATTATCGGTTGGACTTGATTTTTGAAATGATTGTCAAGTCCAGCTAGGCGGTTCTAACGGTCTAAAATAGTAGGTATCGGACTTTCGACGTGCGGTCTAGATTCAGTACAAAGTTTCAAAGTGGTCCAGAGAACAAACCTGCTTAGAGTTTGATCCGAGGTTATAGAGTATTATAGAGTCATTGGTTCTACTCGATTTGGGTCTTGTAGAACATATTTAAAGTGATCAGGGACTATTTCCCAGCTACTCTAGCGTTGCGCTAGCTAACTTATACTTAGTTTCTAAAGGAATTAATCCTAAGTGGTTTCTTTGGCTATGGAATTGGGTTCTGAGCGATTCTTCAGGTGTTTTAGTTGACCCATTGCCTAAGGACGTCTAATCCCAGGTTGGCCAAAATCCGGGGTGTTACAATCTACCCCTCTTAAAATACAATTTCGTCCCCGAAATTGGCGAAGGGTAAGGAGTACTTTTTCTAAGGAAGGTTCAATTATATTTAATGACCTAACCGTACGCATAACCTAACTCAAATGTTTCGATCCTGGTCCAGTGGGGAAGAGGCTAACCACACTTCCGCTGCGCCACTCTGATCGAACGGTTGCCTTGGCTGACCTAACTGGATTGGACTCAATACGTTCTACCCCCCTTAAAACTTGGTTCTACTTAAGGTTGAAGAATCTTTGCATCGATCCGTATATCGAAACGAGGCGCAACTTAGGGGCTATCCTTAACCTAAAATGGAAACAACCTTTCTCTACATGGTTTTCCTTGCTAATGATGCGTTCTATGGCATTGGTACCTATGATCATAGAGATGAGCCTAATCTCTATTGTGATTGAATTCAGGGGCAGGTATGAGTTGGTGGCAAGATGTCTAATTCTCTACTAGCTTTAAGTCCTCGCCATTTTCCAAAGACAATGTGATCCTGTTTGATTATACGTGGTTGGGCCATCACAGAAGAAAGGTTGTGTAGTGGGTCTAAGCCGGATACGTTGAACCTTTTGTCTAATCAAGACAGAAAATGCGTTGTATCAGTTCTTAATCCGAGTCGATGCCGATCCTCTACTTGATCAGAGCATTGGATTCATTGGTAACCACTAGGATTAAGAAGTCGACTCAAACCGCGAATACATCGCTTACATGCAGTTCCTTTACTCTGCGTTCCCGAATGCAATAAGTCCTTGGGGAAGACAATTCTAAGAGGCGTGCTAGTACATTCTAAGTTCAATCTGAGGGATTTATAAATGTTCCCTGAGAGTGAATGGTTCTTTCCTATGGGCAACAACAGGAGTCTATAAGTCATAAGGGGATCTATGGAAGGAATAAGGTTCTACTTCAACCAAATCTAACCTACAATTCCTTAGCATATATAGGCTTTACACTATGTAAGGTAACTAGTAGGCTAGTCTGTAACTCTGTAGCTATAATCCAAAGCCTAAGATTATACGGTAAATGGCTTTCCATACCATTTCTACTACAGGAAATTCTTCTATTGCTTAGGGTCAAGATTGTCTAAATAGAATTGGATTTCTTATGTCGTCAGACCCTTCAAATCTAGAAGTGCTAACTCTAGAACCAAAACACCAAAGGCCTATGTGGCCAGCAGTGTTTAGTTGTATTAAATGAAACTGCATTCCTAATCCCATATTGGGAGCGAAAGTGGCATGTTTAGTAGGAGGGTAGGGTGGGATAAAAACTAATTTGTAGGCTGAATCCCGGGAGTTACAATACTCCCAATCTAGGGATAATACCTGACAACAAACGAACGGCATAGACTCCATTCAACAAATTTCGGCTATATTAAGCCCAAACCACAACACAAACACATTTTCTACCTAACAACAATAAAACACAAAAATTTCAAAATGGTAATCAAACAAGTGAAGAATGTGGAGAAATGGGATGGGTAAGCAGGTTTCCACGAGTCTGAGGATCAAATAAAAGGGACTTGAGAGAGAGGACGATGGAAAGGGAGGAAAAGGCTGAAACAGCCTTAACAATAGCTATGAAAAGAGAAGGAAATGCGGAGAAATTATTGCCCAAATGGACAGAATGAAATCTAAGCATTGTAGAGGGATGTATCAAGCTCCCTTAGGATATATTTTCAGAGAGAAAAGAGAATGAAAAAGGGTCACGATTTCAGCTCGTTTTGGGGGTTATAAAGCTCCAAACGACAAGATTTGCAAGAGGGAAGGCTACAAATAGCAATGGGGTGAAGGAGTGTGGTTATTTTTGGCCAGGAATGGATTTGGGAGTGGTTTGGAACCACAGTTTTGGGATAGGGCAGCAAGAAAATGAAAATGGGGCTAGGGAAGGGGCTGTTTGTGAAGGAAGTAGGGTATATAGGGGGTTTCAAGGTGCGAACCACATATGGGGGAGGTGCCCTAGCTGTATTAGGGCGTGCGCCTGAATTTCACTGCAAGTGGGCCCCATCGGACGGCGATGCATCGCCGAACCGGCGATGGCATCGCTGGCCATATTGCATGGTGGCTGGTGGGACCACATGGGTCTGGTCCCCCATGGTCCAGGGACCCCAAAAAGGTATGGTCTCAACCTTAGTTCATTGTATATTGACCTATATTGGCCCAAACATGAGTTCAGGGCTTTCCAGGGCCAATCTACAAACCTGAATATAAAATCCTATCATGCAGCATATGATTTTGGGGTAGAAGGAGCTATTACATCCATCTAGCCTATTATTTTCCAAAGAAAGCGAAGTTAGAATGGCCTTATGGCCATTTTTCATGAAATTTTACTATTCACTATAAAATTTTATGAAAGTATGATTTTATGTTATTTTCACATTAGGATTGATGCCTAGTATGAAAAGGATAAGAATTAATTAAATATTAGAGTGGTGAGAGGAAGAATTTTGAAGATTTTTGGTGAAACGGGGTTTTTAAGCCCTGACGATTGCATTCAAGGGTTGTGGTTGTCCCACAGCCCAAGGATTTACATTTATGGGTTTAGAATCATTCAAAGAACGTCTCAACCCAACTACCTACAACCTAGGAGCTATTCGGGTTGCTTCATGCGACCCTAGACGCGCTACGGACTCGATCGCGCGATCGATTCGAATAGTCTTTGCCTATTGGCGAATCTGAGATCCTAGAAGTATTTATAGACCCTTCTCGTACCCACCTAAGTCAACGGAAGCGACAGCATACATCGCATGACCATAACCCAGGCCCGGTTTAATCCAAATCATGATCTGATACCATCTGTAACATCCCGAAAATCGGGGGGTCGAGTAAAAACCCAACTCCCGAGTTCTAAAATGTTATTTACGCAACATAGATATGTATGATTAAATATTGTCTGTGTTAATGTATGAAACATGAGTGGGATTACTCTAGAACAGCATATCATACTCCAGAGATAGTTAAATTAACCAGCGAAAGTCTGTGATAGTATGTATAACATATATATACTGTTGTGTGTCTCTTGAGTGTGAACATGTTACCAGGTTAAACATATACATGTATACCTCAAAATGGAAAGAAAGCATATACATTAGTGCTCTGAAGATATAAAATGACAAGTATCAAGGTATCTAATCAACCTCCCTGTAATCCCGTCGATCAGAACACGCATAAAGGAGGGATCCTCCTCATCATCAACATCATCAAGTCTGGCTCCGCCTCACAGGCCGCGCCATCATCTGTAATCACAAAAAGGTCTGGTGGGTGTCCAGGAACACCGCCCGTAACGTGGGAGTGAGTAGCTAACTCAGTGGAATAATAGAGCAAGGATTAACATGTTCTCAAATCAATCATACGATAATAGTAAAGCAGTAAATCAGACAATCCTAATACTATTGTTAATGCAATATGACATGACGTGATGTATGCCCTCACCGACGATCTCCCTCATACGGCACCATCTTACGACCGCGGCATGCAATCGACCCTCAAGTGATCCACGTCTTCCAGGCACATGCAATGGTATGGTGATATGATTTTCGAGTTATTATTAGTCCATTCAAACAGCAAGATTGGGAAACTAAGGTACTTCCCTTATATCAATCCCAACACAGATCCTTTCTAGGGTCGTCACTCTTAGTAATCTCATACGAGGTATATTTTGTAGGTCGCTGCAAGGGCTGTCAGGGCTGTTGCACGCACTCGTTGCTCCACTCCCCCATCACCTTATCAATACAGGCCTATTGTACTCTACTGCTACTGAAGGGTCGTCACCTCCCGTAGACTTAGAATATGCTCGCGGTCACTACAAAGGACTCGTCGCCTGATCAGTGTAGGCCGACAGCAAGAATATAGTGTCCCATACCACCATAATCTAATGCGACAATAAACCATGTCAATCACATCAGCAAAATATGAATGAAAACAGTACTTCCTACAAATGACTAAAATGCCCTAAATCTCATATTCTCCATCGGTTTACGAAACAAGAAATGGACAGCATGTTGTACATGTCCAATGGCGTTGTCATCGATAATCTACTATTAAACGACATTGAAAGCATTGGAAACAGTCAATCAAAGCGTCTAAAATCCACACCTTTTCCCTTTTAGGGGTGTGAGTTCGAACGGAGCGTATACGCTTCGTCTATGGCGAATAGAGAACCTGATTTACGAGATCTATCAGCTACTTTGCTATTAAACCAAGGGAACACTAAATCAGCAACTAAATGGGGTATTTTCTTACCTAAAAACGTGGAGAAATCACCGGCCAGGTGATCGGAGCGTGTTGCTAAAGCACGTGCAGCAGGTGGCACGAGCAGCAAGAAATTCTCTCCTACTCTCTCTCACAAACTCTCACCTTTTCTCTCTCCTAAGCTAGGGTTTTTCCCAAATTCGGATGGGAGAGAGGAGTGAGGGTTTCAAGCCCTTTTATAAGCCAAATCTTGCCCGAAATAGGCTCGGGAACAAGGTTCACTTGAGGGGTAACCAAATCGGGGCTGTTTCGGTCTAAAAGATGATTTCTGGTGGTCCCCTGGCCAAATGCAGTCGGACTTAAGCTCATGCATACTGGATCTAGCATACATCAAGTTTTCAGTCCGGCAGGGTTTGCAGATCGCACGTGACGGTCCAGTTTCAGTTCAACGGTCACCGCACGTAGATCAGGGCTGCAAGTCTCATGATATGAAATAGAAATTTTTTCTGATCCAAAGGTGTAATCTAGCTGAATTCTGACGGTCAGAACGCTTAATACTGACAGGTCAAGTCGTGTGCTAGATTTGAATTTCAAATTCCAAATCTGTCCCTATTCGCACTCTCTTCAGTCCGGGCTCAATGAAACAGCCTGTGATTATCGGTTGGACTTGATTTTTGAAATGATTGTCAAGTCCAGCTAGGCGGTTCTAACGGTCTAAGATAGTAGGTATCGGACTTTCGACGTGCAGTCTAGATCCAGTACAAAGTTTCAAAGTGGTCCAGAGAACAAACCTTCTTAGAGTTTGATCCGAGGTTATAGAGTATTATAGAGTCATTGGTTCTACTCGATTTGGGTCTTGTAGAACGTATTTAAAGTGATCATGGACTATTTCCCAGCTACTCTAGCGTTGCGCTAGCTAACTTATACTTAGTTTCTAAATGAATTAATCCTAAGTGGTTTCTTTGGCTATGAAATTGGGTTCTGAGCGATTCTTCAGGTGTTTTAGTTGACCCATTGCCTAAGGACATCTAATCCCAGGTTGGCCAAAATCCGGGGTGTTACATTGATTAAAGAGGTCTGCCAATGTTGTTGGTGCATTTTTGCTAAGCGAGAAGAGGAACCTCCCTTCTCATATGCCTCATATCATGGCAGTTAGGGTAATCTCTTCCGAGTGCCCTTCTACTTACATCACTTCCAGGTGGTTGAAGTGCTTGATGTAGTCATTTAATAGCTTGTCTTCCTTCTGGATAATAGTGTGAATGTGACTCGTCAGCTTGAGCCTCTCCTTTCCTCCTATAAAGTTAGTAATGAATGCTTTGCTGAGTTGTGTGAACGAGTTGATAAATTGTGGCTTCAATTGTCGAATCCACTTCTAAGCTGCTCCTATTAGGGTTAAGGAGAATGCTCGACACATAACCATGGTTGATGCACCCTAAAATTCCATTCAAACCTTGAAAGATTCCAGGTGCTCAGTAAGGTCAGTGGTCCTGGAATAAGGGGCGATCTATGACATTCGGAACCAGAGTGGGAGCTGATCGTGCATGATGTCAGTTGTAAAAGGTGACTCAGTTTCTTCTAGTATTGCTTCTACTAAAGTTGGAGAATGTGTGTGGTAAGCTTGTCGAATGTCGTCGATCCGGCCCTGTAATTCATTGAGCTAAGCTTCCCACGGGTCCCCACTTTTGGCCATTGCCTTAACTACTGTTTCGAGAGCTTTGTTGTGCCTCTTCTTTCCTGACTCATGGCATAAGTTGAAGGCAAGCAGCGTGGTAGTGCCTAAGACGTGGGAGGGTACCAGCCTCGATATTTCGATCTGTCTAATCCTTCCGGAGTCGGCGGGCACTTTAGGTGGACTGGTAATTTCTATAACTACTCGAACCACTACTTCCCCAGCCCCCTGGACGGGGGGAGGGTTCCATTATTCTAAAAGTTACTTTATCGAGTTGATGTTGTTAGTCAGTACTTCAACTTGTTGTTCGAGAGATAAGTCATCCTCCTCAATTCCAAGATTGTTGTGTCGGTCCTACGGGTGCAAAGTTAGCCTGAAGTTGGGAAAATGAATTACATCGATCAGCAAACTGTTCTGGTGGTGCAAGATCGGGTGCAGCGGTGGTGGTCTGAACTTTCTTTCTCCCTTTCTCCATTGTAGCACCTTGGTGGATTATAAGAATGGATTTTGATGTCGTTCCCACAGACGGCACCAAACTATTGGTGCAGAAATCTGGTTAACATTTCCTGAACCTTTGTGTACCTACACAAGGAACAGACAAAGGAGACCCTGGCTAGTACAGGGGACCCTCTGATGCCTAAGTCAAGTAGGGAATCTGGGTCTAGTCGTAAATGGGATTTTAGGCTACAGATTGCGCGTGCCTTTCACCAATGAAAGTGCTCATATTTATAGGTGAGAAGAGGCAGTAGCATAGAGGAGATCTTCCTGTTGCGGAGGGATTCGAATCCTAAATGTGTGGGGAAATTTCCTAAGATCCTTAGAGAAGATCTCGGGATCCTGAGCATGTTGGGGATATCCTTTGAGATCTTTAGAGAAGATCTCGAACAAATCTCTCTTAGATAAGATATGTTTGATTGGAATCAGCAGAGATGTGTAGTAGGCGGCTGAGGTGGCCTTGGTCGACCTGACCCCGGAAGGAGTATGCCGATTTGGAGTTATACCATCCTGATTCCTTCGACGAGTGGTCGAGCTTCTTTTGACATCAGGCAGATCAGTGAATCTTTCGATCTTCCGATGAGAGACCAAGCTCGATCTCGTTTCCTGCTCAGCATGGGATCAAGGGGCGAACTTTTAGCCATTTTTATCGTTATCCGACCTGACGAAGTGCACGTAGTTCCAACCTGACCTCTTATTATTGGTCGGTCTATTTTTCCCATAATAAGTTCCATAAGAGAAATTCATTCTATCCATCGATATGGACAAGTTATGGTGGGCTAAGGAAGCTTTAAATCAATCTAAACTTTGTATTTTCCTTCATCCAGATCAATCTTGCATTATTAATAGGCTTAATAGCAAATAAACATCGTGATGGGCCATCATAGTGTAGGTTGCCTTGGGTAAGCCCTGCTAGATTCAATGAAAGAGAGAAAAAGGGGCTTACGCCCATGATAAAAACACATACATTAAGGTGGACACACAATGTCCATATTGGACAACGAGGATAGGTGGGTCCTACCCTCGTCAAAAGGGGAAGACAAGGATATACAATATATACATCAAGATAACCCCCATATGGTTGGCCCAATATTAAGCAAGAAAATGAAAATGGATAGGTGGATCAACCCTGCACTCACATGATAGATGGATTAGATTATTTAGATTGCCTTCAAGCAAGCTTTTGAAATTACATGGATTGTCTACCATGGCATGTTCAAAAGCTTGACAGAGCTTAGAATTATGGCTAAGACCTATAAGGGGATGAATAGGATCATTTTAAAAAATTTTCCTAATTAAAATCATTTACTAATTTAAACTCATGAAGCAACTAAAACTTAGGGCTTAAAGCCAAGTGAATCAAATCACATAAACTACAAATGATGCAACAATAAGCAACTAGTCCATAGAGATAGTGAGCTCTTGTGTGCTTACAAGTTAAGTGCCTAGCATACAATCAAATTCAAGCATTCATATAATTTAATAAATCAAACACATAAGCATGAATAGAATTGTGCTTAAACAACAATCACAAACACAAGCATACATAGTGGTAAAGCCATGGCCCATACCACTTGTGAACTTGTGTGACAGAAGACATTGATGTGTGAATTAGGTTTCGTGGTTGATACTCCCATGAATCTATATTGTGAAAATCAAGGTACATCACATATCGCTAATAATTCTAGTTTATCATGAGAGGACCAACATATTGAAGTGGATTTCCACTTCATCCGAGAGAATGTCGTAAACAAGGAAATATCAAGGTACATCACATATCGCTAATAATTCTAGTTTATCATGAGAGGACCAACATATTGAAGTGGATTTCCACTTCATCCGAGAGAATGTCGTAAACAAGGAAATATCCACATTGTTCATCAAGTCTGAAGATCAAGTTACTAATATGTTTAAAAAAAGGTTTAAGTCAAGTTCATCTAGACAAATTTTTTTATATGATGGGCATTTAGGATATATACACTCCAAATTGGGGGGGGGGGGGGGGGGGGGGGGGGGGGGTTAGAATGGTCACACATGTGGACACATGTGACGCATCCACACATGTGACATGGTCATCCCGTTAGGGTTTAGTCTTTATATATTTGGGTTGAGTGTACATGAGTCTTTGAGTCTTTAGTAGTGAGTTTCTTTTATTTTCTTTCTATAAGGGTATTCTTATAATTTCAACTCTTAAGTGAAATCCCTAGCAATAAACACAGGGGGGTTGAGCTTTTAAGGTTCTTTACTATTGTTGATGTCTCAAATATTTCAGCAATAGGATCTATCAATGCCAACGAGAGACCATTCGATTCCATCAATGGTTGCTCGATGCCATCAAGAAAATCCAAAAATCTCATGTTGGTTGTTGGCCACATTGAGATGTCCTGCTCAATGCCATTGAAGGGGTTAGATGCCATTGATAGGTTATCGATGTCATCGAAGTCCCATCGAAGATGCCATTGGAAAAAATCGTAGTCCCTAGAATGTTTTGGTGTTCCACTCAATGACATCGAGGGTGTTCGATACCATTGATAGTTTGTCGATGCCATAAAAGGTGTCATCAACCGCACATGCAGAATTGCATAAGTACAGGATTTATTTACGATTTTGATTGTGATTCTCATATATGCTATATATATGGGTGTAATCAGGATTTGGGGATAGAGAGAGAGGTGTTATAGGTTTTTTAAATTCATTCCTAAGGGTTTCAAGGGCATAACTTGGGTAGATTTGATGCTCGTTCAGATTGAGTAATCTTCATCTCTTATAATTTTCTTTTTTCATAGTGCATTACTGTCACTTTGTGCCATGGTTTTTTCCCACAAGGATTTTTCCACGTTAAATTCAAAGTGTTTTTTATTCGACTTGATTGTGCTATTAGAATACTTTTCTTAATTCATCTCTGTGTTCTTTCATAGTTCCCCAACAAGTGGTATCAAAGCTTAACATTGTAAAGCAGATTAATTCTAAAAGTATAGTATCAATTGTAACACCCCAAAATTCTTCCCAATTAACACTCAAACACCCTCACAAAAATCTGACAAAGCACGAATATACATCAAATTGGAAATACACTAAAACAAACTATAAACTATTATTAAAACCACCAAACCGGAACCACTAGAAACTCGAGTCTAACCCCACCTTTAAAAGGACCCTACACTCTGAACGGACGAAGTGGATCCTCCAAGATCATAATCGAATGACCCACAAAACGGTGCATGTGCACCTGTTACATTAGTAGTCGCAGACCACCAAGATGAATCCAGTCAAACCATGTTTTGACTAGACTAGCCACGACCTCACCCTCTTCCTTCTCTCCGTATTTGAAATTTTTGAATCCAACTGCAAAAAGAACTCGCAGTGGGACCCACCATCATGAAATGATGGTCGAATCCAAACCGTACATCATCACCCTTCACCATTTGCTATCCACCATCCTTGTCCACGGTGGGATGATCGCACTACATAAGGAGGATCACAGCCGCAACGGATTCTGGCACCACGTGAATCACATAGACGTTCCAGCGAGGTGCGTAAAACTTCCCTCCTCATACTACAACTCCCATTGTAACATCTCAAATTTTTATGGCCAAAGTTTATACTCGTGCCTGAGAAAACTAGGTGTTAATAATGTATAAATTAGATGCTTTAAAAATCACATCTTATTTTTTTTAGATCACATCCAGATACATTTATGAAGGTAACATTCATGAGAACAAAATCGACTATATCAATTATTTCACTAGAGTAAAAGAATTTAGTAAATAATCAAATGGGCTCTCAATGGAGCTTTTTGCATTTATCAAGTTCGCAGTGAAAGTATAAAACTAATTCATAAAACTATCTTCTTATTCTTTTGGTATGATCTTTCATTGGGAGATGGGCCTTTAGTCTTCAATCTGTATGTCACCTGCATCATCTGTACGGCTGGAGACGGTAAACGCCCTACTCATAGTGATGGCCATCCTTTGAGATTATCAATAATTTAAGAGATTCAAAAAAGGCAATGTAAATGTTCTGATACGTCCCATACTCCACAACTACGAGAGGTATCAATATGCGTAAGAAACCTACATGAGAAGCATGCCTAGAAAAGTATATGTGGATCATCACACTTAGCGATCACACAATGTGGAAAAATGATTTAGAATTATCCGACTCACCCCGCATACCATTTTACGGAGATTCACCAGTGTGCCCCATGTTTAACATGGTTTTTCGTGATTATCCCAAGACGAACACAACACATGACTGGATGAATTACGTGACATAATTTGTTCATGAAGTGACTATTTACGACATCCAATCCCAGAAGTGATGTAACACGCATTACGAATTACTTACATTGATTTATGTACCATTACCCATGAAACATGGAATTACGTGTCGCCCCACGGGCCGCTACCCAAAACGCATTATGTTCACGATATTTATTTGATCATTAGAAGTGGAATACTGTAAGTGCTATGATTTCATATCCCTTTGGTTGTCAAATTTTGTGGTGCCAAAACCTATATCTATGTCTTGTATTTCTTGTGTTTCATGTTTGAAACTATTCATTGCAATCAAGACATCGCATTTCAAGACAAGAACTTAAATGAAGAAATTTTTCAATTCATGGATGAAGAATTTAAGAATAGAAGTCTTCAAGTTTGCATGTTCAAGATTCAATCAAGTTCAAGTATAGTAGAAGACTATGTCAAGTCAAGATCAAGCTCAAGAAGGCCTACTACAAGATTTGTATATTCCCAAGCTTCTCTTAAGGGTCATATGAGTATATAGACTTTCAAATGTTCATCTCACTTTTAAGGTTTGTTTGACCTTAAGATGGGCTTTACTGTAGGTCATTCTGGATACATAACTCATATATTTTAATATGCTTGTTTGAGCTATTCTAAGACCAGTCCTAAGGACTTCAAGACCAGTCCTAGCTCTGCTACGACCAGTCTTAAGTTTTTTAGGACCAGTCCTAGGTTGTTGAAGATTTTTGGATATTTCTAGTTGTCCTACTGTAACACCCCAGACTTTTGTCAACCTAGGGTTAGACGTCCTTAGGCAATGGGTCAACCATAGCACCTTGGTAACCTCTCAGAACCCAATTCCAAAGTCAATTAGTTTTGAGATTGAATTCTCAATTAATATGCAGATGTATATGAATTCCATCATGTTGGCTATATGTATTAATTTCATTATATATATGAAATGCGTGTGTTGAATGATTTGCTTAAGTTGTATGTCATAACATGTGTCAACATGCTTGTATTGTTGTATTTCATTTCTATTACTCTCATATGACACTGATGTTAATTTACAAATGCTTGGGGTTATGTTCCAGTCTAGGCAGTCGGTAATGGATCAAATTCGTGGTTGGCTTTTATTTGCCACAAAGGACGCGTTGATAAACGTGAGTCGTGTTTTGGGTTGGCGGCAGTGGTTAGGCCACACGAGGTGTTTTATGCACTTCATGTCGCTCAGCTTGAGATGCGCTCGTATTAGTCGAGCCCGTCAAGTAACCCGACTGGCCATTGTATGTTCACCTTGTATGAGTCATAACTGCTTGAACCTAGGGTACTGAACTTACCGTGGTTGAACCTAGGGATCCTCCTCCTCATCACCGTGGTCAAGCTGTCAGCCTATGCTGGGGCCACAAACCTCCCCGTAGTGACCAGTGAACACCCTACTCTGAGTAGATTACAGTGGTATGGGACACTATATTCTTGCTGTCGGCCTACACTGATTGGTGACGAGCCCTTTATAGTGACCTTGAGTTTATCCTGACACCGCATGGGGCTGATGAGTCCTGATGTAGTCTTAAGGATATAATAGGCCTGTATTGATAAGGTGATGGGGGAGAGGAGTAACGAGTGTGTGCAACAGCCCTAGCAGCCCTTGCAGTGACCTATAAATATAACATCGTATGAGATTCCTAGGAGTGACGACCCTAGACAGGATCTGTGTTGGGATTGATATAAGGAAGGTACCCTAATTTTCCAATCCTGCTGCATGAAAAGGACTAATAACAACTTGGTAATCATTATCCATATCGCATTGCATGTGCCTGGAAATGTGGAGCACTGCGGGAAGAAAGCATGCCGCGGGCGTAAGATGGTGCCGTATGAGGGAGTATGTCGGTGAGGGCATCCATCATGTCATTTCATGCATACATTAACAACAGTATCTAGGAATGTTTGATTGTTTGCTTTACTATTATTGCGTGATTGATTTGATAACATACTAATCTTTGCTCTATGATTCCACTGAGTTGATTACTCATTCCCACATTACGGGATGGTGTTCCGGACACCCACCAGTCCTTATTTTAGTTTCAGATGATGGCGCTGCTTGTGAAGCGGAGCCGGACTTGATGATGAGGAGGAGGATCCCTCCTTTATGCATGTTCTGATCGACGGGATTACAGGGAGGTTGATTAGACGCCTTGACACTTGTCATTTTATATTTTTAGAGCACTCATGTATATTCTTTTCTTTCCATTTTTGGAGTATACATGTATTTAATTAACCTGGTAACATGCTCACACTCTGGAGACTTATAATTACTTATATGTTTTATGTATTCATCACAGTCTTTCGCTTGCTAATTTAACTGTCTCTGGAGTATGATATATTGTTTTAGCTTAGTCTCAATTTTGTAAAATGTCATTCTACAGACAATATGCATTTATCATTATCTATGTTGCATAAGTAACGTTCTGGAACTTGGGAGTTGGGTTTCTACTCGACCCCCGATTTTCGAGATGTTACACCTACGACCAGTCCTGGACATCATACGACCAGTCCTGTGAGTTCTACTACTCATCCTTCGACTAGTCATAGCCCTACGACCCAAACTCAAGCAACTAAATTGGGGGTCCTACGATCGGTAGTGGGTGTCCCACGACCAGTCGTAAGTGGCCCACGACCAGTCGTAGACCACCCAGGACCGGTTGTGGAACAGCAAAATCTTATCCCGTGAAAATCTTTAAAAATCTTTGAAGCTACGACCTGTAACGCCTGTGAAAAATCCGTACTTGGGCTCGAGTACCAACTCGACCCGAAATCGCGTAGAATTAAATTC
Source organism: Magnolia kwangsiensis (assembly GCA_037074715.1). NCBI lineage: Eukaryota > Viridiplantae > Streptophyta > Magnoliopsida > Magnoliales > Magnoliaceae > Magnolia > Magnolia kwangsiensis. Next base: position 74,737,836 of record CM073578.1, read on the forward strand.
CATGGAAATTAAGCGTAAGTTAGCTAGCGCAACGCTAGAGTAGCTGGGAAATAGTCCCTGATCACTTTAAATACGTTCTACAAGATCCAAATCGAGTAGAACAAACAACTCTACAATACTCTATAACCTCGGATCAAACTCTAAGCGAGTTTGTCCTCTGGACCACTTTGAATTCTTGTATTGGATTTAGACCGCTCGTCGAAGGTCCGATACTTCCTATCTTAGACCGTTAGAACCGCCCAGCTGGACTTGACAATCATTTCGAAAATCAAGTCAAACCGATAATCACAGACTATTTCGTTGAACCCGGACTGAAGCGACCGCGAATAGGGACAATTGGAATTTCAAATTCAAATCTGGCACACGACTTGACGCGTCAGTATTAAGCGTTCTGACCGTCAGAATTCATCCAGATTACACCCTCGGATTAGGAAAAATTTCTATTTATTATCATGAGACTTTCAGCCCTGATCTACGTGCGGTGACCGCTGAACTGAAACTGGTCCGCCACGTGCGATCTGCGAACCCTGCCAGACTGAAAACTTAATACGTGCTACATCTGGTACGCATGAGCTTAAGTCCGATCGCAATCGACTAGGGGACCACCAGAAAGCAACTTTTGGACCGAAACAGCCTCGAAATGGATAGGCACCAAGTAAACTTCGTTCCGGAGCCTGTTTCTGGTATTTTTAAGCTTATAAAAGGGGTTGAAACCCTCATTTCCCTCTCCCATCCAAAAATTGCAAACCCTAGGATAAAGGAGAGAGAGTTTGAGAGAAAGAGTAGAAGGGATTTTTCCCGCTTCCGAGCCACCGATTGCTGCTGTTTCAGCAATTCTTCCCAATCACCTGGACGGTGATTTCTCCACTTTTTCAAGTATGAAACGACCCTAAAAGTTGCTGATTTAGGGATTACTTTGATTCGTAGCGTGTTAGCTAATGTACTTCATAAATCAGGTCCTCCTACTGCCGTAGACGAAGCATACACGCTCCGTTCAAAATCTCGCATCCATAAGAGACTAGGTGAGGATTTTAGATGCTTTGATTGACAGTTTACAACGCTTTCAATGTCGTTTAATAGTAGATTATCGACGGCATTGCCGTTTGACATGTACAACATGCTCTCCGTTTCCTGTTTCGTAAATTAACGAAGAATATGAGATTTAGGGTCATTTGTAGGAAGTACGGTCTACATTCATTTTGCTGACATGATTGACATGGTTTGTTGTCGCATTAGGGAGTTAGGAATGCTTACATAATTAGTTTGGCGAAGAGATTCGCCTAGTTGCGCACTTTAGGTCGACATACTATATATAGACTTAAGTGTGTAGTGTATGTGTTTGTATAAATGCTTGTATTAGTATGTTTTGAATTAAATGATGTTATATAGTAGTTTGAGATTGATTTCTTAGTTAATATGCTGACCTAAATGATTTCCTACATGTTGACCATATGCATGATTCCATTACATGCATGGAAAGTATGTGTTGAAGATTTGCTTAAGTTGAATGTTATAACATGTGTTAACATGCTCATATGATTATATTTCAATTCCAATACCTTTACATATATTGCTAATGTGATTCCATAAATGTTTGGGACTAGACTTAGTCCAGGCAGTCGGTAACCGAGCAAATTCATGGCTGACTGGTCATAGCCACGAACGACGCGTCGATGAACGTGATTCGTGTTTAGAGTTGGCGGCAGTAGTTAGGCCACGCGAAGTGTTTTACGCACTTCATGTCGTTCGACTTGAGATGCGATCGAGCTAGTCGAGCCCGTCAAGCAACCCGACTGGCCGATGTTTATTCACCTTGTATGAGTCATAACTGCTTGAACCTAGGGTACTAAACTTACCATTGTAAACCCTGTTAACCATGGTACCTTGATCCACGAAGACTCATGAGCCGGGCATGGTGGTATGGGACACCGTGGTCGAGCTGTCGGCCTACGCTGGGGCCACAAACCTCCCCGTAGTGACCAGTGAGCACCTTGACTCGTGACCAGATTATGATGGTATGGGACACTATATTCTAGCTGTCGGCCTACACTGATCAGGCGACGAGCCCTTTGTAGTGACCGCGAGCGTATTCTGAGTCCACGGGAGGCGACGACCCTTCCATTGCAGTAGAGTACGGTAGGCCTGTATTGATAAGGTGATGGGGGAGCGGTGTAACGAGTGCGAGCAACAGCCCTGGCAGCCCTTGCAGTGACCTACGAAATATACATCGTATGAGATTACTAGGAGTGACGACCCTAGACAGGATCTGTGTTGGGATTGATACAAGGGAAGTACCTTAGTTTCTCAATCCTGCTGTTTGAATGGACTAATAACAACTTGGAAATCATATCACCATAGCATTGCATGTGCCTGGAAGATGTGGAGCACTCTAGGGAGTGTGGCATGCCGCCGTCCTAAGATGTTGCGCATGAGGGAGATCGTCGGTGAGGGCATACATCACGTCATGTCATCTTGCATTAACAACAGTATTAGGATTGTCTGATTTACTGCTTTACTATTATCGCATGATTGAATTGTGAATATGCTAATCCTTGCTCTATGATTCCACTGAGTTGATCACTCATTCCCACGTTACGGGATGGTGTTTGCAACACCCACCAGACCCTGTTGTAGATGCAGGTGAGGCTGAGATCCAGGAGGTGGAGCCAGAGATCGACGAGGACCAGGACGAGTTCTCGTATATGCAGTATCACGACGGCTTCCCGTAGGCGACCTGGATCGAGGGGACTTCAGTGGGACTATTTTGAACATTACTTTTTTGTTTATGTATATGTATATGAGACTCAGAGATGTAGTCATACTTTGGAGACAGATGAGATTTACTTTGTTTTTCCATACAGTGATATATATATTGTTTAGTCTTCCGCTTGCTTTTATCACTGGATCTGAAGTATGAATTGTAATTTTGGTATACTTTTACTCATGTGAATGCTTTAAATCAGATAACATTGAATCATAACCATTTTTGTTGCATAAGTGACGGTCTGGAACTTGGGAGTTGAGTTTATACATGACCCCCGATTTTCAGGGTGTTACACGACCAGTCCTAGGATCCTAAGACCAGTCGTAGACGGGATTTTTCAGGCTATAAATTGAGCACGAAGTTCAGAGTTTTAGCAATTCAATTCAACTCTATTCAAACAATCTTTAGGTTATTCTTTGAGATTAGTTTGTGTTTGTTTTAAGCTACTTTGTGCTTATTTAATATTCCTTTTGCTAGCTTGTTTATTATTTGATTTTGATCTACATTCCAATCTTATTAGAAAAGGAGAATTTCTGATATTCCTTCTTCTTGGATTCAAAATCAAATAGAACTAGCCCTTTTGATTTAAAATCAATTAGACTTAGAACCATTCTTAAAGTGAGTATTGGACTTTGAACGTTGAATCGAACTTCTACTCCGATTGGTTTTATCGAGCTTCTTCAAAAGGTGATTCAGGTATTTTACATTTTTATAATTTACTTTCTTTGGTTTTGTTTGAGATTTGTCAGAAAAATCTCATTGTTATTGGTTATCTGAGGAGAGCCAGAAAACTCAGATTGTGGGGGTTTTTGGATTGTGTAAGCCCGAGATCAAAGACACAATTATGAAGATTTTAGGTGAACCTGTGAAACCTATTTTGATAGTGCATGCTAATATCCCCTGTGCGAGGATATTAGGAGTGGAGTAGCATTCTGTGTGGCTGTTGGATAACAGTTGGTGTACACACAGGCGAACCACTATATATCGTTGTGTTGTGGATGTGCATTATTCTTTCATTCTTTTATTCATTCCGCTTTGTGGATTGTATTCATGGCTGAATGTTGTAATCTTTTTATTCCAAGCAAGTGTGGGGAATGTTGTAATAACTTAGGATTTATTTCTGCAAGTTATTTTGATTTCCTTACTTTTTATTCCTCATTGATTTGTGATACAAAGGACGTTCTAGAAATAAGGTTGTCCTACCTTAAACCTTTGGTTTTTAGTGTAAGGTTGTCCTTAGAACTGATAAAGTATCATTCTCTTTATTTTAGGCTATTGAGATTACTTTAAATTCAGCATCATGCTTTATTTCTTTTATTATTCCGCTGTTATTAGTTTTATTTGGCATTGCCCTATTCATCCCTCCTCTAGGGCATATAGTTAGGCCCTTTCAAATACCCAACGTAGTACTTATACCAAAAAGGTAAATCCATTGAATCATGGGAGTTTTAGAATCCAAGACACATGTTGTAAGACCCATATCTTGGTCTGTACCTTTCCGTAGACTTCTGCGATCTTACCGGTCAAATTTCGGCAACCTTTGACCCTTAACCGATATCGACGCGCAACCCTGATTCATATACCGACAACCCGAGTCGACTCAACCCGAGACCAATACCATAGCGACCACACCGTCCCCGCGGTTCTGATGTCGCGACTCGCGCGCCGAGGCGATACCCTAGTCAAGAGTTGTAGACCGACGTTCAGTGCGAGGAAACGCCGCGCATTGTGAAACACAAAGGAATCTCTACGATGTGTCACATCAATCACATCAATCCCATCAATCAATCACCCATCAATCCATCACATGTCAAGTACACATCACTCTCACCCCTTTTCCCAAGCAACCACAAAAGTCTTCCTAACCCATACCTTTCTTACACAAATGCTACAAAAGTCTTCCATGTCCATACCTTTTCTTACACAAAAGGCCTCAAAAGTCAAAAAGCTCTTACACACCCATCACCACATGCATCCATCCATCACTCTCCCTCTCTCTCTCTCTCTCTCTCTCTCTCTCTCTCTCTCTCTCTCTCTCTCTCTCTCTCTCTCTCTCTCTCTCCCTTTACAACTCCTCTCTTTCTCATTTGTAAAAAAATCCTAAGCTCCATACGTATGGAATTCTCCAAGCATTCCTAAGCTTCAAGTGACCCACTTTCCTACCCCACCATCTCTCATCTCAACCCTCCATTCCACATCTCATCCATTGAAGTTGAAGCTAAGGTGCCAAGGAACTCCTAGGAGCAAGAAGATCGGACGGTGGGTGCCTCTATAGGGTAGTTTCTTTCTTGTTTTTATGATGGGCTAAGTAAGGCCCACCGATCAATGGTGTGGATCTCACTTAGGACCCTAAGTTGTGGTCGATGGACCACTTGGATCATTATGATCATTCCACGATGGGGCTATTCTCCATGGACCCCATCATGATGTTTATTTTCTTTTCAAAGGTCATCTAGACCGTCCATGTGGGTGGGGAAAGGATCTCCACCGTTGATTTTAGATTTCGGTGGTCCTACATGCTTTAAGGCCCACTTGATGTATGATTCTTTGTAAGGGAGGGCCCATAATGTCAGAGTCCCTCCATCACAAGTGTGTCCCACTCTCCATCTCTCTCTTTCCCTTTTTATTTTATTTTATGCAATAGGGTTGTGTGGCCCACTTGAATGGACCCCACCTTGAAATATTCTTTTGTCCAAGTTTTCTTCAAGTGGGGCCCACCTTAAATATTGTACTACATCATCCATCAGTGGTGGCCCACCTAATCAGGGCCCACCACGATTTTTTTTAAAATGTCAAACCGTTCAACGTCTGGGACGCTGGACGTCCCTGTATAACAAGGAAAAAAAAAAAAGAAAGAAAGAAAAAGGAACTTTTGGGGTGAGCCACCTGCATAGGCCCCACCTTGATTTATAGTTCTAATCCAAGCCGTTCATCCCTTTCACCAGCTCATTTTAGGTGTTGAGCCAGAAAATGAGATTGAACGGAGCATCTGGTGGGCCATATCTTAGCAAATGTAATCTCCACCATCTAAAGTTTCCTAGATTTCTTCCTACATGCTGAAAATGTCCAATATTGGACTCGTTAGGCTTGTTTTGATCCAGGGAAGTTAGTGGACGGTGTGGATTTATATGATGTGGGCCACACACCTGAAAAACCACAAATCAGTGATTTAAAAAAAAAAAAACAAAAATGCTTGCAGCAGCAGCTGCTGCTGCTACTGCCAGCGCAGGCAGCGCGTGCAGCGCTGACGCTAGGCGGGCGGGCTGCGTCCAGCAGGGACCCACGGCTCCAGCCGTGGACCCCACCATGAGGTTCATTTGCCATCCGACCGGTCGACAAGGCGGGCCACCCCCAGTAGTGGGCCCCCTCCAAATATTGGCCCCATCCGACACTCAGGCGGCCCACACCGAAGGAATCAGTCGGGTTGAACCTCTACCACTGACATACCTCTCATGGGCCACAGAAGTTTCAGATCAATATGAGATTTGTGTTTTCTCTTCCTCCAAGTCCAAGTGACCCTATGAATGGTTTGGATGACACTTAAACATTACAGTGGGCCCCACATGGGACCCACAATGATGCATGTGTTTTAAGTCCACCGTCCAGTGGACGGTAGCACCACCTTGATGTTTTATTGTCTCCACCGTCCAGCGGACGGTGGAGCCCTCCGTGATGCATGTGTCATCCCCACATGGGACCCGCCATGATGCATGTGATGCATCTAGACCGTCCATCCACTTGGTGAGATTATTTTAAGGCATGAGCTGTTGGTTGGGTGGGCCACTCATGTATGGGTGAGGCCCATTTGATTTATAACAGGCCTATGGGCTAGGCCCATTTGAATTACAAAAGGCCTATGGGTTAGGCCCATTTGATTCATATAAGGCCTATGGACTTGGGCCCACTTGATACGTAAAGCCTATGGGCTTAGGCCCACTTGATATTTAAGGCCTATGGGTTTAGGGCCACTTGATATGTTTCAAGTCCATGGGACTAGGCCCATTTGATATATCCTAAGGCCCAGGGGATTGGACCCTTTTGATTATTCCAAGGCCCATGAAATTGGACCCAATTGATGCATTTTTAAAGCCCATGGAAGTAGGCCCATTTAATTCGTATAAGGCCTATGGGTTAGGCCCATTTGATATATGTAAGGCCTAGGGGTTTGGGCCCACTTTGATATGCATGCAAGGCCTAAGGGTTAAGGCCCATTTGGCGTACATATGGAGTTCAATTGGTGTGGCCCATTCGTTACCTTTAAGACCCATGAGTTAAGTTCATTTGATGCAATCCAAGGCCCACGGGTTTTTGACCCATTGTAATGCACATAAGACCCATTAGTGTGACCCATTTATGTGGCCCCTCTGATGAATAAAAGGCCCATAAGATATGGCCCATTTGATATATATGTAAGGCCCAATGGGATGAACCTACAGTCCATTGCAATGTGTAATTCCAATACAGACTAAGTAGCGATGTTTACAAAGATCGTGCCTTGGGAGCAATGTTGGTTTGACGTCCACATTGCGAGTGTAATGTTGGTTGGATGTCCACGTTACGACTCTCCTTAGGGCCCATTACTGGGCCGTACTTGCTGTGTATAGGCCGTCTAGGCCCATCTGCGTTGTAAGAATGATTCATCACTCATTTACATGTTTAGTATAGTTTCATGACTCATGATCATACGCATCATATGTATGCTTGATATGAGGATTGACTGATCATAGCATATGCCTTCGGGCAGGTTGTTTATGGGCTCCTGGTTAGGCGGTGTTTCCCTACATGAGCGCACGATATGCGCAGGATTTGTTGCATGACTGGATAGTATGAATCATGCATTTCGCGTTTGTGTGACATGGTTATTATACGCCCTAGCGATATCAGGGACGTAGCCTCCACAGATGCATCGTGGTTGGTAAGATTGGATACCAGAAATCTTATTCTACATGGGGTGCTATAGATATCCCTGGGTGAAAGTCCCTAAACCTTTATGGTACCAAGAGGTTGCTCCAACGACTAGACCAAGTGGATAGATGAGCGTTGAGTGCCGATTACCAGACGGTCGTGCTCTCCACTGTGTCGTGGTCGGTTGGAAGGGGGTGTGGCCTTACCCGCCCGAGTGTAGGGGGCAATGCTAGGCTGAGTCTGACCAGCTTGAGGAATGGGTCCGCTATCGACGAGTCGCGCTCGATATTGGCAGACGGATAGTGAGGTCTTTTCCACTTACCTTATTGCGTGTGATGTGGCGACAATCTGGTTTAGAGTGTACTAGACCCCGATGATATCCCATATTTGAGCCGTATTGATGTGTGGACATAGATGAGGATCTGTATGCTTGAGTTGCATTGCACATCGCATGGCCTTGGGATGGCCGATACCATTCATGTCTTGCATCGCATAGCCTTGGTACGGCTCATGATATTATGGATCCATCTACATATTTCGTATTACTCTGACATTGCATGTTCATATTACTACCTTGCGCACACACTTTCACCACCCTCTAAGCTTTCTATAAGCTTATGGACGACTGTTACATGCAGATGACGTTGGTTCGCAGCAGCGCTGAGGCAGGAGCACGTTGCAGATCATTTTGGAGTTTTTATTCTTTACCATTGTATTTCCCTTTATGCTCATTGTACTTGTAAAGTTTTTTATCATAATGGAAATGTAATGGAGTTCTTGGTTGTTATTTGTGGGTTATGTCATTAGTTATGCTTATTACGAATCAAACTGACGTTGAAAATCCTCCTCGTAGAATCCCAGGATCGGAACCTGGTGAATGGGAGCTAGGAGCCGAGAATGGGGTTCTACGGAGGCTGTCGGCGCCGGATTCGGCGATCGAAAATTTTGTGAGCCCGGTTTCCGAGTTTGGGGCGTGACACATGCCCAAGCCATAAAGGTAGGTAGCACCAGGCCAACATATAAAGGAGATGAGTAGCAATGGCTAACTCAACAAAGAGGAGAATAGTAATGGCTAACTCAATAATAAGGAGAGTGACAATGGTTGAAAAGGGTGAGCTCTCAGTCCTGAGGGGGGGTATAGGACTATGTCAAATAAAAATAAATGTGGAATATAGTGCAGATAGCTGAAACAAATAACAACCTCAATTACAATAGTATTGAGAGGTTGATACAAACATTGTTCAAAGGACAACCTTACACCAAAAACCAAAGTTTATGGTAGGAAAACCTGATTTCTTGAACTCAGTAAGGATTAAAAACTCAAACTAATACAGGAAGTAATTGAAATAAATCTAGTTATTACAACATTCACCACAAGTATATGAAATAAATACAAGCATTCACCAAACAAATATCACATACATCATCATCCTCCAAACTTCAAGAATTATAGTGGTTTGGTGTGTATACTAACTATTCTAAAATAGCCACACCTACTCCACTCCCAATAATCACAACCCATGTGATATTGGCTTTCATTATGAAAGAAGATTTTTCAAGATTCACCTTAAAACCTTTATAATTGTGTTTTCAATGGGCTACCACAATTAAAATCCCCACGCTGAGATTTTTTAGTTATCTCAGTCAAAACCACAATAGAGATTTTCTAGCAATCTCACAAACTAAAAGCAGTAAATGAAAATACTTATCTGAATATTCTTTTTCGATGAAACCCAATAAAACCACTTCTTTGAAGATGAAGATGTCCAATGTTCAATCACACATATAAAAGGGTTCTTGGTCTAAATGAATTTTAAATTAATCCAACCTTGAGATACTTTGATTCAATTTCTTTGATCTCAAAAAGGATAGATTAGATTCCCTTTTATCAAATCAGATTGAAGTAGCAAGAGATCAAGAAATTAAAAATCAAAAAGTTATAAAAAGAATCTTAAATTACTGAACAATAGCTTGACAATCACAGGGACTTATCTCTCAAAATAGTGGCTTGAATTGGCTTGGAATGAATGAAAAAAGCTAAGAAAAGTCCCCTATTTATAGGCTGAAAAATGATTCCCTCGACTGGTCTAAGGTTAGCCTTAACTGGTCATGGGAGTAACCAAATTTCAAAAATGGTTGCTAGAGTTCTAGTCAAGCCCTGTTCGATTGGTCTAGCTAGTCTCCATGATCGGTCGAGCAGGGTGCTCGACTAGTCGAGGACCTAGTAGAAATATCCAAAATTTTGAATTTAAACCTGGAATGGTCAAGAAAAACCCTTGACTGGTCGACCCAGAGCCTAGACTAGTTGAACATTAACTAGGACTAGTCGAAGAAAATCCTATATAATAAGCACAATTACCCATATTAAATGTGTAATATGCATGACCTAAACCTAAGGTCTTTCTAGAGTCATTTATTACTGAAATGTTGAACATTGAACTTGTAGCTTTGGTAGATCTAGTAGATCTTCTTCTTGAAGTACTTGAAGCTTGAACTTGTATACTTGAAACTTGATCTTTTTCTTGACTATGAAGTGTACTTGAACTTCATCTAGAACTTGAACATGTACTTGAACCTGGTCTTGAACTTGAAGTCGATATAGCACTTGAAGTTGATGTTGGACATGAAGTTGATGTAGATAGAACAGTCTTCATGGCTTGTAACACATCTTCCTTTGAAGGTGAAATTTCCATCACTTGAAGGTGAACTTTCCATTACTTGAAGGTGAACTTTCCATCATGAACAAGTCCATCATTCCATAGTGCTTTGTCACTATAAAATTTGATAATATAAGGTACTTGATATACAACATAACACTTACAATGGCTAAATCAACAAAAAAATAAGAGTGGCAATAGCCAACTTGATAATAATGAAATGGTAAGGGCCAACTCAAAAGAGATGAGTAGTAAGGGCTAACTCAAACAGATTGATAAAGGCAAGGGCAAAGCCTGTATCCATCGCTCCACATGAACTCATAAAGATCACTTGTAATTAACATCATATCATAATTTCCAAATGGGCAAATAATTATTAATGATAAATTAAATAATTGTATGAAGGAAATCATAACAACATGAAAACATAGTATGTAACAGGTAAGATAAAGCATATCAACTTAAAGTACCGTAATCTTAAAGGATAAAAACCCGCACCTCTAGTTGTCGAATCATCCTCGACCAAGGCTATATGTCTAGATACATACTTTAGGACAAAATTCTACCCTAAACCACATGGTAACTCAATTACTAATCAAATTAAGAGAACTTGAATCGGACCTTATTTAAATGAGCGAGTTTCCTCATCTAGCAACTATTCTCAACCACTAAAAACCCGTAGCTTAGTGAATACTTCTACTGAGTCGACTTAGATTGACATAGCTCTTCAAAAATCTACAATCATGTGTTTCTTTTGGAATTAAAACTTTTGTAAAGCTAATAGATGCTAAGAATTATCATTAAAGGGTTTGAAATTACCTACTTACCTCTGTGGACATCAAATTCGACTTAAACCTACTCCCAAATTGCGATCAGTGGGTCATGGCTCAGCCCACAACAACCCCATTTTCTTCTTCTTCTTCTTCTTCTTCTTCTTCTTCTTCTTCTTCTCTCTCTCTCTCTCTCTCTCTCTCTCTCTCTCTCTCTCTTTCTTTTCTTTACATTTCTTCTTCTTTCTTTTTTTCTTTTTCTTTTTCTTTCTCTTTTCTTTCTCTTTCTTTTCTCTCTCTCTCTCTTTCTTTCTTTCTTTCCTTCTTTCTTTCTCCCAAGATTCTTTATGTGCCAGACGGAGCTGCTAGATTGTCTCTTCCTCTCTCTCTCTCTCTCTCTCTCTCTCTCTCTCTCTCTCTCTCTCTCTCTCTCTCTCTCTCTCTCTCTCTCTCTCTCTCTCTCTCTCTCTCTCACCGTCGGACGAAGGGTCTCTTTTTTTATAGGTGTGAGTGCGTCTAAATCCTTCTTACAAAACTCCTTGCGTGGCCTGTTTACCAACAAGAATCTAGGGAGTTTCCTTACGCAACGTTGGTTTGCATAGACGAGATTGGAATCATACCGCAAGGAAGTTGCGGTTCTTCCTTCCGATTCCTTCCCCTATTTATCTTAGTTTTCTTTCTTCATTCGTCCAGCTAGGGTGAGGTCGAAAGTGTCTCGCCTCTATTTTGGATGGTTCTGATCAATCCAGGTGGGCCTCCTTTGGGTTTCTTACGTAGGGAGTTTAGAACCAAATCGGTTCTTTTGGTATTCCTTGAGGAAGGTTTACAGACAGAATTATGTCTATGGTTCTGTTGGATTTGGTGTGAAATGGGGTTGGTCTTGGTCAAAAATGAGAGTTGTTCATGATGAACGGTCCAGATTTCTTATCATCATTGTGATGGTGGGCCATATTAATTCCAAATGGATGATGCCCGTTAACACTACAGCGCAGAGGTCTCTCTTTTACAGGGTGTAGCATGTACACCCGGGTACGGTCTCATGTGAGACTACCTAGGTTTGGGATAGTTTGTCTGGTCTTTATGATGGACGGTTTGGATTGGACATCTATTTGTTGACGGTGGGCCCCGTACATCCCAAAATGGATGTTGTCCGTCCATTGCAGGAGGAGGGAAATCCTCCATTTTTGGGATTTTGTTTGACCCGATGACCAGTTCAATGCACCCTCGGTGCACGTACTGAAATAGCGGTGAAGATCGCTTTAGTTGAAGTAGGAATATGCCAATATGTCCTAGAGGGGGTGAATAGGACTTTTTAAAGTTTTTATGGTTTATTAAAAATCCTATTACACTAATCCTAACAACAAGCACATATCAGGATTATTCAAAAGTAACTCTACTGGCTTCCAAGCTCGGTTAAGGATCCAATCACAAACTACTTAAGAAGTGAACAACATGCAAAGTAGTTTATGATGGATATGACTATGTATGTGTGTGAGGTGTGATCTCAGATATTCAAATATGAAAATATTAAAGTAAATCACACAACCAAAGAAAAATAATCTCAAACACAGTCATTTTTATAGTGGTTCGACTACTTGTCTACTCCACTCCCAGTAACCGCAGTCAACCCTTGAGTGTACCGGATTTCACTAAGGAGGTTTCACAGCGATTTAGTTCAAACCTAAGGTTTAAAATCAGGTTCACCTTCAACCTTTACAACCTACACCTAGGTTGACTGTTTATGCTCCTTAAATAAGGGTCAACACATAACACCCAGTTTTAGTCACACTGGCCAAGGATCCACACTAGAAACCTTACAGTTTATACTCTCACGAGCAAGGGTACAATGCACCCACTTTTAGGAACACTAGTCAAGGATCTTCCACAAGACCCTAACTGTTTATGTTCTCCATAAAGCAAGGGTCAACATAACACACCCACTACATACACTCCCGCCGAAGGCCTCCTTAAGGAGTTGTAAGGGGTGAGAAACAACTTAGATCCAATCCTACAAAGGAATGATCACAAGGGTCCTCTGGACTCTAGTTACTTACAGATAAGTAGATAAGTCTCATTCAGCACGTTGTCAAAGATCTCCTTGTCTGTTGATGAAGAGTCTTCTATTTCCTTGATCCGCAATACAGATGATGTACTAATATACGGCGTCTGGTTGGGTCAAGGTTATGATGGAATCCTACTCTCAAATATTTTCCTATAAAGGAGATAGAGTGATTCCAATCATCTATGCATTTAAGGTATCCTATCTTAATGATTTGCCATTAAGGTAGTAGTTGGAAGATCCTTGAATGCGGAAGTTCATTTTCCAATCCACTCTATTGAATATCAGTGATGAGGGTGGATTGGAGGATGAACTCCTATGAGAGAAAGGGCTTTGGGTATATGATCTAAGGTAAAACACTCAAAAGCACTCTCTTCTTTCTCTACTAGCAATAATAGACAAGTTCTCTTTATATAAGCAAAAGGTTTCAACGGATATAAAACGGTCACATTTATGAAAGAGTTCGATATCATCAAGCGGGTTTGATATCATTGAGCGTATACTCTCGATTGCATTGACGGTCCGCTCGATGACACAAACTCAAATGTCATACACTTTTGAAACCTTTTACCAGCTGGTTAAGGGAATCAAAACACGTGTCGATGTCATCAGATTTCGAACTCCGATTTCATTGATATGAAGTTCAATTCCTCAACTTTTAAAAATGAGAGAGACTTTCTTTGAAATATTTCAGGTTTACAAGAATGATCGAGGGACCTTCAATATCATCGAAATTTGAATGTCGATGATATCGATAGTTGTATCGAGGTATCAATAAATCTAAAGAATTTTCATTTAAGCTTGCTGGATAGTTTTTGTCCTTGTTCGATGCCATCTAGACCATACCGATATCTTCAATATTTAAATATTGATTCTATCAAGTGACCCTCGATCATAGATAAACTATCCTGAAATATTTTGCTGAAAACTTTCGCGCCCATGACCGATATCATCGAGAGCCTTCCGATGTCATCATGATTTGAACTTCGATGGTATCGAGGTGGGCTTTGATATATCGATGCATATATGATATTCTTAAGTGAAAACAAGGGCACTGAAGATCTGCCTGTCGATATTATCAAGTCACCTTCGATGGACTCGAGATTCAAATATTGATGATATCGATAGGTATATTGATACATCGATAAATCTGTCCAGAGCAATATATGATTGTTGGACACTTTTATCCTCATTCCGATGGAATCGATTTGTCATCAAGGACATCGACAGTGCAGGTCGATCATATCGAGATGTATATCGATAAAATCGACAAAGCAAGAAAACTTAGAGATTTTCTGATTTTTGAAAAAGTTTTCTTAACTTAAAAACCCTATGATGTTCTAACTTATTTTAAGGGTTTAAATACCTAATATTTTGGAACATGGAAACTGAGGCTTAGATTTTCCTGTGGCGAGCTTGCACATATCCGGTTGAGGGAGACACTTTGAATTGATCTTCCTATGAGGCTCTACAGTCTAACTGACTCAACACTCACACTAATTAACAAACCAAGGCACTTTCACATACACTGTGCACATGCACTGTAAGTGGGGTCCACTTGTGATGTTTGCAAGTGAATCCATTCAGTTCATATGATGGAAAATTTTCAACTATGAGTATCTACGAGATTTCTTCACTCGATGGACAACAAAATCAATGGTTACACGATGATTTGTCAATTGGGCTACTTTTACAATGATCTAAGGGTTAAAATTCGACATGTATGACTAATTTATGATACATAGGCATGGTGTAGGATTTTACATTAAACGGATCATGGGAACCATGTGATCTGGAATTCAGTGGTCTAGGTTAATGGCATTTTTGTAATTATTTGTGATCTAAGAGTTTTTTGACATCTAATGGTTCTATGTGGTTGTAGGTTCATTTTTATGTAATTTTTATAAAAGAACTTATGTCTAAATCATTTGGATGGAGGGTTATTTTCCAATTCATTTAAAGGATGGTTCATGTGTCAAGTCACATGATGGATGGCCTTATTTTAAAATCAGCAGTCAGATGGCTTGATCGATTGAATGGAGATCATTACCAATAGTTAGGTTCGTGTTAGGAAATAGGTGTAAGGTTGGGATAGTTAGATTGGTATTGTACACACGTACATATTACATTAAATTTCATGGTAATAATGGAGAACTTTCAATACTTAGGTATCGAAAAGTTCGGGGTGCTACACGTGCAAATGTTAGGATACAACTGGAATCTTTTCAAACAACATAGGGAAGGAATCATCCTAATCTTGACCAAATTGCATGGCCATTTTACCCGGTTCCACACAGAAGTGTGAAAAGAACATCTCTGTAGCATCATGAAGATCTCATGCCGACCATAGATCTAGTGGGCCAAGGGGCATCGGATAGACAATCCGACTCACCTGTAGATGTCCACAAGAAAGAAGAATGGGTAGGGACGAATCCATCATGAAAACAACGTATGTTTCTCAACAAGAGACCCATCAGGTTTGTCCGATCAGGGCCCCAAAGCTGACATGCCGATAAATCAATGGGCATCTAATGGCCCAGATAAGTCGAATGGAAGCATGAAGACCAGAGAAAACCAAAAATAAAGGATAATACACTCTAAGCCCTCCAATTTCGATCTGGTTACACACGCTCTATGCATACAAAGTTATGTAAGAACTCTACAAAAATTTTAAAACCTGTTATAAAAGGCCTACCATCTCTTCAGCTACAAACAAAATAGAGAGAGAGGGATAAATGCGAAGAAGAATGAGGGAGATCGGTCCAAGTTCAACCAGTCTCTAAGAAGGAGAAGGAAGCAGTCTTCGGCTATTGTGATTTCGAATCAACACCAGTAACACGGTTCAAATCCAAACTTCCTTTCCTGATCTTCTTTTCTTTTTCTCTTTCTTTCCTAAATTTCCCATGTAATAGGAGCCCATCACACCTGATCAAGTCCACTCAATGGTGGGACGGACCTAAACATAGTAAATTAAAGCCATTATTGCTGGACTCATCTTAGTATAATCTAAATCTAGCACCCTTAGAGGTATTAAAACTAATTGAAGTTTGACTTAAAACAGTAGAATTAGAATAGAATCTGACCATAAAGAACATCTTTGAAGATCAATAAGCAAGGTGAGGGTTTTCCTTTAATTTTCTACAAAGAATCTTCGTAGTTTCTGTCGTACATTACTAATACACCTTTGAATCCCTATTGTATTCTTTCCTCATTTTATTTCCTATTCATGCACGCATTGTGCCTGAAATCATACTTCTAGTGGTCAATATAATGTCATGGACATAATGTGTTACGAGTAGCGGCCCTCTTAGTTGGCACGTAATTCCATGGGTTGGTTGGTGTAGTGTACAATTGATGTAAGTAAATTGCCATGCGTGTTATATCACTTTTCAGGATTGGATGTCGTAAATAGTCACTCTGTGAACACATTGTGTTACGTAAATCCCCCAACCACGTCGTTGTGTCACCTCGAGATGTTCGCATAAAACCATGTTAACATTGGACATGCCGACGAATCTTCGTAATGTGAGAATGTGGGGCAAGTCAGATATAGTAAACTGTTCCACCTTGAAATCATGATCACTACGTATGATGGATCGCACATGCTCTACTAGGCATACACTTCATATAAAATATAACGCACACTAATATTCCTTGTGTATGTGGACCATGAGGTATATTGGTATCCTTTTAATACTCTTCTAAAGTATTTAATCTTTGTAAACTTTAAAGGAATGACCATCACTATGACTAGGGCGTTGACCCTCTCCAACTGTATAGATGATGTATGTGACAAACAGGTTGAAGATCTAGAGAACCACTTCCCTTTTATTTACATTTCCACTACGACTTGAATTTGTAATAAGCTCCCATCTGAGTGAGCATTTAATGATTTGTTGAACTTATTTTTCCTTTTAGTTGGAATAATAAATATAAAGAATTTCCTTTTCATGAGTTGATGCTTGAATACTTAGAACGTATGAATTTCATCACACTATCTGAACGACGTGTGAATGGAATTAACGCTAAAATTTTCAGGATAAGCAAAGACTCAAACCTTGGAAATTCGGGGCATTACATCTATGGCTTCTAATACTAAGTTTGATGTTAAGAACTATTTTGGAAAAAAATAATTTTGAACTATGGAAGGTCAAGATGACTGGTCTCATAATTCAGTAAGGATTGGACGATGCAGTCCTTGAGAAGCCGCCAAAATCCATGATAGATGATGAATGGAACAAGATGGATAAGAAAGAGAGAACCTCTATCCAATTGTGGCTATGTCACGCCCCAAATCTGGGGAGGGACAGCTTTCGTGATGCCCTGAATCCGGCACTCGACTTTCATACACCAAGTTCTAAGTTCGGCGCACCACAAGGAAGATTTTTTATTGAATATTATTATTTTTTTTAATAATACCTAAGCATGAAGATTCATGATCAAAATACCAAGCAACACTCTCCCTTATAAATCCTGATGGTTAAAAGTACTATACTTTCCAAAAGATATGCAACGTCAACATTGCCAAATCAAAAAATAGATGCAATGCATCGAGAAAGCTAAGTCTTCCAAGCTACTCCCGCTTTGAAAAAAATTGAGAAATAGTAAGCTTAGGAAAAAAGCCTAGTGGGTAAACACGTGTGTGTAGTGTATCCTACATGTATGGTGAAAGGCGTGTAGTACGTAAGGTATGATGTCAATGCTAATGCAATGCATATGCATCATAGTAATACTCCAAGTCAATGCTACCAGCATCACCAAGTCATATTTTCATTTCTCCTATACCATAGCCATAACCGTATTTCACGCATCCATAATCAAATCATCATCATTGTATGGTCATGCCAAATCATAACTGTATATCTCGGGAAACACTGGTCGACACCAATGCACCAGACACTAGTAATCGACCTCGCATACTCGCCCTGCAATGGACTTCTACTAACTATATTTCATGAGAAATATCGTGGTTAACACACATGAACTAGACACCAGTTATCGATCTCGCATACCCGCCCTGCGGTGGACTTCAACTTGGTATGCCAGTAGCGGACCTCATTCGTGCTTCTCCTTGCCGGCAGGTCAGACCAGTCCCTGTTTGCACCTCAGCCCTTAAGGAAGTTGAACCCACCTCTTCTCAACCCGACCTCGTTAGTGGGAGTCAAATCCATGACCCATGTATCCACTCAGCCCGACAGTGAGGCATCCCTAGCTAACATAGGGGTTTAGGGACTTTCAACCCAAGGGGCACATCATCCCCTACTATTTCCACAGTCCAGTGTCCCATTCATTTTCAGGGATAACCCAAGCCATCATCATAGATGTACATTTCATCGTCAAGATCCAACTCATGTTATACGGCATGATTGTGGTATTTCGATCATCATGTATTCCATGATTATACATGAATTCAAGCAATTATGCAAGGCATACGTTCAAGTTCATGTGGTATGCATATAATGTCATGAGTTTAGGGTCTGCTTTAACCTTTAACCCAAAAATGATATACAATCATCACACGCCACTATCAACTATATCAATCTATGGTCATGTGACTAAACTAAAGAGGACATATCTTATACATGAACAAATATATTGAAGTACACTTGTACATACCGTCATTCCATGGTGCATGAGTATGATCAATATCAACAAGGTCAAGTAAATGAATTTAGTATGCTAGGAAGTGAAACAACATAAATCAAGATATTAAATCACATACTTCTATTAATCATAATCACTAACATGACTAATATCATCCATAGCTATCATAATCATGAGTATTAATTGTATTCAGAATTACACCATATCCTTAGCAAGATAGATATTCCATTAGCGGCTTTGGCCCAACATGATTTTCTTCTATTGGGACTACATGGTTATACCTTAACTGGGCCTTAACATTCTTGGGCCCACACACCAATGGAATTTACAATGGGTCCTATGCGGTGGAGTCTATAGGGATTTTCCATGAGGTTGAGTTGTGTATGACCCACCTCAGGTTAGGATCCACTCCAACAATTCGGTAAGGTCGATGGATGGTATGGATATATATTGCATCATTAACATCGGCCCTAGGAAAATTTTAGTTATAAGAGTTCGTTCCTTACTGTTTCAAGTGGTATGGTCTATGTGGACTTTGGATCAGCCTAATTCTTTTAAAAAACCATACCATGCAATGGGTTGGTCAAGGATGATGTATGGACTTAATAAATCAGATACATTATGGTAGACCCACAGGGAGTCTTTAATGGTAAATGTTCAATTTCTACTGTTCATGTGGTGCAGCCTACCTAAAATTTAGATCAACTTTATTTTTGGGATAATGTACTAAAATGGTCTATCAAAGATAATGTACAATGCGGATTTGATATAAACATCAGGTGGGCCTCTTGGCTTAAAATTAAGTCGATCTGTGGCTCATGTGGGCCATACCACACACACAAGTTGAGAGGGTTACCATCCATTAAACATTCATAATCATTTGTTGGGTCACCAAGGCGTGGTTCACAAATCTAGCCCATCCATTATGTGTGTCCCACGTGGTTAAGGGGTCAGTCTAAGTTTCAGATGCATTCTAATTTTAGGTGGACCCAACAAGTGATTTAATATACTTGAGTTTCGAGTTGTATGAACGGTTCAAGGAGATCAAAGTTACATGGGTCCCAAAGTTATGTATTTATTATATCTACACTATTTATATATATTTAGAGATCATTTTAGAGCAAAAAGGAATCATATCCAAAGATTATCTGGACTTCACTATAAATAATAGTGAAGATAATGATTTCACCATTAAACAATTCATAGGGCCCATCATAATCTTTATTTTTTGTTCAATCTATTCATAAGGTCACAATGACCTAAATTAAGAGGAAGAACAAATTTTATATTTGTCTAAAACTTCTATGACCCAAAAAGGGTTCTAATGGTAGACGTTCAATCCTCTATTGCTTTTGTAGTGTGGACCACTTGATAGTTGGATCTATCTTATTTTTCTTCTCAAGCCTTAAGACAAGCTCACCAAATGGATGGACGGTTTACATATAATACATACCTCATGATCAGACCCACAAATATTACTGATTTATCTAGCTTCTTATTTTATTTTTTTATTATTATTATTTTACAGTGTGGGCCACTTGAGTTCCGTGTACGAGTGATTTTTGGGGTATCCCATTTTCAAAAGGGGACCCATCATATGCACGGTGTAGATGTCCGACATACATTACGGTAGGATCAATGGTGGAGCCCACCATCCCCTACGTATTAGGGAACTGGGATGCTGGCAGCAATAGCGTCACCCCCTTGCTTAGTTTTACTTTTATTTTTTTATTTTTTATTTTCTTATGGTATTTCATAGGTGGGGCCCACATCATGACAATCCACTCCATCTTTTGGATTCTATGGCCCAGGACGGATCTAACAAGCCAATATTCAGCATTTTTTTATGTACAAAAACATCATAGCAGGACCTATTAGTTTATTACCACTAATATAAATTTTTTTATGGTGTGGCCTACCAGAGATTTGGATTAGGTTCATTTTTCGGCTTAACGCCTAAAATGAGCTGGGAAATTGGATGAATGGTCTAGATTAAATACATGTATCAGGGGTGGGTCCTATTGTGGGTCCACAGCCCTTGCCCCTTGACACCAATTGGGACGCTGCTTGCTGCAGTGTCCTTGTAACGCCCTGAAATTTGGGGGTCGAGCATGAGTCAGCTCCCGAGTTCCAAAACATCACTTATGCAACATATTTGATGATAATTGTACATTGACTGTAAGAATACATAAAACATGAAATAGATCAAGCCAGATAGTAGACCCAATTCAGGGATATTAAGGAAATGCAAGCGGAAGACTTAAATACATATATAATTCAAAGTAAATCTCCAAATGATGTGTGCTCTGCCCAGGGCAATATACATACAACTGTGTCTCAAAATACATACATGAACTAATCAAACTAATCCAATACATATCCCAGAAAATGTTTCCCGCTGGTTAGGACAAGGCTCACATGAACCCGCCTGAGAACTGCATGTAAGAGAACGCCTCCTCGTCCTCGTCGAAGTCTGGCTCTGCCTCGCAAGCATCGTCATCTCCTGCAACTAAGTCAGGGTCTGGTTGGTGTTTAAACACCGTCCCAGAACATGGGAGTGAGTGATCAACTCAGTGGTACTATATAGCAAAAGTTAACATGTTATCAATCCAATCAAGCAGTAATGATAAGGCAGTACAATCACACAAGTCTTAGATCTCTTGTTAATGCAAGGATGATATGAAGAATGATGCATGCCCTCACCACAATCCCCTTTGCGACAACATCTAATGATCGTGGCATGACTCACTTCTTCAGTGCTCTATCACCAACGTCGTTAGCACATGCAATGCGGTGTTATGAATATGATACCTAAGTTCTTATTAGTCTTTTTCATATAGAAGGATTGGGAAGCTAAGACACCTCCCTTGTATCATTTCCCAACATTGATCCATTCTAGGGTCGTCAGTCCTAAGAATCTCATACAATATTATGATTCTAGGACGTTGCAAGGGCTGTCAGGGCTGTTACGCGCAATCATTGCTCCTCTCCCCCATCATCTTATCAATACAGGCCCATTTATATCCTTGAGACTGCATCAGGACTCGTCGCCCCTATGCGGTGTCAGGATAAACTCAAGGTCACTACAAAGGGCTCATCACCAATCAGTGTAGGCCGACAACAAGAATATAGTGTCCCATACCACCATAATTTGCTCAGAGTAGGGTGCTCACTGGTCACTACGGGGAGCTTTGTGGCCCCAGTGTAGGCCGACAGCATGACCACAGTGTCCCATACCACTATGCCTGGCTCATGAGTCCTAAGGGATCTTGGTACCATGGTTACGGGAGTTTCACTGGTAAGCTCAGTGTCTTAGATTCAAACATTAGTGACCAAACATGGTGAACAAGCGTCGATCAATCGGGTTAGTTGATAAGCTCAACTAGGCCAAGCATACGTTGAGTTGAATGACATGGAATGCATAAGCACTCCTTGTGGCCTAACCACTGCCGAACAGCCCAAGCACGACTCAAATTCGCTAAACCCATCTTGTGTGGTGAAAGCAACCTCAACCACAATTTACGAAACATTTTCCGATTGCCTGGACTGTAGTACAGCCCCATTCACATACCAAGCTAATAACTAGCATATGATTCATATTCTGCATCCATGTGAGCAATCATGAAGTATAACTTGAAGGTAAACAGTACATGGAGGAATTAATGCACACATTTATCATGATTTAACTAAGTACACAATCCATGGAAGAAATCATACACTCATTTAGCAATCACATGATTCATGAAGGAAATCATTCACACAAGTATTGTGATGGGGATCCATATCCCAACCACTCTAGCAATCATACTCTACTAACTACTAACTCACTTAGACATTTAAACAAACACTTAGCTTACACTATTCAACATACATCACGTATGTCGACACCGTTGCAAATTAGGGCAAGTCCTCTCACCAAGGAGTTGCCGCATACATATTAGGCATATCACAATGACAATTTATCATGGCAAGAAAATCAGCAAATTCCATACGCATACGTGTATTCTAACATATACATATAATACGGTATTTACAATATACTGCATACGTATTCAGAAGACAAAACAGAAAGCACATTTGGCATGTGTAATTGTATTTACAATATGAATAAATCATTAACCATCATTGAAAGGGTTGAAAACCATAACCTAAGCGCATATAGTCCGTACCTTAAACCAGAAAAGACGTGTCTAGGATGATTCAGACGATATGTCTTTGTCATCGACGGGTACGCTACCTATGGCATGAAACAGGTTAGCTAGAACTCTACCTCAGCTAGTCTAGGCTTCAAAACAGGTTAGGTTTAGATTAACTTACCCAAAAATGGAATCAGAATCACCGGAAGAATAATTCAGAAACGCCGGTTCAAAGTATAGATGGGTTAGGAAGAATCCTACGGAGTTTCACCTGCTTCTCCCATACTTTCTCTCTCTTTTCTTTTCCTCAAATCTCTAGGGTTTTTGAAATTCATATGGGTTAGAAAGCTAAGGGTTTAAGGCCCTTTTATAAGCTTAAACATAACCAAAATAGACCTTAAGTCAAGGTATACTTAGGTTATACCCAAATCGGGTCCTTTCTGATCCAACGGAGCATTTTTGGAGGTCCTCTGGTCAAATGCGGTCGGACTTAAGCTCACTAGCATCGGATCTTTAGTAAGTTAAGTTTTCAGTCCGATCGGATATCCAGATTGTCCGTGGAGGACCAGTTTCAATTCAATGGTCACCGAGCCTAAATCAGGGCTACAAGCTCTATGACATGAAAGGGCCAACTTTCTTGATCCGAGGGTGAAATTTGGTCGAATTCCAACGGTCAGAATGCTTAAAAATAATGTGCAAGTGAACCGTGCCAGATTTCATAATAATATAATTAATTTTCTAAATATTTTTCCCTTTTTCTCACTCTCTTCACTTCGAACTCAGTAAAATGGTGTCAGGACATCAGTTGGGCTTGATTTTTGAAAGGATGGTCAAGTCCAACTAAGCGGTCATAACGGTCTGAGATTATAGATATTGGACTCTCAATGTGCGGTCTAGAATTAATACAAAGTTACCAAACATTCCTGGGAACAACAGGGTTTAGAGTTGGATCCTAGATTTCAGGATATTATAACATCATTGATTCTGCAAGATTTAAGTCATGCAGAACATTTTTGAAGCGAACAACACTAATTTCACAGCCAGACGAACTTAGCGCTAGGTAACTTAGGTTCAATTTCCAAGAGAATTAATCCTAAATGATTTCTGATCGAGGTGGTACTCGGGTTTTAGTATGAAATTTTTTCGAGTCGTTACAGTCCTCTAGACGCTGACAGCAACATCGTCCACCAATATTTTTTATTTTTTTATTTTTTATTTTTATTTTGGTGTGATGTACACGTGTGTACATGTGTGTATATGTGTGTGGTCAGCCCAATGGGCCACACTTTGGACGGCTTGGATGGCGTACAAAATTCTGGTGGGACCCACTATCAATGGATCCCACATAAAATCTATAACAAATTATTATTATTATTATTATTCTCCTGTGCACCCACAACATTAATCACATCATTAACATCATATCATCACCACTATTTGTAACACTCTGAATTTTTACTAACCTGGAGTTAGGCATCCTTAAGCAATGGGTCAACCATAGCACCTTGGTAACTTCTCAAAACTCGAGTCCAAAGCCAAAGAAATCATTTAGAACCTAATTCTTTAGAAATTTAATGTGTATTAGCCAGCGTTACACTAGATTTCCTACAAAATTAGTACTAACCACTTTAAATACGATCTGTAAGACCCAAAACCTCAAGAATTGTTAACGCTATGTTACCATGAAATCTAGGATCCAAAACTAAACCCAGTTGCTCTCGGGAATGCTTTATAACTTTGTATTGGTTCTAGACCGCACATCGGGAGTCTGATATCTATGAATTTAGACCATTACGACCGCCTAGTTGGACTTGACAATCACCTAGAAAATCAAGCCCAACCGATGTCCTGAGACCATTTTATTGAGCCCAGAGTGAAGAGAGTAAGAAATGGAAGATTTTTAGAAAATTAATTATATTTTTAAAAGAATCTAGAACATTTCAGTTGCGCGTTATTTTTAAGCATTCTAACCATTAGAATTCAACCCAAATTCACCCTCGGATCAAGATAAGTGGCCCTTACATGTAATAGTACTTGTAGCTCTGATCGAATTCCCATAATCGTTGAACTGAAACTGGTCCACCACGGTCGGTCTGAAAATTCGACCGGAATGAAAACTTAGCTTGACCTAGATCTGATATTAGAGAGCTTAAGTCCGACCTCATTTAGCAACAGGACCTCCAGAAATGCTCCGTTGGATCGGAGCAGACCCGATTTCGTTATAACCTAAGTATACCTTGGCCTTAAGTCTATTTTTGTTAAGTTTAGGCTTATAAATAGGGCTTAAAACCCTCATTCCAAATCCCATACAAATTTTCAAACCCTAGCTTTCCAAGAGGGAGAAAAGAGAAAGAAAGTGAGGGAGAAGTTGGTGCTGCTTCTTGGGATTCTTCCCAGCTTTGCTACGTGCCTAATCCACCTATCCGTATAGCTATTCTGGCATTTCTGATCCCGTTCTTAGGTAAGAAATCCTAACCCAAACCTATTTTAGGGCTTAGTATAGTTTAAGTGATGATGTAGCTAATCTATTTCATGTTCTAGGTTGTCAATCCGCCGTTGACGACGACTTATCGTCTGAATCATATCCATTTCGCATTTTCTAGTTTAAGGTACGGACTATATGCACTTAGGTTATGGTTTTCAACACTTTCAATGATAGTTAATGATTTATTCATGTTGTGAATGCTATTACACATGCCAAATGTGTTATCTGTTTTGTCTTCCGTATACGTATATTCTATATTGTAAATACCGTATTTCATGTACATGTTAGAATACACGTATGCGTATGAAATCTGTTGATATGCTTGCCATGATTAATGATCTTTGTTATATGCCTGATATGTATACAACAACTCCTTGGTAAGAGGACTTGCCCTAATATGCGACGGTGTTGACATACGTGATTTATGTTGAATAGTGTAAGCTAAGTGTTTGTTTAAATGTCTAAATGAGATAATGGTTAGAAAATGTGTTTGCTAATATGGTTGGGATATGGATTTCAACCATAATGTTTGTGTGAATGATTTCCTCCATGAATCATGTGACTTAGAATATCCATGCTAAATGAGTGTATGATTTCCTCCATGGATTATGTCCTTGGTTGAATCATGTTAAATGTGTGTATAAATTCCTGCATGTACTATTTACATTTCAATCTATACTTCATTATTGTTCATGTGAATGTAGGATATGAATCGTATGCTAGTTATTGTATGTGTATGTGAATGGGGCTGTGCTACAGTCCAGGCAATCGGAAATCGTTCTGAAAATAGTGGTTGAGGTTGTTTACGCCACACAGGATGAGTTTAGAGAATCTGAGTTGTGCTTGAGGTGTTCGGTAGTGGTTAAGCCACACGGAGTGCTTATGCATTTCATGTCGTTCAACTCAACGTACGCTTGCCCTAGTTGAGCTTATCAACTAACCCGATTAACTGATGTTTGTTCACCATGTTTGGTCGCTACTGCTTTAACCTAAGGTACCAAACTTACCAGTGAAAGGCCCTTCTAACCTTGATACCTCGATCCACTAAGACTCACGAGCCGATTATGGTGGTATGGGATACTATATTCGTGTTGTCAGCCTACATTGATTGGTGACGAGCCCTTTGTAGTGACCAATGAGCACCTATACTAGTGAGCGGATTATGGTGGTATGGGACACTATATTCTTGTTGTCGGCCTACATTGATTGCTGACGAGCCCTCTGTAGTGATCTTGAGTATATCCTGATAGTGCATAAGGACGACGAGTCTTGTTGCAGTATGTGGGATATAACTAGGCCTGTATTGATAAGGTGATGGGGGAGAGGAGCAACGATTGCGCACAACAGCCCTGACAGCCCTTGCAGTGACTAGAGCCGTAACATCGTATGAGATTATCTCAGACTGACGATCCGAGAATGGATCACCGTTTGGATAATGATACAAGGGAGGTACCTTAGCTTCCCAATCCTGCTGTATGAAAAAGACTAATAAGAACTTGGTAAGCATATTCATAACACCGCATTGCATGTGCTAACGGCGTTGGTGATAGAGTACTGAGGAAGTGAGTCATGCCGCGATCGTTAGATGATGTCGCAGAGGGGATTGTGGTGAGGGCATGCATCATTCTTCATATCATCCTTGCATTAACAAGAGTATATAGGACCTGTTTGATTGTACTGCCTTATCATTACTGCTTGATTGAATTGATAACATGTTAACCTTTGCTGTATATAGCTTCCACTGAGTTGATCACTCACTCCCACGTTACAGGACGGTGTTGGCCACACCAATCAGTCCCTGTTTTAGTTTTACATGGCGACGATGCTTGCGAGGCAGAGTCGGTCTTTCTTGATGATGTTGAGGAGGATTTCTCCCATATGCAGGTTCTGATCGACGGGTTTACAGGGTTATTGATTAGATGCTAATACACTTGGTATTTTGCCTTTTATTTAAACACTCATGTATATTCTTTTTATTCATTTTTGGAGTATACATATATATATTTAACCTGGTAACATGTTCACACTCAGGAGACTTATAACAGCCTATATATGTTATATATACTATCACAGTCTTCCACTCACATAATTTAACTGTCTCTGGAGTATGATATGCTATTTTGGCTTAATCTCACTCATGTTTAATACATTAACATAGACAACATTCAATCATAAGCATTTATGTTGCATAAGTGATGTTCTGGAACTCGGGAGTGGAGTTTATGCTCAACCCCCGATATTCGAGATGTTACACTATTAATCATCTTTTTATATGTATTCTCCCATGAATCCATACCATTAATCACGTCATTATCATCAAATCATCACTACTATTAATCATCCAAATAATCAAAAGGAGAACAAACCATAAGAGTGGAGGGGGTGTACTCACCTTAATAAATTAGATGGATGGTTGAGATGGATGGAAGGGATGGGATTAATGGAGTTGATGGCCCACCAAGATTAATCCTCTCTTTCTCTCTCTCCTTGTGTAGAAAAATGGTGAAATGCTAAGGGATGAAGGACTATTTGTAGAGAAATTATTAAAATGTGGTTAGATTCAATTAATGTGATCTTGGTTAGCTTATACTAGGATTATAGCAATTAATTCATGATTTGTAATTAATGGTGGATTAAAGGGACATGAGATGGCATGGTGTGATGATGTCACACATAAGGTATGGTATGGAGAGAAGTTAACTTTGGGGAGCACATGAGAGAGAGATGGCATGGGAGGGTGACATCACATATATGGGTAGAGAGTCTCTCACCTGTGTGTGGCATGTGCATGTGTGCATGGCATATGTGGTGCACATGTGTGAAATGTAGTACATGGCACCATGCGCACATGATTACTAATGATTCTTTGCGGTGTATCTCACTAACAGAGCATCGTACAGACGCACGGGTGGTTCCTATGCAATTATGGCGATGGGGCGGTCGATATGAAATCAGTTTTGAAGCCTTGAGGTTCCGATCAGTTGGGTGTACACTATGCACCACTAGTCCAAGTTTGGCTAAGGGCGTTGATCATCGTGCACATAAGAAGAGAAAACGATACGGAATGGACGGGGTCTTACAGGCTAACAAATGAGGTCCTCTATAATGTTATGAGAGTGAAAACTGTAGCAAGTACATAGGTAAAATTAAAGGACATCTACACAAAGAAATCTCTTGAGAATCACCTGTACTTGAAGCTTCATTTGTTCAATCTGAAGATGACAGAGAGGGCTGATGTTGAGGCCAATATTAGTAACTTTATGAATTTCTGGATGTGGAGGAAATAATGAAAGATGAGGATCATACATGCACCCTGTTGACTCTCTCTCGGCTTTGTATAAGTTGTTTAAGGACTCGATGTGCACTGGTAGATCGATCATTAGCGTCGAGACCGTTATCTCAACCATTCATGGAAAGGTGATGAGAAAGAAAAGCGGTGACGTGGGCACCTCTACTAATACATTGATTAAGGGGGGATAAAATTCCAAGTGGGACAATGGGTCTTCTCGATCTAAGTCCAAATCCAAGGGCAAGGGCAAAGGAAAGTTGAAATATTGGAATTGTGGGATGTCTGGGCACATGAAAATGAAAATGGATTATCAAAATCTTAAGGTAAGAAAAGAAAATTCAGAAGCTTCTTCCAGGGAGGCCAACACTTTAGAGTCTGATGAAAATATGAGTGGTTATGATATGTTTTCAGTGTTCATAGTTGGATAATTATACGGTGATTGTAAGGATGAGTGGATTTTGAATATCGGGGCATCATATCACATGACTCCTTATCGAAATTGGTTCACTAGTTAAAAAGAGTGAGATGGTGGTTAAGTATTTATTGGCAATGATAATGCCTATAATGTGATGGGTGTTGGATCAGTGTGCATCAAGATATTTAATGCATGGAGCTTTGGAGCAGATTCACTAATTTTGATCATGTCCTTAAAGTTTCAAAGGGGGCATTCATAATCATAAAGGCATAACAAAACATAAATCTTTATAGGTTGATTAGGAGCGCTTCATTAGGTGGAGTGCAATGTCTGTAGAAGATTCTACGCTTGTGCATATGTGACATGTACACTTGGGCCACATGAGCGAGCAGGGCATGAAGGTACTTTCTAACTGTTGTTTAATTTTTATTTTTAAAATTTTTTATTTAAGTATATGTGAGCATTGTATATATGGTAAACATTTAAGGTTATCTTTTAAATATGAAAAATATTTATGTAAGGGTATTCTTGATTATATGCATTCTGATATATGAGGACCACCACTCGTGGTTTCTAGTAAAGAGTCATAATGGCTTGTTAAGTTCATTGACGACTATTCTAGGAATGTATGGGTTTATTTTATGAAAAATAAATCTGATGTTTTCACAAACTTCAAGCAGTGAAAGGAAATTGTAGAAAAATAATCAGGATAAAAGGTGAAAGTGTTGAGGATAGATAATGGTGGATAATACACTTTTGGGGAATTCAATCAATATTGCAAAGATGAAGGGATCGTGAAGCAAAATATAGTGCGCCACACATTAGACCAGAATGGTGTGGCTGAGCGAATGAATGATTGTGGAGTGATTAGCTGGTAGACTACTAGTGATTATATGTATTTGGTTACGATACTTACTCTCATGTACTGTCAGTTAAGAGCAATGAGCTAGATCAAAGAGTTAAGAAATACATCTTTGTTGGCTATGGTGGTGGTGTGAAGGAGTACAGGTTGTATGAGTCACACAGAAAATAATCATTTGTCATGATGTCAAATTCGATGAATGATCCTTATTCCATAAGGATGAGCACGAGGAACCAAAAAAGTTAGTAGTGGACATTTAGTTAGATAGAGATGAGACACAAGTTGAGACAGAGGGGTTGACAAAGCTACAAGAGCAAGTGGAGCATCCACCCATGAGAAGGAATTCATTGAGGGATCAGAAGTTATCGGTGATATACAAGGATGACTCAAATGTCACATATGCTCTCATTATAGATGAGGGGGATCTGTCTACTCTTTAAGAGATTCTTAATGAGTCGGATACCAAAAAGTGGAAAGTTACAATAGGTGATGAGATAGACTCCTTATACAAGAATGAGATGTGGGAGCTGATGGAGCTTCACGCAGCCATAAAGCAATCAGGTGTAAGTGATCTTTAAGTAGAAATATGATAGGTACAAGGCAAGGTTGGTACCAAAGGGATAATCTCAGAGAAGAGGTATCGACTTCACTGAGATATTCACACCCTTCATAAAGTAAGTATCTATCATATTCATGTTGGTGCTGGTTGCCCAATACAATCTCAAACTGGAGCAAATGGATGTGAAGATTGCCTTCCTACACGGGGAATTGGATGAACAAATTTACATGAACCAACCAGAATGCTTCGAAATAAAAAGGACATAAAATAAGTTTTGTAAGTTAAAGAGGTCGTAGTATGGAAATAGTCTCTTAGGCAGTGGTATAAAAATTTTAATTCTTTCATGGTGAGTCAAAGGTTTACCCGAAGTGAATATGATCATTGTGTATATTATAAGGCATTGAGTGGTGGGAAGTTTATTATCCTAGTGTTGTATGCTGATGACATGTTGATCGCCAGTCATAGCATGTCTAAGATCGATTTAATAAAGATTCAGCTATCAGGGACATTTGAGATGAAAGATCTAGGGGCTGCAAAGAGGTTTCTTAGCATTGATATATATATAGATTCAGGGAGAGGAACAAGCTATGGTTATCTCAGGCTGAATACCTTAAAAAGTTATTGATGAAGTATGAGATGGACAAGGCAAATTTGGTCAGTATTCCCCACGTGGCTCACTTCTAAATATTTTTAGATTAATGTCCTAAAACAGATGAAAAAAGCATGATATATCTCATGTGCCTTATTCGAGCCAGTTAGCAACATGATATATACCATGGTCGGTACAAGACCAAACATTTCACATGCAGTGAGTGTTGTTAGCATATATATGTTTAACTCGGCAAGCAACACTAGGAAGCAATGAAATGGCTACTTCGATACATTTGAGGTATGCAAGACTACTTCTTATCTTTTGAGAAATTAGAGGCCAAGTTAGTAGGTATTACGCGGGCAGTGTGGATATTAAAAATTTAACTTTTGGTCCAGTTACTCATTTGTGTTAGTGGGAGGAGAGATCAGTTGGATGTTAAAACTTCAGTCTGTGATGGCTCTTTCCACGGCTGAAGATGAGTATATGGCAATGATAAAAACATTTAAGGAAGGTGTTTGGCTGAGAGAGATAATAAATCAGTTGGGGCTTCAATAGGAGGTCGTGTCGGTTAATTATGACAACGAAAGTGCTATCAAATTAACTAAAAACTTTATTTATCACTCACGTACTAAACACATTGATGTGCATCACCATTTTATCTGATAGGTACTTGAAGAAGGAGGCGTGACTCTCAAGAAAATTCACACGAGTATTAATTTGGCAGACATGCTCACTAAAGTTGTTCCCATAAAGAAGTTTAAATTCTATGCAACTTCTCTAGGCTTGGCGAAGGCGTAAAGGAAGATGGAGTGTGCACGAGAAGCAATGGTGGAATTATGATGCCAGATAGAATAAGACATGAGTATAAGAAGCTGTGAAGAATAAAGATTGAAGACATTATGGAGATTGTTGTTTATGTCTCAAATCTTTCAGCAACAGGGTCTATCAATGCCATCGATAGACCATTTGATTCCATTGAACAGCTGCTCAATACCATCGAGAAAATACAAAAAAATCCCATGTTAGTTGCTGGACACTTTAATATGTCCGACTCGATGCCATCGAAGGGGTTTGATGCCATTGACAAGTCGTTGATGCCATCGAAGTCCCATCCGAAAAATTTAAAAATTTCATGTTTAGTCGCTAAAATGTTTTGGTGTTCCACTCGATGACATCAAGGGTGTTTGATACCATCTACTGTTTGTCGATGCTATCGAAGTACCATTGAAGGTGTCATCGATCGCGCACGCAGAATTGCATAAGTACAAGATTTGTTTATGATTTCGATTGTGATTCTCATCTAGGCTATATATATAGGGGTGTAATTAGGATTTGGGGATAGAGAGAGGTGTTGTAGGTTTTCTAAATTCATTCTTAATGGTTTCGAGGGCATAACTTGGGGAGATTTGATGCTTCTTCGGATCAGGTAATCTCCATCTCTTATAATTTTCTTCTTTCGTAGTGCATCACTGTCACTTTGTGTCATGGTTATTTCCCACAAAGGTTTTTCCACGTTAAATTTGGAGTGTTTTTTATTGGACATGATTGTGCTATTAGAATACTTTTCTTAATTCATATCTGTTTGCTTCCGTGGTTCCCCAACATCTACTCTCTCACACATTTTTCTTGTTTCTTCTCTTTCTTCCATTCTTTCTTTCTTCGAGATCAACAACAGGTGCATTTATGGGGCTTTAATCGGGTAGCCTACATAAAACCTTCTCTATTATATGTCGAAGGTGGTTATTGGCTTGTTTCAATTCCTCCACTTGGGCATGCACATGAACATCTTCGAATGGAGCAATATGCAATGTTGGTCTCGTCCTCGCACCATAAAGAGTAACTTGCTCTAATACCAATTGATGGTGATCCAACATACAAGAAAGGAAAAAAATGGAGACAAGCAAGAAATAGAGAGAAAATGAAGATTAACTGTTGTGCTTAAAAATGGAAATGACAATACACTATATATGGTTTGGGGATTCACTCACTCAAATACAATAGGATTCACTCAATCTCAAGGATCAAGAGATCTCATAAAGAAAAGGAAAAAATATAGCAATGCCTCTTCTCATATCACAAAACAATATTTACAGAGAGATGGGGATGGTAAGATTATATTAAAAGAGGAATGAGAGAGAGAGAGAGAGACAATGAGATAGGGAGAGAGCCATTGGGGGGAGCGAGACATTAGGGAGGTGGATTTAATTGGGGTGGGATTTAACTGAGCGACCATTGCCCTGACTATTTGTATGAAAATACTGCTCCTCTGTCCATAGTGATTGATTCAAGAATTTCAAACCCATGAATTATAAGAGTTTCATTAAACCCAATAATTTCTTGGTGATCAGTTCATAACATCGGCTTTGCTTCTACCCATTTGGTGAAATAATTGCTATAATAATAAAATTGTGTCCATAGATAACAGAGGGTAAAATTTTCTTATCAAATAAATAACCCATCCTCAAAATGGCCAAGGTTTGACAATCGATATACTTCAGTCACGGGAACATGTCATATTAGCCCATGTTTAAGACATATTTCACACCTTTTAGCATATTGGTTACAATTGGTAGACATGCTTAGCTAAAAATATCCATAACATCGAATGATGAGCCTCATTTTCCTTCTGACCTAATGTGCACCACAAATTCCCTCATGCACCTCACCCATAGATAGTATAAACTCCTTTTTACTCAAACATTGTAACAACATGCCATCGGCCCCTTTTTTATACAACTCATAATTGAGTAACACATAGTTTACACCCATCCTCCTAATGTCTCGAGCAACCTTCGTCTGTGAAGACTGAAGATATTCAACAATTGGAGCTCTTCAATCATCGTCACTTACCTCGACTTGGCAAATTTCATCGGTCAATTCCCTTTAAAAAACCGTGTAGTGACTTCCTTTGAACAGTCAACACTCTTTCTTTAAATCCTTGGGTGATTTGAAGCCTTGATGCTAACTGTGCCATTTTATTAGCATCAATATTATTTTTCTCGAGTAATATGTTTTAACTCGACTTCATCAAATTTTCTTAACAACTATCACCAAAAGAAGATATATGATTGTAAGGTTGTACTTGTACAATTAAATAAACCAATAAGCTAGTTTATCACTAACAAAAAAATCGCCCATAACCAACACCTCTTTTACTCCTAAATTGGTTAACAACGCTAGACCGACTATCAAGGCTTCATATTTAGCCCGATTATTGGTGCAATCGAACTCAAGCTGGAATGACAATTCTTATTATCTACCAACTAGATCGATCAAAACAATCCCTGCTCCTAACCCTTTTGTTAGTCCTTGAATCATTAAATACAAGTCTCCAGGGCAACCAATAAAAGAAGTCACCTCTCTCTTTCTAAAGGATGCTCAGTTAGGAAATCTATCATGGTTTGTCCTCTTATAGCCACATAGACAAGTCAAACTCAAATAATGCGAGAATCCATTTGCCAATTTAGCCATTCAAAATTGGACGATTTAACATATACTTTATTAAAATAGTTATTATAATTACCTTGACTATTTCAGCAAGCAAATAATGTCGTATTTTTGTAGTCACGAAGTACAATTATAAACATAACTTTTTCATTGGAGAATATCGTCTCTTGGTATCTAACATCATTCAACTAAGACAATAAACAACATGATCTTTCTGGTCATTATCGTCTTGTGCTAAAAAAGATCCAACTAATTCTATAGAAGCTGTGATATACAAGTTGAACAGTCGACCCTTTACTAGTGGCATCAACATTAGCGGCTTGGGCAAATACTCTTTAATGTTATCAAAAGTCATCTGATGTTCTGCCTAACATATGAACTTATCTTCTTATTTAAGCTTTAACAAAGGAGAAAACACATTAATTTCAGTACAATTGAAAATAAATCGTCGTATAAAGTTAACATTGCCTATAAACCTTTATAACTTCATTTTTTATTTTTGGCGGCCAAGCTTCTATTATTGCTCATGTCATATGTTGATTGATCTCGATTCCTTTCTAATGTACTATAAAACCCATAAATTTTTAACTAATATACCAAAAACATATTTAAGAAGGTTCATTTTTAATTTGTGAATCTTCATTCTCTCGAATGACTTCATAAATGCTCACAATGTTCAGTCAAGTTAACCAATTTGACCACTACGTCATTGATATAAATTTTCATGAATCGACTAATCATATCATGAAAAATGACATTCATCCCTCTTTGATAAGTAACTCCTGTATTTTTAAGCCCGAACAGCAGTACAACCTAGCAAAACATACCTAAAGGACTAGGACATCTGAAGGTTATCTTTGGGACATCTTCAATTGCCATGTATTTGATTATATCCTAAATGGTCATCCATAAAGGATATCATTTGATGTCTAACAACCCGATCGATCAGTTGATCGGCCATAGGCATAGGATACTTGTCTTTTAGTATGGCTCGATTTAAATTCTAAAAATCAATACACAATATAAGCTTACCATTCTTTTTTTATAACAAGGAATATGTTTGAAATCCACTCAGCATATTTGATGGGTTTAATAAGACCTATTTCAAAAGTCATTCGATTTCTTCATTGATCTTTTGCATAACTTCAACCGCCATCTGCCTAGGCAGCTGTTTATGTGGCTAATATCCCTCCTTTATGGGTAACATGTGTTCAACCAGATGTTTGTCTAATCCAGAAAACTCACAATAATCCCAAGCAAAGTAATCAAAAAATCTTTAAGTAAATTATTGAATTTGGCATGTGTTCAGGAATCTAAAAAACCAACTAATGAAAATAGGCTTAGGATGTTGCACTATCCCCAAATTTGCTTCTACTAGTGGATCTTTAACTCAATCTTGAGAATCCTCCAATTTCTCTAGAGTTGGTTTCAAATCTTTTATTTCAATACCATCTTTGGTTTCTTGATCGGCCGATACGGCTATGTCGGTCATATCAACAAAACATCCATATTATGATTTCACAAACTCTCCTCGAGCTACCACACTTTAACCATGAACTCGGCCCTGATTAATGATCGGATCATTATGGAATTTCTTCAACTGTACACCTTATAGTTGTATGAAAGAAAATTATAGTCTTTGACAACACTTCGCTTACTCGAATCATGGTAGAAATATCCTATACGACATTATCAGGGTTAAGTATGGCATCAATTCTAGTTGGCTTACCATTCTTGTCTCGCCTTGTAAATCATATCAATTCGATCTCATCTCCATATAAATAAGCATCGGATACATTAGAAAAAACTAATAATGGTTTATTATTAGCAAAAACCAATTCTACTATGTATTGATTCCAAAAATCATGAATTGGTGTATCGATGATGGAATGTAAAAGAACGAATGAATCTAATCTTGTCTATGTAAAGTAATGTAATTTGATAAAGTATTGACCACAAAGAAAGCGGCCAGCACATTTTTAGTTCCCACTATTAATTCAACTGGTAAAAACTCCATGTATTTAGGGTTTTCCTCCAACAAAATTACTTATTGTGACATCAGTCAGGATAAGGTCATCTTGAGTCATTCATAGTTTGGCCATAATTCTACTTGGGAGAATATTAATAGTAGCTTCGTTACCAACCAAAACCTAAGTGGTCAGACACCCTTCCATGTGTACGAAAATTTACAATGGTTTCAAGTGTTGGGTCATTGTAAGAGTTGGCCTTTCAATAATTATTTTCTCTAAGGGTAACCTTAGTTTGACTGTCACCATCGATTTTATGGCTTCCTCCTTGGAATCAAAAGATCCATGTTGTATGATTATCGAAGGACCTAACTCTTCCACATCTCCTTCCATCATTCTTGGTTGAGACGGCTTCGCCTGAAAACTTAATGGTAGTGTTAGCACCATATTAAAATCCAATATAATATGTGGAAATTAGATAAATTGTATGACCAAATCTTATGACCAAATTTAAACATTATCTATTTCATATGCAACATCATCAGTGTTCTTCTATCCATCTTAAAAGAGGATGATTATAATGCTCTTATCTTAACAAGTAATTCTTCAATCAGAAAATCATTTAAGAACTCTTCATCACTTAAATA
Source organism: Magnolia kwangsiensis (assembly GCA_037074715.1). Classification (NCBI taxonomy): domain Eukaryota; kingdom Viridiplantae; phylum Streptophyta; class Magnoliopsida; order Magnoliales; family Magnoliaceae; genus Magnolia; species Magnolia kwangsiensis. Next base: position 74,774,994 of record CM073578.1, read on the forward strand.
CTCATTCGATCCTTCTATATTCATTCCCGCCTTACCATAATTCTAATTCTTAATTGAGTTATGCCCCACACACAATTCAGTTGTTGCTTTCATATCCATTACTACCTTATCACGATTCTGATTTTTAACTAAATCATGGCTCACAAGAAGCTCAATTATATAGAATTTGATTTAAACATTGTTCAAAGGACAACCTTACACCAAAAACCAAAGTTTATAGTAGGACAACCTGATTTCTTGAACTTAGTAAGGATCAAAAACCCAAACTAAAATAAGAGGCAAAATAATGAAATCTACCTATTACAACATTCGCCACATGTACATGAAATAGATACGATCATTCACCACTCATACATCACATACATCAATCACAAAACACCAAAATTTATAGTGGTTTGGTGTGTACACCAACTGTTCTCAAACAGCCACACCTACTCCACTCCTAATAATCACAACCCACGCGATATTGGCTTTCACTAAGAAAAATTTTTTTCCAAGGTTTACCTTAAAACCTTTACAATTGTGTTTGCAATGGGGCCACCACAATTAAAAACCTCACGCTAGATTTTCTAGCTATGTCAGTCAAAATCGCAATAGAGATTTTCTGGCAATCTCAAAAACCAATTAAACAAAATACTTATCTGAAGATTTTGCTTGATGTAGCTCGGTAAAACTGCTTCTTTTGAAGATGAAGATGTCTAATGTTCAATCGCACATATATAAGAGTTCTAGGTCTAAATGAATTTTAAATTAATCTAACCTTGGGCTACTTTGATTTAATTCCTTGAATCTCAAAAGGGGTAGAGAAGAACGCTCTTTTATAAAACTTAGATTGAAGCAAAGAGAGATCAAGAAATTAGAAATCAAAAGGCTATAACAAGAAATTAGAAATCAAAAGGCTATAACAAGAATCTTAATTTACCAGACAATAGCTTAACAATCAAGCGGGCTTTTCTCTCAAAGAGGAGGCTTGATTATGCTTTTTCTGAATGAAATAAGCTAAGAAAAGTCCTCTATTTATAGGCTGAAAAATAGTTCCTTTGACTAGTCCAAGGTTCAACCAAATTTTAAAATTTTTGGCGCACGATCGGATAAAACTGACCTATGACTGTTCGAGTGGGCTGCTTGACTGGTCGAGCATGGCCCACAACTAGTCGTAGGACCCAAAAAGATGTTGTTGGACTTCGAGTCGAGTGGTCCACGACTGGTCAAGTAGGGTGCTCTACTGGTCGTGACCCTACCAGAAAAATCTAAAATTTTGTAACAAATCCTGGACTGGTCGAGAAAAACCCTAGACTGGTCGAGGTAAAGCCTAGACTAGTCAAACATAGGCTAAGACTAGTCGAAATAAAGCCTATAACAGGTACAATAACCCATACTAAATGTGTAATATGAATGACCTAAACCTAAGGTCTTTATAGGGTCATTTATACCTGAAATATTGAACATTGAACTTGTAGCTTCAGTTGCTTCAGTTGATCTTCAACTTGATTTATTGAAGCTTGATCTTGAACACTTGAAGCTTGATCTTGATCTTGACCATGTAGTGCACTTGGACTTGAACTAGCACAGAAACTTGAAGTAGCATTTAACTTGGTCTAGCTCTTAGACTTGAACATGCACTTTAACTTGAACTTTGTAATCGAACTTGCACTTGAACTAGAAGTAGCACTTGAAGTTGATGTTGAACAAGGTAGAACAATCTTCATGACGTAGAACAATCTTCATGACTTGAGTTTTATGGCACATCTTCATATGAAGGTGAACTTTCCATCTTTGAACAAGTCCATCATTCTAAAGTGGTTAGTAACAATGGAATTTGACAACACAGGGTGCTTGATATACAACATAGCACTTATAATCTCCCCTTTTATCAAATTCATGACAAAACCAACTTAGAAGATTATAATACAAAATGCACAAGTTCATAAACTTCATAAAACTCCCCCTCAATCTACTCTCCCTCAATCTGAGCATGGCAACTTGTGGAGCACCTATATAGCAAATACAAATATCTTTAAAAAAAAAAAAAACACAACTCAACTCTACACCATACAATCAATGAACATAACCACAAAGCTCTCCCCCTTATTATCACAACTTGACAAAAAAAGATATAAATATAGAGATTGAATGTAAATGTGATTATGAGGAGAATAGCAGAAAAAAGAGTTAGCATATAGAACATAATCATAAACCAGAGTGTTATCATCATCAAGTCATACACAACTACTGAAAAAGTGAAAGATAAAGTTAAAGTTATACATGCCCAAACATCAAGAAATAGAACTAATCAGATCTAGATGAAGAAGGAGGTGGAATAAATGGATTAATCTGATGGAGTCCCTTAGTTATGCGACGAAAGTACTTACGCATATATTTCATAGATGATTTGTGACTCTCATGCAGACTGTCATGAGAAATTTTCAATTCATCCACCTTCTCCTCCAAAGGTGAAGGCGCTTATCAAACTGAGATGGCTGAAAATTAGGGTCAGCCTCAACATCATCTGATTCTATTTTATCAAAAATATCATCCATCATTGTGTCGGTTGGCAAGGCGTCTTCTTCTTCATCTTGCTCTGCTTCTTCATCTTGCTCTGCTTCCTCATCTCTTTGGCCAGGATTGAGCTTCAGGTTCATCTTGTTAATATTAGAATTGTTGAAAGGAAGAACTGTAATAGGAGCTTCACTAGGTGGCACGACCACATTATAATGTAAAGCCAAAATGGTCATCAAGTAGGCAAATGGAATATATCCATGGCCTGAATGAAGACAGAATTGAATGATAATATAGCAAAATAAGGAAGGAAGATAAATAGAAATACCTGACACAACTGAATCTAGAATGCAAACCATAAAAGAAGTCAATTCAGCTTTATTGCCAAAATGAGGATAAACATTCGCAATGAAGATGCGATGAAGAACCCTATATTTGGGCAATATCTGATTGGCCTGAAGCGCATTCCCTGCACTCCATTCAGAGTCCATGCGACATAATTTACGGTTTAGCGATCGATGTTCCGATTCAGTCATTTTTTCAGCTAAGGTTGGTGGTAGAATACCATCATTGTTAACATTAACATCAAGCAAGCCTAAAATTAACAATAAATCAACTTAAAATGTACCTTCTCTAAAGAAAATAGAGAAAGTTAACTTTTCAAGCGATACATCGGTAATGGAAGCGAACATCCCTTGTGCAATGGAGCGGTATGCCGGTCCACCCTAATCCAAGATGTTTTCCCAACCTACAACAATGAGGATGGGAAGAAGCTGAAATTGAGCAAGGTGATTAGCATTAACGGAACGCTCAATAATAATCTCATGATTACGAAGATCCCGCACATACTCAAGGTCTTCCTCGAGAGGACGTAGGGTTCTCACCCTAATAGGAGTGGATCGAGAGGAGGAAGCTCGAGTAGCTTTCCTCTTAGATCATCCTTCCATTGCAAGATTAAAATGAAGAAATACAACAATGGAATGAAGGGTTTCAAACACAACATATTCTTGTCTAAAAACCCTTAGAAATCACAAGAAAAGCTCAAATCGACTCTTAAATCTAGCAATGTATGACCAAAGAACCTAAATATGAAAGGAAATAAAAAAAATCGAGCACTTATAATGTACCAATCGAAGATGGGTTCAACGAGTCGAAAAGGGGGCCAAGTGAGAAAGAAGAGAAATGTGAAGAAAAAAGTGATTTCTCTCACATAAAGGCACCCAACCGTGCAACTCGACTGGTCAAGTACATGCTCGACCCGTCGAGCAACGACTAGTCAACGATGTGCTTGACCGGTCATGCAAGCACTAAAAATATAGAATTTTTATTTAAATTTTATTCAACAATTATTTGCATAAAAAATACAAAAATAAAACATGCAAATATATCATGATAAACTTAATTAGAATTACACATACCAATATCCATTTTCAATTTAGAAAACCTATTCTTGTCAAGTGGTTTAGTAAAGATGTCTGTAAGCTGATTTTCTATTTGAATGTATTCCAACAAAATACTTTTATCTTCAACCAATTCCCAAATATAGTGATACCGAATGTCAATATGTTTCGTACGAGAATGCTGGATGGGATTTTTAAATATACAAATTTTGTTAGAGTTATCGCAATACAATATCATTGTATTTTGCATAATTTCATAATCATTAAGCATTCTTTTCATCCATACTAGCTGGGTACAAGCATTTCCGGCTACAATGTATTCAGCGTCAGCTGTGGATAATGATACGGAACTCTGTTTCTTACTGTGCTAGGAAACTAAACAATTCCCAATAGAAAAACATCCACCACTAGTAGATTTTCTATCATCTATGTTCCCAGCCCAGTCAGCATCTGTATAACCAGCTAATTGAACATTTGTATCATGTGGATACCAGAGGCCTAGATTAGTTATACTTGTAACATATCTAATAATATGCTTAACACCAATAAGATGAGATTCCTTAGGATCTGATTGATATTTAACACAGATACCTACACTGAATGTTATATCAAGGTGGCTTGCAGTTAAGTATAGCAAACTACCAATCATACTACGATATAATCGAGGATCTATACTTTTACTTGTTGCATCTTTTGAGAGCTTGAGAGTCGTACTCATAGGAGTATCGAATTTCTTACCATTTTTAATTCTAAATTTCTTAACCAGGTTTAAGGTTTACTTGGTTTGAGAAATGAAGATACCGTCTTCTAGTTGTTTAACTTGTAAGCTTAAAAAGTAGTTCAATTCTCCCACCATACTCATTTCGAACCTGGATTTCATAAGCTCTACAAACTCAGTATATAAGTTAGAGCAAGTAGAACCATAGATAATATCATCAACGTATATCTATACTATTAGTATGTGTTCATTATATTTTTTAACAAAAAGAGTTTTATCAACACTCCCCATAATAAAATTATGACTTAATAAGAACTTAGTCAATTTTTCATACTACGCCCTGAGAGCTTGTTTCAAACCATAAAGTGCCTTTTTAAGTTGATATACATGATTAGAGTGTTTGGGGTCCTCAAAAACCATAGGTTATTCAACATAAACCTCTTCATGTAAATCATCATTTAAGAATGCACTTTTAACATCCATTTGATAAATCTTAAACCTTTTAAAGCACGCAATGGATATGAATAATCTGATGGATTCAAGACGAGCTACCTGGGCAAAGGTTTCATCATAATCTACTCCTTCTATTTGAGTGTACCTTTGTACAACCATGTTGGAGCACAATAAATACATGAGTTAAAAGGAGTTTTGTATGTTACACATCAAGATTCTAAGATAAACAGCCCTGTCCATCATGTGACCCTCTCTATCATAAATCTCTTAATGAATAGTTGCGCGATGAATAGTGTTATGATGAATAGTACTGTAATGAATAGTTGCATGATGAATAGTGCTACAATGAATAGTTACACAGATGAATAGTTGTGTGGATGAATAGTGTTTGTGTGGATGAAGTGTTTGCACGGATGAATAGTGTTGCACAGGTGAATAGTGTTTACATGGATGAATAGTGTTCCATGAACCAGCGCAAACCATGATTGGTTGCGTGGGACCACGTAACGGACATGTTGGTTGCGCGTTCCTACACAACATTGTTGTGGTCTAGATGATTCGGACAATTGAGATTTGATGCAAGGTGGGCTCCATGGTATAAGGATCGAGGGTTCGCATGTGTGGAGGCCTATAAACACCCCACCCTCTATCATTTACACACATTGAAGATTCTGAAAAAGATCAGAGCTTTAGAGAAGAAGAGAAGTTTGAAGGTATCAAGAGGAGAAGGGAGGAAGAAGAGATAGGAGCTTTGCGCCAGACCGTGCAACACCCTGTTGTTGTGCAGGAGTGAACACTCAAGATCCGGAATGCTGTAAAAATGGATGGATAAAAATGTAATCTTCAATCTTCCTTTTGTACAGGAACATGAGCTCAAGAAAGAGAGATCAGATGATCAGATCAGCACAACATTCCTCTCAATGAGATGATTAAATCACAAGCCGAAATGTTGTAGGATTTGATATCCAGATTTTATATTCAAACTCTCTCAATTCTTATATTCTGGATATTCTATCCTAGAATCAAGAGAAATCAAAGGATGTAAATGAACTCAACATAAATAAATATGATGAATGTTCACTTTCTAGTTTCTCTTTGTTATGATTAAATAAGATAATTTTCCAAACCAAATGCATTTGTTTCTTGCCAAAATAAAATGGCGACTCTGCTGGTGAACTGTCTAATTTAAGATTAACAAAAAGAAAGTTTCGAGAACTTCATCAAAGTTTGGTATCTTACCGACGCCAAAATGGCAACTCTAAATGGGAACGTCCTCCCCTTCATCTCTAAGATTGAATATTTTACTATTTAAATGCTAATTGTGATCTTATATTTTTGTTTGAAGGTTAGAAAACAAAACTTCAAATTTCGATCAATAGCAAGTGCAATGAAGAAGATGGACTTCTACTTCACAGCGACTGAGTTTGTAGTAGAGTATGTCAACGAACTAGCTTATAAATCACAAAGCCTAGCTTACTACAAACAAGAATGACAAGCCCCAAGTTATGGCCGGAGTCATATCTGCTTCGCCATTGGCACAGGAGAATGATAATGATTGGATTGTCGTAACATCTCGAAGAACAAAGGCCCGAAATACAGTAACTACCAAGATAAATTCATCTTCACGTAAGATTAGGGGACTGGTAACACGAAATACGGCTAAAAATAATCCTGAACTTGCTCCTCCGGCCTTATATTAGGGAGATCTCTTCCTTCTCTGACATCACGAGACTTCCCAGCACTACCTGTTATGAAAACTCGATGGACAAGAAAAGAGAAAGGTAAAGCACTGCTGAATAATGTGGTTTCTATCTCACCTCAAGATACACCACGACAAGAAATTTTGCAGTCGACCGAATTCTGTAGAAGTACAAGAAAATCGAATGAAACTCCTCTTTCAATAAGTCTTGTCATATCGTTATATTCCCAGTCTACTCTAACGACAACTTCATCATGGAGCAAAGAAGTCACTATGCATATGGTAGGAATCAGTCAAGGTCCCCTGCCAAATGTTGATGAATGTATGGCTGAGATGGTCGAAACTCAAAGAATCTTAATGGAGGAATGTCGAAGCCTCCGAGAAGTTTTAGCTACTCTTGCTCATAACATGGCTCAAGCGACGACCCCACCGGTAATGGCTGCTATGAATGAATAAGAGCAACATCCCGAGGGTTCATTACCACATAGAGTAGGATCACATAGATCTACTCCGGCCACTAGGGCAATGACATAAGAGGAAATGAGGCAAATGGTTGCAGAAATCATCAGAGAGCGTAAACATACTTAGAGATTCTGATATAGAACACCATATCCAAGAGAGGAAGAAGATGTTCCATTTCCAGTTAATTTTAAGCATCCTGAATTTTAGAAGTTTAATAGAGATGGATCACTGAAAGAACATCTAATACACTTCATCACTGCCATGGGAAACTTCTCTACAGTACTGCAATACTGCCTTCAGTTGTTTGGTTCCTCTTTGACAGATAAGGCATTTTGATGGTATTATAATTTAGCGCAAGCACCAATGCGAACTTAGGAACAAATGCAAGATGCCTTCATGTCAAACGTCTTCTTAATAGAACGTGACGTCAGTGTTGTAGAACTGGCCACTATTAGACAAAGACAAAATGAACCTATGGAGAAATTCATTAATAGGTGGAAGACTTTAGGGCCTTCATGTAGACAGTTATCCGAAGAAAAAAAATAAGTGAATATGTGTCTGAATTCTATAGAACCAGGAATTCCCTTCGGGCTCACAAGTGCTAATATAAAAAAATTTCAAGATCTCGCAACGAAAGCACTCACATTGGAGTTGATGGCCAGGAAAATGCCAGCATTTCAAATCAGGACAAAAAGAAGAACGAATAAATTAATGGTGAATACTGTTGATCAAGAAAAGAAAAATAATACTTTATACAATAAGTAAGAAACAAGGAAGAGAGAAGATTCAGACCAGTATAAGGATCAAGTAAATGACAAGCGAACTCAATCGTACGACTATCATAAAGAATATGATTTTGAAAAAAAAGATGTCATACCAATGATGGAACAGTTATTGGCTGTTGGGACCATTCAATTACCTTAGCCCAGACGTCTAGAAGAAGTCGAAATGACTAAGGATAAAAGATATTGTCGTTATCATTGTTATGTCGGATGTCCAACTGAAAATTGCTTTACACCAGGACATGTTGCAAATGATGATAAAACAAGTTGAGATAGTAATAAAAAATAATGAGAAGCGAGATAACAAAGTGACTGTGAATGCGACATTTGCAAGAGTTCCATTGAAAATTTAGAAAGACAAAGGGAAGACCGTTGCGATAAGAGAATGGCTAGCTACGATAGATTCCATCAAAAACTCTCGTTATAATTCATGATTTGTTGGAACATCTTCTAAAGAAGCCAGTAATGACTTAGCTTCTATTCGCCAAAGAGAAGATGAACCGGTCAGAGAATTCATCAATCAATGGAGAACCTTAGGGGCACCAAGTTTACAGTTGGTGAAAGAAAAAAGAGAACGAATCAAGCTATGTATAGGATGCATAAGACCAGCTATTACATTGAGTATTATTGGCTTGAATATACGCACCTTTCAAGATATAATCAAAAAGCCTGACCATATAGAAGAGATCACTACAAAAATAAGTCTTATAAAAGTCAAATATTTCGAAATCCTAAAAGAACTTGAATCAATATCACTAGAGAAGAAGGAAAAATGAGGAATCGACAAGATGGGCAAAGAAGATCTGATAAGAGAAATATCAACAAGCATACAACTAAGAAAATAAAGGGAGAATTCGGATAGTCCGAGGATTACAGGGGGTATTCGTTTGAAGAAGATGATATACTTCCTATGCTGAATAAATTGTTGGCAACAGAGAAGATTAAGTTGCCATGGCCAAAACGTCCAAAAGAGATGAAGAAAATAAGTGAAAGTGACTATTGTTATTATCACTGTTTTCTTGGACATCGAACTGAGAATTGCTTCAAACTAAAGAGTATATTACAAAAAATGATTGATAATGGTGAAATGATCATAAGGAAAGCATACGATATAAGAGAGGAGATAAGAGCATACAAGCCCGATTGAAGTGATTTTTCTTTTTTCATAATCAGGATGCAAAGCTATAAGACAAACATATTCACAAAATTGGGGGCAATTCTAATCTTGAATAGTCTATGCGCAATGATAAGGCATCAGTATATTTGTCGAGATTCACTACATCAAGATATATTGCCTCTGAAGATCACCATGATTTTTATTACAAAGATTATCAGTACAATGCTTCCTAATCAAAAGGGGGCAAGACAAGTAGAAAGAAATGAAATAGCTTCAAAAGGCGAAGCCATGTATTCGTCCCCGAACATGAATGAATAAAAAGGAAGATTTCCAAACATATCAAGTTCAAACATATTATCGTCAATTGTCGACGATTATTGCCAGATCAACAAAAATTACCATTATCATCACCATATCACTGACGCAAAGATTATTCTATTATCGAAGTTTATCGAAATTGACATTATTGCTAAGCTGATACTCCATTCTAACCAAATTTTATAATATTATCAGTAGCAGCAGGGGTGATATATCAATTATCGATTTGTTATCTTTAGCGAAGCTTATACGGTCAACCATATATAAATACCACGACAGCGATGACGACTTATTATTTACGGCAGCATAGTCAAGCCTACACGACCAACTATGCGTAAGGGCTACCATCATCGGCAATATATATATATATATATATATATATATATATATATATATATATATATATATATATATATATATATATATATATATATTTCGAGCAACAGTGAGACGCCAGTGGCCCTAAAAAGCCCGTATAGGCCATCACATGCATACCCATGCAGGCAACGGATGGAGCTAGAAATTAAAAGCCTAAAGTAGCCAAGAAGTTCACAACGGTTAGTCACGCATGAGACCAATGTCATCTGTATAGCTTCCAATAGCATCATGGGGAAGGTAGGAAATATCCTCCTATGAATGGGTCTGACCTTGCTGGCGAAGAAAAAGTGGACAGCAGTGTGTGTTCTTTAGACATTGTCCATAGATAGGCCACCCATGCATAAGACCCCCCAGATTTCTAGTTTGATTTCATTAGTGACTCATGAGGAAGGGTTTCAACATACTCATGACAGACTGGCGACCTTGGATTTGGTACCCTAAGGTAGCCTTGTGCACCCCGTGATTTCAAAAGAGTTACTATGGCCAACCTTATGCATAAATCCCACCGAGTTCACGGCCCCGGTAGCTTCAATGGGCCCCTCTGATGGATCGTGGTTTGTGAACTCCCTGACCATGATAAGTCCAGCGAACTAATGAGAGTTACAACGACCATTCATGTAAGACCCGACTCTAACATGAGTCTAAGAAACTTTTCTTTCTCCACTACTCATGAGCTTAAACCATGTGTCTAACACCCTGAAAATCGGGGGTCGTGTATAAACCCGACTCCCGATTTTCAGACCGTCACTTACGCAACAAAAATGATTATGATTCAATATTGTCTGAGTTAAAGCATTCACATGAGTAAAAGTATACCAAAACTGCAATTCATACTCTAGATTCAGTGATAAAAGCAAGCGGAAGACTAAAGGATATACATATCACTGTATGGAAAATAAAATAGATCTCAACTGTCTCCAAAGTATGAATACATCTCTGAGTCTCATATACATGTAAATAAATAGAATCAAAATGTCAAAAGTAGTCCCACTGAGTAGTCCCGTCAATCCAGGCCACCTAAGCAAAGCCGTCGTGGTACTGCATATATGAGAACTCGTCCTGGTCCTCATCATAATCCGGCTCTGCCTCCTGAATCGATGTCTCACCTGCATCTAAGACAGGGTCTGGTGGGTGTTGCAAATACCATCCCGTAACGTGGGAGTGAGTAGCTAACTCAGTGGAATAATAGAGCAAAGATTAACATGTTCTCAAATCAATCATGCGATAATAGTAAAGCAGTAAATCAAACATTCCTAATACTGTTGTTAATGCAATATAACGTGACATGATGGATGCCCTCACCGACGATCTCCCTAATACGGCACCATCTTACGCTCGCGGCATGCTTTCTTCCCACAGTGCTCCACATCTTCCAGGCACATGCAATGTGATGGTGATATGATTACCGAGTTATTATTAGTCCATTCATACAGCAGGATTGGGAAACTAAGGTACTTCCCTTATATCAATCCCAACACAGATCCTGTCTAGGGTCGTCACTCCTAGTAATCTCGTACGATGTATATTTTGTAGGTCGCTGCAAGGGCTGCCAGGGCTGTTGCTCGCACTCGTTGCACCACTCCCCCATCAACTTATCAATACAGGCCTACTGTACTCTCATTGCTACGGAAGGGTCGTCGCCTCCAATAGACTCAGAATACGCTCGCGGTCACTACAAAGGGCTCGTCGCCTGATCAGTATAGGCCGACAGCAAGAATATAGTGTCCCATACCACCATAATCTGCTCACGAGTCATGGGTGCTCACTGGTCACTACGGGGAGGTTTGTGGCCCTAGCGTAGGCCGACAGCTCGACCACGGTGTCCCATACCACCATGCCCGGCTCATGAGTCTTTGTGGATCAAGGTACCATGGTTGACAGGGTTTACAATGGTAAGTTCAGTACCCTAGGTTCAAGCAGTTATGACTCATACAGGGTGAACATACAATGGCTAGTCGGGTTACTTGACGGGCTCGACTAGCACGAGCGCATCTCAAGTCGAACGACATGAAGTGCATAAGACACCTCGTGTGGCCTAGCCACTGCTGCCAACTCCAAAACACGACTCGCGTTTATCGACGCGTCGTTCGTGGCAAAGATAAGCCAACCATGAATTTACTCAGTTACCGACTGCCTGGACTAAGTATAGTCCCAAACAATTATGAATCCACATCAGCAATCATATAAGAGTAATGGAAATGAAATACAACAATGTGAGCATGTTAACACATGTTATAACATACAACTTAAGTAAATCATCCAACGCATGCATTTCATACACATAATGAAATCATGCATATAGCCAACATATAGGAAATCATGTACATCAGCATATTATTTGAGAATTCAATCTCAAACTAATTCATAACACCATTTAATTCAATACATACTAATACAAACATTTATACAAAAACTTAGTCTACACATTTAAGTCTACATATAGTATGTCGACTCAAAGTGCGCATTTGGGCGAATCTCTTCGCCAAACTAATTATGGACGCATTCCTAATATCCTAATGCGACAAGAAACCATGTCAATCATATCAGCAAAATATGGATGAAAACAGTATTTCCTACAAATGACTAAAATGCCCTAAATCTCATATTTTTCATCTACTTACGAAACAGGAAACGGACAGCATGTTATACATGTCAAACGGTGCTGTCATTGATAATCTACTATTAAACGACATTGAAAGCGTTGAAAACAGTCAATCAAAGCGTCTAGAATCGGCACCTTTTATCCTAGAAGTATATTGATTCGAATGGAGCGTATACGCTTCGTCTACAGCGAACCGGGAACCTATTTCACAAGATGTATAAGCTACTATGCTAAGGAACCGACGGAACCTTAAATCAGCAAGTGTTTGGGGTCTTTTCTTACCTAGAAATGTGGCAGAATCACCGAGAAAGTGATTGAGGTGCGTTGCTTAAGCACTTGCAATAGGTAGTGCAAGCAGCAGGAAGATCTCTCCCACTCTCTCTCACAATCTCTCACCTTTTCTCTCACACCAGCTAGGGTTTCTAGCAAATTCGGATGTGTGAGAGAAGTGAGGGTTTAAGCCCCTTTTATAACCTAAAACATGCCCAAACCGGCTTGGGAACAATATTTACTTGATGCCTAACCAAATCGGGGCTGTTTCGATCCAAAAAGACATTTCTGGAGGTCCCCTGGCCGAACGCGATCGTACTTAAGTTCATGCACGTCGGATGTCGCTCACATCCCATTTTCAGACCAGTAGTGTTCGTAGATCGCACGTGGCGATCCAGTTTCAGTTCAGCGGTCATCGCACGTAGATCAGGTCTACAAGTCTCGTGATATGAAATAGAAATTTTTCCTGATCCAAGGGTGTAATTTGGCTGAATTCTGACGGTCAGAACACTTAATAATAACGGGTCAAGTCGTGTGCCAGATTTGAATTTTAAATTCCAAATCTAACCCTATTCTCACTCTCTTCACTCCAGGCTCAATAAAATAGCCTCTGAATGTCGGTTGGACCTGATTTTCGAAATGATTGTCAAGTCCAGCTAGGCGGTTATAACGGTCTAAGATTATAGGTATCGGACTTTCGATGCGCGGTCTAGATCCAATACAAAGTTTCAAAGAGGTCCTGAGAACAAACCGGTTTAGAGTTTGATCCGACGTTTTAGAGTATTATAGCATCATTAGTTCTACTCGCTTTGGGTCTTATAGAACGTATTTAAAGTGATCAGGGACTATTTCCCAGCTACTCTAGCGTTGCGCTAGCTAACTTACACTTATTTTCTAAAGGAATTAATCATACGTGATTTCTGGTCGATTTGGTACTCGAGTCCAAGTACGAATTTTTTCGGGGCGTTACAATCTACCCCCCTTAACAAAAAATTTCATCCTCAAAATTTATACCTTTTCGTCCTCCTCGAGAAGCCGTGGGTAGTTCTTTCTGATCTCAGCTTCTGTCTCCTAGGTAGCTTCTTCCTCAGAGTGATGCGTCCACAATACCTTCACAAGGGGAATCACCTTGCTATGCAGTACCTGCTCCTTCCTGTCTAGGATACGCGTCAGTCGCAGGATATATGTAACATCCTCTCCTAACTGCACCTGCTCCCATCTGATGATATGGGAAGGATCAGAAACGTATTTCTTCAGCATAGATACATGAAATACGTTTTGAATGCTCGCGAGAGGCCTGGGTAAAGCCAAACGGTATGCCACTGCTCCCACACGATCGAGGATCTGGAATGGACTAATGAATCGCGGTGCCAGCTTCCCCTTCTTCCCGAACCGAAGGACTCCCTTCATAGGGGAAACTCGTAAAAATACATGATCCCCAACTGTGAACTCTAGCGGCCGCCGTCTCGTATCGGTATAACTCTTCTGTCTGCTCTGCGCTGTGAGAACCCGACGTCTAATAATATCAATCTTCTCCGACATTGCCTGCACTAACTCTGGGCCAATTAATCTACGCTCACCGACCTCTGCCCAGCAATGCGGTGCTCGACAAGGTTGCCCATACAACGCCTCGTAAGGTGCCATACCGATACTCGCTTGGAAGCTGTTGTTGTACGCGAACTCCGCATATGCAAGACAATCATCCTAACTATCCTTGAAGTCCAATGCGCAAGCTCGTAACATGTCCTCTAAGATCTGGTTCACCCGCTCTGTCTGTCCGTCTGTCTGTGGGTGAAAGGCAGTACTGAACTTCAACTTCACACTCATAGCCTGCTGAATGCGAGTACAGAAAATAGAAGTGAACTATGTGTCTCCATCCGACACGATCTCCAACGGAACTCCATGCAGACGCACGATCTCTCTGATATATAGTCTAGCCAGCTCGTCTGCAGAGTTCGTGACTCTGATCGATATGAAGTGCGCCGACTTCGTCAGACGGTCGACGATCACCCATATGGAATCATGTCCCTTCCTCGTCTTCGGCAGCCCTGAAATGAAATCCATGGAAATGAAGTCCCACTTCCACTCTGCGATCGGCATAGGCTGAAGAAGTCCAGGTGGTCGGCGATGCTCTGCCTTCACCTGCTGGCAAGTAAGACAACGGGACACGAACTCTACTATGTGGGTCTTCATACCTTCCCACCAATAGGTCCTCTTCACGTCGCGATACATCTTCGTACTACCTGAATGTATCACGAGTCTGGTACAATGCGCAGCCTTGAGAAACTCTCGTCTCAAGTCAGGGATATCTGGGACACACAAGCGGCCACAATAACGTAAGCCCCCATCCGTGCCAACTCGCCACTCGGCCTCTGCATCATCACTGGCCTGCTCTCGAAGCTCAGTCAGACGCGCATCATCCCTCTGCGCCTCGATGACCCCGTCATCGATCTGAGATCGCACCTGCACATGTGCGATGAACTCATACGGCTCCTCTACAGTGAGTTTCTGCTCAAAGTCTCGCAAAAACTCAACCATATCCCACTCAGCAACCATCAGTGGAACCGTAAACTCTATCGCCTTCTTACAGCTCAACGCGTCAGCCACAAAGTTCGCCTTCCTAGGATGGTAAGAGACTTCGAACTTGAAATCCTTCAAAGTCTCCATCCATCGCCGCTGCCTCATATTCAAGTCTTGCTGCGTGAATATATACTTGAGGCTCTTGTGGTCGCAAAAGAGCTCGAACTCCTCTCCATAAA
Organism: Magnolia kwangsiensis; assembly: GCA_037074715.1. Classification (NCBI taxonomy): domain Eukaryota; kingdom Viridiplantae; phylum Streptophyta; class Magnoliopsida; order Magnoliales; family Magnoliaceae; genus Magnolia; species Magnolia kwangsiensis. The sequence goes on from CM073578.1 coordinate 74,790,451, forward strand.
GGTAATGTCTCCAGAGCCTCAGTGCGAATATGACGGCTGCCAACTCCAGGTCGTGTGTAGGGTAATTCTCCTCGTGCTTCCTTAATTGTCTCGAGGCATACGAAATTACCCTGTCCTTCTGCATAAGGACACAATCCAGACCAACGCTAGACGCGTCAGTGTATATAGTGTATCTAACCCCTTGATCTGGCAATACTAGTACAGGGGCAGACGTAAGTCTATCCTTCAGCTCCTGAAAAGCTGACTCCACCTTGTCATTCCAGGCGAACTTCAGGTCCTTCCATGTCAACTGAGATAAAGGTCTCGCGATCTTCGAGAAATCTTGAATGAAGCGTCGATAATAGCCAGCGAGACCCAAGAAACTCCTCACATCAGTGACAGAACCAGGCTGCTCTCAGTCCTGAACTGCACCTACATTCGTCAGGTCAACTGCCATCCCATCGTTGGACACCACGTGTCCCAGGAACTTCACTTCCTGCTTCCAGAAGTCGCACTTCTTATACTATGTGAACAACGGATGCTGTCTGAGTGTATCCAGGACCAAGCTCAAGTGCTCCTCATGCTCTTCTCGACTCCTGGAGTATATCAAAATGTCGTCAATGAACACAACGATAAATCGATAGAGGAAAGGTCGAAATACCCGGTTCATCAGATCCATGAACACGGCTGGTGCATTCGTGAGACCGAACGACATCACAAGGAACTCGTAGTGGCCAAAGCTAGTCCTGAATGCTGTCTTCTACACGTCCTCATTCCTGATGCGCAACTGATGATATCCTGACTGGAGATCAATCTTCGAGAAGTACTACGCTCCTCTCAATTGATCAAACAAGTCATCGATCCTAGGTAAAGGGTACTTGTTCTTCACCGTGATCTAGTTCAGCCTGCGATAATCAATACACAATCGCATCAACCAATCCTTCTTCCTTACAAACAGGACTAGTGCTCCCCAAGGAGACACACTGGGTTGAATAAGGCCAAGCTCCAACAGACCATCAATCTGCGTTCTCAACTCCTCCATCTCACATGGTGCCATGCAATACGTCGGCAATGAGACGGGCGCGGAACTAGGCACTAGATCGATAGTGAAATCAATCTCTCATCGAGGCGGCAAACCAGGGATCTTCCTGAACAGATCCTCAAAATCACAAACGACTGGCGTATGCTCAAGCATCGGGGCATCCGCGTCCTGAAGTAAAGAAGCGTAGCTAAGTATGCGGAAGGGGAGATTTACCCGAACTAAAAATGTAAAAGGCGTGCCCTCTGGCTCGTACACCATCACCATACGAGTCTCGCAGTCAATCTCGGCCCTCCCAGCAGTCAACCAGTCTATGCCAAGAATGACATCGAGATAAAAAAGATAGGGGTCGACGATAAGATCAAGAGTCATCGTCCTGCCTCCCAGATCCACCAGGCAACCCTCACACATCAGGGTGGCATCAGAAAAATCTTCATGAACTGAAAGGACTCGCACTCCATCCATACGAATGGTCGGCAGTCCAAGACGCCTGACTATGGAATGCGATATCAAAGAAAGTGTGGATTCAGTATCCACCATCACGAGAATAGGAGTACCTCCGATGTGGGCAGTGACCTCAAAGGCCGAATGCTGAGAAGTCTCTGTCTCGGCTGCCTCAGCTGTCAAGGCATGCACCCACGCCTGCTGTGGCCGGTTCGGCCGCTGTGCTATGGGCCGTAGAGGCGGCCTGAACTGAGAAATGGGAGCTCTGAAGGAAGGGCGCGCAGGAGCCAACCGTAAAGGCGGTGCTGATATAGCCTGTGGGCGTGTACGGTCGATCTTCTGCGGCAGCGAGAACCCACTGTCCCGCATCCGAGCGAAATAACTCTGTGCTAAATGGCCCGATCTCCCACAATAAGTACATGACAAATCGAGGCGCCGCATCGAGGGTACTGGCGTTGTAGCCCTAGGAGGAGAGTCAACGCGAGGCCTCTTGCCCACAAAGGGCCTGTCCTGCAACTCTGGTCGTGGCCTAGGAGCAATAGGGTCACGAGATCGTGTAAGTCGATCCACATCCTGCTCTGCCCGCATCGACATGTGAATCAGCTCTGCGTAGGAGAGAATGCTCACGCAACACATCTTCGACCGAATATCCGGTCACAAACCCTCAGAAAAGCGCCATATGCGCATCTGCTCATCTGCCAGTATAGTCGGGACGTATCTGCCCAACTCAGTGAACCGATGCTTATACTCAGTCACCGTCATGCCTCCCTGTCTGAGGCACAGAAACTCGTTCTCCCAATCATGCCTATATGTCTGAGGATAGTATTTCTCATGGAAACGGAACTCGAACGCTGCCCAGGCCCAGATGTAATCAGTAGTAACAGTCCGCAACACACTGTCCCACCATAAGCTGGCCTCCCGCTCGAACAAGAATGTGGCCAACTCAACCTACTCAGTCTCTGAGCAATGCAGCATTCGTAGTGTCTTCGACACACGGTCGAGCCAATACTCGGCCTCCTCGGGTCTAAAAGTGGGAGGCCGTAAGTGCTGAAATCGCTCTAGTAAGCCCCGTGTGTCTGCGGCATTCCCCGCAGGGTAAGCAGGTGGTGCAGGATGAGCCATGCCCTCATCCTGAGCATATGTATCGGCATCCTCAGCTGGATGCACCGGTGGTGCAAGTGGAGTCACACTCCCACCTTGGGCTAGAGCCCCCACTATAGTAGTCAGGAGCTGCTGCTGCTGCTGCATCATGGCCATCATCTGCTCAAATCTATCTGGAGGTGGAGCAGGCTGTGGCATGTACTGCGTCGAAGAAGACGTAAGGTACTGCTCTCTGACGGGAGGTGTGAAAGGTGGTGGTCCAACTGCAGGACCAGTAGGAGGCTAAGACCCACGCGCTATCTCAGGAATCGGGCCCACAGTAGGGTCCGTATGAGCACCAGACTGGAGGGGAACCTGATCCATAAGCTCACCCAATGTAAGCCGAGCTGTGTTCCATGTAGCCTTAGGCGGCATTCCCTATATTCAAAATAGGGCGCAACCTTGTCAGTCTCGATAGCACAAACACACCGCAATCATTCACATAAGGAGTCAAAGGCATTCCATGCATTTCATTTAATCAAAATTGTCACAATACAAGGGATATCTTCTTACAGGCATCATGACAAGAAGTACATGGGAACAAAGACAGTTAAAGCTACAACAGCAACATAAGTAAACGACTAGCCTTAACAGGCTTACACAACATAAAGCAGGAAACGACTAACTACTACCAACAACATGTATAATCTCATCGCTAGTCTGAGTGGGGTGACGGAGGAGGAGCACCCTTATCCTGCAAGCAGCACAGGATCGCCTTCAAGGTGCGAGTCACCTTACCAAATTTTCTCTTCATAACGGCCTTGGTATCCTCGACCTCAGCCCGAAGTTCCTGAACTTCCCTTCGCAAGGTGACCTGGCTCTCCTCAATACGGGCAATGCGAGCATCACTAGTAGCTTGAGTAGAAGGAGGAGGGCTCTCATCAATATCCTGAGCCTCCTCTTCTACCTCTTCCTGGACTTCTTCCTCTACTTCCGCCCCACGTTCTCCTTCACTTGGATACTCTTGGTCATCAAAATTGCCCTCGCTATCCTCATCAAGCTGAGTCTCGCGGTACTAAGACCCGATCTTCATCTTGACCATGGTAGACTCATCAATGCAGTGAATCAGAACTGGCAACTCCGGCCCAAGTCTATAAGCAAACTCAAGCGCGATCTTGCATATAAGCCGGCCAAAAGGAAGCAACTCAGACGTTCTTCTTGATTTCGCTATGAGGATAATCTGTCACAACACGAAAGTGGCCATACACACATTTTCTCCATGGGCCACCTGATACAAGAAATCAACCATAAGGCGCGTACATTCAATACAATTTGTCGACCTAGGATACATGTTGAACGTGAAAATGTGGTGCAGGAGGCACAAATCATTAGACATATGAGACGCCTTGAGGCTATTGTTAGGCTGCCATAGAACCAGACTACCACATAGGAACCTGGTACGGCGATCTCGCTCACGCCTACTCCTCAAATTCTTCGCACTGGGATGAACATCACCAAGGGGTACGTTCAGAAGTCGCACTATCAACCGAACATCGATCGTAGTCATCCGGTCTCTACCAAAGAGAATCTTGAATTGCGATGGCTCCAATGTAGAATTCTGGATACGAGCGTAGAAGGCACGAACGGTGCTCACATTAGCACGAGAACGGGCTTCAAAGAGCGGACCCCAATGTGTAACTTCAATGCGCTCAAATAATAGGAATTCATCGAAGAGTCGCCCTTCCACGTCCGCCTCAAACAACACCTTACGGTCATTATATTCACCGTGAGGCATCTCTGCTAACAGCACTCGCCCAATTTGAGCATGGAGATCCAGATCCCGCTTTGTATAAAACTCTCGGGCTGTGCTTGGACTTGCGGCGTCGCTTGAGCTAGCAGCGCCACCCCTCGATCTTCTTGATTGCGCAGGGAGACTAGGCCCAGCCTCATCCACTGCGGTCTTTCCCTTTCCCATCAAAGAGAGGATGGTGGAGAAAGAGAAAAGACCCAAAATGGCTTCAACAATAGCCATGAAAAGTAAGGGAAATGGGGAGAAATGGCTACCCAAACAAATAGAAAGAAATCTAGGCATTGTAGAGGGATGCTTTAAGCTTCCAAAAGCTGAAATATCAAAGGAAAAAGGGAAAGCTAAAAGGGTTTAGAACTCCACATGATTTCAGCTCATTTTGGGGGTTGTAGGAGCTCCGAACGACGAGATCGAAGAGGGAGAGAATTACTAATCACCATAGAAGGATGGACAGGCATCGTTTTCAGTAATTGGTGAGATTGGAGGAGATTTGGAGCTGCGGTTTGAGAGAGGGCAGCAAGAAAATTGAAAATGGAGCTTGGGAGGGGCATTTTTATGAAGGAGGTACCCTTTTTAAGGAGTTTCGACAGACGGACCGCACATGGGAGGGGTGCCCTACCCCTAAAACCACACTTGCCCAAAGTTTAATGCAAGTGGGGCCCACCGTACGGCGATGCATCGCCGGATCAGTGATGGCATCGTCGGCTGGTCATCAATCCAGCCGGTGGGACCCCATGGGTTGGGTCCCCCCTGCCCTAAGGACCTCAAATATGTATCGCCCCCACCTTAGTTCATTGTAGATTGGCCTAGGGAGGCCCAAAACTCCATTCGAGGTGTTCCAGGGCAAATCTATAAACTTGAATACATTTCCCTATCATGTAGCATATTATTTTAGGGTAGAAGAAGCTAATACATCCATCTAGCCCATTAGTTGCTAAATATTACAAATTTAGAGGGGCCAAATGTCTAGTTTTCATAAAATTTTACTATTCACTATAAAATTTTGTCAAAGTATGATTTTATATCATTTTCACATTAGTATCAATGTCTAACATGAAAATTCAGAGAAATAATTGAATAATGGAGTGGTGAGAGGAAGAATTTTGAAGAAATCAGGTGAAACAGGGTTTTTAAGCCCTAGCGATTGAATGTAAGGGTTGTGGTTGCCCCACAGCCCAAGGGTTCACATTTACGGGTTTAGAACCTTTCATAGAACATCTCAACCCACCTACTTACAACCTAGGGGCTACTTAGGTCGCTTCACGCGACCCTAGATGCGTTACGGACTCGATCATGCAATCGATACGAGTAGACTTCGCCTATTGGCGAAGCTGCGATCCTATAAGTGTTTCTAAACCTTTCTCGCACCCACCTAAGTCAAAGGAAGCGACAGCGTACGTTGCGTGACCATAACCCAGGCCCGGTATAATCTCATTCATGCTCTGATACCAACTTGTAATACCCTGAAAATCGGGGGTCGTATATAAACCCAACTCCCGAGTTCCAGACCGTCACTTATGCAACAAAAATGATTATGATTCAATGTTGTCTGAGTTAAAGAATTCACATGAGTAAAATTATACCAAAACTGCAATTCATACTCTAAATTCAGTGATAAAAGCAAGCGAAAAACTAAAGGATATACATATCACTGTATGGAAAACAAAATAGATCTCAACTGTCTCCAAAGTATGAATACATCTCTGAGTCTCATATACATGTAAATAAACAGAATCAAAATGTCAAAAGTAGTCCCACTGAGTAGTCCCGTCAATCCAGGCCACCTAAGCAAAGCCGTCGTAGTACTGCATATATGAGAACTCGTCCTGGTCATCATAATCTGGCTCTGCCTCCTGAATCGCTGCCTCACCTGCATCTAAGACAGGGTCTGGTGGGTATTGCAAACACCATCCCGTAACGTGGGAGTGAGTAGCTAACTCAGTGAAATAATAGAGCAAAGATTAACATGTTCTCAAATCAATCATACGATAATAGTAAAGCAGTAAATCAAACATTCATAATACTGTTGTTAATGCAATATGATGTGACATGATGGATGCCCTCACCGACGATCTCCCTAATATGATACCATCTTACGCCCGTGGCATGCTTTCTTCCCACAGTGCTCCACATCTTCCAGGCACATGCAATGTGATGGTGATATGATTACCGAGTTATTATTAGTCCATTCATACAGCAGGATTGGAAAACTAAGGTACTTCCCTTATATCAATCCCAACATAGATCCTATCTAGGGTCGTCACTCCTAGTAATCTCATACGATGTATATTTTGTAGGTCGCTGCAAGGGCTGTCCGGACTGTTGCTCGCACTCGTTGCACCGATCCCCTATCACCTTATCAATACAGGCCTACTGTACTCTCATTGCTATGAAAGGGTCGTTGCCTCCCGTAGACTCAGAATACGCTCACGGTCACTACAAAGGGCTCGTCGCCTGATCAATGTAGGCCGACAGTAAGAATATAGTATCCCATACCACCATAATCTACTCACGAGTCATGGGTGCTCACTGGTCACTACGGGAAGGTTTGTGGCCCCAGCGTAGGCCAACAGCTCGATCACGGTGTCCCATACCACCATGCCCGGCTCATGAGTCTTTATGGATCAAGGTACTATGGCTGACAGGGTTTACAATGGTAAGTTCAGTACCCTAGGTTCAAGCAGTTATGACTCATATAGGGTGAATATATAATGGCCAGTCGGGTTACTTGACGGGCTCGACTAGCACGAGCGCATCTCAAGTCGAACGACATGAAGTGCATAAGACACCTCGTGTGGCCTAGCCACTGCCGCCAACTCCAAAACATGACTCGCGTTTATCGACGCGTCGTTCGTGGCAAAGATAAGCCAATCACGAATTTACTCGGTTACCGACTACCTGGACTAGGTATAGTCCCAAACAGTTATGAATCCACATCAGCAATCATATAAGAGTAATGGAAATGAAATACAACAATGTGAGCATGTTAACACATGTTATAACATACAACTTAAGTAAATCATCCAACGCATGCATTTCATACACAATAAAATCATGCATATAGCCAACATATAGGAAATCATGTACATCAGCATATTATTTGAGAATTCAATCTCAAACTAATTCATAACACCATTTAATTCAATACATAATAATACAAACATTTATACAAACACTTAGTCTACACATTTAAGTCTACATATAGTATGTCGACTCAAAGTGCGCATTTGGGCGAATCTCTTCGCCAAACTAATTATGCACGCATTCCTAATATCCTAATGCGACAAGAAGCCATGTCAATCATATCAGCAAAATATGGATGAAAACAGTATTTCCTACAAATGACTAAAATGCCCTAAATCTCATATTTTTCATCTACTTACGAAATAGGAAATGGATAGCATGTTGTACATGTCAAACGGCGTTGCCGTCAATAATCTACTATTAAACGACATTGAAAGCGTTGAAAACAGTCAATCAAAGCGTCTAGAACCCGCACATGTTATCCTAGAAGTGTATTGATTTGAACGGAGCGTATACGCTTCGTCTACGGCGAACCGGGAACCTATTTCACAAGATGTATAAGCTACTATACTAAGGAACCGAAGAAACCTTAAATCAGCAAGTGTTTGGGGTCTTTTCTTACCTAGAAATGCGGCAGAATCACTGGAAAAGTGATTGAGATGTGTTGTTTATGCACGTGCAACAGGTAGTGCAAGCAGCAGGAAGATCTCTCCCACTCTCTCTCACAATCTCTCACCTTTTCTCTCACACCAGGTAGGGTTTCTAGCAAATTCGTATGGGTGAGAGAAGTGAGGGTTTAAGCCCCTTTTATAACCTAAAACATGCCCAAAACAGGCTTGGGAACAATGTTTACTTGATTCCTAACCAAATCGGGGCTATTTCGGTCCAAAAAGACATTTCTGGAGGTCCCCTGACAGAACGCAATCGGACTTAAGCTCATGCACGTCGGATGTCGCTCACATCCCATTTTCAGACCAGTAGTGTTCGTAGATCGCACGTGGCGGTCCAGTTTCAGTTCAGCGGTCATCGCACGTAGATCAGGTCTACAAGTCTCATGATATGAAATAGAATTTTTTCCTGATCTAAGGGTGTAATTTGGCTGAATTCTGACGGTCAGAACGCTTAATAATGACGTGCCAATCGTGTGCCAGATTTGAATTTCAAATTCCAAATCTAACCCTATTCTCACTCTCTTCACTCTAGGCTCAATGAAATAGCCTCTGAATGTCGGTTGGACCTGATTTTCGAAATGATTGTCAAGTCCAGCTAGGCAGTTATAACGGTCTAAGATTGTAGGTATCGGACTTTTGACGTGCTGTCTAGATCCAATACAAAGTTTCAAAGAGGTCATGAGAACAAACTGGTTTAGAGTTTGATCCGAGGTTTTAGAGTATTATAGCATCATTGGTTCTACTCGCTTTGGGTCTTGTAGAACGTATTTAAAGTGATCAGGGACTATTTCCCAGCTACTCTAGCGTTGCGCTAGCTAACTTACGCTTATTTTCTAAAGGAATTAATCCTACGCGATTTCTGGTCGAGTTGGTACTCGAGTCCAAGTGCGGATTTTTCCGAGGCGTTATAATGTGTGCAAGTGTCTAGTCCACTCTAGTCTAGTCCAGTCCAGCCTAGTCAAGTCAAGTCCAGTCTAGTCCAGTCAAGTCATGTCTAGTCAAGGTATGCTCTACTAGCTTTATCATTCGAGAGTTTAAACTATGTGTAGCATTAAAATGATGCAGATACATTGATATTGCGAATGCATATGTTCACTTGTTTTACTTAAAATATGTTCAAATGTGCGATTGCCTGACATGATGATAATAAATTAAGAAAATCTCATATACCAATTAGACAAACATATAGAAATGTATCTTTCTTGAAACAGGTGTAAATTACAAGTGGCAAATACTTTTAAAATGTTTACAAAACTATTCTAAAGTTAAATTCTTCAAGATTGACTACGAGTCTTCAATTATAGTATGCTTATCTTTCCGAAGAGAATAATGATGCCTTCCCATCTCTTGCCTTTCTAACAACGAAGGAAGTTTATCTTACAAAATCTGCAGAGGTGAAAGATGAAGATATGAAGAATTATCATTCTTTTCCGAATGATCTAAAATTCAGATCTTTGAATTTTTTAACGGAACACCAAATGCTATCCATCCTTCAAGGGTATCAGCAGGCTTTATTTCGTAATTATTATCTTCTGAAGAAATCTGTATGCAAAGTTGGCTTAGAGAGGAGGCTTGATCTATTTATTCAAAGTAATTTATGCCTTGGTCTTTCTGATAATTTCTTATGTGCAATAGAGGAATTCATATGGCATGATCTACTAGATAATAATTGCACACTAAGTAATATTGATGAGCCCATCAACACATCCAACTATAAGAAGTATGAACTAGAGAATTATAGCCGGGAATTATGAAGCGTGATCTAGTATAAATGTCCAAAAGTTGCTTCCATATCAATGTTCAATTATAAGTTGATAATGTTGGAGTAGAAGCTGATGAGGATTTGAATAGGTTCTTCCAGAATCAGTAAATATCCAAGGAACACAAATTAGAAAAGACTCAGTGGTTGAACCTTTGGAGGTGGAATGATATCTCCGAAAGCATGATATAATGAGCAAAGAATGTAACAAATGTAATGCAAAGCACACTGACAAGCACAAAGATGAAATGACTAAATCATAGTCATATTACAAATCTTACAATTATTCTAAAAGCTTTCAATATATTTCAAAATTATCAATATTTTATGAAACTAAATTGAAAAATTATGATATCTCAATATACTAATTCTAATTAATTTGGCAAGAAAGATTACCATTCAAAAACCTGGATTATGCAGACTATGAATAAAAGAGTCAATCGAAGAGATTGTTGCAGCAGGAGCAGCAATTCACTAGCCACGGAGTTTAATGAAATAGTCACCAAATTTGATCGAAGAGATCATTACAGCAGGAGCATCATTAAATGACAGTTCTCTGATCAAGTTACTCAAAGATGAAGTCGTCGTAGCCGTTACAACGGCAAGTTTCGATGAAAAGAAAAGAATTGCACAAACAAAGAAAGTTAAAACTGTGGTGGATGTAATTGCAGCCATATTCATAGAAAGACGTTCAATCTGATTGACTGCTGTGGAAATAGAGTGCTTTCGTTGTCGTCATTATCTCTCCATTGAGGCATTCACTCGGCACTTCCGTTCGAGTGCGAACATTCAGTCTTCCATTCGAGTGCGATCGTCCAGTCATCCTTCAGTTGCAATTCATTCGAGCTCAATTCCTTCGACAGTGATTCATTCGATAACAATCTGTTTAAGCACGATCCTTCGTCTAAACTCGACTGTTAAAGTTCTCCGTTCAAGTGATCCTTCTCTATATTCGAGTCTTTTACCGAGAAAGAATTTTTGTACAGAAGAAGATCGATCCTCCTTTTGATTTCATAAATCAATCAAAGAAGGATCGAGGGGGCATCTATAGGAGCACAAAAAATACACGAGTCAAAGGGATTTTGGTTTGTTATGCATCAAGATTCCAAGATAAGCAGCCTTGTCCATCGCGTGACCCCCTCTATCATAAATCTCTCGATGAATAGTTGCATTGATGAATAGTGCTATGATGAATAGTGCTATAATGAATAGTTGCACAGATGAATAGTGTTTTCTTGGATGAATAGTGTTACGCGGATGAATAATATGAATAGTGTTTGCATGGATGAATAGTGTTGCTCGAACCAGCACAAACCATGATTAGTTGCACAGGACCGTGCAAAGGACATGTTGGTTGCGTGCTCCTACACAACATTGGTGCGGTCAAGGTGATTCGGACGGTTGAGATTTGATGGAAGGTGCGCCCTATGGCACAAGGATCGAGGGTTTGCACGTGTGGATGCCTATAAATGCCTCACTTCCTCTCTCATTTACACATATTGAAGATTCTGAAGAAGATCAGAGCTCTAGGGAAGAAGAGGAGTTTAAAGGTATCAAGAGGAAAAGGGAGGAAGAAGAGAGAGGAGCTTTGTGCTGGTCCGCGCAACAACATGGTGTTACGCGAGACCGCGCAACACCCTGTTGTTGCCCGGGAGAGAACACTAAAGAGCTAGAATGCTGTCGAAATGGCTAGATTAAAAATGCAATCTTCAATCTTCCTTTTGTACAGGAACATGAGCTCAAGAAAGAGAGATCAGATGATCAAATCAGCACAACATTCCTCTCAATGGGATGATCAAATCACAAGACGAAATGCTGCTTGATTTGATATTCAAACTCTCTCAATTCTTGTATTCTGAATATTCTATCTTAGAATCAAGGAAAATCAAAGGATGTAAATGAACTCAGAATAAATAAATATGATGAATGTTCTCTTTCTAGTTTCTCTTTATTATGATTAAATAAGATAATTTTCCAAACCAAATGCATTTTTTTCTTGTCAAAACAAACCAGTCTAACCTTGTTTCTCAATATATTTCCTAATTCATCTGATTTATTTTTAAAAAATCACTTGGTCTCAATTATATGTTTATCAGATGGTCTTGGAACCAAATATCACACATCATTCCTAACAAATTGATTCAATTCATCTTGCATGGCGACAATCCAATTTTCATCAGTGAGTGTCGCTTTTACATTGGCTGGTTCGATTTGGGAAGTAAAACACACATAATTGCATATATTTTTAGTTATTTTCTAGTACGCACACTAATGAAAGTTTTTCCTAGAATTTGATCAGTACGATGGTCTTTGACTAATCGTAGTTCAGTATTGATTGGACAAGATGAGGAGTTAGGTTTTTCAATTATATTGACTTCATCATCTTCTGAACTAAATGTTGGTGTGTTCAGGTGATCATCAATAACAACATTTATAGACTCCTGAATGACATCAGTTCTTATATTAAGAACACGATATGCTCGACTATTCAGAGCATAACCTAAGAATATCCCTTCATCACTCTTAGTATCGAACTTTTATAAAATTTTCCAGTCTTGTAAAATGTAACACTTACTTTCAAAATTATAAAAGTATTTAACTGTAGGTTTCTTATTAAACCACAATTCATAAGTCGTTTTATCTTTAGATTTTCTAATATAAACATGGTTTATAATATAACATTTATATTAACAGCTTCGGCCCATAAACTTTTAGGTAACATCATGATATTTAACATTACATTAGCCATCTTTTGTAGCACTCTATTTTTCTTTTCAACAACCTCATTTTGTTGAGGTGTCTTAGGAGCTGAAAACTCATGCGATATACCATAATCACTACAAAACTTCTCAAAATTGGTATTTTCAAATTCTGACCCATGATCACTTTGGATCTTAACAACATTTATTTCTTTTTTGTTCTGAATAGGCTTCTTTTAACTTCATTAAGAGTCTCAAATTTTTCTCTCATGAATACTACCCAAGTAAATCTAGTAAAGTCGTCCATAATTATCAAGAAATACTTCTTACCACCTCTACTCTCTATTCTGGTTGGTCCATCAAGATCCATGTGGAGAAGTTCAAGAGGTTTAGATTGATAGAGGAGTTCACTTTTTTGTGACCACTCCTTATTTATTTTTCAATTTGACATGAGCCACATATTTTATCCATTTTCTTTAATTTGGGTAGACCTCTAATAAGATCGGGTTTGCTCAATCTATATAGATTTCGGTAGTTAACATGTCCAAGACATTTGTACCATAATTCATTTTCATTAGTTTGGACTATGTAACAAGATTTATTAATAATATAGCAATTTTCAGATGTTGTACCACCATTTAATATCACACAACCTTTCTCATTTGAGATCTCGCATCCTTGATTTGTAAATTTAATATTATACTTATTATCATAGATTTGAGATATACTCAAAATATTGTGCTTAAGCCCTTCTACAAATAAAATATTTTTAAAAGGAGGAAGGTTAGAAGTTTGAACCGTACCTTGGCCAATTATCTTATAGTTGCTTCTATCACCAAAAGTGACTAAGCCATCAGTCATTTCTTTGTAGTTTGTGAACAAATCTCTGTCACCTATCATGTGTCTTGAGTAACCACTGTCTAGGTACCACTTTAACTAACTCAAAACCTTGAAGGCAGTGTGGGCAACAAGACTAGTAACCTCAGGAACATATTTCATTGTTGTTTTAAGTTTTAGAGCACTGTTGGTTTTCCTTCCCTTGATATTATTTTGTCTATCAACTCTAATATTAAAGTTAGATTTGAGAAGCTCTTTGAGTAAGTCCATAATTTTTTCAGCTAAAGGATTATAGCATTGTTTTCTAAAGCTGACATTATTAGTATTAACTTTAGATGCTTGAAAAGGTTTTACATTTTTAAAATTATTTTTATTTTTATATTTTAAGTCATTTCCTTTTGAGTTAGAGGATTCTCCTTTGACAAATGTAGGAGATACATTCTTATTTTTTTGAGGTATATCATTAATATAGTCTAGACCCAATCTGTCTCCACATTTCTAAATGCGGTTAACAACTTTTCAAGTTTAGGGTCTCCATGGGCATACATCCATGTATCTTTTGAACTCAATAAGGAAGAAACTTCAAATTTTAGTTTCTCATTTTCTATTCTTAATTTTCCAAGTTTATAATTTTTGAAACTCAATTCACATTTTGCTTTTTCAAAACAATCAGAAATATGATATTTTTCTAAAACAGAATTTTTAAATTCCTCTTTTAATTTCAAAAATTTTTCTCTTTGAAGTTTTAACTTGATAGCAATCTTACAACTTTTCCTGTATAGGGCATTATAGGCATCTTGAAGATCATCTTCATTTTTAAGGTCACTCCTCAGATTTTCATATTCAGTTGAATCGCAACTATCTATGGAAGTGACTCTGGATAGATTCATTAAAGCCTTGACTTCATTTGAAGTTTCAAGTTCTGATTCATCCGACTCAGAAGAAGCTTCAAAGTTGGATGATTCATCCCATGTGGCTTACATGCCTTTTCTATTTGGCTTGTCTCTTTTTGGACACCTATTTGTCAAATGCCCATATCATGGCAGTTGAAACACTATCTTTTAGAGATTTCAGTTTTTAGATTTACCCTTTTTCTTCTTAGAGGGTTTTTGAAAATCTACTCTTTTCTTACTTCTAAAAATTTTATAAAACTTTTTAGCGAGTTAAGTCATATCATCCTCTAAGTTTCACAATCAGAATTAATATCACTATCTTTAGAAATAGATTTGGATGACTTAAGAGCTATGAACTTAGCTTTTAAGGCTTTGAAATTTAACTCGTAAGTTTGAAATGAACCAACAAGTTCTTCAACCTTCATATGATTTGTGTCTCTAAGTTCCTGAATGACAGTCACCTTGGAATTAAATCTCTCAGGAAGAAATCACAGAATTTTTGCACAGACTTTGCTTTTTGGGATACCATCTCTTAGACCCCACATAGAGTTAACTATGTCATTCAGTTTCGTATAGAAGTCCATGAAAGACTCGTTTTCTTCCATACGAATCTCCTCAAACCTAGTGGTGAGGATCTGAACTTTAGATTTTTATTTATTTTTACTATAGTTGTTCCCTCATGTGTCATTTCAAGAATGTCTCATGCTTGTTTAACAATATCACATGAAATAATTCTTTTGAATTCATCAGGTGATAGTGCACAAGTGATTGTATTTAAAGCCTTAGCATTAGCATTACTCTCATTTTTCTGAAGAGTAGTCCACATGTAGAAAAGTGTTTCCTTAAGAGACTTGGTTCCATCACTTCCTAGAACCTCAGACATCGGTGGATTCCATCTAATTACCGTGGCTTGCCACACGCTTTCATCAATGGATTTCAGAAAAATTCTCATTCTGGCTTTCCAATAAACATAGTTTAAACCATCAAACGGTGGTGGCCTAGTGATAGATAGGCTATCGAAATTTGACATACTAAAAGCTCTAGATCGATAAGCTCAAGAAATAAATCCAAAAGAAAGAGCAACTTAGCTTTGATACCACTTGAAAAGGGCGAGCTCTCAGTCCTAGAGGGGAGGTAAATAGGACTATGCCAAATAAAAATAATTACGGAATATAAAATGAAGATAGCTGAATCAAATAACAATCTCAATTGCAATAGTATTAAGAAGTTGATTCAAACGTTGTTCAAAGGACAACCTTACACCAAAAACTAAAGTTTATGGTACGACAACCTGATTTCTTGAACTCAGTAAGGACTAAAAACTCAAACTAAAATAAGAGGAAAAATAATTAAATCTAGCTATTACAACATTCACCACATGTACATGAAATAGATACAATCATTCACCACTCATACATAACATAAATCAACCATAAAACACCAAAAATTGTAGTGGTTCAGTGTGTACACCAAATGTTCTCAAACAGTCACACCTACTCCACTCCCAATAATCACAACCCACGTGATATTGGTTTTCACTAAGAAAGAAGGTTTTTCAAAGTTCATTTTAAAACCTTTACAATTGCGTTTTCAATCGGCTACCACAATTAAAAACCCCATGCTAACATTTTCTAGCTATCTCAGTCAAAACCACAATAGACATTTTTTGGCAATCTCTAAAACCAAAAGCAATTTAAACAAAATACTTATCTGAATATTCTGCTTGATGTAGCCTGGTAGAACCGCTTTTTTTTTAAAGATGAAGATGTCTAATGTTCAATCACACATATAGAAGGGTTCTAGGTCTAAATAAATTTTAAATTAATCCAACCTCTAGGCTACTTTGATTTAATTCCTTAGATTTCAAAAGGGGTAGAGAAGAATGCCCTTTTATAAAAATCAGATTGAAGCAAAGAGAGATTAAGAAATTAAAAATTCAAAAGCTATAAAAAGAATCTTAATTTACCGGACAATAGCTTGACAATCATGGGGGCTTTTCTCTCAAAGAGGAGGCTTAATTTTACTTTTTCTGAATGAAATAAGCTGAGAAAAGTCCTCTATTTGTATGCTGAAAAATGGTTCCTTCGACCGGTCTAAGGTCTCCTTCGACTGGTCTAAGGTTCAACCAAATTTCAAATTTTCTGACGCGATCGAATAAAACCGACCTACGACTGGTCGAGTGGGCTGCTCGACTAATGGATCATGGCCCACGACCGATCGTGGGACCCAAAAAGATGTTGGTGGACTTCGAATCGAGTGGTCCATGACTGGTCGAGCCAGTGTCCACGACTGGTCGAGCAGGGTGCTCAACTAGTCATGACCCTACTAGAAAAACCTAAAATTTTGCAACAAATCCTAGACTGGTCGAGAAAAACCTTGGACTGATCGAGCTAGAGCCTGGACTAGTCAAACATAAGTTAGGATTAGTCGAAATAGAGCTTATAACAAGCACAATGACCCATACTAAATGTGCAATATGAATGACCTAAGATTAAGGTCTTTCTAGGGTCATTTATACCTGAAATATTGAACATTGAACTTGTAGCTTCAGTTGCTTTGGTTGATCTTCAACTTGATTTTGATAAATTTTCCAACTAACATAATGTTAAAGATTTCATCAGCACAAGAAATATTAAAGGTGTACATTCTTTGAACTTTCTGATTAGAAGATGTCGCTACTTCTTTAACTAGGGCCAAACACATAGATGGTTGGTTAAAAACTACTTCAACCACTATAACATCATAATTAGGGTAATAATAATACGTTCCTACTGACGAATTCTTTTGTCTCATTGACTCTTAAAGGAGGGTCTCATATTGAAACATCTTCCTAGTTAAGTCATAAAATATCTATGAATTCCATTCCGATAAAAAAATTTCAAAGTTGGAAATCCAGTCCATTTTAAGCAAACTAGACAAATTATGATTCGGTCGTGACTACTTTACATTGGCCTTTTACTCTCTTAAACTGGGCAATATAATTTTTGACCAATTCTCCTAGTAACTCATAAAAATGAATAAGGATGATAATGAAAATTTCTTTGTCCTTACAAAAGAATCGAGCATGAAAATTTTCTTCCATATCTTGCTAATTTTATATGGAATTCGATAGTGAATTGGAATACCAGGTAAAAGTTACCCTAATGAGTAAATGACCAAATAGTTATAATTTATAATACTCATTATTGGCCAACGTTTCCACATTGTATGGTAAACTGACCTATGTGTTCTATGATCGATTAACCCATATCACCTGTAAGAAATGTAAAGTCGGGTTCATAGTACCTCAGGAATGGATGTTACCAATTGATCCAATCAGGATATGGCTTTTGATAAACTGAAGTAGTAGCTTGGTCGAGAACTTGGAATGCTATTTCCTAAACTAATCGAATAATTTGGATACACTCCCAGTATTTCCATGCAGTCACTAGGGGTACTTTTGAGCCATCCTAATATCGTTCTTCATTATATGTTAATTTCTATGCAAAGGTTGCCCACAAGGCATCCATTGATTCCTGACTTTATGAATTACATTTCTATTCTCACGTTTAGGACACCTGAAATTTACTGGTGGTGGTGGATATTTCATGTCCTGGATATGAATATGTTTAGGACGTTTGAAATCTACCGCTATCAGTGAATTTTACATATTCAGAATTAGACCAGGGATAAGAATAGGCAATGTATTTCGTTGCAAAGGAGGTGTTTATGGCACTGGCTGGACTAGTGGTATAGGTGCCAGATTCCCAACAAAGCTTGCATCGACTTACTACTGCAGTGCAACATGTTCTCTTTCAATGAACAAAGACACCAACTGATTCATGCTCTCGGTGTGGTCAACCATCCACCTATTAAAGGCCTCCACCTAAACTCGTGAGTGTTCAACTTGAACTCAGGACAAGTTTACAATATATTAAATTCTCCTTTGTATATCAACCATCTCGGCTGACATAATATCAAGAGGTTCAACACGATATGTCGATGATCATCTAGATTTAGTGGAACAATTATCGAAATAGGCAATGAATTCCCTTATTCAGGCACCTATTGTATTGGCAACTCTTCCTCGTGAGCAAAAGGTTCGTTAACTGCAACATCATCCATTAAAGTATTATGACCACCTCTTTGACTCATGATTCCGAGAAGCTACTGCACCGGCAAGTATGCTGGTGCTAAGAATTTTCTTTTTGAACAGTTGATGCAAAAGGAATATTAATGATGGCTAAGTATTTTATCTTGTCCCATCGGGTGTGTTAAAAATGTTGATGTTAGCCAAAATTACTACACGATTGGTGCCTAATGTATACTTTTAGCAACCAAGTAGTTTGTAGTCCCACTAGGCATGCAAAAGATGTTGACACTTCGGTTTTCTTTCTATAACATGTAGTGTATGCGAGCATGACAGAATCAATATAGCGGCTTGATCCAAACTGATCAACTTTGACCCTAAGCATCGAAATAAGCAGATACGTTCAATATGAACGTATATACCAGATTCCAAGAAGATCGGTCGCTTAATCAGCCACTCGGAGAATTTGATAATGATTAGGCAATAATTGAAGGGTGGAGTTCTTACTTCGAAGATGGGCTATTTTGTGCCTTCCAGAAGAAAGGACTTTTAAAATACCAGTGCAATCAAACAAAAGGAAAAAGTCACAATCGCTCACTAGGAGCAACTGTAAGAAATCATCTCTTGAAAAGACCGCATGATATATGATAAATGACAAATCCAGCATCTGAGTGTAAATTTGGATTACAACAAAATATTATAACTAAGTATTACCACTACTAGATTATCGAGATTTCTTGCTCCATTGATTTCCTCCACTATATTATAGAATTTTGTTACAGCTTATTCTTCCATTACTGTAACCATTACGATAGTTGAAAAGTCTTTCTAGATCCTTCTCTTATCTAGATCCTTCTTTAGTTACGTTTCTTTTCACGACTGTTCCTCTTTTGTCAACCAAGACCTTATTCTTCTCGATCGCCTTTGTATCTCGAACAGCTCGACCAAATTTCTCTATTTGCTCCTAACTCGACCACAACATTTTGTCGACCATCCCCTGGTGTGTAAAACTAGACTTATGCTAGTTATAATAGGCAAAAAGCGCTCTAAGTATCTTGAATATCTTTTTATATACTTCTTATTCCTCATGCGATACTATCTTTCTTATTAGCTTTCCCAAGATGATAAAAAATAGGGTATAATAATGGCGTTGGTGTTGTAGACTTTAAAAGTATAGTTGTAAATGATAAGACTTTCTCTTAAGGTTGTCAATGGGCTGGGTCTAGGGTTGGCTTGGGTTTGGATTTTGAACAGTTTCGGACTGAGCATGCAAGTCATGCCCATTCAAAATTTTGAATTTGCTAAGCTCAAGCCCGGTTCATTTACAGATCTAGTTTCTCTCTTTCATTCAAGAAAGGAGTGGAGGCATCAGTAATGGAGGGAAATCTAACGATGCGTGGGGCATACGATGCAACGACTGACGACTCTATTTCAACTTCTTCTTCCACAACGTTATTCAATGGCTTAATGGTAAATAAGCAAGGCATTCTCTTCTCACATGCTTGTTCTATGATTTAACACCTATGATCCTTAATAGCAATTGAGAATTTATAATAACATGAACCAAATGTTCCAAATTTTGTAAAACTTTTTGTTGATGCAGTTTTTCGGTGGACCCTCCTTGGCTAAATCTTTAGGACTTGCACAAAAGAATGTGAGGGACAAAGGAGACCCTGGCTAGTGCAGGGGACCCTCCGATGCCTAAGTCAGGTTCTTGGGTCTTTTAAAGGAGATGATCACTTGGAAAAGAATCACCAATCGTGTTTTGAGATAGAGTATACGTACCTTACATTGGTTAGAGGTATCTTTATTTATAGGGGAAGGAAGACCATGCCATAGGAAGTCTTTCCTTATATGTCAGAGATCTTCCCGCACATGTTTCCAGATCCGTCCGGGATCCTCCCGAGATTGTGGTTATCTGAGATCCTCGGGATCTGATTCTCTCTTGAAGATCTTTGAGAGATCTTTGGGCCATTGGAGGGATTCCCAGACTATTAGTTCGGAAAAAGTTCGGGTGATAGAGGTGCCAGATACAATAGACGCAAGTAATACTGAGCCTTCCATTAGATCATTATTTATCTTGTTCAGAGGTTATGTCGAGCTACGACTGACTTATGCCCGAGCTATATCAGGTTGACCTATAGTCGACATATAACCGAGCTATATCCAACCTATAGCCGACCTATGGTTTAGGTAGGCAATCGACCATTTGAGTGGACTTGAAGTTACATTTTATTTGAGTTTCCTTTTAGTCGCATCGACCTAATTGATGGTTGATCTCTCCTTGACAGTAGATGCCTCGTAAGGGGTTTTAACCCTATTGGGTCTATGCTGGTTTCTAGAGTTGGTTCATTCCATAAGTCGATCTATTTTTCACCCAACAGTAAGACCCCTTATTTTTGAGCCAATCTTCGCCGGTTCGGAAAGTAAGTCACATATAGCTTAGGTTGGGTTATGTTGTCATCAATGCTAAGTATGGTGGTTAACACAGTAGTCGAGGCATGTTAGTAATTATGTATGGCATAGCTGAGGTGGCGTTTCGTGGCTCGAGGTCACGTGGTACGTCAGGCCATCGTTTCAATGTCAGACCAACGAGTGAAAGTGCCCTGGTTTGTCAATTAGCGTGAGTGTTGAGTCGATGAGTCAAGTGGGCCCCATATGAAGATTATTCAAGACATTGCCTCAACCAGATGTGTGTTCAGAGCTCATCACAGGTAAACTTAGCCTCATATCCCAAATCCCAAAACACCTAGGTAAATAAAAGCCTTAAGAAAAACTTAGAACAATGTAGGTGTTGAAAGTCTGAAAACCTGGTTTCAAAATGGAAAATTCTCTAAGTTCTCAACTAAGTTCGATATCATCGATTCTTGGTCAATTAATTGAACACTCAGTATCGATGATATCGAACTGGTCTCGATAACATCGAATTGAGTCCTCTTTATGTCCAGCAACCACAAAGTACATTGAACAAAATATTTGATAAATCAAAAGTACCTTCGATAACATCGAATTTCAAATATCGATGATATCGAAGGACAGTCGATGATATCGAAGGACAGTCAATGATATTGAAAGTCTTAGAGCTCTATTTAGCAAAGGTATGGAAAATATTCTTGATATTGCTCAAGGAATCGAAGGACAATCGATCTCATCGAAATTCAAATCTCGATAATATCGACACAGTATCGATGACATAGAAATGGGATAAGTTGTGTCTAGCGAGTCTTTGAAAGAAAAACATCTAAATGTTCGAGGAATCCAAACTCACATCGATCTCATCGAAATTCAAATCACGATGATATCGATATAGACTCGATACAATTAAATCAGGACAAAACTGTTCCAGTAAACTTGAAAAGGAAAACTTATATGAATGATTGAGGAATTGATATTGTCTTGATATGATCGTAATTCAAAAATTGATGAAATCGATATGGGATCAATATCATCAAATTGGATCAAAAGTGTCCAGCAAGCTTTCTTAAAATATTCATTGAAAAGATTGATGAATCGAAACCACTGTTGATGATATCAGAATTCAAAATTCAATAACATCGACGCATGTTCGATGTCATCGATCTTCAATAAAAAAGTTTCGGGTATGTGCTTCAGCTGAGTTCACATCATCGAACCCTAACTCGATGGAATCGAAAGTATACGTTCGATGACATCGAGTCAGGACCAAAGAGATCGAACTTAGTTAGACTTGACATATTTATTACCGTTGGGACTTTTTGCCTATATATAGGAAGTTTGCTCTTGGTTGCTGGGTGAGAAAAATGGAGAGAGCCTTGAGAGAGTTTAGCATACTACTTACACTAAAATCTTTTTCTCATGAAAGTTCATCCTTCAATCCACCCTCATCATTGATATTCAATAGAGTGGATTGAGGAATCAACTTCCCCATTTAAGGATCATCTAGCTACTATCTTAATGGCAAATTATTAAGCTGAGATACCTTAAATGCTTGAATGCTTGGAATCACTCTTCTAAAATAGGAAAACATTTAATAGAGTTGGATTCCAAAATAACCTTGACCCAACCTGTCGCCTTTATTAGAACATCATCAAGTGTTGCGGATCAAGGGAGCTGAAGAATCTTCATCATCAAGGAGGAGATCTTCATCAACGTGCTTAATGGGGCTCACCTACTTATTTATAAGTCATTAGAGTCTAGAGACCATGTTGATCATTCCTTCTGTAGGTTTGGGTCACATGTGCTTCTCACCCCTTTCAAGTCCTCATAGGAGGCCTCTGACGGGAGAGTACGTGTGGGTGTTATGTTGACCCTTTCTCTTGTGTAGGGCAGAAACTCTAGGTTCCTTGTGTGGATCCTTAGCATGTGTGATCTAAAATGGAGGTTCCTTATGTAGATCCTTTTCTCTTGTATAGGGCATAAAACTTAGGTGCTTCGTGTTGACCTTTTCTCTTGTGTAGGGCATAAACTTATGTCTTGTATGGGCACGTCTTTAGTACCTTGTGTAGGTCCTAGAGTCAACCTTGTGTAGGTTGTAACAATTTGAGGTGAGCCTGTTTTGAAACCTTCATTAGTGAAATCCGGTACAATCATGGGTTGAGTGCATCTGCCGGGAGTGGAGTAAGCACGTAGTTGAACCACTATGAATGACTATGTTTGGAATTGTTGTTTGCAAATTACTCTATTGTGCTCTCTTTGAATGTTCTCATGAAGCATATTAACATGATTATTTAGAACTGATAAGAATCACATCCCGCATACAATCACACTGTTCATCCATCATAGACTAAGTATATATGGGTTAAATATTGAATAGTCTTGTGATAGGATCCTCTATTCGGCTTGGAAGCCTTTAGAGTTAAGTTGAAGATATCTTGATAAGTTCCATATTATATCAAGATTAGGTTAACAAGATTTTAAATTAGCATAAATTTTATAAAGTCTTATTCACCCCCCTCTATGACACTTTGACCTATTTCTACTTCTACTAGAGTGGTCATTACCGTAATTTCAACGAGAACGTGACACATGGTCAATTCTCGATATTAGGGTCGATGAACATAGGTCGTTCCAAGTGTCGAGAGAGGGTAGTTGAGGGGGTGTCATACGGAATCCACATTAATGGGCATACTCGAGAGTTGCCATATGGCTTCCTTATATAAAGGAAGCCCTAACCTTTAGTCGTTTCATCTACATTTTCTCCTTTTCCTTTTCAGTTGTCTTCCTTAACTCACATAGGTGATTTCCAGTGACTGTCTTTGCCAGTGGCCAGGCATTTCTTCCTTCCTCGGTGAGCTTCACACTTCACTCGCCCCCTCTTTTCTTTTTCCTTTTAACAGCGACTCTCAACATCTATAAAAACCGCCATGTCTGACTCTTTGAGTTCATTGGAGGGGGCTTCTAACAGCTATAGTGGGGCGAGTAACCTCTAGGTAATGTCAAAACCACCATTGTCGTTGGTGATGATGGCCGATACCAATTTTTAGGTGTCGGGGGTGATGGAAAGGTCCCCAGTAGAGAGGCCGGTTAGGGTAGAGTGTAACCGATCCGGTGACAAAGATCCAAAAGAGTCCTTTGGAGAGGAGGGTCAAAGAGGTCCTGTGCCCTTAACTCTTACTAAGGTGGAATTAACTCGAATTAAACTGGGGTATTGTCACATCCTAAACTCAAAAATCGGGCTCATAAAATTTCTGATAGTAAAATTCAGTACTGACAGCCTCCATAGTACCCCATTTTCGACTTCAAGTGCCCATACGAAATTCTGATCCTAGGATCCTAAAAGGAAGATTTTCAACATACATTTCTTTGTGGAAAAGCATATCCACAAGTGTACCCAAATCACAAAGGCAACATCATCATCACATATCCACTAATATCAAAAACTTGAGTACAATACATGAAGGGTAAATACAAGATAAATGCCAAAAGTTTCAAAAGCTCAACTGCACGTTCCTGCCTCAGCTCAACTGCGTCCTATCGTCACCTGCACACATCTATCGTGCATAAGCTTATAGAAAGCTTAGAGGGTGGTGTATGTGTGTGCGCAAGTTTCAAGCACACAAATATCAGCGTAAGTAAAATACTGACAAGGCTATAAGTCATTAAATATCAGAGTATGCAATGCAGAACGACTATGCAATGCGAAGTCATAATAAGCCAAATATCAGATAGCGAGGATGCAATACAATATGTAATTCTTAAGAGCTATGAATACCATCAGC
The DNA here is from genome assembly GCA_037074715.1 of Magnolia kwangsiensis. Classification (NCBI taxonomy): domain Eukaryota; kingdom Viridiplantae; phylum Streptophyta; class Magnoliopsida; order Magnoliales; family Magnoliaceae; genus Magnolia; species Magnolia kwangsiensis. Next base: position 74,814,949 of record CM073578.1, read on the forward strand.
CTCATCTAAGCCATATAAATGTAGAAACATAGCAACCCAAATGCCATATGCCATGGATGTAACACAATATATAGATCCTGATGAGTCCATTATACCATCAACCTCATTCAGGCTATGCAATACATAAGCATAGTAAACCAAATGTTGTGCGTTGAGGATGCAATGCAATATGTGGTACGAAAGAAATGACCAAACTGGAGTGTGAAGTCGGGATGATAGTACTTAGTATCACAAGCTATGGGGTTCAACATAAGGGACTTCTATCCAAACTAGTCCTATACCTAAATTTGTATAGTTAGACTCAATGTAGTAAACTTTTGATCTCAGGTTGGTCACACGCCCCAACTGAAACCTGACCATTGCGAAGGTAAACATAACAAATTAGTTGCGCACCATCAACCCGAGTTGATAGTGAATAAATGAAGGAATGAGTAAAATGCTGAGTATATAACTCCTACTCAATAAGTCCACGTATCAGTATCGTATATCTTTAGGATCATCACTGGGGTCTAGTACACTCAATGCCAGCTTGTCGCTCCATCAAGCGCACAACTGGGTAAGTGGAAGAGACCTCATTATCCACCTACCAATATTGGTCCGACTCGTTGATAGCGGACCCATTTACAAGCTGGTCAGACAACCTAACATTGTTTACTCCCTTAGGCGGGTAAGGCCACACTCCCTCCCAACCGACTATGACATAATGGGAGACGCGACCTTCTGATATTCGGCCCTCATGCGTTCATGCATCCACTCGGTTTAGACGTCGGGGTCATCCTCTGGCCTCGAGGGTTTAAAAATTTTTACCCAGGGACATCTATGGCGCCCCGATGCTAGAACTAAAAATTTTCAGTATCACATCTAGCCGTCCACGATATGCCTGTAGAGGCCATGACCTTGATGTCGTTAGGTCGTACGGTGGTCATATCACAAAATACGAGATGCATGAGTCATACCATCCAGTCATGCATCAAACCTGCATAAGTTTCCAGATCCGTCTGTGATCTTCCTGAGACTGTGGTTGTCCGAGATCCTCGGGATCTGATTATATCTCCTTGGGCCATTAGAGGGATTCTCGGACTGTTAGTTCAGAAAAAGGTCGGGTGATAAAGGCGCCAGATATAGTAGACGCAAGTAATACTGAGCCTTCTGTCAGATCGGTATTTATCTTATTCAGAGGTTATGTCAAGTTATGGCTGAGCTACGGCTGACCTATGCCCAAATTATATCAGGTTGACCTGTAGTCAACATATGTTTGAGTTATATCCGATCTATAGTTTAGGTCGACTTATAGCTAACTTATGGTTTCAGTAGGCAATCGACCATTTGAGTGAACTTCCAATTACATTTTATTTGAGTGGCCTTGCAGATGCATCGAGCTACTCGAAGGATCTCTGATAATATTATTTTCAGTTTACCTTGTCCGGTAAATGTGATGGGTCTTCGATACCTGTGCCATCGGCCAGGATCTCTGACACGGGTTCTGCCTCCTTACACGAGGGCCGCTGGTTGAAAGTTTACATGAAATGATCACATACAACCATTTTATATAAACTTTCACGTACGGCCATTTATTTCTGCAAATATCTGGTAATCATAAACATATCCAATTGGTGCCAAAGGTGGGCCATATCATGATGATATGTTAGTACGCAAATCAGGCCAATCTGACTCATTGGGTGGGCTACAGTACACTGAATTATACAATCGGTTCTCCATTGATCTTGAAGTTGGGTCCTTCTTTTCTAGTGGATTAGCCTGATTTTCATACCAATAAATCATCATAGTGTGGCCCACTTTCTGTTCTGATTGGATAGTCTATACGTGGCATGTTAGCACAGAAGAAATTGCTTTCGTTAAGTCGGCGTATAGCCCGCTGTACGTGAGAGTATATGCGTTAGTAGGAAAAGGAATTAAAAGTGGGAAAAAGCATCATTCGTGAGAAACAGCATGATGGTTATGTGGGGTGTATGATATCAATGGTCATGGAAAAGTAAATTGGACTAGAAAGGAAAAAAACCAAAAAAAAAAAAAACATTCAACATTCAGTACCGACATACACGATTGCACTTTTCCTTTTTTCTTAACATCCGCAGGCATCAACGAATGGCTTGTTTCTCGACCCTCTGGAACCGGATGTGGTTTAGCTGATGACCCAAGAGTCGAGGGCTATACAGTGGCGAAGCTCCGTTGACCCATCATGATACATGTATTTTATTCGTGCCATCCATCCATTTCTTCAGCTTCCTTATGGGCAGCTGATCCAAAGTTCAAATGGACCATACTATTTGAAATAGTGTAGCTTGAATGCTTACCATTGCTAACTTCTTTGCTCAACAAACATAAATATTAGCTTGATACAGAACTTACATAGACTCTGAGAAATCTTCAATAATAAGCATTTAATTTCCATTAGTAATTTCTCTATTAAGGTCCTCTTGAGCTTTGGATATACCTCATTTTAGACCTCAAGCACTTAGACAAGCTGAATGAGGTACAGTGTTGATAAAACACATATGTCAAGGTGGGTTTTATATATATATATATATATATATATATATATATATATATATATATATATATAATGCTAAGTTGTACAGTAGATCTCATAGGTGCTCTTGTGAGAATTTTTTGAAAACTCATCACATGTGACGTAAGCAAAAAATTGGAATAATCCTTTACATGTAGCATCTTATGAAACTCCTGTAGCTGAACTTTTATGCTAATCAAAATCTTTGGTAAGCTATGGCAACAGAAAATAATTTCCTCTCTTAATTTGCATCTCTCTTTATTAAGGCCTAATAGAATTTTGAATCTAGGTGAAAATTGATCCCTAAAGGTTTTATAGGTGCTGCACCACATGAACCATTCCAATTTTAGGCCCATAACATGTGTGCACAGGTGTAGAAGTGAGCATGCCTCCCTCTCTCTCTCTCTCTCTCTATATATATATATATATAATATTGGAAATTCTCTTACAACTATTTTTTCACCGTCACCTCAAATATAAAAAATATCCAATCAGTGCAAAAGTTGGGGCCATGCCATTATAATAACTTGATATGAAAATCAGGCCAATGAGTGTCCCAGGAAAGGCACAACAAAAGAAAAGAGAGAGAGGCTGTATCAAATATTTCAATAGAAAGCCACTGGAATCACTGAGTGTAGTAAGTAGATTGGGTTGATTTTCAAATGAGGTAATAAAACCCCCGCCCCCTCCCCCCCCCCAATCTTTTGCAGGGATTGGATACTCTTCTGTCTGCGACTTGTTGGCTCCAGAAAAAAGAAGAAGAAGAGTGCAACAGAACTTTTAATGCAGCCGCTATATCTAAGTCATCTCTCTATGATTCTTGTTAACTTGTCTTTTCATTTTGAAATGGAAAGCAATGTCTAGATGGCAGGTCTCGTCCAACCCTCCTACCTCATGACTTCTCACCGTAAAGTTTAAATAAAAAGAAAAATAAAAAATAAAGAAGAAGAAAGAAAGAAACCAATTATACCCGCGCGAGTGAACCTGTGCGAGATCCAAGACGGTTAGCGTAGATTGTCTGCGTTGATATATATATATATATATATATATATATATATATATATATATATATATATATATTAATTTTAATGTAACAGGTCGTTTAAATTCTTTGATAATAAATTTCTGTAGTACACGTGTTGCCTATCTAGTGAGTATGCCAGTCGCGTGGTGAGCGGTTTGATCTCGTACACGAGTGACATTTGGTTACGTGTCAGTGGTTCGTGGGAGAAGAAGGCTATCAGCTCGGGTGCACTATATATGGTAAGTCCACTAGTTACTGGGCACAGCTCCTACTGGTGGCTCGTATGCCATTTATGCCTGTGTATCATCCTTCACACCATGCCAGAATATATAAAATCCATGCTTACTTTTCTTCCCCCAGAATTTTAAAAAAGTAAAGGGACGCGGAACATGGGGTGTGTTGATCTGTTGGGCGCTATGGGGCCATCCTGATGTATGTATTTTATATCCACACCGTTCATCCATTTTCTCCCCCTCATATTGGGCATGAGTCTAAAGCTGAAAATGATCTAGAGCTCAAGTGGACCATATCATATGAAGCAGTAGTGATTGAACGCCTCTCATTAAAAGCTTATTGGGGCCACAAAGTTTTGGATCACGCTGATATTTTGTGTTTTCCCTTCGTCCAAGTCTATATAACCTTATCAACAATTTAGATGGCAAATAAACATTATCAGTGAGCCCTAGGAAAATTTTAACGGTGAGGGTCATTATCCTGACTCTTTTTGTGTGGTGTAGTCCTCTTGAGTTTTGAATTTGCTTCATCTTTTTTTGGCTCTATATCTTGAGGGCCTGTTTGGCCAGGCAGATCCCGGTATTAACAGGGATGGGTTCGACAATATCCTTGGATAGGCATGACGAGCCAAATAGGTCCGGTAAACTTGTCCTGGGATATAGCTTATCCCATTAGATATTAACACAATCAACTGACATGACCATCGTTACCTTAAATTTGATCCTATCCCTTAGTTGAATGGATTGGAAGGTAAAATCCCGGAATATGAGGGTCTACCAAACATACCCAGTGAACTTGTCGCGGGATACAATCCCATGGATCTTAAGACAATCCACTGACACCACCATCATTACCTTAAAATTGATCCTATCCCTCTTAATACCATGGGATCTGCTGGCCAAACAGGCCCTAAAATGAACGGAAAAACGGATGGACGGCGTCGATATAAAACAAACATATCAAAGTGGCCCACACAGCGCCGAACACATCACCTCGCCACCTAATCCACGTCAAAAGAAAAGAAAGAAAAAGACACGTGTACAGCAATGGAGGCTCCACGTGGAAACATGCTTCCTCGTTTCACGGCTATAACAGAAGGGCCCCGCATGGAGAAACCCCACCAAAACCCTGCTTTTCAAAGTTGGTGAGATATCTTTCTTTGCTGACCTATTGAGTAGTTTTACAGCAGAAAGAAGAAAGGAAGGAGATCCTTCCTCAAGCATGCAGCAACGATTGCAATTGTCACTTCCTCCTTTTGACCTCTTCTCTCACTCCTTGTTTACATTCGCATTCTCCAGCATCCCACCATGTGCACGAATCCCGACGTCCCTTCCGTCTTCGAATTCCTTCGTCGTAACGGATTCCTGGAGGCCGAATCCGCTCTCAGAGACGACATTGTCGACAGAGGCAATGATCCGGTCTCTTCACTCTCTTCTTCTTCTTCGGTTGGTTTTATCGACTTCACTCAACTGCCTACCCCTCCTCCACCCGTCAGAGTTATGGTAGGACGCAGACCTTTCCAGCTGCGAGAGACGTCCGCAGATGCAGACAACGATTCTAGTTCCAGTTCTGACTCTTCGTCCGCTTTCGTAAGCATGGGCTCTTCTTCTCCTTCTGGTACACATAAAGACTGATTGGTTTCTTTGTATGAATTCTGCCTTGGAAAATTCCTATGCTTTGATTTTTCTTAGAAATTTAAAATCTTACAAGTTTAAGCATTAAAATTTCCAGAATTTCTCATTCAATACAGTACTTGGCTGTTCATTTCTGGACAATGTTAGCCATATCCAATAATTGGCTTGTGAATGGATGAGCTGAAAAGAGGATATGCCTATCGATTCTGAATCCGGTAGCTGGGATTTTTATTTTTTTATTTTTGGTGGGGGGGGGGGGGGGGGGGGGGGAGGATATTTCTGGCCGGATGAATAATCTTGAATAAACCAAATATGGGCCTCACCTATACCATATGCTGTCACAGATGATGATGCTGTAATTTGGGTCAGCTAGTGTACTATGCTTCTGAATGAAATCTTGTTCATCTGTTTTTGGGTTTGATTTTCGGCTCAATTGCAACACAAAAATCAATTTGTTTGTGAATTGGAACACTTGGCTTTTTATATTTTTGATGGCTCTACTTATGATGATGGGTCTTGCCAGATTCTTTGCCTGCCTTCTTTTTCATTTGGACTTATGACAGGCTCCACATTTTAAACAGATTTGATGAACCCATTTGGACTCTGGTCTGCCACTGATCAGATCAAATGCGAAGACGAATCATCTGATAGACTCTCTGAATTCGGGACCGCTCGTGAATACAATGACCTTGAAGTCCTCAATGATTCATTTTGGTGCAACGATAGAGAGGGAGGATTTCACAATCAACCGTGCTTTGGATCCACGGATGACTCTGGCTGTCTGAGCGAAGATAAGTTCGTGATGACCATCAGTGCAGAGGATCAATTTGGGAAAACTGGTGCCGTTTTGAATCTTGTTTCTGGAGGATTTCATTCAGTGACAAGCATTAATTATTCTAGTGAGGTGGCGTTTACAAGTGTTGATGATACCTCAGGAGATGATGGAAAAGGCCACCTACATTCCAGCATACTTGATACGGTCATGACTCCTCCCTGCGCTTGCTGCTCTGGGTTCAAGGGATATTATAGGTTGGGATCAGAGGATGTGGACTATGGGCGGAGTGATAGGGAGGAGGTTAAGGAGTCTCACATCCCTCTTTATGGGTGCTGTTATGAGCTGATGTCTGACGACCCGAAGATCTTTCAAACAACCGAGCTGGATGAATTGCCCTCAAAGCTTGTGGATGAATGCCCTTCAGCAGTTTTTTGGGAACAGAATGTAACATGTCATTCGCTCCATGATACAAATTCATCTAGAAATAATCAAGATTTTGTGTCTCGGTTTCCTGAGAAGGAATTGCAGATGCTTGATTTGATGATGACTACAAGGAGTAATTCCACGAGTAAGAGACATGTGCTTTGCTTCATTTTTATGATTTCTGTTTGAGGCGATTGGTTCAAGAACCAACTGCTTTTTGTTTGGCCTGTGTATATGTTGTATGTAGGCCCATTTTTAGTAATTAATCCTCTCATCTGGTGGGCTCTCTCACGGAATGGGCATCAGGAAATCCCAGCCACACTGGCTTGCAAATGGACAAATATGGCTAACCATCAGGTAAAAAGATTGAACCAACCAGACAGTTTGGATCACCTGATGAGGATTTTTATGGTACTACCTTCCATGGTATAGCTCACCAAATGAATGGTTTGCTTTATGAAAAGGCATGTCCCATTTGTACAGTTGTTGAGGCAAGCAAATTGCTCTGTTGAATATTGTTTGCTCCTGTTGCTATTTATTGTGCTGCTTCTCTTATGGATTTTCCTTTGTTCAGGTGTAGTATCCATGGTCCCATGTATTGTCTTATTGTCTACTTGGCACATGCTCAACTCATGAAGCTTTTGAACTTTGCAGATGGTGGTTCTCTGTCAAACCATAAAAGTAGCAGGAGTTCCAACTACTCTAATAAAAGAAGTTCAAAAGTTAAGATTGACGATGACAAGGAGTTCCAACAATACTCTGATTCACATCTTCATAATGCCGAAAAAGCTTCCTTACCTGGTGGAAATGATGAATGTGCAAGAGGAGATGGTGGAGCAATGATTATAGAATCCGAAGATAATGGAACTGTTAGGGATACAGAGACCGCCAGTGAGCTTCTGATGTATGACAACCAAGAAGAAGAATATGAAATATTTGATCTGAGAATTATACATCGGAAAAACAGGTTTCCCTGCTGTTGACCTTCCGACTGAAAATTTACTGGTTTACTTAATCTATAATGATTCTCCTGTACTCATGTGTATAATTCTCTACAGGACCGGATTTGAAGAGAACAAAGATCTTCCTATTGTTTTGAACACAATCATAGCGGGCAGATATTATGTCACTGAATACCTTGGTTCTGCTGCTTTCAGCAAGGTTATTCAGGCACACGATCTTCAGACTGGCATGGACGTTTGTCTGAAAATAATAAAAAATGATAAGGATTTTTTTGATCAGAGTCTAGATGAGATCAAGCTCCTAAAGTTTGTGAACAAACATGACCCCGTCGATGAACGCCACATTTTACGCCTTTATGACTACTTCTATCATCAGGTTTGTGGTTGAAAACTAAATTAATTTATGGAGCTCTGATGTATTTCTTTTGTCCACTTTTCAGTTTGAGGATCACATGACTCATATCAGAATCATCTGTCTTCAATACCATTAAAAGCATGCATGGGTTCATATCTCTAACAAGCAAACTGATGTTTTCTATCCCGTCATTTCAATTTCTCTTCCCAATGATAGGAAACAAATGCGTACAATGATAGGGCACTCACTCCAAAATTTTGTACTGTTAATTTTCATTTATTCTTGTCTGGTTTTCTGTCAAGATCTTTCAGCATTTGTATATGCACCCAGGGGTACTCATGTATTTTGTACTGAAGATGAACCTGGTACCATATTGGTGGATCCCAGGTAATGCAGGGGCATTTTCACACTGGGCTCGAGTGGGGTCGCTTGTGGGATGCAGGGGCCACTCGGGGTAGGTGCGGCCCACGGAGGAGGTCTCGTGTTCGAGACTCCTCACCGGGGGTGATTAATGTACATTTCACACTAGGCTCGAGTGAGGTAGCCCGTGAAATTTGGGGACACACTCGGGGTGGGCGGCCCATGTGAATTGGGGCCCACGAAAGGGGTTCGGCCAAGGTCCTAACCTATGAGATGTGGGGCTTGAGCTATGAGATAAATGGATTAATTGGCCATGCTCTAACAGTTCGAGCTTTTAGAGCAAGTGGTTAATTGTCTTGTATCAAATTGGTATCAGAGCAGGAGGTCTCGTGTTTGAGACTCCTTACTGGGGGTGATTAATGTACGGATATTTTTACATCGGGCTCGAGTGGGGTCGCTTGTGGGATGCAGGGGCACACTCGGGGTGAGTGCGGCCCACGAAGGAGGTCTCGTGTTCGAGACTCCTCACCTGGGGTGATTAATGCGCATTTCACACCAGGCTCGAGTGGGGTAGCCCGTGAGATGCGGGGACACACTCAGGGTGGGCTGCGCATGTTAATTGGGGCCCACGAAAGGGGTTCGGCCGAGGTCCTAACCCATGAGATGTGGGGCCTGAGCTATGAGATAAAGGGATTAATTCTCCATGCTCTAACAGTTCAAGCTTTTAGAGTAAGTAGTTAATTGTCCTGCATCACCAGGATGGGTGATTATGAATATACTAAAACTCATTCTGCATGTTATTTCATGACGTTTTACTTCAATTTAAATTGAATTATTGATGTCAAGGTGAGAAAAATTGAAAGTTGAATATAGGGTGTCATTTGGGTTGGGGGAAGAATCTCTAGCATCAAAATTCCAAAGTTCCGTAGACTGCTTAGAAGGAAAGGAATCCAATGAAACTTCAGGATTTTATTTTATTTCCTGAGGAAATTAGTATTTAGAAGTAACACAAGAGATTTTGAGTTTGGGGTGTTTGAAGGGTAATGGGGGCTCCTAGGGGAGATTGATGTATAGGAATAGAGTTGGTAGTGGGATTTGCAAGTTCTCTTAAAAAAGTCCATTTGATACCAAAGTCATTTTTTAAAGTGCTTATATTTGAAAAAGAGGTGCTTTCTAGGTGTTCTAATGTGTCATGAAAGGCTTGTCCCCCTAGAACGAGGCATTTTGTTGGACAGTCGTGTCTCATAAAGAATCCTTCCCTTAATTGTAGACATAAAATCTTTCTTTTCCAAGTATCTACTTCATTTGTATGGAAGGGAAGAACAACATATGCTACCATCGAGTGTTTTCAGTATTGATATCAACGCGTGTATCGCACCCTTGGGATATAAAAACATATCGAGTATCGCATGAGAAATATCACATGTCTCGCGTAATGAATCACTGTTTTTGGGAAACATTGGGAATTTGGTCAAAATTTTCAGTGAAACTTCAGGGATGTTAAAAAAGACATTATCATACACTAAGAGCTCAAAAGATCACAAAAAATAGGTACACATAATAAGTTTCTTTTGTATAGGAATCTAAACTATGCGCTACCTAATCGACATAAGTGATGCAATTATATTCAAAATCAATTCATATATAATTTATAGATCATAGAAGACATGTTTGAAAGTTGAATATCGGAAGCCAAAATCAAAGACCAAATTTTCCCCAATTTCTCCCATTATCACCAATTTTGAAAATCGGAGGCCAAAATCCATGATTGAGCATGCAAAACTGACAAAATCATGGATTATGAACTTCATTCCACCAATTCCAAGTGATTTAAAAATTGAAGAACCTTTTTTGGTACTACACGCTTTCTAATGTTGATTGCCACACCCAAATCCTCCTGTCCAATCATTCAAAAAGGAGTGGTTGAAATCACCTTAGGACGGTAACCAAAGCAAAAAAATTAACAAAGACTAATTTTTGGGGATTCTTGCGAATATTTTTTTTAAAAAATTGCAAGGGGAGCTGGCGATGGTATCAACGATACGTATCAATGGTATCAACAATACAAACGCGTTTATCATTATGATATTTTCAAAATATCGCAATGTATTAGTATATGGTGTATCCGTTGCTATATTTTGGGAAATATTGCACAATACAGGGAAGAACGTGAATTGAAGCTTGGTTTCATATCCCTCACATGCAATATTAATAGCATCAGCCGATATCCGCGGATCCTATGGATATTGCAATCTCCTGTACCATCTTTTCCTCCATGGCAAGACACACTGACCAAAATTTAAAACTTACTTCATTGACCTCTTTGTATTGTCCTGGTTTCTCCAATAGGTGCCTGTGGTGCAACATTGATCGATGGAACTACACCAAAATTTGATTTTCGTTATTCTTTTTCCTTTTGGGTTTGGGAACGTGGTTACTTTGGAAGCCATTACATTTTTTATTTTATTTTATTTTATTTTATTTTTTAAAGATCATGTACATATCTAGAAGAAAAGAAACAAGAAAGTTTCTGGGAGGAGGTGATAGATGACCTCGAGAGAAATGATGATGATGATCTGAGCCTTATCCCAATGAATTGGGGTTGACAAGAGAAGAAATGGTCCAAATGTGTAATTTCATCTTGTTTTGTGAGAGACAGGAAAGAAGTGAAGATATCAATGAAAAGGAGAAGTGAATCCAAAAAAAAAGAAAAAAAAAGAAGGGTGTATCCATCATATTTCCATGCCTCCCCAAAAGAATAGTTTGAACAAGGTTATGGTAATAATAATGATCACTCAAACTACCAAAATGATTTCTACATTTAATTATTATTATTATTATTATTTATTTTATTCATGTTGTAGACTGACTTTTAGTTGTTAATCTATATTTTTCCATACTTTCTTCTTGAAGTTTCTATTTTTGTCATTTTTTAAAAATTTTTATTTTTATTTTTATAAATTTCTTAAATCCTAATGACAAGTGTATTTCCATCTATACCTTATATATGTAAAACATTGGACAATGCATATAACTGCTTGCGGTGGTTGGTAGCTCCTTTCATATCAATGTTTAACACTTATGGTAATTGAGAAGTGATTGAGGCTTTGGCTTGCTGAAAATTTAAATCACCTTTATGATCAAAATGGGTGATCCAACCATTATAGGGCAATTGAAATTTAGCTTGTCAAGAATGAAATTTCATCTATTCAATTGATCCTTGATTCTAGTGCAATATCTCATTCAACTAAACTCTAGATAAGAATTATGATCTTCTTACACTTTTCCATATTCTATATCTTTGTGCCAATAGTGCCTAAAGCACCCATGCCCCCAAACCCAAGCACAAACAAGGTATGACGTAACAGAAACAGTGGACATAACAGTCCCCACCATTTCCATTAGACAAAATGGCCGTAATAATTAGAACATTCAAAATATTGAAAAAAAAAAAACCAAATAATTAGAGGATTCTAAATATGTATTATATTTTGGTTTGACCATGTTGATGACACTCTTTGGTGAGAATATTGTTTTAGCCTGTCTGATAATTTTATGAAGTTGATATAGGCTTAGATTGACGATAAAACTCCTAAATTTAATTTTCTAAATATATTATATCAATGATAAGATTATATTAGCTATGGTAATGCAGAGGCATTTTCACAACGGGCTTGAGTGGGGTGGCTGACCCATGTGAGGTGGGTGGCTCGTGTGAAGCGGAACCCATGTGAAGTGGGATCCACGAGGGGGGTTCAGCCGAGGTCCTAAACCATGGGACGTGGGGCTTGGGCTATGAAATAAAGGGATTGATTTACCATGCTCTATCAATTCGAGCTTTTGGAGAAAGTGGTTAATTGTCTTGCATCATATATACAACAATGAGTGAATGATTTGTCATAATAAAAAGGCGTGAATATGTTCATTTGAACATCCTACATATATTCCATGCATCAATGTTGAGTTTTAAAGAAAAAATGTAATTTTTTTTTTTCTTTCATAAAATGCCCTATTCATCTGAAAAGAGGAGTGAGTCTATACATTTGAGTATTCTACATATATTTCATGCATCAACATTAAAGTTTCAAAGAAAAAAAATGCATTTTTTGGGGGTTTTTCCACAAGATATGCTGTTTCTTAAAAATCAGCCAAAATTAAAAAATTTAAATAATAGCAATTTTGATGAACATGACAAAAAAAATGCATGAATTTGTACATTTGAGCACTCTACATATATTACATGCATCAACATTAAATTTCAAAGAAAAAAATGCATTCTTTTGTTTTTCTTTCATAAATTACACTGTTCATCTAAAAATTACTCGGAAAAAAAAAAAAAAAACTTATAAAAAATAACAATTCTGGTTAACATGACAAAAAAAAAGGAGCATGAATTTATTCATTTGAGCATTCTACATATATTTCATGCATTAACATTAAGTTTTGAAGAAAAATGCATTGTATGTTTTTATTTTATTTTATTTTATAAATTGCATTGCTCATCTGAAAATCTGCTGAAATTTAAAAAAAAAAGTTAATTATGGTTAAGATGACAAAAATAAAGGCATGAATCTATACATTTGAGCATATTACATCTATTCCATGTAGCAACATTAAATTTTAAAGGAAAAAAAAAAGCATTTATTGTTGTTGTTGTTGTTTTTTTGTTTTTTTTTTTTTTTAATTTTAAATTTATAAAATACATTGTTCATCCGAAAATCAGCTGAAATAAAAAGAAGCAATTGTGATTAACATGATTAAAAAAGGCATGAATCTGTACATTTGACCATCCTACACATATTTCATGCATTGGAGTATGAAGTGTATACACATGAAATTTGTTTGCCTTTTATGGGCGGTTATTGTTGAAATAGGACCATTAAATATTTTTAATTCTTCATTGTCCAATAAATTTCAAATTATCTGATCATAGGATGATGAAATAAGCATAAGTTAGGGCCAACTGCATAAATTGGGACCATTGGATATTTTTCATTCTTCACCATCCAATAAATGTCTACCAATCTAGGGCCAAATACAGTAGTGGAATGAATGCCAATAGATTTTCTGAATTTGAGGGCAAATTGGGGCATTGTGTGGTCCCCTAAATCATCTCCAAATCACCAACACTATTCATCTGTATTTAATTCCAATTTTTCTTAAATTTTATTGGGAGAAATGATGTCAAATGGTTAGGGACATGCATTAGTGGTATAGGTGTCATAATGAGTGCCCCCCCCTCCCCCCAAAAAAAAATAATAACTAAATTAAAAAAATCATCGACACTATTCATCTGAATTTAATTTTAATTTTTTTCTTATTATTATTTGGGAGGAGTGATGTCAAATGCTTAAGGATATGCATTAGTGGGATGAATGCCACACGTTAGATGAATTTCAGGACTATTTTGGGGGCATTCGAATGGCCCTCTAAATTGGTGACATTATTCATCCGAATTTAATTTCAATTTTTTCTTAAAATCTCTTTGAGGGAATGATATTATATGCTTAGGGATGTGCACTAGCGTGATGAGTGCTATAACTTGCATGAATTGTAGGCCAATTTGATATCAATCTAAGCCTGTCACGTTAATAAAATTATCAGACAGGACGAGAGGCCCGAGACAATATTCTCACCAACGAGTGGATTGTTACACTACCATAAACTTGTTAAAAAAAGAATATATATTTCGAATATTTAGATTATTTGGATTTTTTGGGGAAAAAATCAATCGATACGGGGGGTATAACACTAACAACTGTATTGGCCGTTATAGCCGATTCCCTTATTTGTAACAGTGGTGACCGATATAGCCACTGTTACAATAGTTTACCATCAAATGGCCCAATGAAGAAGAGAAGTGTTGGATCTAGAAGATGATCAATTTAGAAGAATTATTATGATTTTATTTTATTTTTTTTTTGTTTGGATATTTTAGTTAGTATTTGGTGGTGTTTTACCTAAAGTAGATTTTTTTTGGAGATCCGATGTGTTTTTTATTGTGTCGTGTTCTTATGGTTTTTTTTTTTTTTTGTTGGAAATTCCCACATTTATTTAATGCGGATGGGCATGTGCAATCTCTAGGATAAAAATACATGACATTACGATGAGATTTGAGAAAGCGAGGATGATTTTTTTGTGAAGAGAGGTTGTCATATGACCCTTCTTTTGCTTGATGTTCTAGGTTGATGTTCTCAACTACAGACTCCATGGTGTCTTAGGGCCATGAGCACCTTGTGCATAATGTAATGGCAACGACCATAACCATTACGCATTATGAGGCTCGGTCGTAACAGCCGTTATATAAAAAACCGGCCGTAATGGCCCTATAGCTGTCATGAAACACGTTTTTTCCCCAAAAAACTAAGAAAGGCCATAACGGCCGTAATAATCCATACTATAAAGGTTACGGTCACCATTACTATTATGGAACACCTTGGTGTACTTTAAAGTACTTCCAGAGTAACCATGGAAGGTACTTCTCATTCAAGTGATGACTCGAGTTCTTGAATGATTCCAAGAGGAGTCAATGTAGTCAAGATTGAATGGTAATCCAAAATTGCATATTTCACTGTCAAGTTTGATGATGAAAATTATTTAGCATGATCTAAGTTAGCCTGTCTCTTCTTTAGAGGCCAGAAGAAGCTAGGGCATCTAGATGAGACCATTCTGGAACCTGATAAAATTGATCCTACTCATGCAAATTGGGTAGTTGACAATATAATGATAATTGTGTGTTTACTTCACTTAATGAAGCTTGAAATTAGTGACATGTTTATGTAATGTGAATCTAATAAAGAGATTTGGGACTCCATAGCTACTACATATTCTAAAGAAAAAAAGAAGAAGAAGAAGAAGAAGAAGAAAGAATGGAGCTCACGCGTTTCAATTAACACAAGAAATTGTGAATTTTCGTCGTGGGGAGAGGTCCTTGAGAGATTACTATAAGGCTCTTAGAGTGTTGTGGTTTGAGTTGGGCCATCATAGACTAATCCCACTATGTTGTGTTCAAGAGCGTAAGGTGGAGATTGAAAAGAAACAGATATTTGATCTATTAGCTGGGCTCAATTATGAGGACACAACTATTTGTACTTAAATTCCTAGTTGGGAGCCACTTCTCTTGGGAGTCTTTTTTTTTTTTTTTTTGCTTAAATGAGAAGAAAGTTGTCGGAAAGTGGGGTTAAATGTTGCCTCTAGTTCTCATGATAGATCTTTGTTGCATAGTTTGGTGATTGGTGGTTATAGTGGACATGGTTGAGGAGATGTTGGTATAGGTCAGTCTTATCACAATGAGCGACTTGAATCTAACAGCTGTAATATGGGTCATGGTGACTTGGTTATGATATAGGACGTGCTGCTCCTAGTCATGGTTGTGTCGTGTTTAATGATTTTTTGGTCAAGGCTGGAGTATCTTGTTTAGTGATGAGCATAACAAGCTAGTGTGGTGACCACCCAAGACATACTCAAGACCTGTTGACATGGCGGTTCGTATAAGAACACTATTTTTTTTTTAGTACAAGTAGCTACCAGTTTTTCTATGATACTATCGTCCGACCGTTACAGAGGCTTTTGTCTCTATTCAATACATAATGACTGAAGCCAACTTTGGTGGGTTAATCCGATCAGTTCATCAATGGTCAGAAAGTATGATGGTGCTAATGATGATCCTACACATATTTCGTGTGTATCTCACAGGTGGATTCAAAAAACTTTGCAAATTGACTTGGGTTACAGGTGTGATTTTGGCTGTATTGACTGCATCTTTTTGTGTAACTGGTTATTCCTTACCTTGGGACCAAATTGAAATTCTCAGAGTCCTCCCCCTAGGAGTATCACTTTTATCTCATTCACCCCACTCAGCTGAGGAGAATAGGCGTCTAAGTCCTTATGTTTTTGTTGGCTGCTTAAGGCGATGAATTTAGTTACGAATTGTATCGACCTAGGCTGCACTATGTCACAATTACACCTTTGCAACTCGGTAAGAAGCCAGGTTTGACTGTAAATGAAGCTCATGATTGCTCTTCCACTGGCAAAGTCAAATGTTTTACTCTTTCAATGGGTTGCTTTGAGTTGCTTCTTCTCCGAGGACATTGCCATTGTGTTTGTCATGAGGTTCCTTCTAGTGACTTCATGTGGTCTATTAATCTGGATTAACTAATGCTGTGGCTTTGTGCTTCATCTCTTGTATTCGTACCATTTTTTTACACACATGCTTCATATTCATCTGCTAGGAGCAGCTTCTTGCCTATGGGTCTCAAAAGTTTGCCTTCTATATGACTTTTCTGCCATTGGGTAGGTATGTCTTCTAAATTTAAAACTTACATTAAGGTCTCCCCATGTGAAACATTCTATTGATGGTCGGGTTTCTTATGGTATATTTCTTTGGAGCATTAAGGTTCCATGTTCAATAAGAAGAATTAGGGATTTAGGAAGCCATGTTCATTAAATTGGTTGAAAAAAGAAGATGGAAGATAGAAGCATTAGATTTGGTGCCGAGGCTTAGAGAGAAATGAGGACACTTTTATGTAGAACAGTTGGCCAGTTGGCATTAAGAAATGAGTATGCTGTGTAAACATGTGGTGGTGCTGTACTTTAGTGAAAGAAAGTTGTTACTTGCTGACTTTTTTGCGTTAATATGTTTATAGTTTATGATAATGGAATTTGATATATGACAATTAACCACTTGCTTTAAAAGCTCGAACTGATAGAGCATGGCGAATCAATCCCTTATCTCATAGCCCAGGCCCCACATCCCTTGGGTTAGGATCTTGGCCTAACCCCCTCTCACGGGATCCACATCACATGGGTACCGCCTCACACGAGCCACCCGCCTGACATGGGCCGCCCACCCCGAGTGTGCTCCTACATCCCACGGGCAACCCCACTCGAGCCCGGTATGAAAATGTCCTTGCATTAGAATTGTTTCTCAATGGCACGCTTTATCCAATTTATTTTACTATAAATCGGTAACTATTTTGTCCTTGTTTCAAAATGTAGCATTCACTTGATTCCTTTATGCATGTAACTAGTGATGGGGACATCACGCGCACGCTACCCCTACGCACGTACGCAAGGAGAGGGAGGGCCTCACCGTCGATCTGGCTCGATGACGACGTCCAGGGAGGGCCTCCTAGTTATAAGGAGGAGTTTTGATTCATTGGAGTGGGCCCGATAATCAAGTAAAGCCCATCATAGGATTTTATGATCGAGGCTCACTAGTCGGATTAATTTCATATTTTAGGTTTTAATTATTTATGTTATTTAGAATATCATGAACACTTTAGATTTCTTTGATTAATTTTTATTTTAGTTTACTTCATTGCTAAGTAATAGGTTGCGCATATGGCACAAGTTTTGGGGTATAGAGTTTTCCCTATAAATAGGTACCTCTTGTAGTTCTTTTGATTCATTCAAGTTTAATGAAAATTCCTACAAGTTTTTTTTTACTCTCTGAGTTTTTGAGTTATGAAAAAATTCAAGTGGGGGCGAAACTCTCCCTTTTCGAAGGGCTAAATTCAAGTGAGTGCGAAGCCCTCTCTTTTCGAAGGGCTAACTACCGTGGTGCAAAGCCACGTTTATCCCAATCCGCCCCTCCATCTTGTTTCATCCATCCTTCGATCATCTTCGCCTCAAATCCACTTGTTTTGCAGCTGTTTGTCTTTCTACCGCTAGTTTCTAGAATCTGGCCCTGTAGGAGGGCTGAAACTTCGACGGAGCACCGCACCTCAACCGTACGTCAGATCGTCATAAAATTTGGAGGGTTTGGAGACCTCCCCTGGCCAACCAAGGCCAAGCAGTCCCTTTTGGGATTCGGGCCTCCTCCACACTTGCGGCCCCCTACTGCGCACGTGCGCCGATACCCTACCCCGCTGCCCGCATGCGAGATCTATTCCAGGTTCAGGATTTCTTTTTCTTTTCCCTTTTTCTTACCTAGTTTCATAACCCTATTCCTTGTTTGCATTATCCATAATTTGTTTCCCCTTTTTTTTTCATCCCAGGGTTCCTCAAATTGAAATTGGGGAATCCTTTGGATTAGAGGCTGATTACTATGCATGTGTGGCTGAATTCTATTTCCCTTTGAGTATCGTTTGATTTATAATTTTTATTGTTTCAGCCCTAGCCTGTGTAGGCCTGGACCCGCATAGATTTCCCTTAATTGAATGTTTGAACTTTCATGTGGGATATGAAATTTGTGTAGTTGTTTCTAAACTAATGTGATCTTAAGCCTGAATTATTGCACATCATATTTGAATTTCATGTCCTGCATCTAGCCTTGTTTTTCTTGTTCCTCTTTTTCAATTTGATTCAAATTTGTTACCCTCTTGGGCATTTTAATTATTTTTGTGGGATGTGTTTGCCATTTTTGTACTCTGTTATAGTGGTTCTTCATTTGCGCATCTGTATGTACATACAGGGAGTGTCTTATATGCAACTAGTTGTAGATGAGAAGGCTCACCCCACCATGAAAACAGAATGCCCTTGAAAGTCAAGCTGATCCAACTATCAGGTGGGCTCCCATCCCATGTGAATTCGGAGTGTTTTTGGTAGCTGTCCATTGTTTTGTATCATGTGCGCCACCTGATGATTGGATCAGGCTGATTTTTGGGGAGTTCCATTTTCGAGGTGGGGGGATTCTGCCCAGTGGATTTGATGCCGATCACACATCATAGTGGATCCCATATGCAGATAGTTTCACGAAATTCTCATCTAAACCTGGATGCTTGTGAGACATTCTCATAAATATACATCATGCAGTTTTTCCTTAGCGGTATCAAATGAAGAAATAACTTGACACTGTTTTCTTAATTCGATTGCATCTAACCCTTGGATGATGGTTTTGAAAACCCTACAGGAACATCTTTTCATCGTCTGCGAGCTTCTGCGGGCAAATTTATATGAATTCCAGAAATTTAATCACGAATCTGGGGGAGAGATTTATTTCACTTTGCCTAGGTTGCAGGTTTGTTTTGATGGATCTCATGATTTGGAAATGCTTCTATTTCTGGCCAAATGTCTTGTTTTCTATTCATATGATGTAGATCATCAATCTTTAGTGTTTAGTGGTTCATTTGTTGGCTTATAATTATGGGATGATTCATACAAGATCTTAAAGCTATAAATTTGAGTTCCCATATTTTATAATTCTCAAAATTGTAATTACAGAACATCACAGTTTTTGCTGAGAAAATAAAGAATATGGTTATTTTATATTTTCAAAAAGCATTAAGTGAAGAATTATAGAAAACGTTATTCGATAAGCCATCGTGGATGGTTACTGGTTGCTGTTTGGTTGTTCCTTTTGTCAGAGCATAACTCGGCAATGTTTGGAGGCATTGGAGTACCTGCACTATTTAGGAATTATTCATTGTGATCTAAAGCCTGAAAATATTCTCATCAAAAGTTACAGCAGATGCGAGATAAAGGTTATTGACCTTGGAAGTAGTTGCTTTCAGACAGACAGCTTGTGCTCATATGTACAATCTCGTTCTTATAGGGCCCCTGAAGTTATCTTGGGTCTCGCGTATGATAAAAAGATTGACATTTGGTCACTTGGGTGCATCTTGGCTGAGCTTTGCTCTGGTGATGTAAGTCTACTAATCTAATCTTTCTTCTACTATAGTTCTCAATTTCACCTGTTGGTTATATATATATATATATATATGTTTTTTATTTTTTTCAATGGTTCCTAGGAGTGAAAATTGGGCGGGTTGGTATGGGTTGAAGGTCAACCTGAGCCCAAACTGACATCCAACTGGGTCAACCTATGGCCCGACCCAACCCAAGCTCCCCAACTAAGGTTCGAAACCCGACTACCATATCTTCAACCATGACTCACTGCTAGTCTGTTTGGTCAGGTTGAGTTGGGCTGGGTTGCAACTCGAGCTAGGGGCCTATTGAACCATCAAAAATGAAAATATCCAATGGCCCTGTATCAACAAATAAGTGCCACACAAATTGAAGGCTATGATTGTCCAATCAATTTGACTTTTGGTCCATGACCTAGCAACAATGGGCCCCACAATTTAGTCAGTTTACTTCGAGTCAACACATGCCACATTTACAACTACTGGGCGGCGAACCTATCATGTGTCATATGCACCAAAGTCATGGTATCCTGTATTGGTAAAGCCGTAACGGCCACCACCGTCACTGTTACTATCCGTAACGGCTATAACACATCCCCGTAATGTGTAACGGTGGCCACCATTACCATTATGGTCGTTACATAAACATTTTTGCATACCTTAACCAGAGTATCAAAATCCCAATACCCGATTGGTTTTACATATTCAACATGTACAACGGGCAAGTCACCAACATGTCCATAGAGAGTATGGGATCCTTAAGCAAGCATTCAGGCTTCATCATATGTGATTGTCCTGAATGAGAGGGAGGAGGGAAAGTTGTTAACATGGAATGTACTGAGAGAAGGGGGAGATGAGTTGTTTCCTTCGTAGATGACCAAAATACCCCTTTCTTTGGATACAAACCACCCTATGTTAATAGTGACATCAAGAGGGAGGAAGGGGGGTGGTTACCTATTTAGATGACCAAAATACCCTTTCTTTTGATGCCAACCCACGCTATGTCCTTGATTATAATAATATTAGCGCACACACAGAGAGAGAGAGAGACAGAGGGAGCTTGTTCCACTGTTGTATATAAATCATAACAAAAGATGGTCCTAAACATCCCTGACTGGACCTATCTTCTTCCAACAATCTTGCCATTCATATTTATGCCACTGACAGAATGTTTTGGATCATCCTATTGGCATAAAAAAGGCCATAATAGTGGACTGGACCTTATTTACAGGCCAAATGGGTGATGGGATGCCAATGAGCCAAATCAACTGTGCCCATGAGAAGGTTCCTTACACCCTACTGGATCACTACTCTTTAATCTTTACACTATATGGGGAGTTAGTTGAAACTGTATATGAAGCTTGATGCACAGGCACGTAGAACTTGTACACGAGGCATACACTAACTCACATTGAACCAATTAAAGATTTTCGAACAATCCCAAACTCTGAATCATGGACACTTGTTCGCCAAATAGGGCTGTTTGATATTTTCATTTTAACTGTCCAATAAGCATCCACCAGTCAGATGATCAGCTAATCAATGAAGCATAATCTTTGGTTTGCAGTACATCTAGAGAGGGGCACACAATTTGGAGAATTCAATCTGAATTGTTCGTATTCCAAGCATGCAAATTCTACATAATTTTTAAGTGCCTGCATATCATTTTCACACCCTGCCAGAGTATCAAAGATTCTTTCATAGATTTCTTACTATAGTAACCATACGTGTAATCCAAGATCAGGTTTGGGTTGGCCCTAACCTGGGGTCGGGTTGAGGAATTCCATCCCGTGCCTTGTCTAACCTCAACTTGATGCAAGGTGGAAAGAAAATAATAAGAGGTGAAGAATGAGTTTCGCATACACCACACAATCAAAGGGGTTGATTTTATGGGATTTTCTGTCTACAAGAGAGTGCTTCTTCCTGAACTCCTTTTTCCTATTCCAAACTTCATTGTCCTATGACATCTACGCATGCACGCACACACACACACACGCACACACACACATATACATATATATAAATCTCAATTATCTTAAATAGAAAAATAAAATAAAATCCAAAGACAGCACACGGAGGGCCTGTTTGGTAAAGCTTAATTTCAGTGCTTATCACTGAAACGAGCTATTTTCAGTAATTTTCCCTAATTCAGTTCACTTGGTAAATCCAAGAATTTAAGTGCTTAATTTGAATTTTCACTGAAAAAATAGTTTTTGTTAAAGCTTTCCTCCTTTGGCTTAACACTTAACACGGAATGCGGTATGTGATTTTGAGTTAAAATATTTTTTAAATGACAACTTTACCCTCTTTGAAATTACTTTTGGTCTAAGCTTTCTAATTGCACAGGTTAGAATATGCTTTCATGTGGCAAAGTTCTTTGGACCTTATCATAACGTATGTGTTACATCCACACTGTCCATCCATTTTGCTAGACCATTTTAGGGCATGAACCAAAAAATGAGGCAACCTAAAGTTCAAGTGGACCACACCACAGAAAGCTATGGAGGTAGTGACTCCCACCATTGAAACCTTCCTAGTGCCCACCATGATGTTTATTTGTCATCCAATCTGTTCATTAGGTCACATAGACCTGGATGAAGGGAAAAAAAATAAAAAAATCAGCTTGATCCAAAACTTCCATGGCCCCAAGAAGTTTTCAATTGTAGGCATTCAATCCCCACTGTTTTCTGTGGTGTGGTCCCTTGAACTTTGGTTTTGCCTCATTTTTTGGATCATGACCTAAAATAATCTGGAAAAAAAAGGATGAATGGTGTGGATCTAACACATACATCATGGTGAGGCCTATAAAACTTTAGCATGTCAACACGTTACCTGCCTTTGGTGCCATGATCTATACTGGGAAATCCATTATGGACTTGAGCAGTTTAGGTTTCACCACGTAACACGTTAGTGGATGCTGCCCTAACCATAGGGCCCACCTCGATGTATATGTTGTATATCCAAGTTGTCCATCGGTTTCTTCGGATCATTCTTGGGTATGGTCCCAAAAATGTAATAGATTCAAATCTCAGGTGGACCACACCACAGGAAAACAATGGTGATTGAACGCCTACCATTAAAAACTTCATAAGACCCACTATAATGTTTATTTTCCATCCAACCTGTTGATTAGATCACATAGATAGGGATGAAAGGAAAACACAAATGTCAGGTTTGTCCAAAACTTTTGTCGCCCCCAAGAAGTTTTTAATGGTGAGCATTCAATTATTGTATTTTCCTATGGTGTGGTCCACCTGAGTTTTGGATCTGCCTCATTTTTAGGCTCATGCCCTAAAATAAGCTGGCAAAATGGTGGGATAACTTGGATTTCACACATATATCAAGTTGGGCCACATCATTTTTTTCTAGCCGACTTGTGCAATGCTAGAGGGATTATCGCATAATGACATGTATTACATTCACATGCATTGTGGGCCCCACCATGATGTATGCATTTTATCCACATTGCTCATCCAGTTTTCTAGATTATTTATGGCATGAGCCCAAAAAAAGAGGCCAATCCAAATCTCAAACGGACCACAATATTGGAAAAGTGGTGATTGAACACTCACCATTAAAAAACTTCCTAGGGCCCATTGTAATGTTTATTTATCGTCTAACCTATTGAGTAGGTCACGCTTACATGGATGAAGGGAAAACACAAATATTAGCTTGATCCAAAACTTTTGTGGCCCTTAAGAAATTTTAATGGTGCATGTTCAATTGCAATTGTTTCCTGTGGTGTGGCCCACATGAGACTTGGATCTGCCTCATTTTTGGGTTCATGCCCTAAAACAAGCTAGCAAAATGGTGTGATGGTGTGGATTTCACACATACATCAAAGTGGGCCACTTCATTTTTAAACAATTTCTCTTATACTAGCATGCCTTTTAGGCCCATGGGATGAGCTTTGGCCAAAATGTAAAAGCCCTAATAATTTTGGGCCAAGCTAGGGCTATCCTTGTCTCAAGCTATATATATTATATATTATATATAGAGAAGTACTCTAGGTCTCCAAGTTATAGTGCACCTTGTACAGGTGTGCCCACTGGTACTATCAACATGGGGTCTGCCATGGATGGACCATGCAAAAAAACAAAAAAGGAAAAAAAAAAGAAAGAAAGAAAGAAAGAAAGAAGAAGAGATGAGCCCAACCTTCAAATCAACCTTTATCAATTAAATATGAGATGTTCTGTTTCTCCTATTAGCTAATCCAATTCAAGGACACCATTCAAAGGGTTATGATTATTCTATAAAAAAACAATATAGTACATGGTCCATCAATCATAGGAATATGTTTGAGAGATGTATGTGGATTGGGCATAGGTGTGCCAAATTTTGTGGTATGGTGATAACAGGTTTCATCTCATACTCTACAAAAGATAGAACTGAAACAATAGGGGCAAATATGACAAATTATCAATTTTCAGACATTTGTGATTTGTGTTTACCAAACTGGTTTTCGTGAAAGAAGTGATTATTCTCAGATATTAGAACTTTTTTCAAATAAATTACCAAAGAGATATTTCAGTACTTATAAGTACTAAAATTCAGCACTTCAAGGCACTTGGATTAATTTTCAGACCTCAATTTTCAACTTACCAAACGGCACCTAATATGAATATCTAAGATAAAAATATATCTTATTAGAGATCCCACAACATATTTTTATATTCGACTAAATTTCTCCAATAACTGAAGTCTCTCGAAATAGAAAACTATTAATGACTTAAAATCCCTTTAAAGACTTGGTAAGAATCAAGATAGACCCACAAAAAAGATACCCATCTCCAAGGTATTGCATTATGGTTACGTAACGGTTGATACGTAACGGAAATGGTTTGGGTTGTTATGCGTTATGTGGTTGTAACGGCCCATTCCAAATAAGTGGACAAGGCCATGAAGTGGCTGTTACGGGCCTGAAACGGTCGGTGATGTACCAGCGTTAGCCACAGTTTTATGAACTCATTTATATGATACTTTGATGGTGTAACGCCTAATACACTTGCACGTCTCAAAAAGTATACATGTCGTGTACATTAGATCAAGCCAAACATTTTAAAATGTAGGACCCACTGCTGCTGAGTTACAGTCCCCAAATCATACATTTTTTAATGATCCTAACCGTTGATTTGCAGACACTTATTTGTTAAAATAGACCGTTGAACATTTTTAATTCTTCACCATCTAATAAATTTCCACTGATCTGATAGTCGGATAATGAAATAAGCATAATGTAAGGTCCATTGTATTAGTAGGATGGGTGCCATTGTTTTTGCATAAATTTTGGATCGATTTGGGGCATTTGAGTGGCAGATGAGATCAAATGCTAGTCGGATAATGAAATAAGCATAATGTAAGGTCCATTGTATTAGTAGGATGGATGCCATTGTTTTTGCATAAATTTTGGATCGATTTGGGGCATTTGAGTGGGAGATGAGATCAAATGCTTAGGGATAAACATTAGTAGAATGAATGTCATAGATTGCATAAATACGGGGCCAATTGGGAGCCATTCTAACAATCCCCTAAATTGGCGACATTATTCATTGGAGTTTAATGTCAAAATTGTTTTTGGAGGGAATGTTGTCAAATGCTTACATATATGCATTAGTGGGGTAATTTCCATAGATTGTGTGAATTTTGGACTGATTTGGGCATTCGAGTGGTCCCCCAAATTGACGACATCATTAATCTAAATTTATTTTATTTTTTTATAATTAATTGGGGAAAATGATGTCAAATGCATAGGGATATGCATTAGTGGGATGAATCCATTAGATTGAACACCAATGATTTCATATCCCTTTAAAATGTTGCCTAATTGAATGGAGTGAGTAGCTCTAAAAGATCCATTGATCATGGAACAAAGAGGGTAGGCCCAACCACCACACACATGTATAGATGCGAACCCCCCCTCGTTACCTTATGTGTGACTCTCACCGCATACGGCTCGCTCAAAGACTCCTAAATCCATCCCGAGCCTTCTCTTCCATCTCTCCTCTCCACTGTTCGATTAAACGTTGTGTTTTCGACTTTCAATTCTAACTTGCATTTGGTATTTCAGCCAAAATTCTTTGAAGATGGTTGAGTAGGTCATACTCGGGTGCGGGATGAGGGTTGGGTAAAGAAGCCATGGAAGAGGGAGTTGGGGACCAGGCTTGGGTCTTTCTGGCAGAATAGGGGAAACTCACAAAGGCAAAAAGATGAGGGGATTTGGCCAGGGCCCAAAGTAGGAGGGAGGATTGGGCATTAGAGCATTGAGAGGAGCTTCCCTAGTACAAGAGGACCGGGAAGGAGGCGCCTTTGGTGTACTAGTTATTGTGCCCACGGTAAATGTTGGGTAGCCAAGTGAGAAGCAAGCTGATTTGGGGTGTTCGAGTGGTCCCTCAAATTGGCGATACTATTTATTCGAATTTAATTTCAAAATTTTCCTTAAAATTATTTGGGGGAATGATCACAAGCTTAGAAATATGCATTAGTGGGATGAGTGCCATAGAATAGACTACCTAAGCCTTCCAAGTTCATAAAATCATCAACAGGCTGAGACAACATTCTCACCAAAGAGTGGACCATTATGCCATCATTAACAAAGTACAAAAAAAAAAAAGAATTCAGATTTGGAATCATTTAAATATTAGGGATTTTTTCCATAGTTTTTTGGATTTTTATTTTTTTATTTTTTGCAATAAATAAATAATTTGACCATTATAAGGGGGCATAATACAGTCGTAATGTGAAGATAACAGTGTGGACTGTTATACCCACCATTACCATTACGGAATATCTTGCTCATCTCTTAAAAATCTCTAACAGTACTTTTGAGGCCCATCGGACAAACCATGTGATCATGGTATTCCGTAACAGTGGCCGTAATGACTGTTACTCTCTCTCTCTCTCTCTCTCTCTCTGAAAAATAACTAGAAAAAATGTATTGACCCCGTAATGGCCATCACGGGTCATTTTTCCCGTAACAACCATTACGACCTCATAATGTAGCACCATTATTGTTACCATTACGTAATGACAAATACGGCCCTGTAACAGTTGTTAAAGCACACCTTGCATATGATATGCAAATTGGGCTTTTGGAACCCACTTCTTCATCGCATGCTTCTTTTGATTGTTCTTGCTTAAATTATTCCCATCAGTTGGAAGGAACTCATCTTTGAGTTACTAGGCGGGTAGCAATCCACTAGATTGATTTCTCTTTTTAATGCATTTTGTTGTCTATAGTTGATGGTAAAGGCTACATGTTGGATCAGAACCGTTCCCATTAGATAGCATTATAGATCACAACACCTCTTCTTTCGTGTTTGTGCTCTCCACATTTTAGGTGTTGCTTCTCGCTTCTACAGTCAATTGGTTCTTTGTTGATGCAGTGTTGCCCTTATAAAGTTGGACTCCAATTTACATGCTCTGATTGTTGTTGTGATTGGACATGCATGCCTATCTCAACTTTAACATGTATTGTAGAATGCACCAGTTTGACCAAATGTTCATAGTATCGGTATCGTTACATGTATCACTGCCTGGGGATACGGAAACATGTATCGATATCGCAAGTATTATTGTTGATATATAGAAATGTATTGCTGGCTAAGAGAAAAATTGGGGGAAACATGAGGAAATGGTGGAATTTCTCAATGAAACTTCAGGATATGCTAGAATACACATATTTGCATATTTATGAATCAAATAATTGAATAAAAAAGATGCATCCATAATAAGTTTCTCTTTAATGGGGGTTTAAAAAAATGTAATGCTGATTCAAGGAAGCATTAAAGAAACATTGGGAAATGGTGATTTTTTTCAATGATACTACAGGAGATGCCAAAATTCATATATTTGCATATTTAGGAATCACATAAACAAGTTTTCATTTAATGGGGCTAAAAAGCACACATCGTTGACTCATGGAAACATTGGGGAAACGTGGGAAAAATGGTGGATCCATCCATCCATCAATACATGCACATACATGCATACAAACACATGCATGATCCATCCATCTATCCATGCATCCGTGCGCGCGCACACACACACACATCCATCCATCCATCCAACCAATCATCCAACCATCCATCCATCCGTGCATGCATACATATACATATGAAAAAGCATACCTTTCATCATATGACCATGCACCCATAAAAAAAATTGAAATATATATATATATATATATATATATATATATATATATATATATATATATATATATATATATATATATATATATATATATATATATATATTAATAAACGGATTTTTGGTGACATCGATACATTGGCAATATTATTGAAATATTTTCGATAAATGTTAGCCTGAAGGACTATTAAGATAGTGAAAAAGGAACCACACATCCTTAATTTACACTACTAGGATATGATGTTTGGAAATGTTTGGCAAGTTGACACGTTCCACATAAGAAAACCACAAAAATTATTGGACATGAATGAAGAAGGAAATAGCAGTATCAAATTATCGACAAGAAAATGTCCTGGGCAACAATTTCAATAAATAATCTACTCTCTTTTTATTTTTTTGGCTTATCTCAACCCGAAATTTGGAAAGTTGATCTAACATTGCTTTAAGAATTGAGAAGATGAAGATCACCATTGTCATGGCCACCTCCAATCATTTGTCACATCATCAGGTCCTAAATTACATGATAGGAAGGGAAGAATGCTACATTAGAATTAAGTGATCTTGGACCATTGGTAGTGATGACGGTAGCATAAATCATCTCAAAGCGTTTCTCTGGCATAATTTCCAAACCAAGAACTTGGGTAAGATGTAATATTTGCAGGTATTGAAGTGGCCAAGTCCAAGGCATGAGTTATATCTTTCCCAAGGGACGTATATTATAGACTTACTATCAGAGACTGGTATGCCTGGGTCCAAATCAATTGATACTCCTATGGATCCTAACCCGAGGTTAGTTGTAGATTTAGAAGATTTGTTTGATGATCCAGGCAAGTGTCACATGTTGGTTGGCAAGCTTATATACCTCACAATCACCCATACTAAACATTTGCTGTGATTTGTTGTAAACTTGTAACTCAGTTCATGCAGGCTCCTAGAACCCCTCATTGAGATGTTGTTACTCGTATAGTAAGGTATTTGAAGGGATCCCCCAGCCGTGGAACTACTTATAAGAGATATGGGCACATTCGTGATGAAGGGTACTGATGTAGGACCGATGCATGAACTAAATATTATGTGAGATCAAGTAGCAAAATTAAGGTAATTAACAAAAAAATATAAAACTTGCCATTATCATTACCAATACTAAGAAAACCAAAGAAGATCATGCACAATCCTAGCCTCGGTTACTAAGCATCATTATACAAGATCATTAAGCAAAGGAAACAAGGATCTAATGGATGTAGGGACATCCAATTAGCATAGGGAAAGCCTACTTCAAAGTAGAAGACCCAATACTACCCAGGGTGAGATTAAGATTTTAGGAAATTGAGAAAATCTAGGAATTAGGGTTCATGGGATCAAATTGGGTGAATGGGTTAAAAGGTTTTAGGTATGAAGGTGTGGGGAATGAGGGTTTAAGAGGGATAGGATGTAAAGATTAGGGTTAATTGAAGAATGGGATGAGCTAGGGTTTCGTGAATTAGGGAAATAGGAAAGTTAGGGATTTCTAGGTTTAGGGTTAGGGTTTTGGGAGAAAGATGGTTTTGATTTCAGGGTGATGGGAAACCCAAAAAAATACAGGGTGTGGCCATACGGCCAACCCTAGAGGTTCACACGTGTGGCTGTACAGTCACGTGTGTGGCTAGGTTGGATGGGTTTAGGCCCTTTAGTGTTTGGATTGTTGATAGGTATAGGAAAGTTAGGTTTAGAAGAAGATGAAGATTTGGGAATGGAGAATTGAAGAACTTTGAAGAAAATACCTTGATGGAGAATGAAGGGATGATGATATGAGGATAGATGGAGACCTTGCACCTCCGTTGATGAAGATTAGCCTCACACCAATCTCCCTTACAAATCACATGAAAGTATCTTCAAATCTTATGAAGATGGAAGAAGAAGAAGGTTTTTTTTTTCACAAAATTCAATAAGGGAGAGAGTCACATGCCCACCCTCTTTTATAGCTCCAAGAAGTTTCAATAATTACAATAACCACCTTGTTTTGTGAATTTTAATGAAAATAGCTCTAGTGTAAATAAAATCAACTAAAAACATTCATAATGGTGTCCAAACATAACATAAACAAAACTAAATCCTATAAATCGATAAAGTTTAAGAAAGACTAGTGTGGATGATTCACGATTAATGGCCTGATCATGTGATTCAACGGCCCAATCGTTACGTCCATCCAATCCAACAGTCTGGATCACTTCATAAAGCAGCTCATGTGCATCTTTCTAGTGTAGGGTCTTCTAGATGCTTACACATGCACATGGGGTCTTTAGCACGATCACGGGTACTCGCCTAGATGTCCTCATCAACTCTCCTCGGCTGAGAAGAGTTCACCTTTGGTGGACTAGAACTCCTGTAGCGTTCCAAAATGTTTGGATCAAAATGTTGTAGCTTGTCCTCTGTAATCCACATACTATTTGAAATCGGCCTGTACTTCCATTTGACGAGGAATTTTTGAAATTCCCCATGTCGAGTGGAAATTGCTTGTGCATCCAGTATGTCTTGAATTGTTCGCTTCTAGCAGGTAGGGAGGGTAAAGGTGGTAAAGGCTCGGATGATTGATTAGGTAGGGGCCATGGGTTTGGGACTGGGTCATGGTTAGTGGGAGGGTCTGTGGATGGATCAACAGGCGAAGTAGTAAAACCCTTGTATTGTACTAGATCTTCTACATTAAAAGTAGAATTAATTCCCATGGTAGGTGGAAGGTCTACTACATACGCATTAGGACCCAGTTTCTGCATCATTTTGTATGGTCCTGCGCTGTGCTTGTAAATTTTTAACGACCACATGTGGGAACCGTTTAGGCCTCATACGAACCATGACATAATCTCCTACTTGGAATTCATGAAATCTGCAATGAGAATCAACAAACACTTTGTATTTTTCATTACTCACATTAATTCGCTTCCTGATCCCACTATGCAACTCATGTACGTGACGTGCAAACTCATGTGTTGACTTAGATAGCCTATGGGACACAGACATAGGTATGAGATCTACAGGTTTCCTAGGTTTGTAGCCATGCACATCTCAAATGGACTCATGCCTATGGACCTATTAATAGAACTTTTATATGCTAACTCGGTTATATGCAAAACGGTATCCCAAGTTCAGACGTGATCACCCACAAGGCATGTAAGTAGATTTCCAAGACTCTTATTGACAACCTCAGTTTGACTGTCTGTTTGAGGGTGAGAGGTGTTCGACCGCTGTCTTTCCTAGCACAAGTAGTAACGCGCTGGCATACCAGAATTGAAATTGTGGCCTCAATTCAAGTTGAATAACAGTGACCCTGAGCGCCAAGATAGGCAGACACAAGGTATGACCGAGATCTGAAGAGGTCGATCGCCTACTCGGCCACTCGCTCAATGTAAGAACAGGTTGGGTGATATTCAGAGGGTGGGGTTCGTCCTCTGAAATTGAGTTACTCTCTTGCCTTCTGTACGAAAGGACTTCTCAACACAAAACAAAGTGAAACAAAAAAGAAAGCCTTATAGTCAGTTGTGCAGAATGACGGAAGAATGCCTTTCTAATGGTGAAACTGATTACTGCGCACGAGCTCACATTCAAATTACAACTAAAGATTACCAGCTATTCGGTTACCTTTATGGATTATACTACAGAATGTAAAACAACAAGCTTAGGAAGTAAACATCACACTTTAGAATGTAATTTTCTTAACAAGGAAAGTAACTAATTACACTAAGGAACATAAATCGGCAAGATAAATGAAAGATAAATTTGGTTTGATTGGGTTGGTGTGAGACGAATTGTTTTGTTGTAATCTTCTTCTACTTATAGCCTTAGTTCAGCCATTCTAAATTTTTGCCACATCTTGACGGTTATAATAACCGTTCGTCATTACTTTGTTTCTAAATGCTTTGCACGTTCTTCACTTACCATTTCCTTTAGCCACATGTCAAGTGATCATGCGACTTCATTCGTTGCATATCTGTCATCCCTTAGCGTAAACTCAATTCGTTAACCCCATCAACCGCTTTAATAATGTTCGGTCATGACTGCTATACTATGGCTTTGTTTTCCAAACTATAACCATACATATCTCAGGAAATCGTTCAATCGTACCACGTGTGATCGTACATATCACACGTAAACGAACCTGATTGGTTGAGACGGGGCTCAGACGGAACGGGTACAAACATTGCCCCCCTCATCACTATCCTTTTGATGAAATTGGCAACGACGTTTGATGCTTTAATAATGCTGTCATAAATGGCCGCACGTGTTGCCTAATATAAAACGCCTTCAGCAGTTTTTCTTTATTGTTGGTCATTTCGAATTGAGGCGTTGAATGAATCCCCTGTTTACACGTCTCTTCTAGCTGTTCTGCTGAAATCATCTTGAATTAGCAATAAATGCCCCCTTTTCTTGCGTCTATATATTCACCACTACAAATCTGATTTCTTTATGCTTTCGAATTGCTTCTTCCTTTGCAACTTTCTTCTTGAATCTCTTTTCTCTTTCTTGTTTCCCTTGCAATGGCTGCTTGCTCATCATTTGCTCCTTCGTTCGATCAGAAAGACATAATGGCAATGATAGATCTACTTGTGAAGAGATGCACGGAAGAGATTATCTTCACATCTCCTTTAGGCGAAAATGTTCTCTACCTCAGTCCAACATTTTCTCCGAATGTTTCGGCCAGTGAAGTTCAACCTTTAGATCCATTTTTCCCTATCTGCCCAGGAGAAGAGATCCTAATCAAATCTGGATCTATCCCTGACGCAACGAACGCACCAAAGACTCCTAGAACATGGGCGAAGCCTCTTCCAGAATGGGAGGACTGGTTTGTTCAAGTGTTGTCCCATCATGAAGAATCGAGGAGAAATATGGGCATTTTTGAGTGCATAAAGCTCTCTCTTCTTGAGTATGAAGTCAATCCATCTCTTCTACTTGCACTTTCAACATTTTGGAGCTCCTCCACCCATACTTTCATATTTGGCTGTGGTCCGATGAGTCCGACCATCAAAGACGTATGCCATCTGACCGAGCTATTACCCTTCAGGATGACGTATTATGCGGGTGTTGCCATGAAGAGACGCACAGATTACCCGAGTAAGGCATATAAAGGCTACACCAACTTCATGAAGGCCCATCACAGATTTGAGGGTCCGATCGAAGAAGATGAGCATGTTGCCTTCTTCTTTGGATTTGTCATCATTTGTTGTGTCAGTGCCCCACAAGTCACCTCCGAATATGTCGTCCTGGCTGAATACCTTGCCTAAGGCCATCGAGTAGCCTTGACACCGTATGTTCTTGGTCACTTGTATCGGGGTTTATACGAGGTTATTCATAAAGGCCTACACTCCGCGGGAGGACCACTTTGGCTCCTATAGATGTGGTTCTTCGCATACTTCCGGCCTTCTCTCTTCAATCATCATACACAAACCAACAAGTTATATTTTTTGTTGGCGACCGAATTCTTCACATCCATCTAGAGAAGATCACGGTCGAAGATTATCTTAGTGGATTCTTTTCCCTTGACAAGTTCAAGGAAGAACAATCCTTCATGCCCTTTTCAGAGGGAGAAGTCTATGGACCGGGGTGGTTTACGGGACAATTCGAGCCCAATGATGAGTACTCGGCCGGTCGCTCACATCAAGCTTGGACCAGTGACGTCATCAGTCGTGACCTTGCTTACTATGGCACGATCGTAATGGGAGAAAATGCCAAGGTTGGGATTAAGCAACACCATCCAGCGTTGTTTGCTTAACAACTTGGCCTAGTCCAGTGCATCCCATGCCCCCTCACTCATTAGACATGTAATCAACCTCATTACAATTGTTTAATAATGACCAATGCTAATCTCTACATATCTCTTAGCAACTCGTACCACAAAGAAGCACTTGTCTTGAAGATTCCAAGCTATCCTGACTCTCCTCGGGCGATGGATAGTTTCATAGCATGGTGGGATCGTCATTACACCAAATTCTTAGGTGGCAGGGATGCAATAGGGCTTACTTCCCGATTCTGTTCCCAATTGGGTATAGAGAAGGGCAAAAAGAGGACTGCCGCAATGCCACCTACTCTTACTGCTAAGAGACCGACAAGCTGGGCGAGAATGAGGTCGGTTGCTGTTTCTTTTACTCCAACCTCGACAGTTGAAGTTCCTCCCCCATCGAGCCAGGAACTTTCAGAGGAACAATTAGAGATTCTTTCACTTGCTTGACCACAATGAATGGCTCCAAAGAAGATTTTGGACTTGGGAGGTATCTTTAGCCAACCTCCAAAAATTCCTACCCATACTTTCCAACGCACTAATCCTCTCAATTCTCATCTAGTAGTAGGAGATCGGTCGCTATCCAGTAGTAGGAGATCGGTCGCTATCCAGATCTAGTAGGTCATTGAGTACTTCCTCAGCCGAGGCTGTATCCGCTTTTAAAACATATTTCAGGACGAAGTACTGGCTTGGACTTACCGTCACGGATTACTCGCAAGAAATCGAAGGCATAAAACACCACGAGGAAGCCCATTTCAATAAGTGTTGGAATAAATGGTGGGGGAATAGAGAAAGATTGAATAATCCTAAGTCCCCTTTCGATGAGAAATATCACACACCTTAGCATCCTAATCCCCCACCATTTCCTACCTCAGCATAGCCGTTGGTGACTGTAATAAAAAATCCTCATGCTGTGAAAGATTGCCCAATCGTCCACGCCGTTCAATTTGACTTAGGTGAAAATTGCCTATTTATATATCTTGTTTGCATTGAATACTTATTTGTGCGTCTTTTTCTTAAATCTTTACTTTTGCTCTTTTTGCAGTTACATGAGAACTGCCACCGGCCATAGTAAAAATGGTGACGACTCAACGCTAGGATATGCCACCGATACCGACGATCCCACTGACTGCGCTGCCTCCGACAGTTGCGACCTCAACAACCATGGCAACCACGACCATTGTCAACCTAGTGATTCTGAAGGCTCCCAGTCCCATGGCCACTGAAGTCGTGTCTCTTTACTCAGTGACAATTGTCGGTGAAGAAGAATCTCATCCTTGCAATCAATCGAAGGTCATTACCATTCCTAATCATTGGAATGTGCGGGGCAATCTCCATCTAACCCCATACCAACTATTCAGAAGTGGATTGTGATATCACCTACCTGGCCATATAGTCTCGCGATTGTTCCTGCTTTACCACTCCATCTCATGCAGTGGTCGAAAAGACTCCGGCTTCGGCCAAGTCTAAAACTGCGGAGAAAACTGAATCGGTTGAGACTAAAAAGGATACGACCGAAGAGGGCACAACAGCAGATGTCTCAGTGGAGATTGCTGAATCAGTCCCGGTCAAAACTTCAGTTGATATTGGGCAACCCGTTGCGGTCTGATTTATTGGAACATCTTCGGGCGAGGTTGCTGTAGGGATGACTGAGGTTGAAATGGTTGATCCCAACCCTCCTCCATCATCTGCTCCAGTGATTACGTCCAAAGGTGTTGCTTCCATTCCTGGCAATGAAGGCCTCCCCTCTGTGGATGATATCATTTTTTCACTCGAGATGGCCCTTACTGGAGATGTAATTGCGGTCGAACCCCCTTCTCCTTCCAATGACCTGCAAGACACAAGGGCCGAACTTCATACCCTCCTTAAAAACTGACTAACGGGAGCCTTTGATGTTGAATCGGTCGAGAGGCTCAACCGATTAGTTGAATCAATTTGCGCTTTGCTTGGGTCGGACCCTTCTCTGGCAGCCAAAGTGTCGATTCTTCTGGAGCTTCCAGGGCTATTTGAAATGTGCTACCACACGGGTATTATAATCGCTCGCCCTGAGGCGGAGCAAGTCGCGGCCGAGTCCAGGAGGTCTTCTGCGCTGGATATTGCTCAGGAACTCACAACCAAGAATTTTGCAGTGAAGGCTTCTAGGACCAAGCTAGAAAACCTAGAAGTTAAAATTGTAGCATTGGAGGCCGAGCTGCTCGTGTTGAAGAGGGATTTCGCGAACGAACACAGAGAATGCATCAGGACCGAAGACGAGGTCCTCAAATTAGCTATTATCGCACACTCCCAAGTAAAGCACATCGGTCGACTTTCTCGATCAACAACCAAGAAGAAGGCGTCATTACAGGCTGTAAAGGGACGACCGAGAATGGCCAGAGGGTCTTTACAGAATTTCTTAACATTTGAACTTTGAATGTAATCATTTTACTTCATATATGGATGGTCATTGAGCCCTTTTTATGCCTCTTTTAATTCTTTGGACTTGTCATTTGCAATTGATTGTTGACCAATCTCTAAAAACTTGGTGAAACGTGGGCTGTTTTTGGGCTTCCCACTCCCCATTTTCCTAACGATCAAGAACATATGGCAGCATTATCGCCATACCCCATTTAGATTGTGGGTGCTAAACACCTGTTTATTTAAACGGTGTCCCATCTTTCATTTTTTACCATTCCTTACGATCTCAATATATTTCAATGGCTTCCACTCATCCCCTCATTACTGGTGCTAAATCTTACTTGAAGGTGATGTAGGGACATGTGATAACCTAACCCTAGATGCATTTATAATCAGGTTAAAGAATATTCAAATAAATACACCAATTAACTAACTATTTCCAAACGAAGGGATTAGGTAAATCTTAACACAAAGATGGGGTTATTCCTTCAGGATCATGCCCCTTGGCATAAGATCACGTAAACAGTAAAAAGGGAGAACCTCGGGATATAAGGATATCCCAGATCTAGCATAAGTCAGTCCACGAGTAAGCTTGGATCTGGTTCTATTGACTAATCATTCCTCTTTTCCGTTCGAACTAAAAAGGGGTATCTAGAGAAAAACGAAAGGGGTGAAGGATGAGGGGTTCGAGATGAAGAAGGTATAGGTCCTTTGTCGTTGAAAGAAAAGGAGGAGGATGATTCTTACCTTTCTTGCACGTTGAAGATCTTAGAAAGAGGGAAACCTGAAATCAGGGTGGAATCTTCAACATCCAAGTGCTAATCCTGAAACCCTATTCTCTTGAATAAAGAGGAAGAAAATAGACGAATTCTTATTCATTCAATAATAATAACGAAAATAGGGTTCCTCACAACGTATATATAAGCTATGGAAAAAATAAAAGTGCACTAAAGCCCCTGGAAACAAGAAAAATAACAAAAAGACGAAAAATAAAGAAAGTTGCAATAAAGCTCTTGAAATAAGAAAAATAACAAAAAAGTTGAAAACTATAACACCCATGTAGTAGGGTGTGAAATCCGACCCATAGATCTATAGTCAGGGTGAACATGCCGCTCCTGCACGGGCAGCACGTCAAAAAGTGGGTCCAATGAACCCGTTGTCCATCCACATCAACTCCTCCTCTCTAGTACTTTGTCAGCGACGCCTCCTCCTCTGGTACACTCTAAAGGGCGCACCACTGATGCCCGCATCAGAAGGAAACCCTTGATTATGGCTTAAAAGATTATGCTTTCTCCAACTTGCTTTCTGACACTAATAGATTTGCGACTGACGTCTCTTGCTCGATAGACACCCTCCCTTTATTTGAATCAAACCTCCAGCTTGAAGAACTTGTTCGAAAGTTGAAATGTTTGCATGCCATGGGGACGCGCTATTGCAGTTTGTATTACTCACAACAAGTGAACTCATGCAACAGCAAGACACGACCAAAGTAGAGTTTGTCAAGATGAGCGACAAATATGAACTAGCCTGGTACAAATGGTTGAGATGTGATTAGGCTCTTCAGTTCAACCACACCATGTTGCGTTACAGCGCTTGGAAGGCGACCAAAAGTGAAGTTTCCTTGACCGGAACCCATGTCGACCTACTTCATTTCCTACCACTCGTCATAGAAGAAGGGCTTGGCTGGGCTCCATCTAAAGAGAAGGCTGAAGCAGAAATGCAAGTTCTTCTTGATGATTTCGAGAAAATGAAGATCTAGATCATCCAGTCGTTTTTAGATGTTTTGTTTTTGTTTCCCTCTTGTAGCCATGCAGTCGATGATCAGCGAGGTAGTAAATTTTATGTTAAATAAGAACGTCCTTGGAACAATTGTATTCCCTCCCAGTCATACTTTTGTACTTGCCTCACTGTTTGTGGCTCCAGTGTCATGGTATGGACGCATGGTAGGCTTCCCTTGTATGTGAATGCCATACCTCGGCCATGATCGTAGCGCCACTTTCTTTTCCCAAAAAAATCACATTTACTTCACCGTATTCCCGGAATTTCGGGAAACGGTTCACCTAACCTCGAATAGCCAGTAGTCACTCCGAATCCAATTCCCAAGTGCCTTAACTATTGAATCTCTAGCCTATATAAACGGTACTTGGATCACAAATTGTACCATGAACTGATTCAAACCAGAATCCTAGTTGCAGCAACTTCGACACTCATGGACTTCTTTGCTCTTTTGATCAAGATAATGGAGGAAATATTTTAAAAAGACATTGAGTCTTTTTCGTGCATTTCCTTTATGGGCAATCCCTTCCCTTTTCTTATGGACGTTGATGATCTCCCTGAAGACCAACAACCTCCTAAGGAGATTCTGAAAATCATTTTAGAACTTCGACAACTCGGAGATGATTTCTCCGAAGCAGACATAGGAATCAAGTGGTGTTCCTTTGCTCTATCTCGCATATTGGCCCTTCATGTCGAATGCAGGGCTCTACCATCCCGCTCTAAAGCGGCTTGGAAAAATAGGTTGTACTGGACTCGAGAGCTCAAGTTTAATAAGAAAATGTTGTGGACATTGAAGCGTGCTCGTGACCACCTCTTCACTGACTTGGTTGAGACTAATCGACTCTATCCGAACCATGATTGGCCAGAAAACACTGACTTGGTCGCCTTCGTCGAGTCCTAGATAGCTCTCTATCGGGGCCGTACTGAGGTCAGCGAGGCTGAAAAGAGATCGGCCGAGTTAGAGCATGCAGCCATCGACCGTCGCCTGGCCTACATTGATCGCACTTCTGAGGAGCTTTTGAGTCAACAAGCTTCATGGTCTGAGAGGCATAACGCGACGAGGGAAGCGGAAGTTGAGGCCGCTAAAAGGTTTGAAGATATCAAATCGGCCCATCTATAGTTCCCATCTTGGCCCTCTTCTTCTTCATCATTTGCAAATATCTTGTAACTAAATGGCCTTTATTATACAGTATTTATTGTTAGTAACAAACCCTCATTCTAGGGCTTTATTTGAAATGAAATATCTATTTTATCCACTTTGTTTGGCTTGATTTTTCATGACTTCCCATAATGAAGGAAAGCGCTGCTTTAAGAAACGACTGTTTATATGAGCCTTAGCAACATTTCCGTTCATGTCTCTCAAGAGATAGGCTCCTCCTTTGAGGACTTGCTCAACGATATATGGTCCTTCCCAAGTAGGCGACCATTTATCTAATGCTCGGTCTTTCTAGTCGACAGGATAAACCATCTTGCAGACCGTGTCACCCTCCCCGAAGGATTTCCCTTTTACTCTTCTGTTATAAGCCCATGCTATGGCCGCTTTGTTGGCCATGACCGAATTTAAAGCTTTGATGCAGACTTCGTCTAGGTCCTGAAGTTCGACTAGCATCGCCTCCATGAATTCTGGCAGAGTTAATTGGGCTTGGTACGCAATCCGTAGTGATGGGACCGTGATTTCCAAGGGAAGAAATGCGTCATGTTCGTAAGTCAATGCAAACAGACTGACCCCAGTGCTCATGTAGGGTGACACTTTGTAAGCCCATGAGGCCTCTGATAATTTGTTATGCCACTCCCATGGGTTCCCTCATATCATCTTTCTCAAGATATTCTTGATTACTTTGTTACTAACTTTGTCTTGACCATTAGCCTGGGCGTAATAAGGGGTCGAATGCAGGATTTTTATATCGTATCGATCGACCATTGCTCGCACTTCTTTGGCTGAAAAGGTAGCTCCTCGATCCGTGGTAATGGATTCTAACACTCCAAACCAATGGATAATATTAGTTTTGATGAAGCCAATAATTTCGTCGCGATTGACTTTCCTCATACGTCTCGCTTCAACCCATTTGGTAAAGTAATCGGTTTCCACTATAATTAATGTATCAATTCGGGTCAAAGGTGGATGAATCTGACTGATTAGGTCTATTGCCCACCCTCTAAACGCCCGAGGTTTTACTATAGGGTGCAACTTGGTCACGGGTATGTGTTGGACCGGCCCGTTCCTTTGGCAGGCTTCACAGCCTTTCACATACTGAATGCAATTGGCCATCATTTTTGGCTAGAAATACTCATAGCATCTGAGTGTAAGCTTCATCTTTCTTCCTGCCTGGTGGGCCCAACAAATTCCTTCATGAACACCCTCCATGACCATCATAGCTACTTTTTTAGATAGGCACCGAAGCAATACTCCATCGGCCCCTTTTCTATGTAACTCATTGTCGACCATCACGTAATTTGCCGACGATCTTCGTATACTTCTATCGGCCTTAACTCGTAGGTTTTGCGGGTATCTCACGAAAGGGGTTCTCCAATCATTTTCCTCCAACTATATTTGGCAGATTTTCATTATATTCTCCCTCTAGAAACAGAAGGCAAAGACCTTCTCTGGACCATGATTGACCAATCGACTGATCCCCTCCATGCGCTTCTAGGATCGCATCTAATTGTGCCATTTCATTGGCTTCCGCATTGTATTCTCTGGCAATATGCATCAATTCGACCTCCTCGAATCGATTGATTAGTTGGATTGCTACAACGTAATATGGTAACAATGACGGGCTGGTACATTTGAATGATCATGCCATCTGATTTATTACCAGTCTTGAATCACCAATTATCATCACATTCTTCACTCGTAATTCCAGTAACAATTCTAGGCCGATTATCATAGCCTCATACTCCGCTTGTTTGTTAGTACATTCAAATTCTAACTAAAATGCTAACTCTTACTGATTTCCATTGTGGGCAATCAATACGACCCCTGCTCCAGACATCTCATGCATCCTCGACCCGTCGAAAATTAATTTCCATGGTGTAAGTTGCACGCAATGTAGATCTAGGATGTCTCAGGGAATTTATTCCTCTAGATTTGAAGGGTGTGTTCACCGTTGATTTGACGTTCCTTTCTCTAGCACAGGTGATGAGTGCACGGGCGTGCCAGAATTGGGATTGCGGTTCCAATTCAAACGGAACAACAATGACCCTAAGTGCCAAAGTAGATAGACACTGAGTATGATCGAGATCTAAGGAGATTGGTCGCCTATTCAGCCACTTGTTCAAAGTGTAAATGGATTAGGCGATAGTCAGATAGTGGGGTTCGTCCTCTGATGATGGGTTTCTCCTTGCTTTTTGTACAAAAGGACTTCCTTAATGCATGAAGAGTGGAATGTAAAGCAAGAAATCAAAATCGACCGCTAGTGAGTACTTAGACTACAACTACAACTATCGACTACTGTGTTTACGCTACGAATTATGCTAAAGAAAGCAAGTAAATGATTACTCTGAAGGATTATGCTAAAGAAAGAAAGTAAATGTGATAAGTAAATGATTACTCTAAAGGAAAGAAATTACTTGATAAAAGTAGCGATTACACTATGAAATGTAAATTCGACGGGATAATTGATAGATAATTAATTTGTTGATTTGTTTGGGTTGGTATGAGATGATTTTTTCTGCTAAAATCTTCTTCTATTTATAGCTTTGATCCAACTATTTGGATCCTTCCCATGATTTGATGGTTACTGTAACTACCTTTGCCCTTACTCTGCTTCCAGATTCTTCCCACGATCTTGTATTCCTAGACCTTTGACATCCGTTCAGAATCTACATGAACTTAACCACTGATTAACGAATTTGTTTAACCACTTGAGTTCAGTCACGCCACAATGATTGCTTATGGCGTGCACGGCACGTGATAACATTCTTTTGAGATTCGATCGCACATTCTTAGAATAATTCTTCGACCGTTAACCTTGTGCACGTGTGACTCACACGAGTTTGACAGAAACAGGATCCGGTTGAAATAGGGTATAAACATTGCCCCCCTCGTCATTATCTTTTTGGAGAAAAGGGCTGCGACGTTTGAGTAGATATTAAATGTTCACACATGTTTCCTATCACCAGCATCAATCACTTTGATATAAAATGGTAAATGTGTCTTGAACAGACACGTGTCGTAAAAAAAGAGCCGTTCTACTAGAAGAGGTGTGCCTCCTAATTAGTGTTGCCTCTTAACTCCTTTTGTGTGTGTGTGTGCGTGTGTGCGTGTGTGTATTTATATATGCGGCTTTATATTCGAACTTCATACAATCTCTTATCTTTTTCTTCCTTTATCTCTTTTATGCGATTATGGCTTCTTCATCTGAACCCTCTTTCGACTAGAAAGACATCATGTCCGTGATGGATCTCTTTGCAGACCATTGTTTGAAAGACATAATTTTCAAGTCTCCAATTCATGAGGACGCTTATGGCTTAGGTCTCTCATTTTCTCCAGATATTTTGGCTGAATTGCTACAACTTCTAGATCCATTCTTCCCAATTTTCCCGGGAAGTAATATCTTGATTCAATCTGGAAATATATCCGACACAATGAATGCATTCAAAGTTCTGAGGTTATGGCCGAAACCTCTTCCTGGATGGGAAGATTGGTTCATCAGAGTGTCAGCCCAATTCGGAAATTTATGGAAAGAACTAGGTATCTTCGAATGTATTAAAATCTCTCTTTCCAAATATCTCCCGAATATCCCTCTTCTTCTATCCCTAACATCGTTTTGGAGCATCTCCACCAACACTTTTATGTTCAGTTGCGGGCCGATGAGTATTTCCATCAATGACATTTGCCATCTTACCGAACTTACCCCTTTTGGTATGCCCTACCATGCGAAAGCCAAAGCTGGACAATGCACGAATTTTCCTAACAAGATTACTAGAGTGCTAAAGGGTACACCAAGTTCATGAACTCTTACGCAAACTTATAGGACCGGTCGAAAAACTCGAGCATCTCGCTTTCCTCCTTTTTTAGATTTGCCAAAATCTCCTATGCGTTAATGCTCAACGAGTCACGACCAAGTATGTTGCTTTAGCTAAAAGCCTTGTCCAAGGTCAGTGAATAGCATTAACGTTGTTCATTCTTAGCCATTCGTACAGATGTCTCTATGAAGTTAATTAGTGAGGATTATACTCAGCTGGGGGCCCTATATAGCTTGCACAAATGTGGTTCGTTGTGTATTTTCGGCCACAATTCTTCAAACAGGAACATATCTTTCTTCCTATGGCGACCAAATTATGCATATCCCCATAGAGATTACCACTGTTGC
Source organism: Magnolia kwangsiensis (assembly GCA_037074715.1). Classification (NCBI taxonomy): domain Eukaryota; kingdom Viridiplantae; phylum Streptophyta; class Magnoliopsida; order Magnoliales; family Magnoliaceae; genus Magnolia; species Magnolia kwangsiensis. Next base: position 74,858,210 of record CM073578.1, read on the forward strand.
TGCATATCTGCAAGAATTCTTCTTAGTCTTTCTAACAACAGTACGTCCTTCGTGCCCTTCGCAGAGAAAAATGCTTGCGACCCGGAATGGCTTACTGGACAGTTTGACCCTACTAATGAACATGTGGTTTGTTAGCTTCATCATGATTGGAATTTCTTTGTTATTGGTCGAGATCTGGCTTTCGGAGGCATTATTGAGAAAGGGAAAAATGCAAAAGTTGGAATTGAATAGTATCATCCTTCTCTGTTCACCCGACAGTTGGGCTTCGTACGGCACATCCCCCGTCCTCTTATTCACGTAACTAATAACCAACCTCTATTCGGTGGTGTGATAGTTATCGACAAGGAATTTTACACATCCCTTAACTTGTCTTATCTTAAAGATGCAGTCACTCTTCAGATTCTAGTGTATCCAGAACACCCGACAGTGCTGGATAACTTTATATCCTGGTGGAAGCGTTAGTATGCCAAGCTTTTAGGCATTCGAAGTACCGAAGAACTCTTACATCAGTTCTGCTCTCTTCTAGGCTTAGCGGAGAATAAGAAGAGAGCTCTCCCCGCTGTCTCTACCACTACTGCTAAAAGGACGACAAGAGTGAAGACAAGACGGACTAATGCAGTTTCTACATCGGTAGTCGAACCCCCATATCCAGATGTTCCACATATCACTCAAGAACACCTCAACATTTTTGGAAGCTGCTCGGCCACAACAGATGGCCTGAAGGAAGATTTCCGATTTAGGAGGTATTAGTCCTCCTTCAAAATTTCCTATCCTTTCTTTACAACAAACAGTTCCTTCCAAACCTTCTCCAGCGATAAAAAATCAATCACTGTCAAGGTCCAGAAAATCATTGGACACTTCTTCGGCTGAAGCCGTAGCGGCCTTCGAAAATTATTTTAAAGTATCAGCCTGACTTTAGCATGGCTGATTATTCCTATGAAATGGCCGAGGGCATAAAACGACATGAGGAGACTCATTTTAACAAATCCTGGAACAACTAGACCAAAGCTACAAATAGATTGAATGATCCTAACCTTCCGTTTGAAAGATATCTCAAGCCTTATCGTCCCCAACCTCCGCCGTTTCTTACTGCTGTTCGGCCGTTAGCAACTATAATAAAAAATCCTGAAGCTGTCAGAGGTCTGCCAATTAGACATGCGATTCGGTCTGATTTAGGTGGAAACCATTTGCCCATGTCTTTCCCCAGACTGATACCTTCACTCGTATGCTCACCTCCTTTGCTTGATTCTTTTCAGTGACTCGAGAATTACCTAAGGAGATGGCAATGACAGTCCAAGAACGGAGTGTGCAGCCAATACCGGCGATCCCATTGACTGCAATTATACCGTCGATCCCAGAAACGATGACCACAATAGCTACAACCGTGATCACTCCCGTGATTCTCAACGATCCTACTCCGACTTCTACGATAGCAATACCTTTGGATTCAGAGATGATGACCAACACAAAAGATACTTCACCTGGAGTTGACACTACTCATGATTCGCTGCAGGTTCCTTCTCTATCAGTATCAGTTGTGCAGCAAAGAGTTTCAATCTCTCCTACTCGACCTTTCAAATTAGCCATGGTTCCGTCACCCATAGTGATAAGGGAGATCCCGGCTCTGACCGAGCCTACTGCGACCAAGGGGACAAAAGTTTCTAATCGATCGAACGAAATTGAAAGGGTCATAACCGACCGATTCTCCTGCAGAGCTGATTGACCAAGTTTGCGCTGAAGTTTTAAAACAACTACCAGTTGATGCAGATTAATAGCCTGAAGTTGTTTTGGCCGATACACCTAATGAACCGGCCAGAGTGGACGTGGCTGATACAATTCCTCCCTCACCTCCTTCACTGGCTGTTCATGAGGTTGATACTTCAACTTTCATCATTCCTTCTTCTGTTGATGATGTGATCTCCCTTCTTGAGAAAGCCATTGCTGGAGACACCCACAACGACGTCTCCTCTCCAACATGACAATCTCCAAAGTTTACAAATTGAGTTGAACGACTTCCTTCAGAAAGTATTGGTATTCGGAAAGGATTGGTTGAAACCTTTGCTGAATAGGTGTGGGTAAAGTATCTCAAGGGTCGTGTTTACGAGCAGTCATAATGGCTTTCGAACTTGGAAAATTCAAATGATGAAACGTAATTTCTCACACTGAATTGATGACCAAGATCGGCCAGTTAGTCTATTTGGCATGCGTGATGTCCCATTCGTATCCATCTCTAACACCAGACTACCACCTCTCCTGGAACTTTAGGGAATGCCTCCTGCTTGCTCGGTCATAATCCTTCGACCGAACTAAACGATCGGCTGGGAGAACTACTCCAGAAACTAAAGCGGCTAACCACCATGGAAGATTGCTACGAAAAAGCCTCCTGCTAACATAGAGTAAATAAATGCCATATTGAGCAACAAGAATCGGATGACATGAGTTGCAAATATGAAAGGCTTGGTACCACAAGCTACGATGTGTTTAGGTTCATCAATTCAATCGGTTGATGCTCCAAACACTACAGTCGTATCGCTCTGGTATGACGTACAAATTACGAGAACAGGGCAGCTCCTTTTACGCCAAAGATACGATCTATTCAACGGATTTAGAATTTATAGACGAACAAATTTGTATGTATCTGGATCGGTCGGCAGCGAGTTATATTGCAAAAAGGATGGCCGAGACCGAAGTTTCTATGATCGCTGCTCACGTTGATCAACTGCATCACTTCCTACTGATCAGCTGCTTCATTTTGAGCGTGGTCGGTAGGGGAGCGCAACCTAGTTGCGACTCAGAACGAATGATGTAGGTGCGACCCTGATCGTAGGCCCACATGCATCATATCCACACCTCCCATCTGCTTTGCAAGTTTATGTTAGGGCTTGGTCCAAAAAATGAATTAGATACAAGTTTTAGGTGAACCACCACCAGAAATAGTGGTCGTTGAACACTCACCATTAAAAACTTCCTCTCTGCCCTTATTTTGAGAAGTGAGGTGGAAATCGGGGGCACAGTTTGGGTGGCCACCAAGGTTAGTGGATCGCTGATTGTGGGTCCCACTGTGATGTATGTGCCTCACATCCACACCGTCCATACATTTTGACAGCTTATTTTATGTAACAATCCAAAAAATGAAGAAGATTCATATCTTAGGTGGACCATGTCACCAAAACATTTATTTTCCATCCAACTTGTTGATAAGGTCACAAAGACCTAGATGAAGAGACAACACAAATATTAGGTTGACCAAAACGTTTGTGGTCCATAATAAATTTTTAATGATCAATTACCACTGTTTCTATATGAGACAACACAAATATTAGGTTGATCCAAAACTTGTGGCCCACGATAAATTTTTAATGATCAATTACCACTGTTTCTATATTATGGTCCCACCTGAGATTTGGATCTGCTTCATTTTTGTGATGATGCCATAAAATGAGTTTTCAAAATGGATAGACAATGTGGATATAATTCACATACATCACGGTGTGCCTCACAGTCAAGGATCTAACCTACCTTAGTAGATCTGAGGATCCACCGAAGCTGCACCCAAAACCAGGAGATCCATATTAAAAAGGGGACCAGATTAGCTGTTATCCATGACCTTACCACAGAGCCCACCTTGATGATGTGTTATATATCCACATTGTCCTGCTGTTTCTCCAACCCATTTTAGGGCGTGATCCCAAAAATTAAGTAGATCCAAATCTTGGGTGGACCACACCACAGGAAACAATGGTGATTGAGTGCCTAACCATTAAAAATTCCAAAGGGCCCATCGTAAAACCAATTTTCGAAATGTTTATTTGCCATCCAACCTATTGATAATGTCAAGTAGACTTGGATGAAGGGAAAACACAAAGATCAGCTTGATCCAAAACTTCGTGGCCCATAAAAAGTTTTTAATGATCATTTATCCTTGTTTCTAGTGGTGTGGTCCACCTGATATTTAAATCTTCTTAAGGTTTGGGCTACATAGCTAGTCATAAATTATACATGTGGCAGAGAGAACAATTCTAGCCTCTTATCCATGGATGCCTGTTTATGGAAACATGGCCTTTGGATATTTTCCGTTTAACCATCCAATAAATGTTTATAAATCTGCTACTTAGATGATGGAATAACCGTAATTTTGGTTCCATGATCCATCTACACTAGGTACCATAATTTGGACGGTTTAATTTGACTACTTGTGTCACATTTGCAATTTCTAAGTTCTTGCATGTCATCCATTGCACTCTGTGAAGCCCACGTGATGTATGTTTTTTATCCACGCCGAGCCCAAAAATGATGCAGATCCAAAGCTCAAGTGGACCCCACCACAGAAAACTGTGGGGATTGAATGCCCACCATGGAAAGCTTTGTAGGGCCCACCGTGGAGTGATTTCTTATGGCAACACATGCTTTTTTGGGCCTCATTAAATGAAAACATATTATGTAATGCATTCTTTTTGCAAGTTTTTTTATTCCTAAATATGCAAATATGTGTATTTAGGCACGTCCTGAAGTTTCATTGAAAAATTCCACCATTGTCCCCATGTTTTTCCGTTGTTTTTTTCCCCACATTTCTAGTTATCAGTGATATTATCAGCGATAATGATATTATATCTTTATCTCCAACCAGCGAAACTTGTAGCAATACCAATTACTCGAACATTGGGCATTGCTTCATTTTGTGCACGGATATTAATAAACCTCATGAGCTCTTGCAACAATCTATACTTCATGTAAAAACCATCAAGGGCTTCTGGTTTGCAAAGTTGAGAAACCAAATAGCCTCTTCATCATTATGGTAAGGGGGAAAAATGAAGCTACTATACTTAGAGGCACAAGGAACATATCAGGGAACCTTTCATATAGCTAGCCTTACATGTCTTCTCCTTTTGAGGAGGTTGATATCAGGTGGGCAGTCAGTTGTTGAAACTTTGCCAAGCAATGCTGAGAAAGCTGACTACAAATAGCTAGGACTATGCTATTATGATGATATTGTTCCCTACTTCTCTTCATTCCAAGGAGACCCATAATAAAGATATAATGATAAAAATTATTATTTTTATTTGATTTTTTTATTTTTATTTTTATTTTTTATTTTTTTTAATGATGCTTGTTCTATTGGGATCTTTTTCTCATCATAGACCCATGAAAGTACCATAATCATGTGTTTCTTTTTCTGTTTCTCTCTGTCGTCCACAGGTTCTGTTTCCAAATGATTCATTAGTGATGTTGCTTGCACGCATGATTGGGATGCTTGGTCCTATTGACATGGAGATGCTAGTGGGGGGACAGGAGACACACAAGTATTTCACAAGTGACTACGATCTTTATCATAGAAATGAGGTTCCTTTGCAATCTCCCTCTCTTAACTTGAATAGAGTAGAAGCCTCGAAATGTGTTACATAATGTCTACCTTATTGTTTCTTTTATTGAATATTGTTAAATGAAATTTTTTGACAGCTTACTTTGTTTATTAATTATTTCGCTAATAGGAATGCAACAAAAGAATTGCATAGACCAGAGTAAAGTGTAGAACATTCCAGCTGGACTTTCTTTGATATGTAACTCTAGAAAATTGTCCCAACTTAAGGAGGATCATTTATGAAAGTAATTATTTCTTTGTTCGTTGAGCTGCTCATATTTCAGTAAATTGATGAGAAATTTTATTAGATGAATATGTAAGTGAATGTTCTGGACTGTATAAAACCAAAACGCTAAAGCCTGAATTGGAGCATGATGCAATCATCCATGTATTTTGTACTTGAGACTGTTCATCGTAATTCTATAACGTTACTATGTTCCTGTTGAAATCCCATTTGCTAAGCTTTTACGTGGAGATAAGAGGTGGTTGACCTTCCTAAGTGCTTTAATAGCATTTGGATTATCACTTATCATTAGTGAACTGCAGTGGTTATAACCAATTCAATGCTCTCATTCTACACCCATTCTTATTAGCCTATTATGTTTAGGTGTGGTTGTGATAACTTACCTACCAGTGTGCTATAACGGCTTTTAAGGGGCCATAAAGGCCATTAGGTAAAGGCAACGGTGGCAACAGTTACATGTTATGGGGTTGTAACAGCTGTAATTGCCGTTACGGAAAAAATGACCCGTAACGGTCCATTATGGGGCCGATACAGGTTTTTTGAGGTTTTTTTTTTTTTTTTTTTCAGTAATTAAAAAAAAAAGAAGAACTGTTATGGCCGTTACGGAGGCCGTTACAGCCCGTATCATAAAGGTCATGGTGGTGGCTGTTACGGCCACCGTTACCATTATGGAATACCTGGCGTCACAAGTTTGTGCACCTTGTATATTGCATGAATCATGTTTGGCACTCGATGTCTCGTCGACTATCTTCAATTGATATTCTACGGTTACAGGTGTTTGTGTTTTGGCATCTTCATCTTAACTTTGTGTCTTCTTACCCTGATCTAAGACCTTTTCTTTTTTTTTTTCCTTTAAACATACGCATGCACACCCCCACACACTCACACCACAGTGGAATTTCACCACCTATGGATACTCGAACCCTTGACCGGGTGTTGAAACTCCTCAGAGTCTACCACCCAAGCAAGCAAGAGTAAGGATCCCCCTGATCTAGGACCTGCACATTGGATAGATGTTAGAGGTTGGAAATTTTGGATTTCATGTTGTAGCGATACTGCCATATATACAAACTGGAAGGGGAGCATTTTGTAGTAATTTCCAATGGGGTAAATGAAAATCCCCATGGCTAGATTTGTGAAGACGTTGTCATTGCTGCTGTTTTGATAAGATAGCATTGCACTGGAAAGATTACTACTTGGCTGGTTTGTTTTGTTGCAGAATCACATACCATGAGACCCGATGTCCATATTTCATAGGAAGCAAAATCTATTGCTTTTCCAGTTGCTCACCAGCCTCGAACCCTAGAACAGGACTAAGGATGCAAAGTCCTTACCATCCAGACAAGGAAGCGAAATCTATTGAAACATATTTATTTAGTCTTGGATACTCTTGAATCACACCCCTGAATGTTTAGGGCAGCATTTGAGCTTAGAGGTTTTCAAATTATGTTTGGGACAGCATTGTGACCTTTACACAAATAAAAATTATGTTGAATGGCGAACGATCTTCGTGTCAATGCTTTCGTTGATTTCAGAAATGAATTTAAAACCAACATATGAATTAAACTGGGATATGGACCCTTAAAGAAGTGGTTACCATACAAATGTTTTGGGAAATCTCCATGCTGCTAAGTTTATCTAGTACAGGTGTGAGTATTGAATGTTACGGGGGACCAAGTAAGAGGGAATCCTCTTAAACCAAAAAATCTTAGAATACCTGTTCATGAAGGGTTGATCAGTATTCATTAGTTTAATCATGTTAAAAATATTTCCAACAATAATAAGTTACATTTGTAGCCTAGCGGGTAAGGCCACTTCACCCTAAATTTTAAATAACCCGCACGTCTAGAGTTCAGAACTCTGAACAATCTGGAGATCTTGAGGAAGGCAGATCCCTTTATCCTTATGCAAGCATCCAACTCAGCGCTGTGGGTTCATAACCACATTGACGTTTGTTTGTTAGAAATGCCTTAGAAAGATGTACCGTCTCCTAGTTTCTTTTTGTAGTTTATGATCCATCCTCCCTTGCTTTTAATGACTCGAGTTTAAAAAACAAAAAAACGAAAATGCCGAAAATTCCCTTCACTTTTTACAAATTGATGTATGCACCATTGCACCTTAATACTCTCAAATGTGATAAGTGAGGGACTTCAATGCTAGAAGATGGACCGTGTATTACAGTCATCCAAATGGGTTGTATGATGCAGATGTTCAGTAACTTCAACACTCTCCCTCACACACACACACACACACACACACTCTCACACTCACACTCACACTCACACATATATATGCATACATACATACATATATACATATGTATGTATGTATATATATACATATGTATGTATGTATACACACACACACACACACACACACACACACACACACACACATATATATATATACGTGTATATATATGTATACATACATACATACATACATATATACATATATGTATGTATATGTGTGTGTGTGCATGTGAAACTGTTTGCATTTTTCATGGCCCACCGAAGTTTTGGATCAAAGCCAAATTTTGTACCAGGGGGTTTCATGAGGTTCTGCTTCATGTGGACCGTTTAGATTTTCGAGACTCATCAGATATGATGAGTTCTCAAAAAAGTTCGTATGCAGTACGTACGAACTAGCTCGCAGGTGAGCATTTCCGTATGTATGTATATACATATTATATATACATATTTATATACATGTGTATATGTATATATGTATATACATACGTATATATACATGTGTGTGTGTGTGTGTGTATATATATGTATGTATGTATGTATATATAGACACGCACGCACCCATGTCATTGCTGCCCCACACGTAAAAAATACTGTTAAGGGGGGGGGGGGGGGGGGGGGGGGGGAGAGAGAGAGAAAGAGAGTCTCTTATGCGAAGGTATTTTTCCTCTTTATTTTTTAGGATTTGCAAGAAACCCTCCCTTCCAATTAAATTGTGGAAGGGTAAAGGCTTATTTGGTGGTGGACTCGTTCAAGGTGCCTTATTCCTCTTTCTATTCTCCAACAAGGTATTCATCTTTTTCTCTTTTCTTCCTCACTTTCCTTCCCTCACAACCTTTCTAAACCTGTCAAAACCCTCTAAACCAATCCATCCCTTTTCTTATTTCTCCCTACCCATCCATGCGGGGGGGGGGGGGGAGAGAGAGAGAGTCTCTTATGTGAAGGTATTTTTCCTCTTTATTTTTTAGGGTTTGCGAGAAACCCTCCCTTCCAATTAAATTGTGGAAGGGTAAAGGCTTATTTGGTGGTGGACTCCTTCAAGGTGCCTTATTCCTCTTTCTCTTCTCCAACAAGGTATTCATCTTTTTCTCTTTTCTTCTTCACTTTCCTTCCCTCACAACCTTTCTAAACCTGTCAAAGCCCTCTAAACCAATCCATCCCTTTTCTTATTTCTCCCTACCCATCCATGTGTTAACTTGCTCGCATGCACGCACGCACGTGCATCCATACGAGTCTTCATGTGTGGGCCCTATTTCGTATCCTTTCGTCCAACCCTACTGGAGAAGATTGAGAAGAAAAAATAAAAAAATAAAAATAGAGAGAGAGAGAGAGAGAGAGAGAGAGAGAGAGAGAGAGAGAGTCTCTTATGTGAAGGTATTTTTCCTCTTTGTTTTTTAGGTTTGCGAGAAACCTTCCCTTCCAATTGAATTGTGGAAGGGTAGAGGCTTATTTGTTAGTTGACTCCTCCAAGGTGCTTTCTTCCTCTCTCTCTTCTCCAACAAGGTATTCATCTTTTTCTCTTTTCTTCATTACTTCCCTTCCCTTACAACCTTTCTAAACCTGTCAAAACCATAACCCAATCCATCCCTTTTCTTCTTTCTCCCTACCCATCCATGTGTTAACTCGCCCGCCCGCATGCACACACGTACGTGCATCTGTACGTGTATTAATGTGTGGGCCTTGTTTCGTATCCTTTCCCTCCTTGATCTCCTTCCAACACTACCTCATTCTTTTATCCTTTAAACCACCAGGACCCCAACTTCCAAATCTCAATTCGTGAACCTAAAACCCTATCAAAATCTGATTTTTTTTTTGTAAAACATTTCCCAAACCAGAATTTTATTTGTGTTATTGTCTATTCACGTGGTTGTTACACTACCCACTCTGGATTGAAAGTCCCTACTTCCAAGTGGGCCACTCTCGAATTATTTTATATTTTTGTGCATCACGTATGTGATAACTTAGGACCTTTGTGTAACAAATCTGAATTTCTGAATCTATTTTGTGCACATGTTTGATTTTACATGTTGATTGCTAAAATTAATACGTAATTGATCTCTCATCTTGCATCCTATGGTAGTTTCCATTGTCCAACATCAGACATCAACTAGCTGACATTGAGATTTGACTCGCTTAGAGATTTCACCACCTGAGACCTCTGTTATGAAATGATAGTCGACATCAGTATGCTTGGTTTCCTCATTAAAAGCCAATTTCTTGCAACACGAGTGGTTCTAATCAATTATCATAGAACAACTACGTTAGAGTAGTCACAAATTCCATTTCATTTAGAAGCTTCTTTGCTAGATCATGTAACCACACTCTACTTCTTGCTCTTCTAGGTAACTAAATTACCTCCCACAAGTGGGCAATATCCAATAGTGGAATGCCTATCAATCAGAGAACTTTTCTGATATGCATTAGGAGTACCTTATAAAATGAAGATTGTAAAATAGTAGAGGGAGAGATAGAATAGAGAAGAAGAAAGAAGTAAAGAAAATGTAGAGAGAAGAGAATGGGCTGAAGTTTGGGTTCACATCCCCCTATTTTATATTATGGAAGTTTCATAACTACATATATTGTAATTAATAACAAAAGAAAAAATCCCCTCCATGTCCTATACCAAAATCACCCATCTAAGTGGTTTATATAGGTCCATATCACATTAATTAACACTCCCCATCAAGCTGGAGCATAGATATTATCTATGTCATGGTTGGAGTATGTGCTTAGCCTGAGTGAAACGAAGTGCCTTGGTGAACACATTAGCAAGTTGGTCCTAAGATCGAACATACAGAGTAGAGATTTCACCACTGGAAACTTTCTTATGTATGAAGTGATGGTGGACTTTGATGTTTTTAGTTCTTTCATGATAGACTAGATTGTTTTCTGTATGTAAAGCAACACGATTGTCACAAAATAATTGCATAGGTAGGTGCACTATAAATCGCACTAGTTGCAGCAATTTCTTGATCCATATCAACTCACAGGAGGTATGAGCCATTGCTTTGTATTCTGCTTTGGCACTCATTGGGCCACCTCACTGCTTCTTGTTCTGCCATGTGACTAGATTTCCTCTGACATATGTACAAATATCCAGCAATGGATTGTTTAGTTGTTAAAGAACCTGCCCAATCTACATCTGAATATCTTGTTACCTAAAAATGATCATTCCATTTATATATAAAATTTCTTGACCTGGTGCTCTTTTGAGGTGATGCAAAATTCAAATTACTACTTCCATGTGTGGTACTTTTAAAGAATTCATGAACTAGCTTAACACACTCACTACATAGGATGTGTCTGGTCGAGTAATAGTTTAAGTAAATAAAACTTCCAACTAATCTTCTGTACTTCCTTGGATCTTCCATTGCATCTCCTTGATCCCTTACAAGCTTATGATTAGAATCCATTTGAGTGACAACTAACTTAGTCTCAAGATTATCCATCTCTATAAGTAAATCCAAAACATATTTCTATTGAGATAAATTAATTCCTTTGGATCTGGCTACTTCTACACCAACAAAGTATTGAAGATGACCCAAATCTTTTATGAGAAAATGTTGTTGAACATACTTTATTTTTTCAATTCTCTTGTTATTACTTCATTTAACAACAATATCATGTGCATATATTACAAGCACAATGAGAACTGAGATACCTTTACGTACAATAATGGAATGATGAGCATGACTTCAAATAAAGCCATAGTTTTATTACAACCTTTGTTGGACTTGTCAAACCATGCACGTAGAGACTGTTGTAACCCATAAATTGCTTTTCAAAGTTTACACTTTGTCAGACTCTCCCTTAGCAAAAAATCTTGAAGGTTGTTCCATATAAACTTCCTCCATAAGATCACTATGAAAGAAGGCACTTTTTATGTCAACTTGGAAGAGGTTTCACCCATAATTAACAACTACAGATAGTATAACCCGAATGTAATTTAACTTGGCCATATAAGAGGAGGTTTCATGTAATCAACACCAAGTGTTTGAATATACCCATGATGGAACTTGATTGTGTAGGGTCATTTGTAACCCACAACATGTTTACTAGTCAAAAGAGTGGTAAGTTATTATTCTAATGAAGTGCACCCATCACTTCCTCATAAAACTAAGGAACAAAGTGAGAAGACTAGAACAGGGCAAAGTTGTTGAAATTTGGAGATAAGCGATGAAAGGGATCATATTTAGAGATGGGATGATCGACACATGTATTCTTACCTTTTTTTTTATATATATAAGGGCAATATGAATATCAGATATATCTGGATAACTTACTAGACCACAAGTTTCTAAAGAAGATATATTAGATGGCACGTCATGATTGGTTGTACCATCTTTTCATTTTCATTGTGAGTAGACTTGTAACGTCCCATTTTTTGAAACCCGAGTATACAACTTTTTTCCAAAAACAGGAGTGTTAGCCTTTAAAATTCAGTCTTAATGTAGTGCCCATACAGGACTTATACAATCCAAATGACAAAAGTTCATTAAACGAAAACATGAATCCATCATCTAATGGTGGAGCTCAATATGGGTCGCAGGGACCCCATATAACTCCTCAGCTACCCGATCTGCTCTAGCAATCTAGTGAATAGCATCGGCTCGCTTTACACCCGCATCAACTGATATGGTTTGATAGCGTTAATGACTATCGCAGTGAGTACCCTCTAAGATTACACACCCATCATTCATAATCCAGCATAAATCACAATATATGAGAACGGACATATTAAACAATGTAAGTTAAAATCATAGTCATATATTAAAAAATAAGCCAGTCAACATAATTTCATTATAAGAAAAATATAATAGCAATCTCATTCAAGTGGACGTGTTTAGATAGTTGAATAATCAATCATACAAACTCTGCAAAATGGCTAGAAAATCAAGCTTTAAACCTCTACTTCACCCGGAAATCATATCATATGTGAACACAACAAGATGGGTAGAAAATTAATAAGCGAACTTCAGCTCCACAAGGAAATCACAATACGATTGAACACTGTAAGATGAAGAGAGAATTAACATACAAACATCTACTTCACTCAGAAATCATATCGTACGTGAACTTTGCAAGATGGTTAGAAAATCGATAAGCGAATTCCCGCTCCACCCGGAAATCATAGTACGACCGAACACCACAAGATGAAGAGAGAAAATCATACAAACATCTACTTCACCCAGAATTCATATCGTACGTGAACACCGCAAGATGGCTAGAAAATCGATAAGTGAACTCCCGCTCCACCCGGAAATCGCAATACGACTAAACACCGCAAGATGAAGAGACAATCAATATACAAACTCTATACCACCCAGGAATCATATCATACGTGAACACCACAAGATGGTTAGAAAATCAATAAATAAACTCCCACTCCACCTGAAAATCACAATACGTCTGAACATCGCAAGATGACTAGAAAATCAACATACAAAACTCTACTTCAGCCGAAAATCATATCATATGTGAACTCCGCAAGATGGTTAGAAAATCGACAACTTCAGCTCCACCCGAAAATCACCATACGACTGAACACCGCAAGACGAAGAGAGTTAACAAGTCACAAAAAGGGCGCCGATGTTCCATCAAAGCCACAAAGGGCAAATAAGCGATCTGAGCCACATAGGGCAAATATGCGGTCCCAATCCTAGAAGACAAATATACGATCAAAGCAGCATAGGTCAAATATAGACCGCAAGATGGTAAGTCCACAACAAGTCCCATTCAATCCATCAATTGATCACAAGTAGTAACATCTAATCAATTAGCATCTTATACAACTGAAAATAGCATGTGAACATCAAATCAATTATGCTTACCAAATTTAAAGAGATATGCCCATTATCTAACACAAGATCAATTGCGCAACATGTTAGGATATGTAGTAAGATAAGCAACCCGATGAGAGAAATCAAGACATCATCTATGTCTAGATTGATGAATTTAAGTGGGAAGCTCAAAAGGTGAGTTCTCACCTTAGAGCGTAGATTTATTTCTTGCTTGGTTGGAGATCATTAAAGGACTTAAAACACTTGATTAACCTAAAATATCACATGTCAATGGTTAGGATAGAATAGATTTGGATGCGTCCAAATGATTAAGGTTCCCAATGTGTATTCAGGTTAGATTCAAATTGGTACAACTAGATAAGCTAAAGCGTAATTTAAATCCAAGAAATGTGTAATCTCAAATCTTAAATTAGTCACTAATTAGTTATAATGAACATTCTAGATAAAGTAGGGCTTGCTTACCAAAAATCCAAGTTAACTTGGGTCTAGCCCGGCTCAAAATGATCTATACTTCTCAACAAAAATGATCTACACCAATATCATTCACATACTTGCAACTAAGGAACTGACTAAATATTTAATTGCATTAAATCAGGGTTAATCATTGCAAGAAGCTAAGTTGACTCACCTTAACCTGGATCAACTCATTTGGGCTGGGCGAGCTTCAGTCGAGTAGACTCATCAGGCCCACTCTCTTCCTCCTTGCCCCTCTTATCCTGCTGGAGCCAGGTTCGACTAGGCCTACCTCAACACTATCAAACTCAGCTTCAACCGAGTCGACTCGGTTTTGACCGGACAACAGCCCCAACCTCCTTTCTCTCTCTCCCTTCTTCTTCCTCTTCTTCTTCTTCCTCCTCTTCTTTCTCACTCCTCTTCTTTTGTTAGAACACCTAGCACTAACCCCAGCCTAAAACAAGGCTTTCGACCTTGCTGAATACCTGACTGGGTCAAGTCAGCTTGACCCGCCAATGCACTCGTTTGGTTGAGGCAGACCAGTCGGAACTAGTTTCAGTTTGCCTAGCAAACCAACTCACGACCCACTCTCTCTTCTCATTCTCTAGATTCCAACAGGTCCTGGACGTGAACCACCTACAGAACTCTCCAACTCAGTGAGTTAGACTAAGCCAGCAATTGTCTTACCTCAACAGCCTATTACAACGCCCAAAGCATGACCTTCTTCGTGCTTCTTCCCTCATCTTTGCTCTTCCTGCTTCTTTCTTTCCTTTCTTCTCCTTCTACTTGAAGTTTGTGGAGCTCTGGACTTGGTCCAGACTCAGCAACACCACGGTTGAAGGTGCGGTCAGCATGAAGAAAGAGGACATCGTCCTCTCTCTTGGTTTCTTGTTTCTTTCTTCTTTCTCTCTATCTGCTCTCTCGACTTCTCCTTCTCTCTTTCCTTCCTTACTCTTTCCTTCCTTACTCTCTCCCTCTACTACTTACAGCAACGTCTGGACTGAGTCCACCCAACTCGGGTTGGTGCGGCAGTGACGCTCTCACCTTCTCTCGTTTTTTTCTTTTATGTATTTCGGATGGTAGCCTTAAAAGAGTGGGTTTTATAAGGCACGTTAATCCTATTTTTGAGAGCTTGAAGCAACTAAGCAAGCAGTTAGTTGAGTTATTAATCAATTTCATTTTGAGATGGGTTAGAAAAGATTGGCTAGGCAGGGGCTGTTTTGAATGCATGGATGACATGTAACCTTAGGGATGATCATCTGTTGAAGTGGGCCTCTAGATGAATGTCTCCGATCGGCAAATGGGGCCCATTGAATTACGATGGGTTTACCCAATCAACGGAGAAGATAACGCCCTCGATCGGCAAATGGTGCAATTATTTTGTGATAACTCAAACAGACTCCCACATTACAATCAATCTACTTTATCATGAGAGAACCAAGCATATTGAAATCGATTGTCATTTCACAAGTGAAAGGTTTTTAGTGGTGAAATTTGCACGCCGTATATTTTCTTAGGATCAATTTGATGATGCATTCACCAAAGCTCTTGGCTACGGTCAGTCTATATGTATTTATTCCAAGCTAGGCATGTGGTCCAACTTTAGGGGAGTGTTAATGCCTGGGCTATACCATTGTACCGCCCACCTTGTCTTGAGTTTTGTCCTCATGTCCCTTTATTTAGTTTATCACATGCATTTAATATACACGGATTTTTTCCTTTTTCTTTTTTACTCAATATATAAAGAGGGGGGGGGAGGGGAGCATGCAACCCTAGTTTTCTCTCTCCATTCTCTTTCTTCCCATGTCTTTTCTTTCTCTTTTGTATTTCCTTTCACTTCAACATAATTCTATGCAATCCATGCTAAAATTAAAAAGAAAATGAAATTTTCATGAAATGTTTTCTCACCTTTGACTTCTGGCCCACCTATACTTTGTGTTGAGATTTCACCCCGAATCCTAGCTCCAATTCAAACAAAGAGGAGTGATGGAAATCACTCGAGGAACAAAATCCTCCAACAAAAATGGAGGGTTTTTTTTTTTTGGAGGGGAGGGGGGAGGGGGATATTTCTTAATTTTTCATTGAATTTCCAATGAATTACGCAAGTATCAACGATAATATCGCTGATGTTGCCAATACCAATCAATTTTTATAAAAGATTCTCACAAAAAAAAAAAATTCATTAAGTCGATTTATCATGAAATGTTGCCAATATTCATATTAATGTGAAATATCACTGATAATATAAAAAAATATCAGTGATGTTTAGAAATTTACCTTGGCAGCAATATCTGTATTGTTGACCTAGCAATACTGATAATATTCAGCGATATTATCAAGATATCAATTATATTTGGAACACTAAATATAGCTAAGTGAACTTGATCCATCCAATGGCCCCATTTTATATGGGTTATGAGCCAGATGTTGACAACCGAAATTGTTCATATCCTCAATGCTAACCTTCCCAAAGGTCCAGATAATCTCAGATCATCCTCCATCAAGCTCAAATAATGGCTTGCAATAAGGGTATCTTATTGGCCGACACGATTGTGTTGTATCCATATCAGTTGGATATGATACGTGATACAGGGCCAATTCAGCCTATGTTAAAAAAATTTGAACCACATTGGCCCAAAACTGGTTGTTCCAATTCCACACCAAATCAGATTAAAGAGGAAAAAAGGTAAAAGAAAATCCCAAATTAATCCACTCAATTATATGCAAAGAGCGTACAAGTAAGAGCAAAGAATCAACAAGTTCTAATGGGAGGAGGAGACCTTTCACCTCCCCATTCCCCAAATTTGCACGACCATGATCTGAGAGAACAAGCTTTTTCACCCCCCAACTCCGAGATAGTTTTTAAAAAGGAAGTAGTTGATTTCATTAACGAATTTTTTGTTTCAGGTTTGACACCTACGGAGCTTGGTGCTACGTTCATAGCATTGATCTCGAAGGAAGGTGCAGAAAGCTTATCGGATTACAGGTCTATCAGTCTATTTGGTGGGTCGTACAAAATCCTGGCCAAGATCCTGGCAATGAGGTTCAAAAAGGCAATTGGGGGAGTCATATCAAAATCCCAGGGAGCATTTGTACTGGGAAGGCAGATTGCTGATAGCGTGTTGATGAGAAATGAAAGTATAGATACGTGTCATAGGAGAAAGATAAAGGGGTGGTCTCAAGCTGGATGGTCAAAAGGCGTATGATCATGTTGATTGAGACTTTCTCAATTACATGCTTCGTTGGTTAGGATTTGGAGAGAGATGGTGAGCATGGATTCGTGCGTGCATTACTTCAGCAAAGTTTTCGGTATTGGTGAATGGTTCGTTGTTCACAACCCCAAGTGCAGGGTTGCGATGTAGTAATAACTCGGTGAGATTGAGGTCGAATCCTCAGGGACTAAATTTGTACATATTCTGAAAGTAACTAGAAGTGGAACTAGAATAAAAACCTAATCTAAATTCTGGAATAAAAGAAGTAATCGTGAATGAGTATCAATCAATCAAAAGGAAACTAGAGCTCTAAGGATGCACTTGTAGCTATCAAGATGCTACCTTGCTTGATTCAATAAACACAACTGGAATCGAAGTTCTGTCCTATCTAGTTAGAAGATAAAATAATTGAAGCACAATCTGAACTTTGCATTGAATTAGTTCACACATGAAGGAGTATTGTGATGATTGGAAGGGATTCCATCATTCTACCATGCCCAGGAGACGATGGTGAACAACGGGATTTACCGATCTCACAATCTCATAATGGAAAAGAAGATATTCAGAGCTATTGCAACATCTATTGTAATTTGAATCACAATAAACCATAGAAAACTAAAAATATTTCTTAAATTTAAACTAGAAATCAATGAAGTTTAACATAAACAAGAATTAAAGCAAAATAAACATCCCAACATGCTACATGCTTCACCTCTTAGCCCTAGCTAAGAGATTAGCTAGTCATAGCTAACTCAAGAACATAAGAAAAACAAAAAAGATCTACTAGAACCCATTAAGATATCGAAGTAGAAAAATGTCGTCGGCGCTCCACCTAGGCCTCCTCTCCCTTACAAAACCCTAGAAGATGGTTTAAAAATAGCCTAGGAACTCCTTTATATAGTTTTGTAACTTAAACTTTCACATCGAGGCGGAAAAATCTGCACACCGCCTCAAATTTACACACTCAGCGTACGCCTTCGATAACACCTTCATTGTCATCAAAAATGGCTTTGATGTCATCGAAAATCATCCAGAACTATCCAGCGAGTTTATCCTGAAATTCCTAAATTTATCGTTGAATCGAACCGGCTTCTATTGCACCTTCGATGTCATTGAAGGCTATTCTGGAATTATTTCAAAACTATGTTTTTCTAGCCTGGAATTTCAGAATATCTTTTTTCAGGACAATTTTTAGGATTCCTTTTCTTCACTTCAAATCTTCGATACTCTTCATTCCTCGCTTGGTTTACTTGGATCTTTGGCATGTGAATTCTTCATTAATGACTTCCAAATATCTAATTCTTCATTATCTTCTTTTGATCTCTATACCCATCCTTTTAAGTACATATTTATCATAAGCTCCTGAATCACTTCGAATGACAAAAAACATATATAATTAAATCAAATTATCAATTAAATGTCAGGAAAACTAATGCAATTAAAAGGTTAAATATGCAATATTTGAGTCGCAAAACTTCCCCTAACCAGCATTTTTCTAGTCCCGAGCAAAACATGCATGGCATAATCTTTAATTCTCGAATTGCAATCCTTTTTTAGAAAACAATCTTTTGTGTAAACAAGCATGAATGAGTATAATCCAAAGAGGTGGGAGTGAAAAATTGAAAACCTAGAGCTGAATCATACGAGCAATTAATCAAGTAAGTTCTTTATCAATCACTTGAGGACAAAGTTCATGTATTAGGTTTCGAATGTGCTTAGCAAATTTCACTTACTTTCCTTAAAAATACTATCTTTTCATAATGTAGCCATGTTCACCACATTAAGATTAATTGAGAAATCAAGTACTGATTCCGAATTTATCACCTTTTCCTTCTTTTTTCACTTTTAGATTTTATATCAACAGTCTTCATTTTCACTTTCTTTTCCAGTCTTTTCATTTTTTCAATGAATTCTTTTTTTCTTTAAATTATCATGACCTTTTTGTCGATCTCTCTGTTTTCTAACTGGTTCTTTTCATCTTTTTAAGCCGGATAGTATTCTCCAGACTTAATCCTCAATATCTATCAATGATAAACATACTAACAATTGGAAATTCTAGTACAATTCACAGAAAGCAATTTGAATGTGGCTTGTGACTTAGATTAACATGATATTCAAATTTCCTCATAATCAATTAAATACAAGAACTTAGACGATAGTCTACTCTGTTAATCAAACTCCAACAATTCAAAGTTCAATCTCCATCTTATCATCATACTCAAGGCATTCTTAATTACACAACCTATCACTTTCCAAATAGGTTTTTAATTCGAGAAATTGAAAATTTTCAAAATTTTTGCTTCCCGACTAAAAAAACACTGATTAGTTTACCTAATCCACACCCCCAACCTAAAATCTACATCATCCTCAAAGTAAAAAGATATAAGCATGCATTGCACATGAGATAATGAAAAGAAAGGAGAAGTGATGGAAAGGTAGTACTTGAAGAAGGAGAATTGTAGTTTTCCCAAAGTTCTCAACATGTAGATGGGTTAGCATGAAGATTAAACTTACTAAAAAACAATCTATCCTAATCCTAAATTCTATGAAAGCAATAAACCTAACTCCACCTCTATCAAACTAGGAGGTCAATCCTGATACACAGGATCAATCAGAGGTATGAACATATCCTCTGAATTAAACTTCTCAACAAATGGCTTTAGATGATGTCCATTCACTTTGAAAACATTGCCATTTGTCGGATTCTTTATCCCGACAGCCCCGTGAGGATAGATATTGGTAACAGTGAAAGGGTCGGTCCAACGAGATTAAAGTTTTCTTGAAAAAAGATGTAACCGAGAATTGTACAGGACTTTTTGATTTGGTGTAAATGATTTCCAAAGAATGTTCCAATCATGGAACACCTTCATCCTATCCTTGTAAATTCTCGAGTTCTCGCATGCGTCATTCCAGATTTTCTCAAGTTCATTTAATTGAAGCTTGCGCAGCGAGCCATCGTTGTCTAAATTGAAGTTTAAATTTTTGATAGCTCAGTAGGCTTTATGTTCCAATTCTACAGGCAAATGACAAGCTTTCCTATAGATGAGTCTAAAGGGAGACATTCCAATGGGGATTTTAAAAGCTATACGGTAAGCCTATAAAGCATCGGTCAAGCAGATTGACCAATCCTTACGGTCAAGGTTAACCGTTTTTTTCAGAATTTGTTTAATTTTTCTGTTGAAAATCTCAGCTTGCCTGCTTGTCTGCGGGTGGTATGGAGTGCTCACTTTATGGGTGATGCCATTTTTCTTCGTTAAGTTCTCAAATGACCTATTGCAAAAGTGTAACCCTCCATCACTAATGATGGCCCGAGGCATTCCGAACCGGGAAATGATGTTTTCTTTTAAGAATCTAATGACCGTTCGATGATCATTATTCCTGCACAGGATCGCTTTGACCTACTTAGTGACATAGTCTACTACCAACAATAAGTAAATATTTCCAAAGGATTGGGGGAATGGTCCTATGAAATCGATGCCCCAGCAATCGAATGCTTCAATGATAAGAATTGGGTTTAGTGGCATCATATTTTGACAAGACAATCCTCCCAATTTCTGACAATGCTCAGAAGCTTTGCAAAACTCATGAGTATCTCTGAACATAGTGGGCCAGTAAAAGCCACACTGCAAAATTTCAGTCGTGGTCTTTTTAGCAGAGAAGTGACCACCATAGGCCTGAGAGTGGGAAAGGGAGATGACACTTTGATGTTCATTGTCTGGCACACATCTCCTTAAAATTTGGTTTGGGCAATATTTAAACATATATGGATCATCCTAGAAGAACTTACGTACCTTGGCAAAGATTTTTTTCTTATCTTGCACAGTCCAATATGTTAGCGTGAAACCTGTGGCAAGATAATTCGCAATGTCGGTAAACCAAGATAATTGGGAGAGTTTAAACAATTATTTGTAAGGGAACATATCATTAATAGGCTCAAGGGAATCAGGGAGGTCGAGTCGAGAAAGGTGGTCAGCCACTATGTTCTCTAGTCCTTTTTTGTCTCATATTTCAATATTAAATTCTTGTAGTAGGAGGATCCATCTTATCAGACGAGGCTTGACATCCTTCTTAGAAAGAAGGTACTTCAGCGCCACATGATCTTAGATCCGATCAAGTCGGACCTAAATTTGTCCAAAGCGAACACTACGGCTAAGAGTTCCATCTCCGTAGTAGTGTAGTTCACTTGGGCCAAATTTATAGTTCTACTTGCATAGTGAATCATGTAGGGCTTCTTCTCTTTTCTCTGGCCTAACATTGCCCCAGTGGTATAGTCAGATGTATCTACATAATCTCTCTGGCCTAACACTGCCCCAATAACATAATCAGATGCATTGCACATAATCTCAAAAGGTATGCTCCAATCGAGTGGCTGCATGATAGGCGCGGTAGTTAACATGCCCTTGATCTTAGTGAAAGCTTCTTGGCATTGTTCAGTCCACTCGTATGGTATATCCTTTTAAAGTAGATTGCATGAAGAACGAGAGAGATAACTAAAGTCCTTTATGAATCGTCTATAAAATCTGGCGTGTCTTAGGAAGGATCGCACATCACATATGCCCTTTGGTGGAGGTAGGTTAGAGTTAAGATCAATTTTTGCCTTGTCTACCTCAATTCCCTTGGACGAAATTATGTGTCCAAGCACAATTCTCTTGGGAACCATGAAATGACATTTCTCGCAATTCAAAACCAAATTATTTTCCTCGCATCGCTTCAGCACATTTTTTAGATTTTCCAAACACTCGCTAAAAGATAGACCAAAGACAGAAAAGTCGCCCATGAAGACCTCTAAATATTGCCCCACCGTGTCAGAAAATATACTCAACATGCATCACTGAAAGGTGGCGGGGGCATTACATAGTCCGAATGGCATCCTTCAGGAAGCAAAGGTGTCATAGGGGCATGTGAATGTTGTCTTCTCCTGATCTTCAAGGGCTATCTCTATCTGATTGTAGCACGAATACCTATCAAGGAAGCAGTAGTAAGAATGACCAGATAACCTTTCCAAAATTTGATTAATGAAGAGCAAAGGAAAGTGGTCCTTCCTCGTGATGGTATTCAATTTTCTGTAATCAATGCACATTCTCCAACCAGTGGTGACTCTAGTTGGAACAAGTTCATTGTTGGCATTGGCTACGATGGTGATTCCGGACTTCTTAGAAACCACCTAAGTTGGACTCACCCATTGATTGTCAGATATAGGGTATACGATACTCATATCCAATAACTTAAATACCTCTCCTTTAACAACTTCCTTCATGTATAGATTTAATCGACTTTGTGGTTGTCGGAAGGTTTTCGCATTATCCTCGAGATGAATGCGGTGAGTACAAATTAAAGGATCAATTCCCTTGAGATCCGCAATCGACCATCCAAGGGCTCCTTTATGCTCAATGAGAGTAAAAATAAGCATACTCTCTTGTTCTTGCTCAAGGTGGGAAGAAACCACCACCGAGTATGTCTCATTTTAACCTAAGTAGACATATTTAAGATCGGCGGGTAAAGGTTTCAAGTTAAGCTTTGGTGCCTTGAGGCTAAACTGTAGAGGCACTACATCGGTTTGGGGTAAATTTTCAAATTGTGGCCTCCACCGGTTAATTTCAAGTATCGGTGCAGCATCAAGCAAGGCATCCATCTCTCTAATTGTGCCATCATCTAAATTAGGGGAGCAGGCCAAGCACGTCTCTAGAAGATCAGAGTATAGAGTTAGGAGTGCTCTATCTTCCACGAAAGAATTCATTATATTAATTTCGTAAGTATCGTCATCATTCTCTGCTTGTTTGCTCATATTGAAAAAGATGTTGAGATCTAATGTCATATTTTCGAAAGATAAATTCATGATTCCATTCCTACAATTAATTATTGCATTTGTTGTAGCAAGGAATGAACGACCAAGAATGATAGGAATCTGAGTGCTCATAACTACGATGGGTTGAGTATCTAAGATAATAAAGTCTACTAGATAGTAGAATTTATCAACCTGGACCAACACATCTTCAATCATCCCTCTCGGTACACGAACTAAACGACCGGCAAGTTGTAATGTGGTCCGGGTGGGTTTTAATTCACCTAGACCCAATTATTCGTATACCGAGAAGGGAATCAAATTAACACTCGCTCCCAAGTCAAGAAGCGCATGCTCAATCTGGTGATTCCCAATTATACATGTGATAGTTGGGCTACCGGGATCTTTATATTTTTGTGGCACATCTTGCTTGAGGATGACACTCACCTTTTTTGTTAGAAAATTTTTCTTTTGAATGCTCTGTCGTTTCTTGGTTGTACATAAATCTTTCAGAAATTTGGCGTAAGAGAGGATTTGTTTCACAGCGTCCAGCAGAGGGATGTTGACTTTCACTTGTTTCAACACCTCTAGAATATCCTGTGAGTTAGCTAGATGTTTTGTTGCAATTATGCGTTGAGGGAATAGCGCAATCAGCTTACTTTAAGGTTCCAGTTCTAACCCATGTGGAGCAATGCTAGGTCTATCATTCTCATCTTCTTTCGGGTCCTTAGGCTTTTTAGCTCTCACTGAAATAGATTTGTCAATTGTCTTTCCACTCCTAAGAGTGGTGATACACTTAGCCTACTCCATCTGATTTGAAGAGCTTGGGTCACTTCTTTCATATTGCAGTTTTGCGTTGGGGAGGGGCTGGGCCAGAAGGATCCCTTTCTCCCAAATCGAATTTTTTGTCTCAGGCCCTTATATGACCTTTGTAAGGTCTTGAAAGGCTTGCAATATACCCTAATTAAAAAGCTCTTGGTTTTGCATATGTTTTAAGACCGGATCCTCTTGAGGTTTCCTTTAATTCAGAAATTGGTTAAGGATCCCTCGAGGAGTTGCTGTTTGTCCGTTCCTCCAACTCAAATTTGGATGGTTCCTATAACTTGAGTTATATGTATTTGAGTTATTTATGGCATTTGATTGCTCATTCAATATCTCTTGAAAAGTATGAATTGTTGGGCAATTCTCAGTTGTATGTATGTTACAAGCACAAATACCCAAACAACTTCCGCAGCCTTGTCGGGTTCTGCCTTCTTAAGTTCCATGGCCTCGACTTTTCTTGTGAGTTTGGCCATTCTTATATTTATATCATCTTCCTCTTTTAAAACATAAATCCCTCCCCTTTCCTTTGATTGAGTAGACTTAGAAGTGGTAGTTCTTGAGGAGGTATCCCATGATTTCGCGTTTTGAGCAAGTTTATCAAAATATCCCACGCATCATCGGCTTCCTTGTTCATGAATTCTCCATTACACATCATCTCCAAAAATTGGTGCATGGGTGAGGTCAATCCCTCATAAAAAAAGCTTGTTATTCGTCATGTTTCGTAGCCATGTTGTGGACATGAATTTATGAGATCCTTAAATCGCTCCCAACATTGGAAGGTCTCATCCTCTTTTTACGAAAATTCATGATTGCTTTCCTTAAGGTATTCATTTTATGATATGGGAAGAACTTTTTATGGAACTCCCTTGTCATCTCAACCCATGTGCCAATGGACCGTGGTCTTAAGGAATGTAACCACGACTTAGCCTTTTCTTTTAAAGAGAAAGGAAACAATTTCAGTCTAAATGTGTCCTCGGACACGTTTGGGAAGTGTAATGTAGATATTTTCTCATTGAACTCTTTCATATGCAAGTATGGACTTTCAGATTCCAGTCCATGAAACTTAGGGAGGAGTTGAATTACCCCTGGTTTAATATCCACTGTTCATGCATTCAATGGAAATATCATGCAGGAAGGTGTACTCACTCTCGCCGGTTGTAAATAATCTGGTAGAGTACGAGGCGGGGGTGCATTATGCACCTTGTTTTCATCTTGAACTTCCTCAACTGGAGGTTGAGGTTGATTTGCAGCCATCACTTTTATTGACTCAGAGGGTCTCAAGTGGTGTCTAATCTTGTGATGGATAGGCAACCCTTCGACTAATCCTCCTTTAATCAAAAGACGTAAAGTGTTATCACGGACCCACTTGAACATGAAACACTCACAACCTTACTAAACCTAAAAAAAAGAAAACTAAATAAAGCAAATAAGAAATCTAAAAAAGATAGAGAGAATTGGTAAGAGGTTACCGGATTGGAGTTGCTATGTTAAGATCATACAAAATAGAAAACAATGTTAGTTTCTAAAAATAATTTCAGAGAAAAAAAAATCCTAACCAAAAAACGAAGTAAAAAGTTCACCTTAATCTTAACATAATTCTAATACCAATTAATTCCAGAAAAATGTAGTCGTAGTCCCCGGCAACAGCGTTAAAAACTTGTTCAAAACCCCAAGTGCAGGGTCGTGATGTAGTAATTACTCGGTGAGACCGAAGTCGAATCCTCAGGGACTAAATTTGTACATATTCTGAAAGTAACTAGAAGTAAAACTAGAATAAAAAACTAATCTAAATTCTGGAATAAAAGAAGTAATTGTGAATGAGTATCAATCAATCAAAAGGAAACTAGAGCGCCAAGGATCCACTTGTAGCTATCAAGATGCTACATTGCTTGATTCAATAAACACAATTGGAATCGAAGTTCTATCCTATCCAGTTGGAAGATAAAATAATTGAAGCACAATCTGAACTTTGCATTGAATTAGTTCACACATGGAGTATTGTGATGATTGGAAGGGATTCCATCATTCTACCATGCCCAGGAGACGATGGTGAACAACGGGATTTACCGATCTCAGAATCTCATATTGGAAAAGAAGATATTCAGAGCTATCGCAGCATTTATTGTAATTTGAGTCACAATAAAGCATAAAAAATTAAAAATATTCCTTAAATTTAAACTAGAAATCAATGAAGTTTAACATAAACAAGAATTAAAGAAAAATAAACATCCCAACACGCTATAAGCTTCACCTCTTAGCCCTAGCTAAAAGATTAGCTAGTAATAGCTCACTCAAAAACATAAGAAAAACAAAAAAGATCTACTAGAACCCATGAAGAAATCGAAGTAGAAGAACGCCGTCGGCGCTCCACCTAGGCTTCCTCTCCCTTTCAGAACCCTAGAAGATGGTTTGGAATAGCTTGGGAATTCCTTTATATAGTTTTGCAACTCAAACTTTCACACCGAGTTGGAAAAATCCGTTTCACACCGAATTGCAAAAATCCACAAACCGCCTCAAATTTACGCACTCCGCGTACGCCTTCGATGACACCTTCGATGTCATCGAAAATTGTCCAGAACTATCCCGCGAGTTTAGTCCGAAATTCCTGAATTTCAAAATATTCAAGATTCCTTTTCTTCACTTTAAATATTCGATTCTCTTCATTCCTCACTTGGTTTATGTAGATCTTTGGCATGTGAATTCTTCATTAATGACTATCAAATCTCCAATTCTTCATTATCTTCTTTTGAGCTTTAAACCCATCTTTTTAAGCGCATATTTATCATAAGCTTCCGAATCACCTCGCATGACAAAAACGTATGTAATTAAATCAAATTATCAATTAAATGTCAGGAAAACTAATGTAATTGAAGGGTCAAATATGCAATATTTGAGTCTCAACATTCGTCAAACGGCTACTTCTCTTTTAGAGGTTTGCGATAGGGAGATCCTTCATCCCCCTTATCTCTTTGTGGTTGTAATGGAAGCGTTGAGCAGGATGATTGATAAAGGAATGAAGGAAAAGCTAATTAGGGGTTTCTTTGTTGATAACACCGATTTTCAAATGTCCCACCTTCAGTGTGTGAATGACACGCTTTCACTTTGTAAGGCTATAGAAGACTTGGTAGAGAATTGGCACCTGATTATTGTATGCTTTGAAGTAGTGTCAGGACTTGGAATTAATATTGCTAAGAGCAGACTACTAGGTGTGGGATTATCCAAGGAGGAGGTGGTTTCGTTTGCGAGATTGTTCGAGTGCAAGGCAGGATTTTTTTTGACTACTTACCTTGAGCTTTCTTTGTGCATAGGCAAGCCCTCGAAGTGTGTATGGGATAAGGTGATTAAGCGGTTTGTCAAGAAGGTTTCGAAATGGCAGTCGAGGACTTTCTCTTTAGGGGGAAGGATCATGCTCATAAAGGCAACAATGTCTAATCTTCTGGTCTACTTCATGTCATTGTTTAAATGGCTGAAATCGGTGTTGCGGAGATTTGAGAAAATAATGAGAGATCTCTTATGGAAGGGTGTGGAAGATAAACACAAGTTTCATCTTATGATGTGAGAAGAAGTTTGTAAGCCTCAAGAGCAAGGCGGTGCGGGTTTGAGAGATTTGGTGTTTATTAACGACGATTTAATAGCCAAATGGGGGTGGAGATTTGGGGTTAAAGAGGATACCTTTTGGAGGGAAGCAATAGGTAGAAAATATGGGGTAGGCGAAGGGGGTTGGTTGATCCGGGCCTTGTCCTTGTATAGGGCCTCCTCGGTGAGGGATGCCGATTGCATCCTACCCCAAGGTATCCCGTATCGGTATCAGTTGGCGTAACGGTGCCCTCCGATAACGATATAGATACGGGGGTGTAATGGCGATACGGGAGCGTAACGACCTGTAATGGTGCTTCTTTTTTTTTTTTTTGCCAAAAAAATATGAAAAAATATGGATCAAGTCCGGAATATTCTAAGCATTCCAAATATGCATTCATTTATAAATTGGAACATGTTAATGGTGGTGTAACGGTCCACTCTTTGGTGAGAAGTTGTATCGGACTGTTTGATTAATTTTTTAACCAGGTAACTTGAATTTGACTACAAAATTCATATATTTAATTTTCTAAATATTTAATTTATATACTTAAAAATTTGATATCATTTCTCCCAATAGTTCTTTTAAAAAATTAAATTAAATTTAGGTAGATGGCGTTGACAATTTGGGGCTAACTTGGAGGACCAATCTATGCCCCAAATTAGCCTCAAATTCATGCAATTCATGGCCATTATCCCACTTATGAATTGGTGGACATTTATTGGATAGTGAATCATGAAAAAAATCAAAAGGGCCTATTTTAAAAAATAAAAGTCCACAAATTAACAATTAAAACTATTCAAACAATTTGATTTTGGCATTGTGAGTTAGCATTGCAGTCCATAATTTAATTGGTAAATTTTAAGTTAATATATGTCTCATGTACAATTTTTTAAGGGCCCGAATTAAGCAGGACTCAGATTGTGAAGTGTGAAGTGTGGCACGTGTCAAAGTTTTTTAGACCCCACCTGTGATGAATGTGTTATATCCACACCGTCCATCCATTTTGCCAAATAATTTTAGGGCATAAGCCCAAAAATGAGGCACATCCAAAGCTCAGGTGGACTGCACCATAAGAAACAACATTAATTAAACGTTCACCATTAAAAATTTATTGGGGGCTACAAAAGTTTTAGATCAAGCTAACATGTGTGTTTTCCCTTCATCCACGTCAGTGTGACCCAATTAATATGTTAGATTGGAAATAAACATTACAGTGGACCCTAAGAAATTTTTAATGGTGAGCATTCTATAACCACTGTTTCCTATGGTGTGGTCCACCTGAGATTTGGATATTACTAATTTTTTAGATCCTGACCTAAAATGACATGGCTAAATGGAGGGACGACATGGATAAAATATATCTAAACCGTACGGTGGGGGCCACTCGAGTCTGATCACGAGGTATGTGTTATATCTAAACCGTCCATTCATTTGACGAGCTCGTCTTAAGGCTTGAACAGATTGGATGGAAAATAAACATTACGGTGGGCCCTACAAATTGTTTAACGGTGAAAATCATTATCTCCGCTGCTATTTTTGGTGTGGTCCAAACGATCTTTGGATATAATTCATTTTTTTTGGTAGTGCTCTAAAATGATCTCTAAAAATAGATGAACGGTGTAGATATAATAAATACGTCACTGTGGAGCCCACGTAACTTTAATCTCCTTTGAACTGTTCGTACCCATTTCGCGTATCGTGTAACGGTGTCGGCCATTACCGTTACGTATTGGCCAATACGGCCGTATCGTAATGGATATGGGACTCCTTGTCCTACCCCCACTTGGACGATAATCCGTCTAGGCAAGCCTCTGTGGGGCCCACCGTGATGTAAGTGTTTTATCCACGCTACTCATCGCTTTTATAAGATCATTTTAAGGTGTGTTAAAAAAATAAAATGAAGCATATATACAACTTCAGTGGACCACCTCAAATGAAGATGCAATGATAATGACACCCACCGTTGAAACCTTTCTAAGGGCCGCCATGATGTTCTTTTACTAACCTATTAATAAGGTCATGTAGACGTGGATGAAGTGAAAAAACAAATATCAGCTTGATCTGAAACTTCTCCAGCTCCCAAGAAGTTTTTGATGGTGGATGTTCAATCCACACTTTGTGGTCCACTTAATCCCTGGAACTGCCTTACTTTTTATCTCATATGTTAAAATGATATGAGAAAAAGGATTAACGGCGTGGATAAAACACTTACATCACGGTAGGCCCCACAGAGCCCTGCCCGGATGGATTACCGTCCGGGCTGGGGTAGGATGCAATCCTCATCCCTTGGTGTGGAAGGGGATAGCTCGGATGAGGAAAAAGGTGTGGGAAGGCATTGGGTTTTCATTAGGGAATGAGCTGAAAATCAGATTTGGGGAAGACATCTAGGTGGGGGAGCAAAAATTGGGGGTGGTTTTTCCATGGTTGTCGAGGGCTGCTTTGGGGGAAGGCCTAGTAGTGGCAAGGTGCTTTTCGATCCTAGGAGAGAGTTGTATATGGTCTCCACCTTGCATAAGGAATTTAGTAGACGAAGAGGTTGAGGGGCTACCGGCTTTGCTCTCCCTGCTTGATAAGGTGAGGCCGGTATTATCCGGATCGGACTCGTTAGTGTGGCTAAAAGATAGATCCAGGAGATTTTCGGTTAGATCCTTCTAAAAGGTTTTTGGAGGGAGGTGATGTAAGTAGTGGGCCAATCCCATCTGCTTTAATATGGCGGTATGGCACACCCTCTAAGGTGGCGGCTTTTGCTTGGTTAGGGGGGAGCAGCAAGGTTCTGAGAGTTGATAATCTCAGAAAAAGAAATATGATTCTCCCAAATGCATGCTTGATGTGCTTTCAGGATGAGGAATCGGTGAATCACATATTCATTCATTGCGACTTTGTGCGTCAGGTGTGGCATAACTTCTTCAACCTTTTTGGAACTGTGGGTTTCGCCAGAATCCATTGGTCAATTCTTTCTCATGTGGCACAAAGGTGGTGGGGAGAGAGCGGATCGGAAAGTGTAGCAGCTCATGCTGTTGGCAGGATTATGGTTTTTATGGTTGGAAAGGAATAACTGAACTTTCAGGAATCAATTGCGTCGAGTAGAGGATGTGCTTAGGGCGGCGAAATTTCATGTAATAGAATGGACTGTGGCTGCAAGGGTTGTAGCTCAATTTCCGGCCAACTGGGCTGAGCTTATTTAGCTCTTCGGTCCGTGTATAGTTTTCCTGATTGTATATTCTGGCCTCGGCCGTTTCTCTTTATAAATTTTCTTTCTCATCACTCAAAAAAAAAAAAAAAAAAAAAAAGATCTGAGAGAACATGCAAACACTAAACCCTGTTGGATTGAATATGCTTGTAGGCAATCATGATGACTGAAATAACCTATAAGATCAACATTGTATATCTATTCCTTGTCAAATGTACAACTGATTTTTAATACTTTTGCCCAAACCAAAGGCTTTGATTCATTTGGCTGTGTAATTTGTTAAGAGAACCATCTCCAATTCCTCCCTTTTGTTCTCGAATGACCGAGCCCTCTTTCCTTCTTTTACCTGCTTACAACCTCTTGATCAACTCAGTGTTTTGTCAAGTTTCCGTGATAGTGGGAATCAGCACAGAAGAGCCAACAAGTATTGTTTAGGCCATGCTCCATGTACAATGCCTGGCACTGTCTCTTACTGTATGTGAGGGCTGTAAATAAGGCCAGGCCTAAGGTTGTTTTGAACTATTCAGGCCAGGCCATTGGGCCAGAGCTATTCAAAAGCCTACATTTGCTAGCTTAGGCCCGGCCCATTGAAAACCCTAGTGCATGTTCTTTGTGATTTATGTTACCATAGACATAAGACTTACATTCTCCGCCTGGCGTAGCTAAGTACATAGCATTTGAGGTGCAATATCTATTTCAGTTGCAACTATTGTATGTTAGTCTTGACCCTACACAATGTACAAAGTATCTGCTAACATTGGAATATGCAATTGGTATCCTTTGTAGTATACATGTACAGCAGTTTCAAATAAAAATAATCTAATCATTTCATGACAAGTTTATCTGGAGTTTGATGTTTGGGTGGGTGGAAATGTTGGAGAATAACAAAAGCATCCTCCTCTATTTGGAAGATGATTGATTTGCATGCAAACCGATTTGCAAGATACATTGCTCAGTAATAATCCTCTTTCCAGGATAGCTATCTTTGGTTCCATTGATGCATTTGCAGTTTGATTTTCCAATATCCTTTTGATTCCCGTCTACATTGAAAATGTTGTGTGGCTGTATTACCCATCCATATCTGACTAGGACAATTTTTTATTTTTTATTTTAATCTTATAAATGAATGGAGGAGAAGAAGATATTATTTCACTCTTTTAAATGGATTATTTCCCTTTCAGGAAACTGACCAGCTGGAGTATATAATCCCAGAGAAATCCTCACTGGAACATCGGCTTGAAGTTTCCGACATGGAATTTATTGAATTTGTTAGAGAATTGCTTCAAACAAACCCAGATAAGCGGCCCACAGCTACAGAGGCACTAGAACATCCATGGTTATCCCACCCATGTTAATCACTACCCTGTTCCTGTTCAATATCTTCTTAAAAAATCTCAAAGTCAGTGCTACCGCTAAGCAGATTTGGTGCGGTGTTGCTGGTTTGTCTTTTTTTTCTTTTTTCTTTTACCTTATCATATATCATGTATAGTCATGTATAGTTATGAAATTGAGTGATCTGCAATTCGATTGGTTCACATAGGCAGTGGGACCCACACATCCGAGCATGGAACCTTGTTTTTATTTTTCTACTTAGGTTGACTGCCTAAGCAATAAATCAAACTGCATGGGTGCACATTTCCTTACAAGTGTGTCTGAGATTAGCAGGGCTTTCTATTGTAGCTACATGTTTTTATATTTTATTTTTTCGAGGGGGACATTTATTATTGCTTTATATGTTTGATTGCAAATCTGCTGACCTGCTTATGAGTTTCAATGCTATATGAGAAATATTTGCATTATCATCTTAGCTTCTCATAGACATTTTATTTTATTTTTTTCCTTTATTTAATTACATTTGTTATTTAAAACTCAAAAACAATTTGTTTCTAGTATGACTTGAGCTTAGTCCAAACTCAACTGTATATCCTAATCCCATTGATCCTATTCATACTTGAAATTACATCTCTTCCCAAACATCCTGCAGATTTGAAACTCAAGTGGGCCAAAATACTAGATATGGAGGCACCCACCATTGAAACCGTCTTGGCCTCGCCAGGGTGTTTTCATGCCATCCAAGCTATTCATAAAGTGAGTCCCAACAGGATGAAGGTAAAAATGCTATTATCAGCTTGATCCAAAACTTAAGGGGCCTACCATAATGTATATCTTTTATCCACCCGTCTAACCATTTTGCTAGATTATTTTATGGGATGAGCTCAAAAATGGGTTAGATCTAAAGCTTAATTGGACCACACACCACAAGAAACAATGGGGATAATGATGCTCATTGTTGAAACTTTCCTAGGGCCCATGGTGATGTTTATTTTCCATGGAAACTATTGATTGGGTCATTTTAACCTAGATGATGGGAAAACAAAATATCAGCACTAAGAAAATTTTAACACGGGCATTCAATCCCCTGTGTATGGTCCACTTGAGCCTTGGATCTGCTTAATTTTTTAGATCATGCACTAAAATGATCTGTTAACATGGATGGATGGCATGGATAAAACACATACATGGAGATCCAATCTTAAGTGAAACCGCATAAGAGGAATGACAGCCACCCTCATAAACTTCCTAGGGCCCGCTGTGATAGTTATTTTCCATCCAACCTGTTCATAAGATCATATAGACCTTAAAGGGAAAACACAAATATCAGCTTGATCCAAATCTTTTGTGGCCCTTGCAGTTTTCAACTGTAGACGTTTAATCCCCACTGTGTGGTCTACTTGAGCCTTTGGATCTGCCTCATTTTTGGGCTTATAACCTAAAATTGTCTGGCAAAATAGTTGGAATGGTGTTGATAAAATCCATACACCACGGTGGCCCCCTCAGAGGCCTCGGGACAGGTGTGGAAGTACCAAACCGCGTCCCCTCAACTCAACATTTGTTGTGTGCAGTTGTGCAGTCAAACTTAGGGACACGGAATTTCTCCCCCGGCCTTTCGCAGGAAGTTCTTGCCGTGGCATGTTAGGTGGGGCCCACAGTGATATTTATGAGCCGTTTTACAAGCTCATTTTAGAATATGCAACAAAAAATGAAGTGGATCTTAAACTTACGTGGGCCACACGTGAGGGATGGAAACCCTCATTGGCTCCACCTTGATGTTTATATGCCTTCCAAACCTCAAACCTTTTATAAATTCATTCCCTCTGAGATGAAGTGAGAATATAAAAAACTTAACATGATATAAAACTTTTACGGCCATATGAATGTTTCAACTGTTATCATTGAATCCTCACTTTTTCTTCTCATATGGCCCACTTGAGTTTTAGATCCACCTCATTTTTTGTCACGTCCTAAAATGAGCTTGCAAAACAGATGGATGATGTGGATTTCTCACAAACATCATGGTGGCTCTCACCTCACTTTCTAGCGCGAAACTTTTGTATTAAAAGGCTTTCCTAGGAAATTGCATTCCAAACTTAGCAATGGCGGGGAAATTAATTATTTAGCACTTTGGGTACTCACCTGAGAGGTTACCAAGGTGTTTTGGTTGACCCATTACCTAAGGACGTCTAATCCCAGGTTAGTAAAAAATCTGGGGTGTTACAATCTACCTCCCTTAAAACAAAATTTCGTCCCTGAAATTGGCTAAGGGCAGTGAGTACTTTTTCTTAGGAAGGTTCAAATCCTATTTAATGGCCTAACCTTATGTATAACTTAAATCAACTGTTTCGAGCCTGGGCCAGTGAGGAAGAGGCTAATCATGCTTCTGCTGCGCCACTCTGATCTAACGGTTGCATTGGCTAATCCTATCAAGATTGGGCTCAATACGTTCTACCTCCCTTAAAACTTAGTTCTTCTTAAAGTTCAAGATCCTATGTCCCGATCCATATATCGAAACGAGGTGTTACTTGGGATCTATCCTTTACATGAAATAGAAAACAACCCCTCACTACATTGGTCTTCCTTTGCTAACGATGCGTTCTATGGCATTGGTACCTATGGTTGTAGAAAAAAGTCTAATATCTATTGTGATTGAGTTCAGGGACAGGAGTGAGCTTGCGGCAAGATGTCTAATTCTCTACTGGCTATAAGTCCTCGCCATTTCCCAAAGACAATGTGATAACTTTTGGTTGTAGGTGGTTGGGCCAACACGGAAGAAAGGTTGTGTGGTGGGTCTGAGCCGGATACATAAACCTTCTGCTGAGACTCTAACAGAAAATTCGTCGTATCAGTTCTTAATCCTAGCCGATGCCGATCCTTTGCTTGATCAGAGCATTGGATTTATTGGTAACTACCAGGATTAAGGGGTCAAGTCAAACCGCGAATACATCGATTACATATATCGTTCCTTTACTCTGTGTTCCCGAATGCAAAAAGTCCTTGGAGAAGCCAATACTAAGGGGCGTGCTAATTCATCCTAAGTTCAATCTAAGGGATTTATACATTTTTCCTGAGAGTGAATGGTTCTAAGTTAAAACAACCTTCCTAAGGGTTATAATAGAAGTCTATAAGCATTACGGGGAGCTATCAAAGGAATAAGGTCCTACTCCAACCAATTCTAACCTATTATTCCTTAGCATATACTAGCTTTACACTACTTAAGGTAACTAGTAGACTAGTCTGCAACTCACTGGCTATAAACCAAAGTCTAGGCTCATACGTTAGATGGTTTCATACCATTTCCACTATAGGGGATTGTTCTATCGCTTAGGGTCAAGATTATCTAAATGGAATTGGATTTCCTATGTCGTCAGATTCTTCAAATCTAGGAGTGCTAACACTAGGTCCAAAACGCCAAGGGCCTATATGGCCAGTAGCATTAAGTTGTGTTAAATGGAATTGCATTCCTAATCTCATGTCGGGATTGGAAGTGGCATGCTTGGTAGGAGGGTGGGTTGGGATAAAAATTAATATCATAGGTTTAATACCGGAATTTACAACATGGTCGTGGAAGCCATAGGATACACCCGATTTAAGGACAATACCTTACAGCGACCTAAACGGTATGCACTCCATCTAACTAAATTCGGCTATATTAAGCCCAAACCAGTACACAAACATTCACATAACAAGTCGAAAAACGCCATGCATTTCATTAAATCAAAATTTATCACAATACAGGAGACATATTCTTACATGTACCATGACAAGAAATGCATGGGAGCTAAGCCAGTCAGCTACTACAGCAACATAAGCAAACTATTAGCCTTATCAGGCTTACACACAGAAAGCAGGAAGCGACTAACTACTACCAACAACATCTAAAATCTCATCGCTAGTCCGAGTCAGGCGATGGAGGAGGATCACCCTTATCCTGCAAGCAATACAGGATAGCCTTCAAAGTACGAGTCACCTTGCCGAATTTCTTCTTCATGACGGCCTTGGTATCCTCAACCTCGGCCCGAAGTTCCTGAACTTCCTGTCGCAAGGTGACCTGATTCTCCTCGAGTCGGGCAATATGAGCATCTATAGTAGCCCGAGTCGCTGGAAGAGGGCTCTCATCAGTATCCTGAGCCTCCTCCTCTTCTTCTTCCTGGGCTTCTTCCTCTATTTCTGCCCCAGCCTCTTCTTCACCAACATCCGCTTCATTATCATAATCGCCTTCGCTATCATGATCAAGCAGAGCCTCGCGCTACCGAGGCCCTATCTTCATTCTGTCCATGGTAGTCTCATCGATGAAGTGAATCGATACAGGCAACTCCGGCCCAAGTCTGTACGCAAACTCGAGCGCGATCTTGCATATGAGCCGGCCAAAAGGAATAGACTCAGACGTTCTTCTTGATCTCGCTATGAGGACGATCTGTCGCAACACAAAGGTGGCCATACATACATTCTCTCCCTGGCCCACCTGATACAGGAAGTCAACCATGAGGCGCGTACATTCAACTCGATTTGTCGACCTGGGATACACATTGAACGTACAAATGTAGTGCAGCAGGCGAAAATCATCCGACATATGAGACGTTAAGAGGCTTCTGTTAGGCTGCCACGGTACCAAACTACCGCATAGGAACCTGGTACGACGATCTCGCTCACGCACACTCTTCAGATTCTCAGCACTTGGATGAACTTCACCAAGAGGCACTTTTAGAATACGAGCTATCAACCGAACATCAATCGTAGCCATCCGGTCTCTATCAAAGGGAATCTTAAACTGCAATGGCTCCAACGTAGGATCCCGGATACGAGCGTAGAAGGCACGAACGGTGCGCATGTTTGCTCGGGACTGTGCTTCAAAGAGCGGACCCCAGTTTGCAGCTTCAATGCGCTCAAATAACAGATATTCACCGAAGATCCACTCATCCACATGGGCTTCAAACAGTACCTCACGGTCAGTATAATCGCCATGAGACATCTCTGCTAACAGCACTCGTCCTATTTGAGCATGGGGATCCAAATCCCGCTTGTATGAAACTCACGAGCTGTGCTTGGACCTGCAGCAGCGTTTGAGCTAGCGGTGCCACCTCTCGGCCTTCTTGATTGCGAAGGGCGACCAGGCCCAGCCTCGTCTGTGGCAGTCTTCCTCTTCCCCATCAAAGAGAGAATGGTGGAGAAAGAGAAAAGAGACAAAATGGCTTCAATAATGGCCATGGAAAATGAGGAAAATGGGGAGAAATGGTTGTCCAAACGGACTGAAGTGAATCTAAGCGTTGTAAAGGGATGATTCATGCTTCCAAGGGCTAGATTTTCAAAAAGAAAAGAGAAGAATAAAGAGGAATGGAGCTCCACCCGATTTCAGCCACAAATGGAGGTTGTAGGAGCTCCAACAGATGATATTTGAAAGGGAGAGGTTGTAAACAGCAATGGAGGGATGGAGTGGGATCGTTTCTAGCAGGGAATGGGATTGGGAGTGATTTGGAGTTGCGGCTTGAGATGGGGCAGCAAGAAAAATGAAAATGGAGCTTGGGAGGGGCATTTTTTGTGAAGGAGGTACCCTTTCTAAGGGGTTTTGACAGACGGACGGCATATGGGAGGGGTGCCCTACCCAAAAAAACACGCGCGCCCGAGTTTCACAGCAAGTGGGGCCCACTGTACGCGATCCATCGCCGGATCGGCGATGGCATTGCCGGCTGATGGTGGTCCAGCTGGTCTGGCCTGGTGGGCTGGGTCCCCCCTGCCCTGGAGGTCCCAGATATATATGGGCCCCACCCTAGTTCATTATATTTTGACCTAGGGAGGCCCAAACTTCCCTCCAGGGCATTCCGGGGCCAATCTGTAAACCAGAATACTTTTACTCATTATGTAGCATATGATTTTGCGGTAGGAGGAGCTAATCCATCCAACTAACTTATTAGTTACAAAATATTTTAAATTTGGAATGGCCAAAAGACCAATTTTCACATATTTTTACTATTCATTATAAAATTTTATCTAAGTATGATTTTATATCATTTTCACATTAGGATCAATGGCTAACATGAAAATACTGAGAAAGGATTGAAGAATGGAGTGGTGAGGGGAAGGATTTTGAAGAAATTAAGTGAAACGGGGTTTTTAAGCCCTAGCGATTAAATGTAAGGGTCGTGGTTGCCCCACTGCCCAAGAATTTATATTTCTAGGTTTGAAACCTTTCAGAAAACGTCTCAAACCCGCCTACTTACAACCTAGGAGCTACTTAGGTCGCATCACGCGACCATA
Source organism: Magnolia kwangsiensis (assembly GCA_037074715.1). NCBI lineage: Eukaryota > Viridiplantae > Streptophyta > Magnoliopsida > Magnoliales > Magnoliaceae > Magnolia > Magnolia kwangsiensis. Next base: position 74,896,492 of record CM073578.1, read on the forward strand.
GATGTGTTATAAACTCGATCGTATGATCGACTTGAGTAGACTTCGCTTATTGGCGAAACTGCGATCCTACGAGTGTTTCTAGGTTCTTCTCGCACCCACCTAAGTCAAAGAAGCGACAACATACGTCGCGTGTCTATAACCCAGGTCCGGTTTAATCTCATTCATGCTCTGATACCAACTTGTAACACTCCGAAAATCGGGGGTCGGGTAGAAACCCAACTCCCGAGTTCTAGAACGTCACTTATGCAACATAGATAATGATAAATTCATGTTATCTGTAAAATGACATTAAACAAGATTGAGACAAAGCCAAAATAGCGTTTCATACTCCAGAGACAGTTAATTTAGCAAGCGAAAGACTGTGATAAATACATAAAATATATAATTGATTGTAAGTCTCCAGAGTGTGAACATGTTACCAAGTTAATTAAATACATGTATACTCCAAAAATGAAAAGAAAAGAATATACATGAGTACTCCAACAATATAAAAATGACAAGAGTCATGGTGTCTAATCAACCTCCCTGTAATCCCGTCGATCAGAACACGCGTAAAGGAGGGATCCTCCTCATCATCATCAAGTCCGGCTCCGCTTCACAAGCAGCGCCATCATCTGCAACTAAAACAGGGACTGGTTGGTTTGCGCGACACCGTCCCGTATCGTGGGAGTGAGTGATCAACTCAGTAGAATAATAGAGCAGAGATTAGTATGTTCTCAAATCAATCATGCGATAATAGTAAAGCAATTAATCAAACATTCCTAAATATTATTGTTAATGCAATATAACATGACATGATGGATGCCCTCATCGACGATCTCCCTCATACGGCACCATCTTACGCCCGCGGCATGCTTTCTTCCCACAGTGCTCCACTCTTCCAGGTACATGCAATGTGATGGTGATATGATTACCGAGTTATTATTAGTCCATTCATACAGTAGTATTGAAAAACTAAGGTACCTTACTTATATCAATCCCAACACAGATCCTGTCTAGGGTCGTCACTCCTAGTAATCTCATATGATGTTATATTTGTAGGTCGCTGCAAGGGCTGTCAGGGCTGTTGCTCACACTCGTTGCACCGCTCTCCCATCACCTTATCAATACAGACATAATTATCCTTAAGACTGCATCAGGACTCGTCGTCCCCATGCGGTGTCAGGATAAACTCAAGGTCACTACAAAGGGCTCGTCACCTGATCAGTGTAGGCCGACAGCAAGAATATAGTGTCCCATACCACCATAACCTGCTCAGAGTAGGGTGCTCACTGGTCACTACGGGGAGGTTTGTGGCCCCAGCGTAGGCCGACAGCTCGACCACGGTGTCTCATACCACTATGCCCGGCTCATAAGTCTTTATGGATCAAGGTACCATGGTTAACAAGGTTTCCAATGGTAAGTTCAGTACCGTAAGTTCAAGCAGTTATGACTCATACATGGTGAACATACAATGGCTAGTCGGGTTACTTTACGGGCTCGACTAGTACGAGCGCATCTCAAGCTGAACGACATGAAGTGCATGAAACACTTCATGTGGCCTAACCACTGCCGCCAACCCAAACACGACTCGCGTTCATCGACGCGTCCTCTGTAGTGAATAGAAGCCCACCGCTAATTCAATCCATTACCAAGCTTGGCATAGCTCAACTTCGCTCGGCCACTAGCTGAGTAGAGGTGTACACGAGTCGAGTCAATCTTGGCATAGCTCAACTTCGCTAGGCCACTAACTGACCCTAACTCGAACTCAGCTTAGCTCGATCCTCGAGTCTAACTCACTAGCTTAGCTTGGTTCGGTCAACAACTCGAGCTAGTTCGAGCCGAGCTCGAGCCAAGATCGAGCCTGAGTTCACCTGTGCAACATTTTTACAAATGCATGGACTACACCTTCAAGTTCTTGCTGTATGTAAAACAACATCAATAATTTTACAGGTATTTCATCAAACACCTTGTGTAGGCAACATCAAAATTAATAAAAAAAAATGTATTTGTTTCATTTACATACCTTCCTTGCCACCCATCTTCATTCAGTCATTTCCTCAAACACTTGGTGAGCAACATCAATATCAAAGTAACCGGGTCACCGAACTAGTTCGATCCAAATTCAATTCAAGTTGGGTTCGGTCCAAGTCGAGTCGAGCTCAGGCAACCTCGAACTCAGTTTGAAATTTATTTTAGCTCAAAAATTCAGCTCAACTCAACTCGAACTCAATTTCAAACCAAGTGGAATCAAGCTTCTTCGAGTCGAGTGGAGCTAGCTAACCGATGTAACTCAGTTCATGTACGGCTCTAGTGCTGAGTAAACTCCATGAGGTTCGCCATAATTTATGTAGTTTATCTACTCCATCCATCCATTTTAATATATAATTTTTGGGCTCTATCCCAAAGGTGAAGCATATCCAACGTTCAAATGGACCACACCACGAGAAAAGTTTCAATTGAACTTTTACTGTTGAAAAATTTTTGGGGGCCATAGAAGTTTTGGATCTAGCTTATATTTATGTTTTCCCTTCATCAATGTATTTATGATCTTATGAACAAATTGGATGGCAAATAAACATCACTGTGGGGCCTAGCAAGGTTTTAAAGGTGGAAATCATTATTTCCATTGTTTCCTGTTATATGATCCACTCGATCTTTGGATATGCTTCAATTTTGGGATGGACAACGTGGTCCACATACATTCACGGTGGGCCCAACTGTGTTTACTCAATATGATAAGAGTGTACTAGTAACTCGGTACGCAATCCGATTTCCCCTCGAAAAGCCTGCTGCTGGAATTTCTTGACAGGGAAAGTTAGGCGGGGCACTGTGATGTTTGTGCGATATTCATCCTGTCCAGGAGGTTTCAACGGTGGACATTTCCCTAGCCACTTAATTGTTGTTGTGCAGCCCACTTGAATATTGGATCCGTCTCGTGTTTGGCCCCATGACGTAACACGATCTGAAAATAACTGGATGGACGTGTAGATATCTCACAAACATCACGGTGGATCCCGCCTAACAGGAAGTTCCTGCTAAAGGCCTCCCTGACGGGGGAAATGAGTGAATAGTTACCTACTCGCTTGGCAATGGCTAGTGGTCGCTGCTCCATGGTCTCCACTACTATGTATGTGTTTTATCCATGCTGTTTATCTTCTTTTACTTTTTTTCATTTTTACATGTAATTTTGTCTAAAAATAAGGTAGATCCAAATCTCAAGTGGGTAATTACCGTTGATTGAACGCCCACCACTAAAAAGTTATTAGGCCATAGAAGTTTTGGATCAAGCTAATACTTGTTTTATACGACTTAATCAACAGGTTGGAAGTCACATAAATGTTACAGTGGACTTTCAATCACTACTGTTTTCTTGTGGTGTGGTCCATCTGAAACTTAGATCTGCCGTACTTTTGCGATCAAGACTTAAAATGATCTGTAGAAATGAATGGACAGCATGGATAAAACACATACATCATGGTGGGGCCATAGAACACCGAGGCTAGTGGTAGCGTCACTAGCCAAATTGTCCTCCACGAAGAATCCGCATGGAGAAGCAGGGTGTGAGGTGTAATACACCACCGATTTTGGTGGTACGTCGATGACATCGAGTTCTTTTGGCTCACATCATGTGTTACATCCAGACTGTTTATCCATTTGGAGAGATCATTTTAGGGCACCGTGAGAAAAAATGTGTTAGATTTTATAGAGGATGGAACCCTGGGGGCTGAGTCCACTCATGCTTTTTACATGTGACTTTTTTAAAAGGGATTTTGTACTTTGATTAGAAAGAGTATTATATTTGACTAGAGTTGCCACTACCTAGTTATGTCATTTCTATAGTAGATTAAAAATTCAGTATAAGGAGAGAGAAGGTATTAGGCACTCACTCTGCTAGCACTAATGTACTTCTTTATTTCACAAGATCTGACCATTCTTAACGGTTAGGATTTAATTATTAATGTACTGTCTTTATTTCACAAGATCTGACCATTTTTGAGGGTTAGGATTTAGTTATTGCATGCAAATGATGTATGATATTTATTGAATGCAATGCTTATGACTAAGTGTCAGGTAATTGACAGGGTTTCTGATAGGCATGATTCGATTATCAAAGCATACTCCTGAGCTAAATTGGTGAAATGTGTGTTGAATGAATGTGATGCGTGTTGCACGATAAAAATGCTGAGATTAGATGAAGCTTGATTGTAGATCGAACCTCGCAAGGGTTGGATTGAAATGCTTGGATCAAGATCTTGATGGCTCAGGAGATTGTAGTTGGATCGGACTGAGTTTGACCTGGGCTGGACTCTTTCCCATACCTCTGTCCTCTCCTTGGTGGAGGAATAGAGTGGCTAAGCTAAGGCTTAAGGGGGGCGAGTGAGGAAGCCTTGACATGGGAGTGGATAAGTGAGAGGGGATGATTTGAAATTTGAAGTGAAGGGGTATTTATAAGCTTCGAATCTTTCTTCTTCTTCTTTTTTGTAATTCTTGTAAAGCTTGAGGCTAAAAAGGGTTTAGATGGCTAAGATTTGAGATTGCCATGTGGCAAGATCTCATAGATTAGATTTAAGGGCATAAGGTGTAAGTTTGGCCCAAAAGAGATATATCGAGATAACTTCATACTTTTCCACATGCATCAGATTTGCAAGGTAACTATTTGTGCACGTATGAACAATTGGCCAAAGTACACCCTATGCTACATAGCAAGCGACACCCCTTCAGCTTCAGAGGGTGGGCTCTCCCACACATATGGGGAGGCTTGGCCAACTGTAGCTACTTTGTTGTCTCCCTTTGTACTTCAATTTGGGCTTTGAAAGTGGGCTTGTACTAAATGAGTTTTGGACCTAGTTGGACAAGGTGAGTTGACACGATGGGTTGACTCAGTGAGTTGAATGGTTAGGTTTCATTTTTGGATTTCTGATGGGTTTGTTTGACTGGGTTGAGTGGGTTTATGGTTGATTCCCAGGGTTCGGGCTTCATTAGTTTAGGCTTTAGATTGGTTTAGGGCTTGGATTAACGTTTTAAGGTACTTATAGGGTTTGTATTTGTAACACCCCGAATTTTTTCCAACTTGAAAATAGACGTCCATAAGCAATGTGTCGATCATAACACCTTAGTAACTTCTCATAACTCAATCCCAAAGCCAAAAATTCCTTTTTAACCCATTTCCTTCAAAATCTCATCTTTCACCACCTCATTCTTCAAAATTTTCTAAGTCCTTTCATATTAAACACTAGTCCTCAAGGTTAAGTGATGGAGAACAATACTTAAACTCAAATCTACTACAATTAGTAAATTTAGGCTTTAAATGGGTTTTTTTGCCATTAACCTTATGGAATCTAACAAAATAAATAGGTTAGTTGGATGGATCAACTTATCCTGCCCCAAAATCATTTATTGCACGTCAAATAAATCATTCTGATTTGCAAATGAGACTCGATAATGTCTCGACAGACTCGGGGGCCCAAATGACACAATTTGGGGGGACCCGAGGTGGGTCCTGCATGTATCCGGGGAGGACATCGCCACTGGGGTGATTTATCACCCCAGAGTACAGCGACCGGCGAGGGGCTCACCGGTATGGCGAGGCCTAGTCGATACAACGGGCACGGTCGAGCCGCATTGGGCCAGGCGGTCCTTTTTTTACAAATTTCTGTAATTTTCATCCAACTTTGAAAAATCATATCTCCATCGATATAACTCTTATTTAGGTGATTCAAAAGTCAGATTGAAGATAAATGAGTCTAATTTCATATAAAAATAATTTAAAAATATAATAAAATAATTAATATAGTTAAAAATGGGTCATAGTGACAACTGTCCGAAAATCATAGTTTGGACAGCTGCTGCTTCTGTAAGTTTTAGAATTTTTCTACAACATGAAATCTCATGAAATTTAGTGAAGATGAAGAAAACTTGATGATAAACTTTAAAAAAATAATTAAAATAATATACTAACTAAAAGTGCCTAAAAGGAGCATAGAATGGCCCTAGGACCTTGTTCTATCATAATTAGGGCAGAATTTAGTTAAGTACTAAACTGAATACTCAGTAGAATTAGTTTAAACTACTTTAAATATGAACCGTAAGACTCAAAATGAGCAGAACCACTAATGCTATGTTACCTAGAAACCTAGGATCAATCTTTAAACCCGGTTGCTCTCGGGAGCATCTTCAAACTCCGTATCGGACCTGGACTGCACGTCGAAAGTCTGATAATGACGAAACTATACGATTATGACTGTCTAGATGGACTTCACAACCATCTCAGAAATCAAGTCCATATGGGATCCCAGAATTATTTTCTTGAGCCTGGAGTGAAGTGTGTGAGAAACATGAATATCTTTAAAAATAAAATTCAAACATAAGTAATCTAAGTCGTGTCGCTTGCGGGCCAAATATAAGGACTTAGACCGTTAAAATCTGACCCAAATACAGCCTCAGATCAGAGAAAATGTCCCACACATGTCAGTGCACTTGTGGCCCTGCGTTGAACTGAAACAGGTCCCCCACGACCGATCCACTGACCCGATCAGACTGAAAACTTAGCCTGACCTAAATCCATGGTCAGGGAGCTTAAGTCCACAGAAAAGGGGCCTCCGGAACAGCTCCGTTGGACCGAAAGGGCCCGTATTTGGCTAAAACATAAGTATACCTTGGCCCTAGGGCCATTCCCATCAGTTCTGGGCCTATATAAGGGCCTTAAACCCTCGCTCTCACATCCCATTCGAATTTGGGAAACCCTAGGAGAGAGAAGAGAGAAAAGAGAAGGAAAGAGAGAGAAAGTGAGGGAGTGAATTGGTGTTTGTACTTGGGATTCAATCCCGCCGCTCCACACATCTAACTACCACCTCTGTGTCGCAAATCTGACGATTCCGACTCATACTTGGGTAAGAAATCCTAACCCTAACTTATTTTAGGGTTTCCAACTAGTGTAGTAGATAAATTACCTAACCTATTCCCTGTTATAGGTTATTGTGGTGCCGTAGACAAAGACTTAATGTTTAAACTGAGTTCATTACAGGCGTACTGACGAAAGGTACCAACTATAAACGTTTAGGTTATGGTTTTCAAGGCTTTCAATATCAGTTAATGATTTATGACTGACTTAATTACTGTCACATGTACTTAGATGGAATGATTTTCGTGTATTACATATATATGTGAACTATGTTGAAAATAATGTATTTCATGTGTTTGTTGAAATGCCTGAATGAATATGGATTTATGATTTGTACTTACCATGAGTATTAAATTGTGCATATAGGTTTATTGTGTGTATGGTAACTCCTTGTGAAAGGATTACTATAATATATGTTATAACTAACATGTTACATGTATATTGTAATGTGTAGTCTAAGTGTTTGATAAAATGTCTGAATGAGAAAATGCTTGTTGAAATATATTTTAATGAGGGTATGGAGATAGGGTTCTCTAATCCCTTATCCATAGTTGTTGTTTCCTTGATGTAACCTATCTTACCATTATGTGCTTCATGTATGAGATGCTTATGTATGATCACATGTACAGTATGAGTTTGTTAGAATGTTCAACGCAATTTATTCCTAAAACTAGTTCTGACATGCTACTTAACTATTGCATAGGAATGCCTGCTATGTTTGGATATAATTAGGGCCACGATGTAGTCCAGGAAATAAAAAATGATTCTCAAATTAGTGGTCGAGGTCGTTTCGCCATATAAGACACATTCGATGAATTCGAGTTGTACGATGGTTGTCGACAGTGGTACCTTGTCGGCTACTTCAGCGTACGCCTATACCAGTTGAGCTTGTCAAGTAACCTGATTGGCCCAATGTATGTTTACCCTGTATGGACGCTACTGCTTGAATCAAAGGTACCAAATTCACCAGTAAAAACCTGTTTAACCTTGGTACCTTGATCCGCTAAGACTCATGAGCCGGGCATGGTGGTATGGGACACCGTGGTCGAGCTGTCAGCCTACGCTGGGGCGACAAGCCTCCCCGTAGTGACCAGTGAGTAACCAAAGCTTGTGAGCTGAATACGGTGGTATGGGACACTGTATTCGAGCTATCGGCCTACACTGATAAGGTGACGAGCCCTTTGTAGTGACCTCGAGCATACCCTAAAATTACATTGAGGCGACGAGCTTTTTCATAGTAACTAGGGTATAACTAGGCCTGCATTGATCAGGTGAGGAGCCCTTTACAGTGACCTAGAAGCATAACATCATATGAGATTTGCTAGGATTGACGGCCCTGGAATGGATCATTGTTTGGGAATCGATATAAGGGAGGAACCTTAGCTTCACAATCCTGCTGTATGAAAAGGACTAATAAGAACTTGGTAATCACGTTCATGCACCGCATTACATGTACCGTTTGGCGTTGGACAGAGCACTGAGGATGCACGACCGTAAGATGAAGATTGCAGAGGGAGTGCAAGCAAGGGCATGCATCATTACTACATCCCATTCTTGCATTAATCAGAATACTTAGGACTTATTTGTTGTACTGCTTTATCATTACTTCTTGACTAAATTGATAACATGTTAACCTTTGATTTATTGTTCCACTGAGTTGATTACTCACTCCCACGTTATGGAATGATGTTTTAAACGCCAACCAGACTTTGTCTTAGCTGCAGGTGATGGCGATGCCTACAAGGCATTGCCAGACTTTGAGGATGACAAGGAGGCATTCTCCTACATGCAGTATTCAGGCGATTTCATGTGAGCCGTGTTCTGTTTGATGGGGTTATAGGGATGCTGATTAGATGTCATTACACTTGTTAGTTTGCACCTTTGAAACACCCATGTATCTTCATTTTGTTCATTTTTGGAGTATACATGTATATATTTAACTTGGTAACATGTTCACCCTCTGGAGACTTACAACAGTTTATATATTTTATATATCTATCACCGTCTTCCACTTGGGAAATTTAACTGTCTTTGGAGTATGATATGCTGTTTTGGTCTAATCTCACTCATGTTAAATGCACTAATATGAATAATATTCAATCATCATTATCTATGTTGCATAAATTATGCATTGGAACTCGGGAGTGGAGTTTATGCTCGACCCCCGATTTTCAAGGCGTTACAAGATGGTATCAGAACATGATTTGGATTAAACTGGACCTGAGTTATGGTATCACGACACACTCTGACGTACTCTGACTTAGGAAGGGAACGATGGAATCTAGAAACTACATTAGAATCCCAAGTGTCACCGACGGGCGAGATTAACTATCGTAGAATAGCCCATACGTAACCGAGACTATGTAAAATAATCTCTCATCTCCATTTCTATTGACTCAAGCTTCCGTCTTCTTTTACATCTTACACCCATCTACCACCATTATCCAAAAAAAAAACTATTCTTTACAACTCTTCACCTTCCTTATACCCCCCTCATTTGGGCACAAAACCCATATTTTTATATCCCGTAACCTGCACAACCTCCAAATGATGGGACATTTAGTGCCCGTTCGACCAACTGCATTAGGTGAGATTAGGGTGAATGCAATTGTAAAAGTAACAATAAATGCATGTGTAAGTTATTGTCTCTAGATTAGGTGTATCCCATGGTTTCCAATGTCATGGTTAGAATGTATGCAATTAACAGTAAATCCCGAGATTTCCTTTCACATTACACTTGGAAATTCATCATCATGGGATTTGAAAATCCCATCTCATACTTTCCAACACAGGCGTATCGACGAAAGGTGCAGACTATAAACGTTTAGGTTATGGTTTTTAAGGCTTTCAATGTCAGTTAATGTGTAACACCCTGAAAATCGGGGGTCGTGTATAAACCCGACTCCCGAGTTCCAGACCATTACTTATGCAATAATTATGGTTATGATTCAATGTTAATTGAGTTAGAGCATTCACATGAGCAAGATTATACCAAAAATGCAATTCATACTCCAAACCCAGTGATAAAACATAAGCGGAAGACTGAAGAATATATATATCACTGTATGAAAAACAAAATAAATCTCCATTGTCTCCAAAGTATGAATACATCTCTGAGTCATATACATGTAATAAGATAAAAAATCAAAATGTCATAAAGTCCATCTATGAAGTCCCGCCGATCCAGGTCACCTACGCAAATCCGTCATGAAACTGCATATATGAGAACTCATCCTGGTCCTCATCGTAATCTGGCTCTGCCTCCTAAATCTCCACCTCACCTGCAACTAAGACAGGGTCTGATGGGTGTTGCAAACACCATCACGTAACGTGGGAGTGAGTGATCAACTCAGTGGAATAATAGAGTAGAGATTAGCATGTTCTCAAATCAATCATGCGATAATAGTAAAGCAATTAATCAAACATTCCTAGATACTGTTGTTAATGCAATATGACATGACATGATGGATGCCCTCACCGACATTCTCCCTCATACGGCACCATCTGCGTCCGCGGCATGCTTGTGTACCGCTCAGTGCTCCACATCTTCCAGGCACATGCAATGTGATGTGGATATGATTACCAAGTCGTTATTATTCCTTTTCATACAGCAGTATTGGGAAACTAAGGTACTTCCCTTATATCAATCCCAACACAGATCCTGTTTAGGGTCGTCACTTCTAGAAATCACATACGATGTTACATTTGTAGGTCGCTGCAAGGGCTGTAAGGGCTGTTGCTCGCACTCATTGCACCGCTCCCCCATCACCTTATCAATACAGGCCTAATTATCCTTAAGACTGCATCAGGACTCGTCGCCCCCATGTGGTGTCAGGATAAACTCAAGGTCACTACAAAGGCCTCATCACCAATCAGTGTAGGCTGACAGCAAGAATATAGTGTCCCATACCACCATAATCTACTCAGAGTAGCGTGCTCACTGGTCACTACGAGGAGGTTTGTGGCCCCAGCGTAGGCCGACAGCTCGGCCACGGTGTCCCATACCACCATGCTCGGCTCATGAGTCTTTATGGATCAAGGTACCATGGTTGACAGGGTTTTCAATGGTAAGTTCAATATCCTAGGTTCAAGCAGTTATGATTCATACAGGGTGAACAATCAACGGCCAATCGGGTTACTTGACGGGCTCGACTAGTACGAGCGCATCGCAAGTCGAACGACATGAAGTGCGTAAAACAATTCATGTGGCCTAACCACTGCCGCCAACTCCAAACACGACTCGCGTTCATCGACGCGTCCTTCGTGGTAAATATAAGCCAACCAAGAATATACTCCGTTACCGACTGCCTGGACTAATCATAGTCCCAAACATTTGTAAATCAGCATCAATAATCATGTGAGAGTAATTGAAATGTAATACAACAATACAAGCATGTTATCACATGTTATAACATACAACTTAAGCAATTCATTCAACACATGCATTTCATACATACAATGTAATCCATACATATTGTCAACATGATGGAAATCATTTACATCAGCATATTACTTGAGAATTCAATCTCAAAACTATTTCACAACATCATATACTCAATACATACTAATACAAACATTTATACAAACACTTAGTCCACACACTTAAGTCTACATAGTGTATGTCAACTTAAAGTGCGTATTTGGGCGAATCTCTTCGCCAAACCAATTATGCACGCATTCCTAATATCCTAATGCGACAAATAGCCATGGCAACCATTTCAGCAAAATATGCATGTATACAGTATTTTCTACAAATGACTAAAATGCCCTAAATCTCATATTTTCCGTACATTTACGAAACAGAAAACAGACATGTTGTACATGTCAAACGGCGTTGCCGTCGATAATCTACTACTAAACGACATTGAAAGCGTTGAAATTAGCCAATCAAAGCGTCTAAAATCTGCACCTTTTACCCTAGATGTGTATCGTTTCGAACGGAGCGTATACGCTTCGTCTACGGCGAACCGGTGACCTAATACACAAGATGTATAAGCTACTTCGCTATTGAAATTGACGAAACCTCAAATCAACAAGTGTTTAGGGTTTTTCTTACCTAGAATTGCGGCAAAATTTCCAACGAAGTGATTGGGATGCGTTGCTTAAGCACGTGCAACAGCTAGTGCAGGTGGCAGGAAGATCTCTCTCACACACTCTCTCAATCTCACACTTTTTCTCTCTCTCTAGCTAGGGTTTCTAGCAAATTCGGATGGGTGAGATAAGTGAGGGTTTAAAGCCCTTATATAGGCTAAAACCTTCCCAAATTAGGCTTGGGAACAATGTTTAGTTGAGGTATAACCAAATCGGGGCTGTTCTGGTGCAAAAGAGTAGTTCGGGAGGTCCCCTGCCCGAATACGATCGGACTTAAGCTCATGGTCATTGGATGTTGCTCACACCCAGTTTTCAGTCCGGTAGAGTTCGTAGATCGCACGTGGCGGTCCAGTTTCAGTTCAGCGGTCATCGCACATAGATCAGGTCTACAAGTCTCACGATATGAAAGAGAAATTTTTCCTGATCCGAGGGTGTAATTTGGCTGAATTCTGATGGTCAGAACGCTTAATAATAACGCGCCAAGTCACGTGTCAGATTTGGATTAAAATTTCTAAATCTAACCCTTTTCTCACTCTCTTCACTCCAGGCTCAATGAAATAGCCTCTAAACGTCGGTTGGGCTTGACTTTCGAAATGATTGTCAAGTCCAGCTAAGCGGTCATAACGGTCTAAGATTGTAAGTATCAGACTTTCGACGCGCGGTCTAGATCCAATACAAAGTTTCAGAAGGTTCCTGACAACAAACCGGTTTAGAGTTTGATCCAAGGTTTCAAGATATTATAGCGTCATTGGTTTTACAAGTTTTGGGTCTTGTACAATGTATTTAAAGTGATTAGGGATGATTTCACAGCTACTCTAGCGTTGCGATAGCTAACTTACGCTTATTTTCTAAAGGAATTAATCCTACGGGATTTCTGGTCGAGTCAGTACTCGAGTTCCAGTACGGATTTTTCCAGGGCGTTACAATCTACCCCCCTTAACAAAAAATTTCATCATCAAAATTTGTACCTTTTTGTATTCCTCGAGAAGTTGTGGGTAGTTCTTTCTGATCTCGGCTTCTGTCTCCCAGGTAGCCTCTTCCTTAGAGTGATGCGTCCACAATACCTTCACAAGGGGGATCACCTTACTACGCAGTACCTGCTCCTTCCTGTCTAGTATACGCGTCGGTCGCAGTATATATGTAACATCCTCTCCTAACTTCACCTGCTCCCATATGATGATATGGGAAGGATCAGAAACGTATTTCTTCAGCATAGAAACATGAAATACGTTGTGAATGCTCGCGAGTGGTGTAGGTAAAGCCAGACGATAAGCCATTACACCCACGCGATCGAGGATCTGGAATGGACCAATGAATCGCGGTGCCAGCTTCCCCTTCTTTCTGAACCTAAGGACTCCCTTCATAGGGAAAACTCGCAAAAATACATGATCCCCAACCGTGAACTCTAGCGGGCGCCGTCTTGTATCGGCATAACCCTTCTGTCTGCTCTGCGCTGTAAGAAGCTCGTGTCTAATGATGTTAATCTTTTCTGAAGTCACCTGCACTAACTCTGGGCCGATCAATCTACGCTCACTGACCTCTGCCCAGCAATGCGGTGCTCGACAAGGTCGCCCATACAACGCCTCGTAAGGTGCCATACCGATACTAGCCTGGAAACTGTTGTTGTACGAGAACTCCGCATATGCAAGACAATCATCCTAACTGTCCTTGAAGTCCAATGCGCAACTCGCAATATGTCTTCTAGAATCTGGTTCACCCGCTCTGTCTGTCCGTCTGTCTGTAGGTGGAAGGCAGTACTGAACTTCAACTTCACACCCATAGCCTCCTGAATGCGAGTCCAGAAAATATAAGTGAAACGCATGTCTCTGTCCGACACAATCTCCAAAGGAACTCCATGCAGACGCACGATCTCTCTGATATACAGTCTAGCCAGCTCGTCTGCAGAGTTTGTAACTCTGATCGGTAGGAAGTGCGCCGACTTCGTCAAACAGTCGACGATTACCCATATAGAATCATGTCCCTTCCTCGTCTTCGGCAGCCCTGAGATAAAATCCATGGAAATGAAGTCTCATTTCCACTCTGCGATCGGCATAGGCTGCAGGAGTCTAGGTGGTCGGTGATGCTCTGCCTTCACCTGCTGGCAAGTGAGACAACGGGACACGAAATCTGTGATGTGGGTCTTCATACCTTCCCACCAATAAGTCCTCACGTCGCGATACATCTTGGTGCTGTCTGAATGCATCGCAAGTCTGGTACAGTGCGCAGCCTCGAGAATCTCTCGTCTCAAGTCGTGAATGTCTAGGATGCATAGGCGGCCACAATAACGTAAGCCCCCATCCGTGCCAACTCTCCACTCAGCGTCTGCATCATCACTGACCTGCTCTCGAAGCACAGTAAGAAGCGCATCATCCCGCTGCGCCTAGATGACTCTGTCATCGATCTGAGATCGCACCTGCACATGTGCGATAAACTCATATGGCTCCTCTACAGTGAGTTTCTACTCGAAGTCTCGCAAAAACTCAACCATGTCCCACTCAGCAACCACCAGCGGAGCCGCAAATTCTATCACCTTCTTGTGGCTCAACGCATCAGCCATAAGATTCACCTTCCCAGGATGGTAGGAAACTTCAAAGTTGAAGTCTTTCAAAGTCTCCATCCATCGTCGCTGCCTTATATTCAAGTCCCATTGCGTGAATATGTACTTGAGGCTCTTGTGGTCGCAAAAGAGCTCGAACTCCTCTCCATAGAGGTAATGTCTCCAGAGTCTCAGTGTGAATATGAAGGCTGCCAACTCCAAGTCGTGTGTAGGGTAATTCTCCTCGTGCTTCCTTAATTGTCTCGAGGCATACGAAATTACCCTGTCCCTCTGCATAAGGATACAACCCAAACCAACGCCAGACGCGTCGGTATATATAGTGTATCTAACCCCTTGCTTTAGCAATACTAGCACAGGGCGGATGTGAGCCTATCCTTCAGCTCTTGAAAAGCTGACTCCGCCTTATCATTCCATGCAAACTTCACATCCTTCCGTGTCAACTGAGATAGAGGTCTGGCGATCTTCGAGAAATCCTGAATGAAGTGTCGATAGTAGCCAGCAAGACCCAAGAAACTCCTCACCTCAGTGATAGAACCAGGCTGCTCCCAGTCCTGAACTGTAGCTACCTTAGACAGGTCGACTGCTATGCCATCCTTGGACACCACGTGTCCCAGGAACTTCACTTCCTGCTTTCAGAAATCACACTTCTTATACTGTGCGAACAACTGATGCTGTCTCAGTGTATTCAGGACCAAGCGTAAGTGCTCCTCATGCTCCTCTCAACTTCTGAAATATACCAAAATGTCATCAATGAACACCACGACGAATTGATAGAGGAAAGGCAGAAATACCCTGTTCATCAGATCCATGAACACGGCTGGTGCGTTCGTGAGACCGAACGACATCACAAGGAACTCGTGGTGGCCAAAGCTGGTCCTGAATGCTGTTTTCTACACATCCTCATCTCTGACGCGCAACTGATGATATCCTGACTAAAGATCAATCTTCGAGAAGTACTGCGCCCCTCTCAACTGATCAAACAAGTCATCGATCCTGAGTAAAGGGTATTTATTCTTCACCGTGATCTGGTTCAGCCTATGATAATCAATACACAATCGCATCAAACCATCCTTCTTCCTCACAAACAGAACTGGTGCTCCCCAAGGAGACACATTGGGTCGAATAAGACCAAGCTCCAACAGATCATCAATCTGCGTCCTCAACTCCTCTATCTCATACGGTGTCATGCCATACGTCGGCAGTGAGACGGGCGTGGAACCAGGCACCAGATCGATAGTAAAATCAATCTCACGCTGAGGTGGAAAACTAGGGATCTTCCTAAATAGATCTCCAAAATCACGGATGACTGGAGTATGCTCAAGCATTTGGGTACCAGCGTCCCGTAGTAAAGTAGCGTAGCTAAGTATGCGGAAGGGGAGATTTACCTGCACTGGGAATGTAAAGGATGCACCATCTGGCTCGTAGACAGTCACTATACGAGTCTCGCAGTCAATTTCGGTCCTCGCTGCAGTCAGCCAATCCATGCCAAGAACGATGTCAAGATAATAGAGAGAGGGATCGACAACAAGATCAATAGTCATCGTCCTGCCCCCCAGATCTACCAAACAGCCCTCACACATCAGGGTGACATCTGTAAAGGACCCGTGAGCTGTATAAACTCGCACCCAATCCATCCTAATAGTCGGTAGCCCAATGCGCCTGACTATGGCATGCGATATCAATGAAATCGTGGATCCTATGTCCACCATCACGAGAATAGGAATACCTCCAATATGGGCGGTGACCTCAAAAGTCGAATGCTGAGAATCTCTGCCTCGGCTGCCTGTGTTGTCAGAGCATGTACTCGAGCCTACTGTGGTCGGTTCGGCCGCGGTATCATAGGCTGTAGAGGCGGCCTGAACCGAGATGTGGGAGGTCTGAAGGAAGGGTGCGCAGGAGCTAACCGTAAAGGCGGTGTCGATATAGCCTGTGGGTGTGGACGGTCGATCTTCTGCGGCGGTGAGAACCCACCGTCTCTCATCCGAGCGAAACAGCTCCCCACAGAATGACCCGGTCTCCCACAATAAGTACACAACAGATCGGGGTGCCTCGTCGGTAACACTAGAGCTGTAGCCCTAGGAGGAGGGTCGACGGGAGGCCTCTTACCCCCAAAGGGCCTGTCCTGCAACTTTAGTCGTGGCCTAAGAAAAATAGGGCCACGAGATCGCGCAAGCCGATCCACATCCTACTCTGCCCGCATAGATATGTGAATCAACTCAGCGTAGGAGGGGATGCTCACGCAACACATCTTCGACCGTATGTCCGGTCGCAAACCCTCATAAAAGCGCCTTATGCGCATCTGCTCATCAGCAAATATAGTCGGGACATATCTGCCCAACTCAGTGAATCGATGCTCATACTCCGTGACTGTCATGTCTCCCTGCCTGAGGCATAGAAACTCATTCTCCCGCTCATGCCTGTATGTCTGGGGATAGTATTTCTCGTGGAAATGGAACTCGAAAGCTGCCCAAGTCCAGACGTAATCGACTGCAATGGTCTGTAACACACTATCCCACCACAATCTGGCCTCTCGCTCAAACAGGAACGTAGCCAACTCTACCTGCTCAGGCTCTGAGCAATGCAGCATCCGTAGTATCTTCGACACACGGTCGAGCCAATACTCGACCTCCTCGGGTCTGTGAGAACCCGTAAATGTAGGAGGCCGTACGCGTTGGAATCGCTTGAGTAGGCCCCGTGTATCCACAGCATTCCCCGCAGGGTAAGAAGGTGGTGCAGGATGAGCCATGCCCTCATTCTGAGCATAAGTACCGGCATCCTCAGCTGGATGCACAGGTGGTGCAGGTGGAGTCGCACTCCCACCCTGGGCTAGAGCCCCTACTATAGTAGTCAAGAGCTGCTGCTGCTGCTGCATCATGGCCATCATCTGCTCAAACCTATCAGGAGGTGGAGCGGGCTGTGGCACATACTGCGTCGAGGAAGACACGCGATGCTGCTCTCTGATAGGCGGTGTGAAAGGCGGCGGTCCAACTGCAGGACCTGTGGAAGGCTGAGACTCACGCGCAGTCTCAGGAATCGGGCCCACAGCAGGGTCCGTATGAACATCAGTCTAGAGAGGAACCTGATCCATAGGCTCTCCCAATGTAAGTCGTACGGTGCTCTGCGTAGCCTTAGGCGGCATTCCCTATAATCAAAATAGGGCGCAACCTTGTTAGTTACAGCAATAGCACAAACACACCACCACCAGTCATTCACATAACAAGTCAAAAACATTCCATGCATTTCATTTACTCAAAATTTATCACAATACAAGAGGTATATCCTTATATGCATCATGACCAGAAACACATGGGAACTAAGCCAGTAAGCTACTACAGTAACATAAGCAAACTACTAGCCTTATCAGGCTTATACACAGAAAGCAGGAAACAACTAACTACTACAAACAACATCTAGATCTAAATCACTAGACCGAGTCTGGGGATGGAGGAGGAGAACCCTTATCCTGCAAGCAACACAGGATCGCCTTCAAGGTGCGAGTCACCTTACCAAATTTTCTCTTCATGACGGCCTTAGTATCCTCAACTTCGGCCCGAAGTTCCTGGACTTCCCGTCGCAAGGCAACCTGACTCTCCTCGAGTCGGGCAACGTGAGCATCTCTAGTAGCCCGCGTCGCTAGAGGAGGGCTCTCATCAGTGTCCTGAGCCTCCTCTTCTTCTTCTTCCTGGGCTTCTTCCTCTATTTTCGCCCCAGGTTCTTCTTCACTTGAACCTTCCTCGCCATGATAATCGCCCTCGCTATCCTCATCAAGCTGAGCCTCACGCTGCCTAGGCCCGATCTTCATCTTGTCCATAGTAGACTTTTTAATGTGGTGAATAGGTACTGGCAACTCCGGCCCAAGTCTGTACGCAAACTCAATCACGATCTTGCATATGAGCCGGCCAAAAGGAAGCGACTCAGACGTTCTTCTTGATTTCGCTACGAGGACTATCTGCAGCAACACAAAGGTGGCCATACATACATTATCTCCCTGGCCCACCTGATACAAGAAATCAACCATGAGGCGTGTACATTCGCTGGGGTTGGTCGACCTAGGATACACGTTGAACGTTCAAATGTGGTGCAGCAGGCAAATCATCTAACATATGAGACGCCAAGAGGCTATTGTTAGGCTGCCACGGAACCAAACTACCACATAAGAATCTAGTACGGCGATCTCGCTCACGCCTACTCTTCAGATTCTTAGTACTGGGATGAACTTCACCAAGAGGCACCTTTAGAATGCGAGCTATCAACCGAACATCGATCGTAGCCATCCGGTCTCTATCAAAGGGAATCTTGAACTGTAATGGCTCCAACGTAGGATCCTGGATACGAGTATAGAAGGCACGAACGGTGCTCACATTTTTTCAAGACTGTGCTTCAAATAGCGGACCCCAGTGTGCAGCTTCAATACGCTCAAACAACAAAAATTCACCGAAGATCCGCTCATCCACATGGGCTTCAAACAGTACCTTACGGTCAGTATACTCCCGCTTGAGCTAGCAGCGCCACCTCTCAGCCTTCTTGATTGCGAAGGGTGACTAAGCCCGGCTTCGTCTGTGGCAGTCTTTCTCTTTCCTATCAAAGAAAGGAGGGTGGAGAAAGAGAAAAAGGCCAAAATGGTTCCAACAAAAGCCATGAAAAATGAATGAAATGGAGAGAAACCGTTGCCCAAACGGACTGAAGTGGATTTAGGCGTTGTAGAGGGATGCTTCAATCTTCCAAGGGTTGGATTTTCAAAAAGAAAAGAGAAGAATAAATGGGAATGGAGCTCCACATGATTTCAGCCATGTTTGGAGATTGTGGGAGCTTCAAACGACGAGATCGGAGAGGGAGGGGGTTGCAAACAACAATGGAGGGATGGACAAGCATCGTTTTTAGCAAAGAGTTTGGAAAGGATTTGGCACCGAGTTTTAAAAGGTGGTAGCAAGAGAAATTGAAAATGGAGGGCTTGGGGGCGTTTTTGTGAAGGGAGTAAGACATTTAGGGGTTTTTGAGGGATGACCCGTATATGGGAGGGGTGTCTTACCCCAAAAAGGGCCTGCGCCCGAATTTCAGGCCACGTGGGGCCAGATGTACGGCGATCCATCGCCTGATCGACGATGCCATTGCCGGCCAGCCACCAATTCGGCCGGTCAGGCCACATGGGTTGGGTCCCCCCTGCCCTAGGGACTCCAGATATATGTGGGCCCCACCCTAGTTCATTGTGGTTTAGCCTAGAGAGGCCCAAAACTCTATTTGGGGTGTTACAGGGCCAGTCTGTGAACCTGAATGCATCTAGGCATCATGTAGCATATGATTTTGGGGTAGGATGAGCTAATTCATCCAACTAACCCATCTGTTATGAAAGATTTCAAAATTGAAATGGCCAAAAGGCCAATTTTCACCTATTTTTACTATTTATAGTAAATTTTTATCTAAGTATGATTTTATATTATTTTCACATTAGGATCAATGCCTAACATGAATAGACTGAGAACGAATTGAACAATGGGGTGGTGAGAGGAAGGATTTTGAAGGAATTGGGTGAAACGGGATTTTTAAGCTCTAGGGATTAAATGTAAGGGTTGTGGTCACCCCACAACCCAAAGACACGCATTTCTAAGTTTGGAAATATTTCTGAGAACATCTCAAACCCGTCAACTAACAACCTACTGGCTATTTAGGTCGCCTCACACGACCTTAGATGCATTATGGACTCAATCGAAGCAAACGAGTTGAGTAGACTTCGTCTATCGGCGAGATTGCGATCCTACGAATGTTTCTAGACCTTTTTCGCACCCACCTAAGGCAAAGGAGCGACAGCATACGTCGCGTGTCCATAACCCAGGTCCGTTTTAATCTCATTCATGCTCTGATACTAACTTGTAACACCCTGAAAATCGGGAGTTGTGTATAAACCCGACTCCCGAGTTCCAGACCATCACTTATGCAATAATTATGGTTATGATTCAATGTTAATTGAGTTAGAGCATTCACATGAGCAAGATTATACCAAAACTGTAATTCATACTCCAGACCCAGTGATAAAACGCAAGCGAAAGACTGAAGAATATATATATCACTGTATGGAAAACAAAATAAATCTCCACTGTCTCCAAAGTATGAATACGTCTCTGAGTCATATACATGCAATAAGACAAAAAATCAAAATGTCATAAAGTACATCTATGAAGTCCCGCTGATCCAGGTCACCTACGCAAAGCCGTCGTGAAACTGCATATATGAGAACTCGTCCTGGTCCTCATCATAATCTGGCTCTGCCTCTTGAATCGCCGCCTCACCTGCAACTAAGACAGGGTCTGGTGGGTGTTGCAAACACCATCCCGTAACGTGCGAGTGAGTGATCAACTCAGTGAAATAATAGAGCAGAGATTAGCATGTTCTCAAATCAATTATGCGATAATAGTAAAATAATTAATCAAACATTCCTAGATACTGTTGTTAATGCAATATGACATGACATGATGGATGCCCTCACCGGCATTCTCCCTCATACGGCACCATCTGCGTCCGCGACATGCTTGCATACCGCTCAGTGCTCCACATTTTTCAGGCACATGCAATGTGATGTGGATATGATTACCAAGTTGTTATTATTCCTTTTCATACAGCAGTATTGGAAAACTAAGGTACTTTCCTTATATCAATCCCAACATAGATCCTGTTTAGGGTCGTCACTCTTAGAAATCACATACGATATTTTATTTGTAGGTCGCTGCAAGGGCTGTCAGGGCTGTTGCTCGCACTCGTTGCACCGCTCTCCCATCACCTTATCAATACAGGCCTAATTATCCTTAAGACTGCATCAGGACTCATCGCCCCCATGCGGTGTCAGGATAAACTCAAGGTCACTACAAAGGCCTCATCACCAATCAGTGTAGGCTGACAGCAAGAATATAGTGTCCCATACCACCATAATCTACTCAGAGTAGAGTGCTCACTGGTCACTATGGGGAGGTTTGTGGCCCCAGCGTAGGCCGACAGCTCGGCCACGGTGTCCAATACTACCATGCCCAGATCATGAGTCTTTATGGATCAAGGTACCATGGTTGACATGATTTTCAATGGTAAGTTCAGTACCCTAGGTTCAAGCAGTTATGATTCATACAGGGTGAACAATCAATGGCCAGTCGGGTTACTTGACGGGCTCGACTAGTATGAGTGCATCGCAAGTCGAACGACATGAAGTGCGTAAAACAATTCGTGTGGCCTAACCACTGTCGCCAACTCCAAACACGACTCACGTTCATCGACGCGTCCTTCGTGTTAAATATAAGCCAACCACGAACATACTCCGTTACCGACTGCCTGGACTAATCATAGTCCCAAACAGTTGTAAATCAGCATCAATAATCATGTGAGAGTAATTGAAATGCAATACAACAATACAAGCATGTTATCACATGTTATAACATACAACTTAAGCAATTCATTCAACACATGCATTTCATACATACAATGTAATCCATACATATTGCCAACATGATGGAAATCATTTACATTAGCATATTACTTGAGAATTCAATCTCAAAACTATTTCACAACACCATATACTCAATACATACTAATACAAACATTTATACAAACACTTAGTCTACACACTTAAGTCTACATAGTGTATGTCGACTTAAAGTGCGCATTTGGGCGAATCTCTTCGCCAAACCAATTATGCACACATTCCTAATATCCTAATGCGACAAATAGCCATGGCAACCATTTTAGCAAAATATGCATTTATACAGTATTTCCTACAAATGACTAAAATGCCCTAAATCTCATATTTTACGTACATTTACGAAACAGAAAACGGACATGTTGTACATGTCAAACGGCGTTGCCGTCGATAATCTACTACTAAACGACATTGAAAGCGTTGAAATTAGCCAATCAAAGCGTCTAAAATCTGCACCTTTTACCCTAGATGTGTATCGTTTCGAACGGAGCGTATACGCTTCGTCTACGGCGAACCGGTGACCTAATACACAAGATGTATAAGCTACTTCGCTATTGAAATTGACGAAACCTCAAATCAACAAGTGTTTAGGGTTTTTCTTACCTAGAATTGCGGCGAAATTTCCAACGAAGTGATTGGGATGCGTTGCTTAAGCACGTGCAACAGCTAGTGCAGTTGGCAGGAAGATCTCTCTCACACACTCTCTCAATCTCACACTTTTTCTCTCTCTCTAGCTAGGGTTTCTAGCAAATTCGGATGGGTGAGATAAGTGAGGGTTTAAAGCCCTTATATAGGCTAAAACCTTTCCAAATTAGGCTTGGGAACAATGTTTACTTGAGGTATAACCAAATCGGGGTTGTTCTGGTCCAAAAGAGTAGTTCGGGAGGTCCCCTGGTCGAACACGATCGGACTTAAGCTCATGGTCACTGGATGTTGCTCACACCCAGTTTTCAGTCCGGTAGAGTTCGTAGATCCCACGTGGCGGTCCAGTTTCAGTTCAGCGGTCATCGCACATAGATCAGGTCTATAGTCTCATGATATGAAAGAGAAATTTTACCTGATCCGAGGGTGTAATTTGGATGAATTCTAACGGTCAGAACGCTTAATAATAATGCGCCAAGTCACGTGCCAGATTTGGATTAAAATTTTTAAATTTAACCCTTTTCTGACTCTCTTCACTCCAGGCTCAATGAAATAGCCTCTGAACGTCGGTTGGGCTTGATTTTCGAAATAATTGTCAAGTCCAGCTGAGCGGTCATAACGGTCTAAGATTGTAAGTATTGGACTTTCGACGCGCGGTATAGATCCAATACAAAGTTTCAGAAGGTTCCTGAGAACAAACCGGTTTAGAGTTTGATCCAAGGTTTCAGGATATTATAGCGTCATTGGTTCTACAAGTTTTGGGCCTTGTAGAACGTATTTAAAGTGATCGGGGACGATTTTACATCTACTCTAGCGTTGCGCTAGCTAACTTACGCTTATTTTATAAAGGAATTAATCCTACGAGATTTCTGGTCGAGTCAGTACTCGAGTTCCAGTACGGATTTTTTCAGGGCGTTACATAATGATTTATGACTGACTTGATTATTATCACATGTGCTTAGATGCAATGATTTCCATGTATTACATATATGTGTGAACTATGTTGAAAATAATATATTTCATGTGTTTGTTGAAATGCCTGAATGAATATGGATTTATGATTTGTGCTTATCATGAGTATTAAATTGTGTATATAGGTTTGTTGTCTGCATGGTAACTCCTTGTGAAAGGATTGCTATAATATATGTTATAACTAACATATTACATGTATGTTGTAATGTGTAGTCTAAGTGTTTGATAAAATGACTGAATGAGAAAATGCTTGTTGAAATGTATTTTAATGAGGGTATGGAGATAGGGTTCTCAAATCCCTTATCTATAGTTGTCGTTTCCTTCATGTAACCTATCTTACTACTATGTGCTTCTTGTATAGGATGCCTATGTATGATAACATGTACAGTATGAGTTTGTTAGAATGCTCAATGCAATTTATTCTTGAAACTAGTTGTCACATGCTGCTTAACTATCATATAGGAATGCCTACTATGTTTGGATATGATTGGGGCTACGATGTAGTCCAGGTAATCGAAAATGATTCTCGAATTAGTGGCCGAGGTCATTTCGCCATATAAGACACATTCGATGAATCCGAGTCGTACGATGGTTATCGACAGTGGTACCTTGTCAGCTACTTCAGCGTACGCACGTACCAGTCGAGCTTATCAAATAACTCGATTGGCCCATTGTATGTTCACCATGAATGGACGTTATTGCTTGAATCTAAGGTACCAAACTCACCAGTGAAAATTCGTTTAACCTTAGTACCTCAATCCGCTAAGACTCATGAGCCAGGCATGGTGGTATGGGACACCGTGGTCGAGCTATCGGCCTACGCTAGGGCGACGAGCCTTCCCATAGTGACTAGTGAGCAAACAAAGCTTGTGAACAGAATACGGTGGTATGAGACACTGTATTCGAGCTATCGGCCTATACTTATAAGGTGACGAGCCCTTTGTAGTGACCTCGAGCATACCCTGAAATTGTGTTGAGGCGACGAGCCTTTTCGTAGTAACTAGGGTATAACTAGGCCTGCATTGATCAGGTGACGAGCCCTTTGCAGCGACTTAGAACCATAACATCGTATGAGATTTGCTAGGATTGATGACCCTAGAATAGATCATTGTTTGGGAATCGACATAAGGGAGGTACCTTAGCTTTCCAATCCTGCTGTATGAAAAGGACTAATAAGAACTTGGTAATCACGTTCATGCACCGCATTACATGTGTCGTTTGGCATTGGGCAGAGCACTAAGGAAGTGACTGACATACGCGACTGTGAGATGAAGATTGCAAAGGGAGTGCAGGCAAGGGTATGCATCATTACTACATCTCATTCTTGCATTAATCAAAATACTTAGGACTTATTTGTTGTACTACTTTATCATTACTACTTGACTAAATTGATAACATGTTAGCCTTTGCTTTCTTGTTCTACTGAGTTGATCACTCACTCCCACGTTACGGGACGGTGTTTTAAACGCCGACCAGACTCTGTCTTAGCTGCAGGTGATGGCGATGCCTACGAGGCAGTACCAGACTTTGAGGATGACGAGGAGGCATTCTCCTACATGTAGTATTCAGGCGGGTTCATGTGAGCCATGTTCTGATCGATGGGGTTACAAGGATGATGATTAGATGTCATTACGCTTGTTAGTTTGCACCATTGGAACACTCATGTATCTTCATTTTGTTCATTTTTAGAGTATACATGTATATATTTTAACCTGGTAACCTGTTCATCCTCTGGAAACTTACAACAGTTTATATATTTTATATATCTATCACCATCTTCCGCTTGTAAAATTTAACTGTCTTTGGAGTATGATATGCTATTTTGGTCTAATCTCACTCATGTTAAATGCACCAATATGAACAACATCCAATCATCATTATCTATGTTGCATGAGTGATGCGTTGGAACTCGAGAGTGGAGTTTATGCTCGACCTCCGATTTTCAGGGCGTTACAATATTAGGGTTTCGTTCAATCTCAATCAACTTCTCGTTCTAAGGTGGGGTGTCTACAGGTGCTTCTCTTTGGCTGAGGTTACTTACAACCGAATGCCATTGCTAGTGGACAATAGAGGTGTACACGAGTCAAATCGAGTTGAGCTTAGCACAGCTCGACTCGGCTCAGCCACTAGCTGACCCCAGCTCGAACTCAGCTCTGCTCTGTGACACTCCATCACTGTTGCACATGTGGGCGGGCACACGTGGGCTGACGCTGATGTGCGCAGGGCCTGGGCGAGCTACCAGTGGTTGGCAGGCTACAATGCTAGCAGGAGGTTGAACTTATCCCACATCGAAAGAGTTATAGGAAGTTGTGGTGGTTATATGTGGGGTTTGCACCTTAAGGATACAACGCTTTTTGGGGGCAACCCCGAGAGCAAAGCTGTGAGTCCTCTTGGTAAAGCAAATAGTATTGTGCCCTTGGGTGGGTCGTTTCATATGGTATCGAACCAAGGACGGCTCTGCCCATGGTGGGGGATATTGTGACGCCTCGTCACTGTTGTACATTTAGGCGGGCACACGTGCACGGACGCTAATGTGAGCGGGGCCTAAGGGCTTGGGCGAGATACCAGTGGTTGGCAGGCTACTACATACGCAGTGGAGGCTGAACTTGTCCCACATCGGAAGAGTCGTAGGAAGTTGTGGTGGTTGTATGTGAGGTTCGTACCTTAAGGATACAACACGTTTTGGGGGCAACCCCGAGAACAAAGTCGTGAGCCCTCTGGGCAAAGCGGACAGTATTGTGTCCTTAGGTGGGTCGTTTCAGGTTTGGTCCTCAAGCCTGATTGGCCAACTCGTTTCAGTTCGCTTAGCAGCTCGGGCCAGTTTGAGCTGAGTTCGAGCCAAGATCGAGCCGAGTTCACCTATGCAGCATTTTCACAAACACATGGACTGCACCTTTAAATTGTCATTGTATGTAAAATAACAGCAGCAATTTTGCACGTATTTCATCAAACACCTTGTAGGAAACATTAAAATCAAGAAAAAAGGATATTTGTTTCATATACATTTCCTTGCCACCAACCGACACTTCCTTGAGTCATTTTATTAAACACTTGGTGAGCAACATCAATATCAAAGTAACCGAGTCACCAAACTAGTTCGATCCGAGTTCAATTTGAGTTGGGGTTCGATTCAAGTCGAGTCAAGCTCGAACTCGGTTCAAAATTTTTTCGAGCTAAAAAAGCAACTCGACTCAGCTCGAACTCAGTTTCAAACCGAGTTGAATCAAGCTTTTTCGAGTCGAGTCGAGCGAGCTAATCAAGCTAACTCGGTTCATGTACAACCCTAGTGGACACCCCACCTTCTTTAGTCAGATTCGCATGTGGTCTTGATTCATTTCTTGCCTTTGTGTCTATGTTAGTTAATTGTTTGAAAGCAGATGACTTGCAAAAAATACAAAGGTTTGAGAAAAATGTTGTGACTATCTATTGAGGGTCAAATATTGCATATTTGACCCCAATTATTACTTAGTTTTATGAACCTGATAACACTTAATGTTCTATTTTAATCATGTTTGTGTTGTAAGGTGAATTCAAGAGCTTAAATTGAAAAGGATACTAAAAGCATGGATTTAACACTCAAGAATCACCAAAGCCAATGAACAAATCAACCAATCAGTTGTTAATTACTGACTTAGGACCCACCTGATCTTTAGATAGGTCTTAACTTTGGAAGCAACCCCTTAAATTGGATGGGAAAGCGGATGGATGGATTTGATTTCTGGTGGACCCCACCCGATGTGGCGCATGTACACGACTCACATGGAGCTGCGCCACACCGTACACTGGAATCGGTCAAAAGACCCTTGACCCGACGGGATTCCAAACTCCCTCCTTGCGCGCTGGGAAAGTGGATGATCATCCGTGGGATGATCGTGGGCCACCAGGGCTGATTCCATCAGATGATCCAAGCCGTCCAGCATGAAGAAGACGTCGGATGGAGCCAAACCTTGGTGATCGAACACACCCATGCAAGCTCACGTCCACGGGAATTCAAACAGACGTCATCTAAGGTTGATCGTTGTGGGCCACCCTGATTGTCTGGAAGGATGATCTGAGCTGAACATTAGGATCATAGGGAAAAAACAACAGGCCCCTAGTCTTTTTTTGGTGCTACTGTGCGGTTATGTGAACGTAAGAAGGGTTGAGAAATAGAGGTGTGAACCGTAACGCACGCGTGGGCCGCTGGATGGACGAGATAAGGGCCATCAACAGGGCCCTAATGGAAGATCTGGTCATCCATCTTGATCCTGGCCCAATCAACGACCAAGTAGCCATCCTTTTGTACCCCAACCCATCACGTGCTAGCTGCGAACAGTTCACGAAGTCCCGCTTGCATAGGAAAAGTCTAGAAACCAACTCCATGCTGCGCAGGCCAAAACGTGACGTGCGGAAGGGAGATTTCCGTGAGAGCGGCCTATAAAAGGGGCTCTTCGCTCCACCGTCTGGGAGAGAGAAGAACATTAGCAAGAGAGAGAGAGAGAGAGAGAGAGAGAGAGAGAGAATTGGTCTTTTTCTCATCGGACGCATCAGGCAGATGGACGCATCATCCTGGTAATGGTTCACAGGAGACCGTTACTTTCTCTCTCTCTCTCTCTCTATATATATATAGCCCCTGACATGACCGCTGTTTCCAGCGTCCCGTCTTCGGTGTTACCGCCTAACAGCTTAGTGGGTGTTACCCCTACCGTAGGGCCCACCTTGATGATGTGTTGCATATCCACACGGCCCATCCATTTCTCCAGCCTATTTTAGGGAGTGGTAACAAAAATTATGTAGATCCAAATCTCAGGTGGGCCACACCACAGGATATAGTGATGATTGAGTGCCTCACCACCCTGTTGATAATGTCAACAAGATCCGTACGAAGGGGAAATAGAAAGATCAGCTTGATCCATAACTTTTGTGGCTGACAGTTTTTAATGGTTATTCATTGCTGTTTCTATTGGTATGGTCCACCTGATATTTGGATCTTCTTCCGATTTCGGATCGCATCCTAAAATGAGATAGAAAAACAGATGGACGGAGTGGATATACAAAAATTACATCAAGGTAGCCCCACATGGTTTCGTAACACACACTAAGCTGTTAGCAGGGCAACAGCTAATTCACTTCCCGTCCTGATGGGGTGGTACCCAACCCGCGGCTCTTCTTAGGTGGGTTCTACAGGGACTCTCTCGGACAATTTGAAATATATAGGTGAGACGTATGTGGGCCCTGATGGGATTCGCTACTCCCCCTGAAAGCAGCCCCGTGGCTGGTGTTCAGTGGTATGTGAGCCCCACCATGATGTATGTGTTTCATCCACTCCGTTCATCTATTTTTAAAGATCATTTTAGGGCTTCAACCTAAAAATAAGAGGGATATAAATCTTAGGTGGACCACACCACAGGAAAACAATAGTGATTGAATATCCATCATTTAAATCCTCCTAAGGTCCACTGTACTGTTTATCTGACATCCAATATGTCGATTAGGTCATAAAGACCCAGATGAAGGGGAAAAAACAAATATCAGCTTGATCCAATACTTTTATGGCCCCCAAAAAGTTTTTAATGGTCAACATTCATTCAACACTGTTTCCTGTAATGTGGTCCACTTGAGATTAGGATATATCTCATTTTTTGTGTAGTACCATAAAATGATCTATAAAAATAGATGGACGGAATGGTGGGGCCCACAGACCACTGAACACCAGCTATTGGCTGGTGGCAGGGGGAGTAGGCAATCCGTTTCCCTTGGAGGCTCTCTTACCAAGAATTTCAAAAACTTAAAAAGCTATGGTTAAGATTGGGTGGGCATATAGCTACCTGCGCTACAATTCTTAAGGGAGCATTTTTTGCCCTGGCCCACTAGAGTTTTGGATCAGGCTGCATGTTGGGCCCAACAGTTTCATGGGGTGCCGCATTTTGTGAACCGTTCTGATTTTGGCCTGTTCATATCAAAAAGTGATATATATATATATATATATATATATATATATATAGAGAGAGAGAGAGAGAGAGAGAGAGAGAGAGAGAGAGAGAGAGAGAGGAATGCGTAACTGCGCACACGTACCATAGGCCCAAAATCCAAACGGTCCATGTGATGCGGCACCCCATGAAATCATTGAGGGCCAATTTTCACCCTGATCCAAAACTCTAGTGGGTCAGGGAAAAGAGATGCAAATCAAGCAAGGAAATTTTTTTCTTTTTCCATGGCCCACCAAAGTTTTAGATCAGGTAAAAGTTGGGCCCTAGTTTCATGGGGTGCTGCATCGCGTTGACCATTCAGATTTTGAGCTCATATCACTTGTGATGAGTTCTCAAAAAATTCTCACTAGAACTCTGGACTGGTGGGATATACACACACACAACGAAACGCTCACCTGCGACCCAGTTCGTAGGAACTTTTTTGAGAACCCATCATACATTGCGGATCCAAAATCTAAACCGTTCATGTGAAGCAGCACCTCAAAAAACCCCCCAGGCCCAAGTTTTACTTTGATCTAAAACTTTGATGGGCCATGAAAAATGAAACAGTTTCCTCCCTTGATTTTCATTTCTCTTTGTTATGGCCAACCAGAATCTTAGATCAGTGTGAAAATCTTCCTTTTAGGTTTCATGGGATTCCGCATCTTATGGACTGTTCGGATTCGACTCCCATGACACGTGTGCAAAGGTGCGCACACGCATAGGTGCATAGGAGAGCATCTCTCTCTCTCTCTCTCTCTCTCTCTATATATATATATATATATATATAGTACCGTGAGGTTGACCTCGTGGAAACTTCCCATGAGGTTGAGTTATGTGGGCTCCACTGTGATGTGTGTCAAACATCTACCCCATCAGTCAAATGCACCATTCCATGGTGGGCCATGGGCCTAAAAATCCAGTCAATCCATGACTTAGGCGAGCCACACCAAGTACACTAGTTGAGAGGGGTTACCCTCCCATTAAAATATTAATAATCATTTACTGGGCCTACCGAGATGTGGTTCACAAATCCAGCCCATCCATTGTGTGTCCCACTTGGATGAGGGGTCAAGCCAAGTTTCAGCTCCATCAAAAATTCAGGTGGGCCCCACCAAGTGCTTTTATATGTTTTAGGCATGTCTTTACATAGTTTTAGATGGTATGGCCCACCTGAGTTCTGTAGATGGCTGATTTTTTAAATATCTCATAAC
This sequence comes from Magnolia kwangsiensis, assembly GCA_037074715.1. NCBI lineage: Eukaryota > Viridiplantae > Streptophyta > Magnoliopsida > Magnoliales > Magnoliaceae > Magnolia > Magnolia kwangsiensis. Next base: position 74,927,255 of record CM073578.1, read on the forward strand.
CTAAAGGGGACCCATCAAATGCACGGTGTTGATGTTCAACACACATCACAGTGGGGCCCACACAGCTCGATCTCATGTGAAGTTCCCATGAGGGCCGACCTCGTAGTACCATTTCCCATATATATATATTAAAAAATCAAGTTTCATTGCTTATAATGCCATACTTGGAGAAATATCAATGGAAAAAACCATGCTTCCATTAATACAAAGTTGATCAGAAAAGAATGGCAGAAAGATTATCAACTATTGGGGAGGAACCTGGAACACAATCACCAAGTATGAATTCGAGCTTACACACTATGGACATTGTCCTTTATTCTTTCCTTCCATCCCTCTTTTTGTAGTTTTACTTATTCTTCTGAATCGGCTGAATAGCTATCCGAAGGCTCAGCTTCTGGGCATCGGCTTATTCTGTAAGAAAGATCTAAATAGTATAAAAGCTTGTCGAGGGCGATGAAGCGGAACCTCATGCCCTGCACCTCTCACAGTTACAAAGGTCAGACCTTGGTATACTTGGCTCCACCCACCAACCTGGCATAAGGAATGTGAAATCAAACAAAAGAGTTCATGATGAGATGTCAAGATTATCATGTATGTAGAAATGGCCTTCCCAAACAACTGTTTCTTAGACTAACCTTTCCATTGTCATACCAGGGATACCACTTGATAAGGGTTGGCAGCTTGAGAGCATCAATAGAGTATCTGGTTGCGGTCACTGGCACAACAGAATCTGTGTCCCCACTGGACAAGAGTTTGACTTTAGAAGGCAATCAAATAGGCAGCATGAGATGCTCATGAAAGCGCAAGACAGTAAAGTTCAAGAAGCTTCCAGTCATGTATCCACATAACATCATCCTAAAAACTCGACATTTCTACATAGGTAAAAACATACCACTGCCAGCAATTACCTTAACCTTCGTCTCCCATTGGTGAATTCTCTCTTCTTCTTCTACTTTTAATGCATGATCTGGTTATTTTGCAATGGAAAAATTATAGTTGCACATATGTATTTATCTTATTTATTTACTATTTTACATCAAATATCTCTTTTTGAAAACACTTGCATTTGTACACTTGTTACATGAAGCCATCTTTCTGAGAACTACTTATTCATTTAATACAACTTAAGAGGAATACTATTCCCATCTCCAAGCACAAAATGTGTGTGCCCACACGTGCTCAAGGTGCATACGTGTGGAATTTGGGACTCAAAGACATGTGCGAGCTCCTACTCTCCCATGTATGACAATTTGTAATGTGTATGGATGATTGAGTCTGCTCGTCATGCCAGTCCCCACTATGTATGTTTAGTTGCTAGTAGATCATCGGTCACTCTCAGCAAGTTTTGCTGCACGTGTATGCTAAATACAGATGCTAGACAGTTTTGTTGGTTGTTTGTTTTCAACTATTCATGCATTTCACAGATGTACAGTATTTGCATGTTTGATGAAGAGTAGGATGAGGATGGCTGCACCCATGAAGAGCAAATGTTCTTCACAAAGGGAATGACGCCCTAATCAGTAACAAATCAGCAAGTAACCATACACGTGATTGTATTGTTGATAAACCCATGCCATCCATGGTGTGGACCAATCATAAAAAGCTTGTAGCCTTTTACAAAATCAAATGTCCTAGCTGCCTACAAGCGTGCAGTGAAAAATGATCCAACAACCCATGTTCAAGGGGAAAATCCTACCAAACACTGATTTTCAAAATTTTGCTTTATCTATGGTGGGCCATGCTTCATAGGGCTTCAGGTAGAGAGTCAAGATTCATTGATCATGCAACTACTAATGAAGCTTGAAAAATCTTTAAAAAGATGGAACTGCAATACATTGAGGTAAATAAGTAAGGGTGTTTTTGACAATAAAATTGGATCTATTTGTTAGTGCACTGATTTGTACACGTTGTTTGTCAATCACGTGAGTCATTGTGTTAGGGAGTCAGTTAAGCCCGTGGAAGCTGAAGACCGAAAACATAAGTGGACATGAGCATCAAGGAGCAAAGAACAGGTATATGAGGTGCTTTGGTGACTCTAACCCTTGACCCAAAACAACCATTAAACCTACAAATGATCCTTACCTTAATAGGAAAACCTTGTGTAAGCATCCCTTAGCCTTAGGAGCCTTATTAAAATATGATAAGATAGGATATAGAGGTCGCGAGCCATTGGAAATCAAACTGCCCAAACTAGTAGTCTTAGTGGTGTGCTCAATCGATCAAGTCAATCAACCGAACATGGCCAAGAACGTCCAACAGGCAACATGCCTAAATATGATTTAATTTGGGCGCTCAAGACACGAGCTCGATCGATCGAACATGGCCAAAATGGTCTAGTGAGTTCACTGGACCATTTTTGGCCTAACTCGATTGATCAAAGGCCAGGCTCGATGGATCGAGCTTAGCCATTAGAGATCCGTTGGAGCCTTTTGTTATATATATTGCATTCGGATCATTTCGCAAATTATGAATTTTTCCATTTTAGAGACCCTAGTGCATTCTAAGCTCTACCAAACCTCATAAGTTCTAGCCCATTGAGATTCACGCTTCTTCTTAGCGATTATTCACTCTAATGAGCATTCCATGCTCCTCTACAAGATGATCATGATCTCAAGCCTTCTCTAGAGTTTAGACACCGATTCTATTTAGCAAATCTTATTGTCTATTAACCTCGAAAGTTTCCATCAAAGAGAATCCCCTAGGAATTTAACTTTCCATTAGTTGTGGGAGATTCTACCCAACTCCCATCCCCTTTGTCACCTCAATGGAGCATTGCATGCAAAGTGTTTAATCTTGGAGTTAAAACCTTGGCATCCAAGGCATCAACAATAGAGGGAGAAAAGGGGGAGCTGATTGAAGCACGGGAGAGCATCGATAAGCAACCCAAGAAGGCGCTACAAAAGGGGCTCAATCTGACAAGTTGTCATATTATAAGAGTCCACACACTCCTTCCTTGTATAGGATTGAGTGTAGAGTTTGTAACCTAAACTCGTGTAGGTTCTTGTGAAAGACCGTATTGCCACCGACACGGGTGAGTATGTGTGTAAGTCCTTACATAGGCCACTAACACGAGTGTGCACGTGGGTAAGTCCTTGAGTAGGCCACCGACACGGGTGTGTATGTGGTAAGTCCTTGCGTAGGCCACCGACACGGGTGAGTATGTGGGTAAGTCCTTATGAAGGTCTCCGGTGGGAGTGTACGCTTGTAAAGGTTAAAGGTGAATATTATTTAAAACCTCCAATAGTAAAATCCGGTACACTCATGGGTTAAGTGTGTCCGCCGAGAATGAAGTAGGGAAACCAAACCACTATATATACTTGTGTTTGGGATTGTCTTTTAAGCACTTATTTAATTATGCTTATATGATTGATTAGTTAATTATATGTATACATGATTAGATAAATGCTAGGAGTTGATAGTTAACCCATCTCACACACACATGTACACCATCTTGTTTATAGACTAGATGCTTCACTGAAATATAATTTATAGTATATGCGATTAGACCTAGTATTGGCTTGGAAGCCTTAGTGTTAAATTGTTTTACTTAGTTTAAGTAAGCAATTATGTGTTTAATTGGCAAAAATTTTATTGTCCTAATCTCCCCCCCCCCAAAAAAAAAAAAAAAAAAGAAAAAAGAACAAAAGAGGATATAGCTTTCATTCTAATGCCTACACCAAGCTTCTACGTGTAGTCATTTCACTATTGACCATGAAGGAGGCTTATAAAGTCATTTTAGACTAAATTGAGGCCTATTTTGGGGGATCGTAACTAAAGATTTGGGTGGGATTGGACCAATTGAAGCAGAATGGACCATTATGAGAAAAATCAAAGAAAAGGGTAAACCAACTTCTTCTTCTTCTTTTTTTCCTTTTTTGAGTCATGTTCCAATGCTCTCAAATCACTATAATTTATAGTGCTCCTAATCAATGTTGTCATCATCATTATCATATTGTAAATTGTACTCCGCTCTAAATCGTATCATATAATAATAATAAATTATAAGATTTTTTCAAATTTTCATGAAAATATCATAAAATTTTTAAAAATGTAAGCAAATAAAAAAATTTATAAAAACACATCATTCATCCATTTTCTCATGAATATGGACACAAAAAATAACCATGACATTAAACATGTGATCAACTGTGTACTGTGAATAAATGTATCATTGTGTTGTGTCATGTCAAAATCAAGTTTAAAAAATAACCCTTTCCATAACATCAACCCTTTGCCCTTCCTATGTAAATGTTTTTTTTTAATGTATGATTAAAAAAAATAACATATTCTCATTTCTATAAAGAAAAAAAACAAAAAAAAAAACAAAAAAGAAACCAAAAGGTCCAAATAAATCTATTCTTGGCAGCCCTTGCTCTGTCCATCTTAGTCGGCCACAGTGCCATCATCCTCATCAACAATGATATCAACACTAGCAACATCATTTTCATCTTCAAAATTTAATGTCGAAATAAATTCATCTTCTCCTGCTTTAGCTTTTCCCTTTGCTTTACTTTTAATTGCAAGTTTTCTAGGAGCTACCAAATAGTTCATGAATTATGCTTATTATTTTAGCATAACTAAATGAAACTATTACTTGTAAGACTACAGTCATATAAGCCAGTTTTGGTCTCTAAATCCGCATGGAACTTCCCATCATATTGAAATCACGGATTTAAAAAGTAAGTTGCTGCATGTCAGGGCTTATGCATCTTAATATTCCACCACTCATCTATGATTTCCCATATCACAGAATACCGTTTCTTTACTTCTCCCAATTTTTTTTTGGTATCGACTCTTTTGCCTAATCCATTACTTTGTAAATATATCCCATGGGCCATGGCCAACCTCTTATCTAAATCAACTAACTGTGGAACCTTAATCAATGGGAGAGTAGTCTTCAAACAAAAATTGATAGATGACCAAAAATCTACATCGGCTAATACTATATCATGTACTTTCTTTCCCTTTGTGGTCTTGGAAAAATTGCTTCCTTCCAATTCCTTTAAGGTAAATATCAACCTCAAACCAATCATGTTCTCATGTATGCCCTTTAGTGTCAAGTAATATGTAGCAAATCGCATTACAGCATGCCTTGTCAACTCACCTTCATGTGCTTTCCCATAAAGTTCAAGACCCAACAATGCTTGTAAATGTAGACTGTCATAGTCCTTGCCTTCACCACGGTCCCAACATAAACTAACAAGTTTTCAATGTCTGCAAGCATAAGGTTTATACAGTGGACGACACATAGAGACTAAAATAACTTTTTTCTCCTCAATTAATATATGACTGGCTTTGAGATAAGTAGATGCACTATTCGTAATGACTTGCACGACATTTTTTTCACTCACCTCATCAATATAAGACTCAAAGAAAGCTCTCACAAATTATCCATCTTCTTTGAATTATTAGTTGTATCAACGGATTTCCGAAAAAACTAAACCACTTAGACTATAAACCAAAAAGTTTGTAATTAGACTGATTTACTCCATTCAACATGATCATCCATCTAGTTTTGGCTCATTCCTTGTAAACTTGAATTGACTCTTCCATAGACTCAACCTCCAACTTTAAATTTTTATTCTTTTATGTTATGTCAAAAGCTTCAACCCTGGCCCAAATGCGACAATTTCTTCCTTCATAGCTTCGAAGAAGGGGCTCTTCACAAGATTAAAGGGCAGAGCATTCGCGTACAAGAAGCAAGTAATAGAAAGCATACATTATCTCTCTCTTTTCTTCCAAATTTTGTTTAGAGTAGCTTGCTGCTTTTCATTGGCCCCACTCTTCTTCCAACAAATTCATCCATCGATGTTTGGATTTTTCCTCCACACCATGAATTATTGGAACTCTTCCAATATTGTACATTACTTGTTGCTCCTTCTCACTCAAATTATTGTCCAACAACTTCTTAAATTTATCCACAACATCATTGCCCACTTGGGAACACGCTGCTACATTTTTCTTTGTCCGGGCAATGTGATGTTTCATTTGAAATACACCTCCCCAATAATTCTTCTTCCAAAAATTACATTTGAGGTGAAGGTTATTGTTTTCATCCACCTTCGAGCAATAGTCTCATGTAGTGTTGTTTTCCTTGGACTTCGACTTCTTTCCCATCTTCAATGCGAATCAATACGAACTCTACCTATTATGAGAAAACAACTATTTAGCCTAAAATAAATATATAAATCATTAAGAAAATGAAAAGAAACTTTAATTAAATGAAAAACAAAAGAAAATGACAAACATTGCATATTTTACCCTAAAAAGGGAAGAAAGGAAAAAAGAAAAGATTATAGAAGCATTTCATGTTTATTTGTACCTATTTTGATGTAGAATCCCAATGAAAAAAGTGGCATTTGATTATGTTGACTGACGAAAAAGATATGTGATGATCTTTCTCCAAGTTTTTTAAGCCCTAAAATCTCCAAAAGTCTTCTCTCAAAAGAAAAAAAGGAATGGTTTTTCTAATGTGGATGGACCATAGAAATGTTTTAAAAACAAAAGCCCCAAAAAAAGTGGAAAAACTGAAAAAATGAAAGGATTTTTCACAATTTTTTTGGTGAATAACACAGGAAATTAAATCATACAATTCACGATATGATCGTACGATTCAGTTGTGAATCATACAATTCGACCTAATGTGCGATTCATATGTACGATCTAAATCGTACGAGAATGATAACACTACTAGTTACATCAGTTTACTCAAACAGTCCAATCAGTTGATCTGAACTTCAAGTCCATAACAAATTTCACAAGCTCCTGGCTCTCACACAAAAATCATACTTAAATGTATGATCCAATCCATCTATGATTTGGCCTCATTTCCTGTGGCCATCATTTTTTTTTTGCATGGATGGGATAGCTACAATGGCCTAACAAAGTCATAAGCAATCCACAACATTCTCTAACAAATAGATGGGTCAAATTGTTGATTGGACCCTATTTTTATGTAAACGCTCTTGATTGTCCTGTTTTTCCTTTTGAGAGGTAGATCTTGATTGTCTGTATTAAAGACTGATCCAATGGTTAATATTTGTCAAATCAATGTGATATTTGCATCATAGACCATGAAATGTTCGTTGGATCTAATGAATAGTTTAGATCAATGATTTAGGTTAAATGTCCAAATGCAAGTAGGAGAACTATAACTTACGAGGGAGGTTTGGTAAAGAAGATAAGGAAAATTCATGAATAGCTTTAATGGCTGGCGTCTCTGTGGCTTCTGGAATCTAAGTAGTGGGCAGTGGATGTATTCAAGAGGGCTAAAATGCATATAAATGAGGTACGGTTGTATCTTTATCTTTGTCTCTCTCTTTTTTTTTCTTTTTTTTTTTCCTTTTTTATGTTTGTGTTATGTATTCTTTGAGGTTGTTGGCCTTTTTATAATAAAATTGTTGCCTTTCAAAAATCTCTCTCTCTCTCTCTCTCTCTCCAAGAGGATGGCTTGGTTGGTAAGGTTTTAGTTTAGATTCTCTTCATGTTCTTCATTTCATTTCATACTTCTTTTTATTTATATGCATGTGTTTTCTTTAGTAATTGATAGAACTGAACCCTTGAGTCTTAATTTCCAAAGATTGTGAGCAAAATGATAACCCATTCAAATATCAATGACGACCCACGCAACAATGACAAGGTTCTAGTTTAGATTTCATTTCATGTTTCTTTTTATTTCTATGCAGGTTTTCCTTCTAGTGGTTGATAGAACTGACCCAATGAGTCTTAATTTCCAAAGATTGTGAGTGAAATGATAACCCCTTGGAACATAAATAGCGATCAACGCAACAAATGTCGAAGCACACTTCATTTAGGGATTAAGCTCATTCATGATTTTGCCCTTAGTGTGATTTCATATTCTCTACATTTTCTTCACATTTTCCATGCATGTTACATTTAGCAAATTTCATCATACTTCATTATTTCATTCACATTCATTGGTATCGTATCGGCCGATATGGCCATATTGTATACGTATTGGCACGGCATGATATGCGATACGTAGTCATATTAGCTTGATATGAAAAAATTGACTTGTATAGGACGAAACGAGGTGTATCGGTACCGATATAGGACTGATACAGTCAATATAGGCCGACATGCCCATAAAAGCCGAATTTTGATTTATTTATTTTTCAATACTACGCTCACGTCTCCTCTTTCTTTTCTTTTTTCATTTAAACCATGGAAGAAGGTTAAAAACTCATTTTAAGCTAGATCTAGACCTATTTTGGGATCAAAACAAATTTGAAAGGGATTTGACAAATCGAAGCAAAGTAGACCATTATGGGAAAAATCAAAAAGACGAGTAAACCTTCACTTTCTTTTTTATATTTTGTATTCAATGTAATGGGCCCTAGTTCACCAAATCATGCTTGATTTGTGTTCAATTAGGGCTCATTATTTGATCTTCAACAAGTCAAACCGACAAACAACATTCTCATCAAAGAATGGTCCAATACATACACCATCATATGCATGTCCAAAATACCAAAAAATAAAATAAAAAATGATTCTTGCATATCTTATTATTCTCTTTTTCCCCCTGATATTTTCCTTAATTCTTTGGCTTAAAAAAATTCGACTGATATAGCCAATATTGTCTGATACTATATCGATACACAATGCCCATATCATACCATTTTTTGGCCGAGCCAAAATGCCCCTTGATACCGATATTCAGAACCACGTTCATATTTCATCATTTCATTCCTTAAATCATTCACTCGCATCCATCTACATCCATACTTCCATTAAAAATAGCCTTGTTGTTTTGACTCTTGATTATATCAAGGGAGTAAGAAGTGGGTAGTAGGCAAAACAGGTTAACCCACTTCAAAAGAAACATATTTGATAATCCCTCATAACATTCCCATTAATTTCATTTCGCCTTTTCATCCTTGTAGTCATTTCCCTTTCTAGGTTCATTTCATCATCATAGAAGTTCTTTCTTTACTTCAAAATCAATCTAAAGAAGTTTCCATCACTTGCATTTTCCTAAGGTCAATTCGATCAAAGTTATTCTACTTCAATTATTTCACTACAATCCAATTAGTTTATTTCGATCAAGTTATTTATATTCAATCAAGCAATTCCAATATTTCATTTCAACCAAGTCATTTCTCTTCATTCGAGTTATTTCATTAGAAGCAAGTTATCTCAAGCAAGATTATTTCAAGAAAAAGAATTCAATCATTATTTTATCTGAATATTTTTTCTCATTTATCCAACAATTGCCTTTATCTCCTAAATGACATCATTTCATCGATCATTTCATGCATTTTGCATCATCCTTTTCATCATTCACTTCTGTTTCTTATTCGCACTCCATCCCATCAAACCAAGCTACTACACATCACCTACCTTGTTGTATTAATGTGACCTAGAAACATACCTACAGGCGACAAAAAAGATACAGACATACCCGACCCATTTGCCAAGTTACCAAATGGTGGTGATCACATTAAGTTGAGAGCAATATTGGTTTGATTGGTTATCTTGACTTATTATTTTTATATTTAGTGGCTTTTGGACTGATCCAAGAAATCAAATCCTACACAATTTATTAACATCTTGCAATTTACAATATGAATCTTATGATTCAAATCAAATCTTACAAGAAACAAATTAAATCTTATGTTTTGAGTCACATTCTCAAAAAAAATGAAATTGTATCTTACAGTGATTTCAATCCTACAATTATGTGGCAGAAGGATGTTGTGGTATTTTTGCCCAGAAACAGGTGGCATGTTTCCTCCAATAGGGCAGATGAGACAGGGGGAGAGTCTCAGATGCATTAAAGGTTATGCAGGCGTTTGGTGATAGCGATAGACAGGAGTTGAATTTGGAGTGAGACACGTGTTCATCTCAGTACGGTGATTTTAATGTGGTGGAGGGAGACATCATTTCCATTTATGAGAAAGGGTAGTGTGCTGAAGAAGCAATATGCGAGAGGTTTTTTCCCCTCTCCAACTGACACGTGGAATGGAAATTTGTGAGAGGGTGATATCCCTTTTGTTACAACAGAGGTAAGGGCTGAGGATCCTTTCTGTTGGTTCATCTTAAGAGTGATCTTGGTTCATCTTAAGAGTGATCGGGTGGTTGAGATTCAAAGGGTCGTAGATGGGCTCCATTTAAAGGCAGAAGTGGATGGCGTGGAGGGATCGACTCATGTGGAGAGAGTGGCATGTGGGGAGTTTTATGACGAGGGTGCAGCATGTGGAGAGGAGAGGTTTGTTTGCTCTTGGGTCTTGACTGTAATGCCCCAAATTTTCCATAATAGCTTAAGTTTATCATATTGCCTGTTATGTTTATTTTCCCTTAATTAACGTGAATTTTAACTTATTCAGTGAATAAATCTTTACCTGTGATGATTTAGATATGGGTTTTTTTTTTTTTTTGTAAGAATTGCTTAGAATTATGCCTAGAAGCCTGTAGAAGTATTTAGATTTCATAAATTTATTAGATAAGCAATTTGTACATGAACACCCTTTTACAACCCATGATTTGAGATCTTATGGTAGGGTTGTACATCGAGCCAAGTTGAGTCGTGGTGGGCCAAGCTTGGATTGACTCGCCCGTGCTCTCTCCTCGAGCTCGAGCTCACCCTTAGCTTAACATTGGAGCTTTGGTTTCTTTACCAAACCTTTCGAGGCGAGCTAGTGGATCAAGTCGAGGTGAGCTTACCTCGAGTCGAGTCGAACTTGCTCCCACCTCAATTTATTATATTATTTTCTACAAAATACAAATTAAAAGTCAACAACATTAAGTCCAAAATGTCACACATGCCACAACATCAAGACAAAAAAAAAGTCTCACATATACTAAATAGATACCACAACATCAAGTCCAAAAAGTGAAAATATATTACAAAATATAAAAGCTTAAAGAAAACTTTAAAAGTATATGTTCCTTCATGCAGTTTTAGATGCATTCTCGTCTTGACTTACATTCTCGTCATCATCCTCCTCAACATCGAAATTGCTACACCCAAACTGGATACAACCAATCTTGTGTACAAATCAGTGCTTCAACTATTTTCAAGACGAGTGAGCTTCGATACTTACTCACAACCCTGCTCCCCATGCTAAAAGTTTATTCTGAAGCCACGGTCGAAATTGGATTGACAATAAGTTTCGTGTCATTACCAAAAGTCTAGGGTATTCACGAGCTCTCGACTTCCCACAACTACAAAATATCAAAATCATCTTCTCGTAACTTTATCACTGACTCCTTTAAATACTTCTCCACTTCTGATTCAGTTTTATGCGTCTCTATTTCTTCTTCGTCTAAAAAAGACACGGTCATGAAGTCACTTTCCTCCAACAAAAGTACTACACATATATTGAGGAGTAACTATTGTACTTGATGTTGCGGCAAAAGTACCAACACATGAAGTGAACAACTCTTCAACTGCAGCATGAATAATAGCGGGTCTCCACTGAAACTCTTTTAGAACTGGAATAAAGCGATTTGAAACTGTACCTAAGCATTGTCATCTTGTAGCGTGGATCCATAACAACTATAATGGCTATTAACAAATAGTAATTAGCGCAATACTGATCGAATTTCATTTGCATTCCCAGAGCCACCACTTGTAAAAAATTTGGACCCTCATCAGCACACTTTTTTAAAGCATGCATAATGAAAATAATTTCTGGAAGAAACTGATTTGTCGTAGGGTACTTATTCCCAGAAAAAACTTCGGGCGATCATTAAAAACTTTGAGAAATTGATGAACACGTTCAGCTTTCATCCAGTCTTCATCACTAGGCACGTATGTATACATTTTATCACACACTACAAGTTCATGGAATGCAACTTTAAATTCATAAATTGGTATACATTATTCATGTTGCTGAAGTGGCCACACATGGGTTGGTCACTTATGCCACTCCCATATGTGAGGTGTATTGCTAAGAGAGCTCACTTCTTAGGACAAATCTCTCAGAGAGAGAATATTCTCGCATCCATCTCTCCTAATAAAGAGAATAACGTCTGGAATTTGTGGAGGTCAATCAGAAAGTGCAAATCCACAGCCATGGTCCAATGGAGAAGGATGCCCACGAAGACCTCAAAGACAACAATTGCTACTGGCAAGAGTTCTGGAAAAGGATTGGTCAGATGCACTCGAGGTTTCTCCCATCCAAGATTCATGAGAGAACTGTGAAGCAGATGCTCTTGTTGAGGTTCGGATTTAGAGAGCCAAGGAAAAGGTTAAAGTGGGTGGAGAGAGTCATATGTCAATTGCACAAGGTATGAAATGGGCCAAGGATACGCTGGGAAAAATGGAAAGAATGATAAAAGTCACGTTTGGGGATTGCGAAGAAGATTATGTGGCGTTGTTTCAAACCATTCGAGAAAGGGGAATTCAAAAGGAGGCAGCATTAGAATGCTAGTTATTATCTCCTAGGGGGCTAAGGGAATTTAAAGGACTTAAAAGTTCGGTGAACTATGGAAGTGCTTCCTCTTCTAAGGGAGGGGAGAAGGAGAGAAGGGAAGAAGGGATAACAGGGTGTCCAACTGAAGATTATGTCCAGGAACATTGGGGGAATGGGTTATCCCTTAAGAGAGTCCAAATCAGGGATTTTTATAAAGGTGGCTATTCAAGAGATGAAATTGGCTTGAAGGGGCAGAGTATGGTGCATGAGTTATGGAGTGGTAACTCAAAATGTTTGGCAGTAAAAGATGTTGTGGAATCAACATGGGGCATCCTAATTATTTGAAACTCATCTATGCGACTAAAAGAAGATTTATGGGTAGGGGAATTCTCTTTCAATTTACTACTCTTTGACGTGGTTCATGGTTTCAAATGGGGTTTTTCTGCTGTTTATGGGCCAAATTTCCTGAAGCGGAGATTTCACCCGTGGTTGAAGCTAGATTGAGTTGGAGCTAGATTGGCCATCCTTGGTGTAGGATGGGACTTTAATGTGGCTAGATTTTCATATGGGGAAAATATCAAGAAGCATGGCAGAGTTCTCATATTGGGTTAGAGGAACAATATGTTGATCTCCCAATGGGAGGTGTCAAATTCACATGGTCCAATGGACAAGCTAATCCTATTCGGTCTAAATTAGACTGCTTTTTAGTTTCGGAAAGTTGGATCGATAACTTTCCTTCGTGCAGTCAACACGGCCTTCCTAAGCCCATATCAGATCATTGTCCAATTTTTCTTGAAGTGGAAATGGAAAGTTGTGGCCGAGGTCATTCAGATTTGAGTTAGCATGGCTTGAGGTGGAAGGTTTTTCTGATTTGGTTAAGGGGTGGCAGGTTTCTTTTCAAGTCTAAGGCAAGCCGGGTTTTATTCTTTTCTAGAAGTTGAGGCTTTGGAAGGAGAGAATCTCAAGGTGGAAGGAGGAATTTTTGCGCAGCTATGAAAAGGAGATGGATTCTATTTTGTTAGAAATCCAAGCTCTTGATTTGAAGGAGAAATGGGTTGTTCTTTCAAAAGCAAAGAAGAGGGATCGAAGGGATGTTCTGAGGGGAGATTATTATAGGCGTCTAAAGAGGAGGAAGTGAAATGGAAGCAGAGATCACGGGCAACGTGGTTGGAGGGGGACAATAATACAAAAATAATTAAATAAATAAAAAATCCATGCGTAACCAATGACAATGCTAGAGCAAATAGAATAGAAAGTGTGGTGGTAAAAGCAGTTAAATATGATCACGAAGCAAAAGTGTGTGATGTGCTAGTGGGCTACTACAAGAAGTTGCTTTCTGATCCTCTAATCATTAGGCCAAAGTTAGACAATTTGGGCTTTGATATGCTTTCGGCTGAAGAAGCGGATTCTTTGGAAAAGCCTACTTCAGAGGAGGTTTGGAATGCGGTTCAGGATTTGGGTAGAGATAAAGCTCCATGCCCTAATGGTTTTCCCTTAGCCTTTTTTAAGATATTTTGGAATTAGTTCCAATGGGAAGCATGCTTCGGAGTTGGGTGCCTATTTCATAGCCTTAATTATGAAAAAGGGAGCAGACTGCACTCAAGATTTTTGACCTATCAACTTGATAGGGGGGCTCCTTATAAAATCTTGGCAAAGTTTCTAGCTTCAAGATCTAGGACTGTTTGGGTCACGTTAATTCCTATGTGCAAGGGGCTTTTGTGGGAGGCAGACAAATTTTCGAAAGTGCGCTCATTGCTCATAAGTTATTAATTCGACCCATCGCTCGTGCAGAAGTGGTGTGTGTGCAAGTTGGATTTAGAAAAATCTTATGACCATGTAGAGTAGTTGTTCCTTGATTACATGTTATCTTAGACTCGGTGTGGCATTAAATGGAGAATGTGGATGTATGAATGCGTTAGTTCAGACAAATTTTTGGTCATAGTGAATAGGTTTTGGTCATAGTGAATAGGTTTCCTAAAGGATTCTTTTAAGTCCTCAAAAGGTCTTAAGCAAAGGATCATCTTTACCCTTTCCTTTTTGTGGTGGTGGCGAAAGCTTTAGTCGCTTGTTATCCAAAGGGGTTTTTTAAGGTTTCTTTAGAGGTCTCAAGGTGGATGGAGGGAGTTTAGAAGTCTCACATCTCCAGTTCGCAAATGATTACAACATTATTTTGTGAGGCTAAAGTTGATCAGGTAGAAAATTTTTGAAAAGCCATTTTCTGTTTTGAAGCAGTTTTAGGTTTGTACATGAATTCAAAGTCTAAATTTTTGGGTATAGGTATCCCCAAAGAAGAAATTGAGGTGCTTGCAGGCACATTTGGTTTTAGGTCAGGTGCTCTCCCCTTGACATATTTGCCCCTTCCTCGATGAATCGGTAAGGTCGTGAAGCTTTCGGTTTGAGCGGAAGATTTTGGTTTGGAAGAGTAAATTCCTATCTTTGGAAGGTAGATTGCATTAATTACAATGGCTCTTTCAAATCTTCCTTTATATTTTGTGTCTATTTTCTGGTGCCCAAAGAGTGTTCTCAAACAAGTTGGAGAAGCTTAAAAGAGATTTTCTTCAATAAGGAGCGGAGAAAAGAAAATTCAATCACATGAAGTGGGAGTAGAAATCGACTATAGAAGAAATCTGTAGGAGTGTAAGAAAGAAAGGAGAGAGAGAGAGAGAGAGAGAGAGAGAGAGAGAGACTAGGGCAACAACTTGTTTTGTATTTTTTTGTTAGTCAAAATGACACACACACACACACACACACACACACACACACACACACACACACACATTAACTTTACAAGGGATAGTGTAAGTGCTATGGTTGAAAGCCCCTTTATGTTGTCAAATTTGTGGTGCCAAAAACACTGTTTGTACTTTGTGAAATTGCATACATGTTCGAGACACAGTATGGATGAAGCGAGTCACAATGTATGGATGTTGACTACATCAGTGAAGCACAATGCTCAACTCAAGATATGTCAAGCCACAACATTGTCTCACAAGATCGGCTTCGAAAGACAAGACAAGTTTACAAGTCAAGACTCGAGAATGTTCAATTGAATTCACAAGTTACAGGTCAAGATTCAAGATTGCTTAATTGAAGCTTTTAAGGACAAGCTACATCAAGATTTCAAGCTTCACTTTCTTTAAATGTTACATATCTTAAGGGTTCAATATCCTTACTTCACTATTAAGGTATGTTTGACCTTAGGTTGACCTTTAAAGCAGGTCATTTCGGATACATAATGCAAATGTTTTATATTTGGGAATTTAGTCTGTTCTAAGACTAGTCCTGGACCTTGCTCGACTAGTCCTAGCACTGCTTCGACTTGTCTAAGATTTTCCTGAACCAGTTGTAAGTTTGTTGCAAAAATTCAAAATTTTTTGTTAAGCTTCGACCAATCCTGGGGTCTGTTCGACCAATCGTATGAACAGTGTCGACTACTCCTTCGACCAGTCGTGAACGTACGACTCAAACTATAGCGTTGAATTTCGCTTAGCTTTGACTAGTCGTGAGAAACCTACGACCAGTCGAAGGTGACCTTCGACCAGTCGTAGACTACCTACGACCAGTCGTGAAACTGTCTTATCTTATTGCGCTCAAATTTTCAAATATTTGTTGGTCCTACAACTAGTCGTAGCGATCTCTGGACCAGTCGAAGATGTGATTTGCTCACCTATAAATAGAGCACGAATCTCAGAATATTGGAGAGAACTCAAGCAATTTTAATCCGGCCTTTTGAGAGATAAGTCTGTGCTCCATTTAAGCTAAGTGCGCATATTTAATATTCTCTTTCTTTAGCTTTTTAAATTGATTTTGTTTCTTGTATTCCAATCTGATCTGAAACGAGGAAGTTTTAATTTTCCTTTTTCTAGAATCAAATCAATTAAAGCTAGCCCAACTGGTTTAATTTAAAATCTATTAGAACTTAGAACCATTATATAGTGAGTATTGGACATTAAACTTTGACATTCGAACCTCTACTCTGACTTGGTTCTTCCGGGCTGCTACAACAAAGGAGAGATTCAGGTATTTTACATTTTGTGTAATTTACTTTATTTGATTTTCTTTTGAGATTTGCCAGAAAAATCTCATTCTGTTGGTAATCTGAAGAAGCCAGAAAAACTCAGAAGTGGGGTTTTTTTAATCGTGTAAGCCTACAGAAAAAGACACAATTGTGAAGGTTTTAGGTGAACCTGGAAAACCTATATTGATAGTGAACGCTAATATCCACTGTGTGAGGATATTAGGAGTGGAGTAGCTGTGTGGCTGTTTATTAACAGTTGGTGTACACACAGACGAACCACTATAATCCCTTGTGTTTTGTGGTTGTGTGGTTTATTTTCTTCTTTGATTATTCATTTGTGGGATGTATATGTAGATGTGAATGTTGTAATATTTACATTTCAAGCTCAGTGAGGAATGTTGTAATAATTTAGATTTATATTCCTGTAATTTATTTTAGTTCCTTGCTATTTATTTATTCCTCTTCGATTTGAGTTTTTGATACAAAAACCTTTCTAGAAATAAGATTGTCCTACCATAAACTCTGGTTTTTGGTGTAAGGTTGTCCTTAGAACGACATTTGTATCAACCTCTCAAGACTTGAATTTTAAAGTAGCATTCTATTCCAGCATTGTGAATTGATTTCTTTATTTGCCTATATATCTTTCGTTAATTCCACTGTATTTATTTTAAATTTGGCATTGTCCTATTCACCCCCCCCCCCCCAAGGACATATAACTTGGCCATTTCAAGTGGTATTAGAGCCTAATAGCCCGTTTTAATTCTTTTATTTGGATTTATTTCCTAAGCTAATCGATCTAAGCTATATTTGAGATGTCAAATTTTGATAGCCTTTCAGTCACTAGGCCTCCATCTTTCGATGGCACCAATTATGCCTATTGGAAAGCCAGGATGAGGATCTTCCTCAAATCCATGAATGAAAGTGTGTGGCTAGCCACAGTGAATGAATGGATCCCCCCTACCACTAAAGTAACCGGGATTGATGGTTCAAAATCTATGAGAATTACACCATATTTCTCTTGGACCACACTTCAGAAAAATGAGAGTGGTGCAAATGCTAAAGCACTAAATGCAATTACTTGTGCACTATCACCGGATGAATTCAAAATAATTATATCCTGTGATTCTGCAAAACAAGCTTGGGATATATTGGAAATGACACACGAGGGTACTTCAATTGTCAAGAAATCTAAGAGAAATCCTCACAACTAAATTTGAGAAAATACGTATGGAAGAAAATGAAATGTTTATGGACTTTTACACCAGATTGAATGACATTGTAAACTCTATGCTGGGTCTAGGCGATAAAATCGCTGAAAGCAAAATATGTGCTAAAATACTACGCTCACTTCCGAAACAGTTCAATTCTAAAGTAACCGCAATCCAGGAACTTCGTGATACGGACAATATGAGGGTTGAGGAATTAGTTGGCTCATTACAGACTTATGAGTTAACCTTTAAAACTCCAAAAGGTAAATCTATTGCCTTAAAAACTTCTAAAAATGGTTTTCAAGAAAATGATTTAAACTCTGATTTAGAAAACTCTGAAGAAGATATGGCCCTTTTGGCAAAAAAATTTTATAAGATTTTTAAAAGTAAAAAGAGGGTTGATTTTCAAAAGGCAAATGATAAAAAGAAACCAAAACCTAAATCAAGAAAATCATTAAAAGACAGTCAGTGTTACAACTGCCATGAATATGGGCATTTGGCTAACAAGTGTCCTAAAAAGGACAAACCCAAGAAGAAGGGTATGTTGGCTACTTGGAATGAGTCCTCTGATTCTGAAACCTTCTCTGAATCTGAAACCGAGTTGGGCAATGATGTTAAGGCCCTTATGACTCTAGCCAAATTCACTTTTTCAGATAATGATGACTCGACTAGTGAAGAAAATCTGAATAGTGAATGTTAAAATGAAGATGATCTTCAAGATGCTTATAATGCCCTATACAAGGAAAGTTGTAAAATTGTTGTGAAACTGAAACTTCAAAAAGAGAAATTTTCTAAACTCAAAGAAATTTATGAATCTCTTGTTTTAGAAAAGCCTCACATTTCAGACTGTTTTAAAAAGACAATGCAATTTGGATTTTAAAACCTCCCAGATTGAAAATCTTAAATCTGAAAATGAACAACTAAAACATGAAGTCTCTTCACTCTTGACTTTAAAGGAAACCTGAAAATATGCCCAAGGTGATCCTAAATTAGAAAAACTCTTATCAAGATCGAGAAAATGTGGTGATCGATCAGGTCTGGGCTTATGATAAGAGTGTTCCTCCTAAACCGAAGAATACTCCTCGCAAGTTCATAAAGGGAGAGACCTTAAACTCAAAAGGGAAAGATTAAACGTTTTCTAAAAACTCTAAATCTTTTCAAAAACCATATCAACTATAAAAAGCAAAACCATAGTCCTTTGGCTGAAAAGATAGTTGATTTACTTAAGGAGCTTTTAAAGTCTAACTCGCTAGGTCATACTTATAACTCTTACAAACGAAAGAAGACCAACTATCCACCTAAACCTAAAACGGTTATGAAATGGGTTCCAAAGGGTACCTGCTTGGTTGCCCACACAGCTTTCAAAGCTACAAGTCATTCAAAGTGGTACCTAGACAGTGGATGCTCAAGACATATGACTGGTGATAAAGGTTTATTCACCGATCTTAAAGATATGACTGATGGTTCAGTTACTTTTGGTGATGGCAGCAACTGCAAGATTATGGGCCAAGGTACAGTTCAACTTTATAACCTTCCTTTGTTCAAGAATGTCTTATATGTTGAAGGACTAAAACATAACTTGCTAAGCATATCTCAAATATGCGACAATAACCACAGTGTAAAGTTTTCCAATCAAAGCCGTGAGATTCTAAACAACAAGGGTTTAGTAATACTAACTGGACGTAGAATGTCTGAAAACTGCTATATTGTTAGTGAATCTAGCTCATCTAATCAATCATGTTACATGGTCCATACAGACGAGACTGATTTGTGGCACAAACGTCTTGGACATGTACACTACCGAAATCTATATAGATTGAGCAAACGGGAACTTATAAGAGGTCTACCTAAACTACAAAAAATAGATAAAATATGTGATGAATGCCAGATTGGCAAACAAACAAGTAACTCACATAAAAAGGTGAATTCCAATGCCACATCAAGACAACTCGAGCTTCTCCATATGGATCTTATAAGACTTACCAGGACAGAGTTGAGGTGGCAAAAGATATATCCTAGTAATTGTAGATGATTTTACCAGATATACTTGGGTAGTCTTCTTGAGGGACAAATCTGAAACCCTTGAAGAAATAAGAAAAGTTCTCGAAAGGATTCAAATTGAAAAAGGTTCTCAAATCAGTAAGATTCGTAGTGATCATGGATCCGAATTTGAGAATAGCGGTTTTGAGAAGTTCTATAGCAACCAGGGAATATTACATGAATTTTCAGCTCCCAAAACTCCACAACAAAATGGTATAGTTGAAAGGAAAAATAGAGTGCTTCAAGAAATAACTAATATCATGTTAAATAGTATGAAGCTCTCTAAGAATCTTTGGGCTGAAGCAGTCAATACAGCTTGCTATATCATTAACCGGGTTTACACTAGTAAAGGTAATAATCAAACGGCTTACGAAATGTAGTTTGATAAAAAAACCTACTATTAAATACTTTCGAGTTTTTGGCAGCAAGTGATATATTTTACGAGATCGTGAAAATCTGAGAAAGTTTGATACGAAGAGTGATGAAGGGATCTTTCTAGGATATTCTTTAAACAATCAAGCTTATGGGGTTCTGAACAAAAGGACCGGTGTGATTCAAGAGTCCATCAATGTGGTCATTGATGATCACTTAAATACACCAGTCTCAAGTCCAGATAATGATGAAGTTCTTGTAATTGATAAAACTAATACTTCATCTAATCGGATTAATTCTGAACTTAGGACTGTTAAAGATCATCCAACCACACAGATTCTTGGAAACCCTCTCACTGGTGTTCGTACCTATAAACAACTTGAGGATATATGTAATTACGTATGTTTTACATCCCAGATAAAACCATTTAACGTAAAAGAAGCTCTTGCTAATGAAAACTAGATTGTTGCGATGTAAGAAGAACTTAACCAATTTGTGAGAAATGACGTTTGGTATCTCGTACCTAGACCTAAAGATAAACACATCATTCGAACAAAATGGATTTTCAAAAATAAGTCTGACGAGATTAGCAATATAATTAGAAACAAGGCTAGGCTAGTGGTACAAGGTTACACTCAAATTAAAGGTATTGATTATGATGAAACCTTCGCACCAGTAGCATGTCTTGAATCAATTAGACTTTTTATATCCATTGAATGTTTTAGAAAGTTTAAGATTTACCAAATGGATGTGAAAAGTGCATTTTTAAATGGTGATCTCCGTGAGAAAGTCTATGTTGAACAACCGATGGGTTTTGAAGACTCCAAAAATGCTAATCATGTATATCGCCTTAAAAAGGCACTTTACGATTTAAAACAAGCTCCTATGGCATGGTACCAAAAACTAACAAAGTTTCTATTAAGCCATAATTTTCAAATGGGATGTGTTGATAAAACTCTGTTTGTCAAAAAACATAAAGATCACATTTTAATAGTACAGATTTATGTTGATGATATCATTTATGGATCTACCTGTACTGACATGACTATTGAGTTTACAGATTTGATGAAATCTCAGTTTGAAATGAGTACGGTTGGGGAATTGAATTATTTCTTTGGGTTGCAAGTAAAACAACAACTTGATGCAATGTTCATTTCTCAATCTAAATATGCTATGAATTTGATTAAGAGATTTGGATTCGAGAATGGTAGGAATTTTGATACTCCTACGAGTACAACTTTGAAACTCTCAAAAGATTCTGCAGGTAAAAATGTGGATCCGAAATTATATCAGAGTATGATTGGTATTTTATTGTATTTAACTGCTAGTAGACCCGATATCGCTCTTAAGTATTGGTATTTGCGCTACATATTAGTCTGATCCAAAAGAATCGCACTTGACTGTTGTCAAGCGGATTATGCAATATGTTGCAAGTACTGTTAATCTCGGTCTCTGGTATCCACATGAGACTAGTGTTCAATTAGGTGGGTACTCGGATGCTGACTAGGCTGGTAATCTTGATGATAGAAAATCAACCAGTGGTGGTTGCTTTTATATCGGAAACTGTTTAGTTTCTTGGTTTAGCAAGAAACAAAGTTCTATATCACTTTCAACCGCTGAAGCTGAATATATCGCAGCTGGTAATGCGTGTACGCAGCTTGTTTGGATGAAACGTATGCTAAGTGATTATGGAATTAAACAGGATTCTATGTTATTATATTGTGATAATTCCAGTGCCATAAATATTTCGAAAAATCCAATTCAGCATTCTCGTACTAAGCACATTGACATTAGATTTCATTATATTCATGAATTAGTAGAAGGAAAGGTTATATCTTTCGAATATATCCCTACCGAGAATCAACGTGCTAACATTTTCACTAAACCGCTTGACAAAAGCAAGTTTAACAAATTGAAATTTGATCTTGGCATGTGCATTCTAAAATGATTATTTATGCCTATTTGTATCATATTGTATATATTTGCTAGTTTAAATTTCAATTTTTATGAAATATGCAGGAAATCAGTTTTTTGGTGGTACTCGACCAGTCGAGGATTTCCTCGACCTGTCCTGGCACGACCGGTTGAAGAAAGCCCATGACCAGTCGTACATCGCGCTGATTGACTTAAATTGGGGAAAATTCAATTTCTTCCTTATTTCAACTTCCCTCTCCGACAAGTCGATGCTCGACCAGTCGAACCCACCTTCCAAATCCGTCGAGGTTAGTGTTCCATTTGCTTATTTCTTGTGGATTTGTGTCAAGTTTGCTTCTATCTCTTTCTTGAAGTTGTCTATTTCTTGTTTTGTTGAGATTTGGGTTTTTTCTTCACCCAAATCTGATTTGAGAAAACCCATTTCTCAATCCATTGCAATACTTTGTTTCCTTCAAATCTTTGTTGCATATGGCATCTAGAGGAAGAAAGACAACATCCCGTGGTCCATCTTCTTCCAGATCTACTCCTATTACCAAGCGTCATCTTCGATCCTCCGAAGATGATCTATCTTTTGTACGGGACATTAGATTGAGGAAGGTTATTGTAGAAAATCCTGTTGATGTAAATGATATTGCTCCATATGATATCCTTCCTATTCTTCAAACTGTAGATTGAGATAACTTATTGCATTGGGGTAGGCCAGCATACCGGTCCATTGCCCAGTCCATGTTCGCTTGCATAAGTGATTTTTCAATGGAAAATTTAACTTTTAAAATAGCCACAAGAGAAGAACCATTTGACGTTGATCGTCATTTGATTTCAACTCTTATGGAAATTCCTGTGAATGATGAGAACATTCCTATCCATACCTTATTTGAAAAACCCTCAGAAACTGAAAAACGTATACTCACTAGAGCCTTATACAATTTGGACGTACAATGGACGCGTAAAGGGAATGCACTCCCCTCAAAGTTTTTATTACCCAAACATAGAGTTCTTCACAAGATTTGTGTCCAACTTGTATCCTTGATTGGGTAATAAATCTGAATTGACGTCCTTCATGGTTCGTGTTCTTCATACTGTTGTCAGAGGTGTTCATGTTTGTTTACCATCCTTGTTTTGTCACTCCATTATTCAGTTTCGACTCCATCCCACAGTGACATCCCTTTTGCTTATTTGATGACTGTGTTGGCTACACATATGTTAGTCGACATGCCTGTTGGAGAGGCCCCTATCCATCATCTGATATTTAACAATTCTAACCTTAATAAGATAAAGCTAGATATACTTCCTGGCCAAGGTGATGGTAATGGTGGTGCTGAAGCTGGAAATGAGGAAAAAGCTGGTGATCTTCCTCCTGATGACATTAATATGGATGATATTTTTGAAGAAATTGAGTCTGATTCTGCTAATGATCCTAATTATGAACCATCTGAGTTTGATGCGGGTCTGCGAGCACTTGAGGAGAAGGTAGAAAATATGAATGTTAAGGTTGACAAGATGAATATTGCCCATGATTTACAGTTCAAATATATGCGCAAATATCTTAAGGCACTTGAACAAGGGCATGCATCAACTAGATCCTTCCATCCCTACTCCTTCATCTGGCTCAGATTAGTTCTTTTTATTTTACTGGATTGTAATAACATTATTACTCTTCTGCTCTCTCTATTTGTGAGATTGTTGCTACTTTTAACTTATCTCTGTTTATGGATTATATACATTGTTTATCCTATTATCTCCTAACTCCTCTGCCATTTGTTCATTGCTTCTTTTGTCCTATTGTGACAAAAAGGGGGAGAATAGATGTCTAATGGTTGTCTATGTTATGAGGAGGGAGTAGTATTGCAAGATTTTTTTTAGATTTATGTGATGTATGTTACTTAGGGGGAGTAAGTGCAGAGGTGGACTATATGTTAATTTGATTTGCAGGTTCATACTATTATGAATGTGTGCAGGTTGATAATAACTGGTGTATGACTCTTTAGCCAGATATTCTGCCTTATGTAATATATCTTGAAAGTATGTTTTGTCACTAATTTGACAGAGAGGGAGATTGTAAGTGCTACGGTTGAAAGCCCCTTTATGTTGTCAAATTTGTGGTGCCAAAAACACTGCTTTTACTTTGTGAAATTGCATACATGTTCGAAACATAGTATGGATGAAGCAAGTCACAGTGTATGGATGTTGACTACATCAGTGAAGCACAATGCTCAACTCAAGATATGTCAAGCCACAACATTGTCTCGCAAGATCGACTTCGAAAGACAAGACAAGTTTACAAGTCAAGACTCAAGAATGTTCAACTGAATTCACAAGTTATAGGTCAAGATTCAAGATTGCTTAATTAAAGCTTTTAAGGACAAGTTACATCAAGATTTCAAGCTTCACTTTCTTTAAAGGTTACATATCTTAAGGGTTCAATGTCCTTACTTCACTATTAAGGTATGTTTAACCTTAGGTTGACCTTTAGAGTAGGTCATTTTAGATACATAATGCAAATGTTTTACATTTGGGAATTTGGTCTGTTATAAGACTAGTCCTGAACCTTGCTCGACTAGTCCTAGCACTGCTTCAACATGTCTAAGATTTTCCTAGACCATTCGTAAGTTTGTTGCAAAAATTCAGAATTTTTTGTTAAGCTTCAACCAATCTTGGGGTCTGTTCGACCAGTCGTATGAACAGTGTCGACTGCTCCTTCGACCAGTCGTGAACCTACGACTCAAACTACAACGTTGAATTTCGCGCTTCGACTAGTCGTGAGAAATCTACAACCAGTCGAGACTACCTTCAACCAGTCGTGAAACTGCTTTATCTTATCACGCTCAATTTTTCAAATATCCGTTGGTCTTACGACCAGTTGTAGCGATCTTTGGACCAGTTGAAGATGCGATTTGCTCAACTATAAATAGAGCATGAATCTCAGAATATTGGAGAGAACTCAAGCAATTTTAATCCGGCCTTCAGAGAGATAAGTCTGTGCTCCATTTAAGCTAAGTGTGCATATTTAATATTCTCTTTCTTTAGCTTTTTAAATTGATTTTGTTTCTTGTATTCCAATCTGATTTGAAAAGAGGAAGTTTTAATTTTTCCTTTTCTAGAATCAAAATCAATTAAAGCTAGCCCAACTGGTTTAATTTAAAATCTATTAGAACCTAGAACCATTATAAAGTGAGTATTGGACATTAAACTTTGATATTCGAACCTTTACTCCGTTTTGGTTCTTCCAGGCTGCTACAACAAAGGAGAGATTCGGGTATTTTACATTTTGTGTAATTTACTTTATTTGGTTTTCTTTTGAGATTTTCCAGAAAAATCTCATTCTGTTAGTTATCCGAGGAAGCCAATAAAACTCAAAAGTGGGGTTTTTTTAATTGTGTAAGCCCACAAAAAAAGACATAATTGTGAAGGTTTTAGGTGAACCTGGAAAACCTATATTGACAGTGAACGCTAATATCCACTGTGTGAGGATATTAGAAGTGGAGTAGCTGTGTGGCTGTTTATTAACAGTTGGTGTACACACAGACGAACCACTATAATCCCTTGTGTTTTGTGGTTGTGTGGTTTATTTTCCTATTTTTGATTATTCATTTGCGGGATGTATATGTGGATGTGAATGTTGTAATATTTACATTTCAAGCTCAGTGAGGAATATTGTAATAATTTAGATTTATATTCCTGCAATTTATTTCAGTTTCTTGCTATTTATTTATTCCTCTTCGGTTTGAGTTTTTGATACAAAGAACTTTCTAGAAATAAGGTTGTCCTACCATAAACTCTGGTTTTTGGTGTAAGGTTGTCCTTAGAACAACATTTGTATCAACCTCTCAAGACTTGAATTTTGAGGTTGCATTCTATTCCAGCATTGTGAATTGATTTCTTTATTTAGCTATCTATCTTTCGTTAATTCCGTTGTATTTATTTTAAATTTGGCATTGTCCTATTCAACCCCCCCCCCCCCCCCCCCCCCCCCCCCAGGACATATAGCTTGGCCATTTCAGATAGAGATATAGTGCTCAACAGGAGTACACGGCATACACACAAACAAATAAAATTACATGTATTTCCACACTCCCTCCTCAAATTGGAGCAAGGATATCGATCATGCCCAGCTTGGAATACATATAAAGAAGATGGTGATGATAAGCATGGACCATTGCTCCCCCTCAAACAAAACATGGCAAGATACAAGATCTTCAATTGGTGATTGTCTGTATACTGTACATTGAACTTTCTACATTCGTTGAATCTTCTCTTCAAGTAGGAGGCCAGAACCAAACTCGACAACCATCGAATCACCAACTCATCATCCACATGCAAAATTCTCTCACAAACATATACAACTTACACAATAAACGAGAAAACTACACTCACGGCACTTGAGATAATACACACACAACAGCATGTGAAGACGTGTGCAATACAATGTGAGTGAATTACACTCACAGCTAACAACAATGGCCTAATAAAGGAACAAATGATGAACTAAAAAGGAAAGATCCACAACATACTTCCAAGCACAAAACAAAAAGATCGACTTGGCAATCACCATCAACATGATTCAACGTTGCATTTCACGGCCCCATAACATCAAAACAAGAAGGAATAAAGATATTCCAGCATTAAAAAAAAACAAACGCCGACTACACCCACTTCATATGAAACACGTCATAGCACATCCAAAATTTGACGAAACTTCGTGATCCTTGTTTTTGGTGATTGCACATGATAAACCACACCTGCTCCATGTAGAAAATCTGCCCAAAAAACTTCTGAAAAACAACACAGGAAGAAAACTATAATCTATACTTTTTCTGATTTTTATTTATTTTCACTGAAACTCCACAAAAAACTTCTCTAAAAAATTCAGAAAAGTCACAGTTATTCCTCTAAAATCAAGATCTACCATATCTCATATTTTCCTAATCCAAAAAGACTACCTGGCCACACACTAATGACTTCACCTGTATGTACGAATGACATCAGCCGTGGGCCCCACTTCTGTAACCAAGTCCCGAATCATAGGCTCTGATACCAAGAAGAAATCAATTATAGAATAAATCTGCATGAGCGTAGGAGAGAAAGGGAAGAGAGAGACTAGGGCAACAACTTGTGTTGTGTTTTGTTGTTAGTCAAAATGACTAACTCACACACATGTACATTAACTTTGCAAGAAAGATATAATGCTCCATAGGAGTACACGACATACAACAACACACAAACAAAGTTACATGTATTTCCACAGCGGAAGGAGATTTATAGACCGAAAGAAGTTAGTGGTCTTGGTTTAAAAGCTTGGACTCCATGAATTTGGCCCTTTTGGGAAAATGGATTTGGAGATTTGTTTTCAAAAAGGGTAGCTTTTGGAAGGAGGTGATTGATAGGAAATATGGGGTAGAAAAGGGTGGTGGTCCAAGAGCTCTTCATTGTATAGGTCGACGGGGGTGTGGAAAGCTATTATGAAGTTGAAAATTGCTATTAATGAGGGAGTTTGCTTTGGGGTGGGGAATGGTGCGAGCATTCGGTTCTAGTTCCAATGGGAAGCTTGCTTCGGAGTTAGGTGTCTCTTTCATAGTCTTATTTCCAAAAAAGGGAGCCGGTTGCATTTAAGATTTTCAGGCTATCAGCTTAACAGGGGCCCGTATAAAATCTTGGCAAAGGTTCTAGCTTCAAGATCTAGGACAGTATTGGGTTGTGTTATTTCCTATATGCAAGGGGCTTTTTTGGAAGGCAGACAAATTTTCATAAGTGTGCTCATCACCCATGAAGTTATTAATTCAACCCATCACTCAGGCAAAAGTGGTGTGGTGTGCAAGTTGGATTTACAAAAATCTAATGGTCATGTAGAGTGGTTGTTCCATGATTATATGTTTTCTCAGACTGGGTGTGGTGTTAAATGGAGAAGGTGGATGTATGAATGCATTAGTTCGGCCAAATTTTCAGTCATAGTGAATGGTTCGCCTAAAGGATTCTTCTAGTCCTTAAGATGTCTTAGGCAAGGGATCCTCTTTACCCATTTCTTTTTGTGGCGGCGGCAAAAGCTTTTAGTCGCTTATTATCCAAAGGGATTTTTTAAGTTCTCTTTAGAGGTCTCAAGGTGGATGGAGTTTCAAAGCCTCTCATCTCCAATTCGCAAATGATACGATATTATCTTGTGAGGCTAAAGTTGATCCAGGTAGAAAATCTTCGAAAATCCATTTTCTATTTTGAAGCAGCTTTGGCTTTGTACATGAATTTAAGAAAGTCTAAATTGTTGGGAATAGGTATCCCCATAGAAGACATTGAGGTCCTTGTAAGCACGTTTGGGTTTAGGTCAACTACGTTCCCCTTAACATATTTGCCCCTCCCTTTGTGCATCGGTAAAGTAGCAAAGCATTTGTGGATCCAGTGATCAAAAGATTTAGGCGAAAGTTTCCAGTTTGGAAGAGTAGATTCCTATCTTTGGGGGGCAGAATTGTGTTGATTACAGCAACTCTTGTAAATCTTCCTGTAAATTTCATGTCTATTTTCCGGTGTCCAAAAAGTGTGCTCAACAAGTTAGAGAAGCTTAAAAGAGATTTTATTTGACAAGGGGGAGCAGAGAAAAGAAGATTTTATCACATGAAGTGGGAGGATATTAGTAGGTCGAAAGAAGTTGGTGGCAAAGTGTTCTATATCTGTTACAATACGATCGTAATGGCCGATGCATTGACTGTCACGCGATATGGGAGTGAATGGGGCAGTTGATTTTTTTGGGCCGTAATGGCCGTTACAAGGCATAATGACCGTTACCCCCGCAACAATCGAATAACAAACACTTTTATTTTCTATTTAATTCCATTTTCTCCTCATTTTTCCACTTTTCTCATTCCAAAAACTTTCCTAGATCATTATACAACAGATTTCGACCACTCTTACTATAGCTTTTAGGATTAAAATCATTTATTGAAGAGATTTGGGTGAATAAAAGCTCCAAGGGCCATTTAAAAATAAAAAATAAAAAATTTGACAAAGTGGTATTTATGCGTTTTTTTTTCCGATTTCTAGTTCTAATGCTTGATCGTCATGTGTAAATATTAGAGACACATAACCATGTTCATAAATTCACCAAACAACCAAACACAACATTCTCACCAAAGAGTGGACCATTACGCTACTATGAACAAGTTCAAAACAAAAAATGAATACATATTTGGAATATTTACATTATTCTAGATTTTCTAGATAAATTTTTTGGGCAAAAAAAAATAAAAAATCAACCGTTATAGGGGTCATAACGATCATTACGTCCCGTATTAGCCGTTATAGCCAATACTCATATTGGTAACAGTGGTGACCAAAATACCTTGGTTGGTGGTCATGGTTTAAGAAGCCTGGACTCTATGAATTTGGCCCTTCTAAGAAAATGGATTTAAAGATTTGCTTTTAAACAAGGGTAGCTATTGGAAGGAGGTGATTGCTATGAAATATGGGGGGGAAAAGGAAGGGTGGTGGTCCAAGAGCTCCTCATTGTATAGAGTGTCAGGGGTGTGGAAAGCTATTATGAAGTTAAAAGGTGTTATTAGTGAGGGAGTTTGATTTGGGGTGCGGAATGGTTCTAGCATTAGGTTTTGGAAGAATATGTGGTTAGGAGAACACGGGTTACAAGATCAATTCCCCAATTTGGTTCGCATGACGGTGAATTTGGACATCACGGTTGATACATGCTATATGGTTCAAGGGTCTCAAGGGGTTTGGTTACCTCTATTAATGAAGCAGATGAACTATTATCTTTACTAAATCTTTTAATTGGGTTGGCTCTTTCAGAGGAACCAGATTCAGTGCAGTGTGGAAAGAGCAATTCAAGATTATTATTTTTTTTCTTTGAAATCTTTCTTCCATTTTCTATTTAGTGGATCAATTGGGGTCGGGAGATTGGAGATTGCCCTCCACAATTTTATGGTCCTATAAGGCTCCTTTCGATGTGGCGACTTTTGCTTACTTGGTCGGTTGGGAGAGGGTCCTTACAATTGACAATTTTGGAAGAGGGGATTAATTCCAGTTAATGCTTGCCCCCTTAATATAGGATAATGGAAACTACCCTAGGATGCAAGATAAGATGTCAATTTACACATTAATTTCAGCAATCAACTTGTAAAATCAAACATAGCCACAATAGATTCGGAAATTCATATTTATGACGCGGAAGTCCTATGTTATCAATCCACAGTGCACAAAAATATAAAATAATTCAAAAGTGGCCCACTTGTAAGTAGGGACTTCCAATCTAGCATGGGCAGTGCAACAACCACGTAGATAGACAATGATGCAAGCAAAATTCTGGTTTAGGAAAAGTTTCACGAAAAAAAAAATAAAAAATCAGATTTTCATTAGGGTTTTGCATTCATGGATGGAGGTTTATGAATGGGGTTTTTAGGGATTCAAATGATCTAAGGTTTAGGGAGTTTTGGAGGGAAATCAAAGAAAAAACCCCAAATGGGGGCCGACACGTGGCTGCCCATACGGACGCACGTGCGAGACCATACGTGACTAGGTAAAGGGGAAGAAAGAGAGGAATGATTGAGTAGGATTTTGATGGATTTAGAAGGTTGTAATGGAAGGGGAAGGACGAAGACAAGAGAAGAAGAATAAAACCTTTTGAAGAAGAGAGAGAGGATGTACATTGGGGAATCCACCACCAAACAAGCCTCAACCTTTCCACAATTCAATTAGAAGGGAGGGTTTCTTACAAACCCTGAAGCACGAGGAAAATTCCTTCACACCAGAGAGCTTTTCTTTTTTCTTCTTCTCAATGACTCCACTAGGGTTGGACGTCGTCCCCCCCTCCCCCCCGGTGCTTTTATAATTAAAAATTCAAAATAATTACAACTATGCCACTAACGTGAAATGGCCCATTATTCAAAATCAAAAAACTAAAACACTTATTATCAATCACATCCATCAAATAAATCCTAAAAATAACCAAAAAAAAAAGAAGATCAGGTCTAGGGGGCCCAGATCTGGAAGATATGGTGGCCCGATGGCCTGATTGACAAGATCCAATGGTCGGATCGACACAAAATAAAAATCCTATAACTAAAATGGTCTCCTAAGCAGCCCACATGCATCATCCCAAAGTAGGGTCTTCCTGATGCACATCCAATGCATGTGAGGTCTTCAAAATGGCCTAGTGGGGCACATCTATAACTCGTCTCCCATCCACAAAGAACGTTGCACTAATGTAGGTAGTCGCCTCCATCTCTGGTACACCGAGTAGGTCCTCTGATGTCCACATTAATCTCTTCAGTTGAGAAGAATTCGCTACTGGCAAAATAAATCTATGATAATGCTCAAGGCCTATCGTTTCACTATGTTGGAACTCTGCCTCTGTAATCCAAGTGTTGTCTGATTCCGGCCTATTCTTTCACTTCACGAGGTATTTTTGATATCTTTCATGGCCCCTTGGTGGTCCAGAACATCAACGATCTTTTCTTTCCGACCAGGTAATGATGGAAGAGAAGGCAATGGGTGGGAACTAAAGTCCGGTAAAGGCCATGGCTGGGGATGGGTCAGGAACACCATCATCTGAAATAGGAGAGGTTTGCAGGAGGGCTAGAAGATGGATGTGTGGGTTTGTCAAAAGGCACAAGGTCCTCCACATTGAATATTGCACTAATGCCCATGTTAGATGGAAGATCCACCACATACACATTAGTGCCCATTCTTGTCAAAATTTTATATAGACCTGCACTACGAGCATGCAATTTCCTCACGGTTCCTTATGGGAATCGTTCGGGCCTAATGCGAAAAATGGCGTAGTCACCCACCTGAAACTCCTTAAACTTACGATGTGAATCTGCAGAGATTTTATAATATTGATTACTAACATTAATGCGCTTCTTAATCTCACTATGCAAGTCATAAATATGCCGTGCAAATTCTTCTGTGGACTCAGATGACCTATGTGAAATAACATGGGCATGAGATCTATAGGCGTTCTAGGCTTGTACCCAAATACTATCTCAGATGGACTTATTGATGTGGACCTATTGATAGAATTGTTGTATGCAAACTCGGCTATAGGCAAAACCACATCCCAGATCCTAATATGATCTCCCACCAAATATCGTAGTAGATTCCGTAAGATTCGATTGATAACCTCCGCCTAACCATCAATTTGGGGATGGTATGCCAAAGAGAATTGTAACTTAATTCCCGTCATGTGCCCTAGAGTTTTCCGAAAGTAACTCATAAACCACACATCTCAAACTGACACAATGGTCTTCGACAATCCATACAGACAAACTATCTCCCCAAAGAATATCTTAGCCACGTTAGTTGCATTAGACGTTTTAAAACATGAGAGAAAGTGAGCAATTTTTGAAAAACGGTCCACAACTACAAAAATGGAATCGTGCTTTTTAATTGTCTTGGAGAGCCCAAGCACGAAATCCATGCTAAAATCAACCCATAAGGCGTGAGGGAGTGGCAAAGGTGTATATAAATCGGTGTTCTGCTTCCTCTACCAACTGACAAGTCCTACATTGCCCTATAATGTTAGGCACGTCTTGCTTGAGACTTCTCCAATAAAAAAGCTCTTCTATAAGGGCAATAGTCTTGTCACGCCCAAAATGACCAACTATCCCTCCAGCATGAAGCTTCCAGACAAGAAAGTCATGGAGGGACGTACGGCATATACACAATCTATCACCTCTAAACAAAAACTCACTGACTAGGACGAACTCACTACTACCCTTATATTGACCATCTAACAACGATACGTACACCTCCAAAATATGGGCAACTAGGATAATCTTCCTTTAAACGCTCAAACCCAGTGACTTCGACGCTCATGGAGTGGAGTAACGCAACCATACGACTCAACGCATTGGCAAGTTTATTCTCAACCCTGGCCTTGTGCTCAATACAAAAGTGTACTCTTGGAGAAATCGGACCCACTTGGCATGCATCGGGTTCAACTTCTTTTGCGAGTTGAAATAGTACAAAGCCTCATGGTCAGAGAATAAGACGAACTCTTGCGGTAATAGATAATGTCGCCAACGGTGCAAGGACTGCACTATCGCATAGAATTCCTTGTCATAGGTAGAATACTTTTGTTTCGCTTCATTTAGTTTTTCACTAAAGAAAGTGACAGGGTGCCCTTCCTAACCAAGCACTCCACCTATACCTACACCAGACGCATCACAAGCAACCTCAAAAGCCTTGGAAAAATATGAAAGTCATGTGACAAGAGCTTTAGTCATATTAACCTTAATCTACTTGAACGCCCTAGAGGTTGCTTTAGTCCATTGGAACTCCCCTTTTTTAATGCAATTAATAATGGAGAAATTTGTGGCATTGGCCATCATGTCCAACATATTGTCAAGACGCGGTATAAGAAACCGATACTTAACAATAATCTTGTTGATGGCTTTGCTATCTATACACATACATGTACCATCCTTCTTGGGCATCAGAAGGGCGGGCACGACACATGGACTCATGCTCACCTAAATGAACCATTTCCTAAGAAGCTCATTAACTTGCTTCTTGAGTTATACATACTCTGTGAGGTTTATTCTGTAATGAGGAAGGTTTGGGAGAGTCGACTCGGGGACTAGATTAATGGCATGCTAGATGTCCCTCATAGGTGGAAGCTCATCCGGGAAGTCATCAAGAAAGACATCAATGAACTCATCCATCACCGAAATCACCTCACTAGGCAACTCTACACCAACCTGGGGGGTAGCCTCTCTAGTCACGAGGGCATACACCTCCAAATCCTCCTTGGCCTCTCTATCAAATTCTTTTACGTTAATGATATGAAGAGACTTAGGTTTGGACTCCCTCGAAGTTCCAGGATCACCATTCTTGGCGATCTCCTCGGTATGCTCTTGGGTGGAAGAGTACTCAATCTAATTTTCTTGCCCTCAAACATAAATGTACAAATATTCGAGCGACCTAATATTGTAACATCTAAATCAAATAACCAACCCAAGATCATGTGACCGACATCCATGGGAACCACATCGCACCACAGTGAATCCTTATACGATCCAAACTGGATGGGGATACAAAATCACTGTGAGACCGGAATGGAGGACTCATCAACCCACGATACTTAGTAGGGCTAAGGGTGAGACTTGGCTTTCAAGCCCAGTCGCCTCACAGTGCTGGTAGAGACCACGTTGGCATAGCTGCCACTGTCCATAATTACTTTACAATTCTTTTCTCTACACTTGGTATAAGTGTAAAAGATCGTGTTCTTGCAACAATCATCATTTTCTTTAGCTTGGGCAAAGGCGCATCTGACTGCTGCGAGAGTGTGGGTCTCCTGATCATCAAACTCCTCATCACTAGCACCAATATCAGGCTCATACTCCTCTACATCGCAATTGTCCTCGTCATCCTCATCTGCCTCATCTATTATAAGAGCTTTACCTCTTTCTTTGTTTGGGCATTCCTTTGTGAGGTGACCATAACCATTGCAACGGAAACACTGCATGTGCTCACTTCCATTCAAACTAGTACTGACTAGACCCTTACCTTTAACATCTTTGTTATATGTGGGAGCACTAGTTGGGACTTTGGTCTGGCTCCCAAGGTTAGGTTTGGCTCCTTAAGGAGCAACCCTGCCACTAAAATCATAAGACCCAAACCACTTCATGGTCGATTGCATTAGGTATCATTCAAGCTCTTCTACCCTAAGGTAGGCCTCCTCTAATGTACCAACATCATGAGGGATGAGCTCACGACTAATCTCAGGGCACGGCCCATCCTAAAACGAGACAAGGTTATAGCAAGGGACTCATCGACATCACATCGTATCATGTACTCCTCGAATCTCTCGATGTAATCCGATACAGACATCAACCCTTGCTCAAGGACTACCACTGGTCCAAAAGGCGATGACGGTAGGAGAGCAGGACATATTTTTCTGTAAGAAGTTCTTTCATCTCAACCCATGATGAAATGGGTTCATTTCCACGCCACTCTGCTTTCCGTTCTGTATTAGTCCAGAACAATTTGGCTTGACCTGTCAACTTCCATCTTAGCGAACCTCGTTCAATGGCGATCTGATATATCATGCCACTCAAAAAAGTAGTCCATGTCAGCTAGCCAGTCAAGGAAATACTTTGCGTTCAAGTGATCGTCAAAATTGAGAGCATCGACTTTGACGCTCTTCATAACCCCTTCCTTAGGGTCGTAACAATCATGCAACTCTCTACAGGGTGCGTGAGCGTGTGGTCCTACATGACCTACACCCTGACCAAATTTCCTATTACAACCCCTAATGGATTCTATTGGGACTGGACCCTGCTCCACTGGGTCCTCATTCGCTAGCTCTCCTGCCTGAGACTGGTGATCTTCCCCGGTGGTGAGGATACCGTGAGAGGTAACCTCTAGCCACATGATACGATGGTTGTTGGCAGTAATTGTGTGGCAGTGGTCTTATTGTGTGTCTCAATGGCCGTTAAACAATGGTTAATCTTTTCGAAAGCCTCAGCAATCAAGGGTTCATGGTGAGAAATAGACCAAAACCACGACATGTTCATATTTGTATACACTAAATGGCCCTAATGATAGACAACCTAAATGTATATGTACTATATGATAAATGAGATGCGAAAATTAGATTTGATGACGTCCAATGTGACACTATAAGATGCACATGTACAAGTATGATGACCCTATGTACCTTAAATCCTATGGATGACCCTAAAATAATTCTAATAAGGCTAAAACTGAAAATTTGGCAATTATGTCTCAAAGTCACTAAATCTGAAAATTCCAACAATATAGGACTTGAAAATACCCAAGCAGAAAATTCAACAAGTTATATGCAACCTATATGCTCTACTATAGGTGTAGGAATTTTGTTGAACGCCTACCCTACGCTAGACCTAGGATCTGATACCAAATTTGATGTAGGATAATGGAAACTACCCTAGGATGCAAGATGAGAGATCAATTTACACATTAATTTCAGCAATCAGCTTGTAAAATAAAATATAGCAATATAATAGACTCAAAATTTATATTTATAACACAAAGGTCCTAGGTTATCACATACGTGGTGCACGAAAATATAAAATAATTGAAGAGTGGCCCACTTGGAAGTAGGAACTTCCAATCTAGAGTGGGTAGTACAACAACCACGTGGGTAGACAATGATGCAAGCAAAATTCTCGTTTGAGGAAAGTTTCACAAAAAAATTCAGATTTTCATTACGGTTTTGTATTCATAGATGGAGGTTTAAGAATGGAGTATTTAGGGATTCAAATGATATAGAGTTTAAGGAGTTTTGGAGGGAAATCAAGAAGAGAATACCCCAAACGGGGGCCGACACGTGGCTGCCCATACGGACGTACGGTGTATGTGATGCACGTCCCATGCATGTGGGGTCTTCAAAATGGCCCGGCGAGCCCCATCTGAAACTCGTCTCCCATCTACAAAGAACGTTGCGCTAATGTGGGTGGTCGCCTCCATATCTGGTATACCCGAGTAGGTCCTCTGATGTCCCCATCACCCCTTTGTGCAACGAGGAATCGGTTCTTCATCTCTTCTTACAATGCCCTTTCTCTAAGTGTGGGATAGGGATTTGTTGTATTTGTTAGGGTGGCTTGGGTTTTGCGATGTCTTTAGCCAATGGAATGGCAGAAGCATTGGTGCTTCAGGTCATTTGGTTTGGAGGCTTTCTTTCGCTGTGAGCCTTTGCTTAATTTTGGGTGCAAGTAACAATAGATGTTTCTAAGGATGCCATGAGTTTCTATTTAAAAGCTACATCATTGATTTTAGGTTGCGTCACGGTGAACGCAAAGCTTTGTGGTTGTAATCTGTCTAGCTCAGATGGGTTTGCGTTTTAATTTTTGTTTTTCTGTTTTGTTTGTATTCTTTTGCAGTTATCCTGCCTTTTGAATAAATTGTCATCCTTCTATAATAATAATAATAATAATAATAATAATAAAAGGTGAAGAGTTCCAGGTCGCTAAGTTCTTATATGGGTTAAAATGCAAGGTTTTTTTTTAATATAAGGATTTTATTAAAAACATGAACCAACAAGGCAGAAAAGAATACAAAGCAAAAAAGAAAATTACAAACCCATAAGGGCAACAAGGACACAAGTGTCCAACTCCTTAAATCCGGAAGCCCGCTCTACTACCCAAGACACTGCTTCGCGGAATACACGACCTTCCATTTCCGACTTGTAGTAGAGCTGAGCTGAGCTCTAACATCGTTCTTTAGTTGGGCTCGCGGTGGTGGCCGTAGTGGAAAAGGTGGTTGGAAGTGGTCCTGGCAGACGTCATGGACCTAGGAAGTGCACACATTATAAGCTCTCCGATCATTCTGTTGAAAAATGTCAAGACCTCCATAGCAGGCCTCCTTTGGATAATTCTATATCTACTGCTCCTCAAACATGTATGATTGTTATGATGGTTACTTTGACTCAAGAAGAATATTCCAAAATGCAAAACATGAAGAACCAATGGATTTATAACCATTTGACACTGATTTAACATAATTTCAACGAAAAAAATGGATCAAAATTTGAAAATGCTCACAGGATCGAACATGTGGGACATATCAGCATTACTTGTGTGTTTCGTATCGCAAAGGTGAGATACAAGATATATTGTGGGATATATCGGTCGATATCATTGATATATAAAACATTGCATACGGCTACATTCGCTAAGCTTTGGTATAACTTGTTTAGGATCCAAGTCTCATAATTTATTGATAATTGACTCTGGAGCATCCGACCATATGACAAGTCAGTCTAGTGTGTTTTTACCTATTAATGACTCATCAACGGGTTCATTGGTCACTCTAACAAACAGTACCAAATCCAAAGTATGTGGAATGAGTATCGTTCATTAAAGTCCCTCTCTTTCATTATCCGCTATTTTATTTGTTTCAAAATTTCCTTTAAACCATATGTTTATTAACAAACTTACCAAATCCCTTAACTGTTGCGTCACTTTCTATCTTGCACATTGTATTTTCCGGGACCTAAAGACCAAGGTGTCCCATATCAGTATCGGTAGGCGTAACGGTGCACTCCGAAACCAATACGGATACGGGGGCGTAATGGGGCGTAACGGCGCAATTTTTTTTGGCCAAAAAATATATGAAAAAATATGGATTAAATCCGAAATATTCTAAGCATTCCAAATATGCATTCATTTATAAATTGTAATATGTTTATGGTGGTGTAACGGTCCACTCGGACTGTCTGATGAATTTATGAATCAGATAACCTAAATTTGACTACAAAATTCATATATTTAATTTTCTAAATATCTAATTTATATACTTAACAATTTGATATCTGACTTGGAGGACCAATCCATGCCCCAAATCAGCCTCAAATTCATGCAATTTATTGGCATTATTCCACTTGTGAATTGGTGGATATTTATTGGATAGTGAATCATGAAAAAAAATCAAAAGGCCCTATTTTAAAAAATAAGCGTCCACAAATTAACAATTAAAACTATTCAAACAATTTGATTTTGGCATTTTGAGTTAGCAATTACAGTCCATAATTTAATTGGTAAATTTTAAGTTAATACATGTCTCGTGTACAATTTTTTAAGGGCCCGAATTAGGTAGGACTCAGATTGTGAAGTGTAGCACACGAGTGTCAAAGTTTTTTAGACCCCACTCGTGTTATATCCACACCGTCCATCCATTTTGCCAAATAATTTTAGGGCATGAGCCCAAAAATGAGGCAGATCCAAAGCTCAGGTGGACCGCACCATAAGAAACAATAATAATTAAACGACTATCATTAAAAATTTATCGGGGCTACAAAAGTTTTAGATCAAGCTGACATGTGTGTTTTCCCTTCATCCACGTTAGTGTGACCCTATTAACAGGTTAGATGGAAAACAAACATTACAGCGGACCCTAAGAAATTTTTAATGGTGAGCATTCTATAACCATTGTTTCCTATGCTGTGGTCCACCTGAGATTTGGATCTTACTAATTTTTTGAATCATAACCTAAAATGATGTGGCAAAATGGATGGACGGCATGAATAAAATACATACAGCATGGTGGGGCCCATGTGGCATGTGTACATTTTATTAACTTGTGCAACGTGCTGCGTAACGTGTACTACCAGTCCATTCATTTGACGCATGCAAGTCCTGGGGGTCTGATCATGAGGTATGTGTTATATCTAAACCGTCCATTCATTTGACGAGCTCGTCTTAAGGCTTCACACGAAAAATAATACAGATCTAATTATCAAGTGAACCACACTGCAAAAAGCAGTGGGGGATTGAACGTCTACCATTGAAACCCTTTTTGGGATCACAGAACTTTTAGATCAATATGAAATTTGTTTTTCCTCTTCATTAGGTCTTTTTGACCTTTTGAACAGATTGGATGGAAAATAAACATTATGGTGGGCCAACGAATTTTTTAACGGTGAAAATCATCATCTCGCTGCTACTTTTGGTGTGGTCCAGACGATCTTTGGATACGATTCATTTTTTGGCTAATGCTCTAAAATGATATTTAAAAATAGATGAACGGTGTAGATATAATAAATACATCACTGTGGAGCCCACGTAACTTTGATCTCCTTTGAACCGTTCGTACAACTCGGAGCTCGAGGACTGTCAGTGCTCGTCTTAGCATGACATGTACCTCCAACTGGTGCGCGGTACACCTCCGAAAGAAAAGGAAAAAAAAGAA
Organism: Magnolia kwangsiensis; assembly: GCA_037074715.1. Classification (NCBI taxonomy): domain Eukaryota; kingdom Viridiplantae; phylum Streptophyta; class Magnoliopsida; order Magnoliales; family Magnoliaceae; genus Magnolia; species Magnolia kwangsiensis. Next base: position 74,966,875 of record CM073578.1, read on the forward strand.
GGGAGAGAGGGAAACCGAAAAGAAAAAAGAGGGAAAGAAGAGAATAAAAAAGAGGGAAAAAAGAGGGAAAGAAGAGAGAGAGAGAGAGAGAGAGAGAGAGAAGAAGAAGAAGAAGCAGCAGAAGGAGGCCACTGCGGCCGCAGCTGCAGCTTCCCGAGAAGAAGAAGAAGAGGAGGAAGAAGAAGAAGAAGAAGAAGAAGAAAAGAGGTAAGTATTTGTTTTTTCTTTTTCTTTTCCTATTTTTTAAGGCCCGTAACAGCCGTTACGGGTCAGTAATTGCCGTTTCGCTCGTCACGGGCCCGTAACAGCCGTTACGGTAGCAAAATCGGGGCATCACCCATTACGCCCTCGTATCGCGTAACGGACCCCCACCGTTACCGTTACGTGGGACACCCTACTAAAGACAGAGGAAGATCACTCCACTATAAGGAGAATAGCCTTAGAGAAAACCTCTCCCACCCTAAAAAATTCATTCTGAAAGCTTCTGCAACATCTCTCTACCCAAATTGCCCATAAAGTGGCTAGAAGAGCCAATCTTCATAAAGTTTTCTTTTGCCTACCAAAGCTAAACCTCAAGCCAAACTGAGAGTAGAGATCACATTGAAGCTAGCATAACCCACGTCAAATCGAACAGCTTAAGGAGACTACTCCACATCTACCTAGCAAACAAACAATAGACGCAGAGATTATCTACAAACTCAACATCCGACATGCACATCATGCACACATTAGAAAGCACCATAGCTCTTCTTTGGAGATTGTCAATGGTCAAGACTATTTCTTCTAACCAACCATCCAAAGGCCCCAACTTTCGGAGGAGCCCCATAATGCCACACGAACCATGTGGTTACAAGGGGCGACCTTTGGGCGAGGACTAAAGAGACTCGAAAAAGATCAGACTAAGAATCAACCTGATTTATCCTTCAACCAAATCAAATTGTCTCGATTCCCACTCATAGAAAGCAGCACTAGAGATAATCTGTAACATCCCGGATTTTTGCCAACTTGGAAATATACGTCATTAGGCAATGGGTCGATCAAAACACCTTACTGACTTCTCAAAACTCAATCCCAAAGTCCCCAAATCCCCTCTTCAACCCATTTCCTTCAAAATCTCAACTTTCACCACCATGTTCTTCAAATTTTTCTTAGTCCTTTCACATTAGATACAAATCCTAAAGTTTAAATGATAAAGAACAATACTTAAACTAAACATTACTGTAAATAGTAAATACCTAAATAAAATGAGCTTTTGACCATTAACCTTATGGAATCTCACAAAACAAATAGGTTATTTGGAAAGATCAGCCTCTCCTACCCTAGGACCTTATTCTATCGTAATTAGGGTGAAATTTAGTTAAGTACTAAACTAAATGAATTGTGGAATTAGCTTGAACCACTTTAAATACGAACTGCAAGACCCAAAACTAGTAGAATCGTTAACACTACAGTACCTGAAAACCTAGGATCAATCTCAAAGCTCAGTTGCTCACGCGAGCACATTGAAGCTCCGTATCGGACATGGACCCCCAAAACTACACGATTATGACCGCCTTACTGGGCTTGACTACTATCTCGGAAATCAAATCCAGATAGTGCCCAAAAACGCACAACTTGAGCCCGGAGCAAAGTGTGTGAGAAACGTGAATATCTTTAGGAAATGAACTAAAACTTTTGTGACTTAAGTCGTTTGCTTGCAGGCCAAATCTAAGGATTTAGACCGTCAAAATCTGACCCAATTACACCCTCGGATCAGGGAAAATTTTCAACACATGTCAGTGTACTTGTGGCCCTAATCGAGTACCGATGACTGGTGAACTGAAACAGGTCCTTTGCGGTCGATCCTCAAAACCCAATCGGACCAAAAACTTAGCTTGACCTAGATCCAATGTCGGGACTTACTCCCGACCGTATACAGGAAAGGGGCCTCCAGATGTGCTCCGTTGGATCGAAACAGCCGACTTTTGGCTAAAACCTAAGTATACCATGGCCCTGGGGCCATTTCCATCAGTTTTGGACCTATATAGGGGCCTTAAACCCTCTCTCCCTTCACATACGAATTTGCAAAACCTACGAGAGAGATGAGAGCAAAGAGAGAAGGAAAGAGAGAAAGTGGGATACTATTCCTGGGATCCTTCCCTACCACTCCACGTGCTTAACCACCGCTTTCATGTCCCTATACCGGCAATTCCTATTCCGTTTTCGAGTAAGAAATCCCAACCTTAATCTGTTTTAGAGATTTAAATAGAGTAAATGTTGAAGTAGCTAACCTATTTCATGTTATAGGTTGCCGTTGGGCCGTAGGAGAGGACTTAATGTTTAAACTGAGTTCGTTACGAGTCTACCGGCGAAAGGTGCAGACTATAAATGTTTAGGTTATGATTTTCAAGGCCTTCAATGTCAGTAATGATTTATGACTGACTTGATTATTGTCACATGTGCTTAGATACGATGTTTTTCATATATTACATATATATATATATATAGAGAGAGAGAGAGAGGCTAGGTTGAATTTAATGCATTCCAAGTGTTTGTTAAAATGTTCGAATGAATATGGAATTATGATTTGTGCTTGCCATGATTATTGGTTACAGATACATGATTGTTGTATGCGTGGTAACTCCTTGGTGAAAGGATTTGCTATAATATGTGTTTTAATTAATTTATTATATGTATGTGATATGTGTAGTCTAAGTGTTTGATAAAATGCCTGAATGAGTAAATGCTTACTGAAGTGTATTTAATGAGGACTTGAGGTGGGATTCTCAATTATCTTGTCTATAGTTACAGTTTCCTTTATGTAATCTATCTTGCTACTACGTGATTTATGGATGTATGCCGATGTATAAAAACATGTACTCTATATGTTCGTTAAAATGTTTATATGAGATTTATATTTGAATTGGTTGTTACATGCTGTTTTGACTAGCACATATGAATGTCTATTGTATTTGAAGTGTGATTAGGGCTACAATGTAGTCCAGACAATGGGTAATGGTTTACGATCGGTGGCCGAACTGTTTTAGCCACAACGGATACGTTCGAGGAATCCGAGTCGTACGCTAATTGTCAACAGTAGCTAAGGCCACGAGGAGTGCATATGTGCTCCATGTCGATTAATTCAACGTATGCTCATACCGGTCGAGCTTGTCAGGTAACTCAATTGACCCAATGTATGTTTACCATGTATGGACGCTACTGCTTGAACCTAAGGTACCATTTACCAATGAAATGCCCGTTTAACCTCGTACCACAATCCGCTAAGACTCATGAGCCGGACATGGTGGTGTATGGGACACCATGGTCGAGCTGTCGGCCTACGCTGGGGCGACGAACCTCCTCGTAGTGACCAGTGAGCAACCCAAACTCATGAGCCGAACATGGTGGTGTATGGGACACTGTATTCGAGCTGTCGACCTACACTGACACAGCCTGGCCGTGGTCCCCAGTCAGGTTGGTGACGAACCTTCGAAATTAGACTGCCAGTTGGTAGGGCGTTGGTGTAGTGACCTCGAGTATAACTAGGCCTACATTGACGGTGACGAGCCTCTCCGTAGCCTAGAACTGTCATCGTATGTGATTAACTAGGATTGACAACACTAGATGGATCAATGTTTGGGTAATGATATAAAGGGAGGTACCTTAATTTCCCGATCTTGTTGTATGAATAAACCTAATAAAGTATTGGCTAACACGACCATGCACCGCATTACATGTGCTTTGGCGAGGAAGCACACATTTAGGGAGTTTCCCATGCGCGATCGTGAGATGATGTTGCCAAGGGAGTGCAGGCGAGGGCATGCATCATGATAGCATATCATTCCTGCATTAACAAGAATACTTAGGACTTGATTGTTGTACTATTTTATCATTACTGCTTGACTGAATTGATAACATATTAACCTTTGCTTTATAGTTCCACTGAATTAGCTACTCATTCCAACCTGTGGCGGTGTTTTAAAACACCACCCAGACTCTGGTTTAGATGCAGGTGATGGCAAGGTATATAGAGAAGAGTTGGACTTCGTAGGAGGAGGAAGAGTTCTCCTACGTTCAACTATCAGGTGAATCTATATAGATCTCATACCGATGCGCAAGAACTACTAGGATACTTGTTTAGTCGAACATATTTACTTCTTGTAATTTATATGGTTAGAAACAACACATGTATATATTTAGCCCAGTTTCATACTCATACTCCGAACTTTGTGAAACATTTTCAAAATTAAATGCATATATTTCAGTCTTCCGCTTGCCAAATTACATTAACTCTGGAGTATGATATGTTGTTTTAGTATAATCTCACTCATGTTTAATGTACTAATACGACCAACATTCAATCATCATTATCTATATTGTATAAGTGATGCGTTGGAACTTAGGAGCTGAGCTTCTACTCGACCCCCGATTTTCAGGGCGTTACAAGATAATATCAGAACATGATTTGGATTAAACTGGGCCTGGGTTATGGTATCACGACACACTCTGACTTAGGAGGGGGCGATGAAACGTAGAAAGTGTCATAGGATTCCAGGTTTCGCCCGTCGACGAAACTGACCATTGATATGCGAAACTAGCCGTTGAAATTTAACCCGTAGGTGTCTGTGATCATATAAGATGATCCCATCTCCTTTCTAGACTGTCAGTCGACGAGTTTAGACGATAATTCGGTGTATTCCACATGCAAAGAAAAGTGTGAATATACATGAGATGGGACCCGAAAATGCCTCAAATGGACTCGGGAGGCCAAACGACGCAAATCGGAGGGACCCAAGGTGGGCCCCGCACATTTCCGGCACCTCGGGGGGGGGGGGGTGTCATTGCCCCAGGGTCCAGCGGTCGGCGATGGTATTGCCAGATCGGCGAGGCCTCGCCGTCCAGCGGGCCGGGCAGGCAACAGCGAGCCGGGCGACCCGTTTTCTGCCCCATTTTCTGCACTTTTCGTCCGACTTCGAAAAATCATATCTCCCTCAATATAACTCCGATTTAGGTGATTCAAAAGCCAGATTGAAGCTTGATAAGTCTAGTTTCATATAAAAATAAGTGAAAAATATAATAAAAAATTTAATATATTTAAATATAGGTCGTTGTGACAACTGTATGAAAATTTTTAATTTGAACAGCTGCTGCTTCTAGAATTTCAAGAATTTTTCTACAACACGAAATCTAATGAAATTTGATAAAGATGAAGTAGACTTGATGACGAACTACAAAAAAAAATAAAATTAAATAATATACCAACTAAAAGTGCCAGAAAAAAGCATATAGAACTACCCTAGGACCTTGGGAATGAGGATTATATAAAATCTGACAATTAGGAAACCCAATAAATTAATAACGTGAACCCTAGGATCTCCTGAGCTAGTATGAGCATATGTGTAGTGCTCGAGCGCAGTTAAATTCAAGTTCAGGCAACTCAATTTCAATCAGATAACTCAAATAAGCATCTTGCCACAAACTCACACCCGTCCCTGGAATCAACCACAATACTTATTATTTTAGCTCCTTTCTATAACCATAGGTATTAATGTCATAGCACACATCATCGATGTAAGGAAGACCAATGCATTAGGAGATCGTATCCCATTTCGTGTCAAGGATAGGTCCTAGATTACACCTTGTTCCGACATATAGATCAGGACAGAGATCCTTAAGCCTGAGAGTGAAAATAATTTTTAAGAGGGGTAGAACATTATGAGCCCAATCTAGTTAGGTCGGTTAATACATCTGTTTGATCGAAGTGGCGCAGCGGAAGCGTGGTGGGCCCCTGCTCCACTAGCCCAGGATCGAAGGGAATTAATCCAAACTATACATAAGGTTAGGTCACTAGATAGGATCTAAATCTTCATTAGAATGCCACTAATGAAGTCATTAAAGGAAAAAAATTAGGGCTTAAGGGTTGAACCAATTCATATTAAATCATAGGCCTAACAATGGGAACAAGTGGAGGTCAGTGTATCCACAAATCCGCTCGTTAAATACAAACATAATAGAAGCCTTGACCAATTCTATATGATTAGAAACCCTTTTAGGATGATCTATTAAGGTGTTTATTAACCCCTACCTTGGACATAGATTAAGGCGAAGACTCTCTTAGATCAAGACCCAAAGGGCAACCTTATAAATAGGAAATTTGAACCTTTCAATGTTGGGCATTCCCTAAACTTTTAGAGTGAACAGACTACAGAGTTACTGAAATGTACAACTGCGAAACATTCGCAGCTTGACCCAATTCTCAATCCGAGGCAACTACCAGTGGACTCACTACTTTGACCGAGCAGAAGACCAGGATCTACCAGGACTAGGAAGGGATACAATGAGCCTTCTACCCTAGTTAGGTAGATGACCGATGTATCAGGATCAAGCCCACTATAACCGTCTCTCCGTATTGGTTGACCATTGAAACAAATATCTTACTCTAAATAGATGGGAATCGTTGTCAAGACTCTAACTAGATAAAGAAAGAAATTGTAGCAAACCATCGGGGTATAAAGTAAGAGATAAAGAAATAAGTTTTTAAGGGGGTAGACAAAAATGTACCAAACTAGCATAAACAGTATACACCCTACCATGCATATAAACTTGAAATCAATAAAAACTTAGGCAAATGAAATAAACAAATCTTTACGTACTCCCCTTGGGCAATTTCGGAGACGAAATTATTTTTAAGGGGGGTAGATTGTAACATCTCGGATTTTTGCCAACTTGGAAATAGAAGTCCTTGGGCAATGGGTCGATCATAACACCTTACTGACTTCTCAAAACTCAATCCCGAAGTCCCCAAATCCCCTCTTCAATCCATTTTCTTCAAAATCTCAACTTTCACCACGATGTTCTTCAAACTTTTCCAAGTACTTTCACATTAGACACAAATCTTAAAGTTTAAATGATAAAGAACAATACTTAAACTAAACCTTACTGTAAATAGTAAATACCTAAATAAAATGGGCTTTTGAACACTAACCTTATAGAATCTCACAAAATGAATAGGTTATTTGGAAAGATCAGCCTCTCCTACCCTAGGACCTTATTCTGTCGTAATTAGGGTAGAATTTAGTTAAGTACTAAACTAAATTAATTGTGAAATTAGCTCGAACCACTTTAAATACGAACTGCAAGACCCAAAACTAGTAGAATCGCTAACGCTACAATACCTAAAAACCTAGGATCAATCTCAAAGCCCAGTTGCTCACGGGAGCACATTGAAGCTTCATATCGGACATGGATCGCGTGTCGAAAGTCCGATTACCCCAAAACTATATGGTTATGACCGCCTTACTTGGCTTGACTACCATCTCATAAATCAAATCTAGATAGTGCCCAGAAATGCACAACTTGATCCCAGAGCGAAGTGTGTGAGAAACGTGAATATCTTTAGGAAATGAACTAAAACTTTAGTGAATTAAGTCGTTCGCTTGCAGGTCAAATCCGAGGATTCAAACCGTTAGAATCTGACCCAATTACACCCTCGGATCAGGAAAAATTTTCAACACATATCAGTGCACTTGTGGCCCTGATCAAGTACCGGTGACCGTTGAACTGAAACAGGTCCTCTGCGGTTGATCCTCGAACCCGATCAGACCGAAAACTTAGCTTGACCTAGATCCAATGTCGGGGGACTTACTCCCGACCGTATGCAGAAAAGGGGCCTCTAGATGTGCTCCGTTGGATCGAAACAGCCGACTTTTAGCTATAACCTAAGTATACCATGGCCCTGGGGCCATTTCCATCAGTTTTGGGCCTATATAGGGGCCTTAAACCCTCTCTCCCTTCACATACGAATTTGCAAACCCTAAGAGAGAGAAGAGCGAAAAGAGAGAAGGAAAGAGAGAGAAAGTGGGAGACTGTTCCTGGGATCCTTCCCTACCACTCCACGTGCTTAACTACCACTTCCATGTCGCTATACCGGCGATTCCGATTCCGTTTTCGAGTAAGAAATCCCAACCCTAATCTGTTTTAGGGATTCAAATAGAGTAAATGTTGAAGTAACTAAGTAAATGTTGAAGTAACTAAGCTATTTCATGCTATAGGTTGCCGTTGTGCCGTAGGAGAGGACTTAGTATTTAAACTGAGTTCGTTACGAATCTACCTGCGAAAGGTACGGACTATAAATGTTTAGGTTATGGTTTTCAAGGCCTTCAATGTCAGTAATGATTAATAACTGACTTGATTATTGTCACATGTGCTTAGATACGATGTTTTTCATATATTACATATGTATATATAGGCTAGGTTGAATTTAATGCATTCCAAGTGTTTGTTGAAATGTTCGAATGAATATGGAATTATGATTTGTGCTTGTCATGATTATTGGTTGCATATACATGATTGTTGTATGCGTGGCAACTCTTTGGTGAAAGGATTTGCTATAATGTGTTTTAATTAATTTATTATATGTAATATGTGTAGTCTAAGTGTTTGATAAAATGCCTAAATGAGTAAATGCTTGCTGAAATGTATTTAATGAGGCCATTGAGATGGGATTCTCAATTACCTTGACTATGTTTATAGTTTCCTTTATGTAATCTATCTTGCTACTACGTGATTTATGGATGAATGTCGATGTATGATAACATGTACTCTATGTGTTCGTTAAAATGCTTATATGAGATTTATATTTGAATTGGTTGCTACATGCTGTTTTGACTAGCACATATGAATACCTATTGTATTGGAAGTGTGATTGGGGCTACAATGTAGTCCAGGTAATCGGTAATGATTTACGATAGGTGGCCGAACTGTTTTATCCACGACGGATACGTTTGAGGAATCCGACTCGTACGCTAATTATTGACAGTGGCTAGGCCATGAGGAGTGCATATGCGCTCCATGTCGATTAATTCAACATACGCTCGTACCAGTCGAGCTTGTCAGGTAACCCGATTAACCCAATGTATGTTCACCATGTATGGACGCTACTGCTTGAACCTAAGGTACCATTTAGCAGTGAAATGCCCATTTCACCTTGGTACCACGATCCGCTAAGACTCATGAGCCGGACATGGTGGTGTATGGGACACCATGGTCGAGCTGTCGGCCTACGCTGGGGCAACGAACCTCCCCGTAGTGACCAGTGAGCAACCCAAACTCATGAGCCGAATATGGTGGTGTTTGGGACACTGTATTCGAGCTGTCGGCTTACACTAACGCAACCTGGCCATGGTCCCCAGTCAGGTTGGTGATGAGCCTTCGAAAATAGACTGCCAGTTGGTAGGGCGTTAGTGTAATGACCTCGAGTATAACTAGGCCTACGTTGACAGTGACGAGCCTCTCCGTAGCGACCTAAAACTGTCATCGTATGTGATTAACTAGGATTGACAACCCTAGATGGATCAATGTTTGGGTAATGGTATAAAGGGAGGTACCTTAGTTTCTCAATCCTACTATATGAATAAACCTAATAAAGTATTGCCTAACACGACCATGCACCGCATTACATGTGCTTTGGCGAGGAAGGACACATTTAGGGAGTTTGCTATGCGCGATCGTGAGATGATGTCGCTGAGGGAGTGCAGGCGAGGGCATAACAGGAATACTTAGGACTTGATTTTCGTACTGCTTTATCATTACTGCTTGACTGAATTGATAACATGTTAACCTTTGCTTTATAGTTCCACTGAATTAGCTACTCATTCCCACCTGTGGCGGTGTTTTAAAACACCACCCAGACTCTGGTTTAGATGCAGATGATGGCAAGGTCTATACAAAAGAGTTGGACTTCGTAGGCTAGAAGGAAGAGTTCTCCTACGTTCAACTATCGGGCGGATCTATGTAGATCTCATACCAATGCGCAGGGACTACTGGGATACTTGTTTAGTTGAGCATATTTACTTCTTGTATTTTATATGGTTAGAAACAAGACATGTATATATTTAACCCGGTTTCATACTCATACTCCGAACTTTGTAAAACGTTTTCAAAATTAAATACATATATTTCAGTCTTCCGCTTACCAAATTACATTAACTCTGGAGTATGATATCTTGTTTTCGTATAATCTCACTCATGTTTAATGCACTAATGCGACCAACATTCAATCATTATTATCTATGTTTCATAAGTGATGCGTTGGAACTCGAGAGCTGAGCTTCTGCTCGACCCCCAATTTTCAGGGCATTACATAATCAATACGCCTTACGAAGTCCTCCACTTCCTCATCCAAGAAATTTCTTCAGCAACGCGAGGTCTACAACCACTACATCGTCACTGCACAAAAAGCATTTAGAAACCAGGATGTCCTCCTCCAAGGAGAGACGAGCAATTCTTTAAAAAATAGACTTGAGGTGGGAGTCCCCAATCCACACATCCTCCCAGAAGCAAATTCTTTCTACATTACCAAGCGAAAAGCCAACCCCTATCATAATCCTATCTCACAGCATGTTTTTTTATCAATCAAATGCCCCCATCTGTTTTAAAGGGTCAATTACCTCATCAAGTTATATTCCCAGATACTTTATTGTTTCCTTTACCTCTTAAAGCTTTTTTAATGTATTTGTTTTGTCCATCAATTAGAGTTTAGCCATGATAAGTTTGATCCACGAGCAATTAAATAAATGTATTTTTTTCTTGGATATTCTTGCATAAAAAGAGTTATCGTTGTTATAGTCCATCACTTCGAAGACAATATGTATATGAAAATGTTACATTTTTTTACTCTACTCCGTTCTTCTCAAAAGAAAGCAAATCTCTTGATACGGAAACTGTTTTATACCTATTATGGTTAACGAAGACATCTAACCTCCATCATCTACTGCATCTTTCATTCCCACTATGCCTCAATTGAAGTCCACTCATAAATGGTATAATTGATCATGAAGTGTCACCCAACATATCTTCTTAAGAGACTTGTGCTCCAGTGAGTTCTTCAAATACATTCGATATTTCAATTGCCCTAAGAAAAGGTAAGCGTACATTTACCAATCATCCCATCTCTAAGTATGTTTCCTTTCATTGCTCATCTCCAAACTTCTGCAACTTTTCCATGTCCTTGTCCTTTCAATTTGTTACTAAGTCATATGGAAGCTCTGTTACATAAGGGGTGGAAGCAAGCTATTAAGGAAGATATAGATGCACTTCATTAAAATGGTACTTGGGAACTTACCACTTCCGACTGGTAAATATGTTATGGGTTACCAATGGGTCCACACAAACAAGTTTCATCTTGATGGTATGAGTGAACAGTTGAAGGCTTGCCTGGTCACTAAAGGCTATACTCAAATACTTGATGTTGATAATAGTGAAACCTTCTCTCATGTGGCCAGGTTGAATTAAATTCAAGTTATATTACTTCTAGTTGTTAATCATGACTGACCCCTCTTCCAACTTGATGTAAAAAATGTCTTCCTTCTTGGTGATCTTACAAAGTTTATAAAGCAACCTTCCGGATTTGTTGCTCAGGGGAGTCTGATAGAGTGCGTAAACTGTGAAAAGCAATTTATGGGTTAAAACAATATCCACATTCATGGTTTGACAAATTTCGCAAGGTCATATTAAATTATGGCTTCATCTGAAGTCATGCTGATCATTTCGTTTTTTGTACGGAAAGGTATCTCAGGTCCCATTGTACTTGTGTATGTGGATAATATTGTTGTTACTGGAAGCGACTAGGGGATTGAAGAACTAAAGAAGTATCCTCAACATCATTTTCTCACAAAAGATTTGGGTCATGTTTGGTATTTCCTTGGTATAGATGTAGTCAGATCCAAAAAACGAGTTAGTTTATCTCAATAGAAATATGTTTTGGATTTACTCATGAGGACGAGTCTTCCTGACGCCAAGCCAGTTAACACTCCAATAGATCTTATCACAAGCTTATAAGTGATCAAGGAGATGCAGTGGAGAATACAAGGAGGCACAGAAGATTGGTTGAAATTTTTATTTATTTAACTATTACTCAACCAAACATCTCTTATGTAGTGAGCGTGGTAAGCCAATTCATGAATTCTCCAAGAATACCTCACATGGAAGCAATCATTCAAATTTTCTATTACCTCAAAGGAGCACCAGGTCGAAGAATTTTGTATAAACGGAATGGTCATCTTCGAGTCACAGGATATTCAAATGCAAATTGGGCAGGTTCCTTAGCAGATAAACGATCCATTACTGGATATTGTACATTTGTGGGAGTAAACTTAGTCACATAGAAGAGCAAGAGGTGGGGTGTGGTAGCCCGATCAAATGCCGAAGCAAAGTACAGAGCAATGGCTCATACCTCCTATAAGTTGATGTGGATCAAAAAGTTGGTGCAAGAAATGGGATTTACAATGCACCTACCTATGCAGTTATTTTGTGACAATCAGGCTGTTTCACACATAACAAACAATCCGGTCTATCAGGAAAGAACTAAACATATTGAATTTAACTGTCACTTAATACATGAGAAAGTTTCTAGCGGCAAAATCTATACTCCATATGTTCGATCTCAAGACCAACTTGTTGATGTGTTCACCAAGGCTCTTCATTCCACTCAAGCTATACATACATATTCCAAGCATAGCATAGATAATATCTATGCACTTAAGGGGAAATGTTAATGAATGTGATATGGGCCTACATAGACCCACTTGGATTATTTTGGTCTAGGACAAAGAGGGGATTTTTGCTTTTGTTATTAATGGCATTTCTATAATTATAAAACTTTAATAATATAAAAGGAGGAGGGGGGAAGTGAACCCAAACTTCAGCCCTTTCACCTCTCTTTGCATTCTCCTCCTCTCTTTCTTCTTTTCCAATCCATCTCCCTTTAATTCAGGGGCATTCTCACACCGGGCTCAAGTGGGGCGGCCTATGGGATGCAGGGGCAAACTCAGGGTGGGCAGCCCATGTGAGGCGGGTGGCTCATGCAAGGTGAGCCCCGCCCATGTGAGGCAGAACTCATGTGATGTGGGGCCCACGAGGGGGGTTCGGCTGAGGACCTAACCCATAGGATGTGGGGCCTGGGGTGTGAGATAAAGAGATTGATTAGCCATGCTCTACCAATTCGAGCTAGCTTTTAGAACAAGTGGTTAGTTATCTTGCATCAAAGTGGTATCAGAGCAGGAGGTCACGTGTTAGAGACTCCTCACTGGGGGTGATTAATGCAAGGGCATTTTCACACCGGACTCGAGTGGGGTGGCCTGTGGGATGCAGGGCCACACTCGGGGTGGGCGGCCCGTGTGAGACAGGTGGCTCGTGTGAGGCGGAACCCATGTGATGTGGGGCCCACGAGGGAGTTCGTCCGAGGACCTAACCCATGAGATGTGGGGCCTGAGCGATGAGATAAAGGGATTGATTCGCCCCGCGCTATCAGTTCGAGCTTTTAGAGCATGTGGTTAGTTGTCCTGCATCACCCTTTCCACTAATTTACAGCCATACAAACAAAACGCCTCTTTTGGTAACATATGCATACCTACTTTACTCGAACACCAAAGAAAAAGCTTCATTTCATTTGTATGTGTAGTGCAATATTTTCCTTTACAGCGTTTGCATGTGATGTTCTAGTGCATAACTTCTAAAGAACTTACCTGTAGACCCAGATCCGAAGACCAGCTGCAATAAGCTCTTGATAAATAGGAAGCATGGATCTAGGAGAATCTGCCCAATAGTTTCCAACAACGTCACTGCATGGAGAGGAATTATTTATGCCACTAGTTTTTAGAAATTCTGGACGAAAAAAATTAAAAAATAAAAATAAAAAAAAATCCTTGAATTTCCTAAATAAGTAAGAAGTTATAGATATAACATCAAGAGTATCTACAAGCAACAAGTATCCAAACCTGCATGTTTCCCAAGGATAGGGAATTCCAGTAAGATTCGCATGGAGTGCCTTCTGAACTTCTGGACGATTGAAGTACACCTTAGAGTGCCTCTCAGTGCAGGGATCATATGCTCTAGACATCCATGGCTGGGTTGAATAAAATAGTGTAAGTACACTTGAGATGTCATTGAAAAGTTTATAATAGTGAGAACATGATACCAAGAGCATACGAATGCATGGTACCATAATGTTCAGATTTTAAAGTCCCATCATGTTGTATCTCATCTTTAATTATCTTAACAAATGGAAATCAAGTTTGTAGTCAGTCAACATTATCTAGTGAACTATATCCAATACTCTTCCAAGAATTTCTATAGAACTTCTGCTTTTCAGCTTATGCAAGGAGCCCATGGTTCAGCAATAATAGGATGGGCCTCATGCTGATGGTCCATTAAAATCCCCACATTTGGAAGATACTGTTTTTTTTTTTCGAGAAAATAATGAAAAAGTGAAACCAGAGTACAGGATAAGAGTTCCCAGCAAAAAGAGGCCCACACCCTTTCTAGCCACTACATTGAAAATGAAACGAGCCTCTCAAGTAACTTGGAAAGATGACTAGCAACGAGAGACTTAATATTATTGAAGACAAAACTCAGCTCTGACAGATTGGACTGTGGATCTTTAACCCCCTTTATCACATAGACTCCTTCCACAATATCCCTTCATCTGAAATTTCTATGAAGTATCTGGAGAGGCATGGATTCCAACAAATGAGCACTGCCTTGAGGAAGAGGGCCCAAAAACATGCCTCAAATCACAGATGGACACATACCTCACCACCCCCTACCCCCTCCTATTTGAGGGGCTTGAATTACCTTGTTTGGAGTACTCATTATCAGTGTTTGAAATTTCAGTATCGCACAATGCGCACCCTTGGGATACAAATTCATATTGGTTTTCACACGGATATATCATTTGTATCAAATTATTTATCACGCTTTTTGGGAAACATGGGGAAGAATTGGGAAAATGGTTGAATTTTTCAATGCAACCTTAGGGATTGTTTAAAATAAATAAATAAATACACACACACACACACACTCACTTTTAAATCATAACATCTCAAAAAAGAAGTGCACATAATAGGTTTCCTTTGTATAAGGTCCTAAGCTATGCACTGTCTGACTAAACAATGCAACTATATTCAAATTGAATACATAACATTTATAAATGTATCAAGACACATATGATCTGCACTAATGCACACTAATTCATGAGATTTGCACCATTCATAACATGCAACTTGTTTTGGGGCCTAGGCCACCTCCATGCCCCGGTGACCTCCTCAACAGTTTACACAATAGGTAACAATAGGGTGAGCCTCATGAAGGTTTTCATGGTAAGTATTCATTCCCATTGTCCTGTTGTAGTGGGGGGCACTTGAACTCCAGATTTGCCTCATGAGTGGGCCCTGCCCCATGTCCACATCCAGTGGACCTGATCAACAGTTGGATGTCAAATAGACACCATGGTGGGCCCCGGGAAGTTTTCGACGGTAAGGTGTTTAATCACCACTTTTTATAGCGTTTGGGACCATGTTTCTTGTAGTGTGGTCCACTTGAAACCTCATTGGTGCACCACTATTTGGGACCGTGCATATAAGATAGCATTTGTGACCATATAAGGCAGCGTGCAAACAAACCTCACTGGTGGACCATTGTTTCTCATAGTGTGGTCCACTTAAAACTTGTATCTGCTTCATTTTTGGGACCCTACCCTCAAATAATTTGTAAAAACAAATGGATGGCGTGGATATGCAATACATACATGCTGCAAGGGAAAACACAAATATTAGCTTGATCAAAAACATCAGTGCCCCCCAAGAATTTTTCAACGGTAGCCATTCAATTGACATTGTTTCCTATGGCATGGTCCACTTGAGCTTTGGATATGCTTCATTCCAGGGGCCACCGTCTGACCATTTTCAAATCTCATTTTAGGGCATGATCCCAAAAATGAAGCATGCCCAAATCTTAGGTGGACCACACAAATATCATCTTGATCCAAAGTTTTTGTGGCCCACAAGGAGGTTTTAATGGTCAATTACTATTGTTTCTTGTACAATGCTCCATCAGAGATTTGGATTTGCTTCATTTTTTGGATCATGCCCTAAAATGAGTTTTCAATACATATGGACGGCGTCATGTATGTAGTCTCATAGATCAAGGTGGGCCCCACGAGTCCCATGCAAGGTGGATCTAGGGTCACACCTAATCCGCTTCCACTTTCGACAAAGTTGGGTAGTACCCAATCCATGCCTACAACACAGAAGACCAGTGATGTGGGTGGGACCCTGATTGTGGGCCCCACCATGATATATGTGTTGTATCCACACCATCCATCCATTTGGAGACATCTTTTAGGGCATAAGCCAAAGAATGAGGCCAATCCAAAGCTCAAGTGGACCCCACCATAGAAAACGGTGGGGACAGTGATGCCCACCGTTGAAACCTTCCTAGGGCCCACCATGATGTTTATTTGAGATCCAACATGTTCACAAGTTCACACAAATATAGACTAAGGGAAAACACAAATATCAGCTTGATCAAAAACTTCTATGGCCCGCAAGAAAATTTTAATGGTAGGCATTCAATCTCCACTGTTTTCTGTGGTGGAATCCACTTGAGCTTTGGATCTACCTCATTCTTTGGCTCGTGCCCTAAAACGATCTCTCCAAATGGATGGACAGTGTGGATACAACACATACACCATGGTGGGGCCCACAAAACTTGGTGACATCATTTGATTATTTTTTAAGGGAGAGGATTAGGTGCAACCCTGGCCTGACCCAAGACGGTGCAACACTTACGGTGGGGCCCACATTGGTATATTTATTGTATATCTAAGTCGTTCATACGTTTTTACAAATCATTTTCTAGCATGAGCCCAAAAAATGAAGGGAATTCAAATCTCAGGTGGACCCAGCGTTCGAATTATCTCCGATATTATCTTTATCTCTAGCTCAGCGATACCGATAACACTAGTAGCAATACCGACAACACTAGTATCAGAAATTCCAGGTATTAGCAATGTATTGCTAAGTATCGCCAACGTATCAATATCGCTAATGTAATCATCAATATTTTCAAGGTGTTGCTTGTATTGCCAATGCATCAATATTGCCAACGTATTGTCAATATTTTCGACTATGTAAATTCTATGTAATTCTTGTATCATAAGTGTATTGATGATATTTCAATAATATCGCCAATGTATTGATATTATCAAAATTTCATTTATTAGAAAAAAAATTATTTCAATTTTTTTTTTCATGGGCACATGGTTGCATGTAGTGTTCAATTTGTCATTGATAATATTGTTAATATTGATAATATCTCGATATTATCGATATCGCAACATGCGAGATATTGAGACCACAATCTTTCGTTTCCTTTCCAATTGTTGATGATTTCTTGCCGAAATATCATGTGTTGTTGATATTTTGCAATATCGATGGATGTTTAGATGGAAAGTTGGATGGTTAAATAGGCCGGGGGGGATGGTTGGATTGATTTCTTACAACAACATATGCTTTTTAGGCCCCGTTAAATGGAAACTTGTTATGTATGCATTATTTTTGCAATTTTTTTATTTCTAAATATGCAAATATATACATTTTAACATCTCATGAAGTTTTGCTGAAAATTCCACCGTTTTTCTTTTGTTTCCCCGCATTTCTGCTCATCAGCAATATTATCAGCGATATCGATATTGTTTCCATATCCCTGGCCAGCGAAACTTGTAGCGATATGGATACTTCGAACGCTGGGTGGACCATACTGTAGGAAACAGTGGTGATTGCTCATTAAAACTTGCTAATGGGTCATAAAAGTTTTGGTTCAACCTGATGTTTTGTTATTTTCCCTTCATCCACACTTTTGTGACCTTATCAACAGGTTGGAATACAAATAAACATTACAAAAACATTCAATGGGACTTAGCAAGTTTTTAATAGTGGACGTTCAAATACCACTCTTTCTTGGAGTATGGTTCACCTGAGATTTGGATTTAATTCATTTTTTAGATCATGCCATTTAATGATCTGACAAAACATATGGGTGGCATGAATATACAATACATACATCAATGTTGGCCCCACCATAAGGACCGCACCGTATTTGGTGCAGCCGAGTCGCACCAAATCCACTCCCTTAATTAAGGCAAAGAGCGAGAGAGTTCTTTGAAACTCTCCTCGTCTTCTCTGTTAAAGCCACAAACTTGCAAGCCCTCATGCCTCATTTTGAGACTTCAAATTCGTTAAAATCCCAAAATCCTCAGCTGAAATCTGGTTTCCTTTCGAAGCAATTCTCTTCAATGACAAAAAGGAGTTATAGGTTTTCTTACATGATCCAGCATTATCGATCACGATAGGCCCACCAAATCTAGGCAGATCTTAAGTAACAAGGTAAGAGCGATTTTTTTTCATATATATATGAATTTTTGTAATGGTATAGAGGATTGTCGCCTGATGTCACTGAAGATCTCGACCGATATCTGGATCATAAACAAAGAAAAATGCAAGATATCGTACGATATATCACCAATAAATTGCGATGTCGTCAATATATCGAACGATATCAGGAATTTTTTATTTTTTGGATACTCCTGGGCAATTTTGTGTCGCTGGACCGCAATACCGATAATATCGGCTGATAGTATCAATATTGCAAACACTGCTCATTATTATGTTAGACCGATCCTTGCAAAGATCCAAAACCAAGATACTCCTAAAACCTGAGGAACTGGGGAGCACAACAATGATGCTACATTTAATTCTTTTGTACATTATGGCAAATAGAGTGACTCTTCTTTGAAGATACAACAATAGTTCCTCCTTTCCTTTGACAATCCCCAACACATCGCATATTGAAGAAGGTGCCATAGCACCTTACCCGTGTCCTTAAACAAACCAATTCCTACTTCCGAGCTATTGAAAACCTCCCCTTGGTTCTCCCTAGGAACCCGAACAATCCCACAAAGATAAAAACAACATCAACCAAATCCACAGGGCCATGAATAAAAAGACAGTGCAGTGATTCCACATTCTACTTGCACACCACACTAGGAAGGTAGAATCCCCGGCTGTTGATTTGGTCAAAGGTAAGAATCTTACCTTTCACCACCATCCATAAAACCACCACAACTATAGGGGTACCCTTGTTTTTAAGAATGATTTAGCCAAGAAGCCTCCAGATTTGCTATCTTCTTCATTATCCTAGAGAAAGACCAACTCTTAACTTGATCAAAATTCTCAGTAAGCTTCAATCTTATCATCTTTCAGATTTCTTCTAAAGGTGATGCTCCAAACTAATCAGCCCCCAGTTTCACAAAGCTCTCTTTTACAGATACATTCCTTCTCAACACTATTTTATAAAAGCTTGGAATACTTTCAGGCTTTCGGCCGACAAATTCTCCACTTGCCATTCATCCTCCCAAAGTCAGACTCCACCTCTATTCACATTGAATCTTGACCCTCTTTCCAATCTTTTCCCCAAACCTTCAACAAGTTTTCCATTTTACTATTTCTTTTCAAACTTCGGAGCCAACCCTAGCAAGGTGAGAATTGATCTTGGGAGGGGAAAGTAACGCGGATGAGAACGTTGAGTATGCAGGAATGAAACAGGCGCATTAAACGCACATTTTGGTTAGTGATCAAGACGGTGAGAATTGGTTAACTACAAGACCTTACTGATACTCTTGTAAGGGGGAGACAGTAATGGTACACCTGCAGTGTACCATATATTTTTCCATACCACATTCTATACACTTCTGTACTTATACCTCTTGTATGGTATACCTGTATTTTACTCTATTCCTCTTACCCTTGTACTCTTTCTCCTTTATGTGATATGTAGGAGGGTATCTATGTAATTCCTGGATTGAAGGTTTCTTTACAAACAGTGAAAGACAAAAGGTCTTTGCATGTTTCAGCCCATTTCCTCCTCCATTCTCTCGCCAGTTAAAATTCAATTCTCAATCATTACTATACAATCAATCAATCATTATTATAGTATCAAAGTGAGCATGAAGGATATTTCTAGTACCTGAGCCATCTATGCATGAGCAATGCAGGTGGCCATCAGCCAACTCTCATATAGCCATCTTTGCATGAGCAATATGGTGAGTGACCATAAGCACTTCCATCACCTTCAAAGAAGAGATTTAACACACTTAGGGAAGCTTCTGAAAACGTTGGCATCTTTCGCCACATACAGGTCAGAAAATATTATCTTTTTGCTTCTGGAAATTTGTGATTGGGTGGATTTGTTTCCTTTTAAGATTGAACTTTTTTCTTGTTCTTCTTCTTTCCTTCTTTTTTCTTTTTTTTTTTTCTTGTTTTGTGGAAATTTTTGATTGGGCTGAAGGATATAGTATCAAAGTGAGTATGAAGGATATTTCTAGTACCTGAGCCATCTATGCATGAGCAATGCAGGTGGTCATCAGCCAACTCTCATATAGCCATCTTTGCATGAGCAATATGGTGAGTGACCATAAGCACTTTCATCACCTTCAAAGAAGAGATTTAACATGCTTAGGGAAACTTCTGAAAACATTGGCATCTTTCGCCACATACGGGTCAGAAAATATTATCCTTTTGCTTCTGGAAATTTGTGATTGGGCTGGATTTTGATCTTTCTGCTAAACTTGGGATTGGGTTGGAAACTGTGCAACATTGCTGCCTGTTTTGGGGGCCAAGAGTTGTGCAAAAATCCCTAGTGGAGCATGAAATGATGGCCTTGATATCATCATGAAGTTGCATTCCATGTCCTGTGGGCCATCCACAAACTGTTGCGGAGGTGGAAAGGTCACATATTCTGAAGAAGAAAACTGAATAAATGCATGAGATGAGGAAAGACATAAAGGGATGGAAATGAAGAAAATAGAGACAAAAGAATGAGAAAAAGAGGGAAGAAACAGTGATTGACGGTTTGGATTAGTGGTGGGTGCAGGACCCACCTCCACTAGCTACAAAGAAGTAGAACGGAAGAGGAAGTAAGAGGGAGTCAGGTTCACCCGCTTCTTGTGGCGCAAGCAACACTGATGCTGCCGTTTCTTCCCTCTTTTTTTCTTTTTATTATAGGTGGATGAGACTTTTGGGTCCCACTGTTTGGATGGTTTCGATTAGGGCCCCAGGCCCACAGGACCCACCACCGTTTTCAAAGGAGGAAGAAGTAGAGAATGTTCTGATTTTCTTATGATCTATCTTGAGAGATCCAATTTTTCTAGTGAAGGAAGGTACCCAATCCCTTCTTCCATCATAATTGGATCCTTTATCTGCAATAGTGTGGTTAAATCAGTGAATCGGAGTCATTTCATGATCATTCTTGTGTAGTTCTAGCTCACTATAGAATCAGTACTAAGAGCTAGGGGCGACTCTCTTTCATAACATCCGAATGCTTTGAGCCAATAGTAACCTGATCATGCCGCTGCCACACAAGTACACAAGTGTAAAGAATGGTACGGCAAAATATATGGTACAAACCAGGTGAATCATATCTCTCTCTCATTCCCCACACCAGGTGTCCATATTCTATGTGTCTCTCTCACATTTCCCCTCAAATTGATGCAGTCATTTGCCAACAAAGAAGCATGATGGGAACTCGCACACCTTTAGTGAAGAGGTCAGGTAACTGATACTGAGATGAAACATGTGGTAGGCTAATGTCTTCGAAAAAGTAATGTTGTCGGATGAAATGGCATTCAACTTGAATATGCTTTGTGTTCATGAAAAGGTAGATGCAATTTGAATGGAACCGGTATTATTTGCGTGAATGGGTGTCAAAGTTGGTACTGTGTCCTCATATCATGGTTTGAAAACCCCATATGACTTTACATCACCTTAGTCATATCACTTTCTGTCCAAAACGAAACATGTCTCACATGGTTAGGGGACCAAAATAGGACCAAGTCGGTGCTAGTTGTACTGGTTTCAGTCCCCAAGCAAGTGACTCCAAAAATGCTACTCAATTCCATGCTCCAAATTCCTCAAGAAGTCTACGGAGCCAAACAGTTTCACTGGTTGCTAACAACATTACTTTGTATTCAGATTATGCAGAAGATTTGGGATAGTTTCTTGCTTTTAAATTTCTAGGAAATAAGTATCAAAGAATATACACTAGCCAGTAGTAGATTTATGAGAATCAAGACAACCAGCCCAATCTAAATCAACATATGCAATCATCTAAAGGTATGAATGAAGATGAAGACAAGAACAAACCACAACTAACAGTACCATGAATATATCTAATAATTTGATTCTTAGCACATAGATAAGAGCATTTAGGATCACTAGGAACTCACAGACCATATTCACAGCAAGTACTATATCTGGTCAGGTCATGGTAATATGCAATACATATGAGGGTATGAATGCAATTCACTTGATTGAAGGTTTCTTTATGAACTGTGAAAGATAAATGGTCTGTACATGCTTCAGCCCATCTCATCCTCATTCCTCTTCCAATCTCCCTCAAGTTGTCATCCTATTTTCAACCAAGATAATAGCTTTACTATCTACAAACGCCTTGTGTCACTGGATGCGAATGAGGTCGAACCATGTGTTTCAACGTTCTTTATTTCCCCCAAATGCATGAAAACGATTAAGAAGACAAGCAAATGAATGAAAACATGGGTTCAACTCTCTCATATGGTGAAAACTTTCTAGATGGAAAAGCCAACATCTCTCCTTGGGGGGCTGGTTGATGCTACTCAATCGGCATTATCCAATATGCCCCTCTATTTTATGTATCTTTTCATGTGCTCGTGATCCGTCCTGGTTGGAGAAACTAAGGCAAGATTTCTTGTGGAGTGGTGCAGAGGATGGGCAGAAGTTTCGTCTCTTGAAATGGGAGGAAGCGTGTAAGCTGCCCAATGGCGAAGGGCTGAGTGTTGAGTTCTATGAACTTGGCGCTCTTGGGAAAATGGATGTAGAGGTTTGCAATGGAGGAAGGGAGTTCATGGAGAAAAGCAATTGGAAGTATATATGGTACCCACAATGGTGGATCAGGATTCTTCTTATTATAGGGCCTCAAGCCTATGGAAAGCTATATTTTCAGTGTGCCCATTGTGGAAAGAGGGAATATCCATTTCTGTCAGTGATGGAAAGCGAACTTGCTTTGAGAGGACTTGTGGTGTGGCGACGCCTTGTACGAGAGGAGTTTCCATGGCTGGCCAACCTTGCCACTGAAACAAACTTAACAATGGCCTGTTTTTATTCCTTAGCAGGTGACATGGTTGTTCGGAACGGACACCCCCTTCCCCCATTGATAATCTAGTTACAAGAGGCATGTGCTCCCCAAATATGCCTTATGTGTATGAAGAATTTTGAATCAGTTGGCCATCCATTTCTCCATTGTCCCTTAGCCAGGGAGGTGTGGGAAAGCTTCTTTTCTACATTTGTGTCTGGCTCTATAGAAGAGTTCATCTTGGAATGGCATGGGGGTGGAATTGATGAGGGAGAGGTGGTTTGGCGGCTCGTATTGATGGCTAGTCTCTAGACCATATGGGGAGAACGGAATAGTCATTGCCTTACAATAGAAGTAGCTCTATGGGTGAAATCGTGAGTAGGGTGAAGGCTCTTGTTATTGAGTGGGCTTCCAGCCTCAAAGCCATGGATGTATGTTTCTCTTGCCCTTTGTTGGGCTGTCCCATTCTAACTTTGCTTCGGGGCTCTTAATATTTTTTTGTATACACACACACACACCACATGGGCACTCGATCCCACGATCTTAGTGTTGAAACAGAGTCCGTCTACTACTAAGCCATGGAGACAGACCCGTTCAGTCCACATACATGAGTAAAGAACTGCTTGATGCAACCAGCTCATATGAAATGAGATCAATGCCATACTTTGCAAACTAAAACATCTTTACCAAAGTTAAGTTGGTCTAATTATCCTGAGAGGTTTTGGATTGACGGATTCTGAAGAAGAAAGCAAAATTAGACCAATGTTGGAGGAAAGAAGCACAACTCAGCAGATCGAATGCATAGTATTGTATTACAAGTGACGGCATATTAGATGGTGTGATGAATAGCTTTGAAATGATGGCAATGGCTCTATCACAAGTGGTTTTTGGGTAGCTTAGAACCAATCATCGAAAAAAAGGAGAAGAGGGTGGGGGGGGGAAGCAAGGAAGAGGGGCAAGGGCTTACATAGTGACCCCTCAAATTGCGTCTGAGGGATGCTGTGTTATTGCATGGACGTGTGAATATACTGTATGGATCTATGTTTCCTTGCTCAGCGCTAGCAACATTGAGAGCTTTCTGGCATTCTACTGAAGGGTGCTCAGAAGATTGGAAGTCACAGGTGAGTCTCAGTGTACGATACGTGGCATCCGAAATTAGACCATGAGTCCACCAGTACTCAAAGGTACCCACATAATCATGGAAATCATCTGTAACAGCATTGCCTACCTGAAAGAAGCAAAGACAAGTTGGCAACTCAATCAAGCCAAGAAAAGCTCAATTCCGTTGCAGAGCTGACAGCAAAAGCAGAAGCGGCGGCAGTCTTACCATGAAACCTTTGAAATTAATGACAGAATTCTGAATGCCCTGGTTTCTACGGAATATAATTTGGGACAGCTGAGGGACATAGTGCCCTGAAACAGATAACAGGAGGTCATATATTGCTTTTATGTTACATTTGGCAATGACATTACGAAGGAGAAACTCTTTGCTTGCCTGCATAACTCTCTCCAGCAATGTACAAGTCTCTGTACTTGTACTGAGGGAACCTCTCAAACCAGTTCAAAAGGAAAGTGTATGCATCCTCAGCTACACACAGATTCACAAACCCACAAAAAAATTGCTATCTCTCAGTCTCCCGAATTAAATGAAACCAAAAGAGAAACCAAAGAAAGGATCAACCTGTTCGGTGGTCTCCAGCAGTGTAGAGATCTGAAGATGTGTTCGAATAAGAGAAGCCAACACCAGCAGGCGACTCGAGGAACAGTATGTTGGCCACTGACAACACACCCAAAAAAAAACCTTCCCTCATTAGAAGAAGAAGAAGAAGAAGAAGAAAGGGGGAATTGTACGGATAATAACTATATCTATCATTGGATCTATCAAACTCACAGCTGTTCCATGCATAATTGTTCAAGAAGAGAGTCTGGCCATCAGGGTTGACACGGAAGGGACCAACCTCTTCCGCTGCTCCGTAAGCGATGGAGGAGCAACCAGGCCCTCCGTTGAGCCACAGGACAAGGGGCGTCGCTGAACTTGGCGGACGAGACTCAATCAGCCAGTAAAACAGAGCACGGCCTGAGTGAAGATCGACAGTCACGTAGCCAGAATACTGAGAGAAGCCAACGTTCGATGGCTGGCCAGGCAGACCGGTTATCCGATCCGCCTCCGGTCCTCCTTGCGCACCAACAGAAACAGGTATGAGAAAGCACAAAATCAAAAATAAAGAGAAAACCCTGAATTCCGGCTCCATCATTCTCAGTCAATCCCACAAAATCTAAGAATTTACAGATAAAGGAGGAAGGAGAGAGACAGAGTGAGAGAAGCTGCTTCTGCTCGTGCTGGAGGATGGAATATTTTATGGAGGTAAAATCTTCTTCATTTTAGAATATCCTTACATGTCCATTTCCAATGCAGTAGCGCTCTCTCTCTCTCTCTCTCTCTCACTCACTTTCAACGACGGAGAAGGAAAACGCACGTGGCGTTGGTGGATGGTCCCCGCTCTCTCTCTTTCTGATCCTGAGTAATCCCATCTCACGAGTCCAATGCATGGCGACAAATCCCGTTCCGATGAATTTCTCGGTTCGAGAAATTCTCCGGCGACTGTGAAAGATATTATTTTTATTTTTATTTTTTTAGATATTATCACGAAACTCTCCCTGAAAAATACAATTCGAGAGGGATTTATTACCAAATATATTATAAATTTATAATAACTTTATATTTTTAAATTAAAATTCTTATATTTTTACCATAAGCAATAATGCAATTTAGGAATGACATAATAAATAAAAATTCTAACATGGAAGCACTCAACAAAACCAAATATTATATGAAGTAAGAGGGATACTTTGCACCGTTGAATTAGGTGACACGGAATAAAGGAATTGTATCAGATGACACGGAATTGTATCGGATGACACGAAATACAGGAGCGTGGGCACCCAGCTTGATTTTTTATTTTCTTTTATGTTAACTGAGGATGAAGAATTGTATGATGTAACCTATTACTAACTAGAATTGTGAAATCCCAAAGAACTCCCTAAGGGCGTGTTTGGATGAACAACCCAGATCATACAATTTTATCTTTTATAATAAATATTACATTATCTTGTGTTTGAATTTGAATATTGCATACGAAGATTCTGAGAAAGGGCTCGATAATGGAGAAAGAATGGGTTAGGCACCCTTCTTTGGTACTAACATATGGTCTCTTCTTTATATAACTAACAATAAATTTTTTGCAGATTACCAAGTTATGGAATGCAACAATACTCAATGTAAGACTCGTGTCTTAGTCTCTACCATTTCGTAGGCTTCCGCGGTCTTCGCGGTCGAATTCCGGCAACCTTCGACCCTTAAACAACATTTATGCGCAACCCTGCGTCATACGCCGTCAACCTGAATCGACTCAAACTGAGACTTATACCCTTGCGACCGTGCCGTTGCCGCGGTTCCGATGCCGTAACTCGCATGCCGATCCGATACCCTGGTCAGGAGATGTGGGTCAGTGTTCAGTACGAGGAAAAAGCCACGTGTACAAATTCTGAGACAATCTCTACAATATGTCACATCAATCAATCAACCAATCAATCTCGTCATGCCAAGTACATGTCAAGTACACATCACCTCTCACCCTTCCCCAAGCAACCCCTAAAGTCAAAAGTTTCTTACAAGCCCATACCCCTTCTTACACAATCTATTACAAAAGTCAAAAAAGACTCTTATACACATCACTTACCATATCAACACATCCATCACTCCATCACCCATCTCTCTCTCTCTCTCCCTTTACAAACTTCTCTCTCTCATTCTCAAACCACATTCCAAGCAACCCAAAAGCATCACACGTCCAAGCCTCTCTAAGCCCTCCTAAGCAACAAGTATGGCCCACCTTCCCACTTTCTCATCTCTCATCTCAACCATCAAAATTTCATCTCCTCCATTAAGATTGAAACTAAGGAGCAAAGGAAGTCAAGAGAGCAATAAGAAGGCGGTGGGTGATCTTAGATTTTGTCTTTAATTCATTTGTTTGATTTAAGGGTCCATATATGTAGGACTCACCTTGATGTAGGCTTTGTATCAAAGAGAGGCCCATAGTGGCGGGGCCCCTCCATCCTCTTCATTTTCTCTCTCTCTCTCTATTTTTTTTTTTTTGTGATGGCCTGTGGCCCACTTGATGCATGACCTTAAACACGTCATCCGTTGATGTGGACCTCACTATTTTCATAGCTGGTACGTGACATGGGCAAAAACACAAATATCAGGATAATCCAAAACAGGTGGGCCATGTGGGACCCGCTTTGATGAAGTGTTCATCCACACCGTCTGTCCAGGGACGTTGGACGTAAATGAAGGAGGGTGTGGCTAATAGTGAAGTGTCAACTGATAGTGGGAGTAGTTAACAGTGGTAGTGTGGAATGACAGTGGGTGCATTGACATGGGGTGTGTACTAACGTGAAGTGTGTGCAGGCGGTGGGGTCCATGGGACCCACCCACATCATCCATCCATTTTGGTAGGCCACACCCTCACACACGTGTGGTGCATCCACCGTCCAAGGGCGGTGGGACCCATCCATAGCTCACGTGGTAAACTGAGTGAGAGATACCCCGTTTCAACGCTGGGACCCACCCAGTCCATAGCTCAGGTGGCAGACCGAGTGAAAGATGCCTCGTTTCAACACTTGAGGTCTTGGTATCGATCCTGTGGTGGTGGCTGACATGGGTTTATGGGCATGGGCGCCCATCCATTCCAGTGGGCCACACCACTGTATGTGTTGTATCCATGTCGTCCATCTGTATAAGATGGCCCCACCATGATGCATGTATTGTGACCACCGTCCATCTAACGGTGGGACACACCCCACGTGCCCCCCCCCCCCCCCCGACCCCGATCCACGTGACTGTCCAGGTCGTGGATGGCCTGGACGTGGCTGTTTTATTTTATATATATATATATATATATATATATATATATATATATATATATATATATATATATATATATCAAAGAGGGGCCCATAGTGGCGGGGCCCCTCCATCCTCTCCGTTTTCTCTTTCTCTCTCTATTATTATTTTCGTGTGTGATGGCCTGTGGCCCACTTGATGCATGACCTTATCCATGCCATCCGTTGATGTGGACCTCACTGTTTTCATGGCTGGTACGTGACATGGGCAAAAACATAAATATTAGGATAATCCAAAACAGGTGGGCCATGTGGGACCCGCCTTGATGAAGTGTTCATCCGCACCGTCTGTCCAGGGACGTTGGACGTAAATGAAGGAAGGTGTGGCCAACAGTGAAGTGTCAACTGACAGTGGGAGTAGTTAACAGTGGTAGTGTAGAATGACAGTGGGTGCATTGACATGGGGTGTGTACTAACGTGAAGTGTGTGCAGGCAGTGGAGTCCATGGGACCCACCCACATCATCCATCCATTTTGGTAGGCCACACCCTCACACACGTGTGGTGCATTCACCGTCCAAGGACGGTGGGACCCATCCATAGCTCACGTGCTAGACTGAGTGTGAGATACCCCATTTCAACGCTAGGACCCTCCCAGTCCATAGCTTAGGTGGCAGACCGAGTGAAAGATGCCTCGTTTCAACACTTGAGGTCTTGGTATCGATCCTGTGGTGGTGGCTGACATGGGTGTACGGGCATGGGCGCCCATCCATTCCAGTGGGCCACACCACTGTATGTGTTGTATCCATGTCGTCCATCGGTATGAGATGGCCCCACCACGATGCATGTATTATGACCGTCATCCATCTAATGGTGGGACACACCCCACATGTACCCCCCGATCCACGTGACTTTCCAGGACGTGGATGGCCTAGACGTGACTGTTATATATATATATATATATATATATATATATATATATATATATATATATATATATATATATATATATATATATATATATATATATATATATTATATGAGATGGTGGGCCCTACGTGGGGCCCACCTCTCCCTTTAAATGCTTAAAAGCTGCACAGCAGCAGCTATATATCATATATATTATATATATTATATAGTTTATATATAATACATAAGGGTGGGCCCTACGTGGGACCCACCTCTGTTTTGTTACAAGAAAGAAAAAGGAAAAAAAAAAGTAGAAGGCAAAGAAAAAGTAAAAAGCAGCCACGTGCTGCTCTCTCTCTCTCTCTCTCTCTCTCTCTCTCTCTCTCTCTCTCTCTCTCCCTTAACGTTCAGAGCTCTGTGGGTCCCACCATGACACACGTGTGTATTTGTTCTGACTGTGGGACCCACCCTAGATATATGTGTTTCATCCCTTTGGCATGGGCCCCAACGATGTATGTGCCTTATCTACACCGTTCACCGTTTGAACGGTGGGGCCCACCATGATGCCTATTTTGTATCCAAACCATTCCACCATATTGAGATATCATTTTCATGGCATGAGCAAAAAGGATGGGTTAGATCTAAAGCTCAAGTGGACCCCACCATTTAAATAGTGGACCATAACACCCATCGTTCAAACTCCTAAGGGCCATAGTAGTTTCCAATTAAGTTGATATTTGGCTTTCACTTCATCTATCTCTATGATAACTTATGAATATGTCAGATCTCAAGATACATAAGGTTAGGCCCATTGATCGGCCCATCGGTTCAGCCCATTAGTTCGGCCCATTGGCTCGGCCCATATGATTAGGCCCATCTTGATGTAGTTATGGCCCATCCATTGAGGCCCACCTTGATATATATGAAGCCCATGTTATGAGGCCCATCTGTTGTACCTAAGGCCCATGGGTCGAGGCCCAATTGGATGTACACAAGTCCATTACAATATGCGACTCTACCATGGTTTGTGTAATGATGTTTATGATGGCCGTGCCTTGGGAGCAATGTTGGTTTGACGTCTACATTATAAGAATAATGTTGGTTATATGTTCGCATTATAATTCTCCCTAGGGCCCATTGTTAGGCCCACACTTGTAGGACGTCTAGGCCCATCTTCGTTATGAACAGCATCCATCACCATATAATATGTTTAGTATAGTTCCATGATTCATGATCATATGCATCATATGTATGCTTGATATGAGAAGTGACTGATCATAATATATGCCTTCGGGCAGATTGTTTAGGGGCTCCCGGATAGGTGATGTTGCCCTACATGAGCGCACGATACGCGCAGGATTGTTGCCTAACTAGATAGTGTGATTCATGCATTCGCATTGTGTGATATGGTACTATACGCCCTAGCGACATCAGAATCGTAACCTCTACAGGCGTATAGTAGTTGGCAGGATTAAATACCGAAAATCTTGTTCTACATAGGGTGCTATACATATCCCTGGGTGAAATTTCATAAACCCTTATGGTACCAAGAGGTTGCTCCATCGTCTAGACCGAGTGGGTACATAAGAGCCGAGTTCCGATACCAGAAGGTCACGCTTTCCATTGTGTTATGGTCGGTTGAAAGGGGGTGCGGCCTTACACGCCCGAGAGGAGGGGGCAGAGCTAGGCTGAGTTTGACCAGCTCGAGGAATGGGTCCGCTATCTACAAGCCGAGCCCGATATTGGCAGGTGAATAGTGAGGTCTCTTCCACTCACCTTATTACGTGCAATGGGGCGATAATCTGATTTGGAGTGTACTAGACCCCGGTGATATTTCAGAATTGAACTGTATTGATATGTGGACTCAGATGAGAATTTGTATGCTTGAGTTACATCTTGCATCGCATGGCCTTGGTATAACCGACATCATTCATGCCTTGCATCGCATAGCCTTGTTACGACTAATAGTATTCATGGATCCATCAGCATGTTCCGCATTACTCTGATACTACATGATTGCACTACTACCTTGCGCACACACTTTCACCACCCTCTAAGCTTTCCATAAGCTTATGCACGACTGTTGTGTACAGGTGACATTGGATCGCAGCAACGCTAAGGCATGAGTACGTGGCAGATTATCTTGGAGCTCTTGTCTATCATCATTGTATTTTCCTTTTTACGCTTTATACTTGTAAATTTTGATCATAGTCGATATGTAATGGAGTTTTTGGTTGTTGTTTGTGGGTTATGCCTTTGGTTATACTTATTACGAATCAAACTAATGTTAAAAATCCTCCTCGTAGCATCCCAGGATCGGAACCTGGTGAATGGGTGCTAGGAGCCAAGAATGAGATACTACGAAGGTTTTCGACGTTGGATTCAGCGATCAGGAATTCTGTGAGCTCGGTTTCGAAGTTTGGGGCATGACACTCAACTTCAATTACAGTAATGGAGACAATATACTTAACATCGACCACACTGAGGAGATAACAAGATGTTGATGAGAAAAACTTGATGTGCCTCTCCCTGTACTTCCCACCTGCACAATGATGAGAGACAAAGGAAATCCTGGTTATAGCCAGGGAGCCTTCGATGCCTAAGTCAGTAATGGGACTAGGAAGAAGGTTTTTTCAAGGATGTTTTTTTATGTACCTTTGATCCTAGAGAGTCCTCTTTTTATAGGAGTGAGAGGTCCCGGAGTGCGGGGATTCTCTCCCTGATTTCTAGGAGATTTGATTTACTTGCAATCTGTTTACAGATACTTTCCGATCCCGAGATTTTCGGGATCGGGAATCCTTCTATAAGATTTTTGGGACAGTGTCTAAGCTTACTCCATCTCTCCCTTGCTTGGCTCGACCTTAACCGACTCTGATATCAAATCAATCTCGGCTGGCAATAAGGATGGGGCCTTTTGCCTACTGTTGGACGAAACAAAGTCAGTTTGGAACCAACGTCCTTCCTTTATCTGATAGCTGACACTGTAATCGGCCTAACATAGGTTGGTTTTATGGTCGATCAGGTGGCTTTTAGCTTTTGAGCCTTAATCGGTCCCTTTAGACGTTGTTGGCTCGTTAGCCGAGTCAACTTTATGTGTCTTACATTTTTTACCTAGGGCTCTTGACTCTTCAAGTCTCGATCGGGATTCATTTCCAGCAATCCGAGCTGAGTCCCTAGTTTAGGATTTGTATTGTCTTGGTTTGACCTGCTCCCTCGGGCAGTGTCAGTAGAATTGGTCCATTCCATAACTGGGTCTCCAGACTTGTCATACTTTTCCCCCAATAGTAAGCCCCCTTACTCCTTGTGTCAGTTGTGCTAACACTCAAGGAGTAACGAGTTTCTAGGTCAGTTTACACTGGGGACTGAGGTTATGATGGAGTATTTAATACGTTTTACATCGTCTTTAACGCGCGTCGGTTCGTTGCTCGAGGTCACACGAGCGGATAGCTGTCAGAACGTTTCGTCCGCTTATGAGCGTTAGACCTATGGCGAGGATGTTACTTACGTCAGTTGGCGTGGGCCACGTGTCGGGCGGGGTAGTCAAAGCAGGCATCGATTTGACTCCTCCTTAAATGCCTCTGCCACGTGGCAGGGCTATAAAAGGGAGGAGCGGGATTCATTTCCCATTTTTGTGCGTCCGCTCCTTCTTCTTTTTCCGTTTTCTCCTATTTTCTCCCCTTTTCTCCTGCCTGTCTTCGCTTTCATGTTCCACCATTCTCTCCATTATTTTCGTCCTTCTTTTCCTCTTTACTTCCCCAACTGTGCACTTTTCGCCTCTCCGGTGAGTTCTCTCCCTCCCTCTCTTTTTCGACTTTTAATGACAATGCATTCTTCAAGTCCCTGGGAGAGGATTTCCGGTGATGAGGACGAAACGAGATATCTCTGGAATGTCTCGGAATCACCCTCATTTCTATCGGAGATGGCGATTAGTGCTAATGAAGTTTTCAAGTTCTCTGAGAGAGTATATGGAACTTTAGTGGAACGTCCTGCTTTGGTAGGTCCTTCTGACCGTTTGATCACTGCCCCTGGGAGGCCTAATCTTCGTGGGGATGATCTGGAAGAAGAAGATGAAGAGTTTAAGGAAACAACTGAGTCGGTTCCTCTTCGAAGATCAGCACGGGCTATTGAATCAGCAGTCAAAGAAGGGGAGGCTGCCGAGGGAGGGGAGGCTGGAGACGAGCAAAAGGGTCCGGTCCCCTCGGTTTTAACTGAGACAGATTTGGACAGAATTCGAGTCGGGTACCATGTCCCTAACTCATTTATCCTTCGTCTTCCCCTTCCAAGTGAATTACCCGACCGTCCTCCTCATGGGATGGTCGCGATTTTCCAAGTCATGTAATGTGGCTTGCGTCTGCCCCTTTAACCTGTTACTCGAGATTTTCTTTCCCGACTTTGAATTGCTCCCAGGCAAATAGTTTCGAATGGGTGGAGGAACTTGTTCAGATGTTCAGTGTTGTGGGCTAAGGCAGAGTAGCCCCCACTGACCATTGATGAGTTCCTTTATCTATACCAAGTACAGTCAAATACTCAGCAGCCCGGCTGGTACTTTTTGAGCGCTTGGCAGAACAAGGGCAACTCTTTAATAACCGACCCTCCTACCTCTAACAAGCACTAAAGAGAGGTGGTTCTGGGCATGCGGTCACTAAGAGACTGTCGAGCCTGGGCTCTTTGAACTTCGCGTTCCTCGGGCATTCTCTGAAGCAGGTGACTCGGCGTGCCTTTTCCCTGTCTTTTCTCGCCATGATATTCCCAAGCTTGACTGAATGTATTCTGCAGAGATTCTTAAGAAAAGGTCGAAACTAAGAGCCAACGCTCTAACTCGGATCAAGGAACTGTGGGCACTAAGTCCGGAGGATCGGTCCTTGAAGAATCTTCTTCAACCAGATCGCATTCTTCTCTCAAGCTTAGATTCGTCTGTGACAGGTATCCTCAAGTTACTCTGATGCATTTCTCTTAAATTTTTCTAACTCTGCGCTTTGTTTGACACAGATATGGCTGAAGCTCAGCCCCTTCTGAACCAGCTTCTAAGGTGAAGGCTCCTCCAAGGTCGGTGCTTCTATCAGAGGCTCAGCCTTCGAAGAAATCAAAGACGGCTCCAAAGGTAAGGGAGCCATCTGCCACGATTACCCCTGCCCCAGACATCCTAACCTTTGTCGCACTCTCTAACCCAGAAGAGAGGGCGGAAGAGATGGATGCAATCCCTGCCGAGTTTTAGGTGGCTTCTGAGCCAGGACCTGTTACAAAGTGGGTCTTGGAACCGAGAGAAGAGCTAAGAGGGGAGACCTTAGGAGGGGAGATGACTCGACAGGAACCTTCTCTCCTTTTACGAGATGTGTCGGCCCTCGCCCTATGGGTCATCTCTCATGGAGGAAAGAAAGATTATGCTGGCCTCTACAACACCCCATCGAGGCTGGTTCTTGGTCACACGGCGAAGGTGCTGCTTAAGATAGGTCCTTGACGTTTTAAGTACCCTTTAGTCTCGGTGACTTAGTTCTGACATCGAGTCTTCTTTTTGCAGTTTGCCCCTTACATGCTTAGAAGTAGCTCGGATCTTGCTATGCTGAGAAACGAGTTGCGGAGTTGGAGACGCAGCTTGAAGGTGCCCTAACTCAGGCTGGTGTGATGCCGAGTGACTTATGTCTCCCCAAAAAAGTTGTCGATGATGCCAAGGCTGAGAGCGCCTGCGTGACCTTTCTGCTAAAAGAGGCTTAGGAAGAGAGTTGATGAATTCGTCTGGCTCATACTCCATGCGAAGATAGGCTGAATCAGGTTAAGGCCGAGGCAGAGGCAGCCATTGAGCGGGCCAAAGATCAAGCCAAGGACTAAGCCATGAAGGCTTTCCTCGAGTCCCGAGAGTTCGCGGAAGAGAGAGATATCTTGTATCAGGCTGGGTATACGGAATGTATTCGACTGATGTTAGGGTTGCACATTTAACCCGTAGAACCGTGGAACCGGACCGGAACCATTAGATCGGTCCAATTTGGTCCGGTTCTAGTATGCTAACGGTCCGATTCCAGTTTCGAAAATCCTAGAACCATTAGGAGCGGTTCGGTTCTGGTTTAGGGGCATGTAGAAACGAACCGTGGACCTG
Source organism: Magnolia kwangsiensis (assembly GCA_037074715.1). Classification (NCBI taxonomy): domain Eukaryota; kingdom Viridiplantae; phylum Streptophyta; class Magnoliopsida; order Magnoliales; family Magnoliaceae; genus Magnolia; species Magnolia kwangsiensis. The sequence goes on from CM073578.1 coordinate 75,001,758, forward strand.
AACCGTGGAACCAATCCATTGAATGGTGGATTTGAACCTTGGATCCGAACCGTTGATCCAAAACCATTCCATTTTTTAGTTTTTATACCTTGCTTCCTCGACCCATTTACAGCCCTACTAATCCCATCGTTCATGTATGACTATCTCTGATGAGGCCCACTAAGCCAATAATATGTGAGATTTTTAATGTGGTGATTCAAGTGTGGGAAAAGGGGTCACTTGAACACGTGGAGCCACTTCAGCATCTCCTTTTCCCCGTCATTCATGAGATACGTGTAGGCTTAAGGGTGTCAGGCTTAGGTTGGGCCAGACTCAGGCCTTATCCATCTATAATCATCACAGGCTGGGCTAGGTTAGTGTCAGATCTGGATTTTACATTGCATTCTGGGCTCAGCCCATTGACAACCCTATTGTAAACCAAGTCATGCTTGGGTCCAGGATCTGCTATTTTCCAAGACAAGGCCATGGCCAGACCCATATATCTGTAGGACTTAAAGATTAGGCCCAAGATCCACCATGTGGCAGGCCCAGATGTGCCCATTAAAAGCTAAGATGTGAAAGGAAGACATGGCATACCAGATACATGTACTCGTTGTGGCCCTGTGACATGGTGATTTTGTGGAGTCTGCATACTAGATACATGTACTCGTCGTGGCCCCATGACATGTGATTTTTTTTCCACCTTTTTTTCTTTTGTTAAATTTTCTAAAAACCCAGAACCATGGAACTGAACCGGAACTGAACCGATTTTCACGGTCCGATTCTGGTTTGGTTCTAGTATGCTAACGGTCCAGTTCTGGTTCCGAAAATCCTAGAACCGTTAGGAAATGAACGGTTCGGTTCTGGTTTTACCCCAGAACCGAACCGAACCGTGTGCACCCCTAACTGATGTGAGAAGCTTTTTCCAATCTTGATCTCTCGGGATTTGATGAAGGAGCCTGCGGGTCTAAGGGCCCGGAGGATCAGGCTGTTAGGTCTGTCGACGCTGCGCTTGGTGTCGAGGTTGAGCTTAAGGCGGTTCTAGAGGCTGCTCCAAGTGGTGGTAGTGGCTGAGCCTTAGGGCTTCATTTTTGGCACTCACACCAACACTTAGTTTTTCTCACTCACACCAGCACTTTAAGCACACTAAGCTTCTGGGCAGACTCGAGGGTATCTACAGTCGAGGAAGAAGTTTGCACGTCACGGCTGATTATCTTTAACCCTTTTTACTATATCAATATAATGCCGAAGCAAGATGTAACTCAATATAACAAACATACTGATGAATGAATATGGTTTTCTTTTATTCATTTTGACTCAGTTTACATGCTTGTCATTTGTAAGTATTTTTAAATGCTTCACTAGGCCGACTTTAGGGTAGTAGATTTTTAGATGTTCGGCTTAGCGACGTACTCGATTGGAATAGACCTGGGTATGTCGTCTTCGTCTGTAGAGGTAAGTCTTGCTGATAGATCAACTTTGGCATTTTCTGTCCTAGGGATCCGAGAGATGACACAAAGGTAAAAGCCGCAAATCAGTTCTTTAGCTTTCTTCATGTATGCTTTCAATTGTTCTTTTCATGTTTGATATACACTGGTGACTTGATTGACGACTAGCTATGAATTGCTAAAAACGTTGAGATGCGTAACACCTAAACTGGCAGCGAGTTGGAGGCCGAGCAGTAACGCTTCATATTCTGTTGTATTGTTCGAGGTTTGAAATCCAAGTATTAAGGCATACTATATGTAGGTTTGATTGGGAGTTTCCAGAACTACTCCTGCCCCGTTTGCCTTAGAGTTGGAGGAACCGTCGACATACAGCTTCGAAGGGATTGGGTGGGGCAATGACTCATGAGAAGCGATCATCGATTCCTCAATAGGCTTGGTAGCAGGTTCAATTATTGGGTCAGCTTGTGGTGTTACTTCAGCAATGAAGTTGGCTACTGCTTGCCCTTTGATTACTACTCTCGGCTTGTACTGAATGTCGAATTTTCTGAGTTCTATCGCCCACTTCGTAAGTCGGCCGGATGCTTCTAGTTTTTGTAGAATCTAACGCAGCGGGAGATCGGTCATAACGACGATGGTATGAGCTTGGAAGTATGACTGAAGTCTCCGTGAGGATACTACCAGGACTAAGGACACTATTTCCAGGAGTGGATATCTCGTCTCTACCGGTAATAGTGTTTTGTTGACATAATAGACCGATATTTGCTTTCCTTTGTGCTCCTGTATCAGGGCCGAGCTAACCGCTGCCTCAGACATTACGAGATACAACAGCAGAGCTTCCCCTTATTTAGGTTTTAATAAAAGAGGTGAAGATCCGAGATAAGATTTTAGTTATTAGAATGCTGCTTCGCACTCTTTCGTCCAATCCACCGTTTGTCATCCGTTTAGTTGTTTTAAGAACGGGAGACATTTGGCAGTAGCACGGGAAAGGAAACAATTGAGTGCGGCTACTCGTCCGGTCAGCCTTTGTATGTCTTTAATTATTTTCGGATACTCCATGTCGAGCAACGCCTTGATTTTCTCTGGATTTGCCCCAATCCCTCGTTGGCTAACTAGGAATTCGAGAAACTTTCTCGAGCTTACACCAAGGGCACACTTGCTCGGATTCAACTCCATTTGGAACTTGCGTAAGATCAAGAATATTTCTTCTAGGTCGGCTATATGGTCGGTCGTGTGTATACTTTTGACGAGCATGTCGTCAATGTACACTTTCATGGTTTGACCAATTAACTGAGTAAAGATTTTATTTACTAATCTTTGATAAGTTGTTCCAGCATTCTTCAAACTAAACGGCATCACACGGTAACAATAAAGACCTTTGTTAGTGACAAAGGTAGTCTTAAATTTATCAGTTTGATGCATTACAATTTGATTATACCCAGAATAAGCATCCATAAAACTAATAAGTTTGTGCCTTACGGTACTATCCACCAATTAATCAATCCTCGGAAGAGGAAAGCTATCTTTTGGGTAGGCTTTATTTAGGTCGGTATAGTCAATACAGACCCGCCACTTCCCATTGGCTTTCTTCATAAGTACGACATTAGCTACCCACTCTGGGTAGTATATCTCTTCTATGAATTTGGCCTTGAGAAGCTTGCTGACCTCTTCCTCAATAATAGCGTACCTTTTAGGGCCGAGCGCACATCGCTTTTATCAGATCGGCTAGTAAGTCGGATCAATGTTGAGTCGGTGAGTCATCACTGATAAGTCGATTCCTGGCATGTTTTCATGGCTCCATACAAATACATCAGGTATTTTCGGAGAAGAGCTATCAAGTTGTCTTTCAGGGGCAATCGCAGAGACGAGCCAATTTGCATCATTTTAAATTCATCTGTTTCGACCAGAGGTACCGAGATAAGATCTACCACCGGCTTGTTCTCATTAGTGAGTCTCGACCCGGGGATCTAGTGACTCTATCACAGATACCTTGATAGGAGCTTTTACGGCTGTAGCGTAGCATCGTCTTGTGTAGCAATCGCAGAGATGAGCCAATTTGCACCATTTTAGATTCAGTCGGGAATTTTATGGAGAGGTGATACGTAGATACAACAGTCTGAAGGAGACTCAGAGAGGGTTGACCAAGTATAGCATTGTAAACGGATGACTGATTGATTATCAGAAAGTCGATCATTACTGTTCTTGGTGTGGAGGGTTTCCAGCAGTCAGCGGTAGTGAAATGGTTCCTTCTGGGAGTGTCTGTCCTCTTGAGAATCCGATCAATGGGGTACGAATTAGTTGTAATGCCGATCGTTTAACTCCTATTTTATCGAATGCCTGCGTGAACAGCATGTCAGCAGACGATCCTGTGTCGATAAGTATGCGGAACACCTTGCGGTTTGCGATAGTGAGAGTAACGACTAACACATCATCATGGGGGTGATGGAGCCTTGGGCATCTTCATCAGTGAATGAGATGTAATAGTTCTCTTTTTTCTTTTCCTTTGAGGGCCGACTTAAGATGAGGATCTCAGACTTGGGTCGACTGATGCTCCTGAAATGATTTTTTTGAGCATTATTAAAGTCGCCTCTGCCTCGGGGGCCACCGACGATAGTTCAGATTTCTTCCATGAGTCGATTGTCATCCGGGCATTCTTCCATTGTCTCAGTTCTTTCGACGTGTTCTGTGAGTCGGCCTTCTTGGATGATTCTTTCAATTTCTTCTTTCAAGTGATAGCAGTCACTGGTATTGTGTCCATGATCGCGATGGTAGTGACAATACTTGCTCTTATTTCATCGATTGGGATTGCTTCGAAGCCTATCTGGCCAGTTGACGAATCCTTCACCCTTGATCTCCATCAGCACCTATTGTTGAGGTTTATTAAGTGGGGTATACATAGAAAACTTTCGATCAGGTCATTTACCCAATTTGCATTCATCAAGCGTCCGATCGTCCTTGCGCTCTTCCCTCTAGCCGAGTTAACTTCCTTTTTGATTGACTCTTTGGCCAGAGCTTTTACGTTTTAAGCGGCCTTGCGCATAATTCAAGTTTTCTCAGCATCCGCATACTTATCCGATCGAGTCATAAACTCGGCCAGAGTCATGGGCAGATTCTTGTCCAGTGATGCCCGAAATAGTTTATCCCTAACACCTTACATGTGTGAATTGAGTGATGTCTCTTCTGAATATTTTCGAACTTGGAGTGATTCAAAATTGAAATGATTAATGTAGTCTTTCAGCAGCTCTCCCTCCTTTTGAACTATGTTGTTCAGATGCGCAGGGGGCTTCAACTTCTTCTTTCCACCAATGAAGTTGGTGAGGAATGCATCACTGAGCTCTGCAAACAAGCTAATGGACTTTGGTTTTAGCTGTTGGAACCAAAATTGAGCTATGTCGGCTAAGGTGAGGGAGAAAGCTCGGCACATTAGGACATTCGAAGCATCATGCAGTTCTATGTATATTCGAAAACATTCAATGTGTTCAGTTAGGTCGGTCTTACCGATGAAAGGTGTATTCTGCGGAAGGCGAAACCTTTCCGATAGTCGAGCCTGCATTACTTCATCAACGAATGGAGATACCTTTATTTTGAGCCTAGTTTGATGTACATCCCGACCCTGCTTCATGTCCGTAATCTCTTCTCACACTTCTTTCCTGAAGTCTTAGAGATCAGCTTTCCAGGGCTCGTCACTTTCTACCACACCCTCAACCGGAGGCCAGCTATGCCTCCTCCAATCTATCTCGTGTCGGAGATCAGTGGGAGGCAACACTTTAATCACGGAATGAGCGGGCGCTGGCTCGGACGGATCATGGGGCTGACTCGACTGTGGAAGGGACTGCAGAACGATGGGCTGAGGGTTGGTAACTTGTTGCGGAACATTCGTCGCTTGACCCTGATGAAGCTGCTGCATTTGCTGATGGTGCATCTGCTCCAACATTTGTTTCATAACATTTACATCGGCTTTGAGCTCCTGGACCTCCCAATCTAACTGCCCATTGCCTCAGTTCTGCTAGGCATTAGTCGCAGCAGAGGTTGCTGGGTGTGGCGTGGAACCTTGGCGGTTGTCCGATTGATCTTGAGCCCCTTGGGCTACGCTCGTACCTGGTGCCTCGTTCGGTTCTTCTTGGACTGTTCGTCTAATTCTCTCCATTAAAGCAAGTTTATAACTTCTGGTTAGAGTGTAGAAAATGAATTTTTATTCTGATTCTCATAGACAGCGCCAAACTGTTGATGTGAAAAACTTGATGTAACTCTCCCTATACTTCCCACCTGCACAATGATGAGAGATAAAAGAAACCCTGGCTAGAGCCGAGGAGCCTTTGATGCCTAAGTCAGTAATGGGACCAGGAAGAAGGTTTTTCATGGGTATTTTTTACATACCTTTGATCCTGGAGAGTCCTCTTTTTATTGGAGTGAGAGGTCCCGGCGTGTGGGGATTCTCTCCTTGATTTCTAAGAGATTTGATTTACTTACAATCTGTTTACGAATACTTTTCGATGCTGAGATTTCTGAGATGGAGAATCTTCTATAAGATTTTCAGGATGGTATCTGAGCTTACTCCGTCTCTCCCTTGCTTAGCTCAGCCTTAACCAACTCTGATATCAAATCAGTCTCGGCTGGCTACAAGGATGGGGCTTTTTACTGACTGTCGGATGAAACAGAGTCGGTTTGGAACTGACGTCCTTCCTTAATCTGATAGCCAATACTGTAACTGGCCTAACATGGGTCAGTTTTATGGTCAGTCAGGTGGTTTTTAGCTTTTGGGCCTTAATCGGTCCCTTTAGACATTGCTGCCTCGTTAGCTGAGTCAACTTTATGCGTCTTACATTTTTTGTCTATGGCTCTTGACTCTTCAAGTCTCGGTCGGGATTCATTTCCAGCAATTTGAACTAAGTCTCTAGTTTAAGCTTTTCATTGTCTCGGTCTGACCTGCTCCCTCGGGTAGTGTCAGTAGAGTTGGTCCTTTCCATAACCGGGTCTCCAGACTTGTCATTCTTTTCCCCCAACACAAGATATAGCTAATAAAGAAATAATTCAACTTTTAATTTCTGATGTGTCAGGATGTAATTACTCAGCAAGACAACAAATATCGAATAGTCATAAAAAAAGGAAAGGTAAAAGGAAAATAACAGGGGGAGTTTGAGAGGGAGATATCGCAGCAATAGCAAAATAGTGAAGAAACTGCATGGGGAGATTGTGCACTCAAATAATAGATGTAGATCATCTGGATGGTAAAGGATTATTTGGGTAATGACTAATATGGATAAGATAGGAGCTCTCTCTCTCTCTCTCTCTCTCTCTCTCTCTCTCCTCCCCCCCCCCCCCCAAAGTCTCCTTGGTCATTGTTGTGGTGGCGGGAGTGGCCTCTCTATATAGAGGAGCCAACCGAAGTTGAATTTTTTCTAGCTACATACTGGTTAGCTTGAGGCCCAAGGCTCCCTTCAGCTATTTTTTGTGACAAATACGTTAAGCTTCAAGTGGTATAGAGCTTCAAGAAATTCGATTTCTTCCATTGTACTTAACTCAAGCCCTGAAGCCTAATTGACACTATGAATCATGGGAGGTCACTTGGTTGACTCTAATTGGTAAATAAGTGTTAGTGAAAATTGAATTTCCATTGGCCCGCCTTTCTTGTTTCACTCCAAGCCTGTGTGTGAGAGGTGTAGAGGTTAATCCCTAGGGTTTTTACGTTGTAGTTTCTAGGTTATTATTCAAGTCTTATATATTAGTTGCCTCCCTTTGGGTGGGGTTGTCTATAGATGTCCATCTTTAGGAGAGATTGTTTACAACTGAATGCCAGAGTGATAAATACCTTTCCATGCTTCTTAGGCATGAGAGTGGTTGAGTGTATTGTAATCAAAGTGTTTGTGTCTATCAATTGTTTGGTAAAATGGAACTTGGGTGTACCTTAAGGTGATGGGAGTGCAATGATTGCCCTTGTGCTTTGTAACCTTACAGGAGTCCAACCACGAATCTCCAATCATGATCGATATTTGCTTAGGAAATATGTGTTGATATCGATTTCAATTGGTCTTGCATAGACATTTAAAGACATTATCATAACTACATAAGAGGGAAAAAAAAACTGATATACTAGGAAGGCTTTTATTAAGTTAGGTCGTGACATAACATGGGCCCTTAATTATATTGCATGGAATAACCATTGATTCTAAGGTAATAAATTAATGAAAATAGAATATAAAATGGAATAAGAAAAATAAAAGAATGGAATGCAATGATGCATTATGCATGCAATGCAGGAGTGAGTGTAACTCTCATGCCTAAGGCATAACTCGAGCAAATCATAAAACAGTTGTGATCAATTGATTGAGGCTATTTGCCCTCTCATATAGTGAGATGAATAGTGCAAGCACATTGTATTGCCAATGATCTCTCTCCCATATAAAGTCCATGATGTTATCAATACGAGATGAATTAAGGGATATAGAACCATGTGTGGTTTTGCATATGTATCTTCGAGACAAGGAGTGTTGAGCTATGACTATAATGGAGCGTGCATCACAATATAGAGAAATGTAAGAAACTTGGATCGCTACATAACAAGAGGGTAATGTGGACAGTACACAACACTAATAATGTACCTGAGGCATTGTGAATGTTATGAGAGAGAGAGAGAGAGAGAGAGAGAGGGCACCACATAGTGGTCTAAGCTCTCGTAAGAGTTATAATGGCTCGATCACCATGCGAGCTAGCATGAGCTCAAGTTAAAAAGTAAATGTTGCTTATACAAGCAACTTTAAGTAGAGTAGTTATAATTGCAGGCAGTGCTCTACTGAAAGCATGGTAGCTTGCTTGTTTGTGTTGATTGGGATTTAGGTAAAAAAAAATTGTATAAATATTTCGCCTGAGATCACATTCATTGTCATTCATCATATGGAAAGTTCATAAAACAATCTCATTGCATCGCCAAATGTATAGGAGAATAAGAAGAGCAAATATAGTTGGAAAGCTTTAATTATTATTATCTGGGTTCTTATTATATTACATGTTATGATTTATCACAAAATTTTAATTACATCTTTTAAATACCCTTATTTCTAAGATAAAATACAATATGGTAACAAAGTTGTAATAAATATTTTTACGATGAAAAAACATGTGATATTTAATATAATGCAAGTAATGCATGATATGCAAAGATGCATGACTATTTATCGATAGTTGTAAGACCCGTATCTTAGTCCGCACCATTCTGTAGATTCTCGCGATCCTCCATTTCGAATTCTGGCGACCCGCGACCTGTAATGGGCATTTGCACTCGAACCTGAGTCACACCCTGTCAATCTGAGTTGACTCAACCTGAGACTTGTAGCTTAGCGATCGCGCCGTCGCCATGGTTCTGATGCCACATCCCATGCGCTGAGGTGATACCCAGGACAGGAGATGTGGGCCCACATTCAGTTCAAGGAAAACACCGCGCGTTGCAAAACCCAAGAGAATCTCTACCCAAATGTTACATTAATCCCATCAAGGGTCAAGTACAACTCAAGTACACTCATCACTCAGCACATCACTCAACCCATCACAACTCATACCTCTCTTACACAACAGCTCCAAAAGTCAACAATCTCTTACACAACCCATCCCTCTCTCTCCTTATAACCCACTCTCTCTCATTTCTCAAACCCATCTCCCAAGCAACCCAAAAAAAAATCCCACATCCAAGCTCTCCCAACCTTCAAGAGAGTTTTGTGTGTGACCCACTTCCTACCCTCTCATCTTCCATCTCAACCCTCCATACTCCATCTTCCGTTGGGATCGAAGCCAAGGAGCAAAGGAAGCCATAGGAGCCAAGAAGAAGAGATCTAAGGTGGGTGATTCCCCGTTGATTTTGAATTTTAGGGGCCACTTGTTGTGGAACCCACTTGATGTATGCATTGTAAAGGGAGGGCCCAATATGGCAGGGTCCCTCCCCTTCACGTTTCTCTCTCTCTCTCCCACCCTTATGATGGAGTGGGCCCCACCAATATGTGTTATATCTACTCTGTCCATCTGATGGTGTGGCCCGCCATATTATAGGTGATGATCCACACAATCCACCGTTGAGATGGTGGGAATCCCACCCAATGGACTACCTTGATCCATAGCTCAAGTGGTAGACTGGGTAAAAGAAACCTCGTTTCAACAGAGGTCTTGGTATTAATCCTTACTAGAGGTGGCTAACAGTGAAGGGTGAAGTGTTATTAAGCCTTTTGACCCTATGTGGGATCCACCTGATCAACGGATTGGCTGGTGGTCGTGCTATATGGGCCTCGCCTTATATGATATATGTGTTATATCTACACCGTCCTAGACGTTGGACTGAACTATGCTATATAATATAATATATATATATATATATATATATATAATAATAATAATATAAGTATATGGTGGGCCCCACGTGGGGATCCACCTGTTTTGAAATGAGATGCCCGTTAGGTGGACCCCATGTATATACACTATCCATCCGTCCAATCTAGACCATCCAGCGGTCTGGATGTGGACTGCATTTCTGCCCCATCCGTACATAGGGACCACCGTGATGTATCAGTCTTAGCCACACCGTCTAGATGGCTAGACGGTGGGCCCTACACCCTAATATATGGGTTACATTTAAACTGTCCATCCATTTGGTGAGCTAGTCCTAAGGCTTGGGAAGAAAAATAAGACAGATCCAGTATCAAGTGGACCACACTGCAGAAAACAATGGGATGAAGTGTCTACTGTCACGCCCTGAATCCGAAAATCGGATTCACACGAATCCCGATTGCCGAATCCGGTATTGACAGCCTCTGTAGTGCCCCATTATCAGCTTCTGATAATTAAATACCAGATTCCGATTCCGTAGTGACCAGTGAGTACCTAGTCTCGTGAGAAGATTATGGTGGTATGGGACACTATATTCTAGCTATCGGCCTACACTGATCAGGCGACGAGTCCTTTGTAGTGACCGCAAGCGTATTCTGAGTCTACGGGATGCGACGACCCTCCAGTAGCAGTAGAGTACAGTAGGTCTGTATTGATAAGGTGATGGGGGAGCGGTGCAACGAGTGCGAGCAACAGCCCTGGCAGCCCTTGCAGCGACCTACGAAATATACTTCGTATGAGATTACTAGGAGTGACGACCCTAGACAGGATCTGTGTTGGGATTGATATAAGGGAAGTACCTTAGTTTCTCAATCCTGTTGTTTGAATGGACTAATAACAACTCGGAAATCATATCACCATAGCATTGCATGTGCCTGGAAGATGTGGAGCACTCTAGGGAGTGTGACATGCAGCTGTCGTAAGATGTTGCCGTATGAGGGAGATCGTCGGTGAGGGCATACATCACGTCATGTCATCTTGCATTAACAACAGTATTAGGATTGTCTGATTTACTGCTTTACTATTATCGCATGATTGATTTGTGAACATACTAATCTTTGCTCTATGATTCCACTGAGTTGATCACTCATTCCCACGTTACGGGATGGTGTTTGCAACACCCACCAGACCCTGTTGTAGATGCAGGTGAGGCTGAGATCCAGGAGGCAGAGTCAGACTTCGACGAGGACCAGGACGAGTTCTCATACATGCAGTATCATGATGGCTTTGCTTAGGCGACCTGGGTTGATGGGACTTCAGTGGGACTATTTTGAACATTTAATTTTGTTCATGTATATGTATATGAGACTCAGAGATGTATTCATACCTTAGAGACAGATGAGATCTACTTTGTTTTTCCATATAGTGATATATATATTGTTTAGTCTTCCGCTTGCTTTTATCACTGGATCTGAAGTATGAATTGCAGTTTTGGTATACTTTTACTCATGTGAATGCTTTAAATCAAACAACATTGAATCATAATCATTTTTGTTGCATAAGTGACGGTCTGGAACTCGGGAGTTGAGTTTATACACGACCCCCGATTTTCAGGGTGTTACAAGTTACAATGAGGACATTTAACCAACATTGTACATACAATGTGGACGTCAAACCAACATTGTTCCCTAGGCACGACCTGCCCTAAATGTCATTACATGAACCATGAGAGATCACTCATTGCAATGGACCCTAAGGTCGTCTCGTTGGGCCTCGACTCATGGGCTTTAGATACATCAAATGGGTCGTATCACATGGGCCTTACATTTATCAAATGGGTTACATTAATGGGCCTCACCAATGAGCCCTATGTACATTGCAATGGTCCACGATCCATGGGCCTTGAAATACATCAAATGGGCCTACACCCACGAGCTTTAAATATATCAAATGGGCTACTCCATTTGCGCCCTATGCACATCAAATGGGCTTGATCCCATGGGCTCTTTATGTATCAAATGGGCTTAGTCCCCTAGACTTTGCATATGTCAAATGGGCTTAGTCTCATAGGCTTTAGATATGTACCAAAGTAGGCCTCAATGAATGGCCATAATTAAGTAAATTGTGGGCCCTAAACACACACCAAGGTGGGCCCATTTGAAACATAGATCTGCCTCATTTTTAGCTCATGTCATGAAATAATTTTTTTACAAAATAAATGAACGGTTTGGATGCATCACATGCACCATGGTGGATGGAGTGGATAGAACCCATAAATCATGGTGGGTCCCACTGTCCAAACGGTGGACAGTGAGGATAGTCACATACATCACAGTGGAGTCCACCGTCCAGACGGACGGTGTCAATGTAACACATATATCACTGTGGGCTCCCCATGTGGGGCCCACCACAATGTTTATAATCCCTCCAACCCGTTAATAAGGTCATAGAGACCTGGGTGAGGATGAAAAACAAATCTCAGCTTGATCCAAAACTTCTGTGGGGTCCGAAAAGGATTTCAATGGTCGGATTCAATTCACACTGTTTCTTACGGTGTGGACCACCTGAGCGTTAGATTTGTCTAAAACTTGGAGGGCGGCCCATTGATTTGGGGGCCTACCTGGTGAACGGGTAGGATGGCAAATAAACTTCAAGGTGGGGCCCACCGCTGGGGCCATGGGGCCCTGCTCGTACGCCCACCCGCCCGCCGTTGGCCGTGCCAGCGTTCTGACAGCAGCAGCTTGCTGCTGCTGTTAGAGTGTATATATATATATATATATTTGAAATCAGGAAATTTCATGGTTTTTCAGATGTGTGGCCCACCACAGGTAAATCCACTCCATCCATTGAATTCCTCAGCCTACAACAGTCCCATCGAGACCAATATTGGACCTCGTTCAGCGCGTAAGAGGAATTTTTATGAGATTCCAACGGTAAAGATGCAGTTTTCAACGCTATGGCCCACCGGATACTCTGATCAACATCATTTTTCGGCTCAACGCCTAAAATGAGTTGGGAAAGAAGATGAACACATCAAGGTGGGGCTTATACAAGTGGGCCACCTTCATTGCCTTAACCAAGGCAATTCCACATGCACGTCCAGAGACGTCTCTGGACTCTCTGGACTCTCTTTCTTTTTCTTTATTTATTTATTTATTTGGCCAGCACTGTGTGTTAAGGTGGGCCCTTTATAGGTGGGCCACCACATGGTGAGGTGGTGTGGTTACAATACATATGTAAAGTGGACCCCACCTTTAGATGGTTTGGATCCAATACATGCCCCATTGTGGGGTCCATCCAAGTGGGCCATAGGGTCATATCATCACATAAAAACTAACAAAAGAAGAATGGAGAGAGATAGAGGGTAAAAGAGTGGGACACGCGTGATGGAGGGACCCCGACACTATGGGCCCTCCGTTTCAATCATCCAATCATACATCAAAGGGTCCCATTGCATACGGGCCATTCAAACAAAAGATCAACGGTGGAGATCCCTCTTCATCCAAAATGAACGGTCTATATGACCTCATAATGCAAGAAAAGTAAATATCATGATGGGGTCCATGGAGAATGGCCCCATCATGGAATGATTTGATGATTAAGATGGGTCATCGGCCACATCTTACGGTTCCAAATGAGATCCACACCATTGATCGGTGGGCCTCACTTGGCCCATCATAAAAATATGAAAATATAGCTTATGGAAACACCCACCACTTGATCTTCTTGGTCCGTTGGATAACCGGTCTCCTAGAGCTTCACTTTGATGGTGGAGATGGGAAATAGATGGCTAGGATGGGAGATTTGGTAGTGGGAAGTGGGCCTCACACATGCACTTCTCTCCATGGGAAGGCTTGGACGTGGGAGTGCTCCCTTGCTTGGGTTGGTGTGTTGAGAAATGAGAGATGGAGATGGGATGTAAGGAGGAGTGATGGGGTGATGGTTGATGGATGTGAGTGATGGGTGAGGTGATGTGTTAGTTGACTTTGGTGGTTGCTTGACTTGTGGAGAAAGGAAGCATGGGTGCTTTGTACTTGACATGAGAAGTGATTGATGGGATTGATTGATGTGATTGATTTGACACTTTGTAGAGATTCTCTTAGGAATGTAAATGCGTGGCGTTTTCTTGAAATAAACGTCGACCCACATCTCTTAGTCAGGGTATCGGATCGGTGCATGAGTCGTGGCGTTGGAACCGCGGCGACGGTGCCGTCGCAATGATACAAGTCTTAGGTTAAGTCGACTCAAATGTATAGGATACGACGTACGGTCGTGCGCAAAGTCGATTACAGGTCGCAGGTCACCGAAATTTGACGAGAAGGATCGCGGGAAGCAACGGAACAGTACGGATTAGGATACGGGTCTTACATCTACCATTGAAACCCTTTACGTTACAGAAGTTTTGGACCAATATGATATTTATTTTCCTCACTGTTCAGGTTTTTGTGACCTTAAAGACCGGATAGGAAATAAATACTATGATGGGCCCTCTAAATTTTTAACAATGGGAATTATTATCACCACTGTTATGAGTGGTATGGTCTAGATGATCCTTTGATATGATTCTTTTTTTTATAATACTCTAAAATGATCTCTAATAATAGATGAATAATATAGTGGAACGACCCATTTGAAACAGCCTATTTGATTCGGCCCATTTGATACGGCCCATTTGATTCGGCCCATTTAATGTATTTGGGGCCCATTTGGTGAGGCCCAATGTGATGTACTTAGGGCCCATTTGATAAGGCCTGATGTGATATATGAGGCCCAACTTGTTGTATTTGCGACCCATCCGTTAAGGCCCAATATGTTGTATTCAAGGCCCATGGACGAGGCCCATTGTGATGTATTCGAGGCCTATGGGCGTGGCCCATTGTGATACATTTGAGGCCCTTATATGAAGCCCAATGCGATGTATGTGAGGCCCATGAGTGAGGCCGAATGTGATGTATGTATGACTGTTATGTTGTATATGAATCCCTTATGTGGGCCACTCTTTGGGAGTAATGTTAGTTATATGTCTGTATTGATGGGCAATAATGGTTAAATGTCCTCATTGTGACCTTCCCTTAGTCCTTGTTAGGCCCATTCGCATCATTCTCTAAATGGGTTGACCCTGATTATTAAGCCCCATTTGCATGATCCATCTATTCTCATTAGGCTACTCTAAGATGTTGGGCCTCCATTAATTGTTAGTAGGATTACTTCTTTTATTTTGAAGTCCATCTACGACTCATTTTGGTCCCCTAGGGCATTTAGCGGGCCATGTAAAAGTATAGTGAAAGAACCCTTTCCGGATCCCTAGGATTGTGGGTAGGCTGCTTAGGCCCAACCTTGATATAAGGGGGAGTACATCATCACCATTATATAATATGCTTAGAATAGCTCCACGATCCATGCCCATACACATCATATGTATGCTTGATGTGAGTGATTGATCATAACACATGCCATTGGGTAGATCATTATGGGACTCCCTAATGGGGGGAGTTGTCCACATGAGCACGCGGTATGCGTATGATTACTGCATGACTGGATAGTGCGATTCATGCATTTCGCATTGTGTGACATGATTATTATATGCCTTAGCGACATCAGGTCCATAGCCTAGGCGTATCGTGGTTGGAAGGATTGGACACCGAAAATCTTATTGTACATGGGGTGTTATAGATATCCTTGGGTAAAATTTTCTAAACCCTTATAGTACCAGGAGGTTGCTCCAACGTTTAGACTGAGTGGATGCATGAGCGTCGAGTGCCGATTACCAGAAGGCTGTGCTTTCCACTGTGTCGTGGTCGGTTGGAAGGGGGTGCGACCTTTCTCTCCACTGTGTCGTGGTCGGTTGGAAGGGGGTGCGACCTTACTCACCGGAGAGGAGAGGGCAAAGCTAGTATGAGTTTGATTAGCTCAAGGAATAGGTTCGCTATCGACGAGCCGAGCCCGATATTAGCAGGTGGATAGTGAGGTCTCTTCTACTCATCTTGTGGCACGCGATGGGGCGACAATCTGGTTTGGAGTGCATTAGACCCTCCTCATATTTCAGAGTTGAGTTACATTGATATTTGGACTCAAATGAGAATTGGTATGCTTGAGTTGCATCTTGCATTACATGGCCTTGGTATGGCCAACATCATTCATGTCTTGCATCGCATAGCCTTGGTATAACCAATAGTATTCTGTATTCATCAATATATTCTGCTTTACTCTGATATTGTATAATTGTATTACTACATCGCGCACACACTTTCACTACCCTCTAAGCTTTTCATAAGCTTATACATGACCATTGTGTGTAGGTGATATTGGATCGCAGCAGTGCTGAGGCAGGAGCGCATAACAGATCATCTTGGAGCTTTTGTATATCATCATTGTATTTCCCTTTATGCGCACTATACTTGTAAGTTTTTTTTTATCATAATGGAAATGTGATGGAGTTTTTGGTTATTGTTTGTGAGTTATGCCTTTGGTTATGCTTATTATAAATCGAACCGATGTTGAAAATCCTCCTTGTAGGATCCCAGGATCGAAACTGGTAAATGGGTGTCAGGAGCCGAGAATGGGGTACTATGGAGGCTGTCGGCGTCGGATTTGATAATCAAAAATTTTGTGAGCCCGGTTTCGGAGTTTGGGGCGTGACAATAGTCATGGGATTATCTGTGCAATCTTTGGTTCAAGCTTTGTGGCCTCCTTACATGGTGAGATATCAGGGTACGGACCATTATTAATGTTCTCCTTTCCGATATGAATCCATGATAATAAAAGGGATTCAGAATAAGTGAATGTACTCTTGTTGAGCTTAAATCTTCTAGAAAGGAATTATATCATTGTGTCTATATAGGAGAATGTGTTGTCTATTTGTTAAAAGAATTGTGTCATAGCACTGTATTGGATATTATATGTGGAATGCGTCCATAAATTCATGCTAAATTGGAGATTAAACATTTTCTCTCTTATATTGGAGTGTTTGAATCACCATAGTAGTGTCAATAGAGAATTGATGTATTGACCATTGAATGCCATGAAAAAGCATGAAAATAAGCAATCAATGCTATAAAGAATAAAGAGTACAGGCCATATAGGGCATGACATGGCTGCGCTATCGCTTTGGATGGCGTACTAGCCAAGGAATTTATGTAGGGACTCATAATATAGCCTTCTAGGGGGGGGGGGGGGGGGGGGGGTGGAATGCAACTTTTTCTTTACTTCAGGAGGTAGCACGACTTTGTCCACAACCATACCAAGTATCTCAGTAATAACATCACCATCAAACTTTGTCGCACCTGTCACCATCGCAGCTATATCAAGGATTGCCCTAACAATTTCAGCATCTACATTAGCAACATCAACATTCATAACTATCAAGACCTTAAAAGACTTGACCTCAACAACAGTGACATTAGAAATCTTTGCCACACCTAAACAATCGTCAGACAACTCAAGAATATGTCGTAGCACCACCAAAGGAGTAAAATTCAGCACCTAGTAAGCGAGTTGACACTTGAAGAACAATCACCACAAGAAGAAGCGTCAATGCAATGCCACGCCTTTACAAATGCACCACCCAATTTGAGTGTAGTTGTACGTGTAATAAATTTCATGGATGATTTTTTTTTAAGGGGGGTAGAATATAACAACTCAAAAATTTCTATGCTCATGTATGTACACAAGTACTCATGCTCGTGTATATCCCAATTTGGATCTGTACTTTTGAGAGGATGACACTTAAACTTGCGTGTATCTACACATACACTTAGACTCCCATAGACCTCCTAACGATCTTCGAGACCCAATATACCCTTGTGTACCCGATCGTTCATTAAATCAACCGTCAAATTAATTGCTCATCATCAAATTAAGACATCCAACCTTTTATCGCCTTTGAACCACCCAATCATAGTAAACTAGCCTCAAGATCATCACATCTACCCATGTACATATCCATCTATTAATTTGATCCATTTATCTCATATGTCACCCATGTATAAACCTATCCAACCATCAAGATCATGATCTAGCGACCCACTCTCAAGTACATACATGTAACTTTTTCCTTACTTCAGGGGGTAGCACGACTTTTTCCACAACCATACCGAGTATCTTAGCACTAACATCACCATTAAACTTTGTCACACCTGTAACCATCGCAGCTATATCAAGGACTGCCCTAACAATTTCAACAGCCACTTTAGCAACATTAACATTCATAGCTATCAAGACCTCGAAAGACTCGACCTTAACAACAGTAACATCAGAAATCTTTGCCACACCTAAAACATCGTCAGATAACTCAAGAATATGTCGTAGCACCAAAGGAGTAAAATTCAACACCCAGTAAGCGAGTTAAGACTTGAAGAACGGTCATCGCAAGAAAAAGTGTCAATGCAATGCCACGCCTTTACAAATGCACCACCCGATTCGAGTGTAGTTGTATGTGTAATAAATTTCATGGATGATTTTTTTGTTAAGGGGGGTAGAATATAACACCTCAAAAATTTCTATGCTCATGTATGTACACAAGTACTCATGCTCGTGTATATCCCAATTTGGATCCGTAATTTTGAGAGGATGACACTTAGACTTGCATGTATCTACACATACACTTAGACTCCCGTAGACCCCATAACAATCTTCATGACCCAATATACCCTTGTGTACCTGATCATTCATTAAATCAACCGTCAAATTAATTGCTCATCATCAAATTAATACATCCAACTTCGAACCACCCGATCATAGTAAACTAGCCTCAAGATCATCACATCTACCCATGTACATATCCGCCTATTAGTTTGATCCATTTATCTCATATGTCACCCATGTATAAACCTATCCAACCATCAAGATCATGATCTAGCAACCCACTCTCAAGTACATACATATACACATATCTTCTATCACTTGAGCTTACACATTATTATCCACTTTATTAATATTTGATCTGAACCATTAAGAATACTCTTCATGGACCTATTAGCCTATCTAGTTGTCCGATTTCAATTTGGAACATAACATAATCATGAGATGTACGAAGATGCAAGCTAAGCCCTTTACGATCCGATCATCCATGATTTTGAACCCTTCATCATGACTTTAATACTTTAATCTACATTTTGTACTGTTAAAGTTTGACTCCAATGACTACAAATCACGATTGACCATCTAATTCAAGCTAATCATCCCAATGAACTCCAAGGAAGTTTCAATGATAGGTAATCCCCTAACCCTCTTTTAAATTTGTGTGGCCCACCTAAGCTTTGGGTTTACCCCATTTTTTAGACCATGTCGTATCATGATCTAGAAAAATTAATAGACGGTGTAGATTTCTTGTGAACATCTCTGTAGGGTCTACATTTTTTTAAATTAGCTTGTTAGTACACCCACTGTCGGTTCACACTTCACTGTTAGCCACCCCCATTAGGGAATCGATACTAAGACCTCAATGTTGAAATGAGGTATCTTTCACTTAGTCTACCACTTGAGCTATGGATCTGGGTGCTCTCTATAGGGCCTACATATCCCATTAACAAAGAAAAAGAAAGAGGCAATGTGCATATGTAACGCACATTGAGTGCTCTGAAATAGAAACCCAACCCTAACCCCTCATGTCTCTCCTCTCATTCTCATCCCAATCTCTCTCTCCTTTCAATCATCTCAACGGGACACACCTTACTGATCAAAGCCATTCATCATCACCCTAGAGGCCTCCAATGGCCAACTTTCAATCTTCACTGTTTCTTGTCATGCGGCCCACCTAAGTTCTTGCTCCGCTTCATTTTCGAGCTCTCGACCTAACGTGATCTAGAAATTTCGATGAACGGAGTGTATTCCTCTCTAATATCACTAGTGGACCCCACCTAGTTTTGCTAGTGACTGCAAACTACCTTAAATGAATCCTCATTTTCTAGCAAGCATCACAGTTAAATGAAGTAACTCAGATAAATCTGAGCTGTTCAACTCACAAACTTTCTACAATATCCAACGACCTTTCTTCCTCTAGCACATCTTCACATCAAACAACCAATTGAAGACTCCCTGTCATTGTATTCTTCGCTTTGATTTTGTCTTCTCATTGTGTGCAGTACGGTAACGGCACCTTCCAAGTTTGAACCCACTAGGTTATTTTCACTAAAGCTTCAAACCTTCATGTCGGGAAGCTTTCTTTGATCAATTTAAGCTGTTCAACAGCCTCAGAATGAAATAAAACACCCCAGTTACAAAGTTGTCATTAACAGGCTCCATCTTCCACACTAAGTAGCGTGATCTGTGAAAACTTGTAAAATCTCTTCTTTTGAACCCAAACCAGCCATCATGTGGCCCATCCAATCAGCATCCAACCATTGAAATCAAATCCAAGATTAACGTTGTGCATTGTTGGTTGTAGCCATATCCAAACCAACCTAGGATCCAAAACACGCTGTTGTAAACCTCTTATGCCCCTCACATCTCGACTCAACTCCTATCATAACTTGGAATTTTGTATCTTAGTAAAGGCTATAAGACTCCTTTGATTACAACAAGAGAGAGGACAACCGAGAGAGAATTTTAGAAAGTGAGAGTAAGAGAGAAGAAATCGAGAGGGGAGAAATTGATGAGTCATTATTTATGGAGTCACGTTGCGCAGGCAGTTCGATTCACCACTGGACGTTTTTGGAGAAAAACTAGAGAAGAAAAGAGAGAACATAAGAAGGAAATGAAGAAAAGAAAATGAAGAAAGGAAATGAGAGATTTGAGAGAGATGGAGATCAAGAGCAACAAGTTGCTGACTCATCAAGTTGCTATTCCGACACCTTGTTGACATGATTTCAAAGGAGAAACCAGAGGAAAAGAGAAGGAGAGAAAGAAAAGAAGAAGAAGAAGAAGAAGAAGAAGAAGAAGAAGAGAAAGAGAAAAAAGAGGAAGTATCAGTTGAGTCAACTCACTGAGTTAACCCACTCTCCGTCCACATTCGCACATATTTCCTGAGTGTAATTAGGCCCTGTGCACAGTGATCATCAGATAAGTTTCCCTTGTAGTTCTTTGATTCGTATAATAAGTTGTAGTTTTAAGTCTAGCTACTCACTCATTCAATTCACTAGGTCGACTCACTGAGTCAATATGATGAATTATTGTATTTTGGGTTTAGAAAATAAAAACCCTAGCTTGATAGACGTGAAATCAATGTATGTGATTCCATGTTGAGATCACTAATGATTCACATAGAAACGCTTATCGAGTCGCATCGTGTATAACTACATTCAACTGAATCTAACTTGGATCGAACTCGGATTGTGCGTGCATATCTCCAGCGATGTATCAGACCTTATGCACCTTTCCAAGTGGGTGATCTTTCCCTACTTTGTAATTTTCATATTCACGAGTGCATGCTAAGCTTAGTTTATTATGGTTTTCACATGATGCTTAGATTGCTTTGATTTTAGTTGTGTTTTTCTTACCAAATTACTTTTGAATTCTTATCTTTGAATGTATAATTAATATGTAATGAACGTGAATGTAAGCCTTTATTTTCATGTTAAACTTGTAGAAAATCAATTATTGTTTGTTATGACTAGTGGAATGTATTTTATGTTTGTATGTCATATTTGAATGGAAAATGAAATTGAATCACAAGTGCTCTGCCCTTGGTGATTCCATAAAAGATTAGCACATAAAAGTGTTCTACTGTCATTCTCGAAAGATTATTATGGGTGTTCTGTCTTGGGTGATTCCCTAAAAGATTAGCACGCATGGGTGCTCTGCCCCAGGGTCACTGCCGAAAGATTATCACTGGTGCTCTGCCCTGAGTGATTTCCTAAAAGATTAGCACACATGGATGCTCTACCCTAGGCTATTCCCTAATAGATTATTATATGGTGCTCTGCCTTAGGTCGTTCTCTAAAAGATTATCATATGGTGCTCTACCTTGGGTCATTCCTTAAAAGATTAATTCACATAGGTGCTTTGCCTTGGTTTACTCCTAAAAGATTATGAAGAGCCATTATAGATTAATTAGTTATTTGTTGTAACTAAAAATTTTGAATATTAATTATTCATGTGATTTGGTGAATCATTTCTTGTGTTGATTTCTTGTTTATTATACTAGGCCTGTGTTATTATACAAACTTGGAAATTTCACCATGTTTCTTAACCATTTCAAGTACTGAGTTGAAGATTTATGAGTAAGCGGGACCCCTCATTAGTTCCTCAGATGATTAGGGTTAGTTTTATTTTTCAAAAAGTTGTAAGTGTTCTTATTAAACTTTATGATACTTTAATTCCAGTTGTTGTTATATAGGAATCATAGAGACATGATGAATGAACATTATTTGATATTATAGTTGTGTTTGAATGGAATGAATGTGTTTATGTTGTTAACATTTAAATAATTATAGCTCATAGGCTTGGGATTCGGGTTTCAAGTAGTTTACTCAAGTACCCAAATTTCGGGTCATGACAAGCACCACTGCAAGTTTGAGCCACACCTTGGGCCCGTAACTTCATAAATGATGTATGTGCTTTTCGATGATTTAGAATCATTTTTGCACTTTTCAATCCCAATAGCTTGTTGGGCCACTATATCAAATCTTGTGAGGTAGCCAAATAACTCTTTAAAAAGGGTGATCATGATGTCTAAGTGACATAAAAAAGTGGGCCCAAGACAATTAACCAATGAAGTTATACTAGATCCAATGTAAAGGGGCATCAATCTAAAAGTATGCTTGGTTATAATGTAGGTGAGAATAAAGGGATAAGGTGTGATAGCACAAGTCACAACAATAAAAGCTCAAGGTGATAACATCATAATGAGAAAGCATAAGGCACAATGGTGGGGGCCTTTACTTAAGCAAAATGTGAAAGATATTAAACTCTACAATGGAACAGGCATAAGGCACAATCATATAGATTTGGAGATAACATTAGACACAAGAATATATAGGACCATAGAGCACAGGGCGTGAAAGATAGAATTAGGGTTAGCCTGCAGAGTAGCACGAGGCGTGAAGGATGATCTTTTCTTAGTGATACCTTTCTCCAAAACCCTTTGCCATTATAAAGGTGAAAGAAATGCTATTCACACCACCCATTCTAACTGTCTGCCATTTTACAAAGGTGCAACCATACTTTTTTAGCTTTAAGAGGATGGGGTCTTTTCGGGATTCTCAAAGAGCTCAAAGAGTTTAGGCCCCTAGAAATGAACCCTAATAATGAATTTATAGGCAAGACTAGCGAGTTTAAATGCTTCCAGGAACATGTAGCATGTTTCGATTAAATAAGAGAACACTTATGTGACTATTGTCTTGTACTATCATAATGAGTGTACAAGTGGCATGCTCTTATTGGTCATCAACAATTCATTTGTCTAAGTGGAAAGTTCATGTGGTGCCTTCGGTGATGGGGTTTTCCTCATTAGTTTATGTAACATCCCGAAAATCGGGGGTCGGGTAGAAACCCAACTCCCGAGTTTCAGAACATCACTTATGCAACATAGATAATGATAAATGCATATTTTCTGTAGAATGACATTAAACAAGATTGAGACTAAGCCAAAACAACATATCATACTCCAGAGATAGTTAAATTAGCAAGTGGAAGAATGTGGTAGATATATAAAATATATAATTGATTGTAAGTCTCCAGAGTGTGAACATGTTACCAGGTTAATTAAATACATGTATACTCCAAAAATGGAAAGAAAGAATATACATCAGTGCTCTAAAAATATAAAATGACAAGTGTCAAGGCATCTAATCAACCTCCCTGTAATCCCGTCGATCCAAATACGGAGGAGAAGTCCTCCTCATCATCATACAAGTTCAGCTCCGCTTCACAAGCAGCGCCATCATCTGCAACTAAAATAAGGACTGGTGGGTGTTTGGAACACCATCCCATAACGTGGGAGTGAGTAGCTAACTCAGTGGAATAATAAAATAAAGATTAACATGTTCTCAAATCAATCACGCGATAATAGTAAAGCAATGAAACAAACATTCCTAGATTCTGTTGTTAATGTATGCATGAAATGACATGATGGATGCCCTCACCGACATACTCCCTCATACGGCACCATCTGCGTCCGCGGCATGCTTTCTTCCCGCAGTGCTCCACATCTTCCAGGCACATGTAATGCGATATGGATAATGATTACCAAGTTGTTATTAGTCCTTTTCATACAGCAGGATTGGGAAACTAGGGTACCTTGCTTATATCAATCCCAACACAGATCCTGTTTAGGGTTGTCACTCCTAGTAATCTCATACGATATTATATTTGTAGGTCACTGCAAGGGCTGCCAGGGCTGTTGCTCGCACTCGTTGCACCGCTCCCCCATCACCTTATCAATACAGGCCTAATTATCCTTAAGACTGCATCAGGACTCATCGCCCCCATGTGGTGTCAGGATAAACTCAAGATCACTACAAAGGGCTCGTCACCTGATCAGTGTAGGCCGACAGCAAGAATAGAGTATTCCATACCACCATAATCTGCTCAGAGTAGGGTGCTCACTGGTCACTACGGGGAGGTTTGTGGCCCCAGCGTAGGCCGACAGCTCGACCACGGTGTCCCATACCACCATGCCCTGCTCATGAGTCTTTATGGATCAAGGTACCATGGTTAATAGGGTTTTCAATGGTAAGTTCAGTACCCTAGGTTCAAGCAGTTATGACTCATACAAGGTGAACAATCAACGGCCAGTCGGGTTACTTGACGGGCTCGACTAGTACGAGCGCATCGTAAGTCGAACGACATGAAGTGCGTGAAACACTTCGCGTGGCCTAACCACTGCCGCCAACTCAAAACACAACTCGCGTTCATCAACGCGTCCGTCGTGGCAAATATAGGCCAACCACGAATTTACTCTGTTATCGACTGCCTGGACTAAGCATAGTCCCAAACATTTATAAATCAGAATCAGTAATTATATGTGAGTAATGGAAATGAAATACACAACATAAGCATGTTGAAACATGTTATAACATACCACTTAAGCAATTTATCCAACACATGCATTTCATACATATAGTGAAATCCATACATATAGCCAACATGGTGAAAATCATATACATGAACATATTACTTGAGAATTCAATCTCAAAACTCATACACAACACCTTTTACTCAATACATACTAATACAAACATTTATACAAACACTTGGTCTACACACTTTAGTTTACATAGCGTATGTTGACCCAAAGTTCGCATTAAGGCGAATCTCTTCGCCAAACAGACCATGCACACATTCCTAATATCATAGCATGACAATTATTTCAGCAAAATACGGACGTATACTGTATTTCCTACAAATACCCAAAATGCCCTAAATCTCATATTTCCCGTGCGTATACGAAATGGAAAACGGACAGCATGTTTTACATGTCAAACGGCGTTGCCGTTGATAATCTACTATTGAATGACATTGAAAGCTTTGAAATCAGTCAATCAAAGCGTCTAAAATCTGCACCTTTTTACCCTAAATGTGTATCGTTCCGAACGGAGCGTATACGCTTTGTCTACGGTGAACAGGCGACCTAATACACAAGATGTATAAGCCACTTCACTATTGGAATCGACGGAACCTTAAATCAGCAAGTGTTGTGGGTTTTCCTTACCTAGAAATGCGTTGGAATCACCGGCAAAGTGATTGGAATACATTGCTTAAGCACGTGCAACAGCTAGTGCAGGTGGTAGGAAGATCACTCCCACACTCTCTCACAAACTCTCACTTTTTCTCTCTCTAGCTAGGGTTTCTAACAAATTCGGATGGGTGAGATATGTGAGGGTTTAAAACCCTTTTATAGCCTAAAACCTTCCCAAATTAGGCTTGAGAACAATGTCTACTTGAGGTATAACCAAATCGGGGCTGTTTTGGTCCAAAGAAGCACTTCGGGAGGTCTCCTGGCCGAACGCGGTCGGACTTAAGCTCATGCATATTGGATCTAGCACACATCAAGTTTTCAGACTGGAAGAGTTCGCAGATCGCACGTGGTGGTCCAATTTCAGTTCAGCGGTCATCGCGCCTAAATCAGGTCTACAAGTCTCATGATATGAAAGAGAAATTTTTCCTGATCCGAGGGTGTAATTTGGCTGAATTCTGATGGTCAGAATGCTTAATAATAACGCGCCAAGTCACGTGCTAGATTTGAATTAAAATTTTCAAATCTAACCCTTTTCTCACTCTCTTCACTCTAGGCTCAATGAAATAGCCTCTAAACGTCGGTTGGCCTTGATTTTCAAAACGATTGTCAAGTCCAGCCAAGCGGTCATAACAGTCTAAGATGGTAGATATCGGACTTTCGACGCGCAATCTAGATCCAATACAAAGTTTCAAAGGGTTCCCGAGAACAAACCGATTTAGAGTTTGATCCTGGATTTTAGTGTATTGTAGCGTCCTTGTTTCGACAAGTTTTGGGTCTTGCAGAACGTATTTAAAGTGATCAGGGACAATTTCACAGCTACTTTAGCATAGCGCTAGCTAACTTACGCTTGATTTCTAAAGGAATTAATCCTAAGTGATTTCTTTGGCTTTGGAATTGGGTTCTGAGAGGTTACCAAGGTGTTATGGTTGACCATTGCCTAAGGACGTCTAATTCCAGGTTAGCAAAAATTCAGGGTGTTACAGTTTAGAGGAGATGTAGTGCGGATCGAATGCCACAAATCTTGGCATTACCGCACCGCTCGACTAGTCGAGGGCACTACTCGACCGGTCAAGTGGGCCGTTCGACCAGTCGAGCGGCACTCGACTCAAAGTCTAGCAAGCTCCAATTTTTGAGCCTCAACCAATCGAGGGTCCGCTCGACTAGTCAAGGGTTACACAGATTTAGGTCGGATTTGGTGCAGACTGCGTAAATTTAAGGTGGTTTTCGCATAGGTGCGGAAAGGAGTTTCCTAAACTATAAATAGGGGTCCTAGGGTTATTTTAGGGTAATGCGAGGGTGTTTCCTAAAGCTATATAAAGGGTTTCTAAAAGGGTTTCAAGAATATCAAAAGGTGAGAGAAAGAGAAAAGAGAGAGAAGAAGCTTATAGAAAGGAGGATTCTGCTCATAGAGATGATCTACTTCACAATCGACGTCTCAGCGCTTCTACATCCTCGTGATCGGTGAGATCTCTTTATTTTCTTTATTTTCTTATTGTTCATCCACTCCTACGTGAGTGAAAAAAGTATGATCCAAGCAGTGTGTACTTGTGATTGGTTGTAACATTTTACTTCATAGTAAATTGTTGCTTTGGACGAGGTCCCGTGGTTTTTACTTCTTTGAGGATTTTTCACGTAAAATCCCTTGTGTCGTGTAGTTTGTGCTTTGATTTATTTTATTTCTTTATTATATCCCATAATTCTGGTGTTTTGGGAGGCGAGATCTTAAGGTTTTTGTGCAACGTCCCCCACAAAATGGTATCAGAGAGTTCAGGTTGGTTGAACAGAGTGAGATCAGTTTTGAATTATAGAAGGTGACTCATCAAGGATGATCAATTTCAATGGTTCTAACTGGATCATATGGAAGGCTAAGATAGAGGACTTGCTTTCTTGGAAGGACTTGTATGCACTAATTCTAGGCATATCGGTAAAGTCTAAGGATATGTCGGATGATGATTGGAAGAAGTTAGACCGAAAGTCGGTGGAGTTTATTAGACAATGGCTGGACAATTTTGTATTCCATCATGTATCTACAGAGACCTCGGCCGCTAGCCTATGGCTAAAATTGCAAGGGTTGTATGAGAGGAAGACCGCCTGCAATAAGATTTTTCTGATAAGACGACTTATGAATCTTAAGTTCAAAGATGGTGGTTCTGTAGCTAAGCACATGAATGAGGTCAACAATATATTGAACCAGCTCTCAACTATGAAGATGGTTATGGACGATGAATTACAGGCTTTGCTATTGCTTAGCTCATGTAACGCCCCGAAAATTGGGGGTCGGGTAGAAACCCAACTCTCGAGTTCCAGAACATCACTTATACAACATAGATAATGATAAATGCATGTTGTCTGTAGAATGACATTAAATAAGATTGAGACTAAGTCAAAACAGCATATCATACTCCAGAGACAGTTAAATTACCAAGCGAAAAATGTGATAAATATATAAAATATATAAATGATTGTAAGTCTCCAGAGTGTGAACATGTTACCAGGTTAACTAAATACATGTATACTCCAAAATAGAAAGAAAAGACTATACATGAGTGCTCCAAAAATATAAAATGACAAGTGTCATGGCATCTAATCAACCTCCCTATAATCCCGTCGATCAAAACACGGAGGAAAAGTCCTCCTCAACATTATACAAGTCCAGCTCCGCTCCACAAGCAGCGCCATCATCTGAAACTAAAATAGGGACTGGTGGGTGTCCAGAACAGCATTCTGTAACGTGGGAGTGAGTAGCTAACTCAGTGGAATCATAGAGCAAAGATTAACATGTTATCAAATCCATCACGCGATAATGATAAAACAAGCAAAACAAACATTCCTAAATACTGTGATTAATGCATGGATGAGATGACATGATGGATGCCCTCACCGACATACTCCCTCATGCAGCACCATCTGCGCCCGCGGCATGCTTGCATTCTTCAGTGCTCCACATCTTCCAGGCACATGCGGTGCGATATGAGTAATGATTACCGAATTGTTATTAGTCCTTTTCATACAACAGGATTGAGAAACTAAGGTACTTCCCTTATATCAATACCCAAACAATGATCCTGTCTAGGGTCGTCACTCCTAGTAATCTCATACGATGATATATTTCTAGGTCACTGCAAGGGCTACCAGGGCTGTTGCACGCACTCGTTGCTTCACTCCCCCATCACCTTATCAATACAGGCCTATTTTATATCCTTAAGACTGCATCAGGACTCGTCGCCCCCATGCGGTGTCAGGATAAACTCAAGGTCACTATAAAGGGCTGCCAGGGCTGTTGTTCGTACTCGTTGCTCCACTCCCCTATCACCTTATCAATATAGGCAGACAACATGAATATAGTATCCCATACCACCATAATCTGCTCAGAGTAGGGTGCTCAATGGTCACTACAGGGAGGTTTGTGGCCCCAGCGTAGGCCGACAGCTCGACCATGGTGTCCCATACCGCCATGCCCGCCTCATGAGTCTTTATGGATCAAGGTACCATGGTTAACAGGATTTTCAATGGTAAGCTCAGTACCCTAGGTTCAAGCAGTTATGACTCATACAAGGTGAACATATAATGGTCAGTCGGGTTACTTGATGAGTCCGACTAGTGTGAGCGCACGTTGAATCGACCGACATGAAGTGCACAAGCACTTCATGTGGCCTAACCACTGTCGACGACTCTAGTACGACTCAGGTTCGCCATACACATCCTTCACGGCAAATAGAATCCAACCACGAATTCTAAACTGTTACCGACTGCCTGGACTAGAGTATAGCCCCAAGCACATGTAGTGTGAATCAGTAATCATATGAAATAAACGAAATTGAAGTGCAAGTAATTCCAGCATGTTACCAGCATGTTATAACATACATCATAAGCAGTTAACCATACACGAGTATTTCACACCTAAGGTAGTCA
The DNA here is from genome assembly GCA_037074715.1 of Magnolia kwangsiensis. Taxonomy (NCBI): domain Eukaryota; kingdom Viridiplantae; phylum Streptophyta; class Magnoliopsida; order Magnoliales; family Magnoliaceae; genus Magnolia; species Magnolia kwangsiensis. The sequence continues at coordinate 75,031,017 of CM073578.1, forward strand.
ATTCAAATACAACAAGCATAGAGGAATTCATGTACTTCATCAAATTAGTTGAGAATCCATTCTCAACGCTAATTTACAACACCACTTACTCAATACTTACTAATAGAGACATTTATACAAACACTTAGTCCACACAATTCCAACGTACTTGACGTATGTTGATTTTAACATATAATATGATAGATCCTTATATCAAGGAGTTGTCTAGTACACACAATCATGTTCTTACATTCAAAACATATGGCAAGCATAAATCATATTGATTTAGGCATTTCAACAAACACTTAGTCTACACACATTAGTCTACATAGCATATGTCGGCCAATATGTGCATTAGGGCGAATCTCTTCGCAAAACAGATCATACATCCATAACTAGTATAAATACATGGCAAATACCCATGGCAATTATATTAGCAAAATACATACGTATACAATATTTCCTACAAATACCTAAAATACCCTAAATCTCATATTATTCGTACGTATATGGAATGAAAAATGGAAGCATGTTGTACATGTCAAATAGCATCCTCATCAGAAATCTACCATTAAACGGCATTGAAAGCTTTGAAAATAGGTAATCTAAGCATCTAAGATCCGCACCTTAGTCGTAGAAGTGTAACAAATCAAATAGGAAGTTTACGCTTCATCAACGGTGATATGACGACCTAATTCACAAGATACATCAGCTACGTCGTTACTTGTATCGAAGGAAACTCTAAAACAGGTTAGGGTTAGGGTTTTCTTACCTAGAACGAAACCAGAATTGCCGAAATAATGATGCAGGTAGGTGGCTTTGGCACGTGGAGCAGCAGGGAAGAATCCCAGGAGAAAGCCCCAACTTCTCCCTCACTTTCCCTCTCTTTTCTCTCTTCTCTCTCCAAATTCGTATGGAATGAAAGAGCAAGGGTTTAAGCCCTTTTTATAAGTCTAAAAGTGACAAAAATAGACTTGGGGCCAAGGTATACTTATTTTATAACCAAAGTGGGCTTGTTCTGATCCAACGAAGCACTTCTGGAGGTCCTGTTACTAAGTGCGGTCGGACTTAAGCTCTCTAACATTGGATCTAGGTCAGGCAGAGTTTTCAGTCCGGTCGGATTTCTAGATCGACCGTGGCAGACCAGTTTCAGTTTGACGACTACCGGTACTCGATCAGGGCCACAAGTGCGTTGACATGTAAGGGCCACCTATCCTGATCCGAGGGTAAAACTTGATCAAATTCTGACGGTCAGAATACTTAGAAAATCTCGCACAAGCGACACGTGCAAGATTTCATAAATTACATTAATTTCTAACATTTCTCACACTCTTCACTTTGGACTCAAGGAAATCGTCGTGGGACATCATCTGGACTTGATTTTTGAGGTGATTGTCAAGTCCAACTAGGCGGTCAGGATTGTCTAAGTTTGGGATAATCGGACTTCCGATGTGTGGTCCAGAGCCGATACAAAGTTTTAAGGTGCTCCCGAGAGCAATCGGGAATAGAGTTTGATCCTAGGTTTTACGGTATTGTAGCGTCACCTATCCTATACGTTTTGACTCTAAAAGATCGTATTGAAAGTGATTGGTGAGAATTTTATAGGTCATCTAGTGCAGCACTAGTTGATTCTCGTTAGATTTCTAAAGGAAGTATCCTGTATTGATTTTTGTTTGAGATGAGATTTGAAGGTTGGAGTGAGGGTGCTTGGAAGCGGAAGAAGAAAGAGTTTGGAGGGGTGGTTTTTGCCAAAAATTGGACGTTTGGGGGAGAAAAGAGAGCTTGGAAGGGTAGTTTGTGAAGTAGGTACTAGATTGGAGGGGTTTTAATGGACGGCCCACATACCAGGGAACTACCCTAACCCCCAAACACCTCCGGCCCGAAGGCCAGCCCGAGTGGGGCCCACTGTAAGGCTAGGCCTCGCCAGTCAAACTTAAATCCGGCGATGGCCGGCCATCCAAGCGTGGTCCCCCTGTCCCCTAGGTCCCAAATATATGTGAGGCCCACCTTAGATCATTGTGGATTAGCGTGGGTAGGCCCACGACTCTGTTTCGTACTATTTCGGATCATTTTGCAAACCGGAATTAGTTTATGCATCATGTAGCATATGATTTTGGAGTAGGAGAGGCTAATACATCCAACTAACCCATTTATTCCATGAGATTCCATGATTGGAATAATCGGAAGTCCAATTTATACATATATTTACTATTTGTAGTAAATTCTTGCTTAAGCATGATTCTCCATCATTTACACACTAGGATTTATGTCTAGTATGAAAGGATTTAAAAAAAGTTGAAGAATGAGATGGTGAAAGGAGAGATTCAGAAGGAATTGGGTTGAAAAGTGATTTCTTTGGCTTTGGAATTAAGCTTTGAGAGTGTTATGGTTGACCCATTGCCTAAGTACGTCTAACTCCAGGTTGGCAAAAATCTGGGGTGTTACAGCTCATTGCCTGACAGTTGGGAGACATTGGTAGTGTCTATGTGTAACTCTGCACCAGATGGAACGGTGTCCATGGAACAGATAACTAGTTGTCTCTTCAATGAGGAGACAAGGAGGTGAAAGTGCACCTACTAAGTGCCCTGGTTTGTCAATTATGGTGTAAGTTGAGTCAGTTGGACAATAGCACCTAACAAGAAGATCAAGTCAAGTGTCTGCCTTAACTGGATGTATGGAAGCTCGCCATAAGTAAATCATAGCCTCACATCCCATGTCCCAAAACACCAGGTGATTAAAACCATTAAAATAAGTAAAACATCTTAGGGTTTTGGGTTAAGAAAAATTTGTACCAAATAGGAAAATCTTTAAGTTTCTCTTACCTTGTCGATTATATCGATTCCCTTTTTTGATATGATCGACCAGCTCTATCGATGTCCTCGGCATCTCAATCGATACAATCGAATGAGGACATAAATCGTCCAGCAATCAAAACATTCATCTGGACGATTTATCGATATATTGATGGTTCAGTCGATATCATCGATATTCGAATATTGATCCTATCGGAAGAGGATCGATAATATCGACAGACTGTTTTTCGGCGCCCTTATTTTTCTAAAGAAAACCTCTATGTGCTTCGATAAATCGTTGATTGTCCGATTCAATCTGAACTCAAATACCGATCATATCGGAAGTCAGTCGATCCTATCGATAGTGGGCGCATGTTTCTTCCAGCATAAATTTCATTTTATTTTTATTGATGATCGAGGGGCCAGTCGATAAATCAATATTCATATCTCGATCATATCGAGACATGGTCGATTGGATCGAGTCCGGACACAAATCTTCCAGCAAGCTTATAGGTAAATCTATACGATTTATCGATCCGATTGATAAGGTATCCGATATCGTCGATATACAAATTCCGATGACATCGACTGTTCCCCGATCATATCTGTAAAACCTGAAATTCTTCAAGATGTGTCTCTTTTGTTTTCACCTGTCGATAGATCGGTGTATCTCTCGATGAAATCGGAGTTCAAAATTTGATAACATCGATGGATGTCTCGATCCCATCGACCAGTTGGCGAAAGGTTTTCAAAAAGCGTAATGACATATGAGTTTGTATCATCGAGAGGTCAGTCGATACAATCGAGAGTATACGCTCGATCATATCGACCCTTGCTCGATGATATCGAACTCTGTCATAAATGTGACCGTTTTATATCCGTTGGAACCTTTTGCCTATATAAAGAGAGGTTTGTCTTTATTGCTGGTAGAGAAAGAAGAGAGTGCTTTTGAGTGTTTTAAACTTTATATCATTTATCCTAAGCCCTTTCTCTCAGAGAGTTCATCCTCCAATCCACCCTCATCATTGATATTCAATAGAGTGGATTAGGGAATGAACTTCCGCATTCAAGGACCCTTCAGCTACTACCTTAATGACAAATCATTAAGCTGGGATACCTTGAATGCATAGATGATTGGAACCACTCTATCTTCCTTATAGGAAAATCTTTAGAGAGTGGAATTTCATCATCACGTTGACCTAACCTAAAGCTTAGTATAGGTACATCTTTGTGTTGCGAATCAAGGGAGCTGAAGACTCTTCATCAACAAGAAGGAGATCTTCATCACTGAGCTAAAAGGGACTCATCAACTTATCTTTAAGTACTAAGAGTCCAGAGGACATTTATGATCATTCCTTTTTAGGATTGGGTCGTAGGTGTTGCTCACCATTTGAAGTCCTCAAAGGAGGCCTCCGACGGGAGTGTACGTGCGGGTGCGTAGTGTGCACCCTTGCTCTGTGGAGAGCATAAACATCTGGGTGCGTTGTGTGGACCCTTGCTCTGTGTGGGCATAAACATCCAGGTGCATTGTGTGGACCCTTGCTCTGTGTGGGCATAAACATCTGGTTAGGAGTGCGCCAGCAAAACTCCAGGGTTTGAGGTGAACCGAGTAGAAACCTCTGTAAAGGTTGAAGATAAACCTGATTTAAAACCTTAGGTTTGAGGTGAACCATGGAAAACCTCCTTAGTGAAATTTGGTCATATACTAGGCTTTAAAACTCAAGGTTGAGTGTGGAAGCCGGTAGTGGAGTAGACAAGTAGTCGAACCACTATAAAATGATTGTGTTTAAGATTGATATTGTTTTTCGTTTATGTGATTTCCTTGCATGCCTTTATATCTGATTATCTGAATTCACATCTTATACACACACACAGTCATATCCATCATAACCTTATCTATGAATTTTCTGTCTTTTAATAGTTTGTGATTGGATCCTCTACCAGGCTTGGAAGCCAGTAGAGTTAATTTTGAGTAATCCTAATTTGTACTCTGCGATAGGATTAGTGTGATAAGGATATTTAAATAAATCATAAAAACTTTAAAAAATCCTATTCACCCCCTCTAGGACATATTGGCTTAATCCTACTTCAACTCAAGCGGTCTTCACCGCTATTTTGGGAGGAAGTTTCAGGAGTCTATTCAATAAGAGGCTCTTGTGATACAAGATTGAGGGAGAGGAAAGAACAGAAAGGGCGAAAAGGCCCGTGATAAATCAAGAGGCAAGTCAAGTACCAGGAAGGATATTGAATGCTGGAATTATGGCAAGAAGGGCTACAATTATCATGACTCAAACTTAGAAATCGGGCTCACAAAATTCCTGATTTGCCAAATCTAGCACTGACAGCCTCCGTAGTACCCAATTCTCGACTCCCGGCACTCATACGGTAGGTTTTGATCTTGAAATCCTATGAGGAAGACTTTTAACATCAATTTAATTCATAATGATCATAACCATAAGCATAACCCATGAATAATAACCACAAGAACACCATCACAAAATCTACTATGATAAAAAACTTTAAAGTACAATGCGTATGAAGGGAAATAAAAGATAATGATAACAGAAACTCTTGAAGCTCGACTGCACACTCCAAATGCGGTGAAGTTATGACTGTGTCCTGGCATCACCTATATGCATCGATCATGCATAAGCTTATAGAAAGCTTAGAGGGTGGTGTTAGCGTGTGTATAATATGAGTGTGCTCAGAATGCAAGGTCAGAGTAATGCGGAATCATGCTGATGGATACATGAATGCAATCAGTCGTACCAAGGCTATGCGGTATAGGATATGAATGCTATCGGCCATATCAAGACCATGCGATGTGAGATGCAACTCAAGCATGTCAATCCACATGTCAATGAAGCTCATCACTAAAGTATCAATATCAGTACGGTTCTCATTCTGGATAATCATCGGAGTTTAATACACTCTAAATGGCACTGCCCCTTTCCCAGGCGTGCAGTCCAAGTGAGCGTAAGAAACCTCACTATCTGCTTGGCCAATAGTCTGTCAATACCTATCCGGCACGTCGATAGTGGACCCATTCACAAGCTGGTCAAACTCAGCTTAGTATTGCCCCCTACCCTCGGGCAAGTAAGGCCACACCCCTTTCCAACCGACTACGACATAGTGGGAGACATGGCCTCCTGGTATTCGGCCCTCGTGTGCTCATACATCCACTCGGTCTCGACGTTGGAGTCATCCTCTGGTACCATCGAGTTTAGGAATTTTCATTCAGGGACATCTATGGCACCCCGATGCTAGAAACAGTATTTTCGGTGTCCGATCTTGCCATTCACGATATGCCTGTAGAGGCCACATCCTTAATGTCGCTAGGGCATGCAGTAATCATGTCAAACAAATGCAAAGTTCATAAATCATACTACTAGTCACGCAGCAATCCTACATGTACCACGGGCTCATGTAGGGCAACTTCGCCTATCAGGGAGCCATAAACAATCAGCCCGAAGACATATGCTATGATCAGTCACTCCTCATATCAAGCATACATATGATGCGTATGAGCATGAATTATAGATCTATACTAAACATGTTATATGGTGGGAGACTCCGTTCATAACGAAGATGGGCCTAGACGGCCTACACACTACAATTGTGGGCCTAACAATGGGCCCTAGGGAGAGTTAGAATGTGGACATTTAACCAACATTATTCTTACAATGTGGACGTCAAACCATTATTGCTCCCAAGGCACGGGCTACCATGAATCATCATTACATAACCATGGTGGAATCACATATTGCAATGGGCCTTATGTACAACCTATTGGGCCTCAGGTACATCAAATGGGCCGCATCATGTGGGCCTTAACAATGGGCTACCAATATATCAAGACAGGCCTAATCACATGGGCCTCATAAATTCTAAAAAATGAGTCATATTGAAGGATCATTTAGACCATACCCCAAGTAACAGTGGAGATAATAATTTTCACTGTTAAAACAATTCTCAAGGCCCACTATAAAGTTTATTTTCCAACCAATCTAATCATAAGGTCTTAAAGACTTGGATCAAGAGGGGGGACAATTCCCCATTGATCCAGAACTTCTGTGACCCAAATGGTTTTAAATGATAGACGTTCAATCCTCCACTAATTCTGTGGTGTGGTCCACCTGATCTAAGGGCTGGTCATATCACGATGTGGCCCACCGTGATGTACTTAAAATCCAACCTATTCATAAGTTAACATAGTGATGGATGAAGTGAAAATAAAAAATATAAGCTTAATTGAAAACTAATGTGACCCTTTGAAGTTTGAACAGTGGACGTTTGTAACGCCCTGAAAATCAGGGGTCGAGCAGGGGCCTAACTCCCGAGTTTCAAAACATCACTTATGTAACAAATATGATGATGATTGAATGTTATCTGTATTAGTACATTAAACATGAGTGAGATTACACTAAAACAGCATATCATACTCCAGAGGCAAGTAAATAATGCAAGCGAAAGACTGAGAGATGTATACAAGCATATATGGAACGTATGGTCCATAGCCGGTCTTCAGAGTATGAATACATTACCAGGTCAAACAATTACATATATTAGTTTAAAAAAATAAAATATCAAGATAGTCCAACTATAGATGATAAGCCCTGTAGCCCCCATCAATCAGGACGGTCTAAGTAAATTCGTCAGATAACTGCATATACGAGAATTTCTCCTCATCGTCGAAGAAGTCAGGCTCCGCCTCACACGTCACGTCAACATCTATAGCTAAGACAGAACCTGGTTGGTGTTTAAAACACCGTCTCGTAACATGGGAGTGAGTGATCAACTCACTGGTAACTACGAGTGGGCTCATCACCCCGGTGTAGGCCGACAATAAGACCACGATGTCCCATACCACCATGCCCGGCTCATGAGTCTTAGCGGATCGAGGTACCAAGGTTAACGGGCTTTCCACTGGTGAGTTTGGTACCTTAGATTTAAGCAGTAGCATCCATACATGGTAAACATACATTGGGTCAACCGGGTTAGTTGACAAACTCGACTAGTACGAGCATACGTCGAGCCAATCGACATAGAGTGCACAAACAACTCCGTGTGGCCTAACCACTACTGACAAGCAGCGTACGACTTAGATTCATCGAGCGTGTCTATCGTGGTCAAGCAGTTCAACCATCGTTCCTAGACATTTACCGATTGCCTAGACTATACCGTAGTCCCAAACACATTACGAGATAATCATACAACACTTAGCAACCATTGTAAGCATGGATAGCATTTGAAAGTATAATGAAACACATATAACATGCCATTTTACATATACCTATTCTACTCAAACATACCATATAGATTTACAGTTACTTGAAGGGATTTATGTACATAGCTAAGGTGGTTGAGAATCCTATTCAACAACCTTATTAACTACAATTCATCTAACAACAACTCATTTAGGCATTTTGTCAAACACTTAGACTACACATAACCGACATACATGACGTATATTGATTCCAACATATAATAGGACAAATCCTTTCACCAAGGAGTTGTCTAATACACATCAATCATGTTCTTACATTTCATACACATGGCAGGCACAAATCATGAATCCATATTCATTCAGTCATTTCAACAAACACATGGAATGCATTATAAATCAACATAGTATATATAGAAGCATAATACACAGAAACCCTCGTATCTAAGTACTTGTGATAGTAATCAAGCCAGTCATAAATCATTATTGACATTAAAAGCCTTGAAAACCATAACCTAAACATTTATAGTCCGTACCTTATGCCGATAAATAAGTATCGAACTCAGTTTGTAAATCAAGCCTTTGTCTACGGCACGACGACCACCTATAACATGAAATAGGTTAGCTATTTCATCACTTAGACTATTTGAATCTCTAAAATAGGTTAGGGTTAGGATTTCTTACCTAAAAATGGAATTGGAATCACCCGTATAGCGATACAAGAATGATGGTGAAGCACATGGAGCGACGGGATTTAATCCCAGGGACGATCTCCAACTCGCACCCTCACTTTCTCTCTCTTTCCTTCTCGTTTCTCTCTTCTCTCCCTTAGGGTTTTCCAAATTCATATGGAATGAGAGAGAGAGAGAAAGAGAGTTTAAGACCTTTATATAGGCTCAGAAGTGATGGGAATGGCCCCAAGGCCAAGGTATACTTAGGTTATAGCCAAATAGTATCTGTTCCGATCTAACGGAGTACTTCTGGAGGCCCCTTTGCTGAATGCGGTCAAACTTAAGCTCCTTAACCATGGATCTAGGTCAGGAGAAGTTTTCAGTCCGATCGAGTTTACAGATTAACCGTGGCGAACCAGTTTCAGTTCAATGGTCACCGGTGCTTGATCAGGGTCCCAAGTACACAGACATGTATTAAAAATTTTTCCTGATTCGAGGGTGTAATTGGGTCAGATTTGTAAGAACCGTATCCTAGACCGTACTGTTCTGTCGACTTCCGCGATCATTGCTGTCGAATTCTGGCAATCCGCGACCTGTAATCGACGTTTGCGCACGACTGTAAGTCATATCCTATACATTTGAGTCGGCTTAATCCGAGACTTATATCATTACGACCGTACTATCGCCGCGGTTTCAACGCCGCGACTCATGTACCGATCCGATACCCTGACTAAGAAGTGTGAGCCGGCATTTATTTCGAGAAAACACTGGGCGTTTGTAATCCTAAGAGAATCTCTAGAATAGTCCCATCAATCAATCACTCCATCAATCCATCAATCACTGCATGTCAAGTACACATCACCTTTCACCCCATCCCTAAGAAACCACCAAAGTCAACTCTTTCTCACCCTCTCTCTTACACCACCTTACATGTCAAGTACCACATCCATCACTCGCCTCACCCTTTCACCCATCACGCCCATCCCTTATCTCTCTTACAACTCTCTCTCTCTCTCTCTCTCTCATTTCTCAACACATCCCAAGCAAGAGAAAGAGCATCACACGTCCAAGGTTTTTCCAAGAGAAAGTGTAATTTTAGTAGCCCACTTCCCATCCCAAATCTCTCATCCTAGCCATCCATTCTTCATCTTCCACCATCAAAGTGAAGCGTAAGGAGATAGGCTATCCAACGGACTGAGAAGATAAAGTGGTGGGTGTTTCCATAAGTTATATTTTCATATTTCTATAATGGGCCAAGTGAGTCCTACCGATCAATGGTATGGATCTCTCTTTGGACCCTAAGATGTGGCCGATGACCCATCTTGATCATCAATATCATTCCATGATGGGGCCATTCTCCATGGACCCCATCATGATATTTACCTTCCTAGCTTGTATATGGGTCATCTAGATCGTCTAATTTCATGGAGAAGGAATCTCCACCTTTGGATTTCAATTTTATGGCCCCACATGTAATGGGACCCACTTGATTTATGATGTAGATCATGGAACGGAGGGCCCATAGTGTCGGGGTCCCTCCATCACACGCGTGTCCCACTCTATTTCTCTCCCTCTCTTTCCATTTAATTATTTATTTTTTTGTGTGTGATGGAATGGCCATATGGCCCACTTGGATGGACCCCACCATTGGGTATGTATTGACTCAAGTCATCTAAAAGTGGGCCCATCTTATATGTGTTGCACCCACACCACCTACCATTTGGTGGCCCACCTAAATAGGGCCCACCTTGTGCGTGTGCTAGGCCCACACCGTCCAGCGTCCAGGGACGCTGGACGTGATTGGAAAACATAAATAATATCTTGGTTCCAAGCTAATGGGGGTGGCCCTCTTGTGTAGGCCCCATCTTGATGAATGTATTCAATCCACGACGTCTATCATGTTTACCGACTCATTTTAGGCATTGAGTCGAAAAATGAGCTTGATCAGAGTATCTGGTGGGCCATAGCGTTGAAAACTGTATCTTTACCGTTGAAATCTCGCAAAAATTCTTCTACATGTTGAAAGAAGCCCGATATTGGTCTTGATGGATGGGTTATGGGTCGTAGAATCCAATAGCTGGAGTGGATTCATCAGATGCGGGCCCCATGCATGAAAAATCATGAGAAATCATGATTTTTTTTTAAAAAAAAAACATAAGCAGCAGCAAGCTGCTGCTGTGTCAGAGGGCTAGTCGCGCCAGCGGTTGGCGGGCGGGCGGACGGAGGCACGACTCCAGCCGTGGGCCTCACCCTAATGTTTATTTTCCATCTAAACCGTTCATATGGTGGGTCCCCTTCTCAAGTGGGTCCCCTCCAAGTTTCAGCCACGTCTGAGACTCAGGTGGCCCACACCATTTGAAACAGTGTGATTGAATGTCTACCCTTGAAAAGTTTTTTGGGGTCCACAGAAGTTTTGGATCAAGCTGAAATTTATTTTTTCTCCTCACCCTGGTCTCTGTGACCTTATCAACTGGTTGGATGGTAAGCAAACGTTATGGTGGGCCCCACATGGGCCCCACAGTGAGGTATGGGTTTTATTTCCACCGTCCAGGAGGACGGTGGAGCCCACAATAATGTATGTGTTTTATTCATACTGTCCACAGGCAGTGGACGGTGGACCCACTAGTGTGTATGTGTGTGTGTGTGTGTGTGTATATATAAATAATATTATATTATATATAATACACCATGTATATATTATATCTAATATACTTGATGGTGGGCCTTCATGTGGACCCCACCATGATGCTTGCATTACATCCAATCAGTTCAGCCATTTTAAAAGCCCATTTTTATGGCATGAGTTCAAGTGGACCCCACCATTTAGGGTAGTGGTTAAGGACGTCCACCGTTCAAAAATCTCTAAGAGCCATTGTAACTTCCCAACAAATAAATATTTGTTTCCCACTTCATCTATCACTATGATAGTTTATGAATAGGTTGGATGAGAAACATATGTAATAGTGGGCCTTAGGAATTTTAATCACCACTTTTATTTGGTTTGGCCCATTTGATATATTTAAAGCCCATGTGAGCAGGCCCATTTAATATGTTTAAAGCCCACGTGAGCAGGCCCATTTGATATATTTAAAGCCCATGTGAGCAGGCCCATTTGATATATTTAAAGCCCATGTGAGCAGGCCCATTTGATATATTTAAAGCCCATGTGAGCAGGCCCATTTAATATACTTAAGGCCCCTATAAGTAGCCCCATTTAATATATGATTAGGCTCACCTTGATGTATTTGTGGCCTATTGTTGAGGCCCACCTTCATATTTATGAGGCCCATTATGATGTATTAGGGCCCATGGGTTAAGGCCCACTGTGTATATTAGGGCTCATGGGTTGAGGCTCATTGTGATGTATTCAAGACCATTGTTGAGGCCCACCTAGATGTGTATGGGGCCATTGTCGAGGCCCACCTTGATATGAATGTAAGGCCTATGTAAGAGGCCCATCTTGATTTATTTGTGGCCGTCTTTTGAGGCCCACCTTGGTATATATATGAGGCCCAAGTGATTAGGCCCACCTCGATGTATTTGTGGCCCGTTGTTGAGGCCCACCCTGATATATTTGAGGCCCAAGTTATGAGGCCCGTTTGACGTATTGGAGGCCCATGGGTCAAGGCCCAATGGGATGTACCTAAGGCCCATTGAATGTGATTCCACCGTGGTGTATGTGTTGACCTTTATGACAAGTCATGCCTTGGGAGCAATGTTGGTTTGATGTCCACATTGTAAGAATAATGTTGGTTAAATGTCCGCATTATGACTCTCCCTAGGGCCCATTGATAGGCCCATACGTGTTGTGTGTAGGTCGTCTAGGCCCATCTTTATTGTGAGAGTAGTTCATCACCTTATAACATGCTTAGTGTAACTCCATGATTCATGCCCATACGCATCATATATATTCCTGATATGAGGAATGATTGATCATAGCATACGCCATTGGGCAAATTATTTTCGGGACTCCTTATGAGATGGAGTGCCCACATTATCGCGCCGTACGCGTAGGATTGCTACATGACTGGATAGTGTGACTCATGCATCTCGCATATATATGACTTGATCATTATACGCCCTAGCGACATCAGGGTCGTGGCCTCCACAGGCACATCGTGGATGGCCAGATGGGACACCGAAAAAGCTTAGTTCTAGCACTATGGGCACGTACGATGTCCTTGGGTGAAAATCTCAGAACCTCCTTAGTACCAAGAGATGCTTCAACGTCTAGATCGAGTGAAATATGAGTGTCGGTGCCTATACTATGAGGTCGTGTCTCCCACTATGTCGTGGTCGGTTGAAAGGGGGTGTGGCCGTATCCGCCCGAGTGAGGGGGCTATAAGCTAGGATGAGTATGACCAGCTCATAAATGGGTCCGCTATCGACGTGCCGGATAGGTATTGACAGACTATTGGCTAAGCGGATAGTGAGGTCTCTTACGCTCGCTGGGCTATGCAGCCAGGGAGGAGGCAGTCGGCGTGGAGTGTAATAGACCCCGGTGATTTCTCAGAGAGGAACCGTACTGATATGAGGACTGACATGATATTATGACACCCCGTCACTGTTGTACATGTGGGCGGGCGCATGTGGGCGGACGCTGATGTGGGCGGGTGTGATGTGGGCGGTGCTAAGGCCTGGGCGAGCTACCAGCGGTTGGCAGGCTACTGTGCTGACATGCTATTGAGTAGGAGTTACATACTCATTCATTCATCCATTCACTATCCATTTGGGCTAGCGGTGCACAACTATTTGTTACTTGTACCTTCACGATGGCTAGAATTTCAGTTGGGACGTGTGACTAACTTGAGATCAAGAGTTTATCACATTATGTTTGACTATCCAAATTTAGGTATGGGAATGGTTTGGATAGAATCCCCTTGTGATGGACCCCGTAGCCTGTGATACTACGTACTATCATCCCGACTTCACACTCCAGCATGGTCATTCCATTCTCATCACATATTGCATTGCATCCTCGACGTCTGATATCTGGCCCTTTATTACTCCTCATTTACATAGTTGTTATATATTACATATCCTGATATTATGTGACTCATGGGCTTACCAGTATATTTTTGCTTACTCTGATATCGTATGATTCATGACCTTGTCATTTTTCCTGCTTATCTCGATGATGTATGATTTATGGACTCTATTGTATACTCGGCACTTACCTTACACACACTTACACCACCCTCTAAGCTTTTGTAATCTTATGCACGATAGATGCGTGCAGGTTGCATTAGGTTGCAGCAGCGTTGAGCTTGGAGTGTGCAGCGATTTTCAGGAGCTCTGATTTTGATATATGTATTTTCCTTTTAGCATTGTATTCAAGTGATTATATTAGTGAATATGTGATGATGATATTACCTTTATGATTTGGGCAAACTTGTGGTTATGCTTATTACAAGACAAATGTACGTTGGAAAATCCTCCTTGTAGGATCCCAAGATCAGAATCTGGCGTATGCTGCGCTGGGAGCCGAGAATGGGGTACTACGGAGGCTGTTGGCACCGGATTCGGTGATTGGGAGTCCTGTGAATCTAATTTCTGGGTTTGGGGCGTGACAAGATTCCTACGGTCTGAATCCTTAGATTTGGCTTACAAGTGAACCGACTCAATTCACTTAAGTTTCAATTTACTTCCTAAAGATATTCGCGTTTCCCACACACTTTGCTCCGGGCTCAAGTTGTGCATTTTTGGATACTATTAGGACTTGATTTCTGAGGTAGTTGTTAAGTCCCGCAAGGCAGTCATAACCGTATAGTTCTGTAGTTATCAGACTTTCGACGCGTGGTCCAGGTCCGATACGGAGTTTCAGTATACTCCCGAGAGCAATTGGGTTTATAGATTTCTCCTAGGTTTTAGGATAATATAGCATTAACGATTCTATAAGTTTTAGGACTTGTAGATCGTATTTAAAATGATTAGTACTAATTTCACAGGTAATCTAGTTTAGCACTAATTAAGTCTCGTTTAATTTCTAAAGGATTTGGTCCTTAGCGATTTCTGCCTGAGGTGGTACTCGGGTCTTTGTACGGATTTTTCCGAGATGTTACAACATCACTGTCCACATTTTTCAGTGGTGGGGGTCCACTTTAACTATGGATCCATCTCATCCTTTAGCTCATGCTATGAAATGAGCTTTCAAAATGATTGGACAGCTTAGATGCAACACATGCATCATGGTGGGTCCCATCGTCTAGTAGTGTGGACGGTGTGGTTATACATACATACATCAGTGGGTCCCACATGGGACCCACCATAATGTTAATTTTCCATCCAATCTGTTAATAAGGTCACACAGACCTGGATGCAGAGGAAAATTTTTTTTCATAATGGTCCAAAACTTCAGGGACACCTAAAAGGGTTTCAATGGCAGACGTTCAATCACCTCTATTTCTTATGATGTGGGCCACCTGAGTGTTGTATACAGCTAATTTTTTTTGGGTGGCCAACCGTTTGGAAAGGGGCCCACCCAATGCACGATGTTGATGTTCAATCCACATCACGGTGGGGCCCACGGTTGGGACCCATGATCCCTGCCACCGTTCCAGGGACGCCGTTGGCATCCTCTGACTATCAGCAGCGGCAACAGCTGCCATTGCCTTTTCTTTTTCTTTTCTTTTCTTTTTTTCTAAAGCTTTTTCATAGGTGGGGTCGGCATTAGAAAAATCCACCCCAGCCATTGGATTTTACAGCTCGGGACAGACCGAACGAGCCCAATATGTAGTATGTTTTGGCGACTAGAAACATCAAGGTGGATTTCAACGGTACAAACACTGTTTTCTATGCTATGGCCGACCAGATAGTCCGATTGACCTCTTTTTTGGCTCAACGCCTAAAATGGGCTGGGGAATGGAATGGACGGCGTGGATTTGGTTTGTACATCAAAGTGGGGCCTACATGAATGGTCCACCCAAAAATTTGAATCAAGGTGATATATATATATATATATATATATATATATATATATATATATATATATATATATATATATATATATATATATATTTTATTATTTATTTATTTTGCACGTCCAGACACCTGACATCTGTTCACATTACACCATGCTCACGTCCAGCGTCGAGGGACGTTAGACGGGCTGTGCACTTATATTAATCAAGGTGGGCCCCACATAGATGTGGCCCACTTGATTTAGATCAATCTGATACTTGTGTTTTTCCCTTTGTCCAGGCCCACTAATGGGCTAGATGGTGTAGATCCAACACATCCGTCAAGTGGGTCCCACATGAAGGTGAATGACATAGATAAAATATATGCTTCATGGCGGGACACACACACCAGATGGGCCACACACCCCTTCATCATCATCATCATATAAAGAGAGAGAGAGAGAGGAGGGATCCCGCCACTATGGGCCCTCTATTTCTTACATTGTATGCTTCAAATAGGTCCCACCACATGTGACCCCAAAAAAGAAATTTAACGGTGGATCACCCACCTATCGGCCTTCTCCTTGCTCCTTTAGCCTCCTTAGCTCTTATATGTAACTTTTGACGGTGGATGTGTCACACTCGACCACAAAATTGGTGATTTGACACTTTATCCCCATCTAAAAATACTGTTGCCTCATATCACGGTACATTTTCATTGAACCAGGGTGGATAGAAAACTGTGATCGATGTGCCTCGATCATAAGATCTCTACGTAACTCAGGAATATCCAGGACATATAATCGACCTCTGAAATAAAGTCCACTATCAAAACTATTTTGACTGACTCTCAGATGCTGCCTCTACTCGGTAATCCTGTAACGATCCATTTATCTGTTAAACCTCAATCACCCTTACAACAAGAGATGGTTGAAGCAACAGGCTCGATAGTTGAATGATAGAAAACTGCAGACCAAACTTGAAGTCATACTCTACTATATCCTCGAGCATCTTTCACTCTTGAATCATCATGTGTGCCACCCGGCCTTGTGGCTAACAGCTAAGAGCATCCGCCACCGCATTCGCCTTGCCCAGGTGGTACTGGAGATTATAGTCGTTTAGGAGCTCCATCCAACGTATTTGCCTCATGTTTAGCTCGAACTGAGAAAATTTATCAGACCTCATCTAAATCCACATATCAATGCAGCTCATCACTAGAGCATTAAATATCAGTATAGTTTTCACTCTAAATAATCACCAGGGTTTAGTACACTCTAAATGACACTGCCCCTTTCTCAGGTGCACAACCCAAGTGAGTGTAAGAAACATCACTATCTGCTTGGCCAATAGCTTGTCAGTACCTATCTGGCATGTCGATAGTGGACCCATTTATAAGCTAGTCATACTCAACCTAGTAATTACCCTTTACCCTCGGACGGGTGTAACAACCTGAAATTGTTGGATCTGTTCATATCATCGCACTGCATGTGCCGATGATGAAGTGCACAGAGGGCTGGAAGCATGCCGTGAACGTAAGATGGTGTCGTACGAGGGAGTGTAGGCAAGGGCATGCATTCATGAAACATCTAATCCTTGCATTAATAAGAGTATTTAGGAATGGTTGATATGTTTGCTTTATCATTACTGCTTGACTGAATTGATAACATGTTAATCTTTACTCTATGATTCCACTGAGTTTATCACTCACTCCCACGTTATAGGACGGTGTTTGCAACACTAACCAGTCCCTATTTTCATTTCAGATGGTGGCGATGCTTGCGAGGCAGAGCCGGTCTTTTATGCCGATGAGGAGGATTTCTCCTATATGCAGTTCTCAGGCGGGTTCATGTGAACAATGCTCTGATTGACGGGGATTCAAGGCTATGTTGGTAGTGATTTATCACTTTTTGATATATGTATTTTGAGACACGACTTGTAATTATGACCTGGCAGAGCATACATATCTTGAGGACTTATGTTGATTTAAATATATATTTCAGTCTTTCGCTCATGTTTTCAGACTGTCCCTGAATTATGTTTACTATTTTGGCTTAATTTACCTCATGTTTTATACCCTAATACAGATAACATTCATCCATCATCAAATAATGTTGCATAAGTAATGTTCTGGAACTCGGGAGCTGAGTTATGCTCGATCTCCGATTTTCAGGGCATTACAACGGGTAAGGCCATACCCTATTCCAACTGACCATGACACAGTGAAAAACGTGACCTCCTGGTATTCGGCCCTCGTGCGCTCATGTATCCACTCAGTCTCGACGTTGAAGTCATCCTTTAGTACCATTAGGTTTAGGAATTTTCACTCAGGGACATCTATGGCCCCCCGATGCTAATAATAGTATTTTCAGTGTCTAATCCTGCCATCCACGATATGCTTGTGGAGGCTATGGCCCTGATGTCGATAGGGCATACAAGAATCATATTACACAAATGCGAGTTTCATGAATCATACTATCCAGTCATGCAGTAATCTTGCGCGTATCGCACGCTCATGTAGGAAAACTCCGTCTATTAGGGAGTCCCATAATAATCTGTGATGCCCATGAGCATGAATTGTGAAGCTATACTAAGCATGTTATATGATGATGATAAACTCTCCTCATATCAAGATGGGCCTAGACGGCCTACTCATATCGAGAATGGGCCTAATGATCATGGGGGCTCAATGGTTTGGGTTACCCCACTAAGGGGAGATGAGAATGGGCCTAACAATGGGCCTTAGGGAGAGTTACAATGTGGACATTTAACTATCATTGTTCTCAAGGCATGACCTATCATAAATATTATTACATACATCATAATGGAATCACACATCACATCGGGCCTCATATACATCGCTTTGGGCCTCACAGAAGGGCCTCACCTACGTCGCATTGGGCCCACTCATGGGCCTCACACGCATCACATTAGGCCTTATATATATCGCATTGGGCCACATCCCATGGGCCTCAATATATCATAATGAGCCACGTCTCATGGGCCTTGAATACATCATGATGGGTCATGTCCCAGGGCCCCAAATACATCACATCGGGCCTCACTCATAGGCCTCAAATGCATCACATTGGGCCTCACTCATGGGCCTCACATACATCACACTGGGCCTCACTCATGGGCCGCAACAATGGACTTCATATACATTATGTGGGCCATATCATCTACACCATACATCTATTTTAAAGATCATTTTAGAGCATTACCCAAAAAAATGGATCACATCGGAGGATCATCTGGACCATACCACAAATAGCAGTGGAGATAATGATTTTTGCCATTAAACAATTCACCAGGCCGAGGCCTGCCATCACATTTATTTCCATCTAATCGGTTCATACGGTCATAAGGACCTGAATTAAGTGGAAAAATAAATTTCATACTGATCCAATACTTCTAGGATACCAAAAGGATTTTAATGGTAGCTATTTAATCCTCCATTATTTTCTACAGTGTGGTCCACCTGATATATGGATCTACCTCATTTTTAGTCTCAAGCCTTAAGATGAGCTCACCATTTGGATGGACGGTTTGGATGTAACACATACATTTGCAGTGGGTTCCACCGTCAAGCCATTTGGATGGTGTGGATTAGACCTATATATCACGGTGGAGGCCCATAAAACTTGCTAACGAAGTGCAGCAGCTATATAGCTGGTGTGTAACACCCTGAAAATCGGGGGTCGTGAATAAACTCAACTCCCGAGTTCCAGACCGTCACTTATGCAACAAAATGGTTATGATTCAATGTTGTCTGATTTAAAGCATTCACATGAGTAAAAGTATACCAAAACTGCAATTCATACTTCAGATCCAGTGATAAAAGCAAGCGGAAGACTAAACAATATATATATCACTGTATGGAAAAACAAAGTAATCTCAACTGTCTCCAAAGTATGACTACATCTCTGAGTCTCATATACATGTAAATAGACAAAAGAATAAGTTCAAAATAGTCCCACTGAAGTCCCCCTCGATCCAGGTCACCTACGGGAAGCCGTCGTGGTACTGCATATACGAGAACTCATCCTGGTCCTCGTCAATCTCCGGCTCCACCTCCTGGATCTCGTCGTCACCTGCAACTACAACAGGGTCTGGTGGGTGTTGCAAACACCATCCCGTAACGTGGGAATGAGTGATCAACTCAGTGGAATCATAGAGCAAAGATTAGCATGTTCACAATTCAATCACGCGATAATAGTAAAGCAGTAAATCAGACAAGTCCTAATACTGTTGTTAATGCAAGATGATATGACGTGATGTATGCCCTCACCGACGATCACCCTCATACGGCAACATCTTACGACCGCGGCATGCCACACTCCCTAGAGTGCTCCACATCTTCCAGGCACATGCAATGCTATGGTGATATGATTACCAAGTTGTTATTAGTCCATTCAAACAGCAGGATTGGGAAACTAAGGTACCTCCCTTGTATCAATCCCAACACGGATCCTGTCTAGGGTCGTCACTCCTAGTAATCTCATACGATGTACATTTCGTAGGTCACTGCAAGGGCTGCCAGGGCTGTTGCTCGCACTCGTTGCACCGCTCCCCCATCACCTTATCAATACAGGCCTACTGTACTCTACTGCACGGAAGGGTCGTCGCCTCCCGTGAACTCAGAATACGCTCGCGGTCACTACAAAGGGCTCGTCGCCTGATCAGTGTAGGCCGACAGCTAGAATATAGTGTCCCATACCACCATAATCTGCTCACGAGTCAAGGTGCTCATTGGTCACTACGGGGAGGTTTGTGGCCCCAGCGTAGGCCGACAGCTCGACCACGGTGTCCCATACCACCATGCCCGGCTCATGAGTCTTCGTGGATCAAGGTACCACGGTTAATAGGGTTTACAATGGTAAGTTCAGTACCCTAGGTTCAAGCAGTTATGATACATACAAGGTGAACAAACATCGGCCAGTCGGGTTACTTGACGGGCTCGACTAGCGCGATCGCATCTCGAATTGAACGACATGAAGTGTGTAAAACACTTCGCGTGGCCTAACCACTGCCGCCAACTCTCAACACGAATCACATTCATCGACGCGTCGTTCGTGGCTATGACCAGTCAGCCACGAATTCGCTCGGTTACCGACTGCCTGGACTAAGTCAAGTCCCACACATCTATGGAATTACTATAAAAGGTATTGGAATCGAAATACATCATGTGAGCATGTTAGCACATGTTATAACATTCAACTTAAGCAAATCTTCAAGGCATACTTCCCATGCATATTCAACTTAAGCAAATCCTCAAGCACATACATTCCATGCATGTAATGAAATCATGCATTTTGTCAACATATAGAAAATCATTTAGGTCAGCATAATAATTGAAAAATCAATCACAAACTATCAAATAACATCATTTAATTCAATAAATACTAATACAAGCATTTATACAAACACATACACTACACACTTAAGTCTACATATAGTATGTCGACCCAAAGTGTGCAACTAGGCGAATCTCTTCGCCAAACCAATTATGCACGCATTCCTAACTTCCTAATGCGACAACAAACCATGTCAATCACATCAGCAAAATATGAATGTAAACAGTACTTCCTACAAATGACTAAAATGCCCTAAATCTCATATTCTTCGTTAGCTTACAAAACGGGAAACGGAGAGCATTTTGTACATGTCAAACGGCGATGCCGTCAAGAATCTACTATTAAACGACATTGAAAGCATTGGGAACCGTCAATCAAAGCGTCTAAAATCCTCACCTAGTGTCTTGTAGACTCGGGAATTGAAGCGGAGTGTATATGGTTCGTCTACGGCGAGTAAGGAGCCTAATACATAAGATCCATAAGCTACATCGCTATGGAAACAAGGAAAACTCAAATCAACATCTATTTAGGGTTTTTACTTACCTAGGATTGCGGTGGAATCGTCGGGAAAGCGGTAGAGGAGTGTTGTTTAAGCACGTGCAACACGTAGCACAAGTGGCGGGAAGAACTCTCCCACTCTCTCACAATCTCTCACTTTTTTTTTTCTCTCCCCCAAGCTAGGGCTTCTCTCAAATTCGGATGGGAGAGAGGAGTGAGGGTTTTAACCCCTTTTATAGCCTAAAACATTCCCAAAATAGGCTTGGGAACAATGTTTACTTGGTGCCTAACCAAATCGGGGCCGTTTCGGTCCAAAAGGGCATTTCTGGAGGTCCCCAGGCCAAATGCGGTCGGACTTAAGCTCATGCATACTGGATCTAGCACACATCCAGTTTTCAGACCGGTTGGGTTCCCAGATCGCACGTGGCGGCCCAGTTTCAGTTTAACGGTCACCGCACCAAGATCAGGCCTATAAGTCTCGTGATATATAATAGATATTTTTCCTGATCCAAGGGTGTAATTTGGCTGTATTCTGACGGTCAGAATGCTTAATACTGATGCGTCAAATTTGTGTGCCAGATTTGAATTTGAAATTCCAACTATGTCCCTATTCACACTCTCTTCGGTCCGGGCTCAATGAAATAGCCTGTGATCGTCAGTTGGACTTGATATTCGAAACGATTGCCAAGCCCAGCTAAGTGGTCATAACGGTCTAAGATGGTAGGCATCTGACTTACGACGAGCGGTCTAGATCCAATACAAAGTTTCAAGGAGGTCCCGAGAACAAACCGGCTTAGAGTTTGATCCGAGGCTTTAGAGCATTATAGCACCCTTGGTTCCACTCGCTTCGGGCCTTGTAGAACGTATTTAAAGTGATCAGGGACCATTTCCCAGCTACTCCAACGTTGCACGCTAACCTAGTCAAATTTTCCAAAGGAATGAATTCTACGCAATTTCGGGTCGAGTTGGTACTCGAGCCCAAGTATGGATTTTTCACGGGCGTTACATGGTGTGTGGGATGTTGGCCCACCATCCAGATGTGGACGGCTGGGATTACAGTAAAGGTGGGTCCCACCGTCCACGTGGCTGGACAGTGTGGACAACTCAAACATCCAGCAGGCCCCACCGTTGATGGCCAGCATGGATAAATCACATACATCACGGCTGGCCCACAACAGCAGATGGATGGCGTGAAGAAACACACATATATCAAGGTGGATCCCATCCCACACATGTAGCAGGTGTGGGGTGGGCCCCACACGTCCAAAAAAATGGATGGACAACATGGAAATAACACATGCCTCATGATCAGCCCATAAAGCTGCTAACATCAACAACAGTGATAAAGTTGGGGCCCACCGTCTGGATGGACGGTGTGATATAAGGCACATGCATTGAGGTGGGTCCACATGTGTGGGACCCACCAGTTATTAATCAACTTGACATTGCATTATCTTAACATCTGGGCCCGTTCAGATGGACAGGCCAGTGGGTCTACCGCTGGACGGTCCAGCAAGGTGGGCCTAATCATATGGGCAGCATGGATATGTTATATACTTCATGAAGGGGTCTGCCAGGGTGAGCCACACAGCCTCGGAATTGGACCGATATTTGTGTTTTCCTTCATCTAGTCTAGCCTAAAAATGAGCAGCAAGGTGGGCTCCATAATTTGGATGGTCTAGATTTTTTATCACATCAGGTGAGCCACACACATATATCACCATATAAAGAGAGAGAGAGAGAGAGAGAGAGAGAGAGAGAGAGAGAGAGAGAGAGAGAGAGAGAGAGAGAGAGAGAGAGAGAGACGGTGTGAAGGGGAGGGACCCCACCACTATGGGCCCTTCCTATACTCGATACAACGCATACATCAAGTGGGTCCCACCACAAGCGGGCCTAAAAATGAAAATCGATGGTGAAAATCCTAAGATCACCCACCTATTACACTCCCTCTTGATCCCTTGGCCTCCGTAGCTCCTATGCTCAACCTTGGATAGTGGATGATGAAGTTTGGATGGTGGAGATGAGAGTTTTTTAGGGTAGGGAAGTGAGCCACACCTAGCTTCTCCTTGGGAGGTTTGGACAATTGCTCTCTTGATTACTAGGGAGTGAAGAGAGAAAATGAGAGAGAGAGAGAAGTGATGGGATAAAAGGGGATGGAGTGATGGGTGATGGGTGTAAGGAAGGGATGGGTATAGAGAGAGAGACAGTTGACTTTGGATGAGAGAGGTATGGGTTGTCATGCCTTGTTGGTAAGAGAGGGATGGGTGTCGATGGGATATGTACTTGACTTGTACATTGATTGATTGATTTGATATTTGGTAGAGATTCTCTTGGAATTTACAATGCGCAGTGTTTTTCTTGAAATAAACATGGGCCAACAACTCCTAGTATGGGTATTGCATCGTCATGCAAGACGCGACACTGGAATCGAGGCAACGATGCGTTCTTTAAGGCACAAGTTTCGAGTTGATTTGACTCTGATATACAGGATGCGACTAAGGGTTGCATGCAAATGCCAATTACAGGTCGTAGGTTATCAAAATTTGACCGGGAGGACTGCAGGATCCTAAGGAACAGTACAGACTAGGACACGAGCCTTACATCGACATCTGTGGATATGGTTGAGGTGGTTTCAAGGAAGGTTGTGATGCAGAAGGATGTATTGGAGGTCGTTGGGACATAGGTGGAAGCGCATGTTGCTAGAGAGGCCTGAAAGACTAATGTGACGGTCCTGACCTTTGTGGATATTGAGTGCGCTATGATTTGAAACAAAAATGAGAAGTGTGGCCCTCGAGTCTACAATTATATTAAAATCCTAAAAATCGTGGTGCAGGAAGTTCTGCCATCGATCTGACCATCGATGTCGATGTTGTTCTCTGCCTCTTAGTTGCATCTTGTTGGGCTGGAGATATGTTTGTAGCAGTTCTAGCACCACTCTTTATATCCTTCTTCTGATCACGATTCTTTCAATATTCGTTGGTGTGTTTCTCCACTGCTAAGGCACACTCCAACACTTTGACATAGATCTTCCGTACGAAAGGGGCTAATCGACTATGAATGGAGGCTCTCAAACCTTCCTCAAATTTTTATACTTTACGGGTTTCATCGGACACCAAAAAAGTTAAAAATCACGATAGCTCCGTGAACTTAGCATCATACTGGTGCACTGTCATATCACCCTGCTCTAATTTAATGAATTCTCCTGCCTTTTGAATTTTCATATACAAAGGAAAATATTTATTTTCGAACTTCTTGCAAAACTGGGCATAGGTCCAAGCTTCAACTCTCGAGTTCATCCTAACGACTGAGTCCCACCAATGGTCTACCTCCCCTTCTAGCATGTAAATAACTAGTTCTGCTTTCTGGTATCATCACACCTCATAACTGTGAAAATCTTATCAATATGTTTCTTCCATACTTTGGCCTCAGATAGGTTAGGCCCACCCTTAAATACAGGCAGCCTCTATCTTTTGAATATTTCTAATAAAATTCTTATCCCTACGTTAGCTACGTGAACGGTTTGGGTTTGACCTTGCACTTGAGTTTGTCTTTTCTGATAGCCCACAAGAGCCGTAAGATCTCTTATGGCTCTAATAATTCCACCCATAAGTGACCCGTTCTCAGTGGCATCGGGACCAGGAGCCCCTGATGAGTCTTCAACATCAATGTTGTGATCCGCCATAATCAATGATTGATTAAACATGTAAGCTTTAGTATGTAACAACTAAGGTAGATTGTAGTAACTAAATTGAATTCTAAGTATCATTAATGGAGTATATACTATTTAAGGTCTCTAACAGCATAAAAAATTTATTATATTACAAGAAAGATTAAATAGTCTAAAGAGTTATACATGAAGGTTAAGAGAATTCAAACAGTAACATGTATCAAGGTTATAGTGCAGAAAATTCAGATTCTTAGGATATTATTCCTACTAATGTTTCTAGTACATACAAGTGTTGGATTGATCTAAAAAATTTTATAAGGATGCTTCTATGAGTCTATTATAATTTTATAAAATTTCAGCCTAATATAAAGTCTACAGAAAATTCTAAAATTTGGATAATTAGGTCTGCTTAGAAACAAATGATTTCTAAATAGTATACACATAACCTAACATTGGTATAGAAGAAGCCTAGATTTACATTTTAAAATTATTTTTCATAAAACTGCACTTATTAATCTACGACTGAGATTTTGAATCGACTTAAACGGAGCTGTAATTAATTAGTTATGAGTTTTGTAAGCTAAGTGTTTTCTACCTACAATTGCTATCCAAATTACCGTAGTATGCTAAAAAAATTAAAATTTCCTTAGAGTTCAGAATTGGATTTTTAGTTCAATGTCCGGCCTAAAAAAGATCATATTTGATGTCAACATAACTACAAATGATCCCTAAGTTTATATTTCTATTTTTCTTATTGTAAAAGCAAATGAATTTAATTTATGTTTGGGTTACTAATTTAAAAGACAACCCTAGGTCCACAGTTTTTAATCTAAACCGAGCTATGATACTAAACTGTCATGCCCCATAATTTGGGTACCCAAGTAGGGGTACTCAATACCCAAATTCCAAGCACGTGAGCTACAATTTATATGTTATGATTAATGCACAAGTAAATACTCAATCCCATAAGGATATGTGCATATAAAATAAAGGAGGACAACTACAAATTTTCAAAATTAATTAAGCAACATTGTCCATACATCCATAACTAAACAACTAATTAAATTAAGTAACTTAACTTATTACATTAACATTGAAATTTCAAGCTAAACCTAATGCAACTAATAATATGGGCCTGCCTGCTCGAAATATTCCAACTTGGCACCTGTATGGTTTAAATTTAACGTGAGTACAACGACTCAGTAGGATCATCTCAAACACAAATCTGAAGTTCTAAATTTCTTATGTCTTTAAGTAAGTAATATATATGGAATAAACATAAAAACAGGACTTATGCTAACATCAAGTAAAATGAATGTAAAAATGATATGCATGCGATATGATTCAACGTAATTAATTAAATAAACCTCCAAGATTAATTTCAACACCGCACTCAATGTATGGCCACGTTGCATTAACGCCCACGCATCACTACCTCTTCGTGAGAGACCCATTTATACGTTAGCTGGTCAGACTACTGCTCCAGTTGTACTTCTGACGTATGTCCCCGCACACAATTATACTCATACGTTGTACACAAAGGAGACTCCAAAGGATCTAATGAGTTCTAGAGTCTTTCACCCGTGGGACACGATTACCCTAATTGCTAGCTTTAGGGTCTCTCACCCAAGTGACACAATTGCCCTACTTGCTGGCTTTAGAGTTTCTCACCCAAGAGATACGATTACACTACTTGCTGATACAAAATTTTTTTTTTTTTAATTCAATAAAAATAGAAGAGCAGGAATGACATAAACAATTCTAAAATCAGCAATAAAATAATTTAATAAATCTAATTTCTACATTACAATGCAAAATCAATATAAGGTGCATAAATTTAATGCTGATAAAAATTTAACCCCTAAAATTATAAAAAAAAAAGATTGTTTACTGTACCAACAGTAAATTTAGATTTTTAAGGTACAGGCCATGTTTCGTAATAGTGTGGAAATTATGTCAAAAGCCCTTGAGTTTTCTGAAAATTTTATTTGAACTCTTAATTTGTGATTTTCTTTTTATATTTTATATATTGATATAACTGTAACACCCTGAAAATCGGAGGTCATGTATAAACTCAACTCCCGAATTCTAGACCATCACTTATGCAACAAAAATGATTATGATTCAATGTTGTCTGAGTTAAAGCATTCACATGAGTAAAAGTATACTAAAACTGCAATTTATACTCCAGATCCAGTGATAAAAGCAAGTAGAAGACTAAAGAATATATATATCACTGTATGGAAAACAAAGTAGATCTCGACTGTCTCTAAAGTATGAATACATCTCTGAGTCTCATATACATGTAAATAAACAAAATCAAAATGTCAAAAATAGTCCCACTGAGAAGTCCCGTCGATCCATGCCACCTAAGCAAAGCCGTCGTGGTACTGCATGTATGAGACCTCGTCCTGGTCCTCATCATAGTCCGGCTTTGCCTCCTGAATCGCTGCCTCACCTGCATCTAAGACAGGGTCTGGTGAGTGTTGCAAACACCATCCCGTAACGTGGGAGTGAGTAGCTAACTCAGTGGAATAATAGAGCAAGAATTAACATGTTCTCAAATCAATCATGCGATAATAGTAAAACAGTAAATCAAACATTCCTAATACTGTTGTTAATGCAATATGACATGGCATGATGGATGCCCTCACCGACGATCTCCCTCATACGGCACCATCTTACTCCCGCGGCATGCAATCATCCCACAGTGCTCCACATCTTTCAGGCACATGCAATGTGATGGTGATATGATTACCGAGTTATTATTAGTTCATTCAAACAGCAGGATTGGAAAACTAAGGTACTTCCCTTATATCAATCCCAACACAGATCCTGTCTAGGGTCGTCACTCCTAGTAATCTCATACGATGTATATTTTGTCTGCAAGGGTTGCTAGGGCTGTTGCTCGCACTCGTTGCACTGCTCCCCCATCACCTAATTAATACAGGCCTACGGTACTCTCACTACTACGGAAGGGTCGTCGCCTCCCGTAGACTCAGAATACGCTTGCGGTCACTACAAAGGACTCGTCGCCTGATCACTATAGGCCGACAGCAAGAATATAGTGTCTCATACCACCATAATCTGCTCACGAGTCATAGGTGCTCACTGGTCACTACGGGGAGGTTTGTGGCCCCAGCGTAGGCCGACAGCTCGACCACGGTGTCCCATACCACCATGCCCGGCTCATGAGTCTTTATGAATCAAGGTACCGTGGTTGACAGGGTTTACAATGGTAAGTTCAGTACCCTAGGTTGAAGCAGTTATGACTCATACAGGGTGAACATAGAATGGCCAGTCGGGTTACTTGACGGGCTCGACTAGCACAAGCGCATCTCAAGTCGAACGACATGAAGTGCGTAAAACACCTCGTGTGGCCTAACCACTGCCGCCAACTCCAGAACACGGCTCGCGTTCATCGACGCGTCGTTCGTGGCAAAGATAAGCCAACCACGAATTTGCTCGGTTGCCGACTTCCTGGACTAGGTATAGTCCCAAACAATTATGAATCCACATCAGCAATCATGTAAGAGTATTGGAAATGAAATACACAATGTGAGCATGTTAACACATGTTATAACATACAACTTAAGTGAATCATCAAGCACATGCATTTCATACATATAATGAAATCATGCATATAGCTAACATGTAGGAAATCATTTACATCAGCATATTAATTGAGAATTCAATCTCAAACTAAATCATAACACCATTTAATTCAATACATACTAATACAAGCATTTATACAAACACTTAAACTACACACTTAAGTCTACATATAGTATGTCGACTCAAAGTGCGCATTTAGGCGAATCTCTTCGCCAAACTAATTATTCACGCATTCCTAGTATCCTAATGCGACAAGAAGCCATGTCAATCACATCAGCAAATTATGGATGAAAACAGTATTTCCTACAAATGACTAAAATGCCCTAAATCTCATATTCTTCGTCTGCTTAGGAAACAGGAAACGGACAGCATGTTGTACATGTCAAATGGCGTTACCGTCGATAATCTACTATTAAACGACATTGAAAGCGTCGGAAACAGTCAATCACAGCGTCTAAAATCCGCACCTTTTCTCCTATAGGTGTATTGATTCGAACGGAGCGTATACGCTTCGTCTACGGCGAATAGATAACCTAATACACAAGATCCATAAGCTAACATGCTATGGAAATGACGGAACAACAAATCAGAAAGTGTTTAGGGTATTTGCTTACCTAGAAACGCGGTGAAATCACCGGGAAAGTGATTGAGGTGTGTTGCTTAGGCACGTGCAATAGGTAGCACAACCAGCAGGAAATACTCTCCCACCTTCTCTCACAATCTCTCACTTTCTCTCACTCTTGCTAGGGTTTCTAGCAAATTCGGATAGGTGAGAGGAGTGAGGGTTTAAGCCCATTTTATAACCTAAATCTTGCCCGAAATAGGCTTAGGAACAATGTTTACTTGATACCTAACTAAATCGGGGCTGTTTCGGTCCAAAAAGGCATTTCTGGTGGTCCCCTGGCCGAACGCGATCGGACTTAAGTTCATACATGTCGGATGTCGCTCACATCCCATTTTCAGACCAGTAGTGTTCGTAGATCACCCGTGGCGGTCCAATTTCAGTTCAGCGGTCACCGCACGTAGATCAGGTCTGCAAGTCTCATGATATGAAATAGAAATTTTTCCTGATCCAAGGGTGTAATTTAGCTGAATTCTGACGGTCAGAACGCTTAATATTGACGCGTCAAGTCGTGTGCCAGATTTGAATTTTAAATTCCAAATCTAACCCTATTCTCACTCTGTTCAGTCCAGGCTCAATGAAATAGCCTACGAATGTCGGTTGGACTTGATTTTTGAAATGATTGTCAAGTCCAGCTAGGCAGTTTTAGCGGTCTAAGATTGTAGGTATCGGACTTTCGACGCGCGGTCTAGATCCAATACAAAGTTTCAAAGAGGTCCAGAGAACAAACCGGCTTAGAGTTTGATCCGAGGTTTTAGAGTATTATAGCGTCTTTGGTTCTACTTGCTTTGGGTCTTGTAGAACGTATTTAAAGTGATCAGGGACTATTTCCCAGCTACTCTAGCGTTGCGCTAGCTAACTTACACTTATTTTCTAAAGGAATTAATCCTACGCAATTTCTGGTCGAGTTAGTACTCGAGTCCAAGTACGGATTTTTCCAGGGCGTTACAATCTACCCCCCTTAATAAAAAATTTCGTCCTTGAAATTTGTACCTTTTCGTACTCCTCGAGAAGCTGTGGGTAGTTCTTTCTGATATCGGCTTCTGTCTCCCAGGTAGCCTCTTCCTCAGAGTGATGCGTCCACAATACCTTCACAAGGGGAATCACCTTGCTACGCAGTACCTGCTCCTTCCTGTCTAGGATACGCGTCGGTCGCAGGATATATGTAACATCCTCTCCTAACTGTACCTGCTCCCATCTGATGATATGGAAAGGATCGGAAAC
Source organism: Magnolia kwangsiensis (assembly GCA_037074715.1). Taxonomy (NCBI): domain Eukaryota; kingdom Viridiplantae; phylum Streptophyta; class Magnoliopsida; order Magnoliales; family Magnoliaceae; genus Magnolia; species Magnolia kwangsiensis. Next base: position 75,061,562 of record CM073578.1, read on the forward strand.
GTATTTCTTCAGCATAGAAACATGAAATACGTTGTGAACGCTCGCGAGAGGCGTGGGTAAAGCCAAACGGTATGCCACTACTCCCACACGATCGAGGATCTGGAATGGACCAATGAATCACGGTGCTAGCTTCCCCTTCTTTCTGAACCGAAGGACTCCCTTCATAGGGGAAACTCACAAAAATACATGATCCCCAACTGTGAACTCTAGCGGCCGCCGTCTCGTATTGGCATAACTCTTCTGTCTGCTCTGCGCTGTGAGAAGCCGACGTCTAATAATATCAATCTTCTCCGACGTCGCCTGCACTAACTCTGGACCAATCAAGCTACGCTCACCGACCTCTGCCCAGCAATGCGGTGGGCGACAAGGTCACCCATACAACGCCTCATAAGGTGCCATACCGATACTCGCCTGGAAGTTGTTGTTGTACGCGAACTTCGCATATGTAAGACAGTCATCCCAACTGTCCTTGAAGTCCAATGCGCAAGCTCGTAACATGTCCTCTAAGATCTGGTTCACCCGCTCTGTCTGTCCGTCTGTCTGTGGGTGGAAGGCAGTACTGAACTTCAACTTCACACCCATAGCCTCCTGAATGCGAGTTCAGAAAATAGAAGTGAACCGCGTGTCTCTGTCTGACACGATCTCCAACGGAACTCCATGCAGACGCATGATCTCTCTGATGTATAGTCTAGCCAGCTCGTCTGCAGAGTTCGTAACTCTGATCAGTAGGAAGTGCGCCGACTTCGTCAGACGGTCGATGATCACCCATATGGAATCATGTCCCTTCCTCGTCTTCGGCAGCCCTGAAACGAAATCCATGGAAATGAAGTCCCACTTCCACTTTGCTATCGGCATAGGCTGCAAGAGTCCAGGTGGTCGGCGATGCTCTGCCTTCACTTGCTGGCAAGTAAGACAACGGGACACGAACTCTGCTATGTGGGTCTTCATACCTTCCTACCAATAGCTCTTCTTCACGTCACGATACATCTTCGTACTGCCTGGATGCATCGCGAGTCTGGTACAATGCGCAGCCTCGAGAATCTCTCGTCTCAAGTCAGGGACATCTGGGACGCATAGGCGGCCACGATAACGTAAGCCCCCATCCATGCCAACTCATCACTCGGCGTCCGCATGATCATTGGCCTACTCTCGAAGCTCAGTCAGATGCGCATCATCCCTCTGCGCCTCGATGACCCGGTCATCAATCTGAGATCGCACCTGCACATGTGCGATGAACTCATACGGCTCCTCTACAGTGAGTTTCTGCTCAAAGTCTCGCAAAAACTCAACCATATCTGACTTAGCAACCATCAGCGGATCCGCAAACTCTATCGCCTTCTTGCGGCTCAACGCGTCAGCCACAAGGTTTGCCTTCCCAGGATGGTAAGAGACTTCGAACTTGAAGTCCTTCAAAGTCTCCATCCATCGCCGCTGCCTCATATTCAAGTCTCGCTGCGTGAATATGTACTTGAGGCTCTTGTGGTCGCAAAAGAGCTCGAACTCCTCTCCATAGAGGTAATGTCTCCAGAGTCTCAGTGTGAATATGACGGCTGCCAACTCTAGGTCGTGTGTAGGGTAATTCACCTCGTGCTTCCTTAATTGTCTCGAGGCATATGAAATTACCCTGTCCCTCTGCATAAGGACACAACCCAGACCAACGCTAGACGCGTCAGTGTATATGGTGTACCTAACCCCTTGCTCTGGTAATACTAGCACAGGGGTGGACGTAAGTCTGTCCTTCAGCTCTTGAAAAGCTGACTCCGCCTTATCATTCCAGGCGAACTTCAAGTCCTTCCATGTCAACTGAGATAAAGGTCTCGCGATCTTCTAGAAATCCCGAATGAAGCGTCGATAATAGCCAGCGAGGCCCAAGAAACTCCTCACCTCAGTGACAGAACCAGGCTGCTCCCAGTCCTGAACTGCATCTACCTTAGACAGGTCAACTGCCATGCCATCCTTGGACACCACGTGTCCCAGGAACTTCACTTCCTGCTTCCAGAAGTCGCACTTCTTGTACTGTGCGAATAACTGATGCTGTCTGAGTGTATCCAGGACCAAGCGCAAGTGCTCCTCATGCTCCTCTCGACTCCTGGAGTATACCAAAATGTCGTTAATGAACACAACGACGAATCGATAGAGGAAAGGCCGAAATATCCAGTTCATCAGATCCATGAACATGGCTGGTGCGTTCGTAAGACTGAACGACATCACAAGGAACTCGTAGTGGCCAAAGCTAGTCCTGAATGCTGTCTTCTGCACGTCCTCATCCCTGACGCGCATCTGATGATATCCTGACTGAAGATCAATCTTCGAGAAGTACTGCGCTCCTCTCAACTGATCAAACAAGTCATCGATCCTGGGTAAAGGGTACTTGTTCTTCACCGTGATCTGATTCAGTCTACGATAATTAATACACAATCGCATCGAACCATCCTTCTTCCTTATGAACAGGACTGGTGCTCCCCAAGGAGACACATTAAGCCGAATAAGGCCAAGCTCCAACAGACCATCAATCTGCGTCCTCAACTCCTCCATCTCACACGGTGCCATGCGATACGTCTGCAGTGAGACGGGCGTGGAACCCGACACCAGATTGATAGTGAAATCAATCTCTCGTCGAGGCGACAAACCAAGGATCTTCCTGAACAGATCTCCAAAATCACAAACAACTGGCGTTTGCTCAAGCATCTGGGCACCAGCGTCCCGTAGTAAAGTAGTGTAGCTAAATATGTGGAAGGGGAGATTTACCCGCACTGGAAATGTAAAGGATGCGCCCTCTGGCTCGTAGGCAGTTACTATACGAGTCTCGCAGTCAATCTCGGCCCTCGCTGCAGTCAACCAGTCCATGCCAAGAATGACGTCGAGATAAACAAGAGAAGGGTCGACGACAAGATCAAGAACCATCGTCTTGCCCCCCAAATCCACTAAACAACCCTCACACATCAGGGTGGCATCTGTAAAGGACCCGTGAGCTGTATAAACTCGCACCCCATCCATCCTAATAGTCGGTAGCCCAATGCGCCTGACTATGGCACGTGATATCAATGAAATCATGGACCCTGTGTTCACCATCACAAGAATAGGAATACCTTCGATGTGGGCAGTGACCTCAAAGGTCAAATGCTGAGAAGTCTCTTTCCCAGCTGCCTCAGCTGTCAAGGCATGCACCCGTGCCTGCTGTGGCCGGTTCGGCCGCTGTGCCATGGGCTGTAGAGACGGCCTGAACTGAGATACCAGAGGTCTGAAGGAAGGGTGCGCAGGAGTCAACCGTAAAGGCGGTGCTGATATAGCCTGTGGGTGTGTACGGTCGATCTTCTGCGGCTGCGAGAACCCATTGTCCCGCATCCAAGCAAAACAACTCCACGCTAAGTGGCCCAATCTCCCACAATATGTATATGATAAATCGGGGCACCGCAACAGTGGTACTGGCGCTGTAACCCTAGAAGGAGGGTCAACGCGAGGCCTCTTGCCCGCAAAAGGCCTGTCCTGCAACTCTAGTCGTGGCCTAGGAGCAATAGGGCCACGAGATCGCGTAAGTTGATCCACATCCTGCTCTGCCCGCATGGACATGTGAATCAGCTCTGCGTAGGAAGGAATGCTCACGCAGCACATCTTCGACCGAATATCCGGTCGCAAACTCTCAAAAAAGCGCCATATGCGCATCTGCTCATCTGCCAGTATAGTCGAGACGTATCTGGCCAACTCAGTGAACCGATGCTCATACTCTGTCACTGTCATGCCTACCTGTCTGAGGCGCAGAAACTTATTCTCCCGATCATTCCTATACGTCTGGGGATAGTATTTCTCGTGAAAGTGAAACTCGAACGCTGCCCAGGTCCATATATAGTCAGCGGTAATGGTCCGCAACACACTATCCCACCATAAGCTGGCCTCCCGCTCGAACAAGAACGTAGCCAACTCGACCTGCTCAGCCTCTGAACAATGCAGCATCCGCAGTATCTTCGACACACGGTCGAGCCAATACTCGGCCTCCTCGGGTCTATGAGAACCCGTAAAAGTGGGAGGCCGTAAGCACTGAAATTGCTCTAATAAGCTCCGTGTGTCCGCGGCATTCCCCGCAGGATAAGCAGGTGGTACAGGATGAACCATGCCCTCATCCTTAGCATATGTATCGGCATCCTCAGCTGGATGCGCAGGTGGTGCAGGTGGAGGCACATTCCCACCCTGGGCTAGAGCCCCCACTATAGTAGTCAGGAGCTGCTGCTGCTGCTGCATCATAGCCATCATCTGCTCAAATCTATCTGGAGGTGGAGCAGGCTGTGGCATGTACTGCGTCGAAGAATAAGCGCGGTACTGCTCTCTGACGGGCGGTGTGAAAGGCGGTGGTCCAGCTGCAGGACCAGTAGTAGGCTGAGACGCACGCGCTGTCTCAACAATCGGGCCCACAGCAGGGTCCGCATGAGCATCAGGCTGCAAAGGAGTCGGATCCATAGGCTCACCTAATGTAAGCCGAGCTGTGCTCCGTGTAGCCTTCGGCAGCATTCCCTATATTCAAAATAGGGCGAAACCTTATCAGTCTCAATAGCACAAACACACCGCAATCATTCACATAAAGAGTCAAAGGCATTCCATGCATTTCATTTAATCAAAATTGTCACAATACAAGGGATATCTCCTTACAGGCATCATGACAGGAAGTACATGGGAACTAAGATAGTTAAAGTTACAACAGCAACATAAGTAAAACACTAGCCTTAACAGGCTTACACAACATAAAGCAAAAAATGACAACTACTACTAAACAACATCTAAGATCTCATCGCTAGTCTGAGTCGAGTGACGGAGGAGGAGCACCCTTATCCTGCAAGCAGCACAGGATCACCTTTAAGGTGCGAGTCACCTTGCCGAATTTTCTCTTCATAATGGCCTTGGTATCCTCGACCTCAGCCCGTAGTTCCTGAACTTTCCTTCGCAAGGTGACCTGACTCTCCTCAATTTGGGCAATGCGATCATCACCAATAGCCTGAGCAAAAGGAGGAGAACTCTCATTTGTATCCTGAGCCTCCTCTTCTACCTCTTCCTGGACTTCTTCCTCAACTTCTGCTCCAGGTTCTCCCTCACTTGGATCCTCTTCATCATCAAAATCGTCCTCGTTATCCTCCTCAAGCTGAGTCTCACGGTACTGAGACCCAATCTTCATCTTGACCATGGTAGACTCATCAATGCAGTGAATCAGAACTGGCAACTCCGGCCCAAGTCTGTAAGCAAACTCAAGCATGAACTTGCATATAAGTCGGCTAAAAGGAAGCGACTAAGACGTTCTTCTTGATTTCGCTATGAGGATAATCTATCGCAACACGAAAGTGGCCATACACACATTTTCTCCCTGGGCCACCTGATACAAGAAATCAACCATAAGGCGCGTACACTCAATGCAATTTGTCGACCTAGGATACACGTTGAACGTGCAAATGTGGTGCAGCAGGCGCAAATCATCAGACATATGAGACGCCTTGAGGCTATTGTTAGGCTGCCATGGAACCAGTCTACCACATAAAAACCTGGTACGGCGATCTCGCTCACGCCTACTCTCCAAATGCTTCGCACTGGGATGAACATCACCAAGAGGCACTTTCAAAAGTCGCACTATCAACCGAACATCGATCGTAGTCATCCGGTCTCTACTAAAGGGCCGGTCTCTACTGAAGGGAATCTTGAACTGCAATGGCTCCAGTGTAGGATTCTGGATGTGAGCGTAGAAGGCACGAACGGTGCTCACATTAGCACAAGAATGAGCTTTAAATAGCGGACCCCAATCGCAGCTTCAATGCGTTCGAACAACAGGAATTCGCTGAAGAGTCGCCCTTCCACGTCCGCTTCAAACAACGCCTTATGGTCAGTATATTCACCGTGAGGCATCTCTGCTAATATCACTCACCCAAGTTGAGTATGGGGATCCAAATCTCACTTTATATGGAACTCTCGGGCTGTGCTTGGACTTGCGGCGGCGCTTGAGCTGGCGGCGCCACCCCTCGGTCTTCTGGATTGAGTAGGGCGACTAGGCTCAGCCTCATCCGCTGCGGTCTTTCTCTTTCCCATCAAAGAGAGGATGGTGGAGAAAGATAAAATACCCAAAATAGCCTCAACAAAAGCCATGAAAAAGGTGAAAAATATTGAGAAATGGCTGCCCAAACTGAAAAAAAGATATCTAGGTGTTGTAGAGGGATGCTTTAAGCACCCCTAGGATGGATTTTTAAAAAGAAAAAAGAAGGAAAAAGGGGAATGGAACTTCACACGATTTCAGCACGTTTTGGGGGTGGTAGGAGCTCCAACGGATGAGATTTCTAAGAGGAGGAGTTACAAACTGCAATGGAGTGATGGAATGGATTCGTTTTCAGCAAGAAATGGGTTTGAGAAGGATTTGGGGTCAGGGTTTGAGATAGGGCAACAAGAAAACGTGAGGAGCTAGGGAAGGGGGCTGTTGTGAAGGAAGTACCTTTTTTAGGGGTTTTCGACGGTCGGCCCACACATGGGAGGGGTGTACTAACCAAAACAACACGTGCGCCCGACCTTTACATCAAGTGGGCCCCACCGGACGACGATGCATCGCCGGATCGACGATGGCATCGCCGGCCATCTCGCAAGGTGGCCGGTGGGACAACATGGGTCGGGTCCCCCTTGGCATAGGGACCTCAAAAATATATGGGCCCCACCTTAGTTCATTCTAGATTGGCCTAGGGAGGCCCAAACATCCATTCGAGACTTTCTGGGGCCAATCTACAAATCCGAATGTAATCTCCTATCATAAAGCATATGATTTTAAGGTAGAAGGAGCTAATACATCCATCTAGCCCATTAGTTGCTAAAGATTGCAAACTTAAAATGGCCAAATGGCCAGTTTTCATGAAATTTTACTATTCGCTGTAAAATTTTATCGAAGTATGATTTTATATCATTTTCACATTAGGATCAATACCTAAAATGAAAATAATAAGAAATAATTGAAGAATGGAGTGGTGAGAGGAAGAATTTTGAAGAATCTAGGTAAAACGGGGTTTTTAAGCCCTAGCGATTGAATGCAAGGGTTGTGGTTGTCCCACAGCCCAAGGATTCATATTTACAGGTTTAGAATCATTCAAAGAACGTCTCAACCCACCTACTTACAACCTAGAAGCTACTTAGGTCGCTTCACGCGACCCTAGATGCGTTACGGACTCGATCGCGCGATCGATATGAATACACTTTGCCTATTGGCGAATCTGTGATCCTATAACTGTTTCTAAATCTTCCTCGCACCCACATAAGTCAAAGGAAGTGACAGCGTACGTCGCATGACCATAACCCAGGCCCGGTATAATCTCATTCATGCTCCGATACCAACTTGTAACACCCTGAAAATCGGAGGTCATGTATAAACTCAACTCCTGAGTTCCAAACCGTCACTTATGCAACAAAAATGATTATGATTCAATGTTGTCTGAGTTAAAGCATTCACATGAGTAAAAGTATACCAAAACTGCAATTCATACTCCAGATCCAGTGTTAAAAGCAAGCAGAAGACTAAAGAATATATATATCACTGTATGGAAAACAAAGTAGATCTTGACTGTCTCTAAAGTATGAATACATCTCTGAGTCTCATATATATGTAAATAAACAAAATTAAAATGTCAAAAGTAGTCCCACTGAGAAGTCCCGTCAATACAGGCCACCTAAGCAAAGCCGTCGTGGTACTGCATGTATGAGAACTCATCCTGGTCCTCATCATAGACAGGCTCTGCCTCCTGAATCGCTGCCTCACCTGCATCTAAGACAGGGTCTGGTGGGTGTTGCAAACACCATCCCGTAACGTGGGAGTGAGTAGCTAACTCAGTGGAATAATAGAGCAAGGATTAACATGTTCTCAAATCAATCATGCGATAATAGTAAAACAGTAAATCAAACATTCCTAATACTGTTGTTAATGCAATATGACATGGCATGATGGATGCCCTCACCGACGATCTCCCTCATACGGCACCATCTTACGCCCGTGGCATGCAATCATCCCACAGTGCTCCACATCTTCCAGGCACATGCAATGTGATGGTGATATGATTACCGAGTTATTATTAGTCCATTCAAACAGCAGGATTGGGAAACTAAGGTACTTCCCTTATATCAATCCCAACACAGATCCTGTCTAGGGTCGTCACTCCTAGTAATCTCATACGATGTATATTTTGTAGGTCACTGTAAGGGCTGCCAGGGCTGTTGCTCACACTCGTTGCACCGCTCCCCTATCACCTTCTCAATACAGGCCTACTGTACTCTCACTGCTACGGAAGGGTCGTCGCCTCCCGTAGACTCAGAATACGCTCGCGGTCACTACAAAGGACTCATCGCCTGATCACTGTAGGCCGACAGCAAGAATATAGTGTTCCATACCATTATAATCTACTCACGAGTCATAGGTGCTCACTGGTCACTACGGGGAGGTTTGTGGCCCCAGCGTAGGCCGACAGCTCGACCACGGTGTCCCATACCACCATGCCCGGCTCATGAGTCTTTATGAATCAAGGTACCATGGTTGACAGGGTTTACAATGGTAAGTTCAGTACCCTATGTTCAAGAAGTTATGACTCATACAGGGTGAACATACAATGGCCAGTCGGGTTATTTGACGGGCTCGACTAGCACGAGCGCATCTCAAGTTGAACGACATGAAGTGCGTAAAACACCTCGTGTGGCCTAACCACTGCTGCCAACTCCAGAACACGGCTCGCATTCATCAACGCGTCGTTCGTGGCAAAGATAAGCCAACCACGAATTTGCTCGGTTGCCGACTGCCTGGACTAGGTATAGTCCCAAACAATTATGAATCCACATCAGCAATCATGTAAGAGTATTAGAAATGAAATACACAATGTGAGCATGTTAACACATGTTATAACATACAACTTAAGTGAATCATCAAGCACATGCATTTCATACATATAATGAAATCATGCATATTGCTAACATGTAGGAAATCATTTACATCAGCATATTAATTGAGAATTCAATCTCAAACTAAATCATAACACCATTTAATTCAATACATACTAATACAAGCATTTATACAAACACTTAAACTACACACTTAAGTCTACATATAGTATGTCGACTCAAAGTGCGCATTTAGGTGAATCTCTTCGCCAAAACAATTATTCACGCATTCCTAGTATCCTAATGCGACAAGAAGTCATGTCAATCACATCAGCAAATTATTGATGAAAACAGTATTTCTTACAAATGACTAAAATGCCCTAAATCTCATATTCTTCATTTGCTTAGGAAACAGGAAACGGACAGCATGTTGTACATGTCAAACGGCGTTGCCGTCGATAATCTACTATTAAACGACATTGAAAGCGTTGGAAACAGTCAATCAAAGCGTCTAAAATCCGCACCTTTTCTCCTACAGGTGTATTGATTCGAACGGAGCGTATACACTTCGTCTACGGCGAATAGACAACCTAATACAGAAGATCTATAAGCTAACATGCTATGGAAATGACGGAACAAAAAATCAGCAAGTGTTTAGGGTATTTTCTTACCTAGAAATGCGGTGAAATCACCGGGAAAGGCACGTGCAACAGGTAGCACAAGCAGCAGAAAATACTCTCCCACCTTCTCTCACAATCTCTCACTTTCTCTCTCACTCTTGCTAGGGTTTCTAGCAAATTCGGATGGGTGAGAGGAGTGTGGGTTTAAGCCCCTTTTATAACCTAAATCTTGCCCGAAATAGGCTTAGGAACAATGTTTGCTTGATACCTAACCAAATCGGGGCTGTTTCGGTCCAAAAAGGCATTTCTCGTGGTCCCCTGGCCGAACGCAATCGAACTTAAGTTCATACATGTCGGATGTCGCTCACATCCCATTTTCAAACCAGTAGTGTTCGTAGATCGCCCGTGGCGGTCCAGTTTCAGTTCAGCGGTCACCGCACGTAGATCAGGTCTGTAAGTCTCATGATATGAAATAGAAATTTTTTCTGATCCAAGGGTGCAATTTGGCTGAATTCTGACAGTCAGAACGCTTAATACTGACGCGTCAAGTCGTGTGCCAGATTTGAATTTCAAATTCCAAATCTAACCCTATTCTCACTCTCTTCAGTCCAGGCTCAATGAAATAGCCTGCGAATGTCGGTTGGACTTGATTTTCGAAATGATTGTCAAGTTCAGTTAGGTGGTTTTAACGGTCTAAGATTGTAGGTATCGGACTTTCGACGCGCGGTCTAGATCCAATACAAAGTTTCAAAGAGGTCCAGAGAACAAATCGGCTTAGAGTTTGATCCGAGGTTTTAGAGTATTATAGCGTCTTTGGTTCTACTCGCTTTGGGTCTTATAGAACGTATTTAAAGTGATCAAAGACTATTTCCCAGCTACTCTAGTGTTGCGCTAGCTAACTTACACTTATTTTCTAAAGGAATTAATCCTACGCAATTTCTGGTTGAGTTAGTACTCGAGTCCAAGTACGAATTTTTCCATGGCGTTACAATAACTAATTAATTTTTAAATTTTAAAATAATATAAAAATTATAATATTAAAATTCTAACTTAAATAATTATTTAACTACATATACTAAAGTTTATATTAATTGTTAAACACCAAATTTTATAATTTCAACAATTTCATAAATAATCTTAATCTCGTTTAATTAATTTTAAATAGATTTAGTTCTTAATATTTGAATTGAATTCGTATTCTAAGTGAGTGTAATTGCTATTAATTTTATAAATAGTAACTATAAATTAAATTATAATATAAACTTATAACTCAATTAAACATCTTAAGGTAATTCTTTATTTAGGTTAATAAATCAACTAATCTAAAGTCCTAGAACTATATTTGTATATGTTAGATTTATTAAATTAATTATTCCAAAATGTTAATCATACCTCACATTAAAATTTTAAAATCTTTCAGAGGATTTATGCTACTAATTTAATTTATATACATCGATTTTTTTTATAATTTACATTTAAGTTAATTAATTTATAAATCATAAATTATTATTATTATTATTACTACTACAAATTTTTAGATTATTTTGAAGTTAGATATAAAGGAATTTCAATTAATTAAAAATTTTATAAACTTAAAGTGGGTTTTATATTATTGATGGTAAAACAATTCAATTCAAACGAGTCTATAAATTACAACAAATTGAAACCATAAATTTACATAAACATTTTTTACAGTAATAATTTAAAATTAATAATTCTTAAGAATTTTATATTTTAAATTAATTATATTTTAATTTTTTAATAACAAAAATTTAATAGACAGAAGCATCTAAAATTTTTATATGTGAGTTAGAATCACACCAAGAATATAGAATAATTTATTTAAAAATTAAAGGATTAACTAGCCTATTATATAGATATTAATTAATTAATTATAAATAAAATTACATGGAAATTCAATTTTAAAAACATAGAAATATAAAATTTCAAATTTGTAAAGATCACCTACTTAAAAAATCTGATGATCTATCCCTGCTCCAATCTCTCGCTTTCTCTTGATCTACAAAGTTCCCTCTCTCTCTCTTTGATTTGATTGTTTCTTTGTTTATTTATTTATTATTTTTTTAAGGGGGTGAGTAATGGAATAAAAGAGTGGGGATTATGGGACAGTTTCGATTTGGTGGGAGGCATCGGTGCCCATTGCCACATGAAAAAGAATGAAGGAGGAAGAGAGTGGGTTAGTCAGTGGTGACATGCAGAAGATAATTCATTCTCTAGTTTTTTTTTTTCATTTTTAGATATGGTGGGTCCCACTAACAATGATATAAATCTACTCCGTCTATCATCTTGGCCTGGCCGTGAGAGGATATAAGGCAAAAAATGAGGTTGATCCAAAACTCAGGTGGGCCACACACAAGCGGACGGTGGGGTTGGTTCCCACAAAAAATAGGTTTTTACAGAAGGAGAAAGAGAAGGAAGATAATAGAGAAGAGGAAGAAGAGAAGCAAGTCATTGAGTCAACTCGGTTCAAAACTGACTCAGGTCTCTGACTCACTATTTGTTTGCATCTGGACCCTCCTGGAAGTTCTCAACAAAGAATAAAAGAAAAAAGAAGGGAAGGAAGAAGAAAGGAGAGAAAAGGGAGCGAGTAAAGATCATGTGACTCGCTTGAGTTGAGTCATTGAGTCAACAATTAAATTTGGTGAGTTTTAATCTCATAAATTTTAGAGTTAAATCTTGTTTTAAATTGAGAAAAGCTAATCTAGACCTTTATTTGAAATATAGGAAATGTGGACTCCCAAACGCCTCCTTAGATTGTGAAATAGGTAACGAGTTGTGTTCGAAACCAACTCAAGTGAGTCACCATGCTTAGGATGCAATATAAGCAAGAAAATTGAACTTTACCTTCTGCATTTGTTGAATTCCCTGTTAGTTATGAAAGTTTTAGAATATAACTATGATATCATTGTCTTATGAGTTTGATATCATTGACTTATGAATTTGATTTCATTGCTACTAATCTTGCTTTATCTAATAAATCTTGTGTTTATATTTACTTCTAATATTCGTGTTATAAGTCTTGGAAACATGTTATATTCTCTTATTACATCTTGTGAGAAAGATCATGTTACAATATTCTTGTATTAGTTGGAGAATTGAAATTACTACATGGAATAGATACACATGTATGTGGACATCATGGTGCATAACATTCGTGCATAACATATGAGCTTTACCGGGTTCTTAATGCGAGTCACCTCCTGTTAGGTCTATTAAGAATTCTATTATTCTAGTATAACCCTCAAGTTGAGTGCATTCATGCCACTATGGGCCGCTCTCTTTACATGAGGCTTTCCGGGTTTTTAAGACCTCCTTAGGTGTATCCTAAATACTTTTTCAGGAGACTAAATTACCTTGGGCCCTTTCACTACATGGTCTTTTCCAGGTAGTTAGTCTACCATGGGTGACCCTTTCTTTTTGCAACCGGATGTGCATCCCCAGATCTGTGACTTTAGACATACATCCGCAGATTCATGTATATGTTATATGATATTACTCTCATTATGAAATGCTAAGTTGGTTTAAACTATATTAGAATACTCTGATATGCATGAAATCTTTGAGGAAAATTCTCACTGAGTTATCACTCACCCTATCGTGTAATTGTACCAAATAGATGCAGGTTTGATGATGGAAGGAGATCCCTCAGTTGGGATCCTAAAAATGATTGAAAAGGAGCTTATGAGGAAGGACTTTATGCTAGTATAGTTGAGCCGTTGAAGCTCAATTAGTACTCTATGTTTTACTTGTTCTCATTATTTGGACTTTATGTTTCTTAAAATTTGAGGATTGTAATTAAAATCCCCCGCTGAGGGATTTCATTTTACTTTCATTAAATTTTCTTGTTATTAATCATGATATATTTAGCTTATGCAATAGTTGCCTCACTTTATGTTATGAGATTTGCTATTAATTAGATGTATGGTAGTTCACTTCATAATGTAATACTCGGGTTCTCATTCGTAAGTGACTATCCCGGGTTATGAGAACTAGGGTGTTACATGAAATGGGAGATCGAGCTCGGCGATTTCGATATTAAGTATCGACCCCAGACTACTATAAAAGGCCAAGCGGTGGCCAACTTCATTGTTGAGTTCACTAATGCCAAACTAGCAAAACAATCTGAGGAGATCAAGGACAGGACCAACCACCACATGTGGACACTCCATGTGGATGGGACCTCCAACTCTAAAGGCAGCACAGCGGGGATTATTCTTGTTGTGCCCGACCAGACCTACACCCAATATGCCTTAAGATTCGGATTCCCAACGTCCAACAAAGCGGCAGAGTACAAGGCCCTCCTTGTTGGACTCAAACTGGTGAAAGCCATGGGAGCTCAAACTCTGAAAATCTATAACAATTTTCAGCTCATTGTCAACCAAGTCACCGACGAATACCAAGCGAAAGGGGAGAAGATGATCACTTATATCAAGAAGGTGAAAGAACTCCTCGGACAATTTAGCAAATTCAAACTCAGTCTACTTTCCCTGACACAAAATCTTCAAGCAAATGCCTTGACAAAACTAGCTGCAACGGCTGATGATGACATCGCCAGATCAATTTTGATTGAGTTCTTGCCCGAGCTCAGCATTAATTAACTTGAGTCGGAGAAAGTGCTTCCTCGGGTAACAACTCCAAGATGGATGAGCCCAATTATAGATTATATCTGGGGAAAATAAGCTACTCGCCAACATGCTCGAAGTGTGATGAGTTTGGGTTAGAGCAACACGGTACACCATGATATGAGACATTTTCTATAAGAACAGGTTCTCCTTACCATACCTGAGGTGTCTCCGGCCCGATGGGACTGAATATGTTCTGAGGGAAATTCATAAAGGGGTCTACGGTAATCACTTGGGAGGTAGAGTACTCGCACACAAAGTAGTCCACCAAGGATACTTTTGGCCAACCATTGAAGAAGATGTCAAACAATACATACGAAAATGTGACAATTGCCAGAGGTTCGCTGTGATACCCCGACAACCACCTGAGAAACTGACTCTCATGGCCAGCCCTTGGCCATTCGCCCAATGGGGAATCAACATTATAGGACCATTACCAATGGACAAAGGTCAGACTAAGTTTGTCATGGTGGTGGTTGACTATTTTACCAAGTGGTCTAAAGCTGAGCCGTTGGTTAAAATAGCAAGTAGAAGATCATTGACTTCTTCTGGAAGAACATCATTTATAGATACGAGATCCCGCACACTATCGTCCCAGATAATGGCAAACAATTCGATAATGCGCGATTCTGAGGACTTTATGGAAGGCTTAGGATCCTCAATGCCTTCTCATCACCTCGACACCCACAAACCAAAGGACAGGTAGAGGCAGTAAACAAAATCATAAAGAATTACCTCTAAATGAAGCTTGAGAAATCCAAATGAGCCTAGGCCGAGGAACTGCCACATGTTCTTTGGGCATACCGAACTACCGCTCGGACATCAACAGGGGGACCCCCTTTTCCTTAGCCTTCGGCGTAGAGGCCGTTGTACTAGTCAAAATTGGATTCACTACCGCGCCGATCAACTCATATAATAGAGATCAGAATGTAGAGCAGATGATATTAAGTCTGGACCTACTCGATGAAAAGAGGGAATGAGCACAACAAAAGATTGCGACTCATCAACAACAAGTCGCTCGATACTAAAACTCTCAAATTAAGGTGTGAAGATTCCAAGTAAGGGGCTAGTCCTTCATAAGACATTCCAAAACACCTAGGAAATTGACTCAGGACCTTGGGGCTAGGGTAATTGGCATGACGCATCTAGGGGTCTACCAACTTGAAGATTTGGCTGGATGACCCTTACCTCACCCAAGGAATGTCGAACACTTGAAAATCTACTACTCTTGAGGACTTGGGGAGCGCTTCGACTGAGAGCATGTCATGCTCGAGATATTACCATTTTATGTCTACATTTATGCATTCTATAATAAAAGAACTTTCCCCTAGTTCGGGGAAGAGAATCCCTTTTAATAATTTCTCGACTGCCTGAACTATGCAACTAATCACAAGTTTTGAGCAGAGAAGATCTCCCCGAGACAGGGGAGGATGACTTCTCCCAGAATCCTGCCACGACATGAGTGATTGACTACGATGACTTCCCTTAGTACAAGGGAGGAAAGTCCTCGGCATAAATCCTATTATGAAAGAGCTCTCCAGGTTGGGGGGAAGAGAATTTCTTTCTAACCTATGCGGCCGACCAAAAGGACTTCCCTCCCGTCTACAGAAGGGAAGAAAATCCTTAATGAAAAGCCTACTCTCACGACGATGATCTTGAGATCAACCCATTGGCCAACCCACCTACTTAGTTTACTATGTTCAATCTACTAAGAGAATTCAGAAAATACATAACAAAAACAACAAAATTCATCCCTTCATTAATCAAAAATTGATTATAGAGGAAAAAAGGAACAAAAAACTGGCTACAAGTTCATAGAGGGAGGTAAGGCTAGTCTGCTTGGGGAGGGTGCTCAGCTTCAATGACATCCGGAGCCAGATATTGAGAAGCTCCTTCCTTGAAGTTGCTCAAGTCAAGTTCAGGGAACTTTCCCTTGACATCTTCAAGGCATTTCTCACAGCCACAGTTATAGAACTCCTCTATCTTGTCAGCTCTTTCCTTCAAGGTCTTGTACTCGTTCACCGTTGTGGCCTTGATTGATGGGATGAACTCCTCAACCTCGTCCAATTTGGCAGTTAAGGTGGTCTCAACCTTGATTCGGCCTCCAACCTCGTGGCCTTGGCCATTGCTTCTGCCCACTCCCTTTCAGAAGAAGAAAGGTGCGACTTCACCCCCTCTAATTCAACTAGTGTTGAGCCCTCCTTCCGTTGAGCATCATCCAACTGGATCTTCAGAGTAGCTTTCTCCTCCCCAGATTTCTTTAGAGCCTGTTGGAAGGATCCGACCTCAACAATATTGTCCTAAAGTGCCACCTTTGCCTGCTCGCACTCCTCAGCCACACACCTCATTGATCGGCGGGCGGACATAAGAGCAGGGACAAGCTGAAACAAAAAAGACATGTTAGAATACATCTACAGTTTATAAATTGTAACACCCCGGATTTTGGCCAATCTGGGATTTGACGTCCTTAGGCAATGGGTCAACTAAAACACCTGGAAAATCGCTCAGAACCCAATTTCATAGCCAAAGAAACCACTTAGGATTAATTCCTATGGAAATTTAGCATAAGTTAGCTAGTGCAACGCTGGAGTAGCTGGGAAACAGTCCCTGATCACTTTAAATACGTTCTACAAGACCCAAATCGAGTAGAACGTATGACTCCATAATACTCTATAACCTCGGATCAAACTCTAAGCGGGTTTGTTCTCTGGACCACTTTGAATTCTTGTATTGGATTTAGACCGCGCGTCGAAAGTCCGTTACTTCCTATCTTAGACCATTAGAACCGCCCAGCTGGACTTGACAAACATTTCGAAAATCAAGTCAAACCGATAATCACAGACTATTTCATTGAGCCCGGACTGAAGAGACCGCGAATAGGGACAGAATTGGAATTTCAAATTCAAATCTGGCACACGACTTGACACGTCAGTATTAAGCGTTCTGACCGTCAGAATTCATCCAGATTACACCCTCGGATCAGGAAAAATTTCTATTTATTATTATGAGACTTCCAGCCCTGATCTACGTGCGGTGACCGCTGAACTGAAACTGGTCCGCCACGTGCGATCTGCGAACCCTGCCGGACTGAAAACTTAATACGTGCTATATCTGGTACGCATGAGCTTAAGTCCGATCATATTCGACCAGGGGACCACCAGAAAGCATTTTTTGGACCGAAACAGCCCCGCTTTGGTTAAACATCAAGTGAACTTTGTTCCCGAGCCTATTCCGGGCATTTTTAAGCTTATAAAAGGGGTTGAAACCCTCTCATATCTCTCCCATCCGAATTTGGAAAAAGCCCTAGATTGAGGGAGAGAAAAGGTGAGAGATTGTGAGAGAGGTGGGAGAGAATTTCCTGCTGCTGGTGCTACCTGCTACACGTGTTTAAGCCACGCGATCCAATCACTTTCCTGGCGATTCCTCCACGTTTTCAGGTAAGAAATAGCCCTAGAAGTTGCTGATTTGGCATTCGTTCCGTTCCATAGCATGTAAACTGATATAACTCGTAAATTAGGTTCTCTATTCGCCATAGACGAAGCGTATACGCTCCGTTCGAACTCTCACCCCTAAAAGGGAAAAGGTGCGGATATTAGACGCTTTGATTGACTGTTTCCAAAGCTTTCAATGTCATTTAATAGTAGATTCTTGACGGCAACGCCGTTTGACATGTACAACATGCTGTCCGTTTCCTGTTTCGTAAACTAACGAAGAATATGAGATTTAGGGCATTTTAGTCATTTGTAGGAAGTATTATTTTCATGCATATTTTGCTGATGTGATTGACATGGTTTATTGTCGCATTAGAATGTTAGGAATGCGTGTATAATTAGTTGGGCGAAGAGATTCACCTAAATGCGCATTTCGGGTCGACATACTATATGTAGACTTAAGTGTGTAGTGTAAGTGTTTGTATAAATGCTCGTATTAGAATGTATTGAATTAAATGGTGCTATGAATTAATTTGAGATTGATTTCTCAATTAAATTGCTAATGTGAATGGTTTCTTACAAGTTGGCCATATGTACGATTTCATTATTGGTATGAAATGCATATGCTTGATGTTTCACTTAAGTGGTATGTTATAACATGTGCTTGATGATTTCCTTATGATCTAGTTGAGATCGAATTCTCAATTAATATGCTGATGGAGATGATGTCCTATATGTTGGTGCTATGTATAATTTCATTATATGCGTGATAGACATGTGTAAGATGATTTACTCTGGTTGTATGTCATAACATGTGTTAACATGCTCACGTGGTTGTATTTCATTTCCAATACTCTCACTTGATTTGCTGATGTGATTATATGTGTTTGGGACTATGCCTAGTCCAGGCAGTCGGTAACCGAGCGAATTCGTGGTTAGCTTATCTTCGCCACGAACGACGCGTCGATGAACGCGATCCGTGTTCTGGAGTTGGCGGCAGTGGTTAGGCCACACGAAGTATTTTACGCACTTCATGTCGTTCAACTTGAGATGCGATCGTGCTAGTCGAGCCCGTCAAGTAACCCGACTGGCCATTGTATGTTCACCCTGCATGAGTCATAATTGCTTGAACCTAGGGTACTGAACTTACCATTGTAAACCCTGTTAACCATGTTACCTTGATCCATAAAGACTCATGAGCCGGGCATGGTGGTATGAGACACCGTGGTCGAGCTGTCGGCCTACGCTGGGGCCACAAACCTCCCCGTAGTGACCAGTGAGCACCTAGACTCGTGAGCAGATTATGGTGGTATGGGACACTATATTCTAGCTGTCGGCCTACACTGATCAGGCGACGAGTCCTTTGTAGTGACCGCGAGCGTATTCTGAGTCTACGGGAGGCGACGACCCTTCAGTAGCAGTAGAGTACAGTAGGCCTGTATTGATAAGGTGATGGGGGAGCGGAGCAACGAGTGCGTGCAACAGCCCTGACAGCCCTTGCAGCGACCTACAAAATATACATCGTATGAGATTACTAGGAGTGACGACCCTAGATAGGATCTGTGTTGGGATTGATACAAGGGAAGTACCTTAGTTTCCCAATCCTGCTGTTTGAATGGACTAATAACAACTCGGAAATCATATCACCATAGCATTGCATGTGCCTGGAAGATGTGGAGCACTCTAGGGAGTGTGGCATGCCGCGGTCGTAAGATGTTGTCGTATGAGGGAGATCGTCGGTGAGGGCATACATCACGTCATGTCATAATTGCATTAACAACAGTATTAGGAATGTTTGATTTATTGCTTTACTATTATCGCATGATTGATTTGAGAACATGTTAATCCTTACTCTATTATTCCACTGAGTTAGCTACTCACTCCCACGTTACGGGATGGTGTTCCTGGACACCCACCAGACCCTTTTGTGATTGCAGATGATGGCGCGGCCTGCGAGGCGGAACTGGACTTGATGATGATGAGGAGGATCCCTCCTTTATGCGTGTTCTGATTGACGGGATTACAGGGAGGTTGATTAGATACTTTGACACTTGTCATTTTATATTTTTAGCGCACTCATGTATATTCATTTTGTCTACTTTTGGAGTATACATGTATGTATATAACCTGGTAACATATCCACACTCTGGAGGCATACAACAGTTTATATATGTTATACATATTATCACAGTCTTCCGCTTGTTAATTTAACCGTCTCTGGAGTATGATATGTTGTTCTAGCTTAATCTCACTCATGTTTAATGCGTTATCACAGACAACATTCAATCATACATATCTATGTTGCATAAATAACATTTTAGAACTCGGGAGTTGGGTTTTTGCTCGACCCCCCGATTTTCAGGATGTTACATAAATGGACACACATAACTAAGGTGAGGACGTCTGCCTTGTAGTAGAATGCGACGTCATCGCCCAGAAGAATCACCAAATGAGTATTAAGAAGCTCAATGATCTGCTCCTCTGGGACATGTCTAGCCATCCGTGTGGCAAAGCTATTCATATAATATACAAAAGTTAGTGTAACGCCCCAAAAATCGAGGGTCGAGAAGAAGCTCAACTTCAGAGCTTCAACGCATCACTTATGTAACATAAATAATGATGTATAAATGTTGCCCATATTAGTGCATTAAACATGAGTGGGATTATACTAAAATAACATATCATACTCTAGAAATAATTAGATTACGCAAGCGGAAGACTGCGATAAATATATAAAGCACATAAGTAGTTGTAAACCCCTAGAGTATGACTGTCACCAGGCTAAATATATACATGTTTGTTCCAAAATATCCAAAATGAGCAAATGTAATATCCAACTAGTTTGTATCCCCGTAATCCCGTCGACGCAACTCCAGGTCTACATAGACCCACCAGAGAGTTGTATGTAGAAGAATTCTTCATCATCGTCATAGAAGTCAGGCTCCGCTTCGTAAGCATCACCATCATCTGCAGCTAAAACAGAGTCTGGTTGGTGTTTTAAAACACCATCCCAGAGTGGGAGTGAGTGATGAACTCAGTAGAGATATAAGGCAAAGGTTAACTTATTATCAATTCAGTCAAGCAGTAATGATAAGATAATACAACAAACATATCCTAAGTACTCTTGTTAATGTAAGGATGGTATGCGATAATGATGCATGTCCTCGCCTGCACTCCCTTAGCGACATCATCTCACGATCGCGGCATGCACCACTTCGGACACGTGCGTTTCCTCACTAAAGTACATCTAATGCGGTGCATGATTGTGTTAGCTAATAGTTAATTAAGTTTATTCATACAGCAGGTTCGGGAAACTAAAGTACCTCCCTTTATATCATTTACCCAAATGATGATCCATATAGGGTCGTCAATCCTAGTTAATCATATACGATAGACAAGTTATAGGGTAACGTCATCCCTGATTTAAATGTAGTGGACAAGCAAGTTCAGGTCACTATGGGAGGCTCGTCGCCTCGGCATAGGCCTAGTTTATACTCAGGGTCACTACGGGAAAGGCTCGTCACCTTAGTGTAGGCCGATAACTCGAATACAGTGTCCCATACCACCGTATTTAGCTCACGAGTTTGGATCGCTCACTGGTCACTACGGAAAGGCTCGTCACCCTAGCGTAGGCTGACATCTCAACCACGGTATCCCATACCACCATGCCTGGCTCATGAGTCTTAGCAGATCGTGGTACGAAGGTTAAACAAGATTTTCACTGGTAAGTAGTACCTTTGATTCAAATAGTAGTGTTCATACATGGTGAACATACATTAGGTCAATCGGGTTACTTGACAAGCTCGATTGGTACGAGCGCACGTTAAATTAATCGACATAGAGTGCATATGCACTCCTCGTGGCCTAACCACTATCGATAATCACCATACGACTTGGATTCATCGAATGTATCCATTGTGGTGAAATTAGTTCGGCCACTAATTCAGAATCATTATCGATTGTCTGGACTACGTATTAGTCCTAAACCATCTCAAACACAGCATGTGGATACATGTGATATTCATAACAGCATTTAACGAACAATAGTAACATAAATCTCATTTGAGTATTTTAACAAAACATAAAGTAAATTATCATACATATGTACTTCATTCATAAATTACGTAGTAGTAAGATAGGTTACATGAAGGAAACTATAACTATAGATATGGTAATTGAGAATCCTATCTCAACGCCCTTATTAAATACATTTCAGTAAGCAATTTCTAAATCAGACATTTTATCAAATACTTAGACTATACATATCAACATACATGTAATAAATTAGTTATAACCTATATTATAGTAAATCCTTTCACAAAGGAGTTGCCACACATATAATAATCATGTATTCTCAACCAATAATCATGGCAAGCACAAATCATAATTTCATATTTATTCAGACATTTCAACAAACACATGGAATGCGTTATGTTCAATACAGTTTATATATATGTGTAATACACGCATCTAAGCACAAGTCAGTCATAAATCATTAACTGACATTGAAAGTCTTGAAAACCATAACCTAAACATTTATAGTCCTCACCTTTTGCCGATACGCCGATTAAGAACTCGGTTCATACACTACGCCTTTGTCTACTGCACAACGGCTACCTAAATCATAAATAAGTTAGCTATTTCACCGTTTTCTCTATTCGGATTCCTAAAACAGATTAGGATTAGGATTTCTTACCCAAAAATGGATTCAGATTCGATGGTGTAGCGACATGGGAGAGATGATTCAGCACGTGGAGTGGTGTGGAGTGAATCTCAGCAACAAACCACAAATCTCTCACACTTCTCCTCACTCTTTCCTCCTCTTTTCTCCCTTCTCTCTCCTAAGGTTTTAGAAAATTCATATGGAATGAGAGCGGGGTGGGTTTAGGGCTTTAAATAGGCCCAGAAGTGATGTCAATGGCCCCGGGGCTATGGTATACTTAGGTTATAGCCAAATAGTGGCTGTTTTGGTCTAACAGATCTCATCTGGAGGTCCATTACTCGCATACGGCCTAGAAAAAGTTTCCTGACAATGGATCTATGTTAGGTGAAGATTTTGATTCGATCGAATTTCTAGATCGATCGTGGAGGACCAGTTTCAGTTCAACGGTCATTGTCACTCAATCAGGCCCACAAGTGCACTGTCATGTGTAGGAAAAAAATTTTAATCCAAGGATGCAGTTGGGTCAGAATCTGACGGTCTGAAACCTTAAATTTGGCCTACAAGTAAATAGCTAAATCACTTTAGTTTGAGTTCATTTTCTAAAGATATTCGCGTTTCTCATACACTTCGCTCCGGGCTCAAGTTGTGTGTCTATAGATACTATTTGGACTTGATTCCCGCGATGATTTTTAAGATCAGTAAGGTGGTCATAACTGTATGGTTTAGTGGTAGTCATACTTTCAACGCGCAGTCCAGGTTCGATACAGAGTTTCAATGTGCTCCCAAAAGTAACTAGGTTTTGAGATTTCTCCTAGGTTTTTAGGTAATGTGGAGTTAGCGATTCTACTGGTTTTGGGTCTTGCAGTTCGTATAGAAAGTAGTTTAAGCTAATTTACTAATTAATTCAGTTTAATACTTAATTAATTTTTTATCCAATTTTTACATAATTTGATCCTTAGCGATTTCTACCTGAGGTGGTATTCGGGTTTTTGTACGGATTTTTTCGAGACGTTACAATCTACCCCCCTTAAAGAAAAATTTTATCCTCGAAATTTGTCCCTTTTCGTACTCCTCAAGAATCTGAGGGTAATTCTTATGAACCTCAACTTCTATTTCCCAATTAGCTTCTTCTTCAGCGTGATGCATCCACAGTACTTTCACAAGCGGGATAACCATACTATGCAGCATTTGTTCCTTTCTATCTAGGATACGCGTGGGTCGCAGTACATAAGTAGCATCTTCACTCAACTGTACCTGCTCTTATATGATAATGTGGGAAGGATCAAGAACGTATTTCTTCAGCATCGATACGTGAAATACGTTGTGCACGCCGACGCGTGGTGTGGGCAAAGCAAGAGAGTACGCTACCACACCCACTCGATCTAGTATCTGGAATGGGCCAATGAATCTCAATATGAGTTTCCCTTTCTTTCTAAACTAGAGGACTCCCTTCATTGGGAAAACTTTTAGGAATACATGGTCCCCAACTTCAAACTACAGTAGTCGCCATCTTGTATCGGTGTAACTCTTCTATCTGCTCTGTGCTACCAAAAGTCGATGCCTGATAATATCGATCTTCTCTGAGGTTACCTACACTAACTCTTGGCCAATCAAACTCTTCTCACCAACTTCTTCCCAACAATGCGGTGCTCGACATGGGCGCCCATACGGTGCTTTGTAAGGAGTCATGCCAATACTTGTTTGAAAATTATTGTTATAGGTAAACTCATCATAGGGAAGACAATCATCCTAGCTGTCTTTTAAATCAAGCACACGTGCCGCAACATATCTTCTAACACCCGGTTCACCCGTTTCTTCTGCTCGTCAGTTTATGGGTGGAACACTGTGCTGAACTTCAGTTTCACACCCATTGCTTCTTGGATACGAGTCCAGATGATAGATGTGAATCACGTGTCTCGATCCGACACGATCTCCATGGAAACTCCATGTAGACGTACTATCTCCTTGATGTACAGCCTGACCAAATCGTCTACTGAGTTTGAGACTCTAATCGAGAAGAAACGAGCCGATTTCATCAACTGGTCCACAATCACCCAAATGAAATCGTGTCCCTTCCTTGTCTTCGGTAACCTTGAAATGAAATCCATAGATGTGAAATCCCATTTTTATTCTGCCATGGGCATGGGCTGAAGTAGTCCAAGAGGTCAGCGATGCTCTGCCTTGACTTGCTGGTACGTGAGACAACAGGACACATAATCTACTATATGGGTCTTCATGTTATCCCACCAGTATGAACACTTCATGTCCCGGTACATCTTTGTACTACTAAGATGCATTGTCATCTTCAAATTGTGAGCAGCTTCGAGAACTTCCATTCTCAAGTCATGAGAATTTAGGATGTATAGGCGGCCATGATAATGTAAACCCTCATTCATACCAACTCTCCATTCTGAGTCTTCATTGTCACTAGCTCACTTTCTCAACTCTTCCAACCCTTCATCTTCCTTCTGATCCATAATAATTCGGTCCTCGATAAGTGGTTGTACACAAATATGTACGACGCTCTCGAACGGATCCTTTACCATAAGGTTCTGCTCAAAATCTCGCACAAATTTGACCATGTTCCATTCCTCTATCATCAGCGGAGTTGCAAACGCTATCGTCTTCTTACGGCTCAAAGCGTCTGCCACATGGTTGGCCTTGCCAGGATGGTAGGAAACATCAAACTTGAAGTCTTTCAAGGTTTCCATCCATCGTCGCTGCCTCATATTCAAGTATCTCTGTGTGAATATGTATCTGAGGCTCTTATGGTCATAAAAGAGTTCAAACTCCTCTCCATAAAGGTAATGTCTCCAAAGCTTTAATGCAAAGATGATGGCTGCCAACTCCAAGTCGTGCATAGGTAGTTCTCCTTGTGTTTCCTCAACTGTTGTAATGTATAGGTAATCACTCTATCCTTCTGCATAAGAACACAACCCAAATCAACACGATAGGCAATACTAGCACGGGTGTGGATGTCAACTTGTCCTTTAGTTCCTGAAAGGTTCCTTCTGCCTTCTCATTCCAAGCAAATTTGAGATCCTTCTGAGTAAGCTGAGACAACGGTCTGGCTATCTTGGAAAAGTCCCTTATGAATCGACGATAGTAACCTTCCAGGCTAAGGAAACTCCTCATTTCAGTAACCGAACCAGGTTGCTCCCAGTCTTGAACTACGGTTACCTTAGCAAGGTCCATAGTTATTCCTTCCTTAGACACCACGTTTCTCAGGAACTTGATTTCTTCTCGCCAAAAGTCACACTTCTTGTACTAAGCAAACAACTGGTTCTTCCTGAGAGTATCAAAGACTACTCGCAAGTGCTCCTCATGATCTTTCTAACTCTTGAGTATATCAGGATGTCATTTATAAACACGATGATGAATCGGTACAGATACGGTCGAAACACCTGGTTCATCTGGTCCATGAACATGGCAGGTGTGTTTATGAGTCCAAATGACATCACAAGGAACTCATAGTGCCCAAAGCTAGTTCTGAATGTTGTCTTCTGCACGTCTTCATCCCTGACACACAACTGGTGATACCCTGACTATAAGTCAATCTTTGAAAAATACCGTGCCCCTTTTAACTGGTCAAACAGATCATCTATCCTAGGCAAAGGATACTTGTTCTTTACTGTTACTTGGTTCAACCTGTGATAATCAATACACAATCACAGTGATCCATCCTTCTTCTTCACGAACAGCACGGGTGCTCCCCAAGGAGATACACTTGGTCATATGAAGCCTGCATTCAATAGATCATCAATCTGTCTCCTCAGTTCCTCCATCTCACACGGAGACATGCGATACATCGGTAGAGATATACGTGTTGCACCTAACGCTAGGTCGATGGTAAAATCAATCTCGTGCCGAGGAGGTAATCAAGGTATTTTTCTGAACACGTCCGTGAAATCCTGAACTACTGGCATATTCCCTAGTGTCGGACCATCAACATTCTCTAGCAAGGTAGCTTAACAACTAATACAGTAGTACCAACTGACCTGAACTAGGAAAGTAAAGGTCATGCCCTCCTCAACCTGAACCAAGTGGGCTTCTAAGGCAGCTCGATCATGATGGCACTCATCTGTAGCATGAGGAGAGCCCCCATTAGAATCTTGGTCCTCTTCTTCATCACTTTCTTCCCTTCAATTCCCGTCTCATCCCCACTCTCATCGAGTCAGGCTTGACGTTGTCGAGGGCCAATTCTCATGTTATTGAGCATTGTGTCATTGATGAAATGAATCAGTGCAAGATTATCTGTGGCAAGTCTGTAGCCGAATTCATGAGCAAGCTTGCATATAAGTCGACCGAATGAGAGTGAAATGTTTGTACTAGGAGAGCGTGTGGTCTGAACTATCTGTAGTAGTACGTACATAGGCATGCATAGCTTGTCTCCTTGCCCCGCTCTGTATAGGAAGTCTACCATCAAACACGTGCATTCGTTGCGATTACTCCACCTAGGATACACATTATGGGTGAATATGTGGTAGAGTAAGCGAAAGTCATGAGTCATTTTTGTTGCTGGGAGGCAATTGCCTTGATTCCATTGAATCAGTCGGCTGCAAAGAAATCGCGTATGACGATCTCTTTCACGCATACTCCTGAGATTCTTCTAGCTAGCATGAACCTCACCACGTGGAATCCTCATGATTCAGGTTATCAAGTCTATATTGACAATGGCTTCACGCCTTCCCATGAGGATAGAGAACTGCAAAGGCTTCAGCAGTGGATCTCGTATGTGGGAGTAAAAGGCTCGGACAGTGCTCTCATTCGCACATGACTTGCCCTCAAATATGAGACCCCACTCGGCGTTCAACAGGAGGTCCATCACTGGATAAAGTCCAAATAGTCTTTCATTCATGTGTGCTTCAAAGATAACTCTACGGCCTTGAAACCTACCATGTCCTATGTTCGCCAGTAGAGTTCTTTCGAGGGAAACTTAGGGATCGAGATCCCGCTTCATCCTTATCTCTCGTGCGATGCTTGTACTTGCTTCGACGCTTGATTTCTTCCTTGGAAGGGTTAGGTGGCTAGACCTATCTTCATATGTGGAAGCCCTCTTCTTTCTCATGAGGGAAAGAAGTGTGGAGAGAGAAGATAGCAGCTACAAGCTCGAAAAGAGCCATAAGAGTGAAACAAGATGGAGGGTTAAGATAGGTTGGTGGACCTTAAGATTTTTGAGACACAAAGGAGATTTGTGTGCTCAAATGGGAGGAAATGAGAGAGATAGGAGATGGATTTTAGGAATATGATGGAGGATGGGTATGAAATGAAGAAGATGAAGAAGATATGAGAATGGAGGGAGACTTGAGAGAGAAAAATCAGATTTTTGAGAGCTTAGAGGGGTTTAGAAGCTTGAAAATGGAAGAATGAAGCAAAAAGGGGCATATAGAGTGGTCCCACATCTGTTTCATGGGCCCCACATGCGTGTACATCATCGCCCGTCGTGGCCCGCTGTGACCTGACCAGCTCGCCGAACCTAGACCGCGAGGCCTCGCGGTAGGCACAATGCATTCATGATCCACCGGACCTAGGGTGATGGCATCCCCCCCGGGGTTCCAGAAATGTATGGGGGCCACTTTGGTCCCCTGATTTACCCCATTTGGGCCCTCGAGTCCGTTTGAGACATTTTTAGAGTCTATCTCACGTATATTCACGCGTTCTGGTTATTTGAGTATGGAATATGTTGAATTATCGCCTAAACCTGTCAATTAATGGTCTAAAAAAGAATTGGGATCATCTCACATGATCACAAATGCATACAGGTCCCGTTTCTACGGTCAGTTTTGCCCGTTGGTGAAACTTGGAATCCTATGTTCGTTTCTATATTTTCTCGCCCCCTCCTATGTTAAAGTATGTTAGAGTGCATTGTGTATCCATAAACAAGGTCCAATTTAATCTAAATTATGCTCTGATACCAACTTGTAATGCTCCGAAAATCGAGGGTCGAGCAGAAGCTCAACTCCTGAGTTTCAACACATAACTTATGCAACATAGATAATGATGATGTTTAAATGTTATCCATATTAGTATATTAAACATGAGTGGGATTATACTAAAATAGCATATCATGCATGTTTGTTCCAAAATATATAAAATGACTAAATATAATATCCAACTAGTATGTATCCTTGTAATCCCGTCGACGCAACTCCAGGTCTACATAGACCCGCCAGAGAGTTGCATGTAGGAGAACTCCTCCTCCTCATCGTAGAAGTTAGGCTCCGCTTCGTAAGCATCGCCATCATCTACGGCTAAAATAGAGTCTGGTTGGTGTTTTAAAACACCATCGCAGAGTGAGAGAGAGTGATCAACTCAATGGAGCTACAAGGTAAAGGTTAACATGTTATCAATTCAGTCAAGTAGTAATGATAAGATAATACAACAACATATCCTAAGTACTCTTGTTAATGTAAGGATGGTATGCAATAATAATGTATACCCTCGCCTACACTCCCTCAGTGACATCATCTCACGATTGCGGCATGCACAACTCCGGACACGTGTGCTTCCTCACCAAAGTGGTGCATGATCGTGTTAGCTAATACTTAATTAGGTTTATTGTAACGCCCTGAAAATCGAGGGTCGAGGATAAACTCCACTCTCGAGTTTCAAAACATCACTTATGCAACATTTTCAATGATGAATGAATGTCGACTATAATAGTGCATAAAACATGAAGTGGATTAAGCCAAAACAACATATCATACTCCAGAGACAGTTAAATTAGCAAGTGTAAGAATGTAATAGATACATAAAATATATGAAGTGTTGTAAGTCTCCAGAGTGTGAACATGTTACCAGGTTAACTAAATACATGTATCCTCCAAAATAGAAAGAAGAGAATATAAATGGGTGTGTAAATAAAAGGTAAAATACCAAGTGTATTGGCATCTAATCAGTAACCCTGTAACCCCATCAATCAGAACCTACATATAGGAGGGATCCTCCTCATCATCATCAAGTTCGGCTCCGCTTCGCAAGCATCGCCATCATCTGAAACTAAAATAGGGACTGGAGGGTGTCCGCAACACCATCCCGTAACATGAGAGTGAGTAGCTAACTCAGTGGAATCATAGAGCAAAGGTTAACATGTTATCAAATCAATCACGTGATAATGGTAAAGCAAGCAATCAAACATTCCTAAACACTGTGATTAATGCAAGAATGAAATGACATGATGGATGCCCTCACCAACATACTCCCTCATGCAGCACCATCTTACGTCCGCGGCATGCTTTCTTCCCTCAGTGCTCCACATCTTCCAGGCACATGTAGTGTGATATGAATATGATTACCGAGTTGTTATTAGTCCTTTTCATACAACAGGATTGGCAAACTAGGGTACTTCCCTTATATCATTCCCAATAAGGATCCTATCTAGGGTCGTCACTCCTAGTAGTCTCATACGATGATATATTTCTAGGTCACTGCAAGGGTTGCTAGGGCTGTTGCACGTACTCGTTGCTCCACTCCCCCATCACCTTATCAATACAGGCCTAGTTGTACTCTTGTTGCTACGGAAGGGTCGTCGCCTCACATAGACTCAGAGTACGCTTGAGGTCACTACAAAGGGCTGCCAGGGCTATTGCTCGCACTTGTTGCACTGCTCCCCCATCACCTTATCAGTGTAGGCCGACAGCAAGAATATAGTGTCCCATACCACCATAATCTGCTTACGAGTCTGGGTTGCTTATTGGTCACTACGGGGAGGTTTATGGCCCCAGCGTAGGCCGACAGCTCGACCACGATGTCCCATACCACCATCCCCGGCTCATGAGTCTTAGTGGATCAAGGTACCACGGTTATCAGGGTTATCACTGGTAAGTTCAGTACCCTAGGTTCAAGCAGTTATGACGAATACAAGGTGAACATACAATGGTCAGTCGGGTTACTTGATGAGTCCGACTAGCGCGAGCGCACGTCGAATCGACCGACATGAAGTGCATAAGCACTTCGTGTGGCCTAACCACTGCCGACGACTCTAGTACGACTCGGGTTCGTCATACACATCCTTCGTGGCGAATAGAATCCAACCACGAATTCTAAACTGTTACCGACTCCCTAGACTAGAGTATAGCCCCAAGCGCAAAGATGTGAATCAGTAATCATATGAGATAAACAAAATTGAAATAACAAGAAATTTCAGCATGTTATCAGCATGTTATAACATACATCATAAGCAGTTAACCATACACGAGTACTTCACACATAAGGTAATCAATTGAAATACCACAAGCATGGAGAAAAACATGTACATCATCAAATTAGTTGAGAATCCAGTCTCAACGCTAATCTACAACACCATATACTCAATAGTTACTAATACATACATTTACACAAACACTTAGACTACACAACTCCAACGTACTTAACGTATGTTGATTTCAGCATATAATATGACAGATCCTTATATCAAGGAGATGTCTAATACACAACAATCATGTTCTTACATTCAAAACATATGGCAGGCATAAATCATATTGATTTAGGCATTTCAACAAACACTTAGTCTACATAGCATATGTCGGCCAATATGTGCATTAGGGCGAATCTCTTCGCCAAACAGATCATACATGTATAACTAGTATAGGTACACGGTAAATACTCATGGCAATCATATCAGAAAAATACGTACGCATATAGTATTTCCTACAAATACCTAAAATACCCTGAATCTCATATCTTCGTACATATTTAAAATAAAAAACGGACGGCATGTTCTACATGTCAAACAACATCCTTATCAACAATCTACCATTAAACGGCATTGAAAGCTTTGAAAAAAGGTAATCTAAACGTCTAAAATCTGCACCTTACACCGTAGAAGCATAATGAATAGAATAGGTATTCTACGCTTCCGTCAACGTCGATATGACGACCTATAACACAAGGTGAGTCAGCTACTTAGCTACTTGCATCGATAGAAATCCTAAAATAGATTAGGGTTAGGGTTTTCTTACCTAGAACGAAACCAGAATTGCCAGATTAGCGATGCAGGCGGATGGCTTTAGCACGTGGAGCAGCAGAGAAGAATCCCTGGGAGAAACTCCAACTCTCTCTCACTTTCTCTCTCTTTTCTCTCCTCTCTCTCCTAGGGTTTTTTCTAAATTTGTATGGGTTAGAAAGCTAAGGGTTTAAGGCCCTTTTATAAGCCCAAACATAATCAAAACAGACTTCAAGTCAAGTTATACTTGGGTTATAGCCAAATCGGGTCTTTCCCGATCCAAAAGAATATTTCTGGAGGTCCCCTGACTGAATGCAGTCGGACTTAAGCTCATGGATGTTGGATCCTAATCACATTAAGTTTTTAGTTCGATAGGATTCCCAGATCGCTCGTGGCGGACCAGTTTCAGTTCAGCGGTCACTGAGACTCGATCGAGGATTCTAAGTACACTGACCTGAGTGGAAAATGTTCCCTGATCTGAGGGTGTATTTGGGTCAGATTCCGACGGTCTGAATGCTTAAAAAATGTCACGCAAGCGACAGGTGCCAAATTTATTAAAAATTGAATTAATTTTCTAAATATTTTTCTTTTCTCACTCTCTTCACTCCGGACTCAGTAAAATGGTCGTGGGACATCATCTGGACTTGATTTTTGGGATGATTGTCAAGTCCAACTAGGCGGTCAAGATTGTCTAAGTTCGGGATAATCGGACTTTCGATGTGCGGTCCAGGTCTGATACAAAGTTTTCGAATGCTCCCGTGAGTAACCGGGTTTAGAGTTTGATCCTAGGTTTTAGGGTATTGTAGCGTCAACTATTCTATACATTTTGGCTCTAGCAAATCGTGTTTAAAGTAATTGGTGACAATTTCACAGGTCATCTAGTTTAGCGCTAGTTAATTTCATCTAATTTCTAAAGGAAGTAGCCCCTAATGATTTCTGCTTGAGGTGGGATTTGAAGGGTGGAGTGAGTGATATATGAAAATGAACAAGGAAGTGTTTGGAGAAGGATTTTGGGGGAGATTCGAAAGATTTTCCAAGAAACGGAAGGCTTGGAGGGGTGGTTTATGAAGGAAGTACTAAAATGAAAAAGAAATAGGGGTCGAACCCTATACCATAGGGTCCCACTAGGCCCCACATGCAATCGGCCCGAACGGCCCGCCCGGCTTGACCCGTTTACCGGCGAGGCGTCGCCGACTCAGCAAGGTCCTCACCGACCACTGGTGGATTTGGTGATGCCTCACCATTTGGACGAGGTTCTCCTGTCCCCTAGGCCCTAAAAAAGTATGGGGCCCACCCTGGGTCCCCCTGTAAGTTGATCATTTGGTCCCCGACTCCATTTGAGGCATTTTTAGGGACAATTTATAAACCGAAATGATTTTATGCAGCATATAGCATATGATTTTGGGGTAGGAAATGCTAATCTATCCAACTAACATATTTATTTTGTTATATTCCAAAAGGTTAAGGGTCAAGACCCATTTTAGCCAGTTATTTACTATTCACGGTAAGTTTTAGCTTCGGTATTATTCTTCATCATTAATACCCTAGGATTGGTATGTATTATGAATGTGTTTAGAAAATAAATAAAGAATAAAGTGGCGGAAGGTGAGATTTTGAAGGAATTAGATAAAAAGAGGTTTTAGGCTTTGAGATTGAGTGTAAGATGTTGGGGTTGACCTACCACCTAAGGACATTCATTTCTAGGTTTGAAATGGAATGAAACATGGCCTAAACCCTTTGATCGACGGTCTAGAAGTGATTTGGGGTCGTTGAGTGTGATCAGGAGTGCACGGACTCGATCTCGGTGACTGTTTACAGTGAGTTTTAGTTTAAGTATAGTTCTTCACTATTTAAACTTGAGGATTCGTGTCTAATATGAAAGTACTTGGAGAAGTTTGAAGAATGAGGTGGTGAAAGGTGAGAGTTTGAAGGAAATGGGTTTAAAAGTGATTTCTTTGACTTTGGGATTGAGCTTTGAGAGTGTTATGGTTGACCCATTACCTAAGGACGCCTAACTCCAGGTTGACAAAAATCCGAGGTGTTACATTTATTTATGCAACAGGTTCGGGAAGCTAAAGTACCTTTCTTTATATTATTTACGCAAACGATGATCCATATATGGTCGTCAATCCTAGTTAATCACATACGATAGGTAAGTTATAGGGCAACGTCACCCTTGATTTAAAAGCAATGGACATGCAAGTTCACGTTGCTATGGGAGGCTCGTCACCTCGGCATAGACATAGTTTATACTCGGGGTCACTACGGGAAAGGCTAGTCGCCTTAGCGTAGGTCAACAGCTCGAATACAGTGTCCCATACCACCGTATTCCGCTCACGAGTTTTGGTCACTCACTAGTCATGACGGGGAAGCTCGTCACCCCAGCGTAGGCCGACAGCTTGACCACGGTGTCCCATATCACCATGTCCGGCTCATGAGTCTTAGCAGATCGTGATACATAGGTTAAACGGGTTTTTCACTTGTAAGTGGTACCTTATATTCAAGTAGTAGTGCCCATACATGGTGAACATACATTAAGCCAATCAGGTTACTTGACAAGCTCGACTGGTAGGAGCACACATTAAATTAATCGACATGGAGCGTATATGCACTCCTCGTGACCTAACCACTGTCAATAATCACCGTACAACTCAGATTCATAGAACGTATCCATTGTGGCAAAATTAATTAGGCCAATAATTCAGGAATCATTACCGATTTCCTGGACTACGTAGTGGTCCTAAACCATCTCAAACACAGCATGTGGATACATATGATATTCATAACAACATTTAATGAATAATACCAACATAAATCTCATTTGAGCATTTTTAATAAAACATAAAGCATATTATCATACATATGTACTTCATTCATAAGTTACGTAGTAGTAAGATAGGTTACATGAAGAAAACTATAACTATAGATATGGCAATTGAGATTCCTATCTCAACGCCCTTATTAAATACATTTCAGCAAGAAATTTCTAAATCAGACATTTTATCAAACACTTAGACTACACATATCAACATACATGTAATAAATTAGTTATAACCTATATTATAGCAAATCCTTTCACAAAGGAGTTGCCACACATACAACAATCATTTATTCTTAACCAATAATCATAGTAAGCACAAATTATAATTCCATATTCATTTAGACATTTTAACAAATACATGGAATGCATTATATTCAACGCAGTTCATATATATGTGTAATACACAGAAAACATCACATTTAAACACATGTGATAACAATCATGTCAGTCATAAATCATTACCTGACATTGAAAGCCTTGAAAATCATAACCTAAATGTTTATAGTCCGCACCTTTCACCGATACGCCGATTACAAACTCAGTCCGTACACTACGCCTTTGTCTACGGCACAACGGCTACCTAA
The DNA here is from genome assembly GCA_037074715.1 of Magnolia kwangsiensis. Taxonomy (NCBI): domain Eukaryota; kingdom Viridiplantae; phylum Streptophyta; class Magnoliopsida; order Magnoliales; family Magnoliaceae; genus Magnolia; species Magnolia kwangsiensis. The sequence continues at coordinate 75,096,136 of CM073578.1, forward strand.
ATCATGAAATAGGTTAGCTATTTCACCATTTCCTTCATTCGGATTCCTAAAACAGATTAGGGTTAGGATTTCTTACCCAAAAAATGGATTTGGATTCAATGGTATAGTGACACGGGAGAGATGATTCGGCACATGGAGTAATGGGAGTGAATCCTCTCTTTTTATAAAGATTCTTAGCCGCATGCATTAATTGCCCACATTTAATGGCGCAGCCGAGATGTTACGACTCACATTACTTTTCACATGGCGACTGCCCATTCGCGATTCTGACCTGATCTTTGAGGTAAGGCCACATGCTCGCACGCCATTGGCCGAAAACTGAAGGGAAGCCGTACTGGCGCATGCCTCTTTGAGTAGCTATTTCAATCATTATGGGTCATCTTTTATCTTTGCGCATGCTGCCTTTCCGTCACTCCTGCAAAGATAACAAATCGATCTGACCTCTTAGATGAAAGACATTGCATGTGTCAATCCCCACCAACTTACTTCCTGAGCTTGTGGAATAAGCTAGGAAGCAATGGGGCTACTGTTATGGGTAAAAATGGACTAACCCAAAGCAACCTATATAAGAGAATACACAAAGCATTTCTAAGGAAGTAGCTTGGCTTTGATGGTTAGGTGCGACCTCTATGAGCAGCCCGATGGTCTGACCATGAGCAGAGAAGTACAAATTGTCAAAAAGCTCTTGATATTACGAATAATGAACTATTGTACGATCCAGTACGACCTATGCATCGAAAGTGGGCTCGACCATAGCCCAACTTACTATAGAAGATCGCCAACTACGCCAAAATCGAGAATTTACGACGGATACGTCGTAAAAATTGCTTGGTTTTACGATGGATTTAATCTGTCACAAATGGAAAATGTTTATCGCCAATCCCGTTTTTCTCGAAAATCCTTAGTTTAAAAAGTCCCAGAATTTCGCGACGAACTAAAATCCGTCACTAAAATTTGATTTACGACAGATTGTGGTCCGTCATAATTTTGTGATAGATTAAATCCATCGCAGATTTTAATTTTGTGATGGAATATGATCAGTTGCAAATTACAGCCCAAAATAGCACTTTGTGACGGGTTTTAGTTACTTTTGCGACGGATCATAGTTCATTGTAAAAGGACTTCTGCCTTGAACATTTGTTTTTTTTTTTTTTTTTTCATTTTTTTAGATTATAGTGGAAAATTATGTTTTTTTGTAGTCTAAGAATTGTTTTTTAATAGAATTTCAGTGGTTTAATTGTACATATTTGTATCTAAGATTATTTTTTAACAATTGATTAATTACAAAGAATTTTTTATTTTGTTTTTATATCAAATGAGTGGAAATTATTATTAATTTTTTAATTTAAAACTATTATTTAAATTATTTGTAATATATCACTTGAAAAAGAATATTGAGAAGTTTAAAAACATTAACAATGTTTGAGAAAATTTTCGATTTTGAAAGAAAAATAACCATGATTTAATAAAAATTTATTTTGTAGGGAAAAAAAAAAGAATATTGAATAAAGTTGATAATTTTGAAAAAAAGAATTTAAATTCGAGAAAAAAATAATATCCTAAAAAAGAAAATTAAAAAGATTTAAAAAATTTTGAAAAATTTGACAACGTTGAAAAATGAAAATATTTTTAAAAAGAAAATGAGAGTTTGTATTTTGAAAAATAAAATAAAATTGAGAAGTTCAATAAAAATTGACAAGTTCGAAAAAAATGCATTTTTTTTTAAAAAAAATAAAAATGGAGAAGTTCGAAAGAATTGAAAATTTTAAGATAAAATGATATTAGAAAATCGATACTTTAATAAAAAAACAAACATTTTGAAATGGAAAATAAAGAAGTTGAAAAAATTTGTGATATTGAAAAATAATTGAAAATGTTCAAAATTTGAAATTAAAAGAAAAAGTTATTTATAAAAATATACATTTTGAAAAAAAACCATTTTAAAAAAGAAAATTAATAGGTTGAAACCAAAATGATGCTTTTAAAGAAAAAATCAGCATTTTGAAATTTTCGAGAAAAAAATTTAAAATTTGAGAAATTTTTTGAGATTTTGAAAATAAAAATTCTGAATTTGTATTTTATTTTTTTGAAACATTTGATAATGAAAATGATATTTTGTTAAAAGATTTCATAGAAAAATTAAGAGTAAAAAAATATACATTATGAAAAAAATGTGATTTTTAAATGGAAATTGAGATTTATCCGTGAAATTTTTTCTTTTACTAAATTATACCATTTTTGGACAATATAATCTGTCCAAATTGAAGAGTAAATAACTTTAGATGTTTAAATCAAATTTCACTCAAATTGTTGATCAATCTTATATGCCCAATATTTTTTCTCAGATGTAGCTTGATCGAGGCGAGTAACTAGTCAAATTGAGGGTATTGATCAGTAAAATAGAGTGAATGGACCAGACATGTAAAATGGGCCAAATATTATGGTCAAAATTGTGACCCAACTTATTGACCTTGTGAGAACCTAAGAATTGATGTTAGTAAGTTTTGTGGGCCCCATCATGATGTGTGTCGAACATCAACACCGTGCATTTGATGTGTCCCCTTTAGGTTATGAGATATCTCAAAAATCATTCATATAAAAAACTCAGGTAGGCCATAACATCTAAAACTATATGAAGACATCCTAAAAAATATAAAAGCACTTGGTGGGGCCCACATGAGTTTTGGATGCGGCTCAAACGTGGTCTAACCCCTCATCCAAGTGGGACATACATAATGAGTGGGTTGGTGTAACATCCCGAGTCTTCAAAACCCGAGTATATGACTCGTTCTCCAAAAACCTGAGTGTTAACCTTTAAAGATAGTCAAATTTTGGTATTTTTTTCCTTTTTCTTTCAGAGTTAGCACTTTAGCGAAAGATGGACAAATCAAACATAAAGGAAAATTTGCATTTCATTTAGAATATACGAGCGACTACCCATAATGACTTATACAAACCAATGTCCCTTATAATAGCAAATACAAAAATTATATAATTTACATAAGAGAAATAATAAAATGCATATAAACTTGAGCCGCAAGATCGCGCAGCTTTTCCTGGCAGATACAACCATACATCCCTGATAATTGTACCCTGCTCCTTATCACTCTGGACACGAGTGTCTTTTAAGCCACCTGTGCTACCTACACGGTTATATATTTGATAGATAAGTGGCCAACTCAGTGTGAATTGTCCTCAAGATTATACACCACCGCCTTATCTAAGCATAGTTAAAAACAATAAGGCAATCAAAATAATACATGATGCAGTCTTTTTAAATGCATGGATGTGTGAATGCATATAGACCTAGGGATGCTCATCTAGTCAAACTTGAGCTCGTCACCATGCATAAGACCGGTCATTAGCATAACACATTTCATATAGCATGGTGACCAAGTCATCATGTAGGTCGATAGTCGATGGTCTACGAGCTAGCGCAACGATACCCCACTAAAACTAAGGGCACATGCTACAACAGCCAGAATTAGCCACTTGTCATCGTCAATATGCTATGAATGCATTATTAACCAAACCATTATTATTTTAATTACAATCAGCCAATTTGAGTAACTCATTGGTCACTTGTAAAGTCTCAAAAAAATCCATACAAAGGCCCGAGTACCACCTTAGGTAGAAATTCCTAAGGACTGTATTCTGTAGAAATTTAGGCAAAAATTAATTAAGTACTAAACTAAATTGATGGATTTAGCTTAACCACCATTTATGCAAATGGCAAGACCCAAAACCATCAAAGTCGCTAACTCAACACTACTTGAAAACTTAGGAGAAATCTCATGAGCCTGTCACTCTCGGAAGTACATTAAAACTCCGTATCAGACCTAGACTGCACGTCGAAAGTCCGATGTCCGTGAAACTATAGGGTTATACCCATCCTACTAGGCTTGACAATCATTGTGGGAATCAAGCCTAGATGGTGTCTAAAAATGCACAACTTGAGCCCTGAGTGAAGTGCGTGAGAAACGCAAATATCTTTAGAAAATGTATTGAAACTTAAGTGAATTAGGTCATTCGCTTACTCACCAAATTGAGGATTTTAGACCGTTAGTTTTTGACCAAACTTCACCCATGGGAAAAGGAAATCTCTCTACTCATATCCGTATAGTCATGGCCCCGATCGAGCAAGTTCGGCCGTTGATTTGACGTGGGTCTTTCACAACTGATCAGTCTATCCAATCGCGTCGAAGTCACATCTTGGAATAGATCCATTGTCAAGGAACTTACTCTGTGACATAGGTGAGTAATGGGCCTTCCTACGAGCCTGGTTTGTCAAAAACAAGCACCCTTTGGTTATAAATTAAGTATACCATGGCCCTGGGGCCATTTACATCAGTTCTGGGCCTATATAAAGCCCTTAAACTATCCCGTCTCTTCCTCATACGAATTTTCTAAAAACCCTAAGGGATTGAGAGAAAAAAAAAAGAGAGAAAAGAGGAAGGAAGGAATAAGAATTCTTAGAGATCTTTGCTGGGATTCTTTCCTACAACTTGTCACGCTCCAAACCCAGAAATCGGATTCACAAGAATCCCGATCGACGAATCTGGTGCCAACAGCCTCCGTAGTACCCCATTCTCAGCTCCTAGCATTCATATGCTAGATTTTTGATCTGGGATCTTACAAGGAGGATTTTTTTTATACATTTAACTATTAATAAGCATAACCACAAGTTTACCCAAATCATAAAGGCAACATCATCATCACATATCCACTAATATAATCATTTGAATACAATGCTGAAAGGAAAATATATATGTCAAAATCAAAGCTCTAGAAAATAGCTGCATGCTCCAAGCTCAATGCTGCTGCAACCTAACATCACCTGCACGCATCTATCGTGTATAAGCTTATAGAAAGCTTAGAGGATGGTATAAGTGTGTGCACGAGATAAGTGCCAAGTATTCAATACAATATCATAATCATACAATACCGGAAAGCTATTAATCCATAAACCATACAATGACTGAATAAGCAGAAACACTGATAAGAGCAGGAATTATCAGCGTAAACAGAAATACTGACAAGATTAAAATCATGTGATGACAGAATAAGCGGAAGTATGAACAAGTCCATAAGTTAATCAATATCAGAATACGCAATATAGGACAGCTATGCAAATGATGAGTCATAGATAATCAAATGTCGAATGACAAGGATATAATGTAATACACAATTCGAAAGAGCTAACAAATATAATCACTCTCATCTAAGTCACAAGAATACAAAAATATGACAACCTACAATGCCACATGCCGAAGATGTAATGGAATATGCAGTATATGGTGCTAATGGAATGACCATGCTGGAGTGTGATGTCGGGACGATAGTACATAGTATCGCAGGCTACGGGGTCCACCACAAGGAACCTCTATCCAAACCAGTCTCATACCTAAATTTGGATAGTCTGACTCAACGTGGTAAACTCCTGATCTCAGGTTAGTCGCGCGCCCAACCAAAATCCTTGTCATAACGAAGATACACAACAATTAGTTGCGCACCACCAGTCCGAGTGGATAGTGAATGGATGAATGAATGAATATGCAACTCCTACTTAGTAGCCTGTCAGCACAGTAGCCTGCCAACCGCTGGTAGCTCACCCAGTGTGGTAGCTCGGACAAGCCTCAGCCCTGCCCACATCACACTCGCCCACATCAGCGTCTGCCCACGTGCGCCCCCCACATGCACAACAGTGACGGGGTGTCATAATATCATATCAGTCCTCATATCAGTACGGTTCCTCTCTGGGGAAATCACCGGGGTCTATTACACTTCACACCACCTGTCGCCCCAATCAAGCGCACAACTGGGTAAGTGGAAAAGACCTCACTATCTGCCGATCAGTAGTTTGCCAATACCTACGCGGCTCACCGATAGTGGACCCATTCCTCGAGCTGGTCAAACTCAGCCTAGCCATGCCTACTCCCTCGGGCGGGTAAGGCCGCACCCCCTTCCAACCGACCACGACACAGTGGAGAGCGCAGCCATCTGGTAATTGGCATTCAACGCTCATCTACCCACTCAGTCTAGATGTTGGAGCAACCTCTGTAACCAAGAGGGTGTTTAGGAATTTTCACCCAGGGCCATCTATGGCGGCCCGATGCTCGAACAGATTTTCGGTGTCCCATCTGGCCATCCATGATATGCCTGTGGAGGCTATGGCCCTGATGTCACTAGGGCGTACAGTAATCACAACACAATGCAAGATGCATGAGTCATACAATCCAATCATGCATCAATCCTGCGCATGTCATGCGCTCATGTGAGATAATCTCCACCTATCAGGGAGTCTCACATCATCCTGCCCAATGACATATGCAATGGTCAATCACATCTCATAACAAACATGCAGATGATGCGAATGGGTATGTATCGTGATGTTATGATGTCACATACTCATAAACGGTATCAATAATTGGCATCGACAATGTGGACTTTTAACTAACACTGCCCCCAAGGAATGACCCACATAGAATCAAATATATAATGGGCACATGGCCTCACACAAGGGCCAAATATACGAAACAGGTGAGCCTTGGTCATAGGCCTAACACATATCACAATGGGCCTTGCCCATAGGCCTCAAATACATCTTGTTGGGTCGCACCCATGGGCCTCAGATATATCATAATGGGCCTCAAATATACTTCGCAGGTGAGTCACATACCTGGGTCTAATACACATCAGTATGGGCTACATCATATAGGCTAATATACATCACTATGGCCACAACCCATGGGCTTTAAATACACAATAGGTGGGCCCTACAGATGGGCCTCAAATATATACCATGGGTGAGCCTTAATGGACAGGTCACCAATACAACAGGATGGGCCTAATGACATGGACTCTATAAATATATCGAATAGGCTGCACCAATTAGGCCTTACATACATTGCAATGGGCCATGACCCATGGGCCTTGCATACATCAAAATGGGCCTTGCAACATGGGCCTCATATATATTTAAGGTGGGCCTCAACAACGGGCCTCATACACATCAAGGTGGGCCTTGCAACATGGGCCTCATATATATTTAAGGTGGGCATACACATCAAGGTGGGCCTCAACAACGGGCCTCATACACATCAAGGTGGGCCTCAACAATGGGCCTCATATATGGCCTTAGCAACAAGCCACATATATATCAAGATGGGCTTAATCAATCATATGGGCTAAATCAATCAAATGGCCGATACGAGCAGGCCGATCAAATGGACCGATACAAATGGGTTGTGCGTCATGAAGTTATACTAAGCATGTTATAAAGCAATGCCCTATCCTTACAACGCAGCTGGCCTAGACGGCTTCATACAATAAGTACGGGCCTACCAATGGGCCCTAGGGAGAGTCGCAATGCGGACATTTAACCAACATTATACTCGCAATGTGGACGTCAAACCAACATTGCTCCCAAGGTGTAGCCCATAGTTAATAACATTACTTAAACCAGGTTGAGATCACACATTGCAATGGACCTTAGGTACACCCCATTGGGCCTTAATTACATCAAATGGGTCATGTCATATGAGCCTTTTACTCATCAAATGGGCCACATCAATGGGCCACACAAATGGGCCTTATGTGCATTGCAATGGGTCATAACCCGTGGGCCTTAGATTGCATCAAATGGTTCTCGACCCATGGGCCTTATACATATCAAATGGGCCTAATCCCATGGCTTTAAAATACATTAAATGGGTCCAATCCCATGGACCTTGGAACACATCAAATGGGTCCACTCTATAGGCCTTAAATTACATCAAATGGGCCTAATCCCATGGGCCTTGGAACACATCAAATGGGTCCACTCTATGGGCCTTAAATAGTTCAACAACTAGCTACATTCATGGACTCAATTAAATTCAACTCTGGTGGGCCTCAAAAGTGCATTCATTAAGCCCAACATTTAAGGAACTAAACGTATAAATCATTTCTTCTAAGATCTTTATAATATGGTGTGTCCTACTCCTCAAAATTTCAGCCCAAGGCCCGCATAATTGTAACGTGTTGCTGTCCTAAATTTGGGCACTCCATTAGAGTGGGTCCAAGGCCTCTAAAACTCTGAAAAGTGAGGGCCAAAGTCTCTCATCATGCATACAATGATAGGAAACCCAAAAAGGTGGCCCACAATCAGAAGAAATATTTTTGAATTATGGTTTTTTATCAAGGCATATTACTGGACTGCACAGTAGAAAAAATCTGGGAGTCCAACCATCTTGGCCCATTCTTTTGGATACCCAAACGGGGTCACTTGAGGCTGAAATTTCATAGAGTGATACTTCCATGGTGGGTCACACCCCCACAAAATTTCATAATTTTTAGATATCTATAAGTATTTTAATTAATTTAAACAAAACAAACTGTACAAAAAAAATCGGACAGACCTGGATGTCCCAACGTGGTAGGCCAGTCCGACCCTCACCACGGTGTGTACAGGGGTCCATTTGCCCTGAAATTTTGTAGGTGGGTTCTAACATAAGTGGACTACACTGCTAAAAAATTTTAAAATTTTTGGACATCTGTAAATATTTTAATTCATTTACATAAATCAATCTGTCCTGAAAATCAAACTGATCTGGACACCATATTATAATGGGTCGGTCCCGCCATCACCATGGTGTGTACGGGCGTCCATTGGCCCCAAAATTTTGTAGGTGGGTCCTACCATAAGTAGGCCACCCCCCTGAAATTTTTATAATTTTTAAACACCCATAGGTATTTTAATAAATTTTAAAAATCCAACTGTCCATGGTGGAATGTTGCTGGAACAGTGCAGAAAATTCAGACTGTCCACCTTACTTGGACCACACCTTTGGGACCCCAATGAAGGTCAGTTGGGGCTGAAATTTGGAGGACATCAAGATGAGATCCTCACCTTTCAGAAAAGTATATTTAATAGGTATGAATAGTCCCCCAAACAGTCCCAAAATCTGGTCTAAAAACAACCAGAAATTGTTCAGAAAATTCTGGACAGCAACATGTACTTAGATAAAATTTATTATATAAGTTAAATAAAATGGGAAATACATTAATGGGACACACACATCAGGAAATAAAATGAGAGAAAAGAGAGATAGAAGGACAATTCGGCCATAGGGAAAGGGGCTCCGCCACTATTGAGCCCTCCCAAGATCAATCACACCCGCACATCATACCTAGATTTACATTTACAACATGGATCTTGCACATGCATGGCCTATAATTAAAATGCATGGTGAGGATGTCATCCCCACCATGGTTATAAGGTCTAGATGACCCAAACATAATATGATATGAAATAAAACTACTATGATGGGGCCCATAGAGAAAGGTCTCATACATGGATCATGCATGCATAAGGAAGGCCATTAGGCCACAACCATGAGATTGTGTGGGATCTCCATCATTGATTGGTGGATCCTACACTTTCCTCATGAAAGAAAGAAAACATATAGGCTATAGAAATCAAATTTTTTACATCTAGGGGAGCACCCACCGTTCGATCTTCTTGCTCCTATGAGTTCCTTAACACCTTAGCTTTGATTCCAATGGAGGAGATGGGGAATGGATGGTTAGGATGGGAGATCATGGGGTAGGAAAGTGGGCCACACTTGAAGTTTTGAAAGAGAGGGAGAGGCTTGGAGAATTCTCATACGTATGGGATTTCTCTCCTTAGATTTTTTTGAGTTTGAAAATGAGAAAGAGAGAGAGAGAGAGTTGTAAAGGGAGAGAGAGATGGGTGATGGATGTCGTGAGTAATGGGTGTAAGAAAATCTTAACTTTTGTGACCATTTGTGTAAGAAAAGCATAGGTGGTGTAAGAACTTTTTGACTTTGAGGGCTTTTGGTGTAAGAGAGGTATGGGCTTATAAGAGATTCTTGACTTTTGTAGTTGCTTGGGAATGGGTGAAAGGTGATGTGTACTTGACATGTGATGGATTGATGGATTGATGGGATTGATGTGACACCTCGTAGAGATTCTCTTGGGTTTCGCAACGCGTGGCGTTTTCTTCGCACCGAACGTTGGCCCACATCTCTTGACCAGGGTATCGCCTCGGCGCGCAAGTTGTGGCATCTGAACCGCAGCGACGGCGCAGTCGCTATGGTAAAGGTCTTAGGTCGAGTCGATACGGGTTGACGGCATACGAATCAGGGTCACACGCAAATACTGGTTAAGGGTCGAAGGTTACCGAAATTCGACCGGTAAGACTGTGGAAGTCTATGGAACGGTACGGTATAGGATACGGGGCTTACACAACTCCACGCACTGATTCACCTCCCCACTTCACTATACGACCCGTTTCAACTACAATTTGGGTAAGAAATCCAAACCCTAATGCCGTGGTTAAGATCTAGAATAGTCGTTTGTCAACCTAGCTAATGGATTTCGTGATTTATGTACTTGTCATTCCATTTTTAGAAACGTAGGATTTGAACTGAGTCCGAAACGAGTATTCCGACGAAAGGTGTGAACTATAAACATTTAAGTAATGGTTTTCAATGCTTTCAATGCAATTTAATGATTTATGTCTGGCTTGGTTGCTGCCATATCGTCTTAAACACGTCAGTTTTGATGTAGTATACATGTATGAACTATGTTGAACAAATATGCATCCTATGTATTTGTTGAAATATTTGAATGAACATGTAAAAATGATTTGTGTTTGCTATGCCTACTAATCTAGAATTCATTATTGCCATATACATGCTAACCTCCTTGTGTAAGGAATTACAAAAATACATGTTGTAACTAACCTAGTTTATGTATGTGGAGAAGTGTAGTCTAAGTGTTTGATAAATTGTCACAATGAGAAAATGTTGATGATTTGTATTTATTAAAAGTATTAAGATAGGATTCTCAACTTCCTTAGGCATATGTATAGTTTCCTTCATGTAATTTGATTGTCTCTATGCGATTTATGGATAAAATGCAAGTGTTAGGTAGTATGATCAACGTGTTTGATGAAATGCTCAAATGAGAAATGTATTTGAATTTCGTTGTTGAATGCTGATATGATTATCACATGTGTCTACCTATTGCATCTGAGTAAGATTGGGACAACAACGTAGTCTAGGCGATCGGTAACAATTTTCGTTTGGGTGGACAAATTAGTCTCACCACATTGAGTAATTCGAAGAATCCAGGTCGCACGACGACTGTCAACAATGGTTAGGCCACAAGGGGCACTTATGCTCTCCATGTAGATCAAGTCAACATGGGCTCATACCAATTGAACTTGCCAAACACACCGATTGACCTATTATGTGTTTACCATGTATGAACATTTTTGCTTGAATCTAAGGTACCACTTACCAATATAAAAGCCCATTTCAACCATGATACCCCGATCCGCTAAGACTTATGAGCCAGACATGGTGGTATGGGACACCGTGGTCAAGCTGTTGGCCTACACTGGAGTGACGAGCCTCCCCGTAGTGACCAGTGAGCAACCTAAACTTATAAGCCAGGCATGGTGGTATGGGACACAGTGTTTGAGTTGTCGGCCTATGCTGAGGTAATGAGCCTTCCCATAGTGACCGCAAGTATAAACCTTTGAATTTACCTATCGACTGTTTTTCATTAAGGGTGATGCCTTACAACTTGCCTATCGTATGTGGTTAACTAGGATTGACGACCCTAAATGGATCCTTCACTTGGGTTAATGATATAAAGGGAGGTACCTTAGCTTTCCGAACCTGTTATATAAATAAGCTTAATTAAGTACTTAGCTAACACGACTATGTACTGCATTGCATATGCTTTGGCGAGAAAGTTGCACTTTAGGGAGGTTGTCATGCGCGAACTTGGTTGTCGGAGTCACTTGTAAGGGAGCTTTGTGCAAGGGCATGCATCATTACTACACTCAATTCCTACATTAACAAGAGTAGTTAGGAAGTGATTGTTGTATTGCTTTATATTACTGCTTGATTGACTTGATAACATGTTAACCTTTGCTTTATAGTACAACTGAGTTGATCACTCACTCCCACCCTAGGATAGTGTTTTAAAATACCAACCAGACTCTATTATAGATGCAGGTGATGGGAAAGTCTATGCAGCAGAGTTGGACTTCACAGATGAGGAGGAAGAATTCTCTTACGTTCATCTCTCAGGTGCATCTATGTAGACCTCGTGCTGCTTCGACGGGATTATAGGGATAAATGGATTAGTTGGACACTTTACATTTTGATATTTTGTAAATTTTAAAATAATACATGTATATATTCAGCCCGGTATCATGCTCATACTCTGGAGGGTGTGAAACACTTACATACTTAAATATATATGTTTCAGTCTTCCGCTTGCTTAAATTAAATTATCTCTGGAGTATGATGTGTCGTTTCAGTATAATCCTACTTATGTCTAACTCATTCATATGGACAAAATCTGAACATCATCATCCATGTTGCATAAGTGACGTGCTAGATCTCAGGAGTAGAGCTTTACTCGACCCTCGAAATCCGAGGCGTTACATCACTACAGGGGGCTCGTCGCCCAGCATAAGCCAACAGCTTGGGCATAGTGTCTCATGACCACCATCCCCGGCTCATGAGGTTCTCCCATCTTAGGATATTTAATGGATGTCCGTCGACCAGTGGCCGATCAAATTCAATAAGTAGGGATTACCATCGCATGGGCATAGGCCATCGAAGCCACACAAGATAACCATCAAAACATGAGATAAATATTAAATCGTGGCAGTAAAAAGATACTCAGAACATTAAATTGAAACAATAAAGAGATCAAGTAAGGTTAAATCAGAGCGATTAAAGTTGTCATTTCTAAGCCACCCAAGCCATATAACCTATGGATGGTAAATCCCACATTAATGTTTTATGTCCCATGTAACCTCCAAATCGAGGGCCCAATTCCTTTCCACACTCCATCTTGTTACATCATAAGTATGGGCTCACATACATAAGAGGGCTTACCCACTAGTAAGTATAGTGAATATATCCACAAGTGACTTACAACAATTCATGTGAAGATATATAGATATAGCATGACAGATATATGTTAAGCATAATAATCACAATAGGTCATGATATGAACTATCGATTACAATGGGAGTTATCATGTAAGTAACTATCGCATGCAATCATGGTTTACAACTATCGATTATAAACCAGATATAAATCATATCTTAAGAATTCTTAAATAATGTAAGAGGTCGCATGCTATGAGATAACAATTGTGATTCTTAATAAAAAATCATTATTTAAACTAATTTGAAAATGGAAAGCTTAAGGGGAAGAAGTCATCACCTTATGTTTTGAACCGCCTGCATTATCACTAGGAAATGCGTGTTCGCTTATATTTGAATCCTACATGAATTATGAAATTTTACCATTAGATCCAAACTTAACTCACCATTTATGTTTAAAGTATTGACCTAGGGTTTAGATTACTTAGGTATAGGATTTTATCCAAGAGTTTAGGTTTAGGTTTTTGGATTCAATTCCTAATGGATGTAATAGCAATATTAATAACGTTACTTGTCACACCCTAAACTCGAAAATCGAGCTCACAAAATTCACGATCGTCGAATCCAATGCTGACATCCTCTGTAGTACCACATTTTTGGTTCCCAATACCTATATGCTAGATTCTGATCCTGGGATCATACAAGGAGGATTTTTCAACATATATTTATTTCATAAGAAGCATAACCACAAGTATACCCAAATCACAAAGGCAACATCATCACATATCCACTAATATAAAGAGCTGAATATAGTGTTAAAAGGGAGATACATATGTCGAAATCAAAGCTCCAAGAGTCCGTTGCACGCTCCAAGTTCAACGTTGCTGCGACCTAACGCTACCTGCATGCATTTATTGTGTATAAGCTTATAAAAAGCTTAGAGGGTGGTGAAAGTGTGTGCGATGCACATGCCAAGCATATTGATTTTGGAGTAAGTGAAAAATACTGACAATCCACAAATCGTACAATATCAGAATAATGAGGAAAACATGATGGTAAGTCCATAAATACCATCAGCCTTATCCATGCTATGTGATGTAAAAACATAATAAACCAATATTATATACTGAGAAAGTAATGTAAATCGGTTATAAAATGCGGAAACATAATGAACCAGATACCAGATATCGAGGATGCAATACAATATGCAATTCGGAAGAGCTACGAATACCATCAGCCTCATCTAGGTCATATAAATGCAGAAACATAGTAACTTAAAATGTCATATGCCTACGGATGTAATGCAATATGTGATGCGAATGAAAAGACCAAGTTGGAGTGTGAAGTCGGGATGATAGTACGTAATATCGCAAACTATGGGGTCCATCACAAAAGACTTCTATCCAAGCCAGTCCCATACCTAAATTTGGATAAATAGACTCAATGTGCTAAACTCCTAATCTTAGGTTAGTCGCATGCTCCAACTGAAATCCTGACCATTATAAATGTACATGTAACGAATAGTTACGCACCACTAGCCCGAGTGGATAGTAAATGAATGAATATGTAACTCCTGCTCAATAAGTTCACATAATAATACCGTACATCTCTGGAATCATCACCGAGATCTAGTACACTGTTAACTTGCCACCCCATCAAGCATACAATACAACTAAGTAGAAGAGACCTCACTATCCACCTGTCAATATCGAGCCCGGGTCATCGATAGCGGACTCATTCCTCAAGCTGGTCAAACTCAGCCTAGCTATGCCTACTCCCTCATGCATGTAAGGCCACACCCCTTCCAACCAACCACGACTAGGAGATGCGAACTACTGGTATATGACCCGCATGCGCTCATATATATATCCACTTGATCTCAACGTTGGAGCGTCTTTGGTACCAAGAGGGTTTAGGGATTTTCATCCAGGGCCATCTATGGCAGCCCAATGTTAATAACAGATTTTTCGTGTCCCATCTGGCTATCCACGATGTGCCTGTGGAGGCTACGACCCTGATGTCGCTAAGGCATACGGTAATCATAATCACACAACGCGAGATGCATGAGTGTAACATCCCGAAAATCGGGGGGTCGAGCAAAAACCCAACTCCCGAGTTCCAAAATGTTATTTATGCAACATGGATATGTATGATTGAATGTTGTCTGTGATAATGTATTAAACATGAGTGAGATTAAGCCAGAACAGTATATCATACTTCAGAGACAGTTAAATTTGCAAGCGGAAGACTGTAATAGTATGTATAACGTATATAAACTGTTGTATGTCTCCAGAGTGTGAATACATTACCAGGTTATACACATACATGTATACTTCAAAAGTAAACAAAATGAATATACATGAGGGCACTAAAAATATAAAATGACAAACGTCAAAGTATCTAATCAACCTCCCTGCAATCCCGTCAATCAGAACACGCATAAAGGAGGAATCCTCCTCCTCATCATCAAGTCCAGCTCCGCCTCACAGGCCGCGCCATCATCTGCAATCACAAAAGGTCTGGTGGGTGTCCGGAACACCGTCCCGTAACGTGGGAGTGAGTAGCTAACTCAGTGGAATAATAGAGCAAGGATTAACATGTTCTCAAATCAATCATGCGATAATAGTAAAGCAATAAATCAAACAATCCTAATACTGTTGTTAATGCAATTATGACATGACGTGATGTATGCCCTCACCGACGATCACCCTCATACGGCAACATCTTACGACCGCGGCATGCCACACTCCCTAGAGTGCTCCACATCTTCCAGGCACATGCAATGCTATGGTGATATGATTACCAAGTTGTTATTAATCCATTCAAACAGCAGGATTGGGAAACTAAGGTACTTCCCTTGTATCAATCCCAACACGGATCCTGTCTAGGGTCGTCACTCCTAGTAATCTCATACGATGTACATTTCGTAGGTCGCTGCAAGGGCTGCCAGGGCTATTGCACGCACTCGTTGCTCCGCTCCCCCATCACCTTATCAATACAGGCCTACTGTACTCTACTGCACGGAAGGGTCGTCGCCTCCCGTGAACTCAGAATACCCTCGCGGTCACTACAAAGGGCTGCCAGGGCTGTTGCTCGCACTCGTTGCACCGCTCCCCCATCACCTTATCAGTGTAGGCCGAAAGCAAGAATATAGTGTCCCATACCACCATAATCTGCTCACGAGTCATAGGTGCTCACTGGTCACTACGGGGAGGTTTGTGGCCCCAGCGTAGGCCGACAGCTCGACCACGGTGTCCCATACCACCATGCCCGGCTCATGAGTCTTTATGGATCAAGGTACCATGGTTAACAGGGTTTACAATGGTAAGTTCAGTACCCTAGGTTCAAGCAGTTATGATACATACAAGGTGAACAAACATCGGCCAGTCGGGTTACTTGACGGGCTCGACTAGTGCGATCGCATCTCGAATTGAACGACATGAAGTGCGTGAAACACTTCGCGTGGCCTAACCACTGCCGCCAACTCTCAACACGAATCACATTCATCGACGCGTCGTTCGTGGCTATGACCAGTCAGCCACGAATTCGCTCGGTTACCGACTGCCTGGACTAAGTCAAGTCCCACACATCTATGGAATTACATTAACACTATACAAAGGTGTTGGAATTGAAATACATCATGTGAGCATGTTAGCACATGTTATAACATTCAACTTAAGCAAATCTTCAAGGCATACTTCCCATGCATATTCAACTTAAGCAAATCCTCAAGCACATACATTCCATGCATGTAATGAAATCATGCATTTTGTCAACATGTAGAAAATCATTTAGGTCAGCATAATAATTGAAAAATCAATCACAAACTATCAAATAACATCATTTAATTGAATACATACTAATACAAGCATTTATACAAACACATACACTACACACTTAAGTCTACATATAGTATGTCGACCCAAAGTGCGCAACTAGGCGAATCTCTTCGCCAAACTAATTATGCACGCATTCCTAACTTCCTAATGCGACAACAAACCATGTCAATCACATCAGCAAAATATGAATGTAAACAGTACTTCCTACAAATGACTAAAATGCCCTAAATCTCATATTCTTCGTTAGCTTACGAAACGGAAAACGGAGAGCATTTTGTACATGTCAAACGGCGATGCCGTCAAGAATCTACTATTAAACGACATTGAAAGCGTTGGGAACCGTCAATCAAAGCGTCTAAAATCCTCACCTAGTCTCTTACGGTCGCGGGATTTTGAACGGAGCGTGTACGCTTCGTCTACGGCAGTAGGAGGACCTGATTTATGGAATACATTAGCTAACATGCCATGAATCTGAGTAAACCCTAAATCAGCAAGTTCTAGGGTTATTTTATACCTGAAAAAGGGGAGAAATCACCAGCCAGGTGATTGGGAAGAGGTGTTGAAGCAGCAGCAATCGGTGGCTCGGATGCGGGGAAAATCTCCTCTTCCCTTTCTCTCAAACTCTCTCTCTCTTTTCTAGGGTTTGTGAATTTCGTATGCAAGGAAGGAATGAGGGTTTCAACCCCTTTTATAAGCTTGGAAACGCCGAATATAGGCTCCGGGACGAAGTTTACTTATTGCCTATCCATTTCGGGGCTGTTTCGGTCCAAAAACTGATTTCTGGTGGTCCCCTGGTCGATTGCGATCAGACTTAAGCTCATGGGTACCAGATGTACCTCGTATTAAGTTTTCAGTCTGGCAGGGTTCGCAGATCGCACGTATCGGACCAGTTTCAGTTCAGCGGTCACCGCACATAGATCAGGGCTGAAAGTCCCATGATAATAAATAGAAATTTTTCCTGATCCGAGGGTGTAATCTGGATGAATTCTGACGGTCAGAACGCTCAATACTGACGCGTCAAGTCGTGTGCCAGATTTGAATTTGAAATTCCAAATTCGTCCCTATTCGCGGTCGCTTCAGTCCGGGTTCAACGAAATACTCTGTGATTATCGGATTGACTTGATTTTCGAGATGATTGTCAAGTCCAGCTGGGTGGTTCTAACGGTCTAAGATAGGAGGTATCGGACCTTCGAAGCGCGGTCTAAATCCAATACAAAAATTCAATGTGGTCCAGAGGACAAACCCGCTTAGAGTTTGATCCGAGGTTATAGAGTATTGTAGAGTTGTTTGTTCTACTCGATTTGGTTCTTGTAGAATGTATTTAAAGTGATCAGGGACTGTTTCCCAACCACTCCAACGTTGCGCTAGCTAACTTATGCTTAGTTTCTAAAGAAATTTATCCTAAGTGGTTTCTTTGGCTATGGAATTGGGTTCTGAACGATTTTTCAGGTGTTTTAATTGACCCATTGCCTAAGGACGTTTAATCCCAGATTAGCCAAAATCCGAGGTGTTACAATCTACCCCCCTTAAAACACAATGTCGTCCCCGACATTGGCGAAGGGCAAGGAGTACTTTCTCTAAGGAAGGTTCAAATCCTATTTAATAACCTAATCGTACATATAACCTAAATCAAATGTTTCGATCCTGGGCCAGTGGGAAAGAGGCCAACCACTCTTCCGCTGCGCCACACTGATCGAACGACAGTGTTGACTAATCCTAACTGGATTGGACTTAATACGTTCTACCCCCCTTAAAACTTGGTTTTTCTTAAATTCAAGAATCTATGCATCGCTCTATATATCGGAACAAGGTGCAACTTAGGGGCGATCTTTGACATGAATTAGGGAACAACCTCTCATTACAGTGGCTTTCCCTGATAATGATGCGTTCTATGGCATTGGTATCTATGGCGATAGAGATGAGCCTAAGCTCTATTGTGGATAGGTTCAGGTATGAGTTGGTGGCAAGATGCCTAATTCTCTACTGGCTTTAAGTCCTCGCCATTTCCCAAAGACACTATGATCCTGTTTAGTTGTAGATGGTCGAGCCAACACGGAAGAAAGGTTGTGTAATGGGTCTGAGCCGGATACATAGACTTTCTGTCTAGCTAGGACAGAAGATTTATTGTATCAATTCTTAATCCGAGTCGATTCCGATCTTCTGCTTGATCAGAGCATTGGATTTATTGGTAACCACTAGGATTAAGAAGTCGATTCAGACCGCGAATACATCGCTTACATGTAGTTCCTTTATTCCGCATTCTCGAATGCAATAAGCCCTTGGGGAAGGCAATTCTAGGGGGCGTGCTAGTACATTCTAAGTTCAATCTGAGGGAGTTATAAATGTTCCCTGAGAGTGTATGGTTCCTTCCTATGGGCAACAACAGAAATCTATTAGTCATAAAGAAATCTAACCTACTATCCCTTAGCATATATAGGCCTTACACTGCCTAAGTCAACTAGTAACCTAGTCTGTAACTCAGTACTTATAATCCAAAGCCTAAGTTTATACGTTAAATGGTTCCATACCATTTCTACTATAGGGAATTGTTCTATCACTCAGGGTCAAGATTATCTAAATAGAATTGGGTTTCCTATATCGTCAGATCCTTCAAATCTAGCAGTGCTAACTCTAGGACCAAAACGCCAAGGGCCTATGTGGCCAGTAGCATTCAGTTGTATTAAATAGAACCGCATTCTTAGTCCCATAGTGGGATCGGAAGTGGCATGCTTGGTAGGAGGGTGGGGTGGGATAAAAACTAATTTGTAGGCCGGATCTCAGGGAGTTATAATACTCCCAATCTAGAAACAATATCTTATAACGAAATGAAACAACATGCATTCCATTCAACAAATTTTGGCTATATTAAGCCCAAACCACAACACAAACACATTTTTCTACCTAAAAACAAAACAACCTAGAAATTTCAAATAGTAATCAAACAAGCAAAAGGGCAACGACATAAATGCCTAATTCTACCAAATGACTTCTACCAGGGTCCCAACTGACCTTCTTGAATACTATCAAGTTCAGTACTGTCTGTTGCCCATTCGAGCTCTATCGGCCAAGTATTTTCACTACTTCTCACACGGAGAAAGTTGAGAAATGGGATTTGAGGTTAGCACGATTCTAAGACCCAAAAAGAGGGTAAAGTCTCAAATAAAAGGGACATGAGAAGGAGGATGGTGGAAAAGGAGAAAAAGGCTAAAATAGCTTAACAATAGCAATGGAAAATGGGAGAAATGCAAGGAAATGGCTAACCAAAATAGAAAAGGGAGATCTAGGCGTTGTAGAGGGATGCTTCAAGCTCCCCTAGGATGTATTTTCAGAAAGAAATGAAAACGAAAAAGGGGAATGGAGCACCTCACGAATTCGGCTCGATTTGGGGGTTTTAGGAGCTCCAACGGACGAAACCTTCAAGAGGGAGGGCTGCCAACTTTAAAGGAATGATGGAGGGTGGTCTTTTTTGGCCAAAGATGGATCTAGGGGTGGTTTGGAACCACAATTTTTGGTTAGGGCAGCAAGAAAACGAAAATGGGGCTAGGGAAGGGGACTTTTGTGAAGGAAGTACATCTTTTAGGGAGTTTCAAGGTACGGACCGCATACCAGGGGACTACCCTAGCCCCCAAACTCATCCAGCCCAAAGATCAAGCCCATCCGATAAGTTTGACCGGCGATGGCATCGCCGATGAAGTTGCAAATTGGCCATTGAGGCCATATGGGATGGATTCCCCTTGGCCTAGGGATTCCAAAAAGGTATGGTGCACACTCTGGTTCATTGTAGATTGCCCTAGGGAGGCCAATACATTTTTAACATCCATTCGAGGCTTTTCGGGTCCAATATTCAATCCCGAATACAAAACCCTATCATGCAGCATATGATTTTGGGGTAGAAGGATCTATTACATCCATCTAGACCATTAGTTGCTAAAGAAAGTGAAGTTAGAATGGCCTTATGGCCATTTTTCATGAAATTTTACTATTCACTGTAAAATTTGGTGAATGTACTAATTTGTGTTATTTTCATATTAGGTTTGATGCCTAACATGAAATGGATAAGAAAAAACTGAAGGTTGAAGTGTTTAGAGGAGGAATTTTGAGAATTTTTGGCAAAACGGGGTTTTTAAGCCCTGACGATTGAATACAGGGGTCGTGGTTGTCCCACGGCCCAAGGATTCACATTAACGGGTTTAGAATTGTTCAAAGAACAGCTCAACCCACTTACCTACAACCTAGGAGCTATTCGGGTTGCTCTACGCGACCCGAGACGCGTTACAGGCTCGATCTTGCGATCGATTCTAATAGACTTCGCCTATCGGCGAATCTGTGATCCTGGACGTGTTTCTAGACCCTTCTCGCACCCACCTAAGTCAAAGGAAGCGACAGCGTACGTCGCGTGACCATAACCCAGGCCCGGTTTAATCCAAATCATGCTCTGATACCATCTGTAACATCCCGAAAATCGGGGGGTCGAGCAAAAACCCAACTCCCGAGTTCCAAAATGTTATTTATGCAACATGGATATGTATGATTGAATGTTGTCTGTGATAATGTATTAAACATGAGTGAGATTAAGCCAGAACAGTATATCATACTTCAGAGACAGTTAAATTTGCAAGCGGAAGACTGTAATAGTATGTATAACGTATATAAACTGTTGTATGTCTCCAGAGTGTGAATACATTACCAGGTTATACACATACATGTATACTTCAAAAGTAAACAAAATGAATATACATGAGGGCACTAAAAATATAAAATGACAAACGTCAAAGTATTTAATCAACCTCCCTGCAATCCCGTCAATCAGAACACGCATAAAGGAGGAATCCTCCTCCTCATCATCAAGTCCAGCTCCGCCTCACAGGCCGCGCCATCATCTGCAATCACAAAAGGTCTGGTGGGTGTCCGGAACACCGTCCCGTAACATGGGAGTGAGTAGCTAACTCAGTGGAATAATAGAGCAAGGATTAACATGTTCTCAAATCAATCATGCGATAATAGTAAAGCAATAAATCAAACAATCCTAATACTGTTGTTAATGCAATTATGACATGACGTGATGTATGCCCTCACCGACGATCACCCTCATACGGCAACATCTTACGACCGCGGCATGCCACACTCCCTAGAGTGCTCCACATCTTCCAGGCACATGCAATGCTATGGTGATATGATTACCAAGTTGTTATTAATCCATTCAAACAGCAGGATTGGGAAACTAAGGTACTTCCCTTGTATCAATCCCAACACGGATCCTGTCTAGGGTCGTCACTCCTAGTAATCTCATACGATGTACATTTCGTAGGTCGCTGCAAGGGCTGCCAGGGCTATTGCACGCACTCGTTGCTCCGCTCCCCCATCACCTTATCAATACAGGCCTACTGTACTCTACTGCACGGAAGGGTCGTCGCCTCCCGTGAACTCAGAATACGCTCGCGGTCACTACAAAGGGCTGCCAGGGCTGTTGCTCGCACTCGTTGCACCGCTCCCCCATCACCTTATCAGTGTAGGCCGACAGCAAGAATATAGTGTCCCATACCACCATAATCTGCTCACGAGTCATAGGTGCTCACTGGTCACTACGGGGAGGTTTGTGGCCCCAGCGTAGGCCGACAGCTCGACCACGGTGTCCCATACCACCATGCCCGGCTCATGAGTCTTTATGGATCAAGGTACCATGGTTAACAGGGTTTACAATGGTAAGTTCAGTACCCTAGGTTCAAGCAGTTATGATACATACAAGGTGAACAAACATCGGCCAGTCGGGTTACTTGACGGGCTCGACTAGTACGATCGCATCTCGAATTGAACGACATGAAGTGCGTGAAACACTTCGCGTGGCCTAACCACTGCCGCCAACTCTCAACACGAATCACATTCATCGACGCGTCGTTCGTGGCTATGACCAGTCAGCCACGAATTCGCTCGGTTACCGACTGCCTGGACTAAGTCAAGTCCCACACATCTATGGAATTACATTAACACTATACAAAGGTGTTGGAATTGAAATACATCATGTGAGCATGTTAGCACATGTTATAACATTCAACTTAAGCAAATCTTCAAGGCATACTTCCCATGCATATTCAACTTAAGCAAATCCTCAAGCACATACATTCCATGCATGTAATGAAATCATGCATTTTGTCAACATGTAGAAAATCATTTAGGTCAGCATAATAATTGAAAAATCAATCACAAACTATCAAATAACATCATTTAATTGAATACATACTAATACAAGCATTTATACAAACACATACACTACACACTTAAGTCTACATATAGTATGTCGACCCAAAGTGCGCAACTAGGCGAATCTCTTCGCCAAACTAATTATGCACGCATTCCTAACTTCCTAATGCGACAACAAACCATGTCAATCACATCAGCAAAATATGAATGTAAACAGTACTTCCTACAAATGACTAAAATGCCCTAAATCTCATATTCTTCGTTAGCTTACGAAACGGGAAACGGAGAGCATTTTGTACATGTCAAACGGCGATGCCGTCAAGAATCTACTATTAAACGACATTGAAAGCGTTGGGAACCGTCAATCAAAGCGTCTAAAATCCTCACCTAGTCTCTTACGGTCGCGGGATTTTGAACGGAGCGTGTACGCTTCGTCTACGGCAGTAGGAGGACCTGATTTATGGAATACATTAGCTAACATGCCATGAATCTGAGTAAACCCTAAATCAGCAAGTTCTAGGGTTATTTTATACCTGAAAAAGGGGAGAAATCACCAGCCAGGTGATTGGGAAGAGGTGTTGAAGCAGCAGCAATCGGTGGCTCGGATGCGGGGAAAATCTCCTCTTCCCTTTCTCTCAAACTCTCTCTCTCTTTTCTAGGGTTTGTGAATTTCGTATGCAAGGAAGGAATGAGGGTTTCAACCCCTTTTATAAGCTTGGAAACGCCGAATATAGGCTCCGGGACGAAGTTTACTTATTGCCTATCCATTTCGGGGCTGTTTCGGTCCAAAAACTGATTTCTGGTGGTCCCCTGGTCGATTGCGATCAGACTTAAGCTCATGGGTACCAGATGTACCTCGTATTAAGTTTTCAGTCTGGCAGGGTTCGCAGATCGCACGTATCGGACCAGTTTCAGTTCAGCGGTCACCGCACATAGATCAGGGCTGAAAGTCCCATGATAATAAATAGAAATTTTTCCTGATCCGAGGGTGTAATCTGGATGAATTCTGACGGTCAGAACGCTCAATACTGACGCGTCAAGTCGTGTGCCAGATTTGAATTTGAAATTCCAAATTCGTCCCTATTCGCGGTCGCTTCAGTCCGGGTTCAACGAAATACTCTGTGATTATCGGATTGACTTGATTTTCGAGATGATTGTCAAGTCCAGCTGGGTGGTTCTAACGGTCTAAGATAGGAGGTATCGGACCTTCGAAGCGCGGTCTAAATCCAATACAAAAATTCAATGTGGTCCAGAGGACAAACCCGCTTAGAGTTTGATCCGAGGTTATAGAGTATTGTAGAGTTGTTTGTTCTACTCGATTTGGTTCTTGTAGAACGTATTTAAAGTGATCAGGGACTGTTTCCCAACCACTCCAACGTTGCACTAGCTAACTTATGCTTAGTTTCTAAAGAAATTTATCCTAAGTGGTTTCTTTGGCTATGGAATTGGGTTCTGAACGATTTTTCAGGTGTTTTAATTGACCCATTGCCTAAGGACGTTTAATCCCAGATTAGCCAAAATCCGGGGTGTTACAATGAGTCACAAAGTCCATTCATGCATCAATCCTGCACATACTGTGCGCTCATGCTCAATAACTCCTCCAATCAGAGAGTCCCATAGACTACCTGCACTATAGCATATGTAATGGCCAATCACATCTTATAACAAACATGCAGATGATGCGTACGGGCATGTATCATGATGCTATGCTGTCATAAACTCATAATTAACATCAATAGCCGGTATCGATAATCGACATTGATAATCAACCTCGACGCAAGGCGAGGTTCATAAATGGACGGCCAATGATGGATCAAGTAAAATCAATGGGGCCCAAGCATTTGGGTTAACCCACTAGAGAATGATGAGAATGGGCCTATTCAGGCCTAAGGGAAGGTCACAATGTGGACATTTAACCAACACTGCCCGTTAATGTGGACATTCAACCAACATTGCTCCCAAGAAGTGGCCCACATAGGGCCGAACATACAATGGGCCCACGACCTCACTTATGGGGCATATACACATCGCATTGGGACTCACTCGAATGGGCCCCAAATACATCAAATGGGCCGATCAAATGGACCAATCAAGTGGGCCGAACCATCACACCATTCATCTATTGTTAGAGATCATCTAGAGCATTATTCAAAAAAATGAATCATATCCAAAGGATCATCCGAACCATACCACACTTAACAGTGGTGATAAAGGGTCCCACAGTTAAGATTTCAGTGGGGCCCACCATAGGGTTTATTTCCCATCCACTTAATTCATAAAGTCACAAAGACTTAGATTTAGAGGGAAAACAAATATCATATTGGTTCAAAACTTCTACAATCCCACAAGGGGTTGCAATGGTAGACGTTCAACTCCACTGTTTCTGCAATGTGGTCCACTTCATACCAGATCTGTCTTATTTTTCTTCCCAAGCCTTAGGATTGGCTCACTAAATGGATGGACGGTTTGATGAACCATATACATCAGGGTGGGGTTCACGTATGTGGCCCAACTAAGATGATCTTGCCAAATGGATGGACGGTTTGGATTGAACACATCCATCAAGCGGTGGGTCCCACCATCCAGCCATCTGGATGATGCTGGGCAGATATAGAAGCATTAAAGGTGGGTTCCACGTGGGGCCCACCATATACATATAATATATATGTCATATTATATTTTATAATATAATATATTATAAAGATATTATAATAATATTATTGTTATTATTATATCATTCTTTCTTTCTTTCTTCTTCTCTTTTTTTTTTTTTGCATGCCAGTGTCCAGCAAGCTGGACGGCCTGGACATGGCGTCACCTAGTGGGGTCCACGGTTGGACGGTCTTGATAAAATCCCTACATCTCACATGAGTCCCACACACACATGGCCCACCTGGTTTAGATCAAGGTGAAATTTGTGTTTTTCATTCCGTCCAGACATGATAACAAGTTGGGCGATGTAGATCCAACACATCCGTCAGGTGGGTCCCACGAAGGTGGACGGCATAGATAAAATACATACTTCATGGTGGGCCACACACACACCCACCATCATCCATACAAGAGAGAGAGAGAGGCGTGAGGGACCTCACCACTATTGGGCCCTCCCTTACACAATGCATACATCAAGTGGGTCCCATAACAAGTGGGCTCTAAAAATAAAATTAACAGTGGATCACCCACATGTGGCCTCCTTCTTTGACTCCTTGGACTCTTATGCACCTTGCCTTCAATTTTGATGGAGGTTGATGGAGATTGGAAGGTTGAGATGAGAGATGAGAGATGAGAGAGTGGGAAAGTGGGCTACACTTGGCTTTGGGAAAGCTTGGGGAGCTTGGACGTTGGGCGCTTCTCTTGGAAGTTGGAGAGTGAAAATAGAAAATCAGAGAGAGGGAGAGAGAGAGAAGTGATGGATGAAAAGAGGTGGAAGGAGTGGGTGTTGTAAGAAATGGGATGGGAAGGCATGGGTTGGTTTGAATTTTGTATAAAGGAGGAATGGGTAGGGAGAGAGAGAGAGTTGACTTGGGGAAAAGAACGAATGGGTGCTTGTACTAAGGATAGGGTGAGGTGGCATTGGGGTATGGGTGATGTACTTGAGATAAGGTGTGTACTTGATTCATTAATTGATGGAATAGGGCATAAATATTCTCTCAAAATTCGCAACGCACGGCGTTTCTTTGGAATGAATGCGGGCCCAAATCTTCTGGCCTGGGTATCGCATCGGCACGAGAGACGTGGCGTTGGAATTACGGCAACGATGTGGTAGCAAGGGTACAAGTTTCGAGTCGAGCCAACTCAGATTGATAAGATGCAACTCAAGGTCATGCACAAATACCGATTATATGTCGCGGGTTGCCGAAATTCGATCGAGAGGACCACAAAAGCTTATGAAATGGTACTGTTTAGGATACGAGTCTCACATTACTAATTGAAAATAGTAATCCAATAATAGCTAACAAAAAATATGATTGAATGAAATGGCTTACCTAACTCGAGTCCGATTTGAGCAAGTTGACTCAACTGATGGCTCTCTCTCTCTCATCCTTCCTCTCTTCTTCTTTCTTACCATACCTCCTTTAATCTTTTCGTTAGAGGATGTCTGCAATGGACTCATCAAAACATGGCTTGACTTGACCTAGTGACTCGGTCAAGTCGACCCGGTGTGACATGGAAGTAAGGCATCCCTGACTCATATGGGTGTGCCTGGTTGATCCCAAGCCTCAGTTGAAATGGCAACTACACATTATTAAGGTTGGGTTGATATGACTAGTTTAAGCTCGGTTATGGCTTTACCTAGATAGTTACGACCGCATAAGAGGTTGGTAATGGTTGTGTGCAATCCAACAACCCTGCTTAGCATCAACCTGCATGTGTTGATTCTAATAGTTAGAGTTAACCTGACGTGTTTGGGTTGTTACCTGGTGGCAACAGGTTCAGATCCTGGTTCAGAACTGGAAATCTGGAGAGAGAGCGATTGCAAGAAGCCCCACGGCCTATGTCAGGGACTCTGCAAACCTAAACTCAAGTCGACTCGATCCAACCAGCTGAGCACGTGAATGGGCTGGAGTCTAGCCGCTTGTCTTCCCTCCTCTTCCCAATGTGGGACGTTTGCAGGTGGTTGGGCTCAAGGAAAATCGAGTCAGGACCCTTCCCGGTGACTCAGAGAGACTCAACCTCAAGTTTAAGTTGTCAGCAAGACTCGATAAGGCCCAACAATGGTTCGAGGATTCTAACAGCAGGGCCACGAGGGTCTCGGTGTTGGGTTCCCGAGCTCTTCTCCTCTTGTTCTCCCTCCTTTCTTTCCTCCTCCTAGCTTCTAGCACAGGGCCCTTGCTTGCACTGAGTCAGCCCGGCTTAAGTCAACTTGATGCAGCAGGGCAGCACCTGTATCCACTTCTCTCTCACTCACCTGATTTTCCTCCCTCTTTCTCCTCTCTTCCTGTCTTTCTCTCCCTTTTCTTTCTGTATTTTCCAAAACAGGGGCCACTGACCACCCCGACTTGCTCTAAATTCGAGTCTAACTAGGACGATCGAATGGTGCGGCACCAGTTGCCCAATTTTGTCTCTCTCTCTCTCTCTCATATTCTCTCTCTCTCCTGAATTCTCGGTCGGAATCCAGAGACGAATGGGTCCCTTTTATAGGGCAGGGGGTGGTCTTTTGGATCGGCCTCTACAGTCGTCGTTTCAACACGATCTGATGGGTCCCACACACTAACCCCACATGCATGGTGCTAATCCTGTACCTGGGATGAAATCTCATCACTGTGGCCCACCGTAAAAGTGCATTCGATCCAAAAATGGGGCCCACTACATCCCAGTGGGTTTCGTAGCTGGACGAAGAAGATGGAGTGGCTGTCAATGGCAGATTATCATCTATGGCCTCATCCAATGATTTGAGCCATTTGGACGGGTTAGATGAGATCATTGATAATTTTGGGGCCCTCTTATCCTAACAAAAGTCGTGATTCTCTGAACGTCTTGAGAGATTTTCGGCTGCAACCAACTTCTCGCAAGATAGGAGCTCTTTTCAGATAGAGCTATTGCTGCCCTAGCTCGGGCGATTGAGATGGTGCTGAGGTGTTTGGTCATGAGGTCTGGATCGAGTCAGGCGTGCTTTCCAGAATGGGAAGGCTCCCGACCACCTTTCTTTGTCAGCAGGAGGATGTTTGGCCTTTTTTGGCCCTGGACGTGGGGCGGGGATTGACGCGGGAAAGAACGGTTGGGATCGAAGGAGAGGAGATCGCGCGAATTGCCAGCTTGGCAGCGGCAGAGTGGGATTTCCATTTTTGGAAAGATCCACCGCAGGACACTCCCTTACACGTGTTTCTGTGTGCGCACACGTGTGCATGGATGCGCACGGACAGCGTGGCTTGGGTCGAACGGGAGTGCTCTACCCGATGGACGGTCTAGATTGGCTTAAGGTGGCCCCCATTAATCATAGTGGGTTGGTTTCGAGGAGGCTGGAAACACAATCTCGTCCGCACATCAGCCTTGTTTAGTTGAAACTGTGCGTACGCTTGTAGGTTTCAACATGCCAAAATGCCAGGTTTTGGTGAGGCTTGAGAGCCACACCTGATGGACAGTTCAGATTATTCGATCGAACGTTAAAGATGGGCCATGAATGTCACACAAACCGCCTAGTCAAACCAGCTTTAACTCGACTCTTGGTTCAGTGCACCACGGTTGCACACATGACGTGTACACACACTGCCCATGGTAGGGCCCACAAGGTTACATGGCACAATCCACAGTCCCTTTAGTTCTGAATAGTCCCATCAGACTAAGGATTAGGCATATTCATAGCTGAGGTGGGCCACACCAAGCGATGTTTGAGCGTTAATCAATGATTTCTGTCAACCTTTGATAATCTACCAGTCAGGTTGGCTTCAGATGTTAATATGAATGATTCCATATGATTCATAAGTAATTTAGTTCACAAATTATGGTTTGTATTTCCCTCCAATCATTCGATTAAGTTATTCTTGAGTGGATGTGCATTTTTATTGTTGTATGATCAACTACGATGCTTGCTTTATAAATCCATGGTTGAATTGACTTAAAACCCTTTATTAGGAGTCCTAGTAGTCCTAAGATCTATCTACGTGGACTTTAATGCTCGATTAAATCCCCTAGATTATCTGATTAGTGTGTCAAGTGATTGATCACTTTATAGGATGTTGTGGATACTTTGAACAGTGGATCTCATGATTCAAGGTTTTAAATCCAACATAATCAGTTAGATTTGCCATAAATGGAATTGGAATCCTAAAAATAGGACTCTTTAGTGGCATGATGATCCATCTCGGAAATCAACAGATGGATAGCTTGATATATGATGGGGATTTTTTTCAACAGTTGGAGTTAGGCTAGAATGAACGTGAATGTTCGTTTAAGCTAGGTTTGAATTTATACTAAATTAGATTCCATAGTAACACTCGAGTACTTGAAAGTACAGGGTGTTACAGTTGGATATGTGAATCACATTTAGGCAGGCCTAATATATGATTATGAATGTTTTAAGGAAACTCCTCTCCACTACATTTAGGTGATTTACTCATTACCCTTAACATACTGAGTAAACTCTGTGGGGTCCACAGTTATTTATTTATTTTATCCACTCTGTTCATTTATGTTAACAAATAATTTGAGGTCTAACGAATAAAAAGAAATCATATCCAAAGCTCAAGTGGACCACACCATAGAAATAGTGTGATTGAACCTCTACCATCGAAAAATTCTTGGAGGCCATAAAAGTTTTGGATCAAGCTGATTTTTGTATTTTCTCTTCATTCATACATTTTTTATATTATGAACAGGTTGGGTGACAAATAAACATTACTGTGGGCCCAAGGAAGGTATCAACGGTGGAAATCATTATTCCACACTATTTCGTGTGGCATGGTCCACTTGAGCTTTAGATTTACCAGATATTTGGGATCAACACACACCGTTCATCTATTTTTTGAGATCGTTTTAGAGAATTATCTAAAAAATTAATCATATCCAAAGATTAAATGGATCACACCACAAATACCAGCAAGGGTGATGATTTTCACCGTTAAAAAATTCATAGAGCCCACCATAAAGTTTATTTTCCATCCAATCTATTCATAAGGTCACAAAGACCTGGATGAAGAGGAAAAAAAAATTTCTTATTGATCCAAAACTTCAGTGACCCCAAAATGGTTTCAATGGTAGACGTTCAATCCCTCACTGCTTTTGATCGTGTGGTCCACTTGATAGTTTGATTTGTATTATTTTTCGTCTCAAGCCTTACGACGAGCTCGCCATTTGGATGGATGGCCTGGATGTAACACATACCTCATGATGGGACCCACAAAACTTGCTGATGTCACCCAGCCCATTCCCATCTGCGATATTAATTCGAGGACTGGTTAGGGCGCGCCCTAACGAGCTCTGTTTCAACCCCTCTCATACTCTCTCCTCTCTCCTCTCTCCTCTCTCCCTTCTTACAGATCTCTCATTCTTCTCTCTCTTCCTGTCGATCTCTCTCCCTCCTCTCTCTCTCTTCCATGCATTTCTCTCTCTCTCTCTCAATCTCTCTTAATGTCAATGTCCATTTAGGGTTTTTCGGATTTTAGGGTGGATTCAATTTTTTTCTAGGACTTCCATTTCCTGCCGAGGAGTACCTTGGTGTAAGCTCTATGTGTCGCATTTAGATGTCAGCCCAAAAAATGTGGTAAATCTAAAACTTGTGGGCCATAGCACCCACAACAAACGGTAGGGATTGAATGCTCACCATGGAAATCACTCATCAATGAATTGTTTTGTTTGTATTTTTACTATTGAAAAAAAAAAAAAAAAAAAACCCATCAATGGATTTTTCTTTTTAAGTGTAATTTTCACAATGTATTGTTTGTTTCAGATAATTTTTTATTTTTATTTTTAATTCCAGTTTTCATTTCATTAATTTAGGCAGACAAACAAAATTAATGGATGAGAGTGTGGAAGGAATCATTAATCTGTGGAACCACCTTATATGTATTTTGTTTGTGGCGCTTGATAAAATGCTGGGCTCGCATCAGTACACCTACCATGATTGGCCTCGTTCCATCATTCGATGGGGCGCGCGCGGCTTCTATGGATCCCCCAGGTGAGTGGATCCCTGACTGTGGGGCCCACCGTCATGTATGTGCTTTACATCCACGCCGTCCATCGTTTTAAAAGATCATTTTAGAGTGCGTTCCCACAAATGAAGGAAATCCAAATATCAGGTGGACCATACCAAAGGAAACGGTAGTTATTGAATACTCACCGTTAAAAACTTCTTGGGGACATCCGAAGTTTTATTTGCCATCCAACTTGTTGACAAGCTCAGAAATACCTGGACGAAGGGTCCAAACAAATATCAGCTTGATCCAAAATCTCTTGTAGCCCACAAGGCAGCTGTCTCCCTTTCACATCTCTCTCTGGCTAATTCGGTTGTGACAATCCCGTGTCACAAGGCAGCCCTTGTACATACCAATACACGTGCTACTATCACACGTGTCAAAGGTCCAACCCATCCGTCAGTTGCATCCCACCTTGTAGATGGTCTGACCCAAAGTTTAAGCTGGTCCGCTAATCAGGTGGCCTAAAATGCATGAAAATAAATGAATGAGTAATATGATTGGGAGAGAATATTTTCAATAGTCAAATATCCTTCACTTTGGCATACCTAAGCTTGATTTTTCAAATTGAAACATCTTGGGCTAGATCTTGTGATAGTGCACCGCCATTTTCAAATGTTTGGTGACTCATCCTCCTCGCATGTGGCACTCATGTATGACCTTCTAGACCATTCAAATTGTGGGGCACATTGGATGGTCATCTCTAAAATTATACTGATCAGAACATCTTAGTGTACTGTATACTTCATACATGTTGAGTTCATATTTGTTTTACTACATTCTGTAGACTGTTAGTTTAATGGACTTCTTAAGTTATTCAATGTCATGCTCTGATTTTTGTTTATCTGTTTATGTATGGAGAACAGGTGGTGCTGGTATCTAGTGAGATTGGTTACAGGAAAACAACTTAGGTTACCAGTTCTTTGCTTTGTCTTGTTTATGGTATCCGTAATGTATTTTGTAGAGTTCCATTTAGAAATGGGTTGTTATCAAAATATGTTTCTACATGATTAATTGCTTTGATTCTACATGGTTAAATTTTGAATTATGTTTATTTAGATTACAAATTTTGATGTGATTGTATGTAGATTAGGACAATCAGTCACCCATTTGAGGGTTTTTATGTGGCTAGGCATAGATACAGTGTGCTCCTTGGTGCATAAAAATCCTTAAATTGTCTCTGTTTAGATAGTTCATGACTGGATAGAATGTAATGCTTTCATTTTAGCAATTTAAATGCACTTGTCTTTTTTATGCATCATCTCTCATTTTCTCTCTGGATATGTTTCTTAAATTTATTTCTATTGTCAAATATCCTCACTTTGTGTCAATACCTGACGTAGGAATCAAATACAAGATCAACATATCTAGAGAGACATGGGGAGATGCTGCCGGAATTTCGGTGCAGGCATTTAAATTTGAAAATGAAAGCATTACAATCTATCCGGTCTTGGATGGTGACTAATTTAGTCAGTTAGATAGACATACTCATTTGTAATCTAACTTAAACACATCATGTACGTGTTACCAGAGATGGCTTCCATGACACCATACAAGAATTAGATGAGGGCAAGAAGGTTTAACTATTGAATATATGGAAGGTGTTGCAACATTTCTAGAGTACGTGAAACAAAATTCAAATGGCGTTGACTGGCACAATTGTCCTTATGCCAAGTATTGTAATATACGTGGGAAGATGACATTAGAAACCATTTCCGAACACTTGGTTTGTAATGGCATAGATGAAATGTACACGACATGGTTTCTCCATGGGGAACAATGTCACGAAACAAATGCGAGTACATTTGTCGATAATCGTAACGAAGATGTGTTGCCCAGAATGGTTGATTTTTTCTCTGCTTATGCGTAAAATGTTCTGATTTAAATATTAAGAACTATGTAGTGGCTTGATCCTAATCTTCCGAACATTGGGTACGTAAGCAGCCGTTCATACTAGACCATATTGGTGCAGCCACAAGTTCTTTTTTTTTTGTAACCCTTTCTTATAGTGTGGATGCATTTTCATCAGGATTACTTGATAGTAAGAGTGAGGTGGATGAAAGTTCTCAAAACTTTAAATTAATCTTGAATCATTTATATCTTTATCTCTTCATTTATATGTTGTCATCAGAGTCAACTTGTAACTCTTCAGAACCTGCTTTGCCATAAGACATTACAATGCATGACGCTTCCCAGTACGTTAAGTTGCAAATTATTATTAAGAGTTGGTTAGATATCGTTTATTTTTTATAAATATTGTTAATAGTTCGATTGATGATGAATGTATTTGAGAATGTAAATGAAAATAAAGAACTTATAATATGTGTGTGTGTGTGTGTGTGTGTTATCAATGGAGGATACCTTGTTTAGGGGGACATGAAATTCTTATAGCTTATGGTATGGTGCCTCAATTTTGGTTGTATGTTTCTAATATGTAGTAGATAATACTAGGTTCAATAGTTTTTGTATGTGGCTAATTTTTTTTGTTATTTTTGGCAATTCATCAAGCAGTGGACACGCAAAAATGTCTTATTGAAAAATGGGCTGGTCCACGTATCAGGTGATGCAGATTTGCATGCCTAACATGAGCATTTGTGAGATAAGTATGGGATGACTTAGGACAATGACTAGATAGAAGTTTGATGGGGTGTACGTCTAAAAATACACAGGTGAGATCAAACTTGACATCAACTGTTCGAGTGGTGGGCTCTACCGTTGATGCCTCTTGGTTTTAAAAGCACACTGAACAAAAATGCTTAATTGTCTAATTTGCATCCTTTAACCGGAGGGTGCAAAAGAAGTAAAAATGAGGATAACTGGTCCACTTTTAAGTGGGAAAATCTATTAATTTATGTCTTAGATTCTCCAATTGGTGCTCTGTTTGCTCCACTGATTTAAATGGCAATTTCAACTGCAACTCACTTAGGACCGAAAGTAGTATCACTCAACCCAACTCACTTGTTTCGGTCTCCTATCAATCTGGTGACTCATTTTGTTGCGGACCGAAAAAAAAAACGATTCATATAGGACAATACCTAAAATCATTTATTGTGCTCATGGGCCATGAGCCATCCATGCAAGGGCCCACTAAATGGACAGTTTATATTCATGAACTATCCAATTGGCCTACCAACATCGAAGACTCGTTCATTGTGAGATGAACCTGAAATATCTCCTCATGTAGATAATGGTCAAGTGAAAAGTTTTTCTCAAAAGAATGTTAGTTGATTTGTTGTACTTTTCATTGCTCTATACTCAAATTCCACCATCTCCACTACACTTTCCTTCTCTCTTCCACTCTGTAACCTGCATGTTCTTTCAAATAAGTCACAGAAAACAGGAAATTGAATCTTGTCATGAACAAGTAGACTAAGGAGTCTACTTCAATTTTTATACTTTTTGATGTTTATACGTCTTCGTAATTAACTAGTAATTGTTGACCCATTAAGACACACATGCTTACTTCTAGAGCACTGCTCTTACAGATTCCTGTCCAATAACATGCATTAAAAAGAATTTCTTTACTTGAATCTTAGAAGTTGTAAAAAGGCAACTTCACTAAAAGTTTTCATCTTAAAATTGTTTTTAAAGTGACAATTGATTCATCAATTCTGATATTTCTAGTTGGCATCCACCCATAGATGAAAGATCAATTCAAGATTCTTTGACTACAATAGGACTGTTGAATGATTAATTTTAACCCATCCTTTCCAATGAATCATCCAACTTCAATTGGAGATGACAACAGAATGTGACAACAACAACCCAGTACTTCATGATAATTGAATGGGAGATTAAAAAAAACCAAGTTTCTTTATAAGAAAAGTACTGTTTAACAGAATTGGTAATGGTTGTAACATTCTACTCAGCTAGTCTTTTTAAAACGTTTGTGAGCATTCGTTTGAAATCTTAGGTGACCGTGAAACCTCAAGTTTAATTTATTGACTCCGTCCGTTTTTTTTCCTAAATTTCTTATAACTTTTTAAGAACAAGAATTTATAATCAATAGCTTGTTCAAATTTGAAAGATTACCTCGTCCTAAAGATGAGTTCTCTTCCATTTTCCAATTTAGTATTTATAAAATTATGATATCAAACGAGGTCATTATTGAAGTAACTTTTATCTTTTGTTTGAGTTCAAACCAACAGGACCAATTCAGTCATATCCGAACATATAGAAAAATTTAGGTAGAAGTAACAACCTCCATCCACCACCCATGCACCCACTCAAAATGGAATAAGGATGAAATATATGTGTAAATTCAGACATGTTTGACGTAGATACTTGTGTCAGATTAGCTGACAAATCCATGCAAATATTTAAAATAACAAATATTATATTTTAATAGAACATTGTCGTTATTTATATGTAAGATTACCAAAGTAAATAATAACAACAATAATGTAACTAAACGTCAATTATTTACATGTAAAAATATCCCAAAAATAATAATAATACCAAAAAAAAAGTTAGTTGTTTTTTTTTTTTCTTTTTCACTTTTATTTATTTATTTATTTATTGTTTTTATTATGAAGCCTGGTTCTTTTTAAGAGTGCCAAAACCATGTGATATATGATTATTTGAAAGCAGAAGTCCTTTGGAAATGGGGCTGCCTACATGGCAACCCTCTCCTCAATCTATTTTATCCTATTTCTATTATTTTATTTTATTTTGTCTCATCAACTAAAAAGAATGTATTTGTAACCATTTTGGGCAGGTGGAACCAGAATGCACTATACATTTCTCCATGGCACACATATCTCCACAATACATGAGGCATATACATGTACCAATCGCGTCCATCTATATAGTGTATCCTTGCATGGATGGCTCCTGCATAGAAAACTCACACCTATTAGTCATTCCTATATATTTTGATCAGTGGCCATCACATTGATGTTAGAAAATGAAAATAGTTACAGCCGGATATTCAACAGGGTAGTCGGAAGAAAATGATGGATGAACCCAATGGATGGTTGATTTTTGAAACATCAGCTATCCTTATTATTCTCCATCAGATGGATGAACGCAATGGATAATTCAACCTTACATGTGTACTATTGAGACATGACTTACCATATTCGGTTCCTCCAGCTCGTAATATCTTCCACTAACCAGATGCATGAAATATTTTTTAGGTGATTCAGTGGACTACACCAAGGAAATGTATTCTAACTATATGGGTACACGTGCCAAATTGATACATTGGTGAGTTTGTTGTGTCCCTGATTAGTGGGTTTGCTTCATTTTTGGACCAGCGTATGTCAAGAGTGAACTCACCTTTGAATGGCCCCTGATCTTAATAGCGGATTCCACCTATGAATGGCACCAGATTTGAGTATTGTGAGCATTCCTCCTTCATATAAGTATTGCTGACATCATTCTGATTTCAGGCCATGACACATACATTTTGGGGAGCACCGTCTGAATGACTTGGATCTTGCACACACTTTCAATGTTGCTAGATGTTGAATATTGTTCTGCATGTACACTTCCCTACTAGTTTCAACAAAAATATAATAAAATTCCATAACAATCATAGAAGAGAAATGCTAAACGAACTTGCCTGAGTGCACTTCATTGTACTCACCTCACATGGGAGGTAGGAACATTAATGCTAGCTTAGAGCACTCATACAACAATACCCACTGTCTAAATGCCATCTGTGAGATATTTTGCTGATCTGATCATTAGGGTTTGCCATACATGTGCTGGAAGTTGTATAGATGGTCATTTTCTCTCAACTGTTCAGCTGTTTTGTACAGATGAGTCCCACCGAATGACAATATTAGATTGACACATGGGATCTAGACAGTCTTGGACACGTATGTCTCATTTTCGCATGTGGAGTACATTTACAAAGTGCAATCAAGCTACTTCATTTACCATTTTTCATCACGGACTTTTACAGGTGGCCAAAACTGCCGCTAAAACCCCCTAAAAATGCCGGCATAGCGGCGCTAGACAAGTGCCGCCAAAAGGAATGTCGATAAAGCACAACCACCATTTCACTCAATGCAAATATAGCAAGTCCTAAATGCACCCTAATGTATATGAGATCATTAAAAGTGTGTTACCTCAGCTTAATATCCTATCGACCAGATAGATAATATGTGAGATGCAATTTGAAGACAATTTGCGTCTCTCTATTTAGAAGAAATTTATAGCCTTTGAGACAAATAAGGTGAAATAATTCCAAGTCTTGAATGAACATTTAAGATCTAGGATTCCAACATTAGATGATTTTTTGTCAATATCCTAAGATTTAAAGTCAAATGATGTTCCATGGCCATTGTTGTGACCTCAAATGCACCTCAGGTTAGAATGGAAAAGCCTTGTAAGTGCAAAGCAAAAGAATATAATATTATCTGAAGTAGAATGCTGCAGTTTCTGTTTGCTTTATCATGTTTTCTAAAAATGTGATAGTGACAAATGAACAATATGGCATATAGAAAAGGCACTTGCAGAATGCAGGTGAAATATAATGATAAGGTGGTGACTCTGATAATTTTAGGAGTATTGGATTTATACTCAAACAACAAGACTTACGTCCAAGGCATAGTAAAGAATATGTGAAGCGGTACTTTCAATGCCTAAGCCACATGCACATGTCCTGAACAAGCAATATGACTGGGTCAGTAGATGAATTCCAGACTTAAATTGCACATAAAAGAGAAATATTGACAATCTCCTAGTCCAAGAAAAAAATTATGTAAGATATAAATCCACATTGAAAATGCTTCAGATTTAAAGAAGAGATTCCTCACATTTGAAGCACTTGAATTGAGAAACAAAACATTAGAATTAACAATTTTCTTCGTAACAGGAGACAACAATACCTGTACTATTACAATGATTGCAACCACAATTTGTTTCCAAGCAAATGGGATTAGTTTCCATTTTTCTTTTTCTTTTTCTTTCTATTTTTTTTTTTTTTTAAGTTCTTGTTTAGCAAGCCATACTAACTGCAAATTCAGCTTACTAAAGTCCATACAAAAAAGGAAGAAGACTTAATTAACTAAATTTCTAAAAGTTTTAGAGGAAATGGATGGAGGTCATTAGTAGTAAAACAGTTGAAACCAATAACAATTCCTTGATTTTTGGGAAATATAGAAGAAAGCCATCAATCCAACCAAAAGAAAGCAAAGAAGCAAACATTTTTCGAGATTTCAGAAAATGAACAGTCATGTTGAACGCAGATATACTGTAATTAAAGTGCTCTCCAACCAAAAAGTAAAGGCCGTTAATAGCTTAACAACCAAAAAGTAAGAACACGATTAAAAGAAACTAAAAATCAATCAAAAGATAATAATTTATGATTCAAAAGATAATAATTAAAGCCAGCCAACAAAAGTCAATTTCTTATAGTGATGTGTATAACCCAATAGATGATAGATTGCAAAGGATTCATTCTTCTCTGATCAATGCTATCCAAATGAGATGCAATAGTTTCCCATAAGTGAAAAAGAAATTCATTAACTTAAAAAATAAAACATACACACTCCACCTTGGAAAAGACAGCCACCTGAAAATGAAAGCTAACATGCACATGCCTCTTATAGCAAGCCATTAGCAGAAATATTTTCCTTGGTCACCAAAATTTTTATAATTGTCACCAACAGAAAAATAAAACTAAAAAGAAAAAGAAAACCACTTAAACTTGATTCTCATATGAGCACCCAAACTAATAGACACATCAGGAGCCCAACCCGTCACGAAATCCATCATTTAATTGGTTTTACGATGGATTTGGTACTTTTCAAATTCACAATTTTGGCATAGTGGCCTTCGGGACAGCTTTAAACCTCGAACCTAAAGGTTGGCCTCAACTAGTCGACTTTGGCCACCTATCCTGGTGTTCTCATGTCCCGAATACTCAACCTTATCACTAAAATTGTTCTAAGATCTCTACCAGGGATCTCGAAAGATAGCTACAATATGCACCTACCAAGTAGGGCAATTTTCCATTTATGTAACTAGTACCGAGGCTATAAATAGAGCCTAAAAATATAGAGAAAGGTATGCCTAAAAAAACCTTAATTCGACCAAGACCCATTCCTGAGCTCTAACTTAGGCATCAGAGGGTACCCCTCCATAGTCATTGTAACGCCCGTGAAAAATCCGTACTTGGGTTCGAGTACCAACTCGACCCGAAATCGCGTAGAAATAAATTTCATGGAAATTAAGCGTAAGTTAGCTAGCGCAACGCTAGAGTAGCTGGGAAATAGTCCCTGATCACTTTAAATATGTTCTGCAAGACCCAAACCGAGTAGAACAGACAACTCTACAATACTCTATAACCTCGGATCAAACTCTAAGCGGGTTTGTCCTCTGGACCACGTTGAACTTTTGTATTGGATTTAGACCGCGCGTCAAAGGTCCGATACCTCCTATCTTAGACCGTTAGAACCGCCCAGCTGGACTTGACAATCATCTCAAAAATCAAGTCAAACCGATAATCACAGACTATTTCGTTGAACCCGGACTGAAGCGACCGCGAATAAGGACGAATTTGGAATTTTAAATTCAAATCTAACACACGACTTGACGCGTCAGTATTAAGCGTTCTGACTGTCAGAATTCATCCAGATTACACCCTCGGATCAGGAAAAATTTCTATTTATTATCATGAGACTTTCAGCCCTGATCTACGTGCGGTGACCGTTGAACTGAAAATGGTCCGCCACACGCTATCTGCGAACCCTGCCAGACTGAAAACTTAATACGAGCTACATCTGGTACACATGAGCTTAAGTCTGATCGCAATCGACCAGGGGACCACCAGAAAGCAGTTTTTGGACCGAAACAGCCCCAAAATGGATAGGCACCAAGTAAACTTCATCCCGGAGCCTATTTCCGGCGATTTCAAGCTTATAAAAGGGGTTGAAACCCTCATTTCTCCCTTCCATCCGAAAATCACAAACCCTAGAGAAAAGGAGAGAGAGTTTGAGAGAAAGAGAAGAAGAGATTCTTCCCGCTTCCGAGCCCCTGACAGTTGTTGCTTCAGCACTTCTTTCCAATCACCTGGCTGGTGATTTGTCCACTTTTTCAGGTATAAAATAACCCCAAAAACTTGCTGATTTAGGGTTTACTTAGATGCATAACATGTTAGCTAACGTATTCCATAAATCAGGCTCTCCTACTGCCGTAGACGAAGCGTACACGCTCCGTTCAAAATCCCGCAACCGTAAGAGACTAGGTGAGGATTTTAGACGCTTTGATTGACGGTTTACAACGCTTTCAATGTCGTTTAATAGTAGATTATCGACGGCATCTCCGTTTGACATGTACAACATGCTCTCCGTTTCCTGTTTCGTAAATTAACGAAGAATATGAGATTTAGGGCATTTTAGTCATTTGTAGGAAGTACGGTCTACATGCATATTTTGCTGACGTGATTGACATGGTTTGTTGCCGCATTAGAGAGTTAGGAATGCTTGCATAATCAGTTTGGCGAAGAGATTCGCCAAGTTGCGCACTTTGGGTCGACATACTATATGTGGACTTAAGTGTGTAGTGTATGTGTTTGTATAAATGCTTGTATTAGTATGTATTGAATTAAATGATGTTATGTAGTAGTTTGAGATTGATTTCTTGATTAATATGCTGACCTAAATGATTTCCTACAAGTTGACCTTATGCATGATTGCATTACATGCATAGAAAGTATGCCTTGAAGATTTGCTTAAGTTGAATGTTATAACATGTGTTAACATGCTCACATGATGTATTTCAATTCCAATACCTTTGCATATCGTGTTAATATGATTCCATAGATGTGTGGGACTAGACTTAGTCCAGGCAGTCGGTGACCGAGCGAATTCGTGGCTGACTGGTCATAGCCACGAACGACGCGTCGATGAACGTGATTCGTGTTGAGAGTTGGCGGCAGTGGTTAGGCCACGCGAAGTATTTTACGCACTTCGTGTCGTTCAACTTGAGATGCGATCGCGCTAGTCGAGCCCGTCAAGTAACCCGACTGGCCGATGTATGTTCACCTTGTATGTGTCATAACTGCTTGAACATAGGGTACTGAACTTACCATTGTAAACCCTATTAACCGTGGTACCTTGATCCACGAAGACTCATGGGCCGGGCATGGTGGTATGGGATACCGTGGTCGAGCTGTCGGCCTACGCTGGGGCCACAAACCTCCCCGTAGTGACCAGTGAGCACTTAGACTCGTGAGCAGATTATGGTGGTATGGGACACTATATTCTAGCTGTCGGCCTACACTGATCAGGCGACGAGCCCTTTGTAGTGACCGCGAGCGTATTCTGAGTCCACGGGAGGCGACGACCCTTCCGTTGCAGTAGAGTACGGTAGGCCTGTATTGATAAGGTGATGGGGGAGCGGTGCAACGAGTGCGAGCAACAGCCCTGGCAGCCCTTGCAGTGACCTACGAAATATACATCGTATGAGATTACTAGGAGTGACGACCCTAGACAGGATCTGTGTTGGGATTGATACAAGGGAAGTACCTTAGTTTCCCAATCCTGCTGTTTGAATGGACTAATAATAACTTGGAAATCATATCACCATAGCATTGCATGTGCCTGGAAGATGTGGAGCACTCTAGGGAGTGTGGCATGCCGCGGTCGTAAGATGTTGCCGCATGAGGGTGATCGTCGGTGAGGGCATACATCACGTCATATCATCTTGCATTAACAACAGTATTAGGATTGTCTGATTTACTGCTTTACTATTATCGCGTGATTGAATTGTGAACATGCTAATCTTTGCTCTATGATTCCACTGAGTTGATCACTCATTCCCACGTTACGGGATGGTGTTTACAACACCCACCAGACCTTGTTGTAGCTGCAGGTGAGGACGAGATCCAGGAGGTGGAGCCAGAGATCGACGAGGACCAGGATGAGTTCTCGTATATGCAGTATCATGACGGCTTCCCGTAGGCGACCTGGATCGAGGGGACATCAGTGGGACTTTCTTTTTGAACATTATTCTTTTGTTATGTATATGTACATGAGACTCAGAGATGTAGTCATACTTTGGAGACAGATGAGATTACTTTATTTTTTTCATACAGTGATATATACATTGTTTAGTCTTCCGCTTGCTTTTATCACTGGATCTGAAGTATGAATTGCAGTTTTGGTATACTTTTACTCATGTGAATGCTTTAAATCAGACAACATTGAATCATAACCATTTTTGTTGCATAAGTGACGGTCTGGAATTCGGGAGTTGAGTTTATACACGACCCCCGATTTTCAGGGTGTTACAATCAGGGTCTCCATTGTCACTCATCTTTGTAGGTATTCGAAGGCCCGACAAGGAACGACCAGATTTCTGCATCAACAATATGAACTCATGAATTTGGTTATCTATTAAGAGTGCTAGAATCTAGACTATTATACAAAGTTTTTGTGCTTTGTAATTTCATTTTTTGGGTCTCTTGAGATTATATGACTATATAGAATTTATTCTTTTAAATAATTTTTATATTGGATTTTTGATTTCTTTTTCCATGTTTTGCTCAGGACTAACAAAATGTTGGTTAGGGGTGCGTTAATTGCTAAACATTGCATATTTAACCCCTAGTTTGTAGCACTTTCTCATACAAATTCATTATAAGGTGAATTAATTAGCCGTATTTTCAATGTGAGGGAAATATTAAAAGGTCTAAGATAAATTCGAGCTAAAGATGGAGAATAGAAGCTCAGAGGAGATCAAGAGTGGAGCGAATGAAGATTAAGAGCCCAAAAGAGATGATGATTAAGGATGTCGAATGTCATGCCCCAAACTCGAAAAATGGGCTCAAAAAATTTTCGATCGCCGAATCCGGCGCCGACAACCTCCGTGATGCCCCATTCTCGGATCTCGACACTCATGTGCTAGGTTCCGATCCTAGGATC
Source organism: Magnolia kwangsiensis (assembly GCA_037074715.1). Lineage (NCBI taxonomy): Eukaryota > Viridiplantae > Streptophyta > Magnoliopsida > Magnoliales > Magnoliaceae > Magnolia > Magnolia kwangsiensis. The sequence goes on from CM073578.1 coordinate 75,139,601, forward strand.
CTATGTAAGACCCGTATCTTAGACCGTACCATTTCGTAGACTTCCGCAGTCTTCCCGGTCGAATTCTGTCAACCTTTGACCCTTAACTGGTATTTGCGAGTGACCCTGATTCGTATGCCGTCAACCCGTATCGACTCAACCCAATACCTTTACCATAGCGACCGTGCCATCGCTGCGGTTCCAATGCCGCGACTTACGCGCTGAGGCGATACCCTGGTCAAGAGATGTGGGCTAACGTTCGGTGCAAGAAAAATGCCGCGCATTGCGAAACCCAAGAGAATCTCTACCCAATGTCCCATCCATCAATCCCATCACATCCCATCAATCAAAGTACACATCACCTCACACTCTTCCCCAAGCAACCCCTAAAGTCAACACTCTTCTTACACAAGTACACATCTATCACTCACCCATCACACCCATCTCTCTCTCTCTCTCTTACACCTCCCCCTCTCATCTCTCTCCCTCATTTTCTCTCCAAGCAACTCTTGTCCATGGCTCTCCATGGGAGGAGCTTTGTGTGGCCACTCTCTACCATCCAATCTAATCTTTCAAAGCCAATCTCAGTCGTTGAATCACACCCATTTGGGCCCTAGATTGCATTGGCGGAAGAAGGAAGCGAAGATAAAAAGTGGGTGCTTCTCTCTCTCCCTCTTCATTTTATATATATATATATATATATATATATATATATATATATATATATATTTATTTATTTATTTATTTATTTTTTTGTGATGATTTGGCTATGTGGCCCACTTGGATGGAACCCATCATGAAGTATTTTATCCAAGCCGTCTATGAGTGGGGTCCACCTTATGAGTGTTGTACCCATACCATTCATTGTGTGGTGGCCCACTTGAATATAGCCCACCTTTACTGTGTGGACTGTCCAGTGTCTAGGGACGCTGGACGTCTCTGTGAAAACCCAAATATTTGCTTGGTTACAAGTTTGTGGGGTGACCCACTCATACACGCCCTACTTTGTTATATGTGTTAAATCCACGCCGTCTATTCTATACACCAACCCATTTTAGGTGTTGAGCCAGAAAATGAGGTTGATCGGAGCATCTGATGGGCCATAACTTAGTAAATAGTAGGTGTAGCTACCAGTGAAGTGTGATCTGACGTGGGCCCAGCTCCACAGCTCAGGTAGTAGATGGAGTAGGAGATGCCTCATTTCAACACTGAGGTCTTGGCATCCATCCCTAGTGGGGGTGGCTATCATGGACATCCAGATTCATAGCTCAACTGGTAGGCTGAGAGGAGTTACCTCATTGCAACATTGAGGTCTTGGCATCCATCCCTTGTGGCAGTGGCAGCAGTGAAGTGTAAACTGACATAGGGACTATGGGACCCACCCATGGCATCCATCCATTTTGGGTGGTGCTGGAGTACCTGGACAAGGTCTGAGCAGTGCTAGTCCTCTCTGATGTACCGGGAGCCCCATGGATTTAAGAGTATGATGTTACATGTTATGATGGCCTGACTATAGAGAGGAGTCGGCTCGGCCTACCTGTGTGTTGTTGGTTGCCAGGTTAGCTCGGCTCGGCTCGGCTCACCTGTGTGTTGTTACCAGGTCAGCTCGGCTCGACCCACCTGTGTATTGTTGTTCGGTCAGGTCGGCTCGGCCTACCTGTGCATTGTTGGTTGTCAGGTCAACTCGACTCGGCTCACCTGTGTGTTGTTGTTTGGTCGGGTCGGCTCAGCTCGGCCTACCTGTGTGTTGTTGTTCGGTCTGCTCGGCTCGGCCCACCTGTGTGTTGTTGTTCGGATAGGTTGGCTCGGCCTACCTGTGTGTTGTTGGTTGTCAGGTCAGCTTAGCTCGGCTCACCTGTGTGTTGTTATTTGGTCAGGTCGGCTCAGCTCGGCCTACCTGTGTGTTGTTGTTCGGTCAGGTCGGCTCGACCTACCTATGTGTTGTTGGTTGCCAGGTCAGCTCGGCTTGGCTCACCTATGTGTTGTTGTTTGGTCAGGTCGGCTCAGCTCGGCCCACCTGTATGTTGTTGTTCGATCAGGTTGGCTCGGCCTACCTGTGTATTGTTGGTTGTCAGGTCAGCTCGGCTCGGCTCACCTATGTGTTTTTGTTTGGTCAGGTCAGCTCGGCTCGACTTACCTGTGTGTTGTTGTTCGGTTGGCTCGGCTCGGCCTACCTGTGTGTTGTTGATTGCCAGGTCAGCTCGGCTCGGCTCACCTGTGTGTTGTTGTTTGGTCAGGTCGACTCGGCTCATCCCACCTGTGTGTTGTTGTTCGGACAGGTCGGCTCGGCCTACCTGTGTGTTGTTGGTTGCCAAGTCAGCTTGGCTCGGCTCACCTGTGTGTTGTTGTTTGGTTAGGTCAGCTCAGCTCAGCCTACTTGTGTGTTGTTGTTCGGTCAAGTCGGCTCAGCCTACCTGTGTGTTGTTGGTTGCCAGGTCAGCTCGGCTCGGCTCACCTGTGTGTTGTTGTTTGGTCAGGTCGACTCGGCTCGGCCCACTTGTGTGTTGATGTTCGGTCAGGTCGGCTCGGCCTACCTGTGTGTTGTTGGTTGCCAGGTCAGCTCGGCTCGGCTCACCTGTGTGTTGTTGTTTGGTCAGCTCGGCTCGACTCACCTGTGTGTTGTTGTTCGGTCAGCTTAGCTCGGCTCACCTGTGTGTTGTTGTTCGATCGGCTCGGCTTGGCCCACCTAATGTGATTGTTCGGTCAGGTCGGCTCGGCTCAGCTCGGCCCACCTGATGGTGTTATTCGGTCAGGTTAGCTTCCCCCTTATGATATTGTTAGATCATGTAGTGTGGCCCATTTGTTGTATATATAAGGCCACATGTGAGACCCATTGACTCGGCCAATTGTATCGGCCCATTTGATTAGCCCAACTGCTTCGGTCCATTCGACTCGGCCAAGTGATTCAACCCAACTGAATCGACCCATTTTGACTCGGCCAATTGTATCAACCATTTGACTCGGCCCATCTGTATCAGTCTATTTGATCGGCCCAAATTGATTCGGCTCCTTTATACCGGCCCTTTTGATTTGGTCTATTTTTGTTCGACCCGTTGATACGACCGGCGTTATGTACGTTGGCCCATGAGTGAGGTCTAATGTGATGTGTATATGCCCCATTGTTGAGGCCCACCTTGATATGTATGAGGCCCGTTGTTGAGGCCCACCTTGATGTGTATGAGGCCCGTTGTTGAGGCCCACCTTGATGTGTATGCGGCCCGTTGTTGAGGCCCACCTTGATGTGTATGCGGCCCGTTGTTGAGGCCCACCTTGATGTGTATGAGGCCCGTTGTTGAGGCCCACCTTGATGTGTATGCGGCCCGTTGTTGAGGCGCACCTTGATGTGTATGAGGCCCGTTGTTGAGGCCCACCTTAATGTGTATGAGGCCCGTTGTTGAGGCCCACCTTGATTGTATGAGACCCATTGTTGAGGCCCACCTTAAATATATATGAGGCCCATGTTACAAGGCCCATTGTGATGTATGTAAGGCCCATGGGTCATGGCCCATTGCAATGTATGTAAGGCCCAATTGGTGCGGCCTATTCGATATATTTATGGGGTCCATGTCATTAGGCCCATCCTGCTGTATTGGTGACCCGTCCATTGAGGCTCACCCATGGTATATATTTGAGGCCCATGTGTAGGGCCCACCTATTGTTTATTTAAAGCCCATGGGTTGTGGCCATAGTGATGTATATTAGGCCTATGTGATGTAGCCCATACTGATGTGTATTAGACCCAGGTATGTGACTCACCTACGAAGTATATTTGAGGCCCATTGTGATATATCTGAGGCCCATGGGTGCGACCCATCCAGATGTATTTGAGGCTTATGGGCAAGGTCTATTGTGATATGTGTTAGGTCCATGACCAGGGCCCACCTGTTTCGTATATTTGGCCCTTGTGTGAGGCCATGTGCCCATTATATATTTGATTCTATGTGGGCCATTCCTTGGGGGCAATGTTGGTTAAAAGTCCACATTGTCGATGCCGGTTATTGATACCGAATATTAGTATGTGACTGTATAGCATCATGATACATGCCCATTCGCATCATCTGCATGTTTGTTATGAGATGTGATTGACCATTGCATATGTCATTGGGCAGAATGATGTGAGATTCCCTGATAGGTGAAGGTTATCTCACATGAGCGCACGGAATGCGCAGGATTGATGCATGATTAGATTGTATAATTCATGCATCTTGCATTGTGTTGTGACTACTATACGCCCTAGTGATATCAAGGTCGTAGCCTCCATAGGCATATCGTGGATGGCCAGATGGGACACCAAAAATCTGTTCGAGCATCGGGCCGCTATAGATGGCCCTGGGTGAAAATTCTTAAATACCCTCTTAGTTCCAAAGGATGCTCCAATGTCTAGACCGAGTGGGTAGATGGGCGTTGAGTGCCGATTACCAGATGGTTGCACTCTCCACTGTGCCGTGGTTGGTTGGAAGGGGGTGTGGCCTTACCCGCACCAGCACAAGCGGCAATACTAGGCTGAGTCTGACCAGCTCGAGGAATGGGTCAGCTATCGACGTGCTGAATAGGTATTGACAGACTATTGGCCAGGCGGATAGTGAGGTTTCTTATGCTCACTTGGACTGTGCGGCTAGGGAGAGCGGCAGTGCCATTTGGAGTGTACTAAACCCTGGTGATGATCCCAGAGATGAACCGTACTGATATGTGGACTTATTGAGTAGGAGTTGCATACTCATTCAATCATTCATTCATTCATTCACTATCCACTTGAGTTGGTGATGCGCAACTAATTGTTGTGTATCTTCGTTATGGCAAAGATTTCGGTTGGGCGCGCGACTAACCTGAAATCAGGAGTTTACCACGTTGAGTCAAACTATCCAAATTTAGGTATAGGACTGGTTTGGATAGAAGTTCCTTGTGGTGGACCCCGTAGCCTGCGATACTACATACTATCATCCTGACTTTACACTCTAGCATGGTCATTCCATTCGCACTGCATGTTGCATTACATCCGCGACATATGGTACGATTGACGTTGTATGTGCTATTCATCAGGAATGTATATTACATTGCACCCTCAGCATCTGATATTTAGCTCCTCATGACTCCTTATAGCATAGTTGTTCTATATTGCGTATTCTGATATGGATTGACTTATGAACTTGTTCATACTTCCGCTTACTCTATTATCATATGATTTATAATCTTATCAACATTCCTGCTTACTCTGATAATTTTTGCTCTTGTCAGTGTTTCGGTTTATTCAGACATTGAATGGTTTATGGATTAATAGTTTTTTCGGTATTGTATGATTATGATATTGCATTGAATACTTGGCACTTACCTCGCGCACACACTTACACCACCCTCTAAGCTTTCCATAAGCTTATGCACGATAGATGCGTGTAGGTGATGTTAGGTTGCAGCAGTGTTGAGATTGGAGCACGCGGCTGTCTTCTGGAGCTTTGATTTCTTATATGTATTTCCCTTTCAGCATTGTATTTAAATGATTGAATTAGTGGATACGTGATGAAGATGTTACCTTTGTAAATTGGGTAAACTTGTGGTTGTGCTTACTATGAAATAAATGTATAAAAAAAAATCCTCCTTGTAAGATCCCAGGATCGGAATCTGGCATTTGAATGCTAGGAGCCGAGAATGGGGTACTATGGAGGCTGTTAGCACCGGGTTCGGCGATCGGGATTCCTGTGAATCCGATTTTCAGATTTGGGGCGTGACATCCTATAAGGAAGATTTTCAGTATGAATTTTTTTTGTAATGGAACATAACCACAAGCATAACCAAGTCACAAAACAATATCACCACATATCCACTATAGCAAAAACTTTTAAGTACAATACGGAAAGGAAAATACAGGGTGATCAAAATCTCCAAAATAGCCAGATGCGCACGCCTACCTCAGCACTGCTATTGTCTAACGCTACCTGCACGTAACTGTCATGCATAAGCTTACAAAAGCTTAGAGGGTGGTGTAAGTGTGTGCGCAAGGTAAGTGCCAAGTATATAATATCAAAGCAATGCAAAAATATGCAGTAAGTCCATGAATACAACCAGCTGTACCAAGGCTATGTGATGCAGGGTATGAATGCTATCGATCATACCAAGGCCATGCGATGTGAGACATGAATGCTATCGGCCATACCGATGCAATGTGAGGCCTACGTAGCCAAATGTCAAATGAGAGATGTAATCTAAGTAAGTCAATACTCATCAAGTACACATATCAGTACAGTTCCTCTTTGGATATCACCGGGGTCTAATACACTTACACTAACTGCCTCCTCCCTAGCTGCATAGTCAAGCAAGCGGAATAGACCTCACTATCTGCCTGACCAGTAATCTGTCAATACCTACCCGGCTCGTCGATAGCGGACTTATTTGTGAGCTGGTTAAACTCAGCCTAGCTTATAACCCCTTCACTCAGGCGGATAAGGCCATACCCCCTTCCAACCGACCACAACACAGTGGAAAATGTGGCCTACTGGTATCGGCACTCGGGCGCTCGTGTATCCACTCAGTCTCGATATTGGAGCAACTCCTAGCACCAAAAAGGTTCTGGGACTTTCACCTAAGGACATCCTAAGTGCCCACAGTGCTAGAACCAAGTATTTTCGATATCCGATACGACCATCCATGATGTGTCTATGGAGGCCACGACGCTGATGTCGCTAGGGCGTGCAGTGATCAAGTCACACATATGCAGGATGCATGAGTCACATCGTCAAATCATGTAACAATCCTACACGTATCACGCGCTCATGTGGGGGCATTCCGTCTCATAAGGAGTCCCGTAAATATCTCAGCCCAACGGCTTATGATATGATCAAACATTCCTTATATCAAGCATACATATGATGCGTATGGGCATGAATCATGGTGCTATACTAAGCAGGTTATAAAGTGATGAATTATTAACAAGTATGGGCCTATCAATGGGCCCTAAGGAGAGTTACAATGCGGACATTTAACCAACATTGTACTTATAATGTGGACGTCAAACCAACATTGCTCCCTAGGCACGGCCTGCCACAAAACATCAGTATATAAACCATGGAGAAATCACACATTGCAATGGACCTTAAGGACATCCCGTTGAGCCTCGATCCATGGGCCTTAGATACATCAAGTGGGTCGCATCACATGGGCCTCAAGTGGGCCACATCAATGGGCCTTATGTACATTTCAATGGGCCATAACCCCTAGGCCTTGAAATACATCACAATGGGCCTCATAATATGGGTCTTACATTCATAGAAAGTGGGCCTCAACAACGGACTCATACACCTCAAGGTGGGCCTGAACAATGGGCCATAAATATGGGCTATAAATGCATCAAGATGGGCTTCCACGGATGGCCACAAGTACATCCATATGGGTACCATCTCATGGGCCTTATATAAATCAATGGGCCACACCAATGGGCCCTACGTATACATCAAATGGGCCACACCCTAAATATAAGTGGGATAATGATTTCCACCATTAAAATTTCCAAGGTCCACCATAACATTTATTTCCCACACAATCTATTTATAAGGTCACTTAAGAACTTGGTGGCCTAAGGTCTAATGGTGGGGTTCAAACCCACTGTACAATGTGGTCCACATGATAAATAGATTTGTCTTATTTTTAAACTCAAGCCTTAAAATTATCTGTCAAAATGGCTAGACAGTTTGGATGTAACACATGCATCGGGGTGGTTCCATAGATGGATAGCAAGGGTGAAGTAGGTGAGGCCCACATAACTTGGTGGCATCACATACACCATTAATATAGTTGGTGTGTGGCACTCTAGCCAACCTGCTTCCTAAGGTGGGTCCACACGGGTGGCCCACCATAACATTTATTTTTCATCCAATGTTGATAAGGTCACTTAGACCTGGATAAATAGGGAAAATAAATTTCACAACCCAAAAGGGGTTCCAATGGTAGACGTTTAATCAACACTGTTTCCTGCTATGTGGCCCACCTGATTGACTGCTGGATGGCATGGATAGAACACGTACATCGCGGTGGGTCCCACCGTCCAGTACCATGGATGGTGTGGACAGAACACATACACTATGGTGGGTCCCTGCCTCCCAACGCACCACGCAGCAGTACCTGCTGCACGTCCAGAGGACGTCAGCGTCAGCTGCTGCCTATTATATATAATTTTTTTTAAAATAGGTTTTCCTAAGGTTTTTCGCAAGTGGGGCCCGCGTCAGGTAAATCCACCTCACCCATTGCGTTCTACAGCTTGAGACAGACCAAAAGAGTCCAATATGCGATACGTTTTGGAGGTATAGAAATATCAGAGTGCATTTTAACGGTGAAAACCACTGTTTTCTATATTGTGACCCACCAAATATTCGGATCACCTTCATTATTCGGCTCATCGGCTAAAATAATCTGGAGAATGGAATGGACGGCGTGGATTAAAAACATACACCAAGGTGGGGCCAATATAAGTGGGCCACCCCATAAGCTTGGAAACAAGCCAATATTTGTGTTTCCTCAGTTCACGTCCAGCGACGCTGGACGGTCTGGCCATGCAAAGGTGGGCCCTGCTTAGGTGGGCCACCACATGATAGGTGGTGTGGGTACAATACATATAAGGTGGGCCCCACTTGTAGATGGTTTGGATAAAATACATACCTCATGGTAGGGTCCATCCGGGTGGGCCACACGGCCACATCAATACATAAAGAAAATATATGAAAAAGAAAAGGAGAGAGAAAGAGAAAAAGAGAGTGGGACACTCGTGATGGAGGGACCCCGGCACTATGGGCCCTCCCATGCTCTGCAACATAAATCAAGTAGGTCCCATAACATGTGGGCCCAAAAAAAATAAAATCTAACGGTGGAGATCCTTTCTCCATGAATATAACCATTCTAGATGACCCATATACAAGCTAGGAAGGTAAACATCATGATGGGGTCCATGGAGAATGGCCCCATCATGGAATGATATTAATAATCAAGGTGGGCCATCGGCCACATCCTAGGGTCCAAAGTGAGATCTAAACCATTGATCGGTAAGCCTCACTAGGCCCATCATAAAAACATGAAATCTAGGCTATGGAAGCACCCACCACTTGATCTTCTTGGTCCGTTGGGAAGCTACTCTCATTATGCTTCACTTTGATGGTGGAGATGAGAAATGGATGGCTAGGATGAAAGCTTTTGGGATGGGAAGGTGGGCCACACAACACACTTTCTCTCTTGAAAATGGCTTGGACGTGTGATGCTCTTGCTAGTTGGGAGTTGAGATGAGAAATGAGAAAGAGAGAGAGTTCTAAAAGAGATGAGGGATGGGTGTGATGGGTGAAAGGGTGAGGTGAGTGATGGATGTGGTACTTGACATGTAAGGTGGTGTAAGAGAGAGGGTGAGAAAGAGTTGACTTTGGAGAGAGAAAGCATGGGTTGCTTTGTACTTGACATGAGGTGATTGATGGGATTGATTGATGGGATGGATGGGACATGTTGTAGAGATTCTCTTGGAATTTGCAACGCACGGTGTTTTTCCTCGAACTGAACATGGGTCTGCATCTCCCTGCCAGGGTATCGGATCGGTGAGCGAGTCACGGCGTCGGAACCGCGGCGATGGTGTGGTCGCAATGGTACAAGTCTCGAATTAAGCCGATTCAAATCTACAAGACACGACTTAGGGTCACAGGCAAATGTCGATTATCGGTCGCAAGTTGCCAGAATTCGACGGGAAGGATCACGGAAGTTGATGGAACAGTACGGATTAAGATACGAGTCTTACATCGAAGTTTTGAAGTACTCAAGGGGAAGAATTAGACATTTTTTATGGCAAAGAAATGAAGAGGATGTGAATTCTGTTATGTAATTGTGTAAACTTCAAGGTCGGTGGGAGAAAAATGTATATAAAGGCCTCTCTTAAGACGTGAATTACACATCCTAGGGTTCTAAGGAGAGAGAGCTAGGGCGGAGCGTTAATAACACCTTCTTTCTTCGATTCTTCTTTAGTTTTCTAGTTTGTTTGTTTTTTTTTTTTTTTTTTTTTGAGATAGTTATGTTTGGCTAATCTCTTAGTTAAGGCTAAGGGGTGAACCTTTTAATATATTTATGATGAATTAGTTTATTTGGTTCAATATATTGGTTTAAATGATGAATTATTAATTGAATTGGTTTGAATTGTCATTGAATTGTGTGAATCTTTAATCCATTATTAACTCCGAGCATAGTGGATGTTTAGAATTATCTATAATCAATTAACTAGTTTTTAAGAAAGTGTTGATCCGTAAAATCCCTTGATCTACTGAGAACTACAGGTACAGTAGATGCTTGGAATTCCCTGCGATTAATTACTTTATTCTTCATGAGAGAATCGGTTCAATTGAGATACATATCTTATATTGGTGAATTATATTTGAATTAACTGATTTTATCATCTGACTGAAAGGAATCATGATTCGATTTCAGTTGAGTTATCAAGTTGAATCAGTAAATTAAGTATTGTAATTCCTATAGTTGGGGATCCTTGGATCCTTAGTTGCATTTATCATTTATTTCAGTCATTTTAAATTTACCAGAAACCTTAGTTTTAGTCTTAAGTTAGATATAGAAGTTGTTGAACCTAAATTCAATCCCTGTGGATTGACCTCAAACTCCCGAGTACATACTACTTTGCAACCCTTCACTTAGGGCTACACAATACAGTTGGGGTATTGTGTTAACTCAGATAAGAGAATATATGAAATTTGGAGTCGCCACTATCCGAATAAAGGTTAGTATTTATGCTTAGCTAGAAACCATAGAATCGCTCTCAAGGTTACGGAATCTTATGATTCCCCAACTGAGTGACCTTTGTTGTTTAGTCAGCGATTGTAGATTCGAGTAAGAGCCCAGCCTCTATGATGGAAAAGGAAGGACTTAGGCACTATTTTTTGCTCGCATGACACACAGTCTCTATTTTATGAGATATTGGAGATTTTGTAGAATTTTGACATTTTATACATTTGACCTTGCTTCATAAAACCCATAAGTCAGGGAAAGCAATAATGGAAAGGCAATGTAGCCTTCCTTCACAAAACTGAGGGCTTTGTGTAGGCAAATAAAGTAAAAAAATAAACCTAGCCTTACTTCGCAGAGTTGACTTTGGGCAGGCAATGAAATAAAAAGTAGAAAAAAGGAAATATTACAAAACAAAGATGAAAAAAAAAAGTAAATGCTGCAGCTTGAATAAAGAAGTGAAATATAGTAGTAGAACCGCACGAACTGACTACGCATTATAGAGATGTGAGAGAGGAAAAAAGAGACTCAAGACTCTTATGGAAAAATGGTAAAATATCTAAAATCCCCTCCATACTCCATTGACTATGGATCATTAAAAAAGTTCGAGTTGATTGGAAATTGGGTATGTAATGCTCGGATGTGTGGATGGGCTTCTCTCTTTTCTCTCTTCTCTGAATACCCTCCTCTCCTAAGTGCTCTTTGCTCTCCACCATGCTACCCCTGAAGTACTTTCTAATGCCCTCAAATGGCACCTATTGTGATGCTTTTATAGGCGCTTCACCATCGCCCATTGCATCGCGAGGGCCAGATACTAAAGTTTGCTCTTATGATTTGCTACAAGTAGTTATCAAGCAAGATCATGAGAGTCAAATATTAGAAATGTGACTGGATTTTTTATATTTAAAAAAATGCTTCATTAGGGCAGCGGGGGCTTCTTTTTTGTATTAGAAAATGGTTTTATGGGGTCATTGGTCATTCCATGGCCGATGATGGCACACTTTTTAATTTTAAAAGAAGTTTTTATATTAAAATCTCTGTCTTTTTCTAAATTTGCACATCTTTGGAAAAATAACTATATCTCCCTCATTGCATGTTTGCTTTTAATGATTTTGGACTAATTGAAAAAATAATTTGATAAGCTTTCGACAAAGTCTAGAATCAGTTCGATTGGATTTGTCAAAAGTGGGCCCAAAGTTGTTATAGTTTTATCCACTCGGTGTAGGAAATCAACAACCTGCAATTTTAGTAAGCAAACTAGATATTCATCGTTATAACTCAGATCTAGGAAAATTCGGGTTCATCAGGAAGATAATTTGACCACATTTCCAATGAATTAAATCGCATTGATCAAAGATCGTTTGATTTTTCGTCGTCTATCTCGTAGTCTGCCTTTTATGAAATTAATGCCACTTCATGTCAAGAACCGCCGTAGTAATCTTAATCTCAACATAACTTAGAAATGTGATCTTTCACATCTCAACAATGCTCTATTTAAAGGAGACTGAGCAGCAAGGAAAGTGGGTCTCAGATAGGGTGAGTTTTCGGGTGGGATTTGGAGAATTAGGATTCTTAAGGTTCTAAGGTTTCGAGCCTTTTATCTTAGCCCAATTTTGATGCGGTTGATCATCCCATTTTGGGCGAGGTGTTTATAGGTATTAAAACCAAAAGTTTTTATAGAAAGGATAACATGGTTGTACCTAGTCAAGGATGTCTATCGGGGCCTAATAATTACAGTGTAGTAGTTGGGTCCCTGTATGGCTACAAAGCACAGAGAAATTACCCATTTTGAGGACTAGTCTCACAAGTAATCCTAGAGAGACCGCATAGTAAGGGATATCACTTTTCTTTATTCATGTGCAATAATAGTTGGATCCATGTAAGGCCGTATATCACAGGGGTAACTACCTCACCAAAATCCAAATGTGCAGATTGTTGGAGCATGAAAAGTGAGAAACTAAGGAGAATGGGAAATTTCTTTGTTGGTTGCGGCTTCAAAATAGTGGTAGGTGCAAGTTATCGTGCCTTCTAAATAATTAGAAGGCTAAGGTCCTCACTCTCTTAAAACAATGGAAGATTTTATTTGCACAAAAGGTACGCCCATGGACTAATGGAAGGCTTGGTGAAACAGGAAACCTATTTGAATAGAAGGAATAATACTCTTTGAGGTAGTGACCTAATGTTGGGGGCGTTGCACAAAAACCTTAGGATCTCGCCTCCCAAAACACCAGAATTATGGAATATAATAAACCAATGAAATAAATCAAATCACAAACTACACAACATAAGGGATTTTGCGTGGAAAACCCTTAAAGAGGTAAAAACCACGGGACCTCATCCGGAGCAACAATTTATTATGAAGTAGAACGTTACAACCTATCACAAGCACACACCGCTTGGATCAAACCTTCTTCACTCACGAAGGAGTGGATGAACAATAAGAGAATAAAGAAAACGGAGAGATCTCACCGATCACAAGGACGTAGAAGCGCTGAGACATTGATAGCGAAGTAGATCACCTCTACAAGTAGAATCCTCCCTTCCACAAGCTTCCTCTCTCTCTTTTCTCCCTCTCACCTTTTGGTGTCCCTAAAACCCTTTAGAAACCCTATGTATAGCTTTAAGAAACACCCTTGCATTACCCTAGAATAACCCTAGGACCCTTATTTATAGTTTAGGAAACTCCTTTCTGCACTTATGCGAAAACCGCCTTAAATTTACGCAGTCCGCACCAAATCTAGACTGAATCTGCGTAACCCTCGACTAGTTGAGCCAGGCCCTCAACTGGTCGAGGCCCAAAAATTGGAGCCTACTGGACTTTAAGTCGAGCGCCGCTTGACTGGTCGAGCGGCCCACTCGATTGGTGGAGCAATGCCCTCGACTGGTCGAACAGTGTAGTAATGCTAAGATTTGTGGCATCCAATCTACACTACATCTCCTCTGAACTGAGGAGGAAAACTCCATCAAATCTCTCCCTTTCCGAATTAAGAGGAATTCACCTTCTTCAAGCCAGCTTAATTTCTACAAACCTCAAACTTTCCCTTGAGCAATGCCTTGGTCATCATATCTGACTCATGATGAGCATGTCATCAACATATAATAGCAGAACTAAGAAATCACCATCTAAAAACTTGTGCATGAACACATAGTGGTCTAACTCCATTTTGTTATATGTATGCTTTAATATGAATGAGTTGAACTTCTTATACCATTGCCTTGGAGCTTGTTTCAACCATACATGCTCTTCCTCAGCTTACACACCATATACTCTTTGCCCTTGACTTCAAACCTCTCTAGTTGGTGCATGTAGATCTCTTCTTCCAGGTCACCATGGAGAAAGGTAGTTTTAACATTTAACTGCTCTATCTCCAGATCCATGTTAGCCACCAACCCAAAAAATACCCATATGGATGTCATCTTCACCACTAGTGAGAATATATCCTCGAAGTTTATACCTTTCCTCTAACCAAACCCTTTCACCATAAGTCTGGCCTTGAACCGTGTTTGTGAATTCTTCTGCTCGTTCTTCTTTCTGAACAACCACTTATTACTCAAAGCTTTCTTGCCCTTAGGTAATTTTACCATATCATATGTGTGGTTCTTATGCAAGAATTTCATCTCCTCTTGCAAAGCTTTCAACCACTCCCCCTTATGCTCATCGGCTAGGACCCCAGAATAATCTTCTGGCTCTCCCCCATTAGTGAGCATAATGTACTCATGCGGTGAGTATCTCTTGGACGGATGTCTATCCATAGATGACCTCCTCACCTGCGGCTCAACAGGTGGATCAAGTGGGGGCTGCTCCTCTGATCCATCTTTTATAGGAACTCGCTCATCCTCTGCACCTTTTTGTACTCCCCCATTATCAGGCACCACAGGAGGAGTAAACGAATCCATGTCTTCTAGCTCACCTGAACTACGCTGGGTCTTCTATGGCTTATAAATGTCTTCTATACATTGATCTTGAAAGAAAACTACATCTCTACTCCTGACGAGCTTCTTCTAGATCGGATCCCACAATTTGTACCCGAATTTTGCATCACCGTACCCCAAGAACACACATTGCCTGATCTTTGTATCAATCTTGGACCTCTCATCCTTGGGTACGTGAACGGATGCCCTGTATCCAAACATCCTGAGATGACTGTACGATAGATCTTGTCTAATCCACACCTTCTAGGTACTTCTCCATTCAACGGGGCTAATAAAGACCCGTTTATCAAATACACCGTCGTGTGCATTGCTTCTCCCCAAAACATCTTGGGTAACTTTGCATGGAATAACATGCATCTGATTCTCTCTATAATGGTGTGATTCATTCGCTCAGCCACACCATTATGCTGGGGGGTCTTAGGAACCATCTGTTCATGTCGTATTCCCGAGGACTTACAATACTCATGAAAGTCACCAATGTATTCACCACCATTGTCAGTGCGGATGCACTTTAATAATCTACATGTCTCTCTCTCGGCCATAGCATGAAACATTTTAAACACACCAATGTAACACCCCGGTTCTCGGAACCTAGTACACTACTCGTTTTTCAAAAACATGAGCGTTAACCTTTACATATCTCAAACTACACGTACAATTTTTTTTCTTTTATTTTTATCAGAGTTAATAAACTAACGGGACAGAAACAATCAAGTATAAGAGGGAGTCCAAATATATATAACCAAATGTTCTCGTGGTTACCCAAAAACTTATACAAACCAATGTCTTAACCTTTAAAAACCTAACAGTATAAATTAAATACAAACAAAATTAGGAATGGAGAGTCGCAAGATCATCTGGCTCCTCCCATTCCACATGAACACCAACATGCACATCCTCTGCGTCCCCTGCACGCTTATTACGGTTTGATAGCGTGAATGGCTATCCAGTGAGGTATAACCCTCAAGATTTATCGCATCATCAAGATAATTAAGCATAGTTATCAGAGATAGTATTTAACAAATATTATATAATGATTATCATGAGAATTGGATAAGGTTCATCATATACGTATTCATTAAATAAATCACACCATTAATCTTATTTAAATGCATGGATGCATGCACATGCTCATAGACCTGGGGATGCACATCCAGCTGGTAAAAAAAAGTTACCTAAGGAGAACTAGCTACCAGAAAAGTACACAAAGGTACACCCAAGGAGAACCAGTCACCCGAAAAAGACTATGATATATAGATCGCCTAAGGAGGACTAGTCACGTAGAAAAGTACACAAAGGTACACCCAAGGAGAACTAACCGCCCGAAAAATACCATAACGATATATAGATCACCCAAGGAAGACTAGTTACCTAGAAAAGTACACAAATGTCGTCCAATGAGAACTAATCACCCGAAAAAGATCATAATAATATATAGATTGTCCAAGGAGATTTAGCCACCTAGAAAAGTACTCAAGGCATGTCCAATGAGAACTAATCACCCAAAAATGACCATATGCCATGAAAATACATGATTAGCTCAACCATTACTATTTCAATTTTAAACAATCATTTTAAGAAAGCTCAAAGGTCACTATGGGGGGTTTGTCACCCAGCATAGGCTGACAACTCAGGCATAATGTCCCATTTTACCATCCTTAGTTCATGAGGCTAACAAATAAGATGTTTAGACGTAACCTACATAACTAGTGACCAATTATAATTCTATAAGTGGGACTTATCATTGCAAGCTTATATGAAGATGGTTCCTTAAAGCCACTTAGGGTAATTATTACATCAAGCCGCATAGGACAAACAAATCCATCTCAAGGATGTGATAAAAAGAAAATATTCCAAAAACCACTTAAGCAACAAATGATCCAAAAGGTGGCAAGTCCACAGATAATTCCATTTAATCTATTACGCAAATGGCCACTAATTCGAGGACCTTTAAATGCATCACAAAGAAATTAAAAGTGGTAAGACAAGTCACATGTGATATCAAAGGTATTTGTTTATATAAAGTGTTCAATTCAAATTAGAATAGGAATATTTGATATCATACTTGAATTCTAAATCTAGACATCAATCATCTATGAAGAATTATACAAATGGAACTATCATTTATCATCATCTTTTATTAATATTAAAATAAGCAATTAGTGAAATAAATGAACTAAGATAACCATCATGATGTAGGAAAAACTTAAAGGGTAATCCTCACCTTGGATTGGTGATTCTTCTTACGTGGTTCGGGAGGTGTAACACAGCCTAAATGAAAATATAAGAGAGTAAATATGAAGATGAGATTAGACATTGCACATAAAATCAAGATTCTAAAACCAATTAACCTAAATTAAGGGCATTATAAATTTTTAAAGGAGACTTTAGGAATTGACTCATCTCAACTTCTTCAATTGACTCGACCCAATTATACTATCGAGTCAAGGTGGATCAAGAGGTTGAGTTTTGGATGTCAATTCTCCTATATCCATTTAGCATTCAACAACTATTAACCCTAACCCAGATTTAAACTCGAATCAAATGAAGATAAGCCTAAAAGATTCTTACCAATCTTACATTCTCACATGAATCTCCAGCCAGTTCTTCTTAGAGTGGAATAAAATCATCCCCCAAATTTAAGATTTTCCTTGCCAACTGAGTCAACTCGACTTAGCAACTCGGTTGCAAACCGGCAACATCCAACTAGCTCAATCAGTTAGTGAAAACATTTCCTAGGTGCTGCACACTGTTGGCTTCGACCCGTGAACGAGACGACTCATTATAAAGTAGACATGACCATTGTCGAGTTGACTCAGTACTTGACTCGCTGGTTAAGGGAGTCCTGGTTAGGGACTCCCTTTCATCCCTTCCCCATTCTTCTTTCCTTGTCTTTCTTCCTTCTCTCTAGAAATCCAGAGATGCCCTGGACTGGGCAGGAGGCGGGATTGGGACATAGAGAATGGACCGAGTCACGCCAGCGAGTCCGGACTCGGCAGTGTCCACTCCTATCTCTCGCTCGTTCTTTTCTCTTCCCGCTTCTACTTTTTCTTCTCTTTTCCTTCCATTTCTTCTTCTTCCTTTATTTCCTTCTGCTGGAACGTCTAACAGCGTGGCTGGAGTGAATCAGACCCAACTCGCACGGAAGACTTAACAGCGGGTTAGGGTTTCAAACCACCAGCCTGACCCAACACTCAAACATGGAGGCAGCTGTTATCTGTTGTCCATTCTCTCCTCTCCTTCAACCCCTTTCTTCACCTCTCCCCTCTTTTCTCCTTATTTTAGGATGCCTAGAGAGGCTAAGGCTCGACTAGACTCGGCCCGGAGTCAGGATGATTCTGATGACACGGTGCAGTGCGGCACCGAGCCCAGACCTACGCACTCGCTTCCTTCCCCGTTTTCTTTCTATCTCCCGGCTTCTAAGGCTTATTCCGCCCTTCCCGATATAGGAGGAAGGCTTTTATAGCCTTAGGTCTCTTTCCAGGAGTGGAATTAACAACAACTCTTCATCTTCAACTGTTTAGAGATAGAGGTTCTAATTATTAAACCTTCTTTCAAGCAGAAGATCCAACGCCTGGGATGGACTTCCAGCAACAGGTTCTACCGGATGGATGCCTCGGATGGGACCGTGAGGCCCCACTTCATCAAGATGGGTTGCATGGTTGATCAGAGAAGATGGAGTGGTCGAACATGGCAGTTTTTTTATCTACGGTCCCATTCTCCGATCTACTTCTTCTGGATGGACCGGATGGCCCCATTGATCACTATGGGGCCCACCATTTATCACCACATCCCCGCACGAGTGGCACACCTCCGATATTTTTTGCCACAATCAAAATCTCATGCGGAGGCATTTTCTCGCAGAGCTCTTTTAAACCACTGGATGGCTGCTTCCAACCCTAAAACGAATCCTCTAGATGCGTCCAGGGATGCTTTTGAAGACCCGCGGATGCTCGAGATCGTCTCGTCCCTGAACTGGCAAGATTACTCCCGCCTTTCGACAAGTAGGGAAAGGACAACCATTTCTGTCGCTGAAGGAGTGGCATGGATTCGTCCAAATGGAGGGCTGAGAAGGAAGGATCCCTCCTCACATGTATCGCCAACATGGCGAGGAAGGACGGTTTCCATTTTTGGAAACAACCGTACGCACTCCTTTTGTGCCCATTGTTGTGTGCATGCACTGGGTCTAACACATGAGATTTTGTTTGGGTTTTGGTCAACACCACTTGCTGAATCGATTGGATGGTTCAGATCAAGCATTTGAGACATGCTGATGGGCCACACTTTGACACACGTAGCCTTCCTATTTAAAACAGATTTGGCGGGACCCAAAAGGGAGGAAGAAGGCTTCCTTCTTCGAATTGCTTGGTCAAACCTAGTTTGACCGGCCTCTTCGGTTCAGTGCCCTGCTCGTGCACAAGTACCGTACATTCTTGGTGTTGATTGTGGGGTCCACCGTGGAGCTTTATAAAATCTGCTCTGTCCATCAATCCCCTACTGTTGATAAGTCATCCATCCAGCATTGAGGCAGATCCAACGTTTAGGCAGACAATACTACTTGATTTTGGGTTATTTCATTGGCCTTTACTAATCCAACGGTCGGATTGATTTCTATACTAATTCCAACGGCTAAAAGGGCACTAGGGATGTGGTTGGATGATTAGGATGCTTATTTTTTGACAGCTATGTAGGCCACGACACTTGAACTCCTAGTTAGCAAATCTTGATTTTTATTTTCGAATGATGTCCGCACAATGGGATGTTATAAATTTAATGGACGGTGGATCTATTGGTCCAGACCTTGGTATCGATTTGGGTGGTCCACATTGCCTGACAGGGCATTTCTTAAAGTTATGCCATAACCTAACTATTGGGAGTAAGGTTTCTAAGTTTAAGTTCTCGTGAACCTGATTGATGGTGTGTTTCCCAATCTCAGGGAGTCAAACCCTACTCCAACTAGGTTTGTTTCTATCTTAAATTTGGTTTCCAAGGTGGCACCCAAGTAATGAAAGGCAACGGGTGTTACAGCCACCTTAACATAAACAATCCAGGGTCAACCCAAGGTGGATGGACTTTAAACCCTATAAATGTATTTTGGATTGTCCTAGTCCAAATTTAGATGGTTAAAAGTCACTAGGGTTCACATAAAATGGTTAAGATGGACGGATCGTGAGTTGTTGAATGATGATGCGTGATATAAACTATGGGTATTCCCACACATGCTCATGCTAAATTTGATTTAAATGGTAACACCCGAGTACTGAAAAGTATTGGGTGTTACAACCAAAGACCTCGTCCATAGATTTCAAAGCATAAACCCAAACCCTCTTAGATGCATCATCTATAAAAGTGACAAAATACAATGCCCCACTCAAAGTTTTTATCCTCATAGGACCACAAACATCAAAATAAACTAAATCTAATGCATGTAACTTATTGACATGGGAAGCAGATTTAACAAAAGAAACTCTATGTTGTTTTCTTGATAAACAATCAATACAGGTTTTGAGAAGTATACCTGTCATGTTTGCAAGGAGCCGCTTCTTTGCTAGTAGGTGAAGCCCTTTTTTACTCATGTGGCTTAGACGCCTGTTCCACATGCCAATAGCTGAATCTTTCGCTGCATTCAACCCACCATTGCACACACTGACACTTGTCTTGTAAAGGGTGTAACACTTCTTTCCTCTGGCTGCGATCAACGAACCCTTAATGAGCTTCCAACGCCCACCAACAAAATGGCTTTCATAGTTATCATCATCTAACCTTCCCATCGACATCAAGTTGAGACGAAGGTCTAGAATGTGCCTCACATCCCTGAGAACCAATGTGCAGCCCACATCGATCTTCATACAAATTTCACTGACTCCTACGATATTCGATACGCCAGAATTTCCCATCTTTATGGTCCTAAAGTCACCTGACCTGTAGCTTGTGAAGAAATCTCTACGTGGAGTCACATGAAACAAGGCTCCCGAGTCTATCACCCAGTCGGTGTCCTGACTCGTAGATGTGAGACAAACATCATGATCTATTGAAAGAATAATTACAATGTCACCATCTGAAGCAATTGCAATGAAGTCTAATTCATCTTCCTTCTCCTTTCCTTTTCCTTTCTTGTCATTCTTCATCTTATTACATTCATACTTGTAGTTGTAAGACCTGTATCTTAGACCGTACCATTCCGTATGCTTCCACGATCCTTTCGATCAAATTTCGGTGACCCTTGACCTATATCCGACATTTGCATGGGATCCTAAAATGAGTCCTGCATAGCTGAGTCAGCTTAACCCGAAACTTGTATCTTGGCGACCGCGCCATTGTCGCGGTTCCAACACCATAACTCGCACACCGATTCGATACCCGGGCTAGAAGATGTGGGCCCACGTTCATTTCGAAGAAACGCCATGCATTGTGAATTTCGAGAGAATCTCTACAGCATGTTCCATCAATCAGTTAATCAATCAATGTTAAGTACAAGCCATACCACAAGTACAACACCCATCCCTCCTTTTTCCACAAGTCAACTCTCTCTCCCCAACCCATCCCTCTTTTACACAATTTTCAAACTAACGCATACCTCCTCATCCCCATTTCTTACAACAACCATTCCAACACCCATTCCATATTATCCCATCACTTCTTTCTCTCCCTCATTTTCTCCAACACTCTCCCAAGCAACAAATTCCAATGTCCAACCCTTCCAAGAGCAAGCCAAGTGTGGCCTACATCTCTAGCACACAATCTCTCATCCCCACCATCAAAACTCCATGCCAACGTGTCAAGGCCGATCATCAAAAACTCCCTGGTCTATTGCAATCGTTGAGCTTCCCGACGTGAAAGTGGAAGCACGTGTCGACAGATTTATTATGGGCTTGTCGAGGACTAAGCCCGGTCATGATGTCATCTGGGTTGTCGTTGATCACTTGAAGAAGTCAGCACATTTTCTTGCGATTCGTGTGAGCTGACCTTTGAACCGGCTTGCCAGATAATTCATCGAGGAGATTGTGAGACTGCACGGTGTTCCAGTCTTGATCGTTTCTAACCAAGACTCGAGGTTCACTTCTCAGTTTTGGGAGAGCTTTCGGAGAGTGATGGGGTCTGTTTTGCAGCTCAGTACCGCGTATCATCCGCAAATCGATGAGCAGACCAAGAGGGTCAACTAGATCCTTGAGGATATGCTTCGGGTCTTCGTGATTAAGTTCGGGGGTAGCTAGGATGAGCATTTGCGATTGGCTGAGTTAGCATACAACAATAGTCATTAAGCGACCATTGGCATAACTCCTTTTGAGGCACTATATGTCAGACCATGCAGATCAACGAGTTATTGGACCGAGGTTGGAGAGCGGCATCCTCTAGGTCCCAAGCTTGTGCAGCAGACATCAGAGGCCAACGATATCATCAGGCAGAGGATGCGCACAGCTCAGAGCCTGTAAAAGAGTTTTGTTGATCGTCAGCGTCGTCCCTTGGAGTTTACCGTTGGGGACCATGTGTTCTCAAGGTCTCACCCATGAAGGGTGTGATTCATTTTAGAGCGAAGGGCAAGTTTATCCCAAAATTCATACGACCTTTCGAGATCGCTGGGCCCATTGACGTTGTGGCCTATCAGCTTACCTTACCATCATAGTTGTCTGGCCTCCACAACATTTTTCATGTATCTATATTAAGGATTTGTGGGTCAGACATCGTTCCTGTTAATGATTGGCAGCTGCTGGAGGCTTATAAGAATGCTTCTTACATTGAGCAGCCAGTTCGTATCCTTGATCGGAAGGAGCAGGTCCTCCGGACCAAGGTCATCCCCTTAGTGAAGGTTCAGTGGAGTCACCATTCTATTGATGAGGTATCTTGGGAGCGCGAAGCCTAGATTCGAGAGCGCTATCCTCATCTCTTTGATGATTGATTATATGTTATATCTTATATGATGCCTCCGATTTTACATGATGATGCTATGTTTCCTCTTCCTTATGAGTTATGTCTAATTACGATGATCGTGTAAATTTCAAGGATGAAATTTTTATTAGGAGGGGAGAGCTGTAAAGCCCATATCCTAGTCTGTACCACTCCTTAGGATCCCACGGTCCTCCCGGTTAAATTTCGGTAACCCGCGACCTGTAATCGGTGTTTACACGCGACCCTAAATCTCATCCCATATATCAGAGTCAACTCAACTTGAAACTTATACCTTAGCGACCGTGCCGTCGCCGCAATTTCAACTCCGCATCTCGCGTGCCGATGCGATATCGAGCCAGGAGTTATGAGCCCGCGTTTATTTCGAGGAAAAAGTTACGTGTTGCAAATCCCAAGAGAATCTCTACCAAATATCAAATCAATCAATGTATAAGTCAAGTACATATCACATCAACACTCATTCCTCTCTTGCCAATAAGGCATGGTAACCCATACCTCTCTCATCCAAAGTCAACTCTCTCTCTCTCCACCCATCCTTTCTTTACACCCATCACTCCATCCCTTTTCATCCCATCAGTTCTCTCTCTCTCACTTTCTCTCTTCACTCCCAAGCAACCAAGAGAGAAATCGCCCAAGCCTCCCAAGGAGAAGCTATGTGTGGCCTACTTCCCTGCCCCAAAAACTTTAATCTCCACCATCCAAACTTCATCATCTACAATCCAAGGTTGAGCATAGGAGCTAAGGAGGCCAAGGGACCAAGAGGGAGTGTAATAGGTGAGTGATCTTAGGATTTCCACCGTTGATTTCCATTTGTGGGCCCACTTGTGGTGGGACCCACTTGATGTATACATTATATTAAGTATAGGGAGGGCCCATAGTGGCGTCCTCCCCTTCACATAGTCTCTCTCTCTCTCTCTCTTTCTTTCTCTTTTTTTTAAAGGCTATATATACCCTACCGAGTCGAGCGAAGTCGAACTGAGTCGAGCCGAGTTCAAGTATTATTCGAGTCAAGCCAAGTCGAGCAGGGGCAAGCTCGAGCTCGACTCGAATTCATTTCGAGCACCAAAAAATAGCTTGACTCGGTTTGAACTCAGCTTTGATCTAAGTCGAGTCAAGCTTTTTCGAGTCAAGTCGAGTGAGTTACCGAGATTTTACTGCTCGTGTACAGCTTTAATTTTAAAGACTTACAATAGTAGAGAATTCACTTTCATTGAGTTTAATGAATATTGCAAGGATGAAGGGATCATTAGGCATAATACAGTGCGCCACATGCCTGAACAAAACGGTGTGACTGAGCAAACGAATTGGACTCTCTTGGAAAGGGCCCGATGCATGCTAAGTAATGTTGCATTTGGCAGGGACTTATGGACTGAGGCTGTTAACACGGCTTGCTATTTGGTGGTCTCCTTCAATGACAATTGAATGGAAGATCCCAGAGGAAGTATGGACTGGTTATAAGATAAACTACTCTGATGTACACATATTTGGTTGTGAAGCTTACTCTCATGTATCGTCAATTAAGAGAGATAAGCTAGATCATAAAACCAAAAAGTATATTTTTATTAGCTATGGTATTGGTGTGAAAGGTTACAGGTTATTCGACAAGGTCACACGCAAGGTCATCAGTAGTCATGATGTCAAATTCGATGAAAGCTCCTTATTCCGCAAGAATGATCAGGAAGAACAAAAGAAACCTGAAAGGTTAATCGTAGACGTCTGGATTGACACAAATGATACTCAACTAGAGATAAATACACGGACAGAGGTACAAGATCAGTTGAAGCAGTCATCTATGAGAAGAAACTCACCGCGTGATCGCAGGTTACCGATAAGATACAAGGACGACTCTAATATTACATATGCCCGGGGACCCGTCTACTATT
Source organism: Magnolia kwangsiensis (assembly GCA_037074715.1). Taxonomy (NCBI): domain Eukaryota; kingdom Viridiplantae; phylum Streptophyta; class Magnoliopsida; order Magnoliales; family Magnoliaceae; genus Magnolia; species Magnolia kwangsiensis. The sequence goes on from CM073578.1 coordinate 75,164,047, forward strand.
CACGAGGTTTTTAATGAGACTAATGTACAAAAGTGGAAGGCAGCTATGAATGATGAGATGGACTCGTTGGACAAAAATTACACACGGGAGCTAGTGAAGGTACCAGTGGGCTGAGAAGCGATCGAATGCAAGTGGTTATTCAAAAGGAAATATAATAGATACAAAGCAAGGTTGGTTGTGAACAGGTATACTCAGAGAGAAGGAATCGACTTCATAGATATATTCGTGCCAATGGTTAAGCAAGTATCTATCAAATTTGTGTAGCATTGGTTGCCCAATACAATCCCGAGCTGAAAAAGATGGATGTCGAGACTCCATTCTGACATTGGGACTTAGAAGAGAAGATCTACATGAAGTAACCAGAGAGTTATAAAATTAAAGGGGCAGAGAAAACAGTTTACAGGTTAGTAAGGTCGTTGTATAGCCTGAAACAATTGCCTAGGCAGTGGTATAACAAATTTGATTCTTTTGTATTAAGTCAGAAATTTAATCAGAGTGAATACGATCACTGTGTCTATTACAGGACACTGAGTGATGGCAAATTCATCATCCTGGTATTGTATGTTGATGATATGTTGATCATCAGCTATGACATATCTGAAATCGACACACTGAAGACTCAGTTATCAGGGACATTCGAGATAAAAAATCTAGGGGCTACAAAGAGGGTTCTCGGAATAGATATTTATAGAGATAAGAAGAAGAGCAGGCTTTAGTTATCACAAGAAGAATACCTTGAAAAGGTACTGATCATGAATGAGATGGACCAGCCAAAGCCGGTGAGCGTTCCCCACGCATCCCACTTCAAGCTTTCCTCAGAACAATGTCCTAAATCAAATCAGGAAAAATAGGTTATGTCTCATGTGCCTTATTCGAATGCAGTTGGCAGTTTAATGTATGTCGTGGTCTGTACGATAACAGATATTTCACAGGTAGTCAGTATTGTGAGTAATAGATGTCAAACCCAGGCAAACAACATTGAGAAACAATAAAATGGCTACATCGATACATTTGAAGTACAAAAGACTACATCTTAACTTTTGAGAAGACAAGGTCAAAGTTAGCAGGGTATGTGGATTCAGACTACACAAGCACAATACTCGTTTGTACGAGCGAGTGGAGCAATTATTTGGATGTCGAAGCTTTAGTCTGTGGTGGCATTTTTCACGATCGAAGCAGAATATATGGCAGTGACGGAAGTTAAGGAATGTGTTTAGTTAAGAGGCATAATAAACCAGTTAGGACTTCAGCAGGAAGTCGTGTTAATTAATCGTGATAGTGAGGCTCTATCAATTTGGCTAAAAATTATATTTATCACTCTTGTACCAAACACATTGATGCTCATCACCATTTTATCCTATAGGTGCTTGAGAAAGGAGGTGTAACTCTGAAGAAGATTCACACTAGCGTGATGTTGAGGGTCATATTACATGATTTTATGAACATAATATTGTTTAACATCCTATTTTAATCGTGTTTGTATTGCAAGGTGAATTTAGGAGCCTGGGCTGAAAAAAGGTACTAAAAGTATGGTTTTAACACTCTGAGGTCACCAAGTCAAGGGACAGACCTCAGGGGACCAAGATCAAGGAATTTATATGCCAAAGATTTGAGAAAATCAAGTAATGGAAGTCCAAGAGGCCTAAAAATTATCCAGAATGCAAGATCACAAGGTTCTCACCATTTGTTCGGATTAAAACTTTATATCTAGCCTGAGGACCATAAATTAACGTATACATCAAATTTCAGCCATTAGATCCTTGTGAAAGTGGCACAACGGACAGATCAGGCCATAAATCATTAATCTGGGGACATGGGGATGCAAGGAGGGAAGAAACAGAGCGTGGAGCACGGGCCGACTAAGTTTTCTTCTTCCCCTTCTTTAGTTTTCCTTGTTTTCTTTGATATTTTTCTAATTTTTAGCCTAATCATGATTATGTCAGGCTAAACCCTTTAGGTAAGGCTAAGAGGTGAAGCATGTAGTGAGATGAGAGATTTTTCTTTAAGCCTTTTGATTCATGTTTAAACTGAACTGATTTTAATTCTAGTTTGATTATAAGGAATGTCTTTAGTTTTTAATGGTTTATTGTGACTTAAATTACAATGGATCTGCGATGACTTTAAGCATGTTCTTTTCATTATTGTGATTATGAAGTTGGGAAGCCCTGTTGTTCACCATCGTCTCATAAGGAAGGTGGGGTGATGGAACCCTTCCTAACATTCATAACTCTCTTGGATTGGTTAAATTCTGTTGTTTACTTTATCTCATGGGCTTGGCCTTGTGAAGGAAGCAAGTCTAATTCTCATACCTCTCGCCTCTTGAAAACTAGATCAAAGGAAGTTCAGATTGGTTTTCAATGAAATATCTTCTAACTATATGAAGATAGAACTCTGATTCTAGTCGTGTTCTACAAGTGGATCCTTAGAAACCCTAGTTTTCCACCTTTAAATTTTACAAGTTTAAATTTAAGATTTCACCTTTATTCCCTTAAAATTTCCTGATTTAGATTACATCTTCACCTAGTTCTAATTCAAATTACTTTCGGATTACGTACAAAGTTTAGTCCCTGTGGATTCGATATCGGTCTTACCGAGATTATTACTACATCACAACCCCATACTTGGGGTGTGAACAAGTTTTTGGCGCCATTAACAGGGATTGACGGTTACGTTTTTATGAGATTAAAAGGTTTTAGGATTAGATTAAGATTAGGATTTTTCTAGTTCTTAATTTTAGGTTTAAGTTTTTCTATTTGATTTCTAGGAACTAATCTAACTTTCCTGTTTTGTAGGACCCTGACATATACGTTCTAAATTGGTAATCTCTTTCTAATTTTGTAGTTTTTGTCTTCTAATTTTAGATTAGTTTTTATTTTCTATTTTTAAAAACTTTCTAATTCTAGGATCTCTTTTAATTTTAGAAACTAACTTAATTTCTATTTTAGGTTTAGAACTTTCCTAATTAGTTTAGAAACTTTATATTTTCGATTTTTAGAAGTCTTTCCTTTCTTTCTAGTTTACTTTTTATTTCTTTAAGAACTTTCTATTTTTAGAACTTGACTTGTTTTGTTTTGTTTTACAGGTTTATAACTTAGGAACTTCTAATTCGGTAACTTCTTTCCAACTCTTTTCTCTTTCTTTCTAGATTTCTATTTCCTTTCTTTCTTTTAGGTTTATATTTATAATTTGAATTGAGGGTTGCGAGTGTTTCATGCCCAAGTGGATTCGTGACAACACTCGACGTCTCTTAACTAAAAGAGGATTGGTTGAGGGGTTGATTATCCATCATAGGACTAGACACCACTCAAGATCCCCTGAGTTAATTGAGGTTATTGTCACAAATCAACCTGAAGCACTACCTCCACCTAGGGTTGGGGAAGTTCAGGATGAGAATGAGGTGCATCAAGTACTCCCGCCTCCTACTTTACAAAATTATTTACAATAGGCGGGGATGAGTATGCCCTCATGCATGGTTTTTCCTAAAAATACGGGACACATGGATATCAAGTCAGGGGTGATCCAACTCCTTCCTAAATTTTATGAGCTTGAGTCAGAAAATTTATATTTACACCTAAAAGAGTTTGATGAGATCATAGTGACTTTATATTTACACCTAAAAGAATTTGATGAGATCATAGTGACTTTATATTTTCCAAACGTGTCTGAGGACACAGTTAGGCTAAAACTCTTTCCCTTTTCTTTGAAAGAGAAAGCTAAGACATGATTGCATTCACTATGTCCTAGATCTATTGGCACATGAAATGATCTGCAAAGGGAGTTCATAAAGAAATTTTTTTCACATCATAAAACGAACACCCTTAGAAAATTAATCATGAACTTCGCCCAAAAGGAGGATGAAACATTCTTCCAATGTTGGGAAAGGTTCAAGGATCTTGTCAGTTCATGCCCTCAACACGATTTTGAAACGTGACTCATTACACACTTTTTCTATGATGGACTGACATTTTTCATGCGCTAATCATGAGACACATACCCAAAATTAAGCACCATGCCTAGGCCAACTCAATCTAAGAGAGGGGTGGAATGTATCTCCTGAAAGAGGACGATAATATCAATTCTAAAGTGACTAATCTCATAAGGAAATTCGAGGCCATGAAATTAAAGAAGGATAAGGTTAATGAAACTATTTGTTGTATTCGTGATGACAACATTCATGCAACTGAAAATTGTCTAACAATACCTGTCTTCTGAGGGTTGCTAAATGAGGAATCCAATGCCATGAACAATTACCAAGGACCTTTCAATGGACCTACCTCCAATACATACAATCCTAGTTGGAGAAATCATCTAAACTTCAGTTGGAGGAATGGATAAACTAATACTCCTCAAGGTTTCTTTAATCAAATTTCAAATCAAGGGAAACCTCAAGAGGATCTAGTTCAAAAACATATTCGAGAACAAGACATACTTAATCAAAATTCAGCACAAACGTTCTATAATATCATATAAGCATTAGGAACATTTACGTCATTTATTCAAAGGATAGAGTCACACTTAATGATTGGGGGAAAGGGGATGCTCCCTTCTCAACCTCTCCCCAATCCCAATTCGTAATATGAGATAAATGATCCAAGATCTTCAGATCAGATAGAGCAAGCTAAATCTATCACCACTCTTAGGAGTGGGAAGATCATTAATAAAACCATTCCGGTTAGGGCTGAAAAGCCTAAGGAACTGGAATAGGATAACACTGATGGAAGCCGATTATTCCATTTCTCCAACGCTTGGTTGCACCAAAATCTCTCTTTAACTCTCAAGACATTCTAGAGGTGTTGAAACAAGTGAAGATTAATATTCTTTTACTTGATGTTATAAAACAAATACCTTCATATGTCAAATTCCTGAAAGACTTATGCACGACCAAAAGAAATCAAAATATTCAAAAGGAAACCTTCTTGACTGAGAAAGTGAGTGTTATCCTAAAGCAAAATGTGCCGCAAAAATTCAAAGATCCCAGTAGCCCAACCATATCATATATAATCACGAACTATCGAATTGAGCACGAACTTCTTAACTTAGGAGCGAGCGTCAATCTGATTTCCTATTTGATGTACAAGCGATTAGAATTGGGTGAATTAAGACCCACCTTAACCACATTACAACTTGTTGATCACTCTGTTAGTGTAATGAGAGGGATAATTGAGGATGTGTTGGTCCAGGTAGATAGATTTTACTACTATATGGATTTTATTGTCCCAGATAACGAACCCATCAGTAACATGAGCACTTAAATTGTCACGCCCCAAATTTAAAAATCGGATTCAAAGGAATCCGGATCGCAGAATCCGGTGCCGACAGCCTCCGTAGTGCTCCATTCTCGACTCTCAGCGTCCATACGCCAGATTTTGATCCTAGGATCCTATAAGGAGGATTTTTTTTTTACAATGTACATTTAACTTGTAAGAAGCATAACCATAAGTTTACCCAATTCACAAAGGCAACATCATCATCACATATCCACTAATATAATCATTTGAGTACAATACTGAAAGGAAAATACATAAGTAAAAAATCAAGCTCCAGAAGACCACTGCACGCTCCAAGCTCAACACTGCTGCAACCTAAAATCACCTACACGCATCTATCATGCATAAGCTTATAGAAAGCTTAGAGGGTGGTGTAAGTGTGTGCATGAAGTAAATGCCAAGTATTTCGTACAATGCCGTCATCATACAATACCAGAAATACTAATAATCCATAAATCATACAACATCGGAATAAGCAGAAATACATACAAGATCATGAATTATCAGAGTAAACAGAAACACTGACAAGATCATAAATCATACAATAACAGAGTAAGTGAAAATACGAACAATTTCATGAGTCAATCAATATCAGAATGCGCAATTTAGAACAGCTATACAAATGAGGAGTTATAAAGAGCCAGATATCAGATGCTGAGAATGTGATGCAATATGTAATTCCTAATGAGTTCAAGAATAGCGTTAGCCGTATCTAGACTATGTAAATGTACAAACATAATAACTCAAAATGTCATATGCCACAGATGTAATGCAATATGCGGTGCGAATGGAATGACCATGCTGGTGTGTGAAGTCAGGATGATAGTACATAGTATCGCAGGCTATGGAGTCCACCACAAGGGACTTCTATCCAAACTAGTCCCATACCTAAATTTGGATAGTCAGACTCGATGTGGTAAACTCCTGATCTCAGGTTAGTCGCGCGCCCCAACCGAAATCCTGACCATTGTGAAGGTACACGTAATAAATAGTTATGCACCACCAACCCGAGTGAATAGTGAATGAATGAATGAATAGTATGCAACTCCTGCTCAATAAGTCCACATATCAATACAGTTCATCTCTCTAAAAAAATTACTAGGGTCTATTACACTCCAAATCAGATTGTCGCCCCATCGCATGTAACAAGGTGAGTGGAAGAGACCTCACTATCCGCCTGCCAATATCAGGCCCGGCTCATCGATAGCGGACCCATTCCTCGAGCTGGTTAAACTCAGCCTAGCTTTGCCCCCTCCTCTCAGGCAGGTAAGGCCGGACACCCTTCCAACCGACCACGACACAGTGGGAGATGCGGCCTAACTGTATACGGCCCTCATACACTCATACATCCACTCGACATAGACATTGGAGCAATATCTGGAACTAAGAGTATTTAGAGACTTTCACCCAGGGATATCTATAGCACCCTATGTAGAATAGATTTTTGGTATCCCATCTGACCATCCACGAAATGCCTGTGGAGGCTACGACCCTGATGTCGCTAGGGCGTACAGTACAACACAATGCAATGCAAGATGCATGAGTCATGCAATTCAGTCATGCATCTATCCAGCACATACCGTGTGCTCATGTGAGACAATCTCCACCTATCAGGGAGTCTCATAACAACATGCCCAATGACGTATGCAATGGTCAACCACATCTCATAACAAACATGCAGATGATGCGTATGAGCATGTATCATGATGTTATGCTGTCACATACTCATAATCAGTATCAATAACTGGCATCAACAATCAGCCTCAACAATGTGGACATCTAACCAACATTGCCCCAAGGAATGACCCTCATAGATCCTAACATATAGTGGACCCATGACCTCACACAAGGGCTAAATATACAACACCATGGGCCTTACTCAAGAGCTTAATACACATCACGATGGCCCATTCACATGGGCCTAATATACATTACAATGGGTCTCAACTACGGTTACACGTACATCATATAGGTCTCGATGATCGGTCTTGACAATCAAAATCGGCAAGTCGGTTACAACAATCGAAATCGGTCGATAATCAAAATCGGCAAATCGGTCACGTCAATCAAAATTGATAATAAGCACCAATACTCAGGGATGATAATCGGTGTCGACCTCGACAATCGGCACCGATAATCAGCAGATAAACAAAGCGGGGTCTATAGATGATCAGCCGATCAATCATAGTATAAAGATCGGCACTTAGCCGTGGTTATATCAAATCCAATAGCACAGAGCCATCAGTCTATGGTGAATGGGGCCCACTTATTTAGGTTAACCCACTTAGAGAATGGTGCAAATAGGCCTAAAAAATCCTACGGGAAGGTCACAACGAGGACATCTAACCATCATTACACATTAATGTGGATATCTAACCAACATTGCTCCCAAGGAGTGGCCCATACAAGGGATTCATAAACAACTTAATGGGCCATACACACATCGCACTGGGCCTCAACCATGGGCCTTGAATACATCACAATGGGCCTCAAATACACAACAGGTGGGCCCTGCACCTGGGCCTCAAAACATGCAACAGGTGGGCCCTGCTCCTAGGTCAAAGATACATCATGATGGGCCACAAGTATATCAAAATAGGCCTCTCGAATGGGCCACAAAGTACATCAAGGTGGGTCTCAACAATGGCCTTGTACACATAAGGTGGGCCTCAACAACGAGCTTCATATACATCAAGGTAGGCCTCAACAATGGCCTTGTACACATAAGGTGGGCCTCAACAATAGGCCTCATACACATCAAGGTGGGCCTCAACAACGGGCCACAAAATACATCAAGGTGGGCCTCAAATATATTACAATGAGCCTCTACCCATGAGCTTTAGATCCATCATAATGGGCCTTAACCCAGGGGCCCTAATACATCACAATGGGCCTTACCAAATGGGCTGAAAATATATCACAATGGGCCTCAACCCACGGGCCCTAATACATCACTTTGGACTTCTCAAATACAACAAGTGAGCTGCACTACTTGAGCGGCACCATTTATCCAACTATAGAGATCATTTTAGTGCATTATCCTACCAATGAATCAGATCAAAAGATCATCTAGACCATACAGCAAATAGTAGTGGTGATAATGATTTCCATGGTTAAATTCTAATGGGCCCACTATGGTATTATTTTCCATCTAGTCTATGCATAAGGTCACAAAGACATGGATATAGAGGAAAAATAAACATTATATTGGTCCAGACCCCTGTAATCCCAAAGGGTTTTCAATGGTGGCGTTCATCCCGCCGTTCTCTGCAGTTGGTCCATTTGAAATTGGATCCGCCTTAGTTTCAAGCCGTGAGAGGACGTCGCCAAATGGATGGATGGTAGGAATACAACACATGCATCATGGTGGGGTTGTACCTGGCGTGGCATGCCAGTTGATGGGCGATTGAGGCGGAAAATAGTTGGACGACATGGAATGAAACTCATACATCAGGGTGGCGTCCTCATCCAAATAGACGGACAACATGAGTGTGAAATTCCCTCAGGGGTGGGGTCAACCCACGTGGCCCACAGCTTGCTAGATGAATGGATGGATGGTGTGGGAGAGACCTATACATCACAGGGGCCCCACGTAATCTGGATGGGCGACGTGCTAGTCATGCTTACTGTGCCGTCCAGAAATTTGATGGTGCAGATATATACATCATGGAGCGGTCCACGTAGTGGCCTGCTGTAGTATATATTATATAATATAATATAATATAATATAATATAATATAATATAATATAATATAATATATTATAATATAACATGTCATAAGGAAAGCCACCGTCCAGGGACCCTTGTATGCGTTGGACGGTGCTGATCTAACACACGAGGTCACGGTGGGTCCACACGTGTGGCCCACCTCTTAGTATATAATATATAAATAAATATATATGTGAGTGTATATATATATAATATTATATTTAATATACTGATAACCTCCAGGCCGCAGCACGTACATCACTGTAGCCCCACACCAGGGGTGTGTCACACGCATCATGGCGTGGCCCACACTAATGGCTGGACGGCGTAGATGGGTCCCACAAACCCGAAGCAAGAGGAAAAACAAATTTTATAATGATCCAAAACACCTGTAACCCAACCGGGTTTCAACGGCAGACGTTCAATCTCCACTGTTTCCTATTGTGTGGCTCGCCTGATTGACGGCTGGATGGCATGGATTAAACACATACATCTATGTGGCCTCCACCGTCCACTATCTAGGTGGCCTACCATGGGCTCCACCGTCCGCCTGGACGGTGGAAATAAAACACATATCATTGTGGGTCCCACGTGGGGCCCACTATAATGTTTATAAGTCATCCAAACCGTTCATAAGGTCACGCAGACCTGGAGGAACAATAAAAACAGATTTCATAATGATCCAAAACTTCTGTGAACCCAAAATGGGTTTCAAGGGCAGCCATATAATCACCACTATTTCCTATGATGTGGGCCACCTAAGCTTCGGATGTGGCTGATATTTGGAGGGTGGCCCACTGCCCTAAGGGCCTTTAAGATGGATGGTGTGGACATACCAAACATACATCATGGTGGGGCCCACGGCTAGGCCGTCGGACTGCTGTCTGTTCACCCATGGCACAAGACGCCTGGGCATCCTCTGCACTGACAGCAGCAGCAGTAGCTGCTGCTTATATTTTTTTTTTTTCTTTGAAAAATAAAATGTTTGGGGTTTTTTGTACGTAGGGCCCACATCAGGTGAATCCAACCCAGCCATTAGATTTCAGGGCTCAATACAGACCCATCAAGCCCAATATTCGGTATATTTTTGGCGCATCAAAACAACAAGGTGGATTTCAATGGTAAGAACGCTGTTTGTTATGCTATGGCCCACTAGAAACTCGGATCAGCTTCATTTTTTGGCTCAACGCCTAAAATGATCTGCGGGACGGAATGGATGGCTTGGATTAACAACATACATCGGCTTGCATGAGTGGCCCTCTCCAAAGCTTGGAATAAAGCTGATACTTTTATTTTCACGTCCAGCTCTAGGGACGCTGGACGTTCTGGCTCACACGAACGTTCAATGTGGGCCCTGCTTAGGTGGGCCAACACATGGTTGGTTGCTGTGGAACAACACATATAAAGTGGGCCTCACCTACAAATGACTTGGGTCCAATACATGCTTCATGATGGGGTCCATCAAAGTGGGCCACACGGCCATATCATCACACAAAAATAAATAAATAAATACAAAGAGAGAGAGAGAGAGAGAAAGAGAAAGAAGCACCCACCTTTATCTTCTTGGATTTCTTCTTCCATTAACATATCTTAGAGCTCCAAGGGATGCATTTGAACGGTGGAGATTAATTTTGGAGAGTGGGATTGGGTGGTAAAGAGTGGGCCACATCAAGCTCTTCCATGGAGCCATGGACGTGGGTTGCTTGGAGGGAGGAGCTTGAAAAATGAGAGAGAGAGATGAGGGAGAGAGGGAGGTGTAAGAGAAGTGATGGGAGAGAGGATGGTGAGGTGATAGGAAAGTTGACTTTTGGGATTACTTTTTGTACTTGGGAATGGTTACTTGTACTTGACTTAATTTGATTGATTGATGTGACGTTTTGTAGAGATTCTCTCAGAATTGCAACGTGCGGTATTTTCCTCGAACTGAATGCGGGCCCACATATCCTGACACGGGTATCGCCTCGACGAGCGAGTCACGGCGTCGGAACTGAGGCGACGGCGCGGTTGCAAGGGTACAAGTCTCGGATTTAGCCAAATCTGAAATGCAAGATACAACTCTGGATCACGGGCTAACACCAATAACAGATCGCAGGTCACCGAAATTCAACTGGGAGGACGACAGAGGCCTATGAAATGGTACGGGATAGGATGCGGGTCTTACATAAATTCCCATCATTCTAGGTCGTTCATTCCTTTCCACTTCAAATGTAATTATCAATTATAGGAATGGTGTCATGAGTATGTCTTTCGGGAATATAACATTAGAGTTAAACATCTTTTTCAATACTGGCAGACGGGTAGAGGATGATGACAATTTTCACAACATTAACATGATTGACTCTTTCATGGAAGATAGGACATCTTTAAACTTATCCTCTGACCTTCTAGAGACGTGTCTAGCCCACTCCCATGATTTTGATGATTACATGATTAAAGAGATGGTTGTCATGCTTGATATTGCGCCAGTACTTGAAGTTAACCGGTGGAGGCCACAATTTGAAGAATTACCTCAAACCGAAGAAGTGCCTCTGTCGTCTAACCTCAAGACACCTAAGCTTAACTTAAAACCTTTGCCCTTTGATTTAAAATATATTTATTTAGGTCAAGATGAGACATACACGATGGTGATCTCTTCCCACCTGGAGAAAGAACAGGAGAGTATGCTCATATCTACTCTCATTGAGCATAAGGGAGCCCTTGGATGGATGATTGCAGACCATAAGGGAATTGAACCTTCAATTTATACTCACTGCATTTATCTCGAGGATAATGTGAAGGCCTCTCAGCAATCATGACGTAGACTAAATCCAAACATAAAAGAAGTAGTTAATGCCGAGGTTCTTAAACTATTGGATGTGGGTATCATATACCCTATATTCGATAGTCAGTGGGTTAGTCCAACTCAAGTGGTTTCAAAGAAGTTTGAAATCGTCATCGTAGCCAATGCCAATAATGAACTCATGTCAACTAGAGTTATGACTGGTTGGAGAATGTGCATTGACTACAAGAAGTTGAATACTGTTACGAGGATGGACTACTTTCCTTTGCCCTTCATTGATCAAATTCTGGAAAGGTAAGCTAGTCATTCCTCTTACTGTTTCCTTGACGAATATTCGGACTATAATCAAATAGAGATAGCCCCTGAAGATCAGAAAAAGACTATATTTATGTATGGCACCTTTGTTTATTAAAGGATGTCATTCGGACTATGTAATGCCCTTGCTACCTTTCAGCGATGTATGATGAGTATCTTTTCTAATATGGTGGGGCGATATCTAGAGGTCTTCATGGATGATTTCTCCATCTTCGGTCCATCTTTCAACGAGTGCGTAGAGAGTCCTAAATGTGTGCTAAAAAGATGTGAAGAAAAGAATTTGGTGCTTAATTAGGAGAAGTGTCATTTCATGGTTCGTAAGGGAATTGTCCTTGGACATATCATCTCATCCAAAGAAATCGAGGTTGATAAGGCTGAAATCGATCTTATCTCAAACCTACCTCCACTCAAGAACATACGAGACGTGCGATCCTTCTTAGGACATACTAGGTTTTACAAATGATTCATAAAGGACTTTAGTCTCATCATTCGTCTTTTATGTAATAAACTTCAAAAGGATGCACTATATGAGTGGACTGAACATTGCCAGGAAGTTTTCACTAAGCTTAAGGGCATGTTAACTACTGCACCTATCATAAGCCACCTGAATAGAGTCTTCCTTTTCAACTTATGTGCAACGCATCTGAATATACTCTTGGGGTGGTGTTAGGTCAAAGAAAAGAAAAGAAGACTTACATTATTCATTATGCAAGTAAGACTCTAAATCCTTCCCAAGTAAATTACTCGACTACGAAAAAGGAACTCTTAGCCGTAGTGTTCGCTTTGGACAAATTTAGGTCCTACTTGATCGGATACAAGATCATCATTTACACAGATCATGCGGCGCTCAAGTATCTTATTGCTAAGAATGATGTTAAGTCCCACCTGATAAGATGGATGCTTCTACTCTAAGAATTTGATTTAGAAATTAAAGATAAAAAGGGAGTAGAGAACGTAGTGGCTGACCATCTTTTCTACCTTAATCCCTTTGATTCCCTTAAAACAGCAAATATCAATAACATGTTCCCTGATGAACAATTGTTCAGAGTCTCCCTTTCATCTTGGTTCGCTGATATTACTAATTATCTTGTCACGGATTTCATACCGACACAATGGACTGCGCAAGATAAGAAGAAATTTTTCAAGGAGGTGCGCAACTTTTTCTAAGACGATCTATATTTGTTTAAATATTTCTCAGACCAAATCTTACGGAGATGTGTGTCAGGAAATGAGCATCAAAGTTCCTCTTGTTCTATCACTCACAGACCCATGGTGGTCACTTTTCTGTTAAAAAGACTACGGCCAAGATTATGCAGTGTGGCTTTTATTGGCCCACTATGTTCAAGGACACTCATGAGTTTTACAAGGCTTATGAGTGTTGTTAGAAGTTGAGAGCATTGTCCCATCAAAATATGATGCCCTTGAACCCCATTCTTATTATAAAGGAATTTAATTGTTGGGGCATCGATTTCATGGGACTGTTCCCCCAATCTTTTAGAAATCTATATATTTTACTTGTCATAAACTATGTCGCTGAATGGGTTGAAGCAATTCCATGCCAGAACAATGACCATCGCACAGTCATTAAATTATTAAAAGAGAACATTCTTTCCCGGTTCAGAACGCCTCTAGCCATCATTAGTGATGGGGGCTCAAACTTTTGTAATAGACCATTTGAGAGTTTAATGAAGAAATATGGTATCTCTCATAAGGTAAGCACCCCATACCACATACAGATAAATGGGCAAGCTGATATTTCCAATAGAGAAATTAAAAATATTTTGGAGAAAATGATTAACCCCGATCGTAAGGATTGGTCAATTTGTTTGATTGATGCTTTATGGGCTTGCTGTACTGCATTAAAGACCCCCTATTGAAATGTCTCCCTTTAGACTCGTCTATGGGAAGGCTTGCCAGTTGCCTGTGGAGTTAGAACATAGAGCCTACTGGGCGATTAAAAATCTGAATTTCAATCTAGACAATGCTGCCTTGTTACGTAAACTTTAGCTAAATGAACTTAAAGAAATCCGAAAGGATGTGTATGAGAACTCAAGAATTTACAAGGACAGAATGAAAGTGTTTCATGACCAATACATTTTGTAAAAAATTATTCACACCAAGTCAGAATGTCCTTTAATATAATTCTCTATTACATCTCTTCCCGGGTAAGCTCCGATCTCATTGGACCGGCCCTTTCACTGTTATCAATGTTTATCTTCATGAGGCTGTCGAGATTCGAAATCCAGATAATGGCAATGACTTTAAAGTAAATTGTAAGCCCCGTATCCTAGACCGTACCGTTTCATAGACTTCCGCGGTCTTACCGGTCGAATTCTGGCAACCATTGACCCGTAACCAATATTTACGTGCGACCCTGATTCGTATGCCGTCAACCCGTATCGACTCAACCCAAGACCTTTACCATAGCGACCGCACCATCGCTGCGGTCCGATACTGCAACTTGCGCGCCGAAGCGATACCCTGGTCAAGAGATGTGAGCCCACGTTCGGTGCGAAGAAAATGCCAAAAGTACATGTCAAGTACACATCACCTTTCACCCATTCCCAAGCAACTACAAAAGTCAAGAATCTCTTACAAGCCCATACCTCTCTTATACCAAAAGCCCTCAAAGTCAAAAAGTTCTTATACCACCCATGCTTTTCTTACACAAATGGCCACAAAAGTCAAGATTTTCTTACACCCATCACTCACCACATCCATCACCCATCTCTCTCTCCCTTTACAACTCTCTCTCTCTCTTTCTCATTTTCAAACTCAAAAAAAATCTAAGGAGAGAAATCCCATACGTATGAGAATTCTCCAAGCCTCTCCTTCTCTTTCAAAACTTCAAGTGTGACCCACTTTCCTACCCCATGATCTCTCATCCTAACCATACATCCCTCATCTCCTCCATTGGAATCAAAGCTAAGGTGCTAAGGAACTCATAGGAGCAAGAAGATCGAACGGTGGGTGCTCCTCTAGATGTAAAAAAATCTGATTTCTATAGCCTAGATGTTTTCTTTCTTTCATGAGGGAAGTGTAGGACCCACTAATCAATGGTGGAGATCCCACACAATCCCATGGTTGTGGCCTAATGGCCTACCTTATGCATGCATGATCCATGCATGGGGCCTTTCTCTATGGGCCCCATCATGGTAGTTTTATTTCATATCATATTATGTTTGGGTCATCTAGACCTTATAACCATGGTGGGGATGGCATCCTCACCATGCATTTTAATTATAGGCCATGCATGTGCAAGATCCATGTTGTAAATGTAAGTCTATGTATGATGTGCGGGTGTGATTGATCTTGGGAGGGCTAAATAGTGGCGGATCCCCTTTTCCTATGGCCGGATTATCCTTCTATCTCTCTTTTCTCTCATTTTATTTCCTGATGTGTGTGGCCCATTAATGTATTTCCCTTTTTATTTAACTTATATAATAAATTTTATCTAAGTACATGTTGCTGTCCAGAATTTTCTGGACAGTTTCTGTTTGTTTTTGGACAAGATTTTGGGATTATTTGGTGGATTATTCGTACCTATTAAATATACTTTTTTAAAAGGTGGGGATCTCATCTTGATGTCCCACAAATTCTAGCCCCAAATGACCTTCATTGGGGTCCCAAAGGTGTGGTCCAAGTGAGGTGGACAGTCTGGATTTTCTGCACTGTTCCAGCAACATTCCACCATGGACAGTTGGATTTTTAAAATTTATTAAAATACCTATGGGCGTTTAAAAATTATAAAATTTTTCAGGGGGGTGTCCTACTTATGGTAGGA
This sequence comes from Magnolia kwangsiensis, assembly GCA_037074715.1. NCBI lineage: Eukaryota > Viridiplantae > Streptophyta > Magnoliopsida > Magnoliales > Magnoliaceae > Magnolia > Magnolia kwangsiensis. Next base: position 75,179,901 of record CM073578.1, read on the forward strand.
CCCACCTACAAAATTTTGGGGCCAATAGACGCATGTACACACCATGGTGATGGCAGAACTAGCCCATTATAAATGGTGTCCAGATCAGTCCGATTTTCAGGATAGATTGATTTATGTAAATAAATTAAAATATTTAAAAATGTCTTAAAATTTTGAAATTTTTTAAGAGTGTGGTTCACTTATGTTAGAACCCATCTACCAAATTTCAGGGCCAATGGACCCCTGTACACACCGTGGTGATGGCCGGACTGGCCCACCACGTTGGGACGTCTAGGTCTGTCCAATTTTTTTGGATAGTCTATTTTGTTTAAATTAATTAAAATACTTAGAAATATCTAAAAATTATGAAATTTTTTGGAGGTGTGCTCCACCTATGAAAGTATCACTCTGTGAAATTTTAGCCTCAAGTGACCCCGTTTGGGTATCCAAAAGAATGGGCTAAGATGATTAGACTCCCAGATTTTTTCTGTTGTGCAGTCCGGTAATATGCCTTGATAAAAAAAACCATAATTCAAAAATATTTCTTCTGATGGTGGGCCACCTTTTTGGGTTTCCTCTCATTGTATGCATGATGAGGGACCTTGGCCCTCAATTTTCAGAGTTTTAGAGGCCTTGGACCCACTCCAATGGAGTGCCCAAATTTAGGACAGCAACATGTTATAATTATGTTGGCCTTGGGCTGAAATTTTGAGGAGTGGGGCCCACCATATTATAAAGATCTTAGAGGAAATGATTTATACCTTTAGTTCCTTAAATGTTGGGCTTAATGAATGCACTTTTGAGGCCCACCACAGTTGAATTTAATTGGGTCCATGAATGTAGCTAGTTGTTGAACTATTTAAGGCCCATAGAGTGGACCCATTTGATGTGTTCCAAGGTCTATGGGATTGGACCCATTTGATGTATTTTAAAGCCCATGGGATTAGGCCCATTTGATATGTATAAGGCCCATGTGTGGAGAACCATTTAATGCAATCTAAGGCCCACGAGTTATGACCCATTGTAATGCACATAAGGCCCATTGGTGCGGCCCATTGATGTGGCCCATTTGATGAGTAAAAGGCCCATATGACATGGCCCATTTGATGTATTTAAGGCCCAATGGGGTGTACCTAAGGTCCATTGTAATGTGTGATCCCAACCTATTTTACGTAATGTTATTCACTACGGGCTATACCTTGGGAGCAATGTTGGTTTGACGTCCACATTGTGAGTATAATGTTGGTTAAATGTCCGCATTGCGACTCTCCTAGGGCCCATTGGTAAGCCCATACTTGTTGTATGCAAGCCGTCTAGGCTAGCTGCATTGTAAGGATAGGGCATTACTTTATAACATGCTTAGTATAACTCTATGACGCAGAACCCATTTGTATCAGTCCATTTGATCGGCCTGCTCGTATCGGCCATTTGATTGATTTAGCTCATTTGATTGATTAAGCCCATCTTGATATATTTGTGGCCTGTTGCTAAGGCCATATATGAGGCCCATTGTTGAGGCCCACCTTGATGTGTATGAGGTCCATTGTTGAGACCCACCTTGATGTGTATGAGGCCCGTTGTTGAGGCCCACCTTGATGTGTATAAGGCCCGTTGTTGAGGCCCACCTTAAATATATATGAGGCCCATGTTGCAAGGCCCATTGTGATGTATGCAAGGCCCATAGGTCATGGCCCATTGCAATGTATGTAAGGCCCAATTGGTGCAGCCTATTTGATATATTTATGGGGTCCATTGAGGCTCACACATGGTATATATTTGAGGCCCACCCATGGTATATATTTGAGGCCCATGTGTAGGGCCCACCTATTGTTTATTTAAAGCCCATGGGTTGTGGCCATAGTGATGTATATTAGGCCTATGTGATGTAGCCCATACTGATGTGTATTAGACCCAGGTATGTTATAAGACCCGTATCCTAATCCGTACTGATCCGTCACTTCCCGCGATCCTTCTCATCAAATTCTGACAATCCGCGACATGTAGTTGACGTTGCGCATGACCGTAAGTCATATCCTATTCATTTGAGTCGGCTTAATCTAAGACTTGTATCATTGCGACCGCACCGTCGCTGCGGTTCCAACGCCGCAACTCACGCACCGATCCGATACCCAGACGAGGAGATGCGGACCCGCGTTCAATTCAAGAAAAAACACCATGCGTTGCAAATCCTAAGGGAATCTCTACAATATGTCCCATCAATCCCATCAATCAATCCCATCAATCACCTCTCATGTCAAGTACACACACCCATGCTTTCTTCCTCCATAAGTTAAGCAACCACCAAAGTCAACTAACACATCACCTCACCCATCACTCACATCCATCAACCATCACCCCATCACTCCTCCTTACGTCCCATCTCCATCTCTCATTTCTCAACACACCAACCCAAGCAAGGGAGCACTCCCATGTTCAAGCCTTCCCATGGAGAGAAGTGCATATGTGAGGCCCACTTTCCACTCCCAAATCTCTCATCCTAGCCATCTATTTCCCATCTCCACCATCAAAGTGAAGCTCTAGAAGATAGACGTTCCAACGGGCCGAGTAGATCATAAGGTGGGTACTTTGATATAGTAGTTTCATATTTTTAAGGTGGGCCAAGTGAGGCCAACCGATCAATGGTTTAGATCTCACTTGGGATCCTAAGATGTGGCCGATGGCCCATCTTGATCATCAAAATCATTCCATGATGGGGCCAATCTTCATGGATCCCATCATGATGTTTACTTTCTTAGTTGAATGAGGTCATCTAGACCTTTCATTTTTGGTGGAGAGGGGATCTCCACCGTTGATTCTTGATTTAGTGGGCCCACATGCAATGGGACCCGCTTGATGTATGAATGGATGTATGAAAGGGAGGACTCATAGTGGCGGAGCCCTCTATGCGCATGTGTCACTCAATCTCTCTCCCTTCTCCTTTTGTTATGTTTTTGGTGGGATGATATGGCCCTATGGCCCACTTGGATGGACTCCACAATGGAGTATGTAATGGAATCCAAACAATCTAAGGGTGGGGCCCACTTTACATATGTATTGTAGCCACACCACCTCACCATGTGGTGGCCCACCTATGAAGGGCCCACCTTAAACGCCTTGCACGTCCAAGCACAAAAAAAAAAAAAGAAAGAAAGAAAAGAAGAGAGAGTGTCCAAGGACTCTCTGGACGTTTAAGCAAAAAAAAAAAAAAAACCAATTTTTAACCTTTTCAAGGCATTAGAGGTGGGCCATTTGTATAGGACCCACCTTGAGGTATGTATTCAATCCAAACCGTCTATCTTTTTCCCCATCCCATTTTAGGCGTTGAGCCGAAAAATGAGGTTGATTGGGGTATCTAGTGGGCCATAGTGTTGAAAACAATATCGGTACCATTGAAATCTACTCAGATTTTTGTTACGTGCTGGAAAATGTCCGTTATTGGTCTTGATAAATCTGTTTTAGTCTTGGGAATGCGATGGACGGAGTGGATTTACTTGGGGTGGGCCGCACACCTGAAAATCCTCAGAAAATCGAGTTTTCAAAAAAAAAAAAAAGGGAAAGGAGGGCAGCGTCTGCTGCTGCAGACGGTGCAGGCAGCACCTACGGCCTGCTGGCGGGCGGACGCCAGGCAGCCCACGGCTCCGCAGGCGGGCCCCACATGATGTATATTCTGTATCCATGCCGTCCATAAGGTGGCCCACCCTCTGAGGTGGGCCCTCTCCAAAAACGAGGCACATCCAAAGCTCAGGTGGCCCACACCACAAGAAATAGTGTGAATCGAATTCTACCATTGAAACCCTTTTGGGGTCCACACAAGTTTTGGATCACGCTAAAATTTATTTATTTTTTCCTATTCATTCAGGTCTGAGTGACCTTATCAACCGTTGGATGAGAAATAAATGTTATGGTGGGCCCCACGTAGGACCCACCTTTACCGTTTGAAGCAGCTGATGCTGCATCGTACAGCAGTTCCATAGCTGCTGTACTCACATCAGCAGGGCAGTGGGAACGGATTGGCTGGCCCCACAATGATGTATATGTTTAATCTAGGCTGTCCATCATTTAGATGGTGGGGCCACCATGATGCATGTGTGGCATCCAAGTCGTTCAACCATTTTGAAAGTTCGTCTTAAGGCTTGAGACTAAAAATAAGTGAGATCCATGGTTCAAAGCGGACCCCCACCATGATGCATGTGTTGCATCTAAACCGTTCATTTATTTTTGTAAATTTATTTTTATGGCTTGAGCTAGAAATGAGCCAGATCTATGGTTCAAATGGCCCCACCATGGCATGTGTATAGGGCCCTTTATTGATATAACTTTGGCCATTCATTGAGGCCTACCTTAGTATATATCTAAGGCCCATATGATTAGGCCCATTTGACACATATAAGGCCTATGAGATTAAGCCCATTTAGCATATATAAGGCCCATTTGACATATGCAATGCCCATGAGATCCAGCCCATTTATCCTATATAAGGCCCACGGGATTCAAGCCCATTTGATACATATTAAAGCCCATGGGATCAAGCCCATTTGATGTGCATGGGACGCAAATGGAGTGGCCCATTTGACATATTTAAAGCTCATGAGTACAGGCCCATTTGATGTATTTCAAGGCCCATGGATCGTGGACCATTGCAATGTACATAAGGCTCATTGGTGAGGCCCATTAATGTAGCTCATTTGATAAATGTAAGGCCCATGTGATACGACCCATTCGATGTATCTAAGGCTCATGAATCGCGGCCCAACGGGATGACCTTAGGGTCCATTGCAATGTATGATCTCTCATGGTTCATGTAATGAGATTTATGGCAGGTCGTGCCTAAGGAACAATGTTGGTTTGACGTCCACATTGTATGTACAATGTTGGTTAAATGTCCTCATTGTAACTCTCCTTAGGGCCCATTGATAGGTCCATACCCGTTGCTATTCATTGCCTTATAACATGCTTAGTATTATCTCATGACTTATACCCATACGCATCATATGTATGCTTGATATGAGTAATGACTGATCATAGCATACGCCATTAGGCAAACTATTTACGGGACTCGTTATGTGACTGAGTGCCCCACATGATCGCGCAGTACGCGCTGAATTGCTGCATGTTTTGACAGCGTGATTCATGCATCTCGCATACGCATGACTTGATCACTGCACGCCCTAGCGACATCAAGGCCGTGGCTCCACAGGTATATCGTGAATGGCCGTATTGGATACCGAAAATACTTATTCTAGCACTATGGGCACTTAGGATGTCCTTGGGTGAAAGTCCCAGAACCTTTTTGGTACCAGGAGATGCTCCAACGTCTAAACCGAGTGGATACATGAGCGCCCGAGTGCCGAATACCAGTAGGTCACGTCTCCCACTATGTCGTGGTCGGTTAGAAGGGGGTGTGACCTTATCCGCCTGAGTGAGGGGGCTATAAGCTAGGCTGAGTTTGACTAGCTCGCAAATGAGTCCGCTATCGACGAGCCGGGTAGGTATTGGCATACTACTGGTCAGGCGGATAGCGAGGTCTTTTCCACTTGCTTGACTGTACAACTAAGGAGGTGGCAGTCTTTGTGAAGTGTATTAGACCCCGGTGATATCCAGAGAGGAACTATACTGATATACGTACTTGAGGAGTACAACTTACTTGGATTACATTTTGCATATGACATTCGGCTATATAGGCCTTGCATTATATCAATGTGGCCGATGACATTCATATCTCATCGCATAGCTTTGACATGGTTGATTATATGGACTTACCACATATTTTCGCATTGTTCTGATATTGTACACTTGGCGTTTGCCTTATGCCACACTTACACCACCCTCTAAGCTTTTGTAAGCTTATACACGACAGTTACATGCAGGTAGCATTGGACAGCAGCATCGCTGAGGCAGGAGTGCATATCAGGACCTTTTAGAGCTTTTGATCACCTTGTATTTTCCTTTCCGCATTGTACTTAAAGTTTTTGATATAGTGGATATGTGGTGATGTTGTTTTGTGACTTGGTTATGCTTGTGGTTATGCTCCATTACAAAAAAAAAATTTCTCTGAAAATCCTCCTTGTAGGATCCCAGGATCGGAATCTAGCATTGGATTGTCAGGAGCCGAGAATGGGGCACTATGGAGGCTGTCGGCACCGGATTCGGCAATCGGGATTCATGTTAATCCGATTTTCGGGTTTGGGGCGTGACATATGTGACTCACCTGCGAAGTATATTTGAGGCTCATTGTGATATATCTGAGGCCCATAGGTGCGACCCATCCAGATGTATTTGAGGCCTATGGGCAAGGCCCATTGTGATATGTGTTAGGCCCATGACCAGGGCCCACCTATTTCGTATATTTGGCCTTGTGTGAGGCCATGTGCCCATTATATATTTGATTCTATGTGGGTCATTCCTTGGGGGCAATGTTTGTTAAAAGTCCACATTGTCGACGCCGGTTATTGATATCGTTTATGAGTATGTGACATCATAACATCATGATACATGCCCATTCGCATCATCTGCATGTTTGTTATGAGATGTGATTAACCATTGCATATGTCATTGGGCAGGATGATGTGAGACTCCCTGATAGGTGGAGATTATCTCACATGAGCGCATGACATGCGCAGGATTGATGCATGATTGGATTGTATGACTCATGCATCTTGCATTGTGTTGTGATTACTGTATGCCCTAGTGACATCAGGGCCGTAGCCTCCACAGGCATATCGTGGATGGCCAGATAGGACACCGAAAATCTGTTCGAGCATCGGGCCGCCATAGATGGCCCTGGGTGAAAATTCCTAAACACCCTCTTGGTTCCAGAGGATGCTCCAACGTCTAGATCGAGTGGGTAGATGAGCGTTGAGTGCCGATTACCAGATGGCTGCACTCTCCACTGTGTCGTGGTCGGTTGGAAGGGGGTGCGGCCTTACCCGCCCGAGGGAGTAGGCATGGCTAGGCTGAGTTTGACCAGCTCGAGGAATGAGTCCGCTATCGGCAAGCCGGGTAGGTATTGGCAGACTACTGACAGGTGGATAGTGAGGTCTTTTCCACTTACCCAGTTGTGCGCTTGATTGGGGCGGCAGGTGGTGTGAAGTGTAATAGACCCCGGTGATTTTCCCAGAGAGGAACCGTACTGATATGAGGACTGATATCATATTATGACACCCCGTCACTATTGTGCATGTGGGCGAGCGCACGTGGACGGACGCTGATGTGGGCGGGTGTGATGTGGGAGGGGCCGAGGCCTGGGCGAGCTACCGGCTGTTGGCAGGCTACTGTGCTGACAGGCTACTGAGTAGGAATTGCATACTCATTCATTCATCCATTCACTATCCACTCGGGCTGGTGGTGCACAACTAATTGTTGTGTATCTTCATTATGGCAAGGATTTCGGTTGGGCGCGCGACTAACCTGAGATCAGGAGTTTATCACGTTGAGTAAGACTATCCAAATTTAGGTATGGGACTAGTTTGGATAGAGGTTCCTTGTGGTGGACCCCATAGCCTGCGATACTACGTACTATCATCCCGACATCACACTCCAGCATGGTCATTCCATTAGCACAATATACTGCATATTCCATTACATCTTCGGCGTGTGGCATGTGGGTTATTATATTTCTGTATTCCTGTGACTTAGATGAGAGTGATGATATTTGTTAGCTCTTTCGAATTGTGTATTACATTATATCCTTATCATTTGACATTTGATTATCTATGACTCATCATTTGCATAGCTGTCCTATATTACGTATTCTGATATTGATTAACTTATGGACTTGTTCATACTTCCGCTTATTCTGTTATCACATGATTATAATCTTGTCAGTATTTTTGTTTACACTGATAATTCCTGCTCTTATCAGTGTTTTTGCTTATTCAGTCATTATATGGTTTATGGATTAATAGCTTTTCGGTATTGTATGATTATGATATTGTATTGAATACTTGGCACTTATCTCGTGCAGACACTTACACCATCATCTAAGCTTTTTATAAGCTTATGCACGATAGATGCGTGCAGGTGATGTTAAGTTGTAGTAGCATTGAGCTTAGAGCGTGCAGCTATTTTCTGGAGCTTTGATTTTGACATATATATTTCTCTTTCAGCATTGTATTCAAATGATTATATTAGTGGATATGTAATGATGATGTTGCCTTTATGATTTCGGTAAACTTGTGACTATGTTTATTACTAGTTAAATGTACAAAAAAAATCCTCCTTGTAGGATCCCAGGATTGAAAATCTGGCATATGAATGTTAGGAGCCGAGAATGGGGTACTACGGAGGCTGTCGGTACCGGATTCAGTGATCGGGATTCCTATGAATCCGATTTTTGGGTTTGGGGCGTGACATAAATGGACATCAATTAAAGCTATTTGTCGAGAAATTTGATTCAGAGGACATGTCCATGCCCTAGAATGATTCTTTTTACCAAGATTGATCTCCTAGCCTGATGGAGGTATAGGTAGGTTTACTACTTTCATAGGACTAGGATAGTTTACTTTTTGTCGTTCTAGGTTAGTCGGCTTTATGCCGTTATGATAGTTTACTTTTCAGTGTTTTAGGATAGTTTGCTTTTGTTGGTTAACTCTTGTGCCGAGCCGCCTTCACGCTGAAATCTCTTTGGGAAAAAGTCGTACGACTCTGTCATCAGGTATTATCTTTCCATCACTTCTCCTTCAATTTTGTTGTCTCATGTGCATTGCATGCTTATATCTTTTACATTGAGGACAATGTAGATTTTAGGTGGGGGATGGGAGATTAGGTTACCTAATCAGTATTTTCTTGGCCTTGAGCAAAAATTGTGAAAATGTTTAAAATTTTTGTAAAATTCGAAGTGATTTTGACCTTCATCTTAGATTTAGAAGTATAAGATACGTAATGTTGGTAATTTATGACTATAGGACTCAGCTATCTTTAAATTTCACAGTTACATTCGAATTGTTAATCCATGATTAGAAGTTTTAAATATTGATTGAGTCATGACTCCACATGTCACATCTACCTCACACATTAAGGTTTCAGTTCGATATTGAATTATTAACCTGGTAATCACTAAGCAAGGAATGAACCAGCCTGGGTAATTTGTCCATCATGTTCATTGAAAAAAAAAAAGAGAAAAAAAAAATACCCAGCTAAAAAATAGGTGTGTTTGAAAATGAGTACCTGTTAAAGATCTTTTAAAATATTAACACAACGTGATGCCATCAATGGAAAAATCAAAAGCTGGAAGAATAAAAAGATGAACTGTAAGGCAAGTTTTAGTTTAGGTTTTGATTGTCCTAAATACTCTTTTAATTATCAATGTTATCATGAAAATAGGTGATTGGACTCTTAATGATGATAAGCTGAGATTACACTTTACATCCACAGAACTCAATGTTTAGAATTGTTCTAATCAATGGATTAATACTTTGAACTTAACTATGAAGTTTACCGTGCGCTTGACTCCAGGACAAAGTAATGCCCAACATTCATGAATCCTAGAATTCTCGTATCAAGATTATTTTTCAAAATTCACTCGGATTTATAAAAATTGTCTCGCACTTCTTAAATTATTTTTCGCATACTTTGCTCGGAACTAGCAAAATGTTAGTTGGGGATTGTATTAAGAGTCAAATATTGCATATTAGAGTAAGACCCGTATCTCAGTCCGTACTATTCCGTAGGTTCCCGCGATCCTCCCGGTCAAATTCCGGCAACCTTTGACCTTTATCCGATGTTTGAGCGCGATACTAAGCTAAGTCCTGCAAACTTGAGTCAACTCAAATCAAGACTTGTACCCTAGCGACCGTGTCATCACCGTGGTTTCGATGCCGCATCTCGCACACTGAGGTGATACCCAGGCCAGGAGATGTGGCCCCGTGTTCAGTTCGAGGAAAATACTGTACGATACAAAATCCAAGAGAATCTCTACAACATGTCACCTCAAATCAGTCAATCAATCCCGTTAATGGTTAAGTACATGTCAAGTACACATCCCCTCACACCCATCCCCAAGCAACCCCATAAGTCAAAAAGTTCTTACACACCCCATACCCTTCTTACACCATCTATCCCTAAAGTCAAAAAGTTTTTACACACCCATCACTCACCATATCCATTACCAATCCCTCTCTCTCTCCTTGCAACTCTCTCTCTCTCATTTCTCAAACTCATTTCTGAGCAACCAAAGAGCCACACGTCCAAGCTCTCCCAAAGCTCTCATGGAGGAGCTTTAGTGTGGCCCACTTCCTACCCTTTCATCTCCCATCTCAACCATCAAAATTCCATCTCTTTTGTTAGGATTGAAGCTAAGGAGCAAAAGAAGTCAAGGGAGAAAGAAGAAGTGGATGGTGGGTGATCTTGGACCCATATTTGCATTTTTATTTTGTGATTGTAGGGCCACATATGGTGGGACCCACCTTGATGTATACTTGTATCCATGAGGGGCCAGGGCCCATAGTGGCAGGGCCCCTCCGTCATCTCTGATCTCTCTCTCTCTCTCTCTCTCTCTCTCTCTCTCTCTCTCTCTCTCTCTCTCTCTCTCTCTCTTCTCTCTCTCTCTCTCTTTCTATGATCATGGCCCACCCATGAAGTGTGTATTTTACCCAAGCCATTCAACTACTGGGCTACCTTGATCTCTGTTTAGGGCCTGCATGACCGGACGATCACACAGGCCCTGATGAAAGGGAAACACAATTACTAGATTGATCCAATCAGGTGGGCCACGTCCATGTGGGACCCACCATGATGCTTGTGTTGTATCCACACTGTCCAGCATCCGGGGACACTGGACGTGGACTATAGTGAAGTGTGAACTGATATGGGGTGTGGACTGATGTGGGGTGTGGACTACAGTGAAGTGTGGGCTGACATGCGTGTACTAACAGTGAAGTGTGTGCCGATAGTGCAGTCCATGGGACCCATCCACGCCCTCCATCCCTTTTTATGCGCCACACCATGGTGCATGTGTTTTATCCAAACTGTCCACTACCCCTAGACGGTGGGACCCACGTCCATGTGGAGCCCTCCTTGATGCATTTATCCATAGCTCTAGTGGTAGACTGGGTGAAAGATACCTCGCATCAACGTTAAGGTCTTAACATGGATTCCCTTGTACGGGTGGCCGACAGTGAAGTGTGAACGGCCAGTGGGGTCCGTGGGACCCACCCACACCGTCCTTTCATGTTGACGAGCCACACCATGCAGCGTGTGAGGTCTCCACCATCCCTAGATGGTGGGACCCACCCCACATGTGGGGCCTCCCTTAAATGTACGTGAATGTCCAAGCTATCCAGGGCCTGGACGTTGCATATTATTAATATAATATTAATATATTATATTATATTAATATAATAATTATATATTATATTATAATATTATATAATATCATACATTAACTGATAAGGGTGGGCCCTACGTGGGACCCACCTCTGCCCCCTTTTAATGCATAAAGTTGCACTGACAGCAACTATATTTGTACATATATATATATATATATATATATATATATATATATATATATATATATATATATATATATATATATATATATATATATATATATATATATTATTATTATTATTATATTGTGTGTATATATATATATGAGGGTGGGCCCTACGTGGGACCCACCTCTATCTCTTTAAAGCAGGTGAGGTTACACGTACAGCAACCATGTAGTTGCTCCCTTGGCGTCAGCTAGGTCCGTGGGACCTGTTGCACATGTGGATACGATCCACACCATCTAGCTTTGTGGGTCCCACTGTTATTCTACATGCAAGCCCCACCAGGATGTATGTGTTTTATCTTCACGTCCCACTGTTTGGGTGGTGGGACCCACCATGATGCATGTGTTGTATCCATACCGTAAAACCACTTGTGAGATCATTTTATGGCATGAGAAAATAAGTGAGTCAGATCCAAAGTTCAAGTGGACCCCACCATTTAAATATTGGACAGTGGCATTCACCGTTCAACTACTAAGGGCCATGGTAGTTTCCAATTAAGCCGATAGTGTTTTCACTTTAGTTGTCTCTATGTTAACTTATGAATAGGTCGGATCTCAAATATACATAAGGGTGGGGCTGATTTGATATACATGAGGACCATCGGTGCGGCCTATTTGATGAACATGAAGCCCATTGGTGCGGCCCATATAATGCGGCCCATGTAATGTAGCCCGCTTGACATAAGAGGCCCATTGAGATGTATTCGAGGCCATATAATATATTTGAGGCCCATGTCTGAGGCCCACCTATTGTGTATTCAAAGTCTGATGTGATGTACGTTGGCCTATATGACGAGGCCTATGTGACATAAATGAGGCCCATCGTAATTATACATGAGGCCATGGACCCACTATATGTTTGGCCCTATATAGTCCTTAGGAGCAATGTTAGTTAGATGTCCAAATTGATGGGCAATGATAGTTGGATGTCCGCATTGTGACCTTCTCTTATGCCTTTTTAGGCCCATTCTCATCATTCCTTTAATGGGTTAACCCAAATAAGTGGGTCCCATTCACCGTAGATGAATGACTTCATGCTATCAGATTTCATATAACCATGGCCGAGTGCCGATCCTTATACTATGGATGATCGGTTGTTCATCTATGGACCCCACCTTATCTATATGCCGATTATCGAGGCCAACGTTGATTATCGACCCTGATTATCAGTGTCGATTATCGATGCTGATTATCGATGTTGATTATCGAGGCCGGCGCCGGTTATCAATACCGATTATGAGTATGTGACAACATAAATCATAATATGTGCCCATACGCATCATCTGCATGCTTGTGATGAGATGAGTGATTGATCATAACACATGTCATTGGGCAGATTGTTCAGGGACTCCCTGGTAAAGGGAGATGCCCACATGAGTGCGCGGTACGCCCATGATTTTTGTATGATTGGATTGTGTGATTCATGCATCTCGCATTGTGTGCCATGTATACTGTATGCGTTAGCAACATCAGGGCCATAGCCTCCACATGCATATCATGGTTGGTAGGATTGGATACCGAAAATCATATTCTACATGGGGTGCTATAAATATCCCTATGTGAAAGTCCATAAACCCTTATGGTACCAGGAGGTTGCTCCAACGTCTAGACCGAGTGGGTGCATAAGCGTCGAGTGCCGATTGCCAGAAGGCCGTGCTTTCCACTGTATCGTAGTCGGTTGGAAGGGGGTGCAGCCTTACTCACCCGAGAGGAGGGGGCAAAGATAGGCAAAGTTTAACCAGCTGGGGGAATGGGTCCACTATCAACGAGTTGGGCCTGATATTGGCAAACGGATAGTGAGGTATCTTCCACTCACCTTATTACTCAGGATGGGGCGGCAATTTAGTTTGGAGTGTACCCCGGTGATATTCCAGAATTGAGCAGTATTGATACATGGACTTAGATGAGGATTCGTATGCTTAAGTTATATCTCACATGGCATGGCCTTGGTATGGCCAACATCATTTATGTCTGGCATCGCATAGCCTTGGTACGACTAATAGTTTGTATGGATTCATCAGCATATTTCACATTACTCTAATATTGCATAATTGTATTACAACCTCGCACACATACTTTCACCACCCTCTAAGCATTCTATAAGCTTATGCACGACCGTTGCATGCAGGTGACGTTGGACCGTAGCAGTGCTGAGGCAAGAGCGCTTAACAGATCATCTTGGAGCTTTTTGTTCATCATCATTGTGTTTTCCTTTATGCGTTTTGTACTTGTAAAGTTTTGATCATAGTGGAAATATGATGGAGTTTTTGGTTATTGTTTGTGGGTTATGACTTTAGTTATATTTATTACGAATCAAACTGATATTGAAAATCCTCCTCGTAGCATCCCAGGATCGGAACCTGACGGATGGACACCAGGAGGTGGGAATGGAATTCTATGGAGGCTATCGGTGTTAGATTCAGTGATTGAAAATTTTGTAAGCCCAGTTTTCGAGTTTGGAGCATGACAGAAGTTGGTATCAGAGCATAACTTGGGAATAACTGAGAATAATATTACATGTCTGCTATGAATTTAGAATGATTAAGTCACGAGTCTAGATAGCTTAGTGATGTGTTGTTTAGACCCTTAATGTGCGTACCTTCGAGAGTTTTCAAGTTGATAAGTGCCTTCGCTCTTTCCTATAGGACATGCCGACAAGGAGAGTGACCCGATCGACTCCCTCTCCACCACCTGAGCCTCCCGCTCCACCACCTAAGACTCCCTCACTGCCACTTACGATCCTCACCCACCGCCAAAGATTCCTACTGCCCAGCCTGAGGATGTCGCTCCTCTGCCAGAGACCGGTGCGGATCCGACCGTACCTGTGAGTGCCTCCCAGTTATAGTAGATGTTGCAGGTTGTGACGGCCGCCCTTCAGGGGTAAGGCAGGCACCCCGTTGTTTTGTCGATGGCTAATGTTTCCAAGGCAAGCCAGATCCAACAGCACCTGAGGGATGGCGATCTAATGTGGAGAAAATATTTGATACGATGGGATGTATAACCAAGCGGTGAGTCCGGTTAGTTGTGTTTCTTCTCCAGGGTGAGGCTGAGCACTAGTGGATATCAGTCTCCCGAGCAGCAGGCATCGATTTTGAGTGGACTTGGGAGAATTTTGTGGATCGGTTTGACCGACAGTACTTTCCTGATCACATCCGATGACAGCGAAGATTGGAGTTCGAGACCTTGGTGCAGGAAGATATGACAGTAACTCAGTATGCGGCTCATTTTATAGCACTGTTCAGATTTGCGCCGTACTTAGTAGATGATGAGAAGCAGAGAGCCCACTGATTCTAGGATGACTTGCGTTACGGTCTTTGAGGCCGTGTTACTAGGGATAAGCTCCTGACTTTCGAGGGGGTGGTACAGAAGGCCTAGATTTTTTAGGCTAAGGGGGTCGGTTCTCAGTTCGATCGCAGTAAGAGGAGACATCAGAAGAGGTGGGTTCCTTCCGATGACTCGTAGGAGTGTCGACCACAGCAGCAGAGGCACACAGATCGCCCAACCTTCTGAGCGCCAGCAACACCTCCAGCACCACCTCCGAGGCAGTTCACCGGCACCTGTTTTGTGTACTGTACGACAGGGCACCTTATGTAGGAGTGTCCCCGCCCCCAGCAACAGTAGTAGAGAGGTCCACATCAGCAGTAGAGAGCCTCACGGTAGCAGCGATAATAGCCTCCACCACCGAGGTCATGTAGAAACCCAACTCCCGAGTTCCAGACCATCACTTATGCAACAAATATGCTTATAATTAAATGTTATCTGAGTTAGTGCATTAACATGAGTGAGATTTTTCCAAACTGCAATTCATACTCCAGATCCACTGATAAAACGCAAGCGGAAGACTAAAAGATATATATATATATATCACTGTATATAAAACAAAACAATCTCGAACTGTCTCCAAAGTATGAATATAACTCTGAGTCACAAATACATATAACAAACTAAAATCAAAGGTCATGTAATAGTCCAACTAGCAAAATCTCTCTAATCCAGGCCACCTATGCGAAGCCGTCAAAAAACTGCATGTACGAGAACTCGTCCTGGTCCTCGTAGTAGTCCGACTCCAGCTCCTGAATCGCCTCGCTATCTGCATCTAAGACAGAGTCTGGTAGGTGTTGTAAACACCATCCCGTAACGTGGGAGTGAGTGATCAACTCAGTGGAATCATAGAGCAAAGATTAGCATGTTATCAAATCAATCACGCTATAATAGTAAAGCAAACAATCAGACATTCCTAGATACTGTTGTTAATGCAAGTATGAGATGCAGTAATGATGCGTGCCCTCACTGACATACTCCCTCATGCGACACCATCTTACGTCCACGGCATGCTTTCTTCCCTCAGTGCTCCACATCTTCCAGGCACATGCAGTGCAATATGGATATGATTACCGAGTTGTTATTAGTCCTTTCAAACAGCAGGATTGGGAAACTAAGGTACTTCCCTTATATCAATCCCAACACAGATCCTGTCTAGGATCGTCACTCCTAGTAGTCTCATACGATGATATATTTCTAGGTCACTGCAAGGGTTGTCAGGGCTGTTGCTCACACTCGTTGCACCGCTCCCCCATCACCTTATCAATACAGGCCTAGTTGTATTGTTGTTACTATGGAAGGGTCGTCGCCTCACGTAGACTCAGAATACGCTCGAGGTCACTACAAAGGGCTCGTCACCAATCAGAGTAGGTCGACAGTTCGAATGTAGTGTCTCATACCACCATAATCGGCTCACGAGTCTGAGGTGCTCACTGGTCACTACGGGGAGGTTTGTGGCCCCAGCGTAGCCGACAGCTCGACCACGGTGTCCCATGCCACCATGCTCATTTCATTAGTCTTAATGGATCAAGGTACCATGGTTATCAGGATTTTCACTGGTAAGTTACCCTGGGTTCAAGCAGTTATGACCAATACAAGGTGAACATGCAATGGCCAGTCGGGTTGCTTGACGAGCTCGACTAGTACGAGCGCACCTCAAGTTTAATGACATGAAGTGCATAAAACACCTCGTGTGTCCTAACTACTGCCGTCAACCAAAGCACGACTCGGGTTCGTCGACACATCCTTCGTGGCGAATAGAATCCAACCATGATTTTAAATCTGTTACCGACTGCATGGACTAGAGTATAGCCCCAAACACTTGTAATCACATCAAGGATCATATGAGAGTGATAGAAATGAAGCATAAATAATTCAAGCATGTTAGCAACATGTTATAACATATAACATAAGCAAATCAACCAAACATGAGCATTTCATATATATAAGGAAATCAATTCAATATAACAAACATGGAGGAAATCATGTGCATCATCATATTAGTTGAGAATCCAATCTCAAAACTAATCTACAACAACATTTACTCAATACTTACTAATACATACTTTTATACAAACACTTAGTCTACACACATTTATCTACATAGCATATGTCAACCCAAAGTGTGCATTAGGGCGAATCTCTTCGCCAAACAATCATACACGCATAACTTATATAATAATACGACAATTACTCATGGCAATCATATCGGCAAAATACGGACGTATACAGTATTTTCTACAAATACCTAAAAAAACCTAAATCTCATATTCTCCGTACGTAATCGAAATGAAAAACAAACAGCATGTTGTACATGTCAAACAGCATCCTTGTCGATAATCTACTATTAAACGACATTGAAAGCTTTGAAAACAGGTAACCTAAGCATCTAAAATCATCACCTTACGCCGTAGAAGCGTATCGAATCGAATAGGAACTCTATGCTTCGTCAACGTCGATATGACGACTTATACCATAAGATAAGTCAGCTACTTCGCAACTTATATCGATGGAATTTCTAAAACAGGTTAAGGTTAGGTTTTTCTTACCTAGAATGAAGTCAGAATCACCAGAAGAGTGATTAGAACACGATGGCTAAGCACGTGTAGAAGCAGGATCGAGCGGCGAGAACTTTTCCTCACAACTCTCACAGAATCTCTCTCTTTTCTCTCTTCTCTTTTCTAGGGTTTTTGAAAATTCGTATGGGAGGGGTGTGAGAGGGTTTAAGGTCCTTAAATATGCTAGAAAATCACCTATTTAGACTTTAAACCAAGGTATACTTGGGTTATAACCAAATCGGGTCCTTTCCGATCTAAAAGAACGTTTTTGGAGGTCCCCTGACTAAATACGGTCAGACTTAAGCTCATGGATGTTGGATCCTGATCACATTAAGTTTTCAGTTCGATCGGGTTTTCAGATCGCACGTGGCGGACCAGTTTCAGATCAGCGGTCACTGAGACTCGATCGAGGATTCTAAGTACACTGACCTGAGTGGGAAATGTTCCCTGATCCGAGGGTGTATTTGGGTCAGATTCTAACGGTATGAATGCTTATACTTAACACGCAAGCGACACGTGCCAGATTTATTTAAATCACATTTAATTTGTAAAGAATTTCACTCTTTCTCACACTCCTTGCTCCAGGCTCAATGAAATAGCCTCAGAACATCAGTTGGGCTTGATTTCCGGAGTGGTAGTCAAGTCCAACAATGCGGTAATAATGGTCTAAGTTCATTGCTACCAGACTCACGACGCGCAGTCAGAATCCATTACAAAGTTTCAAAGGGTTCCTGAGAGCAAACGGGTTTAGAGTTTGATCCTAGGTTTTAGGATGTTATAACGTTAACAATTCCACGAGTTTTGGGTCTTACAGAATGTATTCAAAGCGATCAGTGCTAATTTCACAGCTAATCTAGTATAGCATTAGCTATCTTACGCTTAATTTCTAAAGGAATTAATCCTAACTGATTTCTGATCGAGGTGGTACTCGGATCTCTGTACGGATTTTTCCGAGACGTTACATGATGCGACTCACGAGGCAGAGCCGTAGTTTGAGGATGATGAGGAGGCATTCTCTGACATGGATTTTTTGGGCAGATTTGAGTGAGCCGAGTCCGGATCGACGGGGCTTCAGGGATTATACTTGTAGAGGACTATTACATTCTTTTTAACATTTTGTATTTTGAATCAATACTTATAATTATTAACTTGGCAACGCATACATACTTTGGGGACTTATTCTGATTTATCTATTCATCTCAGTCTTTCGCTTACATACTACAAATGTCCCTGGATTATGTTATGTTGATTTAGCTTAATCTAATTCATGATTTATGTACTAATACGAACAACATTCATCCATGATTCAAAATGTTGCATAAGTAATGTTTTGGAACTCGGGAGCTGAGTTATGCTCGACCCCCAATTTTTAGGGTGTTACAAGTTGGTATCAGAGCATGATTTAGATTAAACTGGACCTGGGTTATGGTTACACAATGTACGCTGATGCAAAAATGACGTAGGAGGGTGTGAGAAAAATCTAGAACCAGGTTAGGTTTTCTAGTTTCGCCAATTAGCGAAAGTTACCGAAAACGACCGTCGAGATCAGGTTTGTGCACATCCGTGATCGCTTGAGACGACCCCGGATCATCCCTAAACCTTCAATCAACGGGTTTAAACTATGTTTTATCCCATCCCAATCGTTTAAAAATTGATAAACGTGAATGTACATTAGTAAAGGACTCGGAATGACCCGAAACGACTCGAAACGAAGTCAGGGCCAAATTGGTGCAATTCGGGGGGATCCACAGTGGACCCTATATACCAACGGCACCCCAGGAGGGGGGTGGCCACCTCCCTACTGTGGTGGCACCGCGCCCACCGCGGTCGGGTTTGGTCGAGCCTGTCGGGCCACGGCGGGTCAGCATTGGGTCGACCCCTAGACACATGTGGGGCTCACCAAATCATGCGGGGACACCCATAAGGCCTCAGTTTACCCTAATCTTTCCTCTTACACACCCCCAAGTCTCCCCTTTTCCCTAGAAATCTATTTTCTCCTCTCAAATCTCCCCTCCATTCTCTTATTTTCTCAATTTCCTTCAATACAAACATCCCTTCACCTCATTCACCTAAATCCATCTTCCATATCCATTATTTCCCCTCTTTTGAACACCTAAGACTACATTGGTGTCTCATCCCTCTTTAAACCCACCAACCCATCCCATTTTCCAGGATTTTCTTTCATCTTTATGGCTCTTTTGAGCTAGTGACAGTCATTTTCTCACTCTCCTCGATACTTTCTTTCATGGGAAAGTGGAGGGCACCCTCGGATGAAGCCAGGCCTAGTCGCCTAACCCGTCCAAAGAGGAGAGCGAGCACTGAGGCTAGCACTAGCGCCGCCTAAGAGCATAGGTCGAAGCGGGACCTAGATCCCCAAATCCAACTCGAGAGAGCGCTACTGATAGGCTTCGAATACGGCTGGTTTGGTAGCCGCAGGGTTGTACTTAAAGCTCACGCGGATGAGAAGCTGTTCGGGCTACACCCGATTATGGACCTCTTGGTGGATTTTGGGTGGGGTCCCATGTTCGAAGGCAAGTCTCACGCATATGAGAACACAGTTCATGCCTTCTACGCCCATATCTATGATGTATCACTGAAGCCTCTCCAGTTCACAGTTGTTGTAGGGAGGCAGGAGCACCAAATCAATGTGGACGTGGTGGCTCGGATTATGAGGATTCCACGTGGTGAGGTACACGCCAACGAGAATTTCTTTAAGAGTGCAGGAAAGAGATCGCCGTACGTGATACTTGTGTGGTCGACTGGCACCCTGGACGTGAGGCAATTGCCTCCCATCGACAAGTTTGACAGATGATTTCCATTTACTTCACTACATTTTTACGTACAATGTGTATCCACGGTGGGGTAATCGTACTAAATGCACTCGTCTGATGGTAGACTTCCTGTACAAGGTTGGACATGGGGATAAGTTGTGCCTACCCACGTATGCCCTACTACAGATAATCCAGACCGTACGCTCTATTAGGAATAACGTCTCACTCCTGTTTGGTCGGCTGATATGTAAGATTGCCTGAGAGGTCGGCTATAGACTTAACATGGATGATGTTGCACCGATCAAGTTCATAAACGAGGCTACGCTTAATAACATGGGGATCGGTCCTCGGCAATGGTAAGCTCGACTCGACGAGTATGGGGAGGAGTCTGAGAGTGAGGAGGAGAAAAGTATTGATTTAGAGGAAGAAAGTGAAGATAGAAGTGTTAATGGGATAGAGGAAGAAGAAGCCCAGGACACCGATGAGGACTCTCCTCCCGCTGCTACGCGAGAGCACGACAGTGATCGGGCTGCCAGAGAAGCCCACTTGGCTCAACTGGAAGAGGGTCAAGCTGCCCCGTGACAGGAGATCATGCAGGTTCGTACCAAAGTTGAGGAGACTAAGGCCTTCATGAAATGAAAATTCAAGGTGTCTTGCACTTTGAGGGCCATCCTATGTTGTGTACAATACAAGAGTGTACCTCCACCATCGCCAGATTCTGACGACTAGACATACCTGTAGTCGTCCTTTCTGCTCTTAGTCGGCCACTGGCCCCGCTGCTGGGCTGACACATATGACACCGTCTGCGGCACTACCTCTGGTACCACCTATCACACCTTCAGTTCCTGAGCAAAACCGTGCGTCTACGTCGGTGCCACATGTATCTCAGTCCTCTCCGCCTCTTGATAGGCTAGAGCAAATGATGCTTTTGATGCAGCAGCAGCATCAAATACAGTGACAATAGCAGCAACAGTAGTTCTTAACCTCTATGACTGATATTTTTGCTCAGACGATGGGGGCGACTCCACCTGCCTCACCTATGCACCCAGTTGGGAACGCGAGTGCCAGCGGCACATTTGAGCGATTTCAACCCTTACGGCCCCCCACTTTCGTGGGTACTCATAGACCTGAGGAGGCCGAGTACTGGATTGACCGCATCTCTAAGATGCTGAGGCCGCTACACTATTCCGAGACGGAGCAGGTCGAGCTTGCCACCTTCATATTTGAGAAGGAGGCCAGTTTGTGGGGGGACAGTATACTCGACACTGTTGCAGAAGGATATGTGTGGACGTGGGAGGCATTTGAGACCCACTTCCACGAGAAGTATTATCCCATCACCTACCGACACGAGAAGGACAGTGAGTTCCTTCACCTCCATCAGTGAGGAATGTCGGTGACAGAATACAAGAACCAGTTCACAGAGTTAGGCAGGTATTCTCCATTGCTTCTGGGTGATCAGACGATGTGGATGCAACGATTTTCTAAGGGACTGCGACCTGATATCCGGTCGAAGATGTGTTGTGATAGCATATCAACTTATGTCAAGTTAGTGGGCATGTCCCTGCGAGCTGAGCAGGATGGGGACAGGTTGTTCTATATGCGAGCACCTATGGCTCCCAGGCCATGACCTGATCTTCTGAGCAGGTCATTTCTTGGTAAGAGGCTATAGGCAGATTCTCCTCCGAGGCTTGCAACATCGCCGGCTCAGCTGGGGCGTACAGACTTGCGCTGCTTATACTGCGGGAAGATCGGACATATGGATCAGTACTACTTTACTAGGATGAGGGATAGTGGATTTTCGCCACCTCAGAGGATCAGCCGCTAGCTTCCTCAGACCATATCAGTACCACCTTTACGGTCAGCATCAGTGCATCCATCTTTCAGGCCAACTGCTCCTAGGGTATAAACTAGGCCTGCATTGATTAGGTGATGAGCCCTTTGCAGTGACCTAGAACCACAGCATCGTATGAGATTTACTAGGACTGAAAACCCTAGAATGGATCGTTGTCTGGGAATTGATATAAGGGAGGTACCTTAGCTTCTCAATCCTGTTGTATGAATAAATCTAATTAAGTATTGGCTAATATGAGCATACACCGCATTGCATGTGTTTTGACGAGGAAGAGCACTTTCGAGTGGTTGCCATGTGCGCCATAAGATGAAGACGCTAAAGGAGTGCAGACAAGGGCATGTATCATTATCGCATATCATTTTTGCATAACAAGAGTACTTAGGACCTTATTGTTGTACTGTTTTATCATTACTGTTTGACTGAATTGATAACATGTTAACCTATGCTTTATAGCTCCACTGAGTTGATCACTCACTCCCACATTTTGGGACGGTGTTTCAAACACCAACCAGACTCTGTCTTAGTTGTAGATGACGATGCGACCCATGAGGTGGAGCCAGATTTTGAGGACGATGAGGAGGCGTTCTCCTATATGCAGTTATTAGGCGGGTTCATGTGAACCGTGTCCTGATTGTCGGGGCTACAGGATTTTTGGACTAGATGACATGATACATTACCATTTTGTATATTTTGAGAATTTACATGTACTTATTAACCTGGTAACATGATCATACTCAGGAGACCTCGATTATGTATACCTTATATATATCTAGCACAGTCTTCCGCTCGCTTAAATTAATTGTCTCTGGAGTGTGATATGTTGTTTGGCTTAATCTCATTCATGGTTAATGAATTAATGCAGACAACATTCAATCATCATCATATATGTTGCATGAGTGATGTTTTAGAACTCGGGAGATGAGCTTCGCTCGACCCCCGATTTTCAAGGCATTACATGTCGCAAGGGTGATCGAGGCTTAGTAGGCTGATGAGTCGTTGTAGAGTTATATGGCTAAGGTGGCATCTGAGAGTCAGGTATATTAGTTCGGATGATGGACTTCGCTTCAGAGGCTGATTATGTGTCCCAAATATTCCTAAGTTACACAGAGATCTTATGACCAAGGCACGTCGATCGCGGTTTTCTATCCACCTTGCCTCGATGAAGATGTACCATGACATGAGGCGATAATATTTTTGGGCAGGGATGAAGCTCCAGATCGTCAGTTTTATGGCCAAGTGTGAAACATGCCAGCGTGTCAAGGCCGATCATCAGAGACCCCCTGATTTATTACAACCGTTGAGTGTCCCGATGTGGAAGTACGAACACGTGTTGATAGATTTCATTATTGGCTTGTGAGGACTCAGCACGATCATGATGCCATCTGGGTCATCATTGATCGTCTGACGAAGTCGACACATTTTCTTACGATTCGTGTGACTTGGCCTTTGGACCTGCTTGCAAGGTTATTCCTCGAGGAGATTGTAAGACTGCATGGTGTTCCAGTCTCGATCATTTTTTATCGAGAATTGAGGTTCACATCTCAGTTTTAGGGGAGCTTCTAGAAAGTAATGGGAATTAATTTGTAGCTCAGCACTGCGTACCATCCGCAGACCGATGGCCAAACCGAGAGGGTCAACAAGATCCTTAAGGATATGCTTTGGGCTTGCGCGATTAATTTCGAGGGTAACTAGGATGAGCATCTATGATTGGTTAAGCTCGCATACAACAACAACTATCAGGTGACCATCAGCATGGATCCTTTTGAGGCACTATATGGCAGACCGTGTAGATCAACGAGTTGTTGGACCGAAGTTAGAGAGCGTTGTCTCTAGATCTCGAGCTTGTGCAGCAGACGTCAGAGGCTATCGATATCATCAAGCAGAGGATGTGCACAGTTTAGAGCTGGCAAAAGAGTTTTGTTGATCATCGGCGTCGTCCCTTGGAGTTCGATATTGGGGACAGAGTGTATCTCAAGGTCTCGCCCATGAAGGGCGTGGTTCGATTTGGAGCAAAGGGTAACTTGTAGTGAGGCTTGCAATGATTATATCAGGCTAAAAATCATTTAAAAAAAATTAGTCTAAACATGATTATGTCGGGTTAAACCTCTTGGCTAGGGCTAAGAGGTGAAGCTTGTAGTGAGATGGGAGATTTTTCTTTATGCCTTTTTATTCATGTTTAAACTGAATTGATTTTGATTCTAGTTTGATTATAAGGAATGCCTTTAGTTTTTAATTGTTTGTTGTGACTTAAATTACAAGGGATCTACGATAACTTTGAGCATTGTCTTTTTATTATTATGATTATAAAGTTGGGAAGCCCTATTGTTCACCATTGTCTCATGGGCATGGTTAGGTGATGGAACCCTGCCTAACAATCATAACTCTCTCAGATTGGTTAAATTCTATTGTTTGATTTGTCTCATGGACATGGCCTTATGATGGAATCAAGTCTAATTCTCATATCTCTGACCTCTTGAAAACTAGATCAAAGGAAGTTCAGATTGGTTTTTAATGAAATATCTTCCAACTGGATGAAGATAGGACTCTGATTCTAGTTATGTTTGTGAATCAAGCATAGATCTCCCTGATCTCGACAAGTGGATCCTTGAAAATCCTAGTTTCCCACATTTGAATTTTACAAGTTTAAGTTTAAGATTTCACTATTATTCCCTTCAAATTTCTTGATTTAGATTACATCTTCGCATACTTCTAGTTCAAGTTACTTTCAGACTACGTACAAGGTTCAGTCCCTGTGGATTCGACCTTGGTCTTACCGAGATTAATACTACATCACAACCCTATACTTGGGGTGTGAACACATGAATCCAGCAGACATGCTCACCAAGGTTGTTCTTACAAAGAAGTTCAAGTACTATGCAACTTCTCTGGACTTGGCGATGGCGTGAAGGGAAGACGGAGTGTGCATGAGAAGCATTGATGAAGCTATGATGCGAGGTAGAGATAAGAGAAGAGGACAAAGAGCTACACATTTGAAGATTGAAGAAATGGTGAAAATTATTGCATTTGATATCTTAAATCTAATTAGATTCTGAGTCCTTTATTTTCAATTTCGTTTATAATTCTTTCCATTTTTGTTTGGGATTCTTCTTAAAACTATATATGTGGGTGTAAATGGAATTAGGAGGTATTATTCTATGGGATTCTAAGGCTTTCTAAAAGGGTTCTAGGGTTTGCAAATGTAACACCCGCATCCTAATCCGTACTGTTCCGTCGACTGTCGTGATCCTTTCCGTCGAATTTCGGCAATTCACGACCTGTAATCGACGTTGCGCACGACCGTAAGTCGTATCTTATACATTTGAGTCAGCTTAATCCGAGACTTGTATCATTGTGACTGCACCGTCGCCGCGGTTCCAACACCGCGACTCATGTACCGATCCGATACCCTGACTAAGAGATGTGAGCTGGCGTTTATTTTGAGAAAATACCACGCGTTTGCAATTCCAAGAGAATCTCTACAACATGTCAAATCAATCTCATCAATCCATCACCCATCAATCACTTTATGTCAAGTACACATCATCTTTCACCCCATCCCCAAGCAACCACCAAAGTCAACTCCTTTCACCCTCTCTCTTACACCACCTTACATGTCAAGTACCATATCCATCACTCACCTCACCCTTTCACCCATCACACCCATCCCTCATCTCTCTTACAACTCTCTCTCCCTCATTTTCCAACACCATTTCCAAGCAAGGGAGAGCACCCCCACGTCCATGCATTCCCATGAGAAAAAAATGTGATTTTGGTGGCCCACTTTCCCATCCCAAAACCTCTCATCTTAGCCATCCATTTCTCATCTCCACTATCAACGTGAAGCTCTAGGAGAGTAGCTTTCCAACGGCCCGAGAAGATCAAGTGGTGGGTGCTTCCATAGCCTAGTTTTTCATATTTTTAAGATGGGCCAAGTGAGGCCAACCGATCAATGGTTTGGATCTCACTTGGGACCCTAAGATGTGGCCAATGGCCCATCTTGATCATCAAAATCATTCCATGATGGGGCCATTCTCCATGGACCCCATCATGATGTTTACTTTTCTTGCATTAAGAGGTCATATAGACCGTTCATTTTGGATGGAGAGGGATCTCCACCGTTGATCTTTTATTTGGATGGCCCATATGCAATGGGACCCATTTATGTATGATTGGATGGTTGAAACGGAGGGCCCATAGTGTCGGGGTCCCTCCATCACGCGTGTCCCACTCTTTTACTCTCTCTCTCTCTCCCTCTCCTTTTTAATTATTTCCTTTGTATGTTGAGGTGGCCATGTGGCCTACTTGAATGAGCCCCACCATGAAATATGTATTTTATCCAAGCCGTCCATGAGTGGGGCCCATCTTAAATGTATCATTCATCTTGTGAAGGCCCACCTAAATAAATAAATAAATAAAAAGGAAAGAAACGTCCAGCGTCTGGACGTTGCTGGACGTGGAAGGAAAAATACAAATATTGGCTTGTTTCAAAGTCTTTGGAAAGGGGCCGCTTGCATAGGCCCCACCCTGATGTATGTTTCTAATCCAACCCATCCACCACACTCCCTGACTCATTTTAGGTGTTGAGCCGAAAAATGAGGTTGATCAGAGTATCTGGTGGGCCATAACATCAAAAATTATACCATTACCATTTAAATCTATCTAGAATTTTTTTTACACATTGAAAAGGGGTCGATATTGGTCTTAATAAATTTGTTTTGGGCTTGGGAATACAATGGATAGAGTGGATTTACTTGGGGTGGGCCGCACACATGAAAAACCCTAAAAATTGGGTTTTCAAAAAAAAATAAAATTTAAGCAGCAGAGGCTGCTGCCTCTCTGACGTCAGGACGTCCCAGGGGCGGGCGGACGCCAGGGCGCCCACGGCCTGCATGTGGGCCCCACTTTGATGTTTATTTGTCAATCCAACCCGTCCATATGGTGGGTCCCTACCTTAAGTAGGCCCCACCCAAAAATCAGCTTGATTCAGATCTTAGGTGGCCCACACCATAAGAAACAGTGTGAATTGAACTCTACCATTGAAACCCTTTTTGGGCCCCACGGAAGTTTTATATCAATCTGAAATTTATTTTTCCTCTTCATTCCAGGTCCGTACGACCTTACCAATGGGTTGGATGGAAAGCAAACATTATGGTGGGCCCCACATGGGACCCACAGTGATGTAGTGCTTTATGCACACCGTCCACAGACGGTGGCGCCCACTGTGATGTTTATTTTTCCACCGTCTACCTGGACGATGGAGTCCAGCATGATGTATGTATTTTACCATGTCGTCGAGCCATTTTTGGGCTGTTGGATGGCTGGTGGGACCCACTATGATGCAGGTGTAACACCCTGAAAATTGGGGGTCGTGTATAAACTCAACTCCCGAGTTCCAGACCGTCACTTATGCAACAAAAATGATTATGATTCAATGTTGTCTGAGTTAAAGCATTCACATGAGTAAAAGTATACCAAAACTGTAATTCATACTCCAGATTCAGTGATAAAAGCAAGCGGAAGACTAAAGAATATATATATCACTGTATGGAAAACAAAGTAAATCTCGATTGTCTCCAAAGTATGAATACATCTCTGAGTCTCATATACATGTACATAAACAGAAATCAAATATCTAAAAGAAAGTCCCACTGAGAAGTCCCGCCTATCCAGGCCACCTAAGCAAAACCGTCGCGGTACTGCATATATGAGAAACCGTCGCGGTACTTCACAATTCAATCATGCGATAATAGTAAAGCAGTAAATCAAATAATCATAATACTGTTGTTAATGCAATATGACATGACATGATGGATGCCCTCACCGACATTCTCCCTCATACGGCACCATCTTCGTCCGTGGCATGCTTGCGTACCGCTCGGTGCTCCACATCTTCCAGGCACATGCAATGTGATGTTGATATGATTACCGAATTATTATTAGTCTTTTTCATACAACAATATTGGAAAACTAAGGTACTTCCCTTATATCAATCCCAACACAGATCCTGTCTAGGGTCGTCACTCCTAGTAATCTCATACGATGTATATTTTGTAGGTCGCTGCAAGGGCTGTCAGGGCTGTTGCTCGCACTCGTTCCATCGCTCCCCCATCACCTTATCAATACAGGCCTACTGTACTCTCACTGCTACGGAAGGGTCGTCGCCTCCCGTAGACTCAAAATACGCTCGCGGTCACTACAAAGGACTCGTCGCCTGATCAGTGTAGGCCGACAGCAAGAATATAGTGTCCCATACCACCATAATCTGCTCACGAGTCATAGATGCTCACTGGTCACTACGGGGAGGTTTGTGGCCCCAGCGTAGGCCGACAGCTCGATCACGGTGTCCCATACCACCATGCCCAGCTCATGAGTCTTTATGGATCAAGGTACCATGGTTGACAGGGTTTACAGTGGTAAGTTCAGTACCCTAGGTTCAAGCAGTTATGACTCATACAAGGTGAACATACAACCGCCAGTCGGGTTACTTGACGGGCTCGACTAGCACGAGCGCATCTCAAGTCGAATGACATGAAGTGCGTAAAACACCTCGTGTGGCCTAACCACTGTCGCCAACTCCAAAACACGGCTCGCGTTCATCGACGCGTCGTTCGTGGCAAAGATAAGCCAACCACGAACTTGCTCGGTTGCCGACTGCCTGGACTAGGTATAGTCCCAAACAATTATGAATCCACATCAGCAATCATGTAAGAGTAATAGAAATGAAATACAACAATGTGAGCATGTTAACACATGTTATAACATATAACTTAAGTAAATCTTACAACACATGCATTTCATACATATAACGAAATTATGCATATTGCCAACATATAGAAAGTCATGTACATCAGCATATTATTTCAGAATTCACTCTCAAACTAATTCATAACACCATTTAATTCAATACATACTAATACAAACATTTATACAAACACTTAAACTACACACTTAAGTCTACATATAGTATGTCGACTCAAAGTGTGCATTTAGGCAAATCTCTTCGCCAAACTAATTATGCACGCATTCCTAGTATCCTAATGCTACAAGAAGCCATGTCAATCACATCAGCAAAATATGGATGAAAACAGTATTTTCTACAAATGACTAAAATGCCCTAAATCTCATATTCTTCGTCTGCTTACGAAATAGGAAACGGACAGCATGTTGTACATGTCAAATGCCATTGCCGTCGATAATCTACTATTAAACGACATTGAAAGCGTTGGAAACAGTCAATCAAAGCGTCTAAAATCTGCACGTTTTCTCCTATAAGCGTATCAATTCGAACGGAGCGTATACGCTTCGTCTACGGTGAATAGGCAACCTAATACACAAGATCCATAAGCTACTTCGCTATGGAAATGACGGAACCTCAAATCAGTAAGTTTTTGGGGTATTTTCTTACCTAGAATCGTGACGAAATCACCGGGAAAGTGATTGAGGCGCGTGGCTTAACCACATGCAGCAGGTAGCACAAGCGGCAGAAAATTCTCTTCCACTCTCTCTCACAAACTCTCACTTTCTCTCTCACTCTTGCTAGGGTTTCTAGCAAATTCGGATGGGTGAGAGGAGTGAGGGTTTAAGCCCCTTTTATAACCTAAATCTTGCCCAAAATAGGCTTAGGAACAATATTTACTTGATACCTAACCCAATCGGGGCTGTTTTGGTCCAAAAAGACATTTCTGGTGGTCCCCTGGCCGAACACGATCGGACTTAAGTTCATGCATGTAGGATGTCGCTCACATCCCATTTTCAGACCAGTATTGTTCGTAGATCGCACGTGGCGGTTCAGTTTCAGTTCAGCGGTCACCGCACGTAGATCAGGCCTATAAGTCTCATTATATGAAATAGAAATTTTTCCTGATCCAAGGGTGTAATTTGGCTGAATTCTGACGGTCAGAACGCTTAATACTGATGCGTCAAGTCGTGTGCCAGATTTGAATTTCAAATTCCAAATCTAACCCTATTCTCACTCTCTTCACTCCAGGCTCAATGAAATAGCCTGTGAATGTCGGTTGGACTTGATTTTTGAAATGATTGTCAAGTCCAGTTAGGCGATTTTAACGGTCTAAGATTGTAGGTATCGGACTTTTGACGCGCGGTCTAGATCCAATACAAAGTTTCAAAGAGGTCCAGAGAACAAACCGGTTTAGAGTTTGATCCAAGGTTTTAGAGTATTATAGCATCATTGGTTCTACTTTCTTTGGGTCTTGTAGAACATATTTAAAGTGATCAGGGACTATTTTCCAGCTACTCTAGCATTGCGCTAGCTAACTTACACTTATTTTCTAAAGGAATTAATCCTACGCGATTTCTGGTCGAGTTGGTACTCGAGTTCAAGTACCGATTTTTCCAGGGCGTTACAGCAGGGGTGCATCCAAACCGTCCATCCAAATTTGAAAGCTCATTTCATGAGCTAAAGAATGAGCCAAATCCTCAGCTCATGTGGACCCCACCATGGTGCATGTGTTGCATCCAAACCATCCATTTATTTTGTAAAAAAAAATCATTTTCTGGCTTGAGCTAAAAATGAGTAAGATCTATGGTTCAAGTGGGCCCACCTTGGCATGTGTATAGGGCCCATATTGAGGTAACTGTGGCCATTCATTGAGGCCTACCTTAGTATATATTTAAGGCCCAAATAATTAAGCCCATTTGACATATATAATACCCATGGGATTAAGCCCATTTGGCACGTATAAGGCCTATGGGATTAAGCCCATTTGCCATGTATAAGGCCTATGGGATTAGGCCCATTTGATAAGGCCATAGGCCCACTTTGATGTATTTTAAGGACCATGGGTCATGGACCATTGCAATGTATATAAGACTCATTGGTAAGGCCCATTAATGCAGCCCATTTGATGAATGTAAGGCCATGTGATATGGCCCATTTGATGTATCTAAGGCCCATGGGTCGAGACCAATGGGATGTCCTTAGGGTCCATTGCAATGTGCGTTTCCCCATAGTTCATGTAATGTTATTTATGGCGGGCCGTGTTTAGGGAACAATAATGGTTTGACGTCCACATTGTATGTACAATGTTGGTTAAATGTTTGCATTGTAACTCTCCTTAGGGCCCATTGATAGGCCCATACTCATTACTATTCATCGCTTTATAACATGCTTAGTATAATCCCATGACTCATGCCCATACACATCATATGTATGCTTGATATGAGTAGTGACTGATCATAGCATACGCCATTGGGCAGACCATTTACGGAACTCGTTATAAGATAGTGCCCTACATGATCGCACTGTACATGCGGGATTTCTGCATGATCTGATGTGTGATTCATGCATCTCGCATATGTGTGACTTGATCACTGCATGCCCTTGTGACATCAAGGTCGTGGCTCCACAGGTACATCGTGGATGGCCGTATCGGATATGAAAATACTTGGTTCTAGTACTGTGGGTACTTAAGATGTCATTGGGTGAAAGTTTCAGAACCTTTTTGGTACCAGGAGTTGCTCCAATGTCTAGACCGAGTGGATACACGAGCGCCCAAGTGCCGAATACCAGTAGGCCGCGTCTCTCACTGTGTCGTGGTCGGTTGGAAAGGGGTGTGGCCTTATCCACCTGAGTGAGGGGGCTATAAGCTAGGATGAGTTTGACCAGCTCGTAAATGAGACCGCTATCGATGAGTCGGGTAGGTATTGGCAGACTACTGGTCAGGCGGATAGTGAGATCTTTTCCGCTTGCTTGACTGTGCAGCTAGGGAGGTGGCAGTCACTGCGAAGTGTATTAAACCCCGGTGATATCTAGAGAGGAACTGTACTGATATGTGTACTTGATGAGTACCGACTTGCTTGGATTACATTTCGCATATGATATTCAGCTATGTAGGCCTTGCATTGCATCGGTGTGGCCGATGACATTCATATCTCGCATCGCATGGCCTAGGTATGGCTGATAGCATTCATGCCTTGCATTACATAGCCTTGGTATGGTTAATTTTATTCATGGACTTACCACATACTTTCGCACTACTCTGATATTGTACACTTGGAGTTTGCCTTGCGCACACACTTACACCACCCTCTGAGCTTTTGTAAGCTTATACACGAAAGTTGGGTGCAAGTAGCGTTAGACAGCAGCAGCACTGAGACAGGAGTGCGTATCAGGACCTTTTAGAGCTTTTTGATCACCTTGTATTTCCCTTTCCGCATTGTACTTAAAGTTTTTGATATAGTGGATATATGGTGATGTTGTTTTATGACTTAGTTATGATTATGGTTATGCTCCATTATATAAAAAAAAATTCATTCTGAAAATCCTCCTTGTAGGATCCCAGGATCGAAATCTGGCATTTGATTATCAGGAGTCGAGAATGGGGCACTACGGAGGCTGTCGGCACCAGATTCGGCAATCGGGATTCATGTGAATCCGATTTTCGGATTTGGGGCATGACAACAAAGGGTTTAGTAAGGATGAGATTTAAGCTTGTTTAAATCGGATAAGTCTTTTCTCTTTGTAATTTCTACTTTCAAAGTGAAGATCTGTCGCTTTGTGCCATGATTTTTTCCCGAAAGGGTTTTCCACGTTAAATCTTTGTGTTCTCTTCTGTTTGCTTGGTTCTCTTGGATTGTTATCCTAGATCCATTTCTGTGATTCTGCAATCCAAAACCCAACAAAACGTAGGTCCTAGGACTAGGATCGAGGTTATTGGTTAGTCGATAGAAAACCAACTCAAGTCTTTTACGGGTGTTGGAGCATGAAAATTGATTAAAGAAAGTGTAGAAGAAAATAAGAGAAAACCAACTCAAGACTAGTCGTAGGTGCAATTTCTGCAACTATAAATAGAGCACGAATTTCAGAGTTTTGATAATCTAATTCAAGTAAAATTAAAGCATCACTCTGAGAGTTTGTGTTCTTTTTAAGCTAATTGTGCATATTTAATATTCTCTTTGGTTAGCTTTCATATTTGATTTTGTTTCTGTATTCCAATCTGATTTGAATGAGGAATTGTGATATTCTACTTCTTGGAATCAAAATTAAATAGAGCTAGCCTGACTTGATTTAATATAAAATTAATTAGACCTAGAACTATTTCAAAGTGAGTATTGGACATTGAACTTCTATTCGAACTCCTACTCTAACTATGTTCTTTCAGGCTGCAATAAAAGAAGAAATCCAGGTATTTTACATTTATTTAAATCTTCTATCTTTGGTTTCTTTTGAGATTAAGCTAGAAAAATCTCATTGTGTTGGTTATCTGAGGAGAGCCAGAAAACTCAAAGTGGTGGGTTTTTGAATTGTGTAAGCCCATTTGAAAGACATAATTGTGAAGGTTTTAGGTGAACCTGAGAAAAATCTATTTTCATAGTGAACGCTAATATCCATTGTGTGAGGATATTAGGAGTGGAATAGTAAGTTATGTGGCTGTTGTTTAACACTTGGTGTACACACAGGCGAACCACTATAACTCTTTATGTTTTGTGGATGTATGATTTATTTTCTAAATCTTTTATCATTCAATATTGTGGGATGTATGTGTGGATGTGAATGTTGTAATTTTTCATTTCATGCAATGTGGGTAATGTTGTAATTGTTTAGAATTTCTTTATTGTTATTTCCTTTCTAATTTAAGATTTTGTTTCTCTAATTGTTCTGGTAAAGTTGTCCTGTCATAAACCCTTGGTTTTTATGGTGAAAGGTTGTCCTTAAAACAACTAGAATTTGAGGTTACTTTACATTCTGTATTGTGAATTGTTATCTTTTCTTTACCTGGCTATCTTATTGTTTTATTCTGCTGTTATCTTTTTAAATTTGGCATAATCCTCCCCCCCCAGGACATATAACTTGGCCTTTTCAAGTGGTATCAAATCTTAATAGATCATATTAATTGTTATATTTTTTTATTTATTTCCTGAGCTAACCGATCTAAGTTATTTATAAGATGTCAAATTTTGATGGCCTTTTAGTCACTAAGCCTCCACCATTTGATAACACCAATTATGCCTAGCCAGGATGAAAATTTTTCTTAAATCCATGGATAAGAGTGTGTGGCTAGCGACAGTGACTGAATGGACCCCTCCTACCACCGAAGTAACTGGAATTGATGGATCCAAATCTATGAGAATTACAACTTATTTCTCTTGGTCCACACTTCGGAAAAGTGAGAGTAGTGCAAA
Source organism: Magnolia kwangsiensis (assembly GCA_037074715.1). NCBI lineage: Eukaryota > Viridiplantae > Streptophyta > Magnoliopsida > Magnoliales > Magnoliaceae > Magnolia > Magnolia kwangsiensis. The sequence continues at coordinate 75,214,014 of CM073578.1, forward strand.
TGCAAAAAGCATTAAACGTAATCACTTGTGCACTATCACCGGATAAATTCAAAAGAATTATATCCTATAATTCTGCAAAGCAAGCCTATGATATTTTAGAAATGACACACGAGGGAACATCAATTGTCAAGAAATCTAAAATTCAAATCCTCACAACTAAATTTGAGGAAATACGTATGGAAGAAAATGAAATGTTCATGGATTTCTATACAAGATTAAATGACATTGTAAACTCTATGTGGGGTCATGGTGATAAAATTCTAGAAAGTAAAATTTGTGTAAAAATACTATGCTCACTTTCTGAATAGCTCAATTCTAAGGTAACCGCGATCCAAGAACTTCATGATACGGACAACATGAGAGTAGAAGAATTAGTTAGCTCTTTACAAACCTATGAGTTAAACTTTAAAGCTCCTAAAGGTAAATCTATCGCTTTTAAATCTTTTAAATGTATTTCTCAAAAAAAATTTGATTTAGAAAATTCTAAAGATGATATGACCCTTTTAGTGAAAAAGTTTTACAAAATTTTCAAAAGTAAAAAGAGGGTTGATTTTCAAAAATCAAATGATAAGAAAAGATCTAAATCTAAATCTAAAACTTGAAATTCTTTAAAAGATAGTTAATGTTACAACTGCTAAGAATATGGGCATTTAGCAAATAAGTGTCCTAAAAAGGACAAACCTAAAAAGAAAGGAATGTTGGCTAATTGGGATGAATCTTCTTGATCTAAAGCCTCTTATGAATCAGAAGATTCTAAAACCGAGTCGAGCAATAAAGTTAAAGCCCTTATGATTCTAGCTAAGTTCACTTTTTCATATCACGATAATTTAACTAGTGAAGAAAATATGAATAGTGATCATGAAAATGAAGAAGATCTTCAAGATGCTTACAAAGCCCTATACAATAAAAGTTATAAAATTGTCATAAAACTAAAACTTCAAAAAGAGAAGTTTTTAAAACTTAAAGAAAATTTTAATTCTCTTATTTTAGAAAAATCTCACATTTCAGATTATTTTAAAAAATTAAAATGCGATTTAGATTTCAAAACCTCCCTAATTGAAAATCTTAAATCTGAAAATGAAAAACTTAAATTTGAAGTCTCTTCACTTTTGAGTTTAAAGGATACATGGAGGTATGCCCAAGGTGATCCAAAGTTAGAAAAACTGTTATCTGGATCAAGAAAATGTGGCGACCGATCCGGTTTGGGCTACGATAAAAACGTTCCTCCTAAACTGAAGAATACTCCTCCTAAGTTTCTGAAAGGAGAGTCTTCAAACTCAAAAGAGAAAAGTTCTAATCAAAAGTTTTCTAAAAATATCAAAACTTTTCAATCTTTTAAGCCCAAAAGTAACCATATCAACTATATAAATCAGAACTGAAACCCTTTAGTAGAGAAAATAGTTGATCTACTTAAGGAGCTCTTAAAATCTAACTTAATAGGTCATTCTTATAACAATTACAAATACAAGAAGACCAACTATACTCCTAAACCCAAAATAATTATGAAATGGGTTACTAAGGTTACTTGTTTGGTTGCCCACACCACATTCAAAGCTTTAAGTCATTCAAAGTGGTACCTAGACAGTGGATGCTCTAGACATGACTGGTGACAAAGGTCTGTTCACCACTCTTAAAGATATGACTGATGGTTCAGTCACATTTAATGATGGTAACAACTGCAGGATTATTAGCTAAGGTACAGTTTAACTTTCTAATCTCCCTTTATTTGAAAATGTTTTATACGATGAAGAGTTAAAACATAATCTGTTAAGCATGTCTTAAATATGCGATAAAAATCATAATGTTAAATTTTCTAACCTAGGGTGTGGAATTTTAAACAAAAATGGTTCAATAATATTAACAGGTCGTAGAACTTCTGAAAACTGCTATATTGTTAGTGAATCTAGCTCATCTAGTCAATCGTGTTACATGATTCATGCCGATGAGACTGAATTATGGCATAAACGCCTTGGACATGTACACTACTGTAATTTATACAGATTGAGTAAAAGAGAAATTGGCAAACAAACTAGGAGTGCTCACAAAAAGGTGGACTCCAATGCCACATCTAAACCGCTCGAACTTCTCCATATGGATCTTATAGGACCAACCAAGACGGAGAGTTGAGGTGGCAAAAAATAGATACTGGTGATTATAGATGATTATACCAGATTCACTTAGGTAGCCTTCTTAAGGAATAAATCAGAAACCCTTGATGAAGTAAAAAGAGTTCTCAAAAGAATCCAAATGAAAAAAGGTTCTCAAGTTTGTAAGATCTGTAGTGATCATGGATTAGAATTTGAGAATAGAAGTTTTGAGAAATTCTGTTGTGATTAGAGAATATCACATGAATTTTTTACACCCAAAACACCACAACAAAATGGTATTGTTGAGAGAAAAAATAGAGTGCTTAAAGAAATGACAAATGTAATGTTGAATAGTATGAAGCTCCCTAAAAATCTATGGGCTGAAGCCATAAATACTACATGTCATATAATCAACCGGGTTTATATGAGAAAATCAAACAGTAAGACGGCTTATGAAATATGGTTTAATAAGAAGCCTACTGTCAAATACTTTCGAATTTTTGGTAGCAAGTGTTACATTTTACATGATCGTGAAAATCTGGAAAATTTTGATACTAAAAGTGACGAAGGAATCTTTTTAGGGTATTCTTTGAATAGTCGAACGTATCAAGTACTGAATAAGAGGACCGGTGTAATTCAAGAGTCCATGAATGTAGTTATTGATGATCACTTGAATACACCTGCCTCAAGTTCAGATAATGATGAAGTTCTTCTAATTGACAAACTAGATACTTCATCAAATCAAACTAACTCTGAACTGAGGACTGTCAAAGATCATCCAACCACTCAGATTCTTGAAAACCCTCTCACTGGTGTGCATACTTGTAAACAACTAGAAGATATATGTAATTACGTGTGCTTTACATCCCAGATTGAACCAGAAAACGTAAAAGAAGCTCTTACTAACGAAAACTGGATAGTAGCGATGCAAGAAGAGCTTAACTAATTTATGAAAAATGATGTTTGGTATCTTGTTCCTAGACCTAAAGATAAATATATTATTGGTACTAAGTGAATTTTCAAAAATAAGTCTGATAAACTTGATAATATAATTCGAAACAAGGCTAGACTGGTTGTACAAGGGTACACTTAAATTGAAGGTATCGATTATGATGAAACCTTTGCCCCAGTATCTCGTCTTGAATCAATCAAACTATTTATATCCATTGTGTGCTTTAGAAAATTCAAAATTTATCAAATGGATGTAAAGAGTGCCTTCATAAATGGCGAGCTGCATGAAGAAGTTTACGTGAACAACTAACGGGTTTTGAAGACCCTAAGACTGTTGATCATGTCCATCGCCTAAAAAAGGCTTTCTATAATTTAAAACAACCTCCCAGGGCATGATATGAAAAATTGACTAAGTTTTTACTAAGTCATAATTTTCTAATGGGGAGTGTTGTAAGACTCTTTTTGTTAAGAAACATAACGATCATATCTTAATAGTGCAGATCTATGTTAATGATATTATTTATGGATCTACCTATACTAACATGACTGTTGAGTTTACAGATTTAATGAAATCTAAGTTCAAAATGAGCATGGTTGGGGAATTGAATTATTTTCTAGGGTTGCAAGTAAAATAACCTGATGGTATTTTCATTTCTCAGACCAAATATGCTCTGAATTTGATTAAAAAGTTCAGATTTGAGAATGGTAAGAATTTTAATACTCCTATGAGTACAACATTAAGACTTTCAAAAGAATCTACAAGTAAAAGTGTGAATCCTAAATTATATCGTGGTATAATTAGCAGTTTACTTTATTTAACTGTAAGTAGACCTGATATTGTTTTTAGTGTTTATATTTACGCTAGATATCAATCTGACCCTAAAGAGTCACATCTAACTGCTGTTAAGCGGATTATTCGATATGTCACAAGTACTGTAAATTTGGGTCTCTGGTATCCATATGATACTAGTATTCAATTGGGTGGGTACACTGATGTTGATTGGGCTGGTAATATTGATGATAGAAAATCAACCAGTGGTGGTTATTTCTATATTAGAAATTATTTAGTTTCTTGGTTTAGTAAGAAGCAAAGTTCCATATCGCTTTCAACTGCTGAGGTTGAATACATCGCAGCTGAAAATGCATGTACTCAGCTTGTATGGATAAATAAAATGTTAAGCGATTATAGAATTGCACAGGATTCAATAGTGTTATATGGTGATAATTTCAGTGTGATAAATATATTTAAAAATTCAATGCAGTATTCATGTACCAAGCACATTGACATTAGGTATCACTACATTCGTGAATTAGTGGAAGAAAAAATAATCTCTTTGGATTACATTTCTACCGAGACTCAACTTGTCGATATTTTCACTAAACTGCTCGACAAAAGCAGGTTTAATAAATTGAAATTTGATCTTAGTATGAGCAGTTTAAATTGATTATTCATGTTTTTCTGTATTATAGTTTATATATTTATTAAATTATAATTTTAAAATTCAGAATTATATGAAAATTGCATATTTTTGTGTTTGCACAACCGGTCGAGGATGTACACAACCAGTTGTGGCACGACCGGTCGAGGACATCTCACGAGCAATCATGTAGTGCATTGGACCCTTTTTAATTTAGGAAAACTTCTTCTTTCCCATTTCCTCTTTCTTCTCCAATGGGTCATGGCACAACTAGTCAAACCCATCTCTTTGATTCTTCAAGGTGAGTGCATTATTTCAATTTTTCTTATAAATTCAAGCTCTAATCTCTTCATTTTCGTCCTTAGAGTGTTTGATTTCAATTTTTCTTGAAGTTTTGGAAGTTTTCTTCTCCAAAATCTAATTTTGAAGAAACTCACTATACTTCTTCTACAACTTGATTCCTTCATTTCTTAGTTGTAAATGGATGTTAGAGGTAAAAAGAAAAATTTTTATGGTACTTCCTCATCTAGATCAGCTCCTATAACAAGGCGCCATCTTCGGTCACCCGAAGATGATCCCTCATATGTTCGGGATATAAGAATGCGCAATGTTATTGTTGAACGATCTGTGTGAATTGAACACATTGCTCCTTTTGGTCTCCTTCCACTTCTTCAAGCTGTAGGATGAGATAACATCTTACTTTGAAGTAGGCCGGCATACTGGTCTATTGCCTAATCCATGTTTACATGCATTTCTGATTTTTCGATTGAGAATTTAACATTTAAAATTGCTACTAGAGAAGGTCCTTTTGAGATTGACCGTCATCTAATTTCAACTCTAATGGACGTACTTATTAATGACGAAGGTATTCCTATTCATACTCTAGTTGAGAAACCCTCAGAATAAGAAAAACGCATGCTCACTAGAGCATTATGCAATATGGATGTGCAATGGAGTCAGAAGGGTAATGCGCTTACTTCCAAGTACTTATTACCTAGATACAGGGTTTTGCATCGAATTTTTATTTTCAATCTGTATCCTGGTTCTGGTAACAAAACATAACTGACTTCCTTTATGGTCCGTATTTTGCATTCCATCATCACTGGTGCAAATGTCTGTCTGCCTTCTTTAATATGTCATTCCATCATTTAATTTTGTCTCCATCCAAGACACAGTGATATTCCATTTGCCTACTCTATGACTGTGTTAACTACTCACATGCTAGTTACTATGCCTGTTGGAGAGGCTCCTATTCATTATCTTATTTTCAACAAGTCTAATATAAATAAGATGAAATTGGAATTTGCTCTTAACCAAGTAGATGTTGGTGGTGGTAGAGCTGAAGGAGTGAATGAAGATGAACCTGGTGATCTTCCTCCTGATGATATAAATATGGATGGCATTTTTGATAAAATTGAATCAGACTCTGCAAATGATCCTGATTATGAGCAATCAAATTTTGATGCGCGTTTACGTACACTTGAGGAGAAGGTAGAGAATATGAATGTTGCCCAAGATTTGTAATTTAAATATATGCACAAGTATCTTAAGCGCTTAAACAAGGGCCTTCATCAACTTGATCCTACTATACCTGCTCATTCTTCTTCAGGATCTGATTAAGCGTTTTTATCCTATGGTCTGTAATAACTCTTAGACTAATTTATTTTCTTTGAGTTTGTGAGACTTACTTTGGTTGACTATGGTTTATGCTGGATAATGATATGTGAACTTTGAATTTGCTTATATATATTGCATATCTTGACTTATCAACCCCTTTATTACTCTCTTATTCTTTTTTCTCTTTCATATCTTACTTGCTTCCTTTGTCATATTATGACAAAAAGGGGGGGAATATTTTATTATGTTTGAAATGGATATGGATGGATTGTGGATAATAGTAGAGTAGCATTTTTTGTTTAATATATGTGTGTTACTCAGGGGGAGTAAGTAAGGAGGTGTTACGACTGCTTGATGATGCTATGTGCTAGTTGATGTTGACTGGTGCATGACTCTTTAATTAGGTTGTAACTGGTTTTCGTTTATAACTGGTGCATGATTCTTTGTGTGGTTATTGGTTATATTATTGTTGAGTGTTTTTTGTCACAAATTTGACAAAGGGGGAGATCGTAAGTGTTATGGTTTCTTGCTCCTGTGGTGGTCAAATTTTGTACTGCCAAAACTTCAATCTATGTCTTGTGTGGCACATTGGTATATATGTTCAAGACACTGCATCACTATGCTCCAAGACAAGAACAATGATCTACTTCAATAAATGCAAGAATAAGTACATTGTTCTCTTCTCTAAAAACTTTAGAGTTTTAAAGCGACGAGATCGTGTTCAAGACTCAAGGTGAAATACAATTTAAGAACTACAAGTTCAAGGTTTCAAAGATTTCAAGTTTAAGCTTCATCATGTGTTAATATCTCAAGCCTTATGAACTTCAAAGATCATCCATCATCTAAAGAAATGAAAACTCAATGTCCATACTTCACATTCAAGGTATGAATGACCTTAGACTAACCTTAAGGTAGGTCATTTTGTATACATAAGTCAAATTGAATTACTTTGTAAGTGTTTGGACTGTTCTAAGACTAGTCCTGAACCCTATTCGACTAGTCCTAGCACTGGCTCGACCAGTCGAAGAAATTTTAGGAATAGTCCTAAGTTTGTTGCAATTTTTTAAAATTTTTTATTCATCTACGACCACTCTTGGACTCTGCTCAACCAGTCGTGTGAACAGTGTACGACTCGTCCTATGACCAGTCCAGGATCTACGACTCAAACTATAGTGACTAACTCAGGCTTCGTTCGACCAGTCGTGGGCATGTCACGACTAGTCGTGGACAGCCTTCGACCAATTGCAGAACAGTTTTATCCAATCACACTCAAAAATTCAAAAACCTATTCGACTTTCGACCAGTCGAAGTGTCCTCAGGACCAGTCGTAGGTGCAATTTCTGTAACTATAAATAGAATATGAATTTCAGAGTTTTGAGAATCCAATTCAAGTAAAATTAAGGCATCACTCTGAGAGGCAAGTTTGTATTCTTTTTAAGCTACATTGTGCATATTTAATATTCTCTTTTGTTAACTTTTCATATTTGATTTTGTTTCTGCATTCCAATCTGATTTGAATGAGGAATTGTGATATTCCACTTCTTGGAATCAAAATCAAATAAAGCTAGCCCGACTTAATTTAATTTAAAATCAATTAGACCTAGAACCAATTCAAAGTGAGTATTGGACATTGAATTCTATTCAAACTTCTACTCTGACTTGGTTCTTCCGGGCTACAACAAAAGGAGTAATCTAGGTATTTTACATTTGTGTAAATCTTCTATCTTTGGTTTCTTTTGAAATTAAGCCAGAAAAATCTCATTGTGTTGGTTATCTGAGGAGAGCCAGAAAACTCAGAGTAGTGGGTTTTTGAATTATGTAAGCCCATTTGAAAGACACAATTGTGAGGGTTTTAGGTGAACCTGAGAAAAACCTATTTTCATAGTGAACGCTAATATCCACTGTGTGAGGTATTAGGAGTGGAGTAGTAAGCTGTGTGGCTGTTGTTTAACACTTGGTGTACACACAGGCGAACCATTATAACTCTTTGTGTTTTGTGGATGTGTGTTTATTTTCTAAATCTTTTATCATTCAATATTGTGAGATGTATGTGTGGATGTGAATATTGTAATTTTTCATTTCAAGCACTGTGGGTAATGTTGTAATAGTTTAGAATTTCTTTATTGCTATTTCCTTTCCAGTTTGAGATTTTGTTTCTCTAAATGTTCTCGTAAGGTTGTCCTGCCATAAACCCTCGGTTTTTATGGTGAAAGGTTGTCCTTAGAACAACTAGAATTTGAGGTTGCTTTACATTCTGTATTGTGGATTGTTATCTTTCCTTTACTTGGCTATCTTATTATTCTATTCCGCTGTTATCTTTTTAAATTTGGCATAGTCCTATTCCCCCCCCCCCCCCTCTAGGACATATAGCTTGTCCTTTTTAGACTGTTATGCACGCATAAGACCTACCACAATCAGCGATACAAAAAATATTATGCGTGCAGTAGTGAGAAGCCAGTGGCCCTAAAAAGCTCGCGAAGACTATCATATGCTTAAACCCATGCAGGTAGTAAAGTGTGTCGTACGACCAACCACGCACGAGACTAATGTCGTCCATACAGTTTTTGACAACGTCAAGAGGGAAGGTGAGAGAAAATGCCCTTTCGTGAATGGGTCCGACCTGACAGACGAAGAAAAAGTGGGCTGCAGTGTGTGCTATTTGGCTTGTCCATAGATAGACCAACCATGTGTAAGACCCCCCAAGATTCCTGATTTGATTCTAGTAGAAACTCATGAGGATGAGGCTTTAAAACAAATTACCCCCTCATTAATGGATTGATGGCCTTGGATTTGATACCCTAAGGTAGCCTTACGTACCCCATGAATTATAGAGAGTTACTGCGGCCAACCCTCTGCATAAAACCCACCGAGCTAACTACCCTAGTAACTTCACTGGGCCCCTATGATGGATCACGGTTGTGAACTACTTGGCCGCGATAAGTCTAGCGAACTCATAAGAGTTACAGAGACCATTCGCGTAAGACCCAACTCCAACTGCTTATGAGTCTAAAAAACTGTGCCTGCTCCAATACTCATGAGCGTAAACTGTGTGTGAAAGTGTCCAGTAAAGTTTAGTCAAGTTAAGTTCAGTCATGTTAAGTCAAGTCAAGTCATGTCCAGTCAAAGTATGTCCAGTTAAAATATACTAGCTCTACTACTCACAGAGCTTAAACTATGTGTAACATCAAAATGCTACAAATGCATATATGATCACCTATTTTATTTAAGATATGCTCAAAGTATGCGATTGTTTGATATGAGGAAATAAATCGTGAAATTTTCAAACATTAATTGGACAAACATATAGAAATATATTTCTCTTGAAATAGGCACAAATTACAACAACAAACACTTTTAAAATGTCTACAATACTCTATTCAAAAGTTAATCTTTAGGATCAACTATTAGTCTTCGATTATAATATATTTATCCTTACGACGAGAGCTATGAGATTTTTCTCTCTTGTTTCTTTAATGATGAAGGAAAATTCTCTTGTAAAATTCTCAAAGGCAGTGGAAAATGAAATCGCAAAAAATTATCATTTTCATCTAGAAGGTTCGATGATTCAAATATATTATTTGAATTCTTCAAAGGAATGTCAAAAGCTATCCATCCTTTAAGGGTATTAGCAGGTTTTACTTCATGAACAATATCTTCTAAGGAAATCCTTACACAAAGCTAACCTAGACAGGGGGCATGATCTGTCTCTTCAAAATAACGTATGCCCTGGTCTTTCTGATAACTTCTTACCTGTGGTGCAAGAATGCATATGGCATGGTCTACTAGATAATACTCGCATACCAAATAATATTGGTGAGCCCACCATCGCATCCAGGAGTAAGAAGAATGAAGTGGATAATTAGAGTCGGGAATTATGAAGCAAGATCCAGTATTAACATTCAAGAGTTGCCTCCATATTAGTGCCCAATTATGTGGTCTGATACCATAACTCCTCATGGATCTTGTAACAATGTCACAAGTCTCCGGTACTATTTGGTTAAAACCAAATTGATGAGAGAATCTGCTTGGATAATATAGTTCGCGCCAAAATGTGTTACATTCCCTCAGTGGAAGAGTACTGGATCTGATGGAAACAAGAAATAAATGCTCGCCAAAAGAGATGGAAAAATCATAGACAACTTCTATACCTTCCGGATGGCTAGTAAACGGAAATTGATAAAAGTCGATAAGATCATTATTCTCTATCTTTCGGGTGACTCAACCCTTCGACTTTCAATCATTCTCCTTAGTTAATAATGTTGAAGAGGGAGCTAACAAGGGTTTGAATATGCTCTTTCAAAGTCAGCAAAGGTCCAAGGAAAGTACACTCCTATCCAGCTTATGAAGAAATGTCAGGGAGCACAAACTGGAAAATATTCGATTGTTAAATCTTTAGAGCAAAAAATGAGGTCCCCGAAAGCGCGATATAGGGAACACAAAACTGGAGGAGCTAATGAATATTTCTGACCCTCCGTCATTACACCTGCGACTATGAAGAGAGATGGTCTGATAATATTTATTTGTTTTAAGTTGGAAAATATCACCAGGCTTAACTAGTAAGCTAGGAAAGCGGCTAATGTCACGTCCCAAACTTGGAAACTGGGCTTACAAAATTCTCGATCGTCGAATCTGGCACCGATAGCCTCCGTAGAACCCCATTCTTAGCTCCCAGTGCCCATTCACTAGGTTCCGATCCTGAGATGCTACGAGGAGGATTTTCAACATCAGTTTGATTCGTAATAAGCATAACCAAAGGTATAACCTACAAACAACAACCAAAAACTCCATTACATTTTCACTATGATCAAAAACTTTACAAGTACAATGAGCATAAAGGGAAATACAATAATGATGAACAAAAGCTCTAAGATAATCTACAAAGCGCTCCTGCCTTAGCGCTGTTACGCCCTAACATCTCCTGCATGCAACGGTCGTACATAAGCTTATGGAAAGCTTAGAGGGTGGTGAAAGTATGTGCGTAAGGTAGTAATGTAATATCAGAGTAGTACAAAATATGCTGATGAATCCATGAATACCATTAGCCGTACCAAGGCTTTACGATGCAAGACATGAATGATGTCGGCCATACCTAGGCCATGCGATGCAAGATACAACTGAGGCATACAAATCCTCATCTAAGTCCACATGTCAATACAGTTTAACTCTGGAATATCACCGGGGTCCAGTACACTCCAAGCCAGATTACCGTCCCATCGCGTGTAACAAGGTGAGTGGAAAAGACCTCACTATCCGCCTATTAATATCAGACTCGGCTCATTGATAACGGACCCATTCCTTGAGCTGGTTAAACTCAACCTAGCTTTACCCTTTCCTTTCGGACAGGTAAGGTCGCACCCTTTTCAACTGACCACGACACAGTGGAAAGAGCGGCCTTTTGATAATCGACACTTGGCGCTCATGCACCCACTCGGTCTAGACGTCTGAGTAACTTCTTAGTACCATAAAGGTTTAGGAACTTTCACCCAGGGATATCTATAGTACCCCATGTAGAATAAGATTTTTAGTATCCAATATTGTCAACCACGATACGCCTGTGGAGGTTATGGCCTTGGTGTCGCTAGGGCGTACAGTAACCATGTCACATAATGTAAAATGCATGAATCATACTATCCAGTCATGCGACAATCCTGCACTTATCGTGCGCTCATGTGGGGCAACACCTCCTAATCGTGAGCCCCTAAATAATTTGCCCGAAGGCTTATGCTATGATCAATCACTAATCATATCAAGCATGCATATGATGCGTATGATCATGAATCATACAACTATACTAAACATGTTATACGGAGATGGATGTTGTTCATAACGAAGATGGGCCTAGACGGCCTACAAGTATGGTCCTAACAATGGACCTTAGGGAGAATTATAATTCAGACATTTAACCAACATTATTCGTACAATGTGGACGTTAAACCAACATTGCTCTCAAGGCATGACCTACATTGTAACGGCCACACACATTCATTACATTGGGCCTCGCTTATGAGCCTCACATACATCGTAGCGGGCCCCGAATACACATCAGGTGGGCCTCGCACCTATGCCTCAAACATATCACAACGGGCCTCTTATGTCAAGCGAGCCACATTACATGGGCCGTATTATATGGGTCACACTAATGGGCTTCAGGTATATCAAATAGGCTACACCAATGGGCCTCATTTATATCAAATCGGGCCCAACCTCATGTATATTTGAGATCTGACGTATTCATAAGCTATCATAGAGATAAATGAAGTGAAAATAATATCAGCTTAATTGGAAACCACCACGACCCTAGAAGTTTGAACGGTGGGTGTCACTGTCCACTATTTAATAGTGGGATCCATCTGAACCTTTGATTTGACTCACCACTATCTTCCCATGCCGTAAAATGATCTCACAAATGGTTGGACGACATGAATACAACACTTGCATCATGGTGGGCCCCACTGTTCAAATAGTGGACGGTATCGATATACATTAATGTGGGGCCTACCGCCAATAAAGGAGTAACTAGGTGGTTGCTGCACAAGCGGCTACACTAGGAGGGCAAAGGTGGGTCCCACGTAGGGCCCACCACCATATATATATTATATAGTATACAATATATAATATATTATATAGTGGTGGGACCCATAGAACTCCCCGTCGCCAGATGGCAGTGGGCCCCACCATCAACACAGATAGACGGCATGTGCAAACACATACATCATGTGGGGCCTACAGCCCACTGACGTTCACAGGGGGAGAGAGAGAGAGCAGCACGTGGCTACTTTTTCACTTTTTTTTTCTTTTTCCTTTTCTTATCTATGACAAAACAGAGGTGGGTCCCACGTAGGGCTCACCACAGCAACATGAATATAATATATATATATTATATTATATAATATAATATTATATGTATCGAACGTCCAGGCCTCGGATAGCCTGGACAGTGACACGCATCACGGTGTTACCCCACACGTGAGGTGGGTCGATCCGAATTAAACATATGAAACATGGTGTGGCCCAACAAAGTGGATGGACGGTGTGGATGGGTCTCATGGACGCCACCGTCCAATCACACCTCGCTGCCAGCCACCCCCGCTGGAGAATCGATGTCAAGACCTTAGTGATGAAACGAGGTATCTTTCACTTCGTCTGCCAGTCGAACTATGGATTTGGGCATGTCAGGGAGGGCCTCACCCGAGGGGGTGGGTCCCACCGTCTAAGGATGGCGGACACCACACATGCATGGTGATGTGGCCCGCACCAAAAGGATGGACGGTGTGGATGGGTCCCATGGACCCCACACCTTTGTCAGTACACACTCCATGTTAGCCACCTCCACAGGGATCAATACCAAGACCTCGAGTGTTGAGACGAGGCATCTTTCACTTGGTCTCCCACTTGAGCTCCGGACTGGGTGGGTCCCAGCGTTAAAATGGGGTATCTTTCATTCAGCCTACCACGTGGGCTGTGAAGCTGGGGCCCACGTCAGATCACACTCCACTAGCAGCCACACCCCACTCTAGCCATATCAAGGTGGGCCCCCCCTCCCCTATGGGTGGTTGGGATAACATATAAACATCATGGTGTGTCCCACATAGATGGGGTCCACCGGTAGATGGCATGGATGATGTACACAAATTAGGTGGGCCATAATCATAGAAAGAGGGAGAGAGAGACATCGGCGAAGTGGCGGGGCCCCTCTTTAATACAAAGCCTACATCAAGGTGGGTCTCATTATAAGTGGGCCCTTACATCATAAAAAGATAAAGAAATGGAGATCCAAGATCACCCACCGGTCTCTTCTTGCTCCTTAGGCTTCCATAGCTCCTTAGCTTTGATTCCAATGGAGGAGATGAGGTTTGGATGGTTGAGATGGGAGATGAAAGGGTAGGAAAGGTGGGCCACACTTGTAGCTTTCTTGGAGTGGAAGAGCTTGGACGTATAGAGCTCTCTTGCTTGGGAAAAGTAATTTGAAAATGAAGGAGAGAGAGGGTTGTAAAAGAGAGAAAGAGAGTAATGGTTGATGGAGTGATGGATGTGGTGAGTGATGGGTGTAAGAGACTTTTTGACTTTTGTGGCAAATAATGTAAGAAAAGTATGGGCTTGTGTAAGAACTTTTTGACTTTGGGGTTGCTTGGGAATGGGTGAAAGGTGATATGTACTTGACATGATGAGATTGATTGATTGGTTGATTGATGTAATAAGTCGTAGAGATTCTCTTTGGGTTTTGCAACGCATGGCGTTTTTCTCGCACTGAACGCTGGCCCACATATCTTGGCCAGGGTATCGCCTTGGCGCATGAGTCGCGGCATCGGAACCGCAGCGACGACGTGGTCACTAGGGTACACATCACAAGTTGAGTTGACTCAGGTTGACGGCGTATGAATCAGGGTCGCGCGCAAATGCCGGTTAAGGGTCAAAGGTTGCCGAAATTTGACTGGGAAGACTGCAGAAGTATACGGAATGGTACGGTCTAGGACACGGGGCTTACAGTTAGTTCACAAAAAGAGTTGTATTCGTGGTACTCTTAATATTCTCATTAATAGTCTTGAGGTCTCGATGATTATGACCTGCAAAGATGTCAAAATAAAATAATATGGTTATTAGAACAAAGATGAAAACTCATAAGAGAAAGTAGAAAGAAAGAAATATACCGTAGTTTTCGAGGAAATGAGTCAGCCATTCAAGGGAATTAATTTCATTGGGCTATGGGAAGTTAGTCATTTCTCTGAAGAGTTCGAAAGTGGTCTTTGAAATCTCAGATTTATTATCTTCTCCAGAGATAAGAGTAAACTCTTCGTTTGAAGGAACGTATACATCTAATATATTACCCATGATGGGGAGACCTGATATGTAAAGAAGATCCTATAAGGTAATACTCATTTCACCCAAAAGAAGATGAAATGAATTGGTGATTAGGGACCAGTGATTGAGGAAACCCCTGAAGATAGCTGAGTCTTCGTAAAAATATTTACATGTGGCTATGATTGCATCGAAGAGGTTAATTTGTTCCAAGATGGCAATATGCTTTCGAGCAATGATTCGAGTCCAAGCACTATAGAAATATTGAGGCGATAAAAGACCTTTGGCTAGAAATTCATCTGTCTTCTAGGTCGAATGATCATTAAAGAAATGTTGTTGAGCGGTTTCAAAAAAATGAAGGGGGAATGGCTGACGAGGATTATAAAAAGGACGTAAGAATCGCATTTTATAGATCATGCTAACTTTCCGATGAGATTTGTTCCCTTCTAAACGTCCTTCCAAAATTCTTGGTTCCCTCATAATCTAATTATATACAGAAACAAGGTTGCTTCAGTGGGCGGAGGGTTCACTACGCAAAATTGACTAATGACATCGCAAATTGATGGGGATGACAATTATTTTATTCTCAAAAGGATTATGAAACTCCAAGACTTCTTCATTAATCTCAATACAATCTCAAGTGTTTTGGAAAGTTTGTCTAGATCCTGAAGAGGATGAATGATTCTTTTTTCTTGAAGACGAAGCCTTCGAGTGTTTCATATCTATGGATCAAAGATTACCAAGATTAAAGATTTTGAGAAAAAAAAAAAGAAAGAATTCAAGGCTTAGAAGAAAATTCAGTAGAATTTTAGAACTTGAAGAAATTGTACTAAGTACGGGAGAGTTGCGCGAAGAGTAAGTTGCGCGGACACTGAGTTGTGTTGATAGTGAGTTGCGCGATAGAAGCCTTTAGTCTGAAAGAAATTTCAAATGAAGAAAGAAGACAAGTGCACAATATTTATAGGAACAGACCCGGTAAGAGTTACGCGGGACCCGATTCACTGGGGTAATGTGGGAGTTGTGTGAGTTTGCGCGACTCGACTCTCGGACAGGAAATTCGATCCTTCAAATTGACCTGATGATCGGTCAAAGCTCGAATCAAGTGTGGATTCTTCTACACTTTCTTTAAAAATTGATTAAAGAAAGTGTAGAAGAAAACAAGAGAAGTGAATAAAGAAATTAAAGGAATCAAGTTGAAGAAAATTCAAGTTGCACGAGGAATAAAGTGGCAAGGATAACAAGTTGCGCGGACCCGTGCAACTTTCCACAGTCGCGCGAATTTGCGCAACTCATTAGTGTGATTCGTGCCAATTGTGTTGAATAAATGCAATGTGGGGTCCACCGCACAAGATTCTAGGGCTCACACGTGCAGAAGCCTATAAAAACCCCCTCCCCCCTTCATTTGAGGGATTCAGATTTTTCAGAAGACTGATACCTCTGAAACCTCTGACGGGTATCATAGAGAGAAGAGAGAGAGGGAGAGCATAAGTGTAACATCTCGAAAATCGGGGGTCGAGTAGAAACTCCACTCCTGAGTTCCAGAACATCACTTATGCAACATTTTCAATGATGGATGAATATTGTTCATATTAGTGCAGAAAATATGAGTGAGATTAAACCAAAACATCATATCATACTCCAGAGACAGTTAAGTTTCTCAAGCGGAAGACTGTGATAAATATATAAAATGTATAATTGATTATAAGTCTCCAGAGTGTGAACATGTTATCAGGTTAACTAAATACATGTATACTCTAAAAATGGAAAGAAAAGAATATACATGGGTGTTTAAATAAAAGACACAATACTTAGTGCATTGGTATCTAATCAATAACCCTGTGACCCCGTCGATCAAAACTTGTATATAGGAGGAATCCTCCTCATCATCATCAAGTCCGGCTCTACTTCGCAAGCATCGCCATCATCTGAAACTAAAATAGGGACTGATTGGTGTCGCCAACACCGTCCCATAATGTGGGAATGAGTGATCAACTCAGTGGAAGCTATATACAGTAAATGTTAACATGTTATCAATCCAATTAAGCAGTAATGATAAGGCAGTACAATCAAACAGGTCCTAGATACTCTTGTTAATGCAAGGATGATATGAAGAATGATGCATGCCCTCACCACAATTCTCTCTTTGACATCATCTAACGATCGCGACATGACTCACTTCCTCAGTGCTTTATCACCAACGCCGTTAGCACATGCAATGCGGTGTTATGAATATGCTTACCAAGTTCTTATTAGTCCTTTTCATACAGCAAGATTGGGAAGGTAAGGTACCTCCCTTGTATCATTACCCAAACGGTGATCCATTCTCGGGTCGTCAGTCCGAGATAATCTCATACGATGTTACGGTTCTAGGTCACTGCAAGGGCTGTTGCGTGCAAAGGTTGCTCTTCTCCCCTATCACCTTATCAATACAGGCCTAGTTATATCCCACATACTGCAACAAGACTCATCGTCCTTATGCACTATCAGGATATACTCGAGGTCACTACAGAAGGCTCGTCACTAATCAATGTAGGTCGACGGTAAGAATATAGTGTCCCATACCACCATAATCTGCTCACGAGTATAGGTGCTCACTGGTCACTACAAAGGGCTCGTCACCAATCAATGTAGGCCGACAGCATGAATATAATGTCCCATACCACTATAATCGGCTCATGAGTCTTAGTGGATCGAGATACCAAGGTTAGAGGGGCTTTTCATTGGTAAGTTTGGTACCTTAGGTTCAAGCAGTAGCGACCAAACATGGTAAACAAACATCGGTCAATCGGGTTAGTTGATAAGTTCAACTAGGCCAAGCGCACGTTGAGTTGAACGACATGGAATGCATAAGCACTCCGTGTGACTTAATCACTGTCGAACATCCCAAGAACGACTTAGATTCGTTAAACTCATCCTAAGTGGTGACAACAGCCTCAACCACTAATTACAGAACGGTTACCGATTACCTGGACCGTAGTACAACCCCAAGCACGTACAATTTCAATAACAAGCATGTGATTCATATCCTACAATCATATGGACAGTTATGAAAATATAACTTGAATGTAAATACAATACATGAATGAAATCATACACGCAGTGGACATGGATAATCTAAGTTACACAAGTCATGGAGGAAATCATACACATAATTATCATGAATAATCTAGGTTACATAAGTCATGGAGGAATTCATACACATCAGTGATGTAGTTGAGAATCACATCTCAACCCACATACAGGGACATCTTACTAACTAGTGACTCATTCAGACGCTTTTACATACACTTAGCCTACACATTACATCATACATATTATGTAGTCATTAGCAAACGTATTAGGGCAAATCCCCTCGTCAAAGGGTAGCTGCCCATATAACAATCATATATCCACGACAGATTGTCATGGCAAGCACGAATACAAAGTCTATACTCATTCAGTCATTTTCATATACACTTAGGCTACACATACTAAATACATATCATATGTTGGCATATCATGTATTTGAACTAAACCTTTAGCCCATGAGTTCTTACACATACATCTAGCATACATAGATGACAGTTAATCATGGTAAACATAAATCTGAATTTTATACGTATACGGTATTTTATACAAATACAAGGAATACAGTATATTCAACATAGTTAACGTATAACTGAAAAACAAAACGGACAACACTTTATACATGTGAAATAATATCCTAAGCAAGAATAAATCATTACTTAACATTGAAAGTCTTGAAAATCATAACCTAAACGTATATAGTCTGCATCTTAAACCAGAAAATGCGTATTCGATATAATTCAGACGATGTGTCTTCGTCAAAGGTGGATACGCTACCTATGGCATGAAACAGGTTAGCTACAACTTTTCTATAGCTTGTCTAAGCTTCAAAACATGTTAGGGTTATAATTTCTTACCTAAGAACGGAGTTGGAATCACCAGAATAGCTATACGGATAGGCAGATTAGGCACGTAGCAAAGCTGGGAAGAATCCTACGAAGCAGCACCAACTTCTCCCTCACTTTCTCTCTTTTCTCTCTCTTGGAAAGCTAGGGTTTGAAAATTCGTATGAGATTTGGAATGAGGGTTTTAAGCCCTATTTATAAGCTTAAACTTGACGAAAATAGACTTAAGGCCAAGGTATACTTAGGTTATAACCAAATCGGGTCTGTTCCGATCCAACGAAGCATTTCTGGAGGTCCTGTTACTAAATACGGTCGGACTTAAGCTCTCTAATATCAGATCTAGGCCAAACTAAGTTTTCATTCCAGTCGGGTTTCCAGATCGACCGTGGTGGACCAGTTTCAGTTCAGCGGTTACGGAAACTCGATCAGAGCTACAAGTACTAAGACATGTAAGGGCCACCTATCCTGATCCGAGGGTAAATTTGGGTCAAATTCTAACGGTCAGAACGCTTAAAAATAACGCGCAAGCGAACCGTTCTAGATTTCATAAAAATATAATTAATTTTCTAAAAATCTTCATTTTCCTACCCTCTTTACTCCGGACTCAATAAAATGGTCTCAGGACATCGTTTGGGCTTAATTTTCTAGGTGATTGTCAAGTCCAACTAGGCGGTCGTAATGGTCTAAGTTCATAGCTATCAAACTCTCGATGCGCGGTCTAGAACCAATACAAAGTTACAAAGCATTCCCGAGAGCAACTGGGTTTAGAGTTGGATCATAGATTTCAGGGTAACGTAGCGTTAACAATTCTAAAGGTTTTGGATCTTACAGATCGTATTTAAAGTGGTTGGTGCTAATTTGGCAGAAAATTTAGTGTAGCGCTGACTAATTCATGTTAAATTTTTTAAGAATTAGGTTCTAAATAATTTCTCTGGCTTTGAGATTGAGTTCTAAGAGGTTACCAAGGTGTTATGGTTAATCCATTGTCTAAGGACGCCTAACTCCAGGTTGATAAAAATTCGGAGTGTTATAATAAGGCTGACCTGTGCAACTCATATTGAGTTACACAGGCCCGTGCAACTCCTCGAGCGGCGCAACTCATTGTTGAGTTGCGCGGATGACTTAAAGAATGACATTCTTTTGTTATTCTTGAAGGATCTCTTTCAAGATATTCCGAATCTCCTTTTGTATTCATCATTCAAAGACGTGTGTGTGTGTGTGAGAGAGAGAGAGAGAGAGAGAGAGAGAGAGAAGAATCCCCACAACTCATCTCCTATGGAGACTTGAATGTAATGAGCCGGATGCTGTCGAAATTTATATTTGAACTCATTTAATACTTGTACTTTGAATTATAATGACTTTATCTTGGAATTAAAAAATAAAAAGGATGTAAACGAATTCAGAATCTATAAATATGATGATTATTCTCTTTATTCCTTTTCATTGTTATTATTAAGTGAGATAATTTCTCGAATCAAATACTTTTTGTTTTTGACCGAAACAAAATATAATACATAACTGCCCTCTCTTTTTAAAAAAGTATTTCAAAATTACGTCCACATATGAACCAATCAAATAGTAGGTCCGCCATCCTCAGGGTTCGACTTTGAGTTACATGCTAGGTGTGGCGTGTGACCCTTGTTAGGTATCAAGCTACATAGCATATTATGGCAACGTGGAGTTATTCGATGTTCCAGCATTCTGATGGTGGGGGTGGATGCAAGGCACCAGCACCGGAAAGTTTCACACGTGGCTAGTGTTGGTTAAAAATGGGCTGTTTATATTGTGGGAACCCTGTAGATAGATTATACTTCTAGAGTAAATCTAGTTGAAAGCGAAAGTAACAATTCACAGCCTGTAAGGACTGTTCAACAACTTAATGAATTAAGTAAATCAATTAATGGAATTAACTTATGTTATCTACGTGTGGCTAACGATTTGGACGGTTTAAATTGAGTGAGTTGCATGTGCTAGTTGATAATAAAAAAGAAAAAAAAGAAAAAGAAAAGAAAAAAGCATCCCGTAAATTGTCGGTATTGGCAAGGGTAATAATGGTAAGAATGGGTGTTGGAAATGAGGGCAAAGGGGAGGGCAACCAGAAAAGAAAAAGGGCAAAGAGTGTATATATATATATATATATTTAAGCGGACGCGAGATGAGATTGAAATCTGGTTCATGGCGCCGTGGATGCCCTCTTGAAATCCTGGCTGGGTTTTCTCTTTTTATCGTTTCACGTTTTCCGCTTTCTCACCTCGCTTTGCCTTTTTTTTTTTTTCGAGAGAGACGAACATCTCAAAGTACGGACGGCCGAGATTTCACCCTTCTCTCGTGTGCCGGATCCATGGCAGTTTCTCGCCCACAACTCTAGGGCACATCAAAACCTCCTCTTTTTAGGCTAGAAGATATCCCTTTTCCTATTCTTCTTCTTCTTTGTCTCTCTCCTTCTCACCATCTTATCTTCTGGGATCTGGTTCGAGGAAAGGAGAAGAAAATAACCCTAGAAAAAAAGAAGAAGAACACAGATTTGAGGCCCTAGACGTGGAAGCGATCGGATTCATCTCGACCATTCCTTTTTCTCTTGCGCTACGCTGATGCCCTTGACTGTTATTTCATGCCTCCCGAACCATTGCCTTGGGAGAGTAGGAAGGATTTCTTCAAGGAGAAGAAGCAGAAGGAGCAGCAGCTGCACGAGAGGCTGTCGTCGGATCCTGCCGTAGGTTCTGCTGCCAGATGGAGGGAATCCCCCTACCGCGGATCCCACGATTTCGTTCGTGGGGGCTCGGCTGATGGCAAGCCTTCAGGTACCGGCCCTTGATCGTTTCTATTTTTCACCTTCTTTGATGTCTTTCTTTCTCTCTTTGGAAAATTTCCATGATTTATCTTTTCTTTAGGTCTTTAGATCCGAGATTCTCTTCTTCTATCATGCTTTCCTTCTTGCTTGTAGAAATTATTATTATTATTATTTTCAATTCTTAACATCTAATAAGCTCTGGAGGGGAATTATATGATCATTTGGCCCGGGGATTGTAAAAGTGGGGCCCATATATCAGCCTCCCTCTGTTGATGGGCCATGCTGGAGAAAGCTCCTTGAGGGGAAAATCCTAGCCCACGGTTGCCTGAAAATAGATGGTCGAGAATGGAAATCAAGGACAATCCACATTTGACATGGAAAGAAGGCCAGATGTTGTATGGATATAATATTGCAATCTCAGGAATTTCCGCTGGGGCCCACCAGATCAAAGTGTGTCTGGACACCGCGGACATCATACATGCCGTCAGGCTGAAGATCATCTAATTCCTCGCGTATATGGGATGGTGCTTGGATTGATGTCCCCCTTTTTCTCTGTGTTGAAATAATTTCTTCTGAAGGTCCTAGTAAGCAAGGAAGTTACCAGACGCTCTTTCCAGAAGAGTCTGGTCATGGACGAACTCTGACCCGATCGAGTGACCGGATGGTTGACGAAGAGAGCTGCAGGCCTTCTGCATCTCACCCAGAAGGAAGATATGGTAGGAACAATAGAGGGGAGAACAAAGGATCTTCCAGCAGCCAGAAGGACTGGAAAGGGCATCACCGCCATCGCCATTCATGGGAGGCTGGTGATGCCTCTGCAATGAACTCATTTGGAAGCCGACAGCACAGTGTAGTAAGCTCTCAGAGGTCAGTCGATGATCTGCTAGCATATGCATCTCACCCCCATTCTGACACTGAAAACTTGTCATGGGATCCACTCCACTCCAAAGATCACCATGATAAGATGAGTAGTGTCGATCCCTTGGGCACAGGCCATATTTATGATAAAGATCTCGCTTGGAAGCCTCTGAAGTGGACGCGTTCTAGTAGCTTGTCATCTCGTGGTTCCGGTTTCAGCCACTCAACAAGCTCGAAGAGTATAAAGGCCGATTCGGATGATGGACGGCTTGAGTTACCGCCTGGGAAGGCAACTCCAGTTCGGTCACCTTCTGGGGACGGTGGTATGGGTGTGATGTCTGCTGCGCCATTGGAAGAAACCTGTTCACGGAAGAAGCAGCGCCTTGGATGGGGCCAAGGTCTGGCAAAGTATGAGAAAGAGAAGGTTGAAGGACCTGAGGAGGTTACTAGAAAGATCGGATCACTTCTAGGCTCCAATATTACAGAAGCTGTTAATATTTGTGGTGTTTCGAGCTTGCCTGATAGAAGCCCAAGAGTTACTGGTCTTTCAGAATGCATGTCGCCGGCAACTCCATGTTCTGTTGCCTGCAGTTCATCACCAGGTCGGTTGTGATGATGCTTAAAAAAATCATTTTATATGCTTTTCCTTCTTTTATTTTTATTTTTATTTCTTTTATATGCGATTGTGGGAAGTAGAATGCAATGCTGTTACTCTGCCTCTTATGTGGTGCCTTGGATTCACTGCTGGCTTTGTTAGCTAATATTTCACACATTTGAGTTTGTACCCAGTTTCTATCAGGTCTATCCATTCTATTTCATTTGCTCATTATATGTCCTGGTTGTTTCTACACAATTTAATGCAGATCCCCCCAATATTTGATTCCATGTCCTAGGTGTTGCTATACAATTTTATGCGGATCTCAGTATTTGATAATGCACTTCCCATCAGGCAATATTAACATTAAAAGCCCTTGTTTTGGTCTATTTCCTATTCATCGTACTTTGTGGAACAGGATTATTGCAAGATTTTGGTTGATTTGTCGTTACGTTGTAACCATAGTTTGAAAGAACAAACCAAAGATCAGCATGGTCTCTGGCATGGCATAATGTTACCTTGTATTGATGGGTTTTGGAAATAAGAATCTGAACCTGGCAAAATGCATGAAGTCCGAAGCAAGAAAAATGAAAACATAGAAAACATCAAATTTTTGTAAGCAAACTTTTCTATCATGTGGGTTCTCGATTTTGTTTCTCTTGCAGTTTGGTTTTCCTTATCTGAGTAGAAACCTTAGGGTCTGTTTGTAGATGCCTAAAAATGAGTTAATCTCATTTTAGTTAGTGCTATAGATCATATTTCCTTTTTATAAGGAAATAGGATCTCTAATATATAATTATGATTGACTAAAATGAGGCGAAATCGTTCTTGGGCATCTACCAAACAGGCCTATAGCATTTACTCTGCATATTAGACTGGCTATGAATGCCTATAATTTCTTAAGATTATTTTATGGCAATCATTCCTGCCTTGAGTTTGATAGTTGATTTCATTTATGTATAACCCTGCAAGAGGGTAGGCCTGGGATCAAGTCCCTTTGGCGTGGCAACCAGAAAAGATGACATAAAGAAGTATGACTCGCTATCCATCTTTTTCATCCTTACAATATCATATCACGTTTTGAATTTGGAAGACCTGCCCATTTGAAGTTTTGCACAATGACATGAACACAATCACCAATTTAAGTTTTTTATTTTTTTATTTTAAAATTTGCAATTGTAAGTCTCACTGTCAGATGGTACATTAGGAGGAATTGATAACCAAGCTTGCTTGACTAGATGCATGCAATTCCTGCAACACTAGGGACCTTTTCATAATTTGTATAGGATGATGATTTTACCAGTTAATGAGATACCTGGATTTCTTTCGCCTGCTGTTGCTTCTGCTCTCCCTCTCTTATCTGAACTTGTTTTCTCTCTTAAGCATACCTTTTTCTATAATTTTGCTTTGAAATGTTTATACTTCTTTTTGTAGCAATCCCGATTGGATGTATGCTACTCTACAACCCTAGGAACGTTTTCATAGTTTTAGATAAGATATTTACCTAATTCATGAGGCGCCTTGAATTTCTTGCCTCTTTCTCTATCTGAACCTCTTGACTCTTTTTAATTTACTAATCTGTGTTACATATAAACCTTTATTCTCATGGACACATCAGCTTCTATTATCATGAATTTCACTTTTAGATGTTGATAGTCCCAACACCTGAAAAGTATAATGTCACACCCCATCTGTCTGCTCTTCAATATGGTCCCATGGAATGAGGAGATTGGGTAGGTGAAAGACTCAAAATGTTGGTCATGGCACCACTACGTCTTGGGAGCAGAAGGTAACAGTTTTGCCCTTACTGAACTATAAGGTTCAACCATCACTGTACCGGAAAAAAAATGTCACTCCTTCAAAGGATCTGTGATGGCCAAAAATACCTGCATGGAGGAGAGGCATTTGAGCAGACAATGAGGGGCACGTGGATGGAACTTGATAAATTCAAACAAAAGGAAATGTGCTTCTCCGTGCGCTACTGTCATTCAAGGTTTAGGTTTGATAGTTGAATGTTGCTTTTTGATAATTTAAAGTGAACGAGGAGCTTCTGGACAAGCTTATGTAACCAAAAGACGTATAGCACTCCTCAAAGAGACTTAAATTAGTCCCAAAGAAGCAATGGAGATCAGAAAATAATTACACAGATTATTGTGGGCTTATTGACATGATTGGTACTAAGTCAACTTTGTTTTGTTGGAGAATAAAACAAGTCTCCACTATGAATGTATGTAATTGGGTGAGTAGTACCTGTTTTGATCAGATGAGTTAAGAAACTGACTTTTTGATTCCTTGTGGCATCATCATGACATGGGACCTGCAGGACTCAGTTTTCTTAGGTAAAAGGAACTTCCAATTACATTTATTAGGAATATTGATGAGTTGAGTTCATTTTATGGAGTCTTGAGATGAGTTTGATAAAGTGATTTGAAAATCCTGGATTATCTGTCTTAAGTAACTACCCTCTTCTCTCTTTAAAGTAGTCACACTCATTCTCGCTATTGGATATTTTCACTTGTATTCATACCATGATGATATGATGCTATAAAAATTAATCTTATGCATCATGTGGACCACACCATAGAAAAAAATTGACTATCACCCAAAAAGAAATATGGAATTTTTGGGCCACCAATGCGTTCGGTTTTGAAATTGGTGGGCCATTGGATGTTTTGAATTGCCTTATTTTTGGGCCAAGGGTATCTTACAATGGGCTTGATATAATGATTTTGTAAAATGTTATATGTGTATGTCATGTTAAAATGTTGGAGACAATTTACCTAATCGCGTTCATCCATCCTGCAAATATGCACAAATTCGGGAAATCCTCAAAGTGAAAATCTAGGCTGCCAAACGCAATTCCTGAATTCCAGGATTTTTCAAAATCCAGGGTGCCAAAAACACAATTGAAAAAAAATGCAGGTTTTGAAATCCGTGCTCCCTAATGACTCCTCAAGTTTCAGCTTGCCAAAGCTTCCTGAACCTTCTTGCGAATGTTGGAAAATCCCTCAAGCACCAACCTTTGTTAAAGGCTGGCAACTTACTGATTCATTTTTATGAAAAATGTGAAGAACGTTTCTCTTTATACCATTAATAACATTCACAATATTGTTTTGTTTAGATGAAGTGTCGGCCCTTGAATGTTCCAAACATGGGTACCGATACAAGAATCACTTGTGATTGAGCTTGCTTGCTATCAAAATTGGGCATATTTGTTTTGATAAAGGATATCTTGTGTTGGGTGGATATGTACTTATTCGCAAACTCCAATGTAGATTGGGAACTTTTCCACTATTGGGGTCCATTTTATGCTTTGCCTTAACTTATGTGTGATGACCCAAATATTGGATAAGGAAATATTGTATTGCTAATCAATGACCCAAATAAGGATTATTCAGTACTTGTTCTGCAAAGAACCATATCGTGTAAGAAGAACGAACCATATTCTGTCAGAAGAACTGAATATTGAGAGTAAAGTGTGGTATCCGTATCTTGAATTAATGGCTGTTCAATACTTGCACTAGAAGCCACCCCTTCCTATTTGTGCATGGCCAGTTGTTAGAACCTCCTTTGAGGTAAATAGAACTTGGATATTCTCATCTTTGATCAGAGTTGCATTTACGCAATGGATCTTAGTTGCAGGAACCTTCTACTTAGGCACCTCTCTTGCTTATAAACCATCTCTAGATGCTTATTTTTTCTACTTGTTTGATATATGAGACCTGCCTCTGCTCCCAAATTTCGTAGATTATTCATAAACACATGAGTCTTTTATCTTTCTTCTATTAGTGTGTAAACGAGGCATTGAACTTCCTGAGAGCAGTCTGGACACTTCTGTTTTCACTTATTTGATTTATGATACAGACCTCAACTCCTAAATTTCTTCGATTATTCATAAACACACGAGACCTTGATGTCTTTCTTCTATCAGTGTGTAAGCATGGGATTAAACTTCCTGAAAGCAGCTTGAATTTCTATTTATACCGTACAAAAGATTGAAGGTGAATTAACCCTTCAAAAAAAAGGATCGAAGGTGAATTGGGGATTTGGAAAAGTTTGAGGAATTTGAAAAATTGGATGCTATGGTTTGGAAAATCTAAGTTTCTGTTTGGGTAGAGGATGCCCTCTGCATAGGATTCGCTGAACCAAGGGTGAATCCTACACAGGGCATGGTGTAATCCTGATTTTGTGGGATCCCCTACTCAAATGGACCATAAGCATTTTGGAAAAATTACGATTTTGGGTTGGGAATTTGGGAAGTTGAGTAAATTAGGATTTTAGGTTTGAATTTGCGGAAATTGCGAATTAGGGTTTATAATTTGAGGAATTCAGGGACAATTGGGGATACGGGATTTTGGGCTAATTGGAATCGGGGATTTTAGGAAAATAGGTTTTCTAGATTTGTGAAATTGGACATTAAAGAGTTTTGATGATTCATTGGAGTGTTAAATAGATTTTAGTTTCTGGGAGTGGCATCTAACTGTTAAACATCTATCTATATATATATATAATATTTATGGTATAGAATAAATTAAAACATTGTGCCAAGATTCTTGAGGGCGTGCCTAGTTGTTTTGGGTGTTCTAGAGGTACTTGCTCCTGGCATGCACCTAGTGCTGTAACTACACTGCCAACCATACATTGGACATAGGAGATGATAGAACCATAGCACCGGAATGCTTATTAGGATGCCTGGTCTGCTGCTCCATCAAACATCAAGTTGATTTTTTCATTTTCTAAGCAAACATCACTTAATATATATGTTTCTTCTATTTCTTGATTATTAAATCGAACACCCGTATAACACCATTCCACACATTCGAAATGGTAGGTGACAGGACCAAAGCGCCGTCATGCTTGCAGGATGCTCTGATCTGCTGCTCCATTGAACTTTTCATTGATTGATTTGGTTTCTAAGCAAACATCACTTGTTATATTCTTAATATGTTTCCCAGTTTCTTGATTATGTGGATCATCTGGTTGTATTATGTGCTTACATGATGAGGAAAATGTGGATTGTCTCTTCCTACTTAGCACTTCCATCTAGAAACTGTGGGTAAGCTTCCTCAGTTCTCGCTTTACTAGGAGTCAACCAGGTTATGAATGGGCATGTTGGGGACCTGTTCTCCATGTGGCGCTTAGCCAGAAAGGGAAGAAGTAAATGACTTATTTGGCGGCTGATTCATTTGGCAATACTGTGGTTGGTTTGCTTAGAACGCGATAGCAGGATGTTCAATGATATAGCTGTCTTCAGATCAATTCTTCCACAAGGCTAAGCATTTGGTTATGGAATGGGCTAGAGCAGATAATGCTTTTATGGGGTGCTCTTTTTAGGATTTTCAGGGTAGTTGGGGAGATTTCTTACTGTATCAGCTGGATGATTTCTCATCATCCTTCTTCTACCTTCTTCTTCTTCTTCTTCTCTCTCTCCAACCAAATTTCCAGTTGCCTTGAAAAAAAGGTTTCTTGGTTATGAAATGAATACCCAAATAACGCCATGACACAAAGTTGCATGGCATTATTCATGTTTTCTTGACTAGCTTGAGGAAATGTTCTGCAGTGTCTTGCATTCCTATATTATATGGATCACACCTATATTGGATGTGTTACTCTATGGTCTCTGCCTTGTGTTGCTTGCAAGTGCACATATGCCGTTTGTGTAATCTTTGCCATATTCCTGTGGGGTGCATCCGTATTTGATTTGTGGCCTCTATCTTGGGTGCTTGTGGCCAAAATCCAAATTGTTTTAGTTGTCGAACTGTCCCATCCCTTCAGTGTTCTGCACAGATTTCTAAATGTCGTAGTTTGCTATGTTAGTTCCAAATAAAGTCTTTGGCATCCTGATCAAAGGTTGAACTTTGGTTTCCTATTCACTTTTCTGTAACTGCTTTTTTTTTTTTTTTTTTCTGGCAATATGTATCATCTCTACAGGCCTTGATTATTTAGTGTTGATATTGTTTTGTTTATGAGGCATATCTTCCAAGTTCCTTCACCTCAAGCAGCTGTTTTGCATCTTGATGTGATGAGTTATCATTGTCATCATATAAGTGTTATCCCAACTTTGGCTATAGTCACGCTAATCCTGTTCATCCATTACACTATCAATTTCTGAGTCCTGATGTGATGAGTTATATCGTGTATTTTATCTGAAAAGGACGCTTGGTTGATGGCACATTTTTTTAACTATTACAATATTATTATTCATGAAAGATGTCATCCCACCTTCCTATGAGAAATCAATGTCGTAGCCTCGTAGGACATGGATACAAGAGTTTTGGCTTTGAATTTCTTCTATTTTCTTGACACGACTTTCCCAAAGATATAATTAGACAAGTTAGAAAGACACTTTCCTTACTCTATATATATGTGGTGATATAGCTCTTTGATTTTCTAAAATCTCAATGTAAGATTGGAGCTATGGATAATATGCTCATGTTTTTACAGGTTACCTTAAATTGGCTGCTAACATTTCTGAACATTCTGATTGTTGATATTTTACAAAAGGTCTGGAGGAAAAGCCTTATATCAAGGTGGCAAATAATGATATCGATGTTAGTCATTCCAGTGATTCACCAGATCATGAGTTTCGAAATTTCCCCGAGGAATTCTCTATTAACCTGGAGAATAAGGAGCTTAATCCAGTGAAGAAAATAAGTTCTCTGCTTGTCCAGTTGCTACAACCTGAGGACGTGACCTTTGGAGACTCGAATTTTATGCAGTCTACTGCTTTGAATAAGTTGCGTTTATTAAAGACTGATTTTTCAGAGGCACTGGTGAAGACTCAATCTGAAATTGATTTGTTTGAAAATGAATTGAAGTCTCTGGATAAGGTATCTGAAGTCAATGTTTCTTGTCCAGTTCCATCCAAATCTATTCAAGCTGACATTGCAGTAAAGTTTTGTAAAGAACAAGCAGATTCGGCTTCAAATTTTGTGGTGGAGTCTCTTTTGTGTAATGACCCCTTGGATGTCTGCGCTGATATTAAGGACGAGAATATTGATAGTCCAGGAACTGTTACATCTAAATGTGCAGAAGTGCTTTCACTGGTGACTGAAATTTCTTCACCTGATATGGTGAAAGTAGATGAGCATTCTGCAGATGTGGAAGCACCAACATCAACAGCCCCGGGAGAGCAGGATTTCATGCAATTTCACAGGAGAAGCTCAGTAGCTTTAAATGGTGACAAAGATGGGACCTGCCTATGTGAGAGCAGTAAAGGTGCTGACTTTTTCTCTGGGGAAAGCTTGTATAGGGAGGCTGATAGTACTTTCTCTGCATTCATTTTGGCTTCCAACAAGGATTCTGCAAGAAAAGCATCAGAAGTATTTGATAAAGTTCTACCAACCAGTCAACCTCAATTCGATATTTGCCAAGCAGTGAACAGTGCATCATGCAGGCAAAACAACATGCAAATTAAGGAAAAGCTTGCCATGCATAAGCATTTTCAAAGATTCAAAGAACGGGTTCTTACTCTGAAGTTCAGGGCATTTCACCACTTGTGGAAGGAAGATATGCGGTTGCTTTCTCTAAGAAAGTACCGGGCAAAACCACAAAAACGGTTTGAACCAAGTGGCCGCTCATCACACACTGGGTATCAAAAACATCGGTCATCTATTCGCTCTCGATTTACTTCGCCTGGTGAGTTTTTCTTTTCAGCTTTTATGTTACAGATAGATTTCATCTAATTCTCTGGATTAAAAAATAAATTATATCTTGGCCTTGATTGGATGCCACTAATAATTGAGTTGATGTGTTTTGATGAAAACCATAGTCCAAAGGCAGGAGGAATTAATTTTGTTCCCCCCAAATCCACTTCTCATAAAAAAAGAAGAAAGAAAAGTATTTTTTACAGAGTGGTGAACTTGTTTCGTGAGGCGACTGTTCCCTCCTTCCCACCCTATATTTCCAAGCCCTATCCTCATTCCTCTTTCCCACCCTATATCTTCTACGCCCTATCCTGTTCCCTTTCTCCCCCCAATATTTCCACACCCTCTTCCATCTTTTTCACACCCTCGACTGCAACCTACTTTGCTACTTTGCTGCTGATTTCTTGCTGGTTTTGACGCACGCATGCACACGCACACACACACACACACACACCCACTCATCGAGTGGACCACACTTGTATTTTTCTATTTGTCATTGGCTAGACATTGTTTTCTATGGTGTGGCGATGGGGTTGATTTTTGGACTAGGTGATCATCATGGCCGGGCCAACCTATTGGAAGTAGGGCTATTGCAATATCCCGTATCAATGTCTAACGTTGACTTGCGGTATCATTATCCAACTTTTATTTGACTTCAGTGAATGATATCTGAATCCATATCCTTATCCAACAATAAATTGAATATCTGAGTAATATGTATTAAAAGAAGTAAAAATAACAATTCAAATACCTAAAGTATAGAAAATTTTCTTTAAAATAAAAAAGGGATTTTCACCCCAAAAATCCTCACAATTGCCAGTTTTCCGAAAAAAAAAATTTCCCTTCAGAAACATGCCTCCGAACCTACCAATGAGGGCAAATGACCTATTTGTCCTGATTTTGAGAAATGAGATGGAAACAGGCAGAACCTGATGAAAGGAAACTAAGAGATTTGCTTAAGCACACGCTTGTTCATTAAAGGTTGGGCACACACCACACATGTGCCTGCATGGCACTTAAGATATATCTAATCCATCTATGAGGTTAGTTCGACCTTGTATATGTTTCCCCAAACAGAAAATCTGGTTCCATTAGCATGTGGGCCCCAATATTGGAAACATGTATAGGGGTTGGAAAAAACCTCATCCAAGTTTTTCAAGCTGTACATTTGTTTTGCAAACTGTAGCCCACCTGGCAGGTGGATCAACCTGATTTTTGATCTAGGGCATCAATATAATGGCACCGTTCTTATTGATGGAATGGACCTATGGTGCCATGCTGGCACATGTGTGTGTACATGAACTTTATGGCACAAGTATGTGGGCTTAGCAATGCTCAATTTTTTTTTTTTTTTTTTTTTTTAAAGAGGAGTTGTATGATACTAAGGCCGTGTATGACGATCGATACATAGGCACTCATAAATTGTACACATGGCATATATTAATAAATTCTGTAGCCAAAGTGACAGTCCCGATGACAGGGTGGTTGAACAATCATAGCCTCTTATTCGTGGATGTTTGTTTATGGAAAATAGGACCTTTGGATATTTTTCATTTAACCATCCAATAAATGCTCACCAATCTGATTCGTACACGATGGAATAAGCTTAATTTTGGATTCATGATATATCTACACTGTATCATAATTTGGACGGTTTAATTTGACTGCTTGTGTTTCACGTGTCCAATTCTAAGTGCCTGCATGTCATCCATCACACTTTTACAAAGTATAAAGTTTTTCTCATTTTGAAAAGGGAGTCTTGACCACCACACACGACTACATGTGCTAATATGCTATGTGAGGGATGATTCTAGCTGTGCATCAACAAGATTTCACTTTTTACATTACTCAGGCCAAACGATCAGGCCCATCCTCTCACCAAAAGGCAACACTAGAACATCAAATGTGAACTATTGGCAAGTTTTTAATTATCACGGTGTGCATGTGATGCATTGCGGATGAGTTACTGGGACCAGCTGCACACTAAGACATCTACACTGTGCGGGCTGTCTAATGCACAGCTTGCATGTCCAGTACACCCATTTTATAAAAGGCCACTTTATGTAGCAGTGGAAATATGTCTACTTACCAGTTGTATTGTGTGCATGTGGAGCTAATGGATTGATGACCCCGACAGTTTATATCATAAGCCTCACTTTGGATGGCGGATATGACATGTTAAAAACTTGAACATTGTGGTTGTTTGACATTGCTTAATACATACACGGTTGATATATACAAATATAGCCATGCGTAAAATTCTTGGTGGGGTCCATGAGATGGGTAGTCCGAAGCCCATTGACACACTCATTTCCATCCATGGCAGGGCCTATTGGGTGGACACTCCTCATCCATCCATCCTTTTGCATGTGTAGAGTGGATAGAGTGAAGTATTAGGGTCCTCATGAGCCCTTATTTTGTTAGCATGAAGGATTATGTGCATTTTTTTTTTTTTTTTTTTTTGGGTGATCCATCAAAAGGGCCACTGAGGATGTGTGGGACCATTATATGGTGATCCGAACAGTAGATCCACTGGCACCACTGTGAATGTGTGATGCCCTAAAGATCTCCTCAATTGAAAGACAACAACCCTGTGATATCTAAAGCAAGAGTTTGTAAAAAAAAAAGGGCCATTGATGTACATGCTGCACATTCTCCAACATGGCACAATAGGTCCAAGATCTGATACATCCATTCAAATGGCACCATTATATCGATCCCTCATACAAGAATTAGATTGATCCACCCATTAGATGGACTGCAATTTGCAAAACAAACGTACGGTTCTGACAAACTTGGATAAAGTTTTATTTTTCCAACCCATTCACATGTTTCCAATATTGGAGCTTACATGCTAATTGAACCAGATTTTCATTTTGGCAAAACATGTACAAGGTCAAAGGAACCCGATGGATGGATTAAATCTCGCATGCATGCACCATGCTGGCACATGTGTGGCGTGTTTACGAGCTTTATTGGACACACATGTTCGCCTAGCATCATCCGTCCCTTGGTTTCGATCGATTTTCAAAATATGGGTAAATAGGCCATTTTACCCTCGTTTGTTTGTTTAGAGGCATGTTTCCATAAATATGAAAGCTGAAAGCATGCTTCCAAAAAACTAGCATTTGTGAGGATGTTTCCAGAAAACTAGCATTCGTGAGGAATTTTTCAGCGAAAATCCCAATAAAAATATTTAACCATAAATCAATATTTTAATAAACTAGTAAAAGATAGTAATTTCCATAATAGAAATAGACAATAAAATCATTTGACTAATTCCTAGGGCTTGTTTGAATTGGTGTAAATACATGTAAGTTTTTGTTTTTTGAAAGATAACTGATATTTATGGAAAAAACTTGCAAAGCGAGAAAAGAATACCAGACCTTAAAAAAGCCCAACTAAGGCTACCCTTACATAGATCGCAACTAAGGCTACCCTTACATAGATCGCCCAATACTTCACTAGCTTTTTGACATTAGAAATCACCTCAGGCACCCCACCTCCACATTCTTGAAACAACGCCCGTTTTTGGAACCTCCAGATGACCCAAAACACTGCCAGAAGATTTGACGATCTTTATCTATTCTGCCATCATGCCACGCCCATAACAGCTCCTCATTTGTTTTCGGCATGACCCAATCCACATGCAAAGATGAAAGGAAGTAGTCCCAGACTGACTTAACAGAAGGGCAATGGATAAAAAGATGTCGATTGATTCTTCATTGCCGATGCACATTAGGCATATATTAGGGAAAACCATTGCTCTTCTTTGCATATTATCAATAGTAAGAATTCTTTTTCGGCCCACTAAGCAAACAAACACAACAACTTGGGGAGGAGCCCCATAGAACTAATGATGGAATAGATTCTGGGGGGCCGAGGAGGGATGCCCATGGAGCTATCTAATCAAAAACTTCCTAGAGCTGGAGCTAGACCAAAAGACCCTATCCTCTCCCAACCTCTCCAACTTAACCGATTGAAGGAGAGCCAACAAAGCAACATACTTGCCAAACTCAATATCGGACAAGTGTCTTCGGCAAGAGGGTTCCACAACCGTATCCCCAACCATGGAATAACAATCAGCCAGTCGAACAAATTTGTCAGGAGCAAGAATAGCGATCATAGGAAACAAAGCTACCCGATATCGACCCAAAACCTAATGCGCGAACCACCTCCCACTTTGAAGGAAATATCCTTGCTGACTAGATGATTGGCCATAATTGCTTTTGAAGCTCCTGAAGCTTGTACAAGGAAGAAGCTTTGACAAACTAACCACAATTTTGAACCCCATACTTAGTTGCAATAATTTTTCTCCACAGCTCGTCTTCTTCCTCACAGAATCTCCAAATCCATTTCCCCAACAAAGCCAAGTTATAAGAGCCTAAGGGTTTCAAACCGGCGCCCCCTCAATCCATGGGTTTGCACACCTCATCCTATCTTAACAAATGAAACTTCCTCCTTTCCCTCGAACCATTCCAAAGACATTTCTTCTAAGTTTCTCGATTTTTGCCAAAACCAAACTCTCGGGCATGAAAAGGGACATGGAGTACATCGGCATATTGGAAAAGGCTTGTCTTTTTTCAAAGCGAGATGGGCTCGCAACAATAAATATCTACACTACCAAGAAGCTAACTTCCTTCTCAATCTTCTCAACGACCTTGTCTCACAAGTGTAAAGCTGACTTCCCAATACAAAGCGGCAAACCTAGATACTTAGATGGGAAGGAGCCTGCTTGTCAATTGAAAGCATTAGCTAGCATATGCAACATTGGACTTTCGACATGAATACCCATCATCTCATATTTTGCCGCACTAATCTTCAACCCCGAAACCGCTTCGAAACACACAAGAATCTTCCTTAATATTTTGAATTGAATCCGCAATCTCAAAGGAGAAGCGTGTCATCTGCATACTGAAGATGGCTAATGCTGCCATTGTAATCTGTATTTTGAAACCCAGAAAAGAGCCCGTTTTCCTTATCTTTATAGAGCATCATGCTCAAAGCCTCCATGGCCACCACAAACGAATACATCGAAAGAGGATTTCCTTGTCTAAGGCAACAAGGTGCCCCAAAGAACCCCTTGGGCGACCCATTCACCGAGACTAAAAAGGAGGTGGATTGAATACAAGATCTAATCCACTCTCTCCACTAGAGCCGCAACCCATCTAATGAAGCATGTAATCAAGAAACTCCCAATCTACATATGATTGTAGGCTTTCTCTATGTTTGATTTACACACCACGCCACTCTTCCTTTGACAGAATATGGAATCGATACACTCGTGAGCAATGAGAGTGGTATCCTGAATCTGATGACCCAGAACGAAGGCGCCTTGATTTTCCGCAATCAAATCTATTGGTAAGAATCTTGGCCAAAATCTTATAAGGGCCCCCCAATATGGCTGGCCAAAATCTTATAAGGGCCCCCAATAAGGCCTATAGTCCTGAAACCTTTCAATTGCTTGGCCCCTTATGACTTAGGAATAAGTGCTATAAATGAGGGCCCCATTTCAACCGAGAGCTGCCCATTCTCTGAAAACTCCACACGGTCCATAACATCCCTCCCCACTGCGTGCCATAATTTCTGAACGAAGGCCGTAGCTAAACTGTCAGGACTTGGAGCCTTTTCCCCGTACATAATCCAAGGAGAGATTTAACCTCTTCTTTTGTCACTAGTCTTTCCAACGACCATGCATCATCAGTAGAGGCGATGAAATTGTATGTTTTCCAGTCTAGGGCTACCCCATTTGTCACCTGAAAGCATATTGCTATAGAACGAGACAACAACATTGCGAATATGATCCTGATTTGTGAGAATTTTCACATCTACCTGCAGGCTGTAGATTTTATTGACCTGGGCTCTGGCACTAGCGAAATTGTGGAAGAAGCGAGTATTCTTGCCCCCCTTAAGTCAAATCGCACGAGATGTTTGCCACCATTTAATCTCTTCTTCTCTAGCCCCTGCAGCAGAAGTATCAGACAGGCTCGTCCTCTTCAAACGATCTTCCTCAGATAGGTTTGAGGCCTCCTTCGCCAAATCTAACTCATTAATCTCTTCAACCAACTTATCAAACGCTTCTTCTCTTTTACTGAGCACCTCTTTCTTCCACATTTTCAACCTCTCTTTCAACAATTTAAATTTTCCTACAAAGCCTTCCACCAAGAAAGAGGCCCACCAATTCAAGATTAACTGATCAAAACCCTTGACCTCCAGCCAAGCAAGTTTGAACCTGAAGGGTTTTGGGCTCCAACCTTCCTCGTATATTTGGAGAACAATAGGTCTGTGATCTGAGATAACCTTCAGAAAGCCTCACTGATAGATCGAAGGAAATTTCTCGATCCAATCAGCATAAACAAGAAACTTGTCCAGTCTTGATAAAGTAGGAGTCTATTGCTATTGGACCATGTAAATCTGGCACCCCCCAACGGGAGTCCCACTGGCTCATGGCGACCAACCATGCTTTTAGAGATACCCCCCCCCCCCCCCCCCCTCTTCTTGTGAGAAAAATGCACCACATTGAAATTGCCCCCTATACACTAGGGAGCCCCCTCACCTAAGCCTAATTCTGGCCACTTCCTCATAGAATTGCTCTCAAACCTTATAAACGCACAACCCATGCACAGCAGTAAATAACCACTGGAAACCCGAAGAGACTTCCGAGATAGAAAAGCTTCCCACAAAAGAATCAACTTTATTCCATTTACTAGAGTTCCACGCTACACAGATGCCCCACCGCTAACCGACTTGCATTAAGCACAACCCAACATTTAGAATTCACCCCACAAAAGAGTCAACTGTCATCGACTTCCTGCAAACTTTCTTAATCTGAGCCCTTTTGGTCTTATTACCCAGCCCTCGAATGTTCCACAAGAAGATAATCATTGAAGACCAACGTCCCCCGCTTCCCTCCTGATGGTCTCCTGATACAGGTAAGTTATGGTAAAAGCATAATAATGAATAATGGCAACTGTTTGAAATGTGCAAGGAATTTCATCTTGAATTTTGAACGAAACCCAACGTCGTAGAAGCGAAAACACTGTCAGCCCCACCATGATGTATGTGTTATATCTACACCATCTATTCATTTTCTCATACCATTTTAGGGCGAGGCCAAAAATGAGGTAGATCCAAAGCTCAAGTGGACCATACCACAGAAAACAGTGGGTTCAATTGTGAGCGCCATTATTCCCACTACTACCTTTGGGGTGGTCCACTTTAGCTTTGGATCTGCCCCATTTTTGGGCTCATGTCCTAAAATGATCCGGCAAAATGAATTGACGGCTTGGATAAAACACACACATCATGGTGGGCCCACAGATTTTTGCTATGTAAGTATGTCGCACAAATCGAGCGACAGCTTGAATTGCTGCACCTGTCAAATCTTGGCGGAGTAACTACAAAAGTAAATAATTATTAATTATTTACCGTAATTTACAGGTAATTACCTGGAAACAAACAGCCCCTAATAGAAGAAGAAAAAAAATCTAAGTTAAATACTTTAAGAAAAAAACCCTTAAAAAAAGAAGCTTCCACGAGGACGCTCATTTCAATGGTGGGCATTTTCATCCTCACTGTTACCCATGGTGTGGCCTTCTATCTGCTTCTTTTTTGCGATCATGTCCTAAAATGCGATAGAGAAACTAATGGACAGAATGGATGTTACACAGACATCACAATAGGCTAGCTCAGAGCTCTGTTCAGGTGGGGCTCCCTTGTAGGTCGTAGACTCATGGAAACTGGACCGGAATTATCTACTTTGTTTTATGCAGCACCCAAGCTGTGGGTCCCCACCATGTTGTATATTTAAATCCATTCCGGTCATTGGGTCAGAACTCTTATTCGAACTGTTATAAAATATTAGCTTGATAGAGAACTTTGATGGGCCACCCCAATGGGAACAATGTAAAATTGATCCTAAAACCTCTTAAGTTCAAGCGGTGTGACCCGCCTGAGTTTTGTATTATGCTGATTTTTCTATCTTCACTTCATCCTGGTGATTGGTGAGTTACACTTGACTAACGGGTTGGTGAAAGATGTGCATGATGGTGTCCCCACACACAAAAATGGTTGGCACCCCATCCCCATTGTTCCCTGTGGTGTGGCCCGCCTGAGTTGTGGATCGAGCTGATTTTTTTTTTTTAAATTATAGCAGACTAGATCTTAGGTTAGAAATTGATGGACGTAGTCAACGGAATTGAGGATATATAAAATGTAGGCCCCATAGAGCCCCTAGGCATTTTACCCACTGTTTTAGAGGATTCTGGTTTCCTAGTTGGGTACGTTGGCACTAGTTTGATACAACTGGCAAAGAATGTTGCTTAATACACAGGCACTAGAAATTGTACACGCGGCTGTACGTTAACACAAGTTAAACTGACTAAATTGTGTGACATACTGACTCTAACACATGATGATCCCAAAATCAGAGTGGTTGAGATATCCTAACCTCCGATTCATGGACACTTGGTTAAAATAGGACCATTGGATATTTTTCATTTTAATCATATATTAGTATTTAATTATCTAATTTAGAATATTAAAAGTATGAAAATACGCATGGGTAATCGGGTGAGAGGATACGGATATGGTAATATCCTTGTCCGACCCACTTGAAAGTGGGTAATCAGGTAAAAGGGCAAAAGTTTTTTAATCAGGTAGAAAACACATCCAATTCTGTTTTTTTTTTTCCTAACTCGGGTTGGCTATGTTGGATAATCAGGTAAATGGATATCCATTGCCCGCCTTAATTGGAAGTATTGGATGTCGCATTCACTTGATAAGTTGGAAGTTATCAGCTTGGGGGACTGTAACTTGTGGTCCAACCAGCTGGACTTGTGTTCTCTCTCTCTCTCTCTCTCTCTCTCTCTCTCTCTCTCTCTCTATATATATATATATATATATATATATATATATATATACATAACCTGTGTGTATATCCAATCCCTATTTGGGTTCTGATGTTTACAAATTTTAAGAAACAAACCATTTCTTTTCTTCATGTGTGTTGATATCCTATCCATATCTGGGTTTTGTTTTTTTTGTAGATTGTAAAGAGGAAGAACCGTTTCTCGTCTTTTCTTCTTTTTCTGGCAAAAATCCTTCCAATCAGAATATCCTAGCCATTGTCTTTTCAATTGGATGTGGACCACTTTTCAAATGGTTAGGATTGTCCTGCTAAGGAGATGTTTTGAGATTGGTCCCTCGTTGGAACTATTGATGAATGGCCATATATCAACCAATCATTGTCCTTGCTCATAAACTGTACCGTGGATCCTGGTTCCCATTCAACATGGGTCTAGTATCCATTTCGCACCATCTGCTAATGATAGGGATCCACCAGGTGCACATTTGTGATCCATATCATCCAGATCATGGAACCCCCTGTGGCTTGTGCCGGTGGGTGGTAGCCAAAAATTGATCAGAATATTGTAATGTCTCAATATTGCTTATTTAGTTGTACCAAGGAAAATTAAATGATGGGATGCCATTTATATGAAGTTGTAAGTGTTGGGCACTTGCATGAACCGGGGGTAGGGAATCACCTGTTTTTGAAACAATTAGAAGTTGAGAGTGTTAGGAATCATTTGTACCATTTATATCATTCTATACAATATATACATGTATATATATGTTTTTTTCTTCTTCTTATCCTTTTTTCCTTTTTGTTTTTTGGCTAAAATCCTCCCCAGTTAGAATATTGTAGCCATTCATCATTTCAATTGAATGTAGACCATCTGTCAAATGGTTAAGATTGTCAAAGGAAATGTTTCGGGATTGGTCCCTCTTTGGACTTTTTGATGAATGGATAATCCAACCATTGTCCTTGCTCATAAACTGTACTGTGGACTATCGGTTCCTGTTTGATATTGGGCTACTGTCTACTTTGCACCGTTTACTAAACATTGCAACTCATCCACATGGTATGCATGTGTGATCTATATCATCAGGGCCCTTTCATGTAGCTGGTGGTTAGCCAAAAATATGATCGCAACATCTCAATGTTGCATATTGATTTTGGACGAAGGAAAATTAAATGATGGGATGCCATTTGGACGTAGTTGCAAGTGTTGGGCCCTTAGTTGCATGAACTGGAAGTGGGGAATTGCCTGTTTTTGAAACAATTAGAATTCTCAGTGTCTACGTAATGTTTGTACTGTTTATATTATTATATACAGTATATATTCTGTTTCTCAGTGTGTAGGTAAATGTTTGTACTGTTTATATGTGAATATACTACTTTTCTGAATGAAACGAATACATTGCATCTCAATCATTAGAACGTACACTATAGAAAGTAAGATTTTCTTAAAATCTTCAAAAAAAAAAAAAAACACTCTTTTGATCTTAAGATTCTTAAAGTAATGTTACCCTTAAAAAAGGATTTTTAAAATGGAGGTTCGTATGAATCATTTTTTTTTTCCTACTTCTAGTGACAAAATGGTGTGTGTGAGAAAGAGATGCTCGCATCCGACTGGTTGGACGATAAGTTTCATCCACACAGTAGATAACTTTCAACCTATTATGTTCACGCGACGTCCATCCCGTCCAATAGGTTGGCCCCGTCATGAGGAACACCATGTGCAAAAATCAGCCCCATCCACTCTGCAGGTGGGCCACACTATAGAAAATAATATATAGCCACTGATAAATAAGAGCATACAAATGTTGCCTGCCTGATGAGTGGATCAGGCTGATGGTAGGCCCCATACAGTCCAATGGTGGCCATCCCTTTTTCCATGGTTTCCTCTTCCATGGTCCATCAAAATTTTGGATTTGGCTGATTTTTGGGCCCTCGTTCTAAAGACGGTGCACACACCTGCTGGATGGCTTGGATTTCTGGACCACATCACAGTGGGCAGCACAGAGGTCTACAAAAAATTTGGTGGGCAACACCACAGGGAACAAGGAGTGGACTCCTACCATTGAAAAATACCATATGGTGTGTTTGTCGAATTAGGGTTTTCGCATGGTATGCAGCCCATTCATTAGGTGCATCCAATGTTTTAAATATCGATGATATCAGCCGATATATCCCACGATATATCTTGTATCCCACCTGTGCGATATGAAACACACAAGTAGTGGGATATATCCCACATGTTCGACCCGGTGAACCTTTTTTTTTTTCCTTCTATAAATCATATTAAATCAGTGTCAAGTTGTTACAAATCCATGATTTTTCATGTTGTGCGTGGCATGAAAAATTATGGATTGGGAACTTCGATTTTGAGATTTGGAGAAGGACCGAGTTGCGGAAAATTGGAAAAAAAAATCAAAATTAAATATATAACCTAATCTAGTGATTCTTCTTTTGCTTTTGAATATATTGCTTGTGTTTCCACATGTCTTCTTACATTTATAAATTATATAAATAGACTTTGAATATACTTGTATCAATTCAGTTAGACAACACATAGATTAGGACCCCATACAAAGAAAACCCATTATGTGCACTTGTTTTTTGTAATGTTTTGATTTGTAAGTGTGTATTGATGTCTTTTTTAACAATCACTGAAATTTCGTTGAAAAATTCTACCAATTTCCAATGTTTCCAACAAAAACGATACATTACGTGATACAAACGATATATCCCATGCGATAACCAATATGTATATGTATCCCAAGGGTGCGATACGTAACCCGATACCGATATTTCGAACATTGGGTGCATACCATCAAGATGAGGGGGACATCGCAAAAATCAGGCCTATCGAAATTCAGGTGTGCCACACCATTTGATTTTGGAGATTTGCTATATTTTTACATTTTCCCTTTAGTGTGGGCCACATGAGTTTTGGATCTGGTATTGATTTTGGGCTTTGGGCCAATCCTGGGGGACCACCTGATGTATGGGTTGTATTGCATGCACACATCACAGTGGGCCCCTCACAGGTCAAACGCCTGGTGGGTTACCATATGCTTGACTGTATTGGATCATTACTTGTAGTGGCCCACCTGAATTTGGGGCTTGTGGCCCAGCATGAGCGGGTGCATCTGATTCATGGTTTGGATGCCACACATTACAGTGGGTTCCGCACAAGCTCAACTGTGTTGTAAGTTACAATATGTTTCTGTCTGTGATAATTACAATAGATGTACACATACCCGGATCTTTAAATTGACACGTGGGGCAATCCATCACTGATCTGGGTTGCCCATTCATTCTACACCACTAGGACAGGTGACACTTCAAAAATCATTCTGGTCAGGTGATCCCTTTAAATGTTGGCCATTTGTCATAGCTGTCCATTTTATGATACATAAATCTGATGATTTGCTTCGTCTAACCAATGTGCTTGTTTGGAGACAAAAGCAATACATGGTAGCGGTCAACTGCATGTGACACATGCATTTATGTATGTATCACGCAACATTTGTGTACATAAAAATTGCTTAACAGTTGCTTAAGGCCATCTATACTCATCAGTTGTATTAAAATGTTGTCAGAATGTTTT
This sequence comes from Magnolia kwangsiensis, assembly GCA_037074715.1. Lineage (NCBI taxonomy): Eukaryota > Viridiplantae > Streptophyta > Magnoliopsida > Magnoliales > Magnoliaceae > Magnolia > Magnolia kwangsiensis. The sequence goes on from CM073578.1 coordinate 75,257,142, forward strand.
TCTTTTACTTTTTTCATCCTGGGAACAACACATGTTTATGCATTTATTACCCAACATTGACGTTCTCATAAAGATTGCTCGACTGTTGCTAAGACATCCAGGGCTTCTATTAAGTGAACCCCAATGCATACATGCCTAGATTCATGCCAATATAGTCATCAATTGTACTACAACATTGTCAGAAAATGATTTTTTTTAGACAGTTTTCATCCAAACAACATTTAAAAGATTTGGAAAAAAAAAAAGACCAACCCAAACAATGGTTTCAGCAAAAATTCATTTTTAGATCCTGATTTCCCGGGAAATGCATCTGCAGAGAATTTCCTTTTCCAGAATGATTTCTGGACTGGCATCCAAACAAAGTCTTAAAAGAAAGCAAATCAGTAACTGTACAAGTAAGCAATGAGTGACTTGTTTTATTTCTACTTTACTGTTTACACTGTGTCACATCAAGGTGTTACAATTACACATTTTTTTGACCTCATGAGGTGGTTGGTGCTGTCGAGTCCATGTTTTTCTTTTCCAATTTATGCAGGTTTTTTTTTTTTTTTAAAAATAATGTATATATATATACCTCTCTTTTCCATTTTTATCTTAAACTCGGAAAGTGGAATTCATATTCCACTACTATTTGCTACACACTATATTGAGCCTCTCTCTCTCTCTCTCTCTCTCTCTCTCTCTCTCTCTCTTTTAAGCTTTCATACCTCTTGTTTGGTAACTGTTATCTTATTTCTACTTCATTTTTGCATTTTTTAAAATTGGAGAATGGATCATCTACAACAGGAAGTATGACCCATTTTTCTCTGCATTGGGAACTTTTTGTTTCCACCTTTCCCTTGAAAATATCATTTACTTTTTCCCTTGAGAAAATGCTTTTAAAAATGGGTGACGGGAGGAGTTAACCTACAGCCGTTTGTAGGTGATCAATCATTTATTAGAAGTTGTAACTATAGTAAGAGAATAGAAGTCTGCGGTTGGAATATTTCAGGCTAGCTTCATCATGATCCATGCATTTTTACTTGCAATGATTGAAGATTGCTCCTTATAGACCTGTTCTGTGCATTTATATTAGGTGTAAGATAGGGCCTGCAAACTATACATTACATTCTTCTGTGTTTTTTATTATTTTATTTTTTTTGTTATTTACCAACAGCTTCAGCTTTTGCTAGTAAAATTTTCTGACTGCAGTTGGCACTAGGTCAACATCCCACTTCTCTTTGTTTGAATAAAAAAATGAATAGAGAAATTTACCAAATAAGTTTATTTTAAACTTTTTTATTCAGGCTTTGTTTCCAACCAAATGGAAAGCTTAAATCTTGTAGACATGGTCCATATTAGCATCAATGTTGTTGAATCACATATGTGATCATGTGTGATTGCATATGCAACTGCATGCTTTTGTTATTATTATTATTATTATTTGAACAATTTAAAAATTCAAAAAATAGGGAAATGTTAAAAAAAAAAGTAAAAATAATATAAGAAACTAAGGGGAACTTTTCCAAGTTAATAGATAACTAATTTTACATATTTAAAATACATTTGATAGAAATAAAATCAATTAAACATCAAGTCATCAAAATTCAACAATATATTTAACAAGTAAGAAGTAACAACAAAATCAAAAAGCTATTTATTTATTATTGTAGAAAATCAATAGGCTATCTTCCTTAAAACTTGAGAGTGCTTGAATCTTGATTTTCCAACTTCCAAGAGAGAGGGAAGAGAGCGAATGTAAGAAGGGGGGGGGAGAGAGAGAGAGAGAGAGAGAGAGAGAGAGAGAGAGAGAGAGAGAGAGAGAGAGAGAGAGAGCACTTGGAATTAAGAAATGTAAGAGAAGAAGAGAGTTTTATGGTGAGAATATTGTGAATGGAGGGTGTTTGGAAGCCTTTTTATAGGCAAAAAGTTGTTGTTTATTTATTTTTATTTTTGTATAAAATAAAAACAAAAAATTTAATGTGCCATGGCCAATATGCGAGGGAGAGAGAGAGAGAGAGAGAGAGAGAGAGAGAGAGAGAGAGAGAGAGCACTTGGAATTAAGAAATGTAAGAGAAGAAGAGAGTAAGAGAGTTTCAGGGTGAGAATATTGCGAATGGAGGGTGTTTGGAAGCCTTTTTATAGGCAAAAGGTTGTTTATTTATTTTTATTTTTGTAAAAAATAAAAACAAAAAATTTAATGTGCCATGGCCAATATGCGATCACATATGTGCATATGCGGGCGCACATGACAACACTAATTAGCATACATGTTGTTCTGTGTAGATGGATAGGCCTTTACATGTGTGTGAAATTATTAAACCTGGTCTAATGTTCTTTCCTAATGCGGAAAAGATATGGAGATTCCTGTATCATTACGAGAGAAGAAAAATTTCTAGCAAAACCTATTAGAAAATTACTTAGAGATTGCACATGTGGTATATAAGTAGTTAAATTAAACTGTTTAAATTATATTACCCGGTGTAGATGTATCACGAACCCAAAAACTAAGCCTATTTGATGATCTGACTATTTGGATTGGTGAACGTATATTGGATAATTAAAAATGAAAAAAATCCAATGGTCGGTTAAAAATGAAAAAATCCAATGGTTCAATTTCCACAAACAAGGGGTCCGCAAAGCAGAGGTTAGTGTAGTTATCTTGACAGTCTGATTAATTGATCTGAACTATCTACTAAGTCTAGAGCACATTTTATTTGCTACCATGCGAAAATCATACTGATTGGATGATCCAATCCATTCCTTGTCCTTAGTTTTGTTACCATCTGTTTTCTAAGCCATGGATGGATTGGTTAGGACTTAGGATGGCCCAACAAAATTGAATCTTTAAAATTATCAGCAACCTATGATGCGCCTCAACAAATATATTGATCAAATTGTTGATTTGACCCATTTTGTGTAAATGATCTTGAGCGTCCATGTTCAACGCAAATGATCATAGGGTTAATATTCTTAGTTTGGTGTAATGCTTGCATGGTAGCACATGAAAACTATATTTGGCCTAATGAATGGGCTAAGATAAATGAATTGAGTTTTCTAAGTGTCCCAATGCAACTAGGAGCGCTATAGCCCATGGTTCTCTGAGAGCACTCGAGCATCTCTCATCTCTGTCTTCTTTCTATCTTCGTATGAAGAAGAAGAAACAACCGTGGGTTTTGATAGGATGTGGCACCTCGTACCATAGCAAGTACAGGTGGGTTGTGCTTTATGATGATATTGACCTTTTACTCCTTGATTTGAACATGAGCCACTAAAAAATTACTGATGCAGGACAATTAACCACTTGCTCTAAAAGCTCGAATTGATAGAGCATAGCGAATTAATTCTTTCTCATAGCCCAGGCATCAAATCCATGGGTTAGGTCCATGGCCAAACCCTCATCGTGGGCCTCAAATCCATAGGTTCTCCCCCTTGTGGGCCCCAAATCTATGGGTTTTACCTCACATAAGACACCTGCCTCACACAGGCTCCAAATCCATGGGTTTCACGGGCCGCCTATCCCGAGTGCACCCCTGCATCCCATAGGCCACCCCACTTGATCCCGATGTGTAAATGCTCCCACATTAATCATCTTCGGTGAGGAGTCTTGAACATGAGACCTCCCACTCTTATACCAATTTGATGCAGGATAATTAACTACTTGCTCTAAAAGCTGGAATTGATAGAGCATAGCGAATTAATCTCCTTATCTCATAGCCTAGGCCCCAAATCCTTGGGTTAGGTTCTCGGCCAAACCCTCCTCATGGGCTCTAAATCCTTGGGTTTCGCCCCCTCGTGGGCCCTAAATCCATGAGTTTCGCCTCACACGAGCCCTGAATCCATGAGTTCTGTGGGCCACCCACCTCGAGTGTGCCCCTGCATCCCACAAGCCACCTCACTCGAGCCCGGTGTGAAAATACCCCCGCATTAATGACTTTTCAATGTTCATAATTAATTCTCATATACAATCATCTGTTCAATAAATCGCTTTTAGGATGGCCCCTCTAGCATATAATCTACAATATGAGCAATTTTGATCATCATCTATGGTGCAATCCCGTGATGAAAACCCACCCCTGTACAAGTAGCTGTGATAATTTATGTAGCAACACAGTTTTGGTAAATCTACACACTCCTAAGCATGTGTTAGGTAATGGTGTTTAAGGAGGAATTTGGTCATAATACACTAAACGTAATGGAGCGAGGATGGAAATGTTTTTTTTTTTTTTTTTTTTTTTTGTAAATAATTAATAATTTGAAAGTTGACAAACATTTTACTAGAAGGGTGTTAACAGGTGGCAAGGAATACAAGAACATGCCCCAAGCCAACCCAAAATTATAGGACTGACCTTCAACTACAATAGCCCCACACTAGCAAAAAACCAAAAGAAATCACCCCAACATGAAGAGCTTCCCAGAAATGCATCAACCCCACTCTCGACCAAAAATCCAAACCCTTCCAACAACCCAATCAATGCTATGACTAATATTACGGAAACACATTATAGTCCTTTCTTCCCAAATCGCCCAAAGACTACCCAATAAACAAAAGTGGCATTAAGACCTTCTGGTCTTTTTCAAATACCACACTATGCCACACCATAAGCATCTTACTTATAGATTTCTTTTTTTAAAGGTAACATTACCAGGGATTGAACCTTGGATCACCCACACACGATACACTGTCTTTGCTAGCTCATCTAACAAGCAGTAGACATTAGGAAAATCACACTTTGGAGTAAACCGGGGAGCGAATGAATAGGTGATTAACTGATTCCGAATCCACCCCACATAACAAACTGACCTTGGGTAGAATCACCCCCTTTTTTGAAGATTATCCATGGTTAAAACCCTTTCATGCCCTACAAACCAACAAAAAGCTGCAACTTTCGACGGGCTTACATAGGACCAAACATACTTTGTACTCTTGACATCTCCATTCTCAAACTTGGATATCATAACATAAAAGAATCTAATTGAAAAACAACCAGACAACTCCTTTCGCCATAACTAGGATACTTTTCCCCACTGGTCAAGTGGTATGGCCGAATGAGAGTGAGAAGTGATTTCAACTTGCTCGCCTCATTGTTCGATAGAAATAGATGAGGAGGAGCCCACACCATTGAGGTACCACTAACCGAAGCACATTGTGCTAGAAGGATATTGCGGGATGGCGAGAGATGAGCAATATTAGGGAACAACATGTACAATGGAAAGTCACCGGTCCACACATCTTCCCAAAAAAGGATCCTTTCCCCATCCCCGAGGCTAAAACCAACCCCGACCTTGAAGTTAGACTTCGCAGACATGATTCCTCTCCAAATTGCTGATGCTCTATACAAAGACGACTTCTTCACTTGCCCACCTCACACCCATATTTGGAAGCAATCGAGACCCTCCACGAGGCATTCTCTTCCGCCCCAAACCTCCACAACCATTTACCCAGCAATGCCATATTCATTGCCACTAGGTCCTTAATGCCAGCCCCACCCACATCATAAGACTTGCAAACTTCCTCCCATATTAAGAGGTGAAACTTATGAACGCCTTCTGGACCTTGCCAAAGAAATTTCTGTCTTAATTGGTCCAATTTAATTGGCAACCGTTTTGTGCACCTAAAAGGGATACGAAATAAATTGGCAAGTTAGAGAGAACTATTTTTATAAGAGTTATACTACCCCTGAGAGAAAGATGTTGACACTTTGCATCTTGCTAGTTTCCTTTCGAACCTCTCAACAACCATATCCCATGGATACTTAGCCGGTTTTCCTATGCACAATGACAAATCAAGGTAGGAAAATAGAAAAGAGTACGCCTCATGCCCAAACACCCCCGCTAGCCTCAAAAGATCCTCCCTCCACAAATGGGTCTCCAATAATAAGGCTTTTCCTGATGTTAACCTTCAGACCTAAAACCACTTCAAACCACTGAATTATTGCTGGATTGGGTGAAAGATTTAGTATCTTAAACTATATTTGTAATTTTGTATCTTATGCTATGCATACATCAAATATTATAATTTATATTATGTCTCAAGTCCAGCTGGTTGGACCATAAGGTATAGTCCACCCAGCGGATAACTTCCAACCTATAACGTGTATGTGGCGTCCAACCCTTCCAATAGGTTGCACCCCACAATAATGATCACCTTTTGCAAAAATCATCCTAATCTACACATCATTTGGACCTAACCATAAAAAATGATTTCTAGCCATTGATAAATAGCAAAATAACAAGTGTGGTCCACTTGATGGATGAATATTGCTGATTTTTGCACGAGATGATCCTCATGGTAGGGCCAACCTACTGGATGGGTTCGATGTCGGCATGTCGCAAAGGTTGGAAGTTATCCATTGGGTTGACTGTAATGTATGGTCCAACCGGTTGAACTTGAGACCTCTTTATATTATAAAAGTAATATTGGTTTGGTTCATATACAAGTAATATTGGTTTGGTTTAGGTCTGGTTGGGTTGTTGGAGGCCTCAACCAAAACCCAACACGTAAGAGGCGAATCGCCTTCGCCGAATCACAGAGCCGATCCACACTAATTCGAATCAGAGGGCCAGGCCAGCCAAATGGAGTTGATTGATCAAGTTGATCTGCGAGGACTTGGGGTTGGGTTGAGGATTTCTAGCCTGAGCTCAACCTAACTGAAGACAGCCTGATCAAATTACACATTGGTCCGGTCGAGTTCTGGTCGAGCCCTAAGCAAGTTGTGCCCCTATGCGGACATGCTGATCTGCTGGAATATTGGTTGGGCCACAGGAAGGAATATGTCAGAGTTGAGAGATTTTCTTTCTAGATAGGCTTTTTCCTTGAGGTTCCCCAATTAATACTATGCATACATTAAATTTAACAATTTATTCCATAGTACTGGGTTAGTTCTGGTTTGGTCGAGTAGCCTAAAGCCTCAACCGAAACCCAACCCAACCTGGATTTAGGTTGAGGATTGCCAGCCCGAGCTCAACCCAGCCCAAGACCACCCGACCAGAATTATGGGTTGGGCTAGTCCAGTTCAGGTTGAGAGGCCCCAACCAAGTTGCTTCCCTATACAGGCATGCTGATCTGTTTGAATATTGGTTGTGCTAGAGAAAGGAATATGTCAAAATTTAGAGATTTTCTTTTCTAGACGCTGAAGAGGTTTTCACCCTAGAGGCTTGCCCATCTACTCTCCTCTTCAGCCTCATCGAGACCTATTCTGGAGGTCCAGCTATAGATGGACCACAGCCACAGAGCTGAAGTGGAAACTACTTTCTGGACCGTATTCTAATTCACCTTTGCATGGACATTGAGGATTGCCACGTGTGTACAATGGGATTGTGATGGGGACAACATGTGCACACGCACGTGCACACCACCCCCCCTACGCATGTACGTAAGCAAAAGGAGGACCCCATCATCGATCTGGCTCGATGGAGATGTCCAGGGAGGGCCTCTTAGTTAGAAGACAACTTTTGGTTCAAAAGGGTGGGCCCGATAGTCAAGAAAAGCCCATCATGGGATCTCATGATCGTGGCCCACTTGTCGGATTGATGTCATATTTTAGGTTTTACTTATTGTTATTATTTAGAACATCGTGAACGCTTTGGATTTCTTTGTTTGGTTTTAATTTTAGTTTACTTCACCGCTAAGTAATAGGTTACGTACATGGTGCGAGTTTTGAGGTATAAAATTTTTTCTATAAATAGGCACCCCTTGTAGTTCTTTTCATTGATTGAAGATTAATAAAAATTCTGTGTTTTCCTACTCTCTGAGTTGTGAAGCCTAAGTGGGTGCGAAACCTTCCCTTTTTGAAGGGCTAACTACCGTGGTGTGAAGCCACATCGACCCCGATTCACTCCCATCCTCCATCATCTTCTTTTCCATCTTTCACCACCATCCATACTTCGAATTCGTCCCTTTTGTTGCATAAAATTTCTTCATTACATCAGATTTTCAGATTTCGACTCGCCGGCGAGCTGAAACTTTGGCGGAGCACCACGCACAAACCGTACATCGGATCGAGCTGATATTTGGGGGTTTTGGAGTCCATCCCTGGCCGACCAGGGCCAAGGTGGCTTTTTTCTGAATAGTGGGCCCCACACATGTGCGGCCGTGATCACACGCACGAGCGTTTGGGCCATTGTTGCTGTCCGCGCGTGGGAAGTGTCTTTCGGTTCAGGTTTTCTTCTTATTTTACCCTTTCATACCAGTTTTTCATAAACCCTAACCCTAGATCGCATTATCCTTAATTTATTTGCCTCTTTTCTCACCCTAGGGTTCCCCGAATTGGAATTTCTGAATCCCTTGGATTAAGGGCTGATTACTATGCATGTGTGGGTGATTATTTCTTATCTTTGAGTGTCGTTTGGTTTATAATTTTTATTAATCCAGCCCTATCATGTGTAGGCCTGGACCCGCATAGATTCCCCTTAATTGAATGTTTGGACTTTCGTGTGGGATATGGAATTTGTGTAATTGTTTATGAACTAACGTGATCTTAAGCCTGAAATCTTGCATATCACATTTAATTTTCATGTCCTGCATCAAATTGTCTAGTTGAATAGTCTCCACCTCTTGTTACGGACCTTGAGGAGTGAGCAGTATGTTTGCTAGTCTTGTTTGTCACTCTTTTAAGTGAATAGCCTCCTAGTGTTTCTCTTTTCATTTTCTTATTTAACGTTTTGGAGTTTGTGGAGATGAAGGGAATGGACGAAGATGTATATCTCACCCCCAATGGAACCGAATTTCTTTTTATCAAATATCAAGAAATCTTACCCCAAATAGCTGGTACAAAACTTTGATGGTAGTGGTGGTGATGATGATGGTGATTGGAAGGCTGAAAGTACAATTTAGTCGACTTTGTGGTGTGTAAACCCAAATAATTGGTGCTTGGGTTTTAAGGACATTAGAATCATGATGAAGCTCTCCTTGGAAAATGGTGGTGGATGGGTGGTCCATGCTGACGGTGGCTCATGTAAACATGTTCCTATCGCTTTTTTTATTTATGGTTTTTGAATTTGTAGAGAAAGGAGGGAAGGGACAAATATGCATTATATGTGTATGATAATTTGGCTTTATTGGAATCACACAATTTTTATGGAATCAGTGAGAAAGCTGACCCCAAATGGCTGTTACAAAGCTAAGATGATGGTGGTGGTGATGACAACGAAGATAATGATGATGATGGTGGTGGTGATGATGATTGGGAGGTAGGCCAAAAATTACGACTTAGTGGACTTCGTGGTGTGTAAACCCAAATAAATGGTGGCTTGGGCATCAAGAATGTTCCTTAGCAAATGGTGGTGGAGAATTGGTCTTGATGACGATGATTCCTGGAAGCAGGTTCTTATCACCAAATGTGAATTATAGGAGGGCAGATGGTCTTTATTCAGGAAGTAGGGCTAGCTGGTATTGTGGTTCTTCCATTTTGTAAGGTAATTTGCCAAAATGACGTAATACATTTTGCTGGACTGCAACTCTTGATAAGGTACTCAAGATTCACGGCTGAGCCTCTTGAAACTTGAGGACACAGACTTGCCAGTAGGTGCTCCATGTGCTTAGCTGCAAAGAGACTGTTATTCACTTGTTATTGTCGTGCCATTCCACCTGGGGATATGGTGCTGTCTATTTAATCTTTTTCGAATCAGCGGTTATCTTGGAGCTGTTGCTGAAGTTGGTGGATTGTGCTGCATTTAGTATAGGTAGGTTTCTCTGAAAGATCTATTAAGGCTGTTTAATGGAGAATGTTTGATTGGATGTATTAAGGCTGTTTTTGAAAAAAATGGATTCCATTTTGAGGGGGGGCGGGGATTTGGCTATGTCAATCCACCATCTTCTTTGCTATCCAAACAACACAAAATGTTACATCAGTGGAAAAAACTCTTCTTTTCTTTTCCCATTATCCAAATAGAAATTTAGGAAACTTTTTTTTAGAGAACTGTTTTTTATTATTAGAGAAGCGCTAAAAAGTGCAAAGAATACAACCCAACTCTACAACTCAAAAACAGAGGAGATATTGCTAGAATTAACTTCCTTTACAACAAACTAGTGCATAATATTTTATTTCCTTAATAATCTCCTCGAATGAAGATCTTCTATTTGTAAAACTTACATTGCGCTCACTCCAAATGGACGATAGTACCACTAAAACAGAAGATGCCATATAGCTTTCCCTTCTTTGTCCACCCCACCTCCTTGCCATGCCCGAAACAAATCCGTGAGGGACCATTTTGCACAAAACCTACATAATTGTTATTGTTTTTGATGCAGGACAATTAGCCACTTTCTCTAAAAGCTTGAATTGATAGAGCATGGCGAATTAATCCCTTTATCTCATAGCCTAGGCCCCACATCCATGGGTTGGGTCCTCGGCCGAACCCTCCTCGTGGGGCCCAAATCACATGGGCTCCACCCCCTTGTGAACCCAAAATTCCTCCACACATGAGCCACCCGCCTCACATGGGCCGCCCACCCCGAGCGTGCCCCCGCATTCCACTGGCCACCCCACTCGAGCCCGATGTGAAAATGCCCCCGCATTAATCACCCCCTGTGAGGAATCTCGAACATGAGACTTCTCGCTCTGATACCAATTTGATGTAGGACAATTAACCAATTGCTCTAAAAACTCGAATTGATAAAGCATGGCGAATTAATCCCTTTATCTCATATCCCGGGCCCCACATCCATGAGTTAGGTCCTTGGCCGAACTCTCCTCGCAGGCTCCAAATCATATAGGTTTTTCCCCCTCATGACCCCCAAATCATATGGGTTCTACCTCACAAGAGCCACCCGCCTCACACTGGCTGCACACATTGATTGTGCGCCTGCATCCAACTGGCCACCTCACTTGAGTCCGGTGTGAAAATCCCCCTACATTTGTTTCCTTCCACAAAACCTCCATAATTGCATGAGGGACCATTTTCTACACCCCTAGATATGATAAGAAGGACCATTCTATAGTTCAAATAAATAAGTTTGTAATTCAAATCCGTCTTGTTTGATAGAATGAGCTAGTTCGATCAAGTTTGGTTAGGAGTTTGAGCCTTATTCCTTTAAGCTCACAAATCTAGTAAAAGAAGGTTAGGGAATGCTAGGACGGCGGGAGGCCTACATGGCAGTGCTGTCCTAATTCTTTCAATATTTCTCCTTTTTGTTCCCTCTTGGGATGTGCGAGTAAGGCGCTTGAAGTTTTGGTTACTTGGACTAAAAGAGTCATAATCTGTGGTAATGCCCATCAACAAGATACATGTGTGAGATCAATGCCTAAATAATGTCTAGCCTCGCTTGATATTTTGGTTGGCACATATAAAGGGCAGCAGTGATGTAGGACAATTAACCACTTGCTTTAAAAGCTCGAACTGTTAGAGCATGGAGAATTAATCCCTTTATCTCATTGCCCAGGCCCCACGTCTCATGGGTTAGGCCCTCGGTCGAACCCCCCTCGTGGGCCCCAAATCACATGGGTACTGCCTCACACGAGCCACTCGAGTCACACGGGTGGGGCCTGCATCTCACGAGCCACCTGCATCACATAGGCCGCCCACCCCGAGTGTGCCCTTGCGTCTCACAGGCCACCTCACTCGAGCCCGGTGTGAAAATGCCCCCGCATTAATCACCCCCGGTGAGGAGTCTCGAACACGAGACCTCCCGCTCTGATACCAATTTGATGTAGGACAATTAACCACTTACTCTAAAAGCTCGAACTGTTAGAGCATGTAGAATTAATCCCTTTATCTCATTGCCCAGGCCCCACGTCTCATGGGTTAGGCCCTCGGTCGAACCCCCCTCGTGGGCCCCAAATCACATGGGTACCGCCTCACACGAGCCACCCGAGTCACATGGGTGGGGCCTGCATCTCACGAGCCACCTGCATCACACAGGCCGCCCACCCCGAGTGTGCCCCTGCATCTCACAGGCCACCCCACTCGAGCCCGGTGTGAAAATGCCCCCGCATTAAGCAGCCACATGTTAAATTATTTGGATCTTACACTATTACGGTTGCATGTAATATGCACCCTTGCATCGTGCGGTTCCCTGCTATCTTTATTTTTTTTCTCATTTCCCTTTTAATAACTGCTTCACTTTTTGTTTTTACGACACATGCAAGTCACTCCTTGGAGTCAATAGACTACTCTTTGTACTATGACTACTTAGGTCCACTCATCAACATGATACACGCATGAGATCAATTCCCTCATGATGTCTATAGCCTTGCTTGATTTTGGAGCTGGTGCACGTTAAAAACAAGGTACTAGTGCTGAATGACTTGGATCTTGCCCAAACTTTCTATGGTTGCTTGTGCATCTGTGCTATGTAGGCACACACATCAAGACAATAAAACCCACAAGGTCAATGCCCACAGCCTACATGATTTTGGGCCAGTACATGTTAAGAGCAGGGGTTCACATGCTGAACTACTTGGATCTTAAATAAAATTTCTGTGCACATGCTCTGTGCTGTGCGTCACATGGTTCCTTACTGGAATGATTACTAGTCCTTGTGGTGGGTACTTGTAGAAGGTGAAGGGATAAAAGAGAACTTTTATGCTCAGGCAAAGCATGATTCTCTATATTTGTGAATATTGAAATTGCACACGTGGAAGACATGTACCTCAGGTTGAATACCCTGAATCTTAGGCCTTATTATAGATGTGTCACCCTAAATGTTGTCATAATTGTCATTGTATCACAAATCGTAAGAGAATTGGAACTGAATCAAATTGCAAATTGTAAGGTTCTTTCTGATTTTCCTAGAAAATTAGAATAAAAGAAAAAAAAAACTTAATTCAGAAAAAGTAAATATATCAATGATCCATTTTCCAATATGCATCAAGAAAAGTATAGTAATGGAGAACCTGCGAAATGGATGTATATGTTATAGTCACTCAACAATAAAGTTTTAACTCCACATCTATGCATTTTTAGTATAAATTTATAGTTTCAAACGATATATAAGGACCGAAAAGTTGCCCCTTCCCCTCTTCAATCATCATGCATCTTCCCCTTCCCTCTTGTCATTGACGACGTCATTATCATCATCACAAAGGTATTCAATAATGGTAACAGTGGCCATAATGGCCAATCTTATGGTCCGTTAATATACGGATCATAACAGTCCCTGTAATGGTTGTTACGACCTCGTAACGGTCAAAATTTGTTTGTAAGGAAAAATATATTGGCCCCGTATTAGCTTGTAATGGGCCCGTGTTGGTCTGTTTACGACCTTGTATCGCCCAATTGCGGGCCATTTTTATATTAAAAAAAAAGGGTATGGACCCATATCGTGTAATGGGCACCATCGGCCATCACAGCTGTTTCTAAATACCATGCACATCATTGTGATCATGAAGAATAATACTGTCGTTTCTTCCTCGTCAAAATTGGATGAAAGAAATTCCTCTTTACTCATGGGAAGCTTTGTACAATACAATATAATTGTGCATTTCAAGCTTAGTAATTAGCATAACTAAAATCACCATTTTCGCTGCACATTCTACATGTGAGCACGTGGCCATGTATTAACTATTGAGCATTGACTGCTAGAAAAGAAAGGTATTTAATAAGTTAATGTTTTGAGTTTATAACTATGTTGCTTGTCTTGTGATTGTGAAGATCCAACCCCTTCATTGTGATGAGGACATCGGATACTTGATTTATTTTATGAAATTTGAACTTTGATCTCTTTTATTAAATCACATCATAAAGCATTCATCCTACATCACGTTGTCTTCTATGGGCTACACAAAGATTCGTTCATATCCGTTCTTGAATTGCCTTGTGGTAGAGTATGATCCTCTTTCTCAGCGTTCCATTCATTATTGGACTCCATATCTGATAAACAAATGGGATCAAGCCCTTGTCACACTTCGAGTTGCAGATTGTACTTTACAAAAAAGAAAAAAAAAGAAAGCAAGTAATCTTTTTTGCTCACGTCTATTTCTCTTCTTTGGATGAATCTACAATCAGTGTTCGAAATATCGGTATCGCACCATGTATCGCACCCTTGGGATGCAAATATATATCGGTTATCGCATAGGATATATCGTTTGTATTGCGTAATTTATCGCACTTTTTGAGAAACATGGGGAAACATTGGGAAATTGTTGAAATTTTCAATGAAACTTCATGGATTATTAAAAAAGACCTTAACACACTTTTAAATCATGAAATCTCAAAAAAGAAGTGCACATAATAGGTTTCCTTTGTATAGGGTCTTAAGCTATGTGTTGTCTGGTTGAATTAAGACCACTGTATTCAAATATGATGCATAACATTTATAAATGTATCAGGACATGCATGAAAACACAACCAATTGATAAGGTCTTATAGATTTGGATGAAAGACAAATAAATATTACTTTGATGTAAAACTTTTATGGCCCACAAAAGGTTTTCAATGATCATTAACCAATGTTTCATATGTCGTGGTCCACCTGACACTATTATCTTATTCATTTCTAGGACCATGGCCTAAAATAAGTTGAAAAAGCATATGAATGGCGTGTATATACAATTCATACATCGAGGTAGCCCCTATAGTCAGCAGGCCCACCCATGTCGCTGGTTCTACGGTCTTGCCCAAGTTGGGCTTTGCGGGTACCTAACAAGAGATGGACGGACCTATCATGGGCCGTATGGGGCCCACTATATTATATATGTTTTTTCCGCACCATCCATACATTTTGACAAGTCATTTTAGGACATGATCCTAAAAAAGAGGCAGATTTAAGGCTCAAGCGGACCACACCACATTAAATAGTGGTGATTGAGTTATTTGCAATCTAATCTGTTCAAAACATTGTAGGGCCCATTGTGATGTTTATTTGGCTATCCAACCTGTTCATAATGTCACATAAACCTAAATGAAGTTAAAAAATAAATATCAGCTTGATCCAAAACTTGTCCCTACCAAAAAGTTATCAATGGTAAGCGTTCAATTTCCACTGCTTCTTGTAGTGTGGTCCACTTGAGACTTAAAAAAGTTATCATTTTATGAACTGATGCCCTAAAATGATCTTCTAGTAGACCCCACAGCCCGCACGGGAGGTTCATCTGAGTTAAAGAGACTAGCAAGGGAAGCGGGTTGGCAGGTGTACCACACACCATCGATTTGGCTGGTGTGTTAACGTCACCAAGTTCTGTGGGTCCCATCATGTGGTATGTGTTATATCCAAATCGTCCATCCATTTGGCGAGCTTGTCATAAGGCTTGAGCCGAAACGCAAGATAGATCAAAAGATCAAGTGGACCATACTGTAAAAAGCAATGGGGGATTGAACGTCTACCATTGATACCCTTTTAGGGGTCACAGAAGGTTTGGATCAATATGATATTTGTTTTTCCTCTACATCAAGGTTTGTGTGAACTTATTAATAGATTGGATGGAAAATAAACGTTATGGTGGGCCCTACAAATGTTTTAATAGTGAGAATCATTCTCCCACTTTTATTTGTGGTGTGGTCCAGTTGAGCTTTGGGTATGACCAGTGCTGTCAAATCGCATATGCCATTGTATGCGATCAACATATGCTGTTTGCATATGCGATCGCACAATCGCATATGCCATGGCATATTTTTTATAAAATGAAAAAAAAATTAAAAATGAAAAAAATCTAAAAAAATTAGGAAAAACTTGCCTAATTAGTACAAATGATTGGATTGAGTTATTTTAGTTATTTCATTATAGTTTGAGTGTTTCATTAAGTTATATATTTAATTACATATATTATATTATATAAATTTTAACAAAACAATCAAGCTACATTAAAAGAGAACTAATTATTATAAACTTCGAGCCAAGAAATTTTACTAATAA
Source organism: Magnolia kwangsiensis (assembly GCA_037074715.1). Classification (NCBI taxonomy): domain Eukaryota; kingdom Viridiplantae; phylum Streptophyta; class Magnoliopsida; order Magnoliales; family Magnoliaceae; genus Magnolia; species Magnolia kwangsiensis. Next base: position 75,272,914 of record CM073578.1, read on the forward strand.
ATGAATAACTTGAAACAACTTACAAGTTATAACTTACAACTTAGTTTACAAAAAGTAAGCACAACTTATAAAATACAAAAAATAAACATACTTGAAGTAATTGTAGAGAGATTAGGGTAAGAGAGTAATAGATTTAGAGCTTCGGAGTAGAGAATAGTGAAAATGGAGGGGATATGAGTGCCTATTTATAGGCAAAAGTTCTCCAAATTAAAAAAAATAAAAATAAAAAATTGCTTCCACTCTGATCATTAGGAAATATGCGATCACATATTTATCGCATATAAAAGTATGCCATGGCACACTTGACAGGATGGCATATGCCATCATGGCATATGCGATTCGATCCACAATATGCGCATATGCGATCGCATTTGACAACAATGGGTATGACTCAGTTTTGGGCTAATGCTCTAAAATGATCTTAAAAAATGGATGAACCGTGTAGATATAATAAATACATCATTTAGGGGCCATGTTACTAATCTCCTTTGGACCGTTCGTATAACTCGGAGGTGAGGAGCATTAGCACTGGTCTTTGCGCAACACGTACCCACACCAGTTCTGTGGGTCCCACCATAATGTATGTGTTGTATCCACACCGTCCATCATTTTGGAGAGATCATTTTAGGGCATGAGCCAAAGAATGAGTCAGATTCAAAGCTCGAGTGGACCCACCACAAAAAACAGGATTGAATGCCCACCGTTAAAAACTTCTTGGGGCCGTAGAAGTTTCCGATTAGGCTGATATTTATGTTATCCCTTCGTTCATGTCCATGTTAACTTATTAACAGGTTGGATTACCAAAAAATCTCATGATGGGCCTTAGGAAGGTTTCAACGGTAGGCATCACTGTCTCCTTGGTTTTCTGTGGTAGGGTTTACTCTAACGTTGGATCTGCCATTCTTCGTCTCATTCCCTAAAATGATCTCTCCAAAATGATGGATGATGTGGATACAACACATACATCATGGTGGGGCCCACATAACTTGCTGACGTCACTTTAGTTGCAAATCTCGCCACTCAACCTATCAACAGCTAATCCGCTCCCATTTTTTAAACAGAAAAGGGTTCCGGAAGCATCGAAACCCTAAAATCTCTCCAAAATTCTCAAATTCCTTCAATAAAATCCAAATCTATAGGGTTTTTTGGCAGATTTCTCACTGAAATCTCATGCGCCATTTGAATCTTACTTCTGTTCAAAGAAAAAAGGATAAGGAGTTCAAGATTGTTAAACATGTCCATTTGTGTATCAATCTTGACATGCTCTCTTGAAGTTGGCACCATTCTCTCAATGTAGTCATACAACTCAAATCTTTATTTCTAAATCCGATTGAAAGTTATCATCATATTGAAGTCTTGTATATAGAAAGGTATCCGGCTGCACCCAATGGCCTATGGAGCTGCAAATTCGATCATGCATGAATCATGTTTCAAATGGGGGAATGTCTCTTCTTTATGTCCCCAATATTTTTTATTTTATTATTATTATTATTTTTTTGCGGTAGTTTCCTTGGGTTGATCTATTGCTTCATAAATGTATCCCATAAGATGTGTCTCATATGAGTCTACTAATTTCAAGACCTTCACTAGGACCTATTACACGATATGGGGTTGTAACGACCATTTCGAGTGAGGGGTGCAGCCGGTGCTTCATTACCGATGAGTTGTGGGCATGATGATCCCAAATGCTTGTTTGCTTTGCCTGACAGTGGAAGAGTTTGTGGACTATCTATTCATTCATTGTTGTTTTGCTTGAGTTGTGTGGTCTGGTATCTTCCGATCTTCATGTGTGGTGATGTAGGATGATGGAAATACCATAGGATGCAAGATGAGAGATCAATTTACACATTAATTTCAGCAATCAATATGTAAAATCAAACATAGCCACATAATAGATTCAAAAATTCATATTTATAACACGAAGGTCCTAGGTTATCACATAATGCAGTGCATGAAAATATAAAATAATTCAAGAGTGATCCACTTGGAAGTAGGCACTTTCAATCTAACGTGGGTAATGTTACAATCACATGGATATACAAAGATGCAAGTAAAAAATTTCACGAAAATGCACATTTTAATTAGTGTTTTGTATTCATGGATGAAGATTTAGGAATGGGGTTTTTAGGGATTCAGAAGATCCAGGGATTAGAGAGTTTTAGAGGAAAATCAAAGAAGGAAAATCCCAAACGGGGCTCTTCAAACGTGTCTAGGTAAAGGAGAGGATTGAGTGGGGTTTGATGAGTTTAGAAGGTTGTAATGGAAGGGAAAAGAGGAAGACGAGAGGAGAAGAATATTTTTTGAATAAGAGAATGAGGAAGGATGTACCTTAGAGAATCCACCACCAAACAAGCTTCTATCCTTCCACAATTCAATTGGAAGAGAGGGTTTTTCATAAACCCTAAAACACAAGGAGGACAATTTCTTCATATGAGAGTTGCTTTAATTTTGCTTTCTTCTCAATAACACCATTAGGGTTGGACCTCCACCCCCCGTGCTTTTATAATTAAAAATTCGGAATAATTACAACTATGCCAATCACTTAAGTGAAATGACACATCATCCAAAATAAAAAAACTAAAACACTTATTATTAATCTCAACCATCAAATAAATTCTAAAAATAACAATAAACATAAAGGAAGCAAGATCAGAGTCCAATGAGCCCAGATCTACAAGATTTGTTGGCCCGATGGCCTGATTGACAACATTCAACGATTGGATTGACACGAAATAAAACTCCTATGGCTAAAATGGTCTGCTAAGCAGCCCACATGCATCATCCCAAAGTGGAGTCTTCCTACTGCACGTCCAATGCATGTAGTGTCTTCAAAATGGCCTGGTGGGCCCCATTTGGAACTCGTCTCCCATCCATAAAGAAAGTTGCATTGATATGAATGGTTGTCTTCGTCTTTAGTACACTTGAGTAGGTCCTTTAATGTTCCCATTATGTGGCTTGGGTGAGATGCCGCTCTCCATGGAACCTTTTCTCCAAGCTTGGCACGGTGTTCCGGAGAGCTGCTTAGGCTCTCGGAGGAGGAGACACTCTTTGTTGGCTTCTTTGTGGTCTATTTGGATCGAGAGAACCAATAGGGTTTTCCGTAATGAATCAGTTTCTACTGAGCTGGTTTTCATTCGGATGGGATCTTTAGTGTCCGAGTGTTATTTATGTGAGGGTTTTTGGGATGTGGTTTGGAGCGGTCAGACTCCTCTTTGTATTTAGTTTGTCTGTTTTGTATTATTTTCCCATTTCTCTGTTGTTGTTTTTTGCTTTTGTTTCTTCTTTGGCATTTATGCCATAATAATATTTGCTTCATCTTTCACAAAAAAACCTTGTTTTGAAAAAAAAAAACTGTAAGTATTCTAATGGCTGTTACGGGGTTGATACCGTTTCTTCCTTTAAAAGTATTTTTTGACCGTTATGGCCTGTATTGTAACAGCCATAATGTTGGCTTTTACAGCCACAATTACCGTTATTGAATACTAAAGGGATAGTAGTGGACTTTAGACTATTTAATCAATGGCCAAAACTCTAAATCGGCCAAAACTATATCACGGACTTGCTTTCCCTTAGGGTTCTTTTTTAATGTGCTCTCTTGTAAGTTACAGCCCCTTCGATGTAAAAATCACTCTTAACCCGAACTTATATTCTTGAATGCTCTTCAACGTGAGGTAGCATGTGTTAAAGCATGGCATGAAGGATCTTGGGAGCTCACCATCTGTAACTTTTTTCATTAGATTTTCATGCCCACACATACTTAAATGTATAATGTGATCTCCCTTGCTTTTGTCACGGTGCTCGCATGGATTGGTAACTTTCCCATTTGGAAAGCATGAGATCAATGCGATGTGCCATACAAGGCTACCAAAAAAGCTACATTTATCCATAAGCATTTGACCAGCGTTTGTGTAGGCCGATGCACTGCCCGTGATCACTTGAACTACATTTGCCTCCTTTGCACCTTCGACTACCCAATCAAGAAGTTGAAATTGGTTATCTGCATTCTTAGAAATGTGTGACGTATCAACAGACCTCAATAAATGTACCACTATGACTATTTACCAAAAAGTTGGTAATGGACCTATTTACTCATTTGATCAATCCATTGGACAAAATGGAACATTCTATTTTCACCCATCTTTCTTGTACATTTCCAAGCTCTTCTCAATTTTTCGAACTTCCATCTTTGGTTATTTATTTCTAACTTCTTGATAGTTTGGAAGTCTGAAATCAGGTACGAAAAATGCTACTGCATCCATCATAGCTAAAAAGAAAGGACTTTTAACAAGAGTGAAAGGAAGCACACTCACATATGCAATTCTCTCTATGCCTCTTTTTCTAAATTTGATTTATGGTGGATCGCTTTTCTCTTCTACCTTCCCTGCCAATAAAATCATCCATTGACCTCTTTCTTTCGCCCCCTCATTCTTCCTGTCCCTGTCACCAATATCATGCATGATTGGGACCCATCTGATGTCATATATGGCATCTTTCTTTTGTTGCTTCTCCTTTTCCATTTCTCCCAACAAGTTCTTGAACTTCTCCACCACTTCATCACTTGGGTACATATGCAATCTTCTTTGTTTGGGCTAGTTGATGTTTCTTACGAAACACACATTCCCAATATGCCTTCCCACAAACATTACGTTGTAACCTTCACTCACTTCAAAACAATATTGCCATGTGATATCATCATCTTCTCCCTTTCTCTTCATCATCTTGAATACCAATAACGACCAAATCAAACCCTAAAGACTGAAAAGTATGCCTGGGAAAAAATATGAAAGAGAGGAAAGAGTAAGAGTTTCATAAAATACCTCAAAATTCAAATAAATATAAGAGAAAATATTTCCTGAAACAATATTCGTTTGTATTTTTTTCAATGTACAAATGTGTTGAAACAAATGTCGTTTGAATCTGATTAATGATGCAAAAGATATTTGGATTCTTCTATCTTGGCTTTTGAATAGTAAAAACCATTTGCATGGTCTAATTTCTGGTACATATGTCATGATTACGCCTTTTTTTCTTTGGTCTGTGTGCATAAAGCATCGTCTCTGCCAGAAGATCAAACACTCATGATAGGAGTCCTAAAAGACACTATCAGCATCCAATGATTTTGTCTTGCCTGTCCTGACTCAGGATTGCGAGCATGTGTCACCCCTTGGGGCTCACATGTACAGATGGTCCCATGATTGCAATCCTCTGTCTTCTCAGTGGTACAATTAGATCTAAAATGCAATGGTCGTGCTTCAAAATTAAGCCATACCTTATTTTCAATGTTGAATGTGAACCAGTGGAAATGTTTCCTTCGTTGTTTGACATTCCTCTAAGCATATTGATGGTCAGAATCATCCATTCAATGTAAGTTTCATACAGTTGTCTGTATAGAGTAGCATGCAGACACGGGTGGTACCGATCATCAGATGATGTTGACATGGGCAAATTGAACTCGGTTGATTAAAGAGAATGTCATTTTGATGGTTCATCACCATTAATTTCTGGTCTCCTATCCAATGTCCAAGTGGGATACATGAAAATCCAAATGATCCAAATCATATACCCCATTAGCTCGACTCCATATTTCAAGTTAACTGTGTGATTCTCAAGTTCTTTTACCAGAAGCAGTTCAGATGGACTGATAAAATATGCTCTTCTTTGCACTCCTGATATCTATTCCCTTGTTTAAGACAATAAATGGTTTCAGTACAATTTTTTTTCTTTTTCTTTTTTCCATGCATTACTTTAAAGATGCTCATTGGGACTATCCTCATAATTTGCCTTGATAAAGCACCATGGAATTTAATGTTATTGTTGTTGTTTTTATTTTTATTTTTTTTCTTTTCTTTTCTTTTTCTATTGGTGATATTGTTGTTTCTTTTATTATTACTAATGACATAATGATTTTGCTTGTACATTCCAATACTCATGACTCCAGTTTCCTTATATTGGTGTTGTTTTGTTGTTAGACACATTGTGATGGTTCTTTTTCTATATTCTACTATATGAGGGGGCACTGATGTGTCCCTGTATAATGATTACACTATCATTGTTATGCACTCAGCAGGCATTCTCATCTCAACTTAAATGTCTGTCTTATTGCAGCAGGTAATTTAACTCTGGTTCCCACCACAGAGATTGTAGATTTTGCTGGCAAGCTGCTATCAGATTCCCAGATTAAGCTTTACCGGGAAAGTCTGAAGATGCCTGCTTTGATCTTGGATGAGGAGAGGAGACATACAAGGTTCATTACAAGTAATGGACTCATTGAGGATCCTTGTGCTGTTGAGAAGGAAAGGTCAATGATCAATCCATGGACCCCAGAAGAGAAGGAAATTTTCATGGACAAGCTGGCCACATTTGGGAAGGACTTCACAAAAATTGCTTCCTTTCTCTGCCACAAGACAACTGCAGATTGCATTGAGTTTTACTACAAGAACCATAAATCGGAAAGTTTTGAGAAAATAAAGGAAAGGCTGGAGCTCCGAAAGCAGGGGAGGTGCTTCCCTAGCAATGCATACCTGGTAACCTCAGGGAAGAAGTGGAATCGCGAGGTGAATGCTGCTTCTCTTGATATGTTGGGTGCTGTAGCAGCCCATGCTGATGACAGCAGCAGGAAGACTCAGCAGTCATGTGCTGGTAGATCTATTCTGGGAGGACTTTATGACCATAAAATGTCTGGCAGGGACAGCATTTTAGAAGGGGCAACCAGTGGTGATATTCCGGGGACAGAGAGTGAAGCTGCAGCTGCCGATGTGCTGGCCAGTATCTGTGGTGGTCTATCTTCGGAAGCAATGAGCTCTTGTATCACTAGTTCGGTCGACCCTGGGGAGGGTTTTCAGGAGTGGAAAGGCCAAAAGATAAACTATATGATAGTGGACAGACCTTTCACACCCGAAGTATCCCATAACATTGATGAAGAAGAAACTTGTTCAGACGAAAGCTGTGGGGAATTGGATTCTGTTGACTGGACAGATGAAGAGAAGGCAACATTTATCGTGGCTCTTAGATCTTATGGCAAGGATTTTGCGAGCATCTCGTGCTGTGTCAGGACCAAGTCGAGGGACCAATGCAAAATCTTCTTCAGTAAGGCTCGGAAGTGCCTTGGCCTGGATCTGATTCATCCAGGTCCTGACAATGAAGAAACTCCAATGAGTGCTGCTAGTGGAGGAAGGAGTGACTCTGAGGATGCTTGTCTTGTGGAGATGGATTCGACAATCTGCTGCAGCACCCAATCATGTTCCAAAATGGATGTGGATTTGCCCCCGTCTGTTGTGATGGCCAAGTGCAGTGAAGGATGCAGAGCTGGTAATGACCTCCTTCTGCAGTCTGAGGATATATCAAGTGGAAAGGATGATGTAGGCATCTCAAATCCAGACGAACTTGACACACGGAGGATAGAAGAACCAGATCATGGTGGCAATGGATCTCAGCAAGCCACTAAGCTGGAATCATCTTTTAATGGCAATGACAAAGTGTTAAAGGGAGATGAGTCTCAGTCTGGTATTGTTCAAGGACTGTCGCAGAGGGATGAAGCAGCTACAGCATCTGCTGTACTGGACTGTGACCTGCCTATGCAACCTCCTCATAATAGTGCAGATGATTCTTTGGTTGATTCAGAATCCAAGGAACACGAAACTTCCCAGGTAAGATCATCCGGTCTGGCCGAATCTGTCTCTGTGGAAGGGCCAAGAGGACTTTCCCAATCTAGATCATATGATGTGGTCGAGTTCAAACAGGGGGTTGAACCAGGTACATCTGCTGAGGGGCTTAAGACCAAAGCAGAGGCACCTGACCAGGGAATTGAATCGGGTACATCTGCTGAGGGGCGTAAGACCAAAGCAGAGGCACAACTTACAGTGCCTGAAACTACTACTGGTTTGGATGATAGCAAGGTTGCAAAGACTGGTCCATTAGAAGCAAGTAACTGCAGAAGCAGCTTAGGTTGCCCCATGCCAGATTCAAACACAGTGTCTGATCATCCAGAAATGGAGATGACTGCTTGCCCAGGTTTCAGTACTGTCCCCAACCACCAGCATCACGTGTCACTAAAACTGCCTCCTTCCCGGGAAAAGAAGCCGCACATCATCTCATGGCCGCAGAATGGGCATTGCCCCTCTGAGCTTGCAAACGTGGCGTTGCAAGATTCATCCACTGCCATCACCGATCATGTGGACCCTCTTCATCAGCCTGCCACACAATCAATTCTTAATTTTGAGGAGCATGGGATCAATCAGCACCAGAAATCTGACTGTGTTGATTTTCGACAACAATATCTGCCGTTGCAAATTCTGAAGGGCTACCCTTTGCAGATGTCAAACAAGAATGACATGAATGGGGAATTAGCTTTGATCGGTGAAAAGCCAGTCCTTCAAAATTATCAAAAGATGAGCAGGAATTCCCATTCCAGCCGGTTCATTTTTGTGCCAGATTCCTACACTGAGAAATGCAATGGTTCCAAGTCCCCCATCCATTCAGCTTCTTCTGAACTTGCATTTCTTCCCACAAGTGAAAAATCAGAAAGTAATCTTGGATCCTGCTCCCGGAGTTTGGATAAGCAGGCGACAATGAGTTGCTGTGAGGCAGAAAAGCAATCTCCAGGGATTGGTGACTTCAAACTCTTTGGTAAGATTCTCAGCCATCCGCCATCTTCGAACAAAATGAATTGCCCAAAAGAAAATGAAAATGAGGACGAGTCCCCTTGCAAATCAAACAAGTCTTTTATCAGCTCCAACTCTGAACATGGAACGGATGGAACTTCAATCAAATCAAAGAAGCTTCAGTCTAGTAGTAGCAGCTGCATGGGTGTGGAGGAATTTCCAATTAAGAGCTATGGGTTCTGGGATGGGAGCAGGATACAGACTGGTTTTTCTTCCCTGCCGGACTCTGCCAAGTATCTGGCAGCAATCAGTGAATATCCGATGCCTGTATGTAGAATAGATCAGCGGCCACTGCCAGCAGCAGTGGTCAGGAGAAACGAACCGAGCCTGGGATCCCTGTCGGTTTCCAACATGAACGGAGGAGGATTGACTGATTTTCAGCAGGCATACAGGAGTGCTGATGGGGTGAGTGTGCAACCCTTCTCAGTAGTGGATGCAAAGCGGCGGCAGGACATGTCTGAGTTGCAGAAAAGGAATGGGTTTGAAACGATGTTGGGATTTCAACAGCAGCAGAGCATGGGGGTGGTTGGGATGAATGTCGTGGGGGGGAGAGGAATCCTAGTTGGAGGATGCACTGGAGTATCAGACCCTGTGGCAGCGATAAAGATGCATTTTGCCAATGCCGAAGCAACACGGTTCGGTGGTGGTGGTAGCAGTGGCGGGTCTGTTGGAGTGATTAGGGAAGATGAGTCATGGGGGAGAGACGTAGGTAGGTAGGTAAAAAAGATTTTAAAAAGGAAAAAAAATGTAGAAAGAAAGAAAGAGGCTGGGGTGTTTGGGTTGGTTGGTTTGGTGGGGTGGGGTGAGTTGGCTGGAAGGCTCACACGGCATGGTGGTAGTGTTGCCGTGTCTTGTATAATAGTTGTGTAACCTCAATGAAATGAAACGGAAAATGGATGGGGTTTCTCTACCTCTTTCGTTTTTTTTTTTTTTTTTTCCCTTATTTTTTTCTTAAAAATCTCTTTATGGTGTTTGTAATTTGCTCTGCTTTGTATTTGTTGTATTGATGAAAATGGAAATAACCTGCATTCCAAATGGGGGATCCTGATTGATGATGCGGTTTATCTCTAATTTTATATCCCCGTTCCTTTTTAAAAAATAAAAATAAAACATTAGTATGGTGGATTATGCCTAGTTTGCGGGGCTTGGATCTGTAAACACGGTCTCTCTCATGGTGATCGCAGCTGCAGGATACAGGATGAAGCGTGGATGGATACTTGTTGTGGTGGGCCATTTGATCAGCTGCCATCATATATATGGCTGTCTGTGTTTTGTGTTTTCTTTTGAGTCTGGTGATGGTGCTAATAAGGAGCACAGACGGGTTTTGATTTGGTTTTTGGGTTTGTCATATATATTTATATTTATGCCGTAAATTAAACTTTATATAAACTATAAATGTAATAGAAATGGTAATATGCCATAAGTTATACTCTTGAAAGAGAATTTTAGCCTTATGTCATTCGAAAAAAAAAAGGAAGAAAGAAATTTGTACGTGCTACTACTTACAGAGCTTTATGACATTTGTATACATATATTTGCATGCTGTCCACCTTTTCTAACATAAGCTTTTCACCTATTCATTTATTTACCTGCTTCCGTCTATCCAACCCAACCCATGCATGCAATTGAGTCCCACCGAAAATCAGGCCCATCCAATTATTAGTTAGACCACACCATAGAAAATGACTGACAACCACTTGAAAAACCCTCTAAATTGATGTGGAGGCCTACATGATGGCTGGATCGGCCTCCTTGGGGCATCCAACTCTAATAGTGGTGTGACCTTTATGCACAGGTGGGCCTCGCAAGTGCTTATTTGAACCGGTTTTTGGTGTGCCCATATTGTCTACAACCTGTTGTACGCAACCCTCAAAACAACCAAGCTCAGTGGGGCCCACTTTCTAACATCCACTCCGTCCACCAAGTTTTATCCATGATTCTAGAGTATGGAGCAAGTTATCATATTGATCCACGGTTCAAGTATATGCCCCACTTCAGGGAACAATGGGATGGGATGGGATGCCAACCATAGGTACAGCTGTACATGAACCGAGTTAGCTCGGTTAACTCGCTCGCCTAGAGTCGAAAAAGCTCGATTCAACTCTGTTCGAAACTGACTTTGATCCGAGTCAAGCTGATTTTTGGAGCTCGAAAAAATATTTTGAGCGAATTTCGAGCTTGGCTGACCTCGAATCAATCCTCAACTCAAATCGAACTCCAGTTGAACCAGTTCGGTGACTCGGTTATTTTGATATTAATGTTGCTCACCAATTGTTTGATGCAATGGCTCAACGAAGTATTGTTTTGGGTGGAAGGTATGGATATGAAACAAATTACTACCAAAAGAAAAACATTATATGATAAAACTATCTTTGAATCTTGATTTTGATGTTGCCTATTGAGTGTTTGATGAAATACATGTAAACTGTTGCTGTTGTTTTGCATATTGTGAGAAATTAAAGGTGTACTCCATGTGTTTGAGAAAATGCTGCACTGGCTTATACTGGCCCGAGTTGCTGACCGAACCGAGCCAAGGTGGCCAGTTAGGCTCGAGGATTGAGCCGAGCCAAGTTCAAGCTGGGGTTAGCTAGTGGTCGAGTCGAGTTTCACCAAGCTCGACCAGATTCGACTCATGTACAGCTCTAACCATAGGTTTGTGTGGTGGACCACCATCATCAAACCTGGGATGCCAACCATAGGTTTGTGTCATCACCAAATCTGGGATGCCAACCATAGGTTTGTGTGGTGGACCACCATCATCAAACCATTAACCAGGTGTGAATCACCAGGAAAAAGTGAACATATAAGAATAGCTTCATTCAAAACTCAGGTTAATAGGAGCAGTTTTACATTGTTGACATTAGCGTAGCCTATTGGACCTGGACTTTCTTTATGGACTCGAAATTGTTTTAAAATGTACTAGTGTTCAAATAACGGTTGTCACCTAATGTACCCGAGTGGATTTAAATATACCAATATAATTTATGAATGTTGGGAAACTACACAAACTCTCTCTTTGCCGTGCAAGTTAATGGGATTAATAATATAAAAGATTTAGCGGATAAAAATTACTTTTAACACAAACAAGCAAATAATCAAACATGTAAGATGCAAGAGGCACCAAGAATTTTTTATGAAAAACCCCCGATGTGAAGGGAAAAACTATAGGACGTGGTCGAGTACAAATTCAGTATAATTAAAATAATAGAAGTACAATAATCAAGTCGCTTCTCTTAAATATCCCAACTACATAACTTAAAGGTGGATTACAAGTAACATGAAAGAAATGAATTTCTCATCAACTAGAGATTGTAGAAAATCCCTAACACAACTCTTGGAGAAGACAATTGAAGCAACCGACATTATTGATATATCCTCACGAACCCAGATACGAAGATTTCAATAATAGAAGCCTCTTGATCTTCTCTTCTACGAAGTCCATTGTTTTTTCTCTTTCTCCTCTTTTTTCTTCAAGAAAGAAAATCCCTAAATGTTACTTCAAACTCTCTAAGGCAAAGGCCATTTTTTTTTTCTCTTTTTAGAGTAACACCTCGTACTTTTAATACTCGAGTATTACCATTTAAATCATAAAAAGTATTTAGGCGTATAGGAAACACACAATATAGATGTCATCGTCAGATAATTCGTAAACAGACCGTCTTTGTAACCCATGAACCATTCTAGAAAATTTTATTAGTTTACAACTCTCATCCAGCCAAGTCTAAGGTCATTTTTTGAGTTAATTGACATCTAAGAAGGATCTTACTCACCAATCACTTTCTAAATTAAAAAAAAATAAAACAACCCAGTAATACCTTGTGTACATCGTAGGGTACACATCTACCTAGCAAGATTGCAATCAAATCATTAAATTTGACAAATACATTTCACATATAGGCAAGTCAAGAAGTCCGGTATCTTAAAATCAAAATGAATCTAAAGCACTCAAATTAGATCAGTAAGTTGGGGGCATCTTGTAATGACCCAAACTGTCCATTTAGTAGACCATTAGACCTTAAAACATCTTAAATTTGGGGTCAAATCATTATATCCACCATTCATTAGACCTATAACCCTCAACCTAACAATCCACAACTTGATTTCTCACTCAAAATGGAGCCTAGGACATTTGGACCATTGATATTCAAATTCTAGATGATCCAACCGCTAAATTGTTGATAAACATTAAATAAATGCCTTCCAATAGCCATAAGACTATAAACCAGAAATTTAAGTCAAATCCAACCATTAGATTATCTAGTATCAATGATTAGTTATCAAAAGGTACACTGGGGTAACCCTTTTCAAACATCAGAACCACTAATTATCGGGCCATTCTACTCATTTTAACAATTCATCACTCAATCATTGCGATTGACCCTAAGATCACCCAATCTACTAAGGATTTCCATATAAGCAGGGATAGAAATCCTATGAATCACTAATGAAGATATTAGGAAAAGATCTGATCGTCAAATCTCCAATGATTGTTGGATATTGTCATCTAGACGCACGAATCCATTATTATGGCCCACCTAGGCTTTGGATCAACTTAATATTTGGTGAAAGGCCCTTATTGGGACCTATAAAGGGGATGGGCAGAGTGTATTTCACTGAATAGTGCGTGGACCCCACTTTTAGACCCGTGTGTGTGCATAGATTATGCACACCTGCGGTGCACTAGAAAGATTGCACAGACCACCCATCCTGAGCGTTTATCATGACAATTTGAGCTGTCCATCGGATACGGATTGTGAATCCGACTAAAACCTTGACTTTTCCATCGTTGCTATGCACATGTGCAAGCACAAATGTGGGAGAAACAGTGCGTGCGTGCAGCGCATTTCGAAAATGGAAAAAGATTCCATTTCTCCCTTCTTAGCTGCATTCACACACATCCTCCCCTTGCATCCTAGCCCTCCAACTCAGAAGATCTCCGCCTTACAATCCAAGCCAACTTTAGGGCTTTCATCGCAATGAAAGAACCGCCGCAACTCAGATACTCGGAACCCACCGAGATTTGTGGACTAATGTCCAGAATATGGAGCCCACGTTGATCATTGTTCCAATCCATGCTACCTATATGCTTCAAATCTCAAGATTAGCCATCCAAATTGAGATTCACCATTGGTGGCTGGATCGTATTCCTTAATCGACCAAAAAACCCATCACTCTCTAGTGGGCCCTGTTTCCAGATTAGAGATGATCATACAATGGGCTAGGAGACCAGAAGTCCATCCATCCAGTTCGATCACATATATGCAAGCCAGGTCTTTAAGTTATTGCCTATAACTCTCTCTATCAAAGCAAATGCTCATAACTAATCAATAACTAATCCCTTGATTAGTTACATCCGATTTCTCTAGAAGCTGATTAGGACAACTATATATAGCCCTTTCCAATTCGGGAAACATCGAAAAGAAACCCTAAAAGTTAGTAAGACTGAAAGAAAAAAGAGAGATAGCGCCGTCCGTCTATCGTTGCACTGACTCGGTCCGAGTCGCTGCAAGTTCAGGTTGAGTCCAGGGTTTCACCTGGTCTTTCCAACAGAGAAAGATGAAGAAGAAGGGAAAGAGAAGAGAATCAATGCGCTACACCGTTTCGAGTTTCCTAAGTTGTGAGTTCAAGCCAGCTGGGCTGAGATGGGTCCGGGGTCTGGTATGGTTATTGTTGGATGCTCCAGTATAAAGAAGAAGAGAAGAAGAAGAAGATCAGAGAGAAAGGAGAGAAGAAAGTGGAGTCGATGTGCATTGACTCGCTATCAAGTTCACTATGGCGAGTTGAGTTTCATCAACTCATTGATTTGCTGAGTCGAATCTGGTTCAAATCAAGGTTTGGTGTAGACCATTTAGGCATAGAAGAAATGTGGAAGAAGGGAGAAGGAAGAAAGAAATGAAAGAGTGAGAGAACGGGTGAATGTCATCCCAACTTACCTAACCGAGTTAGCACCTGGTTGATCTCAAGTTCAGTTCCGATTTGGAACTAGACTCGCTGTTGAGTCTAGTAGAGTCAACTCACTGAAATCGAGTCGAGTTTTGCTGGATGTGGGTTAAAAGGAATTAGGAAAGAAGAAAGGAGAGAGAGAGAGAGAGAGAGAGAGAGAGAGAGAGAGAGAGAGGAGTGAAGAAGAAGGGGATTTCAAGTTTGCCGAGTTGATTCTATGAGTCAACCCATTGGTCTACACCAAGCCAGGTCGAGCTCAGTCAGGTCAGGGCAACTTTGGTTTAGTCTAGTTATAAAAGAAAGAGAAAGTAGAAGAATTAGAGAGAGGAAAGAAGGAGAAGAACAAGGAAGAAGAATGTGGTAGCAGAAAAGACTTAAGTGCTATGTTGACTCAGTGAGTTAAAACCACTCATTCTATTGGAGAGATAAGCCAATAGCAAGTCGAGATCGGTCACGTTAACGACATTGCATCAGGTAAATTTCCCTCATACGTTTTTATTTATTCAATGCAAGTTTATAGCATTTTCAAGTAAAATGAAGGCCTGTCATGTTAACTTAGCGAGGTGTGGTGAGATTTGAATCAAGTTTGGGTTCAACCAACCAACAACCCTTGTCAGCATCGAACTCATATTGTGACATGGTGAATTTCTATAGACCTGCCTTCGAGTCACACTAAATTGCATCAAGTTGAACCGAGTTAGATTGAATCCATTCCATTTCAACTCAAGTAGTAGACCTCTAACTATCCCTATGTGGAAGTTTTAATGTTATAATATTCTCGAATATAAATTTTGATTTAAGATAAGAGTTAGGTCTTAATTCCAATTATTATACAACAACCATAGGATAATCTAAGACAATTGGATGGTATTCATGAATTACGGATTGGAATGATCTCAAGGCCATCCACAACTTCTGCACATCATTTGACTAAAAGTGAGTCCACATTTAGAAGGTGAGGATCACCCTTCAAGCTTTTCTAGATCATGATAGTGATTTTAGTTCATTTATTTTATTAATTGCTTGATTCAACATTCAGTAAAAATGGTGATAAATGTTAGTTTCTATTTGTGTGTTTCTTCATAATTGATTGTCGGTTAGATTTAAATTCAAGTACCTGAATATGTTGTGGATCACAAATATCTTTATTTTGGTTTAAATGAAACATTTTATATGGATAAGAGTTATTGATATTGTATATGGCTTGTTTTTACCACTTGTGATTATTTCATGGTATTTTATGAGATCCTCGAACTAATAGCCATTTTTATAATGAATTAAATAAAAATTACGTTATGGACTTACCATCTTGTGGATTAGTTGTGGCTATGTGGCTTTTGAAAATAATATTTTCTATCACATCCTTGAATTGAATATTTGCCCCTTGCGGTTTTGATGGAATAATTGTCCTATATAGCTTTGATAGATTATTTATGTATAACCTTGCGGTGGTAAAATTCTCTTGTCAAACAATGATTGGCTGCTAGTTAAAAAGTTTACCATTAACATCATAATGTTGGAGTCTCATGAGCTGAGAATGGTGGTGTGAGACGCTATACCCAAGCTGTCGGCCTATGTTGGGTGACAACCCCCATAATAACCATTGAGCTTCATAAATTGGTTGGTTGCAATTGAAATAATAATGGTTGAGCTAATCATGCATTTCATGGCATGCAGACTTTACCCGGTGGTCAATATAAGACAGAGTTTTCTTGGGTCACTATGGGTTGTCTGTTTTGCATGAGTTTTTTTTGGGTGCCTAGTATTCCTTGGGCATATCGTAAAGTACTCTTCTAGGAGGCTAGATCACATTGAGTGTCTTTGTTGCATGGTCTTTTCTGGGTGACTAGTGTCCCTTAGACGTACCTTGAGTATTTTTTTAAGTGGCTAGTTCTCCTTGGGTGACCTTTTGCCAACAGGATGAGCATCCCCAAGTCTGTGAGCACGAGCATGATTCATGCATTTAAACAAGAATACTATTGTGAAATTTATTTAAAGTTTGTGCATTTGATGAATTTTGTCTTATTACTATGATGGTCCTTGCGAAATATTCATTATAAATTGTTCCTAATAACTATTCTTAATTATCACAGTGTTTTGATAAATCTTGGGGGTTATGCCTCACTAGGATAGCCATTGACTCTATCAAACCATATTCAGTGTGCAGGAGATGTTAATGATGTGCATATAGGTGCTCATGTGGAGTATGAGGGGCTAGATGATCTTGCGGCTATCTATTATAGATTTCATTCATGTTTAATTTATACTTTCTTATACTGTAAAGACCTAAGACACTCGTTTGTATAACCCTTTGAGTAGCCACTCGAATATTTGATTATGTATATTTGAACCTCCTTTTATATTTGATTTGTTTCTATTCTGCTAAATTGTTAATTCTGAAAAAAAATGTGTGGAATTTGGGCTATCTTTAAAGGTTAACACTTGAATTTTTGAAAAATGAGTAGTATACTCGGGTTATGGGAACCAGAGTGTTACATTTAGTTTCTTGACCAATACACCAAAATACCCTCACACATACATGTGGCAATAAGAGGCTACTTAAGTCTACACATGTGGGTCCCACTCAACATGAGGAGGGACCTTAACAATCTCCCCCTCCCGACTCATGAGGAAGGCTCCACTATGACCAAACCTGTTTTGCTTCTGCAAAACTCGTGCTTGTCTCTAGGTAAGGCCTTCGTCATCATATTTGAATCATTCATGTTGGTATGGATCTTCTCAAGTTGAAGAGACTTTTCTTCAAGAGCATTATGAATTTAATGATATCTTACATCTATGTGCTTGGACTTGGAATGGAGATTTGGATGTTTACTGAGGTAGATGACACTCTGAGTGTGATAATAAATAACATAATTATCTTGCATCAAGTCAAGTTTTTGAAAGAACATATTCATTCACAACATTTCCTTATAATTTTTTGTCACTACAATATACTCAGCTTCTGTAGTAGATAAGGCCACACATTTTCATAACTTGGAATGCCATGACACTGTGTCCCCTACAAAAGTAAGCATGTACCCTGATGCAGACTTTCCGGAGTCAATTTCACCTGTTATATCTACATTCGTGTAGCCTTCTAACATATGCTTATCACGTCCAAAGCATAAACACACCTTGGATGAACCCCTTAGATATCTGAGAATCCATTTAACTGCTTCCCAATGCTCTTTGTTAAGATTTATAAGAAATCTATTAACAACACCAACTGCATGTGTAATGTCGGGCCTCATGCATATTATAGCATACAAAAAACTTCTTACTACCCATGCATAGGAAACTTTCTTAATTTCTTCTTTTTCTTTCTCACTAGAAGGACTTTGCTTACTTCTTAACTTGAAGTGACCTGTAAGTGGAGAATTGACAGATTTTGCCTTGTCCATACAAAACCTTTCAAGTATTTTTTCGTTGTACATTTCTTATAATAATCATAGCTTGTCGACCTTCCTATCATGAGAGATTTTCATGCTTAGAATTTGTTGTGCCGGTCCCAAGTCCTTTTATGGCAAAGGACTTACTTAACTCATTTTTTTAATCTGTCAATTTTGTTAATATCTTGACTAACAATCAACATCTTATCAATATAAAGCAAAAGAATAATAAAATCACCATCAGAAAATTTCTTAATAAATATATAATGGTCTAAAGTGGTTCTTTTATACCTATGATCTACCATAAATGAATCAAACTTTTTGTACGACTGCCTTGGGACCTTCTTTAACTCATATATGCTCTTCTTCAACTTGCAAACCATGTGCTCATTGCCTTTGGCTTCAAAACTTTCTTCATACTCTATTTATATCTCTACCTCCAAATCACCATGAAAGAAAGCTGTCTTGACATCTACTTGCTCAACTTATAGATTCATGCTTATAGCCAAACCCAACACAACTCAGATGGATGTCATCTTCATCATAGGTAGAGTTGTACATGGAGTCGAACCGAGTCGAGTTGGCCTCAACTCAACTCAGCTCGGTTAGCAGCTACCCCGGCTCATGTTCGGCTCGGCTCGGTGACCGAGCCACTTTGTCCAGTTCGACTCGGCTCAGTCAGCAGCTCAAACCAGTTTGAGCTCGAGCTTTTGAGCTGAGTTTGAGTTCGAGTTTGTGCTTTCAAGATGAGTTCGAGTTTTCAAATTTGAGTTCCAGATGAGTTCAAGTTTGAGGTTGGAATTATCGAGTTAAAGTTGTAATTGTACATAACATTTAATAACACAATAAAACTAAAAATAAAAAATAAAATACAAACTGAAAATTAAAAATATTCTAATTACAACAATATTAGAAATTTTTTTTTTTTTTTTTTACTATCGTTATTTACTAATTACTATTGGAGATGAGATTCATTTGCTGAGCTCGAGCTGCTATCTAATTTTTCATATAAATACTTGTTCACCTATCCCGAATCAAAAGGTGAAGAGAGCTTTTTATCGACCTCTTGTATAGTTTGAATTAGATTTTTCAAACTTTCTTTGAGAGCAGATTTATATGTAGTTCCCAATACCTTGTAAAATGCAGCAAGAATGGAGGAAAACTTGATTTATCATCGAGTGTATACTCTCGATACCTTCGAATGGTCGCTCGATGACACGAACTTAATATGTCAAACACTTTTGAACCCTTTTGCCAACTGGTCGAGGATATCGAACATGCTTTGATGTCATCGGATTTCAAACTTCGATTTTATTGACGCATGGTTCGATTCCTCGACATTTGAAAAACATGAGAGCAGACTTGCCTTAAAAACTTAATAGGTAATGATATAGTCGAGCACCCCTTGATATCATCTGATTTTGAATGTCGATGATGTTTCGACAAAGAAACAAATGCATTTGATTTGGGGGATTGTCTTATTCAAACAAAACAGAGAGAGTACTAGGAACATTCATCGTATTTGATTAGTTACTGAGTTCATTTACATCCTCTTTACATCCCTTGATTCTAAGATAGATCATTTAGAAATAAAGGATTTGTGCTTTTAAACATCAAAAGTTCATTTCGACAGCCTTCCGGCGCCTGATTCGATCATCTCATAGGACTTAGGAGGAATGCCGATTCGATCGACGGGTCATTTCGACAGCCTTTCGGCGCCTGATTTGATCTTCTCCTAGGACTTAGGAGGAATGCCCATCCGAACGACGGACCTTCAATGAAATAGAGATTTCAGCAGCATAACAACGACTGTTTCAACCATCCTCTGGGACTTAGGAGGAATGTCGATTAAATTGACTGATCTTTCTCCTTAGAACCCATGAAGAGGAGAAAATCTGGAGAAAGGAAGCCTGGGCCACGGACTTCGGCAGCACAATGACTCTTGGACTTCACAGACTGTAGAGCAGTCCGGTTGCGTGTACCCTCACAACCGATATCGGTTGCGCGGTCCTGCGCAACTCCCAAGAGACTTCGTTCCTACCTTCTGTCTTCCACTCCGCTTTGCTCCTCTTGAAAATCTTCAATCCTCTTCAATGAAGGGGGGGAGGGAGTATTTATAGGCCCTCGAGCTCATGGAAATCCCGATCTTACCGATGTGGGACTATTCTTTCAACACTTTGGACCTTTTGCAAAGGACGATTTCCACTACTTATTGCGAATCCTGCGCATCCAACATGTCGTTTGCTCGGTCGCGCGTAAGGAACATCAATTGCGCCATACCGCGCAATAATATTTATTGCGCAGACCTGCACAAACACTTTAAAAACTGTCTTGTTCTTCTTCTTTTCGGATGTTCTTCCCATTTCCTTATCTCTTCTTGCTTTAATCCCCCTAAACTACCCCTGGAGCTGAAACTTTACCAAAATACCTAAACTACCCTTGGAGCTGGAACTGTACCAAAATACCTAAACTACCCTTGGTGCTGGAATTGTACCAAAATACCTAAACTACCCTTGGTGCTGGAACTGTACCAAAATACCTAAACTACCCTTGGTGCTGGAACTGTACCAAAATACTTAAACTACCCTTGGTGCTGGAACTGTACCAAAATACCTAAACTACCCTTGAAAAAGATCAACACCATGAGATTTCCTGACCACTACAATAAGATATTTTTTTGTGCCTCAACAGATGATATCGATCACAGTTTCAATTCATTGATCTTTTTCAATGAATTTTCCTATAAGCTTCCTAGACAATTTGTGTCCTATTTCGATGACATCGACCTAGTCTCAATATGATCGATATCATCGAGTGAGCATCGATACTTGAAAGAATTTACTTGAAAGCTTGCTTATCAGATTTGTGTCCCAATCCGTGTCATCGAAGGTCTGTCGATATCGTCGAAGTTTGAATTTTGAGGATATCGAGGCACTCTTCGAGATATCAAAAATCACATGATTTTCCTTAACTGCATATTGGACACAAACCGATCAGATGTCGATTTTATCGTGTCGTCTCGATGAACTCAAGATTCGAAAGTCGATGATATCAAACATGCCATCGATTCATCGATAATTCAATCCAGGATTCATTGTGGTTGTTGGACATCTAAAGTCCTCATTTCGATAACATCGAGTGAGTTTCGAGGACATTGATAACAACGTTCAATTTCTTCGAACCACTTATCGATAAATCGACAAAGGCAGAAAACTTAGAGATTTTCCTGATTTTGTAAAATAGTTTTCTCACATTAAAACTTAAATTGTTCTATCCAGTTTTTAAGGGTTTTATATACTTGGTGTTTTGGGTCATGGGATGTGAGGCTAAGTTTACCTTTGATGAGTTCAGGCACACATCTTGTTGAGGCAGATATTTTAATGATCTTCCTATGGGGCTCACTTGTCTTGCTGACTCAACACTCACACTAATTGACAAACCAGTGCACTTTTAATTTCCCCCTTTGTTAATTACGTGACAAAACACCTAAAGTCTTAGAACAACATCTAGACCAACACCCTAAATTGTGTGTACATGAGCTTTACACAATTTTAGAAAGATACTATAGAGTTCACACACAATCTTGATTCACAAAGCTGCTCCCCCTATCTTCTTGCAGTTGCTCCCCCTAACACATGTACCACCATTCATACACACAATTTTTTTCAAGGTGGGATTTGTTCTTTCCCTTTTTGTCAAAGGACAATATACCAATACTAGTTGACTGAAGTTGAAGCATAAAGGTATGAGAGAATCAATAGAGATCTAGATATTGCCATACATACCAGATACATCTCTAAAATGTATAATCAGTAAGATGAAAATTTATAATAGATAGCGACATCTCTATTTTCATGGAAACCACTTATGCATACCAAATCAAAGGAGAGCTGTGATTTTAACAGAAATAGTAGTATAGCTGTAAATGACATAAATCACATACCAATTTCAATTGTTAGGGAATATGCAGGAGAAGACAATCACAATTCATACCAGCATTCTATAGAGAGCAGTGAATAATTGATAACAAATGTCAACAAATATATATTAATTATCAATCACCAATTTAAAATATCCAAAATAAGAACTGCTCAAGCTTAGCAGACTTTCATCATCCATCCTGAAAACAGTCAAACCAAAATTCCAGCCCAACCATGGCCATATTACAATAAAGTATTTGCCTCTTAAAGAGGATGAATAACCCCAAAATGTTTCAATCCAATATAAGAACATCATGTGGTTGCCAAAAAGAAATCAGCCGCAATGTCCAGATAGGGCCTTAGCTATACCAAACCTTCCTTTAGCACTTAAGGTGCTCGAGTTTCCCCATTTGTTAGCAAGTCAACTACTTGCTGGGTGGTATGCTGGAGGGCTTCAATTTTGTCCTCAATCATTGTTAGATGTCTTTTGCAGTTGGAAAGACGCTCATCAATACCAACCAGACCATGCAGCATATGACGTTCAAGTTGGTGGTCCCGACGATTGGTGATTGACTCAAGACTGTGCAAAGGCATACAATTTGATCCCCATGGCGTGGGTGGATACGAGAGTTGATCATTTTTTATGCTAGTCGCCTGTGCAAGAGGACTACTCGGTTGAAGGGATGAAGTTAGGCATAACTGCTGTGCCTACTGGACTGCATCTTGATCGAACCATATTTTCGGGTGAACAACGTTGGACGTGGCTGGGAGGCTCACATAGAGAGCTAGCTTACATATGAGCGAGGGAAATGGTAGTGTATCCCGATGGTCTCATTTGATTATACGAGTGAGCTGCCCTAGGATAAGGTTTGGAAGACATACTCGAACCTCTTGATAAATGTCATAGAGGACATTGAGCTCAAAGAGAGTAAGATAACTTTTCTTTACATCACATGGATACACATTAGTCCCAAAGATGCTGTGAAGAATTTTGAAGGAGGATCCAAGGTGGTTGACATTAAGAGTATTTCCATCATTCCTAGGTACTGTGGTGCCATGACACAGTGCTCGTGTTATCTTGCCCCATACTCCTAACCCATTTAAATTGTGTTCCGTCATTGGGATTCGACTTACTTCTAGGTTTAGAAGACGACTAAGTATGATTAGAGTAATGAGTTTTGTGTGATGCAAGAGCTCCAATCGAATACATGGGGGATTATCACGAACAATATGACAGCTATTGAAAAATGATGAATCAGTTCAAATTGATAGGGTTGCCATTCTGTAACTTCTAAGAGGAGATCTACTTTGAATGGTTCAATAGCGCTGTTAAGGACAATACGCTCGGCTATTGTAACTTGTTCCCAATCCAACTAATTGGGATAAGACTGACTTGTTTCTGGTTGCTTATTCTTTGATTTGGACGATTTGGAATGAGTAAGATCCTTACCTTCGCCTTTCACCATGGTTCTTCTTGGAGAAGAGCCCAGGAAGACAGGTATAGATAGGGAGAAACAACTAGAGAAGAGAAGGAATAAGTTGATAGACAAATCTGACGCTCGTTTCCTTTTTATAGTAGAGTGTCGATGAAATCGATATCCCATCGATGTCATCGAAAGTAGGCTCATAAAGATATCGAAAACTGTGTCAATGACCATTGGGAAGGATCAACAGTTAATAACCAGCGGATATTAAGACAGTTGAATTTATAACTGTTAGAAGGGACCAACGGTTAGGACCTTGTATTCCCGAAAGCCATCGATGAGATCGATACATGGTCGATTTCATCGAGAAAGGTGAAAATGTGAAAAGTATCACTCCGAACATCCAAAATATAATTAATACATGAAGATATACCTATGTAGTACATGTTTAGCCATACAAAAAATAGGATGACCATAGTCCTAAGATATGCCAATTCAGCTTTTGTTTGACTTGACTTGTCATCAAATAGCACAAATCCAATTGATTTTTGAAGATTGCTAAACCTGTTTGCATCTAAAGGTTTAGTTAATATGTCAGCAAGTTGATTTTCTATAGGCATATAATCCAACACTATGATCTTTTCTTCAACAAGTTCTCGGATAAAATGATGTCTAATGTCATCATGTTTGGTCTGAGAGTATTGAACAGGATTCTTTGAAATATTGATAGCACTAGTGTTGTCACAGAAGAGAGTCATAGTTGGCTGTTCGATCCCATAGTCCAGTAACATCTATTTCATCCATAGGAGTTGAGCACAACAACTACGTGTAGCAATGTATTCGGCTTCAGCAGTGGATATGGATATTGAATTCTATTTCTTTCTCTGCCAAGACACTAAATAGTTTCCAATATAAAAATAGCCGCCATTGGTTATCATGCGATCATCTAAATTTCTAGCTCGAACGGCTTCTGAGTATCCAACAATGATGGTAGATGTTTCGAATGGACACCATAGACCAAAAACGGTTGTTCTAGCGACATACTTGATGATTCTTTTAACTGCCGTTAGGTGAGATTCCTTGGGATCAGCTTGATATCGCGTACATGCTCATACGCTAAATGATATATCTGGACAACTTGTAGTTAAATATAGTAGGCTTCATATCATACTTCAATACAGGTGTTGATCGACACTTTTCCCATTTATATCTTGGAGAGTCTGCGTGTGGTGCTTATGGGAATATGATAGGTACGATTAGATTCAAGTCCAAATCTTTTAACTAGATCTTTTGCATACTTGCTTTGACATACAAAGATCCTATTGTGCAATTGTTTCACTTATAGGCCTAAGAAGAGGTTCAACTCACCAACCACGCTCATTTTAAATTCAGATTTCATGAGATCAGCGAAGTTATGAGCAGTATCTTCACATGTAGAGCCAAAGACTATATCATCCACATAGATTTGGGCAATGAGCAATGATTCTCGATTTTTTGAGTGAATAGTGTTTTATCTACACTACCCCTGCAGAAATTGTGGTCGAGAAGGAATTGCGTCAGACGTTCATACCATACATGTGGTGTTTGTTTAAGACCATAAAGTACCTTGCTCAATCGATAAACATGTTGAGGATTCTTGAGATTTGAAAAACCATTAGCTTGTTCCACATAGACTTCTTCTTCAAGTACTCCATTTAGAAATGCACTTTTGACATTCATTTGGAACAACTTAAATTTCAAAGCACATGCAATTGACATGAGAATTCTGATTGACTCAAGACGAGCTACAGGAGAAAATGTTTCATCAAAGTCAATGCCTTCTATCTGTGAATATCCTTGAGCTACCAATCTTGCTTTATTCCTAATCACATTGCCAGATTCATCAGATTTATTCTTGAAGATCTATTTAGTTCCAATGATATCTGTATTAGATGGCTTAGGAACCAGTTGCCATACCTCATTTCTTTGAAATTGTTGAAGTTCTTCTTGCATTGCATTTATCCAATATTCATCTTGAAGAGCTTCCACAATATTTTTGGGCTCAATCTTTGGGGTAAAGCAGAAATGACTGTAGATACTTTCTATTTGACGTCGAGTTCTTACACCATCCTTAGGATCTCCAATGATTTGATTTAGAGGGTGATCCTTAATGATGGGTATGTTGGATGATGATTGAGGTTCATTAGATGAGAGAGTTTTGTTATCTGATTTACCTATAATATATGAATCCACATCATCTTCTAATTCATTCAAGGTGTTGTCTTCTTCATGGGGCTTGTCATCGACCACTACATTGACTGATTCTTGAATGGTGAGAATCCTTAGATTGTATACCCTATAAGCACGACTATTCAAGGCACACCTTAGAAAGATACCTTCGTTTCTTTTAGAATCAAATTTTCCTAGATGATCTCTGTTTATTAGGATATAACATTTACTGCTAAAGACACGAAAGTATTTCACACTAGGTTATTTTCCATACCATAGTTCGTATGGTGTTTTGTTCAAACCTGCTCTAAGATATACTCTATTTATTATGTAGCAGGCGGTATTGATTGCTTCAGCTCAGAAGCTTTTTGCCATATCCTTTCCATTCAACATAATTGATCCCATTTTCTACAGTGCTCGATTTTTCCTTTCAACAACTCCATTTTGTTGTAGAGTTTTTAGGGCTGAGAATTCATGGTGGATTCCTTTCTCATCATAATACCTTTGAAATCGCTCGTTTTCAAATTCACCACCATGAGCAATCCTAATACAGTTTATGCATTATCCTTTCTTATTTTGGAGTCGCTTTGCCATGACTACAAATTCATCAAAAGCATTAGATTTTTCTCGAAGAAAAGCGACCTAGGTAAATCTAGAATAATCATCCACTACCACCAAGAAGTATTTTTTCCTGCCATGACTTTCAACTTTGGTGGGACCAACTAGGTCCATATGTAGTAAGTCCAATGGCTTTGTTGTTGCTATGGTGGTTATCTTTTTATGACCGACTTTTATCTGTTTATTCTTTAGACAATCACCACATACAACTTTTTCTTCTTTTCTAATCTTTTGAAGTCTTCTAACCAATTTTGAACTTAACTTGGCTAAGTTTCGATAGTGAACATGTCCCAGCCTTTGGTGCCATAATTTTGACTCACACTTCACAGCCATATTACATTTTGTGGACAGTACATTCTTATTGCTACTTTCAATAACATAGCAGTTGTCACTTGTGCGTAGACCTTTTATGATAGATTTTCCTGTATGATCTAAGATTTTACAAACATCTTTTGAGAAGGTGACCAAATGTTCTTTGTCGCAGATTTGAGAGATACTAAGAAGATTATGTTTTAGGCTTTCTACACAAAGAATATTTTTAATCTTGGCGACTCCTGGTTCAACTATCGTTCCTTGCCCAAATTATTCTGGCGGAGCTCCCATCTCCAAATGCGACTGACCCATCGTCAAAGTTTGAATACTCACAAAAATGAGTTTAGTCATCAGTCATGTGTCTGGAGCACTCACTATCAAGATACCATTTTGAACTATTACTGACTTTTAGAGCAGTATGGATTACCAGGAAATTGTTTTGATCTTTCTCACCCTCTAATCTTATACTATTGGCCATGATTCTAACTTCAGTAAAGATCACTCTCTAGGTGGTGAAGCCCTTAAGAGAGACTCACTCTGATACCAATTGAAATTGCGGTAATGACTGCTTTAGTTGAAGTAGAAATATGCCAAGATGTCCTAGAGGGGGGTGAATAAGACTTTTTAAGATTTTATGATGATTTAAAAACCTATCAACCCTATCCTGAATTAATATGCAAGTATCAGGATTTCTTCAATATAACTCTAATGGCTTCCAAGCCAAATAGAGGATCTAATCATAAGATTATTCAAAACATAAACAAGATGAGAAACATAGTTCATGATGGATGTGACTGTGTGTGAGATGTGATTCTAATTAGTTTCAAGTAATCATGTAAGTATGCATTATGAGAACATTCAAAGAAATCACACAAGTATTAAGAGTAAATAGCAATCCCAAACATAGTCATTTTGTAGTGGTTCGACTATATGCCTACTCCACTTTCGACGGATGCACTCAACCCTTTGAGTGTATCGGATCTCACTAACGGAGGTTTTAAATCAGGTTCACCTCAAACCAGTACAACCTACATAAGGCTGACTCTAGGACCTACATAAGGTACCTAACATGTCTCCATAAGATGCAGGTTTATGCCCCACATAGGAGCAAGGGTTAACACACAATACTCAGATTTTAGGCAACACAGGCCAAGGATCCACACAAGGAACTTAAGAATTTATGCCCTACATAAAAGCAAAGGTCAACACACTGCACTTAGGTTTTAGACTACACAAATTTTCACTACCCAAACTCAGAAATCGGATTCACAAGAATTTCGATCACCGAATCTAGTGCCGACAGCCTCCGTAGTACCCCATTCTTGGCTCCTAGCGTCCATACGCCAGATTTCGATCCTAGGATCTTACAAGGAGGATTTTTTTTTTCAATGTACATTTAACTCGTAATATGCATAAATACAAGATTACCCAATTCACAAAAGTAACATCATCATCGCATATTCACTAATATAATCATTGAGTACAATACTGAAAGGAAAATACATAAATCAAAAATTAAGCTCCAGAAGACCGTTGCATGCTCCAAGCTTAACATTGCTGCAACCTAACATCACTTGCATGCATCTATCGTGCATAAGCTTATAGAAAGCTTAAAGGATGGTATAAGTGTGTGTACAAGGTAAGTGCCAAGTATTCAATATAATGCCATCATCATACAATACCAAAAATACTGATAATCCATAAATCATACATTATCAGAATAAATAGATACTGACAAGATCATGAATTATCAGAGTAAGTAGATATACTGACAAGATCATGAATTATCAGAGTAATCAGAAATACCGACAAGATCATGAATGATCATGAATTATCAGAGTAAGCAGAAATACGGATAAGTCCATGAGTCAATCAATATCAGAATACGCAATATAGAATAACTATGCAAATGAGGAGTTATAAAGAGCCAAATATCAAATGTCGAGAATACGATGCAATATGCAATTCCTAATGAGTTCACGAATAGCGTTAGCCATATCTAGACCATATAAATGCAGAAGCTAGTAACCCAAAATGCCATATGCCGTGGATGTAATGCAATATGCGGTACGGATGGAATGACCATGCTGGTGTATGAAGTTGGGATGATAGTACGTAGTATCGCAGGCTATGGGGTCCATCACAAGGAACTTCTATCCAAACCAGTCCCATACCTAAATTTAGATAGTCAGACTCGATGTGGTAAACTCCTAATCTCAGGTTAGTCATACACCATAATCGAAATCCTGGCCTTTGTGAAGGTACGAGTAACAAATAGTTATGCACCACCAGCCCGAGTGAATAGTGAATGAATGAATGAATGAGTATGTAACTCCTGCTCAATAAGTCCACATATCAGTACAGTTCATCTTTGAGATCATCACCGGGGTCTATTACACTCTACGCCAGCTTGCCATCCTATCTGACCGTACAACTGGGTAAGTAGAAGAGACCTCATTATCCGCCTGCCAATATCATGCCCGACTCGTCGATAGCGAACCCATTCCTTAAGCTGGTTAAACTCAACCTAGATAATGCCCCCTCACTCAGGTGGGTAAGGTCACACCCCCTCCTAACCAACCAAGACACAGTGGGAGACACAGCCTACGGTATACGACCCTCATGCACTCATATATATCCACTCAGTCTCGACGTTAGGGCGTCTCCTGACCACGGAGGTTTAGGAATTTTCACTCAGAGACATCTATGGTGCTCGTATGCTAGAACTAAACATTTTCGGTGTCCCATTTGTCCATCTACGATATGCTTGTGGAGGCCATGACCCTGATATTTCTAGGGCGTACAATAATCACAACACATAATGCGAGATGCATGAGTCATACAATCCAGCCATGCATCAATCTTGTGTATACCGTGCGCTCATGTGAGATAACCTCTGCCTATCAGGGAGTCTCATAACAACCTGCCCAATGATATATGCAATGGTCAACCACATCTCATAACAAACATGCAGATGATGCGTATGGGCATGTATCATGATGCTTATACTGTCACATACTCATAATCGGTATCAATAATCGGCATCGACAATCGATCTTGCCAATGTGGACATTTAACCAACATTGCCTCCAAGGAATGGCCCACATAGAGCTTAACATATAGTGGACCCATGACCTCACACAAGGGTTAAAAATACAACACTATGGGCCTCACTCAAGAGCTTAATACACATCATGATTGGCCTTTGACATGGGCCTAACATACATCACAATAGGCTCCATACCCTGACCCTTAAATGCACTATAATGAGCCTCATACAATCATAATGGGCCCCGTCACATGGGCCTAATACACATCACATGGGCTATATACATCAGATGGGTCGCGTCCCATGGGCCTCGAATACATCACAATGGGCCATAACCCATCGGCCCCAAACACATCGCAATGGGCCTCTCACATGAGTCCATTATGCATCACATCAAGATGGGCCGACCATAAATACGTCACATTGGGCCTCATATACATCAAGTGGGCCGCATCACATGGGCTACATATACATCAGAATGGGTCTCTAATACCGACCTATTATACATCACAACGGGCCGCATCTCATGAGCCTTATATACATTACATTAGGCCTCGACAATCGAAATCGACCTTAACAATTGGAATCAGCCTCGACCAAACGGAATTGGCATTGATAATCGGAATCGGCCTCAACAATTGGAACTGACATATACAATCGGCTTGACAATTCAGAATCGGCCTCGATACTCGGCCTAACAAATGACCTAAGGGAGGGTCACAATGTGGACGTTTAACTATCATCGCACATCAATGTGGACATTTAACCAATATTTCTCCCAATGAGTGACCTACACAGGGCCAAATATATAGTGGGCCCATGACCTCACACAAAGGCTTAATATACATCGTAATGGGCTGTATGGCATGGGCCTAGTACGTCACATTGAGCCTCGTGTACATTAAGTCCAACCTCATCATATGGGCCTCATTTATGCCAAGTGGGTCGCATCAACGGGTCGCGCCATTGGACCTCGTGAACATCAAGTGGGCCGCATCAACGGGCTGCAGCAATGAGCCTCATGAACATCAAGTGCGCTGCATCAATGGGCCACACCAATGGGCCTCATAAACACCAAGTGGGCCGCATTATATGGGTCACACCATGTACACCATTCTTCTAGTTTTAGAGATCATTTAGTGCATTAACCGAAAAGAAATGGATCACATCGGAGGATTATCTAAACCATACCACAAATAACAGTGGAGATAATGATTTTCACCGTTTAAATTCACGTGGCCCACCATTTTATCTTTCGTCCAACCTGATCATAAGGTCACAAAGACCTAGATTAAGAGGAAAAACAAATTTCATATTGATCCAAACTTCCGTGACCCCAAAAAGGGTTTTCAATGGTTGACATTCACTCTACACTATCTTCTGCGGTGTGGTCCACCTGATCATCAAATCTGCTTCATTTCTATCCCAAGCCTTACAATGAGCTTGCCAAATGGATGGACGGTTGGATGGAACATATCTGTCATGGTGGGGCTGCTGGCCGTCCAATAGATGGACGGCCTTAATATCACACATACCGTAGTGGGGCACACGGAATTTGCTGACATCAATACCCCAGCGATATAGCCGGTGTGAGGTACACCAATCAATCCGTCCAGCAGATGGGTCACACATGGGGCCCACCACGTACATACAGATATATATATACATACACAATATAATATTATATCTTATTATATATGTAATACCTATATTTTAAATGACCAGCGTCCAGACCACGTGCAGGGTGGACGGTGATAAAACACAGACATTAAGGTGGGCCCCACCCCCACACGTATTTCACGTGTGCGATGGGCCCCACACGAGTCGATGGACAGATGGTTGGGATATAAAACATACATCATGTGGGACTTCACTGACGTAGAGTACAATGGCAGCTAGGTGTTGCTCGTCAGATGGGTGGTGCAGATGAAACACTTAAATCAGGATGGTTTCCACCTGAGATTTGAACTATTTCATTAGATGGATGGTGTGGATTACAAGTACACATCATGTGGACCCCATTGCCCAATGGGCCCGCTAAAGAAAGCTGGGAAAAACAGTTGAATGACTGAAAAAAAAAACATTGCATCACGGTGATGCCAGGGAGGCTCCAACGGTAGCCATTCATTCTCCACTATCCCAGGTAACGGTGGGGTCCACTGGAGCTATGAACCAAATGATACTTGTAGCTTCAACCAGGTCACATGTGACCTACTCCACACGTTGGATGGCAAATGAATATCATGGTGAGCCTCAGGAAGAATCCAATGACAGGTTGCCCATCACCACTGTTTATTGTTTGATCCTCAGCTGGATGGTGAATGGTGTAGATAAAATACATATATCAAGGTGAATCCCACCGTCCCATTGCTGGACGGTGGATAAAATACATACAGTGGGTCCCACGGCCAAGCTGATATTAGTGTTTTCCCTACATACAGTCCAGCAGCCCCTGCTGCTGGACGTCCCATGACTGAACGGTCAGGATGAAAACACATCATGGTGCGTCCCATGTTGCTGAATGGTGGATACAACACATATAATGAGGTGGGGTCCACGTGGGTAGGCCACCCCACTGGAATCAAGGTGATATTTGTGGTTTCCCTAGAAACAGAGCCTGCCCCAAACGGACTGCAAGGTGAGTCTGCTGGGCGGGCAGCATGGATAAAGTATATATACATGGTGAGTCCCACCTGAAGACGGTCCACCAAAAGGGTGGGACTGTCCAGATGGGCCACAAAAGGATGAATGGCATGGATGAAACATATAATCATAGCAGGCGTCCAACAGGAAAATTGGGCCTGTCTGCACCTTGGGTTAGTCCTGCGGACTGTATGGATAAAACCTATATATCTCGGTGGGTCCCACTGGAAGAGGGCCATTCAGAAAGTGGGCCATCCCCACGTATCCACCCGTCAAGAGGGCCGTGAGGTGAGGATAGAACAGATGCATCAAGGTGGACCAGCGCCTGGGCAGATTTCTGCTGCTAAGCCTGTCCAACTGGTGGACCCACTGTTGCGCAGCACGCCAACAACGCAGTGAGCCGAGATCCAATCTCAGGCCTCACCCACAAACGATAAACAAGAAGAAATATAAACTAGAAACAGATCAAAACAATCCAAACAAACCACAAGATAAGATATACGTGGAAAAACCCTAAACTAGGGTAAAAAACCATGGATGCAAACTTCCACTATGAAGAAGAACAAAGATTACAAGCCAAAATACTAACCTCTTCCTTGGAAGAATATAGAAAACCCTTAGCCCACACCTTACAATAACTCCTATTACTTTCCCAATTACCTAGAAAAATCCTAGGAACACCTTTATATAGTTTAGGTAACTTCCCTTCTGCACCCTTGTGAAAGGCGACACTAAAATCCACAGTCCACATCAGATTCGGAAACAAATCTACGTAACCTTTGACTGGTCGAAGGAGAGCTACGATCGGTCGAACAATTCCTTCGACTGGTTAAAGGACCCAAAACATGAAAAAATAGGACTCGCTGGACTTTGAGTCAACCGTCCACGACTGGTCGAACAGGACTCTACGACTGGTCGAGCATGTCCTACGACCGGTCGAAGGCAGCCCAGATGTGGCTCCACATTCTCAACAATCTCCCACTTGGAGACACATCACCATAAACCTTCGTCTTTTGCATTCGGAGTGCACCACCTCCCCATCTTCAAGCCTGAAGACCAATCAAAACTGAACAAAGCTTCAGCTTCTCCCGTGTGACCGTCTTGGTTAGCATATCCGCAGGATTCTCACTTGTATGAATCTTCTCCAGAGCAATCGATGCATCTTCCAGTAACGAATGTATGAAGTGATATCTGATGGCAATATGCTTGGTCCTTGAATGAAAGGCTGAATTTTTAGCCAAGTGTATTGCACTCTAACTGTCACTGTTAGAGTGCAATACACTACTCTTCCATAAAACCTTGCAATCTACTTGCTTCTTATCCTACTTTTCCATAAAACCTGGCATCCACACCATCTACTTGTATGCTTCTGTAGCCGCAACATATTCTGCTTCTGTCGTACTGATAGATACTATCTTCTGTAACTGAGAACCCAACGGATTGCAGCACTACCAAGAGTAAACACATAACCTGTAATGCTTCTTCTGCTGTCGATATCTCCTGCCAAATCTGAATCCATGTAGCCTTACAGCTTGATTTTCGATCTACCATAACATAGCCCTACATCCTTAGTACCCACCAGGTATCTGAGGATTCACTTCACAGCTTCCCAATGTTCCTTCCTAGGATTGTTCATGAACCTACTAACAACTCCCACTGCTTGAGCAATGTCTGGCCTCGTGCTCACCATAGCATAGATGAGACTCCCAATAGCTGACGCGTATGGGACTTTAGCCATGTAGTCCCGTTCCTCCTGTGTCTTTGCACCTTGCTAATTAGATAGCTTGAAGTGGTTGCCTAATAGAGTGCTAACCGGCTTAACACCTCCCATATTGAATCGATTAAGTACCTTGGCTATATACTCTGCATGTGACAAAATAAGTTTCTTATTTTTCCCGTCACGCTTTATCCTCATGCCTAACGATTTTTTTTGCAGCTCCTAAATCCTTCATGGTAAATTCTTTAGACAATTGTCGTTTGAGATCTGAGATGTCCTTCATGCTTGAACCAGCCACAAGTATATCATCAACATACAGCAGAAGGATGATGTACGGCGTATCAAACTTCTTCAAGTAACAATAGTGGTTTGCATGACATCCCGTAAAATCGTTTCCCGACATGAAACTATTAAACTTCTTGTACCACTGCCTCGGGGCCTGCTTCAGGCCATATAGACTCTTCTTCAGTCTGCACACCTTGTTCTCATTACCTGGTGCCACGTATCCTGTTGGTTGATGCATATATATTTCTTCTTCAAGGTCCCCATGAAGAAAGACTGTCTTAACATCTAGCTGCTCTAGATGTAAGTTCTTTGTAGCCACTATACTCAAGACCATGC
The DNA here is from genome assembly GCA_037074715.1 of Magnolia kwangsiensis. Lineage (NCBI taxonomy): Eukaryota > Viridiplantae > Streptophyta > Magnoliopsida > Magnoliales > Magnoliaceae > Magnolia > Magnolia kwangsiensis. The sequence goes on from CM073578.1 coordinate 75,307,418, forward strand.
GAATCGTAGAAATTTTCACTACCGGTGAAAATATTTCAGTGAAATCGATACCTGCCTTTTGTTGAAACCCTTTCACAACCAATCTAGCCTTGTACTATTTCAAACATTGTGCTCCTCTAGTCTGTAAACCCACTTGTTATGAAGAGCTTTCTTACCCTTGAGTAGAGTGACTAGCTCCCATGTACGATTAGACTCAAGAGAGTCTATCTCCTCATCCATGGCTTGCTCCCACTTAACTTGTGTATCTGACTGTAATGCCTGTTCAAAATACTCTGGCTTACTATTATCTGTCAGCAGTAGATAATGTAAGGAGGGTGAGTATCGGACTGTGGGTCTCCTCTCTCGAGTAGACCTCCTCACAACCGGTGTCTGTGGCTCTGCCTCATAATGCTCCTGTGCATGATTATCCTGTGGCGCTATAACACCCATGTCCGGTAACTCTTCCAATTCTACGAATTCCTTTTCCTCGGCCTTATTTTCTTGCACACTGTCCTTATGCATCACTTTTTCATTGAAGACTACGTCTTTGCTTCTGATGATTTTCCTATTTTCTGCATCCCAAAACCTATAGCCAAAATCATGCTGCTCGTAGCCTATAAACGTGCACCTCCTGGACTTCGTATCCAGCTTGTTTCTGTGCTCTGCATCAATGTGAACATATGAAGTGCAACCGAACACTCTGAGATGTGTAAAGTTCACTTCTTTCTCAGTTCACGTTTCTTTTAGTAGCCCACCATCCAATGGTACTGAGGGACTTCTATTGATAAGATATACGACAGTATTTACAGTATCTGCCCAAAAGGTCTTGGGCAACCCTTCATGTAACCTCATGCTCCTGGCGCGCTCAAGGATGGTCCTGTTAATGCGCTCCGCCACACCATTCTGTTGCGGTGTCCTTGGAATCATTTTTTGATATTTGATTCCACTTGCTGCACAATACTCCTCAAACCTCTTGTCACAATACTCTCCCTCATTATTAGATTTGAGACACTTTACTGTTTTACCTGTCTTGTTTTCTACCATAACTTTTCACTTCTTAAACGTATCAAATACATCAGATTATGCTTTAAGAAATAAACCCATAGTTTTCTACTAGCATCATCAATAAAGGAAACAAAATAACGTGAGCCACCAAGAGATGATACCTGTGTCAGACCCCACACGTCAGTGTGTACAAGCTCCAATAGATGCGTCTTTAGAGCGCGTCCTGTTTTCTTGAAGCTTACCCTCTTCTGCTTACCATATACGCAGTCCTCGCAGAATTCCAAGTCAAGAGACTTCAGCCCTGGTAGCTTCCCTTTTGACAACAGCACTTTCATCCGTTTCTCACTCATATGTCCCAACCTCTGATGCCATAACTTCCTATTCACTCCAGTTGATATGACTGTGAGTGAACTATACGACCCTGAAGTCATCTACAAAGTACCTTCCTTTTTGTCTCAAGATATCACCAAGACACCTTTTGTGATTTTTCAGGAATCACTGGTGAATGTCGTCACATAACTGGTGTGGGCTAACTGCCCCACTAAGATCAGATTCCTTCTCAAACTCGGTACATGTCTGACATGCTTCAATTTCAAAACCGTTACATCCTTCTGATTGACCTGAACGTCTCCCTTTCTAACAATACTGCACGATTCATCATCACCCAGGTAGACTCTCCCAAAGTCACCTGACATATAATCACACAAAACTTTCTTACATGAAGTGGCATGAAACGAAGCACCCGAGTCTATAACCTAAGACTCATTCCTCGCATCAAGAGATAAGATCAATGCCTCTGTGTTGCTCTCCTCAGACAGATTCACTGAATCCTTCCCACCTTGAGAGCTTTCATCTTGTTTCTTAAGCGCCTTACAATCACGTTTCATGTGCCCCTTCTTGCCACAATGCCAACACTCGTCTTTGTCTTTTGGTCCCTTGGACTTCTTCCTTGACTTAGAACACCTGTGTTTATTGCCTCATTTGTTCTGCGATCTTCCTCTTCCTTTAACTTTTAGAGCATTCTCTGAATCCCCTGAAACTCCTGATGCCTTCCTTCTAGATTCTTTGCTGAGAATTAGACCGGCGACATTATAAAATTTTAACTTTGTCGACCCTGAAGAATTGCTTACAGCAATCACCAAACCATCCCAACTGTCTGGTAGACTGGATAAGATTAATTACGCCTTGACCTCATCGTAAAAAACTATGCCAACGGATTCCAACTTCGTGACTCTATTGAACTCGTTTAGATGTTCAGCCATGCTTCCACCATCTGACATCTTCATATTGAATAGTTGTAAGACCCGTATCTTAGTCCGTACCGATTCGTAGACTTCCGCGGTCTTACCGGTCGAATTCCGGCAACCTTCGACCCTTAACCGATATTTATGCGTGACCCTGATTCATATGCCGTCAACCTGTATCGAATCAACCCAAGACCATTACCACAGCGACCGCGCCGTCGCTGCGGTTCTGATGCCGTGACTTACGCGCCGAGGCGATACCCTGGTCAAGAGATGTGGGCCAACGTTCGGTGCGAGAAAAACGTCGCGCATTGCGAAACCCAAGAGAATTTCTATGAGATGTCACATCAATCCCATCAATCAATCCATCACATGTCAAGTACATGTCAAGTACACATCACCTTTCACCCATTCCCAAGCAACCACAAAAGTCAAGAATCTCTTACAAGCCCATACCTTTCTTACACCAAAAACCCTCAAAGTCAAAAAGTTCTTACACCACCCATGCTTCTCTTACATAAAAGGCCACAAAAGTGAAGGTTTTCTTACACACCCATCACTCACCATCACCCATCCTCTCTCCCTTTACAACTCTCTCTTTCTTTCCCATTTTCAAATCCATTCCAAGCAACCAAAAACACCTCCATACATAGGAGCTCTCCAAGCATTCCCAAGCAACAAGGTGGCCCACTTTCATACCCCATCATCTCCCATCCTAGCCATCCATTCCTCATCTTATCCATTGAAGTTGAAGCTAAGGTGCTAAGGAACCCATAGGATCAAGAAGATCGAACGGTGGGTGCTAGATAATACTAGTTTTTCATATTTTTGAGATGGGCCAAGTGAGGCCAACCGATCAATGGTTTGGATCTCACTTGGGACCCTAAGATGTGGCTGATGGCCCACTTGATCATCATGATCATTCCGTGATGGGGCCATTCTCCATGGACCCCATCATGATGTTTATTTCTTTAGAAAGGTCATCTAGACCGTCCATATTGGTGGGGAAAGGATCCCCACCGTTGATTTTCGATTTAGGTGGTCCATATGTTAAAGGACCCATTTGATTGTATGATTTCTTCAAGGGAGGGCTCATAGTGGCGGAGCCCTCCATCACACGCGTGTTCCACTCTCCATCTCTCTCTCTCTCTCTCTCTCTCCCTTTTTATTTCATTTATTTTTATTTTATTTTATGGGATTATAATGGGGTTGTGTGGCCTATCTGGATGGACCCCACCATGAGGCTTTTATTTTACCCAAATCATCAAGTGTGGCCCACTTTATGTGCAATGGACCCACACTATTTTCCATGATGTGGCCCACTTAATCAGGGCCCACCTCAATGTATTTTTTTTAAATATCTAACCGTCCAGCGTCTCTGCCAAAAGAAAAAGAAAAAGGGAAGGTTTAGGTGGGTTGGCTCATGCAGGCCCCACCTTGATGCTTGGACTCAATCCAGGCTGTCCATCCTCTTTCCCATATCATTTTAGGCGTTGAGCCAAAATGAGATTTCTAAAAAAATAAAAATAAAAATAAAAATAAAGCAACACAGCAGCCAACGCTGCTGTGTCAGGAGTGCAGGCAGCGCCTGCTGCACCACGGCGGGCGGACAGTCGTCAGGGGCCCATGGCCCTGTGTGTGGGCCCCACTGTGATGTTTATTTGTCATCCAACTTGTTCATGGGGTGGGCCACCCCCATTAGTGGGCCCCCTCCGAATTTCAGCCCCGTCCGTGACTTAAGTGGCCCACACCACACGAAACAGTGGGGTTGAACCTCTACCATTGAAACTCAAATCTAGGCCCATAGAAGTTTCGAATCAATCTGAAATTTTTGTTTTCACTTCATCCAGGTCCGAGTGACCTTATGAACGGTTTGGATGACATTTAAACGTTTTGGTGGGCCACATATGTGGGACCCACAGTGATGAATGAATTTTATCCGCCATCCACGGCTGTGGACGGTGGGACCTACCATGATATATGGGTTTCACTCTCACCATCCGCTTGACGGTGGAGCCCACCACGTTGTGTTCTGTCCTTGTCGTCCATCTGTTTTGATGGTGGGGCCCACTGTCCCCTAGTAATAACAAATTCTGTGGGTCCCACCATTATATATATATATATTATATTATATAGTTTATATTATATATCTTATAATATGTATATAGTGGTGGGCCCTATGTGAGACCCACCTCTGTTCCCTTTTAAATGCTTAAAGAGCTGCAACAATAGCTATATATATATATATATTTTATATACATACATGCCCTTAATGTATAAGTTGCTGTTTTAGTTATAATGTATATATATTACTATACATATTATATATGTGGGCCCAAGGTCCATATGACCTTTTGAACATAATGGATGACAAACAAATATTACAGTGGGCCCTAGGCCATGTGTCCCTATGAATAGTTTGGATGGAAATAAACATTTTGTAAGGCCCATGGGTCGGGGCCCATTTGATATATTTAAAGGCCCATGGGATTGAATTAGAACGATGTATTCCAAGGCTCATGGGATTAGGCTCATTTGATATTTTGGGGGGCCATGGATTAAGGCCCATTGAGATGTAGTAGGGCTTATGGGTTGAGGCCCATTTAATGTACGTACGGGGCCCAATTGGTGTAGCCCATTTGTTACATATAAGACCCATGAGTTTAGGCCCATTTGATGCAATCTAAGGCCCACGGGTTATGACCCATTGCAATGAACATAAGGCCCATTGGTGTGGCCCATTGATGTGGCCCATTTGATGAATAAAAGGCCCATATGATATAGCCCATTTGATGTATTTAAGGCCCAATGGGATGTACATAAGGTCCATTACAATGTGTGAGCCCAATACGGATTATGTAACGATGTTTACGACAATCGTGCCTTGGGAGCAATGTTGGTTTGACGTCCACATTGCGAGTGTAATGCTGGTTGGATGTCCACATTACGACTCTCCTTAGGGCCCATTATTAGGCCCGTACTTATTGGTATAAGCTGTTCAGGCCCATCTGCATTATAAGGATAGTTCATCTCATTATAACATGTTTAGTATAATTCCATGACTCATGATCATACGCATCATATGTATGCTTGATATGAGAAGTGACTGATCATAGCATATGCCTTCGGACAGATTGTTTATGGGACCCTGATTAGACAGTATTACCCTGTATAAGCGCACGATACGGCAAGAATTTGCTGCATGATTGGATAGTGTGATTCATGTATCTCGCATTGTGTGATATGGTTACTGTACACCCTGGTGACATCAGAGCCATAGCTTCCACAGACATATCGTGGTTAGCAGGATTGAATACCAGAAATTTTTATTCTACATAGGGTGCTATAGATATCCCTGGGTGAAAGTCCCTAAACCCTTATTGTACCAAGAGGTTGCTCCAACGTTTAGACCAAGTGGGTAAATGAGTGTTGAGTGCCGATTACCAGTTGGCTGCACTCTTCATTGTGTCGTGGTCGGTTGGAAGGGGGTGCGGCCTTACCCGCCCTAGTGTAGGGGGCAATGCTAGGCTGAGTCTGACCAGCTCGAGGAATGGGTTCGCTATCGACGAGTCGAGCCCGATATTGGTAGACGGATAGTGAGGTCTCTTCCACTTACCTTATTGCTCATGATGTGGCAGCGATCTGGTTTAAAGTGTACTAGACCCCGGTAATATTTCAGATTTGAGCTGTATTGACATGTGGGCTTAGATGAGGATTGTATGCTTGACTTGCATCTTACATCGCATAGCCTTGGTACGAATCATGGTATTATGGATCCATCTGCATATTCCGCATTACTTTGATATTGCATAATCATATTACTACCTTGCGCACGCACTTTCACCACCCTCTAAGTTTTCTATAAGCTTATGCACGACCGTTGCGTGCAGGTGACGTTGGGACTCAGCAGTGCTGAGGCAGGAGCACTTTGCAGATCATTTTGGAGTTTTTATTCTTCATCATTGTATTTCCCTTTATGCTCATTGTACTTATAAAGTTTTTGATCATAGCGGAAATATAATGGAATTTTTGGTTGTTATTTGTGAGTTATGCCTTTGGTTATGCTTATTACGAATCAAACTGATGTTGAAAATACTCCTCGTAGTATCCCAGGATCGAAACCTTGCGAATGGGTGCTAGGAGCCGAGAATGGGGTTCTACGGAGGCTGTCGACGCCGGATTCGGTGATCAAAAATTTTGTGAGCCCGGTTTCCGAGTTTGGGGTGTGACAATAGTTATTCATAAGATGAACCTTGTTGGATGCTGAGGGTTTTTCATACATGGTGGCTAAGGCTTCCATTAATTCTTTTATCATTTTCATCTTGGATATATTAAAGGTGACGCTCTTTGACAAAGAGAGTTGGATCGTTCCTAAAGCCTTCCTATTCAGTAAAAACCATTCATCATCTGTCATCTTTTCTTGTTTATTCTCTTTTTCTTCTAGAGGAATGTAGAGGTCCTTCTGATACAGATAATCATCCATCTACATCTTTCAGAAGGTAAAGTTTAAACCATCAAACTTCTCAATTCTAGTTTTTCCATCTTCCGCCATCGCTCCCAATAGAACTAAACCAATAGCTCTAATACCAGTTGTTGCGCAGCACGCCAACAACGCAGTGAGCCGAGATCCAATCTCAGGCCTCACCCACAAATGCTAAACAGGAAGAAATATAAACTAGAAACAGATCAAAGCAATCCAAACAAACTACAAGACAAGATATACGTGGAAAAACTCCAAACTAGGGTAAAAAACTGTAACACCCTGAAAATCAGGGGTCGTGTATAAACCCGACTCCCAAGTTTCAGACCGTCACTTATGCAACAAAAATGATAATGATTCAATATTGTCTGAGTTAAAGCATTCACATGAGTAAAAGTATACCAAAACTGCAATTCATACTCCAGATTTAGTGATAAGAGCAAACGGAAGACTAAAGGATATACATATCACTGTATGGAAAACAAAATAGATCTCAACTTTTTTCAAAGTATGAATACATCTCTGAGTCTCATATACATGTAAATAAACAGAAATTGAATGTCAAAAATACTTCCACTGAGAAGTCCCGTCAATCCAGGACACTTAAGCAAAGCCATCGTGGTACTGCATATATGAGAACTCGTCCTGGTCCTCATCATAATTCGGCTCTGCCTCCTGAGTCGCTGCCTCACCTGCATCTAAGACAGGGTCTGGTGGGTGTTGCAAACACCATCCCGTAACGTGGGAGTGAGTAGCTAACTCAGTGGAATAATAGAGCAAAGATTAGCATGTTCTCAAATCAATCATGCGATAATAGTAAAGTAATAAATCAAACATTCCTAATACTGTTGTTAATGCAATATGACGTGACATGATGGATGCCCTCACCGAAGATCTCCCTCATGCGGCACTACCTTACGCCCGTGGCATACTTTCTTCCCACAGTGCTCCACATCCTCCAGGCACATGCAATGTGATGGTGCTATGATTACCGAGTTAGTATTAGTCCTTTTCATAAAGCAGGATTGAGAAACTAAGGTACCTTCCTTATATCAATCGCAACACAAATCCTATCTAGGGTCGTCACTCCTAGTAATCTCATACGATGTATATTTTGTAGGTCGCTGCAAGGGCTGCCAGGGCTGCTGCTCGCACTCGTTGCACCGCTCCCCCATCACCTTATCAATACAGGCCTACTGTACTCTCATTTCTACGGAAGGGTCGTCGCCTCCCGTAGACTCAGAATACGGTCGCGGTCACTACAAAGGGCTCGTCGCCTGATCAGTGTAGGCCGACAACAAGAATATAGTGTCCCATATCACCATAATCTGCTCACAAGTCATAGGTGCTCACTGGTCACTACGGAGAAGTTTGTGAACCCATCGTAGGCCGACAGCTCGACCACGGTATCCCATACCACCATGCCCGGCTCATGAGTCTTTATGGATCAAGGTACCATGGTTAATAGGGTTTACAATGGTAAGTTCAGTACTCTAGGTTCAAGCACTTATGACTCATACAAGGTGAACATGCAATGGCCAGTCGGGTTACTTGACGGGCTCGACTAGCACAAGCGCATCTCAAGTCGAACGACATGAAGTGCATAAAACACTTCGTGTGGCATAACCACTGCCTCCAACTCTAAAACACGACTCGCGTTCATCGACACGTCGTTCGTGGCAAAGATAAGCCAACCACGAATTTACTCAGTTACCGACTGCTTGGACTAGGTATAGTCCCAAACATTTATGAATTCACATCAGCAATCACATAAGAGTAATGTGAATGAAATACAACAATGTGAGCATGTTAACACATGTTATAACATACAACTTAAGTAAATCATCTAACACATGCATTTCATACATATAATGAAATCATGCATTTAGCCAACATGTAGGAAATCATTTACATCAGCATATTATTTGAGAATTCAATCTCAAACTAATTCATAACACCATTTAATTCAATACATACTAATACAAACATTTATACAAACACTTAGTCTACGCATTTAAGTCTACATATAGTATGTCGACTCAAAGTGTGCATTTGGGCGAATCTCTTCGCCAAACTGATTATGCACGCATTCCTAATATCCTAATGCGACAAGAAGCCATGTCAATTATATCAGCAAAATATGGATGAAAACAGTATTTTCTACAAATGACTAAAATGCCCTAAATCTCATATTTTTCGTCACCTCACGAAACAGGAAACGGACAGCATGTTGTACATGCCAAATGGCGTTTCCGTCGATAATCTACTATTAAACGACATTGAAAGCGTTGAAAACAGTCAATCAAAGCGTCTAGAATCCATACCTTTGATCCTAGAAGTGTATTGATTCGAACGGAGCATATACGCTTCGTATACGGTGAACATGTAACCTATTTCACAAGATGTATAAGCTACCATGCAAAGGAACCGACGGAACCTTAAATCAACAAGTGTTTGGGGTCTTTTCTTAACTAGAAATGCGGTGAAATCGCCGAGAAAGTGATTGAGGTGCGTTGCTTAAGCACGTGCAACAGGTAGTGCAAGTAGCAGAAAATTCTCTCCCACACTCTCTCACAATCTCTCACCTTTTCTCTCACACCAGCTTGGGGTTCTAACAAATTCGGATGAGTGAGAGAATTGAGGGTTCAAGGCCCTTTTATAACCTAAAACATGCCCAAAATAGGCTTGGGAACAATGTTTACTTGATGCCTAACCAAATCGGGGCTATTTCGGTCCAAAAAGACATTTCTGCAGGTCCCCTGGCTGAACGCGATTGGACTTAAGCTCATGCATGTCGGATGTCGTTCACATCCCATTTTCAGACCAGTAGTGTTCGTATATCGTGCGTGGCGGTCCAGTTTCAGTTCAGCGGTCATCGCACGTAGATCAGGTCTACAAGTCTCATGATATGAAAGAGAAATTTTTCCTGATCCGAGGGTGTAATTTGGCTGAATTCTGAAGGTCAGAACGCTTAATAATAACACGCCAAGTCGTGTGCCAGATTTAAATTTTAAAATTCTAAATCTACCCTATTCTCACTCTCTTCACTCCAGGCTCAATGAAATAGCCTCTGAATGTCGGTTGAACTTGATTTTTGAAATGATTGTCAAGTCCAGCTAGGCGGTTATAACGCTCTAAGATTGTAGCTATCGGAATTTCGATGCACGGTCTAGATCCAATACAAAGTTTCAAAGAGGTCCTGAGAACAAACCGGTTTAGAGTTTGATCCGAAGTTTTAGAGTATTATAGCGTCATTGGTTCTACTCGCTTTGGGTATTGTAGAACGTATTTAAAGTGATCAGGGACTATTTCCCAGCTACTCTAGCGTTGCGCTAGCTAACTTACACTTATTTTCCAAAGGAATTAATCCTACGCGATTTCTGGTCGAGTTGGTACTCGAGTCCAAGTACGGATTTTTCCAGGGCATTACAAAAACCACGGATGCAAACTTCCACTATGAAGAAGAACAAAGATTACAAAGCAAAATACTAACCTCTCCCTTGAAAGAATATAGAAAGCCCTTAGCCCACACCTAACTCTTATTGCTTTCCCAATTACCTAGAAAAATCCTAAAAACTCCTTTATATAGTTTAGGTAACTTCCCTTCCGCACCCTTGCGAAAGGCGACACTAAAATCCGCAGTCCGCATCAGATTTAGAAACGAATCTGCGTAACCTTCGACTGGTCGAACAATTCCTTCGACTGGTCGAAGCACCCAAAACATGAAAAAATAGGACTCGTGGACTTTGAGTCGACGGTCCACGACCGGTCGAACAGGCTCGTACGACCGGTCAAGCATGTCCTACGACTGGTCGAAGGTAGCCCAGATGTGGTTCCATATTCTCAACACCCACACCCTACGATGATCTGTCTAGGTGGACAGTGTGGATATTGCACATGTAGATCAAGGTGGGAACCATGTAGGTGGGCCACCTTAATCAAAGATGAAGCAGATATTTGTGCTTTCCCTTCATCTAGGGACTATCCAAAAAGGGGCAACAATGGTGCTACTGGAAAGTCAGCAGTGTGGGCCCTACTTGATGGACGACAAGGATGTACCACTCGTGGATAGCATTGGTAAACTCATACATCAGGTGGGCCACGAACAGTGAAGGGAGAGAGAGAGAGAGAGAGAGAGAGAGAGAGAGAGAGAGAGAGAGAGAGAGAGAGAGAGAGAGAGAGAGTAACACCCCGAAAATCGGGGGTCGGGTAGAAACCCAACTCCCGAGTTCCATAACATCACTTGTGCAACATTTTCAATGATGGATGAATGTTGGCCAGAATAATGCATAAAACATGAAGTGGATTAAGCCAAAACAGCATATCATACTCTAGAGACAGTTAAAATTAGCAAGCGGAAGACTATGATAAATACATAAAATACATAATTGATTGTAAGTCTCCAGAGTGTGAACATGTTACCAGGTTAATTAAATACATATATACTCAAAAAAATGGAAAGAAAAGAATATACATGAGTGCTCCAAAAATATAAAATGATAAGTGTCAAGGCGTCTAATCAACCTCCCTGTAATCCCGCCGATCAAAATACGGAGAAGAAGTCCTCCTCATCATCATACAAGTCCGGGTCCACTTCACAAGCATCGCCATCATTTGAAACTAAAATAGGGACTGGTGGGTGTCCGGAACACCATCCCGTAACGTGGGAATGAGTAGCTAACTCAGTGGAATCATAGAGCAAAGGTTAGCATGTTATCAAATCAATCAAGCGATAATGGTAAAACAAGCAAAATAAACATTCCTAAACACTGTGATTAATACAAGCATGAAATGACATGATGGATGCCCTCACCGACATACTCCCTCATGCGGCACCATTTCACGTCCGCGGCATGCTTTCTTTCCTCAGTGCTCCACATCTTCCAGGCACATGCAGTGTGATATGAATATGATTACCGAGTTGTTATTAGTCCTTTTCATACAGCAGGATTGGGAAACTAAGGTGCCTCCCTTATATCAATACCCAAATAATGATCCTGTCTAGGGTCGTCACTCCTAGTAATCTCATACGATGATATATTTCTAGATCACTGTAAGGGCTGCCAGGGCTGTTGCACGCACTCGTTGCACTGCTCTCCCATCACTTTATCAATATAGGCCTAGTTTATATCCTTAAGACTGCATCAGGACTCGTCGCCCCCATGCGGTGTCAGGATAAACTCAAGGTCACTACAAAGGGCTGCTAACTCAAGGTCACTACAAAGGGCTGCTAAGGCTGTTGCTCGTACTCATTGCTCCACTCCCCCATCACCTTATCAATGTAGGCCGACAGCAAGAATATAATATCTCATACCACCATAATCTGCTTAGAGTAGGGTACTCACTGGTCACTACGGGGAGGTTTGTGGCCCCAGCGTAGGCCGACAGCTCGATCATGGTGTCCCATACCACCATGCCCGGCTCATGAGTCTTAGGGGATCGAGGTACCAAGGTTCGAGGGGCTTTCCAATGGTAAGTTTAGTACCCTAAGTTTAAGCAGTTATGATGAATACAAGGTGAACATACAATGGTCAGTCGGGTTACTTGATGAGTCCGACTAGCACGAGCACACGTTGAATCGACCGACATGAAGTGCATAAGCTCTTCGTGTGGCCTAACCACTGCCGACGACTCTCGTACGACTCAGGTTCGTCATACACATCCTTTGTGGTGAATAGAAGCCAACCACGAATACAAATCTGTTACCGACTGCCTGGACTAGAGTATAGGCCCAAGCACATGAAATGTGAATCAGTACTCATATGAGATAGACAGAATTGAATAACAAGTGATTCAAGCATGTTAGCAACATGTTATAAGATACAACATACGCAATTTAACCATACACAAGCATTTCGTATATATAAGGTAATCAATTCAAATAAACAAACATGGAGGAAATCATATACATCACCAAAAGAGTTGAGAGTCCTATCTCAACGCTTATCTACACCCTCATTTACTCAATACTTACTTATACAAACATTTATACAAATACTTAGACTACACAACTCCAACGTACTTGACGTATGTTGATTTCCACATATAATATGACAGATCCTTATATCAAGGAGGTGTCTAATACACAACAATCATGTTCTTACATTCAAAACATATGGCAAGCATAAATCATATTGATTTAGGCATTTCCACAAACACTTAGTCTACATAGCATATGTCGGCCAATATGTGCATTTGAGCGAATCTCTTCGCCAAACAGATCATACATCCATGACTAGTATAAATACATGGCAAATACCCATGGCAATCATATCGGAAAAATACGTACGTCTACAGTATTTCCTACAAATACCTAAAATACCCTAAATCTCATATTCTTCATACGTATTCGAAATGAAAAATGGACAACATGTTCTACATGTCAAACAACATCCTTATCAGCAATCTATCATTAAATGACATTGAAAGCTTTGAAAACAGGTAATATAAGCATCTAAGATCCGCACCTTAGCCGTAGAAACGTAACGAATCGAACAGAAACTCTACGCTTCGACAACGCCTGTATGACAACCTATAACACAAGATATATCAGCTATTTCGCTACATGTATCGAAGGAATCTCTAAAACAGGTTGAGATTAGGATTTTCTTACCTAGAAATGAGTTGGAATTACCGAAAAAGTGATTTGAATGCGGTGATTAACCACGTGTAGAAGCTGGAGCAGGTGGCAGGAATTCTCTCCCACAACTCACTCACAATCTCTCTCTTTCTCTCTCTCTCTCTCTCTCTCTCTCTCTCTCTCTCTCTCTTTCTAGGGTTTCTTGCAAATTCAGATGAGAGAGATATGAGAGGGTTTAAGGCCCTTATATAGGCTAAAAAGTCACCTATTTAGACTTGGGACAAAGGTATACTTGGGTTATAGCCAAATCGGGTCTTTTTCGATCCAAAAGAGCATTTCGGGAGGTCCCCTAGCCAAACGCGGTCGGACTTAAGCTCATGGATGCTGGATCCAGCTCACCCCAAGTTTTCAGTTTGGTAGAGTTCCCAGATCACACGTGGCGGACGAGTTTCAGTTCAGCGGTCATGGAGACTCGATCAGGGATTCCAAGTACACTGACCTGAGTGGGAAATTTTCCTGATCTGAGGGTGTATTTGGGTCAGATTTTGATGGTCTGAATGCTTATACTTAACCTGCAAGCGAAACAGGCCAGATTTATTTAAATCTCATTTAATTTATAAAGAATTTCACTCTTTCTCATACTCCCTGCTCCAGGCTCAATGAAATAGCCTCAGAAGATCAGTTGGGCTTGATTTTTGAAACGATTGTCAAGTCCAACAAAGCGGTCGTAATGGTCTACGATTGTAGATATTGGACTCTCGACGCGCGGTCTAGATCCTATACGAAGTTTCAAAGGGTTCCTGAGGGCAAACGGGTTTAGAGTTTGATCCTAGATTTTAGGATAACGTAGCGGTAACAATTCTAGAGGTTTTGGATCTTACAGATCGTATTTAAAGTGGTTGGTGCTAATTTTGCATGAAGTCTAGTGTAGCGCTGGCTCATTCACGTTAAATTTCTAAAGAATTAGGTTCCAAATGATATCTTTGGCTTTAGAATTGGGTTCTGAGAGGTTACCAAGGTGTTATGGTCGACCCATTGCCTAAGGGCGTCTAACCCCAGGTTAAAAAAAATCTGGGGTGTTACAGAGAGAGAGAGAGAAGCACTCACCTTTTATTTTCTTGTATTTCTTCTTCCATCAACGTATCTTAGAGCTCCTAGGATACATTTGAACGGTGGAGATTGATTTTGGAGAGTGGGATTGGGTGGTAGAGAGTAGGCCACACCAAGCTCCTCCATGGAAGCCATAGACGTTCGAGCTCTTGGGATTATTTTTTAGAATGAGAGAGAGATGAGAGAGAGAGAGGTGTAAGAGAGAGAAAGATGGGTGTGATGGATGTGAATGAGTGATGTGTACTTGTTTAAGAGAGAGTACTTTATGTAAGAAAGAGTTGACTTTAAGGAAAAGGTGGTTGTACTTGGGGATGGGTGAGTGATGGAGGGTGATGTGTACTTGATTGATTTGATATATTTTAGAGATTCTCTTAGTATTTGTAACGTGCAGTGTTTTCTCGAATAGAATGCGGGCCCACATCTCTTGGCCTAGGTATCTCCTCGGCACGTAATACACGGTGTCAGAACAGCGGCGACAGCGTGATCGCACTGGTACAAGTCTCAGGTTGAGCCGACTCTGATATATGGGACATGTCTCAGGATCACGTGCAAATGTCGATAACAGATAGCAGGTGGCCGAAATTCGACTGGGAGGATCACGGGAGCCTATGGAACGGTACGGTCTAGGATACGGGCCTGATACAGGTCAAGGACCTACACAAATAACCTAAGTTTATACTCTTTACAAAGCAAGGGTCAACACATAGCACCCCCACATACTCTCCCGTCAGAGGCCTCCTATGAGGACTTCAAAGGGGTGAGAATCACCTGCGACCCAATCTTACACAAAGGAATGATTAGCAGGGTCTTTGGACTCTAATGACGTACAGATAAGTAGATGAGCCCCATTTAGCACGTTGATGAAGATCTCCTCCTTTGATGATGAAGAATCTTCATCTCCCTTGAACCGCAACATAAACAATGCTCCAATGTATAGTGACAGGTTGGATCAAGGTTATGTTGGAATCCTACTCTATTAAATATTTTCCTATTTTAGAGACGGAGTGATCCAAGCATCTATGCATTCAAGGTATCCCAGCTTAATGATTTGCCATTAAGGTGGTAGCCAGAGGATCCTTGAATACGGAAGTTAATCTCCAATCCACTTTATTGAATATCAATGATGAGGGTGGATTGGAGGATGAACTCCCATGAGAGAAAATGGCTTAGGGTAGGTGATCTGAATTAAACACTTAAAAGCTCTATCTATTTTCTCTACATACAACCAAAGGCAAGCTCTCATTAAATAGGTAAAAAGTTTTAATGAAAATAAAACAGTCATATTTTTGACAGAGTTCAATATCATCGAGCGTATAGTCTCGATACCATCGAATGACTGCTCATGACACAACTCGATCTGTCAAATGCTTTTGAACCTTTTTGCCAACTGGTCAAGGATATTGAACATGCTTCGATGTCATCGGATTTTGAACTTTGATTTCATCAATGCATGGTTCAATTCCTCATATTTGAAAAACATGAGAGCAGACTTGCCTTAGAAACTTAACTGGTATTGATATGATCGAGCACCCCTCAATATCATCTGATTTTAAATGTCGATGATATTGATCATAATTTTAATTCATCGATCTTTTTCAAGGAATTTTTCTATAAGCTTGTTGGACAGTTTGTGTCCTATTTCGATGACATTGACTTGGTCTTGATATGATCGATATTAAAATATCGATATCATCGAGTGATCCTCGATACTTGAAAGGATTTACCTGAAATCTTGCTGGTCAGATTTGTATCCCAATCCGATATCATCGAAGGTCTGTCAATATCATCGAGGTTTGAATTTTGAGGATATCGAGGCACTCTTCGAGATATCAAAAATCACATGATTTTCCTTAACTGTATATTGGACACAAACTGATCAGATGTCGATTTTATCGTGCTATCTCGTTGAACTCGAGATTCGAAAGTCGATGATATCGAACATGCCATCGATTCATTGATAATTCAGTCTAGGATTCATTGTGGTTGCTGAACATCTGAAGTCCTCATTTTGTTCATCGATAACAGTGTTTGATTTCATTGAACCACTTATCGATAAATCAACAAAGGCAGAAAACTTAGAGATTTTTCTGATTTTATAAAATTATTTTCTCATCTTAAAACCTAGGTTGTTCTATTCATTTTTTAAGGGTTTTATATACCTGGTGTATTCGGTCATGGGATGTGAGGTTAAGTTTACCTTTGACGAGTTCGGGCACACATCTTATTGAGGCAGATGCTTGAATGATCTTCCTATGGGGCTCACTTATCTTGCTGACTCAACACTCACGCTAATTAACAAACTGGGGCACTTTCATCCTCATATCTTTCTCCTCAATATCAAAACTATTACCTCTCCGAATCGATCGAAACCAATCTTATATATAAATTAATGCTTCAACTGTATTTTCTACAAGGGAGCTTCGATTCTTACTCACGACCTTACTCCATGTGATAAAAGCATATTTTGATGCCATCGTTGAAATATGAATTGACAATAAGTCCCGTGTTATCGCCAATAGTGTAAGGTATTTTTCTTCACTAACTCTCATTTTCCACCACTCCAAAATATAGAAGTCTGAATCTTCCCACCTTATGATTGACTCTCTAAGATACAAGTCTAATTCTAATTCTTTCATTCCATTGTTTGTATCTTCTTGTGCTAAAAAAAGATATATATCCATCGTTGAGCATAGTGTCATTGCTTGTAGAAACAACACGAGCTCTAACTTCTTTATCACTTAGTGTGGACCATGTGGTTGTGTACGTATTGTATAATTCTTCGATCATGTCACTGTAATGCCTCGTCATTTTCCTTACTCGAGTACATACTCATGCCCAAGAATTCTGGGTGTTAATAATATATAAATTGAATGCTTTAAAAATCACTCCATATATATATATATATATTCGTTTATATCATATCCAGTTACATTCATGAAGGTAACTATTCACGAGAATAAAATTAAATGTATTTATTATTTCATTTGAGTAAAAGAATTTAACAAATTATCAAATGCCCTCTCAATGGGTGCTTGTTACATTATCGAGTTTGCAGTAAAAATATAAACTAAATCATAAAACTATCTTCTTATTCATTCAGTATAATCTTTCATAGGGAGATGGTCCTCTAGGTCTTCAATCTGTACGTCACATGCATCATTTGTACAGTTGGAGATGGTCAATGCCCTACTCATAATGATGGTTATCCTTTAAGATTAACAATAATTGAAGAGATTCATAAGAGTAATGTAAGAGTTTTGATGCATCTCGTACTCCACCACTATGAGAGGTATCAACATGCGTAACCAATCTACATGAATGCATGCCTAGCAAAGTATATGTGACTCATCACAATGTGGAATATAATTTATAGAAAACCTGACTCACCCCGCATTCCATAACGATGAAGATTTACCGATGTGTCCGACGTTAACGTGAATTTATGTGAACATCTCAAGGTGAAACAATAACGCGGTTGGGGATTTTACGTGACATGATGCTTTCATGGAGCGACTATTTGCGACATCCAATCCCGAGAAGTGATGTAACATGCATGACGATTTACTTACATCAATTGTGCTCTATGCCAACCAACCCACGAAATTACGTGTCAAGCAAGAGAGACGCTACCCGAAATGTATTACATCAACAATAAATATTTGATTCACTAGTTGTGATACCTTTAACACATCACTTGCACCGATAGAGATAAATTGAATCATGGGAGTTTTAAAATTCCAAGATACATGCCCAAGCCCTAAAGGGAGGTAGCACAAGGCTAACATAATAAAGGAGAAGAGTAACAATAAGCTAACTCAAAAAAAGAGGATAGTAACAATGGCTAACTCAATAAAAAAAGAGAGTAGCAATAGCTAACTTAACAAAAGAGAAGAGTAGTAATTACTAACTCAACAAAAAAAAAAGAATAACAATGGCTAACTCGACAAAAGAGGAGAGTAGCAATGGCTAACTCAACAAAATTTGTAGAGGGTAAGGGCAAGGCTTGTATCCATCGCCTCACACAAATTAATAAAGATTATATGTAATTAACATCATACCATAATTTTCAAAGGATAAATAATTGTTGGTGGTAAATTAAACAATTGTAAGGAGAGTTTATAGTAACATGAAGGCATATAAAAGACAATATAATTCAACTTAACTCAAATTAATGTAAGCTTAAAGGAATCCTTCACCTTAGCCTTATATCTAAACCCAAGGTAGATATTCATGTAGGAAAGCTTCTACATGAATCACGACATCGCTTGAGTAAGAGGGAAACACAATACATATGGAGAGGGAAGATGGCGTCTAGACTTCTCATTCTCATTCTCTTTCCTTTTCTTTCTCTTTCTTTCTTTTTCTTTTTCTTTTTCTTTCTTTTTCTCCTTGGGCATGTGAGTGAGAACACATAACCCTTTTAAAAGGAGTGGGCGTGTGAGAGGGGTGTGTTTCACATCCCACTTAAATTGGGTCTCCAATTTTCTCTTTTCTAACGATCTTCCTTTAAATCTAATTCATTCATTGTGTCAAGGTTGTCGAACAGAGCGGGGGTATATTTTTGGTGATCCGAAATTAAGATTGAGTTATCTTGAAAATTTTCCTAACAGATGTTAAAACGAACTTGATCTCAATTAACGGTCCACACTTAATGATCAGGGCCCAATTTTGGAGGAAATGTTTAGTCAAGATAAGAAAACGGTTAAACAAAATTCTCCTAACTAGCTTTAATTTTCAACGATGTAGGATTATAAATCGGGGCCTAAATTTTTTATACCCTCGTAGTCATATGAGACCAAAGTGTGGTCTAAATTTGAGTTACAATATATGGAAGGAAGTAGTTAAATCGAAAGATCCAGATTTATAAGGCATTGGTAGGCCTTGATAGGATAACTTCGTTCCTAAGGAAAAGCTTACTGAAGTGGGATTTTCATATTTCATACTTGGTCCTTATTATGGGCAATCGAAGTCATTCATATGAACAAAAATATCCTACTACGACTACCCATAATGTTTCTTCATTAAATGGACACCAAAATCAACAGTTACGGGGCTGATTTGTCAATTGGGTTACTTTTTCAATGATTAAAGGGTTAAAATTTGACATGTATGGTTCATTTATGATACATGGGCATGGTACAAAATTTCGCATCAAATGAATTCTGAGAATAATGTGATATAGAATTCAAGGGTCTAAGTTAATGACAATTTTGTAATTATTGCTGATATGAGAGTTTTAGAAAATCTAATGGACATGGTTAAAGGAATCTCTCACCTTAGCTTTATATCTAAACCCCAGTTATATATCCATGTAGGAAAACTTCTACACGAAAAGCTTCCATATGAATCATGACATTGCTTGAGTAAGAGGAAGACACAATACATATGGAGAAGGAAGAGGGCATCTAGGCTCTTCATTCTCATTCTCTCTCTCTCTCTCTCTCTCTCTCTCTCTCTCTCTCTCTCTCTCTCTCCTTGGGTGTGTGAGTGGAGAGGGGAACGCACACCCCTTTTAAAAGGGGTGGCCGTGTGAGAGGGGTGTGTTTCACATCTCACTTTGATTGGGTTTCTCTGATTTTTCTTTTTCTGACGATATTTCTTTAAATTTAATTTGTCCATTGTGTTAGGGTCGTCGAATGGAGCCAAGGTATATTATTTTCTTGGTGATCTGAAATTTAGCTTGGGCTATCTTGAAAATTCTCCTAACGGGTGCTAAAATGAACTTAATCTTAATTAACGGTCCACACTTAATGATCAGGGCCCAATTTTAGGAGAAATGTGTAGTCAGGATAGGCAAATGGTTAGAAAAAAATTGGTGGTTGATCAATGGTGAAAGAAACCTAAATCTAAAATTTAATATTTAGTACTAAAATGAAGGAATTGGCTTCAACCTTTAACGGTGTAGGACATAGATCGGGGCCTAAATTTTGTATAACCTCATAGTCATATGAGATCAAAGTGTAGTCCAAATTTGAGTTGTGATGGATGGAAAAAAGTATTTAAATCAAAAGATCTAGATTTATAAGGAGTTGGTAGGCCTTGACAGGATAACTTCATGCCTAAGGAAAAGCCTACCAAAGTTGGATCTTTATATTTCACACTTGTTCCATATTATGGGCAATCCAAGTCATTTATATGAAGGAAAATATCCTACTATGACTACCCACGATGTTTCTTCACTCAATCGAAACTAAAATCAATAGTTACCGGGCTGATTTGTCAATTGGGCCACTTTTATAATGATCTAAGGGTTAAAATTTGACATGTATGGTTTATTTATGATACATATACATGGTATAAAATTTTACATCAAACAAATCGTGAGAACCATGTGATCATGAATTCAGGGGTCTAGGTTAATGACATTTTTATAATTATTACTGATATGAGAGTTTTGAGAAATATAATGGTTCTATATGATTATAAGCATGTTTCTAAGTAAATTATTATTGATATAAGAATTTTAGGAAATCTAATGGTTCTACATGGTTATAGGCACGTTTCTAAGTAATTCTTACACTTATATCTAAATCATTATGAATAAGGAATTATTCACCAAATTAATTAAGGGAATGTACATATATCAATCAACATAATGGATGATCAGATGACATGTTAAAAATACAAAAACCTGATGGCTAGTACTCCGATCATGTATGTAAGTGGGTGTATGGTCAATTTTATAAACAGATGATCATAAGGGAGTTTTTGAAGTGATTGAGAGGTAGAACATGTATACTGTTAAATTTAAGTGACTTGTTCACATGTGTAAGTTTCTCAGATTATAGTTTTGATGGTGAGTTAAGTATATTCATAGGTGGTGAATAAGATGAAAATATTAAAATCTTAATTTGATATGTGCACGAGTGGATGCTGAGGTTAACTAGCTAGCTTACTATGATTAGGTGGTCCAAACATAGAGTGAACGGTCAGATACCTTTACCTAGCGGTGAATAATTGACTGAATGGTTGGTTATGATGGACAAGTGAGAATACTTGGGTATATGATGCTCCTATCTTAAAATCAATGGTTAGATGGCTTGATCTATGAATAGAGATCATTCCCAATGATCAGATTCGTGTTGGAGAATGGATGTAAGGTTAAGATAGCTAAATTGGTATCGTACACATGTACATAATAAGTTAAAATTTATGATAACACTCGAGAACTTTCAGTACTCGGGTATTGGAAATTTTGGGGTGTTACAGTCATGAACTTTTGAGGCTTTAGTTATTGCCCTTTGATTAGAATAAATCTTGATAAAATTAAAATTAATATAGCTCATCTCGCACAGAGGATCAAGAACAACTTCTAAGGCCATTAACAAATGACATTCATCTACGTACTTATCGAACTTTTTTTTTAACGCACGCACGCCCCCCCCACACACTCACGCTGGTGGAATTTCACCACCTATGGGTACTCGAACCCTTGACCGAGAGTTGAAACTCCCGAGAGTCTACCACCCGGGCAAGAGTAAGGACCCACGTACTTATCGAACTTCATTTACATATTAAGTGCCATAAGTTGTAGAAGATCTGGATCTTCACCGACACTTTTTCTTAGGGCTTCCTTAATCTTTGAAACATATTTTTTAAAAATATCTTCGTACAGTTATACAAAACCTTGAGAAACTTATGAACTTCTTTTTCCTTGCTTCAATCTTCTTCAGTAGACAACCAAGTATACGTTCTATCATGTGCTGCGTATTCAAGAAATGTAAGTTCCAATTTCATGGCTGAATCGAACATTTCAAAAGTCGAATTCTACCATGTGCATATGTTCAACTTCAACGATTTTTGGGACTTTACATTCAAACATTGGATTATATCACTACATATAATTAATGTTGAATGTAAGCCCTTTATGTATTTTACACTCTCCTTTATGTTCTTTATAGTTTGGTCAATTATTTTCAACCCTTCTTGTATAATTAGGTTTAGTATGTGGGCACAACACCAAACTTAAAATATTTTTTCCTTAAAAATAAATTGCCGATTGCCTTGAACTGGTTACATAAGAATGATATTACACTTCATTTGCTAAAGCATTGTTTAAAGTTGTTGAAGAGATTTTATTTTCAATGCCCCAATCTCGTAAACAGTTATAAATACAATCTGAAATAACTAAACCAGTATGAGGAGCTGGAAGGTGGTGGAAGTTCAATATTATCTTGTAAAGTATTCATTAATATAGTATACGGTCAATGAAATGTATCCATATCTTTGATTACTCTTGAGACTGATGCTAAAACTGCTTTCAGTTTCATTTTCTCACTTGTGTACATCTTTATGCATTCCCTCTTCATAGTAACACGAGAGGCTTTCTATAAGACCCATAACCTAGTCCGTACCGTTCCTTATGATCCTGTGGTCCTCCCAGTCAAATTTCGACGACCCACGACGTGTAGATAACATTTGTATGTGACCCTAAGTCACATCCTATCAACCTGAGTCGACTTGACTCAAGACTTGTACCCTAATAATTGTGCTATTGCCACGGTTCCAACGCCACGTTTCACGCGCCGATGCAATACCCAGGCCAGAAGTTGTGGGCCGATGTATATTTCAAGGAAACACCGTGCGTTGCAAATCCTGAGAGAATCTCTACCCAATCTATAACATCAATCAATTAAGTACAAGTAAGTACACAACTGTAGACACCCCACTCAGGCTAGCATCTTGAAAAGGCAAGGATATACCGGACCATGATCAATAATCTGAACCCAAGACCTTAATCTAAACCCTAACCTAAACTCAAAACCCAAATCCAAACCCTTAGGACCTGTAACACCCTGAAAATCGGGGGTCGTGTATAAACCCGACTCCCGAGTTCCAGATAGTCACTTATGTAAAAAAAATGATTATGATTCAATGTTGTCTGAGTTAAAGCATTCACATGAGTAAAAGTATACCAAAATTGCAATTCATACTCCAGATTCAGTGATAAAAGCAAGCGGAAGACTAAAGGATATACATATCACTGTATGAAAAATAAAATAGATCTCAGCTGTCTCCAAAGTATGAACACATCTCTGAGTCTCATATACATGTAAATAAACAGAATCAAAATATCAAAAATAGTACCACTGAGAAGTCCCGTCAATCCAGGCCACCTAAGCAAAGCCGTCGTGGTACTGCATATATGAGAACTCATCCTAGTCCTCATCATAATCCGGCTCTGCATATATGAGAAGGCCTGAACTGAGATACGGGAGGTCCGAAGGAAGGGTGCGCAGGAGCCAACCGTAAAGGTGGTGCTGATATAGCCTGTGGGCGTGTACGGTTGATCTTCTGCGGCGACAAGAACCCATTGTCCCGCATCCGATTGAAACAACTCTGTGCTAAATGGCCCGATCTCCCACAATATGTACATGATTAATCGGAGCGCCGCATCGGGGGTATTGGCGCTGTAGCCCTAGGAGGAGGGTCAACGCGAGGCTTCTTGCCCGCAAAGGGCCTGTCCTGCAACTCTGGTAGTGGCCTAGGAGAAATAGGGCCACGAGATCGCGTAAGTCGATCCACATCTTGCTCTGCCCGCATGAACATGTGAATCAGCTCTGCGTAGGAGGGAATGCTCATGCAACACATCTTCGACCGAATATCTGGTCACAAACCCTCAGAAAAGTACCGTATACGCATCTGATCATCTGCCAGTATAGTCGGGACGTATCTGCCCAACTCAGTGAACCGATGCTCATACTTAGTCACCATCATGCCTCCCTGTCTGAGGCGCAGAAACTCGTTCTCCCGATCATGCCTATATGTCTGGGGATAGTATTTCTCGTGGAAGTGGAACTCGAACGCTACCCAGGTCCAGATGCAATCAGTGGCAACGGTCCGCAACACACTGTCCTACCATAAGCTGGCCTCCCGCTCGAATAAGAACGTAGCCAACTCAACCTGCTCAGTCTCTGAGCAATGCAGCATCCGTAGTATTTCGACACACGGTCGAGCCAATACACGGCCTCCTTGGGTCTATGAGAACCCGTAAAAGTGGGAGGCCGTAAGCGCTGAAATCGCTCTAGTAAGCCCCGTGTGTCTGCGACATTCCCCGCAGGGTAAGCAGGTGGTGCAGGATGAGCCATGTCCTCATCCTGAGCATATGAATCGACATCCTAAGCTGGATGCGCAGGTGGTGCAGGTGGAGTTACACTCCCACCCTGGGCTAGAGCCCCCACTATAGTAGTCAGGAGCTGCTGCTGCTGCTGCATCATGACCATCATCTGCTCAAATCTATCTGGAGGTGGAGTAGGATGTGGCATGTACTGCGTTGAAGAAGACGCATGGTACTGCTCTCTGACGGGCGGTGTGAAAGGCAGTGGTCCAACTGCAGGACCAGTAGGAGGCTGAGACTCACGTGCTGTCTCAGGAATCAGGCCCACAGTAGGGTCCGTATGAGCATCAGACCGGAGGGGAACCTGATCCATAGGCTCACCCAATGTAAGCCGAGCTGTGCTCCGTGTAGCCTTAGGCGGCATTCCCTATATTTAAAATAGGGCGCAACCTTATCAGTCTCAATAGCACAAACACACCGCAATCATTCACATAAGGAGTCAAAGGCATTCCATGCATTTCATTTAATCAAAATTGTCACAATACAAGGGATATCTCCTTACAGGCATCATGACAAGAAGTACATTGGAACTAAGACAGTTAAAGCTACAACAACAACATAAGTAAACTACTAGCCTTAACAGGCTTACACAACATAAAGCAGGAAATGACTAACTACTACCAACAACATCTAAAATCTCATCGCTAGTCTGAGTCGGGTGATGGAGGAGGAGTACCCTTATTCTGCAAGCAGCACAGGATCGCCTTCAGTGTGCGAGTCACCTTGCCGAATTTCCTCTTCATAATGGCCTTGATATCCTTGACCTCAGCCCGAAGTTCCTGAACTTCCCTTCGTAAGGTGACCTGACTCTCCTCAATTCGGGTAATGCGAGCATCACTAGTAGCCTGAGTAGAAGGAGGAGGGCTCTCATCAGTATCCTGAGCCTCCTCTTCTTCCTCTTCCTGGGCTTCTTCCTCTACCTCCTCTCCAGGTTCTCCTTCACTTGGATACTCTTCGTCATCAGAATCGCCCTCGCTATCCTCATCAAGCTGAGTCTCACGGTACTGAGACCCAATCTTCATCTTGACCATGGTAGACTCATCAATGCAGTGAATCAGAACTGACAACTCCGGCCCAAGTCTGTAAGCAAACTCAAGCGCGATCTTGCATATAAGCCGGCCAAAAGGAAGCGACTCGGACGTTCTTCTTGATTTTGCTATGAGGATAATCTGTCGCAACACGAAAGTGGCCATACACACATTTTCTCCCTGGGCCACCTGATACAAGAAATCAACTATAAGGTGCGTACATTCAATGTGATTTGTCGACCTGGGATACACGTTGAACGTGCAAGTGTGGTGCAACAGGCACAAATCATCAGACATATGAGACGCCTTGAGGCTATTGTTAGGCTACCATGGAACCAAACTACTGCATAGGAACTTGGTACGGCGATCTCGCTAACGCTTACTCCTCAAATTCTTCGCACTGGGATGAACATCACCAAGGGGTACGTTCAGAAGTCGCTCTATCAATTAAACATTGATCGTAGCCATCCGGTCTCTACCAAAGGGAATCTTGAACTGCAATGGCTCCAATGTAGGATTCTGGATACGAGCGTAGAAGGCACGAATGGTGCTCACATTAGCACGAGAATGGGCTTCAAAGAGCGGACCCCAATGTGCAGCTTCAATGCGCTCAAATAATAGGAATTTACCGAAGATTCGTCCTTCCACGTCTACCTCAAACAACACCTTACGGTCAGTATAATCACCATGAGGCATCTCTGCTAATAGCACTCGCCCAATTTGAGCATGGGGATCCAAATCCTGCTTTGTATGAAACTCCCGGGCTGTGCTTGGACTTGCGGCGACGCTTGAGCTAGCGGAGCCACCCCTCGGTCTTCTGGATTGCGCAGGGCGACTAGGCCCAGCCTTATCCACTGCAGTCTTTCTCTTTCCCATCAAAGAGAGGATGGAGGAGAAAGAGAAAAGACCCAAAATGGCTACAACAATAGCCATGAAAAGTGAGGGAAATGGGGAGAAATGGCTGCCCAAACTGACAAAAGAAAATCTATGCATTGTAGAGGGATGCTTCAAGCTCCCTAGGGCTAGATTTTCAAAAAGAAAAGAGAAGAATAAAGGGAAATGGAGCTCCACCCGATTTCAGCCATAAATGGAGGTTGTAGGAGCTCCAATGGACGAGATTTGCAAGAGGAGGAGTTACAAACAGTAATGGAGGGATGGAATGGGTTCAGTTTCAGCAAGAAATGGGATTGGGAGGGATTTGGAGTCGCGGTTTGATAAGGGGTAGCAAGAAAAATGTGAAAGGGGCTTGGGAGGGGGCTTTTTGTGAAGGAGGTACCCCTTTTTGGGGTTTTTGATGGATGGACCGCACATGGGAGGGATGCCCTACCCAAAAGAGATCGTGCGCCCGAAGTTCAATGCAAGTGGGGCCCACCGGATGGCGATGTATTGCCGGATCGGCGATGGCATCGCCAACCATCTTCTGATCCGGCCAGTGGGACCCCATGGGTTGGGTCCCCTCTGCCCTAGGGACCTCAAATATGTATGGGCCCCACCCTAGTTCATTGTATTTTGAGCTAGGGAGGCCCAAACTTCCCTCAGGGAATTACGGGGCCAATCTGTAAACATGAATACATTCACCTATCATTCAGCATATGATTTTGGGGTAGGAGAAGCTAATACATCCATCTAGCCCATTAGTTACTAAATATTAAAAATTTAGAATGGAAAAATGGCCAGTTTTCATGAAATTTTACTATTCACTATAAAATTTTATCGAAGTATGATTTTATATCATTTTCAGATTAGGATCAATGCATAACATGAAAATTCAGAGAAAGAATTGAAGAATGGAGTGGTGAGAGGAAGAATTTTGAAGAAATCAGGTGAAACGGGGTTTTTAAGCCCTAGTGATTGAAAGTAAGGGTTGTGGTTGCCTCACAGCCCAAGGATTCACATTTATAAGTTTAGAACCTTTCAAAGAATGTCTCAACCCGCCTACTTACAACCTAGGAGCTATTTAGGTCACTTTACGCAACCCAAGATGCGTTACGGACTCGATCAAGCGATCGATACGAGTAGACTTCGCCTATTGGCGAAACTGCGATCCTATGAGTGTTTCTAGACCCTTCTCGCACCCACCTAAGTCAAAGAAAGTGACAACGTACGTCACGTGACCATAATCCAGGCCCAGTATAATCTCATTCATGCTCTGATACTAACTTGTAACACTCTGAAAATCGGGGGTCGTGTATAAACCCGACTCCCGAGTTCCAGACCGTCACTTATGCAACAAAAATGATTATGATTCAACGTTATCTGATTTAAAGCATTCACATGAGTAAAAGTATACCAAAATTACAATTCATACTCCAGATTCAGTGATAAAAGCAAGCGGAAGATTAAAGGATATACATATCACTGTATGAAAAATAAAATAGATCTCAACTGTCTCTAAAGTATGAACACATCTCTGAGTCTCATATACATGTAAATAAACAGAATCAAAATGTCAAAAATAGTCCCACTGAGAAGTCCCGTCAATCTAGGCCACCTAAGTAAAGCCGTC
Source organism: Magnolia kwangsiensis (assembly GCA_037074715.1). Lineage (NCBI taxonomy): Eukaryota > Viridiplantae > Streptophyta > Magnoliopsida > Magnoliales > Magnoliaceae > Magnolia > Magnolia kwangsiensis. The sequence goes on from CM073578.1 coordinate 75,335,467, forward strand.
GTGGTACTGCATATATGAGAACTCGTCCTGATCCTCATCATAATCCAGCTCTGCCTCCTGAATCGCTGCCTCACCTGCATCTAAGACAGGGTCTGGTGGGTGTTGCAAACATCATCCCGTAACGTGGGAGTGAGTAGCTAACTCAGTGGAATAATAGAGCAAAGATTAACATGTTCTCAAATCAATCATGCGATAATAGTAAAGCAGTAAATCAAACATTCCTAATACTGTTGTTAATGCAATATGACGTGACACGATGGATGCCCTCACCGGCGATCTCCCTAATACAGCACCATCTTATGCCCGCGGCATGCGTTCTTCCCGCAGTGCTCCACATCTTTCAGGCACATGCAATGTGATGGTGATATGATTACCGAGTTATTATTAGTCCATTCATACAACAGGATTGGAAAATTAAGGTACTTTCCTTATATCAATCCCAACACAGATCCTGTCTAGGGTCATCACTCTTAGTAATCTCATACGATGTATATGTTGTAGGTCGCTGCAAGGGCTGCCAGGGTTGTTGATCGCACTCGTTGCACCGCTCCCCCATCACCTTATCAATATAGGCCTAATGTACTCTCATTGCTACGGAAGGGTCGTCGCCTCCCGTAGACTCAGAATACGCTCACGGTCACTACAAAGGGCTTATCGCCTGATCAATGTAGGCCGACAGCGAGAATATAGTGTCCCATACCACCATAATCTGCTCACGAGTCATAGGTGCTCACTGGTCACTACGGGGAGGTTTGTGGCCCCAGCGTAGGCCGACAGCTCAACCACGGTGTCCCATACCACCATACCCGGCTCATGAGTCTTTATAGATCAAGGTACCATGGTTAATAGGGTTTACAATGGTAAGTTCAGTATCCTAGGTTCAAGTAGTTATGACTCATACAAGGTGAACATACAATGGCCAGTCGGGTTACTTGACGGGCTCGACTAGCACGAGCGCATCTCAAGTCGAACGACATGAAGTGCATAAAATACTTTGTATGGCCTAACCACTGCCGCCAACTCCAAAACACGACTCGCGTTTATCGACGCGTCGTTCGTGGCAAAGATAATCCAACCATGAATTTACTCGGTTACCGACTGCCTGGACTAGGTATAGTCCTAAACAGTTATGAATCCACATCAGCAATCATATAAGAGTAATGGAAATAAAATATAATAATGTGAGCATGTTAACACATGTTATAACATACAACTTAAGTAAATCATCCAACACATGCATTTCATACCTATAATGAAATCATGCATATAGCCAACATGTAGGAAATCATTTACATCAGCATATTATTTGAGAATTCAATCTCAAACTAATGCATAACACCATTTAATTCAATACATACTAATACAAACATTTATACAAACACTTAGTCTACACACTTAAGCCTACATATAGTATGTCGACTCAAAGTGCGCATTTGGGCGAATCTCTTCGCCAAACTGATTATGCACGCATTCCTAATATCCTAATGCGATAAGAAGCCATGTCAATTATATCAGCAAAATATGGATGAAAACAGTATTTCCTACAAATGACTAAAATGCCCTAAATCTCATATTTTTTGTCTGCTTACGAAACAGGAAACGGACAGCATGTTGTACATGTCAAACAGCGTTTCCGTCGATAATCTACTATTAAACGACATTGTAAGCATTGAAATCAGCCAATCAAAGCGTCTAGAATCCACACCTTTTATCCTACAAGTATATTGATTCGAACGGAGTGTATAGGCTTCGTCTACAGCGAATAGGCAACCTATTTCACAAGATGTATAAGCTACCAAGGTAAGGAACTGACGGAACCTTAAATCAGCAAGTGTTTGGGGTCTTTTCTTACCTAGAAATGCGGCAAAATCACCGGAAAAGTGATTGAGGTGCGTTGCTTAAGTGCAAGCAGCAGGAAGTTCTCTCCCACTCTCTCTCATAATCTCTCACCTTTTCTCTCACACCAGCTAGGGTTTCTAGCAAATTCGGATGGGTGAGAGAAGTGAGGGTTTAAGGCCCTTTTATAACATAAAACATGTCCAAAACAGGCTTGGGAACAATGTTTACTTGATGCCTAACCAAAATGGGGCTGTTTCGGTCCAAAAAGACATTTCGGGAGGTCCCCTGGCCGAACGCGATCGGACTTAAGCTCATGCATGTCGGATGTCACTCACATCCCATTTTCAGATCAGTAGTGTTCATAGATCGCACGTGGAGGTCTAGTTTCAGTTCAGCGGTCATTGCACGTAGATCAGGTCTACAAGTCTCGTGATATGAAATAGAAATTTTTCCTGATCCAAGGATGTAATTTGGCTGAATTCTGACGGTCAGAATGCTTAATAATAACGCGTCAAGTCGTGTGCCAGATTTGAATTTCAAATTCCAAATCTAACCCTATTCTCACTCTCTTCACTCCAGGCTCAATGAAATAGCCTCTGAATGTCGGTTGGACCTGATTTTTGAAATGATTGTCAAGTCCAACTAGGCGGTTATAACGGTCTAAGATTGTAGGTATCGGACTTTCAACGCGCGGTCTAGATCCAATATAAAGTTTCAAAGAGGTCCTGAGAACAAACCGGTTTAGAGTTTGATCCGAGGTTTTAGAGTATTATAGCGTCATTGGTTCTACTCGCTTTAGGTCTTGTAGAACGTATTTAAAGTGATCAGGGACTATTTCCCAGCTACTCTAGCGTTGCGCTAGCTAACTTACACTTATTTTCCAAAGGAATTAATCCTACGCGATTTCTGGTAGAGTTGGTACTCGAGTCCAAGTATGGATTTTTTCAGGGCGTTACAGGACCTCACAACCCAACCAAAAATTCCAAACCTAAAGCCTACCATAACCAGGTTAACACAGGAATACGCGTATTTGAGCTTAAAACATGGAAAAAGGACCATCGGACAAACTAGCGTGCCATACGAGGCCCACACGCTTGACCCTGGCCCTAGTGGTAGTTTGACTACCACCGACGGTACTCTAGTTACCGCCACTCGTGAGGTGCGTGCGTCCTTCGAGCAATAGCTCGCCCAACGTTCGAAATTCACCTTTAACCCCCTATCTAACCTTATTTACTCTTTTACCAACCCCAAGAGCCAATGGGAGTGTGCCATGTGACGTTCCTCTCTCCTCAGCCACTCACAACTTGCCACATCATCTTTTACTCCTCCTAAACCCCACATTTACCATAAGACCATTGGAGAAGGCTATAGGTAGCCCTTCCTCTTCACATTTTTACAACAACACATCCACATCCAAGAGGGAGAGAGAAAAAGAGAGAGGGAGAGAGAGAGAGAGAGGAAGAGAGGGAAGGAAAGGGAAGGAGCTCCCAAACCTCTAAGTTTTAATCTTTTAGCCACCCCCTAACCTTACCTCTTAGCCTTTTGAATCCACAAGCCTAGCCCGGATTGATCGTGGTGCAGTCCATATCTTAGTCTACTTAAGATTGAGCTAAATATTTTTTCCTTTCTCTTTATGCAAGCATTCATCATGACATCTATTCCATTCTAAATCCCCTGCTCCTCTAGATCTAGTGAATGTATAATTTGTGACTTGCCGTACATTAGGTCCTGTCACATCAGAAATTTCTAGTAATCTAGTCCTTTTTTCCTTTACCTTTTACATAAACATCATCACATCCACTCTCTAGACAAGTTATGGACATGTGCTCTATGGCTTGTCGAAAACTCGGCTATGGCTGCATTAGAAATCCACATGTGCCTATTCCCATCTCGATTACAACATCCAATTCTTGAGATTATTTTATCACACTAAGTAGAGATCGTTCATTTGTACGAGTAGAGAGGGTGCCCAACACGTTCCCTCTTTGTAACCGAGGTCCCTTACCTGGAATCCCAGATTGCAGATATTAGACCCTCAACACAACCCCCAACCAGCATTTTGCTAGTCCCTAGCAAAGTATGCGAAAAATAATTTCAGAAATACAAGACAATTCTTATAAACCCGAGTGACTTATGGACAAATAGTCTAGATGCGAGAATTCTAAGATTCATGAATGGTGAGCAGCATTTTTTTCCTGGAATCAAGCTTACGGTAAACTTCATAATCAAGTTCAAAATATTAATCCTATAATTAGAACAATTCTAAATATTGAGTTCCATGAGTGTATAGTATAATTTTAGCTTATCATCATTAAAATTCATTTTGCCATTTCATGATACCATTGGTAAGCAATAAGAGCATTCAGGACACCCAAAAACTAAACGTGCCTCAGGTTATTCTTTCATTTTTCCAGATTTTGACTTTTTCTTCTTTTTTTTTTTTTAAAATTTTAAAGTAACGCCAAAGGGAATCAGATCTTCACCTATAGGGAGCAAACCTATGGTGAAAACTAGTATCCTAGCCTGTTCCGAATGTCAACATCGGGAAATTAAATCTTCATCTATAGGGAGCAAACCTATGGTGAAGATTATTCGACTAACCCTTTCAATTCTTCTTTTTAAACTGATGATAAAATTTTTCGGCTTGTTCTTTTCATGCTTAGTGATTACTAAGTTAATCATTCAATATCAGACCGGAACCTTAATGTGTAAGCAAGATGTGATATGTGAAATCATGACTCTATCAATGTTTACAACTTCTAATCATGGATTAATAACTCGAACTTAACTGTGAAATCTAATAGAAAACTGAATCCAAGAGTCATAAATTACCAACATCACGTATCTTGTAATTCTAAATCCAAGGTGGCCATCAAAATCACTTCAAATTTATAAGAAATTCTAGAAAAATTTAAAAATTTCCACAATTTTTGCTCAAGACCAAGAAAATACTGATTAGGTAACCTAATCTCCCACCCCCAATCTAAAATCTACATTCTCCTCAATGTTAAAGAAATAAGTATGCACTGCACTTGGGAAAATGAAAGTAAAAGAGGTGTGATGGAAAGATAGCACCTGGACGAAAGTATCAAAAGGCTTTCCAAAGATATCAGCGTAAGAGCGGGTCAGCACAAGAGAGAAACCAACAAAAGCAGACTAACCAAGCAAAATAAAAATAACAAAAATAAAATCCTACCTACACCACTTTCGCAAGTGCTCTCGATTGCATTTAGCATATGCAACAAGCCTTTAAACCCCTAGGTTGCCCTTAGTGGATGAGTTGTAGTCTCATGAGGGTTTGCAGCAATGTTACCCATAAATATTGAACTAACTAACTAGGAAAAAGAAATGAAATGAAAGGTTGGGTTGCCTCCTAGGAGCGCTAAGTTTATCGTCTTCAGCCAGACAAGCGATGCAAGTAACCATAGACCATGAATCAATCCTAATAACCTGTGTCCTCCAAATAAATTTTCTCAACATCTTGATTGACCAAATCTTCTAAATATGGTTTCAACTGTTGACCATTTACTTTGAAAATATTCTCGTCCTTTGGATTTTGATTCTCAACTGCTCCATGAGGAAATACTTTTACATCCTGATAAGGACCATACCTTCATGAACATAGTTTTTCATGAAAGAGGCATAACTTGGAATTATACAATAATACTTTCTTTTCTGGTTCAAATGTCCTGTGGAGAATTGATTTGTCATGAAAAAATTTTATTCGTTCATTATAAATTTTTTCATTCTCATATGCCTCATTTCAAATTTCTTCTAACTCATGGAGTTGAAGTTTATGGTGCGATCTAACCTTGTTTATATCAAAATTAAAGATTTTGATGGCCCAATAAGCATGATTTTCTAATTCCACAGGCATGTGACATGCTTTTCCAAAGACAAACATATAGGGGGACATTCCAATGGGGGTTTTGAAACCATACGATACGCCCATAGAGCATCATTCAAATGTTGCGACCAATCCTGTAATGCCCCGACTTTTTAGGACTCGAGTATATGATCTGTGTCCTAAAAACCCGAGTGTTAACCTTAAAGGATGGTGAAATTCGAGTGTACATTTTTTTCCTTCATCAGAGTAAGAAAATGAGCGTAGTGTGGACAAATCGACATAAAAGAAAATTTCATTATCATTTAAATATTCAAGAAGCTGCCCATAATGACTTATACAAACTAATGTCTCTGAATTTAACAAGTACAAGATTTATAAGAATTTAATACATGAAGAATAATAAATAACATATAAATATAAGCTGCAAGATCACCTAGCTCCTCCAGGCAAATGCAACCATGCATCCCTGGTGATCATATCCTGCTCCTCATCAAGTCTGAACATATATATTACTAAAGCCACCTGTACTACCTGTACGGTTTTATATTTGATGGATGAGTGACCAACTCAGCGTGAATTCCCCTCAAGATTACACACCACCGCATTAGGTAAGAAATAGTATAAAACTTCCAAACAACTAAAATAAAGTAAATGCTGTCTTATTAGATGCATGGATGCATGAATACAATTAGTCCCAGGTAAAACATCTAGACAGACATAGGGATCATCATCCATGCAGTCATCAACCCAGGTAAAACATCCAGATGGTCTGTGCCTCGAGTAAAATATCCAGACAGACAAATATGTATGATAACAACACATGATGGTTGGTGCCTTGGGTAAAATATCCAGACAGGCAAATCTGTATGTTACGTATGACAGCAATGTACGATAATAACAGATGATGGTTGGTGCCTCGGGTAAAACATCCAGACAGACGAATCTATATGTTACGTATAACAGCAATAAATGCTGGTCTGTGCTATGCATGCATGATTAGCCAACCAGTTATTAGTCCAATTGTAACTAGCCAATTTAAATGACCTCGCGGTCACTACAGGGAGCACATGGCCCAGCGTAAGCCGACGGCTCAGGCATAGTATCCCATTACCACCATCCCCAGCCCATGATACTACCATCTTAGGATGTTTAATGAAAACCCATCGACTAGTGGTCAATCATATTATAGTATATGGGGCTTACCATCACATGGTTACACAGTATAAAACATCGGACCCATATAGAAAAAATATCAAAACAAAACCACGTAGGTTGAGTATCAAAATATGCCACATAGGGCGATATCAAAACCATACGATAAAGACCATCCTTAAAAATCATTGAACACAACAACCCTAGATGGTGGGCCCACAACAATGATCCATCTAGACCACCACTCAATAACCACTAGATCAAAGGTCCATTGTAATCACCGTCCATCGAGTTACAACCCAAGTATGGGTGTACATTTATAAGTGGGGGTTTCCCACTGATGTACCAGTTTAAGTTTCATAAGCAATCCATAAATAATTCATGAACAAATACACAAGATGAACATTAAGCAGGCAATATAGTAATTTAATTTCCACCAGCTAACACATGTGATTATAAGAGAGAGATATCAATTATAATTTTTAATAAAAACTATAACTTAAGCTAATGAGAAGATGGAAAGCTTAAGGGGAAGAATCATCACCTTATTTGTCACGAAAAGGACATCATTCCTGTCCTTCTTCTTCTTCCTTTTCTTCTCCTCTCCATTTCTTCTTCTAACTTTCCTATTTCTCTGGAGGACCAGCAGAGCCCCTGCTCGGACCAGGCTCGGTGGAACTCATTGAGTCAGCGCGACCGCGACCGGTTAGCAAGTCCATTGCACCCCTACCCGTCACCACTGCTCTCTCTCTTTCTCAGATTTTCTCCTTCTCCTTCCTCTCTTCTTATTCTCCTTTTCTTCGTCTTTATCCCATTGCCAAACAGTCCACGATGTCTGGAACTGATTCAGCCTAACTCGGTTTGGTGGAGGAGATGACGGCTGCCATTAATGGCGTATCTGAAAGCACCAATTCTTCCTTCAATCTGCCTCCAAAAGGTGGTTCGTATGGGTCTTAAAAAGCTCCCAGGCAAGCTTTCTCAAAGCTAGGAGGGGATTAGGGTGGTGGGTTCAAAGGTGGAGGCTAGCGACTGTCTCTCTCTCGGGCGGCTACAAGGAACGGAGAGCCAAGCCTTTTGTTATATAGGCTTTCTTCTTTCGAAACCCTAGATCTCCCAGAACTGTTGGATGCTCGACGAAAGGCTAGGATCCCACCCCAAAATCCAATTTCCAAAAGCAACTAAAGGGGACTGGTTTCGGTTGTCAGTTTTCCCAGAAAACCACCATCTAAGCGACAGTAATGGATGGTCGAGACGTGCCCAAATAGAGGGCTGGGATTGGAGGGTTTCTCTGCACGCGGATCGCCCTACTAGCTAGCAGACAGTTTCCATTATCAAAAATTAGTGTTTGTAGGACTGGATTTCTGCTTGGATCATGTGTCCATATGTGCACGAAAATTAGTTTTGACAATTGGGTTTTGGTTAGGGATGAAGGATGCACACGATGGACGGTTTAGATCATCCATGAGATGATCATGGTGGGCCGTAGAATGTCCCAAATGGACGACATTCGTTTGTTGTGAAAAATAAAGGGAGAGAGAGAAATCGCTCTCTTTTAAGGAATGGCGGGTCAGCGCTGGATATCCCATGCACTTCGTGCACAGGTGGTTGTGGTGCACTCGCACCGTGTGTAGGGTCCACCGTGATGTTTGTGATAAATCCACTCTGTCCATTCTATTTGGTGGGTCCTACGCAGAGCCTTTGACTAAAGGTAAGGTGGATCCAAAGCTCAGGTGGGCCATATAGATTTATTTTTATTTCTAACAGTAGGCTTCCGTTGATCTAACAACCAGATCTTCCCAAAATTAGACGTCAATGGCCAAAAGACCCTAGTGGGCCATTTGTAAGTCTTTCTTCATGTATTGCTAGCTCAAATACTCATATTAACATAGATTTGATTACTATGGTATATTACTTATAATTATAATGATTTAGAACCTTATATACATATATGTATAATTGCAATTTTAATACTGACCTACTACTTTATACATGCTATTGATCCCCAATCCATTAACATACAATTCGTAATACACCATATCATACTATACGTATACGTATGAACTGAAAATCGTATTATATTGTGTTTAAAATTTCGTTGTTAAGTAATATACCATTTTGCTAAAATATCTAATAATTTTTATGCACATATTTATATATAAAAGAAAATATTTAATGCTACGTTAACATTTATAATTCAATTATACCGTTTATCATTCATTATTATTATTATTGCTTTTGTTATTAATATTATTACTACTATTATAATTATTATTTTCTAAGTTGTTTATTGTGGTTTGCATCTTCATACACGCCACTTATTTACTCAATCAGCGGTTGGATTTAAACCCTAATGAACATGAGTGTCCAAGTTAAATCGATATTTGTACTAAGTCAGGTTACTTGGTTACACCCGAGTACTGGAACGTATGGGGTGTTACAAATCCTTACGATCTGGGCAAACCATTTTCTCTAAAATTTATTTAATCTCCTAATTCGAAACCTCTACTTGACCACTTGTTTGTGGATGGTATGGCGTTGCTACTTTATAGGTGATGGAATATTTCTTCATTAAAGATTCAAATGATTTATTGCAAAAATGAGCACCCCCATCACTTATAATTGCTCAAGGAGTACCAAAATGAGAAAAGATATTTTCTTTCAAGAAGCGGACCACAACTTTGTGATCATTCATTTTACATGGCACTGCCTCAATCCATTTAGAGACATAGTCGACGGCCACAAGGATATACATATAACCGAATGACGGGAGAAATGGACCCATGAAGTCAATACCCCACACATCAAATATCTCAACGATGAGAATATTAGTAAGTGGAATCATGTTCCTGCGGGAAATATTACCTGTACGTTGGCATTTATCACTGGTAGAACAAAAGGCATGGGTGTCTTGAAAAAGTGTAGGCCAGTAAAATTCACTTTGTAAAACTTTTGCAGCTGTTTTCTTTGAACCAAAATGACCACCACATGCATGTTCATGACAAAAGGAGATTATACTATGAAACTCACTCTTAGGCACACATCTCCTAATCACCTGGTCAGGACGCAAGTATACGAATCAGGTGTAAACACGGTACATATTACGAGAACGTTCCCACAAGGACTGGTTGTCACAATTCAAATTTTATGATTCTTCTTAACTAATCCAACAAATATTTTAGCTAGTTATTAAGTAAAATAACAAAAATCAATGAAAAATAACTGAGAACAAGAAGGAAAATTCACTCAAGGAGAACACTAGGACTTTTGAATCCACCCCTAATTATCCTAACCCTTATTTTACCTGTTGATTCACCCTAATTCAAATTGAAATAATTTAATAAATAAAGCACACTCTATGTCCTTGTTTAGGCACATAGGAAGTATAATTCTCATGAAGCATAAGGATCACATCTTTCCATCCATGGTCAGGCATGAATAGATGTAAATTCCTATTTCTTTCTCTGTAGGAAAACTTGTTCATGGTTAGACACAAGCACACCTAGAATAAGATTCCAAACAACATCCACATCTAGACTTTGGTTAAGCTTATAGATTAGAGAAGTATGCAGTTTTTAATTAAGCATAATAGAGAAAGGAATAAACTAATTAAATCCAGATGAAATCAACAAACAAGGATCATCCAAATTAGGGGCTTCATCTCAGCCCTAGCTTAAGAAATTAAAAATCCATGGGATGGATCAAAGAATTAGTTGGAAAGAAAAATATAATGGAGAAAAAACACATCCCTTTGATTCCTTCACATCCACAACCGAGCTCCTTTTCTCTCTTTCTTCCCAGGACTGAATGACTCACCTTTCTGACATCTCTCTCTTTTATAGGCTGATGGAGGATGGTCGGCTGGGTGTAGAGTTGGTGGATAGGTTATTTTTAAAAGCTGCCTCCACAAATATTTATGCAGCCATGTCATTTGTTTACGCAGCAGCAGACGGTCGGTGCGACATCTTTGGAAACTGACTTGCGTCGGATCAGCTTTGCGGCCAATGAAAGAAGAATCTAAGACATTCAGTCTTCTTGGCCTTAGTCGGCACTTCCTTGGAGAGGTTTTGAACGACCAGGATTGTCGGACCAATCCTGGCCACGAGTGCAAAACAGCCCGAATCGTCGGGTCTTGGACGCGGAAACAGAGCCTACGTAACAGGCCTTATGCAGTGACAGTGGTGGGGCCCATTATGGAAGTTTTTTGAGAAATCCACTCCGATCATCTGATTCTTCACGAGATTTTAGGTTGGGAAGGGACGATTTTTGATCAGATTCTGTGTGACCCATGGAAGAAATCAGCTGCAAAAGTTTTCGGGTAGTCCGTTTGTGACCATGAAATCAGCACGTGTGCTTGCATGAGTGCACAAGGTCATCATGGATTTAACCATATCGAGCCCCTCTGCATGATGGATGGCTCAGATCATTTGCATGGGCCATGATGAAGGCCCACTAATGATCAAACGGTGCCCCTGTTTCATGTTTTCGCGAAGCTAGAAATAAAAGTTTCTATTTTTGAATGGAAGTCAGTGGGGTCCACGTACTTGGTATCTTAGAAATCCACTACATCCATTAGCTCTGTGAAGCTGATTTAGGAGATCATTCCAAATTTGAAGCAGATCTGAGCTTTTTGTGGGCCACCATGTGGATTAATGTTTGGCAAAAGATCCAACCCTAGCAATCTTATCTGTATGGATGGTAGCAAGGTAATAGGAGGTTTTGGTCATAATTTTTCTCTAGATGCAATGGTTGGTCGGGATCAATGTTTTTGATGAAGGGTGGGGTCCACTATCAAAACCCAGTAGTAAGCACATCTGTCACTAGACGTGCTGCGTCAGAAGGGAACTGTTTGGATGCTTTCTTCAAAAAATAAGTGGGGCCCACTTCTGATGATATTCTCAGGGATCTACTCCACTCACCGTCTTTATCCCACTATGTTATGATACGGGGTAAAAGATGAGGGCCGCACCATCTAAATAAATGGAAATTAGCAATGACCCTTAAATCTATTTGTTGAATAGTGGCATGCATGGTTCTAGCTCTATTTATGGATTTGCCATCAATTCTTCACACATCTTCCGATGTCTGTTATATCAGAGTGCACTATCTAAATTCCCTGAAATTTGGTGGGCATCTCTCGGTTTTCATGCTCTTTCCATTGGTTCAGTTTGGGTCTCGATCTTTCAAGGATGTCCAAGATGCTTTCTTAATGGTTATTGTCTGATCTTGCCCATCGGGTCACTTATACATTGATCCAAGGGCTGAATTTTGACATGTACAGTCAATTTATGATCCTCGGGCCAGATATAAAGTTTCGAGATGAACGGATGGTGGAAACCCTGTGAACTTGCATTCTGGACAACTTTTGGGTCTCTTTAACCTAAATGGCTTGATTTTCTTGGATCCCTGGCATGTAAATTCTTCATTCTTGATCCCATGGAGTCCCGTCCATTGCCTTGGTTACTTCAGAGCGTCAAATCCATGCTTTTAGTACCCTTTTTCAGTCCACGCTTGTAAATACACCATACATCACAAATACGATTAAAATAGGGTATTAAATAGTATCATGTTTGTAAAAGCAAGTAATAACTGGGGTCTAATATGTAATATTTGACCCTCAATAGTAGACCAGGAGTCAATCTAAAGGTAAGAGAATCTCTGAATTTCTCCGACCTTACGTATTCCGTAGGTTCTAGCCGACTGTGGGATTCTGAGATTTATTGGCTAGTGGCAGATCCAACATACATGAATCATCCTAATCACCCTTGTAAAATCACATAAAAACTCCAAAACATGCCAATATACGTGGGTGCCAATTTTCAGTGTTCACAGAATGGTGACTCTACTAGGAACTTTTGCTAGTTCCCACTAGCCGAGACCTAATTCGAAAGTGTGTGGTACTTCAATCTCAAGGGACAAAATCAATGCATTCATAAAAAAGAAAAAAAATAGTCTTTGGCTTACACTTGTTGGTTACCTATGAAGAAGAGCTAGCAGCTCCGCCAGCTTCTGAAGTGTTGGAGCATAAAAATCATGAAGAAAGATTGAAGATCAGAAACTAGATATGGAGGGAAGGAATAAAAAAGAACCAAGTGCTTCGTTTGGCAGTTGTGCGGGTCACGCAACTAGTAGTGGTTGCACGGATCGCACAACTAATAGAAGTAGTTGCGAGGATAGCGCATATAGCTTAATATGTTAGTAACAAGATTTCATCTTTTACATGGATCATGCAACTGATTGCACCGTTGCACGGATTGCATAACTAAATTTTTTGTTGCGTGGGTAGCACAATCAAGAGTAGACAAAAATTGAGATGAAGGGTCAGATCTGATGTAAAGTGGGCCCCATGGTGCAAAGATTGAGGGTTGGCACGTGTGGAGGCCTATAAATACCCCACTCCCCCTCTCTTTGAGAGAGAGAAGAATTTTAGAAGAGGAGTAGAGCTTTGAAAGAAGACTGAAGGTGAGGAGCAAAGAAGGGGGTCAGTTGCACGGGCCGCACAACGGACAAATTGGTTGCACGGGTTGCACATCCAGGTCATTATGTGACTAGTTCTAAAAGGGAACAGGATGCTGCCGAAATCGTCCAGTTCGACCTTCATTGCTCCAAGCTCTCCTTTACATAAAGGACAAGCTCAAAAGAGGATGAGTTCATCAACATGACATTCCTCCTAAGGAGATAATCGAAGCAACTGTCGAAATGCTACCGAATTCAAGACTTGACATTTGAATTTTATTAATTTTAATTCATGTACTTCAAATGATCTATCTTAGAATCAAGGGATACTGGAGGGATGTAAATGAACTCAGTACTAATAATACGATGATTTTTATATATCTATTCTCTTTGTTATATTCGAATAAAATAAAATTTCCCAAATCCAATGCATTTGTTTCTTGTTCGAAACAAATTGGCGACTCTGTTAGGGAACTTTATTATTTCGATACCAACATTGAGAGTATTATAGAATTTTCATTGTGGTTTGGCATCTCCCGATGCCAAAATGGCGACTCTCAATGGGAACATCCCCTCCATCTCTAATATAGATTATTCGATTCTTCAAGTACTAACTACAATTATATTTTATAACTAAAGGTTTCTAAATCCAATTACAAATTACAACCAATGACAACTTCTGCAAGGAAAGTGAGCTTCTGTTTCACTTCGACTGAATTCGTGATAGAATACGCACCGAACCAACCTCCGGAGTACATGCCCCGACTTCCTACAAGTAAAAACAACCTGACTTGAGCAACAACTGGGGTTGTATCTGCTTCGCCTCAACCACCGGAAGGAGATAAGGGCTGGATTATTGTAATGACTTGTAGAACAAGAGCATGGAATGCAAGAAGCCCTAGGATGAATCTGCCTTCGCCAAGAGTTAGAGGGCCTATAACGCGCAATGTAGTTAGAAGGAATCCTGAACTCGCTTCTCCTGTGATATATCCCGAGTGAGTAGTTCCACAGTTAAAATCACGTGACTTCCCAGCTTTAGTCGCCCCAAGGGTCAGATGGATGAAAGAGCAGAAAAGTAAAGCGTTAATGGCAAGTTCGCCAATGTCTGTATCGCCCCCATCGAACAATGACAGTGAAAGTGTAAAGAAGCTGAATGAAACTCTATCCTCTCCTCTCTTTGTAAGCCCTATTATGTCCACAAACTCCCACCCACTCCAACTACGACTTCGTCGAAGAGTGGAGAAGCCGTAGTACATATGGCTGGGACAAATCAGGACAATAGGTTGACTATGGAGGATCGCATGAATGGGATGACAGAAGCACAAAGAGCACTAATGGAAGAGTGCAGAAATCTCAGAGGAGCCTTAACAACTCTTGCACACAATGTAGCTCAGATAGCGGCTCCCCCGATAATGGGCATACTGAATGGACAAGAAAACCAACCCGAAGGCTCTCAACCACAGGGGGCAGTGTCATTGGGGTCTGTTCTAGCAGCAAGAACTGTGGCATAGGAGGAGGTGAGAGAAGTTGTTGACGAAGCTGTCAGAGTAGAAAGGGAATGTGAGAATACTGGCCATTTCAGATACCAAACTGTAACGCCCGTGAAAAATCTGTACTTAGGCTCGAGTACCAACTCGACCCGGAATCGCGTAGAATTAATTTCTATGGAAATTAAGCGTAAGTTAGCTAGCGCAACGCTAGAGTAGCTGGGAAATAGTCCCTGATCACTTTAAATACGTTCTACAAGACCCAAATCGAGTAGAACAAACGACTCTATAATACTCTATAACCTCGGATCAAACTCTAAGCAGGTTTGGTCTCTGGACCGCTTTGAACTTTTGTATTGGATCTAGACCGCACGTCGAAAGTCCGATACTTCCTATCTTAGACCGTTAGAACCGCCTTATTGGACTTGACGCTCATTTCGAAAATCAAGTCAAACCGACAATCACAGGCTATTTCATTGAGCCCGGACTGAAGAGAGTGCGAATAGGGACAGAATTGGAATTTTAAATTCAAATCTGGCACACGACTTGATGCGTCAGTATTAAGAATTCTGACCATCAGCATTCATCCAGATTACACCCTTGGATCAGGAAAAATTTCTATTTTATATCATGAGACTTTCAGCCCTGATCTACGTGCGGTGACCGCTGAACTGAAACTGGTCCGCCACGTGCGATCTGCGAACCCTGCCAGAGTGAAAACTTAATACGTGCTATATCTGGTACGCATGAGCTTAAGTCCGATCGCATTCGACCAGGGGACCACCAGAAAGCATCTTTTGGACCGAAACAGCCCCGAAATGGATATGCAATAAGTAAACTTCGTTCCGGAGCCTGTTTCTGGCATTTTTAAGCTTATAAAAGGGGTTGAAACCCTCATTCCTCTCTCCCATCCGAAAATTGCAAAACCTAGATTTGGGAGAGAGAAAAGGAGAGAGTTTGAGAGAGAAAGTGGGAGGATTTTTCCCGCCTCCGTGCCGCTACTTTCACGTGCTACAACAACACTTCCTGATCACCTGGCCGGTGATTTCTCCACTTTATCAGGTATGAAACAACCCTAGAACTTGCTGATTTAGGGTTTACTTAGATTCATAGAGTGTTAGCTAACGTAACTTGTAAAATAGGTTCTCCTACTGCCGTAGACGAAGCGTACACGCTCCGTTCAAAATCACGCATCCGTAAGATATAAGGTGAGGATTTTAGACTCTTTGATTGACGGTTTACAATGCTTTCAATGTCATTTAATAGTAGATTATCGATGGCATCGCCGTTTGACATGTACAATATGCTCTCCGTTTCCTGTTTCGTAAATTAACGAAGAATATGAGATTTAGGGCATTTTAGTCATTTGCAGAAAGTACGGTTTATACTCATATTGTGCTGACATGATTGACATGGTTTTTTATCGCATTAGGAAGTTAGGAATGCGTGCATAATTAGTTTGGCGAAGAGATTCGCCTAATTGCGCACTTTGGGTCGACATACTATATGTAGACTTAAGTGTGTAGTGTATGTGTTTGTATAAATGGTTGTATTAGTATGTATTGAATTAAATGATGTTATGAGATAGATTGAGATTGATTTTTCAATTAATATGCTGACCTAAATGATTTCCTACATGTTGACTATATGCATGATTTCATTACATGCGTGGAATATATGTGCTTGAAGATTTGCTTAAGTTGAATGTTATAACATGTGTTAACATGCTCACATGATTGTATTTCAATTCCAATACTCTTACATCAATTGCTGATGTGATTCCATAAGTGTTTGGGACTAGACTTAGTCCAGGCAGTCTGTAACCGAGCGAATCCGTGGCTGATTGGTTGTAGCCACGAACGACGCGTCGATGAACGCGATTCGTGTTTGGAGTTGGCGGCAGTGGTTAGGCCACGCGAAGTGTTTTACGCACTTCATGTCGTTCGACTTGAGATGCGATCGCGCTAGTCGAGCCCGTCAAGTAACCCGACTGGCCGATGTATGTTCACCTTGTATGAGTCATAACTGCTTGAACCTAGGGTAATGAACTTACTATTGTAAACCCTGTTAACCATGGTACCTTGATCCACGAAGACTCATGAGCCGGGCATGGTGGTATGGGACACCGTGGTCGAGCTGTCGGCCTACGCTGGGGCCACAAACCTCCCCGTAGTGACCAGTGAGCACCTAGACTCGTGAGCAGATTATGGTGGTATGAGACACTATATTCTAGCTGTCGGCCTACATTGATCATGCGACGAGTCCTTTGTAGTGATCGCGAACGTATTCTGAGTCCACGGGAGGCGACGACCCTTCCATTGCAGTAGAGTACAGTAGGCCTGTATTGATAAGGTGATGGGGGAGCGGTGCAACGAGTGCGAGCAACAGCGACCTACGAAATATACATCGTATGAGATTACTAGGAGTGACGACCCTAGACAGGATCTGTGTTGGGATTGATACAAGGGAAGTACCTTAGTTTCCCAATCCTGCTGATTGAATGGACTAATAACAACTTGGAAATCATATCACCATAGCATTGCATGTGCCTGAAAGATGTGGAGCACTCTAGGGAGTGTGGCATGCCGCGGTCGTAAGATGTTGCCGTATGAGGGAGATCGTTGGTGAGGGCATACATCACGTCATGTCATCTTGCATTAACAACAGTTTTAAGATTGTCTGATTTACTTCTTTACTATTATCGCATGATTGAATTGTGAACATGCTAATCTTTGCTCTATGATTCCACTGAGTTGATCACTCACTCCCACATTACGGGATGGTGTTTGCAACACCCACCAGACCCTGTTGTAGATGCAGGTGAGGCTGAGATCCAGGAGGCAGAACCAGACTTCGACGAGGACCAGGACGAGTTCTCGTACATGCAGTATCACGATGGCTTCGCGTAGGCGACCTGGATCGAGGGGACTTCAGTGGGACCATTTTGGACATTTACTTTTGTTCATGTACATGTATATGAGACTCAGAGATGTATTCATACTTTAGAGACAGATGAGAGTTACTTTGTTTTTTCTATACAGTGATATATATATTGTTTAGTCTTCCGCTTGCTTTTATCACTGGATCTGAAGTATGAATTGCAGTTTTGGTATACTTTTACTCATGTGAATGCTTTAAATCAGACAACATTGAATCATAATCATTTTTGTTGCATAAGTGACGGTCTGGAACTCGGGAGTTGAGTTTATACACGACCCCCGATTTTCAGGGTGTTACACGAACGCCGTATCTTAAAGAGGTAGAAGACATCCCATTTTCAGCTAACTTCAAACAACCATATTTCTAAAAGTTTAATGGAGAAGGATCACCAGAGGAACACCTAATGCATTTTATTACTAGCATGGGGAACTTTTTTATAATACTGCAGTATTGATTATGATTGTTCGGATCTTCTCTGACAAACAAAGCATTCCGATGGTATTCCAGCTTAGCTCTGGGGTCGATATGTACCTGGGAACAAATGCAGGATGCCTTTATATCAAACTTTCTCTCTTCAGAGCGTGATGTTAGCATTATGGAATTTTGTTCCGTGGGATAGAGAGAAGGAGAATTGGTTGAAAATTTTATAGATTGGTGGAAGACATTATGAGCTTCGTGTAGACAGCTACTGGAAGAAAAGGAATAGTTCAAGATATGTCTGAACTCCATGGAAACAAGGATCGCAATTGGACTCACCAACGCTGATATCAGAACTTCCGTGACCTAGCCACTAAGGCTCATGCTTTAAAGCTAATGACTTAGAAGATGCCGACGTTTCACTCTGAGACACCAAGAAGGGCATCCAATAGGATGACCGCAAATACCGTTGATCGCGAAAGGGGAAGAAAAGACGCAAGAGACTTAAGAGATAAAAGACCAGAATGGAAAGAAGAATGGAATCAGTCAAGGAATATATACAGTGGAAAAAGGCCCAAGATGCTCAATTCTCATGAGGGGTTCGCATTCGATAAGGAAGATGTTGTTCTTATGATGAACCAATTATTGAAAGCTAGTACGATAGAATTGCCAAAACCCGTACTTCCCGAAGATGTGACAAGAACCAGAGAGAGATTTTTGCCACTATCATCGTCTGGTGGAGCATCCGATAGAGAATTGTTGTACACTAAAATGTATAATAGAGCGAATGATAGACAGGGGTGAAATAGTAATTGGAAAAGAAAAAGAAAGGGATACAATGGCGACGGTGAATATGCTCACGATTCGAGAAAAGGCTCGAGGAATGAAAGAGCAAGAGGACCGTAAGACGACGAAGGCAGTGATTACGTTGCGATATGGAAAGAAGATAACAAGCCCTGTGAACCAGAAAGCTGGGATTATAAGAAAAGTCGTTGACAAGCAGAGCGATGATGATGAGAAAGAAAAGAAGAGTGAGATGGCAAAGGTGACTTATGATGTAGTAAGTCATTTGAAGGGTACACCGGCTCAATTAAGCGTCT
This sequence comes from Magnolia kwangsiensis, assembly GCA_037074715.1. NCBI lineage: Eukaryota > Viridiplantae > Streptophyta > Magnoliopsida > Magnoliales > Magnoliaceae > Magnolia > Magnolia kwangsiensis. The sequence continues at coordinate 75,354,702 of CM073578.1, forward strand.
ATGATGTGCTTAGGTTGTTAGAGGAATTTTGACAGAGCTTGGTTCAAGCGTTGTCCAATCATGATGTTAGAGAAACCTTACTGGCAGAGATGAAACATGAAGAGCACAATGAGTAAGAGAATTGCTTGCCAATCTTTTAAGAGAATTGCCTGCCAATCTTTTCCTTCTCTGATGATGATTTGATCTGCGATGCAGGATATAATAGGCCGCTAATGATGGAAGGCCATATCTATGGAAGAAAGTTAAACGAATTTTGATAGATAATGGCTCTGCGGTGAATCTCTTACCACTCTTGATGTTGAGTAAACTAGGTTATCTTCATTCTGATCTACACCCTAGTGGAATGATGAGGCAAGGCTTCAATCAAGATGGGCAGCGCAACAGCTAAAGTCCTAGTAGATGATGATCTACGCCCTAGTAGAATGATAATACAAGGCTTCAATCAAGACAGAAGAAGAGACAAAGAATAATGTGTACCATGGTAGGTTAACACCGCAAGATCTCAAAAAATATAGTCCGACAAGTAAGAAAATCATGAGAAACATGAGTTTTGATTATGACGAACCCACTGGCTTAAACATGGGAAAGGAATTCAAATTCCTATTGGGGTCGATCAGGAAAAGTGAGGAAAATTTTAAGGATTAGGAGTATAGTCATCAGTGAATATGGTTACAACTGAACAGTTATCGGGAGAGGATCTTAAAACAGTCAAACATCCTAAGATGGCTCTGAAGTAGAAGAAAGACAGGGGAAAAATTCGAGCTTAAATGGGATGAGCGGTACATAATAAAAGAAGTATACTCTAATGGAGCATATAGAGTCATGGATCAAGATGGACAAGATATCAGTATACCGGTAAATGCTCGCTTCATCAAAAGATATCGTCCCTGAAGATACTACTGATTTTGATCCAGAATATTATCAGAATAATGATTTTGTATCAAAAGGGAGAAAGAATAAATAAGATCATGGCTATGTATAGTTAGATGAATGAATAAAGAAGAAATTTATGAGCACATCAAGACTATGTACCAACAAGTGTTGCGAAGCGAGCTCTGTAAAATTCTGTTGAAATTGGTATCGTCACCAAGCTGATGTATTATGAACAACACATACGAATACCGTTAAAGATATTAGCAGAAGTGGTGACATATCAATCTTAGTCAGAAATGTCCATCATCCTCGCGACAACGATAGCCGCATACTATTATCTTTTAAGGCAGCCTAGCTAAGCCCTAAAATTGGCTAGATACACATAAGGCCTATCATTTTTGCCATTCGGGCAGTGACGAGAAGCCAGTGGCCCTAAAAAGCCCATGAAGGCCATCATATGATACCCATGTTAGAAGCTGACGAAACCAGTGACTAAAAGCCTTACAAGGCTAAAAAGTCCTCAAAGGTCAGTCACACATCAGACCAATGCCGTTTGTATAGCTTTCTGACAGCGTCATTGGGAACGGAGGAAAATGCCCTCCTATAAATGGGTTTGACCTTGCAGACGAAGAAAATGTGGGTTGTAGTGTGAGCTTTTGGCCATGTCCATAGATAGGCCAACTATGCGTAAGACCCCCAGATCTTTGGCTTGATTTGAATATTAACTCGTGAGGAAGGGCTTAAACCTACTCATTAATGGACTGACGACCCAAGATTTGGTACCCCAATGGTCACCTTGCGAGCCCTATGAACTCTAGAGAGTTATTGTGGCCAACCTTATATGTAAATCCAACCGAGTTCACGACCTCGATAGCTTCACTGGGCCCCTCCGATGGATTGCGGTTTCTGAACTCACCAGGCTGTGAGAAGTCCAGTAAACTCCTAAGAGTTATAGAGACCATCACGTGAGACCCGACTCCACTACTCAAGAGTCTAAAAAACTGCGTGGGCTCCACTACTCAAGAGCTTAAACTATGTAACTGACTAAACTGAAACTTAGCTCCGCCATTTAAGACAAGGATCATCTAGGAAATCCCTTACTAACAAGTCATAAGAGGATATATAAAAAAGGAGCATAATGCATCATAACGCATCAATCTAAACATCACACAAACAAGACAAGAGCATCATTATCAAAATATCATGAGATACTTGTATAACTTGTAATTCTGAAAGCATTTATAGTAGAAAAAGGAGAAAATATCAAAGTTATACATCTCATAGCTCTCCTATAATGCCTAACACTGCTACGTATTGTTGTAAATTTTCTTGAAGATTAACTTAAGCAGCCGCATGTTCCAGTCTGGCATTCGAAATCATTCCAGTAGGATTTGGGATACCAGCTAACTTTTCTTCTAAAGAGGCAATCAGTTCTTCATTCTTAGCCAATTCAGATCTTTCTGAGTCTATAGAATGAAGGCTGCATTGCATCTTTTCTTGTACTCTTTTGATGTTCAGATCTTCCTCCAGACTTCGCTTTTCCAACTGAGCGATTTCTTGCTTCAAAAGAGTAATACGATCCTGAATAGCTGTCTTGTTATCAACAAAAGTCTTCAGTTGCTCTTGCAAAGATAATTGTTCTTGATCATGGCGAGTGATAATGGGAGCAATCTGAGAAACTTTCTCCTTAGAATATGCAAGAGGATTCCTATACTCTAAAATTTTAAGCGGGACAATCATAGTTTCAGTTGATGAAAGAACAATTATCTAATTATGGAATCTTAGAAGAGCATCGTGTACGGAAGAAGCGTCAACTTTGACCATCCGTGCAACACTATTCAGGACATCTAAAGTGATAGGCAGATCTGACCACTGATCAGGATCTTTGAACATCTCAACAATAGCCAATATAAAGTTCCTGATTAGTGTTAATTTGTACATAGAAACATTCTCAAAGGAAAAGACATTTGATGAAGTCCTTAAAGAGCCAGAACTTACCACGCCACTTTGAGGTAAATTCCCTATTGAGAAATAGGAAATATAAAGTTATAGTAAAAATTGTATGTGCAGGCAATATAGAAAGTGTAAACAAGGAAAAGGATATACTTTCTGTTGGTATCGAAATAACGAGTAGTTGCGTCTCTCTTACTAGAGAAGGATCAGGTTCTACCATCTCTGCGAAAGATGGAGCTTTAACTTCAAAACTTGAAGCGACGGTGGTGGGGGTTGGTAAATCAGTTGACTCCACCTAAAAGGCAATTTCATGTGCCACCGCTCGCAGGGGCATAGAGAGTCTCGGTGAAGCCGTTGGTGCAACAGGGGGTAGATCTAAAGGAGAAGTATTATCTTCCTCTGTATTTGTAGCATGATCGCCTAGAATCGAATATGTAAGACAAGAAAGGAGAAAAGAACAAAAGTAAACAAAGACAATAAGATTTGCTTACATGGCGAATAACCATATTCCCCACAGTCTAGGGGTTCATATTCTTCTTCCCCTGCAATGGGAGAAACTTTTGCAGGAACAGCCTCAGAGGTTGGGAGGATATGTCCTTTATTAGCTTGAACATTTTCTGCAATTATGTCATCTTCACCACTAAGATTGACTTCTCCCTCCTCATAATCATCATCTTGATTTTCTCCCTCTGTCTTGTTTTCAACGAAAATAGTATGTCTAAACAAAGAAGTTGAACTTTCGCTATCCGAATTTCCTTCACTGGACTCTTCAACAACAACTTGTTTTCCTTTAGAAGGAAGAGACTGGAGACTCTCCGGTTGAATATTTGCGGTAGCCAAGACCAGAGAAGCAGTAGTAGTGGTCCCTTCCTGGGGAAAAACTTGGGCATGTGCTCGAGACCTTATCATAGGAGAAGAAGTTGGCTGCTGTTGATGGTGAACAGTCTTAAAGATGGGAGAAGAAGTTGGCTACTGTTGAGGGTGAACAGTCTTAGAGATAGGAGAAGAAGTCAGCTGTTGCTGAGGATGGGTAGAAGAAGATGGCTGATCTGGAGGATTAGCGATGTTCTCTGGCTAAAGGGAAGCATCTTCTGTAACTTTTCCCTTCGTGGATGATGAATAGGGATTTGTTCAAATTCACTAATGTCTCCATAGGCTATCCATCCTTTAAGAGTGTTGTCGAGCTTCCTCTTGCGAATAGGTTCATCCACAGATATCTTGACGCAGTGATGACTAGCACAAGGGGCATGACTAGTCTCAGTTATGAAAGCGACTCCATTTTCAATGGTGCGACCCTTAAGTCTAGGCGGAGGAATCCATACGGTCTTAGCCACGGGCAGGCCTTTTCTTACCAAGTATGATTGGTGTACCTACCACCTCATATGATTATACAAAGCTCTAGGAGTACGATCGCAGCCTAAAATAATGAAGGAAGAATTAGCTGGGCCTAATAATTACTTCCAAACCATTGCCCAATTAAATGGGCCAGTGCCGTAGATCTGCATTCTTTGAGTAACAAGCCCACAATCTTCTGGAACTGCTTGATCGAAGCCGAATTGACAAGTAAAACAACTAGGATAATATGGCTCTTCCAGAACTCTGTCCCTTCCCTCTAAGAGAGTGCATGATCTAATTGATAGAACGAATCCCCTTTCTCCCATGGTGAGTGATGCCGTGTCTGATTTCTCTGTCTACAATATAGTGAGACAAGCTGAAATGGAAGTAATTTGTCTTATCATCAGAGGAGATGGTATCTTTTACCTAGTCGTAGGATCTCTTTGCCATAGATCTCTTTTGGAAAAAGCAGAGAGGGGCTTGAGAGGGATGGACGTAAGCCTTTTCTGGCACTTCGAAAGTCCACGGGAAATAGACACCGAGCCAACCAAGTAAGTAGTGCCAGGGCATATAAGTTGAAGCAGAACCGACAGAGGGGTTTTTTTACATGAGAAGCTATCTCTCCAAAACCTCTGTAAATCGCGCACAGAATTGGGGGGGGGGGGGGGGGGCTCCCTCAGCCATGGCACCCGCTACTACAAACAATGACGGGTGGATGACATCTGCTGATTTATAGCTTGGGAGGACCACTATGCTAAGTCAATAAGCTATGAATGTTGCGAGCTCCCCATAAAAAGAATACTCAGCACGATCTTTTATACCCTTCCAAAGACGTTCAAGCTCTTGTAAATGGTTACCATTAAACCTAGAAGAAGAAGAGATAAGCCAATTAAATTGAAATTATACATCAAGGTACAATAGAAGGTGTTAATTGAAGAAGAAGGAAAATTACTGAAGAGCCCTACTGAAGTGAGCCAGCCATTGCATAGGTTGAATCTTGTGAATATTCAAAAATTTGGACATTTCCTTGAAAAGTTCGGTGGTCAATTCTGAGACAGAGGGGATGCGAACAGGTGAAGAGATGAAGGCAAGCTCCTCATTGGTGGGGACAAATTCATCAAAGAATTTTTCAGTTATTGGCAAATCGGTAATCCTGTGAATGTCCCAAAGTGTAACGCTCATTTTGACTTTGGGGAGATATAAAGAATTGGTAGAAGGACACAAGTAGTTGAGGAAAGCTTTTAAAGTGGAAGATTCCTTATAAAAGGAATGTGACGTTACTTCGATCGTAGTGAAAATATTGATCTTCGGCAAAGTCCCTGCATGTTTTGCCAGAACTACAGTAGCCCATTTAGAATAGTAATTGCACAGAGTCATAAGGCCTCTCGTTCTGAATTCCTTTAGGCTCTAGATGAGGCGACGATGGCTGAAACGCTGCTGAAGTGTTTCATAAAAGCAGGTAGGATATAGACATTGAAGGTCTTCGGAAGGGAAGAGGAAAATCATGGAATGAATGCCACCAATTTCCTGTCTCGGTTTTGCCGGTTGTTGAATGCCTTCTAATAATCTTGGTTCCCTGAACAACCAAGATTCTATGTAAGCCAATCTTTCTGCCATCAGGTGATCTTTAGGCTAGCAAATTAGCATGGAGTGATGGTAGTAGATACTAACTGGAGTCACTACGAGGCCCTGATTATAGGGGTTGTCAAATTTTATGACACCCTGAACTGCACGGATCGATTCTCAGGAATTGTGGAGTTTCTTTCTATTGTATTTTTGATCTTCTCTTGAAACTCCTGTGCCTTGTTTCAATGGTTCTTTTTTGGTCTAGAAGGGGGAGGAGTATCTTCTCTGGCGGGTGGCCTTTGGCTGATCATCTGATGATGCGCTATCATCTTCAGCCATTCTTCCCAGTCGTATTCACGACCATGTTTTGGGGGTATTTAAAGATCACCCCTCGCTATGACTTTATGGATGGGAGATGGTAGTGTTTTAATACGATGGGTGAATTCAAAGGTGGGGAGTACCAGTTCTTTTATGTAAGTAGGTGTAAGTGCTATAGTTGCTAGCCCTTTTTGTTGTCAAATTTTTGGTGCCAAAGACACTGAAGAACAAAGATCTACTCAAGATAGTCACAACAAAAGTTTCACAACATCAGCTTCGATAGACATGTATTGATCATAAGTCAAGTTTCGAGAAGGCAAATATGTAGGACTTAATTCAAGTCAAGTATAATTCAAGCTCAAGATGAAGCTTTCAAGTTTAAGCAACACCAAGATCTCAAGCTTCATTATTCTTAAAGGTCACTCGTCTTCAAGTTTCAATGTCCTTACTTCATGATTGAGGTATGATAGACCATAGGTTGACCTTTAGAGTAGGTCATTTTGGATTCATAACTCATATGTTTTATATAAGTGAATTTGGTCTGTTCTGATACTAGTCTTGGACTTTGTTCGACTAGTCCTAGCACTGCTTCGACCTGTCTAAAAATTTCATTTAGAAATTTTCGTTTAGGCTTCGACTAGTCCTAGAGACTATTCGACTAGTCGTATGAATAGTATCGACTGATTCTTCGACCAGTCATAGACTTATGACTCAAAGTGCAGTGTTGAAATTTGGCTAACTTTGACTAGTCATGGGAGACCTTCGACCAGTTGTAGGAGACCTACGACTAGTCGTGAAACCGCCAGATCTTATCACGCTCGAAATTTTAAATATTCGTTGGTTCTACGACCAGTCACAGAGCTGTTTAGACCAGTCGAAGACGTGATTTGTTCACCTATAAATAGAACATGAATCTCAGAATAAAAATAGAATTCATGATAATTTAATTCGACCTTCTAAGAGATAAGTCTGTGCTCCATTTAAGCTAAGTGTGCATATTTAATATTCTCTTTCTTTAGCTTCCTTGAATTGATTTTGTTTCTTGTATTCCAATCTAATCTGAAAAAGTGAAAATTTTATTTTCCTTTTTCTGGAATCAAAATCAATTAAAGCTAGCCCATCTGGTTTAATTTAAAATCTATTAGAACTTAGAACCATTGTAAAGTGAGTATTGGACATTGAACTTAGACATTCAAATCTCTACTCCGATTTGGTTCTTTTGTGCTGCTACAATGAAGGAGATATTCCAGGTATTTTACATTTATGTAATCTAGTTTCTTTTGGTTTACTTTTGAGATTTGCTAGAAAAATCTCATTGTATTGGTTATCTGAGGAGAGCCAGGAAAACTTCGAAGTGGAGTTTTTTTAATTGTGTAAGTCCACAGAGAGACATAATTGTGAAGGTTTTAGGTGAACCTGGAAAACCTATCTTTGATAGTAAACGCTAATATCCACTGTGTGAGGATATTAGGAGTGGAGTAGCTGTGTGGCTGTTTATTAACAGTTGGTGTATACACAGGTGAACCACTATAATCCCTTGTGTTTTATGGTTGTGTGATTTATCTTTCTATCTTTGTTTTTTCATTTGTGGGATGTATATGTGGATGTGAATGTTGTAATCATTTTATTTCAAGCATTGTGGTGAATGGTGTAATAGTTTTAGAATTTACTTCTTGCTATTTCTTTATTGTTTTGAGATTCAATTTCTTTATTTATTCTAGTAAGGTTACCCTACCATTCTTATGGTGTATGGTTGTCCTCAGAATAATCAATATTTGAGATTACATTTTATTCTTTAGTGCAGTTTGAATTTATTCATTCATTTTTTTATTCCTCTTAAGTTTGAGTTCTTGATATAAAAACCTTTCTATAAATAAGGTTGTCCTACCATAAACCCTTGGCTTTTGGTGTAAGGTTGTCCTTAGAACAACATTTGTATCAACCTCTCAAGACTTGAATTTTGAGGGTGCCTTTCATTTCAGCGTTGAATATTGAATTTCCTTATTTGGTTATCTATTTTGTTTGATTCCGCTGTAATTATCTTAAATTTGGCATAGTCCTATTCACCCCGCCCCCCCATCTAGGACATATAGCTTGGCCATTTTAAGTGGTATCAGAGCCTAATAGCTTGCTGTAATTTTTGGATTTATTTTCTGAGCTAATGATCTAAGCTATATTTGAGATGTCAAATTTTGATAGCCTATCAGTCACTAGGCCTCCACCTTTCGATGACACCAATTATGCCTTTTGGAAAGCTAGGATAAGGATCTTCTTAAAATCCATGGATGAAAGTGTGTGGCTAGCCACAGTGAATGAATGGACCCCTCCTACCACTGAAGTAACTGGAATTGATGGTTCAAAATCAATGAGAATAACACCTTATTTCTCATGGACCACACTTTAGAAAAGTGAGAGTAGTGCAAATGCAAAAGTACTAAAATCAAGTACTTGTGCACTATCATTGGATAAATTCAAAAGAATTATATCCTGTGATTCTGTAAAACAAGCTTGGGATATATTGAAAATGACACATGAGGGTACTTCAATTGTCAAGAAATCTAAGTTACAAATCCTCACAACTAAATTTGAGAAAATTCGTATGAAAGAAAATGAAATGTTCATGGACTTCTATACCAGATTGAATGACATTGTAAACTCTATGTGGGGTCTAGGTGATAAAATCCTTGAAAGTAAGACATGTGCTAAAATATTATGCTCACTTCCTGAACGAATCAATTCAAAAGTAACCGCAATCCAGGAACTTCGTGATACAGACAATATGAGGGTTGAGGAATTAGTTGGCTCATTACAGACTTATGAGTTAACCTTTAAAGCTCTAAAAGGTAAATCTATTGCCTTAAAAACATCTAAAAATGATTTTTAAGAAAATGATTTAAATTCTGATTTAGAAAACTCTGAAGATGATATGGCCCTTTTGGCAAAAATTTTTTATAAGATTTTTAATAGTAAAAAGAGGGTTGATCTTCAAAAAGTAAATGATAAAAAGAAACCTAAACCAAAATCAAGAAAATCATTAAAAGACAGTCAATGTTACAACTGCTATGAGTATGGGCATTTGGCTAACAAATGTCCTAATAAGGACAAGTCAAAAAAGAAAAGTATGATGGCTACTTGGGATGAATCCTCTGATTCTGAAGCCTCCTCTGAATTAGAAGATTCTGAAACCGAGTCGGGGAATGAAGTTAAAGCCCTTATGACTCTAACCAAATTCACTTTTTCAGATAATAATGACTCAACTAGTGAAGAAAATTTGAATAGTGAATGTGAAAACGAAGATGATCTTCAAGATGCTTACTATGCCCTATACAAGGAAAGTTATAAAATTGCTGTGAAAATGAAACTTCAAAAATAGAAATTTTCTAAACTTAAGAAAAATTATGAAACTCTTGTTTTAGAAAAGTCCTATATTTCAAACTGTTTTGAAAAATCTAAATGCAATTTAGAATTCAAAACCTTCCTGATTGAAAATCTAAATTCTGAAAACGAACGACTTAAAAATGAAGTTTCTTCACTCTTGAGTTTAAAGGAAACCTGAAAATATGCCCAAGGAGATCCTAAATTAGTAAAACTCTTATCTGGATTAAGAAAAAGTGGCGATTGATCCGGTTTGGGCTATGATAAGAGTGTTCCTTCTAAACTAAAGAATACAACTCCCAAGTTTATAAAGGGAGAGACCTTAAACTCAAAAGGGAAAGGGAAAGATCAAATGTTTTCTAAAGACTTTAAATCCTTTAAAAAATGTAAATGAAATTATTTCAACTATAAGAAGCATAAAAAAAAAATCCTTTGGCTGAAAAGATAGTTGATTTGTTTAAGGAGCTTCTAAAGTCTAACTCAATAGGTCATACTTATAACTCTTAAAAATGAAAGAAGACCAACTATCCACCTAAACCCAAAATAGTTATGAAATGGGTTCCAAAGGTCACTTGTCTGGTTGCCCACACAGCTTTCAAAGCTACAAGCCATTTTAAGTGGTACCTAGACAGTGGATGCTTAAGGCATATGACTAGTGATAAAGGTTTATTCACCTATCTCAAGGACATGACTGATGGTTCAGTCACATTTGGTGATGGCAACAACTGCAAGATTATGGGCCAAGGTACGGTTCTACTTTATAACCTTCCTTTGTTTAAAAATATTTTGTATGTTGAAGGACTGAAACATAATCCGCTAAGTATATCTCAAATATACGAAAATAACCATAGTGTAAGATTCTATAATCAAAGTTGTGAGATTCTAATTAACAAAGGTTCTGTAATACTAACTGGACGTAGAACATCTGAAAACTGCTATATTATTAGCGAATCCAGCTCACCTATTCAATCATGTTACATGGTCCATACAGACGAGACTGATTTGTGGCACAAACGTCTTGAACATGTACACTACCAAAACCTATACAGATTGAGCAAACGAGAACTAATAAGAGGTCTACCCAAACTTCAAAAGATAGATAAAATTTGTGGCGAATGCTAGATTGGCAAACAAATAAGGAACTCACATAAAAAGTTGAATTCTAATGCCACTTCAAGACCACTCGAGCTTCTTCATATGGATCTTGTAGGACCTATAAGGATGGAAAGTCGAGGTGGTAAAAGATATATCTTGGTAAGGGATAAATCAGAAACCCTTGACAAAGTAAAAAAAGTTTTCAAAAGGATTCAAACTGAAAAAAGTTCTCAAATAAGTAAGATTCGTAGTGATCATGGATTCAAATTTGAGAATAGCGATTTTGAGAAGTTCTGTAGTGACTAGGGAATATTACATGAATTCTCAGCGCCCAAAACTCTAATGTGTACAACTTTGAAACTCTCAAAAGATTCCGCAGGTAAGAATGTGGATCCGAAATTATATCAGAGTATGATTGGTAGTCTACTGTATTTAACTGCTAGTAGACCCGATATCGCTCTAAGTGTTGGTATTTGCGCTAGATATCAATCTGATCCTAAAGAATCGTACTTGATTGCTGTCAAGCGGATTATGCGATATGTCGTAAGTACTATTAATCTCGGTCTCTGGTATCTACATGGGACTAGTGTTCAATTAGTTGGGTACTCGGATGCTGACTGGGCTGGTAATCTTAATGATAGAAAATTGACCAGTGGTGGTTGCTTTTATATAGGAAACTATTTAGTTTCTTGGTTTAGCAAGAAACAAAGTTCTATATCACTTTCAACTGCTGAAGCTGAATATATCGCAGCTGGTAATGCGTGTACGCAGCTTGTTTGGATGAAACGCATGCTAAGTGATTATGGAATTAAACAGGATTCTATATTATTATATTGTGATAATTCTAGTGCCATAAATATTTTAAAAAACTCAATTCAACATTCTCGTACTAAGCACATTGACATTAGATTTCATTATATTCATGAATTAGTGGAAGAAAAGGTTTTATCTTTGGAATATATCCCTACCGAGAATCAACGTGCTGACATTTTCACTAAACCACTTGACAAAAGTAGGTTTAACAAAATGAAATTTGATCTTGGCATGTGCATTCTAAAATGATTATTTATGCCTATTTGTATCATATTGTATTTATATTTGATTCTTTTTTTTGGTTAATTTTTAAAATTATTTGATAATTATAAATTTTGGCCGGTACTCGACCAGTCGTGTAAAACCACGACCAGTCGTGAATCGCGTGAATCACTTAAAATTTGGCGAAAACACTTCATCTTTTTCCTTTCCTCTTTACTCTCCAACGAGCCGACACCCGACCAGTCGAACCCACCTTTCAAAATCTTCAAGGTTGGTGCTCCATTTGCATTTTTGTTGTAGATTTGTATCTAGATTACTTCTATTTCTCTCTTCAGGTTATCTATTTTGAATCTTATTGAGATTTGGGGTCTTTCTTTTGAAAAAATTGATTTAAGAAAACCCACTTCTCAATCCTTTGCAACTCTTTATTTTCTTGAAATCCTTGTTGCAAATGACATCTAGAGGGAGAAAGACAACATCCCGTGGTCTATCTTCCTCCAGATCAGCCCCTATTACTAAGCGTCATCTTCGGGCTCTCGAGGCTGATCCGTCTTATGTTCGGGACATCAGATCGCATAACGCTGTTGTTGAACATCATGTTGATATTAATCATGTCGCTCCTTTTGATATCCTTCTTATGCTCCAACCTGTAGGTTGGGATAACTTATTGCTTTGGGGTGGACCAGCATACCGATCCATTGTCCAGTCCATGTTCACTTGTATAAGTGAGTTTTCATTGAAAAATTTAACTTTTAAAATAGCCACAAGAGAAGGACCATTTGACGTTGATCGTCATTTGATTTCAGCTCTTATGGAAATTTCCGTGAATGATGAGGGCATTTCCATCCATACCTTATCTGAAAAGTCCTCAGAAACTGAAAAATGTATGCTCACTAGAACCTTATGCAATTTGGATGTTCAATGGTATCAATAAAGGGAATGCGCTCGCCTCAAGGTTTTTGTTACCCAAATACAAAGTTCTTCACAATATTTTTGTGTCCAACTTGAATCCTTGATCGAGTAATAAATCTGAATTGACGTCCTTTATGGTTCGAGTTTTTCATACTGTTGCTAAAGGTGTTCATGTTTGTTTACCATCCTTAATTTGTTATTCCATTATTCAGTTTCGACTCCATCCAGGTCATAGTGATATACCTTTTACTTATCTAATAACTGTGTTGGCTACGCATATGTTAGTCGATATGCCTGTTGGAGAGGCCCCTATCTATCATCTTATATTTAACAATTCTAATATCAATAAGATGAAGCTGGATTACCTTCCTGGTCAAGGTGATGGTGTTGGTGGTGCTGAAGTTGGACATGAGGAAGAAGCAGGTGATCTTCCTCCTGATGACATTGACATGGATGATATTTTTGAAGAACTTGAATCTGACTCAGTTAATGATCTAGATTTTGAACCTTTGGAGTTTGATGCGCGTTTATGTGCATTGGAAAAGAAAGTTGAGAATATAAATATTAAGATGAAAAACATGAATGTTGCCCATGATTTATAGTTCAAATATATGTGCAAATATCTAAGGCGCTAGAACAAGGGCATGCATCAACTTGATCCTTCCATCCCTGCACCTTCATCTGGTTTAGATTAGCTCTTTTTATCTTGCTAGACTGTAATAACTTTATTACTCTTGCGCTAGCTTAACCAGTTTTGAGAATATAGCTATTGACTTAGCTTAGTTTATGAATTATATGTGTTGCTTATGTAATATCTTATCTTGTTACCTCTCTTATATCTCCTTTATTACTCCTCTGTCATTTGTTCTGTGCTTCCTTTGTCCTATTGTGACAAAAATGGGAAGAATGGATGTCTAATGATAGTATGTTGCCTATGTTATGACGAGTAGATAATTTTTTATTTTTTATTTTTTGTGATTTATGTTACTCAGGGAGAGTACGTGTAGAGGTGGACTGTATGTTGAATATTGATTTACAGGTTCATGTTATTAATGTGTGTTGGTTGATAACAACTGGTGCATGATTCTTTAATCAGATATTCTGTTTTATGTAATATATTTTGAAAGTGTGTTTTGTCACTAATTTGACAAAAGGGGATATTCTAAGTGCTATAGTTGCTAGCCCTTTTTGTTGCCAAATTTTTGGTGCCAAAGACACTGAAGAACAAAGATCTACTCAAGACAGTCACAATAAAGTCTCACAACATCAACTTCGATAGACATGTACTGTTCATAAGTTAAGTTTTGAGAAGGCAAGTATGCAAGACTTAATTCAAGTCAAGTATAATTCAAGATCAAGATGAAGCTTTCAAGTTCAAGCTACACTAAGATTTCAAGCCTCATTATTCTCAAAGGTCACTCGTCTTCAAGTTTCAATGTCCTTACTTCACGATTGAGGTATGATTGACCATAGGTTGACCTTTAGAGTAGGTCATTTTGGATACATAACTCATATGTTTTATATAAGTGAGTTTGGTCTATTCTAAGACTAGTTCTGGACTTTGTTTGACTAGTCCTAGCACTGCTTCGACCTGTTTAAGAATTTCTTGGATCAGTCGTAAGTTTGTTGAAAATTTAAAAATTTTTCTGTTAGGCTTCGACCAGTCCTGGATACTGTTTGACTAGTCATATGAACAGTATTGACTGATTCTTCGACCAGTCATAGACCTATGACTCAAAGTACAGCATTGAAATTCGCCTAGCTTCGACTAATCATGGGAGACCTTCGACTAGTCATAGCTAAACCATAACCAGTCGTGAAACCGAAAGATCTTATCACGCCTGAAATTTCAAATATCCGTTGGTTCTACGACCAGTCAAAGACATGATTTTCTCACCTATAAATTGAGCACGAATCTCAGAATAAAAAATATAATTCAAGCTAATTTAATTCAGGCTTCTGAGAGATAAGTTTGTGCTCCATTTAAGCTAAGCGTGCATATTTAATATTCTCTTTCTTTAGCTTCTTTGAATTGATTTTGTTTCTTGTATTCCAATCTAATCTGAAAAAGAGAAAAATTTATTTTCCTTTTTCTGGAATCAAAATCAATTAAAGCTAGCCCATCTGGTTTAATTTAAAATCTATTAGAACTTAGAACCATTGTAAAGTGAGTATTGGACATTGAACTTGGACATTCAAATCTCTACTCCGATTTGGTTCTTCTGGGATGCTACAATGAAGGAGATATTCCAAGTATTTTACATTTATGTAATCTAGTTTCTTTTGGTTTACTTTTGAGATTTGCCAGAAATATCTCATTGTATTGGTTATCTGAGGAGAGCCAGGAAAACTCAGAAGTGGGGTTTTTTTAATTGTGTAAACCATAGAGAGACACAATTGTGAAGGTTTTAGGTGAACCTGGAAAACCTATCTTTAATAGTGAACGCTAATATCCACTGTTTATTAATAGTTGGTGTATACACAAGTGAACCACTATAATCCCTTGTGTTTTGTGGTTGTGTGATTTATCTTCCTATCTTTGTTTATTCATTTGTGGGATGTATATGTGGATGTGAATGTTGTAACCATTTTATTTCAAGCATTGTGGTGAATTGTGTAATAGTTTTAGAATTTACTTCTTGCTATTTCTTTATTGTTTTGAGATTCAATTTCTTTATTTGTTCTAGTAAGGTTGCCCTGCCATTCTTATGGTGTATTGTTGTCCTTAGAACAATCAATATTTAAGATTACATTTTATTCTTTAGTGCAGTTTGAATTTATTCATTCATTTATTTATTCCTCTTCAGTTTGAGTTCTTGATACAAAGACCTTTCTAGAAATAAAGTTATCCTACCATAAACCCTTGGTTTTTGGTGTAAGGTTGTCCTTAGAACAACATTTGTATCAACCTCTCAAGACTTGAATTTTAAGGGTGCTTTTCATTTCAGCGTTGAATATTAAATTTCCTTATTTGGTTATCTATTTTGTTTGATTTCGCTGTAATTATCTTAAATTTGGCATAGTCCTATTCACCCTCATCTAGGACATATAGCTTGACCATTTCAGTAGCACGCGTAGCGGTTGTTTTAAAACGCTTGCATGAGGATTGAGCTGGAGATGATGGTGATACTGTTGCTTGGGATGCCGCGACTTGGAAGGGTTCAGGATTTGGCAATTCCTGGTGAGAAGATTGATCAGAAGGAGGATTGATAGCGATGAAAGTTCTTTTCGTACGGGCCATGTTGAAATGAGTAAACTTGAAAATTTGGCTAAGTCTGGGAAATTAGTCAAAGTGACGGTTGCGTAGGTCGTGCAATGGGTTCTAGGTTGCACGAGCAGCATAATAGCTAAAGTCCTTGTGCGAATGAAAAATCATTGTGCGGGTCGCACAACAAGTGTTGGTTGCACGGGGGAAAAAACTAAAGAAACGGAGTCTGACTGCAAAAAGAGAAAGTGAAGAAATGAAACTCGACTGACTATTTATAGAAGTTTGGGTCGAGTACTAAATTCGGGCATCCATTGCGCGGGTCATGCAATGCCCTTAAGAAATGCCAAAATTTGAGAAGATTGATCCTGATTCTTTAATTCAAGGGAGCAAAGAACGGATGAAGGGGGCATCTGTTGGAGCATAAAAATCATGAAGAACGATTGAAGATCAGAAACTATACATGGAGGGAAGGAAGGAAAAAGAACCAAGTGCTTTGTTTGGCAGTTGCGTGGGTCACGCAACCAGTAGTGGTTGCGCGGATCGCGCAACTAATAGAAGTAGTTGTGAGGATAACCCAAATAGCCTAATATATTAGTAACAAGATTTCATCTTTTACATCGATCGCGCAATTGATTGCACCGTTGCGCAAATCGCGCAACCAACTTTTTTGTTGCCCGGGTAGCGCAATCAAGAGTAGACAAAAATTGAGATGAAGGGTCAGATCTGATGCAAGGTGGGCCCCATGGTGCAAAGATCGAGGGTTGGCACATGTGGAGGCCTATAAATACCCCATTCCCCCTCTCATTTGAGAGAGAAGAATTTTGGAAGAGGAACCGACATTTGAAAGAAGACTGAAGGTGAGGAGCAAAGAAGGGGGTCAATTGTACGGGTCGAGCAACCCACTAATTGGTTGCACGGACCACGTAACGGACAAATTGGTTGCACGGGTCGTGCAACCAGGTCACTATGTGACTAGTTCTAAAAGGGAACAGGATGTTTCCGAAATCGTCCAATTCGACCTTCATTGCTCCAAGCTCTCTTTTACATAAAGGACAAGCTCAAAAGAGGATGAGTTCATCAACATGACATTCCTCTTAAAGAGATGACCGAAACAACTGCGAAATGCTGTCGAATTCAAAATTTGACATTTGAATTTTATTAATTTCAATTCATGTACTTCAAATGATCTATCTTAGAATAAAGGGATACTGGAGGGATGTTAATGAACTCAGAACTAATAATACGATGATTGTTCTATATCTATTCTCTTTGTTATATTTGAAAGAAATAATTTCCCCCAAATCCAATGTATTTGTTTCTTGTTAGAAACATGAAGCGTCAGCATTAGAACCAACACCTGTACTAGCATCGCCACCGACACCGACAACTCCAATAGATGTACCAGTCGCAACAGCCTTAAATGAGATGTCTCAGAACTTCAATGCATTATATGAGTTGCTGCTTCGCTTGGTACCAAGCGTCATATCAAACAAGCAGGAAACATAGCCTAGTGTCCAAAATAACTCAATCCCATAAACTCCTTTTGCTTTCTCTCTCATTCCTCCGACTAACCCTGTTCTCCCCCTCCCAAAGGAGTCAGTACAGCCACAACAGGAACCAGCAAATGGGAGAAATCCTCCCACACATCATTACTCAACACATCACAATAATCAGGTTACAACACAGGTTCCCCTTAATGGGAATAGTGGACCAGAACTGGCGGATGCCCACAAAGGGGGTCAGTTTCGAGTCCGACATACTCCCCCAATGGGGTAACATTTCAGAATTGGCAGATACCTCGAGTGGGAGCCATTTCCGTATATCACACCCTCCTTTGAAAGGGAGTGGAGTTCAATTTCAGCTACCTCCCGCCACTGGGAGTGCATCTTCTTTCCAACAACCCCTCATTCTTGAAAATCAAAGGGTTGAAGAACTCGACCTTATGAGGAGGAAGCATCACAAGCCTTACAACAAGAGGCAAGATATCTGCAACCTCGCAAATCTGAATTGGATGAAATGCAGTAACAGCTGAAATGGTACAAAATCAGCTGTAGAGGCAGCAAGGAGTGGATCTCCCATCCACCAAGTTCAGAGATTTGTGTCCTTTTTCAGATGCTCGGGTGCCTCTAAACTTCGTGGTACCAAAATTTAAATGATACGATGGTAACGGATGCCCCACAGTACATCTAAAAGCCTTTTGTGGGGAAGTCAACGCAATAGCGGGGAATGATGGAGCCCTGATACGACTTTTTCAGAAATCCCTCAAGGGCGATGCCCTGGACCATATACCTCATTAGACAGTCATCAGATTAGGACTTGGGAAAGACTCTCCCAAGCATTCATTGACAGATTTTCCTATAATCTGAATATGGCTCCGAGAGGAGCCGATCTGACTGCCTTAAGACAAAAAAATGATGAATCATTGTCAGCATATGTGAGACGATGGCGAGTCATGACAGCCTGAATGAAAAGCCCCATCGATGATAAGGAACAAATATCCATGATTGTCCACTCGACAAATCTAAACATCTCAGGATATGTCACATCCCAAACCCGAAAATCAGATTCACAAGAATCCGGATCGTCGAATCCGGTGCTGACAACCTCCGTAGTACTCCATTCTCGGCTCCTAACGTCATACGCCAGATTCCGATCCTGACATCCTGCAAGGAGGATTTTTTTTTTGCAATATACATTTAACTCATAATAAGTAAAACCACAAGATTACCCAATTCACAAAGGCAACATCATCATCACATATTCACTAATATAATCATTGAGTACAATACTGAAAGGGAAATACATAAATCGAAAATCAGACTCCAGAAGACCACTGCACGCTCCAAGCTCCACGCTACTGCAACCTAACATCACCTGCACGCATCTATCGTGCATAAGCTTATAGAAAGCTTAGAGGGTGGTGTAAGTGTGTGCATAAGGTAAGTGCCAAGTATTCAATACAATACCATCATCATACAATACCAGAAATACTGATAATCTATAAATCATACATTATTAGAATAAACAAAAATATTGACAAAATCATGAATTATCAGAGTAAGCAGAAATACGGACAAGATCATGAATTATCAGAGTAAGCAGCTATACAGACAAGTTCATGAATTATCAGAGTAAGCAGAAATACGGACAAGTTCATGAGTCAATCAATATTAGAATACGCAATATAGAATAGCTTATGCCAATGAGGAGTCGTAAAGAGCCAAATATTAAATGCCGAGAATACGACGTAATATGCAATTCCTGATGAGTTCACGAATAGCGTCAGTCGTATCTATACAGTATAAATACAGAAGCTAGTAACCCAAAATGCCATATGCTGCAGATGTAATGCAATATGCGGTGCGAATGGAATGACTATGCTGGAGTGTGAAGTCGGGATGATAGTATGTAGTATCGCAGGCTATGAGGTCCATTATAAGGGACTTCTATCCAAACCAGTCTTATACCTAAGTTTGGATAGTCAGACTCGAAGTGGTAAACTCCTGATCTTAGGTTAGTCGCGCACCCCAACCAAAATCCTGGTCATTGTGAAGGTACACATAACAAATAGTTGCGCACCACCAGCCCGAGTGGATAGTGAATGAATGAATAAATGAGTATGCAACTCCTGCTAAATAACTCCACATATCAGTACAGTTCCTCTTTTGGGATCATCACCGGGGTCTATTACACTTTACACTAGCTTGTTGCCCCTATCCAAACGCACAACTGGGTAAGTGGAAGAGACATCACTATCCGCCTGCCAATATTGGGCCTGACTCGTCGATAGCGGACCCATTCCTCAAGCTGGTTAAACTCAACCTAGATATTGCCCCCTCACTCAGGAGGGTAAGGTCACACCCCTTCCCAAACGATTAGGACACAGTGGGAGACACGGCCTACTGGTATATGGCCCTCATGCGCTCATATATATCTACTCTGTCTCGAAGTTGGGGCGTCTCCTAGCCACGGAGGTTTAAGAATTTTCACACAGGGACATCTATGACGCCCGTATGCTAGAACCAAGTATTTTCAGTGTCCCATCTGGCCATTCACGATATGCCTATGAAGGCTACAATCCTAATGTCGCTAAGGCGTATAGTAATCACAACACATAATGTAAGATGAATGAGTCATACAATCTAGTCATGCACAAATCATGCGCATACCGTGTGCTCATGAGAAATAACCTCCACTTATCAGGGAGTCTCATAACTTACCCAATGTCATATGTAATGGTCAATCACATCTCATAATAAACATGTAGATGATGCGTATAGGCATGTATCATGATGCTATGCTGTCACATACTCATAATCGGTGTCAATAACCGGCCTCAACAATTGGCTTCGACAATGTGGACATTTAACCAACATTGCCCCAAGGAATGGCCCACGTAGAGGCTAACATATAGTGGACTCATAGTCTCACACAAGGGCCAAATATACAACACCATGGATCCCACTCAAGAGCCTAATACACACCACGATGGGTCTTTCACATGAGCCTAACATACATCACAATGGGCTCCTTCGCCTGGCCCTCAAATGCATCACAATGGGCCTCATCACCTAGACCTCAATATACATCACATTGGGCCTTGGATACGGGCTGAATAGACATCTCGTTGGGCCTCAAATGCGAGTCACATATACATCACATTAGGCCCCGACAATCAGAATTGGTAATTGGCCACGACAAATCGGAATCGGTAATCGGCCTCGATTGACAATTAACAATTGGCCACGACAAATCGGAACCGGTAATCAGCCTCGATCAACAATCAACAATCAACCACGACAAATCAGAATCAGCAATCGGCCATGTCAATCGACAATCGGACACGATTGTTGGCATGGATAATCAGAATCTACAATTAGCCATGACAATCGGAATCGACAATTGACTACGATAATCGGCCTCGATCGATAATCGACAATCGGTCGCGATAATCGGACACGTCAATCGACAATCAGCTACGATAATTGGCCTGGATAATCAAAATCGACAATCAGCCACGATAATCGGAATCAGCAATCGACCATAATAATCGGCCTTGATCGATAATCGACAATCGGTCGCGACAATCAGAATCGGCAATCGGCCACATTAATCGACAATCGGCCTCGATAATCGGAATCGAAATCGGTCATGATAATAGGCCTCGATCACTAATTAGTCAATCAGTCACGACAATTAGGATCGGCAATCGGCCATGTCAATTGACAATCAGCCACGCAGATCAGTCTCGATAATCGGAATTGATCGATAATCGGCCTCGATGAGAATGGGTAGAACAAGGCCTAAGGGAGGGTTACAACGTGGACATTAAACCATCGTTGTCCACCAATGTGGCCATTTAACCAACATTGCTCCCAAGGAGTGGCCCACATAGGGCCGAACATATAGTGGGCCCATGACCACACACGTAAGGGCCTAACATATATTACAAGGGGCCGCCCACACGGGCTGTATATACTTCACATCGGGCCTCACTTATGGGCTCAATATACATCGCAACGGGCCTTTGACACGGGCCTAATATACATCACAAAGGGCCACATCTCATGGGTCTTATACAACACATCGGGCCTCATACATGTCGCAATGGGTCACATCACGGTGGGCCACATACATCATAATGGGCCGCACTATTGGGCCTCATACACATTAAGTGAGCTGCATCAATGGGCCGCACTTAATATATTAAGGTGGGCCATAAAAATATCATATTGGGCCTCCACACAGGCCACAAATACATAACAGGTGGGCCCTGCTCATGGGTCCTTAAATACACCACATGGGCCATTTAAGCATTAACTGGGCCACATTACATGGGCCTCATATATAACACATCGGGCCTCAAGGACGGGCTACAAATTTATCGAAGTAGGCCTCATGGATGGGCCATAAATACATCAAGACGGGCCTCATGGATGGCCACAAATATATCAAGGTGGGCCTTATCATATGGGCCGAACCAAAAATCATTTCAATAGTTGTAGGTGAACATGTGTATCACTACACACATGGCCCATGTATGATGATCAACACTGTCCAAACATTGTTTAGGTAAATTAGTACCGTCCAAACATTATCCATGTAAATTGGCGCTATCCAAATATTGGCTATGTAAATCAACATCATCCAAACATTGGACAGCATCGCCCAAACATGGCCCAGCATTGTCTAAACACTCTGGATGGTGCGGATATGAAACATACATCGAGGTGGGGTCCATAGCATCGTCCAAAGGTGGTTCAGCATTGTCCAAACATTCTAGACGGTGTGGATCAAAATATACGCCATGGCTGGCCCCACATTTGCACCGTCCAGACAGACGATGGATGGATGGTTTGGATAAAACACAAACGTAAAGGTGGTCCACTTGATCTGTCTTTTTTTTTTTTTTTTTTCTTTCTCCAAGCCTTGAGACAAACTCGTCTATTAGATGGATGGTTAGGATGCAAGATATGCATCAGGTAGTGGGGCCCACCATCCAACCATCTGGATGGTGCGGCTAAGACCCAAACATCACGGTTGCACCACAGAAACGGATGGACGGTAGGGATACAACACGTGCATCATGGTGGGGTCCAGGAGTGTGACTGTAACATCCCGAAAATCGGGGGGTCGAGCAAAAACCCAACTCCCGAGTTCCAAAATGTTATTTATGCAACATAGATATGTATGATTGAATGTTGTCTGTGATAACGCATTAAACATGAGTGAGATTAAGCTAGAGCAGCATATCATACTCCAGAGACGGTTAAATTAACAAGCGGAAGACTGTGATAGTATGTATAACATATATAAACTGTTGTATGCCTCCAGAGTGTGGATATGTTACCAGGTTATATACATACATGTAGACTCCAAAAGTAGACAAAACGAATATACATGAGTGCGCTAAAAATATAAAATGACAAGTGTCAAAGTATCTAATCAACCTCCCTGTAATCCCGTCGATCAGAATACGCATAAAGGAGGGATCCTCCTCATCATCATCAAGTCCGGCTCCGCCTCACAGGCCGCGCCATCATCTGCAATCACAAAAAAGGTCTGGTGGGTGTCCAAGAACACCGTCCCGTAACGTGGGAGTGAGTAGCTAACTCAGTGGAATAATAGAGCAAAGATTAACATGTTATCAAATCAATCACGCGATAATAGTAAAGCAATAAATCAAACAATCCTAAAGCTGTTGTTAATGCAATTATGACATGACGTGATGTATGCCCTCACCGACGATCACCCTCATGCGGCAACATCTTACGACCGCGGCATGCCACACTCCCTAAAGTGCTCCACATCTTCCAGGCACATGCAATGCTATGGTGATATGAATTCCAAGTTGTTATTAGTCCATTCAAACAGCAGGATTGGGAAACTAAGGTACTTCCCTTGTATCAATCCCAACACAGATCCTGTCTAGGGTCGTCACTCCTAGTAATCTCATACGATGTATATTTTGTAGGTCGCTGCAAGGGCTGCCAGGGCTGTTGCACGCACTCGTTGCTCCGCTCCCCCATCACCTTATCAATACAGGCCTACTGTACTCTACTGCTACTGAAGGGTCGTCGCCTCCCGTAGACTCAGAATACGCTCGCGGTCACTACAAAGGACTCGTCGCCTGATCAGTGTAGGCCGACAGCTAGAATATAGTGTCCCATACCACCATAATCTGCTCACGAGTCTAGGTGCTCACTGGTCACTACGGGGAGGTTTGTGGCCCCAGCGTAGGCCGACAGCTCGACCACGGTGTCCCATACCACCATGCCCGGCTCATGAGTCTTCGTGGATCAAGGTACCATGGTTAACAGGGTTTACAATGGTAAGTTCAGTACCCTAGGTTCAAGCAGTTATGACACATACAAGGTGAACATATATCGGCCAGTCGGGTTACTTGACGGGCTCGACTAGCGCGATCGCATCTCAAGTCGAACGACATGAAGTGCGTAAAACACTTCGCGTGGCCTAACCACTGCCGTCAACTCCAAACACGACTCGCGTTCATCGACGCGTCGTTCGTGGCGAAGATAGGCTAACCACGAATTCGCTCGGTTACCAACTGCCTGGACTAGGCATAGTCCCAAACAATCATAGAATCACATCAGCAGTTGTGTAAGGGTAATGGAAATGAAATACAACCATGAGAGCATGTTAATACATGTTATTACATACAACTTAAGCAAATCATCGTACACATGTCTTTCACACATATAATGAAATTAAGCATGTCGCCAACATATAGGAAATTCTCTCCATCAATATATTAATTGAGAATTCAATCTCAAAGTGACTCATAAGGAAATCATCAAGCACATGCATTTCATTCATATAATGAAATCATGCATATGGCTAACATGAAGGAAACCATTCACACCAGCATATTTATTGAGAAACCAACTCAAACTAATCCATAACATCATTTAATTCAATACATACTAATACAAGCATTTATACAAACACTTACACTACACACTTAAGTCTACATATAGTATGTCGACCCAAAGTGTGCATTTAGGCGAATCTCTTCGCCAAACTAATTATGCACGCATTCCTAACATTCTAATACGACGATAAACCATGTCAATCACATCAGCAAAATATGCATGAAAACAGTACTTCCTACAAATGACTAAAATGCCCTAAATCTCATATTCTTCGTTAGTTTACGAAACAGGAAACGGACAGCATGTTGTACATGTCAAACGGCGTTGCCGTCAAGAATCTACTATTAAACGACATTGAAAGCTTTGGAAACAGTCAATCAAAGCGTCTAAAATCCGCACCTTTTCCCTTTTAGGGATGAGAATTCGAACGGAGCGTATACGCTTCGTCTACGGCGAATAGAGAACCTAATTTACGAGATTTATCAACTAACAAGCTATGGAACTAAAGAAGCATCAAATCAGCAACTTTCTAGGGTTATTTCTTACCTAGAAACGCGGAGAAATCATCGGCAAAGTGATTGGAATACGCCGCTTAAGCATGTGCAGCAGCAGCAGGAAAAGCTCTCCCACCTTCTCTCACAAACTCTCACTTTCTCTCTCACTCTAGCTAGGGTTTCTAGCAAATTCGGATGGGTGAGAGAAGTGAGGGTTTCAACCCCTTTTATAAGCTCAAATGTGCCCAAAATAGGCTTGGGAACAAAGTATACTTGAGGTATATCCAAATCGGGGCTGTTTCGGTCCAAAAGGGCATTTCTGGTGGTCCCCTGGTCGAATGCGATCGGACTTAAGCTCATGCGTACTAGATCTAGCGCGCATTAAGTTTTCAGTCCGACAGGGTTCGCAGATCGCACGTGGCGGACCAGTTTCAGTTCAGCGGTCACCGCACGTAGATCAGGGCTGGAAGTCTCATAATAATAAATAGAAATTTTTCCTGATCCGAGGGTGTAATCTGGATGAATTCTGACGGTCAGAACGCTTAATACTGACGTGTCAATTCGTGTGCCAGATTTGAATTTGAAATTCCAATTCTGTCCCTATTCGCGGTCTCTTCAGTCCGGGCTCAATGAAATAGTCTGTGATTATCGGTTTGACTTGATTTTCGAAATGATTGTCAAGTCCAGCTGGGCGGTTCTAACGGTCTAAGATAGGAAGTAACGGACTTTCGACGCGCGGTCTAAATCCAATACAAGAATTCAAAGTGGTCCAGAGAACAAACCCGCTTAGAGTTTGATCCGAGGTTATAGAGTATTATGGAGTCATACGTTCTACTCGATTTGGGTCTTGTAGAACGTATTTAAAGTGATCAGGGACTATTTTCCAGCTACTCCAGCGTTGCGCTAGCTAACTTATGCTTAGTTTCTAAAGGAGTTAATCCTAAGTGGTTTCTTTGGTTATGAAATTGGGTTCTGAGCGATTTTCCAGGTGTTTTAGTCGACCCATTGCCTAAGGACGTCAAATCCCAGATTGGCCAAAATCCGGGGTGTTACAGTGGTTCAGCAAGTCAAATAGATGGACGGCTCTGGATAATACCCGAAGGTGGGCTCCCACGTGGATGTGGCCCCCACCACAACATACATATGTGTAATAAATATACATATGGTGGGTCCACGTGGCCCACCACAACATATCCTATTATATAATATAATATAATATATTATATTATATACTTAAATATAAAATAACATATTACATGTACATCTAAGGGGGAGTGGCTGCCCAGATCCACCATCCAGATCCATCTGGACGGTGCAGATCCACACGGGTCCCACATGGTGGCCATCTCCCACATATATATTATATTATTTATATTATATATATATATATATATATATACACTGCATATCCCAGCAGCAATCACCGTCCAGTGGACTAGACGGTGTGGACTGCCACAAGTGCAGCAGGCCCCACCGTCCAGAATCCCACGGACGGTGTGGACAGGACATCACGGTGGCCTCCACATCTAGAGGTGGACGGCTTGGATATATAACACATCATCAGGTGGTCCCCATATAGAAGTGAGGACGGACGGTCTCGGTATAACGTATACCTCACATGGGACCCATGGTCGGGACGGTTTGGATTGCAACAGATATACAGCTGCACGTCTCTATGGTAGGTGGGTCCCACTGGCACGTGGGCCACCCATGGGCTGGGCCGACCTTAAATACCCTCTTAACTAGGTGGGCCGGCCTGGAGAAAAAGAAGAAAAAAAAGAGAGCACAAACGTCAATGTGAATGGCTGTCCGCTGGGGTCTGTCCAGTTTGGACCAAGGCCTTAAAACGATCTCTCTGATAGACGGTGTGGATAAGAGAAAGCATGCATCAATGTGAGCCATGCATCCACACGTGCAGCACGTGTGGAATGGGTCCTACCAAACTTGCCAATGGTCGGGCGGAATGGAATATACCACATACCTCGTGATGGGGCCACAACTTGCTGACTTTCCGTGCAGCAGCAGCTGCCTGCTGCGTGGGACCCACCATCCTACTTGGATGGTGTGGATCCAACACCTCATCAAAGTGGGTCCACACATGTGGGGCCCACCAGGTCAGCATCAAGCTGATCTTTGCATTTTCCCTTCGTCCAGAGTCCACTTAAGGACGGGCAGCAAAAATGCTGCCAAGAAAAGGGAGCTTTAGCCTCACTTCAAAACCGTGGCTAAAAAGGTAAAAAACTGAGGCTAAAGCCTTTAGCCTCAGTTTTGCCTCATTTATTCAAACTGAGGTTGATACCCCCGTGGCTAAAGGCTTTAGCCTCACTTTTAGTAACTGAGGCTAAAATGACTTATAGCCTCGATTCTTCAAGTGAGGCTAAAAACTTTTTTAGCTTCAATTTTTTCGAAATTAGGCTAAATCAAAATTTTAGCTTTCATTGTTTTCAACTAAGACTAAATCCAAATTCTAGCCTCGGTTGCCTTCAATTGAAGCTAAATCTATTTTTAACCTCGGTTCTCAACAACCGAGGCTAAAACCTTTAGCCATGGGAATTTCAACCTTAGTTCTCAACAACTAAGGCTAAATCCAAGCCTCGGTTACAAATTGAGGCTAAAAATGTTTAATTTTTTTAAATATTTATTTAAACTACTAATCCATTCATTCAATCCACTCATGGAACAATCAATCATGAAAGCCACACTGAGTTACTTATGCCTATTGCTAGAGAATATTGCAAACCAAGAAAAAGCATGAAACAATCATAGTCTGCTGAGCTTTGGCTGCTCAAAACCTCAATGATGAACTTCCAGTAGAGAGACTAGCGATCATGGATTGACAACTCGTTTGAGCTGACTCAGACTCAATCAATGTAACACCCCGAATTTTGGCCTACCTGGGATTAGACGTCCTTAGGCAATGGTTCAACCAAAACACCTTCGTAACCGCTCAGAACCCAATTCCAAAGTCAAAGAAATCACTTAGGATTAATTCTTTTAGAAACTAAGCATAAGTTAGCTAGCGCTACGCTGGAGTAGCTGTGAAATTGTCCCTGATCGCTTTAAATACGTTCTACAAGACTCAAAACTTGTAGAATCAATGGTGCTATAATACTCTAAAACCTCGGATCAAACTCTAAACCGGTTTGTTCTCTGGACCTCTTTGAAATTTTGTATTGGATCTATACCGCGCGTCGAAAGTCCGATACCTACAATCTTAGACCGTTATAACCGCCTAGCTGGACCTGACAATCATTTCGAAAATCAAGTCCAACTGACATTCACAGGCTATTTCATTGAGCTTGGAGTGAAGAGAGTGAGAATAGGGTTAGATTTGAAATTTGAAATTCAAATCTGGCACACGACTTGACGCGTTATTATTAAGCGTTCTAACCGTCAGAATTCAGCCAAATTACACCCTCGGATCAGGAAAAATTTCTATTTCATATCATGAGACTTGTAGGCCTGATCTACGTGCGATGATCGCTGAACTGAAACTGGACCGCCACGTGCGATCTACGAACATTACTGGTCTGAAAATGGGATGTGATCGACATCCGACGTGCATGAACTTAAGTCCGATCGCGTTCGGCCAGGGGACCACCAGAAATGCCTTTTTGGACCGAAACGGCCCCGATTTGGTTAGGCATCAAGTAAACATTGTTCCCAAGCCTATTTCGGACATGTTTTAGGTTATAAAAGGGGTTTAAACCCTCACTCCTCTCACCCATCCGAATTTGCTAGAAACCCTAGAAAGAGTGAGAGAGAAAGTGAGAGTTTGTGAGAGAAGGTGGGAGAGCTTTTCCTGCTGCTTGCACTACCTGCTGCACGTGTTTAAGCCACGCAATCTAATCACTTTGCCGGTGATTTCGTCACATTTCAAGGTAAGAAAATACCCTAACCACTTGCTGATTTGGAGTTCCATCGATTCCTTAGCGATGTAGCTTACGAACCTTGTGTATTAGGTTGTCTGTTCGCCGTAGACGAAACGTATACGCTCCGTTCGGAACGATACACATCTAAAGTGAAAGGTGCGGATTTTAGACGCTTTGATTGACTGTTTCCAACGCTTTCAATGTCGTTCAATAGTATATTATCGACGGCAACGCTGTTTGACATGTACAACATGCTGTCCGTTTCCTGTTTCGTAAGCAGACGAAAAATATGAGATTAGGGCATTTTAGTCATTTGTAGGAAATACTGTTTTCATCCATATTTTGCTGATGTGATTGACATGGCTTCTTGTCGCATTAGGATACTAGGAATGCGTGCATAATTATTTTGGCGAAGAGATTCGCCTAAATGCGCACTTTGAGTCGACATACTATATGTAGACTTAAGTGTGTAGTTTAAGTGTTTGTATAAATGTTTGTACTAGTATGTATTGAATTAAATGGTGTTATGAATTAGTTTGAGATTGAATTCTCAATTAATACGCTGATGTAAATGATTTCCTACATGTTAGCTATATGCATGATTTCATTATATGTATGAAATGCATGTGCTTGATGATTTACTTAAGTTGTATGTTGTAACATGTGTTAACATGCTCACATTGTTGTATTTCATTTTCATTGCTCTTATATGATTGCTGATGTGAATCCATAAATGTTTGGGACGATATCTAGTCCAGGCAGTCGGCAACCGAGTAGATTCGTGGTTGGCCTATCTTTGCCACGAACGACGCGTCGATGAACGCGAGTCGTGTTTTAGAGTTGGCGGCAGTGGTTTGGCCACACGAGGTGTTTTACGCACTTCATGTCATTCGACTTGAGATGCGCTCGTGCTAGTCGAGCCCGTCAAGTAACTCTACTGGCCATTGTATGTTCACCTTGTATGAGTCATAACTGCTTGAACCTAGGGTACTGAACTTACCATTGTAAACCCTGTCAACCATGGTACCTTGATCCACAAATACTCATGAGCCGGGTATGGTGGTATGGGACACCGTGGTTGAGCTGTCGGCCTACGCTGGGGCCACAAACCTCCCCGTAGTGACCAGTGAGCACCTATGCCTCGTGAGCAGATTATGGTGGTATAGGATACTATATTCTTGTGTCGGCCTACACTGATCAGGCGACGAGTCCTTTGTAGTGACCACGAGCGTATTCTGAGTCTACGGAAGGCGACGACCCTTCCGTAGCAGTGAGAGTACAGTAGGCCTGTATTGATAAGGTGATGGGGGAGCGGTGCAACGAGTGCGAGCAACAGCCCTGGTAGCCCTTGCAGCGACCTACAAAATATACATCGTATGAGATTACTAGGAGTGACGACCCTAGACAGGATCTGTATTGGGATTGATATAAGGAAAGTACCTTAGTTTCCCAATCCTGCTGTTTGAATAGACTAATAATAACTCGGCAATCATATCACCATCACATTGCATGTGCGTGGAAGATGTGGAGCACTGAGCGGTACGCAAGCATGCCGCGGGCGTAAGATGGTGCCGTATGAGGGTGAATGTCGGTGAGGGCATCCATCATGTCATGTCATATTGCATTAACAACAGTATTATGATTGTTTGATTTACTGCTTTACTATTATCTCATGATTGATTTGAGAACATGCTAATCTTTACTCTATTATTCCACTGAGTTAGCTACTCACTCCCACGTTACGGGATGGTGTTTCCGGACACCCACCAGTCCCTATTTTGGTTGCAGATGATGGCGCTGCTTGAGAAGCGGAGCTGGACTTGATGATGATGAGGAGGATCCCTCCTTTATGCGTGTTCTAATTGACGGGATTACAGGGAGGTTGATTTGTTGCCTTGACACTTGTCACTTTATATTTTTAGAGCACTCATGTATATTCTTTTTGTTTACTTTTGGAGCATACATGTATGTATATAACCTGGTAACATGTTCACACTCTGGAGACATATAACAGTTTAAATATGTTATACATACTATCACAGTCTTCCGCTTGTAAATTTAACTGTCTCTTGAGTATGATATGCTGTTCTGGCGTAATCCCACTCATGTTTAATACATTAACACAGACAACATTCAATCATACACATTTATGTTGCATAAGTGATGTTCTGGAACTCGGGAGTGGAATTTTTACTCGACCCCTGATTTTTGGGATGTTACAATCAAGTTCGATCCAAATCAACACCATGAGTCATCATAAAAAATATGGAGTGAGAGTGACTTGTGTCGACCCAGTTGCAATTTGTCCGAAGACTGAATGTGTCGGTCCAAGTCGCTGAGTCTTAAATCCAAGCTTCCGAGCCTCCTTGGAAATCAAAGTGGCCTTCACATCACCTCCTGAATACTCCATCAGCTAGAACAACATCAAAATCATTCTCAGTGCACTCAAAGAATGATTCCAAATACCTGCAGAAAAATTGACCAAAATAGAACTGAAAAAATATGACTTTCTAACTGGAGAATACAATGACCAATAACATGAATATTTAATCAACTGGAAGGTGGTCCTTAAAAAGTACCTCAATGAGTTGACATCAGATGAATCATCCACCAATACTGGGGCTAGTACAAAATGAGTCCTCTCTTTGAGTTGTAACAAAGATAACGTCTTTGTAAAAGAATCCACATGCTTTGCCAGGCCCTTGGACTGAGAGAGAAATAAAAAAATGTTCTGAATTTGCTCATGAGAAACAGAAGAAGGCTTTGTACATAATTCCTCAATATGTTGCATGCAGAAATTTTGCCCTGGAAAAATGACCAAGATTTAAATGCAAAACACCATGAGAGAAAACAAATGCAATAGGAATATTTGTACAAAGGTATCTTAGAACAGATGTTTCAAAACTTATCTCCAAATCAAGCAACTCAAGGAATGCTAAAAACACAACTCATGTCATACAAATACACCATGTCATTCATAGAGCGTGTGATACATTCCTCCTAGCAACTCAACTTACCTTTGATTCTGAAATCTGTATTTCCTGAATTTGACAGAGCAAGACAAACAACAATTTTTTCGGGTGTAGACAAATGCAATTGCTTGGAGAGACCTAGAAATCCTTCACTCATCACTTCTCAGTGCTTCACAGAAAACTGTGGTGAAATTTTGTCTACCCAAAAAGTATATAAAGATAGCTGATAGAAGATATAGCTTTGACTGAAAGTCTTCACTCTGAAATTTCACTTGATCCAAGCAGGCTTGGAGCAGTACAATGCTTCCCTCATTCCCATATTCAACAAACTACACAACACAAGCAGATTGTTTTACAACTACAAGTCTAGAAAAGAAATGAGATAGTTATAACAGAGTACAAAGAGAATCGATATCTACGGCTACAGGGATTGATTGCTAATCCTTTACTTTCTACTTCTTTTAAAAAGTGGTATAAGAGATGACCATAACTCACGATTCTTTGAAAGAACTAGATAATTTCTAGTCTTGTATTACAAATTTGAAAGAATGCAGCAAAGGGCATGGAAAGAAGGCCACCAGTTCTAATGCTGCTAGTTCTTCTTTGGAAAACTTTCATACTCTAATGAAGTGTAATTGAAAGGATGATTCGTGGTCATTAAAAATTAGAAATTTACTGTGAGAGCTCATGGCATACAAGTAATTCAAATTAAAAAGAGAACATGATAGGAAACTTTGCATAGATATGTTAAGATAGAGGCAATTACCAACTGCCCAGATATTTCACGTAATGCTTCTGCCCAGCGAGATGTCGAATCAGCCATCATGCTAACATTGTAACCCATATCTCGAAAGTACTCAGCAATTGTGATGCCTGAAATATCATGTCAATAGAACATAAAGCATTATATTTGCAAAAACAGAAGGGCCACCACAATACTAGAGAAAAGAAATTCCAGCATCAGAAAATAACTGACACATGAGAACAGTTGAGCATCAGCAAGTTTAGTACAAAGTCAAATGTGCACAATGATACAATGGAGATGCTACAGCCCAGTGCCTTGGGGATCTGAAGTGTGGTTTTGAGAATTGAAGCTAAGCTTCAGTACATTTTGAGATCAGATGGGACAAGTGGTGAAATCCTCCAATGAAGCCATTTGCATCAAGTTTATATAAAAGTTCTAGTGAAATCATGAAGAACTATAGTAAGCACAACGGTATGCATGAAAACCCCCTTAGAAGTATCAATATCAACTACTAGAACTTGTGGAACCGGTAAGATTCATGGCTTGTTTGTTTATCCTGAAATAAAAATAGACCATCATGATACACGGCTATCTGAAGTCTGAACACATTCCTGTCTCCTATTTGGTCTTTAGACTCAGCCACATATTATCAAGCATAATAATGGCCTCTAGAATTCTTAATGACATCAATTGCCATTGTTTTATAGCACAAAGTCTTGGCTCTATGATTGGTCTTCCCAAGATATCACAGTAGATATTGCTTGCATGTTTGCAATCCAGAAGAAAATCACTCTAAGCATATATAAAAGAAACACCCAGTAAGTTACACCTCCACAGGCAGCAACACCAGTGTATACCTATATATATGGATGCCTCCCGAGCAGTGACAAGCATGTTAGAAGTATTAGCAACAAGTGTTGTACGCTTCATGACAGATTCTTCATGGTCATCAGGCAATGTCATGGTCAATTGAGGGAAATCTATAAGAACCTAAAATTGGATAAATAAGTAATCAATTCAATATGCCAATAGAAAATGAAATCATTGACAAAGGATAATAAAGAACAATATAACTGCATACCTCTACCATTTCATTTCCTCTTTCTCCACAGCCGACGTATACAACAGTGTCAGAATTAGAGTACTGCACACAAAAATTAGGCTCAAGAACTTCATCGATCAAAACAATTTTCCAACATTTGAATGTCCAACATGGACTCCCATGTGAAAAAAGAACTGATGAGTTCACCTTCGAAAGGGCTTGACTAATCACTGTTTTCCCACAACCAAACGCTCCAGGTATAACACAAGTTCCGCCAAGTACTGAGGGGAACAGGGCATCAAGAACACGCTGTAGAAATTATGCAATTAACCTTTAGAAAAAAAGTTTAAAATAAATTATTAAAACATGGGAGGAAAAAAAAAATTAAAAAAAAAACAAAACAAAAAAATAGAACATGAGGCAATAGATTTAGTTTGTGATATTACCTGGCCAGTCAGGAGAGGGGTATCAGCAGCAAGCTTTGATGCAATAGGCCTTGGTGTGTGCACATGCCAAGTATGCAAAAGAGTAAAACCACAAATCAAATTTGGATAAATAAACATAATTTCATGATAAAAATAAATGCAGTTCAAAACGGTTCTTAAAATTTGCACTTGGACACCTGAAGCATAGTAAACTGCTTTTTAACGCCTTGAAACTCCAACTCTAACACAGTGTCCTGTTAATATATTGAAAAAGTCAAAAGCATAATAAACATGTGATGCACAATAATGTTAACAAGATGTATATGTAAAAGCAAACACCAGATATGAATTTCGCAAAAACATGTAGATTATAAAAGCAGGAGCCCTAATCCCAAGCACATGGGATCTCAAAGACTACCAATATTAGGTATCAGAAATTAGCACCATGTAATGTGTGGGCAATGAAGAAAGAGATTTAGCAACCCCAGTTAGCATATCTTCATATGCACAATTTATTTATTTTTGGAGAGAGGTTATAAGAAAATTTCATTAACAAAAAAGGCACTGAGATGGTAGCAGATACGACCCAAAATTTCATATAAAGTCTTACAAACATAGTTAGCAAAATGCTATACAACAAAAGACTACCGGAAATGTTCACATTTAATTCGGTATCAACGCTTAAAAAGATGGTATAAAAAATTTGGTCAAAGAAACAGATTTGTCAAAATAAAATAATCAGAGAATGAAAAGTTTGGCTTTAATACAGGCTTTAACTCAAAGAAAATAGAGAAAAAAAAAGTGGCTATATGTAGTTACATAACCAGATGTGTGTATACATTATATAATTTGAACAGAAATACAGATTTGAAATTAAAATGGTTAAAATTTCTCTGTGCATCATAGGTGATTAAATAGTGGGATAATACAATGCTTTTACCTCTATCAAATATTTTCTTTCCAAGTAATTCATGTATTAATTGATTCCTTAGGTCATAGATTAGCTTGCCAGACAAGTTCAGTAACAAAGTGCAGACTAAATTCCCTAAAAGAATGTAAAATGGTATGGACTGATTACCTCCAATCAGAGATCTGGAAATCTCACGCTCTGCAGCAACCTGAAGTGGTATTTGAAATTTAAAAGTGGGATCCTCATAGAGACCTCGCTTGGCCACAGGGGTCGAGTTAGTCTGAATCCCATGGCTTATGACAGTTGAATTTCTTTCAACAAAATGCAGAGCTCCAGGGCAGCGCATAGGATCACTTTCAAGCCAGGCATCTACTTCATTGGGTGTTCTAAATGATTTGACCTGCAAATGTCAAAAAGAGTACAAAAATAATGATGACAACAATGAATTGCTTCCAATAACATACTTCATTAACCTGGGCTTTGTTTCCCATGTGTGTGGAATTGTACTATGTGTGTGAGCATGCACACACTAGTAAATTGCATGTGCATCACACATGGGAATGCCTAAACAATTTTCCTACATAACTACAAAAGACAGAAAGACAGTGATTTACTTACAAGAATCCAACAACAATTTGGTTCTCATAGTTTAAACCATTAGACATTCCTAGATCTCTAAGGCGATCACCAAGAACTTATGGCTATGTGTCAACCACTGGGACTCTGTGTCCTTATTGCAGTTAGGACAAGCGAGCTTACCTTTTGCTCCATCCTGACAACATTGCATATCCAGGGAAGTCACTAATAGTCCATTTTCTCAAATATCACAGACCTATGTTACCAAATTTTCATTATAGTAGCACAAACTATGAATTGGTTGAAACATCCTGGTTTACAAAATGGTCTCCTTTGGTACTAATTTACACATTTTCTCAAATATCACAGACCTATGTTACCAAATTTGCTTTGTAGTAGGACAAACTATGAATTGGTTGAAACATCCTGGTTCACAAAATGGTCTCCTTTAGTTCAATACAATCCCCTGATCCATGCAAACCAAGGAACCACAAAGGGTGTGGAATCACTTAGGCCTATTATTTAGGTTATACAGACAAACAAGCTCTTTACATTAAAATCTGGTAAACTAGATATTGAGCTTTGCTAAACCCACACACATTTGCAATAAAGCTAACGTATACGCTACACATGTGCTCGCATGGCATGATAGGTCCAAGATCCAATCCATCCGTGAGAATGGCACCACAGTATTGATGCCCTATCCAAGACCCGATTCCTGCTTTTAATCATAAGAAAATTCTCTCTAATTAATGAGGAACGATCACATACAAACATTGGATGCTATGCTTACCATGCTACCCTGTTATTAGGACTTCTCATAGTAAGCTATGTACCGGAGCTTCACACGTGGCGGATCCTCTGTTCAGGAAACACATTGCCTAATTTTCAGTCGTGAACTGGAAAATATGTTTGCCATACTCAGTTGAAGGTTTTGGATCTTCTGACATAGTGGACTATTGCTAGCATATGGGTGACACTCCCCTCTATGCAAACAACTTAAAAACAGAATATGCATGGAATAAGAATTTCAGTGGAACTGTTTACTACATTGTTCCCTATGTGAATTGGTGTTTTGGGAACTCCAAACTCAGCAAACAGACAATTAATTAGAGTAGGGATCAAGGATGACAGGTACCTTGAGTTCTGCACCAGTTTTTGCAATATTTTACTAGAAAATCAGAAAAGAATCATTTTTTAGAAAGTACAGTTTTCATACCTAATATATCCATAGCTCAAGACCCTTGCTGACAAGCCCCATGAATGCATGAGTAGGATTCCTAGCACAACCCTGTTTAGTATAATAGAACAAAACCCATGAAACGTTGAGTTAAATCAAATCAATTTTAGTTTCTATGAAAATGTAGCTAAAGAATTTTTCAATTTGCACTGAAATAATTGACAATACAATACATTGTATCCAACATTACACTCTTAAACAGAGGATTGTTCAAGAAAAGAAAATAATCTTTGTTCTGATAGAATCGGTCCACACGGACCGATTCTATCAACTGTATCCTCACAACTCAATTAAGAGGAAATCAAAAGCATACCAAAGACATGTATGAGTGCTACTTATTCCTCTGAAACTTAGAAATTGATGGCAAAATCGAGTTTCTTGTGTTTATTTGCCATGATCTGATTCAATATGGGAAAAACCAAAGCAAGTTCAATTTTCTTTTTCAAGTTCATCATCACAATCTCAAATAACAGGAAAATAAAAATAGAGATGACTTCATGCAAAATCACCACCCTAATTCATGTAAAAGATTACCGCAGCTTCCTTGGGAAATCTAGTGTAAACTTTCCAGAATCAGGAAATTAGAGGAAATTAAAGTCACACACACACACACACACATCTATATATCGGAAATCTAAACAGGTTGTACCATTGTATTCATGTAGAACCATTTCGTTCCTCCAAAAAAAAGGAAAAAAAGAAAGGATTTAAAAAAAAAAAAAAAAAGAGTTTCTTACATAACTTGCAATGATGCCTACCATAAAACAAGAAAATGGAACTAACTAAATTATTATTTTTAGCTTATAATCATGAGCTTAAAATCGAGTTTCTTGTAGTAATTCACCACAATTTCTTCCGAAAAAGGAAAAACCATAGAAAATTCAATTTTTATTTTATTTTTTAAAATTTCATCATAATGTCATATTAGCAGGAAATGAAAATAAAATGTATCATAAATTCATGTAAAATATCTGGAAAATTAAGGCAATATCTAAGTTCCCTACATGTTCATTTGTCACAATTTCCTCTTGAGAATTCTGTGAGAGCTGAGACATTGACATGCCCTGTGAAAATGACTGTTTCGAATGCGACTGGAACTGCGAAGAACCTTGGATTTTACCAAAAACCGAAGTATCTGCTCCTGGTGGGATTGCATTTCCTCTCCTGCATGAACAGAGTAAGAAAATCACCACAAAAGAAGACTATAAATGTGACTGGATGGGGTTTTCTTGATAAATCTGGACCCAGAATGTGGTGGAAGGACAGAAATGGAGCTCAGATCGCAGGCCTTGTTGATCTTCAACTTCATCATCTGATTTTCAAAGGATCGTAATCTCCATAAATACTGTCTCCATCTACAGCTCGAAATCATCAACAAATCATGGAGAAATCAATTCAAAGGATAGAGATTCAGGAAAACAATAAATTAATTCCAAGGATAGAGATTCAGGAAAACGATAAATCAATTCCCCTATCGATTTAGTCTAGAGCTTCATGTGACGACTGGAGACCTTGGAATTTCATCGAACGGATGGTAGAGAACTGCATTCTGATGGCCTTGAGCTTCGTCAGATGATCGAGGCCTGGATCAAAACCCTCACTTTGTTCGAAGACGGAAGAAAGGGTTTCTAGAACGTATTGATCTTCTTCGAACGATTTTAAAATCCTAGCTTCAGGTAGAGATTGAAGACCGTAGAAGAGAGCTGTGCTTCTGTTTCTTTTCTGCAACAAATGGATAGAGATGGTGGGAAAGAAGCAGAGATGGAGATTGGGTTGATGGTTTTAGGGCTAGGGTTAGGGTTTTGCAGGAGGGGCTGCGAAGCAGAGACGCCATTTTCGATTCTCTTAGGAGGCGAGGCATGGTAGCAAGGGATATATCATTTCCCAGAGCAGTTGTAACTTTGTTTCTCAGGTACGTCATAAGAGGATTGACTATGCAAAGGGATATATCTGTGCCCAGGGCTGTGTGGGGTCCACAGAGTGTATGTGACAAATCCACTCCGTCCATCAGTTTTGAAAGACCACGGTAAGACAGGAATCTAAAAATTAGGAATATCCATAAATCAGGTAGGCCACACCAACAAAACAGTGGGAATAACAATGTTCACCGTTGAAACCTTCCTGGACTGACCATGATGTACGGAGTGGGTATATGCCATCCAAACCGTTCAAAGAATTATTACCACTCAGATGGACGGAGTGAGTCCAGCGCGGACATCTCTATAGGCCCCATAATCTGTAGGCAAAATAGAAAACTTTTAGCCTCGGTTCACATGTAACTGAGGCTAAAAAGTAGACTTTTGGCCTCGGTTCATGTGCAAGTGAGGCTAAAAAGTAGACTTTTGGCCTCGGTTCCTATGCAAGAGAGGCTAAAAAATAGACTTTTGCCCTCAGTTCCTAAATAAGTGAGGCTAAAAAGTAGACGTTTGCCCTTTGTGTAAAATCTTTCTTCCGTCCATCCGATTTCAATTGAAATTTCTTAATTTTTTTCAGAATTTTTAATTATTTGAAAATTTTTAATTTTTTTCAAGATTTTCAAATTCAAGATTCTTTTTTTTTTCAAAAATTTCAAAAATTTTCAAAGTTCTTAATTTTTTTTTTTTTAAATTCTTAATTTTTTAAAAGTTCTCAAAAATTTTAAAAATTCTTAGTTCTTAAAAAATTCAAAATTCAAATTTTTTTTGAAACTCTCAATTTTTTTTTTTCAAAATTCTCAATTTTTTCCCAATTATCTCCATTTTTTTTAATTCTCAATTTTTTCACAATTGTCAAAAAATTTAAAAATTATTAATTCTTACAATATTCTTAATTTTTTTCAATATTCCTAAATATAGACTTTTGGCCTCAGTTCTTATATAACAGAGGCTAAAAAGAAGACTTTTGGCCTCAGTTTCTATGCAATGGAGGCTAAAAAGTAGATTTTTCACCTCGGTTCCTATGTAACTGAGGCTAAAAAGTAGACCTTTCACCTCGGTTCCTATGTAAATGAGGCTAAAAGGTAGACCTTTCACCTCGGTTCCTATGTAATTGAGGCTAAAAGGTAGACCTTTCATCTCGATTCCTATGCAACTAAGGCTAAAAGGTTGACTTTTCGCCTCGGTTCCTATGTAACTGAGGCTAAAAGGTGACTTTTCGCCTCGGTTCCTATGCAACAGAGGATAAAAGGTAGACTTTTTGCCTTGGTTCCTATTCAACCGAGGCTAAAAACTAGACTTTTCACCTCGGTTCCTATGCAACTGAGGCTAAAAACTAGACTTTCTGCCTTGGTTCCTATGCAACTAAGGCTAAAAGATAGACTTTTCGCCTCGGTTTCTAAGCAACTGAGGCTAAAAGGTAGACTTTTCGCCTCGATTCTTATACAATTGAGGCAAAAGATGAACTTTTAGCCTCAGTTCCTTAACAACCGAGGCTAAAAAACACATTTAGCCTCCATTTTTTCAATTGAGGCTAAAAAATTATGGCTAAAGGCCTATTTTCTTATAGTGGCTGCTGAAGGGCCAACAGGGTGGCCCTACTTGGTGAACAACGTGGATGCAATACACATATTAAGGTGGGGTCCAGCCGGTGGGCCACACAGTCTCATCATCACCATAAAAAAATAAAAATATGATAGAGAGAGAGAGAGAGAGAGAGAGAGAGAGAGAGAGAGAGAGAGAGAGAGAGAGAGAGAGAGAGAGAGATCGGATGGTGGAGGGACCCTGCCACTATGGGCCCCTCTATATAATGCATACATCAAGGTGGGTCCCATCATAAGTGGCCCCTCTAACCATCAAAATCATACAAAAATTTCTCACCTTTTATCTTCTTGGATTTCTTCTTCTATCAACATATTTTAGAGCTCCAAGGGATGCATTTGAATGGTGGAGATTGATTTTGGAGAGTGGGATTGGGTGGTAGAGAGTGGTCCACACCAAGCTCTTCCATGGAAGCCATGGACGTTGGAGCTCTTGAGATTGTTTTTTTTTTTTTTTTAAAGAATGAGAGAGGGATGAGAGAGAGAGGTGTAAGAGAGAGAGATGGGTGTGAATAAGTGATGTGTACTTGTGTAAGAGAGAGTACTTTATGTAAGAAAGAGTTGACTTTAAAAGAAAGGTGGTTGTACTTGGGGATGGGTGAGTGACGGAGGTTGATGTGTACTTGATTGATTTGACATATTATAGAGATTCTCTCGGTATTTGCAACGCGCAGTGTTTTCTCAAACTGAACATGGGTCCACATCTCCTGTCCCAGGTATCTCCTTGGAGCGTAATACGCGGCGTTGAAACCGCAGCGACAGCGGGGTCGCATTAGTATAAGTCTCGGGTCGAGCCGACTCTAATATACGGGACACGTCTCAGGATCGTGTGCAAACACCAATAACAGATCACAGGTTACCAGAATTCTACTGCGAGGATCGTGGGAGCCTACATAACGGTACAGTCTAGGATATGGGCCTGACAGGATACCTGATCTCATACCCATATATAAACTTTTCCCAGCTCATCTGAGCTGGTGAACAGGTAGAGGTTGGGATAAGAGCTGGAACCATTTCACCATGGCCACATCAAGCCCCCTCAATCAATAGAAACAAAGTCGAGGAAAAAACTATTGGATATGTGAATGGAAACAGTGTTGCTCCCGTACAACGTACCACCAAAGTCAATAATATTGTCGCTAACACTCAAGGCAACCAGTCTGCTCCGCAACCGGAACCACAATCGCGCAAGCAATACCAACCAGAGCAAACCTAACAGGGATATCAAGCACAACCGCCTCAACAACAATAACAATAGCCTAAGGAAAATAAGCAAACTCCATATAGGCAGGCCATGTTGGGCAGGAAGTTCGCTCCGCTCATACAAACATATAGTCAAGTTCTGACAATGTTAATGCAAAGGCTCCTTATACGACTCCAACCATGACTTCCACCAAATCCTCTGCCATCGGGTTACAATGAAAATCAATATTGCGCATATCATCAGGTTCCTGGTCACCTAATAGATTGCTATTTCACCTTGAAACATGCGGTCCAGGATTTGATCGAAAGCTAGAAGATTGCAATCACCCCACAAGACAGTAGCACTAATTAAGCCGATATTCTTCAGAATCCCTTTCCATCACATCAAGCAGGACCCAACACATTTGGCACCTCTACCATCAATAGTATTGAGAAAGAGCATCCCACATACTCCTCCCCACATCACTCTACACAAGCAATCATGCCCGATACAACAAATCGGACATGGGGATACAGTTAGGTGCCTCCACCTGGGCCACAAGTATTCCTTGAGGTAGCACTAATAGCACCACTCCTCATCCTTGAAGCAGCACCAACAACACAACCTCCCAATTTCCAAAGGGTGTCAACAGCGCCCACAAAGTCACAATCTCAGCCTCTCTCTCTCTCTCTCTCTCTCTCTCTCTCTCTCTCCAAGGGGCATGTCTAGCCCCATCCTCGACATATCTAAATAGGTCAAATTCTGAACCCCTCATTCTTCGGATAGGCCTCTCGATCTCGCCCCGTTAACACATCAAGAGGAGGAAAATCCCACCGTCAAATCCCGTTAAGATTCAGTCATACTCTAGGGGAAGTCATCAAGTCCACCATAAACAGTCCTGAAAACAAATCTACAGCCTCAAGATTTGGTAATATACCTAGAAGGGAGGCGGTTCCCTCCTATAACGCAAAAATAGTTCCATGACGTTATCTAGAGTACACTGAAGTAGGCAACAATGGTAGGTATTTCAGGAGAGACAATCAAAATCCAAAAGAAACCAGGGAAACTTTGTTGGGATAACCCACAAGGCTGATGCTGCTTACGACATAGTAGCTCAGCTCAAATCCATCCTCGCACAAATTTTCATCTGGTAACTCTTTTGCATGTCAAGATCGCATCGAGAAATCTTTACAAAAACTCTGAATGATGCACACATCTCCCCTGACGTACCTCCTGAAATGGTGGCAAGCATGATCGGACAACTTCTCGTACCGCGAGCTATCACATTCTCTGATGTTGAATTGTCACCTGAAGGTCGCAAACATGGGCGCTCACTTAACATAGCCATCCGTTACAAGAATTTCAAAGTATCACTCGTACTCATTCATAATGGATCAAGCCTAAAATTTTTCCCTTTGAGGACTGCCGAACGTTTGAAGATCGAACCGTCTTCTTTCAGACCCAGCACCATGAGTGTCAGAGCCTTTAATAACTCCCAAAGGCAAGTGGAGGTGGAAATAGACAATGAGTTACAAATCAGAACAGACATAACTCTTATCACATTTCAGGCCATTGACATTCCTTCCTCATTTAACCTTCTATTAGGATAGCCATGGCTCCATGCTGTTGGAGCTATCGCATCCACTCTCCATCAAAGGGTTAAATTTCCTTCAGGAAACTGGATCATCTCAGTGTTGGCCGAACCAGAAACCATCTTGCTGATGGCGTTCATTACCCCAGAAATTGACATCCCAGTGATTGATGTCCAGCACGCGGTGGGCAACATATCATATCATAGTTTCGAGTTCGAGATTGTGAACTTCATCGCCAACCCATATCCCCTCGCAGTCGAATATTCCATCCCTCCTGCTGAACACTTAATCTTGAACTACCGTACTGAGTTTCATGAGAAAGGTATGGTAGTAAAGCTAGTTCATGCCAACATACAAAGGTAGGGAATCGGATATCAACAAACAATAGAAGATTAGACCACAAGGTTGAAAAAGAGGCAACCATTTAAGTGTGCACCCAACGAATTTGTATCTTTTTGAACTATGTTCATAAGGTGGACTGGAGCTTTAAGCCTCTTCTTCCCTTCGATGAAGTTTGTAACTAATGCCTCACTGAGTTTAGAGAATGAGCTGATGGACCTCGGTTTCAATTGTTTGAACTAGAGTTGAGCAGCATCGGATAAAGTTAGCGAGAAGGCTCAGCGCATGACCTCCTCAAAGGTGGTATGAAGTTCCATGTAAGTCTGGAAGGACTCCATGTGCTCCATTGGGTCAGTATTCCCTGTGTAGGGCATGATCTAGGGTAGTTGAAACCTATCGGGCAACTTTGCCCGTATTATGTCGACTGTGAAAGAGATTCAGTTTCTGCCACTATGGTCGTACTGGCTTAATAGGTTTGCTTCATGTCTGTAATTTTCTTCTATAGATTCTAGAGTTCGACCACCCTCCATGGTTCCTCACTATCAGCGATAGCTTTGGTCGGGGGTCAGTTGCGCCCTCTCTGATCTATTTCATGACGTAGGTCAGAAGTATGCAAAGGGATAGTCCCAGAAACATGGGATGGGACAGGTTTGGTAGGAATGTGCTGTTGGATTTGTTGTGGGGAGGCCTGTGCAGTGAAAGGCTGAGGAGGGTTGATATATGGTCGGACATCGCTCGACTATCCTTCCCTCTGATCGGACCTCTGCACTAGCTGAGGTTGCATCTGCTCCAATATCTATTTCATATAACCCAAGTCGGCATTGATGTCTCTGACCTTCCTTTCAAGGGTGTTCTGTAAGCCATTCCTTCCACAATTCTGCTGGCCGTGTTTGCTTGAACTTGAAGTGGCCTGATGTTGTGGGGAGCCCTGATAGCTCTCCTGTTATTCAGGTCATTCCACAGATCGTAGGGCACATTCTAGTGGGGGCAGAGTCGTAATCAGAATTGCCACTATAGGAGATTGAGCTTTCTTCTTTCCCTTTGCCATTGTTGAATTTAAGAGGTTCACTGATAGACCTGGGATGACTTAAAGACGTAGATTCCCACAGATGGCGCCAAACTGTTGATGCAGTTTTCTAGCAGACCCTTTGTATAGATCTTTCTTGGACCTACACAAGTGTAAATAAGGGACAAAGGAGGCCCTGGCTAATGCAGGGGACTCT
This sequence comes from Magnolia kwangsiensis, assembly GCA_037074715.1. Classification (NCBI taxonomy): domain Eukaryota; kingdom Viridiplantae; phylum Streptophyta; class Magnoliopsida; order Magnoliales; family Magnoliaceae; genus Magnolia; species Magnolia kwangsiensis. Next base: position 75,398,892 of record CM073578.1, read on the forward strand.
CCGATGTCTAAGTCAGGATCGAGGTCTTGAGAATATGGTAGGATCTCCAGAAAAGAGATACTAATCGAGTATTAGGGTTTCTCAGTGAACATACCTTGGATGATGGGAGGTACCTCTATATTTATAGGAGAACTAGAATACCATTTTAGGAGGACTCTTGCCTGATATCTTGGCTGTAATCTGGAATTTTTGCAAGATGAGCGATTCTCAAAATCGTTGGGATCTGATATTATCCTTTTAAGAACTTAAGAGAGATCTTTTAGGACGTTAGAGGATTTCCTGAATCTTTAGGTTGGCCTTAGGTCGGGACCTAAGGCGGGCCTTGACTTAATCAACGAATTAGCCCTCACTATCTGTAAGTTAGTTGGGAGCATTGTCGATCTATGACTGAGCTATGGTCGATCTATGGTCGATCCGTAATCGACTTGTGGCCGTTTTATAGTCGATCCGTAATCGACTGACGGACGATCTATGGCTGACCTATGGGTTAGGTCGGTTATATATAACTACTTGAAAGGGCTTGTATGTGGGCTCTTTGAATGTCCTTAAAGTTGCATCGTCCTCCTTGAGGTTACGTTGTCTCTAGACATAGAGGCCTCATCTAACTCAGCACTTCGTGGGCCCGAGCTGGTTCAGTAGAGTTGGTCCATTCCATAAGCCGATTTACGTACTTGTAGATTTTTTCCCAATAGTATCCTTAACTATAGAGCGTGGGGCCCACTACAAAGTTTCAAAGAGGCCTACATACAATAAAGTTAAGTACTTAGAAATTTTCAACAAACAGAGAGTGCAAAGGAAATGAAATAGATCCAATGGCAAGTGGGGCCAACACGCTAGAAAACCATAGTAAGAGACACAAAACAATGTACATGGGTGTCCAGATTGGATGAACTAATAAAATGTATAAATCACAAGTGGTCCCACACCCAAGTAGGTCAATAAGTGGATGAATGTTATGTATAACATAAATCCAACATGCACATCAAGTAGCACATAAAATGTATTGATCAAATCTTTATGATTAGATCCTTTATTGGAAAATCCCATCCAATGGATGGTTTGGAAATAAGTTATTTATACTTTATATAGGTTTCCAAGTATACAGAGCCTTAGATTCATCTGGACTATACAAAACAATTCAAGGTTTATCCTTACAGAAGTATCTATCGGTCCAGAATTTCTTAAATTTTATCATGAAAGAATATGACCATAGGGACCATACATATGATTATTAACTATCTCAACTTAAATATCAAATATATCTAAATGTTGGAATCACGGATATAGCCCACACAAGAATGGTCATAACAAGCCCCCAAATATATTTTCGTATAAGGCAAAGATCTCAATCATTCAAACTTCGATTGAGGCTTATTATATACCTTTGGAAAGATGCTTCAATTTTCTATGAATCCAACAGAACATATATTTTTTTATTGTATTCAATAAAGGAAGTAAAAATGGTTTCATTTTTGGAAAATCGGAATCCCGCATGTGCTACTGGACAACAACCAAGTAAAGTTGATGCCACTGATGATTGGAGCATTATGTGGCTACAAAATTTGGCCCAGAGTTAGCTCATATTGTGGTTCATATTATTCCCAAGTTTCAACTCTGATCGTAGTATGGTTGAATTTATATGATTTTTAGAAGTTTTTGTTAAGATACAAAATTAGGATTACAAGTGAAGGGTGTTGATACAATATTTATCATGGTGGACCATATTGACGTGGGCCCATGCTAACCACCATAGCCATTAATACATGCACCCATGGGGCTCCATACTAGTGGGCCTCACATGCATCAAGAAAATATAAAATGTGGAAAGAGGAGGTTGAGGAGGATGGAAGGTGGGGTGTAGACTCATCTTAAATGTGTTGGGTATAAAATTTAGTTAAGGGGAGAAGCTTCAAGGAGGAAAATTGGTGAAAGAAATGAAGGATAGAGTTGAAAAATGGGTGAATTGTGCGGATCTTGAGTTGCGTGAGAACTATGTTGCACAAAGGCTGAGTTGCACGGGTCCGCGCAACTCGTCCGTAGTTATGTAGGGCCGTGCAACTCTCTTCAGAGAGGGACGGATTGGGAATGTGAAGTGGGGTCCATGGTATATGATTTGATGGCTCACACGTACGAAAGCCTATAAATACCCCCTACCCCCTCATTTGGATCATTATATGTTCATAAGACTAGTACCTCTGATAGGTATTGGAGACAAAGAGAAGGAGAGGGAGTGTGGAGTGTTGAAGGCACGGGCTGCACAACTCCTGGTGAGTTGCGCAGGCCTGTGCAACTCATCGGCCCCCGCAACTCCCATAAGTTGCGCGGATCCTCTTTAAGGTAGTTGATATGTTGAAATTTTTTAGATCCTCAGGCTATTCTAGATGTTTCAAAGGGATCCAAGCACTCCTTATCATGCCAATAAGGGACGAAATGCATAGGAAGCCCACAAAACTCATCTCCCCTGGAGATATGATCAATATGAGATGAATTGCTGCCGAAATTCATATTTTAAATTTACTTAGCTTTTGTATTTCTGACATTCTAAGAGATTCAATCTTAGAATCAAAGGACTAAAAGGATGTAAATGAACTCAGAATGAATGAAATTGATGATTATTCTCTTCATTCTATCTTTTATAAATATTAAGTGAGATATTTTCCAAATCAAATGATTTTCGTTTCTAGTTGAAACAAAATAGCGACTCCACTGGGGACTTATCTTGCTTAGTATTGACTTAAGAATGACTTAGAGAATGTTATTATTGTTTGGCGTCCTATAAGATGCCAAAATGGCGACTCTCAGTGGGAACAACCTTCCTTTCATCTCTGTGATAGAATATGTTTGTGAATAAATACTAGCCAATATTGCATATGTTCTCTCATAGAGAAAATTACAAGGGGTGTACACATTCAAGCTCCAGATTTCAGGAGATATGGCGATCTTAGTGTAAGAGATGATTTTCTACTTCATACCGACAGGATTTGTAGTCAAGTATGCCTCTGTCCCGCCTCAGACCCAGCAAGCGCAGCCTGTATTGAGCAAGAAAAGAAAATTTTTAATTAATGTTGGGGTTGTAACAGTCTCCCCAATAGCGTAAGAAAATGAGAACGATTGGATAGTGGTGACACGTTAGAGATTGAGAGTCACAGTCAGGATGAGCCCATCAGTATCAAGAACTAGGGGACCTGTTACACGAAACGTAACAAAGAAAAATCCTGAACTCTCTCCCCCAACAATATATCTAGGAAAATCTTCATATTCTGTAACGCCTCGAAAATCGGAGGTCGAGTAGAAACCCAACTCTCGAGTTCCAAAACGTCACTTATTCAACATAGATAATGATGAATGCATGTTGTCTGTAGAATGACATTAAACAAGATTGAGACTAAGCCAAAACAATATATCATACTCCAGAGATAGTTAAATTTCGTAAGCGGAAGACTGTGATAAATACATAAAATATATAATTGATTGTAAGTCTCCAGAGTGTGAACATGTTACCAGGTTAACTACATACATGTATACTCTAAAGATGAGCAAAAAGAATATACATGGGTGCGTAAATAAAAGGCAAAATACTAAGTGTATTGGCATCTAATCAGTAACTCTGTAACCCCGTCAATCAGAACCTGCATATAGGAGGGATCCTCCTCATCATCATCGAGTCCAGATCTGCTTCGCAAGCATCACCATCATTTGAAACTAAAATAGGGATGGTGGGTGTCCAAAACACCGTCCCGTAAGGTGGGAGTGAGTAGCTAACTTAGTGAAAACTATACAGCAAAGGTTAACATGTTATCAATTCAATCAAGTAGTAATGATAAAGCAGTACAATCAAACATTCCTAAATACTGTAATTAATGCAAGAATGAAATGACATGATGGATGCCCTCGCCAACATACTCCCTCATGCGACACTATCTTACGTCCGCAGCATGCTTTCTTCCCTCAGTGCTCCACATCTTCCAGGCACATGCAGTGCGATATGAATATGATTACTGAGTTGTTATTAGTCCTTTTCATATAGTAGGATTAAGAAGCTAAGGTACCTCCCTTATATCAATACCCAAATAATGATCCATTCTAGGGTTGTCAGTCCTAGCATATCTCATACGAAGTACGGTTCTAGGTTATTGCCAGGGCTGTTGTACACACTCGTTGCACCGCTCCCCCATCACCTTATCAATACAGGTCTAGTTTATACTCTGTTTACTGCAGGAAGGCTCGTCGCCTCTCTGCAGATTCAAAATATGCTCGAGGTCACTACAAAGGGCTGCTAGGGCTGTTGGTCGCACTCGTTGCACCGCTCCCCCATCACCTTATCAGTATAGGCTGACAGCAAGAATATAGTGTCTCATACCACCATAATCTGCTCATGAGTCTGGGTTGCTCACTGGTCACTACAGGGAGGTTTGTGGCCCCAGCATAGGCCGACAGCTTGACCACGGTGTCCCATACCACCATGTCCGGCTCATGAGTCTTAGGGGATCGAGGTACCAAGGTTAGAAGGGCTTTTCAATAGTAAGTTTGGTACCTTAGGTTCAAACAATAGCGTCCAAACTGAAATTACGGTGAGGATCGCTTTTGTTGAACTAGAAATAGGTCAGTATATCCTAGAGGGGGGTGAATAGGACTTTTTAATGATTTATTCGTTATTTTTTTTCTATCCCACTAATCCTATCACAGGGTATAAATTAGGATTACTCAAGAATTAACTCTATTGGCTTCCAAGCCTAATAGAGGATCCAATCACAAACTATTTAAAAGACAAACAATGTAGATGAGATTGTGATAGATATGACTGTGTGTGCATAGAATGTGATCATATATAAAGACATGCAAGGCAATCACATAAATGAAAGACAATATCAAACTTAAACACAGTCATTTTATAGTGGTTCGATGACTTGTCTACTCCACTCCCGGCTTCCACACTCAACCCTTGAGTGACCGAATTTCACTAAGGAGGTTTCCCATGGTTCACCTCAAACCTAAGGTTTTAAATCAGGTTCACCTTCAACCTTTACAGAGGTTTCTACTCGGTTCACCTCAAACCCTGGAGTTTTGCTGGCGTACTCCTAACCAGATGTTTATGCCCACACAGGACAAGGGTCCACACAATGCACCCTGAGGTTTCTACTCGGTTCACCTCCAACCCTGGAGTTTTACTGGTGTACTCCTAACCAGATGTTTATGCTCTCCACAGAGCAAGGGTCCACACAACGCACCCCGCACGTACACTTCCATCGGAGGCCTCCTTCGAGGACTTCAAATGGTGAGGAACACTTAAAATCTAATCCTAAAAAGGAATGATCGCAAGTGCCCTCTGGACTCTTAGTACTTACAGATAAGTTGATGAGTCCCTTTCAGTACAATGATGAAGACCTACTTATTGATGAAGAGTCTTCAGCTCCCTTGATCCGCAACATGAAGATGTATATATGCTAGGCTTAGGTTGGGTCAAGGTTATGATGGACTACCACTCTTTAAAAGTTTTCCTATAAGGAAGATAGAGAGGTTTCCATCATCTATACATTCAAGGCATCCCAGCTTAATGATATGTCATTAAAGCAGTAGCTGAAGGATCCTTGAATGCGGAAGTTCATTCCCTAATCCACTATATAAGATATCAATGATGAGGGTGGATTGGAGGATGAACTTCCTGAGAGAAAGGGCTTAAGATAAATGATAGGAAGGTTAAAACTCTCAAAAGAACTCTCTTCTTTCTTTGCCAGTAATGAAGACAACTCTCTCTATTTATAGGCAAAAGGTTTCAACGGATATAAACGGTCATATTTATGACAGAGTTCGATATCATCGAGCAGTCGTCAATATGATCGAGCGTATACTCTCGATTGTATCGGCCGACCTCTCGATGATAAGAACTCAATTGTCATTTCACTTTTGGAAACCTTTCGCCAACTGGTTGATGGGATCGAGACACACATCGATGTTATTGGATTTTGAACTCCGATTCCATCGAGTGATGGTTCGATCTATCGATAGGTGAAAAATAAGAGAGAAGCCTTGAAGAATTTCAGGATCACAGATATGATCGGGAAAACAGTCGATGTCATCAGAATTTGTACATCGATCATATCGGCGACCTTTTCGATAGGATCGATAAATCGTATAGATTTTACATGTAAGCTTGTTGGACGAATTATGTCTTAACTCGATCCAATCGACTTGATCTTAATATGATCGATATATGAATATCGATTTATCGACAGGCACCCCGATCAACATTAAAAGCAACCTGAAATTCATGATGGAGAGATCATGCGCCCCATAGTCGATATGATCGACTGACTCCCGATATGATCGATATTTGAGTTCAGATTGAATCAGACAGTCATCGATATATCGAAGCATATGTTAGTTTTCTTTAGAAAAATAGGGGCACTGAAAAGCAGTCTGTCGATATGATCGATCCACTTCAGATATGATCGATTTTCAAATATTGATGATATCGACTCGAAGGTCGATATATCGATAAATTGTCCAGAAGATTGTTTGATTGCTGGATGCTTTTTGTCCTCACTCGATTGTATCGATTGATATGACGAGGACATTGATAGAGCTGGTCGATCATATCGAAAGGAGAATCGATATAATCGACAGTGTAAGAAAAACTTAGAAGATTTTCTTTTTGATGAAAAGTTTTCTTACACATAAACCCTAAGATGTTCTAGTTCTTTTTAAGGGTTTAATCACCTGGTGTTTTGGGACATGGGATGTGAGGCTATGATTTATCTTTTGGTGAGCTTCCACACATCCAGATGAGGCAGACGCTTGACTTGATCTTCTTGTTAGGTGCTGTCGTCCGACTGACTCAACATACAACGTAATTGACTAACCAGGGCACGTAATAGGTGCACTTTCAATCTCCCCCTTTGTCAATTACGTGAAAAAATCCCCAAAACACCCTAGGAACATATCTAAATAGATATATCCTAAATTTTGTGTACATGTATTAACACAATTTTACAAATTCTAAACACCCATGGACACAACAAACAAATTCTCCCCCTTAATTCAAAAACTCCCCCTTTCTTGTTGCGGCTGCTCCCCCTAACACCTGCAACAAAGACATACAATTTCCACTTGGGATGTTTTGAATTGTTCGCCCCCTTTTTGTCAGTCATTGGAAAAGGTATAAGACATGATATTGACTGAAGATTGAAGCATATGGGAGAACCCCAGAGATAGATGCATATGAATGAGAACAGTGTAAAGCATACATCAAGGAAGAAACAAGCAACATATTTATTGCAATAGCAGTAAGACGGCACTGAAATATGAATTAGATTCAGCCATATCAAAAATATATACTGCCACAGACAGTAGTCCCGCTATTTGTCCAAGAAGAAATGCATAAAAAAAAAGATGTATAGGATAGGCAAAGGCTGACTGAGCGGACTCTTAATGGTGTCGAAAAACATCTAGTCCCGCTATTTGTCCAAGAAGAAATGCATAAAAAAAAAGATGTATAGGATAGGCAAAGGCCGACTGAGCGGACTCTTAATGGTGTCGAAAAACATCACTGGTGATCAAGTTTACCAGGTGTTGAGTAGTTCCATGGAGGATATTGAGCTTTTCTTCAATAAGAGTGAGACACCTTTCACAATTGTTTAGCCTGTCCTCTATACCAACCAACCCATTAAGCAGGTGACGTTCGAGATGATGAGCTGGGAAATTAGTAATTGACTTGGGACTGACAATTGGGGGACAATTTGATCCTCCCTGTGTGGGCCTCATTGTGGGAGGATGATCGGATCTGTATCTAGAAGGGTAGTGCCTTGAGGGAGATAAAGGAAGACAGAATCGTTGTGCTGCTAGTGATGCATCATTATGTAACACCCTGAAAATCGGGGGTCGTGTATAAACTCAACTCCCGAGTTCCAGACCGTCACTTATGCAACAAAAATGGTTATGATTCAATGTTGTCTGATTTAAAGCATTCACATGAGTAAAAGTATACCAAAACTGCAATTCATACTTCAGATCCAGTGATAAAAGCAAGCGGAAGACTAAACAAGATATATATCACTGTATGGAAAAACAAAGTAATCTCAACTGTCTCCAAAGTATGACTACATCTCTGAGTCTCATATACATGTACATAACAAAAGAATAATGTTCAAAAAGAAAAGTCCCACTGATGTCCCCTCGATCCAGGTCACCTACGGGAAGCCGTCATGATACTGCATATACGAGAACTCATCCTGGTCCTCGTCATCATCTAGCTCCACCTCCTGGATCTCATCGTCACCTGCAACTACAACAGGGTCTGGTGGGTGTTGCAAGCACCATCCCGTAACGTGGGAATGAGTGATCAACTCAGTGGAATCATAGAGCAAAGATTAGCATGTTCACAATTCAGTCACGCGATAATAGTAAAGCAGTAAATCAGACAAGTCCTAATACTGTTGTTAATGCAAGATGATATGACGTGATGTATGCCCTCACCGACGATCACCCTCATACGGCAACATCTTACGACCGCGGCATGCCACACTCCCTAGAGTGCTCCACATCTTCCAGGCACATGCAATGCTATGGTGATATGATTACCAAGTTGTTATTAGTCCATTCAAACAGCAGGATTGGGAAACTAAGGTACCTCCCTTGTATCAATCCCAACACGGATCCTGTCTAGGGTCGTCACTCCTAGTAATCTCATACGATGTACATTTCGTAGGTCACTGCAAGGGCTGCCAGGGCTGTTGCTCGCACTCGTTGCACCGCTCCCCCATCACCTTATCAATACAGGCCTACTGTACTCTACTGCACGGAAGGGTCGTCGCCTCCCGTGAACTCAGAATACGCTCGCGGTCACTACAAAGGGCTCGTCGCCTGATCAGTGTAGGCCGACAGCTAGAATATAGTGTCCCATACCACCATAATCTGCTCACGAGTCAAGGTGCTCACTGGTCACTACGGGGAGGTTTGTGGCCCCAGCGTAGGCCGACAGCTCGACCACGGTGTCCCATACCACCATGCCCGGCTCATGAGTCTTCGTGGATCAAGGTACCATGGTTAATAGGGTTTACAATGGTAAGTTCAGTACCCTAGGTTCAAGCAGTTATGTTACATACAAGGTGAACAAACATCGGCCAGTCGGGTTACTTGATGGGCTCGACTAGCGCGATCGCATATCGAATTGGACGACATGAAGTGCGTAAAACACTTCGCGTGGCCTAACCACTGCCGCCAACTCTCAACACGAATCACATTCATCTACGCGTCGTTCGTGGCTATGACCAGTCAGCCACGAAATCGCTCGGTTACCGACTGCCTGGACTAAGTCAAGTCCCACACATCTATGGAATTACTATACAAGGTATTGGAATTGAAATACATCATGTGAGCATGTTAACACATGTTATAACTTTCAACTTAAGCAAATCTTCAAGGCATACTTCCCATGCATATTCAACTTAAGCAAATCCTCAAGCACATACATTCCATGCATGTAATGAAATCATGCATTTTGTCAACATGTAGAAAATCATTTAGGTCGGCATAATAATTGAAAAATCAATCACAAAGTATCAAATAACATCATTTAATTCAATACATACTAATACAAGCATTTATACAAACACATGCACTACACACTTAGGTCTACATATAGCATGTCGACCCAAAGTGTGCAACTAGGCGAATCTCTTCGCCAAACTAATTATGCACGCATTCCTAACTTCCTAATGCGACAACAAACCATGTCAATCACATCAGCAAAATATGAATGCAAACAGTACTTCCTACAAATGACTAAAATGCCCTAAATCTCATATTCTTCGTTAGCTTACGAAACGGGAAACGGAGAGCATTTTGTACATGTCAAACGGCGATGCCGTCAAGAATCTACTATTAAACGACATTGAAAGCATTGGGAACCGTCAATCAAAGCGTCTAAAATCCTCACCTAGTGTCTTGTAGACTCGGGAATTGAAGCGGAGTGTATATGCTTCGTCTACGGCGAGTAAGGAGCCTAATACATAAGATCCATAAGCTACATCGCTATGGAAACAAGAAAAACTCAAATCACCAACTATTTAGGGTTTTTACTTACCTAGGATTGCGGTGGAATCGCCGGGAAAGCGGTAGAGGAGTGTTGCTTAAGCATGTGCAACACGTAGCACAAGTGGCGGGAAGAACTCTCCCACTCTCTCACAATCTCTCACTCTTTTTCTCTCTCCCAAGCTAGGGCTTCTCTCAAATTCGGATGGGAGAGAGGAGTGAGGGTTTCAACCCCTTTTATAGCCTAAAACATTCCCAAAATAGGCTTGGGAACAATGTTTACTTGGTGCCTAACCAAATCGGGGCCGTTTCGGTCCAAAAGGGCATTTCTGGAGGTCCCCAGGCCAAATGCGGTCGGACTTAAGCTCATGCATACTGGATCTAGCACACATCCAGTTTTCAGACCGGTTGGGTTCCCAGATCGCACGTGGCGGCCCAGTTTCAGTTTAACGGTCACCGCACCAAGATCAGGCCTATAAGTCTCGTGATATGTAATAGATATTTTTCCTGATCCAAGGGTGTAATTTGGCTGTATTCTGACGGTCAGAATGCTTAATACTGATGCGTCAAATTTGTGTGCCAGATTTGAATTTGAAATTCCAACTATGTCCCTATTCACACTCTCTTCGGTCCGGGCTCAATGAAATAGCCTGTGATCATCGGTTTGACTTGATTTTTGGAATGAGTGTCAAGCCCAGCTAGACGGTCCTAACGGTCTAAGATAGGAGGTATCGGACTTTCAACGTGCGGTCTAGATCCAATACAAAGATTCAAAGTGGTCCAGAGAACAAACCGGCTTAGAGTTTGATCCGAGGCTTTAGAGCATTATAGCACCCTTAGTTCCACTCGCTTCGGGCCTTGTAGAACGTATTTAAAGTGATCAGGGACCATTTCCCAGCTATTCTAACGTTGCACTAGCTAACCTAGTCAAATTTTCCAAAGGAATGAATTCTACGCAAATTCGGGTCGAGTTGGTACTCGAGCCCAAGTATGGATTTTTCACGGGCGTTACACATTATTAAACCAGGCTTCCGGATGCACTTCATCACATGTGGCAGGAATTCTAGCATGGTGGGCGAGCTTGCATATGAGCACTGGAAAGGGCAGTGTCTCACTATGAGATCCTTGGAGGACACGAATGACCTGCGTAAGAAGAAGAGTTGGCAAGCACACATGATTTTATTGATATATATCATAGAGAATATTGATCACAAATGGACAAAGATGTTCACCAAGGATATCACATGGATACACATTCGAGCAGAAGATGTTGTGAAGAATCTTGAAGGTAGGTCCAAGATGATTGATATGTAGTAAATTTCCATCAGTTCGGGGAACTGTAGTCCCTTGGCACAATGCGCAAGTAATTTCTCCCCATACTCCCAATCCATTGAGATTTCGATTGGTTACTGGAATTTTACTGACCTCAAGATCGAGAAGTTTTGCCACAGTCACTGGAGTGATAAGCTTTGAATAGTGTGCAAGAATAATTCGAATGCTGGGGGGATCTTCACAAATGATATGGCTGTGTTTGTGGAATTCATGTATCACCCCCAGTTAGTATGATCCCCCAAGATGTAGAATATTTTGCCACCCAATTACTTCGAGAAGAAGATCAACACCAAAAGGCTCAGCTGCACTATGGAGCACTAGTCGTTCAATGATGACAGATGGACTATTTTCTTTTGGAGTAGGATAATACCTACGAAAATTTGATTGGATGCTTGTCTCATCTAAAGATTGGAAGTGAGCCTTACCTTTCCTTTGGGTCATGTTTGAGGAGGTGAAATGCTGATAAAGACTGAAAGAGAAGAAAAATATGAGTTCGAGTGCGCCTTTCTCTTTATATAGCAGACTTATCGATTATATCGATCAGTTACCGATTGCATCGCAGAACTTTTGCCCAAAAATTGCTCTGACGGTTGTTTGAAAATAGCAAGACAACCGTCGATTGGATCGATGAACAGTTTCGATGGAATCTATTATAAAATCGATACTGTGCAGATATCATCGAGACTGTAAGAATTTTAACCATGAACAACTCAGACCTAAAGATTTTCAGTGAGTACCATAAGTCCAGAGATATTATCAATGCGAACAAACGCCAATTGACTTTTGGAGGTCACAGAACCTATTTGTGTCAAGAGGCTTTGTAAGGATATCGGCAAGTTGCTTTTCAGTTGTAACATATTCTAACACAATGGTCTTTTCTTCAACTAGTTCTCGGATAAAATGATGACGAATGTCAATATGCTTGGTCCGAGAGTGCTGAACTGGGTTCTTTGAGATGTTGATAGCACTGGTATTGTCACAGAAGAGACTCATTGTGGATTATGCAATCTCGTAGTCGAATAGCATCTGTTTCATCCAGAGGAGTTGAGCACAACAGTTACCAGCAGCTATATATTCAGCTTCTGCAGTGGATAATGAGATTGAGTTTTATTTCTTGCTCTGCCAGGAAACTAAACAATTGCCAACATAAAAGCATCCACCACTAGTTGATTTTCAATCATTCAAATTTTCAGCCCAATCAGCATCTGAATATCCTACAATGATGGTGGAGGTTTCATGCGGATACCATAGTCCAAAGGTAGTTGTCCCTCCAACATACTTGATAATCCTTTTAACTGCTGTTAGGTGAGATTCCTTAGGATCCGCCTGATAACGAGCACATACCCCAACACTAAAGGATATATCTGGATGACTGGAAGTTAGTTATAGTAGACTTCTGATCATGCTTCGATAAAGATGTTGGTCCACACTTTTGCCATTCGTATCTTTTGAAAGTTTTAGAGTAGTACTCATAGGCGTGTGATAAGTGCGACTAGATTCAAGCCCAAATCTTTTCACTAGGTCTTTTGTATACTTGGCTTGATTTATGAAGGTTCCATCATCCAGTTGCTTGACCTGTAGCCCTAAGAAGAAATTTAATTCACCAACCATGCTCATTTCAAATTCTGATTTCATGAGGTTAACGAATTTGAATGCCTCATCTTCGCATGTTGATACAAACACAATATCATCCACATAAATCTGCACTATAAGTAATGAATCCTTTGTTCTATGGGTGAACAGTGTTTTGTCTACACTTCCTCTGCGAAATTCATGGTCTAGAAGAAACTTCGTTAACCATTCATACCAAGCACGTGGTGCTTTTTTGAGACCATACAGAGCTTTTTCCAACCGATAAACATGATGGGGATGCTTATGGTCCGAAAATCCTTTTGGTTGTTCCACATATACTTCTTCAGCAAGATCCCCATTAAGAAAGGCACTCTTAACATCCATTTGAAATAATTTGAATTTTAGTGCACATGCAACAGACATGAGAATTCTAATGGATTCTAGACGTGCAACGGGGGCAAAGGTTTCATCAAAATCAATTCCTTCAATCTGTGAGTATCCCTGAGCAACTAATCTTGCTTTGTTTCTAATTACATTTCCTGATTCGTTAAATTTATTTTTGAAGACACATTTTGTTCCAATGACATTTGTATCTGTTGGTATGGGAACTAGTTTCCACACCTCATTTCTCTGAAATTGTTGAAGTTCTTCCTGCATGGCATTTATCCAGTATTCATCTTGAAGAGCTTCTACAATATTTTTGGGTTCAATCTTTGAGGTAAAACAGAAGTGACTATAGACATTGTCTATTTGTCATCTAGTTCTTACACCGGCATTAGGGTCTCCAATAATTTGCTCTCGAGGGTGATCTTTGATGACAGGTTTGTCTGATGATTGTTGAGGTTCATTCAATAATGAAGATTTTTTATCTGATTTTTCGGGTATGCATGAATCTACATCATCGTCTATATCATTCACAGGAGAATTCATATCTTGAGGATGATCATCTATTACCACATTCACCGATTCCTGAATAGTAAGGGTTCTTAAGTTGAACACTCTATAAGCACGACTATTCATGGTGCATCTAAGAAAAATGCCTTCATCACTTTTAGATTCGAACTTCCCTAGATGATCCCTATCCTTTAAAATGTAGCACTTCTGGAGGTCCTGTTACTAAATGCGGTCGGATTTGGATTTAGGTCAAGCTAAGTTTTCAGTCCGGTCGGATTTCCAGGTCGACCGTGGCGGACCAGTTTCAGTTCAGCGGCTACAGGAACTCGATCAGAGCTACAAGTGCTATGACATGTAAGGGCCACCTATCCTGATCCGAGGGTGAAATTTGGTCGAATTCCAACATCCAGAATGCTTAAAAATGTCGCGCAAGCGACATGTGCCAGATTTATTAAAAATTGAATTAATTTTCTAAATATTTTCCTTTTCTCACTCTCTTCACTCCGGACTCAGTAAAATGGTCTCAGGATATCGGTTGGGCTTGATTTTTGAAATGATTGTCAAGTCCAACTAGGCGGTCATAATGGTCTAAGTTTATAGATATCGAAATTTCGACGTGCGGTCTAGATCCAATACAAAGTTTCAAAGGGTTCCTAAGAACAAACAGGTTTAGAGTTTGATCTTGGATTTTAGGGTAACGTAGCGGTAACAATTCTAGAGGTTTTGGGTCTTACAAATCGTATTTAAAGTGATTGGTGCTAATTTAATAGGAAATATAGTGTAGCACTGGTTAATTCACGTTAAATTTCCAAAGAATTAGGTTCTAAATGATTTCTCTGGCTTTAGAATCAAATTTTGAGAAGCTACTAAGGCGCTATGGTTGACCCATTGCCTAAGGACGTCTAACCCCAGGTTGGCAAAAATTCGGGGTGTTACATATTCACCCTCGCACTAAGAACTTCTAGCCCCACCTACCACAAATGCTCGATGGACTAGAAAACAAAAAGGTAAGTCACATATGGAGAGTTCGCTGATTTGTGTATCACCTAGAAGTCTTTCACCTCATATTATGAGCAATCGGTTGAATCTTACGAAAGCACAGAAGGTTAAAACAAAACTCCTTTTCTAATAAGTCCCGTCACACCAACCTATTCTTGCTCCACCATGATGGTGGCCTCGTCAGGGAATAAAGAAGCTGCAGTATGTATGGCCAGAACGAGTAAAGACCTCCCACCCAACATTGAAGGCAGATTAGTTGAAATGGCTCAGACACAAAAAATGCTAACGGATGAGTGCAGGAATCTTCGGGAAGCCCAGGCCACCCTCGCACATAATGTAGCTCAGATAGTATCACCCCCAATGATGGCTACTATGAATGAGTAAGAACAACAACCAAAAGGTTCTCAACCACCTAGAGTGCGATCACATGGATCCATCCTTGTGACAAGAGTCATAACTCAAGAGGAAGTATGACAAGTGGTAGCAGAAGCTGTTCGAATGGAAAGGTAATGTGACAGTACAAGAAGGTTCCAGTATTGAACATAATATCTAAGGGAAGTAAAAGATGTACCTTTCCCTGCCAATTTCAAACACCCTAAGTTTCAAAATTTTAGTGGAGATGGATCCCCCGATGAACATCTAATGCATTTTATCATGTCTATGGGGAATTTCTCTGCTGTTCCCCAATATTGCCTACGGCTATTCGGTTCTTCTTTAACGGGCAAGGTGTTCCGATGGTATTCTAGCCCAGCCGCAGAATTAATACAGACCTAGGAACAGATGTAGGATGCGTTTATGTCGAACTTCTTTTCGTCGGACCGTGATGTTAGCATTGTGGAATTAGCATTCGTAAGATAGAGGGAAAATGAGTCTGTGGAGAAATTCATCAACAGGTGAAAAACCTTAGGGGCATCATGTCGGCAATTACCTGAAGAGAGGGAGTAAGTGAAAATATGTTTAAGCTCCATGGACACAGGGATTGCATTTGGACTCCGCAGTGCTAATATACGGACTTTTCGAGATCTGGCGACCAAAGTGCACACGTTAGAGCTGATGACTAAAAATATGCTAGCCTTCCAAGTTAGAACTGAAAGAAGAGGGCCAAACAGGGCAGTAGTAAATGTTGTTGATTAGGAGAAAAAGAAAAACACCTTCCACGACAAGAGGGAAATGAAATGAAGAGAAGACTAGATTGGCGAAGGGACTATAAGAACGACAAACGACCTCAGCCATATGACTCATATAGAGAGTATGCATTCGAGAGAGAGGACATCTTACTAATGATGGGGCAGTTATTGGCTGCCGGAACAATTAGGTTGCCCTCACCAAGGTATCTAGAAGAAGCTGCAATGATGAAAGAAAGGAACTACTGTCATTATCATCGCTGTTTGAGGCATCATATAGAAGATTGCTTCACACTAAAAAATATACTGCAAAGAATGATAAGATAAGGAGAAATAGTCCTGAAAAGGACTATGAACAATGACGGAAGTCAACAATGAATCTGACATTTGAAAGAGGATTGTGAGTAACATTGGTTAGAGAAATTGATTCAGGAGATCTATCTTCTATCGACTGCCAAAACAATGAACCGGTGGGACAATTCATCGGTCGAAAGAAAATTCTGGGGGCATCTACATTTGAAGATGCCCGATAATAGATAAAACTGGGGTATTGCAGCTTAAATACCCCGATAAAAGAGACGAACAAGGTAAAATATATGGAATTGCAACATTTTTTGCCAACACACCTATATTTGGTTTATCGACAATAAGCCAATCTGAGGAGTGACAGTAATTTTGGTTTCAAAAGGCATCGGCGCCATACCTTCAAAACCAAAAGGGGGAAAAATAGGTAATAAGAAAAATTATCATAGAATGTATTTCCCTTTCTATATAAATGAAATGCAGGTTTTCAGGTACGCCAATGATTATCGCCAAATGACCATTATTGAAGTGCCAGTGACTATCGCCAGAGTTGTTGCCAAAGATATTATTATTATTATCATAATACTGTGCGAGGCCATTTTATTATTCAAATTTATCAAAATTAATAACACCACCAAGATGATATAACATTTTATCCATAAGATTTTGTTGTATATCATCAGCAAGCGTGATATGTTAATTTCAATTCATTATCCTTTCAAAGCCAGTCTATCATCCGCTGTAGCAGAATAAGTCATCAACCAATAAAGCTAAAAACAAGGATCGCAACAGATCACAATAGTGATGACGATCCATCATGTATGCTAGCAAGAAAGATGCCGCTATGAAGTCGAACACATATGAGGCTTATCATTATTGGCGATGGTGATATGGCAGAACTATATGGGTAACAGTGTCGCTTGTGACCTTAAAAATCCTGAAAAGAGCATCACGCACACCTATGTGAGCAGTGACCTATGCCATCTATACAGCTTCAGGTAGTGTCATGTGGGCGGTAGAGAGGGCCCCCTCATGAATGGGTCTGACCTTGCAAATGAAGGAAAAGTGAGTCTCTGAAGCAAGATGACTCCCCATATCTCTGGTTTGATATGATTTCAATAGTAACGCGTGAGGACAAGTCTTTGAAGCAAGATGGCCCCTCATTGATGGACTGACAGCCTTGGATTTGGTACCCGATAGTACCCTTGCACACCCCATGAACTTTAGACAGTTACTGTGGCCAACCTTGTGAGTAAATACTATTGAGTTCATGGCCCCGATAACTTCATTGGGCCCCTCTAATGGATCGCGATTTGTGAACTCCCCGGTGACGATAAGCCCCATGAAATCTAGAGAGTTACAACGACTATTCATGTAAGACCAACTCTAACTACTTATTGAGTCTAAACTGTGATTGCTCCAACTACTTCAAGCCTAAACTATGTGTGCTACTAATCAAAACCAGAACTTAGCACCGCCCATACAAGATAATACCATATAAGTAACACTATATATTAATAATAAAAGAATGTCAATACAAAAAGCAATGCTAACACAAAAAATATAGTTGGAAGAATTGACTGATTAAGCATGATATTCATTCATGATGTTCATTCATTCATAACATTCATCATTCATGATATTCATTCATTCATAGCATTCATGAATTATCTAGGTTCGTTCATAATATCAAAAGAAAAAAGTAACAAATGTGAAAACAAGCCATGATAAATATCAAAAGAAAATTCATGTCTTTTGAAATTCCTAGAGCAAGCATATATTGGCATAGGTTATCTCTTAGTTGAACCTCAGCAGTTGCATTCTCAACTTCAACATCAATAATAAGCCTGGCCTAGTTCGGAGTGTTGATCAGCTCTTGCTCTATGGAAATTATTACTTCCTCCCCCTTTGAGACCTCCAGCTGTTCCAGATTGGCTATTTGCCTATTGACTTCAATATCAGCCTCGAGTTGGCTAGTTCTTAAATTAGTTTCATGCTGATGAGCCTCTAAGTCCAAAATTTGTTGCTTGAGGTTTACAATCTTCTCTGTTATAGTCGCTGAGGAATGCTTAGTAGCCTTTACTTGCTCCTTCAAAGAATAAAATTCCTTATCATAACTAGAAATTATCGTCATTGCCTTCAAAACTTTCTCTTTAAGTTACAATAATTCTTGTTTTGGAGCAAGAATTTTAGCTGTGATGATTATATTTCAGGCATCTCCCAGTTTACGGAAAGTCTCATAGAAATGGGATAAAGACTTGTGCAAAGGGGAAATATTAATCCTGGCAATTCATGCTGCATTCTCCAGATAAGATAGCATTATCTCCAAATCAGACCATTGGGATGGGTCTTTAAAGATGTAGATGGCTACTGATACTAAGCTCTGTAGTAGGGACAGTGCCGGAGGAGAGATCTTTTCCAGGGATATGATGTTCGACACAGTGGCGAAATAATTTGAACTTACAGAGCCACTAGAGATAGCGCAGACTGTGAAATGCAAATAAAATACATAAGTTAAAGTATGGATTATAGGTAAATTAGTATAAAGCAAGGAAATAAAGTAAAGTGTACCTGAAGCTACCAAAGGTACCGGAGCAAGAATTGCTACTTTTGCAGATTGCCTCTCTTCTGGGGGAGCGGATGGTTTGGGTAAATTTGGAACCATATTAGTGAAAGAGGGCGCTTTGGTCTCAGTGGTTGATGCCACGATAGTTGGAGTCACAACATCAATGGGCTCGGTTTGGAAAATTATTCCATGAGCTGCTCTGCTAGTCTTGATAGGAAGTCTGAGGGGCTCCCTCATTTTCTTAGCAGAATGCTTGCCAGAAGCAGAGGCCGAAAGGACATCTTGAACTACATCTATGGGAGACGGAAGAGTCTCTAGAGATGCTATAATGTTGGTTGGAGAATTTGAAGGTGTCATGTGGGGAAGAGGAGAATAGTTGTTAGGGGAATGTTTTCTTGTAGAATTTCTTCATTGATTTCAGTAGTAACACTAATTCCATCATCTTCGCCTACATCCACTTCTCCTTCTTCTGTTGCTTCCTTTTCTTTGGCTTCCCCTGCATCTGCATTCAGTTCACCCTTTTCTTCTGAGTCATTAGGGGATGACTCTTGATTAGTGGAAGAAGGGTCACCAGAAGTGGATTCTCCGTCTTCCCCCTCTGCGGATGATGAAGAAGACGATGATTCCAGAGAAGATTCTTCAATAAACACTTATTTTCCTTTCTGTATTAATTACCTCTTTCTAGTAGAAGCGAGGTCTTTGTGGTAGTGGTCATCAGGGATATAGATGATCTTGCCTGCATCTGTGATCTAGTCACGGGTGATGAAGAATCTTTGTGAAGAGGAGGTGGTGGAACAGATGAAGGCACTTCTTGAGGTTCTGAAGGCCCGACAGCCTATGGCTTAAGGGCAAGGTCTGTAGAAGCTAGAATATGGGGAGTTTCGGTGACCTTGAAGTGTGTTAATGGAAACCCGTGGGCGATCCAACCTTCAAGAGTGTTGGCAGGTTTGACTTCATGAATGTATTTTGCAACAGAAATTCTTATGCAAGCTTCGCTGGGGACAGAAGCATGGTCGGGTTCAACAGTGTAGCCTATCTCGTCTATCATATCGCATTTCCTAATTCGAGGGGCGTGAATCCATTTTGGTGAGTCTACTGGCTGACATTGGCGGATGAGAATGCTTGGTGCACCCACCATCTCATCCACGGGTAGGTCGTGAGGGTAGAACAGCCAAAGCCTGGAATAATGAATTTTGAATTAATTTAGGCCGCAAGTAGTTACCCCCATATCAAGCCCCAGTTGTAGGGCCCCACATTGTAACTTCACATGCTACGAGTCACTTCTTTAGAATGCTTGGGAATAGTCTGGTCATATCCGAACTATCCTGAAATCGATTGGGGTAGTATGGCTCCCTCCAAAAATCATTGCCCTCTCGCAGAGGCAGGCTATTGGACAGTATTGATATGAAGAAGGCTTGTTCGGCTGGAGGAAGGTCGTCATCATCAATAGCTTCATGATCTACGATGTATTGGGTAAATGAGAACTGGTAGAAGTCAATAGTATTTGTTGACTCAATAGTATCATTCACGCATTCGTACATTCACTTCGGCATTATCCTTCACTGGTACTGATATAAGGGGAGTCGTGAGGGATGTAAGTAGGCTTTTTCTGGATCATCATATGTCCACGGGAAGTATATGCCTAGCCATCCAGAAAAATAGTGCCATGAGGTGAATGTGGAACTAGCTCCAACGGATGAGTTTTGACAGTGCGTGGCGATATCTCCAAAGGCACGATATAATGAACAAATTATAGGAGGCACTAATGAGTATTTTCACCCTTCTACCAATCCACTTGTGACGACAAATATGGATGGTCTGATAGCATCCACCCACTTAGAACTAGGTAGCACTACTACACTCAGCCAGTACGCTAGGAAGGCCACTAACTCACCTTTGGATGAGAATTCTAATGGGTTCCTTATTCTGCGACATGCATTTTCCAATTCATCTGAATTACTATTCTTAAACCTGTCAGAGAAAGAAGGGTACAAATGAGAACAATGTTAGTAAACGCGTAAAATTATGATGTAAGGAAAGGGAATGTACTGTAGCTCTTGAGAGAAATGAGCTAGCTAAAGGAAATGTGGAATCTTTCTGATATCAGGAAATTTGGACATCTCCCTGAAGAGTTCAATAGAAGCGTCCAGCACCAGTGCTTGTCTTTTGGAAGAGAAAAAGTGTGAGAATTCCTCGTTGGTGGGAACATACTTGTCATAGAAGCGACTTGTTATGGGGAGGCCTGTCATCCCATGAAGGTCCCATAAGGTGATACTGATTTCACCAAGAAGTAGATGAAAAGAGTTCGCAGTAGGACACCAATAACTAAGGAACCCCTTATAGACCATATGATCTGTGTAGAAGTATTCAGAAGTAGCCTCAATTGCACCATAAAGGCCAACCTCCATCAGCGTTGCAGAATGTTTAGTGAGAATGGCCTTAGCCCTGTTGATATAATATTTGCGTGATGTTAGGAAGCCGAGCGTGCGGAATTCTTCAATCCCCTATAATGACCTTCTCTCTCTAAAGTGTTGATGTATTGTCTCATGGAAAACTGTAGAAAATAGTGCATGAGGATTGTAACATGGAATAAAAAATTGTATTGGATGCACTTCACCAATTTGTTACTTCGACCCTCTCTGAAAGAATACCCTCTAACATTCTGGGTTCTCGAATTGACCAGTTGGAAGTATACATCATACGACTTTGTGTTGTTCGATCTATCAGCTCACTTCGAAGAATAGACTGATGTCGTCGAATGTTCAGTGGGATCCTTATTAATTCATTTCTGAAAGGGCTGTTAAATTTAATGTAGCCGTCTTGAGCCTTCACGGTGCCCCAAGTATTTAGGAGCTTCCTCTTCTTATGCTCTTAGATCTTCTCTTGGAGTTCTTGACGCTTCGATTTCTTTTGCTTCTTCTGTGAAAGTGTTTGCGGTGGTGTATCTTCTCCTGCCGGAGATTGAACAATATCGGTACGCAAATTGGCTGTCAACTTCAGCTAGGCTTCCCAATCAATCTCCTGGCCTTGCTTTAGAGGTCCTGTTACTTCACTAGAAATGATCGCCTAAAAAATTGGCCAAGATAATTTTTTGATTCTGCTAAAGAAGTCAAGAATAGGAAAGACTGGTTCCTTTATGTACGCGGGCTGTTTTTTGGTTACTTTGACTCATTTTCGTTGAGGCTCTTCACATACTAGAGGGGGAGAAGTGGCTACTTAGGTTGTAGATGAAGGTACAGGGGCTATAGAAGCTGACAAAGGTTCAGTGGCTTGAGAAGAGTCAGGGAGATTTGTACGGGATGTTTGATCTGTCAACGCTTCTATAAGGCGAAAGGTTCTCTTGGTACGGGCCATGGTTGAAGAATTTAGAGAAATTGGCTAAGTCCGAAAAAATTTAGAAATTTCGACAGAGTTTCAAAATAGAAGTTTTTACCACTAAGTGCTGAAGACTTGCGTGGATGAGTTGAGCGTATAAGTTACGCGCGAGAGGGGTTTGCCAGGAGAGAAATTTCTTGAAGTGAAGAAGGATTAGGTAGGCTGGTATTTATAAGCCAGTGGCACTCACAGCGAGTTGTGTCATGCCCCAAACTCGAAAACTGGGCTCACAAAATTTTCGATCGCCGAATTTGGCACCGACAGCCTCTGTAGAACCCCGTTCTCAGCTCCTAGTGCCCATTCGCTAGGTTCTGATCCTGGGATGCTACGAGGAGGATTTTCAACATCAGTTTGATTCGTAATAAGCATAACCAAAGGCATAACCCACAAACACCAACCAAAAACTTTATTACATTTCTACTATAATCAAAAACTTTATGAGTACAGTGAGCATAAAGGGAAATACAACGATGATAGATCAAAATCTCCAAAATAATCTGCCACGTGCTCAAGCCTCAGCTTTGCTGCGATCCAACGTCACTTGCACGCAACGGTCGTGCATAAGCTTATAGAAAGCTTAGAGGGTGGTGAAAGTGTATGCGAAAGGTATTAATATGATCATGCAATATTAGAGTAATGCGAAATATACTAATGGATCCATGAATACCATTAGTCGTACCAAGGCTATGCGATGCAAGGCATGAATGATGTCGGCCATACCAGGACTATGCGATGCAAGATGTAAGTCAAGCATACGATCCTCATCTAAGTCCACGTATCAATGCAGCTCAAATCTGGGATATCACCGGGGTCTAGTATACTCTAAACCAGATCATCGCCCCATCGTGCCCAATAAGGTAAGTGGAAGAGACCTTACTATCCGTCTGCCAATATCGGGCTCGACTCGTCGATAGCGGACCCATTCCTCGAGCTGGTCAAACTCAGCCTAGCTTTGCCCCCTCCTCTCGGGCAGGTGAGGCTGCACCCCCTTCCAACTGACCACGACACAGTGAAAAGCGCGATCGTCTCGTAATTGGCACTCGACGCTCATACACCCACTCAGTTTAGACATTGGAGCAACTTCTTGGTACTATAAGGGTTTAGCGACTTTCACCTAGGGATATCTATAGCACCCCATGTAGAACAATATTTTCAGTATCCAATCCTGCCAACCACGATATGCTTGTGGAGGCTACGGCCCTGATGTCGCTAGGGTATATACTCCCATATCACACAATGCGAATGCATGAACACACTATCTAGTCATGCAGTAATCTTGCGCGTAACGTGCGCTCATGTAGGGCAACACTGCCTAACTAGGAGCCCATAAACAACCTGCCCGAAGGCATATGCTATGATTAGTCACTTCTCATATCAAGCATACATATGATGCGTATGATCATGTGTCATAGAACTATACTAAACATGTAATAAAGTAATGAACTATCCTTATAACACAGATGGGCCTAGACGGCCTACACAAAATAAATATGGGCCTTTCAATGGGCTCTAGGGAGAGTCGTAACGCAGACATTTAACCAACATTATACTTGCAATGTGGACGTCAAACCACCATTGCTCCCAAGGCGTAGCCCGTAGTGAATATCATTACATGAAACAGGTTAGGATCACACATTGCAATGGACCTTAGGTACATGCCATTGGGCCTTAAATACATCAAATGGGCCATATTATATGGGCCTTTTATTGGTCAAGTGGGCCACATCAATGGGCCGCACCAATGGGCCTTATACGCATTGCAATGGGTCATAACCCATGGGCCTTAGATTGCATCAAATGGGCCTAATCTTTTGGGTCTTATATGTAACAAATGGGCAACACCAATTGGGCCCCATATATACATTGAATGGGCCTCAACTCATAGGCCCTAGTACATCTCAATGGGCCTTAACCCATGGGCCCCTAAAACATCAAATGGGCCTCAACCATGGGCCACAAATACATTGAATGACCTCATGACATAGGCCACATCAAAGTGGGCCCCAATGGACTACCATAGTACATTAAGATGGGCTTAACATGCTAAGGTGGGGTCCACTTAGACTATGGATCTGGCTCATTCTTTTAGCTCAAGCCATAAAATGAGCTTTCTAAGTGGATGGACGGATTGGATGCAACCCATGCATCATGGTGGGTCACAATGGTTGAACGGCATGATACAACATATACCTATTATAATATATATATATATTTATATATATATATATATATACACATAATAAGGATGCTGTCAGCTTTTAAGGATAAATATAAAATATGCAATATATTTATAAATCTTAGCTGTTGTTATGTAGCTTATATATTTTAAAGGGAGCAGAGGTGGGTCCACGTAGGGCCCACCCTTATATTAGATATATAACATATATTATATATGCGTGCAGCTTTTGCTGCTTTATGAAAGAAGCAGAGGTGGGTCCACGTAGGGCCCACCCTCATATACAATATCTGTAAAAATATATATAATCAGCTGCTGTAAATGCAGCTTCTGTTGCTTTTTAAAAGTAACATAGGTGGAGCCCACCACAACGTTAAATGCATGTGATATATTATATTATAATATATCATATTTTCATATCATATAATATAATATATTAATATTGTACAATACTATTACAAGGCCTAGACGGGGGTGGCCCCACACGTGGGGTGGGTCCCACCGTCCAAAGTTGGTGGACAGTTTGGATAAAACACATACACAGTGGGGTGGCCCACCAAATTGGATGGATGACGTGGGTGGGTCTCATGGACCCCACGACACCTGACACTTCACTGTTGCCACCGCCACTAGGGATGGATGCCATGACCTCAGTGCTGAAATGAGGCATCTTTCATACAGTCTACCACGTGAGTTGTGGAGGCCCACTGTTGAAACGGGGTATCTTTCGCTCTGTCTAACAATTGAGCTATGGATTTTGGGCGTGGATACATGCATCAAGGTGGGCTCCACACCACAAGTGGGGTGAGTCCCACTGCCCAGGGCAGTGAACGGTTTGGATAAACACCTACATTAATGGTGTGGCCCAACCCAAGGGTGGAGGATGGTGGTGGGTCCCTTGGACCCCACCATCAGTTCATACGTCACTGTTAGTCACCCCCTACCAGTCCACACCTCACTTTAGCATACGTCCAGCGTCCCAGTGTGGTTATAACACAAGCCTTATGGTGGGTCCCACAGGGACGTGGCCCACCTAACTTTTGGATCAAACTGTTATTTGTGTTTCTCCTACATCCAGGCCCACCCAAAGGTGGTAAGAAAGGTGGGCCCTATGGATGAGAAGGCATGGATCTTACATGATAGTGAGGGGCCCACAACACATAAGAAAGAGAGGGAGAGAGAGAGAGAGAGAGAGAGAGAGAGAGAGAGAGAGAGAGAGAGAGAGAGAGACATGTGATGGAGGGACCTCGGTATTATGGGCCCTCCCTTACAATCAATTATACATCAAGTGGATCCTTTTACACATTGTAACGCCCGTGAAAAATTCGTACTTGGGTCCGAGCACTAATTCGACCCGAAATCGCGTAGAATTAAATTCCATGAAAATTAAGCGTAAGTTAGCTAGCGCAACGCTAGAGTAGCTGGGAAATAGTCCCTGATCACTTTAAATACGTTCTACAAGACCCAAATCGAGTAGAACAAACAACTCTTCAATACTCTATAACCTTGGATCAAACTCTAAGCGGGTTTGTTCTCTGGACCACTTTGAATTCTTGTATTGGATTTAGACCGCGCGTCGAAGGTCCGATACCTCCTATCTTAGACCGTTAGAACCGCCCAGCTAGACTTGACAATCATCTCGAAAATCAAGTCAAACCGATAATCACAGACTATTTCGTTGAACTCGGACTGAAGAGACCGCGAATAGGGACAGAATTGGAATTTCAAATTCAAATCTGGCACACGACTTGACGCGTCAGTATTAAGCGTTCTGACCGTCAGAATTCATCCAGATTACACCCTCGGATCAGGAAAAATTTCTATTTATTATCATGAGACTTTCAGCCCTGATCTACGTACGGTGACCGCTGAACTGAAACTGGTCCGCCACGTGCGATCTGCGAACCCTGCCAGACTGAAAACTTAATACGTGCTACATCTGGTACGCATGAGCTTAAGTCCGATCGCAATCGACTAGGGGACCACCAGAAAGCAACTTTTGGACCGAAACAGCCCCGAAATGGATAGGCACCAAGTAAACTTCGTTTCGGAGCCTGTTTCCGGCATTTTTAAGCTTATAAAAGGGGTTGAAACCCTCATTTCCCTCTCCCATCCGAAAATTGCAAACCCTAGGATAAAGGAGAGAGAGTTTGAGAGAAAGAGTAGAAGGAATTTTTCCCGCTTCCGAGCCACCGATTGCTGTTGCTTCAGCAACTCTTCCCAATCACCTGGCTGGTGATTTCTCCATTCTTTCAGGTACAAAACAACCCTAGAACTTGCTGATTTAGGGTTTATCCAGATTTAGGGCGTGTTAGCTAACGTACTTCATAAATCAGGTCCTCCTACTGCCGTAGACGAAGCATACACGCTTCGTTCAAAATCACGCTTTCGTAAGACCTAAGGTGAGGATTTTAGACGCTTTGATTGACGGTTTACAACGCTTTCAATGTCGTTTAATAATAGACTATCGACGGAATCGCCGTTTGACATGTACAACATGCTCTCCGTTTCCTGTTTCGTAAATTAACGAAGAATATGAGATTTAGGGCATTTTAGTCATTTGTAGGAAGTACGGTCTACATTCATATTTTGCTGACGTGATTAACATGGTTTGTTGTCGCATTAGGGAGTTAGGAATGCTTGCATAATTAGTTTGGCGAAGAGATTCGCCTAGTTGCGCACTTTGGGTCAACATGCTATATGTAGACTTAAGGGTGTAGTGTATGTGTTTGTATAAATGCTTGTATTAGTATGTATTGAATTAAATGATGTTATGTGGTAGTTTGAGATTGATTTCTTAGTTAATATGCTGACCTAAATGATTTCCTACATGTTGACCATATGTATGATTCCATTACATGCATGGAAAGTATGTGTTGAAGATTTGCTTAAGTTGAATGTTATAACATGTGTTAACATGCTCATATGATTATATTTCAATTCCAATACCTTTACATATATTGCTAATGTGATTCCATAAATGTTTGGGACTAGACTTAGTCCAGGCACTCGGTAACCGAGCGAATTCGTGGCTGACTGGTCATAGCCACGAACGATGCGTCGATGAACGTGATTCGTGTTTGGGGTTGGCGGCAGTGGTTAGGCCACGCGAAGTGTTTTACGCACTTCATGTCGTTCGACTTCAGATGCGATCGCGCTAGTCGAGCCCGTCAAGCAACCCGACTGGCCGATGTATGTTCACCTTGTATGAGTCAATAACTACTTGAACCTAGGGTACTGAACTTACCATTGAAAATTCTGTTAACCATGGTACCTTGATCCACGAAGACTCATGAGCCGGGCATGGTGGTATGGGACACCGTGGTGAGCTGTCGGCCTACGCTGGGGCCACAAACCTCCCCGTAGTGACCAGTGAGCACCTAGACTCGTGAGCAGATTATGGTGGTATGGGACACTATATTCTAGCTGTCGGCCTACACTATCAGGCGACGAGCCCTTTGTAGTGACCGCGAGCGTATTCTGAGTCCACGGGAGGCGACGACCCTTCCGTTGCAGTAGAGTACGGTAGGCCTGTATTGATAAGGTGATGGGGGAGCGGTGCAACGAGTGCGAGCAACAGCCCTGGCAGCCCTTGCAGTGACCTATGAAATATACATCGTATGAGATTACTAGGAGTGACGACCCTAGACAGGATCTGTGTTGGGATTGATACAAGGAAAGTACCTTAGTTTCCCAATCCTGCTGTTTGAATGGACTAATAACAACTTGGAAATCATATCACCATAGCATTGCATGTGCCTGGAAGATGTGGAGCACTCTAGGGAGTGTGGCATGCCGTGGTCGTAAGATATTACCGTATGAGGGAGATCGTCGGTGAGGGCATACATCCCGTCATGTCATCTTGCATTAACAACAGTATTAGGATTGTCTGATTTATTGCTTTACTATTATTGCATGATTGAATTGTGAATATGCTAATCCTTGCTCTATGATTCCACTGAGTTGATCACTCACTCCCACGTTACGGGATGGTGTTTGCAACACCCACCAGACCCTGTTGTAGATGCAGGTGAGGCCGAGATCCAGGAGGTGGAGCCAGAGATCGACGAGGAACAGGACGAGTTCTCGTATATGCAGTATCACGACGGCTTCCCGTAGGCGCCCTGGATCGATGGGGTTTCAGTGGGACTATTGGAACATTACTTTTTGTTCATGTATATGTATATGAGACTCAGAGATGTATTCATACTTTAGAGACAGATGAGATTTACTTTGTTTTTCCATACAGTGATATACATATTGTTTAGTCTTCCGCTTGCTTTTATCACTGGATCTGAAGTATGAATTGCAGTTTTGCTATACTTTTACTCATGTGAATGCTTTAAATCAGACAACATTGAATCATAATCATTTTTGTTGCATAAGTGACGATCTGGAACTCGGGAGTTAAGTTTATGCACGACCCCCGATTTTCAGGGTGTTACACACATGGGTCCATCGAAATCGAAAATCAATGGTGGAGATCCTTTCCCTGCCAATATGGACAGTCTAGATGACCTTTTTAATGTAAGAAAATAAACATCATGATGGGGTCCTTGGAGAAGGGCCCCATCATGGAATGATCATGATGATCCTCGTGGGCCATTGGCCACATCTTAGGGTCCCAAGTGAGATCCAAACCATTGATCGGTTGGCCTCACTTGGCCCATCTTAAAATCATGAAAAACTACTCTTATCAACCACCCACCGCTTGATCTTCTTGCTCCCTTAGCTTGCCGGTCGCCTTATGCTCCTCTTTGATGGTAGAAGATGAGAAATGGATGGCTAGGATGGGAGATCTTCGGACGGAAAGGTGGCCCTCACACATGCATTTTTCTCTCCATGGGAAGGCTTGGATGTATGGGGATTCTCTTACTTGGAATAGAGTTTGAAAATGAGAGAGAGAGACTTGTAAAGGGAGAGAGAGAGAGTGATGGCTGATGGATGTGGTGGTGATGGGTGTAAGAGACCTTTTTGACTTTTGTAGCCATTTGTGTAAGAAAGGCATGAGTGTGTGTAACACCCTGAAAATCGGGGGTCGTGTATAAACTCAACTCCCGAGTTCCAGACCGTCACTTATGCAACAAAGTGATTATGATTCAATGTTGTTTGAGTTAAAGCATTCATATGAGTAAAAGTATACCAAAACTGCAATTCATACTTCAGATCCAGTGATAAAAGCAAGCGGAAGACAAAAGAATATATATATCACTGTATGAAAAAACAAAGTAGATCTCAACTATCACTAAAGTATGAATACATCTCTGAGTCTCATATACATGTAAATAAACAAATCAAAATGCCAAAAATAGTCTCACTGAGGAGTCCCATCAACCCAGGCCACCTAAGCAAAGCCATCGTGGTACTGCATGTATGAGAAGTCGTCCTGGTCCTCATCAAAGTCCGGGTCTACCTCCTGGATATCTGCATCACTTGCATCTAAGACAGGGTCTAGTGGGTGTTGCAAACACCATCTCAAAATATGGGAATGAGTAGCTAACTCAGTGGAATCATAGAGCAAGGATTAACATGTTCTCAAATCAATCATGCGATAATAGTAAAGCAGTAAATCAGACATTCCTAATACTGTTGTTAATGCAATATGACATGACGTGATGTATGCCCTCACCGACGATCTCCCTCATACGGCACCATCTTACGACCGCGGCATGCAATCGTCCCTCAAGTGTTCCACATCTTCGACGCACATGCAATGTTATGGTGATATGATTTTCGAGTTGTTATTAGTCCATTCAAACAGCAGGATTGGGAAACTAAGGTACTACCCTTATATCAATCCCAACACAGATCCTCTCTAGGGTTGTCACTCCTAGTAATCTCATACGATGTATATTTTATAGGTCGCTGCAAGGGCTGCCAGGGCTATTGCTCGCACTCGTTGCACCGCTCCCCCATCACCTTATCAATACAGGCCTACTGTACTCTCACTGCTACGGAAGGGTCGTCGCCTCCCGTAGACTCAGAATACGCTCGCGGTCACTACAAAGGACTCGTCGCCTGATCAGTGTAGGCCGATAGCAAGAATATAGTGTCCCATACCACCATAATCTGCTCACGAGACATAGGTGCTCACTAGTCACTTCGGGGAGGTTTGTGGCCCGAGCGTAGGCCGACAGCTCGACCACGGTGTCCCATACCACCATGCCCGGCTCATGAGTATTCGTGGATCAAGGTACCATGGTTAACAGGGTTTACAATGGTAAGTTCAGTATCCTAGGTTCAAGCAGTTATGACTCATGCAGGGTGAACATACAACGGCCAGCCGGGTTACTTGACGGGCTCGACTAGCACGATCGTATCTCAAGTCGAACGATTTGAAGTGCGTAAAATACTTCGTGTGGCCTAACCACTGCCGCCAATTTCAGAACACGGCTCGCGTTCATCGACGCGTCATTCGTGACCAAGATAAGCCAACCACGAATTCGCTTGGTTACCGACTGCCTAGACTAGGCATAGTCCCAAACACATATGAATTCACATCAGCAATTCATTTAAGAGTATTGGAAATGAAATACAACCATGTGAGCATGTTAACACATGTTATAACATACAACTTAAGTAAATCATCAAGCACATGCATTTCATCCATACAATGAAATCATGCATATAACTAACATGTAGGAAATCATTGACATCAGCATATTAATTGAGAAATCAATCTCAAACTAATCCATAACACCATTTAATTCAATACATACTAATACAAGCATTTATACAGACACTTACACTATACACTTAAGTCTACATATAGTATGTCGACCCGAAGTGCGCATTTAGACGAATCTCTTCGCCAAACTAATTATACACGCATTCCTAACATTCTAATGTGACAATAAGCCATGTCAATCACATTAGCAAAATATGAATGAAATCAGTACTTCCTACAAATGACTAGAATGCCCTAAATCTCATATTCTTCGTTGGTTTACGAAACAGGAAACGGACAGCATGTTGTACATGTCAAACGGCGTTGCCGTAGATAATTTACTATTAAACGACATTGAAAGCGTTGGAAACAGTCAATCAAAGCGTCTAAAATCCGCACCTTATCTCTTATAAACGTATCGTTTCGAACGGAGCGTATACGCTTCGTCCACGGCGACTAGACAACCTGTTTTACAAGATGCATCAGCTATCTCACTACGGAAACGAAAGAACACTAAATCAGTAACTTTTAGGGCATTTTCTTACTTGAAAATGCGGAGGAATCACCGGTCAGGTGATTGAAGTGTGTTGCTTAGGTACTTGCAACAGGTGGTGCAACGGCTGGAAAATTCTCTCCTACTCTCTCTCACAAACTCTCACCTTTTCTCTCTCCCAATCTAGGGTTTTTCTCAAATTCGGATGGGAGAGAGGAGTGAGGGTTTTAACCCCTTTTATAAGCCTAAAAATGCCCGGAATAGGCTCGGGAACAAAGTTCACTTAATGCTTATCCAAAGCGAGGCTGTTTTGGTCCAAAAGATCATTTATGGTGGTCCCCTGGCCGAACGCGATCGGACTTAAGCTCATGCATATAGGATCTAGCACACATCAAGTTTTTAGTCCGGCAGGGTTCGTAGATCGCACGTGGCGGTCCAGTTTTAGTTCAGCGGTCACCGCACGTAGATCAGGGCTGCAAGTCTCATGATATGAAATAGAAATTTTTCCTAATCCGAGGGTGTAATTTGGCTGAATTCTGACGGTCAGAACGCTTAATACTGACACGTCAAGTCATGTGCCAGTTTGAATTTCAAATTTCAAATCTGTCCCTATTCTTACTCTCTTCAGTCCAGGCTCAATGAAATAGCCTGCGAATGTCAGTTGGACTTGATTTTCGAAATGATTGTCAAGTCCAGCTAGGCGGTTCTAACGGTCTAAGATAATAGGTATCAGACTTTTGACGCGCGGTCTAGATCCAACATAAAGTTTCAAAGTGGTCTAGAGAATAAACCTGCTTAGAGTTTGATTCGAGGTTATAGAGTATTATAGAGTCATTGGTTCTACTCGATTTGGGTCTTGTAGAACGTATTTAAAGTGATCAGGGACTATTTCCAAGCTACTCTAGCATTGCGCTATCTAACTTACACTTATCTTCTAAAGGAATTAATCCTACGCGATTTCGGGTCGAGTGGGTACTCGAGTCCAAGTATGGATTTTTCCCAGG
Source organism: Magnolia kwangsiensis (assembly GCA_037074715.1). NCBI lineage: Eukaryota > Viridiplantae > Streptophyta > Magnoliopsida > Magnoliales > Magnoliaceae > Magnolia > Magnolia kwangsiensis. The sequence continues at coordinate 75,431,426 of CM073578.1, forward strand.
CGTTACAATATATCCCCCTTAACAAATAATTTTATCCTCAAAATTTGTACCTTTTCGTACTCCTTGAGAAGCTGTGGGTAGTTCTTTCGGATCTCGGCTTCTGTCTCCCAAGTAGCCTCTTCCTCAGAGTGATGCGTCCACAATACCATCACAAGGGGAATCACCTTGCTACGCAGTACCTGCTCCTTTCTGTCTAAGATACGTGTTGGTCGCAGGATATATGTAACATCTCTCCTAACTGCACCTGCTCCCATCTGATGATATGGGAAGGATCAGAAACGTACTTCTTCAGCATAGAAACATGAAATACGTTGTGAACGCTCGCGAGAGGCGTGGGCAAAGCCAATCGGTAAGTCACTACTCCCACACGATCGAGGATCTGGAATGGACCAATGAATCGCGGTGCTAGCTTCCCCTTCTTCCCGAACCGAAGGACTCCCTTCATAGAAAAAACTCGTAAAAACACATGATCCCCGACTGTGAACTCTAACGGCCGCCGTCTCGTATCGGCATAGCTCTTCTGTCTACTCTGCGCTGTGAGAAGCCGACGTCTAATAATATCAATCTTCTCTGATGTCGCCTGCACTAACTCTGGGCCAATCAAGCTACGCTCACCGACCTCAGCCCAGTAATGCGGTGAGCGACAAGGTCGCCCATACAACACCTCATAAGGTGCCATACCGATACTCGCCTGATAACTGTTGTTGTATGTGAACTCCGCATATGTAAGACAATCATCCCAACTGTCCTTGAAGTCCAATGCGCAAGTCCGCAACATGTCCTCTAAGATCTGGTTCACCCGCTGTGTCTGTCCGTCTGTATGTGGGTGGAAGGCATACTGAACTTCAACTTCACACTCCTAGCCTCCTGAATGTGAGTCCTAAAAATAGAAGTGAACCGCGTGTCTCTGTCCGACACGATCTCCAGCAGAACTCCATGCAGACGCACAATCTCTCTGATGTACAGTCTAGCTAGCTCATCTGCAGAGTTCGTAACTCTGATCGGCAGGAAGTGCGCCGACTTCGTCAGACGGTCGATGATCACCCAAATGGAATCATGTCCCTTCCTCGTCTTCCGCAGCCCTGAAATGAAGTCTATGGAAATGAAATCTCACTTCCACTCCGCGATCGGCATAGGTTGCAAAAGTCCAGGTGGTCGGCGATGCTCTGCCTTCACCTGCTGACAAGTGAGACAACGGGACACGAACTCTGCTATGTGGGTCTTCATACCTTCCCACCAATAAGTCCTCTTCACGTCGCGATACATCTTCGTACTGCCTGGATGCATCGCGAATCTGGTACAATGCGCAGCCTCGAGAATCTCTCGTCTCAAGTCAGGGACATCTGGGACGCATAGGCGGCCACGATAATGTAAGCCCCCATCCATGCCAACTCGCCACTCGGCATCTGCATCATCACTGGCCTGCTCTCGAAGCTCAATCAGATGCGCATCTTCCCTCTGCGCCTCGATGACCCGGTCATCGATCTGAGATCGCACCTGCACATGTGCGATGAACTCATACGGCTCCTCTACGGTGAGTTTCTGCTCAAAGTCTCACAAAAACTCAACTATATCCCACTCAGCAACCATCAGCGGAGCCGTAAACTCTATTGCCTTCTTGCGGCTCAACGCGTCAGCCACAAGGTTCAACTTTCCAGGATGGTAAGAGACTTCGAACTTAAAGTCCTTCAAAGTCTCCATCCATCGCCGCTGGCTCATATTCAAGTCTCGCTACGTGAATATGTACTTAAGGCTCTTGTGGTTGTAAAAGAGCTCGAACTCCTCTCCATAGAGGTAATGTCTCCAGAGTCTCAGTGCGAATATGACGGCTGCCAACTCTAGGTCTTGTGTAGCGTAATTCTCCTCGTGCTTCCTTAATTGTCTCGAGGCATACGAAATTACCCTGTCCCTCTGCATAAGGACACAACCCAGACCAATGCTAGACGCGTCAGTGTATATAGTGTATCTAACCCCCTGCTCTGGCAATAGTAGCACAAGGGCGGACGTAAGTCTGTCCTTCAGCTCCTGAAAAGCTGACTCCACCTTGTCGTTCCAGGCGAACTTCACGTCCTTCCGTGTCAACTGAGACAAGGGTCTCACGATCTTCGAAAAATCCTGAATGAAGCGCCGATAGTAGCCAGCGAGACCCAAGAAACTCCTCACCTCAATGACAGAACCAGGCTGCTCCCAGTCCTGAACTACAACTACCTTAGATAAGTCAACTGCCATGCCATCCTTGGACACCACGTGTCCCAGGAACTTCACTACCTGCTTCCAGAAGTCACACTTCTTGTACTGTGCGAACAACTGATGCTGTCTGAGCATATCCAAGACCAAATGCAAGTGCTCCTCATGCTCCTCTCGACTCATGGAGTACACCAAAATGTCGTCAATGAATACAATGACGAATCGATAGAGGAAAGGCCGAAATACCCGGTTCATCAGATCCATGAACACGGCTGGTGCGGTCGTAAGACCGAACGACATCACCAAGAACTCGTAGTGGCCAAAGCTGGTCCTGAATGCTGTCTTCTGCACGTCCTCATCCCTGACACGCAACTGATGATATCCTGACTGAAGATCAATCTTCGAGAAGTACTGCGCTCCTCTCAACTGATCAAATAAGTCATCGATCCTGGATAAAGGGTACTTGTTCTTCACCGTGATCTGGTTCAGCCAGTGATAATCAATACACAATCGCATCGAACCGTCCTTCTTCCTCACGAACAGAACTGGTGCTCCCCAAGGAGACACACTAGGCCGTATAAGGCCAAACTCCAGCAGACCATCAATCTGCTCCTCAACTCCTCCATCTCACACGGTGCCATGCGATACGTCGGCAGTGAGATGGGCGAGGAACCAGGCACCAGATCGATAGTGAAATCGATCTCTCGTCGGGGCGGCAAACCAGGGATCTTCCTGAACAGATCCCCAAACTCACAAACGACTGGCGTATGCTCAAGTATCTGGGTACCAGCGTCTCGCAGTAATGTAGCGTAGCTAAGTATGCGGAACGGGAGATTTACCCGCACTGGAAATGTGAAGGATGCGCCCTCTGGCTCGTAGGCTGTCACTATACGAGTCTCGCAGTCAATCTCGGCCCTCGCTGCAGTCAACCAGTCCATGCCAAGAATGACGTCGAGATAAATAAGAGAGGGGTCGACGACAAGATCTAGAGCCATTGTCTTGCCCCCCAGATCCACCAAACAGCCCTCACACATCTGGGTGGAATCTATAAAGGACCCATGAGCTGTATAAACTCACACCCCGTCCATAGTAATAGTCTGTAGACCAATGCGTTTGACTATGACACGTGATATCAAAGAAATCGTGGATCTTGTGTCCACCATCACGAGTATAGGAATACCTCCAATGTGGGCAGTAACCTCGAAGGCCGAATGCTGAGAAGTCGGTGTCGCAGCTGCCTCTGCTGTCAAGGCATGCACCCGTGCTTGCTGTGGCCGGTTCGGCCACTGTGTCATGGGCCGTAGAGGCTTCCTGATCTGCGATACAGGAGGTCTGAAGGAAGGGTGCGCAGGAGCCAACCGTAAAGCGAGTGCTGATATCGCCTGTGAGCGCGTACGGTCGATCTTCTGCTGCGGCGAGAACCCACTGTCCCACATCCTGGCAAAATAACTCTGCGCCAAGTAGCCCGTCTTCTCACAATATGTACATAGCAAATCAGGGCACCGAAACTGTGGTACTGGCGCTGTAGCCCTAGTAGGAGGGTCGACCGAGGCCTCTTGCCCGCAAAGGGCCTGTCCTGCATCTCTGGAAGTGGCCTAGGAGCAGCAGGGCCACGAGATCGGGTAAGTCGATCCACATCCTGCTCTGCCCGCATGGACATGTGAATCAGCTCTACATAAGAGGGAATGCTCATGTAGCACATCTTTGACCAAATATCCGGTCGCAAACCCTCTGAAAAGCGCCGTACGCTCATCTGCTCATCAGCTAGAATAGTCAGGACGTATCTGCCCAACTCGGTGAACCGATGCTCATACTCCATGACTGTCATGCCTCCTTGTCTGAGGCGAAGAAACTCATTCTCCCGGTCATGCCTGTACGTCTGGGGATAGTATTTCTCGTGGAAGCGGAACTCGAACGCTATCCATGTCCATACGTAATCGGCGGCAACGGTCCGCAATACACTGTCCCACCACAAGCTGGCCTCTCGCTCAAACAGGAACGTAGCCAACTCGACCTGCTCGGCCTCTGTACAATGAAGCATCCGCAGTATCTTCGACACACGGTCGAGCCAATACTCGGCCTCCTCGGGTCTATGAGAACCCGTAAAAGTGGGAGGCCGTAAGCGCTGGAATCGCTCTAACAAGCCCCGTGTATCTGCGGCATTCCCCACAGGGTAAGAAAGTGGTACAGGATGAGCCATGCCCTCATCCTGGGCATATGTATTAGCATCCTCAGCTGAATGCACAGGTGGTGCGGGTGGAGGCACACTCCCACCCTGGGCTAATGTCCCCACAATAGTAGTCAGGAGCTGCTGCTGCTGCTGCATCATGGCCATCATCTGCTCAAATCTGTCAGGAGGTGGAGCAGGCTGTGACACGTACTGCGTCAAAGAAGACGCACAGTAAGGCTCTCTGACGGGCGGTGTGAACGGCGGTGGTCCAACTGTAGGACTAGTAGTAGGTTGAGACGTACGCACTGTCTCAGGAATCGGGCCTACAGCAGGGTCCGCATGGGTATCAGACTGCGAAGGAGCCTGATCCATAGGCTCATTCAATGCAAGACGAGCCGTGCTCCCTGTAGCCTTTGGCGGCATTCCCTATATTCAAAATAGGGCGCAAGCTTGTCAGTCTCAATAGCACAAACACACCGCAATCATTCACATAAGAATCAAAAACATTCCATTCATTTTATTTAATCAAAATTTTCACAATACAAGGGATATGTCCTTACAAGCATCATGACGAGAAATACATGGGAACTAAGATAATTAAAATTTACAACAGCAACATTAGCAAAGCACTAGCCTTAACAGGCTTACACAACATAAAGCAGGAAATGACTAACTAGTAACAACAACATCATAGATCTCATCGGTAGTCTGAGTCGGGTGATGGAGGAGGAGCACCCTTATCCTGCAAGCAGCACAGGATCGCCTTTAAGGTGTGAGTCACCTTGCCGAATTTCCTCTTCGTAACGGCCTTGGCATCCTCGACTTCAGCACGAAGTTCCTGAACTTCCCTTCGCAAGGCGACCTGGCTTTCCTCAATTCAGGTAATGCGATCATCGCCAGTAGCCTAAGCAGAAGGCGGAGGGCTCTCATCTGTATCCTGAGCCTCCTCTTCTACCTCTTCCTGGACTTCTTCCTCAACTTCTGCTCTAGGTTCTCCTTCACTTGGATCCTCTTCATCATCAAAATCATCCTCGCTATCCTCTTCAAGCTGAGTCTCACGGTACTGAGACCCGATCTTCATCTTGACCATTGTAGACTCATCAATGCTGTGAATCGGAATTGGCAACTCCGGCCCAAGTCTGTAAGCAAACTCAAGCGCGATCTTGCATATCAGTCGGCCAAAAGGAAGCGATTCAGACATTCTTCTTAATTTTACTATGAGGATAATCTGTCGCAAGATGAAAGTGGCCATACACACATTCTCTCCTTGGGCCACCAGATACAAGAAATCAACCATAATGCACGTACATTCAATGCGATTTGTCGACCTGGGATACACGTTGAACGTGCAAATGTAGTGTAGTAGGCACAAATCATCAGACATGTGAGATGCCTTGAGGCTATTATTAGGCTGCCATGGAACCAGTTTACCATATAGAAATCTGGTATGGTGATCTCGCTCACGCCTACTCCTCAAATTCTTTGCGATGGGATGAATATCACCAAGAGGCACGTTCAGAAGTCGCGTAATCAACCGAACATCGATCGTAGCCATCCGATCCCTACCGAAAGAATCTTGAACTGTAATGGCTCCAGTGTAGGATTCTGGATGCGAGCGTAAAAGGCACGAACGGTGCTCACATTAGCACGAGCACGAGCTTCAAAGATTGGACCCCAATGCGCAGCTTCAATGCGCTCGAACAACAGAAATTTGTCGAATAGTCGTACTTCCACGTCCGCCTCAAACAACACCTTACGGTCAGTGTATTGGCCGTGAGGCATCTCTGCTAAAATCAATCACCCAAGTTGAGTATGGGGATCCAAATCCTGCTTTGTATGGAACTCTCGGGCTGTGGTTGGACTTGCAGCGGCGCTTGAGCTAGCGGCGCCACCCCACAGTCTTCTCGATTGAGCAGGGCGACTTGGCCCAGCCTCATCCGTTGCGGTTTTTCTCTTACCCATCAAAGAGAGGATGGTGGAGAGTGACAAAAGACCCAAAATGGCTTTAACAAAAGCCATGAAAAATGAAAAAAATATCAAGAAATGGCTGCCCAAACTGGAAAAGGGAGATCTAGGCGTTGTAGAGGGATGCTTCAAGCTCCCCTAAGATGTATTTTCAGAAAGAAAAGAGAATGAAAAATGGGAATGGAGCACCTCACGATTTCAGCTCAATTTGGGGGTTTTAAGAGTTCCAAACGATGAGATTTGCAAGAGGGAAGGCTGCAAACAGCAATGGAGTGAAGGAGTGTGGTCATTTTTGGCCAGGAATGGATTTGGGAGTGGTTTGGAATCACGATTTTGGGTTAGAGCAGATAGAAAACGTTAATGGGGCTAGGGAAGGGGCTTTTTGTGAAGGAAGTGCCCCTCTTTGGGGTTTTCTATGGACGAGCACTACGTGGGGGTGTACATGACCCAAAATAGGGCGTGCGCCCAAAAATCTCATCAAGTGGGCCACAGTGGCATTGCCGACCATCTCCCTGGTCGGATGGTGGGACCATATGGGTCTGGTCCCCCATGGTCCAGGGACCCCAAAAATATATGGTCCCAACCTTGGTTCATTGTATATTGACCTATAGAGGCCCAACATGTGTTTGGGGCTTTCCGGGGCCAGTCTGCAAATCCAAATATAATTTCCTATCATGCAGCATATGATTTTGGGGTAGAAAGAGCTATTATATCCATCTAGCCCATTAGTTGCTAAAGAAAACAAAGTTAGAATGGCCTTATGGACATTTTTCATAAAATTTTACTATTCACTGTAAAATTTTGTCAAAGTATGATTTTATGTCATTTTCACATTAGGATCAATGCCTAACATGGAAAGGATAATAAAGAATTGAAGAATGGAGTGGTGAGAGGAAGAATCTCGAAGGATTTAAGTGAAACGGGGTTTTTAAGCCTTAAAGATTGAATGTAAGGGTCGTGGTTGTCCCACAGCCCAATGATTCACCTTTATAAGTTTAGAATTATTTAAAGAATGTCTCAACCCACTTACCTACAACATAAGAGCTACTTAGGTTGCTCCACGCGACCCCAGATGCGTTACGGACTCGATCACGCGATCGATACGAATAGACTTCGCCTATTGGCGAATCTGCGATCCTATAAGTGTTTCTAGACCATTCTCGCACCCACCTAAGTCAAAGGAAGCGATAGCATACGTCATATGACCATAACCCAGGCCGGTATAATCTTATTCATGCTCTGATACCAACTTGTAACACCCTGAAAATCGGGGGTCGTGTATAAACTCAACTCCCAAGTTCCAGACCATCACTTATGCAACAAAAGTGATTATGATTCAATGTTGTCTGAGTTAAAGCATTCACATGAGTAAAAGTATACCAAAACTGCAATTCATACTTCAGATCCAGTGATAAAAGCAAGCGGAAGACTAAAGAATATATATATCACTGTATAGAAAAATAAAGTAGATCTCAACTGTCACTAAAGTATGAATACATCTCTGAGTCTCATATATATGTAAATAAACAAATTAAAATGCCAAAAATAGTCCCACTGAGGAGTCCCGTCAACCCAGGCCACCTAAGCAAAGCCGTCGTGGTACTGCATGTATGAGAACTCGTCCTTGTCCTCATCAAAGTTCGGGTCTACCTCCTGGATCTCTGCATCACCTGCATCTAAGACAGGGTCTGGTGGGTGTTGCAAACACCATCCTGAAACGTGGGAATGAGTAGCTAACTCAGTGGAATCATAGAGCAAGGATTAACATGTTCTCAAATCAATCATGCGATAATAGTAAAGCAGTAAATCAGACATTCCTAATACTGTTGTTAATGCAATATGACATGACGTGATATATGCCCTCATCGATGATCTCCCTCATACGGCACCATCTTACGACCGTGGCATGCAATCGTCCCTCAAGTGCTCCACATCTTCCAGGCACATGTAATATTATGGTGATATGATTTCTGAGTTGTTATTAGTCCATTCAAACAGCAGGATTGGGAAACTAAGGTATTACCCTTATATCAATCCCAACACAGATCCTGTCTAGGGTCGTCACTCCTAGTAATCTCATACGATGTATATTTTGTAGGTCGCTGCAAGGGCTGTCAGGGCTGTTGCTTGCACTCGTTGCACCGCTCCCCCATCACCTTATCAATACAGGCCTACTGTACTCTCACTGCTACGGAAGGGTCGTTGCCTCCCGTAGACTCAGAATACGCTCGCGGTCACTACAAAGGACTCGTCGCCTGATCAGTGTAGGCCGACATCAAGAATATAGTGTCCCATACCACCATAATCTGCTCACGAGACAGGTGCTCACTGGTCACTACGGGGAGGTTTGTGGCCCCAGCGTAGGCCGACAGCTCGACCACGGTGTCCCATACCACCATGCCCGGCTCATGAGTCTTCGTGGATCAAGGTACCATGGTTAACAGGGTTTACAATGGTAAGTTCAGTACCCTAGGTTCAAGCAGTTATGACTCATGCAGGGTGAACATACAACGGCCAGCCGGGTTACTTGACTGGCTCAACTAGCACGATCGTATATCAAGTCGAATGACATGAAGTGCATAAAACACTTCGTGTGGCCTAACCACTGCCGCCAACTCCATAACACGGCTCGCGTTCATCGACGTGTCATTCGTGGCCAAGATAAGCCAACCACGAATTCGCTCAGTTACCGACTGCCTAGACTAGGCATAGTCCCAAACACATATGAATTCAGATTAGCAATTCATGTAAGAGTATTGGAAATGAAATACAACTATGTGAGCATGTTAACACATGTTATAACATACAACTTAAGTAAATCATCAAGCACATGCATTTCATACATACAATGAAATCATGCATATAACTAACATGTAGGAAATCATTCACATCAGCATATTAATTGAGAAATCAATCTCAAACTAATCCATAACACCATTTAATTCAATACATACTAATACAAGCATTTATACAAACACTTACACTACACACTTAAGTCTACATATAGTATGTCGACCCGAAGTGCGTATTTAGGCGAATCTCTTCGCCAAACTAATTATACACGCATTCCTAACATTCTAATTCGACAATAAGCCATGTCAATCACATCAGAAAAATATGAATGAAATCAGTACTTCCTATAAATGACTGAAATGCCCTAAATCTCATATTCTTCGTTGGTTTACGAAACCAGAAACGGACAGCATGTTGTACATGTCAAACGGCGTTGCCGTCGATAATCTACTATTAAACGACATTGAAAGCATTGGAAACAGTCAATCAAAGCATCTAAAATCCGCACCTTATCTCTTATAAACGTATCATTTCGAACAGAGCGTATACGCTTCGTCCACGGCGACTAGACAACCTGTTTTACAAGATGCATCAGTTATGTCAATACAGAAATGAAAGAACACTAAATCAACAACTTTTAGGGCATTTTCTTACCTAAAAATGCGGAGGAATCACCGGCCAGGTGATTGAAGTGTGTTGCTTAGGCACTTGCAATAGGTGGTGCAACGGCTGGAAAATTCTCTCCTACTCTCTCACAAACTCTCACCTTTTCTCTCTCCCAATCTAGGGTTTTTCTCAAATTCGGATGGGAGAGAGGAGTGAGGGTTTCAACCCCTTTTATAAGCCTAAAAATGCCCGAAATAGGCTCAGGAACAAAGTTCACTTGATGCTTATCCAAAGCGGGGCTGTTTCGGTCCAAAAGATCATTTCTGGTGGTCCCCTGGCCGACGCGATCGGACTTAAGCTCATGCATACAGGATCTAGTACACATCAAGTTTTTAGTCCGGCAGAGTTCGTAGATCGCACGTGGCTGTCCAGTTTCAGTTCAGCGGTCACCGCACGTAGATCAGGGCTGCAAGTCTCATGATATGAAATAGAAATTTTTCCTAATCCGAGGGTGTAATTTGGCTGAATTCTGATGGTCAGAATGCGTAATACTGACACGTCAAGTCGTGTGCCAGATTTGAATTTTAAATTTCAAATCTGTCCCTATTCTTACTCTCTTCAGTCTAGGCTCAATGAAATAGCCTGCGAATGTCAGTTGGACTTGATTTTCGAAATGATTGTCAAGTCCAGCTAGGCGGTTCTAACGGTCTAAGATAATAGGTATCGGACTTTCGACACGCGGTCTAGATCCAATATAAAGTTTCAAAGTGGTCCAGAGAACAAACCTGCTTAGAGTTTGATCCGAGGTTATAGAGTATTATAGAGTCATTGGTTCTACTCGATTTGGGTCTTGTAGAACGTATTTAATGTGATCAGGGACTATTTCCCAGCTACTCTAGCGTTGCGCTAGCTAACTTACACTTATTTTCTAAAGGAATTAATCCTACCCGATTTCGGGTCGAGTCGGTACTCGAGTCCAAGTACGGATTTTTCCTAGGCGTTACAGTATGTAAGAGACTTTTTGACTTTGAGGCTTACTTGGAAAAGGGTGAAAAGTGATGTGTACTTGACATGATGGGATTGATTGATGTGACAAGTCCTAGAGATTTTTTTGGATTTTGTAACGCGCGACGTTTTTCTCGCACCGAACGCTGGCCCATATCTCCTGTCCAGGGTATCGCCTCCGCACTCGAGTCGCGGCATCAGAACTGCAGTGACGGCGTGGTCACTATAGTAAAGGTCTTGGATTGAGTCAACTCGGGTTGACGGTATGTGAATCAAGGTCGTGCGCAAATATCGACTAAGGGTCGAAGGTTGCCAGAATTCGACCGCAGAAGTCTATGAAACAGTACGGTCTAGGATACGGGACTTACAAGTTGGCTGGTGGACTCAAGTTCTATGGACCTGCACAACTCTAGTTCTGCAAGAGGATGTTGATCCTTCAAGTTGACTTAGAGAAGTCAAGTTTCAGATCAAGGGGACATCTATTAGGGTAGAAAATTTGGTTAAGGGGAGAAGCTTCAAGGATGAAAATTGGTGAAAGAAATGAAGAATAGAATTGAAAAGCAGGTGAGTTGTGCAGGACCCAAATTACAAGGGAACTATGTTGTGCAAAGGCTAAGTTGCACTGGTCCACGCAACTTGTCCGTAGTTATGTCAGGCAGCGAAACTCTCTTTAGAGAGGGATGGATTGGGAGTGCGAGTGGGGTGCACAGCACAAGATTTGATGGCTCACATGTCCGAGAGCCTATAAATACCCCCTACCCCCTCATTTGGATCATCGGATGTTCAGAAGACCAGTACCTCTGATAGGTATTGGAGATAGAGAGAAGGAGAGAGAGTGTGGAGTATTGAAGGCACGGGCCATGCTACTCTTGGTGAGTTGTGTGGGTCCGCGCAACTCCTCAGCCCGCACAACTCCCATGAGTTACGTAAATCCTCTTCGAGACAGCTGCTATGTTGAAAATTTTCAGATCCTCAGGCTATTCCAGATGTTTTAAAGGGATCCAAGCACTCCTTATCATGCCAATAAGGGATGAAATGCATAGGAAGCCCACACAATTCATCTCCCCTAGAGATATGATCAATATGAGCCAAAATGTTGTCGAAATTCATATTTCAAATTTACTTAGCTTTTGTATTTCTGGCATTTCTAAGAGATTCTATCTTGAAATTAAAGGACTAAAAGGATGTAAATGAACTAAGAGTGAATGAAATTGATGATTATTCTCTTCGTTCTATCTTCTGTTAATATTAAGTGAGATATTTCCCAAATCAAATGATTTTCATTTTTGGTTGAAATAAAATGGATGGATGGCTTGATGATGATGTGTGGTCCACTCCCTCTAGGTTGATGATGGTCCCCACCTTGGCCCCACAATCTCTCACTCTCTCTTAAAATCTAAGAATTTTTCTAAGTATAGTAAAAAGATGAGTGCAAGAGAGCTCCTACTCTTATATAGGGAATTGGGGGTTGAGGTGACAAGATGATGTGGCAAGTTTATGGGGTCTTATTAGTGCTAAAAGTGAGGTGGAAGGTGGTGTATGGTATGAGTAGTAGATGGATGAGGTGGATGGTGCTAATCATGCATTGGCCAAGGTGGAAGAAATCTAGGCATGTATTGGCTAATGAATGCGTAAGGGTTGTGGGTTGTAGGTGATGCATGGTGGATGATGAAGTGGAGTGTTACAATTGGTTGTTTTAAGTGATATGACACAAAACAAGACATGCATTGGATGCATGTGTAGGATGAGGTGGACACGGACCATGATTAGTTTTTAAGGCATGGGGAGAGAGCTGATGATAGATTTTGGGGTAGACCCTATTTTTTTTAATCTCATGTGCCTTGTCTTATATGTGATAGCTCATTTTTTTCATATATTAATTGTCCTATTTTGTGATAATTTTTATGTTTTAGAAAATGGGCTTTAGGACCACATGGGCCCAAGTCTAATGGGCCTCGCACAATAATGTTGCTCATGTTACATGATACGTAGTTTTGGCTGTGGATTCGATGGATCGTATCTTACTAACGGAGCATCGAATTTACGTACGATTTTCACTGTGGCGACCGTAATGACGATGCGTCCACATGATAGAGGTTTTGAAGGCATCTTGAATAAATCACTCGGTTGGGTGATTTTGCTGGATCCAAGGTCACTCCTTTTGGTCCTAAATACGTGTGAATACACATGCGGATATGCACTCAGGTTAAAAATTCAAAGGCGGCCAAGGACGCCCAATTTCCAGTTGGTAAAAATATGGGATGTTACATGTAGCGACCCACTGATCGGCTCATTCGAGCGTGACAATGAACTGAGCCTTAGTCCACTTGAGATGATAGCTAGATGTGTTGAAGTGTTGGATTGAAATCAAATTATGCATGTGGTGATGACACATGTGCGATGATTATGTGATGTAATACATGTGGTTATGCAGATGTATGTGTGTGGTTGGATGTAATGATTGTATGTACATGGTAATGCTAGCTTATGTTCACATGCTTGGATGGTGATCAAGTGGACCTAAGGACTAAGTGGACTACCATATGTATTACCTTAAGTCATAGAAAGAGAACCTAGCGCCGTGTGTTGGCACGACACTTGTGCACCCACTAACCATAAGAATGTTGAGGACACGACCACTTAACCCTTAACTGTGGACAAATATGTTGGCGATACGGCCTAGCTTCAGAATAGCTATGGATCTTTACATTTGGAATTGATACATGTTATGGTATGTGCATATCCCTTGCACGTGTTTGAAATATAGCTTGTTGTAATGACATTGTATGAGGTTTCAACCATGTGATTGGTGTCGAGGGATGGATTGATCCTAGTTGTGCTATTATGTGGTTGGTGCACACTTGTGACGTAGAAGGTGTGGACACTCGCATAGTCCCATGATCATGAGAGAGAGTGCACATCAGACCACTGTTTTGCCATGTTAGTACCATGATCATTTTTTACTAGTCTTATTATATTTGTGCATATTGCATCTGCACGCACGTATACATGTACATGCATCATGAATGAGGAGTGCATGGTGTGCATGATGTGATCATGTGGAGATCATATGCATGTGGTAGAGGATGTTGGTGCAGGGAGCACATGATGGAGTATGTGCGGATGTTTTCTGGTCTAAGAGACAGTGGGCTTAGTCCCTGGGTTGAAGTCCCTAAAGAGAATATATCAGGCGTGGTCCCTGGGTTGAAGTCCTTAAAGCTCACTTATTACTACATTGTAATTTATGTTTATGCCGATGCTGATATGATACATATATCATTTCCATGATGAGCATGGATTGCTGTCAGATGTGGTTTCCAGAGGAGCCTGATTGGTATTAGGGTTCCTCGTATGCATATATGTCTCACATGCATAGCATTGCTTGAGTGTAATTATACTGCATAGCATGCTTGTAGATTATCTTTGCAGTTTACATAGCATCCTTGTGTGATGGATTGAATCTGCAGCAACACTGTGTTATACTGATGATATCACCATAACAACATCGTGGTTGGTTTTTATGGACACCAAAAATTTGTGTTTCTTATATAGGGTCCAGACCCTTGGGTGAAATTCGCTAAGCCACGAGTGGTACCCTCAAGCCTCATCGTTAAGACCAGGCAGATATCATGGGTCACTTAGTGCCGAAGACCATAGTAGGCTTAACTCCCGTCATCGCGGTCGGGTGAGAAGAGGTTTGGCCACACCTATAAAGAGTTAAAGCAAATGTGGTTAGGTTTGACCAACTCCTAAAATGGGTCTGTGACCGACGTGTCAGGTGGGTATTGACATGGCTATAGGCCCTCCACTGACAAGGCGAGTATGCAAGGCCTCTATTCAACAATTTTTGTACTTGCTCCGGATACTAGGCCATAGTGATTTCCAATGATGATAATTGTATTGTGATGTGGACTTTTAGAGGACTTTCATGCCTGCATACAGCCGACATACTTGTGCATATCATCTCTTTCACTGAATCCTGCCCTCTTGGGTTTATGTAGCATTTCATGGTCGTCATGCTTTAGTTTGTGTATTCTAATATTTTGATTAATACTGCATACTTGTACACTATGTACACACAAGTGTACTCTTTGGGCTTTTTAGTCTAAGCCTTTCTTTTTCCTTTTTTTCAGGGCAGGACTAGCTTGGAGGACTTAGCTTTCTCGATGCATTGTATCTATTGTGTAATTGGCAATATTGACATTGTGTACCTTTTGAAAAGCATTATACTTATAGCCATATGGATTATAATGGAGACTATTTCTTGGTATTGTGATCACGAATAGAGCTAGGCAGGATTTGACCCGATCGAACCGGTCGGATCCGATCCGACCCGAACCGAAGGCCAAGATCGGGTCGAATTGAGTAGGCCCACTCAGATCCGACTACACAATGAGTCGAGTTCGGGTCAGTAGCTAATCCGAACTGATTCGATCTGAGGTCTGATTTGATCTGGTTGAGTACTATAAAGAGTATTTTTACATTTTTTTTACTTTTTGCTACTCCTCTTCTCTACCCAAACGAAAACCTTAACTCGTCCCTACCATAGTGGCGCCACACCCATCTCAATCCAAATTTAGCCTACTTATCAACCCAACAACCCATCTTCACCGTTCTTCCTCCATTCATCAGGTAGGTTTCATTTATTTTATTTATTTTTTATTTTTCTGTGTATTTTTGAACGGTGACCTGCCCTGGCTCGTTAGTGGATTGCACTTCATGGTGGATCCCAGCTTGGCTTGTTGGTGGTTCGACCGAGGTCGAGACCCCGCTGGCTAAGTTGCAGGGTCCTGCTTTGGTTCACTGGTGGTATGGCACTAGCTCATTGGTTGTCCCACCTTGGCTCGCTGGTGGTTCAACCCTGGCTCGCTGGTATTTTGGCCCTGGCTCGCTAGTGGTCTGGTCAAGATACCCTAACCCTAAACCCTACCCATAATCCTAAACCCTACCCTAACCCTAAACCTAAATCCAAACCCAAACCCTAACCTAACCCCCAACCTTAACCCTAAACCCTACCCTAATCCTAAACCGTAGTTACCCTAGCCCTAATCCTAAACACAAACCCTAAACCCTAAACCCTAAACCTTAACCCTAAACCTTAATCCTAACCATAAACCCTTAACCCTAACACTAACCCTAAACCTAATCCCTAAACCCCAAACCCTAAACTCTAAACCTACTTGGTGAGACATAGGTCGAATCCACAGGGACTAATCTCGTACTTTTCTGAAAATAACTAGAAGCAGAATTAAAAGAAGATTTAAATAAAAATCTGAATTGATAAGGAGAATAATTGTGATTATTGTAATTGAAACTTGTAAATTTAAAAGTGGTAACTAGGGTGTCAAGGATCCACTTGTAGTTATCAAGATGCTACCTTACTTGATTCAAGAGGCACAATTGGAATCAGAGTCTTATCTTATCCAGTTGGAAGAAGAGATGATCAAATTTCTAAACTTCTCATTGAACTAGCTTCGATGGATGAGAATTGTGAAGATTTGGAAAGGATTACATCACCCAACCATGCCCAGGAGACAATGGAAAACAACAGGATTCACCAATCTCACAATCTCAAATAGAAAAAGAAGATATTCGAAGCTATTATAGATTCTATTATAATTTGAGTCACAATAAACTATTGAAAACTGAAAATATTCCTTAAAATCAATTAGAAATCAATAAAGTTCAATATAAACAAAAATTAAAGAAAGATAAACATCCTAATCATGCTACAAGCTTCACCTCTTCGCCCTAGCTAAGAATTTAGCCAACCATAGACATGATTGAACTAAGAACTCTTAAAAGAAACATAAAAATAAAGGAAGAAGAAGAAAGACTATTGGCGACAACTCTCCACCCTTTTGTTCCATTTTTTAAACCCTAGATGATGTAAGTGGACCTACTAGTGCTCTTGTTTGTCAATTACGGTGTAAGTTGAGTCAGTTGGACTACAACGCCCAACAAGAAGATCAATTCAAGTGTCTTCCTCAACTGGGTGTGTGGAAGCTCACCTTAGGTATATCATAGCCTCATATCCCATGTCCCAAAACACCAGGTGATTAAAACCCTTAAAACAAAGTAGAACATCTTAGGGTTTTATAATAAGAAACTTTTTATCAAACAGGAAAATCTTTAAGTTTTCTTACCCTGTCGATTGTATTGATACCCCTTTCGATATGATCAACCTGCTCTATTGATGTCCTCGGCATCTCAATCGATACAATCGAGTGAGGACAAAACGCGTCTAACAACCGCACATTCATCTGGACGATTTATCGATATATCAAAGTTTCAATCGATATCATCGATATTTGAAGATCGAGCCCATCGAAAGTGGATAGATAATATCGACTGACAGTTTTTTGGTGCCCTATTTTTCTAAAGAAAACTACTATAGGCTTCGATATATCGATGACTGTTCTAATTCAATTTAAATTTAAATATCGATCATCTTGGAAGTCATTCGATTATATCGACAGTGGGCGCGTGTTTCCTCCAGCAAATATTTCAGGATGTTCTGAAAGTTGATCGGGGGCCACTCAAGAAAATCAATATTCCTTTGTCGACACTATCGAGTCCTGGTTGATTGAATCGAGTCTGGACACAAACTGTCCAGCGTGCTTATAGGTAAATCTATATGATTTATCGATCCTATCGACACGGTCTCGATATCATCGACATTCAAATTTTAATGACATCGGTTGACCCTCGATCATATCCTATATCCTTAAATATTTTGGCTAGTCTCTCTCATTCTTCAAGTGTCGATAGATCGATCCAAGTATCGATGGAATCAGAGTTCAAAATTCAATGACATCGACACAAGTATTGATCCCATCGATCAGCTGGCAATAGGTTTCAAAAGCGTATGACTTTGAAGTTTATGTTATCAAGCGGGCAGTCGATCCCATCGAGAGTATACGCTGGATGATATCGACCATGCTCAATAACATCGAACTCATTCATAAATACGACCATTTTATATCCGTTGAAACCGTTTAAAGAGAGACTTGGTCATATTGCTGGTAGAGAAAGAAGAGAGTGCTTTTGTGTGTCTTACCCTCAGATCATATACCCAAAGCCCTTGCTCTCATGGGAGTTCATCTTCCAATCCACTCTTACCATTGATATTCAATAAACGGGATTGGGAAATGAACTTTCACATTCAAGGATTCTCCAGCAACTATCTTAATAGCATATCATTAAGTTGGGATGCCTTAAATGAATAAATGACGGGAATCACTCTATCTTCCTTATAAGAAAATTCCAAGAGAGTGGATTTTCATCCTAACCTTGACCTGACCCGAAGCCTAGTACTAGTACATCTTTTGTGTTGCAGATCAATGGAGCTGAAGACTCTTTAACAATAAGGAGGAGATCTTCGACATTGCATTGAATGAGACTCATCAACTTATCTGTAAGTATCTAGAGTCCAGAGGACACTTGTGATCATTCCTTTCTCGGATTGGGTCTTAAGTGTTGCTCACCCTTTGAAGTCCTCAAAGGAAGCCTCCGGCCGGGGTGTACACTGTGGGTGCATTGTGTGGACTGTTGCTCTGTGGAGATCATAAACATTTGGGTGTGTTATGTGTACCCTTCCTCTGTGTAGGCATAAACATCTAGTTAGGAGTGCACCAGAAAAACTCCAGGGTTAGAGGTGAACTGAGTAAAAACCTTTGTGTAAAGGTTAAAGGTGAACCTGATTTAAAACCTTAGGTTTGAGTTGAATCATGGGAAACCTCCTTAATGAAATTTGGTACTCTCAAGGGATGAGTGTGACAGCCAGGAGTGGAGTAGACAAGTAGTCGAACCACTATAAAAATGACTGTGTTTGTGATTGTTATTATTTTTCATTGTGTGATATTTCTTACATATTCTTATATCTGATAATCTAAGATCATAACTCATATACACACACAGTCATATCCATCACAACTTATATGCAACGTATTTATTTATCAAGAAGTTTGTGATTGGATCCTCTACTAGGCTTGGAAGCCAGTGGAGTTACATTTGAGTAATCCTAATAATTGCATATCTGATAGGATTAGTGAAATAGGATTTTGAATATATCATAAAACTTTAAAAAGTCCTATTCACCCCCCCTCTAGGATATATTGGCATATTCCTACTTCAACTCAAGCGGTCTTCACCGCAATTTCAATTGGTATCAGAGTGAGTCACTCTTTAACTGCTTCACCGC
This sequence comes from Magnolia kwangsiensis, assembly GCA_037074715.1. NCBI lineage: Eukaryota > Viridiplantae > Streptophyta > Magnoliopsida > Magnoliales > Magnoliaceae > Magnolia > Magnolia kwangsiensis. The sequence goes on from CM073578.1 coordinate 75,450,355, forward strand.
CTAGAGAGTGATCTTGACTGAAGTTAAGGAATATGGCCAAAGGAGAGGGCTCATCTGTCACTAGACCTCCAATATTTAATGGTTTAAATTATGCATACTGGAAGGCTAGAATGCATTACTCCCTGAGATCCTTGGATCACGATGTTTGAGATGTAGTTGAAAAAAGATATGTGGTACCATCTGAACAAACTGTACTTGAAGATGAAACCACGATCACCAAGCCCAAACCCAAAGAAAAGTGGACGGCGGTTGACAAAAAACAGCGAACTGCTGAAGTAAAAGCAATGAATGTCATCTACTGTGCCGTGTCACAAGATATTTTCAATCAGATAAGCATGTGTGGGACATCTAAAGAAGCATGGACTTATTGGAAACAACCCATGAAGGCACAAGCACTGTGAAGAGATCTAAACTACAACTTTTAACTTCACAGTTCGAAAATTTCAGGTTGGAAGAGCATGAGACATTGATAGAGTTTTTCACCAAATTAAATATTATTTGTAACTCCATGGGTGGATTGGGAGAAAAGGTTCCGGTACCGAAAATATGTAGGAAAATACTAAGGTCCTTACCAAAATGGTTTAATCCCAAAGTAACAACAATTGAGGAGTGTAGAAATATTGACGGGATGAAAGTAGAAGAACTAGTAGGTTCCCTACAAACTTTTAAACTACACTTCACACAACCCCAAAAATCCAAAAACATTATCCTAAAAACCTCTAAGAAAACAAAACATGAGGACAGTAAGAGTGAAAAGGAAGATGAAGATGAGGAAGTGGCTTTGCTGGCACAAAGATTCAGAAGGTTCTTTTAAAGGAATCGCGGCCGCCCCTCTAGAGGAATAAAGGTGGATGACAAACCTTCTATAGGCAAATTTGGGAAAAGAACCAAAGAACCACAGTGTTATGCTTGTCGTTAGTATGGACACCTATCAACTGAATGTCCAAATAAGAAAACTAAGGGCAAGGTAATTACAGCCAAATGGGATGATACAGAAGAGTCAAACTCAGAAAATAGTGACTTAGAAAGTGATGGAGATCAGAAATCCTTGAAAATACTTATGGTTTCCATTGCTTCGATCATTCCAACTGAATCTGAGAAAGAACAACAAGCCACTGAATCATTTCCATCTGACAATGAGGAAATTGAAGAAGAAGAAGAAATTGAAAAAGATAAACTGTAAGATGCTTATAATCAACTGTATATTCATAGCATCCACATTCTTAAAAAACTCGATATGTCTAAAAACAAAAAGGAATTGTTGCAAAAAGACTTGGAAAGAACCTTAGAAATTAACACACAATTAGTCAATGATTTGTAACAATATCATTCAGAAAATGACAAGTTAGAAAGAGAAAACATATTTCTAAAAAAAGAAGTGTCAAAACTTATGAACCAGGCTTAATTATTAAGAGATGATAATGTGCAACTCAAGAATGAGAATCACTCACTCAACATTGACTTAGAAAAATCCAGGAGAGTTGGTGAAATCAACAAAAAAATTTCCCAAAGTGGTGAGAAGCTAGAAAAATCATTAGGGATGGGAAGACTAGGAAGAGACAAAAGTGGACTAGGATATGAGAAAAGTACAAAGAAAACTAGAAATAAAGCTCCAACAAAACTGGCTACCACAGGTAGCAATATGGGAATTTCTCCAGTTTGTCATTTATGTAGTGATGTTGGTCATTATAAATTTGAATGTTTAACACCTAAACGGACTCTATATAACTCTGATCGAAATCATAATGGAAAATTCAAATCAATCAGAGAAACTCAGAATGTTAAAAGTCCGTCTAGGAGAAACACCCATCCATCACCACCTAAAGAAAAGGACAAAATGAAGAAATCTGTCTCACAATGGGTAGTAAAAGAAAAACTGAATTTTCTGGTGATTAACTTTCACATACTCTGAAATATCAAACAGAAAATGGAACAAGTCTAGGTTATGCATCTAGATCTAGATATCTGTTGAAATGATGCAATTTTGCTAAGTCTAAAATATTACATCTGAGGTTGGAGACCTCAAACTTTTTGTATATAAACATTTTCATGTTTATAATTGTACAAAACCTGTACAAAATTCTATGATATATTCTGATCAAAACAGGATATACTTAATAGTGTGTCGAAAGTGTGAAAATCCTAAAAAACACCTACTTTTGATACTAGTGTTGATCCTTTTCGATTTTATCGATCGAGGGTCGATACAATCGATGACTCTTTAAAATATGAAAAGCCGTATGACCGTGGATGACATCGTGGACAGAGTTGATAGAATCGATTGGCAAGTTCTCGATATCATCGAGACATGGGTCCATATGATCGATAGATGACGCTCGATAAAAGTCAGCAGGGCGGAGAGAAAAATAAAAAAAAGTTTTATTTTCAAGGGTTTCTTGGTCCTCCTCTCTGCTCAATCCTCTCGACCAATCACCAGGAGTCACGTCGGACTAACCAAATCCTTCCAAAAATCAGGTAATATTCCTCTAAAAATGTCATCTTTTGGATATTCTTGGTTTGACGGGAGTTTTGTCATTTTTTCCAAAATTTTGAAATGCTTATTGGTCCACATGGGAAAAGACAAAGGTGTAGCATTCGGTCCGGGGGAGTCTTCAAGAACTACCCAATAAAAAATCCTTGCCTCAAGGGGAAGAACGAGGATCCTGGACCGTGGGACCCCCACACGACAAAGATCATGACAGACCTCACATGATGTGTCCCAGACTGAAGTTCCTGCACCTCCTCAACCAGCACCACCTCCTCTGGCTAGCCAACGTCCTGTAAAATACACCGATAGGAAGCTCATCCATGAGAGAAAAGTCAACAAGGGCTATTTGGCACTATACAATTTGGAACCTCTATTCGCTGAAATCGGATGGCTGCCTATCCTAGATTTTGGAGGGCCTTATTAACTCGAACAAACACGCAAATTTCTTGCAGCGTGTCATTCTCCAGTATCTGATCCTCCTTCATTCATGGTATCCTTGGATGGTGATGATGCATTTATCACTCCCACCACTGTGGCTCACATTCTCAATCTACAGTTGACTCCAGAAGGCCTTTCAAATTGGGATCTCGATCTTCCAGATGTCCGATCAATGATAACCAAATACCTATGTCATAATAGAGATATTCTATGACATTAAGGGAATGCCTTAAAATCCAGGTACATGGAGCCCCGATTTTGAGTCATGCATGGGATCTTCACTACAAATTTATACCCAAGAAGTACAAATCGATCAGATCTCACAAGTCTCATGGTCATGATAATATACTCTGTTGCAACTGGGATAAAGATTTGCCTTCCAACACTGATTGTCAATCAGTTTGTCAATGCCATACATACATCTAGAGATCTGCATCTGCCATATCCCTGGATTATTAACAGAATCTGTCAAAGCATTGGCTTTCCTTCTACAAATGATACTGTACTTCCACTTCATGTTTTTAATTTTAAAAACATTAGCAAGATGGATCTGATTTATCATGAGTACAAGGAAGGAGGAATTCAAGAAGAAGGAGGCGAAGGTACTAGTGTCCCTCAGGCTGAGGAAACTGAGATGGAAGGCGGTGAATCTGCCAGAGTTGATCCAGTCCCACCTATGTCAATCCCTGGGCATACTAAACGATACAAGCCGGACAGGATCGGGGCAATTCAGTGGGACATTCAATCAGTGCAAGAGCGACTTACAGTCTTGGAGTGTGTTGTCCACAAGGTACAATAGTTTGTGAAACAGTTGGTCGATCTGATGACCTGTCGCCGAGATGACACAACTCCTCATTCAGCTCCGTAGCACTGATTTCTAAAAGCTGTCAGACACATTCACTCTTTAACTCAGCGTATGAACTATGATATCTTTTTGAATGTTCTACGCTTCCTTAAGTGCATGTGACAGCTCCTTTTTTTGCTTAGGTTGATTTTTTTTTTGTGTGATAGGATGAAATATTGGTTATAATACTTGGCGACCCTCAAATGGGCTTTGTTCTCTTTGGATAATGGATTATGTACTGCTGTCTGTGGCAGTATACTTTTTTGGATACTGATTGAATATGGATTCATCTACTTATATTCTGTTTGCTGTAGTGATATACTACTGTTCCCTAGTTGGATAAAGTTTCTGCTATCAAATGCTTATGGTTTTCATGATTATCTCATCTGACCTGTTTCAAAAGCATTCCTATTTTCTCATGATAATGTGTGCTTTCCACTGATCTCATCTATATACATCTCTAACTATGGTTCTCCCATATGCTTACAATCTTCAGTCAATACCACTTGTTATGCCTTTGCCAATGACTGACAAAAAGGGAGAGAAAAGTTACAAACACCCCATGTGGAAAATTGGATATTGGTGCTCTTATATGTTACAGGTGTAAGGGGGAGCAGCTGCACCAAGAAAGGGGTTTTTACAGTAAGGGGGAGCAAATTCTGGTTTGTGTACATGAATGTGTTAGAATTTGTAAAATTATGTAATCACATGTACACACAATTTAGAATGTATATGTCTAGATATCTTCCTTGGGTGTTTTGGGCATTTTTTTCACATAATTGACAAAGGGAGAGATTGTAAGTGCACCTACTAGTGCTCTTGTTTGTCAATTACGGTGTAAGTTGAGTCAGTCGGATTACAGTGCCTAATAAGAAGATTAATTCAAGCGTATGCCTCAACTGGGTGCGTGGAAGCTCACCTTAGGTATATCATAGCCTCACATCCCATGTCCCAAAACACCAGGTGATTAAAACCCTTAAAATAAAGTAGAACATCTTAGGGTTTTATAATAAGAAAACTTTTTATCAAACAGGAAAATCTTTAAGTTTTCATACCCTGTCGATTGTATCAATACCTCCTTCGATATGATCGACCTGCTCTGTCGATGTCCTCAGCATCTCAATCGATACAATCGAGTGAGGACAAAAAGCGTCTAGCAACTGCACATTCATCTGGATGATTTATCGATATATCGAAGTTTCAATCGATATCATCGATATTCGAATATCGAGCCCATCGAAAGTGGATCGATAATATCGACAGAAAGTTTTCTGGCGCCCCTATTTTTCTAAAGAAAACTACTATAAGCTTCGATATATCGATGACTGTTCCGATTCAATCTAAATTTAAATATCGATCATCTCGGAAGTCATTCGATTATATCGACAGTGGGCGCGTGTTTCCTCCAGCAAATATTTCAGGATGTTCTAAAAGTTGTTCGGGGGCTACTCGAGGAAATCGATATTCCTTTGTCGATACTATCGAGTCCTGGTCGATTGGATCGAGTTTGGACACAAACTGTCCAGTGTGCTTATAGGTAAATCTATATGATTTATCGATCCTATCGACACGGTCTCGATATCATCGACATTCAAATTTCGATGACATCAGTTAACCCTCAATCATATCCTATATCCTGAAATATTTCGGCTACTCTCTCTCATTCTTCAAGTGTCGATAGATCGATCCAAGTATCGATGGAATCAGAGTTTAAAATTCGATGACATCGAAGTACCGATCCCATCGATCAGCTGGCAATAGGTTTCAAAAGTGTATGACTTTGAAGTTTATGTTATCGACCAGGCAGTCGATCCCATCGAGAGTATACGCTGGATGATATCGACCATGCTCGATGACATCGAACTCAGTCATAAATATGACTATTTTATATCCGTTAAAATCTTTTACCTATTTAAAGAGAGACTTGGTCATATTGCTGGTAGAGAAAGAAGAGAGTGCTTTTGTGTGTCTTATCCTCAGATCCTATACCCAAAGCCCTTTCTCTTGTGGGAGTTCATCTTCCAATTCACTCTTACCATTGATATTCAATAAAGTGGATTGGAAAATAAACTTTCACATTCAAGGATCCTCTAACAACTATCTTAATAGCATATCTTTAAGTTGGGATGCCTTGAATGAATAAATGATGGGAATCACTCTATCTTCCTTATAGAAAAATTTCAAGAGAGTGGATTTCCGTCCTAACCTTGACCTGACCCGAAGCCTAGTACTAGTACATCTTTTGTGTTGCGGATCAATAGAGCCGAAGACTCTTTAACAACAAGGAAGAGATCTTCGACATTGCGTTGAATGAGACTCATCAACTTATCTGTAAGTATTTAGAGTCCAGAGGACACTTATGATCATTCCTTTCTCGGATTGGGTCTTAAGTGTTGCTCACCCTTTGAAGTCCTCAAAGGAGGCCTCCGGCGAGGGTGTATGCTGTGGGTGTGTTGTGTGGACTATGCTCTGTGGAGCGCATAAACATCTGGGTGTGTTGTGTGGACCCTTCCTCTATGTGGGCATAAACATCTAGTTAGGAGTGCACCAGCAAAACTCCAGGGTTAGAGGTGTACCGTGTAGAAACCTCTATGTAAAGGTTGAAGGTGAACCTGATTTAAAACCTTAGGTTTGAGGTGAACCATGAGAAACCTTCTTAGTGAAATCTGTTACTCTTAAGGGATGAGTGTGATAGCCGGGAGTGGAGTAGACAAGTAGTCGAACCACTATAAAAATGACTGTCTGTGATTGTTATTATTTTTCATTGTGTGATATTTCTCACATACTCTTATATCTGATAATCTAAGATCATACCTCATATACACACACAGTCATATCCATCACAACTTATATGCAACATATTTATTTTTTAAAAAGTTTGTGATTGGATCCTACTAGGCTTGGAAGCCAGTGAAGTTACATTTGAGTAATCCTGATAATTGCATATCTGATAGGATTAGTGAAATAGAATTTTGAATATATCATAAAATTTTAAAAAGTCTTATTCCCCCCCCCCCCCCCCCCCCCCCCCCCTGCCCCCCTCTAGGACATATTGCCATATTCCTACTTCGACTCAATTGGTCTTCACCGCAATTTCAGATGATCCTAATGAATACCTTAGGGACTCTTATTTGTAGTTGTGAAGCTCCACCTTACACACCCACTTGGAATTTTCGCAAACTGCTTCAAGTTGCATAATCCACGGATTTTTCACATTAGGCTTCGGTCGAACTGAAATTAAATCTGAAGTCAAGTCTGGATTTGGGAAGGATTTTGTCTCGGTAGTTGCCCGATTTCGGTTAGAATGAACTATATTCGGTTAGTCAAAACTTAAGTCGTCGGTCGGATCGAATTAATCCTCAGTCGAATTGAATTAACTCTTTTCAGTGTTGAAGCTTTTTATACACTTTTGGTCATGCCAAATACTCCCTTTAGTTAGACCAAGCTGGATTTTGGTCAGTCTGAATTGACCATTGGTTGAACTAAATAGCTTCTGAATTCCATTGTTTGTCACTGGACTATTTTGTGCAAGTTCGGTCGGACCGAACCTGTCCGTTTTTTGCTGCAGATTCTGCGATCTTTTGAGTCCTTTCTTCAGATTTTTATACTTGGTTTCCTTGGATCTTTGGCATATGAATTCTTCATTCTTGTTCTCCTAAGATCCCTCCTTTACCTTGGTGATTCTTGAGCATTAAATCCATACTTTTATCATTTTTTTCAATCTAAGCTCTTAGATTCACATTGCCACACAAACATACATAAAATATACTTTTAAGCAGTATCATGTTAATAAAACCAAGATATAAATAAGGGGGAATATGTAATATTTAACACTCAACACACTCCCCAACTAGCATTTTACTAGTCCTGAGAAAAACATGTATGAAGTGAACCTCAATTTTCAATGTTTAAGCCTTCTTCAGAAAACAATATTTTGTGCAATCGAGTATGAATGAGTAGAAATAGGACAAGAGAGTGGTACTTTTGAAAACCTAGAGCCGAATCATATAAGTGGTCAATCAATAGGTTCTTTATCAATTTCTTTAGAGCATAAGTTCCTATATCATGTTCTTCAATGTGCTTAGTGAAAATCAATTTACTTCCCATGATAATACTATCTTTTCATAATGTTAGCCATGTTCATCACATCAAGAGTAGTTACAAACTCCAGTGTTGATTCCGAACTCATCCCCTTCTCCTTCTTTTTCTAATTTTTGATTTTATACCGATGGTCACTTTTCTTTTCTTTTTTTTAATTCATTCATTTCAGAATTTTTCATTCTTTTTCAAATTTTTTCCATTCTTTTCATCATACATGACCTTTTTATCGATCTCACTATTTTCTAATTAGTTCTTGTAATCTTTTAAGGTGGATAAAATTCTCCATACTAAATTCTCAACATCTATCAGTGATTCACATGCCAATAATTAGAAATTTTAGCATAACTCATAGAAAGCAGCTTGAATGTATCTTGTGACTTACATTAACATGATATTTAGACTTCCTCTTAATCAATTGAGTGCAAGAACCATGAGTGATAGGCTTCTTAGTTGATCAAACTCCAACAATTCAAGATACAATCTTCATCTTATTATCCTACTCAAGGCATTCTTAATTACACAAACTATCGCTTTCCAAATAGGCCTTGAATTTGAAAATTTAAAAAATTTCAAAATTTTTTCTTAAAAACTAAGAAAATACTGATTAGTTACCTAATCCACATCCTCCAACCTAAAATCTACATTGTCCTCACTGTAAAAGATATAACCATGCAATATAAATGAGACAACAAAAACAATGGATAAGTGATGGAAAGGTAGTACCTGAAGAAGGTGAATTGCAGCTCTTCCAAAGTTCTCAATGCGAAGATGGGTTAGCACAAAGACTAGATAAGTGGAAAGCAAACTATCCTAGTCCTAAATCCTATGAAAGCAATAAACATAACTACACCTCTATCAAATTAGGAGGTCAATCCTGGTATACAGGAACAATCAAAGGTATGGACATATCCCCTAAATCAAATTTCTTAACAAATGGCTTTAAACGATGTCCATTCACTTTTAAAATATTGCCATTTGTTGGATTTAGAATCTCGATGACCCATAAGGATAGACATTTGTAATAGTGAAAGGGTCAGTCCAACGAGATCAAAGTTTACCTGAAAAAAGATATAACCGAGAATTGTATAAAAGGATTTTTTTGACCTATTAAGAATGATTTTCGAAGGATGTATCTATCATGGAACACCTTCATCCAGTCCTTGTAAATTCTTGAGATCTTGTATGTGTCATTCTGGATTTTCTCGAGTTCGTTCAATTGAATTTTGTGCAGTGAGCCAGTGTTATCCAATCTAAAGTTTAAATTTTTGATAGCCTGGTAGGCTCTATGTTCCAATTCCACAGGCAAGTGGCAAGCTTTTCCATAGATAAGTCCAAGGGAGACATTCTAATGGGAGTTAAAAGTTGTACGATATGCCCATAAAGCATTAGTCAAACGTATTGACCAATCCTTGCAATCAAGGTTAACTATTTTCTCCAGAATATGTTTAATCTCCCTGTTGGTAATCTCAGCTTGCCCGCTTGTAAGCGAGTGCTATGAAGTGCTCACCTTATGTGAGATGTCATATTTTTTCATTAAATTTGCAAATGGCCTATTATAGAAATGTGAATCTCCATCACTAATAATGGCACGCGGTGTTTCGAACTGAAAAAGGATATTTTCTTTTAAGAGTTTAATGACTATTTAATGGTCATTGTTCTAGCATGGGACCGCTTTGACCCATTTAGTGACACAGTATACTACTAGCAAAATTTATAAATTCCCAAAGGATTGGGAGAATGTGAAAAGGCTAAGCTATATGTCCTTGGGGGGGGGGGGGGGGGGGGGGGGGGGGGGGGGGGGGTTGTGAATAGGACTATGCCAAGTTTCAATGATATCAGCGGAATAAAAATAATTAAAGGAAAGATAACACTTTAAACAAACCATAGTACTGAAAAGTAAAGCAGCCTCAAATGTATGAGTATTGAGAGGTTGATACAAATGTTGTTCTAAGGACAACCTTACACCAAAAACCAAGGTTTATTGTAGGACAACCTTATTTCTAGAAAGGTCTTTATATCAAAAACTTAAACTAGATACAGAGAAATAAATAAATAAATAAATGAAATCTACACTATTACAACATTCCCCACAATGCTTGGAATGTAAATATTACAACATTCACATCCACAAGTACATCCCACAAACTTGAATGATAAAAGATATAGAAAATAAACCACACATCTAAACACAAAGAATTATAGTGGTTTGCCTGTGTGTACACCAACTATTAAACAACAGCCACACAGCTACTCCACTCATAATATCCTCACACAGTGGATTTTAGTGTTCACTATTAAAATAGGTTTTTCAGGTTCACCTAAAACTCTCACAATTGTGTTTTTTCAACTAGGCTTTACACAATTTAAAAAACCCTTCACTCTAAGTTTTCTGGCTTTCCTCAGATAACCAAAATAATGAGATTTTTCTGGCTTAATCTCAAAAGAAACTAAAAATAAAAGATTTACAAAAATGTAAAATACCTGGATTCCTCCTTTTGTTGTAGTCCGGAAGAACCATGTTGGAGTAGAAATTCAACAATGAAGTTCAATGTCCAATACTCACATATGAAATGGTTCTACGTTCTGAATTGATTTTAGAGTTAAAGTACCTTGGGTTAACTTGATTTGATTTTGATTCTAAGAAATGGCAATACCTCAATTCCTCTTTCAAATATAATTGGAATAAAAAAATTTAAAATCAAATGCAAAGAAAGCTACAAAAAGAGAATATTAAATGAGCACAATATAGTTTAAATAAATTACTAACTTATCTCTCAGAGTGATGCCTTGATGTTACTTGAATTGAATTACTAAACTTTATAATTTGTCGTCCATTTATAGGTGAGCATATCGCACCTTCGACTGGTCTTGTGGACACTACGACTGCTCGTAGGACCAATGGATTTTTAAAATTTTAAGCGCGATTGGATAAAGCTGTTCCACAATTGGTCATAGGCACTGCACAACTAGTCATGTGGAACCAAAAACAATTGCTGGAGTTCGAGTCGTAGCTGCCGGACTGGTCGTCAACGAATCATACACTATTCACATGACCGGTCTAGTAGTCTCCAGGATTGGTCATGGCTTAACAAAAAAAATTCAAAAAGTTACAATAAACTTAGGACTAGTCTAGGAATTTTTTGGACTAGTCGAGCCAGTGTTAGGACTAGTCGAATAGAGTCCAGGACTAGTTGAAGAATAGACCAATCACATATAAAATGAGCAATTGAATTATGTATTCAAAATGACCTACCCTAAGGTCAATTTAAGGTTGTCCAGACCTTGTTAGTGAAAAATAGACATTGAACTTCTATTCTTTTTATTTGATAGTCTTTCTTTGAAGTCCATGAAGCTTGCATTCTTGACACATGATGAAGCTTGTACTTGAGATCATTTTAATCTTGATTTTGTAGTACATATGTTGATCTTTACCTTGAGTCTTGAACCATTCACATGTCTTTTGATGTCTCTTTGAGACATTGAGCTTTAAATCTTAAGATGAGAACAATGTACTTGATCGTGCATTTAAAGTAGATCTTTGTTCTTGACTTGAAGCACTTGACTTGACTTGAACATATGATGCATTGCCTTGAACACACACACACACACACACACACACACACACACACACACACACACACACACACACACACACACATATATATATATATATATATATATATATATATATATATATATATATATATCAATATGCTACACAAGAAAAAGATTGTGGTTTTGGCACTACAAAATTTAACAATCAAAGGAGTAGAAACTATAGCACTTACAATCTCCCCCTTTGTCAAATTTGTGACAAAACACACTCCATTAAAAATTATAGAAGCATTACCTGTTCAATAAAGAATCATGCACCATATATACACAAGAGAGTATAATGCACAACAAATCATCATGAAATATCCAAGACACTTCCTTACTTTCTCCCCCTGAGTAGCACCAAAAAAAAAATGCTATAACCATGCTACTACCCTCTATCCTACAACCATGCTACTACCCTCAATCCATATCTATAAGCATAAACAAAATATTCTCCCCCTTTTTGTCACAATATGACAAAGGAAGAAACGAAGATTTGGAAGAGGAAAATAAAAAGAGGAATAATGGAGCAAACATAGTCAAGGTATGAAAGATATACGTAAAGTCAAAGATCACATATCATTAACTAGCATAAACCAAATTCATCCAAAGTTAGTCTAAAAAACTGAAAGAAAAGAGAAAGTATCACAAAAATTATTACAGGTCAAATTAGAAAATACTTAATCAAATCCTGAAAAAGGAGCAGCTATGGTAGGATCAATTTGATGAAGACCCTTGATAATGTGCCTAAGATACTTGCGTATATATTTAAACTACAAATCATAGGCAACATTCATGTTCTCTACCTTCTCCTCAAGTGCACGTAAATGCACATCAAAGTCAGATGGCTGATAGTCAGGGTCAGCCTTAGAATTTGAATCAAGTTCATTAAAAATATCATCCATGTTTACATCATCAGGTAAACCACCTTCTTCTTCATTCACTGCTTCAGCTCCACCACCACCTTCATTCACTTGGCCCTCAACTAATTGTAAATTCATCTTGTTTATATTTTTATTATTGAAGATAAGGTGATGAATAGGAGCCTATCCAATAGGTATAGCAACTAGCATGTGAGTAGCTAACACAGTCATAATATATGCAAATGGAATATCACTGTGACCCGAATGGAGATGGAATGACAAATCAAAGAATGAAGACAGATATTGGCTCTAAATATGATGGAATGCAAAATATGAACCATAAAAGAAGTGAGTTCGGTTTTGTTACTAGATCTAAGATAAAGATTAGAAATAAATATCCTATGAAGGACCTTGTATCTAGGTAACAAGTACCTTGAAGCGAGCGTATTCCCATTCTGACTCCATTGCACATCTATATTACATAATGCTCTAGTGAGCATACATTTTTCTGACTCAGATGGTTTATCAACTAGATTGCTAATAGGAATACTGTCACATTGACAGGTATATTCATAAGTCTAGAAACTAAATGTCTATAACTTTCAAATGGACCTTCTCTAGTTACTATTGTAAAAGTTAAATTTTTTGTAGAGAAATTAGAAATGCATGCGAACATAGACTGCACAATAGACCGGTATGCCGGCCCACCCCAATGTAGAATATTAACCCATCCTACAGATTGGAGAAGAGGAAAGAGATCAAAAGGAGCAAGATGTTCAACATGTACAGGTCGCTCAACTATCACATTACGCAACCTCAAATCCTGCACATAGGGAGGATCATCCTCGGGTGGTCGAAGCTGGCGCCTTGTGATAAGTGATGATCTGGATGTTGATGGACCACATGTGTTTTTCTTTCGACCTCTAGCATCCATTTGTAACTAGAAAATCAAAGAAGTAAGGAGTTACAAAAGATATGGAATGGGTTTTCTCAAAAATAGATTTTGGAGAAGAAAACCCCAAAAACTTCAAGAAAACTTGAAATCAAGCACTCCAAGGAAGAAAATGAAGTAAATAGAGCTTGAATCTAAAAGAAAAACTAAAATAATACACTGACCTTGATGAATCAAGAAGTTGGGTACGACTAGTCGTGCTACGGGCCATTAGAGAGAAAAGAGGAAATGAGGAAGAAAGGGTGTTTTCCCAAATTAAAAGATCCAGCACACTACACAACTGGTCGTGGGTTGTCCTCGACCGGTCATGCCACAACTGGTCGTGCACACACAAAAACATTCATTTTTCACATAGTTTTAAAATTTAAAATTATAATTTAATAAATATATAAACTATAATACAGAAATGCATACATAATAAATTTAAACTGCACATGCCAAGATCAAATTTCAATTTATTAACCTACTCTTGTTGAGCGATCTAGTGAAAATGTCAGTAAGTTGAGTCTTGGTCGGAATGTATTCCAATGAAATTATCTTTTCTTCCACTAATTCACGAATATAGTGATATCTAATCTTAATGTGCTTGGTTCATGAATGCTAGATTGGATTTTTAGGTATATTTATTGCATTGGAATGATCACAATATAAAACCATTGAATCCTATGTAATTTCGTAATTGCTTAACATTCTATTCATCTATACGAGTTGAGCACATGCATTTTCAGCTACGATGTATTCAGCCTCAGCTATTGAGAGCGATACTGAACTTTATTTCTTGCTAAACCAAGAAACTAAACAGTTTCCAATATAGAAACAACCACCACTAATTGATTTCCTATAATCGATATTACCAGCCCAATCAGCATGTGTACCTAGCCAACTGAACACTAGTATCATGTGGATACCAGAGACCAAAATTTGCTGAACTTGCGACATATCGCATAATCTTCTTAACAAAAATTAAATGTGACTCTTTAGGGTCATATTGATATCTTGCACAAATTTCAACACTAAAGGCAATATCAGGTCTACTTGCAGTTAAATAAAGTAAACTGTCAATCATATTACGATATAATTTAGTATCCACACATTTACCTGTAGAGTCTTTTGAGAGTTTTAATGATGTACTCATAGGAGTATCAAAGTTTTTTCCATTCTCAAATCCAAACTTTTTAATTAAGTTCAGAGCATATTTGGTTTGGGAAATAAAGATACCATCAGGTTGTTATTTCACTTGCAACCCTAGGAAATAATTCAATTTCCCAACCATGCTCATTTCGAATTTAGATTTCATAAGATCTGCAAACTTAGCAGTCATGTTAGTATAGGTAGATACTTAAATAATATCATCAACATAGATCTGAACTATTAAGATATAATTGTTATATTTCTTAATAAAAAGATTCTTATTAACACTTCCCATTTGAAAATCATGCCTAAGTAAAAACTTAGTTAATTTTTGATACCATACCCTGGGATCTTATTTTAAACCGTAGAGAGCCTTTTTTAAGCAATAGACATAATCAACATTCTTAGGGTCTTCAAAACCCGTTGGTTGTTTAACATACACTTCTTCATATAGATCACCATTTAAGAAGGCACTCTTTACATCCATTTGATAAATTTTAAATTTTCTAAAGCAAGAAATGGATATAAATAGTCTGATTAATTCAAGACGAGCTACTGGGCCAAAGGTTTCATCATAATCGATACCTTCAATTTGAGTATACCCTTGTACCACCAGTCTAGCCTTGTTTTGAATTATATTATCAAGTTCATCAGACTTATTTTGAAAATGCATTTAGTTTCGATAATATGTTTATCTTTAAGTCTAGTAACTAAGTACTAAACATCATTTCTTATAAATTGGTTAAGCTTTTCTTGCATCGTAACCATCCAGCTTCGTCAGTAAGAGCTTCTTTTACATTTGATGGTTCGATCTGAGATGTAAAGCACACGTAATTACATGTCTTCTAGTTCTCTATGAGTGCGCACACCAGTGAGAGAGTTTCCAAGAATCTGAGTGGTTGGATGATCTTTGACAGTCCTCAGTTCAGAGTTATTTTGACTTGATGAAGTATCTGGTTTGTCAATTAGAAGAATTTCATCATTATCTGAACTTGAGGCAGGTGTATTTAAGTGAATGTCAATGACCACATTGATGGACTCTTAAATTACATCGGTCCTCTTATTCAATACTCGATATGCTCCACTATTCAAAGAATATCCTAAAAAGATCCCTTCATCAGTTTTAGTGTCAAACTTACCCAGATTTTCACGATCACATAAAATATACCACTTGCTACCAAAAACTCGAAAGTATTTGACAGTAGGCTTCTTATCAAACCACATTTCATAAGTCATTTTATTGTTTGACTTACTTGTATAAACCCGGTTGATTATATAACAGACAATATTTACGGCCTTAGTCCAAAGATTTCTAGAGAGCTTCATACTGTTTAACATTACATTTTCCATTTCTTGCAGCACTCTATTTTTTCTTTCAACAATTCTATTTTATTGTGATGTTTTGAGCATAGAGAATTCATGTGAAATTCCTGATCACAACAGAATTTCTCAAAACTTCTAATCTCAAATTCTGATCCATGATCAGTATAGATCTTACTAACTTGAGAACATTTTTCAGTTTGGATCCATTTGATAATCCTTTTTCCTTCATCACGGGTTTTTGATTTATCCTTTAAGAAGGCTACCTAAGTGAATCTGGTAAAATCATCCACGATTACCAGTATGTATTTTTTTCTACCTCGACTCTCCATCCTGGTTGGTCCTATAAGATCCATGTGGAGAAGTTCGAGCGGTTTGGATGTCGCATTGGAGTCCTTTTTGTGAGCACTCGTAGTTTTCTTGCCAATCTGGAATTCACCACATATTTTGTCTACTTTCTGTAATTTAGGTAGACCTCTTATCAGTTCTCTTTTGCTTAATCTATATAAATTACGGTAGTGTACATGTCTAAGGCGTTTATGCCATAACTCAATCTCATTGGAATGGACCATGTAACACGATTGACTAGATGAGCTAGAATCACTAACAATATAGTATTTTTCAAAAGTTCTACGACCAGTTAATATTACAGAACCCTTTTTGTTTAAAATTTCAAAACCTTGGTTAGAAAATTTTACACTCTGATTTTTATCACATATTTGAGAAATGCTTAATAAGTTATGTTTTAGACCTTCTACATATAAGACATTCTCAAATAAAGGGAGGTTAAAAAGTTGAGCTATACCTTGGCCAATAATTCTGCAGTTTCTACCATCACCAAATGTGACTGATCCATCAATAATATCATTAAAAGTGGTGAATAGACCTTTGTCACCAGTCATGTGCCTGGAGCATCCACTATCTAGGTACCACTTTGAATGGCTAGAAGCTTTGAAAGCAGTATGGGCAACCAAACAAGTAACTGTAGGAACACATTTCATAACAGTTTTGAGTTTAGGAGTATAGTTGGTCTTCTTGTATTTGTAGTTGTTGTAAGAATGACCTATTGAGTTAGATTTTAAGAGCTCCTTAAGTAAATCAACTATTTTCTCAGCTAAAGGGTTTTAGTTCTGATTTTTATAGTTGATATGGTTGTCTTTAGGTTTAAAAGATTGGAAAGTTTTAGTCTTTTTAGAAAAATTTTGATTTGAACTATTCCCTTTTGAGTTTGAAGACTCTCCTTTCACAAACTTAGGAGGAGTATTCTTCTATTGAGGAGGAACATTTTTATTGTAGCCCAAACCGGATCGGTCGCCACATTTTCTTGATCTAGACAAAAGATTTTCTAACTTTGGATCTCCTTAGGCATACCTCTATGTATCTTTTAAACTCAAAAGCAAAGAGACTTCAAGTTTAAGTTTTTCATTTCCAGATTTAAGATTCTCAATAAGGGAGGTTTTGAAATCTAAATTGCATTTTGATTTTTCAAAATAATCTGAAATGTGGGATTTTTCTAAAACAAGAGAATCAAAATTTTCTTTAAGTTTTAAAAACTTTTCTTTTTGAAGTTTTAGTTTTACCGTAATCTTACAACTTTCCTTGTATAGGGCATTGTAAGCATCTTAAAGATCTTCTTCATTTTCATGATCACTATTTAGATTTTCTTCATTAGTTGAATCATCATGATCTGAAAAAGTGAATTTGGCTAGAGTCATAAGGGCTTTAAGTTCACTGCCTGACTCAGTTTCAGAATCTTCTGATTCAGAAGAAGCTTCAGAGTTAGTGGATTCATCCCAAGTAGCTAACATTCCTTTCTTTTTAGGTTTGTCCTTCTTAGGACACTTGTTTGCTAAATACCCATATTCATGGCAGTTGTAACACTGACTGTCTTTTAAAGATTTTTGAGTTTTAGGTTTAGATTTCTTCTTATCAATAGATTTTTAAAAATCAACCCTCTTTTTACTTTTAAAAATTTTGTAAAAATTTTTAGTTAAAAGGGTCATATCATCTTCAGAGTTTTCTAAATTATAATTACTACTATTTTCTTAAGAAATAATTTTAGAAGATTAAAGGGCAACTGATTTACCTTTAGGAGCTTTAAAAGTTAACTCATAAGTATGTAAAGAGCCAACTAATTCTTCTCCCCTCATATTATCCATATTATGAAGCTCCTGGATTGCCGTTACCTTAGAATTAAACCGTTCAGGAAGTGAGCTTAGTATTTTTGTACAAATTTTATTTTCTGAGATTTTATCACCAAGACCCCACATAGAGTTCACAATGTCATTTATCTTGTATAGAAGTCCATGAATATTTCATTTTCTTCCATACGTATTTTCTCAAATTTGGTTGTGAGGATTTGAATTTTAAATTTCTTGACAATTGATGTTTCCTCATGTGTCATTTATAAAATGTCCCAGGCTTGCTTTATAGAATCACGGGATATAATTCTTTTGAATTAATCCGGTGATAGTGCGCAAGTGATTGCATTTAGTGCTTTTACATTTGCACTATCACTTTTCTGAAGTGTGGTCTAAGAGAAGTAAGGCGTAATTCTCATAGATTTAGATCTATCGGTACTAGTCACTTCAGTGGTAGGAGGGGTCCATTCAGTCATTATGGCTAGCCACACACTCTCATCCATGAATTTAAGAAAAATCCTCATCCTGGCTTTCCATAAGCATAATTGGAGCCATTAAATGGTGGAGGCCTACTGACTGAAAGGCTATCAAAATTTGACATGTTATAAATAGCTTAGATCGATTAGCTCAGGAAATAAATTCAAAAATATAATAATTAAAACGAGTTATTGGGCTCTGATATCACTTGAAAAGGCCAAGCTATATGTCCAAGAGAGGGGGGGGGGGGGGGGGGGGAATAGGACTATGCCAAGTTAAAATGATATCAGCGGAATAAAAATAATTAAAGGAAAGATAGCACTTTAAACAAACCACAATACTGAAAAGTAAAGCAGCCTCAAATGTATGAGTATTAAGAGGTTGATACAAATGTTGTTCAAGGACAACCTTACACCAAAAACCAAGGTTTATGGTAGGACAACCTTATTTCTAGAAAGGTCTTTATATCAAAAATTCAAACTAGATACAGAGGAATAAATAAATGAAATCTACAATATTACAACATTCCCCACAATGCTAGAAATGTAAATATTACAACATTCACATCTACAAGTACATCTCACAAACTTGAATGATAAAAGATATAGAAAATAAACCACACATTCAAACACAAAGAATTATAGTGGTTCGCGTGTGTGTACACGAACTGTTAAATAACCGCCACATAGCTACTCCACTCTTAATATCCTCACACAGTGGATATTAGTATTCACTATTAAAATGGGTTTTTCAGGTTCACCTAAAACCCTCACAATTGTTCTTTCAAGTGGGCTTTACACAATTTAAAAAACCCTTCACTCTGAGTTTTCTGGCTTTCCTCAGATAACCAAAACAATGAGATTTTTTTAGTTTAATCTCAAAAGAAATCAAAAACAAAATATTTACACAAATGTAAAATACCTAGATTTCTCCTTTTGTTGTAGCCCAAAAGAACCAAGTTGGAGTAGAAGTTCAACGATGAAGTTTAGTGTCTAATACTCACATATGAAATGGTTCTAGATTCTAAATTGATTTTAGAGTTAAAGTACCTTGGGCTAGCTTGATTTGATTTTGATTCCAAGAAATGGGAATACCTCAATTCCTCTTTCAAATATAATTGGAATAAGAAAATTCAAAATCAAATATAAAGAAAGCTACAAAAAGAGAATATTAAATGAGCACAATATAACTTAAATAAATTACTAACTTATCTCTCAGAGTGATGCCTTGATGTTACTTGAATTGAATTACCAAACTCTGAAATTCGTCATCTATTTATATGTGATCTTATCGCACCTTCGACTGGTCCTGTGGACACTACGACTGGTTGTAGGACCAATGGATTTTTAAAATTTTGAGCGCGATCAGATAAAGCCGTTCCACGACTGGTCGTAGGAACTGCACGAACGGTCGTGTGACCTCCACGACTGGTCATGACCTTTCCATAACTGGTCATGTGGAACCAGAAACAGTTGCTGGAGTTCGAGTCGTAGCTGCAGGACTAGTCATGAACGAATCGTGCACTGCTCACATGACCGGTCGAGCAGTCTCCAGGACTAGTCGTGGCTTAACAAAAAATTTCAAAAATTTACAACAAACTTAGGACTAGTTTAGAAATTTTTTAGATTGGTCGAGCCAGTGCTAGGTCTAGTCGAACAGAGTCCAGGACTAGTTGAAGAACAGACCAATTACATATAAAATGAGTAATTGAATTATGTATTCAAAATGACCTACCCTAATGTCAATCTAAGGTCGTCCAGACCTTGTTAGTGAAGAACGGACATTGAACTTCTTTTCTTTTTAGTTGATAGTCTTTCTTTGAAGTCCATAAAGCTTGCATTCTTGACACATGATGAAGATTTTACTTGAGATTGTTTGAAGCTTGATTTTGTAGTACATATGTTAATCTTCACCTTAAGTCTTGAACCATTCACATGTCTTTCGATGTCACTTTGAGACATTGAGCTTTAAAGCTTAAGATAAGAAGAATGTACATGATCTTGCATTTGAAGTAGATCTTTGTTCTTGACTTAAAGCACTTGACTTGACTTGAACATATGATGCATTACCTTGAACTTATATATATATATATATATATATATATATATATATATATATATATATATATATATATATATATATATATCAATGTGCTACATAAGATAGATTGTGGTTTTGGCACTACAACATTTAGTAATCAAAGGAGCAGAAACTATAACACTTACAGAATGGCCTCATGAAATTGATGCCCCAACAATCAAATACTTTAATCATTAGAATGGGATTCAAAGGCATCATATTTCAACGGGACAATGCTCCCAATTTCTGACAATGCTCGCTAGCCTTGCAGAAATCATGAGCATATTTGAACATAGTGGACCAATAGAAGCTACATTGTAGAATTTTGGTTGTGGTCTTTTTAGCGGAGAAGTGACCACCACAGGCATGAGAGTGACAGAAGGAGATGGCACTTTGGTGTTCATTGTCTAGAACACATCTCCTTAGAATTTGATCTGGACAATATTTGAATAAACATGGGTCATTCCAGAAGAATTTATGAACCTTGGCGATGAATTTTTTTCTTATCTTGTGCAGTCCAATGAGTCGGCGTGAAACCTGTAGCAAGATAATTTATAATGTCAGCAAACCAAGGTAAATGGGAGAGTTTGAATAGTTGTTCATTAGGGAACATGTTGTTTATAGGTGTCATCTCAAGGGAATCTAGAATATCAAGTCTGGAAAGATGGTCAGCCACTATGTTCTCTACTCTCTTTTTGTCTTGTATTTTCAAATCAAATTCCTAGAGTAGGAGGATCCATCTTATCAAGCGGGGCTTAGCATCATTCTTAAAAAGAAGATATTTCAGCACTGCATGATCAGTGCAGATGATGATCTAGGATCTAATCAAATAGGACCTAAATTTATCCAAAGTGAACATGACAGCTAGGAGTTCCTTTTTCGTAGTAGAGTAGTTCATCTAGGCAGAATTTAAAGTTTTACTTGTATAATGAATAACGTAGGGCTTCTTCTCTTTTCTCTGGCCTAACACCCCCCTAATATCATAGTTGGACGCATCACACATAATCTTAAAAGGAATACTCCAGTCAGGTGGTTGCATGATAGGTGTGGTAGTTAACATGCCCTTAAGCTTAGTGAAAGCTTCCTGACATTGATCTGTCCACTCATATGGTACATCCTTTTAAAGTAGATTGTATAAAGGATGAGCGAGGTGATTGAAGTCCTTTATGAATCATCTGTAAAAGCTACCATATGCTAAGAATGATCGCACATCTCGTATGCTCTTGGGTGGAGGTAGGTTAGAGATAAGGTTAATTTTAGCCATGTCCACATCGATTTCTTTGGACGAAATTATATGTCCAAGAACTATTTCCTTAGAAACCATGAAATGACACTTCTCCCAATTTAGTACCAAATTATTTTCCTGACATCGCTTTAGCATATTTTTTAGATTTTCCAAACACTAGCTGAAGGATGGACCAAAGGCAGAGAAGTCATCCATAAAGACCTCTAAATATTGCCCTACTATGTCAAAAAATATACTCAACATGCATCGCTGAAAAGTGACAGGAGCATTACACAGTCCAAATGGCATCCTTCGGTAAGCAAAGGTTCCGTAAGGACATGTGAACATTATCTTTTCCTGATCTTCAAGGGCTATCTCTATCTGATTATAGCCCGAATATCCGTCAAGGAAGTAATAGTAAGAGTGGGCAGCTAGCCTTTCCAAATTTTGATTAATGAAGGGCAAAGGAAAGTGGTCCTTCCTCGTGATGGTATTCAATTTCCTATAATTAATGCACACTCTTCAACCAGTAATAACTCTAGTTGGTAAGAGTTCGTTGTTAGCATTAGCTACGATGGTGATTCCGGACTTCTTTGAAACCACCTGAGTTGGACTCACCCATTGGCTACTGATATGGGGTATATAATACCTACATCCAACAACTTTAGTACTTCGACCTTAACCACTTCCTTCATGTTTGGATTTAATTTATGTTGTAGTTGCCAGGAAGTCTTCGCATTATCCTCAAGATGAATGCGGTGAGTGCAAATCAATGGGTCAATTCCCTTGAGGTCCATAATTGACCATCTAAGGGCTCATTTATATTCAATGAGGGTTGAGATAAGCATACTCCCATGTTCTTACTCAAGGAGGGAAGAAATCACCAACAGGTATGTATCATCTTAACCTAAATAGACATATTTAAGATTACAGGGCAAAGGTTTTAGGTCAAGCTATAGTTCTTTGAGGTTAAATACTAGAGGCACAACATTAGCGTAACGCCTTGAATTTTAAGGATAGAGAAAAGCTCGACTCCCGAGATTCTAAACATCAATTATGCCTTGCAGAAGCCGATTTCTCAATTACTTCTACGTTGGTCATTTGAGCATGCATAGAACTTTACTAAACCATGTATCATACTATAGATTTAATATGATTAAAGTAAATGTGTAAGTCCAAAACATATATTGTGAGATTCCTTCCAGTGTGTGGGTCGACAGCTAGGTTCGATATATATATGTATGTAAATCCAGAAATAAATAAAATGAGGCAGTATAACATCTAGCTAAGCCCATATGTCCAGTGCTCCCTATCTACAAGTACGTGGCCTACATTGGCCCATCTGAGAGCTGAAAATAAGATAACTCCTCATCCATGAATGCTTGCACTAGTGCATCGACATCAACAGTCACTACATCTACATTTGCGTCTGATTGGTGTTTTAAAACACTGTCCTAGAGTGGGAGTGAGTGATCAACTTAGTGGTTCCATAGAGTATGGGTTACATATATTATCAAGTCTATTAATATAAGAATGATAAAGCAATATCATACAATCACTTCTTAATTACACTTCTTAATGCGAATAATGAGGTTATGAAATGATCCATGCTCTCACCAATTGACACTCGCTTAACATGCGACTCCGACCACGTGGTTGGCAAATGCCAATACTTCCTCAACATGCGACTTCAATGTCTATTTTGCAACATTATAAACTAATGCGATGCGGTGGATAATCATGTTAGCCGAGTGATTAATTATGTCTATTCATCTAGCAGTTTGGGGAAGCTAGGGAACCTCCCTTTTAGTTATCGGTCTCCACTGAATCACTAGGTGCCGGACTACCACAACAGTCTTATGCTTCTAATCTTTGATCCATCTAGGTTCGTTACTCTCAGCTGAATACATACAAAAGGCAAGTTGTAAAAGTAATGCTCGTGATCACTACGGGGAGGCTCATACCCCAACGTAGGCTGACAGAAGGACAAGGTATTCATACCACCATGTCCGACTCATGAGTCTTGAGGATCGCGATGGTAAAGCTTAATAGTAGACCTTTGCAAATGGTAAGGGGGTGTCCCAGATTCAAACAGTTGTAATCATACATGGTCAACATATATAAGTTTAGCCAGTTCTTTAGACAATTTTGGTTAATACAGGTGAACACTGACATAATCGGCATGGAGTGTGTAAGCACCCTTCATGGCCCAGCTAATGTCGGTCGTCCGTGTTTGACCCGAATCGATCAAACTTGCCTAGGGCAGCCAAACTAATTTGGTCAACCCATATTTGAGAATTTGCCAATTAACCAGACTATTCTTGTAATCCTACTTCTTAATCTAATCAAGTCAATGAACATTAAAGATGATTGCATTCACATTCAATCATAAAAATCAATAATCTACTCATTCAGGCATTTCATCGAACACGCAGGTGTCACTATCTTAAGAATTGTAAATCTTGGACTGAAATTAAAATACACATAGGTTATCATACAAATTCTAAGTTGACAATCATAAATCATTCACTGAACAGTAGAATTAATAAACAACAACCTAAACATTTATGGTCCGCACCTTATGACGTTTTGCCCAACACATGGAGCTCCTTGGGTTAGAGTTTTGAGAAAATCGTTGAAAGACCTAAGCACCATACAAGCTTGTAAGATTAGGGACAAACAATTATTGAAACCCTAGATTACAAGTGGAATTCAACACTTACCTCTATTCTTTGTAGGGAAAGCTCTGGCGATGACTCTTGTTACGAAAAGGTGGTTAAAGATGGGATGAGGTGGAAGTGCACCAACACCCACACCCTAAGCTCTCTCTCTCTCTCTCTCTCTCTCTCTCTCTCTCTCTCTCTCTCTCTCTCTCTCTCTCTCTCTCTCTCTCTCTCTCTTTCTCCTTACTCCTCTTTCTCTTCTCTTTTTTCTCCCTTTTTCTTTTGCTCTAGGGCATGAAATTCATATGGGAGGAGGAGGTGCCTAAATAAGGCCCTTATATAGTGCTAGAAGTGATGCAAATGGCCCCAATGGCCATATACTCATTACATTAACCATTAAAGAGGGTTTTTAACCACTAATGGGACCCATTATGAGGTGTAAGGGTCAATATAAGCCATGGGATAAGTGTCTCAATAAGCGATCTATATTTGGACATAAATATACGATGATCGGCATACCAATCAACCGGGAAGGCCCTAACTTTTATCGATGGTCAATGATGATCAATCGAGGCTGTGGTTGTATGAATATGTGTGGAGAAATATCTTTAGTCGGTAACCCAAATTTGGCCATGAACTGATAGTTCAAAATTCTCAACTTCGTGAAAGAGTGTACAATTTAAATTATTTAAGTTTCAGGTTCTTCTCTAGGATATTTACACTTCTCATGCACCTGCTCTTCGACTCTAGTTGAGCAATCTTAGACACTATCCAGGTTTGGCTCAGTGATGGACATCATGCCTAGTAAGACCGACATTATTCCTAGTTTTGGAACTAATAGCCCACTACCAAGTAGTCTAGAGATCGTTTGGATAATCAAGGCATTTCTAGACTAAATTATGTAGTAAGATTTCTTATGCGCAATGACTATGGTTTGGATTAACTATGTTCATAGTGTGGCCTATTCGCAATTAGTGAAAATGGTGATTCAGTCAAAATCATTCTTAACTATTGGTTCATAGGCTAAATGGATAATTGGATCACTTTGGTTTGTTGATTATGATCGGACCCCTAGTTGTCTCAGCTTTGGGTAGATCTTTAATTTAGTTGTAGTCATCTTAATTGGTTAGTGATAGGCTTGGTAGATTTGAGCCTTATGTGAACAAATCACAAGGTTATACTTTATGCTCAAGTGATTAGGCAGATTCGTTGGCTTTCTATGGTGGATTAATCAAATTTTTATGGTTCTTTATTGGTACCTGATTTTTTATTTAAACCAATCTGATTTAAATAATTTTAAACTCGCAAGTATACGAATTAGATGTAGACATGGTATGTATTATGAGATCGTTTCCATGAGGACTGGTTGTCACAACTCACAATTTACGATTCTTCTTAACTAATCTGACAAATAGTTTTGCTAACAATTAAGTAAAATAATAATTATCTATGAAAAATAACTAAGAACAATGAGGAAAATTCAATCAAGGAGAGTACTAGGACTTTTGAATCTACTCCTAATTATCCTGACCCTTGTTTTACCTATTGATTCACCCTAATTTAGATTGATATAAATTTAATAAATAAAGCATACTCTATGTCCTTGGTCGGGCACAAAGAATGTATAATCCCTTAAAGCATATGGATCACATCTTTCCATCCATGGTCAGGCATGGAGAGATGTAGATTCCTTTTTGTTTCTCTATAGGAAACTTGTTCATGGTCAGACACAAGCACCTAGATTAGATTCCAAACAACATCCACATCTAAACTTTAGTTAAGCTCATAGAATGGAGAAGTACGGAGTTTTCAGTTAAGCGCACTAGAGAAAGAAAGAAACCAATCAAATTCAGATAAAATTAACAATAAAAAAGAGTCATTCAAATTAGGGGCTTCATCTCAGCCTTAGCTAAGAAATTAGCAATCCATAAATTTAAATAGAGAGAAGGAAAAATAAATTTTAAAAGCTAAGAACATCCCCCTTCTTCCTTCCTCTCTCTCTCTCTCTCTCTCTCTCTCTCTCTCTCTCTCTCTCTTCTCTCTCTTCTCTTTCCTTTCCTCTGGATCTACTCTCCCCCCTTGCTGCCTCCTCTTTCAAGCTCTCCAAGCTCCTTTTATAGCTGCTGGAGTCGGTGGAGAGGGGAAATCCTTGGAGGAGTCAGCGGTTTCGCAGAAGCGGCACCGCACAGCTACACTTACGCAGCTAAGAAGATGACAGAACACGGCCCACTTTCCTTGCTTCTTTTCAAAAAAATCAACGTCCCTTGGGGTATTTATGGACTAGCTACACAATGGACAGATTAGATCTTCCATCTGATCAAAGATGGTGGGCCACAACCGCCTGAAAAACTACTTTTCATGGACATGCGTAAGCCTACGCACGTCCTTCCCTGATGTGATCGGTGGGCCCTACAGAAGTGCTTTCGGGGAAATCCACCCCGTCCATTAGATTTAGGATGAAATTTCATTCAAAGATGGATGGTTTTGAATGTCAATTGACACGGCCTAGAGAAGTAATCACGCTGCAACCATTTTAAACATCACAGGACAGCCTGTTTATGGCCTCTGTATCGCGCATATGTGTATGCATGGTTACAAACAGTCAGCATGGGTTCAATCCTTTCGAAGCCTTCTACAAGATGGACAACTTGGATCAGCCGTACGGGCCATTATGGTTGCCTACTGATGATCGAACAATGCCCCTGTTTCTGTTTCATAGCAACGGAGAATGGAAGTTGCCGTTTTTGAAGAGGATACGGTCAAAGGTTGATTTGACCAAGGTGAGGGTGCGATGCATGGCTGGTGCATTTGTGCACGTACACGCACCATGTACAGGAGGGTCCACTGTGATGATTCTGAGAAATTTAATCCATCTATTTAATTGGTATCCCCATTTAAGGTATTGAATCCGAATTTGAGGCATATCCAGATAGCAGGTGGGCCCCACTTAATGAATTAAAGGGTTGATCTGGCCATTGGGCCACTTCCCGAGATATCCAATGGCTGAAATTTTATGTGTATGGGTTAATTTATGGCCCCCAGGCCATGTATAAAGTTTTAAGCCAATCGGATGGCGGGAACCATGTGATCTTGCATTTTACACCAATTTCGGGCCTCTTTAACGTGAACGACTTGATTTTCTTGGATCCCTAGCGTATAAATCCATCAAACTTGGTCCTCTGGAATCCGTCCCCTGCTCTGATGACTTCAGAGTGTCAAATCCACGCTTTTAATACTCTTTTTCAGTCAACGCTCCTGATTACTACCTGTAGCAAAAACACATTTAAAATATGACATTAACCATTATCATGTATGTAAAATCAGGTAATAACTGGGGTCTGATATACAATATTTGACCCTCATCACAATCCCCAGCCAGCATTTTACTAGTCCGGAGCAAAACATGTGAAAATAATTTTAGAAACAAAAGGGCAATTCCTGTTAACCCAAGTGACTTGTTAACAAATAGTCGAGATGCAAGAATTCTAAGATTCATGAATGTTAAGTAGAATTTTCTTTCCTAGAATCAAGCTGATAGTAAACTTCATAATCAAGTTCAAATTATTAATCCATTAATTAGAACAATTCTAAACATTGAGTTTAATGAGTGTATAGTGTAATCTCGGCTTACAATCATTAAGAGATCCAATTGTCAATTTCATGTTATCATTGGTAATTAACAACGAAATTCATGACAACCAAAACTGAAACCAACACTTGCCTTACAGATTAACTTTTCATTCTATCAGCCTTTGATTTATATATATATATATATATTTTCATGAACAGTAATGCCAAGGAGGGGAATCAAATCCTCACCTATAGGGAGCAAACCTATGGTGAAAACTTGTCACCTAACTTTCTCTAAATGTCAACCATAGGGGATCAAATCTACACCTATAGGGAGCAAACATATGGTGAAGATTATGCAACTTACCCTTTCAATTCTTCTTACTAAACTAATGCTAAAAATATTATTTTTCAGACTGGTTCCTTTCCTGCTTAGTGATTACTAAGTTAATCATTCAATTATCGA
The DNA here is from genome assembly GCA_037074715.1 of Magnolia kwangsiensis. Taxonomy (NCBI): domain Eukaryota; kingdom Viridiplantae; phylum Streptophyta; class Magnoliopsida; order Magnoliales; family Magnoliaceae; genus Magnolia; species Magnolia kwangsiensis. Next base: position 75,478,710 of record CM073578.1, read on the forward strand.
ACCGAAACCTCAATGTGTAAGCGAGATGTGATATGTGAAATCATAACTCAATCAATGTTTACAACTTCTAATCATGGGTTAAGAACTTAGACTTAACTATGAAAATGTAACAGATAACTGAATCCAAGAGTCATAAATTACCAACATCACGTATCTTTTAATTTTGAAATCAAAACTATCCTTCAAAATCACTTCAAATTCACAAGAAATTCTAGAAAAATTTAAAGAAAAATTTAAAAAATTTTACAATGTTTGCTCAAGACCAAGAAAAATGCTAATCAGGTAGCCTAATCTCCCACCCCCAACCTAAAATCTACATTATCCTCAATGTAAAAGAAATAAGCATGCACTGCACCTAGGATAATGAAAGTAAAAGAGGAGTAATGGAAAGATAGTACCTGAATGAAAGAATCAAGAGGCTTTCCAAAGATATCAATGTAAGAGCAAGTTAACACAAGAGAGAAACCAACAAAAGTAAAATAAAAATAATAAAAATAAAATCCTACCTACACTACTTTTGCAGGCGCTCTTGATTGCATTTAGCATATGCAACAGGCCTTTAAACCCCTAGGTTACCCCTAGTGGACGAGTTGTAGTCTCGTGAGGGTTTACAGCAATGTTACCCATAAACATTGAACTAACTAGGGAAAAGAAAAAAATAAAATAAACTAAAATGAAAGGCTAGGTTGCCTCTCAGGAGCACTAAGTTTAACGTCTTTAGCCAAACAAGAATGGACAATGAATTAATCAATCTTGATAAGCTAGGTCTGGCAACTAAATTTCCTCAACACCTTGATTAACCAATCCTAGACTTTGTGGGAATAACTTGAACCATGCTATCTAAAATGGGGTAAATGATATCATCGTCTAATAATTTAAGCACTTCCACTCGAATAACTTCTTCCATGTTAGAGTTAAGCCTTCTTTGCATTTCATGCAACGTTTTCGCATTTTCTTCATGATCAGTATGATGCATATACAAAATGGGGCTTACTCCCTTCACATCCTCTATCGTCCACCCAATAGCTGCCTTATATTCTCTAAGCACTTTAAGCAACTTACTCTCTTACCCCTTCTCAAGGTTAAAAGCTATGATGACAGGCAGAGTCTCAGAAGGACTTAAAAATGCATACTCAAGATTTTCAGGTAAGTGTTTAATGTTAAGTTCAGGTGGTTTCTCAATAGATGGGACCAGTTTAGACTCAGAGGGTGGAAGAGGTTCCACTTTAGCTTTTCATTTTGTAGTTTCCATTATAGGAGTAGAGTCGAGCAATGCATTGACTTCTTGGATGGAACTTTCTATGTCAAAATCCATGCCAAAATGTGCTAAGAAAGTCTCAAGTGCGTCTTCGGAAGAATGAAGGAAAGATTCATGCACTAGACTCTCAATCATGTCCACTTCAAATATATCATCTGAGTCTGCTGGTTGTTGTCCAACATTAAAAACATTGAGCTTTATCTTCATGTTACCAAAAGATAACTTCATGACTCTATTCCTGCAATTTATGATAGCATTGGATGTGGCTAAGAATGGACGTCCCAGAATAACCAGGATTTGACTAGTAGGATTTTGGACAGGCTGAGTATCTAGAACGATGAAATCCACTGGAAAATAAAACTTATCAACCTGGATTAACACATCGTCAATAACACAAGGGGCACCTTGACAGATCTATCAGCTAATTGTAGTGTTATTTTAGTTGGTTTCAGCTCACCAAGTCCTACCTGCTCATATACAGAATATGGTAACAAATTAACACTGGCCCCTAAATCAAGCAATGCCTTCTTGACCTTATGATCTCCTATGACGCAGGAAATGGTTGGAGCTCCTAGATCCCTAAATTTAGGAGGGGTTTTGTTTTGAATCATGGAGCTGAGTTGCTCCGCAAGGAAGACCTTCTTATGAACATTCATCTTACGCTTCTGAGTGCATAAATCTTTAAGAAACTTAGCATAAGCAGAGACTTGCTTGATAGCATCAAGCAATGGAATATTAATTTGCACTTGCTTAAACATGTCCAATATCTCATTAAAGTTATTTCCTTTCTTAACTAGTGTCAGACGTTGAGGAAAAGGTGTTTTAGGCACATAGGATGACACATGAGTGGTTTCTGGAGGGTCAAAGTGCTTTTGGACTTTGGATGCACTAGTATGTCTCTTCGCTTTATTTTAGTCTTTCGATTTGGAATTTGATTCTTCCCTAGGCATCTTTACTTTGTTCTCAATCTGTTTACCAGAACTAAGGGTAATGATAGATTTGGCTTGTTCATGATATTATTTTTGATTTGAGTTAGAGCCAATCTCATACTGTCCTTTTGGATCTGCCACAGGTTGACTAGGGAACTTGCCCTTCTCTCTCTCACTCAATGTGGCAGCAAGTTGACCCAACTATACTTTCAGCTTGGCAATAGATTTTCCATTTGCATATAAGCTTTGCTAGTTAGTATAGTTTGTTGGGTGTCTTTTTGAAATTGAAGTGAACTCTGCATAAAATGATTGAGTGTATCCTCAAGAGATGGTTTCCTAGATTGTGGAGGTACTTGTTGATATTGTGAAAACTGTTGAAGCTTTTAACTACCAACTTGGGGGTAAGGTTGCATAGGAGGATTTTCAGATGGTCCTCGTTGTGTTCCTTTTGTCCAAGAAAAATTTGGATGTCTAGCCCACCATAGATTATAGGTTTCTGAGTAAGGATCATTCCCAGGTCTATGAAAGGTGCTCACAGCATGTGCTTGTTCAGAGAGAAATTTTGGGAATGCTGCACCAGATGGACACGATTGCATAGGATGGGCGGGACTGGAACATATGGCACATGACTCGATTTGAGTTATTTTTGGAGGTCCATTATTTAACATAAAAGTATCAACTTTGTGTCAGGTTATCAATTTTGACATAAATATCTAGTGTGACTCCTATCTCATATATACCACCTTTCTTTTGTGGTTGAGGACTTCTTTCACCTTTATTTGAATAGTCCCATTGCTGGGAGTTTTCACACAAAGTTTCAAAGAAATTTCAAGCTTCGACGTCACTTTTGGTCATGAATGACCCTCCACTGGTGGCATCAAACATGCGACAGTTTCGGGGTGTCAAACCGTCATAGAAGTATTGAACTTATTACCACTTTTCAAAACTATGGTGTGGACATTTAAGAAGCAAGTCCTTCCATCTTTCCTAACATTCATGAAAGTGCTCACCCTCTTTTTGTGTGAAATTAGTAATTTCCCTACGGAGAGCATTAGTTTTGTGAACCAAGAAGAACTTGTTTAAGAACTTCTTAAACAGTTGGTCCCATGTAGTGATAGACCCAACTCCTAGAGAATTCAACCATGCTTTTGCCTTATCCTTCAAAGAAAAAGGAAAAAGGCGCAAACAGATCGAATCATACGAAAAGTTTTGAAACCTAAAGGTAGAGAAAATGTTAAGAAATTCTTTCACATGATGATATGGATCCTCCTTGTCTAGACCATAAAAAGAGGGCAACAATTGTATTACCCCAGGCTTAAGTTTAAAGTGTGCTGCCGTGGTGGCTGGCAACACTATGCATGAAGGTGCATTAAATTGGATAAGAGCTAAATAATCTCTAAGCGCTTTAATTCCATTCTCGTCTGCCATTTCAAATGGGATGTTTCTAAATCTTCTACGAAAGGTTCTTTCTATTTCATGATCAAAATGTGCTAGTTATATGTTCAGAGATTTACATCCTAGCATAAACTGAATTACTGCAATGTAGGAAAGAAAATCAAACTAAGATGCAACCTAAAAGAAATAAAATTAGAACTAAAAATTATGAATTCCTAAAAATAAGAGAAAGCTATGTAAACAAGAATTGGAAGAAAGAACCCAGAAAAGGAGATGATGAATGTATGAAGATTTGGGAGCTCCTCCTTTTGAAGACAATCTTATTTAGCAGCTTCCTCCTTCAATTCCTGTAAAAATAAAAATAAAAATAAAAATAAAAACAAAAATAAATTAAGTTTCCTAAAATAATGCGAGAAAATTCCTAAAGCTATGAATTATGATAAGAAAGAATTCTAAATCAAATTTGGATCAAAACAGTCCCTAGCAGCGGCGTAAAAAACTTGATGTTTTATTTAAACCAATCTGATTTAAATGACTTTAAACTTGCAAGTATACGAATCAGATGTAGACACAGTACATATTACGAGATCATTCCCACGAGGACTGATTGTCATAATTCACAATTTACGATTCTTCTTAACTAATCCAACAAATAGTTTTGCTAACAATTAAGTAAAATAACAATTATCTATGAAAAATAACTAAGAACAATGAGAAAAATTCAATCAAGGATAGTACTAGGACTTTTGAATCTGCCCCTCATTATCCTGACCCTTGTTTACCTATTGATTCACCCTAATTCAGATTGATATAAAGTTAATAAATAAAGCATACTCTATGTCCTTGATCGGGCACACAGAATGTAAAATCCCTTAAGCATACGGATCACATATTTCTATCCATGGTCAGGCATGGAGAGATGTAGATTCCTATTTCTTTCTCTATAGGAAACTTGTTCATGGTCAGACACAAGCACCTAGAATAAGATTCCAAACAACATCCACATCTAAACTTTGGTTAAGCTCATAGAATGGAGAAGTACGGAGTTTTCAATTAAGCACACTAGAGAAAGAAAGAAACTAATCAAATTCAGATAAAATCAACAATAAACAAGTGTCATTCAAATTAGGGGCTTCATCTCAGCCCTAGCTAAGAAATTAACAATCCATAAATTTAAATAGAGAGAAGGAAAAATAAAATTTAAAAGCTAAGAACATCCCCCTTCTTCCTTCCTCTCTCTCTCTCTCTTCTCTCTCTTCTCTTTCCTCTCCTCTGGATCTGCTCTCCCCCCTTGCTGCCTCCTCTTTCAAGCTCTTCAAGCTCCTTTTATAGCTGCTGGAGTCAGTGGAGAGGGGAAATCCGTGGAGGAGTCGGCGGTTTTGCAGCAGTAGCATCGTACAACTACACTTACGCAGCCAAGAAAATGACGGAACACAGCCCACTTCACTTGCTTCTTTCTGAAAAAATCAACGTCCCTTGGGGTATTTGTGGACTAGCTACACGATGGATGGATTAGATCTTCCATCTGATCAAAGATGGTGGGCCACAACTGCTTGAAAAACTTCTTTTCATGGACGTGCATAAGCTTACGCACGTCCTTCGCTGATGTGATCGGTGGGCCCTATAGAAGTGTTTTCGGGGAAATCCACTTTGTCCATTTGATTCAGGATAAAATTTCATTCAAAGATGGATGGTTTTGAACGTCAATTGATGCGGCCCAGAGATGCCATCACGCTGTAACCATTTTAAACATCGCAGGATAGCCTGTTTGTGGCCTCTGTGTCATGCCCCAAACTCAGAAATCGGGCTCACAAAATTCTCGATCATAGAATCTGGTGCCGACAGCCTCTGTAGAACCCCATTCTCGGCTTCCAGCACCCATTCGCCAGGTTCTGATCCTGAGATGCTACGAGGAGGATTTTCAACATCAGTTTGATTCATAATAAGCATAACCAAAGGCATAACCCACAAACAACAGTAAAAAACTCCATTACATTTCCACTATGATCAAAAACTTTATAAGTATAATGAGCATAAAGAAAAATACAATGATAATGGATGATAACTCCAAAATGATCTGTAAAGCGCTCCTGCCTCAGCGCTACTATGCTCTAACATCACTTACCCGTAACGGTCATGCATAAGCTTATAGAAAGCTTAGAGGGTGGTGAAAGTGTGTGCGCAAGGTAGTAATATGATCCTACGATATCAGAGTAATGCGGAATATACAGAGGGATCCATGAATACCATTAGTCGTACCAAGGCTATGCGATGCAATACATGAATGATATCGGCCATACCAAGGCCATGCGATGTGAAATATAACTCAAGAATATAAATCCTCATATAAGTCCACATATCAATACAGCTCAAATCTGAAATATCACCGGGGTCTAGTATACTCTAAACCAGATCGTCATCTCATCGTGCGCAATAAGGTAAGTGAAAGAGACCTCACTATCCGTTTACCAATATTGGGCTCGACTCGTCGATAGTGGACCCATTCCTTGAGCTGGTCAAACTTAGCCTAGCTTTGCCTCTTCCACTCGGGTGGGTAAGGCTGCACTCCCTTTCAACTGACCACGACACAGTGGAAAGCACGTTCGTCTAGTAATCGGCACTCAACACTCCTGTACCCACTCGTTCTAGACGTTGGAGCAACCTCTTGGTACCATAAGGGTTTAGGAACTTTCCCCCAGGGATATCTATAGCACCCCATGTAGAACAAGATTTCTAGTATCCAATCCTGCCAACCACGATACACCTGTGGAGGCTACGGCCCTGATGTCGTTAGGGCGTATAGTACCATATCACACAATGCGAATGCATGAATCACACTATCCAGTGATGTAGTAATTTTGCGCATAACGTGCGCTCATGTAGGGCAACACCGCCTATCCGAGAGCCCCTAAACAATCTGCCCGAAGGCATATGCTATGATCAGTCACTTCTCATATTAAGCATACATATGATGCGTATGATCATGAATCATGGAACTATACTATTCATGTTATGAAATAATGCACTATCCTTATAATGCAGATAGCCTAGACGGCCTACACACAATAAGTACGGGCCTAACGATGGGCCTTAGGGAGAGTCGTAATACGGACATTTAACTAACATTATACTTGCAACGTGGACGTCAAACCAACATTACTCCCAAGGCGTAACCCGTCGTAAACATCATTACATAAACCATGTTGGGATCACACATTGCAATGGACCTTAGGTACATCCCATTGGGCATTAGATACATCAAATGGGCCATATCATATGGGCCTTATGTTCATCAAGTGGGCCACATCAATGGGCCGCACCAATGGCCTTATGTACATTGCAATGGGTCATAACCCATGAGCCTTATAATGCATCAAATGGGCCTAATCACATGGGCTTTATGTGCATCAAATGGGCCACACCCATTGGGCCTTACATATATATCAAAGTGGGCCTCAACCATGGGCCACAAATACATCGAATGGGCCTCATAACATGGGCCTTACATCCACATCAAAGTGGGCCCCAATAGACTACCTTAGATAAGTCAAGATGGGCCTTATAACATGCCAAGGTGGGTTCCACTTGGACTATCGATCTAGTTCATTCTTTAACTCATAATATAAAATGAACTTTTAAAATGGATGGATGGACTTGGGTGCAACCCATGCATCAAGGTGGGTCCCATATAAATGGACGACATGGAAAGAACACATGCATCAATGGGGTCCCACCGTCCTGCCCTGGACGGTGTGGTGAAACACATGTACCATGGTGGGTTCCACCGTTCATGGTGGATGGTGTGAATAAAGCACATACATCTAGGTGGGCTCCACCGTCCACAGAAGTGGATGATGCGAAAAGAACACCCACATCACTGTGGGCTCCACGTGGGGCCCACCATCATGTTGATATGCCATCCAATCCGTTGATAAGGTCACTTGGACCGGGATGAATGAAAGAAACAAATTTCATCTTGATCCAAAACTTCAGTGGCCCATAAAAGGGTTTCAATGGCAAAGGTTCAATCCCACTGTTTCCTGTAGTGTGGGCCACCTGAGCTTTGGATGGAGATGAAATTTAGAGGGGGCCTACCTTAGGATGGGGCCTACCAAATGAATGGGTTAGATGGAAAATACATATCATGGTGGGGCCCATGGCTGGAGCCGTAGGTAGTTGGCTGCTTGCCCGTCACACGCAGCAGCGTGCTGCTGCAGTGTCAGATGCAGAGGCGCTGCCCCTTGCATTTTTTTTTTTGAAAAATCAATCTACCTGTGGTTTTTCACAGGTAGGGCCCACAATCAGAAAATTCATTCCAACCATGGGATTCTACGGCTCATAACAGGCGAAATAGGTCCAAAGTTTGAGATTTTTGGGGTATAAAAACATCAGGCAATTTTTCAACGGTAACCACCGAAGTTTCCTATGCTATGGCCCACCAGATGCCTTCTCCACTAAAATAGACGGTTTAAATAACCCTAGGTATACAAGAAAAATAAACATCATGATGGGTCCATGGAGAATGGCCCCATTATGGAATGATCATGATGATCAAAGTGGGCCATCGGCCACATCTTAGGGTCCCAAGTGAGATCCAAACCATTGATCGGTTAGCCTCACTGTAACGCCCTGGAAAAATCCGTACTTGGACTTGAGTACCAACTCGACCAGAAATTGCGTAGGATTAATTCGTTTGAAAAATAAGTGTAAGTTAGCGAGCGCACCGCTAGAGTAGCTGGGAAATAGTCCCTGATCACTTTAAATACGTTCTACAAGACCCAAAGTGAGTAGAACCAATGACGCTATAATACTCTAACACCTCGGATCAAACTCTAAGCCGGTTTGTTCTCAAGACCTCTTTGAAACTTTGTATTGGATCCAGACCACGCATCGAAAGTCCGATACCTACAATCTTAGACCGTTATAACCGCCTAGCTGGACTTAATAATCATTTCAAAAATCGAGTCCAACCGACATTCAGAAGCTATTTCATTAAGCCTGGAGTGAAGAGAGTGAGAATAGGGTTAGATTTGAAATTTGAAATCCAAATCTGGCACACGACTTGATGCGTTATTATTAAGCGTTCTGACCGTCAGAATTAGCCAAATTACACCCTCGGATCAGGAAAAATTTCTATTTCATATCATGAGACTTGTAGACCTGATCTACGTGCGATGACTGCTGAACTGAAACTGGACCGCCACGTGCGATCTACGAACACTACTGGTCTGAAAATGGGATGTGAGCGACATTCGACATGCATGAACTTAAGTCCGATCGCGTTCGGCCAGGGGACCTCCAGAAATGTCTTTTTGGACCGAAATAACCCCGATTTGGTTAGGCATCAAGTAAACATTGTTCCCAAGCCTGTTTTAGGCATTTTTAGGGTTATAAAAGGGGCTTAAACCCTCACTTCTCTAAGCCATCCGAATTTTCTAGAAACCCTAGCTGGTGTGAGAGAAAAGGTGAGAGATTGTGAGAGAGAGTGGGAGAGAATTTCCAGCTTCTTGCACTACCTGTTGCACGTGCCTAAGCAACGCACCTCAATCACTTTCCCGGCGATTTCACCACGCTTCTAGGTAAGGAAAGACCCTAAATACTTACTGATTTGAGGTTCTGTCATTTCCATAGCGAAATAGCTTACAGATCTTGTATATTAGGTTCCCGGTTCGCCGTAGACGAAGCGTATACGCTTCGTTCGAATCAAAACACTTCTAGGATAAAAGGTGCAGATTTTAGACGCTTTGATTGACTGTTTTCAACGCTTTCAATGTCGTTTAATAGTAGATTATCGACGGTAACACCGTTTGACATGTACAACATGCTGTCCGTTTCCTGTTTCGTAAGCAGATGAAAAATATGAGATTTAGGGCATTTTAGTCATTTGTAGGAAATACTGTTTTCATTCATATTTTGCTGATATGATTGACATGGCTTCTTGTCACATTAGGATATTAGGAATGCGTGCATAATCAGTTTGGCGAAGAGATTCGCCCAAATGCACACTTTGAGTTAACATACTATATGTAGACTTAAATGTGTAGACTAAGTGTTTGTATAAATGTTTGTATTAGTATGTATTGAATTAAATGGTGTTATGAATTAGTTTGAGAGTGAATTCTCAAATAATATGCTGATGTACATGGTTTCCTATATGTTGGTTATATGCATGATTTCGTTATATGTATGAAATGCATGTGTTGGAAGATTTACTTAAGTTATATGTTATAACATGTGTTAACATGCTCACATTGTTGTATTTCATTTTCATTACTCTTACATGATTGCTGATGTGAATTCATAAATGTTTGGGACTATACCTAGTCCAGGCATTCGGTAACCGAGCAAATTCCTGTTTGGCTTATCTTTGTCACGAACGACGTGTCGATGAACGCGAGTCGTGTTTTGGAGTTGATGGTAGTGGTTAGGCCACACGAGGTGTCTTATGCACTTTATGTCGTTCGACTTGAGATGCGCTCGTGCTAGTCGAGCCCGTCAAGTAACCCGACTGGCCATTGTATGTTCACCCTGTATGAGTCATAACTGCTTGAACCTAGGGTACTGAACTTACCATTGTAAACCCTGTCAACCACGGTACCTTAATCCACAAAGACTCATGAGCTGGGCATAGTGGTATGTGACACCGTGGTCAAGCTGTCAACATACGCTGGGGCTACAAACCTCTCCGTAATGACCAGTGAGCACTTATGACTCATGAGCAGATTATGGTGGTATGAGACACTATATTCTTGCTGTTGGCCTACACTGATCAGGCGACGAGTCCTTTGTAGTGACCGCGAGCATATTCTGAGTCTACGGGAGGCGACGACCCTTCCGTAGCAATGAGAGTACAGTAGGCCTGTATTGATAAGGTGATGGGGGAGCGGTGCAACGAGTGCGAGCAACAGCCCTGACAGCCCTTGCAGGGACCTACAAAATATACATCATATGAGATTACTAAGAGTGACGACCCTAGACAGGATCTGTGTTGGGATTGATATAAGGGAAGTACCTTAGTTTCCCAATCCTGCTGTTTGAATGGACTAATAATAACTCGGTAATCATATCACCATCACATTGTATGTGCCTGGAAGATGTGGAGCACTGAGCGGTACACAAGCATGTCGTGGATGCAGATGGTGCCGTATGAGGGAGAATGTTGGTGAGGGCATCCATCATGTCATGTCATATTGCATTAACAACAGTATTAGGAATGTTTGATTTACTGCTTTACTATTATCGCATGATTGATTTAAGAACATGCTAATCTTTGCTCTATTATTCCACTGAGTTAGCTACTCACTCCCACATTACGGGATGGTGTTTGCAACACCCACCAGACCCTGTCTTAGATGCAGGTGAGGCAGCGATTCAGGAGGCAGAGCCGAATTTTGATGAGGACCAGGACGAGTTCTCATATATGCAGTACCACGACGGCTTTGCTTAGGTGGCCTGGATTGATGGGACTTCTCAGTGGGACTCTTTTTGGACATTTAATTTCTGTTTATTTACATGTATATGAGACTCAGAGATGTATTCATACTTTGGAGACATTTGAGATCTATTTTGTTTTCCATACAGTGATATGTATATCCTTTAGTCTTCCGCTTGCTTTTATCACTGAATTTGGAGTATGAATTGCAGTTTTGGTATACTTTTACTCATGTGAATGCTTTAACTCAGACAACATTGAATCATTATCATTTTTATTGCATAAGTGACGGTCTGGAACTCGGGAGTTGAGTTTATACACGACCCCCAATTTTCAGGGTGTTACACTCACTTGGCCCATCTTAAAAACATGAAAACTACCCTATCAAAGCACCCACCGTTCAATGTGGTGAGTGATGGGTGTAAATCTTGGAATAAAGCTTGAGAAATGAGAGAGAGAGAGAGTTCTAAAGAGAGAGAGATTGATGGGTGATGGATGTGGTGAGTGATGGGTGTAAGAGCTTTTTGACTTTTGTGGCAATTTGTGTAAGAGAAGTATGGCTTTGTAAGAACTTTTTGACTTTGGGGCTTGCTTGGAAAAGGGTGAAAGGTGATGTGTACTTGATATGTTGAGATTGATGGATTGATGGATTGATGTGACAAGTCGTAGAGATTCTCTTGGGTTTCGTACGCGCGGCGTTTTCATCGCACCGAACGCTGGCCCAAATCTCCTGACCAGGGTATCACCTCGGTGCGTGAGTCATGGCATCGAAATCATGGCGACGACGCGTCGCTATGGTACAAGTCTCGGGTGGAGCCAACTCAGATTAACGGTATGTGAATCAAGGTCACGTGCAAATGCCGGTTAAGAGTCGAAGGTTACCTAAATTTGATCGAAAAGACCACGGAAGTCTACGGAATGGTACGGACTAAGAGACGGTCTTACACTCTGTATCACGCACATATGTACGCATGGTTACAAACAGTCAGCATGGGTTTAATCATTTTGAAGCCTTCTATAAGATGGATAGCTTGGATCAGCCTTACGGGCCATTATGGTGGCTCACTGATGATCAAACAGTGCCCCTGTTTCCGTTTCACAATAACAAAGAATGGAAGTTGCCATTTTTGAAGAGGATACGGTCAAAGGTCGGTTTAAGCAAGGTGAGGGTGTGATGCACAGCTGGTGCATTTGTGCACGTACACGCACCATGCAAAGGAGGGTCCACTTTGATGATTCTGAGAAATCTAATCCATCCATTTAATTGGTATCCCCATTCATGGCATTGAATCTGAATTTGAGGCATATCTGGATAGCAGGTGAGCCCCACTTAATGAATTAAGCAGCTGATCTGGCCGTTGGGCCACTTTCTGAGATATCCAATGGCTAAAATTTTACATGTACAATTAATTTATGGCCCCTAGGCCATGTATAAAGTTTCAAGCCAATCGGATGGCAGAAACCATGTGATCTTGCATTCTGCACCAATTTCGGGCCTCTTTCCTGGATCCCTAGCGTATAAATTCATCAATCTTTGTCCTCTGGAATCCGTCCCCTGCTCTGATGACTTCGGAGTGCCAAAACCTTGCTTTTAGTAATCTTTTTCAGTCAACGCTCCTGATTACTATCTGCAACAAAAACACATTTAAAATATGACATTAACCATTATCTTGTACGTAAAATCAGGTAATAACTGGGGTCTGATATGTAATATTCGATCCTTATTAGTACCGCTCACATATAGGCTCACCACGAGCATTATGGGTCGGTTAGTGACAATGTGAGCTAATTACAGTGAAAAATTTTCAAGGGTCTTTGGAATTCCAAAACTGTGAAAATTCAGGACGTTACAATCTACTCCCTTAAAAATAATTTTATCCTCGAAATTTCCTAGTGTCAACATGTAAAGATATTTTAATTTTGTACGCCTAAGTTTCTGTTAATTTTACGTTCATATATGTGTTAAGGTATATGCTAACTCTAATGGCTTGACTTATTGTGGTTTACCCCCCATAAAAGTTTCCGCCTACGAGATTGGAAAACAGATGTCTAAATCATTATTATCGCACTATGTGTTTGTCAATAAAGTTTACCTAAGGGTGGTATATTATGCTCTTCATGATCGAGCTAATACGGAAAAACGGTTGTGGTAGGCTCAAATCTGATACTATGATTGTCCGCCTGACCAGGGTAGATAACTCATTGTATCCCTTCCTGATCGTGATGGATCCTGGTCTTCTGCTCAGTTAAAGCAGTGAGTCCGTTAGTATTCGCTCAGGATTGAGAATTGGGTCAAGCTGTGAATGCTTCGTAAGTGTAGTCCCGTATTGTCATAGTCCGATCAACCTAAATGATTAGGGAATATCACACATAATATAAAAGTTCAGATTGTCATTCGAGTCTTTGTCAAAAAGAGTTCTGGTTTAATTTATGTTCAACTTAGTGGATAATGAGTCTCTCACGATGCTTATGATCAAAATGATTATCCTGGAAAGGTTCCCAAGGGCCTTAGGTTTTCTCTTAATGTTACCATTTTGATCCTATGGCCAGTGAGTTATAAGTAATCTGCGCTTCATTTTGTTAACTTCGAGAGGGAAGGAAGAATTGAAAGTTCTAAGGTATTTCAGAGGTTTGAAGTGCTAATAACGCTATGAACGATGCAAAAAAATCCCGGTGGGGTTGCACCAAGCACTATCCGGAATCTACATAATTCTTTTGTCTACTTAGGCTGCTAGGAGTCAACGCCTAATAATATTTATCTTTTCTGAGGTCGCTTAAACCAAGTATGGACTAACTAAGCTTATTTCTGAAGCATTATATCACAAGGCTTGAATGCCTCGTGAATCTAACCTTCACCACAATACCCATTTACAAGAGTATTATAACTATAAAAATCCGTCTTCAAACCCCAAACTCCCATCTCCATTATCAACCTCCCTGCTTCTCTGATTCTTCCTAGCTTGCAATTACCATTGATCAAAGAGTTGTAAATGTATATATTCACCTTTAATCCATCACTCAACATCCTATCATGAATTCTATTAGTATCATCCATTCTCCGAATGTGGCAACACCCATTTACCAATACACCATAAACTACTTCATCTGCAGCTAAATAATCCACTTCCTTAATGTCCTGAAGTGACTTCTCTATTTTTTATTTTTATTTTCTTACCTTCTTTACTGTAGGCTTTAATCAACGAAGTATAACTAACCACATTTGGTAAAATACCCTTCTCACCCATTAACCGCAAATGTCCAATGCAACTTCTGTCTTACTTAACTCAAATTTAAAGATTTCTTCAATCATGTCAATTAATACTATTGAATCACTCTCAACCATTATGTGATCAGTTTACCATTGAAAACTTCCTGTAGTTGACTATGATGTTTATATGCTATCCAAATGGTTATTATCATTCAGATAAATTGTAGGAACAAATATCATCTTGATATAAAACCTCAGATGCCCACTATTTCATATGGTATGGCCTACATTAGTTTTAAATCAGCCTGATTTTTAGAATACTATCATATTATGGTCTTTTAAAACAGATGTACAAAGATGTAGTTGCCAAGGACATCTCTATGAGTTCCACATAGCCTCAGAATATCCCCTTAACAGGTGGGTGCAGATTGGGTACTAATCCTACCTCTTGGATGGTCCTGTCAAAGGCTCTGTGTGACCCACTGTGATATACATATTTTATCCAAGTTGTCCATCCATTTTGAAAGTTTTTTTTTTATTATTTATTTTTTTGTATATATAGACATGAGCTAAAAAGGAAGCAGATCGAAGGCTAGAGTGGAGCACACTAAAGGAAGCAATGGTGACAACGACCCCACCATTGAAACCTTCATAGGGTCCATCGTGTTGTTTATTACATTCTTAATCTAGAGTTGGGTCTAGCGGGTTGGGTTGGGTCATGTAAGCCAACCCATTTATAATTAAACCAGTTAGATCGAGCCAAGTTGGGCTTGATGAATTTTAAGTAGGTTGGTTGGATGATGATTCATGGTTTGGGTTTATGATAAAATTAGCTAATTTAATAAATGAGTTAGGATTGGCTGAGAGAAAACTCACCTTAACCTCACCTGCGACACTAGTAGTAAAAGACATGCACACATATTGTCTGGGTCTCTTGGGGTCAGGCCACATACAAAACTAGTTCAATTTCAGCTTCTTCCTCATCAGATCTCCACTACTAAACTTGGTGAGTGTCCCATTCCTCTTGGCCAATCCGGTGTCGTCACACGCGGCCCACCACTGAGAGTGAGATCCAACCGTTGGTTGAAAACACCATTTTGGTTAAAGAATTCGATACCAATGTAGAGAAATACACACTATTGTAAGCAAAGGAGTTTTGAGTAAGAGGGAGAGAGAGAGACAATGAGAGTGTGGTTTTTTTTTTAATTAGCATGTAGCAATTTGGCCATGTTATCTAAAATTAATAGCATCTGCCAATTTTCCCAATTTTGTGGTCCTTTCAAAACCACAGATGAAATTACAAACATGACCTAATGTGAATTCTTGTGACTTCAGCCCTCATTTCCAGACTGTCGGTCCCATGGGTGTGGTCCATCTCATTAAAATCACAATCATCGAATGAACCTAGCCTAGTAATCAACGACCATATAATGGAAGTTCCAAAAATAATATGGTGTCTTCTAAATGGGTGAGATCCAATGGTTAGGATGAGGCCCTATGCACTACAAAGCATTATAGGTTAAGCTTAACCTATGAGATTTGTGGGCCCACCCTTATATGTAAATGACATCCAATTCGTCCATCATGTGTACACCTCGTGTTCTTATTGGACCCAAATATAGACAGACCCAAAACTCAGGTGGGCCACACCACAGGGAGCAGCTGGGATGAGAATACCTTGTAACACCCCATACTCTCTAGTACTCAAGTGTTACTAGTGAACCTAATGTAATGTAAATACAAAATAATATAACATAAACATATACACTATGGAAGGTTATTTATACACTTGTAAGATTTAAAATTTTCATATTAAAATGATATGTAACCATAATCCACACTATGTGTATACACTTACAACATCATTAATATAAATTACAAATTATAGAATTTATGATACATAAAAATAAAATATACTAGAAAGATTTATAGTGGATAACATATTTTAAGCAATTTAACAACTTGTGTATAATTTAAAACATAACACACGTGTAACCATACAAATGACACAAATAAAATATAATAATCTTCGTCTACTTACATTCATACAATTTATGCACATTAACAATCTGTGGAAATATAAATTAAATATGATGAATTATATAAATGATAATAATAATATAAAATCATAAGTGGGACCCATAACATGATAAAATGTACACGTGTGAAAATAATAATAATATGAAGTAAACAATGTGAAATTAATATTAATGATAACATGTGTTAGTAATATTCTATAAGAGTCCTAAAAATGATCCATTAGGACCTTTGGACCTTTGGTACTCCAACAGAAATTAATCCGACTGTCGAATCAACATAGTTGACACTTAAAGGATGTGAATCAAGTTGCGAGCCCCACTTGGACCTTGGATCAACCCCGTCTTTAGTAAAAGGCTATTTCAGGACCCTGCAAATGGAATGGATGGAGTGGATTTCTCATAAACATCATGATGGGCCCACATTTGTGCACGTGTGCAGTAGGGGTAGTGCACCTGCAATTCACTGGACGGTCAACGAGGTTAGATCGGATGCTGACCTGACATTTCCAAAGAAGGAAAAATCTCCTTCCTTTCACTCCCGAACCCAGCGCGTTTCGAACAAGCCAACCACCATCCGTCAGTTGAGTTGTGGCCCACCTCTATTGCCCTGCTAGATGATCTGATTTGTCCATCTGGAGCGGATGGTCCCTCTGACCAAATCCCATCTAACCTCACACCCTGGAACTCGTGTGTATGTGCACAATTCTAGGTGCAACCTAGTCCTACAAACACCTTATTTCCAAAAGAGGAAACCTGTCTCCACATGATAGATTGGCGATCGGCGTGTGTGGGAATTCATCGATCTCGGCCGTTCATACGAGAGAGATCCTAGCCGCCCACATAGTTGCATGGTTTAGGGTTTTCAACTAGCAGGTTTTAGTCACGCCAACAGTTTGCAATACCTCCCACCAACAGGATGTATTCAGATTGTTAGATCCTCATCCAACAGCCTAAAGGAGTGGTTTTGACATTAAGAGGGGAGTGCAAATAACTCCTCAGCTCTTATGAATGCCCAATGAAAAATAGTCGTTCTCTTCTCCTTTTGAACCCACCACTTAAACTTCTTAGAAGCTTCAAAAATCCACATCCCCAAGCTCCCATAGACCCATTCAAACCACCTAGAAGCTTCGTTTTGGAGCAAGCCTCGACCGTTGGTGATCTGCCATTAGCAGAGGCTTTCTTCCCCATCGCCACTGGTGCATTTCTGGGCATGTCCGGCCACTACGTTTGAGTCTAGAGATGATTGGACTTTACAACAGAGAAAAATGGAAAGAAGAAGAGAAAGAAAGAAAGAGAGGGAATGGAGAGAGAGATCTAGTCGAATGCAGAGGGGGAGTTGGGTTTGGCTTTAAGTCGACTCACTGCCGAGTGGGCTGTGATTCGAGTCATGGACACCCTAACTAGTGTACGAGTTGCTAGCCAAGTAGCACACCATCCCCCCTTCATTTCTTTTCCATCCAACAGCACACAGTTGTTAGAACTATTGACAATAAGAATTGGAACTAGATTCAAGATAGATTCCACTGGTAATGCTGGGCCGAGCCCCGTCTGGGTCCCCCTGATACATCAGCCAACTCAGTGGGCCACACCATCACTTACAGTGGTCCTCACCGAGTCACATACTCAGTGGGCTACAACACATATGATGGGCCATGTCTGAGGCAAATCTCAGTGGGCTACATCTCACACCAAATGTAGTGGGCCACATCTCACGCCAAATATAGTGGGCCTAAACCTGGTGAAACCTCGCAGCTGGGTCGAGATCAGGCCTTGAATGAGTTAAAAAATGGGCCGAGATTAGGCCATGATGAGGACAGATGTTTGGACTGGAATCTGGCCATGAAAACAGGGATGAAATGTGGACTGAATGCAGCCCCAAAACTGGGCTGAAATTTGGGTCGAATGCAGCCACAAGGCTGGGTTGAGATCTGAGCCGAGATCAGCCTCAGATCTGAGTTAAAACCAGCGCTAGCTTGAGCCTTGTAATTGGGCTGAAGAAAGCCTCAGTTAGGCCATGAATCTGGATTGAAATAGCCCTTTAAATGGGCTAGAATTTGAGTTAAGACAGACTCTCAGATGGGCCACGAGTTGGAGAGAAAACATCCCTCAAGTGGGCCGTAGAAATGGGCTACACGCTGGGCTAAAATCAGCCTAAGTTTGAGCCAGAAATCAGGCCAAAACAATAGTGGGCCTGTGCTAAGCTAGCCACACAGTGGGCATGAACCAACCCAGCCTCAGTTGAGCCTAATTTCAAAGGTTGAGTGAATCCTAATAAGCCTACCTCATTGTGGTTAACCTTTAGTAGATTGATTTTGCTAATATTAGTTAATATGGATACTTATATTAACAAATATCATTATTAATATTATTCTTACGTAGCCCTTAGTAGATTATTATGCTAGAACTAGTTATTATAAACAAATTATTAAATGGTAATATTTTATTTATCATCCTAAATATTTATTTTGAATAGTAGATGGTACTAATCATAATGACTATCATTTACATGATTAGCTAATGTTAATTTATCAGTAATATTAATAATTATGTTATAATTATAAATTAACATGATAATTGACTTTACATAAATTAGCATTCGAATCAAATGATCTAAGTTTAAAACTAAACCCTAGGATGAAAATCCTAATTTTACTCCAAAACCCTAAAAATAAGTAATTCAAACCCTAGGTTATAATCTCAACCATAAACAGTATGTAGAACATGGATCTAACCATACAACTTACAATTCGTGATAGGATCCAAGTCTAAGGACGTGTCCTCTTCCTAATAACATTGGAAGACGAGTCAATAAATAAGGTGATGATTCTTCCCCTTGAGATTTTCATCTTTCCATTAGCTTAAGTTATAGTTTTTATTTAAATTTATAATTAATATCTCTATCTTATAATCACATGTGTTAGCTGGTGGAAATTGAATTGCTATATTACTTGCTCAATGTTCATCCTATATATTTATTCATGAGTTATTTGTAGATTGCTTATGGAACTTAAACTGGTACATCAGTAGGAAACCCCCACCTATAATTGTACACCCATACTTGGGATTTAACTCGACTGGTTGTGATTGTAATGGACCTTCAGCTTAGTGGTTATTGAATTGTGATTTAAATTGACCATTGATGTGGGCCTACCATCTAGGGTTGTTGTGCCCAATGGTTTTCAAGGATGGTCTTTTATCACATGGTTTTGATACTCATCCTATGTGGACTATTTTGATATCGCCCTATGCGGCTTTGTTGTGGTATTTCCTTATATGGGTTCGATATTTTATATTGTGCAACCATGCGATGGTAAGCCCCATATACTGTAATATGATTGGCTACTAGTTGATGGATTCCATTAAACATCCTAAGATGGTAGTCTCATGGACTGGGAATGGTGGTCATGGGACATTATGCCCTTGTCGTCGGCCTACACTGGGCCATGTGTACTCCGTAATGACCGTGAGCTTATTTAAATTGGTTGGTTGTAATTGAACTAATAACGGGTTGGTTAATCATGCATGCATAACACAAACCAACATCTATTGCTGTCGTACGTGACATACGGATTCGCCTGACTGGATGTTTTGCACAGGGCACAAACCATCATCTATTGTTATCGTACGTATTTGCCCGTCTGAATGTTTTTCTGGGTCGATGATTGCATGGGCGATGAGCCCAATGTCCATCTAGATGTTTTACCCAGGACAATGATTGCATGGGCAACAAGCCCAATGTCCATCTGGATGTTTTTCCCGGGACAATGATTGCATTCACACATCCATGCATATAATAAGAATGCATTTGCTCCGTTTTGGCTACCTGGATGTTTTATACTATTTCTTACCTAATGCGACGGTGTGTAATCTTGAGGGAAAGTCACACTGAGTTAGCCACTCATCTATCAAATATATAACCGTACAAGTAGTACAGGTGGCTCAGATGATATACACATTCATGTTAGTGAGGAGCAGGCTATAGTTGACAAGGGTGCATAATTCTATTTGAAAGGGTTGCTACAGGATTTCAAAGTTCAAGATTGCTACAATTTACCTTGTTTCACATGTATGTTATTTCATTTTGTATTTGTAAGAATGGAGACATTGGTTTGTATAAGTCATTATGGGCACTTTCTTGTATACTCCAAATGTAATTGAAAATTTTTCCTTATGTTGATTTGTCCATTCTACAGTCATCTGCTTACTCTGATATATATATATATATATATATATATGGAATTTGCTTCTCTACAAGTTAACACTCGGGTTTTTGGGAAACGGGTCATGTACTCGGGTCCTGAAAAGTTGGGGCGTTACACACCCATCGTTAAAAACTTTCTAAATGTGTTGTATATTCTATCCAATCCATTTAGAGGATGCATTTTACCGGGATGAATGCACTCTCAGGAACTCAGTCATGCCCCATCTTCAATTTACTTAGGGCCTATTTTGGAGTGTGGATTTAGAACCCCTCTAGATTCAGAACCTTCAGGATTTGATATCCTCTAAGGGCCTGTTTGCACAATGGTATTAAGTTGTATTAAATGGGATTGCATTACTAATCTCACTTTAAAATTGGAAATGACATGTTTGGAAGGAGTGTGAGTTGGGATTAAAATTATCTTTGTAAGCTTTGGAAAATGAACCTTGTATTGGAAAGTGTGAGATGGTAATCCCATGGATGATGAATTTTTGCTTCATCAAGGTTTAAATCAAGTACAATTTGAAAGTAGATTGTTAGATTATTATTATTTTTTTAATTTTTATGCAGACATTCCAAACGTAGTATTAGAAAACATGGGATACACCTAATCCAACATGGGATACACCCAATCTAGGGACAATACCTTACACATGCATTTAATGTAACTTTTACAATTCCATCCATCTTAATCCCACCTATGCAACTGACACCCTAGAGTGTGAATCAACTTTAATTTAAAAGTACCTATGCATGGTATATTCACAGGGGTTTGAATTTAATTACTTAATCAACTTTAATATTTTGAATTAGTGAGATATGTAATTTTTGACACAATGGTTGTGATAAGCCCACTGAAATATATGCTTTGTTTGAAAATGATGAAATTCTAAGTCTCAGATGGGCCAAAATCACAAGATCGTGTCTGAGTGACTAACCAATGATTTTTAATCGTTGATTTACAAGGACAATGTTTGGACGGTGTTGATTTACATGAACAATGTTTAGATGGTGATGAACGTCATTAGTGGGCCATGTGCCCAATAGAATGATAGTGAATAGTGACACACATGTTACACCTGCAACTATTGAAATGATTTTAGGTGTAATCCAAGCTCTCATTGTGATTTCAAACCCCTTCAAAGAGGAGATTTGAAACCCTATTACTTTACGTTGCCAAACAACTAGGGGATTTGAAATCCCCTCTAATCCATGGTGCCAGTCAAAACAGGCCTACTTGGTGCTTGATTTCTGGTGGTGACGCGTGACACCTGCGGTGGTGCCACGCTCGTCTGTCCCTTATGGTGGCGTTTCCATGGCAGTGGGGAGGTCACACCACTAGCGTGGGCATTTGTGGGTGGTAGCGTGCCTGGCTTGCGGCGGTGTCACATCTAACTGTCCCACGAGGAGGTGGTGCGCCTCTCCTGTGGTGGCAGCCATGGTTGCTACTACCTTGTTCTCTCTCTTTCTCTTTTTTTTTTCTTTGGGTGATGGTGGGTTGGTTAGTGTGAAGATGAGGTGATGAGCATGGAGGAGTTGGTGGTGGGTTGGATGGTGTGAAGATGAGAAGATTTTTATGAAATTTCTCATCATCTATGGGCCCAATAAAATAAAATAATGGATCTAGATCATTGATTCACGTGGCCCACCTATAAAAGCTAAAATCCCAAAGATAACTATTCATATTCACACATCCAGAATCACATTGTATCTCTTTACATGAGAATGGGGGTGTATCCTCTTTCCATGACTAACTTATGGTGTTTTGTTAAGGAGACAATCCAGTAATGTGCCATCAATATCTACATTTAAAAAAAAAATGTTTGTGGGCCCCACACACAAGCTAAATTGGCACGTGAGCAGGGCATTCGAGCCATGATACCAAATCTAGAAGTATATTATTATTATTATTATTATTATTTTATTTATCCTCTATTTTCTAATAGGCCTGGCCCACTTGGTAGTTGACCAGCCCAATCGAAGTTGGCGTCGGTCCAGGATGGGTTGAAAAAGTGAAGATGGGTTGTTAGTATTTGGGCGATCAGAAATTGTACACATGGCATGGATTAAATTGGAAAAATTGTAGAACGCACTGTCACTTAAGTCCCAAAAGCAGATTCGTTGAACAATCCCAATCTCTGGTTTATGAATACTTCTTTGCTGATATATGGTTATTGAATAATTTTCATTTTTAACCATCCAATAAATGTCCACCAATCCGATGGTCAGAATTTGAATAATCTTAATTCCTAGGCCATGATACATCTAAACTAGGACCCATAATTTGGACATTTTAATTTTAATTACATGTATTCCAGACATGCAATTTCTAAGTGCATGTGTGTCATCTATCATAGGCTACCAAAGTATCAAAGTATTTCTACGTGTTAATCTGAGTCGGCGGTGGCCCGTTTGGGCAAAATTGTATCGGTTTTCGCCGAAGTTAGATTTTTCTTAACCTACGTCTCCTCCTCTTCTCATTTTTGACCTCTTTTGATCATTTTGGGGTCAAGATCAATCTCAACAACCCAGTGTAAGTCGACAATGGCCTAAAATGGGTCAAAAGGCCAGAAGGGAGTTGATGGTGGCCCAGTTGGGAAAAATTTTATCAGTTTGTGCTGAAATTATATTTTTCCTAATCTATTCTTCCCCTTTTTCCTAAATTCGACTTCATTTTTCCCATCCCGTGATCGAGGTGGGCCAGATAAAGGCCTGATCAGAAGCGAAAATGATCTGAGCCATTAGAACTTAAAGCGGTCGGATCTCCTAAACTAAAATGAAATATCGGAAGTACCAATATGATTTTGGGGTAGGACGAGCTACTTTAGTTTCCTAACCCTATTACGCTGAGTTAAGATACCTAATTTGTGATTTCTCACCTAAGTACAGGATGAAACATCTCTCAGTGTTTCTAAGACCCTGACTCTACCCTCATCGTGACTATTCTTTCTTAATTTAACCTTTTCCAAGATCAATTTCATAAGCTGAAGTCCATTTATTTAAGATGACTGAGGGTTTGGTCCTAAAGTTTTAACATTGCTAAGTTTTAACGCTCTTATCTATGTCAGTGGATGCATTATGGTGAGTCTACAACCTACGGTCTAGTTTAATCCTAAACTCATGCTTTGATACCAACTTGTAACGCCCTGAATTTTAAGGGTCGAGCAAAGCTTGACTCCCGAAATTTTGGACATCACTTATGCTTTGTGGAAGCTGATTTTCCAATTACTTTTACATTAGGCATTTGAGCATGCATAGAATTATACTAAACGGTGTATCATACTCCAGATTTAATGTGATTAAAGTAAATGTATAAGTCCAAAACATATATTATGAGATTTCTTCTAGAGTATGGGTCTCCAACTGGGTTCTATATATATATATATATATATATATATATATATATATATATATATATATATATATAATACACAAAATATGGCAGTATAACATCCAACTAAGCACATATGTATAGTGCTCCCTTTCTACAAGGACATGGCCTACATCGGCCCATCAGAGAGCTAGAAATAAGAGAATTCCTCATCCATGAATGCCTGCTCCAATGCATCAGCAACGACAATCCCTTCATCTACATTTGTGTCTGGTTGGTGTTTTAACACACCATCCCAGAGTGGGAGTGAGTGATCAACTCAGTGGTTCCATAAAGCATGGGTTACATATATTATCAAGTCTATCAATAAAAGAGTGATAAAGCAATGTAAAACAATCACTTCTTAACGTGAATAATGGGGTTATGAAATGATGCATGCTCTCACTAATTGATACTCCCTTAACACGAGACTCCGACCACCTGGTCCACAAATGCCAACACTTCCTCAACATGTGACTTCAATGCTTATTTCGCAACATTATAAACTAATGCGATGCGGTGAATGATCATGTTATCCGAGTGGTTAATTATGTCTATTCATCTAGCAGTTTGGGGAAGCTAGGGCACCTCCCTTTTAATTATCGGTCTTTACTGAATCACTAGGTGCCGGACTACCATAACGGTCCTACGCTTCTAATCTCTAATCCGTCTGGGTTCATCACTCCCAGCTGAATACATATGAAAGGCAAGTTGTAAAAGTAATGCTTGCAGTCACTATAGGGAGGTTCGTCACCCCAGCGTAGGCCAACAGCAGGACATGGTGTCTCATACCACCATGCCCGACTCACGAGTCTTGAGGATCACGATGGTAATGGTTAATAGTAGACCTTTGCAAATGGTAAGGGGGTGTCCCAGATTCAAACAGTTGTGATCAAATATGGTCAACATATATAGGGTCAACCAGTTCTTTAGACAATTTCAGTTGATACGAACGAACAACGACATAATCGGCATAGAGTGTGTAAGCACCCCACATGGCCTAGCTAATGTCGGTCGTCCATGTTTGACCCAAATTGATTAAACTTGCCCAGGGCGGCCAAACTAATTTAATCAACCCATATCCAGGAATTTGCCAACTAACCAGACTACTCTTATAGTCCTAGTTCTTAATCTAATTAAGTCAGTACACATTAAAGATGATTAGATTCACATTTAATCATCAAAATCAGTAATCTACTCATTTAGGCATTTCATCAAACACGTAAGTGTCACTATCTTAAGAATTGTAAATCTTGGACTGAAATTAAAATACACATAGGTTATCATAGAACTTCTAAGTTTACAATCACAAATCATTCACTAAATGGTAGAATTAATAAACGACAACCTAAACATTTATGGTCTACACCTTATGACGTTTTGCCCAATATATGGAGCTCCTTATGTTAGAGTTTTGAGAAAATTGTTGAAAGACCTAAGCATCATACAAGCTTGTGAGATTAGGGACAAACAAGTATTGAAACCCTAGATTATAAGTGGAATTCAACACTTACCTCTATTTATTGTCGGGAAAGCTCTCGTGACGACTCTTGTTATGACGAGGCGGTTAAAGATGGGATAAGAGAGCAGAGGTGCACCAACACCCACACCCCAAGCTCTCTCTCTCTCTCTCTCTCTCTCTCTCTCTCTCTCTCTCTCCTCCTTTCTCTTCTTTTACTTCTCCCTTTCTCCCTTTTTCTCTTACTCTAGGGCATGAAATTTGTATGAGAGGATGGGGTGCCCAAATGAAGCCCTTATATAGTGTCATAAGTGATGCAAATGGTCCCAATGGCCCTATACTCATTATATTAACCATTAAGGGGGTTGTTTACCACTAATGGGACCCACTATGAGGTGTAAGGGTCAATCTAAACTATGAGATAATGTAACACCCTGAAAATCGGGGGTCAAGTAAAGCTCAACTCCTGAGCTCCAATGCATCACTTATGCAACATAGATTATGATGATTATTATGAGTGCATTTGAATATGAGTGGGATTATACTAAAACAACATATCATACTTCAGAGTTAATGTAATTTGGCAAGCGAAAGACTGAAATATATGCATTTAATTATGAAAACGTTTCACAAAGTTCAGAGTATGAGTATGAAACAGGGCTAAATATGTACATGTGTTGTTTCTAACCATATAAAAATACAAGAAGTAAATGTGTGTAAATAAACAAGTATCCCAGTAGTCCTTGCGCATCGGTATGAGATCTACATAGATCCGCCCGATAAATAAACGTAGGAGAATTCTTCCTCCTCACTTACGAAGTCTAACTCTTCTGTTAGACATTGCCATCACCTGCATCTAAACCAAAGTCTGGGTGGTGTTTAAAACACCATCCTAGGTCAGAATGAGTAGCTAATTCAGTGGAACTATAAAGCAAAGGTTAACATGTTATCAATTCAGTCAAGCAGTAATGATAAAGCAGTACAACAATCAAGTCCTAAGTATTCTTGTTAATGTAGGAATGATATGTTATAATGATGCATGCCCTTTCCTACACTCCCTCAGCGACATCATCTCATGATCACGACATGCACCACTTCGGACACGTGCACTTCCTCGCCAAAGCACCGTGTAATGTGATGCATTGTTGTGTTAGCCAAGTTCTTAATTAGGTCTATTCATACAGCAGGTTTAGGAAGCTAAGGCACCTCCCTTTATATCAATACCCAAACAATGATCCATTTAGGGTCATCAATCCTAGTCAGTCACATATGATAGGCAAGTTCATGAGTTTATACTACTGGTTGCTACGAGAGGCTTGTCACCTTAGCATAGGCTTAATTCATATTCGAGGTCACACCACCAGTGTCATACCAACTGGCAGTCTATTTTTGAAGGTTCGTCACTAACCTGACTGGGGACCACAGCCAGGCTACGCCGGAGTAGGCCTATTTATACTCAAGGTCACTACAGCAAGGCTCGTCACCTTAGTGTAGTCCAAGTGTATACTCGAGGTCACTTTGGGAAAGGCTCATCACCTTAGTGTAGTCTGACAGCTCGAATATAGTGTCTCATACCACCATATTTAGATCACAAGTTTGGGTTACTCACTGGTCACTATGGGGAGGCTCGTCTCCCCAGCATAGGCTGACAGCTCGACCAAGGTGTCCCATACCACCATGCCTAGCTCATGAGTCTTACCGGATCGAGGTACTAAGGTTAAACATGCTTTTCATTAGTAATTTTGGTACCTTAGATTTAACTAGTAGCATCCATACATGATGAACATACATTGGGCCAATCGGGTTACTTGACAAGATCGACTAGTACGAGCGTACGTTGAATTATTTGACATGGAGCGTGCACACACTCCTCGCGGCCTAACCATTGTCAATAATCACCATACGACTTGGATTCCTCGAACATATCCGTTGTGGCTAAACGGTTCGGCCACCGATTGTAAACCATTACCGATTGCCTGGACTACATTATAGTCCCAATCACACTCCAAACAATAGCATTCACACACGATAGTCAAAGACGATATGTGACAACCAATTTAAAATATAAATCTTAATTGAGCATTTCAACAATAAATAGTACACATACTATCATACATAGGCATTTCATCCCTAAATCACATAGTAGTAAGATAGGTTACATAAAGAAAACTATAACTATAGATAAGGGGATTGAGAATCCTATCTCAACACCCTCATTAAATACAGTTCAACAAACATTTTCTCATTTAGGCATTTTATCAAACACTTAGACAACACATACCAACATTCATATAATACATTAGTTATAACATATATCATAGCAAATCCTTTCATAAGGGAGTTACCACATGTATAACGATCATGTATTCTCAACCAAACAATTATGGCAAGAACAAATCATAATTCTATATTCATTCAAACATTTCAACAAACACTTGGAATGCATTAAAATCAACATAGTTATATATATGTGTAATATATGGAAAACATCGTATCTAAGCATATGTGATAGCAATTAAGTCAGTCATAAATCATTAACTGACATTGAAAGCCTTGAAAACCATAACCTAAATATTTATAGTCCGCATCTTTCATCGGTAAACCCGTATCGAGCTCAATTTGAACACTACATCTTTGTCTACGACACCATGGCTACCTGAATCATGAAATAGGTTAGCTATTTCGCTGATCTACCTATTTGAATACCTAAAATAGATTAGGGTTAGGAGTTCTTACCCAAAAATGGAGTCGAAAGCGACGGTGTAGTGACACTGAAGAGACGATTCGATACGTGGAGCGGTGGGAACGAATCCGACAACTAACTCTAGATCTCTCTCACTTCTCCTCACTTTCTCCTGTTCTTTTCTCTCTTCTATCTCCTAGGGTTAGAAAAATCGTATGGAATAGAAATGGGGTGAGTTTAGGCCCTTATATAGGCCTAGAAATGATGGTAATGGCCCCAGGGCCTTGGTATACTTAGCTTATAGCCAAAAGTTAGTTGTTTCGGGCCAACGAGGCTCATCTGGAGGCCCATTTCCTGCATATGGTTTGAAAAAAGTTCTCCAACGTTAGATTTAGGTCAGGTTAAGATTTCAGTCTGATCGGATCAGTGGATCGACCACGGAGGACCTGTTTCAGTTCAATAGTCATTATTACTCGATCAGGGTCACAAGTACACTAACATGTAGTTAGGTCAGAATCTGATGGCCTGAAACCTTAAATTTGGCCTACAAGTGAATGGCTTAAATCACTTAAGTTTAAGTTCATTTCCTAAATATATTCATGTTTCTCACACACTTCACTCCGGTCTCAAGTTGTGTGGTTCAGGATACTATTTGTATTTAATTTTTAAGATAGTTGTCAAGCCTAATAAGGCAGTCATAACCGTATAGTTTTTCAATAATTACACTTTTGAAGCGCAGTGTAGGTCTGATACGGAGTTTCAATGTGCTCCCAAGAGCAACTGGGTTTTGAGATTTTCTTCAAGTTTTTAAGTAATGTTGAGTTTGTGATTTTAATGGTTTTGGATCTTCTAGTTTATATATAAAGTGGTTCACGCCAAATCCATTGATTATTTAGTTTAGTACTTAACCAAATGCTGCCCTAATTATGACAGAATAAGGTCCTAGGGTAGTTCTATGTCCATTTTTGGTACTTTTAATTATTATATTATTTTAATTATTTTCTAATAGTTTATCATCAAGTCTACTTCATCTCCACCAATTTTTATTATATTTTGTATTGTAGAAAAATTCTAAAAATTCTGGAAGTAGTAGCTGTCCAAACTAATAATTTTTGGATAGTTGTCACATCAACCTATATTTAATTATATTAAAATTTTTATTATATTTTTAAATTATTTTTATATAAAACTATACTTATCAAGCTTTAATTTTGAATCACCTAAATTGGATTTATAACGAGGGAGATATAACTTTTTGAAGTCGATTAAAAAGTGCAGAAAATCAGCAGCGAGGGTCCACCAAAACTTAGTGCATCGGCGGCATGCCGCGCCCCTCTGTGGTGCCTGCCACCCAGAGTTTTTTTAACTTGGAATGAATTATTTGACATGCAATATATGATTTTGGGGTAATAAAAACTGATCTATCCAAATAACCTATTTATTTTGTGATATTTAATAAGGTTAATGGTCAAAAACCCATTTTATTATTTATTTACTATTTATAGTAAATTTTTATTTAAGTATTATTCTTCATCATTTAAACTTTAGGAATAATGTCTAATATTAAAAGTAATTAGAAATATTTGATGAATAAGGTGTTGAAAGTTACGATTTTGAACGAAATGAGTTGAAAAGGAGATTTGAGACTTTGGGATTGAGTTCCAAGAAGTTAATAAGGTGTTATGATCGACCCATTGCCTAAGGACATCTATCTCCAAGCTAGCAAAAATTCAGGATGTTACAGATAAGTGTCTCAATAGGCAATCTATATTTAGACACAAATATATGACGATTGGGCGTACTGATCAACCGGGAAGGCCTTAACTTAGATCAATGGTCATCAATGATCAATCAAGGCCATGGTTATATGGATATCTGTAGAGAAATATCTTTAGTCAGTACTCCGAATTTGGCCATGAACTGACGGTTCAAAATTCTCAACCTTGCGAAAGAGTGTACAACTTAAATCACTTAAGTTTCAGGTTCTTCCCTAGAATATTTGCACTTCTCATGCACCCGCTCTTCGACTCAAGCTGAGTGATCTTAGACACTATCTGGGTTTGGCTCGCACAATGGACGTCGAGCCCAATAAGACGGACATTATTATATAGTTTTGAAACTAGTGGCCCATTACCGAGCGATCTAGAGCTCATTTGTGTAATCAAGGCATTTCTAAAATGAATTAGGTAACAAGATTTCTTGTGGGCAGTGACTAGGGTTTGGATTAACTATGTCCATAGTGTGGCCTATTTTCAATTAGTGAAAATGGGGATTCAGTCATGACCACTCTAAATCGTTGGTTCGTAGGCTAAATGGATAAGTGGGTCACTTTGGTTTGTTAATTATGATCCAACCCCTAGTTCTCTCAGCTTTGGGTAGATCTTTAATTTAGTTGTGGTCATCTTAATTAGTCAGTGATAGGTTCGCTAAATTTGAGCCTTATGTGAAAAAATCACAAGGTTATAATCGATGCTTAAGTGATCGGGCAGATTCATTAGCTTTCTATGGTTAATTAATCAAAATTGTGCAGTTTGTTATTGGTATCACACGCGAATAGGTTCACCACGAGCATTAAGGGTCGGTTAGTGACAATGCAAGCTAATTATAGCAAAAAATTTTCTAGTGTCTCTGGAATTCTAAAACAGTGAAAATTCAGGACGTTATAATTAGTTTGGGGCAATTTTTCAAATTGTGGCCTCCACCAGTTAACTTCAAGTACATATGCAACATCAAGCAAGGCATCCATCTCCCTAATCATATCATCATGCAAATCAAGGGAGTGGGACAAGCATGTCTCTAGAGGGTCAAAGTGTCAAGCCCAAGACTCGGTGATCGGGCCCACAAGGAACTCGATAGCCAGTTCAGGCCACAATAGCCTCTGTAACACCCCATTCTCGATTCCTGAGGCAGGATTCCGATCCTGGTATCATACAAGGAGAATTTTCATATCACAATTCCAATCCAATAGAGCATACCCAAGATCATAGCAAGTAAATCTTAGAAATAAACTAAGGAACACACTGCAAAATCTAATATGAATTTAAACCTTACAGGTACAAGGATCAAAAGGAAATACATAATATAGAAAGTGGGAAGGAAGGGTCTGCAACAGGTCCTCAGCTCGTGCCAAACCAAATCCATAGCTCCTCCACTACTACGCTGAAGAGGGAAGGAAGGGTCTGCAATAGGTCCTCAGCTCGCACCAAACCAAATCCATAACTCCTCCGCTACTGCGCTGACCTAGGATCTCCTGCACACATCAATCGTACATAAGTTTATAAAAGGCTTAGAGGGTGGTGAAGGTGTGTGACAATGGTGCTAGAAGAATAATAGGGGATGCAAAAGGGAAACATTGATCAATGTCAATATCACGTGCCTTACCAAGGCTAAGCCATGATTGCAGGAAGCCATACCAAGGATATGCAATGCAATAAGGCTTATACAGCTGATACCAATGCAATGCGAAGGAATGTCAATGCTCATAACCAGTCCACACATCTAATAAAGTTCCATCATAAGGAATATCACCGGGGTCTAATGCACTACTGGATGACTGCCATTGTCAAGACCGCACAGTCAAATGAGCATAAGAGACCACACTACCCGCCTGTGGATAGCCAATCACCAGCAAGGCACGATAGTAGCGGACCCACACATGAGCTAGTTAGACTTAGCTTAACAATGCCCTCTCACTCAAGCAGATAAGGCCACATCCCATCTCAACCGACTACACGACAGTGGGAGACGCGACTTAACGGTATAAGACACTTAAGCGCTCATGATTTCCACTTGGTCATGGCATGGAGGCATTCTCTAGGTACCTTGAAGGTTTAGGGGCTTTCACCCATGGATATCTTATACACCTCAAATGCTCAAATAGAATATTTTCGGTGTCCGCATACTGTCATCCACGAATACCGCTGTGGAGGCAAGGCCCTGATGAAGCAAGGGCGATAATATCCATGAGATGTGATGCCAAATGCATGAATCACGCATACCAATCATGCACTAGCTCCAAGCACTCAATGTGTACAAGAGGGGAAAACTCCATCACTTTATCATATTAACTCAATGACCACACACAAATGCAATCCAACCACTCAATGATGCATATGGGTCATGAGGGTGAAATAAGTGTGCCATACGGTGATGATGACATGGAATACACTCCTTCCCAAGGAGGGATTAAGTTTAGGCACTTAGATAGATCCTCTAAGGAGACATCCTCTAGTGGGGGCCCAATAGTTTGGGTTAGCCCACAAAGCTAAGGAGAACAAGACATATACCTGAAAGGATAAACGGTCCTAGCAAGGGTCTATGATGGACCTTTAATGACCTATAGAGAACCCATAGGCCTACCTTAGGATCACCACAGAGGACATCCAACCTCAACTGGTTCCAAGAGGTAGCCTGCCTAAAATGAAATGCGAATCAAGGTCCAAGACATATACCAATACATGGGCCTAGTGATCAATCATATAAAGCCCAACTCATAATCAATATTGTGGGCCCATAAGGAAGTTTTGGGCCCAAACATAAGGGTCATAAACCTACATATTATGCTGGGCGTAATGGGCAGCCCATTACTTAACCTATATGGGCAATCTTTAAGCCTAAATCAAGTGAATTGGGCCTTACAACTTGGCCCATGTATATGGCTAGTTTGGTGAGAATCTAAAGGTCCAACTACTTGTGTAATCAGGCTCATAAACCCATCACAATAATATGGTAAATATAGGCCCAAAGGTCCAATGGGCCTTTCAAGAAAGTTCCAGCCCAACAAGGCTTAAAGAGTCATACATACATGGACCCAATTAAATCCAATTGGGGTGGGCCTTAAGAGTGCACTAATTAAGCCCAAAAAACACTATAGGAAGATGGTATGATATATGTACAAAACATCCTTAAATCTAGTGGGCCATGCTGCCCCAAAATAAAAATTATGGGCAACAACTTTGGGCTTTTTGCTAAAATTCCATCCCACCCACTTTCTAAGCTTGCTGGAGTCCAGCAATAATTAATTTATATAAATATTTTGTTCCCTGGTGACCCACATATGTCACAGTGGGTCCCACTAGATGAAAGGAGTGGATACAACACACACATATCAAGTGGGCCAGCTACTAGAATGGAGGTCTAGCAGCAGCCCAATATGGCTGGCGTTCTAGGGTGGACGGTCTTGGGGCCATGGACGGTTGCCCTTAAAAGGCATCAAAGTGGGCCCCACATGTGGACGTCCCACTGGGAGGTGGGTCACGTCCATGTGGCCCACATGGAAGGAGGGACTGTGTGGATAAAACTACACATCAAGGTGGGCCATAAGTGGTGGATGGCCAGCCATGGCTGGACGCCAGCCCAGCTGTGGCTGCTAGTCCAGTTACAATATAGCCCTATTTGGATAGAAAAATGGTGGCCCACACACCCAAGATGGATCCCAACATGATGGGCCAATTAGGAAGTCATAAATTCAAGCAAAACATGAAGAAAACACATGGACAACAGTGTAGGAAATTAAAATCTACTGCACAAAATATATTGTTGTCCTTACAATGTTCACCCATTAAAGTGGGCCCAATCTTTTCCAAAAAGGGGAGGGATGAGTTTCCATAAATTTTATTTGAAGGTACAACAAGGTGGGGTCCACAAAAGTGACCCACCAACTCAAAAGGTCAAGTTGATATTAGTGTTTCCCCTTCATTGAATAGGGTTGGATGGTCTAGCAAGGTGGCCTGCCCTTTTGGGTTCTTTTGGATGGATAGATGGAGGAGGGATTTAACATAGTTCAAGGTGGGGTCCACTCCTCCAAGGGACACCCCACATCAGGGAGAAAAGGGATCGAAATCATGGGTAAACCCCAAGCCAAAAATCAGATACAACATTTCATGCAAACAGTCCAAAATTTCTAGATAGCCATATATGGCTGGATATACCAGCCCATATTTGGATAAATACATCAAATAAAGAGAGGTGTCGCTTTCCTTAGTGGGCCCCACAAATGTCCAGATCATAAACTTAAGTCTACACACCTTGCATGCATCATTTGGGCAGCAAATGGGACACCCAAAATTAGGGAAATAGTTGGTGTGGGCGTCCCACTATTGTTGAATTTTTTGGACATCCTAAGGCCCACCAAATGGGCCACACACAAATTAGGGAAAATCAAGGGAAGAGAGAGAGAGAGAGAGAGAGAGAGAGAGAGAGAGAGAGAGAGGGGGGGGGGGGGGGGGGGGGGGGGGAACAATTCGGCCATAGGGTAAGGGCTCCACCACTAATGAGCCCTCTCAAGAACAATCACGCCCACACATCTTCGTTAAATTACCAGTTACAACATAGATCTAGATCATGCATGGGTTATAATCAAAATGAATGGTTGAGATACCATCCCCACGATGATGCTAAGGTCTAGATGACCCATCATGCTATGAAATCAAAGGGGAAAACCTCAAGCAAGGGACATGCATGCATAAGGTAGGCCATTTGGCCACACCTATGGAAATGTGTAGGATCTCCACCATTGATTGGTGGGTCCTACATTTCCCTCATCAAAGAAATAAGAGATCTAAGCTATGGAAATGAAATTCTACATTTTAAAGGAACACCCACCTCTTAATCTCCACCAAAACTCCAACTCCTAGCTCCTAATGCTCCAAGGAATCAAGATCAATGGGTAGGATGCGTTTGGGATGGATGGATGAAGAGAGAATGGAGGAAAAAGGGGGCTGAAATAGTATAATGTCCAAGGTCTCTCTCTAGCTTAGGAGAATGAAATGAGAAGGGAGAAATGAGGGAGAGAAGAGAGAAGAGAGAGCTTGTAGGAAAATGATCATTGCAAATGGCTTGGGAAGAAAAACCATCATGGTTTCTTTAGGGGAAGAGTTGCATGGGGTAGAGAGACTCATCATAGGCTAGCAAAAGAAGGGCTCTATTGGGGCTATAGGGTAGGGATGCGTGGTGTTGGTGGTGTGGGTAGTGTAGAAGATGGAGGTTTGGGTAGTGCTAGTTAGAAAGTGTGCAAATGGGATGAGCCATCTTGGAAAAACATGTACACCACTCTAGGTGGGCCGCACAATCATGATCAGAGGGCTAAAATGATGAAATGCCTACAACTTATGATCTACACATCGGACGGATGCATGGGAGGCGGCATCGTAACAGCAATGACGATGTGAACAAGATGACACAGGTTTTTGGTTGATTTGAGTTGGATCAATGTGACCGAACTTAAAGATGACCGCAAACACTATCCAAAGGTCGCGAGTCACCGGGATTGGACTAGTAGGACCGTGGGA
This sequence comes from Magnolia kwangsiensis, assembly GCA_037074715.1. Classification (NCBI taxonomy): domain Eukaryota; kingdom Viridiplantae; phylum Streptophyta; class Magnoliopsida; order Magnoliales; family Magnoliaceae; genus Magnolia; species Magnolia kwangsiensis. The sequence continues at coordinate 75,513,973 of CM073578.1, forward strand.
CTAAGGAAAATAAAATGCACACACACACACACACTCGGGTTGGGTCTTACAAAGAGGATAATTTCGTCAGAGCTCTATCTTTCACGAAAGAGTCTATCATATTAATGTCATGGGCCTCATCATCATCCTCTGCCTGTCTGCTCATGTTGAAAAAGATATTGAACTCCAATATCATATTTCTAAATGAGAAATTCATGATCTCATTCGTACAATTGATAATAGCATTGGATGTAGCAAGGAGCGGGCAACCAAGTATGATAGGGATTTAAGTGCTCATGTCTGCGATGGGCTGAGTATCCAGGATGATAAAATCTACTGGATATTAGAATTTCTCAACTTGGACTAATACATACTCAATCATCCCTCTTAGTACACAAACTGAGCGATCAACAAGTTATAATGTGGTCCGGGTGGGTTTTAATTCACCTAGACCCAGTTGTTCATAGAATGAGTAAGAGATTAGATTTATGCTTGCCCCCAAGTCAAGGAGTGCATTCTCAATCTAGTGATTCCCAATTATACAAGTGATAGTTGGGCTACTAGGGTCTTTATATTTTTATAGCACTCACTTTTTCCATCAATTTTTTTTTCATTTTAATACTTTGCCTCCTCTTGGTTGTGTATAGGTCTTTTAGAAATTTAGCATATGAAGGAATTTATTTTATAGCATACAGAAGAGGGATGTTGACCTTCACTTGTTTCAACACCTTTAGAATATCTTATGAGTTATTTAGAGGTTTTGGTGCAATCAACCGTTGGGGGAATGGAGTAATCGTCTTACCCAGAGGTTTCAGTTCTAAACCATGTAGAGTAGTGCTAGGTCTATCATCCGTGTCTTCTTCCGGGTCCTTAGACTTTTCAGCCCTTGTTGAAATAAATTTGTCAATTATTTTTTCACTTCTAAGAGTGGTGATAGACTTGGCTTGTTCCATTGGCTTTGAAGAGCTGGGCTCACTAACTTCGTATTACGGTTTAGGATTGGGAATAGGTTGAGCTGGAAGGATCCCTTTCTCCATAACCGTAACACGTGAGTCTATCTTTTGTATAGCCTTAGTAAGTTCTTGTAAGGCTTGGAGAGTACTTTGCTGGATGAGCTCTTGAGGATTTTGAACCAATTCTTCTTAAGGTTTCCCTTGATTTAAGGATTGGTTAGGGATTCCTTGAGGAATAATAGTTTGTCCATTTCTCCAACCGAAGTTTGGATGATTTCCCCAACTTCAATTGTATGTGTTTGAAGTGGGTACTTTGAAAGGCCTTTGGTAGTTATTTATGACATTCGATTGCCCATTTAATATTTCTTGAAAAACAAGTATTGTTGGACAATTCTCACTTGTATGAACGTTACAAGTGCAAATAACATAGACAACTTCCTTAGCCTTATCCTTCTTACGTTCCATAGCCTCGAGTTTCCTTGTGAGACTGGACACTTTAACATTTATATCGTCTTTCTCTTTCAATAAATATATTCCTCTCTTCTTTGAGTAGGCTTAGAAATGGTGTTAGGTCTTGGGGAGATGTCCCATGATTGTGTGGTTTCAGCGAGTTTGTTAAAGTAATCCTACACATCATCGACATCTTTGTTCATGAATTCCCCATTGCACATCGTCTCAACAAATTAGAGCATGGAAGATGTTAGTCCTTCATGGAAGAACTCAAAATCATGTTGTGGGCATAAACTGACAAGATCCTTGAACCGCCCCCAACATTGGAAGAATGTTTCATCTTCCTTTTGGGTGAATTTCATGATCGAATTTCTGATGGTGTTCATCTTATCGTATGGGAAGAATTTCTTTATGAACTCCCTTGTCATGTCATTCCATCTACCAATAGATAATGGATGTGGTGAATGTTACCACATCTTAGCTTTTTCTTTTAAGGAGAAAGGAAAAGGTTTTAGCCTGATCGTGTCCTTAGACACTTTATAAAAATATAAAGTGGTTATTATCTCGTCGAACTCTTTTAAGTTTAGGTATGGACTTTCAGATTCAAGTCTATGGAACTTTGGAAGGAGTTAGATCACTCCTGGCTTGATATCCACATTTCCTGTATTTTTTGAAAAAATCATACAGGAAGGTGTGCTCACACCCACCGGTTGTAAATAATCTTCAAAAGTACAAGGCGGGGTGTATGATGCACCTCCTTCTCATCCTAAGCCTCCTCAAATGGAGGTTGAGGTTGATTAGCAGCCATCACTTCTATTGACTATGAGGATCTCAAGTGGTGTTTGGTCCGGTGACAGATAGGCAACCCTTCGACTCATCCTCCTTCACTCCAAAGACGTAGAGTGTTGTCACGAACCCACTTGGGCATGAAATGCTCTTAGCCTTCAAGTACAGAATTTAACCTAAAATCAAAGAATTGAAAACTACAACAATTAAGAAGTGAGAGAGAGAGAGAGAGTTAGAACGAAGTTACAAGATAGAAGATGCTAGGTTAGGATCCTACAAAATAGAGAACAAAGTTAGTTTCTAAAAATAAGTTCAGACAAATTCCTAACCTAGAAATAAAATAGAAAGTTAATCATAATCTTAACCTAATTCTAAAACTAATTAAATTCAGAAAAATGCAATCGTAGTCCCCAGTAACGACTCCAAAAACTTGTTCACAACCCCAAGTGTAGGGTCACGATGTAATAATAATCTTAGTAAGACCGAGGTGGAATCCATAGGGACCAATCTCATACATTTTTGAAAATAACTAGAAGTAGAACTAGAGGAAGATCTAAATCTAAATCTAAATTGATAGGGAGAATAATTGTGATTATTGTAATTGAAACTTGTAAATTTAACTGTGGTAACTAGGGTGCCAAGGATTCACTTGTAGCTATCAAGATGCTTACCTTACTTGATTCAAGAGGCACAGCTGGAATCAGAGTCCTATCTTATCTAGTTGGAAGAAGAGATGATCAAATCTCTAAACTTCTCATTAAACTAGCTTTAATGGATGAGAATTGTGAAGAGTTGGAAGGGATTCCATCTCCCAACCATGCCCAGGAGACAATGACAAACAGCAGGATTTACCAATCCCATAATCTCAAATAGAAAAAGAAGATATTTAAAGCTATCGCAGATTCTATTGTAATTTGAGCCACAATAAGCCATTGAAAACTAAAAATATTCTTTAAAATCAACTAGAAATCAATGAAGTTCAATTTGAATAAGAATTAAAGTAAGATAAACATCTTAATCACACCAAAAACTTCACCTCTTAGCCCTAGCTAAGAGTTTTATCTAACCATAGACATGATTGAACCAAGAACTCTTAAAAGAAACATAAAAACAAAGGAAGAAGAAGAAAGACTCTTGGTGGTGACTCTCTAGCCTTTTTCTCCACTCCTTAAACACTAGATGATCCTTAGGAATTCCCTAGGGACTCCTATTTATAAGTACACTATATGCACCTACTTTGAATTTCTATAAATAGCCTCAAGTTACGCAATTCGCAGCTTTTCTACATTATGCTTCGGTCGGACCAAAGTCGAATCTAAAGTTGAGTCCGAATTTGGAAAGAATTTTGTTTTAGCAATTGCCTAATTTCGGTTGAACCAAACTTTATTTAGTTGGACCTAATGTAAGATCTATATCCTAGACTATACCGTTTCATAGACTTCCGCGATCCTCCCTTTCGAATTTCGGCAAACTGTGACCAGTAACTTGTGTTTGCACGTGACCCTGAGTTGCATCTCGTATATCTAAGTCAACTCAACCTGAGAATTGTACCATCGTGACTGCACCATCGCCATAATTCCAACGCTGCGACTTGCACGTCGATGTGATACCCAGGCCAGGAGTTATGGGCCTGCGTTTATTTCGAGAAAAACACCGCGTGTTACAAATCCCAAGAGAACTCTACCAAATATCAAATCAATTAGTCAATGTACATGTCAAGTACATATCCCATCACACTCATCCTTCTCTCACCCAAAGTCAACACTACCCATACCACCTATCACCCATCCCTCTCTCCTTACATCTCTCTCTCTCTCTCTCTCTCTCTCTCTCTCTCTCTTTCTCTCTCTCTCTCCTTACATCTCTCTCTCTCTCTCTCTTTCTCTCTCTCTCTCCTTACATCTCTCTCTCTCTCTCTCTCTCTCTCTCTCTCTCTCTCTCTCTCTCTCTCTCTTTCTCTACCCATTTTCCAAGCAACCAAAGAGGTTGGCCGTCTAAGCTTCCCAGAGAGAGCCTAGTGTGTGGCCCACTTCCTACCCCAAGATCCCTCATCTTAGCCCTTCAATCCTCATCATCTTCCATAAAAGAGAGAGCCAACGAGTTTGGTATTCCATCGGACCAAGAAGATCAAATGGTGGGTGTTCTTGTAGGCTTAGATTTTATTTTAAAGATGAGCCAAGTGGGGCCTACTGATTGATTGTATGGATCTCACTTTGGCCCCTAGGTGTGGCCGATAGCCCACTATGATTCATATGTTCATCTCATGATGGGGCCATTCTCCATGGACCCCATCATGATGTTTATTTTCTGAGTTTGGAAAGGTCATCTAGACCTTACATTTTGGTGGAGAAGGGATCTTCACCGTTGCTTTTGATTGGTGGGCCCACATGTAATAGGACCCACTTAATGTATGTTGTAGTGCATGGAAGGGAGAGCCCATAATGGCGGGGTCCCTCCATCACACGCGTATCTCTCTCTCTCTCTCTCTCTCTCTCTCTCTCTCTCTCTCTCTCTCTCTCTCTTTTCCCTGATTTTATGGCCCGCTTATGATATATGTATTTCATCCTTTTTGAGCACTATGTGGACCCAACTGGGGCCCACGTTGTAGCCACCTTGCTGCCCCTTTTGGAAGGTCCTGGATGAGGGGAAACCACAAATATCAGTTTGATACCACTAGGTGGGCCATGTATGTGTGGGACCCACGTGTGATGCACTGGTTTTATCCGGACCGTCCATTCATGGACCCCGTTGAGTGCACGCTGTCCAGGCCATCCAGGCCTAGACGTTAGCATGTTTTTAAAATAATAATATAATATAATAAATTTAATATATATATATGTAGGATGGGCCCTATGTGGGACCCACCCTTTCTGGCTGAGGATTAATTGGTTTGTACGAAGGAGCGTCAGCAGGTCCTAAGGACCGGATTGTGCTGTACGTGGGGTGCTCTCATGATGTATATGTTGTATCCACACCGTCCTTCTGAGGGAAGGTGGGCTACACGCTAATGCATGTGCTTAATCCACACCGTACGTCCATCTGGATGGGACCCACCCTATATGTTTTATATCCAACCGTCCATATGTTTATATCCTAAGCGTCCGTTAGATGGATGGTGGGACATAGACGTAACAAATAGTTTCTGTGCTAACGTCTGCAAGTTCTGTGGGCCCTACTGCTGGGTATGTGTTGCATCCAACCATCCAGATAGCTGGACGGTGGGCCGCAACCATGATGTATATGTTATATCCCCACCGTCCAGATTGTTGGATAGTGGGCCACGTCGTGATGTATGTGTTTTATTCTAACCATCCAGATGGCTGGACGGTGGACCATCGTGACGTATCTGTTTCACATCCACAATGTCTGTCCATCTAGACCGTGGACCACACCATAATATATGTGTTTTATCTTCACCGTCTAGATTGTTGGACGATGGGATGCACTGTCACGGCCCCAAACTCAAAAATGGAGCTCACAAAATTTTTTATCGCCAAATTCGGTGCCGATAGCCTCTGTAGTACCCCATTCTAGGCTCCTAGCACCCATACGCCAGATTTCGATCCTGGGATCCTACAAGGAGGATTTTTTATGTACATTTATCTCACAAGAAGCATAACCATAAGCATAGCCAAGTCACAAAACAACATCACCACATACCCACTATATCAAAAACTTTAAGTACAATGCACATAAAGGGAAATACAAAGATAATAATGATAAAAACTCCAGAAGCTCTACGGCACGCTCCTGCTCTTTCTTAGTTATGACCTAGCATCACCTACACACATCAATGATGCATAAGCTTATAGAAAGCTTAGAGGTTGGTGAAAGTATGTGCGTAAGGTAGCAATGCAAGTATGCAATATCGGAGTAACGCTAATATGCTGGTGAGTCCATGAATACTATCAGTCGTACCAAGGCTATGCGATGCAAGGCATGAATGTTGTCGGCCACACCAAGGCCATGTGACACAATGCAAGGCCTACATAGCCCATGTCATGTGCAAGATGCATCTCAAGTATACCAATCCACATATCAATCCAGCTCATCTATGGAGCATCATATATCAATACAGTTCTCTCTGGATAATCACCGGGGTTTAGTATACTCCAAACCAAATTACTGCCCTATCATGCACAACAGGGTGAGTGGAAGACACCTCACTATTCGCCTGCCAATATCGGGATCGACTCGTCGATAGTGGACCCATTCCTCGAGCTGGTCAAACTCAGCCTAGCTTTACCCCCTCTCGAGCAGGTAAGGTGCACCCCCTTCTAACCGACCACGACACAGTGGAAAGCACAGCCTCTTGGTATCGGCACTTAGCGCTCATGCATCCACACGGTATAGATGTTGGAGCGACCTCTTGGTATCATAAGGGTTTAGGAAATTTCACCCAAGCGCATCTATAGCACCCCATATAGAGAAAGATTTTCGGTATCCAATCCTACCATTCCCGCTATACTGTGGAGGCTACATCCCTGATGTCGCTAGGGCGTAAAGTGATCATGTCACACAAATGCGAGATGCATGAGTCATACCAAACAATCATGCATCAGTTCTGCACGTACCGCACGATCATGTGGGGCACTTCGTCTCATAAGGAGTCTTGTAAATGTCTCAGCCCAACAACGTATGCTATGATTAAACACTCTTCATTACAGGCATACAAATGATTCATATGAACATGTATCGTAATGCAATACTAAGCATGTTCTTAATATGTCCTACTAGACTAAGTACACTAGCATGATTATCAGCTATATCAGCCAATAACCAATCTTAACCGATATATCACATACAAGGAGTAGGAGCGGAATGATACACCCCATTAAGCAAGAAGTAGTCTTTATGGTATGACCCATGTTAGACTGATATAACTTACATCAATGTACTATCATATATGTATCCTAAGGCGGGGTCCCCTGCAAGGGTGGTGGAAGGTATCTTCATCAATGGGGGCCCAACGGTGTGGGTTAGCCCACTAAGGGAAGATGAGAATGGGCCTGACAATGGGCCCTAGGGAGAGTTACAATGTGGACATTTAACCATCATTGCTTTTACAATGTGGACATCAAACCATCATTGCTCTCAAGGTATGGCCCGTCAAAACATTATTACATAAATCATGGTGGAATCACACACCGCAATGGACCTCATATACATCACATTAGGCCTCACACAATGGCCTCACATACATCTCATTGGGCCTCATGCATGGTCCTTATGTCACGTCCCAAACCCAAAAATTAGATTCACAGGAATCCTGATCTCCGAATCCGGTGCCAACAGCCTCCGTAGTACCCCATTCTCGACTCCCAGCGCAACATACGCCAAATTCTGATTCTGGGATCCTATGAGGATTTTCCAACGTACATTTTTTCTTGTAATAAGCATAACCACAAGTTTACCCAAATCATAAAGGCAACATCATCATCACATATCCATGAATATAATCACTTGAATACAATGTTGAAAGGAAAATACATATATTAAATCAGAGCTCCTGAAAATCGCTACACGCTCCAAGCTCAACGCTGCTGCAACCTAATGCCACCTGTATGCATCTATTGTGCATAAGCTTACAAAAGCTTAGAGGGTGGTGTAAGTGTGTGTAAGGTAAGTGCTGAGTATACAGTGGTATCCATAAATCATACATCATTGAGATAAGCAGGAAAAATGACAAGGTCATGAATCATACGATATCAGAGTAAGCAGAAATAATGATAAGCCCATAAATCGTACAATATCAGAAATACTAGCAAGACAAATCAACTATGTGAACGAGGAGTCACAGAGAGCCAAATGTCAGATATCAAGGGTACAATGCAATATGTAAATCCTGCTAAGTCCATCTAGGCCATATACGTGCAACAACCTAGTAACTAAAAATGCTAAGTACTACGGATGCAATGTATTATGCGGTGCGAATGAAATGACCATGATAGAATGTAAAGTCGGGATGATAGTACGTAGTATCGTAGGCTACGGGGTCCATCATAATGGAATTCTATCCAAACCAGTCCCATACCTAGATTTGGATAGTCAAACCAATGTGGTAAACTCCTGATCTCAGGTTAGTCATGTGCTCCAATCGAAATCTCGACCATTACGAAGGTACATGTAACAAATAGTTACGCACCACCAGCCCGAGTGGATCGTGAATGGATAAATGAATGAGTATGCAGCTCCTACTCAGTAGCCTATCAACATAGTAGCTTGTCAACCGCTGGTAGCTCACCCAGTGTGGTAGCTTCCTCAGGCCTCAGCCTCGCCCACATCACACCCACCCACATCAACGTCCACTCATGTTCGTCGGCCCACATATGCTACAGTGACGAGGTGTCATAATATCATGTCAGTCCTCATATCAAGTCCACATATCAGTACAGTTCCTCTCTAAAAAATCACCGTGGTCTATTACACTCCACACCGATTGCCTCCTCCCTAGCTGCACAGCCCTGTGAGTGGAAGAGACCTCACTATCCGCTTAGCCAGCAGTCTGCCAATACCTACCCGGCTCGTCGATAGTGGGCCCATTTATGAGCTGGTCATACTCAGCTTAGCTTATAGCCTCCTCCCTCGGGCCGGTAAGGCCACACCCCCTCCCAACCGACCACGACACAGTGGGAGACGTGGCCTACTGGTATTCAGCACTCGGGCGCTTATGTTTCACTCGATCTAGATGTTAGGGCTACACCCAGCCTCGGAGGTTCTGAGATTTTCACCCAAGGACATCCTACGTGCCCCATAGTGCTAGAACCAATTATTTTCGATGTCCTATCTAGCCATCCACGATGTGCCTGTGGAGGTCATAGCCCTGATGTTGCTAAGGCGTGCAGTGATCATGATACACAAATGTGAGATTCATGAATCACACCGTCAAATCATGCAACAATCCAGCACGTACAACGCGATGATGTGGGGCACTCCGTCTCATAACGAGTCTAGCAAATGGTCTGTCCATTGGCATATGCTATGATCAGTCACTACTCATATCAAGCATACATATGATGCGTATGGTCATGAATCATGGAGTTATACTAAGCATGTTATAAAGTGATGAACTATCTTTACAATGCAGATGGGCCTAGATGATCTACACATAACTAGTATGGGCCTATCAATGGGCCCTAGGGAGAGTCATAATGTGGACATTTAACCAACATTATACTTGCAATGTGGACGTCAAACCAACATTGCTCCTAAGGCATGACCCGCCATAGAACATCAATACACAACCATGGATGTAACGCCCGTGAAAAATCCATACTTGGGCTCGAGTACCAACTCGACCCGAAACTGCGTAGAATTAATTCCTAAGGAAATTAAGCGTAAGTTAGCTAGCGCAACGCTAGAGTAGCTGGGAAATAGTCCCTGATCACTTTAAATACGTTCTACAAGACCCAAATCGAGTAGAACCAATGACTCTACAATACTCTATAACCTCGGATCAAACTCTAAGCAGGTTTGTTCTCTGGACCACTTTGAATCTTTGTATTGGATCTAGACCGCGCGTTGAAAGTCTGATACCTCCTATCTTAGACCGTTAGGACCGCCTAGCTGGACTTGACAATCATTTCGAAAATCAAGTCCAACCGATAATCACAGGCTATTTCATTGAGCCCGGACTGAAGAGAGTGCAAATAGGGACAGAATTGGAATTTCAAATTCAAATTTGGCACACGACTTGACGTGTCAGTATTAAGCATTCTGACTATCAGAATTCAGCCAGATTACACCCTCGGATCAGGAAAAATTTCTATTTTATATCATGAGACTTTCAGCCCTGATCTACGTGCGGTGACGGCTGAACTGAAACTGGTCCGCCACGCGCGATCTGTAAACCCTGTCGGACTAAAAACTTAATACGTGCTAGATCTGGTACGCATGAGCTTAAGTCCGATCGCATTCGGCCAGGGGACCACTAGAAAACATCTTTTGGACCGAAACAGCCCCGAATTGGATATGCACTAAGTAAACTTCGTTCCCGAGCCTATTTCGGACGTTTTTAAGCTTATAAAAGGGGTTGAAACCCTCACTCCTCTCTCCCATCCAAAATTGCAAGAAACCCTAGATTGGGAGAGAGAAAAGGTGAGAGTTTGAGAGAGTGTAGAAGGGATTTTTCCAGCCTTCGTGCAACCTGTTGCTAGTGCCTAAGCAACACCTCCTGATCACCAAGCCGGTGATTCTTCCATGTTTTCAGGTATAAAACAACCCTAGAAGTTGCTGATTTAAGGTTTTCTTGGATTCGTAGCATGCTAGCTAACGTAACTCATAAAACAGGTTCTCTTATCGCCGTAGACGAAGCGTATACGCTCCGTTCGAAACAACACGTCTATAAGAGACTAGGTGAGGATTTTAGACGCTTTGATTGACGGTTTACAATGCTTTCAATGTCGTTTAATAGTAGATTATCGATGGCATCACCGTTTGACATGTACAACATGCTCTCCGTTTCCTGTTTCGTAAATCAACGAAGAATATGAGATTTAGGGCATTTTAGTCATTTGTAGGAAGTACTGATTATATTCATATTTTGCTGATGTGATTGACATGGTTTGTTGTCCCATTATGAAGTTAGGAATACGTGCATAATTAGTTTGGCGAAGAGATTCGCCTAATTGTGCACTTCGGGTCGACATACTATATGTAGACTTAAGTGTGTAGTGTATACATTTGTATAAATGCTTGTATTAGTATGTATTGAATTAAATGATGTTATGAAATAGTTTGAGATTGATTTCTCAAGTAATATGCTGACCTAAATGATTTCCTACATGTTGACTATATGCATGATTTCATTACATGCATGAAATATATGTGCTTGAAGATTTACTTAAGTTGAATGTTATAACATGTGTTAACATGCTCACATGATTGTATTTCAATTCCAATACTCTTACATAAATTGCTGATGTGATTCCATAATTGTTTGAGACTAGACTTAGTCCAGGCAGTCGGTAACCGAGCGAATTCATGGCTGACTGGTCTTGGCCACGAACGACGCTTCAATGAACGCGAGTCGTGTTTGGAGTTGGCGGCAGTGGTTAGGCCACGCGAAGTGTTTTACGCACTTCATGTCGTTTGACTTGAGATGCAATCGCGTTAGTCGAGCCCGTCAAGTAACCCGACTGGCCGATGTATGTTCACCCTTTATGAGTCATAACTGCTTGAACCTAGGGTACTGAACTTACCATTGTAAACCCTGTTAACCATGGTACCTTGATCCACGAAGACTCATGAGCCGGGCATGGTGGTATGGGACACCGTGGTACAGCTGTCGGCCTACGCTGGGGCCACAAACCTCCCCGTAGTGACCAGTGAGCACCTAGTCTCGTGAGCAAATTACGGTGGTATGGGACACTATATTCTAGCTGTCGGCCTACACTGATCAGGCGACGAGTCCTTTGTAGTGACCGCGAGCGTATTCTGAGTCCACGGGAGGCGACGACCCTTCCGTTGCAGTAGAGTACAGTAGGCTTGTATTGATAAGGTGATGGGGGAGCGGTGCAACGAGTGTGAGCAACAGCCCTGGCAGCCCTTGCAGTGACCTACGAAATATACCTCGTATGAGATTACTAGGAGTGACGACCCTAGACAGGATCTGTGTTGGGATTGATACAAGGGAAGTACCTTAGTTTTCCAATCCTGCTGTTTGAATGGACTAATAACAACTCAAAAATCATATCACCATAGCATTGCATGTGCCTGGAAGATGTGGAGCACTCTAGGGAGTGTGGCATGCCGCGGTCGTAAGATGTTGCCGTATGAGGGAGATCGTCGGTGAGGGCATACATCACGTCATGTCATCTTGCATTAACAACAGTATTAGGATTGTCTGATTTACTGTTTTACTATTATCGCATGATTGATTTGTAAACATGCTAATCTTTGCTCTATGATTCCACTGAGTTGATCACTCATTCCCACGTTACGGGATGGTGTTTGCAACACCCACCAGACCCTGTTGTAGATGCAAGTGAGGCTGAGATCCAGGAGGCAGAGCCAGACTTCGACGAGGACCAGGACGAGTTCTCGTACATGCAGTATCATGATGGCTTTGCTTAAGCGACCTGGGTTGATGGGACTTCAGTGGGACTATTTTGAACATTTAATTTTGTTCATGTATATGTATATGAGACTCAGAGATGTATTCATACCATAAAGACAGATGAGATCTACTTTATTTTTTCATACAGTGATATATATATTGTTTAGTCTTCCGCTTGCTTTTATCACTGGATCTGAAGTATGAATTGCAGTTTTGGTATACTTTTACTCATGTGAATGCTTTAAATCAGACAACATTGAATCATAATCATTTTTGTTGCATAAGTGACGGTCTGGAACTCAGGAGTTGAGTTTATACACGACCCCCGATTTTCAGGGTGTTACAATGGAAGAATCACACATTGCAATAGACCCTAAGAACATCCCATTGGGCCTCCACCTATGGGCCTTAGATAAATGGGCCGCACCACATATGCCTTACCAAATGGGCCAGAAATATATCACAATGAGTCTTGCCCACGGGCCTCAGATACATCACATTGGGCTTTGCTCACGGGCCTCAAATACATCACATTGGGCCTTGTCCATGGGCCTTGATCATGGGTCTCAAACACATTAAATGGGCCACATCACATGGGCCTCCTATATATCAAGGTGGGTCTCAATGGACGGGCCACAAATACATTAAGATGGGCCTCAATAATGGGCCTTATATATGTATTGCAAGTGGGCCTCAACAACAGGCCACTATTACATCAAGATGGGCCTAATCATATGGCCTCATATATATACCAAGGTGGGCCTCACCCTCTACACCTTTCATCTATATTAGAGATCATTTTAGAACGTTATCTATAAAATGAATCATAACAGAAGATCGTCTGGACCTTACCACAAAATTTTAGTGATAATGATTTCCACCATTAAAATTCCTAAGGCCTACCATAACATTTATTTCCCGTCCAATCTATACATAAGGTCACAAAGACCTGGATTTAGAGGAAAGGTAAATTTCATGTTTGTCCAACCTTGTAATCCAAATATTTTAATGGTGGACTTTCAATCCAACACTCTTTCTATAGTGTGGTCCATGTGATCCTAGATCTGTCTTATTTTTGAACCCAAGCCTTAAAATGAGCTTGCCAAATAGTGGACGGTTTGGATGTAACACATGCATTATGGTGGGCCCCACCATCCAGCTGTGGACAACGTGTATAAAATAAATAAATCATGGTGGTCTCCACCGTTCCACGCTGTGGACGGTGGAGTGAAACAAATACATCACAGTGGGTTCCACCGTTCGTTGGACGGTGGTAATACAACACATACATCACTGTGGGCTCCACGTGGGGCCCACCATAACATTTATTTTCCATCTAAGCCACTGATATGGCTGGACGGACCTGGATGAAGGGGAAATACAAATTTTAGCTTGATCCAAAACTTCTGTGGCCCATGAAAGGGCTTCAATGGTATATATCCAATCTTACTGTTTCCTACGGTGTGGGCCACCTGAGCTTTAGATGTGGCTGAAATTTGGAGGGGGCCCACCTCAGGGGGTGGCCCACCTCATGAACGGATTAGATGACAAATAAACATCAAGGTGGGGCCCATGGCTGGAGCCGTGGGCTGATGCCCGTTCGCCCGCCAGCGCTGCTGGTGTGACCTGCGCCACTGACAACAGCAGCAGCAGCTGCTGTTTTATTTTATTTTATTTTATTTTATTGAAAACTGAGTTTTCTCATGTTTTTTCCTAGTTAGGGCCCACTTCAGGTAAATCTGCTCCATCCATTGCTCTCTATGGCTCAAGACAGATTAAAAAAACCCCATATCCATTGTATTTCAGTGTGTAAAAAGAAACTAGGTGAATTTAATTGGTGAAGTTCATTGTTTGCTAAAGTATGGCCCACCAGAAAGTTGGATTAGCTCCATATTTAGGCTCAACGCCTAAAATATTCTGAGGAAAGGGATGGACGTCATGGATTAAATACTTTCATCAAGATGGGGCCTACACAAGTGGGCCATCCCCATTAGCTTAGAACTAAGCTATTATTTGTGTTTTCAACAACGTCCAGCGTCCAGGGACGCTGGACGGTTTAGCATTCCGAATATGGGAGGTGGGCCACCAAATGATGAATGATGTGGACACAACACATAAAAAGTGGGCCCCGCCTACAAATACCTTGGATAAAATACATGCCTCATGGTGGGGTCCAACCGAGTGGGCCACACAACCACATCATCATCACTAAAAAAAATATATAAAAAGAGAGGGAGAGAGAGAAAAGAATGGGAGTGAGACACGCATGATGGAGAGACCCCGACACTATGGGTCCTCCCTTACAATCATTCCTACAATAAGTGGGTCCCAATTCATGTGGGCCCATTAAATCGGAATCCAACGATGGAGATCCCTTCTCCACTTGAATAGACGGTCTAGATGACCCTATGTATGCAAGGAAAATAAACATCATGATGGGGTCCATGGAGAGTGGCCCCATCATGGAATGATCATGAGCATTAAGGTGGGCCATCAGCCACACCTAGGGTCCATAGTGAGATCCATACCATTGATCGGTAGGCCTCACTTGGCCCTTCATCAAAGAAAGGAATTCTAGGCCTAATAGAGCACCCACCGTTCGATCTTCTTGGTCTGTTGGAACACCAACCTCCTTATGCTTCTCTTTGATGGTGGAAGATGAGGTTTGAATGGCTAGGATGGAGGTTTTGGGATGGGAAATTTGGCCACCAAAAATCACATTTTTTTCTCACTTGGGAAAGCCATGGACGTCCACCTCTCTTTCTCTCCTTTGTTGCTTGGAAAATGGTGTAGAGAAAGAGAGAGAGAGATGGGATGTAAGGAGAGAGAGTGATGGATGTGAGTGATGGGTGAGGTGATGGATGTGAGGTGAGTGATGGGTGAGGTGAGAGATGGGTTGACTTGGTTGTTGCTTAACTTGTGGAGAAAGGAAGCATGGATGCTTTGTACTTGACATGAGAGGTGATTGATGGGATTGATTTGACATGTTGTAGAGATTCTCTTAGAATTATAAAATGTGCAGTGTTTGTCCTCAAACTGAATGCGGGCCCACATCTCCTCGTCTGGGTATTTGATCGGTGCACGAGTTACGGCATTAAAACCGCGGCGACTGTGCGGTCGCAATGGTACAAGTCTCAGATTAAGTTGACTCAAATCTACGGGATACGACTTAGGGTCACGCGCAAACATCGATTACTGGTCGAGGATTGCCAGAATTTGATGGGAAGGATCGCGCCAGTCGACGGAACAGTACGGACTAGGGTATGGGTCTTACACCTTATATACATCAAGATGGGTCGCAACAATGGGCCTCATATACATCAAGGTGGGCCACAATAATGGGCCTCATACATACATTGGGCCTCACTCATGGGCCTCCAATACATCAAGTGGGCTGCATCACATGGGCCGTAACAAAGGTCCTCATATACACTTCAAGTGAGACCCATCATCCTATATACTACTATCTACACCATTCATTTATTTTTCGTGATCATTTAGACCATTTTCTAAAAGAATGACTCATATCGAAAGATCAATTGGACCATACCACAAATAGCAGTGGAGATAATGATTCCACTATTAACAATGCACAGGGCCCAACATAACGTTTATTTTTCAACATGTTCATAAGGTCACAAAGACCTTAATTAAGAGGAAAACAAATTTTAAGTTGATCCAGAGTTCCTAGAACCCCAAACGGGTTTCAATAGTAGGCGTTCAACCCTCCACTAGTTTTTACAATGTGGTCCGTCTGATAGATGGATCTGGATTTAACACATATCTCATAGTCGAGTCCATAGACCTGCTGATGTCAGACAGCAGCTACCTGCTGCTGGCCCACTGTATGGACGGTATGGATGTAACACGTACATCACGCGGGATCCACAAAAATTGCTGACGTGAAGACAACAACAGCTGTGCGGTGGGGTCCCCACTGTCCAAATGGATGGTGGGATATAACACAAACCTCATGATCATAGCCTAACTTGCTGATGTCAATACATCAGCTTATATAGCTGGGGTCCCCACCATCTAGATGGACGGTTGGGATATAACATATACCTCGTGATCAAAGCCATAGAACTTCTTGATATTGATACAATAGCTGTTTGCTGTTGGTGGAGTCCACAGAATGGATGATGTAGATAAAACCCACACAACATGTGGGGTCCATGCAAATGGACAGTGTGGATTAAACCCACAAGGCCTGCTGACGTAATACAATAGTTATATAGTTGGTGTATAGTAGACCAACCAATCTACTCTAGGCAGGTGGGTCCCACCATAATATATATATATATATATGTGTTATTATATTATATATCTTTATTATTATTATTTTAAGCACTACAGCGTCCAACGTCTAGGCCTGGACAGACGACCTGGATGCAAGACACATGTATCACGTGTGGGTCCCACGTGGGTGGGCCACATGTGTCAGACCAAGTTGATATTTGTTTTTCCTTGTCCAGGCCTGCCATCTGGACAGTCAGGGTGAACTCGTCCAGTAGGTCGGGTCCATACAGGTGGACGGCATGGACAAAATACATACATCATAGTGGGATTTCCATCGTCCACACCGTAGATCTAATCCGTTCTTCTAAGTGGGCCATCAAACAGGGAAAGAGAGAGAGAGAGAGAGAGAGAGAGAGAGAGAGAGAGAGAGAGGTGTGATGGAGGGACCCCGGTACTATGAGCCCTCCCTTCCATGCATTACAACCTACATTAAGTGGGTCCTATTAGGGCCCACCAATCAAAATCAATGGTGGAGATCCCTTCTCCACCAAAATGTAAGGTCTAAATGACCTTTCTAAATTAGGAAAATAAACTTCGTGATAAGGCTCATGGAGAATGGACCCATCATGGGATGAATATATGAATCATAGTAGGCCATCGGCCACCCCTAGGGTCTAAAGTGAGATTCGTACCATCAATCAGTAGGCCCCACTTAGCCCATCATTAAAATAAAATCTAAGCCTATAAGAACACCCATCATTCGATCTTCTTGGTCCGATGGAATGCTAAACTCCTTGGCTCTCTCTTTGATGCAAGATGATGTGGATTGAAGGGCTAGGATGAGGGATCTTGGGGGTAAGAAGTGGACCACACACTAGGCTCTCTTTGGGAAGCTTAGACAACGAACCTCTTTGGTTTCTTGAAAAATGGGTAGAAAGAGAGAGAGAGAGAGAGAGAGAGAGAGAGAGAGAGAGAGAGAGAGAGAGAGAGAGAGAGAGAGAGAGAGAGAGAGAGATGTAAGGAGAGAGGGATGGGTGATGGGTGGTATAGGATGTGTTAACTTTGGGTGAGAGAGGGATGGGTGTGATGAGATATGTACTTGACTTGTACATTGATTGATTGATTTGTATGTACTTGACTTGTACATTGATTGATTGATTTGATGTAATGTAAGGAGAGAGGGATGGGTGTGATGGGATATGTACTTGACTTGTTAACTTTGGGTGAGAGAGGGATGGATTGATTGATTGACTTATAGAGATTCTCTTAGGATTTACAACATGTAGTGTTTTTCTCAAAATAAATGTGAGCCTACAACTCCTGGCCTGGGTATCGCATCGACGCGTGACGGCGCGATCGCTATGGTACAAGTCTCGGGTCAGTCGATTCAGATATACAGGATGCGACTCAGGGTCGCGTGCAAACACCGATTATAGGTTACGATTTACCAAAATTCGATAAGGAGGATCGTGAAAGTCTACGAAATGGTACGGTCTAGGATATGGGTCTTGTAGCTCTCCCCTCAAAATAAAAATTTTATTCTCAAAATTTACACTATTATGCAACTAGACATAACTCATAAGGGAAAAGAGGAGAAATCATAGCGTGTGTATATATATATATATCAGAAATAAAATATAATCAAATATCAGGCTCCTGCTCCCAAGATGCCTCATCTACACTATGTTAACCCCTACTGAACCTCAGATCCTGGATCATAAACGATCAAAACTGGGATACCTTGTAGCCTCACCATCCTATCAATGACTAATCTAACAAGATGGTCCTAATGTCTGGCTATGCGAATCGTTGGCGACTCCTCCTAACGACTGAGAGTCCTGCTGAGCTGCATAAAACCTTCCCTAGGCCTACTGGGGAGGTGTATGTTCCCCCCTCCCTCAAAGAGGTCGTTGCTATTAAAAATGGGGGCACTCATGCTAACGATGCCCTGTCTCACCACATCTAAAGCAAACGCCCGTGAATAGTCTCTGTGGTGGTGCTGAAGGTGCTGCTGACGCTTGAAAGGATGGACGGTTCCTATGCCTCTGCGACCATCGATGCTGCTGCTACTGGGAACTACCAGAGGGGGTTTTCCTCTTCTGGTCTCCTCTGTGGTCACGGACCCTCTGTAAATCATTCCATTCTGCCTCGTAAATCTGGGCCCACTTGGCCCACCATTAAGACATAAAATATAAGCCTATAAAACACCCACCATTAGATCTTCTTGGTCTGATGGAATGCTAAACTCCTTAGCTCTCTCTTTAATAAAGATTGATGAAGGTTGGAGGGTTGAGATGGGAGATGAGAGGGGTAGGAAGTGAGCCACACACAAAGCTCTCTCTCTTTACAAGTGCTTGGACATCCACCTCTCTTAGTTGCTTGGGAGAATAGGTGGAGAATGAGAGACAGAGAGAGAGAGAGAGAGAGAGAGAGAGAGAGAGAGAGAGAGAGAGAGAGAGGTTGTAAGAGAGGTGATGGGTGTGAGTGATGGATGTGAGTGATGGGTATACTTGACTTAAGAGTTGACTTAGGTAGGTTGCATACCTTGGGGAGAAAGAAAGCATGGGATATAGATATGATGTGTACTTGACTTGACTTGATTGATTGATGGGATGGGTTGTAGAGATTCTCTCAGGATTATAAATGCATGGTGTTTCTTCAATATAAACATGGGCCCACATCTCTTGGCTTGGGTATCACATCAGTGCGAAGACGCGATGTTGGAACCACGATGATGGTGCGGTCGCAATGGTACAAGTCTCCGGTCGAGCCAACTCAAATCTACGGGATAAGACTTAGGGTCGCATACAAATGCCGATTACAAGTTGCGGGTTGCCAAAATTCAACGAGGAAGATCGTGGGAGTCTACTAAGTAGTATGGACTTGGATATGGGCCTTACATGCACTGTGATGCATGTGCTTTATCAGCACTGCATATCAAGTGAATCACACTGCAAGAATTAGTGGAGGATTAAGCATCCACCATTGAAACAGTTTGGGATCACAGAAGCTTTGTATCAATATGAAATTTATTTTTCCCCTTAATTCGGGTCTTTGTAACCGTATGAATAGATTGGATAGAAATAAACGTGTTGGTGGGCCCGGTGAGGTTTAACAGTGAAAATCATTATCTTCACTCCTATTTGTGGTATGGTCCAGATGATCTTCCATTATGATTCATTTTTGGGAAATGCTCTAAAATGATCTCTAAAATAGATGAATGTTGTACATGGACCGGCTAGGTCGATGGACCCATTGGTGTGGCCCATGTGATGTGGCCCACTTGATGTATTTGAGGCCCATGAGATGCAGCCCATTTTAATGTATTTAAGGCCCATGTGATGCGGCCATTATGATGTGTATTGAGCCTAGGAGATGTGGCCCATTGGGATGTATTTGAGGCCCATGAGTGAGGCCCGATGTGATCCATGTGAGGCCCTTGTACGAGGCCCATATGACGAGGCCCATTGTGATGTATGAGACTCTTGTGTAAGGCCCATTATGATTGTATAAGGTTCATTATGATTGTATGAGGCCCATGGAGATTGTATGTGGCCCATTGTGATTGTATTAGCCCGTTGTGATTGTATGAGGCCCATTCAATGAGCATATGGCCCGTCTTTAAGGCCCATTGTGATGTATATGAGTCCCACGAGATGTGACACATTATGATGTATATGTGGTCCATGAGTGAGGCCTATGTGATGCGGCCCATTGTGATGTGTATTAGACACATGTGATGTGGCCCATTGTGATGTATTTGAGGCCTAAGTATGAGGCCCAATGTGATCTACATGAGGCTCATGAGTGAGGCCCTATGCAATGTATATAAAGCCCTTGTGTGAGGCCCAAAGTGATGTATATGCAGCCCATTGTGATGTGTGATTTCACCAAGATGTATGTAATGATGTTTATGATGCCCATCCATGTTCCTAGTTGATATTAAATGGGCCATGCCTTAGGAGCAATGATGGTTTTATGTCCACGTTGTATGAGTAATGATGGGTAGATGTTCACATTATAACTCTCCCTAAGGCCTGTTGTTAGGCCCATTCTCATCTCCCCTTAATGGGCTAACCTAAACCATTGGGCCCCCATTAATGATCTTATTACCCATATTTCCCTTTGATTAGGCTATCCCAATCCGTTGGGCCCCCATTTGATAATAATGCTTTCCACCATACCCTGCAGGACTACCCAAGCCTTGGAGCCCATCTTGTGTTCGTATCGAGCCTTCCATAGGGAATGTGGTCCCCCTTGTGCTTATTGGGCCCTTAGGAAGCCCAAATTGCTATGTGATAGAATAGGCAAGGAAGCCCACTCCTCATTCTTAGGCCCATTCTTGATAGGAGTAGGCCATTTAGGCTCATCCTTGATATGAGGAGAGAACATCGTCACTGTAGATGGAAAGATCGGTGGTATTAGGGTTGGTATATCCACTATTGAGGACCAATCCTCACATTATGGATTAGATCTGTTATCTTTCTATGAACCCCACCATATATAGGTCGATTATTGATTACGACTATGATTAGTATACACACTGACAATGTGTTAGCATGACATTGTGATATATATGAGGCCCATTATGACTATGTGAGGCCCTTCGCAATTATATAAGGCCCATTATGTGATCGTATGAGGCCCATTGTGATTATATGAGGCTCATTACGATTATATGAGGCTCATTGTGATTATATGAGGCCCATCGTGATTGTGTAAAGCCCCCTGTATGTGTGAGGCCCAATTGTGATGTGTGAGACCCACCATGTGTATGTGATTGTGTGCACGTCACTCGTTCATTATTACGGGCCATGATATGCCTTATACAGGCCCACCATGATGTATGTGATTATAATCATGCTTAGTAAACTTTATGATACATGTCCATACGCATCATTCATATGCTTGTTATGAGGAGTGATTGAACATAACACGTGTCATTGGGCTGACTATTTATGGGACACCCCAAGAGACAAAGTGCCTCACATGAGCACATGGTACGCTCAGGTTTGATGCATGACTAGATGGTATGGCTCATGCGTCTCGCATTTTATGACATGATCATTTGGTACCCTAGCGACATCAGGGCTGCAGCCTTCATAGGTATATCGTGGATGGCCAGATGGGACACATGAAATGTTTAGTTTGAGCATATATGCACTTTGGATGTCCGTGGGTGAAAGTTCTTAAACTCTCATGGCCAGGGGATGCTCTAACGTCTAGACCAAGTGGAAGACATGAGTGTCGAGTGCCTAATACTAGAAGGCCACACTTCCCAGTATCATAAGCTAGGCTGGGTTTGACCAGTTCACAAATGGGTCCACTATCAATGAGTCGGGCCGATATTGGCAGGTGGGTAGTGAAGCCTTTTCCAATCGCTAGGTTACGCGGTCAGCAGGGGCAGTAGCTAGCTTGGAGTGTACTAGAACCCGATGATGATCACAGAGATGTACGATACTGATATTTGGATTTACTAAGAAGCAGTTGCATACTCAGCATTTAATTGATTCATTCATTCACTATCCACTCGAGCTGGTGGTGCACAACTAATTGTTGTGTACCTTCGTAATGGTCAGGATTTTAGTTGGGGTGTGCGACTAACCTGAGATTAGGAGTTTACCACATTAAGTCTGGCTATCCAAATTTAAGTATGGGACTAGTTTGGATGGAAGTCCCTTGTGATGAACTCCATAGCTTGTGATACTACGTACTATCATCCCGACTTCACACTCCAGCTTGGTCATTTCATTCACACCACATATTGCATTACATCTATAGCATATGGCATTTTAGGTTACTATGTTTCTACATTTATATGGCCTAGATGAGGTTGACGATATTCATGGACCTGTCAGGTTTACATATTGCATTGCATCCTTAGTATATAATATTTAGCTTACTATGATTCTGCATTGCATAGCTAATCTACATTGTTTCCTCAATATATGATATTGGCTTATCATGTTTTGCATCACATTGCCTAGATAAGGTTAATGGTAATTATGGACTTACCAGCAGTTTTCGCATTGCTCTGATATTGCATACTTGACACTTACCTTGCACACACACTTACACCACCCTCTAAGCTTTCTATAAGCTTATGCATGATAGATGCATGCAGGTAGCGTTAGGTCGCAGCAGCATTGAGTTTGGAGTGTGCAGCTGTCTTCTTGAGCTTTAATTTTTAACATATGTATTTTCCCTTTTAGCACTGTATTCAAATGTTTGTATTAGTGGATATGAGATGATGATGTTGCCTTTGTGATTTGGGTAAACTTAGGGTTATGGTTCTTACGAGATAAATGCACATTAGAAAATCCTCCTTGTAGGATCCCAAGATCGGAATCTAGTGTATGGGCGTTGGAAGCTGAGAATGGGGTACTACAGAGGATGTTGGTACCAAATTCGGTGATAAAAAATTTTGTGAGCCTGGTTTTCGAGTTTGGGGTATGACACCTAACTTAATTTGTCGGTCGGACCGAATTAATCCTCGGTTGAACCAAATTAACTCTTTTCAGCACTGGAGCTTTTTAAACACTTTTAGTCACACCAATTACTCCCTTCAGTCTGACCAAACTGGGTTTTGATCGGACTGAATTATCCATCGGTTAAACCGAATTAGCTTTTAAATTTCATCATTTGTGTAACGTCTCGGGAAAGTCCCGTACCAAGACCCAAGTACCACCTCGATCAGAAATCACTTAGGATTAATTCCTTTAGAAATTAAGCGTAAGATAACTAGCGCTATGTTAGATTAGCAATGAAATTAGCACTGATCGCTTTAAATACGTTCCGTAAGACCCAAAACTTGTGGAATTGTTAACGCTATAACATCCTGAAACCTAGGATCAAACTCTAAACCTGTTTTCTCTCAGACCATTATAACCGCTTGGTTGGACTTGACAATCATTTCGAAAATCAAGCCCAACTGATGTCCTGAGGCTATTTCATTGAGCCTGGAGCAAGGAGTGTGAGAGAGAGTAGAATTCCTTAAAAATTAAATGTGATTTAAATAAATCTGGCACGTGTCGCTTGCGGGTTAAGTATAAGCATTCAGACCGTTGGAATCTGACCCAAATACACCCTCGGATCAGGGAACATTTTCCACTCAGGTCAGTGTACTTGGAATCCTCGATTGAGTCTCAGTGACCGCTGAACTGAAACTGGTCCGCCACGTGCGATTTGAAAACCCGATCTAACTGGAAACTTAATGTGATCAGGATCAAGCATCCATAAGCTTAAGTCCGACCGCATTCGGTCAGGGGACCTCCAGAAATGTCCTTTTGGATCAGAAAGGACCCGATTTGCCTATAACCCATGTATACCTTGGTTTAAAGTCTAAATAGGTGAGTTTCTAACCTATTTAAGGACCTTAAACCCTCTCACATCCCTCCCATACGAATTTGTAAGAAACCCTAGGAAAGAGATGAGAGAAAAGAGAGAGATTGTGTGTAACACCCCGGATTTTTGCCTACCTGGAATTAGACGTCCTTAGGCAATGGGTCAACCCTAACACCTTGGTAACCTCTCAGAACCCAATTCTAAAGCTAAAGAAATCATTTAGAACCAAATCCTTTAGAAATTTAATGTGTTTTAGCTAGTGCTAAACTAAATTACCTGTGAAATTAGCACCAACCACTTTAAATACGATCTATAAGACCCAAAACCTATAGAATTAGTGACGCTATCTTACCCTGAAATTTATGATCAAACTCTAAACCCAGTTGCTCTCGAGAGCATTCAGAAACCTCGAATCGGACCTGGACCGCACGTCTAAAGTCCGATAGAGATGAACTAAGACCATAATGACCGCCTAGTTGGACTTGACTATCACTTCAAAAATTAAGCCCAAACGATGCTCTGGGACGATTTCCTTGCATTCGGAGTAAAGAGAGTGAGAAAAGGAAGATATTTAGAAAATTAATTCTATTTTTAAGAAATCTGACATGTTTCACTTGCACGTTATTTTTAAGCGTTCTGACCGTTAGAATTCGACCCAAATACACCCTCGGATCAGGGAATATTTCCCACTCAGGTCAGTATACTTGGAATCCCTGATCGAGTCTCAATGACCGCTGAACTGAAACTGGTCCGCCACGTGTGATCTGGAAACCCGACCGGACTGAAAACTTAGCTTGACCTACATCCAATATTAGAGAGCTTAAGTCCGACCGCATTTAGTACCAGGACCTCCATAAGTGCTCCGTTGAGACGGAACAGTCCGTAGTTGGACATAACCTAAGTATACCTTGGCCCTAAGTCTATTTCTGTCATTTTTGGGCTTATAAAAAGGCCTTAAACCCTCACTCTCTCCTCCCATACGAATTTGGGGAAAACCCTAGGAGAGAGAAGAGAGAAAAGAGAGAGAAAGTGAGAGAGAGTTGGAGTTTCTCCTAGGGATTCTACCCTGCCACTCCACGTGCTTCAACACCCCTACCGCATCACTATTATGGCATTTCTGACTCCGTTCTTCTGTAAGTGAAGCTTAACCTAACCTGTTTTGAAGCCTAGGATAGTTCCAATGATGTTCTAGCTAACCTGTTTCTTGCCATAGGTAGCGTATCCGCCGTTGATGAAGACTTATCGTCTGAATCATCTTAAATACCTCTTTTTTGGTTTAAGGTGCGGACTATATACGTTTAGGTTATGGTTTTCAAGACTTTCAATGTTAAGTAATGATTTATTCTTGTCTAGGATACTATTGCACATGTATAAAGTGTTGTCCGTTTCATTTTTCAGTTATACGTTACCTATGCTAATTATACTGCATTTCTCGTATTTGTAGAAAATACCGTATACTTATAAAATTTGGATTTGTGCTTAACATGATTAATTGCCATGAATATATGCTTGTTACATGTGTGATAACTCCATAGCGAAAGCACTTGCCGTAAATCACGACACAGCCAATATACGCTATATATGTAAAAGTGTGTAGTTCACGTGTTTGTGAAAATGTTTAAATGAATACGGAACCTGGATTCATGCATGGTATGATTATCCGTCGTGGGTATATGCAAGTGATATATGGGACAACTCCCTAGTGAAAGGATTTGGTCAAATATATGATATATTAACATACGATATGCAGTTAGTATGTATAGCCTAAGTGTTTGTGAAAATGACTGAATGAGTATGGAATTTGCTTTCATGCTCGCCATGGCTAATTATCATGGATATATGATTGTTGTATGGGCAATATCCCTTTGACGAAAGGATTTGCCCTAATATGTATGCTAATGAATGTAAAATATGTATGATATAATGTGTAATCTAAGTGTTTGAATAAATGCCTAAGTGAATTAATAGTTAGTAAAGTATGATTACTAAGCTGGTTGAGATATGGATCTCCATCACAATACATGTGTAACACCCTGAAAATCGGGGGTCGTGTATAAACTCAACTCCCGAGTTCCAGACTGTCACTTATGCAACAAAATGATTATGATTCAATGTTGTCTGATTTAAAGCATTCACATGAGTAAAAGTATACCAAAACTGCAATTCATACTTCAGATCCAGTGATAAAAGCAAGCGGAAGACTAAACAATATATATATCACTGTATGGAAAAACAAAGTAAATCTCATCTGTCTCTAAAGTATGAATACATCTCTGAGTCTCATATACATAAAATGAACAAAAGTAAATGTCCAAAATGGTCCCACTGAAGTCTCATCGATCCAGGTCGCCTACGCAAAGCCATCGTGATACTGCATGTACGAGAACTCGTCCTGGTCCTCGTCGAAGTCTGGCTCTGCCTCCTGGATCTCAGCCTCACCTGCATCTACAACAGGGTCTGGTGGGTGTTGCAAACACCATCCCGTAACGTAGGAGTGAGTGATCAACTCAGTAGAATCATAAAGCAAAGATTAGCATGTTCACAATTCAATCATGCGATAATAGTAAAGCAGTAAATCAGACAATCCTAATACTGTTGTTAATGCAAGATGACATGACGTGATGTATGCCCTCACCGACGATCTCCCTCATACGGCAACATCTTACGACCGCGGCATGCAATCGACCCTCAAGTGCTCCACATCTTCCAGGCACATGCAATGGCATGGTG
Organism: Magnolia kwangsiensis; assembly: GCA_037074715.1. Taxonomy (NCBI): domain Eukaryota; kingdom Viridiplantae; phylum Streptophyta; class Magnoliopsida; order Magnoliales; family Magnoliaceae; genus Magnolia; species Magnolia kwangsiensis. The sequence goes on from CM073578.1 coordinate 75,540,511, forward strand.
ATATGATTTCCAAGTTGTTATTAGTCCATTCAAACAGCAGGATTGGGAAACTAAGGTACTTTCCTTGTATCAATCCCAACACAGATCCTGTCTAGGGTCGTCACTCCTAGTAATCTCATACGATGTATATTTCGTAGGTCACTACAAGGGCTGCCAGGGATGTTGCTCGCACTCGTTGCACCGCTCCCCCATCACCTTATCAATACAGGCCTACTGTACTCTACTGCAACGGAAGGGTCGTCGCCTCCCGTGGACTCAGAATACGCTCGCGGTCACTACAAAGGACTCGTCGCCTGATCAGTGTAGGCCGACAGCTAGAATATAGTGTCTCATACCACCATAATCTGCTCACGAGTCTAGGTGCTCACTGGTCACTACGGGGAGGTTTGTGGCCCCGGCATAAGCCGACAGCTCGACCACGGTGTCCCATACCACCATGCCCGGCTCATGAGTCTTCGTGGATCAAGGTACCATGGTTAACAGGGTTTACAATGGTAAGTTCAGTACCCTAGGTTGAAGCAGTTATGACTCATACAAGGTGAACATACATCGGCCAGTCGGGTTGCTTGACGGGCTCGACTAGCGCGATCGCATCTCAAGTCGAACTACATGAAGTGCGTAAAACACTTCGTGTGGCCTAACCACTGCCGCCAACTCCAAACACGAACCGCGTTCATCGACGCGTCGTTCGTGGCTAAGACCAGTCAACCACGAATTCGTTCGGTTACCGACTGCCTGGACTAAGTCTAGTCCCAAACACTTATGGAATCGCATCAGCCAATTATGTAAGAGTATTGGAATTGAAATACAGTCATGTGAGCATGTTAACACATGTTATAACATTCAACTTAAGTAAATCTTCAAACACATATATTTCATGCATGTAATGAAATTATGCATATAGTCAACATGTAGGAAATCATTTAGGTCAGCATATTAATTGAGAAATCCATCTCAAACTAATTCATAACATCATTTAATTCAATACATACTAATACAAGCATTTATACAAACACATACACTACACACTTAAGTCTACATATAGTATGTCGACCCGAAGTGCGCAATTAGGCGAATCTCTTCGCCAAACTAATTATGCACGTATTCCTAACTTCCTAATGCGACAACAAACCATGTCAATCACATCAGCAAAGTATGAATGTAAACAGTACTTCTTACAAATGACTAAAATGCCCTAATTCTCATATTCTTCGTTAATTTACGAAACAGGAAAAGGAGAGCATATTCTACATGTCAAACGGTGATGTCGTCAATAATCTACTATTAAACGACATTGAAAACATTGGAAACCGTCAATCAAAGCGTCTAAAATCCTCACCTTATGTCTTGTAGACTCGTGAATTGAAACGGAGCGTATACGCTTCGTCTACGGCGAATAGGGAACCTAATACACAAGATCCATAAGCTACATCGCTATGGAAACAAAGGAACCTCAACTCAGCAACTATTTAGGGTATTTGCTTACCTAGAATCGCGGTGTAATCTCCAGGAAAGCAATAGAGGTGCGTTGCTTAACACGTGCAACACGTAGCATAAGTAGCAGGAAGAACTCTCTCACTCTCTCTCACAATCTCTCACCTTTTCTCTCACACAAGCTAGGGCTTCTAGCAAATTCGGATGTGTGAGAGAAGTGAGGGTTTCAACCTCTTTTATAAGCTAAAACATGCCCAAAATAGGCTTGGGAACAATGTTTACTTGGTGCCTAACCAAATCGGGGCCGTTTTGGTCCAAAAGAGCATTTCTGAAGGTCCCCTGGCCAAATGCGGTCGGACTTAAGCTCATGCATACTGGATCTAGCACACATCCAGTTTTCAGACCGGTAGGGTTCCCAGATCGCACGTGGTGGTCCAGTTTCAGTTTAACGGTCACCGCACCAAGATCAGGCCTATAAGTCTCGTGATATGTAATAGAAATTTTTCCTGATCTAAGGGTGTAATTTGGCTGAATTCTGACAGTCAGAACGCTTAATACTGATGCGTCAAATCGTGTGCCAGATTTGAATTTGAAATTCCAATTTTGTCCCTATTCGCACTCTCTTCAGTCCGGGCTCAATGAAATAGCCTGTGATTATCGGTTTGACTTGATTTTCGAAATGAGCGTCAAGCCCAGCTAAGTGGTCATAACGGTCTAAGATGGTAGGTATCGGACTTTCGACGCGCGGTCTAGATCCAATACAAAGTTTCAAGGAGGTCCCGAGAATAAACCGGTTTAGAGTTTGATCCGAGGCTTTAGAGCATTATAGCACTATTGGTTCCACTCGCTTTGAGCCTTGTAGAACGTATTTAAAGTGATCAGGGACCATTTCCCAGCTATTCTAACATTGCACTAGCTAACTTAGTCATATTTTCTAAAGGAATAAATTCTACACAATTTCGGGTCGAGTTGGTACTCGAGCTCAAGTACGGATTTTTCACGGGCGTTACAATCTACCCCCCTTAACAAATAATTTCATCCTCAAAATTTTGTACCTTTTCGTACTACTCGAGAAGTTGTGGGTAGTTATTTCTGATCTCGGCTTCTGTCTCCCAGGTAGCCTCCTCCTCAGAGTGATGCGTCCATAATACCTTCACAAGGGGAATCACCTTGCTACGCAGTACCTGCTCCTTCCTGTCTAGGATACGTGTCGGTCGCAGGATATATGTAACATCCTCTCCTAACTGCACCTGCTCCCATCTAATGATATGGGAAGGATCAGCAACGTACTTCTTCAGCATAGAAACATGAAATACGTTGTGAACGCTGGCGAGAGGCGTGGGTAAAGCCAATCGGTAATCCACCGCTCCCACACGATCGAGGATCTGGAATGGACCAATGAATTGCGGTGCCAGCTTCCCCTTCTTCCCGAACCGAAGGACTCCCTTCATAGGGGAAACTCGCAAAAACACATGATCCCCAACTGTGAACTCTAGTGGCCTCCGTCTCGTATCGGCGTAACTCTTCTGTCTGCTCTGCGCTGTAAGGAGCCGACGTCGAATAATATCAATCTTCTCTGACGTCGCCTGCACTAACTCTGGGCCAATCAAGCTACGCTCACCGACCTCTAGCCAACAATGCGGTGCGCGACAAGGTCGCCCATACGGCGCCTCATAAGGTGTCATACCGATACTCGCCTGAAAACTGTTGTTGTACGTAAACTCCGCATATGCAAGACAATCATCCCAACTGTCCTTGAAGTCCAATGCGCAAGCTCGCAACATTTCCTCCAAGATCTGGTTCACCCGCTCTGTCTGTCCGTCTGTCTGTGGGTGGAAGGCAGTACTAAACTTCAACTTCACACCCATAGCCTCCTGAATGCTAGTCCAGAAAATAGAAGTGAACCGCGTGTCTCTGTCCGACACGATCTCCAGCGGAACTCCATGCAGACGCACAATCTCTCTGATGTACAATCTGGCTAGCTCGTCTGCAGAGTTCGTAACTCTGATCGGTAGGAAGTGCGCCGACTTCGTCAGACGGTCGACGATCACCCAAATGGAATCATGTCCCTTCCTCGTCTTCGGCAACCTAGAAATGAAGTCCATGGAAATGAAATCTCACTTCCACTCTGCAATCGGCATAGGCTGCAAAAGTCCAGGTGGTCGGAGATGCTCTGCCTTCACCTGCTGACAAGTGAGACAACGGGACACGAACTCAGCTATGTGGGTCTTCATACCTTCCCACCAATACGTCCTCTTCACGTCACGATACATCTTTGTGCTGCCTGGATGCATCGCGAGTCTAGTAGAATGCGCAGCCTCGAGAATCTCTCGTCTCAAGTCAGGGACATCTGGGACGCATAGGCGGCCACGATAATGTAAGCCCCCATCCATACCAACTCGCCAGTCGGTGTCAGCATCATCACTGGCCTGCTCTCGAAGCTCAGTAAGATGCACATCGTCCCTCTGCGCCTCAATGACTCGGTCATTGTAACGCCCGTGAAAAATCCATACTTGGGCTCGAGTACCAACTCGACCCGAAATTGCGTAGAATTCATTCCTTTGGAAAATTTGACTAGGTTAGCTAGTGCAACGTTAGAATAGCTGGAAAATGGTCCCTGATCACTTTAAATACGTTCTACAAGGCCCGAAGCGAGTGGAACTAAGGGTGCTATAATGCTCTAAAGCCTCGGACCAAACTCTAAGCCGGTTTGTTCTCTGGACCACTTTGAATCTTTGTATTGGATCTAGACCGCACGTTGAAAGTCCGATACCTCCTATCTTAGACCGTTAGGACCGTCTAGCTGGGCTTGACACTCATTCCAAAAATCAAGTCAAACCGATTATCACAGGCTATTTCATTGAGCCCGGACCGAAGAGAGTGTGAATAGGGACATAGTTGGAATTTCAAATTCAAATCTGGCACACAAATTTGACGCATCAGTATTGAGCATTCTGACCGTCAGAATACAGCCAAATTACACCCTTGGATCAGGAAAAATATCTATTATATATCACGAGACTTATAGGCCTGATCTTGGTGCGGTGACCGTCAAACTGAAACTGGGCCGCCACGTGCGATCTGGGAACCCAACCGGTCTGAAAACTGGATGTATGCTAGATCTAGTATGCATGAGCTTAAGTCCGACCGCATTTGGCCAGGGGACCTCCAGAAATGCCCTTTTGGACCGAAACGGCCCCGATTTGGTTAGGCACCAAGTAAACATTGTTCCCAAGCCTATTTTGGGAATGTTTTAGGCTATAAAAGGGGTTGAAACCCTCACTCCTCTCTCCCATCCGAATTTGAGAGAAGCCCTAGCTTGGGAGAGAGAAAAAGAGTGAGAGATTGTGAGAGAGTGGGAGAGTTCTTCCCGCCACTTGTGCTACGTGTTGCACTTGCTTAAGCAACACTCCTCTACCGCTTTCCCCGGCGATTCCACCGCAATCCTAGGTAAGTAAAAACCCTAAATAGTTGGTGATTTGAGTTTTTCTTGTTTCCATAGCGATGTAGCTTATGGATCTTATGTATTAGGCTCCTTACTCGCCGTAGACGAAGCATATACACTCCGCTTCAATTCCCGAGTCTACAAGACACTAGGTGAGGATTTTAGACGCTTTGATTGACGGTTCCCAATAATTTCAATGTCGTTTAATAGTAGATTCTTGACGGCATCGCCGTTTGACATGTACAAAATGCTCTCCGTTTCCCGTTTCGTAAGCTAACGAAGAATATGAGATTTAGGGCATTTTAGTCATTTGTAGGAAGTACTGTTTGCATTCATATTTTGCTGATGTGATTGACATGGTTTGTTGTCACATTAGGAAGTTAGGAATGCGTGCATAATTAGTTTGGCGAAGAGATTCGCCTAGTTGCACACTTTGGGTCGACATGCTATATGTAGACCTAAGTGTGTAGTGCATGTGTTTGTATAAATGCTTGTATTAGTATGTATTGAATTAAATGATGTTATTTGATACTTTGTGATTGATTTTTCAATTATTATGCCGACCTAAATGATTTTCTACATGTTGACAAAATGCATGATTTCATTACATGCATGGAATGTATGTGCTTGAGGATTTGCTTAAGTTGAATATGCATGGGAAGTATGCCTTGAAGATTTGCTTAAGTTGAAAGTTATAACATGTGCTAACATGCTCACATGATGTATTTCAATTCCAATACCTTGTATAGTAATTCCATAGATGTGTGGGACTTGACTTAGTCCAGGCAGTCGGTAACCGAGCGATTTCGTGGCTGACTGGTCATAGCCACGAACGACGCGTCGATGAATGTGATTCGTGTTGAGAGTTGGCGGCAGTGGTTAGGCCACGTGAAGTGTTTTACGCACTTCATGTCGTTCAATTCGATATGCGATCGCGCTAGTCGAGCCCGTTAAGTAACCCGACTGGCCGATGTTTGTTCACCTTGTATGTAACATAACTGCTTGAACCTAGGGTACTGAACTTACCATTGTAAACCCTATTAACCGTGGTACCTTGATCCACGAAGACTCATGAGCCGGGCATGGTGGTATGGGACACCGTGGTCGAGCTGTCGGCCTACGCTGGGGCCACAAACCTCCCCGTAGTGACCAGTGAGCACCTAGACTCGTGAGCAGATTATGGTGGTATGGGACACTATATTCTAGCTGTCGGCCTACACTGATCAGGCGACGAGCCCTTTGTAGTGACCGCGAGCGTATTCTGAGTTCACGGGAGGCGACGACCCTTCCGTGCAGTAGAGTACAGTAGGCCTGTATTGATAAGGTGATGGGGGAGCGGTGCAACGAGTGCGAGCAACAGCCCTGGCAGCCCTTGCAGTGACCTACGAAATGTACATCGTATGAGATTACTAGGAGTGACGACCCTAGACAGGATCCGTGTTGGGATTGATACAAGGGAGGTACCTTAGTTTCCCAATCCTGCTGTTTGAATGGACTAATAACAACTTGGTAATCATATCACCATAGCATTGCATGTGCCTGGAAGATGTGGAGCACTCTAGGGAGTGTGGCATGCCGCGGTCGTAAGATGTTGCCGTATGAGGGTGATCGTCGGTGAGGGCATACATCACGTCATATCATCTTGCATTAACAACAGTATTAGGACTTGTCTGATTTACTGCTTTACTATTATCGCGTGACTGAATTGTGAACATGCTACTCTTTGCTCTATGATTCCACTGAGTTGATCACTCATTCCCACGTTACGGGATGGTGTTTGCAACACCCACCAGACCCTGTTGTAGTTGCAGGTGACGATGAGATCCAGGAGGTGGAGCTAGATGATGACGAGGACCAGGATGAGTTCTCGTATATGCAGTATCATGACGGCTTCCCGTAGGTGACCTGGATCGAGGGGACATCAGTGGGACTTTTCTTTTTGAACATTATGCTTTTGTTATGTACATGTATATGAGACTCAGAGAAGTAGTCATACTTTGGAGACAGTTGAGATTACTTTGTTTTTCCATACAGTGATATATATCTTGTTTAGTCTTCCGCTTGCTTTTATCACTGGATCTGAAGTATGAATTGCAGTTTTGGTATACTTTTACTCATGTGAATGCTTTAAATCAGACAACATTGAATCATAACCATTTTTGTTGCATAAGTGACGGTCTGGAACTCGGGAGTTGAGTTTATACACGACCCCCGATTTTCAGGGTGTTACAGTCATCGATCTGGGATCGCACCTGTACATGTGCGATGAACTCAAACGGCTCCTCTACGGTGAGTTTCTGCTCAAAGTCTCGCAAAAACTCAACCATATCCCACTCGGCAACCATCAGCGGAGCCGCAAACTCTATCGCCTTCTTGCGGCTCAACGCATCAGCCACAAGGTTCGCCTTCCCAGGATTGTAAGAGACTTCAAACTTGAAGTCCTTCAACGTCTCCATCCATTGTCGTTGCCTCATATTCAAGTCTCGCTGCGTGAATATGTACTTGAAGCTCTTGTAGTCGCAAAAGAGCTCGAACTCCTCCGTAGAGGTAATGTCTCCAGAGTCTCAGTGCGAATATAACGGCTTCCAACTCTAGGTCGTGTGTAGGGTAATTCTCCTCGTGATTCCTTAATTGTCTCGAGGCATACGAAATTACCCTGTCCCTCTGCATAAGGACACAACCCAGACCAACGCTAGACGCGTCAGTGTATATAGTGTATTTAACCCCTTGCTCTGGCAATACTAGCACAGGGGCAGACGTAAGTCTGTCCTTCAGCTCCTGAAAAGCTGACTCCGTCCTATCATTCCAGGAGAACTTCACGTCCTTCCGTGTCAACTGAGATAAGGGTCTCGCGATCTTCGAGAAGTCCTGAATGAAGCGCCGATAGTAGCCAGCGAGACCCAAGAAACTCCTCACCTCAGTGACAGAACCAGGCTGCTCCCAGTCTGCACCGCAGCTACCTTAGACAGGTCAACTGCCATGCCATCCTTGAACACCACGTGTCCCAGAAACTTCACCTCCTGCTTCCAGAAGTCGCACTTCTTGTATTGTGCGAACAACTAATGCTGTCTGAGCATATCCAGGACCAAACGTAAGTGCTCCTCATGCTCCTCTCGACTCCTAGAGTACACTAAAATGTTATCAATGAATACAACAACGAATCGATAGAGGAAAGGCCGAAATACCCGGTTCATCAGATCTATGAACACGGCCGGTGCGTTCGTGAGACCGAACGACATCACGAGGAACTCGTAGTGGCCAAAACTAGTCCTGAATGCTGTCTTCTATACATCCTCATCCCTGACGCGCAACTAATGATATCCCGACTGAAGATCAATCTTCGAGAAGTACTACGCTCCTCTCAACTGATCAAACAAGTCATCGATCCTGGGTAAAGGATACTTGTTCTTCACCATGACCTGGTTCAGCCTGCGATAGTCAATATACAATCGCATCGAACCGTCCTTCTTCCTCACGAATAGGACCGGTGCTCCCCAAGGAGACACACTAGGCCGTATAAGGCCAAGCTCTAGCAGACCATCAATATGCGTCCTCAACTCCTCCATCTCACATGGTGCCATGCGATACGTCGGCAGTGAGACGGGCGTAGAACCAGGAACCAGATCGATAGTGAAATCGATCTCACGTCGGGGCGCAAACCAGGGATCTTCCTGAACAGATCCCCGAACTCGAAAACGACTGGCACATGCTCGAGTACCTGGGCACCAGCGTCGCGCAATAAAGTGGTGTAACTAAGTATGCGGAAAGGGAGATTTACCCTCACTGAAAATGTGAAAGGCGTACCCTCAGGCTCGTACACCGTCACCATACGAGTCTCGCAGTCAATCTCGGCCCTCGCTGCAGTCAACCAATCCATGCCAAGAATGACGTCGAGATAAACAAGAGAGGGGTCGACGACAAGATCAATAGCCATCGTCCGGCCTCCCAAATCAACCAAACACCCCTCACACATTTGGGTGACATCTGAATAATCTCCGTGGGCTGCAAGGACTCGTACCCTATCCATGGTAATGGTCGGTAACCCAAGATGCCTTACTACAGCACGCGATATCAAAGAAATCGTGGAACCAGTGTCCACCATCACAAGAATAGGAGTACCTCCAATATGGGCTGTGACCTCGAAGGCCGAATGCTGAAAAGTCGGTGTCGCAGCTGCCTCATCTGTCAATGCATGAACCCGAGCCTACTGTGGCCAGTTCGGCCACTGTGTCATGGGCCGTGGAGGCTGTCTGATCTGCGATACTGGAGGTCTGAAAGAAGGGTGCGCAGGAGCTAACCGTATAGGCAGTGCTGATATCGCCTGTGAACGAGCACGGTCAATCTTCTGTGGCGGTGAGAACCCGCTGTCCCGCATCCGAGAGAAGCAGCTCTGCGCCAAGTGGCCTGACCTCCCACAGTATGTGCACGATAACTCGGGGCACCGAAACGATGGTGCTGGCGCTATGGCCCGAGTAGGAGGGTCGACGCGAGGCCTCTTTCCCACGAAGGGCCTGTCTTATATGTTTGGTCGGGCCTAGAAGCAACAGGGCCTCGAGATCACGCAAGTCGATCCACATCCTGCTCTGCCCGCATAGACATGTGAATCAACTCCGCATTAGAGGGAATGCTCAAACAACACATCTTCGACCGAATATCCGGTCACAAACCCTCCAAAAAGCGTCGTATGCGCATCTGCTCATCAGCTAAAATCGTCAGGACGTATCTGCCCAACTCCATGAACCGATGCTCATACTCTGTAACTGTCATGGCTGCCTGTCTGAGGCGGAGAAACTCATTCTCCCTGTCGTGCCTGTAAGTCTGGGGATAATACTTCTCATGGAAGCGAAACTCAAACGCTGCCCATGTCCATACAAAGTCGGCGGCAACGGTCCGCAGTATGCTATCCCACCACAGGCTGGCCTCTCGCTCAAATAGGAATGTAGCCAGCTCTACCAGCTCGGCCTCAGTGCAATGTAACATCCATAAAATCTTCGACACACGGTCGAGGCAGTACTCAGCCTCCTCGGGTCTGTGAGAACCCGTGAAAGTGGGAGGCCGTAAGCGCTGAAATCGCTCTAATAGGCCCCGTGTATCGGCGGCATTCCCCGCAGGGTAAGCAGGCGGCGTAGGATGAGCCATGCCCTCATCCTAGGCGTATGTATAAGCATCCTCAGCTGGATGCGCAGGTGGTGTAGGTGGAGCCACACCCCCACCCTGTGCTAATGTCCCCACGATGGTAGTCAGAAGCTGCTACTGCTGCTGCATCATAGCCAACATCTGCTCAAATCTGTCAGGAGGTGGAGCAGGCTGTGGCGGATGCTGTGTGGAAGTAGATGCACGATGAGGCTCTCTGACTGACGGTGTGAACGGCGGTGGTCCAACTGTAGGACCAGCAGCAAGCTGAGACGCACGAATAGTCTTAGGAATCGGGTCCACAGCAGGGTCCGCATGGGTGCCAGACTGTGAAGGAGTCTGATCCATATGCTCAGTCAGTGCAAGTCGAACCGTGCTCCGCGTATCCTTAGGAGGCATTCCCTATATTCAAAATAGGGCGCAACCTTGTCAGTCTCAATAGCATAAAGTCACCGCAATCATTCATAAGGAGTCAAAGGCATTCCATGCATTTCATTTAATCAAAATTGTCACAATACAAGGGATATATCCTTACAAGCATCATGACGAGAAATACATGGAAACTAAGACAGTTAAAATTACAATAGCAACACAAGTAAGGAACTAGGTCTAACAGGCTTACACACATAAAGTTGGAAATGACTAACTACTGACAACTACATCAAAGGTCGCATCGCTAGTCTGAATCGGGCGACGGAGGAGGAGCACCCTTATCCTGTAAGTAACACAGGATCGCCTTCAAGGTGCGAGTCACCTTGCCTAATTTCTTCTTTATAACGGCCTTGGCCTCCTCGACTTCTGCGCGAAGTTCTTGAACTTCCCTTCGTAAAGCGATCTGACTCTCCTCCATCCGAGCAATGCGATCATCGCTAGTAGCCAGCGCAGAAGGAGGAGGGCTCTCATCTGTATCCTGAGCCTCCTCTTCTGCCTCTTCCTGAACTTCTTCCTGAACCTCTTCCTGAACCTCTGCTCCAGGTTCTTCTTCGCTTTGATCTTCCTCATCATCAAAGTCATCCTCGCTGTCCTCCTCAAGCTGATTTTCACGGTACTATGACCCAATCTTCATCTTGACCATAGTCGACTCATTAATGGTATGAATCGAAACTGGCAATTTCGGCCCAAGTCTGTAGGCAAACTCAAGCACAATCTTACAAATCAGTCGGCCAAAAGGAAGCAACTCGGATGTTCTTCTTGACTTGGCTATGAGGATTATCTGTCTTAAGATGAAAGTAGCCATACATACGTTCTCTCCCTGGGCCACCAGATACAGGAAATCAACCATAAGGCGTGTACATTCAATGCGATTCGTCAACCTGGGATAAACATTGTACGTGCAGATATGGTGTAGCAGGCGCAAATCATCAGACATATACGTCGCCTTTAGGCTATTATTAGGCTACCATGGAACCAACTTACCGCACAGAAACCTGGTGCGGTGATCTCGTTCACGTCTACTCCTCAGATTCTTCTCACTAGGATGAACATCACCAAGAGGTACGTTCAGAAGTCGCGCAATCAGTCGCACATCAATCGTAGCCATCCGATCTCTACCAAAAGGGATTTTAAACTGCAATGGCTCCAAGGTAGGATTTTGGATACTAGCGTAGAAGGCACGAACGGTGCTCACATTAGCACGAGCACGAGCTTCAAAGATCGGACCCCAATGCGCAGCTTCAATGCTCGAACAACAAAAATTCACCGAACAGTCGCCCTTTCACGTCCACCTCAAATAACACTTTGCGATCAGTGTATTGGCCATGAGGCATCTCTGATAGAATTACTCGCCCAAGGTGAGCATGGGGATCCAAATCCCGCTTTGTACGGCACTCTAGGGCTGCAGCTGGACCTGCGGCGGCGCTTGAACTTGTGGCACCACCCCGCGGTCTTCTCGATTGAACAGGGCAGCTTGGCCCAGCCTCGTCTGTTACGATTTTCCTTTTACCCATCAAAGATATGATGGATGAGAGTGATAAAAGGCCTAAAATGGCTTCCACGAAAGCCATGAAAATTGGAGAAAATGCAGAGAAGTGGCTGTCCAATCTGGAAAAAGGAGATCTAGGCGTCGTAGAGGGATGCTTCAAGCTTCCCAAGGATGTATTTTTAAGGAGAAATGGAAATGGAAAAGTGAAATGGAGCACCTCACGATTTCAGCTCGATTTGGGAGTTTTTGGAGCTCCAAATGATGAAATCTTTAAGAGGAAGGGCTACCAACTCCAAAGGAATGATGGATGATGGTCGTTTTTGGCCAAGGAGGGATCTAGAGGTGATTTGGAACCACAAAATTTGGGGATGGTTGCTGAAAAATGAAAATAGGGCTATGGGGAGGGCTGTTTGTGAAGGAGGGGTATGATTTGGGAGTTTTCATTGGACGGGACTTATATGGGGAGGTTACACATGAGATTTAAGGGTGTGCGCCCAAAAATCACAGCAAACCGGCCCACCTGTACGGTGATACATCGCCGGATCGGCGATGGCATCACCGACTGGTGATGCATCCGGCCGGTGGGGCCATATGGGTTTGGTCCCCCATGGTCCAAGGGCCCTGGATATGTATGGTTCGACCCCTGGTTCATGGTATTTTGGCCTATGTGAGCCCAAACATGTGTTCGGGCTTTTCGGGACCATTCTACAATCTCGAATACCAAACTCTATGATGCAGCATATGAATTTAGGGTAGAAGGAGCTAGTACATCCATCTAGACTCTTATTAGCTAAAGAAAGTGAAGTTAGAATGTCCTTATGGCCATTTTTCATGAAATTTTACTATTCACTGTAAAATTTTATGAAAGTATTATTTTGTGTTATTTTCACATTATTTTTGATGCCTAACATGAAATGGATAAGAAAGAAATGAAGATTGGAGTGGTGAGAGGAAGAATTTTGAAGATTTTTGGTGAAACGGGGTTTTTAAGCCCTCACGATTGATTATAGGAGTCGTGGTCATCCCACGGCCCAAGAATTTACTTTTATGGGTTTAAAATCGTTCATAGGACATCTCAACCAGACTTCCTATGGCTTAGAAGCTATTCAGGTTGCTTTACGCGACCCGAGATGCGTTGCAGACTCGATCGTGCGATCGATTCAAATAGACTTCGCCTATCGGCGAATCTGCGATCCTAGAAATGTTTCTAGACCCTTCTCGCACCCACCTAAGTCAAAAGAAATGATAGCGTACGTCACGAGACCATAACCCAGGCCCAGTATACTTTTATTCACGCTTTGATACCAACTTGTAACACCCTGAAAATCGGGGGTCGTGTATAAAATCAACTCCCGAGTTCCAGACCGTCACTTATGCAACAAAATGATTATGATTCAATGTTGTCTGATTTAAAGCATTCACATGAGTAAAAGTATACCAAAACTGCAATTCATACTTCAGATCCAGTGATAAAAGCAAGCGGAAGACTAAACAATATATATATCACTATATGGAAAAACAAAGTAAATCTCATCTGTCTCTAAAGTATGAATACATCTCTGAGTCCCATATACATATACATGAATAAAAGTAAATGTCCAAAATGGTCCCACTGAAGTCTCATCGATCCAGGTCGCCTACGCAAAGCCATCGTGATACTGCATGTACGAGAACTCGTCCTGGTCCTCGTCGAAGTCTGGCTCTGCCTCCTGGATCTCAACCTCACCTGCATCTACAACAGGGTTTGGTGGGTGTTGCAAACACCATCCCGTAACTTGGGAGTGAGTGATCAACTCAGTGGAATCATAAAGCAAAGATTAGCATGTTCACAATTCAATCATGCGATAATAGTAAAGCAGTAAATCAGACAATCCTAATACTGTTGTTAATGCAAGATGACATGACGTGATGTATGCCCTCACCGACGATCTCCCTCATACGGCAATATCTTACGACCGCGGCATGCAATTGACCCTCAAGTGCTCCACATCTTCCAGGCACATGCAATGGCATGGTGATATGATTTTTAAGTTGTTATTAGTCCATTCAAACAGAAGGATTGGGAAACTAAGGTACTTCCCTTGTATCAATCCCAACACAGATCCTGTCTAGGGTCGTCACTCCTAGTAATCTCATACGATGTATATTTCGTAGGTCACTACAAGGGCTGCCAGGGATGTTGCTCGCACTCGTTGCACCACTCCCCCATCACCTTATCAATACAGGCCTACTGTACTCTACTGCAACGGAAGGGTCGTCGCCTCCCGTGGACTCAGAATACGCTCGCGGTCACTACAAAGGACTCGTCGCCTGATCAGTGTAGGCCGACAGCTAGAATATAGTGTCCCATACCACCATAATCTGCTCACGAGTCTAGGTGCTCACTGGTCACTACGGGGAGGTTTGTGGCCCCCGCATAGGCCGACAGCTCGACCACGGTGTCCCATACCACCATGCCCGGCTCATGAGTCTTCGTGGATCAAGGTACCATGGTTAACAGGGTTTACAATGGTAAGTTCAGTACCCTAGGTTCAAGCAGTTATGACTCATATAAGGTGAACATACATCGGCCAGTCGGGTTGCTTGACGGGCTCGACTAGCGCGATCGCATCTCAAGTCGAACGACATGAAGTGCGTAAAACACTTCGCGTGGCCTAACCACTGCCGCCAACTCCAAACACGAACCGCGTTCATCGACGCGTCGTTCGTGGCTAAGACCAGTCAGCCACGAATTCACTCGGTTACCGACTGCCTGGACTAAGTCTCGTCCCAAACACTTATGGAATCGCATCAGCCAATTATGTAAGAGTATTGGAATTGAAATACAGTCATGTGAGCATGTTAACACATGTTATAACATTCAACTTAAGTAAATCTTCAAACACATATATTTCATGCATGTAATGAAATTATGCATATAGTCAACATGTAGGAAATCATTTAGGTCAGCATATTAATTGAGAAATCCATCTCAAACTAATTCATAACATCATTTAATTCAATACATACTAATACAAGCATTTATACAAACACATACACTACACACTTAAGTCTACATATAGTATGTCGACCCGAAGTGCGCAATTAGGCGAATCTCTTCGCCAAACTAATTATGCACGTATTCCTAACTTCCTAATGCGACAACAAACCATGTCAATCACATCAGCAAAGTATGAATGTGAACAGTACTTCTTACAAATGACTAAAATGCCCTAATTCTCATATTCTTCGTTAATTTACGAAACAGGAAAAGGAGAGCATATTATACATGTCAAACGGTGATGCCGTCAATAATCTACTATTAAACGACATTAAAAACATTGGAAACCGTCAATCAAAGCGTCTAAAATCCTCACCTTATGTCTTGTAGACTCGTGAATTGAAACGGAGCGTATACGCTTCGTCTACGGGGAATAGGGAACCTAATACACAAGATCCATAAGCTACATCGCTATGGAAACAAAGGAACCTCAACTCAGCAACTATTTAGGGTATTTGCTTACCTAGAATCGCGGTGTAATCGCCAGGAAAGCAATAGAGGTGCGTTGCTTAGCACGTGCAACACGTAGCACAAGTAGCAGGAAGAACTCTCTCACTCTCTCTCACAATCTCTCACCTTTTCTCTCACACAAGCTAGGGCTTCTAGCAAATTCGGATGTGTGAGAGAAGTGAGGGTTTCAACCTCTTTTATAAGCTAAAACATGCCCAAAATAGGCTTGGGAATAATGTTTACTTGGTGCCTAACCAAATCGGGGCCGTTTTGGTCCAAAAGAGCATTTCTGAAGGTCCCCTGGCCAAATGCGGTCGGACTTAAGCTCATGCATACTGGATCTAGCACACATCCAATTTTCAGACCGGTAGGGTTCTCAGATCGCACGTGGCGGTCCAGTTTCAGTTTAACGGTCACCGCACCAAGATCAGGCCTATAAGTCTCGTGATATGTAATAGAAATTTTTCCTGATCCAAGGGTGTAATTTGTCTGAATTCTGACAGTCAGAATGCTTAATACTGATGCGTCAAATCGTGTGCCAGATTTGAATTTAAAATTCCAATTTTGTCCCTATTCGCACTCTCTTCAGTCCGGGCTCAATGAAATAGCCTGTGATTATCGGTTTGACTTGATTTTTGAAATGAGCGTCAAGCCCAGCTAAGTGGTCATAACGGTCTAAGATGGTAGGTATCGAACTTTCGACGCGCGGTCTAGATACAATACAAAGTTTCAAGGAGGTCCCGAGAATAAACCAGTTTAGAGTTTGATCCGAGGCTTTAGAGCATTATAGCACCATTGGTTCCACTCGCTTTGAGCCTTGTAGAACGTATTTAAAGTGATCAGGGACCATTTCCCAGCTATTCTAACGTTGCACTAGCTAACTTAGTCATATTTTCTAAAGGAATAAATTCTACACAATTTCGGGTCGAGTTGGTACTCGAGCCCAAGTACAGATTTTTCACGGGCGTTACAACGTGAGTCTATGAATTCCTCCATGAATAATGTAACTTAGATTATCCATGCTAAGTGAGTGTATGATTTCCTCCATGGATTGTGTACTTAGTTGAAGCACTTTAAATGTGTGGATGAATTCCTGCATGTACTGTTTACATTCAAGTTATACTTCATGATTGTTCATATGGATACAGGATATGAATCATATGCTAGTTGTTAGTTGTATGTGAATGGGGCTGTACTACAGTCCAGGCAATCGATAACCGTTCTGTAAATAGTGGTTGAGGTTATTTTCGCCACACAAGATGAGTTTAGCGAATCTGAGTCGTACTTAGAATGTTCGGCAGTGGTTAGGCCACACGGAGTGCTTAGGCATTCCATGTTGTTCAATTCAACGTACACTTGGCTTAGTTGAGCTTATCAACTAACCCGATTGACCGATGTTTGTGCACCATATTTGGTCGCCACTGTTTGAATCTAAGGCACTGAGCTTACCAGTGAAACTCCCGTTAACCATGGTACCAAGATCCCCTAAGACTCATGAGCCAGGCATGGTGGTATGGGACACCGTGGTCGTACTGTCGGCCTACACTGGGGCCAAAAACCTCCCCGTAGTGACCAGTGAGCACCCTACTCTAAGCAGATTATGCTGGTATGGGACACTATATTCTTGTTGTCGGCCTACACTAATTGGTGACGAGCCCTCTGTAGTGACCTTGAGTTTATCCAGACACTGCATAGGGGCGACGAGTCCTGTTGTAGTCTTAAGGATATAAATAGGCATGTATTGATAAGGTGATGGGAGAGTGGAGCAACGATTGCCCACAACAGCCCTGGCAGCCCTTGCAGCGACTTAAAACCATAACATCATATGAGATTCTTAGGATTGACGACCCTAGAATGGATCAATGTTGGGGAATGATACAAGGGAGGTGTCTTAGCTTCCCAATCCTGCTGTATGAAAAGACTAATAAGAACTTGGTAAGCATATTTATAACACCGCATTGCATGTGCTAACGGTGTTGGTGATAGAGCACTGAGGAAGTGAGTCATGCCGCGATCGTTAGATGATGTCGCAGAGGGGATTATGGTGAGGGCATGCATCATTCTTCATACCATCCTTACATTAACAAGAGTATCTAGGACCTATTTGATTGTACTGCCTTATCATTACTGCTTGATTGAATTGATAATATGTTAACCTTTACTGTATAGTTTCCACTGAGTTAGCTACTCACTCCCACATTACGGGATGGTGTTGTACACACCAAATAGTCCCTGTTTTAGTTTCAGATGATGGTGACGCTTGCGAAGCAGAGCCAAACTTTATGATGATGAGGAGGATTCCTCCTATATGCAGGTTCTGATCGACGGGTTTACAGGGTTACTGATTAGATGTCAATACACTTGGTATTTCGCCCTTTTATTTAAACACTCATATATATTCTTTTTGCTCATTTTTGGAGTATACATGTATATAGTTAACCTGGTAACATGTTCACACTCTGGAGACTTACAATCAATTATACATTTTATATATTTATCACAGTCTTCCGCTTGAAAAAGTTAACTGTCTCTGGAGTATGATATGCTATTTTGGCTGAATCCACTTCATGTTTTATGCACTTATACAGTCGACATTCATCCATCATTGAAAATGTTGCATAAGTGATTTTCTGGAATTCGAGTGTGGAGTTTGTGCTCGACCCTCGATTTTTGGGATGTTACATTGTGTGAGAGTTGTGAGGGAAAGTTCCTGCTACTACACGTGCTTAGCCATCATTTTCTAATCACTCTTTCGGTGATTTTGACTTCATTCTAGGTAAGAAAACCCTAACCTTAAACTGTTTTAGGAATTTTATCGATGCAAGTAGCGAAGTAGCTGACTTATCTTGTGATATAGGTCGTCATATCAACGTTGACGAAGCGTAGAGTTTCTATTCGATTCTTTACGCTTCTACGGCATGAGGTGAGGATTTTAGATGCTTAGGTTTCCTATTTTCAAAGCTTTCAATGTCGTTTGATAGTAGATTATTGACAAGGATGCTGTTTGACATGTTGAACATGCTGTCTGTTTTCCATTTCGATTACGTATGGAGAATATGAGATTTAGAATATTTTAGATATTTATAGGAAATACTGTATACATACGTAATTTTCTAAAATGATTGCCATGTGTACTTGTCGTGTTATTATACTAGTTAGGCATGTATGATCTGTTCGGAGAAGAGATTCGCCCTAATGCACACTTTGGGTCGACATATGCTATGTAGACAAATGTGTGTAGACTAAGTGTTTGTATATGAGTATGTATTAGTAAGTATTGAGTGAATGGTGTTGTAGATTAGTTTGGAGATTGGATTCTCAACTAATATGATGATGTACATGATTTCCTCCATGTTGTTATATTGAATTGATTTCCTTATATATATGAAATGCTTGTGTTTGGTTAATTTGCTTATGTTGTATGTTATAACATGTTGTTAACATGCTTGGATTATTTGTGCTTCATTTCTGTCACTCTCATATGATCATTGATATAGATTACAAGTGCTTGGGGCTATATCCTAGTCCAGGTAGTTGGTAACAGATTCAAAATCGTGGTTAAATTCTATTCGTCACGAAGGACGCGTCAACGAACCCGAGTCGTGCTTTGGTTGACGACAGTGGTTAGGCCACACGAGGTGTTTTATGTACTTTATGTCATTCAACTTGAGGTGCGCTCGTACTAGTCGAGCTCGTCAAGCAACCCGACTGACCTTGTATGTTCACCTTATATTGGTCATAACTACTTGAACCTAGGGTACTAAACTTACCAGTGATAACCCTGATAACCATGGTACCTTGATCTATTAAGACTCATGAGCCGGGCATGGTGGTATGGGACACCGTGGTCGAGCTGTCAGCCTACGCTGGGGCCATAAACCTCCCCATAGTGACCAGTGAGTACCTTAGACTCATGAGCTGATTGTGGTGGTATGGGACACTACATTCGAGCTGTCGGCCTACTCTTATTGGTGACGAGCCCTTTGTAGTGACCTCGAGCGTATTCTGAGTCTACGTGAGGCGACGACCCTTCCGTAGTGACAAGAGTACAACTAGGCCTGTATTGATAAGGTGATGGGGGAGCGGTGCAACGAGTGCGAGCAACAGCCCTGACAGCCCTCGCAGTGACCTAGAAATATATCATTGTATGAGACTACTAGGAGTGACGACCCTAGACAGGATCTGTGTTGGGATTGATATAAGGGAAGTACCTTAGTTTCCCAATCCTGCTATTTGAAAGGACTAATAACAACTCGGTATCATATCCATATCGCACTGCATGTGCCTGAAAGATGTGGAGCACTGAGGGAAGAAAGCATGCCACGGACGTAAGATGGTGTCGCATGAGGGAGTATATCAGTGAGGGCACGCATCATTACTGCATCTCATACTTGCATTAATAACAGTATCTAGGAATGTCTGATTGTTTGCTTTATTATTATCACGTGATTGATTTGATAACATGCTAATCTTTGCTCTATGATTCCACTAGTTGATCACTCACTCCCATGTTACGGGACGGTGTTTGCAACACCTACCAGACTCTGTCTTAGATACAGATAGTGAGGCGATTCAGGAGCTGGAGCCGGACTACTATGAGGACCAGGACGAGTTCTCGTACATGTAGTTTTCTGACGGCTTCGCATAGGTAGCCTGGATCAGCAGCATTTTTCTAGTTGGACTATCATATGACCTTTGATTTTAGTTTGTTATATGTATTTGTGACTGAGAGTTATATTCATACTTTGGAGACAGATCGAGATTGTTTTGTTTTTCAATTAGTGATATATATATATATATCTTTCAGTCTTCCACTTGCGTTTTATCACTGGATCTGGAGTATGAATTGCAATTGGGTAAGATCTCACTCATGTTACCAGGTTAGTGCAGTTTTGGTATAATCTCACTCATGTTAATGCACTAACTCAGACAACATTTAATCATAAGCATATTTGTTACATAAGTGATGGTCTAGAACTCAGGAGTTGGGTTTCTACACAACCCCCGATTTTCAGGGCGTTACAATTTGTTGCTGGAATGTTTTGCACAAGTTTGGTCAGACCAAACATGGGTTCGGTTTCACTAAACCTGTCTATTTTCTACACAGATTCTGTGATCTTTCAAGTCAATTCTTCAGCTTTTGTACTTAGTTTCCTTGGATCTTTGGCATATGAATTATTCATTCTTGGTCTCTTAAGATCCCTCATTTGCCTTGGTGATTCTTGAGGATTAAATCCATGCTTTTAACATTCTTTTCAATTCAAGCACTCAGATTCACCTTGCAACATAAACATGCATAAAACGTACCTTTAAGTAGTATCATGTTCATAAAACCAAGATATAAATAGGGGATAATATGCAATATTTACACTTAACACTAATCCTTAAACCCTAATTCATAAATTACAAAAGTGTTTAATTTATTTAAAATTTTAAATTAAATAATTAGTAGTTAATTTGTTGGAATTACCATTTTCATTGCTTTTTGGTATTACCATTTACATTACTTATTACTTATGACTTATACCTTACTGCTTAATATGTTTGTATAATTATATTACATTGCTTTTTTTCTAATCTTATTTTTGTGCATTGTATAGTTAGCTTAATATGTATTGCATTGCTTTTTTTACTTAGCTTATTATTGTGACTTGTGACTTGTGACTTGTGATTGCAAGTTAGATATTTAGTTGCCCATTTGAGGATTTCTATGTGGCCATACATAGATATAATGTGTTTTTGGTGGCATAAAAATTACTCAAATTGTCTCATTTTGGATAGTTCAAGGTTAGATGGATAATATACTTTCATATAACCTATTTACATGTTCATGCCTGATCTGCAGTCCATCTCCTCTTTTCTCTTTGAATATGTTTCTTCATTTTCATTTCCAATGATAAATATTTTCAAATTGCTTAAATATTTGACATATGAATGTAATGAAAGATCAACTTATCTGAAGAGGCAAGAGGAGATGCTTCCGGATTTTTGGCATAGGAATATGAAAGTATTACAATCTATCCAACCTTTGATGGTAACTAATTTAGCTTATTATTGTGACTTGTGATTGTGAGTTAGATAATTAATTATCCATTTGAGGATTTTTATGTAGCCATATATAGATATAGTGTGTTTTTTGTGGCATAGAAATCTCTCAAATTGTCCAATTTTGGACAGTTCAAGGTTAGATGGATAATATGCTTTCATATAACTTATTTAAATGTTCATTCCTGATTTGCGGTCCATCTCCTCATTTCTCTTTGGATATGTTTCTTTATTTTCATTTTCAATAACAAATATCTTTACATTGCTTAGATATTTGGTACCGGAATGTAATGAAAGATTAACTTATCTAGAGAGGCATGCGGAGATGCTGCCGGATTTTTAGTGTGGGTGTTTAAATGGGAATATGAAAGTATTACAATCTATCCAACCTTAGATATGTAACTAATTTGGGATTTAGTATAACTCTTTTAGCATTGGATTGTTAATGCTAATATGATTTAGTATCTTTCAACTATTAAATGGTTAGTGATGGTCTTTCGAATACTCTAGGCGGTTTTTCAGTTACATCGTCGATGATCCTGGAAGATGAAGAATTAGGTCTAGAAGATGAAGAGGTGCCCACTGATACTAGTACCTCACAGTCACATATTGGAAAAAAAGTAAAAAAAAAGAAAGACCGGTAGTGTGAGACGATTTTGAAGAAGTAACTCTGAAGAACGACACCGTAAAGATACAATGTAAGTACTGCAAGACTCAATATCCTAAGAAAGTAGATGGGTCGACCACAACCCTAAAGAAACATAGTTTAAAGTGTTATTAAAAAAGTGAGAACTCAGACCTCAAGGCAACAAACACTTTCATTTACCCAATCTTTAGTGGGTCTGTCACAAGGTACATTATCCATCTATAAGTACAATAAAAAGTAGGTGAATGAATTGACTGCCAAATTTATTATTACCGATGAAAGCCCATTTCAGATGGTATAGAGTTATACTTTTGTTGAATTAGCCAGATGCCTTAACCCCAGATACGAGAAGGTCTCCTGTACAAGAATAAAGAAAGTGTGCATGAAGATGTATGAAAGCGAGAAGTTCAAGTTAAAAGGACGATTGAAATCAATTTATTAAATTATCCTGACATCAGATTTGTAGACAACATCCAATCAACAAAAGGGGTATATGTCACTAACTGCTCACTACGTTGATGTCGAATGGAGGCTCTACAAGAAAACTATAAACTTTCATCACATTAGATTGATGATTTTAGACCGCATGTCCAAATGTCGTGTGGAGTGGGGAATTGAGAAGAAAATCTCCTTAATAACTTTAGACAATACCTCTTCAAATGATAGCATGATAACGAATTTACAGAACTAGTTTAGGGCTCCCAGTGACTTGTATTTTGGTGGTTGTACAAGATGGCCTTAAAATAATTAAGCTAATGATCAAGAACATAAGAGAGCGTGTGAAGTATATATGGGGGTCACCTTCACGATTATATACATGAAAGTGGTTGAATTTGTCAACTCAGAGAATGATGAAGCTGGATGTCATAACATGTTGGAATTCAACTTTTAAAATGATAGATTCAGCGATAGCTTTCATACATGTGTTCTCTCACTACGCGGAGCGTGATAGTGCTTATCTTTGGTTGCCTTCTAAAGATGATTGGTCAAGATCTGAATCAGTTCACAAGTTCCTTTCATTTTTTTTCAACACAAGGAAGAAATTTTCGAGAAGAAAATATCTAACAACAAATATATTTTTTCCAAAACTTTGTATGGTAAAAGATGCCTGGCACAAAAGTAGTAGTGGACCAGAATTTTTTCAATTAATGACCACGGGTATGCAGGTAAAGTTTGATAAGTATTAATTTGAGTGTAGTCTGGTAATGATTGTTACAGTTGTTCTTAATCCTCGATACAAGATGATCATGGTTGAATTCGTATGTAGTAAGTTGTATGGTGTGATGATTGCCCTGAGGTCGATAAGATTCGTGATGTAGTCAATGATTTGTACAATTTTTATGTGTGCACCGCAAAAGACAAATCTCCTCACGTGTGTTCTATTTTTGCTCTTGATGAACCGCCAGAAGAAACGGTAGATGATTTCATATCTTTCGTGGCATATCGGCATGAGACTCAAATGCAAACAACTGTATCAAAACTTGAAAACTATCTCAAGGAGCTACTTGTAAAATTCAAAAGTAATGAATTTGATATTTTGGACTGGTGGAAGACAAAATCTAGGGATTCACAATACCCTGTGCTCTAATTAATGGCATAAGACATATTATCAATTTCAATTTCAACTATGACTTCAGAATCTACTTTTAGTATAAGGAGTAGGGTCATGAACAAGTATCAAAGATCGCTTACACTAGAATTGGTTGAAGCACTCATTTGTACACAGGATTGGATACATCCAATATGGGGAAAAGTGAACTTTATTGATGAGGAGTTTGAGGAAGAGGAGAGTGATAAGAAAGATGAGACAATATGTAAGCGCTATGGTTTCTATCCCCTATAATTATTAAATTTTGTAGTGCCAAAACATCTTGGAATCTGTGTCATGTGTAGCACATCGATATATTCAAGACAGTGTAAGAACAATGGTCTTTACTTCAAGAATGTCAAATGCAAGATCACATGTTCATGTTCAAGTACAACATCAAGATTCAGAGTTCAATCTTCAAGATAAGACAAAGTTCCTATACTTTGAACCTTAAGCTCAAGCTTCAATGTTAGTCAAATTCAAGCTTTAAAAGGTCTCAAGTTTAAGCTTCTATATATATCAAGATCTCAAGCTTTGTGAACTTCAAAGATCACCTATCAACTGAAGGAAGAGAAGTTTCAATTTTCATACATTATGTATAAGGTATGAATGACCCTAGATTGACCATAGGATAGGTCATTTTGAATACATAATTTAAATTGGATCATTTTATAAGTACATAGACTGTTTCTCAACTAGTCTTGGACTATGTTCGACTAGTCCTAGCACTGGCTCGACTAGTCTACGAATTCCTCGACCAGTCCTAAGTTTGTTATTGATTTTTGAGAATTTTTGTTAAAGCCTCGACCAGTCCTAGAGACTTCTTGACCGGTCGTATGAAGAATGTTCGACCAGTCCCGCAAGCTCAACTCAAAGTCCAACAACAAAATTGGGTACCGCTCGACTCATAACCCTTTAGCTGAGAAAATTGTTGATTTACTTAAGGAGCTCTTAAAATCTAACTCAGTAGTTCGGATTTATATCAAATATAAATATAGGAAGACCAACTATACTCCTAAACCCAAGACGGTAATGAAATGGGTTCCTAAGGTTACTTGCTTGGTTACCCATACTGCTTTCAAAGCTACAAGCCATTCAAAGTGGTACCTAGATAGTGGATGCTACAGATACATGACTGGTGAAAAAGGTCTGTTCACCAATCTTAAAGATATGACTGATGGTTCAGTCACATTCGGTGATGGTAACAACTACAGGATTGTTGTCCAAGGTACGATTAAACTCTTTAACCTCCCTTTATTTGAGATTGTTTTATATGTAGAAAGGTTAAAACATAACTTATTAAATATTTCTCAAATATGTGATAATAATCATAGTGTAAAATTTACTAACCTAGGGTGTAAAATTTTAAATAAAAATAGTTCTGGAATATTAATTGGTCATAGAACTTCTGAAAACTGGTACATAGTAAGTGATTCAAGCTCATCTAAATTATTATGTTACATGGTCCATACTAATGAGACCGAGTTATGGCATAAACGCCTTGGACATGTACACTACCGCAACTTATATAGATTGAGCAAAAGAGTGTTAGTAAGAGGCTTACCCAAAATACAGAAAATAAAAGAAATATGTGGGGAATGTCAGATTGGTAAATAAACTAGGAGTTCTCACAAAAAAGTGGACTCTAATGCTACATCTAAATTGCTCGAACTCCTCCATATGGATCTTGTTGGACCAACTAGAATGGAGAGTCGAGGTGGCAAAAAGTATATACTGGTAATCGTGGATGACTTTACCAGATTCACTTGGGTAGTCTTCTTAAGAGATAAGTTAGAAACTCTCGATGAAGTAAAAAGGATACTTAAATGTATCCAAACTTGTAACACCCTGAAAATTGGGAATCGTGTATAAACCCGAATCCCGAGTTTCAGACCGTCACTTATGCAACAAAAATGATTATGATTCAATGTTGTCTGAGTTAAAGCATTCACATGAGTAAAAGTATACCAAAACTGCAATTCATACTCCAAATTCAGTGATAAAAGCAAGCGGAAGACTAAAGGATATACATATCACTGTATGGAAAATAAAATAGATCTCAACTGTCTCCAAAGTATGAATACATCTCTGAGTCTCATATACATGTAAATAAACAGAATCAAAATGTCAAAAATAGTCTCACTGAGAAGTCCCGCCAATCTAGGCCACCTAAGCAAAGCCGTCGTGGTACTGCATATATGAGAACTCGTCCTGGTCCTCATCATAATCCGGGTCTGCCTCCTGAATCGCTGCCTCACCTGCATCTAAGACAGGGTCTGGTGGGTGTTGCAAACACCATCCCGTAACGTGAGAGTGAGTAGCTAACTCAGTGGAATAATAGAGCAAAGATTAACATGTTCTCAAATCAATCATGCGATAATAGTAAAGCAGTAAATCAAACATTCCTAATACTGTTGTTAATGCAATATGACGTGACATGAAGGATGCCCTCACCGACGATCTCCCTCATACGGCACCATCTTACGCCCACGGCATGCTTTCTTCCCACAGTGCTCCACATCTTCCAGACACATGCAATGTGATGGTGATATGATTAACGAGTTATTATTAGTCCATTCATATAGCAGGATTGGAAAACTAAGGTACTTCCCTTATATCAATTCCAATACAGATCCTGTCTAAGGTCGTCACTCCTAGTAATCTCATACGATGTATATTTTTAGGTCGCTGCAAGGGCTGTCAGAGCTATTGCTCGCACTCGTTGCACCGCTCCCCCATCACCTTATCAATACAGGCCTACTGTACCCTCATTACTACGGAAGGGTCATCGCCTCCCGTAGACTCAGAATACACTCGCGGTCACTACAAAGGGCTCGTCGCCTGATCAGTGTAGGCCGATAGCAAGAATATAGTGTCCCATACACCATAATCTGCTCACGAGTCATAGGTGCTCACTGGTCACTACGGGGAGGTTTGTGGCCCCAGCGTAGGCCGACAGCTCGACCACGGTGTCCCATACCACCATGCCCGGCTCATGAGTCTTTATAGATCAAGGTACCATGGTTAATAGGGTTTACAATAGTAAGTTCAGTACCCTAGGTTCAAGCAGTTATGACTCATACAAGGTGAACATACAATGGCCAGTCGGGTTACTTGACGGGCTCGACTAGCACGAGCGTATCTCAAGCTGAGCGACATGAAGTGCATAAAACACTTCGCGTGGCCTAATCACTGCCTCCAACTCCAAAACACGACTCGCGTTCATCGACGCGTCGTTCGTGGCAAAGATAAGCCAACCATGAATTTATTCGGTTACCGACTGCCTGGACTAGGTATAGTCCCAAACATTTATGAATCCACATCAGCAATCATATAAGAGTAATGGAAATGAAGTACAACAATGTGAGCATGTTAACACATGTTATAACATACAACTTAAGTAAATCATCTAACACATGCATTTCATACATATAATGAAATCATGCATATAGCCAACATGTAGGAAATCATTTACATCAGCATATTATTTGAGAATTCAACCTCAAACTAATTTATAACACCATTTAATTCAATACATACTAATACAAATATTTATACAAACACTTAGTCTACACACTTAAGTCTACATATAGTATGTCGACTCAAAGTGCATATTTGGGCGAATTCTTCGCCAAACTGATTATGCACGCATTCCTAATATCCTAATGTGACAAAGAGCCATGTCAATCATATCAGAAAAATATGGATGAAAACAGTATTTCCTACAAATGACTAAAATGCCCTAAATCTCATATTTTTCATCTGCTTACGAAACAGGAAACGGACAGCATGTTATACATGTCAAACGGCATTGCCGTCAATAATCTACTATTAAACGACATTGAAAGCGTTAAAATCAGACAATCAAAGTGTCTAGAATCCGCACATTTTATCCTATAAGTGTATTGATTCGAACGGAGCGTATACGCTTCGTCTACGGCGAACAGACAACCTATTTCACAAGATGTATAAGCTACCATGCTAAGGAACCGACGGAACCTTAAATCAGCAAGTGTTTAGGGTCTTTTCTTACCTAGAAATGCGGCGAAATCGTCGGGAAAGTGATTGAGGTGCGTTGCTTAAGCAAGTGCAACAGGTAGTGCAAGCAGTAGGAAGTTCTCTCTCACTCTCTCTCACAATCTCTCACCTTTTCTCTCACACCAGCTAGGGTTTCTAGCAAATTTGGATGGGTGAGAGAAGTGAGGGTTTAAGGCCCTTTTATAACCTAAAATATTTCCAAAACAGGCTTGGGAACAATGTTTACTTGATGCCTAACCAAATCGGAGCTGTTTCGGTCCAAAAAGACATTTCGGGAGGTCCCCTGGCCGAACGCAATCGAACTTAAGCTCATGCACGTCGGATGTCGCTCACATCCTATTTTCAGACCAGTAGTGTTCGTAGATCGCATGTGGTGGTCCAGTTTCAGTTCAGCGGTCATCGCACGTAGATCAGGTCTACAAGTCTCATGATATGAAAGAGAAATTTTTCCTGATCCGAGGGTGTAATTTGGCTGAATTCTGATGGTCAGAAAGCTTAATAATAACGCGCCAAGTCGTGTGCTAGATTTGAATTTCAAAATTCCAAATCTATCCTATTCTCACTCTCTTCGCTCCAGGCTCAATGAAATAGCCTCTGAATGTCGATTGGACTTGGCTTTCGAAATGATTGTCAAGTCCAGCTAGGCGGTTATAACGGTCTAAGATTGTAGGTATCGGACTTTCGACGTGCGGTCTAGATCCAATACAAAGTTTCAAAGGGGTCCTGAGAACAAACCGGTTTAGAGTTTGATCCGAGGTTTCAGAGTATTATAGTGTCATTGGTTCTACTCGTTTTGGGTCTTGTAGAACGTGTTTAAAGCGATCAGGGATGATTTCCCAGCTACTCTAGCGTTGCGCTAGCTAACTTACACTTATTTTCTAAAGGAATTAATCCTACGTGATTTCTGGTCGAGTTGGTACTCGAGTCCAAGTACGGATTTTTTCAGGGCGTTATAAAACTGAAAAAGTATTTCACGTCTGTAAGATCCGTAGTGATCATGGATCAAAATTTGAGAATAGTGGTTTTGAAAAGTTTTGCAATGATTAGAGAATATCACATGAATTCTCTGCGTCCAAAACATCACAACAAATTGGTATAGTAGAAAGAAAAAATAAAGCACTTTAAGAAATGGCAAATGTAATGTTAAACAGTATGAAACTCCCTAAAAATCTTTGAGTCGAAACAGTAAATACTATGCGTTATATAATTAAACGTGTTTATACTAGAAAATTAAATAGTAAAACGACTTACGAAATGTGATTTGATAAGAAGCCTACTGTGAAAAGGCTTAGCTATAAGTCTTAGAGGGGCGTGAATAGGATTATGCCAAATTAAAAATAATAACAGTAGAATTAAATAATGAGATAGCCAAATAAAGAAAATCAATTCACAATGAAAAGCAACCTCAATAAACAAGTATTGAAAGGTTGATACAAATGTTGTTCTAAGGACAACCTTACGCCAAAAACTAAGGGTTTATGGTAGGACGACCTTATTTCTGGAGAGGTCTTTGTATCAAAAACTCAAACTGAAGAGGTATAAAAAAATAATAAGGAATTGAAATAAATTATAAGAATTTAAATCTAAATTATTACAACATTCCCCACAATGCTTAAAATGTAAATATTACAACATTCACATTCACATATACATCCCACAATTCTGAATGATAAAAGATAGGAAAAATAAATCACACATCCACAAAACACAAAGAGTTATAGTGGTTCACCTGTGTGTTCACCAACTCTTAAACAATAGCCACACAGCTTGCTACTCCACTCCTAATATCCTCACACAAGGGATATTAGCGTTCACTATTAAAATAGGTTTCACAGGTTCACCTAAAACCTTCACAATTGTGTCCTTCTAATGGGCTTACACAATTAAAAAAACCACTTCTAAGTTTTCCTAGCTGTCCTTAGATAATCAACATATTGAGATTTTTGTAAAGTCCCATCTAACCAGCACAGTGTCCTGGGGCATTCACATAAGATTTGCCGCAGGACCGTTTGTTTAGACTACTTGTGGTGAGGTACCATACGTAAATTAATATAAGATTAGTCCAACAGAGTAGACCAGATGAGTCATGTTAGAACCTAAGACGGGCTGCCAAGGCAGATGACCATTTACACTTAGCAACAACCCGTGAGGGCCATACCGAAAAGCAGGAAGGTTAGAAAATTATAAAACTTTAGGAAACCCTATACCCCACTGGGCTTGTGTTCCATCACGGACCACAGACTCATTGGACACCCAGAAACTAATTATCCAAGCCGTTCCTATAGTACTGGTCAACCCATACAAGACTATATTGGAAATCTGGTGCTTATCAAAGGAGTGGGGATTCCGGGGGTATTAGTCATCGAATTCCTTCCAAATTTACGGTGAAGGTCTAATGTGGTGTCCCTCACCCGTCCACAAAATCTAGGTCCTGATCATGTCGCGATGACCATTGATCACAAATCGGACCCGTATGACCAAACCCCATAACCAATCGCTTCCAAATTTTGCATGACCCTTCATCGGGCCATGGACTACCTACCCTATAAATTTCATGGCCAGGGGACCACCAGAATCTCTCCAATCACTGGAATAGACCCCATTGGAATTTCTCACATATGAGGATTGGTTATAGGGGTTCCGGCCGATCTATCCTGAAATCCATATCTCCTAGGTCATTTCCAAGCCTTCATCGAATCCGAAGGTGCGGACTATTAATCTTAGGTGGCCTAGCACCAATTATATCACGAGTTTAAAGATTTTTCTTACTTGGATGAAGTATTTGTGAAATCTAGAGAGACCCTAGAATTTGGGTGTTTGTTTAGAGATGTATGGAATTACATGTTTGTTTAGTTTTTCTTTCTTATGACCGTATTTATGCCTCTCACATGTTTGATGATATAGTAGATGATCATATGCTCATGTGTTGTGTGATTTCCTCATATGATGTTGCTTATGACATGTATGATGCTTTGCCCTTACATATTTTGATTCCTTGGGATGTAGGAAGCGTTTCGCTTCCTCATTAACTCATACTTCTCACATACACCTTATTTATGATATTGTAACATGCTTGTTAGGATCATTAAATTGTATGTTAGGATGTATGCAACATGATACGGTATGTTGGTTAATAACCTTGATGTTGACACTCTATGAATCATTGTCAAACCCTTGGATTGGTCAGGAACATGAGGTTAGACGGTAGTCCCATTGGTTGGACTACCCTAAGACTAAATCCGTGAATTGGGTGGGTGCGTATGGGCAGCAGTAGTTCGACTACATGGGTCTATTGTACCCGATGTCATTCGTCTCGTGCTCGCTTGACTCATGCGGTTTAGCCTACTTACTGACAAATCCTGATTGTTAACCATATTTGCTCACACATGTATGGAACCTGGAACACCCTACTACCGTTGTAGCTCACCGATAACCACTTGAAGTCGATCCACTGCCTCTTGAGCCGGGCATGGTGGAATGGGACACTATGTCCGAGCTGACAGCCTATGCTGGGGTGATGTGCCTCCCCGTAGTGACAGCGAGCGATCCCAGTTCTCAGCACTCCCCATGTTTGGACCCTTGAGAGAATTCGGTTGTTTGTGCAATTTAGGAAGTGCGCCTTCTGGAAGGAAGAGGTTAAATTTTTGGGACATGTTGTGTCCAAGGAGGGTATATCTGTCGACCTCACCAAGGTAGCGGCCGTGTAAGATTGGAAGCAAACGAAGTCGGTTATGAAAGTGAGAAGTTTTCTTGGGCTAGCAGGATATTATCAGAGATTCATCAAAGATTTCTCAAAAATAGCTTGGTCCCTATCCCAGCTTGCACGGAAGGACCTTAAGTTTGCCTGGAATGAGAAGGTGGAGGCAGCCTTCCAAGTGTTGAAGGACAAACTGACGTCGGCACTTGTACTCGTGCTACCTGAGTAGGGAGTCAAGTATACCATCTATACTGACGCCTCTCATGTGGGCCTAGGTTGTGTGCTTATGCAGAAGGACAGGGCAATTACTTATGCGTCTTGACAGTTGAGGAAACATGAGGAGAACTACCCTACCCATGACCTCGAGCTTGCAGTGGTAGTTTTTACTTTGAAGATATGGAGACGCTACCTTTATGGTGAGGAGTTTAAGCTCTTTTCCGACCATAAGAGCCTCAAATACATCTTCACCCAGAAGGACCTGAACATGAGACAGCGTCGCTGGATGGAAACGTTGAAGGACTTCAAATTTGATGTCTCATATCACCCTGGCAAGTCCAATTTGGTGGCGGATGCCTTGAGTCGTAAAAAGACAATCGAATTCGTGGCACCACTAATGGTGAGAGAGTGGGATATAGTGGAATTCGTACGGGATTTCGACACGAAGCTAACCGTGGAGGAACCATACGAGTTCATAGCCCACGTACAAGCCCAACCACTGGTTGATAGTAAAATTATTGAAGCCCAGGAGGGCGATGAGCTATTAAAGAAGATGAGGAAAAGAACAAGGAATGACGAGAAGTCCGAGTGGAGAGTCGGCACCGACGAGGGATTGCGGTACCGAGGCTGCCTTTGTGTCCCAAACTATCAAGGACTACGAGAAGAAGTCTTGAAGGCTGCTCACAACTCCAAACTGGCAATGCACCCTGGTAGCACCAAAATGTACCAGGATTTGAAGTGAAATTATTAGTTGGACAACATGAAGAAGGAGATAGCGGAGTATGTGTCCCGATGCCTAACCTGTCAACAAGTCAAGGCCGAACACCGACGACCACCAGGCCTTTTGCAACTAATGCCCATAGCAGAATGGAAGTGGGACTTCATATCCATGGATTTCATTTTTGGCTTGCACAAGATTAGGAAGGGGCATGACTCGTTATGGGTGATTGTGGATAAGCTAACCAAATCAGCCCATTTTCTACCAATCAGAACTACTAGCTCCGCCAATGATTTGGCTAAGCTATATATCAAGGAAATCGTGTGGCTCTGTGGCGTCCTGTTGGAGATTGTGTCAGACTGGGATACTCGATTCACTTCGATCTTCTAGACCCGTATTCAAGAAATCATGGGAGTGAAATTGAAGTTTAGCACCGCCTTCCACCCGCAGACAGACGGGCAAACCGAGCGGGTGAACCAGATATTGGAGGACATGTTGCAGGCTTGTGTACTGGACTTTCAAGATAGTTGGGATGATTGTCTCCCATATGCCGAGTTCGCCTACAACAATAACTTCCAGGCTAGCATCGGCATGGGGCCTTACGAGGCTCTTTTTGGGCGTCCATGCTGAGCCCCGCATTGTTGGGAAGAAATTGGCAAGAAAAGCTTGTTGGGGCCGAATTTGGTGCGGATCACTACCGAGAAGATTGGAGTTATTCGATGCCGCCTCTTGGTGGCTCAAAGTAGACAGAAGAGTTATACCGATACAAGGTGGCGAGACTTGGAATTTGAAGCAGGGGATCACGTATTTCTCAAGATCTCCCCAATGAAGGGTGTTTTACGCTTCGGCAAGAAGGGAAAGTTCATGCGACGATTCATCAGGCCCTTTCAAATTTTAGATCGGGTAGGTGTAGTTGCCTATCGTTTGGCCCTACCTACGCCGCTTGCTGGAGTGCATAATGTCTTTCATGTATCTATGTTGAAGAAGTACATCCCCGATCCTTCGCATATCATTAAGTGGGAGAACGTGGATGTAACATCTTGAAAATCAGGGGTCGAGTAAAAATCCAACTCCGAGTTTCAAAATGTTATTTATGCAACATAGATATGTATGAATGAATGTTGTCTGTGTTAATGTATTAAACATGAGTGGGACTATGCCAGAACAGCATATCATACTCCAGAGACAGTTAAATTAACAAGCGGAAGACTGTAATAGTATGTATAACATATATAAACTTTTGTGTGTCTCCAGAATGTGAACATGTTACCAGGTTAAACATATACATGTATACCTCAAAAGAGAAACAAAACGAATATACATGAGTGCGCTAAAGATATAAAATGACAAGTGTCAAGGCATCTAATCAACCTCCCTGTAATCCCGTCAATCAGATCACGCATAAAGGAGAGATCCTTCTCATCATCATCAAGTCCAGCTCCGCCTCGCAGGCTGCGCCATCATCTGCAATCACAGTAGGGACTGGTTGGTGTCTGAAAACACCGTCCCGTAACGTGGGAGTGAGTGATCAACTCAGTGGGATAAGAGAGCAGAGATTAGCATGTTATCAAATCAATCATGTGATAATAGTAAAGCAGTAAATCAAACAATCCTAATACTGTTGTTAATGCAATATGACATGACATGATGGATGCCCTCACCAACGATCTCCCTCATACGGCACCATCTTATGCTCGCGGCATGCTTGCGTCCCACTCAGTGCTCCACATCTTCCAAGCACATGCAATGTGATGGTGATATGATTGCCGAGTTATTATTAGTCTATTCAAATAGTAGGATTGGAAAACTAAGGTACTTTCTTTATATCAATCCCAACACAGATCCTGTCTAGGGTCGTTACTCCTAGTAATCTCATACGATATATATTTTTTAGGTCGCTGCAAGGGCTGTCAGGGCTTTTGCTCGCACTCATTGCACCGTTCCCCCATCATCTTATCAATACAGGCCTACTGTACTCTCACTGCTACGGAAGGGTTGTCGCCTCCCGTAGACTCAGAATACGCTCGCCGTCACTACAAGGGACTCGTCGCCTGATCAGTGTAGGCCGACAACAAGAATAT
Source organism: Magnolia kwangsiensis (assembly GCA_037074715.1). NCBI lineage: Eukaryota > Viridiplantae > Streptophyta > Magnoliopsida > Magnoliales > Magnoliaceae > Magnolia > Magnolia kwangsiensis. The sequence continues at coordinate 75,574,963 of CM073578.1, forward strand.
AGTGTCCCATACCACCATAATCTGTTCACGAGTCATAGGTGCTCACTGGTCACTACGGGGAGGTTTGTGGCCCCATGTAGGCCGACAGCTCGACCACGGTGTCCCATACCACCATGTCGGGCTCATGAGTCTTTATGGATCAAGGTACCATGGTTGACAGGGTTTACAATGGTAAGTTCAGTACCCTAGGTTCAAGCAGTTATGACTCATACAAGGTGAATAAACAATGGCCAGTCGGGTTACTTGACGGGCTCGACTAGCATGAGCGCATCTCAAGTCGAACGACATGAAGTGCGTAAAACACCTCGTGTGGCCTAACCACTATCGCCAACTCCAAAACACGACTCGCGTTCATCGACGCGTCGTTCGTGGCAAAGATAAGCCAACCACGAACTTGCTCGGTTGCCGACTGCCTGAACTAGGTATAGTCCCAAACAATTATAAATCCACATCAGCAATCATGTGAGAGTATTAGAAATGAAATACAACCATGTGAGCATGTTAACACATGTTATAACATACAACTTGAGTGAATCATCTAATACTTGCATTTCATGCATATAATGAAATCATGCATATAGCTAACATGTAGGAAATCATTTCTATCAGCATATTAATTGAGAATTCAATCTCAAACTAAATCATAACACCATTTAATTCAATACATACTAATACAAGCATTTATACAAACACTTAAACTACACACTTAAGTCTACATATAGTATGTCGACTCAAAGTGCACATTTAGGCGAATCTCTTCGCCAAACTAATTATGCACACATTTCTAGTATCCTAATGCGACAAGAGCCATGTCAATCACATCAGAAAAATATGGATGGAAACAATATTTCCTACAAGTGACTAAAATGCCCTAAATCTCATATTTTTCGTCTTCTTACAAAACATGAAACGGACAGCATGTTGTACATGTCAAAGGGCATTGCCGTCGATAATCTACTATTAAACGACATTGAAAGCATTGAAAACAGTCAATCAAAGTGTCTAAAATTTGTACCTTTTCTCCTATAGGTGTATTAATTCGAACGGAGCGTATACGCTTCGTCTACGGCGAACCGGGAACCTAATTTACAAGATGCATCAGTTACCATGCTATAGAAACTAAAGAACCTCAAATCAGTAACTATTTAGGATATTTTCTTACCTAAAATGCGGCGAAATCATCGGCAAAGTGATTGGGGCGCGTTGCTTAATCACGTGCAACACGTGGCACAAGCAGCAGGAAATTCTCTTCCACTCTCTCTCACAAACTCTCACTTTATCTCTCACTCTTGCTAGGGTTTCTAGCAAATTCGGATGGGTAAGAGGAGTGAGGGTTTAAGCCCCTTATATAACCTAATTCTCCCCTAAAACAGGCTTGGGAATAAAGTTTACTTGATACCTAACCAAATCAGGGTTGTTTCGGTCCAAAAGACCATTTCTGGTGGTCCCCTGGCCGAACGCGATCGGACTTAAGTTCATACGTCGGATGTCGCACACATCCCATTTTCAGACCAGTAGTGTTCCCAGATCGCACGTGGCGGTCCAGTTTCAGTTCAGCGGTCATCGCACCTAGATCAGGTCTACAAGTCTCGTGATATGAAATAGAAATTTTTCCTGATCCGAGGGTGTAATTTGGCTGAATTCTGACAGTCAGAACTCTTAATAATAATGTGTCAAGTCGTGTGTCAGATTTGAATTTCAAATTCCAATTTTAACCCTATTCTCACTCTCTTCACTCCAGGCTCAATGAAATAGCCTGTGAATGTCGATTGGACTTGATTTTTGTCAAGTCCAGCTAGGCGGTTATAACGGTCTAAAATTGTAGGTATCGGACTTTCAACGCGCAGTCTAGATCCAATACAAAGTTTCAAAGAGCTCCAGAGAGCAAACGGGTTTAGAGTTTGATCCAAGGTTTTAGGATATTATTGCACCATTGATTCTACAAGTTTTGGGTCTTGTAGAACGTATTTAAAGAGGTCAAGGATTATTTCACAGCTACTCCAGCGTAGCGCTAGCTAACTTATGCTTAGTTTCTAAAGGAATTAATCCTAAGTGGTTTCTTTAGCTATGGAATTGGGTTTTGAGTGATTTCCCAGGTGTTTTAGTTGACCCATTACCTAAGGACGTCTAATCCCAGGTTGGCCAAAATCTGGGGTGTTACAGTGGAGCTCAAAGAAAATGCCACGTACATTCTCCGACCTACAAAAATACTAGATAGGAAGGAGCAAGTCCTACGCAACAAGGTCATCCCATTGGTCAAGGTGCTATGGACCCATCACGATGAAGAAGAGGCCACTTGGGAGACAGAAGCTGAAGTCTGAAAACATTACCCAACCCTGTTTCAATAATACGAACAGGTACAAATTTCGAGGATGAAATTTATTTGTAAGGGGGGTAGATTGTAACGTCCCGTCTAACCAGCATAGTGTCCTGGGGCGTCCACGTAGGATTTGGCGTAGGACCGTTCGTTTAGACTACTTATGGTGAGGTACCACACGTTAATTAATCTAAGATTAGTCCAACAGAGTAGACCAAATGAGTCATGCTAGAACCTAAGACGAGCTGCTAAGGCAGATGACCGTTTACACTTAGTAACAGCCCGTGCGGGTCATACTGCGACGCAGGAAGGTCAGAAAATTATAAAAATTCAGGAAATCCTAGACCCCACTAGGCTTGTGGTCCATTGCAAACGACAGACTCATTAGACACCCAGAAACTAATTATCCAATCCGTTCCTACAGTACTGGTCAACCCATACACGGCCATATTGGAAATCTGGCACTTGTCAAAGGAGTGAGGATTTCGAGCGTATTAGCCATCGGATTCCTTCCAAATTTACGGTGAAGGTCTAATGTGGTGTCCCTCACCCGTCCACAAAATCTGGGTCCTGATCGTGTCACAACGACTGTTAATCACAAATCGGACCCGTATGACCAAACCCCATATCCGATCGCTTCTAAAATTTGCATGACCCTTCATCAGGCCATGGACCACCTACCCTATAAATTTCATGGCCAGGGGACCACCAGAACCTCTCTAATCACTAGAATAGACCGCACTGGGCCACTTAAAGACCGGGACCGTATGATCAAATCCCATATTCATTTATCCGTTAAATCTCAAACTTTGCATGAACCCTTGCTAGGCCATGAGACACCTACACACCTAATTTGGTAGCCATAGGAGTGTTGGGGCCACCATAACAACAATACTGAGTCCTAAGAGGCTATTTTAGGAATTCCTTGAAACTTAAGGCCAAGGGGCCTAACTCTAGGGAAATAAACCCTAACTTTGTCTCATAACCCTCCCCTTCCTACAACAACAACAAGCCTCTCCTAAAAATCTTTCTACAATCTCCACAACAACAAACCTCTCCCACATAACTTCCTACACCCTCCAACCATTAAACCCTCTCCCTCATAAACCTCCACCAACCACCCACAACCAACCTCTCTTGTCTCATAACTCCCACCACAACAACCATTGCTAGGGGGTAAGGAAGGAGCAAGAGAGTAGAGTGAGAAGAGGGAGTGTGTGAAGAAAATCCAAGGTGGACCCTTGAATCGAGGTGGGGCCAAGGGCATCAACCCTTTCAACTCTCTACTTCTCCTCCAAGAAGAAACTCTTCGCCACAACCCCAAATTCATCTGTTGGCCATCTAGGTAAGAACCTCTCACCATTTCTTCTTGAGATCTAAGTATTAAGAAAGGATTGGCATGGAATTTCTCACATGCAAGGATTGGTTATAGGGATTACAGCCGATCTATCCCGAAATCAACATCTCCTAGGTCATTTCCAAGCCTCCATCGAATCCGAAGGTGTGGACTATTAATCTTAGGTGGCCTAGCACCAATTATATCATGAGTTTAATGATTTTTCTTGCTTAGATGAAGCATTTGTGAAATCTAAAGAGACCCTAGGGTTTGGGTGTTTGTTTAGAGATGTATAGAATTGCATGTTTGTTTAGTTTTTCTTTCTTATGACCGTATTTATGCCTCTCACATATATGATGATATAGTAGATGATCATATGCTCATGTGTTGTGTGATTTCCTCATATGATGTTGCTTATGACATGTATGATGCTTTTCCCTTACGCATTTTGATTCCTTGGGATGTAGGAAGCGTTTCGCTTCCTCGCTAACTCACACTTCTCACATGCACCTTATTTATGATATTGTAACATGCTTGTTATGATCATTGAATTTTATGTTAGGATGTATGCAACATGATACAGTATGTTGGTTTATAACTTTGATGTTGGCACGCTATGAATCATCGTCAAACCCTTGGATTGGTCAGGAACATGAGGTAAGACGGTAGTCCCATTGGTTGGACTACCCTAAGACTAAATCCACGAATTGGACAGGTGCGTATGGGCGGCAGTAGTTCGACTACATGGGTCTATCGTACCCGATGTCATTCGTCTCGTGCTCGCCTGACTCATGCAGTTTTGCCTACTTACTGGTAAATCCTGATTGTTAACCATGTTTGATCACACATGTATGGAACCTGGAACACCCTACTACAGTTGTAGCCCACCGATAACTACTTGAAGTCGATCCACTGCCTCTTGAGCTGGGCATGGTGGAATGGGACACTGTGTCCGAGCTGACAGCCTACGCTGGGGTGATGCGCCTCCCCGTAGTGACCGCGAGAGATCCCAGTTCTCAGCACTCCCCATGTGCTTGAAGTCAGGGATGGGGAACCCGACGGGATCAAGGATCGCGGGGACTTGGCCTCACACGTTGGGGGGTCTTGGCCTCGCAACTAGTTCTGGGCATTTGATTTGTGGGGTGTATCAGATTTCCCAATCTGCTGGATGAATGGACTTAATTAATAGCTCAGCTAACACGATCGCAAAGCATCACATTAGTTAGGGTGACTCGAAAGTCGAGGCCACTCTGAGGGAGTGTTGACATACGCGATCGTTAGATGGAGTCGCTTGAGGGAGCGTTGTGGCGAGGGCATGCATCATATCATTTCGCTTTCATGTATTTAAATAAGAGTTACTAGAAATTGATGATTGACTGTATTTCATTAAATTTATATTATAATTGATGCCTATTGTAACTTGAGACTAATAGCACCCACTGAGTTGATCACTCACTTCCACTCTGGGACGGTGTTTTAAAACACCAACCAGAACCGTGCTTAGATGCAGGAGAAGCAGGACAAGAGGAGCCTGGTGATGCGAGCCACGATGAGGAGGATGAGTTCTCTTACTTCTAGCTGATGGGTGGGTCTTCATCGGATCAGTAGCTGGGTCGTCGGGACACTGAGCAGTGGACTTAGTTCTATTCTTTTGGGACATAGCATTCTTTTGTTGTTTTGTTGGGCCACGCCTCGTGCGACCCGTTTATATTCTTTTGGATTTGTATATATGTATAACTCTTCCATTTCAGTAGACGTTTATGATGATGCTTCATGTTCCTGGAGTTCCAGATTTGCACAATTAAACCGGATTAAACGCACATTAATGAAATCGGTTATAAGTGACACTCAAGAACTCGGGAGTCGAGTGTATGCGCAACCCCCGATTTCTAGGGCGTTATAATTTTTCTGGCTTAATCTCAAATAAAACCAAAATAATGGAAATTTACACAAATGTAAAATACCTGAAATTCTCCTTTTGTTATAGCTCGGAAGAACCAATCGGAGTAAAAGTTCGAATAGAAGTTCAATGTCCAATACTCACTTTAAAATGGTTCCAGGTCTAAGTTGATTTTAAATTAAACCATTTGGGCTAGCTATATTTGATTTTGATTCCAAGAAGTAGGAATATAGCAATTCCTCTTTTCAATTCAGACTAGAATATAGAAACAAAATCAAATCAATAAAGCTAACAAAAGCGAAATTAAATATGCACAATGTAGCTTAAAATAAACATGAACTTATCTCAGACTGGTCCCTTAATTTTTCTTGAATTGAATTATCAATCTCTGAAATTCATCATCTATTTATAGCTATAGAAATCGCATCTACGATTGGTCTTGAGGACACTATGACCCGCCGTAGGAGAAATGAATTTTTAAATTTTTAAGCGTGATCAGATAAAACCATTTCATGACCGGTCGAAGGTAATTTACGACTAGTCGAAGGCTATCCACGACCTATCGTAAGCACCCTACAACTGGTCGTGAGACACCATATTTTGTTACTATACTTTGAGTCGTAGATCCAGGACTGGTCGTAGGACGAGTCGACATTGTTTATACGACCGGTCGAACAGTCTCCAGGATTGGTCGTAGCACAACCAAAATTTTTGAAAACTTGCAACAAACTTCGAACTGTTCCTGGAATATCTAGGACTGGTCGAGCTAGTGCTAGGACTAGTCAAACAGAGTCCATCACTAATCTTAGAACAGACCAAATACTTATAATAAGATCCAAATTAAATTATGTATATAAAATGACCTACCCTAAGGTCAATCTAAGGTCTTTCATACCTGGAAAGTGAGATATGAACATCACGACTTCATTTCTTCAGAAGATGGTTGACCTTTGTAAATTATGAAGCTTGAGATCTCTACATGATGTAGCTTGAACCTTGAGATCTTTAAAAGCTTGAAACCTTCTTCTTGAGTTGTACATTTTCTTGAGTCTTGAATTGTACTTGTCTTTTGATATAGCTTTTGAAAGACTCTTATTGTTGAAGTTTATTGGAGTGAACAACGTACTTAACCTCGCATACCTTGTATGTCTTGACGTAGAACTTCATTCTCAACTTGTAACATTGTGATTTAGTGTCTTGAACATATGTATATATCCTCATGCTACACAAGACACAGGTTGATGTTTTGGCACCACAAAATTTGACAACCAAATGAGCTTAAAACCATAGCACTTATAATCTCCCCCTTTGTCAAACTTGTGAATAAACACACTTAATAATAAATAACACAATAATCATGCACAAACTATAAGAGCAAACCAGTTACAACCTGGTTAAAGAATCATGCACCAGTTATCATTAACTAGCACAGAACATCACGAGCTAAGCACAAACATCTTCTCACATACTCCCCCTGAGTAGCACATATATCCACAAGCACACAAAAAAAAATGCTAATACTCACAATCCATATGCAAAACCATATAAATTCTCCCCCTTTTGTCACAATATGACAAAGGAAGAAGAAAAATGGAAAAAGGATAATAAACAGGAGTAAGAAAGGATTAACTTGTCAAGATATAAGCAAATTAAAGTTCACAACCCATAAACGAGTTCAAACAAAAGTTAGTAAACCAGATAAAGTTCACAAACCAACACAAGTAGACTTAAACTTATTACAAACCAAAGAGTAAATCATTTAATCTGAACCTGAAGAAGGATCAGGTATGGTAGGATCAAGTTGATGAAGCCCCTTATTTAAGCGCCTAAGATATTTGCGCATATATTTAAACTGTAAATCATGGGAAACATTCATGTTCTCTACCTTCTCCTCAAGAGTACAAAGATGAGCATTAAATTCAGATGGCTCATAATCAGGATCATTAGCAGAATCAGATTCAAGTTCATAAAAAATATCATCCATATTAACATCATTAGGAGGAAGATCATCAATGTCTTTTTCATTCCCTGCTTCAGCTCCACCACTACCACGCACATCCACTTGGCTAGGAGCCAATTCTAATTTCATCTTATTTATATTTGAGTTATTGAAGATAATATGATGGATGGGAGCCTCTCCAACAGGCATAGAAACCATCATATGAGAAGCTAAAACAGTCATAAGATAGGCAAATGGAATACCACTATGGCCTGGATGGAGACGAAACCGAATGATAAAATGACATATCAAAGAAGGAAGATAAACTTTAGTACTAAAGACGACAGAATGCAAGACACGAACCATAAAGGAAGTCATTCTATTTTATTACTAGAACGCGGATATAGATTTGAAGTAAAGATTCTATGAAGAACTCTTTATCTGGGTAACAGGTACTTTGAGGGGAGTGCATTCCCTTTATGAGTCCATTGCACATTCATATTACATAAATCTCTAGTAAGAATTCATTTTTTTTAATTCTGAGGATTTTTCATTTAGAATATGAATATGAATACCCTCATCATTAACAGGTATGTCCATTAGCCCTGAAATTAGATGGTGGCCAATTTCAAATGGACCTTCTCTAGCATCAATTTTAAATGTTAAATTCTCAGTCGAGAAATCAGAGATACATGCAAACATGGACTGAGCAATAGATTGGTATGCAGGCCCATCCCAATGTAAGATGTTATCCTATCCTACAGTTTGGAGGAGTAGAAGGATACCAAATGGAGCAATGTGATTAAGAAATACACGTCACTCAACAATAACTTTTCACATTCTTAAATTTTGAATAAAAGAAGGATCATCTTCGGGTGACCAAAGGTAGCGATGAGTTATTAGAGTAGATCTAGAAGAAAATGTACTACGGAAAGTTTTCTTTTTCCCTCTAACATCTATTTCGAAGAAGAAACACAAAGAAATAAAAAGATGCAAAGAGGATAGAGTGGGGTTTGCTTAGATCAGATTTTTCAAAATAAAAATCCCAAAATCTCAACAAATCACCAAATAAATTACTCAAAGAAAGAAAATGAAGTAATATAGACTAGAATCTAGAAGAAAATCATAAATGATGCACTAACCTTGAAGATCTAGGTCGGTGGATTTGACTGGTCGAGCGTCGGCTCGTTGGAGAGGAAATAGAAAATGAGGAAGATGAGATTTTTCTCAAATTTTAAACGACTGGTCGTGAGATGTCCTCGACCGGTCGTGCCACGACTGGTCGAGTACATCCTTGACTGGTCGTGTACCGACTAAAATATGCAATTTCTATATAAATTTGAAATTTAAACCAATAAATTATCAAATATATATACACTATGATACAAGCAAGCATGACTATTCAATTTAGACTGCACATACCAAGATCAAATTTCAATTTATTAAACCTGCTTTTGTTGAGCGGCTTAGTAAAAATGTCACCAAGTTGAGTCTCGGTAGGAATGTATTCTAGAGATATCAGCTTTTCTTTTACTAATTCGCGTATGAAATGAAACCTAATGTCAATGTGCTTGGTACGTGAATGAGGGATTGGATTTTTTAAAAATATTTATGGCACTGGAATTATCGCAATATAAAATCATTATATCCTGTGCAATTCCATAATCGCTTAACATGCGTTTCATCCATACAAGCTGAGTACATGCATTTCCTGCTACAATGTATTCAGCCTCAGCAGTTGAGAGAGATATATAACTATGCATCTTGTTAAACTAAGAAACTAAACAATTTTTTATATAAAAATAATCACCATTGGTTGATTTCCTGTTATCAATATTACCAGCCCAATCAGCATCTGAGTACCCAGCCAATTGAACACTAGTTTCATGTGGATACCAGAGACCCATTTTAGAAGTACTTGTGACATATCACATAATCCGCTTAGTAGCAGTTAAATGAGATTCTTTAGAATCAGAATGATATATAGTGCAAATACCAACACTTAAAGCAATATCAGGTCGGCTAACAGTTAAATAAAGTAAACTGCTAATCATACTATGATATAATTTAGGATCAACATTTTTACCTGTAGAGTCCTTTATGAGTCTTAAGGTTGTACTCTTAGGAGTATCAAAATTCTTACCATTCTCAAATATAAACTTTTTGATCAAGTTTAATGCATATTTAGTTTGAGAAATAAAAATACCATTAGGTTACTATTTCACTTGCAACCCTAGAAAATAATTTAATTCCCCGACCATGCTTATTTCAAACTTGGATTTCATTAAATCTGCAAACTCAATAGTCATGTTAGAACAGGTAGATCCATAAATAATATTATCAATGTAGATCTGCACTACTAAAATATGATCATTATGTTTCTTAATAAATAGAGTTTTCTTTACACTTCCCATTTAAAAATTATGACTTAGTAAAAACTTAGTCAATTTCTCGTACCATGCACTGGGAGCTTGTTTTAAACCGTAGAGAGCCTTTTTAAGGTGATAGACATGATCCGTGTTCTTAGGGTCTTCAAAACTCATTGGTTGTTCAACATACACTTCTTCATGCAGATCACCATTTAAGAAGGCACTCTTCAGATCCATTTGATAAATTTTAAATTTTCTATAGCAAGCAATGGATATAAACAGCCTGATTGACTCAAGACAAGCTACTGGGGCAAAGGTTTCATCATAATCAATTTCTTCAATTTGAGTGTACACTTGTACAATTAGCCTAACCTTGTTTCGAATTATATTACCAAGTTCATCAGACTTATTTTTAAAAATTCACTTATTTCTAATAATATGTTTATCTTTAGGTATAGGAACAAGATACCAAACATCATTTCTCATAAATTGGTTAAGCTCTTCTTGCATCGTAACAATACAGTTTTCGTCAGAAAGGGCTTCTTTTATGTTAGTAGGTTCAATCTGAGATGTAAAGCATATGTAGTTACATATATCTTCTAGTTGTCTACGAGTGCGTACACCAGTGAGAGGGTTTCCAAGAATCTGAGTGGTTGGATGATCTTTAACAGTCCTCAATTCAGAATCAATTTGATTTGATGAAGTATCTAGTTTGTCAATTAAAAGAACATCATTATCTAAACTTGGGGCAGGCGTATTCAAGTGATCGTCTATGACTACATTTATAGATTCTTAAATAACACCGGTCCTTTTGTTCAGTACACGATATGCGTGACTGTTTAAAGAATATCCTAAAAAGATCCCTTCATCACTTTTAGTATCAAACTTTCCTAGATTTTTTCGGTCACGTAAAATATAACACTTGCTGCTAAAAACTTAAAAGTATTTGACAGTAGGCTTCTTATCAAACCGCATTTCATAAGCAGTTTTATTATTGGATTTTCTCGTATAAACTTGGTTGATTATATAGCATGCAGTATTAACAGCTTCAGCCCAAATTCATACTATTCAACATTACATTAGCCATTTCTTGAAGTACTCTATTTTTTCTTTCTACAATTCCATTTTGTTGTGAAGTTTTAAGAGCAGAGAATTCATGTAATATCCCCTAATCGCAATAAAATTTCTCAAAACTGCTATTCTCAAATTCAGATTCATGATCACTACGGATCTTACAAACTTGAGAACCTTTTTCCGTTTGAATTCGTTTGAGAACTCTTTTTATTTCTTCAAGGGTTTCTGATTTATCCCTTAAGAAAGCTACTCAAGTGAATCTGGTAAAATCATCCACAATAACCAAAATATATTTTTTGCCACCTCGAATCTCTGTCCTGGTAGGTCCTATAAGATCCATATGGAGAAGCTCGAGTGGTCTTAATGTGGTATTGGAGTTCACCTTTTTGTGAGAGCTCCTTGATTGCTTCCAATCTGGCATTCACCACATATTTTGTTTAATTTTTATAATTTGGGTAAACCTCTTATTAGTTCTCTTTTGCTCAATCTGTACAGATTACAGTAGTGTACATGTCCAAGGTGTTTATGCCACAAATCTGTCTCATTGGTATGGACCATGTAACACGTTTGACTAGATGAGCTGGATTCACTAACAATATAGCAGTTTTCAGAAGTTCAGCGACCAGTTAAGATTACTGAACCCCTATTATTTAGAATTTCACAACCTTGGTTAGAAAATTTTACGCTATAATTGTTATCGTATATTTGAGATATGCTTAACAGATTGTGTTTTAATCCTTCAACATATAAGACATTTTTAAATAAAGGGAGGTTATAGAGTTGAACCGTACCTTGGCCAATAATCTTGCAGTTGCTGCCATCGTCAAATGTAACTGAACCATCAGTCATGTCTTTGAGATCGGTGAATAATCCTTTATCACCAGTCATATGCCTTGAGCACCCACTATCTAGGTACCACTTTGAATGACTTATAACTTTAAAAGTGGTGTGGGCAATCAAGCAGGTAACCTTAAGAACCCATTTCATAACTGTTTTGGGTTTAGGAGTATAGTTGGGCTTCTTTTGTTTATAGTTGTTGTAAGAATGACCTACTGAGTTAGATTTTAAAAGCTCCTTAAGTAAATCAACTATTTTTTCAGCTAAGGGGTTTCGGTATTAATTTTTATAGTTGATATAGTTGCTTTTAGGTTTTTGAAAATTTTTAATACTTCTATAAAAATCTTGATTTGTACTTTTCCCTTTTGATTTTAAGGTCTCTCCTTTTACAAACTTAGGAGGCTTATTCTTCTATTTAAGAGGAACATTTTTATCGTAACCTAGACCTGATCGGTCACAACATTTCTTGATCCAAATAAAAGTTTTTCTGACTTTGGATCTCCTTGGGCATACTTCCATGTATTATTTAAACTTAAAAGAGAAGAGATTTCAAGTTTAATTTTTTTCATTTTCAGATTTCAGATTTTCAATATGGGAGGTTTTAAATTCTAAATCACATTTAGTCTTTTGAAAACAATCTAAAATATGGGATTTTTCTAAAACAAGAGTCTCAAAAGTTTTGAAGATTTTTCTTTTTGAAGTTTAAGTTTCACAGCAATTTTACAACTTTCCTTATATATGGCATTGTGAACATCTTGCAGATCATCTTCATTTTCATATTCACTATTCAGATTTTCTTCACTTGTTGAATCATTATCTGAAAATGTGAATTTGTCTAGAGTTATAAGGGCTTTAACTTCATTGCCCGACTCTATTTCAGAATCTTCTGATTCAGAAGAGGCTTTAGAATCAGAGGATTCATCCCAAGTAGCCAACATACCCTTCTTTTTGGATTTTTTCTTTTTAGGACACTTATTTGCTAAATTCCCATATTCATGGCAGTTGTAACACTGACTATCTTTTAATGATTTTTGAGTTTTAGGTTTAGATTTTTTCTTATCATTCAATTTTTGAAAATCAACCCTCTTTTTACTTTTGAAATTTTTGTAAAACTTTTTTGCTAAAAGAGCCATATGATCTTCAGAGTTTTTCAAATCAGAATTGTTATCTTTTTCTTGAAAACTATTTTAAGAAGATTTTAAGGCAATAGATTTACCTTTTGGAGCTTTAAAAGTCAACTCATAAGTCTATAAAGAGCCGACTAATTCCTCTACCCTCATATTATCCATATCACGAAGTTCCTGGATCACAGTTACCTTAGAATTGAATCGTTTAGGAAGCGAGCGTAGTATTTTTGCACAAATTTTATTTTCTGGGATTTTATCACCAAGACCCCACATAGAGTTCACAATGTCGTTTAATCTTGTATAGAAGTCCATGAACATTTCATTTTCTTCCATACGTATTTCCTCAAATTTGTTTGTGAGGATTTGAATCTTAGATTTCTTGACAATTGATGTTCCCTCATGTGTCATTTCTAATATATCCCAAGCTTGCTTTGCAGAATCATAGGATATAATTCTTTTGAATTCATCCAGTGATAGTGTGTAAGTGATTGCATTTAGTGCTTTAGCATTTGCACTACTCTCACTTTTCTGAAGTGTGGTCCAAGAGAAATAAGGTGTAATTCTCATAGATTTGGATCCATCGATTCCAGTTATTTCAGTGGTAGGAAGGGTCCATTCATTCACTGTGGCTAGCCACTTACTTTCATCCATAGATTCAAGGAAAATCCTCATCCTGGCTTTCCAAAAGGCATAATTGGTGCCATCAAATGGTGGAGGCCTAGTGACTGAAAGGCTATCAAAATTTGATATCTTAAATATAGCTTAAATCGATTAGCTCAGGAAATAAATCCAAATAAAAAGAATTAAAATGAACTATTAGGCTTTGATAGCACTTGAAAAGGCTTAGCTATAAGTCCTAGAGGGGGGGGGGGGGGGGGGGGGGGGAATAGGACTATGCCAATTTTAAATTAATAACAACGGAATTAAATAATGAGATGGTCAAATGAAGAAAATCAATTCACAATGAAAAGCAACCTCAATAAACAAGTATTGAGAGGTTGATACAAATGTTGTTCTAAGGATAACCTTACACTAAAAACCAAGGGTTTATAGTAGGATAACCTTATTTTTAGAAAGGTCTTTGTATCAAAAACTCAAACTGAATAGGTATAAACAAATAGCAAGGAATTGAAATAAATTGCAACAATTTAAATCTAAATTATTATAACATTCCCCACAAAGCTTGAAATGTAAATATTACAACATTCACACTCACATATACATCCCACAATTCTGAATGATAAAAGATAGAAAAAATAAAGCACACATCCACAAAACACAGAGTTATAGTGGTTCGCCTATGTGTTCACCAATTGTTAAATAACAACCATACAACTTGCTACTCCACTCATAATATCCTCACACAACGGATATTAGCGTTCACTATCAAAATAGGTTTTACAGGTTCACCTAAAACCTTCACAATTGTGTCTTTCTAATGGGCTTACACAATTAAAAAACTTATTTCTGAGTTTTCCTGGCTCTCCTCAGATAAGCAATAGATTGAGATTTTTCTTGCTTAATCTCAAATAAAACCAAAATAATGAAAATTTACACAAATGTACAATACTTGTAATTCTCCTATTGTTGTAGCCTGGAAGAACCAATCGGAGTAGAAGTTCAATGTCCAATACTCACTTTAAAATGGTTCTTAGTCTAAGTTAATTTTAAATTAAACCAATTAGGCTATCTAAATTTTATTTTGATTCCAAGAAGTAGAAAGACAACAATTCCTCTTTTCAATTCAGATTGGAATATAGAAAAAAAATCAAATTAATAAAGTTAACAAAAGAGAATATTAAATATGCACAATGTAGCTTAAAAAAATAAACACAAACTTATCTCAGAGTGGTCCCTTAATTTTTCTTGAATTGAATTATCAATCTCTGAAATTCGTCATTTATTTATAGCTGCAGAAATCGCATCTACGACTGGTCTTGAGTACACTAAGAATGGTCGTAGGAGAAATGAATTGTTAAATTTTTGAGCAAGATTGGATAAAACATTCCACGACTGGTCGAAGGCAATCTATGACCAGTCGAAGGCTGTCCATGACCGGTCATAAGCACCCTACGACTGGTCGTGAGACACTAGATTTCATTGCTATACTTTGAGCCGTAGATCCAGGACTGGTCGTAGGATGAGTTGACACTGTTCATTCGACTGGTCGAACAGTCTCTAGGACTGGTCATAGCACAACCAAAAATTTAAAAATTTGTAACAAACTTAGGACTGGTACTGGAATATCTAGGACTGGTCGAGCCAATGCTCAGACTAGTCGAATAGAGTCCACGACTAGTCTTAGAACAAACCAAATACTTATAATAAGATTTAAATTGAATTATGTATACAAAATGACCTACCCTAAGGTCAATCTAAAGTCTTTCATACTTGGAAAGTGAGATATGAAATCATGACTTCATTTCTTTAGAAGATGGTTGACCTTTGTAAATTATGAAGCTTGAGATCTCTACATGATGTAGCTTGAACCTTAAGATCTTCAAAAGCTTGAAAACTTCTTCTTGAGTTGTACACTTTCTTGAGTCTTGAATCATACTTATCTTTTACTATAGCTTTTGAAAGACTCTTATCATTGAAGTTTATAAGAGTGAACAACGTACTTAACCTCGTATACCTTGTACGTCTTGACGTAGAACTTCATTCTCAACTTGTAACATTGTGATGCAATGTCTTGAACATATTTATATATTCTCATGCTACATAAGACACATGTTGATGTTTTGGCACCACAAAATTTGACAACCAAAGGAGCTTAAAACCATATCACTTACATACTGTCAAAAAGTTTCGAGTTTTTGGTAGCAAGTGCTACATTTTATGTGACCAAGAAAATTTGGGTAAGTTTGACGCCAAAAGTGATGAAGGGATATTTTTAGGGTATGATCTGAATAGTCGAGCATATCAGGTTCTTAATAAGAGGACCAGTGTTATTCAAGAGTCTATTAATGTGGTCATTGACGATCACTTGAATACACCTGTCTTAAGTTCAGAAAATGATGTACTTCTAATTAATAAATCAGATACCTCACCAAGTCAAAATAACCCTGAACTGAGGACTGTTAAAGATCATCCAACTAATCAGATTCTTGGAAACGTTGTCATTGGTGTGCACACTCGTAACAACTAGAAGATATGTGTAATTACGTGTGCTTTACATCTCAGATAAAACTGGCTAAGTTGAAAGAAGCTCTTACTGACGAAAACTGGATAGTTGCAATGCAATAAGGACTTAATCAATTTGTTAAAAATGATATTTGGTACTTAGTTCCAAGACCTAAAGATAAACATATTATTGGAACTAAATGGATTTGTAAAAATAAGTCTGATGAACTTTGTAATATCATTAGAAACAAGGCTAGGATGGTTGTACAAGGGTACACTCAAATTGAAGGCATCGATTATGATGAGACCTTTACCCCAGCAGTACGTTTTAAATTAATCAGACTCTTTATATCCATTGCATGCTTTAGAAAGTTCAAAATATACCAAATAGATGTAAAGAGTGCTTTCTTAAATGACAATTTACATGAAGAAGTGTATGTTGAACAACCAACGGGTTTTGAAGACCCTAAGAATGTTGATCATGTCTATCGCATAAAAAAGGCTCTTTACAGTTTGAAACAAGCTCCTAGGGCATGGTATAAAAAGTTGACTAAGTTTTTACTAAGTCATAATTTTTTAATGAGAAGTGTTGATAAAATTCTGTTTGTTAAGAAAAATAATGATCATATTTTAATAGTACAATTTTATGTTGATGATATAATTTATGGATCTACCTGTGCTAACATGACTGTTAAGTTTGCAGATCTTATGAAATCTAAGTTCGAAATGAGCATGGTTGGGGAATTGAATTATTTCATAGGGTTGCAAGTTAAACAGTAACCTGATGGTTTCTTTATTTCTCAAACCAAATTTGCTCTGAATTTAGTTAAAAAGTTTGGATTTGAGAATGAGAAAAATTTTAATAGTCCTATGAGTATTACTTTGAAACTCTCAAAGGACTCTACAGGTAAGAGTGTGGATCCTAAACTATATCGCAGTATGATTGGAAGTTTTCTTTATTTAACTGCAAGTAGACCTGATGTTACATTTAGCGTAGGAATCTGCGCTAGATATCAATTTGACCCTAAAGAGTCGCATTTAACTGTTGTTAAGCAGATTATGCGATATGTCGCAAGCTCTACAAATCTAGATCTTTGGTATCCACATGATACTAGTGTTTAATTAGCTGGTTACACGAATGTTGATTGGGCCGGTAACATTGATGGCTGAAAATCAACCAGTGGTGGTTATTTCTATGTTGGGAACTATTTAATTTTTTGGCAAAGTAAGAAATAAAGTTCTGTATCGCTCTCAAATACTGAGGCTGAATACATAGCAGCAGGTAATGCATGTACTTAGCTTGTATGGAGGAAAAGAATGTTAAGAGATTACGAAATTACACAGGATTCTACGGTTTTATATTGTGATAATTCCAGTACAATTAATATATTTAAAAATCCAATCCAGCATTCACGAACCAAGCACATTAACATTAGATATCACTACATTCGTGAATTAGTGGAAGAAAAGATAATTTCTTTGGAGTACATACCTACCGAGACTCAACTTGCAGATGTATTCACAAAATCACTCGATAAAAGTAGGTTTTCTAAATTAAAATTTGATCTTGGTATGTGTAATTTGAATTGATTATTCATGCTTTCTGCATCATACTATATATATATTTGTAAATATAAATATTTACATTTTAAAATTATATGAAAATTATATATTTTGGGATGTGCACGACCATCGAGTGCTACTTAACTAGTCGTGGCACTACCGGTCGAGCATGTACTCAACCAGTTGTGTAGCGTAGGTTGGTGCTTTATGTGGGGGAAAATTTTCTTTTTCTTCATTGTAGATTTCTTCTCCAACAGGTTATCATGTCTCAAAAAAATTCGTACAACGACCCGAGTACCACCTCAGTCAAAATTCCTTAATGAGCGAATCCTTTAGTAATTAGACGAAAATTAATTAAGTACCAAACTTAATCACCAGTGGAATTAGCTTGAACCACTATCTTTATAAACTGCAAGACCCAAAACCATTAAAATCGCTAACTCAACATTACCTAAGAACCTAGGAGCAATCTCAAAACCCAATTGCTCTCGGGAGCGCATTAAAACTCCGTATCGGACCTGAACTGCGTATCGAAAGTCTGATTACCGCGAAACTATAAGGTTATGACCGTCTTATTAGGCTTGACAAGATTTACAGGAATCGAACTCAAATAGTATCGAGAAGCGCACAATTTAAATCCTAAGAAAAGTGTGTGAGAAATGTGAATATCTTTAGAAAATGAACTCAAACTTAAGTGATTTAGACCGTTCACTTGCGTACGAAATTGAAGGTTTCAGACTTCAAATTCTACCCAAACTATACCCTTGGATCAGGAAAATTTTCCTACACAAGTCAGTACACTTGTGTCCTTGATTGAGGAACGATGACCATTGATCTGATAGGCTCCTTCATGACCGATCTGTTTGTCATATCACACCATAAACACAGTCCTGTCATAGATCCATTGTCAGGAAATTTACTCCATGACTTAGGTGAGAAACGGGCCTCCAAATGAGTCATGTTTGCCCAAAACAGACACCCTTTGACTATAACCTAAGTATACCATGGCCTTGGGGCCATTGACATAAGTTCTAAGCCTATATAAGGACCTTAGACCAACCCATTCCTACCCCATACGAAATTTCTCTAACCCTAGGAGAGAGGAGAGAAAAGGGGAGAAAAGAGTGGAAATCGAAGGAGGAACCTTGAAGTTTATTATAGTACTTTTATTTTGCTACTCCATGCATCAAATCGCCTTTACGTCTGGCTACTCAACTCATTTCAACTTCGACATGGGTAAGAAATCCTAACCCTAATCTTGTTTTAGGGATTCAAATAGTGGAAATGACGAAATAGCCAACCTGTTTCGTGATTTAGGTAGTCGTTGTGCTGTAGACGGAAGCATAATGTATGAACCGAGTTCATAACGAGCAAACCGATGAAAGGTGCGGACTATAAACATTTATTTTATGGTTTTTAAGGCTTTTAATGTCAGCAATGATTTATGCTTGACTTGATTGCTGTCATATGATATTAGCTACGATGTTTTGTTTGATAAACTATACATGTGTGAAATATGTGAGTATAAAATGCATTTTATGTGTTTATTGAAATGTTTGAATGAAAGTGAAATTATGATTTATGCTAGTCATTCCTATTAACCTAGAATACATGTTTGTTGTATGTGAGACAACTCCTTTATGAAAGGATTTGTCATAATATATGTTATAACTAGATTAGTTCATGTATGTGGTATAATGTAGTCTAAGTATTTGTTAACATATGTGATTTCCTATTATATTTAGGTATGTTTGGGACTACCACCTAGTCTAGGAAATCAATAATGGCTCCTGATTGAGTGGCTAAACTAGTTTCACCACATTAGATACGTTTGATGAATCTAAGTCGTACGATGATTATCGACAGTGGTTAGGCCGCGAGGAGTGCGTATGCGATTCATGTCGATTAATTTAGTGTGCACTCATACCAATTGAATTTGTTAAGTAACCCGATTAGAATAATATGTGTTTAGCATGTATGGATGCTACTGCTTGAATTTAAGGTACCACTTACCAATGTAAAGCCCATTTCAACCTTGATACCATGATCCGCTAAGACTCATGTAACGTCTCAGATTTTTCCTAACTTGACGATGGACGTACTTAGGTACTGGGTCAATTATAATACCTTATTAACTTTTTAGAACTCAATCCCAAATTCTAAAATCCCATTTCAACCCATTTCCTTCAAAATCTCACCTTTCACCACCTTATTCTTTAAATTTTTCTAAGTACCTTCATATTAGACACTAATCTTAAAGTATAAATGATGAATAATAATACTTAAAGTAAATTTTACTATAAATAGTAAATATATAAATAAAATAAGTTTTTTTCATTAAAATTATGAAATATAATAAAAATAAATAAGTTATTTGGATAGATCAGCTTCTCCTACCCTAAAATCATATATTGTATGTTGAATAACTCATCCTGGTTTGCATGATACGCCCTTTTTAAAAATCACAGGGCAAAACAACACAGTGAGCGGGTGGCACCTCTGCCAAGTCAGCGGCACCCCACCCGGCCTCACAGCTCCCGGGCGGCGGCACCGCCAGGTCTATGGCGCGCTGTCGGAGCACCAAGCTCTGGTGGACCCTTGCTGCAGATTTTCTACACTGTTCGATCGACTTCAAAAAGTCATATCTCACTCGTTATAACTCTGATTTAGGTGATTCAAAAGCCAGATTGAAGCTTGATAAGTCTAGTTTCAAATAAAAAAAAAGTAAAAAGTATAATAAAAATTTTAATATAGTTATATCTGGGTTAATGTGACAACTATTTAAAACTTATTAGTTCGAACAGCTGCTACTTCTAGAATTTTTAGAATTTTTTTACAACACAAAATATAATGAAATTTGGTCAAGGTGAAGTGAACTTGATGATGAAGTATTAAAAAAATAATTAAAATAATATAGTAACTAAAAGTATCAAAAATGGGCATAAAACTTCCCTAAGACCTTAGTCTGTCATAATTAGGGAGAAATTTGGTTAAATACTGAACTAAACAATTGATGGATTTGTCTTGAACCACTTTTTATATGAACTGCAAGACCTAAAACTATTAGAATCACGAAGTCAATATTACCTAGAGACCTAAGATCAATTTCAAAACCCTGTTGCTCTCGGGAGCATCTTGAAACTCCGCATCAGACCTGGACCACGCGTTAAAAGTCCAATTTTCCCAAAACTAAACGGTTATGACCGCCTTGCTGGACATGACAAATACCTTGAAAACTACCTCAGAAATTAAGTCCTAATAGTACCAAGGAATGCACAACTTGAGCCCGGAGTGAAGTGTGTGAGAAACGCAAATATCTTTATGAAATGAACTGAGACTTAAGTGAATTGAGTCATTCGCTTGCACGCTAAATTTAAGGATTCAGACCATCAAAATTTGACCCAATTACACCCTTGGATTAGAGAAAAATTTTCAACACAAGTTAGTGTACTTATGACCCTAATCGAGTATCGGTGACAGTTGAACTAAAACAGGTCCTCCACGGTCGATCCACTGATCCGATTAGGCCGAGATTTTAACTTGACCTAGATCAAATGTCAAGGAACTTAAGTCCGATCACATGCAGAAAAGAGGCCTCCAAATGTATTCTGTTGGATCGAAACCGCCACTCTTTGGCTATAACCTAAGTATACCATGGCCTTGGGGCCATTTCCATCAGTTCTGGGCCTATATAAGGGCCTTAAACCCTCTCTCTCCCTTCACATACGAATTTGCAACCCTAAGAGAGAGAAGAGAGTAAAGAGAGAAGGAAAGAGAGAGAAAGTGAGGGTTTATTCCTGAGATTCTTCCCTGCCACTCTACATGCTTAATTACTGCTTCTTTATCGCCATACCAACGATTCCAATCCTGTTCTTGGGTAAGATATCCTAACCATAATTTGTCTTAGGGATTCAAATAGAGTAAGGGATGAAATAGCTAACCTATTTCATGCTATAGGTCGTAGTTGTGCCGTAGATAAAGACCTCGTGTACAAACTGAGTTCGATACGAGTCTACCGGTGAAAGGTGCAGACTATAAACTTTTAGGTTATGGTTTTCAAGGCTTTCAATGTCAGTTAATGATTTATGACTGACTTGACTCCTGTCACATGTGCTTAGATGCAATAATTTTCGTTTATTACATATATATGTGAACTATGTTGAATATAATATATTTCATGTGTTTGTTGAAATGTCTGAATGAATATGGAATGATGATTTACGCTTGTTAGATCCATTGATTGAGAATACATGACCGTTGTATGTCTGACTAGTCCTTTGTGAAAGGATTTACCCTGAAATATGTTATAATTATTTTATTACACGTATGTTAATATGTGTATTCTAAGTGTTTGATAAAATGCCTAAATGAGAAAATACTTAATGAAATGTATTTAATGAGGGTATTGAGATAGGATTCTCAATTACCTTATTTATAATTACAGTTTCCTTCATGTAATCTATCTCGCTGCTACGTGATATATGGATGAAATGTCTATGTATATTAACATGTACTCTATGTGTTTGTTAAAATGCTTAAATGAGATTTATATCTGAATTGGCTGCTATATGCTGTTTTGATTAGTACATATGAATGCCTATTGCATTTGATATATTCCTGTTTAAGTGGCCGAATTAGCTTGCCAAATTTGATACATTTGGTGAATCTGAGTTGTACGATGATTGTCGACAATGGTACCATGTCGATAAATTCAGCGTACGCTCGTACCAGTCGAACTTGTCAGGTAACCCGATTGTCCTATTATGTGTTTACCATGTATGGACACTACTGGTTGAACCTAAGGTACCCCTTACCAATGAAAAGACCCGTCTCAACCATGGTATCATGATTCACTAAGACTCATGAGCCGGACATGGTAGTATGGGACACTGTGATCAAGCTGTTAGCCTACGCTAGGGTGATGAACCTCCCTATAGTGACCAGTGAGTAACATAAACTCGTGAGCCAAATACGCTGGTATGGGACACTGTATTCGAATTGTCGGCTTACACTAGCGCAGCCTGGCTATGGTCCCCAGTCATGTTGGTGACGAGCCTTCGAAAATAGACTGTTAGTTGGTAAGGCATTAGTGGAGTGACCTCGAGTATGAAATAGGCTTACCCTAGTATAGCCTGGCTGTGGTCCCCAGTCGGGATGGTGACGATCCTTTAAAAATAGACTGCTAGTTGGTAGGGCATTGGGGGTCTGACCTTGAGTACAAAATAGGCCTACGCTGACGGTGACGAGCCTCTCATAGCGACCTAGAGTGTAACTCTCAAACTTGTCTATCGTACGTGATAAACTAGAATTGACGACCTTAGATGGATCATTGTTTGGGTCAATGATATAAAGGGAGGTACCTTAGCTTCCCAATCTTGCTGTATGAAAAGGCCTAAATAAGAATTTGATAATCACGCTCATGTACCGCATTGCATGTGCCTTTGGCGTTGGAGTTAGAGGAAGGGGTGCATGCCGCAATTGTGAGATGAAGTTCGCAGAGTGAGTGCAGGTGAGGGCATGCATCATTAATACATATCATCATTGCATTAGTCAGAGTACTTAGGAATACTTAATTATACTACTTCATCATTACTACTTGACTAAGTTGATCATTCACTCCCACGTTTTGGGATGGTGCTTTAAACACCAACCAGACTCTATCTTAGCTGCAGGTAATGGCGATGCTTACGAAGTAGAGCTTGACTATTATGATGACGAGGAGTTCTCCTATATGTAACTCTCTAGCCGGTCTACGTAGACCTGGAGTTGCGCATCGGGGCTATAGGGATATAGATTAGCAAACATTACACTTTATCATTTTGTAAATTTTGGAATTATACATGTAATTATTTAATCTAGTAATCTGTTCATACTCTGGGGACTTAAAATCATTTATATACTTTATATCTGTATCACAGTCTTCTGCTTGTACAAATTAACTGTCTCTAGAGTATGATATGTTGTTTTGGTATAATCCCACTCATGTTTAATGCACTAATATGGACAACATTTAATCATCATTATCTATGTTGCATAAGTGATGTGTTGGAACTCGAGAGTTAAGCTCCTGCTCGACCTCCATTTTTCAGGGCATTACAACTCATGAGTTAGGCATGTTGGTATGGGACACTGTGGTCGAGCTGTCGGCCTAAGCTGGGGTGAAAAGCCTCCCCATAGTGACCAGTGAGCAACCCAAACTAGTGAACCGATTATGGTAGTATGAGACACTGTATTCAAGCTGTCAGCCAATGATTAGGTGACGAGCCTCTCGTAGTGACCTCGAGTATAAATCAGGCCTACGATAAGGTGATGAGCCTTCCGTAGTGACCTCGAGTGTAAACTCGCGAACTTACCTATCCACTGTTTTTCAAATCAGGGGTGATATTACCCTATAACTTGCTTATCGTATGTGACAAACTAGGATTAATGACCCTAGATGGATCCTTATTTGGGTAAATGATATAAAGGGAGTTACCTTAGCTTCCTGAATCTGCTATATGAATAAGCCTAGGAAGTACTTAGCTAACACTATCATGCACCGCACTGCATGTGCTTTGGCGAGGAAGTGCACGATGGAAGTTGTCATGCGCGATCATGAGATGGTGTCGCTATGGGAGTGCAGGAGAGGGCATGCATCATTACAACATATCATTCATTTATTAATAATAGTACTTAGGACATGAGTGTTGTAATACTTTATTATTACTGCTTGACTGAATTGATAACATGTTAACCTTTTCCTTATAGTACTACTGACTTGATCACTCACTCCCACTCTGGGATAGTGTTTTAAAACACCAACCAGACTCTATTATAGATGCAGGTGGCAACGATGTCTACACTGCGGATTGGGATTTCATAGATGAGGAGGAATTCTCCTATGTTCAGTTATTAAGCAGGTCTATATAAATCATGTACTGATCGACGGGATTATAGGGACTACAAGGATTAGTTGGGCACTTACATTTTGTATTTTGTAAATTTTGGAACAATACATGTATATATTCAGCTTGGTAACATACTTATACTCTAGGGATGGAGAAACACTTATTTACTTTATATACCTATCTCAGTTTTCCACTTGCTTAACATCAGTATCTCTGGAGTATGATATGCTGATTTAGTATAATCTCACTCATGTTTAATGCACTAATGTGGATAATATTTAAATATCATTATCTATTTTGCATAAGTGATGTGTTGGAACTCGGGAGTTGAGCTTTGCTCGACCCTGATTTTCGGGGCGTTACAAGTTCGTATCAGAGTATGATTTGGATTAAACTGGACCGAGGTTATGGTAACACGATGCACACTGATGTACTTTAACTTACGTGGGAGCGAGAAAAATGTAGAAATGAATGTAAGATTCTCAGTTTCACCGACGGGCGAAACTAACCTTTGAAATGCACCCAATATGCGTATAAGATCATGTGAAATGATCCCCACCTCTTTTTAGACCGTCAATCGACGGGTTAGGACGATGATTTGGTGAATCCCACGCTCAAAACATGCCAAAAAGTGTGAATACGTGCGAGTTGGTATCTGAAAGCACCTCAAACGGATGTGGGGGGCCACACCGTAAAATACTATGGGACCCGGGGGGTCCCGCACATTTTCGGCGTCCGAGGAGGGAGTGGCCACCACCCCAGGGTTGAGCTACCACCAGAGGTCCAGAGGTGGGGCGGCGGCACTACCCGGTCAGTGGTGCATCACCCACCGCGCGGTCAAGTGGGCCCTAGCACACGTGTGGGACCACTCCACCATCCCTTTAAACCATTTTTGGGGTTATTTTGATGCATTACAAAAATCCTCCTCTCCATTTTCACTCCTAAACCCCCCAAACCTTCCTTTTCCTCTCAAATCCTTGCATCCATACATTTCAAACCTTAAAATCTTCTTCCTTATTCATCAATACTCCACTATTCGTCAATTTTATCTCTCCATCTTCACTATTTCCACCCCTTTGAGCACAAAAGCCCTCTTTGTGTCTCATAACTTTCTAAATCTTTTACCCATTACATCTACCCACCTCCATTACCTTGAGACCATCATTTTTATCCTTTTAGCTTCCCTATTTCCATCTATTGAGCACAAAGGCCCCCCTTTTGTGTCTCAAAATCTCTAAAAACCCACCAACCCATCTCAGCCTTTAAGTGTTTCCACTTCCAGTGGCTCTTTTTGAGTTGGTCGTTGTCATCTTCTTAATCTCTACACTCCTTTCTATCATGGGAAAGAAGAGATCAGCCCCGGATGAGGCCGGGTCGAGCCAACCTATTACAAGAGGGCGAGCACCGAAGCCAGTACGAGTGCCGAGCATGAACGAAGATCCAAGTGGGACCTCGATCCTTGAATTTTGTTGGAAAGATTGTGACTGTCAGATGTCAATCATGGTAATTTCTGCAACCGCGAGGTCGTATTTGAGGCACACGTCAATGAGAAGTTGTTTGGGACGTATCTAGTCATCGATTTTCTCCTAAAAAATGGGCGGGGTCCCATATTTGAGGGAAACACTCATGCGAGAGAAGGCACTGTACGCGCCTTCTACGCCCACATTCGGAATCCACTATTGAAGCCTCTCTAGTTTACTATCCCCTTGGGATGGAAGGAGACCATAGTTGGCGTGGATGAGATTACTCGCATTATGGGAGTTGAAAGAGGTGTGGTACACGCCAATGAGAAGAACCTCACTAATGAGTGAGAGAAAAGACGCCGCACACGTTTCCTATGAAGCTAGCTCGAGTGTTGGAGGCGGAGAAATAGCCTCGCTTCATCTAAGATGACAAATGACTTCCGTCTACTCCACCACATATGCACATATAATGTGTATCCTAGGTGGGTAACTGCACCGAATGCACAAGGTTCATAGTGGATTTCATGTGTATAGTCGGGCAGGGAGAGAAAGTATGTCTGCCTACTCTTATCCTATCTCAGATAATCCGTGTTACACGGTCTACTAGGGAAAGCTCCTCGCTACCTTTTGGTCGACTTGTTTGCAAAATTGCTCGCCACTACAATTTCAGACTCCATATGGATAATGTTGCCCCAATCCACATTATCAGTGAAAACATGCTCGATAACATGGGCATTGGCCTTAGACGTCGCCAAACCTGACTTGAGGAGCAGAGTGATGATATAGAAGAAGAGAGTGAAGATGTTGAGGGAAGTGAAGGCGAGGAAGAAGAATGAAGTGGTGAGGAAGGCAGTGAAAATAAGGTAGTGATGAAGAGGGGGATCAAGAAGAAGAAGAGGAGGCCCAAGATTCTGATGAGGGACCTCCTCCTGCTACACATGAGCACCGCCGTGATTGGGCCACCATAGAGGCTTGCTTGGCTCAGATTGAGGAGAGTCAGGCTACCCTGAGATAGGAGGTTAAAGAGATCCAAGCCAAACTGAAGAAAAAGCTTAAAGAGAGTTAGGCTTACATGAAGCAGAGATTTAAGGTGTCTCACACCTTGAAGGCTCTTCTGTGCTGTATGCAGGACAAGGGTGCTCCATCATCACCGGATTCCGACGGCTAGTCATGTGATGCAGTCGTCTTTTAGTTTTCATTGTTTCTAGATTTCTTTTGTAATAGCCTTGGTAGGCTTAGTTGGTTGTTATTGTGTTTTAGTGTTTAAAACTTGTGTTAGAATTGCTCACATGCATCTTCTTTCATGATCCATGCAAGACTACATCTCATGTATTATGATGTTTTTGGTTAAATGAAACGCATGAAGCTTCTTTTGATTTAAAATGTGAATAATTTTTGAATTAGTGTGTATTATTGTGCTAAATATTACATGGGTTGCACCCTATGTTGTATATAGGGAATGCCACCTAAGAGCACTCGGAGCACTACACGTCTCGTACTTGGTGGATTGTTTGACGGGGCTTCTCCCCTAAGTGATAGCCACACAAATCCTACTTTGGGCCTTGATAGTGACGCCATGCCGAATTCATAGTAGGCCACTAGCCCCACGAATGGGCCAACACCTAGTGCACCACCGGTTCCAGAACAGAACTGTGCGTCTACCTCGACGCCATACATGCCTCAGGCGGCTCCTCCTCCTGATAGTTTAGAGCAGATGATGCTCCTAATGTAGCTGCAGCAGCAGATTTGGACCATGATTACGGGGGGCCTTGCCTAAAATATGAATGTGGTCCCGCTTGCACCACCTATGTATCCTGCTCGACATATGAATGACAATAGTTTGTTTGAGCGCTTTCAGCCTTTCAGACCTCCCACCTTTGCAGGCACTCAAAGACTTGAGGAGGCTGAAGTAGCTACATTGCACTAAGGCAGAGTAGGTTTAGTTGGCTATGTACATGTTCGAGAAGGAGGCTAGTCTATGGTGGGATAACATCCTACAGACAGTGGCTGCTAGGTATATATGGACGTGGAAAGCTTTTGAGACTCACTTCCATGGGAAGTACTTCCCCCTAACTTACCGTAATGAAAAGGAGGGTGAGTTTCTTCGCCTCTGATAGGGAGGGATGACCGTTGCTGAGTATGGGAATAGGTTCACGGATTTGGCCAGATATGCTTCTTTGATACTAGCGGAAGAGCCAATGTGAATGGGGTGATTTTCTAAGGGTATGCGGCCTGAGATATGTACGAAGATGTGTTGGGATAGCATTTCTAACTAATCTAAGCTAGTGAACATGTCCCTGCGAGCTGAGTAGGATGGGGATAGAATATCCCGTACACGTGTACCCCTAGGCCTGAGGCCTCGACCTAATTTGCCGAATAGACTATTCCTCGGTAAGAGGCCACGTCCAAATTCACCTCCTAGGCTCATGGCTCCACCGACACAGCCTAGGGGATCAGATGTGTGGTACACCTACTGCAAGAGGTCAGGCCATACCGACACGTACTACTTTACCAAGATGAGGGATAACGGCTTTATGCCACCTCAGAATATTAACCGCCAGTTACCCCAAGCCATTTCAGCTTCACTCTAAGATCAGCGCCACCTTCATAGCCATCTTATCGGCCACCCACACCTCGATTTTGGCCGCCTCAACGACCTATGGCACCACAACTGAACTGTTCTCAATAGGCACGAGTACATGTGCTTGCTACTGAAGCGTTTGAGTCAGCAACTACAGTGCCTTTAAATCCAAGGTACACCGGTATTTCTATTGGTGGACATCGGGTCCACTATTTTGATAATATCATGCACAACTGTTAAGCGACTTGTGTTGGAAACTACTCCTATGGTTAGGGTGAGATTCCCTACTGCCACAGGGACCTTCTTAAACATTACCAAAATTTGTAAGGGTTGCTCGATGGACTTAGGAAGTAAAACAGTACTCGTTGACCTGATTGTTGCCCCATTATATCATTACGATGTCATCCTCGGTATGGATTGGCTCATTGAGATGAAGGCAGAGATCGATTACGATACCAGATTAGTGATAGCCCATGTCACGCCACAAACTCAGAAACCGGGCTCACAAAATTCTCGATCGTCGAATCTGTCACCGACAGCCTTCGTAGAACCCCATTCTCGGCTCCCAGCGCCCATTCGCCAGGTTCCGATCCTGGGATGCTATGAGGAGGATTTTTAACACCAGTTTGATTTGTAATAAGCATAACTAAAGGCATAACCCACAAAAAATAACCAAAAACTCCATTACATTTCCACTATGATCAAAAACTTTACAAGTACAATGAGTATAAAGGGAAATACAATGATGATAGACCAAAAGCTCCAAAATAATCTGTCACGTGCTCAAGCCTCAGCGCTGCTGTGATCCAACGTCACCTGCATGCAATGGTCGTGCATAAGCTTTTAGAAAGCTTAGAGGGTGGTGAAAGTGTGTGTGTAAGGTGGTAATACAATTATATAGTAACAGAGTAATGCGAAACATGCTGATGAAAGCTAAGAATAGCATTAGCCGTACCAAGGCCATGCGGTGCAAAGCATGAATGATATCGACCATACCAAGACCATGCGATGCGAAATGCAACTCAAGCATACAAATCCTCATCTAAGTCCACATATCAATACAGCTCAACTTTGGAATTCACCAGGGTCTAGTACACTCTAAACCAGATCGTCGCCCCATCGTACGTGATAAGGTAAGTAGAAGAGACCTAACTATCCGCCTGCCAATATCGGGCTTGGCTCGTCGAGAGCGAACCCATTCCTCGAGCTGGTCAAACTCAGCCTAGCTTTGCCCCTCCCACTTGAGCGGGTAAGGCCGCACCCCCTTCCAACCAACCATGACATAGTGGAAAGTACGATCATCTGGTAATTGGCACTTGGCACCCTTGTACCCACTCGGTCTAGACGTTGGAGCAACCTCTTAGTACCATAAGGGTTTAGGGACTTTCACCGAGGGATATCTATAGCACCGTATGTAGAACAAGATTTTTGGTATCCAATCCTACCAACCATGATACGCCTGTGAAGGCTACGGCCCTGATGTTGTTAGGGCGTACAGTAACCATGTCACACAATGCAAAATTCATGAATCACACTATTCAGTCATGCAGCAATCCTGCGTGTATCGTACGCTCA
Source organism: Magnolia kwangsiensis (assembly GCA_037074715.1). Taxonomy (NCBI): domain Eukaryota; kingdom Viridiplantae; phylum Streptophyta; class Magnoliopsida; order Magnoliales; family Magnoliaceae; genus Magnolia; species Magnolia kwangsiensis. The sequence continues at coordinate 75,605,054 of CM073578.1, forward strand.
TGTAGGGGAACACCGCCTAACCGGGAGCCCATAAACAATTCGCCTGAAGGCATATGCTATGATCAGTCACTTATCATATCAAGCATACCTATGATGCATATGATCATGAGTCATGGAACTATACTAAACATGTAATAAAGTAGTGAACTATCCTTACAGCACAGATGGACCTAGACGGCTTACACACAACAAGTACAGGCCTATCAATGGACCCTAGGGAGAGTCGTAATGAGGACATTTAACCAACATTATAATTGCAATGTGGACGTTAAACCATCATTGCTCCCAAGTTATATCCCGTCATAAACATCATTACATAAACTGTGTTGGGATCACACATTGCAATGGACCTTAGTTACATCCCATTGGGCCTTAAATCCATCAAATGGGCCATATCACAAGGGCCTTATGTTTATCAAGTGGGCCACATCAATGGGTCACACCAATGGGCCTTATGTACATTGTAATGGGCCATAACCCATGGGCCTTAGAATGCATCAAATGGGCCTAATCACATGGGCCTTATGTGTATCAAATGGTCAACACCAATTGGGCCCCATATGTACAACAAATGGGCCTCAACCCATGGGCCCTAATACATCTCAATGGGCCTTAACCCATGGGCCCTTAATACATCAAATGGGCCTCAACCCATGGGCCTTACATATAACAAGGTGGGCCTCATACATTCCCAAAAAGAATCATATTGAAGGATCTGGACCATTCAATAAATAGTAGTGGAGATAATGATTTTCACCATTTACAATCCCAAGGCACACCACCAAGTTTATTTCCCATCTAGTCTGTTAGTAAAGTCACATAGGTTGATTGGGAGGAAAAATAAATATCACCTTAATCGAATACTACTATGGTCCAAAAAGGACTTCAATGGCGGGCATTCAGCTCTCCACTATTTTTTTTTTGTGGTGGGGTCCACTTGAACCTTAGATCTGACTCATTCTTAGCCTCAAGCCCTAAAATGGGCCTTCAAAATGGTTAGATGGTTTGGATGCAATGTGTGCATTAGGGTGGGCCCCACCATTCAAATGGTGGATGGTGTACATATGGCACATACATCATTGGGGCCCACACCATATGGATGAAACACATACACCTGGAGTGGGTATGGGGCCCACAGAATTAGCTACTGACGTTAAGAGAGAGAGGGAGAGAGAGAGAGAGAGAGAGAGAGAGAGAGAGAGCAGCCACGTGCTACTTGAACGAGCAGCATAGTTGCTTTTATTTTATTTTATTTTCTCTTTTTCTTTTTCTATTTTGTAACAAGATAGATGTGGGTCCTACATAGGGCCCACCACCATAACATATATTATATATATAATATAATATAATAATATATATTATGTAAAAGTAATGTCCAGGCCTTGGCCTAGACGGTCACGTACATCAAGGATGGGCCCCACACAGGGGGTGTGTCCCACTGTCCAAGGACGGTGGACGCAATACATACACCACGGTGGGCCTAAGTAAATGGACGGACGGTGCAGATGGCTCCCTTGGACCCCACGCTAGCCACTGCCACAAGGGATCAATACCATGACCTTAGTGCTTAAAACGAGGTATCTTTCACTCTGTCTGCTAGTCGAGCTATGGATTTGAGCGTCAGGGAGGGCCTCACACGAGGGGGTGGGTCCCACCGTCTAAGGACGGTGGACTCCACACGTGCATGGTGATATGGGCCATGCCAAATGGATGGACAGTGTGACCCCACACCCTTGTCAGCACACACATGTCAATACACACTCCATGTCAGCCACCTCACACCCATGTCAGTGCACACTCCATGTTAGCCACCACTAACAGAGATCAAACCAAGACCTCAACGTGAAACGAGGTGTCTTTCACTCGATTTTCTAGTGAGCTATGGGGCTAGGTGGGCCCACGTGGATCACACTTCACTGGCAGCCACTCCCACTATTAGCCACCTCAAGGTGGCCCCCCCTTATGGACGGTTGGGATGACATATAAACATCATGGTGTGCCCCCACATAGATGGGGTCCACCGGTAGATGGCATGGATGATATACACACATTAGGTGGGCCATAATCAAAGAAAGAGAAGGGAAAAAGAGAGAAAGAGAGATAGTAGACAACGAAGGTGATGGAGGGGCCCCACCACTATAGGCCCCTCTTTGATACAAAATATACATCAAGGTGGGTCCCACATACATGGACCCTTAAATCAAATAAATGGATGAAAGATAAAAATCAAAGATCACCCACTGGCTTCTTCTTGCACCCTTGGCTTCCTTAGCTCCTTAGCTTCGATTCTAATGGAGGAGATGAGGTTTGGATGGTTGAGATGGGAGACGAAGGGGTAGAAAAGGTGGGCCACACTTGTAGTTCTCTTGGAGAGTTAGAGAGCTTGGATGTATAGAGCTCTCTTGCTTGGGTCAGGTAATGTGAAAATGAAGGAGAGAGAGGGTTGTAAAGGGAAAGAGAGAAAGTGATGAGTGATGGATGGATGTGGTGAGTGATGGGTGTAAGAGACCTTTTTTGACTTTTGTGGCAAAAGGTGTAAGAGAAGTATGGCTTGTGTAAGAACTTTTTAACTTTGGAGCTTGCTTCGGAGAGGGTGAAAGGTGATGTGTACTTGACATGTACTTGACCCTTGATGGGATTGATTGATGGATTGAGGTGACATGTTGTAGAGATTCTCTTGGGTTTTGCAACACGCGGTGTTTTCCTTGCACCGAATGCTGGCCCACATCTCCTAACTAGGGTATCACCTTGGCGCGCGAGTTGAGGCATCAGAACGGCTGCGATGGCGCAGTCACTAGGGTACAAGTCTTGGGTTGAGTCGACTCGGGTCGACGGTGTGTGAATCAAGGTTGCGCTCAAATATCGGTTAAGGGTCGATGGTTGTCGAAATTCGATCGGGAAGACCACAGAAGTCTATGGAATGGTATGGTCTAGGATACGGGGCTTACAGCTCTCCCCTCCTAATAAAAATTTCATCCTCAAAATTTACACAATCATCACAACTAGACATAACTCATGAGGAAGAAGGAACATGTTATCACCACATATAATCGGAGATAGCATATAAAATACATCGCAATCAATCATAAAAAGGTAGGAATAATGCTCTCGAATCTCCGCCTTGCGCTCCCAAGAAGCCTCCTCAACAGAATGGTGACCCCACTGAACCTTCACCAATGGAATGACCTTGGTCCAGAGGACCTTCTCCTTCCGATCAAGGATACGGACTGGCTGCTCAATATAGGAAGCGTCCTCACGAACCTCTAACGGTTGCCAATCAATAACGAGAACTATGTCTGACCCACATTTTCTCAACATAGAGACATGGAAAACATTGTGGACGCCAGACAACTGAGGTGGCACGGCAAACAGATAGGCCATGGTGCCAACGCACCCATTGATCTCAAAAGGTCATATGAATCTCGGGGCAAGCTTGCCCTTTGCTCTAAATTGAATTACACCATTCATGGGCGAGACCTTGAGATACACATGGTCCCCTACATCAAACTCCAAGAGACGACGCCGACGATCAGCAAAACTCTTTTTTCGTCTCTGAGCTGTGCGCATCCTCTACCTGATGATGTCAATAGCCTTTGACGTCTCCTGTATAAGCTCGAGACCTAGGAGATGATGCTCCCTAACCTCGTCCAGCAACTCGGTGATCTGTGTGGTCTTCCATATAGTACCACAAAAGGAGTCATACCGATGGTCTCCTGAAAGCTGTTATTGTACATGAACTCAGCCAATCGCAGATACTCATCCCAGCTACCTTCGAAATCAATCACACATGCCCAAAGCATATCCTCAAGGATCTGGTTAACCCTCTCGGTCTAGCCATTGGTCTGTGGATGGTACGCGGTTCTGAGCTGTAAATCAGTCCCCATCGCTCTCTGAAAGCTCTCCCAAAACTGAGATGTGAACCTCAAATCTCGGTAAAAAATGATCGAGATTGGAACACCATGTAGTCTCACAATCTCCTCGATAAATAACCTCGTAAGCTGGTCCATAGACCAAGTCGCACGCATCGCAAGGAAATGTGCCGACTTCGTCAGACGATCCATAATAATCCAAATGGCGTCATGACCGCGCTAAGTCCTTAGCAAGCCCATAATAAAATCTGTCGACACGTGCTCCAACTTTCACATTAGGACGCTCAACAGCTGCAATAGACTAGGGGGTCTCTAATGATCGGCCTTGACACACTAGCATGTATCACACTCGGCCACCAAAACTGGCAATCTGGTGCTTCATCCCTGCCTAAAAATATTATCGCCTCATGTCATGGTAGATCTTCGTCGAGCTAGGGTAGATAAAAAATTACGATCGATGTGCCTCAGTCATAAGATCTCTGTGCAGCTTAGGAATATCCGGGACACATAATTGGCCTCTGAAGTGAAGTCCACCATCTGCGCCAATTTTTCAATCTTCCTAACTCTCAGATGCAGCCTCAGCCATATAACTCTGTAACGACTCATCATCTTGCTGAGCCTCAATCACCTTTGCGACAAGAGAGGGTTGAATCGACATGCTCGATAACTGCATGATAGAAGACTGCAGGTCGAACTCAAAATCATACGCTACGATATTCTCAAGCATCCTCCACTCCTGGACCATCATATGCGCCACCAAGCCATATGGCTGCCAGTTAAGGGCATCGTCACCATGTTCGCCCTGCCCGGGTGGTACTGAAGATCGAAATCATAGTCCTTCAGGAGCTCCATCCAACGCCTCTGCCTCATATTCAACTCAGACTGCGAGAAGAGGTACTTCAAGATCTTGTGGTCGGAGAAGAGCTCGAACCTGACCCCATCGAGATAGTGCCTCCACACTTTCAGTGTGAAGACAACTGTAGCCAACTCCGAATCATGCGTGGGGTAGTTCAACTCATAAATCTTGAGTTGATGAGATGCGAAGGTCACTGGTCTCCCATGCTATATTAAGACAGCACCCAAACCAATATGCAAGGCATCGGTGAATATAATAAATTCATCACTCCTAGAGGGAAGAATGAGAGCTGGAGTGGATGTGAGGGGGTCCTTCAACTCCATAAATGCTCGCTCGCAGGAGTCGCTCCAAATAAACTCTACGTCCTTTCGAGTCAACCTGGTCAGCAGGGCTACAATACGAGAGAAGCTCTCAATGAAACGTCGGTAGTAGCCCGCCAAACCAAGGAAACTGCGGATCTCGGACGCATTCATGGGCTGGCCCCATTGATGCACTGCCTTGACCTTTGAGGGGTCCACTGCGACGCCCTCCCTCGTCACCACATGACCGAGGAACTTCACCTCCTCCTGCCAGAAGTCACACTTCTCCAGCTTCGCATATAGCTGGTGTGCGTGGAGGGTTTGCAAAGTAATCTCCAAATGCTGCTCGTGCTCCTCACGGGTCCTCTAATAGATCAGAATGTCGTTGATGAAGACTACAACAAACTGATCGAGATATGGGCAGAAGACCTCGTTCATCAACTGCATGAAGACTGTGGGTGCATTAGTCAGTCCGAAGGACATGACCTGGAACTCAAAATGACAGCAATGCGTCCTGAATGTTGTCTTCAGAATGTCCTCCTCGTGGACCCAAATCTGATGATAACCGGAACGCAGGTCGATCTTCGAAAAGAACTTTGCACCTTGCAGCTGATCAAACAAATCATCAATCCTAAGGAGCGGATACTTGTTCTTAATCGTGACTTTGTTGAGCTCGCGGTGTCCAAGCAGAGCCACAACGAGCCATCCTTCTTCTTCACGAAGAGTACCGGCGCTCCCCACAGCGAACTGCTCGGATGGATAAATCCCAACTAGCGTAACTCGTCCAACTGCTTCTGCAGTTCCTATAACTCCAACGGTGCCATACGATACAGGGCCTTCGAAATATGCGTTGTACCGGGCACGAGATCAATCTGAAACTCGATGAGTTGATGAGGCGGTAATCCAGGAATCTCCTAGAACACATCGGGAAAGTTACAAACCATGGGCAACTGGTCGATGCTCACCGTTATGGGCTCCTCTATAGCACACGACATCAAATAAGACAATGGTTCTCCTCTTGGCTCTGCAATGAATTGGATCTACCACACACTGGGCGTATAGAACGTGACTGTCCTCCTGGAGTAGTCTAATATGGCGTAGTACTCAACAAGTCAATCCATGCCCAGGATGACATTGAACTTGGACATCGGCAATGCAAACAGATTAGCAGGCAAAAAGGTATGCCCGACTAGAACAGGGTAAGACAAGCAAAATTGACCCAACACTGCAGTCTTCCCCAAGGGAGTTAATACTGACAGACCCTCATGAGCAGACTCTAACGGTAAGCCAGTCGATCAGCAGAAACTCTCGACCATAAAAGAATGCGATGCACCAGAATCAAATAACACACGAGCAGTGCATGTAGAGACTAAAAGCATACCCTCGATGACCCCTCTAGATAACTGTGGATCCTGCTGAGCTATGTAGAACTTACCCTGAGTTGGCTGGGGAGGTGTCTATCCCCTCTGAGCGTGCTGCTGCTACTGATGGGGTCGCTGAGGTGGTCGAAACTGCTGCCTCCGCTGCTGTGGCCTCGGAGACTAATGCTGATGCTGCTGCTGAGGTGGCCTCAGTGGTGGGGGTTACTGTCACTACTGTTGTGGTGGTGGAGGCTGCTGTGGACCTCTCTACTGCTACTGGGGGTGGGGACACTCCCATACATGGTGCCCCGTCACCGCACACAAAACAAGTATCGATGAATTGCCTCGAAGGTGGTACTGCTGGTGCTTGGAAGGCTGGGTGACCTGTGCACCTCTGCTGTTGTGGTAGACGCTGCTGGGAGTCATCGGAAGGAGCCAACCTCTTCCAATCTCTCCTCTGACTGTGATAAGACTGAGAACCGGCCCACTTAGCCTCAAAATTATGGGCCTTCCGTACCACTCCCTCAAAAGTCGAGAGCTCATGCCCAATAACACGGCCTCAAAGACCGTAACGCAATCCATTCTCGAATCGACGTGCTCTTCGCTCCTCGTCATCTACCAGATATGGTATAAATCTGGACAGCGCTACAAAGCAAGCCGCGTATTGGGCCACTATTATATCACCCTGCACCAAGGCCTCTAACTCCAACGCTCACTGTCGTCGGATGTGATCTAAAAAATACTAGCGGTCAAACAGATCCATAAAATCCTCCCAGGTCCACACAAAATCGATGCCTCCTGCTCGGGAGACTGATGTCCACCAATGCTCAGCCTCACCATGAAGAAGAAATACGGCTAATCAGACTCGCCACTCGGTCGTACATCCCATCGTATCAAATATCTTCTCCACATCGGCGTGCCATCTCTCAGCTACCGTCAGGTCTGGCTCACCCTAAAAACGTGGGGGATCGAGCCGTCAAAACTCATGAAGGAGCGCTTGTGCGCTCCTGCTCTGACTGGGCTAGGGAAATGATTGGGTGCCTGCCCTATCTCTGAAGTTCAGCCATCACAGCCTGTAACATTTGCTGTAACTGGGAGGCACTCACAGATACTGTCAGGTCCATACCGATCTCTGGTGGAGGAGCTGCATCCATAGGCTGGGTAGTAGGAATCTCTGGTGGTGGAGTGGGCATCGTAAGTGGTAGGGCGGGAGCCGCAGGTGGTGGAGCGGGAGTCTCAGGTGGTGGTGTGGGAGTCGATCGGGTCACTCTCCTAGACATCTTGTCCTATAGGAAAGAGAAAAGGCACCTATCAACTTCAAAACTCACGAAGGCACACACGTTAAGGGTCTGTAACAGAAGATCGCTAAGCTATCTGAACTTCGGGACTCAGTCATTCATAGCAGACATGTAATGTTATTCTTAGTTATTCCCAAGTTATGCTCTGATACCAACTTTTATCACTCCCCAAACTCGAAAACTGGGCTCACAAAATTCTCGATCACCGAATTTGGAGCTGACAACCTCCATAGAACCCCATTCTCGGCTACCAGCGCCCATTCGCCAGGTTCCGATCCTGGGATGCTACGAGGAGGATTTTCAACACCAGTTTGATTCGTAATAAGCATAACCAAAGGAATAACCTATAAACAACAACTAAAAACTTCATTACATTTCCACTATGATCAAAAACTTTACAAGTACAATGAGTATAAAGGAAAATACAATGATGATAGACCAAAAGCTCCAAAATAATCTGTCACGTACTCAAGCCTCAGTGCTGTTGTGATCCAATGTCACCTGCATGCAACGGTCGTGCATAAGCTTATAGAAAGCTTAGAGGGTGGTGAAAGTGTGTGCGCAAGGTGGTAATCTAATTATGCAGTATCAGAGTAATGCGGAATATGCTGATGAAAGCTAAGAATACCATTAGCTGTACCAAGGCCATGCGGTGCACAGCATGAATGATATCGGCCATACCAAGGCCATACGATGTGAAATGCAACTCAAGCATACAAATCCTCATTTAAGGCCACATATCAATACAGCTTAACTCTAGAATATCACCGGGGTCTAGTACACTCTAAACCAGATTGTCACCCCATTACGCATGAAAAGGTAAGTAGAAGAGACCTCACTATTCACCTGCCAATATCGAGCTCGAATCATCGATAGTGGACCCATTCCTTAAGCTGGACAAACTCAGCCTAGCTTTGTCCCCTCCACTCGCACGGGTAAGGCCGCACCCCCTTTCAACCAACCATGACACAGTGAAAAGCACGACCGTCTGGTAATCGGCACTCAGCGCTCCTGTACCCACTCGGTGTAGACGTTGTAGTAGCCTCTTAGTACCATAAGGGTTTAGAGAATTTTACCCAGAAATATTATAGCACCCATATAGAACAAGATTTTCGGTATCCAATCCTGCCAACCACGATACGCCTGTGGAGGTTATGGCCCTGATGTCGCTAGAGCGTATATTAATCATGTCACATAATGCGAAATGCATGAATCACACTATCTAATCATGCAGCAATCTTGGGCGTATCGTGTGCTCATGTAGGGGAACACCGCCTAACCGGGAGCCCATAAATAATCCGCCCAAAGGCATATGTAATGATCAGTCACTTCTCATATCAAGCATACCTATGATGCGTATGATCATGAGTCATGGAACTATACTAAACATGTAATAAAGTAGTGAACTATCCTTAAAATACAGATGGGCATAGACGGCCTACACATAATAAGGACGGCCTATCAATGGACCCTAGGGAGAGTCGTAATGCGGACATTTAACCAACATTATACTTGCAATGTGGATGTTAAACCATCATTACTCCCCAGTCATAGCCCGTCGTAAACATCATTACATAAACCGTGTTGGGATCACACATTACAATGGACCTTAGGTACATCCCATTGGGCCTTAAATACATCAAATGGGCCATATCACATGGGCCTGATGTTATCAAGTGGGCCACATCAATGGGCCGCACCAATGGGCCTTATGTACATTGTAATGGGTCATAACCCATGGGCCTTAGAATGCATCAAATGGGCCAATCACATGGGCCTTATGTGTATCAAATGGGCCACACCAATTGGGCCCCATATGTACAACAAATGGGCCTCAACCCATAGGCCCTAATACATTTCAATGGGCCTTAACCCATGGGCCCCTAATACATCAAATGAGCCTCAACCCATGGGCCTTACATATAACAAGGTGGGCCTCATACATTCCCAAAAAGAATCATATTGAAGGATCTAGACCATTCCACTTATAGTAGTGGAGATAATGATTTTCACCGTTTACAATCCCAAGGCCCACCACCAAGTTTATTTCTCATCTAGTCTGTTAGTAAAGTCACATAGGTCGATTGGGAGGAAAAATAAATATCACCTTAATCCAATACTACTATGGTCCAAAAAGGACTTCAACGGTGGGCATTCATCTCTCCAATATTTTTTTGTGGTGGGGTCCACTTGAACCTTAGATCTGACTCATTCTTAGCCTCAAGCCCTAAAATGGGCCTTTAAAATGGTTGGATGGTTTGGATGCAATGTGTGCATCATGGTGGGCCCCACCATTTAAACGGTGGATGGTGTAGATATGACACATACATCATTGGGGCCCACACCATATGGATGAAACACATACACCTGGAGTGAGTATGGGGCCCACAGAATTAGCTACTGACATTGAGGGAGAGAGAGAGAGAGAGCAGCCATGTGTTGCTTGAACGAGCAGCATAGCTGCTTTTATTTTATTTTATTTTCTCTTTTTCTTTTTCTGTTCTGTAACAAGACAGAGGTGGGTCCCACATAGGGCCCACCACTATAGCATATATTATATATATAATATAATAATATGTATTATATAAAAGTAATGTCCAGGCCGTGGCCTGGACGGTCACGTACATCAAGGATGGGCCCCACACTTGGGGTGTGTCCCACCGTCCAAGGATGGTGGATGCAATACATGCACCACGGTGGGCCTAAGTAAATGGTCAGACGGTGGAGATGGGTCCCATGGACCCCACTCTAGCCACCACCACAAGGGATCGATACCATGACCTTAGTGTTTGAAACGAGGTATCTTTCACTTCGTCTGCCAGTCGAGCTATTGATTTGGGTGTCAAGGAGGGCCCCACACAAGGGGGTGGGTCCCACCGTCCAAGGACGGTGGACACCACACGTGCATGGTGATGTGGGCCACGCCAAATGGATGGACAGTGTGGATGGGTCCCATGGACCCCACACCCTTGTCAGCACACACATGTCAGTACACACTCCATGTCAGCCACCTCACACCCATGTCAGTGCACACTCCATGTTAGCCACCACTAACAGAGATCAATTGTAATGTCTCGGAAAATCCCGTACCAAGACCCAAGTACCACCTCAGGCAAAAATCACTTAGGATTAATTCCTTTAGAAATTAAGCGTAAGTAACTAGCGCTATGTTAGATTAGCTGTGAAATTAGCACTGATCGCTTTAAATATGTTCTGTAAGACCTAAAACTTATGGGATTGTTAACGCTATAACATCCTGAAACCTAGGATCAAACTCTAAACCTGTTTTCTCTCAGGAATCCTTTAAAACTTTATATTGGATCTAGACCGCATGTCAAAAGTCTGATATCTACAATCTCAGACCATTATGACCGCTTGGTTGGACTTGACAATCGTTTCTAAAATCAAGCCCAACTGATGTCCTGAGGCTATTTCATTGAGCCTGAAGCAAGGAGTGTGAGAGAGTAGAATTCTTTAAAAATTAAATGTGATTTAAATAAATCTGGCATGTGTCACTTGCGGGTTAAGTATAAGCATTCAGACCGTTGGAATCTGACCCAAATACACCCTCGGATCAGGGAACATTTCCCACACATGTCAGTATACTTAGAATCCCTGATCGAATCTCAGTGACCGCTGAACTGAAACTGGTCTGCCACGTGCGATCTGGAAACCCGATCGAACTGAAAACTTAATGTGATCAGCATCCGACAACCATAAGCTTAAGTCCGACCGCATTTAGTCAGGGGACCTCCAGAAACATTCTTTTGGATCGAAAAAGAATTTGGCTATAACCCAAGTATACCTTGGTTTAAAGTCTAAATAGGTGAGTTTCTAACCTATTTAAGGACCTTAAACCCTCTCACATCCCTCCCATACAAATTTGCTAGAAACCCTAGGAAAGAGAGAGAGAAAAGAGAGAGAAAGTGTGGGTGAATCAGGTGAAGCTCCGTCGGAGTTTTCCTAGCCCATCTAGAGATTGCACCAGCCTTTCTGAATCATGTTTCTGGCGATTCTGACTTCATTCTAGGTAAGAAAACCCTAATCTTAACCTGTTTTAGGAATTCCATCGATACAAGTAGCAAAGTAGCTGACTTATCTTATGGTATAGGTTGTCATATCGACGTTGACGAAGCGTAGAGTTCCTATTCGATCCGATACGCTTCTACGACATAAGGTGAGGATTTTAAATGCTTAGGTTACCTGTTTTCAAAGCTTTCAATGTCGTTTGATAGTAGATTATTGACAAGGATGCTGTTTAACATGTAGAACATGCTGTCTGTTTTCCATTTCGATTACGTACGGAGAATATGAGATTTATGGTATTTTTTATATTTTTAGGAAATACTGTATACGTTCGTATTTTACTGATATGATTGCCATATGTATTTGTCATGTTATTATACCAGTTAGGCGTGTATGCTCTGTTTGGCGAAGAGATTCACCCTAATGCACACTTTGGGTCGACATATGCTATGTAGACAAATGTGTGTAGACTAAGTATTTTTATAAGAGTATGTATTAGTAAGTACTGAGTGAATGGTGTTGTAGAGTAGTTTGGAGATTGGATTCTTAAATAATATGATGATGTACATGATTTCCTCCATGTTATTATATTGAATTGATTTCCTTATATATATGAAATGCTTGTGTTTGGTTGATTTGCTTATGTTGTATGTTATAACATGTTGTTAACATGCTTGGATTATTTGTGCTTCATTTCTGTCACTCTCATATGAATATTGAATTAGATTATAAGTGCGTGGGGCTATATTTTAGTCCAGGCAGTCGGTAACAGATTCGAAATCGTGGTTGGAATCTATTCACCACGAAGGACGTATCGACGAACCTGAGTCGTGCTTTGGTTGACGGCAGTGGTTAGGCCACAAGAAGTGTTTTATGCACTTCATGTCATTCAACTTGAGGTGCGCTCGTACTAGTCGAGCTCGTCAAGCAACCCGACTGACCATTGTATGTTCACCTCGTATTGGTCATAATTGCTTGAACCTAGGGTACCGAACTTACCAGTGATAACCTTGATAACTATGGTACCTTGATCCATTAAGACTCATGAGCTGGACATGGTGGTATGGGACACCGTGGTCGAGCTGTCGGCCTACGCTGGGGCCACAAACCTCCCCGTAGTGACCAGTGAGCACCTTAGACTCGTGAGCCGATTGTGGTGGTCTGGGACACCACATTCGAGTTGTCGGCCTACTCTGATTGGTGAAGAGCCCTTTGTAGTGACCTCGAGTGTATTCTGAGTCTACGTGAGGCGACGACCCTTTCGTAGCAACAAGAGTACAACTAGGCCTGTATTGATAAGGTGATGGGGGAGCGGTGTAACGAGTGCGAGCAATAGCCCTGACAGCCCTTACAGCGACCTAGAAATAAATTGTCGTATAAGACTCTAGGAGTGACGACCCTAGATAGGATCTGTGTTGGGATTGATATAAGGGAAGTACCTTAGTTTCCCAATCCTGCTGTTTGAAAGGAATAATAACAACTCAGTAATCATATCCATATCGCACTGCATGTACCTGGAAGATGTGGAGCACTGAGGGAAGAAAGCATGCCGCAGACGTAAGATGGTGTCGCATGAGGGAGTATGTCGGTCAGGGCACGCATCATTACTGCATCTAATCCTTGCATTAATAACAGTATTTAGGAATGTCTGGTTGTTTGCTTTACTATTATCGCGTGATTGATTTGATAACATGCTAATCTTTGCTTTATGATTCCACTGAGTTGATCACTCACTCCCACGTTACATGACGGTGTTTACAACACCTACCAGACTCTGTCTTAAATACAGATAGCGAGGCGATTCAGGAGTTGGAGCCGGACTACTACGAGGACCAGGACGAGTTCTCGTACATGTAGTTTTCTAACGGCTTTGCATAGGTGGCCTGGATCAGTGGGATTTTTCTAGTTGGACTATTACATGACCTTTGATTTTGGTTTGTTATATGTATTTGTGACTTAGAGTTATATTCATACTTTGGAGACAGTTCAAGATTGTTTTGTTTTACATACAGTGATATATATATATATATCTTTCCATCTTTCGCTTGCGTTTTATCACTGGATCTGGAGTATGAATTGCAATTGCGTAAGATCTCACTCATATTAATGCACTAACTCAGACAACATTTAATTATAAGCATATTTGTTGCATAAGTGATGGTCTGGAACTCGGGAGTTGGGTTTTTACACGACCCCCGATTTTCAGGGCGTTACATCAATACCAAGACCTCAATGTGAAATGAGGTATCTTTCACTCGGTTTGCTAGTGAGCTATGGGGCTAGGTGGGCCCACGTGGATCACACTTCAATGGCGGCCACCCCCATTATTAGCCACCTCAAGGTGGGCCCCCCTTATGGATGGTTGGGATGACATATAAACATCATGGTGTGCCCCACATAGATGGGATCTACCGGTAGATGGCATGGATGATACACACACATTAGGTGGGCCATAATCAAAGAAAGAGAAGGGAAAATGATAGAAAGAGAGATAGTAGACAACGGAGGTGATGGAGGGGCCCTGCCACTATAGGCCCCTCTTTGATACAAAATATACATCAAGGTGGGTCCCACATACATGGACCCTTAAATCAAATAAACAGATGAAAGATAAAAATCGAAGATCACCCACTGGCTTCTTCTTGCACCCTTGGCTCCTTAGATTCGATTCTAATGGAGGAGATGAGGTTTGGATGGTTGAGATGGGAGACGAAGGGGTATGAAAGGTGGGCCACACTTGTAGTTCTCTTGGAGAGTTAGAGAGCTTGGATGTATAGAGCTCTCTTGCTTGGGTCAGGTAATGTGAAAATGAAGGAGAGAGAGGGTTGTAAAGGGAGAGAGAGAGAGTGATGAGTGATGGATGGATGTGGTGAGTGATGGGTGTAAGAGACCTTTTTTGACTTTTGTGGCAAATGGTGTAAGAGAAGTATGGCTTGTGTAAGAACTTTTTAACTTTAGGGCTTGCTTGGGAAAGGGTGAAAGGTGATGTATACTTGACATGTACTTGACCCTTGATGGGATTAATTGATGGATTGAAGTGACATGTTGTAGAGATTCTCTTAAGTTTTGCAATGCACGGCATTTTCCTTACACCGAACGCTGGCCCACATCTCCTGACCAGGGTATCGCCTCGGCGCACGAGTCACGACATCGGAACCGCACAGATGGCGCGGTCGCTAGGGTACAAGTCTTGGATTAAGTCGACTCGAGTTAATGATGTATGAATCAGGGTCACGCGTAAATACCAGTTAAGGGTCGAAGGTTGTCAAAATTCGACCGGGAAGACCGTAGAAGTCTATGGAATGGTACAGTCTAAGATACAGGGCTTACAACCCATAGACCTGAGGATACGACCTTTACTTTCCCAGTATAGGTCAGTTGGTACTACTGCATTAGTTTTTATGCTACCTTGCTAGAGAATATTGAGGGTCCGATACTTAGAAACACACCAGTAGTCTAGGACATCACAGAAAGATACCTAGATTACCTCCTCAAAGCGAAATCAATTTTCCCATCGACCTAGTGTCAGGTGTGACACCTATATCTCTACCGATGTATCGCATACCTCCATGTGAGATGGAGGAACTGAGGAGACAGATGATGATCTGTTGGATGCAGGCTTCATACGACTAAGTGTATCTCCTTGAGGAGCACCCGTGTTGTTTGTAAAGAAGAAGGACATATCACTGCAATTGTGTATTGATCATCGCAGGTTGAACCAAGTGATAGTGAAGAACAAGTATCCTTTTCCCAAGATAGATGATCTATTCGATCAGTTAAATGGGGCATAGTACTTCACTAAGATCAACTTACAGTCAGGTTATCACCAGTTGTGTATCAAGGATGAGTACGTGCAGAAAATAGCGTTTAGAACTAGCTTTGGGCAGTACGAGTTCCTTGCAATATTGTTTGGACTCACGAATGCACCAGCCATGTTCATCTACCTTATGAACCTGGTGTTTCGGCCGTATCTGTATCAATTCATCATCGTATTTATAAATGATATCCTAATATACTCCAAGAGTCGAAAAGATCACGAGGAGCACCTGTGAGCAGTCTTTGATACTCTCCGAAAGAACCAGTTGTTTGTTCAGTATAAGAAATATAAATTTTAGAAAGAAGAAGTCAAGTTCCTGGGACATGTGGTGTCCAAAGAAGGAATAGTTATGGACCTTGCTAAGGTGACCACAGTTCAGGACTGGGAGCATCCTAGTTCGGTTACTGAAGTGAGGAGTTTTCTTAGCTTGGAAGGTAACTATCATTGATTCATTAGGACTTTTCTAAGATAGTCAGACCATTGTCTCAGCTCACTCAGAAAGATCTCAAGTTTGTATGGAATGAGAAGGCAGAAGTAGCCTTTCAGGACTGAAGGACAAGTTAATGTCTGCACTTATGCTAGTATTGTCAGAGCAGGGGGTCAGATATACCATATACACTGATGACTCTTGTGTTGGTTTGTGTTGTGTTCTAGTGCAGAAAGACAGAGTGATTGCCTATGCATTACGACAGTTGAGGAAACACGAGGAGAACTACCCTATGCATGACCTGGCGTTGGCGGCCGTTATCTTTGCATTAAAGCTCTTGAGACATTACCTCTATGGGGAGGAGTTCGAGCTCTTTTGCGACCACAATAGCCTCAGGTACATATTCATAAAGAGAGACCTGAATATGAGGCAACGCCGATGGATGGAAAATTTAAAAGACTTCAAGTTTAAAGTCTTCTACCATCCCAGCAAAGCCAACCTTGTGGCAGATGCGTTGAGCCGCAAGTAGACTATAGCATTTGTAGCTCTGCTGATGATACAGGAATGGAACATGGTCGAGTTAGTGCGAGACTTCGAACAGAAGCTTACAGTAGAGGAGCCATTCGAGAGCGTCGAATACATCCGCATCCAGCCACTTGTTGATGACTGAATGATTATGGCTCAGAATGAGGATTAACTGTTAGTGAAAATGAGAGAGAGCAGGAAACAGACGATGAAGACTCTGAATGGAGAGTTGGTTTGGATGGGGGCTTACATTATCGTGGCCGCCTATGCGTCCTGAATCTTCATAACTTGAGAAAAGAAGTTCTTGAAGCTATACATAATTCAAAGTTGGCAATGCATCCCAGTAGTACAAAGATGTATCAGAATTTGAAGCGTTCGCATTGGTGGAACAACATGAAGGCCCACATAGCAAATTATGTATCCCATTGTGTTACATGCCAGTAGGTCCAGGCCGAGCATCGCCAACCTCCTGGTTTACTTCAGCCCATGCCCATAGCTGAGTGAAAATGGGATTTCATATTTATAGATTTCATTACCGGATTACCAAAGAAGAGGAAGGGACATGAGTCCATTTGGGTGATTGTGGACCGATTGATGAAATTGGCTCATTTTCTCCCTATTGGAGTTTCAAACTCAGCAGATGATCTGGCCAAGCTATACATTAAGGAGATGGTATGTCTACATGGAGTACCTATGGAGATTGTGTTGGATCGAGACATGCGATTCACGTCTATCTTCTAGACTCGTATCTAGGAAGCAATGGAGGTAAAATTGAAGTTCAATACCGCGTTCCACCCATAGACTGACAGGCAGACGGAACAAGTAAATCAGGTGTTAGAAGACATGTTAAGAGCATATGTGCTCCATTTCAAAGACTGTTGGGATGACTGTCTTCCTTATGCTGAGTTCGCTTATAATAATAGCTTTCAAGCGAGCATTGACATGACTCCCTACGAGGCCTTATATGGACGTCTATGTCGAGCGCTGCATTGTTGGGCAAAGGTTGGTAAGAAGAGTTTAATTGGCTCAGATTTAGTACAGGCGACCTCAGAGAAGATTGACATTATTAGGCATTGACTTCTTGTAGCACAGAGCACACAGAAGAGTTACGCCGTTACGAGATGGCGACAGTTAGAGTTTGAGGTTGGGGACCACGTGTTTCTGAAAATTTTCCCAATAAAGGGAGTCCTTCGCTTTGATAAGAAAGGGAAGCTTACGCAATGATTTATTGGTATATTCCATATTCTAGACCGAGTAGGTGTAGTAGCGTATCGCCTTACTTTGCCCACACCACTCGTAGGTGTGCACAACATATTTCATGTATTGATGTTGAAGAAATACATTCCTGATCCGACCCAAAATTATCAAAAGGGAGCAAGTACAATTGAGTAAAGATGCTACCTATGTACTATGACCGACGCGTATTCTAAACAGGAAGGAACAGGTGCTATGCAGTAAAGTAATTCCTCTTGTGAAGACATTGTGGACTCACCGCACTGAGGAAGAGGCTACTTGGGAAGCAGAAGCCGGAGTCCGTAAGAGCTACCCTCAGATTCTCGAGTAGTATGAAAAGGTACTAATTTTGAGAATGAAATTTTTCTTTATGGGGAGTAGATTGTAACGTCTCAAAAAAATTTGATAAAAGACCTGAGTACCACCTCAGGAAAAAATCCTTAATGAGCGAATCCTTTAGTAATTAGATGAAAATTAATTAAGTACCAAACCTAATCACCAATGGAATTAGCTTGAACCACTATCTATATGAACTGTAAGACCCAAAACCATTAGAATCGCTAACTTAACATTACCTAAGAACCTAGGAGCAATCTTAAAACCCAGTTGCTCTCGGGAGCGCATTTAAACTCCATATTGGACCTGGACCATGTATCGAAAGTCTGATTACCGCGAAACTATAAGGTTATGACCGCCTTATTGGGCTTGATAAGCATCGTGGGAATCGAACCCAAATAGTATCTAGAAGCGTACAACTTGAGCCCTGAGCAAAGTGTGTGAGAAAGTGAATATCTTTAGAAAATGAACTCAAACTTACGAAATTGAAGGTTTTAGATCATCAGATTCTGACCAAACTATACCCTTGGATAAGGAAAATTTCCTTGCACAAGTTAGTATACTTGTGGCCCTGATCAAGGAATGACAGTCGTTGATCTGATTAGGTTCCTTCATGACAGATCCATTGTCAGGAAATTTACTCCATGACTTAGGTGAGAAACGGGCCTCTAGATGAGTCGTGTTTGCCCGAAATAGACACCCTTTGGCTATAACCTAAGTATACAATGGCCCTAGGGCCATTGACATCAGTTCTGGGCCTTTATAAGGACCTTAAACCACCCCATTCCTACCCCATACGAATTTTCTCTAACCCTAGGAAAGAGAAGAGAGAAAAGGAGAGAAAAGGGTGGAGATCGAAGGGAGATCCTTGGAGTTTTTTACAGTACTTCTGTTCTGCTACTCCACGCATCGAATTGCCTTTATGTTTAGCTACTCAACTCATTTCAACTTTGACTTGAGTAAGAAATCCTAACCCTAATCTTGTTTTAGGGATTCAAATAGTGGAAACGACAAAATAGCTAACCTGTTTAGTGATTTAAATAGTCGTTGTGTTATAGACGGAAGCATAGTGTATGAACCAAGTTCGTAACAAGCAAAATAACGAATGGTGTGGACTATAAACATTTAGGTTATGGTTTTTAAGGCTTTCAATATCAGCAATGATTTATACTTGACTTGATTGCTACCATATGCTATTAGCCACGACGTTTTGTTTGATAAATTATACATGCGTGAAATATGTGAGTATAAAATGCATTCTATGTGTTTGATAAAATGTTTGAATGAAAGTGGAATTATGATTTATGTTGGCCATGCCTATTAACCTAAAATACATGTTCATTGTATGTGAGACAACTCCTTTATGAAAGGATTTGTTATAATATATGCTATAACTAAATTAGTTCATGTATGTGGTATTATGTTGTAACGCCCGTGAAAAATCCATACTTGGGCTCGAGTACCAACTCGACCCGAATTTGCGTAGAATTCATTCCTTTGGAAAATTTGACTAGGTTAGCTAGTGCAACGTTAGAATAGCTGGAAAATGGTCCCTGATCACTTTAAATACGTTCTACAAGGCCCGAAGCGAGTGGAACTAAGGGTGCTATAATGCTCTAAAGCCTCGGATCAAACTCTAAGCCGGTTTGTTCTCTGGACCACTTTGAATCTTTGTATTGGATCTAGACCGCACGTTGAAAGTCCGATACCTCCTATCTTAGACCGTTAGGACCGTCTAGCTGGGCTTGACACTCATTCCAAAAATCAAGTCAAACCGATGATCACAGGCTATTTCATTGAGCCCGGACCGAAGAGAGTGTGAATAGGGACATAGTTGGAATTTCAAATTCAAATCTGGCACACAAATTTGACGCATCAGTATTAAGCATTCTGACCGTCAGAATACAGCCAAATTACACCCTTGGATCAGGAAAAATATCTATTACATATCACGAGACTTATAGGCCTGATCTTGGTGCGGTGACCGTTAAACTGAAACTGGGCCGCCACGTGCGATCTGGGAACCCAACCGGTCTGAAAACTGGATGTGTGCTAGATCCAGTATGCATGAGCTTAAGTCCGACCGCATTTGGCCTGGGGACCTCCAGAAATGCCCTTTTGGACCGAAACGGCCCCGATTTGGTTAGGCACCAAGTAAACATTGTTCCCAAGCCTATTTTGGGAATGTTTTAGGCTATAAAAGGGGTTGAAACCCTCACTCCTCTCTCCCATCCGAATTTGAGAGAAGCCCTAGCTTGGGAGAGAGAAAAAGAGTGAGAGATTGTGAGAGAGTGGGAGAGTTCTTCCCGCCACTTGTGCTACGTGTTGCACATGCTTAAGCAACACTCCTCTACCGCTTTCCCGGCGATTCCACCGCAATCCTAGGTAAGTAAAAACCCTAAATAGTTGGTGATTTGAGTTTTTCTTGTTTCCATAGCGATGTAGCTTATGGATCTTATGTATTAGGCTCCTTACTCGCCGTAGACGAAGCATATACACTCCGCTTCAATTCCCGAGTCTACAAGACACTAGGTGAGGATTTTAGACGCTTTGATTGACGGTTCCCAATGCTTTCAATGTCGTTTAATAGTAGATTCTTGACGGCATCGCCGTTTGACATGTACAAAATGCTCTCCGTTTCCCGTTTCGTAAGCTAACGAAGAATATGAGATTTAGGGCATTTTAGTCATTTGTAGGAAGTACTGTTTGCATTCATATTTTGCTGATGTGATTGACATGGTTTGTTGTCGCATTAGGAAGTTAGGAATGCGTGCATAATTAGTTTGGCGAAGAGATTCGCCTAGTTGCACACTTTGGGTCGACATGCTATATGTAGACCTAAGTGTGTAGTGCATGTGTTTGTATAAATGCTTGTATTAGTATGTATTGAATTAAATGATGTTATTTGATACTTTGTGATTGATTTTTCAATTATTATGCCGACCTAAATGATTTTCTACATGTTGACAAAATGCATGATTTCATTACATGCATGGAATGTATGTGCTTGAGGATTTGCTTAAGTTGAATATGCATGGGAAGTATGCCTTGAAGATTTGCTTAAGTTGAAAGTTATAACATGTGTTAACATGCTCACATGATGTATTTCAATTCCAATACCTTGTATAGTAATTCCATAGATGTGTGGGACTTGACTTAGTCCAGGCAGTCGGTAACCGAGCGATTTCGTGGCTGACTGGTCATAGCCACGAACGACGCGTAGATGAATGTGATTCGTGTTGAGAGTTGGCGGCAGTGGTTAGGCCACGCGAAGTGTTTTACGCACTTCATGTCGTCCAATTCGATATGCGATCGCGCTAGTCGAGCCCGTCAAGTAACCCGACTGGCCGATGTTTGTTCACCTTGTATGTAACATAACTGCTTGAACCTAGGGTACTGAACTTACCATTGTAAACCCTATTAACCGTGGTACCTTGATCCACGAAGACTCATGAGCCGGGCATGGTGGTATGGGACACCGTGGTCGAGCTGTCGGCCTACGCTGGGGCCACAAACCTCCCCGTAGTGACCAGTGAGCACCTTGACTCGTGAGCAGATTATGGTGGTATGGGACACTATATTCTAGCTGTCGGCCTACACTGATCAGGCGACGAGCCCTTTGTAGTGACCGCGAGCGTATTCTGAGTTCACGGGAGGCGACGACCCTTCCGTGCAGTAGAGTACAGTAGGCCTGTATTGATAAGGTGATGGGGGAGCGGTGCAACGAGTGCGAGCAACAGCCCTGGCAGCCCTTGCAGTGACCTACGAAATGTACATCGTATGAGATTACTAGGAGTGACGACCCTAGACAGGATCCGTGTTGGGATTGATACAAGGGAGGTACCTTAGTTTCCCAATCCTGCTGTTTGAATGGACTAATAACAACTTGGTAATCATATCACCATAGCATTGCATGTGCCTGGAAGATGTGGAGCACTCTAGGGAGTGTGGCATGCCGCGGTCGTAAGATGTTGCCGTATGAGGGTGATCGTCGGTGAGGGCATACATCACGTCATATCATCTTGCATTAACAACAGTATTAGGACTTGTCTGATTTACTGCTTTACTATTATCGCGTGACTGAATTGTGAACATGCTAATCTTTGCTCTATGATTCCACTGAGTTGATCACTCATTCCCACGTTACGGGATGGTGTTTGCAACACCCACCAGACCCTGTTGTAGTTGCAGGTGACGATGAGATCCAGGAGGTGGAGCTAGATGATGACGAGGACCAGGATGAGTTCTCGTATATGCAGTATCATGACGGCTTCCCGTAGGTGACCTGGATCGAGGGGACATCAGTGGGACTTTTCTTTTTGAACATTATTCTTTTGTTATGTACATGTATATGAGACTCAGAGATGTAGTCATACTTTGGAGACAGTTGAGATTACTTTGTTTTTCCATACAGTGATATATATCTTGTTTAGTCTTCCGCTTGCTTTTATCACTGGATCTGAAGTATGAATTGCAGTTTTGGTATACTTTTACTCATGTGAATGCTTAAAATCAGACAACATTGAATCATAACCATTTTTGTTGCATAAGTGACGGTCTGGAACTCGGGAGTTGAGTTTATACACGACCCCCGATTTTCAGGGTGTTACAAGTTGGTATCAGAGCATGAATGAGAGTATACTGGGCCTGGGTTATGGTCTTGCGACGTACGCTGTCGCTTCCTTTGACTTAGGTGGGTGCGAGAAGGGTCTAGAAACACTTCTAGGATCATAGATTCGCCGATAGGCGAAGTCTATAAGGATCGATCGCAAGATCGAGTCTGTAACGTATCTCGGGTCGCGTAAAGCGACCCGAATCACCTCTAAGCTGTAGGAAGTCGGGTGGAGACGTCCTATGAGCGGTTTTAAACCGCAAAGGTGAACCTTTGGGCCGTGGAATGACCACGACTCCAGTAATCAATCGCCAGGGCTTAAAAACCCCGTTTTGCCAAAAATTCTCAAAATTCCTTCTCTAAACACTTCAACCTTCAGTTCTTTCTTATCCATTTCATGTTAGGCATCAAACCTAATGTGAAAATAACACAAATTAGTACATTCACCAAATTTTACAGTGAATAGTAAAATTTCATGAAAAATGGCCATAAGGCCATTCTAACTTCACTTTCTTTAGCAACTAAGGAGCTAGAAAGATGTACTGGATCCTTCTACCCCAAATTCATATGCTGCATCATATGGTTTGGTATTCGGGATTGCGATGTGGACCTGGAAAGCCCCAAAAACATGTTTGGGCTCATAGGGACCAAAATACTATGAACTAAGGGGTGGGATCAGACTTTTTGGGACCCTGGGACCAAGGGGGACCAGACCCATGGGGTCCCACCGGTCAACTTGTGAGTTGACCGGCGATGCCATCGCCGGCCGGGCGATGCATCGCCGGCCGGCCATCTCCGATGGTGCTGCCCTTTGGGCGCACCCACTTAAATGCCTCCCCCATCACTCCTAGCTACCTCCCATCCCACGAAAACCCCTAAAACACCCCTCTCCTTCACAAACAGCCCCCTTGCATGCCCTAGATTTGATTTTCAGCGCTCCATTCCAAACCCCGGCGACCCAAACCCCTCCTAATCCCTTCCTTGGCCAAAACCGACCACCACCCATTGATTATTGGGTGTTGGCAGCCCCTTTCCTTGAAGATTTTCCCATTTGGAGCTCCAAAATCCCCCAAATAGTGCCGAAATCGTGAGCAGCTCCATTCCATCTTTTTGTTCTTATTTTTCCCTGAAACTACAGCCTTGGGAAGCTTGAAGCATCCCTCTACGACGCCTAGATTTCCTTTTGTCAGATTGGGCAGCCATTTCTCCGCATTTTCGGCGTTTTCCATGGCTTTTGTGGGAGCTATTTTGGGTCTTTTGTCACTCTCATCCATCCTGTCTTTGATGGGTAAGAGGAAAACTGCAACAGACGAGGCTGGGCCGAGCCGCCCTGCTCGATTGAGAAGACCGCGGGGTGGTGCCGCAAGTTCAAGCGCCGCCGCAGGTCCAGCGGCAGTCCTGGAGTGCCGTACAAAGCGGGATTTGGATCCCCATGCACATCTTGGACGAACCATCCTATCAGAGATGCCTCATGGTGAATACACTGATCGTAGAGTGTTATTTGAGGCGGACGTAGATGGGCGATTGTTCGGCGAGTATCTGTTGTTCGAACGCATTGAAGCTGCGCACTGGGGACCGATCTTTGAAGCTCGCGCTCGTGCTAATGTGAGCACTGTTCGTGCCTTCTATGCTAGCATCCAGAGTCCTACCTTGGAGCCCTTGCAGTTCAAAATCCCTTTTGGTAGAGATCGGATGGCTACGATCGACGTCCAGTTGGTTGCGCGACTTCTCAACGTGCCTCTAGGTGATGTACATCCAAGTGAGAAGAATTTGAGGACTAGACGTGAACGAGATCGCCGCACTAGGTTTCTGTGCGGTAAGTTGGTTCCATGGCAGCCTAATAATAGCCTCAAGGCGACGTACATGTCTGAGGATTTGCGCCTGCTGCACCATATCTGCACGTTCAATGTCTATCCCAGGTCGACGAACCGCATTGAATGTACACGCCTTATGGTCGATTTCTTATTTCTGGTGGCCCAGGGAGAGAACGTATGTATGGCCACTTTCATCTTACGGCAGATAGTTCTCATAGCCAGGTCGAGAAGAACATCCGAATCCCTTCCCTTTGGCTGACTCATTTGCAAGATTGCGCTTGAGTTTGCCTATAGACTTGGACCCGAATTGCCGGTATCGATTCACACCATCGATGAGTCGACGATGGTTAAGATGAAGATTGGGTCGCAATATCGTGAAAATCAACTTGAAAGGGATAGTGGGGACGACTTTGACGAAGAGGAAGATCAAAGCGAAGGAGAACCTAGTGCAGAGGTTCAGGAAGAGACTCAGGAAGAAGCAGAAGAGGAGGCTCAGGATACTGATGAGAGTCCTCCTCCTTCTGCGCAGACTACTATTGACGATCGCATTGCTCGGATGGAGGAGAGTCAGACCGCTTTGCGAAGGGAAGTCCAAGAACTTCGAGCAGAGGTCGCTGATGCCAAGGCCGTTATGAAGAAGAAATTTGGCAAGGTGACTCGCACCTTGAAGGCAATCCTGTGTTGCTTACAGGATAAGGGTGCTCCTCCTCCGTCGCCAGACTCCGACTAGCGACGCGATCTTTGATGTTGTTATGAGTAGTTAGCCATTTTCTGTTTTATGTGTGTAAAGCCTATTAGGGCTAGTGCTTTGCTTATGTTGCTGTTGCTTAACTGTCTTAATTTCCATGTCATTCTAGTCATGATGCTTGTAAGGATATATCCCTTGTATTGTGACAATTTTGATTAATTGAAATGCATGGAATGCCTTTGACTCTTTAGTGAATGATTGTGGTGTATTTGAGCAATTGAGACTGACAAGGTTGCGCCCTATTTTGAATATAGGGAATGCCACCTAAGACTACGAGGAGCACGGTTCGGCTTTCGTTGTCTGGGCAGATGGATCAGACTCCCTCTCAGTCTGGCACTCGTCCGGACCCTGCTGTGGGCCCGATTCCTGAGACTGTTCGATCGTCTCAGCCTGCTACTGGTCCTACAGATGGACCACCGCCATTTACACCATCAGTTAGAGAGCCACAGCGCGCATCTACTTCCGCACCTCATCCGCCACAGCCTGCTCCGCCACCTGATAGATTCGAGCAGATGATGGCTATGATGCTACAGCAGCAGCAGTTATTGACTACCATAGTCGGGACGTTAGCCCAGGGTGGGGGTGCGACTGCATCTACTCCGCCTGCACCACCTGCGCATCCAGCTGAGGATGCCTATGCTTACGCCCAGGATGAGGGCATAGCACTTCCTGCGCAGCCTGCTTTCCCTGCGGGGAACCCTGCCGACACACGGGGCCTTCTGGAGCGATTTCAGCGCTTGCGGCCTCCTACTTTCACGGGTTCTCACAGACCCGAGGAGGCTGAGTTTTGGCTCGACCGAGTGTCGAAGATTCTGCGCATGTTGCACTGTACTGAGGCAGAGCAGGTAGAGCTGGCTACCTTCCAGTTTGAGAGAGAGGCCAGTATGTGGTGGGATAGTGTATTGCGGACTGTTACCGCAGACTTCGTGTGGACATGGGCAGCATTCGAGTTTCGCTTCCATGAGAAGTATTATCCTCAGACCTACAGGCACGAGAGGGAGAATGAGTTTCTCCGTCTCAGGCAGGCAGCGATGACGGTCACCGAGTATGAGCATCGGTTCACAGAGTTGGGCAGGTACGTCCCGACGATTCTAGCTGATGAGCAGATGCGCATACGGTGCTTTTTGGAGGGCTTGCGACCGGATATTCGGTCGAAGATGTGCTGTATCAGTTTCTCCTCCTATGCGGAGTTGGTTCACATGTCCATGCGGGCAGAGCAGGACGTGGATCGACTTGCGCGATCACGAGGCCCGACTACTTCCAGGCCGCGACCGGAGTTGCCAGATAGGCCCTTCGCGGGCAAGAGGCCTCGCATTGATCCTCCTACCAGGACCACGGCGCCAGTGGGACCGTTTCGGCGCCCTGATCTATCATGCACATACTGTGGGAGGACGGGCCACCTAGCGCCGAGTTGCTTTTCGAGGATGCGGGACAGTGGGTTCTCGCCGCCGCAGAAGATTGATCGTGTACGTCCACAGGCGATATCAGCACCGCCTATACGGTCAGCTCCTGCGCAGTCCTCTTTCAGACCCACAGTATCGCAGATTCGACAGCCCCCACGGCCCTTGACACAGCGGCCGAACCGGCCACAGCAGGCTCGAGTTCATGCACTGACCGCTGAGGCAGCTACGACGCCGACTTTCCAGCATTCAGCCTTCGAGGTCACGGGCCATATCGGAGGTACTCCCGTTCTTGTCATGGTGGACACTGGTTCCACGATTTCCTTGATATCGCGTGCCGTAGTCAGACGTCTTGGGTTGCAGACTATCACTATGGATAGCGTGCGAGTCCTTGCAGCTCATGGAGATTATTCGGATGTCACCCAGATGTGTGAGGGTTGTTTACTTGATCTGGGAGGCAGGACGATGACTCTTGATTTGGTCGTCGATCCCTCGCTCGTATATCTCGACGTCATTCTTGGCATGGACTGGTTGACTGCAGCGAGAGCCGAGATTGACTGCGAGGCTCGTGTGGTGACGGTGTACGAGCCTGAGGGCACGCCTTTCACATTTTCAGTGCGGGTAAATCTTCCTTTCCGCATTCTTAGCTACGCCACTCTATTGCGCGACGCTGGTGCCCAGGTACTTGAGCAGACGCCAGTTGTTTCTGAGTTCGGGGATCTGTTCAGGAAGATCCCTGGTTTGCCGCCCCGACGTGAGATCGATTTCACTATCGATCTGATTCCTGGTTCTACACCCGTCTCACTGCCGACGTATCGCATGGCACCATGTGAGATGGAGGAGTTGAGGACGCAGATTGATGGTCTACTAGAGCTTGGCCTTATACGGCCTAGCGTATCTCCTTGGGGAGCACCGGTCTTGTTCGTGAAGAAGAAGGATGGTTCGCTGCGATTGTGTATTGATTATCGCAGGCTGAACCAACTCACAGTGAAGAACAAGTACCCTTTGCCCAGGATCGATGACTTATTTGATCAGTTGAGAGGAGCGCAGTACTTCTCGAAGATTGATCTTCAGTCAGGATATCATCAGCTGCGCGTCAGAGATGAGGACGTGCAGAAGACAGCGTTCAGGACCAGTTTTGGTCACTACGAGTTCCTCGTGATGTCGTTCGGTCTCACGAACGCACCGGCCGTGTTCATGGATCTGATGAACCGGGTATTGCGGCCTTTCCTCTATCGATTCGTCGTTGTCTTCATCGACGACATTTTGGTATACTCTAGGAGTCGAGAGGAGCATGAGGAGCACTTGCGTTTGGTCCTTGATCGCTCAGACATAATCAGTTGTTCGCACAGTATAAGAAGTGCGACTTCTGGAAGCAGGAGGTGAAGTTTCTGGGACACGTGGTGTCCAAGGATGGCATGGCAGTTGACCTGTCTAAGGTAGCTGCGGTGCAGGACTGGGAGCAGCCTGGTTCTGTCACTGAGGTGAGGAGTTTCTTGGGTCTCGCTGGCTACTATCGGCGCTTCATTCAGGACTTCTCGAAGATCGCGAGACCCTTATCTCAGTTGACACGGAAGGACGTGAAGTTCGCCTGGAATGATAAGGCGGAGTCAGCTTTTCAGGAGCTGAAGGACAGACTTACGTCTGCCCCTGTGCTAGTATTGCCAGAGCAAGGGGTTAAATACACTATATACACTGACGCGTCTAGCGTTGGTTTAGGTTGTGTCCTTATGCAGAGGGACAGGGTAATTTCGTATGCCTCGAGACAATTAAGGAAGCACGAGGAGAATTACCCTACACACGACCTGGAGTTGGCAGCCGTGATATTCGCACTGAGACTCTGGAGACATTACCTCTATGGAGAGGAGTTCGAGCTCTTTTGCGACCACAAGAGCCTCAAGTACATATTCACACAGCGGGACTTGAATATGAGGCAGCGGCGATGGATGGAGACGCTGAAGGACTTCAAGTTTGAAGTCTCTTACCATCCTGGGAAGGCGAACCTTGTGGCTGATGCGTTGAGCCGCAAGAAGGCGATAGAGTTTGCGGCTCCGCTGATGGTTGCCGAGTGGGATATGGTTGAGTTTTTGCGAGACTTTGAGCAGAAACTCACCGTAGAGGAGCCATTTGAGTTCATCGCACATGTTCAGGTGCGATCCCCGATCGATGACCGTGTCATCGAGGCGCAGAGGGACGACGCGCATCTTACTGAGCTTCGAGAGCAGGCCAGTGATGATGCTGACGCCGACTGGCGAGTTGGCATGGATGGGGGCTTACGTTACCGTGGCCGCCTATGCGTTCCTGATGTCCCTGACTTGAGACGAGAGATTCTCGAGGCTGCGCATTCTACTAGACTCGCGATGCATCCTGGCAGCACGAAGATGTATCGTGACGTGAAGAGGACGTACTGGTGGGAAGGTATGAAGACCCACATAGCTGAGTTCGTGTCCCGTTGTCTCACTTGTCAGCAGGTGAAGGCAGAGCATCGCCGACCACCTGGACTTTTGCAGCCTATGCCTATTGCAGAGTGGAAGTGGGATTTCATTTCCATGGACTTCATTTCTGGGTTGCCGAAGACGAGGAAGGGGCATGATTCCATTTGGGTGATCGTCGACCGATTGACGAAGTCGGCGCACTTCCTACCGATCAGAGTTACGAACTCTGCAGACGAGCTGGCTAGATTGTATATTAGGGAGATCGTGCGTCTGCATGGAGTTCCGTTGGAGATCGTGTCGGACAGAGACACGCGGTTCACTTCTATTTTCTGGACTCGCATTCAGGAGGCTATGGGTGTGAAGTTGAAGTTCAGTACTGCCTTCCACCCACAGACGGACGGACAGACAGAGCGAGTGAACCAGATCCTGGAGGACATGTTGCGAGCTTGCGCATTGGACTTCAAGGACAGTTGGGATGACTGTCTTGCATATGCGGAGTTTGCGTACAACAATAGCTTCCAGGCGAGTATCGGCATGGCACCTTATGAGGCGCTGTATGGGCGACCTTGTCGCGCACCGCATTGCTGGTTAGAGGTCGGTGAGCGCAGCTTGATTGGCCCAGAGTTGGTGCAGGCGACGTCAGAGAAGATTGATATTATTCGACGTCGGCTACTTACAGCGCAGAGCAGACAGAAGAGCTACGCCGATACGAGACGGAGACCACTAGAGTTCACAGTCGGGGATCATGTGTTTTTGCGAGTTTCCCCTATGAAGGGAGTCCTTCGGTTCGGGAAGAAGGGGAAGCTGGCACCGCGATACATTGGTCCATTTCAGATCCTCGATCGTGTGGGAGCAGTGGCTTACCGATTGGCTTTACCCACGCCCCTCGCGAGCGTCCACAACGTATTTCATGTTTCTATGCTGAAGAAGTACGTTGCTGATCCTTCTCATATCATCAGATGGGAGCAGGTGCAGTTAGGAGAGGATGTTACTTATATCCTGCGACCGACACGCATCTTAGACCGGAAGGAGCAGGTACTGCGTAGCAAGGTGATTCCCCTTGTGAAGGTACTATGGACGCATCATACTGAGGAGGAGGCTACTTGGGAGACAGAAGCCGAGATCAGAAAGAACTACCCACAGCTTCTCGAGGAGTACGAAAAGGTACAAAATTTCGAGGACGAAATTATTTGTTAAGGGGGGTAGATTGTAACGCCCGTGAAAAATCCATACTTGGGCTCGAGTACCAACTCGACATGAATTTGCGTAGAATTCATTCCTTTGGAAAATTTGACTAGGTTAGCTAGTGCAACGTTAGAATAGCTGGGAAATGGTCCCTGATCACTTTAAATACGTTCTACAAGGCCCGAAGCGAGTGGAACTAAGGGTGCTATAATGCTCTAAAGCCTCGGATCAAACTCTAAGCCGGTTTGTTCTCTGGACCACTTTGAATCTTTGTATTGGATCTAGACCGCACGTTGAAAGTCCGATACCTCCTATCTTAGACCGTTAGGACCGTCTAGCTGGGCTTGACACTCATTCCAAAAATCAAGTCAAACCGATGATCACAGGCTATTTCATTGAGCCCGGACCGAAGAGAGTGTGAATAGGGACATAGTTGGAATTTCAAATTCAAATCTGGCACACAAATTTGACGCATCAGTATTAAGCATTCTGACCGTCAGAATACAGCCAAATTACACCCTTGGATCAGGAAAAATATCTATTACATATCACGAGACTTATAGGCCTGATCTTGGTGCGGTGACCGTTAAACTGAAACTGGGCCGCCACGTGCGATCTGGGAACCCAACCGGTCTGAAAACTGGATGTGTGCTAGATCCAGTATGCATGAGCTTAAGTCCGACCGCATTTGGCCTGGGGACCTCCAGAAATGCCCTTTTGGACCGAAACGGCCCCGATTTGGTTAGGCACCAAGTAAACATTGTTCCCAAGCCTATTTTGGGAATGTTTTAGGCTATAAAAGGGGTTGAAACCCTCACTCCTCTCTCCCATCCGAATTTGAGAGAAGCCCTAGCTTGGGAGAGAGAAAAAGAGTGAGAGATTGTGAGAGAGTGGGAGAGTTCTTCCCGCCACTTGTGCTACGTGTTGCACATGCTTAAGCAACACTCCTCTACCGCTTTCCCGGCGATTCCACCGCAATCCTAGGTAAGTAAAAACCCTAAATAGTTGGTGATTTGAGTTTTTCTTGTTTCCATAGCGATGTAGCTTATGGATCTTATGTATTAGGCTCCTTACTCGCCGTAGACGAAGCATATACACTCCGCTTCAATTCCCGAGTCTACAAGACACTAGGTGAGGATTTTAGACGCTTTGATTGACGGTTCCCAATGCTTTCAATGTCGTTTAATAGTAGATTCTTGACGGCATCGCCGTTTGACATGTACAAAATGCTCTCCGTTTCCCGTTTCGTAAGCTAACGAAGAATATGAGATTTAGGGCATTTTAGTCATTTGTAGGAAGTACTGTTTGCATTCATATTTTGCTGATGTGATTGACATGGTTTGTTGTCGCATTAGGAAGTTAGGAATGCGTGCATAATTAGTTTGGCGAAGAGATTCGCCTAGTTGCACACTTTGGGTCGACATGCTATATGTAGACCTAAGTGTGTAGTGCATGTGTTTGTATAAATGCTTGTATTAGTATGTATTGAATTAAATGATGTTATTTGATACTTTGTGATTGATTTTTCAATTATTATGCCGACCTAAATGATTTTCTACATGTTGACAAAATGCATGATTTCATTACATGCATGGAATGTATGTGCTTGAGGATTTGCTTAAGTTGAATATGCATGGGAAGTATGCCTTGAAGATTTGCTTAAGTTGAAAGTTATAACATGTGTTAACATGCTCACATGATGTATTTCAATTCCAATACCTTGTATAGTAATTCCATAGATGTGTGGGACTTGACTTAGTCCAGGCAGTCGGTAACCGAGCGATTTCGTGGCTGACTGGTCATAGCCACGAACGACGCGTAGATGAATGTGATTCGTGTTGAGAGTTGGCGGCAGTGGTTAGGCCACGCGAAGTGTTTTACGCACTTCATGTCGTCCAATTCGATATGCGATCGCGCTAGTCGAGCCCGTCAAGTAACCC
This sequence comes from Magnolia kwangsiensis, assembly GCA_037074715.1. NCBI lineage: Eukaryota > Viridiplantae > Streptophyta > Magnoliopsida > Magnoliales > Magnoliaceae > Magnolia > Magnolia kwangsiensis. The sequence continues at coordinate 75,637,235 of CM073578.1, forward strand.
GACTGGCCGATGTTTGTTCACCTTGTATGTAACATAACTGCTTGAACCTAGGGTACTGAACTTACCATTGTAAACCCTATTAACCGTGGTACCTTGATCCACGAAGACTCATGAGCCGGGCATGGTGGTATGGGACACCGTGGTCGAGCTGTCGGCCTACGCTGGGGCCACAAACCTCCCCGTAGTGACCAGTGAGCACCTTGACTCGTGAGCAGATTATGGTGGTATGGGACACTATATTCTAGCTGTCGGCCTACACTGATCAGGCGACGAGCCCTTTGTAGTGACCGCGAGCGTATTCTGAGTTCACGGGAGGCGACGACCCTTCCGTGCAGTAGAGTACAGTAGGCCTGTATTGATAAGGTGATGGGGGAGCGGTGCAACGAGTGCGAGCAACAGCCCTGGCAGCCCTTGCAGTGACCTACGAAATGTACATCGTATGAGATTACTAGGAGTGACGACCCTAGACAGGATCCGTGTTGGGATTGATACAAGGGAGGTACCTTAGTTTCCCAATCCTGCTGTTTGAATGGACTAATAACAACTTGGTAATCATATCACCATAGCATTGCATGTGCCTGGAAGATGTGGAGCACTCTAGGGAGTGTGGCATGCCGCGGTCGTAAGATGTTGCCGTATGAGGGTGATCGTCGGTGAGGGCATACATCACGTCATATCATCTTGCATTAACAACAGTATTAGGACTTGTCTGATTTACTGCTTTACTATTATCGCGTGACTGAATTGTGAACATGCTAATCTTTGCTCTATGATTCCACTGAGTTGATCACTCATTCCCACGTTACGGGATGGTGTTTGCAACACCCACCAGACCCTGTTGTAGTTGCAGGTGACGATGAGATCCAGGAGGTGGAGCTAGATGATGACGAGGACCAGGATGAGTTCTCGTATATGCAGTATCATGACGGCTTCCCGTAGGTGACCTGGATCGAGGGGACATCAGTGGGACTTTTCTTTTTGAACATTATTCTTTTGTTATGTACATGTATATGAGACTCAGAGATGTAGTCATACTTTGGAGACAGTTGAGATTACTTTGTTTTTCCATACAGTGATATATATCTTGTTTAGTCTTCCGCTTGCTTTTATCACTGGATCTGAAGTATGAATTGCAGTTTTGGTATACTTTTACTCATGTGAATGCTTAAAATCAGACAACATTGAATCATAACCATTTTTGTTGCATAAGTGACGGTCTGGAACTCGGGAGTTGAGTTTATACACGACCCCCGATTTTCAGGGTGTTACAAGTTGGTATCAGAGCATGAATGAGAGTATACTGGGCCTGGGTTATGGTCTTGCGACGTACGCTGTCGCTTCCTTTGACTTAGGTGGGTGCGAGAAGGGTCTAGAAACACTTCTAGGATCATAGATTCGCCGATAGGCGAAGTCTATAAGGATCGATCGCAAGATCGAGTCTGTAACGTATCTCGGGTCGCGTAAAGCGACCCGAATCACCTCTAAGCTGTAGGAAGTCGGGTGGAGACGTCCTATGAGCGGTTTTAAACCGCAAAGGTGAACCTTTGGGCCGTGGAATGACCACGACTCCAGTAATCAATCGCCAGGGCTTAAAAACCCCGTTTTGCCAAAAATTCTCAAAATTCCTTCTCTAAACACTTCAACCTTCAGTTCTTTCTTATCCATTTCATGTTAGGCATCAAACCTAATGTGAAAATAACACAAATTAGTACATTCACCAAATTTTACAGTGAATAGTAAAATTTCATGAAAAATGGCCATAAGGCCATTCTAACTTCACTTTCTTTAGCAACTAAGGAGCTAGAAAGATGTACTGGATCCTTCTACCCCAAATTCATATGCTGCATCATATGTTTTGGTATTCGGGATTGCGATGTGGACCTGGAAAGCCCCAAAAACATGTTTGGGCTCATAGGGACCAAAATACTATGAACTAAGGGGTGGGATCAGACTTTTTGGGACCCTGGGACCAAGGGGGACCAGACCCATGGGGTCCCACCGGTCAACTTGCGAGTTGACCGGCGATGCCATCGCCGGCCGGGCGATGCATCGCCGGCCGGCCATCTCCGATGGTGCTGCCCTTTGGGCGCACCCACTTAAATGCCTCCCCCATCACTCCTAGCTACCTCCCATCCCACGAAAACCCCTAAAACACCCCTCTCCTTCACAAACAGCCCCCTTGCATGCCCTAGATTTGATTTTCAGCGCTCCATTCCAAACCCCGGCGACCCAAACCCCTCCTAATCCCTTCCTTGGCCAAAACCGACCACCACCCATTGATTATTGGGTGTTGGCAGCCCCTTTCCTTGAAGATTTTCCCATTTGGAGCTCCAAAATCCCCCAAATAGTGCCGAAATCGTGAGCAGCTCCATTCCATCTTTTTGTTCTTATTTTTCCCTGAAACTACAGCCTTGGGAAGCTTGAAGCATCCCTCTACGACGCCTAGATTTCCTTTTGTCAGATTGGGCAGCCATTTCTCCGCATTTTCGGCGTTTTCCATGGCTTTTGTGGGAGCTATTTTGGGTCTTTTGTCACTCTCATCCATCCTGTCTTTGATGGGTAAGAGGAAAACTGCAACAGACGAGGCTGGGCCGAGCCGCCCTGCTCGATTGAGAAGACCGCGGGGTGGTGCCGCAAGTTCAAGCGCCGCCGCAGGTCCAGCGGCAGTCCTGGAGTGCCGTACAAAGCGGGATTTGGATCCCCATGCACATCTTGGACGAACCATCCTATCAGAGATGCCTCATGGTGAATACACTGATCGTAGAGTGTTATTTGAGGCGGACGTAGATGGGCGATTGTTCGGCGAGTATCTGTTGTTCGAACGCATTGAAGCTGCGCACTGGGGACCGATCTTTGAAGCTCGCGCTCGTGCTAATGTGAGCACTGTTCGTGCCTTCTATGCTAGCATCCAGAGTCCTACCTTGGAGCCCTTGCAGTTCAAAATCCCTTTTGGTAGAGATCGGATGGCTACGATCGACGTCCAGTTGGTTGCGCGACTTCTCAACGTGCCTCTAGGTGATGTACATCCAAGTGAGAAGAATTTGAGGACTAGACGTGAACGAGATCGCCGCACTAGGTTTCTGTGCGGTAAGTTGGTTCCATGGCAGCCTAATAATAGCCTCAAGGCGACGTACATGTCTGAGGATTTGCGCCTGCTGCACCATATCTGCACGTTCAATGTCTATCCCAGGTCGACGAACCGCATTGAATGTACACGCCTTATGGTCGATTTCTTATTTCTGGTGGCCCAGGGAGAGAACGTATGTATGGCCACTTTCATCTTACGGCAGATAGTTCTCATAGCCAGGTCGAGAAGAACATCCGAATCCCTTCCCTTTGGCTGACTCATTTGCAAGATTGCGCTTGAGTTTGCCTATAGACTTGGACCCGAATTGCCGGTATCGATTCACACCATCGATGAGTCGACGATGGTTAAGATGAAGATTGGGTCGCAATATCGTGAAAATCAACTTGAAAGGGATAGTGGGGACGACTTTGACGAAGAGGAAGATCAAAGCGAAGGAGAACCTAGTGCAGAGGTTCAGGAAGAGACTCAGGAAGAAGCAGAAGAGGAGGCTCAGGATACTGATGAGAGTCCTCCTCCTTCTGCGCAGACTACTATTGACGATCGCATTGCTCGGATGGAGGAGAGTCAGACCGCTTTGCGAAGGGAAGTCCAAGAACTTCGAGCAGAGGTCGCTGATGCCAAGGCCGTTATGAAGAAGAAATTTGGCAAGGTGACTCGCACCTTGAAGGCAATCCTGTGTTGCTTACAGGATAAGGGTGCTCCTCCTCCGTCGCCAGACTCCGACTAGCGACGCGATCTTTGATGTTGTTATGAGTAGTTAGCCATTTTCTGTTTTATGTGTGTAAAGCCTATTAGGGCTAGTGCTTTGCTTATGTTGCTGTTGCTTAACTGTCTTAATTTCCATGTCATTCTAGTCATGATGCTTGTAAGGATATATCCCTTGTATTGTGACAATTTTGATTAATTGAAATGCATGGAATGCCTTTGACTCTTTAGTGAATGATTGTGGTGTATTTGAGCAATTGAGACTGACAAGGTTGCGCCCTATTTTGAATATAGGGAATGCCACCTAAGACTACGAGGAGCACGGTTCGGCTTTCGTTGTCTGGGCAGATGGATCAGACTCCCTCTCAGTCTGGCACTCGTCCGGACCCTGCTGTGGGCCCGATTCCTGAGACTGTTCGATCGTCTCAGCCTGCTACTGGTCCTACAGATGGACCACCGCCATTTACACCATCAGTTAGAGAGCCACAGCGCGCATCTACTTCCGCACCTCATCCGCCACAGCCTGCTCCGCCACCTGATAGATTCGAGCAGATGATGGCTATGATGCTACAGCAGCAGCAGTTATTGACTACCATAGTCGGGACGTTAGCCCAGGGTGGGGGTGCGACTGCATCTACTCCGCCTGCACCACCTGCGCATCCAGCTGAGGATGCCTATGCTTACGCCCAGGATGAGGGCATAGCACTTCCTGCGCAGCCTGCTTTCCCTGCGGGGAACCCTGCCGACACACGGGGCCTTCTGGAGCGATTTCAGCGCTTGCGGCCTCCTACTTTCACGGGTTCTCACAGACCCGAGGAGGCTGAGTTTTGGCTCGACCGAGTGTCGAAGATTCTGCGCATGTTGCACTGTACTGAGGCAGAGCAGGTAGAGCTGGCTACCTTCCAGTTTGAGAGAGAGGCCAGTATGTGGTGGGATAGTGTATTGCGGACTGTTACCGCAGACTTCGTGTGGACATGGGCAGCATTCGAGTTTCGCTTCCATGAGAAGTATTATCCTCAGACCTACAGGCACGAGAGGGAGAATGAGTTTCTCCGTCTCAGGCAGGCAGCGATGACGGTCACCGAGTATGAGCATCGGTTCACAGAGTTGGGCAGGTACGTCCCGACGATTCTAGCTGATGAGCAGATGCGCATACGGTGCTTTTTGGAGGGCTTGCGACCGGATATTCGGTCGAAGATGTGCTGTATCAGTTTCTCCTCCTATGCGGAGTTGGTTCACATGTCCATGCGGGCAGAGCAGGACGTGGATCGACTTGCGCGATCACGAGGCCCGACTACTTCCAGGCCGCGACCGGAGTTGCCAGATAGGCCCTTCGCGGGCAAGAGGCCTCGCATTGATCCTCCTACCAGGACCACGGCGCCAGTGGGACCGTTTCGGCGCCCTGATCTATCATGCACATACTGTGGGAGGACGGGCCACCTAGCGCCGAGTTGCTTTTCGAGGATGCGGGACAGTGGGTTCTCGCCGCCGCAGAAGATTGATCGTGTACGTCCACAGGCGATATCAGCACCGCCTATACGGTCAGCTCCTGCGCAGTCCTCTTTCAGACCCACAGTATCGCAGATTCGACAGCCCCCACGGCCCTTGACACAGCGGCCGAACCGGCCACAGCAGGCTCGAGTTCATGCACTGACCGCTGAGGCAGCTACGACGCCGACTTTCCAGCATTCAGCCTTCGAGGTCACGGGCCATATCGGAGGTACTCCCGTTCTTGTCATGGTGGACACTGGTTCCACGATTTCCTTGATATCGCGTGCCGTAGTCAGACGTCTTGGGTTGCAGACTATCACTATGGATAGCGTGCGAGTCCTTGCAGCTCATGGAGATTATTCGGATGTCACCCAGATGTGTGAGGGTTGTTTACTTGATCTGGGAGGCAGGACGATGACTCTTGATTTGGTCGTCGATCCCTCGCTCGTATATCTCGACGTCATTCTTGGCATGGACTGGTTGACTGCAGCGAGAGCCGAGATTGACTGCGAGGCTCGTGTGGTGACGGTGTACGAGCCTGAGGGCACGCCTTTCACATTTTCAGTGCGGGTAAATCTTCCTTTCCGCATTCTTAGCTACGCCACTCTATTGCGCGACGCTGGTGCCCAGGTACTTGAGCAGACGCCAGTTGTTTCTGAGTTCGGGGATCTGTTCAGGAAGATCCCTGGTTTGCCGCCCCGACGTGAGATCGATTTCACTATCGATCTGATTCCTGGTTCTACACCCGTCTCACTGCCGACGTATCGCATGGCACCATGTGAGATGGAGGAGTTGAGGACGCAGATTGATGGTCTACTAGAGCTTGGCCTTATACGGCCTAGCGTATCTCCTTGGGGAGCACCGGTCTTGTTCGTGAAGAAGAAGGATGGTTCGCTGCGATTGTGTATTGATTATCGCAGGCTGAACCAACTCACAGTGAAGAACAAGTACCCTTTGCCCAGGATCGATGACTTATTTGATCAGTTGAGAGGAGCGCAGTACTTCTCGAAGATTGATCTTCAGTCAGGATATCATCAGCTGCGCGTCAGAGATGAGGACGTGCAGAAGACAGCGTTCAGGACCAGTTTTGGTCACTACGAGTTCCTCGTGATGTCGTTCGGTCTCACGAACGCACCGGCCGTGTTCATGGATCTGATGAACCGGGTATTGCGGCCTTTCCTCTATCGATTCGTCGTTGTCTTCATCGACGACATTTTGGTATACTCTAGGAGTCGAGAGGAGCATGAGGAGCACTTGCGTTTGGTCCTTGATCGCTCAGACATAATCAGTTGTTCGCACAGTATAAGAAGTGCGACTTCTGGAAGCAGGAGGTGAAGTTTCTGGGACACGTGGTGTCCAAGGATGGCATGGCAGTTGACCTGTCTAAGGTAGCTGCGGTGCAGGACTGGGAGCAGCCTGGTTCTGTCACTGAGGTGAGGAGTTTCTTGGGTCTCGCTGGCTACTATCGGCGCTTCATTCAGGACTTCTCGAAGATCGCGAGACCCTTATCTCAGTTGACACGGAAGGACGTGAAGTTCGCCTGGAATGATAAGGCGGAGTCAGCTTTTCAGGAGCTGAAGGACAGACTTACGTCTGCCCCTGTGCTAGTATTGCCAGAGCAAGGGGTTAAATACACTATATACACTGACGCGTCTAGCGTTGGTTTAGGTTGTGTCCTTATGCAGAGGGACAGGGTAATTTCGTATGCCTCGAGACAATTAAGGAAGCACGAGGAGAATTACCCTACACACGACCTGGAGTTGGCAGCCGTGATATTCGCACTGAGACTCTGGAGACATTACCTCTATGGAGAGGAGTTCGAGCTCTTTTGCGACCACAAGAGCCTCAAGTACATATTCACACAGCGGGACTTGAATATGAGGCAGCGGCGATGGATGGAGACGCTGAAGGACTTCAAGTTTGAAGTCTCTTACCATCCTGGGAAGGCGAACCTTGTGGCTGATGCGTTGAGCCGCAAGAAGGCGATAGAGTTTGCGGCTCCGCTGATGGTTGCCGAGTGGGATATGGTTGAGTTTTTGCGAGACTTTGAGCAGAAACTCACCGTAGAGGAGCCATTTGAGTTCATCGCACATGTTCAGGTGCGATCCCCGATCGATGACCGTGTCATCGAGGCGCAGAGGGACGACGCGCATCTTACTGAGCTTCGAGAGCAGGCCAGTGATGATGCTGACGCCGACTGGCGAGTTGGCATGGATGGGGGCTTACGTTACCGTGGCCGCCTATGCGTTCCTGATGTCCCTGACTTGAGACGAGAGATTCTCGAGGCTGCGCATTCTACTAGACTCGCGATGCATCCTGGCAGCACGAAGATGTATCGTGACGTGAAGAGGACGTACTGGTGGGAAGGTATGAAGACCCACATAGCTGAGTTCGTGTCCCGTTGTCTCACTTGTCAGCAGGTGAAGGCAGAGCATCGCCGACCACCTGGACTTTTGCAGCCTATGCCTATTGCAGAGTGGAAGTGGGATTTCATTTCCATGGACTTCATTTCTGGGTTGCCGAAGACGAGGAAGGGGCATGATTCCATTTGGGTGATCGTCGACCGATTGACGAAGTCGGCGCACTTCCTACCGATCAGAGTTACGAACTCTGCAGACGAGCTGGCTAGATTGTATATTAGGGAGATCGTGCGTCTGCATGGAGTTCCGTTGGAGATCGTGTCGGACAGAGACACGCGGTTCACTTCTATTTTCTGGACTCGCATTCAGGAGGCTATGGGTGTGAAGTTGAAGTTCAGTACTGCCTTCCACCCACAGACGGACGGACAGACAGAGCGAGTGAACCAGATCCTGGAGGACATGTTGCGAGCTTGCGCATTGGACTTCAAGGACAGTTGGGATGACTGTCTTGCATATGCGGAGTTTGCGTACAACAATAGCTTCCAGGCGAGTATCGGCATGGCACCTTATGAGGCGCTGTATGGGCGACCTTGTCGCGCACCGCATTGCTGGTTAGAGGTCGGTGAGCGCAGCTTGATTGGCCCAGAGTTGGTGCAGGCGACGTCAGAGAAGATTGATATTATTCGACGTCGGCTACTTACAGCGCAGAGCAGACAGAAGAGCTACGCCGATACGAGACGGAGACCACTAGAGTTCACAGTCGGGGATCATGTGTTTTTGCGAGTTTCCCCTATGAAGGGAGTCCTTCGGTTCGGGAAGAAGGGGAAGCTGGCACCGCGATACATTGGTCCATTTCAGATCCTCGATCGTGTGGGAGCAGTGGCTTACCGATTGGCTTTACCCACGCCCCTCGCGAGCGTCCACAACGTATTTCATGTTTCTATGCTGAAGAAGTACGTTGCTGATCCTTCTCATATCATCAGATGGGAGCAGGTGCAGTTAGGAGAGGATGTTACTTATATCCTGCGACCGACACGCATCTTAGACCGGAAGGAGCAGGTACTGCGTAGCAAGGTGATTCCCCTTGTGAAGGTACTATGGACGCATCATACTGAGGAGGAGGCTACTTGGGAGACAGAAGCCGAGATCAGAAAGAACTACCCACAGCTTCTCGAGGAGTACGAAAAGGTACAAAATTTCGAGGACGAAATTATTTGTTAAGGGGGGTAGATTGTAACGCCCGTGAAAAATCCATACTTGGGCTCGAGTACCAACTCGACATGAATTTGCGTAGAATTCATTCCTTTGGAAAATTTGACTAGGTTAGCTAGTGCAACGTTAGAATAGCTGGGAAATGGTCCCTGATCACTTTAAATACGTTCTACAAGGCCCGAAGCGAGTGGAACTAAGGGTGCTATAATGCTCTAAAGCCTCGGATCAAACTCTAAGCCGGTTTGTTCTCTGGACCACTTTGAATCTTTGTATTGGATCTAGACCGCACGTTGAAAGTCCGATACCTCCTATCTTAGACCGTTAGGACCGTCTAGCTGGGCTTGACACTCATTCCAAAAATCAAGTCAAACCGATGATCACAGGCTATTTCATTGAGCCCGGACCGAAGAGAGTGTGAATAGGGACATAGTTGGAATTTCAAATTCAAATCTGGCACACAAATTTGACGCATCAGTATTAAGCATTCTGACCGTCAGAATACAGCCAAATTACACCCTTGGATCAGGAAAAATATCTATTACATATCACGAGACTTATAGGCCTGATCTTGGTGCGGTGACCGTTAAACTGAAACTGGGCCGCCACGTGCGATCTGGGAACCCAACCGGTCTGAAAACTGGATGTGTGCTAGATCCAGTATGCATGAGCTTAAGTCCGACCGCATTTGGCCTGGGGACCTCCAGAAATGCCCTTTTGGACCGAAACGGCCCCGATTTGGTTAGGCACCAAGTAAACATTGTTCCCAAGCCTATTTTGGGAATGTTTTAGGCTATAAAAGGGGTTGAAACCCTCACTCCTCTCTCCCATCCGAATTTGAGAGAAGCCCTAGCTTGGGAGAGAGAAAAAGAGTGAGAGATTGTGAGAGAGTGGGAGAGTTCTTCCCGCCACTTGTGCTACGTGTTGCACATGCTTAAGCAACACTCCTCTACCGCTTTCCCGGCGATTCCACCGCAATCCTAGGTAAGTAAAAACCCTAAATAGTTGGTGATTTGAGTTTTTCTTGTTTCCATAGCGATGTAGCTTATGGATCTTATGTATTAGGCTCCTTACTCGCCGTAGACGAAGCATATACACTCCGCTTCAATTCCCGAGTCTACAAGACACTAGGTGAGGATTTTAGACGCTTTGATTGACGGTTCCCAATGCTTTCAATGTCGTTTAATAGTAGATTCTTGACGGCATCGCCGTTTGACATGTACAAAATGCTCTCCGTTTTCCGTTTCGTAAGCTAACGAAGAATATGAGATTTAGGGCATTTTAGTCATTTGTAGGAAGTACTGTTTGCATTCATATTTTGCTGATGTGATTGACATGGTTTGTTGTCGCATTAGGAAGTTAGGAATGCGTGCATAATTAGTTTGGCGAAGAGATTCGCCTAGTTGCACACTTTGGGTCGACATGCTATATGTAGACCTAAGTGTGTAGTGCATGTGTTTGTATAAATGCTTGTATTAGTATGTATTGAATTAAATGATGTTATTTGATACTTTGTGATTGATTTTTCAATTATTATGCCGACCTAAATGATTTTCTACATGTTGACAAAATGCATGATTTCATTACATGCATGGAATGTATGTGCTTGAGGATTTGCTTAAGTTGAATATGCATGGGAAGTATGCCTTGAAGATTTGCTTAAGTTGAAAGTTATAACATGTGTTAACATGCTCACATGATGTATTTCAATTCCAATACCTTGTATAGTAATTCCATAGATGTGTGGGACTTGACTTAGTCCAGGCAGTCGGTAACCGAGCGATTTCGTGGCTGACTGGTCATAGCCACGAACGACGCGTAGATGAATGTGATTCGTGTTGAGAGTTGGCGGCAGTGGTTAGGCCACGCGAAGTGTTTTACGCACTTCATGTCGTCCAATTCGATATGCGATCGCGCTAGTCGAGCCCGTCAAGTAACCCGACTGGCCGATGTTTGTTCACCTTGTATGTAACATAACTGCTTGAACCTAGGGTACTGAACTTACCATTGTAAACCCTATTAACCGTGGTACCTTGATCCACGAAGACTCATGAGCCGGGCATGGTGGTATGGGACACCGTGGTCGAGCTGTCGGCCTACGCTGGGGCCACAAACCTCCCCGTAGTGACCAGTGAGCACCTTGACTCGTGAGCAGATTATGGTGGTATGGGACACTATATTCTAGCTGTCGGCCTACACTGATCAGGCGACGAGCCCTTTGTAGTGACCGCGAGCGTATTCTGAGTTCACGGGAGGCGACGACCCTTCCGTGCAGTAGAGTACAGTAGGCCTGTATTGATAAGGTGATGGGGGAGCGGTGCAACGAGTGCGAGCAACAGCCCTGGCAGCCCTTGCAGTGACCTACGAAATGTACATCGTATGAGATTACTAGGAGTGACGACCCTAGACAGGATCCGTGTTGGGATTGATACAAGGGAGGTACCTTAGTTTCCCAATCCTGCTGTTTGAATGGACTAATAACAACTTGGTAATCATATCACCATAGCATTGCATGTGCCTGGAAGATGTGGAGCACTCTAGGGAGTGTGGCATGCCGCGGTCGTAAGATGTTGCCGTATGAGGGTGATCGTCGGTGAGGGCATACATCACGTCATATCATCTTGCATTAACAACAGTATTAGGACTTGTCTGATTTACTGCTTTACTATTATCGCGTGACTGAATTGTGAACATGCTAATCTTTGCTCTATGATTCCACTGAGTTGATCACTCATTCCCACGTTACGGGATGGTGTTTGCAACACCCACCAGACCCTGTTGTAGTTGCAGGTGACGATGAGATCCAGGAGGTGGAGCTAGATGATGACGAGGACCAGGATGAGTTCTCGTATATGCAGTATCATGACGGCTTCCCGTAGGTGACCTGGATCGAGGGGACATCAGTGGGACTTTTCTTTTTGAACATTATTCTTTTGTTATGTACATGTATATGAGACTCAGAGATGTAGTCATACTTTGGAGACAGTTGAGATTACTTTGTTTTTCCATACAGTGATATATATCTTGTTTAGTCTTCCGCTTGCTTTTATCACTGGATCTGAAGTATGAATTGCAGTTTTGGTATACTTTTACTCATGTGAATGCTTAAAATCAGACAACATTGAATCATAACCATTTTTGTTGCATAAGTGACGGTCTGGAACTCGGGAGTTGAGTTTATACACGACCCCCGATTTTCAGGGTGTTACATATGTAGTCTAAGTGTTTGTTAAAATATCTGAATGAGATCTTGTTGATGGATTGTACTTATTACGTGTATTAAGACAGGATTCTTAGTCTCCTTAGTCATAAGAATAGTTTTCTTCATGTATTGTAAATTGTCACTATATGATTTATGGGTGAAATACATATGTATGTCAACTTGTCAAATGTGTTTGATAACATGCTCAAATGAGATTTATGTTTGTATTATTCGCTAAATGCTGATATGAGTAACATATGTGATTCCTTATTATATTTAGGTATGTTTGGGACTACCACCTAGTCCAGGCAATCGGTAATGGCTCCTGATTGAGTGACAAAACTAGTTTCGTCACATTAGATACGTTCGATGAATCTGAGTCGTGCGGTGATTAGTAATAGTGGTTAGGCCACGAGGAGTGCGCATGCACTCTATGTCGATTAATTTAGCATGCACTTGTACCAATCAAACTTGTCCAGTAACCTGATTGGTCTAATGTGTGTTTACCATGTATAGACATTACTGCTTGAATCTAAGATACCACTTACCAATATAAAGCCCATTTCAACTTTGGTACCACGATCCACTAAGACTCATGAGCTGGACATGGTGGTATGGGACACCATGGTCGAGTTGTCGGCCTACGTTGGGGTGACGAGCCTCCCCGTAGTGACCAGTGAGCAACCCAAACTTGTGAGCTGAATACGGTGATATGGAACATTGTATTCGAGTTGTCGGCCTATGATCACGTGATAAGCCTCTCATAGTAACCTCGAGTATAAATCAGGCCTACATTAAGGTGACGATCCTTCCATAGTGACCTCAAGTATAAACTCGCGAACTTGCCTATCCACTACTTTTCAAATCAGGGAGGATGTTGCCCTATAACTTACCTATCGTATGTGACAAACTAGGATTGACAACCCTAGATGGATCCTTGTTTGGATAAATGATATAAAGGGAGGTACCTTAGCTTTTCAAATCTGCTGTATGAATAAGCCTAGGAAGTACTTAGCTAACACTATCATGCACCGCACTGCATATGCTTTGGCGAGGAAGTACACAATGGGAGTTGCCATGCACGATCGTGAGATGGTGTCGCTAAGGGAGTGCAGGAGAGGGCGTGCATCATTACAGTATATCATTCCTACATTAATAAGAGTACTTAGGACATGAGTGTTATAATGCTTTATTATTACTGCTTGACTGAAATGATAACATGTTAACCTTTGCCTTATAGTACCACTGAGTTGATCACTAACTTCCACTTTGGGATGGTATTTTAAAACACCAAGTAGACTCTGTTGTAGATGGAGGTGGTGACGATGTCTACGTTGCTGATTGGAATTTCATAGATGAAGAGGAGGAATTCTCATATGTTTAGCTATCAGGCGGGTCTATGTATACCATGTACTGATCGACGGGATTAAAGGGACTATAAGGATTACTTGGGTACTTACATTTTGTATTTTGTAAATTTTGGAACAATACACGTATATATTCATCCTGGTAATATACTCATACTCTAGGGATTAAGAAACACTTATTTACTTTATATACCTATTTCAGTCTTCCGCTTGCTTAACTTCATTATCTATGGAGTATGTTATGCTAATTTAGTATAATCTCACTCATATTTAATATACTAATATGGACAATATTTAAACATCATTATCTATGTTGCGTAAGTGATGTGTTGGAACTCGGGAGTTCAGTTTTTCTCGACTCCCGATTTTCGAGGCGTTACACGGGTCCTAGGTCGACCGGTCGAACCCATCTCCTAGTTTTTCAAGGTTAGTTCTTTAATTCCATTTTTCTTGTAGATTCAAGTTCATATCACTCCTTTTTTTTTATCATTGGTGAGATTATTTTTTTTTCATAGTGGTTTTTGGAGTTTTCTTCTCCAAAATCTGATCTTGAGAAAACCCACTCTAGTTCTTTTGTAATTACTTGGTTCTTTAATTTCCTAGTTGCAAATGGAAGGTAGAGGCAAAAAGAAAAGTTCTCGTGGTCCTTCAACATCTATGTTGACACCTATCATAGTGCACCACCTTCGGTCACCCGAAGATGATCCCACCTATGTGCGGGAAATAAGGTTGTGCAATATTATAATTGAATGACCTATTCATGTTGAACATCTAGCTCCGTTTGAAATCCTTCCCCTTCTTGGATAACATTCTACATTGGGGTGGGCCAGCATACCGGTCCATTGTACAAGCTATGTATGCATGTATCTCTGATTTTCAACGAAAAATATTACATTTATTATTGCAACTAGAGAAGGTCCATTTGAATTAAACTGACATCTGATTTCTAGTCTAATGGACATACCTTTCAATGATGAAGGTATTCTCATTAACACTCTAGTAGTTAAACCATCTACATCTGAAAAATGAATGCTTACTAGAGAATTGTGCAATATAGATGGACAATGAAGTACTAATGGAAATGCACTAGCTTCAAAGTATTTGTTACCCAGATACAGAGTCCTTCACAGGATATTCATTTCTAATGTTTATCCTCGTTCTGGTAACAAAACTGAACTTACTACATTAATGGTTCGAATTCTGCATTCCATTGCTTCTGGAACCAATGTGTGATTTCCTTCTTTAATCTGTCATTGCATCATTCAATTTCGTCTCCATCCTAGACACAGTGATATCCCTTTTACTTATCTTATAACTGTGTTAGCCACCCATATGTTAATGGTTATGCCTGTTGGAGAGGCTCCCATTCAACACCTCGTCTTCAACAACTATAATATAAATAAAATGAATCTGAGATTGGTCGATGGCCAAGTCAATGTGGGTGTTGGAGGAGTTGTTGCAGTGAATGAAGAAGAAGGTGATTTACCTCCAAATGACATTAACATGGATGATTTTTTTTATGAGATCGAATCTGATTCAGTAGATGATCCTAATTATCACCCATCTGACTTTGATACACAATTGCGCTCTTTAGAGGAGAAGGTAGAGAATATGAATGTCCTATGATTTGCAGTTCAAATATATGCACAAATATCTTAGGCACTTTAACAAGGGACTTTATAAACTTGATCCTACCATACTTGCTCCTTCATCGGGTTCTGATTAGTTTTTACTTATCTTGGTTTATAATAACTTTAATGATTCTTGGATTTCTTTTGTCTTATGAGGTTGTATTGAGCTTAACTTGGTTTAACTTGGTTGTACTTGGTTTAATCTAATTGGTTATGCTTGAACATGACTTGCTTATGGATTTATTATATTGTTATCTTGCTCCATTATTCTTCATCAGTCTTCTTATTCTTCCTTATATATCTACTTCCACTTTTATTTATTAGTTCCTTCCTTTGTCATATTGTGACAAAAGGGGGGAGAATTTGTTTGTGGTTGGTAGACATGTAGATGGATTATGGATTATCCTTCCAATTTTAAGGGGGAGTAAGGGGGAGTATTGTTGGTGGAATTGATGCAAATTGATTCGATTTCGTTATAACTGGTGCATGATTCTTTAACCAGATTGTCACTGGTTTCTTTTGATAACTGGTGCATGACTCTTTGCGCGTATAATGCTTGTGTTATTATGAAGTGTATTTTGTCACAAATTTGACAAAGGGAGAGATTGTAAGCGCTATGGTTTCTAGCTCCTACAATTGTCAAATTTTGTAGTGCCAAAACATCTTGGAATCCGTGTCTTGTGTAGCACATTGATATATTCAAGACAGTGCAAGAATAATGGTCTTTACTTCAAGAAAGTCAAATGTAAGATCACATATTCATGTTCGAGTACAACATCAAGTGTGAATTCAATGTTTCAAGATTCAAAGTTCAAGCTTCAAGTCAAGACAAAGTTCCTATACTTTGAACCTCAAGCTCAAGCTTTAATGTCGGTCAAATTCAAGCTTCAAAAGGTCTCAAGTTTAAGCTTCTATTTATGTCAAGATCTCAAGCTTCGTGAATTTCAAAGATCACCTATCAACCAAAGGAAGAGAAGTTTCAATGTTCATACATTATGTATAAGGTATAAATGACCCAGAATTGACCATAGGATAGGTCATTTTGAATACATAATTTAAATTGGATCATTTTATAAGTACATAGACTGCTTCTCGAATAGTCTTGGACTATGTTCGACTAGTCTTAGCACTGGCTCGACCAGTCCAAGAATACCTCAACCAGTCCTAAGTTTTTTACTGATTTTTAGGAATTTTTGTTAAAGCCTCGACCAGTCCTGGAGACTACTCGGTCGGTCGTATGAATAATGCTCAACTTGTGCTCGACCAGTCCCGCAGCTCGATTCAAAGTCCAACAACTAAATTGGGTTCCACACAACCAGTCATGGACAGGACTCGACCGGTCGTGGAAGCCACTCGACCGGTTGAGCAGACCCTATGACCAGTCGTAGAACGACCTTATCTTATTATGCCTAAACTTTCAAAAGTTTGTTGGTCCTATGACTAGTCGTACCGACCTCAGGACCAGTCGATAGTGCAATTTCTTCACTTATAAATAGAGCACAATTTTCAGAGTTTAATATTCAATTCAAGCTAAATCAATACGCCACTCTGAGAGATAAGTTAGTGATATTCTTAAGTTATTTTATGCTCATTATATATTCTCTTTAATTAGATTTCTTTGTATTTGATTTTGCATTCTACATTCTAATTTTATTTGAAAGAGGAATTGAAGTATTCTCATTTCTTAGAATCAAAATCAAATCAAGCTAGCCCAAGGTGATTTAATTTAAAATCAATCTAGAACCTAGAACCATTTCATAAGTGAGTGTGGACATTGAACTTCTACTCCGATTTGGTCTTTCCGGGATGCATCAAAAGGAGAATATCCAAGTATTTTACAGCTTCGTAAATTCTTTATTTTGGTTTCATAGAGATTATTCCAGAAAAATCTTTTTTGTTTTGGTTTTTCTGAGGTGATCCAAAAAAATCAAAGTGTGGGGTTTTTTGAATTGTGTAAGCCCACTTGAAAGGCAATTGTCAGGGTCTTAGGTGAACGTTAAAAAACCTATTTTTATAGTGAATGCCAATATTCACTGTGTGAGTATATTAGGAGTGGAGTAGTTGTGTGGCTATTGTTTAACATTTGGTGTGCACACAAGCGATCCATTATAATTCTTTGTGTTTGGTGGATTTGTGGTTTATTTTTTTTACTTTTGTGATTTAAGATTGTGGGATGTATTTGTGTGTGTGAATGTTGTAATCTGTACATTTCAGCATTGTATCGTGAATGTTCCAATAGATTAGTTTCTATTTCTTTCATATCCTCTTCAGTTTGAGTTTTTGATACTCACTAACGTTCTAGTAAGGTTTTCCTACTATAAACCATTGGTTTTTAGTGTCAGGTTGTCCTTAGAACCAAGTTTGTATCAACCTCTCAATACTAGATTTTTGAGGTTGTTTTATATTTCCGCATTGTGTATTATTTAAGTGTTATCTTTATTTAATTATTTTAATTTCGTTGTTAATTTTTTAAATTTGGCATAGTCCTATTCACCCCCCCCCCCCCCCCCCCCCCCTCCCTCCTCTAGAACTTAATAGCTCGGCCTTTTCACAGTACATGCAGGATAAGACATTGCCTTCTATTTCTCTTGTATTTACTTACAAGTTATATCAGGATATTCGTAATTATTTTTTTATGGCTTAAATTGTAATATTTTATAGGTGGATGGATATTTCTTTCTTTTCATTTATATTATTCAATTAGTTAATGTTTCTTAAATCTCATATTATATAGTTGGGTAATTGCGTTCATTCATCACTATAACTTTTTTTTTAATGTTATCTTAACCTAAATAGATATTTTTCTTTTAAAAGATACACCTGTAGATATGTCATCGGAAGATGATGCATCATCAGATATTTGGGATTATGGAGTCCAAGTCTACTCCCAAGATGAAAAGATAAAGTTACAATGTAAGTTGTGTGGAAAGCAATTTGTAAACAAAAGAAATCGACCGAAATTACATTTGGCTTGTCAGGGAGGAGACGCTGCACAATGTAGTACAACCAATACAACTAGCCACTGAATATATAGAAGTAGGCCTATTATAAATGAAGAAGGGTTAAGTAGAGGAACTGCCTCCGGCTCCAGGCCTTTCACAATTAGTAGAGAAGAAGAACAAGAGAGAATTTTAAGGGGACAAGAAGAACACAATTATAAAGAGGCCGTAAAAGAAATCTTGAAAATAACATCCAGATCAAGGAGTACCAGACAACAACATCCACCCCTTTTGAGACAACATGAAGTTGAAGCAGGCATGAGCACAACTAAATCATTGAAGTTTCTTAGAAGTCTAGCAGCATTTTATAGGCAATTGGGAATCCCATACAAATTGGATCATAAAAAGTGGCTGAAAAAACTTGTTCAATCTATGAATGAGGACGATGGGAAGACATCTCCACCATTCAATTCACCAGGGTTGAATGACCATCTTTTAGATACCTCCAGCTCAAAGTTGGCCCAAGTTCTCTTGCAGTTGAAGCTGTAAAAAAAGAACCAAATGATGATTCTGGTGACGAAGGTGGAGGTGGAGGAGGGGGTTACTATTACGGACAAGGTTAATCTAGTTACACGCCATGAAGGCATTCATCATACAGAGGTTATTGAATGTATAAAAGTTTTACCTAATCTGCACGTGCATGTTAGGTTTATTTACATTGTTCTTTTTATGGACATAGTTTATTTACTTTGGAAGTTGGATCTGTGATATTTTAATTTTTTAACAGTTGAATGACCTAGCTAAATGGTCTAACATATTGATATCATGCACTGATGCACATATGTGAATATGCGATCATGGCATATGCAATCTGGCACAAATGTGAATCGCATTGTTGCATATGCGAAAATATGCGATCGCATATGCGATGTATGGACTCTTAATCTCTCTCTCTCTCTCTTATATTGCCACTCCAAGCAGTCTTAATGTCTATTTTAATTGATTTTATTTCTTTCAAATATATTTTAAATATATGTAAAATTATTTATTTAATAACTTAGGAAAGTTAACCTTAAGTTCTTATTTTTTTACAATTTTTTAGAATTTTTCCATATATATATTTTTTTATTTTCAAAAAATTAAAAATAAAACAGAAGACTTGATCCAAATCATACCCAACTTGAAACAACTCGGTTTCCCTGACTGAGTCGGATCGGTTCAGGTCAGGCCAATAGGGCATTGGATCAGATCGAGTTAGCTAACCCGGACTCGGTCTCGGTTCGGATCGAGTTCAAGTCAAATACTTGAAAAATTGAGATCGAGTGGAGTTGGACCCATCCGGTCCAACTTGACATGATGCCCACCTCTAATCATGAATCATCATGCTTAGGTATTATATAAAAAAATCACTCTAAGAAAATTTTAGTCAAAAAAATCTTCCTTGTGATGCGCCAAACTCGGGAGTATGGAAGCCAAGTGTTGGATTCAGAGCATTATGGAAGCCGAGTGTTAGATTTAGAGCATTACGGAAGTTATCCATTATCAGATTTTGGGCTTGACGTGGTGTGCATGCACCTATGCCACACTATACCGGGGAACCCAGTCAAACTGGGTTTGACCCGATGAAAACGGTAATGGGTTGGGAGCTTTCTATGACCCGATGCCACACTACAAGTTGAGATTGCATTAGGATATAGCTAATCTTATGTTTAGTTAGGACATAGGCTGCAGGAATTGGATTAAGAGAGAGACTATAAGAGGTCTCTTTCAGGGGGGCAAGCCCTTTTAGACCCTAAAAATCAGAACAAGAGAGGAGTGGAGTTGCACTCCTGTTTGAAAGAGAGCTGAAAATGGCTACACTAGGCCACTGTTCGATCTTGGACTGAGTCCCGACTCGGTCCATGCCCTCCTAAGAAGAGGGAGAAAAAGAAAGGACCAAGAGAGAGAAAGGAGAAGGAGAATCGAGAGAAAGGAGAGAGTTGGGTTGGTGGCTGTTACACCAACCCAACTCGGTTGAGTACAACATGACTTGTTCACAACCCCAAGCGCAAAGCTGCATTATAGTAATAACTCGGTGAGATCGAGATCGAATCCATAGGGAATGGAGAACATGGTCTAGTACTAATCTAAGTCTAACTTGGTTGGTTGGATTTTAATCCAATGATTTAAAGGGAAAAATAAATAATAAAGATAAAACAATAAGGATCTAGGAATCCACTTGTAATAATATCAACATCAATTTGCTTCTTCAATATAAAATAACACAATTGGAATCGAAGTCCCAATCTATCCAGTCAGATGATAGAACGGTTAAACCATTCACAAGTATTAAGATAAAAATGATTTCAATTAACCAATTCTTTCATTAAGCACTCAGACATCAATCACAGAGAATCAAAAGCATCTAATGCACCCCTAAGCATCATTGGATTAATCAATTATACATTGATTCATTCTCTAGATCAAAAATCAAAGCATTCATTGTACCCGGAGTTCATAATGAATCCAAAAATAAAAAACTCAAAGAATTTCAAAGTAAATTCAAACTAAACCAATCTACTATCGTCATTCAAAGTAATAGCATTAAATTCAACAAATTAAACACTGAAATTAACTACAAGCTTCATCCCGTAGCCTTAGCTAATAGATTAACAAGTCATAGCTGACTAAAAAATAAAAGAAAAACTAAAAGATCTACTGGAACCCATGAAGAAATCAAAGTAGAAGAACATTGTCAGTGTTCCACTTAGGCCTTCTTTACCTTTCCAAATCCTAAAAGATTATTTGGAATAGCCTAAGGACTCATTTAAATAGTTTTTTTAACTCAAACTTTTACACCACCACAGAATAGTTCACAAATCACCTCAAATTTACACACTCTGTGCATCTTCAATAACAAACTTCGATGGCATCAAATTATCTTCGATGTCATTAAAACTCATCCAAAACTATCTAGCGAGTTGAGCCTGAAATTCCTAAATTATCGATGCAATCGAAGTAACTTCAATGTCATCAAAGTCTATTTTTAAACTTATTTTCGGAGTCTCTTTTTATATCCAGAATTTTAGAATATTATTTTTCTAGCTAATTTATAGGATTCTTTTTCTTCACTTCAAATCTTTGCTTCATTCCTCTCTTAGTTTTCTTGGATCTTTGGCATGTGAATTCTTCATTAATGACTTTCAAATCTTCAATTCTTCATTATCTTCTTTTAAGCTCTAAATCAATCCTTTTAAGCGCATATTCATCATAGGCTTCCGGATCATCTCACGTGACAAAAACATATGTAATTAAATTAAATTATCAATTAAATGTTAGGAAAACAAATGTAATTGAAGGGTTAAATCTGTAATATTTGAGTCCTAACACGACTCAAGCACTGGTCTAGTCCCGGGGGCTGCTGGTTATTCCAGCCTAAGGGAAAGGTAAAGAGAAGTAGAAGAAGAATAAGAAGAAAGGAAAGAGAGGAAGAGAAAATGAGAGGGAGACAGAGACTGTGAGGAGGCTGCTGCTGTCAAGGCAGGTGGACTCAACTCACTGGGTTTGGGTTGGATTGACCATACCCACTGCTGGACCTTCTAGTAAGAAGAAAAGAGAAGAGAAGCAGAATAAAAGAAAGAAAGAAAAGGAGAGAGTAAAGAAAAGGAGAGAGTGAGAGAGAGGAAGAGAACTAAGAAAGAAAGACGCGTTAGTGGCTATTGAGTCGACTCGGCTAAAACCAAGTCCATTTGGGTCAAGCTAGGCCCGGTCTAGTTGGAGTTCCAACAGGGAGAGAGAGAAAGTGAGGGAGAGAGTAAGGAAGAGAAGGAGAGGAAGAGAAAGGAAGAAAGGAAAAGGGAGAAGAGAGGGATTTAGGCTGTTGTTGAACCGGTCGAGTCAACTCGATGGAGTTATTAGGCTGTGTTTGGATCTAGCCTACTCTAACCTTGTAGTTGCTGGGTGATATAAATCCAAGGTGGATTCGTGTTGAGTCGCTGATTTAAACCACTAATCGAGGTTTAACCGTATCGGGTTGCAGTCATGTGTCATCCAACTAGCCACACATTTAAGTTATTCAGTCCAGGTGAGGACTCACCCTTTAAGCTTCCCACTTAAATTCATAATTGGTGCTTTAATCTCTCCCATTTAACATCTCTTAAGTTACTTGATTGAATTAATTATCTCATTATATGAACAAGCTAATTGTTTGCGCAATTGATTCCTGTGTTAGATAATAGACATTTCTCTTTAATTTTGCAATCATAAATGATTTGATGATAACATGCTATCTTTAATCATACAATCTGTTAATTAACTCTGTTTGCCACTTGTAACTATGTGATGGAATGGATAAAGCTTATTGTGGAACTTACCATCTTACGAACCATTTGTGCCCTATGTGGCTTTGATCGTATATTTACCCTATGCGACTTTGATGGGATATTTTCCCTTTATGGCTTTAATGGTTATATTTGTATAAACTTGTTGATTTTTGAGTAATTATGCAGAGTTCGTTATGATTTGTAGGTGGAGCTAAAGTTTTCTTATTAATTTTTTAGCCATCTTGCGGAGTTCATACGATTTTTGAATAACGTTGGAGTTCTTATGTTGATTCTTTTTTCATCTTATGGTCGGTCGTATTGTGATTTTTGAGTGGAGCTAAAGTTCACTTATCAATTTTTTAGCCATCTTATGGAGTTCACATACAATATGATTTCCAAGTGAAGTAGAGGTTTGAATGTTGATTTTCATTATGCGGAGTTTGATATGATTTTCGAGTGGAGTTGAAGTTCACTTATCGATTTTCTAGCCATATTGCAGAGTTCATACGATTTCCAAATAATGTCGGAGTTCCTATATTAATTCTCTTTTCATCTTGTGAAGTTCAGTCGTATTGTGATTTCCGAGTGGAGCTGAAGTTCACTTATTGATTTTCTAACCACCTTGCAAAGTTCACGTACGATATGATTTTTAGGTGAAGCAAATGTTTGAATGTTGATTCTTATTATGCAGAGTTCAATATGATTTTCAGGTGGATTCAAAGTTGTCTTATCGATTTTCTAGCCATCTTGCAGAGTTCATACGATTTCTGAATAATGTTGGAGTTCCTATGTTGATTCTCTCTTCATCTTATAGAGTTCAATCCTATTATGATTTTTAGGTGGAGCTGAAGTTCACTTATCAATTTTCTAGTCATCTTTAGGAGTTCATGTACGATATGATTTTCGGGTTAAGTGGATGTTTAAATGTTTATTTTCTATTCACCTTGCAAAGTTTACTTATATTGTGATTTTCGGGTGAAGTTGAAGTTCACTTGTTAATTTTTTAGTCACCTTGTGGAGTTCACGTACAATGTGTTTTCTGGGTGGAATAGAAGGTCATATGTTTACTATTTAAATATCTAGACATATTCACTTGCATTGCGATTGCTATTACATTTTTGTAATGATGAAATTATGTTGATTAGCTTTATTTCTGAGTAATGATCATGATTGTGAATTGTGTTATTTAGTATATATCTTCTTATGTCTTACAATCTATACTAGATTATGAATGATGAGTGTGTAATCTTAGAGGATAATCCTCACTGCGATAGCCATTGATGCTATTAAAACAGATTAGTTGATACAAGTGTAGAGCAAGCCGATGTTGTTCACTTAGTTACTGGAGCAGATCGAGTAGTTGATAAGCTAGATGGGGTCCCTGCGACCCATATTGAGCTCCATCATTAGTTGCTAGATTTTCCTTTTTGATTACTGCACTTTTGGTATTTGGGTTGTATAAATCTTGTCTGGGCACTACATTTGGATTTTTATGGTGATTGGAATGTTTCTATACAATGGATGGTTTACTCCAATATTTGCTACTAACTCTGAGTAATGATAAGAAGGTTTAAATTTAGATTGAAATTTTAAAGGGCTCGAGTTTTTGGAAAACAAGTTGTATACTCAGGTTTTGAAAACCAAGGCATTATAAGACAACTCTTAAGATGAGCAACTAGTGGCTCCCAAGAGGCACCATTCCTTAGAGTCTTCTCCCTCTCTTGTGAAATTGGTTTGCGAGGGACGCGACAGGTGAGACTGTAGGTCTAAGTCAACTAGCGGACCCCTGAGAGCTGCCAGTACCTCCGATGGCCCTCCCCTTTGGTTGAGATTCAATTGAGGTCATCTAGACCCTTCCCAAGATGCGAGATGATGAAGAACAATGCCCAAAATAAGGTTGTCAAGCATAAAGAGGGGCAACCATTGATCCAAAGATGCAATCCATGATCTGATCCTTTAAAATGCAAGAAAGTCATGATCCATGCCATTCAAAACATCCTAAAGCACCAAAACATAGAAGACAAGCATCAAAGAAAATAATTTCATGGATTAAAGGCACATTTCATTGATTAAGATAATTTAAGCATTATAAAAGGGGAGTACAAGTGCATAAAAGAGAAACCCTTTTAGAAATATATATGAAATACAAGTGATAGGAGCTTCAAAGATTGCCAATATAATCATCATCATTGCCCTTCTCCTGCTGCTCATGATGATGATAGTCCATAAGAGGAGTTGTCACTGAACCTCCAGCATAGCGGTGACTATGGCACGGATCGTAAAGAGGTAGAAGAATCGGTCTTAGACCAAACTATTGATACTAGGCATCATAGTCATGATCTTAGATGACAAAATGATAGGTCAACTGTCCAACAAGGGCGGTCGAGAGCTCACTGGATGGAAACTAATCCCAATAAGCCGGTTCCAAAGGCAGAGAAAGTGGAATAGAAGGATTGCCGGTAACTCGACGGAGCAACCTCTCCCCAAGCTACCACTTATACATGTCCCAGTCGACAAGCAAGCAACGGAGGCAAGACACATCATATGCTTCGATCCTTTACGGAGTCAGGTACATGTGGGATCGGGCATATGGATGTAGAATAAACTGTTAAAAGTAAAATATCATCACTAAAATACAAATGTTGAAAGGTTAGTTGACGATATTGAAAGAGAAACACTTACGTCACCTCATGTCAAGCCATTTATGTCCACCCTCCAGTTATCATCAAAGATGTGAGGATTTTGCTTACAATTGTCATTATGCCACAACATAAATCGGCAATGAGGAGGGTCTAGATCCCTAAAAAAATGGGCTAGATGTGGGAAATGGTTATAAAAGCACATCTAAGTATCGCAAAAAGTAGTAAGAAAAAGGGAAACATCTCCATGTAGAAGTTAAAGGACAAAGGATGAAGCTCACCTCAACTAGCGACCAAAAGCCTATAAAAGACCTAGTTTCCATGAGACTCTATATAGCCCATTAAATAGGCTAGCCAGTAGAGAGACTGTCTAATTGTAAGAAAATGAAAGGTCCTTAAGTGAATGAACCAACCTAGGGTTGATGTGTTCGTTGCCATGACAAAATAAGAACCCAAGGTGAACATGACCATGGCTCGAGCCTTGTTAATGGTCGCGCGATTAGTATTTGGGTTGATGGCAACAAAAGTATCGGTTAGCCAATGAATCTTCAACCAACTATAGTGAAACTTACCCCCAGGAGGAACAACGCCGAGAAGCTTTTCCTGGTCATCATCAGTAATAGGAGGCAAGCTTTGGGCATTGAGCATAGGAGGCCCATGATACGACATACTAAGATGCATGTAGACATCCAAGGTGGTGAACCCCCATTCACCATATAAAAATTAGAAAGTCTGTATTTCATCTCTCCAACGCTCATAAAGGGAGCCCATTAACATCCAATTGTCAGGATTCTTGTTGAATCGAAGAGTCAACAGTATCAAGATGTGGCTGAGGGCTAAGGAACCATTCCATCCCATTTGTCACGTACACCCCAACCCTTAATAGGGCTATTCATGAGTCGAGACAGTTCGAAAAACTCACTTGACTTGGTTCGAGTCTGCTCGGATTGACTCAGCTTGAATGGCGGATTTCGGCCAAGTTAAGCTAATTTTTGGAAGCTCGAGTTGAGTTCGATCTGAGTTCGAACATGGGGCATTTCAACTCAACTCGACTTGAAGCTCGAACTCAAGCTCGACTCGGCTCGATTAATAAGTATATTAATAAATATTATATATATAATATAAATATAAGTTGAAAAAAAAAAAAACAAAACAATACCCGACCCAACCCTAGCCTCACTTTCCCTTTCTTCTCTTTCTTCTCTACCCTACCCAGCCGCTGCCCGGCTCCTTCCCCCATCCCTCCAGCAAGATACTATAAGTCTTCGAATCAAGCATGAACTGATCCTTTAACCCATCAAAAATATCATGTGCCTTGCCATCCATCACACTCTGCTAGAGTATCAAAGTCTCTCTCTTCTTCAGCCTTCAGTCAGAAACCAAATCACACGTGCACTGCGCACCGATGCGCACAATAAAAACTCCCGACTTAGAAAGCCCTCTTCTCCCTCCTACGCACCTTCCTTCCCTCTATTTTTCTACTGGGATCAGACCTTCAGTTGAAAGGGTGCTCTGCAATAGACGGTAAAAGGTCAGGACTTCACCCCTTCTTCTTCAGATCTCTCTCTCTCTCAGTACCTCCTTTTATCTGATAGAAACACCCATCCTTTCTAATTTTTGTCATGCATCTATACAAAAACAAATGTGTAATAGGAAAAGCCATCTCTCCTTACTACATGTGACAGAGTGATGTGTTAATTGGGTCCGTCCATGTACTTGGCCTTGCAATGGATGATGTCATGCCCCAAACCCAGAAATCGGATTCACAGGAATCCTGATTACCGAACCTGGAGCCGACAGCCTTCGTAGTTCCCCATTCTCAGCTCCCAGCGTCCATACGCCAGGTTCCGATCCTGGGATTCTACAAGGAGGATTTTTCAACGTACATTTTTTTTCTCATAAGAATCATAACCATAAGTATACCCAAATCATAAAGGCAACATTATCATCACATATCCACTAATATAATCATTTGAATACAATGCTGAAAGGTAAATACATATATCAAAATCAAATCTCCAAAAGTCAGTTGCATGCTCCAAGCTGAACGCTTCTGCAACCTAACGCCACCTGCACGCATCTATCGTGCATAAGCTTATAGAAAGCTTAGAAGGTGGTGAAAGTGTGTGCACAAGATAAGTGCTAAGTAAGCAATATCAGAGTAATCAGAGTAAGCAAAAATACTGATAAATCCATAATCATACAATATCAGAATACCGGCAAGATCATAAATCATACAATATCAGAGTAATGAGAAAACATGATGATAGGACCATAAATACCACAAGACTTATTCAGGCTATGCGATGCAAAAATATAATAAAATAATATCATATACCGATGAAAGAAGATAAATCAGCTATACGAATGAGGAGTCATAGAGAACAAAATATCAGATGCCGTATCAGATGCCGTATCTAGACCGTATCAGATGCCGTATCGGGCCATCACAAGGGACTTCTATCCAAACCAGTCTCATACTTAAATTTGGATGGTCAGACTCAATGTGGTAAACTCCTGATCTCGGGTTAGTCACGCGCCCAACTGAAATCCTAGCCATTGCGAAGGTACACATAACAAATCATTGTGCACCACCAACCCGAGTGGATAGTGAATAAATGAATGAATGAGTGTGCAACTCCTGCTCAATAAGTCCACATATCAGTATGGTTCCTCTCTGGAATCATCACTGGGGTCTAGTACACTCAACACCACCTGTCGCCCCATCAAGCACACAACTGGATAAGTGGAAGAGACCTCACTATCTTCCTGACAAGTAGTCTAACCATACCTACCCGGCTCGTCGATAGTGGACCCATTCCTCGAGTTGGTCAAACTCAGCGTAGCTATGCCTACTCCCTCGGGCGGGTAAGGTCACACCTCCTCTCAACCGACCACGACATAGTGAGAGATGCGGCATCCTGGTATTCAACACTCGGGCGCTCATGTATATCCACTCGGTCTCAATGTTGGGGCATCCTCTGGTACCAAGAGGGTTTTAAGAATTTTCACCCAGGACCATCTCTAGCAGCCCGATGCTCGAACCAAACATTTCTAGTGTCCCATCTGGGCATCTACGATATGACTGTGGAGGCTATGACCCTGATGTCAATAGAGCGTATAGTGATCACAACACACAATGCAAGATGTATGAATCACACCATCAAATCATGCAGCAATCCAGTGCGTACTGTGAGATCATGTGGGGAACTCCGTCTCATAAGGAGTCCCGTAAATGTCTCAGCCCAACTGGCTTATGCTATGATCAAACATTCCTCATATTAAGCATACATATGATGCGTATGGGCATGAATCATGGGATTACACTAAGCATGTTATAAAGTAATGAACTATCCTTATAACGCAGATGGGCCTAGATGGCCTGCACACAACAAGTATGGGCCTATCAATGGGCCCTAGGGAGAGTCATAATGCGGACATTTAACTAACATTATACTTACAATTTGGATGTCAAACCAATATTGTTCCTAAGGCATGACCTGCCATAAATGTCATTACATAGCCCATGGTGGAATCACACAATGCAATAGACCTTGTATACATCCCATTAGGCCTCAACCCATGGGCCTCAAATACATTAAATGGGCCTCATCATATAGTCCTTATATATGTCAAGGTGGGTCTCAACAACGAGCCTCATACACATCACAGTGGCCTCAATAACTGTAACACCCCGGATTTTGGCCAATCTGGGATTTGACGTCCTTAGGCAATGGGTCAACTAAAACACCTGGAAAATCGCTCAGAACCCAATTTCATAGCCAAAGAAACCACTTAGGATTAATTCCTATGGAAATTTAGCGTAAGTTAGCTAGTGCAATGTTGGAGTAGCTGGGAAACAGTCCCTGATCACTTTAAATACGTTCTACAAGACCCAAATTGAGTAGAACGTATGACTCCATAATACTCTATAACCTCGGATCAAACTCTAAGCGGGTTTGTTCTCTGGACCACTTTGAATTCTTGTATTGGATTTAGACCGCGCGTTGAAAGTCCGTTACTTCCTATCTTAGACCGTTAGAACCGCCCAGCTGGACTTGACAATCATTTCGAAAATCAAGTCAAACCGATAATCACAGACTATTTCATTGAGCCCGGACTGAAGAGACCGCGAATAGGGACAGAATTGGAATTTCAAATTCAAATCTGGCACACGACTTGACACATCAGTATTGAGCGTTTTGACCGTCAGAATTCATCCAGATTACGCCCTCGGATCAGGAAAAATTTCTATTTATTATTATGAGACTTCCAGCCCTGATCTACGTGCGGTGACCGCTGAACTGAAACTGGTCCACCACGTGCGATCTGCGAATCCTGCCAGACTGAAAACTTAATGCGCGCTAGATCTGGTACGCATGAGCTTAAGTCCGATCGCATTCGACCAGGGGACCACCAGAAAGCATCTTTTGGACCGAAACAGCCCCGATTTGGTTACCCCTCAAGTGAAACTTGTTCCCGAGTCTATTTTGGGCAAGTTTGGGCTTATAAAAGGGCTTGAAACCCTCACTCCTCTCTCCCATCCGAATTTGCAAAAACCCTAGATTGGGAGAGAGAAAAGGTGAGAGTTTGTGAGAGAAGGTGGGAGAGCTTTTCCTGCTGCTGCTGCACGTGCTTAAGCGGCGTATTCCAATCACTTTGCCGGTGATTTCTCCGCATTTGCAGGTAAGAAAACGCCCTAGAAAGTTGCTGATTTGATGCTTCTTTAGTTCCATAGCTTGTTATTTGATAAATCTCGTAAATCAGGTTCTCTATTCGCCGTAGACGAAGCGTATACGCTCCGTTCGAATTCTCATCCCTAAAAGGGAAAAGGTGCGGATTTTAGACGCTTTGATTAAATGTTTCCAAAGCTTTCAATGTCGTTTAATAGTAGATTCTTGACGGCAACGCCGTTTGACATGTACAACATGCTCTCCGTTTCCTGTTTCGTAAATTAACGAAGAATATGAGATTTAGGGCATTTTAGTCATTTGTAGGAAGTACAGTTTACATTCTTATTTTGCTGATGTGATTGACATGGTTTGTTGTCGCATTAGGAAGTTAGGAATGCGTACATAATTAGTTTGGCGAAGATATTCGCCTAAATGTGCACGTCGGATCGACATACTATATGTAGACTTAAGTGTGTAGTGTAAGTATTTGTATAAATGCTTGTATTAGTATGTATTGGCTTAAATGATGTTATGGATTAGTTTGAGATTGATTTCTCAATTAATATGTTGATGTGAATGATTTCCTACATGTTAGCCATATGTACGATTTCATTATATGTATGAAATACATGTGCTTAATGATTCATTTAAGTGGTATGTTATAACATGTGCTTGATGATTTTCTTATGACTTAGTTGGAGATTGAATTCTCAATTAATACGCTGATGGTGATGATTTCCTATATGTTGGCGATATGTATAATTTCATTATATGTATGAAAGGCATGTGTTTGAAGACTCGCTTAAGTTGTATATAATAACATGTGTTAACATGCTCACATGGTTGCATTTCATTTCCATTACCCTTACACAACTGCTGATGTGATTCTATGATTGTTTGGGACTATGCCTAGTCCAGGCAGTCGGTAACCGAAAGAATTCGTGGTTAGCTTATCTTGGCCACGAAGGACGTGTCGATGAACACGAGTCGTGTTTAGAGTTGGCGGCAGTGGTTAGGCCACGCGAAGTGTTTTACGCACTTCGTGTCGTTCGACTTGCGATGCGCTTGTGCTAGTCGAACTCGTCAAGTAACCCGACTGGCCGTTGTATGTTCACCCTGCATGAGTCATATCTGCTTGAACCTAGGGTACTAAACTTACCATTGTAAACCCTGTTAACCATGGTACCTTGATCCATAAAGACTCATGAGCCGGGCATGGTGCTATGGGACACCGTGGTCGAGCTGTCGGCCTACGCTGGGGCCACAAACCTCCCCGTAGTGACCAGTGAGCACCTAGACTCGTGAGCAGATTATGGTGGTATGGGACACTATATTCTAGCTGTCGGCCTACACTGATTAGGCGACGAGTACTTTGTAGTGACCGCGAGCGTATTCTGAGTCTACAGGAGGCGACGACCCTTCAGTAGCAGTAGAGTACAGTAGGCCTGTATTGATAAGGTGATGGGGGAGCGGTGCAACGAGTGCGAGCAATAGCCCTGGCAGCCCTTGCAGTGACTTACGAAATATACATCGTATGAGATTACTAGGAGTGACGACCCTAGACAGGATCTATGTTGGGATTGATACAAGGGAAGTACCTTAGTTTCCCAATCCTGCTGTTTGAATGGACTAATAACAACTTGGAATTCATATCACCATAGCATTGCATGTGCCTGGAAGATGTGGAGCACTCTAGGGAGTGTGGCATGCCGCGGTCGTAAGATGTTGCCGCATGAGGGTGATCGTCGGTGAGGGCATACATCACGTCATGTCATAATTGCATTAACAACAGCATTAGGAATGTTTGAATTACTGCTTTACTATTATCGCATGATTGATTTGATAACATGTTAATCTTTGCTCTATTATTCCACTGAGTTAGCTACTCACTCCCACGTTACGGGACAGTGTTCCTGGACACCCACCAGACCTTTTTGTGATTGCAGATGATGGCGCGGCCTATGAGGCGGAGCTGGACTTGATGATGAGGAGGAGGATCCCTCCTTTATGCGTGTTCTGATTGACGGGATTACAGGGAGGTTGATTAAATACCTTGACACTTGTCATTTTATATTTTTAGAGCACTCATGTATATTCGTTTCATCTACTTTTGGAGTATACATGTATGTGTATAACCTGGTAACATGTTCACACTCTGGAGACATACAACAGTTTATATATGTTATACATACTATTACAGACTTCCGCTGGTTAATTTAACTGTCTCTGGAGTATGATATGCTGTTCTGGCTTAATTTCACTCATGTTTAATACATTATCACAGACAACATTCAATCATACATATCTATGTTGCATAAATAACATTTTGGAACTCGGGAGTTGGGTTTTTGCTCGACCCCCCGATTTTCGGGATGTTACAATAACGGGCCTCATACACATTAAGGTGGGCCTCAAATAACGGGCCTTGAATACATCACAATGGGCCTCAACCCATGGGCCCTAATACATCACAATGGGCCTTACCAAATGGGTTAGAAATATATCACAATGGGTCGCACCACCTGGGCCTTGAATGCGTCACAATGGGCTATAACCCATGGGCCTCAATACATCACAATAGGCGACAACCCATAGGCCTTGATACATCATAATAGGCCACAACCCATGGACCTCGATACATCACAATAGGCCACAACCCATGGGCCTCAAACACTTTTCAATGGGCCTCTCATGCGAGTCAATATACATCAAGTGGGCCACACCAAATGGGCTACACGGACATTACAATAGGCCTTACCCATGGGCCACAAAGACATCATAGTGGGTCTAATCTCCTGGGCCTCAATTACATCATACTGGGCTACGACCCATGGGCCTCATATAGATCAAGTTGGGCCTTATCGCATGGGCCACACAAACATCCCATTTGGGCCACACATATAGGCTATACAAATATCAAATTGGGCCGCACATATGGGCCATACAAACATCTCATTGGGCCGCACATATGAGCCACAAAATGCACCATAATAGTCCTTATGTACATCACTTTAGGCCTCAACAATCAGGCCACATAAACACCATGTTAAGGTAGGCCCTGTGCGTCTCAGATGGGCCCCACCAAAATGGATAGCTTAGGTTAATATATACATCATATAGGAGCCACATGGATGGGTGGCATTAATACACAATCCTCACAAGGTAGGCCTCACGTTGGCAGCCAAGATAGGTGGACGTCATGGCTGCAAGGTTCATTAAGGCGGGTCCCACCATTAGGATGGTGAGATCACATCGCATACATCATGGTGGGCCTCACCCGTCCAGCAAACAGGGTGAACTGCGTGGCTACATTCACATACATCAAGTGCGGCCACATGCCACACACATTCAGACGAAAGTGTGGATAAAACATATAGATTAAGGTGGACCCACCTGCCCACACGTGTCACACGTGTGGAGTGGGCCCACCATACAAAACTGATGGACAGCATGTATGGAATACATACACCAAGGATGGCCTCACCCATCCACCGTCCAGACGGGTGGCGTGGGTCATAGAATACATAAATCTAGGTGGGTCCCACCCGTCACACATATTCAGACGTGTGGGGTGGGCCCACCCTCTCAACAGATGGACGGGCTGAATAATACACATATCATGCAACCCATAGAACTAGGTGACGTCATTACACCAGCTAGATAGCTGATGCGAGGCACGTCAACCAATCAGCTTCCACAACTGGTGGGTCCCACGTAGGAACCACCATACCTATAATGTATTATATTATTATAATAGGTTTATTATTATTATTATTATTATTACAGGGACCAGCGCCCAGCCAATCACTGTCCAGAGATTGGACGGTGATGGTGCAATACATAGGGGTGGGTCCCACCAGTCTAAGGTGTTGGACAGCATGACTGGAACACATACATCATAGTGGGCTTCCACCGTCTGCCTGGACGGTGAATAAAACACATACATCACTATGGGTCCCACGTGGGGCCCACCATAACGTTTATATGTCATCCAATCCATTGATAAGGTCACGCGGACCTGGATGAAAAGGAAAAACAAATTTTGGATGGATCCAAAACTTCTATGGCACCCAAAAGCGTTTTCAAGGGCAGACGTTCAATCCCACATTTTCCTATGATGTGGGCCACCTGAGCTTATAAAATGGCTGAATTTCGGAGGGCCCGCCCTCCTCAAAGGGGCCCACCAAATGTACGTTGTGAATGTAGGGAACCAACCATGGTGGGGCCACATATGGGACCCACGTCCCTACCTCCAGCGTCTGCATCCCTGACATCAATAGCATAGGTGCTGCTTATTTATTGATTTTTATTTTTTTCAAAAAAAAGGGTTTTTTGTGGTTTTTCATAGGTAGGGCCCGCACCAGTTGAATCCAATCTAGTCAATGGATTCTACAGTCCATAAAAAATCCATCAAGCCCAATATTGGGCATGTTTCAGGGTATAGAAAAATACAAGTTAAACCGTGAAAATCACTATTTGCTAAGGTATGGCCCACCAGAAAGTTGGATCAACATCATTTTTTAGATCAACGTCTAAAATGAGTTGGTAATAGGACAGACGGCGTGGATTAAATACGTACATCAAGGTAGGGCCAACATGAATGACCCACCCAAATAGCCGTAAACCAAGGCTAAATAATGGTGTTTTCACCCTCACGTCCAGAGATAGCGTCTCTGGACCCTCTTTCTTTTTCTTTTTCTTTTTATCTTTTTATTTGGGAATATGGTAATCTTAAGGTGGGCCCTACTTAGGTGGGCCACCTAATGATAGATGGTGTGGATACAGCCCCTATATAAAGTGGGGTCCATCCAAGTGGCCACACAACTACGTCATCATACAAAAGGGAAAGAGAGAGAGAGAGAGAGAGAGGGAGAGAGAGAGAGACATGGGACACGTGTGATGGAGGGACCCTGACACTATGGGCCTTCCCTTGCATTCAATCATACATTAAGTGGGTCTCATTACACATGGGTCCATCTAAATTGAAAATCAATGGTGGAGATCCTTTCCCCACCAATATGGACGGTCTAGATGACCTATTTAATGCAAGGAAATAAACATCATGATGGGGTCTATGGAGGATGGCCCCATCATGGAATGATCATGCGGATCAAGGTGGGCCATCAGCCACACCTAGGGTCCAAAGTGAGATCCATACCATCAATCAGTATGCCTCACTTGGCCCATCATCAAAACATGAAAAAATCTAGCTTAATAAACACCAAAAAACTATGAAGATTCACCCACCTCGAATTCCTTCATTTCTCCTTTCGCCTATACGTTCTAGAGTTCCAAGGGGCGTGATTCAACGGTCGAGATTGGCTTAAAAGGGTTGGATTGAGTGGTAGGGAGTGGGCCACACAATGCTTTTCTCATGGAGGTTGGGACGTTGGAGTTGCTCCCACGGAGCTTAGGAGAGAAAATGAGAGAGAGAGATGAGAGAGAAAGTGATGTAAAAGAAGTGATGGAGTGAGTGATGGGGTGTGTAAGAGATGGGATGGAAATGTTAACTTTGGGGATGGTGTTGTGTAAGAAAGGGTATAGGCTTGTGTAAGAACTTTTGACTTTAGGGGTTGCTTAGGGATGGGTGTGAGGTGATAGTGTACTTGACATGTACTTGACCGTTGATGGGATTGATTGATTGATGGATGTGACATGTTGTAGAGATTCCCTTGGGTTTTGTAACGCGCGGTGTTTTTTCCTCTACCTGAACGCGGGTCCACATCTCTTGGCCAGGGTATCGGATCGGTGTGTAAGATGCGGCGTTGGAACCGCGGCGATAGTGCGGTCGTAATGGTACAAGTCTTGGATTGAGTCAACTTAGGTTTGTAGGACTCGGCTTAAGATCATGCGTAAACTTTAGATAAAGGTCGAAGGTTGTCAAAATTTGACCAAGAGGATTGCGAAAGTTGATGGAACTGTACGAACTAGGATACGGGCCTTACAGATGGCGTATACTTGTACTACCAGATCTTGGCCAAAGACATAATCATGATGCGGTATGATCTCTGCAATCAACTCTCTCTCTCTACAATCATCTCTCTCTCTCTCTCTCTTTAGTCGGTTGGGGTAAGTAGGGTTATGTTTTTTTTCATCTGGGCCAAGTAGGGTTATGATATGAACAAGCTCGATCTCGACTCAAGGTAAACTTCACTCGACTCAAACCACTAGCTCGACTCAACAGCTTTGGCAAACGAGTCAAGCTTCAATGTTGAGCTCGAGCTCGAACTCAAGTACAACATCGACAAGCCAAACCGAGCTTAGTCCACCTCGACTTGACTCGGCTCGATGCCCATCTCTTACCCTTAATGAATAGACATGTGCGCCCTAACAGGCCATAAAAGACAGATGATCCCCAAATCGTGGAACATAGGCTAGATCAACCTCAAGCTCACTCGAGGAACCAACATAGCTATGAGTTTGACCCGACATGGCTACATACAAATGAGGCAAGGTAAGCATCTCACTTTATCCTCTTTAAAATTCAAATAATCCATCACACTTAGGTGAGCCAAAAGAGAAGACTTGTATGATTTGAAAACTCTAAGTTTAAGTGAACCACATATGCAATGGGCCCTCTCTTGTGCCCTACAAATGGGTGAAGGAATATTTGAAGGCAGCATGAAGATACATGGTCACAGTTGGAACTCCATAAGGAGGGGGCAAAGCCCATTCAAAGTTCATCCTTGAGCTGGCCATCTTTCATGAGTACATATGGACAAGGCGAAGGAAAGTGGACCTACAAATAAAGAGCCATGTGGAAAGCAAGGAACACTAAAGGTCTTATGAGTCATAATGGGCCCCATAGCATGTTTGAGTAGCACACCTTGTTGAAATGGTCAAGTGTGTCGCACAATAAGCTAGATTCAAGGCCTACACCCCAACATACACGAGAAGCCATCTCCTTGAGTGAAAAGTTGAAATCAGCCATGGGTCAAGCATGCTACGAAACATGAAGTATGAACCAAAGGGGAACCAAGGGAAGGGTTCAAGCCCAAGTCTGAAAAGACCCCTCATTTTTTATTTTGTGACAAGGCAAAAGGGCCCATTAAGACATATCCTTGACTTTACTTGTCCCATGCACATCCATAGGTGGGGACTACGGTGAAAGGAGTAAAGCCCACATGTTAAGGTGGAAATATCAAAGTATTCAAGACTTCTTCACAAAGAATCCGAAGCTTCCAAGTTTCTTGCACATGCTTATAAGGGCCCAAAAGAAATCTAAAGGTCTATTTGGGCCCAAAAAGTTTAGTCATGTGTATATGGACCCAAAAGGAAACCTAGGGCCCACTTGAGATCCAAAACTTCCAGAGACTTGACTACCTCATACACACATGGGTGGGCCTAAAAATGAAGTTATGTCCCATTTGAAATCCCAAAAAGCAAGAGTGAAATTGCAGTAAAGGCCGCTTTAGTGAAGTAGGAATATGCCAATAAGTCCTAGAGGGGGGTGAATAGGATTTTTTAATAATTTTTTAACAATTTAAAATCCTATTACTCTAATCCTAATAACAAGCATATATTAGGATTACTTAAGAGTAACTCTACTGGCTTCCAAGCTCAGTAGAGGATCCAATCACAAACTATTTGAGAGATGAACAATATACAAACTAGTTTATGATGGATATGACTGTGCGTGTGTGTGAGGTGTGATCTCAGATAATCAGATATGAAAGTATTTAAGGAAATCACATAAATAAATGAAAGATAATAACAATCTCAAACACAGTCATTTTTAGAGTGGTTCGACTACTTGTCTACTCCACTCCCGATAACAGCACTCAACCCATGAGTGTATTGAATTTCACTAAGAAGGTTCCACACGATTCACCCTAAACCCATGAGTGTACTGAATTTCACTGAGGAGGTTCCACACGATTCACCCTAAACCCAAGGTTTTAAATAAAGTTCACCTTTAACCTTCACAACCTACACCTAGGTTGATTGTCTATACTCTCACGGGTAAGGGTCAACACAACGCACCCACTTTTAGGCACACTGATGTAACGCCTTAAAAATTGAGGGTCGATCAGGGGCCTAACTCATGATTTCCAACACATCACTTATGAAACATAGATAATGATGATTAAATGTTGTCCATATTAGTGCATTAAACATGAGTGAGATTATACCAAATCAACATATCATACTCCAGAGACAGTTAAATTATGCAAGTGAAAGACTGTTTTAGATATATATAAAGCATATAAGTGGTAAGTCGGCAGATTAAACATTTACATGTGTAGTTCCAAAATATACAAAAAAATGATAAAGTGTAATATCCTTTAATCATGTCCCTGTCGCACCGGTGATGCAACTTCAGGTCTACATAGACCCGCTAGAGAGTTACAAATAGGTGAACTCCTCATCATCATAAAAGTCTGGCTCCACTTCGTAAGCATCGCCATCATCGATAGCTAAAATAGATTTTGGTTGGTGTTTTAAAACACCGTCCTAGAGTGAGAGTGAGTGATCAACTCAGTGGAGTTATAAGGCAAAGGTTAACATGTTATCAATTTAATCAAGCACTAATGATAAAGCAGTATAGTAATCATGTCCTAAGTACTCTTATTAATGTAAGAATGGTATGCAATAATGATGTATGCCCTCACCTACACTCCTTCAGCGACATCATCTCATGATCGCAGCATGCACCACTCCGGACACATGCACTTCCTCGCCAAAGAAAATACAATGCATGTATGATCATGTTAGCCCAATTCTTAATTAGATTTATTCAAATAGCATATTCGGGAAGCTAAGGTACCTTCCTTTTCATCACTTATCCAAACAATGATCCATCTAGGGTCATCAATCCTAGTTAGTCTCACATGATAGGCAGTTTCAGGTCACCACAGAGAGGCTCGTCACCTCAGTGCAGGCTTGGTTTATACTCTAGTTTATTATGAAAAGGCCCGTCACCTCAACATAGATCTATAGTATGCTTGAGGTCACTATGAGAGGCTCGTCACCTGATAGTAGCCCAGCAACACGAATACAGTGTCCCATACCACGGTATTTGGCTCATGAGTTAAGATTGCTCACTAGACACTCGAGGAGGCTCGTCGCCCCAGCGTAGGCTGACAGCTCGACCACGGTGTCCCATACCACCATGCCTAGCTCATGAGTCGTAGCAAATCATGGTAACAAGGTTAAACGGATTTTCATTGGTAAGTGGTACCTTAAATTCAAGCATTTGTGTCCATACATGGTAAACACACATTTAGGCCAATCGGGTTAGTTGACAAGCTTGATTAGTACGAGCTACATTGGATTTGGTCAACATAGAGCACGTAAGCACTCCGCGTGGCCTAACCACTACCGGCAATCTCCTTATGACTCGAATTCCTTGAATGTATCTGTGGTGACGAAACTAACTCAGCCACTTGATTGAAACCCGTTACCGATTGTCTGAACTACGTAGTAATCTCAATCACACTTAAATGTAATAGGAAACCATATGTGATAGGTATATCAGTATTGAACAAATAATTCAGATAATACAACCCCTTGAGCATCTTATGAAATATAAAATTTACATAGCATTACACAAATGCATTCCAAACACAAATCACATAATAGGATATAAGCTACATGAAGGAATTCATACATATGGCTAAGGTGATTGAAAATCTCTTCTCAACACCTCTATTAAAGGCATTTTATCAAACAAGTACTCATTCAAACATTTTATTAAACACCTAGACTATACATTTCAACATATATGTTATAATTTAGTTATAACCTATATTAGGATAAATCCTTTCATACGAAGTTGTCACACATAAAAAAATCATATATTTATGATGAATACTCATGGCAAGCACAAAACATAATTCCATATTCATTCAGACATTTCAACAAACACATAGAAGGCATTATGTTCAACATGATTTATATATGTGTAATATACGGAAAGCGTCGTATCTAAGCACATGTGACAGCACTCAAGTCAATCATAAATCATTACTGACATTAATAGCCTTGAAAACCATAACCTAAACATTTATAGTCCGCACCTTTCACCGGTAGAAATGTATCGAACTCAGTTTATACACTAAGTCTTTGTCTACGGCACAACGACTACCTGAATCAAGGAACAGGTTAGTTATTTCGCTGATCTTCTTATTTAGATATCTAAAATAGATTAGGGTTAGGATTTCTTACCCCAAGAATGGAACCAGAATCATCGAAATAGCGACACGAGAAGGTTGATTCGACACATAGAGCGGTGATATCAAATCCCAACAACTATCTCCCACTTTCTCTCTCGCTTTCTCTCTCTTTCCTTCTATTTTTCCTCTCTTATCTCCCCTAGGGTTTAAAATTCATATGAAATGAGAGAAGGGTGGGTTAAGGTCCTTATAGAGGCCCAGAACTGATGAAAATGGCCCCAGGGCCATGGTATACTTAGGTCATAGCCAAAGACTGGCTGTTTCGATCCAACGGAGCTGATCTGGAGGCCCACTTTCTGCATACGGTATGGGGAAAGTTCCCTGACATTGGATCTAGGCCAAATTAAGTTTTCGGTCTGATTGGATTTACGGATCGACCATGGATGACCAGTTTCGGTTCAACAGTCACCATTACTCGATCAGGGCCACAAGTACATCTGACATGTGTTAGAAATTTTTCCTGATCGAAGGGTGTATTTGAGTCAGAATCTGATGGTCTGAAACCTTTTATTTGTCCTGCAAGTGAATGGCCCAAATCACTTAAGTTTGAGTTCATTTTGTAAAGGTATACACATTTCTCACACACTTCGCTCCAAGCTCAAATTGTGCATTTCTGTATACTATTTGGATTTAATTTCCAAGATGGTTGTCAAGCCCAGTAAGGCAATCATAACCATATAGTTTTAAGGTAATCGAACTTTTGACATGCAGTCCAGGTCTGATACGGAGTTTCAATGTACTCCCGAGAGCAAATGGGCTTTGAAATGTATCCTAAGTTTTTAGGTAGTGTAGCGTTAACGATTCTACTAGTTTTGAGTCATACAGATCGTATAGAAAGTGATTCAAGCTAATCTACCAATTAATTATTTTTAGCACTTAATTAATTTCTATCAAATTTCTAAAGGATTCGGTCCTTAGTGATTTCTGTCAGAGATGGCACTCGGGTCTTTATACAGATTTTTTCGAGACGTTACAATCCACCCCCCTTAAAAAAAATTCACCTTAAAATTAGTACCTTTTCATACTCGAGAATTTGAGGTTAGTTCTTACAAACCTTGACTTCTGTAAGTGCTATGATTTCATATCCCTTTGGTTGTCAAATTTTGTGGTGCCAAAACCTATATTTATGTCTTATATATCTTGTGTTTTATGTTTGAGACTATTCATTGCTTCAAGACATCGTATTTCAAGATAAGAACTTAAATGAAGAAAGTTTCAAGTCATGAATGAAGTATTCAAGAATAGAAGTCTCCAAGTATGCATGTTCAAGATTCAAACAAGTATAAGTATAGAAGAAGACTTTGTCAACTCAAGAAAGGATCAAGCTCAAGAAGGCCTACTACAAGATTTGTAAATTCTCAAGCTTCTCTTAAGGGTCATCTGAGTGTACAGACTTTCAATGTCCATCTCACTTTTAAGGTTTGTTTGACCTTAGATTGACCTTAGGATGGGCTTTACTGTAAGTCATTCTGGATACATAATTCATATATTTTAATATGCTTGTTCGGGCTGTTCAAAGACCAGTCATAGGGACTTCAGGACCAGTCCTAGCTTTACTACGACCAGTCTTAAGTTTTTCAGGACCAGTCCTAGGTCATTGAAGATTTTTAAATTTTTCTGGTTGTCCTACAACCAGTCCTGGACATCCTACGACCAGTCCTGTGAGCTGTACGACTTGTCCTTCGACCAGTCTTAGCCCCACGACTTAAACTCCAGCAACTAAATTGGGGGTGCTACGACCGGTCATAGGTGACCCACGACCAGTCGTAGGTGGCCCAGGACCGGTCGTGGGCTACCCAAGACTAGTCGTGGAACAGCTAATCCTTATCCTACGGAAATCTTTGAA
The DNA here is from genome assembly GCA_037074715.1 of Magnolia kwangsiensis. Lineage (NCBI taxonomy): Eukaryota > Viridiplantae > Streptophyta > Magnoliopsida > Magnoliales > Magnoliaceae > Magnolia > Magnolia kwangsiensis. Next base: position 75,678,861 of record CM073578.1, read on the forward strand.
AATCTTTGATGCTACGACCAGTCCTAGGATCCTAAGACCAGTCGTAGATGAGATTTTTCAGGCTATAAATAGAGCACGAAATTCAGAGTTTTTCAATTCAATTCAACTCTATTCAAGCATTCTTTAGGCTATACTCTGAGATAAGTTTGTGTTGTTTTTAAGCTACTTTGTGCTCATTTAATATTCCTTTTGTTAGCTTGTTTATTATTTAATTTTCATCTACATTCCAATCTTTTTTGAAAAGGGGAATTTCTGATATTCCTTCTTCTTGGATTCAAAATCAAATAGAACTAGCCCTTTTGATTTAAAATCAATTAGACTTAGAACCATTCTAAAAGTGAGTATTGGACTTTGAAAGTTGAATCGAACTTCTACTCCGATTGGTTCTACCGGGCTACTTCAAAAGGAGATTCAGGTATTTTACATTTGTGTAATTTACTTTCTTTGGTTTTGTTTGAGATTTGTCAGAAAAATCTCATTGCTTTGGTTATCTAAGGAGAGCCAGAAAACTCAGATTGTGGGGGTTTTTGGATTGTGTAAGCCCGAGATAAAAAGACACAATTGTGAAGGTTTTAGGTGAACCTGTGAAACCTATTTTGATAGTGCATGCTAATATCCCCTGTGTGAGGATATTAGGAGTGGAGTAGCATTCTGTGTGGCTGTTGGATAACAGTTGGTGTACACACAGGCGAACCACTATATATCGTTATGTTGTGGATGTGCTTTATTCTTTCATTCCTTTATTCATTCAGTTTTGTGAATTGTGTTTGTGGATGAATGTTGTAATCATTTTATTTCAAGCAAGTGTGGGAATGTTGTAATAACTTAGGATTTATTTCTGTAAGTTATTTTGGTTTCCTTGCTTTTCATTTATCATTGGTTTGTGATACAAAGGACGTTCTAGAAATAAGGTTGTCCTACCTTAAACCTATGGTTTTTGATGTAAGGTTGTCCTTAGAACTGATATAGTATCACTCTCTTAATTCTAGGCTATTGAGATTACTTTTTATTTAGCATTGTGCTTTATTTATTTTATTATTCCGCTGTTTTAAGTTTTATTTGGCATTGCCCTATTCATCCCCTCCCCCCCCCCCCCCCCCCTCTAAGGCATATAGCTAGGCCCTTTCAAGTGGTATCAAATCCTATTAGCTCGTGCTTATTGTTTATTTATTGGATTTATTTCCTGAGCTAACGATCTAAGCTATATTAAGATGTCAAATTTTGATAGCCTATCAGTCACTAGGCCACCACCCTTTAATGGCACAAACTATGCTTATTGAAAAGCCAGGATGAGGATCTTCCTCAAATCCATGGATGAAAGTGTGTGGCTGGCCACAGTGAATGAATGGAACCCTCCTATCACTGAAGTAACTAATGATGATGGTTCAAAATCAATGAAAGTAACGGCTTATTTTCTTTGGACCATACTTTAGAAAAGTGAGAGTAGTGCCAATGCAAAAGCACTAAATGCAATTACTTGTGCATTATCACCAGATGAATTCAAAAGAATCATCTCTTGTGAAAATGCAAAACAAGCATGGGATGTATTAGAAATGACACACGAGAGTACATCTATTGTCAAGAAATCTAAAGTCCAACTCCTCACAACTAAATTTGAAGAAATTCATATGGAGGAGAATGAGATGTTTATGGACTTCTACACTAGATTGAATGACATTGTGAACTCTATGTGGGGTCTTGGTGATAGAATTCCAGAAAGTAAAGTGTGCGCAAAGATACTACGCTCACTTCCTAAACAGTTCAATTCTAAAGTGACCGCGATTCAAGAACTTCGTGATACAGATACCATGAGGGTTGAGGAACTAGTTGGTTCACTTCAAACCTATGCGCTGTCCTTTAAAGCTCCTAAAGAAAAATCAATTGCTCTCAAATCATCTAAAAATTTTTCACAAGAGAGCACTTCGGATTTAGAAAATTTCGAAGATGATATGGCGCTTTTAGCTAAAAAGTTTTACAAAATTTTTAAAAATAAGAAAAAAGTTTATTTTCAAAAGTCAAATGATAAGAGAAGATCTAAATCTAGAGCTCGAAAATCTTTAAAAGATAGCCAATGTTACAACTGTCAAGAGTATGACACTTAGCCAACAAATGTCCTAAAAAGGACAAATCAAAAAGGAAAAGCCTGATGGCTACTTGGGATAAATCGTCTGATTCTAAATCCTCTTCTAAATCAGAAGATTCTGAAACTGAGTCGGGCGATGATGTTGAAGCCCTTATGACTTTAGCCAAGATCACCTTTTCAGATAATGATGACATATCTAGTGAAGAAAATCTGAATAGTGATTGTGATAATGAAGATGATCTTCAGGATGCTTATAATGCCCTTTATAAGGAGAGTTGTAAAATTATCGTCAAGCTTAAATTACAAAAAGAAAAATTTTCTAAGCTTAAGGAAGATTATGAGTCTCTCGTTTTAGAAAAGTCTCATATTTTCAATTCTTTTGAAAAGACCAAATGTGATTTTAGATTTCAAAACCTCCAAAATTGAAGATTTGAAATCCGAAAATGAGAAACTCAAAAATGAGGTAGCTTCTCTTCTGAGTTTGAAAGACACATGGAGATATGCCTAAGGTGATCCTAAATTGGAAAAATTATTGTTCAAATCAAAAAAATGTGGCGATCGATCCGGTTTGGGCTATGATAAGAATACATCTCCTAAACAAAAGAACATTGCTCCTAAATTTGTAAAAGGAGAGTCTTCAATCTCAAAAGAAAAGAATACTTATCAAGGCTTTTTCAAAAATTCAAGGACTTTTCAAAAACCTAAAGGTAGCCATGTCAACTTTGATTTTCAAAACTGAAATTCATTGGCTAAAAAAATAATTGATCTACTCAAGGAGCTATTAAAGTCTAACTCTATAGGTCTCTCCTATAACAACAGACAGAAAAGGACCATCTATACTCCTAAACCCAAAACAGTTCTGAAATGGGTTCCTAAAGTTGCCTGCTTGGTTGGCCACACTGCTTTCAAAGCTACAAGCCATTCAAAGTGGTACCTAGATAGTAGTTGCTCCAGGCATATGACAGGCGACGAGGCTTTATTCACCGATCTAAAAAATATGACTGACAGGTTAGTCACATTTATTGGCCAAGGTACGGTTCAGCTTTATAACCTTCCCTTATTTAAGAATGTTTTATATGTTGAGGGCTTGAAACACAACCTACTAAGCATTTCTCAGATATGTGATAACAACCATAGTGTGAAGTTTTCTAATCAAGGTTGTGAGATACTTAATAAAAAGGGTTCTGTTATATTAACTAGTTGCAGAACTTCTGAAAATTGCTACATCGTTAGTGATGCAAGCTCATCTAATCAATCATGTTACATTGTTCATACCGATGAGACTGAATTATGGCATAAACGCCTTGGACACGTACATTATCGGAACTTATTTAGATTGAGTAAAAGAGAACTAATTAGAGGTCTACCCAAATTGCAAAGAGTAGACAAAATATGTGGTGAATGCTAGTTGGGCAAACAGACTAGGAGCTCTCACAAGAAAGTGAACTCAAATACCACATCTAGACCACTCGAGCTTCTCCACATGGATCTTATTGGACCAACCAGATCGGAGAGTCGAGGAGTCAAAAAATACATCTTGGTTATCATAGATGACTATACTAGATTCACTTCGGTATCGTTCTTAAAAGACAAAACTGAAACCCTGGATGAAGTGAAAAAGGTCATTAAACAAATCCAAAATGAGAAAAGTTCTCGTGTTAGTAAGATCCGTAGTGATCATGGATCCGAATTCAAAAACAGTAGTTTTGAGAAATTCTGTACCGATCAGGGAATATCACATGAATTCTCTGCACCCAAAACACCGCAACAAAATGGTATAGTTGAAAAAAAAAATAGAGTGCTTCAAGATATGACTAATGTTATGTTGAATAGCATGAAGCTCTCTAGAAATCTTTGGGCTGAAGAAGTTAATACCGCATGTTATATTATTAATCAGGTTTATACCAGTAAATCTGATAATAAGACTGCTTATGAATTATGGTTTGAAAAGAAACCTACTGTCAAATACTTTCGGGTTTTTGGCAGCAAGTGTTATATTTTACGTGATCATGAAAATTTGAAAAAGTTTGATATGAAGAGTGATGAAGGTATTTTTCTTGGTTATTCTTTATACAGTTGAGCTTAAAGGGTTCTAAATAAGAGAACTGGTGTGATTCAAGAGTCCATCAATATGGTCATTGATGATCATTTGAATGCACCAGCTCCGAGTTCAGATGATGATGAAGCTCTTATTATCGACAATCAAGATACCTCATCAAGTCAAAAAGAATCTGAACCAAGGACTGTCAAAGATCATCCAACCAATCAAATTCTTGGAAACCCTCTCATTGGAGTTCGTACTCGCAAACAACCTGAGAACATATGTAATTATGTCTGTTTTACATCCCAGATAGAACCGGTCAATGTGAAAGAAGCACTTTCTGACGAAAATTAGATTATTGCTATGCAGGATGAACTTAATCAATTTGTTCATAATGATATCTGGTATCTTGTTCCTAGACCTAAAGATAAACACATTATTGGAACAAAATGGATCTTTAAAAATAAGTCTAATGAACTTGGAAATATAATACGAAACAAGGCTAGACTGGTTGTACAAGGGTACACTCAGATTGAGGGCATTGATTACGATGAAACCTTTGCTCCAGTCGCTCGCCTTGAATCAATCAGACTTTTTATTTTCATCGCATGCTTTAAAAAATTTAAGATTTATCAGATAGATGTAAAGAGTGCTTTCTTGAATGGCGATTTACATGAAGAGGTGTATGTTGAACAACCTTCAGGGTTTAAAGACCCCAAGTTATCTGACCATGTATTTCGACTCAAAAAAGCTCTCTATAGTCTAAAACAAGCGCCCAGGGCATGGTATGAGAAATTGACTAAATTCTTACTTAGTCATAGCTTTCAAGTAGGAAATGTTGATAAGACGCTCTTTGTTAAGAAACATAACAATAATATTTTGATGGTTCAAATTTATGTTGATGATATTATTTATGGATCAACTTGCTCTAACATGTCTATTGAGTTTGCAGAGTTAATGAAATCAAGGTTTGAAATGAGCATGGTTGGAGAACTAAACTATTTCCTAGGGTTGCAAGTAAAACAACAACCTGATGGAATTTTCATTTTCCAGACCAAATATGCTTCAAGCTTGATTAAAAGGTTTGGATTTGAGAATGGTAAGAACTTTGATACTCCTATGATTACCACGTTAAGACTCTCAAAAGACTCTTCAGGTAAAGATATAGATCCTAAACTATATCGTAGTATGATTGGTAGTTTGTTGTATCTAACTGCAAGTAGACCTGATATCGCGTTTAGTGTTGGTATTTGTCCGAGATATCAGTCTAATCCTAAGGAATCATATCTTACTGCTATTAAATGGATTATTAGATATGTCGCAAGTACTATAAATCTGAGTCTTTGGTATCCTTTTGATACTAGTGTTCAATTAGCTGGGTACTCAGATGCTGATTGGGTCGGTAATATCGATGATAGAAAATCAACTAGTGGTAGTTTTTTTTACATTAGAAATTGCTTAGTTTCTTGGTTCAGCAAGAAACAAAGCTCAATATCTCTCTCCACTGCTGAGGCTGAGTATATTGCAGCTGGATATGCATGTACTCAACTAGTTTGGATGAAACGCATGCTAAGCGATTATGGAATTAATCAAGATTCAATGATCTTACATTGTGATAATTCCAGTGCTATAAATATTTTCAAAAATCCAATCCAGCATTCACGTACTAAGCACATTAACATTAGGTATCATTAAATTCATGAGTTGGTTGAAGAAAAAGTTATTTTCTTGGAATATATACCAACCGAAACTCAACTTGCTGATATATTTACTAAACCGCTCGACAAAAGTAGATTTAATAAATTGAAATTTCATCTTGGTATGTGCATTTTACATTGAGTATTCTTGCTTACATGTATCATAGTGTATTATATTTGTATTATATGTGTTTAAATTTTAATTTTTTACATTAAATGTGTATTTTTGGTCGATACTCGACCGGTCGTAGCTGTAGACAACCAGTCGTGGTATGACCGGTCGTGCACTGCACTCGACCGATCGTGGAGCTCGTGAACATGATATAATTTGGGAAAAATCCCCTTCTTCTTCATTTTCACTCCGACCTACGATGAGTCGTGGCTCGACCAGTCACAGGATTTCTTATTTTTCTTCAAGGTGAGTCCTATTTCATCATTTTTCTTGAAGATTCATGCTCTCTATGCTTTGATTTGATCATTGTGTAGCTAGATTTCATCTTTTTGTTGGGTTTTTCAAGGGTTTCTTCTTAAATTGTTGATCTAGAGAAAACTCATCCTTCTTTTTGAGCATTTCTCTTGCTCTTTGTATATCTTGCTGAAGATGGATGCGAGAGGGAAGAAGAAAACATCCCGTGGTCCATCCTCATCTAGATCTACTCTGATAACAAAACGACACCTTCGGTCACCCGAAGATGATCCTCAAGATGTATGGGATTTGCATGTCCGTAATGTTATCATTAAGCATACTGCTGATCTCAATCACATTACTTCATATGGTATTGTCCCTCTCCTTGAATCTGTTGGCTAGACTAACATTTTTCTTTGGGGTGGGCCTGCATACCATTCTATTGCCCAATCAATGGTTGCATGCATCTCAAAATTTTCTCTTGATAATTTAACTCTTTCAATTGATACTAGAGAAGGAAAATTTGAAGTAGACCGTCATTTGATATCGGGTATTATGGATATACCCGTTAATGATGAAGGTATACTGATTCATATTCTATACGACAAACCATCTGAATCAGAAAAATGTATGTTGATAAGAGATTTATGCAAAATTGATGCGCAATGGACACACAAAGGGAATGTGCTCCCTTCAAAGTATCTGTTACCTAGATACAGAGTGTTACATCATTTTTTATTTTAAATCTGTATCCTTGGTCGGGTAATAAAATTGAGTTGACTTCTTTCATGGTTCGTGTGTTGCATTTTATTGCTTCTGGTACCATGGTCTGTCTTCCTTCTTTGATTTGTCATTTTATCATTCAGTTTCGTCTCCATCCGGGTTATAGTGATATTCCGTTTGGTTATCTTATGACTGTTTTAGCCACTCACATGCTTGTTGATAAACCTATTAATGAGGCACTCATTCATCATCTTATTTTTAACAATTTCAATCTTAATAAGATGAAGCTGGATTTGCTTCCTAGCCAAGTAGATGAAGGTGGTGTTGGTGGTGATGGTGGTGAAGCCGGAAATGAAGGGGAAGCTGGCGATCTTCCTCAACAGGATGTTAATATGGATGAGATATTTGATGAGATAGAATCTGATTCACCAAATGATCCTGATTACGATCCATCTAGTCATGATGCACGCCTTCGTGCATTGGAGGAGAAGGTTGATAACATGAGTATAACCCATAATATACATGTAACACCCCGGATTTTGGCCAATCTGGGATTTGACGTCCTTAGGCAATGGGTCAATTAAAACACCTGAAAATTCGCTTAGAACCCAATTCCATAGCCAAAGGAATCACTTAGGATTAATTCCTTTAGAAAATATGACTAGGTTAGCTAGTGCAACGTTAGAATAGCTGGGAAATGGTCCCTGATCGCTTTAAATACGTTCTACAAGGCCCAAAGCGAGTGGAACCAAGGGTGCTATAATGCTCTAAAGCCTCGGATCAAACTCTAAGCCGGTTTGTCCTCGGGACCTCCTTGAAACTTTGTATTGGATCTAGACCGCGCGTCGAAAGTCCGATACCTCCTATCTTAGACCGTTAGAACCGTCTAGCTGGACTTGACACTCATTCCGAAAATCAAGTCAAACCGATAATCACAGGCTATTTCATTGAGCCCGGACTGAAGAGAGTGTGAATAGGGACATAGTTGGAATTTCAAATTCAAATCTGGCACACAAATTTGACGCATCAGTATTAAGCATTCTGACCGTCAGAATACAGCCAAATTACACCCTTGGATTAGGAAAAATATCTATTATATATCACGAGACTTATAGGCCTGATCTTGGTACGGTGACCGTTAAACTGAAACTGGGCCGCCACGTGCGATCTGGGAACCCAACCGGTCTGAAAACTGGATGTGTGCTAGATCCAGTATGCATGAGCTTAAGTCCGACCGCATTTGGCCTGGGGACCTCCAGAAATGCCCTTTTGGACCGAAACGGCCCCGATTTGGTTAGGCACCAAGTAAACATTGTTCCCAAGCCTATTTTGGGAATGTTTTAGGCTATAAAAGGGGTTGAAACCCCCACTCCTCTCTCCCATCCGAATTTGAGAGAAGCTCTAGCTTGGGAGAGAGAAAAAGAGTGAGAGATTGTGAGAGAGTGGGAGAGTTCTTCCCGCCACTTGTGCTACGTGTTGCACATGCTTAAGCAACACTCCTCTACCGCTTTCCCGGCGATTCCACCGCAATCCTAGGTAAGTAAAAACCCTAAATAGTTGGTGATTTGAGTTTTCCTTGTTTCCATAGCGATGTAGCTTATGGATCTTATGTATTAGGTTCCTTATTCGCCGTAGACGAAGCGTATACGCTCCGTTTCAATTTCCGAGTCTACAAGACATAAGGTGCGGATATTAGACGCTTTGATTGACTGTTTCCAAAGCTTTCAATGTCGTTTAATAGTAGATTCTTGACGGCATCGCCGTTTGACATGTACAAAATGCTCTCCGTTTCCCGTTTCGTAAGCTAACGAAGAATATGAGATTTAGGGCATTTTAGTCATTTGTAGGAAGTACCGTTTACATTCATATTTTGCTGATGTGATTGACATGGTTTGTTGTCGCATTAGGAAGTTAGGAATGCGTGCATAATTAGTTTGGCGAAGAGATTCGCCTAGTTGCGCACTTTGGGTCGACATGCTATATGTAGACTTAAGTGTGTAGTGTATGTGTTTGTATAAATGCTTGTATTAGTATGTATTGAATTAAATGATGTTATTTGATAGTTTGTGATTGATTTTTTCAATTATTATGCTGCCCTAAATGATTTCCTACATGTTGACAAAATGCATGATTTCATCACATGCATGGAATGTATGTGCTTGAGGATTTGCTTAAGTTGAATATGCATGGGAAGTATGCCTTGAAGATTTGCTTAAGTTGAATGTTACAACATGTGCTAACATGCTCACATGATGTATTTCAATTCCAACACCTTTGTATAGTGTTAATGTAATTCCATAGATGTGTGGGACTTGACTTAGTCCAGGCAGTCGGTAACCGAGCGAATTCGTGGCTGACTGGTCGTAGCCACGAACGACGCGTCGATGAATGTGATTCGTGTTGAGAGTTGGCGGCAGTGGTTAGGCCACGCGAAGTGTTTCACGCACTTCATGTCGTTCAATTCGAGATGCGATCGCACTAGTCGAGCCCGTCAAGTAACCCGACTGGCCGATGCTTGTTCACCTTGTATGTATCATAACTGCTTGAACCTAGGGTACTGAACTTACCATTGTAAACCCTGTTAACCATGGTACCTTGATCCATAAAGACTCATGAGCCGGGCATGGTGGTATGGGACACCGTGGTCGAGCTGTCGGCCTACGCTGGGGCCACAAACCTCCCCGTAGTGACCAGTGAGCACCTATGACTCGTGAGCAGATTATGGTGGTATGGGACACTATATTCTTGCTGTCGGCCTACACTGATAAGGTGATGGGGGAGCGGTGCAACGAGTGCGAGCAACAGCCCTGGCAGCCCTTTGTAGTGACCGCGAGCGTATTCTGAGTTCACGGGAGGCGACGACCCTTCCGTGCAGTAGAGTACAGTAGGCCTGTATTGATAAGGTGATGGGGGAGCGGAGCAACGAGTGCGTGCAACAGCCCTGGCAGCCCTTGCAGCGACCTACGAAATGTACATCGTATGAGATTACTAGGAGTGACGACCCTAGACAGGATCTGTGTTGGGATTGATATAAGGGAGGTACCTTAGTTTCCCAATATTGCTGTATGAAAAGGACTAATAACAACTCGGTAATCATATCACCATAGCATTGCATGTGCCTGGAAGATGTGGAGCACTCTAGGGAGTGTGGCATGCCGCGGTCGTAAGATGTTGCCGCATGAGGGTGATCGTCGGTGAGGGCATACATCACGTCATATCATAATTGCATTAACAACAGTATTAGGATTGTTTGATTTACTGTGTTACTATTATCGCATGATTGATTTGATAACATGTTAATCTTTGTTCTATTATTCCACTGAGTTAGCTACTCACTCCCACGTTACGGGACGGTGTTCCGGACACCCACCAGACCTTTTTGTGATTGCAGATGATGGCGCGGCCTGTGAGGCAGAGCCGGACTTGATGATGATGAGGAGGATCCCTCCTTTATGCGTGTTCTGATCGACGGGATTACAGGGAGGTTGATTAGATACTTTGACATTTGTCATTTTATATTTTGTAGCGCACTCATGTATATTCGTTTCATCTACTTTTGGAGTATACATGTATGTATATAACCTGGTAACATGTTCACACTCTGGAGACATACAACAGTTTATATATGTTATACATACTATTACAGACTTCCGCTGGTTAATTTAACTGTCTCTGGAGTAGGATATGCTGTTCTGGCTTAATTTCACTCATGTTTAATACATTATCACAGACAACATTCAATCATACATATCTATGTTGCATAAATAACATTTTGGAACTCGGGAGTTGGGTTTTTGCTCGACCCCCCGATTTTCGGGATGTTACAATACAATTTAAATATATGCAAAAATATCTTCATCGCATTAATAGGGGCTTACACCAGATTGATTCTTCTATCCCTGCTCCCTCCTCTGGATCTGATTAGGCGAATTATCTTTTGGATTGTATAACGGTATCTTATCTTTTATTTTGGATATTGTATTAACTTTGTTATGACTTGATGATTCTGGTTTATATTTTGAAATATGTTATGTCCTTCCATGTTTCTTTCTCATTATCTGCTTATTATTACTCTCTATGTTGTTGTGACTTTCCTATTGTGACTGTCCCTTGTCATTTTGTGATAAAAGGGGGGAGTAGTATGGAAAGGGGGAGTAATTTGTTTGAATTGATTAATTGAGAAGGATATATGTGGATTGAGAATATGTAGTATTGATGTTGTTTATTGTTTACATGAGCAGTATTTGTATTACTAGTATTACTCAGGGGGAGTAGAGTAATTTGTGATTTTATGGCCCATGATTCCTTATTATCTTTTAGGCTATGTGTTTTGTCACAAATTTGACAGAGGGGTAGATTGTAAGTGCTATGATTTCATATCCCTTTGGTTGTCAAATTTTGTGGTGCCAAAACCTATATCTATGTCTTGTATATCTTGTGTTTCATATTTGAGACTATTCATTGCTTCAAGACATTGTATTTCAAGACAAGAACTTAAATGAAGAAAGTTTCAAGTCATGGATGAAGTATTCAAGAATAGAAGTCTCCAAGTATGCATGTTCAAGATTCAAACAAGTATAAGTATAGAAGAAGACTTTATCAACTCAAGAAAGGATCAAGCTCAAGAAGGCCTACTATAAGATTTGTAAATTCTTAAGCTTCTCTTAAGGGTCATCTGAGTGTACAGACTTTCAATGTCCATCTCACTTTTAAGGTTTGTTTGACCTTAGATTGACCTTAGAATGGGCTTTACTGTAGGTCATTCTGGATACATAATTCGTATATTTTAATATGCTTGTTCGGGCTGTTCTAAGACCAGTCTTAGGGACTTCAGGACCAGTCCTAGCTCTACTACTACCAGTCTTAAGTTTTTCAGGACCAGTCATAAGTTTTTGAAGATTTTCAGATTTTTCTGGTTGTCCTATGACCAGTCCTGGACATCTTACGACCAGTCCTGTGAGCTGTACGACTTGTCCTTCGACCAGTCTTAGCCCTATGACTCAAACTCCAGCAACTAAATTGGGGGTGCCACGACCGGTCGTAGGTGACCCACGACCAGTCGTAGGTGGCCCACGACCAGTCGTAGGCTACCCAAGACTAGTCGTGGAATAGCTAATCCTTATCCCGCGAAAATCTTTAAAAATCTTTGATGCTACAACCAGTCCTAGGATCCTAAGACCAGTCGTAGATGGGATTTTTCAGGCTATAAATAGAGCACGAACTTCAGAGTTTTTCAATTCAATTCAACTCTATTCAAGCATTCTTTAGGCTATACTCTGAGATAAGTTTGTGTTGTTTTTAAGCTACTTTGTGCTCATTTAATATTCCTTTTGTTAGCTTGTTTATTATTTGATTTTGATCTACATTCCAATCTTTTTTTAAAAGGGGAATTTCTGATATTCCTTCTTCTTGGATTCAAAATCAAATAGAACTAGCCCTTTTGATTTAAAATCAATTAGACTTAGAACCATTCTTAAAGTGAGTATTGGACTTTGAACGTTGAATCGAACTTCTACTCCGATTGGTTCTACCGGGCTACTTCAAAAGCAGATTAAGGTATTTTACATTTGTGTAATTTACTTTCTTTGGTTTTGTTTGAGATTTATCAGAAAAATCTCATTGTTTTGGTTATCTGAGGAGAGCCAAAAAACTCAGATTGTGGGGGTTTTTGGATTGTGTAAGCCCGAGATAAAAAGACACAATTGTGAAGGTTTTAGGTGAACCTGTGAAACCTATTTTGATAGTGCATGCTAATATCCCCTGTGTGAGGATATTAGGAGTGGAGTAGCATTTTGTGTGGCTGTTGGATAACAGTTGGTGTACACACAGGCGAGCCACTATATATCGTTGTGTTGTGGATGTGCTTTATTCTTTCATTCCTTTATTCATTCAGTTTTGTGAATTGTGTTTGTGGATGAATGTTGTAATCATTTTATTTCAAGCAAGTGTGGGAATGTTGTAATAACTTAGGATTTATTTCTGTAAGTTATTTTGGTTTCCTTGCTTTTCATTTATCATTGGTTTGTGATACAAAGGACGTTCTGGAAATAAGGTTGTCCTACCTTAAACCTATGGTTTTTGGTGTAAGGTTGTCCTTAGAACTGATATAGTATCACTCTCTTAATTCTAGGCTATTGAGATTACTTTTTATTTAGCATTGTGCTTTATTTATTTTATTATTCCGCTGTTTTAAGTTTTATTTGGCATTGCCCTATTCACCCCCCTCTAGGGCATATAGCTAGGCCCTTTCAACTTCTGTTTCTCAAGTAGCCTCTTCCTCAGTGTGGTGTGTCCACAGTACCTTCACAAGTGGAATCACTTTACTACACAACACCTGCTCCTTTATATATAGGATACGTGTTGGTCGTAGTACATAAGTAGCATCCTCACTCAATTGTACTTGCTCCCATTTGATAATGTGGGAAGGGTCAGGAACGTATTTCTTCAACATCGACACATAAAATACATTATGCACTCCTACAAGTGGTGTGGGCAAAGTAAGGTGGTACGCTACCACGCCTACTCGATCTATTATCTGAAATGGGCCGATGAACCGTGGTGTGAGTTTCCCTTTCTTTCCAAATCGGAGGACTCCCTTCATTGGAAAAACTTTAAGAAACACATGGTCCCCGACCTCAAACTCTAATTGTCACTGCCTCGTATCGGCGTAGCTCTTCTGTCTGCTGGCGTAGCTCTTCTGTCTACTCTGTACTGTCAGAAGTCGACGCCTGATAATATCGATCTTCTCTGAGGTCGCCTGTACTAACTCTGGGCTAATCAAACTCTTCTCACCAACCTCTACACAGTAATGCGGTGCTCGGCAGGGGTGCCCATACAATGCCTCATAGGGGGCCATGCCAATACTCTCCAAAAAGCTGTTATATATAAGCAAACTCTACATAAGAAAAACAGTCATCCCAACTGTCCTTGAAATCTTGCACACAAGCTCGCAACATTTCCTCTAACACTTGATTCACCTATTCCATCTGCCCATCAGTCTGTGGGTGGAACGTAGTACTGAACTTCAGTTTCACACCCATTACTTCCTCGATACGAGTCTAGAAGATAGATGTGAATCGCATGTCTTGGTCTAACACGATCTCCATAGGAACTCTATGTGGACGTACTATCTCCTTGATGTACAGCTTAGCCAAATCATCTGCTGAGTTCGAAACTCTAATAGGGAGAAAATGAGCTAATTTCGTTAACCAGTCCATGATCACCTATATGGAGTCATGCCCCTTCCTTGTCTTCGGTAGCCCTGAGATAAAATCCATAGAGATGAAATCTCATTTCTATTCAACTGTGGGCATGGGTTGAAGTAGTTGAGGAGGTTGGCGATGCTGTGCCTTAACCTGCTGGCATGTGAGATAATGGGACACATAATCTGCTATATGGGCCTTCATGTTGTCCCACCAGTACAACCTCTTCATGTCTCGATACATCTTCATACTATTAGGATGCATTGCCATCTTTGAATTGTGAGCAGCTTCGAGAACTTCCCTTCTCAAGTCATGAAGGTTTGGGACGCATAGGCATCCATGATAACGAAAACCTCCATCCATACCAACTCTCCATTTTGAGTCTTCACTATCGCTAACCTGCTTCCTCAACTCTACCAACCCTTCATCTTCCTTATGAGTCACAATGATTCGGTAATCGATAAGTGGCTGAAGTCGAATATGTGCGATGCTCTCGAATGACTCCTCTACCGTAAGTTTCTGCTTAAAGTCCCGCACAAACTCTATCATATCCCATTATGTTATAATCAGTGGAGCCGTAAATGTTATCGTCTTCTTGTAGCACAACTCGTCTGCCACAAGGTTAGCCTTGCCAGGATGGTAGAAGACCTCAAATTTGAAGTCCTTCAAGGTTTCCATCCATCGTCGCTACCTCATATTCAGGTCCCTCTGCGTGAATATGTATCTAAGGATCTTGTGGTCACAAAAGAGCTCGACCTCCTCTCCATAGAGGTAAAGTCTCCAAAGCTTCAATGCAAAGATGACGGCTGCTGACTCCAGATCATGCGTAAGGTAGCTTTCCTCGTGTTTCCTCAACTATCGCGATGCATAGGCAATAACCCTGTCCGTCCGCATCAAAACATATCCCAAACCAACACAAGACGCGTCAGTGTATATCATATACTTAACCCCTTACTCTGGCAATACTAGCACAAGGGTGGACGTCAACTTGTCCTTCAGTTCCTAGAAAGCTGCTACTGCCATCTCATTCTAGGAAAACTTGAGATCCTTCTGAGTTAGCTGAGATAATGGTCTGGCTATCTTAGAAAAATTCCTAATGAATCGATGGTAGCCTGCCAAGCCAAGAAAACTCCTCACTTCAGTAACTAAACCGAGCAACTCCCAGTCCTGAACTGCGACTACCTTTGCAAGGTCTACAGCTATCCCTTCCTTGGACACCACATATCCCAGGAACTTGACTTCTTCTTTTCAGAAGTCATACTTCTTGTACTGTAGAAACAACTGGTTCTTCCTAAGAGTATCAAAGACTGCTTGTAGGTGGTCCTCGCGCTCCTCCTGACTCTTGGAGTATATCAGGATGTCATCTATAAACATGATGATGAATCAGAATAGATACGGCCAAAACACCTGGTTCATCAAGTCCATGAACATGACCAGTACATTTGTGAGTCTAAACAACATCACAAGGAACTCGTACTGCCCAAAAATGGTCCTGAAAGCTGTCTTCTACACGTCCTCATCCCTGACACATAATTGGTGATACCTTGACTATAAATCGATCTTCAAAAAATAATGTGCCCCCTTCAACTGATCAAATAGATCATCTATCCTGGGCAAAGGATACTTGTTCTTCACCGTCACTTGATTCAACCTATGATAATCAATACACAATCGTAGTGATCCATCTTCTTCTTCAGAAACAACATGGATGTTCCGCAAGGAGATACACTCAGTTGTATGAAACTTGAATCCAATAGGTCATCAATCTGTCTCCTCAATTCCTCCATTTCACATGGGGGCATGTGATTCGTGGGTAATGAAATGGGTGTCACCCCAAGCACAAGGCTAATAGTAAAATCGATCTCGTGTCGGGGAGGTGATCCAGGTATCGTCCTGAACACTTTCTCGAAATCCTGAACTACTGGCGTGTTCCTAAGTGTCGGTCCATCTACATTCTCTAGCAAGGTAGCATAACAACTAATACGGCAGGGCCAACTGACTTGAATTGAAAAAGTAAAGGCTGTGCCCTCAAGTGCACGGGCTGTCACTACTTTGGTATCGTAATCGATCTCTGCCGTCATCTTGGTGAGCTAATCCATACCAAGAATAACATCGTAATGCTATAATGAGGCAACAATCAGGTTGATGAATACTGTCTTGCTTCCTAAGTCTATTGAGAAATCCTTACAAATATTTGTAATGTCTGAAAAGGTTCCTGTGGCAGTAAGGATCCTCACCCCCTTCGTAGGAGTTGTACTCAATCCTAGTCACTTGACTGTTGCACATGATATAATAGAGATAGTGGACCCGGTATCCACCAATAAGAAGACCAGTGTACCTTAGATATACGCAATGACTTTGAAGGCCAGTGGTGTTGTAACTACCATCTCGAATGCCTCAACTGAAAGTGAGTGCACACGAGCCTGTTGAGAATGGTTCAGCTGCAGTACCATAGGTCGCTAAGGCAACCTAAATCGAGGTGCAGGCGGCCAAAAAGATAGATGTGCTGGTGTTGACCGCAGAGGTGGGGCTGCAATAGCTTGAGGAAGCTAGCGGTTGATCCTCTGAGGTGGCGAGAAGCAGTTGTCCCTCGTCTTGGTGAAAAAAAATGTATCAACGTGGCCAGACCTCTTGCAGTAGCTGCACCACAAGTCCGCTCACCTCAACTGAGTCGGTGGAGCCGTAAGCCTGAGAGGCAAGTCTACACAGGGCCTCTTGCTGAGGAATGGTCTGCTCGGAAAATTCAGTCGAGGCCTAGGAATCATAGGGACATGTGTATGGGACAGCCTGTCCCCATCCTACTCAGTTCGCAGAGACATGTCCACTAGCTTAGCATAGTTGGATATGCTAACGCAACACATCTTCAAGCATATCCTGGGTCACAGACCCTTAGAAAACTGCCACATTCACATTGGCTAGTCGGCTAATATCAGGGGAGCATATCTGGCCAACTCCATGAACTTGTTCTCATACTCTGCCATTGTCATCCCTCCCTGATGGAGGTAAAGAAATTCACTATCCTTCTCATTACGATACGTGAGGGGAAAGTACTTCTCATTACGATACGTGAGGGGAAAGTACTTCTCATGGAAGCGTGTCTCAAAAGCTTCCCATGTCCATATGTACACAGCGGCAATGGTCCGCAGGATGTTATCCCACCAGAGACTGGCCTCCTTTTCAAACATATAGGTGACTAGCTCTACCTACTCTAGCAATGGTGGCCAAAAACTGCTATTGTTACTTTTGCTGCTACTACATCAAGAGCATCATCTGCTCCAACCTATCGGGAGGAGGAGCCGACTAAGGCACATGTGGTGTCGAGGTAGACGGCAGTTCTGCTCTGGAACTGGTGGTGCAATAGGTGTCGGCCCATTAGTGGGGTTAGTGGCCGGCTAAGAATTTGGCATAGTCTCGTGAATCAGGCCTGAACTAGGGTTCGTATGGCTATTGCTTAGGGGAGGTGCCCCATCAACCAAGTCGCCAAGTGTGAGACATGTCATACTCCATGTGGTCTTAGGTGGCATTCCCTATATACAACATAGGGTGCAACTCGTGTAAGATTTAGTATAACAATACTCACTTTGTCAAACATCCTACACATTTTATAGTAAAAGGAGCTGCATGCATTTTATTTAACATAATTTTTCACAATACAAGAGACACAGTATTACATGAATCATGACAGAAGGTGTGTATGATCTAATCTAAGCAAGGCTCCAAAAACTAAAACCTACAAACCACTCTACCACATTACTAAGCCTATCGAGGTTATACATAGAAACAAGAAAATAAGTAACAAAGCAAACCAAAAGATGACTACATGTACGACTAGTCGTATGAATCTAGCGATGGTGGAGGTGCACCCTTGTCATGCAGACAACACAGGATAACCCTCAAGGTGCGAGATACTTTACTAAATTTTCGCTTCATGAAGGCTTGACTCTCTTCAAGCTTGGCTTGGGTCGCTGTGACCTCCTGTCGCAGGGCAAACTGGCCCTCCTCAAGTTAAGCCAAGCAGACTTCTATAGCAGCCTGATCACTATCACGCCCCTATGTAGTGGGAGGAGAGCCCTCATCAGAGTCTTGGGCCTCCTCTTCATCACTGCCTTCTTCTGACTCATTTTCTTCCTCTATCTCATTATATTCTTCCTCTTCACTTTTTGTCTCATCCCCATACTCTTCAAGTCGGGCTTGACGTTGTCGAGGGCCAATCCTCATATAGTTGAGCGAAGTGTCATTAATGAAGTGGATCGGCGCAATGTCATCCATGTTAAGTCTGTAGGTGAACTCTCAAGCAATCTTGCATACAAGTTGGCTAAATGGAAGTGAGACATCATTCTTAATAGAGCACGCAGTCTAGACTATCTATAGTAGGGCGAACGTAGGTAGACACAGCTTGTCTCCCTGCCCAGCTCTATACAGGAAATCCACCATTAAGCGAGTGCATTCGGTACAGTTGCCCCACCTAGGATACACATTATATGTGAATGTGTGGTGAAGTAGGTGAAAATCTTCTGTCAATTCCATCGAGGGGAGACATCTGCCTTACTTCTAATGAGCTAGTTGCCAATAAATGAACCGTGTGCGGTGATCTCTTTCTCACATTCTCTTGAGATTCTTTTCGCTAGCATGCACCTCACCACGTGAAATTCTCATGATCCGGGCCACCAAATCTACATTGACTATCGCTTCCCGCCTTCTCATGAGAATGGTGAATTGGAGGGGCTCCAGTAGTGGATTCTGAATGTGGGTGTAGAAGACTCGAACAGTGTTTCACATGCGTGAGACTTGCCCTCGAATATGGGACCCCACTTGGAATCCACCAGGAGGTCCATCACTGGATATAGCCAGATAGCCTTTTTTCTACATGAGCTTTAAGCACAACCCTACGGCCACCAAATCGACCCTTTTTGAAGCCCGTCGGTAGAACTCTTTCTAGTGGAATTTAGGGGCGCTTATGCTAGCTTCGACGCTCACCTTCTTCCTTAGACGGGTAGGGCAGATAGGCTCTACTTCGTCGGTGGACACTCTTCTTTTTCCCATGAGAGAGAGGAGTGTAGAGAGAGAAAATACGGCGGCCACAATCTCCAAGAGGGCCATAGTGTTAAAAAGCTTACAAGTTGAGATAGGTTGGTGGGTTTTGGAGTTTATGAGTCACCAAGGTATCTTAGTATGCTCAAATGAGAGGGATTAAAGGCAATAGGTGGTTGTAAAAGATGTGTTCCATAAGGAAATGTTGGAGATGGGTATTTAATGAAGAAGGTGAAGAAGATGTGAGAATGTAGGGAGGATTTGAGGGGGGAAATGAGATTTTTAGAAGATTGGAAAGTTTGAAGGGGTGGAAATAGAATAAATGAAGTAAATGGGTAGAATAAAAGGGGTCCCACACAATTTCATTGGTCCCACAGCAATGTACAAGGGTCGGCTCGACCGGCCCGACCGGCCCAAACAAACCGAATCGGGGTGCGCCCCGATCGGCACGGTGCCACCATGGTCCGCTGGACCTGGAGGGGTGCCGCCACCCTTGGGCGATTGCCAGAAGTGTACGGGGACCCCTTGGGTCCCACTGATTTGCGGGGTTTGGGCCCCCTTGACAGTTTGAGGCAATTTTAAGTCCCAACGGTTACATATTCACGCTTTCCACACCATTTGAGTATAGAATGCACTGGATTAACATCCAAACCTGTTAATTGACGGCCTACAGAGGAATTAGGATCAGTTCACATGATCACCGATGCATATGGTTGAGGCTTCAACTCTCAATTTTTTCCAATTGGCGAAACTGGGAATCCTACGACTGTTCCTATGTTTTATCACTCCCTCCTAAGTCAAAGCACGTCAGTATGTGTCATGTTACAATAACTCAGGTCCAGTTTAATCCAAATCATGCTCTGATACTTACTTATAATGCCTTGAAAATTAGGGGTCGAGCAAGGGCCCAACTCCTAAGTTTCAACACATCACTTATGCAATATAAAAAATAATGATTAAATGTTGTCCGTATTAGTGCATTGAATATGAGTGGGATTATAACAAATCAGCATATCATACTCCAGAGACAGTTAAATTATGCAAGCAAAAGACTGTGTTAGATATATATAAAGCATATAAGTGGTAAGTCCCCAGAGTATCAACATGTCGACAGGTTAAACATTTACATGTGTAGTTCCAAAATATATAAAAAAATGATAAAGTGTAATGTTCTCTAATCATGTCCCTGTAGCCTTGGTGATGCAACTCCAGGTTTACATATACCCGCTAGAGAGTTACAAATAGGAGAACTCCTCATCATCATAAAATTTTGGCTCCGCTTCGTAAGCATTGTCATCATCTGCAGCTAAAACAGAGTCTGATTGGTATTTTAAAACACTGTCCCAGATTGGGAGTGAGTGATCAACTCAGTGGAGCTATAAGGCAAAGGTTAACATGTAATCAATTTAATCAAGCAGTAATGATAAAGCAGTACAGCAATCATGTCCTAAGTACTCTTATTAATTCAAGAATGTATGCGATAATCATGTATGCCCTCGCCTACACTCCCTTAGTGACATCATCTCAAGATCACGACATGCACCACTTCAGACACGTGCACTTACTCGCCAAAGCACATGCAATGCATGTATGATCGTGTTAGCCCAATTCTTAATTAGGTTTATTCAAACATCATATTCGGGAAGCTAAGGTACCTTCCTTTTCGTCACTTACCTAAACATGATCCATCTAGGGTTATCAATCCTAGTTAATCTCATACGATAAGTAGTTCAAGGTCACCATGGAGAGGCTCATCACCTCAGTGCAGGCCTGGTTTATAGTCTAGTTTACTTTGAAAAGCCTCGTCACCTCAGCACAGACCTAGAGTATGCACCTTAGATTCAAGCAGTTACGACCATACATTGTAAACATATATTTAGGCCAATCGGGTTAGTTGACAAGCTCGATTGGTACGAGCATACATTGGATTTGGTCAACATAGAGTGTATAAGCACTCCGTGTGACCTAACCACTGTTGGCAATCTCCATACGACTCAGATTCCTTGAATGTTTCTGTGGTGGCAAAACTAACTCAGCCACTTGATTAGAACTCGTTACCGATTGCCTGGACTACGTAGTAGTCCTAATCACACTTAAATGTAATAGGAAATGATATGTGATAGGCATATCAGTATTGAACAAATAATTCAGACAATACAACCACTTGAGCATCTAATGAAATACAAAATTTACATAACATTACATACATGCATTCCATACACAAATCACATAATAGGATATAAGCTACATGAAGGAATTCATACATATGGCTAAGGTGATTAAAAATATTTTCTCAACACCTCTATTAAAGGCATTTCATCAAACAAGTACTCATTCAAACATTTTATCAAACACCTAGACTACACATTTCAACATATATGCTATAGTTTAGTTATAACCTATATTAGGGCAAATCCTTTCATAAGGAGTTGTCACACATACAAAATTCATATAATCATAATGAATACTCATGGAAAGCACAAAACATAATTCCATATTCATTCAAACATTTCAACAAACACATAGAAGGAACACCCAGATCCATAGCTCAACTGGCCGACTGAGTGGAGATACCTCATTTCAACACTTGAGGTCTTGGTATCGATCCCTAGTGGGGGTGGCTAACATGGAGTGTGCATACTGACATGGGTGTGTACAAACAAGATAACCCAAAAAAAAAAAACGCAAACACATAGAAGGCATTATGTTCAACATGATTTATATATACGTGTAATATACGGAAAGCGTCGTATCTAAGCACATGTGACAGTAATCAAGTTGGTCATAAATCATTACTAACATTGATAGCCTTGAAAACCATAACGTAAACATTTATAGTTTGCACCTTTCATCGATAGACACGTATTGAACTCAATTTGTACACTAAGTCTTTGTCTATAGCATAACAACTACCTGAATCACGGAATATGTTAGCTATTTCGCCAATCTTCCTATTTTGATATCTAAAACATAGTAGGGTTAGTATTTCTTACCCAAGAACGAAACCGGAATCGCTGGAATAGCGACACGAGAAGTCTGATTCGGCACGTAGAGCGGTGGGATCGAATCCCAGCAACTATCTCCCACTTCCTCTCTCACTTTCTCTCTCTTTCCTTCTATTTTTCCTCTCTTCTCTCTCCTAGGGTTTAAAATTCATATGGAATGAGAGAAGGATGGGTTAAGGTGCTTATATAGGTCCAGAACTAATGAAAATGGACACAGGGCCATGATATACTTAGGTTATAGCCAAAGAGTAGATGTTTTGATCTAAGAGAGCTAATCTGGAGGACCCCTTTCTACATATGGTCTGGCAAAAGTTCTCTGACCTTGGATCTAGGTCAAGTTAAGTTTTCAATCCGATCGGATTTACAGATCGACTGCGGAGGACTAGTTTCAGTTCAACAATCACCGTTACTCGATCCGGGCCACAAATACACTGACATGTGTTGAAAATTTTTTCTCATTTGTGGGTGTAGTTAGGTCAAAATTTGATGGTTTGAAACCTTAGATTTAGTTTGCATGGGAACGGCCCAAATTACTTAAGTTTGAGTTCATTTTCTAAAGGTATTCGTGTTTCTCACACACTTCACTCCGGGCTCAAGTTGTGCGTTTCTGGATACTATTTGGATTTAATTTCTGAGATGGTTGTCAAGCCCAGTAAGGCGGTCATAACCGTATAGTTTTGCGGTAATCAGACTTTCGACGCATGGTCCAGGTCCGATACAGAGTTTCATTGTGCTCCCAAGAGCAACTGGGTTTTGAGATGTGTCCTAAGTTTTTAGGTAGTGTAACGTTAATTATTATACTAGTTTTGGCTCTTACAGATCGTATAGAAAGTGGTTCAAGATAATTTATTGATTAATTCTTTTTAGCACTTAATTAATTTTTGTCAAATTTCTAAAGGATTCGGTCCTTAGTGATTTCTGCCAGAGGTGGTACTCGGGTCTTTGTACAGATTTTTCTAAGATGTTACAACTGGCTAAGGATCTTCCATAAGACCTTAACTGTTTATGCTCTCCATAGAGTAAGGGTCAATACAATGCACCCATCATGTATACTCCTGTCGGAGGTCTCCTAGAGGACTTGCAAGGGGTGAGAACACACCTTAGACCTAATCCTACAAAGGAATGATCACAAGGTCCTCTGAACTCTGATAACTTACAAATAAGCAGATGAGTCCCTTTTAGCTCGTTGTCGAAGATCTTCTCCTTTGTTGATGAAGAATCTTCTGCTTCCTTGAATCGCAACTCAGAAGATATACCAATGCATGAAGACGGGTTGGGTCAAGGTTATGATGGAATCCTACTCTCAAATATTTTCCTATAAAGGAGATAGAGTGATTCCAATCATCTATGCATTCAAGGCATCCCAGCTTAATGATTTACCATTAAGGTGGTAGTTAGAGGATCCTTGAATGTGGAAGTTTATTCCCTAATCCACTCTATTGAATATCAATGATGAGGGTGGATTGGAGGATGAACTCCCTTGAGAGAGGGCTTTGGGCAAATGATCTAAGGCTAAACACTCAAAAGCACTCTCTTCTTTCTCTGCCAGAAACTAAAGATAAGCTCTCTATATATAGGCAAAAAGTTTCAACGGATATAAAATAGTCACATTTATGACAGAGTTTGATATCATCGAGCAGGGTCGATATCATCGAGTGTATACTCTCGATTACATCAACTAGCTGCTCAATGACACAAACTCAAATATCATACGCTTTTGAAACCTTTTGCCAACTGGTCAAGGAGATCGAAACTTGCGATAATGTCATCGGATTTCGAACTCTGATTTCATTGATACAAGGATCGATTCCTCGACATTTGAAAATGAGAGAGACAATGCCTTTGAAAAATTTTAGGCCTAGGATATGATCAAGGTACACTCGATATCATCAGAATTTGAATTCGATGATATCAATGGCAGTGTCGATGCATCGATAAATTCAAAGGATTTTCTAGTAAGCTTGTTGGACAGATAATGTCCTTTCTCAATGTCATCGACCCGACCTCGATATCATCGATATTTGAATATCAATTATATCGAGTGACCCTCGATCCAAAATAAAAAAACTACCTGAAAAATGTTGCTAGAAAACTGTGTCCAAGACCAATATCATCGAAGGCCTTCTAATATCATCGATTTTTGAATTCTGAGAATAATGAGGTAGGTCTTTATGGTTTTCTTTAAAAAATAGGGACACAAACTCTCTACTGTTGATTTTATCGAGTCAACTTCTATAGACATGAGTTTCAAATATCGATGATATTGATAGGGGTATCGATACATCGATAATTTCATTTAGATGAATATGTGGTTGCTGGACATCTTTTGTCCTCATTTCGATGGTATCGATTGATCATTAAGGACATCAACAACACTACTCAATTTTATCGATTAGTCTATTGATAATTCGACAGAGGTAGAAAACTTAGAGATTTTCTGAATTTATAAAAAAGTTTTCTAACTCAAAAACCCTATGATGTCTTAACCAATTTTTAGGGTTTTATTTACTTGGTGATTTTGGAAATGGGATGTGAGGCTTAGATTTACCTGTGGTGAGTTCGGGCACAAATCCGGTTGAGGCAAACAGTTGATCAATCTTCCTATGGAGCTTTTCTGTCTAGTTGACTCAACACTCACACTAATTGACAAACCAGGGTACTTTCAAAGAGGACTTAACTCCTTCCTCATATAGGCCCAAAAAGAGAGTTTAGGTTGACTTGAATCTGAAAGGCCAAAATGACTTGGCCACTCTCCACCCTTATCCACTTTGGGCCCATGAAAACAAACCATACCCATTTTTATTTTTTATTAAAAAAATAATAAAAAAAAAAGGGCCCAAAATCTGATGTGGGCCAATTCGCCTTATTTGGACCCAATCACATCCAAAAGAAAATAAAAGAAAACTTGAGGAAAAAAAAGGAAAAAATAAAATGAAGAGGGCAAGAAGGAGCTAAGGCAAACTCCTGGCCCACCTAAGCACACATGGGGCCCGAGACTTTGCCTTAAAACCATTTATTATATGACATATAACCTCCTAGAAATGAAATTCTCCTCATGCAAGCTTGATATATATGGGGAAAGCAACACTTATACATAAAAATTAGGAGTGAAAAATGATGGGGAAAGGAATGAGAAGAATAGTAAGAAGCTTGGAATATGAAGCTCCACTCTTGAACACCACCTTGAGCTCAAAAATGATTGAGCTTTGCTCCACCTTTACTCCACCAAAATCACTTGCAAAGAGAGGAGAAACATGTAAGAAAGTGAAAAATGTAGGAATATGAATGAAAGAAACAGAGGAAAGAAGTCTCACCTTTGCACTTGCCCCACACCAAGAACACCTCTGTAATGCACCAAAACTAAAAGGCAAAAATGGAGAAGGCACTACACAAAAATCCCTCTTTAGGAACGGTCCCAAACCATTTGGGAATGATTTTCAACTTGGGTAAATAGAGCGTCGCAAAAAATTAGGGACGGTTGAAAACCGTTCAATTTTGGAATGGTTCTGAACCGTTCCTGAAATAGGGTTTTCCAAAAACTTAAGGACGGTTGAAAACAGTTGCAAAATATTTTCAATTTTCAATTTCCAACACAATTTTGAAATCTGACAATATATTCCACACCCATGTGCCACCGAGAGATGGCTCTATCAAATTTTCAAAACCATTTATTTACATATAATCATTAAACAATCATTTGTAGAAGGAAACCATCAGAAGTGTCCAAAAGTACGAATCCCTCAATTGTTGTCTTGATTTCTTCAAGTGTTGCATCAGCCTTTCCATATATTATATCCACCTTTAAAAAATCAGAGCTAGCTATGATGTGTGGGATCCAAAACCCATGGTTGTCTTCAATTGGACCCACTCCAAATAAATAAATAAATAAATAAACAATCAAAGCTAGGATGTTGTACACAAAGCATAGATTGTATATATAAAACACCACCTGTTCATAAACAGATTGCACTAATTACCATCCATTATTCAATTTTCTTTAAATATTAACCAGTGATATTAAAAGGAATCAAAATAAATGAACATAGTCCGGTCACATTTTAAATTTTGAACTAGTAAGGCAGTCACATTTTAAATTTTCAGTTTCCTAGGCCAATCATCCCTACTTGGATTAGACAAACATATCTTTGCATGGTTAAATTAACTTCCACCATGATTCGAGGGACTTGTGAGTCAATCATGAGAGTTATGGCAGCCTACTTAGTAAAATCAAGGTTCATAATGTAGTGCATGAAGTTATCGATCACACCTGCTACATGTCGGTTTAGTGATGGTGGTGGGGCTGATACAGAAAATGAACATTCCTGAGAGACCTTAATACTTGTTTAATCATCTTTCTTCATGCAACAATTTTTTTGTTAGGCATCTAAAATGAAAGCTTCCTTGATCAAATATCAAAGCAGAATAAAGAAGCATAACTCTAGGGACTTGTCTACTAGTGCAGCTCCTTGGTCATTTCAAAATTTACTCAATTCATCAATCTTAAGAGGAACATCTCATTTGTGTACATTTGGACACACCCCAAATTGTAATTTCCTTGGCATTTATTTCGATGGTTTTGGCTTCAAATTGCAACCATAGTTACATTCACCAAAACAACAATTTGGGCAATGCTTCTTAACAAATGCTCAGAAACATCCTTAGTTCTGTTATTTCCTTTTGACACTAGCATTTCAAAAATCTCAACTGAAGCCTAAGTGCCTGACAACCTACACTCCTAAATGTAGGATCTATGAAAGATGGGTTCTATGAATGTCACAAACCTGAAGCACTATAATAAACTCCATCCAAACATGCAGTGCATTATAAAATCAAGGTAAGCATTGGGAATGGTAAGAGATTAGAAATTTTGCAGTGTGAAAAAATACTTGCCATAAAAGGATGAACTAAATAACTCCATAAGAGCATTGGGACCCTTTTGTGGGCTGAAACTAAATGGTCAAAAAATACAAATAAAATATAGCAATGGTCCATATTCAGCTGAGATGAAGACCAGAAAATGAGAGTATAGGATCTGCAATCAGGTTATTATCTGACTACTACTATGAAAATTGTAGTAACAACTCATATTTTGAGACAAAAAAGAAAGGGCGGTAGTCTTCAAGAGTGGTGTAAGTTGTAACCAAGCATTTCTGATTGTATAAGTAACCATTCATGTTAATGTTATCATTTGAGATACCAATGGAGGACACAATAAATAAACTTACCTCAACTGCATCAGTTCCCTTATCCATGAGATCAATCTTTGTCAACACCCTAAATGTCCTCTCACCTGAACAGTGGCACAAGATAAATTATGATGGGGAGCTAGTTAAACAGGGTCGGAATTACTAAGTAATAATGCATTTGGGTGAACATATATCTTGAACCAACAAGATCCATGAACATATGAAGTACAAAACTACAATCGTTTTATGCAAATTATGACCAATGGGTTCATCAACATATACTTAGCAGTGGGGCATAAATCTGGTCGCCAAGATTGGGATAAACATGACCACAAGTTGGAGTAGATGGGAGGATCCATCTAACGGAGAGGCCATGATACAACCTCTTACAGTTTTAAGTGACTCCCTAACTTTTCAAAGCAATCCTGTCTGTTGTTGGTTTTAAAGATTGAGCACTCTTATGACTATTTGATTTTCTTTTGTTGAAGGGTACATGTTGACCATTTGACTCGTGTGTGGTTGGTTTTCCCTTGGCATCCTTCCGTGATAAAACAATGGTGACCTCTTTTCACATCCTACCAAATGGAAGAAACAAAGCGTATTGAATAGTGCAAAATGCTCCCAACAAATAATAGTACATTTATATATAAAGTATATGAATTATACGACTTTCAACATATGATTAGCAGCATCAATAAATCTACATTAAGCTAGATTCAATCTTTTTGCACATGTTGAAAACTAAACACCATGACTATAACATCTACACAGTCATCAAGGAAAGAATCCTTTTTTCACTTGACAGCTATGAACACATAACTTTAGGATCTACTTCTCTATGGATCTGGACAAATTCTGGCATCCAGAATAGCTCAAACATGACTGGTTCAGATTAGTCCCATGAAAAATTTTTAAAAGACTCAAAGAAAGGACAAACACCATCAGGGAATGCTGGACCTGGTGAAAATGTCACTAGTTCAGGCCAAGCATTTCATTTGTTTCTCAAACAAACAATTCCACCATCTAAATGAGATGGCCATCGATCAAGGAATTGTTAGAGTTCCACATATCAAATAAAAGCAGGAATAGCTGATGACTAAAGTTGAACCTACAGAATCACAGTATACAATGTAAACTAACAGAGAGGCTTTTCATAAGAAGATGAGCGTTTGGAACATCCTAGGATATAACAGGGCATTACTCTTCCATGGTGAGGAACATCAAATAAGCGGTTTGGATCCCTGAACCATGGGCCACACATGCAATGACACATCTAATGAATAGGACTTTCTAATTCATTTATAAATCAACAAAGGATCAATAAAAAGAGGATCACTAATCAACAAAGAAAATGAAAAAGAACTCACCCACATCAATCATCAAACACTACCATGAAAATCAACACCACAACTAAAACCTCTGCAAAACCAATTCAAAGAATGTAAATAAAAATAATAAAAATAAAATAAAATAATAAAATTCTAAAAAAACAACATCATAGAATACAATTGAGAGGGGGGAGGGAGGGAGGGAGTATTTCCCCTAAAGCAAGCATTAACAAACTTTAGCATCTAATTCAAATTTCGTTTGACTACCCAGAAAGCGAGTAGACTGGGCAAATGGTGGCATGAAAACAAGCTTACCAATAAATTTTTGTTTTAATGTGAAAAAGGAAGCGATGCAAAGTGTACTCCAGTAATCCCCACACAAGTATCCCAAGAAGCACCACTAGAACTACCTCAGGAAATGTATGGACCATTCGAATAGATGTAGACACGAACCAACATACGACCGGCAACTAGATAAGTGGGATCACCCACCATACAGTACGCATCAAGAACTATCAAAAGTTGCAAATGGGTCAGTAATGGAAGATGGAAATATATTCATTCACAACAGTTATGGACAAGGCAGAGAGGTCATAATCACACCTCCCAGAAGTTGCTCGCAAAAAAGGGTGGACCTTGCTGACAATAGGTGGGTGAACCCATTCCTGGTATGCTTCTCCAAGATGGCCAACCCATGAGAAGGGTTTTTGCAAGGTCAAAACATAGAATGAAAGAGAACTTATTACTACATTAGTGCGCTATGCTGATTAAAACAGATGGAAAAAAAATTAATTGAATACGTTAGAAAAACAGAGAAAACAGGAATATGAGCACGAGGCTCACTATTTAGATGCCCAATTAGCAACGTGAATGGCATCGGCCAACCATTTAGTTCTAGACAGGATTAGGTACATAAAAATAGAAAACTGTCGGGCATTTCATGGCTCTCATGTCATCAAGATACATGAATGGTAAACGGACAGTCATTAATTGGGCACATATGCTCAAGGATTCTGGCAGTTATTCATTTCAACAGGACTTGCTACTTAAAAGAAAGAAAGAAAGAAAAAAGAGAGCTTTTCACCTATAGATTGCCAGCATTGCAAGGCTAATTCATGCATTTTTATCTACAAAAAGTCACTTTGGGGAAATGAGACAATAATTTTCTAGTTTTTTAGTGGCTGAAAACACTTTGTATTGCTCTTAGCATGTAGGCAGCCTTCGTATAGGTGATCAGTCCTCTTTTCAGGATTTGGCAAAAAAACCTACGCATAGTGTATTTGGCAAAAGCTTAAAATGGTGTTACCTAATACCGAGCTATAACCTTTTCCCAACTATATCTCTAAAGACCTGTCATTTGGTCTAAAATTAAGCATCAAAAGAAAAATAGGCTAACCCTCGACTGGACTTTGAGTCAAGCATGGACACCAAAAATTGCAGCTCGCTAGACTTTGAGTCGAGCTAACCCTCGACTGGTCAAGTGGCCCTATCCAGATGTGGCTCCACATCTCAACAATCTCTCACTTGGAGACACTTCGTCATAATTCTTCATCTTTTACATCCGGAGTGCACCACCTCCCCATCTTCAAACTTAAAGATCAATCAAAGTTAAACAAAGCTTCAGCTTCTCCCGTGTGACTGCCTTGGTCAGCATATCCGCAGAATTCTCACTTATATAGATCTTCTCCAGAGCAATCGATCCATCTTCCAATAATGAACGTATGAAGTGATATCTGATGTCAATATGCTTGGTCCTTGAATGAAATATTAAATTCTTAGCCAAGTGTATTGCACTCTGACTGTCACTGTATAGCTTGCAATCTACTTGCTTATTTCTCAACTCTTCCATGAAACCTTGCATCCACACCATCTCCTTGCATACTTCTCTAGTTGCAATATATTTTACCTCTGTTGTACTGATAGATACTATCTTTTGTAACTGAGAGACCCAACTGACTGAAGCACTATCCAGAGTAAAGACATACCCTGTAGTGCTTCTTCTATTGTCGATATCTCTTATCAAATCTGAATCTACGTAGCCTTGTAGCTTGATTTTTGATCCTCTATAACACAACCCTATATCCATAGTACCTACCAGGTATCTGAGGATCCACTTCACAGCTTCCCAATGTTCCTTCCCGGAGTTATTCATGAACCTACTAACAACTCCTACTACTTGAGCAATGTCTAGCCTTGTGCTCATCATAGCATACATGAGACTCCCAATGGCTGACGTGTATGGGACTTTAGCCATGTAGTCTCGTTCCTCCTATGTCTTTGCACCTTGCTCCTTAAAAAGCTTGAAGTGGTTGGCTAATGGAGTGCTAACTGGCTTTGCACCTCCCATACTGAATCAATCAAGTACCTTGGCTATGTACTCTACCTGTGATAAAACCAGTTTCTTATTTTCCCTGTCACGCTTTATCCTCATGCCTAGAATTTATTTTGCAACTCGTAAATCCTTCATGAAAAATTCTCTAGACAGTTATCTTTTGAGATCTGAGATGTCCTTCATGCTTAATCCGGCTACAAGCATATCATTTACGTACAGAAGAATGATGATGTATGAGGTATCAATCTTCTTCAAATAATAATAGTGATCTGCATGACACCTCCTAAAATTGTTTCCTGACATGAAACTGTAGAACTTCTTGTACCACTGCCTTAGGGCCTGCTTCAGGCCATATAGTCTCTTATTCAGTTTATACACTTTGTTCTCCTTTCCTGGTGTCACGTATCCTATCGTTTGATGCATGTATATCTCTTCTTCAAGGTTTCCATAAAGAAAGGTTGACTTAACATCTACCTGCTTTAGATGTAAGTCCTCTGTAGCTACTATACTCAAGACCATACGAATCGTAGACATTTTCACCACTGTTAAAAATATTTTAGTGAAGTCGATACCTGTCTTTTGTTGGAACCCTTTCATAACCAATCTAGCCTTATACCGTTTCGAACCATCATGCACCTCCTTCAGTCTGTAAACCTACTTGTTATGAAGAGCTTTCTTACCCTTAGGTAGAGTGACTAACTCTCACGTACAATTTGACTCCAGAGAGTTATCTCATCACCCATGGTCTGCTCCCACTTAACCCGCGTATCTAACTATAATGCCTCTTCAAAACACTCTGGTTCACCATTATCTGTCAGTAATAAATAATATAAACAGGGTGAGTATCAGTCCTTGGGTCTCCTCTCCCGAGTAGAACTTCTTACAACTGGTGTCTACGGCTCTGCCTCATTATGCTCTTGTGCATGCTTATCCTATGGCACTGTAACACCTGTGTCCAGTAACTCTTCCAACTCTATGAATTCTCTCCTTGGCCTTATTGTGCTGCACACTATCCTTGTACATCACTTTTTCATTGAAGACTACATCTTTGCTTCTAATAATTTTTCGATTCTCTATACCTAAAACCTGTAACCAAAATCATGCTGCTCGTAGCCTATAAACGTGCACTTCCTGGACTTGGCATCTAAATTGTTTCTGTGCTCTACATCAATTTGAACATATGAAGTGCAGCCGAACACTTTAAGATGTGCAATATTCACTTCTTTCTTAGTCCACATTTCTTCTGGTAGCCCACCATCTATTGATGAGATATGCGGCAGTATTCAAGGCATCTGCTTAAAACGTTTTAAGCAACCCTACATGTAACCTCATGCTCTCGATGTGCTCAAGGATGGTCCTGTTAATGTGCTCAGCCACACCATTCTACTAAGGTGTCCTTAGAATCATTTTCTAATATTTGATTCCATTTGTTGCATAATACTCCTTAAACCTCTTATCACAATACTCTCCCCCATTATCTAATTTAGGACATTTTACTGTTTTACCTGTCTCATTTTCTACCATTACTTTTCACTTCTTAAATACATCAAATACGTCAGATTTATACTTTAAGAAATAGATCCACAGTTTTTTACTAGCATGAAACGTCTTGGAAAAATCCATATAGAGACCCAAACACCACCTCAGGCAGAAATCACTTAGGATTAATTCCTTTAGAAATTAAGCTTAAGTTAACTAGCGATAAGCCAAATTAGCTGTGAAATTAGCACTGTTCGCTTTAAATACGTTCTGCAAGACCCAAAACTTGTGGAATCGTTGACGCTATAACATCCTGAAACCTAGGATCAAACTCTAAACCCGTTTGTTCTCAGGAACCCTTTGAAACTTTGTAATGGACTTAGACCGCGCGTCGTGAGTCCGGAAGCAATAAACTTAGACCATTATGACCGCATAGTTAGACTTGACTACCACCCCGAAAATTAAGTTAAAATGATGTCCTGGGACTATTTCATTGAGCCTGGAGCAAGGAGTGTAAGAAAGGGTAGAATTCTTTATAAATTAAATGTGATTTAAGTAAATCTAGCAAGTGTCGCTTGCGGGTTAATTATAAGCATTCAGACCGTTGGAATCTGACCCAAATACACCCTCGGATCAGGGAATATTTTCCACTCATGTCAGTGTACTTGGAATCTCTGATCGAGTCTCAATGGCCGCTAAACTGAAACTGGTCCACCACGTGCAATCTGGAAACCCGATCGAACTGAAAACTTAATGTGATTAGGATCCAACATTCATTAGCTTAAGTCCGACCGCATTCAGTCAGAGGACCTCCAGAAGTATTCTTTTGGATCGAAAAAGACCCGATTTGGTTATAACCCAAGTATACCTTGGTCTAAAGTCTAAATAGGTGAGTTTTTAGCCAATATAAGGGTCTTAAACCCTCTCACATCCCTCACCTACGAATTTGAGAAAAACCCTAGGAAAGAGAAGAGAGAAAAGAGAGAGATTGTGTGAGAGTTGTGGGAGAAAGTTCCCGTCGCTCGATCCTGCTACTACACGTGCTTAGGCATCGCGATCTAATCACTTTTTCGGTGATTCTGACTTCATTATAGGTAAGAAAACCCTAACCTTAACCTGTTTTAGAAATTTTATCGATATAAGTAGCGAAGTAGCTAACTTATCTTGTGATATAGGTCGTCATATTGACGTTGACGAAGCGTAGAGTTTCTATTCGATTCGTTACGCTTCTACGGCGTTAGGTGAGGATTTTAGATGCTTAGGTTACCTGTTTTCAAAGCTTTCAATGTCGTTTAATGGTAGATTATTGACAAGGGTACTGTTTGACATGTAGAACATGCTGTCTATTTTTCATTTCAAATACGTACGAAGAATATGAGATTTAGGGTATTTTTGGTATTTGTAGGAAATACTGTATACGTACGTATTTTGCTAATATGATTGCCATGAGTATTTGTCGTGTACCTATGCTAGTTATGCTTGTATGATCTGTTTGGCGAAGAGATTCACCCTAATGCACACTTTTGACCGACATACGTTATGTAGACTAATGTGTGTAGGCTAAGTATTTGTATAAATGTATGTATTAGTAAGTATTGAGTAAATGGTGTTGTAGTTTAGCGTTGGGATTGGATTCTCAACTAATTTGATGATGTACATGATATCCTCCATGCTTGTTGTATTTGAATTGATTACCTTATATGTGAAACACTCATGTATGGTTAACTGCTTATGATGTATGTTATAACATGCTGGAATTACGTGTATTTTAATTCTGTCTCCCATATGATTATTGATTTAGATTACAAGTGTTTGGGGCTATACTCTAGTCTAGGAAGTCGGTAACATAACTGAATTCGTGGTTGGATTCTATTCGCCACAAAGGACGCATCGACGAACCCGAGTCATGCTTAGGTTGACGGCAGTGCTTAGGCCACACGAGGTGTTTATGCACTTCATGTCATTCAGCTTGAGGTGCGCTCGTACTAGTCGAGCACGTCAAGCAACCCGACAGACCACTGTATGTTCACCTTGTATTGGTCATCACTACTTGAACCTAGGGTACTAAACTTACCAGTGATAACCCTGATAACCGTGGTACCTTGATCCACTAAGACTCATGAGCCAGGCATGGTGGTATGGGACACCGTGGTCGAGTTGTCCGCTTATGCTGTGGCGACAAGCCTCCCCGTAGTGACCAATGAGCACCTTAGACTCGTGAGCCGATTGTGGTGGTATGGGACACTACATTCGAGCTGTCGGCCTACTCTGATTGGTGACGTGCCTTTTGTAGTGACCTCGAGTGTCTTCTGAGTCTACGTGAGGCGACGACCCTTCTATAGTAATAAGAGTACAGACTAGGCCTGTATTGATAAGGTGATGGGGGAACGGTGCAACGAGTGCGTGCAACAGCCCTGACAGCCCTTGCAGCGACCTAGAAATATATCATCGTATGAGACTACTACGAGTGACGACCCTAGACAGGATCTTTGTTGGTAATGATATAAAGGAAGTACCTTAGTTTTCCAATACTGCTGTATGAATGGACTAATAACAACTTGGTAATCATATTCATATCACACTGCATGTGCCTGAAAGATGTGGAGCACTGAGGGAAGAAAGCATGTCACAGACGTAAGATGGTGTCGCATGAGGGAGTATGTTGGTGAGGGCATGCATCATTATTGCATCTCATCCTTGCATTAACAACAGTATTTAGGAATGTTTGATTGCTTACTTTACCATTATCGTGTGATTGGTTTGATAACATGCTAATCTTTGCTCTATGATTCCACTGAGTTGATCATTCACTCCCACGTTACGGGATGGTGTTTGCAACACCTACCAGACTCTGTCTTAGATGCCGATAGCGAGGCAATTCAGGAGTTGGAGCCAGACTACTACGAGGACCAAGACGAGTTCTCGTACATGCAATTATCTGACGGCTTCGCATAGGTGGCCTGGATCGATGGGATTTTGCTAGTTGGAATATCCTATGACATTTTGATTTTGATTTGATATATGTATATGTGACTTAGAGATATATTCATACTTTGGAGACAGATCGAGATTGTTTTGTTTTACAGATAGTGATATATATATCTTTCAGTCTTCCGCTTACGTTTTATCACTGGATCTGGAGTATGAATTGTAGTTTTGGTATAATCTCACTCATGTTAATGCACTAACTCAGACAACATTTAATCATAAGCATATTTGTTGCATAAGTGATGTTCTGGACCTCAGGAGTTGGGTTTCTACATAACCCCCAATTTTCAGGGTGTTACATAGCATCATCAATAAAAGAAACAAAACAATGTGAGGCACAAAGAGATGACACATATGCTAATCCTCACACATCAGTGTGTACAAGCTCTAACAAATGCATCCTTGGAGCACATCCTATTTTCTTGAAACTTACCCTCTTCTGTTTTCTATACACGCAGTCCTCACAGAATTCCAAGTCAATAGACTTCAGCCCTGGTAGCTTTCCTTTTGACAATAGCACTTTCATCCCCTTCTCACTCAAATGTCCCAACCTCTGATGTCATAACTGCCCATTCATTTCCAATTGATGCAATTACGAGTGAACTATACGATCCTAAAGTCATGTACAAAGTACTTTCCTTCTTGCCTCAAGATATCACCAAGGCACCTTTCGTGATATTCCAAGAATCACTTGTGAATGTCGTCACATATCCGGTATCGACCAACTACCCCACTGAGATCAAGTTTCGTTTCAAACTCGGTACATGTTTGACATCCTTCAATTTCAAAATCATTCCATCTTTCTGACTTATATGAACATCTCTCTTTCCAACAATACTGCACGACTCATCATCACCCAGGTAGACTCTCCAGAAGTCACATAACACATAATCACATAAAGCTTCCTTACACGAAGTGACATGAAACGAAGCACCTAATTCTATGACCAAGACTCATTCTTCGCATCAAGAGACAAGATCAACACCTCTATGTCACTCTCCTCAGATAAATTCGTTGAATTCTTCCTGCCTTAAGAACTTCCTTCTTTTTTCTTAAGCGCCCTCCAAACACGTTTCATGTGCCCCTTCTTCCCGCAATGCCAACACCCGTCTTTATCTTTCGATCCCTTGGACTTCTTCCTCAACTTAGAACGTCCGTGTTTATTGCCTCATTTGTTCAACGATCTTCCTCTTCCTTCAACATTTAGAGCATTCCCCGAATCCCCTAAAAGTCCTGATGTCTTTCTTCTAGATTCTTCAATGAGAATTAGACCGGCCACATCATCGAACTTCAGTTTATCAACCCTGAAGAATTTCTCACGACAATCACCAAACCATCCCAACTGTCTTGCAAACTGGACAAGATCAATAACACCCTAACCTCATCCTCAAAAATAATGCCAATGGATTCCAATTGGCTCGTGACTGTATTAAACTCGTTTAGATATTTATCCACGCTCCCACCATCTGACATCTTCATATTGAATAGCCATTTCATAAGATGAACCTTGTTAGACCCTAAGGGTTTCTCATACATCGTAGCTAGGTCGTGCATTAATTCTTTTGTGGTTTTCACCTTGAATATATTATAGGTGACGCTCTTAGACAAAGAGAGTCGGATCATTTCTAAAGCTTTTCGATCCAATAAAAACTATCCATCATCTATCATCTTTTCTGATTTCTTCTCTTTTCCTTCTAGAGGAATATAGAGATCCTTCTGATACAGATAATCCTCCATTTGTATCTTCCAGAAGGCAAAGTTTGAACCATTAAACTTCTCAATACTAGTCTTCCCTTCTTCCGTCATCGCTCCCACTTGAACTAAACTAATATCTCTGATCTCAGTTGTTGCGCAACACACCAACAACACTAGTGAACCGAGATCTAATCTCTGGTTTGTAACGCCCCAAAAATCGGGTGTCGAGCAAATCTCAACTCTCGAGTTCTAACGCATCAGTTATTGTAACACCCTGAAAATCGGGGGTCGTGTATAAACTCAACTCCCGAGTTCCAGACCGTCACTTATGCAACAAAAATGATTATGATTCAATGTTGTCTGAATTAAAGCATTCACATGAGTAAAAGTATACCAAAACTGCAATTCATACTTCAGATCCAGTGATAAAAGCAAGCAGAAGACTAAACAATGTATATATCACTGTATGGAAAAACAAAGTAAATCTCATCTGTCTCCAAAGTATGACTATATCTCTGAGTCTCATATACATATACATGAACAAAAATGTAATGTTCAAAATAGTCCCACTGAAGTCCCATCGATCTAGGTCGCCTACCGGAAGCCATCGTGATACTGCATGTACGAGAACTCGTCCTGGTCCTCGTCGATGTCTGGTTCCACCTCCTGGATCTCAGCCTCACCTGCATCTACAACAGGGTCTGGTGGGTGTTGCAAACACCATCCCATAACGTGGGAGTGAGTGATCAACTCAGTGGAATCATAGAGCAAGGATTTGCATGTTCACAATTCAATCATGCGATAATAGTAAAGCAGTAAATCAGACAATCCTAATACTGTTGTTAATGCAAGATGACATGACGTGATGTATGCCCTCACCGACGATCTCCCTCATATGACAACATCTTATGACCGCGGCATGCCACACTCCCTAGAGTGCTCCACATCTTCCAGGCACATGCAATGCTATGGTGATATGATTTCCAAGTTGTTATTAGTCCGTTCAAACAGCAGGATTGGGAAACTAAGGTACTTCCCTTGTATCAATCCCAACACAGATCCTGTCTAGGGTCGTCACTCCTAGTAATCTCATACGATGTATATTTCGTAGGTCACTGCAAGGGCTGCCAGGGCTGTTGCTCGCACTCGTTGCACTGCTCCCCCATCACCTTATCAATAGAGGCCTACCGTACTCTACTGCAACGGAAGGGTCGTCGCCTCCCGTGGACTCAGAATACGCTCGCGGTCACTACAAAGGACTCGTCGCCTGATCAGTGTAGGCTGACAGCTAGAATAGTGTCTCATACCACCATAATCTGCTCACGAGTCTAGGTGCTCACTGGTCACTACGAGGAGGTTTGTGGCCCCAGCGTAGGCCGACAGCTCGACCACGGTGTCCCATACCACCATGCCCAGCTCATGAGTCTTCGTGGATCAAGGTACCATGGTTAATAGGGTTTTCAATGGTAAGTTCAGTACCCTAGGTTCAAGCAGTTATGACTCATACAAGGTGCACATACATCGGCCAGTCGGGTTTCTTGACGGGCTCGACTATCGCGATCGCATCTCGAGTCGAACGACATGAAGTGCGTAAAACACTTCGCGTGGCCTAACCACTGCCGCCAACTCCAAACACGAATCACGTTCATCGACGCGTCGTTCGTGGCTATGACCAGTCAGCCACGAATTCGCTTGGTTATCGACTGCCTGGACTAAGTCTAGTCCCAAACATTTATGGAATCACATCGGCAATTTATGTAAGAGTATTGGAATTGAAATACAATCATGTGAGCATGTTAACACATGTTATAACATTCAACTTAAGCAAATCTTCAAACACATACATTCCATGCATGTAATGGAATCATGCATATGGTCAACATGTAGGAAATCATTTAGGTCAGCATATTAACTGAGAAATCAATCTCAAATTACCACATAACAACATTTAATTCAATACATACTAATACAAGCATTTATACAAACACATACACTACACACTTAAGTCTACATATAGTATGTCGACCCAAAGTGCGCAACTAGGCGAATCTCTTCGCCAAACTAATTATGAAAGCATTCCTAACTCCCTAATGCGACAACAAACCAGGTCAATCACGTCAGCAAAATATGAATATAAACCGTACTTCCTATAAATGACTAAAATGCCCTAAATCTCATATTCTTCGTTACTTTACGAAACAGGAAACGAAGAGCATGTTGTACATGTCAAACGGCGATGCCGTCGATAATCTACTATTAAACGACATTGAAAGCATTGTAAACCGTCAATCAAAGCGTCTAAAATCCTCACCTAGTCTCTTACGGATGCGTGATTTTGAACGGAGCATGTACGCTTCGTCTACGGCAGTAGGAGGACCTGATTTATGAAGTACGTTAGCTAACACGCTATGAATCTAGGTAAACCCTAAATCAGCAAGTTCTAGGGTTATTTTATACCTGAAAGAATGGAGAAATCACCCGCCAGATGATTGGGAAGAGTTGTTGAAGCACTAGCAGTCGGTGGCTCGGAGATGGGAAAAATCCCTTCCACTCTCTCTCTCAAACTCTCTCTCCTTTTCTCTCCCAAAGCTAGGGTTTGCAATTTTCGGATGGGAGAGAGGAATGAGGGTTTCAACCCCTTTTATAAGCTTAAAATTGCCAGAAACAGGCTCCGGAACGAAGTTTACTTGGTGCCTATCCATTTCGGGGCTGTTTCGGTCCGAAAGTTACTTTCTGGTGGTCCCCTGGTCGATTGCGATAGGACTTAAGCTCATGCACACCAGATATAGCACGTATTAAGTTTTCAGTCTGGTAGGGTTCGCAGATCGCACGTGGCAGACCAGTTTCAGTTCAGCGGTCACCGCACATAGATCAGGGCTGAAAGTCTCATGATATAAAATAGAAATTTTTCCTGATCCGAGGGTGTAATCTGGATGAATTCTGACGGTCAGAACGCTTAATACTGACGTGTCAAGTCGTGTGCCAGATTTGAATTTGAAATTCCAATTCTGTCCCCATTCGCGGTCTCTTCAGTCCGAGCTCAATGAAACAGTCTGTGATTATCGGTTTGACTTAATTTTCGAAATGATTGTCAAGTCTAGCTAGGCGGTTCTAATGGTCTAAGATAGGAAGTATCGGACTTTCGACGCGCGGTCTAAATCCAATACAAGAATTCAAAGTGGTCCAGAGAACAAACCCGCTTAGAGTTTGATCTGAGGTTATAGAGTATTGTAGAGTTGTTTGTTCTACTCGATTTGGGTCTTGTAGAACGTATTTAAAGTGATCAGTGACTATTTCCCAGCTACTCTAGCGTTGCGCTAGCTAACTTACGCTTAATTTCCATGGAAATTAATTCTACGCGATTTCGGGTCGAGTTGGTACTCGGGCCCAAGTATGGATTTTTCACGGGCGTTACAGTTATGCAACATAGATAATGATAATTAAATGTTGTCCATATTAGTTCATTAAATATGAGTGGGATTACACCAAATCAGCATATAATACTCCAGAGTTACTTAAATTGAGAAAGCGGAAGACTGGGAGAAATATATAAAGTATGTAAGTGTTTATCAATCCCCAGAGTATGAGTATGTTACCAAGCTAAATAAATACATGAATTGTTTTAAAATTTACAAAATATCAGGGTGTGAACGTTTGACTAATCCATAGTCTCATAAGCCAGGCGACGCAACTCTAGGCCTACATAGACCCACCTCAGAGTTGCATGTAGGAGAACTCCTCGTCAAAGAAGTTCATCTTCGTCGCATAAGCCTCACCATAATCTGTATCTAAAATAAAGTCTAGTTGGTGCTTTAAAACACCGTCCCAGTGTGAGAGTGAGTGATTAACTCAGTGATACTATAAGGCAAAAGTTAACATGTTATCGATTCAGTCAAGCAGTAATGATAAAACAATACAACAACCATATCCTAAGTACTCTTGTTAATGTAAGAATGATATGCGTAATGATGCATGCCCTCTCCTACACTCCCTCAGCGACATCATCTCATGATCGCACATGGTAAACTCCCTAAACGTGCGCTTCCTTGCCAAAGCATATGCAATACAGTGTATAGTCATGTTAGCCAAGTAATTTATTAGGCTTATTCACACAACATATTCAAGAAGCTAAGGTACCTCCTTTTATATCTTTACCCAAACAAGGATCCATCTAGGGTCATCAATCCTAGTTAAACACATACGATTGGCAAGTTGTAGGGCATCACCCTTGATGAAAATAGTGGATATGCAAGTTCAAGAGTTTACACTAGAGGTCATTATGGAGAGGCTCGTCACCTCAGCGTAGGCCTAGTTTATACTCGAGGTCACTACGGGAAGGCTCGTCACCTCGGCGTAAGACGTCAGCTCAAATACAATATATTATACCACCATATTCGGCTCACGAGTTTGGGTTGCTCACTGGTTACTATGGGGAGGCTCGTCACCCCATCGTAGGCCGACAGCTCGACCATGGTGTCCCATACCACCATGCTCGTGTAACACCCCGAATTTTGGCTAATCTGGGATTTGACGTCCTTAGGCAGTGGGTCAATTAAAACACCTGAAAAATCGTTCAGAACCCAATTCCATAGCCAA
Source organism: Magnolia kwangsiensis (assembly GCA_037074715.1). NCBI lineage: Eukaryota > Viridiplantae > Streptophyta > Magnoliopsida > Magnoliales > Magnoliaceae > Magnolia > Magnolia kwangsiensis. Next base: position 75,720,653 of record CM073578.1, read on the forward strand.
AGAAACCACTTAGGATTAATTTCTTTAGAAACTAAGCATAAGATAGCTAGCGCAACGTTGGAGTGGCTGGAAAACAGTCCCTGATCACTTTAAATACGTTCTACAAGACCCAAATCGAGTAGAACGTATGACTCCATAATACTCTATAACCTTGGATCAAACTCTAAACAGGTTTGTTCTCTGGACCACTTTGAAATTTTGTATTGGATTTAGACCACGCGTCGAAGGTCCGATACCTCCTATCTTAGACCGTTAGAACCGCCCAGCAGGACTTGACAATCATCTCGAAAATCAAGTCAAACCGATAATCACAGACTATTTCGTTGAACCCGGACTGAAGCGACCGCGAATAGGGACGGATTTGGAATTTCAAATTCAAATCTGGCACACGACTTGACGCGTCAGTATTAAGCGTTCTGACCGTCAGAATTCATCCAGATTACATCCTTGGATCAGGAAAAATTTCTATTTATTATCATGAGACTTTCAGCCCTGATCTATGTGCGGTGACCGTTGAACTGAAACTGGTCCGCCACGTGCGATCTGCGAACCCAGCTAGACTGAAAACTTAATACGAGCTACATCTGGTGCACATGAGCTTAAGTCCGATCGCAATCGACCAGGGGACTACCAGAAAGCATCTTTTGGACCGAAACAGCCCCAATTTGGTTACCCCTCGAGTGAAACTTGTTCCCGAGTCTATTTCGGGCAAGTTTAGGCTTATAAAAGGGCTTGAAACCCTCACTCCTCTCTCCCATCCGAATTTGCAAAAACCCTAGATTGGGAAAGAGAAAAGGTGAGAGTTTGTGAGAGAAGGTGGGAGAGCTTTTCCTGCTGCTGCTGCACGTGCTCAAGCGGCGTATTCCAATCACTTTGCCGGTGATTTCTCCGCGTTTTCAGGTACGAAAAACCCTAGAAAGTTGCTGATTTGCTGATTCCTTGGTTCCAGAGAGAAATAGCTAATAGATCTTGTGTATTAGGTTGCCTAGTCACCGAAGACGAAGCGTATACGCTCCGTTCGAATTCTCACCCCTAAAAGGAAAAAGGTGCGAATTTTAGACGCTTTGATTGACTGTTTCCAAAGCTTTCAATGACGTTTAATAGTAGATTATCGACGGCATCGCCGTTTGACATGTACAACATGCTCTCCGTTTCCTGTTTCGTAAATTAACGAAGAATATGAGATTTAGGGCATTTTAGTCATTTGTAGGAAGTACGGTCTACATGCATATTTTGCTAATGTGATTGACATGGTTTGTCGCCGCATTAGGGAGTTAGGAATGCTTGCATAATCAGTTTGGCGAAGAGATTCGCCTAGTTGCGCACTTTAGGTCGACATACTATATGTAGACTTAAGAGTGTAGTGTATGTGTTTGTATAAATGCTTGTATTAGTATGTATTGAATTAAATGATGTTATGTAGTAGTTTGAGATTGATTTCTTGATTAATATGCTGACCTAAATGATTTCCTACATGTTGACCTTATGCATGATTGTATTACATGCATGGAAAGTATGCCTTGAAGATTTGCTTAAGTTGAATGTTATAACATGTGTTAGCATGCTCACATGATTGTATTTCAATTCCAATACCTTTGCATATATTGTTAATGTGATTTCATAGATGTGTGGGACTAGACTTAGTCCATGCAGTCGGTAACCGAGCGAGTTCGTGGCTGACTGGTCATAGCCACGAACGACGCGTCGATGAACGTGATTCGTGTTTAGAGTTGGCGGCAGTGGTTAGGCCACGCGAAGTGTTTTACGCACTTCATGTCGTTCGACTTGAGATGCGATCGCGCTAGTCGAGCCCGTCAAGTAACCCGACTGGCCGATGTATGTTCACCTTGTATGTGTCATAACTGCTTGAACCTAGGGTACTGAACTTACCATTATAAACCCTGTTAACCATGATACCTTGATCCACGAAGACTCATGAGCCGGGCATGGTGGTATGGGACACCGTGGTCGAGCTGTCGGCCTACGCTGGGGCCACAAACCTCCCCGTAGTGACCAATGAGCACTAGACTCGTGAGCAGATTATGGTGGTATGGGACACTATATTCTAGCTGTCGGCCTACACTGATCAGGCGACGAGCCCTTTGTAGTGACCACGAGCGTATTCTGAGTCCACGGGAGGCGACGACCCTTCGGTTGCAGTAGAGTACGGTAGGCCTGTATTGATAAGGTGATGGGGGAGCGGTGCAACGAGTGCGAGCAACAGCCCTGGCAGCCCTTGCAGTGACCTACGAAATATACATCGTATGAGATTACTAGGAGTGACGACCCTAGACAGGATCTGTGTTGGGATTGATACAAGGAAAGTACCTTAGTTTCCCAATCCTGCTGTTTGAATGGACTAATAACAACTTGGAATTCATATCACCATAGCATTGCATGTGCTTGGAAGATGTGGAACATTCTAGGGAGTGTGGCATGCCGCGGTCGTAAGATGCTGCCGAATGAGGGTGATCGTCGGTGAGGGCATACATCACGTCATGTCATAATTGCATTAACAACAGTATTAGGAATGTTTGAATTACTGCTTTACTATTATCGCATGATTGATTTGAGAACATGTTAATCCTTGCTCTATTATTCCACTGAGTTAGCTACTCACTCCCACGTTACGGGACAGTGTTCCTCGACACCCACCAGACCTTTTTGTGATTACAGATGATAGCGCGGCCTGCGAGGCGGAGCTGGACTTGATGATGATGAGGAGGATCCCTCCTTTATGTGTGTTCTGATCGACGGGATTACAGGGAGGTTGATTAGATGCCTTGACACTTGTCATTTTATATTTTTAGAGCACTCATGTATATTCTTTTGTTTACTTTTGAAGTATACATGTATGTATATAACCCGGTAACATATTCACACTCTAGAGACATACAACAGATTATATATGTTATACATACTATCACAGTCTTCCGCTTGTAAATTTAACTGTCTCTGGAGCGTGATATGCTGTTCTAGCTTAATCTCACTCATGTTTAATACATTATCACAGACAACATTCAATCATACATATCTATGTTGCATAAATAACATTTTAGAACTCGGGAGTTGGGTTTTTGCTCGACCCCCCGATTTTCGAGATGTTACAGATGGTATCAAAGCATGATTTGGATTAAACCGGGCCTGGGTTATGGTCACGCGACGTACGCTGTCGCTTCCTTTGACTTAGGTGGGTGCGAGAAGGGTCTAGAAACACGTCTAAGATCGCAGATTCGCCGATAGGCGAAGTCTATTAGAATCGATCGCAAGATCTAGTCTGTAACGCATCTCGAGTCGCGTAAGGCAACCCGAATCACTTCTAAGCTGTAGGAAGTCGGGTTGAGACGTCCTATGAGTGGTTTTAAACCGCAAAAGTAAATCCTTGGGCCGTGGGATGACCACGACTCCTGTAATCAATCGCCAGGGCTTAAAAACCCCGTTTCACCAAAAATCTTCAAAATTCCTCCTCTAAACACTCCAATCCTCATTTCTTTCTTATCCATTTCATATTAGGCATCAAACCTAATGTGAAAATAACACAAATTAGTACTTTCACAAAATTTTACAGTGAATAGTAAAATTTCATGAAAAATTGTCATAAGGCCATTCTAACTTCACTTTCTTTAGTAACTAAGGATCTAGATAGATGTACTGGCTCCTTATACCCCAAATTCATATGCTGCATCATATGTTTTGGTATTCGGAATTGCGATGTGGACCCGGAGAGCCCCGAACACATATTTGGGCCCATACAGATCAAAGTACAATGAACCAGGGGGTGGGCCATATATTTTTGGACCCCTGGGATCATGGGGGACCAGACCCATGTGGTCCCACCAGCCAACTTGGAAGTTGGCCGGCGATGCCATCGCCGGTCGGGTGATGCATCGCCGACCGGTGGGGCCCATTTGGCACGAAAGTTGGGCGCACGCCCTATTTTGGGTAGTGTACCCCTCCCATGTAGGTCCCGTCCATAGAAAACCCCAAATAGGGGTACTTCCTTCACAAACAGCCCCTTCCCTAGCCCCATTTTCATTTTTCAGCAACTATCTCCAAAAATTCGTGATTCCAAACCACCCTAGACCCATCCTTGGCCAAAACCGACCACATCCATCACTTCTTTGGAGTTTGCAGCCCTTCCTCTTGGAGATTTCGTCATTGGGAGCTTCAAAAACCCCCAAATCGCGCTGAATTCGTGAGGTGCTCCATTCCCCTTTTTCGTTTCCATTTCTCTCTGAAAATGCATCCTAGGGGAGCTTGAAGCATCCCTCTACAATGCCTAGATTTTGTTCCGTCCATTTGGACAACGATTTCTTTGCATTTCCTCCTCCATCGCCCGACTCGGACTAGTAATCTAGATCCAGGTATCGCGGGTTGTAGTTAGTCATTTCCTGTTTTAAATTGTGTTTTGTAAGCCTGATAAGGCTAGTAGTTTACCTATGTTGCTGTAGAAGCTGACTGACATAGCTCCCATGTACTTTTTGTCATGATACTTGTAGGGAGATATCCCTTGTATTATGACAATTTTGGGTTTAATGAAATGCATGATGCTTTTCGACTGTTATATGAATGTTTGTGTTGTGGTTTGGGCTTAATGTAGCCGAAATTTATGGAATGGAGTGCATGCCGTCTCATTTCACTGTAAGGTATCGTCCCTGGATCGGGAGTATTGTAACTCCCGGGATTCAGCCTACAAATTAGTTTTTATCCCACCCCACCCTCCTACCAAGCATGCCACTTCCGATCCCGCCATGGGACTAGGAATGCGGTTCCATTTAATACAACTAAGCGCTACCGGCCACATAGGCCCTAGGCGTTTGGAACCTAGTGTTAGTACTCCTAGATTTGAAGGATCTGACGACATAAGAAATCCAATTCCATTTAAATAATCTTGACCCTAAGCAATAGAAGAATTCCCTGTAGTAGAAATGGTATGGAACCATTTAACGTATAAACTTAGGCCTTGGATTATAACTACTGAGTTACAGACTAGGTTACTAGTTGTCTTAGGCAGTGTAAAGCCTATATATGCTAAGGGATAGTAGGTTAGATTTGGTTGGAATGGGACTCCCTTCATTCGATAGATCCCCTTATGATTTATAGACTTCTGTTGTTGCCCATAGGAGGGAGCCATTCACTCTTTGGGACCATTTATAAATCTCTTAGAATGAACTTAGAATGTACTAGCACGTCCCTTAAAAATTGCCTTCCCCAAGGGCTTCTTGCATTCGGGAATACGGAATAAAGGAACTACATGTAAGCGATGTATTCGCGGTTTGAATCGACTTCCTAATCCTAGTGGTTACCAATAAATCCAATGCTCTGATCAAGCAGAAGATCGGCATCGACTCGGATTAAGAATTGATACAATAAATCTTCTGTCCTAGCTAGACAGAAAGTCTATGTATCCAGCTCAGACCCACTATACTACTTTTCTTCCGTGTTGGCTCGACCACATACAACCGAACGGGATCGCAGTGTCTTTGGGAAATGGCGAGGACTTAAAGCCAGTAGAGAATTCGACATCTTGCCACCAACTCATACCTACCCCTGAACTTAACCACAATAGAGATTAGGCTCATCTCTCTGATCATAGGTACCAATGCCATAGAACGCATCATTAGCAAGGAAAACCATGTAGAGAAAGGTTGTTTCCATTTTAGGTCAAGGATAGCTCCTAAGTTGCGCCTCGTTCTAATATACGGATCGATGTTAAGATTCTTCAACCTTAAGTAAAACCAAGTTTTAAGGGGGGTAGAACGTATTGAGTCCAATCCAGTTAGGTTAGTCAATGCTACCGTTTGATCAGAGTGGCACAGCGGAAGAGTGGTTGGCCTCTTTCCCACTGGCCCAAGATCGAAACCTTTGAGTTCGGATATACATACGATTAGGTTATTAAATAGGATTTGAACCTTCCTTAGAGAAAGTACTCCTTGCCCTTCGCCAATGTCGGGGACGACATTGTGTTTTAAGGGGGGTAGATTGTAACACCCCGGATTTTGGCTAATCTGGGATTTGACGTCCTTAGGCAGTGGGTCAATTAAAACACCTGAAAAATCGTTCAGAACCCAATTCCATAGCCAAAGAAACCACTTAGGATTAATTTCTTTAGAAACTAAGCATAAGATAGCTAGCGCAACGTTGGAGTGGCTGGGAAACAGTCCCTGATCACTTTAAATACGTCCTACAAGACCCAAATCGAGTAGAACGTATGACTCCATAATACTCTATAACCTTGGATCAAACTCTAAACAGGTTTGTTCTCTGGACCACTTTGAAATTTTGTATTGGATTTAGACCGCGCGTCGAAGGTCCGATACCTCCTATCTTAGACCGTTAGAACCGCCCAGCTGGACTTGACAATCATCTCGAAAATCAAGTCAAACCGATAATCACAGACTATTTCGTTGAACCCGGACTGAAGCGACCGCGAATAGGGACGGATTTGGAATTTCAAATTCAAATCTGGCACACGACTTGACGCGTCAGTATTAAGCATTTTGACCATCAGAATTCATCCAGATTACACCCTTGGATCAGGAAAAATTTCTATTTATTATCATGAGACTTTCAGCCCTGATCTATGTGCGGTGACCGTTGAACTGAAACTGGTCCGCCACGTGCGATCTGCGAACCCAGCCAGACTGAAAACTTAATACGAGCTACATCTGGTGCACATGAGCTTAAGTCCGATCGCAATCGACCAGGGGACCACCAGAAAGCATCTTTTGGACCGAAACAGCCCCAATTTGGTTACCCCTCGAGTGAAACTTGTTCCCGAGTCTATTTCGGGCAAGTTTAGGCTTATAAAAGGGCTTGAAACCCTCACTCCTCTCTCCCATCCGAATTTGCAAAAACCCTAGATTGGGAGAGAGAAAAGGTGAGAGTTTGTGAGAGAAGGTGGGAGAGCTTTTCCTGCTGCTGCTGCACGTGCTTAAGCGGCGTATTCCAATCACTTTGCCGGTGATTTCTCCACGTTTTCAGGTACGAAAAACCCTAGAAAGTTGCTGATTTGCTGATTCCTTGGTTCCATAGAGAAATAGCTAATAGATCTTGTGTATTAGGTTGCCTAGTCGCCGAAGACGAAGCGTATACGCTCCGTTAGAATTCTCACCCCTAAAAGGAAAAAGGTGCGGATTTTAGACGCTTTGATTGACTGTTTCCAAAGCTTTCAATGACGTTTAATAGTAGATTATCGACGGCATCGCCGTTTGACATGTACAACATGCTCTCCGTTTCCTGTTTCGTAAATTAACGAAGAATATGAGATTTAGGGCATTTTAGTCATTTGTAGGAAGTACGGTCTACATGCATATTTTGCTGATGTGATTGACATGGTTTGTCGCCGCATTAGAGAGTTAGGAATGCTTGCATAATCAGTTTGGCGAAGAGATTCGCCTAGTTGCGCACTTTGGGTCGACATACTATATGTAGACTTAAGAGTGTAGTGTATGTGTTTGTATAAATGCTTGTATTAGTATGTATTGAATTAAATGATGTTATGTAGTAGTTTGAGATTGATTTCTTGATTAATATGCTGACCTAAATGATTTCCTACATGTTGACCTTATGCATGATTGTATTACATGCATGGAAAGTATGCCTTGAAGATTTGCTTAAGTTGAATGTTATAACATGTGTTAGCATGCTCACATGATTGTATTTCAATTCCAATACCTTTGCATATATTGTTAATGTGATTTCATAGATGTGTGGGACTAGAATTAGTCCAGGCAGTCGGTAACCGAGCGAGTTCGTGGCTGACTGGTCATAGCCACGAACGACGCGTCGATGAACGTGATTCGTGTTTAGAGTTGGCGACAGTGGTTAGGCCATGCGAAGTGTTTTACGCACTTCATGTCGTTCGACTTGAGATGCGATCGCGCTAGTCGAGCCCGTCAAGTAACCCGACTGGCCGATGTATGTTCACCTTGTATGTGTCATAACTGCTTGAACCTAGGGTACTGAACTTACCATTGTAAACCCTGTTAACCATGGTACCTTGATCCACGAAGACTCATGAGCCGGGCATGGTGGTATGGGACACCGTGGTCGAGCTGTCGGCCTACGCTGGGGCCACAAACCTACCCGTAGTGACCAATGAGCACCTTGACTCGTGAACAGATTATGGTGGTATGGGACACTATATTCTAGCTGTCGGCCTACACTGATCAGGCGACGAGCCCTTTGTAGTGACCGCGAGCGTATTCTGAGTCCACGGGAGGCGACGACCCTTCCGTTGCAGTAGAGTACGGTAGGCCTGTATTGATAAGGTGATGGGGGAGCGGTACAACGAGTGCGAGCAACAGCCCTGGCAGCCCTTGCAGTGACCTACGAAATATACATCGTATGAGATTACTAGGAGTGACGACCCTAGACAGGATCTGTGTTGGGATTGATACAAGGGAAGTACCTTAGTTTCCCAATCCTGCTGTTTGAATGGACTAATAACAACTTGGAATTCATATCACCATAGCATTGCATGTGCCTGGAAGATGTGGAGCACTCTAGGGAGTGTGGTATGCCGCGGTCGTAAGATGTTGCCGCATGAGGGTGATCGTCGGTGAGGGCATACATCACGTCATGTCATAATTGCATTAACAACAGTATTAGGAATGTTTGAATTACTGCTTTACTATTATCGCATGATTGATTTGAGAACATGTTAATCCTTGCTCTATTATTCCACTGAGTTAGCTACTCACTCTCACGTTACGGGACGGTGTTCCTCGATACCCACCAGACCTTTTTGTGATTGCAGATGATGGCGCGGCCTGCGAGGCGGAGCTGGACTTGATGATGATGAGGAGGATCCCTCCTTTATGTGTGTTCTGATCGACGGGATTACAGGGAGGTTGATTAGATGCCTTGACACTTGTCATTTTATATTTTTAGAGCACTCATGTATATTCTTTTGTTTACTTTTGAAGTATACATGTATGTATATAACCCGGTAACATATTCACACTCTAGAGACATACAACAGATTATATATGTTATACATACTATCACAGTCTTCCGCTTGTAAATTTAACTGTCTCTGGAGCGTGATATGCTGTTCTAGCTTAATCTCACTCATGTTTAATACATTATCACAGACAACATTCAATCATACATATCTATGTTGCATAAATAACATTTTGGAACTCGGGAGTTGGGTTTTTGCTCGATCCCCCGATTTTCGGGATGTTACAGCTCGGCTCGTGAGTCTTAGCAGATCTTGGTAGCATAGTTGAAACGGGCTTTACATTGGTAAGTGGTACCTTAGATTCAAACTGTAGCGTCCATACATAGTAAATATATAAGAGGCCAATCGGGTTATTTGACAAGTGAGATTGGTACGAGCACCTGTTGAATTTATCGACATGAAGCGCATAAGCACACTGCGTGGCCTAACCATTGTCGACAATCAACACGCGGCTCGGATTCATCAAACATATTTAATGTGGCAAAACTAGTCCGACCACTCAATCGGGAGCTATTACCAACTGCATGGACTATGTGGTAGTCCCAAACATACTCAAATGCAATAAGTAGACACATGTGATACTCATAACAGCATTTAAACAACAATTCAAACATGATTCTCATTTGAGCATTTTATCAAATTCATTGAACATGTTAATATACATATGCATTTTATCCATAAATCACATAGCAACAAATAGTATTACATGAAGGAAATTATAGATATAGATATGGTAGTTGAGAATCCTATCTTAACACCTTTATTAGAAACGATTCATCAAAAAATTTCTCATTCAGTCATTTTATTAAACACTTATGCTACACATTACTACATACACAAACTAAATTAGTTATAGCATATATTATGGCAAATCCTTTCACAAAGGAGTTGTCATACATACAATGAATATGTATTATAGGTTAATATTCATGGAATGCACGAATCATAAATTCAATTTCATTCAATCATTTCAACAAACACATGCAATGCGTTATATATTCACATAGTATACACACGTATAATTTATCAAACACATTGTAACTAAGATCATATAGCAGCAATCAAGTCAGACGTAAATCATTATTAATATTGAAAGCCTTAAAAACCATAACCTAAATATTTATAGTCCACACCTTTCATCGGTATGCCCATTACGAACTCATTTCGTACACTACGTCCCCGTCTACAGCACAAAGGCTACCTAAATCATGAAATAGGTTAGCTATTTCATCGATTCCTCTATTTGGATTCCTAAAACAAAATTAGGATTAGGATTTCTTATCCAGATTGAAGCTAGAGTCATTGGTGTAGTGATGGTGGGGTGGTGATTCGGTACATGAAGTAGTGGGAGTGAATCCCAGCAACAATGTCTCTCTCTCTCTCTCTCTCTCTCTCTCTCTCTCTCTCTCTCTCTCTCTCTCTCTCTCTTCTCCTCAATATTTTCTCCTCTTTTCTCTCTTCTCTCTCCTAGGGTTAGAGAAATTTGTATAGAATGAGAGAGGGGTGGTTTGATGTCCTTAAATAGGCTAGAACTGGCTTAAATGGCCCCAAGGCCATGATATACCTAGGGCATAGCCAAAAGGTGTCTATTTCAGGCAAACAGAGCTCATCTGGAGGTCCATTACCTATCAATGTTATAGTGTAAGTTCTATGACCATGGATCTAGGCCAGGATATGATTTCGGTCTGATCAAATTTATGGATCTACCATGGAGGACCTGTATTAGTTCAACGGTCATCGTCACTCGATCAGGGCCACAAGTATATTGACATGTGTAGGGAAACTTTCCTGTTCTAAGGGTATAGTTTGGTCAGAATCTAATTGTCCAAAGTCTTCAATTTTTCTCATAAGAAAATGGTCTAATTCACTTAAGTTCTGGTTCATTTTCTAAAGATATTCACGTTTCTCATACACTTTGCTCAGGGCTCAAGTTGTGCATTTCTGGATACTATTTGAGCTCGATTCCTATGATGGTTGTCAAGCCTAATAAGGAAATCATAACCTTATAGTTTCATGGTAATTGAACTTTCGACGCGCTGTCTAGGTCCGATACGGGGTTTTAATGTGCTCCCGAGAGTAATTGGGTTTTGAGATTGCTCCTATGTTTCTAGGTAATGTTGAATTAGTGATTCTAATAGTTTTGGGTCTTACGGTTCGTATAGATAGCGAGTCCAATCTAATTCCACTGATTATTTAGTTTAGTACTTAATTAATTTTTACCTAATTTCTATAAAATTCGATCCTTATTAATTTCTGCCTAAGGTGATACTAGGTTCTTTGTACCTATTTTTTCGAAACATTACAATCTACCCCCTTTAAAGAAAAATGTCATCATCGAAATTAGTACCTTTTCGTACTCCTTGAGAATCTGAGGGTAGTTCTTACGAACTTCGACTTCTATTTTCCAAGTAGCCTCTTCCTTAGTGTAGTGAGTCCACAATACTTTCACAAGAGGGATAACTTTGTTATGTAGTACATGTTCCTTACTATCTAGAATAAGTATTGGTTGTAGTATATAGGTAACATCTTCACTCAACTGCACTGGCTCCCACTTGATAATGTGAGTAGGGTCAAGAACGTATTTCTTTAGCATCAATACATGAAATACGTTGTGTACGCCGGCGAGTGGTGTGCGCAAAGCAAGACGGTATGCTACCACACCCACTCGATCTAGAATCTGGAATGGGCCAATGAATCTCGACGTAAGCTTCCCTTTCTTACCAAAATGAAGTACTCCTTTCATTGGGGAAACTTTAAGAAATACATAGTCCCCAACCTCGAATTCTGTCGTCATTGTGTATCGGCGTAACTTTTCTGTCTACTTTGGGTTGTGAGAATTCGACGCTTGATGATGTTAATCTTTTCTAAAGTCGCCTGAACCAAATTCGGGCTAATCAGGAACTTCTCTCCAATTTTCGCCCAACAATGTGGTGCCTGACATGGACACCTATACAATGCTTTATAGGGAGCCATGCCAATGCTCGCCTAAAAGCTATTATTATAGGCGAACTTAGCATTGGGAAGACTAGCATCCCAATTGTCCTTGAAATCAAGCACACATGCATGCAAAATATCTTCTAACACCTAATTTACCCATCCCGTCTGCCTATCTATTTGTGGGTGGAATGCAGTACTGAACTTCAGCTGCACTCCCATTTCTTCCTGAATCTGAGTCCAGAATATAGACGTGAATCGCGTATCCCGATCCGACACAATCTCCCTAGGAACTCCATGTAGCCATATAATCTCCTTGATGTATAACTTGGCTAAATCATCTGCGGAGTTCGAAACTTTAATTGGGAGGAAATGATCTAATTTCGTCAATCGGTCCATATTCACTCAAATGGAGTCATGTCCCTTCCTTGTCTTCGGTAACCCGGTAATGAAATCTATAGATATGAAATCCCACTTCTATTCAGTTACGGGCATGGGCTGAAGTAATCTAGGAGGTCGGCAATGCTCGGCCTTGACCTACTGGCAAGTGAGACAATGGGATACAAAATCTGCTATGTGGGCCTTCATGTTATCCCACCAGTATGAACGCTTCATATCTCGATACATCTTTGTACTACCAGGATGCATCACCATTTTCAAATTATAAGCAGCTTCAAGAACTTTCTTTCTCAAGTCATGAAGATTTGGGATGCATAGGCGGTCATGATAATGTAAACCCCCACCTGAACCAACTTCCATTTAGAGTCTTCATCGTTAGTTACTTGCTCTCTCATTTTCATCAACCATTCATCTTCTCTCTATGCCACAATGATTCGGTCATCAATAAGTGGCTACATACAGATGTATGCGACGCTATCGAACGGCTCCTCTACTATAAGCTTCTGTTCGAAGTCTCGCACAAATTCTACCATGTTCCATTCTTCAATCATTAGCGAAGCTGCAAATTCTATTGTCTTCTTGTAGCTCAGCGTATCTGCCAGAAGGTTAGCCTTACTGGGATGATAGGAGACCTCAAACTTAAAGTCTTTTAAGGTTTCCATCCATCGTCGTTGCCTTATATTTAGGTCTCTCTGCGTAAATATGTACTTGAAGCTCATGTAGTCACACGAGATTGAACTCCTCTCCATAGAGGTAATGTCTCCAGACTTTAATGCGAAGATAACTGCTGCCAATTCCAGGTCGTGTGTAGGGTATTTTTCTTCGCGTTTCCTTAACTGTCGTGATGCATAGGTAATCACTCTGTCCTTCTGCATAAGAACACAACCTAAACCAACACAAAATGTGTCGGCGTATATCGTATATCTGACCCCTTGCTCTGGCAATACTAACACGAGTGCGGACGTCAAATTGTCCTTCAATTCTTAAAAGGCTACTTCTACCTTCTCATTCCAGGCAAACTTAAAATCCCTTCGAGTGAGCTGAGACAACGGTTTGGCTATCTTGGAAAAATCTTTAATGAATCGGTGATAGTAGCCAACAAGTCCCAGAAAACTCCTCATTTCTGTAACCAAACTGGGCTGCTCTCAGTCCTAAACTGCAGTCACCTTAGCAAGGTCCACAACGATACCTTCCTTGGACACCACATGTCCCAAGAACTTGACTTCTTCCTTCTAAAATTCGCATTTCTTGTACTGAGCAAATAACTGGTTCTTCCTGAGAGTATCGAAGACTGATCACAGGTGCTCTTCATGATCCTTTCGGCTCCTAGAGTATATCAAAATGTCATCTATAAATACAATGATGAACCAGTACAGATACGGTCGAAACACCTGATTCATGAGGTCCATGAACACTGTCGGTGCATTTGTGAGTCCGAACGACATCACAAGGAATTTATAGTGCCCAAAACTGGTTCTGAATGTCATCTTCTGCATGTCTTCATCCCTGACGTGTAACTGATGGTACCTGGACTGTAAGTCGATCTTCGAGAAATTCTGTGCCCCTTTCAACTGGTCAAACAAATCATCTATCCTGGGCTAAGGATACTTGTTCTTAATTCTCACTTGGTTCAACTTGCGATAATCAATACACAATCGCAGTGATCCATTGTTCTTCTTCACAAACAACACATGTGCTCCCCAAGGAGATACACTCGGTCATATGAAACCTGAATCCAATAAAGCATCAATCTGTCTCCTCAATTTCTCCTTTTCACATGGAGGCATGCGATACGTAGGTAAGGAAATGGGTGTCACATCAGGCACAAGGTCAATAGTAAAGTTAATCTCGAGCTGAGGAGGCAGTTTAAGTATTATTCTGAACACGTCTATGAAATCTTGGACTACGGGGGTGTTCCCAAGTGTTGGACCACCAACATTTCCTACCAAGGTAGCATAACAACTAATGTGGTAGTACCAACTGACCTGTACTAAGAAAGTAAAGGTCATGTCCTTAGGTCCACGGGTTGTCACCAATCTGGTATCGTAGTCGATCTTCGTCTTCATCTTGGTGAGGCAATCCATACCGAGAATGACATCATAATGATATAGTGGGCCAACAATCAGGTCAACGAGCACTGTTCTGCTTCCTAAGTCTATTGAGCAACCCTTACAAGTCTTGGTAGAGTCTGAGAAAGTCCCTGTGGCGATAAGGAGCCTCACCCCAATCATAGGAGTAGTTTCAAACCCTAGTCACTTGACTGCTGCGTATGATATTATTAAAATAGTGGACCCAGTGTCTACTAATAGGAAGACTGGTGTACCTTGGATATGTGATCGACTTCGAAAGCCAATGGTGCTATGGTTGCTGACTCGGATGCTTCAGCTGCAAGTAAGTGCACATGAGCTTGTTGAGGACGATTTAACTATGCAACCATAGGCCGTTGAGGTGGCCTACTTTGAGGTACATTTGGTCTGTAAGAAGGCTGTGTTGGTAGTGCTGATCGTAGAGGCGGAGCTAAAATGGCTTGTGGTAACTGATAGTTGATCTTTTGAGGCAACGTAAAGCCGTTATCACTCATCTTGGTAAAGTAATAAGTATCTGTATGGCCCATCTACTTACAGTAAGTGCACCAAAAATCTAATCATTGCGGCTGGGTCAATGGAGCAGTAAAATTAGGAGGTGAATCGGCATGTGGCCTCTTGCCAAGGAATGGTCGGTTCAACTAGTCCGGTCAAGGCCTCGGGCCCATGGTCATACATGTACGGGACAGTCTGTCCCCATCCTACTTAGCTCACAGGGACATGTTCACTAGATCAGTATAATTGGGAATGCTAGCGCAACACATCTTTGTATAAATCTCAAGCTGTAAGCCCTCTAAAAATGGCCGCATCTTCATCGGCTCATTTGCTAGTATCAAAGGAGCATATTTGGCTAGCTTCATGAATCTGTTCTCATACTCTGACACGGACATTCCTCCCTGTTGAAGGCGAAGGAACTCACCCTCCTTTTCATTATGGTAAGTGAGGGGGAAGTATTTTTTTAATGGAAGCAGGCTCAAACGCGTCCCACGTCCATACATATCCAAGGGTAACTGTTTGTAGGAAGCTGTCCCACTAGAGACTAGCCTCCTTCTCAAACATATAAGTGACCAACTCTACCTGCTCTTCCTTAGTGCAGTACAGTGGCTTCAACATCTTAGAGATACGATTAAGCCAGTATTCGGCCTCCTCGGGCCTGTGAGTGCCTGCAAAGGTGGGAGGTCAGAAATGCTGAAAGCATTCAAATAGACTACTGGATTTCATATTTCCAGCAGGCTGCACAGATAGTGCAGGCAGGACCATATTCATGTTTTGGACAAGGGCCCCTGCAATCGTGGTCCAAACCTACTACTGTTGTTGCATTAGGAGAATCATCTGCTCCAACCTATCAAGAGGAGGAGCCACTTGAGGCATGTGGGGTGTCGAGGTAGATGCACGGTTCTGTTCTGGAACCGGTGGTGCACTAGGAGTTGGCCCATTGGTGGTGCCAGTGGCCGGCTGTGAATCTAGCATGGTGTCACTATCAAGGCCCAAATTAGGGTCCATGTGGCTATCACTTAGGGGAGGTGCCCCGTCAAATGATCTGCTAAGTGCGAGACGTGTAGTGCTCTGAGTGCTCACAAGTGGCATTCCCTATATACAACATAAGGTGCAACACGTGTAAGATTTTAAATGACAACATTCAAATTTTCTAAGCATTCTACACATTCCCAATCAAAAGAAGCTTCATGCATTTCATTTAACCAAAATGTCACAATATATGAGATGTAGTCTTACATGGATCATGACAGAAGATGCTTATGAGCTAACCTAACAAAAGCTTTAAAACTAACTGTTATTATCCAACTAAGCCAACAAGGGCTATTATATAAAAAGCAAGGAACAAAACAACCCAAAAGATGACTATAACATATGACTAGTCATCCAACTCTAGTGAAAGTGGAGGCACACCCTTGTCCTGCATACAGCACAGGAGAGCCTTTAAGGTGCGACACATCTTCTTAAATTTCTGTTTCATATAAGCCTGATTCGCTTCAAGCTTTTACTTCAGTTCGGCCTGGGTCTCCTTAACCTCATGTCTTAGGGTGGCCTGTTTCTCTTTAATTTGAGCCATGCGGGCTTCTAAGGTGGCCAAATCATGGCGGTGCTCAGGTGTAGGAATAGGAGGTCCCCCATCAGAGTATTGGGCTTCCTCCTCTTCTTCCTCACTTCCTTCTTCTATTTCATTTTCTTCCTCTTTTTTATTACTTTCTTCCTCTATTTCATTACTTTCTTCCTCTTCACTTTCTGTCTCACCCCCATACTCATCTAGTCGGGCTTAACGTTGTCAAGGGGCAATTCCCATGTTGTTGAGCATAGTGTTATTAATAAAGTGGATCGGCACAAGCTCATCCATGTTAAGTCTGTAGCAGAACTCTCGAGCAACCTTGCATATAAGTCAGCCGAATGGGAGTGAAACATCTCTCTTAATAAAGTGTGTGGTCAGGATTATCAGTAGTAGAACGAACATAGGCAGACATAGCTTTTCTCCCTGCCCAGCTCTGTACAGGAAGTCCACCATCAAATGAGTGCATTCGGTATGGTTGTTCCACCTAAGATACATATTGTATGTGAATATGTGGTGGAGTAGGCGAAAGTCTACCGTCATCTTAGTCGATGGGAGGCAATTGCCTCGCTTCCAGTGAGCCAGTTGACCACAAAGAAACCGCGTGCGGTGATCTCTTTCTCGCACACTCTTAAGATGAGATTCTTTAGCATGCACTTCATCATGTGTAATTCCCATAATTCAAGCCATTAAATCTATATTGACTATTGCTTCCCACCCTCCCATAGGAATAGTGAACTATAGAGGCTCCAGTAATGGATCCCGTACGTAGGCATAGAAGGCTCGGACAATGGTTTCACATGCATGAGACTTGTCTTTAAATATGGGACCCCACCCAGATTGCAATAGGAGGTCCATCACCGGATATAGCCCGAATAATCTTTCATTAACATGTGCTTCAAACACCACTTTAAGGCCATAACACTTACCATGTCCAATGCCCGGTGGTAGAGATCTTTTGAGTGGAATCTGGGGATTGAGATCCCGCTTCGTCCTTCTCTCTCATTCAGCATTTATACTTGCTTCTGCACCCGCTTTCTTCCTTAGATAGGTTGGGTGGCTAGGCCCGACTTCATCTGTGGATGCTCTTCTCTTTCTCATGAGGGAAAGGAGTGTGGAAAGGGAAAAGATGGTAGCCACTAGCTCGGAAAGTTTGAAGGAGAAGATGGGTTGGTGGGTTTTGGGGTTTATGAGACACAAAGGTGGATTTGTGTGCTCAAATGAGAGGAAATAAGGGGACTAAAAGGTGATAGGAGATAGGTTTTGAGGAATATGATAGAGGGTGGGTATGTAATGAAGAAGAGGAAGAAGATTGAGTATGGAATGAAGATTTGAGAGGGGAAATGGGATTTTTGAGGGGTTTGAAAGCTTATATGCAGTGAAAATGGGAAAAAATAGGGCAAAGGGATGTAAATAGAGGGCCTCACATGGAATACAGGGCCCCACATTAGTGCAAAGGGGCGGCAGGCTGCCAAACCCGAGGGCCTACCTCAGTCGGCGCGGTGCCACTATGGTCCCTTGCACCGTGGGCAGTGCTGCCGCCCTAGGGCAGTGGTCTCCCCCCCCCCCTCGGGTGCTAAAATGATGTGGGGGACCCCATGGGTCCCACCAAAAAATGAGGTGTGGGCCCCTATGCGCGTTTGAGGTGTTTTGGGGTTCCATCTCATGCATATTCACAGCTTTTGGCATGTTTCAAGTTTGGGGCTTATTGACTAATGATTTAAACTCATCGATTAACAGCCTAAAAGGGAATTGAGATCATTTCATGTGATCTCATATGCCTATAGGGTACATTTCAACTGTTATTTTTGTCCACTGGTGAAACTTGGAATCCTACGATCATTTCTACATTTTATCACCCCCTCATAAGTCAAAGTACATCGGTGTGCATTGTGTTACCATAACCCAGGTCTAGTTTAATCCAAATCATGCTCTGATACTAACTTGTAATGCCTCGAAAATTGAGGGTCAAGCAAAGCTCAATTCTCGAGTTTCAACGCATCACTTATACAACATAGATAATGATGATTAAATGTTATCCATATTAGTGCATTAAACATGAGTGGGATTACACCAAATCAGCATATCATACTCTAGAGTTACTTAAATTGAGCAAACGAAAGATAGAGAGAAATATATAAAGTATGTAAGTGTTTATTAATCCCCAGAGTATGAGTATGTTACCAGGCTAAATAAATACCTGAATTGTTCCAAAATTTATAAAATATCAGGGTGTGAACATTCAACTAATCCATAGTTCCATAATCCCAACGATGCAACTCTAGGTCAACATAGACCTGCTTGAGAGTTGCATGTAGGATAACTCCTCCTCATCGAAGAAGTCCAGCTCCGTCACATAAGCCTCACCATAATCTGCATCTAAAATAGAGTCTGGTTGGTGTTTTAAAACATCATCCCAGAGTGGGAGTGAGTGATCAACTCAATGGTACTATAAGGCAAAGGTTAACATGTTATCAATTCAGTCTAGCAATAATAATAAAGTAATACAACAACCATATCCTAAGTACTCTTATTAATGTAGGAATGATATGCATAATGATGTATGCCCTTCCCTGCACTCCCTCAGTGATATCATCTCACGATCGCACATGGAAAACTCCCTAAACGTGCACTTCCTCGTCAAAGCACATGTAATGCGGTGCATGGTCATGTAAGCCAAGTAATTTATTAGGCTTATTCATACAACAAATTCGAGAAGCTAAGGTACCTCCCTTTATATCATTTACCCAAACAAGTATCCATTTAGGGTCGTCAATCCTAGTTAAGCACATACGATAAGCAAGTTATAGGGCATCACCCCTGAAAAAATAGTAGATACGCAAGTTCAAGAGTTTACACTCGAGATCACTACGGAGAGGCCCGTCACCTCAGCGTAGGCTGCCAACTCGAATAAATTCTATGATACCACTGTATTCAGCTCATGAGTTTAGGTTTTTCACTGGTCACTACAAGGAGGTTCGTCACCCTAGCGTAGGCCGATAGCTTGACCACAGTGTCCTATATCACCATGCCCAGCTCATGAGATTTAACGGATCTTGGTACCATGGTTAAAACGGGCTTTACATTAGTAAGTGGTACCATAAGAGGAACCTAAATGGTAAACACAAGATTCAAACAGTAGCATCCATACATGGTAAACAAACAAGAGGCTAATCGGGTTATTTAACAAGTATGATTGGTACGAGCGCACATTAAATTTATTGACATGAAGTGCATAAGCACTTCGGGTGGCCTAACCACTATCGACAATCAGTGCACGAATCAAACTCATCAAACGTATCTAATGTGGAAAAACTAGTCTAGCCACTCAATCGGGAACCATTACCGACTGCCTGGACTATGTGTGTAACGTCCTAAAAAAATCTGTACAAAGATCTGAGTACCGCATGAGGCAGAAATCTCTTAGGACTAAATCCTTTAGAAATTAAACGAGAATTAACTAGCGCTAAACTAGATTACCTGGAAAATTAACACCAATCACTTTAAATATGATCTGCAAGACCCGAAACTTGTAGAATTATTAACACTACATTACCCTGAAACCTAGGATCCATCTCTAAACCCAGATTCTCTCGGGAGCATTCAAAAACTCCGTATCGGACCTGGACCGCACGTCAAAAGTTTGATAACGACGAACTTAGACAAATATGACCGCCTTGTTGGACTTGACAACCACCTCAAAAATCAAGTCCAGATGATGTCCTGGGACGACTTACTTGAGTCCGAAGCAAAATGTGTGAGAAAAGTGAATGCTTTTAGAAATTAAATACAAATTTAGTTAATCTGAGTCGTGTCGCTTGCGGGCCAATTATAAGCATTCTGACCATCAAAATTTGACCCAAATTCACCCTCAGATCAGGGGAAATGTCCTACACATGCCAATGTGCTTGAGGCCCTAATCAAGTGTCGGTGACTGTTGAACTGAAATTGGACCGCCACGGTCGATCTGTAAATTTGATCAGACTGAAAACTCATCTTGTTCAAGATCCAATATCAGAAAGCTTAAGTCCGATTGCATTCAGCAAAGGGACCTCTAGAACTGCTCCGTTGGATCGGAACAGACCCGATTTGGATATAACCTAAGTATACTATGGCCCTGGGCTATTTCCATCAGTTCTGGGCCTATATAAGGGCTTTAAACACCCTCTCTCATATACCATATGAATTCCAAAACCCTAGCTAAGAAAATTGAGAGAAAAGAGAGAGAAAGAGAGAGAGTGAGTTAGTGATTCATCCTAGGATTCTTCCCAGCTACACTACATGTTATATTTGCCTATTCGTATCGCTATACAGGCGATACCGATTCTATACTTGGGTAAGAAATCCTAACCCTAATCCACTTTAGGGCTTTCAAATAGTTTAAGTGACGATGTAGCTAACCTACTTCATGCTTTAAGTTGTAAATCCGTCGTTGACGAAGACTAAACGTCTAAATCATATCTGTTACGTGTTTATCGGTTTAAGGTGCAGACTATATACGTTTAGGTTATGGTTTTCAAGACTTTCAATGTTAGATAATGATTTATTACTGACGTGGGTGCCATTACACATGCCAAATGCGTTATCTGTTTCATTTTACGTATATGTATAAACTATATTGTGAATAGAGTATTTCATGTGTTTGTTGAAATGTTTGTATGCATTTGTAATTTGATGTTGTGATTGCCATGATTAATTTTTGTAGGTACATGCTTGTTATGTATGCGACAACTCCTTGGCAAAAGGATTTGCCCTAATACGTAATATGGCCAACATATATGATGTATGTTGAAAAGTGTAGTCTAAGTGTTTGTGAAAATGTCTGAATGAGTTAGTAGTTAGTAAAGTATGATTTATAAGGGAATTGGGATATGAATCCCAACTACCTTAGTTGTGTGTATGATTTCCTCCATGAACTATATAATTTTCTTATTCATGTTTAACTGTGTGTATGATTTCCTCCATGTACTGTGTATTCATGTTTAAGTTATATTCCATAACATGTTTATATAATTGTAGGATTTGACTTAAATATTCATTATTGTGATTGTACGTGGTTGGGACTATATCACGGTCCAAGTAATCGGTAACAGTTCTCGAACAGGTGGCTGAGGTTATTTTCGCCACGTAGGATATGTTTGACGAATCCGAGCCGTATTGGGATGTCAACAACGGTTAGGCCACACGGAGTGCTTATGCATTTCATGTCGATCAACTCAATGTGCGCTCTTCAATTAACCCGATTGACCCAATGTATGTTCACCATGTTTGAACGCTACTGCTTGAATTTAAGGTACCCAACTCACCAGTGAAACCCTGTTAACCTTGGTACCTCAATCCGCTAAGACTCATGAGCTGGACATGGTGGTATGGGACACCGTGGTCGAGCTGTCAGCCTACGCTGGGGTGATGAGCCTCCCCGTAGTGACCTGTGAGCAACCCAGACTCGTGAGCAGAATACGGTGGTATGGGACACTGTATTCGTGCTATCGGCCTACACTGATTTGGTGACGAGCCCTTTGTAGTGACCTAGAGCTTACCCTGAAACTACATTAAGGTGACGAGCCTTATTGTAACATCTAAGATATAACTACACCTGTATTGATTGGTGATGAGCCCTTTGCAGTGACTTAGAACAATAACATCGTATGAGATTTACTAGGAGTGACGACCCTAAAATGGATCATTATTTGGGAATTGATATAAGGGAGGTACCTTAGCTTCCCAATCTTGTTATATGAAAAGGAATAATAAGAACTCGATAATCATGTACAATCATGTACATGCACCACACTGCATGTGCCATTTGGCGTTGGGCAGAGCACTGAGTAAGTGACTGACATGCATGACCATAAGATGAAGATCGCAGAGGGAGCGCAGGCGAGGACATGCATCATTTCTTCATACATTCTTGCATTAACCAGAGTACTTAGGGATGTTTGATTGTATTACTTTATCATTACTGCTCGATTGAATTGATAACATGTTAACCTTTTCTATATAGTTCCACTGAGTTGATCACTCACTCCCACTTTCTGGGACGGTGCTTAAACACCAATCAGACTCTATCTTAGATGTAAATGTTGATGTGACCCGCGAGGCAGAGCTGGAGTTCGAGGATGATGAGGAGGTATTCTCATGTATGCAGTATTCAGACGGGTTCACTTAGACCGTTCTGAATCATCGGGGCTTTAGGGTTCATACTTTATAGAGGACTATTATATTTTGACATTTGTATTTTGAAATAATACTTATAACTATTGACCTGGCAGAGCATACATGTAACATCCCGAAAATCGGGGGGTCGAGCAAAAACCCAACTCCCGAGTTCTAAAATGTTATTTATGCAACATAGATATGTATGATTGAATGTTGTCTATGATAATGTATTAAACATGAGTGAGATTAAGCTAGAACAGCATATCATACTCCAGAAATAGTTAAATTAACAAGCGGAAGACTGTGATAGCATGTATAACATTTATAAACTGTTGTATGTCTCCAGAGTGTGAACATGTTACCAGGTTATATACATACATGTATACTCCAAAAGTAGACAAAATGAATATACATAAGTGCGCTAAAATATAAAATGACAAGTGTCAAGGCATCTAATCAACCTCCCTGAAATCCCGTCAATCAGATCACGCATAAAGGAGGAATCCTCCTCATCATCATCAAGTCCAGCTCCGCTTCTCAAGCAGCGTCATCATCTGTAATCACAAAAAGGGACTGGTGGGTGTCCGGAAACACCATCCCGTAACGTGGGAGTGAGTGATCAACTCAGTGGGATAAGAGAGCAAAGATTAACATGTTCTCAAATCAATCATGCGATAATAGTAAAGCAGTAAATCAGACAATCCTAATACTGTTGTTAATGCAATATAAGACGTGATGTATGCCCTCACCGACGATCTCCCTCATACGGCACCATCTTACGACCGCGGCATGCAATCGTCCCTCAAGTGCTCCGCATCTTCCAGGCACATGCAATGTAATGGTGATATGATTTTCGAGTTGTTATTAGTCCATTCAAACAGCAGGATTGGGAAACTAAGGTACCTCCCTTATATCAATCCCAACACAGATCCTGTCTAGGGTCATCACTCCTAGTAATCTCATACGATGTATATTTTGTAGGTCGCTGCAAGGGCTGTCAGGGCTATTGCACGCACTTGTTGCTCCGCTCTCCCATCACTTTATCAATACAGGCCTACTGTACTCTACTGCTACTGAAGGGTCGTCGCCTCCCGTAGACTCAGAATACGCTCGCGGTCACTACAAAGGACTCGTCGCCTGATCAGTGTAGGCCGACAGCAAGAATATAGTGTCTCATACCACCATAATCTGTTCACGAGACTAGGTGCTCACTGGTCACTATGGGGAGGTTTGTGGCCCCAGCGTAGGCTGACAGCTCGACCACGGTGTCCCATACCACCATGCCCAGCTCATGAGTCTTCGTGGATCAAGGTACCATGGTTAACAGGGTTTACAATGGTAAGTTCAGTACCCTAGGTTCAAGCAGTTATGACTCATGCAGGGTGAACATACAACGGCCAGTCGGATTACTTGACGGGCTCAACTAGCACGAGCGCATCACAAGTCGAACGACATGAAGTGCGTGAAACACTTCGCGTGGCCTAACCACTGTCGCCAACTCCAAACACGACTCGCGTTCATCAACACGTCATTCGTGGTAAAGATCAGCTAACCACGATATTTCTCGGTTACCGACTGCCTGGACTAGGCATAGTCCCAAACATATGGAATCACATCAGCAAATCATGTGAGAGTATTGAAAATGAAATACAACCATGTGACCATGTTAACACATGTTATAACATACAACTTAAGTAAATCATCTTACACATGTCTATCACACATATAATGAAATTATGCATATCGCCAACATATAGGACATCATCTCCATTAGCATATTAATTGAGAATTCAATCTCAAACTAGATCATAAGGAAATCATCAAGCACATGTTATAACATACCACTTAAGTGAAACATCAAGCATATGCATTTCATACATATAATAAAATCGTACATATGGCTAACATGTAGGAAATCATTTACATCAGCAATTTAATTGAGAAATCAATCTCAAATTAATTCATAACACCATTTAATTCAATACATACTAATACAAGCATTTATACAAACACTTACCCTACACACTTAAGTCTACATATAGTATGTCGACCCGAAGTGCGTATTTCAGCGAATCTCTTCGCCAAACTAATTATGCACGTATTCCTAACATTCTAATGTGACAATAAACCATGTCAATCACATCAGAAAAATATGCATGAAAACAATACTTCCTACAAATGACTAAAATGCCCTAAATCTCATATTCTTCGTTGGTTTACGAAACAGGAAACGGACAGCATGTTATACATGTCAAACAGCGATGTCGTCGATAATCTACTATTAAACGATATTGAAAGCTTTGGAAACAGTCAATCAAAGCGTCTAAAATTCACACCTTGTCTCTTATAAACGTGTCGTTTCGAACGGAGCGTATACGCTTCGTCTATGGCGAATAGAGAACCTAATTTACGAGTTCTATCAGTTTGCATGCTATGGAACGGAAAGAATCCCAAATCAGCAACTTATTAGGGTTATTTCTTACCTGAAAAGTGGAGAAATCACCGGCAAAGTGATTAGAGCGCGTGGCTTAACCACTTGCAGCACGTGGCACAAGCAGCAGGGAATTCTCTCCCACCTTCTCTCACAAACTCTCACCTTTTCTCTCTCCCAATCTAGGGCTTTTTTGCAAATTCGGATGGGAGAGAGGAGTGAGGGTTTCAACCCCTTTTATAAGCCTAAAAATGCCCAAAACAGGCTCAGGAACAAAGTTCACTTGATGCTTATCCAAAGCAGGGCTGTTTCGGTCCAAAAGATGATTTCTGGTGGTCCCCTGGCCGAACGCGATCGGACTTAAGCTCATGCATACAGGATCTAGCACGCCTCAAGTTTTCAGTCCGGCAGGGTTCGTAGATCACACGCGGCGGTCCAGTTTTAGTTCAGCGGTCATCGCACGTAGATCAGGCCTGCAAGTCTCATGATATGAAATAGAAATTTTTCCTGATCCGAGGGTGTAATCTAGTTGAATTCTGACGGTAAGAACGCTCAATACTGACGCGTCAAGTCGTGTGCCAGATTTAAATTTTAAATTCTAAATCTGTCCCTATTCGCACTCTCTTCGGTCCAGGCTCAATGAAATAGCCCGTGATTGTTGGTTGGACTTGATTTTCGAAATGATTGTCAAGTCCAGCTAGGTGGTTCTAACGGTCTAAGATAGTAGGCATCGAACTTTCGACGCGCGGTCTAGATCCAATATAAAATTTCAAAGTGGTCCAGAGAACAAACCTGCTTAGAGTTTGATCCAAGGTTATAGAGTATTATAGAGTCATTGGTTCTACTCGATTTGGGTCTTGTAGAACGTATTTAAAGTGATCAGGGACTGTTTCCCAGCTACTCTAGCATTGCGCTAGCTAACTTATGCTTAGTTTCTAAAGGAATTAATCCTAAGTGGTTTCTTTGGCTATAGAATTGGGTTCTGAGAGATTTCCCAGGTGTTTTAGTTGACCCACTGCCTAAGGACATCAAATCCCAGATTGGCCAAAATTCGGGGTGTTATAATACATGTTTTGGGGACTTATACTGGTTTATAGATTCATTTCAGTCTTCCTCTTGCATATTACAACTGTCTCTGGATTATGTTTTTCTGATTTGACTTAATCTACTTCATGTTTTATGCACTAATACAAACAACATACATCCATCATTAAAAATATTGCATAAGTGATGTTTTGGAACTCGGGAGCCGAGTTATGCTCAACCCCCGATTTTCAAGGCGTTACAATGTGGTAGTCCCAAACATACTCAATTACAATAAGTAGACACATGTGATACTCATAATAGCATTTAAACAATAATTCAAACATGATTCTTATTTGAGCATTTTATCAAATTCATTGAACAAGTTAATATACATATGCATTTTATCCATAAATCATATAGTAGCAAATAGTATTACCTGAAGGAAATTATAGATATGGATACGGCAGTTGATAATCCTATCTCAATACCTTTATTAGAAATGATTCATCAAACAATTTCTGATTCAATCATTTTATCAAATACTTAGGCTACACATTACTACATAAACTTAATTAGTTATAGCATATATTATAGAAAATCCTTTCACAAAGGAATTGTCATACATACAACGAACATGTATTATAGTTTAATAGTCATGGCAGGCATGAATCATAAATTCAATTTCATTTAATCAATTCAACAAACACATGGAATGCGTTATATAATGACATAGTTTACACACATGTATAATTTATTGAGCACATCGTAACTAAGATCATATGACAGCAATCGAGTTAGACATAAATTATTGATGACATTGAAATCCTTAAAAACCATAACTAAATGTTTGTAGTCCACACCTTTCATCGGTACGCCCATTACGAACTCGGTTCGTACAGTACGTCCCCGTCTACAGCACAACGACTACCTAAATCATGAAATAGGTTAGCTATTTCGTTGATTCTGTAAGTGCTATGGTTTCTTGTCTTGCTCCTATAATTGTCAAATTTTGTAGTGTCAAAACCTCTCTTGGAATCTATGTCTTGTGTTGCTCTTCTACATAATGAAGACTTTGCATCACTCAAGAACAAAAGTCTTTACTTCAAGAAATGAAAGATTACATGGTCATGTTCGAGTACAATATCAAGTGAGTGTTTAATCTTCAAGATTTATAATTCAAGCTCCAAGTCAAAACAAAATCTTTATACTTTGAACCTCAAGCTCAAGATTCAAGATATTTCAAGTTCAAGCTTCTTAAGGTTACAAATTCAAGTTTGAATATTCTTCAAAAGGTCACAAGATCAAGCTTCATCCTATGATAAGATCTCAAGCTTCGCAAACTTCAAACAATAATTATCAACTAAAGAAAAAAGAAGTTTCAATGTTCATACATTATGTATAAGGTATAAATGGCCCTAGATTGACCATAGGGTAGGTCATTTTGAATATACAATTCAATTAGATCGTTTTATAAGTGAATAGACTATTTCTCGACTAGTCTTGAGTTTTTTATAAATTTTTAAAAAATTTTGTTGAGCTTCAACCAGTCCTGAAGACTGCTCGACTGGTCGTGTGAACAGTGCTCGACTCGTTCTCGACCAGTCCTGCAGCCTCGACTCAAAGTCCATCAACTAAATCTGGTTCCACACGACCAGTCATGGGTAAGTCATGACCATCGTGGAGGTCCCTCGACTTTATCTTATCGCACCTAAATTTAAAAATTTTGTTGGTCCTACGACCAGTCGTAGTGTCCTCAGAACTAGTTGTGAACATGATTTCTTCACCTATAAATAGAGCACAAATTTTAGAGTTTTTCATTGAATTCAAGCTAAATCAATACGCCACTCTGAGAGATAAGTTAATGATCTTTTTAAGCTATATTGTGCTCATTTAATATTCTCTTACTTTAACTTTGTTATCTTTGATTTTGTATTCTTTATTCCATTCATATTTGAAGAAGGGATTGAGAATTGCCCTTTTCTTGGAATCAAAATGAAATAGACTTAGCCCAACTTGATTTAATTTAAAATTAATTTAGAACCTAGAACCATTTCATAAGTGAGTTTGGACATTGAACTTCTACGTTGAACTTTTACTCCGATCTGGATCTTTCGGGCTTCATCAAAAAGGGAATATCCATGTATTTTACATTATTGTAAATTTCTATATTTTAATTTTTGAGATTGTGCCAGAAAAATCTCTGTTTTGGTTTGTCTAAGGTGATCCAAAAAACTCAGAGTGCGGGATTTTTTGAATTATGTAAGCCCACTTAAAAGACACAATTGTCAGGGTTTTAGGTGAACCTGAAAAAACCTATTTTCATAGTGAACGTTAATATCCACTGTGTGAGGATATTAGGAGTGGAGCAGTTGTGTGGCTTTTTTCCTAAACAGTTGGTGTACACACAAGCGAGCCACTATAATTTCTAGTCTTGTGGTTTGATTGTTTATTTCTTTTTGTAGATGGTTGTAATTTCTTTTATGTAAATGTGGAGAATGTTGTAATAGCATAGATTTCTTTCCTTGCTATTTATTTCTTTATTCCTCTATATCATTTTGAGTTTTTGATGCACAAACCGTTCTAGTAAGGTTGTCCTGCCATAAACCCTTAGTTTTTATGGTGTAACATTGTCCTTAGAAAAACATCTGTATCAACCTCTCAATACTCATACATTTGAGGTTGTATTTAATTTCAGCATTATGAGATTGTCTATTGCTATCTGTATTTAATTTATTTAAATTTCACTGTTATTTTTTAATTTGGCATAGTCCTACTCATACATTTGAGGTTATATTTAATTTCACTGTTATTTTAATTATGCCTATTAGAAAGTCAGAATGAGGATTTTCCTAAAATTCATGGATGAGAGTGTGTGACAAGCCACAGTGACTAAATGAACCCCTCCTACCACTAAAGTAACTAGTACCGATGGATCTAAAACATTAAGAACTTCACCTTATTTTTCTTGGACCACACTTTAGAAAAATGAGACTAGTGTTAATGCAAAGACTTTAAACGCCATAACTTACACACTATCATCGGATGAATTCAAAAGAATTATATCTTGTGATACTACAAAGCAAGCCTGAGATATTTTAGAAATGACACATGAGGGAACAACAATTGTCAAGAAATCTATAGTCCAAATCCTCACAACCAAATTTTAGGAAATATGTATGGAGGAAAGTGAAACGTTTATGGACTTTTATACTAGATTGAATGACATTGTCAACTCTATATGAGGTCTCAGCGATAAAATCTCAGAAAGTAAAGTTTGTGCAAAGATACTACACTCACTCCCTGAATGGTGCAATTCAAAGGTGACCACGATCCAGAAACTTTATGATACGGACACTATGAGAGTAGAAGAATTAGTTGGTTCTTTACATACCTATGAGTTAACCTTTAAATCTCATAAAGGTAAATCCATCGCCCTTAAATCTTCTAAATGTATTTCTCAAGAAAATAGTAATTCTGATTTAGAAAATTCTGAAGATGATATGGCCCTTTTAGATAAAAAGTTTTATAAGATTTTCAAAAGTAAAAAGAGGATTGATTTTTTAAAATCTAATGATAAGAAAAGATCTAAATATAAAACTTAGAAATCTTTAAAAGATAGTCCATGTTACAACTGCCATGAATATGGGCATTTAGCGAACAAGTGTCTTAAAAATGACAAACCTAAAAAGAAAGGTATGTTGGTTACTTGGGATGAATCTTCTGGCACTGAAACCTCTTCTAAATCAGAAGATTCTGAAACCGAGTAGGGCAATGAAGTTAAAGCCCTTATAACTCTAGCCAAGTTCACTTTTTCAGATCATGATGATTCAACTAGTGAAGAAAATCTGAATAGTGATCATGAAAATGAAGAAGATCTTCAAGATGTTTACAATGCCCTATACAAGAAAAGTTGTAAAATTGCAGTAAAACTAAAAATTCAGAAAGAAAAGTTTTCAAAACTTAAAAAAAATTTTGATACTCTTGTTTTAGAAAAATCTTACATTTCAGATTCTTTTGAGAAAACTAAATGCGATTTAGATTTCAAAACCTCCCTTATTGAAAATCTAAAATCTGAAAATGAAAAACTAAAACTTAAAGTCTCTTTACTTTTAAGTTTAAAGGATACATGGAGGTATGCCCAAGGTGATCCTAAGTTTGTGAAAGGAGAGTCTTTAAACTCAAAAGGGAAAAGTTCAAATCAAAATTATTCTAAAAATGCTAAAACTTTTCAATCCTTAAAACCTAAAAGCTACCATAAAAATCAGAATCGTAATCCTTTATCTACGAAAATTGTTGATTTAATTAAGGGGCTCTTAAAATCTAACTCAAAGGGTCGGTCTTATATCAACTACAAACTTAAGAAGACCAACTATACTCCTAAACCCAAAACTGTAATGAAATGGGTTCTTAAGGTTACTTATTTGGTTGCCCACACCACTTTCAAAGATTCTAGCCATTCAAAGTGGTACTTAGACAATGGTTGCTCTAGATATATGACAGGCGATAAGGGTCTGTTCACCAATCTTAAAGACATGACTGACGGTTCAGTCACATTTGGTGATGGGAGTAACTGCAGGATTATTGGCCAAGGTACGGTTCAACTTTCTAACCTCCCTTTATTTGAGAATGTCTTATATGTAGAAGGTTTAAAAAATAACTTATTAAGTATTTCTCAAATATATGATAAAAATCATAGCGTAAAATTTTCTAACCTAGGGTGTGAAATTTTAAATAAAAATGGTTCTGTCATATTAACTGGTCGCAGAACTTCTAAAAAAAGCTATATTGTAAGTGACTCTAGCTCATCTAATTTCTCGTGTTACATGGTCCATACCGATGAGACTGAGTTATGACATAAACGCCTTCCACATGTACACTACCGTAACTTGTATAGATTGAGCAAAAGAGAGTTTGTAAGAGGCCTACCTAAAATACAAAAAAAATAGATAAAATATGTGGCGAATGCTAGATTGGCAAGCAAACTATGAGTTCTCATAAAAAAGTAGACTCCAACGCCACATCTAAACCGCTCGAACTACTCCATATGGATCTTATTAGACCAATAAGAATGGAGAGTCGAGGTGGTAAAAAGTATATTCTGGTAATCGTTGATGATTTTACCAGATATACTTGAGTAGTCTTCTTAAGAGACAAATCAGAAACTTTGGATGAAGTTAAAAAGGTACTTAGACGTATCCAAACTAAAAAAGAGACTCAAGTCTATAAGATCCATAGTGATCATGGATTAGAATTTGAGAAAAGAGGTTCTAAAAAGTTTTGCAGTGATCAGGGAATATCACATGAATTCTCTGTGCCCAAAACACCACAACAAAATGGTATAGTAGAAAGAAAAAATAGAGTGCTTTAAGAAATGACAAATGTTATGTTAAACAATATGAAGCTCCCTAAAAATCTTTAGGCCAAAGCTATAAATACTGCATGTTATATAATTAACCATGTTTATACTAGAAAATTAAATAGTAAAATAGCTAATAAAATGTGGTTTGAAAAGAATCCTACTGTCAAATATTTTTGAGTTTTTAGTAGCAAGTGTTATATTTTGTGTGACCGAGAAAATCTGGGTAAGTTTGACGCTAAAACTAATGAAGGGATTTTCTAAGGGTATGCTCTGAATAGTTGAGCATATCGGGTTCTTAATAAGAGGACCGGTGTTATTCAAGAGTCCATTAATGTGGTCATTGATGATCACTTGAATAAACCTGTCTCAAGTCCAGAAAATGATGAAGTACTTCTATTTGATAAACTAAATACTTCATTAAATCAAAATAACTCTGAACTGAGAACTGTTAAAGATCACCCTACTCATCAGATTCTTAGAAACCCTCTCACTGGTGTGTGTACTCGTAAACAACTAGAATATATGTGTAATTACGTGTGCTTTACATTCCAGATAGAACTGGCTAACGTAAAAGAAGCTCTTACTGACGAAAACTGAATAGTTGCGATGCAAGAAAAGCTTAATCAATTTGTCAGAAATGATGTCTGGTACTTAGTTCCTAAGTTAAAAGATAAACATATTATCAGAACTAAGCGGATTTTCAAAAATAAGTCTAACGAACTTGATAATATGATTCGAAACAAGGCTAGACTAGTTGTACAAGGGTACACTCAAATTGAAAGCAATGATTATGATGAAACCTTTCTCCCAATAGCTCATCTTGAATCAATCAGACTATTTATACCATTTCTTGTTTTAGAAAGTTCAAAATTTATCAAATGGATGCAAAGAGTGCTTTTTTAAATGGCAATTTGCATGAAGAAGTGTACGTTGAACAACCAATGGGTTTTGAAGACCCTAAGAATATTGATCATGTCTATCACTTAAAAAAGGCCTTTTATGGTTTAAAACAAGCTCCTACGGCATGGTGTGAAAAATTGACTAAGTTTTTACTAAGTCATAACTTTATAATGGGAAGTGTTGATAAGACTTTGTTTGTAAAGAAACATAATGATCACATTTTAATTGTACAAATTTATGTTGATGATATTATTTATGGATCTACCTATGCTAACATGACTGTTGAGTTTGCAGATCTTATGAAATATAAGTTTGAAATGAGCATGGTTGAGGAATTAAATTATTTCCTAGGGTTGCAAGTTAGACAATAACCTGATGGTTTCTTTATTTCTCAAACCAAATATGTTCTGAACTTATTTAAAAAGTTCAGATTTGAGAATGGAAAAACTTTTGATACTCTTATGAATACGAATTTAAAACTCTCAAAGGACTCAACAGGTAAGAAAGTGGATCCTAAATTATATAACAGCATAATAAGTAGTTTGTTGTATTTAACCAAAAGCTGACATAATATTGCATTTAGTGTAGGAATTTGTGCTAGATATCAATCTGACCCTAAGGAGTCACATTTAACTGTTATTAAGCGGATTATGTGATATGTCGCAAGTTCAGCTAATCTAGGTCTGTGGTATCTACATGATACTAGTGTTCAATTAGCTGGTTACACTGATATTGATTGGGCTGGTAACGTCGATGATAGGAAATCAACCAGTGGTGGTTGTTTCTATGTTAGGAACTATTTAGTTTCTTGGTAGAGTAAGAAATAAAGTTCCGTATCGATCTCTACCGCTGAGGCTGAATACATTGCAGCAAATAATGCATGCACTCAGCTTGTATGGATGAAAAGAATGTTAAGCAATTACAAAATTGCACAGGACTCTATGGTTTTATATTGTGATAATTCTAGTGTAATTAATATATCTAAAAATTTAATCCAGCATTCACGAACCAAGCACATTAACATTAGATATCACTACATTCGTGAATTAGTGGAAGAAAAGATAATTACTTTGGAATACATTCAACCGAGACTCAACTTATTAACATATTTAGAAAACTGCTCGACAAAAGAGGTTTTCTAAATTGAAATTTGATCTTGGTATGTGCAATTTGAATTGATTATTTATGCATTTCTGCATCATAATGTGTGTGTGTGTGTGTGTGTGTGTGTGTGTGTGTGTGTATATATATATATATATTAGTTTGAATGTTTAAATTTCAAGATTTCATGAAAAATGTACATTTTTGGCTGTGCACGACTAGTCGAGTACATAATCGACCAATCGTGGCACGACCGATTGAGCATGTCCACAACCAGTCGTGTAGTGCAGGTTTGACCTTTATTTGGGGGGAAAATTCCTTTTTCTTCTATTTGGGCTTCTTCTCCAACGTGTCTTAGCACAAACAGTCGAACCCATCTTCATTGTTCTTCAAGGTTAGTGCTTTATTTCCATTTTCCTTATAGATTCAAGTTCATATCACTTCTTTTTCATCTTTGGAGTGATTTATTTCTTGATTGATTGAGGTTTTTAGAGTTTTCTTCTCCAAAATCTGATTTTGAGAAAACCCACTCTATTCCTTTTGCAACCATTTAAATCCTTAATTTTCTAGTTACAAATGGAAGGTAGAGGGAAAAAGAAAAGCTCTTGCGGTCCTTCAATATCTAAATCAACACCCATCATAAGGCGACACCTTCGGTCCCCCAAAGATAATCCCTCGTATGTGTGGGATTTAAGATTGCGCAATGTTATAGTTAAACGACTTGTTCATGATAAACATCTTGCTCCATTTGAAATCCTTCCTCTTCTCCAATCTGTAGGACGGGATAACATTTTACATTGGGATGGGCAGGCATACCGGTCTATTGCATAAGCTATGTATGCATGTATTTCTAATTTTTTAAATGAAAATTTAACTTTTATTATAGCAACTAGAGAAGGTCCATTTAAAGTAGACCGACATCTGATTTTTGGCCTCATGGACATACCTGTCAATGATGAAGGTATTCCAATTAGCACTCTAGTAGCTAAACCTTCTGAATCAGAAAAATGTATGCTTACTAAAGCATTGTACAATATAGATGCGCAATGGAGTCAAAATGGGAATGTGCTTGCTTCAAAGTATTTCTTACCCAGATATAGGGTCCTTCACAGGATATTTATTTCAAATCTTTATCCACGTCCTGATAACAAAATCGAACTCACCTCTTTTATGGTTCGGATTCTGCATTCCATCATCTCTGGTACATCTGTATGTCTTCCTTTTTTAATCTGTCATTCCATCATACAATTCCATTTTCATCCTGGACACAATGATATCCCTTTTGCATATATTATGACTGTGTTAGCCACCCATATGTTAGTGGTTATGCCTGTGAGGCTCCTATTCAACACCTTATTTTTAACAACTCAAATATAAACAAGATGAACTTGAGGTTGACCATAGGCCAGGTCAATGTGGGTGGTGGTGGAACTGAAGCAATAAATGAAGAAGAAGGCAATTTACCTCCAAATGACATTAACATGGATGATATATTTAATGAGATTGAATCAAATTCTGAGGCTGACCCTAATTATTGGCCTTCTGATTTTGCTAAGAGGTTGCATTTTCTTGAGGAATAGGTGGCTCAGATTCCTGTAACCCAGGATTCGTAATTTTCTTATATGGATAAATATATGAGGCGCATTAATAAGGGCTTACATCAGATTGATCCATCTATTCCTACTCCCTCTTCCGGATCTGATTAGTATTTTCTAATCTTGGTTTGTAATAACTTTCATGATACTTGGATTTCTTTTGTCTTGTGAGGTTATTCTTGACTTAACTTAGTAGTATTTGGTTGAACTTGGTTACTAATGGTTGAATTTGACTTGATTATTGAGTTTATATGTTGTCTATTTTGATCATTTATTCCTCAATACTCTTCTTATTCTTCCTTCTTGATATTATTATACTTTTATTTCTTGATTCCTTTCTTTATCATATTATGACAAAAGGGGGGAGAATTTTGGCATGCGTGATTGTGGTATATTGGTATATATATGCATGTGATTTATGGATGTGGATTATGGATGAATTGATTGTTAATGATTCAATTTTGGTAAGGGGAGTTAAGTGAGGGGAAGTATTGTTGGTGGAATTTATGCAAATTGATAACTGGTGCATGATTCTTTATACGTATAATGCTTATGTTTGTATGGAGTGTGTTTTGTCACAAGTTTGACAAAGGGGGAGATTGTAAGTGCTATGGTTTCTTGTCTTGCTCCTATAATTATCAAATTTTGTAGTGTCAAAATCTCTCTTAGAATCTGTCTTGTGTAACTCTTCTACATAATGAAGACTTTGCATCACTCAAGAACAAAGGTCTTTACTTCAAGAAATGAAAGATTACATGGTCATGTTCAAGTATAATATCAAGTGAGTGTTCAATGTTCAAGATTCATAATTCAAGATCAAAGTTAAGACAAAGTATTTATACTTTGAGCCTCAAGCTCAAGATTCAAGATATTTCAAGTTCAAGCTTCTTAAGGTTACAAATTCAAGTTTGAATATTCTTCAAAAGGTCTCAAGTTCAAGCTTCATCCCATGACAATATCTCAAGCTTTGCGAACTTCAAAGAACGACTATCAACTGAAGAAAAAAGAAGTTTTAATGTTCATACATCATGTATAAGATATGAATGACCCTAAATTGACCATAGGGTAGGTCATTTTAAATACATAATTCAGTTAGATCATTTTATAAGTGAATAGGCTGTTTCTCGACTAGTCTTGAACTCTGTTCGACTAGTTGTAGCATTGGCTCGACCAGTCCAAGAAATTCCTCAACCAGTCCTAGAGACTACTCAACTGGTCATGTGAACAGTGCTTGACTCATTCTCAATCAGTCCTACAGCCTTGACTCGAAGTCTAACAACTAAATATGGTTCCACATGACCAGTCGTGGGCAGGTCATGACTAGTCGTGGAGGTCCCTTGACCGGTCATACAGGGATTATGACCAATCGTAGAGTGGCTTTATCTTATCATGCTAAAATTTTAAAATTTTATTGGTCTTACAACCAGTCGTAGTATTCTCAAGATCAGTCGTGAACATGATTTCTTCACCTATAAATAGAGTACGAATTTCAGAGTTTTTCATTGAATTTAAGCTAAATCAATACGCCACTCTGAGAGATAAGTTAGTGATCTTTTTAAGATATATTGTGCTCATTTAAAATTCTCTTACTTTAGCTTTGTTATATTTGATTTTGTATTCTTTATTCCAATCATATTTGAATAAGTGATTGAGAATTGCCCTTTTCTTTAAATCAAAATCAAATAGAACTAGCCCAACCTGTTTTAATTTAAAATTAATTTAGAACCTAAAACCATTTCATAAGTTTGGAGATTGAAATTCTACGTTGAATTTCTACTCTGATTTTATTCTTTCGGGCTTCATCAAAAAGGGAATATCCATGTATTTTACATTAGTGTAAATTTTTATATTTTTATTTTTAAGATTATGCCAGAAAAATCATTGTTTTGGTTTGTCTGAGGTGATTTAGAAAACTCAGAGTGTGAGATTTTTTGAATTACTTAAGCCCACTTGAAAGACACAATTGTGAGGGACCTATTTTTATAGTGAATGCTAATATCCACTGTGTGAGGATATTAGGAGTGAAGTAGTTGTGTAGCCATTTTTCTAAATAGTTGGTGTACACACAAGAGAACCACTATAATTTCTGGTCTGGTTTGATTGTTTATTTGTTTTTATGGATGGTTGTAATTTCTTTTATACAAATGTGTAGAATGTTGTAATAGCATAGATTTCTTTCCTTGTTATTTATTTCTTTATTCCTCTGTATCAATTTAAGTTTTTGATACACAAACCATTTTAGTAAAGTTGTCCTGCCATAAACCCTTGGTTTTTATGGTGTAAGGTTGTCCTTAGAACAACATTTGTATCAACCTCTCAATACTCATATATTTGAGATTGTATTTAATTTCAGCATTGTGGGATTGTCTATTACTACCTGTATTTAATTTATTTAAATTTCGCTGTTATTTTTTAATTTGGCATAGTCCTATTCACCCCCCCCCCCCCCCCCCCCCCCCCCCCCCCCCCTCTCCTCTAGTACATATAGCTCAGCCTTTTCAGATTCTTCTATTTGGATTCCTAAAACAAGATTAAGGTTAGGATTTCTTACCCATATCAAAGTTAGAATCGTTGGTGTAGCGAAGGTGGGGTGGTGATTTGGTACATGGAGTAGTGGGAGTGAATCCCAGCAACAACTCCCTATCTCTCTCTCTTCTCCTCACTCTTTTCTCTCTTTTCTCTCATAAGGTTAGAGAAATTCGTATGGAATGAGAAAGGAGTGGTTTGAGGTCCTTAAATAGGCCCATAACTGGTTCAAATGGCCCCAAGCCATGGTATACTTAGGGCATAACCAAAAGGTGTCTGTTTCGGGAAAACGGAGCTCATCTGGAGGTCCATTATCTTTCATTGTTACAACGTAAGTTCTCTAACCATAGATCTAGGCCAGGATATGATTTTGGTTCGATCAAATTTTTAGATCGACCGTGGAGGACCAGTATCAGTTCAACAATCATCTTCACTCGATTAAGGCCACAAGTATACTAACATGTGTAAGGAAATTTCTCTGATCCAAGGGTATAGTTTGTTCAGAATCTGACGGTCCGAAGTCTTTAATTTTGTCTATAAGCGAATGGTCTAATTTACTTAAGTTCTGATTCATTTTCTAAAAATATTCGTGTTTCTCACACACTTTGCTCAAGGCTCAAGTTGTGCATTTTTGGATACTATTTGGTCTCAATTCCTGTGATGGTTGTCAAGCCCAATAAGGCGGTCATAACCTTATAGTTTCACGGTAATCGGACTTTCGACGTGCGGTCCAGGTACGATACGGGGTTTCAATGTACTCCCAAAAGTAACTGGGTTTTAAGATTGCTTCTAGGTTTCTAGGTAATGTTTAGTTAGCGATTCTAATGATTTTGGGTCTTACGGTTCGTATAGATAGTGGTCTAAGCCAATTCCACTGATTATTTGGTTTAGTTCTTAAGTAATTTTTGCTTAATTTCTATAGAATTCGATCCTTTGTAATTTCTTTATGAGGTGATACTCGGGTCTTTGTACGGATTTTTCTAAGACGTTACACGGTCTCACCCACAAATGATAAATAGAAAGAAATATAATCTAGAAGAAGAATCAAAGCATTCCAAACAAACCACAAGACAGAATATACGTGGAAAAGCCCCAACAAAGGAAAAAAAACCACAGGTGCGAACTTCCACTATGAAGATAAACGAGATTACGATCAATATATTAACCTTCTCGATGCTCCCATGCATAGAGAAAACCCTTAGCCTTGCTTAGAAACCCTTTTCCATACCCTAGAATAACCCTAGGACCCAAATTTATAGTTTAGGCAACTTCCCTTCCGCACTCTTGTGAAACCGCCTCAAATTTACACAGTTCGCATTAAATCTTTAAACGAATCTGCATAACCTCGACTGGTCGAGCAGGCTCCTCGACTGGTCGAGCGGACCCTCGACTGGTTGAACATGGGCCTCAACTGGTCGAGCACCTCGAACACCAAAAATTGTATCTCGCTAGACTTTGAGTCGAGCGAACCCTCGACTAGTCGAGCAGCCCACACGACTGGTCAAGCAACCCTGTCCAGATGTGGCTCCACATCTCAACAGAACTGACCATGGCCAATGTTCAACATAAAAATGATGTCAGCCATATGACAAAATATGCCTGATTCTTAGGTCACTTGATGAAGAACTAGGGTCGAAGGAAATACCACATGAAATATTTGAGAAGTAAACAAGACTATTTAGTAGTTTACAACATTCCTGACATGACTATGAAAAAATGCCAAAAAAATGGTTTACACCCTTCAAAACATAGCAGACTAAAATATTCAGGATGGACTCAGAAATGCAAGCATCATCAACTTGAAGGTCAAGAATCAAGAGACAATCTTTATATGACCTTCGTACATGAAATCTAGGATAACCATCATACCTTTCAAGTCAGGCTTCCTTTCAACTTTTGTCTTATTCAACCTATTCATTATCTCATTTAGGAACTTCTCTACTCTCATGGAGGGGACCTATACACAAGCATCACAACCAATTAGATTTACAAGGCCCTATCTCTTCATACAAACAATTTTTGCTCAGTATGCAAAAAGAAGCAAGCTGCACAATGAAAAATCATTCATGATAACGGAATCAGGTAATGAAGGAATTTTAGTGTTTGTATCCATTTTATCCAAGCTTTACTACTCATTTTAGAGGTGGGACCAGTTGTAAAACTTCATATCATCAACTCAGTATGTATAATATTCATGTTCATAAGATGTCTAAGTCCCATACATCATTATCCAAGACTAAATGTACCAAACATGAAAGACAAGGTGAAGGAGGAGATTTCTAAGAGGGATGCGATTTTGGAGAGAAGAAGGGAGAGAGAGTTGGAAGAGAAGGAGAAAACAAGGCTATGGAGAGAGAGATAAAGAGACTTACATGCCCTGTTTTGTTCTACCGGGAAGGTTTTCCAAGCGATGGAGATGATATGGTAGACAGGTAGAGTAGGAGTAGGGTGGTGGGTTAAAATATGTTGCGGTATGATCCATCTAGACTACATCTCACCTGATCTCAGTGCATATTTTCTACTTGCACAACAAACCAATTATAGACTGTCTATCACCATCTTTACTAAACAACCCAATCTTCACACATGTAGCAAACATGTAGAAGATCAGAGCCATTCATCAGGTAGGCTCTACATTAGATGGATCATAACACAAAAATTACACCAATCAAACTATCATATACCAAGACTATTGTGGAAAGAAGGTTAGAGAACATCTAGGCCCATTTGGATGCTCATTCAAACTGAATTGCAATAACCCAATTCAATATAGTAGAAAATTCACAACCCCCCAAATCCAATACTCTAAATCATGGTCTTAAGACTCGAACCAGTTTGAAGGGACTCATTGAGGAATCTACTTTCAATTTGGTTACTCTGGAATGGTAAGACTTCAACTAAAATTTTAATCTCTTACCGCCACTCTTACTCCGTAATGGGTCATAAGGCTCTTAGCCACAAATGAGAAGGTCGCTAGGTCCCAAGATGTATTGTCAGGGACTAAATGCTAGTTTGTAAAATAGCTTATTGTTTACTTTTTAGGACTACCCCCATTACCTCCAGCTTTCTATAGACAAGTTGCTAGATAATCCAATGATATTCAACATATAAAATTGAATGTGCTTTTTTTAATACATCATATGTATTGCAGTATGATACGTTAGGACTTTCCAAGTCAACAAATGTAACAGGAGCATTTCTCTCTTAAGAAAACCAACTGAATAAAGATGTTAGACAAAAAAATAAAATAAAAGGGTGTCAACATTCAAACCCTCCCATGTTAATAAACATAACCCACTTACTAATTTAGGTTTTAGGATTCTGCATTAAATAATAATAATAACAACAATACCAATAATAAAAGAGGGCTACCGGGAAATCTACAAAATAACATGAACCATTCATTACATGTTTCCATCATAGAGATCCATTCCTAGTAGAAAGTATGGTGAGATCAAAACTGTTAATTCATCATAGAGATCCCTAAAATGACCATGGAATAGAAACAACAGTGATCGGACAAATCCACTCATACAAAAGATTTCTCACAAAAACCTTTTAGAAGGTTAGGATTTTTGGATATATACATTGATTATAACTTCATTAGCGATCCATGGAGGGGCACAACAACCAAATAATCATTATGTAATTAAAAAACATAAACAAAATACTCACAACATAAGAAGAAGGTATTAAAAGATGGAAATCACCTCTTTAGGTGGGAGCTCAACAACGGTCTATTATTTTTTATGACTAGAGATGTGGTAGGGTTGCAGCTGTAAGGCCCGTATCCTAGTCCATACTGAATTTCGGCAACTTGCGACCTGTAATCGGCGTCTACGTGTGACCTTAAGTCGCATCCCTTAGATTTGAGTCGACTCAACTCGAAACTTGTACCATTACGACCGAGCCGTCGCTACGGTACAAATGCCACATCTCACGCTCCGATGCAATACCCAGGCCAGGAGATGTGGGCTCATAACCCATAAGTCCCAGGATTGGAATGTGGTATATGAGCACCGGGAGTCGAGAATGGGGCACTATGGAGGTTATTGGCTCCAGATTCAGTGATCAAAAATTTTGTGACCCCAATTTCTGAGTTTGGAGCATGACAAAAGTTGGTATCAGAGCATAACTTGGGAATAACTCAAGACAACATCACATATTTACTATGAGTTCAGGACAATCAGGTCCCGAGTGCATAACCTTCTGATTTAGTTCCCTAACATCTAAGCCTTTGAGGGTTCTCAAGGTTAATAGGCACCCTTGTTCTTTCCCACAGGACATGCCACCCAGAAGAGTGACCGGAGCGACTCCCACTCTACCTCCTGTGACTCCCACTCCACCACTGGAAATTCCTACTCCCCAGCCTGAGGATGCCTCTCCTCTACCCGGGACCAGTGTAGATTCGACCGTACCAGTGACTGCCTCCCAGCTATAGTAGATGTTACAGGCTGTGACAGCTGCCCTCCGTGGGTAGGGCAGGCATCCTGCTATTATGCCAGCCTAGGTGGAGAAGGAGCACGAGAGCGCCCTTCTTCGAGACTTCAAACAACTCAATCCCTTGCGCTTCTAGGCAAGCCATACCCAACAGAGTTGAGAGATGGAGCTCCGAAGTGAAAATGATTTTATATCCGATGGGATGTACGACCCAACAGCGAGTCCGCTTAGCTGTATTCTTCTCCTAGGTGAGGCTGAGCATTGGTGGACCTCCGTTACCTGTGCTGCAGACTTTTGAGGTGGTAGTACAAAGGGCCCAAATTTATGAGGTTGAGTGGGCTGGCATGCAGAGCGAATGAGATCAGAGGAGAGACCAAAGAGGCAAGCCCCCTTTGGTAGCTCCCAGCAGCATCGACGACCGCAGAGGCACATGAGCCACCCATCTGTTAGAGCACCACCAGCACCTCCAGCGCCACCCCAGAGGCCATTTATAGGGACCTATTTTTGATATAGTGGGCCAGGGTACCACAGCCATCAGTGTCCCCGCCCCTAGCAGCAGCAACTGAGAGCATCTAAGTAGCCTCCACAGTAGTAGCAGTGACCACGACCACCTCCGCCACAGAGGCCCCAGCCGTAGCCAAGACAGCAGCATAAGTCACCGCAGTGGTAACAGCAGTAATAGGGATCTCAAAAGAGACAGGCATCTCCCCAGCCATCTCAGGATAGGTTCTATGCAGCTCAGCAGGACCCGTAGTCCTCCGGAGGAGTCGTTGAGGGTATACTTCCAGTCTCTGCATGCATCGCTCGAGTTTTGTTTGATTCTGGTGCTTCGCACTCCTTTATATCTGAGGATTTTTTTGATCATTTGGATTATCGATAAAGTCTACTATTGAGGGGTTGACAGTATCGAAGCCCTTGGGGAAAACTATTGTGTTAGGCCACTTCTGTTCATCTTGCCCCATGTTGGTGGGAGAGATTATCTTACCTACCGACTTGTTTGTGCTGCG
Organism: Magnolia kwangsiensis; assembly: GCA_037074715.1. NCBI lineage: Eukaryota > Viridiplantae > Streptophyta > Magnoliopsida > Magnoliales > Magnoliaceae > Magnolia > Magnolia kwangsiensis. The sequence goes on from CM073578.1 coordinate 75,763,644, forward strand.
ATGTCAGATTTCGATGTTATCCCGGGCAAGGATTGGCTTGTCGAGTACCATGTCATCTTAGATTGCTCTATGAGGACAGTCACATTTTGTATACTAGGCTTACCACAGTTCCAGTTCATTATCGAGCCTAGAAGAGATTTGTTGTGTTGTTTGATGTCATATGTCATAGAGGAGCCCATAGCAGTGAGCTTCGATCAGTTGCCTATGGTTTTTGATCTTCCTGATATATTTCAAGAGATTCCAGGGTTACTACCACAACAACATATTGAGTTCCAGATTGATCTTGTGTCGGTACCGTGCCTATCTCGAAGGCCCCATATTGTATCGCACTGATGGAGTTACAAGAGCTGCAGTGGTAGTTGGACGAGTTGCGCGAGTTAGGAATCGTTTGTCTGAGTAGTTTGTAATGGGGAGCACCGATACTCTTCATCAGGAAGAAGGATGGCTCATTGATGCTCAGCGTGGATTATCGCCAGCTCAACCAGATCACGATCAAGAACAAGTATCCTCTCCTGAGGATGGATAATTTATTTGATCAGCTGCGGGGTACATAGTTCTTTTCAAAGATTGACTTAAGTTTTAGCTACCATCAGATTCATGTTCGAGAGGAGGATATCCCGAATACGGCTTTCAGGACGCGTTATGGTCACTTTGAGTTTCAAGTCATGTCAGTCAGACTGACCAATTCACCTGTGGTCTTCATGCAGTTGATAAACGAAATTTTTTATCCTTATCTTGATCAGTTTATTGTGGTCTTCATCAATAACATTCTGATATATTTGAGGACTCACGTAGACCATGAGCAACATCTGGAGATTGCATTGCAAACCCTTCGTGCCCACCAGCTATATGGAAAGCTAGAGAAGTGTGAGTTCTGGCAAGAGGAGGTAAAGTTTCTCAATCACATGGTGATAAGGGAGGACGTTGCAGTGGAGCCCTCAAAGGTTGCAGCAATGCATCAGTGGGGCCAGTCCACGAACGAGTCTGAGGTTGCAGTTTCCCTAGTTTGGCGGGCTACTACTGGCGTTTCATTAAGGGTTTCTCTCGTATTGTAGCCCCGTTGACTAGGTTGACTCAAAAGGGCATAAAGTTTGTATGGAGTGACACCTGTGAGCGAGCACTATGGAGTTAAAGGATCACTTCATGTCCTCTCCTACCTCACTCTTCCCTCTGGGAGTGAAGGATTTGTTGTATTTACCGATGCCTCGCATGTAGGTTTGGGTGCTGTCCTGATGCAGCATGAGAGGCCAGTGGCTTATGAATCTCACCAGCTCAAGGTCCATAAGCTGAACTACCCCACACATGATTTGGAGCTGGCAACATTCGTCGTCGCACTAAAGGTGTTGAGGGGTGTTGAGGCATTATCTCTATGGGGTTAGGTTCGAGATCTTCTCCAACTACAAGAGCTTGAAGTATTTATTCTCTCAGTCTGAGCTAAACATGAGGTAGAAACATTGGATGGAGCTCCTAAAACACTATGATTTTGATCTCTAGTACAACCCATGCAGGGTAAACGTGGTGGCAGATGCCCCTAGCCATCAACCACGAGGCCTGGTGGCGCACATGATAATACAGAAGTGAAAGATGCTTGAGGATGTGGCAGCATATGACTTCGAGATCGGTCTACAGTCTTCTATTATGCAGTTATCGATCTTGTCGATTCAACCCTCTCTTGTCACAAGGGTGATCAAGGCTAAGCAAACAGATGAGTCATTACGGAGTTATAAAGCAGAGGCGGCATCTGAGAGTTAATCAGATTGGCAGATTGGGATGGTGGACTTTGCTTCAGAGGCCGGTTATATGTCCCGGATATTCTAGAGTTGGACAGAGATCTTATGAATGAGGCACATCGATCACGGTTTTCTATTTAACCTGGCTAGACGAAGATGTACCGTGATATGAGGCAACAATATTTTTAGGCGGGGATGAAGCGCCAGATCACTAGTTTTGTCGCCTAGTGTGACACATGCTAGTATGACAAGGCCAATTATCAAAGACCCCCTAGTCCATTACAGACGTTGAGCATCCCGATAAAAAAGTGGGAGCACGTGTCTACAAATTTCATTATGAGCTTGCCAAGGACTCAGCATGATCATGACGTCATCTGAGTTGTTGTGGATCATCTAACGAAGTCAGCACATTTTCTCACGATTCATGCGACCTGGCCTTTAGACAGGCTTGTTAGGAAATTCATCGAGGAGATTGTGAGACTGCATGGTGTTTCAATTTTGATCATTTTTACAAAGACCCAAGGTTCATGTCTTAATTTTGGAGGAGCCTTCAGAGAGCAATGGGGTCTGTCTTGCAGCTCAGCACCACCTATCATCCGCAGACCGATGGGCAGACTAAGAGGGTCAAACAGATCCTTGAGGATATGCTCAGAGCTTGCATGATTGACTTCGCGGGTAGTTTGGATGAGCATCTGTGATTGGCTGAGTTCGTACACAACAACAGCTATCAAGCGACCATTGCATGACTCCTTTTGAGGCACTATATGGCAGACCATGTAGATCACTGAGTTACTAGACCAAGGTTAGAGAGCAGTGTCTCCTAGGTCCTGAGCTTATGCAGAAGACATCAGAGGCCATCGATATCATCAGGCAGAGGATGCCCACATCTCAGAGCCGGTAGAAGAGTTTTGCTAATAGTCAGCATCGTCCCTTGGAGTTCACCGTTGGGGACTATGTGTTTCTCAAAGTCTCACCCATGAAGGGTGTGGTTCATTTTAAAGCGAAGAGCAAGCGTGCCCCGAGATTCATAGGACCTTTCAAAATCATCAGGCGCATTGGCGTCGTGACCTATTGGCTTGCCTTACCATCTCAGTTGTCTGGCATCCACAATATTTTTTATATCTCTATGTTGAGGAAGTGTGGGTCAGACATAGATCCTGTTATTGATTGGTAGCAATTGTAGGTTCGTGAGGATGCTTCTTACATTAAGCAGCCAGTTCGTATCCTTGATCGGAAGGAGCAGGTCCTCCAGACCAAGGTTATTCCCTTAGTTCACTGAGGTCACTATTCTGTTGATGAGGCATCTTGGGGGTGCGAGGCCAAGATTCGAGAGCGATATCCTTATCTCTTTGATGATTGATTATATGTTGTATCTTGTATGTTGTCTCTAATTTTATATGATGATTCTATGTTTTCATTTTCCTTATGAGTATTGTCTAATTGTATTATTAGTACAAATTTCGATGATGAAATTTTTATTAGGAGAGGAGAGCTGTAAGGTCCGTATCCTAGTCCGTACCATTATATAGACTCTCATTATCGTCCCCGTCAAATTCCGGTAACCCTGGACCTGTAATCGGCGTTTGCGAGCGACCCTAAGTCGCATCCCTTAGATCTGAGTCGACTCAACTCGAAACTTGTACCATCACGACCACACCATTGCCATGATTCTAATACCGCGTCTCAAGCTATGATGTCAAACCCAGGCCAAGAGATGTGGGCCCATAACCCACAGGTCCTAGGATCAGAACCTGGTAAATAGGTGCCGAGAGCCGAGAATGGTTTACTACGGAGGCTGTTGAATTTTGTGAGCCCGATTTCTGAGTTTGGTGCATGACAGCAGCAGCTAGTGGATGTTGTAGATCGAGAGTCAGACAGGGAGATCGAGGCGGAGAGAGAGAGAGAGAGAGAGAGAGAGAGAGAGAGATGGAGGGAGATTGAGAGGGAGATGGAGAGAGATGAAGATCGAGAGAGAGAGGGTCGAGATCGAGAGAGGAAGAGGGAGATTGAGGGAGAGAGATAGAGAGAGAGAGAGAGAGAGAGAGAGAGAGAGAGAGGATCGAGATCGGTAGAAGGAGATGGAGAAGGAGAGGGAGGTCGTGTGATAGTGCGAATGAGGGTTTCAGCCCCAAAAAAGGTGAAATGGATTCGGTAGTCTACAGTAAATAGAAACTACTATGTCGCTAGGGCCGTGTGGGGTCCAGCGAGGTCTCCAAATAAAAACCAATCCGTCCATCTGTTTTAAAATATAACAATAGAACACAATCCTAAAAATTACGAATATCCAAAATGCAAGTGGGACAAACCAACAAAATATCAGAAATAGCAACGTTGGATGTTAAAACAGGTACACATTTTAACATGGTATATAACCGTTCTAAATTAGGCACATTGTAAAACCATTTTTAAACTAAAACCCCAGCCGTTCCAATCCAACGATTTTGGTGTAGTGAGGAAAAAGAAGGAAAGAGAACTTGAGAGAAGGGATGGGAGAGAGATGAAGCAAGCTGGAATGAACCAAATGGGGGGATTTTATTGAATAAATGAGTGCACCCCTTTATCCAACACCCTGGAAAAACCAAGGTGCAATTGAGGTAATAGTGGCCCGATGGGGGCCGCCAATTTCTTTTTATATGAAGTGACTTGGCCTAGCTCTCATCCCTAAGGAAGAGGGGTGCCTTAGGAAGGAGATTACAAGAGAATATTGTGCAGCTATAAGAAGTGAGGTGATGGAAGAGAGAAGAGAGACAAGAGAGAGAAATGAAAGGGAAATTAAAAATAAAATTCAAAATTTTCAAATGCCATGAGAAATTGAAGAAAAATTGGTGAGAAATTCAAAAAGGAATCATAGATGAAAGAAAGAATTCTGAAAATTTAAAAAATTATTTTCATAAAAATCACCATTGAACATGATCTTTGATTCGTGGTCCGATGGACTAGATCATTTTTAAAAAAAACTCAAAAAACATATAAAAAATGGCATTAACCACGACCGTCGATTCATAATCTGATGGACCAGATCATCCTTATGAAATTTTAATAAAAATCAGCATCGATCGCGACCGTCAATTCGTGATCCAATGGATCGAGTCATTTTTGAAAAAAAAAAAAAATTGAAAACATCTCAATAAAAACTATTATCAATTGCTATTGTCGATTCGTGATTCGATGGACCAGATCATCTCTCTGAAATTTTGAAAAATATTTCATTAAAAACTAACATCCATTGCAATTGTTGATTCGTGATCCAATGGACCGGATCATTTTCAAAAAAAATGAAAAATATCTCAATAAAATTTAGTATCAATCATGACCATTGATTTACAATCCAATGGACTGGATCATCATTTTGAAATTTATTTATTTTTTATTTAAAATAGGCATCAATCATGACCATCAATTAGTGGTCCGATGGACCAAACATTTTTTAAATTTTTAATAAAAGTCGGCATCAATCATGACTATCGATTCATGATCAGATGGACCAAATCATTTTGAAAAATTAAAAAATATTTCAATAAAAACTAGCATCAATCACGACCATCGAGTCACGATACAATTGACTAGATCATACTTCGAAAAATCCTTAGAGATATTTCGAGAAGAACTAGCAGTGATAGTGGCCATTGACTTCCAATCAAACAATTCAAAAGCACTAAAATCCTAAGTGGTGTTCTAACTGGAAAAATCAAAACGTTCCCTAGGGAGTCTAACCAACCATGGGACGAGGGACCAATTCAATCACAGATCGGTATCTTGACCAAACTCACCGGTCACACTCAAGTTATTTTTTTTAAAAAAAAGGACCAGACTTGTAACACCCTGTACTTTCAGTACTCGAGAGTTACCACGAAGACATAGATTAGTATAAACACAAACCTAACTTACATCTATAAATTCGGCTCTTGATTCATAAGATCCACTGATCATTGAGTCCACAACATCCTATATAGTGATCCGCTACGTGAACGCACTAACCAAACAATCTAGGTATTGGATCAAGCATTTTAGTCCATCAAGATAGTTCTTAGGACTACTAGACCATTGATAAACAATTTTGAGACAAACCAAACCATCCAATCGTCTACGATCTCTTGGGTCGTCTACTATTTAAACCCATGGAGCCTCTTAGACAGTATGGATCTTAGAAATTGCCAAGTCCATTGCTCACCAGCTTTAAGATTAAGTTGGAGTAAACACAACTGATATCTACAAACCTTAAATCCCACTAATAATCACAGTGTGGATAGCCCTTGGGCCTTTAAAACCCTTTTGATCGGTAATCATCAAATCTAGAAGAAATCCGATCATCGGATTAGCAGGAATCATTAGTTAGCCATGAGATTCCTAAGTATGGCCACTTAAAATTGAAATGATTTAATCCTTCTAATCAAAGCCCTATAAGGGCTAAGTAAGTGAATAGACCATGTTGATCAAGATGGGACTCACGTTAACAACTTAAAGAGAGATAATAATAATAATAATAATAATAATAATATTATTATTATTATTATTATTATTATTATTATTAAATAATATTAAAAATATTGTAAAGGGGGTATTTAACATTATAAATGTGTATGTCAGGCGATATGATCCGTGAACTAGCCCTTAAATTCTAGTCGGAAGTCCAGTAGACCCTTTTTACCATTAATGATAAGTCTAGTTGTAATCTGACCATCGGATCGAGGCAAATCCACAAATGTAACCCAGATCAAGTCATGTGGCCCACCCGAGCATTGGATCCACCTGATTTTTTGTCATAGGCCTTGAATAAGGCCGTCCAAGATGAATGGACAGTGTGGATTAGTCATAAACATCACGGTGGACCCCCACACAAAGTGCGAGTGCACTAAATGCACCATGCACGAAGTGCAAAGAACAGGGAAGCTGGTTTGACCAACGCTAACCCATAAATAGAGAGATTTCTCTCTCCCTTTGGTTTCAACAGCAGGCGGACGAGCATCTGTGATTTTTGATCCGTAGCACACCATGATGATTTCGTGGGATGATCCGAATCGTCCATCTGGTGCGAACAAAGGTATGACCAAAACCTAATGGGTCTCGTAGGTAGACTTCATTGTGCATGCACACAAACATCGGCGCAAACAGGACTTGAAAGTATAATGTTTCCAAAAATAGAAACTGTCTCCGTGCAACAGGTGGGTAATCCGTGTGTAGAGTGTTTGACACGATCTGGAGCATCCATACAGATGAGATGTAACACCCCAAAAATCGGGGGTCGGGTAGAAACCCAACTCCCGAGTTCCAGAACGTCACTTATGCAACATAGATAATGATAAATGCATGTTGTCTATAGAATGACATTAAACAAGATTGAGACTAAGACAAAACAGCATAACATACTCCGGAGACAGTTAAATTAGCAAGCGGAAGACTGTGATGAATACATAAAATATATAATTAATTGTAAATCTCCAGAGTGTGAACATGTTACCAGGTTAATTAAATACATGTATACTCCAAAAATGGAAAGAAAAGTATACATGAGTGCTCCAAAAATACAAAATGACAAGTGTCAAGGCGTCTAATCAACCTCCCTGTAATCCCGTCTATCAGAACATGCATAAAGGAGGGATCCTCCTCCTCATCATCAAGTCCGGCTCCGCTTCTCAAGCATCGCCATCATCTGAAACTAAAATAGGGAGTAGTGGGTGTCCGGAACACCATCCCGTAACGTGGGAGTGAGTAATCAACTCAGTAGAATCATAGAGCAAAGATTAACATGTTATCAAATCAATCACGCGATAATAGTAAAGCAATCAATCAAATATTCCCAGAACTGTTGTTAATGTATGCATGAAATGACATGATGGATGCCCTCACTGACATACTGCCTCATGCAGCACCATCTTACGCCCGCGCATGCTTGCATTCCTCAGTGCTCCACATCTTTCAGGCACGTGCAGTGCGATATGGATAATGATTACCAAGTTGTTATTAGTCCATTCATACAACAGTATTGGGAAACTAAGGTACCTTCCTTATATCAATCCCAACACAGATCCTGTGTAGGGTCATCACTCCTAGTAATCTCATACGATGTTATATTTATAGGTCGCTGCAAGGGTTGTCAGGGCTGTTGCTCACACTCGTTGCACCGCTCCCCCATCACCTTATCAATACAGGCCTAGTTTATATCCTTAAGACTACATCAGGACTCGTCGTCCCCATGCGGTGTCAGGATAAACTCAAGGTCACTACAAAGGGCTGTCAGGGCTGTTTCTTGCACTCATTGGTCCACTCCCCCATCACCTTATCAATGTAGGCCGACAGCAAGAATATAGTGTCCCATATCACGATAATATGCTCAGAGTAGGGTGCTCACTGGTCACTACGGGGAGGTTTGTGGCACCAGCGTAGGCCGATAGCTTGACCACGGAGTCCCATACCACCATGCCCGGCTCATGAGTCTTTATGGATCAAGGTACCATGGTTGACAGGGTTTTCAATGGTAAGTTCAGTACCCTAGGTTCAAGCAGTTATGACTCATACATGGTGAACATACAATGGCCAGTCGGGTTACTTGACGAGCTCGATTAGTACGAGCACATCTCAAGCTGAGCGACATGAAATGCATAAAACACTTCGTGTGACCTAACCACTGTCGCCAACCCAAAACATGACTCGCGTTCATCGACGCGTCCTTCATGGTAATTAGAAACCAACCACGAATTCAATCCATTATCGACTGCATGGACTAGATCATAGCCCCAAGCATTTGTGTATCAACATCAGTAAGCATTTGTGAGTAACAGAACAGAATATAAACAATACAAACATGTTGACACATGTTATATCATACTGCGTAAGAAAATCAACCAACACATGCATTCCATATATGTATAATGAAATCGATTCATATAGCCAACATGTGGAAACCATATACATCAGCATATTAATTGAGAATTCAATCTCAAAACTAATTCACAACACCATTTACTCAATACCTACTAATACAAACATTTATACAAACACTTAGTCTACACACTTTAGTCTGCATAGCGTATGTCGACTCAAAGTGCGCATAAGGGCGAATCTCTTCGTCAAACAGATCATGCACGCATTCCTAATATCACAACATGACAAATAGCCATGGCAATCATTTTAGAAAAATACGGACGTATACTGTATTTCCTATGAATACCCAAAATGCCCTAAATCTCATATTTCCCGTACGTATACGAAATGAAAAATGGACAGCATGTTCTACATGTCAAACGGCGTTCTCTTCGACAATCTACTATTAAATGACATTGAAAGCTTTGAAATCAGTCAATCAAAGCGTCTCGAATCCTCACCTTTTGCCCTAGATGCATATCAGTTCGAATAGGATGTATATGCTTCGTCACCGGTGTAAATGCGACCTAATGCACAAGATACATAAGTTATTTCGATAATGAATCGAAGAAATCCCTAAAACAGTAAGTGGTTAGGGTTTTCTTACCTAGAAGTGCGTTGGAAATCACCGGGAAAGTGATTTGAATACGTTGTTTTGGTACGTGCAAAAGATGGAGCAAACGGCAGGAAGTTCTCTCACAAAGTCTCTCACAATCTCTCACCTTCTCTCTCTCTCTCAATCTAGGGTTTCAAACAAATTCGGATGGGAGAGATATGAGAGGGTTTAAAGCCCTTATATAGGCTAAAAACTAACCTAAATAGACTTGGGAACAAAGTATACTTGATTTTTAACCAAATCAGGACTTTTCCGATCCAAAAGAGCGTTTCAGGAGGTCCTCTGGCCGAACGCGGTCGGACTTAAGCTCATGCATATCGGATCCTGCTCACATCAAGTTTTTAGTCCGGTAGAGTTCTCAGATCGCACGTGGCGGACCAGTTTCAGTTCAGCGGTCACGGAGACTCGATCGAGGATTCCAAGTACACTGACCTGAGTGAGAAATGTTCCCTGATCCGAGGGTGCATTTGGGTCAGATTTCGACGGTCTGAATGCTTATACTGATCCCATAAGTGAAACGTGCCAGATTTATTTAAATCCCATTTAATTTTAAATGAATTTCACTCTTTCTCACACTCCTCGCTCCAGGCTCAATGAAATGGCCTCAGAACATCGGTTGGGCTTGATTTTCGAAACGATTGTCAAGTCCAGCCAAGCAGTCATAACTGTCTAAGATTGTAGATATCAAACTTTCGACGCGCGGTTTAGATCCAATACAAGGTTTCAAAGGGTTCTTGGGAACAAACCGGTTTAGAGTTTGATCCTGGACTTCAGGGTAAGATAGCGTCATTGGTTCTACAATTTTTGGGTCTTGCAGAATGTATTTAAAGCAATCAGGGATAATTTCACAGGTAATCTAACGTAGCGCTAGTTAACTTACGCTTATTTTCTAAAGGAATTAGGTTCTACATGATTTCTTTGGCTTTGGAATTGGGTTCTGAGAGTTACTAAGGTGCTATGGTTGACCCATTGCCTAAGGACGTCTAAACCCAAGTTGGCAAAAATTCGGGGTGTTACAATCTACCCCCCTTAAAATAAAATTTCGTCCCTAAAATTGGCTAAGGGTAATGAGTCCCTAAAGAGACTTTCGTATTGACATTCTAAGGAAGGTTCAAATTCTATTTAATGACCTAACCTTACATATAACCTAAACCAATTGTTTCGATCCTGGGCCAGTGGGGAAGGGGCTAACCACGCTTCCGCTGCGCCACTCTGATCTAACGGTTGCATTGGCTGACCTAATTAGATTGGGCTCAAAATGTTCTACCCCCCTTAAAACTGAGTTCTACTTAAGGCTCAAGAATCTATGTCTCGATCCGTATATCAGAACGAGGTGTAACTTAGGACCTATCCTTGACATGGAATGAGAGACAACCTCTCGCTACATTGGTCTTCCTTTACTAATGATGCGTTATATGACATTGGTACCAATGGTTGTAGAAAAGAGATGAAATGATGGGTGTTGTGGTTGATTTCAAGGACGGATGTGAGTTTGTGGCAAGATATCTAATTCTCTACTGGCTATAAGTCCTCGCCATTTCCCAAAGAAAAAATAATAACTTTTGGTTGTAGATGGTCGAGCCAACACGGAAGAAATGTTGGGTAGTGGGTCTGAGCCGGATACATAGACCTTCTGTCTAGCTAGGACAAAAAATTCGTTGTATCAGTTCTTAATCCGAGTCGATGTCAATCTTCTGCTTGATCAGAGCATTGGATTTATTGGTAACCACTAGGATTAAGAAGTTGATTCAAACCGCGAATACATCGCTAATATACAATTCCTTTACTCCGCGTTACCGATTGTAATAAATCCTTGGGAAGGCAATTCTAAGGGGAATTCTAAGGGACGTGCTGGTTTATTCTAAGTTCAATCTTAGGGATTTATAAGTTTTTCCTGAGAGTGAATGGTTCTAAGTTAAAACAATTTTCCTAAGGGTTATAACAGAAGTCTATAAGTATTAAGGGGACCTATCGAAGAAATGAGGTCCTACTCCAACCAAATCTAACCTACTATTCTTTATCATATACAGGCTTTACACTACTTATTATAACTAGTAGCCTAGTCTGTAACTCACTAGTTGTAATCCAAAGCCTAAGCTTATACGTTAGATGGTTTCATACCATATATACTACAGGGAATTGTTCTATCACTTAGAGTCAAGATTGTCTAATTAAAATTTGATTTCCTATATCGTCAGATCTTTCAAATCGAGAACCACTCCAAGTCCAAAACTCTAAGGGCATATGTGGCCAGTGGTATCAAGTTGTGTTAAATGAGACTGCTTTCCTACTCTCGCCCCAGAATTGGGAATGACAAGTTTAGTAGGTGGGTGAGTTGGGATTCAAATCAACTTCGTAGACTTTGGAAAATGGGCTTGTGTTGGAAAGCATGAGGTGTAGCATAGCAATACACAATCCCTCAAGCATTCCACACACTTCATATCAAAAAGGACTACATGCATTTCATTAAATCAAAATTTGTCACAATACAAGAGATGTACCCTTACATGCATCATGACAAGAAACACATGGGAAACTAAACTAGTCAAAGCTACAACCGCAATATAAACCAACAACTAAGCCTTCTCAGGCTCACACACCGAAAACAGAAAACAGCTAACTACAACCAACAAGCGACTAAAATCTAATCGCTAATCCGAGTCTGGCGATGGAGGAGGAGCACCCTTATACTGCAGGCAACATAGGATGGCCTTCAAAGTACGAGTCACCTTGGAAAATTTCTGTTTCATGACGGCCTTGGTATCCTCAAGATCTTGTTTCACCTCGGCCCGGAGTTCTTGGACTTCCCGTCGCAAGGTAACCTGACTCTCCTCAAGTCGGGCTATGTGAGCATCCCTAGCAGCCCGAGTAGCAGGAGGACTCTCATCAGTATCCTGAGCCTCCTCTTCTTCTTCTTCTTGGACTTCTTCCTCTATTTCAGCCCCAGCTTCTTCTTCACTAGCATCCTTTACACTATCATACTCGCCCTCACTATCATCATCAAGCTGAGCCTCACGCTGCCGAGGCCCTATCTTCATGTGGTTCATGTTAGCCTCATCAATGAAGTGAATCGGCACAGGCATCTCCAGCCCAAGTCTGTAAGAAAACTCAAGCGCGACCTTGCATATGAGTTGGCCAAAGGGAAGTGACTCAGACGTTCTTCTCGATTTCGCTATGAGGACAATCTGTCGTAACACAAAGGTGGACATACACACATTCTCTCCCTTGCCCACTTGATACAAGAAATTGACCATGAGACGCGTATATTCACTGCGATTGGTCGACCTAGGTTACACATTGAACGTACAAAGGTGGTGCAACAGGCGAAAATCATCCGACATATGGGAAGCTAAGAGGCTCTTGTTACGCTGCCACGGAACCAAACCACCACATAGGAACCTGGTGCAGCGATTTCGCTCACAAACACTCTTCAGATTCTTAGCACTTGGATGTACTTCACCAAGAGGCACCTTCAGAAGTCAGGCTATCAATCGAACATCGATCGTGCCTTCCTGATCTCTATCAAAGGGAATCCTAAACTGCAATGGCTCCAACGTAGGAGCCCGAATATGAGCATAGAAGGCACGAACAGTGCTTACGTTCACACGAGACTGGGCTTCAAAGAGCGGACCCCAATTGGTAGCTTCAATGCGCTCAAACAACAAAAGTTCACCAAAGAGCCGCTCATCCACATGTGCCTCAAACAGAACCTTGCGATCAGTATACACACCGTGAGCCAAGTCCACCAACAATGCACGCCCTATGTGCGCACGGGGATCCAAATCCCGCTTCATATGTAGCTCTCTGCCAACACTTGGACTAGCGGCGGCGCTTGAGCTATCGGCGCCACCTCTAAGCTTCCTCGATCGTGAAGGGTGAATAGGCCCAGCTTCATCTGCGGCAGTCTTCCTCTTTCCCATGAGAGAGAGGATGGTGTAGAAAGAGAAAAAGGCTAAATAGCCTCAACAAAAGTCATGGAAAATGTGGGATATGGGGAGAAATGGTTGCCCAAATGGACTAAAATGAATCTAGGCCCTGTAGAGGGGTAGATCAGGCTCCCAAAGGCTGGATTTTTAAATGGAAAAGAGTAAAATAAGTGAGAATGGAGGTCCACATGATTTTTAGCCTTCAATGGAGGGTGTAGGAGCTTTAATCGACGAGAATGGAGAGAGAGGGGACTGCCTACTGCTCTGGACAATGGGTCAGCGTCAGTTTTAACAGAAAATGGGATTGAAAGAGGTTTGGCATCGAGATTTGAGAGAGAGGCAGCAAGAAAACTGAAAAGGGAGAGCTTGGAGACATTTTTTGTGAAGGAGATGGTAGATTAGGGCTGTTTTGAGGGACGTCCCATGTGTAGGGGGGTGCCCTAACCATTTAAGGGCGTCATCCCGAAATTCAGCCTGAGTGGGGCCCATCGTACGGCGAACCCTCGCCGGTGAACTTGCAAACCAGTAACTCTGGACATGTGGGCTGGGTTCCCCCTGCCCTGGAGGTCCCAAATATAAGTGGGACCCACCCTGGTTCATTGTCTTTTAGCCTAGATAGGCCCATGACTCTTTTTGGGGAGTTTCGGGGCTAATTTATAAACCAGAATGATTTTATGCATCATGTAGCATATGATTTTGGGGTAGTAGAGGCTAATCCATCCATCTAACTCATTTATTATAAGATATTCCATAATTGGAATGTATAAAAGTATAATTCTTACATATATTTACTATTTATAGTAAAAAATTTGTTTAAGTATGATTCACTATCCTTCACACATTAGGATTTATGTGTAGTATGAAAGGAGTTAGAAAAAGTTGAAGAATGGGGTGGTGAAAGGAAAGATTCTGAAGGAATTGGATGAAAAGGGGTTTTTAAGCCTTGAGATTGAGTGTAAGGGTTGTGGCTGCACCACAACCTAAGGACATGCATTTTCGAGCTTGGAATTCATCTGGGATCATCTCAAACCGGCCAACTAATGACCTAGAGGCGACTTAGGTCGCTTCACGCGACCAAAGATACATTATGAACTTGATCAAAACGATCGATTTGAGTAAACTTCGCCTATTGGCGAAATTGAAGTCCTACGAGTATTTCTAGATTTTTCTCGCACCCACCTAAGTCAAAGGGGCGACAGCGTATGTCGCATGGCCATAACCCAAGTCCGGTTTAATCCAAATCATGCTCTGATACCATCTGTAACACTTCAAAAATTGGGGGTCGGGTAGAAACCCAACTCTCGAGTTCCATAACGTCACTTATGCAACATAGATAATGATAAATGCATGTTTTCTGTAAAATGACATTAAACAAGATTGAGACTAAGCCAAAAAAGCATATCATACTCCGGAGACAGTTAAATTAGCAATCGGAAGACTGTGATGAATAGATAAAATATATAATTAATTGTAAATCTCCAGAGTGTGAACATGTTACTAGGTTAATTAAATACATGTATACTCCAAAAATGGAAAGAAAAGAATATACATGAGTGCTCCAAAAATATAAAATGACAAGTGTCAAGGCTTCTAATCAACCTCCCTATAATTCCGTCGATCAGAACATGCATAAAGGAGGGATCCTCCTCATCATCATCAAGTCCGGCTCCGCTTCGCAAGCATCGCCATCATCTGAAACTAAAATAGGGAGTAGTGGGTGTCCGAAACACCATCCCATAACATGGGAGGTGAGTAATCAACTCAGTGGCATCATAAAGCAAAGATTAGCATGTTATCAAATCAATCACGCGATAATAGTAAAGCAATCAATCAAACATTCCTAGATACTATTGTTAATGTATGCATGAAATGACATGATGGATGCCCTCACCGACATACTCCCTCATGCGGTACCATCTTACGCCCGCAGCATGCTTGCATTCCTCAGTGCTCCATATCTTCCAAGCACATGCAGTGCGATATGGATAATGATTACTGAGTTGTTATTAGTCCATTCATACAGCAATATTGGGAAACTAAGGTACCTTCCTTATATCAATCCTAACACAGATCCTGTCTAGGGTCATCACTCCTAGTAATCTCATATGATGTTATATTTACAGGTCGCTGCAAGGGATGCCAGGGCTTTTGCTCGCACTCGTTGCACCGCTCCCCCATCACCTTATTAATACAGGCCTAGTTTATATCCTTAAGACTGCATCAGGACTCGTCGCCCCCATGCGGTGTCAGGATAAACTCAAGGTCACTACAAAGGGCTGTCAGGGCTATTGCTCGCACTCGTTGCTCCACTCCCCCATCACCTTATCAATGTAGGCCGATAGCAAGTATATAGTGTCCCATACCACCATAATTTGCTCAGAGTAGGGTGTTCACTGGTCACTACGGGGAGGTTTGTGGCCCTAGAGTAGGCCCACAGCTCGACCACGGTGTCCCATAACACCATGCCTGGCTCATGAGTCTTTATGGATCAAGGTACCATAGTTGACAGGGTTTTTAATGGTTAGTTCAGTACCCTAGGTTCAAGCAGTTATGACTCATACGTGGTGAACATACAATGGCCAGTCGAGTTACTTGACGGGCTCGATTAGCACGAGCGCATCTCAAGCTGAGTGACATGAATTGCAGAAAACACTTCGTGTGGCCTAACCACTGCCGCCAACCCAAAACATGACTCATGTTCATCGACGCGTCCTTCGTGGCAATTAGAAACTAACCACGAATTCAATCCATTATCGACTGCCTGGACTAGATTATAGCCTCAAGCATTTTTGTATCAACATCAGTAAGCATATGTGAGTAAAAGAACAGAATATAAACAATACAAGCATGTTGACACATGTTATATCATACTATGTAAGCAAATCAACCAACACATGCATTCCATATATGTATAATGAAATCGATTCATATAGCCAACATGTGGAAACCATATACATCAGCATATTAATTAAGAATTCAATCTCAAAACTAATTCACAACACCATTCACTTAATACCTACTAATACAAACATTTATACAAACACTTAGTCTACACACTTTAGTCTACATAGCGTATGTTGACTGAAAGTGCGCATAAGGAAGAATCTCTTCGCCAAACAGATCATGCACGCATTCCTAATATCATAACATGACAAATAGCCATGGCAATCATTTCAGCAAAATACGGACCTATACTGTATTTCCTACAAATACCCAAAATGTCCTAAATCTCATATTTCCCGTACGTATACGAAATGGAAAACGGACAGCATGTTTAACATGTCAAATGGCGTTCTCTTCGACAATCTACTATTAAACGACATTGAAAGCTTTGAAATCAGTCAATCAAAGCGTCTAAAATCCTCACCTTTTGCCCTAGACGCGTATCAGTTCGAATAGGATGTATATGCTTCGTCACCGGCGTAAATGCGACCTAATGCACAAGATACATAAGCTATTTCGATAATGAATCAAAGAAATCCATAAAACAGTAAGTGGTTATGGTTTTCTTACTTAGAAGTACGTTGGAAATCACCCGAAAAGTGATTTGAATACGTTGTTTTGGTACGTACAAAGGATGGAGCAAACGGTAGGAAGTTCTCTCACAAAGTCTCTCACATCTCTCACTTTCTCTCTCTCTCAATCTAGGGTTTCAAGAAAATTCGTATGGGAGAGATATGAGAGGGTTTAAAGCCCTTATATAGGCTAAAAACTAACCTAAATAGACTTGGGAACAAAGTATACTTGAGTTATAACCAAATCGGGACTTTTCCAATCCAAAAGAGCATTTCGGGAGGTCCCCTGGCCGAACGCGGTCGGACTTAAGCTCATGCATACCGGATCCTGCTCACATCAAGTTTTCAGTCCGGTTAAGTTCCCAGATCGCACGTGGTGGACCATTTTCAATTCAGCGGTCATGGAGACTCGATCGAGGATTCCAAGTACACTGACCTGAGTGAGAAATGTTCCCTGATCCGAGGGTGTATTTGAGTCAAATTCTGACGGTCTGAATGCTTACTGATCCCACAAGCGAAACGTGCCAGATTTATTTAAATTTCATTTAATTTTAAATGAATTTCACTCTTTCTCACACTCGCTCCAGGCTCAATGAAATGGCCTCAAAACATCAGTTGGGCTTGATTTTCGAAACGATTGTCAAGTCCAGCCAAGCGGTCATAACGGTCTAAGATTGTAGATATCGGACTTTCGACGCGTAATCTAGATCCAATACAAGGTTTCAAAGGGTTCATGAGAACAAACCGGTTTAGAGTTTGATCCTGGATTTCAGGATAAGATAGCGTCATTGGTTCTATAAGTTTTGGGTCTTGCAGAACGTATTTAAAGCAATCAGGGACAATTTCACAGGTAATCTAACGTAGCGTTAGTTAACTTACGCTTATTTTCTAAAGGAATTAGGTTCTACATGATTTCTTTGGCTTTGGATTTGGGTTCTGAGAGGTTACCAAGGTGCTATGGTTGACCCATTGCCTAAGGACGTCTAACCCCAGGTTGGTAAAAATCCGGGGTGTTACATGAGATCTCGGCCATCCAATTTCTTAAGGTTTTCCAAACAAAACCACATCTGATTTCGGTTTCTGCCCATAGGATTTGAAAACGGTTTCAACCAGAGAAAATCCAGTCCGTTTACTATCCATTTAACGGTTTTGGAATGTTAGGTTAAGCAAATAAGAGGTGAGGAGGCCATGTGCCATGGGTCTCGCTCTCACGTCTTACGACAGCTCAAAAGTATAACTATCTTCTTCTTCATTTGAACCCAATAACAAAATGCCTTTGGAGCTTTGATCTCAAGCTCCCACGAGCTCCAATAGGTGTATTCAAATTGTCCAAAAGCGGCGGAATCAAGAAAGACCCATTGGTTTGAGAAATGTCATTAGAGCTGGCCATCTTCCCTAGCAAAACCCAACCAGTTGATCTGCTAACGGCCACATTCTGGGTATGTCTAGGTCGTTCCTGACATCTGTTGCTAGGCGTCCAGTTGGAAGAAAAGAAGCTGGAAGAAGAAAGAAAGATAGAAAGAAAGAGGAAGATGGGGTGTGGCTGTTGCATCACATCAACGCAACCCGACTCGTCTGAGTTCAAGACGAGTCTGAGCCAAGTCCAGGCTGAGTCAGACAGGGCCTATTGGGTTAGGCCATATCTAAGTTGAGTTCAGGCTCTCTTGGTCATGTGATCGAAGAAGAGAAAGAAAGAAAGAGACACCACTATCTTCTTTCTTGTTGTCGGCAAACCGCCGCACCAAGTTTGCTTTAGGCTGGACTACAGGTTTGGAAAGTTGATCCAAGAGAAGGGAAGGTTAATGCAAGAGATAAGAAGAAGGAGGAAAATAAGGGAAGAAACATAGATGGGAGGGGCACACAACTACACTAACTCGAATCGAGCCAACCCAACCCGCTAGCGAGTCCAACTTGCTAGACCAAGTTTGGTCTGAGTTAGGCGTGGATCTGGTCCATTCCAGACCTTGTGAAATATCATGAAGAGAAGAGGAAGAATGAGGGAAAGAAAGAGAGGAAGAGAAATAGAAAGAAAAATATATGAAGGGGAATGGGTGTTGTCCATTGCACCGACTCGGCCCTACCAAGTCACTGTGCCCATGCATGGGCCGTTGTTGAATCCAGATCAAGTTGGGCTTGCACCAGGTCAGCTGGATGTGTTGGAAAATTGAAAAAATAGAAAAGGGAAGAAGGGAGAAGGAAAGGAGGGAGCTATGGGCCTTGGCTAGTCGAGTCAACTCAGTTTAGGACTGAGTTAGACCGCTGACCCGTTGGCTGGTTGAGTCTAGCAACTTTGCTGGAAGTGGGGTCTTGAGTGAGGAGAAAAGAAGAAGAAAAGGAGAAGAAGAAAGAGAGGGAGAAGGAGAGGGAGAGAGTAGGTGGGCGGTTGTGTTGAGCCGAGTCAACTCGGCTCGAACCGAGTTTAGAAGCAAGGTTTGGCTCCAAGCCACATTAAAGCATGCCAACTCGAGTTGTTGGATCGATTTGGTATGCCAACTTCCCATCTTTATACATTAAAGTGTCGAATTAAATTATCATTATTTTACTATTGCTAGGAATTGTTAATAGATGTCATTAATTCTACTACTCGATTTGTTGGAATTAGATATTAACATTTATTATCATTAATGTTGTTCTTATGCCGTCACTAGTATATTAATTATTATAAGATTAGTGTTGATGGTATTAACTAACAATTATTACTTATTATTACTTCATTTCTAATATTATCATGAATTTATTTATATGAATTAGATTTCTTACCCTAAACCAAAGCCTAAAAGTAGAATAGAGGACGAAACTCTAAGTCTAAGTAATCTAAACCATTAGTAAATGATTTATATTTATCGTAGATAAGAAAATAAAATAATATCATTACTAATTACTAGTGTATTATTTTTATGATGGTAGATCATAATATTAATTATCATCATAATAATTACTATTAACATGTTACGCTAATGTTAGTTGCTATAAATGAAACTCCCATTAATGATATTAGCATGACATCCATCACTTGAAAATACCATCTTTAATAATGAATTATGCTATTTTATTATGATTATAATACTAATTATTATCATGGTCATAAATGTTAGTTATATCATTAACGTTTAATTGTAACTAACCATATTATTATTATATTACATTTAAGCTATACATACATTATGGTTCTACTCCTAGGATCAAACCCTAGGATGAAAACCCTAAGTTTTACATCAAAACCCTAAAAACCTAAGTAATCTGAACCCTAGATTAAGAGCCTAACCCTAAATAGTGGTAAGCTTTGATCTAATTTTATAACTGTACGATGGATGGTAGGAATCGATTCCAAGGGAACAAGCATTTTGTAGCGATGGTGCAGGCAATTCAAACATAAGGTGATGACTTTTTCCCTTGAGCTTTCCATATCTAAATTAGATCAAGGATAGCTTTTAAAAATTGATTATAAATGATGTCCTAGAGCTTGACTAGTTATATGATTAGTTAACTTGGATATATGTTGAGAATTGATCATGAATACCAAATGCATATGCTAGACCTAGATTCTAGTTCTTAAACTTTATTTTTACTTGCACTTAGGTTGTACTCTATTAGGATGGTATCCTAGTTTAATACTTGACTTCCATGCTAGTTGGATATGCTATTGTACTGTTTGCAAGACACATGAATCGAAATCTCTTTAGTTATGAGGTGAGCCTCTACTTGAGAAAGAGAGTCCGTACTCAGGGTGTAATGAGACTGATTGTACTAGAAATGGACCCTCATCATGGAGGTTATGTGTGTGGTAATTTATTCATGAGACTTACCATCTATTGGGTGAATCCACCTATTTAATTTTGAGATGAACGATTTGATGTTTTTATCACTGCTGCTTATTCGTGTTTAAGGTAGGCCTACTAACTCCTTTTAATCATTGTATTTCAGTATCTTTGACATTTATTTTTACTCAAAATACGGTGGTAGTTTCCCATACATTGAGAATTGATTGGTCACATGTTGATGGGTTCTATACACACCCTAAGGCAGTAGACTCATAGGCCGAGGATGGTGGTCATGGGACACTATGCCCGAGCTGTCGACCTACGTTGCTGACAAGCCCCTGTAGTGACCTTGATTTTTACTAAACTGACTGATTATAACTGGACTAATAATGGTTTGGCTAATCATGCATATATGGCATAGACTAACGTCTATCGCTAACGTATGTGATGTATGATAGACAGTCGTTATGCGATACGTGATGCGCTAACAGTCAGCCGCTATCCGACTGGATGAGCATTCTCAGGTCGATGATTGCATAGGTGACAAGCTCGCTATTTGCACAGATGAGCATCCCCGGGGCGATAATTATATTCACGCATCCACGCATATAATAAGAATGCATTTTGTTATGTTTTGATTTTCTTGTTGCTTTCATGCTATACTTGTCTGAGGCGGCGGTGTATAATCTTGAGGGGAATTCACACTGAGTTGGTCACTCATCCATCAAATATATAACTATACAGGTAGCACAGGTGGCTTAAGTGATATGCAGGTTCAGACTGATGAGGAGCCATTATGACGGACAAGGATGCATAGTTGTACCTACCAAGGAAGCTGCGCGATCTTGCGACTTTTGTTTATATGCTTTTATATATTTCACATGTGTGTAAATCTTATAATGTTAATGTGGAGACATTAGTTTGTATAAGTCATTATGGGCAACCTCTTGTGTATCCTAAATGTAAATGAAAATTTTCTTTTATACTGACTTGTACATTCTACGCTTATCTACTAACTCTGATAAAAGAAAAAGATTATATATGAAATTTGGCTCTTTTTAGGTTAACACTCGAATTTTTGGGAAACGGGTCATATACTCGGGTCCTGAAAACACAGGGCGTTATAAGATTACTATCAACGATATGGAGCATCTAAAAACTAATCCTTGGTAGAGCATTAACCCGTAGAAAGCATGACCACCCTTTGTAAGTTTGAATACATTGTGAGATGATGGTACCGAGCAACCATCTCTGATAGATCAAATCTTGATTATGACCACTAGTCAGACCCATGCTTGCTAAAAACCATCCCTGGAGAAACCTAATCATCAAAATTAAAGTAAGAATGCAAGAATTTCCTAGTAAAGTCCAACCCAACTATGATCATGAAAACATTGAAGCAATAAAATAGAACAACCAAAAACCCAAAAAAACCCAACAAAGATGATCTCGATCGCAACCATCATATCATGAGACAAAAAATTGAATCCATTCACTAAATCTAAAAAATAGCACTTCCAATCAGGACTAATCATGATCATGGCCACCTGGCTATGGAATGACAGATCAACCCCTTGTATGTCTTCAATAAAAACTAATTCACACGAGGAACCCACATGCATCCCCAATGGAGACGATCGAGCGAGCTAGACCTTTCTACAAAATCTTATACAATAAAACCCCCCACGGAGCATCACTCCCTAGAGTGGGGCAGCTTTCAAAATCCCAAAACATTTTTTGTAGGGGCCCATGTAAAAATAAATAAGATCTTATGCCTCTCGGTTTCCCTAGAGCCATCAGATTTATATGCACACAAAGTACAAATAATCTAAACTCTAATGACAGAATGGTCATACTAAATGCTACTGCAAGGGTAGGTGATAAGCCAAACCTAGTCAAAAGAAACTATCTAAAATAGTAGAAAAGACAAATTATAACCTAAGTATCGAAATCAGCAAATTGCACAAAAAGAGATCACCCACACATACCTAGTCCTGGATACCTATGAAACTCAATCAAGTTCAAGTAAACATAGTGAGTTCCTTGTAAAGTCGCAGAAAGCATCAGTAGCTAACCACTTTGATGATCAAGAAAAAATAAGTACTCCTGGAGTTATCTAGGAAACAACATACATTCTATCTCCAGTCAGTATCCTCCCAAGGCCGCAGAAAGCACATTGGCTCTATTTTACTTAAGTTCTTCCAATGATTATACTAATTAGGAGTGAAAGGGTTGTGATTGGTTACACGTAATACCGTAGAAAGCATTGGGATAGTTGCAACATTTTTCCCAAACCCTCATGATATGTGTGAGTTATCTCCTTTTGAACAATCAACTGACATTGATTCAAAGACAGGTAATGAATCCAGACCACTTTTAAATCTGATTAAGGAGGGTGGAGTGTCCACAGACATTCGGTTGCATGCTAAAAGTGCCTCGATTGTCTAACATGACCCAACACTACATAATAATCTTAAGGAGCTTAGAATTATAGCTAAGTCCTAGAGAGGGTGAATAAACCTTGATAAATAATTAAATTATTTACCAATTTATGCAATTAAACACTATAAATCAAGAACATAAACTAATTAAGATATAACTAATTGAGCACAATAGTATTTGTGGGAGATAAATATCTTGTGTCTACATGTGCAATCAATCAAACGCCTAGGATGCAATCTAATTATGCATTCAAACGAATTAAACCATTCAAATCACAAATAAAAATAGAATAGAATGCTCAAATAACATTAAAAAAATAATAATATATATTAGTTCAGCTAATTCCTACTATACTCTCGAAGAACGCACTCTCTTCAAATGTATCAGATTTCACTATCTTGGAGGTTTCCAATAGGTTGGCCTTTAACCTTTACAATGATTTTTAGTAAGTTCACCACAAACATTTGGTCCTATATAAGAACCTATACGTATGCACCTATATTAGTGGCTCCCATAGAGACTTGATTAGTTTTTTATTGGACCTATATATACTCCCGTCAAAGGCGGTCTTATACAAGGAACTACATGTTTATAGCCATGTCAGTGGCTTACGTACGCACCCATATTTGGTGGCAATGTGGTCCTACATATGTAACATCTCAGAAAAATTAGTACAAAGACCCGAATACCACCTCAGGTAGAAATCCTTAAAGACTATATATTGTGAAAATTAGATGAAAATTAATTAAGTACTAAACCAAATTAATTGGTGGATTTACTTAAACCACTATCCATATGAACTGCAAGACTTAAAACCATTAGAATCGCTAGCTCAACATTACTTAAAAACCAAGGAGAAAACCCAAAACCTAGTTACTCTCGGGAGCACATTGAAACTCCGTATCGGACGTGGACCACACGTCGAAAGTCCAATTACCGTGAAACTATAAGGTTGTGACCACCTTACTAGGCTTGACAACCATCACGGGAATCGAGCCCAAATAGTATCTAGAAACACACAACTTGAGCCTTAAGCAAAGTGTGTGAGAAACGTGAATATCTTTAAAAAATGAATTCAAACTTAAGTGAATTGGACCGTTCTCTTGCGGACAAAATTTAAGACTTCGAACCGTCAGATTCTGACCCAACTACACCCATGCATCAGGGAAATTTCCTTGCACCTATTGGTACGCTTGTGGCACTGATCGAGAAACAACGACCGTTGATCTGATGCAGGTCCCTTACGACTGATCTATTTGTCAGATCACACCATAAACATAGTCCTGGCATGGATAAATTGCCAGGGAACTTACTCCATGACTTAGGTGAGAAATGGACCTTCCTAAGGGCCCCGTTTGTCAAAAACAGACACCCTTTGGCTATAACTAAGTATAACATGGCCCTAGGGCTATTGACATCAGTTTTGAGCCTATATAAGACCCTTAAACCACCCCTCTCTCATTCCATACGAATTTCTCTAACCCTAGGAGAGAAAAGAGGAGAAAAGAGTGAGGAGCAAAGAGAGATCAGTAGATCATTGTTGGGATTCACTCCCACTACACCATGTACCGAATAGCACCCCACTATCATTACACCAACGATTTTAGCTTCGATTTAGGTATGAAATCCTAACCCTAATTTTGTTTTAGGTATCCAAATAGAGGAATCAGTGAAATAGATAAACTATTTCAATGATTCAGGTAACCATTGTTCTATAGACAGAGACATAGGATTCGAATCGAGTTCGAAATGAGAAATCTGACGAAAAGTGTGGACTATAAATGTTTACGTTATGGTTTTCAAGGATTTCAATGTTAGCAATGATTTATGTTTGACTTAATTACTGTCATATGATCTTAGTTACGATGTATTCGATAAACTATACAGGTGTGTTAACTATATGAATATATAATGCATTTCATGTATTTGTTGAAATGTTTGAATGAAAGTGCAATTCTGATTTATGCTTGCCATGGCTATTAATCTAGAATACATATTTGTTGTATATATGACAACTCCTTTGGGAAAGAATTTTCCATAATATATGTTATAACTAATTTAGTTCACATATGTAGTAATGTGTAGTCTAAATGTTTGATAAAATAATTGAATGAGAAATTGTTTAATGAATTGTATTTAATAAGGGCATTGAGATAGGATGCTCAACTACCTTAGCCATATCTATAATTTCCTTCATGTAATGTAAATTGCTACTATATGATTTATGGATGAAATGCATATGTATGTCAACATATTCAATGTGTTTGATAAAATACTCAAATGAGGATTATGTTTGAATTGTTCATTAAATGTTGTCATGAGTAACATATGTGATTCCCTATTATATTTGAGTATGTTTGGGACTACCACCTAGTCCAGGCAATCAGTAATGACTCCTGATTGAGTGGTCGAACTAGTTTCGCCACATTGGATACGTTCGAAGAATTCGAATCGTACGGTAATTGTCGATAGTGGTTTGACCACGTGGAGTTCTTACGTGCTTTATGTCAATCAATTCAACATGCACTCGTACCAATCGTACTTGTCAAATAACCTGATTGGCCTATTATGCATTTACCATGTATGGACACCACTGTTTGAATCTAAGGTACCTCTTACCAATGTAAAGGCTGTTTCAACTATTGTACCAAGATCCGCTAAGACTCATGAGCCGGGCATAGTGATGTATGGGACACTGTAGTCGAGCTATCAGCCTACACTGGGGTGATGAGCCTCTCCGTAATGACTAGTGAGCAACCCAAACTCGTGAGCCGAATATGGTGGTATATGGGACACCGTATTCAAGCTGTCTGCCTATATTCAGGTGACGAGCCTCCCGTAGTGACCTCGAGTATAAATTAGGCCTACGCTGAGGTGATGAGCCTCTCTGTAGTGACCTCAAGTGTAAACTCATGAACTTACCTATCCACTGCTTTCATCAGGGGTGATGCCCTATAACTTGCCTATCGTATGTGATTAACTAGGATTGACAACCCTATATGGATTCTTATTTGGGTAAATGATATAAAGAGAGGTACCTTAGCTTTCCAAATCTATTGTATGAATAAGCCTAATCAATTACTTAGCTAACACGATCATGCACCGCATTGCATATGCTTTGGTAAGGAAGCACACTTTTCAGGAGTTTGTCATGCACAATCATAAGATGAAGTCGCTGAGTGAGTGCAAGCGAGCGCATGCATCATTATAGAATACCTTCCTTGCATTAATAAGAGTACTTAGGATGTGATGGTTGTACTACTTTATTATTACTGCTTGACTGAATTGATAACATGTTAACCTTTGCCTTATAGTACCACTAAGTTGATCACTCACTCCCACTCTGAGACGGTGTTCTAAAACATCAAAAAGACTCTGATTTAGAGTAGCTTATTATGAGGCTTTCATGATGGAGCCAGATTTCATTGATGAGGAGTTCTCCAATGTATAGCTCTCAAGCGGGTCTATGCAAACCTCGTACTGCTTCGATGGGATTACAGGGATACTAGATTAGTTAAACACTTACATTTTGTCATTTTGTATATTTTGAAAATAGATTGTGTATATATTAAGCCTAGCTACATGATCATACTCTGGGGGTTATAAAACCCGTACATATACTTTATATACCTATCTCAGTCTTTCGCTTCCTTAATTACATTAACTCTGGAGTATGATATGTTGTTTTAGTGTAATCTCACTCATGTTTAATGCACTAATATGGACAGCATTTAAACATCATTATCTATGTTGCATAAGTGATGCATTGGAACTCGGGAGTTGAGCTTTGCTTGACGCTCGATTTTCAAGGCGTTACAACATAAGAAACCTTCATGAGTTTAGGTTATGAACTATATACTCAAAACTATATAAGAAAAGAGTATGTGGACTCTAAAATAATAATCCTATTTATCGGATTGAGTGATGTTAATGTGCATTGCTTAAGAGCTTTTCCAATCTTAAATTGGCTTCTCAATTGCTTTCTCAATATTTGAAGTCAATCTTCTTCCGCTCCAAGAATTGGCTACCTTGTAATCGATGTACCTATGTGAGGATGCTAAGCTAATGAGATATGATAGTTGAATTTCCTACAACTAATGGGTAGTTGTTTCCAAATTGGGAATTTACCTAGATGGGTATTATAGAGAGTGTTTAGACAAAGAATTTACCTATGAGTGTAGTGGATAATCTCTATAAAATGCAAGATATCATATTCTTCATCAAATAGAGCTTGAAAATGCTAATTAGAATGGTTAATTACAATGTAGAAGGCATGAATCTCTTTGAGATAGAGCCTAGGATGTATGAGAAGGCTTTGGATATACTAGGGTCTCTAAAACACCAAATTCCATCATTTTTACAAAGATATTGATGTTAGTTTTATAGAGAAAAAGCTTTAATGGATCTATAATGACTAGTTCATCAATCGATTGAACAACTCATGCTTTTACTAAAAAAGTTCGCCAGACACTTTTAGCCGACTTCGATTAATCGACCAACTAAACCATCTATCGATGGAATCCAATCGATGAACTATCGATTTGATGGAGATTCAATTGACAATTGCCAAAAAGCTATTGATTTAGGTTTTTGATTCATAACAACTTTGCATCTATTTTAAGCCTAACTTAACATGTTCATTTAAGATCTAAGTCTTAGGTTAGATGAATCAAATGTTTGCCTATGCAATGAGATATCTAGAGGTAGGTTGTTTTGGAACTTATGGGGTCTAATGGCTAAGTTTACTAAGGCACCTCAATGTTTATCGATTATCTTCAGGCCTTGATGCTTTAAGTCTCTGAGTCTTCGATCTTTAATTTCTTTAAATGGAGGCTCAACTAACTTAAGACACCCTAGCTCATATCATTGAAAAACTGAGGTAATAACACTTGTAACCTCTGCCAAAGAGGGGCATCTATAGACACCCCACCCCAAGTCAATAAGTCAATTAAGATTTGATGAAATCTAAACCTTAAAACTAATCCTAACTCAAAGCTAAAACCTAATTAAGCAGGTCAATCAAACCTAACTAAATCCTAACCCTAAAACTAAACCCTACCTCCAAGAAAAGCCTTGTCAAACCTGATCAACCCATCAAGTTAACCCACCAAGTTAACTAACTGAGTCAACTCACCCGATCAGCCTACCCAATTAATCCACCTAGTCAACTCACCATGACAAACCTAAAATCCACCCTAAACCAAGCCCATATGGCCAAGTCCATTCGAAATCTAGAGCAAATTGGAATCCTACTGTAATGTCCCGAAAAAATTCGTACAAAGACCCGAGTACCACCTCAGGCAGAAATCTCTAAGGACTAAATCCTTTAGAAATTTAACGTGAATTATCTAGCATTAAACTAGATTACTTATGAAATTATCACTAATCACTTTTAATACGATCTGCAAGACCCAAAACTTTTGAAATCGTTAATGTTACATTACCTTAAAATCTAGGATCAATCTCTAAACTCAGTTGCTCACGGGAGCACATTGAAACTTCGTATCGGACCTGGACCGCACGTCGAAAGTCCAATAGCTACGAAACTATACAATTATGACCGCCTAGTTGGACTTGACAATCACCTCGAAAATCAAGTCCAGATGATGTCCTGAGACTATTTACTTGAGTCCGGAGTAAAGTGTGTGAGAAACGTAAATTGAAATAGCGGTGAAGACCGCTAGAGAAAGTAGAAATATGTCAATATATCCTAAAGGGGGGTGAATAGGACTTTTTAAAGATTTATAAGTTATATTTCAATCCTATCACACTAATCCTATCACAGAGTACAGATTAGGATCACTCAAAAATTAACTCTACTGGCTTCCAAGCCTGATGGAGGATCCAATCACAAACTACTTGTAAGATAAATAACTTTATGAAACAGATTGTGATGGATATGACTGTGTGTGCACAAGATGTGATTTCAGATAATCATATATAAAGGCAAATAAAGTAATCACATAAATGAAAGATAATATCAATCTCAAACACAGTCATTTTATAGTGGTTCGACTACTTGTCTACTCCACTACCGGCTTCTACACTCAACCCTTGAGTGACCGGATTTCACTAAGGAGGTTTCCCATGGTTCACCTCAAACCTAAGGTTTTAAATCAGGTTCACCTTCAACCTTTACAGAGGTTTCTACTCGCTTCACCTCAAACCCTAGAGTTTTGGTGGCGCACTCTTAACCAAATGTTTATGCCCACACAGAGCAAGGGTCCACACAACGCACCCCGCATGTACACTCCCATCAGAGGCCTCCTTTGAGGACTTCAAATGGTGAGCAACACCTACGACCTAATCCTAAAAAGGAATGATCATAAATGTCCTATGGACTCTTAGTACTTACAGATAAGTTGATGAGTCCCTTTTAGTGCAGTAATGAAGATCTCCTTCTTGTTGATGAAGAGTCTTCAGCTCCCTTGATCAGAAACACAAAGATGTACCTATACTAGGCTTTAGGTTGGGTCAATGTAATGATGGAATACCACTCTCTAAAGATTTTCTTATAAGGAAGATAAAGTGGTTCCAATCATCTATGCATTCAAGGCATCCCAACTTAATGATTTGCCATTAAGGTAGTAGCTGAAGGATCCTTGAATGCGGAAGTTCATTCCCTAATCCACTCTATTGAATATCAAAGATAAGGGTGGATTGGAGGATGAACTCCCTGAGAGAAAGGGCTTAAGATAAAGGATATGAAGTTTAAAACACTCAAAAACACTCTCTTCTTTCTCTACCAGCAATAAAGACAGACCTCTCTATATATAGGTAAAAGGTTCCAACGGATATAAAACAGTCACATTTATGACAGAGTTCGATACCATCGAGAAAGGGTCGATATGATCGAGCGTATACTCTCGATTGTATCGACTGACCTCTCGATGATAGAAACTCATATGTCATTACACTTTTTGGAAACCTTTCACCAACTGGTCGATGGGATCGAGACATCCATCGATGTTATCAGATTTTAAACTCCGATTCCATCGAGAGATACACCGATCTATCGACAGGCGAAAATAAGAGAGATACGTCTTAAAGAATTTCAGGTTTTATAGATATGATCGGGGAACAGTCGATGTCATCGAAATTTGTATATCGATGATATCGGAGACCTTGTTGATTGGATCGATAAATCATATAGATTTACCTATAAGCTTGCTGGACGATCTGTGTCCGGACTTGATCCAATCGACCATGTCTCGATAAGATTGAGATATGAATATCGATTTATCGACTGGCCCCCTGATCATCAATAAAAATAACCTAAAATTTATGCTGGAAGAAACATGCGCCCACTATCGATAGGATCGACTGACTTCCGATATGATCGGTATTTGAGTTCAGATTGAATCGGCCAGTCAACGATATATCGAAGCACATAGAGGTTTTCTTTAGAAAAATAGGGGCACCTGAAAAACAGACTGTCGATATTATCGATCCTCTTCCGATAGGATCGATATTCGAATATCGATGATATCGACTGAACCATCGATATATCGATAAATCGTCCAAATGAATGTTTTGATTGTTGGATGTTTTATGTCCTCATTCGATTGTATCGATTGAGATGCCGAGGACATCGACAGAGCTGGTCAATCATATCGAAAAGGGAATCGATATAATCGACAGGGTAAGAGAAACTTAAAGATTTTCCTATTTGGTAAAAAGTTTTCTTAACCCGAAACCCTAAGATGTTTTACTTATTTTAAGGGTTTTAATCACCTGGTATTTTGGGACGTGGGATGTGAGGCTATGATTTACCTATGGCGAGTTTCCACACATCCATTTGAGGCAGACACTTGACTTGATCTTCCTGTTAGGTGTTATTGTCCAACTGACTCAACTCACAACGTAATTGACAAACCAGGGCACTTAGTAGGTGCACTTTCAATCTCCCCCTTTATCAATTACGTGATAAAATACCCAAAAATATCCAAGGAAAATATCTAGATAGATACATCCTAAATTGTGTGTACATGCATTAACACAATTTTATAAATTCTAATCACCCATGTACACACCCAATAAATTCTCCCCCTTAATTCAAAAACTCTCCATTTCTTGTTGCGGCTGCTCCCCCCAACACCTGCAACACAGATATACAATTTTTCGCTTGGGGTGTTTGAATTGTTCTCCCCCTTTTTGTCAGTTATTGGCAAAGGCATAAAACGTGATATTGACTGAAGATTGAAACATATGGGAGAACCACAAATAGATAGATGTATATAGAGATGCATCAGTGATAAAGCAATCAGCACAGACAATGGATAAGCAGCAGGAATGGCAGTAAAATAAGGATTGAATGCAGCCATATGAAAAAGTTCATTATCCAGAAACCTCTATCCAATATATACTGCCCCAGACAGCAGTAGTGAGATTTGTCTAAAACAGAATACATAAAATCACAGCAGATGTGTATGATAGTCAAAGGCCAACTGGACGGATGCTTAATGTTTTCGAGAAAGATCATTCATGATCAAGTCTACCAGTTGCTGAGTAGTTCCCTGGAGGACATCGAGCTTCTCTTCAATGATAGTGAGACACCTTTCACAATTGTTCAGCCAGTCCTCTATACTAACCATTCCATTGAGTAGGTGACGTTCGAGGTGATGAGCTGGGCGATTAGTAATCGACTCGGGACTGACCAATGGTGTACGATTTGATCTCCATATGTAGGCCTCATTGTGGGTGGAACATGTTGATCGGCCCTTGGTATAGAAAGATTATGCCTTGAGGGGGACAAGGGAAGACAAAATCGTTGTGCTGCCAGTGATGCATCACTGTCGAACCTGGCTTCTGGATGCATTTCATCAAATGTGGCAGGAAGTCCAGCATGGTGTGCGAGTTTGCATATGAGCACGGGAAAGGGCACTGCCTCCGTATGATGTCCTTGTAGGACACGAGTGATCTGCTTAAGGAGGAGAGTTGGCAAGCACACACGATTTTCTTGATATACATCATAGAGAACATTGATCATAAATGGAGAAAGATGATCATCAAGGATATCGCATGGGTACACATTTGAGCAGAAAATGTTGTGAAGAATTTTGAAGGGTCTAAGATGGTTGATATGCAGTAAATTTTCATCATTTCGCGGAACTGTAGTCCCTTGGCACAATGCATGGGTGATTTCTCCCCATACTCCCAATCCATTGAGATTTCGATTGGTTACCGAAATTCTAGTTACCTCAAGATTGAGGAGTTTTTCCAAAGTAACTGGAGTGATAGCTTTGAGTATTGTGCAAGAACAATTCGAATGTTGGGGGGATCTTCACAAACGATATGGCGATGTTTGAAAAATTCATCGATCACACCCAGTTGGTACGATCCTCCAAGATGTAGAATATTTTGCCACCCAATTACTTCGAGAAAAAGGTCAACTCCAAAAGGCTCAATAGCACTATTGAGCACTAGTCGTTCAGTGATGACAGATGGACCACCTTTCTTTGGAGTAGGATGATACCTACGAGAATTTGATTGAATGCTTGGCTCCTCTAAAGATTGAAAGTAAGCCTTACCTTTCCTTTTGATCGTGTTTTAAAGAGGTGAGATGCTGATAAAAATTGGAAGAAAAAGAATATGAGTTCAAGTGTGCCCTTCTCTTTATATAACAGACTTATCGATTATATCGATCAGTTACCGATTGCATCACAGGATTTTCACCAAAAATTGCTCTGACGGTTGTTTGAAAATAGTAAAGGTAGTAACCATCGATTGAATTGATGTACTGTTTCGATGGAATCGATTATAAAATTGATACTACGCAGATATTATCGAGGCTGTAAGAATTTTGACATTTGTTCAACATTAGCACAACCATGAACAACTCAGACCTTAAGATTTTTCAGTGAGTACCATAAGTCCAAAGATATTATTAATGCGAACAAACGCCAATTGACTTTTAGAGGTCACAGAACCTGTTTGTGTCAAGAGGCTTTGTAAGGATATCAGCAAGTTGCTTTTCAGTAGTAACATATTCTAACACAATGGTCTTTTCTTGACTAGTTCTCGGATAAAATGATGATGAATGTCAATATACTTGGTCTGAGAATGCTGAACTGGATTTTTTGAGATATTTATAGCACTGGTATTATCACAGAAGAGACTCATTGTGGATTGTGCAATCCCGTAGTCAAATAGCATCTGTTTCATCTAGAGGAGTTGAGTACAACAGTTACCTGCAGCTATATATTCAGCCTCCGCAGTGGATAATGAGATTGAGTTTTGTTTCTTGCTTTGCCAGGAAACTAAATAATTTCCAATATAAAAGCATCCACCACTTGTTGATTTTCGATCATCCAAATTTTCAGCCCAATCCACATCTGAATATCCTGTAATAATGGTGGAGGTTTCATGTGGGTACCATAATCCAAAGGTGGTTGTCCCTCCAACATACTTGATAATCCTTTTAACTGCTATTAGGTGAGATTCATTAGGATACGCCTGATAACGAGCACACACCCCAATGCTAAAGGATATATCTGGACGACTGGCAGTGAGATATAGCAGACTTCGATCATGCTTCGATAAAGATGCTGGTCCACACTTTTGCCATTAGTATCTTTTGAAAGTTTTAGAGTAGTACTCAGGCGTGTGATAAGTGCGACCAGATTCAAGCCCAAATCTTTTCACTAGGTCTTTTGCATACTTGGTTTGATTTATGAAAATTCCATCATCTAGTTGCTTGACCTGTAACCCTAAGAAGAAACTCAATTCACCAACCATGCTCATTTCAAATTCTGATTTCATGAGGTTGGCGAATTTGAATGCCTTATCTTCGCATGTTGATCCAAACACAATGTCATCCACATAAATTTATGCAATAAGCAATGAGTTCTTTATTCTTTGGGTGAACAGTGTTTTGTCTACACTTCCTCTATGAAATTCATGGTCTAGAAAAAACTTCGTTAACCATTCATACCAAGCACGTGGTGCTTGTTTGAGACCATACACAGCTTTGTCCAAACGATAAACATGATGGGGATGCTTAGGGTCCGAAAATCCTTTTAGTTGTTCCACATATACTTCTTCAGCAAGATCCCCATTAAGAAAGGCACTCTTGACATCCATTTGAAATAATTTGAATTTTAGTGCGCATGCAATGGACATAAGAATTCTAATGGACTCTAGACGTGCAACAGGGGCAAATGTTTCATCAAAATCAATTCCTTCAATCTGTGAGTATCCCTGAGCAACCAATCTTACTTTATTTCTAATTACATTCCTTGATTCGTCAGATTTATTTTTGAAGACCCATTTTGTTCCAATGACATTAATATCAGTTGGTTTAGGAACTAGTTTCCACACCTCATTTCTCTGAAATTGTTAAAGTTCTTCTTGCATGGCATTTATCCAGTATTCATCTTGAAGAGCTTCTATAATATTCTTGGGTTCAATCTTTGAGGTAAAACAGAAGTGACTATAAAAATTGTCTATCTGTCGTCTAGTTCTTACACCGTCATTAGGGTCTCCAATAATTTACTCTCCAATAATGATGAAAACTTAGCATAGGGACCTCCAAAAATGCTTTGTTGGATCGGAACAGACCCGATTTAGCTATAACTTAAGTATACCTTGGCCTTGGGGCCATTCTCATCAGTTTTGGGCCTATATAAGGGCTTTAAACCCCCTCTCACATATTCCCTAGCAAAGAAAGGAGAAGAAATGAAAGGAAAGAGAGAGAGTTGGAGATTCATCCTTGGGTTCTTCCCAGCTACAGTACGTGTCAAATCCGTCCATTCGTATTGCTATACAGGCGATCCCGATTCCATACTTGGGTAAGGAAACCAAACCCTAACCTGTTTTAGGGCTTCATATAGCATAGTGATGAAATAGCTAACATACCTCATGTTATAGGTTGTCAATCCGCTGTTGACAAAGACTAAGCGTCTAGAACAAATCCATTACGCTTTTACCGGTGTAAGGTGTGGACTTTATATGTTTAGGTTAAGGTTTTCAAGGCTTTTAATGTCAGTTAATGATTTATTACTGACGTGGGTGCCATTACACATGCCAAATGCGATGTCTGTTTCGCTTTACGTATACATATAAACTATGTTGTGTATAGGGTGTTTCATATGTTTGTTGAAATGTTTGTATGTATTTAGAATCTGGATTTGTGATTGCTATGATTAACTGTCATAGGTACATGGTTATTATATATGCGACAATTCCTTGGCAAGAGGATTTGCCCAAATATGTGATATAACCAACATACGTGATTTATGTTGGAGGGTGTAATCTAAGTGTTTGTAAAAATGTCTGAATAAGTTAGTAGTCATTAAATTGTGATTTATAAGGGAGTTGAGATATGAATCCCAACTACCTTAGCTGGGTGTATGATTTCCTCCATGTACTGTATAGCCCGTTTATTCATGTTTAACTGTATGTATGATTTCGTCCAGGTACTATATATTCATGTTTAGGTTATATTCCATAGCAAGCTCAAATGATTGTAGGATTTGACCTAAGTATTTATTACTACTTTGATTATCTTATATGCTTATTTGTTGTGATTACACGTGGTTGGGACTATATCATAGTCCAGGCGATTGGTAATAGGCCTCGAACTAGTGGCTGAGGTTGTTTTCACCACACAGGATGTGTTCGATGAATCTGAGCCGTACTTGGGATGTCGGCAGTGGTTAGGCCACATGGAGTGCTTATGCACTTCATGTCGATCAACTCAATGTGCGATTGTGCTAGTCGAGATCATCAAGTAACCTGATTGGCTCGACGTATGTTCACCATGTTTGGACGCTACTGTTTGAATCTAAGGTACCAAAGTCACCAGTGAAAACCTTGTTAACCTTGGTACCTCGATCCCCTAAGACTCATGAGCTAGGCATGATGGTATGGGACACCATGGTCAAGCTGTCGGCTTACGCTGGGGCGATAAGCCTCCCCATAGTGACCAGTGAGCAATCCAGACTCGTGAGCCGAATACGGTGGTATGGGATACTGTATTCATGTTATCGGCCTACGACTTGGCGACGAGTCATTTGAAGTGACCTCGAGCATACTCTGAGACTACATTGAGAAGAAGAGTTTTTCCATAGCAATTAGAGTACAACTAGGCCTGCATTGATCAGGTGATGAGCCCTTTGCAGTGACCTAGAATCGTAACATCGTATGAGATTTACTAGGACTAACGACCCTAGAATGGATCATTGTTTGGAAATTAATATAAGGGAGGTACCTTATCTTCCCAATCCTGTTGTATGAAAAAGGACTAATAAGAACTTGGTAATCACATTCATGCACCGTACTGCATGTGCCATTTGGCGTTGGGTAGGGCACTGAGGAAGTGACTGACATGCGCGACCGTGAGATGAAGATCGTAGAGGGAGTGCAAGCGAGGGCATACATCATGACTACATTCCATCCTTGCATTAATCAGAGTACTTAGGACTTGTTTCTGAAATAACGGTGAAGACCGCTTAAGTTGAAGTAGGAATATGTTAATGTGTCCTAGAGGGGGGTGAATAGGACTTTTTAAAGATTTATAAGTTATTTTTCAATCCTATCACAGAGTACAGATTAGGATTACTCAAAAATTAACTCTACTAGCTTCCAAGCCTGATAGAGGATCCAATCACAACTACTTGTAAGATAAACAAATTTATGAATTAGATTGTGATGGATATGACTGTGTGTGCATAAGATGTGATTTTAGATAATCATATATAAAGGCATGTAAGGCAATCACATAAATGAAAGACAATATCAATCTCAAACACGGTCATTTTATAGTGGTTCGACTACTTGTCTACTCCACTCATGGCTTCCACACTCAACCCTTGAGTGACCGGATTTCACTAAAGAGGTTTCCCATGGTTCACCTTCAACCTTTACGGAGGTTTCTACTCGCTTCACCTCAAACCCTGGAGTTTTGCTGGCATACTCCTAACCAGATGTTTATGCTCTCCACAGAGCAAGGGTCCACACAACGCACCCGGAGGTTTCTACTCGGTTCACCTCTAACCCTAGAGTTTTGCTGGCGTACTCCTAACTGGATGTTTATGCTCTCCACAGAGCAAGGGTCCACACAACACACCCCGCACGTACACTCCCGTCGGAGGCCTTCTTCGAGGACTTCAAAGGGTGAGCAACACTTAAAACCTAATCCTAAGAAGGAATGATCACAAGTGTCCTCTGGACTCTAGATACTTATAAATAAGTTGATGAGTCCCATTCAGCGCAATGATGAAGATCTCCTTCTTATTGATGAAGAGTCTTCAGATCCCTTGATCCACAACACAAAGGTGTATCTATACTAGGCTTTAGGTTAGGTCAAGGTTATGATGGAATACCACTCTCTAAATATTTTCCTATAAGGAATATAGAGTGGTTCCAATCATTTATGCATTCAAGGCATCCCAACTTAATGATTTGCCATTAAGATAGTAGGTGGAGGATCCTTGAATGCGGAAGTTCATTCCCCAAATCACTCTATGTGATATCAATGATGAGGGTGGATTAGAGGATGAACTTCCTAAGAGAAAGGGCTTAAGTAAATGATAGGAAGTTTAAAACTCTCAAAAGTACTCTTTTCTTTCTCTGCTAGCAATAAAGACTAATCTCTCTATATATAGGCAAAAGGTCCCAATGAATATAAACGATCATATTTATGAAAGAGTTCAATATCATTGAGTAGTCATCGATATGATCGAGCGTATAGTCTCGATTGTATCGGCAGACCTCTCGATGATACAAACTCAATTGTCATTTCACTTTTAGAAACCTTTCGCCAACTGGTCGATGGGATCGAGACACACATTGATGTTTTCAGATTTCGAACTCCGATTCCATCGAGGATGGATTGATCTATCGACAGGTGAAAATAAGTGAGAAGCCTTGAAGAATTTCAGGTTCTATAGATATGATCGGGGAACAATCGATGTCATCGAAATTTGTACATCGATCATATCGGAGACCTTATCGATGGGATCGATAAATTGTATAGATTTACCTATAAGCTTGCTGGACGATTTTTATCCGAACTCGATCCAATCGACGAGGTCTTGATATGATCGATATATGAATATCGATTTATCGACTGGAACCCCGATCAATATTAAAAATAACCTGAAATTCATGCTGGTGAAAACATGCGCCCACAATCGATATGATCGACTGACTTCCAATATGATCGATATTTAAGTTCATATTGAATCAGACAGTCATCGATATATCGAAGTTTATGTTAGTTTTCTTTGAAAAAATAGGGGCACCCAAAAACAGTCTGTCGATAGTATCGATCTTCTTCCGATAAGATCGATATTCGAATATCGATGATATCGACTCACCAGTCGATATATCGATAAATCGTCCAGATGATTGTTTGATTGCTGAATACTTTTTTTCCTCACTCGATTGTATCGATTTGAGATGCCGAGGACATCGACAGAGCTGGTCGATCATATCGAAGGGTCAATCGATATAATCGACAGTGTAAGAAAAACTTTAAAGATTTTCCTTTTTGATAAAAAATTTTCTTACACAGAAACCCTAAGATGTTCTAGTTCTTTTTAAGGGTTTTAATCACCTGGTGTTTTGGGACATGGGATGTGAGGCTATCATTTACCTATGGCGAGCTTGCACACATCCAGTTGAAGCAGACGCTTGACTTGATCTTCCTGTTAGGAGTTATTGTCCGACTGACTCAACTTACAACGTAATTGATAAACCAGGGCACGTAGTAGGTGCACTTTCAGTTTCTTGTACTGGTTTATCATTACTGTTTGACTGAATTGATAACATTTTAACTTTTGTTGTATAACATCACTGAGTTGATCACTCACTTCCACGTTCTGTGACAGTATTTAAACACTAACCAGACTCTATCTTAGTTACAGATGATGATGCGACCCACGAGGCAGAGCCATATTTCGAGGATGATGAGGAGGCATTCTCCTACATGCAGTATTCAGGCGAGTTCATGTGAACCGTGTTCTGATTGATGGGGATTCAGGGTTATACTTGTACTGGACTATCACATTTTGATATTTGTATTTCGAAACAATACTTATAACTATTGACCTGGCAATGCGTACATACTTTGGGGACTTATACTGGTTTATATATTCATTTCAGTCTTTCTCTTACGTATTACAACTGTCCCTGGATTATATTTTGCTGATTTGACTTAATCTAATTCATGTTTTATGCACTAATATAGATAACATATATCCATCATTAAAAATGTTACATAAGTGATGTTTTGAAACTCGGGAGCTGAGTTTTACTCGACCTCCAATTTTTAGGGCGTTACACCTGCACCCCTAGAAGCAGAGCCAATGCATGTGTAAGGAAGCTCACCTACTAAAGAAGGAGACCTCCAATTTTTAGGGCGTTACACCTGTACCCCTAGAAGTAGAGCCAATGCACGTGTAAGGAAGCTCACCTGCTAAAGAAGGAGACCAAGTTTTTGACTGGCGGCCTACAGGGAGCCATCAACCACGTGGCAGATCTTTTGTCTTGGCAGGGGCTCTATACGTGTGCTTTCCCTTCTTTTGTAATCTTTGAACATGTGACAATGTGAATTGACTCTGATGACCCTTCATTACACTCAAAATTACAATACATGATTTTCAATCTATCCATCAAGATCATGCCATGCGGCGATCTCAAATCCAAGCCATCCCAGGCCTTTTCACCCTTGGGCTTGGCAAGAATTACAAGAAAATTAGGGTTAGGGGCTATAAATAGCCTCCTCCCCTTCTCATTTTAGGCATCAAATCCAATCATCGTGTAATCTCAGGAATCCTCCACCTCACTTAAGCCACCCTTAACCCATCATTTCATCCCTTCATCAAGGAGAGGAAAGAGCGACAGAAGAGAGTAAAGCCTAGGTCTAGCCCAATCTAGTTAAATCCTTAGACTCTCGATCAATTCAACCTAGATTCAAGCTACTTAATCCCAATCCTTGCGACATTACCGTCCATCCAACTATCCAACTTTTTAGATCAACTTCGTTAACCCTTACCTTAGCATTGTATGACATTCATTTCCTCCTCAACCCCCTGCTTATCTCATCCATCGGTATTACATTACATAGCATAAGGCACCAGATCATTGAGCATATGCTATGTGGCTCACCGGTATAATAGGATCTTGCCTACCAAAAACTCTAATCGATTAGACTATGCACGGTAAGTGGGTAGTCAAGGCATATTTATCAAGCAAAAACTAAAACTTGCCGTCAGCATTGCATTAAACACTATATTGCATGGAGATATCTAATATATATAGTATCGCATACTTAGCACCCGATTAATTTAAATGAATTTTATGCGACTTGTCGAGTTAATCGAATCTTGTCTGTAAAAAAAACTTGGACTGGTTAGTTTATTACTTCAGCAAGTGGGTAGTCAAGGAAAATTCATCTAGCTAAAATTACAGCTTTCCATAGTTATTACATTTGACACAACATACACACATACCCTTGCATCATTTGTGCATGATAACTAATCCTTATCGTCAAAAGTTTAAGAGATCTTGTGAACTAAAGATCGTACATTTGTATGGGCAAAGTGGGTACTTAACACCTCCCCCCTCTGTAATT
This sequence comes from Magnolia kwangsiensis, assembly GCA_037074715.1. Classification (NCBI taxonomy): domain Eukaryota; kingdom Viridiplantae; phylum Streptophyta; class Magnoliopsida; order Magnoliales; family Magnoliaceae; genus Magnolia; species Magnolia kwangsiensis. The sequence continues at coordinate 75,804,073 of CM073578.1, forward strand.
ATGGTTCCTTACTCAGAATCTTCAGTCGCAGATCAATGAGTTATCTTAGGGTAGGGAATCCTTAAATTCTCTATCTTAATTTTATACAAGTTCTAGCCAACTATAGAATCCGATTAATAACCTAGTGATGACTCCAATTAAATATAATAACTTCTTTACAATCATACCCTTAACATATCTAATCCGCCCCACATGAGTGTGGTCTACCCAGGATCCAACGCCCATACTCTTGGCTCTCTTTTAGCCCCACATATGCCACTACCTTCAAATGCCCCATATGTGAAACTGTCCGTCTTAAGGTACCCTATTTCTGCTAATGTCCTAAATGTGCAATGTGTACCCCGACCATTTTCCACTGACCCATGATATGCAACCTGTGACATTTTCTTCAAACGCTACATGTTGGAAAGTATTCTGAAGTATAGAATTTTGAATACTGAAAAAAAAAATTATTTGAATAAGAATTAGGCTGAAGCACGTATATGATACCTTGTCCTTAAAGCATGATTCTCCCCCTCTCCTCCTCATATCAGAGATCGCTGGTGGGTTGTTGGAAAATTACTTCCAAGATACAATAAGCCTGTTTAGTCCTACGTGCAACAATCATGAAGGTACTATTGTAAAAACTTGACTAATGCAGTTAGTCTCCAGCAGACTCAGTGAGTGACCTGACTTAGAACTAAATGAGTTTGAGTCCTTAGTGTATTACGAACTTGTTACAATGGAAGAGAGAAATTGTGTACTAGTTGTTCTGATTTTTGAATTGCTTATGTTGCTGTAGAAATGATCCCAACAAGCCTTGCTTATATATGCACATAGGGCTGGGAGTTATGGCTCAGGTCATAAATAATATGATCATTTTCAGGTGTTGAAAGCTAACCATTTTTATTATTGTTGGCTGCATGTTTATAATCGTTGCATGTTTATTGTTTAATATAACAATTTCTACCTTGTTATGACCGTTGCAAGACCATTTCATATATAACAGTCATAAAATCTAGCTTATATATAAGGTTCTCAGTCAAACTCAACAATCCCTTTCTACCTTTGCATTGTGACTTGCACCATCTCACGACAGCTCGTATAAGGTCACGAGGAAGCGACCACTCTTGATACATGATACATATATGTGAAGTGCAAAGTATGCAGCTAGTGCCACTATAGCCACACTGCCTCATTGCCTAAGTCCTCATCCTCACCAGTGCCAGTGTGGGCGTAGGTCCATGCGTCAGTGTGTTCTAGTGCAGAGCACTGGAACATGCAACCCAATTTCTTTCTCTTTATTTCTCCAAGTAAACACTCCACTATATAGCTTATAAACTAGAAAATTTTCCCATCTCCAAGGGATGTGGGACAACATTTTCACTGTTTTTCAAAATATTTTAGGAGGGAAAAATAAATTTTTAAAAAATTATTTAAAATTTTAAAATTTTTATTTTAACCAAAATTATTAACATTCCCCCACTTGGTTAAAATAAATAATAAAAAAAACTCTATCAGAAATTAAATCTAGTTCTTATGCATAAAGAAAGATATCTTTCAATTTAAATATTTATTTAGTATAAGTATTTCAATGTTCTATTAAAATCCTTGGTAGCCGTAACTTTAAACTAGTTATTCCTTAGTGACAGAACCGGAGATACCACACACAGAATCACACTTGTGTTATATGAGTTCTCTTATATTTCTCACTTAGCATATTTAATGGTCTTGTTCTTGTCCTATTTCATGAACGATATCGAGAGAAACTCTAGCTTTCATTAAGGTGACACAACCTTTATGTTCACATAGGTGAAATCCTTTCAGTGTTCCCATTACTATTTAAAATACTTCTTCAGTTTGAATTTCATTAAGAGTTTTAAGACTCGACTCTCTATTTGTAATGGCCAACACTATGAATCCTGGATGAAGTTATTAATTGTACTTAGTGCTAAAACATTCCACTTATCAGCGACTTGTTCTTACCCATTGATATGAACTTAAATATTTTCTAATGTTGAGTTAAGTTTCCATCACTAGTGGAATTTTTAAAGAGTTTAAACCCCATCCCTATAGATGACGTTCTTATCCTTTGACCGACCTTCATTCTCCATTTGGACCTCTTGACCATTGGTCACATCTTTATAGGTTTTGAAAGTAGATTTATTGTAGTATACATGAACTGTGGCAACTGTATTGTATCACAAATTGGAGACTTTCCCTTGAATCATGTTCACTTCAGTGATTATTGAAATTGTAGGAAAGACCACTTTAGTTGAAGCAGGAATATGCCAATATGTCCTAGGGGGGTGAATAGGACTTTTCAATAATTTTATAACAATTTAAAATCCTACCACTCTAATCTTAACAACAAGCATATATTGAGATTACTCAAGAATAAGTCTACTGGCTTCCAAGCCCGGTAGAGGATCTAATCACAAACTATTTGAGAGATGAACAATATGTAAACTAGTTTATGATGGACATGACTGTGCATGTGTTTGCGGTTTGATCTCAGAAAATCAAATATGAAAGTATATAAGGAGATCACATAAACAAATGAAAGACAATAACAATCTCAAACACAGTCATTTTTATAGTGGTTCGACTACTTGTCTACTCCACTCCCGGTAACTGCACTTAACCCTTGAGTGTACCAGATTTCACTAAGGAGGTTTCACATGGTTCACCCCAAACCCAAGGTTTTAAATCAGGTTCACCTTTAACCTTTACAACCTACACCTAGGCTGACTGTTTATGCACTCACGAGCAAGGGTCAACACATCGCACCCACTTTTAGGCACACTAGCCAAGGATCTTCCACAAGACCCTAACTGTTTATGCTCTCCACAAAGTAAGGGTCAACATAATGCACCCACCATGTACACTCCTGTCAGAAGCCTCTTAGAGGACTTACAAGGGGTGAGAAACACCTTAGACCCAATCATACAAACGAATGATCACAAAGGTCCTCTGGACTCTGATAACTTACAGATAAGCAGATGAGTCCCTTTTAGCTCGTTGATGAAGATCTCCTCCTTTGTTGATGAAGAGTCTTCTGCTTCCATGAAGTGCAACTAAAAAGATGTACCAATGCATGGCGATGGGTTGGGTCAAGGTTATGATGGAATCCTACTCTCAAAATATTTTTCTATAAAGGAGATAGAGTGAATCCAATCATCTATGCATTCAAGGAATCCTAGCTTAATGATTTGTCATTAAGGTGGTAACTAGAGGATCCTTAAATGTGAAAGTTCATTCCCCAATCCACTCTATTGAATATCAATGATAAGGGTGGATTGGAGGATGAACTCCTTGAGCGAAAGGGCTTTGGGTAAATGATCAAAGGTTAAACACTCAAAAGCACTCTCTACTTTCTCTACTTGTAACTAAAGACAAGCTCTCTATATATAGGTAAAAAGTTCTAATGGATATAAAATAGTCACATTTATGACAGAGTTCGATATCATCGAGCAGGGTCAATATCATTGAGCGTATACTCTCGATTGCATCGACTGGCAGCTCGATGACACAAACTCAAATGTCATACGCTTTTGAAACCTTTTGTCAGCTGGTCGAGGAGATGGAAACATGCATCGATGTCATCGAATTTCAAACTCTGATTTCATCGACACGAGGATCGATTCCTCGATATTTGAAAATGAGAGAGACAAAGCCTTTAAAATTCTTCAGGTCAAGGATACGATCAAGGTATACTCGATATCAACGAAATTTGAATGTCGATGATATCGAAAGTCATGTCGATGCAACGATAAATCAAAAGATTTTATCAGTGAGCTTGCTAGACAGTTTATGTCCTTTCTCGATACAATCAATTTGGCCTCGATATCATCGATATTTGAATATCGATTCTATCAAGTGACCCTTGATCCAAGATTAAAAAAACCATCTGAAAAATGTTGTTGAAAAACTGTGTCCAAGACCGATATCATCGAAGGACTTCTGATATCATCGGTTTCTGAATTCCAAGGATATCGAGGAGTGCTTCGACATATAAAAGATCTTCATGATTTTCTTTAGAAAAATAGGGACACAAACTCTCTGCTGTCGATTATATCGAGTCAACTTTGATAGACTCGAGTTTCAAATATCGATGATATCAATAGGGGTATCGATACATCGATAATTACGTCCAGATAAATATGTGGTTGTTGGACATCTTTTGTCCTCATTTCGATGGTATCGGTTGATCATCGAGGACATTGACAGCACACATTAATTTTATTGATCAATCTATTGATAAATCGACAGAGATAAAAAACTTAGAGATTTTCTAAATTTATAAAAAAAGTTTTCTAACTCAAAAACTCTATAATATCTTAACCATTTTTAAGGGTTTTATTTACTTGGTGTTTTGGGACATGGGATGTGAGGCTTAGAATTACCTGTGGCGAGTTCAGGCACACATCTGGTTGAGGCAGACAGTTGATTGATCTTCCTATGGAGCTTCTCTGTCTAGTTGACACAGCACTCATGTTAATTGATAAACCAGGGCACTTTCAATTATTACAACTATATCGTCTTCCACCGAATTAGCCTCACGATCCTTAGAGACTCAAGCAAAATGCCCGATCTTTCCACCAACATAGTAGGATCCTTTGGGTTTTCCATTTTTCTTCTTTTAAGATTTTTAAAATTTTCCTTGATTCTTATCGGGTTTCAGGGATTTGTTCTTTTCAGGGTTATTATTTAGAAATGACTTTTCTACTGCATTCACCTTGAATGAGGTTGCACCATTGCTATCATTTTTCTTGTCTCGATTACGAGATTCTTTCTCAATCTGGAGATGCTTTTGGATTTGTTTCAAAGTGAATTCTTTGGATTTGTGCAATATTTTCTTCTTGTAATCTTTCCAACTTGGAGGCAATTTAGCTATTAAAGGCCCTGCTTGGAAGGATTCAGAAAGGTCTATTTTTAAAGCCTTTATTTTATTAACAGTTAATCATAATTTTTGGACTTGTGACAATAGAGGCTTATTGTCTACCATCATGAAATCGAAGTATATATAAATTATGAGTTTTTATATTTCCCATTCTTCAGTCTTATACATGAATTCCAGCTCGTTTTAGATTTTTGTGACCAAAGATGTTCCTGTATATTGATCACATAGGCAGTTGGACAGGGCATTCAAGATGTGACCTCGACACAGTAACTCATCTCCTTGACACTTAGATCTAACAATGATTGTTCTGCAGTATCATTGTCAGTCCCTTAGGGAAGTGGTTGTGGGTTCAGGTACATGATGTAGAAGATATTCAGGGTGGTAAGAAGGAACTTCACCTTGTCTTGCCACCTTGTGAAGTTGGTGCGGTCAAACTGGTCAAGCCTATTAGGTCCTAGTTCATCAACTTCATTAACGCAATGCTTTCAGTATCCATATTGGAATCATGCTTTAAGATTGTTGGAAAATATTTTGAAATATATAATTTTGGAGACAACAAAAAAAATAATTTATTTGAATCATAATAAGGCTAAAGCATGTATAAGATACGTTGTCCTTAAAGCGTGATTCACCCCCTCTCCTCCTCATATCAGAGGTCACTAGAATTGCTTCCAAGATACGACAAGCCTTTTTAGTCCTGCATATAGTAATAATGCAGGTACCATTGTAGGAACTCAACTAACACAGTTAGTTTCTAACTAACTCAATGAGTGACTTGACTCAGAAGTCAGTGAGTTTGAGTCCTTAGTGTATTACTAACTTGTTGCAAGGGAAGAGAGAAATTGTATACTAGTTTTGATTTTCATATTGCTTGTATTGTTGTAGAAATAATCCCAACAAACCTTGCTTATATAGGCATTTGGGGCTGGGAGTTATAGCTAAGGTCATAAATAATATGACTGTTTCTAGCTATTGGAAACTGGCCATTTATGGTTATTTTTGTTTGTTGGAAACTAGTCGTCTATGACTATTTTTTGTTTATTATTGGCCACATGTTCATTACAGTTGCATGTTTGCTGTTTAATACATTAATTTTTGCATTATTATGACCGTTGTAGGACCATTTCAAGCACAATGGTCATATCTACGATAGTCAAAAAACCCACCCTTATATATAAGGCTCTTAGTGATACTTGACGGTCCCTTTGTACCTTCGCATTGTCTCATGACGGTTTGCGAGGAAATGACACGATGCGCATGTGCGAAGTGCAAAGTGTGCTAATAAGTGCCACTACATCCACACTGCTTCATCTCCCCACACATGCTTGTGTAACCCATTTCTTTCTCTTCGTAAATACTTCACTAGATAGCTTATTAACTAGAAAATTTTCCCATCTCTAAGCAATGTGGATCAACATCTTCACTGTTTTTGAAAATATTTTGAGAGGGAAAAAAAATAATTTTAAATTTCATTTTAATTTTGAAAAACTTTATTTTAACCAAAATACTCAACAACATGTCATGAACCATCTTCAAGTTCCCTACACATGCCAGTGTACCACATTTCCTACCATTCATCTTCAAGAAATCCTCCGGTGCAATATGTGTTAAGGTGTCATATGTGCTACTGTCTATTTTCAAGCACCCAACAGTTGTCAAGCTCTCACCTAAGTCACAATCCACTTTCAACGCCACAAGTGCCACCTTCCATGTTCAAGTAAAACTGTCACGGAAAGTTCCATTATGGGTAGCAACAGAGTTGAAATAAAGTCACATTGAAAAATAAGTAGCAAAATTATGTTTCCTTAAAAGAGAGAGAGAGAGAGAGAGAGAGAGAAAGCATTGTCATGATTTATTGCATTTGTCTTACCTACAGAAATGACAGTCGTGATTAATTGCATTTGGATTACCTACTTCTGGGCTCCTTGGAGTAGTCTATCTCTGCATTACCTGCCTTCATGTCCTAATTCTGCATAGCATTTGCGGTAATATTTAGGTGTAGAAAGACTTTAGGTTTGGCATTTAGATTGCAAAATAAACATTCATATTTACATTGATAACCGATTCACCACACTTGTATTGCCATATCTTTCTTGCCAATGAGCCACTTGTGTGGGCCATCGGTGCCATGTCCCCACCATGAATATCACCCCATTCTTAAACCATGCTGACTTATTCCCTACATGGGCCACACCTCCATGTCAAGTAAAGATCCTTTGTTGTCCAATGATTCTTATGGTGTGGCCAACCATAGTTAGCAAAATTATGTTTAAACTTTGTAATTAAAAAATTTTTTAAAAAATGTATAATTAACTACACATTTAAAAGTAAGTATATTTCAAAAGATTGGAAAAAGATAATCATTTTTTTTACAAACAAATTAAATAATGTATTTCCTTCCCCAACATTGATACAATTGAGTAAATGGAGGAAGACTTTAATATGGACAGATCAATCAATTTACATAAGAAATACTTGTAAAGCAAAGTATTTATTGTTGATGCAGTTTTCGGCTTACCCCTCTTTCAGTGCTGAGTATCTAGTGCGTGCACAAGAAGAGGACAAAGGAGACCCTGGCTAGTTCATGGGACTCTCTGACGCCTAAGTCAGGCCTGGAATTTGGGTCTAATGGTAAAGATTTAGGGGTGAGAAGTGGATGTGTCTCCTCTGCATCATCCATGCACTTGTTGGCCTTAGACAGCTCGATGCAGGCCCTCAGGGAAGATGATGCGAACTTCATCAAACAAAAAAAAAGTTACCATCGTATAGAGAAGTCGAACGAAGAACAGAAGATTTCACACTTACCTTAAGGAACATACTCCTCATCTTAGCAAGCGTCCTGTTCTTCACACTTACCTCAAGGAATATACTCCTCATCTTAGCAAGCGTCCGCTCCATGGAGGACTTGAAGAGGCAAGCGAAATCCTCCTCGATCCTCTAGCGACTCGCCCAATGGAGGATCCCTTCGACGCTTCGAAGGAAGCCCATCCTCTCTCCCTTGGTCGCCTCCCTGCTAGGGGGCTCATCCCCTTCCTCTTCCGCTCTCCTCTCAAGGACCTGTTCTGCAACAAGTCCTGGCTTGGGAACCTCCCGAGGCTCAGGTGGAACCACCGCCACCATCTCTATACCCTTGTCTGTGACTTTTATGACGGTCGGAGGATGAGGGGCCACCTTCCCCTTACTCTTGGAGGCTACCTTCTACCTCTTTGAGGGTCAAGTATCGACCTAAGGTTTGCCCTGAGGAGCCTTCATCTTGGAAGGGGGATGAAGGATCAGCCAAGCCTTAAACATCTTTATGTCAGAAGCAAGATACAAAAAGTGTCAGCAAATACAAGAAAAAATAAATTATGACAAGTACTAATGGTCAGTTATGAGTTGTACCTATCGGAGCCAAGTCCAAGCATGACTCAAAAAGGCGCACTGGTTGGAGAAGTCTTTTACAAGACCTCATCCCCGGATCTAATGCTCTCAGATCCTTGATTCAAGCCTCCGAGCTTGGTCCAACTCCTAGATGAGGCTGGGGGATGACTAAAGGAGCATAAATGGTCAGAGAACACATTAAAGAGGTTCAGCTAACTAAGAAGGAAAAATAATAAAGCCATGTCACTTGGTTCAAAATGGTTCCAACCCGGCCATCTCCCAGCATCCGTAGGCACAGAACCACCGATCCCTCCAGTGTTTGTTGGAGGAAGGAGGGTCAGTTATCAAATCTTCTCCTTTTTTCTGCTAAGAGTAGAAGTAGTACCAGCTGGGCTGCTGAGAATTCGCTCATACTTGGTACAAATGGAGGAACTCGCTAATGGTCAGTATTAACTGATATATCTCAACCTGCGCAACTAAAAAAGTCCCTCCACCTGTTTAGAATTATTTGCCTTGGAACCAAACCAAGGGAGCCCAGAAGATGTTGAGCGATCTCCTACATCAGTAAACGGAGGCCGCACTACATTGCAACATGAAAAATCATAACTGCCCCAGGAGGGGGTCAGTTGGGCAATTCATTTGTTTGAGGAAGGCTAAGGCCGATAGAGTTAGGGATATGATATCCGAACCGGATCTGAAGCAGGTCATCCTTAGTCAAAACTGAGGGTACCGGCCCCCTTGACCCTTCCTTGGCCATGATTTCTTCAGCCGCAATTTCATTAGCCTCCTCGACTTCATCATCCTCGTCCACCGTAGGAGGGTTAGGCCTGCTTGGAGCAGTTTTCATCATTGCTCCCTGCCTAAGAGTCGAGTAAAATTCCCTAACCGATGTCGCCGGCCTCTGTACCAGAGACTCCATCACCCTCTGTGAATGCCAGAATGCATCATCAGCACCAACTACCATCTCCGCCAGCAACCTAGGTGGTTCTGAAGCAGCTCAAAAGCTACTCGTTCCACCCTCGTCTCGGTAAACTCCCACCCGAGGGCATATGGAGCCTGACATTTTTTGAAATTAAATGAAAGGGAGGGAGAAAAATGCACACCAGAGTTTGCAACGACGGCCAGAAAATGCAAAAAGGGCAGAGAAAGCGAAAGACAGTAGAAAAGAAGAGGCACAAAAATGGGAACAATTTGGAGGCTAGGGCGTTCCTTTTATAGTCGCTCCACATACCGCATGAATTAAATGAGATCTAACTCAACGCCCCCTCGGACTCCCCAGTCTGACACGTGGGTCACGCCACACGTCTACAGATCCATCATCAAACACCCTGCCACACATTCACTGTTCATTCGCCTCGCCGCTAAGACGACAACCTCCCACTTGTGCGGCCTCGAGAACTGAACCAACGCGTGTTCAGGATGAGGTAGTCTGATTCAGTATTCGAGCTAGCATCATACCAGTAATAAATGCTCCATCATAAGCTCAGACCACGCATAATCTAACCCAACACCAATCTACTCCTCGACCTCTACAAGTTGAAACAAGGAGTAGGGGGGCTCACTGTTGGGGGAAAAATATGACAAGTCAGATGAGTTAACTTATGGAGTGGACCAACTATATTGACATGGCTTGGACTCCTCAAGCATCAAGCCTGACCAATGCCCACATGTCTAGAACGCCGAAAGGAGAGACATGGCCTGGATTAACCAGGCGCTAAGCTTAACTATGGCCTACATGTCCCGAGCCAAAGGGCAAGACCTCCATGAAGGCCAATGGACTTTTACTGACTTTTAAGAGGTCTTTCAAAGGTGACTTCAGGCTGACTTTATACATCGATCAGCTACAAACCGGGCCTTGGCCCTGCACCACGCCGACCTATCTTTTAGGTCGGCCATGGGTCGGCCATCAATCAGTAGAGAGTCAATTATAGATTGACTATGACTACACTGATCGAAGATCGACGTCCGTAATCCACTGACAATTGACAAGAGAGGGAGACGACCAGTGTAAGCCGTCCTAATACACTGATATTCAAAATCAGTGAATGGTCGGCCGAGCCTCGGTCAGCCAAATCTTGACTATTATTACCTCGTATGAAACTAGAGTCGAGGCAAGAAGGCAGTTCAATCTCCTTTCAAGAACTTCGGGAGATAAATTTCTATCCCGGATATCTAGGGGATCAAAGATCTTAAAATCCATTAAGATATTGATCAATCCCTTCAGGGAAAGTTCTACAAGCCATGGGATTACGCTGCCTCTATAAATAGAGGACTTACCCATGGTAAAAGGAACAAATACACATCCACTTCTCACCCCTAAATCTTTACCATTAAACCCAGATTCCAGGCCTGACTTAGGCATCGGAAGGTCCCCTGAACTAGCCAGGGTCTCCTTTGTCCTCTTCTTGTGCAGGCACCAGATACTCAAGCGCTGAAAGAGGGGTGAGCCGAAAACTGTATCAACAAGTTTGGCACCATCTGAGGGAATTCAACATTACAAGTCGTGTTCCACTCTATCAACGCACTATGAGTTGGGACGACAAGAGGGAAGAAGAAAGCCCAAACCCCTTCAGAGCAGTTTTGATCACAACCTTGTCGTAGGTAGAACGCAGCCCATAAATCGTGGACCGGACAGAATGATAAGAGAGCTACCATAGCTCTCTGGCTCAAAGAGCCACCTTTGGCCTGTCCAAGTATGGACAGTGAGACACCGGAGGGAGCAGGTGACGTGATTCACTAGAAAGAGAGGTCGGAGATATGAGGGCCAACATGAACTACATGAAGCAGATGTTGGAACGGATGCAGCCTCCGCAAATGCAGCAACCCAATCCAGGGGAAGAACGATCGATTGGCGTCCGACAATTCACCAATCCTCAATAGTCTGCCCCCCGAGCCGCTTCCTAGCTGAGCCAGCATCAAAGGTAACTTAAGCCCGATCCTACTCACCTCTCGAGAAAAGCTCCACTACCCGCTTCCAACCTTCGGCATGAGATAGACCGAAGGAGACTCAGCTAAACCCCAGTTAAGGGAACGACAGATAGCGAAGCACCTGGAAGGTCGCGTTCCTAGCTTTGAAGAAAGAAATTACAGACATGAAGCAAAATTGGATGAGTAACGCATCCAGGCTGAAAGAGAAGGAATCACCATTCGTGGTTGATATAATGCGAGCTCGGCTCCCTGATCAGTTTTGTTTGCCTCAAATTACATCATACAATAGGAAAGCTAACCCTACTGAACGTATCAAGTCCTTCCAGACTTATATGGAGTTACATAACACCTCAGATGAGGTAATGTGTCGTGCCTTCTCTCTCACCTTAACCGATGCCACATAATTCTAGTTCAAACAATTAAAATCGAGGTCCATTAGCTCGTTCGACGAGCTCAGCGAGGCCTTTGTCGTAAACTTCCTAGGGGGCAAGAAAAGGCTCAAAGCCTCGGCCCATCTTAGCCATGTGGTCCAGAAGGACGGAGATCTCCTCAAAGCCTACATTCAGCGTTTTAACCACGAGTCACTACACGTCTGAAAACACTCAGACGAAATGGCCCTATATTCCATCATGCAAGGGGTAAGAGACAAACCGTTTCTCTCTTCCTTGGATAAAAATCCTCCATCCACCTTGGCCGAGTTCATGGCCCGATCACAAAAGTACTCCAATGATGAGGAAACTAGAATCTTACGAGAAGCAACTCAAAACAAGAGCTCCTTAATCAAGGGATCGATGAAGGACGCCGACTCAGCCAACGCTGGCAAAAAATGCAAGGAAGATTGGCCTCAAGATGAGCGAAGGTCAAACAAATGACCCAACAGTAAGTTAACCAACTACACCTCTCTTAATAAGCCCCAGGAACAAATCTTAATAGAGATAAAAGGTGAACGATTCATCAACTGGCCGAATAAACTGTGAGACAATTCTGACCGCGCAGTAAAAAAAATGTTGCCACTTCTATTGTGATCATGGACATAATACGAGTGACTGCTACACTCTGAAGTAGGAAATTGAAAGGCTCATTCGTGAAGGCCATCTCGGAGAGCACGTAGACCAAGGAGCCAATAGGACCGCTGCACTAGAAGAACGCCCGAGTAAAAATTGACCAATAAAAGAAATTTAACCATCGTCGGTGGTCACAAGGGCGAAGGGGACTCAAACAACACTCAAAAAACCCATGCAAGAAACATGAGCCAGCTTGAGTCTGAGATCATGGTCCTAGCTTGGCCCTCGAAGGAAAGGAAACTGGAGAAGTATAGCGTGACCTTTACTGACGCCTGAGACATCCATCATCCACATGATGATGCTTTGGTTGTCACCATCACTATCGCTAATCACAAACTCTTCAGGGTCCTCATCGATACAGGGTCATCTGCTGACATGTTATTCACCCAGGCATTTGATAAAATGAGCATCGAACGGTCCATATTATAGCCCGTCCGAACTCTTCTAATTGGATTCTTGAGCAAACAAGTCCTACCTGAGGGAATCATTCAACTCCCACTCACTGTCAGGGATGCGCCGAACCAAGCAACAACTATGGTCCACTTCCAGATAGTCGACCAATCTTCGGTCTATAACGGTAATCTCGGTCGTCCTTCAGTTTGTCTTCTCTATGCAAGAGTTTTAATATGCCACCTTTCTATGAAATTCCTGACCGAGTCAGGAGTTGGAATCGTTAAGGGAGATCAGCACAACACCCATTGTTGTGATGCCACTGCCCTAAAAGCTCCATCCAAAGTAGCAACGATTGAGTCCATGGACGTGCATGACAAAACTCCCTAACAAGGCCAATCATTAGAAGACCTCGTCCAGGTCCCTCTGGATGAGTTTGACCTCTCTAGAACCGTTTGAGTTGGTTCATCCTTGACTCCACCGTTGAAAGAAAAGTTGGTGGCCTTGCTGCGCCGATACGCTAATGTCTTCACATGATCATACAAAGACATGCCTGGGATCAATCCTTCGATCATCACTCATCACCTCAACATCTACCTGACCCACAAATTGATCTGACAGAAGCGGCGTGCCCTTGGCCCTGAGAGGTATGCTATCATTGAGGAGGAGGTCAGCAAGCTCCTCAAGGCCAAATTTGTCGAAGAAGTGTACTACCCCGACTGGGCAGCTAACATTGTGGTAGTCAAAAAGGCCAATGGGAAGTGGCGGGTTTGCGTAAATTATACCGACCTTAACAAATCCTGCCCAAAGAATAGTTTTCCTCTTCTTAGGATCAATCAGTTACTCGACAGTACTACGGGGTACAAATTGCTTAGTTTTATGGATGCTTACTCAAGATATAACCAAATTGTAATGCACCCTCTGATAAATCAAAAACCACCTTTGTCACCGACAAAGGTCTTCTCGTTACTGAGTCATGCCATTTGGTTTAAAGAATGCGGGAGCGACCCACCAAAGGTTGGTTAATAAAATGTACGTCCAACAAATAGGGCAGACAATAGAAGTATACATTGATGATATGCTCGTCAAAAGCATCAAAGCAACCGAGCACATTACTGACCTTGAAGAGATGTTCCTCATCCTCTAGAAATACTAGATGAAGCTGAACCTGAGCAAGTGCATGTTCGGTGTAAGCTTGGGTAATTTTCTCAGTTTTCTGGTCATACAGTGAGGAATCGAGGCAAATCCATAAAAGATTAAGGCACTGCTTGACATGGACTCACCGAAGATGATCAAAGATATTCAGAGGTTGACTGGAAGGGTTGTTGCGCTCAATCACTGTGTCCCGAGCCACAGATAAATGCCTCCCCTTCTTCAAACAGTTGAAGGGTCAGCAGATGGTGAACTGGACAGAAGAATTCGAAACAGCCTTCCATCAGGGGCGAAACACTGTTGTTCTACTTAGTAGTATCCGATGTAGCTATAAGCTCGGCTCTAATTAGTGAGTATGAGGGAAAGCAATTTCCAGTTTACTACATCAGCAAAGCACTTGTCCTGGCAGAAACAAGATATTCGACCTTGAAAAAAGTGGCCCTTATGCTGGTTATCTCTTCCCGACGCTTGCGGCCATACTTCATGCTTATTTGATTATTGTTCTGACCAACCAACCATTACGACAAATACTCCAGAAACCAGAAGCATCCGGATGCCTCACTAAATGGGCGATCGAGCTAAGTGAATTCGACATTCAGTACAAGCCACAAGTCGCAATCAAAGGCCAGGCAGTGGCCGACTTTAATGTTGAAGTCACGCAGCAAACTAAGACAATCATGGCCGACCCTAACCAGATCAACCCACCTGAAAGTTCAGCCCACGCTCAGCATTAGGAATAGTATGATCCCTCTTCACTTCCCGCCCAACCCCATTGGCGGCTATGCGTCAATGGTTCATCTAACTCCAAGGCAAGCGGAGCAGGGGTCATCCTGGAAACTCCCGATCATACATACATGCAGTATGCCTTGAGATTTAGATTTCAAGCTTCCAACAACATGACAAAATATGAAGTGTTGCTCTTCGAACTCTGCTTAGTAGCCAGCTTGGGGGTCACAGTTGGTCGTCAATCAAATAGCCGATGTCTACCTAACTAGGAAAGAGCAACTGAAAGCTTACCTCTAGAAAGCAAAGAAACTTATTAGCAGTTTTTAACACTATACTGTCATCCAGATCCCATGAGCAGAGAATGCCAAAGTTGACTTACTGGCTAAGCTCGCTACAACTGACGAAGATGAGATCCCTAGGTCTATCTTGATCAAGTACGTTGCCAAGCCGAGCATCGATGAGTCCGAGGCTGCGACCGTACTCCCAATTGACTCGGGACCTTCTTGGGTTGATCCTATCATTCGCTACCTCGAAGCAGACAAGTTACCGGAAGATCGGGCCGAAGCTTGATGACTAAAGATCCGAGCCGCTCATTCACCTTGCTATACAAGAAAGGATACTACATGCCTCTGCTGAGGTGCTTACGACCAAACGAGGCCGACTACGTCCTACGGGAGATACATGAAGGCATCTACAGAAATCACTCTGGAGGACGATCCTTGGCTCATAAGGTGATATGGCAAGGATATTACTGGCTAACCATCCAACATTATGCGCGAAAGATCGTCCAGAGTTATGACAAATGCCAAAGGTTCTCGACCATCCCACGAAAATTGCCCGAAGAGCTCACCCCTATGGCCGGCCGTGGCCTTTTGCTCAGTGGGGGATCGACATCATCGGACCTTTTCCTACAGGAAATGGTTAGACAAAGTTTATCGTCATTGTCATAGACTACTTGACTAAGTGGGCAGAAGCTGAACCATTATTCAAGATAACTGAGTAAAAAATCACTGACTTTGTTTGGAAAAACATCATCTGTCGATTTGGTGTGCCTCGGAGCATCATCTCTGACAATGGGAAATAGCTCAATAATAAGTTGTACCGAGAGATGTACGAGAACCTCGGAATCAGAAATTTATATTCATTTCCACGCCATCCTCAAGTGAACGGGTAGGTAGAAGCCATCAACAAGATCATTAAACAACATCTCCAATATAAGCTTGACTGAGCCAAAGGAGTTTGGGCCAAGGAACTTCCTAAAGTTTTTTGGGCCTACCAAACTACAACCCAGGACGCAATAGGGAAGACCCCATTCTCCTTAGCATATGGGTCAGAAGCCGTCACCCCGGTTGAGGTTAGAAGCCGTCACCCCGATTGAGATCGGACTGTCAACCGCCTAAGTAATCTCATTTGATGAACAAGACAACGAAGAAATCCTGGCGCTTGGCCTCGATCTCCTGGAAGA
This sequence comes from Magnolia kwangsiensis, assembly GCA_037074715.1. Taxonomy (NCBI): domain Eukaryota; kingdom Viridiplantae; phylum Streptophyta; class Magnoliopsida; order Magnoliales; family Magnoliaceae; genus Magnolia; species Magnolia kwangsiensis. The sequence continues at coordinate 75,820,040 of CM073578.1, forward strand.
ACATAGGGAACAAGCTCGGCACCAAATGATCGTCCGTCAACAGACAAAGCATCGCTTAAGTTCTATTGATAAACATATAAAAAATTTACAACCATGTAAGTCAGACAATTGACTGCGAGGAAAAAGTGTATTCATTGATCAGAATAAGATTTACATCGGGAACGCATCATCATGTACATCGGTATTACATGAATAAAGAAGGAAAGGTGTGAAATGCATAAGTGTCAAGGTTGGTGGAGCTTAGGGTTGCAGATGCTCTCGAGCTCGGTGCTCGGCGTGCATGAAGTGCTTGAAACTAAAAAGGGGAGCAGAAAGGAATTTTGCTCCGTAAATTCAATTTCAAGGCTAGGTCGCCTCATCAGGAGCCAACTCAAAAGCAGCCTCGGAGTTGCCTAAGGATTAACTACGACCACCGAAGGACCAGCTGCAACTGACTCAGCCTTGGGATCAGCATCCCCCTCGATGCTCGGATCATCGGATCCTGACCCGCTCTCGTCGAAGCCAGAGAGGTCGAGCTGAGGAAAGCTCTCCCTCATCAACTTTATGCACTTAACATAACCGTCTCGGTAGAGATGATCCCACTCTTTCATGAAAGATTGGCACGAGAGAAAGGCTTCCATAGCCTCCACCTGTCCCTCCTCCCGCGCCTTATCTTGCATAATGACAAGAGTGTCCTTGGTCTCCATTTTGAGCCGGTTCACCACCTCACAGGCTCGGACGTACTCGGCGTGACATTTATCGTATGCTGCCCTAACCTCTTCCAATCGCAAGGCCAGGCAAGTATTCTTCGTTGCGGCCTCATCAAGGGACGTCATTACCGATGCCAGATCGGCCGTTATAGTGGTAACTTGAGCCTCGGCATTCGCCAACCAAGCCTCTGCATCATCCTCATGCTTATTGGCCTTGGACAGCTCGACGTGGGCCCTCAACGTACACTACCCGAACTACATAAAATAAAAAAAAGTTTTCATCAGATAAAGAAGCCGAACGAAGAACAAAAGATTTCGCTCTTAGCTCAAGTAACATCCTCGTCATCTTGGCGAGTGTCCATTCCATGGAGGACTCGAAGACGCTAGGAAAATCCTCCTCAGGCCTCTGGTGACTCGCCCAATGGAGGATCCCTTCGACGCTTCGAAGGAAGCCCATCCTCTCTCCCTCGGCCACCTCTCTGCTAAGGGGCTCATCCCCTTCCTCTTCCTCTCTGCTCTCTCCTCTCAAGGACCTATTCTGCAACAGGTCCTGGCTCAGAAACCTCCTAAGGCTCGGGTGGAACCGCCTCCTCCACCTCCGTACCCTCGTCTGTGACTTCTATGATGGTCGGAGGAGGAGGGGCGACCTTCCCTTGGCTCTTGGAGACTACCTTCTACCTCTTTGAGGGCTGAGTATTGACCCGAGGTTCACCCCGAGGAGGAGCCATCATCTTGGAAAAGGGATGAAGGATCGGCCAAGCCTAAGACATCTCTACGTCAGAAGAAAGATATAACAAGTGTCAGTAAAAAAAATAAAAAAGAAATTATGACAAGTACTAATGGTCAACTATGAGTCATACCTGTTGGAGCCAAGTCCAAGCCTGACTCAAAAAGGTGCTCTAGTTGGAGAAGTCATTTATAAGACCTCGTCTCTGGATCCAGTGCTCTCAGATCCTTGATTCGAGCTTCCAAGCTTAGTCCAACTCTTGGACGATGCTTGAGGATGATTGAAGGAGCATAAATAGTCAGAGAACAGTAAAGAGGTTCAACTAACTAAAAAGGAAAAATAATAAATGTCAAGTCACCTGGCTTGGAAAAAGCCCGGGGAACAAAAGGTGTGAATAGCTTCTACCCGGCCATCTCTCAGCGTCTGCAGGCCCAGAACCACCAATCCCCCCATTGTTTATTGGAGGAAGGAGGGTCGGTTATTAGAGTTCCTCCTTTTTTCCACTAAGAGTAGAAGTAATACCAGTTGAGCTACTGAGAATTTGATCATGCTTGGTACAGATGGAGGAACTCACTAATGGTCAGCGCTGGTTGATCCATCTTAGCCCACAGGACTGGACAACTAAACAAGTCCCTCCACTCATTCAAAACTAGTTGCCCTGAAGCTAAACCAAGAGAGCTTAGAAGATGCTGAGCGATCTCCTCAATGGTAAACAGAGGTCACACTGCATTACGACCTAAAAAATCATGATCGCCCCAAGTGGGGGTCGGTCGGGCAGTTCATTCGGCCGAGGAAAGCTAAGGCCGATAGAGTTAAGGATATAATATCTGACCCGGATCCAAAACAGGTCATCCTCAGTCAAAACTGAGGGTATTGGCCCCCTCAACCCTTCCTCGGCCACAGTTTCTTCAGTTATAGTTTCATCAGTCTCCTTGGCTTCATCATCCTCATCCACAGCAGAAGGGTTGGGCCTACCTGGAGAATATCCATCACTGCCTCCGCCTAAGAGATGAGTCAGATGCCCCAATGGATGTCATCGGCCTCTGTGTCGGAGACTCCATCACCATCTGCAAATGTCAGAATGCAGCATCTGCACCAGCCACCATCTTCACCAGCAACGTGGGTGGTTTCGAAGTAGCCTAAAAGCTACTCGTTCCACCCTCGTCACTGTAAACTCCCTCCCGAGGGCTTATGGAGCCTGACAGTTTTCAAAATTAAATGAAAGGGAGGGAGAAAAATGCTCACCAGAGTTTGCAACGATGGCCGAAAAATGCAAAAAGGGCAAAGAAAGTGAAAGGCAGAGTAGAAGAGGTGCGAAAATGAGGATAATTCGGAGGCTAGGGCGTTCCTTTTATAACCGCGCCACATAGCGCATGCATTAAATGAGAAGTCGACTCGACGCCCCCTCAGACTCCCCAGTTCGATATGTGGCATCACACCACACGCTATATAGATCCATTATCAAACACTTTGCCACACGTCCACTACTCATTCGCCCTGCCATTGAGACAACGGCCTCCCGCTCGTGCGGCCTCAGGAACTGAACCGACGCATGTTCAGGATGAGGTAGTCTACTTCAGTATTCGAGCTAGTCATCATACCAACAATAAATGCTCCATCATAAGCTTGGACCATGCATAATCTGACCCAACATCGACCTACTCCTCGACCTCTACAAGTCGGCACAAGGAGTAGGGGGCTCACTATTGGGGGAAAAATATGACAAGTCATATGAGTCGACCTATGGAGTGGACCAACTATATTGACATGGCTCGGACTCCTCAGGCGCCGAGCCTAACTGATGCCCACATGCCCAGAATGCTGAAAGGCGAGACACGACCCAAATTTACCAGGCACTGAGCCTGACCGAGGCCTACATGTCCCGAGCTAAAGGGCAAGACCTCCATGGAGGCCAATGCACCTTCATTGACTTTCAAGAGGTCTTTTAGAGGTGACTTCAGGCCGACTTTGTACATTGATCGGCTACAAATTGGGCCTTGGCCCTGCGCCAGCCCGACTTATCTTTTAGGTTGGCCATGGGTCGGCCATCAATCAGTAGAGAGTCGATTGTGGGTCGACTATGACTACATTGATCGAAGATCGGCATCCACAATCCACTGACAATTAACAAGAGAGGGAAACAACCAACGTAAGTCGTCCTAATACACTGATATTCAAAATCAATGAATGGTCAGTTGAGCCTCAGTCAACCAAATCTCGATTGTTCTCACCCTTAAATATTTACCATTAGACCCATATTCAAGGCCTAACTTAGGTATCAGAGGGTCCCCTGAACTAGTCCGGGTCTCCTTTGTCCTCTTCTTGTGTTGGCACCAGATACTCAAGCATTGAAAGAGGGGTGAGCCCAAAACTACATTAACATTTATGATAGAAAAAGAATAATATTAACCCAGTATTTGATTACCTATACATATAATTGCATATTCACATAGAAACTTTAATAATTATTGTTGACGCCGAAATCTAGATTAACTTCTTCCCCCTCCTTTCACCTGCACCACAAGGGAAGATAAAGAGAACCCTGGCTAGAGCCAGAGAACCTTCGATGCTTAAGTCAGTAAGGATTCAGGAAGAGGGGCCTTTTTAAGTTTTTTCTTTTGTAACTTAGTCCTTGAAGAACCCACTTTTTATAGGAATGAGAGGTCCCGGTGTGAGAGGATTCTTTCCTGATTTTTAGGAGATTTGATTGAGTTGTCATTCTTTTGCAGATACTTCCCGATCTTCAGATTTTCAAGGTCAGGTATCTTTTTACAAATTTCTCAGATCGATGTTTAAGATTACACCGTCTCTCCTTTGCTTGGCTCGGCCTCAATAAACTATATAGTCTCTCAATGTAACATCCCGAAAATTGGGGGTCGAGTAAAAACTCCACTCCCGAGTTCCAGAACATCACTTATGTAACATAAATGTGTATGATTGAATGTTGTCTGTATTAATGTATTAAACATGAGTGGGATCAAGCCAAAACAACATATCATACTACAGAGACAGTTAAATTTACAAGCGAAAGACTGTGATAGTATGTATAACACATATAAACTGTTGTATGTCTCCAGAGTGTCAACATGTTACCAGGTTATATACATACATGTATCCTCCAAAAGTAAACAAAAAGAATATACATGAGTGCTCTAAAAATATAAAATGACAAGTGTCAAGGCAACAAATTAACCTCCCTGTAATCCCGTCAATCAGAACACGATAAAGGAGAGATCCTCCTCATCATCATCAAGTTCAGCTCTGCTTCTCAAGCAGCGCCATCATATGCAACCAAAATAGGGACTGGTGGGTGTCTGAAAACACCATCCCGTAATGTGGGAGTGAGTAGCTAACTCAGTGGAATAATAGAGCAAAGATTAGCATGTTCTCAAATCAATCATGCGATAATAGTAAAGCAATGAATCAAACATTCCTAATACTGTTATTAATGTAATATGACGTGACATGATGGATGCCCTCACCGACGGTCTCCCTCATACGGCACCATCTTCGTCCGCGGCATGCTTGCGTACTGCTCAGTGCTCCACATCTTCTAGGCACATGCAATGTGATGGTGATATGATTACCGAGTTATTATTAGTCCATTCATACAGCAGGATTGGGAAACTAAGGTACTTCCCTTATATCAATTCCAACACAGATCCTGTCTAGGGTCGTCACTCCTAGTAATCTCATACGATGTATATTTTGTAGGTCGCTGCAAAGGCTGTCAGGGCTGTTGCTCGCACTCGTTGCACCGCTCCCCCATCACCTTATCAATACAGGCCTACTTGTACTCTTATCGCTACAGAAGGGTCATCGCCTCCCGTAGACTCAGAATACGCTCGAGGTCACTACAAAGGGCTGTCAGGGTTATTGCTCGCACTCGTTGCACCGCTCCCCCATCACCTTATCAATGTAGGCCGACAACAAGAATATAGTATCCCATACCACCATAATCTGCTCACGAGTCTGGGATGCTCACTGGTCACTACGGGGAGGTTTGTGGCCCCAGCGTAAGCCAACAGCTCGACCACGGTGTCCCATACCACCATGCCCGGCTCATGAGTCTTTATGGATCAAGGTACCATGGTTGACAGGTTTTTCAATGGTAAGTTCAGTACCCTAGGTTCAAGCAGTTATGACGCATACAAGGTGAACAATCAATGGCCAGTCGGGTTATTTGACGGGCTCGACTAGCACGAATGCATCTCAAGCTGAACGATATGAAGTTCATGAAACACTTCGTGTGGCCTAACCACTGCCGCCAACTCAAAACACGACTCGCGTTCATCAACGCGTCCTTCGTGGTAAATAGAAACCAACCACGAATTAAATCCATTACCGACTGCTTGGACTAGAGTATAGCCCCAAACACATGTAGTGTGAATCAGTAATCAAGTGAGAGTAATGGAAATGAAATACAACAATATAAGCATGTTGAAACATGTTATAACATACCACTTAAGCAAATCATCCAACATATACTTTTCATACATATAATGAAATCAATACATACAGCCAATGTAATGAAAATCATTCAATCAGCATATTACTTGAGAATTCAATCTCAAAACTCATTCACAACATAATTTATTCAATACATACTAATACAAACATTTATACAAACACTTGGACTACACACTTTAGTCTACATAGCGTATGTCGACTCAAAGTGTGCATTTGGGCGAATCTCTTCGCCAAACTGATTATGCACGTATTCCTAATATCCTAATGCGACAAGAAGTCATGTCAATCATATCAGCAAAATATGGATGCAAACAGTATTTCCTACAAATGACTAAAATGTCCTAAATCTCATATTGTTCGTCTGCTTACGAAATAGGAAATGGACAGCATGTTGTACATGTTAAACGGCGTTGCCGTCGAAAATCTACTATTAAACGACATTGAAAGCTTTGAAATCAGTCAATCAAAGCGTCTAAAATCCGCACCTTTCACTTTATATGTGTACGTTTTGAAAGGAGCGTATACGCCTCGTCTACGGCGAACAGGCAACCTATTTCACAAGCTACATAAGCTACACAGCTAATAAAATTGACGGAATGCTAAATCAGCAAATGGTTAAGGTTTTTCTTACCTAAAAATGCGTTGGAATCGTCAGAAAAGTGATTGGAGTGCGTCGCTTAAGCACGTACAGAAGGCAGTGCAAGCAGCAGGAAAAGCTCTCCCACCTTCTCTCACAAACTCTCACTTTTCTCTCACACCAACTAGGGTTTCTAGTAAATTCGGATGGGTGAGAGAAGTGAGGGTTTAAGCCCCTTTTATAACCTAAAACATGCCCAAAACATGCTTGGGAACAATGTTCACTTGATGCCTAACCAAATCAGGGCTGTTTCGGTCCAAAAGAGCATTTCTGGAGGTCTCCTGGCCAAACGCGATCGAACTTAAGCTCATGCATGTCGGATGTCATTCACATCCCATTTTCAGACCAGTAGTGTTCGTAGATCGCACGTGGCGATCCAGTTTCAGTTCAGCGGTCATCGCACCTACATCAGGTCTACAAGTCTCATGATATGAAATAGAAATTTTTTCTGATCCGAGAGTGTAATTTGGCTGAATTCTGACGGTCAGAACGCTTAATACTGACGCGCCAAGTCGTGTGCCAGATTTGAATTTCAAATTCCAAATCTAACCCTATTCTCACTCTCTTCACTCCAAGCTTGTGAACGTCGGTTGGACTTGATTTTCGAAATGATTGTCAGGTCCAACAATGGTCTAAGATTGTAGGTATCGAACTTTTGACGTGCAGTCTAGATCTAATACAAAGTTTTAAAGAGTTCCTGAGAGCAAACCGATTTAGAGTTTGATCCGAGGTTCCATGGTATTATAGCACCATTGATTCTACAAGTTTTGGGTCTTGTAAAACGTATTTAAAGCGGTCAGGGACAATTTCACAGCTACTCCAGCGTAGCGCTAGCTAACTTATGATTAGTTTCTAAAGGAATTAATCCTAAGTGATTTCTTTGGCTATGGAATTGGGTTCTGAGCGGTTACGAAGGTGTTATGGTTGAACCATTTCCTAAGAACGTCTAACCCCAGGATGGCAAAAATCTGGGGCGTTACACTTAGCTGGCTTACAAATATGGAGCTATTTTCCTATTATCGGACGAAACAAGATTGGTTTCAGACCGATGCCCCTTCTTAATCCGATAGCCAACACTACAACTAACCTCATATGGGTCGATTTTATAGTCATTCAGGTGGCTTTTATCTCTAGGGCCTTTAATTGGTCCTGTCAGATATAGCTGTCTCTTTAACCGAGCCAACTTCATGTCCTATAGATTTCTCCTGTGGCTCTTGACTCTTTTACTCTCGATCAGGATTAATACCCTGCAAATCCTAGTTAAGTCTCTCCTCTTGGTTTTATCTTCGGTCGGCTTTCATAGTTGCCTCTTGTCTCGTAAGCAGAGTTACTTCATCCTTAAACCAACCCTCCGGACTTGTCATATTTTCCCCAATAGTAAGCCCCCTACTCCTTGTGTTAGCCATGTTAACACAAAGGAGTATGAGTTATTGTGTCGGTTCATATTGGGAACCAAGGTTATGATGTAGCATTTAATGCTTCTTGTATCGTCCTTAATGTACGATGGTTCGTTACTTGAGGTCGCACGAGCGGACAACCATCAAGTCGTCTCGCCCGTTAATGAGCGTCGAACATGTGTTGAGGACGTTAAACGCGTCAGTCGGTGTGTGACACACTCGTCGGGTGGGGGAGTCAAAGCTAGCATCGATTTGACTCCTCCTTAAATGCGGGTGTCATGTGGGTCAACTATAAAAGGAGGTGCGGGAGCGTCTTTCGCATTTTTCGCTCTCCCGTTCAATCTCCCTCTCCATTTTTCTTCCTCCTCCTTTACTCCGGTGTGCTTGCAAGTTACTCATTTTGCCACTCTCCATTTAGCTTTCTTCTTTCCTTCCTTATCTTTGTACCTTTCGCCTCTCTGGTGAGTCCTTTTTCTCCCTCCTTTTTTAGCTTTTTAGCTGTAATGCATGCCTCAAGTCCCCGGGAGGCAGTTTCCAGTGATGAGGGCGAAACGAGGCATCTCTGAAATTTCATGAAATTGCCCTCTTTACTAGCGGAGATGGCGATAGGTGCCAATGAGGCCTTCCAACATGCTGTCAGAGTGTCCAGTGGGGCTTCAACAGAATGCTCCACGTCAGCGGGCCCTTCCGGCTTAAGACATGCCCCTGGTAGGCCCATTCCCCATTTCCTTGGTGATGACTTGGGAGAAGAGGAAGAATTAGAAGAAGAAGCTGTTGAGCCGGCCCTTCTTGAGAGGTCAGCAAGGGCTGAGCTTAGGGGGAACCACTGAGTCGATTCTTCCGAGGAGATCGGCTCAGTTTGTTGAGTCGACAGCTAAAGAAGGAGAGGTTGCATAGAGTGAGGAGATCAGAGACGAATAGAAGGGGCCGGTTCCCTCGATCTTGACTGAGGCAGATTTGGATAGAATTCGAGTCGGGTATCATGTTCCCGACTCAATAATTATCCGTTTCCACTCCTGAATGAGTTACCTGACCGTCCCCCTCCTGGGATGGTCACAATCTTCCAAGTTGCCATACAATGTGGCTTACGTCTGCCCTTGCAATCCGTTGCTCGGGATTTCCTTTCCCGACTCAGGATTGCTCCTAGGCAAATAGTTCTGGATAGATGGAGGAACTTTTTAGGTTGTGTAGTGTTGTGGGCTGAAGCAGAACATCCCTCACTGACCATGGATGAGTTCCTTTATCTGTATCAAATCCGACCGAATACTACACAACCCGGCTAGTATTTTTTTAGTGCTTGGCAGAACAAGGGCGGTTCCTTGATAACTGACCCTCTTACCTCTAACAAACATTGGAGAGATAGGTGGCTCTGGGCGTGCGGTCGGTGGGAGATGGTCGAGTCTGGGCTGTTCGAACCTCGCGTTCCTCGGGCTATCTCCGAAGCAGGTGACTCGGCATGCCCTTTTACTCATCTTTTCTTGTCTCGATCTTTCTGAGTCTGACTGACCATACTCTACAGTAATCTCCAAGACAAAACCGAAACTAGGAGCCAACGCTTTGGCTCCGATCAAAGATATATGGACGATAAGTCCAGAAGATCGGTCCTGGAAGTCTCTTTTATAACCAAAGCGTCTTCTTCTCTTAGGCTTAGGTTCGTCTGTGATAAGTATCTTTAGGTTACTCTATGTCACGCCCCAAACTCAAAAACTGGGCTCACAAAATTCTCGATTGTCGAATTTGTCGCCGACAGCCTCCGTAGAATCCCATTCTCGGCTCCCAATATCCATTCACCAGGTTCCGATCCTAAGATGCTACGAGGAGGATTTTCAATATTAGTTTGATTCGTAATAAGCATAACCAAAGGTATAACCTACAAACAACAACTAAAAACTCCATTACATTTTCACTATGATAAAAAAACTTACAAGTACAATGAGTATAAAGGGAAATACAATGATGATAGACCAAAAGCTCTAAAATAATCTATCACATGCTCAAGCCTCAGCACTGCTGCGATCCAACGTCACCTGCACGCAACGGTCGTGCATAAGCTTATAGAAAGCTTAGAGGGTGGTGAAACTGTGTGCGCAAGGTGGTAATGCATTCATGCAGTATCAGAGTAATGCGGAACATGCTGATGGATCCATGAATAATGTAAGATAAACCAAGGCCAGGCAATGCGAGGTGTAAATCAAGCATACAAGTCCTCATTTAAGTCCACATATCAATACGACTCAAATTTGGGATATCACCGGGGTCTAGTACACTCTAAACCATATCGTCGCCACATCACGCGCAATAAGGTAAGTGGAAGAGACTTCTCTATTCGCCTGCCAATATCGGGCTCGGCTCGTCGATTCTTCGATCTAGTCAGACTCAGCCTAGCTTTGCCCCCTACTCTCGGGCGGATAAGGCCGCACCCCCTTCCAACTGACCACGTCAATGTGGAAAGCTTGGCCATCTGGTAATCGATACTCGACGGTCATGTACCCACTCGGTCTAGAAGTTGGAGCAACCTCTTGGTACCATAAGGGTTTAAGAACTTTCACCCAAGGATATCTATAGCACCCCATGTAAAATAAGATTTTCGGTATCCAATCCTGCCAACCACGATACGCCTGTGGAGGCTACGGCCCTGATGTTGTTAGGGTGTACAGTAACCATGTCACACAATGCGAAATGCATGAATCACACTATTCAATCATGCGGCAATCCTGCACGTATCGTGCGCTCATGTGAGGCAACACTGCCTAACCGGGAGCCCATAAACAATCTGCCAGAAGGCATATGCTATGATCAGTCACTTCTCATATCAAGCATACATATGATGCGTATGATCATGAATCATGGAACTATATTAATCATGTTATGAAGTAATGCACTATCCTAACAACGCAGGTGCCCTAGACGGCCTACACACAACAAGTACAGGTCTATCAATGGGCCCTAAAGAGAGTCTTAATGTGGACATTTAACTAATATTATACTCGCAATGTGGATGTCAAAACATCATTGCTCCCAAGGCATAGCCCGTCGTAAACATCATTACATAAACCATGCTAGGATCACATATTGCAATGGACCTTAGGTACATCCCATTGGGCCTTAAATACAACAAATGGGTCATATCATATGGGCCTTATGTTCATCAAGTGGGCCAAATCAATGGGCTGCACCAATGGCTTTATGTAAATTGCAATGGGTCATAACCCGTGGATCTTAGAATACATCAAAAAGGCCTAATCACATGAGCTTTATGTGTATCAAATGGGCCACACCCATTGGACCCCATATGTACATCAAATGGGTCTCAACCCATAGGCCCCAATACATCTCAATGGGCCCTAACCCATGGGCCCCTAATACATCAAATGGGCCTCAACCCATGGGCCTTACATATATATCAAAGTGGGCCTCAACCATGGGCCACAAATACATCGAATGGGCCTTATAACATGGGCCTTACATCCACATCAAAGTGGCCCCAATGGACTACCTTAGATAAGTCAAGATGGGCCTCATAACATGCCAAGGTGGGGTCCACTTGGACTATGGATCTGGCTCATTCTTTAACTCATAATATAAAATGAGCTTTTAAAATGGATGGATGAACTTGGGTGCAACCCATGCATCATGGTGGGTCCCATATAAATGGACAACATGGAAGAACACAAGCATCAATGGGTCCCACCGTCCAGCCCTGGACGGTGTGGTGGAAACACATGCATCATTGTGGGTTCCACCGTCCATGGTGGATGGTGTGAATAAAACACATACATCATTGTGGGTCCCACATGGGGCCCACTATAACGTTGCTTGCCATCCAATTTGTTCATACGGCCACGGAGGCCCTGGACGAAGAGTGAAAACAAATTTCATATTGATCCAAAACATCTGGGCCACAAAAGGTTTCAATGGTAGACGGTTCGACCCCACTGTTTCATATGATGTGGGCCACCTGGGTCCTAGATCGGGCTAATCTTTAGAGGGCCCACCACCCTAGAAGGGGCCCACAAGATGCATGGTTTGGATGACAAATAAGCATCATGGTGAGGCCCACGGCTGGAGCCGTGGGACTCTGTCCGCACGCACCCCCGTGCGTAGTAGGCGCTACTTGCGCCTCTGGCAGCAGCAGCGACCTCCTGCTTATGCTAATTTTTTTTCTTTTATTTTTGGTGGTTTCTGAGGTTTTTCCTCAGTGGGGCCCGTATCAAATGAATCCACCCCAGCCAATGGATTCTACAGTCCATAACTCATCCATCAAGTCCAATATTAGGCATTTTTCAGTGTATAAAAAAATCTGGGGGACTTTAAATGGTAGAGATCACTGTTTTCTAAGTTATAGCCCACCAGATGCTCCGATCAACCTTATTTTTTGGCTCAACGCTTAAAATGAGTTGGTATATATGATAGACTGCGTGGATTGAATACATACATCAAGGTGGGGCCTATATGAGTGAGCCACCCGCATAAGCTTGAAAACAAGCTAATATTTATTTTTTTTCCAATCCACGTCCAGCATTATTGGATGTTGGAGGGGTTAAGTACACACGTAGGTGAGGTGGGCCCTGCTCAGGTGGGCCACCACATGATAGATGGTATGGGTACAACGCATATAAAGTGGGCCCCACTTATAAATTGTTTGGATAAAATACATACTTCATGGTGGGGTCCATCCTGATGGGACACACCACCACATCATCATCACATGAAAAGAAAATGAAAAAGAGAGGGAGAGAGAGAGAAAGAGAGTGGGATACGCATGATGGAGGGACCCCGACACTATGAGCCCTCCCTTGGAACCAATCATACATTAAGTAGGTCTCATTACACATGGGCCCATTAAATCAAAATCCAACGGTGGAGATTCCTTCTCCACTAAAATAGATGGTCTACATGAATTTTTTAATGCAAGGAAATAAATATCATGATGGGTCCATAGAGATTGGCCCCATCATGGAATGATCATGATGATCAAATGGGCCATCGACCACATCTTAGGGTCCCAAGTGAGATCCAAACCATTGATCGGTTGTCCTCACTTGGCCCATCTTAAAAATATGAAAACTACTCTATCAAAGCACCCCACTGCTTGATCTTCTTGTTCCCTTGGCTTCCTTAGCTCCTTATCTTCGATTCCAACGGAGGAGATGAGGTTTGGATGGTTGAGATGGGAGATGAAGGGGTAGGAAAGGTGGCCCACACTTGTAGCTTGGAAGAGAGGGAGAGGCATGGGATGTGTGGATTTTCTCTTGCTTGGGAGAGTGGTTTGAGAATGAAGGAGATAGAGAGAGAGAGAGAGAGTTGTAAAGGGAGAGAGAGAGTGATGGGTGATGGAGTGATGGATGTGGTGAGTGATGGGTGTAAGAGACTTTTTGACTTTTGTAATTTTTGGTGTAAGAAAGGTATGGGCTTATAAGAGACTTTTTGACTTTGGGGCTTACTTGGGAAAGGGTGAAAGGTGATGTGTACTTGACATGTACTTGACCCTTGATGGGATTGATTGATGTGACAAGTCATAGAGATTCTCTTGGGTTTCACAACTCACGGCGTTTTTCTTGCACCGAACGTTGGCCCACATCTCCTGGCCAAGGTATCGCCCTGGCACGCGAGTCTCGGCATCAAAACCGCGGTGACGGCACGGTCATTATGGTACAAGTCTTGGGTTGAGTCGACTTGAGTTGACGATGTGCAAATCAGGGTCACACGTAAATACCGGTTAAGGGTCGAAGGTTGTCAAAATTTGACCGGGAAGATCGCGAAAGTCTATGGAACGGTACGGTCTAGGATACGAGGCTTACACTCTGGCCCATCTTTTTTAGAATTTTTCTGACTGTGTTTTGTCTGACACAGATATGGCTGAAGCTCGACCCTTACTGAAGCCGTCTTCTAAGTTGAAGGCTCCCCCTAGGTCGGTGCTTCTGTCGGAGCCACGACCTTCTAAGAAGGCGAAGACTGTTCCTTTGGTCATGGAGCCACTTATCTCAGTCGCTCATGCTCCGACCGTTCCAACCGTTGTCATTCTCTCTGACCCTGAAGAGAGGGTAGAGGGTGTCAGTGAGTCCCGGGCAACTTTCGAACCAGGACTCATTGCAGAGCGGGTCTAGGGACGAAGGGAGGAGCAGAGAGGGGAGACCTCAAGGGGGGAGGTGACTCAACAGGAGACCTCATCCTTCTGTCGGGCTGTGGGAGATATGGTCCCTTGGGCTGTTGCTTAAGGGAGTGAAAAGGAATTCTCCTCCCTCTTATAAGCCCTTGGGAGTCGGATACTTGCCTTTACAGCGAGAAACTTTCTTTAGGTAGGATTTGTGCTTATCTCTTCACTCGTTCTCTCTTCTTTTTTTTTCATTCTGACTGTCCATTTCTTATACATTTTGCTCCTTTCCTACTGAGAGTCAGCGAGGATCTGGCCGAGTTTGAGAGGGCTCAGAGGGCTGTGGTTGATACTGAAGCAGCTCAGAAGCGGGCAACAAAGGCGAAGGCTCAACTAAAGATTACCTCATCTCAGGTAGGTCGTCTGACAGGAGAGCTGAGCATCGCTCGGAAGGTGACCGAGGATGCTAAAGTTGAATGTGCTCGATCGGCCCAGAAGCTGAATAAGGCTCGTGATGAGGGCCTATAACTCCGTCTAGCTCGGGATGCCTTTGAGGAGAAGCTGGCTCGGCTGAAAGCCGATACGAAAGTGACATTCGAGATGGCCAGGAAAGAGGCTGGGAAGAAGGCTGTGAAGGACTTCCTCGAGTCTCCAAAGTTCGAAGATGAGAGGGATCGTCTATACGAGAGTGAGTACGCTGCTTGCATTAAAGTGATGAAGTAATTTTTTTCCGGCCTCGATCTCTCCAAATTCGAGGATGGCCCTCACGAGGATATGACAGTTGAAGTGGCTGAGGCCGATGATGCGGTGGCTAGAATCGAGGTCTAGTCTAGTGTGGTCCCAGCTCTCGAGGCTATTCTGAGTGATCCTTGATGACCTCAGATCTCAAATTTTGGAACCATCATAAGCTCCATTTTGGTACCATCATCAGCTTCAAGCGGGCCCGTAGGTAGTTCTTGCCGAGGGAAAAGTTCATGTATTGCCCAACCTTTCTTTTACTATTAACCCTTTTAGTCAAAGTCAGATAATGTTATGCTAAGGCAAGATGTAACTCGATGTAACCAACATACTGATAAATGAATATACTTAGTTTTATTTTATTCATTTTTGACTCAGTTTACATGTTCACCATTTTCGAGTCTTTTTCATTGCTTTGTTATGCCGACTTTAAGGATAGTATATTTTCAAATGTTCGGCATTCCATGGATGAGGTAACAATTGCCTAGTCAGATCTTTTAGTTGGTACATTCTTGATTTATGGTGCTTGAGACGACATAGGGGCCCTCCTAATTGGGTCCCAGTGTACCTACGCCAACTTCCTTGGTATTGAGGAATATTTTTTGGAGGACCATGTCCCCAACTCAAAAATGTCTAACTTTCACTCGGGCATTATAGAATCGAGCTACCTGTCGCTGTTGAACCATCATACGTAGCCGAGCCTTTTCTCTTTGCTCTCCACAATGTCGAGTCCGAGAGAAAGTAGTTCTTCATTTTCTTCTTCATTAAATGAGCTGACTCGAGCAGAAGGCAATCCAATCTCTATCGGAGTGACGGCTTCCAAGCCATAAGCAAGGGAGAAAGGGGTTTCTCCTGTAGCGTTCTGGACTGTAGTTCGGTAAGGCCATAGTATTTTTAGACGTTCCTCAGCCCATGCTCCTTTGGCTTGGTCAAGTGTAACGCCCTGGAAAAATCCATACTGAAACTCAAGTATTAACTCGACCAGAAATCACGTAGGATTAATTCCTTTAGAAAATATGCGTAAGTTAGCTAGCGCAACGCTAGAGTAGCTGTGAAATAGTCCCTGATCACTTTAAATACATTCTACAAGACCCAAAACTTGTAGAATTCATGACGTTATAATATCTTGAAACCTAAGATCAAACTCTAAACTGGTTTGTCCTCAGGAACCCTTTGAAACTTTGTATTGGATCTAGACCGCGCGTCGAAAGTCCGATACTTACAATCTTAGACCGTTATGACCGCTTAGCTGGACTTGACAATCATTTCGAAAATCAAGCCCAACCGACATTCAGAGGCTATTTCATTGAGCCTGGAGTGAAGAGAGTGAGAATAGGGCAAATGCTTAAGAAATTAAATTTAAATCTGACATGTGACTTGGTGCGTTATTATCAAGCATTCTGACCATCAGAATTCAGCCAAATTACACCCTCGGATCAGGAAAAATTTCTCTTTCATATTATGAGACTTGTAGACTTGATCTATGTGCGATGACCACTGAACTGAAACTGGACCGCCACGTGCGATTTATGAACACTACTGGTCTGAAAATGGGATGTGAGCAACATCCAGTGACTAAGAGCTTAAGTCCGATCGCGTTCGGCCAGGGGACCTCCCGAAATGCCTTTTTGGACCAGAACAGCCCCGATTTGGTTAGACCTCAAGTAAACATTGTTTCCAAGCCTATTTTGGGAATGTTTTAGCTTATAAAAGGGCTTTAAACCCTCACTTATCTCACCCATCCGAATTTGCTAGAAACCCTAGCTGGTGTGAGGGAGAAAGTGAGAGTTTGTGAGAGAAAGTGGGAGTGATCTTCCTGCCACTTGCACTACCTGTTGCACGTGCTTAAGCAACGCATCTCAATCACTTTTCCAGTGATTCCGCCGCATTTCTAGGTAAGAAAAGACCCTAACTACTTGTTGATTTAAGGTTCCATCGATTCCTTAGCAATGTAGCTTACGAATCTTGTGTATTAGGCTGTCTGTTCGTCGTTGACGAAGCGTATACTCTCCGTTCGAAATGATACACCTTTAGGGAAAAAGGTGCGGATTTTAGACGCTTTGATTGACTGATTTCAAAGCTTTCAATATCGTTTAATAGTAGATTATCGACGGCAACGCCATTTGACATGTACAACATGCTGTCCGTTTCCTGTTTCGTAAACGTAGGAAAAATATGAGATTTAGGGCATTTTAGTCATTTGTAGGAAATACTGTATACATCCATATTTTTCTGAAATGGTTGACATGCCTTTTTGTTGCATTAGAATATTAGGAATGCGTGTATAATTGGATTGGAGAAGAGATTCGCCCAAATGCGCACTTTGAGTCGACATACACTATGTAGACTTAAGTGTGTAGACTAAGTGTTTGTATAAATATTTGTATTAGTATGTATTGAATTAAATGGTGTTGTGAATTAGTTTAAGATTGAATTCTCATATAATATGCTGATGTAAATGATTTCCTTCATGTTGGCGATATGCATGATTTCATTATCTGTATGAAATGCATGTGATAGATGATTCACTTAAGTTGTATGTTATAACATGTTTCAACATGCTTATATTGTTGTATTTCATTTCCATTACTCTTATATGATTGATGTTGTAGATTCACAAATGTTTGGGGCTATACTTAGTCCAGGCAGTCGGTAACAGAGAAAATTCGTGGCTGGCTTGTATTTGCCACGAAGGACGCGTCGATGAACAGAGTTGTGTTTGGAGTTGGCGGCAGTGGTTAGGCCACGCGGAGTGTTTCACGCACTTCATGTCGTTCGACTTGTGATGCGCTCGTGCTAGTCGAGCCCGTCAAGTAACCCGACTGGCCGTTGATTGTTCACCCTGTATGAATCATAACTGCTTGAACCTAGGGTACTGAACTTACCGTTGGAAACCCTGTTAACCATGGTACCTTGATCCACAAAGACTCATGAGCTGGGCATGGTGGTATGGGATACCGTGGTCGAGCTGTCGGCCTACGCTGGGGCCACAAACCTTCCCATAGTGACCAGTGAGCACCTACGACTCGTGAGCAGATTATGGTGGTATGCGACACTATATTCTTACTATCGGCCTACACTGATCAGGTGACGAGCCCTTTGTAGTGACCGCGAGCGTATTCTGAGTCTACGGGAGGCGACGATCCTTCCGTAGCAATGAGAGTACAGTAGGCCTGTATTGATAAGGTGATGGGGGAGCAGTGCAACGAGTGCGAGCAACAGCCCTTGCAGCGACCTACAAAATATACATCGTATGAGATTACTAGGAGTGACGACCCTAGACAGGATCTGTGTTGGGATTGATATAAATAAGGTACCTTAGTTTCCCAATACTGTTGTATGAATGGACTAATAATAACTCGTTAATCATATCACCATCACATTGCATGTGCCTGGAAGATGTGGAGCACTGTGGGAAGAAAGCATGCCGCGGGCGTAAGATGGTGCCGTATGAGGGAGATCGTCGGTGAGGGCATCCATCATGTCATGTCATATTACATTAACAACAGTATTTAGGAATGTTTGATTAATTGCTTTACTATTATCGCATGATTGATTTGAGAAATGCTAATCTCTGCTCTATTATTCCACTGAGTTGATCACTCACTCCTATGTTACGGGATGGTGTTTGCAACACCCACCAGACCCTGTCTTAGATGTAGGTGAGGCAGCGATTTAGGAGGCAGAGCCGGATTATGATGAGGACTAGGATGAGTTCTCATATATGCAGTTTCACAACGTCTTTGCATAGGTGGCCTGGATTGGCAGGACATACTAGTTAGACTTCTGACATTTTGATTTTGTTTTATTACATGTATATGAGACTCAGAGATGTATTCATACTTTGGAGACAACTGAGATTTATTTTGTTTTCCATACAGTGATATATATATTCTTCAGTCTTCCGCTTGCTTTTATCACTGAATATGGAGTATGGATTGTAGTTTTGGTATAATTTCACTCATGCGAATGCTTTAACTCAGACAACAGGGAATCATAATCATATTTGTTACATAAGTGACGGTCTGGAACTCGGGAGTCGGGTTTATGCACGACCCCCGATTTTCAGGGTGTTACATCAAGCTTGGTCCGAAGATGTTGTTTGATGATCTTGTTGACTGCTTCGACTTGTCCATTTATTTGAAGATGATGAGGCGACAAATACACTTTCCTGATTCCCAGATTGTTGCACATCTCGCGGTAGCTTTTATTGTCGATCTACTTCCCATTGTCGGTAACAATAGTCTAAGGTATACCAAACCGACAGACAATATTCGTCCATATAAAGTTTGTAATATTTTGTTCGGTTATCTTTGCCAATGGTTCTACCTCGACCCACTTTGTGAAGTAATCCACTGCCACAACCGTGAACTTGGTTTATCCCTTCCCTATGGGGAGGGGTCCAATAATGTTTATTCCCCACTATGCAAAGGGCCAAGGACTGGTCATAAGAGTTAGTTCCTCAGGAGGTTGTCTCGGAATAACCGCGAATCATTAACATTTATCATATCTTTGGATGAGCTTATGAGCATCATGCTAGATAGTTGGCCAGTAGTATCCTTACCGTAAAACTTTATGTGCGAGAGATCGCCCTCCTAAGTGATTTCCACAGATCCCTTCATGAATTTCCCACAACACATAGTCGGCTTCATCATGGTCCAAACATCGTAATAATTGAGTATAATAACCCTTCTTATACAATGTCCCATTGAGTATTGTGTAGCGAGAGGCTCGAATTTTCACTCATTGAGCCTCGGCACGATCTTTAGGCAATTCTCCACTGCCAAGGTATCGGACGATTGAATCACTCCAGGTAGGTCCTGACTAGATTGGAAGTACGGTCGAGCCAACTGGTTCCATGATACTCGGTTTAGCAACGCACTCAATCGGAACAGATCTGGGTATTTGTTAGCAGAGGCGAGTTTCGCAAGTAGATCGACCTTGCCATTTTCTGTTCGAGGGATCCGAGTGACAATACAACATTAAAATCCGCTCATCAGCTCTTTTACTTTTTTCATATAAGCTTTCAGCTGTTCTTTCCGTGTTTGGTACATACTCATGACCTGATTGACGACCAACTGAGAATCGCTGAAAACGTTAAGATGTGAAACACCTAAGCTGGCCTCAAGTCGAAGACCGAGTAACAATGCTTCGTATTCCGCTGTGTTGTTCGAGGCTTGAAATCCAAGTCACATGGTATACTGCATATAGGTCTGATCGGGAGTTTCTAGTACTACTTCTGCCCCGCTTGCCTTAGAGTTAGAGGAGCCATTAACATATAGCTTCCAAGGGGTTGGGTTGGGCAAAGACTCGGGGAGAGCGGTTGTCAGTTTCGCGACTAACTCAGTAGCATGCATGTCAACATACAGTGTGACTTTAACGATGAACTCAGCCATGACCTATCCCTTGATTGCTACCCTCGACTTATACTGAATGTCGAATTGTTGAGTTCGACTGCCCATTTAGTGAGGCGAGTTGACGCTTCCGGTTTCTACAGAATCTGGTGTAGTGGGAGGTCGGTCATGACGATAATGGTATGAGCCTGAAAATATGGCCGAAGTCGATGCGAGGAAATGACTAAGACTAAGGCCACTTTTTCCAAGAGTGGGTATCTTGTCTCTGCCGGTAGAAGTACCTTGCTAACATAATAAACGGACAGCTACTTTCCTTCATGTTCTCGTATCAAGGCTGAGCAAATCGCAGCCTCGGACACCGTGAGATACAACAATAGGGCTTCTCCAGGCTCGGGCTCTGATAAGAGAGGCGGAGATCCGAGATAAGACTTTAATTGTTGGAACGCAGCTTCGTACTCTTCCGTCCAGTCTACTACCTGTCGTCCCTTCAATTGTTTAAAAAATGGGAGACATTTATCGGTAGCTCGGGATAGGAAACGGTTAAGTGTCGTTACTCGTCCAGTTAGTTTTTGTATATCTTTAATCATTTTCAGGGACTCCATATCGAGCAGTACTTTTATTTTCTCTGGATTTGCCTCAATCCCTCGCTGACGGACCAGGAATCCGAGGAACTCCAAAGGCACATTTGCTTAAATTTAACTTCATTTGATACTTGTGCAAGATCAGGAACATCTCTTCTAGGTCGTCTATATAGTTGACCTCGTGTACACTTTTGACGAGCATATCGTCAATGTATACTTCCATGGTTCGACCAATCAACCGAGCGAATATTTTGTTCACCAATCTTCGATACGTTGCTCTAGGATTTTTCAAACCAAAATGTATCATACAGTAACAATAAAGACCCTTGTCAATGACAAAGGTGATTTTTAATTTATCAGATTGACACATTACAATTTGGTTATATCCTGAATATGCATTCATAGAACTAAGGAATTTATGCCCCGTTATACTATCTACCAACTGATTTATCCTTAGAAGAGGAAAGCTATCCTTTGGGCAAGCTTTGTTTAAGTCGGTATAGTCAATATAGACTCGCCACTTTTCATTGACTTTTTTTACAAGTACGACATTAGCTACCCATTCCGGGTAGTATATCTCTTCTATGAATTTTACCTTGAGGATCTTGCTGACCTCTTCTTCAATGACAGTGTACCTTTCTGGGCCGAGTGCTCGTCGCTTCTGTCGGATCGGGTGGTAGGTCAGATCAATATTGAGTCGGTGAGTAATTACATACGGGTCAATTCCTAGCATGTTTTCATGGCTCCAAGCGAATATATTAGTATATCATCAGAGCAGGGCTATCAGATTCTCTTTCAGGGGCGATTGCAGAGATGAGCCAATTTGCACCATTTTAGAAGCATCTGTCTAGGTCAGAGGCACCAAGATTAGGTCTTCAACTGGCTGTCCTCATTCATGAGTCTCGGTTAGAGGGTCTAACGATTCAATCATTAAATCCTCGACTGGAGCTTTCTCGGTGGGGATCTTTACAGCAGTTGCATAGTAGCGCCTTGCGTCTTGCTGATTTCCTTTGATAACTCCTACTCTCGACTTGGTTGGAAATTTCATGGAGAGGTGGTATGTAGATACCACTGCCTGAAGGAGACTCAGCGATGGCCAGCTGAAAATAGCGTTATAGACTGATGGTTAATCAACTATTAAGAAATTGACCATCACAGTAGCCTGATGTGGGGGATTCCCTGCTGTGAGTGGTAGGGAGATAATTCCTTCTGGGAGTGTCTGTCCTCCTGAGAATCCTATTAATGGGGTACGAACCAGTCACAATGCCGATAGTTTAACTCCCATTTTGTCAAATGCCTGAGTGAACAATACGTCGGTCGACGATCCTGTGTCGACCAATATATGAAATACCTTACGGTTTGCGATGGTAAAGGTGATCACTAGTGCATCATCATGGGGGTGATAGATGCCTTGGGGATCCTCATCAGTGAAGGAGATACAATACTTCTCCCTCTTCTTCTCCTTGGAAGGCCGAGCTATAATTGAGAGTTCAGACTCGGGTCAGCTGAGGCTTCTGTCATGATTTTTTTATGCATTATTTGAATCACCTCCGCCTCTGGGACCTCTGACTATTATTTGAATTTCCTCCATGGGTCGGTTGTCCACTGGGCGTTCTTCAGTCATCTGGGTCCTCTCGACGTGTTCTGTGAGTCGGCCTTCTCGGATGAGCCTTTCAATCTCTTCTTTCAAATGGATACAGTCGCTCGTATTGTGCCCATGATCGCAATGTAATGACAATATTTATTTTTATTCTGGCGATTAGGGTTGCTCCGAAGCCTATCGGGCCAATTAACGAACCCTTTACTTTTAATCTCTATCAGTACCTGCTCTTGAGACTTGTTGAGTGGAGTATAAGTGGAGAACTTTCGGTCAGATCATTTACTCGACTTACGTTCATCCCGGGTTCGATCGTCCTTATGCTTTTTTCCTCCAGCCGAGTCAACTTTTTTTTTTGGCTGACTCTTTGGCTGAGGTCTTTGCATTCTGGGCAGCTTCACGTAAGATTCTTGTTTCTTCAACGTCTGCGTATTTGTCTGACCGAGTCATGAATTCGGCTAGAGTCATCGATGAATTTTTATCTAGAGAGGCCAGGAACGACTTATCTCTAACACCTTACATAAGGGAGTTGAGTGCTGTCTCTTCTTAGTGTTTCCAAACCTGAAGCGATTCGAAATTGAAACGCTTGATATAGTCTTTCAGTTACTCTCCCTCCTTCTGAATTATATTATTCAGATGAGTCAGGGGCTTTAATTTCTTCTTCCCACAAATAAAATTGGTGAGGAAGGCGTCGCTGAGCTCCGCAAATGAACTGATTGACTTTGGCTTTAGTTGCTTGAACCAGAGTGGAGCTACATCGGTTAAAGTAAGAGAGAAAGCTCGACACATTACGGCGTCCGATGCATCATGCAATTCCATGTAAGTCTGAAAACATTCGAGATGCTCCGTTGGGTCGGTCTTTCTAGTAAAAGGAGTAACCAGAGGCAGACGAAACCTTTCCGGTAACCGATCTCACATTACTTCATCAACGAAACGGGATGCTTTAGCCTCGAGCCTGGTTTAACGTGTATCCCGACCCTGTTTCATATCCGCCATCTCTTCCATCACTTCTTTCTTAAAGTCTTGGAGAATGAGGCTGACGTGATCAACTGGTGGGCCATAACATAGAAACTTTGGTGGTTACCGTTAAATGTATTTCCTGGTGTTTTTAATCATCCAAAAATTTTGAACTCCGGACTCATTTTGCCTGTTACGAGCCACCGAACGTAATGGCCGGGGCAGATTTTTGTAAAGCGTGCCCCACGTGCGAAAAACCCCAGAAAAATGGGTTTTCCCAAAATTTGCAAGAGGCAGAGCCTCTACCTCCCTCTGACAGTGGCAGCCGCTGCACGCTGCTGTGTACAGCGTTAGGCGAGCGGGCGGACAGCCACCCACGGCCCCTGCCGTGGGCCCCACCATGATGTATATGTTAGATCCACGCCGTTTATGTGGTGGGCCCCCTCCAAATTTCGTCCCTATCCAATGCTCAGGTGGCCGACACCGTAGGAAACAGCGACGATTGAACTCTACCATTGAAACCTCCTTTGGGGCCCACAGAAGTTTTGAATCAATCTGATATTTTTTTTCCTGTTCATCTAGGTCTTTGTGACCTTATCAACAGGTTAGATGGTAAATAAGCATTATGGTGGGCCCCACATGGGACCCATAGTGATGTATGTGTCTTAGCCACCGTCCAGGCGGACGGTGGAAGCCCAACGTGATGTTTGTGTTTTACTACGGTGGAGCCCACCTTGCGCACGTGTTGATCACGCCACCCCCCCTCCCCTGGCTGAACTACAAATAAATATCTCAGTGGGCCTTCCCTTGGCCCACTCGCCGGATGACAAATAAATATTTCAGTGGGCCCAAGGTCCACGTGACCTTATGAAAAGATTGGATGGCAAATAGATATTACAGTGGACCCCGCCATGATGCATGTGATGCATCCAGACCGTCCATCCACTTGGTGAGATCATTTAAGGCATGAGTTAAAGTTTGGGTGGGCCGCCTATGATTGGGTTAGGCCCATTTGATTTATAAAAAGGGCCCATGGGATTAGGCCCATTTGACTTATAAGAAGGCCCATGGAATTAGGCCCATTGGATGTATTTTAAAGCCCATGGGAGTAGGCCCATTTGATATGTATAAGGCCCTTGGGTCGAGAACCATTGATGCATTCTAAGGCCCACGGGTTATGACCCATTACAATGCACTTAAGGCCCATTGATGCGGCCCATGAATGTGGCCCACTTAATGAATATAAGGCCCATAGGATATGGCCCATTTGATATATTTAAGACTCAATACGATGTACCTAAGGTCCATTGCAATGTGTGATCCCAACCTGATTTTTATAAGGATATTCTCTACGGACTATGCCTTGGGAGCAATGTTGGTTTGACGTCCACATTGCGAGTGTAATGCTGGTTGGATGTCCGCATTGTCACTCTCCCTAAGGCCCACTAATAGGCCGTACTTGTAGCATGTAGGCCATATAGGCTCGTCTTCATTATGATCAGGGCCCATCTGTTTATATTTTGGCCCATGTGATAGGGCCTACCTTATAGTGTGTTGCTCGCACCGTTCATTCACGTGGCCCCGACATGATGTACGTGTTTTATCTAAGTTGTCCAGTAATGGGCCCCTTTTGAATAAATAGGGCTCAACCCATTGTGATGTATTCAAGGCCCTGGGTTATGACCCATTACAATGTATGTAAGGCCCAATTGGCGTGGTCTATTAGATACATACATGAGGCCCATGTGAGTAGGCCTACCTTGATGTACCTTGTGGCCCATCCGTTAGGCCACTTTGATTTATTTGTGGCCGTCATTGAGGCCCACCTTGGTATATATAAAACCCATTGGAAAGGCCCATGGACACAGTCCACTTGATGAATATGAGGCCCATTAGTGCGGCCGTTGATGTAGCCCAGTTGATATATATGAAGTCCATTGGTGCGGCCCATGGGCGGAGCCCACCCGTTTGTATTGTCAGGCCCATGTTTAAGACCCATGTCTGAGGCCCATTGTAATGTATATGCTGCCCGTGTATGGGGCCCATAGTGATGTATATGCGGCCCACAGATGAGGCCCATTTGTGCGGCTCATTGATGAAGCCACTTGATGTGAATAAGGCCCATGTATAGGGCTCACCTATTGTGTATTTGGAGCTCATGGGCGAGGCCCATTGTGATGTATTCGATGCCCATGGGACATGACCCATTGTGATGTATTTGAAATCCAGATATGAGGCTCAATATGATATGTATATTAGGCCTTATGTGAGGCCGTGGGCCGCTATATGTTTTGCTCCATTGGAGTAATGTTGGTTGAATGTCCACACTGATGGGCAATGACGGTTAGAGGTCCTTATTGTGACCTTCCCTTAGACCTTGTTAGGCCAATTCTCTTCGTAGGTTAACCCAAATAAATGGGCCCCATTCACCAAAGATAGCATGGAGTCATCCGTCTGTGGTGAATGGGGCCCATTTATTTGGGTTAACCTATGAAGAGAATGGGCCTAACAAGGTCTAAGGGAAGGTCACAATGAGGACCTCTAACCGTCATTGCCCATCAGTGTGGACATTCAACCAACATTGCTCCAATGGAGCAAAATATATAGCGGCCCACGGCCTCACATAAGGCCTAATATACATATCATATTGAGCCTCATATCTGGATTTCAAATACATCATAATGGGTCATGTCCCATAGGCATCGAATACATCACAATGGGCCTCGCCCATGAGCTCCAAATACACAATAGGTGAGCCCTATACATGGGCCTTATTCACATCAAGTGGCTTCATCAATGAGCTGCACAAATGGGCCTCATCTGTGGGCCGCATATACATCACTATGGGCCCCATACACGGGCAGCATATACATTACAATGGGCCTCAGACATGTGTCTTAAACATGGGCCTGACAATACAAACGGGTGGGCCCCGCCCATGGTCCGCACCAATGGACTTTATATATATCAACTGGGCTACATCAATGGCCGCACTAATTGGCTCATATTCATCAAGTGGATTGTGCCCATGGGCCTTTCCAATGGGTTTTATATATACCAAGGTGGGCCTCAATGACGGCCACAAATAAATCAAAGTGGCCTAACGGATGGGCCACAAGGTACATCAAGGTAGGCCTACTCACATGGGCCTCATGTATGTATCTAATAGACCACGCCAATTGGGCCTTACATACATTGTAATGGGTCATAACCCAGGGCCTTGAATACATCACAATGGGTTGAGCCCTATTTATTCAAAAGGGGCCCATTACTGGACAACTTAGATAAAACACGTACATCATGTCGGGGCCACGTGAATGAACGGTGCGAGCAACACACTATAAGGTGGGCCCTATCACATGGGCCAAAATATAAACAGATGGGCCCTGATCATAATGAAGACGAGCTTAGATGGCCTACATGCTACAAGTATGGCCTATTAGTGGGCCTTAGGGAGAGTGATAATGCGGACATCCAACCAGCATTACACTAGCAATGTGGACGTCAAACCAACATTGCTCCCAAGGCATAGTCCGTAGAGAATATCCTTATAGAAATCAGGTTGGGATCACACATTACAATGGACCTTAGGTACATCCCATTGAGTCTTAAATATATCAAATGGGCCATATCCTATGGGCCTTATATTCATTAAGTGGGCCACATCCATGGGCCGCATCAATAGGCCTTAAGTGCATTGCAATGGGTCATAACCCATGGGCCTTAGAATGCATCAATGGTTCTCGACCTAAGGGCCTTATACATATCAAATGGGCCTACTCCCATGGGCTTTAAAATACATCAAATGGGCCTAATTCCATGCGCCTTCTTATAAGTCAAATGGGCCTAATCCCATGGGCCCTTTTTATAAATTAAATGGGCCTAACCCAATCATAGGCGGCCCACCCAAACTTTAACTCATGCCTTAAATGATCTCACCAAGTGGATGGACGGTCTGGATGCATCACATGCATCATAGCGGGGTCCACTGTAATATCTATTTGCCATCTAATCTTTTCATAAGGTCACGTGGACCTTAGGCCCACTGAAATGTTTATTTGTCATCTGGCGAGTGGGCCAAGGGAAGGCCCACTGAGATATTTATTTGTAGTTCAGCCAGGGGAGGGGGGTGGCGTGATCAACACATGCCCAAGGTGGGCTCCACCGTCCGCTGGACGGTGGAGGTAAAACACAAACATCACGTTAGGCTTCCACCATCCGCCTGGATGGTGGCTAAGACACATACATCACTGTGGGTCCCATGTGGGGCCCACCATAATGCTTATTTACCATCTAACCTGTTGATAAGGTCATAAAGACCTGGATGAACAGGAAAAACAAATATCAGATTGATTCAAAACTTCTGTGGGCCCCAAAGGAGGTTTCAATGGTAGAGTTCAATCGCCGCTGTTTCCTACGGTGTGGGCCACCTGAGCATTGGATAGGGCCGAAATTTGGAGGGGGCCCACCACATAAACGGCGTGTATCTAACATATACATCATGATGGGGCCCACGGCAGGGGCCGTGGGTGGCTGTCTGCCCGCCCGCCTAGGAAAACCCATTTTTCTGGGGTTTTTCGCACGTGGGGCCCGCTTTACAAAAATCCACCCCGGCCATTGCGTTCGGTGGCTCGCAACTGGCAAAATGAGTTCGGAGTTCAAAATTTTTGGATGATTAAAAACACCAGGAAATACATTTAACGGTAACCACCAAAGTTTCTATGTTATGGCCCACCAGTTGATCACGTCAGCCTCATTCTTCGGCTCAACGGTTAAAATGATACAAGGAATAGGATGGACGGCTTGGATTGTTCCCGTACATCAAGGTGGGGCCTATGCAGGTGGGCCACTCTAAAAGCTCCATTTCTTCTTCTTCTTTTTTGTACAGGGACGTCCAGCGTCCCAGACGCTGGACGGTTTGTTCTAAAAAAAAACATTGTGGTGGGCCTTGTTTAGGTGGGCCACCACTAATAGATAGTGTGGGTGCAACATATAAGGTGGACCCCACTTGAAGATGTCATGGATAGAGTACATGCCTCATAGTGAGGTCTATTCAAGTGGGCCACACAACCATATAAAGAAAAAAAGAAATGAAAGAGAGAGAGAGAGATAGAGAGTGGGACCCGCTTGTGATGGAGGGACCTCGATATTATGGGCCCTCCCTTGCAATGAATCATACAATCAAATGGGTCTTAAAGTATGTGGGACCACCAAAATTTACAATCAACGGTGGAGATCCTTTCTCCACCAAAATGGACGGTCTAGATGACCTTTCTAAGAAATAAACATCATGATGGGGTCCATGGAGAATGGCCCCATCATGGAACGATTATGATGATCCTAGTGGGCCATCGGCCACACCTTAGGGTCCCAAGTGAGATCCACACCATGGATCGGTGGGCCTCACTTGGCCCATCATAAAAATAAGAAAAACTACCCTATAGAGGCATCCAGCGTCCGATCTTCTTGCTCCAAGGGGTTCCTTAGCACCTTAGCTTTGATTTCAATGGAGGAGATGGGAAATGGAGGGTTGAGATGGGAGATGGTGGGGTAGGAAAGGTGGGCCACACTTAGAATTTTGGGAGTGCTTGGAGAGCTCTCATATGTATGGAGCTTTTCTTGGGAGAATGAGATGAGAAATGAGAAAGAGAGAGAGTGTTGTAGAGAGAGATGGGTGATGGATGGATGTGGTGAATGATGGTTGTGTAAGAAAACCTTGACTTTTGAGGCTTTTTGTGTAAGAAAGGCAAGGGAGGTGTAAGAGATTCTTGACTTTTGTGGCCTTTTGTGTAAGAGAGGTATGGGCTTTGTAAGAAATCCTTGACTTTTGTGTTTGCTTGGGAATGGGTGAAAGGTGATGTGTACTTGACATGTACTTGACATGTGATGGATTGATGTGACACATCGTAGAGATTCTCTTCGGTTCCGCAACGCGCAGCGTTTTCCTCGCACCGAACGTCGGCCTACAACTCTTGACCAGGGTATCGCATCGGCGCGCAAGTCACGCCATCGGAACCGCGGCGATGGCACGGTCGCTATGGTAACGATATCAAGTTGAGTCGATATGGGTTGACGGCGTATGAATCAGGGTCGCGCGTAACTATCGATTACGGGTCGAAGGTTGCCAAAATTCAACCGGTAAGACCGCGGAGGTCTATGGAACGGTACGGTCTAGGATACAGGTCTTATAGCTCTCCTCTCCTAATAAAAATTTTATCCTCAAAATTTATAAAATAGCCAAGGGAAGAGGAAACATCATCAAGTATATATGTCAAGGCACAACCAACCTACAAAAGGATGAAGGTAGCGCTCTCTAATCTTAACCTCGCCCTCATAAGATGCATCATTAACACTATGTTAATCCTACTGAACCTCAAATCCTAAATCAGAAACGATCGAAACTGGAATACTATGCGGTCTTATAATCTCAACGGTAGGAGCTACGTCAGAAAATCTCTAAGTTATTCGAACTCGGGGTTCTAATCATTCTAAGTTCTCAACAATCATAAAGTGAAGGACAGCTATTAGCAGATATGTGATGTTATCTCCAGGTATTCCCAAGTTATGCTCTGATACCAACTTCTGTCATGCCCCAAACCCAAAAAATTGGATTCACAGGAATCCCGATCGCCGAATCCGGTGCCGACAGCCTCCGTATTACCCCATTTTCGGCTCCTAACATTCATATGCTAGATTTTCGATCCTGGGATCATACAAGGAGAATTTTTTTTGTGTACATTTAACTAGTAATAAGCATAACCACGAGTTTACCCAAATCATAAAGGCAACATCATCATCACATATCCACTAATATAATCATTTGAATATAATGCTGAAAGAAAAAAATATATGCCAAAGTCAAAGCTCCAGAAAATAGCTGCACGCTTTAAGCTCAAAGCTGCTGCAACCTAACATCACCTGCACGCATCTATCGTGCATAAGCTTATAGAAAGCTTAAAGGGTGGTGTAAGTGTGTGCACGAGATAAGTGCCAAGTATTCAATACAATATCATAATCATACAATACTGGAAAGCTATTAATCCATAACCCATACAATGACTGAATAAGCAGAAACACTGATAAGAGCAGGAATTATCAGCGTAAACAGAAATACTGTCAATATTATAATCATACGATAACAGAATAAGCGGAAGTATGAACAAGTCCACAAGTTAATCAATATCAGAATACGCAATATAGGACAGCTATGCAAATGATGAGTCATAGATAATCAAATGTCAAATGACAAGGATATAATGTAATACACAATTCGAAAGAGCTAACAAATATCATCACTCTCATCTAAGTCACAGGAATACAGAAACATAACAACCCACAATGCCACACGCCGAGGATGTAATGGAATATGCAGTATATGGTGCTAATGGAATAACCATGCTGGAGTGTGATGTCAGGATGATAGTACGTAGTATCGCAGGCTACGGGGTCCACCACAAGGAACCTCTATCCAAACCAGTCACATACCTAAATTTGGATAGTCTGACTCAACATGGTAAATGTCACGCCTCAAACTCGAAAACCGGGCTCACAAAATTTTTGATCGCCGAATCCGGCACCGACAGCCTCCGTAGAACCCCATTCTTGGCTCCTAGCTCCCATTCGCCAGGTTCCGATCCTGGGATGCTACGAGGAGGATTTTCAATGTCAGTCTGATTCGTAATAAGCATAACCAATGGCATAACCCACAAACAACAACCAAGAACTCCATTACATTTTCACTATGATAAAAAACTTTACAAGTACAATGAGCATAAAGGAAAATATAATGGTAAAGAACAAAAACTCCAAAACGCTCTACAACGTGCTCCTGCCTCAGCGCTGCTACGATCCAACGTCACCTGCACACAACGGTCGTGCATAAGCTTACAGAAAGCTTAGAGGGTGGTGAAAGTGTGTGCGCAAGGTAGTAATATGAACATGCAATGTCAGAGTAATGCGGAATATGCAGATGGATCCATAATATCATGAGCCGTACCAAGGCTTATGCGATGCAAGACATGAATGGTGTCGGCCATCCCAAGGCCATGCGATGTGTAATGCAACTCAAGCATACAGATCCTCATCAATGTCCACACATCAATACAGCTCAAAATATGAGATATCACCGGGGTCTAGTACACTCTAAACCAGATTGCCGCCACATCGCACGCAATAAGGTAAGTGGAAGAGACCACACTATCCGTCTGGCAATATCGGGCGTGACTTGTCCATAGCGGACCCATTCCTCGAGCTGGTCAAACTCAGCCTAGGATTGCCCCCTACACTCGGGCGGGTAAGGCCGCACCCCCTTCCAACCGACTACGATACAGTGGAGAGCACAACCAACTGGTATTCGGCACTCAACGCTCATCTACCCACTCGGTCCAGACGTTGGAGCAACCTCTTGGTACCATAAGGGTTTAGGGACTTTCACCCAGGGATATCAATAGCACCCTATGTAGAACAAGATTTTCAGTAACCAATCCTACCAACCACGATGCGTCTGTGGAGGCTACGGCCCTGATGTCGCTAGGGCGCACAATACCCATGTCACACAAATGTGAAATGCATTATTCACGCTATCCAGTCATGCAACAAATCCTGCGCATATCGTGCGCTCATGTAGGGCAACAATGCCTAACCAGGAGCCCATAAACAACCTGCCCGAAGGCATATGCTATGATCAGTCAATCCTCATATCAAGCATGCATATGATGCGTATGTTCATGAGTTATGAAACTATACTAAACATGTAAATGAGTGATGAACCATTCTTACAATGCAGATGGGCCTGGACGGCCTATACACAACAAGTACAGCCCAGTAATGGGCGCTAAGGAGAGTCGTAATGTGGACATCCAACCAGCATTACACTTGAAATGTGGACGTCAAACCAACATTTCTTCCAACGCACGATCGTCGCAAATATCGTTACATAATCCGTGTTGGGCTCACACATTGCAATGGACCTTAGGTACATCCCATTGGGCCTTAAATACATCAAATGGGCTCTATCATATGAGCCTTTTATTCATCAATGAGTCACATCAATGGGCCACACCAATGGGCCTTACGTGCGTTGCAATGGGTCAAAACCCATGGGCCTTGGATTACATCAATTGGGCCTAGTTTCATGAGTCTAATATGTGACCAATGGGCCACACCAATTGGGCTTTATCACACATCAAATGGGTCCAATCCCATGGACCTTAAATTACATTAAATGGGACTAATCCCATGGGCCTTGAAATACATTCAATGGGTCCAACCCCATGGGCATAGAGGCCCACTGGAATGTTTATTTTCCATTAGACCTTGGGCCCAACATAGTGTTTATTTTCTATTCAAAATGGGCCCAACATGCTGTTTAGTTCCATCCAAACTATTCACAAGATCACATGGGCCTAGGCCCACTGTAGTATTTATCATTTATTTGCAATCCATTTTATTCAAAGGTCATATGGACCTTGGACCCATGATCATATACATATTATAAGGTATATAGTATTAAATATACATAATGGTGGGACCCACAAAACTTGATATTGCTAGGTGTCAGGGGGCCCACGATCAAAATAGATGGATGTACAACGTTGTGGGCTCCACCGTCTGTTGGACGGTGGACATAGGACACATACATCAATGTGGGTTCCTATGTGGGGCCCACTGTAACGTTCACATACCATCCAAACCACTCATAAGGTCACTCAGACCGGGATGAAGTGAAAATATAAATTTCAGATTGATCTGAAACTTCTGTGGCCCAGGAGAGGTATTTCAGTGGCAGAGGTTCAACCCAACTGATTCCTTCGGTGTGGGCCACCTGAGCGTCGGATGGGGCCAATATTTGGAGGGTGCCCACTGCTGGGGGTGGCCCGCCTTGTGGGCCGGTCGGATGGCAAATGAACATCATGGTGGGGCCGACGGCTGGAGCCATGGGTCCCTGCTGGACGCTTCCCGTCCGCCGAGCGTCAACGCGACACGCGCTGTCAGCGCTGGCAGTAGCAGCAGCAGCTGCTGCTGCTGCATAATTTATTATTTTTTTTTAAATCACTAATTTTTATGATTTTTCAGGTGTGTGGCCCACATCATATAAATCCACACCGTCCACTAACTTCCCTGATTCAAAACAAGCCTAACGAGTCCAATATTGGACATTTTCAGCATGTAGGAAGGAATCTAGGAAACTTTAGATGATGGAGATTACATTTACTAAGATATGGCCCACCAGATGCTCCGTTCAATCTCATTTCCTGGCTCAACGCCTAAAATGAGATGGTGAAAGGGATGGATGGCTTGGATTAGAACTATACATCAGGGTGGGGCCTATGCAGGTGGCTCAGCCCAAAATTCCTTTTTCCTTCTTTCTTTTTCCCTTTTTTTTAATATAGGGACGTCCAGCGTCCCAGACGCTGGATGGTTTGGCATTTAAAGAAAAGATTATGGTGGGCCCTGATTAGGTGAGCCACCACTGATGGATGGTGTATTACAACATTTAAGGTGGGCCCCACTTGAAGGAAACTTGGACAAAAGAATACTTCAAGGTGGGGTCCATTCAAGGGGCCACACAATCCTAAAATAAAATAATATAAAAATAAATGAATAAAAGAGAGAGAGATGGAGAGAAAGAGAGAGATGGAAGGTGGGACACGCGTGTGATGGAGGGACCCCGACACTATGGGCCCTCCCTTGCAATAAATCATACAACAAGTGGGTCATTTAGCATAAGGGACCATCAACACTTAAAATCAACGGTGGGGATCCTTTCCCCACCAATATTGATGGTCTAAATGACTTTTCTAAATGAAATAAATATCATGATGATCCAAGTGGTCTATCGGCCACAACTTAGGGTCCCAAGTGAGATCCACACCATTGATCGGTGGGTCTCACTTGGCCTTTCATAAAAATAAGAAAGAAACTATCCTATAAAGGCACCCACCGTCCGATCTTCTTGCTCTTAGAAGTTCCTTGGCACTTTAGCTTGGATTTCAATGGTTAAGATGAGGAATGGAGGGTTGAGATGGGAGATGATGGGGTAGGAAAGTGGACCACACTTGGAGCTTAAAAATTTTGGAGAAATCCTCATACTTATGGAGCTTGCTTGGGGTTTGAAATGAGAAAGAGAGAAAGAGAGAGTGTTGTAGAGAGATGGATGGATGGATGAATGATGGTTGTGTAAGAAAGTATTGACTTTTGAGGCTTTTGTGTTAGAGAGGTATGAGAGATGAAGACTTTTGTAGCTTTTTGTGTAAAAGAGGTATGGGTTTGGGAGACTTTTGTGGTTGCTTGGGAAAAGGGGTGAAATTGATGTGTACTTGACATGTACTTGATTGATGGATTGATTGATTGATGGGATTGATGTGATTGATGTGACACATCGTAGAGATTCTCTTGGGTTTCGCAACGCATGACGTTTCCTCTCACCGAACGTTGGCCCATATCTCTTGACCAGGGTATCACCTTGGTGCGCGAGTCGCGGCATCAGAACCGCAACGACGGCGCGGTCGCTATGGTATTGGTCTTGGGTTGAGTCGACTCGGGTTGTTGGCATATGAATCAGGGTCGCGTGTCGATATCGGTTAAGGGTCGAAGGTTGCCGGAATTCGACCGGTAAGACCGCGAGAGTCTACGGAAAGGTACAGACCAAGGTACGGGTCTTACGGTAAACTCCTGATCTTAGGTTAGTCACGTGCCCAACCGAAATCCTTGCCATAACGAAGATACATAATAATTAGTTGCACACCACCAGCCTGAGTGGATAGTGAATGGATGAATGAATGAATATGCAATTCCTACTCAGTAGCCTGTCAGCACAGTAGCCTGCCAACTGCTGGTAGCTCGCCCAGGCCTCAGCCCCGCCCACATCAGCGTCCACCCACGTGCGCCTGCCCACATGCACAATAGTGACGGGGTGTCATAATATGATGTCAGTCCTCATATCAGTACGGTTCCTCTCTGGAGAAATTACCAGGGTCTATTACACTTCACACCACCTGCCGCCCCAATCAAGCGCAAAACTGGATAAGTGAAAGAGATCTCACTATCTGCCTGTCAGTAGTCTGCCAATACCTACCCAGCTCACCGATAGCGGACCTATTCCTCGAGCTGGTCAAACTCAGCCTAGCTATGCCTACTCCCTCGGGCGGGTAAGGCCACACCCCCTTCCAACCGACCATGACACAGTGGAGAGCGCAGTCATCTAGTAATCGGCACTCAACGCTCATCTACCCACTCGGTCTAGACGTTGGAGCATCCTCTGGAACTAAGAGGGTGTTTAGGGATTTTCACCCAGGGCCATTTATAGCAGCCCGATGCTCGAACCAAACATTTTCGGTGTTCCATCTGGCCATCAACGATATGCCTGTGGAGGCTACAACCCTGATATCGCTAGGGCGTACAGTAATCACAACACACAATGTAAGATGCATGAGTCATACAATCCAGTCATGCACCAATCCTGCGCATATCGTGCGCTCATGTGAGATAACCTCCGCCTATCAGGGAGTCTCATATCATCCTGCCCAATGACATATGCAATGGTCAATCACATCTCATAACAAACATGCAGATGATGCGTATGGGCATGTATCATGATGCTATCGGTCCGTGTAACGCCCGTGAAAAATCCGTACTTGGGCTCGAGTACCAACTCGACCCGAAATCGCGTAGAATTAATTTCCATGGAAATTAAGCGTAAGTTAGCTAGCGCAACGCTAGAGTAGCTGGGAAATAGTCCCTGATCACTTTAAATACGTTCTACAAGACCCAAATCGAGTAAAACAAACAACTCTACAATACTCTATAACCTCGGATCAAACTCTAAGCGGGTTTGTCCTCTGGACCACATTGAATTTTTGTATTGGATTTAGACCGCGCGTCGAAGGTCCGATACCTCCTATCTTAGACCGTTAGAACTGCCCAGCTGGACTTGACAATCATCTCGAAAATCAAGTCAAACCGATAATAACAGACTATTTCGTTGAACCCGAACTGAAGCGACCGCGAATAGGGACAGATTTGGAATTTCAAATTCAAATCTGGCACATGACTTGACGCGTCAGTATTAAGCGTTCTGACCGTCGGAATTCATCCAGATTACACCCTCGGATCAGGAAAAATTTCTATTTATTATCATAAGACTTTCAGCCCTGATCTACGTGCGGTGACCGCTGAACTGAAACTGGTCCGCCACGTGCGATCTGCGAACCCTGCCAGACTGAAAACTTAATACGAGCTACATCTGGTACACATGAGCTTAAGTCCGATTGCAATCGACCAGGGGACCACCAGAAAACAGCTTTTGAACCGAAACAGCCCCGAAATGGATAGGCACCAAGTAAACTTCGTTCCGGAGCCTATTTTTGGCATTTTTAAGCTTATAAAAGGGGTTGAAACCCTCATTTCCCTCTCTCATCTGAAAATTCCAAACCCTAGAGAAAAGGAGAGAGAGTTTGAGAGAAAGAGGAGAAAGGATTTTTCCCGCTTCCGAGCTGCCGATTGCTGTTGCTTCAGCACCTCTTCCCAATCACCTGGCTGGTGATTTCTCCGTTCTTTCAGGTACAAAACAACCCTAGAACTTGCTGATTTAGGGTTTATCCAGATTTTGGGCGTGTTAGCTAACGTATTTCGTAAATCAGGTTGTCCTACTGCCGTAGACGAAGCGTACACGCTCCGTTCAAAATCACGCTTCCGTAAGAGACTAGGTGAGGATTTTAGACGCTTTGATTGACGGTTTACAACGCTTTCAATGTCGTTTAATAGTAGATTATCGACGGCATCGCCGTTTGACATGTATAACATACTCTCCGTTTCCTGTTTCGTAAATTAACGAAGAATATGAGATTTAGGGCATTTTAGTCATTTGTAGGAAGTACGGTCTACATGCATATTTTGCTGACGTGATTGACATGGTTTGTTGCCGCATTAGGGAGTTAGGAATGCTTGCATAATCAGTTTGGCGAAGAGATTCGCCTAGTTGCGCACTTTGGGTCGACATACTATATGTAGACTTAGGTGTGTAGTGTATGTGTTTGTATAAATGCTTGTATTAGTATGTATTGAATTAAATGATGCTATGTAGTAGTTTGAGATTGATTTCTTGATTAATATGCTGACCTAAATGATTTCCTACATGTTGACCTTATGCATGATTGCATTACATGCATGGAAAGTATGCCTTGAAGATTTGCTTAGGTTGAATGTTATAACATGTGTTAACATGCTCACATGATTGTATTTAAATTCTAATACCTTTACATATATTGTTAATGTGATTCCATAGATGTGTGGGACTTGACTTAGTCCAGGCAGTCGGTAACCGAGCGAATTCGTAGCTGACTGGTCATAGCCACGAATGACGCGTCGATGAACGTGATTCGTGTTTAGAGTTGGCGGCAGTGGTTAGGCCACGCGAAGTGTTTTACGCACTTCATGTCGTTCGACTTGAGATGCGATCGCGCTAGTCGAGCCCGTCAAGTAACCCGACTGGCCGATGTATGTTCACCTTGTATGTGTCATAATTGCTTGAACCTAGGGTACTGAACTTACCACTGAAAACTCTGTTAACCATGGTACCTTGATCCACGAAGACTCATGAGCCGGGCATGGTGGTATGGGACACCGTGGCCGAGCTGTCGGCCTACGCTGGGGCCACAAACCTCCCCGTAGTGACCAGTGAGCACCTAGACTCGTGAGCAGATTATGGTGGTACGGGACACTATATTCTAGCTGTCGGCCTACACTGATCAGGCGACGAGCCCTTTGTAGTGACCGCGAGCGTATTCTGAGTCCACGGGAGGCGACGACCCTTTCGTTGCAGTAGAGTACGGTAGGCCTGTATTGATAAGGTGATGGGGGAGCGGTGCAACGAGTGCGAGCAACAGCCCTGACAGCCCTTGCAGTGACCTACGAAATATACATCGTATGAGATTACTAGGAGTGACGACCCTAGACAGGATCTGTGTTGGGATTGATACAAGGGAAGTACCTTAGTTTCCCAATCCTGCTGTTTGAATGGACTAATAACAACTTGGAAATCATATCACCATAGCATTGCATGTGCCTGAAAGATGTGGAGCACTCTAGGGAGTGTGGCATGCCGCGGTCGTAAGATGTTGTCGCATGAGGGTGATCGTCGGTGAGGGCATACATCACGTCATATCATCTTGCATTAACAACAGTATTAGGATTGTCTGATTTACTGCTTTACTATTATCGCGTGATTGAATTGTGAACATGCTAATCTTTGCTCTATGATTCCACTGAGTTGATCACTCATTCCCACGTTACGGGATGGTGTTTGCAACACCCACCAGACCCTGTTGTAGATGCAGGTGAGGCCGAGATCCAGGAGGTGGAGCCAGAGATCGACGAGGACCAGGATGAGTTCTCGTATATGCAGTATCACGACGGCTTCCCGTAGGCGACCTGGATCGAGGGAACATCAGTGGGATCTTTTTTGAACATTATTCTTTTGTTTATGTACATGTATATGAGACTCAGAGATGTAGTCATACTTTGGAGACAGATGAGATTTACCTTGTTTTTCCATACAGTGATATATATATTGTTTAGTCTTCCGCTTGCTTTTATCACTGGATCTGAAGTATGAATTGCAGTTTTGGTATACTTTTACTCATGTGAATGCTTTAAATCAGACAACAATGAATCATAACCATTTTTGTTGCATAAGTGACGGTCTGGAACTCGGGAGTTGAGTTTATACACGACCCCCGATTTTCAGGGTGTTACAGTCCGCTGGGTGTTTCGGTTCCACTGGGTATTTGTTGCTGCGGAAGCAGCAAGAATAGGTGCGAAACCCTGACGGTTATCGGGTTGATTTTGAGCCTCCTGAGACACGCTCGTACCTGGTTGTCCGGCGGCAGCAGCTGGTTCTTTTGGACTCATTCTTCGAGTTTTTGCCATTAATACGAATTTACAGCTCCGTGGGTAGAATGCAGAAAATGACTTTTTGTGTCGATTCCCATAGACGACGCCAATCTGTTGATGCCAAAATCTGGATCAACTTCCTCCCCCTCCTTTCACCTGCACCACAAGGGAAGATAAAGAGAACCCTGGCTAAAGCCGGGGAACCTTCGATGCTTAAGTCAGTAAGGATTCAGGAAGAGGAGCCTTTTTAGATTTTTTCTTTCGTACCTTAGTCCTTGAAGAGCCCTTTTTTTATAGGAATGAGAGGTCCTGGCGTGAGAGGATTCTTTCTTGATTTTTAGGAGATTTGATTAAGTTGTCATTCGTTTGTAAATACTTCCCGATCCCAAGATTTCCGAGGTCGAGTATCTTTTTACAAATTTCTCGGATCGGTGTTTAAGATTACACCGTCTCTCCTTTGCTTGGCTCGGCCTCAATAAACTATATAGTCTCTCGGCTGGCTTACAAATATGAAGCTGTTTGCTTACTGTCGGACGAAACAGGATCGGTTTCAGACTGATGCCCCTTCTTAATCCGATAGTCGACACTACAACTAACCTCATATGGGTCGGTTTTATAGCCAGTCAGGTGACTTTTAGCTCTAGGGCCTTTAATTGGCCCTCTCAGACATAACTGTCTCTTTAACCTAGCCAACTTCATGTCTTATAGATTTCGCCTGTGGCTCTTGGCTCTTGACTCTTTTACTCCTGGTCAGAATTAATACCCTGCAAATCCGAGTTAAGTCTCTCCTCTTAGCTTTATCTTCGGTCGATTTTAATAGTTGCCTCTGATCTCGTAAGCAGAGTTACTTCGTACTTAAGCCGACCCTCCGAACTTGTCATATTTTCTCTAACAATTATTATTATTTAATTTAACCTTATTTTAAATGTAATATAGACACACATATATATCCATATACTAACCCTTTTTTTTTTTTTCATTCGGTTTTAATTGAAACGGAATCCTATTAAATCCAACCTCATCTTTCGTTGTATTTTGTTTTTGTTTTGTTTTTTATTTTTTTAAAAATCGTTTTACCAAAAAACTTGACATATTTTCAATAATAAAACCTAATTAAATCCGAAAATTTCATTTTTTATGGTGAGACACCGTATTCACGGTTCGGATGTCTGACAAACCAATTGCCATATTGTCGTTGTATTGTCCCTTTTCACCTGCCGGTTTGGTAGAGAGCTTGTGGACACGTGAGGAGATGTTGGGGAGAAAGGAGGCAGCTGCGGGCCCCACGAGATGAGGAGGACATGCATGAATGTATCATTGACACGGAAATACTTAAACATCGCATTAAACCAACGTGTCTTGCTGCCTCAGAAATATTAAGAAGGGTTGAAAAGAAAAGATAGGGAATTTGTTGTTGCCGCTGCCGAGGGTAACATGGTTTGTCGTGGCTCCTCCAACAGTGAAAAGAAAAAGAAGGGGTGAGTTTTGTTCTGTCAGCCTCGTCACCACCTCTGCTTGTTTTAATTCCACTTTGGCAGCAGTGCAATGCAATCCCTTGCCCTTCTGCTTTTTATTTGCTTTGCCATTCGCCACGTCGGCTGCTGTCTCTGCCCCTTAACTCCCAACGATGGAGTTGGGGTGGTGGAATCAGACATGATCTCTATCTCTCTCTCTCTCTCTCTCTCTCTCTCTGGTCTTATAAGCTCTTTTAGTTTGGTGGGTGGGCACCCAAAAGCTTGTCCATCCTTTTTATTTTTTGGTTAGGTCTCTTTCTTGGGTTTCTGCTGAAGAAAGAAAGCTATTGTGATTGCCGCTACCTCTCTATATCTTTGTTCTTTGCCTTGTTTTCCTTTGTGGGCATAGGAATTTGGGTTTCATGGAAATTGATCTCAACCATGCACAGGAAGATGGTGAGACCGCATTTTGCTATGGGTGCTGCCACAAGTGTTCTAGTAGCTTCTGCTCTTGTTCTGTTTCTGCTGCTGATGCTGATGCATCTTCGCCCATTTATCTGGAGCTGTGGCATGCTTGTACTGGCCCTCTCATTTCTCTGCCCAGGAAAGGTAGTGTGGTTGTCTACTTCCCACAAGGTCACTTGGAGCAGGCCGCTGCTGCTACTTCCTCTTCTTTCCTTACCAGTGCTTCGAGATGCCTACCTATGGCGTGCCCCCTCAAATTTTCTGTAGGGTTGTCAATGTCCAGCTGCATGTGAGTGGCAGAAACAAGAGTTTTTTTTTTTTCAAAGAATTACAGTTTAGTTGTGGGTTTTTTATTTTCCCCCTCTTCATTGTTTCTTCTTCTTCTTTGGGGTCAGGCTGATAAGGAGACTGATGAGGTATATGCACAGGTCACCCTATTTCCTGAGCCAGAGGTATGTTTCATTTAATATTTTGAATACTTTAACTCGGTGCCACAGGACTGTCAACCGTTCTTTATCTGATTTGGTCATCCTCTGCATCTATGAGATTTCTTTAGGTGGACCAGATGCAATTTTTATGATTCATTTTTTTATATATATATATATATATTTCCAGTTGAGAAAGAGGAGCTTAGAAGGCAAAGAAGAGCAAGAGGAGGATGAGGAAGGAGTAGATTTAATGACCAAATCAACTGCTCACATGTTCTGTAAGACGCTTACTGCCTCTGATACTAGTACTCATGGTGGGTTCTCTGTTCCTCGTAGAGCTGCCGAGGACTGCTTCCCACCCCTAGTGAGATTTCCTTCCCTTCTTCTTTTTCTTTTCAATTATTATTATTATTATTATTATTATTTTGATGAATGGCTGAAAGTTTAATCAAAGAAAAGGAAAAGAAGACCAAAAAGAAAAGAAAAAGTAGACAGTGGGCACAACTGCCCCCACCTGCACTAAAATGGAAAAAAAGAATAAAATAAAAGAATGTCCAAATCATGAATGGACAGACTGCAATCTGTGTCAGTTGTTTGTAATTGTAAGATCCCTCATTTGCACCCCACCCTTTGCTAAAGTATCTGCTCCAGAGTTAGCTGAGCTATGCATATGAGAGAAGGATGTAGATATCAACACGAAAATCTCAAAGGCTTCTTCAATTTCATTAGCTACTCTCGAAGGGAATCAATCCTCCTTGATCCAATTAATCACATTGCTTTAGTCCCCCTTGATGATAGGACTGAGGTGGTGATAAGCTACCATCTTAGCCCACACAGAGCAGCGGCTTTGGCAAAATTTGAATCACATATACCCAAAGGTCCCAAGAACTCTAGTACACTGCTTGTTTCTGACCGTTCCTCTGATGTCAGATGGATCCACCCGTCAAAATTTAATTTAAAATAATGCCATCCCTCAAGAGCCTTCAGTGGCTTTCTACTGCACGATAACACCTTCTCCCTGGAATAAGCTGGGTTGAGATCCTTTTGAACACTTTACATGTTTTCCCCACTCCACAATCAGACTGAAAAGTTTCCCGCATACTGATCCCTCTAAAGTACTTTTACCTGCTGATGTCTTGTTGTTTCTTTCCATCTTGATGCTCCACAAGATGGATTCGATGGCTAGCTTCTGAACCTCTTTCTCCATAGGGCCCAAGCAATAGACCACAAACTTCCATATAGGTCTGTGACCGATTTAGGAATAACCCATTAAGCCCCAAACTTATATAAGATTGTAGACTAGATATGCCATGTGAACACACAGTGGAGGAGCAAATGAGGAACACTTTTATTTTCTGTTTTGCAGATTATACATCTATTTGGTTACATGATGCCCTTACTCGGAAGGTGATCCACTGTCAATAGCCTTTTCAATTAAGCCAACCAACAAAACACACTCACTTTCAATGGAGCCCCATTTGACCAAATAACTGAAGCCTACTTAGCTGCAACTGAGAAGCATCCAGGCCAATTTACTCGCCACAATCAGTTTTCATAAGATTGTGATGAAACCATTCAATGACCCAGATTTTCAAGGAATTACGCATGCATCTTTATTTTTGACCCTGGAGGACTGTGATCATAATCATGATTGTGTGAAGAGTGAGCCACCGTCGTGGGCTCCGCATGAAGAGTCTTTTCAATTACTCGGAAGGTGATCCACTGTCAATAGCCTTTTCAATTAAGCCAACCAACAAAACACACTCGCTTTCAATGGAGCCCCATTTGACCAAATAACTGAAGCCTACTTAGCTGCAACTGAAAAGCATCCAGGCCAATTTACTCGCCACAATCAGTTTTCATAAGATTGTGATGAAACCATTCAATGACCCAGATTTTCAAGGAATTACGCGTGCATCTTTATTTTTGACCCTGGAGGACTGTGATCATAATCATGATTGTGTGAAGAGTGAGCCACCGTCATGGGCTTCGCATGAAGAGTCTTTTGTTTGACTCTCATCTTAGAGTAGCTTATTTTA
Organism: Magnolia kwangsiensis; assembly: GCA_037074715.1. NCBI lineage: Eukaryota > Viridiplantae > Streptophyta > Magnoliopsida > Magnoliales > Magnoliaceae > Magnolia > Magnolia kwangsiensis. The sequence goes on from CM073578.1 coordinate 75,863,558, forward strand.
AAGAGATTTTCTCATACCTTTTAGTTATTTGAATAGACTTAAATATTTAAATACTATTTTTGTTACTTTCCTTCCAGCCCACTATTGGGATATCGAACAATGTTGAGATAATTTGAAACCAGTCCTATTTGAAAACTTATTTAGTTTTTCAACCAGCCCAAGATCATCTAATTCGTTCTTCGTATGAGGAAGTTATGGTTGATTTTCTGAGGTTGTATAAGGTTGTGATGGAAAGAAGGGATGTTTTGTCATTTTCAATATTTTATTGAAATAGATGGTTAGTATTGTAAGTTACATGTTGAATGAATGGTCTAGATTAATTAGGGTTTAAACTATGCATTGGTTGTAATAGGTTTTTGCTTATAAATAAAAAAACTCTCTATGTAGAGACTAGAGGGGAATAGTTGATTTTTTTTTATTTTTATTTTTTGAAAAAGAAATATCTTGCATTGCATGTCTGTTTCCGAAATTGAATTTTTCCTCTCCGAGTCACTTGTGGAGGTCCAATTTCAAGGTTTTTGGTTTTCCATTGCTAATTCGTTCGCGGGGTGTCAAAATTTGGCCTTATTAATGTGATTTGTCGCTGAGTCGATTGCCATATTGTGGCATCAATTATTTGTCATCGGCTTTCATTGATGACACTTTGCCATCATCCTTGACACTCGTATGTGTTGCCTTGATGATTCGAACAACCGTCATCAATTAGTATCAGAGCAGAGTCACGCCTTGTGTGACCAATCCGGGTACGTGTTCATCAACATCGCTTTCCCATTGTCTCCATCTTCATCATCCACTATCTTCATGATCACCACCTCTTGTTGTTAAGGTCGTTAGCACTTTCATCATTTATCACCTTCCATCCAAGTCATTCATCGCCGAATGGATCAAGTCTTCAACCCTGAAGATAAGCCTAATAACTAGGGTGGTGATATGGACCTTAGCAAAGGCCTGGTCTTTAAAGAGGAGCCTAAAGGGATTGGGCCAATCATTTGCTGACAACATCTCCAAGGGCATTATCAGCATCGATGACCACCGATACTTGTCGTCATTGTTGCGACTACCCACTACCATTGCTATTGCATCTTACACCTCCATCCATTAACTACTGCAAGTGCCTCATCATTGTCTTGATTCGAAGGCTCTTAAGGAAACAAAACTCGAATGCGAGTATTTCTCAACTTGAGAATCTGATGTAGGGAGCATTTGGGCTAAGTTAATCTCTATCATAAAATTTCGTATGATCTGTGATCAAACCATTCAATGACCTATATACTCAAGGAATTACATGTGGATCGTTATTTTCGACCATAGAGGACTATGACTGTGATCGTGTGAAGAATGGGCCACTATTGTGGGCCCCACATGAAGAGTTTTATGTTTGAATGATTTCCATCTTGGTTACCTTCTTTTAGAGAGGTTTTCCCTTACTTTTAATCCCTTGGTTATCCAAGTAGTGTTATCATTAATGGCATATTTGAGAGAATATCAACAACCGATTATCGGATATATTCGTGTGAATATCAATTTCCATCATTAGCAGCCATATTCTAAGAATATCAATGCCGGTGCATACTGTCTTGTTTTCCAATCATCATTGATTTGTCTCCGAATCAAGGAGATTAACTATCAATTAACACTCTTCATTGTTGATTGTTCCACCATCATCGTTGATTGCCATGCGTGTCACCACAAATATACGGATCGTCATCATCAAGGACCCAACATGTCCCTATTGACACAATGAGTGCATAGAAAAAGGTGCCATTGACCTTTAAGGCCCATATTCTACAATAAGCTCACCACAAGTTGTGTAGCATTTTTCTAGAGAACATTTGTGAGAGGAGCACTATTTCCTCATCTTTTAAGTTGCATTAGAACTTTGGGTCCTGCCTCTCTTAATGCTACCCTTTGAAAAAAATGGGACGCCAATCCACCTTTGTCTATTGTGATATGATATGGTTAATCATAGTGACATTGAAAAGAGGATTCAAAGCACTACCAAATAATTCATGATGACCATGACCACCACGACTTCCCCCATCTCCACTACCAGATGTAGAAACAAATGGAGAGCGATTAGATGAAGGCGAAGTCTGTAAACATATACTAATTGCATGTTGAGCATGAGCAAATGCCGCCATGGTGAATATGATCTCGTTAGCTCCAAGAATCTAAGTTCACATAGGCTCGAACTCAAGACGAAGGTCAGAGAGGAATTTAGCAACATTGAGTTCCTCTCTCCGCCGTCTATGGTCTCATAATTGGTAGACAGGTTATTGCATCTTCAGTTCTTCCCACATGCCTTGCAAGGCTTAATAATATTCCATGTTGCTCTTATCACCATATGAAGAGCAAAGAGATTAAGAAATAAATCGTATAGTAGAGTTAAAAGTTTCTCGCTTGAATATATTTCCCTCAAGTTTTCACACACTTCTTTTGTTGTCTTAAAGAAGATAACATTCGCTAATATGAGGTTCCGTACTATTCTAGGATAATCTTCTAATCTAAGCATCTTTTGCTACCCAATCTTCCTATTTTGTCGAATTTTCTTCATGCTTAGAGAAAGTCAAATACTTTAATTTTCTTTTACCTCTAAGAATTACATCTACAGATGTGACCCATTGTAAGTAATTTGCTCTATTAAGTTTGGTCGATGTAATATGAAGATTCATTAACGTGGATGGAGACAAAAGGCTAGTCTTGGTTTCATTCTTGACATTCATATTTGAACGGGAAATCAAACGCACAAGGGAAGAACGTTTAACTTGAACTTACCCAACACGTACTCCAAAACAATGTATATTAACAAACACGATCAATTGATAGTCATAAATAATTTCTACACCTACCTTTGTCTTCAAATCTGACCATATATGCCTGATGGCCCACTTTGACCCATCATGATGGTTGTATACATTGTTTAAAGTATCCTTGATATTATCTGTATATCTAGCTTAGTGATACCGATAACACTGGTAGTATCAGAAATTCTAGGTATCGGCGATATATCGCTAAGTATCACTAATATATCGCCAATATTTTCAACTATGTAAATTCCAGGTGTTGCTTGTATTGCCAATATTTTTGACTATGTAAATTCCATGTGTTGCTTGTATCGCATTGGCTATATTTCGATGTTATGCCAATGTATCTCTAATGTATCGGTATCGCCAAAAGTCTGTTTATTAAAAAAATTTCCTTTTTAAAATCTTTTTTATGGGTGCATGGTTGTGTGATGAAATGCATGTTTGTATGTTTGTATATGTATGCATGCATATATGGATAGATGGATGGATGGTTGATGGTTTGTTGGTTGGATGTATGTGTGTGTGTGTGCGCGCGCGCGTTCACGCATGCATGGATGGATGTGTGTGTGTTCACGCATACATGGATGGATGGTTGGATCATGCATCTGTGTTTGTATGTATGTATCTGCATGAATGGATGGATGGATGGTCGGATGGATGTATGGATCCACCATTTTCCCCTTGTTTGCCCAATGTTTTCTTGACTCAACGATGCTTGCTTTTAGGTCTCATTAAAGGGAACTCATTATTTAATTCCCAAATATGCAAATATGTGTCTTTTTTTACTATTATTTGATTCTTAAATTTGCAAATATGTGTATTTTAGCATCTCCTGAAGTATCATTGAAAAATTCCACCGTTTCCCTCATGTTCCTCTAATGTTTCCCTGAGTCAGCGTTACATGCTTTTTAGACCCCCATTAGAGAAACTTGTTATGTATGCGTCATTTTTTGCAATTATTTGATTCCTAAATCTGCAACTATGTGTATTTTAGCATCTCCTGAAGTGTCATTGAGAAATTCCACCATTTCCTTGTGTTTTCCCAATGTTTCCCTCAGTCAGTGATACATTTCTGGGTATTAACGATAATATCGACAATATCAATACATGTTTCCGTATCCCCAGCCAGTGATACATGTAACGATACTGATTCCATGAACACTAGTTGTATGTGAAAGTGGGCCTCACACATTCACAGTAACTCAATCACACATCCACCATATGATGGTTGAACAAAAATGTAAAGGATTTGTGTAGATCAGCCCCTAACGATTTATAATTCACCTTGAAGAAATAAAAGAACAAGAAAGAGAAAATAAATGTGGAAGTGAACAGTGCTTTGGATCAATCGTGCTCTGACACAATGTTTCAAAACATGAAGGGGGGGGGGGGGGGGGGGTGGTATAACAAAGCCTCTCAAGCTCACTTGTTCTTTTATTGTTAGGGTTTTCTTCATTAAAACCAAAAAAAAAAAAAAAAAAAAACACAAAATTGCCCTTCCACATTTAACTTATTACATTACATCAGCCCATGGGCCTAAACCTCAACCCAACACACATTTAATCCTAGAAATAGGAAACCACACGTGAGACCAAGCTGGTCCACTGGACTACTCGTGCACGTGGGACCACACATGTGATCAATATGGACCCTCAACAAAAGAAAAATAAAAAATCTTAGCTTGTACTTTTTTTTTTTTTTTTTTTTGAGAGATAATCTTAGCTTGTACTATTTCAACCTTTTGATAATTTAAAAAGAAGAAGAAAGATACTGTGATCATTTAAATCTTTTCCTTATAGGGCTAGGAATAGGGCAAGGCCTTTCAGCCTAATTAGGGTTTCATCCCATGGCTAGGGTTTATGGGGGCTGCGGTAAGGGCTTAGGGCTGACCCTGCCCTGGCCCTAGCCCGACCCATTGCTACCCTTATTTTGGTGTACAACTTCTTGTTGCACTTTGGACTGACAAATTTCGTCCTTCTCTAAAAACTCTTCATTGCCGACATTGGTTGAGACAATACAATTATATCGTTTATGGATGCGAGTAATTTTGTGGAAATATGCAACATTCCTTTCTCCTTCTCGGATCCATTTGGAATATTATTTATGTCTCTAGTGAATTCCTCTTTCCTCAGCGTAACTTCCAGCTCAACCTTTAACTTAGCTGCCCTAACCCTTTCTTTTGAAAACAACATTCATTCCTCCTTAGCTCTGCCTAGACTTGCTGTATCTCGCAAGAGCATCTCTTTGGGTTCCCTTATGTTGCCGAACAATTTTTTGTTCCAAACTTTTAAGTTTTCTCTTGGAAGCTAATGTTTGGAGCTATTATACTTGTACTTTTTTCTTGCTCAATAACCACATCAAAGGAATGACACCATGACTTGACATTTGGTAGGCACTCTGGGTGATTCAGCCACGTATTCGGACCAAAAAGGTCTTGGGCCCGAAGGTTTCATCTCCAAACACAAGCATGCAGGTTTATGATCTGAGGCAGGCTTGAGGACTGCCTTTTGGTTTGCCTCAGGAAACATATTCTCCCATCTATCGTTAATAAGGAATTTGTCCAACCTACTCATGCATAATTTTGGACAAGTATAATTGGTGGACAAGTATAATTGGTGTGCTGGAGCAGTAGATTGGTCAGCTTCCTCCTGCCTATCAACTCGGCGAAGCCTCTCATAGTTGATATGATTTGCTATCCACCTCTCTTCTCATGAGAAAAGCTTATAACATAACATTTGAATCTCCTCCATGGAGCATCCCACTTGCCTAGCATCTAATTTGGCACATAATTCTGGTCATTGACTAGGGTTGCTTGGCCCAGACTTGTTGAAAGGCACCATGGGCAATCCCTCTTCATCCTGAAAGCACCGACAACTACCATTTCCCTATCTACGTATCGATCTTCGACAATGCGGAAGAGTTCAACATAATTAGAATGTCCCTTAACCTTTGTACAACTTGTGTACTTTCCTACCCAAACTTGCGAGTACTGCATGTTTCTCTAGCTTTGGGCATTGGGAACTCTTCTTTTTTCTTCTCCTGGATCAACAACATGTCCAATCTATTCTTACGGACTATCTATCAACAACTATTTTTATTGTCTGAATCTGTAATCATTTTGGAACATTTATCAGAGAGTACCCTTCCCTTCCTGCTCCTTCAGGTTTTCTGATCTCGTAGTTGATTGATGACTTGAGGTTCTTAAGCCTGTGTAACGATTCTATTTCTTTGAACTGCTTTTGCTGGAGTTTCCCTCTTTGACCACTATTGGTGTTTAAAAAATCACATATAATGGTGTAGACTCAACCATTACACACAATGGCATAGATCACTAGAAAAGAATAGAAAGCTCCAATCCTTAATCAGAAAACTTCAAAAGGTTTGGCTTGTCCTAGATTATCATCCAGTAAGTTAATAAATAAGTCTTAGAAGGCTATTCAGAAGTCTACACTGCTTAATGGCAATCTGACTGTTCAACAGTACACTAAGGACTACACCAGATCAAGTCATGCACTGTATGAAGCTTTCAACAGTAGATCTCCCCTAAAAGAAGCTGATCAAGTTACTTGAAAGTCAAAATCTATTTTGACAAACAAGGTCAATCCACTGGTCCAAATCCATGAACAAGCATTTATAGTAGTCCTTGAAAACAATCTATGACCCCTAAAGGCATGGACTAGCTTGAGCTGTGTAGATAGCCTGGTATCAGTGCACACCTCCACTAAATTGGTTGTATCATCCTCGCTACATCCTGGAGTTCAAGTGATTTTGGGCTTGTTGGAATGCTAACACGATAAGCTTTGAAACAAGTTAATTTCTTCTTGTTGGAACACTAACATGATTAGCTTTGAAACAAGCCAATTTAATGAAATTCCAATGCCGTTTGGTACCCGAAATGTGGTCTGCAGTGCCTAGTTGCACGACCCTGAAATTGGGAAAGCTAGCCATTCGTCTGGCCCTAGCTGCGCATTTGAGCGGTTTTGAGCAGTTTCTCTTCCTGTCAGGTGGTTTCCAAACTGTTTCCAATTGTGTCTTCTGCAGTTTTCCCACAGCTCAAGTGACGTCCCTATAAATACTACTTTCAGTGGGAAAAAGGTATCAGAAAAATCACTAAGGGCTGTTACTCGGATGGATTGACGATTCAAACCTTCAAGTTCAACCCTAACTCCAGCCTTGCCACTAAATACTGCGTTAAAAAATATCCTTCTAACAAATTGGAGATTGTCCCAAGGACTAATTGAAAATTGAGAGTGAAATTTACTTGTAATTGCTGTCATTTTCTTGTAATTTTGTTTGTGATTGGAATATGTAAAAAACCCACTTAAAAAGGGGATTCTGTTTCCTTTCGTTGTATGCTCATCCTATTTACACCTTTGTGTGGTGGGGGGGGGGTGTTTTTTTCCTTTCACTGCAACAACAATTTTATTGAAAAGCTGCAAAATCAGACAAAGAATACAGCCCCCAACAACAACAATTAGAAAAGAAAACCATCCATGGCGACCTTGAGAAGAGCCGCCCAACTGGACAGAAAACTTTTAACTTAAAAGTTACCTCCTCTACACCCATATGCTCATTTCTAAAGCATCACCCATTCCTAGCTCTCCACAAAGCCCAAAAGGCAGCCATTATGAGCAATCTCCGCCTTCCTGGGTTTACCAACTCCTCCACCGTGCCACGTTCAAATCAACTCACTAACAGACTTTGGCATTGCCCAATTAACATGCACGAAACTGAAGAAGTGGTTTCAATCATTGCAGGCACAGGAGCAATGGATGTATAGATGATCGATTGGCTGTCTGTTTTCCATGCACATAAGGCAAATGTTAGGGAGGACTTGGGATATCCTCTGCAGATTGTCCACCGTAAGAATTCTCGTCCTTCCTAGTAGCCAAACAAAAACTGCCACCCAAGGGGGAACTCCATAGAACCAAAAGTGGTATGGGTGGAGTGGACTAGACTTGGAAGGAGGTTCCGAGATCAACTCAAAGGACTTACCCAAGAACTTCCCCAAATGATGTCTCGACCAATACATCTAGTCTTCTTGAAGCACTGCAAGCTGAACATTTTTTAGGAGATCTAAAAGGTCAGCAACCTCGTCAGTCTTGCCCTCTAATAAGTTCCTACAGCATGGCGGGGACCAGACAGCCGATCCTTCAGCAATGGAAAAGCAATCCACCACTGAAATAGATCTATCTATCAGGAACGAGGCGAGCAATCCTTGGAAAAAGATATTGAAGCACATGGCTGCTGCACCAAGGGTCTATCCAAAAACGTATACGGGTTCCACTACCAAGCTTGAAGGAAATCCTATGCCTAATGAAATGTTTGTTATTCGCCATTGCTTTCCAAACCGCTGACGCTCTATAAAGCAAAGAACTCTTCACAAACTATCCGCCCTCTTGCGTGCCATACTAGCTATCACTTGTCTCCAAAGCCTTCCTTCCTCCACCCCAAAACGCCAAACCCATTTCCGGAGAAGAGCTAATTCATGTCACCCAAAGGCTTTTAACTGGTTTGCAAACCTCTATCCATTTAAGAAGATGGAACTTCCTTTTACCACTAGTGTCATCCTATAAGATGTTTATTCTCAAAATTTCCAACTTGTCTAGCACCGGTTTTGGCATTTAAAAAGGGACAAGATGTAAACGGGCATATTAGAGAATGCCGTCTTTAAGAGAGTCAGCCTACCTCCCATGGATAAATAGCAACACTTCCACGAGGCCAACTTCTCAATTCTTTCAATCATCTTGTCCTAAAGATGCTTAGTCGGTTTCTTGATGCATAAAGGAAGCCCTAAATATGAGGAAGGGAAGCCACTGGACTTGTATTAAAAAATATTAGCGAAGTGATCCAGATTGTTCCCACCAATGTGAACTCCAAGCATTTTGGATTTTGCCACATTTTAAGCTTCTGGCAAGATTGTTATTGTTGCATTGCCTTGGCTTGCACAAACTGGTAGAAATAAAAAAGTCCTCACCCCACGTTCCATAAGATATCCACTGGAATTGTTCCTCCGCGATCATGCCCTTACTTGTCCAATCCTTAGAGCTTGCCTCGAGCCTTCTCCCGTTATATAGGCAGACAAATGTCAAGTCTTCTCTAACCTTCTCTACGCACAGAGGAGTGAGTACTACTACAAAACATCCTCTTCTTGAGGTCCCACTTCCACCAGCATCCATTCAGCTTCTAAGTCGCCTGAATCCCATAGCTCTGCATCCATTTCAATTATTTCTCCTTCTCTTCCCTCCGAGTTGAGGACCGAACCATCTTCAAACTGGTCTTAGACTCTACCTTTTGAAAAAGTCACCAAAGCATTCTCGGAACACGTTGAACAACTTTGCGGGGCATTTCTAGAGAAGAAATCACATTTAGAGCTATGAAAGAGGGTCTTCTTTGATAAAGGAGGTTTAGGGTGGCTTCACATGAGAGCGTTCTCGGAACACGTGTTGTATAATTAAAAGATTCCACACATGTTAATGTAGATGTCACGTGAACCAGTGATTCAAGGGGTTCGTTACGTGCTCCTCATGTGCCACATAGCTGGACTCTCTGCTAAAAGATGATGGTCGTCATCGTGCCATGTGTCACATCTTGAAACTTCATCGCTGTCGGATTCCACACTTGTGAGAGAGCAACAGATGAGGGGCACTAGAGCCTTCCCTTTCCGATGCGTGTTTGATTTGACACGTCCCCTTGCACCAAAAGAAGGCATAACTTCAACATTGTCCTGTTGGCTTGGGCAAGGTTTGGGTCTTGAACCTTTTTCAAAAAGATGGTTTGGGGAGGAGCTTGTACTGGTTTGTGCTCTCGTGGGATAGATCTTGCAACACGTCACCACCAACTCCCTTCCGACTCCAACTCTTTGCTTACCAATCTAGTTTGCGCACATTACATTCTGGGAGATTGGAGCTCCGACAGAGTATTGGCCTTGTGCTCCATCATTAGCATTTCACTAGAAACCAAGGCTTTTTGACTCTCCCCTCGCCTCTCGCAAGCTCTAGAAAGCTCCCCATTGGTGCTACAAGCCTTCCGACACCTCCCACTGCACCCTCATCATTACCTTTCTTTCCCTGATAATTGCCGAAACTAAATCCGAGTCTCCTTGTGTAAGACCCGTAAGCCCATGAGACCTTCCGTACGCTTCTACTTTGGCACCGACATGTTCTTGGTGGACCAGATCGGTGAGTTTTGATTGCGACCATATTTTTTATATTGCAACACCCTGAGACTTGTATCGTAGCGACCGCGCGGGCGCTATGATTCCAACGCTGTGTGGCACACCCCATTGCAATCCCTAGATCAGAAGTTGTAGTTTCAGCACAATCCGAGGTGGGCCGCGCAATGCACGCGTGCCCCACTTGCACAAATCCCAAAGTAGTCCAATCAATTAGTCGATCCATCAATCAATCAATCAACTCATCAATCACTCGTCTCTCTCTCTCTCTCACCCCTCATTTGTCAAATAAGCCCATGCCTCCCATCACTCATACCCTTGCTCATGCTAAGCCACTCCCCTCTCTTTTCCTCCTTCCCATTCTACCTCTTTATCTTTTCATAATTTCCTTTATACTCAAAAAGTTCTACCACAAAAGCTCCCAAACCCCTCTCAGTTCTCTAAATTTTCCTAGTAAACGAGAGTGAGAAGAAAAGAGAGAAAAGAGATTAGAGAGAGAGGAGATTAGATAAAATTAAAGAGAGAAGATTAGAGAAAATTAGAGAAGAGAGTGCTAGAGAGAAAGAAATGTTTTGAGAGAGGGATTAAGAGAGATTGGAGCTTGAGGGAAGGTTAGAGGAGTTTAGGGAAGGAGCTTCACCATCCGAGCTCTCCGATCAATGACCCTGCCCAATCTAACCGTCCATCCATCATTGTAAGTGTAAGGGAGGATTCTTTCTTTCATTTGCATGGGCCTACAAGGGGTGGGACTCACCTTGTTTATGTGCTAGATGTGTATGAGGGCCCGATAGTGACGGGGGCCCATCCAATGGCCCAATCTCCCCCCCCCCCCCCCCCTATCTTCCTTTCTCTTCTTTCTTTAATGAATGTGGACCATTGTGGATCCCACAAGTGGGCCACGCTGTGAGTTAACGTGGCTTGCACGCTATGACAATGTGGACCACCTTGTGTGGCTTGCTATGATATTTATTTGCCATTCAACATGTTGATTAGATCACTTAGATTTGGATGAAGAAAGTGTAAAGACCATCTTGATCCAAAGCTCTCCAAGACCACCATATGATGGCCAAATAGATGGATGGAGTGGATTGTATACACGTGGGCCCCACTTGAATGTAAAAACACAAAAAAAGGGAGAAAGGCTTGCTAGATAGCAGCAGATACAGTGCCCGCACACTGTCCAACATTAAAAAGGGGAAAGCCCCTTTTGGGCATTACAGAGGTGCCCCACTCGTGGGCCCTACCATAATGTATATGTTTTATCCACATCGTTCATTCGCTAGGGCCCAAATCTAAGCTAGATCCGGGTCTTGGGTGGGCCACACCATAGAAAACAGTGGTGACAGTGGCGGCCATTTTGAAACTTTCCAAGGCCACTATGATGTTTGTGAGAAGTGGAACTTGCCCAAGTCAGGGCTTCTTGGGTCCAAGGCGAGCTGGACGACAAGGTGGACGGAGTGGATCACCCCAGTATGGGCCCCATTCATCAGAAATACAAAAAAAAAGAAAAAGAAAAAGAAAAAAAGAAGAAGAAAAACAAATATAAGGTTTTATGTGCTGGGCATTATTGCCCAAAAACGTGAGAGTGGCAGGAACCCCACTTGGGCATGAACTAGTGGGACCCACCATGATGTTTGTGTAGAATCCACATCGTCCATCCTTTTTTCCAGATTATTTCAGGCCATGGGCCCAAATCTAATCCATATCCAAATCGCAAGTGGGCCACACCATAGTAAACAATGGGGATAGTGATGCCCACCATTGAAACTTTCCTGTGGCCCACCATGATGTTTATTTATCATTCAATCATGTTCCTAAGGTCACGTAACATATGGGGAAGGGAAAACACAAACTTCACTTTGACCCGAAGCTTTTGTGGACCCCACCACTGTTAGAAACAGTGGGAACGACCTACCGTTAAAACCTCCCTGGAGACCACCACTATGTCCATGCCAAATCCACTTAAGTCCATTCATTTTTTTTCCAGCCCTTTTGGGTGGAGCCACTCTAACATGTCCCATGGGTCCATCATCATCCATCTATTTTCCTAGCCCATACAAAATGTGATAGATCCAAATCTCAGCTGGACCATGCCGCCGGAAATAATGTGATTGAATGTCCACCGTTGAAACCTCTGAGGGGTTCGCTGTGAGTTTATTTCCCATCTTACCCACTGATCAGGGCATGCAGTCCTGGATGAAGGGAAATCACAAATATCATCTTGGTCCAACTAGTGGAACCACTTTAAACATTGGTGAATGAGTATTGTCACCATGGAAATCCCCACAAGGATCCACAATGATGTATCTTTCTTACATCCATGTAGTGCATCTGTTTTCCATCCCATTTTGGGAGTGGGCCCACCATACCATGGGGCCCACGTGAGGCATGTGAAATCCACAATATCCATTCTTTCCTCCCAGCCCATTCCAATGAGTAGATCCAAAGCTCATCTAGGATCGCACTGTAGCTAATAGTGTGCTTCAACGTCTACCATGGAAATATTCCTTAGGTCCATTGACTGTTGGGCCGTGTTGGCTAGAATGTGGGGCCCACAATGGACCCTGCCATGATGATGTATATGTTTTATCCATGTCGCTGGTCCATGGCCCACTGTGATGTGAGGTGCCCACCTTGCGTGTGTTCCATCCGCACTGGCTAGGGAGCTAAACCCGCTGGATATTGTCCAGTAGGTGGAGCACCCTACTAGCTAGTGGGCATGGCCTGCTATGATGACCCACCTTGCTGATGTGCTCTATATCTTGGTTGTATTGTCAGCCTATGTAAGAGCTTGACCCTGATAATGGGGCAGATTTATGTCCCAAATGACCCACCCTTCATGGGTTGGTGGAGTCAATGATGCCCACCATTGGAGCCTCTTTAAGGGCCTATCGTGATGTGTGTATTGTGCCCACACCACAGGCCCTACCTTAGTGCGTGTATACCATTCACACTATAGGGCCTTCTTGTTATACGAGTTGTGCGTGGACCATGGGTCCAACCTTATTGTATGTATGGTATTGGCACTGTAGGCCCATTTTTATATATGTGATGTGTCGTGTCATCCTTCCTTGGGACCCATCCTTATTTCGGGTCCTACACACTACTTATGATGTAGCGCATGTAGACCCATTGTTGTAGATGTTGGGCTGCTCTCTTAGGCCTTGTTTGGGGATAGTTGTAAGGCTCGCTTTGATGCTTGTTATGGGCCTACCATGATCATTCGTGGATCCTACAATTTGTCGCCTCATTTGGATGACGATAGTTGTATATTTTGGCTGCTTATGTGCGGGCTTGTGGGCTTATTGAGTGAGCCCATTGACTTGAAAGCCCACTCAGGTGTAGCTCTTTGGGGCTTGTTAAACTTGGTTTCCAAGTAGGTTCCATTTATTGTGAATGATGCATTTTCCTTATTATGTGGTGCGATATTTTACATTTGTGTTGGTATGACACTTCCTCAATTATTTATGTGGCGTTACATTAGTGATTGGCACAAAGTCTATGCTTATATTTGCTATAACACTTTCTTTACATTGATGTGAGACCTTTATATTGAGGATGCACTTACTCCATGTTAGGTGTAGCATTTATCGTACTCTTGATTTAGCATTACTCTTATGTGTGGTATAGTATTCTTATGATTGATGTGGAATTACGTTATCATATCTCATTCGCATTATGTTTATGTGACTTGGATGATGACTAATTCATGATTTTTGGCTTGCCTATGCGTGGCAAGGCCACATTGACGACCTTACAATGTGGGACATTTTCAGGGGACCCATATGAGATGGGGGCCACCCTGCATATATGTATGACTTGCATGACATGCTTTTATGACTCAGATGATGGACTCATGCATTCACGCATTGCATGATGCATTTGCATCCACACCCTAGCGACTTCAGGGTTGTGGCCACCATAGGATCATTGTGGTTGGTAGCTTGAGTATGGACATCGGAAATTTGGTTACGTCTACTGAGCACGTAGGATGTCCCTGGGTGAAAGTCCTTAAACCTTGTGGGACAATAGGATGCTCCAACATCGAGACCGAGTGGATAACATGAGCACCCGAGTGCCAAATACCAGTAGGCTGCGTCTCCTACTATGTCGAGGTCGGTTGGAAGGGGGTGTGACCTTATCTGCCCGGGTAAAGGGGGCTATAAGCTAGGTTGAGTTTGACCAGCTTGTGAAATGGGTCCTCTATCGATAAGCTGGGTGGGGATCGACATACCACTGACTAGGCGGATAGTGAGGTCTCTTCCACTCGCTGGGCTATGCACGCGATGGGGCGGCGGGCCAGTGTTAGAGTGTACTAGACCCCGATGATTTCAGATGAGAACCGTATTGAGATGTGAATTAGACATCAGGATTGGCATGTTGCATTGCATCCTTAACATATGACATTTGGCTCTATAGGCCTTTGCATCGCATAGCCTGAGTATGGCTAATGGTATTTATAGACTTGCCAGTTTGGCCTCCATCATTCTACTTACTTTGACATTTGTATGTTTGGCACATGCATTACGCATATACGCACGCACTCTCTAAGCTTCGTAGTAAACTTATGCACGTTCTTTACATGCAGGTTATGATAGACCGTAACAACATTGAGGCAGGAGCATGTGCCTGATCTTTTGGACTTTTAATATATTATGCATTTCCATTCCAACATTATACTCGAACTAATATTATAGTGGAAAATTGATGATGTCTTTGGTTTTGATGCACTTGTGGTTATACTCATGTACAAAATAAAAATAAAAATTCACCCTGAAAATCCTCCTTGTAGGATCCCAGGATCGGAACCTGGCGCATGGGAGCTAGGAGCTGAGAATGGGGTACTATGGAGGCTGTCACCGCCGGATTCAGAACTTGGGAATTCTGTGAGCCCATTCACCAAGTTTGGGGTGTCACACCTTGGCCATTCCTCATATGGAGTCTAGCCACCCCCGCTTCCTCCCCGTTCTTCGTTAATGGATCTAACATCATCACTTCACCTAGATAGGAGGCAATTGCAATGTAAGGTCCCTAAAACAGAGCTCGAGAGCAATCCCCCAAATGAAATACCAAGCCTCTTCTTTCCCAAATAGGGAATATTCCTCCCAATGCCGGATTTGCAGGATATGGCCATATGTATGTGGGGCTCCTGTCGTAAGTAGAAGATCCACCTTCACCTTCGACTGCATGCTAATCCACTCTTCATTAAAGCCTATTGGTCTCAACGAATATGTTAAAGGCAACAATTTGTAGGATTCATCAAGCCATTCTGATGCAAGACATGAAATTTAAATATGATATGCGATATTTCAAACTTAAGATCACGTTAGTTCAAAAATAATTATACAAATTCCACGTCCCACATGAAAGTCCAAACATTCAATTAAGGGGAATCTATGCGGGTCTAGGCCTACACATGATAGGGCTGGATTAATAAAAATTAGGGACCAAATAATACTTAAAAGGGAAATAGAAATCATCCACACATGCACAGTAACCAGTCCCTAATCCAAGGGATTTACGAATTTCAATTCAAGGAACCCTAGGGTGAGAAAATGGGCAAATAAATTAAAGATAATGTAATCTAGGGTTAAGGTTTATGAAAAACTGGTATGAGAGGGTAAAATAAGAAGAAAACCTGAATCGGAAGACAGTTCCCGCGCGCGGATAATAACAATGGCCCAGACACGTGCGTGTGATCACAGCCGCACGTGTGCGGGGCCTACTATTTAGAAAAAGTCCATCTTGGCCCTGGTTGGCCAGGGATGCACTTCAAAACCCCCAAATGTCAGCTCGATCCGATGCACGGTTTGTGCGTGGTGCTTCGCCGAAGTGTCAAGCCTCTTGTAGGGCTAGATTCTGAAAATCCGCTGTTAGGAGAAAAACAGCTGCAACTATTGATGGATTTGCAGATGAAATGCTTGTAAGAGAAGAGAAGTATGGATGGAAGAAGGTGAGATATGTGGATGGAAGAGGGTAGGGACGGATGGGGATAGATGTGGCTTCACATCACGGTAGTTAGCCCTTCGAAAAGGGAGGGCTTCGCGCCCACTTGAATTTTTCCACAACTCAGAAACTCAAAGAGTAGAAAAAAATTGCAGGAATTTTTATTAAACTTCAATGACTCAAAAGAAGTACAAGGGGTGCCTATATATAGGGAAAACCCAATACCTTAAAACTCGCACCATGTGCATAACTTATTACTTGGCGATGAAGTAAACTAAAATAAAAACCAATCAAAGAAATGTAAAGCGTTCATGATGTTCTAAATAACATAAGTAAAACCTAAAGTATGAACTTAATTTGACTAGTAGGCCATGATCATGAGATCCCATGATGGACTTTTCATGACTATTGGGCCGACTCTTGTGAATCAAAACTTCGTCTTCTAACTAGGAGGCCCTCCTTGGACGTCGTCATTGAGCCAAATTGACGGTGGGGCCCTCCTTCGTACTACGTGCGTAGGGGGTGGTGTGTGTACGCGTGTGCGCATGATGTCCCCATCACATTCCCTGCTTTGTGAGATGTTTGCCCCTTCCTTCGTTATCGCGATAACCAAGTGACTAAGAGATTCCTAGGACATGGAAATCAGCTCTTGTTTCATGCGGACTACTAGTTTCCCCGCAATGCATTCAACTGAAATTAGCTTGTCTTCCTTTGTTTGTTTCTCAATCGGTGCCTTCGGCTCCTTGCTACTGGATCTGGTCGGGGTAGTTCTTTTGAGAATTGCTTCTCTGTAAGAAGAGGGGCAAATTCACCTATCTTAGGGAGAGTGCTTTGTCTTCAGTTGCGCAACCGTAGCTTCTGAAATCCACGCCACTCCTATAGTGGTCTTTGCTTCTGAGGATGGCTTCCCCTCCATGCTATTGAGCTAGGGGCCAAATTGCTCCCTTTGAACCAATAGCTTCCTCCCCCCAAAAATTTCTCCATGCATCATCCTCACAACTCTAGTGAGCTCCTCCTCCAAGATTATTCGAACAAATGTGAATTCCCAAATTGCCCGTGTACCTATCCCTTGGCAGCACCACCTCCATCACTGCTCTGGCTCTACCGAACACCCTTGAGAAGTTAATCGGTAGCCAACCTTCTTGAAAACCTTCGATGAAAAGGGTTGGATATTCCGACAACGATGGCTTCTTTTTGACCTTCCTCTTGGCACTTGGTTGGCTCCCATGGACCTCCATCCTTCTTGCCTTCTAAATCCTCCACACCTTCGTTTGGTAAACATGTTGAAGTAGCTCCGATGCCCTTTCCACTCTTCCCAGTCTCACCTGATTGAGAGCTAGCAGGTTGATTGCCGAGACCTAGTCCCCTCAAACGAGAAGTTTTTTCGTCTCAACTCCATGTTTTTCGTCTCCACTCCATGTTGAGACCCAGTCCCCTCCAAATTCTAATGTTGTGTTAATGATAGCTGGAGTAGAGAAGTTGGCAGCTTGGAAATTTGTTTTGGGTTCACATAACTCTCATCAAGTCCTATCTTTCCAATATTACCTGTTGCTCTTTAAAATCCCATCCAAAGTGGCAAGTAAGCTCGAAAAATTCAGGGAGGGTTTTATGGTAGGGAAGTGGGAGGGACCAGGATCTCTTTAAATTAGATACGTTTGAAGATTAGGAGTGTACATAATAGCAATTTTTGCCCTGAAACAACCAGGATCTCTTTAAGTTTGATACGGTTGAAGATTATGATAAAGTTTTCTTCACCTTCAATATTCAGTCCATGCATCTTTGCCCACTTCTCGAGCATCCTCTGAACCCACGGGGGGCATTGTCTCATATTTCTCGACCTTGAGATACAATGGGTTCACCCATTGAGATTAGAGTTGACTGCACACCAATTTCATCTACCCACCGCGCATGAGGATCTGCCATAAGGCTGTGCACTCCTTGGGACACTAGTACAATTTCTAATTAACTAGTTGTTTCATGGAGAGAAATGGATCACCAGCTCTCCATCCAGGGAGAGAATCAGTGAAGCATTCGATGATGTCGCCACCGTCCTGATGAAGCACTTCCTTATGCATGAAAGCTTTACTGCTTTTTTGAATTAAAAGTAGGATTCGGCATGCATGAAGCTCCCAGGTTGCATCTTCTTATTCCAAACTTGAATAGTCATGGTAGGTGAACTACAACATTCTAGAATAATCGATGCCTCTTGCATATATATTTTTTTGGAATAATGGGATTCAAGAAAACCGTGGGCTCTGATGCGGACATCAGTGGTGCACCCTTTAAAGTGTACCAGAGGAGGAGGCGTCGCCGACAGAGTACCGAAGCGGAGGAGTTAATGTGGATGGACGTTGGGTCCATCGGACCCATTTTCTGACGTGCTACGAGTATAGGGGTGGCATGACCGCACTATGACCATAGATCCATGGATTGAATTTCACACCCTACCACACGGGTGTTTTAGTTTTAGGCATTTTTATTCTTTTCCTTATTTTAGGGGCTTTATTGCACTTTTTTTACTTTTCGTCTTTTTTGTTAATTTTTTTTTTTTTTTTGTTTTCAAGCGCTTTAGTGCACTTTTACTTTTTCCATAGCTTATATATGTTGTGAGAAACCCTATTTTGATTATTATTGCACTTTCTTCCTTTTATACAAGAGATTAGGGTTTTGGGATTGACCCTTGGGTGTTGAGGATTCCACCTCGATTTCAGGTTTCTTTCTTTCTAGATCTTCGAGGTGCTGGAAAAAGGTAAGAATCATCCTCCTTTTCTTTTGACGACAAAAGGACTGGTATCTTGTTCTTCTCGAACCCTTAATTCTTCACCCCTTTTGTTCCTCTCTGGATATCCCCTTTCTAGTTTGAACGGAAAAGATGGATGGTTAGTTAGTAGGATCAGATCCAAACTTGACTGTGGACTGACTTATGATAGATTTGGGATATCCTCATATCCCTAGGTCCTCCCTTCTTACTGTTTACGCGATTTTATGCGAAGAGGCATGATCCTAACAGAATGACCTCATCTTTGTTTTGAGATTTACCTAATCCTTTTGATTGGAGACGGTTAGTTAATTGGTGTATTTATTTGAATATTCTTTGACCTGATTATACATGCATCTAGGGTTAGGTCATCACGTCTCCGCATTAGGCTCGCCCACCAAAATTTAGACCTGTTATCCAGAACCTGGTATGGTGGCCTTGGAGAAATGGGCTGCTAGCTTTGTGGACATATTTTTCCCATCTCAGCTACCCTAGGGATGATCAAATGTCTTTGATTAAGATGAGCAGTTGTAGTTGATACGACACTAGTGAATGATCTGTTACGGTATGAAAAGATACTGCTAACTGAGGGACCTTTTAGTAGATTCAAATTCTTTACAATCCGGGGGACACGAGCCTCATTAGGAGCCTCCTCTTTGAAAAATTTCCGACTTCCTACCTCCATTACTCCCTTCCGCAGGTAACCCTACCGCATCCACTTGGATAGAGACCCTTCCACAACCGATGCCACCATGACACAACACCACATGGCACTCTATAAAATAGTGGAAAGAGGAATGGAAATAAAGAAGAAGAATAGAAGAGAAGAATGTAAGGAGAGGAAAATGGGCTGAAGTTTGAGTTCACACTCTCGTTCTTTTATATTATGAAAGTTTCATAATTATAGAAATGCCATTAGTAATAAAAATAAAAATCCTCTCTATGTCCTAGACGAAAATAACCCATTTAAGTGAGCCCATGTACGCCTATATCACATTTATTAACACTCCCCCTCAAGCTGGAGCATATATACTATTTATACCAAGCTTGGAATATATACGTATAGCCTAAATGGAATGAAGAGTCTTGGTGAACACATCAACAAGTTCGTCTTGAGATCGAACATATAAAGTAGAGATTTGGCCACTGGAAACTTTCTCACTTATGAATTGAAAATTGGCTTCAAAGTATTTAGTTCTTTCGTGATGTACTGGATTGTTTGCTATGCATGATGCAATGTTCAAGTTGTCGATATCGTTACAAGTTGTCCAGATATGAAGAAACAATATCATTATCGCTGATAATATCGTCGATAACTGGAAATGCAGGAGAAACAAAGGGAAACAGAGGGAAACATGAGGAAAACACTGGAATTTTTTAGTGAAACTTCAGGAGATGCTTAAATACACATTTGCATATTTAGGAATAAAAAATTGCAAAAAGAATGCATACACAATAAGTTTTCATTTAATGGAGGCCTAAAAGTATGCGCCAGTGTAAAAAATCACTCCAATAATAACCAAAATCCTACTATCCATCCAACCATTCATAATCATTGATCCAACCATCCGTCAATCCATCCATCTAACCATCCATCCATCCAACCATCCATTCATCCAAACATCAATCCATCCATCTATCCAAACATCCATCCAACCATCCAATCCATCCATCCATCAACCATCGAACTATCGAACCATCCCATCCTATCCATCTATCCCATCCATCCATCCATCAGCCATCCAATCATCCCATCCATCCATCCATCAGCCATCCAACCATCCCATCCATCCATCCAACCATCAATCGTCCAACCATCCCATCCCATCATCCATCCATCCAACTAACCATCCCATCCAGCTTTCAAGCGACAAACCAATCTTGATGCATTGATTGTCTTGTATACATGTGGTTGTGTTTTCATTAAATTGGAGCCATTAATCTGTGGGCCCCACCATGATATATGTGTTTTATCCACTCCAACTATCCACTTTACGAGATCATTTTAGGGCAGGAGTCCAGAAATGAGGTAGATCCAAATCTCAAGTGGATTGCTAGTGTGCTATAAAGGCTGTTATGGGACCGTTAAGGCCGTTACATAAAGGTAATGGTGGCAGTTGTTACACATTATGGGTCATAAAGGATGTAACGATTGTTACGGAAAAAGTGACCCGTAAAGGCTGTTACAACCCTCAAAACGACCCGTTATGACCCTCGTAAAGGCTGGAACAGCCTTGTAACAGTCCATTATAGGGCCGATACATGTTTTTTGTTTTTGTTTTTTCAATTAAAAAAAGAGAGATCGTAACAACCGTTATGGCTTCCGTAATGGCCGTTACACCCTGTATTGTAAAGGTAACGGTGGTGGCTGTTACGACCATCGTTACCATTATGGAATACCTTGGGACCACACCACAGAAAAATGGTGATTGAATACCCACCATAAAAAACTTACTGGGGCCCACTATAATGTTTATTTGCCATCCAACTTGTTGATTAGGTCACACAGACGTGGATGAATGGAAAACACAATTGTTGGCTTGATCCAAAACTTGTGGCCCCAAGAAGTTTCTAATGATAGGCGTTCAATTTCCATTGTTTCCTATGGTGTGGTCCACCTACGATTTGGATCTCCCTCGTTTTTTTGATCATGCCCTAATATGAGTTCATAAATGGATGAACGAAGTGAATAAAACTCATACATCATAGTGAGGCCCACATAGCTTTTCTAGCATCGACCAATATGGAGGCGGGGCATTGGTAGTGTCACTACTAAATTTGTGTCGAGGTGAATTCCTTGCGATAGCTGCGCTCAGAAGTTAGGTGGGGCCCGCTGTGATGTTTGTGAGAAATCCATTGTGTCCATTAATTTTGCTAAATTATGTTAGCTTATGAGCCTCAAAATGAGTCAAATCCAAAACTTAAGTGGGCCGTAAGACAAGAAAAAGTGGGTAGGGAAATGTCCACCGTTGAAACCTCCTTGGGTCCACCGTGATGTTTATATGCCATCCATACTGTTTATAAGGTCATTCCTACTGGAATGAACTAAAACCACAAATATTAGCCTCAACCAAAACTTTAGTGGCCCCATGAATGTTTCAATAGTGGACGCTCAATCCTCAATGTTTTTTGTGGTGTGGTTAGCCGGAGATTTGGATCTGCTTCATTTTTGGGCCAACCCTCTAAAATGAGCCGACAAAACGGATTGACGGCGTAGATACGTAATGCATACATCAAGGTGGGCCCCATGGTTAGGGTCCCACCCACATTGTTGGGAAACCCCGGTTGTAGCTAATTCACGTCTCTAAAACTGAGGGTAATGAAAGAGAGGGACTTGTATGAACGGTACCCATTCCACATACTTTGGATTGGGTACCATCAACTACATTGACAAAAGTGCCTGTTAATAAGCCATTAATAGATGAAAACATACTAGACTGACCCATCGTATGGTCGAACGCTCCAGATTAAATTACCCATGAGTATGAGACTTGGATCTTAAAGAAGTCATACCTGAGGTTAGGAATGTAGCCATGAAGGTGGAAGTATTGCAAAAGTAGTAGAACAAATTGATTATGTAGATTGTTTAGCAAGTTAGAATATTATTCTTGAGTCAGAGTAACCATCTCACCAGTCATACGTGTTTGTGAAGTAGTGAGTGTAGAATTAGCCAGAGGCATGTTGCTTTCTTCGACGTGAGAAGCTTGGTTAGCCCATGCAAGCTTCCCATAGAGGTCCCGACATCTTTCAACAGAATGAATGGAGTGCTATAAAGTGTGTACTTCCTAGGTCCACAACCTTTGCCATGGCCACCTCTCATGTCACCACCACCACCTCTTCCACCTCAGTCATCACCGCGGCTACGTCCAGAGAACGATGTTAGATTCAAGTCGTCAGTTGCACTTGTAGAGCCGAAAGATACACACAGGAGATATGTATACACCTTGTTTACAGATGGCACATCTTTGCCACCCAAAATCCATGCATGAACAAGTTCATACTCACGTTTCAACCCAGATAAGAACTTGGCCACTTGAGAACTCTTTACGTTGCTAACGTAGTTTCTCTAAATTGGTTGTGAGGGGCTGATACACATTCAACTCTCCCCACATTCCTTTAAGTTTGGAATGGTATTCGCCTAATGATTTATCTCCTTGTTGGGGCTCAAATATTTCTTCATATAATCGATAAGTATGAGAGATGTCTTTATCAGATGAATACATCTCTCATAGAGCATCCCCCATTTCCTTAGCCATATCTAGAAACATACATTTTCACCTGTGGAGGGTTCCATGCTACTCCATAATGAGGTCATATCTTGCACATTTCCTAGATCCATTGGTCACAATTAAGAAGGTTCTCCTCCTGTTTGTTGTTCAAGCTGCTTAGGAGCTGCCTTTATGCTGAGAGGTAGGATTTCCCCTCCATTTGGTCGTACAGAGCTCCCCCTAAAGTGGTTGCATTTGTTTGGCTTCTTGCTAGGGGGGAAAACAATAGATTTGAGAGGTTTGGAAAGGAAGGGAAGAAGAAGAAGAGAGCAAAGGAGAAGAGAAGATGGTGAGAAAGGAGAGTTTGAGAGAAAGGGAGTATCGTGCCTTAGGGCCTCACACACCTTCACACACTTTATTATATTAGAAGGGGGCACTATTACATACTCTAGAGGAGCACAAAAGATAGTTTACTCACACACTAACACTACCATAATATACATTCACTACATAATCTTTCTATACTCCCCCTCAAGTCCGTGCATATATTTCAATCATGCCTAACTTACCAGTAAGATAGAGGAGCATCCCAATTGAGAGACTCGGTTAGGGCATTGGCCAATTTGTCCCCAGAGGGAATGGAGGGAGTTGCAATTTCCTTGTTAGCCACTTTCTCCTGAATGAAGTGATAGTAAACCTCAATGTGCTTCATGCGCTCATGAAACATTGGATTACCGACAATGCGAATGGCAACCTGATTATCACAGTGTAAAGGAATGGGACTGAAAGGAGGATAGCCAAGTTCTTGTAACAGGTTGCGAAACCAAACAAGTTAACATGTTGCATGAGCCATCGTCCTATACTCAGCTTCAACAGAAGATCGAGCAACAATGGACTGCTTCTTACTCTTCCAGGTGACAAGATTACCACCAACAAACGTACAATATCCAATTGTAGATTGTCAATTATGTAGACTTCCAGCATAGTCAGCATCAGAGTAGCCTGAAAGATGCATATGACCGTGCTGTTGAAAGAGAAAACCCTTACCCGGGGTGGACTTGAGATATCGAAGGATACGATACACAGCTATCAGATGTGTGGTATGAGGGGAATGCATGAATTGACTGACAACACCGACATAAGAAAGATTCAGTTGAGTGATAATGAGATAAATGAGTCTGCCAACCAATGGATGGGACATCAAATGGATCAGAGAGGCAAGCGCCATCATCTGGAGAGAGCTTCATAGTGGTATCCATAGGTGTAGCGGCAGGCTTGCATCCTAGCATCCCCGTCTCAGAGAGAAGATCAAGAGCATATTTTCTCTGAGAGAACCATACATGACTTTGATCGAGTAACTTCAATCCCCAAGAAGTGCCGAAGAGTCTTTAAGGTCCTTTATCTCAAAATGAGTTTTGAGAAAAGATTTGACATCCATCATTCTCTTTATATCATCTCAGACAGTACAATGTCATCCACATAGACAATTAACACTAACTCATGTGAGTCGACGGCACACGAAGAGAGAAGGATTGGCTTGGCTTTGAATAAATCTAGAGTCCGGAAGAGCACTACTGAACTTGTCAAACCAAGAACATGGAGATTGTTTGAGAGCATAAATTGATTTCTTTGGTCGACACACAAGGGGTGGATCTTGACAGCCGTTTGGGATGGAAAAACATGTAGGTGGATCCATATAGACCTCTTCAACAAGATCACTATGTAGGAAGGCATTTTTTTACATCCAGCTAGAATAAGGGTCACAACAAGTTCACAGCCATAGAGATAACCACAAGAACATTGTTAAGTTTTACCACTTGAGAGAATGTCTCAAAGTAGTCCACACCATATGTTTAAGTAAAACCCTTTGCGACCAATCATGCCTCATAACAATTGACAGAACCATTGGGATGATACTTGGTGGTTTAAACCCATCGGCATCCAACAGTTTGTTTTCCCTCAGGTAAAAGAACCAACTCCCAGTTATTGGTTTTTATCTACAGTGTGCGTTTCTTCCATCATAACCTTAGCCCAGTCAGGGTTACACATGGCTTCCCTCAAAGTGCGCAGGGTAGCAGAGGAGGATATAAAAGCTGCAAAAGACCTGAAAGAAGGTGAAAGATGATGGTAGGAGACAAAATTACTGATGGGATGCTTTGTACATGTGTGGGAAGGCTTACGTAAAGCAATGGGAAGATCATCGTGAGGATGATGATGAGAGCATACCTGAACCACCTGCAGGAGCGGATGAAGTGATAGGAGGGTGATTAGTAGAAGTTTTAGTTCGTCGATGATACACAAGAATAGGCTTTGGAATAGTTGGGGAAGATACCACATCATGGTCGGGAAGAGGTATAGAATTAGACTTTATAACCTCCCCTTGACTTGCAAAAGGATTGTGCATAGATCTCCCTTTAACAGAAAAGTATGGAATCGCTTCAATGGAGGTGACATCTGCAGACGCATACCTTTTAGGGGTCATGGGATCATAACACTTATACCCCTTTCGAGACCGAGCGTAACCTAAGAAAACACACTTTATGGCTTTAGGAATCAACTTGTCATTACTCCCATGAAGAATTTTCACAAAGCATGTACACCCAAAAATCTTAGGGGGTAATGGGAATGGTTTGTCTTGTGGGTGCAAGATTTCAAATGAAGATTTGTGTGACAATATGCGGGATGGAATGTGATTAGTTAAGAAAACAACAATGAGTAAAGTATCATCCCAAAAGTGTTTTGAAAGATTTATACCAAGTAGGAGGGCACGAGTAACTTCAAGTAGGTGGCGGTTCTTTCGCTCGGCTGTACTATTTTGTTGAGGGGTGTGAGGACTTGTGTTACGAGACAAGATACCATGATCCTACAAGAAAGACATAAAAACATTCGACATATATTCGCCCCCATTATTTGAATGTAAAGCCTTAATGGATCATTGAAATTGATTGAGCACTTCATTGTAAAAGTGCTTAAACATAAAAAAAAACTCCACACTTGGATTTTAAGAGATAACAGAGGGATGGAGGACCTATTGCTAGGATTAGACCACACAACTTACTATGAGACGAGACCGAGAAAACCCTAGTCATTTATAATCATCAATAAATGTAACAAAATATTTATATCCAAAAAATGGGGTAACCGGAGTAGGACCGCAGACATCTGAGTGGACCAACTCGAATGGCACGAGTTTCCTCTCTGACAAACTAGGAGGAAACATGGTCCGATGATGTTTAGAGAGCTTGTAAGTTTCACATTTTAAAGGTTTAGATACATATATGGAAGGAAACAAAAGTTTTAGCTTGGACACAAATGGATGCCTTAAAACGGCAATGCCATCTGGACATTGACTCCTTATCTAAGGACAAGGAACTATAAGGTATTGTAGGTGCATCATTAAAAAAATAAATTTCTCCATTTTGACGGCCCCCACCAATCATTCGCTTCGAGGTCTTGAAACACACGGTGAGAAGGGAAGAAAGTTATTGAATAATTTAATGATTTGGTAAGAGAGCTACTAGATAATAGGAGGGAAACTAGGAACATGCAAAAATGGAGAAACAAATTCGAAAAATTCATAGTAGGGAGAGCTTCATGGAACCAGATCCAATTACAATAGTTTGGTTTCCATCAACAGCAGTGATTGAGTGTAGCTGGATGGAAGGATGATAGGAAGTAAACATATGAGGCTTACAAGTCATTTGTGAGGTAGCTCCAGAGTCAATGACCTAAGAAGTAGGAGAAGAGGCCACACAGAGAGCAGCAGTACCTGACTAGCCTATAATGGCTTTGGAAGTATTAGGGACCTTATGCACATGCAACTGCATCAAGGCATCATAGGCCTCATGAGACGAGAACATAATCACTTGAGGTACGCTTCTCTGTTGTAATCGGATTTGAAGTATGCTTGGAACTAGTGGAGATAACACCGGCCACAAACACACTTGCCCAAGATGGGCGACCAACAAGCTCCCAACAATGATTGACAGAGTGGTTGGTACCTCCACAATGAATGCAATAGTGAGGACCAACACATCCACGTCCTCGTCCACCGCGACCACGATTACCACGTCCTCCACGATCAACATCATGACCCTTTCCTCGAGTACTTGATCCAAAGTCATGTCCACGTCCTTGAACACTCCATGTAGGAACTTTAGTATCATTGTGAAATAAAGACCGATCTCCAACAACATGTGCAGATTGATTCGGGGAAACAAAAGGAGAGGAGAATGATGTATTGACCCTTTGACACATTGTGTAGATAACTGTTAAAGATGGGAGAGAATTCATGGCAATAATTTGTCTCTGCACACCATGATACTCAGGGTTGAGCCCAGAAAGCAACTGCAGACTTTTGGTTCCTTCATGCTGCTTCCAAACGAGCTCATAGTTTGTAGTGTAGTTAGAGGGAAGAGGACGATAGAGGTTTGACTCATCCCACATACACCAAAGAACAGAGAAGTACTCCTTTAGGGATTGTGAATCTTGTTGTAACCTTCCCTATCCGAGATTAACGCAAACATTCTTGATATTCTTTGAGCTTTCGAGTACATGTCATGAAGTGTATCCCATATCCTTTTTGCTGAAGTTAAAAGCATGACGGAGTTACTCACAGTTGGTTCTATACTATTGAGCAGTGAAGCCATGACTTGGTAGTTTTCTTTGGTCGAAGACTCAAAGTTTGCATATGTAGAATCTGAAGCATCATACAATATATACGAAAGTCTATCTCGGCCCCTTAAAAACAACTTCATAGATTTAACCCACTGTAAATAGTTGTCACCGTTCAACTTTATAGTGGTGATCAACAAAGGATGAGATTCCGAGGGTGCCACACCATAACCCAACAACATCTTGTCCTCCATACGGCCACACAACAAACAAACTCGAGGAGAGGGCTAGGGGATAACAACAATCACAAAAAAACTGTGAAGCCTTGGTTCTAGATGGTGGTCTGGAAGGTCCAAAAACAGTCAAGAAGGAACCTAGCAAAACGAGTCACATATAGACTGAACCCAATGCAAACATGTCTCACAAACAAGAATCAACCACCAACGCATACACCATGAGTTCTGGTGTATAGTTAGATCCCCCCTCCTCCCCACCCGGACCAAAAACGACACAATTGGCCCTAGTTTGGCTTCACATCGCCTCCAAATCACATCTTCTCTCCAAAACAACTCTATGGAGGGTTAAAATATAGCCAAACCGTCCCCACCATGTGAGAAGAATCCAAAGAAACAATTATGAGTTGGGAGAAATCGAAGAAAAATCGAGATTTGGGGTTTTTTCGCCGAAAGGGTAAAGTGAGTGTAACATATCTTAGATTGTTCCTAAAAATCTCACAAAAATTACCATAAATCTCCTAAAATCAAGATCTATCAACCCATGTTCTTCTCGGTCAAAAGGGTGTCATATGGTCCGTACAACTACTGACGTCAACCGTACGATTGCTAACATCAGCAATCTCCTGTAGCACTAGTCAATGCAAAGCACTAGGCTCTGATACCAATTAGATTTGAGAGGTTTGAAAGGGAAGGGAAGAAGAAGAGAGAAAATGAGACGAGAGGATG
The DNA here is from genome assembly GCA_037074715.1 of Magnolia kwangsiensis. Classification (NCBI taxonomy): domain Eukaryota; kingdom Viridiplantae; phylum Streptophyta; class Magnoliopsida; order Magnoliales; family Magnoliaceae; genus Magnolia; species Magnolia kwangsiensis. The sequence goes on from CM073578.1 coordinate 75,892,027, forward strand.
GAGAGAAAGGAGAGTTTGAGAGAAAGGGAGTATCGTGCCTTAGGGCCTCACACACCCTAACACACACAAACTTTATTATATTAGAAGAGGGCACTATTACTTACTCAAGAGGAGCACAAAAGACAATGTACTTACACACAAGCACTACCTTAATATACATACACTACATAATCTTTCTATAAAAACCTTCATAGTTGACTATTTGGAACACTCAGGAATGGTGCTTCCCAATGTCTATTTGCTCTACCAAGAAGATGCGTATACCATCAACCATCTTTTCCTTCACTGTGCCTTTGCTGGGGGGGTTTAGTCCTCCATTCTTGCCAAATTTCAAACTCCCTAGGTTATACCTCGAACTACTATCAATTTGCTCTTTGCATGGCATGGTGGTGGTGTTGGCAATGATCTCACAATCATTTGGCATGTGGCTTTCATGGCTATTCTCTTGGCTTTCTGGAAGGAAAGGAGAAGCAACTGCCTCTAAAATCTCTCCTTTTAAATCTCCAAGGTGGTGGAGTTGATCTTTTGCGATGTGGCAGAATGGTTGTTTAGTCTCGAATTCTTTGATTCTTTGATCATGATTATTTCTTTCCCTTCTTAGTCTTGTAAAGTTCTGGGCTTCCCTAGAAGCTTATTCTTGAGTTGTATAGTTTGCTTAGTTTTTCTTTATTTTGTTTTTCTTTTGTTTTTGCTGTAGTTCTATGTTGTTCCTGTTTGTCTTTAGCTTTTTGAGTAAGTTTTTCAATCTTTTTTTTTTTTTTTTTAAAGGAGTACTGGATTCTTTATCATGTTTCTCTATGGTCAAATATCTCAATTTCCCCTTGGCCATGAGAAAAACTTTGATCGACTTAGACCACTGTAAATAATTTGTCCCATTTAATTTAATATAGGTTATCTGGACCCCTAGAAAATCAGATGGGTTTATAAATACAGATTTCCGGTCACTTTTTATCTCCATAACAAATAAAAGAAGGGTACCTCAAAAGCACAAACATGGGCTGACCTAGCACAATCGATGAGTACCACACTTGAACACTTCACACGATGCACACGCCACCAGAAGAATCAACCCACATGTCTACTACTTTCAACTGGCCATGAAGAAATTTAGTCAAGAACATGGCATCCAACACGGGCGAACAACCAACATGTTTTTAATGATCACACATGAGGTGATATCATTCAAGAAGCCAATGTCTTCATTCTCCCACGCACACACAGACTATTACAAAAGACCTGATACACAAAATAAATAAAAAAGAAATCTTTGGTTCTTTTAAGACAATTTTAGGACAAGATATGGGACACCAATGGACAAAAGAAAAGAAGAAAAAAGAAGATTTGGAGAAGAAGAAGGATCAGAAACGATGAAGCTTTGATACCATGTAAAATAGTGGAAAGAGATGGAAATAGAGAAGAAAAGAGAGAGAAGAGGACAAAATGTAGAGTGAGGAGAATGGGTTGAGTTAGGGTTCTTGCCTTCCTTTTTTTGAAGGATAATGAACTTATTTTATTAAGAACTTGCTTGACAATAAGTAAGGCAGCAAAGAATACAACAAAACAAAAAGAGAGAATTACATCCCGATTATAGAAAGAGCATCTCGAATTTTCAAATAGTTGAGACCAGCTGCTGATTCTAATATGTCCCTTTAAGATTTCCAAGAGACTTCTTCCCACGACCCTACCTTGTTACAGAAAAAATGCACATTGCGCTCCCCTCAAATGTTCAAAGGAACAAAAAGCAAACTCAAATGCCAAAGGGTGAGCCTCTCCTTAGGAATGTGAACACCATGCCACATCCATAATAGATGGCCTATTGAATGAGGCATGACCCAGTCAATGTCAAAAATCCTTAGAAAGAGCAACCGCACTTGAATCACAAATGGACATTGAATGAATAAATGTTCAATTGACTCTGCATCATTCTTGCAAAGGAGGTAAATGTTGGGAAGAATCATGGCTCTCTTTTGAAGATTATCGATGGTTAGGATACTCTTTGAGCCAACTAGCCAAGCAAAAGAAATTGCACCGTAGAACCAAAAAAGCATGGAAATGGAGAGTGTGGAGCCATTCCAATAATCTAGCATAATCCTCTACCTCTTCATCAGTTAAGTCCCACTGGCATGGGAGGCACTAAGCACCCTTCCCCCATTGGAGGAAAAGAAAATACCCATGATAATATTTTTCAAGGGTGATAAGCTTGCCAATGATGGTAATTCCACCACCAAAGGCCCCTCACCGCACCACGGGTCCTACCAAAAATGGATCCGACTACTGTCGTTGAGAGAAAAGGTCAACGTAGATTTTACTAAGGGGGCTACCGAGTTAATGGCCTTCCAAATTCCTAAGGTACGATAATTCACTTCTTAACCTCCCAACCCCCCTCCTCAATGTCTGCCTGCCTATTGGAGTCTTCTTTGAGGGAGACCACCGGCCTATCTTGCTGCTTTCTCAACCTTCTATGGACCACTGCTTTGTGCACTAAAAGTCTAAAACCCTTGGGAAAGACCGCCTCAAGTTCAGATTGATCCCGGCTTTGGGCATGCTGACATATAGCCTTTTTGTAGGACACTGCCTTACCTTGCTTGGCTGCTTGAACATCTCAAGGCATTGGCTCCCCATGGCTGGATCTTCTAGGTTGCAATGTTGATTGCTTCCCCGCTGACTCCTGTCACCTTTCTATCCAACTTCTTACCATTCATCACATTAATGGCCTTTTGGGCTTTGTCTCTGTATAAGAAACTCATGGAAGCAAAGCCCCTGCTTCTTCTGGATTAGCTATCCCAGGGAATGAATATGTCAGTGCCTTTTTTTAAAAAATAAATATTGAAGGTAATGATGTTTTTATTAAAAAAAAGGCAACCAGATGGTGCAAGAATCTACAACCCAAGCAAAAAGGAAATTACAATTCTTATTAGCTTCAATGGAGGAGGCCCATTCCACAACATAGAGCTTTGCCCTATTGAAGACCTCCCCCCGAGCTGCTTATATTTTGAAAACATCTTCCATTCCTTTTCCCCAAATATCGCTCAAAGGCTTGCTAAAAAACCAATCTCCAAATAATATCTCTTGTTTCCTAATCCCCACGTCCTGCCATGGTAAATGCCCATTGATTCTGGCATCACCCAGGACAAAAAGACCAATCTCCAAATAAATCTCTCATAATTACATCAGTGTTATTGCCAAAGGATCCAAACAATCTTGCTCTGCTCATCTTGGGTGAAAACAAAAATGGAGTGTTAGTAATAAATACAGAGAAGGGCTCTCATATCTTGCCCTTCTTCTAGGGTCCTTTCTTAACTGGAATTTACTGTCTTCATTTCCAGAATCGTCTCCAGTTTCCATGATTCTATCACTAAACTGTAGAAGCTATTATATTGAATCCCTTTTCAGATCCTTCAAATGTGTTACTGACAAGTCCATGCAACTTTTGGTCTAGGGAGTAGTTTTTTATTCTCGTTGACTGTCTTGGCTTGCTGCTGTAGAGTATGCGTCTTTCCTATTTACTGGTTTAAAGATCAGGTCTTTACAATTGTGGCACTTGCCAAAATTAGTTCATTTTCATTGCTTATATGCCGTCTGTATCTATTAGATGGTATATCAGGTCTTTACAATTCCGGCACTTCTTGCTGAAATCAGTTCAATTTCATTGCTCATATGCTCTGTATCTATTAAATGGTACATAGCAAGAATCGACGAGGTTTGATGGATCTTCTCTTGCAGGATTATAATCTGTTAAGGCCTTCTCAAGAGCTTGTTGCCAAGGACTTACACGGAGTAGAATGGAGGTTTCGGCATATTTATAGAGGTACTTTATAGTGGTGTGTTCTATTGTTAATCATCAGTGTATTGTTTCTCCCATACCCTTGGAACTGGTGCATGAATGAAAAACGGTCTTTAAGTTACCACATGCTGTATCAGAAGCTAAAACTGTCCACGTTTGAGCTGGGGACATTATACCTGTGTCAAATGTGCTGTTGACAAGGCCATGTAATTTTTGAATGCAGTTTTATACTCATTTGTATTGTCTTGGCTTGCCACTGTAGTCTTTAAATGAGATTGAAAGGCGATGCATTGCTTAGGCAACAATGTAGTACCTGCAGTGTTCAAAGTATCGGTATCACTACAAGTTTCAATGGCTGGGGATATGGAAACAATATCAATATCAGTGATAATATCGTCGATTTCTGGAAATGCAGGGAAACATGGGGAAAACATTGGAATTTTTCAGTGAAACTTTGGGAGATGCTAAAATACACATATTTGCATATTTAGGAATCAAGAAATTGCAAAAAGAATGCATACATAATAATTTTCCATTTAATGGGGCCTAAAAGTATGTGTTGTTGTACGAATTCAGTACAATAGTGACAAAATAATCACTTAAATCTCATTAAGCCAATTAACAAGCAAACAAATATGCATAATGCATTCATACATTACATCCATCCATAAATTGAAGTTTTGGTAGAGAATGTAGAAAGATTGTAGAGAGAGAGAGAGAGAGAGAGAGAGAGAGAGAGAGAGAGAGAGAGAGAGAGAGAGGAAATTAAGGAGCTATAAAACATGAGAGCCCTATTCTGTCTAATTATCTTTTTATATGTACGGTTTTCCCTATTTACAAATAACATCCTAATAAACACAAAATTACACATAAGACCCTACTTTGCATATTCACAGATAAACCCCTACATAATGAAAAAAAATGTTCCAACACTCCCCATCAAGTTGGTGTATATCTGTGATACCCAACTTGCCATAGGTCTTGTAGCATAGGAGAACTGAGACCCTTTTTAAAGATATCTGCTAGTTGTTCCATTGATTTGACAAATGGTCACGCCAGAAGAAATCTTCTCCCGAATGAAGTGAATATTGACCTCAATATACTTGGTCCTCTCATTGAGAACTGAATCAGAGGCAATATGTATAGCAACTTGATTGTCACAATAAAGTGGGCTAGTAGAGGAAATGGAGAATCCAAGTTCTACCAATATGGATCTCATCCACAAAATTTCACATATCCCATGGGCCATAGCCCGATATTATGCTTTTGCACTTGATCTTGACTCAACGAACTGCTTTTTTCTTCTCCAAGTCACCAAGTTCCCTCCAATGAATGTAAAATAGGTAGAGGTAGATTTTTTATCTATTGGGCAATCTGCCCAATCAGCATCAGAGTACCCAATAATATTAATATGTCCATGATAGGCATAGATAATACCATGTCCTAGATATGACTTCAAATATCTCATAATATAATACATTGCACCAAGATAAGATGACCTTGGTGAATGCATGAATATGCTGACAATGCCAACTGCTTAGAGTAATGTCTGGTGTTGTGATTGTTAAATAGATCAACATGCTAACCAATCTCTGGTATATACTCGTATCAGTCAGAATATCACCTTAAGATGTATGTAAGGAGTGCTTCTGATATATTAGAGATGGAGCAGGACGGGCTCCAAGTTTGCCAGTCTCACTCAGTGAATGCATGAATATGTTGACAATGCCAACTGCTTAGAGTAATGTCTGGTGTTGTGATAGTTAAATAGATCAACATGCTAACCAATCTCTAGTACATACTCGGATTAGTTAGAATATCACCTTAAGATGTATGTAATGAGTGCTTCTGATATATTAGAGATGGAGCAAGACAGGCTCCAAGTTTGCCAGTCTCACTCAGTAGATCAAAAGTATATTTCCTCTGAGATATGAAGATGCCCTTAGACGAATGACCAACTTCAATACCTAAGAAGTATTGAAGATGACCAAGATCCTTAATGTCAAACTCCTTGCCCAGCATCCGCTTAGTATCTTCAATAAATTCCAAGTCATCCCCAGTGAAGACAATATCATCCACATACACAAGTATGATGGAGCGACCCTTGCCGAGTATGAATACACAGTGCGATCTGACTGACATTGCTTGAATCCAAACAAGAGAACCGCAGAACTAAACCGTACAAACCATGCGCTTGGAGATTGCTTAAGGCTATAGAGGGCCTTTTTCATCTTACACACTTTCCCTATCTCCCCCTTAAGCTGAAAACCAGGCAGAAGATCCATATACACCTCTTTAGTAAGGTCACCATGAAGAAAGGCATTCTTGATGTCTAGCTGAAATAACAGCCAGGAGAGATTTGCCACCAAGGAAATGATCAGATGAACAAAATTTAGCTTGACAACAAGAGAGAATGTCTCAGTATAATCCACGCCATAGTTCTGAGTGTAACCCTTAGCAACCAGGGAAGCCTTGTACTTTTCAATTGAATCATCCACCCGATACTTTATAAAGTACACCCATTTACATCCAATGGTATGCTTTCCCATGGGTAAGGGGACAAGGTCCCAGGTGCTATTCTTATCCAATGCAGCCATTTCGGCCTCCATTGCAAGCTTCCACTCAGGGCCTGCAATAGCCTCAAGAACAAACTTAGGAATAGAAGAAGAACAAGTAGTAGCAAGGAAAGCACAATACGATGGAGACATAGTGGCATAACAAAGAAAATTAGAGATAAGATGTAAGGTTGGATGACTACGAGTGCGAGAAGCCACAAGTGATGATGGAGAAATAGGAATGAGGGAGTTACCTGAGGTAGGAAGAGAAACTACCAGTGGTGCAAGTGGTGGCCTTGACTTCTTGCAGACAAGTAAGTATCTGCTTAGGTGCCGCCGCAGAAGTAACAGGTGGAGAATCAACCAAAGGCATAGGCAAAGAGACTTGCATGTTAGCAACATCCACGGAATCAGATGCAAAGAAGAATGGGCATTCTTAAAAAAAGGTGACATCCATGGAAACATAAAATTTTGCGTACATGGATCATAACACCTATAGCCTTTGTTTTGAAGAGAGTAGCCAAGAAATACACACTTGATTGACCGGTTATCAAACTCGTCTCTCTTGGGCCCAGTGAGTGAACAAAATAAACACAACCAAAAACTTTGGGAGGAATTAGAAAGAGAGGACAATCATGTTTGAGTGTATGAAATAGAGTTTTACCATGTAAAACATGTGAAGGCATACGATTGATTAAGTAAAATGACGTCAAAAGAGCAGCAAACCAATATGACTAAGGAACCTTCATACCAATCAAAAGTGAGCGAGTCACTTTAAGAAGATGACGATTCTTGTGCTCAGCCACCCCATTTTGCTAGTGTGTGTGTGAGCACAAGAGAATTGATGAAGAATGCCATGTTCTTGAAGATAAGAGGTAAAAATTTTCGATACATACCCCCATTATCAGAATGAATTGTTTGAATATTACAATCATATTATGTTTTGATCATTTGATGGAATGATCGAAACAAGTGTGGAAGTTCATCACGCCACTTCATCAAGTATACCCAAGTAACATGGAAAAATCATCAATAAATGTGACAAAATAAGGAAAACCATCAAGAGACATAATTGGACTAGGATCCCAAACATCAGAATGTATTAACACAAACATTTTATTAGTACGTTGTGCAATAGTAGGAAAAGAAGTTCGAACATGTTTACTAAACTGACATGCTTCACATTGAAGAGACGCATCATCTAACTTATTAAATGTAGGAATTGAAAAACGTGAAGTCCAAAGGGACACATGACCAAGACGTCATGCCACAATGCAACAGATGCTTTTGAGACTCTATTAAAGTACTAGAAGTAGAAACAAATGAAGAGGATGGAGTAGAAACACTATCAACAAAAAGCTCCCCTTGACACAAAAAGTAGAGACCACTACGCTCATAGCTGACATTAGTGTTTTAAAGATCGACGATATTGGCTGATATATCCCACGATATATCTTGCATCCCACATGTGCGATACGAAACTCGCAAATAGTGCGATATATCTCACATGTTCAATTCGGTGAGCATTTTCGATTTTCAATCCTTTTTTTCCTGTAAATCATGTTAAATTAGCTTCAAATTGTTACAAATACATGGATTGGAAGCTTCGATTTTGAGATTTGGAGGAGATGGGCCGAGTTGCGGAAAGTTGAAAAAATCAAAATTTCCCACTTGGTCGCAAATTGGTTGCAATCTTTATGTCCAAACATAAAATCAAACATGTATGTAACCTAATCTAGTGATTCTTCTTTTGCTTTTAAATGTATTGGTTGTGTTTCCACACGTCTTCTTATATTTATAAATTATATGAATGAACTTTGAATATACTTGCATCAATTCAGTTAGACAACTCATAGATTAGGACCCCATACAAAGAAAACCTATTATGTGCACATATTTTTTGTAATGTTTTGAATTATAAGTGTTCGCTGATGTGTTTTTTAACAATCACTGAAGTTTCATTGAAAAAATCGACCAATTTCCCCATGTTTCCAACAACAACGATATATTACCTGATACAACTGATATATCCCATGTGATAACCGATATATATCTATATCCCAAAGGTGCGATACATAATGTGATACCGATATTTGGAACACCGGCCGACACCAATAGTCCTCGTACTCAAGTCCTAAAAGAGACAATAAGATGGAAAGAAAATCATACAACAGTTTAAGGCTTTAGTGTGACAACTAACAGAGATCAAATGTGCACTAAATTTAGGAAAATAGAGGACATTGGATATGGTGAGAGAAGGAGAAAAAGAGATAAGAACCATATATTCCATTAGTGTGGAGGTTTTGTTAACAAAACGAACTAGACGACGACAATCAACTAAATTTGAAGGGATAAGACAACCATGCTCACTAGTCATATGATCTGAGGCTCTCGAATCAATAATCCAGGTCGCAAGAGATGAAGATGCATGAAATGCAGTACCTGTGGTCGCAATGAAGGAGGAGGCAGAAGGCTGTGAGGCAGGAGGTGCTGGCCGGGCCTGAAGTGTTCAGAGTCGCTGAAGATTGAGAACATCAGCCTGAGTCATAGTGACAGTATCTGTTTGATCTGAAGCAGGAGATAGATCAAGAGAAAGGTCACCAAGATCATCACCAAGATCATCAGATATGGTTCTAGCCTCATTAGAAGTCACAACATGAGCAGTGGGGCGACCACATAATTTAAAATACTCGTCTCGAGTGTGTCCAGATTGATTGCAATTAGTGCACATAAATCTCCTCTGGCCACGACCACGTCCTCTGCTGAAGGCCCCTCTAGTGTCCAAGCCACCACTACGACTATTAGAAGGAATAGTGGTAAATGTAAAGGTAGTCCTCTCCTTGGTGAGAACTGAGGCTGTCATCACCCGTATGCATGCCTCCTTTGTATGAACAATGGAATAGGGTGTCTGGAGTGAAGGAAATGGATGTGTAGCAACCGAGTTTGCAGTACCTCATACTCACTACTCAAGCCTGCTAAGAACTTATGAGTTTTGGCTTCATCTTCCTGTGTCTTCACTATTTCTGTACTACGACTGTCTGGTAGTTTACTCAGAGGTTGTAGGTGACTTAAGTCCTCCTAATGGCCTTTCAAGGCCCCAAAATACTCGGTAACAAACATATTCTCCTGAGTGAGAGAGTAAAGTTCTGTAGCCAACTGGAAGATGCAAGGCTTATTGGAAAGTCTCATAACTATCATTCAGAGACTTCCACAGATCAGATGCAGTCTCATAAAAGAAGCAGAAGCAATACTGGGCTCCATAGAATTGAGAATCCAGCTCACCACGATGGCATTCGAAGAATCTCACACATCTATCTTTGTAGAATCAATAGATGGTGAAGTGGAATGTCTTTTGGAAGTGCCAGTGAGAAATCCAAGCTTTTCCTTACCAAAAACATACATTTAGACAGCTCGGGACCATAAAAGAAAGTTACTCTCATTGAACTTGGTGGAAGTAATGGAGAGAGGTCCCTCATAATGATGTCCAACAGCTTGAGATCCATACATATATGAAATAATGGATGAAACAACACTAACAAGAGGTACAAATCATAAGAGGGTCGTAGGATTATACACCGAAGAGATGGTGTATTTGCAGTGCCAAAAAAAAGAGGAAAAACAGCCAGCCAGCCCCTATTTTGACCAAACCATCATGTATATGCGTCGGATCTGCCCAAAACCACTTCCGATGTGTAGATCATCCAAAAACGGTCTAAACAATATAGGTTTTACCCATAAAAAAAATAAAATAAAATCCTCAAGTAAGAAGAAATTTGAAGAGTGGACAACAAGTGGCCGGTTTCCAGAAAAACTTAGAAAATGTAGGAAAAATATCAAACTATCTTAAAAAATTGAGAAAAAGCACCATTAAGCTCCTCTCATTCGGCTGCACTAGGGGGTATGGGATTTGACCCAACCTGACTATACAGTTGTCATACGATTGACGTTAGCGGCTGTACGACTAACATCAACTGGGGTTTGGGATGGGAAATCTTCTCCTCTTCAACTCATTGAGATCCTCTTTTAACCTTGATTGCGACTTGGCTCTGATGCCCTGAACTTTTTGTAGAGAATGTAGAAAGATTGTATGTGAGAGAGAGAGAGAGAGAGAGAGAGAGAGGAGGCTCAAAAACATGAGAGCCCTATTCTGTCGCATTATCTTTTTATATGTAGGGTTTCCCTATTTACAAATAACATCCTAATAAACACAAAATTACAGATAAGACCCTACTTTGCATATTTACAGGTAAAGCCCCACATAATGAGAAAAACGTCCCAACATAGATAAGCATATAAACACAATATACTTGCATGATGATCCAATCATCCAACCGTCAATCCATCCATCCAACCATCTTATCTAATCATCCAAACATCTATTCATCCATCCCATCGATCCACCCAACCATCCAACCATCCTATACGTCCATCCATCCAAATGTTTTTTAATAAACGGATTTTTAGCATTATCGATACATTATCTATATTATTGAAATATCGGCAATACACTGGCAATACAAGCGACAAATGGAATATATACAATTGAAAATATTTGTAATATATTGGTGATATCAATACATTGGCGGTACGCATGGAATAAACACAGTTGAAAATATTGGGTATACATACATTGGTGATACAAACGACACTTGGAATTTACACAGTCGAAAATATTGGTGATGCTTGACACTCGACAATATACTGCCGATACCTGGAATTTCTGATATTATCATTGTTATTGGTATTGCTGCTAGTGTTGTCGGTATTGCTGAGCTGGAGATATGGATAACATTGGTGATATTAGCGTAATATCGGGGATACTCTGAACAATGGGCACATGTGTGTGATCCAATTTGGCAACATTGGTCAGATGCCCTGGCCCAACAATCAGCCATGTCCACATATAAGCGTGAGAAAGAAATGGTCGGTTAATTAAAAAAAAAAACAACCACAGGTCTATATTCAGCATACATGTGTGATCCACAGGATGAGTTCAACAGCCTGATTTTTCGACCTGGGCATTTGTGCGAGTAATGCCACCTGATGAATGGTTCAGATCTCGTGCATGTGAGCCGTATTGGCACATTTGTTGTGAATCCCATCCTCAATATTGGTTTGTGCTAGTCCTGGCATTTTTCTTCTGTGTGTAAATCTTTGTAGCTTCTATCCTCTGTTGATTTGCATATTTACTGTATTCTTGTATTTAAATGCGTCATTATGAACTGAGCAACAAATGAATTGAAAGAGGCGGTTAGTAGAGTACAGTCAAAGGAAACATTAATAGATCTTTCAAAAAAATTTTCCAGGCCAGCCACGCCGGCATCTACTTACTACTGGATGTAGTACTTTTGTAAACCAAAAGAATCTTGTTTCAGGGGATGCCGTGCTCTTTCTAAGGTACCTTATTAGAATTTGTTAAGTCATGCTCCTGTTTAGATTTGCGAAACTGTCTCTAAGTATGTTGCTCTATCAGGGGTGAAAATGGGGAGCTGAGGCTGGGGATTAGAAGAGCTGGTCAGTCTCGAAATGGTGTTCCTTGTTCAATTATTAGCAATCAGGACATGCATCTAAGCATTCTTTCTTCGGCAGCTAATTCTATATCCACAAGGAGCATATTTCACATCTTCTATAGCCCAAGGTACTATTATTTAATCTAAGATGGTTAGTTTGCTAAGATGGTATTTCAGAAGCAACTTCTGTTTTCTTTCTTTTGGTGTAAAAATTGCGCTTAGGGGATCATGAGCAAGGTATTCCGGAACAGTAACGGTGGCCATAACAGCCACCACTGTTACCGTTATGATACAGGCTGTAACGCCCATTAGTGTCCCCCCCCGCCCCCCCCCCCCCCCCCCCCACAAAAAAAAAAAAAAAAAAAAAACCTTAAAAAACCTTTATTGGCCTCGTAAGGACCATTAAAGGGCTGTTAGGGGGGAGGTCATAATGGCCACTTTGGGTCTTTTTTCTGTAACGGCCATTACAACCGTGTAACAGTGGCCACCTTTATGTTTGTAATGGTTTTTATGTAACTTTTTTTTGCATGCCTTGATCCTGAGTTATCTAGCAGAGCTAACAAATAGCATGCTTCACAATTTCTATAGCCCAATGTACTATTGTAAATCTTACTGGGTCAGTTCATTAAGCTAGGATCTCAGGAGTGACTTGTATGTTCTTTCTTTCAGAGTGCAAGTTGAATTTAGGGGACCTGTTACTTTATAATTAATAATGAGCTAATTTTACATTGCTATGACTAAAAGATATTGTTAGAGTTGTACAATAAATCCTACTCCCTTCTACTGTAGATGAGGAATGTAAAATCGTGAAAGGGAAATCCAATGATCGCGAACATTGGGTTGCCCTTATCATCTCAAATCTTCCTCCCAATTATCCAATGGATAGGTTGGAGGATATCTTCAAGTTGGTGGGTTTGGTGGGCATAGTACTTCCTCATGGGAGACTCACCTGAAAGAGCAGGGACTAGTGCTTTTTCCGGATTTGTTTGGCAGGCCGGGGAGATCCCAAATATGGTACTCCACAGGATTACAAATGCACATACACACACCTCTACACTCACTTCCTCTCTCTGTTATTCTGGGTGTGACAAGTTTTGTCAATACTGTTATCAGCTTGGCCACTAGATTCATCTACATACACATTATTCTTGCCCGTTCCTTTCTGCACCCCAGTGCTGTCCATCCTCATCTCAGATACTTCCAATCGGCTCCCTTCAACCTCTGGCATATTTCCAATCCTATCTTCGTCTCGGTCCTGAACCATGCCACCCAACTAATCATTCAGCGCATTCATCCTATATGGGTGTGCTATCTCATCAAACACTTCCCCCCTTATGGAGTGTTTTTTTTTTTTTTCCCTTCTTGATTAGAATCATCGCAAATGTCAATTTTGGCCTCATTCTTGATACCTACACTGTCACTCCATTAACTTGGACCCTATTCTGTGTGGAACATTTCGACCACCAACGATTTGGTTGACACCTTTTCTCGAGTAAGAAAACCAGTGTGCTGACTTCCTGACACATCTTTTTTTCCCTTCATCCAATCCTTAGCTTTGCATATAGCTATGCCATGCCCTTTGACCCTGCAATTACAACAAAGGAGCGGGATTCTTTCATAAAGGATCAGAATCCATTTCAACTTTTCTCCCAACATGAGCTAGGCATCGTCGATAACTTTTGTTTCCAAGTTTACCTCCACATTCATCCTGGCGACATCGATTTTGACAGCATTAACTGATATTATATCAAATTTCATGACTCTCCCAATGAAGAAGCTAGCAGTCGGATACATCCCTTGTCTTACATATTTGGCTGGAGGTCGGGAAATCCTACTCACACAGCAGCAAATGACGAAGCCTTCCCCAGAAAAAACCACATGTTCCATCCAGAAATTCTCAGCAGCCAATTTAATAAGGAGGTGAAATCCCTCACTAAGATGTTACAAAAAATCTTCTCATTCAAGCTGTGGATGACAAATGATTGTCTTTCTCTCCCGAGTGTTCCAACGTATACATTACGTCATTACCTTAAAGTTCCCCAGAACAGACACACAACCTTTCAAACCCCACTTGGATTTAACCGGATCCAAAGTTTCTCTAGTCGTAGAGCATTGAAGAGAAACAGTCCAACAACAGACAATTCCTAAGGATTGGGTCACAAGGCCACATCTTCAGAGAAGACCACCTCTTACATGGAATTCAGGGTGTGATGAGGCAAGTGGAGAAGGAAATTTTGAACGTAAGCTGAACTCAAAGCAAAGCTCAAATCCTAGCCCTGAAGCTTCGAGAAAGATGGGGAGGAAAGAAAGGACGACTGAAGTGGTTGCAATCATTGTAGAAATAGGGAGAGGAGAAGACAATAAAATTGTGTATAAATTCCCTCCTCTAGAATCCTTTTTTTATAATAATAATAATTAGTTACAAGAAAAGCTCAAAATAAATGCTGCTGAAATCTTAAAGATAAACCATTATCTCCAAGGATATGGTGTATCGAGTGTTTCAAATAGCGCTCGTAGTGTAGTGGTAGCACACTCTATGTAGTGTAGCGTAGCCGTAGCGTCACATAGCGTAACCAAATAGCGTAAATCCCCTGTATCGTACGCTACAATTTATTTATTTACTTTTATGGTTTTTTTTAAAAAATTATTTATTTATTTTATAAATGGTGTAAAACTCACATCATAAAATAAAAAAACTTAAAAGTTAAAACCGAACTTTTTTATGTTTACTTTCACTTAAAATGGTGGTGATCCTTTGTTAAAGTTGGTGTGAAACTCACACACTAAAAAACCTTTAAAACTAAAAAGAAAATAGGGTTTCAAAAGAGGGTTTTCGAAAACCCAACTTAACCTTTAGGATTTTTATTTCTTTTCATACTTGTGAGTTGTGACTTGTGGTTTCAATTAGACATTGTTAATTAAAATGGTTTGCTTAGAAAGTTGTCGATGCAATAACTATTTAATTATTGATTTTTTTCGTAACTTTATATGTGGATTAGCTTTTGATAAATAATAATTAATAACTTGTTTGAACATGCTTATATTTGAAAAAAATGAATCATCTGTTAGGCATTTATATATTTTTTGCTCTTTTTTTTTAAAAATTTTTTTTTACTAATAATTATCATTTTTTTTTCATATTTTTAAATTAAAAAATAAAAGTATTGTGTAGCTTAAGCTACATGCTACAGAAGGCTGAACGCAACAAAACACACTACTGCTATTTAAAACATTGGGCGTATCGTAAGACGACTGAAATATTTACATATTCACACCAAATACACCGCAATGTACGTACATCGAAGACTATATAATCTAACAATCCCCCTTAAGCTGAAGCATGTATGTCATGTATGTCTAGCTTGCCAATGAGATTGGGAACTACTGGAGAGATGTATTCCACTTTCAATGGTTGTTGGGGTGTGAACCATTGGCATGATTGATAGCTTTTGAAGTATCTAACAACACTTTTGGTGGCTATGATTTGAATTGGTGGCTCTTCCGGTCATAACAACACTTCCGATGGCTAAGATCTGAATTGCGGACTCTTCTGGTGGCTCTAGAATGTTCTGACAACAAACTGTTCATGGCATTGGTTCTATAAATAGATGCCCGAGAGAGATAATCCTTCTCCTAAATGAAAAATGGGGTTGCAAATCGGGGATTGCTGCGTTGATCGTGTAAATGATAATGATAACAACGCGATGGGTGTTGGCATAGTGGGGAGTACACACCGACAACTAGTGCAGCAACAATCATCCGTCGTACATGGAGTTCGGTGCAATCTTAACTAGAACCAATGAACAGAAAACATAGGGTTGAATGAACCTTCGTTTTTCTTCAATAGGATTTAAAACTGAGCTTTGGTGGTGGGTTTTGGTATATGAGGGTTTGGACAGTGGTGGTTGCTGGATGATGACAATGAAGGTGTAAAAAACAAGAAATGATGAATGATTGTTGGACCTTGTATGATGATGATGTATATAAATATATTCCTCCTCCATCACCACAGAGTGTCTATGGAAATGAGGATGGATAGTGGACTCATAAAATAGAAAAGAAAAATCAGCCCAAAGCCAAGAGGCTTTGAGGCCATGTAAAAATAGGGAGGAAAGGAAAGAGAGGATAGTTTGCATTTCCCTCCTCTAGAGTCCTTAACCAATAACAGCAATCAATTACAAGAGATAAACTCAAAATAAGTGCTAATCAAATCTAAAAGATACACCATTATCTCCAAGGATATGGTGCATCGCAAAACGGTTGAATATATTTGTACGTGCTCAAATATTCTGTAATGTACATACATTGAAGACTGTATCCTATAACAATCACAAAACTTAAAATAATAGAAAGGCAAATGACATAATTGGATGTAGTCATACAATAGACTCACTATGTGAGTGAGAAGGAAACTGAGCATATAAGGCAACCATTAGAAATTGGAACAAAAGATTCTCAGACTCTCTCTCAATATGCTTGCTAAGCATTCTCAATCGTTGAAATTCCAACTTTGTAGCTTCAATTGTCTTTGATCTAGTGTTCGATGAAGCAACTAAAGCTCCCGATCATTGAATAAAGCAGTTGATTTGGTGGCATCAACTACTGTAGAAGCTCATATTCATTATGTTCATAAGCATTTTTATATATGTCAACTAATTAGTCCTCTGCAGCAACTAGACCTATGCAGTAATTACATTATTGATAATATCAGCCAATATTATTGGTATTGCACGTGGGCAATACAAAACTAGGTAGGAATGTCTCAAACCCTAAGTATCGAGCAACGTATCACATTGTATCGTCAATGTATGTATCGCTAATATCACAATGTATTGCGAGATATCAACGAATTTTTCTCTGAAAAAATCAGGTGCTGCACCCACTTCATAAGAAAACCACTTCTAAGTCATTTTTTCCCACCTTTTCCTTCAATCTTCTCTCTTCGAAATAGATTGCAGGTGAGTTTTGGTCAATCCTTTGCAATCTTTTGAGAGAAAAATAGAGATTTCAAACCCGAATCAAGATTTTTTTCGGATTTAATGTCGATTCTTGTTTGGTGAGTGCTTTTGCATTTTGATCAATTTTTTTCTTCGTAAATCATACAAAATCAGTGTAAAAAGGTTAGAAATTCTTGATTCTTTATGTTTTGCATGAAAAATCAAGGATTTAAATCTTTTGATTTCGAGATTTGAGGGTAGGTGGTTTGATATGGGGTAACTGGGGAAAATTTTCCCGAGTTCTGATAGCAATCTCAAACTCCAAACATGAAATCAAACGTGTATGAGTCCTGATCTACTAATTCATGAAGTTTTTGTGATTATTCGAAAAAAGTATTTTTAATTAATATATATATATATACATATATTTTTTGAAATTTCACTTCTAGCAACAGTCAATTGAGTCCAATTTCATAGTATTTAGGATTATGAGTGTTTGATGAAATCATCAAGGCATACACTCTAATTTCGAAATTTGAGAGTAGGTGGTCCTGATTTGTTGGAAATTGGGAAAATTCAAAATTATCCAAATTATACCTCATTAGTTGCAATCTTACACTCCAAACACGAAATCAAATATGTATCTGCTTGATATACTGATTCATGTATTTTTTTTTTTCTTTTTTGAAAAAATTATTTTTTAATTAAAATAATAAAAAAGTATTTTTAAAAAATATATTTTTTTACCGAAATTTGTTTTATATAAATGGTCAATTGACTGCATTTTTTTTAGCATTTTAAGGTGGTTGATTTTTTTTTGGATAATATAATTGTAAATTAAATTTTAAAATAATTAATAAAAGTTAAAAAATATGGATGTAGTACTCTACCTTTATTAATGCAATGTTCTTTTACAAGTAAAACATGTTATGAGGAAGATGGAGACAACCTGATATTGGATGGAGATACGGTTGGCCTATTCTTGATCATAGATTTGGGAATGTTTGTAATTTTTGTGGTTACATGTCAAAGAGTGGAGGGATAACACGTTGGAAGGAATATTTAGTGGGAGGGTATCGTAACATTGTGGATTGCCCTAAGTGCGCATAGGACGTGAGAGTAGAAATGAGGGCTTCGTTGAAAAAAATGAAGATAAAAGACGACCGAATTGCAAGGGAGAGGGAGATTAGGGAGTGGTTAGGGCGGCACCATATGTAGGTGAGGATGTAGTGAATCTGGATGAGGAGGATGATCCTGAGTATAGACGTGCAGTTGAGGAGTCCATATGGGATCATCGGGACATGGATCTTCAAAGACGGTGGGAGGCGGCCTAGATTTGAGGGATCTACACATGAGCATGGTGGGGGAAGTGGAGTAGGGGGAGTGGGGAAGGGGCAAGTGTGACAATGTTACGTCTTTTCGATTGGGCGGACCTTTCATTTAGGGGATGATTATGGGGGTATGGGCCGTAACAGTAGCATGTGGGTACTGAATCTACTTTCAGTTCGATAATGTATAAAGAGGCGGGTGGGGCACAAAAGAAATGTTTAAAGGAGGGGATGTGAGAAAGGTGGGGAAGCTCATAGCAAAGTTTTCTCTATCTATCATCACATCCTTGCAAATGGTGCAAGTAGCCCGCACTTAAAGAATATGACAAGTGTAGCATATGACAAGTGTAGCATGGGGGTGAGGCCCATGCCATGTGAGATCATGAGAAAATACTTAGATGATGAGTATGTAGAGATGAAACATTATTTGAATGAATATCTTCAGTCATGGGAAATGTGCAACTGCACTGTGATGTATAACGGTTGGACTGAACTAATGCAGATGTTAATTATAAATTTTATGGTCTATTGCAGGGGATGGACAAAGTTCCTAAAGTCCATTTTTGCTAGCAATCATATTAAAAATGCATATTACATCTATACACTGGTGTGCAATGTCATGAAAAATGTTGGAAGGAAGAACATTGTGAAGTTTGCTACAGACAACAGGAGTGCATTTATGAGGGCAGGGAATGATATAATAAAGAAGTATCATATGTAGTGGATCTCTGCACAACTCATTGCATAGATCTCATGTTGGAGGCGATGAGGGATGAGCCTTTAGTGAAGGTTGTTATTACTAACACATGGTGTCTCACGACCTTTATATACAATCACTCATGGTTACTATCGAAGATGCGTGCGAGGTGTGGTGGGGATATCACCTTAAATAGCCTCCTTAAACACAAGTAGGGGCTACGAGAGCTTTTCGGCTCTTAGGAATATGTGGATTAAAATCAGAGTGGGAAGAGAGTAGCTTGGAGAATTGAGGAGCTTGTGTTGAGCAGGGCATTCTGGGAGCCTGTTCATAATGTGGTGGCTATTCTGGAGCCCATTTCTGTTGTGTTGAGGATGGTCGATAATAAGAAATCCGTTAATAGAATGGTTGCATGAGTCCATGCAGTTGATGAAAGACATATAAATGAGTGCATGCAATAATCAACGACTGTTAGGAAAAGACTCTTTCTCACCCACTTCATCAAGCTGGTAAGTAACATGATTTATTTTTTTCTGTTTATATGTTTTAGTACTTTGCTGCTTCTTCACATAACATATATGGCTATTTTATTGTACCAATGTGTAAACGTTTGCATCATGTTGGGTTTCAACGTACTTCTTGAATCCGAAGTACCACTATAATTGGAAACTCTATGAAGGCAATACATTGAAGAAGGTTGTACATGAGGTGTATGATAACTTATTCCCCCACAGTTTGGGCAAAGGCACCTTTGTTAATGAGGTTAATATGTTCCACACTTATCTTCTCTCTAGCTTCATTAATACCTTTATACTTACCCTTAATGTTAAATACCATCAATAGATTGTTAGAATTTGCGATCTTGTTGGAATCAGGGTATTCCGTAATGGTAATGATGGCCATAACGAGCACCACCATTACTTTTACGATACGAATTGTAAAGGTTGTTATGGCCCCTTGATGGGGACATCAGAGGACCTACTCGGATGTACCAGAGACGGAGACGACCACTCACATCAGCACAACTTTCTTTGTGGATGGGTGACAAGTTCCAAATGGGCCCCGTCGGGCCATTTTGAAGACCCCGCATGCATTGGACGTGCATCAGGAAGACCCCACCTTGGGATGATGCATGTGGGCTGCTTAGGAGATCATTTTAGTCATATAATTTCTATTTCGTGTCGATCTGACCATTGGATCTTATCGATCAGGCCATCGGGCCACCAAATCTTTTATATTTGGGCCCCTTGGACTCTGATTTTTTTTTCTTTATATTTTTTATTATTTTTAGGAGTTATTTGATGGTTGAGATTGATAATATATGTTTTAGTTTTCTTATTTTGGATGATGGGCCACTTAAGTGAGTGGCATAGTTGTAATTATGATGGATTTTAATTTCGAATTTTAATTATAAAAGCACAGAGAGGGTGGAGTTCCAACCCTAGTGGAGATTTGAGAAGAAAAATAGAAGAGAGCTCTCTTGTGTGAAGGAATTTTCCTCTTTGTTTTCTAGGTTTTTTAATTTTTAATTTTTTTAAACCCTTCAAATTAAATTGTGGAAGGGTAGAAGCTTGTTTGGTAGTGGATTCCAAGGTACATCCTTCCTCTTCTTCTTCTTCTCTTATTTTCCTCTTTTCCATTCCATTACAACCTTTTAAACCCTAGATCTTCAATTTCTTATTTTCCCCAATTTCTAAAAACTCTAATTCCAAAATCCCCAATTTCCATTAACTCTAATTTTTCAAATTTCAGATTTCCCCTTCTTATCCCTAATCATAAAATCTACAAATGTCCCTTGAGCGTGGAATGCGCCTATGCTAAATTGGAAGTTTTATCCTTCCATCGGTCCTAGTTTTAATTGATTTATATGATTTCTTATAATGCGGGCATGCGATTTAGGTTAAATTAGATTTTATTTCCTATTGTTTACTCTTAATTACTTAGTAGGTTTGCATCTTTTATTAATCGAATTACTTTATGGACTCTTTCATAATCTCCACATCGCATGTTAATATTAAATCATGTGTCCTGCATCACCCCTGTAATGGGCGTTACGGTCTCTTTTTTTTTTTTTTTTTTTTTTTTTTTTAATTTATAAAAATTGAACGAAAAACTTATATTGGTCTCGTTATGGACCGTTACAAGGCTGTTACGGCCTTTATAAGGGGCGTAACGGGCCATTATGGGGGCTGTAATGGTCTTTACGGGTAATTTTTTCCGTTTCAGCTATTACGACCTTTACGATCCTATAATGTGTAATGGTTGCTATTGTTACCTTTACGTAACTGCTTTTACGACCTCGTAATGGCTATTACAGGCACAACACATCATGGTTGGAATGTTTGGGTGCGATGTCTTAGTGTACTCGAGGAATTAGATGATGGCTTGTGAATTGGGGCATTATTTACCTTGTAGAGCTTAATTTTTCGTATTTTTTTTAGTAAATGTGAAACTAACGAAAAAATTATTTATTTTGTAGGCGTTGCGCCATGTACGAGAGTGATTGCGAGGTTTTGCAGGCTGGTGTCCATGTCTTGCACAGATGGTGTCCTCCTCACCTGTGAAAGGAATTAGAGCACATTCTCCCTCATTCACATGAATAAAGCGCAACGGATTGGGGTATGAGAGGCTTCAGAAGCTAGTTTATTGCCACTACAATATGAAGCTACGAGAGAGATTGTTCCGCATAGAAGAAAGAAGAAAAGCACAGGATCCATTGGACTTGATGACAATTGGACAACATGCATATGCTGAAGATGATGAGGATGACCCACTCTACGAGTGGGTTAAGTTAGATGACTTGGATACTTCCGATGAGCAAGCAGAGCCGCATGTCGCGACGGAGGTAGCGTCACAAGGGTTGAAGTTGACGCACATGGGAGCATGGTAGCTCCTGATAAAGCTTTTGACCCATTGATGAGGAGTCTAGAAGGTAGCCCATGACCGTCACTATCACGTAGGACACGTGGTGGTAAGACCTTATCCAACACTGAAACCAAGACAGTGAGCGATGTGGGTGATGGGTTTGATGATGAGGATGATGGCGATGAAGGTGCCCCCAAAGAGAGTAGCGACAATGATGGTGGTGTGGAGATGGTGGTGGCTATAGCAAAGCTCAATTTGGGAGTTAGTCTCAAAGGCTTCTTAGCCCTTTCATTGAGGAGGGGAATTTTGATTATGCCACACATAACCTTGATCATAGTTCTCGTCCTGTAGAACCACGTCCCCGGCTTATCTATAATAAGACGTACGAGAGTCAGAGGCTACAAAAGAAGAAGTAGACCCAGAAGCTGTCAGATTTTGAGGAGCTATTTGCGAAATGCACGAGGGACACGGGCGTTCATGAGAAGTGGGGTGGCTCTAGATATGGATCACAATCACGGGAGGTAACTTGAGTTCTGTGCCACAATATGGATATGGATCACATACACAAGAGGGTAGTTTGAGCTTTATGCCACAATATGATTATGGACAGACCTGGTGGATATGCAACAAGTGACTCCAACAGTTATGGCACATTGTTTTTCGATTACGGTTAGGAGTTCGCTTTCGCATACAGTCAGAGATATCCACAGGTAGGATTTGGGCAACAATATGGATACTTAGGAGCTGCATATGTGCCCATCCTAAATCCATATCAGTCATAGGCTGTGATGATTACGGAGTATCCACAGATGGGCATAATGGTTCAGTTTGGAAATGATGAGTACCAATGTTATGTCAAAAAGTATCTTCATTGGTACCATTCTACTATGACTTGGGCACAATACTGTCGATTTGTGAAGCGGCAATATTATTCCCAACCCCATTGAGATGGAGATGATGATTACGATCCACCGTGTGGCTCTATGTGTGTCCGAGGCAGAACCAGACACATCAGAAACATGTATATTGCTAAATTTCTACCTCTTCTTTTGGTTTTGAATGTATTGACCGTGTTTCCATAAATGTCTTCTTATATTTATAATTGTTATAAATTCACTTCGAATATAGTTGTATTTATTCAGTTACACAGTGCATAGCTTAAGCCCCTATACAAAGGAAACCTATCATGTGCACTTTTTCTTTTTTTTTTTTGTTATGTTATAATTTAAATGTATTAAAGTCTTTTTTAACAATCCTTGAAGTTCCATTGAAAAATTCGATTGCTTTCCCAATGTTTCCCCATGTTTCCCAAAAAGTGCAATACATTACCCGATACAAACGATATATCCCATGCGATAACCGATACATAACGCGATACTGATATGGTAAACACTGGACCTAAGATCTGAAAAGATTTGAGTGAAGGGAATAATCTAAGCTAATCAACTTTAAAGAAGGTGGTGCTTCCTTTTCTTCGTCCGCCTCTACTTGGCTTGAAGCACCACCACACCTCCCAGCCTGTATGACGGCTGTCACCTCCTCTACAAACCCTTCTAGAGCTCCACTGTCCCCATCTGTTTCATATTGAGTCATTCTTGTGCGACATCCGAACCAGGACTGCATGATAGTACCTATAGTATTATTCACCAACATACCAATGGCAAAATCCAGCAAAGAAAATTATGAGAGGATCTTTTGCTGGATATTCCATTTTTCTATTCACCACTTTCTACTCCAAGCTAGAACCAACCATGGAACTCGATGGCATAAAAACTATAACAACCACCCAAGTCCAAACCCTCTCAACTTTTGTTCCTTTAACATGAACAACAATGGATGGGTAGGCATCCAACACATCCCCTTGATCCATTGTTTTCCTTTCTGAGAGAAGAAATCAAAGCCAGGTGGCTCGTTGGAGCCCAAATGACATCGCCTACATCAGCAAATGGGGAGGTCCCCACAATTTGCAATCAGGAGCAAGTGAGCTAGAACCAACCATGGAACTCGATGGCATAAAAACTATAACAACCATCCAAGTCCAAACCCTCTTGACTTTTGTTCCTTTAACATGAACAACAATGGATGGGTAGGCATCCAACACATCCCCTTGATCCATTGTTTTCCTTTCTGAGAGAAGAAATCAAAGCCAGGTGGCAAGTTAGAGCCCAAATGACATCGCCTACATCAGCAAATGGGGAGGCATCTGGCACATCCCCACAATTTGCAATCAGGAGCAAGTGTTTATTGGCCTCCATGCTAAGGAATAGTATTCCAAGCAAGCATAATAATACCCAGTAACTATGTTGGGTGTCAAAGCTAAAAAGGCCTTTGGGATTCCAAGCAACATAATGACACCTAGTAACTACGTTGGGTGTCAAAGAGAAAAGCCTTTGCGAGAAAAAACTCTGATCGGAGTAGGAAGTCTAGCACCCATGTTATTTATATCCATTGATGTCCCAAATTACATAAAATACCCTTGGAACTAAGAGCAAAAGAGGAAAAATAATAAGATAAATAAGAGACTGCCTATGATTTAGAGGGGGAAGGGCCACAATAGAGAGAAGAGTGCTCATGATCTACAAATATGTGTCTACACTCCCCTCAAGCTGAGGTATAGATATTAATCACGCCCAGGTTGCCAAGAATACGTTGTCCAACTTAAACGATTAGATCCTTTGTGAAGAAATCTGCAAGTTTGAGTAGTAGATGGAACAAAAGGAGTAGATATAATGGCATCAACAACCTTCTCACGAATAAAGTGCCTGTCATCTTCAGTGTATTTTTTCCACTAACGAAAAATGGGATTAAAAGCTATATGAGTTGTTGTCATAATACATGGGCACAAGAGTCTTTAATGAAAATCTCAATTTAATAATAAAACTTTTTAACCCCAAAATTTCAGATGCACTATTTGTCATAGCACAATACTTAGCCTCAACACTAGATCATACAACAACCGATTGCTTTTTACACTTCCAAGCAATGAGATTACCTTTGAAAAATGTACAATATCCTGTCGTAGAGCATAGATCATCTAGCGTACCTACCCAATCCACATTAGAATAGCCTTTATTATTAAGATTATTGTGGCAACTAAATAAGATGCCACGTCTTCTAGAAGACGTAATGTAGCTAAGATGTACAAATTGCTTCAAGGTGACTACATCAAGGAACATGCATGAACTGGCTAACCAAACTCACAACATGAGATGGATTTGGTTGAGTGATAGTCGAATATATCAACTGACCAACCAAATGCTGGTACATTTGAAGATCATCAAATTCCCCATCATTAGCCTAAAGCTTCTTATTTTCTCAGTTGGTTTGGCACCAAGGTTACCAGCATCAGTCAATAAATTAAGGGTGTATTTTTGTTGAGATAACATGATGCCCTTCTTAGAGTGAGTGATTTCAATTTCTAGAAAGGGTTTTAGCGGACTGGACCCAAAATTTATGTTAAAAACCTTTCTCATATAGACTTTCAACTCAGAAATTGCACCAACATCATCACCCGTATCAGTGATATCGTCCACATGCACACTCACAATCAGTGTTCGAAGTATCGGTATCGTTACAAGTTTCGCTGGCCAGGGATACGGAAACAATATCGATATCATTGATAACTGGAAATGCAAGGAAACATGGGAAAAACAATGGAATTTTGAGTGAAACTTCAAGAGATGTTAAAATGTACATATTTAGAAATAAAAAAATTGCAAAAAAGAATGCATACATAACAAGTTTCCATTTAATGGGGCCTTAAAAGCATGTGTTGTTGAAAGAAATCAATCCAACCATCCCATCCGACCTATTTAGCCATCCAAACATCTATCGATATTGCAAAATATTAACAACACGATATTTCACCAAGAAATCATCAATAATTGAAAAGGAAATGAAAGATTGTTGTACTAGCAATATCGTGTATATTGCGATATCGATATTATCGAGATATTATCAATGACAAATTGAACACTACATACAACCATGTGCCAATGAAAAAAAAAATTGAAATAAATTTTTTCTAATAAACAAAATTTTAATGATATCAATACATTGGCGATATTATTGAAATATATTCGATACACTTATGATACAAGCATTACCTAGAATTTACATAGTCGAAAATATTGGCAATATTGATGCATTGGCAATACAAGTGACACAAAGAATTTACATAGTTGAAAATATTGGCGATTATATTGATACATTGGTTATACTTAGCAATACATTGCTAATACCTGAAATTTCCGATACTATCAACGTTATCGGTATCGCTACCAGTGTTATCGGTATTGCTGAGTTGGAGATAAAGATAATATCGGAGATGTTTCGATAATATATGAGATAATTCGAACACCGCTGACAATAATGATACCTTGTTCATGCTGCTTAATAAATACAGAGTGATCAAAGTGAATGCGAGTAAATCCTATACGAATTAGGGTCCCACTACACTTCTCAAACTAGGCTCAAAGGGCTTGCTTCAAAACATACTAGCCTCTAAAGATGGCATACCTTTCTTTCCTCCCCCTTTATAGCAAAACTGGGAGGGGGAAGCATACAAATATCTTCAATCATATCACCATTCAAAAATGCATTCTTAACCAATAACATCTAATTGGTGTAACGACCAATTTAAATCAACGGCAAGAGAAATCATCACCCACACCGAATTCATATTAGCAATAGGAGCAAAAGTCTTGGAATAATCCTCACCATATGTCTATGCAAATTCTTTAGCTACAAAACGAGCTTTACATTGAGTTATACTACCATAAGGATTGTACTTAAGTGCACACTCCCAACGGCAATCCATTGGATTCTTCCCAATTGGTAAATTAACCATCTCCCATTTATGATTCCTCTTAAGAGAAGCAACCTCCTCTATAGCTTGTCACCATAATGGAGAGTTAAAAGCCTCTTTAAGATTTTTAGGAATAGTAGAAGAAGAACCCTCAAGGGTAGCAATAATAGAGTTATGAACTAGTGACAAAATGTTGGAAACAAACCATTTAATCGGATGAGAAGTACACTTTCTTTTAGTGTTTTTTTATTATTATTTTTTTTTTTTTCTAGCAAGGGAAAATCCAAAGATGAGTCTAATTATTGATAAGCATAAATAGGCAAGCTTGTAGGAACACTATTAGTGCCTTTTAAAGATTTTTAGGAATAGTAGAAGTCAAGGGTAGACATAAAGGAGTTGTGAGCTGGAGACAGAATGTTGGAAACAAACCATTTAATAGGATGAGAAGTACACTTTCTTTTAGCTTTTTCGATAGCAACAGGCAAATCCAACGATGAGTCTAATTATGGATCAATATAAATAGCCAAGCTTGTAGGAATACTATCAGTACATGTCATTAAAAGAGCATGTTTCGTGGTAACCTGAGGAAGAACTAGAGTACAAACATTCATTCTTTCATATACCTTTAAATCCGATTTAATCGATAATGAATAAGAACAACTTTATCTTTAATACCATCAAGTTTAGAAGTAACAAAAAATAATTAGATTAGACTCAAGAGTAGGAACATGAAGAACCACAGAACCATGCTCACCTTGACCCAAAGAAAATATTGAACATTAAAAACTTAAAACCTTCATAGAGACAACACTTTTTTGTAACTGAATCAAAATACTTAATACCTCTTTTGTGAAGACGATTATCCCAAGAGAACCCCTTTGACTAACCCAATTTGACAATTTATTTTGATTAAGATCAGTATTATTGATATAAAAAATATACCTAATGACCCACAGTGGGATTTCAAGGATAGGATAAAAAGTTGAAAAATATTGAATCGGAGATATATCAGAAAGAAAATTAGTAGGCAAGTGATTAATCCAATAACATATAGTAAGGACAACGTTTGGCTAAAAAAAATAGTTACTGATATACTAACATGGTGCGCCATAAAGGCCGTTACATAAAAGTAATGGTGGCAACCGTTACGCGTTATGGGGTCGTAACAGCTGTAACAACCATTATGGAAAAAATGACCCATAATTGCCGTTAACGGCACGCTATGTCCCTTATAAAGGCCATAATAGCCCTGTAATGGTCTATTACGGGGCAGATATAGGTTTTTCATACTTTTTAATCAACATTATGGGGCAAATACAGGTTTTTCGAGGTTTTTTTCAATAATAATAATAAAAAAGACCGTAACGGTGATTACAAGGCCATAACAACCGTTATGCCCCATATCGTAAAGGTAACGGCGGTGGCTGTTACGGCCACTGTTACCATTACGGAACACCTTGTATATTAATGAGAAGAGCACGAGTAACTTTTAAGAGATGTCTATTCTTTCTTTTAGCAATTCTGTTCTATTGCGGTGTATACGCACTAGTGGTTTCAGAATTAATACCATTTTCCTGAAGATAAGACATCATAGAATGGAGAATAGATGATATTCTTTTGCATTATTTGTTTGAAGAGTACTAATATTTGTATTATATTGATTCTTAACCTAACTATGAAACACTTTGAAAATAGAGCCAATCCCATCTTTATTTTTCATAAGATAAATCCACATCATATGACAAGCATCATAAATAAAAGAAACAAAATACTTAAATCCATTAGAAGTGATGGGAATTGGACCCCTATGCATTAAAATGAACCAAAGAAAGAATTCTACTAGACATTTTCTCCACATGTGGGTTAGGAGGATGCTCACTTCGTATTGTCCTTTTGTGTTAGGCTGAGGTTAGGCCAGGAAGGTCATTTTCTCCCTAAAAGTCAAGAGCGATTCAATCCTCCAAACTGACGTTTTAATATTGTTTATGGCCAGCATGGTGGTTTGATTGAATTGCATTTGCCCTTGCATAAATGCTTGCAATGTGTCCTCAAGGGTCCTCTTTTGTGGTTGCACTTGTGGTGCTCTTTGAGGTGCAGGGGGAGTTCCTTAGGGAGGAATGCTTGCATTAGTAGTTGACTCGTTTTTCCAATTGAAGTTGGGATGATCCCACCAATTAGGATTGTATGTTTTAGAATTCGGCACATTGAATGGGCGTTAATAGGCATTCATGGCATTTACTTGAGCTTGCAACACATCCTAAAAAGTTGGAATTGTAGGACAATCCTTTGTAAGGTGTGCATCACTCTTGCATATGCCACAAGCACTCTCAACAGCCACGTTGGTGGGTGGGATTGCTTCCACCTTAGTTCCATGGCCTCAACTTTTCGAGTAAGACCCGTAATCTTAGCATTCATGGCATTTACTTGAGCTCGCAACACATCCTGAAAAGATGAAATTGTAGGACAATCCTTTGTAAGGTGTGCATCACTCTCGCATTTGCCACACACACTCTCAACAGCCACGTTGGTGGGTAGGATTGCTTCCACCTTAGTTCCATGGCCTCAACTTTCCGAGTAAAACCCGTAATCTCAGCATACATGGCATTTACTTGAGCTTACAACACATCCTGAAAAGTTGGAATTGTAGGACAATCCTTCGTAAGGTGTGCATCACTCTTGCATAAGCCACAAGTACTCTTAACAGCCATGTTAGTGGGTAGGAATGCTTCCATCTTAGTTCCATGGCCTCAACTTTTCGAGTAAGACCCGTAATCTTAGCATTCATGTCGTCCTACTTGAGGACGTGTATTCCCCCTTTCTCTTTAGGAGTAGGCTTAGAATTACTGGATTTGTTGGTGGTATCTCATGATTGTGCGTTTTCAGCTAACCTATCAAAGTAATCACATGCCTCTTCTGGATCTTTTGTCATGAACTCATCATTATACATCATCTCAACAAATTGGCGCATATTTGAGTTCGATCCATCATAGAAGAAACTAATTACTAGCCAGATTTCATAACTGTGGTGTGGACATGCAAGTAAGAGTTCCTTGAATCTCCCAACATGGAAGAACGTCTCGTCTTCCTTTTGGGAGAAATTCATGATGGCGCGCCTTAAGGTATTGGTTTTATGAACCCGGAAGAACTTTTTAAGGAAATCTTGGGTCATCTCAACCCATGTGCCTATTGAACGCGGTCTCAACGAATGAAGCCATAACTTGGCTCTCTCCTTTAAAGAAAGGGAAACAACTGAGTCTAATGGCATCTTGAGAGACGTTATTGTAATGTAAGGTTGCTACAATCTCATTGAATTCCTTGAGATGTAGATATGGACTTTCTAAATCAAGTCCTACTGTTGCAGTAATGGTGCTCACCGTTACTGATACAGTTGCGGCCCCGTAACAGTCGATACGCCCCCTGTTTTGACTAGAAACGAATGTATTTCGATAGAGAAATTATTATTCAATTATAACGAAGAAAATAGAAGAACATTTATCATCATAAATTTTTATTTATTCTGAGTTTCAATTACATCCTCGTGTTTCCCTTGATTCCAAAACAAAGTACATTGAATCAATGTAATGGAGGAAAGAAAATGAATATAATAGTAATTTCGGCAGCATTTTGGCGTGTAAGATGTCCATTGCGAAGACATGAGTTGTGCGGATCGAAATCTCTCATTTTGACGTGTGAAGTCTATTTCCGCGCAACAGTTAAGCTGGAAGTCTGTTTTCGCACAACAACTGGGACTTGGAATCTGTTTCGGTGCAACAACTAGCTTAGAAGTCTATTTTCGCGCAATAATTGGGCTTGAAGTCTATTTCCACGCAATAACTGGGCTTGAAGTCTATTTCCGCGCAACAACTAGGTTGGAAGTCTATTTTCGCGCAACAATTGGGCTGAAAGTCTATTTCTGCACAACTTTTCTCTAGGCTCTCAAGCACTTCTCCGAAATCTCGCATGACGCAAATGAGGAGAGGAGTGGGGTATTTATAGGCAAACACACATGTGAAGTTTATTTCAGCACAATAGGTCTCCGGAAAGTTTGTTTCCGCGCAATAGCTCTTTAGGAAGTCGGTTTCCACGCAACAACTCTTTGGGAAGTGTACTTCCACACAACAGCTCTCTAGGAAGTTTGTTTTCACGCAACAACTCTCTAGACGTCTGTTTCCACGCAACAACACTCTGGACGTCTGTTTCCGCGCAACAACTCTCTAGATGTCTGTTTCCGCGTAGCAACACTCTGGACGTCTGTTTTAGCACAACAATACTCTGGACATCTAAAAATGTTGCAATAGGGATTGGGAGGTCTGAAAATGCTGCATCAGGTACTGGAAGGTCTAAAAATGCTGCAACAGGTACTAGAAGGTCTAAAAATGCTGCAACAGGGACTAGAAGGTCTGAAAATACATTTTTTGTGCACTAACACCCACTATGGCAGTTACAAATTTTTTTGTTCAAAAAAAAATCCAAAAAAAATATCTATTAAAGCCAAAAAAGTCTAAATATTCCGAATATGCATTCATTTATAATTTTGAACGTGTTTATGGTGGTGTAACGGTCCACTCATTGGTGAGAAAGTTGTATCGGGTGGTTTGATGAATATATAAACCTGACGGCTTGGAATTGACTGCAAAACTCATAGATTTAATTTTCTAATTATCTAATACTCATGATAGATATATTATAATGAATTTAATATCAAAATATCTCACATGTGTAGGTGTTTGCTATTATTTTCCATAATTTACTCTACAATTCTACATTACATACCTGTCCTTAAGGAGTGTGAGGTGAGGATTTACATAAATTACAATGTTTACTTTATTCATTTTAAAGTCTTGAACATGTTAGAGATTTCTCCTCTCTTGTAATTCCTATCCTGTCATCATCAAGATCTAAAAAAGGGGGAAAAAAAAAGTGTCTAATTTACTCGCCTACAACTTGATTGAGGATTATGTGATTAGTTGTCAAGGGAGTTATTTTAAGCGCAAGTTTGGAATATGTGAGTAATGGATATAGAAATACTTACCTTAAATGTAAATAATGTTTAAAAAAATATTCTTACCTTAATAAAACTCTCGAGTCACCACCAAAATAAAAATTTGCTTTATCGTGGTTGCTCGACCTCCACGTCGTCATCATCATCAGGCTATGATTGTGGAGTAAGTGTTGCATATCCATAATATCTCGTGTTAGAGGGAAATATCTGGTCAACAAAACTAGAGAAAACTGATCCTGACTAAGCAATGACTCCGACCTCGAGTAAGGATACCCACCAGTGCCCGTCAAATAATCATATTGGTGCCCGTACTCGTGTTATTGTGAATAACTTGGATTTGGATCTGAATACGGATATGGATATCTGTAATCATATGGAACATGTGGATCAAGAGGACTACAACATGAATGTGACAAAATAGGCTCCGTATGATCCCATTGGCTGTAGGAATATCCATAACGCTCGGGACCATATGCTTGTTGTTGATGTTCATGACCTCCCGGTGGTGCACCACTGGAGCCAACCTCCTGTTGTCTGTATCGTGACTCAGTAGACTCATAAGTCCGACTTCGCGTTCTCTATCAATGCTCATCGACCTCGTGAGCTTGAAGACAGTTGTATGCCGGTGTGCCAAGCAACACTAGAAGTGGGACCAACATCAGGTGCATCATCACCATCACTACCATGATCGTCTGTTTCGTTCTCATTGCTACTATTGCTCGTACCCTTCTGTTAAGCCGAACTTTGTATGAAATCTGCCCCCCTTTCTGGGTCCAACACAACTGCACGACTTTCTTGTTGTGTCGTGTGTATTATTGGGTCATTCACTTCCAATTTTTCACTATGCTCTTCTATTCATAGAAGTGGATCGTCCTCCTCATAAATATTGTCCACGTTTATTGGACAATAGTCTGTGTCACCGGCGGCTACTGCAGTAATGCTCCTATGATGTCGCCGAATTCATAGCCTCATGTTGTAGTGCATGAAAACAAGTTTATCCAACGTCCTAGTTTGCAATCTATTCCTATTCTTCGAATGAATAAGTGCAAAACAACTCCAATTCTTTTTCCAGCTAAAGGAAAATGTTGTTTGACTCAAAAGCTCTTACTGCAATTTCTTGGAGAGCCTTCGCACTCTCTCCGAAATTCATACGCCATTCGGCAGGTGACAACTTAGATACTACATGTTGTGCAAGAGTATCTCCAAAGCTACTCCGACGATTTTCATATATATCTAATTCATTCAACGCCTTTATTTGTATATCTAAGTCAGGCTCTAATATCTTTATCATATTCTTTAGCCTAACACGAACCTCATCATCCTCAATAAATGATTGGACATATTTGTATCTAGGATTTAAATAGTAATTTGCTACATGAAGTTCGTGATGGAATTGTATTGTCTATCACTTATCGATCATCCTCCAGTCGACCTCCCAGTTTGAACAATCACGTTGAATTGCTGGCTTTGTCTTATCCATGACATCATAGAGGAAGCCCAAGATAGGTGCTTCATCAGTTTTAAAAAGATTGAGTATCCTCATTAGTGGCTCCATCGCCTTTAGGATCTTTTGGACCTTCCAATATTTGTTGTCCCTCATGGTTTTCACAATCTCATCTAGTGTCCTTGATGTCTTTTTCTCATTTTTTGTGTTGAGCCAATCTCGGGAAGCGAACATCTCACTTAACTCTCCCCTTTGCTAGAACAAACTCTCTAGGGCTATTAATTTAGTTGCAAATCTAGTCGCCGCGGGCCTAAGCAACTATCTTCCCTTCATAAACCTCCTCATTGTTGCAATAGTTATGATTGTAAATAAATGTCATCACTTCTCTTGCCCTTTAGACCATTTCCTTAACACTCTTCTTCATCCCGTTATCTTCCAATATAAGATCAAGATAGTGGGCAACACGTGGTGACCAAAATATATGTCGTATCTTTATCATCAACTTGTCCTGTAGCCTTATAAGTTACTTTGTTATTTGTAACAATCTGCACCACATTCTCCTCTCCAATCTCATCTACCATTTTATCCATTAAGGAAAAATATAAGTAGCATTTTTTTCTTTTATCTGATGCATCAATTGACTTATGTACACCGTTCCCAAGTGGCAATACACCATAAAGTTGAGCATGTTGCATTTGGTTGGGCTAGTCCAACCATCACACATGATCATGCATCCTCTGGCTTGCCATATGGGTTTAAAGGTAGCCACATATGCTTTCACATCTATATACTCTGCATCTGTCTATTTCCCTCTAATCTCCCTAGCTATAAGAGCTTTAATTCTTTCACCCACTTCTGCTACTGCATCAATTACCACATGCCAATATAGAGAATTGGCCGCATTATGGGGTATGTTGGCATGTATAAATAACTTTCTTGCTATCCTACCCAGCTTCTCAATAAAAGTTTTACTCCACATCTATTTTAGCTTCTTTTGTTTGGTTAATTCTTTCCTAAATAGGATCGGATCAATAGAGGGTCCCATTGCCTCATCTTCCTCCACGTCCACATCCACGGTGGTATTATGTGAAGATGCCTCCCATCGACTGCCAAACATACATCGTAATCCATCCAATCTATCCCCACTTGCAGATGCAATCGCACTGCCATCTGCACTTCCACTCCCACTCACCCCTCAGTATCATGTATAGATTCTGCACCAAACATGCGCTGGCGTTCTTCTTTTTCACGAGCAAAGCGCACACTCCCTCTTCTAGGTATAGTTATTTTCCGATCTGAATCTTTGTCAGAATCAATGATCTCTTCATTATGAGCGCCCATATATTCAAGACCAAACACCTATCGGGTCGCTTTCAAAATCGCATCTTTCTTCTTCTGCACAATAATTTGTTTCCCCTTCGACTCATCCAAACTGACTTTGCATCAAAATCACTCTCTTCTGGCACTCTAGTAGATCCCACAACTTGACCATTTCGATGTGCCAAATGTTGTTTGAGTTGTATGATTCCACATTTCGATGTGTCAAATGTTGTTTGAGTTGTATGATTCCACCAGTTATTAGTTTATTTTAATAGTTGCAATTCATTTGGTACTTACCACCACCTCCCTCTGACAATGTTGCCATCCAATATCCTCACTTGTTGGCTAGACATTTTCTTAGCTAGAAATGACCTATGTGAGAGTTTATTCAATTCTATGTCTAAATATAGTTTTTATAAGAGAATGAATTAATTAAATCTTGAAACTTATAAATAGATTTAATCAATAAAAAAAAGAAATTAAGTACTAAACCCTACGACTACGAAGCTCCAAAACTTGCCCAAAATAAGAAAATATAATCATATAGGCGGTAATTTGAAAATAAAAAAATAAATAAAAGATTTGAGTCAATAATGGCAATATGACATTCAAGCACATCATGTCATCTTATATTAATACCACATTCTTATTCAATTGTCAACCAAGAAAAAAGAAAAACTATTATGCACAATTCATTTGGTGTTTTTTTTTTTTGGTATTTACGGACTATTTTCTGCCTATTTTTAAAAATTAAGACAAAGAACATTTATATATTCTACTATCATTAACACATCATATTCAACCATTAAAATAGAAATGATTGGAAAAAAAATTTAATTTTTCCTAATTTTAAAAAATAGCCCTAAAATAGTCCGAAATTTTATTTTATTTTTTTAAAAAACAAATCATTTGCATAATCTGTAAAAAGAACATTTATATGTTCTACTATCATTAGCACATCATATTCAAATGTTAAAAATTGGCCAAAAATAGTCAGTAAATACCAAACAAAAAAAAAAAAAAAAAACCCACAAATCAATTGCATAATCTGTAAAAATGACATTTATATGTTCAACTATCATTAACACACAATATTCAACCATTAAAACAGAAAAATATTGAAAAAAAAAAATCTCCTAATTTTTATAAATTGACTAAAAATGAAAAAAATAAAAAGAAAAAGAATATCAGTTGCATAATTTTTAAAATGCACATTCATATGTTCTAATTTGAATAATGCATCATATTTAACCATAACAACAGAGATCCTATAAAAAATGGTATAAATACCGATTTTTGAAGATCTTTCGAAAAATGGTGCACGAAACTTCAATTCCGCAAAATCCTTGAAATAACTTGTTTTGATACTCAAATTTAAGGTAAGAGTGGTTGGAATTTGCAGTCAAATAGTTTGGAAATAATTTGGAAGAGAAAAGTGCCTAAAAATGAGAAAAATCGCAACTTAAAAAGACAGGAAAAAAAACTAACCATTTTTTTACCATTACGCCTTGACCGTTATGGGGCAGTAACGACTGTTATGGGGCGTAATTTCCGCTACGGTCCCTGTAACGGCTGATCCGAGCCAAAAACTGGGGGTCACTATTTCAACCCTCGTATCGTGTATTGGACTTGGTCGTTACCTTTACGTATCGGCCATGACGGCCAGTATGTAACTGATTCAGTACACTCCGAGTCCAGGAATTTGGGACGGAGTTGGATCACTCTCGGTTTGAAGTCTAGATTACCTACATTAATCGGGAAAATCATGTAAGATGGTTTGGTTGTTCTTGCTAGTTGTAGGTAGTCTCTCAAAGTTCTAAGAGGGGGAATGTAGTGTGCCTCATTCTCATCAGGCACTGTCCTAGCTGGTGGCGTGTTAGGTTCAGCATTAACATTCTCATTAAAGTGTGACTTATGCTCAAGCATGTTTGGAGCATTCGCAGCCATGGTTTGAGATGATTCAAGCATACTTAGATATTTTCTAACTTGACGGTGGATTGAGAGCCTATTGACTAAACCTCCTTCACTTAGAAGTTGTTGTGCATGGTCCCTTACCCACTTGGGCATGAACCACACACAGAAAACTAAGTTCAAATCCTAAGAATTAAACCCTACAATGAAAAAAATAGTTCTAAGGCAATTGAATTAATCTAGAAAGAAATTAAGAGATCTAGAAAGCAACTAGAAGAAGTGGGGAACAATACCAATTTAGAAGAACTATGGCTAGAGAATTCTGCAAAACTAAAACAAAGAAAACTGTTAGTGTTCTAAAATTTCTGTGAAAACCTAACTAGTAATTTTAAAATCAAAACCCTAAAAATAAATCCCCGAGTTCTTCTAACATTTTAAACCTAACTAGAAACCAATCCTAATTTAAACCTAAGTATTTTTAGCACAATTCTCTTTGGCAACAATGCCAAAAACTTGATCGAACCCAAGGGTTGACAACCCCAAGTGCAGGGTTGTGATGCAGTAATAACTTGGTGAGACCAAGGTCAATCCACATGGACTTTGGTGAGAACACATTTAGAACTAATCAGGTTGTCCAGCTTTTTAATCCAACGAAGTGGAAGAATTTTAAAATAATTAATAAAAGCAACTAAGGCTCCATGAATCCGCAATCAATGGAATTTGAACTTAATTCGTCTTCTCAAGTTGATAACTTGACTAGAATTGGATTCGAATTCATTATAATCGGAAGATAACGTAGTAATATCAATCTTAAACATCCAACATAGATTAGAATCACGAGAGGCTTAATCTCTCATGAAGATCTAGGTAATCAAATTGCATGGATTATACCCTTCAGTCTCACCGAACATCACTTTGGTCACACCAAATTTGTCTTTTGGTTGCAGTCAAATTTCTTCAATATTCATCTAAAGTCTCCATCTCCCTCAGGTTGGACCAAACCTTCCTTTGGTGGCACCAAACCTAACTTCGGTCGCACCAACTGTTGAACCGAATTAAGTCTGAAACTCTCTTTTTCTTGTTGCATTGTTTTGTGCACTTTCGGTCGGGCCGAACCCACCTCAGGAGAGACTGAACAGTTTGTTATGTTATTAGGTTGTATAATTTTTCAGACTTTTCCTCGTCTTTAGTGCTTGGTTTTCTTGGATCTTTGGGATGTGAATTCTTCAATACTACCCTCCAAACATCAAATTTTTCATTTGATTAATCTTTGAGCTTTAATCCTTCCCTTTAAGCATGATTTCATCTTTGTCTTCTGAATTACATCGCATGTACAAAACATATGTTAGGAAGTTAATTTAGCACTTGAATGCATGGAAAATAATGCAAATTAGAGGATAAATATGCAATATTTAGGCTTGATAATTACTTTCTCTAGCTATGAAGGTTTCCTTCCCCGTAGACCAGCTAGATATAAGAAATAGCTTCCTTCATGGGGATCTTCCATACATGGAACCTCCTAGATTTTTTTCCATCTACTAGAAAGGGTACTGCTTGCAAGCTCCACAAGTTTATTTGTGGCCTCAAGCAATCACCATGGCTTTGTTGTAATGGTTTAGTAACGATATTTTGCAATTTGGATATTCTTGAAGCAGTGCGGATCATACTCCATTTTTTAAGAGAGGTGTTGGCATCTGTTTATGTTGATGATATTATTCTTAAGGGTGATGGTGTACAGGAAATCCAGTTACTAAAGACATTTCTTAGTAAGGAATTTGATATTAAAGACATTAGGTTTCTCATATACTTCTTAGGAATTGAGGCAGGCAGATCACAGTGAGGCATAGTTACTTTCTCAACGAAAGTATGCTCTTGATCTCTTGTGAGACAGTGGTGAGTGGGGAGTTTGACCCTAGATACTCCGTTTGAGCCAAATCATTGTCTTTAGCTTGGCAGTGGTGAGTTACAAGTTGATGTTGGGGCGTATAAATGATTAGTGTGCGAGCTAATATAGTTGATGATTTCTCATCTTGATGTCATCTGTTCTGTCAGTGTTGTGAGCCAATTTATGCATCTTCCCCGCATGTGTCACTTTGATGATGTCTATTGTATCTTGAAGTTTCTAAAAGATCTCCTGGTAGGGGAATTCTCTACTCCAACCATGACCATACTCTAGTTGAGGCGCATACAAACATTGACTGGGAAGGATCTCTCACAGACTGATGGTCCACTATAGGTTATTGTACATTGGTGGGTGGAAATCTGGTTAGTTGTAATAGTGGAAAACAGTTTGTTATAGCTCATTGTAGTGCCAAGGCTGAAAATTGGGCCATGGCTCATGGGGTGCGAACTCCTTTGGTTGAAGACATTATTAACTGAGTTGAGCACTGCTGTGTCCCTTCCAACGGCACTTCACTTTGATGATGTCTATTGTATCTTGAAGTTTCTAAAAGATCTCCTGGTAGGGGAATTCTCTACTCCAGCCATGACCATACTCTAGTTGAGGCGCATACAAACATTGACTGGGAAGGATCTCTCACAGACTGATGGTCCACTATAGGTTATTGTACATTGGTGGGTGGAAATCTGGTTAGTTGGAATAGTGGAAAACAGTTTGTTATAGCTCATTGTAGTGCCAAGGCTGAAAATTGGGCCATGGCTCATGGGGTGCGAACTCCTTTGGTTGAAGACATTATTAACTGAGTTGAGCACTGCTGTGTCCCTTCCAACGGCACTTCATTGTGATAATTTGTTTGGTATTCATATCTCCTCCAATCTTGTCTACCGTGAGCACAGCACACATTGAAGTTGACTGTCACTTTCTCTGTGGAAAGGTGACTTCGCAGGTGGTTTCCATGTTCTATCAAAGATCTGAAGATCAGCTTGCCAATTTTTTGGCCAAGGGCGTCAGTCATAATCAGCTTCATAACACATGTCACGAGCTAGCCATGGTTGATATTCATGCTCCAGCTTGAGGGGGAGTGTAGAGAGATTTGTATGTGTTTTTGTTGTCTTGTCGAGTACTATACTCCTTTTTTGCTATTAATAGTACGAGGGTTAAGCTCATGAGACTAGCCACTCTTTTACCTTCTTTTTCTCTCTCCTTTACTTTTTTCTCTTCTTGTTGTCATCTTTCCTTCCCACTGTCCCATCTTCCTATCTTCTTATCTTCCTTTTCTTCTCATGATTCATTTCTATATTAATGAATCCATTTTTAATGTTTTTTGTCGATAACTGCTTTCCACATAAACGCTAAATTTCTATCATAGGCTAATGGAGATTTGAATTTCTATCATTTTTGTTGGTGAAGCACTCACTTAGCAATGCATTTTGGACATGAAGCATGTTTGTGCAATATTACTTGTGCAACCATTGTAACATTTATTGACTCAAACATGCTGGAATGCAGGGCAAGCCCTGCAGAATTTGTCATACCTTATAGGAAATATGTTAAAAGCATCAACCATCCCGTATCTATTGGAATGAGGTTCAAAATGAGGTTTGAAATGGAAGATGCAGTTGACAGGAGGTATGGTAAATTTTAATTGGCTGTTATGCTTAAGCACTGCATTTTCTCTCCATGATCAGCACTTAAGAAGAATTTCAATATTCTTTGCAGGTACAATGGAGTGATAACTGAGATATGGATCCTCTTAGAT
The DNA here is from genome assembly GCA_037074715.1 of Magnolia kwangsiensis. Taxonomy (NCBI): domain Eukaryota; kingdom Viridiplantae; phylum Streptophyta; class Magnoliopsida; order Magnoliales; family Magnoliaceae; genus Magnolia; species Magnolia kwangsiensis. The sequence goes on from CM073578.1 coordinate 75,931,846, forward strand.
GGCCTGATTCAAAATGGAGATGCTTGATGGTACATGATTCATACTCTCAGCTTGTAACTTATTATAACCTGAACTTGACAAATTTTCTTTCTTAAATTTAACTTCCATTCCAGTTGTAGATCGGTCAGACACAGCTTTATCTTCATCTGGGTTTGGTCTACATGAATTGTCGACTGATCCTTAACTCGTTATTATATATATATATATATATATATTCAAGTGTTACGTTCCCTTAAAATATGTAAATAGCTGGATTAAAACACAAAGCCGATGGTGACTGGTTATAGAACTGAGGTCATTAGTTGAACACATTGGCTTCTTCTTCTTCTTCTTCTTCTTTTGAAAATTAACAAAATTTATTAAAAGAAGTACGCCAAAGGCGAAAAGACAAACAGGCAAGACCTGCTACAACCCAAAGAAAACAAAAATAAAAACTAAAAAAAAAAATGACCCAAAGGCAAATAAACTGGCCAGGCCTGCTACAACCAAAGAGGGAAGAAAGAATACATTGGATTCTTATAACTTCTATTAAACAAAAATGATGACCAGAGAGTGACTTAACTTGAGTCATCACAAAATGCCTTGAGTCAATTGCATCGGCGAGTTGACTCAAGCTGACTAGATGAGTCTTGTCAATTTGGTGACTAAGTTGCACTCATGAGCAAGTTTCCTAGTGACTTAAATCTCGTTGCATCTAGTTGACTCGGCCAAGTAATGCTGTCAAATTGTTTTTTCGACGAAGATGTTAATATCAGTTCAAGTGTGGTGAGTGAACACCATGCTTAATTGTCCTACTTAGGATTTTTGAAATCGGGTTCCTGCAGATGTCATAAATGGATTATCTGATTCAAATAGATTCTGTCACGCTACCCGGAAGTGTTTGGATGGAGAAATGCAAAATTACCGTCAGATATATGCTCAAATGGATTATGGATATTGATTTCTGTTCCTTGAGTGAGATTGAGAAGGAGAAAGTATGCGAAGCAAGAAAAAGAGAGAGAGGTCAAAGAGGTGGTGATGCCACTATCCTCTCCCTTATCATTAGGGCTTTCGTATTATTTGTGAAAGTACAAAAATACCCCCATGCTTAAGTTTTACCTAAATCAAAGCCAATTAATTCTAACTCACCACCTTTAAGGACTAAAGCGGAAAATAATAATATGAAATAATAGAAACCACAATCTCCATGTGAAGTGGGCCACACCTAAGAACATCACCGTCCACCATGGTCCCTCAACACTCCCCCTCAAGCTAGAGCATATATATCATGAATAGCCAACTTGACGAAGAATGATCCAATAAGTGCAACCAAGAGCCATAATGAGCACTAATGTTTTACATAGCTTATGCTACGTAGCTTAGTTAAGTGTTATGTAGCTCGTGAAAGTAACTCAAGTCATAAGTAGCCTACACTACATGATAATTTACATAGGCTATGTGCTACATAGACAATGCTACATGCTATCTTGCTTACATATCAAATTATTTTTCACTACAACATTAAAAATCAATTAATGTTTTCAATGATTTTTTACATTTTTCTATTTTCAATAAAAATTAGTTTATCTTTTCAATGATTTTAGTAAAATAAGATGAGTAACAATTTTTAATCGGTTTTTACCTTTGAAAAAAAATATTAAATGTTTTGTTGCTCTTTCAAAACCTTTATACTTAATCGTTGCACTTTCCTATTACTTAGGTTGCATTTGGTTGCACCAAATATCATAAACTTTTATTAAACTTCATTATTAATCAGTCTAATTTGGTGCAAAATATCATGAAATTGGTGCAACCAAGTACAATGTGCCTCACGCTTCAAAGAGGCGAACTCTATGCTACATGCTATTTTCTATTTAAAACACTTGTGAACACTTATGTCAACTAATCTTGAGACTTAACGAATGAGGTGTGCAAGTTTTCTTGTTCGCAACTTTTTCTGTGATGAAGTGACCATCGACTTTTATGTGCTTGGTTCACTTGTGATAAACCAGATTTTGGCAATATGAGAAACAACCTGATTATCACAATATAGCTTTATCAGAACATCAACCATAAACTCTCACCCACTCATCAACATCTTTAACCAAACAAACGTAGACTTGCATGATTCATTGCCATGTACTCATCCTCTGTGTGTGAATGGGCTACGATACTTAGCTTCTTGCTTCTCTTTGTAACCAAGTTACCTCCTATAAAGGTACAATAACCTGTAGTAGATCGTCTATCGGATGGCAAACCAACCCAGTATACATCTGAATACCCTTCTACTTGAAGATGGCCATTGCTCATACAAATTACCATGACCAGGCGCTCCTTTCAAGTTTCTAAATATATATAACACGGCTTCCATATGAAGAACACGGGGAGGTTGCATAAATTGACTGAAGACACTTCAAGAAAAGTGATATTAGGTCGAGTGATTGTCAATTAAATCAATTTTCTGACTAGATGACAATATCTTCATATATTATCAATCAATTTTCCCCATGGTGTTATAAAAGGGTAATGTAATGATTGTAGCAACTGAGGTATTCCATAACAGTAAAATTGACCGTAACGGATGGTAATGGTTGCCGTAATAGCATGATGGCTATACTGTTATCTCTATGTAACCACTTTTACAGCCGTTACGCAACTTTTTTGGAATACCTTAGTAGAGGCTATTACAAAATAGTTACTGCATGGGCTGTTATGCAATACAGGGTTGTAACGACCTATTTTGAATTTATTTATTTTATTTGTATATATATATATATATATATATATATTTATATTTACAGTAATAGGGCCGTAAAAGTCCAGTAATAGATGGGCCATTATGTGTATATAAATCATTAAATGGGGCTTGCTTTTATTTTTCTCCTATTTTTCGACATTTTTGCTTCTTAAGACTGTTTTTAAGCCATTTCCAACTAGATTTGTGCAATTTTATTTATTTATATATTTTTAAATATTAAAACAAAAGATTTAGGCCGTTTTTAATGAATCGGAGATATGGTGCCAAATTTGGGGAAAAGAAGGTAATAAAAAAACCTTTTTTTTTTTTTTTTTGCATTGTTTTTTCTTGTTGCAAATGTATTTATTCAACATTTTATTACTAGATTGACCAAATCTTGTTGGATTTGTGTTCGATTTGGCCATGTTTGCATAACTTTCTAGCTCTCTCTCTCTCTCTATCTTGCAGGATTTTATATAATATCTATTAAGTTTCATTTTTAATTTTTTTAAATTTTTTTTTGGTGAAATATCTGGATTTTATATTGTTCAACTACATGTGTGGAGTTTAGATCTACATATGCATGTATAAAATCAATGCTTTTAAGCTCTTTTTCTATTTTCTATATTTTTAGCAATTTCGGGTCCTTTTTTATGAATAGTGATTTTTTATCCTTTTTGTTGTTAAAATTTCTTTAGGGGAATGGTGAATACTTAGGGATTGCATGCATTTCAGGCCATTTTGGGGCTAATCGAGTGTACCAAAATTAGCCCACTATTCATTCGACTTTAATTTAAAATTTTTCCTTAAATTTAGGTAAGGAAATTGATGGGGATATCTCGGGCACGCACGCACGCCCCCTCCCCCCCCCCCCCCCCCCCCCCCCCCCACACACACACACACACACACGTACGCAAGGAGGAAGGTCCTACCATCGATCTGGATTGATGAAGACATCCATGGAGGGCCTCCTAGTTAAAGGACCATGTTTTGGTTCCTTGGAGTGGATCGGGTCATTATGTGGATCCCACCATTGGATCTCATAATCGTGGCCCACTACCCTAGATGATCTAGGACTTTGAGTTTTGCTTATTATCGTTATTAGGAACATCATGAATGATTTAGATTGCTTTGATTAGTTATTTTTCTTCATCTCTAAGGAATAGTGTGCGCACATGGCGCGACTTTTGGGATATAGGGTTTTCTGATAAATAGGCAACCCCTAGTAGGATTTTTCTCATTGAATATTATGAATAAAATTCTGCGTTTTTCTGCTTCTCTAATTCTCTGAGTTGAGGAATCCAATTGGGTGCGAAACCTTCCTTTATTCGAAGGGCTAACTACCGTGGTGCGAAGCCACGCCCATCCCAAATCGCCCCTACCTCCTACCTTCAATATTCATCGTCTCCCACGGTCATCCCATCTCCAAATCCATCCCTTTTTGTAGCTAATCCTTTCTCTACAACAGATTTGCAGAAACAGGCACTACATAAGGGTTGAAACTTTGGCGGAGCACCATACACAAACCGGACATCCGATCGTCCCGAAATTTGGCATGAAGGTGGACCTCCCCTGGCCAACCAGATCCAAGTTGGTCGATTTCAGCACATCGGGTTCGTCTATTTCCTCTATTTCACTCATATCTCGCCTTATTTCCCTAACCGTAACCCTAGATAATCATAAATCCTAAGTTCTATTCCACTTTTGCAAACCCTAAGCTTTCCCATTTGGAAACTTGTGAATCCCTTGGATTGGAAAATAATCCTTTGCATGTGTGGATGAATCTACTCTCCTTTAAGCATTGTTTGGTCTATAATTTTAACTGATTCAGCCCTAACATGTGTAGGCTTGGACCCTCGTAGATTTCCCTTGTTGAATGCTTGACTTTATGTGGGATGTGGAATTTTTTGTGATTGTTTAAAAATTAGTATGATATAAAGCTTGAAATCTTGCATATCGTATTTAATTTTCATGTCCTGCATCAAATTTAGTATCAAAGCTTAGGTTTGTCATAGGGGATTGCATTGCATGTTTAAGGTTTAGTCTACTAATGTTTAATTTGCATTAAATCTCATCATATAGGGCTGTTTAGCACTCATCATTCATAACATGGATTGCTGAATTTTCTGTTAACAAGCTATTTGGATAGTTATATTGTTGGAATTTTAGAAGTGTTGTGTAGTTTCCTTCATATAGTCTTATAGGATCATTTAGTCCCATTTAGGTGCATGTAGTTGTGTTAGAGGGTCTTTGAGTTGAGTGAGTAGTTGTATGCCCACACGTACTGGTCGTGGTTTTGGCTTACACCCTATACTAAACATGGAGCAATTGCAAGAATCAATGAACAATATAACCCGGCAGTTTGAGTCTTTGGGTAGGCGCTTGGAACAATGTATTGACCAACACTTTGAACAACTCAATGTGTGTGTTACCCAATTAGAGACCTCCGCCCGGGTAAACCCCACCATTGGGGAAGATGCCCAATTTCAGGCAGGTAGTCAGGAGGATAGACCAAGGAATGGATGTGGCCAAGGAATTGGTCATGAGTGCGTACCCGTGCACCCATACCACGAAGGGCATCATGATCATTACGACTCAAATGTGCAACTCCTCAAGGGAGTTAGAGTAGAGGCCCCTATGTCTGATGACCGCTTAGACCCTAAGGCTTTTCTAGATTGGTTGGTGGATATGGACCACTATTTTGAGTGGTATGACATGTCGGATGCTCGTCGGGTCCGATTCGCCAAGATGAAGCTTATGGGCCAAGCTAAGAGGTTTTGGGCTATTATTGAGCGAAAGAAAGAAAGGTCGAGGGAGCCCTCAATAGTCCATTGAGGAGAAATGAAAGAAACCTTTAAGGAGAAGTACCTCCCTTTCTCTTATCACTTGACGTTGGTTGAGGAATGGCTGTCTCTTCGACAAGGTTCCATGAGCGTGGAGGAATACATTGAGAAGTTCGAAGAGTACTTAACCAGGTGTGAAGTTGATGAGGATCCTGTACTCACTCTTGCCCGATTTAAGACAGGCCTCCATTCTGACATTAGGAGAGAATTGCTCGTCAAGGACAGATACTCTTGAACAGATGTATCAAGCAGTGTAGAAGGTTGAGCAATACCTCAAAGCATCTATGGGAAGGCGATTTAAGTCGCGTGATTCTGGCGCTAAGGCAAACCCTTCTGAGGATAAACCTAGCACTGGATATCAGTATAATCCTTCTAGTAGTTCTCAGTCTAGGCCCAAGGATGATAAGGGTAAAGAAGTTGTTGGTTCTAGCTCGCGCAGAAGCGATGCGACTAGGTGTTTTAGATGTCAGGGGTTTGGTCATTTTGCCCACCAGTGTGGCACGAAAGAAGCCACCAAGGTGTTCCTTATTAAGGGACAAGTAGAAGTAGTGCCCCTAGAAAGTGACGGTGAGGAGGAAGAATAGGAGCCAGCAGAAATCCCTAGTGATGAGGAAGAGGGAGCACAAGAGTCTGCAACCCTTGTAGTTGTGTGTTGCGCCTTTGTACAAGCAAAGAATACCGATGATTGGTGCCCCAACACGATCCCCGATACTTACACAAAATGTGGTGACAAGAGCTACAAGATGATCGTGGATAGCGATAGTTGTGCCAACGTGGCATCAATTGGCACTATGAGCCGTCTAGGCTTGAAGCTTGAAGCCCATCATCAACCCTATAGAGTGTTTTGGGTTAATGAAACTTCCATTTCAGTCTCGCACCATTGTCATATTTTTATTTAGTTTGGATCATATAAAGACACTCTTTGGTGTGATGTTGTTCCTATTCAGGTTGGGACATAAACCTAGGAAGTCTATTGATCTTGTCCCTATGTCCCTGTCCCATAGGCCATCAGAGTCTGCAAAGTCCTTTGCACATCACATCCATGCATTACATCAAGAAATCAGGCAAAAGATCAATACTAGTAATAAACATTATAAACTTTCTGCAGACCAATATAAACGTTTCAAGGATTTAATATAGGGGACTGTGATGGTCCGCATCAGGCCAAAGTAGTATCCTTAGGGAGCTGTTTGTAAATTACATACGCGTAGCGCTGGACCATTCAAAATTATAAAACGAAACGGTCTCAATGCGTATGTGGTAGATTTTCCACCTTCCATGGGAATTAGTTCCACATTCAATGTGGATGATCTAGTTACATTTTAGGGGGGCCACTGATACATTGTCCAACCTTGTGCCTAACCATCCTGATTCTCCAGACCTTTTACTTGATCCATGGCCTCTTCCCGACCCTTCTTCTCAGCCTCTATCTCCCATACCTACCCTTCCCACACCAAGAGAGGAGATAGAGGATATTTTGGACCATCAGATAGTATCAACGTTGGAGGTTTCAAAAGTACCTAGTTAAGTGGAAGTCACGATAAGCTTCAAATAGTATGTGGCTCACTGAGGAGGAGCTTCAACGAGTTAATCCTGACATTTTGGAGCGGTTCAGGATTTTTTTGCCAGTGGCGAAATCTTTGCAGCCAAGGAGAGTTGATGGGGACATCTTGCGCAACCCCCCCCCCCTCCCCCCCCCCCAAAAAAAAATAAAAATAAAATAAATCTGGATCGATGACGACATCTATGGAAGGCCTCCTAGTTAGAAGACTGTGTTTTAGTTCCTTGGAGTGGACCCGATCATCATGTGGATCCCAACATTGGATCTCATGATCGTGGCCCACTACCCTAGATGATCTAAGACTAAGTTTTGCTTATTATCATTATTAGGAACATCATGAACGATTTGGATTGCTTTGATTAGTTGTTATTTTTGTTATTTCATTTATAAGTAATAGTGTGCACACATGGCGCGACTATTGAGGTATAGGGTTTTCTTATAAATAGGCAACCCCTTGTAGGTTTTTTCTTATTGAATATTATGAATAAAATTCTACATTTTCCTGCTTCTCTAACTCTTTGAGTTGAGAAATCCAATTGGGTGCGAAACCCTCCCTTCTTCGAAGGGCTAACTACCGTGGTACGAAGCCACACCCATTCCAAATCACCCCCACTTCCTACCCTCAATATTCATCATCTCCCATACCCATGCCATCTCCGAATGCACCCCTTTTTACAGCTAATCCTTCCTCTACAACAAATTTGCAGAATCAGGCCCTGCAGAAGGGCTGGAACTTCAGCGGAGCATTGTGTACAAACTGGACATCCGATTGTCCTGAAATTTGGCGTGAAGGTGGACCTCCCATGGCTGACCAGACCCAAGTTGACGATTTCAAGTTCGTGGGCCCCACACATGTGCGGCCAGGATCCCACGCACGTGCGTCAGGGCCAGCCGCTGTCCACACGTGTGGATCACCTCGGGTTTGTCTATTTCCTCTATTTCACTCTTTTCTCACCTTATTTCCCTAACCGTAACCCTACATAATCGTAAATCCCAAGATCTATTCCACTTTTGCAAACCCTAGGCTTTCCTGATTTGAAACATGTGAATCCCTTGGATTTGGAAATAATCTTTTGCATGTGTGGATGAATCTACTTTCCTTTGAGCATTGTTTGGTATATAATTTTAACTGATGCAGCCCTAACATGTGTAGGCTTGAACCCTCGTAGATTCCCCTTGTTGAATGCTTGACTTTATATAGGATATGGAATTTTTTGTGATTGTTTAAAAATTAGTGTAATCTAAAGCCTGAAATCTTGCATATCATATTTAATTTGCATGTCCTGCATCAGAAATGGTATGAAATGGTTACGAATATGCATTAGTGGGATAAATCTCATGGATTGCATGAATTTTGGGTCGTTTTAGGCGCATTCTGGTGTGTACCCAAATCAACCCGACAAATAGAGTTGTACACAAGCCGAACCGAGTCAAGCTCGGCTTGGTTCGGCTAGCAGCCTACCCTAGCTTGAGTTTGGCCCGGCTCGGTCCTCACGCCTGACTGGCCAACTAGCTTAGTTCGGTCAATAACTCGGGCTAGCTCAAGCCGAGTTCGAGCCAAGTTCAAGCTCGAGCTTTCGAGCCGAGTTCGAGTCTAGCGTTTTCTTTTTAGTTTTTATACAGACGAACCTTTTTTTATATATATATTATACATAATATAAAATATAATATATTAATTAAGATATATATATATATATATATATATATATATATATATATATATATATATATATATATATATATATATATATATATATATGGAAATGCTCACTTGCGCACCAGTTCACATGGAATTGGTGCGAACTTTTTTGAGAACCCATCATACATGATGTGGATCCAAAATCTGAACGGTCCATGTGAAGCAACATCTCATGTAACCCCCCGGGCCCAAGTTTTACTTTGATCCAAACCTTTGATGGGCCATGAAAAATGAAAACAGTTTCCTCCCTTGATTTGCATTTCTCCTTGCTATGGCCTACAAGAATTTTAGATCAGGGTGAAAATTTTTTCCTTGGGGTTTCATGGGATTCCGCATCACATGGACCGTTCAAATTAGACACCCATGACACGTGTGCAAAGGTGCGCATGCAAGCATGACTCTCTCTCTCTCTCTTATATATATATATATATATATATATATATATATATATAAAATATTAAATTATAACTCGAGTCAAGTCTAGCCGAGCCGAACCGAGTCAAGTTCAGGCTGAGATGAGCTCGGGCCAGCTTGAGCTCAGCTCAAAATTCTTTCGAGCTAAAAAAATCAGCTTGGCTCGGCCCGAACCAGCTTTCGAGTCGAGTTTATACAAGCCGAGCCGAGTGAGTTAATCGAGCTAGCTCGTTTTGTGTCCAACTCCACCGACAATATTCATCCAAATTTATTTTTTATTTTTTTTGAAAGTTCTTGAGGGAAATGGTGCTAAATTATTAGTGATATGTGTTAGTCGAATGAATCCATGGATTGCATGAATTTCAGGTTGTTTTTGGGGCACCTAAATCGGTCCAGCATTATTCATCCAAATTTAATTTTTAATTTTTCATCATATTTTTTTTAAAGGAAATGGTGTTAAAGGGTACACTCAAAAGCCCACAAACCAGCTCATAATTTATGCATTTTGTGGGATTCATCCTAATTTAATTTTTAATTTCTAGGGATAAATAGACCTATGATGTAAAGTCAAAATATAGACCTCTTATTGATAATTATTGATATTATTAGACTCAACTGACCTATTCAACTGAGATTGTAGAACTGAATTGGAAGGATGACCAAAACGATAATGCCAAAGATAAAGATCCTCCTTCTACAGTAAGACACTAAATTGACTTGAAGCATTCAAATGAATAGTGTGTTACCTATCCTTCGCAACTCCACCACCAAGTGGCTTCTTCGTCTTCAAATCCTAAAAGACAATAGTCAAGAAAAATGTCATACTACAGTTTAGATAATTTGTAATCTATGTCATAGATGATAGATTAGAAGAAATATTAAGGACCAATAAGACGGAAGAATAATGGTGAAGCCGAAACAGAACCATTTTCCTTTATAGGTGTTAAGGTACCATTTACCAACTTCACACAACCTAAATGAGTATCTGAGGTAAATGAAGAGAAGGAACCCAATTTACACATGATATGATTAGTAGCCCCTAAATCAATTATCCAAGGACTGGACTCAAAAGTAATGTGAAGAGCGGTGAAGGTTTTACCTTTTTTAGCCAAAGATGTAGATGGAGAGGTCTTACTCCATGTGGCATCTGTTAGTAAAGCATCATACTCCCTTTTGAAAGATGTACCACATTCCTAGCTGCTTGTACCACGACTTTGCCAATGGTGCCATTTCCCCAATAGTAATTGGAAAGTCTATCATTTGTAATAGTTGAATTAGTACAATGGCCTTGAGGTGGTCTACCATGAAGTGCCCAACAATAATCAATAGTATGGCCATATCAACCACAAGGGGTGCACAAATGATGTGCACCATGACCACGACCAATATCACACCCATGCTTCTCCTCATCTAGTAGTAGCTTTACCTCATCCAATACCAGTATTAACAAAAATTTTAAACCCAATCACATGCATATTTCTCAACCATGACAGGTCCCATAGCTGCGCGAAGCCTTTTATCTCTTAAGAGCAAGGCATAATCATTAGTAGAAATATGCCATTTCCCCAATAGTACTTGGAAAGTCTCCATCATCTGTAATAGTTGAATTAATGGAACAATCTTGAGGTGGTCTACCATGAAGTACCCATTAATAATCAATAGTATGGCCATTTCAACCACAACAAGTGCACAAATGGTGTGCACCATGACCACGACCAATATCACACTCATGGCCTGTATCTTAACCTCCTCATCCAGTAACTTTTCCTCATCTAGTACCAGTATTAACAAATTTTCTAAACCCGGTCACAAGCATATTTCTCAACCATGACAAGTCCCATAGTTGCACAATGCCCCTTATCTCTTAAGCGCAAAGCATAATCATTATTTAGGGAAGGTAGAGTAGGTGAACCAAGAATTCGAGCCCGCACAGGTTCAAAATCAGAACTAAGACGATAACAACTCGAATATCCTCTTTTTCTCAATACTTCTTTTATATGCCTCTACATCGATGGTGCAAGTAAATTGAAGATCATCTGGAAAAGATAATTCTTATTACAAACTAGTGTTCAAAGTATCGGTATTGCATTACGTATCACATCCTTGGGATACAGATATGTTTCGGTTATCGCACATGATATATCATTTGTACTGGGTAATTTATCGCACTTTTTTGGAAACATTAAGAAACATTAGGAAAATGGTTGAATTTTTCAATGGAACTTCAGAGATTGTGTTTTAATAAGACATTAAATCATAACATCTCAAAAAAGATGTGCATATAATAGGTTTCCTTTGTATAGGGTTGTAAGCTATGCGTTGTCTGATTGAACTAATGCAATTATGTTCAAATTAAATGCATAACATATAGTGTATGTGATGACCATTTCATCAAACACTCTTAAATACTTTGAAATTAGTCTCAATTGACAGCCGGTTGAAGGGAAATTTTGAAAAAATAAAATAAATTAAAATTGATTTTTTTGCTTGAAATTTTACAAGGACTTGACAAATCAGTAAATCAGCCCTCATATATTCTTGATTTCATATTTGGAGTGCAACATTGCAAACAATTTGGGAGAAATTGGGGAAATATTGAAATTTTCCCAAATCGAACCACCTACACTCAAATTTCGAAATTAGAGTGTATGTAATCATAATTTCATCAAATACTCCTAAATACTTAGAAATTAGTCTTAATTAATAGCTGGTTGATGGAAATTTCAAAAAATAAAATAAAATGGAGAAAGTTAATAACCAATGGATATTGAAATCAAAGCTCCAACCTCATGATTTTTCATGCAAAACATGAAGAACCAATGGGTTTATAACCATTTGACACTGATTTAACATAATTTCAAGAAAAAAAAAAAGGATTGAAAATTGAAAACGCTCACCGGATTGTACGTGTGGGATATATCGACACTACCTGTGCATTTCATATTGCACAAGTAGGATGCAAGATATATTGTGGGATATATTGGCCAATATTGTCGATATTTAAAATATTGTCACAAACCATGTGATGAGTATAGTAGAACCTTCAAAGATTATTAAAGATGAAGCTGGCCAACGAATACATCTTTATGGCTCGATGATGGTTCGTGGCACAACCAAGGAGGATTTTGAAGACCTTACATGTGTCCCCGGATTAATTGAGGGCCCCACATTAGGAGGACACACATTTAGGATGAGTTAGAATACCGATCTGTTACGCAGGATTTTTTAGAAAGCTTTGTTTTGCGCATTTTTTTGTTATAGGGGTAGTTCAATCATTTTTTTTAATCTGAATTTTATAAATAGGGTGTTCCCTACCCTAAACATAATGATGTTTTTTAATGAAAGCTTGGTGCTTCCTTCCCCTTTCTCTTTGTAGTAATTTCTTCTCTTCCCCAATCTCTTCTATTCTTCTTGATTCTGTTTCGAACCCTCCATCATTCTTTTCTTTCTATGCCCATTATTCTTTGATTGCTACTGTTTACAATTAGATTCTGGAAGTCCCCTTACCCTGAAAATTTGAGAATTGATCCCAACCCTCTTTCAGATTTTCTAGCCTTCCCTATTCCAGAAATCTTTTGATTTCCTGGACTAGAAAAACTGCATTTACTGTTAGATTGAAACTATACAAGATCGGGAGGTCCCATTCCTCGCCAAATCCAATCCACGCATGATTTGAATACGGTGCTGCAGGATTGTGATGATGGTCTTCAACCATTGCATGTTTCCTTCGTTATTATCTTTACTATGATGTGGAATGTTGAATATTTCAATTGATTTATATAGTTTATTTCACTGGATAATTTTTGTGCTCACACATGCATTCTAGGTTAAGACCATCCTGCATCAAATTTGGTATCAGAGCTTTAGGTTTTGCATGGTTTTTGTTAGAAAGAGTTATTTGAACTTAGGATCATCTGTTTTCTCATCTAGGATTGCCTAGATAATTCCATATTTACATCCCACAGAAATTGCGAACTTGATTTTTCAGATTCATACTCTTGTGACATATAAATTTGAATTTTCAGATTTGTGTTTTCATTTTAGTTAAATCTGAAAATCTATGACATTCATACATCATATAGAAATAGGATAATATATCCATATTGAGGTATGTTCAAACCTTAAGAGTCGAGCTTAGGAAAATCGAGTTCGAGTTTTTGGTGTATGCTCACTAGAAGAGGTAAGGGTTTTGGCTGACACCCCATCATGAGTAACGAGCAATTAATCGATTACCTCGCTCAATTACTCCAAAAGATAACTGCCATAGAGACATCCAACATAACTATCGAACGAAAATTGACCGCCACCAAAGCTAGACTTGAGTGATTCGAGGCATCCCAATGGGAGAACCCCACTGTTGGGGGAGATGTGCAGTCGCAAGCAGGTGATGTTGGTGAGTAGCCAGCCCTTAGACAAACCCCCACCAATGGCGGGCATGTGGATAGAGAACAAACATATCAGGACTACTTTGATCCTGACGAAAGGTCCATGAAGAATGTCAGGATTGATGCCCTGAGTTTTGATGGTCGCTTTGACCCCAACGCATTCCTTGATTGGTTAGCTGACATGAACCACTATTTTGAGTGGCATGAGATGTCAAAGAACCGACAAGTGTGGTTTGCCAAAATGAATCTTGTGTGGCAAGCGAAGATGTATTGGACCAATACAGAGCATATGATTGAATGGGTGGAAGGAGCTCCTATTACCCAATGGAGTGAGATGAAAGCTATGCTAAGAGAGAAGTACCTCCCTCTCTCATCGCCAGAAGCTCCTGGAACAATGACAATCTTTATGCCAAGGATCCATACCTGTCACGGAATACATCGCAAAATTTGAGGAATTCATGATGCGGTGTGACATTGAGGAAGACCCTCTAGTAACGCTCACGCGTTTCAAGACGGGCCTTCGATCAGATCTTCAGCGCGAGCTTTAAACTCGTCCCGTGACAAGTTTGGATGAGATATACCAAGTGGTGCAGGAATTAGAGCAGTATCTGAAGACTCATGTCACAAGACTGTTCGATTCCCAAGTTTTGATGTTAGGATGTTAGGACTAGTCCTCAAGGAATTAGACCCAACATTGGTAATCTACCCAAGGCGCGGGTGAATGTTCTGCCTAAGCCTAGGGATAACAAGGGAAAAGGCATCCTTGGTGTTGGTCCAGGCGGAGGACAAAATGTTCGATGCTACTAATGTGGGAATATTGACCATTTTTTAACTCGGTGTCCTACTAAGAGCAAGGGAAAAGCCTTAGTCATAGGCGATTACCAGGATAGTGAGTTTGATCAAGGCGACTTTGAAGTTGAAGAATATCAGCCCGTAGGATCATCAAGTGATGAGGATGAGGTGGGTGATGATGTCACACTAGCAGTTGTCAGGTGTGTACTAGCCCAGACTAGAAGTAGTGTTGACTGGCGTTGCAACACTATCTTTTACACGATCGCCAAGTGTGGCGAGAAAAATTGTAAGGTGATAGTGGACAGTGGGAGTTGCCAGAATGTAATTTCCACTAGCACCTTAGGCCATCTTAAGTTAGAGGCCACCATTCATCCTGACCCGTACAAAGTCTCGTGGATAGACAAGACTTCCCTTCTTGTCACCCATCAATGTCTTGTACCCATCAAGTCCAGGTCTTATAAGTAGTCCCTATGGTGTGATGTGTTGCCCATGGATGTAGGTCACATCATCCTAGGCAGGCCTTGGTTATTCGATAATGACGTCATGATCTACAGCCATTCTAATGCGTCTACCTTCATGCATAACAACAAGAAGATCAAAATTAATCCTATGCCACCACAAAAGACTGCACAGAAGAAAGGTGAGAAGGCTAGTGAGCCTAAAGAAGTGAGGAAATCCACACCCAAGTCTCTCCACATCATCACACCTAAAGAGTTTGAAAGAGAGACTGAGGAGGATTCGACGGTGTATGCCTTAGTGGCTAGAGAGGCTACGCAAGAGGTACCGGTAGAGTTATCCCATGAGGTAACCCTAGTCTTAGAGGAGTACAAAGATGTATTCCCTGAGGATTTGCCAGATGAGTTGTCACACATGAGGGACATCCAGCATGCCATTGATCTTGTCCCTGGGACGACTCTACCAAACCTTCCTCACTATAGGATGAACCCTGTAGAGCATGCAGAGTTAAAGAAGCAGGTAGATGAGCTCTTGGAAAAGGGTTTCATCTAAGAGAGCATGAGCTCGTGTGTCGTACCCACTTTACCGACACCAAAGAAAGACAACACTTGGCGCATGTGTGTGGACAGTGAAGCCATCAACAAAATCACAATCAAATATAGGTTTCCCATACCTAGGCTTGATGACATGTTAGACATGATGACGAAGTCCACCATTTTTTCCAAAGTAGATCTCAAGAGTGGATATCACCAAATCCGTATACGCCCCGATAATGAATTGAAGACAACCTTCAAGAAGAAGGATGAGCTATATGAGTGGTTGGTCATGCCCTTTGGCTTGACTAGTGCACCCAACACTTTCATACGGGTGATGGCCCAAGTCTTGAGAACGTTCATGGGGAAATTCTTAGTGGTGTACTTCGACGATATCGTAATTTATAGCACCACTAAAGAATTGCACCTTAAATATTTGAAGTTGATCTATAGTGTCCTTAGGGCAGAGAAATTATACGCTAACCTTAAGTGTTAGTTCATGTCTAGTCAGGTTGTGTTCTTAGGGTTTATTGTGTCAACAAAAGGGATGCGCACAGACCCAGAGAAAGTCAAGGCCATAGTTTATTGCCCTGAACTAAGGAACATCCTTGAGGTGTGAAGCTTCCATGGCTTAGCCACATTCTATCGTTGGTTCGTTAGGAGTTTTAGCACGATTATGGCTCCCATTACAAAGCGTATGAAGAAGGGAGAATTCATGTGGTTGAAAGCCGCAACTAAGGCTTTCAAAGAAATTAAGGACAAGATGATCAAAGCTCCCGTCATGCGCCTTCCCGACTTTTCTAAAGTCTTTGAAGTTGCATGTGATGCGTCTAGTGTTAGTATAGGTGGAGTCCTGAGTCAAGAGGGTCATCCTATTGCCTATTTCAGAGAGAAATTGAATGAGGTAAAACAAAGGTACTCTACCTATGATAAGGAGTTCTATGCGATAGTGCAGTCTTGGAGACATTGACGCCACTACCTTCTACCATAAGAATTTGTCTTATTATCAGCATGAGGCCTTACGTTATCTTCACTCGCAGAAGAAACTAAACCCAAGGCATGCTAAGTGGGTTACGTTCCTTCAAGAGTATTCGTTTGTCTTAAAACACAAGGCCAAAGTAGAGAATAAACCAGCTGATGCCCTTAGCCGCAAAGTGGTGTTGCTCAATTCTTTAAGTGTAGGAGTTGTCGGCTTTGAGCAACTGAGAGACGAGTACTCCACATGTCCAGATTTTGGAGGTACCTATATGTCATTCTCCAGTGATCAGTAAAGTGCGGGGGATTTCGTGTTGAGAGATGGATTCATTTTTAAAGGAAATCGTTTATGTATTTCTCGTACATCCCTCCGTGAATTCCTTGTCTGGGAGCTTCATTTGGGAGGGATAGCTGGCCACTTTGGTTGCGATAAGACTATTGTCCTCATAGAGGATCGTTTCTACTGGCCAAGTCTCAAGTGTGATATCGCCAGAATTTTAGGGCAGTGTAGAACGTGTCAGATGGCAAAGCAGGAAAAGCAATATTCTGGATTACATACGCCATTACCTACGCCACTTGCTGCGTGGCAAGACATTAGCATGGATTTCATGCTTGGGCTTCCCAAGACAATTAAAAAGTATGATTCTATTTTTGTTGTTGTGGACCACTTCTCTAAAATGGCGCATTTCACCCATGTTCTAAAACTTCAGATACGTCTAATATTGCTAAGGTCTTTTTTGATGGTGTGGTCCGTCTCCATGGTTTACCTAAGACCATAGTGTCTGACCATGATGTCAGATTTACAAGCTAGTTTTGGAAGGCACTATGGCACATGATGGTAACACGTTTGCAGTTTTCTATTGCATACCACCCCCAAACTGATGGCCAAACAGAGGTCAAACAGAGGTGGTTAATCGCAGCCTTGGAAACCTTTTACGATGCTTAATGGGTGAATATGTGAAAACTTGGGATTGGATTCTACCTATAGTCGAGTTCACCTACAACAGTTCAGTCAATAGATCTACAGGGTTGAGTCCATTTGAAATTATTAGTGGCTCCAAACCTAGGATGCCTATAGACTTGTTGCCCATGTCAGTTACCCAAAGAAATTCTGAGTGAACCGATGCATTTGCACATGTTAGATAGCGAATAAATGCGAGTAATGATAATTATAAATGTTCAACTGACCAACATTATAGGTGGACAAATTTTAATGAAGGGGATTATGTAATGGTTAGGATTAGACTAGAGCAGTTTCTTCAGGGTTCCGCTAAGAAATTACAAGCTCGTAGTACTGGACCATTCAAAGTAGTGTAAAATTGGGTCTAATGTGCACAGGGTAGACCTTCCACTTCAAATGAGAATAAATCCGACGATCAATGTGGAAGATCTAGTCCTTTGTCCTAACCTTTCTATTGTTTCTTCTTCCCACCCTTAGCCACTTTCTGACTTTACTTCTCAACCTACTCCACCCCTTCCACCATCAATTGACCATAAGGAAGAGATTGAAGGGGTAATAGATGAGGAGATTGTTTCCACACAAGATGAGGCCTTCCAAAGGTACCTTGTCAAATGGAAGAACAAGCCACTATCCGATTCCATGTGGCTTACGGAAGCGGAACTGCAGCGAATTGATCCAGACCTTCTCGCGACGCACAAAAGTCTTAACTCGTAGCCGAGTTCTTCTCATCCGAGGGGAGTTGATGAGGACATCATACCCTTCAAAATTTATCAAAGATGAAGTCGGCCGACAAATACATCTTTATGGCTCGATGATGGTTTTTGGCACAACCAAGGAGGATTTTAAAGACCTTACACGTGTCCCTGTATTAATTGAAGGCCCCACATTAGGAGGACATGCATGTAGGATGGGTTAGAATACCGATCTGTTACGCGGAATTTTTTAGAAAGCTTTGTTTTGCGCTCTTTTTTTTTGTTATAGGGGTAGTTTAGTCTTCTTTTTTTAACATGAATTTTATAAATAGGGTGTTTTCTACCCTAAACCTAATGATGTTTTTTAATGAAAACTTGGTGCCTCCTTCCCCTTTTTCTCTGTGGTAATTTCTTCTCTTCCCCTAATCTCCTCTTCTTCTAAATTTTGTTTCTAACCCTCCAACCTTTTTTTTTTTTTTTTTCCTATGCCTATTATTCTTTGACTGCTATTATATACAATTAGATTCTTGAAGTCCCCTTACCCTGAAAATTTGAGAATTGATCCCAACCCTCTTTCAAATTTTACATCATTTCCTATTTCATAAATCCTTTGATTTCCTGTACTAAAAAAGCTGCATTGATTGTTGGATTGAAACCATGCAAGATCTGGAGGTCTCATCCCTCACCGGACCCAATCCACGCATGATTTGAATACGGTACTGCAGGATTGTGATGATGGTCTCAAACCATTGCATGTTTCCTTCGTTATTATATTTACTATGATGTGGAATGTTGAATATTTCAAATGATTTTCTTAGTTTATTTCGCTAAATAATCTATGTGCTCACTGATGGGGACATCATGCGCACACGCACACCTCCCCTACACACGTACGCAAGGAGGACCCCTCCGTCGATCTGGATCGAAGACGACCTCCTAGGAGGTCCTCCTAGTTAGAGGGCTGCATTTTGGTCCCTTGGAGTGGACCCGATCGTCATATGAATCCCACCATGGGTTCTCATGATCGTGGCCCACTATTCTAAACTATCTAATACTTTGAGTTTTGGTTATTTTTGTTATTAGGAATATCATGGACGGTTTAGATTGTTTTGATTAGTTGTTAATTCTGGTTATTTTATCTCTAAGTAATAGGTTGCGCACATGGTACGAGTTTTGGGGTATAGGGTTTTGTTACAGGCACCCCTGGTAGGTTGTTTTTCTCATTGATGATTGAATAAAAAAATCTTCCATTTTGCTTCTCTAAATTCTGTGAGTTGTGAAATCTTAATTGGGTGCGAAACCCTCCCTTCTTTGAAGGGCTAGCTACCGTGGTGTGAAGGCACACTCATCTCCCATCGCCCCATCTCCTATCTTCCATAATCATCATCTCATACAGCCTTCATGCTTCAAACTCACCCTCTTTTGGCAGCCAATCCATCTTCTTCAGCAAACTCACAGAATCAAGCTTGCAAGGGGGCTGAAACTTCGGCGGAGCACCGCGCACAGACCGATTGTCGTATTGTCGCGAAACTTAGGGGTTTTGTGGTCCACCCCTGGCGGACTAGGGCCAAGCTGGCCTTTTTCTGACTCGTGGGCCTCACACACGTGTGGGACACCACCAGCACACTTGCGTCAGGCGCGTTCGTTGTCCACACGTGCGGAATCGGTTATAGGTTCTTCCTTTCCTCTCCTTCACTCCTTCCTCACCTGATTTCCCTAACCCTAACCCTAGATTGTTCTAAATCCCTATTTCTATGCTCTTTTTTTAAAAAACCCTAAGGTTTCCCTAACTGAAATCCGCGAATCCCTGGGATTGAGGAATATTCCTATGAATGTGTGGATGAATCTATTATCCTTTGATCATTGTTTGTTCTATAATTTTTAATCGATCCACTCCTAACATGTGTATGCTTGGACTCTTATAGATCTCTTATGTTGAATGCTTGACTTTATGTGGGATGTAGAGTTTTTGTGAGTGTTTCTAATTTATTATGATCTTAAACCTAAATTTTTGCATATCATGTTTAATTTCCATGTCCTACATCAAATTTGGTATCAGAGCCTAGGGTTCTTGTAGGGGAATGCATTGCATGTTTAGGGTTTAATTTGTTTATGTCTAATTTGCATCAAGTCCCATCATATAGGATTGTTTAGGACCATAACTCACAATAGGGCTGCTGAATTTTTTGCTGTCAGAAAATTCCCAAATTTCTTGAATGAATTTTCTATTAACAGGCTATTTGGGCAGTCAGGTTGCTGGAATTTTAGAAGCATTTTGTAGTTTCCCTCATATAAAGTCTTATAGGATCATTTAGTCTCATTTAGGCGCATATAGTTGTGTTAAAGGGCCTTTGAGTTGAGTGAGTAGTTGTATGCCCACACGTACTGGTCGCGGTTTTGGTTTGCACCCTACGCTAAACATGGAGCAATTGTAAGAATCAATGGACAACTTAACCCTGCAATTTGAGTCTTTGGGTAAGCGCTTGGATCACCGTATTGACTAGCGCCTTGAACAAATTAATGTGCGCATTACCCAATTACAGATCTCTGCCTGGGCAAACCCCATCATTGGGGAAGATGCCCATTCTCAAGCAAGTGGTCAGGAGGATAGACTAAGGAATAGAGGTGGCCAAGGAATCGGTTATGGGCGCGCACTGGTGAGGGACATCAAGACCACTATGACCCTGATACGCAACTCCTCAAGGGAGTTAGAGTAGATGCCCCCACGTTTGATGGCCACTTGGACTCTAAAGTTTTCCTAGATTGGTTGGCGGATATGGACTACTTGGACCCTAAAGTTTTGAGTGGTATGACATGTTGGATATACGTCAAGTCCGATTTGCCAAGATGAAGCTTGTGGGCCAAGCAAAGAGGTTTTGGGCTACTGTAGAGCGAAAGAAAGAAAGGGAGAAGGAGCTCCCAATAGTCCATTGTGGAGAAATGAAAGAAACTCTTTAAGGAAAAATACCTCCCTTTTTCTTACCATTTGAGGTTGGTTGAGGAATGATAGTCTCTTCGACAGGGTTCCATGAGTGTTGCAGAATACATTGAAAAGTTAGAAGAGTACTTAACCCGTTGTGAAGTTGATGAGGACCCCTACTCACCCTTGCTCGATTTAAGACGGGCCTCTGTTCTAACATTAGGAGAGAGTTGTTAGCCAAGGACATAGACACTCTTGAACAGATGTATCAGATAGTGTTGGAGGTTGAGCAATACCTCAAAACATCTGTGGGAAGGCGGTTTGAGTTTCGCGATTCTAGCACTAAGGCCAACCCTTCTGGAGCTAAGCCTAGCACTGGATACCAAAACAAACCTTCCAATAGCTCTCAGTCCAGGCCCAAAGATGATAAGGGTAAAGAGGTTGTCCGGTCTAGCTCAGGTAGATGAGCAACTAGGTGTTTTAGGTGTCAGGGGTTTGGTCACTTTGCCTACCAGTGTGACACGAAAGAGGCCACCAAGGTGTTCCTTATTGATAGGCAAGTAGAAGTAGTGTCCCCAGAAAGTGACGGTGAAGAAGAGTATGAGCCAGCAGCAACCTCTAGTAATGAGGAAGAGGGAGCGCAAGAGTTTGCGACCTTGGTAGTTGTGCGTTGCGCCTTTGCTCAAGCAAAGAATACTGACGATTGGCGCTGCAACACGATCTTCTATACCTATGCCAAGTGTGGGGATAAGAGTTGCAAGATGATCGTGGATAGTGGTAGTTGTGCCAACATGGTATCAACTGGTACGGTGAGCCGTTTGGGCTTGAAAGCCCATCCCCAACCCTATAGAGTGTCTTGGGTTGATGAGACTTTCATTCCAGTCTCGCACCGTTGTCTCGTCCCTATTCAGTTTGGATCATATAAAGACACTCTAGTGTAATATTGTTTCCATGGATGTTAGACATATCATTCTGGGTAGGCCCTGACTCTATGACATGGATGTTATCATATTTGGTTGTTCAAATGTGTGTACATTCTGGTTTGAGGGCAAGAAAGTCAAATTAAATCCACTTCCACCCAAGAACACGACTGGAAAGGAATTCACTACACAGAGTGGTGTGAGCGGCTCAAAAGAAAGGAAGGAATCAAAGTCCAAGTCTAAGCCTTTCCATATTCTAAATGCCAAGGACTTTGAGCAAGAGGCTAAGTCGGGCTCGGTAGTGTACGCTCTAATGGCTAGGGAGAGTGCACTAGAGGCTAGTGTAGAGTTACCCGCTGAGGCTATTCCGGTAGTGGACGAATTTCATGATGTCTTTCTTGCAGATCTACCGGATGAGCTTCCCCCTATGAGGGACATACAGCACGCCATTGATTTAGTCCCTAGGGCGACTTTACCAAACCTCCCTCATTAAAGAATGAACCCAAAGGAGCATGCGCAGTTGAAGAGGCAGATTGATGAGCTCCTAGAAAAAGGTTTCATTCGAGAAAGCATGAGCCTGTGTGTCGTGCTCTTCTTACACCTAAGAAGGATGACACACGGAGGATGTGTGTTGATAGTAGGGCCATTAACAAAATCACAATCAAGTATCGATTTCCCATACCGCGTCTTGATGATATGTTGGATATATGATTGCCAATGCTGCTATCTTCTCAAAATTTGACCTCAAAAGTGGTTATCACCAAATCTGTGTACGCCCTGGTGATGAGTGGAAGACGGTCTTCAAGACGAAGGATGAGCTATACGAGTGGCTAGTTATGCCTTTTGGGCTAACTACCGCCCCAAGCACTTTCATGCGTGTAATGACCCAAGTGTTGAGGCCTTTCATGGGGAAGTTCCTGGTCGTATACTTTGATGATATCTTGATTTATAACATGACTAAGGAACAACACCTCAACCATTTAAGGCGGGTTTGTGGGATCCTTAAAACCGAGAAATTGAACCCTAACCTAAAGAAGTGTACGTTTTTGTCCAGTAGTGTTATCTTCTTAGGTTTTGCTGTGTCAGCTGAGGGCATATCGGCGGATCCCGAGAAGGTCAAAAGTCATTGTCAATTGGCCTGATCCCCGCAATATTCATGGGGTGTGCAGCTTTCATGGCATAGCCACCTTCTATAGGTGGTTTATTCAAGGCTTCAGTTCCATTATGGCTCTCATCACAGATTGCATAAAAAAGGAAGAGTTTCAATGGACAAAGGCAGCCTTAAAGGCCTTCAAGGAGAAGATGACCGAAGCTCCAACCACGTGACTTCCGGATTTTTTGAAAGTTTTTGAAGTCGCATGTGATGCGTCAGAAGTTAGCATAGGAGAAGTACTTAGTCAGGAAGGGCACCCTGTTGCCTTTTTTAGTGAGAAACTGAATGAGGCGAAATACAAATATTCCACCTATGACAGAGAATTCTATGCGGTAGTGCAATCACTGCGCCACTGGCGTCATTACCTATTGCCGAAAGAATTCATCTTGTTCTTAGATCACGAAGCCTTTAGATATCTGAACTCTCAGAAGAAATTAAACCCTAGGCACGCCAAGTGAGTGCATTTCCTTCAAAAGTACACTTTTGTGCTTAAGCACAAGGCTGGTGTAGAGAATAAGCCTACCAACGCGTTAAGTCGTCAAGTCGTGTTACTCGATTCCATGAGTGTCGAAGTCATAGGCCTCGAATGCATCAAAGAAAATTATTCTGAATGTCCAGATTTTGGAGTTGTGTACGCATTGTTATTAGGGAGTCTGTTAGGAGCTAGCAGTGAGTATTTGATTTTAAACGGATATTTGTTTAGGAGTGACCGCTTGTGCATACCTCGCACCTCCCTCCGCGATTTTCTTGTCTGGAAGTTACATTCATGAGAGGTCGCGAGTCATTTCGGTCAAGACAAGACCATTGTCCTAGTGGAAGATAGGTTTTATTAACTAAGCCTCAAGCGAGACGTGGCCAAAATTATAGGGCAATGTCGTACTTGTCAACTGGCAAAGCAGATAAAGCAAAATATAGGATTATACACACCTTTGCCAGTTCCATTCATCCCTTGGCAGGACATCAGTATGAACTTCATGCTTGGACTCCTCAAAGTTATTCGGAAACACGATTCTATAGTTATTGTCGTGGACGGTTTTTTCTAAAATAGCCCACTTCATTCCTTATTCTAAGACCTCTGACGCATCTCATGTTGCCAAGTTGTTCTTTAGTGAGGTCGTCAAACTGAATGGGTTACCCAAAACCATAGTGTCTGACCGCGACGTGTGATTCATGAGTTATTTTTGGAAGACACTATGGCACATGATGAATACTAGGCTCCAATTTTCTTCTTCTTACCATCCTCAAACTGAGGTGATCAATAGGAGCCTAGGGAATTTGCCTAGATGTTTAGTGGGGGAACACACTAGGACATAGGACGTCGTACTACCTATAGCTGAGTTTGCTTTTAATAGTTGTGTCAATAGGTCCACAAGTTTAAGTCCTTTTGAAGTCATTACTGGTTATAAACCTAGAAAACCTATCGACGTAGTCCCTATGTCACTATCCCATAGGCCATCAGAGTCTGCAGAGTCTTTTGTGCATCAGATTCATCCATTGCATTAAGAAATTAGGTGAAAGATCACTACTAGTAATGAACATTACAAACTTTCTATAAACGAACATAAACATTTCAAGGAATTCAATATTATGGACTCTGTGATGGTGTGCATCAGGACAGAGCGGTACCCTCAGGGAGCCGTTCGTAAATTATACGTTCGTAGCACTGAACCATTCAAAATTATAAAACGAAACGGTCTCAATGCGTATGTGGTAGATCTTCCACCTTCCATAGGCATTAGTTCCACATTTAATGTGGAGGATCTAGTTGCTTTTCGAGGAACCCCTGATACAGTGTCCAGCCTTTCGCCCCACCATACTGATTCGTCAAACCTTTCCGTTGATCCATGGCCTCTTCCCGACCCTTCTTCTCAACCTCTACCTCCCATACCTACTGTAACACCCCAGATTTTTGCCAACTTGGGGTTAGACGTCCTTAGGCAATGGGTCAATCCTAACCCTTGATTAACTTCTCAAAACTCAATCCAAAAGTCTCAAATCCCTACTTCCTTCGAAAATCTCACCTTTTACTACTTTATCCTTCAAAATTTTCTAAGAGCTCTCACATTAGACACAAATCTTAAAGTTTAGGTGATGTTGATCAATACTTAAGCTAAAAAAGTACTATGAATAGTAAATAAATAAATGAAAAGGGTTTTTAACTATTAACCTTTTGAAGTCTCACTAAATAAGTAGACTAATTGGATAGATCAGCTTCTCCTACCCCAAAATCATATATTGCATGTCAAATAACTCATCCCACGTTCTAAAATACACCCATTTCAAATATCAGATGGAGAAATCACCCCAAACAGGTCAGTGGTCGGCGATGCCATCGCCGGTTTGGCGATGCATCGCCGAACTCGTTCGTACAACGAGTTTCTGCACCTTTTTTCCTGCGCGTTTCTTCGAACTTTGAAAAATCATATCTCCTTCGTTATAACTCCGATTTAGGTGATTCAAAAACCAGATTGAAGCTAAATGAGTCTAGTTTTATATAAAAATATGTGAAAAATATAATAAAATATTTAATATAGTTTAAAGTAGGTCATTGTGAGCAACTGTCCGATAATCACTTGTTGGACAGCTGCTGCTTCTAGAATTTTTAAAATTTTTCTACAACTCGAAATCTTATGAAATTTGGTGGAGTTAGGGTCAACTTGATGATGAACCCCCAGAAAAATAATAAAAATTATATGATACCTAGAAGTTCCCAAAATGAGGGATAGAATGGCTCTAGGACCGTATTCTGCCATAATTAGGGTAGAGTTTGGTTGAGTACCAAACTGAATACTCAGTAGAATTAACTTGGACCACTTTAAATACGTTCTACAAGACCCAAAGCGAGTAGAACTAATGACTCTATAATACTCTATAACCTCGGATCAAACTCTAAGCAGGTTTGTTCTCTGGACCACTTTGAAACTTTGTATTGGATTTAGACCGCGCGTCGAAAGTCCGATATCTCCTATCTTAGACCGTTAGGACCACCCAGCTGGACTTGACAATCATTTCAAAAATCAAGTCTAACCGATAATCACAGGCTATTTCATTGAGCCCGGACTGAAGAGAGTGCGAATAGGGACAGATTTGGAATTTGAAATTCAAATCTGGCACACGACTTGACGCGTCAGTATTAAGTGTTCTGACCGTCAGAATTCAGCCAAATTACACCCTCGGATCAGGAAAAATTTCTATTTCATATCATGAGACTTGCAGCCCTGATCTACGTGCGGTGACCGCTGAACTGAAACTGGACCGCCACGTGCGATCTGCGAACCCTGCCGGACTGAAAACTTGATGTATCCTAGATCCAGTATGCATGAGCTTAAGTCCGATCGCATTCGGCCAGGGGACCACCAGAAAGCATCTTTTGGACCGAAACAGCCCCGATTCGGTTATGCACTAAGTGAACTTTGTACCGGAGCCTATTTTGGGCATTTTTAAGCTTATAAAAGGGGTTGAAACCCTCACTCCTCTCTCCCATCCGAATTTGAGAGAAACCCAAGTTTGGGAGAGAGAAAAGGTGAGAGTTTGTGAGAGAGAGTAGGATAGATTTTTCCTGCCTTCGTGCCACCTGTTGCACGTGCTTCAGC
This sequence comes from Magnolia kwangsiensis, assembly GCA_037074715.1. NCBI lineage: Eukaryota > Viridiplantae > Streptophyta > Magnoliopsida > Magnoliales > Magnoliaceae > Magnolia > Magnolia kwangsiensis. The sequence goes on from CM073578.1 coordinate 75,958,459, forward strand.
AACACATCTCAATCACCTGGCCGGTGATTCTTCCGTGTTTTCAGGTAAGAACTAACCCTAGAAGTTGCTGATTTGAGGTTCGTTAGGATTCATAGCATGTTAGCTGACTTATCTTGTAAATTAGGTTCTCTTATCGCTGTAGACGAAGCGTATATGCTCCGTTCGAAACGACACGTCTATAAGAGACAATGTGCGGATATTAGACGCTTTGATTGACTGTTTTCAACGCTTTCAATGTCGTTTAATAGTAGATTCTTGACGGCAACGCCGTTTGACATGTCCAACATGCTGTCCGTTTCCTGTTTTGTAAATAGACGAAGAATATGAGATTTAGGGCATTTTAGTCATTTGTAGGAAGTACTGTTTTCATGCATATTTTGTTGATCTGATTGACATGGTTAATTGTCGCATTAGAATGTTAGGAATACGTGCATAATTAGCTTGGCGAAGAGATTCGCCTAAATGCGCACTTCGGGTCGACATGCTATATGCAGACTTAAGTGTGTAGTGTAAGTGTTTGTATAAATGCTTGTATTAGTATGTATTGAATTAAATGGTGTTATGAATTAGTTTGAGATTGTTTTCTCAATTAATATGCTGATGTAAATGATTTTCTACATGTTAGCTAAATGCATGATTTCATTACATGTATGGAATTCATGTGCTTGAAGATTTGCTTAAGTTGTATGTTATAACATGTGTTAACATGCTCACATGGTTGTATTTCATTTCTAATACTCTCACATGATTTGCTGATGTGATTCCATAGTTGTTTGGGACTATACTTAGTCCAGACAGTCGGTAACCGAGCGAATTCGTGGTTGGCTTATCTTTGCCACGAATGACGCGTCGATGAACGCGAGCCGTGTTTTGGAGTTGGCGGCAGTGATTAGGCCACACGAAGTGTTTTACGTACTTCATGTCGTTCGACTTAAGATGCGATCGCGCTAGTCGAGCCCGTCAAGTAACCCGACTGGCCATTGTATGTTCACCCTGCATGAGTCATAACTGCTTGAACCTAGGGTACTGAACTTACCATTGTAAACCCTGTTAACCATGGTACCTTGATCCACGAAGACTCATGAGCCGGACATGATGGTATGGGACACCGTGGTCGAGCTGTCGGCCTACGCTGGGGCCACAAACCTCCCCGTAGTGACCAGTGAGCACCTATGACTCGTGAGCAGATTATGGTGGTATGAGACACTATATTCTTGCTGTCGGCCTACACTGATAAGGTGATGGGAGAGCGGTGCAACGAGTGCGAGCAACAGCCCTGGCAGCCCTTTGTAGTGACCGCGAGCGTATTCTGAGTCTACGGGAGGCGACGACCCTTCCGTAGCAGTAGAGTACAGTAGGCCTGTATTGATAAGGTGATGGGAGAGCGGAGCAACGAGTGCGTGCAACAGCCCTGGCAGCCCTTGCAGCGACCTACAAAATATACATCGTATGAGATTACTAGGAGTGACGACCCTAGACAGGATCTGTGTTGGGATTGATACAAGGGAAGTACCTTAGTTTCCTAATCCTGCTGTTTGAATGGACTAATAATAACTCGGTAATCATATCACCATGACATTGCATGTGCCTGGAAGATGTGGAGCACTTGAGGGTCGATTGCATGCCGTGGTCGTAAGATGGTGCCGTATGAGGGAGATCGTCGGTGAGGGCATACATCACGTCATGTCATATTGCATTAACAACAGTATTAGGATTGTTTGATTTACTACTTTACTATTATCGCATGATTGATTTGATAACATGCTAATCTCTGCTCTCTTATCCCACTGAGTTGATCACTCACTCCCACGTTACGGGATGGTGTTTCTGGACACCCACCAGTCCCTATTGTGATTGTAGATGATGGCGCGGCCTCCGAGGCGGAGCTGGATTTGATGATGATGAGGAGGATCTCTCCTTTATGCGTGTTCTGATTGACGGGATTACAGGGAGGTTGATTAGATACCTTGACACTTGTCATTTTATATTTTTAGCGCACTCATGTATATTTGTTTTGTTTACTTTTGGAGTATACATGTATGTATATAACCTGGTAACATGTTCACACTCTGGAGACATACAACAGTTTATATATGTTATACATACTATCACTGTCTTCCGCTTGCTAATTTAACTGTCTCTGGAGTAGGATATGCTGTTCTGGCTTAATCTCACTCATGTTTAATACATTAATACTGACAACATTCAATCATACATATTTATGTTGCATAAATAATATTTTGAAACTCGGGAGTTGGGTTTTTACTCGACCCCCCGATTTTCGGGATGTTACACCTACCATTCCCACACCCAGAGAGGAGATATAGGATATCCTGGACCATCAGATAATATCGACGTCGGACGGCGAATTTCAAAAGTTCTTGATCAAGTGGAAGTCACGCCCAGCTTTAAACAGTACGTGGCTCACTGAGAAGGAGATTCAGAGACTTGATCCTAACATCTTGGAGTGGTTCAGGAATTTTGTTTTGCCAATGGCGAAATCTTTGCAACCAGGGAGAGTTGATGGAGACATCACATGCACACACACGCCTCCCCTATACACATACGCAAGGAGGAGGAGGATCCCTCCGTTGATCTGGATCGATGACGACGTCTAGAGGTCCTCTTAGATAAAGGACTGCGTTTTTGGTCCCTTTGAGTGGACCCGATTGTCATATGAATCCCACCATGGGTTCTCATGATCGTGGCCCACTATTCTAAACGATCTAGTATTTTGAGTTTTGGTTATTTTTTTTATTAGGAACATCATGGACGGTTTAGATTGCTTTCATTAGTTGTTAATTGTAGTTACTTCATTTCTAAGTAATAGGTTGCGCACATGGTGCGAGTTTTAAGGTATAGGGTTTTATTATAAATAAGCACCTCTGGTAGGTTTTTCTCATTGATGATTGAATAAAAAAATTATACGTTTTGCTTCTCTAAATTCTCTGAGTTGTGAAATCTTAATTGGGTGCGAAACCCTCCCTTTTTCAAAGGGCTAGCTACCGTGGTGCGAAGGCACACCCATCTCCCATCACCCCATCCCCTATCTTCCATAATCATCATCTTATATAGCCTTCACACTTCAAACCCTCCCTCTTTTGGCAGCCGATCCATCTTCTTCAGCAAACTCGCAGTATCCAGCCCGTAGGGAGCTGAAACTTCGGCGGAGCACCGCGCACAGACAGATCGTCGGATCGTCGCGAAACTTAGGGGTTTTGTGGTCCACCCTTGGCTGACTAGGGCCAAGCTTGCCTTTTTCTGACTCGTGGACCCCACACACGTGCGGGACACCACTAGCGCACATGCGTCAGGTGGGTTCGCTGTCCACACGTGCAGAATCAGTTCCAGGTTCTTCCTTTCCTCTCCGTCACTCCTCCTTCACCTGATTTCCCTAACCCTAACCCTAACCCTAGATTGTTCTAAATCCCTATTTCCATGCTCTTTTTTAAAAAAACGCTAAGGTTTCCCAAATTGAAATCTGTGAATCCCTGGGATTGAGAAATATTCCTATGCATATGTGGATGAATCTATTACCCTTTGATCATTATTTGGTCTATAATTTTTAATCGATCCAGTCGTAGCATGTGTAGGCTTGGACTCTTATAGATCCCCTATGTTGAATGCTTGACTTTATATGGGATGTGGAGTTTTTGTGAGTGTTTCTAATTTAGTATGATCCTAAGCCTGAATTTTTGCATATCATATTTAATTTCCATGTCTTGCATCACTCACGCATGCATTCTAGTTTAGACCATCCTGCATCACCGTGCATCTTAGCATAATAATAAAAAACTGAACACTCATCTTAAAGTCCCAATCTCCTGATAAATATTGTAAATCCAAAGCATTATTTTGATCGGCATACAATTCATTAGAAGTCAACAAAATCTCACAGGCAATAGATAATAAGAAAGGCCTTCACTGACTCTGATTACCTAGAAATCATAAGCCAGGATATGATGAGTTGGTTATTTAATTTCCAATCTCCATAAGAAGGATCAGACATTGCAGGTTATGGTATACTACCATTTTAAAAACCTAACTTCTGTTTTTCTCCAGTGGGCTTAGATGGTCCTAACGAGGAGAGCCCAGTAGTGCATGGGGCGGTGGGCCTAGATGGTCTCTAAGAGGAACATCCACCTATGCTCAAAACCAACAATTGATTTGGGGATGGGCCCAAGATAGACTCAGGAGGCTTAATGAGTTCAGGCCTAGCAATGGTGTTAACAGTCATATTTCTGACCTTAACAGCAGAAAGAGGTGTCGGAGATTGATGCAGCAGCTTCCGCTGATGAAGGAGACCTCATTGACGACATGCTGCGATTGATTCATCCGATGGAGTCGGACGATTTGCTCTATTACAGCGAGGAACAGTGGCTTCTCTTCTGGCTCTAGCAGTCGTCAAATTTGTAGATTGCCGGTTTCCATGGATTCTTGATGTGATCAGCTCTTGGGCCCTGCGGTTGATCTCTGGATCTATATTGATTGGAACTAGATACGCACAGCATGCCTCAATTGCAGCTGCAACCATGGAAACTTGATCTTCTCGACTAGCATTTCGAAAGATTTTGGCTTCAAATACCTCTGGCAGAAGGGTGGTATTTTGAAGGAGAAGTTTATTAGTAGTGATGATTGAATCTTTCAACACCGAAGAAGGGATAAGAGATTCATTGCCTTCCTGGATAGTAGTTGCAAGAAAGCAACGTCTTTCCTCATCGGAAGAGGCCATGATGGCTATGGTAAAAAAGGCGAAATCAAGGATGGATTGGATCATTCGGGTCATTGTGCTTTTTGCAATCTCGCCCATGGAATGCGTGTTGGACCAAATAAACAGTCTAAATACATGGATTGAACTGTATAAGTGTCCCAATGCAATTAGGAGCACTATAAGTTCTAACGCTAGAAGCACTGGAGCATTTCTCAAAGTTAAAAAATGGCATATTAATAATTCTTAATAAAAAAATACAGCAAAAACATTAAGAAAATGGTAAAAAATGAAAGGGATGAAAATAACTAGATTTAAACCATACGTGCATGAATGTATGTTCAAATTACTAGCAAAAAGTACATCCCCAAAGATATTTTAAAAAATGAAAAATTTATATCAATAGTAATTCTTACCATCCAGCCCAAAAAATGGATCGAAAGTGCAAAAGTATTTGGAATTAATAACAGAGATGCTAGATATCTGCATCGATTGAAGATTCAGTATTGTATAGCCAAGTACAACCATATCGTACCCATATTAGCTCGATACAATGCGCGATATAGGTTTTTAACGGCCCACATAAAAATAATTGGTCCGTAGCCTTATATCAGCTGATATAGCATGTATCGGCACTGATAAGGGATTCATGTATTGGTCTGAAATAATACACATATATGAGTGTACTTTTGAATTTTTGTTTTCATTTCTTCCCATCTTCTTCCGGTTATTCGACTCTTGGATGCCATAAGGGCATTTAACCCGTTTTCGACCATATCCTACCCATTTATTATCATCAAAACACAGGACCGTAGATTTGATGAATCGTAGCTTGGGTGCACATTTTGAGAAAAATTGGAAAATTAGGTTAAAAATCTTCTTCTTCTTTTTTTGTTTTTGTTTTTGTCCTTTTTTTTTTTCTTTTTTCTTTTTTTTTTTTCTTTTTTTTTTTTTTTTTTTTTTTTTTTCTTTTTTTTTTAAAAACTTGTCAAGCTTGTGTCATCTCAACATAATATGACCAGTTCATGTTTGGTTTGTGTTTGATTTGGTTAATTTTTCCAATTTTCAACATTTCTTCATAATTTTCACTGATTTTTTTTCTTTTCAAATGTTTCTTAAATTGGCAGTCCAAATCATCCATGGGAAAATGAGCCTAGTTGACAATTTGAGACATCTAATGATTGGGTCTCATCATGTGTTGCTTATCATTTTCAAGAATCACTTTGATCAAAGATCCCAACCATCTAATTTGAGAATTGGAAAATAGAAGGCCATAAAAAAAAAAATAATAATAAATAAAATAAATAAATAAAAAGTCCTACTTATGGATAGATATGTATGTTGAATCTAATAAGCCGGATAACCTTCTAACTTATAGTGCTCTGAGAACACTAGATAACTAAAATTATAAAACTTATGTTAAAATTAAGCATGACTTCAATGTGCCTGAGGAGCATGGTGAGTTGGTGATCACATTAGCTCCCACCAGCTAAAGACAACGGGAAGGAATCTATAAGCATTTTAGAATTTGAAATTTTCAAGTCCACTTTGAAATTCATTTTAAGATAGGCAATCGTCAGATAGTGGGAGATGTGCAAATGGACCCTTCATGCATGTTGAGCACACACATTTTTTTACCCTTTAAAATTGAGTAAAACAAGTTAAAAACATTTTAGTGATCAAATTACTAAATAGGAAATATATGGCAGTATCCATACTTGATGACCTATGGTTCTCACTGAAGTTATGGCCCCTGATAGAGTGGAATGGCAAAATAGGATTCATGTTGTCAACCCTAATTATTTGGCATTAGAGATTTAAATATTGGTATCGATGCATGTATCACATCCTTGGTATACAAAAACATATCGGTATCACATGGGAAATACATGTATCAGGGAATGTATCGCTGTTTTTGGTAAATATTGGGAAATTAATTGAATTTTTCAATGAAGCTTCAAGGGATGGTTTTTTTTTTTTTTTTTTAAAGAATATTACACACTTAGAGTTCAAAAGATCACAAAAAGAAAGTGTACATAACAAGTTTCCCTTATAGGGTGCTAACCTATACACTATCATATAGAAGTGGTGCAATTATATCCAAAATATGTTCATTGAATGTATATAGTATTTGTATTATTCCTATAATTTATTAGCACGTTGAACGTATTAATTAGTTGCACTAAATCTATTCTACAATGTAAGGTGCATTTATTTATATATATAATTATTTTTATATTTCTAAAAAATTCAATGTATCTTTGAAAATAAATAAATGAGTAGGTTGATATTAAGATCAACATACACTTATTGACACAAATTTTAGGAACAAATTTTGGTTGGTCAATGTAATTTCTTTTTAAAAAAGTATTTTTTGGTCAAATGTTTTATTAAAAAATTTTCATCAATCTGAAAATCAACCTACAAGCATCCTCACATGTTTTTACGTGCTCTAATTGCAAATTAAATGGGTGAAATCGGAGAAATTTCAGATTTTTCCAAAATTCTCCCATTTTTCTAAAAATAAAAAATCGGAGGTAAAAAACCATGATTGAGAATGCAATATCATGGATCACCAAGTGTTCCACTGATTTGAAGCAATTTAAAGGCCCAAAAAAAAATAAAAAAATAAAAAATAAAAAAATAAAAAAATTCCTTACCAATTGGGTTCATGACCAATCTCCGCTCTACAATCTCAATTTCCCCACCTAATCCTCCTTTCTTGCAAAATAACTCAAAGGGACTGATCAAAATCCTCTTAGAAATGTAACCGTAGAGGGAGGGAGGGAGGGAGTTTCTTTTCTTTCTTTTTTCTTTTTTCCCCACGAAGTGATTGTTTCTATCTATATCGTTGATATATATCACCTGTATCGATAGCTTCAGGGACTTTTATACTGCGATATATTGGACCATACAGGGGAGTTTTACAACTCTCCTAGTTTCGTATTGGTGGCATGAGATACTGCGCGCAACGGCATTGAAGCTAATTTGCCTTTCTGATAGATTCATAGTCTATAATTAGATAGAAGTACATTGAATTAGCCAGATCGTCTAAAGCATGAACAGAATCACCTTTGTCTTGAAGTCCTAGCGAGTTTAGCAAGTTCCTTTTTTATGGTCAAAGGCCATATTGATGGTTAAATCACTGGGATAAGGCTTAGATGATGATGATATGGCAGTATCTTTGTAACCTAATATTTGGGGTTGGGCGAATTTGACACTTGGACCTGTACTTGACACCTAGACCCAGGTATCATAGTAGGGAACTTTAATAAAAATCTAGACGGATAAAATTTGTCTAGTATTTATTCTAGTTCTTGCCAATGGTCCTCCATGTAATCCCACCTATTGGCTTCCACTTGCAGCCATGATTCTTGCAAATTTTGATTCTTTCTAAGCATGGTGCAACAGATGTTCCCAAAGGATGTACTCATTCTTTGTTCATATTCTTCAAGAATAGCCTTGAAAAAAACCAATTCCTATTGTCATATCCTACAGGTCAGATGGGATGAAGACATTGTGAGTGCACAACAAGAAAGAGTTTCTCCATGGGAGATAGAGCCATCCGTTTCTTTACCAGCTTTTAGCATTCCATGTGGCCTGCGGTTGAAGAAATTACGGGCAAGTTTGAATTCTACCTCAGCAGATGCCCCTATTTCTGGTAGGGACCATTTCGTTAGTGGCCAGGTTGTCATATTTCTCCTTTTCTTTTCATTATTTTATTTTCTTTATTATGTGGATCTTGCCATTCCCAGTTGGAGCAGGCGGAGTAAGTTATTTCGACTTTGGGGAATCTATGAAGTCCTCTAAGGTCTTGCAAGGTCAAGAAAATGTAAGTTCCAGATCACCTTACAATGGCGTTTATCAAGCAAACCAACATCTCAAGATGTGGAATCCAGCGTATGGAAGCATTGGATCGTCATGCATGTTGGAGACCTGCATTAACAATGAGTCTTTGCTGGTGCAATCTGCTGCTCATAGTAATAGCATCGGCTTTGGGGGATCAAAGAGATTCCAGAAGGTCTTGCAAGGTCAAGAAATATTCAGTTTTCCATTCCTTGGTAGAATAACCGAGTTCAATCATAATGCTTGGGAGAAAAGCAGTCTTCGTTGCATTATATTTAATGTGTCACAGAGGCCCAATTTATACCCATATGTATCAGAGGGCACATATCCATACTTGAGAAATCATTTGAATACCATGCCAGTCAACGAATTACATGGAGCAAACTGTGTTCCTCCAATGCAACCATTTATGGCCAATCTCCCTAGAGATGGAGGAGTTACCAATCTGTCCTGTGCCTGGACTACTGATGATTTGAGGGCTGATGAAGATGACCACTACCTTGGTACCCAGGAACCAACAAATGTTCAGAACCCACTGGTTGCTGCAATGACTCAAGAGAGAAATTGGTGGAATGCCCGTGATGAAATTCATGATGAAACTAAAACTGGCTGTAAACTCTTTGGGTTTTCCTTGACAGGGGAAAATCCTGTTCCAGATATGCAGGCTGGCTCTGATCAGAGGAGTTGCACTAAGGTAATCTGAAATAACTCAGTTTTCTTTCATCTTTTCGCTGCAATACCATATCCTAAATGATGTGGGTGCAGGTTCATAAGCAAGGGATCTTGGTTGGGAGAGTAATTGACCTCTCAAAACTACATGGATATGATGATCTGATGATTGAACTGGAGAGGCTATTTAATATGGAAGGCTTGCTATGTGACCCTGAGAAAGGATGGCAAGTTGTTTACACGGACAGCGAACATGATATGATGCTCGTCGGAGATGATCCTTGGCAGTGAGTATCTATCTCTAAAGAGGTATCATACAATGTCAAGCCCAAAATGTAGGCAGTTGGTTTGGGTATTAATTTTGTACAAAGTGAGGCTCAGTTCTTTAAACAAATGACATTTTGGGACCCATTGCAGACCATGTCCCCCAAATCTCCAAGACTGCAATATCATAAGGCTTCAATTGGTGGCCCAGGTTAGATGGCTACAAAAGAAAATACAGCAATGATCTACATTTAACTGAAAAAAAAGGAAGGCCAGAGACTCCGTGGATAGGATCCTTTATATTAAAAGGGAGATTTTTGGTGCATGGAGAAGCATATTGGGGCCAATCATATCAACGTTACTGAACCATGGGCTCACTTGTACAAATTTAAAGCCCAAGTAGACTGTAGGAATTCACAGGTTGAACATTGTATTATAATCTGAAACAAACCATGCTTCTTTTCTTTATGTAGTTTCTCTAATCAGGCTCTCACCTGTGAGCAAGTTACTGTAATGTGACAGCATGACTGAATCTCACTTATTGGTCATATATTATCTGGTGGTTTCTCTCATGGTTCCTTCTGTTGGTTCATCTATATGTTCGCCAGCTCCTAGCCATCATGTTGGCATTGCTTCTTTTGCAGTGAATTTTGTGAAATCGTTAGCAAGATCCTTATATACTCGAATGAAGAAGTGGAGAAGATGACCGGTGGACTGATCAGCGATGAATCTCAAAGCTGCCTGGAAGAAGCACCGGTGGTCATTGACCTCCCAAAATTGTCATCACTTGCCCCCTAGGATTCTTCTCCAACAGAAATGAGAAGTTAAAATTCTATAGTGGTTATGGTGATTAAATATTACATCCTGTATCGACTTGAAGTGGTTTTCGACTTCCCTTCTTAGAGATGGACCAAGGGTGTATTGGTTTCGCAATGAATTGGATTGACTATTATAATTTCATGAACTATTGTATGGGGGGTTTATATCCATCTGACCTTGGAATTTTCTCTCGTGAAATAAATACAGGATTTCCATAATTTGTGCAGACGGTTACAACTGTTATTTATTTATTTTCTCAGTAGACAGGTATATCTTTTGAGGTTTTGGTAGCCCCCCACGCACATTTGCAATGGAGCTTACATGCTGACTTGGCAAGCATGTGGAACATCCAGGTAGTACAATTCCTCCATAAGATGACCATTGATGAATAGGGCTGGTAGGCTCTACCCTAAGAAAAGATATGCTGCTTTAAGCTGAATTGCCCATGGTCCCCATTCTACGGCCGTCTTTTGCATATTATCATCTTCATGGCGTAGATCAATTGATTTGCCACTCATATTTTCAACATACTTTCTAAGTTAGCATGAGCACCATGTAAAGGTGCAAGCTGGGCTAGCGAACTTCACGGTTTTAAATGTTTTGTATTCTCCACACTGCCAGTAATGCCAGCAATGGTAGGTTAGTAGGTGAAAGATAGTAGTTGACCCATTGCATCGGGAGGAAAAGTATCACTAATAGGTTATCGGAAAGTAGGCTAAGATAGTTCGGTCATATGCCCCTCGATGCAGGACGTGAAAATTAAATGTGATATGTAAGATTTTAGGCTTAAGATCATGTTAGTTCAGAAATAATTACACAAATTTCATATACTACATGAAAGTCTAAATATTCAATTAAAGAGAATTTATGTGGATCCAGACCTACACATGATAGGGCTAGATCAATAAAAATAATGAACTAAACAATATTCAAAGATAAGAAATAATTATCTACACATGTATAGTAATCAATCTTTAATCCAAGGAATTCAGAAATTTCATTTTGGAGAACCTTATGTTAAGAAAATGGGGCATAAAATTGGAGATTTGAGTAATTTAGGGTTAGGTTTAGGGATTTTGGGTGAAAGCAGAGTGAATGAGAGGAGAGAAACGAACCAGAGAAGTACCGCACACGTGGACAATAATAATGGCCCAGATGCACGTGCATGTGATTTTAGCCACACGTGTGTGGGGCCCACTATTCAGAAAAATGCCACTTTGGCCCTAGTCGACCAGGGATGAACTCCAAAACTTTCAAATCTTAGCTCAATCCGATGGTTTGTGCGGCTGCAATAGATGATTGATTCGAAGTGTAGATGATGGGGTGAGATGAGAAAAAAAGATGGTAGGAGATGGGTAGTAGAGATAACGATGGATGGGGGTGAATCGGGATAGATGTGGCTTCATACCACGGTAGTTAACCATTTGATGAAGGGAGATCTTTGCACCCAATTAAGCTTCACAACTCAGAGAGTAGGAAAACACAGAATTTTTATTAATCTTCAATTAATCAAAAGAGCTATAAGGGATGCCTATTTATAGAAAGACGATATACCCCAAAACTCGCGTTATGTGCACAACCTATTACTTGGCGATAAAGTAAACTAAAATAAAAATCAAATAAAGAAATCTAAAGCGTTCATGATATTCTAAATAATAAAAATAAACAAGACCTAAAATATGAAATCAATCTGACTAGTGTGTCACGATCATAAGATCTCATGATGGACTTTTCCTAACTATCGGGCCCATTCTTTTGAACCAAATTTCGTCTTCTAACTAGGAGGCCCTCCCTGAACGTCGTCATTGATTCAGATCGACGGTGGGGACCTCCTTCTTTTGGCGTACATACGTAGGGGGCGGTGTGCGTGCACGTGTGCGCATGATATCCCCATCACCCCTAGTACTGCACCATATCTAAGTGAGTTGGTTGAAGGCTCTAAAAGTGTAATGGGAAGCCTCAAAAGGACGTGGGTGTAAGTAGCAAGAAAAGATTTGGGGACCCATGGTTTAACTAAGGATATGCTCTTTGATAGAGTTGAATGCTAGAACACTATTGTATTGTGTGTCTGATTAGTTGGATAAGCCTTAATAATGAACTTGTTTCCACATTTCCATGTCACATATCCATCTTTCCAAGATTTGAAAGAAATACCTTTTATACAAAGCATTAATTTTTATTGAAAAACTAATTTTAAACAACATGTTACTAACAATGGTTTTGATGAATTATCTATCGGCACATGTTTTGATATTTTCTAGATATTTTATTTGACAATGGTTTAATGCAAATTATAGGAAGCAAAGCCTTAGGTTGTTGCAACCCGAATTCAGAAACCCGAAATGTTAACTCCTGAATCGGGCTCTTTTTTGTTTTTTTTTTTTTTTTTGATAATGCTGTTATGCCCTAAGTTCTGCAAGCGGGCTCATCAAATTCTCGAACTCCAAACTTAATTTGCAATAGGAAAGCATTTTCAATTTTCCATTATCATACCTCATATACGGCAAACGGGCTTACAAAATTCTCGAGCTCTTAAGTATAGTTTGTGACAAGGGAATTTTATTTTACTTTTGTTTTTTTTTTTGTTTCTTCTCAGATATTTTAACTTAAGGTATTAATCTACTCTAATATAAACAAATTTCAACAACCCGTGTAATTCTCAAGTACATCAAAATTCAAAAAAATATAATCATCCATCCAAATATTAGTCTCAAAATTTTAAAAGATATGAGCAAAAAAAAAAGAGACTAAGCATCAAATGGTCCTAACAGGCTTAATAGTACCTTTCTAAAAAAAAATGAGAGAAAACGTTGCATGAGCTTCACAAGCTCAGTGGGTATACCATATAGAAAATGAATAGGGGTATAAAATGTTATCATTTGTGAGCATGTTATAACAAATAGGGCATATAACTAGCACACAATGTGGTCGTGATAGTAGTGCATGGTTTCGTAGTTGTAGAGTTTAGAACAAAGAACTTTTATCCAAGTTGGTCCCATAGATTTGGATAGTGTGTTTCAAGGTAGTAAAATTCTAATATTAGGTTAGTTCCAATACTTAAGTGAAATTTTAGCTACTATGAATAAGCACATAATACCAACCCAAGTGAGTAGTATATGAGTAGTATATGAATGGATGCAACCTTCAAATGCATACTTTACTGTCCTTTGTGCAAGGCAGCTCTGAACAATTTCTCCTTTCCTCACATAAATTTCAATCATTCCATACAAATACAACCCAATCTCTTTCGCACAAGTATAGGATGCATTTTCAAAGGATCAAATATGGGTGTCTCAACCCCTTCTCCATCTAGTCCTCAACTTGACAATGGGAGAGCCAAATTTGTATTACCCCACCCAGTGTTAGCATTCAGAATAAAACATCTCTACCCTCATCCTTGACCCAGCACAAGATGGTAGGTAGGCTCATTACATCTCTTCACTTTCCGGTCTCAATAATGTAAATGGACTCTTGCACCTAACTTACTGTACTCACCCCCACCTAACCTACAACAAAAGAGGGCCCGGCTAGTACCAACCTAAATGGTTTCCTTAAGAGGATAAGCATCTTCAAATATGGGATCTATCCCCAATGTGACAACTGTGCACAATTCTCATTCTTCTCGACAATATCATACAAGTTAGCCATTCTCGGGCCTCAACACAAACCATTCAACCATTTCATCTAATGGGCCATCACGAGGCCACCATATATATCATCCTGCCAATATGATGTAACACCATTTCCATACATGGGTGTTCATGTAGTCAAGTCATACAAGCTATGCAAGTATATTGTCATTCACATATTAGGAATAAAAACTAGGTCCATAGATCTAGTTTTACCTTACAAGCCCTTTGTCATTTCCTTAGAGAATGGAATCAAACGACCCTTTATCACCTTCTTGCCTTCCAATTAATACCTCAAATAGAATTTTAATTTACACATTATGAGCGCTTCAAAGCATAAGTCTTAAGTGTTCATCTGTGACACTTTTTCCAATCTGATAATGTCACATGCCAATATTCATGGGCCCACTCGGGCTTCCCACAAAAGTAGCCTATTAGGCTAATGATTTGTCTCTGTCACTTACCCCTTGAGCTCCTTTTTTTTTTTTTACTAGCTTTCAATGGGCTTGCCTAAGGCTCAAGCCCATATTCAAGGATTATTCTTTCAAGTACCCAAGGTGTATAAATTTGGCTTACAAGCACATCGCATTTATCTTACTACTTAACATGTTACAAGTATTATCATCCAAGACTACAACACACCCAATCATTCATCCGGGTGGTCCATAATCATGGATTTGAACATTCATAGCATCATAGGATTGTGTTCCACTAAGTGTGAGCCCATGGCTATCAAAGATACAAGTGATGGTCCCTTGAACTGTCAAAAGAATAATATTATACATTACTAATGGGTTGAATAGAATCATAAAATCAAACCATCACTCACACATTACTAATGGGTTGAATAGAATCATAAAATCAAACCATCACTCATCATTAGAGGTGTACACGAACTGAGCTAGCTCTGTTAGCTCGCTTGACTCAGACTCGAAAAGGCTCGGTTCCAAGCTGAGTTTGACCTGGTTTTTTGAGCTCGAAAATGAGTTAGAGCCGAGTTCAAACTGGCCTCAGCTCGACTTGATTCGAATCGAACCTAACTTGGATTGAACCAGTTCGGTGACACGGTTACTTTGATATTGATATTGCTCACCAAGTGTTTGATGAAATGACTCAACGAAGTGTGGCTAGTGGCAAGGAAGGTATGGATATGAAACCAGTATCCTTTTTTTCTCTTGATTTTTATGTTGCTTAGGTGTTTGATAAAATACCTATAAGACCATTGCTGTCATCTCAAATATAGTGAGATTTTGAAGGTGCAGTGTAGGTGTTTTTGAAAATACTGCACGGGCGAATTCGGCTCAAACTGGCCTAAGGTGCTGACCGAACCAAGCTGAGCTAGCCAGTCAGGTTCGAGGATCAAGCCGAGCCAAGTTCGAGTTGAGGTCAGCTAGTGGCGGGGCCGAGCCGAGCCAGCTCGACTCGGCTCAACTTGATGTGCACCCTGGCTCATCATCACGTAACCACATCCACACATAATAAGCAAAATAATACATAAGTTGAAATGGGCCCCATGTTTAAACAGCACACGAATCAGATGGCCCACATATTAAGAAATATTGGTATTCCACGTGACCCACACATTAACCCATGATTTTGGTCCTTTTGGGCCTTGAAATGGCTCCGTATTTGGGTTTATATGGGCTTCATCATAAGACCTACCATGCTGCCCAAGTAAAGTTGCACCCTTGGCCTAGAGTACATGCATTGAGGTGGGTCACATGGGCTGCCAAAACCAATGCACACAATGTACATACAATGCATATACTAAGGTGGGGTCCACCACGCTGTCACAGTAGTGTGACTCAATTGAGATTTGTATCTGTTTCATTTTTGGGTTCCCATTAGACTCACATGTTGACCAAACAGCATGGCCCACATATGTTTTGAATCAAGATGATATTTGTATTTTTCTTCTACCAAGTTCATATGATCACATCTAATTTTAATCCATTTTGGGGCTTGCCTTACCATCGCATGGTGCCCACTTCTGGCTGTGGGTTACTTTTTCCTAGTACTCCTATGTGGCCTACACATCCCACCTAGAAGATCCCACACGCCACAATTACATGGTCCACTATCTTCTTCAAAAAAACAGCTACTTGTAAATAAATACCGAAACAGTTATACCAGATGTTTTTGCTAAGCCCATTTTGGGATATAATTTCTGATCACATGGAGCCTACTTTCATATGGAGGCTTGAAAACCCATCAAATGGGGCTTGCTAAAGAGATGTATGTATAATTTTTGGTACATCGTCCAAAATGAGTTATTGAAATTTCTGGGCAACATTTTCTGCTAAACTATTATTGGCCCAATTTTAGGTGATATAAATGATCATTCTTACTATTTTGTGTACTATAAGTTCCAAGTGGTAGGATCTACTAATATTACACGTGAGACCCACAGTATGTTGCCCAAAATGGGTTCCACACAAGTTTGTATGTGGTTATACCGCTAAACTATTTGCTGGCCCTATTTTGGGGCTTACTTGCAAATCGTGTGGGGCCCGTTTTGGCTGGGAAAAAAATAAAATAAAATGGTTCTTCCCACAGAAGTATGTGAATTATACAAGACCCAAGTGGTAGAACGTGCAACAAGCATGTGTGGGACCTGGCATAGGTGTTCAAAGTAAGCCAAAAATAAAATAAAATAAGCAATATAGACATGCAGTTTTAGTGTTGTCATCATATTGGTTATTGATTGTCAACGGCGTGGGGCTTGTATTTGGCGAGAGGACATGACCTTCTGGTAGCCCTATGTATGGGATTCAAAACCCCTATGGGGGGCCCCATTGAAGATGTGTGTGGAATTTACGGTGCAAAGCCCAATATGGGCACTTGTAAAAGCTGCACAGTTTTTCCTACACAACACTGGGCTCTTTTTGGACTTTGTTTTCTGACCATGCGAGGCCTACTTTGGGTGGTGCATACGATCATTCCTAATTTTCCTCATGTGGACTACGAACTCCTAGTGTTGGTTCCCCTAAAGTATGTTTGTGGGGCCCACCACAAAGGCCCAAATTTAGGGTTTGACCCAAAAAACATGACTTTCTTGTGACTATAACTAAGCCATTTTTGGGCAACCATTATGGGTCCATGTGGGCCTTATTTGTTAATAAAAATGGACCCCACCTTAGGCCAGATCCTAGGGTGCATTTAGCCCGAAAATAAGCAACATGTTTGGCTTAAAAACATCTAAAAACAGAGCCCCCAAATCTGTTCCAAAGATGGATTACAAAAGATCCTGTTGGAGACCTATATTAGGGCAAGACTAGGTACCAAGGTGGGCCCTCCTTTGATCGACAAGGTGGGCTGCACTCGTGCGATCTGAGCCCCAAGAATGGGCTTCAAACTTATTAAGAAAAAACAGAAGAAAAGGAAAGAAAAGGAAATGGGAAGATGGGAGAGTATACCCTCCTTAGCTAAGGACTTCTTGCTCCTTCACTCCAAAATTTCTACTCCATCTCTACTCTCTTCTCTAACACCTAAGAAAAAAAATATGATAAGTTCTAAGGTCTTACTTGGAATTCTTCTTATGTAAGGAGTGTGAGTGAAAATCCTTATCGGTACTTTGGTGGATTTTTATTGGATGGTGTTGGGTGAGTGAATTAGTGACATGGCCAAGGGGCTAGCATACATTGGCCCATAGTGAGGTAGCTTAGCATGCATCGGCTCATTTGAAAGGTGTTGTACGAGAGGAAGAGGGGTTGTGAGTGGAATGTCTAAATGACATTTTGGTGGATTTTGATGGGAGAAGGGATGACTTATGTGGCCAAATCCTACATATGCATTGGCTTAGATGGAGGTGGTGTAAGAGAAGTGGGTTGGAAATAATCTGTTGTAAGAGGAGTGGTATGGGTAATGATTAATTTGAAAAACTAAGTAGGAGAGAGAATGAGTGGAAGTTGTAGAGAAAGGGTGATGTGGAAAGTGAAAGTATGCGGAAGTGTGAGCCCTCAAGATCTGACGGTCTATACGATATGAAGCCTTCACAAAGCTGAAGATGAATAGTCCACATCTAGCAAACTGCCTATCCACTACTGGAGCAGATGGGTCTAATCACCTCTCTGATTCTACGGTATAGATGGTCTCAAATTACGATCTATGGCTTAGATCGTCTCAAGGACAAGCTAAATGGACAAATTTCTATATACCACTATTCCTCTTTTTATTCTCGTTATTCTTTATTATGTTTTCACGAGATAAACTTATCCTATTTATAGGAAAAGATAGGGAGTTTGGATGAGACCAGAAATTATCTGGTCTTATCCATATCTCCTCTTTTAAAATCTAAATTTAAACTTGAATTTGAAATCCATCTACTAATGGAAGAGGCCGAAAGAGACCTAAACTCATGAGACCCACCCACCAATGATTGCCCACCAGTGAGCTTCACTGGCCTATGTCTAACTTTTCCAACTCAATCACATTGTGGGATAGGCACAAAAAATTTATCTATCTAACTCGCCTAATAATAATCAAAACCAAATATCGTGATAAAAAAAGTCAGAGGCATGGGACTGGCTGGATCACTGTAATCTTCTCACAGGTATTAAAATACTAAGTGATCACCTAACTAGTACTCAATAACCCATGTTTTGCAATACCTGTCTTAGTTTGCATAACCACACCAGATGGAGTTAATTCCTGATCTGCAGTACTCGACCAATATACACACTTATCTAACTTATTGAGTTATTCTGAAAACTCAATTTTTTCACAAACTTCGACTAAAATCAATTTAAAGCAATATTTATATATATACTTTTAAGAAAGAATATTGTTTACAAAAGTCTAATAAAAAACAACTCGATACTTGATAAATTTTTATATACCATTATTCATCTTTTATTCTCGTTATTTCTTATTATATTTTTACGAGATAGCCTTATCCCATTTATAAAAAAGGATAGAGGATAGGGAGTTTGGATGAGACCAAAAATTATTTGGTCTTATTCCTATCTCCTCTTTTTAAATCTAAATTCAAACTTGAATTTGAAATCCATCTGCTAACGGAAGAGGCCGAAAGAGACCTAAACTCATGAGACTCACCCACCAGTGATTGCCCACTAGTGGGCTTCACTGACCTATGTCTAACATCTCCCACTCAATCACATTGTGGGATTGGCACAAAAAATTTGTCTATCTAACTCGCCTAATAATAATCAAAACCAAATATCGTGATAAAAAGAATCAGAGACATGGGACCTGCTGGATTACTGTAATCTTCTCACTGGTGTTAAAGTATTAAGTGACTACCTAACTAGTACTCAATAACCCATGCTTTGCAATGCCTGTCTTAGTCCGCATGACCACACTGGATGGAGTTAATACCCGATTTGGAGTACTCGGCCAACATATGCACTTATCTAACCTATTGAGTTATTCTGAAAACTCAATTTTTTCACAAACTTCAACTAAAATTAATTTAAAGCAATATTTATATATATACTTTTAAAAAAGAATATTGTTTACAAAAGTCTAATAAAAAATAATGCGATACTGCTGGCGGATAAGTCTTCAAGTGTGAATTTTTAGTTCTAAAAACTTGGTGTCGCTATCATGGGATCTTCCCCACGTAGATGTGTAATTTAGAATCAATCAAGCTGCTTTCCTTGCGTAACTGAGTCTGGCCAATCAAGGACCTTTTGTCATAGTACACTAAAGTAATGACGGTCAATCTCATCCTCTAATACACAAGAAGATGGTAGCTAAGGATACAAAAAGTCACCTATGGGATTGACTACTCGCACATTACAATAATTAGATCGAATTAAAGCAATTTGTAGGTAAAAGGTCCTAGCACGTGGCTATAATTCATGTCGTAAAGTAGACAATACTAGTTATATGTCGGGTCTACAATATGTAGGTTATTCTATATGAAGTATAACTCATCTCATAACCTCACAACCTAGCTATTAATTTAGGTCATAACATTGATCATATGAAAAGAATGATACGATTATATTATTTAACTTGATCAGTCTCATCTTCAATCTTTTAAGATTGTGGGTGGATACGACTCACTCATATCCTTATCCTTTATTATTCATAATGAAGAGAAGTCCATACCTCAGTGCATAAACATCGCTCCAAATGTACCTCTCTTATACATTCAAGGTTGGTCAACTCGTGTGAGTGGGTGACCAGTTTGTTGGTAAAAATAGAAATCTTACATGATCTCATGGTAAATGTTGATGATCTACTTACCTAGTTAATATAAGTACTCAATACCGAATGAATGAAATATGTTATTCATTAATGAAAGATCAAAGATACTAGATAACATTCGATCTGGTGTAAAGCATAACATATATTAAGCTCCCTACTGCGCTTGCATAAGATATTGAGGATATGGCCAATTTCTCAGCTTCAGTCTAGGGACACGATTTCTGTCTAAATTGGTAGTTTTATCTATAGGAGTTTCAACAACTTTTGAATTTTTCATCCTCAACCACTCTAAGATTTTTGTATATGGGTGGCTTAAGACAAGCCTAAAATTTTTTTAAGAAAATCTCTAATGATTTTTACACCAAGAATAAAGTTGACTTCACTAAGAACTTTTATCTCAAAGTTCAAGAATAGTCAATCTTTAGTCAATATCAACAATCGCATTACCAACTAGTGAGATATCATCTACATATAGAGGTAGTATCAGAAAAGATCTTTCAGACCATTTCATGTATACACAATGATCTTCTTCACTCACTGTGAATCCAAAAGTAGTGATGGATAAGTGGAACCTTATATACCACTGTCATGAAGATTACTTCAGCCCGTAGATAGATTTCAACAACTTGTAGATTTTCTTTGGTTATTTTTTGTCCATATAACTAATAGGATGTTGCATGTATATCTCTTCATCCAAGTCACCATTTAAGAATGCAGTCTTTATATCCATCTGATATAACTCTAAGTTTAAACTTGTGACAATAGACATGATCATGAGGATTGAGGAAAACTTTACAATAGGTGAAAAAGTCTTCTCATAATCAATGCCTTCTTTTTGTGTGAAACCTTCAACAACTAATTGTGTTTTGTACTTGTCCACTGCATTATCTACCTTTCTTTTTATCTTTAGTACCAACTTATTACCTATTGCTTTGAGATTGGAAGGTAGATCTACAAGTTCTCAGACTTTATTCTTCTCCATGAAAGCGATCTCTTCGTCCATAGCAATCACCCAATTGGCCGAGTTAGAAGATAATAATCAATCGCAACACAAAATAATGTTTGTCCCTCAATATTGAAGTATCTTTGGAGAATTAATCCTCTTTCACTTCGACAAACTCAGGAGCCTGCTGAAATGTTCTCCCATTGTCCTGACGAACTATAGGAACATCATCATTTTGAGAAGCAGAACTCCCACTCTTTCGAGATACATCGGGTATTTCAAAAAGTTCTATCAGAACCTTTTGCTTCATTCAACTAGGGTATCTATCTTTAACAAAAGTTACATCCCGAGATTCTATCTCAATCCACCGTCTATGGTCTTTATAAACTAGAACGTATCCCTTTGAATGCATAGGGTACCTTACTAATACGCATTCAATAGTTTTAGTATCAAATTTACCTCTATGCGAAGTAGGCAGCAAAATATATCCTAAAGTTCACCAAGGGCGTAGGTTTATTAGAGAAGGAATCCTCCCTGACCACATCTCATATGGGGTCTTAAGAATGGATTTGGATGAGACTTTATTAAGGACGTAAACGGCTGTTAGTAGTGTGTCTTCCCAAAATGTGGTGGAGAGATTGGCTTATACCATCATCGATCTAATCATGTCCAATAGTGTCAATTTCTTCTCTTTTCAACACCATTTGTTGTGGAGTGTAAGCCATTGTGTACTGTCGAACAATGCCAACATTTTCACACTGATTTGAACGTTTTAAATGTATACTTGCTACCTCTATCAGATCGAAGAATTTTAATCTTTTTCTCAAGCTAATTTTTCACTTCAGCTTTGTGTTTAAGAAAATAAATAAAAGCCTCAGATTTGTGTAAGATGAGATACACATATCCATTACGCGAGTAATCGTTAATAAAAGTGACAAAGTATTGACATCCATTTCTAACATGTACATTGAAGGATTCACAGATATCTGAATGGATTATCTCTAATGGTCCCTTGGACCTAGCTGCTTTAGGAAATGGTTTTTTCGAAGTCTTTCCCAACACACAATGTTCACAAAATGAAAAATCAACTTTGGATAAGAAATCTAACAGACCAGAACATACTAGTCATGTCAGACAATCCTTTTCAATGTAACCTAACCTCGCGTGTCATTTTAGAGATTCAGATACTACAGTTTCATTCAACATAGCAGATAAAGCAAAGGGTGCATTGTCACTATATATGTTTAGAATAAAAAAATCTCAAATTAAAATTTTTAATGCAAATATGAGATTATTTAGTTTTAAAGAAACTCATATCCCAGAAAAATAAATTTTAAAACTTTCAAATAATAATCTAGAAATAGAAATTAAATTCAAATGCATACCTGGTGCATAAAAAGTATCACGAAGGATTATTATTCGCCTTATGCGTGTACAAAGATGATAAATGTCAATCCTTAGTACATCTTCAACATCTTTATTTCCCATATACACCTTGTAACCTCCCTTAGCTACAAGTCAAAATTCCTCGAGTCCTCGACGATTTTGTGTCATGTGCTTTGTTGCACTTAAAACCAAAATTCACTCGTTAAATATAGTATCAACAGAAAAGATTTCAGAACAAATGCCTACATACAAAGTATATAGTGACTTAGGAATTACCATCTTTTTATGGGCACACTTCCGAGCATAATGGCTGGAATTTCTGCAAACGAATTAGATTATGTTAGTCTTTTTTTGCTTCTTCTTTTCATTCCTCTTCTTGAGATTTGGAGGGGGTATTATAGACTTCTATTCTTGGTCATTCTTTTTTATCTTTTTACGAGATTTGAACCGTTTCTTGTTAGCTTTCCATTTATGGGTCTTTGCTACAAAGGCCTTAGCCGAACCTGGTTGAATTACATTTATTTTAACCTCTCGTACCAAATGACCACAAAAGTCTCTGAACATAGTAATAAAATCAATATGGTTCAAAATTCTGTTGATTAGGGGCCATGATTTGGGTAAGGAACGGTACATTGCTATTATCTTTTAATTTTCAGTTAATATGCACCCAACATTCCTAAGGGCACCTATTATTTGGTCCATCTTACGGATATGATCTTTGATGGGACAACTGATTGACATCTTATAGTCCTGAAATTCTAATTCCATTGTCCAAAATTTTACATCTGACTTCTGCGCATAGGCATTTGTTAGTGTTTCTCAAATTTCTTTAGTAGTGTCATGCACTTCATACATTGGTATGAGTTCTTTGTGTATAGTGCTAATTAGGATATTATAAGCAAAACGATTCTGTTTACGCCACTTATTGTAGTGGTTCATTGCGGTATATTCTCGTAAATTTCTGTTTTCAGCCAATATAGGTTCCTTTTGAACCTTATCGAGTGTATACAATATGTCGTCTTCGTCCGAAAGGCTTTGCACTGCGTGGGACCAATCTTTATAGTTGTTATCGTCGAATTATTGTCCTTTGAACTGTTCAGCGCCATCTCTACATTGCATAAAGTATCACTACTTAGTTATAATCTAAGATAATGATACTTATCATCAGCATTTTAACGTGTTATTCAAATTTTCAAGCTATAAAAGTAGTTAATACATCTTAATGAGATCTGAAAGTCTACATGCCCGAATGGGCGGCATAAATCAATCAAGTTCTCTTTTTAAGATGAAATTGATGTTTTTATAAGAATATATTTGTATAACGTGTAACCTTCCATTATAGGTTACATGCATCATTTGGTGGAGGAGAATTAACTCCCACTCAGGTTATGCACAACCTTTATATTTAGGAAGCATTCTAACACTAAGTTTTCTATTTTCCAATGAAAAATGGACATAGATCTAATCACATCAAGCTTAATTATATCACACATATAAACATTATCATCAGATTTTAAAAAATAGAAAGTGCTTAAAAATCTAAAGAGAGTTCTATGATCACCAATGATCATGTCCATTAGTGATGGATCCGATCATTACCGTTAATGATCATTGTTAATGATGGATCCTATCATCAACATTGATCATCATGGTTGATGATCGTTTCGATCTCTAGATCACTAATTCTCAAAGCATATTTTATCTACACCATCCATCCATTTTTCTAGCTCATTATAGTCATGAGCCCAAGATTGAAGCGTGTCAAAAACTTGAGTGGACCAACATTGACATGGGCCCGTTTAATGGGGACAACCTGGACACCATCTTATGATTTGATCTGTTAGGATTTTTATTTCCAGATCATCATGGTAGGGGCATCTATTGGAGGGTTTGGATGTTATACATATGCACAATCTACACCCGTTTTTATCTTTGTCAGGGAACCAAAAGGTTTCTAATCCAGACCATTGGTCTATTGTGCCCCACAGTGAATGGACATGGACACATGTCTCCAACGATGGAAACATTCTAATATTTTTGTGTTACTAATAAACAGTTCGAATTTGAAAATACAATAACTGTTCACATTCAACGGAAAAGGGTCTAAATCCTGATAGTTAGATCTTGAGCATTCTCACGAATGCACCATCAGCGGTTGGACTTTATAGGATAGATAGGCCCACATGTCACAACACATACACACGGGCCTAAAACACTCACGTTTCTTGGGGCCACAATGTCGAGGAAACGGATTGGGTGGTGACCCTAACGCCACCATTACGCTGTGATACCCATCGTGATGTGTTTGTTTTATATCCATAGTGGGGGTAATTGCATCCACCGTTTAAAACTTTCTAGGGCCCATCGTAATGTTTATTTGCCATCATGTTGATAAGCTCACAAAGACCCGGATGATGGCAGGGTATGATGATTAATACGCAACCACTCAGAAATTGTACATGTGGCACACATGGGCTCATGATCCAAAATGTAATGGGCCATTCCTTTCATGTGTTGTAGCCCAAAACGTGGCATACTTGTTTCATGAGATCCTAACCATCGGATTAGAGATATTTCATGTACGCATGGCCCATCTGATGAGGTGACCACCGTAATTTGTTTGCATCTTAATGGATGGTCTAGATCTGGCCCACAAGAAGTAGCCTCGTTGGCCCAAAAATGAGAAAGGAAAATGACATTACATCCCCTAATCTTAATATGTAGACACCGGAGCACACATTGTAATGTAGCACATTTTCTACCCCAAGAACAAAACAGCATAATGTTACACGTGTCAAAATCAGAGAGGCAAAAGCAGCACACTGTAACACGTGTCAAAAACCCAAAAGAAGAGATCACCCAATGCATGAAGACCATAGCCACAGTAGAGAGGGAGATACAATAGAGGTTGCATTGATGGGAAATTCTCCAATGCTCTCAAAGGACTTAATATTATAATGCTCCTAGTTGCATTGGGTCATTTGGATAGTTCATCTGATTAATCTGAATTGACAATTCAATCAAAAATCATTTCATGTACTACAATGCAACAAAAAAAAAAAAAATCATAAACAACAATCCATGAAGATCCTGACATATCCATGGATCAAATGATCTAACCATTAATTACTAAATGTATTGATCAGATGGTTAACTCTGTTAGATCAACAAAATGTTTGAATGGTAGCCTAAGAGCAAGAATCCAATCCATAGTAGATTTTCTAAAAGGAATTCTTACTTTTTTTTAAAAAATGGATCACTTACCTTTCGTGATGAAAATATTAAATCGGAGATTCGCCATTGAGTTGCTCTGATACTATTAAAAGTATGCGGAAGTGTGAGCCATTAAGATCTGGCGGTCTACATGATATAGAACCTTCACAAAGTTGAAGATGAACGGTCCAGATCCAGTGGACTGCCATGTAAGACCTGTATCCTAGACCATACCATTTCGTAGGTTCCCGTGATCTTTCCGGTCAAATTCCGGCAACCTTCGACTCTTAACCGACATTTGCGTGCGACCCTGATTCACACGCTGTCAACCCGAGTCGACTCAACCCGAGAATTGTACCCTATCGACCGCGCCGTCGCTGCGTTTCGATGCCACGTCTCGCGCGCCGAGGCGATACCCAGGCTAGGTGATGTGGGCCCTTATTCAGTTCAAGAAAACGCCGCGCATTTACAAACCCAAGACAATCTTTCAAATCAATCACATCACATCCCATCAATCAAGTACCACATCACATCTCATGTCAAGTACACATCACCTTTCACCCATCCCCAAGCAACCCCAAAGTCAACACTCTCTTACAACTAAGTACACATCCATCACCCATCACCCATCTCTCACCCATCACTCTCCCATCTCTCTCTCTCTCTCATCTCTCTCCCTCATTCTCCAAGCAACCCAACCGTCCAAGCTCTCCATGAGAAGAGCTTGGTGTGGCCCATCTTCCTACCCCCACATCTCTCATCCTAACCCTCCAAACTTCATCATCCTCCGTCAAGTCGAAGTCGGGGAGCTTAGCTTGCCATTGATCCAAGAAGCAGCAAAAAAGGTGGGTGATTTCTATTATTTTATTTTGTGATTAAAGGGTACACATATGTGGGACCCATCTTGATGTATGATTTGTATGAGGGGCCCATTGTGGCGGGGTCCCTCTCATCTCCACCGATCGCTCTCTCTTTCTCTTTATCCTTCTCTCTTTCCCATGTGTCGTGGACCCCATGTGATGTGTGTGTTCTATATCCATGCTGGCCGCCCATGTGATCCACCTTGTTGAAGTCCAGCGGACCGGCCCACCTTGGCCGTCTGTTTTGGCCGAACCCTAATGAAGGGAAACACAAACATCAGTTTAATTCAAAACCCTAGTGGGCCACACGTTGTAACCACCTGAAATGGAAGTGGTTTGGCTGGGATACCTCACACCAGCTATATATCTGTTGTACGTCAACAAGCCGTTAGGTCCCACCGGCTGTATAGATACCTTTATGCCTTCAGCAAGTGGGCCTGATCATAAGGCATGTGATATACTTACACCGTCCATCCATTTTAACATGATCACGGGTCCACCTGATCCTAACCGTCCAGGTATTGGACGTCTAGTAGCCATTTGAAGGGAAAATAGATGTTAGCTTCATCCTCAATAGTGGGTCCCACACGTGCGGATCCACCAATGATGCATGTGTCTCATCTATGCTGTGGGGCCAGCGGTGATGTATGGGCCTATCCACACCGTCCACACCTTGGACGGTGGGGGCCACCATTGATGTATCTGTATATCCATACCGTCCAGCATTTTCTGGACGGTGGAGCCCGCTGACACGTGTGATCTACACCATGTGTAACCCCCACAGCGTGCATGTGTAACCCACCTTGATGTACGTCTTTTGCATCCAAACTATCCTTTGATTTGGACGGTGGGGCCCACCTTATGACGCTATATTTTTTTGAGCCGTCCATCTGTTGTGGCCTCATTCAGCAGCAGCTGCTATTGTAAATTACGACCAGCAAGTTCTATGGTCCCTTTGATCCACGCCGTCTGATGGAGCCCACGTTGATGTATGCTTCAGATCCACACCGTCCAGATTTCTTTTTGGACGGTGGCTGATCTTGAGGTGTGCGTTCTATCCTATCCGTCCAACCATCTGACGGTGGACCACACTATGATACATGTGCCTTATCTCCACCGTCCAGTGATCTGGACGATGGATGCCATCATGATGTATCTATCCCGGGCCGTCCATTCATGGGGCCTACCTCCTGCACGTGTGGAATCCTCACCATCCAGCAAGGATTGTGGGATCCACAGTGATGTGAGTGATTTATTCACACTGTCCAAATACGATGCATGGACCCCCATGCCGCATGCGTTTCATCTAGCCATTCAACTGTGGGCCCTAGTGATGCATGTGCTATATCCAAACCGTCCCTCCATTTCACATCCTGACCATCCATCGATTTTGTTGGTGGGGCCCTGCCATGATGAATGTGTTTATCACTGTCGTTCATCCAGCAGCAGATGGCTGCTAGATTAACGTTAGTAATCTTGTGGAGCCACACGTGCCATACAAGCACCGTCCGTACTTGGTCGGTATATTCTCACCGTCCATTCATTTTTCCCTGGCAGTGGACGAGGCCCACCTTAGAAGTATATATTTTAGATCCACACCGTCCAGAGTGTTGGACGGTGCTGGACAATGTTTGGGTGGTGCTGTGGCCACACCGTGATGTATTTGTGTCATTCACACCGTGATGTATTTGGGTGGTGCTGTCCAATGTTTGGACGGTGCAGATTTACATAGACAATGTTTGGATGGTGCTGATTTACCTGGACAATGTTTGGACAGTGTTGATCATTGTTAGTGGGCCATGTGCCCCATGGAATAATAGTGTACAACGATACACATGTTACACTTACAATTATTAAAATGATTTTTAGGTGTAATCCAAGCTCTCACTTAGGATCCATGTTAATATATTTATAGCCCATCCATGAGGCCCACCTCGATGAATTTGTAGCCCGTCCATGAGGCCCGACGTGTTGTATATGAGGCCCATGTAATACGGCCCACTTGATGCTTATATAGCCCATGTAGTGTACTTTAGCGCCCATGAGCATGGCCCACCTATTATGTATCTGTAGCCTTTGTCGTGACCCAATATGATGTTTTTTTTATGGCCCACTCTGATGTATCTTGTGGCCCATCCATGAGATGATGCCCATTGGTGCAGCCCATTGACGTGACCCATTTGATATATATGAGACCCATGCGTAAGACCCGCATGCTGTGTGTTTAAGGCCCATGTGCAGGGCCCACCTATCGTGTATATGAGACCCATTAATGCGATCCACTTAATGTAAATTGAGGTCCATGAATCATAGCCCACTATGATGTATTTGAGGACCATGAGTCGTGGCCCATGGTGATGTATATTAGGCCCGTGTATTCGGCGCCTTATGATGTATATTAGACCCTTGTATGAGGCCGTGGGCCCATTGTATGTTCAGCCCTATGTAGGCCACTCCTTGAAAGCAATGTTGGTTAGATATCCACATTGACGGGCAATGATGGTTTAATGTCCACGTTGTGACCAATTGCCGATTTCGACTGACGTGACCGATTTATCGATTCTGATTATCGATCGATTCCGATCAACATGACTGATTTGCCGATTCTGATTATCGATTGATCCCAATTGTCGTGGCCGATTGTTGATTCCGATTGACATGACCTATTTACCGATTCTGATTACCGATCAATCCCGATTGTCATGACCGATTGTTGATTTTGATTGACATTATCGATTTTTTGATTCTGATTATTGATCAATCCCGATTGTCGTGGCCGATTGCCGATTTCGATTAACGTGACTGATTTACAAATTTTGATTATCGATCGATTCCGATTACCATGACCGATTGCCAATTTCGATCAACGTGATCGATTTGTCGAATCTGATTGTCGATCGATTCCAATTGACGTGACCGATTGCTGATTTCGATTGTCGTGACCGATTGTCGATTTCGATCGATGTGATCGATTTGCCGACTCTGATTATCGATCGATTCTGATTACCATGACCGATTGCCGATTCCGATCGATGTGACCGATTTATTGATTCCTATTACCAATTGATTATGATTATCGTGACCAATTGTCGATTCCGATTATCGAGGCAGATTATTGATTAATTCCGATTGTCGTGGCCGATTGACAATTTTGATTGTCGTGACCGATTCCAATTACTGAGGCCTACTCCGATTTCAATTTCAATTGTTGAGGCCGATTTTGATTGTAGAGGCCGATTTTGATTGTCAAGGCCGATTGCCGAGACCTATATGATGTATATGCGAGCCGTAGTTGAGGCCCATTGTGATGTATCTGTGGTCCTTGGACAAGGCCCACTGTGCTGTATATTAGGCCTTTGTGTGAGGTCGTCGGCCCGTTATGTGTTTGGCCCTATGAGGGTCATTCCTTGGGGCAATGTTGGTTAGATGTCCACATTGTTGAGGCGATTGTTGATGTCGGTTATTGATACCGATTATGAGTATGTGACAGCATAACATCATAATACATACGCATCATCTGCATGTTTGTTATGAGATGTGATTGACCATCGCATATGCCAGAGGGCAGGTTATTCATGGGGCTCCCTGATAGATGAGGTTGCCCCACATGAGCGTACGGTATGCACAGGATTTATGCATGATTGCACTGTGTGACTCATACATCTAGCATTTGTGTGATATGACCACCATATGCCCTAGCGACATCAGGGCTTTAGCCTCCACAGGCATATCGTGGAGGGCCAGATGGGACACTAGAAATTTATTCTACATGGGGTGCTATAGATATCCCTGGGTGAAAGTCCCTAAACCCTCTTGGTTCCAGAAGTTGCTTCAACGTCTAGACCGAGTGGATGGATGAGCGCATGAGGGTCGTATACCATTAGGCCGCGTCTCCCATTGTGTCGTGGTCGGTTGGAAGGGGGTGCAGCCTTACCTGCCTGAGAGGAGGGGGCAATGCTAGGCTGAGTTTGACCAGCTCGAGGAATGGGTCCTCTATCGACGAGTCGGGCCCGATATTGACAGGCGGATAGTGAGGTCTCTTCTACTCACCTTGTTGCGCGTGATGGGGTGGCAATTTGGTTTGGAGTGTAATAGACCCCGGTGATTTTCCAGAGAGGAACCTTACTGTTATGTGGACTTATTGAGTAGGAGTTGCATGCTCATTCATACATTCATTCACTATCCACTCGGGCTGGTGGTGTGCAACTAATTGTTGTGTACCTTCATTATGGCAAGAATTTCGGTTGAGCGCGTGACTAACCTGAGATTAGGAGTTTACTATGTTGAGTCTGACTATCCAAATTTAGGTATGGGACTGGTTTGGATAGAAGTCCCTTGTGGTGGACCCCGTAGCCTGCGATACTACGTATTATCATCCCGACTTCACACTCCAGCATGGTTATTTCATTCACATCGCATATTTCATTACATCCGCAGGCATATGATATCTTGGGTTGCTATGTTTTTACACTTATATGGCCTAGATAGACTTAGCAGGATTTGTATATTGCATTGCATCCTCGGCATCTGATATTTGGCTCTTTATGACTCCTTATCGCATAGCTGTTCTATATTGCGTATTCTAATATTGATTGACTTATAGACTTGTCCATACTTCCGTTTACTCTGTTATCATATGATTTATGATCTTGTCAGTATTTCTGTTTACTCTGATAATTCCTGCTCTTGTCAGTGTTTCTGCTTATTCAGGCATTGTATGGTTTATGAATTACTAATTTTTCGGTATTGTATGATTATGGCATTGTATTGAATACTTGGCACTTACCTTGTGCACACACTTACACTATCCTCTAAGTTTTCTATAAGATTATGCACGATAGATGCGTGCAGATGATGTTAGGTTGCAGCGGTGCTGAGCTTGGAGCCTGCAGTGTTCTTCTGGAGCTTGATTTTCTATTTATGTATTTCCCTTTCAGTGTTGTAATCAAATGATTATATTAGTGGATATGTGATGATGATGTTGTCTTTGTGAATTGGGTAATCTTTGTGATTATGCTTATTACTAGTTAAATATATATTAAAAAATAAAAAAATAAAAATCCTCCTTGTAGGATCCCAGGATCGAAATTTGGCATATGAATGTTAGGAGCCGAGAATGGGGTACTACGGAGGCTGTCGGCACCAGATTCGGCGATCGATATTCGTATGAATCCGATTTTCGAGTTTGGGGCATGACAGACTATTCACTACTGGAGCAGATGTGTCTAATCACCCCTCTGATTATACGGTATAGATGGCCCCCGATTACGATCTATGGCTTAGATTGTCCCAAGGACAAGCTAAACAGACAAATTTCTATATACCATTATTCCTCTTTTTACTCTCATTATTCCTCAATATATTTTCACGAGAGAGCTTTATCCTATTTAGAAGAAATGATGGGGAGTTTGGATGAGACCAGAAATTATCTGGTCTTATCCCTATCTCCTATTTTTAAATCCAAATTCAAACTTGAATTTGAAATCCATCTGCTAACATGTAACACCCCGGATTTTTGCCAACCTGAGGTTAGATGTCCTTAGGCAATGGTTCAACCAAAACACATTGGTAAGCTCAGAACCCAATTCCATAGCCAAAGAAATCACTTAGGATTAATTCCTTTAGAAACTAAGCATAAGTTAGCTAGCATTACGTTGGTGTAGCTATGAAATTGTCCCTGATCGCTTTTAATACGTTCTACAAGACCCAAAACTCGTAGAACCAATGATGCTATAATATCCTAAAACCTTGGATCAAACTCTAAACCCGTTTGCTCTCTGGAGCTCTTTGAAACTTTGTATTGGATCTAGACAGCGCGTCGAAAGTCCGATACCTACAATCTTAGACCGTTATGACCGCTTGGCTGGACTTGACAATCGTTTCGAAAATCAAGGCCAACCGACGTTCAGAGGCTATTTCATTGCGCCTCGAGTGAAGAGAGTAAGAATAGGTTAGATTTAGAAATTTTAATTCAAATCTGGCACGTGACTTGACGCATTAGTATTAAGCGTTCTGACCGTCAGAATTCAGCCAAATTACACCCTTAGATCAGGAAAAATTTCTATTTCATATCTTGAGACTTGTAAACCTGATCTAGGTGCGATGACCGCTGAACTGAAACTGGACCGCCACGTACGATCTGTGAATTCTGCTGGACTGAAAACTTGATGTGTGCTAGATCCAGTCTGCATGAGCTTAAGTCCGACCGCATTTGGCCAGGGGACCTCCAGAAATGCTCTTTTGGACCAGAACAGCCCCGAATTGGTTAGACCTCAAGTAAATATGGTTCCCAAGCCTAATTTGGGAAGAAATTAAGTTATAAAAGGTTTAAACCCTCACTTCTCTCACCCATCCGAATTTGCTAGAAACCCTAACAGAGTGAGAGAAAAAGTGAGAGATTGTGAGAGAGTGTGGGAGGGCTTTTCCTGCCACTTGCTGCTGCTGCTACACGTGCTTAAGCGACGCACTCCGATCACTTTCCTGGTGATTCCAACGCACTTTGAGGTAAGGAAAACCCTAACCAATTGTTGATTTAGCATTCCGTCGATTCCATTAGCGATGCAGCTTATATAACTTGTGAATTAGGTTGTCTGATCGCCGTAGACGAAGCGTATACGTTCCGTTCGAAACGATACACATCTAAAGTGAAAGGTGCGGATTTTAGACGCTTTGATTGGCTGTTATCAACGCTTTCAATGTCGTTTAATAGTAGATTATTGACGGCAACACCGTTTGACATGTACAACATGCTGTCCGTTTCCTGTTTCGTAAGCAGACGAAAAATATGAGATTTAGGGCATTTTAGTCATTTGTAGGAAATACTGTTTTCATCCATATTTTGCTGATATGATTGACATGGCTTCTTATCGCATTAGGATATTAGGAATACGTGCATAATCATTTTGACGAAGAGATTCGCCTAAATACGTACTTTGAGTCGACATACTATATGTAGACTTAAGTGTGTAGTTTAAGTGTTTGTATAAATGTTTGTATTAGTACGTATTGAATTAAATGGTGTTATGAATTAGTTTGAGATTGAATCCTCAAATAATATGCTGATGTAAATGATTTCCTACATGTTGGCTATATGCACGATTTCATTATATGTATGAAATGCATGTGTTAGATGATTTACTTAAGTTGTATGTTATAACATGTGTTAACATGCTCACATTAATGTATTTCATTCACATTACTCCTATGTGATTGCTGACGTGATTCATAAATGTTTGGGACTATACCTAGTCCAGGCTGTCGGTAACCGAGTAAATTCGTGGTTGGCTTATCTTTGCCACGAACGATGCGTCGATGAACGCGAGTCGTGTTTTGGAGTTGGTGGCAGTGGTTATGTCATGCGAAGTGTTTTATGCACTTCATGTCGCTTTGCTTGAGATGCGCTCGTGCTAGTCGAGCCCGTCAAGTAACCCGACTGGCCATTGTATGTTCACCATGTATGTGTCATAACTGCTTGAACCTAGGGTACTGAACTTACCACTGAAAACTCTGTCAACCATGGTACCTTGATCCACAAAGACTCATGACTCGGGCATGGTGGTATGGGACACCGTGGTCGAGCTGTCGGCCTACGCTGGGGTCATAAACCTCCCCGTAGTGACCAGTGAGTAACCCAGACTCGTGAGCAGATTATGGTGGTATGGGACACTATATTCTTGCTGTCAGCCTACATTGATAAGGTGATGGGGGAGCGGTGCAACGAGTGCGAGCAACAGCCCTGGCAGCCCTTTGTAGTGACCTCGAGCGTATTCTGAGTCTACGGGAGGCGACAACCCTTCCGTAGCAATGAGAGTACAGTAGGCCTGTATTGATAAGGTGATGGGGGAGCGGTGCAACGAGTGCGAGCAACAGTCCTGGCAGCCCTCGCAGCGACCTACAAATATAACATCGTATGAGATTACTAGGAGTGACGACCCTAGACAGGATCTGTGTTGGGATTGATATAAGCAAAGTACCTTAGTTTCCCAATCCTGCTGTATGAAAAAGGCTAATAATAACTCGATAATTATATCAACATCACATTACATGTGCCTGGAAGATGTGGAGCACTGAGCAGTACGCAAGCATGCCGCGGATGCAGATGGTGCCGTATGAGGAAGAATGTCAGTGAGGGCATCCATCATGTCATGTTATATTGCATTAACAACAGTATTAGGAATGCTTAATTTACTGCTTTACTATTATCGCATGATTAATTTGATAACATGCTAATCTCTGCTCTCTTATCCCACTGAGTTGATCACTCACTCCCATGTTACGGGATGGTGTTTTCAGACACCCACCAGTCTCTATTTTGGTTGCAGATGATGGCGCTGCTTGAGAAGCAGAGCTGGACTTGATGATGATGAGGAAGATCTCTCCTTTATGCGTGTTCTGATTGACGGGATCACAGGGAGGTTGATTAGATACCTTGACACTTGTCATTTTATATTTTTAGCGCACTCATCTATATTCTTTTTGTTTACTTTTGGAGTATACATGTATGTATATAACCTGGTAACAGGTTCACACTCTGGAGACATACAACAGTTTATATATGTTATACATACTATCACGGTCTTCCGCTTGCTAATTTAACGGTCTCTAGAGTATGATATGATGTTTTGGATTAATCCCACTCATGTTTAATACATTAACACAAACAACATTCAATCATACACATTTATGTTGCATAAGTGATGTTCTGAAACTCGGGAGTGGAGTTTTTACTCGACCCCCCGATTTTCGGGATGTTACATAACAAAAGAGGTCGAAAGAGGCCTAACTCGTGGGACCCACCCACTAGTGATTGCCCACCAATGGGCCCCACTAGCCTATGTCCAACAAAAAGTCCCTTGATGATGTGTGAAGGTGCATGATGATGTGTAAAGGTTCATGGTGATGTAAAAAGATGAAGTCAAAGTAATGCAAGACGGTCTAAACTAAAATGCATGTGTGAGCATAGAAATTATCTAGTGAAATAAACTAAACAAATCAATTAAAATATTCAATATTCCACATCATAGTAAAGATAATAACAAAGGAAACATGCAATGGTTGCAAACCATCATCACAATCTTACGGTACCATATTCAAATCATGCGTGGATTGGATCCGACGAGGGATGAGACCTTC
Organism: Magnolia kwangsiensis; assembly: GCA_037074715.1. Classification (NCBI taxonomy): domain Eukaryota; kingdom Viridiplantae; phylum Streptophyta; class Magnoliopsida; order Magnoliales; family Magnoliaceae; genus Magnolia; species Magnolia kwangsiensis. The sequence continues at coordinate 75,994,102 of CM073578.1, forward strand.
CAATCTTGCATGATTTCAATCCCACAATCAATACAGCTTCTCTAATCCAGGATATCAAAGGATTTCTGGAATAGGGATGACTGAAAAATCTGAGAGAGGGTTGGGATCAATTCTCAGATTTTTAGGGTCAATAGCAATCAAAGAATACTAGGCATAGAAAGAAAAGAAGAATGTTGAAGGCTTAGAAATAGAATTTAGAAGAAAAGAAGAGATTAGGGGAAGAGAAAAAATTACCACAAAGAGAAAGGGGAATGAAGCATTAAGCTTTCATTGAAAAAAAAAACATTGTTAGGTTTAGGGTAGAAAACACCATATTTATAAATTTCAAATTTAAAAGAAAATGACTAAAGTACCTTTATAACAAAAGAAGAAAAAAAACGTGCAAAATAAAGCTTTCTAATATGAAAAAAATCTTGTGTAATAAATTAGTCTTGTAACTCATCCTACACATGTGTCCTCCTAATATAGGGCATTCAATTAATCCAGGGACACATGTAAGGTCTTTAAAATCCTCATTGGTTGTGTCACGAACCGTCATTGAGCTATAAAGATGTATTCATCGGCTGTCTTTGTCTTTAATAAACTTTGAAGGGTCTAATGTCCTCATTAACTTCGCTCGGGTGAGAAGAACTCGTCTTTGATAGGTTAAAACTTTTGTGCGTCTCGAGAAGGTCTGGATCAATCTGTTGCAGTTCCGCTTCTGTAAGCCACATGGACTCAGATGGTGGCTTGTTCTTGAAATAGCGGTGAATACCGCTTAAGTTGAAGTAGAAATATGTCAATATGTCCTAGAGGGAGGTGAATAGGACTTTTTAAAGTTTTTATGAATTATTAGAAATCCTATCACACTAATCCTATCTCAGGGTATAGATAAGGATTACTCAAAATTAACTCTACTGGCTTCCAAGCCTAGTAGAGGATCCAATCACAGAACTATTTAGATGATAAGCATGAAGTAGTTATAGTCTATGATAGATGTGACTGTGTGTGAAGTGTGAGCAGATATGAATGTAATTAACATAATCACACAAATAATTAAACACAAGAATTAAACATAAATACAGTCACTTTTATAGTGGTTCGACTACTTGTCTACTTCACTCCCGGCTTCCACACTCAACCCTTGAGTGACCGAATTTCACTAAGGAGGTTTCCCATGGTTCACCTCAAACCTAAGGTTTTAAATCAGGTTCACCTTCAACCTTTACAGAAGTTTTTACTCGGTTCACCTCAAACCCTGAAATTTTACTGGCGTACTCCTAACTAGATGTTTATGCCCACACAGGGCAAGGGTCCACACAACGCACCCGGAGGTCTCTACTCGGTTCACCTCTAACCTTGGAGTTTTACTGGCGTACTCCTAACTAGATGTTTATGCTCTCCACAGAGCAAGGGTTCACACAATACACCCCGCACATACACTCCCGTCGGAGGCCTCCTTCGAGGACTTCAAAGGGTGAGAAACACTTAAAACCCAATCCTAGAAAGGAATGATCACAAGTGTCCTCTGGACTCTAGATACTTACAAATAAGTTGATGAGTCCCATTCAGCACAGTGTTGAAGATCTCCTTCTTGTTGATGAAGAGTCTTCAGCTCCCTTGATCCGTACCCAAAAGATATATCGATACTAGGCTTTAGGTTGGGTCAAGGTTATGATGGAATACCACTCTCTAAAGATTATCCTGTAAGGAATATAAAGTGGTTCCAATCATATATGCATTCAAGGCATCCCAGCTTAATGATTTGCCATTAAGATAGTAGCTGGAGGATCCTTGAATGCAGAAGTTCATTCCCCAAATCCACTCTATGAGATATCAATGATGAGGGTGGATTGGAGGATAAACTTCCTGAGAGAAAGGGCTTAGGTAAATCATAGGAAAGTTAAAACTCTCAAAAGAACTCTCTTCTTTCTCCACCAGCAATAAAGACTAATCTCTCTATATATAGGCAAAAGGTTCCAACGGATATAAATGATCATATTTATGACAGACTTCGATATCATCGAGCAGTCGTCGATATGATCGAGCGTATACTCTCGATTGTATCGGCAGACCTCTCGATGATACAAACTCAATTGTCACTTCGCTTTTGGAAACTTTTCACCAACTGGTCGATGGGATCGAGACACATCGATGTTATTGGATTTCGAACTCCGATTCCATCGAGCGATGGATCGATCTATCGACAGGTGAAAATAAGAGAGAAGCCTTGAAGAATTTCAGGTTCTACAGATATGATCGGGGAGTAGTCGATGTCATCAAAATTTGTACATCGATCATATCGGAGACCTTGTCGATGGGATCGATAAATCGTATAGATTTACCTATAAGCTTGCTGGACGATTTTTGTCCGGACTCGATCCAATCGACGAGATCTCGATATGATCGATATATGAATATCGATTTATCGACTGGCACCCCGATCAACATTAAAAATAACCTGAAATTCATGCTGGTGAAAATATGCGCCCACAATCGATATGATCGACTGACTTTCGATATGATCCATATTTAAGTTCAGATTGAATCAGACAATCATCGATATATCGAAGCTTATGTTAGTTTTCTTTAGAAAAATAGGGGCGCCAGAAGACAGTCTGTCGATAGTATCGATCCTCTTCCGATAAGATCGATATTCAAATATCGATGATATCGACTTACCAGTCGATATATCGATAAATCATCCAGATGATTGTTTAATTGCTGGACGCTTTTTGTCCTCACTCGATTGTATCGATTTGAGATGTCGAGGACATCGACAGAGCTGGTCGATCATATCGATAGGGGAATCGATATAATCGACAGTGTAAGAAAAAATTTAAAGATTTTTCTTTTTGATAAAAAGTTTTCTTACATAGAAACCCTAAGATGTTCTAGTTCTTTTTAAGGATTTTAATCACCTAGTGTTTTGGGACATGGGATGTGAGGCTATGATTTACCTATGGTGAGCTTCCACACATTCAGTTGAGGCAGACGCTTGACTTGATCTTCCTGTTAGGCGCTGTTGTCCGACTAACTCAACTTACAAAGTAATTGACAAACCAGGGCACGTAGTAGGTGCACTTTTAGTTCTTCCATTTGACAAGCCCTCATCTCATGTGAAAATAATCTCCTCATCCACCATCCCTTAAATATCTTCTTTATGATCAATTGATGGTGGAACTGGTGGAGTGGGTTGAGAAGTAAAGTCGGAAAGTGGCCAAGGGTTGGAAGAAGAAATAATGGAAGGGTTAGGACAGAGGACTAGATCTTCTACATTGATCGTCAGATTTATTCCCATTTCAGGTGGAAGGTCTATCCTATACACATTAGACCCAATTTTACGCAATACTTTGAATGGTCCAATACTATGAGCTTGTAATTTCTTAATGGATCCCGGAAGAAACCGCTCTAGTCTAACCATAACCATTACATAATCACCTTCATTAAATTTTGTTCACCAACGATGTTGGTCAGCTGAACATTTCTAATTATCATTACTCGCATTTATTCGCTGTCTAACATGTTCATGCAAGTCATGAATGTGTCATGCAATTGCAACGGCTGACTCAAAAGATCTTTGGGTAATTGACATGGGTAACAAGTCTATGGGCATCCGAGGTTTGTACCCACTAACAATTTCAAATGGGTTCAATCCTATAGATCTATTGACTGAACTGTTGTAAGTAAAGTCGGCTATAGGTAGAATCAAATCCCAAGTTATCACATGTTCACCCACTAAGCATCGTAAGAGGTTTCCAAGGCAATAATTATCCAATTTAGTTTGGCCATCAATTTGGGAGTGGTATGCAGAAGAAAACTGCAAACGTATTCCCATCATGTGCCATAATATCTTCCAAAAATAGCTAGTAAATCCGACGTTACAGTCAGACACTATGATCTTAGGTAAACCATGGAGATGAACCACACTATCGAAAAAGAATTTAGAAATATTAGACACATACGAAGTTTTAGAATATGGGATAAAATGTGCCATCTTAGAGAAGCGGTCCACAACAATAAAAATGGAATTGTGCTTTTTAATTGTCTTGGGAAGCCCAAACAAGAAATCATGCTAATGGCTTGCAACGGAGCATGTGGCACAAGTAATAACGTATATAATACAAAATATTTCTTTTATTGTTTCATCATCTAACACATTCTACACTGCCTTAAAATTTTGGCGACATCTCGTTTGAGGCTTGGCTGAAATAGCGGTGAAGACCGCTTGAGTTGAAGTAGGAATATGCCAATATGTCCTAGAGGGGGGTGAATAGGACTTTTTAAAGATTTATAGATTATGTTAAAATCCTATCACTCTAAATCCTAACAAATATTCAATTTTTAGGATTACTCAAATATAACTCTACTGGCTTCCAAGCCTGGTAGAGGATCCAATTACAGAACTATGCAATTAATAAACATGAAGCATTTATAGTTTATGATGGATGTGACTGTGTGTGTGAAGGGTGATTAGATAAGAATGCAATATATTCACACAAATAATCAAGCACAAGAATCAATCACAGAAACAATCATTTTTATAGTGGTTTAAATACGTGTCTACTCCACTCTCGGATTCCACACTCAACCCTTGAGTGACCGGATTTCACTAAGGAGGTTTCCCATGGTTCACCTCAAACTTAAGATTTTAAATCAGGTTCACCTTCAACCTTTACAGAGGTTTCTACTCGGTTCACCTCAAACCCTGGAGTTTTGCTGGTGCACTCCTAACTAAATTTTTATGCCCACACAGAGCAAGGGTCCACACAATGCACCCAGATGTTTATGCCCACACAAAGCAAGGGTCAACACAATGCACCCAGATGTTTATGCCCACACAGAGCAAGGGTCAACACAACGCACCCAGATGTTTATGCTCTCCACAAAGCAAGGGTCCGCATAATGCACTCACGCACATACACTTCCGTCGGAGGCCTGCTTTGAGGACTTCAAAGGGTGAGCAACACCTATGACCCAATCCTAGAAAGGAATGATCATAAATGTCCTCTAGATTCTAAGTACTTACAGATAAATTGATGAGTCTCATTCAACGCAATGTCGAAGATCTCCTCCTTGTTGTTGAAGGGTATTCGGCTCCCTTGATCCGCAACACAAAAGGTGTATCTATACTAGGCTTTAGGTTGGGTCAAGGTTATGATGGAATCCCACTCTCTAAAGATTTTCTTATTAAGAAGAAAGAGTGATTCCAATCATCTAAGCATTCAAGGCATCCCAACATAATGATTTTCCATTAAGGTAGTAGCTGGAGGATCCTTGAATGCGGAAGTTCATTCCCCAATCAACTCTATTGAATGTCAATAGTGAGGGTGGATTGGAGGATGAACTCCCAGAGAGAAAGGGCTTAAGATAAATGATATGAAGTTTAAAACACTCAGAAGCACTCTCTTCTTTCTCTACATCAATAAAGGCAAGCTTCTCTATATATAGGCAAAAGGTTCCAACGGATATAAAACGGTCACATTTATGACAGAGTTCGATATCATCGAGCAAGAGTCCATATGATCGAGCGTATACTCTCGATTGTATTGACTGACCCCTCGATGATACAAACTCAAATGTCATTTTTACTTTTGGAAACCTTTTTCCAACTGGTCGATAGGATCGAGATACTCATCGATGTTATCGGATTTCGAACTACGATTCTATCGATAGATGAATCGATCTATCGACAAGTGAAAACAAGAGAGACATGCCTTGAAGAATTTCAGGTTCTAACGATATGATCGAGGAACAATCGATGTCATCAGAATTTGTATATGGATGATATCGGAGACCGTGTCGATGGGATCGATAAATCATATAGATTTACCTATAAGCTTGCTGGACTATTTGTGTCCAGTTTCGATCCAATCGACTAGGTCTCGATATGATTGACATATGAATATCGATTTCTCGACTGGCACCCCGATCAATCGATTAAAAATACCCTAAAAATCATGCTAGAAGAAACATGCGCTTACTATCAATATGATCGACCGACTTCCGATATGATCGATATTTGATTTCAGATTGTATCGGACAATCATCGATATATCGAAGCTCATAGTGGTTTTCCTTAGAAAAAAAGGGGCGCCGAAAAACTGTTTGTCGATATTATCGATCCATATTCGATGGGATCGATATTCGAATATCGATGATATCGACTGGTCCGTCGATATAACGATAAATCGTTCAGATGAATGTTTGATTGCTGGACGCTTTTATCCTCACTCGATTGTATCGATTGAGATCCCGAGGACATCGACAGAGCAGGTCGATCATATCGAAAGGGGAATCTAATCGACAAGGTAAGAAAAACTTGAAGATTTTTCTGTTTGGTAAAAGTTTTCTTACACTAAAATCCTAAGATGTTCTACTTAATTTTAAAGATTTTAATCACCTGGTGTTTTGGGACATGAGATGTGAGGTTATGATTTACCTATGGTGAACTTTCACACATCCTGTTGAGGCAGATACTTGACTCGATCTTCCTGTTAGGCGCTGTTGTCTGATTGACTCAACTTACACCGTAATTAGCAAACCAGGGCACCAGTCGGTGCACTTTCAATCTCCCCCTTTGTCAATTACGTGACAAAATACCCAAAACACCCTAGAAAAATATCTAAACAGATACATCCTAAATTGTATGTACATGCATTAACACAATTATACAAATTCTAATTACCCATCTACACAACCAGTAAATTCTCCCCCTTAATTCAAAAATTCCCCCTTTCTTGTTGCAGCTGCTCCCCCTAACACCTGCAACATATAAGAGCACAAATATCCAATTTTTCACATGGGTGTTTGTAATTTTTCTCTCCCTTTTTGTCAGTCATTGACAAAGATATAACAAGTGATATTGAGTAAATAATTTAAGCATATGGGAGAACTATAGTCAGATAGATGTATATAAACGAAAACAGTGTAAAGCATACATTATCCAGAATACAGTCATTGTAAAGGTAGTAGGAATGGCAGTGAGATAAGAATTAAATTCAGCCATACGCAAAATAAACTGTCCAAGATTGGCAGAAATATCCACTTTTCAGAGAAGTATACTGCCCCAGACAGCAGCAGCTTAACTAAAAAAAATAAAGCCCATTTGAGGGCACCCAACCATCAAAACCAGCATTTTGGCCCAACCGTGGGCATATTCAACCAAAGAAAAAAAAAATTTATGCATGGTGAAAGAGACTATCATACACACCACTGAGAGCATTGAACATCCAAAAAGATACTGATGTTCAACCGCAAGATAAGAGTAAGGTGTGTGTGATAGCATGCATGAACCCGACCACACGGATCAGAATGAGATGGCATCGTGTCGTCCCGTCGGCACGTCAGCAGATCCACCAATTGTTGTACCATGCTCTACACTCCTTGAACCATCCTTTTTAGGACAGTAAGCCATTCCTTAACTGAGTGGATGCCCTTCTGAATGGCCCCAATCCTGTCCAGTTTAAGTCTTTTTCCAAACCCAACGGTTGACGTAGATGGAGCGATATCAAGTCTAGAAGGTGCATCGTCAAGCATTGCATCCCCTTCCATGAGATCACCACCTTCTCCTCCTACCTCTTCTGTATGAATGTCCTCCTCAGTTTCCTCCTTGTACTCGTGAAATATCATATCTATTTTCTGAATATTCTTTTTATTGAAAACTTTGAGCGGGAATACCGGATTAGTTGTAGAAGGAAAGCCAATGCCTTGACAGATTCTGCTAATATTCTTGGGATATGACAGATGCAAATCTCTAGATGTATGTATGGAATTGACAAACTGATTGACAATCAAAGTTGGGAGGTAAATCTTTGTTCCAGTTGCAACAGAGTACATGATCATGACCATGAGACTTGTGAGATCTGATCTGTTTGTATTTCTTGGGTACAAATTAGTGGCAAAGATCCCATGCATGACTCGAAACCGTGGCTCCATATACCTAGCCTTTAAGGCATTCCCTTGATGCCATGAAATATCTCTGTTATGACATATGTATTTGGTTATCTTTGATCGGACATCCGAAAGATAGAGATCCCAATTTGGAAGGCCTTCTAGAGCTAACTGTAGATTGAGGATGTGAGGTACAGTGGCAGGAGTAATAAATGCATCATCACCTTCCAGGGATACCATGAATGAAGGAGGGTCAGCCACCGGGAAATGACATGCAGCAAGGAAGTTGCGTGTCCTTTCTAGTTGGCATGGTCCACCAAAATCCAGAATGGGCAGCCAACCGATTGCAGCAAACAGGGATTCTAATTTGTAGGGTGCTAAACACTCCCTATCTACTTTTCTCTCAAAAATTAATTTCCTATTGGTGTATTTTGGTGGGCATTGGACAACCGAAGGAGAAGGCGCAGGTTGAGATGGTACAGGGACTTCGGTTTGGGACCCACTACGTTGTGATCTTTTTCGTATGGGGGTCCCTCTATCCGGGATCCTTGCTCTTACCCTTGAGGCAAGGACTTTTTGTCGTGTAGCTCTCGAAGACTCCCCCGGACCGGATGCTACGTTTTTATCTTTTTCCATGTGGAAGAAAAAGCTATTTGAAGTATTTGGGAAAAATGATAAAAATGCCCAACAAACTAAGAAAAGATAATTCTGACAATGTTGGAAGAATATTACCCAGTTTGTGGAGAGATTTAGTTAGTTCGACTTGTCTTCTAGTGATTGGTCGAGAGGATCGGACAGGGAAGACGACCGAAATATTTTATTTTTTTGAGTAAACCCTTTTTTTTTTGTCCTGCTGACTTTTATCGGGCGCCATCTGTCGATCATATCGGCCAATGTATCGATTGTATCGAGCAGTTGTCAATCGATTCTATCGAGTCTGCCCACGATGTCATCCACGGTCATACGAATTTTTATATTCTGAAGAGTCATCAATTGTATCGACCCTCGATCGATGAAATCGATAAAGGCCGACACACGTATCGAAAGTAGATATTATTCAGTATTCTCACAATTTAGACACACTATTGAGTATTACTTGGCTTGATCAGTATTGTAACATCCTGAAAATTGGGGGTTGGGTAGAAACCCAACTCCCGAGTTCCAAAACGTCACTTATGCAACATAGATAATGATGAATGCATGTTATCTGTAGAATGGCATAAAACAAGATTGGGACTAAGCCAAAACAGCATATCATACTCCAGAGACAGTTAAATTAGCAAGCGAAAGAATGTGATAGATATATAGAATATATGAATTGTTGTAGGTCTCCAGAGTGTGAACATGTTACCAGGTTAACTAAATACATGTATACTCCAAAATAGAAAGAAAAGAATATACATGAGTGTGTAAATAAAAGGTAAAATACCAAGTGTATTGGCATCTAATCAGTAACCCTGTAAATCCCGTCAATCAGAACCTGCATATAGGATGGATCCTCCCCATCATCATCAAGTCCGGCTCTGCTTTGCAAGCATCGTCATCATCTGAAACTGAAATAGAAACTGGTTGGTATGTACTACACCGTCCCGTAACGTGGGAGTGAGTAGCTGACTCAGTGGAATCACAGAGCAAGGGTTAACATGTTATCAAATCAATCACGCGATAATAGTAAAGCAAACAATCAGACACTCCTAGATACTGTGATTAATGTAAGCATGAAATGACATGATGGATGCCCTCATCGACATACTCCCTTATGCGACACCATCTTACGTTCGCGGCATGCTTTCTTCCTTCAGTGCTCCACATCTTCTAGGCACATGCAGTGCGATATGAATATGATTACAGAGTTATTATTAGTTCTTTTTATACAGGAGGATTGAGAAACTAAGGTACCTCCCTCATATCAATACCCAAACAATGATCCTGTCTAGGGTTGTCACTCCTAGTAGTCTCATACAATGCTATATTTCTAGGTCACTGCAAGGGCTGTAAGGGTTGTTGCACGCACTCGTTGCACCGCTCCCCCATCACCTTATCAATACAGGCCTAGTTTATATCCTTGAGACTGCATCAGGACTCGTCGCCCCCATGCGGTGTCAGGATAAACTCAAGGTCACTACAAAGGGCTGTCAGGGTTGTTGCTCACACTCGTTGCTCCACTCCCCCATCACCTTATCAATGTAGGCCGACAGCAAGAATATAGTGTCTCATACCACCATAATCTGCTCAGAGTAGGGTGCTCACTGATCACTACGGGGAGGTTTATGGCCCCAGCGTAGGCCGACTGCTCGACCACGGTGTCCCATACCACCATGTCCGGCTCATGAGTCTTAGGGGATCGAGGTACCAAGGTTAGAGGGGCTTTTCAATGGTAAGTTTAGTACCCTAGGTTCAAGCAGTTTGACGAATACAAGGTGAACATACAATGGTCAGTCGGGTTACTTGATGAGTCCGACTAGCACGAGCGCACGTTGAATCAACCGACATGAAGTGTACAAGAACTTCGTGTGGCCTAAACACTGCCGACGACTCTAGTACGACTCGGGTTCGTCATATACATCTTTCGTGGCGAATAAAATCCAACCATGAATTCTAAACTGTTATCGACTGCCTGGACTAGAGTATAGCTCCAAACACATGTAATCTAAATCAATAATCATATGAGAGAGACAGAATTGAAATACAAGAAACTCTTGCATGTTATCAGGATATTATAACATACATCATAAGCATTTAACCATACACGAGTATTTCACACATAAGGTAGGCAATTCAAATACAACAAGCTTGGAGGAAATCATGTGCATCATCATAGTAGTTGAGAATCCAGTCTCAACGCTAATCTACAACACCATTTACTCAATACTTACTAATACATACATTTATACAGATACTTAGACTATTCAACTCCAACGTACTTGACGTATGTTGATTCCAACATATAATATGACAGATCCTTATAGCAAGGAGTTGTCTAATATACAACAATCATGTTCTTACATTCAAAACATATGGCAGGTATAAATCATATTGATTTAGGCATTTCAACAAACACTTAGTCTACACACATTACTCTACATAGCCTATGTCGGCCAATATGTGCATTAGGGCGAATCTCTTCTCCAAACAGATCGTACACGCATATCTTGTATAATAACACAACAAATAAACATGACAATCATTTTAGCAAAATACGGACGTATACAGTATTTCGTACAAATACCTAAAATACCCTAAATCTCATATTCTCCGTACGCAGTCGAAATGGAAAACAGACAGCATGTTCTACATGTCAAACGGCGATCTTGTCGATAATCTACTATTAAACGACATTGAAAGCTTTGAAAACAGTTAACCTAAGCATCTAGAATCCTCACCTTTCGCCGTAGAAGCGTATCGATTCGAATAGAAAGTCTACGCTTCGTCAATGTCGATATGGCGACCTAATTCACAAGATAGGTTAGCTACTTCGCTACTTGTATTGCTAGAATCTCCAAAACAGGTTGAGGTTAGGGTTTACTTACCTAGAACGGAGTTGGAATCACCAGAATAGCGATGCAGGTGGAAGGATTTGGCACGTGGAGCAGCAGGGAAGAATCCCAGGAAGCTTCTCCCACTTCTCCCACGCTTTCTCTCTCCTTTCTCTCCTCTCTCCTAGGGTTTTCCCCAAATTCGTATGGGTTAGAAGGCTAAGGGTTTAAGACCCTTTTATAAGTCCAAACATAACCAAAACAGACTCCAAGTCAAGGTATACTTGGGTTATAGCCAAATCGGGTCTTTTCCGGTCCAAAAGAGCATTTCTGGAGTTCCCCTGACCAAATGCGGTCGGACTTAAGCTCATGAATGTTGGATCCTGATCACATTAAGTTTTTTGTCCGGTAGTGTTCCCAGATCGCACGTGGCAGACCAGTTTCTGTTTAGCGGTCACCGAGACTCGATCAGAGATTCCAAGTACACTAACCTGAGTGAAAAATGTTTCCTGATTTGAGGGTGTATTTGGGTCAGATTCCGACGGTCTGAATGCTTATACTTAACCCGCAAGCGAAACATGTCAGATTTATTTAAATGACATTTAATTTTTAATAAATTTAACTCTTTCTCACACTCCTTGCTCCAGGCTCAATGAAATAGCCTCAGAACATCAGTTGGGCTTGATTTTTGAAACGATTATCAAGTCTAACAAGGCAGTCATAATGGTCTAAGATGGTAGATATCGGACTTTCGACGCGCGGTCTAGATCCAATACAAAGTTTCAAAGGGTTCCTGAGAGCAAACGGGTTTAGAGTTTGATCCTAAGTTTTAGGGTAACGTAGCGTCAACGATTCTATAGGTTTTGGGTCTTACAGATCGTATTTAAAGTGGTTGGTGCTAATTTTACAGGAAATCTAGTGTAGCACTGGCTAATTTACGTTAAATTTCTAAAGAATCAAGTTCTAAATGATTCATTTGGCTTTGGAATTGAGTTCTGAGAGATTACCAAGGTATTATGGTTGACCCATTGCCTAAGGGCGTCTAACCCCAGGTTGTCAAAAATCTGGGGTGTTACAAGTATATGTCAAACAAAATTTGTACCAGTTCTATACAAATATAAACATGATAATGTTTATATACAAAACTTTGAGGTCTCCAACCTCAGATGTAATATTGAAGGCTTAGTAAAATTGCATCATTTCAACAATTATCCAGATTTTGATGCGTAATCTGGACGTATTCTTTTATGCTCAGTAATTCAGGATATAGAGTTCAGCTTTTCTTTCACTCTCCACTTTGAGACAGAAGTTTTTACTATGGTGACTTTTGTTATCTCACCAACTTGATCTAGTGATTTCTTTGTTCTCTCTTTCATTTTGGGTGGTGATAAATGGGTGTTTTGCATTACTCTGGTCGGATTGAATTTATCAATGTGAATTTATCCTGAGTTATAAGAAATTCCCTTTAAGCATTCAAACTTATAATGTCCCATATTAGCACACAAATGACAAACTGGAGAGGTTCCTATATTGTTACCTGAAGCAGTAGATTTTTCAGTTTTCATTTTAATTTTCTCATACCCTAGGCTACTCTTATCTTTTCCAGGCATTCCCATCCCTAACATCCTCTCAAGTTTTTCACCACTCTGAGAAAATTTGTAGTTTATCTTGACAAATTTTTTAAATTTTTCTAAGTCAATACAAAGTGAGTGGTTCTCATTTTTGAGTTGTGCATTATCATCTCTTATCAATTTAGCCTGGTTCATATGTTTAGATAATTCTGCTTTTAGGGATAGGTTTTCTCTTTCTAATTTATCATTGTCTGTGTGATATTGTTGTAAATCATTGGCTAAATGTATGTTTATTTCCAAGGTTCTGTCCAAGTCTTTCTGCAACAATTTCCTTTCATTTTTAGATATGCCAAGTTTTTTAAGGATATGGATGCTATGAATGTATAGTTAATTATAAGCATCTTGCAATTCATTTTGCTGTTTATCTTTTTCTTCTTCAATTTCTTCATTGTCAGATGAAAATGATTTTGTGGCTTGTTGTTCTTCCTTGCTTTCAGATTCCATAGTAATGATTGGATTGGTGGTGGAGACCATAAGAATTTTTAATGATTTCTGATCTCCATCACTTTATGATTTCTGATCTCCATCACTTTCTGAGTCACTATTTTCTGAATTTGACTCCTCCGTATTATCCCATGTGGCGGCCATTGCCTTGCCCTTGGTTTTTCTATTTGGGCATTCGGTAAATAGGTGTCCATATTCATGACAGGCGTAGCATTGTGGTTCTTTGGTTCTTTTTTCAAATTTTCCTGTATCAGGTTTGTCATCCATCTTTCTTCCTCTGGAAGGATGGCGAGGATTCTTTTGAAAGAATCTTCTGAATCTTTGTGCCAGCAGAGCCACTTCCTCATCTTCATCTTCCTTTTCACTCTCACTATCCTCATGTTATGTTTTCTTTGACGTTCTTAGGACAGTGTTTTTGAATTTTTGGAGTTGTGTGAAGTGTAGTTCAAAAGTTTGTAGGAAACCTACTAGTTCTTCTACTTTAATCTCATCAATATTTCTACACTCCTCAATTGTTGTTACTTTGGGATTGAACCGTTCCAGTAAGGACCTTAGAATTTTTCTACATATTTTTAGTACCGGAACCTTCTCTCTCAATCCACCCATGGAGTTACAAATGATATTCAATTTGGTGAAAAACTCCATAAATGTCTCGTGCTCTTTCATCCTGAGATTTTCGAACTGTGAAGTAAAAAAGTTGTAGTTTAGATCTCTTCACAGTGCTTGTGCCTTCATGGGTTGTTTTCAGTAAATCTCATGCTTCTTTAGATGTCCCACACATACTTATCTGATTGAAAATATCTTGGGACACGGCACAATAGATGGCGTTCATTGCTTTTGCTTTAGCATTTCGCTGCTCTTTGTCAAACGCCGTCCACTTTTCAATAGGTTTGGGTTTAGTGATTGTGGTTTCATTTTCAAGTATAGTTTGTTCAGATGGTACCACATATCCCTTTTCTACTACATCCCAAACTTCATGATCCAAAGATCTCAAGAAGTAATGCATTCTAGACTTCCAATAAGCATAGTTTGAACCATCAAATACTGGAGGTTTAGTGACAGATGAGCCCTCTCCTTTGGCCATATTCCTTAACTTCAGTCAAGATCACTCTCTAGGCGGTGAAGCCCTTAAAGAGAGACCCGCTCTGATACCAATTGAAATAGCAGTGAAGACCGCTTGAGTTGAAGTAGGAATATGCCAATATGTCCTAGAGGGGGGTGAATAGGACTTTTTAAAGATTTATAGATTATGTTAAACTCCTATCACTCTAATCCTAACAGATATTCAATTTTCAGGATTACTCAAATGTAACTCTACTGGCTTCCGAGCTAGTAGAGGATCCAATCACAAAACTATGCAATTAATAAACATGAAGCATTTATAGTTTATGATGGATGTGACTGTGTGTGTGAAGTGTGATTAGATAAGAATGTAATATATTCACACAAATAATCAAGCACAAGAATCAATCACAGACACAGTCGTTTTTATAGTGGTTCGACTACTTTTCTACCCCACTCCCGGCTTCCACACTCAACCCTTGAGTGACCGGATTTCACTAAGGAGGTTTCTTATGGTTCACCTCAAACCTAAGGTTTTAAATCAGGTTCACCTTCAACCTTTATAGAGGTTTCTACTCGGTTCACCTCAAACTCTGAAATTTTACTGATGCACTCCTAACCAAATGTTTATGCCCACACAGAGCAAGGGTCCACACAACGCACCCAGATGTTTATGCCCACACAGAGCAAGGGTCAACACAACGCACCCAGATGTTTATGCCCACACAGAGCAAGGGTCAACACAACGCACCCAGATGTTTATGCTTTGCACAGAGGAAGGGTCCACACAACGCACCCACGCACGTACACTCTCGTCGGAGGCCTCCTTTGAAGACTTCAAAGGGTGAGCAACACCTACGACCCAATCCTAGAAAGGAATGATCATAAATATCCTCTGAACTTTAAGTACTTACAGATAAGTTGATGAGTCTCATTCAGCGCAATGTCGAAGATCTCCTCCTTGTTGTTGAAGGGTCTTCGGTTCCCTTGATCAGCAACACAAAAGGTGTACCTATACTAGGCTTCAGGTTGGGTCAAGGTTATGATGGAATCCTACTCTCTAAAGATTTTCCTATTAAGAAGATAGAGTGATTCCAATCATCTAAGCATTCAAGGCATCCCGGCATAATGATTTGCCATGAAGGTAGTAGCTGGAGGATCCTTGAATGCGAAAATTCTTTCCTTAATCCACTTTATTGAATATCAATGGTGAGGGTGGATTGGAGGATGAACTCCCTAAGAGAAAGGGCTTAAGATAAATGATATGAAGTTTAAAATACTCAGAAGCGCTCTCTTCTTTCTCTACAGCAATAAAGGTAAGCTTCTCTATATATAGGCAAAAAGTTTCAACGGATATAAAATGGTCACATTTATGACAGAGTTCGATATCATCGAGCAAGAGTCGATATCATCGAGGTATACTCTCGATTGTATCGACTGACCTCTCGATGATACAAACTTAAATGTCATTTTCACTTTTGGAAACCTTTTGCCAACTGGTCAATGGGATCGAGACACTCATCGACGTTATTGGATTTCGAACTCTGATTCCATCGATAGATGAATCGATCTATCGACAGGTGAAAACAAGAGAGACAAGCCTTGAAGAATTTCAGGTTCTAACGATATGATCGGGGAACAATCGATGTCATCGAAATTTATATATCGATGATATCGGAGACCGTGTCGATGGGATCGATAAATCATATTTACCTATAAGCTTGTTGGACGGTTTGTGTCCAGTCTCGATCCAATCGACCAGGTCTCGATATGATTGACATATGAATATCGATTTCTCGACTGACACCCTGATCAATCAATTAAAAATACTTTAAAAATCATGTTGGAAGAAACATGCGCCCACTATCGATATGATCGACTGACTTCCGATATGATCGATATTTGATTTCAGATTGTATCGGACAGTCATCGATATATCAAAGCTCATAGTGGTTTTCCTTAGAAAAACTGGGTCACCGAAAAACTGTCTGTCGATATTATCGATCCATATTCGATGGGATCGATATTCGAATATCGATGATATCAACTGGTCCGTCGATATATCGATAAATTGTCTAGATGAATGTTTGATTGTTGGACGTTTTTATCCTCACTCGATTGTATCGATTGAGATCCCAAGGACATCGATAGAGCAGGTCGATCATATCGAAAGGGGAATCGACATAATCGACAAGGTAAGAAAAACTTGAGGATTTTTCTATTTGGTAAAAGTTTTCTTACACTAAAACCCTAAGATGTTCTACTTAATTTTAAAGATTTTAATCACTTGGTGTTTTGAGACATGGGATGTGAGGATATGATTTACCTATGACGAGTTTTCACACATCCTATTGAGGCAGATACTTGACTTGATCTTCCTGTTAGGCGCTGTTGTCCGACTGACTCAACTTACACTGTAATTGACAAACCAGGGCACTAGTCGGTGCACTTTCATTGGCCAGTAGAAATGATCCTCTATGAGGGCAACAGTCTTATTGCGAACAAAGTGACCAGTTATCCCTCTCAAATAAAGCTTCCAAACGAGGAATTCACAAAGGGACGTATGAAGAATACATAAATGATTTCCTTTGAAAAAGAATCCATCTCTCAACACGAATTCCTCGCACTTTGCTGATCCCTCTAGAGTGATGTATAGGTACCCCCAAAATCTGGATATGTGTAGTACTCGTCTATCAATTGCTCAAAGCCGACAACTCCTACACTCAAAGAATTGAGCAACGCCACTTTATGGCTAAGGGCATCGACTGATTTATTCTCTACTTCGGCCTTGTGTTTCAAGACAAATGAATACTCTTGAAGGAACGCAACCCACATAGCATGTCTTAGGTTAAGTTTCTTCTGGGAGTGAAGATAACATAAGGCTTCATAATCAGAGAATAAGACAAATTCCTGTGGTAGGAGGTAGTGGCGTCAATGTCTCAAAGACTGCACTACTGTGTAGAATTCCTTATCATAGGTAGAGTATTTTTGTTTTGCCTTATTCAGTTTCTCACTGAAATATGTAACAGGATGACCCTCTTGACTCTTAACTCCACATACACCAACACCAGATGCATCATACGCAACTTCAAAGACATTAAAAAAGTCTAGAAGGCGCATGACGAGAGCTTCGACCATCTTGCCCTTAATTTCTTTAAAAGCCTTAATTACGGCTTTCAACCACACGAATTCTCCCTTCTTCATACACTCTATAATGGGATCCATAATCGTATTAAAACTCCTAATGAACTGATGATAGAATGTGGCTAAGACATGAAAGCTTTGCACTTCATGGATGTTCCTCGGTTCAGGCCAATCGACTATGGTCTTGACTTTCTCTAGGTCTGCATGCATCCCTTTGCAGGCACTATAAACCCTAAGAACACAACCCGACTGAACATGAATAACACTTTTTAAGAATATCGTATAATTTCTTCGCCCTAAAGATGCTATAGACTAACTTCAAATGTTTAAGGTATGATTCTCCAGTAGTGTTATAGATTAAGATATTGTCGAAGTACACCACTAAGAATTTTCCCAAGAATGGTCTTAAGACATGGGTCATCACCCGCATGAAAGTGATTGGTGCATTAGTCAAGCCAAAAGGCATGACCAACCACTCATATAGCCCATCATTCGTCTTGACGGTTGTCTTCCACTCATTAATGGGGCGTATACGGATTTGGTGATACCCACTCTAGAGATCTATTTTAGAGAAAATTGTAGATTTACCCATCATGTCTAACATGTCATTAAGCCTAGGTATAAGAAACCTATACTTGACCATGATTTTGTTGATGACTCTGTTGTCCACACACATGCGTCAAGTGTCATCTTTCTTAAGTGTCAGTAAAGCAGGTACAACACACGGGCTCATCCTCTCCTAAATGAAACCCTTTCGCTGGAGCTCATATACATACCTTTTCAACTTTACATGCTCTGCAGGGTTCATCCTATAGTGAGGAAGGTTTGGTAGAGTCAAACCAGGTTCATCCTATAGTGAGGAAGGTTTGGTAGAGTCAAACAAGGGACATGATCAATAGCATGTTGGATGTTCATCATGGGTGACAACTCATCTGACAAATCCTCAGGGAATACATCTCTGTACTTCTATAAGATCGGGGCTACCTCATAGAGTAACTCTACTGGTACTTTTGGTATGGCCTCTCTAGCCACTAAGGCATACACCGTCGAATCCTCCTTAGTCTCTCTTTCAAAATCTTTAGCAGTGATGATGTGGAGAGACTTGGGTGTGTATTTCCACACTTCTTTAAGCTCACTAGCCTTCTCACATTTCTTATGTGCAGTGTTTTATAGTGGCATAGGATTAATTTTGATTTCATATCGTTATGCATGAAGGTATATGCATTAGAATGGTTGTAGATCGTGACGTTGTTATCGAATAGCCACAGTCTGCTTAGGATGATGTGACCTACATCCATGGGCAACACATCACACCACATGGACTCCTTATAAGACCCAAACTCGATGGGTACAAGACATTGACGGGTGACAGGAAGGAAAGTCTCGCCTACCCATGAGACTTCGTATGGGTCAACATGAGGGGTGTCCTCTAACTTTAGATGACCTAAGGTGCTAGTGGAAATTACATTCTTGCAACTCCCACTGTCCACTATCACCTTACAATTTTTCTCGCCACACTTGACGATTGTGTAGAAGATAATGTTGCGACGACAATCAACAACATCATCACCCACCTCATCCTCATCACTCAATGA
This sequence comes from Magnolia kwangsiensis, assembly GCA_037074715.1. Lineage (NCBI taxonomy): Eukaryota > Viridiplantae > Streptophyta > Magnoliopsida > Magnoliales > Magnoliaceae > Magnolia > Magnolia kwangsiensis. The sequence goes on from CM073578.1 coordinate 76,013,326, forward strand.
TCCTACGGGCTAATATTCTTCAACTTCAGAGTCTTCCTGATCATACTCATTATCCTGGGAATCATCTATGACTAAGGCTTTTTCTTTGCTTTTAGTGGAACACTAAGTTGCAAAATGGTCAATATTCCCACATTCATAGTATCGCACATTCTATCCTCCACTTGGACCAGCACCAAGGACGCATTTGCCTTTATCATCCCTAGGCCTAGGCTGGACACCTTGGGTTGATTTCCAATGTTAGGTCTAATTCCTTAAGAACCAGTCCTAGCATTAAAGTCTCGAGAATCGAACCATCTTGTGACAGGAGTCTTCAGATACTACTCTAATTCCTACACCACTTGGTTCATCTCGTTCAAATATGTCACGGGACGAGCCCAAAGCTCACGATGAAGATTCGATCAAAGACCCGTCTTGAAACGCATGAGCATTACTAGAGGGTCTTCCTCAATATTACACTGCATCATGAATTCCTCAAATTTTGCGATGTATTCAGTGACAGGTATGGATCCTTGGTATAAAGATTATCATTATTCCAAGAGTTTCTGGCAATAAGAGAGAGGGAGGTACTCTCTTAGTATAATTTTCATCTCGCTTCATTGGGTAATGGGAACTCCTCCCACCCTTTCAATCATATGCTCTTTATTGATCCAATACATTTTCGCTCGCCCTACAAGCTTCATTTTGACAAACCACACTTGTCGGTTCTCTGACATCTCATGCCACTCAAAATAGTAGTCGATGTCAACTAATCAATCAAGGAATGCCTTGGGGTCAAAGCAACCATTGAAGCTCACGGCATCAATCCTGACATTCTTCATGGCCCTTTCGTCAAGATCAAAGCAGTCCTGATATGCCTGTTCTCTACCCACATGCCTGTCATTGGTGGGAGTTTGTCTAAGGACTGGCTACTCACTAACATCATCGGCCTACGATTGCACATCTCCCCTGACAATGGTGTTCTCCCTTTGGGATGCCTTGAATCGCTCAAGTCTAGCTTCGATAGCTGTCATTTTTCGTTCAATAGTTTTGTTGGATGTTTGTATGACAGTTATCTTTTGGAGTAATTGAGCAAGGTGGTCAGTTAATTGCACATTACTCATAATGGGGTGTCGGCCAAAACCCTTACCTCTTCTAGTATGCATACACATAAAACTCGAACTCGATTTTCCTAAGCTCAACTCTTATGGTTTGAACAAATTTTAATATGGATGTATGATCTTATTTCTCTATGATGTATGGATGCTACAGATTTTCAAATTTACATAGCTTGAAATTCAAATTTATATCTCACAAGACTGTAAATTTGAAAAATCAAGTTTGCAATTTATGTGGGATGTAGATCTAGAATTATCTAAACAATCCTAAATGAGAAAATAGATGATCCTAAGTTCAGATAACTCAATTTTTTTAAAAAACAAGAATTCGAAACCTAAAACTTTGATACCAAATTTGATGCAGGACAGGCTAAACTAAAATGCATGTGTGAGCATAAAAATCATCCAGCGAAATAAACTAAGAAAATCAATTGAAATAATCAACATTCCACATCATAGTAAATATAATAACAAATGAAACATGCAATGGTTGCAGACCATCATCACAATCCTGCGATACCGTATTCAAATCATACGTGGATTGGATCCGACGAGGGATGAGACCTCCTGAGCTTGCATGGTTTCAATCCAACAATCAATGTAGCTTCTCTAGTCCAAGAAATCAAAGGATTTCTAGAATAGGAACGACTGAAAAATCTGAGAGAGAGGGTTGGGATCAATTCTCAGATTTTTAAAAGTCAATAGCAATCAAATAATACTAGGCTTAGAAAGAGAAGAAGTAGGTTGGAGGGCTAGAAATAGAATTTAGAAGAAAAGAATATATTAGGGGAAGAGAAGAAATTACTAGAGAGAGAAAGAGGAAGGAGGCACCAAAATTTCATTAAATAAAAAATAAAAATACATGATTAGTTTTAGGATAGAAAACACTCTATTTATAAAATTTGGATTTAAAAAATAAAAAAAATAATAAAAAAAAAAAGACTAAACTACCCGTATAACAAAAGAAAAAAAAATGCATAAAACAATGCTTTCTAAAAAAATAAAATCATGCGTTATAGATCATCCTTCTAACTTATCCTACAAATGTGTCCTAATGTGGGGCCTTCAATTAATCCAGGGGCACATGTAAAGTCTTTAAAATCCTCATTAGTTGTACCACGAACCATCATCGAGCCATAAAAGATGTATTCGTCAGCCGCCTTTATCTTTGATAAACTTTGAAGGGTCTAATATCCTCATTACAAAGTCTCTCCTTTGGTCTTTGGTCAACATTTGACCATGGAATAATACAATTGATATGTGGTGCTATGATGCTCCTCTTTGGCTATCGGCACATATATGTTGTTAGACACATGTGCATAGGCTTAAGGTCTACACATGAGGAGTCTAAATGAGCGTGCACAATGTGCTGGATCACAAGTAATATGTTGGAAAAAATGCCAGAACTCCCAAGTCCCACATAGACCTTGCTAGGTAAGGATGCGGAGTAAGTACTACCCCTGCCTGTCCCAAGCTCAGAATAGGTTGTGGCTCCGAGGGGCCCACCACAATGAATAGGTTTATCAACACTATCCATCCATTTTGCGATATCATTTTAAGACAAGCTAAAAATTGAGGCAAATAGAAGACTAGAGTGGACCACATAATAGGGATTAAATTCCCACCATTAAAAATTTGTTGGAGCTGTAGAAGTTTTGAATCGAGCTGATATTTGTGTTTTGCCTTCATGCAGGTCTATGTGACCTTGTAAATAAGTTTGATGGCAAATAAACGTCAAGGTGAGCCCCAGAAGGTTTCATAGAAATAAATAGGTTTGATGGCAAATAAACATCAAGGTGGGCCCTAGGAAGGTTTCATATGTGGGAGTCATCTTCACTTTTTTCCTATTGTGTGGTCCACTTGATAAACCCATAAATCAGGATGGACCCATCATAGCCTCAGCCTGGACAGGCGAGGGTAGTACCTAATCCATGTCCACCAGGTAGATGCATAAAAATTAGTCCATCTCATTTTAGTTAATAGAAAAGTACGAACTCATCATGTATTTAAGATGCATATCTCTAATACATAGTTACTGTTGACTAAAATGATATGTACTGATTTTGCCAAACAGCACCTTACCTTTTTATAGCATCATTGTTTTTTGCTGAAATGATATTTTGGATAGCCCATCCCAAAAAAGGCGACTTTACACCAGTTTGAGAAAGATCAAGGTTGTTAAGAGATCGAATCTGAGGGAGGGCAAATGGATGGACAAGACAGAAAAAAGAGAAAAACAAAGGGAGAGGCATAGATGAAATCAATGATATAAACATTTACAAACTCTGCAATTCTTAATTTCATACCAGTTAATTCCAAGGTTGGTAAATACAAATTCAACTTAAAACTCCAATCATCATCATGTAGATTACAGCAACAGTTACATCGCGCGGCATACAACATGAGCTCGAAAGCCCTTATTAGAAATGGACACTATAATACACAGCATGCATATCCCTGCATTAATTATGAAGGGAGATAACAACCATTGCCACACAGCAATCGTGTCAAATGAATTCAAACCGCATAAGAAGCCTCACAGACTTGAGCTTCTCTCCTTTTCGATCGCAGAGTTGCACAGCCCGAATCCCCAACATCAACTCTGATACAGGCAAACATGTCTGGCCAGCGAAGTCATCCTTCTCAGACATGTCATATTCATGCACTTCAATCCGAAGCAAAGCAAGCTCTGGAACAGTCAAGGGGAATTCAAACTCTTCGTTCCAATTCGGCATCCAGTTGTCCTCAATTGCCCTTGTTTTCTTCATTATGGAATCATCTGGCACTCCAGCTATCCCTAACTGCAAACATATTGATCTAAGAGTCTGCCATCCAAATCTATTTGCAACTGTAACATGGGTCCCCCTCCCATATTGATCTAGATGTATTCTATTACTTAGAAACGTATCATTGGGAGTTTTTATTCAGGAAGCATTCAATTCAGGTAGGCCCACCTCTAATTGGTCCAAATCATCTGTTGGCCCCACTGTGGACAATGCATCTCGTCCATTGAACAATTCCAATTCCCCACTGTGGACAGTACATCTCCTGCATTAAACAATTCCAATTCCCCACTGTGGACAATACATCTCCATTGAACAATTCCAATTCCCTAACTGGGCTCTATTTGAACATGGACTAGATGTATTTTACTTCCTAACCATTCATTTGCAGGCCTGTAATCAGATGTCTGGGATTGTCCAATGGAGTTTTGCAGCATCCAAACTGACAGTGGGGCCCACCAAAAAGACAGTTTGGTTCCACCCTTACTGAATGCTGGCTTGAACAAAAATGCTGGGTAGTTCATGTACATCTTTCCATAGTGAGGTCTTTTTTTTTTCCAATTCAGTGAGAGATTACAGCAGGCAGTCCATTGCAGTAGATAATGAAATGCAGACCCTATTGAGGAGGAATTCAGAAATAGGATGAGCAAAAGATCAACGAGCTTGTTTGGCCCTATATTGGTTGTTGTTGTCTTACCCTAACATAGAAGTCTGGTGGGGAGAATGAATCAAAGTGGGTGTGATGGAAATCAAGACGCCACCCATCACCCATATACACTTTCACCTGTTCAATCACATGGAAGCTCAAATTAGACTTCAATCAGGGCGAAAAATAAAAAATAAAAAGGCAGACTCAAGAGAGAATGTGCAGGCAAACCTTTAAGGTTTTCTTCACACTACGCTTCTCTTTAGGATCAAAGACCTCATTATTTGGACCAGTATTCATCAGAAAATCAGGTTTTTTTATATAACCACATCCTCCATTACCTCTGAACATTCCATGCATCAACCAGAGTAACCTGCCATACCCCTGTTGATAACAAAATCCATACACACTTAACAATGACAAACATACGAGAATACATTTAATTTTTATCATGTTTACATCAGGAACTTAAACAACACTAGAGTACAGACTCTACAACTCATGAGTGACAAAAACTATAGTTAAATGCAATACGTTGTGTTAAGATCCAACCATGTACTGCCAGATACTACTTATGCAAGCATCTCAGGTTTGATATAAGTAGCCAAGTACAAATGATTCAAATTATATTTTCCACAATTCTTCCAGGTAGCAATTGTGCCTATGGGTATCACCTTCACCTGGCAATGCCTTGCCTGAGTAAAAGAGGGTTGATGTCAGGTGGGCAGCCAGCTGTGCCAAACTACCGCAAGAATGCATCTTGTTTAGAGGATTGCTCAAGCTATGGCATTCCATCAAAGCAGCATGCCACAACTTCTGCACTGGTGGTGGTGGAAAGTGAGCAACGAAGTCCTAGGGCGTATTTTGGAAACAACATGCTACAATTTGTAAACATGGTTGTAGTGGAATGTGTGAAAACAAGAGATAAAGCGCTGCTTAAAAGTGATGCAATACAACCCCACCGAGTTGTAGTAGAATGTGGGAAACATTCTGCACCAGAATTAATGGATGTGGATAAAGAAGCTAGTCTAGATGAGGAAAATTTTTTCTCACCACTCGGGATGTGGAAACTTCGTCAGTAAGAGTATGGAATGGTGGATGCAGTGTTCGAAATATCGGTATCGCATTACATATCTCACCCTTAGGATATAGATACATATCGGTTATTGCATAGGACATATCGGTTGTATCGCATATTGTATCGTTGTTGTTGGAAACATGGGGAAATATTGGGAATTGGTCGAATTTTTCAATTAAACTTTAGTGATTGTTAAAAAAGACATCAATACACACTTATAAATCAAAACATTACAAAAAACAAGTACACAACATATTTTCTTTGTATTGGGTCCTAATCTATGCGTTGTCTACCTAATTGATGCATGTATATTTAAAGTCTATTCATATAATTTAAAAATGTAAGATGTGTGGAAACACAAGCAATACATTCAAAAGTAAAAGAAGAATCACTAGATCAGGTTACATATGTTTGATTTTATGTTTGGATAAAAGATTGCAACTGATTTGCGAGAAATTTGAAAATTTTGATTTTTTTTTTTAAAGTTTCCGTAACTCGGCCCATCTCCAAATCTCAAAATCGAAGCTCCCAATCCATGATTTTTCATGGATTTGCAACAATTTGACACTAATTTAACATGATTTATAAAAAAAAAAGAGAAAAAACAAAAAGAAGAAAGAAAGATCGAAATCAAAAATGCTACCGGATTGAACCTGTGGGATATACCTCACTACTTATGCGTTTTGTATCACACAGGTGGGATACAAGATATATCGTGGGATATATCGGCCGATATCGTCGATACTTAAAACACTGGGTGGATGCAACCCAAAAGAGGGTTAACTTGATTGTAGCAGGGAAAAAGCACACGCCAAAGAGATTGGAGACGGTTACAAATCATTGTAAACAAGAAAGGACAATACCAAGAAGGTAGTAAGGATTGTTATAAATATGTACTTGAAGGATAGAATTATGGTGGTTAAGAGTGGGTGGTGATAGACTTATGTCAATTATATTTGTTTTGGGTAAGGATATATATGATACCATTAGTGCGTATACACCTCAGCCAGGACGAGGAGAAAGTATTAGTAGGCACTTCTAGATATCATTGGATAAGCTAATGCAGGGGTTTCTAAAGGAGAAAGAGTACTTTTAGCTGGAGACTTCACCAGGCATTTAGGGAAAGAAAGTGGCAGGTATGAGAAGGGACATGGATTTGATGAAAGAAATGAGTTAAGAAAGCGATCCTTAAGTTTGCAATGGCATACAACTAACCTATAGCAACTAATTTTGAAAGACATAAGCATTTGTTGGCTTCTAAAAGTGGACCATACTAATCATAGATAGATTCCTGCTTTGGCACAAGGAATGTAAAGTTATTCATGGGGAACAAAGCATAGGTTAGTAGTCTTATTAAGAGCCTTAAAAAAAAGTGAGAGTACAGGTTACTCAAGAAATAAGAAGAAAAAGATGTTGGTACTTTATGAGAAAGGCCAGTGTTAAGAGGATGTAGACAAGTAGAACTTTAAAAGTATTAAGTTGGGGATATAACTAACCATATAGCAGTGCGAAAAGAAGTGCTTGGGGAATCTAAGGGCAACAAAGATAAGAAAATAAAATAAAATAATGGGAGAATATGGAACAAAAGGCAATTAGCAAAACACGGGCTAATTATAGTAAGCAAAAATCTAAACGTGGAAAACCTTCAAAATACATAAAATTGATAAAAAGAATGCAAACAGCCAGTCCAAGTATAAAGCATGTGATAAACAGTGCAATAGGTTAAGCATTAGAAAGGAGACATATCCCAAGCTCTCGTGTTCACCATAGAGCCCAGAAATCAGGCTGATCCAAGACTCAAGTGGGCAAAACATATGGAACATTGTTAAATCATGTCTAAAACATCTAAAATTCAGTGTAGCCCACCTGAGTTTTGGAATGGTCTTATTTTTTCCCTTCATCCTGGTGGGGCGTGCTTGATGAATGACTTGGATGACATATACACAAGGTGGGACCCACAAACCTATGGGGAGGTTTTATTACCTGGGCACACCCTCCCAACAGTCCCATTTGGTGTGGGTGTGGCCCACCTGAGTTTTCTCATGGTCATTTTTTATTTCTCCATATGGCCAAACATCACCCTATCTCATAAAGGCCTCAGCAAGCAACGGCTAGCTTCAAAGCTTATGACTATAAAGGCTTTAGTGCATTTGACTTTAATAGATAGTCATAAGAGTTTTGAATAAAAGAAAAACAAAAAGAAAAAAATAAAATAAAATAAAATCTGCACCATGAACTTTGTACAGCGCACATCCCTTAGATGGGCCCAGAAAATTGCGTGGGAGGGAGTGAAGAAATAGAATATGAAATCCAGAAATGAAGAGGGATCAGATTTTCTTTGTATTATCTGAAATGAATCCTGTCCATTCCTATTTGAGTGACCCCAATGGGTGAGGCAGATCGGATGCATGCATCGCATGGGCCTTGCAATAGCCTAGTAAACTAGTAGGGTTGTCAATGAGGGCTGGCCTGTCAGGCTTTCGAGAAAGGCCTGCTTTGGGACAGGTGTGGGTTTACGTATCATGCCTGAGGGCTAGGTCCAGGCCTAAAATTCAGACCAGGTCCAGCACATTTAAGGTCATTGAGGCTTTTTGGTAATACATCCATGTAATTATAGATATTTAATTACCATTAAAAAATATAATTTCAACAGAAATTATATTTAGTGTGATGAAGTTTCTCTTCCTCTCTCATTGGAATAACATTCGTTTTACTTGAAAGAGAATATTACAAATTTGAATCTCTATCATAGAATAGAGGGCACGCCTAAGCGCCTAAGCTCTATGGACCCACCATGATGTTTGTGTGACATCCACTCCGCCCATTAGTTGCAGCACCTCATGTGAGGACTTGATCCCAATAATTGGGCTGATCCAAGTCTTAGGCAGGCCACACCACACAGAACAGTGTAGTTGGGAACACCCACCATGGGAACCTTCTTGGGGCCCACTATGTTGTTGATATTCCATGTAACCCATTCATCAGCCAATCCCCACCAGCATGAAGAGTAATCCCAAAACTCAAGTTAATCCAGAATTAAAATGAGCCACAGCTTGAATTTAGGGGTTTTGGTTGTGACAAAGGTATTCCATAATGGTCATATGGCTTCTTTAAAAGCCTTGTTATAGGTTATTTTTTCTGTAACGGCCGTTACATAACTTTTTTGGAATACCTTGGTTGTGACCTTACATTGTTCCACTGGAGTGGCCCACTTGAATCATGGATCAAGCTTATATCTCTTATATACGTTTGTGATGAGGTGGCTCAACTGATGGACATGGTGGATTTCCTACACATCACAGTAGGCCCCCACAAAGCTCAAATGTTGCATGCTCTTCCTAGAAAAAATTGTAGCAGATTCCGTTCCAACCATTCCAATTTCCATAGGTCTCCTATGTTAGTTTTGCACCATTCTTTTAAATGGTGGGGACTCTTCACACATATTCATGCCATAGTAATACAGAGATCTAGATCATCCAAAATCCAAATTGCTAACACCTAATCTAGACCACTCAATAGTTCACCTTCAACCACCTATATGACAGCCATTAATTGGATGCCTAGGATTGTTTGATTAATGTGGCTTTAGAGATGTTCTATCTACAATGGGACCCACAATTTGCATGGACTAGATAGTCGTTTGGGTGGCCATTTTGGAGAAAATAAAAAAGAGGTAGATATCCTATTTCTTTTGTTCTTTCTTACTAGAAATAATTAAATTGAAGATGATAACCAAATCGACCATATCTTGCTAGATTTGTGGTCAATTTGGTGTTGTTATTTCCTTTTGACATAAAATTCAGCAAAAAATGTTCTTTTTCTTTTGAGAGAGGAAAGCTGGAATACATGTAGAATCATCAGAGCTATACAATGCATGCTTTCTTGTAATGTCATTTTCCATTTCTTTTGATTTTTTTTTTTTTTTTTTTTGGGGGGGGGGGGGGGGGTGGGGGGGTGGGGGGGGTAAATTCTAAGATGAATAGTGACAGTTAATAAAATTCAGGAAATATTGGTTTTGTTTTTCTTTTCTTTTGAGTGTGGATGGTTGGAATGAAATATTGGTTTTCTTTTTTTCTTTTTCTTTTTCTTTTTTCTTTTTTTTTCGGGAGTGCGGATGGTTGGAATACATGTAGAATCATTGGATCTGCACATGCATACCTTAGATCAGTTTTTGTAATGTCATTTTCTTTTTTCTATTTTTTTTTTCTTTTTTTTAACTTCAAGTAAATTCTGGAATGAATAGCGACAGTAAAAAAATTCAACAAAAAAAAATAAAATAAAATATATATATATATATATATATATATATATATATATATATATATATATATATATATATATATATATATATATATATATATATTATTTTGATTGTGGATGGTTGGAATACATGTAGAATCATTAGATCTACACACGCATGCCTTAGATCAGTTTTGGAAAAGCCATTTTCTTTTTTTCTTTTTCTTTTTTTGTTCTTAATTTTCTTTTCTTTTTTTTAGTATAGATGGTTGGAATACATTTAGAATCATTAGATCTACACATGCATGCCTTAGATAATATTTTTTACATGTCATTTTCTTTTCATTTTATTTTTTTGGAATTTTTTTCCGGTTAATTCCTTGTATGAATAGTGTTAGTTCATAAAATTCGGCAAAATTGGATTTTTTTTCTTTTCCCTTCTTTTTTTTTTGGATATGGTTGGAATACATGTAGAATCAATAATCGAAACATGCCTGCCTTAAATCAGATTTTGCATACCATTTGCTTCTTCTTCTTCTTCTTCTGTAATAGTGTCAATTCATAAAATTCAGCAAAATTGGGTTTTTTTTTTTCCCTTCAAGTGAGGATGACTGGAATACTTGGATATTAATTTTAAATTTCTAATTTGTGTAATTGCATTTGTTTATGTTTTTATATTTTGGCAAGTGAAGATCTTGATTCCTTTATAGCAGTTTGGGAATTGGGGTTGTAGTGACTTGTGAACGTGTGCTAATTTGTGATTAAGTAGGGAAAACTGGCAATCCAACTAGGAATGAAGATATTGGATGGTAGCATTGTGAGAGTGTAGGTGCGGTAGGGACACCATGAAATGAAATTACTATAACAGAGTCATAATTGTAGGAATCATGCGACTCAAATAACATTTGACACATCAAAAGGGACAAGTCACAGGGTGCAACAACATGCCAAGAGAGGTAATATAAATGCAACGGAATTTGGAGAGTCAAGTGGGAAAAGAAAAAACAAGATGATCTTGATGCGACCCGACAAGAGATGTTTTAATGCAGGGGCATTTTCACCATGGGCTCGAGTGGGGTGGCTAGTGGGATGTAGAGGCACACTCGGGGTGGGCGGCCCGTATGAGGCAAGTGGCTGGTGTGAGGCGAAACCCATGTGATGTGAGGCCCACGAGGGGAGTTCAGTCGAGGACTTAACCCATGGGATGTAGGGTCTGGGCTATGAAATAAAGGGATTGATTCGCCACGCTCTATCAATTTTAGCTTTTAGAACAAGTGGTTAGTTGTCCTGCATCAAAGTGGTATCAGAGCAGGAGGTCTCGTGTTCGAGACTCCGCACTGGGGGTGTTTAATACAGGGACATTATATGGGACAACTACCTCTACTAACAAGTGGTGATCAATGCAGCGGCAGAGGCGGGAGAAGTGAAGGCACCCACAACTCGTGATATTAGGAAAAAATGAACAAATGAAGAGCATTGATATATGAAGGCGAATATGGCTACCTTCACAACCATATGGCAACCCTAGATGCATTATTACATGCAATGGTTGGACTGGCCCAACCAGACGTAGCATGATCATTTTTATAGTATATTGCCACCTAGAACGATGTTCCATAAATCAATTGATGCATCAAAAGTAACAAAAAAATACCAAATATATTTTCATCCTTATAGATAGAATAGTGGATGAGATTGGAAAGAAAAATGTGGTGCAAATTGTAACCAACAATGTGAAATAAATAAATAAATAAATAATTTTAAAAAATAATTGATGGAGAATAAACCATTTATTTTGGTTACCATGTACCACACACTACATCAACTTTATATTTGAAGATATTGGAAAGAAGAAGTGTCACAAAATTGGTTAAAAGGGGAAGGAAAGTGACAACATTTATCTACAATTATAGCCACCTAGTCGCCATATTAAGGAAATTCACCGGCAAGAGAGAGCTAACTGGGCTTGCAGCAACTTGATTTGTGATAAACATTTTAGTCATTGAGAGTTAGTATAGCATCTAGGAGAGTTGAGAAAGATATTTGCTTCTCAGGAGTATCTCAACACAAAACATGGGTAGAAGACATTGAGGATACCAATTGAGATTGTGCAGACCATCAGGAACAACACATATTAAAAGAAGGTCGCAAACATCCTCAAGATGATGGAACCACTAATGAGAGTCCTTCGTCATGTAAAGTCCAACTAAATAGCTATCATGAGCTTCTTCTATGATGCCATAGATAAAGTGAAGCTTGTTATTTTTCGTGATTAAAGAAGATATGTAAATTACTGGAAGATGACCGACAAGCATTGGATGAATCAACTTCACCATGACCTTCACGCAACAGATAAAGTTTTTATTATTATACACTTGTCGTTAGCAGTGTTCGAAATATCGGTATTGTATTACGTATCGCATTCTTGGGATACGGATACGTATCGGTTATTGCATGGGATATATTGGTTGTATCGTGTAATGTATCGCTGTTGCTGGAAGCATGGGGAAACATTGGGAAATTAGTTGAATTTTTCAATGAAACTTCGGTGATTGTTAAAAAAGACATCAATACACACTTATAAATCAAAACATTACTAAAAACAAGTACACACAATAGGTTTTTTTTGTATGGGGTCCTAATCTATGTGTTTTCTAATTAAATTGATGCAAGTATATTCAATGTTTATTCATATACTTTATAAATGTAAGAAGACGTGTGGAAACACGAGCAATGCATTCAAAAGCAAGAGAAGAATCACTAGATTATGTTACATACATGTTTGATTTGATGTTTGGACATAGATTGCAAACGACTTGCGATAAACTGAGAATTTTTTATTTTTTTCAATTTTCGCAACTCACCTCACTCCAAATTTCGAAATCGAAGCTCCCAATCCGTGAAAAATCATGGATTTGTAACAAGTTAACACTAATTTAACATGATTTACAGAAAATAAAAGGATCGAAATTCGAAAATGCCCTCCAGATCGAACATGTGGGATATATCGCACTACTTGTGTGTATTATATCGCACCGGTGGGACATATCGGCTTAGCTGATATCGTCAATATTTAAAACACTGGGTGGGATATATCGACACTTACCTATGTGTTTCGTATCGCACAGGTGGGATACAAGATATATCGTGGGATATATCTGCTGATATCGTTGATATTTAAAACACAGGTCGTTAGTAGTTATTAGTAAGTTATTTAAAAAGGTGTACACGAGTCGAATTGAGTCGAGCTTGGCATAGCTCGACTCGGCTCGGCCACTAGTTGACCCTAGCTCAAACTTGGCTCAGCTCGGTCCTTGAGCCCGACAGGTCGGCTCGAGTCGGTTAGCAACTCCAGCCAGTTCAAGCCAAGATCGAGCCTATGCTGCATTTTCACAAACACATGGAGTGCGCTTTCAATTTCTTTCTATATGTAAAAAAGCAGCAGCTATTTACAGGTATTTCATCAAACTCCTTGTAGGCAACATCAAAATCAAGAAAAAAAAAAGGGTATTTGTTTCATACACGTACCTTCCTCACCACCAACCGACACTTTGTTGAGTCATTTCATCAAACACTTGGTGAGCAAAATCAATATCAAAGTAACCGAGTAACCGAACTGGTTTGATCCGAGTCGAGTCGAGTCGAGCTCGGGCAAGCTCGAACTCGGTTCAAAATTTTTTCAAGCTCAAAAAATCAGCTCGACTCGGCTCGAACTAAATTTCAAACCAAGTCGAATCAAGCTTTTTCAAGTCGAGTCGAGCAAGCTAACCGAGCTAACTCGGCTCGTGTACAGCCCTAGTTATTTATATGGGGTAAATATTAAAGTCTTTATGTTCAATATTTTAATGTAGGATACTATTTAAATTTGAGATACATATATGTTGCATCATTTATCAAGGATGATAAGGTTCCTATCAGGTTGAAGAATGTGATAAAAATAATAAGAGTCCAACTTTGCAGACAAGGACATTGAACAAAGTGAGTACAAGTCAAGGTGTGTCGTAAAGGCTGTTACGTAAAGGTAATGGTGGCAACTGTTACACGTTACAGGGTCGTAAAGGTCGTAACGGCCGTTACAGATAAAATGACTTGTAAAGGCTGTTATAGCCCCTGTAACGGCCTGTTATGTCCCCCGTAAAGGCTGTAATGGCTCCATAACGGCCCATTACGGGGCCGATACAGATTTTTCAGGTTTTTTCAATAGAAGAGAGAGAGAGAGAGAGAGAGAGAGAGAGAGAGAGAGAGAGAGAGAGAGAGAGAGAGAGAGAGAGAGAGAGAGAGAGAGAGAGAGAGAGAGAGAGAGCATAACAACTGTTATGGGGGTCGTAACAGCCATTACAGCCCGTATCGTAAAGGTAACAATGGTGGCTATTACGGCCACCGTTACTGTTACGGAATACCTTGGTACAAGTCTTTAGTTATTAATCTTTAATTTTATTATTTCAGTACTATAACAATATAAATGTTTTGGTTCCACAGTTGGAAGTATATGCACTTCGCCAAGGCAACTTCTTCGATGCACTTGCACAAAGGGTGGTCCCTAAGACAACTCTGAGTAAGAAATTGATGTTTTATTACTACAATGATAGAATTCTTTTATTAGTAATGTAGAATGGATTTGACAGTTTACTATATGTGCATAACATAAGTTAATTGGTGCATACATTCTAGAGATAAGTGCAAAAACTCTTAGGACAATTATGGTGAAAGTTTTGAACCAGACAACTTTTTCCTCTACTGCGAGATGAATTGGAGCTGTTTTGTGCTCATCTATTCAAATAACAGAAATAGATTGCAACCCAATACATTAGATCAACTTGTCTAGATGCATTACAACATGTAGTTGAGATTACAAAATACAGAGCGTGGGGCGAATCTAGTTGTTGAAGACAACTTTTGTCCAACACACTTGGACCATTTATGATGAGGATACACTTCAACCATGATGAGTACCCATTTCTACCTTTGTTAGAATGGAGTAACAGGTAGAAGATGACAATGAAGTCGAGGTGCATGACTCAGTTCTATGCACAGGGTAACAAGAAAGTTGTGTAGCTGTCTTAGACCAAGAAAGGTTATGAAAATTTTGACCCAAAAAAGAGAGTACTATTAGTAGTAGCGAAACCAAGATGGATGATAATGGTGGTAATGATGATGCTAATGTAGCTGCTGGTCTTGCTTCTAATGTTACTTGGCACAAGGGGGTATAGTTGTCTACAAATCACGAGGCCAATGATCATTGGTGGAGTAAAGGAGGTTGGACTTTTAAGTGTATCAAGTCACAATACAACTAGCCAGGGAAGAGCATCATGGGGAGGCTGGCACTAGTGGCACTAAAGGAACTAAGAGATTAGATTGCGTACAGGTATTGATATGGATATGCCCATGAAAAATATAAGGATCCTATTGAGCCACTTTCATGTTGGATTAGTCCTGATTGATATGATTCATATAAAGTAGGTCAACATGGGGGACATACATATCCGGATCTAGATCTAAGTTATTCAGCATTGCAATCTCACTCCAACCTCAATAGTGAAATCCGTAGTAGGGGTGCTAGCCGCAATATGGGACGACCTATGGGTAGGCTATGGTGGTGGGCCTAGTGACTATGACTGTGGGTCTAATCTAGCACTGTGGATATTCTTACTCAGGTTAACACAACAAATGCCCGATGGCAATGATGATTATGATCAATCATCCTCGGATTTCATTGGCATGGTATTTTCCTCCATTATTGTGGATATGCGGCATTTATTCTATCGTTGTAGTCGAATGATGACAACGTGGAGGTTGAGCACCCACAAGCAGCAAGATTTGCATTATGGTGGTGACACATTTGTGTATATAAATTGTAAATTTGTAATATTCTTGTATTTATATTTGTTCGTTGGGCTTTGACATTATTTCACGACATTTTTGACATTATCTATAATATTACTTTTATTATTTTATGACTTATGCAGTGTTGTCACGTGCAATCACATAAGTGATTACATGCGCGCACAATCGCATACATGGGCTTAGATCGCATATGCGATGGTCGCATATGCCATGCAGGATAATGGCATACTAAAGTATGTGATGGCATAATCGCATAACCATGGCATACTCTAGTATGGGATGGCATAATGGCCAACTGTTATATTTCTTGTAAACTGTAATAACTTGTAGAGTCGTACTTGTAACTTGCATTGTTACATCAACTCATCAGGATCCAAGTTATCAATAAAATTTCTATGTTTGTAGTTTTTAATAATTAATTCTCTCCTAGTGTAACTTGTTGATTGTTTAAATTTGCTTTTTTATATATAATATAACTTATAAATGCTCTAATAGTCAAACTACAACAAAATAGGTATAAAAAAAATACCCAGTCCAATCACTCGTAGTAACTAGACATAGTTTTCCTTAATTTTTTAGAATTTATGAATTTTACCATTTTTTTTTTTTCAAATAATAATAATAGTAATAAAGAGCC
This sequence comes from Magnolia kwangsiensis, assembly GCA_037074715.1. Taxonomy (NCBI): domain Eukaryota; kingdom Viridiplantae; phylum Streptophyta; class Magnoliopsida; order Magnoliales; family Magnoliaceae; genus Magnolia; species Magnolia kwangsiensis. Next base: position 76,029,647 of record CM073578.1, read on the forward strand.
ATCAGCCTTACCACTCACTTATGCGATTATGCAATCGCATAACTGATCAGCCCAGGTTGATGGCTTATGCAATTATCTGCGATTTGACAGCATTGGACTTGTGTTTTGATACATTGTCCATGGTTATATAAATATAAATAATTATTCCTCTTCTTATTAAATTCATTACCATATGATTTTATTTATATTGACTCGTTGATATTAGATATTAAGAAATTAAATATAAGAATTTTATAGTCAATTTAAGTCTGCTTATTAGGTTCATAAAATCATTAGATAGGCCGAGACAACATTCTTACCAAAAAGTGGACCGTTACACCATAATAAACATGTTCAAAACAAAACCAATATATATATATATATATATATATATATAGGAAAAAGGTACTATGTGCTCGACCTCACGATTAGCTCCCGTGAGGTCGAGCTGTGTAGGCCCTACCGTGATTCATGTTGACCATCAACACCGTGCATTTGATGGGTACCCTTTAAATTATGGGATATCCAAAAAATCAGCCATATATGGAACTCAGGTGAGCCATACCATCTAAAATCATGTGAAACACCGTTAAAAAATATAAAAGCACTTGGTGGGGCTCACCTAAGTTTTGAATGCTGCTGAAACTTGGTCTGAACCCTTATACAAGTGGGACACACATAATGGATGGGCTGGATTTGCAAACCACATCTTTTATGGGCCCCAAAAATGATTATGAATGTTTTAATGGTGCACGGCCCCTCTCCACTTCTGTAAGTGGTGTGGCCCACACAAGTCACGGATTGACTTGATTTTTGAGACCTAGGCCCACGATGGAATGACGCATCTGACTAATGGGGTAGATGTTCGAAACGAATCACAGTGGGGCCCACACAGCTCGACCGCATGGGACGAAGCCGTGAGCTCGAGCGCATTGTACCTTTTCCCATATATATATATATATATATATATATATATATATATATATATATATATCAAGGTGTGCCAAAACGGTTACGTATCGGACATAACGGCCGATATGTAACGGTAACGGTGGGAACCGTTACACGTTTCAGGGTCGTATCGGCCATTCCTCTTTTTTGTGCCCGTATCGGCCGATACGGGCCCGTTACGGGCGTAACGGCCGTTACTGACCCGTAACGGCTAGCCCATAACGGTTAGATAGCAGTAACTTTTTTTTTTTTCATTTTAAGATATGTTTTTGTTGTTTTTTTGAAACTTCTTGCTTCCAAACTGTTTCTCACTCCTACTACTAATTTCGACCAACCTTGGCTGGGTATTTGAGATAAAAACACATTAATAAACGGATTTTGTTGAATCAAAGCTCGGTGGGTCATTTTTCAGAAATTCCGAATTCGTCAAAAATAGGTATTTATACTTTTTTTAATATGTTTTGTTGTTTAATCATGCCATGTGATGTGTTAATCATAGAAGAACATGTTAATATGCATTTTACAAATTTGGGGTGCCATTTAATATTTTTTTTTATATTTTTTTCTATTTACACATGAATTTTGGCCTTTTTTTAAAAATTAGAAAATTTAATTTTTAATGGTTGTTTTGCTGTTTTAATCATGTCATATGATGTATTAATCATAGTAGAACATGTTAATGTGCATTTTACAGATTTGGGGTGCCATTTAATATTTTTTATATATTTTTTTCTATTTACGCATGAATTTTGGCCCTTTTTTAAAAAATTTGAAAAATCAATTTTTAATGGTTTTTTTGCTGTTTTAATCATGCCATATGATGTGTTAATTATAGTAGAACATTTTAATATGCATTTTACAGATTTGGGGTGCCATTTTATATATTTTTTTATTTTTTTCTATTTACGCATGAATTTTGGCCATTTTTAAAAAAATTCAAAAAATCAATTTGTAATGGTTGTTTTGTTGTTTTAATCATGTCATATGATGTGTTAATTATAGTAGAACATGTTAATGTGCATTTTATAGATTTAGGGTGCCATTTAATATTTTTTTAATATTTTTTTTCTATTTACGCATGAATTTTGGCCAATTTTTTTTTTTTAAATTCAAAAAATCAATTTTAATGGTTGTTTTGTTGTTTTAATCATGTCATATGATGTGTTAATCATAGTAGAACATGTTAATGTACATTTTATAGATTTGGAGTGCCATTTTTTATATTTTTTTCTATTTACGCATTAATTTCGGCCATTTTTTTTAAAAAATTTAAAAAATCATTTTTTAATGAATAGTTTGTTGATTTAATCATAAAATTTGATGTGTTAATTATAGTAGAACATGTTAATGTACATTTTACAAATTTGTGGTGTTATTTTATAATTTTTTTTATTTTCAAATTAGTGACTTTATGTTTTTATTTGCTTATATTGGACAGGTTTTGCCTTGGAGCTTCTTAGGGTTTAGTTAGAACATAAAATCATTTTTATTAGCATAGGTCATACAGACATACACTCGTACTCATATCTAATTATTTAGTATCTACCAAAACCTAAAGAAATGTCTGGGTCTGGCCAACAACAAGTAAGGATATTAGATGTCAACATTGTGAAAGGGTTGGTGGTACTAGGCACCAAATGAAGTGCAAGTATTGTGATAGACTAATGACTGGTGGAATTACCCGTCTCAAACAACATTTGACACATTGAAAGGGTCAAGTTGCGCCATGTAGTAGAGTACCGAAAGAGATAATATTTTTAATGCAAGCTAGTCTGAATGAGTTGAAGGGTAAACGTGCTGCTGCACAAAAGAAGAAATATGATATTTTGGATGTAGCTCGACAGGAGGTGTTTGGTTCTGAATATATGGGCGTTCATGATGAAGATATTATTGATTCTGATGAAGATTTAGATCGAGAATTAACTATAGCTAGGAGAGAGAGCTCGCGTCTAGCTCTTGAAGAGGAAGAATGTTGTAGCATGTTTGGCACGCATGGGTCAGTGGGAGTGGTAGTGCAACTACTTTTGCAGGTGGGAGTGGGGGGTAGGTTTGATGGGTTACGACGTGTGTTTGGGAGCCGACGACTGACATCTTCACGTGATGCCCCTATACATTTGGATGAAAAAGTAAATGAGCGTAGGAGATTCTCTATTGATCCAATCTTGTTTAGGAAAGAATCAACTAAACAAAAGAAGATAAAACAAATGTGGAGTAGAACTTCTGTTGAGAAATTAGGTAGAGCAGCAGCAAAGTTATTTATACATGTCAACATACCTCCTAACGCAGCCAATTCTCCATATTGGCAGGTGGTAATTGATGCAGCAGCAGAAGCAGGTGAAGGAATAAAAGCTCCCACGGCTAAGGAGATTAGGGGGAAATGGACAGATGCAGAGTATGCAAATGTGAAAGCATACGTGGCTACCTTTAAACCTGTATGGCAAGCCAGAGGATGCACGATCATGTGTGATGGTTGGACTGGCCCAACCAGACGCAGCATGATCAACTTCATGGTGTACTACCACTTAGGAACTATATACCACAAGTCAATTGATGCCTCAGAGGTAACAAAAGATTCTAATTATATTACTGGACTAATGGATAAAGTTGTGAAAGAGATTGGAGAAGAGAATGTAGTACAGATTGTGACAGATACTGAAGTATCATATAAGCGTGCAGGACATTTGTTGATGGAAAAGAAAAAATATCTTTTTTGGTCACCATGTGCTGCCTATTGTATTGATCTTATATTGAAAGATATTGGAAAGAAGAATGTTAAGAAAATGGTGGAAATGACAAGAGAAGTAACGACGTTTATTTACAACCATAATCAAGTAGTCGCAATAATGAGAAAGTTCACGAAAGGACGAGTTGTTGAGGCCTGCGACAACTAGATTCGCAACAAACTTTATAGCATTGGAGAGTTTATTCCAACATAGGGGAGAGTTGAGTGAGATGTTCGCTTCTCGAGAATGGCTCAACACAAAACATGAGAAGAAGACATCAGGGACACCGGTTGAAGTTGCGAACACTATACGGGGCAATAAATATTGGAAGAAGGTCAAGTCAATCCTAAAGGTGATGGAGCCACTAATGAGGGTACTCCATCTTGTTGAAACCGACGAAGCACCTACCATGGGCTTCCTATACGATGTCATGGATAAGGCAAAGTTGGCAATTCAACGTGATTGTAGAAGCTAGGAGTCTTATTAGAGAATAATCGACAGGAGATGGACAAGACAACTCCATCATGATCTTCATGCAGCAGGTTACTATCTACATCCTAGGTATAAATATGACCAATCATTTGTTGAGATGATGAAGTTCGTGTCGGGCTAAAAAATGTAATAAATATATTAGAGCCTGACTTAAATATGCAAATAAATGCGTTGAATGAATTAGATACATTTAGAAATCGCCTTGGTAGCTTTGGAGATGCTCTTGCACAGCATGCAGTATCTAGGTTGCAACCAGCCGAATGGTGGATTAATTTGAGAGAGAGTACGAACGCTCTCCAAAAAATTACAGTAAAAGTTTTAATCCAGACAACATCTTCATCTAACTGCGAAAGAAATTGGAGTTGTTTTGTGCTTATTCATTAAAAGAATAGGAATAGATTGCAAACTAGAACATTAGATAGACTTGTCTTCATGCACTACAATATAAAACTAAGAATGCGACGACATCATAGGAGCATTACAGCTGTCGATGATGGAGACTATTGTCCAATAAACTTGGACAATATTTATGATGAGGATGACTCGCTTCTACCTTGGTTGAAAACAAGGGAAGAGCAAATTGAAGAGGATAGTGAAGAATTGAAAATTAATGACCTAGAAATACGTAAAGCGCAACAAGAGAGTTGTGCAAATGTGTTGGACCCAGTAAGAGGGACAGCGTTTATGCCAAGTACGGGTACGGCTCAAGATCAATAAAAGAATACGAGTGGTGGTTGCGTGACCGTGTCAGATGATGGTGACGATGACCCCCTACCCCTAGTGCTGGCACTTCTGGTGTTGCTTAGCGCCTTATACAGCCGTCTACAGATCGCGATGCCGATGAACATCGACGAGGTGGTACACGAGGTCGGACCTATAAGTGTACTGAGTCACGATACAACCAGGAGGAGGGTACATCTAGTGGTGCACCGGGTCTGAGAGGTCCGGAACATCAACAGGCTCATAGTCTTGGTTATTATTATGGATATTCTTATAGTCAATTGGATTATGATTATGATAGTTATACTGAGCCTGTTCCAACACATTCATGTTGGAGTAGCCCTCCCGATCAATATCCATATGATTATAGATATCCAAATCCAAATCCAAGTTACTCATCACAGCAGATGTACTCTCAATCTCAAGATTCTCAACAGCCTGAGTATGGGCACCAGTATGGCTATTTGACGGGCACTAGTGGATATGCAACATCTATGCCTATTGGACAGCCTCAGCCTGATGGTGACGATAACGATGATGTGGAGGTCGAGCAACCACAAAAAAATAGATTTTCATTTTGTTGGTGACTTGTGATTGTGAGTATATATTTGTATTAAGGTAAGTATTTGCAGCAGACAGCTCACAGCAATATACTATTATTGCAAGAAGTCATGCAATCATGCACTCACTTGACACTGCTGAACTTGTATTTAAAATAGCTCCCCTGACCACCAATCAAGTGATCCTTAATCAAATTGCAGGGGAGTATATCAGACACTACTATTTTTATTTTTATTTTTTTAATATTCCTGACTTGAGGATGACAGGTCATAGACAGGAATCACAATCACATGCATAGATATGTTCGAGAAATTCCTCAAAAATAATTACAAACACCTAATGTAAGATATTTTCATATTACATTCATTCTAATATATCTATCATTGATAGTAGATAGTTAGAAAATTAAATATATGAATTTTGTAGTCAATTCAGGTTATCTGGTTCATAAATTCATCAGACAGTCCAATACAACTTCTCACCAAAAAGTGGACCGTTACACCACCATAAACATGTTCCAATTATATATATATATATATATATATATATATATATATATATATATATATATATATATATATATATATATATATATAAGACCATTACAGCATTGCCCCAGTCGACTTGGTTATACGTATTTTGTTAAATACAATCACATAGTTTCAATTTTATGAAAAATATTTGCAGCTGCTATTACTTCTTAAACTTCTTGATAACCACTGGAACCAATCTTGCTTTCTGTGATAGGAATAGCTAATCTTCCTTGAATATTCATATCCATCTTGTATTTATTTAGAAATGAATTATTCAATGAACCATGTCTAAAGATTACAATGTTCTCAAGGAGGACTTTATGAGATTCCACATAACCTGAACTATGATTTTAGGAACTACAAGAGAACCTCTTGTAAGTTTCCATTGTACTCATAGTGGAATATGGTTTGAATAGAGAAGCAAGTTATAAATGTAAAAGAAGTATATATAATCTGCAAAATCATTCACAATGAAATCTCAATATAAATTCACCAAAACTCATGGCCTAACCTGCATATTAAAGGCAACCATCTGAGCACCATGCATCCATCCAATTAGTGGGTTGTAATTTGAAGAGTCAAAACGTATACCTTTTGGGTATACTCGCAGAAGATTCTTTTGGGTGAACCTGAAAACAAAGACCAGTCAATTGAAATAGCACTTGAGAGAATAACTGCAATGCCCAACAAGCAAAAAGTAAAGACTCGAGTTTCGTTTGTTGTATACAGAAAATGAAACAATCATTGCTTTAGACTAAATAAAATAGATCATAAAAGACAGATAAGTTCCTTCTAGCTATCTGAATCTTTCTTGCACCTTGCTTGAGAAGTGTTCGCTCTTCTAAAATATTGGATAACTGATGACTTTTGAATAAGCTATACAAGCATAAACCCAAGCACATGAACAGATGCAATGAGTCTCCTTGATAAAGAAATAATAATAATAATAATAATTACCTAACAATATCAGTTCCATTAGTCAGTGCAATCTTTTCAAGCTCCTGTTCACTCAAGCTAACACGTTTAACTTTATTAGGCTCCACCTTTAGTGCCTCCTTCAGTCCACCTTTTGGTTTCCCAGCACTAATAGCAATTAGACGCTTGTATTCAGGCGCTCGGTTTTGATTTGTTTTATGCTCATCATCATCAAGATCTTCTTCGTCATGATGTTGCTCATTCTGCTCACAGGAGATGCAGATTGTCAAAATTTTGATAATGAATCAATGTAGTGCAATGGACATTATTTCTCAGCACACCTTATCATCAACTTCAACTTCGGCTTCATGGTCTGGGACCTCCTTCCCCCATGCTTCTTCCTCAGCTGGATTCCTTCCCCTTGGTGGTGCATCTTCCTGCTTAAAACTTTTAGATTCGAGGTACTCTTTTGGTGGTTTGGTTGAAATAATAATCCTCTTCTTCAATGATTCAGGTGAAGGGAATTCTTGTAAGGATTCTGACGACGGTTTAAATAGCATATCTCCAAATGTTTGAGTAACCATCTACAAAAATTATTTTTTATGTGGTCAGCAAAATTTAATAAGGAAAAAAAGAATTACATCAAATGCAAGGAATTCCCAATGCAAAATGACAAACACACGCACTGTCAACAGTTAAGGAAGCCAAAAAGTTCATTTACCATCATAAAAATGGTCAATCCAAAAGAAAATGAGCGGTAAAAATCCAGAAAGAGATAAAAGAGTTATCACCTCAGCTACTTTAGCCTGAAGATCTGGAGTGAGGTGGTCTTCTAGAGTTATTACAACAGGATATGGAGAAGCAGAAAAGGCATGCTCTTTAATTGACCTCAAACATTTAATAAGTTCCACCGGAGTAGTCAGCGTCCTGGATTCACGTAAAAAAAAAAAAAAAAAATTAAAAAAAAAAAAGAAATCACTTCAAATTGAAACAAGGAGACACCATAATATGCTTCACAAAGTGCAGCCAGATCAAGCTAACAGAAGATTTTCCAGAAGCCAATGGAAACTTATAGTAGTTAAAAACCCTCAACAGGTGCCAGATTTGGACAGCATTATAGGGAAAAGAATGGAAAGCATGGATCAGTTGATTCATTGTGGCAGCAATGTCAACTCGGTATCAGCAATCATGATACTAGCACCCTTTCTGATCAATAGGTGACTCTGATATTTTATAGCAACAGCCAAGTAATCAACTCGTCACATGTTTTACTTGGCCAATGTGAATGAGGTGCAAACCCTTTATATTAAGAATCCAGTTAGACCACTTTTCAGCCATTTTTAGTCATGGGAGATATTTCACAAATGTTGTAAGCAGCGTTTTAAATATCGACGATATTGGCTGATATATCCCACGCTATATCTTGTATCCCACCTGTGTGATACGAAACTCACAAGTAGTATGATATATCTCACATGTTCGATTCGGTGAGCATTTTCAATTTTTTATCCTTTTTTTTTTCCAGTAAATCATGTTAAATTAGCGTCAAATTGTTACAAATACATGGATTGGGAGCTTTAATTTTGGGATTTGGAGGAGATGGGCTGAGTCGGGGAAAGTTGAAAAAATCAAAATTTCCCACTTGATTGCAAATCGGTTGCAATCCTTATGTCCAAATATAAAATCAAACATGTATGTAACCTAATCTAGTGATTCTTCTTTTGCTTTTGAATGTATTGGTTGTGTTTCCACATGTCTTCGTATATTTATAAATTATATGAATAAACTTCGAATATATTTGCATCAATTCAGTTAGACAATGCATAGATTAAGACCCCATACAAAGAAAACCTATTATGTGCACATATTTTTTGTAATGTTATGATTTATAAGTGCGTGTTGATGTGTTTTTTTAACAATCACTGAAAAAATCGACCAATTTCCCTATGTTTCCAACAACAATGATACATTACGCGACACAACTGATGTATCCCATGCAATAACCGATACGTATCTGTATCCCAAAGGTGCGATACATAACGCGATACCGATATTTCGAACACTGGTTGTAAGAAAGAAAAAGGGGGAAAAATGGTAAAAATTTGTGTAGCTTCGAGATTCATCTATTTATGCTTCGAGTTATAAAAGTGAGATCTTATCATGCAAGGGTGTATGCATCTCAACTCAGCCAGATTCCCTTGCCAAAGAAGAAGCTGCTAATTCCTTCCTCCTGAATGACAGGAGTGAACTTCAGGTTCCTGCATGTTTCCTGTTTTAGATTTCAGTGGATGTTTTCCTTGTTGCCTGTGGTACAAGATTGTAGTATTGCTCTGTTTTGTTATTTCAATTAAATTCTCAGCTATTCATCAAAAAAATGAACCATGCAGAATGGTAATTGGAACAGATGCATCCTAGTACTCAATTGAAGAAAATCACTTAAAAACTCCAATAAGAACAACCTCCGAAAAAAGGTACTTTGCCAGTTGTATTATGAATGCTTACACATTCGAAATGGAATCTAGCTGTATGTCAATCTAGTTGTCAGGTTTAGAACCGCATATTAATGTGTAGTAAGAGTGTAAGCATGAAGAAGGGTTGATCATATAAGAACCTTATTCAGAACTGAGTTTATATTCTGCTCCAATATTTTTCTCTTCATCTTTGTTGATCCCATATCCACCCAAAGGTTGGCATGTTCCTAGCGTAGATTACTTATGCAGGCCCCGTTTGGCACACACAAAAGAGCTGTTAGCATTAGTGTTATTATGATAGTTAATCTCGCTTTTGGTGCTTAAATTCACTAAGCTCATAACCAAATGTCAAAATAGTGTATTCACTGCCTATTTTGTCTGGCGTTGACTGCCGTGTTTTGCTAATAGCTGGCTTCCGGTTTTCTCAGAATCCAGTTATTTTGATAAGGGAGCAGTTCTAACATGCGTTGCATAGTCCCATGAAGGGAAGAAAGGTAGATCGGATCCAAACCGTCCATCAGGTGGACAGCTTCTTGTTTACCCTGAATCCCAAAATTCAAGCCCATCCAGAACTTGAGAGGGCCATGCCATAGGAAACAGGTGAACTGGGGACGCTTGTGTTTGGCCCACCTTAGTTTTGAATAGGCTTGATTATCAAGATCATGGGCGAAGCATCGGTTGTTGAATCTGATGGCATCATGGATCTTATGTAAATAAGTTGTTCACCCCACCTTTGTGGTAGGCACACTCCCACACCTCGCCATACTTGTTAGGCTTTCTTTCCAACTTTTTGAAATTGATGGGGACTGAAGATAAGCTAGTGGACTATCTTAGCTGATACACATGCACTGAGAAGAATGTACACGTGTGAAGGTTTTCAGAAAATCCAGACCATCCAGATTGCTGAGTGAACTATGGATGGAGCATAACCTAAAAATGGAAATCACCTCTCACATAAGTATGTGATCACTTTTCGAACACCATATATCCATTGCATTATCAATACTTACATAAAAAGACAATTGTCATCGCAACTTCTATTTTATCCTCGCAACTTCAATCATGATAAAATAATTTTATCCCAGCAACACTATCCATATAGTTGTATGCATTGTTTGAAATATCTCCAATATTATCGTTTTCTCCAGCTTGGCGATACTGATAGCACCGGTAGTATTAGAAATTCCAAGCATCAACAATTTATTGCTAAGTACTGCCAACGTATCGATATCGCCAATATTTTCAATTGTGTAAATTCCAGGTGTCGCTTGTATTACTAATGTATCGATATTGCCAATATATCGCTAATATTTTCAATTGTGTAAATTCCAAGTGACAGTTGTATCACAAGTGCATTGACGATATTCCAATAATATTGCCAACATAGAGATATCACAGAAAATTTGTTTATTAAAAAAAAAATCTATTTCAAATTTTTTTTATTAACGCATTTTTTCATGCAATTTTCAATTTATCGTTGCTAATATTGATAATATCTCAATATTATCATTATCGCAACATGCGCGATATCAAGACCACAATCTTTTGTTTCCTTTCCTATTTTTGATGATTTCTTTCCAAAATATCATGAGTTGTCGATATTCTGCAATATCGATGGATGTTTGGATGGAAGGTTGGATGGATGGGATGATTAGCAAAGCCTGCAAATGGTTCTTACAACGAAACACATGCTTTTAAGCCCCCATTAAATGGAAACTTATTGTGTATACATTCTTTTTGCAAATTTTTTATTCCTAAATATGCGAATATGTGTATTTTAGCATCTCCCAAAGTTTCATTGAAAATTCTACCATTTTCCCCATGTTTTTTCTCATTTATAGTTATCAGCGATATTGATATTGTTTCCGTATCCCTGACTAGCGATACTGATACTTCAAACATTGGTTGTATGACACGTGCCAAACGGAGCCAAAAGAAGGAAATGAAATCAGGACAGAATCTGGTTAGAATGGAATTGCTTCGCTCATCAACTCCATACCTTCCATGAAGAATATTCACATCATCTTTAGTAGAATTTGCCCACATATCCAGTTCAATTACTCGTACGCCTCTCTTCAGTGCCTTTATGATCGGAACATCACTGCAGTCACTGCTTAGTTGGTTCCCAGTTAAATAGGAATTATGGCCTGTATATATGAAATAATGCGATAGTGGAGCATTCATATCCTGGTGGACCTGGAATGAAGCAGCACTGTCAAATACAATTCATGGTTCAAAATTCAAACTATTCAATACAAAAGACGAAAGGTCAAAATATAAGAAAACAGAAAGCAATTCAAGATAATGCTTAGAGATGATGTGATCTGATCAGTTGCACAAAAGGTAGAGAGGAAAAAGAAAAGGTATTATGAAGAATGAAAAACATTAATTCTGAAATTGAAAGAGAAAGCCTTATGTTTAACTTGTTGGCTCATTACTAACTCTCAATAAAGAACAAAATGATTTCTTAAAATGATAAGGACTCTAACAAAGTGGTTGTGATTATATTAAAATGGACGGCCATTCTACTCATTTTGTATGTTTGCAATGAAAAGTGTGTTGCCGATGAGTCTACATGATCTTCTCAAAAGATCTTCTCAAAAAAAATATACAGACGCTGAATATGGAATGAACTTTGTGAACAAAGTAGATAAATTATTTTAACTGAAATGCACTTGGCGGAAGGAGATGACAAACACCACAGTTGGTGGCATTAATATGAATACATGGTCAATTCGATAGCAAATTCAACAATCATCAACTCCATTACAATTTCCATCTTGGCAATATTTATGGGTGGACTTCTTCAGACATGAACCTGTTCATAACAAAATGTGTATTTGTTAATCAGGGTTGTTTAAGGGCATCATAACGTTTCTTTGGCGATTAGGAGTCAGGATTGGCATCATGGATTTGTCCATAAGAGGTGATGGCTTCCAGTGTTCGAAATATCGGTATCATGTTACATATCACACCCTTGGGATATGGATACATATCGGTTGTATCACGCAATGTATTGTTGTTGTTGCAAACATGGGGTAACATTGGGGAATTAGTCGAATTTTAAAATGATACTTCAATGATTGTAAAAAAAGACATCAATACACACTTATAAATCAAAACATTACAAAAAATAAGTGTACATAATAACTTTTCTTTATATGGGGTCGTAATTTATGCGTTGTCTAATTGAATTGATGCAAGTATATTCGAAGTCTATTTATATAATTTAAAAATGTAAGAAGATGTGTGGAAACACAAGCAATACATTTAAAAGCAATAGAAGAATAACTAGATTAGGTTACATATATGTTTGATTTTATGTTTGGACACAAATATTGCAACCGATTTGCAAGAAGTTGAGAAATTTTAATTTGTTTTTTTTTTTCAATTTTCCGCAACTCAACCTATCTCCTCCAAGTCTCGAAATTGAAGCTCCCAATCCATGATTTCTCATACAAAACATGAAAAATCATGGATTTGTAACAATTTGCCATTAATTTAACATAATTTACAGGGGGGGGGGGGAAGAATCGAATTTTTTTTTTTAAAAAAAAAAAGCTCACCAAATCGAACATGTGGGATATATCACACTACTTGTGTGTTTCTATGTGTTTCATATCGCACAGATGGGATACAAGATATATTGTGGGATATATCAGCCAATATCGTCGATGCTTAAAACACTGGTGGCGTCAGATAGAAGTATAGCCAACGAGGCGTTGGATAACCATCTAGCATGCGAGGCGTCAAATAGACAATGATCTACAAAGCCATTGAGCTCTTGAGCTTTGTGGTTGGAGTGTTTATTATTCTCTGTTCACAAAGTTAAATAGTATATGCATGTCGTACACCCAAGAAACATGCTATGCGGAGTAGCTTCCATTGATTTTTTAAAACATATTACATTCTAATCCGTGGTTTGACATGGGCCCTTAATTACATCCCTAAGGAAAACCCTTCATTAAAAGATAAAACCAAATGAAGCTATCCTTCCTACCATATGGGGTTATGGCCCTTCATCTTCAGAGTGTCCAGATCCTCGATCAGTGAGGTTTGCAATGGCCTTAGCGCACACAAGCAGCTAGTCTTATACTGTCGTGGGCGTCCTGCCAAAAATAAATGGATGATCATACTCTAGTGCCTATCGGATGAAGATAGGACCCTCTACATCGGGCACAAATGTTGCAATAGGTCTACGCCTTGGCATAGAGAGTTAGGATATGAGAGAAGCTAGTCTTTAGATTGCATGCCCTTTGTCTTTATACAATGGGCCAGGAACGAGTTGTGCACTATGTCATTAATGTCGTAATGGGTTTGTGCCATAGCATCGAACTCTATCTCCCTTTAATGGCCTAGCGCATGGTGTTATCGGCACCTTGGGAGGCCTATGTGCATGGCACAGGCCCTCCCAAGGTGAAGGAAAAATGTTCAGGCAAGTTAGGCGTCTTTTGGTAAGTGTTTGCGCCAAAAGTTCCTAGTTGCAGAGGCGTGTCTTTCTCTGTGTGTCTCTCGAACCGTCTGCCCATCTGAATGTGCCTTTGCCATGGAATAGGTGTTGGCGTATTTATAGGCCATGGGGCCTGATTTTCTTAGCGGTGAGGTCTTTGCACCTGCCTTAGCAGTCTTACGACAGAAGCATTGCTGATCAGCCTGCTAAGTTGTTGAAGCTTGTCATCGACTTTCAATGCAGGCAAAACGATGTTGTCCTGAGATGGCACAAAGGTGCCATCGGATGCATGGGGGGCCTAATATCTTCTTGGATAAGCACAAAAGTCTCAAAACCCTTAGATTTCCCCACAGCAGTATGTACCAAAAAGCTTGGTGTCTTGTGCTCATAAAAATGCGGGAAATCCTAGTGGGAAATGTGGTCGTGGACCATCCTATTTTTTATGACATGGAAAATTGATTTTTTTTTTTTTTTCATATGTCAAAAGATGCATCCTTAAGTCCATTGTACATTCCAAATGTTACGGGTACAATGGATGATGGACACAACCCTTAAGCAGCCAAGGCTAGATGGTGAAGCTCGTTTCAGAGTGTCTGCACATGTAGCTTTAACATAGGACTCTCTTTAGCCTTGTAGCAAGGCTTTAGGCATCTCATAGTTATTACCAAAGGAAACTGCCTTGCGAACAAGCTAGTGCAATTCGACCATGAGCTGGAAGCCACAAAAGCTAATGTCGACACTGCTTCAAGAGCTTGTGAAGAGACACAAAAAAGCAATTAGAGTCACTATTAACAACGAAGAGCAAGTTCGAGCAGTATCAGTGAGAGAGGATGTGTTTTCCTCTAAACTCTTGATCGTTAACAAAAATCAGCTAGCAATACTTATAGCGATCAGGTGTGCCGATGATATTCATGGAGTGTAATGTTTTCAATGTCGGTATCAATGAATGTATTGCGCCCTTGGGATATGGAAACATAGCGGGTATTGCATAATGCATCATTGTTTTTGGGAAACATTGGAAAATTGGTCAAGATGTTCAATGAAACTCCAAGGAATGTTAAAAGGCATCATTACACACTTAGAAATCAAAAGATTATATATATAAACAAGTATACAATAAGTTTCCTTTGTATAGGGTCCTAAATTATATGTTGTCCAACAAAAGTAATGTAACTATATTCAAAATCAGTTCATATAATTTATAAATTTAAGAAGACATGTATGCAAACATAAGAAATACATTGAAAAAATTCAAAAACTTCCATCAATTCGCAAATTGGCCTCCAACCACTATAATGTGATTTTTTTCACACTCTAATTGCAAGTTAAATAGGTGAAATGGGGGAATTTTGAATTTCCCCCAATTTAACCATTTTCCCTAAATTTGAGAATCAGATTGTATTTGATATTTTGAGCATCCAACATTTATAAACAAATGAATTTTAAGGCTAAATAATCGCTGATCAATCTAAATCATTAAAAAAATAATAATTAATAAATAATTACATTTTTTATATTTTAAATTAAAAATAACTTTTTTCAAAAATTTTAGAAACTTCCATCAATCTGTAGATCCACCTCCAACCACTCTAATGTGATTTTTCTACACTCTAATTGAAAGTAAAATGGAAAATTTTTGAATTTTTTCCAATTCCCCCAAATTCGCAAATCGGAGGTTGAAATCCATGATTGAGCATGCAAAATCATAGATTTCCTCTTTGTTATGGTGATTTTAAATGGCTACAAAAAAAATAAAAAAATAAAATCAAGGTGGGGGTTATCAATGGTATTATGTATCCTCGATACATGGAACAATATAAATACAAGATAACAAAAATATTGCAATGTTCAATATTACCACAATACATTGCCATATTTCATGAGATATCAATCGATGCCTAGACATTGTAACACTTCCTAGCAGTTTCGTGCTGACCATCGATATTAATAGTATCGGCTGATGTATCGACCGATACTATCGACACCGCAAACACTGATGGAACAATTAAGTCTTCTTTCTCCCTCTTGTTTTTCTTCTTTCTCTTGTTTGCTTATGTTTTAAGCTATGCCATAGTTGTCGCAATAGGTTGTATGCACAACAATGTATGTTTCCCATGTGATGGCATCAACTGTAATCAGACAGCACATGATTGTTGGGTTGACACTTGGTCACTATACAATAATGGTTACTTTGGTTGTGAAGATGAGACGCTCGGTCACGACAATGTTGTAGCACAAGGATAACGCGGCTTTCAGACGGTTGTAATGCAGAAGTATGTCCAAACTTGAGAAGTATTTCACAAGAAAAAGGGCAAAATTTGTCATTCTCTAAATCTTGTCAATACACCATTGTGTGCAAGAGTTGTTGAACTTGAGCTTGCTAATCCACATTGGTTGCCCCTCGCATGCAATGATTGTATACTTGGTGGTTGTCAAAGTGACATAAGGGAGGAAAAGGTGGTGCAGTTTATCCTCGTGTGGGAGACTAGGCTGATCCACTAGGGATTCCTTGGGATTGTCAAGCAATGGCAACGATGGCAAATGTAAATAGAACATTGCTCCACAAGAAATAGGCCAAAGGATGGCTGATGGTGCTGCCATTTTTTATTTTATTTTTTTGAACTCTTTATTTCCTTGTTGCTTACCTTTAAGTTATTTCCACATCACAGGTATTTTGAATGTGTTGGCCGACTTTTATAGCTAACTTAATTATTGGTTTAGCCTAAAAATTGGCTCAACTATAGATCTAGATGGGCTTTAAAAATGTACTTTGTGCCAAGTTTTCTTATGTGTCTTTCAAACTTTCGAACGATTCCCTACTCTAATCTCTGCTTGGTGTGAATATACAGCTACTTACCTGTAACTGACGTACAAGTTACCCAAACGCATAGACCAACTTACACATAAGTGACTTAAAGCTTATATCAAAACAGGATTATTGGTGACAACTTAAAGAACTTATAGGCATCCAAACACCCCCTTAAGAACATCTCACAAGGAATAATAGTCTCTTCTGGTATGGCTAATTCATGGTAGGCCTGCGAGATAAGCGGTTTGGATCGGATCACCAGTTGCCATGTCATGTGTTCATTTTGTGCACAATGCTCCTCTTCCAACCACATTCCCCCCCCCCCCACCCCCCCCCCCCCCCCCCCCCCCAAGGTATATGCATATTGCAAGAGAGGGAGTATGATAATCATTGACACCATATATACATATTGCAAAAGAGGGAGAATGATATTCAATGACACCAAATAAGTCTCTTATTATTTAATCAGATATGATGAATAAGAATTCTTCTTATTTTATAACTGTGAGAATTTCACTATAATCACTGCGGACCACTTAATAGGCAGGGCGTACGTAGATCTCAAATGGTCCCAAAGATCACTCAGATCAATGGTGGGTGAGCACAGTCCATTAATCAGAAGGTTGGAATGATGGTGTCAAGGTGGTGGGTGATTAAAGAGTCCATGTGCAACAGAGTAACAAAGAAGAAACATGAAAAGAATGGGGAAACATACGGAAACGGAAGGGGAGAGAGGGGAATTGTGTTCTCCAAAGAGGTAGCGGAAGAAGGCTTCGAGGTTGAGACCCTTCTTTTGGAAAATGTTGAGATGCTTGAATTCGCGAAGGCTATCGAGGATGGCCTGAGCGTCTTCCCTAGTGGCGTTTTTCTGTCCTTGATACTCCATAAGGAAAGTCTGCAGCTTCTCCACACTCATCACTCCATTCTCCGCGTATGTGTCGAACGCCTCTTTTATCTCCGCTGGAGGTTCCGCCGATCCCAGCTTGAATTTCCTCCTGAAGCACAAGCATACCCTATATGTTGTCATCGCTGTCTTCTTCTTCTTCTTCTTCTTCTTCCTCTTGTTTTTTGGGTTTTTTTTTTTTTTTTTTTTAAAAAAATATGTATATATCTATCTATCTATCTAGATTCTAGAAAGAACATAATGGAAAGAGCGACGGAATGTGTTCCTCTGCTCATGATCGTCAATTGAAGAAACGGACGCGATCGGTGCACGAAAAGCATCGAGTTCCCGAATTATTTGAGGATAGCGTGTCCCTTTCGAGAAGGACAGCCTTCTTCTGGAAATCGGATTGCGTACTGAGTTATTCAGTATGCTATTATCGAACTGAGTAAACTCAGTTGGCCCATCTTGAACGTATTTGGTCTTATCCACGCTGTCCGTCCGTTTTTCCATCTAATTTAAGAGATTGGGCCCAAAATTGAAGTATATCCAAAGATTAAGTAAATTATACCACGTAAACAATTGAGATAATGATTTCTACAGTTGAAACCTTCCTAGGCCGCACAGTGATGTTTATTTGTCATCTAACCTATTTATAAGATTACAATAGCATCAATGAAAGGAAAACACAAATATAACAAAACTTCCGTAGATCCGAAGAATATTTCAATGGTACATGTTCAATTCAACTTTTTATTATAATGTGATCCATTTGAACATTATATATACTTCATTTTTGGGATCAGGCCCAAAAAAAGCAATGGAATGAACGGATCAGATAATATAAATCACGGTGGACCTCGTAAGGTTTGCTCAGTACGCTAAGCGCAGCGAGTTACTTGGCACGCAATCCCCTTCCTTTCTTCTGATGCCTGCAGGTGGGTCCGTCTATTATTTTGTCTTTAAACTTCCGTCCTGTCCCATTCGCCTTCCTTTAACTTGGACAGTAATTACTCTTTCAATTCTTGGAAACACACGGACTTGGATTCGGTAATCACGCCACCACTGCCGACTTCTCACTAATCGCAGGTGCTGTAAGTCTCACTATCATATATGTGTATCCATATTTCCACTACCTTTTAGCGCATCATGCTAAAAATGAGGTAGATCCAACCGCATCATACTAAAGTGTAGTGATTGAACGCTAACTATTAAAAACTTCTTAACACCACTGTAATGATTATTTGGCATCCAACATGTTATTTAGGTCACACATACCTGAATAAAAGCTAAACGCAAATATCAGCTTGTGCCCCCAACAAGTTTTTAAGGGATGGGCGTTCAATTCAATCACCATTGTTTTGTGTGGTGTGGCCCACCTGAGAGTTGGATCTGCCACTTTTTTAGGCTAATGCCCTAAAATAAACTGGCACAGTGTATGTGAACGACATGGATAAAACTAACGTATTGTTGGGAGCCCATAGAACCGACCGATACTGAGGTCACTATGGAATCTGATTCGGGTCTGGAAAACACTTCAAAAGTTTTTTTTTTTTTTTTTTTTTAAAAAAAAACCCTATCCGGGAAAGATATTGGCCACAGAATATAGCCTTGATACAGGTAAATACCAGGTAACTTAGAATCCCTGTGTCCAAATCTCCATCTGGTCCAATTTATTCTAACCATGATCTAAGACATGAGTAAAACTTAAAAATCAAGTGAGATATGTTTGCACAAGGTCATATGTGTGATCGATGGCTTATATTTAAATTTTATAGGTGATTGCCTTGCTGATTTGTAATCAACTCAATATTTGATTGAAGGCAGGTGCCACCATGTTAGGTCTAATTGATTTGACACTAGGCACAGGATCTAGCTATGGTGGTTGAGATTAATGATCAGCAATTTATGAATGGTAAGGGTTTATCCTTCCTAACCAATTCTTTTTACCTTATATATTAAGGACCCATTGTTTTACCAATAATTAAAATTATTTATCAAAAGAATGAATATGAAAAGAAATGCTAATTTTTATTGATAACTAAGTATGCAATTCATTACTGTCAACAGAGAATCTAAATAAACCAAAGAAATAAATAAATGATTTGATGTAAGAATAATATTAGATATAAGCACTGATCACATTGACCTCACCTTATCTCTAACTCTATTTTGAGAGCTACATTATTTCTTTTTCCACTTTTGCTCTTGTCAATCCTATATGTCAATGGTTAGATTTTGCTATTATATTCTATAAATATTATTGTACAATGTAAATGAAATCAATTTTAAATACCAAATTCAATCTTTACATGGTATCAGGCTAATCACCTGATCCTCTTTTCCCGTTCTTAGTTGTAACTTCTCTCGTTCTTCTTAATACTATGGCTCTCCTAATTTTATTTCAACTGATATATCTTCTGACACAAATGTTATTGTCATTGCCCCTTCTCCTTATTTCCTTCATCATTCCGACAATCTAGGGGCTATTTTAGTTTCTCAATTGCCTGTGGGTGACAACTATGCCACTTGGTCTCGTGCAATGAATATTGCTCCAAGTGCCAAGAACAAGTTCAAGTTCATGGATGGTTCCTTAAGCCATCTAAAGAATCGTTTCCTTTCTTTTCCCTCTAGAATAGATGTAACCATATGGTACACTCATGGCTACTCAATGCTTTGCACAAAGATCTTGCTAATAGCGTCTTATATTCCTCCTCTGCACACGACATTTGGATTGATATCCATGAGTGTTTTGCCAAAGGCAATGCTCCTCACCTTTATCAATTGCATAAATCAATTGCTACTCTTGAATAGAATACCATGTCTGTTTCTCCATATTTTACTAAACTAAAGTTATTTTGGGATAAGCTTACGATACTTATTTCCCTTCAACCTTGTTTTCGTGGAGCCTTGAAAAGTCTCCATGATCACTAACAGCAAGAGGGAGTTCTTCAATTTCTAATGGGACTTCATGACTCATTCAATGCTATGCGTAGTCAAAATTTACTCGTGTAGCCTCTCAACTGTGCTAAGTATCATTGTCCTTAAAGAGGAGTGTAACACTCCGGATTTTGGCTAATCTGGGATTTGACATCCTTAGGCAGTGGGTCAATTAAAACACCTGAAAAATCGTTCAGAACCCAATTCCATAGCCAAAGAAACCACTTAGGATTAATTTCTTTAGAAACTAAGCATAAGATAGCTAGCGCAACGTTGGAGTGGCTGAGAAACAGTCCCTGATCACTTTAAATACGTTCTACAAGACCCAAATCGAGTAGAACCAATGACCCTATAATACTCTATAACCTCGGATCAAACTCTAAGCAGGTCTATTCTCTGGACCACATTGAATTTTTGTATGGGATTTAGACCGCGCATCGAAGGTCCGATACCTCCTATCTTAGACCGTTAGAACCGCCCAGCTGGACTTGACAATCATTTCGAAAATCAAGTCAAACCGATAATCACAGACTATTTCATTGAGCCCGGACTGAAGACCGCAAATAGGGACAGAATTGGAATTTCAAATTCAAATCTGGCACACGACTTAACACGTCAGTATTGAGCATTCTGACCGTCAGAATTCATCCAGATTACACCCTCGGATCAGGAAAAATTTCTATTTATTATTATGAGACTTCCAGCCCTGATCTATGTGCGGTGACCACTGAACTGAAACTGGTCCGCCACGGGCAATCTGCGAATCCTGCCAGACTGAAAACTTAATACGTGCTACATCTAGTACGCATGAGCTTAAGTCCGATCGCAATCGACCAGGGGACCACCAGAAAGCAGCTTTTGGACCGAAACAGCCCCGATTTGGATATACCTCAAGTATACTTTGTTCCCAAGCCTGTTTTGGGCACATTTGAGCTTATAAAAGGGGTTGAAACCCTCACTTCTCTCACTCATCCGAATTTGCTAGAAACCCTAGCAAGAGTGAGAGAGAAAGTGAGAGTTTGTGAGAGAAGGTGGGAGAGCTTTTCCTGCTGCTGCTGTACGTGCTTAGGCAACGCACTCCGATCACTTTCCCGGCGATTCCTCTGCGTTTTCAGGTAAGAAAAATCCTAGAAAGTTGCTGATTTGATGTTTCTTCCGTTTCATAGCCTGATAGTTAATAAATCTTGTAAAACAGGTTCTCTTATCACTGTAGACGAAGCGTATACGCTCGGTTCGAATTTCAACATCCATAAGAGACAAGGTACGGATATTAGACGCTTTGATTGACTGTTTCCAAAGCTTTCAATGTCGTTTAATAGTAGATTCTTGACGGCAACGCCGTTTGACATGTACAACATGCTCTCCGTTTCCCGTTTTGTAAATTAACGAAGAATATGAGATTTAGGGCATTTTAGTCATTTGTAGGAAGTACGGTCTACATGCATATTTTGCTGACGGGATTGACATGGTTTGTTGCCGCATTAGGGAGTTAGGAATGCTTGCATAATCAGTTTGGCGAAGAGATTCGCCTAGTTGCGCACTTTGGGTCGACATACTATATGTAGACTTAAGTGTGTAGTGTATGTGTTTGTATAAATGCTTGTACTAGTATGTATTGAATTAAATGATGTCATGTAGTAGTTTGAGAATGATTTCTTGATTAATATGCTGACCTAAATGATTTCCTATATGTTGACCATATGCATGATTCCATTACATGCATGGAATGTAGGTGTTTGAAGATTTGCTTAAGTTGAATGTTATAACATGTGTTAACATGCTCACATGATTGTATTTCAATTCCAATACCTTTGCATATATTGTTGATGTGATTTCATAGATGTGTGGGACTAGACTTAGTCCAGGCAGTCGGTAACCGAGCGAATTCGTGGCTGACTGGTCATAGCCACGAGCGACGCGTCGATGAACGTGATTCGTGTTTAGAGTTGGCGGCAGTGGTTAGGCCACGCGAAGTGTTTTAGGCGATCGCGCTAGTCGAGCCCGTCAAGTAACCCGACTGGCCGATGTATGTTCACCTTGTATGAGTCATAACTGCTTGAACCTAGGGTACTGAACTTACCATTGTAAACCCTGTTAACCATGGTACCTTGATCCACGAAGACTCATGAGCCGGGTATGGTGGTATGGGACACCGTGGTCGAGCTGTCGGCCTACGCTGGGGCCACAAACCTCCCCGTAGTGACCAGTGAGCACCTAGACTCGTGAGCAGATTATGGTGGTATGTGACACTATATTCTAGCTGTCGGCCTACACTGATCAGGCGACGAGCCCTTTGTAGTGACCGCGAGCGTATTCTGAGTCCACGGGAGGCGACGACCCTTCCGTTGCAGTAGAGTACGGTAGGCCTGTATTGATAAGGTGATGGGGGAGCGGTGCAACGAGTGCGTGCAACAGCCCTGATAGCCCTTGCAGCGACCTACAAAATATACATCGTATGAGATTACTAGGAGTGACGACCCTAGACAGGATCTGTGTTGGGATTGATATAAGGGAAGTACCTTAGTTTCCCAATCCTGCTGTTTGAATGGACTAATAATAACTTGAAAATCATATCACCATAGCATTGCATGTGCCTGGAAGATGTGGAGCACTCTAGGGAGTGTGGCATGCCGCGGTCGTAAGATGTTGCCGCATGAGGGTGATCGTCGGTGAGGGCATACATCACGTCATGTCATAATTGCATTAACAACAGTATTAGAAATGTTTGAATGACTGCTTTACTATTATCGCCTGATTGATTTGATAACATGTTAATCTTTGTTCTATTATTCCACTGAGTTAGCTACTCACTCCCACGTTACGGGACGGTGTTCCTGGACACCCACCAGACCTTTTTGTGATTGCAGATGATGGCGCGGCCTGTGAGGCGGAGCCGGACTTGATGATGATGAGGAGGATCCCTCCTTTATGCGTGTTCTGATCGACGGGATTACAGGGAGGTTGATTAGATACTTTGACATTTGTCATTTTATATTTTTAGCGCACTCATGTATATTCGTTTCATCTACTTTTGGAGTATACATGTATGTGTATAACCTGGTAACATGTTCACACTCTGGAGACATACCACAGTTTATATATGTTATACATACTATTACAGACTTCCGCTGGTTAATTTAACTGTCTCTGGAGTATGATATGCGGTTCTAGCTTAATCTCACTCATGTTTAATACATTATCACAGACAACATTCAATCATACATATCTATGTTGCATAAATAACATTTTGGAACTCGGGAGTTGGGTTTTTGCTCAACCCCCCGATTTTCGGGATGTTACAAGGAGAAACATAAAGAACTTCATATCGTTCTTTCTTCTGACATCGTTGCCATGATTGCACTCGGCTAGCCTTCCCACCCGGGATCCACTACTCAAGTTGAATGTCCCTTTGCCCCTACCGCTTAGGATGATCCTTCTTCACGCTCTTCAGGACATCCTAACATTTTTTGCACCCATTGCAAACATAGGCCACGCACGTTTTCGTTGTTACAAGTCAGTTGCCTAACTGAAAAGGGACAACAAACCACGTATAAATCAAGTCTAGCATGACGAAGAATCTTCTACTATGCCCAGATCACCTTAATTCACCACAGACCAATACCAACAATTGGTGTCTCTCCTCGATTTAGGTAGTTCATAGCCAATGATTAACCTCATAGGTAAGTCTGATAGTTGGATTATTAATACCAGTGCTACAAACCACATTTCTCATTTTTCACAATATTTACATTCTCTTTCTGAAATCCTTAATCTATCTCCTATTCAACTTCCAAATGGACATAATGCACCTATATCCCACATTGGCTCTATTTTTTTATTTGATACTTTACAATTTTTGAATGTTTTATATATTCCATCTTTCAAATTCAATCTACTTTATGTCAATCAGTTGACTAAAACCCTTCATTGTTCCGTAACTTTATTTTTTTCAATTTTTTTTTTTTTAAAAAAATCTTTCAGGACCTGTCACCGAAGGGGATGATTAGAGCGGGTAAGGAACATGGTAATCTCTACTTCTTTCAAGCACCTAATAAACAGGCTTTAGCCATTTCTAGTTTGGTCTGTACTCCTTTAGATATTTGGCATCTTCAATTATGCTTGGACACCCGTCGTTTGCACATTTAAAATCAATCTTTAGCACTGCTAATAAATTTTTTGAACACTGTATTGTATTCCCTCAAGAAAAACAATCAAGATTACATTTTCCTAATAGTTCTATTTTAAGTTCAACAACTTTGAATTATTCACTATGATACTTGTGGCGGTTACTCTACCCCATCTTTTTCTGGTGCCCATTATTTCCTTACAGTCGTTGATGATTTCACATGTTGTACATGGGTTTATTTACTAAAATTTAAATCTGACTCTTGCTTGTATCTTAAACAATTTACAATTTTTATTTTTATTTTTACTTTGTTAAAACTTAGCTTCACAACTTTATTCGGACTATCCGAACTGACAATGGAAATGAGTTTCTCTCGTGACATACAATCTTTCCTTTAAGATAATGGTGTTGTCAACCAACATTTTTTGTGGGGCTTCGCCACAGCAAAACGGTGTTGTTCAACATAAACATTGCCATTTACTTGAAGTAGCAAGAGCACTATATTTTTAAGCATATATACTCTTAGATTTTTGGAGTGAATGCATCCTAACTACAACTTATCTCATTAATCGCATACCCACCCCCATTTTACAGTGCTGAAGTCCATGTGAAGCCCTTTTTCATCATAAACCAAATTATGAACATCTTAAGACCTTTAGATGCCTATGTATGCTCATTACGTTCGTTATAAACACAAATTTAACTATCGTTCTTGCAAATGTATATTTTTAGGGTACCTATTTGGTAAAAAAGGATACGTGTATATGATCTTGATACTAGAACTCTTTTCACAAGTCGAGATGTCATATTTCATTAAAGTATTTTTTCCTTTTGTGAACCACATAACACCTATCAATCCTTCTCCACATGTTATACATTTACCACTCTTAGATTTTGATATTCCTCCTAATACTAATTTTCCCAACTTAACACTTGCTACCCATACAATTGGCCCTCCTATCGCCCCTACTCATTCTCGGCTACCCTCTCCAAAACTTGACCCTCTTACCTTCGTGACTACATTGTTCTAGACCCTATCAAATCATCAACTTTAAAGATAGTTCTCGGCATTTGTAGTTTTACATACAGTAAGAAATTGAAAGTACACTCTGTGTTTGTGAAAATGCTGCGCATGCTCGATCTTGGCTCGAACTGGCCTGAGCTACTGACCGAACCAAGCCGAGTTGCCCAGTCACGCTCAAGAATCGAGCCAAGCCGAGTTCGAGCTAGGGTCAGCTAGTGGCCAAGCCGAGTTCGAACTAGGGTCAAGCTTGACTCGGTTCAACTCTTGTACACCTTTAGTACCAGTAAGTACTTTACCCCCTTTTTGTAATTTTTTGGATTACAATTACTTATCTCCTTCTTACAAGTCATTTGTTGTTGTTGTTTGTGGATGCTGAAGGGTGAATTTTCTGTGGAGATGGGAGATTGACTCTCCTTTTCGCTGGTTGCTTGCTTGAGGGATTTTGTTTAGGGATAAAAGGGTATTATATTTAATCAAAGTATCTACTAACCAATTATTACGATCTTACAGTCGGTTAGACCCTATAGAAACGCTTAAGATTGAGAATCCAAATATCTCTAACCCTAAGATGAATCGTGAGTTTGTTTTCCAGAGATTTCGAGTAAAAGACCATGGTTATAAAGAGGGAGGGTGTTAACCAACCTCCCCTTTGCCCGTATGGATTTACGAACTTTACTTTACAAGATCTAACTAATTTTTAAGGAATGAGACTAGTTCTCATGTATATAAAATATAATGCAATGCAATGACAATGGTAATTGATCGATCTGAATTTCTGATGGGCAAGATCTAATTATATTGACAAGTCGCAAAGCATACGCTTGAAACGATCGAGTGTAGAGTGCAAAATATGTATATATGAGATGCTTTATGTCGTATTGATGCTTATGATAAAATAATAGCCAACCGACTAATGTTTCAAGTGGACCTGCTCGAATTCTATTGGCAAGTCTAAGAGTATATGCCCGCCAATTATATATAGGAACATGATGGAATGTAATGTATATGTCAAAATGATGGCTAACTAGCTAAGGTTTCTTATGGGCAGGACCCAATTATATTGTCAAGCCTTAAAGCATACGCTTGCCAATTAGATGCGAGAAATAGATGAAATGTAATGTAATGCTAATGTCTATGAGGAGTAAGGGGTTTAAGAAGGGAATGAATGTTGTTCGATGTCAATGCTCTGGTTTGATAAAACTGATTGAAGCTTGAATAGCTAGATGAACGGTAGTGTCACAAGGCTTGATTGAGTGGCTTACATTTGAACTTAGGTGGTTATGGAGGCTTGGACTCTAGCTAGGCTAGACTAAACTAAGGTTGGTCTCTCTCTCTCTCTCTCTAGTGGAGGGATGACTATATGGCTAAAGCTCGAAGGGATGATGAGGCTTCCTAAATTTAATGGATGGGAGTTGATGTTTATAAGTGCTTCAAATGAGAAGGGGAGGGGATTATTTATAGCTTCTAAACTAGTTTTCTTGTAATTCCTGGTAATACTATGGGTAAAAGATGGTTGAAGGGCTAGGATTGAAGATTCTCAAATGGCATCATCTCATGGGTTAGATGAGATGGAAAAAGGATAATTTTGAGTAAGGAGATGGGCATCGGATTAAATATACTTCAACCGCACACTTAGGGTTTAAAAAAGAGTAAGTCCACATGATTGAGGGACGCCACCCCAAAGAGGGGGAGTGCCAGGTGGCTAGTAGAAACTTGGTCACCGTCGGTCCGCACTTGGACTCTTTGCTTTAGCAAGCAACCTCCTCCAAGTGTGTGGAGGCTTTGCTGTGAAGGTTGCTATTTTGAGGTTTTGCCTATTTCTCTAATTGGGCTTGCTTTTAGGCTTGGGTTTGTGTTTGGTTTTAAGCTTAACTAGGTGAGTGACTGGGTAATTGCATTATGTAGGCTGATTAGGTGAGTTGACTCGCCGAGTTGACTAAAGACTATGGTTTTAGGTTTCTAGGGTTATAGACTAAGCTGATTGGGTTGACCGGGTTTATTAGGTAAAATGGGTTGAGTCTAGGGTTTAGGATTGGGGTTCCTAGGGTTAGGGGTTTATGATTAGGTTTTGGTCGTCCATCCATCAGTTCAAAATCAATCAACTTATCAACCTGGGGTGGGATGTCTACAGATGCCTCTCTTTAGCAGATGTAATATGCAACCGAATGCCAAAGCTAGTGGACCCCACCTTTGCCAATCAGTCATTATTCACAAACTCCAAGTGCAGGATTGCAAAGTAGTAAGAACTCGATGAGACTGAGGTTAAATCCACAAGGAATAAGGAACACGATCTAGAACTAATCTGATTTTAACGGTTTGTCTAGGTTTTTAATCCAGCGAATGAGTTCAGAGTATAAATAAATAAATAAATATTGAGGATCAATGAATCCACTCGTAACAATCTAAATATTCAATTTATCGATTCAAGGTATATCGCAACTTGAATTGAAGTCCTATCCTATCCAATCGAAAGATGATTCAGTTAAACCGTTCGTAAACATTAATAATAATATAATTTCAATTGGTTGATTTTCTTATGAAGTATTAGATCATAGGGAATCAAAAGCATCTAAAGCACCCATAGGCGACATTAGATCAATCAATTATACAGATTAAATCATTCTTTAATTCAGGCTAAACAATTGTTAAATCAGAGCATTCATTGTGCCTGGAGTCCACAAAAAATCCAAACATAAATGACTCAAAGACTTAAAGTAAATTCAAATCAAATTAATCTAATATCACCATTCAAAATAATATTATTGAATCTAATAAACTAAATACAAAAATTAACTATAAGCTTCATCCCTTAGCTTGGTTAAGAGATTAGCTTACCACAAACATAATTGAATTAAAACTCAAAAGCCATAAAAACCAACTAGAATTGAAGGATTGATGAGGAGGGAGGACTCCTTGAAGAACCACAACTCCTTTCTCTACTCATACCCTGATTTGTTATTAGAAACTCCTAAAATATTTATTTATATAGGTTTGATTCCCATCGATTTCAAAAACTGACTTAATTTTACGCAGCTATCTCAACTTCTATGGCATCGAGCTCTCATTGAAGAGTCTAGATGAAATTAAAAAACCGTCCAGCAACAAACTTTCGAATTTGCATATTTTTTCAATGTCATTGAACCTCCTTCGATGACATTGAACATATCTTCAATGGAATCAAAGAATGCACAAATATGTCTAGCAACAAAATCATATTTTTCATGATTTTTTTATGAGATCAAAGTGGATTTGATGGCAACGACACTTGCTTCGATGGCATTGAATTGTCGATTTTGGCACTTCTGATTTTCTGCACTTTGGTTCCCTAGTTTTTTCCCTTGCTTGCTTTATTTTCTTGGATCTTGAACACCTGAATTCTTCAATCTTGACCTACATAGATCAAATCCTTCACTTGGTGATTCTTTAAGCATTAAATTTATACTTTAAACATCATTTTCTTCTTAGCTCTTAAAATCACCCTGTAAGAGAAAACATGTGTAATTAGAATAATTAAGCATATTCATGTTCATACAACTAATGCAAACAATGAAGGAATATATAATATTTCACTCTCAACATACCCTCCAACCAGCATTTTGCTAGTCTCGAGCCAAACATGCGAAAACTAATCTTCCAAAAATCTAAATTTCAAACCTTCCTCATAAAACAACATTCGGTGCAATCTTAAACATATGAGTAAAATTCAAATATATAAGAATGAAACATTGATAGTTTAGAACCTAATATCACTAGTAAACAAATAAACAAAGTTCTCTTTCAATAATTGAATCAATAAAATGTATCTAAACATCAAGTTCCTAGTGTGCTTAATGGCTTATAACTTATAATCTGTAAAGGTGAACATTCTCTCCATAATAATAACTATAATAATTACTTCAAAATGGACAAATCAACACAAGTTACTGATTCCAAGCATATCTCATTTTCACTTATTTTTCCATCTTTTCAATTTTATATCGATGACTTTCACTCTATTTTCATTCTTTTACTTATTTTTTAATTGATTTCTCATTAAAACACATATAATAGGTAGCCATTTTCGATTTCACCATTTTTAGTTGATCATTTTTTTTTTTTCATACTTAAGGTCAATAAGGGTCTCTAGACTTGGTTCCTAACACTTTTAAGTAATTATCATCCTAAAATTAGGATTTCAAGTAACTTCACAAAACATGAGTTAGATTTAAATTGTGAGCTAGACTCAATTGTTGTTTAAACTTTCTATTAATCAATTTATTCAAATAACTTATTCAAAAGTTTACTAATTAATTAGACTCCATATTTTTAAAATTTATTCTATATCATATCATAGTAGTCAAATGTATTCAATTACAAAAAATATCTATTTAATTACAAAAAATATCTATCTTCAAACAGAGTTTTGAAATTGAAAATTTTTAAGAGTTTTTGCTTAAAGTAAAAAAATAATGATTAGTTCACCTAATCTCACCCCTAACCTAAAATCTACATTGTCCTCAATGTAAAATATATACAATAAAATCAACATGAGATGAAAGAAATATAAAAGAGGAGTGAATAAGAAGGATTATACCCAAGGAGGATCACTGATATGGTATAAAGTCTTCATCATCTAAAGGGATTAAACAAAAATAAAATTAAAAAAAAATCCTAATCCTAAACTAGAAAAGCGAAGAAAAACTACTCATAATTGATACATGTTATCCTCATTTGGCCAGTATCTTAATAAATTTCTTAGCAAACTTTTTAACCATACCATCTAGAGACCTACTTTAGAGTAAGTTTGGATGTCTTGGACCGTCATAGTTAGGCAAAATCTATGCACCTCATTAAATATTTCTTTATTACTATCACGAGGCGTTTAAAGAATGTATAATTCACCCGTGGTAAAAAATAAAAAATAAAATCAATATTAATATACCATGGTGAATAAGAGACTACAAACAATTAAATATTAAAAAAGTTTTTAACCAATGCAGTCTCCAAAAAATCTAAAGTGTCAAACTTCAGTTTAGAATTCAGCTCCTCCACCTGTAATGGTAAGCATTCAACATTAATGGAATAAGGGCTTTCAACACAATTATCTTCTTGGTTAGTGCCAGGTACCGGGGCATAATCCCACAAGGTATTCACTATGTCTCTAATCATAGTATCATTTGAATATTCAAAGTGTGTTAAACATACTTCTAGATGTTCATGAGTTTTAGTCAAAAGAAACTTATTATCTTTAAATATATGAATCAAGTTTACCACTTGAACAACATCCTCATCCTCTTATGGTTTGTGTAAATTAAACACATTCAATTTTAAGGTCATATTCTCAAAAGATAATTTCATGATCTCATTCTAGCAATTGATTATGGCATTAGTAGTAGCCAGGAATGGTTAACCTAAAATGACAACGATTTGAGTACTTGCATTTATAATTATGTGTGTATCCAAGGAAATGAAATCTATTAGGTAGTAGAATCTATCAACTTGGATCAACGCATCTTCTACTACACCTCTCGGTATCCTAGTTGAGCGGTGGTCTGTAAATGTCATTGAGAAAATTCAGAAAATTTCATATTAGTTGCTGAAATGTTTTAGGTGTTACTACTCGATGACATCGAATAGATCCTCAATAGGTTTTTGATGCCATTGAAGGTCACATCGAGCGCATGTACAAAGTTGTATTAGTATGTGATTTGTTTCCTATTATTGTTGTGATAGTATATATATCAGGTGTAATCGAGCTTTGGGATGCGAGGTGTATTAGGGCTTTTTAATTCGTTACTAAGAGTTCAAGGGCATAGCTAGGGCTTGTGAAGTAGATTCGAGGCTTGTTCAAATCAGTAAGACTCTATCTCTTATAATTTTCGCTTTTATAGTGCATTACTCGTCACTTTATGCCACGATTTTTTTTTCCGCAATGATTTTTTTTTCCATATAAAATTCGGATTGTTCTTATTCAGACATGGTTATGCAATTGCATGTACTTTGCTTGATTCATCTATGTGTGCTTCTACAGTTCTTCAACAGAGCATATAGAACTCTAACAACACTATCCAAATCTATGCAATCAAGATTTGGGTGGTCATCCAAAGTGCTTAAGAATTACGGTCGAAATGATAATTTTGGCTGCACATCCGAACATAACCTGAATTATTTTGCAAGGTTAGCATATAACGAAATGACAAACATACACCCAGTGCTTGTTAAATGTGAATATTGCATGATGAAATTAGGGGTGCACATGTGTTCATAACCCCAAGTGTAGGGTCGCGATGTAGTAATAACTCGGTAAGACCGAGGTCAAATCCATAGGGACTAAACTTGTACGTATTCTGAAAATAACTAGAACCAGAACTAAAAAAAGATCTAAATTGAAATCTGAATAATTGAGAGTAATAGTGAATAATGTTGATTAAAACTTATGAATTTAAAGTTGAGAACTAGGGTGTCAAGGATCCACTTGTAGCTATCAAGATGCTACCTTACTTGATTCATGGAACACAATTGGAATTGAAGTCCTATCATATCCACTTGGAAGATAAAACAATTTAAATTAAACCTGAACTTTTCATCGACTTAATTCTCAATTGAGGAGAATTGTGATAGTTGGAAGGGATTTCATCACCCTACCATACCCAGGAGACGATAGTGAACAACAGGATTTACCAATCTTAAAATCTTAAAAAAGGAAAAGAACATATCCAAAGCTATCACAACATCTATTGTAATTTGAGTCACAATAAGTCATAGAAAACTGAAAATATTATTTTAATATTAAACTAAAAATTAATGAAGCTTAATAAGAACAAGAATCAAAGTAAGATAATCATCCAAACACGTTACAAACTTTACCTCTTATCCCTATTTAAGAGGTTTAACTAACCATAAACATGATTGAAACCAAATATCTTTAATGTTTTAATTTAAACCAATCTGATTTAAATAATTTTTAAACTTACAAGTATACGAATCAGATATAGATATGGTACGTATTACGAGATCGTTCCCACGAGGACTGATTGTCACAATTTGAAATTTATGATTGTTCTTAACTAATTCACAAATAATTTAGCGAATGATCAAGTAAACTATCACAAATTTATGAAAAATAACCGAGAGCGGTAAGGAAAATTCAATAAAGGAGAATACTAGAACTTTTGAATCCACCCCTAATTATCCTAACCCTTATTTTACCTGTTGATTCACCCTAATTCAGATTGATATAAATTTTAATAAAAAAAGTATACCCTATGTCCTTGATCAGGCACACAGAGTATATAATCCTTTAAAGCATGTGGATCATATCTTTTCATCCATGCTCAGGCATGGAGAGATGTAGATTCCTGTTTCTTCCTCTATAGGAAACCTGTTCATGGTCAGACACAAGCACCTAGTTAAGATTCCAAACAACATCCATATCTAGACTTTGGTCGAGCTCATAAAATGGAGAAGCATGAAAATTACAGTTAAGCATACTAGCAAAAGAAACAAATCAATCAGATTAAAATAAATTCAACATAGACAACAGTTATTCAAATTAGGGGCTTCATCTCAGCCCTAGCTACAAGATTAGCAATCCATAGTTTCAAACAAAAAGAAGAAAAAATAAGATTTAAACGCTAGGAACATCTCCCTTCTTCCTTCCTCTCTCTCTCCTCTTTCTTCTCTTTCTCCTCTCCTTGGCTCTCCCCAGGCTTTGGCTCCCCCCATCCACGTTTTGCAGCTCTTTTTATAGCTGCTGGAGTGCCTGTAGTGGTGGAAATCGGATTTGGAAAGTTGTCACACGCGCAGCGAAAGCTTTTTCTCAGCCAAGTTCGGGACTTCATAACTCTCGTGTTCCTTGCATTATGTCTATAAAATCAACGTCTCTTAGGATTTTTTTGACTTCTCTACACGATGGATGGCTTAGATCAGCCATATGATCAAAGATGGTGGCCTACAACCGCCTGAAAAAGTCAATTTTCGCGGATGTGCGAAACCTTTCTCACTTTGAATACTACGTAGCTCAATGGGCCCCACAGAGGTGTTTTCAAGGAAATCCACCCCGTCCATTAGATTCAGGATAAAATTTCAGTCAAGAATGGGTGGTTTTGAATGTCTATTGGAGAGAATAAATTATAATAGGAAGAAGGGAGGAGACCTAGAGAAGAAAGAGGAGAAAGAGTTATTATAATTTCGAACATCCTAGGACAGTCCACTTGTGGCCCTGTATCTCACACGTGTGCTTGCATGGGTGAAAAGTATCAACATGGTTTTATAGTGCTCGAAGCCTTCTACACGATAAATGGATTGGATCGGACATACTTACCATGTATGGGGCCCACAGAGGTCCGTAAAAATGGACTTTCCATCCGTTACGCAGGATGCTGAAAACGAAAATTTTCATTTTTGGACAGACGGTTGCGTAGGCGCTGGTCAGCGCTGCTGACTAATGTGGTGCTCTTCGCCACTTTGTACACTATGTACGCACACGTACACGTGCGGGACCCACTGTGATGTTTCTGTAAAATATGCACCGTCCATCCTTTTTCTCATACTATTTCAACCGTCGGGACAAAAATTGATGTATATCCAGATATCCAGCGGGCCCCACTTAATGAATTAAGGGGTTGATCTGGTTGTTGGGCCACTTCCTGTGATATTCAATGGCTGAAATTTTATATGTACAGTTTATTTATGTCCCTCATTCCATGTATAAAGTTTTGTGTTAATCAGATGGCGGGAACCATGTGATCTTGTAATCTAGACCATTTTTGGGCCTTTTTACGGTGAACGGCTTGATTTTCTTGGATCCCTAGCATGTAAATCCGTTGATCTTGGTCCCCCGGGGTCCGTCCTTTGCTTTGGTTACTTCAGAGCGCCAAATCCACACTTTTAATATCTTTTTTCAATCAACACTCCTGATTTCATCCTACAACAAAAATACAATTAAAATAATCCGTTAAGCATTATCATATACGAAAAATTTGACAATAATCGGGGTCTGATTTGCAATGTTCGACCCTCATCAATCTTAAACAAAACATGAAAAATAAACTAGGAAAGAAGAAAAACTCTTTGACAGCTGCTCCACCCTTGTGTATGCTCCTTGAGACCTTTCTAAACCCTATAAGATACTTTGGAGCATCCTAAGGAGTCTTATTTATAGTTGTGAAACTCCAACTTTTGCACCAAGTTAGAAAAATCTAGAAACCGCCTCAAATTTACGCACTCTACATAGTTTTCCAAATAGACTTCTAGAACTTTCATTTTTTAAACTTGGAGTTTCAGAATATATTTTTTTAGGACAATTTTTAGGAATATATTTTTTTAGGATTATTTTTATGATTCATTTTATTTTTTTTCACTTCAAATCTTCGATTCTCTTCATTCCTCACTTGATTTCTTTGGATCTTTGACATATGAATTCTTCATTAATGACTTCTAAATCTCTAAATCTTCATTTATTAATCTTTTGAACATAAATATTCCTTTTGACATCAATTTCACCTTAAGCTTTTGAAATTACTTCGCACCTGAAAACATGCATAATTAGATCGATTAAGCACTATCATGTTTATAAAATCAAGCTATAAATAGGGAGAAATGTGCAATATTTCACACTCAACACATCCCCTAACTAGCATTTTGCTAGTCCCGGACAAAATATGCATAAATCGATTTTCAATATTAAATGTTCAAATCACTTTTAGAAAATAATCTTTTATCTAATCAAGTATGAATGAGTATAATTTAAAGAAGTGAGAGTGCAATTTTGAAAACCTAGAGCTAAATCATACGAGAAATTAATTAAAAAGTTTCTTTATTAATCATTTAAGAGCATAAGTTTATATATCAAAATTTTTCAATGTGCTTAGTGAATTCTATTTATTTTCCATAATAGACTCCTATTTCATAATGTTAGCCATGCTCATCACTTCAAGTTTTATTGAATAATTAAGTACTGATTCCGAACTTATCACGTTTTCATTCTTTTTTCAGTTTTTTATTTTATATTGATAGTCCCTTTTATTTATTTATTCTTTTCAGACTTTGCATTCATTTCCAGTCTTTTTATCATACATGACCTTTTTATCGATCTCTCTATTTTTTTTATTGGTTATTTTCATCTTTTTAAGGTGGATAAAATTTTTCAGACTTAATTCTCAATATATATCAATAATACACATACTAACAATGAGAAATTCTAGCACAATTCACATAAAGCAATTTGAATTTAGCTTGTGACTTATATTAACATGATATTCAAACTTCCTCTTAATCGATTAAATGAAAGAACTTAAGCGATATTCTTACTCAGTTGATCAAACTCTAATAATTTTAAATTCAATCTCTTATCTTATCATCATACTCAAAGCATTCTTAATTCCACAAATTATTATTTTCCAAACATGTTTTTAGCTTAAAAAATTGAAAATTTTTACAATTTTTGTTCAAAACTAAGAAAACACTTATTAGCTTACCTAATCCACACCCTCCAACCTAAAACCTACATTATCCTCAATGTAAAGGATATAAGCATATAATGCACATGTGACAACGAAAAGAAATGAGAAGTGATGGGAAGATAATACTTAAAGAATGAGAATTGAAGCTTTTTCAAAGTTCTTAATATGTAAATGGTTTAGCATGAAGACTAAACAAACCGAAATTAAACTATCATAATCTTAAATCCTATGAAAATTATAAACCTAACTACACATCTGTCAAACTAGGAGGTCAATTCTAGTACACAGGATTAGTTAGAGGTATGGACATGTCATCTGAATCAAACTTCTCAACAAATGGCTTGAGACGATGTCCATTCATTTTGAAAACATTGTCATTTGTCAAATTCTTTATCTTAATGGTCCTATGAGGATAAATAGTAGTAACAATGAAGGAACTGGTTTAACGAGATTGAAGTTTATTCAGAAAAAAATGTAACTGAGAATTGTACAAAAGGACTTTTTGATCGGTCATAAATAATTTTCGAAGGATGTTCCTGTCATGGAATACCTTCATCCTATACTTGTAAATTCTTGAGTTCTCGTAAGCATTGTTTTTTATTTCTTTGAGTTTATTCAATTGAGTTTGCGTAGCAAGCCAGTGTTGTCTAAATTAAAGTTTAAATTTTTGATAGCCTAATAGGCTCTATGCTCTAGCTCCACAGGTAGGTGGCAAGCTTTCTCATAGACAAGTCTAAAGGGAGACATTTCAATGGGGGTTTTAAAAGTTGTACAGTAAGCCCATAAGGCATCAGTCAAGTGAACTGACCAATCCTTATGGTCAGGGTTAACCATTTTTTACAAAATTTGTTTAATTTTTCTGTTGAAAATCTCAGCTTTCTTGCTTGTCTGCGAGTGGTATGGAGTGTTCACTTTATGAGAGATGCCATATTTCTTCATTAAGTTCTCAAATGGCCTATTACAAAAGTGTGAACCTCCATCACTAATGATGGCCCGAGGCGTTTGAAACCGAGAAATGATATTTTCTTTTAAGAATCAAATGACCATTTTATGATCATTATTCCGGCACGTGATCGCTTCGACTCACTTAGTAACATAGTCTACTACTAACAAAATGTAAATATTCACAAAGGATTAGAGGAATGGTCCTATGAAATTGATGCCTCAACAATTAAATGCTTCAATGATAAGAATGTGGTTCAGAGGCATCACATTTCGACAGGACAACCCTCCTAATTTTTGACAACGTTCACAAGCTTTGCAAAACTCATGAGTATCTTTGAACATCGTGGGCCCCAATAAAAGTCACACTGCAGAATTTTGGCCATGATCTTTTTAGCAGAAAAGTGACCACCACTGGCCTGAGAATGATAAAAAGGATATGACACTCTGATGTTTATTGTCTGACATATATCTCCTTAGAATTTGGTCTAGGTAATATTTAAACAAATAATGATCATCTTAGAAAAACTTACGTACCTCAACGAAGAATTTTTTCTTATCCTGCGTAGTCTAATGTGTCGACGTGAAACCTGTGACAAGATAATTCGTAATATCAGCAAACCAAGGTAGTTGGGAGAGTTTAAACAATTGTTCGTCAGGGAACATATCGTTTATCAATGTCGGTTCAAGGGAATCAGGTAGGTCAAGTCGAGACAGGTAGTCAGCCACTATGTTTTCTACTCCTTTTTTGTCTCGTATTTTAATATCGAATTCTTGGAGTAAGAGGATCCATCTTATCAGGCGGGGCTTGACATCTATCTTAAAAAGAAGATACTTTAGCACCACATAGTCCATATAGATGATGATCTTATCCGATCAGGTAGGACCTAAATTTATCAAAAGCAAATACTATGGCTAAGATTTTCTTCTTCGTAGTAGAGTAGTTCGCTTCGGCAGAATTTAGAGTTCTACTTACATAGTGAATAACATAGGGCTTCTTTTCTTTTCTCTGGCCTAATACCGCCCCAATAACATAGTCGGATGCATTGCACATATTCTCAAAATGGATGTTCCAATCGAGTGACTGTATGATAAGTATAGTAGTTAACATGCCCTTGAACTTAGTGAAAGCTTCTTGACACTGTTCAGTTCACTCGTATGGTACATCATTTTAAAGTAGATTGCATAAAGAACAAGAGAGATGACTAAAGTCCTTTATGAATCTTCTATAAAATCCGACGTGTCCTAGAAAGGATCACACATCATGTATGCTCTTGGGTAGAGGTAGGTTAAAGATAAGATCAATTTTTGTCTTGTCTACCTCAATTCTTCGGGACAAAATTATGTGTCTAAGCATAATTTCCTTGGAAACCATGAAATGAAATTTCTCCCTATTCAAAACTAAATTCTTTTCCTCGCATCGCTTCATCACACATTTGAGATTTTCCAAACACTTATTGAAGGATGGTGTAACACCCCAAATTTTCACTATTTTGAATTGCCAAAAATTCTTCAAGTATATATATATATATATATATATATATATATATATATGGCCACGTTATCACTTACTGACCCTTGACGCTCGAGGTGAGCTTATATACTGCTAGTACCGATAAAGAACCGTACAAATAAGATTGATCAACCGTAGAAAACTAATGAATTCAACCGATCACTTAAACATCGAGTTTAGCCGCATGATTTGTTCATATAGGGCCCAAATCTAATTGACCTACCACTGTAACTAAATTAAAGATCTACCTAAACCCGAGCCAGTTATGGGTCGAAGCTTAATTAATAAACCAAATCAACCTAGTTACTCCTTTAGCCCAAAATTGACGGTTTAGAGTGATCCTGACCGAATTACCATTTTTGCTAATTTTGAATAGGACACACTGTAAACTTAGTTAATTTAGACCCTAAAAACTGTGCCTAAGAAATCTCCCTACCCAACTTATTTCAGAAATGCCTCGATTACCTGAATAAGCTCTAGATCACTCGTTAGTGGGCCACTAGTTCCAAAATTATAGAGTAATGTCCATCTCATTGGGCTTATGGTCCCCCGCGAACAATGGACTCAAACGATGTAAGGCTCGTATCTTAATTCGTACCGTTCCTTAAGCTTTCATGGTCCTCCCGACCGAATTTTAGTAACCCTCGACCTGAAATTGGTACTTGCTCATAATACTAAGTTACAGCCCATATATCTAAGTCGGCTTGACTCAAAACTTGTACCTTAATGACCATGCCGACGCCACAACTCAGGCACCGATCCGATACCCGGGCCAAAAGATGTGGGCTCGTGTTCATCGAGAGAAAAATGCAGCGCGTTGTGAATTCTGAGAGAATCTCTACAATCTGTTACATTAATTAATCAAGTATACATCAATCACAAGTCAAGTACACCACCCATACCTCATGCCACCTCATCCTATCACAAGTACAAGCACCCATTCCCTCTTTTCCCCAAGTCAACTCTGTCTCTCCCCACACATTCCTCTTTTACATAGAATTTAAACTAACCCATGCCTTTCCATCCCCTTTCTTACAACACCCACTCCACTCATCCCTTATCAATCCATCACTTCTCTCTCTTTCTCATTCTCTAACAATTCTCCAAACTCTCAAGATAAAGCATCCAATGTCCAAGCTTTCCCAAAGTCAAGTGTGGCCCACTTTCCTACCCTCTCATCTCCCATCTCAACCCTTCATTCTTCATCAACCTCCATCACGATCAAAGATAACGTGCATAGGAGTTTAAGGAGCTAAGGAAGAAGGCTGATAGGTGGGTGATCCACCGTTAAAATTTAAATTTCTAAGGGCCCACTTGTTGTGGGATCCACTTGATATATGCATTGTTTAAGAGGGGGGCCCATAGTGGTGGGGTCCCTCCATCCCCTGTTTCTCTCGCACACACTCTCTCTCTCTTCCTCTCTCTCTCTTGTATGGATGGTGTGTGTGTGTGGCCCATCATGAAGTAAGTATTTCATCCATGTCGTCCATCGAGTGGGCCCACATGGCAGTCCATTTGGACGAGCCTGATTGAAGGAAAACAAAAGTATTAGTTTGATCAGAAGCCGATGTGGGCCACACGTGTGGACCCACCATGATATATGCATTAGATCCACACCATTTAGGGGCTAGGACGGTGGGGCCTACCCTCACGATGATGTGGATTAAATCCACATCGTCCTAAGCGTCCAGACCCTCTGGACACTAGACCATTAAAACAATATATATATATATATATATATATATATATATATATATATATATATATATATATATATATATATATATATATATATATATATATATATATATATATATATATATATATATGAGGTGGGCATCACGTAGGACCCACCCCCCGTGGCAGCAGCTAAGTTGTGGTAGTGTGGATTAAATTCACACCATCCATATATCTCGTGGGACCCACCTGATGATTAGATTGGATGGTGCACCTCACATAACTATGGCTGTTGTGAGTTGACGTTAGCAAGCTCCATGGGACCCACCTTAATTCTGTCTCACTTGCACCGTCCATCTGGACAGTGCCATGTATGCCTCCACCTTGATGTATGTTATTCATCCAAACCATCCATCCATTTGGTGAGCTCATCCTAGGGCTTGAGAAGAAAAATAAGATTAATCTAGCTATTAAGTGGACCACATTTCCATAAATAGTAGGGATTGAACGTCTAGCATTGAAGCCTTTTAGGTCACAGAAGTTTTGGACCAATATGAAATTTATTTTTCCTCTTAGTTCAGGTCTTTGTGACCTTATGAACAGTCTGGATGGAAAATAAATGTTATGGTGGCCCCTATGAAATTTTCTAACATAAATGTTATGGTGGCCCCTATGAAATTTTCTAACAGTGAAAATCATTATCTCCACTGCTATTTGTGATGTGGTCCAAATGATCTTTTGATCATTATCACCACTGTTATTTGTGGTATGGTCCAAACGATCATCTAATGTGAACCATTTTTTTTGTTAATGCATTAAAATGATCTCTAAAGATATATGAATGGCCCACATGATGTAGCCTATTTGGTGTATTTGAGGCCCACATGATGTGGCCCATTTAGTGTATTTGGTACGACCCATTTGATATGGCCCATTTAATTTAGTCCATTTGGTATGACCCATTTGATACAACCCATTTGATACAACCCATTTGATTGGACCCATTTGATTCGACCCATTTGATTTGGCCTATTTGGTACAGCCCATTTGATACAACCCATTTGATTCCGGCCATTTGATATGGCTCAGTTGATATACTTGGGGCTCATTTGATAAGGCCCAATGTGATATATGAGACCCTTGTAAGAGGCCCAACTTGTTATATTTGTGAAGGCCCAACATGATG
Organism: Magnolia kwangsiensis; assembly: GCA_037074715.1. NCBI lineage: Eukaryota > Viridiplantae > Streptophyta > Magnoliopsida > Magnoliales > Magnoliaceae > Magnolia > Magnolia kwangsiensis. Next base: position 76,070,984 of record CM073578.1, read on the forward strand.
TATTGCGACCCATTTGAGTAAGGCCCAATATGATGCATATGTGGCCCATGATCGAGGCCCATCATGCTGTATAATAGGCCTTTGTGTGAGGCCGTGGGCCCACTATACGTTTGGCCCTATGTGGGCCACTCCTTGGGAGCCATGTTGGTTGAATGTCCACATTGATGGGCAGTGATGGTTAAATGTCCACATTGTGACCTTCCCCTAGGCCCATTCTCATTATTCTTTAGTGGGTTAATCCAAACAATTGGGCCCCATTGATATTGCTTGATCTATCATCGATTGTCCATCTATGGACCCCGCCTTATGTCGAGGTCGATTATCGATATCAGTTACCGCTGATAATTATAAGTTTGTGATAACATAACATCATGACACATGCCTATATGCATCATCTGCATGTTTATTATGAGATGTAATTGGCCATTGCATACGCCGTAGTGCAGGCGGTTTATGTGACTCCTTGATAGGATGAGTTATCCCACATGATCGCACGGTATGCACAGGATTGATGCATTATTAAATTGCATGACTCATGCACTTTGCATTTGTATAATTGTGATTATTGTACGCCCTAGTGACATCAGGGTCATAGCCTTCACAGGCACATCATGGATAGCTGACTTGGATATCAAAAATATTGTTTATAGTATCGGGGCACCATAAATGTCCCTGGGTGAAAATCCCTAAACCCGATGGTACCAGAGGATGACTCCAACATCGAGACTAAATCGATACATGAGCGCACGAGGGCCATATACCGGTAGGCCGCGTCTCCCACTGTATCCTGGTCAGTTGGAAAGGGGTGTAACCTTACCCGCCTAAGTGAGGGGGCAATAATTAGGTAGAGTTTGACTAGCTTAAGGAATGAGTCTGTTATCGACAAGTCGAGTCCGATATTGCCAGGAGGATAGTGAAGTCTCTTTCACTTACCCATTTGTGCGCTCGAATAGGGGTGGCAAGCTGGCCTAGAGTGTACTAGACCCCGGTATTATCTAGTGTGAGAACTATACTGATATTTGATGCTCTAGAGATGACTTGTATTGACATGTGGATTCGGATGAGGACTGGTGTGCTTGAGTTATATCTCACATCGCATGGCCTTGTTATGGCCGACATCATTCACTCCTTGTATCGTGTGACCTTGATATGGTCGATAGCATTCATGCTTTACATCGCATAGCCTTGGTACGACTGATTGCATTCATGGACTCTTTAGTATGATTCCACTTTACTCTGATATTGCATTCTGAGCATGCTCGTATTGCGCACATACTTACACCACCCTCTAAGCTTCCTATAAGCTTATGAACAATTGATGAGTGTAAGTGACGCCAGGATGCAGTTGTAGCTTAGTTGCAGCAAGAGCGTGCAGTCGAGCTTCAGGAGTTTCTGTTATTATCATTATCTTATATTTTCCTTCATATGCAATGTACTCAAAATTTTTTTATCATAGTGGATTTTGTGATGGTGCTCTCGTGGTTATTGTTTGTGGGTTATGCTTATGGTTATGCTCATTACGAATCAAAATCATGTTAAAAATCCTCTTTGTAGAATTTTAGGATTAGAACTTAGTGTATGAGTACCAGGAGCAAAGAATGGGGTACTACATAGGCTATCGGTGCCAGATTCGATGATTAGAAATTTTGTGAGCCTAGTTTTCGAGTTTGAGGCATGACAAATGACGCCTTGAAATGGATGGTTTGTACCGTCATGCTGGCACTTGTGAGACGCGATTCTCCAAGTCAATAGCCTAAAAATCTAAAATTTAAAACAATTAGCCCCGCCATTTAGGACAACAAATTATGACATTTCAACCATTAGATTTGATCCAAACTTGCACCATAGATCTGAGATATTTCCTTGCCCTTGTCCACCAAATTAGACCCTTGATCGAAAGACAGTGACTGTTGATCACAAATTAGACCCCTACGATCAATTTCGCATCCGTTTGCCACCCAATTTTGGACAGCCCCTCATAAGATCATGGGACACCTATCCCATGGCATAGATGGGCTAAGGGGCCATTAGGACAACTCCAAGACTGTAACTGAGCCCCATAGGGTCACATGTAATGAGTTTGTCACCCTAGGGCCATTTGGGAAAAAACCCAGGCTATATAAGCCTTAAGCCCTCTCCCTCTCCCTCACTCCCACATAAAACTTTCAGCAGAGAGAGAGAGAGAGAGAGAGAGAGTGGAAGGGGAGCTAGATTTTACCACAATCACTTATCGAAAATCATGACTCCACCACCATAGAAATGGATTGTCGCTGATAGGAAGGTAATTACCCAAACTCTCCTCAGATTTTAGTGTGTTAGGCCACTTGCATGTGTCTTAACATCCAAATTCAATTAGCACGACTCCGACGCATCATTTCTCGAACCCAACACTGTTAGAACAACTCCGTAAGCTTTCAACTGACCCTAGGTGCGGACCATTACCTCTAGGTGGCTATTTATCACACCTAGGACAAATTTTAGTGATTGTGTTTGTTAATTTGCTTTGCATGTTACTTGCATGGAGTGATATTGTTGAATTGGAGTTTGTGCATGGGTGATTCCTAAACTAGGGAAGTAATATTAGTTCTTAACAACCCCAATGTTTGTATTGTTCGATTTGTTTTGTCAAATATGAAACTCTAAGCATGACACCCCCAAATTTGTAAATTTAACAAGAAGAATCCTATTGCATGTCCCCTGTATGTACAAATTGGGTTAATTGGCTGTTAATTTTACTCCATGTACGTTGAATTCCTTCTGAAATCAGTTATATACTTTTTTTTTTCTTTCTCACCTATATTCTTTGAAGTCTTGGTCCCATGCACATGTCTATCCATAAATACCTTGAATTTCATAAAATAATAACTCTTGCGCTGATAATGATTGTGGTTTATTATTATATATGCTTAATTCTCTCACAACTACAAATAGATAGATGTCTACTTTACTATGTTGTTCCCATTTCGGATTGGCCAGCAAATCCAGAATTCACTTGGGCAACCTCTCCAGTAGCCTGCCCAAAGGTAAATTTGGCCCAATTAGTCAAATTGCGCATTGTCGACTATAGTCGGACTACGCAAGACATCTCTCTCAAAGTTGTTCAGTTCTTGTTCGTCTAGTAGGGACAAATTGGCCCACTGGTTGGCCATCCATGTTCGTTAACCATGTTTATACATGCCTGCTTGAACCTGAGACACCCCAAGTCCATTTGCACCCACTGACAAATTGCCAGTTGCGGCCCACAAGTCTTGAGAGTTGAGCATGGTGGTATGAAACACTATGCCCAAGCTATTGACCTACACTAGGGTGACGAGCCTCCCCATAATGACCGCGAGCAAGGACTCTTTCTTAAATTTACCTTCGTATGATTTTAATATTGGGAGTGATGAACCCAAAACGGGCCTAGGATCGTGAGAGCAATACTGCCACGGCCGCCAGGGCCGCGTGATCGGGATAAGGCATTGATCTGTCAAGGTGTCCCAATTTCTCCAAACTGCTGGATGAATGGACGTAATTAATCAATTCAGCTAACATCTTACATCACATTGCATTAGCTAGAATTGGAGATTCGAAAGTCTAGGTCGTATTGAGGGAGTATTGGGCATTGTGATCATTAGACGTTATCGCTCGAGGGAGTGTTGGAAGTAAGAGCATGCATCATATCATGAAAACATGCATTTGCATTAATAAGAGTGGTTAGGATTTTTTAAATGATTGCTTTTCACTAAATTTGTTCCTGTGTATGATGATATGTGCAACTTATTATTAATGGAACCACTGAGTTAGCTACTCACTCCCACTTTGGAACAACATTTTAAAACACCAACCAAGACTTTTCATAGATGCAGGGATCATGGAGCCTGACACATTTGATGGAGCGAGTGTGGATGATGAGGAAGAGCTGTCTTACTTTCAGATCTTTGGCAGATCCTCGTAGTCTGCTTTAAGGATGACTGCGGGGCACAGGATAGGGGTCCAGTCATTTTGGGGATGATATTTTGTGGGACTAGTCCCTCCTATTATTTACATTGTCTTTACGTTTGGATATGAATTTTTATTTAGCTACAGTTGATTTCATTCTGTTGGTCCTGATTTATGTTGCATGGCCTGTTATTCTCCCCCCACTGCTTATGAAATGAATAAAATATGCAAACTCTGAATCCCAATAGGGCATACGTAATAACCGCGAATTCGAGAGCTAAGTACCTGCACGGCCCCTTGAAATCTAGGGCGTTACAAGTGGTATCAAAGCATGGTTTAGGGACGAGTTGGGTTGTGGGCAGTGGGTTTATCGCGGTGAAATTTTTGACATAGGTGGGAGCAATCGAACCTAGTGACATTAAAAGGACCTTATGAACAAGCCCTTCGGCTAATTTAAATGCCGAAATCTTAGTCTAGGGTTTAGATTTAGAAGGGATTTAAGACATAAGGAATGACACGAATCACTTTTAGTTAGGAACGTAAAAAAACGGAAGCGATATGGCCCCATATAGAAGAGTTACGTAGCTAAAGTAGCTCGCCTTACCCCAAACGCGTGTATTGCACATTCGATAGTCCATTTCGATGTAAGACCCCATCTATTTTGTATGACTTTCTGCTTATGTACATGATGATCGACGCCCTTAGCTAGACCTGGATTGGTAGTTCATAGTATACACTTGACTAACCGGAACCCCAAGACCTTAAAACCTATCTCATATCCACCGCCTCGTCGCCGCGATCGTGGAGGTACCACCCGAGCGTCTGTATGATACTCTGTTAGTGTGATACACTGTGAAAAATCATTAGTGTATCATGTGCGCAAGGCGCCATGTACTCCATTCCACATGTGTACCATGCATGTCATGCACACATGTACATGCCACACATGGGTGAGAGAATCTCTACTCATGTGTGTGATGTCACACACCCATACCTCTCCCTCTCTCATGTACACCTCAAGTTAACTCTTTTCCATCCACACTTTAAGCATGATATCACACCATGCCATCCCATGCTCCTTTAATCCACCATTAATTACAAATCATGAATTAATTGTCATAATCTTAGTTTAAGCTAACTAAGATCACATTAATTGAATTTAACCACATTTTAACAATTTCTCTACATATATCCCTTCATTCCTTAACATTTCACCATTTTTCTACACAAAGAGAGAGAGAGAGAGAGAGAGAGAGAGAGAGAGAGAGAGAGAGAGAGAGAGCGAGGAGTGATCTTGGTGGGCCATCAACTCCATCAATCCCATCCTTTCCATCCATCTCAACCATCAATTCCATCCCTTCCATCCATCAAATTCATCAAGGTGAGTACACCCACTCCACTCTTGGTTTGTTTTCTTTTGATTATTTGGATGATTATAGTGGTGATGATATGATGATAATGATGTGATTAATGGTATGGATTCATGGGAGAATGCATATAAAAAAAGAATAATAATGAAAAAAAATTGTTATAGACTTTATGCGGGACCCATTGATAGTGGGCCTCACCAGAATATTTTGTAGGCTATCCAAAATGCCCAAAGTGAGGCCATTGGGCTGGCCAAACAAATATGTGCATACAGACCCGAAAAAAAAAGAGAGAGAAAGAAAGGCCGGACACTGCTTGCTACAGCATCCAGATGCCCCTATCACCGCTTGAAAGAAAAAGAAGGGAAGAGGTGTGGGTCCACAACAGGCCCCACCCATGATATATGTATTTAATCCACGCCATCCATTCAATTTCTCAGCTCGTTTTAGGCATTGAGCTGAAAAATGAAGCGAATCCAAATATCTAATAGGCTACACCATCAAAAAGAACGTTTTAATAGTAATAAACCGTTAGGGCCCACTATAATCTTTTTGTACGCCAAAAAAATACTGAATGTTAGGCTTGTTAGATCTGTCTTAGGCCATAAAATCCAACAGATGGAGTGGATCGTCAAGATATGGGCCTCACCTATGAAAAACCTTAAGAAAACAAAAAAAATATATAAAAAAACTCCAACAACACCTAACGCTATTGCTGTCAGCGTCTTGCTGCTTGGACAGTTGGCAGGGACGGTGGGTCCCACTATAGGCCCCAACATGATGCATACAGATCATCTACACCGTACATTAGATGGGTCCCCTTTTAAAAATGGGTTACGCCAAAAATCAGTTGTACACAAAACTCAGGTGGCCCACACCATCTAAAATCAAGTGAAGACAAAAAAAATACAATATCAACAGATTCTATGGGTGTGATCATGAGGTATGCATCATATCCAAACCGTCCATCCATTTGGTAAGCTTGTCCTAAGGCCTGAGGAGAAAAATAAGACAGATCTAACTATTAGGTGGTTCACGTTGTAAAAAGCAACAAGGGTTTGAACGTCCACAATTGCAACCCTTTGGGGGTCATAGAAGTTTGGATCAATATGAAATTTGATTTTCCTCTTAATTCAGGTTCTTGTAACCATATGAACAAATTGGATGGATAATAAACGTTATGTGGGCCCTGTGCATTGTTTAACGGCGAAAATCATTATCCCTGTTGCTATTTGTGGTGCGGTCCGGTTAATCTTTGGATATGATTCATTCTTTGAATAATGCTAAAAAAAAATGATCTTTAAAAATAGATAAACGGTGTAGACATAATAAATACATCATTATGGGATCCATGTAACTTTAATCACTTTTAAACCGTTCATACAACGTGGAGCTCAAAATATTTGCTAGGTCCACTTGAAATTTGGATTCATCTGAAAACATGGACTGACCTCCTTAACCAAGTGGGACACACATAATGGATGGGCTGGATTTATGATCTACACCTTGGTGGGCCCGACAAATAATTATAAATGTTTTAATGGAGAGTAATCCCCTCAACTTTTGCGTGTGGTATGGCCCCACACAAACCACATATTGACTTAATTTTGAGTCTCAGGCCCACCATGGATTGGTGCATCTGACTGATGGTGTAGAGGGTCGACATGCGTCACGGTGGATCACACCAAAACTGTAGTTGCTTATAGGTCCACCATTGAAAATTTTAATGGGCCACTATATTATTATACTTGACATCTAACCTGTTAATAAGGATAAAAGTGCCCTTGCAAGTGTCCTTATTTGTCAATTAGCATGTGTGTTGAGTCAGTTGGACTACAGAGCCTCACAGGAAGATCTATTCAAGTGTCTACCTCATCCGGATGTGTGGAAGCTCGCCATAGGTAAATCTAAGCCTCACATCTCATGTCCCAAAAACACCAGGTGATTAAAACCCTTAAAAACAAGTTAGAACATATAAGGATTTTTGGTAAGAGAACTTTTTTAAACATCAGATAAACTCTAAGTTTTCTTGCCCTGACGATTGTATTGATACACTTCTCGATATAATCGACTTGTGCTGTCGATGTCCTCGGAAGCTGAATCAATCATATCGAATGAGGACTCAATGTGTCCAACAACCGCATACATATATGGACAAAATTATCGATGTATCGACACACTTATCGATATCATCGATATTTGATTCTCGAGTTCATTGAAGGTTGCTCGATAAGATGGACAGGCAGTTCCGACGCCCCTATTTTTCAAAGAAAATCTCAAAATCCTTCAATATATCGATGCTCTTCTCGTTAAGATCTTAAATCAAATCTCGATAATATCGAAAGCCTATCGATGATATCGATAATAGGCGCGAATGTCTTCCAACAAATATTTCAGGTCACTTTGTATCTTTGATCAAAGGCCACTCAAGGAAATCGATATTCATATGTCGATAATATCGAGGCCGAATCGATTGCATTGATACTGGACACAAACTGTCCAATGAGCTTACTAGAAAATCCATGGGATTTATCTATGCATCGAAATTGCCTCTGATATCATCGATATACAAATTTCAATGACATCGGTTGACCCTCGATCATATCCTAAAAACCTGAACTATTTTGTGGCTAGTCTCTCTCATTTTTCAAATGTCGATAGATCGATCCAAGTATCGATAGAATTGGAGTTCGAAATCCGATGATATCGACACCTTATCGATCCCATCGACCAGCTGACAAGAGGTTTCAAAAGCTTATGACATGTGAGTTTATGTCATCGAGCAGACCTTCGATACTATTGAGAGTATACGCTCGATGATATTGACACTACTCAATGATATTGAACTCTGTCATAAAAATGACTGTTTTATATTTTTTGAAATCTTTTGCTTATATAAAGAGAGACTTGTCCATATTACTGGTAGAGAAATAAGAGAATGCTTTTGTGTGTTTTACCTTTAGATCATATACCCAAAGCCCTTTCTCTCACGGGAGTTCATCCTCCAATCCACCCTCATCATTGACATTTAATAAAGTGGATTGGGGAATGAACTTCTGCATTTAAGGATCATTCAGCTACCATCTTAATGACAAATCATTAAGCTGGGATGCTTTGAATGCTTAGATGATTGGAATTACTCTATCTCCTTTATAGAAAAATATTTAGAGAGTAGGATTCCATTATAACCTTGACCCAACCTGTTGCCTTACATTAGTATATCATTTATTGTGGATCAAGGGAGCTGAAGACTCTTCATCAACAAGGAGGAGATCTTCGCCAATATGCTGAATGAGACTCATCAACTTATCTATAAGTATCTAGAGTCCAGAGGACCCTTTGATCATTCCTTTGTAGGATTGAGTCTAAGGTGTTTCACACCCTTTAAGTCCTTAAGGTGGCCTCCGGCGGGAGTGTACATGGTGGGTGCATTGTGTGGACCCTTATTCTGTGGAGAGCATAAATATCTGGTTAGAGGTGAACCAGTAAAACCTTCAGTTTGAGGTGAACCGGGTAAAATCTTCGATTTGAGGTGAACCGAGTAAAACCTTGGGTTTTGAGGTGAACCGAGTGAAACCTCTATTAGGGTCTTACGGAAGATCCTTGGCCAGTATGCCTAAATGTGGGTGTGATGTGTTGACCCTTGCTCGTGAGAGCATAAACAGTTAGCCTCAGTGTAGGTTGTAAAGGTTGAAGGTGAACCTAATTTAAAACCTTAAGTTAGAGGTGAACCATATGAAACCTCCTTAGTGAAATCCGGTACACTTAAGGGTTGAGTGTGGTTACCGGGAGTGGAGTAGACAAGTAGTCGAACCACTATAAAAATGACTATGTTTGCGATTGCTATTTCTTTGTTTGTGTGATTTGCTTTATTATTTCAATATCTGAATATCTGAGATCACACCTCACAGTCATATCCAGCATGATCTAAGTTCTATATTGCTATCTTTTGAATAGTTTGTGATTGGATTCTCTACTAGGCTTGGAAGTCAGTAGAGTTACATTTGAGTAATCCTGATAATTGTTTATCTGATAGGATTAGTATAAAAGGATCTTTAAATACATTGTAAAACTTTAAAAAGTCCTATTCACCCCTTCTAGGATATATTGACATATTCCTACTTCAACTCAAGTGGTCTTCACCACTATTTCAATTGGTATCAGAGCATGTCTCTCTTTAAGGGCTTCACTGCTTAGATAGTGATCTTGACTGAAGCTTGAAATATGGCCAAAGGAGAGGGCTCATCAGTCACTAGACCTTCAGTATTTGATGGTTCAAATTATGCATACCGGAAGGCTAGAATGCACTACTTCCTGAGATCTTTGGATCATGATGTTTGGAATGTAGTTGAAAAGGGTTCTTTACCATCTGAACAGATCGTACTTGAGGGTGGTACTACCATCATTAAATCCAAACCCAAAGAAAAGTGGACGACATACGATAAAGAACGACGAACTGCTGAAGCAAAAGCAATGAACGCCATTTATTGTGTCATGTCTCAGGATATATTCAATTAGATAAGTATGTGTGAGACATCCAAGGAAGCATGGGATCTATTTGAAACAACCCATGAAGGCACAAGCACTATGAAGAGGTCTAAACTACAACTTCTAACTTCATAGTTCAAAAATCTCAGGATGGAAGAGCATGAGACATTTATGGAGTTTTTCACTAAGTTAAACATTATATGTAACTCCATGGGTGGATTGGGAGAAAAATTTTTGGTACTAAAAATATGTAGGAAAATCGTAAGATCCCTACCGGAACGATTTAATCCCAAGGTAATAACAATTGAAGAGTGTAGGAATATTGATGAGATGAAAGTAGAAGAATTGATAGGTTCCCTAAAAAATTTGGAACTACACTTTGCATAATCCCAAAAATCCAAAAACACTATCCTAACAACTTTTAAGAAAACAAAATATGAGGACAGTGAGAGTGAAAAAGGAGATGAAGATGAGGAAGTGGCCTTGCTGGCACAAAAAATTAGAAGATTCTTTCAGAAGAATCTTGGCCATCCTTCTAGAGGAAGAAAGGTGAACAACAAACCCTTTACAGGTAAATTTGGTAAAAGAAACAAAGAACCACAATGTTATGCCTGTCATGAATATGGACATCTGTCTACTGAATGCCCAAACAGAAAAATGAAGGGCAAGGCAATGGCCACCACGTGGAATGATACAGAAGAGTCAAACTCAGAATCTAATGACTCAGAGAGTGATGGAGATCAGAAATCACTGAAAATCCTTATGGTCTCCATTACTTCAATCATTTTCAGTGAATCTGAGAAGGAAAAGGAACAACAAGCCACCAAACTAATTCCGTCTGATAATGAGAAAACTGAAGAAGAAGAAGAAGTTGAAAAGGATAAGCTGCAAGATGCTTACAATCAACTGTATATTCATAGCATCCATATCCTTATAAAACTTGGTATGTCTGAAATAAAAAAAGAATTACTGCAAAAAGATTTAGACAAAACCTTGGAAATCAATACTCATTTAATCAATGACTTACAATAATATCATTCAGACAATGATAGGTTAGAAAGAGAGAATTTATCCCTAAAAGCGGAAACATCAAAACTTGCGAACCAGGTTGAATTATTAAGAGATGATAATGCGTAACTTAAGAATGAGAATCACTCACTCCGTATTGACCTAGAAAAATTTAAGAAATTTGCCGAGATAAACTACAAATTTTCTCAAAGTGGTGAAAAATTAGAAAAATTGTTAGGGATGGGAAGACTAGGAAGAGATAAGAGTGGCCTAGGATATGAGAAAATTAAAAAGAAAACTGAAAATAAAGCTCCAACAAAACTGGTTGCTTCAAGTAGCAATATGGAAATTTCTTCAGTTTGTCATTTATGTGGTGATGTGGGTCATTATAAGTTTGAATGCTTAGCACCAAGATGGACCTCACATAACTCTGATCGAAATCACATTGAAAAATTCAAATCAATCAGAGAAACACTGAATGATAAAAGTCCTCCAAGAAGAAACATCCATCCATCATCACCTAAAGAAAAAGACAGAATGAAGAAATCTATCTCACAATGGGTAGTAAAAGAAAAATTGAACTGTCTGATGATTAATTTTCATATACCCTGAAATATCAAGTAGAAAAAGAAACAAGTCTAGGTCATGCATCTAGATCTGGATATTGGTTGAAATGATGCAATTTTGTTAAACTCCAAATGATATATCTGAGGTTCCGGACCTCTATCTTTTGTATATAAACATTCAAATGTTTATATTTTTTGTATGTACAATGATTGTACATAACTTTGCTTGTATACTTGACTCATAGAAATTTTAGAAGTATACTTGAGAAGTCATCTGAATGCTGAAAATAAATAAATAAATAAATATATATATATATATATATATATATATATATATATATATATATATATATATATATATATATATATATATACTCACTTTCGATATAACTGTCGATTGGTCATTTTGAATATCAGTCATATCGACAAATTGTTGATATCATCGATGTTCTTCTGGGTAGCCGAAGCGTCGAGACGGTTAATCTTCTTCCAATCTCCTGAACGAAACTCAAAATTCGGGACTATCACATCTAAAACTATGTCTATCTGAAGAAAAAAAGAAAGTACATCTGATCTCAGACTTGGATTCACATCTTCTAAAATCTATTCATCCTCTTCCAAGATGTCCAAAAGAAAAAAATTGTTAGCTCTCCTCGAAGCACCTCAATTTCGAACAAGAAAGTAAGCAGAATGTGACAGCCTCTTCTTTCTTGTTTAACATCAACCTCATGGTGGAACGAGCAATCCATAGAAAGAGCATTGAATCGTTTAAGATTATTGACCTCTTGAAACAGATCGGGTGGGACAATGTTGTGAATCTTGGTGAAACATTTCAACAAAATCTGGTACATCAATTTCTGAGCCTTGTTTACAATGTTGAAAAGGATCCTCCATTCATCTCAGTCGCAGTCATAAATAGAGTCGAATGCATCACGCCAAGGCTGATAGGTAGATTGATTGACATAAAATCTACTGGAATACCCGTATCCGATCGAAACATGAATGGTCTTGGTGTATGGGGAGAAGTTACTCGAGGATTGTATAATGGTGCCACAATTTCCAGGAATACAAAGAATATACTCCATGTTAAGCACCTTGATCCTACCTATAACATTGTTCATAGTATTTTTAGCACTAATGTCTATCCCTGTGAAGTATCTCGCAACAATATCTCTCCATACATTCTGAACATTTTGTATGATGTTCATCTAGGGATTCCAGTATGTCTGCCCACTTTAATTTTACAACAGATAATCCATGTCTTCGAAGAATCCATCACTATAATCTCATTTCCATGTCTTCTGTCTAAGCTTTCATGTCTATTTGGTCTACCACCTACTCATGATCTTCTACACACATGTAGTTGGTTCAATTATAAAGACATCAGTAATCTGAATCTCTATGACAAAGTCTCTCGTGTTGAAAGAACCGGTCAAATCTCAAGCCATGGTAATTCTATGCACAGTCTCGATACAGCAAACAACATTCAAGGTATCCCAATGCAGGATAGTTTACAAAATCTTTTGGATGCTCAATCATGCATGATGAAGAAACTTGATAACTATGAAACCCATCTTTCAGAAATCCGACAGAGACTGGAGTCGCTGTAAAATGCTCCAGGACAGATTCTGAACATTCTCCCTTCTTCATAAAGGATGTCTAGACTCTCTTTTCATTTATCACATACCTGGAATCTTTCTGGAATACTTGGGCATAAGTATCTTCTTGAATGCCCTATGATCATGGTTATGTGTGTGATGAATTACAGACTTACAGACTATGATAAAGTGGTGTCTTGATCTGGTTTACCCTTACATGAGTTTGATATTTATGTCTGATGCTTATACCTCTACTGCTGTCTGGGGCAGTATGTATTTTTAAATGATGAATGTTTTGTTGACAAAAAGGGGGAAAAAAGTTAAAACACCCTGTGTGGAAAATTGGATATTTGCTCTTATATGTTGCAGGTGTTAAGGGGAGCAGCTGCACCAAGAAAGGGAGAGTTTTACAGTAAGGGGGAGCAAATATTGGTTGTGTACATGGGTTCTCTAGAATTTGTAAAATTGTATAATTTGCACTTACACACAATTTAGGCTGAGTCTGTCTAGATATTGTCCTAGGGTGTTTTGGGTATTTTTGTCACGTAATTGACAAAGGGGGAGATTGAAGTTGCCCTTGCAAGCACCCTGGTTTGTCAATTAGCGTGCGTGTTAAGTCAGTCGGACTATAGAGCCTCACAAGAAGATCTATTCAAGTGTCTGCCTCATCCAGATGTGTGGAAGCTCACCATAGATAAATCTAAGCCTCACATCCCATGTCTCAAAAACACCAGGTGATTAAAACCCTTAAAAATAAGTTAGAACATATTAGGGTTTTGGGTAAGAGAACTTTTTTAAACATCAGAAAAACTCTAAGTTTTCTTGCCCTGACGGTTGTATCGATACACTTCTTGATATAATCAACCTACGCTGTTGATGTCCTCTAAAGCTGAATCGATCATATCGAATGAGGACTCAATGTGTCTAGCAACCGCATACATATATGGACAAAATTATCGATGTATCAACACACTTATCGATATCATCGATATTTGATTCTCGAGCCCATCGAAGGTGGCTCGATAAGATGGACAGGCAGTTCTGGCGCCCATGTTTTTCAAAGAAAATCTCAAAATCCTTTGATATATCGATGCTCTTCCTGATAAAATCTTAAATCAAATCTCGATAATATCATAAGCCCATCAATGATATTGATAGTAGGCGTGCATGTCTTCCAGCAAATATTTTAGGTCGCTTTGTTTCTTTGATCGAAGGCCACTCGAGGAAATCGATATTCATATATCGATAATATCGAGGTCGAGTCGATTGCATCTGTCACTCCCCAAACTTGGAAATCGGATTCATAGGAATTTCGATCGCCGAATCCGGTGCCGACAGCCTCCGTAGCACCCCATTCTCGGCTCCTAGCATTCATATGCCAGATTCCGATCCTGGGATCCTACAAGGAGGATTTTTTTTGTCAATGTACATTTAACTAGTAATAAGCATAATCACAAGATTACCCAATTCACAAAGACAACATCATCATCACATATCCACTAATATAATCATTTGATTACAACACTGAAAGGAAAATACATAAATAGAAAATCAAGCTCCAGAAGACCACTACATGCTCCAAGCTCAACACTGCTGTAACCTAACATCACCTGCACGCATCTATCATGCATAAGCTTATAGAAAGCTTAGAGGGTGGTCTAAGTGTGTGCACAAGGTAAGTGTCAAGTATTCAATACAATGCCATAATCATATAATATCAAAAAATTGGTAATCCACAAACCATACAATGTCTGAATAAGCAGAAACACTGACAAGAGCAGGAATTATCAGAGTAAGCAGAAATACTGATAAGATATAAATCATACGATAATCGAGTAAGCGGAAGTATGGACAAGTCTATGAGTCAATCAATATCAGAATACGCAATATAGAATAGCTATGCGATAAGGAGTCATAAAGAGCCAAATATCAGATGCCGAGAATGTAATATAATATACAAATCCTGCTAAATCTGTCTAGGCCATATAAGTGCAGAAATAATAACCCGAGATGCCATATACCTGTGGATGTAATGCGATATGCGATGCGAATGAAATAACCATGCTAGAGTGTGAAGTCAGGATGATAGTACGTAGTATCACAGGCTATGGAGTCCACCACAAGAGACTTCTATCCAAACTAGTCCCATACCTAAATTTGGATAATCAGACCCAGTGTAGCAAACTCCTGATCTCAGGTTAGTCGCGCGCCCAGCCGAAATCCTTATCATAACGAAGATACACAACAATTAGTTGTGCACCATCAACCCAAGTGGATAGTGAATGAAATGAATGCATGAGTATGCAACTCCCACTCCATAATCCACATATCAGTACAGTTCCTCTCTGAGATCATCACCGGGGTCTATTACACTCTAAACCAGGTTACCGCCCCATCGCGCGCAACATGGTGAGTGGAAGAGACCTCACTATCTGCCTGCCAATATCGGGCTCGGCTCGTCGATAGCGGACCCATTTCTCGAGCTGGTCAAACTCAACCTAGCATTGCCCCCTCCTCTCGGGTAGGTAAGGCCGCACCTCCTTCCAACCGACCACCACACAGTGAGAGACATGGCCTAATGGTACACGACCCTCATGCGCTTATGCATCCACTTAGTCTAAACATTGGAGCAACCTCTAAAACCAAGAGGGTTTAGGGACTTTCACCCAGGGATATCTATAGCACCCCATGTAGAACAGATTTTCGGTGTTCCATTTTTTCATCCATAAAATACTTATGGAGGCTACGACCTTGATGTCTCTAGGGCAAACAATAGTCACAATATAATGCAAGATGCATAAGTTATACAATTCATTCATGCATCAATCCTGCGCATACCATGTACTCATGTGAGACAATCTCTGCCTATCAGAGAGTCTCATAACAACCTGCCCAATGACATATGCAATGGTCAACCACATCTCATAATAAACATGTAGATGATGCGTATGGGCATGTATCATGATGCTATGCGGTCACATATTCATATTTGGTATCAATAACCGGCATCGACAATCAGCCTCGATAATGTGGACATTTAACCACCATTGCCCCCAAGGAATGACCCATATAGAGCCTAACATACAGTGGACTCAAGGCCTCACGCAAGAGCCAAATATACAACACTATGAGCCTCACTCAAGAGCTTAATACACATCACGATGGGCCTCACTTATGGGCCACATGTACATCAAGTGGGTCGCATCTCACGGGTCTAATAAACATCACAATGGGCCACTCACATGAGCTTAATATACATCAAGTCGGGCCTCATTATATGGGTCGAAAATATATCATAATGGGCCACATCTCATGGGCCTATATATATATATTACATTAGGCCTCGATAATCGGAATCGATCTCAACATTTGGAAATGACCTTCAGCAAACGGAATCGGCCTCAACCAAACAGAATCGGCCTCAATAATCGAAATTGGCCTCGACATAAGGAATCAGCCTCGATAATCAGTCTTGACAAATCGGAATCGATCGATAATCAGAATCGAAAAATTGGTCATGTCAATTGGTAATCGGTCACGACAATCAGAATCGGTAATCGGTCATCGATCGATAATCAGCAATAGGCCACGACTAATCATAATCGGTAATCGGTCATCGATCGATAATTGGTAATAGGCCACGACTAATCAGAATTGGTAATCGGTCTCGATCGATAATCGGCAATAGGCCACGACTAATTAGAATCGGTAATCAGCCTCGATGAACGGCTGAACAAGGCCTAAGGAAAGGTCACAATGTGGACGTCTAACCATCATTGCCCATCAATGTGGACATTCAACCATCATTTCTCCCAAGCAGTGGCCTATATAGAGCTAAGCATATAGTGG
The DNA here is from genome assembly GCA_037074715.1 of Magnolia kwangsiensis. Taxonomy (NCBI): domain Eukaryota; kingdom Viridiplantae; phylum Streptophyta; class Magnoliopsida; order Magnoliales; family Magnoliaceae; genus Magnolia; species Magnolia kwangsiensis. The sequence continues at coordinate 76,087,781 of CM073578.1, forward strand.
GCCCATAGCCTCACACAAGGGCCTGATACACATCACTATGGGCCGCATCGCATGGACCTTGAATACATTGAATGGGTCTCGTCCCATGGGCCCCAAATGCATTACAATGGGCCATAACCCATGGGCTTCAAGTACACAATAGGTGGGTACTACACATGGGCCTAATACAATCAAGTGGGCCTCATACCTGGGTCTTCATTATATCTCAATGGGTCACAACCCATGAGCCCTAAATACATCACAACGGGCCGTGACCCATGGGCCCCAAATACATCATGTTGGGCCTCGACCCATGGGCCCCAAATACATCATATTAGGCCTTGCTCATGAGCCTTAAATATACAATAAGTAGACCCTACACATGGGTCTAATATATATCACGGGTGGGTTGCACAAATATGCGGTGTAGATATGTAATACATGCATTAATGGTGGGCCCTTGGACTGTGCGAATATAGAATACATACACCCAGGTGGGCCCCATCACCTGGGCCTAATTTATATAAGAGGTGGGCCCCGTATACGCAACGAATGACCCCCACTAGACGGGCAACGTGGAATGAAACACATACATCATGGCAGCCCCACTGTCCAAGGTGGGCCCCATGTCTAGGGATGGGCGATGTGGATACATTAAATACATTAATGTGTGGCTCACATGACACCACTGGATGGTGCAGGAGAAACACGGACATCACAGTGGTGTCCCACCATCCTACGTCTAGATGGATGGTGTGGGATCAAAACTTACATCATAGTAGGGTCCGTGATCCAAACAAATGTATAGTGCCGATAGAATACATATAACAAGGTTGTCCACTGTCCTGCTGGATGCGTGGACAAAACACATACATCATACTAGGGCCCACGTGCTGGAGGTAGCGCTGGACCAGGAGGGTACCACAGCAGCACCGTCTAAATGACGGTGTGGATATCAAATAAATACATCAAGATGGGGTCCCATCCCACACGTGCAACATATGTGGGGTGGGCCCTACACGGCTGCTTCAAATAGATGAAGGGTTTGGATATAACACAACCTCCTGATGGGCCACTTGTTGACATTAATACAATGGCCCACGCTTCCCAAATGGACAAACGGTTGGAATATTCAATAGATGCATCAAGGTGGGGTCCCACCTCCACACGTGTCACACGTGTGGAGTGGATCCCACGTCTAGGGATGGAGTATAAAACACATACACTTACTGGCCCCATAACATATGCTGCGTCAGTATAACAACTTGCTGTTGTGAGAGACCCACCGTCCTGCTGGACGGATGGTAAGGATCATCCCATCTTCAAGGTGAGTCCCACGTGGGACCTGCCATGTACATATATGTAAATATATTATAATACATATAATATATTTAAATATGATTGGGAGTGCTGGACGGACGATACATGCATCACCGTGGAATCCCATGACAGTTGGATGGACGGTGTGGAATTAAAGCAGATACATCATGTCTGGCCCATGATCTGGACGACCAGGATGGGGCGAGCCTGGATGTACAATACATCATCCAGGTGGGCCACATGGAGGGTGTAAATACAAAAAATACATTACTGTGGTACCCACCTGCCATCTGAAAATGGCTGGACGATGTGGATTTAGAATAGATACATCGTGATGGAACCCCACCGTCCAGGTGATGGACGGCTGGGATAAAACACTTACATCACTCGTGGGCTCCACCTGCTGGACAACATGTATGTACAACACATACATCTAAGGAGGGCCGCACAGATGGGTGGTGTGAATCAAACCCACATGTTATACGCAGCAACGGGGTCCCAACGTCTGAATGGACGGTGTAGGTAAAACCCAACATTTGTGGGGTCCACAAAACTGGTGATGTCACTGTAACAAAATAGGTGGTTGCACCAGCCAACTTCGTCCAGATGAATGGACAGTGAAGATACAACACATGTGTCTGGTGGTACCACCGTCCATGGATTTGACGGTGTAGATTTATACATCAAGGTGGGTTCCACAAGCCACCATCCTAATGGACGGACACATACACCATTTGGTGGGCCCCACCCAACTTGCTGATGTCAATACATCAGCCAATCGGCAAAGTACATCATAGTGCTCCGCCGTCTAAACAACTAGACGGTGGATCTAGCCCATATCTGGTGGGACCCACAGGTCTAGCTGGCGGTCCAGCAACTACATGCTGTTGGACGTTTAACTGATGGATGGCTCAGGTTTAACACACACATGGGGTGGGTCCACACGTGTGGGAACCACCGAAATATCAAGCCTATATTTGTGTTTTCCCTCTAGCGTCCAGGTAAGACAGATAGCCTGGATTCAACATATGCACGAGGGGTCTCACTGTCCAATTTTGCTGGACGGTGTGGACCCAAAACATACATCATGTGGGTCTCGTTGTGGGCAACAAGCGGACCCTCCGGATGGACAACGGTGTGGATAAAATGCAAACATCATAGGTGGGGTCCACGGCACCATCCATCAAGGTGGACCATCACATAAGGAAAATACAAATAAAAAGGAGAGAGAGAGAGATAGAGAAAGAGAAACGGATGGAGGAGGGACCCCGCCACTATGGGCCCCTCAATACATGCATACATCATGATGGATCCCACTACAAGTGGGCCCTCAAATCACAAAATCAATTAATAGAATCACCCACAAAACAAAGGAAAAAGAGAGGGAGAAAGAGAGAAAGAAGCACCCACCTCGAGATCTCTCCTTCCTTCTTCCGCCAATGTATGATGGAGTCCTAAATGGACAATTTCAACGGTTGAGATGGGCTTAAGATGGTGGGATCAGGTGGTAGAAAGGTGGGTCACACTACTATCTCCCATGGAAGCCATGGACATGAGTTGGTCCCATGGAAAGAATGAGGGAGAGAGAGATGAGAGAGAGAGAGAGATTGAAAGAGAGAGATGGGTGAGTGATGTGGTGGGTGTACTTTGTGTAAGAGAGAGTTTGACTTTGGGGTTGCTTGGGGATGGGGTTGTACTTTGACATATGAGGTGATGTGTACTTGATATTTGACATGATTAATGGAATTGATTTGAAAGGTTGTAGAGATTCTCTTAGGATTTTACAAATGTGCGGCATTTTCTCAAACTGAACGCGGGCCCACTTCTTCTGGCCTGGGTATAGCCTCGGCGCGCGAAACGCGGCATCAGAATCGCGGCGACGGCGCGGTTGCTAGGGTACAAGTCTCGAGTCGAGCCGATTCTGGTTGACGACATGTGTCTTAGGGTCACGCGCAAATGTCAGATAAAGGTCGAAGGTTGCCGGAATTCAACTAGGAAGACTGTGGAAGCCTATGGAACAGTACGGTCTATGATACGGGTCTTACAGCATCGATACTAGACACAAACTGTCCAGCGAGCTTACTAGAAAATTCATGGGATTTATCGATGCATCGACACTGCCTCCGATATCATCAATATATAAATTTCGATGACATTGGTTGACCCTTGATCATATCTTAAAAATCTGAAATATTTTGTTGCTAGTCTCTCTCATTTTTTAAATTTTAATAGATCGATCCAAGTATCGATAGAATCGAAGTTCGAAATCCGATGATATCGACACCTATCGATCCCATCAACCAGCTGAAGTGGATCGATCATATCGACAGACTGCTTTTCGGCACCCCTGTTTTTTTAACGAAAACTAACATATACTTCGATATATCAATGACTGTTCGATTCAATCTGAACTCAAATATCGATCATATCGGGAGTCAGTCGATCATATCGACTGTGGGGTGCATGTTCTCACCAGCATGAATTTCAGGTTGCTTTTAATGTTGATCGGGGTGCCTGTCGATAAATCGATATTCATATATCGATCATATCGAGACCAAGTCGATTGGATCGAGTCAGGACATAATTCGTCCAACAAGCTTACATGTAAATCTATACGATTTATTGATTCCATCGACAAGGTCTCCGATATGATCGATGTACAAATTTCGATGACATTGACTGTTTTCCCGATCATATCTGTGATCCTGAAATTCTTCAAGGCTTCTCTCTTATTTTTCACCTGTCGATAGATCGAACCATCACTCGATGGAATCGGAGTTCGAAATCCGATAACATCGACGTGTGTCTCGATCCCATCGACCACTTGGCGGAAGGTTTCCAAAAGTGAAATAACAATTGAGTTTTTATCATCAATAGGTCGGCCGATACTATCGAGAGTATACGCTCGATCATATCGACGACTGCTCGATCATATCGAACTCTGTCATAAATATGACTGTTTATATCTATTGGAACCTTTTGCCTATAAATAGAGAGAGTTGTCTTCATTGCTGGTAGAGAAAGAAGAGAGTGCTTTTGAGAGTTTTAACCTTCCTATCATTTACCTTAAGCCCTTTCTCTCAGGAAGTTCATCCTCCAATCCACCCTCATCATTGATATCTCATAGAGTGGATTGAGGAATGAACTTCCGCATTCAAGGATCCTTCAGCTACTACTTTAATGACATATCTTTAAGCTGGGATGCCTTAAATGCATAGATGATGGGAACCTCTCTATCTTCCTTATAGAAAAATCTTTAGAGAGTGGTATTCCATCATAGCCTTGACCCAACCTAAGCCTAGCATATATACATCTTTGTGTTGCGGATCAAGGGAGCTAGAGATTCTTCATCAACAAGAAGGAGATCTTCATCATTGCGCTGAAAGGGACTTATCAACTTATCTGTAAGTACTAAGAGTCTAGAGGACACTTGCAATCATTCCTTTTTAAGATTGAGTTTTAAGTGTTGCTCACCATTTGAAGTCCTCGAAGGAGGCCTCCGACGGGAGTGTACGTGCGGGGTGCATTGTGTGGACCCTTGCTCTGTGGAGATCATAAACATCTGGTTAGGAGTACGCCAGCAAAACTCCAGGGTTTGAGGTGAACCGAGTAGAAACCTCAGGGTGTGTTGTGTAGACCCTTGTCCTGTGTGGGCATAAATATCTAGTTAGGAGTACGCCAGCAAAACTCCAGGGTTTGAGGTGAACCGAATAGAAACCTCTGTAAAGGTTGAAGGTGAACCTGATTTAAGACCTTAGGTTTGAGGTGAACCATGGGAAACCTCCTTAGTGAAATTCGATCACTCAAGGGTTGAGTGTGGAAGCCGGGAGTGGAGTAGACAAGTCATCGAACCACTATAAAATGACTGTGTTTGAGTTTGATATTATCTTTCATTTATGTGATTGTCTTGCATGTCTTTATATATGATCACATCCTATGCACACATAGTCATATCCATCATAATCTCATCTATACATTGTTTGTCTTTTAAATAGTTTGTGATTGGATCCTCTATCAGGCTTGGAAGCCAGTAGAGTTAAGGTTGAGTAATCCTAATCAATACTCTGTGATAGGATTAGTGTGATAAGGATTTTTAATAATTTATATAAACTTTAAAAATTCCTATTCACCCCCCTCTAGGATATACCGACCTATTCCTACTTCAACTAAAGCGGTCTTCACTGCAATTTCAGGGTTGAGTGTGGTTACCGGGAGTGGAGTAGACAAGTAGTCGAACCAGTATAAAAATGACTGTGTTTGCGATTGTTATTCCTTTGTTTGTGTGATTTGCTTTATTATTTCAATATCTGAATATCTGAGATCACACGTCACACACATACACAGTTATATCCAACATGAACTAAGTTCTATATTGCTCTCTTTTGAATAGTTTGTGATTGGATCCTCTATTAAGCTTGGATGCCAGTAGAGTTACATTTGAGTAATCCTGATAATTGTCTATCTGATAAGATTAGTATAATAGGATCTTTAAATACATTGTAAAACTTTAAAAAGTCCTATTCAGCCCCCTCTAGGACATATTGGTATATTCCTACTTCAACTCAAGCTGTCTTCACCGTTATTTCAAAGGATATGTAGACTTGGACTTAAGAAAAATAATACTAATAATAATAAATAAATAAATAAATGGGGATAAGTAGGAGCTTGTTTTGATACCCATGTAGGGCCCACCAGACCGCAGGACCCATTGTGATGGAGCTGTTGTGTGCCCCACTATTATGTTTTTATGTCATCCAAACCATATAAAAGTTATCCGCCATTAGAATAACTAAAAACATGAAGATATCAATTGAGTTGAAATTCCCTTGCACACTAAAACCAATGAACTTGTGATTTGTGCGGCCCACTTACCTATGCGACCTTGTGATCTTGTATGACCCATTCACTTGTACAAAAATGGTGATTTTTAGCTTCTAATCTAATATTTTCAAGATGTGTGAATGACCGCTTAATCTAGTGTAAGGGTGCAATATAAGTGTTTGGCCCCTTAATCATGTGGAAATGTGACGTATGTAAGGTCATCTAATCATTTGTAATTGTGGAGTATATGTAGTCGTCTAACTGTATGATTGTGAAATGCATACAAGGCCAACCAATTAAATGAAATCAGGTGGCATTGGTGACCACCCAATGACATGACCACACACTTATAGGCATATCCATAGTCACCCAAACCATGAACCATCGGGTTGTACGTGCAGGTTCTCTTAGTCATGAGAATTATGTTGTAGGCTAGATTATACAACTTGATAATATGGAGTGTCACGCCCCAAACTCGGAAATCGGATTCATAGGAATTTCGATTGCCAAATTCGATGCCGACAGCCTCCGTAGTACCCCATTCTCGGCTCTTAGCATTCATATGCCAGATTCCGATCCTGGGATCCTACAAGGAGGATTTTGATTTTTTTTTTTTTCAATGTACATTTAACTCGTAATAAGCATAACCACAAGATTACCCAATTCACAAAGGCAACATCATCATCACATATCCACTAATATAATCATTTGAGTACAATATTGGAAGGGAAATACATAAATAGAAAATTAAGCTCCAGAAGACCACTATACGCTCCAAGCTCAACACTGCTGCAACCTAACATCACCTGCACGCATCTATCATGCATAAGCTTATAGAAAGCTTAGAGGGTGGTGTAAGTGTGTGCACAAGGTAAGTGTCAAGTGTTCAATACAATGCTATCATCATACAATACCAAAATAAGCAGAAATACTGACAAGATTATAAATCATACGATAACAGAGTAAGCGGGAGTATGGACAAGTCCATAAGTAAATCAATAGCAGAATACGAAATATAGAACAACTATACAACAAGGAGTCATGAAGAGCCAAATATCATATGCCAAGGATGCAATGCAATATACAAATCCTGTTAAGTCTGTCTAAGCCATATAAGTGTAGAAATATAGCAGCCTAAAATACCATATGCCTGCGAACGTAATGCAATATTTGATACGAATGAAATGACTATGCTGGAGTGTGAAGTCGGGATGATAGTACGTAGTATCGCAGGCTACGGGGTCCACCACAAGGGACTCTTATCCAAACCAGTCCCATACCTAAATTTGGATAGTCAGACTCAACGTGGTAAACTCCTGATCTCAGGTTAGTCGCGCGCCTAACCGAAATCCTTGCCATAATAAAGGTACACAACAATTAGTTACACACCACTAGCCCAAGTGGATAGTGAATGAATGAATGAGCATGCAACTCCTACTCAATAAGTCCACATATCAGTACGGTTCCTCTCTGGAAAATCACCAGGGTCTATTGCACTCTAAACTAAATTGCCACCCCATCACGCGCAACAAGGTGAGTAGAAGAGACCTCACTATCTGCCTACCAATATCGGGCCCGGCTCGTCGATAGCGGACCCATTCCTGGAGCTGGTCAGACTCAGCCTAGCATTGCCCCCTCCTCTCGGGCAGGTAAGGCCATACCCCCTTCCAACCGACCACGACATAGTGGGAGACGCGGCCTAACGGTATACGGCCCTCATGCGCTCATACATCCACTCAGTCTAAACGTTGGAGCAACTTCTAGAACCAAGAGGCTTTAGGGACTTTCACCCAGGGATATCTATAACACCCTACGTAGAACAAATTTTTAGTGTCCCATCTGGCCATCTATGAAATACGTGTGGAGGCTACGACCCTAATGTCGCTAGGGCGTATGGTGGTCATGTCACACAAATGCGAGATGCATGAGTCACACAGTCCAATCATGCCTCAATCTTGCGCATGTCGTGCTCTCATGCGGGGCAACTCTGCCTATCGGGGAGCCCCATGAACAACCTGCCCTATGACATATGCAATGGTCAATCACATCTCATAACAAGCATGCAGATGATGCGTATGGGCATGTATTATGATGTTATGCTATCACATACTCATAATCAGTATCAACAATCAGTCTCGACAATGTGGACATTTAACCAACATTGCCCCCAAGGAATGGCCACATAGAGTCTAACATATAATGGGCCCATGACCTCGTACAAGGGCCTAATATTAACGCAATGGGCCTTACTCAAGGGCCACATATACACAACAGGCGGACCCTGCTCATGGGCCTAATACATATCACAATGGGCCTTGCCCATAGGCCGTGAATACATCACAATGGGCCTTGCCCATGGGCCATGAATACATCATAATAGGCCTTGCCCATGGGCCTCAAATACATGACATGTGGGCCCTACACATGGGTCTTAAAAACATCAAATGGGTCATGCATTATGGGCTTAATACGTGTCACAATGAACCTCAATTGTGGGTCCCATGTAATCATATAGGTCTCGACAATCAGCCTTGGCAATCGAAATCGGCCTCGGCAATCGAAATCGGCCTCGACAATCGAGGTCTACCTCAACAATCGAAATCGACACTCAGAATCGGCTTCGATACTCGGCCTCGACAAATCAAAATCAGACTCGATAATCAGAATCGGAATCAGCAGATCGGTCGCGTCAATTGAAATCGACAATCGTTCACGACAATCGGAATTGGTCAATAATTAAAATCGACAAATCGGCAATCAGTCACGTCAATTAAAATCAGCAATCGGCCATGACAATCAGAATCGATCGATAATCAAAATTGACAAATCAGTCACGTCAATTAGGATCGGCAATTGGTCATGACAATCAGAATCAGTCAATAATCAGAATCGACAAATCGGTCGTGTCAATCGAAATCGACAATCCGTCACGTCAATTGAAATCGACAATCGGTCACGACAATCGGTATCGATCGATAATCAAAGTCGGTAAGTCAGCCACGTCAATCGGAATCGGCCGAACGAGGCCTAAGGGAAGGTCACAATGTGGACATTTAACCATCATTACCCATCAATGTGGCCATTTAACCAACATTGCTCCCAAGTAGTGGCTCACATAGAGCCACACGTAAAGTGGGCCCACGGTCTCGTACCAGGGCCTAATATACATCATCATGGGCCTCAATTGCACCAAATGAGCTGACTCAAATGGGTCGATCAAAGGGGCGAATACACAACACTACGAGCCTCTACCCATGGTTTCCAAATACATCACAGTGGGCCTCAACCCATGAGCCCCGAATATGTGGTATTAGGCCTCCCAAATATAACAAGTAGGCCACACTACTTTGGCCGCACCATTCATCCATCGATAGATATCATTTTAAAGCATTACCCAAACAATGGATCAGATCAAAAGATCATCTGGACCATACCACAAATGGCAATGGTGATGATGATTTCCACTATTAAATTCCAGTGGGCCCACCGTAGCATTTAATTTCCATCCAGTCTGTGCATAAGGTCACAAAGACCTGGATATAGAGGAAAAATAAATATCATGTTGGTCCAAAACCCTATAACCCGAGGGGGAGTTTTCAATGGTAGGCATTCAATTTCACTGTTTGACAATGTGATCCACTTGATATTAAATCTATCTTATTTTATTTATTTATTTATTTTAAACCCGAGGATGAGCTCGCCAGATGGATGGACGGTTTGGATGGAACACATCCATCATGGGAGGTGGATCCCACCAGCAGAAACGGGTGGATGACTGAAAATAAAACATACAACATGGTGCGTCCCATGCACACGGTCTAGGGACAGACGATGGATATAAAACATATACATCTCAGTGGGGACCACACCATCTGGACAGATGGCAGAGTGGATATACAATTCATACACCAAGATGGGTCCCATCCCACACATACAACACATGTGGGATGGCCCCACGTGAGATGAAAATAAATGGGCGGTGCGTGTGAACACTTACATCAGGTGGTTGCAGGGCCGCTGGTCGTCAATCCAGCATGTCCATTGATGGACGGCTAGGAAAAACACATATATCACGTGGTAGGCCCTACATGTGTGGTCCTCACATGTGTGTATGGATGGATACAATAGATAGCTCATGTAGGGACCCACAGAGCTTGCTGTGTCAAAACAACAGCTGGAACTATTGGTGTGGGGCCCACTATTGGGACGGTATTGATGAAATACATATGACATGGTGGAGTCCACACGTGTGTGGGTCCCACGGCTGCAGTGCAGCAGGGATAAAATACATCCACTGCACCGTCCAGAAATCCTGGACAGTGTGGACATAACAAATACTTTAAGGTGGGTCCCACGTGGGGCCACCATAAAATAATGTTAAATTATATATTATAATATATATATATATATATATATATATTTTTTTTTTTTATATGTAAATAGAAAAGAGGGTGGGCTCCAGCGTCAGCGCCTAGGCTTGGACGGCCTGGATGCAAGACATATGCATCACGTGTGGGCCCCACGTAGGTGTGAGCTGCACGTGCCATCAAGGTGGGACCCACCGTCCATGAGATGGATGGTGGATGCAACACATTATCAAAGTGGGCCATGGAGATGGGCCCAACGTCCAATGAACAGTGTAGATATACAACACAAGCATCATGGCCGGTCCCAGTTAGGCTGGACGGCTGGATTGAATACAACATCAAGGGGCCCACCGTCCCTAGCAGATGGACAGTGGAGATACACAACACATACGTCCAAGGTGGGCCCCACCCCACACGTGCAGCACGTGTGGGTGGGTCCCACATGCCAGAAAAATGGATGGATGGTGTGGGTATGACACATACCGTTTACTCTCTCTATATATATATAATGATATTATATTATATTATTATAACATATATGTGACAAACGTCCGGCTCTGAACATCCTTTAATGGACGGTCTAGATGAGGATGTCATGTGGGATCCACGTACGAACGGTTTGGATGTACAATGCACACAAGGTGGGCTTCCACGCAGATGGACAGTGGATGAAATACATTCATCCAGTCGTCCAGCACCGTCCCACTGCTGGACGGTCTGGATAAAACGCATGCATCATACGAGTCCCACATGGATGGAGGGTGTAAATACATCATTGTGGGGTCCACGTCAGTGTGGCCCACCCAAGGAACAAGCTGATATTTGTGGTTTCCCTTCAAACAGGCGGGCAGTCAGTAGGTGGACGGTCCTGCCGCTGCTATTGTGGTGTGGCCCACCAGATGGCTGGATTTGGACGTATAGATGGATGACTTAGAATATAGAAAATATATACGCAGTGGGCCACACGATGGATGGACAGGGTGGATTAAAATCATAATCACGCAGCGGATCCAACAGCTGCTGGACGTCAGTCCAACAGCAGGTGAATCTGCCTGATTTTGGACCATTGGATCTGCCCATTTGGGCTCTGAATCAGGACAGTGTGGATGCTCTACACTTCCAGCAAGGTGGGGTCCATGTCAATGTGGCCTGCCAGTCCACCCACTTTGAATTAAGATGAGATTTGTGCTTCCCCTTCTACAACGCCTGCTGCTGGACAGCAGCAGGTCAGCTGGAAAAAGGGCCGCCTATAGCATGGTCTAGGTGATCAGGGAGAGGGGTGGACGGTGTAGATAAAATCTATACATCACAGTGGGTTCATGTGGGGTCCATACAGCTGGAAATCAAGCTAACAACGGTGTTTTCCCCACCATCCAAGCTTGCCTAAAACAATAGCAAGGGGCCTTGGACGGTCCAGCAAGACTGTCCCATTTGTGGACAGCGTGCATCTGAAATATACATTCATGGTGAGCCATCAAACTAGGAAAGAGAGAGAGAGAGAGAGAGAGAGAGAGAGAGAGAGAGAGAGAGAGAGCACCCACCTATCTTTCTTCTTCCTCCTTAGCCTTCCAATGCTCCAAAAGTGCTCCGTCAACGGTGGAGATGATGATCCAAGGGTGGAGATGGGAGATAGGGTGGTAGGGAGTGGGCCACACAAGATCTATCCATGGAGATTGGAGCTTGGACATTTTTGGCTTTCATGGGTTGCTTGAGAATTGGTTTGAAAAAGGTAGAGAGAGAGAGGTGATGTAATAAATGGAGGGTATGGTGCTTGTTGACTTGTTGGTAAGAAAGGAATGGGATGAGTATGGGTGTTGTTGACTTTAGGTGAGAGAGGGATGGGTAGGGTATGGGTTTATTTAACTTGATTGATTGATTGATTGATGTGACATGATGTAGAGATTCTCTTGGGTTTTGCAATGCGCGGCGTTTTTCTCGAACTGAACGTGGGCCCACATTTCCTGGTCTGCGTATCGGATCGGTGCGAAATACGCGGCATCGGAACCGCGGCAACGGTGCGGTCGCAATGGTACATGTCTCAGATTAAGCTGACTCAAATATAGGGGATACGAGTTAGGGTCGCGCACAAACGTCGATCATAGGTCACGGATTGCAGATATTCAACGGGAAGGATCGCGGGAGTTGACGGAATAGTACGGATTAAGATACGGGTTTTACATGGAGTGACCCTTAATTCGATGTCATGCAACATAAATACAACCCTTACATTATGCTCATAGATGAGGTAGATGCGGGGACCACTAAACTATATCTGATGTGATGGAAGCTAGTTCCTGGCCTCTTGATCATGTGACATCGAATTTGAGTCATTCTCCGTATGAAGTATAGGGCGATCATAGTTTAAGAGTTAGTGTAACCGGGTATGGTGGGTATGCTTGTGATTGTGCCTTGGATTCTTTGAGATGTGGTCACTAGACCATGATACTAATTGTATTTCCACTCAACTAAGTGAAATTATTACTTCGGCAACCTGACAATGTGGGATCTTAATAAAGTGGTTGCCCATAGATGTATGAGTTATGATAAGTTACCATGTGACCTTAAATCATTTATTAATAACAAGTAGAGTGACATTGTGTGGCCACTCATCCATATGGATTTCTGATAATGGAGTGGCCATAAGACCACGTGGGCATGTGAGAATTGTGTGATTACTCAAACTCATGTACTATGCTGATGGAGTAACATCTTGGGTATGTGAAATTAGGACGTGTGTTAAATCAATTATAGACCCTACCTTGAAGTAAGTATTGTGACCCACCGTAATGTTTGTGTGTGGACCAATTCGCTTATGGGACCACTTGGAAATAGGACCCACTACGCTATATGAGACAAACCTGCATCATCCCAACCGTGACTAACCCTTATGTGCATATTATATACTAAGTCGTTCAACTTAGGGATCACTATATCTTATGAGGTTTACTTGTTCCTTTCAAACCATTGTAGAATTGCTACAATAACTATATGCAAATCCAACCTACTAACAACCCACGTGAAGATGAATTTCACTACATTATATGAGTTTTTCCAGCACCATTCGTCCTGTGGCTCATTTAATATATGTTATGTCTAAGTATTTCATCTCATAACCACTTGGTGCATATACCTTGCGTCACCACCACTCATTAACCATAAGGCCCATTAGGGTATAACCATGTGGTCTCAATAGAAGAAAATCATGTCGGGTCAAAGCCGCTAATGGAATATCCATCTTGCGAAGGATATGGTGTAATTCTAAATACAATTAATGCCCATGATTATGATAACTATGGATGATATTAGTGATGTCAGTAATTGTGGTTAATAGAAGCATGCGATTTAATATCTTGATTAATGTTGTTTCACTCCCTAACATACTAAATTCATCTACTTAACTATGTTGATATTGATCATATTCATGTACCATGGAATGATGTTGTGTGTAAGTGTACTTCAATACACTTGTTCATGTGTAAGATATGTCCCCTTCAGTTTAGTCACATGACCATGGATTGATATAGTTGATAGCAACATATGATGATTATATGTCATTTTTGGCATAAAGGTTAAGCAGACCCTAAATTCATGACATTATATGCATACCACAAGCACTTGAACATATGCCTTATCATGGTTGCTTGAATTCATGTATAATCATGACATACATGATGATCGAGATACTACAATTGTGCCGTATAACATAAGTTGGATCTTGATGATGAAATGCATATCTATGATGATGACTTGGGTTATCCTTGAAAATGAATGGGACACCGAAAGTCTAGAAATAGTAGGGGATGATGTGCCCCTTGGGTTGAAAGTCCTTAAACCCCTATGCTAGCTAGGGTTGCCTCATAGTCGAGCCGAGTGGATACATGGGTTATGAATTTGACTCCCACTGACGAGGTTAGGTTGAGAAGAGGTGGGTCTAACCTACTTAAGGGCTAAGGTGCAAACATGGACTGGTCTGACTCGCCGGTGAGGAGAAGCGCAAATGAGGTCTGCTATTGGCATGCCGAGTGGAAGTCCACCGTAGGGCGGGTATGTGAGGTCGATTACTGGTGTCTGGTACATGGGTATCGACCACGATATTTTTCATGATATATAGTTGGTGGAAGTCCACCATAGGGCGGGTATGCGAGGTTGATTACTAGTGTCTGGTGCATGCTATTGACCACAGTGCTTCCCGAGATATACAGTTATAATATGGTATAAAATTATAATGATGATGATGTGATTACGAATGCATGTAATATGGTTATGGCTGTGGTATAGGAGAAATGAAAATATGGCTTGGTGATGCTGGTAGCATTGATTCAGAGTATTATTATGATGCATATGCATTGCATTGGCATTAGCATCATACCTTATGTACTACACCCCTTTCACCATACATGATTTCTTCATGACATTTATCTTACTTGCATGTAGGATACACTGCACACACATGTGTACTCACCAGGCTTTTTTGCGTAAGCTTCCTATTTTCCTTTTTTTTTAGGGCAGGAGTAGCTTGAAAGACTTAGCTTTCTCAATGTATTGTATCTATTTTTTGATTTGAAAATGTTGATGTTGTCTACCTTTTGGAAAACATTGCACTTGTAACCCTCATGATTTATAATGGAGAGTGTTGCTTGGTATTTTAATCGTGGATCTTCATGCTCAAGTATTATTGTTATATGTATATATAACAAAAAAAACAGCTAAAAATCTTCCTGACTTGGTGTATAGAAGTTAAGTACCGGATTCAGGGCATCACGAAAGTTGTCCGTCCCCGGATTTGGGGCGTGACATAGGACATACCCCTGGTTCGGTTTTGGCGGGCCAAGTCTCGAGCCTGTGGGACTTCTGGCCTACCTAGATCATTAAACGAACGACACCTTGAATATAAAAGGGCCACCACCAACATCGAATCAACCCTCCTGATGCGTTTAGGACATGTCTTTTGCTCATGATCATGGGCAGGCTGCCACCGACCCCTCCAGCAAGTGGCGGGACCATCGCCAGGCCGGCAGGCCGCCGCCAACTTTGAACTCGGGTGGGCCTTCCCACACATGGGGAAACCCTCTCCTATCCTCCTAACCATTAAAAGCCCTAGGGGCCCCCTTTCTAAGCTCATTCTAACCCTATTCCCTCTCTACACTCAACCCATTCTAACTCCAAACCCTCAAAAAATGAATTTTCCTAAGCCCCACTTTCTCAAAACCCACAAACTCTCTCTTCTAAATCCATTTATTTCCATAAGAAACACCTTCTCTAAGCTAGTTTTTCAAATCTCATTCCCTCCCAGACCCATTAACCTTTAGGATCTCGCTTTCCAACCCATCTCCTTCAAAAGTCTCACCTTCCATCACCTTATTCTTTTAAATTTTCTAAGTAATTTTCATATTGGACACAACTCCTAAAGCTCAAGGAATAAAGAGCTGTAATTAAACTAAAATTTACTATAAATAGTAAAAATATAAAAAAAAATGAAGTTTAGACCATTAACTGGATGGAATCTCATAATATAACCTAGTTTTTGTTTGGATAAAGTGGCTCCTCTTACCCCAAAATCATATATGGCACGTCGAATAACTCATTCTGGTTTACGATATACTTCATTTTTCAACAAAGAGTGGCAAATCCACTGCCAAAATGGCGTGCCACCGCCAGACACCACAGCGGGTGGTGGGGCCACCGTTGGATCGGTGGGCCACCGCCAGAATTTTCTGCTATTTTTGGTCTTTTTGGACAAAAAGTCATATCTCCCTCAATATAACTCCGATTAGGGTGATTCAAAAGCTAGATTAAAGCTTGATAAGTCTAGTTTCATATAAAAATAAATAAAAAATTATAATATAGTTAAATTAAGAATGATTTAAAAACTATCTAAAAATTATTAGTTTTAAATAGTTGTTACTTTTACAATCTGGGGCGTTATAGATGGATCAAAGATAGAGAAGTCGTTCATGAAGACTTCTAAATATTATCCCACCATGTCAGAAAAAATACTCAACATGCATCGCAGAAAAGTTAGGGGGCATTATACAGTCTGAATGGCATCCTTTGGTGAGCAAAGGTGTTAAATGGACATGTGAATGTTGTATTTTCTTGATCTTCAAGGGCTATCCCAAATAGCTGTCAAGGAAGCAATAGTAAGAGTGACCAGCTAGCCTTTTTTAAAATTTAATCAATAAAGGGCAAATGAAAGTGGTCCTTCCTTGTGACGGTATTTAATTTTCTGTAGTCAATGCACATTCTTCAACTAATAGTAACTCTAGTTGGTACAAGTTCATTATTGGCATTGGCTACGATGGTGATTCCAGACTTCTTAAGAACCACATGAGTTGGACTCACCCATTGACTGTCGGATATAGGGTATATCCACATCTAACAACTCAAGTATCTCAACCTTAACCACTTCTTTCGTATTTGGATTGAGTCGACGTTATGGTTATCGAAAGGTTTTAGCATTATTCTCAAGATGAATGCAGTTAGTACAAATCAAAGGATCAATTCATTTGAGGTCCACAATTAACCATCTAAGGGCTCCTTTATGCTTAATGAGAGTAGAAATAAGTATACTCTCTTGTTCTTTCTCTAGGTGGAAAGAAATCACCATCGGGTATGTCTCATTTTGATTTAATTAAGTAGACATATTTAAGATCAGTGGGAAAAGGTTTTAGATAAAGCTTCGGTGCTTTGAGGCTAGACGGTACATGCACTACATCAATTTGGAGCAATTTCTCAAATTGTAGCCTCCACCAGTTAACTTCAAGTACCGACGTAGCATCAAGTAAGGTATCCATTTTCCTAATCATGTTATCATCTAAATCAGGGAAGTGGGCCAAGCGTGTCTCTAGAGTATCAGAGTATAGAGTCAAAAGTGCTCTATCTTCCATAAAAGAATCAATCAAGTTAATGTTGTGGGTATTGTCATCATCCTCTAACTATTTGTTCATATTGAAAAAGATGTTGAGCTCCAATGTCATATTTTTGAAAGATAAATTCATAATTTCACTCCTACAATTAATAAGAGCATTTAATGTAATAAAGAATGG
The DNA here is from genome assembly GCA_037074715.1 of Magnolia kwangsiensis. Lineage (NCBI taxonomy): Eukaryota > Viridiplantae > Streptophyta > Magnoliopsida > Magnoliales > Magnoliaceae > Magnolia > Magnolia kwangsiensis. The sequence goes on from CM073578.1 coordinate 76,105,314, forward strand.
GTGACCAAGAATGACGAGTATTTGAGTGCTCATATCTATAATGGGTTGAGTGTTCATGATAATAAAATCTATTGGATAGTAAAATTTATCAACTTGGATCAACCATCTTCAATCATCCCTCTCGGTACACGAACTAAGCGATCGATAAGTTGTAATGTGGTCCAGGTGGGTTTCAATTCTCTTAAACCCAATTATTCATAAACCGAGTAAGAAATCAAGTTACAACTCGCCCTTAAGTCAAGAAGTGTGTGCTCAATCTGATGGTTCCCAATTACACAAGCGATGGTTGAGCTACCAGGATCTATGTATTTTTTGGCACATCTTGCTTGGGAATGATGCTCACTTTTTTGGTAAAAGAAATCTTCTTTTATATGTTTTGCTATTTTTTGGTAGTGCATAGATCTTTTAGAAATTTTGAATATAAAGATATTTGTTTAATGACATCCAGTAGAGGAATATTGACCTTCACTTGCTTAGGCACCTCTAGAATATCGTAAGAGTTAGAAAGAAGTTTTGGTGCAATTAACTATTGAGGGAATGAAGCAATCGGCTTACTTTCAGGTTCCAGTTTTAACCCATATGGAGCATTGTTAGGTCTATCATTCTCAATTTCTTCCAGGTCTTTAGGTTTTTCAGCTCTCCCCGAAATGATTTTATCAATAATCCTCTCACTCCTAAGAGTGGTGATAAACTTAGCTTACTGCATCTGATTTAAAGAGCTTGGATCATTTTATATTGTGGTTTTAGATTGGGGAGGAATTGGGTTAGAAGCATCCCTTTCTCACCATTCGTAAGTGTGACTCAATCTTTTGAATTGATGATGTAAACATTCTCATTATTGTTTTGAAATCTTGGAATGCTTGTACCATATTTTGATTGAATAGCTTTTAGTTTTGCATGAACCTTTAAGTCGCATTCTCTTGAGGCTTCTTTTGATTTAAGAATTGCGTAAGGGCCTCTTGTGGGTTAGCCGTTTGTTCATTTCTCCAAATAAAATTTGAATGGTTCCTTTAGTTGGAGTTATATGTATTTGAGGTGGGTCCTCTGAAAGGTCTTTGGTAATTATTTATGGCATTTGATTGCTCATTCAATCTCTTGAAAAGCAGGAATTGTTGGGCAATTCTCAGTTGTATGTATGGTATAAGTATAAATACCACAAACAACTTCTGCAACCGTTTTGGATTCTACCTTCTTAAGTTCCATGGCCTTGACTTTTCTTGTGAGTTTGACCATTCTTACATTTATCTCATTTTTCTCTTTTAAAACATAAATTCTTCTCATTTTTCTTTGATTGAGTAAGCTTAGAAGTGGTAGTTCTTAAGGAGATATACCATGATTGCTTGTTTTCAACAAGTTTATCAAAATAATCTCATGCATCATCGGCTTCCTTGTTCATGAATTCTCCATTACACATCATCTCCACAAATTGGCTCATGGGTGATGTCAATCCCTCATAGAAAAAACTTGTTATATGTAAGACCCGTATCTTGGTCCGTACCGTTTCATAGACTTCCGCGGTCTTACCGGTCGAATTCTGGCAACCTTCGACCCTTAACCGATATCGACGCGCGACCCTGATTCATATACCGAAAATCCGTGTCAACTCAACCCGAGACCAATACCATAGGGATCGCGCCGTCGTTGCGGTTCCGATGCCGCAACTCGCGCGCCGAGGCGATACCCTGGTCAAGAGATATGGACCAACATTCGGTGTGAGAAAACGCTGCCCGTTGTGAAACCCAAGGGAATCTCTACGATGTGTCACATCAATCACATCAATCCCATCAATCAATCAATCCATCAAGCCATACATGTCAAGTACACATCACTTTCATTCCTTTTCCCAAGCAACCACAAAAGTCTCCCAAACTCATACCTCTCTTACACAAAAAGCCACAAAAGTCTTCACCACCCATACCTCTCTTACACAAAAGGCTCAAAAGTCAAGCTTTTCTTACACAACCATCACTCACCACATCCATCCATCACTCTCTCTCTCTCCCTTTACAACTCTCTCTCTTTCTCTCTTTCTCATTTCAAATCTCCAAGTAAAATTCCAAGCTCCATACGTATGGAGTTTTCCAAACTCTCCTAAGCTCCAAGTGGCCCACCTTCCTACCCCAAGATCTCTCATCTTAACCCTCCATTCTTCATCTCATCCATTGAAGTTGAAGCTAAGGTGCCAAGGGACCCCTAGGAGCAAGAAGATCGGACGGTGGTAGTTTCTTTCTTGTTCTTATGATGAGCCAAGTGAGACCCACCGATCAATGGTGTGGATCTCGCTTGAGACCCTAAGTTGTGGTCGTGGACTACTTGGATCATCATGATCATTCCATGATGGGGCCATTCTCCATGGACCCCATCATGATGTTTATTTCATTTAGAAAGGTCATCTAGACCGTCTATATCGGTGGGAAATGGATCTCCACCGTTGATTTACATTTTTGATGGTGCCATGTTCAAAGGGATTCGTTTATTGTATGATTTCATTCAAGGGAGGGCTCATAGTGGCGGAACCCTCCATCACAAGGTGTGTCTCAGTCTCCATGTCTCTCTCTCTCTTTTATTTTATTTTATTTTATTTTTATGCAATAGGATTGTGTGACCCACTTGAATGGATCCCACCTTGAGAGTTATTTTGTGCAAGTTTTTATTCAAGTGGGGCCCACCATATGCGTTGTACACACATCACCCATCAGTGGTGGCCCACCTCATCAGGGCCCACCACAAACTATTTTTTTAAAGGAAAGCAAACCATCCAGCGTCTGGGACGCTAGACGTTTCAAAAAAAAAAGAAGAAAGAAGAAAGGGAATGAAGGAATGAAGGGCTTTTGGTGGTCCACTTGCTTAGGCCCCACCGTGATGTATTTAAACAATCCAAGCCGTCCATCCTCTTACCTACGGTATTTTAATCGTTGGGTAGAAGTTTTGGCCTGATTGGAAGACCTGGTGGGCCATAGCATCGAAGAACGTATCACTACCATTCAAGGATCCTTTTATGTTTTTATTTCATTTTCTAATCCCAAAAAAATTTGAACTTCGGACTCTTTTTGTCTGTTGCGAGCTGTAGAACACTATGGCTGGAGTGGATTTCCAGGTAGCGGGCCCCACGCACGATTTTTGACAAAAAATGAAAATAAGGAGAGAGAGAGGATGAGTGAGGCAGCCTCTGCTGCTGCTGTCAGGCCAGCGCAGGCAGCGCCTGCGCTGTCGCAGCGGCGGGCGGGGAACGTGGACCCACGACCACCAGCCATGGGCCCCACCTTAATCATTATATGCCATCTAAACCGTCCATGAGGTGGGTCCCATCCTTAGGTGGGCCCCCTCCAAATTTCAGGTCGATCAAAAACTCAGGTGGCCCACACCATGAGAAACAGTGTTAATTGAATTCTACCATTGAAATCCTTTTTGGGCCCCACAGAAGTTCTGGATCAAACTGAAATTTGTTTTCACCCTTCATTTAGGTCTGCATGACCTAATGGACGGGTCAGATGACACGTAACCCGATTGGTGGGCCCCACATGGGACCCACAGTGATGTTTGTGTATTAATCCACTGTCCGTACGGACGGTGGAGCCTTGTAATGTCCACACCGTCCAGCCATCTTTGGGGGCCGCTGGACGGTCAGTGGGCCCATCCATGATGTATGAGTTGTATCCTAACCGTCCATCCATTTTGTGAGCTAAGGCATGAACTAATCCCTAGCTCATGTGGACCCCTTCCCCCCACTATGATGCATGTGTTACATCTAATCTATCCATTTATTTTCTTTTTATTTCATTTTTATGATTGGGCTAAAAATGAGCCAGATCTATGGTTCAAGTGGGCCCACTTTGGTATGTGTATAGGGCCCATGTTGATCCGTTTATGGGTATCCATTGGGGACCACTTTGATGTGGATTTTAGGCCCATGTAATGGGGCCGTTTAGTGTATTATGAAGCCCATGGGAGCGAACCCATTTGATGTATTCCAAGGCCCATGGAATTGGACCCATTGAGATATTTTTAGAGCCCATGGAAGTATGCCCATTTGATATATATAAGGCCTAGGGATTTAGGCCCACTTTAATATGCATGCAAGGCCTATGGGTTAGGCCCATTTGATTTGTAAAAAGGACTATGGGTTAGGCCCATTTGATTGTGAAAAGGACTATGGGTTAGGCCCATTTGATTTGTAAAAGCCCTATGGGTTAGGCCCATTTAAGACATATAAGACCCATGAGATTAAACCCATTTGATGCAGTCCAAGGCCCACGGATTTGACCCATTGCAATGCACATAAGACCCATTGGTATGACCCATTTGTGTGGCCCATCTGATGAATAGAAGGCCCATAAGATATGGCCCATTTGATATATATGTAAGGTCCAATGGGATGTACCTAAGGTCCATTGCAATGTGTGATCCCAATACAGACTATGTAGCAATGTTTACGGCGATCGTGCCTTGGGGGCAATGTTGGTTTGACGTCCACATTGCGAGTGTAATGTTGGTTGGATGTTCACATTACGACTCTCCTTAGGGCCCATTACTGGGCCGTACTTATTGTGTATAGGCCGTCCAGGCCCATCTACATTGTAAGATAGTTCATTTTATTATAACATGTTTAGTACAGTTCCATGACTCATGATCATACGCATCATATGTATGCTTGATGTGAGAATTGTCTGATCATAGCATTTACCTTCGGACAGGTTGTTTATGGGCTCCCGGTTAGGCGGTGTTGCCATACATGAGCACACAATATGCGCAGGATTTGATGCATGACTGGATAGCGTGAATCATGCATATCGCATTTGTTTGACATGGATATTGTACGCTCTAGCGACATCGAGGTCGTAACTTCCACAGATGTATCGTGGTTGGCAGGATTGGATACCGAAAATCTTGTTCTACATGGGGTGCTATAGACATCCCTGTGTGAAAGTCCCTAAACCCTTATGGTACTAAGAGGTTGCTCCAACGTCTAGACCGAGTGGGTAGATGAGCGTTGAGTGCCGATTACCAGACGGTTACGCTCTCCACTGTATCATGGTCGGTTGAAAGGGGGTGCGACCTTACCCGCCTGATAGTAAGGGGCAATGCTAGGCTGAGTTTGACCAGCTCGAGGAATGGGTCCGCTATCGACGAGTCGCGCTGGATATTGGCAGACGGATAGTGAGGTCTCTTCCACTTACCTTATTGCGCGCGATGTGGCGGCAATCTAGTTTAGAGTGTACTAGACCCCGGTGATATCCCATATTTGAGCTGTATTGATGTGTGGACATAGATGAGAATCTGTATGCTTGAGTTGCATTGCACATCGCATGGCCTTGGGGTGACCGATACCATTCATGTCTTGCATCGCATAAGCCTTGGTACGGCTTATCATATTATGGATCCATCTGCATATTCCGCATTACTCTGACATTGCATGCTTATATTACTACCTTGCGCACACACTTTCACCACCCTCTAAGCTTTCTGTAAGCTTATGCACGACCGTTGCGTGCAGGTGACGTTAGATCGCAGCAGCGCTGAGGCAGGAGCACGTCGCAGATCGTTTTGGAGTTTTTATTCTTTACCATTATATTTTCCTTTATGCTCATTGTACTTGTAAAGTTTTTGATTATAGTGAAAATGTAATGGAGTTCTTGGTTGTTGTTTGTGGGTTATGCCTTTGGTTATGCTTATTACGAATCAAACTGATATTTAAAATCCTCCTCGTAGCATCCCAGGATCGGAACCTGGGGAATGGGAGCTAGGAGCCGAGAATGGGGTTGTACGGAGGCTGTCGACGTCGGATTCTGAGATCAGGAATTTTGTGAGCCCGGTTTCTGAGTTTGGGGCATGACATTATACGATATGTTCCATATCCATGTTTTGGACGTGAATTTATTAGATCCTAATTAAATCGCTCCCAACATTGGAAGAAGGTCTCATCCACTTTTTGCATAAAATTCATGATTACTTTTCTTAAAGTATTTATTTTATGATAAGGGAAGAACTTTTTAAGGAACTCCCTTGTCATCTCAGCCCATGTGTCAATGGACCTTGGTCTTAAGGAATATAACCATGACTTAACATTTTCTTTTAAAGCGAAAGGAAACAATTTCAATCTAACTGTGTCCTCAGACACGTTTTGGAAGTGTAACGTGGATATTATCTCATCAAACTCTTTCATATGTAAGTATAGACTTTCAGATTCTAATTCATGAAACTTAGGGAGGAGTTGAATTACACTCGGTTTAATATCCACAATTCTTAGGTTTAATCAAAATATCATACAGGAAGGTGTACTCACCCCTACGGGTTGTAAATAATCTCGTAGATTATGAGGCAGGGGCGCATTATGCACATCGTTTTCATCTTGAACTTTATTCACTCAAAGGATGGAGGGTGTTGTCACGAGCCCACTTGGGCATGAAACACTCTCACCCCTTAAGTAACTAAATAATTAAACTTAAAAGAAAACTAGAAAAACTAAAACAAATAAGAGATCTAAAAAAGATAAAAGAGAGGGTTGGAACAAATTTAACGAATAAGAGGTGGTATGTTAGGATCCTAAAACAATGTTAGTTTCTAAATATAATTTTAGAAAAAATCCTAATCTAAAAACATAGTAGAAAAATAAATTCCAATCTTAAGCTAATTCTAATACCAATTAATTTCAGAAAAACATAACCGTAATCCCTGGTAATGACGCCAAAAACTTGTTCATAACCTCAAGTGTAGGGTTGCGATGTAGTAATAACTCGATAAGACCAAGATCAAATCCACAGGGACTAAACTTGTATGTATTTTGAAAATAACTAGAATTATAACTAGAAAAAGATTTAAATTGAAATCTGAATAATTAAGAGTAATAGTGAATAATATTAATTAAAACTTATAAATTTAAAGGTAAAAATTAGGGTGTCAAGGATCCACTTGTAGCCATCAAAATGTTACCTTACTTGATTCAAAAAACACAATTGGAATTGGAGTCATATCCTATTCAATTGGAAGATAAAGCAATTTAAATCAAATCTAAATATTTTATTGACTTCATGCTCAATGGAAGAGAATCATGATGATTGGAAGAGATTCCATCACACTACTATGCTCAGGAGATGATGGTGAACAATAAGATTTATTAATCTCACAATCTCTAAACAGGAAAAGGAGATATCCAAAGCTATCACCATACCTTTGCCCATTTTTCTTATAGTAACAACATCTATTGTACTTTGAGTAATAATAAATCATAAAAAACTAAAAATATTCATTTAATATTAAACTAGAAATCAATGAGGTTCAATAAGAATACGAATTAAAACAACATAATCATCCAAACACATTATAAGTTTCACCTCTTAGCCTTAGTTAAGATGCTTAGCTACCCATAAACATGATTGAAACCAAATCTCTTAAATAAAGCGTGAAAAATAAACTAAGGAAGAAGAAAAACTCTTTGGTGGATGCTCAACCGTTGTGTATGCTCCTTAAGACCTTTCCAAACCCTAAAAGAGGCTTTGGAGCATCTTAGGGAGTCTTATTTATAGTTGTGGAACTCCAACTTTTGTATCGAGTTAGAAAAATCTAGAAACTGCTTCAAATTACGCACTCTGCGCAGCTTTTCAAAATAGATTTTCAAAACTTTCATTTTTTAACTCAGAGTTTTAGAATATATTTTTTCAAGACAATTTTTAGGATTCCTTTTCTTTTTCTTCATTTCAAATATTCGATTTTCTTCATTCCATAATTGGTTTTCTTAAATCTTCGGCATGTGAATTCTTCATTACTGACTCAAATATCCAAATCTTCATTTAGTAATCTTTTGAGCATAAATCTTTCTTTTGACATTAATTTCACTTTAAGTCATCGAAATCACTTCGCACATGAAAACATGTATAATTAGATCGATTAAGCACTATCATGTTTATAAAACTAAGGTATAAATAAGGAGAAATATGCAATATTTCGTACTCAACAACACGTAATCGATAGATCTGGTAAATCGGACTGAAATTGACCAAACCACACGGTTTGGTTCGGTTCTGAAGTGCATCGGTTCCACTTTCGGTTCCGAAAATCAAAGAACTGGTTAGTTCAGTTCGGTTTTCGATTTAGGGTTATGTATAACCAAATCGAACCGTGAACCGGACCGTAAAACTGAACTCGGAACCGAACCATGAGTATCATGCTAATTGGACTTATCTTAAAGGTATTTTTATGAGTTTATTAAGTATTTTAGTTGCATATTTAACTCATGATTTATGGTTTACAATGCGCTTTTTTATTGTTTCTGTAAATTTCTTTTTGCACACCTTACACAATATTTATCTCATTCATCAAATGTATCACAAAACGAATGAACATGGGTTAAATTAAAAAAATATAAAAAAAAAACATGCAATTGGGCTGGATTATAAAAAGCCCATAACCGTAAAACCGAAACGGTTCTTACCATCACATTCCGATTCAATTCTAGGGTGCAAACGGTCCAATTTCAGTTCTGGTTTTCCTGAAACCGTTAGGAATGGTTCACCCTGAAACCAGAACGTACGTACCGAACCGTGTTCACCCCATGAAATAAAAATGAAATGAGAATGCGTGAGAACGTTCTGGTAACACAGCCTTTATTATTATCAACGATTTCCTCTGGAAACAACAGGAGCACAACCATCTCCAGCACTTTTTTTTTTTTTTTTTCATGAACAAACGACAAACGAAGAAACGTACACATGCTAAAAGAAAGCAAGCCTGGATCATGTGCTTCTTTGCCCTTTTCTTCCTTTTTATCCTTTCTTTACTTGAGAGATTACTACTGATACTTGTTAACAAACCGACAATCCTTTCTTATCTCCCCTAGATCGCCAGTAAGCGGATTGTTTTCCGATAGCAAGATCATGGCACTGGAGAACTGGTCACGGAAGTAGTCATTGTCTGCGGCCATCTTCTCCACAAAGGGAGATGTGGAGTTATCTGAAACGAGCTGTTGATCGACCAGCAACAGCCCTTTGTGGCTTAACAGGTTCTTGTAGTACATATTATCGAGTACCATAGGCGTTTCTCGGTCATTTCGAGCATATTCTACTTCCTTTGGATTGGGCTGTGGAGATGGGCAGCGGCCTCTAAGGTACTCGCCATACTCAGGATCAAGGGTGGGATCGATGTCGGGATAGAGCCTGTATACAAGATTTATGCAGTGTACTCGCCCCACTGAATGTGCTCCTGGATGGAATTAGAATGGCATTAGCTTGGAGGCATAGCAGTTGAGAAATTTCATGTAGCAACAAGAGACAATGAAGAGGCCATTCTCATTCACAGCATTCACGCCAACATAACTCATGTGAAGTTTGATCACATCTCTATCATGACATGACTTAAAATAGGCCCCGTCCACATATCAGCTGGCCACATTTTTATATTCAACATGGACTGTTGATTATCATTCCTATGAAGCCTGTTTTGATTATCATTCACATGTAGCAAACCTGATAATTGGACCAGTCTGATTTTTGGGCTAGAGCATGGAGATGGTGTACAAGTGCAACCAACATTATGGGCCACCATGTCTTTCAAAACTGTGCCATGTTGCATATTTGTGGTGAGAGATTTTCAGTCAAACGACTTGAAAACAAACAATTATCTGCTCCAGAGTTGTAAATGGGAGTGGAGATACCTAACAGGGCGACTGTTCCTTCTATGTCAATCCCCATGGACTGAAATCGCGAGAGAACTAGAGATATGCTATCATTGTGCTGTGGAATGAAGTCGGCGACCTCTGCAACGTGACTCTCCTTGCTGTCTCTTCTCCCTGTTTTCATGCCAATAGAAGGTCCCCCCAGCTGCCCAAAAGAACGGATCACGCATATCACATTAATTGGACACTTCAATATTGTAGATGCTTGTTGCATATCGGAGCATGTGTACAAAGAACATATGCCACATGCAGCTAATTGTATGTGTGGGCATGAACAAAGTTTTGTAGAAAGTTACACTTGTGATATATTTCAAGCTAACTTTAACCTGAAGAAGGATGGATATTCATATGAATCCTAGTCTCCTCCAGTGTTCTATCAGTATTGTTGATTGATGTCTTAAATCTATAAATTAACCGGTCTATCAATGATTGCTCAATTCCATCGAGCAAACTTGGATGCCATCGAAGGCTACTCAATGCCATTGAAAAAATTCAGAAATTTCATGTTTTATCACTGGAACTTTTTAGTGTTCGATGACATCAAAGATGTTCGATACCATCAATCTATCGATACCATCGAACTGCCATCGAAAGTGCCATTGAACGATCACGTAGAGACACATAGAATTGCATAAGTACGGGATTTGTTTCCTATTTTGACTATGATTCTCATAAAGGCTATATATATGGGTGTGATAGGAATAGGATGGATCTAAGGGCTTTCTAATTTATTCTAGAGAATTTTAAGGGCTTTTAAGGGAGATTCGAGTCTTATACAAATTGAGTAATGTCTAATTATTTTCTACTTTCATAGTGTATTATTGTAGCTTTGTGTCATCGTTTTTTTCTTAAAAGGATTTTTTCCGCATTAAATTTGGAGTATTTGTGATTGGACGATGTATGATTGAAATACTTTTCTTGATTCATCCTTGTGCACTTCTGCGGTCTCCCAACAAATATCAATGGACATTTATATCACATGAGTATAGACATAGGCCACTGGCAACAGTCAGTCAAGACAATCCAACTAGTTGGCTCTGTTTGCAAATTTTTTTTTTTTTTTTTTTTTAAATAATAATAATATTAAAAAAATCATCAAATTGAAATATAAAACCAAACTAAGCATAAAGTAAAATGTTCTGATGTTGCTACTTTGCAGGGGGAAACAAGAAGAATTGGTGCATGTCAAAATGGTATGTTACTGTTAGGCATTATCAATACTTGCAGTGAACGTGAACAAGAAAACGTACCATGACAACGCCTTCTCTAGCAGAAAGAGCAACTATATCTGCACAGGAAACCGTCACGGGACACTCACTTTCGACTGCATTCTTGATTGTGTTTATATATTTGAAATTCCTCATCCCAAAATTCCTTTCCGAATCCTTCTCCGATGCTTTGCCATCGGCCGCCTCTAGCAAGAGCGACGCATCACATGACTGCATTACCAAAACTACACCCTTTTAGTATTTCTTCAAAAAATGGCAAGTGTAACTCTTACAAGATGGAATGCATCTGGTGGTATCCAAGCCGTTCATCATCGGCTAGGATCCTAAATCATCAAAAGTCATTCAGGTCCGTAGATGTGCTTTTGTTCAATGTGTAATGTTGTTGAAATTACTCTGCAAACCTGATTTTTGTGCCTGGCCTTAATATATGAGTGCTAGCTGTGACCCACCTAATGGGCGACTCAGATATTGTACGTACGTCGGTTGCAAATTTCCGCTTGCGAACCAAGTGGAGCTAGCATTGGGGAAACGGATTGGCTATTTCCCCTGCCACTAGGCCGGTGGCTAGTAGTCGGTGCTCTGCGGGACCCACTATGAAGTGCTTCTTTTAGGGCTTGATCCCAAAAATGAGAGGGATATAAATCTCAGTTGGACCACACCACAGGAAAACAATAGTGATTGGATATCCACCATTAAAATCCTCATAAGGCCCACTGTACTTTTTATTTGACATCAAATCTGTTGATTAGGTCATACAGACCTAGATGAAGGGAAAAAACAAAGATCAGCTTGATCCAAAACTTTTATGGCCCCCAAAAATTTTTTAATGGCTGACGTTCAATCAACACTGTTTCCTGTAATGTGGTGCATTTGAGATTGGAATATAACTCATTTTTGGGCTCATACCATAGAATAATCTAACAAAATAGATGGACGGCATGGATGAAATACATACATCATGGTGGGTCCCACAGAGCACCAACCACTAGCCATTAACCAATCCGTTTCCCTAGCACGGGAAAAATAGATAGAATGTTGACCTTGACCATGCAGTCGTGGAAAAGGTTTCGAACCCATGAAACGGCTGTATTCCCGTGCTTTTGGTACAGCTTCTCAACCTCTTCCTTGATAATCTCCTCCGCTCTCGGACAACTCTCTGAGTAATAATTTAGCCTTAGATCACATTTACCTACACACATCAACCTCACAAGTTCACAAAACATAAAAATAGCAATTTATTATTATTTATTGGCCATTTTGCCGTAGATGACCCAACTCATAAAATCCATAATCCAAGGTGGACCACTGACCCATTTATAGATTCATCAGCAATTTGTAGGCCAGAAATACGCGATCCGAGCGTGATTTTTCTAGTTCAACGCATACGGTCAAGAGTAGGATCTACACATCAACTCTGCTAAGCCTACATGCGTACAAATCAGATACACATGTAGCCTAGCATGGCTGACAAGACAATATCCAAGCCATCCATCAGAAGGTTACCACTTTGCAGATTCCCCATCCCAATAATCAGGTTGGTCCACAAGTCAAGGTGGACCACAATTAACTGAAAAATAAAATAGAATAAATGTAGGTTGGATAAAAAATAATCAGCTAAAGAACCTGTCATGCCACAAGTGCTGAATGAATTACATCTATCTTTTGGCAGTAGCATCTACATGTTCCACCTAAGGGATGGCTTGGATATCTCACCTGTGTACCTTGCTGGCATCAGCAGACTTTTACACGCGTGTGCACTTTGCAAAGCCCGAGAACACACTTAGGGCCGAAAGTCCGGGCGGTTCAACCCGACCACCCTACATTGGGTTTGACAGGATGCATTGCGTTTGGTTTTGGGCTTGGGCTATGCAAACATTAACCCAATAAAACTTGAGTTGAGCCCTAATTGCCCGACCCAACCCAAATTCAATTGATATTTAAGTTAGGAAAAATCTAACACTGTCGAGTTTCATTGGTCCATGTCATTTTTCATAACTTAAGCTAATAAGATACACTAAATTTCTCTTTACCAAGTAAATTGCATGCCACACAACATGACTTTTAAAAATAATAATTGTCTTATATTTTAGATTGTTTTAAAAAATAAAATTCTTTACAATAAATAAATATATATAGTTAATAAAAATATACATATAAAAGTAAGATATATTTTTTTAAAATATAATAAACTAATATAATAACGAAAATATTAGCATGTATCCACCCGACCAATCCCAACGACCCAGCTTGAGTTGGGTTTGGGTTCACAATTCCAAACTCGAGGTTACTTTGGGTTGTGACAGGGTTGATGTATAATAACTTTGGATTGTGGTATGGTTGAACAACAACCCAACCTAACTAAACCTCCCCCTCAGACCTATACACACTGTTATGCTACTCGTGACACTTTGATTAGTATGCAACACCTGGCCACACACCAGCGGGAAAGCATATAGGAGATCCGGACCATTCATCAGGCTGCCACCATCATACTTGTGATCTGGACTCAAAAGTCATGCCATTCTACTCATGGTGCTCATGGTGGTTGAATGTACCAACCCATTGGTTTATACTTAACAACACGTGTGGCCTACTGCAAGCGTTTGCGCCTGATATTTGGGCCCGGTACGTATACTTGGTTGGTTGGCCCAGATCTCTCACGTGTCCGGAGTGTGGCCACGTGTCGGATTCTCACATTTCTGGTGCAAGTAGACTTGACAATTCATAAAAGGAATGCATCCTCATTTTATTTTATTTTATTTTATTTTATTTTATTTTATTTTATTTTATTTAACACACGCACACATACCCCCACTCACTCACACCACACGCACACACTCTACACACGCACGTCGGGGGATGTCACCACGCACTCGAACCCTTGACCCGGTGTTGAAACTCCAAGGAGTCTACCACCCGGGTAAGACTTAGGACCTGGGGTTGTGTTTGGTAATCCAAACTGTTTATGGTTATGAAATAAAACGATGAAGTTGGAAAATTTTGGACATTGAAATCAACGGTAAAGTAGACTGTGGATATTCAACAGAAAACGGATTGATAATCAAATCAATACGTTGGTTGAGGTGAGGCCCATCTTATAACTATTTGGATTACGGAAAACGACAATAGATCAAACGTATATAGTCCGGATATGTCATATTTAAAACTTTTCCGAAGTATTCCAGGTAACGCTACTCGCAGGATTATGCTTTCGGATTATACTCTCGGAGGGTTACTGGCTTCGTGCCCTGGGCCAAAAGTCAGGTCTGTACGGTCTTCATGTGTGCTCCACGCGTATGGAAAGATTCACTGACTAACCAAAATCCTTTGGCCGACGTGATTAACGGTAAGAGTCTGATTTATGGGTCAGGGCACAAAAAAGACAGGGCCCACCTGATGGAAGAGAGTAGCTGGTTCCTTTTGACATGGCTTATTGAATCCAATGAAAATAGAAGGTTACCCAAGGGGAAGAGCAACAACAGGACGCAGACGATGGCAAGGAAAAGCCCCATTTCTTGATATTAGGTGAAGTGAAGAGAGTGGAGTGGTTGGTTTCTCTCCTTCACTTTCTCTTTACTATCTCTATTTATTAACACACACACACACACACAGAGAGAGAGAGAGAGAGAGAGAGAGAGAGAGAGAGAGAGAGAGAGAGAGAGAGAGAGAGAGAGGACGTGGGTGGGAAGTGCGGGAGAAATTTAAATGGATGAGAATGAAGGACACTTTGTCCACTAACACAGGATCTTTGAAATTTTAGGCCATTTCCACTCCATCCTCTTCACCAACCCGCGCATGCTACCACCGCCCACAATCCTGCGAAATGCGATTTCCCCCACCCAATCTCATTTATAAGAGTAAGATAATAAAGAAAGAAAAAATTAAAAATTAAAAAAAAGCCCCACAACATTGCATTCACACAATACCATCTTGTGTGGGGATGGAATGATGGATGGATGTCTGTTTACAAAACGTAGGTGTAGAGCAAATGTAGCCCTGGTGAACAAAATCTAGATGAGTCAACATGCCGGTGTAGCTGATTAGATGAGAGAATGGTCGTCCCCGTCTGTAAACGAATTGAATCAAATCTATGGTACCAACATGTCGTCCCCGTTACCCTACCAGAAGCCCAAATGACCTATAGCGGCTGAACGTAACATCGGCCGCTATACATTATACTATAGAGGCGGAATCTCATATTCCCCCATTGTATCCCTTCCTCCCGCCACCACAACTCTTCGCGCCAATTTTATATATGTTATAGTGACCGATTCTACAAGTTGCAGCTATATGTTAATAGTGGGGAGATTACCGATTCTGCCTTTGTATTAATACTTCCCGCCACCCCCACCATTTCTCTCCATTTATTTTTGGCTGTATTCGATGGATATAGCGGCGGTTACTTATTTTTTCTGTTATATAACTTGTTGATGACATGGATAGATAATATCAACCACCATTGTATTTCATCTTCCCAACATCCGTACCATTTCTACCAAATAATTTTTTGTTGTATTTGGGCTATATAGCAGTGTATAATTGATGCGACACCACGCCATTCAAAGTATACCAACGCAAGAGGCGTGTGTTACCTGTGTCAATGTGGTTAGATGACAGGTACAGGTCGAGTATCTAGAGGTTAAAGACCTTATACATGTGTTCGTGATATGTGTAAGTTGCTTGAAGAAGACATTTGGATTGTTGGATCGTGAGGATGGTATGATCGGGACCGTTGGATCGTCACGACCCACCTTCATTGTGCCACCCTCACGACACTATTCAGCCATCCCACATCAATTTTTGATATTAGAGCCTGGTTCTTGCATTGGGTCGTTGTAGATCGAGTTATCAAGAGTCTAGATTTTTAGTTTTATTTTTTCTTTCTAGGGTTTCATGCATACCATATAGAGTCTATATCTGAAGATTTTTATTTTTAGTTTTTCTTTCTAGGGTTTCATGCATACTATATAGAGTCTAAATATGAAAATTTCAGATTTACATCTTTAAAATAATAATAATAAAAAGTCTAGATATGAAATTTTCCACATTTACATCATTTTAATGGTTAGGATCATCGATGTCCATAGTCTTGTGTCAAAACAATTTCCTACAGTCGTGTTTTAGGAAATCTAAGTTGAGTCTTATTATGTATGCCGACTTAGACTGGTAGAGAGTTTGGTCTACACCCGATCTTAAAATGAAGCAGTTGACTAAGATGATGAACACAATCAACCAACACTTGGCCGCCATTGAGATACAAATTAGGAACACAAATACCCATATGGATCAGATAGAAACATCCCTAAGAGAAATCTCTGACATTGGAAGGGATGAACAGTCTCACGTTGGGGGAGTAGTTGAGGAATAGATAGGAAATGTAGTAGAGGTCATAGAGCACGTGGCTGAGGGGTAGGATGTGAAGGCGCACGAAATCCGCAGCGTGCTATCGAGTATCAAGACCATTATGATGCCGATGAGGGGGTCTTAAAGAGTGTTAAAGTATATGCTCTTAGTTTTGATGGGCGTCTTGATCCAAAGGCATTCCTTGATTGGTTAGAGAACATGGACCATTATTTTGAATGGTATGAGATGTCAGAGAATTGTCAAGTGTGGTTTGCAAAGATGAAATTTGTGGGTCAAGCTAGTTTTAGAAAAATACGGAGCGTAGGATCGATAGATCAGGAGGTGTCTCAATCACACATTGGGTATAGATGAAGGAACTATTAAAAGAAAAATATCTCTCTCTCTTTTACCGTCAAAAGCTCCTATATCAGTGGTAAGCATTACGCCAATGATTAATGTCAGTTGCAGATTACATTGCAAAATTTGAGGAGTACATGATGCGATGTGATATTCAGGATGATCCCCTAGTGACGCCAACGCATTTCAAGGTGGGTCTTCACATGAATCTGCAGTGTGAGCTTATGACCCATGCAGTGGGTGACTTGAATCAGGCTTACCAAGTTATACAGGAGTTAGAGCTTTACCTAAAATCTCCTATCACGAGGTACTTTGAGTCTTAAGACACTAATGTTAAATGTGGTTTTTAGGGAACCAAACCTAACGTTGGAAGTTAGCATAGGGTATAGGCTAGTGCACTGCTTAAGCCTAAGGATGATAAGGGCAAAGATGTCCTTGGTGTCAATCCTAGCAGTGGTAGTCACTTGAGATGTTATGAGTGTGGAGGTACGGGTCATTTTGTATATTAGTGCATAACAAAGACTCGTGGAAAATCCTTAGTCATAGACGAGTCAAATAAAAATATGGATGACATGGGTGATTATAAAGTTGATGAATATCACCTAGAGAGAGGAGCTAGTGGTTATAAATAAGAAGAACCAAAGGCTGCACCACTAGCCGTATTTAGATATGCTTTAGCGCAAGCCAAGGAGAGTAATTGTAATGCCCCAGTCTTTGAAACCCGAGTATATGACTCGTTCTCCAAAAACCTGAGTGTTAGCCTATAAAATTCAGTGTAAATTTGAACTGCTTATCATTAATTAGAGTTAACAGCAAACGTAGCTAGAGTAAACTATGTATTGTATAAAAACATTTCAACCATAATAAAAATCCAAATGTAGCACTCATATAGTACTTATACAATCCCCAATAACAAAGTTCGTTAAATAAAAAATAGAAATCTATTGCCTAATGATAGAACTCAACATGAGCCGTAGGGACCCCATCTAGCTCCTCAGCTACCCGATTTGCTCTAGCGACCTAGTGAATGACATCGGCTCACTTTACACCTGTATCAACTATTATAGTTTGATAGCGTCAATGGCTGTGACAGTGAGGAGCACCATCTAAGATTGCACACTAATTATTTATAATCTAACAAAATCACAATGTATGTGTAATACCTCGTACTTTTCAGTACTCGGGTGTTACCGTATAACCAAATTTAGAAATAAATACAAGCCTAGTATAAATGAACCTTCACGTTCATTCTAGCCTAAATCCAACCCTTGAAAAACAGTCCTAATTCAATTGACTGCAGATCACACCTACCATCGAACTATTTGAATCATTAGGATGTCAGGAGTTGATAAGTGGACGCTCACTTAATTGTTAAATTAATTGGAAAATGAGGCATATAACTCAAAGTGGTTGACTCACCTGGAGGAATACTTCCCATTAGAGGTGGGCCCTGCAATTTCAATTTATAATAAATAAATAAATAAATAACGATGTGTATAGATGGTAACAAGGATAATAATAATAATAATATAAAACCATGATCCAGATAGTCCTAATAACCTACAGAATAGGACCCACAACAGTAAACGTGTGCATATGTAAAAAAATAATAATGGTAGAAATAAAGTGGAACAAACAATGGTAATAATAATAGTAATAAAATTTAGATTATAAGTAGTACTTAGGTTAGTGACATATCATGAAGGTCTTGAACGTACACGTGAGCCATTAACACCTTTTAACTGTTGACGTTCGATCTCAAGAAGATCCGGCCATCGGATCATCACAAGAGACACTTAAAAATCCTTATTCAATTAATACGGCCCACCTAAGCATGGGATCTGTCACATCTCCGGTAAAGATGGTCTAATTAAGCCATGAAACATAATGGACGGAGTGGATTCTGTCCAAACATCTTCGTGGGCCCCACAGTTATTCCGCATGTGCATGGGATACTCATGCACTCGCTGTGCATGGATCTAGGGAGGCCGATCAGAGCACGTTGACCCAACCTTTCTAAATAGGGAGAGGATTTCTCTCTCTCCGGTCTTCACCAGCGGACAAACGAGTGTCTGTGGGATTCGACGGTGGCCCACAAACGATGACCTATCTTCATGATCTAAACCGTCCATCTTGTTCGGATGGGTCTTCTGACCAAACCCTAGGTATTGTTGCATGTAGGTGCGTGCACGTATTAACTCAAACTCAAGCTCATTCAGACTATGGAAAACCAATCTTCCAAAAAACGGAAAACTCTTCACTGCTGCCACAAGGGCGATCCGTGTGCTCCCTCCATTTCCCATCTTAGTCGTTCGTTCGAAGCAAATCACGACCCTTCACACAGATTCCGATTTTCATAGAAAACCAGCAACAAAACAGCTACTAGTTTAATCCTACCAGCCGTACTTGATAGCTGTTTCAAGGCAGAACGATCTTGGCCACTCATTTTTCATCCAATGGCCCTAGAGAACTAGGGTTCTCTATAAAGAAAGGAGGATCAAGTAGCCACAACCGCTCTCCCCCTCTTACTGCAGCTCAAGCAAGAAATCGGTTGTTTCCTCCTAGCTTTGAACTGACCACCCAAACGCCTATGGAGCTTCGAAATCTCTCCTCTACAAGCTACATGACATCTGTACGAACCGTCCCACTCTCTCAGATTGGAGGAAGAACCTGCGGGAGGAAATTTGCCATGAAAAGATGGATCATCTTCCTCATTGAGGCCAAATCGAGTTCGGTCTTATCCAGGACAAAATGTTGCTGCCGTATTGGGTCTGATCCATTCTAGATCCTGTGTGAGCCCAGGGAGAGAAAAAGGAGAAGAAAGAAGGGGAAGAAAGTGAAGAAAGAAATGAAGAAAGAAGAGGTAGATAGATGGGAGAGTTGTGTCACGCAACTCAACTTGGCCTAGTTGCGGGCTGGTTCAAAATATTGGGAATGCCCGGGTAGTGTCACACCCCAAACCCGGAAATCAGATTCACAGGAATCCTAATCGCCGAATCCGGTGCTGACAGCCTCCGTAGTACCCCATTCTTTGCTTCCAATATCCATATGCCAGATTCCGATCCTGGGATCCTACAAGGAGGATTTTTAACGTACATTTATTTCATAACAAGCATAACCACAAATTTACTCAAATCGCAAAGGCAACATCATCATCACATATCTACTAATATAAACATTTGAATACAGTGCTGAAAGAGAAATACATATGTCAAAAATCAAAGCTCCAAAAGTCTGTTATATGTTCCAAGCTCATCATTGCTACAACCTGACGCCACCTATATACATCTATCGTGCATGAGCTTATAGAAATCTTAGAGGGTGGTGAAAGTGTGTGCACACAGTAAGTGTCAAATATGCAATACAATGCCATAAATTATACAATGGAATAAACGGAAATACTGACAAGATACGATATTAGAGTAAGAGGAATTATACTGAAAAGTCCACGAGTCATACAATATCAGAATATGCAATACAGATCAGCTATACAAATGAGGAGTCAAAGAGAGCCAAATATCAGATATCGAGGGTATAATGTAATATGTAAATCTTACTAAGTTTGTCTAGGCCATATAAGTGTAGAAACATAGTAACCCAAAATGCTAAGTACTGCGGATGCAATGTAATATGCGGTGCGAATGAAATGACCGTGCTGGAGTGTGAAGTCGGGATGGTAGTACGTAGTATCGCAGTCTATGGGGTCCACCACAAGGGACTTCTATCCAAACCAGTCCCGTACCTAAATTTGGATAGTCAGACTCAATGTGATAAACTCCTGATCTCAGGTTAGTCGCGCGCCCAACCAAAATATTGGCCATGCGAAGGTACACGTAATAAATAGTTACGCACCACCAGCCTGAGTAGATAGTGAATGAATGAATATGTAATTTCTGCTCAATAAGTCCACATATCAGTACAGTTACTCTCTGAAAAATCATCGGGGTCTATTACACTCCAAACCAGATTGCGCCCCATTGCGCGCAACAAGGTGAGTGGAAGAGACCTCACTATCTTCCTACCAATATCGGGCCCGGCTTGTCGATAGTAGACCCATTCCTTGAGCTGGTCAAACTTAGCCTAGCGTTGCCCTCTCCTCTCAGGTAGGTAAGGCCGTACCCCCTTCCAACCGACCACGACACAGTGGGAGACGCGGCCTAACGGTATATGGCCCTCATGCACTCATGCATTCACTCGGTTTAGACGTTAGAGCAACCTCTAGAACTAAGAGGGTTCTGAGACTTTCACTTAAGGATATCTATAGTACTCCATGTAGAACAGATTTCTGGTGTCCCATCTGGCCATCCACGAAATACTTGTGGAGGCTACGACCCTGATGTCACTAGGACGTACGGTGGTCATGTCACATAAATGCGAGATGCATGAGTCACACAGTCCAATCATGCCTCAATCCTGCGCATGTCATGCTCTCATGTGGGGTAACTCAGCCTATTAGGGAGCCCCATGAACAACCTGCCCTATGGCATATGCAATGGTCAATCACATCTTATAACAAGCATGCGGATGATGTATATGGGCATGTATTATGATGCTATGCTATCACATACTCATAATCGGTATTAATAACTGGTATCAATAATCAGCCTCGACAATGTGGACATTTAACCAACATTGCCTCCAAGGAATGGCCACATAGAGCCAAACATATAATGGGCCCATGGCCTCGCACAAAGGCCTAATATATAACACAATGAGCCTTACTCAAGGACTATATATACATAATAGGCGGACCCTGCTCATGGGCCTAATACATATCACAATGGGCCTTGCCCATAGGCCGTGAATACATCACAATGGGCTTTGCCCATGGGCCATGAATACATAACAATGGGCCTTGCCCATGGGCCTCAAATACATGATATGTGGGCCCTACACATGGGTCTTGAATACATCAGATGGGCCATGCATCATGGGCATAATACGTGTCACAATGGGCCTGAACTGCGGGTCGCATGTAATCATATAGGTCTCGACAATCAGCCTTGGCAATCGAAATCGGCCTCGACAATCGAGGTTGACCTCAACAATTGAAATCTACACTCGAAATCGGCCTTGACAAATCAAAATCGGCCTCGATAATCAGAATCAGAATTTGTAAATCGGTCATGTCAATTGAAATCGACAATCGGTCACGACAATCGAAATCGGTCAATAACCGGAATCGACAAATCGGTCACGTCAATCGAAATCGGCAATCGATCATATCAATTGAAATCAGTAATTGGCCATGACAATGAGAATCTGTCAATAGTCAAAATTGATAAATCGGTCACGTTAATCAAAATTGGCAATTGACCATGATAATCGAAATTGATCGATAATCAGAATCCGCAAATCGATCACGTCAATCGAAAATCATCAATCGATCATGATAATTGGCCTCGATCACTAATCGGCAATCGGCCACGACAATTAGAATCGGTTAAAAATCAAAATCGGCAAATCGGTCATGTCAATCAGAATCGACAATTGATCATGTCAATCAGAATCGATCGATAATTGAAATCGACAATCGTCCATGACAATCGGAATCAGTTAACAATCAAAATTGGTAAATCAATCACATCAATCAAAATCAGCAATTGGCCATGACAATCGGAATTGATCGATAATTAGAATTGGCAAATCGGTCACGCCAATCAAAAATTATCAATCGATCATGATAATCAGCCTCGATCGCTAATCGGTAATCCGCCATGACAATCAAAATCGATCAATAATTAGAATCGGTAAATTGATCACGTCAATCGAAATCGACAATCGGTCACGTCAATCAGAATTGATCGATAATCTGAATTGGTAAATTGGTCACATCAATCAAAATCGACAATCGGCCACGACAATCAGAATCGGTCAATAATTTGAATTAGCAAATCGGTCATGTCAATCAAAATCGATAATCTATAAGACCCGTATCCTAGTCCGTACTATTCTGTTGATTTCCGCGATCCTTCCCGTCGAATTCTGGCAATTCGCGACCTGTAATCGACGTTTACACATGACCATAAGTCGTATCCTATATATTTGAGTCAGCTTAATCTGAGAGTTGTATCATTATGACCGCACTGTCACCGCGGTTCCAACGTCATGACTCACGTACCGATCCGATACCCAGACGAGGTGATGTGGACCCATGTTCAGTTTGAGGAAAAACACCATGCATTTGTAATCCCAAGAGAATCTCCACAACATGTCCCATCAATCACATCAATTAATCCTATCAATCACCTCTCATGTCAAGTACAAAACACCTATGCTTCCTTTCTCCACAAGTCAAGTAACCACCAAGTCAACTCTCATGTCAAGTACACCATCACCTCACCCATCACTCACATCCATCACCCATCTCTCACATCTCCTTACAACCCTCTTTCTCTCCCTCATTTCCCAAGCAACAAATTCTAAGTAAGAGAGAACCCACGTCCAAGCTCTTCCCATGGAGAGAAAAGTGCATATGTGAGGCCCAGTTTCCCATCCCTTTAACTCGCATCCTAGCCATCCACTTCTCATCTCCACCATCAAAGTGAAGCATAAGGAGATCGACTTCCCAACGAACCAAGAAGATCAAGTGGTGGGTGCTTCCATAGTCTAGTTTTTCATATTTTTAAGATGGGTCAAGTGAGGCCTACCGATCAATGGCATGGATCTCACTTGGGACCCTAAGATGTGGCCGATGGCCCACTTTGATCATCCTGATCATTCCATGATGGGGCCAATCTCCATAGACCCCATCATGATGTTTACTTTCCTTGCATTAAAGAGGTCATCTAGACCATTCATTTTGGGTGGGGAAAGGATCTCCACCATAGAGCTTTGATTTGATGGGTCCATATGCAATGGGACCCACTTAATGTATAAATTGGATGCTCAAAACGGAGGGCCCATAGTGTCGGGGTCCCTCCATCACGCGTGTCCCACTCTTTTCTTCCTTTCCCTCCCTTTTATATTTTTTTTATGTGATGATGATTAGTTTGTGTGGTCCACTTGAATGGACCCCACCATGGAGTGAGTATTTTATCCAAGTCGTCCATGAGTGGGGCCCATCTTCTATGTATTGTACTTACGCCATTCATCTTGTGGTGGTCCACCTAAATAGGGCCCACCTTGTGCATGTGCTAGGCCCACACCGTCCAGCGTCCAGGGATGCTGGACGTGATTGGAAAACACAAATATTATCATGGTTCCAAGCTAATGGGGGTGGCTCTCTTGTGTAGGCCCCATTTTGATGAATTTATTCAATCCACGCCATCTATCATGTTTACCAACTCATTTTAGGCGTTGAGCCAAAAAATGAGCTTGATCAGAGTATCTGGTGGGGCATAGCGTTGAAAACTGTATCTTTACTGTTGAAATCTCACAAAAATTCTTCTACATGTTAAAAGAAGCCCGATATTGGTCTTAATGGATAGGTTATGGGTCGTAGAATCCAATGGTTGGAGTGAATTCACTTGGAGCGGGCCCCGCATACGAAAAACCTCAAAGAAACAGGTTTTTTTCAAAAAAAAAAAAAGAAAAGAAGCAGCAGGGCTGCTGCTGGCCAGAGGCTATGCAGCGCCTACGCTCCACGGACGAGCGAACCCCAGGGCACCCAAGGCTCCAGCTGTGGGCCCCACCTTGATGCTTATTTACCATCTAAGCCGTCCATATGGTGGGTCCCTACCTTAAGTAGGCCCCACCCAAAAATCGGCTTGATCCAGATCTCAGGTGGCCCACACCACAAGAAACAGCAGTGATTGAACTCTACCATTGAAATCCTTTTTAGGCCCACAAAAGTTTTGGATCAAGGTGAAATTTGTATTTTCTCTTCATCCAGGTCTGTGTGACCTCATCAACGGGTTGGATGGCATGTAAGCATTATAGTGGGCCCCACATGGGGAGCCCATAGTGATGTATGTGTTGTACTTCCACCGTTTAGGCGGACAGTGGAGTCCACAGTGAGGTATGTGTTATATTCCCACTGTCCAGCGGACGGTGGAGCCCACTTTGATGTATGTGTTCATCCGCACTGTCCATTGTTTGGGCAGTGGGACCCACCATGATTTATGTGTTCCATCCACTCTATTCACATGTGTGGGTGTTTATATATATATATATATATATATATATATATATATATATTATATTATATATAATATTGTATATATTATATATATTATATATGTATATATGTATGATGGTGGGCCTTTATGTGGACCCCACCATGATGCATGTGTTGCATCCAAACCATCTTGCATCCAAATCGCCCATTTATTTTGTAAGCTCATATTATGGCTTGAGCTAAAAATGAGTCAGATCTATGGTTCAAGTGGGCCCACCTTAGTATGTGTATAGGGCCCATGTTGATTTATTTGAGGCCATTCATTGAGGCCCACGTTGGTGTATATAAGGCCCATGGGAATAGGCCCACTTGACATATATAAGGCCAATGGGATTAGGCCCATTTGACATATATAAGGCTCATGGGATTAGGCCCATTTGATATATATAAGGCCAATGGGATTAAGCCCACTTGACATATATAAGGCCCATGGGATTAGGCTCATTCGATATATTAAGGCCCATGAGATTAGGCTCATTCGACATATATAAGGCCCATGGGATCAGGCCCATTTTGATGTATTCCAAGTCCATGGGTTAAGGCCCATTGCAATGTACATCAGGCCCATTAATACGGTCCACTTGCTTGATAACTAGAAGGCCCATATGACATGGCCCATTTGATGTATTTAAGGCCCAATGGGAGGTACCTAATGTCCATTGCAATGTGTGATTTTCCATGGTTCATGTAATGATATTTATGGTGGGCCGTGCCTAGGGAATAATGATGGTTTGACGTCCACATTATAAGTATAATGTTGGTTAAATGTCCGCATTGTAACTCTCCTTAGGGCCCATTGATAGGCCCATACTCGTTACTATTCATCACTTTATAACACGCTTAGTATAATCCCATGACTCATGCCCATACGCATCATATATATGCTTGATATGAGTAGTGACTGATCATAGCATACGCCATTGGGCAAACCATTTACGGGACTCGTTATGAGATAGAGTGCCCCACATGATTGCGCAGTACGCGCTGGATTACTACATGATTTGACAGTGTGATTCATGCATCTCGCATATGTGTGACTTGATCACTACACGCCCTAGCGACATCAAAGCCGTGGCTCCATAGGCACATCGTGGATGGCTGTATCGGATACCGAAAATGCTTGGTTCTAGCACTATGGGCACTTAGGATGTCCTTAGGTGAAAGTCTCAGAACCTTTTTGGTACTAGGAGATGCTCCAACATCTAGACCGAGTGGATACACGAGCGTCCGAGTGCCGAATACCAGTAGGCCGCGTCTCCCACTGTGTCGTGGTCTGTTGGAAGGGGGTGTAGCTTTATTCGCCTGAGTGAGGGGGCTATAAGCTAGGTTGAGTTTGACCAACTCATAAATGAGTCCGCTATCGATGAGCCGGGTAGGTATTGACAGACTACTAGTCAGGCAGATAGTGAGGTCTATTCTGCTTGTTTGACGGTGCAGTTAGGGAGGTGGCAGTCACTGCAAAGTGTATTAGACCCCGGTGATATCCAGAGGGGAACTGTACTGATATGTGTACTTGATGAGGACTGGCATGTTTGCTTTGCATCTCGCATATGACATTTGGCTACTTAGGCCACGCATCGCATGACCTTGGTATGGCCAGTAGCATTCATGCCTTACATCACATAACATTGATATGGTTAGTTTCATTTATGGACTGTTTCCGCATTACTCTGATATTATATATTTGACACTTGCCTTACGCACACACTTACACCACCCTCTAAGCTTTTGTAAGCTTATTCACGACCGTTGCGTGCAGGTGTCGTTAGACAGCAGCAGCGCTGAGGTAGGAGCGCGTATCAGGCCATTTTGGAGCTTTTTGATCATCTTGTATTTCCCTTTCCGTATTATATTTAAAGTTTTTGATATAGTGGATACGTGGTGATATTGTTTTGTGACTTGGTTATGCTTGTGGTTATGCCCCATTACAAAAAAAAAAATCGTTCTGAAAATCCTCCTTGTAAGATCCCAGGATCAAAATCTGGCATATGATTATCAAGAACTGAGAATGGGGCACTAAGGAGGCTGTCGACACCGGATTCGGCGATTGAGATTCCTGTGAATTCAATTTTTGGGTTTGGGGCGTGATAGAAGTTGGTATTAGAGCCAGGTTGGGAATTGTCACGCCCCAAACTCGGAAACCGGGCTCACAAAATTCTCGATTACCGAATCCGGCGCCGACAGCCTTCGTAGAACCCCATTCTCGGCTCCTAGCTCCCATTCGCCAGGTTCCGATCCTGGGATGCTACGAGGAAGATTTTCAATGTCAGTTTGATTCGTAATAAGCATAACCCACAAACAACAACCAAGAACTCCATTACATTTCCACTATGATAAAAAAATTTACAAGTACAATGAGCATAAAGGGAAATACAATGGTAAAGAACAAAAACTCCAAAACGATCTGCAACGTGCTCCTGCCTCAGCGCTGCAGTGAACTAACGTCACCTGCACGCAACGGTCGTGCATAAGCTTATAGAAAGCTTAGAGGGTGGTGAAAGTGTGTGAGCAAGGTAGTAATATAAATATGCAATGTCAGAGTAATGCGAAATATGTAGATGGAACCATAATATCATGAGCCGTACCAAAGCTATGCAATGCAAGACATGAATGGTATCGGCCATTCCAAGGCCATGCGATGTGCAATGCAACTCAAGCATACAGATCCTCATCTATGTCCACCCATCAATACGGCTCAAATATGGGATATCACCGGGGTCTAGTATACTCTAAACCAGATTTTCACCACATCGCGCGCAATAAGGTAAGTGGAAAAGATCTCACTATCCGTCTGCCAATATCGGGCGCGACTCGTCGATAGTGGACCCATTCCTCGAGCTGGTCAGACTCATCCTAGCATTGCCCCCTACACTCGGGCGGATAAGGCCACACTCCCTTCCAACCGACCACGACACAGTGGAGAGCACAACCAACTAGTATTCGGCACTCAGCGCTCATCTACCCACTCGGTCTAGACGTTGGAGCAACCTCTTGGTACCATAAGGGTTTAGGGACTTTCACCCAGGGATATCTATAGCACCCCATGTAGAATAAGATTTCCGGTATCCAATCCTGCCAACCACGATGCGTCTGTGGAGGCTACAGCTCTGATGTCGCTAGGGCGTACAATACCCATGTCACACAAATGCGAAATGCATGATTCACGCTATCCAGTCATGCAACAAATCCTGCGCGTAACGTGCGCTCATGTAGGGCAACACTGCCTAACCAGGATCCCATAAACAACCTGCCCGAAGGCATATGCTATGATCAGTCAATCCTCATATCAAGCATACATATGATGCGTACGATCATGAGTCATGAAACTATACTAAACATGTAAATGAGTGATGAACCATTCTTACAACGCAGATGGGCCTGGACGGCTATACACAGCAACTACGGCCCAGTAATGGGCCCTAAGGAGAGTCGTAATGTGGACATCTAACCAACATTACACTCGCAATGTGGACGTCAAACCAACATTGCTCCCAAGGCACAATCCTTGTAAACATCGCTAGTTAGTCTGTATGGGAATTACACATTGCAATGGACCATAGGCTCATCCCATTGGGCCTTACATATATATCAAATGGGCCATATCTTATGGGCCTTTTATCCATCAGATGGGCCACATAAATGGGTCACACCAATGGGTCTTATGTGCATTGCAATGGGTCAAAACCTGTGGGCCTTGGATTACATCAAATGAACTTAACTCATGGGTCTTAAAGGTAACGAATGGGCCACACCAATTGAACCCCATATGTATGCCAAATGGGCCTTAACCCTAGGCCTTGTATGCATATCAAAGTGGGCCTAAACCCCTAGGCCTTACATATATCAAATGGGCCCACTTCCATGGGCTTTAAAAATGCATCAAATGGGTCCAATTTCATGGGTCTTGGGATATATCAAATGGGCCTAGTTCCATGGACTTGAAACATATCAAGTGGGTCCAAGTCCATAGGCCTTATATGAATCAAATGGGCCTAACCCATACGCCTTTCATAAATCAAATGGGCCTAACCCATAGGCCTTTCATAAATCAAATGGGCCTAACCCATATGTGAGTGGCCCACCCAACCAATTGCTCATGCCTTAAAATGATCCCACCAAGTGGATGGACGGTCTGGATGCATCACGTGCATCATGGTGGGTCCCACTGTCCAGTGGACAGTGCGGATAGAGCACATACATCACACAGGGCCCCACCGTCTGCTGGACGGTGGAGGCAACTCAAATGCAAGGTGGGTGCCACCGTCCACCTGGACGGTGGTCTTGAAACACATACATCATTGTGGGTCCCATGTGGGGCCCACTATACTGCTCAGATACCATCCAACACGTTCATAAGGTCACTCGGGCCTGGTTGAAGGGAAAACCTAAATTTCAGCTTGATCCAACACTTCTGTGGGCCCCAAAAAGATTTCAATGGTAAATATTTCATTTCACTGTTTCATGTGGTGTGGGCCATCTGAGTTTTGGATCTGTCTCATTTTTGGAGGGGGACCCACTACTGGGGTGGCCCACCTCATGAGCAGGTTGGATAACAAATAAACATTATGGTGGGGCCCACACGCAAGGCGGTGGGCCCCTGCGTCCGTCCGCCCTCTCAATGACGCAGGACGCGCCAGCGTCTGTTCTGAAAGCAGCAGTGTTGCTGCTGCTGTTGTAAAAAAAAATAATTTTGAAATATTGTTTTCCTGTGGTTTTTCACAGGTGGGACCCAAGTTTGGAAGATCCATCCCGACCATGGGACTCTACAACTCGAGACAAACAAAATGAGTCCAAAGTTCAGGAATTTTGGATGCATAGAATCATCAGGAAGTGTTTTTAAGGGTAATCACCCAAATTTCTAATATTATGGCCCACCAGATGATCACGTCAGCCTCATTCTTTGGCTCAATGGTTAAAATGTCCCAGGGAAAGTGGTGGATGGCATGGATTGAATATATACATCAGGGTAGGGCTTATGCAGGTGGCTCACTCCAAAGCTCTTCTTTTTCTTTTTCTTTTTCTTTTTTTTTTTTTTTGCATAGGGACGTCCAGCGTCCCAAACACTGGACGGTTTGACATTATATATATATAAAATGTGTGGTGGGCCCTGATGAAGTGGGCCACCACTGATGGGTGACATGGGTACAACATATGAGGTGGGCCCCACTTGAATAAAAAAAACTTGAACAAAATAAATCTCAAGGTGGGGTCCATTCAAGTGGGCCACACAATCCTATTGCATAAAATAAAATAAAATAAAATAAAATAAAAGAAATAAAGAGGGAGAGAGACATGGAGAGTGGGACACGCTTTGTGATGGAGGGCTCCGCCACTATGATCCCTCCCTTATATGAAATCATACATCAATGGATCCCTCTATGCATGGAATCACCGAAATTGACAATCAACGGTGGAGATCCATTCCCCACCGATATGATCGTTCTAGATGACCTTTAAATACAATGAAACAAATATCATGATGGGGTCCATGGAGAATGGCCCCATCATGGATGATCATGATGATCAAAGTGGTCCATCGGCCACAACTTGGGGTCCCAAGTGAGATCCAAACCATTGATCGGTTGGACTCACTTGGCCCATCACAAAAACAGGAAAAACTAGTATGATCTAGTACCCACCGTCCGATCTTCTTGCTCTTAGAGGTTCCTTGGCACCTTAGCTTGGATTTCAATGGATGAGATGAGGAATGGAGGGTTGAGATAGGAGATGATGGGGTAGGAAAGTGGGCCACATTTAGAGCTTAGGAGGCTTGGAGAATTCCATACGTATGGAGTTTAAGAATTTTTGGTTGCTTGGAGATTTGAAATGAGAAAGAGAGAAAGAGAGAGAGAGTTGTAAAGGGAGAGAGAGAGAGAGAGTGATGGATGGATGTGGTGAGTGATGGTTGTGTAAGAAATCTTTGACTTTTGTGGCCTTTTGTGTAAGAGAGGTATGGGAGGTGAAGACTTTTGTGGCCTTTTGTGTAAGAGAGGTATGGGAGGTGAAGACTTTTGTGGTTGCTTGGGAAAAGGGGTGAGAGTGATGTGTACTTGACATGTGATGGATTGATGGATTGATTGATTGATGGGATTGATGTGATTGATGTGACACATCGTAGAGATTCCCTTGGGTTTCGCAACGCGCGGCGTTTTCTCGCACCGAATGTCGGTCTACAACTCTTGACCAGGGTATCGCCTCGGCGCGCGAGTCACAGCATCGAAACCGCAACGACAGCGCGGTTGCTATGGTATTGGTCTTGGGTTGAGTCAACTCGGGTTGTCGGCATATGAATCAGGGTCGCGCATTGATATCGGTTAAGGGTCGAAGGTTGACGGAATTCGACCGGTAAGACCGCGGAAGTCAACGGAAAGGTACGGACCAAGATACGGGTCTTAAAGGAATACCTGAGGATCACATCATATATCTACTATAAATAGGTTCCGAGTCCGAATGACTTAGCAATTTTTTGACACAAACCCTTAACGTTTATGCCTTCGAGAATTCTCAAGGCTAATAGGCCATTGTTCTTTCCTGTAGGACATTATGGCTAGAAGAGCGACCCGAGCGAATCCTGCTCCACCACTTGCGACTCCCGCACCACCACATGCGGCTCCCGCTTTACTACTTGCTACTCCTACTCCACCACTAGATATTTCTGCTTTTCAGCCTTAGGATGTTACTCCTTTACCTGAGACCGGTGCTGATCTGACCGTACCTGTGAGTGCTACTCAGATGCAACATATGTTACAGGCGATAACCGCCATTCTTCAGGGGCAGAGCAGGCGTCCTACTGTTACACCAGCCGAGGCTGAGCAGGAGCGTGCGAGCGCCCTTCTCAAAGACTTTCGATAGCACGATCTCCCACGTTTTCAGAGTGAGCCAGACCCTACTGCTATAGAAATATGGTGCTCCGAGGTGGAGAAGATATTCGACACCATGAGATGTACTACTCAGTAACGAGTCCCATTATCTGTATTCCTTCTCCAGGGTGAGGCTCAGCATTGGTGGACATCTGTGGCCCGATTGATAGTGGCTGATTTCGAGTAGACCTGGGAGGACTTTGTAGACCAGTTTGATCGGAAGTTCTTTCCTGAGCATGTGCGACAGCAGTGTGTACTAGAGTTTGAGACGCTGGTCCAGGGAGACATGACAGTGTCCTAGTATGAGGCTCAATTCGTCGTACTATCCAGATTTGTGATGTATCTTGTTGACGATGAGGGGCGGAAGGCCCACCGTTTTGAGAACGGGTTACGTTCTACCCTCCGAAGTCGTGTGATCGGACACATGCTTCCAACATTTGAGCAGATAGTGGAGAGAGCCTTGATATATGAGATAGATTGGGCCAGTGTGCAGAGAACCCATGATCAGAGGGGAGATCAGAAGAGGAAGGCACCCTCTGGTAGTTCCCACCAGCAGCATCGTTCACAGCAGCGGCGCACGACCCGCCCAACATTTTGAGCACCAGCAGTACCCCCAGTATCATCTTCAGGACCGTTTACAGGTACTTACTTTGGGTGCAGTAGGACAGGACATCGTAAGCATGAGTTTTTCCACCCGCAGTAGCAGTAGCAGTAGCCGAGGGAACCGCATCCACCTCCGCGACAGCCACCACAGCAGCAGCGACTGTAGCACCAGCCTCTTATACCCCCCCCCCCCCCCCCCCCCGCAGTAGTGGAGACAGCAAGTTAGGCCCCCACAGTGACCACAACAACAACAGAAACCTCAGAGGGGACCTTCACCTCCCCAGCAAGCTCCGGGCAGATTTTACGCTGCTCATTAGGACCCTCAGTCATCAGGAGGGGTCCTTGAGGGTACTCTCCCTGTTTCTGCATGTATTACACGTGTATTATTTGACTCTGGTGCATCACATTCCTTTATGACCAATGATTTCTGCCGATCAACCGGTTTGCCGATGGAGTCTGCCTGCAAGGGTTTGTTAGTATCGACTCCCTTGGGAAAGACTGCAGTTTAGACCAAGTTTGCCCGTCTTACCCCGTTTTGATTGGAGATATCTTCTTGCCTGCCAACCTATTCATATTGCCGATGTCCGATTTTGATGTCATTCTAGGCATAGACTGGCTTGCCGAGTATCACGCCATATTAGATTGCTTCACGAGGATAGTCACGTTCTGTATACCCGGCGTACCAGAGTTTCAGTTTGTTACTGTGCCCAGAGAAGAGCAGCTTTCTTGCCTGTTATCGTGTGCCGTTGAGGAGCCAGCTACTTTGAGTATTGACCGGCTGCCTGTTGTTTGTGATTTTTCAGATGTGTTCCAGAATATTCTGGGGTTACCACCTCATCGGCACACTGAGTTCCAGATTGATCTCGTGCCAGGTACCGCGCCTATCTCGAAGGCCCCATATAGTATGACACCGTTGGAGTTACGGGAACTACAGAAGCAGTTGGACGAGTTGCGTGAGCTAGGATTTATTCGTCCGAGCAGTTCACCGTGGGGAGCGTCTGTACTCTTTGTGAAGAAGAAGGATAGCTCATTGAGGCTTTGCGTAGATTACCACGAGCTCAACAAGGTAACGATCAAGAACAAGTACTCACTCCAGGGGATTGATGACTTGTTTGATCAGCCGCAGGAGGCCCAGTTCTTTTCGAAGATAGACTTGCGGTCCGGTTATCATCAGGTTCGGGTTCGAGATGAGGATATCCTGAAGACAGTCTTCAGGACACGCTACGGTCATTTTGAGTTTCAGGTCATGTCCTTCGGACTGACCAATGCGCTCGTAATGTTCATGCAGTTGATGAACGAGGTCTTTCGTCCGTATCTCGATCAGTTTGTTGTGGTGTTCATCGACGACATTTTGATATATTCGAGGACCCGTGAGGAGCATGAGTGGCATCTTGAGATTACATTGCAGACCCTTCGTGCACACCAGCTTTACGGGAAGCTGGAGAAGTGCGAGTTCTAGTAAGAGAAGGTGAAGTTCCTTGGCTATGTAGTGACGAGGCAGGGTGTCATTGTAAACCCCTTGAAGATTGATGCCATGCGTCAGTTGGGCCATCCCACGAACGCATCTGAGATCCACAGTTTTCTTGGTTTGGCGGGCTATTACCGACATTTTATTGAGGGATTCTCTCGCATCGTAGCCCCGTTGACCAGGTTGACCCGGAAGGGTGCCGAGTTCATTTGGAGCGACACTTATGAGTAGGAATTTATGGAGTTAAAGGACCGCCTCACGTCCGCTCCTGTCTTCACTCTTCCCTCTGGGAGTGATGGATTTGTTGTATTTACTGATGCCTCACGAGTTGGCTTAGGTGCTGTCCTGATACAGCATGGGAAGTCAGTGGCTTATGCTTCCTGTCAGCTCAAGGTCCATGAGCTGAACTACCCCACGCACTATCTGGAGATGACAGCGGTTGTCTTTGCACTGAAAGTGTGGAGACACTATCTTTATGTGGTGAGATTCGAGCTCTTCTCCGACCACAAGAGCTCGAAGTATCTGTTCTCTCAGTCCGAGCTGAACATGAGGTAGAGGCGTTGGATAGAACTCCTGAAGGACTATGATTTTGATCTTCAGTACCACCCGGGCAAGGCGAACGTGGTGGCGGATGCCCTCAGCTGTCAGCCACGAGGCCTGGTGGTGCATATGATGATTCAGGAGTGGAGGATGCTCGAGGATATAAAAGAGTATGACTTTGAGTTTGGTCTGCAGTCATCTATTGTTCAACTGTCGAGCCTGTCGATTCAACCCTCTCTTGTCGCAAGGGTGATCGAAGCTCAGCAGACAAACGAGTCGTTACAGGATTACCGAGCAGAAGCAACATCTGAGAGTCAGACAGATTGGCAGATTGGTTCTGACGGTGGACTCCGCTTTAGAGGCCGATTATGTGTCTCGAATATTCCTGAGTTACACCGAGATCTTATGACCGAGGCACATTGTGAGACCCGTATCCTAGCCCGTACCGTTCCATAGGCTTCTGCAGTCTTTTTGATCGAATTTCAGTGACCCGCGACCTATGGATTTCGTGTGTGATGACCCTTAAGTCCAATCATGTAAGCCCGACCCGAATCGACCCAGAATTAGTGCTATAGCGATCACCTTGTCGCCGCAGTACTAACGCTGCGTCTCATGCGACAATCCAAGTTGTATATCAAAAGATGTAGGTTGCACTTTATTGGACCTTGATCGCGTTTGTGGGACCCACCTATGGCATGGCACGCCACCCTATGCGTGCATGACATCATCATCTTCATAATTTCCTAGCCACCTATAGCTAGCCTAGACCCCTAGCCACCTATAGCTAGTCTAGACCCCTAGCCCCCCTAGCAATCAATGACTCTCTTACCTTCATTATGACATGCCATTATTATATCTTTTCTCTCTCTTATCTCTCTCCCTCCATCTTTCTTTCGTATTTCCTAGCAAGTGAGAGCTCCCAACGTCCATGAGAGCTCTCCACCCCAAATCCAACCCTTCAAAATCAATCCCAACCATTGAATCTTATTCCCTTGGAGCTTTAGATCACATTGGTGAAGAATGAGTCGATCTAGAGGTGGGTGCTTCCTCTCTCTCTCTCTCTCTCATTTTTGTGTGATGTGTGGCCCACTTGGATGGACCCCACCTTGATGTATGCCATATCCAAACTGTCCAAGTCATGTGGACCATACCCTTTGGTGATGAGAAAACACAAATATTAAATTGATCCAAGTCAAATGGGTCACGTCCACGTGGGACCCACCAACCGTGGTCCCCATACGTGGGAACCATCTTGATGAAATGTATAGTCCAGCGTCCCCTGGACGTGGCCTGAAGCGTGAACAAGCAATGGGTTGTACTCACTGCAACAAAAAAAAATAATGTCATTACTTTAGCCTTTTTGGGTGGGTCAGTCATGCAAGCCCCACCTCGATGTATTGATCAAATCCACGCCGTCCATCCCATTTCCCAGCTCATTTTAGGCATTGAGCCAAAAAATGAAACTAGTCCTAATCCTAGGTGGGCCACACCACAAATGCTAAGGGGTTGGGCTACCCACGTAATTTCTTATTTTTTTGCATGGGAGGTTTGAGTGAGTTTTCACTCATGGGACTCACATTGATGTACTTCTTAGATCCACACGATACGTTCATTTTCTGGCACATTTTAGCCGTGGAGCCCAAAAATCTACTCGATCTAACCATCAGGTGGACCACACCACAACTGATGGTGGTAGTGGGAGCACACCTCACGTCAACCATGCGGATGTGGGGTGGGGGCGTCCCAACCATTGACCCCACCTTGATGTATTTGTTTAATCCATGACGTCCACCACCTTCCCCATGCAGTTTTAGGCTATAAGTCGAAAAATGAGACAAATCTTAGTTCTTAGTGGGCCACACCGAGGGAAACAAAGTCCCACTGTTGGAACCTTCTAACACCTACCGTTGTGTGTATAAGTGGTGGACTTATCCATCATTAGACTTCTTTGGCCCATAAAGAGCTGGTCGATATAATAGACGGATTGGATTATCCACTAGTGGGCCCCATATAGTAGAAAAAAAAAATAAAAATAAAGGAGAAGAAGAAAAGGAAGGTAAGTCCCTGGACAATAACGTCCAGTGACGGTGAGGGTGGGAACCTTTCTGGGCTATCACCCACATGGACCTAACCATGATGAATTTGTTTAATCCACACGGTCCACCATCTCCTCCTTATAATTTTAAGCTAGGTGCTAAATTTTGAGGCAAATATGAGTCTCGAGTGGGCCATACCAAGGGTATTAATGCCCATCTGTTGAAACACTCTAAGGCCCTCTTTGGAGTCCCTTGTCATCCAAACCAGTCCTAGTAAGAGTCTATTTGACCTCATTCGAGGTGGCCAAGACGGTGGATGGATTAGATTACTCACTTGGGGTGGCCCACACGGCAGGAAATAGAGGTGATTGAACGTCTGCCATTGAAAACCTTTTGGGTGTCCCAAAAGTTTTGAACCTATATGAAATTTATTTATTTTCCTCTTACCCCAAGTCTCTGAGACCTTATGTATGGATGGGATGGTGGGACTCCATGTGGGGCCCACCTTGATGAGGCGACATCCACACCATCCGTCCAGGGACGCTGGACGTAACTGACGGAGGGTGTGGCTATCAGTGAAGTATGAACTGGCAGCTAGGTTACTCATCTGCTGCATTGAATAAAGAAATTAATAAATAATATATATATATATATATATATATATATATATATATATATATATATATATATATATATATATATATATATATATATATGTATATGTATATATTAGATATGTTATGAGGGGGGGTAGCCCATCACGTGGGACCCACCTCTGTTTCATTTGAAGCTGCAATGTGCAGCATAGCTAGGCAGCTGCCCTGCCATTAAATGTCAGCAGGGTCCATGGGACCCATTCTCACCATCCATTCATTAGATGGGCCACATATATATTATATACTAGATATATACATGAGGGTGGGACTCACCCCATGTGTGGGATACACATTAATGTGTGTGCATATATATATATATATATTATAATATAATATATACACGATGGTGAGCCCTACGTGGGACCCACCTCTACCTTTTTAAGTACGGCAAGCTGCATGTACAGCAGCTACATTGCTGCTCCTCTTGACTGCAGCATGCCGCAGGCCCCACATTGATGTATGTATTTCTACATCGTCCACTGTTTAGACGGTGGGGCCCACCATGATACACACGCTGTATCCATATCATCCAACCACCTTTGAAGTCATTTTATGGCATGGAAAAATGAGTGAGTCAGATCCAAAGTTCAAATGGACCCCACCATTTAAATAGTGGACGGTGTCATCCACCGTTCAAACTTCTAAGGGCCACAGTAGTTTCCAAATAAGCTAATATTTATTTTCACTTCATTTATCTCCATGTTAACTTGTGAATAGGTTGGATCTCAAAAGAATACATAAGGGTGGGCCCTATTTGATATACGTAGAGCCCATTGGTGCGGCCCACTTAATGTGTATGAGGCCCATGTGCAGGACCTATTGTGATATATTAGGCCCATTGATGCGGCCCATCAGGATGTATTTTTGGCCCATGTGCAGGGCCCACTTGCTTGTATTCTTGGCCCATGTGATGGGGCTCACCTATTGTATATTTATGGCCCATTAGCAAGGTCCATTGTAATGTAATTCTGACGTCCATTGTAATGTAATTCTGACCCATATGTCGTAGCCCATTGTGATGTATTAGGGCCCATGGGTTATGGCCCATTGCAATGTATGTAAGGCCCAATTGTTGCTGCTCATTCGATATACACATGAGGCCCATGTGATTAGGCCCATCTTAATTTATTTGTGGCCATCCATGAGGCTCGCCTTGATGTATTTATGACCCATCCATGAGGTCAATGTGCAGGGCCCACCTATGATGTATATTAGGGCCAATGTGTAGGTCCCACCTGTGATATATATTAGGCTCGACGTGTTGTATATGAGGCCCATGTAATGCGGCCCACTTGATGCTTGTATGGCCCATGTGGTGTATTTGAGAGTCAATGAGCAGGGCCCACCTGTTATGTATTGTGGCCTTTGTCGAGGCCCAATATGATGTTTTTATGACCCACCTTGATATATTTATGGCCCATCCCTGAGGCCCACATTGATATTTAGTGTGGCCCCTTTGGTGTATATAAGGCCCATATGATGGGGCCCACCTGCTTGAATCTAAGGCCCATGGGCAAGGCCCATTTGATGTATTCGAGGCCCAGATACGTGGCCCATTTGATGTATATGAGACCCATGTGTATGACCCACATGTCATGTATTCGAGGCCCATGTGCAGGGCCCACCTGTGATGTATATTAGGCCCATGTACAAGGCCCACTTGTGATATATATTAGGCCCATGTGTAGGACCCACCGATTGTGTATTAGAGCCCATGAGTTATGCCCCATTGTGATGTATATTAGGCCCATGTGAAATGCTCATCGTGGTGTGTATTAAGCTCTTAAGTGAGGCCCATGGTGTTGTATATTTGACCCTTGTGTGAGGCCATGGGTCCACTATATGTTAGGCTCTGTGGGCCATTCCTTGGGGAACAATGTTGGTTAAATGTCCACATTGTCGATGTCAATTGTCAATGCTGGTTATTGATACCGATTATGAGTATGTGACTGCATAGCATCATGATACATGCACATACGCATCATCTGCATGTCTGTTATGAGATATGATTGACCATTGCATATGTCATAGTGCTGGTTGTTATGAGACTCCCTGATAGGCGGAGATTGTCTCACATGAGCACACGGTATGTGTAGGATTGATGTATGATTGGATTGTATGACTCATACATCTTACATTGTGTGTTGTAATTACTATATACCCTAGCAACATCAGGGTCGTAGCCTCCACAGACATATCGTGGATGATCAGATGGGACACCAAAAATCTGTTCTACATGGGGTGCTATAGATATCCCTGAGTGAAAGTCCCTAAGCCCTCTTGGTTCCATAGGTTGCTCCAACGTCTAAACCGAGTGGATGCATGAGCACTTGAGGGCTGTATACCGTTAGGCAGCGTCTCCCACTGTGTCATGGTCGGTTGGAAGGGGGTGCAGCCTTACTTGCCTGAGAGGAGGGGGAAATGCTAGGTTGAGTCTGACTAGCTCGAGGAATGGGTCCTCTATCGACGAGCCGAGCTCGATATTGGCAGGCGGATAGTGAGGTCTCTTCCGCTCACCTTGTTACGCGTGATGGGGCGACAATCTAGTTTGAAGTGTAATAGACCCCGGTGATTTCCGAGAGAGGAACCGTACTAATATGTGGACTTATTGAGTAAGAGTTGCATGCTCATTCATTCATTCATTCACTATCCACTCGGGCTGGTGGTGTGCAACTAATTGTTGTGTACCTTCATTATGGCAAGGATTTCAACGTTGTCATAATGAAGGTATGAGACTATCCTGAGATCAGGAGTTTACCACGTTGAGATCAGGAGTTTACCACGTTGAGTCTGACTATCCTGAGATCAGGAGTTTACCACGTTGAGTCTGACTATCCAAATTTAGGTATGAGATTGGTTTGGATAGAAGTCCCTTGTGGTGGACCCCATAACCTGTGATACTACGTACTATCATCCTAACTTCACACTCCAGCATGGTCATTTCATTCGCATCGCATATTGCATTATATCCGCAGGCATATGGCATTTTGGGTTGCTATGTTTCTGTACTTATATGGCCTAGACAGACTTAGCAGGATTTGTATATTGCATTACATCCTCGACATCTGATATTTGGCTCTTTATGACTCCTTAGTGCATAGCTGTTCTATATTACGTATTCTGATATTGGTTGACTCATGAACTTGTTCATACTTCCGCTTAATCTGTCATCGTATGATTTATGATCTTGTTAGTATTTCTGTTTACTCTGATAATTCATGATCTTGTCAATATCTTTGCTTATTTCGATAATGTACGATTTATGGATTATCAGTAATTTCGGTATTGTATAATGATGGCTTTGTATTAAATACTTGACACTTACTTTGTGCATACACTTACACCACCCTCTAAGCCCTCTATAAGCTTATGCACGATATATGCGTGCAGGTGATGTTAGGTTACAGCAGTGTTGAACTTGGAGCGTGAAGCAGTCCTTTGGAGCTTGATTTTTGATTTATATATTTCCCTTTTAACATTGTACTAAAATTATTATATTAGTGGATATGTGATGATAATGTTACCTTTTTGAATTGGGTAATCTTGTAGTTATGCTTATTATGAGTTAAATGTACATTAAAAAAAAATACTCCTTATAGAATCCCAGGATTGGAATTTGGCGTGTGAACGTTAAAAGCCAAAAATGGGGTACTACGGAGGTTGTCGGCACCGGATTCGGTGATCGGTATTCTTGTGAATCCGATTTTTGGGTTTGGGGCGTGACACACATCGATCACATTTCTCTATCCACCCTAGCTCGACGAAGATGTATCGCGATATGAGGCGTCAGTATTTTTGGTCAGGGATGAAGCATCAGATAGTCAGTTTTGTGACCGTGTGTGACACCTGCTAGCGTGTTAAGGCCGATCATCAGAGACCCCCTGGTCTATTGCAGCCGCTGAGCATCCTAATGTGGAAGTGGGAGCATATATCTACCGATTTTGTCGTGGGTTTACCGAGAACTCAGCGCGGTCATGACATCATTTAGGTTGTTGTGGACCGTCTGACGAAGTCGGCACATTTTCTTACGATTCGTGAGACTTGGCATATGGATCGACTCGCCAAGATGTATGTTGATAAGATCATGAGGTTGCACGGTGTTCCTGTCTTGATTGTTTCAGACCGAGATCTGAGGTTCACGTCTCAGTTTTTGAGGAGCTTCCAAAGAGCGATTGGAACTGATTTGTAGCTCAACATCGCGTATCATCCACAGAATAATGGGCAGACCGAAAGGGTCAACCAGATCCTTGAGGATATGCTTCGAGCCTCCGCAGTTGATTTCTTAAGTAGTTGAGACGAGCACCTGTAATTGGCTGAGTTCGCGTACAACAACAGCTATTAGGCGACCATTGGCATGGCTCCTTTTGAGGTAT
This sequence comes from Magnolia kwangsiensis, assembly GCA_037074715.1. Taxonomy (NCBI): domain Eukaryota; kingdom Viridiplantae; phylum Streptophyta; class Magnoliopsida; order Magnoliales; family Magnoliaceae; genus Magnolia; species Magnolia kwangsiensis. Next base: position 76,146,565 of record CM073578.1, read on the forward strand.
TATATGACAGACAATGTGGATCTTCGAGTTGTTGGACCGAGGTTGGAGAGTGACATCTCCTAGGTCCCGAGCTTGTGCTGTAGACATCAGAGGCTATCGACATCATCAAACAAAGGATGCGTACAACTTAGAGCTGGCAGAAGAGTTTTGCTGATCGTCGGCGTCGTCCCTTGGAGTTTGTCGTTGGGGACTATGTGTATCTCAAGGTCTTACCCATGAAGGGTGTGGTTCATTTTGGAACGAAGGGCAAGCTTGTCCCGAGATTCATAGGACCTTTCGAGATCACTGGGCGCATTGACGTCGTGGCCTATCGACTTGCCTTGCTATCGCAGTTGTTTGACATCCACAATGTCTTCCATGTCTCTATGTTGAGGAAGTGTGGGTTAGACATCGTGCCTGTTATTGATTGGCAGTCGTTGGAGGTTCGTGAGGACACTTCTTATATTGAGCAGCCAGTTCGTATCCTCGATCGGAAGGAGCAGGTCCTCAGAACTAAGGTCATTCCCTTGGTGAAGGTGCAGTGGGGCCATCATAGTGTAGATGAGGCATCTTAGCAGAGCAAGGCAGAGATCCGTGAGCGTTATCCCCATCTTTTTGATGATTGATTGTATGGTATATTGTGCTTTTATTATATATGATGTTATGTTTCCTATTTCATTTTTGAGTTATGGCTAGTTGCGATGGTAGTGTAAATTTTGAGGATGAAATTTTTATTAGGTGGAGAGAGCTGTAAGACCCATAACCTAGTCTGTAATGTTCTGTCGACTGCCGCGATCCTTCCCGTCGAATTTCGGCAATCCGTGACCTGTAATCGATGTTTGCGCACGACCGTAAGTCGTATACTATACATTTGAGTTGGCTTAATCCGAGACTTATATCATTGCAACCGCACCATCGCCGCAGTTTCAACGCAGTAACTCACACACCGATCCGATACCCAGACCAGATGATGTGGACCCACGTTCAGTTCGAAGAAAAACACTGTGCGTTTGTAATCTCAAGAGAATCTCTACAACATGTCCCATCAATTACATCAATCAATCCCATCAATCACCTCTCATGTCAAGTACAAAGCACTCATTCTTCCTTTCTCCACAAGTTAAGCAACCACCAAGTCAACTCTCATGTCAAGTACACCATCACCTCACCCATCACTCACATCCATCACCCATCTCTCACATCTCCTTACAACCCTCTCTCTCTCCCTCATTTCCTAAGAAATAAATTCCAAGTAAGAGAGAACCCACTCCAAGCTCTTCCCATGGAGAGAAAAGTGCATTTGTGAGGCCCACTTTCCCATCCCTTTAACTCTCATCCTAGCCATCCACTTCTCATCTCCGCCATCAAAGTGAAGCACAAGGAGATCGACTTCCCAACGAACCAAGAAGATCAAGTGGTGGGTGCTTCCAAAGTCTAGTTTTTCATGTTTTTAAGATGGGCCAAGTGAGGCCTACCGATCAATGGTATGGATCTCACTTGGGACCCTAAGATGTGGCCGATGGCCCACTTTGATCATCATGATCATTCCATGATGGGGCCAATCTCCATGGACCCCATCATGATGTTTACTTTCCTTGCATTAAAGAGGTCATCTAGACCATTCATTTTGGGTGGGGAAAGGATCTCCACCATAGAGCTTTGATTTGATGGGTCCATATGCAATGAGACCCACTTGATGTATGAATTGGATGCTCAAAACGGAGGACCCATAGTGTCGGGGTCCCTCCATCACGCGTGTCCCACTCTTTTCCTCCTCTCCCTCTCTTTTATATTTTTTTTGTGTGATGATGATGAGTTTGTGTGGTCGACTTGAATGGACCCCACCATGGAGTGAGTATTTTATCCAAGTCTTCCATGAGTGGAGCCCATCTTCTATGTATTGTACTTGCACCATCCATCTTGTGATGGCCCACCTTGTGCATGTGCTAAGCCCACACCATCCAGCGTCCAGGGACGCTGGATGTGATTGGAAAACACAAATATTATCTTGGTTCCAAGCTAATGGGGGTGTCTCTCTTGTGTAGGCCCTATCTTGATGAATGTATTCAATCTACACCGTCTATCATGTTTACCAACTCATTTTAGGCGTTGAACCGAAAAATGAGCTTGATTAGTGTATCTGGTGGGCCATAGCGTTGAAAACTGTATCTTTACCATTAAAATCTCACAAAAATTCTTCTACATGTTGAAAGAAGCCCGATATTGGTCTTGATGGATGGGTTATGGGCCGTAGAATCCAATGGCTGGAGTGGATTCACTTGGAGCGGGCCCCGCATGCGAAAAACCTCAAAGAAACAGATTTTTTTCAAAAAAATAATAGAAAAGAAGCAGCAAGGCTGCTGTTGGCCAGAGGCGTAGGCAGCGCCTCCACCCCACGGACGGGTGGACCTTGATGCTTATTTGCCATCTAAGCCGTCCATATGGTGGGTCCCTACCTTAAGTAGGCCCCACCCAAAAATTGGCTTGATCTAGATCTCAGGTGGCCCACACCACAAGAAATAGCAGTGATTGAAGTCTACCATTGAAATCCTTTTCAGGTCCACAAAAGTTTTGGATCAAGTTAAAATTTGTATTTTCTCTTCATCCAGGTCTGCGTGACCTTATCAACGGGTTGGATAGCATGTAAACATTATAGTGGGCCCCACATGGGGAGCCCACAGTGATGTATGTGTTGTACCGTCCAGGCGGATGGTGGAGTCAATAGTGAGGTATGTGTTAGAGTCCCACCGTTTAGCGGACGGTGGAGCCCACTATGATGTATGTGTTCATCCGCACTGTCCACCGTTTAGGCAATGGGACCCACAATGATTTATGTGTTCCATCCACTGTATTCACATGTGTGGGTGTTTATATATATATATGTATATATATATTATATTATATATAATATTATATATATTATATATATTATATATGTATATATGTATGATGGTGGGCCTTTATGTGGACCCCACCATGATGCATGTGTTGCATCCAAACCGTCTTGCATCCAAACCGCCCATTTATTTTGTAAGCTCATATATGTCTTGAGCTGAAAATGAGTCACATCTATGGTTCAAGTGGGCCCACCTTGGTATGTGTATAGGGCCCATGTTGATTTATTTGAGGCCATTCATTGAGGCCCACTTTAGTGTATATAAGGCCCATGGGAATAGGCCCACTTGACATATATAAGGCCCATGGGATTAAGCCCATTTGACATATATAAGGCCCATGGGATTAGGCCCATTTGACATATATAAGGCCCATGGGATTAGGCCCATTTAACATATATAAGGCCCATGAGATTAGGCTCATTCGGCATATATAAGGCCCATGGGATCAGGCCCATTTTGATGTATTCCAAGTCCATGGGTTAAGGCCCATTGCAATGTACATTAGGCCCATTAATGCGGCCCACTTGCTTGATAACCAGAAGGCCCATATGACATGGCCCATTTGATGTATGTAAGGCCCAATGGGAGGTACCTAATGTCCATTGCAATGTGTGATTTTCCATGGTTCATGTAATGATATTTATGGTGGGTCGTGCCTAGGGAACAATGATGGTTTAACGTCCACATTGTAAGTACAATGTTGGTTAAATGTCCGCATTATAACTCTCCTTAGGGCCCATTGATAGGCCCATACTCGTTACTATTCATCACTTTATAACACGCTTAGTATAATCCCATGACTCATGCCCATACGCATCATATATATGCTTGATATGAGTAGTGACTGATCATAGCATACGCCATTGGACAAACCATTTACGGGACTCGTTATGAGACAAAGTGCCCCACATGATCGCGCAGTACGCGCTGGATTACTGCATGATTTGACCGTGTGACTCATGCATCTCGCATATGTGTGACTTGATCACTGCACGCCCTAGCGACATCAGGGCCGTGGCTCCACAGGCACATCGTGGATGGCCATATCGGATACCGAAAATGCTTAGTTCTAGCACTGTGGGCACTTAGGATGTCCTTGGATGAAAGTCTCAGAACCTTTTTGGTACCAGGAGATGCTCCAACGTCTAGACCGAGTGGATACACGAGCGCCTGAGTGCCGAATACCAATAGGTCGCGTCTCCCACTGTGTCGTGGTCTGTTGGAAGGGGGTGTGGCCTTATCCGCCTGAGTGAGGGGGCTATAAGTTAGGTTGAGTTTGACTAACGTACAAATGAGTCCGCTATCGATAAGTCGGGTAGGTATTGACAGACTACTAGTCAGGCAGATAGTGAGGTCTATTCTGCTTGCTTGACTGTGCAGCTAGGGAGGTGGCAGTCACTGCGAAGTGTATTAGACCCCGGTGATATCTAGAGGGGAACTGTAATGATATGCGTACTTGATGAGGACTGACATGTTTGCTTTGCATCTCGCATATGACATTTGACTACTTAGGCCACGCATCGCATGGCCTTGGTATGGCCGGTAGCATTCATGCCTTACATCACATAGCATTGATATGGTTGGTTTCATTCATGGACTATTTCCGCATTACTCTGATATTATATATTTGACACTTGCCTTACGCACACACTTACACAACCCTTTAAGCTTTTATAAGCTTATTCATGACCATTGCGTGCAGGTATCGTTGGACAGCAGCAGCGCTGAGGCAGGAGCGCGTATCAGGCCATTTTGGAGCTTTTTGATCATCTTGTATTTTTCTTTCCGCATTGTATTTAAAGTTTTTGATATAGTGGATATGTGGTGATATTATTTCGTGACTTGGTTATGCTTGTGGTTATGCTCCATTACAAAAAAAAATCATTCTGAAAATCCTCCTTGTAGGATCCCAGGATCGGAATCTGGCATATGATTACCAGGAACCGAGAATGGGGTACTACGGAGGCTATCAGCACCGGATTCGGCGATCGAGATTCCCGTGAATTCAATTTTCAAGTTTGGGGAGTGACAAAATCAGCCATAACAATCAGAATCGGCAATTGGTCACGTCAATCAGAATCGATCGATATTCGAAATTGGCAAATCGGTCACATTAATCAAAATTGGCAATCGGTCATGTCAATCGAAATCAATCGATAATCAGAGTCGGTAAGTCAGTCACATCAGTCGAAGTCGGCTAAATAAGGCCTAAGGAAAGGTCACAATGTGGACATTTAACCATCATTACTCGTAAATACCCATAAACGTGGTCATTTAACCAACATTGCTCCCAAGTAGTGGCCTAATAGAGCCAAACATAAAGTGGGCCTACACTCTTGCACCAGGGCCTAATATACATCATCATGGGCCTCAATTACATCAAATGAGCTGACTCAAATGGGCTGATCAAATGGGTCCAATCAATTGGGCCGATCAAAGGGGCCGAATTAAATGGGCCGAATACACAACACTACGGGCCTCTACCCATGGGCTCCAAATACATCACAATGGGCCTCAACCCATGAACCCTGAATACGTGGTATTAGGCCTCCCAAATATAACAAGTAGGCCACACTACTTGGGCTGCACCATTCATCCATCGATAGATATCATTTTAGAGCATTATCCAAACAATGGATCATATCGAAAGATCATCTGGACCATACCACAAATGGCAGTGGTGATGATGATTTCCACTATTAAATTCCAGTGGGCCCACTATAGCATTTAATTTCCATCCCGTCTATTCATAAGGTCACAAAGACCTAGATATAGAGGAAAAAAAAATATCATGTTGGTCCAAAACCCTGTAATCCAAGGGGGTTTTCAATGGTGGACGTTCATCCCACTATTTTCTGCAGTGTGATCCTCGTAATATTAAATCTGTCTTATTTTTAGTCTCAAGCCTTGAGACAAGCTAACTAAATGGATGGACGGCTAGACAGTCCTCAGCATCAGGGTGGGTTGTTGGATGGTGTGGCTAAAACATATACATTAAAGTGGGATCTCCACCGTCCTAGTCAGCGGATGGCAGAGATGAACGGTCTGGATGATACACATACTCCATTATCAGACCCTCTTGTTGGTGTCTCCACAGCAGGTAGGTGGGACCCACAGAGTTGTTGACGTCAGTGCAGCAACCCCATAGCTGGTGCGAGGTACGCCAGTCAATCCGCTTCTAACCATGTCCTAGATTTGACGGTGTACACAGCCGCATATCAAGGTGGGCTCCACCATCCATAGCTAGACGGTGGATGAATGGATGAGATACATGCATCTGGTGGGTTTCATGTGGAGGTGGCCCACCATCTCATCCCTTAATTTAAATATATTATAATATATTATATAATATTATATATTGTAACCTGCCGTCCAGATGAATATGGACGGTGCAGAATTCTTTTATATTAAAGGTGGTTTCCACGTGGAAGTGGCCCACCATCATAAGGTAATATAATATATTATATTATATAATAATATATTATATTAATACATGTGTACGTGTGTGCATGAGAGGGAGAGAGACCAGTGCTCACGTGTGGGTGGGTGCATCCAGCACCGTCCTTTCCTGGATGGGCAGGTGAAACAGATACAACATGGTGGGCCTTAGGATTTGCTGACATCAATACATCAGCTCTTTATTGGTGTTGGGTCCACACGTGTGGACGATGTAGACACAACACCTCCATCAAGGTGTGTCCCACGTGTGGATGGCACGTACATCACAGTAATCCCCGCCGTCCCAAGCATCTGGACGGTGGAGGATCTACAATGCATACATCACTGTGGGGTCATGTCCAACATGAATGGCCACCACATCAGGGCCCCACCATCCCTACATGGACAGTGTGGATGGCGTAGATGAAACACATGCGTCAGAGGTGGGTCCACACGTGTGACCCACCACAGCTTTTGGAATAAAGCTGATGTTTATATTTTCCTTCATCCATATTTGTCTGGGCAGACAAGCAGTGGCCTATCCACTGGACGTCATCAAGATGGGCCCTATGTGTAAACGACATGGATATAATACATATCCTAGTGGGCCACACACATACACATCAAGTGAGCCATGCACCTCAACATCTTCCTCATCATACACAAGGAAAGGAGAGAGAGAGATGAAAGAGAGAAAGAGATTGGGTTTAGCGGAGGGACCCCGCCATCATGGGCCCCTCCCTTTCTTACAATGCATACATCAAATGAGTCCCATCGAGTGTGGGTCCTCAAATCATAAAATCAACAATAGATCACCCACATTTCGATCTTCTTGGACCGATGGAAACCCTAGCTCCTCAGCTTCGACTTTGATGGAGGATAATGAAGTTTGGATGGTTAGGATGAAAGATATGAGGGTAGGAAGATGGGCCACACCAAGCTCTTCTCATGGAGAGCTTGGACGTTGAGTTCTCCTTTAGTTTCTTAGAAGAGAAGTGAGAAATAAGAGAGAGAGAAGATGGGATGGAGTGATGGATGGGACAGAGAGAGAGAGAGAGAGAGAGAGAGAGAGAGAGAGAGAGAGAGAGAGAGGAGATGGGATGGAAATGTTAACTTTTGGGATTGTTGTGTAAGAGAGGTATGGGTTGTGATGGGGAGAGTGATGTGTTGGGTGATGGGTTGATTGATGTGTTGTACTTGACATGTACTTGACATGTGAGGTGATTGATTAGATTGATTTGACATATTGTAGAGATTTTATTGGGATTGTAAATGCGCGGCGTTTCCTCGAACGGAATGCGGGCCCACATCTCCTGGCCTATGTATTGCCTCGGTGCGCGAGATGCGACATCGGAACCGCGGCAACAATGCGGTCATTCTGGTACAAGTCCCGGGTCGAGCCGACTCTGGAATATGGGATATGAATCGGGGTCATGCGCAACTACCGATAAAAGAACGTGAGTTACTAGAATTCGACCGGGAGGACCATGAAAGCTTAGGGAACGACACAGGCTATGATACAGGTCTTACAGGTAGGCCGTCTAAGCGAGTAGTTGTTGGACTTCCAGCATGGGAAAATAAATAAAATAAAGAAAGGGAGAGGAAAGTAGAGGAAGGAAGGAGAAAAGAGGAGAGAGAGGGTCGACTCGACGAGTTGGGGTGTTGGGTTAGGTAAGGTTTTGCTGAGCCCAACAAACTTGCTAGATGACCCATTTTGAAAAAAAAATGGAAGAAGAAAGAAAAGAGTTGAGAAGAAAAGAGAGGAGAAGGAGGAATGAGGGAGATCGAGTCAACTCGGTTTCAAACCGAGTTAACTCGCTGAGTCAAGGCGGACCGAATACCATGCCATTCAGGGACCATGCTCGGTCAGCGGATCAACTACATTGGGGCCACCAATCCCGAGCATAATGCTAGGCACCGTCATCAGGTAACCTTTCCAACCGAGTCCAAATCGACTAAGTCAACTCAATGAGTCAATGTTTTCTTTCTAAACTAGACATGTCTCATTGTATTAATATAATTGTTACCACCCTTATTTATTGGGATCGTTAATATTAAATATGACTAGACGTTAGTGGAACATTTATGCTAGGACTAATTATTATACACAAGTTTCAATTATCAAATAATAGTATTTTATTTACCATTCTTAAATATTTATTATTGGTAGTGGATTTTTCCAATTGGTGTCATCATAATGATTATTAACTAATATTAACTATAACACTAATGTTAATAAATATTCTATAATAATTAAGTTAGCACTAAAATTAACTACACAAAATCTAGCCTACACCTCGACTCTAAGATAGAATTTTAAACCTAAGTAACTCAAACCCTATGCGTATACTTAAGACATAAAAGGGTAAGTTAAAGTATGAATCTAATTCTAGAAATTCATAACTCATGGTAGGTCATAGTACATATTATCATGGCTAGATTCACTATTGAAAGTTATGACTATTATCATTAGGAAATGCTATCATTTTCCTCATGGGTTAGTATAATTCTTATTGATATATCAGTATTGATCCTTATCATTGTTAGTGAAAATTTTAATATAATTACTTGTATCACTTAGGAGGTTATTAGTAATTACAGAAAATACTAGATAATGTTGAGATATTTAAATATGAATTTGGGAATCACCATTATCAATATTGGTTGATAAATACTCTCATTATGAATATTATTTGATCTATGGTACGATGATAATAATAATAATAATAATAATAATAATAATAATAATAATAATAATTCAGAATTTAAATCCTAGAATCTAAGTCTAGGGCTACACCCTAGGATAAAATCCTAATTCTACACTAAAACCTTAAAAGATAACCCTAGGTATGATTTTAAACCCTAAGTGGTATGTAGAACTTGGATATAAGCATACAAAATTTATAATTCATGATAGGATTCGGTTCTAAGGGCGCAAGCACTTAGCGATGCTAAAAGGTGATTCGATTTATCAGGTGATGATTCTTCCTCTTGAACTTTTCATCTTTCCATTAGCTTAAGTTATAATTATTGTTTAAATTTATAATTGATATCTCTCTCTTATAATCACATGTGTTAGCTGGTGGAAATTGAATTGCTATATTGCCTACTTAATGTTTATCCTATATATCTGTTTATGAATTATTTGTGGATTGCTTATGGAACTTAAACTGGTACATCAATGGGAAACCCCCCACTTATAAATGTACAACCATACTTGGGATGTAACTTGATTGATGGTGATTGCAATGGACCTTCGATATAGTGGTTATTGAGTGGTGGTGTAGATGGATCATTGATGTGGGCCCACCATCCAGGGTTGTTGTGTCCAATGGTTTTTAAGGATGGTCTTTATCATATGGTTTTGATATTTGCCCTATGTGGCATATTTTGTTACTCGCTCTACATGGTTTTGTTTTGATACTTTCCCTATATGGTTCCGATGTTTTATACGGTGCAATCATGTGATGGTAAGCCCCATAAATTGTATTATGAATGGCCACTAGTCGATGAATTTCCATTAAACATCCTAAGGTGGTAGTCTCATGGGTCAGGGATGGTGGTAATGAGACATTATACCTGAGCCATTGGCCTACACTAGGCCATGTGCTCCCCATAATGACCGTGAGATTATTTAAATTCGCTGGTTGTAATTGGATTAATAATGGATTAGGTAACTATATATACATGGCACAAACCAACATTTATTGCTATTGTACATAATGTACGTATTGTTCCAACTGGATGATGTTTCTTAGGTTCGATGATTCCGACTGGATGATGTTTTCCAAGTTCAATGATTATATGGGTGACAGTCCACCGTTCGCATGGATGAGCATCCCCGGAGCGATGATTGCATTCACACATTCATGCATCTAATAAGACCTGCATCATGTATTATTTTGTATGTCTTGTTTTATAACTATGCTTACCTAATGCGGCGGTATGTAATCTTGAGGGGCATTCACACTGAGTTGATCACTCATCCATTAAATATACGATCGTATAGGTAATACAGGTGGCTTTAGTAATATGTACGTTCAGACTTGATGAGGAGAATGGTACGATCACCAAGGATGCATGACTGTATTTGCCTGGTGGAGCTGCATGATCTTGCAGCTTATATTTATATGCTTTCTGCTATTCTTCATGTATTAAATTCTTATAAATCTTGTACTTATTTAAATTCTGAGACATTGGTTTGTATAAGTCATTATGGGCAGCTCTTGTATATTTCAAATATAAATGAAATTTTCTTTTATATTGATTTGTCCATTCTACGCTTATTTGTTGTAACGCCCCATGTTTTTAGGACCCGAGTATATGACTCATTTCCCAAAAATTTGAGTGTTAACCTTAAAGAATTGTCAAATTTGAGTATACATTTTTTTCATCATTTATCAGAGTAAGCAGATGAGCGTAGAATGGACAAATCAATATGAAAGAAAATTTTCATTTCATTTAGAATATACAAGTGGTTGCCCATAATGACTTATACAAACCAATATCTCAACAATAACAAATACAAGATTTACATACATAAGAAATAACAGAAAGCATATAAGTGTAAGTCGTATGACCACACAACTCCTCTTAGCAATATGGTTGTGCATCCAAGGAACCTGTGTACAACTCCTCATCAAGTCTGAACGTATACATCATCTAGGTCACCTGTTCTACCTGTACGGTTGTATATTTGATGGATGAGTGGCCAGCTCAATGTGAATTCCCCTAAAGATTATACACCACCGCATTAGGTAAGCATAGTTATAAAACAACAAGCATTCAAAACAATACATGATGTAGTCTTTTTAAATGCATGGATGCATGAATGCACATCGGCCTGGGGATGCTCATCTAGCCGGACTTGGGCTCATCACCCATGCAAATCATCGACCTGGGAAAATCATCCAATTAGACAGCAGTCGATAGTTGGTGGTCTGGGAGCTAGCAAAATGATACCCTAAAGATTCTAAGGGCACGTGCTACAACATTCAGAATTAGTCACCTGTCATCGCCAATATGCTATGAATATATGATTAGCCAAACCATTATTAGTCCAGTTACAATCAGCCAATTTAAATAAGCTCGAGGTCACTACAGGAGCTTGTCACCAATGTAGGCCGACGGCTTGGCATAGTGTCCCATTATCACCATCCCTGGCCCATGAGACTACCATCTTAGGATGTTTAATGGAAACTCATTGACTAGTGGCCAATCATATTGCAACATATGGGGCTTACCATCGCCTAGTTGCACAGTATAAAACATCGAACCCATATACGAAAAATATCAAAACAAAACTATGTAGGGCAAGTATCAAAATATGCCACATAGGGCCATTATTAAAACCATACGATAAATACCATCCTTAAAAATCATTGGACATAACAACCCTGGATGGTAGGCCCACATCAATGATTAATCTAGACCATCACTCAAGAACCACTAAATTGAAGGTCCATTACAATCACTGTCAATCGAGTTATATCCCAAGTATGGGTGTACATTTATAAGTGGAGGTTTTCCACTGATGTACCAGATTAGGTTCCATAAGAAATCCACAAATAATTCATGAACAAATATACATGATGAACATTAAGTAAACAATATAGCAATTCAATTTTCACCAACTAACACATGCGATTATAAGAGAGAAATATCAATTATAAGTTTAAATAAAAACTATAACTTAAGCTAATGAGAAGATGGAAAGCTCAAGGGGAGGAATCATCACCTTATATTTTGAACCGCCTACCCGTATTGCTAGAGAATGCATGTTTCCTTAGAATCAAACCCTACAATGAATTGTAAAGTTATACCATTAAATTCAAGTTTTATTCTTGGTCAAGGTCTTAACCTAGGGTTTGGATTACCTTAGTTTTAGGGCTTCTCCTAAGAGTCTAGGTCTAGACTTGGACCTTGGGTTTGGGTCCTAATTAGTTGTACGATTAATTAAAGGATTAATTTAATAGTTATGAGGTGCTTATGAACATTGATGATTCGATTAATATTAGCCAATCATAATCGTTATGATAATGACAACTGGTATAGGCCATTACCAATGATAATATTTAAGGATGGTAATTAAAATATTTCTATTTAATAATTGTAATTATGTTTATAGTATTTACCATCAATGTAAATAGTCTACCAATGGCCTATCATGTCTATATTAAAAATTATTATGATAATAGTAATAAGGGTGGTAGTTGTAAAGGCTTGGAGTTTGTCCATAGCTAAGACCTTAATTGGGCCTCACACATGGGCCTATGCTCACCATAATGGGCCTGACACAACATAATGGTCCTTGTATGTACAACAAATGAGCTTCTCAAAGCAATGAGGCCCACGGCCCAAAAATAAATGGGCAGTGTGTGTAACGTACATACATCATGGTGGACTTGAGACAAAAAAAATCAGGTCAATATGTGACTTATGTGGGCAGTACCATGCTCAACAATTAGGAGGTTTATCCACCATTAGAGCATTCATAATCATTTATTGGGCCCACTAAGTTGTGGTTTACAAATCCAACCCATCCATTATGTGTGTCCCACCAGGTTAATGGGTCAAACTAAGTTTTAGGTGCATCCAAATCTCAAATGGACCCCAACAAGCATTTTTATATAGTTTAACATGTCTTCATAAGATTATAGATGGTGTAGGCCACCTGAGCTCTGTGTATGGCTGATTCTTAGGGGCACCCCATATACAAAGGGGACCCATCAAATGAACGGTGTTGATGTTCAACACACATCATGGTAGGGCCTTTGGTGGGGGCCATGGTCCTAGCCAAAATCTCAATCACCGAGGACGCTGCCTCTAGACGTTTACGTGCATGTCCCTTGTATATGTATATGTATGTGTGTGTGTGTGTGTGTGTGTGTGTGTGTGTGTGTGTGTGTGTGTGTGTGTGTGTATTATTTTTGATAGGTGGGGCCCACCTCAGGAGGATCTACTCCGTCGATTGGGTTCCAGGCTCAGGATAGGTCCAATGGGTCCAATATCAATATGTCTTGACGCACCAAAATATTGTGGCAGGCCCTAATGACTTACCACTATTAAATTAGTCTTTCTGCTAGTGTGGCCTACTGGAGAGTTGGGTTGGCTTCATTTTTTAGGTGAACGCCTAAAATGAGGTAGGAAATGGGATGGACGGTGGAGACATAACATACATCTAGGTGAGGTCCCACTTTAAGCAAAATGGATGGAAAGTGTTGAATAACATATACCTCAATCAGACTCACAAATCCATGGAACTCGGTAACGTCAATACACAACAATATAGTTGCTGTACAGACTCCAGCCAATCGGCTTCCTCATTGGGTGGGCCTCACGTGGGACCCACCATATATAATATTATATATATATATATATATTATTTTATTATTTCTTCTTCTCTTTTTCTTCTTCTATTTATTTATTTATTTGTTATTTCCTGCTAACGTCTAGGCCCTCGACGGCCTGGATGTACACCGATGGCATGGACTCACGCATATATCATGGTGGGGTTCACAACAGGAGCGAGAGAGAGAGAGAGAGAGAGAGAGAGAGAGAGAGAGAGAGAGAGAGAGAGAGAGAGAGAGAGAGAGAATACCTGACTTGGTTAGGCTTGGAGCTAAGACGAGGAAGAAGACCCCACTATAAATGGTGGATCATCCATCGTCAAGCTCCTCTCCCATCTAGCTGTTGGAAAACATTAGAATGGCCGCCAAAGAGCTTGTGAGAGAGGCCTTTCGAAGTTTCAAAGAGTTTTGGGTGGTGGGTTCGGAAGGAGAAGAGAACGGCGGTTTTCTTGGTTGTGGCTACAAGAAACGGATGAGGAGGTGGTTGCTCAGTTCCCTCCCATTCTTATGATTTGCCCTAATACTTCCGAACCGTTAGATGGTAAGCAAAGGGCTCGGATGAGGTTCGATAGAAACCATGTTCTATTATGGCTGGTTTTAGCAAAACCGGGTGTGGTTTTATTTTGCTGAGGTGGAAACCGGGTTTGGACGGTTGAGATTTTCCTGCTTTGAACGGTGGAGATGCAAAGGGAAGCAAGCACGCGAATTACCAGCTGGAGTGGGACAGTTCTTTTTTTTTTTGTTAAGCAATGTGTTTGTAGAGCCTGATTGTGCCGGAGATTGTGTTCACGCACGTGCACTCCAACATGTGAGATGAGCAAGGTTTCGGTCGAGCCCAAGCCCAGAACACGATGGACGGTTTAGATCACCCAGTTGGGTGATCATGTTGGGCCATGAACGGTCCCAAACGATCATCTGACTGTTGCTATGAAAACCAGTGAGAGAGAGAAATCTCTCTTTTTGAGAGACGGTACGGGTCAGCACTCGTCAACCATCATACCGCGTCCCGTGCACTTCGTGTACGGGTGGCCTTAGTGCACCCGCATTGAGTGTAGGGTCCGCCGTGATGTTTGTGATAAATCCACTCCGTCCATTATGTTTTATGGCTTAATTGGGCCATCTAGATAGGAGATGGGATAGATCCAATGCTTAGGTGGGCCGTATTAATTGGACAAGAATTTATAAGTGCCTCTTGAGACGATCTGATGGCCGGATCTTCTTGAGGTCAAACGTCAATGGTTAAAAGGGTCGTATTGGATGTTTGTATGTCTTTTGCAATGAGTGACTACTCAGAAACTATTATTAATACAATTTTTATTATTTTTGTATATTACTTATAATTACAATACCTAAAATCTCATTCATATATATATATATATATATATATATATATATATATATATATATATATATATATATATATATATATATATATATATACAAATGAATTTTAACATTAGCATATTATTAATTACATACTATTGTTCACCCATTCATTAATATACACAATTCATGATATATATATATATATATATATATATATATATATATATATATATATATATATATATATATATATATATATATATATATGTATATATATATACAAATGAATTTTAACATTAGCATATTATTAATTACATACTATTGTTCACCCATTCATTAATATACACAATTCATGATATACAATATCATATTATACGTAGAAATGAATTGAAGATTGTACAATATCATATTTAATAAAAATTATATTTGTATTTGATAATATTGTTAAATAATATACAATTCCATTAAATTACATATGTATAAAAAAAATATTCAATGCTACATTATTATTTAAAATTTGATTTTATGTTGTGAAATTTATTATTCATTATATTTATTTAATATAATATTATTTTCATAATGTCTTATATACATTAAATACATGTGTATCATTTTAGCATGGAATTTTAAACCTTTACAAGGCATATTCATTTCATAGTGTATATATTTAGGTTGCATTATATATATATATATATATATATATTTGTATTTATATTAAATTAACCTACATGGTAACACTCGAGTACTGGAAAGTACGGGGTGTTACATCTGCTTACTCTGATAGTTGAGCAAAAAAATATACTCGAATTTGACCATCCTTTAAGGTTAACACTCGGGTTTTCGGGGAACGAGTCATATACTCGACTCCTGAAAAGTCGGGGCGTTACAAGTTGGTATCTAAGCATATTTTGGACAAACTTGGCCTTAGGAAATGATCTTATACAAACCTTAAATGTCTCAAATTAGGATGTTTGAAATTAGGAATTTGAACGTTAGGTGAAATTCCCTTAGACTTGGGATGATCATTGAGGATGTAGAGACCCAAACTTAGGTTCCCTTATAAGCGATTTGGATGGCAGATGAAATTCCATCTGAACTATGGACAACTTGAGAAAATAGGTACTTTAAACTTTAGACCCTTAAAATTTTTAGGACTAGACCTTTGGACTTCAAACTCATATAGAGATCCTTAAAAACTATTAAGTTAGCCATTTGAAATTAGGAGGAATTGAGAACATAGTGATTGAAAATTTTAGGCCCTTAGGAAAGTTGTTTAAATGACTGAAGAATTTATACATGAACTTAGGACCCTTAGAACATTTAATCATTGAACTCATTCCTTGCAAAAAAAAAAAATATTTTGAGAATATAAATACTTTAAAATGTTAGGTTCCCTGAAAGATTGTTTTGATAACTATAGGACTTAGAAATGAGTGTAGGTTCCCTTGAAAGATTTTAGGTTTAGTCATTTGAAATTAGAAACTAAACTTGAGTATTGTGGAAGTACAAATGCCCATATGATGTATAAAAGGATCAAACCAGAACATTTTTATACTTCACTTTCAAAAAAAAAAAAAAAAAAACCTTTTCTAGAAATTCAGAATATGAATTTTTCCTAAGCTTTCATGGCTAAGAATAATACTATCATCAAATAGATTGAACTTAAACATTCTAGGAAATCCTTTATAGCCATCATACCGTACGTTAGATTAAACTTAAGTATTTCCCTATGCTTAAGAAAACTTATTTGAAGTTACAACTTGAATTTCCTAATACCTATCGCTAATTGGAAAATGATAATTCTCATAAATTTTAGCACTTAGGGTCAACTAAATGTGAAGTTATAGAATTTTGGGTGAATGTTTAATCTTAGACTAGTCATGTGGGAACTAGATTCGGGAAGTCAAATAAGACGTAAGAAAATTTAAACTCAGGTTTCACATAAGGACCCCAGACTAGAAGTTTCCAAGTAGTGCTTAGATGATTAGAGTGCGCAATGGAAGCGTAATGGGCCACATAGGCTTATCATAGTAAAAATATAAGGTTTCATGACGTTTCCAGAAGTTTAGAACAATCGAGATCATGAACTGATGAAACTATATTTAAATGGAGTTTTCATGGTTTGACTCAAATTCTAAGTCCTAGAAAATTTCAACGATCTCAATGCCTTGATCAAGCAAAGGATTGAGGTTTAACAGGATTGTGAATTGATACTAAAATCCTCTGTCCTGCAAGCAGACGATCAATGTATTGGGTTCAAACCTACTACAACCATCTATTCATGTTGACTCGAGCGTTGGAAGTAGAAAACTATAACGTACTTTAGTCAGTAGTGAAACCATCATTAAAGGAAAGAAAATAGAAAAAAAATATAAAATATTATTAGTGGCCACCTAAATGAACTTGTAATCTTTGTAGAGACTATAAGAAATTTTAATGCTGACAAGCGATAGGATAACCCGGATACTTGTACCATTAATAATTGGAAAGAGCATTATCAAATCTCGGGACGAGATTTCTGTTAAGGGGGGTAGATTTAACACCCCGTACTTTTCAGTACTCGGGTGTTAGCATATGACCAAATTTAGAAATAAATACAAGCCTAGTATAAATGAACCTTCACGTTCATTCTAGCCTAAATCCAACTCTTGAAAAACAATACGAAATCAATTGATTGCAGATCACACCTACATAATTCTTAGGGCTTCTAGGATTATTACTAACTAAGATGAGTCAAATCCAACTGTTGAACTATTTGAATCATTAGGATGTGAGGAGATGATAAGTAGACGCTCACTTAACTATCAAATTAGTTGGAGAATGAGGCATATAACTCGAATTGGTTGACTCACCTAGAGGAATACTTCCCATTAGAGGTGGGCCCTACAATTTCAATTTATAATAAATAAATAAATAAATAACGATGTGTATAGGTGGTAACAAGGCTAATAATAATAATAATAATAATAATAATAATAATAATAATAATAATATAAAACCATGATCCAGATAGTCCTAATAACCTAGGGTACAGGACCCACCACAGTAAATGCATGCATATGTAAAAAAATAATAATGGTAGAAATAAAGTAGAACAAAAAATGATAATAATAATAGTAATAAAATTTAGATTATAAGTAGTACTTAGGTTAGTGACATGTCATGAAGGTATTGAACGTACACGTGACCCATTAACACCTTTTAACCGTTGATGTTTGATCTCGAGAAGATCCAACCATCGGATCGTCACAAGAGACACTTATAAATCCTTATTCAATTAATACGGCCCACCTAAGCATGGGATCTGTCACTTATCCGGTAAAGATGGTCCAATTAAGTCATGAAACATAATGGACGTAGTAGATTCCATCCAAACATCTTCGTGGACCCCACGGTCATTCCGCATGTGCATGGGATACTCATGCAGTCGCTGTGCATGGATCCAGGGAGGCCGGTCAGAGCACGCTGACCCGACCTTTCTAAATAGGGAGAGGATTTCTCTCTCTCCGGTCTTCACCAGCGGACGAACAAGTGTCCGTGGGATTCGACGGTGGCCCACAAACGATGGCCTATCTTCATGATCTAAACTGTCCATCTTGTTCGGACGGGTCTTCTGACCAAACCCTAGGTATTGTTGCACGTAGGTGCGTGCACGTATGGACTCAAACTCAGGCTCATTCAGACTATGGAAAACCAATCTTCCCAAAAACGGAAATCTCTTCACTGCTGCCACGAGGGCGATCCGCGTGCTCCCTCTGTTTCCCATCCTAGCCGTTCGTCCGAAGCAAATCACGACCCTTCAGGCAGATTCCGGTTTTCATAGAAAACCAGCAACGAAACAGCTACTGGTTTCATCCTACCGGCCGTACTTGATGGCAGTTTCAAGCCAGAACGATCTGGGCCACTCATTTTTCATCCAATGGCCTTAGAGAACTAGGTTTCTCTATAAAGAAAGGAGGATTGAGTAGCCACAGCTGCTCTCCACCTCTTACTGCAGCTCGAGCAAGAAATCGGTCGTTTCCTCCTAGCTTTGAACCCACCACCCAAACGCCCATGGAGCTTCGAAATCTCTCCTCTAAAAGCTCCATGGAATCTGTACGAACCGTCCCACGCTCTCAGATTGGAGGAAGAAGCAACGGGAGGAAATCTGCCATGAAAAGATGGATCATCTTCCTCGTTAAGGCCAAACCGAGTTCGGTCCTGTCCAGGACAAAATGCTGCTGCCGTATTGGGTTTGATAAATTCTGGATCCTCTGTGAGCCCAGGGAGAGAAAAAGGAGAATAAAGTGAAGAAAGAAAGGAAGAAAGAAGAGGTAGAGAGATGGGAGAGTTGTGTCACGCAACTCAGCACGGCCAAGTTGCGGGCTGGGTCAAAATATGGGAACGCCCGGGTAGGCCGTCTGAGCCAGTAGCTGTTGGACTTCCAGCATGGGAAAATAAAGAAAATAAAGAAAGGGAGAGGAAAGTAGAGGAAGGAAGGAGAAAAGAGGAGTGAGAGGGTCGACTCGGCGAGTTGGGGTGTTGGGTCGGGTCAGGTTTTGCTGAGCCCAACAAACTTGCTGGATGACCCATTTTGAAAAAAAATAAAAATGGAAGAAGAAGGAAAAGAGTTGAGAAGAAAAGAGAGGTAAAGGAGGAATGAGGGAGATCGAGTCAACTCGGTTTCAAAACGAGTCAACTCACTGAGTCAGGGCTGACAGCATCCCATGCCATTCAGGGACCATGCTCGGTCAGCGGATCAACTACATTGGGGCTCCCAATCCCGAGCATAATGCTAGGCACTGTCATCAGGTAACCAATTTCCAACCATGTCCAAATCGACTGAGTCGACTCGATGAGTCAATGCTTTCTTTCTAAACTAGACATGTCTCATTGTATTAATAGAATTGTTTCCACCCTTATTTATTGGGATTGTTAATATTAAATATGACTAAACGTTAGTGGAACATTTATGTTAGGACTAATTATTAACACAAGTTTCAATTATTAAATAATAGTATGTTATTTACCATTCATAAATATTTGTTATTGGTAGTGGATTGTGCCAATTGGTGTCATCATAATAATTATTAACTAATATTAACTATAACACTAATGTTAATAAATATTCTATAATGATTAAGTTAGCACTAAAATTAACTACACAAAATCTAGCCTACATCTAGATTCTAAGATAGAATTTTAAACCTAAGTAACTCAAACCCTATGCCTATACTTAAGACATAAAAGGGTAAGTTAAAGTATGAATTTAATTGTAGAAATTCATAACTCATGGTAGGTCATAGTACATATTATCATGGCTAGATTCACTATTGAAAGTTATAATTATTATCATTAGGAAATGCTATCATTTTCCTCGTGGGTTAGTATAATTCTTATTAATATATTAGTATTGATCCTTATCATTGTTAGTGAAAATTTTAATATAATTACTTGTATCACTTAGGAGGTTATTAGTAATTACAGAAAATACTAAATATTGTTGAGATATTTAAATATGAATTTGGGAATCACCATTATCAATATTGATTGATAAATACTCTCATTATGAATATTATTTGATCTATGGTACGATAATAATAATAATAATAATAATAATAATAATAATAATAATAATTCATAATTTAAATCCTAGAATCTAAGTCTAGGGCTAAACCTTAGGATAAAATCCTAATTCTATATTAAAACCTTAAAAGATAACCCCAGGTATGATCTTAAACCCTAAGTGGTATGTAGAACTTAGAACTAACCATACAAAATTTATAATTCATGATGGGATTCGGTTCTAAGGGCGCAAGCACTTAGCAATGCTAAAAGGTGATTCGATTCACCAAGTGATAATTCTTCCCCTTAAGCTTTCCATCTTTCTATTTGCTTAGGTTATAGTTTTTGTTTAAATTTATAATTGATATCTCTCTTATAATCACATGTGTTAGCTGGTTCAAATAGAATTGTTATATTGCCTTCTTAATGTTCATCCTGTATATCTATTCATGAATTATTTGTGAATTGCTTATAGAACTTAAACTGGTACATCAGTGGAAAACCCCCACTTATAAATGTACACCTATACTTGGGATGTAACTCGATTGACGGTGATTGCAATGATCATTCGATCTAGTGGTTGTTGAGTGGTGGTCAAGATAAATTATTAGTGTGGGCCTACCATCCAGGGTTATTGTGTCTGATGGTTTTTAAGGATGGTCTTTATAGTATGGTTTTGATATGCGCCTTATGTGGCATATTTTATTACTCGCCCTACGTGATTTTATTTTGATATTTTTTGTATATGGGTCCGATGTTTTATACGGTACAATCATGTGATGGTAAGCCCCATATATTGTATTATGATTGGCCACTAGTCGATAGGTTTTCATTAAACATCCTAAGGTGATAGTCTCATGGGCCAGGGATGGTGGTAATGAGACACTATGCTTGAGCCTTCGGCCTACGCTGGGCCATGTGCTCCCCGTAGTGACCGTGAGATTATCTAAAGTGGCTGGTTGTAATTGGATTAATAATGGATTGACTAATCATGCATACATGGCACAGACCAGCATTTATTGCTTTCGTACATGATGTACATATTGTTCCGACTAGATGATGTTTCCTAGGTTCGATGATTCCGAATGGATGATGTTTCTCAGGTTCGATGATCGCATGGGTGACAGTCCACTGTCCGCACAGATGAGCATCTTTGGGGCGATGATTGCATGAATGCAGTAATAAGACTTGTATCATGTATTATTTTGTATGCTTTTTTTAATAACTATGCTTACCTAATGCGGCGGTGTGTAATCTTGAGGAGAATTCACACTGAGTTGACTACTCATTTATCAAATATACAACCGTATAGGTAGTACAGGTGGCTTTAGTAATATGTATGTTCAGACTTGATGAGGCGCAGGGTACGATCACCAGGGATGCATGACTGTATTTTCCTGGAGAAGCTGCGTGATCTTGCAGCTTATATGCTTTTTGCTATTCTTCATGTATTAAATTCTTTTAAATCTTGTATTTATTTAAATTCTGAGACATTGGTTTGTATAAGTTATTATGGGCTGCTCTTGTATATTTCAAATATAAATGAAATTTTCTTTTATGTCGATTTGTCCATTCTATGCTTACCTGCTTACTCTGATAGTTGAACAAAAAAATATATTCGAATTTGACCATCCTTTAAGGTTAACACTCAGATTTTTGGAAAACGAGTCATATACTCGGGTCCTGAAAAGTCGGGGCATTATAGTATGAGAAGAGACATATTTAATAACACAATTCAAAATCATAATCATATATTCAGAAATAAGCTATTCAATATAATCTCAACATTAATGGAAAGGGGACGTGTCTAGATAGTCAAATAATCAATCTTACAAACTCCATAAAATGACTAGAAAATCAAGCTTTAAACCTCTACTTCATCCGAAAATCATATTGTACGTGAACACCGTAAGATGGCTAGGAAATCGCTAAGCGAACACTCGCTCCACTTGAAAATCACATTACGACTGACCACTGCAAGATGAAGAGAGAACAACATACAAATGTCTACTTCACCTAGAAATCTTATCATACATGAACACCGCAAGATGGTTAGGAAATCGATAGCGAACACCCGCTCCACCTGAAAATCACAATATGAATGAACACCGCAAGATGGCTAGAAAACCAACATGTAAACTCTATACCATCTAGAAATCATGTCGTATGTGAACACCGCAAAATGGCTAGGAAATCGATAAACGAACTGCCACTTCACCTAGAAATCACAATACGACTGAACACTGCTAGATGGCTAGGAAACAACAAGATATGTAAATATAACTATTAAGCCACAAAAGGGTACCAATAATCCATCAAGGCCATGAAGGGTAAATAAATGATTCAAGCCACGTAGGGCAAATATGCGGTCCAAGCCATGTAAGGCAAAGTGTGATCCAAGCCATGTAAGGCAGATGTGCAATCCAAGTTGTGTAAGTCAAATATGCGATCCAATCCGTATAAGGCAAGTATGCGATCCAAGTTGTTTAAGGCAAATAGGGACCACAAGATAGTGGGTTCATGACAGGTTTCATTCAATACATCACTTAATCGTAGACGACAAATATATAGTTAATTAACAGTGTATAACTAAAGCTAGCATGTTATTATCAATCATTTATGCTTCCAATAATTAAAGAGATATGTTCATTATCTAATACAGGAATCAGGTGCACAACATATTATCATATTCACATATTCATAGGGTGAGTCCTCACCTCAAATTTTAATTGAAATGGGTTCAACTCGGATCATCTTCATCAGTATGATTCTAGCATGGTCGAGAAATTAGATGAGGATAAGGAGGAAATAGATAATTATTGTAACATAAGAATTTAATAACTAACATTCTTCTAAAAGGATAATATACAAGGTTTTAACTTACCATGAGTTGTGGTTTATTTGACGTAACCTGAACTCAATCCCGACAACTCACCCGAATTGACTTGGTCGGTGCAATGACCAACCAATCCTTCCTTCGTTCTTCTTCATAGGATCTGTTTTACTTGATCCCAACAAGCTTCCTGACCACTGGTTTCGAAGTTTCAAACTTCTTTGGATGGTGGGTTTGAGTTTTGGAAGGTTTTGGTGATTTTCTAGGGTTGTTGTAAGAATGAGGGGGACTCGGATTGCACTTGACTCCCACTATCCTTATAGGGTTTCCTTGACCCATCCAGAGCCCTTAGATTGAAAATAAATGCTCTCGATTTATTTTGTTGCTAGGAGATGGGTGTATGTAGCTGGCATAACGAAACCACCCGTAGTTTTCTCCTTAGTATAGATGAAACCCTAAATCACGTCGCTTTAAGTGGGGGGTTAGGCTTGCTTCGTGGTGAATAGTTATGATGGAAAGAAACAAAGTCACACGGATCACCAGCCTAGCGGCAACAAACAGTTTCCATTTCTGAAAAGATGGTTGCACACAGCCATCTTGCACCTACGTTTGTGTGTGCGCGTGTGTGACCCAACAAGATGGACAAATTAGATTGTCCAGATGGATGATCATGGTGGGCCACAACATTACCAAATAGACGTTGTCCGTTTATATTGGCTTGGGCAGAAAGGTAGGAGAAATTCCCTTTTTTGGGTGAGTGCGGGTTAACGCTCACTTGACTGCGCTGGAGGTCTAATGCACCATGAGCATACGCACATGTTGTGCACACATGATGGATGTGGGGCCCCCTAAGATGGTATTGGAAAATCCACTACGTCCATTTGTTTTGTCAACCCATATTAGAGCCCAGCCCAAGGAATGAGGTAGATCCTAAACTTAGGTGGGCAATATTTAGCGAAATTTGAAATTTATACTTAAGTGTTATTAATTTGATGGTCGGCTTCATTCCAAATTTATTATCAATGGTCCTGAGAGTTAAGTGAAGCCTCTAAGTGAAATGTAATGGTTAATTTGGGTGATTAGACTCATTAGCAAATGATGAGGGGCCTTAATCCAATGATCGAACTTAGATCCAACCATTGATCCTTAATTTCAAAGGTTGGATCATGAGATCCAATAACATAATTGTTTCATGTTCACTTCTCACTAGTCCTGAACACCCTAAAATAGTACAAGTGGAAATATGATTACTGATCTTGTACTTATAAGGTCTATTAATTTCTTATAGACTAGATGACTACTTATCCAAATGGTTCTAGGGACTGTTTAACTGAAATCCATCAGTTAGATTTACACCCAGGTGTTCTAAAAGTGTAATCTAATGGCTAACTTGCTCGATGAAATTATGTAGACTCGATTATCAGTGGATATATTGATTTGGGTCCCTAAACTGGTGATGTATGGCAAAATCTATGGTTTTGCATTCTTTAAATGGTTAGATTTAGGCTGGATTGTGTGGTTTGACATACAGGCCGTTAAGAACGATGGATCTTATGATATAGAGTTGAACATTGATAATGAATGGCTTGATTTATTTATCAATGAGATCAAAATGCCAAAAGTAGGTCCACTTAGTGGTGTGATGGTCCATATCGAAAATCAACGGATAAATGCACTAGTTTATAGCTGGTAACGAACAATTTACGGTTGGATCAATTTTTAACTTGGTCATTAGTGACACTTAAGGTTCCTAAGGGAATCTTAGGTGGGATTAGAGGGCCACCTAAGTATTTATCAGCTAGATTGTATGATTTGATTTTGGGATGACATGATGACCCGTCTTGGAAATTAATGGATGGATAGGTTGGTTAATGGACAAAGATAACTCTCAACCATCAAGTCAAGCTAGAATGAGGGCGAGTGTTCAGATACATCAGGTTTTATTTATCCTAAGTTTGGTTCTCACTGTAACACCTGATTGCTGAAAAGTACGGGGTGTTACAGTAATGATTGGCGCAGAAGCATAATTTTCCACACATTTATCAAGAGCAGTGAAAAAAATCGCAAAGTCTTCGTGGATAGTGGTATTTGCACCAATGGTCTCCACTAGCACAATCACTTATTTGGGTTTAAAACCTATTCCTCACTCTCAACCCTACAAGATTTCTTGGGTTGACACGTCTTCTATGCTAGTGTCCCAGTAGTGTTTAATCCCCATCGAAATCAGTTTATATAAAGACATGTTGTGGTGTGATGTTTTACCTATGGATGTAAGTCACATCATTTTAAAGAGGTTGTAGTTATACGATAGAGATGTCATAATTTTTGGTCGCTCAAATGTGTGTACATTCAGCATGAGGGCAAGAAAATTAAGATTAATCCGTTGTCACCTAAAGCCATATGAATAAGGCCAGGGATGTGAGAACGAGTGAGTTAAGGAAGGAAGAGAGGAAATCTATTCTGAAGTCTCTACATATCATAAATGTAAAAGAGTTTGAGAAAGAGACAGAGGATAATTCGATGGTGTACGCCCTAATGGCTAGGGAAGTTACACCTAGAGTTCACGTAGAGTTACCCCCTTGAGGTGACTCCAGTTCTATAGGAGTATAGTGATGTATTCCCTGAGAATTTACTGGATGAGCTTCCACTTATGCGGGACATCCAACATGCCATTGATGTCCCCCCGGGGTCTACTTTACCAAACCTTCCTCATTACAGGATAAACCCTATAGAGCATGCAGAGTTGCATATGCAGGTAAATGAGCTCCTGCGAAAGGGTTTCATCCATGAGAGCATAAGTCCGTGTGTCGTACCAGCACTATTAACACTTAAGAAAGATGGTATGTGGCAGATGTATATGGATAGTAGGGCCATTAATAAGATTATGATCGAGTATTGGTTTTCGATACCGAGGCTAGATGATATGTTAGACATGATGGCCAGATCCACCATTTTTTTCAAGATAGACCTCAAGAGTGGGTATCACTAGATACGCATACGCCCAGGAGATGAGTGGAAGACAGCTTTCAAGATGAAGGATGAGTTGTACGAGTGGTTGATCATGCCCTTTGTCTTGACTAATGTATCTAGTACTTTCATGCATGTGATGACCCAGGTTTTAAGACCCTCTATGAGAAAGTTCTTAGTGTTTTATTTTGATGACATACTTGTATATAGTACCACTGAAGAGTTGCATCTCAACCACTTGAGGCAGGCCTGTAGTATCCTTAAGGCGGAGAGGTTATGTGTGGACCTTAAGAAATGTTTGTTCATGTTTGAAAGGGTTATCTTCTTAGGGTTCATAGTGTCGTATTTAAGGATGCAAGTAGATACAGAAAAATTCAAGGCCATAATTGACTGGCTTGAACCGCGGAACATACATGATGTGAGAAACTTTCATGGATTAGTTACATTTTATCGTCAGTTCATTCGAGGATTTAACACTATTATGGCTCCCGTTATTGATTTCATTAAAAAGAGAGATTTCATATGGTCTAAGGCCATAACTAAGACATTCAGAGATATTAAGGGCAAGATGATAGAGGCTCCTGTCATGAGTCTTCTAGATTTTTATAAAGTCTTTGAAGTAGCGTGTGATGTTTCGGCGTAGGTATAGGAGGAGAGTAAGCCAAGAAGGTCATCCAATTGCCTATTTCAGTGAGAAACTGAATGAGGTAAAATAAAAGTATTCTACTTATGATAAAGAATTTTATGCAGCAGTGCAGTTGCTACGTCATTGGTATCATTATTTTCTACTGCAAGAATTTATCTTTTTTTTTTTTCTTCTGATCATGAGGCTTTGAGGTATTTAAATTCCCAAAAGAAGCTAAACCGAAGGCATGCCAAGTGGGTAGCATTTATTCAGAAATATTCATTTGTTCTGAAACATAAAGTCGGGATTGAGAACAAACCAACTGATGCCCTTAGTAGGAGAGTGACATTGCTCAACTCCTTGAGTGTATAAGTTGTCAAGTTTGAGCAATTGAAAGACAAGTGTCCCAAATGTCCAGATTTTGGGAGAACATACATCTCACTCTTAGGTGCCCAGCATAGTTTGAGTGAGTTCATGCTCAAAGATGACTTTATTTTCAAAGAAGACCGACTTTGTATTCCTCGCACTTCCCTTTGGGATTTCTTTGTTTGAGAGCTTCATGTTGGAGGTATTGTTGACAATTTTGGTCGAGATAAAACCATCGCCTTAGTGGAGGATCAATTTTATTGGTTATGTCTCAAGTAAGACGTAGCCAAAATTTTAGGGCAATGTCGAACATGTCAACTGACAAAATAGAAAACTAAAATACTGGATTGTATACATCATTGCCAGTACCACATGCACCGTGGAAAGACATCAGTATGGATTTCGTGCTTGGGCTCCCAAAGACAATTAAAAAGTATGATTCCATTTTTGTGGTTGTGGATCATTTCTAAAAAATGGCTCATTTTCTCTCATGTTTAAAAACTTCAAATGCGTCCAATATGGCCAAAAGTTTCTTTGAGGGGGTGGTTCGATTACATGGTTTGCCTAAGACCATAGTGTCTGACAGGGATGTCCATTTTACTAGCTATTTTTGGAAGACATTATGGCGCATGATGGGCACGAGACTCCAGTTTTCTTCTACCTAATATCCTCAAACTAATGACCAAACTGAGGTTGTGAATTGAAATCTCAAAAATCTACTATGATATTTGGTAGGTGAACATATTAAAACTTGGGACTTAGTCCTGCTAGTCAATGAATTTGTATATAACAGTTCAATTAATAGGTTTACGAGTATGAGTCCATTCGAGATTGTTAGTGGTTACAAACCTAGACTACCCATAGATTTTTTACCTATGTCAGTCACCCAGATGACCTCAGAGTCAGCCAATGCATTTTTCCATCATATTCATGAGTTACGTGTAGAGATTAGGAGGCGGATAAATGCTAATAATGAACAATACAAAATTTCAGCTGACTTGGATCGTAGAATTCAAGATTTAATGAGGGTGATTGTGTAATGGTTAGGATGAGGCTAGAACAGTTCCCACAAGGTACCGTCAAGAAGTTACAAGCATGAAGTGATGAACCATTTAAAATTCTGAAAAAGATTGGGTCCAATGCGTATGTGATAGATCTTAGGGGTGCACACAGGTCAGTTTGGTCTAGTTCTGGGGTGAAATCGGAACCGAACCGTTCCTAACGATTCTACAATTTTTAGAATCAGAACTGGACCGTTAGCACCCTAGAACTGAACCGAAACTGGACTGTGAAAAATGGTTTGGTTCCAGATCAGTTTGATGGTTTTGGGCTTTTAACAATATACACCAATTTTGATTTCTGAAAAGTGGAGCATGCATGGCGTGACATGAATTGGAGATACAAACTACATGCATGTGTTAGCACCTTTTGTTTAGTCCGCCACTTTTTTAAATGGCTTTAAGCCAACAAAGATTGAGTACGGTGTCAGGGTTCTTAAGAGAAAATGTAGGATCCTTGACTTGAGGATCTGAACAATATACAATGGTTTTTTTTTTTTTGAAAAGTAAGGCCCATGTTTCAGAAGTTTAGATCACTCGAAAATGTCCTCGACCTGACAAAAGAGAATACAACAACAGCCCATATTTAGTTGAAAATTTCCAAAAACTTGGATGTTTTTGGCACAGTCCATGCATGGTGGAATGCAAGAGATCAGTGGTCTGGATGACTGATCCATTTGGGCACCATTTGTCAGAACTAAAAACCCAAATATATTGAGCGAAGATTGAAGTTAAAGATCCTATAATTCTTCATTAGAGTAATCTTCTCAAGTGTGACAGTAGGAAAGATGCAGCACAGGTGAAAAATGGATCGGTTCTGGATCGGTTCCACGGTTTGGTCCACAGTTTGAATCAACGATTCGGATCCATGATTCAGATCAATGGTTCGGTTCAGTTCTACATGGCCCTAAATTAAAACCGAACCATATCTAATGGTTCATGGAAATTTGGAACCGAAATTGGAATCGGTGTAGTCTAGAACTGGACCAAACCGGATCGTTGGATTGGTTTTGGTCCGGTTCCACGATTCTACCGGTTTGATGTGCACCCTTAATAGATCTTCCACTTTGCATGGGGGTTAGTTCATCATTTAATGCGGAGGATTTAATGCCTTGTTCAAGCCATCCCATAGACCCTAATTTTGTTCCAAACCATTGGCTAATTTCTGAATTTTCTTCCTGACTTACACCACCTATGCCTACTATACCTAAGAAAAGAGAAGAAATTGAAGAAATTTTGGATAAGCAAATTTTTTCCACTTTAGACAGTGGATTTCAGAGGTACTTGGTGAAGTGGAAGAACAGACCATCATCTGACTATACATGGTTGGCGGAAGCAGAGTTGTAGAGGATAGATCCATATTTGTTAGAAAGGCGTAAAAGTTTTATCTCTTCAGAGTTGAGCTCTTCTCAGCCGAGGGGAGTTGTGCAGACACTAGACCATTCAAAATATACTAATGTTGGAGGTGTGCACTACCCGTGTTAATGTGCTTAGATGATGGGTACGGGTTGGATCTCTAGAGGTTGAAGACCTTACACATGTATTTGTAACATATGTAAGTTACTTAAAGGAGACATTTGGATCGTTGGATCACGAGGATGGTGTGATCAGGACCGTTGGATCATCACAGCCTACCTTCATTGTACCACCCTCACGACATTATCATCGGAGCTTATTGGGCATCTTGATTTGAATTTAGTTTATAAACATTTGAATTATTTAAGTTTTGAGACAGTTTGTGCACAATGTTTATGCGAATTTCTTTTTTAAAAAACTTTTTTTAGTAGAGGTATTTTGGTAATTTTATTTAATTATGAATTTATAAGGGTGTTTTATCCTAAATCTAAAGGATGTTATATTATATTTAAAGAAAAAAAGAGAGCTTTTGCTTTTAACGATTTCGTCTTTGACTTCCAGTGATTGGAAGAGGGCATGAGGCCCAAGGAAGTGATTTCTCATCCTCTACTTCTCTCTCCTTCTTTCTTTTCTCAAGGTACTCTTTTGTTTCACCCTATTCTCTTCATTTTCTCCTAAATTCTTTAGATCTAGAAGTTGATCATGTTTCTTTTTATCTAAATAATTAGATCTTAAAATATTTTCATCCGTACATTTACATATTTTGACATTCTTCAAGACCCATCACTCAAAGCCTAAATTTGAAGAACCACCATTTTTTTTTTCTGAAATTTCTAGATTTCCTTATTTTCTGGATTAGAAAATCCACTTGGATCATTAGACATACCTATTGTAAGACGAAAGTTATATCTTTTTCCTTATCTGACTAAATTTAGATTTTAAGATTTAATAATTTGTGCTTATGATGGATGGACATAATCATTGCTGCATTAACCTTATTTCTTTCTTTTGTTTATGATGTATGAGGCTGAATTTTTTTAATTTCTTTTTAAAGATTGCATAAATCTGCCCCTTTAAAATACCACGTTCATTCAAGGTTGGATTAAGCCGTCCTACATCAATAATGTTACCTGTTGCTATACCCGCATGTAGCAGAAGATTTTTAGTTTCACCACTATAAGCCCCTAACCATTTATGCTCTATTATTTATTTATTTATTTTGTATTAGATAATACAGTGGAAGAAATACTATAGATTTTCTTTATGAAGGATTTTTTTATATCCCCCCTTTATAGCAGCGAGCTCTCTCTCTCTAACAACTCATAAGTCCCCTCTCCCTCTCCCTCTCCCTTTAGTATTTATTTGTAATTAATTGTAATTTTATTTTCTTGAGTTGGATTGATCTGATGGTCTTACCATATTTATTGATTTTTTGTGTTTTTGGAGTTTGGGTTCCATCTCAGGCTGAAGATTGAGGGTTGTATATAGAAGATTTTTTAGGTTAGATTAATTTAGTTGTAGATTGATTTTATTTTAATTTATTTTTATTTTTCTTGTTGAAATTAGGGCTCAATAGAATGATGCGTATGCTACATTTCTTGTTGAAATTAGGATTGTATTCCCTTTTTGACAAGATGGATTTAAGGGTTTTATCTCATCTCCCATCATATTCTTATATTCAATATTCTCTGCCAAAACATATGTAACTTGGACATCATTTCCATCGTGGGATTCATCCATGCTTATAGCTTCAGTATGTTTGTCATTTTTAAATTGTCCAAGTGTGTCATTCAATATTTCAACCATCATTGGGAACACATCATCGTTACGATTCACATCAGACGTACTTGCCCTAATGGTTACTCAACTTCCAACTCACCCTTCGCCATGGTAGATCCATGTCATGTAAGATATGTCAAAACCATCACAGACTAAATGTTCAAAAATATCAACAAATTTCCTCCTCCCTCCTACTGTATTATGGAATTTGACACAAGGACAATAACAATGGTCATCAATCCCTAAGCGATCAGAATTTTTAGTTAGATAGGTAATGAATGACAATACACCATTCAGGTAGTCTCCTGATAACCTAGGTTTATAAATCCACTGTAAGGCTTGTACCTTGCCATTCCCTATCGTACGTCAAAGATTAGCCATCTAGTCGACTATTCACCACTAGATAAAGATATCCAATCATTCGTGTCGATTTTGGACCACCCGATCATAGTAAACCAACTAGTAGATGTTCATATCTGCTCATTTGTAAGTTAAATTGAGATTTAAATCCGTTCATCTTGTTCGTCACCTATGAATATGCTTAACATACCATCAGAATGACAATCTTAGGAACTTGTACCTGCAAACAGTCACTTGGATCATCAATATACGTAGATCACCTCGAAAACCTACTCTATGACTATCCATATACAAAAGGGATCATATAATAATGTATTTACTTGATTAGGGTTGTAACCATCCAGTTATTTTATTTTTTATCCATTATTTAATTGACTATCGTACTTGTATTTACAAAATGGGTCACCCAAACATCAAAATAAACTGGTCATTACAAAGCTCATGGGGTACAACTGAAAACCACTGGTTGGTTTGTATATGGAAAGTTGTAAGACCCGTATCCTAAACCGTACCATTCCATAGACTTTTGCGGGTCTTCTCATTCGAATTTCGACAACCTTCGACCCTTAACCGGCATCTGCGCATAACCCTGCATCACATGCCTTCAACCTGAGTTGACTCAACCCAAGACCTGTACCCTAGCGACTGCGCTGTTGCCGCGGTTCCGATGCCGTGACTCACGCACCGATCCGATACCCTGGTCAGGAGATGTGGGCCAACGTTTGGTGCGAGAAAAATGCCGTGCATACAAATTTTGAGAGAATCTTTACGGCTTGTCACATTAATCAATCAATCAATCCCATCATTTCAAGTACATGTCAAGTACACATCACATTTCACCTATTTCCAAGCAACCACAAAAGTTAAAAAGTTCTTATAAAGCCCATACCTTTCTTACACCAAAAACTCCAAAAGTCAAAAATCTCTTACACACCCATCACTCACCACATCCATCACTCCATCACCCATCACTCTCTCTCTCTCCCTTTACAAGTCTCTCGCTCTCTCTCATTTTCAAACTCATTCCCAAGCAAGAGAGAACACCCTATACGTCCAAGCTCTTCCACTCTAAGAGAGCCACAAGTGTGGCCCACCTTTCCTACCCTTTCATCTCCTATCTTAACCATCCAAACCTCATCTCCTCCGTTGGAATCAAAGCTAAGGAGCTAAGGAAGCCTAAAGTACAAGGAGCGGTGGGTGATCTTTATTATTATTTTTTTGTGATTTAAGGGCCCACATTTGGTGGGGCCCATCTTGTTGAATGCTTTGTATTGAGAGGCCCATAGTGGCGAGGCCTCTCCTCCATCCGATCTCGCTCTCTCTCTCTCTCTCTCTATCTCTCTATCTCTCATGTTTTATGGACCCCACTATGTCGTATGATCCACACCATCTTAGTTGTAGGGCCCACCTTGCTGACCACCTTTGGGTGGGCCTGGATGTAGGGGAAACACAAATAACAGCTTGATCTAAAAGTCAGGAGGGACGTGGCCACGTCCTTATGGGACCCACCATGGTGCGTGTGCACACCCACGTCCATAGCTCACGTGGTGGGCTGAGTGAAGGATACCTTGTTTCAACATGAGGTACCACTCCCTAGTGAGGGTGGCTAACATGGAGTGTGGACTGACATGGAGCGTGTGAATTGACGGTGGGGTCAATAGGACCCACCTCCGTCCTTCACCCCTCCAAAGGGCCACACCAATGAGGTAGGT
The DNA here is from genome assembly GCA_037074715.1 of Magnolia kwangsiensis. Lineage (NCBI taxonomy): Eukaryota > Viridiplantae > Streptophyta > Magnoliopsida > Magnoliales > Magnoliaceae > Magnolia > Magnolia kwangsiensis. The sequence continues at coordinate 76,180,154 of CM073578.1, forward strand.
GTTGTATTTGAACCGTCCACCACCTAGACGGTGGGACCATATTCATGTGGGGCCCTCCTTGGCACGTGGGACCCACACCCACACCCAGATCCCTAGCTCAACTGGTAGACGGGGTGAAGATACCTTGTTGCAACACTTGAGGTCTTAGTTTCGATCCTTAGCAGGGGTGCTAACGTACACCCAAATCCATAGCTCAAACTGGCAGTCTGAGTGGAGTTACCTCCTTTCAACGCTAAGGTCATGGGGTCCAGGGGACCCATCCACACCATCCATCCATTTAAAATGTCCCCACCGTGATACATGTATTGTGTCCACTGTCCATCTGACAGTGGAACACACCCCATGTGTGGGACCCATCCTTGATGTATGTGACTGTCCAGGCCGTCTAAGGGCCTGGACGTCAGCACCTTATTTAGTATATATTTTATATTATATATATATATATTATATGTTTTATATTATATATATATATATATACACTTTATATCATATGAGGGTGGCCCCAACGTGGGACCCACCTCTGTATCTTTAAACAGTTGAGGCTGTACGTCCAGCAACTATGTAGCTGCTCTTGCTCCCCTGACGTCAGCTAGGTCCGAGGGACTTGCTGTACATGTGGATGCAATCCACACCGTTCATATTATTTGATGTGTAGGCCCCATAAGGAAGTATATGTTTTATCTTCACAACCCACTGGTTGGGTGGTGAGGCCCACCATGATGCATGTGTTGTATCCATGACATCCAACCATTTGTGAGATCATTTTACAGCATGAAAAATAGTGGTGAGCTAGATCTAAAGTTCAAGTAGACCCCACCATTTAAATAGTGGACCGTGACATCCACCGTTCAACTTTTAAGGGCACCAATAGTTTCTAATTTAGTTGATATTTGTTTCATTTCATCTATCTCTGTGTTAACTTGGGAATATGTCAGATCTCAAATATATAAGGGTGGGCCCGATTTGATATACATTTGACCCATTTGACTCGGCCCATTTAAATCAGCCCATTGATTTGGCCCATTTGACTAGGCCCAATATGATGTACTTGGGGCCCAGTTGGTATATTTGAGGCCCATAAGATTAGGCCCATCTTGATGTAGATATGGCCCATCCATTGAGGCCCGTCTTGATATATGAGGCCCATTTGATGTAACTAAGGCCCATGGGTCGAGGCCCAATAGGATGTACACAAGTCCATTACAATGTGTAACCCTACCATGGTTTGAGTAATGATATTTATGGCGGTCGTGCCTTGGGAGCAAAGATGGTTTGATGTCCACATTGTAAGAATAATGTTGGTTAAATGTCCGCATTATAATTCTCCATAGGGCCCATTGTTAGGCCCATACTTGTAGGCCGCCTAGGCCCATCTTCGTGATGAACATAATCCATCACCATATAACATGTTTAGTATAGTTCTATAATTCATGATCATATGCATCATATGTATGCTTGATATGCGAAGTGACTGATCATAGGATATGTCTTCGAGCATATTTTTTATGGGCTCCCAGATAAACGATATTGCCCTATATGAGTGTAAGATATGCGCAGGACTGCTACATGAATGGATAGTGTGATTCATGCATTTCACATTGTATGTGACATGTTTACTATACGCTCTAGCGACATCAAGGTCGTAGCCTCCACAGTCGTATCGTGGTTGATAGGATTGGATACCAAAAATTTTATTCTACAGGGGGTGCTATAGATATCTCTAGGTGAAAGTTCCTAAACCCTTATGGTACCAGGAGGTTGCTCCAACGTCTAGACCGAGTGGGTACATGAGCGTCGAGTGCTGATTACTAGATGGTCACACTTTTCACTGTGTCGTGGTCGGTTGGTAGGGGGTGCGGCCTTACCCGCCGGAGAGTAGGGGACAAAACTAGGCTGAGTTCGACTAGATCGAGGAATGGGTTTGCTATAGACGAGTCAAGCCCGATATTGGCAGACGAATAGTGAGGTCTCTTCCACTTACCTTATTGCGCGCGATGGGGCGACAATTTTGTTTAGAATGTACTAGACCCTGGTGATATCCCAGTTTTGAGCTGTATTGATCTGTGGACTTAGATGAGGATTTGTACGCTTGATATGGCCGACATCATTCATGCCCTGCATCACATAGCCTTGGTACGACTAATGGTATTCATGGATCTACCAGCATATTCCACATTACTCTGATATTGCATACCTTGCACACACACTTCCACTACCCTCTAAGCTTTCTATAAGCTTATGCACTACCATTGCGTGCAGGTGATGTTGGATCGCAACAACATTGAGGCTTGATCACGTGGTAGATTATTTTGGAGCATTTGGTCTATCATCATTGTATTTCCCTTTGTGCTCATTGTACTTATAAAGTTTTTGATCATAGTGGAAATGTAATAGAGTTTTTGGTTATTGTTTATGGGTTATGCATTTGGTTATGCTTATTATGAATCAAATTGATGTTGAAAATCCTCCTCGTAGCATCGCAGGATCAGAACCTGGCGAATGGGTACTGAGAGCCGAGAATGGGGTTCTAAGGAGGTTGTCGGCGCCAGATTTGGCGATCAGGAATTTTGTGAGCCCAGTTTCTGAGTTTGGGGCATGACAGAAGTGCACACATGCTACTTTGAATTATAGTTACTGATGCAAGGATGAACGTGATGAGGTCGATCACCGTCTTCCTCAAGGATAACTACTCCTCTGGACTCCTCACAAAGACTTCTCGAATCCACGAGGAAAGAAAGCAAGAAAATATAAATAAATTCTAATAAATTCAAATTTTAATTGATGAATGAAATAAACAAGTTCACAGCCCTTTAAATAGGGATACCAAGTAATAGGAGAGAAATCAGAAGCAAACTAAAACTAAAACTCCTATAAATTCATAACTTACTATGAATAGTAAATTTACTTTTTATAGTAAGTTTCTTATGTGTCTTAACCATGTTATTCTCCTAATTATTCTAAGAACTTTTCATATTCGATACAACTCCTACCCAACAGATAAAGATTTATAATCAAACAAAAACTTACTATTTATAGTAAAAATGGAACTAAACATGGAATTCGGCCATTGATATGATGGAATCTCACAAATTCGATGTAGGAGTCAGGTTGGTTGGCTAAAGTAGCTCGTCTTACCCCGAAATCATATATGGTATGTTAACTCATTCTAGTTTGCGAGATATGCCTATTTTAAGGTTCTAACAGTCTTGATGGCTTCTGCCTCTGATCGGGCCTTCTTTGGTTCATCTTGGACATGAAAGTGTCTGCGACCTGCTCTACATCAGTCCACTCTACTTTAAAAGAACTCGTCTTCGAGTTCTCGTGCTGCTTCGATTCATGGTACTCAGTCTGGTGTGCCGTAACGATACCCGAATCAAAAGTTACGATCAATTTATGGTACACCTTCTTTTGGTCCAACCATGCTAGGAATGTATTTGTGACATGTTCTACATCAGACCCCTCTGCATGGAAAAAACTCATCCTCAAGTTGTCAAGGGACTTAGTTCATGATTCTGAGATAACTTTTAATGTTGATGTTTTTTAGCCCCTTTTTTATACTTGGCATTAAGCTCTTGAGCGGACACAATACATGTACCCATGCTCTCCTTGACTTGGCTAATATGAATCAGTTCCTTCACTTCTTCATTCAAGATCTCACATTCTTTCTGATAATGTGGGCAATTAGGTAGACTTATCCCTATGACAAGATCAATGTGGTTTTGTATATCTCATTTGAAAGGCAATTTATTAGGGAGTTCATCAAGCACAGTCGCCTTAAACTCCTGCAACACTGATTTCAAATCCCCTAAGTTGATCATAGGCTCCATATATTCTTTCTTTTCAACTAATGCACATATATATATATATATATATATATATATATATATACATATCTCTTGTTCCCTCAGATTGTTTAACAAAATCCTGTTCAGTTGTAAGAGACTGTTTCTCAACTTTAAAAGTCATGAGTTGATTTTTCGCTCTCATAGGGAGGAGGCCAATCTTTCTACCATTTTAATAAATTTAAATACATTATCCTAACTTCTATGTGTAGCAATAGCATTAATATTAATTTTTCATGACTACGTTACAAAGTACTTGATCCTTATTGTTACGTCCCAAACTCGGAAATCGGATTCATAGGAATCCCGATCGCTGAATCCGGTGCCGACAGCCTCCGTAGTACCCCATCCTCGGCTCCTAGCATTCATATGCCAGATTCCAATCCTGGGATCCTAAAAGGAGGATTTTTTTTTTTTTGAAATGTACATTTAACTAGTAATAAGCATAACTCTTATAATTTTTACTAATTGAAAATGAGACAGTGCATTGTTTGATTACCTCTATTTTGTTGACCTCCTTGATCTATCCAATCGTATATGGAGATGGATGCATTTCTGTTTTTAGTTGTAAATTTTTCACCATTATTTTTGACACAAGATTCTCACTACTCTTGACATCGATGATCACATTATAAACCTTTTGGCTTACAGTACACCTCGTTCGAAAGATGTTGTCTCGCTGTAATTCCATTTCTACCTTTGGTATGTATAACAACTTCCTCATGATCAAAGTAGTAGCCTGCGATTTACTATAATCAACGATGCTCTGCAGAAATTAGGGTTGTGTTGTACAACAACTACGGGCGATTAAGCATAGCTTCGAGCTCGGGGCAGAATTAGTGCATCCACAATACGGTTGAGGGTTGCCTGCATCCCTTTCATGGTTAATTGACTCTCCTGGTGGAAAGCTTCCATTCTTTTCAAAAGATAACGAATCCCTGGATCACCGTCCATAAGATTTTGACCCAAACTTTCGTTGTTTGCCATCGGGTCAAGGGAAATTCTCGCTTTGATACTAATTGACGTAGGGATGAACATGATGAGGTCGATCACCATCTTCCTCAAGGATAACTACTTCAAATCTACGGAGCTTCTTTGGACTCCTCATAGAGACTTCTCGAATCCACGAGGAAAGAAAGCAAGAAAATATAAATAAATTCTAATAAATTTAAAATTTAATTGATGAGTGAAATAAACAAGTTCACAACCCTTTAAATAGGGATACCAAGCAATAGGAGAGAAATCAGAAGCAAACTAAAGCTAAAACTCCTAGAAATTTGTATCTTACTATAAAGGCCGAGCAATATGTCCTTTGGGGGGGGGGGGGGGGGGGGGGGTGAATAGGACTATGCCCAATAAAAATTAATAAGAAGAATATAAATAATAATATAGCCAAATAAATATTCACATCTGCACATACATCCCACAATCTTAAATCATAAAAGATAAAGAAATAAACCGCACATCCACCAAACACAAAGAATTATAGTGGTTTGTTTATGTGTACACCAACTGTTAAACAACATCCACACAACTACTCCACTCCTAATATCCACTCCCTCGAGATATTAGCGTTCACTAATGAAAATAGGTTTTTCAAGGTTCACCTAAAACCTTCACAATTGTGTCTTTCAAGTGGGCTTATATAATTCAAAAACCTCACGCTTTGAGTTTTCTAGATCACCTCAGACAAACCACAAATGAAGATTTTCTAGAACAATCTCACCAACCAAACAAATAGAATTGAATTATAGAAAAAGTAAAATACTTATTTGTAAGACGATTCTGAAGCAGCGTAGTTGAACCAACTTGATGTCAATGTATATGTTCAACGTTCAGTCTCACAAGTATATAGGGTTCTAAGTCTACATGATTTTTAATTAAATCAACAAGGGCTTTACTTTGATTTTGATCTCAAAAAAGGATAAATCGAATATTCCTTTTTAATATAAGAAAGGAATAGAGAATCAAAATAAAAATACAAGAGCTACTTTAAAGAATCTAAAATATGCACAAAATAGCTTAGAATGTACTCAAAATTAACCTAAAGTGATTACTTAAGAATGATAAGAATTAAATGAAAAATTCTAAAATTTGAGCACTATTTATAGGTGAAAAATCGTTTCGCATGACTAGCCTTGTAGCTACGACTGGCTTTATCTCAATAGATTTTTAAAAATTCTAGCATGATAAGATTTTTCAGTCACACGACTGGCCTTATGGGTCCCACAACTGGTCGAGTGGCTTGCTCGATTGGTCGTGGACACCACACGACTGGTCGTGTGAGTCCAGATTACTCACTGGAAAATGAGTCAGTCACTATACAACTGGTCGGGCACTGCACGACTGGTCGAGCACTATTCACGCTATTAGTTGAGCAGTTTTCAGGACTGGTCGTAGATTAACATAAAATTCTAAAAATTCATAACAAATCTTGGACTGGTCGAGCCAGTGCTAGGGCTAGTTGAAAAAAATAAAATTTTACACTTACAAAATGACTAAAATGACCAACCGAAAGCATGAAATGATCTAAGGTCAATCTAGGTCAATCATACCTTACTAATGAAATAGAACATATGAACCATTAAACTATCAATCACTTCAGCAGCTTTAAATTTTATGCTTGAACTCAACATACCGAACATAATCTTCAACAAGTCTTGAGTTCTTGGACTTTCTGGTTCCAACTCTTGAACCAGAATATTTTTGAACACTAAGTCTTCACTTTTTTTTCCAGTTTGAAGATCTCGGCAAGTTCGTCGTAGATATCGGCAAGATAAATTTAGCACAAACAGAACGAACGTCGAAGATTAAATTTGAATAGATACACAAGCTTGATACACATCAAGATACAAACTTGAAATAGTTTGGCACACCAAAATTTGATAATACTCAGGGTTTATCAACATAACACTTTGAATCTCTCCCTTTGTCAAATTTATTACAAAACTAAAATTACAATACGCATAATAGATATTCAAACAACACATTCCACAAGCATATTATGATATGATCGATAATTAACAATATAATCAAGAATAAATAAACTCTCCCCCTTAATCCACTACTCTCTGCATATATTAGCATTATCCTCATATCTTCAATATCAATTCTCGCACTTTTTGTTACAACATGATAAATGAAATGAATAATGATAAAGGAATAGAAGAAGAGAGCAAGGGGAATTAATAACAATCCATCTAAATCAAATAAAACAAAGTATCTGAATGGATACAAAAGATAAGAGTTTAAAGAATATTATCCAAGCAGTCATGGGAAAAAGAGTTAGAATAAAGTTAGTACAAATACCATCAAATCAAGAGATAATTAATCAGATCCTGAAGAGGGAGCAGGAATAGATGGATCAATTTGATGTAAACCCTTATTAATGCACCTCATGTATTTGCACATATAAGCAAATTGAGAATCTTGGGTTACTCGAATCTGAGTCGCCTATTCGGCAAGAGTATCCAACCTCTCATCGAAACCAGAAGGCGGATGAAGGCTGATAATCAAGGTCAGCCTTCGAATCTGATTCAAGTTCATCAAATAAATCATCCATATTAATGTCTTCTTGAGATAAAGCATCAACATCTTTAGCCTTTTCATCTCCTCCAGCATTCCCATCAACTTGACTAGTTGCTAAGTCCAATTTCATCTTGTTGATATTAGAGTTGTTAAATGGACGGAGATTAATAGAACCCTCCCTAATAGGAAAAGCTATTAAAGCATGATTAACTAATGTAGTCATAAGATAAGTGAAAAAAATATCGTTGTGACCAAGGTGAAGACGAAACTGAATAATATGATGACATATAAGAGAAGGAAGACGGATATGGATGCCACTTACCACAGAATGCATAATGCGGGTCATAAAAGAAGTCAACTTAGTCTTGTTACCTGAGCGAGGATAGACATTCGAAATAAAAATACGATGCAAGACCCTATATTTGGGCAACATATATTTAGAATTGATCATAGTACCACCGTTCCATTCTACATTCATGTTACAGAGAACTCTCGTAATCAATTGTTTAACATTTTCAGAAGGTCTAGTATGCAAAGTAGATATGGGTACACCGTCATCAATAACAGGTATATTCATGATTGCTGAAATCAAATGACGGTCTACCTTAATTGGACCTTTGTTAGTTGACAAGCGCACATGCCTTGCGTAATGAATCGGTATGCAGGACCGCCCAAAGATAGTATGTTTTCCCAGCCTACAACTTGAAGGAGAGGGACAATGTTGAAGCACTCAAAATTATCAACAATGACAACATGCTCAACAATAACATTTCTAAGATGAAAATCCTGTATTTCTAAGACAGAAATCCCGCATACTCTCGGGATCCTCTTCAGGAGGCCGAAGATGACACATAGTGGTGGGTGCGAAATGGGAAGAAAAGGGTCCACGAGTGGTTCTCTTCCTATTCTTCCTTCCATTGCAACAAAATAGGAAAGAAACAAAGGTTTGTAAAAAGGAATGAAAGGATTCCAAGAAAATCAGATTTTAAGGAAGAAACACTACCAAACCACCATAAATCTTGAAACAGGAAGAAAAATTAAGATTAAAGATGATCAAAGAACTTACATTCATAAGGAAATAAAAAATGAAGCACAAACCGGAGAGTAATTAGAGATGGGTTTGACTGGTTGTGGTTGGGCTTGATGGAGAAGAAGAAGGAAATGAAGAAAAATCACTTTTTTCCTAAATAAAAACCCAATTCACGTGTTTTACGACTAGTCATGTACATACTCGACTGGTTGTGCCACGACTAGTCGAGTGTGTATTCGACTGGTCTTGCAACATAGAAAATGTACAATTTTACATATATTGAAATAAAATAAAAATACAAAATAATATATACAAACATTATGATACATATGAGCATAAATCATCAATTCATAGTGCACATACCACGATCAAATTTTAATTTTAAAAATTAATTTTTGTCAAGCGGTTTTATGAATATGTCAGCTAGTTGATTCTCAGTCTGAATATATTCTAATGAAATTATCTTTTCTTTCACCAATTCATGAATAAAATGATACCTAATGTCAATGTGCTTGGTTCGTGAATGCTGAATAAGATTTTTAAAAATATTAATTGCACTCGTGTTGTCAATGTACAATTGTACTCGTGTTTAAAAATATTAACATCATAGATTCTTACACAATTCCATAATCGCTTAGCATTTTCTTCATTCATACTAACTGAGTGCATGCATTACCTGCAACAATATATTCAGCCTCAACAGTAAAGAGCGATATGGAACACTGTTTCTTACTTAGCCAGAAAACTAAACAGGTCCCAACATAGAAATAACCACCACTGGTTGATTTATGATTATCAATGTTACCTGCCCAATCAGTATCCATGTAACCAACCAATTGCACACTAGTATTATGTGCATACCAGAGACCAAGATTAACTGAACTATCGACATACCGTAAAATTCACTAAACAACAATCAAGTGAGACTTTTTAGGGTTCGATTGATATCTGGCACAAATATCAATGCTAAAAGAAATATCTGGTTGACTCACAGTTAAATAAAGTAAACTTCCTATCATACTGCGATACATTTAGGATCCACACTCTTACCTATTGAATCCTTAGAGAGTTTTAAAGTGGTACTCATTGGAGTATCAAAATTCTTTCCACTCTCAAATCCAAACCTTTTAACTAAGTTTAGAGCATATTTGGTTTGAGAGATGAAGAATCCATTAGGAAGTTGTTTAACTTGCAACCCTAGGAAATAATTTAATTCTCCAACTATTCCTATTTCGAATTTAGATTTCATAAGATCTGCAAGCTCAACAGTCATGTTAGTACAAGTAGATCTATAGATAATTTCATCAACATAGATTTGCACAATTAAAATATGATATTTATGTTTCTTAACAAATAATGTTTTATCTACACTCCCCATTACAAACTCATGACATAATAAGAATTTAGTTAATTTCTCGTACCATGCCCTGGGAGCCTGTTTCAATCCATAGAGTGCCTTTTTCAGGCGATAAACATGATTAACATGCTCAGGGTCTTCAAAATCCTTTAGTTGTTTAACGTATACTTCTTCATGCAAATCACCATTTAAAAATGCACTCTTAACATCCATTTGATATATTTTCATTTTTTAAAAGAACGCAATGGATATAAACAGTCTGATTGATTCAAGACGAGCCACTGGGGCAAAGGTTTCATCATAATCAATACTTTCAATTTGAAAATACCCTTGTACAACCAGCCTAGCCTTATTTCTAATTATGTTACCAAGTTCATCAGACTTATTCTTAAAAATCCATTTTGTTTCGATATTATGTTTATTAGTTGGTCTTGGAATTAAATGCCAAACATCATTTCTTACAAACTGATTGAGCTCTTCCTACATAGATACAATCCAGTTTTCATTAGTAAGGGCTTCTTTTACGTTAGCTAGTTCCATCCGAGATGTGAAGCACACATAGTTACACAAATCCTCTATTTGTTTATGAGTGTGTACACTAGTGAGGGGATTTTTAAGGATTTGATCAGTAGGATGATCTTTATTTGATCGTAGCTCAGTGTTATTTTGATTAGATGAACAGTCTGGTTTATCAATTTGAATAACTTCATCATCTTCTGAACATAAGGCAGGTTTATTCATATGATCATCAATGACTATATTAATAGATTCTTGTATTACACCAGTTCTTTTGTTAAGAACCCGATATGCTCGACTATTCAGAGCATACCTTAAAAATATCCCTTCATCACTCTTGGTTTCGAATTTACTCTGATGTTCTCGGTCATGTAAGATATAACATTTACTACCAAAAACTTGAAAGAATTTAACAGAAGTCTTCTTATTAAACCACATCTCAAAGCCATTTTAATATTTAATTTTCTAATGTAAACACGGTTAATTATATAACAAGTAGTATTTACGGCTTCAGCCCAGAGATTTTTAGGAAGCTTCATACTGTTTAACATTACATTAGCCATGTCTTGAAGCACCCTATTTTTCTTTTCTACTATCCCATTTTGTTGTGGTGTCTTGGGAGCAGAATATTCATATGATATTCCTTGGACACTACTATTTCTCAAAATTGTTATTTTCAATGTCAGAACCATGATCACTACGGATCTTAGTGACTTGTAACTCTTTTTCATTTTGCATACGTTTAAGTACCATTTTTACTTCATCGAGAGTTTTCGATTTCTCTCTTAAGAAGACTACCCAAGCATACCTAGTAAATTCATCTACAATGACCAGAATATACTTCTTGCCACCTTGAATCTCCATTCTAGTTGGTCCAATGAGATCCATGTGGAGGAGTTCGAGTGGTTTAAATGTGACATTGAAGTTTATATTTTTGTGAGCACTTTTGGTTTATTTATCAATCTGCCACTCACCACATATCTTATCCATTTTCTTTATTTTGGGTAGACCCCTTACATGTCCTACGTGCTTATGTCATATTTCAGTGGGTACATGTCCTACGTGCTTATGTCATATTTCAGTCTCATCGGTATAGACCATGTAACACAATAGCTTAGATGAGCTTGAGTCACTAACTATATAGTAATTCTCAGAAGTTCTGTGACCAGTTAATTTTACAGAAGCATTCTTATTTAAGATTTTATATTTTTGGTTTCAAAATTTTATACTGTGATTATTATCGTAAATTTGAGAAATGTATTAGATTATTTTTAAACCTTCCACATATAAAATATTCTTAAATAGAGGGAGGTTAGGGAGTTGAACCATACCTTGGCCTACAATTTTGCAGTTGCTACCATCACCGAATGTGACTGAACCATCAGTCATATCTTTAAGATTGGTGAAGAGGCTTTTATCACCTATCATATATCTAGAGCAACCACTATCCAGGTACCACTTTGAATGACTCATGGCTTTGAATGCGGTGTGAGTAACCAAACAAGCAACCTTAGGGACCTATTTCATTACAGTTTTATGCTTAGGAACATAGTTGGTCTTTTTCTGTTTATAATAGTTATATGTCCTACCCACTGAGTTAGATTTTAAGAGCTCCTTAAGCAAGTCTATAATTTTCTCAGCTAAAGGATTACGGTTCTGATTTTTATAGTTGATATGGTTCTTTTTAGGATTAAAAGACTGAAAAGTTTTAGATGTTTTAGAAATATTTTAATTCAGACTTTTTCCTTTTGAATTAGAAGACTCTCCTTTAACAAATTGAGAAGTAATCTTATATTTGAGAGGAGTATTTTTATCGTAGCCCAATCCAGATCGACCACCACATTTTGTAGATATGGATAGAAGTTTTTCTAATTTAAGGTCACCTTAGGCATACCTCCAAGTAACCTTCAAACTCAAAAGTGAAGAGACTTCTAGTTTTAGGTTTTTTATTTTTAGATTTTAAGTTTTCAACTTGGGATGAGATGTCTACATTGATGGACAATGATGGTTGGATGTCCACATTGTCACCTTCCCTTAGGCCTTATTAGGCCTATTCTCATCATTCTCTTGTGGGTTAACCTAAATAAGTGGGCCTCATTCACCATAGACGGATGGTTTCGCGCTTTCAGATTTGATATAACCACGGTCGAGGACCGATCTTTATATTATGGTTAATCGGTTGTTCATCTATGGACCTCGCCTTGTTCATATGCTGATTGATGGTGCCGATTGTCGGTGTTAATCATCGGTGTCAATTATCGAGGTCGATTGTTGAGGTCGATTTTAATTGTTGAGGTTGATTCTGATTATCAAGGTCGATTATTAAGACCGATTCCGATTGTCGAGGCCGATTTTGATTGTCGAGGCCGATTTTAATTATTGAGATTGATTGTTGAAGCCGATTCTGATTATTAAGGCCAATTGTATAGGCCAATTATCGAGGCTGATCATCGAAGTCGATTCTTATTATCGAGGCTGATTTTGATTATTGAGGCCGATTCTGATTGTTGAGGTCGATTTTGATTGCCGAGGCTGATTCTTATTGTTGAGGTTGATTTCGATTGTTGAGGCTGACCATCTAGGTCGATTCTGATTGTCGATGCCAATTAACGAGACCCAATGTGATGTATATGCAGCCTATATTTGAGGCCCATTATTGTAACACCCTGAAAATCGGGGGTCGTGTATAAACTCAACTCCCGAGTTCCAGACCGTCACTTATGCAACAAAATGGTTATGATTCAATGTTGTCTGATTTAAAGCATTCACATGAGTAAAAGTATACCAAAACTGCAATTCACACTTCAGATCCAGTGATAAAAGCAAGCGGAAGACTAAACAATGTATATATCACTGTATGGAAAAAATAAAGTAATCTCAACTGTCTCCAAAGTATGACTACATCTCTGAGTTTCATGTACATATACATAACAAAAAAATAACGTTCAAAAAGGAAAGTCCCACTGCTGTCCCCTCGATCCAGGTCACCTACGGGAAGCCGTCATGATACTGCATATACGAGAACTCATCCTGGTCCTCGTCGATCTCGGGCTCCACCTCCTGGATCTCGTCCTCACCTGCAACTACAACAGGGTCTGGTGGGTGTTGCAAACACCATCCCGTAACGTGGGAATGAGTGATCAACTCAGTGGAATCATAGAGCAAAGATTAGCATGTTCACAATTCAATCACGCGATAATAGTAAAGCAGTAAATCAAACAAACCTAATACTGTTGTTAATGCAAGATGATATGACGTGATGTATGCCCTCACCGACGATCACCCTCATGCGGCAACATCTTACGACCGCGGCATGCCACACTCCCTAGAGTGCTCCACGTCTTCCAGGCACATGCAATGCTATGGTGATATGATTACCAAGTTGTTATTAGTCCATTCAAACAGTAGGATTGGGAAACTAAGGTACTTCCCTTGTATCAATCCCAACACGGATCCTGTCTAGGGTCGTCACTCCTAGTAATCTCATACGATGTATATTTCGTAGGTCACTGCAAGGGCTGCCAGGGCTGTTGCTCGCACTCGTTGCACCGCTCCCCCATCACCTTATCAATACAGGCCTACTGTACTCTACTGCACGGAAGGGTCGTCGCCTCCCGTGGACTCAGAATACGCTCGCGGTCACTACAAAGGGCTCGTCGCCTGATCAGTGTAGGCCGACAGCTAAAATATAGTGTCCCATACCACCATAATCTGCTCACGAGTCAAGGTGCTCACTGGTCACTACGGGGAGGTTTGTGGCCCCAGCGTAGGCCGACAGCTCGACCACGGTGTCCCATACCACCATGCCCGGCTCATGAGTCTTCGTGGATCAAGGTACCACGGTTAATAGGGTTTACAATGGTAAGTTCAGTACCCTAGGTTCAAGCAGTTATGATACATACAAGGTGAACATACATCGGCCAGTCGGGTTACTTGATGGGCTCGACTAGCGCGATCGCATCTCAAGTTAAACGACATGAAGTGCGTAAAACACTTCGCGTGGCCTAACCACTGCCGCCAACTCTCAACACGAATCACGTTCATCGACGCGTCGTTCGTGGCTATGACCAGTCAGCCACGAATTCGCTCGGTTACCGACTGCCTGGACTAAGTCAAGTCCCACACATCTATGGAATTTCATTAACACTATATACAAAGGTATTGGAATTGAAATACATCATGTGAGCATGTTAGCACATGTTATAACATTCAACTTAAGCAAATCTTCAAGGCATACTTTCCATGCATATTCAACTTAAGCAAATCTTCAAGACATAACTTCTATGCATGTAATGCAATCATGCATAAGGTCAGCATATAGGAAATCATTTAGGTCAGCATATTAATCATGAAATCAATCTCAAACTACTACATAACATCATTCAATTCAATACATACTAATACAAGCATTTATACAAACACATACACTACACACTTAAGTCCACATATAGTATGTCGACCCAAAGTGCGCAACTTGGCGAATCTCTTCGCCAAACTGATTATGCAAGCATTCCTAACTCTCTAATGCGGCGACAAACCATGTCAATCACGTCAGCAAAATATGCACGTAGACCATACTTCCTACAAATGACTAAAATACCCTAAATCTCATATTCTTCGTTAATTTACGAAACAGGAAACGGAGAGCATGTTGTACATGTCAAACGGTGATGCCGTCGATAATCTACTATTAAACGACATTGAAAGCGTTGTAAACCGTCAATCAAAGCGTCTAAAATCCTCACCTAGTCTCTTACGGTCGCAGGATTTTGAACGGAGCGTGTACGCTTCGTCTACGGCGGTAGGAAAGCCTGATTTATGGATTATGTTAGCTAACATGCTCTGAATCTACGTAAACCCTAAATCAGCAAGTTTTGGGGGTTTTTCTATACCTGAAAAAGTGGAGAAATCACCAGCCAGGTGATTGGAATGAAGTGTTGAAGCAGCAACTGTCAAGGGCTCGGAAGCGGGAAAAATCTCCTCTTCCCTTTCTCTCAAACTCTCTCTCTCTCTTTTCTAGGGTTTAGTGATTTTCGGATGCAAGGAATGAGGGTTTCAACCCCTTTTATAAGCTTGAAAACGCCGAAAATAGGCTCCGGGACGAAGTTTACTTAATGCCTATCCATTTCGGGGCTGTTTCGGTCCAAAAACTGCTTTCTGGTGGTCCCCTGGTCAATTGCGATCAGACTTAAGCTCATGGGTACCAGATGTACCTCGTGTTAAGTTTTCAGTCTGACAGGGTTCGCAGATCGCACGTGGTGGACCAATTTCAGTTCAGCGGTTACCGCACATAGATCAGGGCTGAAAGTCTCATGATAATAAATAGAAATTTTTCCTGATCCGAGGGTGTAATCTGGATGAATTCTGACGGTCAGAACGCTTAATACTGACGCGTCAAGTCGTGTGCCAGATTTGAATTTGAAATTCCCAATTCGTCCCTATTCGCGGTCGCTTCAGTCCGGGTTCAATGAAATACTCTGTGATTATCGGTTTGACTTGATTTTCGAGATGATTGTCAAGTCCAGCGGGGCGGTTCTAACGGTCTAAGATAGGAGGTATCGGACCTTCGACGCGCGGTCTAAATCCAATACAAAAGTTCAATATGGTCCAGAGGACAAACCTGCTTAGAGTTTGATCCAAGGTTATAGAGTATTGTAGAGTTGTCTGTTCTACTCGATTTGGGTCTTGTAGAACGTATTTAAAGTGATCAGGGACTATTTCCCAGCTACTCTAGCGTTGCGCTAGCTAACTTACGTTTAATTTCTATGAAAAATATTTCTACGCGATTTCGGGTCAAATCGGTACTCGAATCCAAGTACGGATTTTTCACGGGCGTTACAATCTACCCCCCTTAACAAATAATTTCGTCCTTGAAATTTGTACCTATTCGTACTCCTCAAGAAGTTGTGGGTAGTTCTTCTGATCTCGGCTTCTGTCTCCCAAGTAGCCTCCTCCTCAGAGTGATGCGTCCAAAGTACCTTCACAAGGGGAATCACCTTGCTACGCAGTACCTGCTCCTTCCGGTCTAAGATGCGTGTCGGTCGCAGGATATAAGTAACATCCTCTCCTAACTGCACCTGCTCCCATCTGATGATATGGGAAGGATCAGCAACGTACTTCTTCAGCATAGAAACATGAAATACGTTGTGGACGCTCGCGAGGGGCGTGGGTAAAGCCAATCGGTAAGCCACTGCTCCCACACGATCGAGGATCTGAAATGGACCAATGAATCGCGGTGCCAGCTTCCCCTTCTTCCCGAACCGAAGGACTCCCTTCATAGAGGAAACTGGCAAAAACACATGATCCCCGACTGTGAACTCTAGTGGTCTCCGTCTCGTATCGGCGTAGCTCTTCTGTCTGCTCTGCGCTGTAAGAAGCCGACGTCGAATAATATCAATCTTCTCTGACGTCGCCTGCACCAACTCTGGGCCAATCAAGCTGCGCTCACCGACCTCTAACCAGCAATGCGGTGCGCGACAAGGTCGCCCATACAGCGCCTCATAAGGTGCCATGCCGATACTCGTCTGGAAGCTATTGTTGTACGCAAACTCCGCATATGCAAGACAGTCATCCCAACTGTCCTTGAAGTCCAATGCGCAAGCCCGCAACATGTCCTCCAGGATCTGGTTCACTCGCTCCGTCTGTACGTCCGTCTGTGGGTGGAAGGCAGTACTGAACTTCAACTTCACACCCATAGCCTCCTGAATGCGAGTCCAGAAAATAGAAGTGAACCGCGTGTCTCTGTCCGACACGATCTCCAACGGAACTCCATGCAGACGCACGATCTCTCTAATATACAATCTAGCCAGCTCGTCTGCAGAGTTAGTAACTCTGATCAGTAGGAAGTGCGCCGACTTCGTCAATCGGTCGACGATCACCCAAATAGAATCATGCCCCTTCCTCGTCTTCGGCAACCCAGAAATGAAGTCCATGGAAATGAAATCCCACTTCCACTCTGCAATCGGCATAGGCTGCAAAAGTCCAGGTGGTCGGCGATGCTCTGCCTTCACCTGCTGACAAGTGAGACAACGGGACACGAACTCAGCTATGTGAGTCTTCATACCTTCCCACTAATACGTCCTCTTCACGTCACGATACATCTTCGTGCTGCCTGGATGCATCGCGAGTCTAGTAGAATGCGCAGCCTCGAGAATCTCTCGTCTCAAGTCAGGGACATCTGGGACGCATAGGTTGCCACGGTAACGTAAGCCCCCATCCATACCAACTCGCCAGTCGGCGTCAGCATCATCACTGGCCTGCTCTCGAAGCTCAGTAAGATGCGCGTCGTCCCTCTGCGCCTCGATGACTCGGTCATCGATCTGGGATCGCACCTGTACATGTGCGATGAACTCAAACGGCTCCTCTACGGTGAGTTTCTGCTCAAAGTCTCGCAAAAACTCCACCATATCCCACTCGGCAACCATCAGCGGAGCCGCAAACTCTATCGCCTTCTTGCGGCTCAACGCATCAGCCACAAGGTTCGCCTTCCCAGGATGGTAAGAGACTTCAAACTTGAAGTCGTTCAGCGTCTCCATCCATCGCCGCTGCCTCATATTCAAGTCTCGCTGCGTGAATATGTACTTGAGGCTCTTGTGGTCGCAAAAGAGCTCGAACTCCTCTCCGTAGAGGTAATGTCTCCAGAGTCTCAGTGCGAATATAACGGCTGCCAACTCCAGGTCGTGTGTAGGGTAATTCTCCTCGTGCTTCCTTAATTGTCTCGAGGCATACGAAATTACCCTGTCCCTCTGCATAAGGACACAACCTAAACCAACGCTAGACGCGTCAGTGTATATAGTGTATCTAACCCCTTGCTCTGGCAATACAAGCACAGGGGCGGACGTAAGTCTATCCTTCAGCTCCTGAAAAGCTGACTCCGCCTTATCATTCCAGGCGAACTTCACGTCCTTCCGTGTCAACTGAGATAAGGGTCTCACGATCTTCGAGAAGTCCTGAATGAAGCGCCGATAGTAACCAGCGAGACCCAAGAAACTCTTCACCTCAGTGACAGAACCAGGCTGCTCCCAGTCCTGCACCGCAGCTACCTTAGACAGGTCAACTACCATGCCGTCCTTGGACAC
Source organism: Magnolia kwangsiensis (assembly GCA_037074715.1). Taxonomy (NCBI): domain Eukaryota; kingdom Viridiplantae; phylum Streptophyta; class Magnoliopsida; order Magnoliales; family Magnoliaceae; genus Magnolia; species Magnolia kwangsiensis. The sequence continues at coordinate 76,198,505 of CM073578.1, forward strand.
CACGTGTCCCAGAAACTTCACCTCCTGCTTCCAGAAGTCGCACTTCTTATACTGTGCGAACAACTGATGCTGTCTGAGCGTATCAAGGACCAAACGCAAGTACTCCTCATGCTCCTCTCGACTCCTAGAGTATACCAAAATGTCGTCGATGAAGACAACGACGAATCGATAGAGGAAAGGCCGAAAAATCCGGTTCATCAGATCCATGAACACGGCCGGTGCGTTCGTGGGACCGAACGACATCACGAGGAACTCGTAGTGACCAAAACTGGTCCTGAATGCTGTCTTCTGCATGTCCTCATCTCTGACGCGCAGCTGATGATAACCTGACTGAAGATCAATCTTCGAGAAGTACTGCGCTCCTCTCAACTGATCAAACAAGTCATCGATCCTGGGCAACGGGTACTTGTTCTTCACCGTGAGCTGGTTCAGCCTGCGATAATCAATACACAATCGCAGCGAACCATCCTTCTTCTTCACGAACAAGACCGGTGCTCCCCAAGGAGACACGCTAGGCCGTATAAAGCCAAGCTCTAGCAGACCATCAATCTGCGTCCTCAACTCCTCCATCTCACATGGTGCCATGCGATACGTCGGCAGTGAGACGGGTGTAGAACCAGGAACCAGATCGATAGTGAAATCGATCTCACGTCGGGGCGGCAAACCAGGGATCTTCCTGAACAGATCCCCGAACTCAGAAACAACTGGCATCTGCTCAAGTACCTGGGCACCAGCGTCGCGCAATAGAGTGGCGTAGCTAAGAATGCGGAAAGGAAGATTTACCCGCACTGGAAATGTGAAGGATGCACCCTCAGGCTCGTACGCTGTGACTATACGAGTCTCGCAGTCAATCTCGGCTCTCGCTGCAGTCAACCAATCCATTCCAAGAATGACGTCGAGATAAACGAGCGAGGGATCGACTACCAGATCAAGGGTCATCGTCCTGCCTCCCAGATCAATCAAACAACCCTCACACATCTGGGTGACATCCGAAAAATCTCCATGAGCTGCAAAGACTCGCACGCTATCCATAGTGATAGTCTGCAACCCAAGACGTCTGACTACGGCACGCGATATCAAAGAAATCGTGGAACCAGTGTCCATCATGACAAGAACGGGAGTACCTCCGATATGGCCCGTGACCTCGAAGGCTGAATGCTGGAAAGTCGGCGTCGTAGCTGCCTCAGCGGTCAGTGCATGAACTCGTGCCTGCTGTGGCCGGTTCGGCCGCTGTGTCAAGGGCCGTGGAGGCTGTCGAATCTGCGATACCGTAGGTCTGAACGAAGGATGCGCAGGAGCTGACCGTATAGGCGGTGCTGATATCGCCTGTGGACGTACACGATCAATCTTCTGCGGCGGCGAGAACCCACTGTCCCGCATCCTGGAAAAATAACTCTGCGCTAAGTGACCCGTCCTCCCACAGTATGTGCATGACAAATCAGGGCGCCGAAACGGTCGTACAGGCGCCGTGGTCCTGGTAGGAGGATCAATGCGAGGCCTCTTGCCCGCGAAGGGCCTGTCTGGCAAATCCGGTCGCGGCCTAGAAGTAGTCGGGCCTCGAGATCCCGCAAGTCGATCCACGTCCTGCTCTGCCCGCATGGACATGTGAACCAACTCCGCATAAGAAGGGAAACTGACACAGCACATCTTCGACCGAATATCCAGTTGCAAGCCCTCCAAAAAGCGTCGTATGCGCATCTGCTCATCAGCTAGAATCGTCGGGACGTACCTGCCCAACTCTGTGAACCGATGCTCATACTCGGTAACTGTCATCGCTGCCTGCCTGAGACGGAGAAACTCATTCTCCCTCTCGTGCCTGTAGGTCTGGGGATAATACTTCTCATGGAAGCGGAACTCGAATGCTGTCCACGTCCATACGAAATCCGCGGCAACAGTCCGCAATATGCTATCCCACCACATACTGGCCTCTCTCTCAAACAGGAAGGTAGCCAGCTCTACCTGCTCAGCCTCGGTACAGTGCAACATCCGTAGAATCTTCGACACTCGGTCGAGCCAGAACTCAGCCTCCTCGGGTCTGTGAGAACCCGTGAAAGTAGGAGGCTGCAAGCGCTGAAATCGCTCCAGAAGGCCCCGAGTGTCGGCAGGATTCCCCGCAGGGAAAGCAGGCTGCGCAGGATGTGCTATGCCCTCATCCTGGGCGTAAGTATATGCATCCTCAGCTGGATGCGCAGGTGGTGCAGGTGGAGTAGATGTAGTCGCACCCCCACCCTGGGCTAAAGTCCCAACTATGGTGGTCAGAAGCTGCTGCTGCTGTAGCATCATAGCCATCATCTGCTCGAATCTATCAGGGGGTGGAGCAGGCTGTGGCGGATGAGGTACGAAAGTAGATGCACGCTGTGGCTCTCTAACTGATGGTGTAAATGGCGGTGGTCCATCTGTAGGACCAACAACAGGCTGAGACGATCGAACCGTCTCAGGAATCGGGCCCACAGCAGGGTCCGGACGAGTGCCAGACTGAGAGGGAGTCTGATCCATCTGCTCTGACAATGAAAGTCGAACCGCGCTCCTCGTAGTCTTAGGTGGCATTCCCTATATTCAAAATAGGGCACAACCTTGTCAGTCTCAATTGCACATATACACCACAATCATTCACTAAAGAGTCAAAGGTATTCCATGCATTTCAATTAATCAAAATTGTCACAATACAAGGGATATATCCTTACAAGCATCATGACTAGAATGACATGGAAATTAAGACAGTTAAACAACAGCAACATAAGCAAAGCACTAGCCCTAATAGGCTTTACACACATAAAATAGGAAATGGCTAACTACTAATAACAACATCAAAGATCGCATCGCTAGTCGGAGTCTGGTGACGGAGGAGGAGCACCTTTATCCTGTAAGCAACACAGGATTGCCTTCAAGGTGCGAGTCACCTTGCCAAACTTCTTCTTTATAACGGCCTTGGTATCGGCGACTTCTGCTCGAAGTTCTTGTACTTCCCTTCGCAAAGCGGTCTGACTCTCCTCCATCCGAGCAATGCGGTCGTCGATAGTAGTCTGCGCAGAAGGAGGAGGGCTCTCATCAGTATCCTGAGCCTCCTCTTCTGCTTCTTCCTGAACCTCTGCTCTAGGTTCTTCTTCGCTTTGATCTTCCTCTTCATCAAAGTCGTCCCCACTATCCCTTTCAAGTTAATTTTCACGATATTGCGACCCAATCTTCATCTTAACCATTGTCGACTCATCGACGGTGTGAATCGATACCGGCAATTCGGGTCCAAGTCTATAGGCAAACTCAAGCGCAATCTTGCAAATGAGTCGGCCAAAGGGAAGAGATTCGGATGTTCTCCTCGACCTGGCTATGAGAACTATCTGCCGTAAGATGAAAGTGGCCATACATACATTCTCTCCCTGGGCCACCAGAAATAAGAAATAGACCATAAGACGTGTACATTCAATGCGGTTCGTCGACCTGGGATAGACATTGAACGTGCAGATATGATGCAGCAGGCGCAAATCCTCAGACATGTACGTCGCCTTGAGGCTATTATTAGGCTGCCATGAAACCAACTTACCGCACAGAAACCTGGTGCGGCGATCTCGTTCACGTCTAGTCCTCAAATTCTTCTCACTTGGATGCACATCACCTAGAGGCACGTCGATCGTAGCCATCCGATCTCTACCAAAAGGGATTTTGAACTGCAAAGGCTCCAAGGTAGGATTCTGGATGTTAGCATAGAAGGCACGAACGGTGCTCACATTAGCACGAGCGCGAGCTTCAAAGATCGGTCCCCAGTGCGCAGCTTCAATGCGTTCGAACAACAGATACTCGCCGAACAATCGCCCATCTACGTCCACCTCAAATAACACTCTACGATCAGTGTATTCACCATAAGGCATCTCTGATAGAATGGTTCGTCCAAGGTGTGCATGGGGATCCAAATCCCGCTTTGTACGGCACTCCAGGACTGCAGCTGGACCTGCGGCGGCGCTTGAACTTGCGGCACCACCCCGCGGTCTTCTCGATCGAGCAGGGCGGCTCGGCCCAGCCTCGTCTGTCGCAGTTTTCCTCTTACCCATCAAAGATATGATGGATGAGAGCGACAAAAGACCCAAAATGGCTTCCACAAAAGCCATAGAAAACGCTGAAAATGCGGAGAAATGGCTGCCCAATCTGAGAAAAGGAAATCTAGGCGTCGTAGAGGGTTGCTTCAAGCTTTCCAAGGCTGTACTTTCAGGGAAAAATACGAACAAAAAGATGGGATGGAGCAGCTCACGATTTCAGCTATATTTGAGGGATTTTGGAGCTCCAAATGGGAAAATCTTCAAGGAAAGAGGCTGCCAACACCCAATAAATGATGGGTGGTGGTCGGTTTTGGCCAAGGAAGGGTTTAGGAGTGGTTTGGGATGCTAGGGTTTGGAATGGGTTGCTGAAAATCAAATCTAGGGCTATGTAGGGGGCTGTTTGTGAAGGAGAGGTGGGATTTGGGGGTTTTTGTGAGGTAGGAGGTGTATAGGGGTGATGTGGACCCTATTTAAGGGGGTGCGCCCGAAGGACGGCCCCATCGGAGATCGCCGGCCGGCGATGCATCGCCCGACCGGCGATGGCATCGCCGGTCAACTTTGAAGTTGGCCGGTGGGACCCCATGGGTCTAGTCCCCCATGGTCCCAGGGTCCCAAAAAGTTAGGTCTCACCCCTTGGTTCACAATAATTTGGTCTGTATGATCCCAAACATGTGTTCGGAGATTTCCGAATCCACATCGCAATCCCGAATACCAAACTATATGATACAACATATGAATTTGGGGTAGAAGGAGCCAGTACACCTATCTAGCTCATTAGTTGCTAAATAAAGTGAAGTTAGAATGGCCTTATGGCCATTTTTCATGAAATTTTACTATTCACTGTAAAATTTGGTGAATGTACTAATTTGTATTATTTTCACATTATGTTTGATGCCTAACATGAAATGGATAAGAAAAAACTGAAGGTTGAAGTGTTTAGAGGAGAAATTTTGAGAATTTTGGCAAAACGGGGTTTTTAAGCCCTGGCGATTGATTACTGGAGTCGTGGTCATCCCACGGCCCAAGGATTCACTTTTGCGGTTTAAAACCGCTCATAGGACGTCTCCACCCGACTTCCTACAGCTTAGAAGTGATTCGGGTCGCTTTACGCGACCCGAGATACGTTACAGATTCGATCTTGCGATCGATCCTAATAGACTTCGCCTATCGGCGAATCTGCGATCATAGAAGTGTTTCTAGACCCTTCTCGCACCCACCTAAGTCAAAGGAAGCGACAACGTACGTCGCAAGACCATAACCCAGGCCCAGTATACTCTCATTCATGCTCTGATACCAACTTGTAACACCCTGAAAATCGGGGGTCGTGTATAAACTCAACTCCCGAGTTCCAGACCGTCACTTATGCAACAAAATGGTTATGATTCAATGTTGTCTGATTTAAAGCATTCACATGAGTAAAAGTATACCAAAACTGCAATTCATACTTCAGATCCAGTGATAAAAGCAAGCGGAAGACTAAACAATGTATATATCACTGTATGGAAAAAATAAAGTAATCTCAACTGTCTCCAAAGTATGACTACATCTCTGAGTTTCATGTACATATACATAACAAAAAAATAACGTTCAAAAAGGAAAGTCCCACTGCTGTCCCCTCGATCCAGGTCACCTACGGGAAGCCGTCATGATACTGCATATACGAGAACTCATCCTGGTCCTCGTCGATCTCGGGCTCCACCTCCTGGATCTCGTCCTCACCTGCAACTACAACAGGGTCTGGTGGGTGTTGCAAACACCATCCCGTAACGTGGGAATGAGTGATCAACTCAGTGGAATCATAGAGCAAAGATTAGCATGTTCACAATTCAATCACGCGATAATAGTAAAGCAGTAAATCAAACAAACCTAATACTGTTGTTAATGCAAGATGATATGACGTGATGTATGCCCTCACTGACGATCACCCTCATGCGGCAACATCTTACGACCGCGGCATGCCACACTCCCTAGAGTGCTCCACATCTTCCAGGCACATGCAATGCTATGGTGATATGATTACCAAGTTGTTATTAGTCCATTCAAACAGCAGGATTGGGAAACTAAGGTACTTCCCTTGTATCAATCCCAACACGGATCCTGTCTAGGGTCGTCACTCCTAGTAATCTCATACGATGTATATTTCGTAGGTCACTGCAAGGGTTGCCAGGGCTGTTGCTCGCACTCGTTGCACCGCTCCCCCATCACCTTATCAATACAGGCCTACTGTACTCTACTGCACGGAAGGGTCGTCGCCTCCCGTGGACTCAGAATACGCTCGCGGTCACTACAAAGGGCTCGTCGCCTGATCAGTGTAGGCCGACAGCTAGAATATAGTGTCCCATACCACCATAATCTGCTCACGAGTCAAGGTACTCACTGGTCACTACGGGGAGGTTTGTGGCCCCAGCGTAGGCCGACAGCTCGACCACGGTGTCCCATACCACCATGCCCGGCTCATGAGTCTTCGTGGATCAAGGTACCACGGTTAATAGGGTTTACAATGGTAAGTTCAGTACCCTAGGTTTAAGCAGTTATGATACATACAAGGTGAACATACATCGGCCAGTCGGGTTACTTGATGGGCTCGACTAGCGCGATCGCATCTCAAGTTAAACGACATGAAGTGCGTAAAACACTTCGCGTGGCCTAACCACTGCCGCCAACTCTCAACACGAATCACGTTCATCGACGCGTCGTTCGTGGCTATGACCAGTCAGCCACGAATTCGCTCGGTTACCGACTGCCTGGACTAAGTCAAGTCCCACACATCTATGGAATTTCATTAACACTATATACAAAGGTATTGGAATTGAAATACATCATGTGAGCATGTTAGCACATGTTATAACATTCAACTTAAGCAAATCTTCAAGGCATACTTTCCATGCATATTCAACTTAAGCAAATCTTCAAGGCATAACTTCTATGCATGTAATGCAATCATGCATAAGGTCAGCATATAGGAAATCATTTAGGTCAGCATATTAATCATGAAATCAATCTCAAACTACTACATAACATCATTCAATTCAATACATACTAATACAAGCATTTATACAAACACATACACTACACACTTAAGTCCACATATAGTATGTCGACCCAAAGTGCGCAACTTGGCGAATCTCTTCGCCAAACTGATTATGCAAGCATTCCTAACTCTCTAATGCGGCGACAAACCATGTCAATCACGTCAGCAAAATATGCACGTAGACCATACTTCCTACAAATGACTAAAATACCCTAAATCTCATATTCTTCGTTAATTTACGAAACAGGAAACGGAGAGCATGTTGTACATGTCAAACGGTGATGCCGTCGATAATCTACTATTAAACGACATTGAAAGCGTTGTAAACCGTCAATCAAAGCGTCTAAAATCCTCACCTAGTCTCTTACGGTCGCAGGATTTTGAACGGAGCGTGTACGCTTCGTCTACGGCGGTAGGAAAGCCTGATTTATGGATTATGTTAGCTAACATGCTCTGAATCTACGTAAACCCTAAATCAGCAAGTTTTGGGGGTTTTTCTATACCTGAAAAAGTGGAGAAATCACCAGCCAGGTGATTGGAATGAAGTGTTGAAGCAGCAACTGTCAAGGGCTCGGAAGCGGGAAAAATCTCCTCTTCCCTTTCTCTCAAACTCTCTCTCTCTCTTTTCTAGGGTTTAGTGATTTTCGGATGCAAGGAATGAGGGTTTCAACCCCTTTTATAAGCTTGAAAACGCCGAAAATAGGCTCCGGGACGAAGTTTACTTAATGCCTATCCATTTCGGGGCTGTTTCGGTCCAAAAACTGCTTTCTGGTGGTCCCCTGGTCAATTGCGATCAGACTTAAGCTCATGGGTACCAGATGTACCTCGTGTTAAGTTTTCAGTCTGACAGGGTTCGCAGATCGCACGTGGTGGACCAATTTCAGTTCAGCGGTTACCGCACATAGATCAGGGCTGAAAGTCTCATGATAATAAATAGAAATTTTTCCTGATCCGAGGGTGTAATCTGGATGAATTCTGACGGTCAGAACGCTTAATACTGACGCGTCAAGTCGTGTGCCAGATTTGAATTTGAAATTCCCAATTCGTCCCTATTCGCGGTCGCTTCAGTCCGGGTTCAATGAAATACTCTGTGATTATCGGTTTGACTTGATTTTCGAGATGATTGTCAAGTCCAGCGGGGCGGTTCTAACGGTCTAAGATAGGAGGTATCGGACCTTCGACGCGCGGTCTAAATCCAATACAAAAGTTCAATATGGTCCAGAGGACAAACCTGCTTAGAGTTTGATCCAAGGTTATAGAGTATTGTAGAGTTGTCTGTTCTACTCGATTTGGGTCTTGTAGAACGTATTTAAAGTGATCAGGGACTATTTCCCAGCTACTCTAGCGTTGCGCTAGCTAACTTACGTTTAATTTCTATGAAAAATATTTCTACGCGATTTCGGGTCAAATCGGTACTCGAATCCAAGTACGGATTTTTCACGGGCGTTACAATCTACCCCCCTTAACAAATAATTTCGTCCTTGAAATTTGTACCTATTCGTACTCCTCAAGAAGTTGTGGGTAGTTCTTCTGATCTCGGCTTCTGTCTCCCAAGTAGCCTCCTCCTCAGAGTGATGCGTCCAAAGTACCTTCACAAGGGGAATCACCTTGCTACGCAGTACCTGCTCCTTCCGGTCTAAGATGCGTGTCGGTCGCAGGATATAAGTAACATCCTCTCCTAACTGCACCTGCTCCCATCTGATGATATGGGAAGGATCAGCAACGTACTTCTTCAGCATAGAAACATGAAATACGTTGTGGACGCTCGCGAGGGGCGTGGGTAAAGCCAATCGGTAAGCCACTGCTCCCACACGATCGAGGATCTGAAATGGACCAATGAATCGCGGTGCCAGCTTCCCCTTCTTCCCGAACCGAAGGACTCCCTTCATAGAGGAAACTGGCAAAAACACATGATCCCCGACTGTGAACTCTAGTGGTCTCCGTCTCGTATCGGCGTAGCTCTTCTGTCTGCTCTGCGCTGTAAGAAGCCGACGTCGAATAATATCAATCTTCTCTGACGTCGCCTGCACCAACTCTGGGCCAATCAAGCTGCGCTCACCGACCTCTAACCAGCAATGCGGTGCGCGACAAGGTCGCCCATACAGCGCCTCATAAGGTGCCATGCCGATACTCGTCTGGAAGCTATTGTTGTACGCAAACTCCGCATATGCAAGACAGTCATCCCAACTGTCCTTGAAGTCCAATGCGCAAGCCCGCAACATGTCCTCCAGGATCTGGTTCACTCGCTCCGTCTGTACGTCCGTCTGTGGGTGGAAGGCAGTACTGAACTTCAACTTCACACCCATAGCCTCCTGAATGCGAGTCCAGAAAATAGAAGTGAACCGCGTGTCTCTGTCCGACACGATCTCCAACGGAACTCCATGCAGACGCACGATCTCTCTAATATACAATCTAGCCAGCTCGTCTGCAGAGTTAGTAACTCTGATCAGTAGGAAGTGCGCCGACTTCGTCAATCGGTCGACGATCACCCAAATAGAATCATGCCCCTTCCTCGTCTTCGGCAACCCAGAAATGAAGTCCATGGAAATGAAATCCCACTTCCACTCTGCAATCGGCATAGGCTGCAAAAGTCCAGGTGGTCGGCGATGCTCTGCCTTCACCTGCTGACAAGTGAGACAACGGGACACGAACTCAGCTATGTGAGTCTTCATACCTTCCCACTAATACGTCCTCTTCACGTCACGATACATCTTCGTGCTGCCTGGATGCATCGCGAGTCTAGTAGAATGCGCAGCCTCGAGAATCTCTCGTCTCAAGTCAGGGACATCTGGGACGCATAGGTTGCCACGGTAACGTAAGCCCCCATCCATACCAACTCGCCAGTCGGCGTCAGCATCATCACTGGCCTGCTCTCGAAGCTCAGTAAGATGCGCGTCGTCCCTCTGCGCCTCGATGACTCGGTCATCGATCTGGGATCGCACCTGTACATGTGCGATGAACTCAAACGGCTCCTCTACGGTGAGTTTCTGCTCAAAGTCTCGCAAAAACTCCACCATATCCCACTCGGCAACCATCAGCGGAGCCGCAAACTCTATCGCCTTCTTGCGGCTCAACGCATCAGCCACAAGGTTCGCCTTCCCAGGATGGTAAGAGACTTCAAACTTGAAGTCGTTCAGCGTCTCCATCCATCGCCGCTGCCTCATATTCAAGTCTCGCTGCGTGAATATGTACTTGAGGCTCTTGTGGTCGCAAAAGAGCTCGAACTCCTCTCCGTAGAGGTAATGTCTCCAGAGTCTCAGTGCGAATATAACGGCTGCCAACTCCAGGTCGTGTGTAGGGTAATTCTCCTCGTGCTTCCTTAATTGTCTCGAGGCATACGAAATTACCCTGTCCCTCTGCATAAGGACACAACCTAAACCAACGCTAGACGCGTCAGTGTATATAGTGTATCTAACCCCTTGCTCTGGCAATACAAGCACAGGGGCGGACGTAAGTCTATCCTTCAGCTCCTGAAAAGCTGACTCCGCCTTATCATTCCAGGCGAACTTCACGTCCTTCCGTGTCAACTGAGATAAGGGTCTCACGATCTTCGAGAAGTCCTGAATGAAGCGCCGATAGTAACCAGCGAGACCCAAGAAACTCTTCACCTCAGTGACAGAACCAGGCTGCTCCCAGTCCTGCACCGCAGCTACCTTAGACAGGTCAACTACCATGCCGTCCTTGGACACCACGTGTCCCAGAAACTTCACCTCCTGCTTCCAGAAGTCGCACTTCTTATACTGTGCGAACAACTGATGCTGTCTGAGCGTATCAAGGACCAAACGCAAGTACTCCTCATGCTCCTCTCGACTCCTAGAGTATACCAAAATGTCGTCGATGAAGACAACGACGAATCGATAGAGGAAAGGCCGAAAAATCCGGTTCATCAGATCCATGAACACGGCCGGTGCGTTCGTGGGACCGAACGACATCACGAGGAACTCGTAGTGACCAAAACTGGTCCTGAATGCTGTCTTCTGCATGTCCTCATCTCTGACGCGCAGCTGATGATAACCTGACTGAAGATCAATCTTCGAGAAGTACTGCGCTCCTCTCAACTGATCAAACAAGTCATCGATCCTGGGCAACGGGTACTTGTTCTTCACCGTGAGCTGGTTCAGCCTGCGATAATCAATACACAATCGCAGCGAACCATCCTTCTTCTTCACGAACAAGACCGGTGCTCCCCAAGGAGACACGCTAGGCCGTATAAAGCCAAGCTCTAGCAGACCATCAATCTGCGTCCTCAACTCCTCCATCTCACATGGTGCCATGCGATACGTCGGCAGTGAGACGGGTGTAGAACCAGGAACCAGATCGATAGTGAAATCGATCTCACGTCGGGGCGGCAAACCAGGGATCTTCCTGAACAGATCCCCGAACTCAGAAACAACTGGCATCTGCTCAAGTACCTGGGCACCAGCGTCGCGCAATAGAGTGGCGTAGCTAAGAATGCGGAAAGGAAGATTTACCCGCACTGGAAATGTGAAGGATGCACCCTCAGGCTCGTACGCTGTGACTATACGAGTCTCGCAGTCAATCTCGGCTCTCGCTGCAGTCAACCAATCCATTCTAAGAATGACGTCGAGATAAACGAGCGAGGGATCGACTACCAGATCAAGGGTCATCGTCCTGCCTCCCAGATCAATCAAACAACCCTCACACATCTGGGTGACATCCGAAAAATCTCCATGAGCTGCAAAGACTCGCACGCTATCCATAGTGATAGTCTGCAACCCAAGACGTCTGACTACGGCACGCGATATCAAAGAAATCGTGGAACCAGTGTCCATCATGACAAGAACGGGAGTACCTCCGATATGGCCCGTGACCTCGAAGGCTGAATGCTGGAAAGTCGGCGTCGTAGCTGCCTCAGCGGTCAGTGCATGAACTCGTGCCTGCTGTGGCCGGTTCGGCCGCTGTGTCAAGGGCCGTGGAGGCTGTCGAATCTGCGATACCGTAGGTCTGAACGAAGGATGCGCAGGAGCTGACCGTATAGGCGGTGCTGATATCGCCTGTGGACGTACACGATCAATCTTCTGCGGCGGCGAGAACCCACTGTCCCGCATCCTGGAAAAATAACTCTGCGCTAAGTGACCCGTCCTCCCACAGTATGTGCATGACAAATCAGGGCGCCGAAACGGTCGTACAGGCGCCGTGGTCCTGGTAGGAGGATCAATGCGAGGCCTCTTGCCCGCGAAGGGCCTGTCTGGCAAATCCGGTCGCGGCCTAGAAGTAGTCGGGCCTCGAGATCCCGCAAGTCGATCCACGTCCTGCTCTGCCCGCATGGACATGTGAACCAACTCCGCATAAGAAGGGAAACTGACACAGCACATCTTCGACCGAATATCCAGTTGCAAGCCCTCCAAAAAGCGTCGTATGCGCATCTGCTCATCAGCTAGAATCGTCGGGACGTACCTGCCCAACTCTGTGAACCGATGCTCATACTCGGTAACTGTCATCGCTGCCTGCCTGAGACGGAGAAACTCATTCTCCCTCTCGTGCCTGTAGGTCTGGGGATAATACTTCTCATGGAAGCGGAACTCGAATGCTGTCCACGTCCATACGAAATCCGCGGCAACAGTCCGCAATATGCTATCCCACCACATACTGGCCTCTCTCTCAAACAGGAAGGTAGCCAGCTCTACCTGCTCAGCCTCGGTACAGTGCAACATCCGTAGAATCTTCGACACTCGGTCGAGCCAGAACTCAGCCTCCTCGGGTCTGTGAGAACCCGTGAAAGTAGGAGGCTGCAAGCGCTGAAATCGCTCCAGAAGGCCCCGAGTGTCGGCAGGATTCCCCGCAGGGAAAGCAGGCTGCGCAGGATGTGCTATGCCCTCATCCTGGGCGTAAGTATATGCATCCTCAGCTGGATGCGCAGGTGGTGCAGGTGGAGTAGATGTAGTCGCACCCCCACCCTGGGCTAAAGTCCCAACTATGGTGGTCAGAAGCTGCTGCTGCTGTAGCATCATAGCCATCATCTGCTCGAATCTATCAGGGGGTGGAGCAGGCTGTGGCGGATGAGGTACGAAAGTAGATGCACGCTGTGGCTCTCTAACTGATGGTGTAAATGGCGGTGGTCCATCTGTAGGACCAACAACAGGCTGAGACGATCGAACCGTCTCAGGAATCGGGCCCACAGCAGGGTCCGGACGAGTGCCAGACTGAGAGGGAGTCTGATCCATCTGCTCTGACAATGAAAGTCGAACCGCGCTCCTCGTAGTCTTAGGTGGCATTCCCTATATTCAAAATAGGGCACAACCTTGTCAGTCTCAATTGCACATATACACCACAATCATTCACTAAAGAGTCAAAGGTATTCCATGCATTTCAATTAATCAAAATTGTCACAATACAAGGGATATATCCTTACAAGCATCATGACTAGAATGACATGGAAATTAAGACAGTTAAACAACAGCAACATAAGCAAAGCACTAGCCCTAATAGGCTTTACACACATAAAATAGGAAATGGCTAACTACTAATAACAACATCAAAGATCGCATCGCTAGTCGGAGTCTGGTGACGGAGGAGGAGCACCTTTATCCTGTAAGCAACACAGGATTGCCTTCAAGGTGCGAGTCACCTTGCCAAACTTCTTCTTTATAACGGCCTTGGTATCGGCGACTTCTGCTCGAAGTTCTTGTACTTCCCTTCGCAAAGCGGTCTGACTCTCCTCCATCCGAGCAATGCGGTCGTCGATAGTAGTCTGCGCAGAAGGAGGAGGGCTCTCATCAGTATCCTGAGCCTCCTCTTCTGCTTCTTCCTGAACCTCTGCTCTAGGTTCTTCTTCGCTTTGATCTTCCTCTTCATCAAAGTCGTCCCCACTATCCCTTTCAAGTTAATTTTCACGATATTGCGACCCAATCTTCATCTTAACCATTGTCGACTCATCGACGGTGTGAATCGATACCGGCAATTCGGGTCCAAGTCTATAGGCAAACTCAAGCGCAATCTTGCAAATGAGTCGGCCAAAGGGAAGAGATTCGGATGTTCTCCTCGACCTGGCTATGAGAACTATCTGCCGTAAGATGAAAGTGGCCATACATACATTCTCTCCCTGGGCCACCAGAAATAAGAAATAGACCATAAGACGTGTACATTCAATGCGGTTCGTCGACCTGGGATAGACATTGAACGTGCAGATATGATGCAGCAGGCGCAAATCCTCAGACATGTACGTCGCCTTGAGGCTATTATTAGGCTGCCATGAAACCAACTTACCGCACAGAAACCTGGTGCGGCGATCTCGTTCACGTCTAGTCCTCAAATTCTTCTCACTTGGATGCACATCACCTAGAGGCACGTCGATCGTAGCCATCCGATCTCTACCAAAAGGGATTTTGAACTGCAAAGGCTCCAAGGTAGGATTCTGGATGTTAGCATAGAAGGCACGAACGGTGCTCACATTAGCACGAGCGCGAGCTTCAAAGATCGGTCCCCAGTGCGCAGCTTCAATGCGTTCGAACAACAGATACTCGCCGAACAATCGCCCATCTACGTCCACCTCAAATAACACTCTACGATCAGTGTATTCACCATAAGGCATCTCTGATAGAATGGTTCGTCCAAGGTGTGCATGGGGATCCAAATCCCGCTTTGTACGGCACTCCAGGACTGCAGCTGGACCTGCGGCGGCGCTTGAACTTGCGGCACCACCCCGCGGTCTTCTCGATCGAGCAGGGCGGCTCGGCCCAGCCTCGTCTGTCGCAGTTTTCCTCTTACCCATCAAAGATATGATGGATGAGAGCGACAAAAGACCCAAAATGGCTTCCACAAAAGCCATGGAAAACGCTGAAAATGCGGAGAAATGGCTGCCCAATCTGAGAAAAGGAAATCTAGGCGTCGTAGAGGGTTGCTTCAAGCTTTCCAAGGCTGTACTTTCAGGGAAAAATACGAACAAAAAGATGGGATGGAGCAGCTCACGATTTCAGCTATATTTGAGGGATTTTGGAGCTCCAAATGGGAAAATCTTCAAGGAAAGAGGCTGCCAACACCCAATAAATGATGGGTGGTGGTCGGTTTTGGCCAAGGAAGGGTTTAGGAGTGGTTTGGGATGCTAGGGTTTGGAATGGGTTGCTGAAAATCAAATCTAGGGCTATGTAGGGGGCTGTTTGTGAAGGAGAGGTGGGATTTGGGGGTTTTTGTGAGGTAGGAGGTGTATAGGGGTGATGTGGACCCTATTTAAGGGGGTGCGCCCGAAGGACGGCCCCATCGGAGATCGCCGGCCGGCGATGCATCGCCCGACCGGCGATGGCATCGCCGGTCAACTTTGAAGTTGGCCGGTGGGACCCCATGGGTCTAGTCCCCCATGGTCCCAGGGTCCCAAAAAGTTAGGTCTCACCCCTTGGTTCACAATAATTTGGTCTGTATGATCCCAAACATGTGTTCGGAGATTTCCGAATCCACATCGCAATCCCGAATACCAAACTATATGATACAACATATGAATTTGGGGTAGAAGGAGCCAGTACACCTATCTAGCTCATTAGTTGCTAAATAAAGTGAAGTTAGAATGGCCTTATGGCCATTTTTCATGAAATTTTACTATTCACTGTAAAATTTGGTGAATGTACTAATTTGTATTATTTTCACATTATGTTTGATGCCTAACATGAAATGGATAAGAAAAAACTGAAGGTTGAAGTGTTTAGAGGAGAAATTTTGAGAATTTTGGCAAAACGGGGTTTTTAAGCCCTGGCGATTGATTACTGGAGTCGTGGTCATCCCACGGCCCAAGGATTCACTTTTGCGGTTTAAAACCGCTCATAGGACGTCTCCACCCGACTTCCTACAGCTTAGAAGTGATTCGGGTCGCTTTACGCGACCCGAGATACGTTACAGATTCGATCTTGCGATCGATCCTAATAGACTTCGCCTATCGGCGAATCTGCGATCATAGAAGTGTTTCTAGACCCTTCTCGCACCCACCTAAGTCAAAGGAAGCGACAACGTACGTCGCAAGACCATAACCCAGGCCCAGTATACTCTCATTCATGCTCTGATACCAACTTGTAACACCCTGAAAATCGGGGGTCGTGTATAAACTCAACTCCCGAGTTCCAGACCGTCACTTATGCAACAAAATGGTTATGATTCAATGTTGTCTGATTTAAAGCATTCACATGAGTAAAAGTATACCAAAACTGCAATTCATACTTCAGATCCAGTGATAAAAGCAAGCGGAAGACTAAACAATGTATATATCACTGTATGGAAAAAATAAAGTAATCTCAACTGTCTCCAAAGTATGACTACATCTCTGAGTTTCATGTACATATACATAACAAAAAAATAACGTTCAAAAAGGAAAGTCCCACTGCTGTCCCCTCGATCCAGGTCACCTACGGGAAGCCGTCATGATACTGCATATACGAGAACTCATCCTGGTCCTCGTCGATCTCGGGCTCCACCTCCTGGATCTCGTCCTCACCTGCAACTACAACAGGGTCTGGTGGGTGTTGCAAACACCATCCCGTAACGTGGGAATGAGTGATCAACTCAGTGGAATCATAGAGCAAAGATTAGCATGTTCACAATTCAATCACGCGATAATAGTAAAGCAGTAAATCAAACAAACCTAATACTGTTGTTAATGCAAGATGATATGACGTGATGTATGCCCTCACTGACGATCACCCTCATGCGGCAACATCTTACGACCGCGGCATGCCACACTCCCTAGAGTGCTCCACATCTTCCAGGCACATGCAATGCTATGGTGATATGATTACCAAGTTGTTATTAGTCCATTCAAACAGCAGGATTGGGAAACTAAGGTACTTCCCTTGTATCAATCCCAACACGGATCCTGTCTAGGGTCGTCACTCCTAGTAATCTCATACGATGTATATTTCGTAGGTCACTGCAAGGGCTGCCAGGGCTGTTGCTCGCACTCGTTGCACCGCTCCCCCATCACCTTATCAATACAGGCCTACTGTACTCTACTGCACGGAAGGGTCGTCGCCTCCCGTGGACTCAGAATACGCTCGCGGTCACTACAAAGGGCTCGTCGCCTGATCAGTGTAGGCCGACAGCTAGAATATAGTGTCCCATACCACCATAATCTGCTCACGAGTCAAGGTACTCACTGGTCACTACGGGGAGGTTTGTGGCCCCAGCGTAGGCCGACAGCTCGACCACGGTGTCCCATACCACCATGCCCGGCTCATGAGTCTTCGTGGATCAAGGTACCACGGTTAATAGGGTTTACAATGGTAAGTTCAGTACCCTAGGTTTAAGCAGTTATGATACATACAAGGTGAACATACATCGGCCAGTCGGGTTACTTGATGGGCTCGACTAGCGCGATCGCATCTCAAGTTAAACGACATGAAGTGCGTAAAACACTTCGCGTGGCCTAACCACTGCCGCCAACTCTCAACAAGAATCACGTTCATCGACGCGTCGTTCGTGGCTATGACCAGTCAGCCACGAATTCGCTCGGTTACCGACTGCCTGGACTAAGTCAAGTCCCACACATCTATGGAATTTCATTAACACTATATACAAAGGTATTGAAATTGAAATACATCATGTGAGCATGTTAGCACATGTTATAACATTCAACTTAAGCAAATCTTCAAGGCATACTTTCCATGCATATTCAACTTAAGCAAATCTTCAAGGCATAACTTCTATGCATGTAATGCAATCATGCATAAGGTCAGCATATAGGAAATCATTTAGGTCAGCATATTAATCATGAAATCAATCTCAAACTACTACATAACATCATTCAATTCAATACATACTAATACAAGCATTTATACAAACACATACACTACACACTTAAGTCCACATATAGTATGTCGACCCAAAGTGCGCAACTTGGCGAATCTTTTCGCCAAACTGATTATGCAAGCATTCCTAACTCTCTAATGCGGCGACAAACCATGTCAATCACGTCAGCAAAATATGCACGTAGACCATACTTCCTACAAATGACTAAAATACCCTAAATCTCATATTCTTCGTTAATTTACGAAACAGGAAACGGAGAGCATGTTGTACATGTCAAACGGCGATGTCGTCAATAATCTACTATTAAACGACATTGAAAGCGTTGTAAACCGTCAATCAAAGCGTCTAAAATCCTCACCTAGTCTCTTACGGTCGCAGGATTTTGAACGGAGCGTGTACGCTTCGTCTACGGCGGTAGGAAAGCCTGATTTATGGATTATGTTAGCTAACATGCCCTGAATCTACGTAAACCCTAAATCAGCAAGTTTTGGGGGTTTTTCTATACCTGAAAAAGTGGAGAAATCACCAGCCAGGTGATTGGAATGAAGTGTTGAAGCAGCAACTGTCAAGGGCTCGGAAGCGGAAAAAATCTCCTCTTCCCTTTCTCTCAAACTCTCTCTCTTTTCTAGGGTTTAGTGATTTTCGGATGCAAGGAAGGAATGAGGGTTTCAACCCCTTTTATAAGCTTGAAAATGCCGAAAATAGGCTCCGGGACGAAGTTTACTTAATGCCTATCCATTTCGGGGCTGTTTCGGTCCAAAAATTGCTTTCTGGTGGTCCCCTGGTCGATTGCGATCAGACTTAAGCTCATGGGTACCAGATGTACCTCGTGTTAAGTTTTCAGTCTGACAGGGTTCGCAGATCGCACGTGGCGGACCAGTTTCAGTTCAGCGGTTACCGCACATAGATCAGGGCTGAAAGTCTCATGATAATAAATAGAAATTTTTCCTGATCCGAGGGTGTAATCTGGATGAATTTTGACGGTCAGAACGCTTAATACTGACGCGTCAAGTCGTGTGCCAGATTTGAATTTGAAATTCCCAATTCGTCCCTATTCGCGGTCGCTTCAGTCCGGGTTCAACGAAATACTCTGTGATTATCGGTTTGACTTGATTTTCGAGATGATTGTCAAGTCCAGCGGGGCGGTTCTAACGGTCTAAGATAGGAGGTATCGGACCTTCGACGCGCGGTCTAAATCCAATACAAAAGTTCAATATGGTCCAGAGGACAAACCTGCTTAGAGTTTGATCCAAGGTTATAGAGTATTGTAGAGTTGTCTGTTCTACTCGATTTGGGTCTTGTAGAACGTATTTAAAGTGATCAGGGACTATTTCTCAGTTACTCTAGCGTTGCGCTAGCTAACTTACGTTTAATTTCTATGGAAAATATTTCTACGCGATTTCGGGTCAAATCGGTACTCGAATCTAAGTACGGATTTTTCACGGGCGTTACAATTATGATGTGTATTCAGCCCGTGTTGAAGGCCCATTGTGATGTATATGAGGTCTATGTGATGAGGCCCATTGTGATACATTTGAGGATCAGGCGATGGAGCCCATTGTGATGTGTATTAGGCCCATGTGAGAGGCCCATCGTGATCTGTATTAAGCTCTTGAACGAGGCCCATAGTGTTATATATTAGGCCCTTATGTGAGGTCATGGGTCCACTATATGTTAGGCTCTATGTGGGCCATTCCTTGGGGGCAATGTTGGTTAAATGTCCACTTTTTCGAGGCCGATTGTTGATGCCGGTTATTAATACCGATTATGAGTATATCACAGCATAACATCATGATACACACATACGCATCATCTGCATATTTATTATGAGATGTGGTTAACCATTGCATATGTCATTGGATAGGTTGTTATGAGATTCCCAGATTAGCATAGGTTATCTCACATGAGCGCACGGTATGCGCGGGATTGATGCATGACTTGATTGTATGACTCATGTATCTTGCATTGTGTGTTGTGATTATTATAAGCCCCAGTGATAACAGGGCCGTAGCCTCAACAGACATGTCGTGGATGGCCAGATGGGACACCAAAAATCTGTTACTAGTATCGGGCTGCCATAGATGGCCTTGGGTGAAAATTCCTAAACACTCTTGGTACAAGAGGACGCCTCAATGTCGAGACCAAGTGGATACATGACGCTCAAGTATCGAATCCAGCAGTTCGCGTCTAATGCTGTGTCATGGTTGGTTAGGAGGGGGTGTGGCCTTACCCTCTTGATGAAGTAGGCATAGATAAGTTGAGTCTAACGAGCTCGTGAATGGGTCTGCTATCTGTAAGTGCTATAGTTTCTTAATCCTTTGATTGTCAAATTTTGTAGTGCCAAAACCACAATCTGTGTCTTGTGTAGCACATTGATATATATGTTCAAGGCAATGCATCACATGTACAAGGACAATGCTTTAAGTCAAGAACAAAAATCTATTTCAAAGAAATACAAGATCAAGTACATTATTCACTCCTTTAAGCTTCAAAGGTCAATGTTTTAAAGCGACATCGAAAGACAAGTGAACTGTTCATACTCAAGACTCAAGGTGAAGTACAATACATGTACCACAAATTCAAGCTTCAAAAGATCTCAAGTACAAGCTTTATCATGTGTCGAGATCTCAAGCTTCATGAACTTGAAAGATCATTTATCATCTGAAGAAAAGAACGTTCAATGTTCATATATCATTGTTAAGGTATGAAAGACCTTAGATTAACCTTAGGGTGGGTCATTTTGAATACATAATTCAAATTGAAACATTTTGTAAGTGTTTAGACTATTCTTTGACTAGTCATGGACTCTGTTCAACTAGTCTTAGTACTGCCTTGACCAGTCCAAGAAATTCCAAGACCAGTCCTAAGATTGTTCCAAATTTTTAGAATTTTTTATTAAGCCACGACCAATCTTGAAGATTGCTCGACTGGTCATGTGAATAGTGCACAACTCGTTCATGACCAATCCTGCAATTACGACTCAAACTCCATCAACTGTTTCTACTTCCACACGACCAGTCATGGATAGGTCACGGCGAGTTGTAGAGGTCACACAACCGGTCGTGTAAGGCCTACAACCAGTCGTGGAATGACTTTATCCGATCGCGCTCAAAATTTTAAAAATCCGTTGGTCTTACGACCAGTCGTAGTGCTCACAGGACTAGTCGAAGGTGCGACTTTTGCATTTGTAAATAGAGCACTATTTATAGAGTTTGGTAATCCAATTCAAGTATAATCATGACATCACTTTAAGAGATAAGTTTGTAAACTTCTTAAGCTATATTGTGCATATTTAATATTTTCTTTTATTAGCTTTTTATATTTGATTTTGTATTCTACATTCCAATTTGATTTGAAAGAGGGATTGAAGAATTCCCACTTCTTGGAATCAAAATCAAATAGAGCTAGCCCAACTTGATTTAATTTAAAATCAATCTATAACTTAGAACCATTTCGCTAAGTGAGTGTGGATATTGAACTTCTATATTCAAACATTTACTCTGACTTGGTTCTTTCGGGTTACAACAAAAGAATAATATCCAGGTATTTTACATTATTATAATTTTCTTTGTTTTGATTTCTTTTAAGATTAAGCAAGAAAAATCTCATTCTTTTAGTTATCTGAGGAGATCCAGAAAACTCAGAGTGTGGGGTTTTTTAAATTGTGTAAGCCCACTTGAAAGACACAATTATGAGAGTTTTAGGTGAACCTGTAAAAACCTATTTTCATAGTGAACGCTAATATCCACTATGTGAGGATATTAAAAGTGGAGTAGTTGTGTGGCTGTTGTTTAACAGTTGGTGTACACACAAGCGAACCACTATAATTCTTTGCATTTTGTAGATGTGTGGTTTATTTTCTATATCTTTTATTATTCAAGATTGTGGGATGTATTTGTGTATGTGAATGTTGTAATCTTTACATTTTAGCATTGTGGAGAATGTTGTAATAGCTTAGGTTTCCTTTCTTGTTATTTTCTTTTTATTCCTCTTTAGTTTGAGTTTTTGATACACAAATCGTTCTAGTAAGGTTTTCCTGCCATAAACCCTTAGTTTTTATGGTGTAAGGTTGTCCTTAGAACAACATTTGTATCAACCTCTCAATACTAGAATTTTGAAGTTGCTTTACATTTCTGTATTGTGAATTGTTTATAGTGTCATCTTTCTTTTAATTGATTAAATTTTGCTGTTATCATTTTAATTTGGCAGTCTTATTCACACCTCCCTCTTAGACATATAGCTCGGCCTTTTCACTATTGACGGGCCGAGCCAGTATTGGTAAGCGGATAGTGATGTCTCTTTTACTTACCCAGTTGTGCGCTTGATAGGGTGACAAACTGGTGTGGAGTGTACCAGACCTCGGTGATGATCTCAGAGATATACAGTACTGATATGTGGACTTATTGAGTAGAAGTTGCACACTCATTCATTCACTATCCACTCGGACTAGTGGTGCGCAACTAATTATTACGTGTACATTCGCAATGGCTAAGATTTCGGTTGGGGCGCGCGACTAACCTAAGATTAAGAGTTTACCACATTGAGTCTGACTATCTAAATTAAGTATGAGACTAGTTTGGATAGAAGTCCCTTGTGATGGACCCCATAGCTTGTGATACTACGTACTATCATCCTGACTTCACACTCCAGCATGGTCATTCTATTCGCACTGCATATCGCATTACATCCACGGCATACGGTATTTTGGGTTACTATATTTCTGCATTATATGACCTAGATAAGGCTCATGGTATTCGTAGCTCTTTCGAATTGCATATTGTATTGCATCTTCTATATCTGATATCTGGTTCATTATGTTTCCACGTTACATAGCCGATTTACATTACTTTCTTAGTATATAACATTGACTTGTTATGTCTTTTTATCGCATATCGTTGATGAGGTTGATGATATTTTTATGGACTTACAGTATTTTCGCTTACTCTGATATCTCATAATTTATGTCAATAATTTTGATATTGTATGATTAAGGCATTGTATTGAATACTTGACACTTATCTTGTGCACACACTTACACCACCCTCTAAGCTTTCTATAAGCTTATGCACGATAGATGCATGCAGGTGACAATAAGACGCAGTCGAGCTGGGGTAGGAGCATACGGCAGAGTTTCTGGAGATTTTATTATATGCATGTATTTCCTTTTCAGTATTGTACTCAAATGATTATATTAGTGGATATATGTTAATGATGTTATTCATATGATTTAGGTATACTTGTGATTATGCTTCTTATGAAACAAATTCATGTTGAAAATTTTCCTTGTAAGATCTTAGGATCGGAATTTGACGTATGAGCGCTGGGAGCAAAAAATGGAGTACTATGGAAGCCGTTGGCAGGTGATTCAGCGATTGAGAATTTTGTGAACCCGATTTTTAAATTTAGAGCATGACAGAATCAAAATAAAAATACAAGAACTACTTTAAAGAATCTATAATATGCACAAAATAGCTTAGAATGTACTCAAAATTAACTCAGAGTGATTGCTTAAGATTGATAAGAATTGAATGAAAAACTCTAAAATTCGAGCACTATTTATAGGTGAAAAATTAGTTTGCATGACTGGCCTTGGGTTAGCTATGACTGGCCTTATCCAAATAGATTTTCAAAAATTCTAACGTGATAAGATTTTTCAGTCGTGACTGACCTCGTGGGTCCTATGACTGGTCGAGTGGCCTGCTCGACTGGTCGTGTGAGTCCAGATTTCTCGCTGGAAAACAAGTCGAGTACTACACGACTGTTCGAGCACTATTCACACGACTGGTCGAGTAATTTTCAAGATTGGTCATAGACCAATAGAAAATTTTCAAAAATTCACAACAAATCTTGGACTGGTCGAGGAAATTATAGGACTGGTCGAGCCAGTGCTAGAACTAGTCGAAAAAAATAGAATTTTACACTTATAAAATGACCAAAATGACCGACTGAAAGTATGAAATGATCTAATCATGATTTAAAGTCAATCTAGGTCAATCATACCTTACTTGTGAGATAGAACATATGAACCATCAAACTATCAATTACTTTAGCAGATTTAAATTTTGTGTTTAAACTTAACATACTGAACATATTCTTCAACTAAGTCTTGAGTTCTTGGACTTTTTGGTTCTAGCTCTGGAGCTGTAATGTTCTTGAACACTAAGTCTTCACTTTTTTCCATTTTGAAGATATCAGCAAGATAAATTCAGCACGAACAGAACAAACGTCGAAGATTCAATGTGAACAGATACACAAGCTTGATACACATCAATATACAAACTTAAAATGGTTTAACATACCAAAATTTGACAATACTCAGGGTTTATCAACATAGCACTTTGAATATCCCCCTTTGTCAAATTTGTGAGAAAACTAAAAATACAATAGGCATAATAGATATTCAATCAACACATTCCACAAGCATATTATGATATGATCCATAATCAACAATATAATCAACAATAAAAAAACTCTCCCCCTTAATCTACTACTCTCTTCAAAAAAAAAAAAAAATACCATTATCCTCATATCTTCAATATCAATTCTCCCCCCCTTTTGTAATAACATGACAAAGGAAGCAAATAATGATAAAGGAATAGAAGAAGAGAGCTAGAAGAATTAATAACAATCCATCCAAATCAAATAAAACAAAATATCTGAACGGATAGCAAACATAAGAGTTTAAAGAACATTATCCAAGTAGTCATAGGGAAAAGTGTTAGAATAAAGTTATTATAAATACCATCAAATTAAAAGATAACTAAGCAGAACCTGAAGATGGATCAAGAATAGATGGATTAATTTGATGTAAACCCGTATTAATGTGTCTCATGTATTTGCGCATATAAGAAAATTGAGAATCTTGGGTTACTCGAATCTGAGCCACCTGTTCCTCAAGAGTATGCAACCTCTAATCGAAACCAAAAGGCTGATAATCAGGGTTAGCCTCAGAATCTGATTCAAGTTCATCAAGTCCATATTAACGTCATCTGGAGGTAAAGCATCATCATCTTCAGCTTCTTCATCCCCTCCAACATTCCCATCAAGTCCAAGTCCATTTTGCTGATATTAGAGTTGTAAAATGGATGAAGATTAATAGAACTTTCCCCAATAGGCATAACTATCAAAGCATGATCAACTAAGGCAATCATAAGATATGTGAAAGGAATATCGCTGTGACTAGAGTGAAGACGAAACTGAATAATATAATGACATATAAGAGAAGGATGACAGATATGGATGCCAATTACAATAGAATGCATAATGCTGGCCATAAAAGAAGTCAACTCAGTCTAGTTACCTGAGTGAGGATAGACATTCGAAATAAACATATGATATAAGACCCTGTATCTGGGAAACATATATTTAGAACTGGTCGCAGTACCACTGTTCCATTTTGCATTCATGTTACAGAGAACTCTCGTAATCAATTATTTAGCATTTTCAGAAGATCAAGCTTGCAAAGTAGATATGGGTACACCGTCATTAACAATAGGTATATTCATGATTGCTGAAATCAAATAACAGTCTACCTTAATTGGACCTTCTCTAGTTGACACAGTAAATGTCAAATCATCTTGAGAGAACTCAATAATACAAGCGGACATGCCCTGCGCAATGGATCGGTATGACGGGCCAACCCAAGATAGTATGTTTTCCCAGCCTACAGCTTGAAGGAGAGGAACAATGTTGAAGCGCTCAAAATGATCAACAATGACAACACGCTTAACAATAACATTTCTACGACAGAAATCCCGCATTCTCTCGGGATCCTCTTTGGGAGGCTGAAGATGACGCATAATGGTGGGTGCGGAACGTGAAGAAGAGGGACCGTGAGTGGTTCTCTTTCCTATTTCTTCCTTCTATTGTAAAAAAATAGCAAAGAAACAAAGGTTTGCAAAAAGGAATGAAAGGATTCCAAGCAAATCTGATTTTAAGGAAGATATGAAATAGTGGTGAAGTTTGCTTTAGTTAAAGTAGGAATATACCAATATGTCCTAGAGGGGGGTGAATAGGAATTTTTGAAGTTTGTATAATATATTTAAAAATCTCATTACACTAATCCTTATAGATATGCAATTATTAGGATTACTCAAATGTAACTCTATTGACTTCCAAGCCCGGTAGAGGATCCAATCACAAACTATTTATAAATAATCAAAATGCAACTTAGTTTATGATGGATATGATTGTATATGTGTGTGAGGTATGATCTCAGATATATTGATGTAAATGCATTGAAATAAATCACACGCATAAAAGGATAATAATCGCAAACACAGTCATTTTTATAGTGGTTTGACTACTTGTCTACTCCACTCCCAGTAACCATACTCAACCCTTGAGTGTACCGGATATCACTAAGGAGGTTTCACATGGTTCACTTATAACTTAAGGTTTTAAATCAGGTTCACCTTCAACCTTTACAACCTACACTGAGGCTGACTGCTTATGCTCTCATGAGCAAGGGTTAACACAACGCAACCACTTTTAGGCACACTGGCTAAGGATCTTCCATAAGATCCTAATGAAGGTTTTACGCGGTTCACCTTTAACCTAAGATTTTACACGGTTCACCTCAAACCCAAGGTTTTACTGGTTCACCCCTAACCAGATGTTTATGCTCTCCATAGAGTAAGGGTCCACACAATGCACCCACCACGTACACTTTTGTTGGAGGCCTCCTTGAGGACTTTAAGGGTGAGAAACGTCTTAGACCCAATCTTACAAAGGAATGATCAAAGGGTCCTTTGGACTCTAGATACTTACAGATAAGTTGATGGGTCCTATTCAGCACATGACGAAGATCTCTCCTTATTGATGAAGAGTCTTCTACTCCCTTGATTCGTAACACAAATGATGTACCAATATATGGCTAAGGGTTGGGTCAAGGTTATGATGAAATCCTGCTCTCTAAATGTTTTCTTATTAGGAAGATAGAGCGATTCCAATCATCTATGCATTCAAGGCATCCCAGCTTAAAGATTTACCATTAAAGTAGTAGCTGGAGGATCCTTGAATGCGGAAGTTCATTCCCCAATCCACTTTATTGAATATCAATGATAAAAGTGGATTGGAGGATGAACTCCCTTGAGAGAAAGGGCTTTGGGTATATGATCTAAGATTAAACACACGAAAGTACTCCCTTCTTTCTCTCACAGTAACAACAAACAAGTTTTCTTTATATAGGAAAAAGGTTCCAACGGATATAAAACGGTCACATTTATAACAGATTTTGATATCATCGAGTGAGTTCGATATCATCGAGCGTATACTCTCGATTGTATCGATGTCTGCTCGATGACATAAACTCATGTCATACGCTTTTGAAGACCTTTTGCCAGCTGGTCAAGGGAATTGAGACTCATGTCGATGACATCGGATTTCGAACTCTGATATTATCGATACAAGGATCGAGTCCTCGACATTTGAAAAATGAGAGAGACTTGCATGAAAATTTTTAAGTCATTAGATATGATCGGGGGATACTCGATATCATCAAAATTTGAATGTCGATGATATCGACGGTCGTGTTGATGCATCAATAAATTCAAAGATTTTAACAATGAGCTTGCTGGACAGTTTTGTCCATTCTCGATGCAATCGATCTGGCCCTGACATCATCGATATTTAGAATATCGATTTTATCGTGTGACCCCCGATCCGAGTTAAAAAATCACCTGAAAAATGTTGCTGGAGAACTTCGTGCACATGATCGATATCATCGAGAGCCTTTCGATATCATTGAGATTTGAACTCCAATGATTTGAGGAGGGCTCCGATATATTGAAGCATATATAATTTTCCTAAGTAAAAACAGGGGCGCCGGATCTGCCTGTCAATATTATCGAATCACCATCGATGGACTCGAGATTCAAATATTGATGATATCGATAATCCTGTCGATACATCGATAATTCCATCCAGATATGTATGCGGTTGCTGGACGCATTGAGTCCTCAATCGATTTTATCGATTTGTCTTCCGAGGACATCGACAGCGCAAGTCGATCATATCGATATGTTTATCGATACAATTGACAGGGCAAGAAAACTTAGAGATTTTCTGATTTTTGAAAATATTTTCTTACCAAAAATCCTAATATGCTTTGACTTATTTTTAAGGGTTTTATTCACCTGGTGTTTTGGGATAAGGGATGTGAGGCTTAAATTTACCTATGGTGAGCTTTCACACACTCAGTTGAGGCAGACGCTTGAATAGATCTTCCTGTGAGGCTCCTGCAGTCCGATTGACTCAACACACACGTTAATTGACAAACCAGGGCACTAGCAAGGGCACTTTCAAGATACACTATCAAACCACCATAAATCCTGAAACAAGAAGCAAAATCATGATTAAGGATGATCAAAAAACTTACATTTACAAGAAAATAAAAAATGAAGTAAAACTGGAGACTAATTGGAGATGGGTTCGACTAGTCGTGGTCGGGCTTGATGGAGAAGAAGAAGAAAATGAAGAAAAATCACTTTTTCCTAAATAAAAACCCAATTCATGTGTTTTACGACTGGTCGTGTATATACTCGTCGAGTGTGTACTTAACTGGTCGTGCAACTCAGAAAATGTGCAATATTGCATATATTGAAATAAAATAAAAATATAAAATAATATATACAAACATTATGATACATATGAGCATAAATCATCAATTCATAGTGCACATACCACGATCAAAATTCAATTTTGAAAATTGATTTTTGTCGAGCGATTTTGTGAATATGTTAGCTAGTTGACTCTCAGTCTAAATATATTCTAATGAAATTATCTTTTCTTCCACCAATTCATGAATATAATGATACCTAATGTCAATATGCTTGGTTCGTGAATGCTGAATAGGATTTTTGGAAATATTAATTGCACTCGTGTTATCACAACATAACATCATAGATTCTTGTGTAATTCCGTAATCTCTTAGCATTCTCTTCATCCATACTAACTGAGTGCATACATTACTTGTAACAATATATTCAGCCTCAGCAGAAGAGAGCAATATAGAACTTTGTTTCTTACTTAACCAGGAAACTATATAGCTCCCGAATAGAAACAACAACCACTGGTTGATTTACAATCATCAATATTACCTGCCCAATCAGCATCCGTGTAACTAGCTAATTGCACAATAGTATCATGTGGATACCAGAGACCAAGATTAGCTGAACTAGCGACATACCACAAAATTCACTTAACAACAATCAAGTAAGACTTTTTAAGGTCCGATTGATATCTGACACAAATACTAACGCTAAAAGCATTATCCGGTCGACTCGTAGTTAAATAAAGTAAACTTTCTATCATACTACGATACATTTTAGGATCTACACTCATACCTGTTGAATCCTTAGAGAGTTTCAGAGTGGTACTCATTAGAGTATCAAAATTCTTTTCACTCTCAAATTCAAACATTTAAACTAAGTTCAGTGCATATTTGGTTTGAGAGATGAAGAATTCATCAGAAAGTTGTTTGACTTGCAACCCTATGAAATAATTTAGTTCTCCAACCATGCTCATTTTGAATTTGGATTTCATAAGATCTACAAACTCAATAGTCATGTTAGCACAGGTAGATCCATAGATAATGTCATCAACATATATTTGCATAATTAAAATATGATCTTTATGTCTCTTAACAAATAATGTTTTATCTACACTCCCCAATACAAACTCGTAACATAACAAGAATTTAGCTAATTTCTAGTAACATGCCTTGGGAGCCTTTATCAATCCATAAAGTGTCTTTTTTAGGTGATAAACATGATTAACATGCTCAGGGTCTTCAAAACCCTTTGGTTGTTTAACGTATACTTCTTCATGCAAATCACTGTTTAAAAATGCACTCTTAACATTCATTTGATATATTCTAAATTTTTTAAAGCACGCAATGGATATAAACAGTCTTATTGATTCAAGACGAGCCACTAGGGCAAAGGTTTCATCATAATCAATACCTTCAATTTAAGAATACCCTTGTACAACCAGCCTAGCCTTGTTTCTGATTATGTTACCAAGTTCATCAGACTCATTCTTAAAAATTCATTTAGTTCCGATAATATGTTTATCAGTTGGTCTTGGAACTAAATACCTAACATTATTTCTTACAAACTAATTGAGCTCTTCCTTCATAGCTACAATCTAGTTTTCATCAGTAAGGGCTTCTTTTATGTTAGTCGGTTCCATCTGAGATGTAAAGCACACGTAGTCACACATATCCTCTAATTGTTTACGAGTGCGTACAACAATGAGGGGATTTCCAAGGCTTTGATCAGTAGGATGATCTTTATTTGATCGTAGTTCAGTACTATTTTGATTAGATGAAGAGTCTAGTTTATGAATTTGAAGAAGATCATCTTCTTAACTTAAGACAAGTGTATTCATATGATCATCAATGATTATATTAATAGATTCTTGTATTACACCAGTCCATTTGTTAAGTACTCAATATGCTCGACTATTTAGAGCATACCCTAAAAATATCCCTTCATCACTCTTAGTGTCAAATTTACTCAGATGTTCTTGGTCACATAAAATATAACATTTACTGTCGAAAACTTGAAAGTATTTGACAAAACACTTCTTATTAAACTAAATCTCATAAGTCATTTTATTATTTGATTTTCTAATGTAAACTTGGTTAATCATATAACAAGCAGTATTTACGGCTTCAGCCTAGAGATTTTTAGGAAGCGTCATACTGTTTAACATTATATTAACCATATCTTGAAGCACCCTATTTTTCCTTTTTACTATCCCATTTTGTTGTGGTGTCATGGGAGCAAAATATTCATGTGATATTCCCTGGTCACTATAAAATTTCTCAAAATTGTTGTTTTCAAATTTAGAACCATGATTACTAAAGATCTTAGTGACTTGTAAGTCTTTTTCATTTTGGATACGTTTAAGTACCATTTTTACTTCGTCAAGAGTTTTTAAATTCTCTCTTAAGAAGACTACCCAAGTATAGACGGTAAAGTCATCTACAATGACCATAATATACTTCCTGCTACCTCGAATCTCCGTTCTAGTTGGTCCAATGAGATCCATGTGGAGGAGTTCTAGTGGTTTAGATGTAGCATTGGAGTGTATATTTTTGTGAGCACTTCTGGTTTGTTTATGAATCTGGCACTCACCACATATCTTATCCATTTTCTTTATTTTGGATAGACCCCTTACCAAATCATTTTTGCTCAATGTATACAAGTTGCGGTAGTGTACATGTCCTAGGCGCTTATGTCATATTTCGGTCTCATCGGTATAGA
This sequence comes from Magnolia kwangsiensis, assembly GCA_037074715.1. NCBI lineage: Eukaryota > Viridiplantae > Streptophyta > Magnoliopsida > Magnoliales > Magnoliaceae > Magnolia > Magnolia kwangsiensis. The sequence goes on from CM073578.1 coordinate 76,229,581, forward strand.
CCATGTAACACAATAGCTTAGATGAGCTTGACTCACTAACTATATAGTAATTCTCAGAAGTTCTGTGACCAGTTAATTTCACAGAAGCTATCTTATTTAAGATTTTACATTTTTGGTTTGAAAATTTTATACTGTGATTATTATCACAAATTTGAAAAATGCTTAGTAAATTATGTTTTAAACCTTCTATATATAAAACATTCTCAAATAGAGGGAGGTTAGGGAGTTGAACCATACCTTGGCCTACAATTTTCCAGTTGCTACCATCACCAAATGTGACTAAATCATCAGTCATATCTTTAAGACTGGTGAAGAGGCTTTTGTCACCTGTCATATGTTTGGAGCAACCACTATCCAAGTACCACTTTGAATGGCTCGTGGCTTTGAATGCGGTGTGGGAAACAAAAAAAAGCAACCTTAGGGACCCATTTTATTTCAATTTTAATTTTAGGAACATAGTTGGTCTTTTTTTGTTTATAATAGTTATATGTCCTACCCACTAAGTTAGATTTTAAGAGCTCCTTAAGCAAGTCTATAATTTTATCAGATAAAGGATTACGGTTCTGATTTTTTAGTTGATATGGTTCTTTTTAAGATTAAAAGACTGAAAAGTTTTAAACGTTTTAGAAACATTTTGATTCAGACTTTTCCCTTATGAGTTAGAAGACTCTCCTTTAACAAATTGAGGGGGAGTATTCTTATATTTGGGAAGTGTATTTTTATCATAGCCCCAATCTGGATTGATCACCACAATTTTTAGATCCGGATAGAAATTTTTCTAATTTAGGCTCACCTTGGGCATACCTCCAAGTATCCTTCAAACTCAAAAGTGAAGAAATTTCTAGTTTTAGGTTTTCATTTTTAGATTTTAAGTTTTCAACTTGGGATGTTTTGAAATCTAAGTCACACTTAGTTTTTTCTAAGCAACTGAAAGGTGTGTTTCTCCAAAACTAGATTATCAAAATTTTCTTTCAATTTTAAAAACTTCTCTTTCTGTAGTTTTAATTTAACAGCTATTTTACAACTTTCCTTGTATACGGCATCATAAGCATCCTGAAGATCTTCTTCATTTTCATGATCACTTTCCAGATTTTCTTCACTGGTTGTATCATTATTTGAGAAAGTAAACTTGGTTAGAGTCATTAGGGCTTTAACATCATTACCCGACTCAGTTTCAGAATCTTTTGACTCAGAAGAGGCTTCAAAGCAAGAAGATTCATCACATGTAGCCAACATAACTTTCTTTTTAAGTTTGTCCTTTTTAGGACATTTGTTTGCTAGATGCCTATATTCATGGTAGTTATAGCATTGGCTGTCTTTTAAAGATTTTCAGTTTTTAGATCTTGATCTTTTCTTTTCAACAGGTTTTTGAACATCAACCCTCTTTTTACTTTTGAAAATCTAATAAAAATTTTTAGCTAAAAGGGTCATATCATCTTCAAAAGTTTCTAAATCAGAATTGTTATTTTCATGAGAAATACTTTTAGAAGATTTAAGAGCGATAGATTTACTTTTCGAAGCTTTAAAGTTTAACTCGTAGGTTTGTAAAGAACTAATAAGTTCTTCAACCTGCATATGGTTTGTATCACGAAGTTCCTAAATGGCCGTGACTTTTGAATTGATCCTTTCAGGTAGTGAGCGTAGTATATTTGTACAGACTTTGCTTTTTGGGATGCTATCTCCAAGACCCCATATAGAGTTGACTATGTCATTCAACTTAGTATAGAAGTCCATGGATGTTTCACTTTCTTCCATACGTATTTCCTCAAATCTAGTGGTGAGGATTTGTTGTTTAGACTTCTTGATAATAGTCATACACTCGTGTGTCGTTTCTAAGATATCGCAGGCTAGTTTCGTAGTATCACAGGATATAATTTGTTTGAATTCATCTGACGATAGTGTGCAAGTGATTGCATTTAAAGCCTTGACATTGGTACAACTCTCAGTTTTTTGAAGTGTGGTCCAAGTGTTATAAGGAGCAACTTTTAGCATTTTATTTCCATCAAGGTCTAAAACTTTAATAGTAGGTGGAGTCCATTTAGTTACTGCAGCTTGCCACACATTCTCATCAATAGACCTCAAGAATATTCTCATTCTGACTTTCTAATAAGTATAATTAGAGCCATCAAAAGGTGGAGGCCTAGTGATAGAAGGGCTATCAAAATTTGACATCTTAAATGCTCAGAACGGTTAGCTTAGGAGTTAAATTCAAATAAATAAGCTATTAGGCTCTGATATCACTTGTAAAGGCTGAGCAATATGTCCTAGAGGGGGCCGAATAAGACTATGCCAAATAAATATTAATAAGCGGAATATAAAAAATAAGATAGCCAAATAAATATTAATAAGCGAAATATAAACAATAAGATAGCCAAATAAATACCATTAACCAAAGGAAATAATAACCTCAATAGTCAAGTGTTGAGAGGTTGATACCAACTTGGTTATAAGGATAACCTGACACCAAAAACCACCGGTTTATGGCAGGACAACTTTACTAAAACGTGGTTGAGTATCAAAAACTCAAACTGAAGAGGATATGAAAGAAATAGAAACTAATCTATTATAACATTCACCACACAATGCTGAAATGTAAAGATTACAACATTCACATCTACACATACATCCCACAATCTTAAATCATAAAAGATAAAGAAATAAACCATACATCCATCAAACACAAAGAATTATAGTGGTTCGCTTATGTGTACACCAACCGTTAAACAACATCCACACAACTACTCCACTCCTAATATCCACTCCCTTGGGATATTAGCGTTCATTAATGAAAATAGATTTTTCAAGGTTCACTTAAAACCTTCATAATTGTGTCTTTCAAGTAGGTGTACACAATTTAAAAACCCCAGGCTCTGAGTTTTTTGTATCACCTCAGACAAACCACAAATGAAGATTTTCTAGAACAATCTCACCAATCAAACAAATAGAATTGAATTACAGAAAGAGTAAAATACTTATCTGTATGACGATTCTGAAGCAGCCCGGTAGAACTAACTTGATGTCGACGTAGATATTCAACGTTCAGTCTCACAAGTATATAGGGTTCTAAGTTTAGATGATTTTTAATTAAATCAATAAGGGCTTTGCTTTGATTTTGATCTTATAAAATGGTAAATCGAATATCCCTTTTCAATATAAGAATAAAATAGAGAATCAAAATCAAAATATAAGAGCTACTTTAAAGAATATAAAATATGCATAAAATAACTTAAAATGTACTCAAAATTAACTCAGAGTGATTGCTTAAGAATGATAAGAATTGAGTGAAAAACTTTGAAATTCGAGTACTATTTACAAGTGAGAAATCAGTTCGCACGACTAGCCTTGGGTTAGCTTCGACTGACCTTATCCAAACAGATTTTCAAAAATTCTGGCGCGATAAGATTTTTCAGTCGCACGACTGGCCTTGTGGGTCCCACAACTGATCGTGTGGCCTCCTCGACTGGTCGTGGACAGCACATGACTGGTTGTGTGAGTACAGATTACTCGCTCGAAAACGAGTTGAGCACTGCAGGACTGGTCGAGCACTATTCACACGATTAGTCAAGTAGTTTTCAGGACTGGTCGTAGATCAACAGAAAAATTTTAAAAATTCATAACAAATCCTAAACTGGTCGAGGAAATTCTAAGACTATTTGAGCAAGTGCTAGGGCTAGTTAAAAAAATAGAATTATACACTTATAAAATGACTGATCGAAAGTATGAAATGATCTAATCATGATCGAAGGTCAATCTAGGTCAATAATATCTTACTTATGAGATAAAACATATGAACCATCGAACTATCAATCACTTCAACAACTTTAAATTTTGTGTTTAAACTCAACATGCCGAACATAATCTTCAACTAAGTCATGAGTTGTTTGACTTTCTGGTTCTAGTTCTTGAACCATAATATTTTTGAATACTAAGTCTTCACTTTCTTACAGTTTGAAGATCTCGGCAAATTCGTCATAGATATCAGTAAGATAAATTCAGCACGAACAAAACGAATGTTGAAGATTCAATGTGAATAGATACACAAGCTTGAAACACATCAAAATATAAACTTGAAATGGTTTGGCATACCAAAATTTGACAATATTCAGAGTTTATCAACATAACACTTTCATTTACTATAAATAATAAATTTACTTGTTATAGTAAGTTTCTTATGTGGCTTAACCACATTATTCTCCTAATTATTCTAAGCACTTTTCTTGTTAGACATAACTCCCAAAGCTCAATGGATGAAGAACTATAATCAAACTAAAACTTATTATTTATAGTAAAAACGGAACTAAACATGGAATTCGGCCGTCGATGTGATAGAATCTCGTAAATTCAGCGTGGGCAACGGGTTGGTTGGTTAAAGTAGCTCGTCTTATCCCAAAATCATAAATGGTACGTCAAGTAACTCATTTCGCTTTGCGAGATATGCATGTTTTAAGGTTTTGATGGTCTTGATGGTTTCTACCTTTGATCGGGCCTTCTCTGGTTCATCTTAGACATGAAAGTGTCCACGACCTGCTCTACCTCAGTTACATCTAAACCTTTAAAAATTCAGTCTTGTCCATTATAGACACCTCAGATTCAGATAAACCGTAATTAGAACATTTTCACTGGTAAAATAATACCATTCAGACAATTGCCTGGTTAAAATAGGAGAATGTGCAACAGGTAAAAAAATTCTAAATCTTCACATCTTACTTTTTGCTTCAGCTCACCAGAACCTGGCGAAAAAACATCCTGGGCTTGGGTTCGGGTGATCTTATCCCTTTACCCTTACATGTAAACTCCAACCCGCCTATTTAACAGGGTTTACGCAATCAGATTCAGTGATAGAGAGAAGAATTGTGAGGGGAGGGAGAAGCTACCCCAGCGATCCAAGCCATTCAACAGTGATTATTTTTTAGTCTACCATGACGTTGATTTTTTATTTTTTAAAGGTTGGTCCAGATGCGCCCGGCGGATGACATGGGGTGGTCTAGATGGTCCGAGCCATATTTTTACATGGACATGGCGCTGCGGCACTTGTCTTGGCGTAGAGACGGCTGCGCCACAGCCGTCTTCACTAAAATCGCGGGACTTTTCCCACCGGGCCCACTCGTGGGGTCCATATTGATGTATATGTTATATCCAGTCACTCCATCAATTTTTTCAGCTTATTTTAGGCCATGTGTTCAAATCTGAGGCCGATTTAGATCTCTGGTGGACCACACCATTCAAAACACTTGGGACAATGACGGCCACTGTTGAAACCTTCCCATGGTTCACCTTGATGGATGTTTTTTCATCCAAGCCATCCGTTCTGTTTTCCAGACTATTTTAAGACCATGGGCCTAAGAAAGTGGGATATATCCAAATCTCAAGACGGCCACATCACGACATTGACGCCCACACTTGAAAACCTACTTGGAACTTGTGCGAGAGGCAGAAGGCCTTTTGGATGTGGGCTGAGGTCCGACTCATGGGACCACGATAATGTATGTGTTTAATCTACACCGTCCACCTACTATGCCATATCATTTTAGGTCGTGAGCCTAAGAATGAAATGTATCCAAATCTCAGGTGGACTGCACCAGAGGAAACTGTTGGAACAGAGATGACCACTGTTGAAACCTTCCTAAGGCCCTACCTTGATGTTTAACTAACATCCCACCCGTGGCACCAGGCCACGTGGATCCGGGATGGCCACCCGATGACCCCTGGGACCCAAAAAGCCGTTTTGAAATCAACATTACGGTGGCAATACCGTCTTTGAGCAAAGACGATGGTAGCACCGCCGTCTTTAACCAAATACGGTACATATCAGGCACTAGATACATGTATAGTCCAATACTCAGGCATAATCGGCACTCAGGCAACCTTCCTATATTTCCCCTCGTCCATCTATCTTTTCAGTTCATTTAAGGCTCCATAGGAGCACTGGAGAAGACAGTTGCAATTTTTCACTTGATTGTTTGAAAAGATGATTGTGATCAATTGTGCTTTTGAGAAGGTCGTGGTGTCTAAGTGGCAGTGGGCTGGGCAGCCTACCCGACTGATGAGCCTGTCCCAACTTCGGTCCAAGCTTGGACCTACTAGCTTGGCCTGTAGACTGGAGTTGGGCCTCACACGCATGGCCCCATCAATTTTCATATCAAGATTGGCCTGAAGTTGTTAACCCAACTTAGTCCAGTCCAGTCCAGTCCAGTCCAACTGTAGCCTACTTCATGTGTACATGTGTTATATCCTAACAATATGTCATTCCAGTTCTTGTTAAGACACTTGAATATAGACGGTAGGTTTCATCTCCCTGAAATGTCGTCTATTTTGTTGTGCATGTGTTGCCTACTTTACTTGTTCAAGCAATGAATTGGAACATTTAAGTGGGAAATAAGAAATTTATCAAAATTTTAAGCCAAGTTAGGTCCTACTAATTTGTTTTAAAGCTTGGGTCTTAAGTGTTGGCAAGGCCTAAACCTGACCATTGACAAATGCCACCCTCAGTGGTAGAGAGGATGGGGAACGAGAGTCCATGTTGATATGATGTTGGCTGTCAAGTATGATATCACAGTGAATGAATGGCACACCAAAGTATGCTTCTAAGAGGGCCAGATCAATTGTCAGTAACGGCATAAATGTGTACTAGCAAGCTAACAAAAAAAAAAAAAAAAAAAAAAAAAAAACGGCAGAAAGGTGACATTTGCGAAGATATATGGTGCAAGGAAGTGCCACCTTTTTAGTGATCAGTTTTACATGTTGGCTTCTAATAAAGAGTCTTTGGTGGTCAAGTATTTTCGACAGATGGGACATGCCACGTGGACCGTTCATCTATCTTGACAAATTATCTCAGAGTGGGAGCCACCCAGATGTACGTGTATTATGCATGCCATCCATATGATTTTACAAATCATTTTAAACCACAGAACCGTGTTAATGTATATATTTTATTCATACCGTACATTTGTCTTACTATTCTATTTTATGTACACGAACCCAAGCGAGGGGCCGATTCAAGTCTTGAGTTGATCATGCCACGTAAACATTTGAAGGAACCGTCGTTCGGCTCCCACACTCCTTATACTGAGCCATTTAAGGTTAATTATCACTATAACGTGCAACTTATATTGTATACATAAATGAGAATATGTATGTAGTTGGCATGATTAATAACATGCTAGTACACCTGGCCTTGATAAGGTCGACACTGATAATATGATCAGGGTAATGTATCCCATGCCTATTCATAGTCTCATGCTCATCAAAGTTGTGTCTGACTATGGACATGAATGTATTATAATGTATGGCACAGGATAGTGGTTGGTACTCATGCCACGGTTGTTGGCTTTCCTGTGTATGGTAAAGTTGTATTGATAACCCTACGATTTAGCACTTTTCAAGGGACCCATATTAGATGGGGCCACCTTGCATGTATGCACGAATTTCATGATATGGTTGCATGACTCGGATTAGAGACTCTTGTGTTCAAGTATCTACATAGCGCATTTGCATGCACGCCCCAGGAACATAAGGGTTGTGGCCACCATAAAATTATTATGGTTAGCAGTTGTGAGAATGGACATTCAAAATTTTGTTATAACATATTGGGCGTTAAAGATGTCCATGGGTGAAAGGCACTAAATCTCGAGATGATGGATGCTCCAATGTCTATATTGAGTGAAAATTAGGAGTACACGAAGGCTAAATATCAGAAGGCTGCGTCTTCCGCTGTGTCAGGGTATAAAATCATGAAATTTTAATATTCTGGATTGTCAGAAGTCCTTAAATTTATTTATTTTTTTTTTATAAGAAGCCCACGTCGTCACTTACTGACCCATTGACGCTCGAGGCGAGCCTATGTAAGGCCTGTATCTTAGTCTGTACTATTCTGTAGATTCTCGTGATCCTTCCTATCAAATTTCGGCGACCCGCAACTTGTAATTGGCATTTGAGCGCGATCCTAAGTCACACCCTGTTAACCTGAGTCAACTCAACCCGAGACTTGTATCCTAGCAATCGTGTCATTGCTGTAATATTCGTATCCTAGACCGTACTGTTTTGTTGGTTTCCGCAGTCCTCCCGATCGAATTCTGGCAACCTTTGACCCGTATCTGACGTTTGCGCGCGATCCTAAGCCGGGTTTCGCATACCGAAGTCGACTCGAACCGAAACTTGTACCTTAGTGACCACGTCATCGCAGTGACTCGCGCACTGAACCGATACCCAGGTCAGAAGTTGCGGGCTTGCGTTCATTCCAAAGAAACGTCGCATGTTGCAAATTTTGAGAGAATCTCTACGACATGTCACATCAAATCAAGTCAAAGTATACCACCTTATCTCCATGCCACCTAACCCAACAACAGGTACACATAACCACTACTTCTTTTACCATAAGTCAACACACTCTCTCCTGTCACCATCCCTCTTTTTCACCATTTTTAATTAAGCCCATGCTTCCCCATCTCCTCTCCTTACACCCACCATTCCATCCATTATTTCTACCTCTCTCTCTCTCTCTCTCTCTCTCTCTCTCTCTCTCTCTCTCTCATTCTCTAACAATTTCCCAAGTTCCATGAGAAATTTTATACGTCCAAGCTCTTCTCTCCCAATAACAAGTGTGGCCCACTTTTCTCTCACATCTTAACCGTTCATCCATCATCTGCCTCCATCAAACTTGAAGGTAAGAAGCTAAGGAGGCTAGGGGAGTATGGAGGAGGCCAAGAGGTGGGTGAGTCACTGTTCACTCTTATTTTAGGGCCCACTTATTGGTGGGACCCATGTATGTGATATATCCATGAGGGGCCCATAGTGGCGGGGTCCCTCTATCACCGTCTCTCTCTCTCTCTCTCTCTCTCTCTCTCTCTCTCTCTCTCTCTCTCTCTTTTGTATGATGTCTTGTGGTTACCACGGTGCAAGATAATCTTGACCGTCCGATCGTGAGGCCCACCTTGCAATGGGTCCATTGGACGACCAAGATGAAGGAAAATCACAAGTATCAGATTAATCCAAATCAGGTGGGCCACATAGCCACGTTTATGTGGGACCCACCTTGATTAAAATGTGGGCCACGTACATGTGGGACCCACGATAATGTTGTGTCTATCCTAGCCGTTTAGCGTCTCTGGACGCTGGACGTGTGGTAGGGCAGTGGTTAGCATGAAGTGCGTATACTGACATAGTGTGTACTAACGGCTAACACAAAAAAAAATCACATGACTTTTAAAAGTTTTGGGGTGGGCCACTCATGTAGGCCCCACCTTGATGTATATACATATCCACGCCGTCCATTCCATTGCTCAGCACATTTTAGGCGTTGAGCCAAAATATGAGGGTAATCTGATCATCGGGCAGACTATAGTATAGAAAACAATGTTTCTACCATTGAAATATACCCCGATATTTCTGAACATCAAAACCCATCTAATATTGGACTTGACGGGTTTGTAGTGAGCCAAAAGAGACCAGTGGGCGGGGCGGATTTCCCTGATGTGAGCCCCAACTAGGAAAAACCCCAAATATATATATATATATATATATATATATATATATATATATATATATATATATAACAGATGATGCGTATGACAGTGGAGGCAGGGACCCACGGCCACAGCCATGGTCCCCACCCTGATGTGTGTTGATGATCAACACCACACATTTGTTGGGTCCCTACTATCAGTGGCCCCCTCCTAAAAATCAGCAACATGTGATGCTCAGGTGGCCCACATCACAGAGAATAGTGAAGATTGAACGTTTGCCATTGAAACTTTTTTTGGGGCCAGAAGTTTTAGATCAATATGAAATTTGTTTTCCTCCCCAACCCAAGTCCACGTGACTTCATCAATCGGTTGGATGGCAAATAAACATTATGGTGGGACCCTGGTCCACGTGACCTTGTGTCACGCCCCAAACTCGGAAACCGGGCTCACAAAATTTTCGGTCGTCGAATCCGGCGCCGACAGCCTCCGTAGAACCCCATTCTCGGCTCCCAGCTCCCATTCGCCAGGTTCCGATCCTGGGATGCTAAGAGGAGAATTTTCAACGTCAGTTTGATTCGTAATAAGCATAACCAAAGGCATAACCCACAAACAACAACCAAGAACTCCATTACATTTCCACTATGATCAAAAACTTTACAAGTACAATGAGCATAAAGGGAAATACAATGATGAGAAATAAAAACTCCAAAATGATCTACAAAGTACTCCTGCCTCAGCGCTGCTGCGCCCCAACGTCACCTGCACTCAACGGTCGTGCATAAGCGTATAGAAAGCTTAGAGGGTGGTGAAAGTGTATACGCAAGGTAGTAATATGATCATGCAATATCAGAATAATACGGAATATGCAGATGGATCCATAATATCATGAGCCGTACCAAGGCTATGCGATGCAAGATGCAAGTCAAGCATACAATCCTCATCTAAGCCCACATGTCAATACAGCTCAAATTTGGGATATCACCGGGGTCTAGTACACTCTAAACCAGATCACCGCCACATCGTGCGCAATAAGATAAGTGGAAGAGACCTCACTATCATCTGCCAATATCGGGCTCGACTCGTCGATAGCGGACCCATTCCTCGAGCTGGTCAGACTCAGCCTAGCATTGCCCCCTACATTCGGGCGGGTAAGGCTGCACCCCCTTCCAACCAACCACGACACAATGGAGAGCGTAACCATCTGGTATTCGGCACTCAACGCTCATCTACCCACTCGGTCTAGACGTTAGAGCAACCTCTTGGTACCTTAAGGGTTTAGGGACTTTCACCCAGGGATATCTATAGCACCCCATGTAGAATAAGATTTTTGGTATCCAATCCTGCCAACCACGATACGCCTGTAGAGGCTACGACCCCGATGTTGTTAGGGTGTATAATAGTCATGTCACACAAATACAAAATGCATGAATCACGCTATCCAGTCATGCAACAAATCCTGTGCATATCGTGCGCTCATGTAGGGCAACACCGCCTAACCGGGAGCCCATAAACAACCTGCCCAAAGGCATATGCTATGATCAGTTAAATCTCATATCAAGCATACATATGATGCGTATGATCATGAGTTATGAAATTATACTAAACATGTAAATAAGTGATGAACCATTCTTATAACGTAGATGGGCTTAGACGACCTATACACAACAAGTACTGCCTATCAAAGGGGCCTTAGGGAGAGTCGTAATGTGGACATCCAACCAACATTACACTTGCAATGTAGACGTCAAACCAACATTACTCCCAAGGTACGATCGTCGCAAACATCGCTACATAATCTTTATTGGGTTCACACATTGCAATGGACCTTAGGTACATCTCATTGGGCCTTAAATACATCAAATGGGCCATATCATATGGGCCTTTTATTCATCAAATGAGCCACATAAATGGACCACACCAATGGGCTTTATGTGCATTGCAATGGGTCATAACCCGTGGGCCTTAGACTACATCAAATGGTTCTCGACCCATGGGCCTTATACATATCAAATGGGCCTTCTTCCATGGGCTTTAAAATACATCAAATGGCCTAAAGACATGGGCCTTTCATCCACATCAAAGTGGGCCCCCAATGAACTACTACAACTACATTAAGATGAGCCTCAAAACAGGCCAAGGTGGGGTCCACTTGGACTATGGATCTGGCTCATTCTTAGCCTCAAGCCTTAAAATGGGCTTTAAAAATGGTTGGACTTGGATGCAACCCATGCATCATGGTGGAGGAGGGTCCACATGAATTCTATAACGTATAATATATATATATATATATATATATATATATATATATATATATAATTATATATATATATATATATATATATAATGTATATTATATATAATATAATTATATATATATATATATATATATATATATATATATATATATATATATATATATATATAATGTATATTATATATACTATAATATACTATAACCATGTCCAGGCCCTGGACGGCCTGGACGATGGTACAATATATATAACATATATATAATATAATATAGTATAGTATAATACATATATATATATATATATATATATATATATATATATATATATATATATATATATATTTATATATTTATATATTTAGAAGATCGTCCAGGCCCTGGACGGCCTGGACCGCACACGCTTCAATTGTGGCCCTACATGGGTGCACCGAATGTTTATTCACCGTCCAACCTGTGGACAAGATCACACGAACCCTAGTGAAGGGAAAAACACAAGTTTCATCACGATCCAAAAACTTGTGTGGCATGAAAAAGGGTTCCAAAGGCAGAGGTTCAATCCCACTGTTCCTTGCAGTGTGGGCCACCAGAGGTATGGATGCAGTTGAAAATTTGAGGGGGCCCACTTCGGCAGGGGACCCATCACATGAATGGATTGGATGGGAAAATACACATCATGGTGGGGACCACATGGGAGGCCGTGGCCCCTGGCGTCCGCCCGCCCCTCACGTCAGTGTACAGGCGCTGCCTGCGCTAGCAGCAGCAGTAGCTGCTGCTTCTGCATATGTTTTTTTTTTGGAAAACCCTTGATTCTGAGGTTTTTCGAATGTGGGGCCCGCATCGTATAAATCCACTCCGTCCACTAGCTTCCCTTGCTCGAAATAAGCCCAACGAGTCCGCTATTGAACCCATTTAGGCCTATAGTAAATTTAAAACTAATTTAAATGGTGAGAGTCATTATTTTGAGAGGTATGGCCCGCCCAATGAACGGATTAACTTCATTCCTTAGCTCAACGGCTAAAATGATATGGGAAAGAGGATGGACGGCTTGGATTGTACCCATACATCAAAGTGGGGCCTATGAGAGTGGGCCACCTTTAAGCTTAAAAGAACAAGCTTAATTTGTGTTTGTCACAGAGACGTCCAGCGTCCCTGGATGCTGGACGGTCCTCACAATCCAAGTGAGCTTTGTTCAAGTGGGCCACCATATGATGAATGGGTGGGTACAACACACATATGGTGGACCCCACTCATAGACGGCTTGGGTAGAATACCTACCCCATGATGAGTTCCATTCAAGTGGGCCACACAGCCAAATCATCACACAAAATATATAAAAAGAAAAGAAGAGAGAGAGAGAGAGATAGGGAGTGGGACATGCTTGTGATGGAGGGCTCCGCCACTATGAGCCCTCCCTTGAAGAAATTATACAATCAAATGAGTCCCTTTACACATGGGACCATCTAAATTGAAAATCAACGGTGGGGATCCTTTCCCCACCAATATGGACGGTCTAGATGACCTTCCTAATGTAATAAAATAAACATCATGATGGGGTCCATGGAGAAAGGCCCCATCATGGAATGATCATGATGATCAAAGTGGGCGATCGGCCACATTTTAGGGTCCTAAGTAAGATCTAAACCATTGATCGGTTGGCCTCACTTGGCCCATCCCAAAAATAAAGAAAACTACTATTATCATGCACCCAGCGTTCGATCTTCTTGCTCCTATGGGTTCCTTATCACCTTAGCTTTGATTTCAATGAGTGAGATGAGGAATGGATGGCTAGGATGGGAGATGATGGGGTAGGAAGGTGGGCCACACTTGGAGCTTGAGAATGTTTGGAGAAATTCTCATACGTATGGAGGGTTCTTGCTTAGATTTTTTTGAAAATGAGAAAGAGAGAAAGAGTTGTAAAGGGAGAGAGAGTGAGTGATGGATGGATGTGGTGATGGGTGTGTAAGACACCTTTGTTGACTTTGGTGGCCTTTTGTGTAAGAAAGGCATGGCTTGTGTAAGGATTTCTTGACTTTTGAGGCATTTTGTGTAAGAAAAGTATGGGCATGGAAGAGCTTTTGGACTTTTATGGTTGCTTGGGTATGGGTGAAAGGTGATGTGTACTTGACATGTACTTGACATGTTGATGGATTGATGGATTGATTGATTGATGGAATTGATGTGACACATCGTAGAGATTCTCTTGGATTTCGCAATGCGCGGCGTTTTCCTCACACTGAACGCTGGCTCACATCTCTTGACTAGGGTATCGCCTCGGCGCGCAAGTCGCGGCATCGGAACCGCAGCGATGGCACGGTCGCTATGGTAGTGGTATTGGGTTGAGTCAATACGGGTTGACAGCATATGAATAAGGGTCGCGCGCCAATATTGGTTAAGGGTCGAAGGTTGCCGGAATTCGACTGGTAAGACTGCGGAAGTCTACGAATCGGTACAGACTAAAAATACGGGTCTTACACCTTGTGAACAGTTTGGATGTCATATAAACAACACGGTGGGCCTTACGTCTGACTGACCTTATCAACAGTTTGGATGTCATATAAACAGTACAGTGGGCCCTAGGTCTGAGTGACCTTATCCATGGGTCAGATGGAAAGTAAACATTATGGTGGGCCCCACGTGGGACCCACTGACATATGCATTGTAATCCACACCTTCCATTCATGTGGACCCCACCATGAGGTGTGTACTTCATCTATGTTGTTCATCTCTATGGGACCCTCCATGATACATGTGTTGCATCCAAACTATCTAACCAAAGATCCATTTTTAAGGCTTAATACTAAAAATAAGATAGATCTATTTATCAAGTGGACCACACGACATGGTGAGGACTGAACGTCTACCATTGAAAATCCCTTAGGACCTTATGATCAGATTGGATGGAAAATAAATGTTATGGCGGGCCTTAGGAATTTTAATGGTGGAAAATCATTAAGACCACTTATCTTTGGTGTGGCCCATTTAATATACATATGGCCTATGTGATGTAGCCTACTTTTGTCACGCCCCAAACTTGGAAACCGGGCTCACAAAATTTTTGATCGCCGAATCTGGCGCCAACAGCCTCCGTAGAACCCATTCTCAGTTCCCAGCGCCTATTCGCCTGGGTCCGATTTTGGAATGCTACGAGGAGGATTTTCAACGACAGTTTGATTTGTAATAAGTATAACCAAAGGCATAACCCACAAACAACAACCAAAAACTTTATTACATTTTCACTATGATAAAAAACTTTACAAGTACAATGAGCATAAAGGGAAATACAATGATAGTGGACGATAACTCCAAAATGATCTGCAAAGCACTCCTGCTTCATCGTTGCTGTGCTCCACCATCACCTGCACGTAATGGTAGTACATAAGCTTATAGAAAGCTTAGAGGGTGCTAAAAGTGTGTGCGCAAGGTAGTAATATGATCATGCAATATCAGAGTAATGCAGAATTTGCAGATGGATCCATGAATATCATTAGCCGTACCAAGGATATGCGATGCAAGACATGAATGATATTGGCCATGTGATGTGAGATGTAACTCAAGCATACGAATCCTCATCTAAGTTCACATATCAATACAGCTCAAATCTGGGATATCACTGGGCTCTAGTACACTCTAAACTAGATTGTCACCCCATCGCGCGTAATAAGGTAAGTGAAAGAGACCTCACTATCCATCTGCCAATATCGGGCTCAACTCGTCGATAGCGGACCCATTCCTCAAGCTGGTCAAACTCAGCCTAGCTTTTCCCCTTACTCTCGGGCGGGTAAGACCGCACCCCTTTCCAACTGACCACGACATAGTGGAAAGTACGACCTTCTGGTAATCGGCACTCGGCGTTCCTGCACCCACTCGGTCTAGACGTTGGAGCAACCTCTTTGTACCATAAGGGTTTAGGGACTTTCACCCAGGGATATCTATAGCACGCCATGTAGAATAAAATTTTTGGTATCCAATCCTACCAACCACGATACGTTTATGGAGGCTACGACCCCAATATCGCTAAGGCGTACAGTAACCATATCACACAATGCGAAATGTATGAATCACACTATCAAATCATGCAGCAATCCTGCGTGTATCGTGTCCTCATGTAGAGAAACACCACCTAATCGGGGTCCCATAAACAATTTTCCTAAAGGCATATGCTATGATTAGTCACTTCTCATATCAAGCATACATATGATGCATATGATCATGAGTCATAGAACTATACTAAACATGTAATAAAGTAATGAACTATCCTTGCAACGCAGATGGGCCTAGATGGCCTACACACAACAAGTACGGGCCTTTCAATGGGCCCTAGGGAGAGTCGTAATGCAGACATTTAACCAACATTATACTTGCAATGTGGACGTCAAACCAACATTGCTCCCAAGGCGTAGCCCGTAGTGAATATCATTACATAAACCAGGTTGGGATCACACATTGCAATGGATCTTAGGTACATCCCATTGGGCCTTAAATACATCAAATGAGCCTTTTATTCATCAAGTGGGCCACATCAATGGGTCGCGCAAATGGGCATTATATGCATTGCAATGGGCCATAACCCATGGGCCTTATATTCATCAAGATGGGCCTTGACTAATGGCCTTATACAAATCTCCAAAAGGGTTGGACAGTTTGGATGAAACTCATGCATCATGGTATGTCCCATAGGGATAGAAGGCATAAATTAATCACATACTCCATGGTGGAATCCATACTGATGAAAAGTGTGGACATAATACATACATAAGTGGGTCCTAAGTAGGACCCACCAAAATGTTTATTTTCCACCCGGCCTAGGGCCCAACATAATGTTTATTTTTCATCCAAACTATTCATAGGGTCATATGGGCCTAGGGCCCATTGTAATATTTATTTGCAATCCAATCTATTCCTAAGGTCACGTGGACCTTGGGCCCACCGTAATATTTATTTGCAATCCAATCTATTCATAAGGTCACGTGGACCTTGGGCCCACTGAAATGTTTATTTGCAATCCAATCTATTGGTAAGGACACGTGGACCTTGGGGGCCCACTATAGTGTTTATTTGCCACCCAACCTATTTACAAAATCATACGGTCAGGGGGTAGGTCCCACTGTCCAGTGTGGACGGTGCGGATATAACACATAAATCATGGTGGGTCCCACCATCCAGGGGTGGACAGCGCAGAAAACACATAAATCATGGTAGGTTCCACCGTCCACAGCTGTGGACGGTGTGAATAAAACACTTACATTATTGTGGGTCCCACCATCCAAACTGTTGGTAAGGTCGCACGGACCTGGATGAACAGGAAAAAAAAATTTCATCTTAATCCAAAACTTCTTTGGACCCAAAAAGAGTTTCAATGGTAAAGGTTCAATCCCACTGTTTCTTGCAGTGTGGGCCACTTGAGCTGTGGATGGAGCTGAAATTTGGAGGGGGCCCACTGCTGGGAGTGGCCCACCTCGTGAACAGTATGGATGTAAAATATACATCATGGTAGGGCCCACATGTAGGGCCGTAGCCCCTGGCCCGACCACCCATACACGTAGCAGCGTGCTGCAGCTGTTGTGCTGCCCCCTTATGCATGTATATTTTTTTTAAAAAAAAAAACTAATTTCCTATGGTTTTTCACAGGTAGGGCCCACATCAAGTAAATCCAACCCATCCATTACACTCTGTGGCTCAAGACCGTCCAAACGAGTCCAATATCCGATATTTTTCCGATGCATAAAAATGTCAGGGTGACTTTCAACGGTAGAAACCACTATTTTACAGGCTATGGCCCGCCTGAAGATCGAATTGACCTCATTTTTCAGCTCAACATCTAAAATAATCTTGGGAAAGGAATGGACGATGTAGATTGAATACATACATTAAGGTGGGGCCTAATGAGTGAGCCACCCCATAAGCTTGGAAATAAGCTAATATTTGTGTTTTTCCCTTTTGTCCAGTGTCCCTGAATGCTGGACGGTGTGACGCTGTACAAGCATTGAGGTGGGCCCGACTTAGGTGGGCCACCAGATGATGGATGGCATGGGGTTCAACACATATAAGGTGGACCCCACTTATAGATTGCTTGGATAAAATATATACTTCATGGTGGGGTCCATCTGAGCGGGCCACATAAACACATCATCATCTCATAAAAAAATGAAAAAGAGAGGGGGAGAGAGAGGAAGAGAGTGGGACACATGTGTGATGGAGGGCTCCGTTACTATAAGCCCTCCCTTGTAAGAAATCATACATCAAATGGATCCCTTTACACATGGGTCCATCGAAATAAAAAATCAACGGTGGAGATCCTTTCCCCACCAATATAGATGGTCCAGATGTGTAACACCCCGAATTTTTGTCAACCTGGAGTTAGGCACCCTTAGGCAATGGGTCGACCATAACACCTTGGTAACCTCTCAATACCCAATCCCAAAGCCAAAGAAATCATTTAGAACCTAATTCTTTAGAATTTAACGTGAATTAGTCAGCGCTACACTAGATTACCTGTGAAATTAGCACCAACCACTTTAAATACGATCTATAAGACCCAAAACCTATAGAATCATTGACGCCATCTTACCCTAAAATCCAAGATCAAACTCTAAACATGTTTGTTCTTAGGAACCCTTTGAAACTTTGTATTGGATCTAGACCGCGCGTCGAACGTCCGATAGTGATAATCTTAGACAATTACGATCGCCTAGTTAGACTTGACAATCATTTCGAAAATCAAGCTCAACTGATGTTCTGAGGCTATTTCATTGAGCCTGGAGCAAGGAGTGTGAGAAAGAGTGAAATTCTTTATAAATTAAATATGATTTAAATAAATCTGGTACGTTTCTCTTGCGGGTTTAGTATAAGCATTCAGACTGTCGGAATCTGACCCAAATACACCCTCGGATCAGGGAACATTTTCCACTCAGGTCAGTATACTTGGAATCCTCGATCGAGTCTCAGTGACTGCTGAACTGAAACTTGTCCGCCACGTGCGATCTGGGAACACTATCAGAATGAAAACTTAATGTGATTAGGATCCAATATCCATGAGCTTAAGTCTGACTGCATTTGGTCAGGGGACCTCCAGAAATGCTCTTTTGGATCGGAAAAGACCCGATTTGGCTATAACCCAAGTATACCTTGACTTAAAGTCTGTTTTGGTTATGTTTGGGTTTATAAAAGGGCCTTAAATCCTTAGCTTTCTAACCCATACGAATTTGAAGAAAATCCTAGGAGAGAAGAGAGAAAAGAGAGAGAAAGTGAGGGAGAAGCTGGGGCTTTCTCCTGGGATTCTTCCCTGCTACTTCACGTGCCAAAGCCATCCACCTGCATCGCGATTCTGGCGATTCCAGCTCCATTCTTAGGTAAGAAATCATAACCCTAACTTGTTCTAGAGTTCCAAATAGCATAAGTGATGATGTAGCTAACCTATTTCATGGTATAGGTTGTCGTTGAGCCGTTGATGAAGACTTATCGTCTGAATCAACTCCGTTTCGCAATTTTTGGTTTAAGGTGTGGATTTTAGACGCTTAGATTACCTGTTTTCAAAGCTTTCAATGCCGTTTAATGGTAGATTCCTGATGAGGATGCTGTTTGACATGTAAAACATGCTGTCCGTTTTTCATTTCGAATACGTACGAAGAATATGAGATTTAGGGTATTTTAGGTATTTGTAGGAAATACTGTATACGTACGTATATTGCCGATATGATTGCCATTAGTATTTGTCATGTACCTATACTAGTTATACGTGTATGATCTGTTTGGCGAAGAGATTCACCCTAATGCACATATTGGCCGACATATGCTATGTAGACTAATGTGTGTAGACTAAGTGTTTGTTGAAATGCCTAAATCAATATGATTTATGCTTGCCATATGTATTGAATGTAAGAACATGATTGTTGTGTATTAGACATCTCCTTGATATAAGGATTTGTCATATTATATGTTGAAATCAACACATGTCAAGTAAGTTGGAGTTGTGTAGTCTAAGTGTTCGTATAAATGTATGTATTAGTAAGTATTGAGTAAATGGTGTTGTAGATTAGCGTTGAGATTGGATTCTCAACTAATTTATTGATGTACATGAATTCCTCCATGTTTGTTGTATTGAATTGATTACCTTATGTGTGAAATACTCGTGTATGGGTAACTGCTTTTGATGTATGTTATAACATGCTGATAACATGCTGGAATTACTCGTATTTCAATTTTGTCTCTCTCATATGATTATTGATTTAGATTGCAAGTGTTTGGGGCTATACTCTAGTCCAGGCAGTCGATAACAATTTAGAATTCGTGGTCGGATTCTATTCGCCACGAAGGATGGGTATGACAAATTCGAGTCGTACTAGAGTCGTCGAAAGTGGTTAGGCCACACGAAGTGCTTGTGCACTTCATGCCGGTCGATTCAACGTGCGCTCGTGCTAGTCGGACTCATCAAGTAACCCGACTGAAAATTGTATGTTCACCTTGTATTCGTCATAACTGCTTGAACCTAGGGTACTGAACTTACCAGTGATAACCCTGATAACCGTGGTACCTTGATCCACTAAGACTGTAACGCCCGTGAAAAATCCATCCTTGGGCTCGAGTACCAACTCGACCCGAATTTGCGTAGAATTCATTCCTTTGGAAAATTTGACTAGGTTAGCTAGTGCAACGTTAGAATAGCTGGGAAATGGTCCCTGATCACTTTAAATACGTTCTACAAGGCCCGAAGCGAGTGGAACTAAGGGTGCTATAATGCTCTAAAACCTCGGATCAAACTCTAAGCCGGTTTGTTCTCTGGACCACTTTGAATCTTTGTATTGGATCTAGACCGCACGTTGAAAGTCCGATACCTCCTATCTTAGACCGTTAGGACCGTCTAGCTGGGCTTGACACTCATTCCAAAAATCAAGTCAAACCGATGATCACAGGCTATTTCATTGAGCCCGGACCGAAGAGAGTGTGAATAGGGACATAGTTGGAATTTCAAATTCAAATCTGGCACACAAATTTGACGCATCAGTATTAAGCATTCTGACCGTCAGAATACAGCCAAATTACACCCTTGGATCAGGAAAAATATCTATTATATATCACGGGACTTATAGGCCTGATCTTGATGCGGTGACCGTTAAACTGAAACTGGGCCGCCACGTGCGATCTGGGAACCCAACCGGTCTGAAAACTGGATGTATGCTAGATCTAGTATGCATGAGCTTAAGTCCGACCGCATCTGGCCTGGGGACCTCCAGAAATGCCCTTTTGGACCGAAACGGCCCCGATTTGGTTAGGCACCAAGTAAACATTGTTCCCAAGCCTATTTTGGGAATGTTTTAGGCTATAAAAGGGGTTGAAACCCTCACTCCTCTCTCCCATCCGAATTTGAGAGAAGCCCTAGCTTGGGAGAGAGAAAAAGAGTGAGAGATTGTGAGAGAGTGGGAGAGTTCTTCCCGCCACTTGTGCTACGTGTTGCACATGCTTAAGCGACACTTCTCTACCGCTTTCCCGGCGATTCCACCGCAATCCTAGGTAAGTAAAAACCCTAAATAGTTGGTGATTTGAGTTTTTCTTGTTTCCATGGCGATGTAGCTTATGGATCTTATGTATTAGGCTCCTTACTCGCCGTAGACGAAGCATATACACTCCGCTTCAATTCCCGAGTCTACAAGACACTAGGTGAGGATTTTAGACGCTTGGATTGACGGTTCCCAATGCTTTCAATGTCGTTTAATAGTAGATTCTTGACGGCATCGCCGTTTGACATGTACAAAATGCTCTCCGTTTCCCCTTTCGTAAGCTAACGAAGAATATGAGATTTAGGGCATTTTAGTCATTTGTAGGAAGTACTGTTTGCATTCATATTTTGCTGATGTGATTGACATGGTTTGTTGTCGCATTAGGAAGTTAGGAATGCGTGCATAATTAGTTTGGCGAAGAGATTCGCCTAGTTGCATACTTTGGGTCGACATGCTATATGTAGACCTAAGTGTGTAGTGCATGTGTTTGTATAAATGCTTGTATTAGTATGTATTGAATTAAATGATGTTATTTGATACTTTGTGATTGATTTTTCAATTATTATGCCGACCTAAATGATTTTCTACATGTTGACAAAATGCATGATTTCACTACATGCATGGAATGTATGTGCTTGAGGATTTGCTTAAGTTGAATATGCATAGGAAGTATGCCTTGAAGATTTGCTTAAGTTGAATGTCATAACATGTGCTAACATGCTCACATGATGTATTTCAATTCCAATACCTTTTATAGTGATTCCATAGATGTGTGGGACTTGACTTAGTCCAGGCAGTCGGTAACCGAGCAAATTCGTGGCTGACTGGTCATAGCCACGAATGACGCGTCGATGAATGTGATTCGTGTTGAGAGTTGGCGGCAGTGGTTAGGCCACGCGAAGTGTTTTACGCACTTCATGTCGTTCAGTTCGAGATGCGATCGCGCTAGTCGAGCCCGTCAAGTAACCCGACTGGCCGATGTTTGTTCACCATGTATGTATCATAACTGCTTGAACCTAGGGTACCGAACTTACCATTGTAAACCCTATTAACCGTGGTACCTTGATCCACGAAGACTCATGAGCCGGGCATGGTGGTATGGGACACCGTGGTCGAGCTGTCGGCCTACGCTGGGGCCACAAACCTCCCCGTAGTGACCAATGAGCACCTTGACTCGTGAGCAGATTATGGTGGTATGGGACACTATATTCTAGCTGTCGGCCTACACTGATCAGGCGACGAGCCCTTTTGTAGTGACCGCGAGCGTATTCTGAGTTCACGGGAGGCGACGACCCTTCCGTGCAGTAGAGTACAGTAGGCCTGTATTGATAAGGTGATGGGGGAGCGGTGCAACGAGTGCGAGCAACAGCCCTGGCAGCCCTTGCAGTGACCTACGAAATGTACATCGTATGAGATTACTAGGAGTGACGACCCTAGACAGGATCCGTGTTGGGATCGATACAAGGGAGGTACCTTAGTTTCCCAATCCTGCTGTTTGAATGGATTAATAATAACTTGGTAATCATATCACCATAGCATTGCATGTGCCTGGAAGATGTGGAGCACTCTAGGGAGTGTGGCATGCCGCGGTCGTAAGATGTTGCCGTATGAGGGTGATCGTCGGTGAGGGCATACATCACGTCATATCATCTTGCATTAACAACAGTTTTAGGACTTGTCTGATTTACTGCTTTACTATTATCGCGTGACTGAATTGTGAACATGCTAATCTTTGCTCTATGATTCCACTGAGTTGATCACTCATTCCCACGTTACGGGATGGTGTTTGCAACACCCACCAGACCCTGTTGTAGTTGCAGGTGTCGATGAGATCCAGGAGGTGGAGCTAGATGATGACGAGGACCAGGATGAGTTCTCGTATATGCAGTATCATGACGGCTTCCCGTAGGTGACCTGGATCGAGGGGACATCAGTGGGACTTTTCTTTTTGAACATTATTCTTTTGTTATGTACATGTATATGAGACTCAGAGATGTAGTCATACTTTGGAGACAGTTGAGATTACTTTGTTTTTCCATACAGTGATATATATCTTGTTTAGTCTTCCGCTTGCTTTTATCACTGAATCTGAAGTATGAATTGCAGTTTTGGTATACTTTTACTCATGTGGATGCTTTAAATCAGACAACATTAAATCATAACCATTTTTGTTGCATAAGTGACGGTCTGGAACTCGGGAGTTGAGTTTATACACGACCCCCGATTTTCAGGGTGTTACAAGTTGGTATCAGAGCATGAATGAGAGTATACTGGGCCTGGGTTATGGTCTTGCGACGTACGCTGTCGCTTCCTTTGACTTAGGTGGGTGCGAGAAGGGTCTAGAAACACATCTAGGATCACAGATTCGCCGTTAGGCGAAGTCTATAAGGATCGATCGCAAGATCGAGTCTGTAACGCATCTCGGGTCGCGTAAAGCGACCCGAATCACCTCTAAGCTGTAGGAAGTCGGGTGGAGACGTCCTATGAGCGGTTTTAAACTGCAAAAGTGAATCCATGGGCCGTGGAATGACCACGACTCTAGTAATCAATCGCCAGGGCTTAAAAACCCCGTTTTGCCAAAAATTCTCAAAATTCCTTCTCTAAACACTTCAACCTTCAGTTCTTTCTTATCCATTTCATGTTAGGCATCAAACCTAATGTGAAAATAATACAAATTAGTACATACACCAAATTTTATAGTGAATAGTAAAATTTCATGAAAAATGGCCATAAGGCCATTCTAACTTCACTTTCTTTAGCAACTAAGGAGCTAGAAAGATGTACTGGATCCTTCTACCCCAAATTCATATGCTGCATCATATGGTTTGGTATTCGGGATTGCGATGTGGACCCGGAAAGCCCCAAAAACATGTTTGGGCCCATAGGGACCAAAATACTATGAACTAAGGGGTGGGACTAGACTTTTTGGGACCCTGGGACCATGGGGGACCAGACCCATGGGGTCCCGCTGGCCAACCTGGAGGTTGGCCGGCGATGCCATCGCCGGCCGGGCGATGCATCGCCGGCCGGCCACCTCGGACGGTGCTGCCCTTTGGGCGCACCCACTTAAATGCCTCCCACAACACCCCTAGGTACCTCCCATCCCACGAAAACCCCTAAAACACCCCTCTCCTTCACAAACAGCCCCCTTGCATGCCCTAGATTTGAGTTTCAGCGCTCCATTCCAAATCCCGGCGACCCAAACCCATCCTAATCCCTTCCTTGGCCAAAACCGACCACCACCCATTGATTATTGGGTGTTGGCAGCCCCTTTCCTTGAAGATTTTCCCATTTGGAGCTCCAAAATCCCCCAAATAGTGTCGAAATCGTGAGCAGCTCCATTCCATCTTTTTGTTCTTATTTTTCCCTGAAACTACAGCCTTGGGAAGCTTGAAGCATCCCTCTACGACGCCTAGATTTCCTTTTGTCAGATTGGGCAGCCATTTCTCCGCATTTTCGGCGTTTTCCATGGCTTTCGTGGAAGCTATTTTGGGTCTTTTGTCACTCTCATCCATCCTGTCTTTGATGGGTAAGAGGAAAACTGCAACAGACGAGGCTGGGCCGAGCCGCCCTGCTCGATCGAGAAGACCGCGGGGTGGTGCCGCAAGTTCAAGCGCCGCCGCAGGTCCAGCTGCAGTCCTGGAGTGCCGTACGAAGCGGGATTTGGATCCCCATGCACACCTTGGACGAACCATCCTATCAGAGATGCCTCATGGTGAATACACTGATCGTAGAGTGTTATTTGAGGCGGACGTAGATGGGCGATTGTTCGGCGAATATCTGTTGTTCGAACGCATTGAAGCTGCGCACTGGGGACCGATCTTTGAAGCTCGCGCTCGTGCTAATGTGAGCACTGTTCGTGCCTTCTATGCTAGCATCCAGAGTCCTACCTTGGAGCCCTTGCAGTTTAAAATCCCTTTTGGTAGAGATCGGATGGCTACGATCGACGTCCAGTTGGTTGCGCGACTTCTCAACGTGCCTCTAGGTGATGTACATCCAAGTGAGAAAAATTTGAGGACTAGACGTGAACGAGATCGCCGCACCAGGTTTCTGTGCGGTAAGTTGGTTCCATGGCAGCCTAATAATAGCCTCAAGGCGACGTACATGTCTGAGGATTTGCGTCTGCTGCATCACATCTGCACGTTCAATGTTTATCCTAGGTCGACGAACCGCATTGAATGTACACGTCTTATGGTCGATTTCTTATTTCTGGTGGCCCAGGGAGAGAACGTATGTATGGCCACTTTCATCTTACGGCAGATAGTTCTCATAGCCAGGTCGAGGAGAACATCCGAATCCCTTCCCTTTGGCCGACTCATTTGCAGAATTGCGCTTGAGTTTGCCTATAGACTTGGACCCGAGTTGCCGGTATCGATTCACACCATCGATGAGTCGACGATGGTTAAGATGAAGATTGGGTCGCAATATCGTGAAAATCAACTTGAAAGGGATAGTGGGGACGACTTTGATGAAGAGGAAGATCAAAGCGAAGGAGAACCTAGTGCAGAAGTTCAGGAAGAGACTCAGGAAGAAGCAGAAGAGGAGGCTCAGGATACTGATGAGAGTCCTCCTCCTTCTGCGCAGACTACTATTGACGATCGCATTGCCCGGATGGAGGAGAGTCAGACCGCTTTGCGAAGGGAAGTCCAAGAACTTCGAGCAGAGGTCGCTGATGCCAAGGCCGTTACGAAGAAGAAATTTGGCAAGGTGACTCGCACCTTGAAGGCAATCCTGTGCTGCTTACAGGATAAGGGTGCTCCTCCTCCGTCGCCAGACTCCGACTAGCAACGCGATCTTTGATGTTGTTATGAGTAGTTAGCTATTTTCTGTTTCATGTGTGTAAAGCCTATTAGGGCTAGTGCTTTGCTTTTGTCGCTGTTGCTTAACTGTCTTAATTTCCATGTCATTCTAGTCATGATGCTTGTAAGGATATATCCCTTGTATTGTGACAATTTTGATTAATTGAAGTGCATGGAATGCCTTGACTCTTTAGTGAATGATTGTGGTGTATTTGTGCAATTGAGACTGACAAGGTTGCGCCCTATTTTGAATATAGGGAATGCCACCTAAGACTACGAGGAGCGCGGTTCGGCTTTCATTGTTAGAGCAGATGGATCAGGCTCCTTCTCAGTCTGGCACTCGTCCGGACCCTGCTGTGGGCCCGATTCCTGAGACTGTTCGATCGTCTCAGCCTGCTACTGGTCCTACAGATGGACCACCGCCATTTACACCATCAGTCAGAGAGCCACAGCGCGCATCTACTTCCGCACCTCATCCGCCACAGCCTGCTCCACCCCCTGATAGATTCGAGCAGATGATGGCTATGATGCTACAGCAGCAGCAGCTTCTGACCACCATAGTTGGGACTTTAGCCCAGGGTGGGGGTGCGACTGCATCTACTCCGCCTGCACCACCTGCGCATCCAGCTGAGGATGCCTATGCTTACACCCAGGATGAGGGCGTAGCACTTCCTGCGCAGCCTGCTTTCCCTGCGGGGAACCCTGCCGACACACGGGGCCTTCTGGAGCGATTTCAGCGCTTGCGGCCTCCTACTTTCACGGGTTCTCACAGACCCGAGGAGGCTGAGTTTTGGCTCGACCGAGTGTCGAAGATTCTGCGCATGTTGCACTGTACTGAGGCAGAGCAGGTAGAGCTGGCTACCTTCCAGTTTGAGAGAGAGGCCAGTATGTGGTGGGATAGTGTATTGCGGACTGTTACCGCAGACTTCGTATGGACATGGGCAGCATTCGAGTTTCGCTTCCATGAGAAGTATTATCCTCAGACCTACAGACACGAGAGGGAGAATGAGTTTCTCCGTCTCAGGCAGGCAGCGATGACGGTCACCGAGTATGAGCATCGGTTCACAGAGTTGGGCAGGTACGTCCCGACGATTTTAGCTGATGAGCAGATGCGCATACGGCGCTTTTTGGAGGGCTTGCGACCGGATATTCGGTCGAAGATGTGCTGCATCAGTTTCTCCTCCTATGCGGAGTTGGTTCACATGTCCATGCGGGCAGAGCAGGACGTGGATCGACTTGCGCGGTCACGAGGCCCGACTACTCCTAGGCCGCGACCGGAGTTGCCAGATAGGCCCTTCGCGGGCAAGAGGCCTCGCATTGATCCTCCTACCAGGACCACGGCGCCAGTAGGACCATTTCGGCGCCCTGATCTATCATGCACATACTGTGGGAGGACGGGCCACCTAGCGCCGAGTTGCTTTTCGAGGATGCGGGACAGTGGGTTCTCGCCGCCGCAGAAGATTGATCGTGTACGTCCACAGGCGATATCAGCACCGCCTATACGGTCAGCTCCTGCGCAGTCCTCTTTCAGACCCACAGTATCGCAGATTCGACAGCCCCCACGGCCCTTGACACAGCGGCCGAACCGGCCACAGCAGGCTCGAGTTCATGCACTGACCGCTGAGGCAGCTACGACGCCGACTTTCCAGCATTCAGCCTTCGAGGTCACGGGCCATATCGGAGGTACTCCCGTTCTTGTCATGGTGGACACTGGTTCCACGATTTCCTTGATATCGCGTGCCGTAGTCAGACGTCTTGGGTTGCAGACTATCACTATGGATAGCGTGCGAGTCCTTGCAGCTCATGGAGATTATTCGGATGTCACCCAGATGTGTGAGGGTTGTTTACTTGATCTGGGAGGCAGGACGATGACTCTTGATTTGGTCGTCGATCCCTCGCTCGTATATCTCGACGTCATTCTTGGCATGGACTGGTTGACTGCAGCGAGAGCCGAGATTGACTGCGAGGCTCGTGTGGTGACGGTGTACGAGCCTGAGGGCACGCCTTTCACATTTTCAGTGCGGGTAAATCTTCCATTCCGCATTCTTAGCTACGCCACCCTGTTGCACGACGCTGGTGCCCAGGTACTTGAGCAGACGCCGGTTGTTTCTGAGTTCGGGGATCTGTTCAGGAAGATCCCTGGTTTGCCGCCCCGACGTGAGATCGATTTCACTATCGATCTGATTCCTGGTTCTACACCCGTCTCACTGCCGACGTATCGCATGGCACCATGTGAGATGGAGGAGTTGAGGACACAGATTGATGGTCTACTAGAGCTTGGCCTTATACGGCCTAGCGTATCTCCTTGGGGAGCACCGGTCTTGTTCGTGAAGAAGAAGGATGGTTCGCTGCGATTGTGTATTGATTATCGCAGGCTGAACCAACTCACAGTGAAGAACAAGTACCCTTTGCCCAGGATCGATGACTTATTTGATCAGTTGAGAGGAGCGCAGTACTTCTCGAAGATTGATCTTCAGTCAGGATATCATCAGCTGCGCGTCAGAGATGAGGACGTGCAGAAGACAGCGTTCAGGACCAGTTTTGGTCATTACGAGTTCCTTGTGATGTCGTTCGGTCTCACGAACGCACCGGCCGTGTTCATGGATCTGATGAACCGGGTATTGCGGCCTTTCCTCTATCGATTCGTCGTTGTCTTCATCGACGACATTTTGGTATACTCTAGGAGTCGAGAGGAGCATGAGGAGCACTTGCGTTTGGTCCTTGATACGCTCAGACAGCATCAGTTGTTCGCACAGTATAAGAAGTGCGACTTCTGGAAGCAGGAGGTGAAGTTTCTGGGACACGTGGTGTCCAAGGATGGCATGGCAGTTGACCTGTCTAAGGTAGCTGCGGTGCAGGACTGGGAGCAGCCTGGTTCTGTCACTGAGGTGAGGAGTTTCTTGGGTCTCGCTGGCTACTATCGGCGCTTCATTCAGGATTTCTCGAAGATCGCGAGACCCTTATCTCAGTTGACACGGAAGGACGTGAAGTTCGCCTGGAATGATAAGGCGGAGTCAGCTTTTCAGGAGCTGAAGGACAGACTTACGTCCGCCCCTGTGCTAGTATTGCCAGAGCAAGGGGTTAAATACACTATATACACTGACGCGTCTAGCGTTGGTTTGGGTTGTGTCCTTATGCAGAGGGACAGGGTAATTTCGTATGCCTCGAGACAATTAAGGAAGCACGAGGAGAATTACCCTACACACGACCTGGAGTTGGCAGCCGTGATATTCGCACTGAGACTCTGGAGACATTACCTCTATGGAGAGGAGTTCGAGCTCTTTTGCGACCACAAGAGCCTCAAGTACATATTCACACAGCGGGACTTGAATATGAGGCAACGGCGATGGATGGAGACGCTGAAGGACTTCAAGTTTGAAGTCTCTTACCATCCTGGGAAGGCGAACCTTGTGGCTGATGCGTTGAGCCGCAAGAAGGCGATAGAGTTTGCGGCTCCGCTGATGGTTGCCGAGTGGGATATGGTTGAGTTTTTGCGAGACTTTGAGCAGAAACTCACCGTAGAGGAGCCATTCGAGTTCATCGCACATGTTCAGGTGCGATCTCCGATCGATGACCGTGTCATCGAGGCGCAGAGGGACGACGCGCATCTTACTGAGCTTCGAGAGCAGGCCAGTGATGATGATGACGCCGACTGGCGAGTTGGCATGGATGGGGGTTTACGTTACCGTGGCCGCCTATGCGTTCCTGATGTCCCTGACTTGAGACGAGAGATTCTCGAGGCTGCGCATTCTACTAGACTCGCGATGCATCCTGGCAGCACGAAGATGTATCGTGACGTGAAGAGGACGTACTGGTGGGAAGGTATGAAGACCCACATTGCTGAGTTCGTGTCCCGTTGTCTCACTTGTCAACAGGTGAAGGCAGAGCATCGCCGACCACCTGGACTTTTGCAGCCTATGCCGATTGCAGAGTGGAAGTGGGATTTCATTTCCATGGACTTCATTTCTGGGTTGCCGAAGACGAGGAAGGGGCATGATTCTATTTGGGTGATCGTCGACCGATTGACGAAGTCGGCGCACTTCCTACCGATCAGAGTTACGAACTCTGCAGACGAGCTGGCTAGATTGTATATTAGAGAGATCGTGCGTCTGCATGGAGTTCCGTTGGAGATCGTGTCGGACAGAGACACGAGGTTCACTTCTATTTTCTGGACTCGCATTCAGGAGGCTATGGGTGTGAAGTTGAAGTTCAGTACTGCCTTCCACCCACAGACGGACGGACAGACAGAGCGAGTGAACCAGATCCTGGAGGACATGTTGCGAGCTTGCGCATTGGACTTCAAGGACAGTTGGGATGACTGTCTTGCATATGCGGAGTTTGCATACAACAATAGCTTCCAGGCGAGTATCGGCATGGCACCTTATGAGGCGCTGTATGGGCGACCTTGTCGCGCACCGCATTGCTGGTTAGAGGTCGGTGAGCGCAGCTTGATTGGCCCAGAGTTGGTGCAGGCGACGTCAGAGAAGATTGATATTATTCGACGTCGGCTTCTTACAGCGCAGAGCAGACAGAAGAGCTACGCCGATACGAGACGGAGACCACTAGAGTTCACAGTCGGGGATCATGTGTTTTTGCGAGTTTCCCCTATGAAGGGAGTCCTTCGGTTCGGAAAGAAGGGGAAGCTGGCACCGCGATACATTGGTCCATTTCAGATCCTCGATCGTGTGGGAGCAGTGGCTTACCGATTGGCTTTACCCACGCCCCTCGCGAGCGTCCACAACGTATTTCATGTTTCTATGCTGAAGAAGTACGTTGCTGATCCTTCTCATATCATCAGATGGGAGCAGGTGCAGTTAGGAGAGGATGTTACTTATATCCTGCGACCGACACGCATCTTAGACCGGAAAGAGCAGGTACTGCGTAGCAAGGTGATTCCCCTTGTGAAGGTACTATGGACGCATCATACTGAGGAGGAGGCTACTTGGGAGACAGAAGCCGAGATCAGAAAGAACTACCCACAGCTTCTCGAGGAGTACGAAAAGGTACAAAATTTCGAGGACGAAATTATTTGTTAAGGGGGGTAGATTGTAACGCCCGTGAAAAATCCATCCTTGGGCTCGAGTACCAACTCGACCCGAATTTGCGTAGAATTCATTCCTTTGGAAAATTTGACTAGGTTAGCTAGTGCAACGTTAGAATAGCTGGGAAATGGTCCCTGATCACTTTAAATACGTTCTACAAGGCCCGAAGCGAGTGGAACTAAGGGTGCTATAATGCTCTAAAACCTCGGATCAAACTCTAAGCCGGTTTGTTCTCTGGACCACTTTGAATCTTTGTATTGGATCTAGACCGCACGTTGAAAGTCCGATACCTCCTATCTTAGACCGTTAGGACCGTCTAGCTGGGCTTGACACTCATTCCAAAAATCAAGTCAAACCGATGATCACAGGCTATTTCATTGAGCCCGGACCGAAGAGAGTGTGAATAGGGACATAGTTGGAATTTCAAATTCAAATCTGGCACACAAATTTGACGCATCAGTATTAAGCATTCTGACCGTCAGAATACAGCCAAATTACACCCTTGGATCAGGAAAAATATCTATTATATATCACGGGACTTATAGGCCTGATCTTGATGCGGTGACCGTTAAACTGAAACTGGGCCGCCACGTGCGATCTGGGAACCCAACCGGTCTGAAAACTGGATGTATGCTAGATCTAGTATGCATGAGCTTAAGTCCGACCGCATCTGGCCTGGGGACCTCCAGAAATGCCCTTTTGGACCGAAACGGCCCCGATTTGGTTAGGCACCAAGTAAACATTGTTCCCAAGCCTATTTTGGGAATGTTTTAGGCTATAAAAGGGGTTGAAACCCTCACTCCTCTCTCCCATCCGAATTTGAGAGAAGCCCTAGCTTGGGAGAGAGAAAAAGAGTGAGAGATTGTGAGAGAGTGGGAGAGTTCTTCCCGCCACTTGTGCTACGTGTTGCACATGCTTAAGCGACACTTCTCTACCGCTTTCCCGGCGATTCCACCGCAATCCTAGGTAAGTAAAAACCCTAAATAGTTGGTGATTTGAGTTTTTCTTGTTTCCATGGCGATGTAGCTTATGGATCTTATGTATTAGGCTCCTTACTCGCCGTAGACGAAGCATATACACTCCGCTTCAATTCCCGAGTCTACAAGACACTAGGTGAGGATTTTAGACGCTTGGATTGACGGTTCCCAATGCTTTCAATGTCGTTTAATAGTAGATTCTTGACGGCATCGCCGTTTGACATGTACAAAATGCTCTCCGTTTCCCCTTTCGTAAGCTAACGAAGAATATGAGATTTAGGGCATTTTAGTCATTTGTAGGAAGTACTGTTTGCATTCATATTTTGCTGATGTGATTGACATGGTTTGTTGTCGCATTAGGAAGTTAGGAATGCGTGCATAATTAGTTTGGCGAAGAGATTCGCCTAGTTGCATACTTTGGGTCGACATGCTATATGTAGACCTAAGTGTGTAGTGCATGTGTTTGTATAAATGCTTGTATTAGTATGTATTGAATTAAATGATGTTATTTGATACTTTGTGATTGATTTTTCAATTATTATGCCGACCTAAATGATTTTCTACATGTTGACAAAATGCATGATTTCACTACATGCATGGAATGTATGTGCTTGAGGATTTGCTTAAGTTGAATATGCATAGGAAGTATGCCTTGAAGATTTGCTTAAGTTGAATGTCATAACATGTGCTAACATGCTCACATGATGTATTTCAATTCCAATACCTTTTATAGTGATTCCATAGATGTGTGGGACTTGACTTAGTCCAGGCAGTCGGTAACCGAGCAAATTCGTGGCTGACTGGTCATAGCCACGAATGACGCGTCGATGAATGTGATTCGTGTTGAGAGTTGGCGGCAGTGGTTAGGCCACGCGAAGTGTTTTACGCACTTCATGTCGTTCAGTTCGAGATGCGATCGCGCTAGTCGAGCCCGTCAAGTAACCCGACTGGCCGATGTTTGTTCACCATGTATGTATCATAACTGCTTGAACCTAGGGTACCGAACTTACCATTGTAAACCCTATTAACCGTGGTACCTTGATCCACGAAGACTCATGAGCCGGGCATGGTGGTATGGGACACCGTGGTCGAGCTGTCGGCCTACGCTGGGGCCACAAACCTCCCCGTAGTGACCAATGAGCACCTTGACTCGTGAGCAGATTATGGTGGTATGGGACACTATATTCTAGCTGTCGGCCTACACTGATCAGGCGACGAGCCCTTTTGTAGTGACCGCGAGCGTATTCTGAGTTCACGGGAGGCGACGACCCTTCCGTGCAGTAGAGTACAGTAGGCCTGTATTGATAAGGTGATGGGGGAGCGGTGCAACGAGTGCGAGCAACAGCCCTGGCAGCCCTTGCAGTGACCTACGAAATGTACATCGTATGAGATTACTAGGAGTGACGACCCTAGACAGGATCCGTGTTGGGATCGATACAAGGGAGGTACCTTAGTTTCCCAATCCTGCTGTTTGAATGGATTAATAATAACTTGGTAATCATATCACCATAGCATTGCATGTGCCTGGAAGATGTGGAGCACTCTAGGGAGTGTGGCATGCCGCGGTCGTAAGATGTTGCCGTATGAGGGTGATCGTCGGTGAGGGCATACATCACGTCATATCATCTTGCATTAACAACAGTTTTAGGACTTGTCTGATTTACTGCTTTACTATTATCGCGTGACTGAATTGTGAACATGCTAATCTTTGCTCTATGATTCCACTGAGTTGATCACTCATTCCCACGTTACGGGATGGTGTTTGCAACACCCACCAGACCCTGTTGTAGTTGCAGGTGTCGATGAGATCCAGGAGGTGGAGCTAGATGATGACGAGGACCAGGATGAGTTCTCGTATATGCAGTATCATGACGGCTTCCCGTAGGTGACCTGGATCGAGGGGACATCAGTGGGACTTTTCTTTTTGAACATTATTCTTTTGTTATGTACATGTATATGAGACTCAGAGATGTAGTCATACTTTGGAGACAGTTGAGATTACTTTGTTTTTCCATACAGTGATATATATCTTGTTTAGTCTTCCGCTTGCTTTTATCACTGAATCTGAAGTATGAATTGCAGTTTTGGTATACTTTTACTCATGTGGATGCTTTAAATCAGACAACATTGAATCATAACCATTTTTGTTGCATAAGTGACGGTCTGGAACTCGGGAGTTGAGTTTATACACGACCCCCGATTTTCAGGGTGTTACAAAGACTCATGAGCCGGGCATGGTGGTATGGGACACCGTGGTCGAGCTATCGGCCTACGTTGGGGCCACAAACCTTCCCGTAGTGACCATTGATCAACCCAGACTCGTGAGCAGATTATGGTGGTTTGGGACACTATATTCTTGCCGTCAGCCTACACTGATAAGGTGATGCGGGATCGGTGTAACGAGTGCAAGCAACATCCCTGACAGCCCTTTGTAGTGACCTCGAGCGTACTCTGAGTCTACGTGAGGCGACGACCCTTCCGTAGCAACAAGAGTACAACTAGGCCTGTATTGATAAGGTGATGGGGGAGTGGAGCAACGAGTGCGTGCAACAGCCCTGACAGCCCTTGCAGTGACCTAAAAATATATCATCGTATGAGACTACTAGGAGTGACGACCATAGACAGGATCCTTGTTGGGAATGATATAAGGGAAGTACCCTAGTTTCCCAATCCTGTTATATGAAAAGGACTAATAACAACTCGGTAATCATATTCATATTGCACTGCATGTGCCTGGAAGATGTGGAGCACTGAGGGAAGAAAGCATGCCGCGGACGTAAGATGGTGTTGCATGAGGGAGTATGTCTATGAGGGCATCCATCATGTCATTTCACCTTTCATTAATCAAAGTGTTTAGGAATGTTTGTTTTACTTGCTTTATCATTATCGCTTGATTGACTTGATAACATGTTAATCTTTGCTCTATGATTCCACTGAGTAGGTACTCACTCCCACTTTACGGGATGGTGTTCCGGACACCCACCAGTCCCCATTTTAGTTTCAGATGATGGCGATGCTTGCGAAATAGACCCGGACTTGATGATGATGAGGAGGATCCCTCCTAAATGCAGGTTTTGATCGACGAGATTACGGGGAGGTTGATTAGACGCCATGACACTTGTCATTTTATATTTTCAGAGCACTCATATATATTCTTTTCTTTCTATTTTGGAGTATACATGCATTTAGTTAACCTGGTAACATGTTCACACTCTGGAGACTTACAATCATTTATATATTTTATATATCTATCACATTCTTTCGCTTGCTAATTTAACTATCTCTGGAGTATGATATGCCGTTTTGGATTAATCTCAATCTTATTTAATGTCATTCTATAGACAACATGCATTCATCATTATCTATGTTGCATAAGTGATGTTTTGGAACTCGGGAGTTGGGTTTCTACTTGGCCCCTGATTTTCGGGGCATTACAAGATGACCTTTTTAATGTAAGAAAATAGATATCATGATGGGGTCCATGGAGAATAGCCCCATCATGGAATGATCATGATGATCCTAGTGGGCCATCGGACACAACTTAGGGTCCCAAGTGAGATCCAAACCATTGATCGGTTGGCCTCACTTGACCCATCGTATAAAAAGAAAACTACTCTATCAAAGCACCCACCGTTCGATCTTCTTACTTCCTTGGGTTCCTTAGCTCCTTAGCTTCGATTCTAATCAAGGAGATGAGGTTTGGATAGTTGAGATGAGAGATCTTGGGATGGAAAGGTGGGCCACACTTGGAGCTTGGAAGAGAGGGAGGGGCTTGGACGTGCGGTTTTTTTTTTTCTCTAGCTTGGGAAACTGATTTTTGAAAATGAAGGGAGAGAGAGTTGTAAAGGGAGAGAGAGAGTAATGGGTGATGGAGTGATAGATGTAGTGAGTGATGGGTGTAAGAGACTTTTTAACTTTTATGGCAAATGGTGTAAGAGAAGTATGGCTTGTGTAATAACTTTTTAACTTTTGGGGCTTGTTTGGGAAAGGGTGAAAGATGATGTGTACTTGACATGTTGAGATTGATGGATTGATGTGACAAGTCATAGAGATTCTCTTGACTTTTGCAATGCACGCATTTTCCTAGCACCGAATGCTGGCCCACATCTCCTGACCAGGGTATCCCCTCAGCGCGTGAGTCACGGCATCAGAACCACTGCTACGGTGCATCGCTATGGTAAAGGTCTTGGGTGGAGTCGATGCGGGTTGACGGCGTGCGACACAGGGTAGTGCGCAAATGCCGGTTAAGGGTCAAAGGTTGCCAAAATTCAACCGAGAAATTATTAAAAGTCTATGGAACGGTACAGTCTAGGATACGGGACTTACACTTGCCATATGGAGGCCCATCTTGATTCATTTGTGGCTGTCCATTGAGGCCCACCTTGGTTTATATATATGAGGCCCATATGATTAGGCCCACCTTGATGTAGTTATGACCCACCCACTAAGGCCCACTTTGATATATATGAGACTCATGGTATGAGGCCCATTTGACATATTGGAGGCCCATGGGTTGAGGCCCAATGAGATGTACATAAGGCCCATTATAGTGTGATTCCATCACGGTATATGTGTTAACCTTTCTAGCAGGTCATGCCTTAGGGGCAATGATGGCTTGATGTCCACATTGTAAGGATGATGTTGGTTAAATGTCCGCATTGTCACTCTCCCTAGGACCCATTGATAGGCTCATACCAGTAGTGCATAGGCCGTCTAGGCCCATCTTCGTTTTGATCAGAGCCTATCACCACATAACATGTATAGTATACATCCATGATTCATGATCATACACATCATATGTATGCCTGATATGAGAAGTGACTGATCATAGCATATGCCTTCGGATAGATCGTTTATGAGCTCCCTGATAGGCGGAGTTTCCCTACATGAGAGTGCGGTATGCGCAGGATTATTGTATATCTGGTAGTATGATTCATGCACTTGCATTTATGTGATTGTGATTATTGTATGCCCTAGTGACATCAGGGCCATAGCCTCCACAAACACATTATGAAAAGCTGGATTGGATACCAAAATATTGTTACTAAGCATCGGAGTGCCAAAGATGTCCCTGGGTGAAAATTTCTAAACCTGATGGTACCAGAGGATGACTCCAACATCGAGACCGAGTGGATATATGAGTGCACGAGGGCCTAATATCAAGAGGTCGTGTCTCCCACTGTGTCAAGGTCCGTTGGAAAGGGTGTGGCCTTATTTGCCCGAGGGTAGAGGGTAATACTAGGCTGAGTCTGACCAGCTCTTGACTGGGTCCGTTATCGACGTGCTGGATAGGTATTGACAGACTATTGGCCAGACAAATAGTGAGGTTTCTTACGCTCACTTGGACCATGCGGCCGTGAGAGCGGCAGTGCCATTTAGAGAGTACTAAACGCCGATGATTATCCAGAATGAGAATTGTACTGATATTGATGACCTGTTTGAAGATTGGTATGCTTGAGTTGCAATACGCATCATATGGTCTTAACATGGCCTATACCATTCATATCTTGCATCACATAGCCTTGGTACGGCTTCATATACTTATCAGCATGTTTTCGCATTTCTCTAACCATACATTCTGAGCATGCTCATATTATGCACACACTTACACGGCCCTCTAAGCTTTTTATAAGTTTATGCACTATCGATGTGTGCAGGTGACGCCAGGACGCAGCCGTAGTCTTGCTGTAGTTGGAGCATACAGTCCACAGTTTGGAGCACACAGTCGGGCTTTTGGAGTTTCCTGTTATTTTCATAATCCTGTATTTTCCTTTCATACACATTGTACTCAAAAGTTTTTGATCATAGTAGATTGTGTGACGATGTTCTTGTGGTTATTGTTCATGGGTTATGCTCATTATGAATCAGATTGATGATTAGAAATCCTTCTTATAACATCTCAGGATCGGAACCTGGTGTATGGGTGCTGGGATCTGAGAATGGGGTACTATGTAGGCTGTCGGGGCCGGCTTCGGCGATCGAAAATTTTGTGAACTTGATTTCTGAATTCAGGGTGTGACAGTCGTTATCGTTCCAATGCCGCGTCTCACGCACCAAGCCGATGCCCAGGTTAGGAGCTGTGGGGCCACGCATATCTCGAGGAAACGCCGCGCATTTACAAAGTCCTAAAGAAGAATCTCTAGAAAATATCACATCAATCCCATCAATCCCATCAAGGGTTAAGTAAAAGTTAAGTACACACATCACTCAACACATCACTGATCCCATCAAAACCCATACCTCTTTTACACAAAAATCTCAAAAGTCAACATTTCCATCCCATCTCCACTCTCTCTCTCTCTCTCTCTCTCATCCATCACTCCATCCCATCTTCTTTCTCTCTCTTATTTCTCCCTTCTCTTTTAAGCAACCCAAGGAAAAAAAAAAACCCAACATCCAAGCATTTCTAAGCTCCAAAAGAGCCAAGTGTGACCCTCCTAACCCTCCCATCTCCCATCTTAACCCTCCATACTTCATCATCTTCCATCAAAATTGAAGCCAAGAAGATCAATAGTGGGTGATCTTAGATCTACATTTTAAATTTATTTATTTATTTGTTATTTAAGGGCCAACAGATGGTGGGACACACTTTGATGTATGCTTTGTATCAAAGAGGGGCCCATAATGGCAGGCCCCCTCCATCACCGCCGATCTCTCTCTCTCTCTCTCTCTCTCTCTCTCTCTCTCTCCCTCCCTCCCTCTATCTCTCTTTTGATGATAGAATGTGGCCCACTAAATCTAGATCGTCCATGTGTTAGGCCCCACCTCGCTACCTGTCCATTTAGATGGGCCTGGATGAAAGAAAAACACAAATATCGATTGATCCAAGGCTTTGGTGGGCCACCACGTGGACCCACCTTAATATATATATATATATATATATATATATATATATTTTTTAATTTTTTTTTCTTTTTTTTATTCAAGTCGTCCATCCATTTTAATGATGGGCCACCCTGTGTACGTGTCTCCCAGCCATCCATCTGGATGGTCTGGGTGGGGTGCACCATGATACACACACACACACACACACAATATGTATATTATATTACGATGGGCCCCACATGGGACCCACCTAGTATGAGAAGCCGATTGGCTGATGTACCTTACTTCGGCTATATTGTTGATGTATAAATGTCAGAAAGTTGGTGGGGACCACCATGATATATGTGTTTCATATCCAAGCCGTCCGTACATGCCTAGATGGTCCTATGGGACCCGCGCATGAGGTATGTGTTGAATCCACACCGTCCAGATGCTTGGACGATGGAAGTCACCATTGATGTATGTATTAAATCCAAGTCGTCCATCACGTGGGACCCACCATGCTGATTGACGTCAATAGGTTTTGGGACCCAACCTGATGTGTGTGTTCTATGCACACCATCCATCTGCTGGTGTAGCCCTAACCGTGATGTATATGTTATATCCTAACCGTCCATCTGTCTGGACGCGGGCCCCACACCAGCCATTGGCTGTTGTATAACATCAACAGGTCAGGTGGGCCCTAGCCTTGATGTATGTTTATATCCAAACCGTGCACCCACATGGGCACCACATAATGTATGTTTTGATCCACACCACCCATCTGTGTGGGCCTAACCTTAGTGTACATGTATTGTACATGCTGTCCAATAGTTAGACAGGTGCTGACAGTGCTGGACAGTGCTTGGACAACACTGATTTACATGTCTAATGTTTGGACAGTTCTAATTTACATGTACAATGCTTGGACAACACTAATTTACATGGACAATGTTTGGACAGTGTTGGTTTACATAGACAATGTTTGGACATTATTGATCATCATTAGTGAGCCATGTGCCCCATAGAATGATAATGTACAGTGATACACATGTTACATTTGTAACTATTGAAATGATTTTTGGTGTAATCTAAGCTCTCACTTAAGGCCCTTTGTGGTGTGTATTAGGTCATGGGATGTGGCCCATTGTGATATATTTCCAACCCATATGATGAGGCTCATTATGATGTATTCGAGGCCCATGGGTGTGGCCCATTATGATGTATTCGAGGTCCATGGACGTGGCCTATTGTGATTATCTGAGGCCCATGGACGAGGCCCAATGTGATGTATTCAAGGCCCATGAGTGAGGCCCATTATGATGTATTCGAGGCCCATAGGATGTGACCATTGTGTTATATGTGAGGCCTATGAGTGAGGCCCAATACGATGTACGTGAGGCCCATTATGTTGAGCATGAATCCCTTGTATAAGGCCATGGGCCCACTTATATTAAGCTTTATGTGGACCACTCCTTTGGACGAATGTTGGTTAAATGTCCACATTGATGGGCAATAATGGTTAAATGTCTTCATTGTGACCTTCCCTTAGGGCTTGTTAGGCCCATTTGTATCATTCTCTAAGTGGGTTAACCCTAATTATTGGGCCCCATTTGTATAATCCATTTATTCTCATTGGGCTATCCTAAGATGTTGGGCCCCCATTGGTTGTTAGGAGGATTAATTCTTTTATTTTAGAGTCCATCTAGGACTCATTTAGCCCCTCCGAGGGCATCTGCCAGGGCTATATAATAGTATAGAGAAGGAACCCTTTCCGGATCCTTAGGCTTTGGGTAGGCCACTTAGGCCCAACCTTGATATAAGAGGGGGTTACATCATCATCATCATCATGTAACATGCTTAGTATATCCCCATGATTCATGCCCATACGCATCATATGTATGCTTGATATAAGGAGTGATTGATCATAGCTTATGCCATTGGGTAGATTGTTATGGGACTCCCTAATAAGGGGAGTCGTCCATATGAGCGTGCAGTATGCGCATGATTATTGTATGACTGGATAGTGTGATTCATGCATCTCGCATTATGTGACATGAATACTGTACGTCCTGGCAACATCAAGGACGTAACCTCCACAGGCATATCGTGGTTGGCAGGATTGGATACTGAAAATCTTATTCTATATGGGGTGCTATAGATGTCCTTGGGTGAAATTCTCTAAACCCTTATGGTACCAAGAGGTTGCTTCAACGTGTAGACCGAGTGGATGCATGAGCGCTGAGTGCTAAATAAGAGGAGGCTACGCTTTTCACTGTGTCATGGTCGGTTGGAAGGGGGTGCGGCCTTATGCTCCCGAGAAGAGGGGGTAAAGCTAGGTTGAGTTTGACTAGCTAGAGGAATGGGTCCGCTATCGATGAGCTGGGCCCGATATTGACAAGCGGATAGTAAGGTCTCTTCCACTCACCTTGTTGCGCATGATGGGGTGACAATAAGGTTTGGAGTGTATTAGAACACAGTGATATTTCAAAGTTGAGCTATATTGATAAATGGACTTAGATGAGGATTGGTATGCTTGAGTTGCATCTTGCATTGCATGACCTTGGTATGGCCATCATCATTCATGCCTTGCATCACATAGCCTTGGTACGATTAATAGTATTTATGGATTCATCAGCATATTTCGCATTACTCTGACATTACATAATTATATTACTA
This sequence comes from Magnolia kwangsiensis, assembly GCA_037074715.1. Lineage (NCBI taxonomy): Eukaryota > Viridiplantae > Streptophyta > Magnoliopsida > Magnoliales > Magnoliaceae > Magnolia > Magnolia kwangsiensis. Next base: position 76,271,088 of record CM073578.1, read on the forward strand.
CATTACACGCGCACTTTCACCACCCTCTAAGCTTTCTATAAGCTTATGCACGACTGTTGCGTGCAGGTGACATTGGATCGCAGAGCGCTGAGGCAGTAGCACATAACAGATCATTTTGGAGCTTTTGTTTATCATCATTGTATTTCCCTTTATGCGTATTATACTTATAATTTTTTTATCAAAGTGAAAATGTGTTGGAGTTATCGGTTGTTGTTTATGGGTTATGCTTATTACGAATCAAATTTCATGTTGAAAATCTTCCTTGTATGATCCCAAGATTGGAACCTAGTGTATGGACGCTGAGAGCCAAAAGCGAGGTATTACATAGGCTGTGAGTGCCGGATTCAACGATTAAGAATTTTGTAAGCCCAGTTTCTGAGTTTGGGGTGTGATAGAAGTTGGTATCAGAGCATAACTTGGGAATAACTGAGAACAGCATTACATGTCTGCTATAAGTTTAGAATGATTAAACCCCGAGTTCGGATAGCTTAGCTATCTTCTATTACAGACCCTTAACATGCATGCCTTCAAGAGTTTTTAAGGTTGATAGGAACATTTGTTCTACCCTGTAGAACATACCACCTAAGAGAGTAACCTGAGTGATTCCCGCCCCACTACCTGCTACTCCAGCCCTACCACCTATGATCCCCACTTCACCACCAGAGATTCCTACTCCCTAGCCTGAGGATGTCGCTCCTCTACCTGAGACTGGTGCGGATTCGACCGTACCCGTGAGAAACTCGCAGTTACAACATATGTTATAAGCTGTGACGGCCGCCCTTCAGGGGCAGGGCAGGCACCCCGTTGTTTCACCAACCTAGGCAGAGTAGGAGCGTGTGAGCGCTCTTCTTCGAGAGTTCCGACAGCTCGATGCCTCACGTTTCCAGGGTGAGGCAGACTTGATAGTAACTGAGAGATGAAGCTCTAAGGTGGAGAAGATTTTTCATATGATGGGATGTACGACCCAACGGCGGGTCTGGTTAGCCGTATTTCTTCTCCAGAGAGAGGCTGAGCACTAGTGGGCGTTAGTCACTCAAGCAGTAAGAGATGATTTTCAGTGGACCAGGAAAGATTTTACAGATCGATTTGATTGATAGTATTTTCCTGATCACATTCGACGACAGCGGGTATTGGAGTTCGAGGCCCTGATGCAAGGAGATATGATAGTAGCTCAGTATGTGGTTCATTTTGTAGAACTATCCAGATTTGTGCCTTATTTAGTAGATGATGAGGAGTGGAGAACCTGTTGTTTCGAGGATAACTTGCCTTAAGGTCTTCGAGGCCGTGTGTATTGGGCATGAGCTCCCGACTTTTGAGGAGGTGGTACGGAAGGCCCAAATTTTTTAAGCTGAGTGGGCCGGTTCTTAGAGTGATCGTGGTTAAAGGAGAGACCGAAAGAGGCATGCTCCCTCCGATGACTCCCATTAGCGTTGACCACAGCAGCGGCGCACAAGTCACCCAACCTTCTGAGCGCCAATACCACCTCTGAGGCAGTTCATCGACACTTGTTTTGGTTATGGTACAACGGGGCACCGTATCTAAGATTGTCCCCGCCTCTAGTAATAGAAGTAACAGTCGAGAGGTTCACAGTAGCCTCTACCATAGCAGCAATAGAGACCCCCATAACAGCAGTGACAGCAGCCCTCACCATCGAGGCCCCCTTAACAACAAGATTAATAGAAGCCTCTGAGGTCGCAACAATAAAGGCAGTAGTTTCAACCGCCTCAACGACAACAACAACATCACACTAAAATGAGACAGACACCTCCCCAGCCGCCTTAAGCTAGGTTTTATGCGGCTCAGCAGGACCCACAGTCATTAGAGGGGTCGTCGAGGGTATACTTTTAGTCTCTGTATGCATTGCATGTGTGTTGTTTGATTCTGGTGCATTGCATTCCTTTATGGCCGAGGGTTTTTGCCGATCGACTAGTTTACTGTTGGAGTTTGCTTATGAGGGCTTGTCAGTATTGACTCCCTTGGGGAAGACTGCAGTGTTGGGCCAATTTTGTTCGTCTTACCCCGTTCTAGTTAGGGATATCTTTTTGCCTGCCGATCTGTTTGCATTACCAATATCCAAGTTCGATATCGTCCTGGGTAGGATTGACTTGAAGAGTACCACACCATATTGGACTGTTCTGTGAGGACAGTCATGTTCTGTATACCCAGCTTACTACAGTTCCAGTTCATTGCTGAATTTAGAGGAGAGTCATTGTCATGTTTGATGTCGTGTGCCATAAAGGAGCCCATAGTAGTGAGCATCGACCAGTTGCCTATAATTTATGATTTTTTTGATGTGTTCTACGAGATTCGGGGATTACTGCCTCACAGCACACTGAGTTTCAGATTGATCTCGTGCCCGGTACCATGTCTATTTTGAAGGCCCCGTATTCTATGGTACCATTGGAGTTGCAGGAATTACAAAAATAATTAGATGAGTTGCGCGAGTTAGGCTTTATCTGTCTAAGCAGTTCACCGTGGGGAACACCGGTACTCTTCATAAAGAAGAAGGATGGATCGTTGAGGCTTTATGTGGATTACCGTGTAACATCTTGGATTTTTGCCAACCTGGAATTAGACGTCCTTAGATAATGGGTCAACCATAACACCTTGGTAACCTCTCAGAACCCAATTCCAAAGCCAAAGAAATCATTTAGAACCAAATTCTTTAGAAATTTAACGTGTATTAGCTAGCGCTAAACTAGATTTCCTATGAAATTAGCACTAATAACTTTAAATACGATCTGTAAGACCCAAAACCTCTAGAATTTTTATCGATACGTTACCCTAAAATCTAGGATCCAACTCTAAACCTGTCTGTTCTCAGGAACCCTTTAAAACTTTGTAATGGACTCTGACCGCACATCATGAGTCCGGTAGCAATGAACTTAGACCATTATGACCGCGTCATTGGACTTGACTACCACCCTGGAAATCAAGTTCAAATGATGTCCTGAGGCTATTTCATTGAGCCTGGAGCAAGGAGTGTGAGAGAGAGTAGAATTCTTTATAAATTAAATGTGATTTAAATAAATCTGGCACGTGTCTCTTGCGGGTTAATTATATGCATTCAGACCGTTGGAATCTGACCCAAATACACCCTCGGATCAGGGAACATTTTCCACTCATGTCAGTATACTTGGAATCCCTGATTGAGTCTCAGTGACCGCTGAACTGAAACTGGCCGACAGCAAGAATATAGTGTCACATACCACCATAATCTGCTCACGAGTCATAGATGCTCATTGGTCACTACGGGGAGGTTTGTGGCCCCAGCGTAGGCCGACAGCTCGACCACGGTGTCCCATACCACCATGCCCGGCTCATGAGTCTTTATGGATCAAGGTACCATGGTTAATAGGGTTTACAGTGGTAAGTTCAATACCCTAGGTTCAAGCAGTTATGATTCATACAGGGTGAACATACAATGGTCAGTCGGGTTACTTGACGGGCTCGACTAGCATGAGGGCATTTAAGTCGAATGACATGAAGTGCATAAGACACCTCGTGTGGCCTAACCACTACCGCTAACTCCAAAACAAGACTCGCGTTCATCGACGCGTCATTCGTGGCAAAGATAAGCCAACCACGAATTCACTCGGTTGCCGACTGCCTGGACTAGGTATAGTCCCAAACATTTATGAATACACATCAGCAATTATGTAAGAGTAATGGAAATAAAATACAACAATGTGAGCATGTTAACACATGTTATAACATACAACTTAAGTAAAACATCTAACACATGCATTTCATACATATAATGAAATCATGCATATAGCTAACATGTAGGAAATCATTTACATCAACTAGTTCATAACACCATTTAATTCAATGCATACTAATACAAATATTTAAACTACACACTTAAGTCTACATATAGTATGTCTACTCAAAGTGCACATTTGGGCGAATCTCTTCACCAAACTAATTATGCATGCATTCCTAGTATCCTAATGCGACAAGAAGCCATGTCAATCACATCAGCAAAATATGGATGAAAATAGTATTTCCTACAAATGACAAAAATACCCTAAATCTCATATTTTTCGTCTACTTACGAAACAGGAAACGGACCGCATGTTGTACATGTCAAACGGCGTTGCCGTCGATTATCTACTATTAAACGACATTGAAAGCATTGAAACAGTCAATCAAAACGTCTAAAATCTGCACCTTTTATCCTAGAAGTGTATTGATTCGAACGGAGCGTATACGCTTCGTCTACGGCGAACCGGGAACCTAATATACAAGATCTGTAAGCTACTTCGCTATGAAAATGACGGAACCTCAAATCAGCAAGTATTTAGGGTCTTTTCTTACCTAAAAATGCGGTGAAATCGCCAGGAAAGTGATTGAGGTGCGTTGCTTAGGCACTTGTAACAGGTAGTGCAAGCAGCACGAAATTCTCTCCCACTCTCTCTCACAATCTCTCACCTTTTCTCTCACACCAGCTAGGGTTTTTAGAAAATTCGGATGGGTGAGAGAAGTGAGGGTTTAAGCCCCTTTTATAACCTAAAACATGCCCAAAACAGGCTTGGGAACAATGTTCACTTGATGCCTAACCAAATCGGGGCTGTTTCGGTCCAAAAAGACATTTCTGGAGGTCCCCTGGCCGAACGCGATCCGACTTAAGTTCATGCTCGTCGGATGTCGCTCACATCCCATTTTCAGACCTATAGTGTTCGTAGATCGCCCGTGGCGGTCCAGTTTCAGTTCAACGGTCATCGCAGGTAGATCAGGTCTATAAGTCTCATGATATGAAATAGAAATTTTTCCTGATCCAAGGGTGTAATTTGGCTAAATTCTGACGGTCAGAACGTTTAATAATAACGCGTCAAGTTGTGTGCCAGATTTGAATTTCAAATTCCAAATCTAACCCTATTCTCACTCTCTTCACTCCACGCTCAACGAAATAGCCTCTGAATGTCGGTTGGACTTGATTTTCGAAATGATTGTCAAGTCCAGCTAGGCGGTTATAACGTTCTAAGATTGTAGGTATCGGACTTTCGACACGTGATCTAGATCCAATACAAAGTTTCAAAGAGGTCCTGAGAACAAACCGGCTTAAAGTTTGATCCGAGGTTTTAGAGTATTATAGTGTCATTGGTTCTACTCGCTTTGGGTCTTGTAGAGCGTATTTAAAGTGATCAGGGACTATTTCCCAACTACTCTAGCGTTGCGCTATCTAACTTACATATATTTTTCAAAAGAATTAATCCTACACAATTTCTGGTCAAGTTGGTACTCGAGTCTAAGTACGGATTTTTTCAGGGCGTTATAATCTATCCCCCTTAATAAAAAAATTTCATCCTCGAAATTTGTACCTTTTCGTACTCCTCGAGAAGCTGTGGGTAGTTCTTTCTGATCTCGGCTTCTGTCTCCCAGGTAGCCTCTTCCTCAGAGTGATGCGTCCACAATACCTTCACAAGAGGAATCACCTTGCTACGCAGTACCTGCTCCTTCCTGTCTAGGATACGTGTCAGTCGCAGGATATATGTGACATCCTCTCCTAACTGCACCTGCTCCCATCTGATGATATGAGAAGGATCAGAAACGTATTTCTTCAGCATAGAAACATGAAATACGTTGTGAACACTCGCGAGAGGCGTGGGTAAAGCCAAACGGTATGCCACTGCTCCCACACGATCGAGGATCTGGAATGGACCAATGAATCGCAGTGCCAGCTTCTCCTTTTTCCCGAACCGAAGGACTCCCTTCATAAGGAAAAACTCATAAAAATACATGATCCCCAATCGTGAACTCTAGCGGCCGCCGTCTCGTATCGGCATAACTCTTCTGTCTGCTCTGCGCTGTGAGAAGTCGACGTCTAATAATATCAATCTTCTCCGACGTCGCCTGCACTAACTCTGGGCCAATCAATCTGCGCTCACCGACCTCTGCCCAGCAATACGGTGCTCGACAAGGTCGCCCATACAACGCCTCGTAAGGTGCCATACCGATACTTGCCTGAAAACTGTTGTTGTACGTGAACGCCGCATATGCAAGACAGTCATGCCAACTGTCCTTGAAGTCCAGTGTGCAAGATCGCAACATGTCCTCTAAGATCTGGTTCACTCGCTCTGTCTGTCCGTCTATCTGTGGGTGGAAGGCAGTACTGAATTTTAACTTCACACCCATAGCCTCCTGAATGCGAGTTCAGAAAATAGAAGTAAACCGCGTGTCTCTGTCCGACATGATCTCCAACGAAACTCCATGCAGACGCACAATCTCTCTAATATATAGTCTAGCCAGCTCGTCTACAAAGTTCGTAACTTTGACCGGTAGGAAGTGCGCCGACTTCGTCAGACGGTCGACGATCACCCATATGGAATCATGTCCCCTCCTCGTCTTCAGCAGCCCTGAAACGAAATCTATGGAAATGAAGTCCCACTTCCATTCTGTGATCGGCATAGGCTGAAGAAGTCCAGGTGGTCGGCGATGTTTTACCTTCACCTGCTGGTAAGTAAGACAACGGGACACGAACTCTACTATGTGGGTCTTCATACCTTCCCACCAATAGGTCCTCTTCACGTTGCGATACATCTTCGTACTGCCTCGATGCATCGTAAGTCTGGTACAATGCGCAGCCTCGAGAATCTCTCGTCTCAAGTCAGGGATATCTGGGACGCATAGGCAGCCACGATAACGTAAGCCCCCATCCGTGCCAACTCGCCACTCGACGTCCGCATCATCAATGGCCTGCTCTCGAAGCTCAGTTAGACGCGCATCATCCCTCTGCGCCTCGATGACCCGGTCATCAATCTGAGATCGCACCTGCACATGTGCAATGAACTCATACGGCTCCTCTACAGTGAGTTTCTGCTCAAAGTCTCGCAAAAACTCAATCATATCCCACTCAGCAACCATCAGTGGAGCCGCAAACTCTATCGCCTTCTTGCGGTTCAACACGTCAGCCACAAGGTTCGCCTTCCCAAGATGGTAAGAGACTTCGAACTTGAAGTCCTTCAAAGTCTCCATCCATTGTCGTTGCCTCATATTCAAGTCTCGCTGCGTGAATATGTACTTGAGGCTCTTGTGGTCGCAAAAGAGCTCGAACTCCTCTCCATAGAGGTAATGTCTCCAGAGTCTCAGTGCGAATATGACGGCTGCCAACTCTAGGTCGTGTGTAGGGTAATTCTCCTCGTGCTTCCTTAATTGTCTCGAGGCATACGAAATTACTCTGTCCCTCTGCATAAGGACACAACCCAAACCAACGCTAGACGCGTCAGTGTATATAGTGTACCTAACCCCTTGCTCTGGTAATACTAGCACAGGGGCAGACGTAAGTCTATCCTTCAGCTCCTGAAAAACTGACTCTGCCTTGTCATTCTAGGCGAACTTCACGTCCTTCTGTGTCAAATGAGATAAAGGTCTCGTGATCTTCGAGAAATCCCGAATGAAGCGTCGATAATAGCCAGCGAGACTCAAGAAACTCCTCACCTCAGTGATAGAACTAGGCTGCTGCTCCCAGTCCTGAGTGCAGGTTCCTTAGACAGGTCAACTGTCATGCCATCCTTGGACACCACGTGTCTCAGGAACTTTACTTCCTGCTTTCAGAAGTCACACTTCTTGTAGTGTGCGAACAACTGATGCTGTCTGAGTGTATCCAGGACCAAGCGTAAGTGCTCCTCATGCTCCTCTCGACTCCTGGAGTATACCAAAATGTCGTCAATGAACGCCACGATGAATCGATAGAGGAAAGGCCGAAATACCCGGTTCATCAGATCCATAAACACGGCTGGTGCGTTCGTAAGACCAAACGACATCACAAGGAACTCGTAGTGGCCAAAGCTGGTCCTGAATGCTGTCTTCTACACGTCCTGATCCCTGACGTGCAACTGATGATATCCTGACTGAAGATCAATCTTCGAGAAGTACTGCGCTCCTCTCAACTGATCAAACAAGTCATCGATCCTGGGTAAAGGGTACTTATTCTTCACCTTGATCTGGTTCAGTCTGCGATAATCAATACACGATCGCATCGAACCATCCTTCTTCCTTACGAACAGGACTGGTGCTCCCCAAGGAGACACACTAGGCCGTATAAGGTCAAGCTCCAGCAAACCATCAATCTGCATCCTCAACTCCTCCATCTCACACGGTGCCATGCGATACGTCGGCAGTGAGACGGGCGTGGAACCAGGCACCAGATCGATAGTGAAATCAATCTCTCGTCGAGGCGACAAACCAGGGATCTTCCTGAATAAATTCTCAAACTCACAAACGACTGGCGTATGCTCAAGCATCGGGGCATCAGTGTCCCGAAGTAAAGAAGCGTAGCTAAGTATGTGGAAGGGGAGATTTATCCAAACTGAAAATGTGAAAGGCGTGCCCTCTGGCTCATACACCATCACCATACGAGTCTCGCAGTCAATCTCGGCCCTCCCAGCAGTCAACCAGTCCATACCAAGAATGACGTCGAGATAAACAAGAGAGGAATCGACGACAAGATTAAGAGCCATCGTCCTGCCTCCCTGATCCACCAAGCAACCCTCACACATCAGGGTGGCATCAGAAAAATCCCCATGAGCTAAAAGGACTCGCACTCCATCCATACGAATGGTCGGCAGTCCAAGACGCCTGACTATGGAATGCGATATCAAAGAAAGTGTGGATCCAGTATCCACCATCATGAGAATAGGAATACCTCCGATGTGGGCAGTGACCTCAAAGGCCGTATGCTGAGAAGTCTCTGTCTCGGCTGCCTCAACTGTCAAGGATGCACCCGCGCCTGCTGTGGCCGGTTCGGCCACTGTGTCACGAGCCATAGAGGCGGTCTGAATTGAGATACCGGAGGTCTGAAGGAAGGGTACGCAGGAGCCAACCGTAAAGGCGGTGCTGATATAGCCTGTGGGCGTGTACGGTCGATCTTCCGCGACGGTGAGAACCCACTGTCCCGCATCCGAGTGAAACAACTCTGTGCCGAATGGCCCGCTCTCCCACAATAAGTACATGATAAATCGGGGCGCCGCAACGGTGGTACTGACACGGTAGTCCTAGAAGGAGGGTCGACGCGAGGCTTCTTACCCGCAAAGGGCCTTTCCTTCAACTCCGGTCGTGGCCTAGGAGCAATAGGGCCACGAGATCGGGTAAGTCGATCCACATCCTACTCTGCCCGCATGGACATGTGGATCAGCTCTGTATAGGAGGGGATGCTCACGCAATACATCTTCGACCTAATATACGGTCGCAAACCCTCAGAAAAGCGTCGTATGCGCATCTGCTCATCTGCCAGTATAGTCGGGACGTATCTGCCCAACTCAGTGAACCTATGCTCATACTCAGTCACTGTCATGCCTCCCTGTCTGAGGCGTAGAAACTCGTTCTTCCGGTCATGCCTATACGTCTGGGGATAGTATTTCTCGTGAAAGTGGAACTCGAACGCTACCCAGGTCCATATGTAGTCAGCGGCAACGGTCCGCAACACACTGTCCCACCATAAGCTGGCCTCCCGCTCGAATAAGAACGTAGCCAACTCAACCTGCTCAGTCTCTGAGCAATGCAGCATCCGTAGTATCTTCGACACACGGTCGAGCCAATACTCGGCCTCCTCGGGTCTATGAGAACCCATAAAAGTGGGAGGCAGTAAGCACTGAAATCGCTCTAGTAAGCTCCGTGTGTCTGCGACATTCCCCGCAGGATAAGCAGGTGGTGCAGGATGAGCCATGCTCTCATCCTGAGCATATGTATAGGCATCCTCAGCTGGATGTGCAGGTGGTGCAGGTGGAGTCACACTCCCACCCTAAGCTAGAGCCCCCATTAAAGTAGTCAAGAGCTGCTGCTGCTGCTGCATCATGACCATCATCTGCTCAAATCTATCTGGAGGTGGAGCAGGCTGAGGCATGTACTGCGTTGAAGAAGACGCACGGTACTGCTCTCTGACGGGTGGTGTGAAAGGCGGTGGTCCAGCTGCAGGACCAGTAGGAGGCTGAGACTCATGTGCTGTCTTAGGAATCAGGCCCACAACAGGGTCCTTATGAGCACCAGACTGAAAGGGAACCTGATCCATAGGCTCACCCAATGTAAGCCGAGCTGTGCTCCGGGTAGCATTCGACGACATTCCCTATATTCAAAATAGGGGCAACCTTGTTAGTCTCAATAGCACAAATACATCGCAATCATTCACATAAAGAGTCCAAGGCATTCCATGCATTTCATTTAATAAAAAATTATCACAATACAAGGGATATCTCCTTACAGGCATCATGACAAGAAGTACATGGGAACTAAGACAGTTAAAGCTACAACAACAACATAAGTAAACTACTAGCCTTAACAGGCTAACACAACATAAAGCAGGAAACGACTAACAACTAACAATAACATCTAAAATCTCATCACTAGTCTGAGTCGGGTGATGGAGGAGGAGCACCCTTATCCTGCAAACAGCACAGGATCGCCTTCAAGGTGCGAGTCACCTTGCCGAATTTTCTCTTCATAACGGCCTTGGTATCCTCGACCTCAGCCCGAAGTTCCTGAACTTCCCTTCTCAAGGTGACCTGTCTCTCCTCAATTCAGGTAATGTGAGCATCACGAGTAGCCTAAGTAGAAGGAGGATGGCTCTCATCAGTATCCTGAGCCTCCTCTTCTACCTCTTCCTGGACTTCTTCCTCTACTTCGGCTCCAGGTTCTCCTTCACTTGGATACTCTTCGTCATAAAATCGCCCTCGCTATCCTCATCAAGATGAGTCTCACGGTACTGAGACCCGATCTTCATCTTGATCATGGTAGACTCATCAATGTAGTGAATCGAAACTGGCAACTCCAGCCCAAGTCTGTAAGCAAACTCAAGCATGATCTTGCATATAAGCCGGCCAAAAGGAAGCGACTCAGACGTTCTTCTTGATTTCGCTATGAGGATAATCTGTCGCAACACGAAAGTGGCCATACACACATTTTCTCCTTAGGCCACCTGATACAAGAAATCAACCATAAGGTGCGTACATTCAATGGGATTTGTCGACCTGGGATACACGTTGAACGTGTAAATGTGCTGCAGCAGGCGCAAATCATCAGATATATGAGATGCCTTGAGGCTATTGTTAGACTGTCATTGAACCAGACTACCCATAGGAACCTGGTATGGTGATCTCGCTCATGCCTACTCCTCAAATTCTTTGTACTGGGATGAACATCACCAAGGGGCACGTTCAGAAGTCGCGCTATCAACCGAACATCGACCGTAGCTATCCGGTCTCTACCAAAGGGAATCTTAAACTGCAATGGCTCCAATGTAGGACTCTGGACATGAGCGTAGAAGGCACGAACGGTGCTCACATTAGCACGAGAACGGGCTTTAAAGAGCGGACCCCAATGTGCAGCTTCAATGTGCTCAAACAATAGGAATTCACCGAAGAGTCGTCCTTCCACGTCCACCTCAAACAATACCTTACGGTCAGTATATTCACCGTGAGGCATCTCTGCTAATATCACTTGTCCAATTTGAGCATGGGGATCCAAATCCCGCTTTGTATGGAACTCTCAGACTGTGCTTTAACTTGCGGCGGTGCTTGAGCTAGCGGCGCCACCCCTCGGTCTTCTTGATTGCGCAGGGTGACTTGGCTCAGCCTCATCCGCTGCGGTCTTTCTCTTTTCCATCAAAGAAAGGATGGTGGAGAGAGAGAAAAAACCTAAAATGGCTTCAACAAAAGCCATGAAAAATGTGAAAAATGTAGAGAAATGGCTGTCCAAATAGAAAAAAGGAAATCTAGGCATTGTAGAGGAATGCTTCAAGCTCCCAAGGGCTGGATTTTCAAAAAGAAAAGAGAAGAAAAAAGGGGAATGGAGCTCCACCCGATTTCAACCACAAATGAGAGTTGTAGGAGCTCCAACGGATGAGATTTGTAAGAGGAGTTGCAAACTGTAATGGAGTGATGGAATGGATTCGGTTTTAGCAAGAAATGGGTTTAGGAGGGATTTGGAGCACGATTTGAGATGGGGCAGCAAGAAAATTGAAAACGGAGCTTGGGAGGGGCATTTTTGTGAAGGAGGTACCTCATTTAGGGGTTTTTGACAGACGGACCACACATGGGAGGGGTGCCCTACCCCTAAAACCACACGCGCCCGAGTTTCGTTGTAAGTGGGGACCACCCATCGGCGATGCAATGCCGGACATCGCTGGCCGGTCACCCATTCGGCCGGTGGGACCACATGGTTTGGGTCCCTCCTGGCCTAGGGACCTCAAATTGGTATGGGCCCCACCTTAGTTCATTCTAGATTGGCCTAGGGAGGTCCAAATTTCCATTTAGGGCTTTTCGGGGCCAATCTGTAAACCTGAATGCAATCTCCTATTATGCAGCATATTATTTTGGGGTAGAAGGAGCTAATACATCCATATAGCCCATTAGTTGCTAAAGATTACAAATTTAGAATGGCCAAATGGCCTGTTTTCATGAAATTTTACTATTCACTGTAAAATTTTATCGAAGTATGATTTTATATCATTTTCACATTAGGATCAATGCCTAACATGAAAATTCAAAGAAAGAATTGAAGAATGGAGTGGTGAGAGGAAGAATTTTGAAGAAATTAGGTGAAACGGGATTTTTAAGCCCTAGCGATTGAATGTAAGGGTTGTGGTTGCCCCACAGCCCAAGGATTCATATTCACGGGTTTAGAACTGCTCAAAGAACATCTCAACCCACCTACTTACAACCTAGGAGCTACTCAGGTCGCTTCACGCGACCCTAGATGAGATACGAACTCGATCAAGCAATCGATACGAATGGACTTCGCCTATTGGCAAAACTGCGATCCTATAAGTATTTCTAGACCTTCCTCTCACCCACCTAAGTCAAAGGAAGTGACAGCGTACGTCGCGTGACCATAACCCAGGCCCGGTATAATCTCATTCATGCTCTGATACTAACTTGTAACACCCTGAAAATTGGGGGTCGTATATAAACCCAACTCCCGAGTTCCAGACCGTCACTTATGCAACAAAAATGATTATGATTCGATGTTGTCTGAGTTAAAGCATTCACATGAGTAAAAGTATACCAAAACTGTAATTCATACTTTAGATTCAGTGATAAAAGCAAGCGGAAGACTAAAGAATATATATATATCACTGTATGAAAAACAAAGTAGATCTCAACTGTCTCCAAAGTATGAATACATCTCTGAGTCTCATATACATGTAAATAAACAGAAATCAAATGTCCAAAAAGAGTCCCATTGAGAAGTCCCGCCAATCCAGGCCACCTAAACAAAGCCGTCATGATACTGCATATATGAGAACTCGTCATGGTCCTCATCATAGTCCGGCTCTTCCTCCTGAATCGCTGCCTCACCTGCATTTAAGACAGGGTCTGGTGGGTGTTGTAAACACCATCCCGTAACATGGGAGTGAGTAGCTAACTCAGTGAAATAATAGAGTAAAGATTAGCATGTTCTCAACTCAATCATGCGATAATAGTAAAGCAGTAAATCAAACATTCCTAATACTGTTGTTAATGCAATATGACATGACATGATGGATGCCCTCATCGACATTCTCCCTCATACGACACCATTTGCGTCCGGGGCATGCTTGCGTACCGCTCAGTGCTCCACATCTTCCAGGCACATGCAATGTGATGGTGATATTGATTACCGAGTTATTATTAGTCTATTCAAACAGCAGGATTGGAAAACTAAGGTACTTCCCTTATATCAATCCCAACACAGATCCTGTCTAGGGTCGTCACTCCTAGTAATCTCATACGATGTATATTTTGTAGGTCGCTGCAAGGGCTACCAGGGCTGTTGCTCGCACTCATTGCACCGCTCCCCCATCACCTTATCAATACAAGCCTACTGTACTCTCATTGCTACGAAAGGGTCGTCGCCTCCCGTAGACTCAGAATACGCTCGCGGTCACTGCAAAGGACTCGTCGCCTGATCAGTGTAGGCCGACAGCAAGAATATAGTGTCACATACCACCATAATCTGCTCACGAGTCATAGATGCTCATTGGTCACTACGGGGAGGTTTGTGGCCCCAGCGTAGGCCGATAGCTCGACCACGGTGTCCCATACCACCATGCCTGGCTCATGAGTCTTTATGGATCAAGGTACCATGGTTAATAGGGTTTATAGTGGTAAGTTCAGTACCCTAGGTTCAAGCAGTTATGACTCATATAGGGTGAACATACAATGGTCAGTCGGGTTACTTGACTGGCTCGACTAGCACGAGCGCATCTCAAGTCGAACGACATGAAGTGCATAAGACACCTCGTGTGGCCTAACCACTGCCGCCAACTCCAAAACATGACTCACTTTCATCAACGCGTCATTCGTGGCAAAGATAAGCCAACCACGAATTCATTCGGTTGCCGACTGCCTGGACTAGGTATAGTCCCAAACATTTATGAATACACATCAGCAATCATGTAAGAGTAATGGAAATGAAATACAACAATGTGAGCATGTTATCACATGTTATAACATACAACTTAAGTAAAACATCTAACACATGCATTTCATACATATAATGAAATCATGCATATAGCTAACATATAGGAAATCATTTACATCAGCATATTAATTGAGAATTCAATCTCAAACTAGTTCATAACACCATTTAATTCAATACATACTAATACAAACATTTATACAAACATTTAAACTCCACACTTAAGTCTACATATAGTATGTCGACTCAAAGTGTACATTTGGGCAAATCTCTTCGCCAAACTAATTATGCACGCATTCCTAGTATCCTAATGCGACAAGAAGCCATGTAAATCACATCAGCAAAATATGGATGAAAACAGTATTTTCTACAAATGACTAAAATGCCCTAAATCTCATATTTTTCGTCTACTTACGAAACAGGAAACGGACATCATGTTGTACATGTCAAACGGCATTTTCATCGATAATCTACTATTAAACGACATTGAAAGCATTGAAAACAGTCAATCAAAGCGTCTAAAATCCGTGCCTTTTATCCTAGAAGTGTATTGATTCGAACGGAGCGTATATGCTTCGTCTACGGCGAACCGGGAACCTAATATACAAGATCTGTAAGCTACTTTGCTATGAAAATGACGGAACCTCAAATCAGCAAGTCTTTAGGGTCTTTTCTTACCTAGAAAAATGGTGAAATCATCGGGAAAGTGATTGAGGTGCATTGCTTAGGCACGTGCAATAGGTAGTGCAAGCAGCAGAAAATTCTCTCCCACTCTCTCTCACATTCTCTCACCTTTTCTCTCACACCAGCTAGGATTTCTAGCAAATTCGGATGGGTGAGAGAAGTGAGGGTTTAAGCCCCTTTTATAACCTAAAACATGCCCAAAACAGGCTTGGGAACAATGTTCACTTGATGCCTAACCAAATCGGGGCTGTTTTGGTCCAAAAAGATATTTCTGGAGGTCCCCTGGCCGAACGCGATCGGACTTAAGTTCATACACGTCGGATGTCGCTCACATCCCATTTTCAGACCTGTAGTATTCGTAGATCGCATGTGGCGGTCCAGTTTCAGTTCAACGGTCATCGCACGTAGATCAGGTCTATAAGTCTCATGATATGAAATAGAAATTTTTCCTGATCTAAGGGTGTAATTTGGCTAAATTCTGACAGTCAGAACGCTTAATAATAACGTATCAAGTCGGGTGCCAGATTTGAATTTCAAATTCCAAATCTAACCCTATTCTCACTCTCTTCACTACAGGCTCAATGAAATAACCTCTGAATGTCGGTTGGACTTGATTTTCGAAATGATTGTCAAGTCCAGCTAGGCGGTTATAACCGTCTAAGATTGTAGGTATCGGACTATCGACGCGCGGTCTAGATCCAATACAAAGTTTCAAAGAGGTCCTGAGAACAAACTGGCTTAGAGTTTGATCTGAGGTTTTAGAGTATTATAGCGTCATTAGTTCTACTCACTTTGGGTCTTGTAGAACATATTTAAAGTGATCAGGGACTATTTCCTAGCTACTCTAGCGTTGCGCTAGCTAACTTACACATATTTTCCAAAGGAATTAATCCTACGCAATTTCTGGTCGAGTTGGTACTCAAGTCCAAGTACGGATTTTTCTAGGGCGTTAAAGAAAAGGACTAATAACAACTCGGTAATCATGTTCATATCGCACTGCATGTGCATGGAACATGTGGAGCACTGAGGGAAGAAAGCATGCCGCAGACGTAAGATGGTGTCGCATGAGGGAGTATGTCGGTGAGGGCATGCATCATTACTGCATCTCATCCTTACATCAATTACAGTATTTATGAATGTTTGATTGTTTGCTTTACCATTATCATGTGATTGATTTGATAACGTGTTAACCGTTGCTCTATTATTCCACTGAGTTGATCACTCACTCCCACGTTACGGGACGGTGTTGTACACACCAACCAGTCCCTATTTTAGTTGCAGATGATGGCGCTGCTTGTGAAGTGGAGCCGGACTTGTATGATGATGAGGAGAATTTCTCCTATATGCGTGTTCTGATCGACGGGACTACAGGGAGGTTGATTATACGCCGTGACACTTGTCTTTTTACACTTTTGGAGCACTCATGTATATTCTTTTTGTTCATTTTTGGAGTATACATGTATATATTTAACCTAGTAACATGTTCACACTCTGGAGACCTATAACAGTTTATATATGTTATATATATTATCACAATCTTCCGTTTGCATAATTTAACTGTCTCTGGAGTATGATATGTTGTTTTGGCTTAATCCCACTCATGTTTAATACCCTAACATAGACAACATTCAATCATAAGCATTTATATTGTATAAGTGATGTTTTGGAACTCGGGTGTTGAGTTGCTACTCGACCCCCGATTTTCAGGGCGTTACAGATGGTATTAGAGCATGATTTGGATTAAACTGGACCTGGGTTATCGTAACACGACGCACTCTAATGCACTCTGAATTAGGAAGGAGGTGATAAAACTTAGAAACCACATTAGAATCCCAAGTTTTACCGACAGGCGAGACTGAATATTGTAATTTAGTCCACAGTTCTTTTAATTTGTTTTGTTGAGATTCGTGTACCCAGCTGCACCCCAATCTCACCACCACCACGGGCCGGATCTCTATTACTATGAAGTAATTCAGTAGGCCACACAAGGGATCGCAACAATAATAAAATCTAGGACCACAAAGGAAAGAAAATATTTAAGTTCATATGTTCCACCAATCCACTCTATCTAGGACCATCCTCAGTTAAACCATAGATCATCAAATCATTTCTTTTTGCCTCCAAGCGCATCCTTTGGGCCTTCTCTTTACACTTTTAAAACCTTCAACTTAAAGCTAACTCACCCCCAATCGGTGTTGTTCTTGGTCTCCATATCACATGACCAAAGTATCAATGCCTACTTTACCTATGAATGATACCCCAAAGTTCCCTCGAATGCATTCATTTCTATATCTGTCATTCCTCATCTTGAAACCTATCCATCTCAACATCCCTATTTCAACTACACATCCTATGAACATGTTGTGGGTTGACCGCCTAAGATTCTGGTCCATAAAGCATGAATGGTCTTATAGTTATCCTAGAAGATCTCGCTATTAGTTGATTTGGTATGCGGCTATCACATAAAACTCCAAAGGCACATCTCCACTTCATCCATCCAGCTCTTACTCTACAAGTAGCATCCCTCATTACTCTCACCACTCTCATGAAGTATCAACCAAGATATTGAAAACAACTTCTTAGGACTCAATCCTAAAGTCTAACCCATTTCCTTTAAAAATCTCTCCTATCACCACCCCATTTTTTAACTTTTTCTAAGTCCTTTCATACTAGACATAAATCCTAATGTGTAAATGATGGATAATAACACTTAAACAAAAATTTACTATAAATAGTAAATATATGTATAAATTGGACTTTTGAGCATTTAAATTATGAAATCTCATGGAATAAATGGGTTAGTTGGATAGATTAGCATCTCTTACCCCAAAATCATATGCTACAAGTCATATAAACTCATTCCGGTTTGTAAATTGGCTCTGAAAATGTCTCAAATGGAGAGAGGGCCTAAATGATCAACTTTCAGGGGGTTCCAGGGTGGGACCCAGACTTTTTTGGGGCCTAGGGGGCAGGAGGGCCTCGTCCAAATGGTGAGGCATTTCCAGTTTGACCAAAGGTCGGCGAGGGGCTCGCCGAGTCGGCGAGGCCTCGCCGGTCAATGGGCTTGGCCGGGCGGGTCACCCGGGCCGATCGAGTTTGGGGCTTAGTGGGACCCAATGGTCCATGGTTCGACCCTCCTTTCATTCTAAATCCACTACTTCCTTCACAATATCACCCCCCAAGGTCTCCTTTTCTTCCAAAGCTGCTGTTTTCTTTCTCCAACCTCCCTTTTAATCATTCATTCCCTCTTTTTTTGTTATTTCCATCATCCCTCCACTGTTCTCAATCATACCCAGCACTTAGTTCTTCCATTTTCTGTGATTAGAGCTCCCATAACTCCCATTTGAGCTCAAAAAATGTGTCAGCGCCCAACCTCTTCTATCTTGACCTTTTCTTCCTTCTATTTTCCTTTTCCAAGACCCTTTACACTCCCATATCAGGTCCAAAGTTGTGGAGACCCAAAGATCTCAGCCCTTCCCTTCATTTTCTTCATTTTCCATGGCTCTTTAGGAGCTAGTTATAGCCATCTTCTCAATTTTTATGCTTTTACCCACGAGCGAGACCAAACACAATAAATTAGTCCATAAACAATGACCATCTAGTGCTAGGACATCTAAAGTTTTTGTAACATCCTGAAAATCGGGGGTCGAGTAAAAACTCCAATCCCAAGTTCCAGAACATTACTTATGCAACATAAATGTGTATGATTGAATGTTGTCTATGTTAATGTATTAAACATGAGTGGGATTACGCCAGAATAGCATATCATACTCCAGAGACAGTTAAATTAGCAAGCGGAAAACTGTGATACATACATATAATATATAATTGATGGGAAGTCTCCAGAGTGTGAACATGTTACCAGGTTAAACATATACATGTATACCTCAAAATAGAAAGAAAGAATATACATGAGTGCTCTGAAAATATAAAATGACAAGTGTCATGGCATCTAATGAATCTCCCTGTAATCTCGTCATTCAGAACACGCATAAAGGAGGGATCCTTCTCATCATCATCAAGTCCGGCTCTGCCTCGCAGGCCGCACCGTCATCTGCAATCACAATAGGGACTGGTGGGTGTCCGGAAACACCATCCCGTAACGTGGGAGTGAGTGATCAACTCAGTAGAATAATAGAGCAGAGATTAGCATGTTCTCAAACCAATCATGTGATAATAGTAAAGCAATTAATCAAACATTCCTAAATACTATTGTTAATGCAATATGACGTGACATGATGGATGTCCTCACCGACGATCTCTCTCATACGGCACCATCTTACACCCGCGGCATGCTTTCTTCCCAAAGTACTCCACATCTTCCAGGCACATGCAATGTGATGGTGATATGATTACCGAGTTATTATTAGTCCTTTTCATACAACAATATTGGGAAACTAAGATACCTTCCTTATATCAATCCCAACAAAGATCCTGTATAGGGTCGTCACTCCTAGCAATCTCATACAATGTTATATTTGTAGGTCGCTGCAAGGGCTACCAGGGCTGTTGCTCGCACTCGTTGCACCTCTCCCCCATCACCTTATCAATACAAACCTATTATATCCTTAAGACTACATCAGGACTCGTCGCCCCCATGCGGTGTCAGGATAAACTCAAGGTCACTACAAAGGGCTCGTCACCTGATCAGTGTAGGCTGACAGCAAGAATATAGTGTCCCATACCACCACAATCTGCTCAGAGTAAGGTGCTCACTAGTCACTACGGGGAGGTTTGTAGCCCCAACGTATGCCGACAGCTCGACCACAGTGTCCCATACCACCATGCCCGGCTCATGAGTCTTTGTGGATCAAGGTACCATGGTTAACAGGGTTTCCAATGGTAAGTTCAGTACCCTAGGTTCAAGCAGTTATGACTCATACGGGGTGAACAATCAACGGCCAGTCGGGTTACTTGACGGGCTCAACTAGCACGAGTACATCGTAAGTCGAACGACATGAAGTGCGTGAAACACTTCGCGTGGCCTAACCACTGCCGCCAACTCGAAACACGACTCGCGTTCATCGACGCGTCGTTCGTGGGAAAGATAAGCCAAACTCGAATTTACTCGGTTACCGACTGCCTGGACTAGGTATAGTCCCAAACATTTGTGAATCCACTTCATCAATCATATAAGAGTAATGAAAATGCATTACAACAATGTGAGCATGTTAACACATGTTATGACATACAATCTAAGTAAATAATCTAACACATGCATTTCTTACATATAATGAAATCATATATATAGCCAACATGAAGGAAATTATTTACATCAGCATATTATTTGAGAATTCAATCTCAAACTAATTCACAACACCATTTAATTCAATAAATACTAATACAAACATTTATACAAACACTTAGTCTACACACTTTAGTCTACATAGCGTATGTCGACCCAAAGTGCGCATTAGGGCAAATCTCTTCGCCAAACAAATTATACATGCATATATAATATCATAACATGATAAATTTACATGTCAAGCATTTCAGAAAAATACGGACGTATACGGTATTTTCTATAAATGCCTAAAATACCCTAAATCTCATAATTACCGTACGTTTACGAAACAGAAAACGGACAGCATGTTCTGCATGTCAAATGGCATGCTCGTCGATAATCTACTTTTAAACGACATTGAAAGCATTGAAAACAGCCAATCAACGCGTCTAAAATCCGCACCTTTCACTTTAGATGTGTATCGTTTCGAACGGAGCGTATACGCTTCGTCAACGGCGTATAGGCGACCTAATGCACACGTACATCAGCTACTTTGCTATTTGAATCGAAGAAATCTCCAAATCAACAAGTGTTTAGGGTTTTCCTTACCTAAAAGTGCGTCGGAATCACTAACAAAGTGATTGGAATACGTCACTTAAGCACGTGCAGCAGTAGCAGCAGGTGGCAGGAAAATCTCTCCCACCTTCTCTCATAAACTCTCACTTTCTCTCTCACTCTTGCTAGGCTTTCTAGCAAATTCGGATGGGTGAGAGAAGTGAGGGTTTAAACCCCTTTTATAAGCTTAAAACTCTCCAAATTAGGCTTGGGAACAATGTTTACTTGAGGTCTAACCAAATCGGGGCTGTTTCGATCCAAAAGAACATTTCTGGAGGTCCCCTGGCTGAACGCGGTCGCACTTAAGCTCATGCATACTGGATCTAGCACACATCAAGTTTTCAAACTGGAAGAGTTCGCAGATCACACGTGGCGGTCCAATTTTAGTTCAGCGGTCACCGCACCTAGATCAGGTCTACAAGTCTCATGATATGAAAGAAAAAATTTTCCTGATCTGAGGGTGTAATTTCGCTGAATTCTGACGGTCAGAACGATTAATAATAACGCGCTAAGTCACGTGCCAGATTTGAATTAAAATTTCTAAATCTAACCCTATTCTCACTCTCTTCACTCCAGGCTCAATGAAATAGCCTCTGAACGTCGGTTGGGCTTGATTTTTGAAATGATTGTCAAGTCCAGCTAATCGGTCATAATGGTCTAAGATTGTAGGTATCGGACTTTGGACGCGCGGTCTAGATCCAATACAAAGTTTCAAAGGGTTCCTAAGAGCAAACCGGTTTAGAGTTTGATCCTAGGTTTCAGGATATTATAGCGTCATTGATTCTTCAAGTTTTGGGTCTTGTAGAACATATTTAAAGCGATCAGGGAAAATTTCACGGCTACTCTAGCGTAGCGCTAGCTAACTTATGCTTAATTTCTAAAGGAATTAATCCTAAGTGATTTCTTTGGCTTTGGAATTGGGTTCTGAGCGGTTACCAAGGTGTTTTGGTTGACCCGTTGCTTAAGGGCGTCTAATCCCAGGTTAGCAAAAATCCGAGGTGTTACAGTTTTAGACCTGGAGTTAGTACTCCTAGATTTTGAAAGATCTGACACTATAGGAAATCCAATTCCAATTAGACAATCTTGACCTTAAGCAATAAAATAATTTGTTGTATTAGAAATGGTATGAAACCATCTAGCGCATAAGTTTAGATTTTGGATTACAGCTAGTGAGTTACAGACTAGGCTACTAGTTGTATTAAGAAGTGTAAAGACTGAATATGTTAAGGAATTGTAGGTTTGATTTGGTTGAGTGAGATTTTGTTCCTTTATTAAATTCCCTTAATACTTATAGACTTCTGTTATAACCCATAGAAAAGTTGTTTTTACTTAAAACCATTCACTCTCAGGGAAAACTTATAAATCCCATGGATCGAATGCTAGGGTAAACCAGCACGCCCCTTAGAACACCCCTTAGAATTGCCTTCTCAAGGACTTAGTACAATCGGGAACATGGAGTAAAGAAACTGTATATAAGCGATGTATTCACGGTTTAAACTGAATTCTTAATCCTGGTAGTTACCAATGAACTCAATGCTCCGATAAGGTAGAAGATCGAGACCAACTAGGATTAAGAACAGATACGATAAGTTTTTTTATCCTAGCTAGACAGAAAGTCTATGTATCCGGCTCAGACCTACTACGCAACTTTTCTTCCGTGTTGGCTCGAGCACCTACAACCAAAAGTTATTGCTTTGTCTTTAGGAAATTTCGAGGACTTATAGCCAGTAGAGAATTAAACATCTTGCCACCAACTCACACCTGCCCCTGAACTCAACCACAATAGAGATTAGACTCATTTCTACAACCATAGGTACCAATGCCATAGAACGCGTCATTAGCAAAGGAAGACCAATGCATTGAGAGATTATTTTTCATTTCATGTCAAGGATAGGTCCTAAATTACACCTCGTTCCGACATACGGATCGAGACATAGATGCTTGAGCCTTGTATAGAAATATTTTTAAGGAGGGTAAAACATTTTGAGCCCAATCTAGTTAAGTCAGCTAATGCAATCGTTAGATCAGAGTGGTGCAGCAGAAGCGTGGTTAGCCCCTTCCCCACTGGCCCAGGATCAAAGGAAATCGATTTAGGTTATATGTAAGGTTAGGTCATTAAATAGGGACTGAGAAGCCTTATCCAATCTAAATAATTAGGAATCCTTTTAGGATGATTAAGACCCAAGGCTCAACCCTATTAATAGGACTTTTAAACCTTTTAGTGATTGGCTTTTCCTAAGTTTTTAGAGTGATCAGATTACGGAGTTACTGAAATATACAATGGTGAAACATTCACGGCTTGACCTGTCACGCCCCAAACTTGGAAATCGGGCTCACAAAATTCCCGATCATCGAATCCGGTGCCGACAGCCTCCGTAGCACCCCATTCTCGGCTCCCAGCTCCCATTCTCCAGGTTCCGATCTTGGGATGCTACGAGGAAGATTTTCAACGTCAGTTTGATTCGTAATAAGCATAACCAAAGGCATAACCCACAAACAACAACCAAGAACTCCATTACATTTCCACTATGATCAAAAACTTTACAAGTACAATGAGCATAAAGGAAAATACAATGGTAAGGAATAAAAATTCCAAAATGATCTGCAAGTGCTCCTGCCTCAGCGCTGCTGCGCCCTAACGTCACCTGCACGCAACGGTCATGCATAAGCTTATAGAAAGCTTAGAGGGTGGTGAAAGTGTGTGCGCAAGGTAGTAATATGATCATGCAATATTAGAGTAATGCGGAATATGTAGATGGATCCATAATATCATGAGTCATACCAAGGCTATGCGATACAAGATGCAAGATGCAAGTCAAGCATACAATCCTCATCTAAGCCCACATGTCAATACAGCTCAACTCTGAGATATCACCGGGGTTTAGTACACTCTAAACCAGATCGCCGCCACACGCGTAATAAGGTAAGTGGAAGAGACCTCACTATCCGTCTGCCAATATCGGGTACGACTCGTCGATAGCGGACCCATTCCTCGAGCTGGTCAGACTCAGCCTAGCATTGCCCCCTACACTTGGGTGGGTAAGGCCGCACCCCCTTCCAACCAACCACGACACAGTGGAGAGCGCAACCGTCTGGTAATCGGCACTCAACGCTTATCTATCCACTCGGTCTAGACGTTGGAGCAACCTCTTGGTACCATAAGGGTATAGGGACTTTCACCCAGGGATATCTAAAGCACCCCATGTAGAACGAGATTTCCGGTATCCAATCCTGCTAACCACGATCGGTCTGTGGAGGCTACGGCCCTGATGTCGCTAGGGCGTACAGTGACCATATCACACAATGCGAGATGCATGAATCACACTATCCAATCATGCAGCACATCCTTGCACGTAACGTGCGCTCATGTAGGGCAACACCGCCTAATCGGGAGCCCATAAATAACCTGTCCGAAGGCATATGCTATGATCAGTCACCTCTCATATCAAGCATACATATGATGCGTATGATCATGACTCATGGAGCTATAGTAAACATGTTATAAAATAATGCACTATCCTTTCAAAGCATATGGGCCTAGACGACCTATAGACAACAAGTACGGGCCTATTAATGGGCCCTAAGGAGAGTTGTAATGTGGACATTTAACCAACATTAAACTTGTAATGTGGATGTCAAACCAACATTACTCCCAAGGCGTTACCCGTAGTGATTATCTTGAACAAGGTTGGGATCACACATTGCAATGGGCCTCAGGCATATCCCATTGGGCTTTAAATGCATCAAATGGGCCATATCATATGGGTTTCCATTTGTCAAGCGGGCCACATCAATGGGCCGCACCAATGGGCCTTACATGCATTGCAATGGGTCATAACCCGTTGGGCCTTGAATGAAATCAAATGGGCCTAACCCATAGGCCTTATACAAATCACATGGGCCTAAACTCATAGGCCTTATACAAATCAAATGGTTTCTGACCCATGGACCTCCTTACATATCAAATGGGCCTAATCCCATAGGCCTTGACATTCATCAAAGTGGGTCCAGTCCCATGGGCCTTAAAATACATCCAATTAGCCTAATCCCATGGGCCTTGGATATATCAAATGGATCCAATCCCATGGGTCTTAAAATACATCAAAATGGGTCTTGTAACATGGGCCCTATACATAGATCAAAGTGGGCCTCAACCACGGCCACGAATACGTCGAATGGGCCTCACAACATGGGCCTTACATCTACATTAAAGTGGGCCCCAATGGACTACCAAATCAAGATGGGCATCATCACATGCTAAGGTGGGGTCCTCTTGAAGTATGGATCTGGCTCATTGTTAGCCTCAAGTTAGATAGGCGGTTTGGATGCAATACAGTATCATGGTGGGTCCCATGTGGGGAGGGTACCTGTACCCATACATCACAGTGGGTTTTACCATCCACAGTAGTGGACGGTGTACATAAAACACATATATTATGGTGGGTACCACCGTCCACCCGGACGGTGGGTGTAAAATAAATACATCACTGTGGGTCCCGTGTGGGGCCCACCATAATATTTGTCTTCCATCCAACTGGTCCATACGGTCACAGGGACCTGGATGAAGAGGAAGAACAAATTTCATATTGATCTAAAACTCCAGTGGACTTAAAAACAGTTTCCAATGGTAGAGGTTCAATCCCACTATTTCCTGCAGTGTGGGCCACTCAAGTCTTGGATTCGGGTGAAACTTGGAGGGGACCCGCCTGAGAAGTGGGCCCACCTCATGAACGGCATGGATTTTCACATACATCATGGTGGGGCCCACGGCAACAGCCGTGGGAGGCTGCTCGCCCGTCCGTCCACATGCCGCACGCAGCAGGCGCTGCCTGCACCCTGACACAGCAGCGTTGGTTGTTGTGTTTGCCTTATTATTATTATTTTTTTATATCTCGAATTTTTGAGGTTTTTCCTGTGTGGGGCCGGCATCAAGGAAATTCGCCCCGCCCATTGTATTCACCGGCTCGATACCGACAAACAGAGTCCAAACTCGGGCCTGTTGCGGTGCGTAGAAGAAATCCAGGGGACTTAAACGGTGGAGATCACTGTTTCCTAAGGTATGGCCCGCCTGAAAGTTGGATTAACTTCATATTTTAGCTCAACGCCTAAAATGAGATAGGTAAGAGGATGGACGGCTTGGATTGAATGCTTACCCTAAGGTGGGGCCTATACAAGTGGCCCACCCCAATGACCTTTAAAAGCCAACGTCCAGCAACGTCCCTGGACGTTTTCCTTCTTCTTTTTTTTTTTTTTTTTTTTGGCCTTATCAAGTACATTTAGGGTCGGCCCTGTTTAGGTGGGTCACCACATGGTGAGGTGGTGAGGTTACATGTAAAGTGGGCCCCTCCTTTAGATGGTTTGGATCTAATACATGCTCCATGGTGGGGTCCATCCAAGTAGGCCATAAGGCCATTTCATCACACAAAAAAAAAATAGTTAAAAGAAAAGAGAGGGAGAGAGAGATAGAGTGGGACACGCTTTGGGATGGAGGGCTCCGCCACTATGAGCCCTCCCTTGTAAAACAAATCATACATCAATCGAATCCCTTAACACATGGGACCACCAAAATTGAAAATCAACGGTGAGGATCCTTTTCCCACCAATATGGACGGTCTAGATGACCTTCATAATGCCATAAAATAAACATCATGATGGGGTCCATGGAGAATGGCCCCATCATGGAATGATCATGATGATCAAAGTGGACAATCGGCCACATTTTAGGGTCCCAAGTAAGATCTAAACCATTGATCGGTTGGCCTTACTTGGCCCATCTCAAAAATAGGAAAAACTACCATTATCAAGCACCCACCGTTCGATCTTCTTGCTCCTATGGGTTCCTTAGCACCTTAGCTTCAACTTCAATGGATGAGATGAGGTTTGGATGGTTGGGATGGGAGATTATGGGGTAGGAAAGTGGGCCACATTAGTTGTTTGGGATACTTGGAGGATTCCTCATACGTATGGAGTTTCTCTCCTTGAATTTTTTTTTTTGAAAATGAGAAAGAGAGAAGGATTTGTAAAGGGAGAGAGAGAGAGTGATAGATGGATGGAGTGATAGATGTGTGTAAGAACTTTTTGACTTTTGAGGTCTTTTGTGTAAGAGAGGCATGGGAGTGTAAGAAAACTTTTGAATTTTGAGGCTTGCTTGGGAAAAGGTGAAAGGTGATGTGTAACACCTCGAATTTTGGCCAATCTGGGATTTGACGTCCTTAGGCAATGGGTCAACTAAAACACTTGGCAAATTGCTCAGAACCCAATTCCATAGCCAAGAAATCACTTAGGATTAATTCCTTTAGAAAATAAGCATAAGTTAGCTAGCGCAACGCTAGAGTAGCTGGGAAATAGTCCCTGATCACTTTAAATACGTTCTACAAGACCCAAATCGAGTAGAACCAACGACTCTATAATACTCTATAACCTCGGATCAAACTCTAAGCAGGTTTGTTCTCTGGACCACTTTAAAAATCTGTATTGGATCTAGACCGCGCGTCGAAAGTCCGATACCTGCTATCTTAGACCGTTAGAACCGCCTAGCTGGACTTGACAATCGTTTCGAAAATCAAGTCCAACCGATAATCACAGGCTATTTCATTGAGCCCGGACTGAAGAGAGTGCGAATATGGACAGATTTGGAATTTGAAATTCAAATCTGGCACACGACTTGACGCGTCAGTATTAAGCGTTCTGACCGTCAGAATTCAGCCAAATTACACCCTCGGATCAGGAAAAATTTCTATTTCATATCATGAGACTTGCAGCCTTGATCTACGTGCGGTGATCGCTGAACTGAAACTGGACCGCCACGTACGATCTGCGAACCCTGCCGGACTGAAAACTTGATGCGTGCTAGATCCAGTATGCATGAGCTTAAGTCCGACTGCATTTGGCCAGGGGACCACCAGAAATGATCTTTTGGACCGAAACAGCCCCGCTTTGGATAAGCATCAAGTGAACCTTGTTCCCGAGCCTATTTCGGGCAAGTTTGGGCTTATAAAAGGGGTTGAAACCCTCACTCCTCTCTCCCATCCGAATTTGAGAAAAACCCTAGATTGGAAGAGAGAAAAGGTGAGAGTTTGTGAGAGAGAGTAGGAGAGAATTTACCTGCCGTTACACCACCTGTTGCAAGTGCCTAAGCGACACACCTCAATCACCTGACCAGTGATTCCTCCACATTTTCAGGTAAGAAAATACCCTAGAAGTTGCTGATTTAGTTTTTCTTCATTTTCGTAGCTAGATAGCTGATGTATGTTGTAAAACAGGTTCTCTATTCGCCGTAGATGAAGCGTATACGCTCCATTCGAATTTATACATTTATAAGAGATAAGGTGCGGATATTAGATGCTTTGATTGACTATTTTCAACGCTTTCAATGTCGTTTAATAGTAGATTATTAACGACAACACCGTTTGACATGTACAACATGCTGTCCGTTTCCTGTTTCGTGAACCGACGAAGAATATGAGATTTAGGGCATTTTAGTCATTTGTAGGAAGAACTATTTTCATGCATATTTTGCTGATATGATTGACATAGTTTATTGTTGCATTAGAATGTTAGGAATACGTGCATAATTAGTTTGGCAAAGAGATTCGCCTAAATGCGCACTTTGGGTCGACATACTATATGTAGACTTAAGCGTGTTGTGTAAGTGTTTGTATAAATGCTTGTATTAGTATGTATTGAGTTAAATGGTGTTATGAATTAGTTTGAGATTGATTTCTCAATTAATATGCTGGTGTAAATGGTTTCCTACATGTTAGCCATATGCATGATTTCATTATATGAATGAAATGCATGTGCTTGATGATTCACTTAAGTTGTATGTTATAACATGTGTTTGATGATTTCATTATGATTTAGTTTGAGATTGAATTCTCAATTAATATGCTGATGGAACTGATTTCCTATATGTCGGCGATATGCATAATTTCATTATATGTATGAAAGGCATGTGCCAGATGATTTACTTAAGTTGTACGATATAACATGTGTTAACATGCTCACATGGTTGTATTTCATTTCCAATACTTTCACATGATTGCTGATGTGGATTCATATTTGTTTGGGACTATACCTAGTCCAGGCAGTTGGTAACCGAGCGAATTCGTGGTTGGCTTATCTTGGCCACGAACGACGCGTCGATGAATGCGAGCCGTGTTTTGGAGTTGGCGGCAGTGGTTAGGCCACACGAAGTGTTTTACGCACTTCACGTCGTTCGACTTGAGATGCGATCGTGCTAGTCGAGCCCGTCAAGTAACCCGACTGGCCGTTGTATGTTCACCTTGCATGAGTCATAACTTCTTGAACCTAGGGTATCGAACTTACCATTGTAAACCCTGTTAACCATGGTACCTTGATCCACGAAGACTCATGAGCCGGGCATGGTGGTATGGGATACTGTGGTCGAGCTGTCGGCCTACGCTGGGGCCACAAACCTTCCCGTAGTGACCAGTGAGCACGTAGTCTCGTGAGCATATTATGGTGATATGGGACACTATATTCTAGCTGTCGGCCTACACTGATCAGGCGACGAGTCCTTTGTAGTGACCGTGAGCGTATTCTGAGTCTACGGGAGGCGACGATCCTTCAGTAGCAGTAGAGTACAGTAGGCCTGTATTGATAAGGTGATAGGGGAGCGGAGCAATGAGTGTGTGCAACAGCCCTGACAGCCCTTGCAGCGACCTACAAAATATACCTCGTATGAGATTACTAGGTGTGACGACCCTAGACAGGATCTGTGTTGGGATTGATATAAGGGAAGTACCTTAGTTTCCCAATCTTGCTGTTTGAATAGACTAATAATAACTAGAAAATCATATCACCATACCATTGCATGTGCCTGGAAGATATGGAGCACTTGAGGGTCGATTGCATGCCGCGGTCGTAAGATGATGCCGTATGAGGGAGATCGTCGGTGAGGGCATATATCACGTCATGTCATATTGCATTAACAACAGTTTTAGGATTGTTTGATTTACTGCTTTACTATTATCGCATGATTGATTTGAGAACATGTTAATCCTTGCTCTATTATTCCACTGAGTTAGCTACTCACTCCCACGTTACAGGACGGTGTTCCTGGACACCCACCAGACCTTTTTGTGATTGCAGATGATGGCGCGGCCTGCGAGGCAGAGCCGAACTTGATGATGTTGGTGATGAGGAGGATCCCTCCTTTATGCATGTTCTGATCGACGGGATTACAGAGAGGTTGATTAGATGCCTTGACACTTATCGTTTTATATCTTCAGAGCACTCATGTATATGCTTTCTTTCTATTTTGAGGTATACATGTATATGTTTAACCTGGTAACATGTTCACACTCAAGAGACACACAACAGTATATATATGTTATACATACTATCACAGACTTCCGCTGGTTAATTTAACTGTCTCTGGAGTATGATATGCTGTTTTGGCGTAATCCCACTCATGTTTCATATATTAACACAGACAACATTCAATCATACATATCTATGTTGCATAAATAACATTTTGGAACTCGAGAGTTGGGTTTTTACTCGACCCCCGATTTTTGGGATGTTACATGATGTGTACTTGACATGTTGATGGATTGATGGATTGATGGGATTGATGTGACACATCATAGAGATTCTCTTAGGTTTCACAAAACGCAGCATTTTTCTCGCACCGAACGTTGGCCCACATCTCTTGACCAGGGTATCGCCTCAGCACGCAAGTCGCGGCATCAGAACCGCAACGATGGCGCGGTCGCTGTGGTAATGGTCTTGGATTGAGTCAGCTCGGGTTAACGACATACGAATCAGGGTCACGCGTAAATATCGGTTAAGGGTCGAAGATTGCCGAAATTCAACCGGTAAGACCGCAGAAGTCTATGGAACAGTACGGGCCAAGATACGGGTCTTACATGACCCAATTCTCAATCCTGGGTGACTACCAATGGGCTCACTGCTTGACCGGAAAGAAGACTAGGATCCACCAGGATTAGGAAGGGATACAAGGTTGTCTACCCTAGTCAGGTAAATGATCAATGTATCGGGATCAAGCCCACTACAACCGTATCTCCGTATTGGTCGACCATTGAACCTATTGTTAGGCAAAAAGAGTAATAGAACCTGTACTCTTTACCCTTACCTAATTTTGAAAATGAAATTTTATTTTAAAGGGGGTAGATTGTAATACCCCAGATTTTTGCCAACTTGGAATTAGACGTCCTTAGATAATGGGTCAACCATAACACCTTGGTAACCTCTCAGAACCCAATTCCAAAGCTAAAGAAATCATTTAGAACCAAATTCTTTAGAAATTTAACGTGTATTAGCTAGCGCTAAACTAGATTTCCTATGAAATTAGCACCAATAACTTTAAATACGATCTATAAGACCCAAAACCTCTAGAATTGTTACCGCTACGTTACCCTAAAATCTAGGATCCAACTCTAAAGCCGTCTGTTCTCAGGAACCATTTGAAACTTTGTAATGGACTCTGACCGCACGTCATGAATCCGGTAGCAATGAACTTAGACCATTATGACCGCGTCATTGGACTTGACTGCCATCCTGAAAATCAAGTTCAAATGATGTCCTGGGGCTATTTCATTGAGCCTGGAGCAAGGAGTGTGAGAGAGAGTAGAATTCTTTATAAATTAAATGTGATTTAAATAAATCTGGCACGTGTCGCTTGCTGGTTAATTATATGCATTCAGACCATTAGAATCTGACCCAAATACACCCTCGGATCAGGGAACATTTTCCACTCATGTCAGTGTACTTGGAATGCCTGATCGAGTCTCAGTGACCGCTGAACTGAAACTGATCCGCCACGTGCGATCTGAAAACCCGATCGAACTGAAAACTTAATGTGATCAGGATCTAACATCCATAAGCTTAATTCCGACCGCAATTGATAACAGGACCTCCATAAATGTTCTTTTGGATCGGAAAAGACCCGATTTGGTTATAACCCAAGTATACCTTAGTCTAAAGTCTAAATAGGTGAGTTTTTAACCTATTTAAGGACCTTAAACCCTCTCTCAGTCCTCCCATACGAATTTGAGAGAAAACCTAGGAGAAAGAAGAGAGAAAAGAGAGAGAGAAGGTGTGAGAGTTGTGAGAGAAAGCTCCTGTCACTCTATTCTGCTATTATACGTACTTAATCACTACGAGATAATCACTCTTCCGGTGATTTTGACTTCATATGAGGTAAAAAAATCCTAACCCTAACCTATTTTAGGGTTTCTATCGATACAATTAGCGAAGCAGCTGACTTACCTTTTGATATAGGTCGTCATATTGACGTTAACGAGGCATAGAGTTTCTATTCGATTCATTTCGCCTCTACGGCGTAAGGTACGGATTGTAGATGCCTAGGTTACCTGTTTACAAAGCTTTCAATGTCGTTTAATGGTAGATTGTTGACAAGGATGCTATTTGACATGTAGAACATGCTGCCTATTTTTCGTTTCGAATACGTACGAAGAATATGAGATTTAGGATATTTTGGGAATTTGTAGGAAGTACTGTATACGTACGTATTTTGCTGATATGATTGCCATGAGTATTTATCGTATACCTATGCTAGTTATGCGTGTATGATCTGTTTGGCGAAGAGATTCACCCTAATGTACATTTTTGGCCGACGTATGCTATATAGACTAAGTGTTTGTATAAATGTCTCTATAAGTAAGTATTGAGTAAATGAGGTTGTAGATTAGTGTTGAGATGGGATTCTCAACTATCTTGATGATGTATATGATTTTCTTCCATGTTTGATATATTTGAATTGATTATCTATATACATATGAAATGCTTGTGTATGGTTAGATTGCTTATGTTGTATATTATAACATGTTGCTCACATGCTTGAATTACTGGATATTTCAATTCTGTTTATCTCATATGATTACTGATTCACATTACATGTGCTTGGGGCTAACTCTAGTCCAGGCAGTCGGTAACAGACTAGAATTCGTGGATGGATTCTATTCGCCATGAAGGACGCGTTGATGAACCCAAGTAGTGCTTTGGTTGATGGCAGTGGTTGGGCCACATGAGGTGTTTATATACTTCATGTCGTTCAGCTTGAGGTGCGCTCGTACTAGTCGAGCTCGTCAAGTAACCCGACTGACCATTGTATGTTCACCTTGTATTGGTCATAACTTCTTGAACCTAGGGTACTGAACTTACCAGTGATAACCCTGATAACCGTGGTACCTTGATCCACTAAGACTCATGAGCTGGGCATGGTGGTATGGGACACCGTGGTTGAGCTGACGGCCTACGCTGGGGCCACGAGCCTCCCCGTAGTGACCAGTGAATAACCCAGACTCGTGAGCTGATTATGGTGGTATGGGACACTATATTCGAGCTGTCGGCCTACACTGATAAGGTGATGGGGGAGCGGTGCAACGAGTGCGTGCAACAGCCCTGACAACCCTTTATAGTGACCTCGAGCGTACTTTGAGTCTACGTGAGGTGACGACCCTTCCATAGTAATAAGTGTACAATTAGGCCTATATTGATAAGGTGATGGGGGAGAGGTGCAGCGAGTGCGTGCAACAGCCCTGACAGCCCTTGCAGTGACCTGGAACCATATCATCAAATGAGACTACTAGGAGTGACGACCCTAGACAGGATCCTTATTGGGAATGATATAAGGGAAGTACTCTAGTTTTACAATCCTGCTGTATGAAAAGGACTAATAACAACTTGGTAATCATATTCATATCGCATTGCATGTGCCTGGAAGATGTGGAGCACTGAGGAAGAAAGCATGTCGCGGACGTAAGATGGTGTCGCATGAGGGAGTATGTCGGTGAGAGTATGCATCATTACTGCATCTCATCCTTGCATTAATCACAGTATTTAGGAATGTTTAATTGTTTGCTTTACCATTATCGTGTGATTGATTTGATAACATGTTAACCTTTGCTCTATGATTCCACTGAGTTGATTACTCACTCCCACGTTACGGGACGGTATTGTACACACCAACCAGTCCCTGTTTTAGTTGCAGATGATGGCGCTGCTTGTGAAGTGGAGCTGGACTTGTATGATAATGAGGAGGATTTCTCCTATATGCGTGTTCTGATCGACTGGACTACAGGGAGGTTGATTAGACGCCGTGACACTTATCTTTTTGAACTTTTGGAGCACTCATGTATATTCCTTTTGTTCATTTTTGGAGTATACATGTATATATTTAACCTGGTAACATGTTCACACTTTGGAGACCCACAACAGTTTATATATGTTATATATATTACCACAGTCTTCCGTTTGCATAATTTAATTGTCTCTGGAGTATGATATGCTGTTTTGGCTTAATCCCACTCATGTTTAATACCCTAACATAGACAACATTCAATCATAAGCATTTATGTTGCATAAGTGATGTTTTGGAACTCGGGTGTTGAGTTGCTACTCGACCCCCGATTTTCAGGGCGTTACATACCGCGAGCTCAATAAAGTCACGATCAAGAACAAGTAGTCACTCCATAGGAATGATGATTTATTTGATCAGCTCTAGAGTGCACAGTTATTTTCAAAGATTAACCTATGTTTCGGGTATCATCAGATTTGGGTTCGAGAGGAGGACATTTTGAAGACGACATTCAAGGCGCACTATGGTCATTTTGAGTTCCAGGTCATGTGCTTCGGACTGACCAATGCGCCCGCGATATTCATACAGTTGATGAATGAGGTCTTCCACCCATTTCTCTATCAGTTTATTGTAGTGTTCATCAACAACATCCTGATTTATTCAAGGACCCATGAGGAGCATGTACGGCATCTGGAGGTTACCTTGAAGACCCTCCGCGCACACCAGCTCTATGCGAAGCTGGAGAAGTGAAAGTTCTGAAAGGAAGATATGAAGTTCCTCGATCATGTGGTGACGAGGGAGGGCGTTGTAGTGAACCCCTCGATGATTGATGCAGTGCCTCAATGGGGTTAGCCTAGAACGCGTCTGAAATCCACAGTTTTCTTAGTTTGGCGGGCTACTACCAGCGTTTCATTGAGGGCATCTCCCGTATTGTAGCCCTGTTGACTAGGTTGACTCGGAAAGATGCAAAGTTTGTTTAGAGTGATGCATATGAGTAGGCATTCATAGAGTTAAAGGACCGTATGATGTCAGCACCTGTCCTCACTCTTCCCTTTGGGAGTGATGGATTCATAGTTTTTATTGATGCCTCGCTTATTAGTTTGGATGTTGTCCTGATGCAACATGGGAAACCGGTGGCCTTCGCATCTCGCCAGCTCAAGATCCATGAGCAGAACTACCACACACATGATTTGGAGCTGGTAGCAGTTGTCTTCGCACTGAAGGTGTGGAGGCACTATCTCTATGGGGTTAGGTTGGAGTTCTTTTCTGACCACAAGAGCTTGAAGTACCTCTTTTTATAGTCTTAGTTGAACATGAGGCAGAGGCGCTGGATGGAGCTCCTAAAGGACTATGATTTTGATCTCCAATACCACCCGGGCAAAGCGAACATGGTGGTAGGTACTCTTAGTCGTTAGCCACAAGGGCTAGTGGCGCATATGATGATTCAGGAGTTGAGGATGCTTGAGGATGTGGCAACATATGATTTTGAGTTCGGTCTGCAGTCTTCTATCGTGTAGTTATCGAGTCTGTCGATTCAACCCTCTCTTGTCGCAAGGGTGATCAAGGCTCAGCAAGCTGATGAGTTATTGCAGAGTTATAGAAGTGAGGCGGCATCTGAGAGTTAGTCAGATTGACAGATTGGTTCTGATGGTGGACTTCACTTCAAAGGCCATTTATGTGTCCCAGATGTTCCTGAGTTGTGCAGAGATCTTATGACCGAGGCACATCGACCGTGGTTTTTTATCCACCTTGGCTTGATGAAGATGTACCATGACATGAGGCAATAGTATTTTTGGGCAAGGATGTAGCACCAGATCACCAGTTTTATGGCTGAGTGTGACATATGTCAATGTGTCAAGGTCGATCATCAGAGACCCCCTAGTCCATTACAGCCATTGAGTGTCCCAATGTGGAAGTGGAAACAAGTGTCGACAGATTTCATTATAGGCTTGTCGAGGACTCAGCACAGTCATGACGCCATTTGGGTTGTTGTAGATTGTCTAACGAAGTCAACACATTTTCTTTCGATTCATACAATTTGGTCTATAGACTGGTTTACGAGGTTATTCATCGAGGAGATTGTGAGACTCCATGACATTCCAGTCTCAATCATTTTGACCAAGATCCAAGGTTCACTTCTCAGCTTTAGGGGAGCTTTCAGAGAGTAATGGGGTCTGTTCTGTAGCTCAGCACCGCGTACTATCCACAAACCAAGGGCTAAATCGAGAGGGTCAACCAGATCCTTGAGGATATGCTTCAGGCCTACGTGATTGACTTCAGGGGTAGCTGGGATAAGCATCTGTGATTAGTTGAATTCACCTACAATAACAGCTATCAAGCGACCATTGGCATGACTTCTTTTGAGGCACTATATGACAGATCGTACAGATCATCGAGTTGTTAGACCGAGGTTGGAGAGTGTAGTCTCCTAGGTCCTGAGCTTGTGCAATAGACTTCAGAGGCTATCAATATCATCAGGCAGAGGATGCGCGTAGCTTAGAGCCGACAGAAGAGTTTTGTTGATCGTCGGCATCATCCTTTGAAGTTTGCTATTGGGGACAAGGTCTCTCCCATGAAGGGCGTAGTTCGATTTGGAGTAAATGGCAAGCTTGCCCCAAGATTCATAGGGCCTTTTGAGATCACTGGGACTATTGGTGTCATGGCCTATCGGCTTGCCTTGCCATCTTAGTTTTCTGGCATCCACGACGTTTTTCATGTATCTATACTGAAGAAGTGTGGGTCATACATAGTTCTTGTTATTAATTGACATCTATTAGAGGTTCGTGAGGATGCTTCTTACATCGAGCAGCCAGTTCGTATCCTTGATCGAGAGGAGCAGGTCATCCAAACTAAAGTCATTCCATTAGTGAAGGTTCAGTGGAGTCACCATTCTGTTGAGGAGGCTTCTTAAGAGCGTGAGGCTGAGATTTGAGAGCGCTATCCCCATATCTTTGATGATTGATTGTATTGTATTTTGTATGTTGTCTCCAATTTTATATGATGCTGTTATGTTTCTTCTTCCTTATGAGTTATGTCTAGTTGTAATGATTGTGTAAATTTTAAGGATGAAATTTTTGTTAGGGGGAGAGCCGTAAGGCCTGTATATTAGTCTGTACCATTCCATAGATTCCCGCGATCCTCCTTGTCGAATTTCGATGACCCGTGACTTGTAATAGGCATTTGCGCTCGACCCCGACTCGCACCCTGTTAACTTGAGTCAACTCAACCCAAGACTTGTACCTTAACAACCTTGTCGTCACCATTGTCCCAACGCTGCGTCTCACACACCATGGCAATACCCAAGCTAGGAGATGTAGGCCAGCACATATCTCGAGGAAATGCCACGCATTTGCGAAGTCCTAGAGAAGAATTTTTACAAAATATCCCATTAATCCCATTAAGGGTCAAGTACAAGTCAAGTACACACATCACTCAACACATCACCCAGCACATCACTCACCCCATCACAACCATACCTCTTTTACACAATAACCCCAAAAGTCAACATTTTCATCCCCTCTCCTCTCTCTCTCTCTCTCTCTCATCTATCACCCCATCCCATCTTCTCTCTCTCTCTCTCATCTATCACCCCATCCCATCTTCTCTCTCTCTCTCTCATCTATCACCCCATCCCATCTTCTCTCTCTCTCTCTCTTTGGCATCTTTACGACATCAATAGGTCAAGTGGGCCCTGACATTGATATATGTTTATATCCAAACCGTGCACCCATGTGGGCATTACATGATGTATGTTTTGATCCACATCGCCCATCTATGTGGGCCTGACCTTGATGTACGTGTATTGTACACACTGTC
Source organism: Magnolia kwangsiensis (assembly GCA_037074715.1). NCBI lineage: Eukaryota > Viridiplantae > Streptophyta > Magnoliopsida > Magnoliales > Magnoliaceae > Magnolia > Magnolia kwangsiensis. The sequence continues at coordinate 76,308,908 of CM073578.1, forward strand.
TAGCAATTGGACAAGTATGAACGGTGCTGGATGAAGCATGGACAACACTGATTTACATGTCCAATGTTTGGACAGTGCTGATTTACATGTACAATGCTTGGACAGCACTAATTTACATGGACAATGTTTCGATAGTGCTGATATAAATAGACGTTGTTTGGACAATGTTGATCATCATTAGTAAGCCGTGTACCCCATAGAATGATAATGTACAGTGATACACATGTTACACCTATGACTATTGAAATAATTTTTGGTGTAATCCAAGCTCTCACTTAAGCCCATTGTGGTGTGTATTCAAGTCGTGGGATGTGGCCCATTGTGATATATTTTTGGCCCATATGAAGTGACCCACTGTGATGTATTTGAGGCCCATGGGTGTGGTCCATTGTGATGTATTTGAGGCCCATGGACACGACCCATTGAAATGTATCTGAGGCCCATGGGTGAGGCCCAATGTGATGTATTCGAGGCCTATGGGCGAGGCCCATTGTGATGCATTCAAGGCCCATGGGTGAGGCCTATTGTGATGTATCCGAGACCCATAGGACGTGGCCATTGTGTTATATGTGAGGTCCATGAGTGAGGCCCAATACGATGTACGTGAGGCCCGTTACATTGTATATGAATCCCTTGTATGAGGCCATCGGCCCACTATATGTTAGGCTCTATGTGGGCCACTCCTTGGGAGGAATGTTGGTTAAATGTCCATATTGATGGGCAATGATGATTAAATGTCTTCATTGTGACTTTCCCTTAAGCCTTATTAGGCCTATTCGTATCATTCTCTAAGTGGGTTGACCCTAATTATTGGACCCCATTTGTATGATCCATCTATTCTCATTAGGCTATCCCAAGATATTGGGCCCTCATTGGTTGTTAGGAGGATTAATTATTTTATTTTAGAGTCCGTCTAGGACTCATTTGGGGCCCCCCTAGGGCATCTGGCAGGACTATATAATAGTATGGAGAAGGAACCCTTTCCGGATCCTTAGGCTTTGGGTAGGCCACTTATGCCCAACCTTGATATACAGGGGGGTTACATCGTTAACATGTAACATGCTTAGTATAGCCCCATGATTCATGCCCATACACATCATATGTATGCTTAATACGAGGAGAGATTGCTCATTGTATATGCCATTGGGCAGATTTTTATGGGACTCCCTGATAAGGGGAGTTGTCCACATGAGCGTACGGTACGCACATGATTGTTGTATGACTGGATAGTATAATTCATGCATCTCGCATTGTGTGACATGAATACTATACTCCCTACCGACATCAGGGTTGTAGCCTCCACAGGCATATCGCAGTTGGCAGGATTGGACACTGTAAATCTTATTCTACATGGGGTGCTATAGATGTCCTTAGGTGAAATTTCCCAAACCCTTATGGTACCAGGAGGTTGCTTCAACGTATAGACCGGGTGGATGTATGAGCGTCGAGTGCTAAATACCAGGAGGCTACACTTTCCACTGTGTTATGGTTGGTTGGAAGGGAGTGTGGCCTTATCCACTCGAGAAGAGAGGGCAAAGCTAGGCTGAGTTTGACTAGCTCGAGGAATGGGTTCACTATCTACGAGACGGGCCTGATATTGGCAGGTGGATAATGAAGTCTCTTCCACTCTCCTTGTTGCATGCGATGGGGCAAAAATCCAGTTTAGATTATACTAGACCACGATGATATTTCAGAGTTGAGCTGTATTGATATATGGACTCAGATAAGGATTGGTATGCTTGAGTTGCATCTCGTATCGCATGGCCTTGGTATCGCTGACATCATTCATGCCTTACATCGCATAGCCTTGGTACGACTAATAATATTTATGAATTCATCAACATATTTTGCATTACTCTGACATTATATAATTATATTACTACATTGCACACACACTTTCACCACCCTCTAAGCTTTTCGTAAGCTTTTGCATCACTGTTGTGTGCAAGTGCCTTTGGATTGCAATAATACTGAGGCTGAAGTGCATAACAGATCATCTTAGAGCTTTTGTCTATCATCATTGTATTTCCCTTTATGCACATTGTGCTTATAAATTTTTTATCATAGTGGAAATGTGATGAAGTTGTCGGATGTTGTTTGTGGGTTATGCTTGGTTATGCTTATTACGAATCAAATTTCATGTTGAAAATCCTCCTCATATGATCGCAGGATCAGAACCTGGAGTATGGGCGGTAGGAGCTGAAAGCGGGGTACTACGGAGGCTGTTGGCACCGAATTTGGTGATCAAGAATTTTATGAGCCCAGTTTTCGAGTTTAGGGCGTGACATACATAGGTTATACTAGTAAAGAACCGCACAAATTTGATTAACCAACCGTATGAAGCTAACTAATCCGCCTGATCAGTTAAACCTCAAGTCTAGTCTCGTGAATTATTCATCTAGGGCCCAAATCTAACCGACCCATCACTGACTAATCAAGACAACTGTAATTAAATTAAAGATCTATCCAAAGTCAAGTTAGTTATGGCCCGGATCTTAACTAATGGACCAAGTCTATTTATCCTTTTATCCTAAGTACCAACAGTATAGAGTGATCATTATCAAATCACCATTTTTCTAATTTTGAATAGTCCACACTGTGAACTTATTTAATTCAGACCTTAACGATTGCGCCCAAGAAATCTCCCTACCCAATTCATTTAAAAAATGACCCGATTATCCGAATGAGCTCCAAACCGCTCGTTAGTGGTCCACTAGTTCCGAAATTATAAAATAATGTCTGTCTCACTAGGCTTGACGTTTGTCATGGGTAAAAAATCAAGATGTACCCAGAACTACACAACTTAGGCCAAAAGCTAAGTGCTTGAAACATGAAAATCCTCTAGGCTCAAATATGAAAAGTTAAGTGAAATAGACCTTCCACTCTTTGGTACAGTTGTAACATTATAACCATTGAATTGTAATTAAACTCGGACCATGAGCTAGGGATATGTCCCTACTCATATCCGTATAATTGGGACCCCGATCGAACATCGGTGACCGTTGATCACAAATTGGGCCCCTACGATCAATTGACTCATTCATTTGGACAACCCTTCATTTGATTATGGGGCACCTATTCCATAATGCAAATGAGCCAGGGGGCCATTGGGATGGCCCCAAAGACTAGAAATCTACCTACTAGGGATATATATGTTAAAACAAGAATTCTTAGGGCCATTTAGACAAATTTCTAGACTATATAAGTCCCAAAATCTCTCTCCTTTACTATCGTACATATTTTTTTGCAAGAAGGAGAGAGAGAAAGGAGAGAATAAAGAGAGAGGGAGCTTTAAGGAGCTGGAATTTGGGAAATTTCCCTCTCTTACCATAATTCCACGTCAAAGCTCACAACTCTACTATCATAAAAGTGGCCCACCGGCAATCAAAAGGTAACCCTCCAGCCCTCTCCAAATTTCAACATCATAGAACCTTGTGCATGTCCTCTTACAAGCTAATTTTGTCGTCGTAGGGCTTCGATACGCCAATCCATGGGACCAAAACCCTATGAGAGGCATTCTGAACCGTCAAACCATTTTTTGGTGTGGACCATTAGTCTTAGGTGACCAATTATTGAACCTAGGATGAAGTTAATGATTGTGGGTGTGAAATTTGTTTTGCATGTTGATTAGTGAGAAATTCATTGATAGTTATTTCTCTTTAAATCTTCCTATCAATGTCCAGAATAATAAATTGCTTGATTTCATGCTAGATTAGGCCAAGATATTGAATTGCTGCCCTTCCTCACTTCAAATTCTTATTATATAAAATTGATTTTTGATTGATCCCCAAATTTGTGACGATTTGGGAGAAATGTGCCCGCATGTCATTAATATGCTTTGATTATGTTGAATGCTTACATTTATAGATATGCATGCCTAAATTTTTCTATGACAAAAAGTAGTTATGATTTCTCATGATATGCTAGATGATTAATTCATTTTTTGGGTTGGCCAGCAAAATTTTAAGACCCACATGGGTAGCCCTACTGGTTGGGCTTTCAAGCGACTAATTTGACTAATTTAGGTCAAACATGGGTAGTCGGCAGTAGTTGGACTACGTAGGTTGCTTGCACCCAATGTCAGATGTCTCGTAATTTGCCTGAATCAGACAAATTGGCCCACTAACTGACCAACCATATTTATTAACCCTGTATAATCACACCTGTTGAACCTAAGACACCCTACGCCTATGTAGCACCCACTAATAACAATTATGATGTGATCCACAAGTCTCGTGAGCTGGGCATGATGGAATGAGACATTATGCTCGAGTTATGGATATATCCTGGGGTGACGAGCCTCCCCGTAATGACCACGTGCAATACAGGGTACAAACCCACTTCATGAGCTAGACATGGTGGAATGAGACATTATGCTTGACTTGTCAGCTTACGCTGGGGTGACGAGCCTCCCCGAACTGACCGCGAGTGATTCATCTTACAATCTGCGCTCGTATGTATTATCTAAGAGTGACAAACCCAAAAGGATCAAGGAATGCGGGAGCAAGGCCACCATGATTGCTCAGGCCTCGCGATCAGGATAGAGCATTGACTCCGATAGGGTATTCCAGTTTCCCCAAATTGCTGGATGAATGAACGTAACTAAATACTTGGCCAACATATTTACATCACATCGCATTTGTAACACCCTGTATTGTTTAGTACTCGTGTGTTACCATGTAAGGTAACATACTTGGATATTCACATTTACTCAAGTCTAAGTTTGACTATCGAAAGTAGTCCTCATCCATATATTAAGCCATCCATTCGTTGATATTCAAAATGAACTATCACATTATCAGCAAAACCCATATTTTTAGGGCATTTAATTACCTTGTTTTAGACAAATAAAGTTGTACCCTAACATTTTAGGACCCTTAGACTGTTGGAAGATATTACCATCCATAGATTGAACTATCCATCCATTGAATCTCAAAATGGACCATCACACCATCTAAAAAATCCATTCCTAAGATCTCGATCTCCTTGGTAGGTAGGATGAGTTGTCCGTGATCAATATTAGGACCTAAATCTTTAGATTCAAAGTTCTTCGAGCCCACCACCTTAGATTGGGGCTATTTATTATTAAAATACACAAATTTATGTATTTGAATGCAAAACCAACCCTTACATTTCCCTCGGGTAGTTTGTGAGACTCTTTAGGAATGGCATCAGTCACATTTAATAGCAATTCAACTGATAAATCATTTAATATCATCATATGGACATATGAATCCTAGCCGCATGGCCCACTGAGCTTTGGATTTGCCTGATTGCCGGCAAAAGGTCCTGATGGGACCCGTATTATCAAATGGACGGAGTAGATTGCATTACAAATCAGTGTGAAACCCACCTTTGGGAGCGTGTGCACGTAATCGGGTGTGTACCCACGTGAAACCGAACTGATCAGCCTGGTTAAACAGGGTTGACCTGATAATAATACGAAAAGGAGAGAAAATTCTCTCCTTTTCCTACATTTCCTGCTCGAGTGCAGTTTAAACAAATGTCATTCATGAGTGTAATCTGTGACCCACCATCTAAGATCACATCAATGATCTGAACCGTTCATCTTGTAAGGAAATCAAATCTGACCACACCCTAAGGTATCCATGCAAATTTGTGCACGTGTGTACTCACCACACTTGATGTAAGAAGTGTCACGTACGTGGCTCCCGTAAATGGAAACTCTCTGTTATTTCCTGTGAAAATCTGGTAGTCCGCGTGCAAATCTCTCAATTCATCCCAGCTATCCATGTGGAGTTATCTTAAACCTTCGCCCTAAGGCTTTCCAAGCTGCGGTTAGGGCTTCAATAGCCGAACTTCTTAACGCCGCATGCTAGCTTCGAATCCACCAAGAAATGGTGGTCAACAATTGAAAGGGTGGACCCCAAAAAGATCTTAAGTCCAATCAGGACCATCCATAAGCCTCAAATCGTAGGTTCAGGCCCTGGATAAGAAACTGCCACGATCATGTTGGTCATCTTTCTCAATCACCCAAAGAACCCAACATCATAAAGTGGGCCCCATTGACCGATCTGAGGCAGTCATCCTGTGGACCCTGATGCCAGAAGTCTATCCCAAATGTTGGATTTCCTCCATGCAAGCTAGATCTTGAGTTTTATATGCAAGCTCTCTTGATTAGAGCAAACACTCTAATTAATCCTGCAATTAGTTAGTGTGTCCGAATCTTCCAAAAAGGAATTTAAAAAGCCTTATAAAAGGCCATCTTTTAAGGCTCCCTTCTAAAAATAGAAAGCATAAGAGAAAGGGAATTAAACCCTACCGCACTGAGTTGAGTTGACTCAGGCTGAGTCATTGCAAGATCGGGCCGAGTCCAGAGTTTTCACTTGGTCATTCCAGTAGAGAAAAGAAAGAAGAGAAAGAAGAAGAAGGAGCAATGGAGAAGGAGATACAAAGAAGAAGAGAAGCAAGGGAAGCTTCTCGCCACATCGGTAGACTAAGTTGAGTCGTGAGCTGAGTCACGGACCGAGATCTGTCCTAGTCTGTTCGCAATGGATGTGATGTTGGATGTTTCAGCAAGAGAAAATTAGAAAGAAATGAAGAAGAAGAAAACCAAGATGAGAAGGAAGAAGAAAATGAAAGGAAGAAGGCAAGTTTTGGAACTAAACTCGTTGCCGAGTTGGGTTGAATCGACTCAATGAAATCATCAAGTTTAGCTGAGTTGAATCAGGTTAAGCTCTAACCCCCCCTGTTAGACTTCCAGCAAGGAGTTTGGAAGAAGAAAGGTAGAGAAAGTGGGATGCCATTTCTCCCTGGAGGCAGTACAAAAAATCCCACTTTTAGCGACGAAAAAAAATCCCACTTTTAATGATGAAAATTTTTGTCGCTAAAAGTCAAAATTTCATAGTTAAAAGGTTTTAGCAACAAAAATTTTCGTCACTAAAAGACTGTAGTAGAAGGATTTTATTGGAGAAAAATTCGAATTGTCGCCAAATGGAAGCTTTTTAGCGATGAAAATTTTCATCGCTAAAAAAACTATATAAGACTTTTAGCAGCAAAAATTTTCGTTAATTGTTCCACTTTTAGCGATGAAAATTTTCATCGCTAAAAAAACTGTACAAGGCTTTTATCAACAAAAATTTTCGCTGCTAAAAAAATTGTTCCACTTTTAGTGACGAAAATTTTCGTCGCTAAAAAAACTTTATAGGACTTTTAGCAGCGAAAATTTTCACTGCAAAAAATATTGGTTAAAAAAACTTTACAAGACTTTTAGCAGCAAAAATTTTCGCTGCTAAAAATATTCATTCCACTTTTTTGGTTGCTAAAAAAATTTGTAAAACTTTTAGCTACAAAAATTTTTGTCGCTAAAAATATTTGCAAAACCTTTAGCTACAAAAATTTTCATCGCTAAAAGAATTTTGTAAAACTTTTAGCTACGAAAATATTCGTCACTAAAAATATTTTGCAAAATTTTTAGCTATAAAAATTTTCATCACTAAAAGTATCTTTTTAAAAAAAAAAATATTTCCGCACAAAATTCCTGATATACACCTGTTACAATATATTTCATCACATTCACCCTAATATACAACTGTTATATAATATATTTCATCATATTCACAACCATCTAAACCCAAACTAGTAAATCCATCCAAACATAAACAATCTTATCCACATCACATTCATTCACGCATAAATACAAATAAGCTTAACATCATAAACAAAAATACCCTAAACCTAAAACCATAACCTTAACCTAAACCTAACTTATAAGTTTAGGTTTAGGAAATCGGGTTCGAGTTCGTGATCAAGTTTTGGTTAGGGAGTTGAGATTAAGATTAGGTGTAGGTTTAGTTTAGGAATTTGAGAATACGTTAAGGTTTAAGCTTAGGAAATCGGGTTCAGGTTATAGGTTTAGGTTTAGGTTAGGTTATAAGTTAAGGTTTAGGAAATTGAGTTTAGGTTATAGGTTTAGGTTTTAAGTTAAGGTTATAGGTTAAGTTTTAGGTTATAGGTTAAGTTTTAGGTTTAGGTTAAGGTTATATAGGTTTAGGTTTAGGTTATAGGTTTTGAGATTTGAGAATAGGTTTAGGTTAAGGTTATAAGTTTAGGTTTAGGAATTCGGGTTCGGGTTCGGGATCGGGTTTAGGTTTGAGTTTTCAAGTTTAGGTTTAGGTTTAGGTTAGGGAGTTGAGATTATAGGTTAAGGTTTAGGGAATTGAGTTTAGGTTATAGGATTAGGTTAAAAGTTAAGGTTATAGGTTAAGGTTTAGGTTTAGGGAGTTGAGATTAGGATTAGGTGTAGATTTAGGTTTAGGGATTTGGGAATACATTAAGGTTAAGGTTTAGGTTTTGGGATTTGAGAATAGGTTTAGGTTATAAGTATAGGTTTAGGTTTAGGTTTAGGTTATAGGTTTAAGTTTAGGTTTAGGGAATCAGGTTCAGTTTCGGGTTCGGATCGGGTTTAGGTATTCTCTAGTATTATCTACTATTAAACCTAGTATTATCTACTACATACTAGTAACATACAACCAATATTGGGGCACCATACCATAAGCGACAAGAATTTCATGTCCCCCTAAACAAGGTATCCTCCATTGATAACATATATATATATATATATATATATATATATATTATAAGTTCTTTATTTTCATTTACATTCTCAAATACATTTATCATCCATCCAAGTTATCGAAGCCACTTATTATCAATCAACAGGAAAAAGAGTAATTCTAAAGATGTACATGCTGATTTTTTATCATGCTGATTTTTGAGATGTACATTTATCATTGTGGGCCTCACTCAACCAAAGAGGAAAGGGATTGGCTTAGTACAACAAATTTATTCAAGTTTTTCTTACTTGAAGGGAAATGAGAATACTTGAAAGAGATGGCCCATGTGTCATGGATATGTATAGCAAGCTTCTCAATAGGGACAACAACCATCACAGCTTCAAGCATTGGAACAATCGTGCCTGCAACACAGGAAAGAAGCATGTAAAAAATAATTATTTTTAAAAAAAATAAATAAATGAGTACCTGGTTAGGCATGCTAAGATCTTAATTATCGTGCATTCATTAACAGTATATATGCATCCCTGTAATTAATAAAGTTGTGATTGGAGACTTGTGTTTACTACTGCTTCGATTGCGGTGCATCCTGGATAGTGCTCCTGTGCTGGAGTTCATATTGAAAGTGTATATGCGTCCTTGTAAATTCCACTCATGTTACTACAAATGCTGAGATGTGATTTCTCAAACTAATAGAGTGCATAAATGAATGAATAAGCACACACCTGGGCATCACCATAAAAAATAAGCTGACTAGTATGATCATTGTCCATGGCAGTGATCTCATTCCCAAAGAGAGCTTTGTTAATGAAGCGAACAGTGCTAAAATTGATCACCTGGAGTCAAATATGTTTTTCACAAACATGGGAAAAGGAGGCAATCAGAACTCAATGATTTAACGAAAATACACCACCTTAATCTCTCACGATAAACGCATGCAGTTTTCATTGTTTCTGTCAAGTCCTGGATGAAAATTTTAACTAGCACACAACAATACAGAAAAAAGCAGCAAATTTACAACCAAATTCCTGAAACAAAAAAGCTCATCACTTGTCCATCCTCTGTTCATGAAACAAAATGAAAGTTCTTCTTGAAACAATGTTGGGTTTCAAAATCAATTTGAAAGCACTATATATAAGCGTGTTTTGCATAAATGATAAAAGCCATATATCAAAATCAAATTGAAGGCTTGCACATTCAGTTCCTAAACCAAAGAATATATCAAAATCAATTTGAAGGTACTTTGGATAAGTGCATGTTGCAGATAAGTATGATAAAAGGGTGTGAAATACCTACGGAGACATATCATGACAGTTTTACATTCAAATAAACCATTCCATTCATCCATCAATTAGATGGATCTAGCAACTATAGCTAATAATGAAGGCTTGCACATTCAGTTCCAAGTAATCATATACAACAAATATATAGGAGACCATATGTACCTGCATATAACATAGTGGTAAGAGTAATGGAAAAGAACTAAAACTAGTAAGTAGCAATCCCATGAAATAGGACACCCTTCTACAACCTAAAAACTCACTTTCTTTTATAAGAAAGTGTGTGTGAGATACAGAGATAAGATATACCCTAGAGAGCGAGAGAGAGGTTTACCTTGACAACTGCTATGAACATCTCCCATAAACTGCACTTCCTGAACCAATGAACACTCACACACCCTTCCACAGAATGTATCTTGAAGAAACAATGCAACTATTAGCATACATGGAAACATCTCAACTTGTATGCTAGGCTAATTGTACCCTTTAATACCTTGCAACCAGTAATGTTGGCAGCCTTGTCTTCCCAGCAACCACCATTATAGTTCAAACACGTATTTGTCTGAATTTTATGAACTGACACCATTCATTTGAAAATTTAGCTGAAAATAAAATATAAAAATAATAGAAAATGAGATGCAAAAATCTGATCTAAGGCATGCATTTGTACATTTAATGATTCTACATGTATTCCAACCATCTACACTCAAAAGAAGAAGAAAATTTTGGTAAGCTTCTTTCAAACTTAAAATCTTGGTAAGCTTCTTTTGAGAACTATTTATCTAAAACTCCAGAAAAGAACTTCCCAAAAGAATTTTAGAAAACTCCACCAAGAACTATTTATTTGGATCTATGAAAGAACCAAAAAAGAGAGATCATGACCATCTAGTTCCCTAGAAAGCATGAAACAACTCACAATGCCATTCTCTTAAAACCATGAAAGAACCAAAACTAATCAACAAAAAAAAAAATGATTAAAGAACCACTCTAGCATAGGCAACCCCCCTTCTTTGAAGAAACTAATGACAGATTCAGTTTCAAAGATGGTAGCTCATGCTTAATGAATGAATATCATATTCCTTATGCAATAATATCTACAAAAATCTTATTAGAGTGGTCGTTGTCCCAAACCCTCGACTAGGTAAAGTGTGCTATATAAAACCATCCTTATAATAACCTTCTTCTTGGTTTTTGTACCCTTTTGCTGCTGGTATAAGTACCTGCTAATGTTAGCTACCCATACCAACAACTGTCAACTAATATTATTTCTAATCAAAGGATTCAAAGAGCCATAAAAAAGATTAAAGACATTAAGAAAAATATGTTTTCAACAACTTTTATCAAGCCAGAGTGCCTCAATAGGGCCTTTTCTTTGCCTTTCAATACAGTGGAGATGGTTGAAATGAAAAAGAAAGAAAATAAATAAATAAAATCAAAACTCCAAACAATGAGATCTAAAAGGAAAATAGATCTAGGTGAATAACACTTGTCAAAGATCCAGGCCGTTCATCAAGAAGGGGGCATTGTAAAATAAAATACAGTAGCATACACTACGGATTCCAAAAAGAATATGTCAATGAAAAGCCATTCAATCAACATACTGTAATGGAAGAAAACTCCAGCATACCCAACTCATCAAAAAATTAAAAAGAAAAAGAAAAATAATGAAAAATAATGATGAACATGTGAATCAGGTGTTTAAGAGTGGAGGTCAGTGAACCAACTCCTTTTCTACTCATTTGATTTTGCAATTTGGAGGACCCTAAAACTCTTTTGCATCAACTTGTCCTATCCAAAAACCATAGCTGTTATTCAAAATTGGTTTCTATAATGATAGAGGCCGGATGCTCTAGAAGGAATATCACCAAAGGGTGCTTTGAATAATCCAGTGGGATATGTTGTCTGATGGAATTTGCAGTCATAAGACGTGAAGACTTTTTAAAAGGCTACCAGAAGTGATAGATGATAGATGGAGTAGGATCTTAAAGGAAATTGAAAGTTTTCATAAAGAATCTGGTTCCCATGCATCATCTACCTCTCATATACTAATCTCCCTTATAAGAATATACTCAGTTAGTTAATACTCATGCACCAACATTGATCATGGACTAGTTGCAAATGAAAGGTTAGCAAATATGAGAAGCATATGAGAAATAGATGCATGTTGAACACATTGAATATGCAAATTTTAACATGATAAATTTATCATGGTTGATAACTTCAAATCATCCACACAATCAAAAGCTTATCTTAAGACCATAACAACTAGTAAATTCCTTCAATCTCATGCTATCAATAAATTTTAGTTTTTTTAAATTGCTGTTTAGATAAAATTGCATGCTCCATTCCATTGTTATTCATTCATCATTTTGATTAAAAAAATTGAGACCCATATTTTGAACTGCAATTGTACATAACAATTGGAAGTTGAAAGAGGCCCAAATATAACAATGATGATACTTTGAATTGAGTAGGCACCCAAATAAATAGACCAATCTCCACAAATTACACAGATTGGATTATCCTATAGATCCAATTGTCAAGCTTTTCCCATGCTATAATCCATTTAAAAGTCATTGGATAGGATAGATACGACAACCCAATTGGTGATATCGTCTACAGAGGCCCGACCACAGTAGAACCCATCCCACAAATGGTTCAAGTGCTAATGATGTCCAATGCGAGTGTAGTGCAGCATTCATGGAAATTCATGCCATGTAATCTGTAACGCCCTGGAAAAATCCGTACTTGGACTCGAGTACTAACTCGACCAGAAATTGCGTAGGATTAATTCCTTTAGAAAATAAGTGTAAGTTAGCTAGCGCAACGCTAGAGTAGCTAAGAAGTAGTCCCTGATCACTTTAAATACGTTCTACAAGACCCAAAGCGAGTAGAACCAAAGACGCTATAATACTCTAAAACCTCGGATCAAACTCTAAACCGGTTTGTTCTCTGGACCTCTTTGAAACTTTGTATTGGATCTAGACTGCGCGTCGAAAGTCCGATACCTACAATCTTAGACCGATAAAACTGCCTAGTTGGATTGACAATCATTTCAAAAATTAAGTCCAACTGACATTCAGAGACTATTTCATTGAGCCTGGAGTGAAGAGGGTGAGAATAGGGTTAGATTTGGAATTTAAAATTCAAATCTGGCACACGACTTGACGCGTTATTATTAAGCGTTCTGACCGTCAGAATTTAGCCAAATTACACCCTTGGATCAGGAAATATTTTTATTTCATATCATGAGACTTGCAGACCTGATCTACGTGCGGTGACCGCTGAACTGAAACTGGACCGCCACAGGCGATCTACGAACACTACTGGTCTGAAAATAGGATGTGAGCGACATTCGACATGTATGAACTTAAGTCCGATCGCGTTCGGCCAGGGGACCACCAGAAATGTCTTTTTGGACCGAAACAGCCCCGATTTGGTTAGGTATCAAGTAAACATTGTTCCTAAGCCTATTTTGGGAAAGATTTAGGTTATAAAAGGGGCTTAAACCCTCACTCCTCTCACCCAGCCGAATTTGCTAGAAACCCTAGCATTAGTGAGAGAGAAAGTGAGAGATTGTGAGAGGTGGGAGAGTATTTCCTGCTGCTTGTGCTACCTGTTGCACGTGCCTAAGCAACACACCTCAATCACTTTCCCGGTGATTTCACCGCATTTCTAGGTAAGCAAATACCCTAAACACTTGCTGATTTGTTGTTCTGTCATTTCCATAGCATGTTAGCTTATGGATCTTGTGTATTAGGTTGTCTATTCACTGTAGACGAAGCGTATACGATCCGTTCGAATTAATACACCTATAGGAGAAAAGGTGCGAATTTTAGACGCTTTGATTGACTGTTTCCAATGCTTTCAATGTCGTTTAATAGTAGATTATCGACGGCAACGCCGTTTGACATGTACAACATGCTGTCCGTTTCCTGTTTCGTAAGCAGACGAAGAATATGAGATTTAGGGTATTTTAGTCATTTGTAAGAAATACTGTTTTTATCCATAATTTTCTGATGTGATTGACATGGCTTCTTGTCGCATTAGGATACTAGGAATGCGTGCATAATTATTTTGGCAAAGAGATTCGCGTAAATGCGCACTTTGAGTCGACATACTATATATAGACTTGAGTGTGTAGTTTAAGTGTTTGTATAAATGCTTGTATTAGTATGTATTGAATTAAATGGTGTTATGATTTAGTTTGAGATTGAATTCTCAATTAATATAATGATGTAAATGATTTCCTACATGTTAGCTATATGCATGATTTCATTATATGTATGAAATGCATGTGCTTGATGATTCACTTTAGTTGTATGTTATAACATGTGTTAACATGCTCACATTGTGTATTTCATTTCCAATACTCTTACATGATTGCTGATGTGGATTCATAATTGTTTGGGACTATACCTAGTCCAGGCAGTCGGTAACCGAGCAAGTTTGTGGTTGGCTTATCTTTTCCACGAGCGACGCGTCGATGAACGCGAGCCGTGTTTTGGAGTTAGCGTTAGTGGTTAGGCCACACGAGGTGTTTTACACACTTCATGCCGTTCGACTTGAGATGCGCTCGTGCTAGTCGAGTAACCCGACTGGCCATTGTATGTTCACCCTGTATGAGTCATAACTGCTTGAACATAGGGTACTGAACTTACTATTGTAAACCCTGTCAACCATGGTACCTTGATCCATAAAGACTCATGAGCCGGGCATGGTGGTATGGGACACCGTGGTCGAGCTGTCGGCCTATGCTGGGGCCACAAACCTCCCCGTAGTGACCAGTGAGCACCTATGACTCGTGAGCAGATTATGGTGGTATGAGACACTATATTCTTACTGTCGGCCTACACTGATCAGGCGACGAGTCCTTTGTAGTGACCGCGAGCATATTCTGAGTCTACGGGAGGCGACGACCCTTCCGTAGCAGTGAGAGTACAGTAGGCCTGTATTGATAAGGTGATGGGGGAGCGGTGTAACGAGTGCGAGCAATAGCCCTGGCAGCCCTTGCAGCGACCTACAAAATATACATCGTATGAGATTACTAGGAGTGATGACCCTAGACAGGATCTGTGTTGGGATTGATATAAGGAAAGTACCTTAGTTTCCCAATCCTGCTGTTTGAATGGACTAATAATAACTCGGTAATCATATCACCATCACATTGCATGTGCCTGTAAGATGTGGAGCACTGTGGGATGAATGCATGCCGCGGGCGTAAGATGGTGCCGTATGAAGGAGATCGTCGGTGAGGGCATCCATCATGTCATGTCATATTGCATTAACAACAGTATTAGGATTGTTTGATTTACTACTTTACTATTATCACATGATTGAATTGTGAACATGCTAATCTTTACTCTATTATTCCACTGAGTTAGCTACTCACTCCCACGTTTCGGGATGGTGTTTACAATACCCACCAGACCCAGTCTTAGATGCAGGTGAGGCAGCGATTTAGGAGGCAGAGCCGGACTATGATGAGGACCAGGATGAGTTCTCATACATGCAGTACCACGACGGATTTGCTTAGGTGGCCTGGATTGACGGGACTTCTCAGTGGGACTACTTTTGACATTTTGATTTTTTTTATTTACATGTATATGAGACTCAAAGATGTATTCATACTTTAGAGACAGTCGAGATCTACTTTGTTTTTCCATACAGTGATATATATATTCTTTAGTCTTCCACTTGCTTTTATCACTGGATCTGGAGTATGAATTGCAGTTTTGGTATACTTTTACTTATGTGAATGCTTTAACTCAGACAACATTGAATCATAATCATTTTTTTTGCATAAGTGACGGTCTGGAACTCGAGAGTTGAGTTTATACACGACCCCGATTTTCAGGGTGTTACAAGTTGGTATCAGAGCATGAATGAGATTATACCGGGCTTAGGTTATGGTCACGCGACGTACGCTGTTGCTTTCTTTGACTTAGATGGGTGCGAGAAAGGTCTAGAAACACTTATAGGATCACAAATTCGCCAATAGGTGAAGTCTATTCATATCGATCGCGCGATCGAGTCCGTAATGCATCTTGGGTCGCGTGAAGCGACCTAAGTAGCTTCTAGGTTATAGGTAGGAGGGTTGAGACATTCTTTGAATGATTCTAAACCCAAAAATTTAAATCCTTGGGCTGTGGGACAACCAAAATCCTTACATTCAATCGCTGGGGCTTAAAAATCCCGTTTCACCTAAATTCTTCAAAATTCTCTCTCACCACTCCATTCTTTAATTCTTTCTTATTCTTTTCATGTTAGGCATTGATCCTAATGTAAAAATGATATAAAATCATACTTCGACAAGATTTTACAATGAATAGTAAAATTTCATGAAAACTGGCCATTAGGCCATTTTAAGTTTGTAATCTTTAGCAAATAATGGTCTAGATGGATGTATTAGATCCTTCTACCTCAAAATCATATGCTGCATGATAGGGGATTACATTCAGGTTTGCAGATTGGCCCCGGAAAGCCCTGAATAGATGTTTGAGCCTCCCTAGGGCAATCTAAAATGAACTAAGGTGGGGCCCACATATTTTTGAGGTCCCTAGGCTAAGGGGGACTCGACCCATGTGGTCCCACCGGTCACCTTGCGAGATGGCCGGCGATGCATCGCCGTCCGGCGGGGCCCACTTGATGTGAAATTTGGGCACGTGTGGTATTTTGGGTAGTACGCCCCTCCCACATGTGGTCCATTCGTAGAAAACCCCTAAAAAGGGTACTTCCTTCACAACAGCCCCCTTCCCAAGCTCCTTCTCACATTTTCTTGCTGCCCTCTCTCAAATCGTTGCTCTAAATCCTTTCTAAACCCATTTCTTATTGAAAACGAATCCATTCCATCACTTCATTACAGTTTGCAACTCCTCTTACAAATCTCGTTCGTTGGAGCTCCTATAACCCCCAAAACGTGCTGAAATCGTGTGGAGCTTCATTCCCCTTTTTTCTTCTCTTTTCTTTTTGAAAATCCATCCTAGAGGAGCTTGAAGCATCCCTCTACAATACCTAGATCTCATTTTTTTAGTTTGGGTAGCCATTTCTCTATATTTCTCACACTTTTCATGGCTTTTGTTGAAGCCATTTTGGGTCTTTTATCTTTCTCCACCATCCTCTCTTTGATGGAAAAGAGAAAGACTGCAGCGGATGAGGCCAGCCTAGTCGCCCTGTTTAATCCAGAAGACCGAGGGGTGGCGCCGCTAGCTCAAGCACCGCCGCAAGTCTAAGCATAGCCCGAGAGTTCCATACAAAGCAGGATTTGGATCCCCATACTCAACTTGGGCGAGTGATATTAGCAGAGATGCCTCACGGTGAATATACTGACCGTAAGGTGTTGTGTGAGGCGGACGTGAAAGGATGACTCTTCGGCGAATTCCTGTTGTTCGAGCGCATTGAAGCTGCACATTGGGGTTCGCTATTTGAAGCTCGTTCTCGTGCTAATGTGAGCACCGTTCGTGCCTTCTACGCTCGCATCCAGAACTCTACACTGGAGCCATTGCAGTTCAAGATTCCCTTTGGAAGAAATCGGATGGCTACAATCGATGTTCGGTTGATAGCACGACTTCTGAATGTGCCTCTTCGTAATGTTCATCCCAGTGCGAAGAATTTGAGGAGTTTGCATGAGCGAGATCACCGTATCAGGTTTTTATGTGGTAGACTGGTTCCATGGCAGCCAACAATAGCCTCAAGGTGTCTATATGTCTAATGATTTACGCCTGCTGCACCACATTTGCATGTTCAACATGTATCCCAGGTCAACAAATCGCATTGAGTGTAAACGCCTTATGGTTAATTTCTTGTATCAGGTGGCCCAGGGAGAAAATGTGTGTATGGCCACTTTCGTTTTACAACAGATTATCCTCATAGCGAAATCAAGAAGAACGTCTGAGTCGCTTCCTTTTAGCCGACTTATATGCAAGATCGCGCTTGAGTTTTCTTACAGACTTGGGCCGGAGTTGCCAGTTCCGATTCACTGCATTGATGAGTCTACCATGGTCAAGATGAAGATCGGGTCTCAGTACCGTGAGACTCAGCTTGAGGAGGATAGCGAGGATGATTTTGATGATGAAGAGGATCCAAGTGAGGGAGAACCTGGAGCAGAAGTTGAGGAAGAAGTCCAGGAAGAGGTAGAAGAGGAGGCTCAGGATACAGATGAGAGCCCTCCTCCTTCTGCTCAGGCTACTAGTAACGATTACAATGC
The DNA here is from genome assembly GCA_037074715.1 of Magnolia kwangsiensis. NCBI lineage: Eukaryota > Viridiplantae > Streptophyta > Magnoliopsida > Magnoliales > Magnoliaceae > Magnolia > Magnolia kwangsiensis. Next base: position 76,326,928 of record CM073578.1, read on the forward strand.
CCGAATTGAGGAGATCCAGGTCGCCTTGCGAAGGGAAGTTCAGGAACTTCTGGCTGAGGTCGAGGATATTAAGGCCGTTATGAAGAGGAAATTGGGCAAGGTGACTCGCACCTTGAAGGCGATCCTGTGCTGCTTGCAGGATAAGGGTGCTCCTCCTCCCTCACCCGACTCAAACTAGAGATGAGATCTTAGATGTTGTTTAGTAGCAGTTGTCGTTTTCTGCTTTATGTTGTGTAAGCCTGTTAAGGCTAGTGTTTTACTTATGTTGCTGTTGTAACTTTAACTGTCTTAGTTCCCATGTACTTCCTGTCATGATGCCTGTAAGGAGATATCCCTTGTATTGTGATAATTTTGATTAAATGAAATGCATGGAATGCCTTTGACTCTTTATGTGAATGATTGCAGTGTGTTTGTGCTATTGAGACTAACAAGGTTTCGCCCTATTTTGAATATAGGGAATGCCGCCGAAGGCTACACAGAGTACAGCTCAGCTTACATTAGGTGAGCCTATGGATCCGGCTCCTTTGCAGTCTGATGCTCATGCGGACCCTGCTGTGGGCCCGATTCCTAAGACAGTACGTGTGTCTCAGCCTACTACTGGTCCTTCAGTTGGACCACCGCCTTTCACACCGTCCGTCAGAGAGCAGTACTGTGCGTCTTCTTCGACACAGTACATGCCACAGCCTGCTCCACCTCCAGATAGATTTGAGCAGATGATGGATATGATGCAGCAGCAGCAGCTCCTGACTACTATAGTGGGGGCTCTAGCCTAGGGTGGGAGTGTGCCTCCACCTGCACCACCTGCGCATCCAGCTGAGGATGCCGATACATATGCTCAGGATGAGGGCATGACTCATCCTGTATCACCTGCTTACCCTGCGGGGAATGCCGCAGACACACAGAGCTTATTAGAGCGATTTCAGCGCTTAAGGCCTCCCACTTTTACGGGTTCTCATAGACCCGAGGAGGCCGAGTATTGGCTCGACCGTGTGTCGAAGATACTGCGGATGCTACATTGTTTAGAGGCTGAGCAGGTCGAGTTGGCTACGTTCTTGTTCGAGCGGGAGGCCAGCTTTTGGTGGCATAGTGTGTTGCAGACCGTTGCCGCTACTATATATGGACCTGGGCAGCGTTCGAGTTCTGCTTCCATGAGAAATACTATCCCCAGACGTATAGGAATGACCAGGAGAACAAGTTTCTACGCCTCAGACAGGGAGGCATGACGGTCACTGAGTATGAGCATCTGTTCATTGAGTTGGGTAGATATGTCCCGACTATACTGACAGATGAGCAGATGCGCATACGGTGCTTTTCTGAGGGTTTGCGACCGGATATTCGGTCGAAGATGTGCTGCATGAGTATTTCCTCATATGCAGAGCTGATTCACATGTCCATGCGGGCAGAGCAGGATGTGGATCAACTTACGTGATCTCGTGGCCCTATTGCTCCTAGGCCACGACCGGAGTTGCAGGACAGGCCCTTTGCGGGCAAGAGGCCTCGCGCCGACCCTCCTTCTAGGGCTACAGTGCCAGTACCACCGATGTGGTGCCCCGATTTATCATGTACTTATTGTGGGAGATCGGGCCACTTAGCACAGAGTTATTTTGCTCGGATGCGGGACAATGGGTTCTTACCGCCGCAGAAGATCGACCGTACACGCCCACAGGCTATATCAGCACCGCCTTTACGGTTGGCTCCTGCGCACCCTTCCTTCAGACCTCCGGTATCTCAATTTAGGCCGCCTCTACGGCACATGGCACAGCGGCCGAACCGGCTACAGCAGGCACGGGTGTATGCCTTGACGGCTGAGGCAGCTGGACAGAGACTTCTCAGCATTCGGCCTTTGAGGTCACTGCCCACATCGGAGGTATTCCTATTCTTGTGATGGTAGACACAGGGTCCACGATTTCATTAATATCACGTGTCATAGTTAGGCGCATTGGGCTACCGACTATTAGGATGGATGGGGTGCGAGTTTATACAGCTCACGGGTCCTTTACAGATGCCACCCTGATGTGTGAGGGCTGTTTGGTGGATCTGGGGGGCAAGACGATGGTTCTTGATCTTGTCATCGACCCCTCTTTTGTTTATCTCGACGTTATTCTTGGCATGGACTGGTTGACTACAGCGAGGGCCGAAATTGATCGCGAGACTCGTTTAGTGACTGCCTACGAGCTAGAGGGCGCATCCTTTACATTCCCAGTGTGGGTAAATCTCCCCTTCCGCATACTTAGCTACGCTACTTTATTACGGGATGCTGGTGCCCAGATGCTTGAGCATACACCAGTTGTTTGTGATTTTGGAGACCTGTTCAGGAAGATCTCTGATTTGTCGCCTCGACGAGAGATTGATTTCACTATCGATCTGGTGCCTGGTTCCACGCCCGTCTCATTGCCGATGTATCGCATGGCACCGTGTGAGATGGAGGAGTTGAGGACGCAGATACGTAGATTGATGGTCTGTTGGAGCTTGGCCTTTTTCAGCCTAGTGTGTCTCCTTGGGGAGGAGCAGTCCTGTTCATAAGGAAGAAGGATGGTTCGAAGCGATTGTGTATTGATTATCGCAGACTGAACCAGATCACGGTGAAGAAAAAGTACCCTTTACCAGAATCGATGACTTGTTTGATCAGTTGAGAGGAGCGCAGTACTTCTCGAAGATTGATCTTCAGTCAGGATATCATCATTTGCGCGTCAGGGATGAGGACGTGTAGAAGACAGCATTCAGGACCAGCTTTGGCCACTACGAGTTCCTTGTGATGTCGTTCGGTCTCACAAACGCACCAGCCGTATTCATGGATCTGATGAACTGGGTATTTCGGCCTTTCCTCTATCGATTCGTCGTTGTGTTCATTGACGACATTTTGGTATACTCAAGGAGTCGAGAGGAGCATGAGGAGCACTTGCGCTTGGTCCTGGATACACTCAGACAGCATCAGTTGTTCGCATAGTATAAGAAGTGCGACTTCTAGAAGCAGGAAGTGAAGTTCCTGAGACACGTGGTGTCCAAGGATGGCATGACAGTTGACCTGTCTAAGGTAGCTATAGTTCAGGACTGGGAGCAGCCTGGTTCTGTCACTGAGGTGAGGAGTTTCTTGGGTCTCGCTGGCTATTATCGACGCTTTATTCAGGATTTCTCGAAGATCGCGAGACCTTTATCTCAGTTGACACGGAAGGACGTGAAGTTCGCCTGGAATGAAAAGGTGGAGTCAGCTTTTCGGGAGCTGAAGGACAGACTTACGTCCACCCCTATGCTAGTATTTCCAGAGCAAGGGGTTAGATACACTATATACACTGACGCGTCTAGCGTTGGTCTGGGTTGTGTCTTTATGCAGAGGGACAGGGTAATTTCGTATGCCTCAAGACAATTAAGGAAACACGAGGAGAATTACCCTACACACGACCTAGAGTTGGCAGCCGTCATATTCGCACTGAGACTTTGGAGACATTACCTCTATGGAGAGGAGTTCGAGCTCTTTTGCGACCACAAGAGTCTCAAGTACATATTCACGCAGCGAGACTTGAACATGAGGCAGCGGCGATGGATGGAGACTTTGAAGGACTTCAAGTTCGAAGTCTTTTACCATCCTGGGAAGGCGAACCTTGTGGCTGACGTGTTGAGCTTCAAGAAGGCGATAGAGTTTGCGGCTCCGCTGATGGTTGCTGAGTGAGATATGGTTGAGTTTTTGCGAGACTTTGAGCAGAAACTCACTGTAGAGGAGCCGTACGAGTTCATCGCACATGTGCAGGTGCGATCTCAGATCGATGACCGGGTCATTAAGGCGCAGAGGGATGATGCGTATCTGACTGAGCTTCGAGAGCAGGCCAGTGATGATACCGACGCCGAGTGGCGAGTTGGCATGGATGGGGGCTTACGTTATCGTGGCCGCCTATGCGTCCTAGATGTCCCTGATTTGAGACGAGAGATTCTCGAGGCTGCGCATTGTACCAGACTCACGATGCATCTAGGCAATACGAAGATGTATCGTGACGTGAAGAGGACCTATTGGTGGGAAGGTATGAAGATCCACATAGCAAAGTTCGTGTCCCGTTGTCTTACTTGCCAGCAGGTGAAGGCAGAGCATCTCCGACCACCTGGACTCTTGCAGCCTATGCCGATCGCCGAGTGGAAGTGGGACTTCATTTCCATGGATTTCGTTTCAGGGCTGGCGAAGACGAGGAAGGGACATGATTCCATATGGGTGATCGTCGACCGTCTGATGAAGTCGGCGCACTTCCTACCAATCAGAGTCACGAACTCTACAGACGAGCTGGCTAGACTATACATCAGAGAGATCGTGCATCTGCATGGAGTTTCGTTGGAGATCGTGTTAGACAGAGACATGCGGTTCACTTTTATTTTCTGGACTCGCATTCAGGAGGCTATGCCTGTGAAGTTGAAGTTCAGTACTGCCTTCCACCCACAGACAGACGGACAGACAGAGCGGGTGAACCAAATATTAGAGGACATGTTGCGAGCATGCGCATTGGACTTCAAGGACAGTTGGGATGATTGTCTTGCATATGCGGAGTTCGCGTATAACAACAGTTTTCAGGTGAGTATCGGTATGGCACCTTATAAGGCGTTATATGGGCGACCTTGTCGCGCACCGCATTGCTGGGCAAAGGTCGGTGAGCGTAGCTTGATTAGCCCAGAGTTAGTGCAGGAGACGTCGGAGAAGATTGATATTATTAGACGTCGGATTCTCACAGCGCAGAGCAGACAGAAGAGTTATGCCGATAGGAGACGACGGCCGCTAGAGTTCACAGTTGGGGATCATGTATTTTTACGAGTTTCCCCTATGAAGGGAGTCCTTCGGTTCGGAAAGAAGGGGAAGCTGGCACCACGATTCATTGGTCCATTCAAGATCCTCGATCGTGTGGGAGCAGTGGCATACCGTTTGGCATTACCCATGCCTCTCGCGAGCGTTCACAACGTATTTCATGTTTCTATGCTGAAGAAATACGTTTCTGATCCTTCCCATATCATCAGATGAGAGCAGGTGTAGTTAGGAGAGGATGTTACATATATCCTACGACCGACGCGTATCCTAGATAGGAAGGAGCAGGTACTGCGTAGCAAGGTGATTCCCCTTGTGACGGTATTGTGGACGCATCACTCTGAGGAAGAGGCTACCTGGGAGAAAGAAGCCGAGTTCAAAAAGAACTACCCACAGCTTCTCGAGGAGTACAAAAAGGTATAAATTTCGAGGATGAAATTTTTTGTTAAGGGGGGTAGATTGTAACGCCCTGAAAAAATTCGTACTTGGACTCGAGTACTAACTCGACCAGAAATTGCGTAGGATTAATTCCTTTAGAAAATAAGTGTAAGTTAGCTAGCGCAACGCTAGAGTAGTTGGGAAATAGTCCCTGATCACTTTAAATACGTTCTACAAGACCCAAAGCGAGTAGAACCAAAGACGCTATAATACTCTAAAACCTCGGATCAAACTCTAAACCATTTGTTCTCTGGACCTCTTTGAAACTTTGTATTGGATCTAGACCGCGCGTCGAACGTCCAATACCTACAATCTTAGACCGTTAAAACCGCCTAGCTGGACTTGACAATCATTTCGAAAATCAAGTCCAACCGACATTCGCAGGCAATTTCATTGAGCCTGGACTGAAGAGAGTGAGAATAGGGTTACATTTGGAATTTGAAATTCAAATCTAGCACACGACTTGACGCGTTAGTATTAAGCGTTCTGACCATCAGAATTCAGCCAAATTACACCCTTGGATCAGGAAAAATTTCTATTTCATATCATGAGACTTGCAGACCTGATCTACGTGCGGTAACCGCTGAACTGAAACTGGACCGCCACCGGCGATCTACGAACACTACTGGTCTGAAAATGGGATGTGAGCGACATCCGACATGTATGAACTTAAGTCCGATCGCGTTCGGCCAGGGGACCACCAGAAATGCCTTTTTGGATCGAAACAGCCCCGATTTGGTTACGTATCAAGTAAACATTGTTCCTAAGCCTATTTTGGGCAAGATTTAGGTTATAAAAGGGGCTTAAACCCTCACTCCTCTCACCCATCCAAATTTGCTAGAAACCCTAGCAAGAGTAAGAGAGAAAGTGAGAGATTGTGAGAGAAGGTGGGAGAGTATTTCCTGCTGCTTGTGCTACCTGTTGCACGTGCCTAAGCAACACACCTCAATCACTTTCCCGGTGATTTCACCGCGTTTCTAGGTAAGAAAATACCTTAAACACTTGCTGATTTGTTGTTCCGTCATTTCCATAGCATGTTAGCTTATGGATCTTGTGTATTAGGTTGTCTATTTGCCGTAAACGAAGCGTATACGCTCCGTTCGAATTAATACACCTATAGGAGAAAAGGTGCGGATTTTAGATGCTTTGATTGACTGTTTCCAACACTTTCAATGTCGTTTAATAGTAGATTATCGACGGCAACGCCGTTTGACATGTACAACATGCTGTCCGTTTCCTGTTTCGTAAGCAGACGAAGAATATGAGATTTAGGGCATTTTAGTCATTTGTAGGAAATATTGTTTTCATCCATAATTTGCTGATGTGATTGACATGGCTTCTTATCGCATTAGGATACTAGGAATACGTGCATAATTATTTTGGCGAAGAGATTCGCCTAAATGCGCACTTTGAGTCGACATACTATATGTAGACTTAAGTGTGTAGTTTAAGTGTTTGTATAAATGCTTGTATTAGTATGTATTGAATTAAATGGTGTTATGATTTAGTTTGAGATTGAATTCTCAATTAATATGCTGATGTAAATGATTTCCTACATGTTAGCTATATGTATGATTTCATTATATGTATGAAATGCATGTGCTTAATGATTCACTTAAGTTGTATGTTATAACATGTGTTAACATGCTCACATTGTGTATTTCATTTCCAATACTCTTACATGATTGCTGATGTGGATTCATAATTGTTTGGGACTATACCTAGTCCAGGCAGTCGGTAACCGAGCAAGTTTGTGGTTGGCTTATCTTTTCCACGAGCGACGCGTCGATGAACGCGAGCCGTGTTTTGGAGTTAGCGTTAGTGGTTAGGCCACACGAGGTGTTTTACACACTTCATGCCGTTCGACTTGAGATGCGCTCGTGCTAGTCGAGCCCGTCAAGTAACCCGACTGGCCATTGTATGTTCACCCTGTATGAGTCATAACTGCTTGAACATAGGGTACTGAACTTACTACTGTAAACCCTGTCAACCATGGTACCTTGATCCATAAAGACTCATGAGCCGGGCATGGTGGTATGGGACACCGTGGTCGAGCTGTCGGCCTATGCTGGGGCCACAAACCTCCCCGTGGTGACCAGTGAGCACCTATGACTCGTGAGCAGATTATGGTGGTATGAGACACTATATTCTTACTGTCGGCCTACACTGATCAGGCGACGAGTCCTTTGTAGTGACCGCGAGCGTATTCTGAGTCTACGGGAGGCGACGACCCTTCTATAGCAGAGAGAGTACAGTAGGCCTGTATTGATACGGTGATGGGAGAGTGGTGCAACGAGTACGAGCAACAGCCCTTGCAGTGACCTAAAAAATATACATCGTATGAGATTACTAGGAGTGACGACCCTAGACAGGATCTTTGTTGGGATTGATATAAGGGAAGTACCTTAGTTTCTCAATCCTGCTGTTTGAATGGACTAATAATAACTCGGTAATCATATCACCATCACATTGCATGTGCCTGGAAGATGTGGAGCACTGTGGGATGAATGCATGCCGTGGGCATAAGATGGTGCTGTATGAAGGAGATCGTCGGTGAGGGTATCCATCATGTCATGTCATATTGCATTAACAACAGTATTAGGATTGTTTGATTTACTGCTTTACTATTATCGCATGATTGAATTGTGAACATGCTAATCTTTGCTCTATTATTCCACTGAGTTAGCTACTCACTCTCACGTTTCGGGATGGTGTTTGCAACACCCACCAGACCCTGTCTTAGATACGGGTGAGGCAGCGATTCAGGAGGCAAAGCCGGACTATGATGAGGACCAGGACGAGTTCTCATACATGCAGTAGCACGACGGCTTTGCTTAGGTGGCCTGGATTGACGGGACTTCTCAGTGGGACTACTTTTGACATTTTGATTTTGTTTATTTACATGTATATGAGACTCAGAGATGTATTCATACTTTAGAGACAGTCGAGATCTACTTTGTTTTCCATACAGTGATATATATATTCTTTAGTCTTTTGCTTCCTTTTATCACTGGATCTGGAGTATGAATTGCAGTTTTGGTATACTTTTACTCATGCGAATGCTTTAACTCAGACAACATTGAATCATAATCATTTTTATTGCATAAGTGACGTTCTGGAACTCGGTAGTTGAGTTTATACACGACCTCCGATTTTTAGGGTGTTACATAATCCAACCAGATTTTGTCTAATTTAAAATACCATAGTTCAAGTGAACTCACAATCATTGATGCCGGCAAGGGCCATCAAGCGAACAATAACTTCTCGCTCCTCTGCATCCTGAAGGGCCCTCGCATATGCCTCATCACTATCAAATGCTGATGGGTCGACCTCCACACCCAATTCATCCTCACTCAAGGCCCGTCCATGCACGTCGAATGCATCTTCACCATCATCAATGCTCCTAGCATCATTCCCATCATCATTTGAATCATCACCAGCTTCATCTTCATAAACATAACTACCACTATCAAAACTTCCATAATCGCTTCCATCACCGCCATTTATTCTAAGCATCATATACGCCCTTTCCTGGCCCATAAGCAACAAAACCCAATCAACAAAAAGATAAAGAATGAAAGAAGGAGCTGATTCAAGAAAACCCAAACCCTAAACAGAATAACAGATTTAACATGTTCTTGAAGTGTACGGGCGAGGGTTAGATCGGCATCAACTTGGCTAAGGTTGGTGAAGGGCACGCAAGAAGGCTGTCGAGATTAGGGGGTGGATTCGGGTTCCGGTTCGGACTCAGAGTTAGGGTTAAGGTTTTCTTCGTTGGGTTTGTCACCATGGTTAGATTCTTTGGCGTTCTCCATGTAGATAAGAAAAGAGAGAAGAGAACCCTAAAGCTTGGATCAGAGAAGGAGATCGAAGGAGATGTGGGTTAGGGAACGGAGAGAGCAAGAGCGAGAGAGAGAGAGAGAGAGAGAGAGAGAGAGAGAGAGAGAGAGAGAGAGAGAGAGAGAGAGAAATTTGAGATTTGGGGTTTTTTTGGCGTGGCTCTGTTTTTGAGCGCGTGCCCAAATTTAGGCCGGGGTCTAGTATGGCTCTGTGGGCCCCACCATGATGCATGTCAAACATCTACCCCATCAATCAGATGCACCATCCCATGGTGGGCCTAGGGATTAAAAATCAAATCAATCTCTTACTTGTGTGAGCCACACCACATACAAAAGTTAAGAGGGGTTACCCTCCATTAAAACATACATAATTATTTTTTGGTCCCACCGAGATGTGGTCTAAAAATGCAGCCCATCCATTATGTGTGTGCCACTTGGATGAGGGGTCATACCAAGTTTCAGACGCATCCAAATTTCAGGTGGGGCCCACCAAGTGCTTTTATATGTTTTAGGCATGTCTTCACATGATTTTAGATGGTATGACCCACCGGAGTTCCATATACGGCTGATTTTTAGATATCCCATAATTTAAAGGGGACCCAACAAATGCACGGTGTTGAAGGTCAAGTTGTGTGGGCCCCACAATCACATGTGTCAGACATCAACACCATGCGGGCCCCCTTTAAATTATGGGATATCCCAAAAAACAGCCATATACGGAACTTAGGTGGGCCATACCATCTAAAATCATGTGAAGAAATGCCTAAAACATATAAAAGCACTTGCTGGGGCCCACCTAAAATTTTTATGCATTTGAAACTTGGTCTGATTCCTCATCCAAGTGGGACACACATAATGGATGGGCTAGATTTGTGAACCACATCTCGGTGGGCCTAACAAATGATTATGAATATTTTAATGGAGGGTAACCCCACTCAACTTTTGTACGTGGTGTGGCCCAAAAAGTCACAGATTGACTTAATGATCGAACGTCAACATTTAAAAACTTCCCATGGCCTACTGTAATGTTTATTTCTCATCCAACCTGTTGATAACATCACAGGCATGGATGAAAGGAAAACACATATATCAGTATGATCCATAATTTTTGTAGCCCCAAAAAGTTTCCATAATTTTCCAGAGATTTGGATTTGCCCTATTTTTGGCCTCATTGGCTAAAATAAGTTAGAAAAATTGATGGACATGGTAAATAAGACACGCATCGTGGTAAGGCCCACATAGCTTTGACACCAGCTAGCTGGCTAGCCTTGGGTGCACTAGTTTAATTGCCTATTAATTTCCAGCAAACATCAAGTACGCCCCAGTCAAGGATTGCGTACTAAGTAACCCAATTAGATTACGGTACTGATTAAACCCTATTGAGCCCACTTTAAATGTGTGTGTCTTATCCACACTGTCCATCTGGTACTTCAGCTCATTTTAGTGGTTGAGCCCAAAATTGAAGCATATAAAAAGTTCAAGTAGACCACAACACTGGAAACAACAGGGAAAATGATGTCCACCATCGAAACGTTTCTAATGCCCATGGCAAGGTTTATTTGTTATCCAAACTATTCACAAGTTCACAAAGACATGGATGAATGGAAAAAACAAATATCAACTTGAATTAAAACTTTTGTGGCCCTTAAGAATATTTCAACGGCATGTGTTCAATTAACATTGCTTCCTAGGGTGTAGTCTACTTGAGCTTTATTTATGCTTTGATCTTGTGCTCACACCCTAAAAGTTCTTGGTAGAATGGATAGATGGCGTTGATAAGCAAAATAAATTTCGGTGCCCTCGGAGTTAACTCAATAGGCTATAGTGTACGGAGTTAGTACGCATTTAACTTCCTTTGTTTGGACAGTCGCGCTGTAAGCGGACTACATAACATACCATTCATCCATATTTCGAGACAATTTTAGAGAATTATCCAGAAAATGAATCATATCCAAAGATTAAATGGACCACACTCAAATAAGGAGAACAGATTGAGCGTCAACCATTAAAAAACATTTTGGGGCCATAAAAGTTTTGGATCAAACTGATTTTTATTTTTCCCCTTCATCTGGCCCTATTGGTATTAGATTTGTTTGTTTGAGTTTTTTTTTTATGTTTGCAGTGTTGGTGTTGTTGTATCATCCTTTCCTTTTATGAATAAATTGTAGCCATTCCAAAAATAACTAAATAAATAAATCATTGTCTTGATTAGATTCATTCACCATGATACTGTCAAAGTTGTGATAGTTATCAAAAAAGGTACTTTATAAGGCCCACAAAAAATATGTATGTTTTATTTAAACCGTCCATTTATTTTAACAGCTCATTTTAAAGAAGGAACAAAAAAAATGAAGTAGATCAATGGCTGAAGTGAACCACACCATAGGATTCTAACTAAACAGAAACAAATTAGTTACTCCCCTGCCACCTGCCAATGGCTGGTGGTCTGTGATCTGTGGGCCCCACCATGATGTATGTGTTTCATCCATAACGTCCATCTATTTTTATAGATCATTTTATGGTATAAGGACAAAAATGAGGTATATCCCAATCTCAAGTGGACCACATTACAAGAAAAAGTGTTGAATGAGCGTCGACCATTCAAAACCTTTTGGGGGCCATAAAAGTTTTGGATCAAGTTGATTTTTGTTATTTCCCATCATCTAGCCATGTATGACCTAATCAACAGATTAGATGTCAAATAAACAGTATAGTGGACCTTAGGAGGATTTTAATGGTGGATAACCAATCAATATTGTTTTCCTGTGGTGTGGTCATCTTGAGATTTATATCCCACTCATTTTTGGGATAAAGCCCTAAAATGATCTGTAAAAATGGATGAACGGAATGGATGAAACACATACATCATGGTGGAGCCCACAGAGCACCGACCACCAGCCCACATACATCATGGTGGAGTAGCCAATCTGTTTTCTTTCTCGCCCAAACAGAGATACCCAGCGCCGACCCTAATTAACTCTTCCATCTCTTGCGTGCCCTTAGTCCCTCTCTCTCCTCTCCCTTTGAATAGATTTCTCCCTCCTCTCTCTCTCTCTTCCTGTTGATTTCCTCCCTCCTCTTTCTCTCTTCCTTGCTCGATCTCTCTTCACATCGTCTCTCTCTATCCCCACTGAAGATTCTGTTGTCGACCACCCTACCCACGCACGCCATCTTACTCTCTCTGAATCTGTGGTTGAATGCTAAAATCTCTAGGAACATTAAGGTATCTCTCTCTCTCTCTCCCTCTCACTCTCTTTCTCTCAATCTCAATGCTGATTTAGGGTAGCCTAACCTGTAGGGTAGGGTGTAACACCCCAGATTTTTTCCAACATGGAATTAAACGTCCTTAGGCAATGGGTCAATCCTAACACTTGATTAACTTCTCAAAACTCATTCCAAAAGTCTCAAATTTCTATTTCCTTCGAAAATCTCACCTTTTACTACTTTATCCTTCAAAATTTTCTAGGAGCTCTCATATTAGACAGAAATCTTAAAGTTTAGGTGATGTTGATCAATACTTAAGCTAAAAAGTACTATGAATGGTAAATAAATAAATGAAAAGGGTTTTTAACCATTAACCTTTTGGAGTCTCACTAAATAAGTAGACTAATTGGATAGATCAGCTTCTCCTACCTCAAAATCATATATTTCATGTCAAATAACTCATCTTAGGTTCTAAAATACACCCATTTCAAATATCAGATGGTGAAATCACCCCAAACAGGTCAGTGGTCGGTGATGACATCGCCGGTTTGGCGATGCATCACCGAACTCGTCCGTACAGCGGGATTCTGTACCTTTTTTCCTACACGTTTCTTCCAAATTTGAAAAAACATATCTCCTTCGTTATTACTCCGATTTAGGTGATTTAAAAACCATATTGAAGGTAAATGAGTCTAGTTTTATATAAAAATATGTGAAAAATATAATAAGATATTTAATATAGTTTAAAGTAGGTCATTGTGAGCAACTATCCGATAATCACTTGTTGGACAGCTGCTGCTTCTGAAATTTTTAGAATTTTTCTACGACTTAAAATATTATGAAATTTGGTGGAGTTAGGGTAAACTTGATGATGAACTCTCATAAAAATAATAAAAATAATATGATACCTAGAAGTTCCTAAAATGGGGGATAGAATGGCCCTAGGACCGTATTCTGCCATAATTAGGGTAGAATTTGGTTAATTACCAAACTGAATACTCAGTAGAATTAGCTTGGACCACTTTAAATACATTCTACAAGACCCAAAACGAGTAGAACCAATGACGCTATAATACCCTGAAACCTCGGATCAAACTCTAAACCGGTTTGTTCTCATGAACCCTTAGAAACTTTGTATTGGATCTAGACCACGCGTTGAAAGTCCGATACCTACCATCTTAGACCGTTATGACTACTTAGCTGGAGTTGACAATCAATTCGAAAATCAAGTCCAACCGATGTGCAGAGGCTATTTTATGGAGCCTGGACTGAAGAGAGTGAGAATAGGGCAAATGCTTAAGAAATTAAATCCAAATCTGGCATGTGACTTGGCACGTTATTATTAAGCATTCTGACCATCAGAATTCAGTCAAATTACACCCTCAGATCAGGAAAAATTTCTCTTTCATATCATGAGACTTGTAGACCTGATCTTGGTGCGATGACCGCTGAACTGAAACTGGACCGCCACGTGCGATCTGGGAACTCTACCGGTCTGAAAACTTGATGTGTGCTAGATCCAGTATGCATGAGCTTAAGTCTGATCGCGTTCGGCCAGAGGACCTCCAGAAATGCTCTTTTGGACCAGAACAGCCTCGAATTGGTTAGACCTCAAGTAAATATTGTTCCCAAGCCTAATTTGGGAAGAAATTAGGTTATATAAGGACTTTAAACTCTCACTTTTCTCACCCATCCGAATTTGCTAGAAAGCCTAGAAAGAGTGAGAGAGAAAGTGAGAGTTTGTGAGAGAAGGTGGGAGAGATCTTTCTGCCACTTGCTGCTGCTGCTACACGTGCTAAAGCAACGCACTCCAATCACTTTCCCGGTGATTCCAACGCACTTCTAGGTAAGAAAAACCCTAACCACTTGCTGATTTGGGAATTTCTTTGATTCAAATAGCAAAGTAGCTGATGTACGTGTGCATTAGGTCGCCTGTACGCCGTTGACGAAGCGTATAAGCTCCGTTTGAAATGATACACATCTAAAGTGAAATGTGCAGATTTTAGACGCTTTGATTGGCTGTTTTCAACGCTTTCAATGTCGTTTAATAGTAGATTATCGACGCCAACACCGTTTGACATGCACAACATGCTGTCCATTTCCTGTTTCGTAAGCAGACGAAAAATATGAGATTTAGGGCATTTTAGTCATTTGTAGAAAATACTGTATACATCCATATTTTGCTGAAATGGTTAACATGGCTTTTTATTGCCTTAGGATATTAGGAATGCATGCATAATCAGTTTGGCGAAGAGATTCGCCCAAATGCGCACTTTGAGTCGACATACAATATGTAGACTTAAGGGTGTAGACTAAGTGTTTGTATAAATGTTTGTATTAGTATTTATTGAATTAAATGGTGTTGTGAAATAGTTTTGAGATTGAATTCTTAAATAATATGCTGATGTAAATGATTTCCTTCATGTTGGCTATATGTAAGATTTCATCATATGTAAAAAATGCATGTGCTAGATGATTTACTTAAGTTGTATGTTATAACATGTGTTAACGTGCTCACATTGTTGTAATGCATTTCCATTACTTTTATAAGATTACTGATGTGGATTCATAAATGTTTGGGACTATACTTAGTCCAGGCAATTGGTAACCGAGTAAATTCGTGGTTGGCTTATCTTTGCCACGAAGGACACGTCGATGAACACGAGTCGTGTTTGGAGTTGGCGACAGTGGTTAGGCGACGCGAAGTGTTTCATGCACTTCATGTCGTTCAGCTTGAGATGCGCTCATGCTAGTTGAGCCCGTCAAGTAGCCTGACTGGCCATTGTATGTTCATCATGTATGAGTCATAACTGCTTGAACCTAGGGTACTGAACTTACCATTAGAAATCCTATCAACCATGGTACCTTGATCCACAAAGACTCATGAGCCGGGCATGGTGGTATGGGACACCGTGGTCGAGCCGTCGGCCTACGCTTGGGCCACAAACCTCCCCATAGTGACCAGTGAGCACATTGACTCGTGAGCAGATTATGGTGGTATGGGACACTATATTCTAGCTGTCGGCCTACACTGATCAGGCGACGAGCCCTTTGTAGTGACCGCGAGCGTATTTTGAGTCTACGGGAGGCGACGACCCTTCCGTAGCAATGAGAGTACAGTAGGCCTGTATTGATAAGGTGATGGGGGAGCGGTGCAACGAGTGCGAGCAACAGCCCTGGCAGCCCTTGCACCGACCTACAAAATATAACCTTGTATGTGATTACTAGGAGTGACGACCCTAGACAGGATCTGTGTTGGAATTGATATAAGTAAGGTACCTTAGTTTTTCAATCCTGCTGTATGAAAAGGACTAATAATAACTCGGTAATCATATCACCATCACATTGCATGTGCCTGGAAGATGTGGAGCACTGTGGGAAGAAAGCATGCCGTGGGCGTAAGATGGTGCCGTATGAGGGAGATCGTCGATGAGGGCATCCATCATGTCATGTCATGTTGCATTAACAACAGTATTAGGAATATTTGATTTATTGCTTTACTATTATCGCATAATTGATTTGATAACATGCTAATCTCTGCTCTATTATTCTACTGAGTTGATCACTCACTCCCACGTTACGGGATGGTGTTTTCGGACACCCACCAGTCCCTATTTTGGTTACAGATGATGGCGCTGCTTGAGAAGCGGAGCTGGACTTAATGATGATGAGGAGGATCTCTCCTTTATGCGTATTCCGATTGACGGGATTACAGGGAGGTTGATTAGATGCCTTGACACTTGTCATTTTATATTTTTAGAGCAATCATGTATATTCTTTTTGTTTACTTTTGGAGTATACATGTATGTATATAACCTGGTAACATGTTCACACTCTGGAGACATACAATAGTTTATATATGTTATACATACTATCACAGTCTTCCGCTTGCTAATTTAACGGTCTTTAGAGTATGATATGATGTTTTGGATTAATCCCACTCATGTTTAATACATTAACACAGAAAACATTCAATCATACACATTTATGTTGCATAAGTGATGTTCTGGAACTCGGGAGTGGAGGTTTTACTCGACCGTCGATTTTCGGGATGTTACATAGGGTCTGAAGCTCGAAAATTGGCAAGTCTCGGGTTTGAAATCCTAAGGTGGTTGTCCAAGGCAAATGATGAATAAGTCAGCCCGACATATTGCCCTGTCCCATTATCAAGAGGGCCCACCGTGAGAAATCCACACCATTTCTCAAGATCCAAAACTTAGGTGGACCATGTCGTACGAAACAATGGGGATTGAATGCCAGAAACTTTATAGGGGCAACATAAGTTTTAGATTAGGATGATATTTGTGCAAACAATTTATCCCGATGGTAAATCCCTGGCCATTCAAACAACGGGGTGAATGCCAGAAATTTAATGTTATTAATCCTATAAATCCTTGGCCATCCAGGTTATGAGTGCCTGCAAGTAACTTATGATGGATACTTGCAGCATCAGAAATTGTGAGTGTTGTAATACATTTGATTTTCTTGCTGATTTAGATGATCTGTCCTGGTTGTAAGTTAATACCATGTGGAAATTTGTGTTGTTTTATTCTTTAGCCAACTCTGATATTTTCAATATCTCTCACCTTTGGCCCATACATTGGCCATTAAAATTTATACACATCTAGATCTCTTTGCTAGCTAGGTGGTCCTTTTTCTGATGATTGAGTTGTTTGCTATAAACATTCGTTGAACTTAATTCACAACAAACACTTGAGATCTATTTCAATGGTTCACTGATCTAGATCATCGGTCTGTTATGTTGTGGATAGTGCACCATGGATGCACCAAACTAAAAAAAAAATCTCCCAAGATTGAGAGATCCTAGCCACCAATCTGTAACCTTTCCAGCAAATGTGGATAGTTCCTCTTGAATACATATAACTGATGGATATCTTAATCACTCAAGCTGAACCTTAGCTGCTAAAAATAGTAGGAAGTGGGTGTGGGAGTGGATGCAAAAACTAGTAGTAAATAACCATTTTAAAGCCCAAAGTTTGTAGGAATTGTGAGATTATGAAGCAAGAAAAAATGGTAGATGATTTTTTGGCAACTATAGGGTGAGCTACAACACAACAGATGAATATATATATCTTGGCAATGAACATGACATGTAGATAAGATGAAATTTCTATTTTTGAACTAGAATGACATGCTTTTTATTTTTTGGATGATAGATTATGAAATATGATAAGGTCAATCTCTTTTGTATGCAATATATTTCCCAAAAACAGATTCACCTGTGACGCGGGGTCGTGGCATTTGAGGGAGCTATTCTTCTCCCACAATTCTCTAGTCACAACTTGTTCCCCATCTTAATATGAAAAAACTGTATTTATTTGAAACACTTGGTTACTATTGAAGCCTGCTTTAGCACTTGGATGGTCTCAAATTCATGGCAATGCATTTGCTTCTCTCAAATAAAAGGCCTTTTCTCCTAACAACTTGTTCTGGGTATATCTTTTCTCATCTGGAGTATATCTTTGCATTATTTTATTTCTCTGAATCTTAATTTCTGAACCGAGTTATTTTTATTTTAAAGACCTCTCAGAGACAGGCAGCGAAGAGACAGAACTTAGCTATTCTGAGGGAGATGATTCATTATGGATCTCTTGGTTCTGTGGCTTGAGAGGAAATGAGCTCCTTTGTGAAGTTAATGAGGATTATATACGAGACGACTTCAATTTATGTGGACTGTAAGGACAGGTTCCCTATTATGATTATGCCTTGGATATGATCTTGGATGATGACTCTTTGAGTGGATGATTTTAGCCACTAAATCTTAATACTAATGTGTGTACAATTGCCATTGATGGCTACAGGTATTAGGATATTGCATCTAGGCTCATAGATCTCTCCATTATCACTTGCATGCAACTTGTAAATAAGCTCTGGAATTAGAACTAACAGACTATATTTGCATTTTGCAACTTTCAGGTATCGAATCTGTTTATAATTTCTATCTGTTCATTTTTTTTTGTTATATATATATATATATATATATATATATATATATATATATATATATATATATATATATATATATATATCTTTCATACAAAACTTCACTCTTTGACTTCTTAGTAGCTACTAGCTACCATTAAAAAAAAAAAAAAAAAACCTTAGAATCTGACTTCATAGTACACTAAAAGCAGTTGCACTAATCTGAATTTATTTTACTTATTTAGTTGTATGTGCCAAGATAAAGTAAAAAGTGTGAATATACAACCCATTTCTAAGGTTTCAATGGTTAATCTTTTTCTAAACATTTGCTGCACGGGCATGTCAAATTGTGCTTTGAAAATACAGCTGATTCAAGTTTGGGTCATTGAGTTTTACTTGATAGATTTATGCATCAAGGGTACTAAGAAGTCAGTTCTCAGTCACTATCTGCGTCTAGTGCTGTAGACTCAAGAGGTAACAGTGAAGCTAGAAAAGAAGCTAGAGGATTTGCATTTCTCAGACAAACACGTCATCATTCCAAACCATCTTCATGTCCCTGAAGCTGAGAGAAGTGGATTGAGTTTCGGAAGCTTTGATGCTAGTTTGGGCTTAATGCAATCTTCACAAATGGCCCAAATACTGACAAGAGCTCTACACCTTTGTCTGAGTCATCTTAGGTGATCGAAAAGTCAACTAAGGAGCCTTCTTCAAGGTCTGAAACTTTTTCCCGCCTGTTATCACTTTTCCTATCATGTGTAGAGTAGTTTTGAGATCTTTTGGCTCATCGTATTACAAGGGATGTTTGTTCATCTTACATGGACTAAAATTCACAAAATACATGGGTAGTGTCAGCTGTAATGAATAGTGTCAGCTTTTCCTTCTATTTTCTTTTGAGCGTGGATGGTTGGAATACATGTAGAATCTTTAAATCTACACATGCATGCCTTAGTTCAATTTTTTGCATCTCATTTTCATTTTTTGTTAACTTTCTATTTTCAAGTAATTTTTGGAATGAATGTTGTCAATTCATAAAATTCAGCAAAATTAGTTTTTTCTTCTTCTTCTTTTGAGTGTGGATGGTTGGAATACATGTAGAATCATTAAATGTACAAATGCATGCCTTAGATCAGATTTTTGCATCTCATTTTCTATTGTTTTTATATTTTATTTTCAGCTAATTTTTCAAATGAATGGTGCTAGTTCATAAAATTCAACAAAAAAAAAAAGAAGATTTTTCTTTTCTTTTCTTTTCTTTTAAGTGTGGATGGGAGGAGTACATATAGAATCATTAGAGCTACACATGCATGCCTTAGCTCCAATATTCACATCTCATGTTCTATTTATTTATAATTGTTTATTTTTAGATAATTTCTGTAATGAAATGTGTCACTTCATAAAATTAGTAATTTTTTTCTTTTTTTTTGATTGTGGATGGTTGGAATATATGTAAAATCTTTAGTTTTACAAATGCATGCCTTAAATAAGATTTTCTCATCTCATTTTCTATTTATTTATAGTGATTGGGACTGTGCACCAGTTGTCACTACATTGGTGAGCAATGAGCCAAAAATGACAGAGATTGGACTGCTCTAGTCCATGTTCTGATTGAGAACTTGATTTTCATGCAAGAAAAGGTCAATGACAATTGCTGTATTTTCCAACGATGGCTCTATTCTAGCTATATTGCTGCAGAGGATATTATCACTTTATGGGACCTAGACACAAATATTCTTGTAGCTGTAATTGGAGAGACTCTTACAGTGATTGTCTGAATATCATTATCGAATTATGTTGTGTGTGTAAAGAAGACATTTACTAGCTGTAATTGGAGATACCCTACAACTTTGCATGTCTTACACTTGTGTATGTTTATTCGTTCTCTTTCACCTCTATATGTTGGTTCTTTCTTTCTTATTCTGGATCATTGCTGAAAAATTACTGATGGTTATCATACACATTAATTTGACGTGAAAGCTTACCAGAAGAGATGTGGCCTTGGTGCAAAGAAAGAGTGCCATAGAAAAAGTTCATTTTTTTTTAGTGTTTTTTCATGCAGAATTCTCTATTTTCATTATTGATTTCATTGAATTAAAGTTGCATTTCTTTGGAAATTGGTTTGGGATCTGTTTGATAGTATTTTGATATTTGATAAGTTGAATTCTTGAAGAAGCGATGACCAAAAAAAAGGAGGCGGTTGATTGATAAACAGCCCGATGGCAGTAGTGGAGGTGATTCGAGTGGGAGCCATGATCTTATTTCTTTCTGGAAGACTTTGAAATGGCATTCGGAGTATTCCTGTAGGAAGCTCTCTGAACCAAGCCTTAATTAGACCTGCTAGGCAATGAACATCAATGTCATCAGGTACAATGCCCTTGTTTAGATGGTCCCTCACATTTTCTTCCTTGTTGTTCTCGAGATTAATCATGTAACAATGCTTTGTATAATGATTGGCAAGTTTTTGCATTGTGACTTTGTTTCTGGTTGAGACAGTTTATGTTATTTTTTGTGCATGTTGATATCATTGAGTTGGTAATAATACCATAGTGTATCCTACAAGACCTTCATGAATTGTCTTGCAAATGTTATTCATATGTTATTGTAATGTTAATGTGCATGCAGAGTCACAGACAACGTATCTCCATTTATTTACTACAATAGTTTGTAAATCCCTCATAGTAATGCCATAAAAAGTAAAAAGAAAAAAATAAAAAAATCCTTACCGCCACACCCAAATTGTAACTTAGTTGAGCACTCTTTTCAGTTTGACTTGTAGCTTCAGTTTTACTTGCTTATGTTGCAAAAGTTGAATCCATTGAAATGGGGAATGTGCTCTAGTTACACTTCATATAGGGGTGTTGTTTTGTGTAAAGTAGGTATATGATTCCATTTCATGAAATTTGGTGGCATGTTTTATTTATTGTTGGATTTCACTATGATCAAGCAATCTCTTTCAAATTATTTTAATGTTCGTCGGGTGAAATAGCTTTCCATCATTTGACAAAGAATGCAAAAGGTTCTAAAGTCATTCATGGAAGTACATGTAAAACTATTAGCATTATGAGGATTATATTGATTACTGGGAAGGTGTGTGCTTTCTATGTGGAATCTCAGAATAGATGATCTTCAATTTTTCATTTTTCCAATTCACAGTGTCAATCGATTTCTTTGCATTCTCTGCAATTACCAATGTATAATTTTACATCACAAGTGTTGAATGAACATCTGACAATGGGGAATGTGGATGAGCTGCATCCTCACTTGATAGTAGACACTCTTGGAATCTTGCATCCTGCAAAAAAATTAACTCATCAACTTCCAATGGTAAAACTTCAGCCTGTTGCCACTTCCCTGGAACCACCCACTTATTTTGCATAGGTTGTGACAATGTGTTTGTTACAAGTCAGTGCATACTCATCCTTTGCAAGGATGGTGGGAGTTGGAATTGGTTTGGAGCAACAAAGAAGGAGAATGGACCCCACGACTATTGAACTATAGTTCATAAACTGCACTAGAGATTTCATTGGCACAATTGATTACATATTTTACACAGGTAAATTTCCTCGTTGCAAGATGACTTTGCCTGAACTTTCTTTCCCTTTCTCTTGCCTTTAATATCTGTATTATGTCATTTGTTATTTATATATATGGTTCAGATATTGATAAAAACTTCTACTAGTTGGAGCTTTGTGATCCAACACATATGGTGAGCACTGAAAGTTCACCAAAGCCAGCAAGTTAATTATGAATGACGGTCACAATTCAATTAAAATTTAGCATGTGTGCAGAGAATAATTCAATGGGAAAAAATATGATCTTGGATGATTCAAAGTCAACATGGTATTATCTATGGATCAGTAGAAAAAAAAAAAAATCAGGTTTCAAAAATATGTACAAATGCACATATAGAATCAAGTTGGGAAAGACACAAAAATCAACACCATTTGGCAGAAGAAATCTGATCACCTAGAAGAACAATCTGATTTTTGGTGACAGATTTAGCAATTTACACACAAGAAAATTAAACAACTTAGGATCTAGGTTGGGAAAAATTCACCAAGCTCTAATTTGAATTTGGGACATAAATTTTACATATAAGGTAAATTCATCCAGTAACTCAAAATCTGATTCTGAAAGACAAATGGGTCTTCGGTCTAGTTCTTTTTCATGGCCTAATTAGTAGTTCTTTTTCATGCTTCTGAGTTTATGGTTCTTCTTCTTCTGTTTTTTCTTTTTGCGAGTGCTTACCCTTATTTTTGTTTTCTTCCAAATTCCTACTGTAAAGAAATAAGTGCTTGTTTTATGATGGAGAAGGGAAAAAATAGAGAAAAATCTGATCATTTCATATTAGTGTGTGCATCTCTACTATTAGTGTTGGTTCGGTCCTTTTCTTGTATGTGGGGGTGGTGATGGCATGTGTTGTTTTCTTCTTTATACAGACAAATAGTTCTTGATAGCCAACTTTTGGAGTGTGCTATACTACTCACATTGATTGATGTGCAGGGCCCCATAATTTCTCTCCTGTGTTATTTTATTTATTACTTTTTATATAGTCAAGCCAAAGTCTTTTGATCTCTTTATTTTACGGGAAGATGCTTCCAACAAAATTTCTTGTATAGACTCGAGACAATAAAAACTTAGTAGCCTGAGAAGAAATTAAATTGGTTTATCATATCCATCTCACACTGATCTTTTTTTTTTTTTTTGGGGGGGGGGGCCTCTGCGGCTTTTATTTTGATTTTAGTCTAATGTTTATCTGCCCATACAATGAAGAACTAAGCATATGGAATTGAGCCCCAACCCTTCACGAATAAACATTACAATGGGCTATAGAAAGCTTTTAATTGGCATTCAATTACCATTGTTTTCTGTTGTGTGGTCCACCTGGGATTTGGATCTACCTCTCATGCCCTAAAATGAGGGGTAAAAATGGATGGACATGCCATCCATCTTTAGCAAATGTGTAGATGTAAAAAAAGGCCAAACAAAGATGAATTGGATCATCTATTTAGTGGATCATACATTCTTGTGGCAACTTGTGTGTAAAAATATAATATAAATACATACATATATATATATATATATATATATATATATATATATATATATATATATATATATATATATATATATATATATATATATATATGTATGTATGTATGTATGTATATAAGTTTGCCATACATTCTTGTGGCAACTTGTGTGTAAAAATGTGTACAGGTCTGATAGGCCTGATTTTTAATTCATCGATATCTATTTTGGGTTTTCTTTTCATTTTCTATTGATTTGTATTCTGGGTTTCCTTTGAATTTTCATCTAATGGTTTTTTGGGTTTTGATTAATATCAGTTTCTTGGGTCTTCATCAATACCTACTTTGGTTTTTCTTTTGATTCCCTCAATCATCAATAGAAATCAAGCAACAATAAGTTATAATCTTATTTTCTCAATGTAGAAATCCAATGAGAATGCTGCTCAAATGTAGAGATCTAATGAGAAAATCATCACTGGCATATGATAGTTCTTATATATATGGCCTACATTCTATCAAACATATGGTATGTAATGAGATCATGTAGAAAAGAAACTCTTCATTCAAGGCAGCCATAACCTTGGTTAGGGTTTGGGCTGAAAGTACAAGTGTGGGAGCCGATGCTTTTAGAGTCTGAACTCATTCTTTTGAAAAATAAAAAAATAAAAATATTAGTAAATATGGATTTTCTTGTTAAGAAGAAAATGGAGGGTAAATAAGAGATATAACTGAAACTTTACATTGTGAAAAGTAATATTAACCATCTTACTTTCCCCGTTGAATTTGACGTCCAAGAAATGGACCTTTTCCAGAAAACCATTAAATCCTTCTCAGAAATTTGAGTTTACTGAACTAAATTGAATTATTATAATTCAATTTTGTTGAATATCCAAACGCAAGGTTTCCATGAATTAGGCAAATGAATTCATTCTAACCCATTTTATTGAATATCCAAATGCAAGGATTTATTATTATTATTATTATTATTATTATTATTATTATTATTATTTTGTGATATGCAATAGTTTTTCAGAATCACATGTAGGTGCATACTTGTGCTCATTCACATGGACTTTGACTATCTTTCTTAAATTTCTTTGATTTTTCTAATTTTTTTATCTAATTTTAAATTTTTAGGCCCTAAAACAAGATTCAATGTGCCGTCAACAATGCTAACAAAATCGTCCAGGTCAAATTGTTGATTGGACTTGATTTTATTTAAATGAGCAGACTTGAATGTGTGTCGGAGCTATCTAGATGTTGAGCGGGGGTCCTTGGAATGTGGGAACCACTGTTATGACCATGATAAAGTTGTCTATTTTCTATGGACAACATTGGAGTGGCTTGACCATTTGGACAGGCCGTGTTTATATCTGTATTTGTTTAAAATTGATGGAGTAGACCCGAATGTGCGTTGGAGCTATTCAGATGTTGAGCGGGGGTCCCTAGAAGGTGAGAATCGCTGTTATGACTATGATGAAGGTATCCATTTCCTATGGACAACATTAGAGGGGCCTGTCCATTTGGACATGACACGTTTATGTGTTTGATCGAAATTAATGGAGCAGACCCGGATGTGTGTCAGATCTATCCGGATGAGCGGGGGTCCCTAGAAGGTGGGAACCACTGTTATGACCATGATAAAGTAGTCCATTTCTTATGGATGACATTAAAAGGACTTGGCCATTTGGACATGCCGTGTTTATATTTGTATTTGTAAGGACCACACCCTTAACCTAAACCCAAACCCATTCTCAAATCCAAAAACCTATAACACAAACCTAAACCTTAACCTAAACCTATAACCTAAACCTAAATTAAAACCAAACCTAAACCTATAACCTATAACCTAAATCAAAACCTATAACCTAAACTCAATTCCCTAAAGCTAAACCTAAACTTAATCTTAATCTCAACTCCCAAACCTAAACCTAAACCTAAACTTAAACCCAATCCCGAAACCAAACTCGATTTCCTAAACCTAAACCATAATCCATTCTCAAATCCAAAAATCTAAAACCTAAACCTAAACCAAAACCAAAACCAAAACCAAAACCTATAACCTAAACCCAAACCCATTCTCAAATCCTAAAACCTATAACCTAAACCAAAACTAAAACCAAAACCTATAACCTAAACCCAAACCCATTCTCAAATCCTAAAACCTATAACCTAAACCTAAATCTTAACCTAAACCTATAACCTATAACCTAAACCAAAACTAAAACCTATAACCTATAACCTAAATCAAAACCAAAACCTAAACCTATAACCTATAACCTAAATCAAAACTAAAACCCAAATCTATAACCTATAACCTAAATCAAAACCTATAACCTAAACCTTAACCCAAACCTATAACCTATAACCTAAATCAAAGCCAAAACCTAAACTAATTCCCTAAACCTATAACCTATAACCTAAATCAAAATCTATAACCAAAACCAAAACCTATAATGTAAACCCGAACCCATTCTCAAATCCTATAACCTATAACCTAAACCTAATCCTAAAACCTACAACTTAAACCAAAACCTATAACCCAAACCAAAACCAAAAACTATAGCCTAAACCCAAACCCATTCTCAAATCCAAAAACTATAAACTAAACCTAAACCTTAACCTAAACCGTTAACCTATAACCTAAACCTAAACCAAAACCTATAACCTAAACCTGAACCAATTATCAAATCCCAAAACCTAAAACCTAAACCGAAACCAAAACCTATAACTTAAACCTGAACCCATTCTCAAATCCCAAAACCCAAATCCAAACCTAAACCTAAACCTATAACCTAAACTCAAATCCCTAAACCTAAACTTAAACCTAATCTTATAACCTAAACTCAAATCCCTAAACCTTAACCTATAACCTAACCTAAACCTATACTTATAACCTAAAACTATTCTCAAATCTCAAAACATATAACCTAAACTCAAATCCCTAAACCTAAACCTAGACCTAAACCTAAACCTATAATTTAAACTCAAATCCCTAAACCTTATCATATAACCTAACCTAAACCTATACTTATAACCTAAAACTATTCCCAAATCCCAAAACCTATAACCTAAATCTAACCTTTTCCTAAACCTATAACCTAAACTCAATTCCCTAAAGCTAAACCTACACCTAATCCTAATCACAACTCCCAAACCTAAACCTAAACCTAAACTTGAAAACCCAAACTTAAACCCAATCCCGAAACCAAACCCAATTTCCTAAACCTAAACCATAACCCATTCTCAAATCCAAAAAACCTATAACCTAAACCAAAACCAAAATCAAAACCTATAACCTAAACCCAAACCCATTCTCAAATCCCAAAACCTATAACCTAAACTAAAACCAAAACCTATAACCTAAATCCAAACCCATTCTCAAATCCCAAAACCTATAACCTAAACCTAAACCTTAACCTAAACCTATAACCTATAACCTAAACTAAAACCTATAACCTAAACCAAAACCAAAACTTATAACCTAACCCGAACCCATTCTTAAATCCCAAAACCTATAATCTAAACCTAAACCTATAACCTATAACCAAAACCAAAACCAAAACCTATAACCTAAACCCGAACTCATTCTCAAATCCTAAAACCTATAACCTAAACCTAAACCTTAACATAAACCTATAACTTATAACCTAAATTAAAACCTATAATCTAAACTAAAATCAAAACCTATAACCTAAACCCGAATCCATTCTCAAATCAAAAAACCTAAAACCTATAACCTAAACCCAAACCCATTCTCAAATCCCTAAACCTATAACCTAAACCTAATCCTATAACCCAAACTCAAATCCCTAAACCTTAACCTATAACCTAACCTAAACCTATACTTATAACCAAAAACTATTCCCAAATCCCAAAACCTATAACCTAAACCTAAACCTAAACTTATAACCTAAAACTATTCCCAAATCCCAAAACCTATAACCTAAACCTAACCTTTCCCTAAACCTATAACCTAAACTCAATTTCCTAAAGCTAAACCTACACCTAATCCTAATCTCAACTCCCTAACCTAAACTTAAACCTAAACTTGAAAACCCGAACTTAAACCCAATCCCGAAACTGAAACTGATTTCCTAAACCTAAACCATAACCCATTCTCAAATCCAAAAACATATAACCTAAACCAAAACCAAAACTAAAACCTATAACCTATAACCTAAACCTGAACCCATTCTCAAATTTCAAAACCTATAACCTAAACCAAAACTAAAACCTATAACCTAAACCTGAACCCATTCTCAAATCCTAAAACTTATAACCTAAACCTAAACCTTAACCTAAACCTATAACCTATAACCTAAACCAAAACCTATAACCAAAACCAAAACGAAAACCTATAATCTAAACCTATAACCTATAACCTAAATCAAAACCAAAACCTAAACTTATAACCTATAACCTAAATCAAAACCTATAACCTAAACCTAAACCTTAACCTAAACCTATAACCTATAACCTAAATCAAAACCAAAACCTAAACCTAAAACCTAAACCTATAACCTATAACCTAAATCAAAACCAAAACCTAAACCTAAAACCTAAACCTATAACCTATAACCTAAATCAAAACTTATAACATAAACCAAAACCAAAACCTATAATATAAACCCGAACCCATTCTCAAATCCTATAACCTAAAACCTAAACCTAAACCTAAAACCTATACTTAAACCAAAGCCTATAACCTAAATCAAAACCAAATCCTATAGCCTAAACCCAAACCCATTCTCAAATCCAAAAACCTATAACCTAAACCCAAACCCATTCTCAAATCCAAAAACCTATAACCTAAACCTAAACATTAACCTAAACCGTTAACCTATAACCTAAATCAAAACCTATAACCTAAACCAAAACCTATAACCTAAACTTGAACCCATTATCAAAACTTATAACCTAAACCCAAACCCATTCTCAAATCCCAAAACTTATAACCTAAACCTAGACCTTAACCTTAACCTATAACCTCTACTTATAACCTTAACCTAAACCTAAACCTTAACCTAAACTCAAATTCCTAAACCTTAACCTATAATCCAACCTAAACCTATACTTATAACCTAAACCTATTCTCAAATCCCAAAACTTATACTTATAACCTTAACCTAGACCTTAACCTTTACCTATAACCTATACTTATAACCTATACCTAAACTTATAACCTTAACCTAAACATATTCTCAAATCCCAAAACTTATAACCTAAATCTAGACCTTAACCTTAACCTATAACCTCTACGTATAACCATAACATAAACTTACAACCTTAACCTAAACCTACACATTAACCTAAACTCAAATCCCTAAACCTTAACCTATAATCCAACCTAAACCTATACTTATAACCTAAACCTATTCTCAAATCCCAAAACCTATACTTATAACAAAAACCTAAACCTAAACCTATAACCTATAACCTAAAACCTAAACCCAAACCTAAACCCAATCCCGAACCCGAACCTGATTTCCTAAACCTAAACCTTAACCTATTCTCAATCCCTAAACCTATAGCTTATAACTTAAACCTAAACCTTAACCTAAACCTAAACCTAAACCTTAACCTAAACCTATAACCTTAACCTAAACCAAAACCTATGACTTAAAACCTTAACCCATAACCTATAACCTAAACTTATAACCTATAACCTAAACTTAACCAAAACCTAAAACCTAAACCTTAACCTATAACTTAAAACCTAAACCTAAACCTAAAACTTAAATGTATTCTCAAATCTTTAAACCTAAACCTACACCTAATCCTAATCTCAACTCCCTAACCTAAACCTAAACCTAAACTTGAAAACCCAAACCTAAACCCGATCCCAAACCTAAACCTGATTTTCTAAACTTAAACATAAACCTTAACCTATTCTCAATTCCCTAAACCTATAACCTATAACCTATAACCTAATACCTAATCCTAAACTTTAACCTATAAACAAAACCTTAACCTATAACCAATAACCCAATAACCTAAACTTAAAACCAAAACCTAAACCTATAAACCTAAACCTAAACCTAAAACTAAACCTAAACCTAAAACCTAAATGTATTCTCAAATCCCTAAACTTAAACCTACACCTAATCCTAATCTCAACTCCCTAACCTAAACCTAAACTTAAACTTGAAAACCCAAACCTAAACCCAAACCCGATTTCCTAAACCTAAACCTAAACCTTAACCTATTCTCGATTCCCTAAAGCTATAACCTATAACCTATAACCTATAACCTATAACCTAAACCTAACCTAAACCTATAACCTAAAACCTAAACCTAAACCTATAACCTAAAAGTATTCTTAAATCCCCAAACCTAAACTTACACCTAATCCTAATCTCAACTCCCTAACCTAAACTTAAACTTGAAAACTCAAACCTAAACCCGATCCCAAACCTGAACCCAATTTCTTAAACCTAGACCTTAACCTACTCTTAATTCCCTAAAGCTATAACCTATAACCTAACTTAAACCTAAACCTATAATTGACACTTATAACCTAAACCTAAACCTAAAACCTAAATGTATTCTCAAATCCCTAAACCTACACCTACACCTAATCCTAATCTCAACTCCTTAACCTAAACCTAAACTTGAAACCCAAAACCTAAACCCGACCCTGAACCGGAACCCAATTTTCTCAACCTAAACCTATAATCTATTCTCAATTCCCTAAACCTTAACCTATAACCTAACTTAAACCTAAACCTATAACCTACACTTATAACCTAAACCTAAACCTATAACCTATACCTATACCTAAAACCTAAATGTAATCTCAAATACCTAAACCTAAACCTACACCTAAACCTAATCTCAACTCCCTAACCTAAACCTAAACTTGAAAACCGAAACCTAAACCCGATACCAAACCCAAACCAGAACCTAATTTCTTAAACCTAAACCTTAACCTATTCTCAATTCCCTAAAGCTATAACCTATAACCTATAACCTAAACCTAACCTAAACCTATAACCTTAACCTAAACCTAAAACTTAAATGTATTCTTAAATCCCCAAACCTAAACTTACACCTAATCCTAATCTCAACTCCCTAACCTAAACTTAAACTTGAAAACTCAAACCTAAACCCGATCCCAAACCTGAACCCGATTTCCTAAACCTAAACCTTAACCTATTCTCAATTCCCTAAAGCTATAACCTATAACCTATAACCTAAACCTAACCTAAACCTATAACCTTAACCTAAACCTAAAACTTAAATGTATTCTTAAATCCCCAAACCTAAACTTACACCTAATCCTAATCTCAACTCCCTAACCTAAACTTAAACTTGAAAACTCAAACCTAAACCCGATCCCAAACCTGAACCCGATTTCCTAAACCTAGACCTTAACCTATTCTCAATTCCCTAAAGCTATAACCTATAACCTAACTTAAACCTAAACCTATAACTGACACTTATAACCTAAGCCTAAACCTAAAACCTAAATGTATTCTCAAATCCCTAAACCTACACCTACACCTAATCCTAATCTCAACTCCTTAACCTAAACCTAAACTTGAAACCCCAAACCTAAACCCGAACCCGAACCGGAACCCAATTTCCTAAACCTAAACCTATAACCTATTCTCAATTCCCTAAACCTTAACCTATAACCTAACTTAAACCTAAACCTATAACCTACACTTATAACCTAAACCTAAACCTATAACCTATACCTATACCTAAAACCTAAATGTAATCTCAAATACCTAAACCTAAACCTAATCTCAACTCCCTAACCTAAACCTAAACTTGAAAACTGAAACCTAAACCCGATATCGAACCCAAATCAGAACCTGATTTCTTAAGCCTAAACCTTAACCTATTCTCAATTCCCTAAAGCTATAACCTATAACCTATAACCTATAACCTAAACCTAACCTAAACCTATAACCTTAACCTAAACCTAAAACCTAAATGTATTCTTAAATCCCCAAACCTAAACCTACACCTAATCCTAATCTCAACTCCCTAACCTAAACTTAAACTTGAAAACTCAAACCTAAACCCGATCCCAAACCTGAACCCGATTTCCTAAACCTGTACCTTAACCTATTCTCAATTCCCTAAAGCTATAACCTATAACCTAACTTTAACTTAAACCTAAACCTATAACTGACACTTATAACCTTAGCCTAAACCTATAACCTAAATGTATTCTCAAATCCCTAAACCTACACCTACACCTACACCTAATCCTAATCTCAACTCCTTAACCTAAACCTAAACTTGAAACCCCAAACCTAAACCCAAACCCGAACCCGAACCCGATTTCCTAAACCTAAACCTTAACCTATTCTCAATTCCCTAAACCTTAACCTATAACCTAACTTAAACTTAAACCTATAACCTACACTTATAACCTAAACCTAAACCTATAACATATACCTATACCTAAAACCTAAATATAATCTCAAATATCTAAACCTAAACCTACACTTAATCCTAATCTCAACTCTCTAACCTAAACCTAAACTTGAAAACCGAAACCTAAACCCGATACTGAACCCGAACCAGAACCTGATTTCTTAAACCTAAACCTTAACCTATTCTCAATTCCCTAAAGCTATAACCTATAACCTATAACCTATAACCTAAACCTAACCTAAACCTATAACCTTAACCTAAACCTAAAACCTAAATGTATTCTTAAATCTTCAAACCTAAACCTATACCTAATCCTAATCTCAACTCCCTAACCTAAACTTAAACTTGAAAACTCAAACCTAAACATGATCCCAAACCTAAACCCGATTTCCTAAACCTAGACCTTAACCTATTCTCAATTCCTTAAACCTATAACTTATAACCTAACTTAAACCTAAACCTATAACTAACACTTATAACCTAAACCTAAACCTATAACCTAAACTTAAAACCTAAATGTATTCTCAAATCCCTAAACCTACACCTACACCTAATCCCAATCTCAACTCCTTAACCTAAACCTAAACTTGAAACTGGAACCGGAACCCGATTTCCTAAACCTAAACCTTAACCTATTCTCAATTACCTAAACCTTAACCTATAACCTACACTTATAACCTAAACCTAAACCTATAACCTATACCTATACCTAAAACCTAAATGTAATCTCAAATACCTAAACCTAAACCTACACCTAATCCTAATCTCAACTCCCTAACCTAAACCTAAACTTGAAAACCGAAACCTAAACCCGATACCGAACCTGAACCAGAACCTAATTTCTTAAACCTAAAACCTTAACCTATTCTCAATTCCCTAAAGCTATAACCTATAACCTATAACCTAAACCTAAACATAAACCTAAATCTAAACTGAAATCTTAACCTAAACCTAAACCTAAACCTATAACCTTAACCTAAACCAAAACCTATAACCTAAACCTTAACCTATAACCTATAACCTAACCTTAATCTAAACCTAAAACCTAAAACCTAAACCTAAACCTATAAGTGTGGGTTATACGTTTAGGTTTAGGTTTAGGTTAAGGTTTTTTTTCTTTTCATTTGTCTCGATCACCTCTCATATGTAGGTTTAGGTTTAGGTCTGAATATGATGAAATATATTATATAACATGTGTATATCAGGAAGAATATGATGATTTATATTCTAACATGTGTATATCAGGAAATTTGAGATGGAATATTTTTTTTTTAAAAAAAGAAACTTTTACTTACGAAATATTTCATAGGTAAAAGTCTCATTAACATTTTTTAGGGACAAATAATTTTGTCGCTAAAAATCTTATCTACGTTTTTTTAGCTACGAAAATTTTCGTAGCAGAAACTAACCTTTTGGAATAAGTTGGAAAATTGATTGTATCCTTTAGCGATGAAACGTTTCGTCACTAAAAGTCAAATTGTTAGCAACCTTTTATGATGAAAAGTTTCATCATTAAAAGTAACATCCATGATTTTTAGCTACGCAAAGTTTCGTAGCTAAAAGTAATTCATTCAAATGTCTTAAAAATGGTTTGGAGCCTTTAGCGACGAAAATGTTCGTCGTTAAAAGTCTCATGCACGATTTTTAGCGACAAAAATTTTTCGTAGCTAAAAGTAATCCATTCGATGCGACTTTTAGCGACAAATAATTTCATCGCTAAAAGTCTCATCCATGATTTTTAGCTACAAAAATTTTTGTAGCTAAAAGTAATCCATTTGAATTTTTTGAAAAATTGTTTGCAGCCCTTAACGACGAAAATGTTTGTCGCTAAAAGTCTCATCCCCGATTTTTAGCTACGAAAATTTTTGTAGCTAAAAGTAATCTATTTGAATATGTTGAAAAATTGGTTGCAACTTTTAGCGACGACAATGTTCGTCGCTAAAAGTCTCATCTACGATTTTTAGCTACGAAAATTTGCATAGCTAAAAGTAATGCATTCAAAATTGTAGAAAATTTTGCGACGAAAATTTTCGTCGCTAAAAGTCTCATCCACAATTTTTAGCTATGAAAATTGTCGTCGCTAAAAGCAACTTTTAGTGACGAAAATTTATTTCATCGCTAAAAGTGACTTTAGCAACGAAAAAATATTTCATCGCTAAAAACCCTCTTTCTTGTAGTGAGGGTTGTTATCGAGTCAACTCACCGACTCAAGACGAGTTACTAACTCGTTTGGGACTTAGTCATGGCAGGCCTGGATTGGGCTTGGTACAAAGAGTTGGTTGAGACAACAACTAGGCTTAATCTGGCTCAGATTTAAACCAAGTTGTGTGGATTCCATGCTTCCGATTTAACTTAGTAGGCGTTAATTGTGGTCTAACTCATCCTCCTCAAGCGTGGTTGAATCTGACTAGAAATTCTATTAGGCGTTATATCAGACCACGGATTAGGAAGGAGGAGAAAGGAAGAATGAGAGGTATTCTCTTGTTATTTTATTTAATTTAGAATAATATTCGTTGTTGTTGTTGTTGTTTTTGTTGTAGTTGTTATTATTATTATTATTATTATTATCGATTTTAGTTATTATTATTATCATTATAATTGTTAGTATTATAAATTCTTGCTGAAATATTGCTCTCAATTAATTTTATAATCATCTTTAATTTTAATAAGACTATTATTTTTATAATAATATTAAAAATTATTAGCATTTTAATTTTAAATTTTTAAATCATTATTGATTGCGCAAACTATATTTCAAATCCCTAAATTCTAAATAGTACATTAAAACCCTAAATCTATCTATTGAAATACCTAGCTTTAACTGCTACCATATAAATTAGGTATATCGTGAATCTAACTGCACTAATTATGTTAATCATGTTAGATGTCGATCTTAAAGCGCGAACATCTAATCCTACTAACGCTGAGAGATAATCTAACCCTAAGGTGAGGATTACCTTCAAGTTTTTTCTACATCACGATAGTTAGCTTATTTTTTTATTCTTGTTCGTTAATCTTTTTTAATTGCTTAATGTGGTTCATTACTCTTGTTGATTTTGATTACTTATAATCGATTGATGAATTGGATTTAAATTCACATATCTGAACATGCTATGGATTTTAAATATCTTTATTCTATCTTAAAACAAATATCTTATATGCATAAGTGTCATTGATATTGTTTACGACTTGTTTAACCACTTCTGATTACTTTATAGTACATTTGGAGGTCCTCGAACTAGTGGCCATTGTATCTAATGAATTAAATCAAAGTTTTGTTGTGGACCTACCATTTAAGGAATTGTTGTGGCTTTGTGGCATGGGGTCAATCCCTTTCATCGCATCCTGGAATGGACTATTTTCCCTATGTGGCTTCGATTAGCTAGTTGCCCTTTGTGGCTTTGATTGTATGGTTGTCTCTGGTGGCTTGATGGAAGAATTGCCCTAAGTGGCTTTTACGAATGATTTTCTTATAACCTCACGATAGTAAGTTCCACTTGTTTAATTAGTACTGACCACTAGTTGAGTTAGATTACCTTGAAACACCATATTTGTTAGTCTCATGAGCTAGGGTTGGTGGAATGAGACACTATGCCTGAGCTGTTGGCTTATGCTGGGTGACAAATCTACCATGGCGACCCTTGAGCTTTCTTAAAATGATTATTTGAAATTAGAATAATAATGGTTGGGCTAATCATGCATTTTCATGGCATGCGGACTTTACCGAGCAATCGATGTAAAACACGGGGGTTTCTTAGATCACTATGGGTTGTACCATAAAGTATTTTACCGGGTGATCCTAAAGCATTATTTCATACATTCGTACTGCTATGGGCATCCTTGTTGCATGGACTTTTTCGAGTGTCTAGTCCTCCTTGGCCGTACCTTTGAGTACTTTTCCAGGATCCTAGTTCACCTTGGAGATCCTCGTTACATAGTCTTTTCCGAGTGGCTAGTTCTCCTTAGGTGACTTTTTACCAGTTGGATGTTCAACCTCAAGTTTGTGAGCATGTGCATGCATTTATGCATATAAATAAGATTATCTTTGTGAAATTTATTTAATGAATGTGTATCTGATGAACCTTAGACGATTTTTATGATAATCTTTGTGAAGTATTTATCATACACTGTTCCTAGTAAATATGCTTAATTATCTTGATGATAAGATAAACATGGGGGTATACCTCACTGGGATAGCCATTGATGTTATCAAACTGTATTCAGTGTGCAGGATACGTGGATGACATATAAGTTAACTCTGGTGTGTCGCATGGAGAGATCGATGACTATGCGGCTTTAATTTCTAGTTTACTTTTACTATTTGGTTGTTCAATCTTTAGTTTTGAGACATTGGTTTGTGCAAGTTTTTCGGTAACCACTTGAAATCTTGGTTATGTATATTTGAACTCTCCATTATATTGGATTTGCTTATACTCTGCTAGTTTATTAACTCTGATAATAAAAGAAGCAAATGTATGTGAAATTAACTATCTTTAAAGGTTAACACTTGGGTTCTTGGAAAACAAGTAGTGTACTCAAGTTGCAGGAACCGAGGTGTAACAACATTAGTTAGGTTGGCGACTCGGAAGTCAAGGTCACACTAGGGGAGTGTTTGACATTGTGAACATTAGATGGTGTCACTCGAGGGAGTGTTAGATGGCGTGGGCATGCATTATATCATAATGACATCCATATGCATTAAAAAGAGTAGCTAGGAACTTTGTGTTTATATGCTTTTCATTAATTACTCATATGGAATTGATAACTTTTGTTACTTATTGCTAATGGAACCCACTGAGTTGATCACTCACTCGCACTCTAGGATGGTATTTTAAAACATCAACTCGACACTTTCATAAATGCAGGTACTAGGAATCTGATGTGCTGGATGAGACGTCCATAAACTTAGAAGAGCTCTCCTATTGCCAGCTCTTGGGTGGGCTATTGTAGTTGCCCTAGGGCCAGCGATGGGGCCATAGGGTAGTGTTATTTTTATATATTTTTGCACATTTGTATATATTTTTTTAAATTGTAAACTTTCCTTAGTTGTAGTCCTGTACGCTGGATAGACATATTTTACTTGTTACTGATTTATTTGCATTAAAATTTATGTTTATTCCATGGTACATCACATAGTCTATTTTAATTCTATAAATTTCTCAAATGTCAGGTAAAACGAATTGTAAAATCCCGCTTCCGCAAAGCGTAAGTGGCACCCGGAATGTCGGGAGTCAAGTATCTACTTGGCCCCTGAAATCTTGGGTGTTAAACAGGATCGGTTGGAAAGGGGTGTGACCTTACCTTCCTAGGTGAATAGGACTATATGCTAGGTTGAATTTGACCAGCTCTGAAAAGAGTTCACTATCAATGTGCCAAGTGGATTTTGACATATCACTGAGGAGGTGGATAGTGAGGTCTCCTCCACTCACTTGGTTATGCAGGAAATTTGGCAACAACCAGTGTTAGAAGTGTATAAGACCCCAGTGATGTCTAAATGAGAACCACATTGAGATGCGGATTTAGACGTCAGAATTGGAATGCTGCATCACATATGGCATTCATGAATTGCATCGTATTTAACATTTATGCACTCGGGATTGTGAATGTGTGAATACAATCTAAGTGACACCTAATTGTGGACTATAATCCCCAATAGTTATGGGACTATTTAGGGTCATGAGTCTATCTTCCTGGAATTACTATATATGTTAGGTATCAGACTAATATATGTCGTAGCCCTAGGTGTGAGACCTTTACCGGTATATGATACTACATTTAATGGATATATATGCTACTTGTGGAGTTTCTTAAATTATGCTTGAATTCATAATTTCCCCGGAATCCTCCTTATAAGATTCCATTTTCGAAACCTGGCATAAGCTAGGAGTCGAAATCAAAGTATTATGGAGGTTGTTAGCACTAGATTTAGGCTATGGTGAATAAACACCGAAAACCAAATTTATGGTATGACATTCACTCTTTACTTGGATGTGCGGATAACGAAGACATCATTTACGAGCCGTGACATACGAATTTGAAAAAATAAGGAGATTGATAAATTGGAGAAGTATAAACAATCACCACATATTTTAATGGTAACCTACATAAATGACTAAATTGATCACCCATCCAAGATCAGATAGATTGTAATAATTTCACGTTCACATTTAAATGCCTATGCTGAAATTCTGACAACATTTCTCTATGTCTCTCTAGATACGTTAATCTTGAATTTGATTTCCACGTCAAGTATCCACACAAAGTGTGGATATTTGACATTGAAAATAAATGTAAGAAACATATATAGAAAGAAAAGAAGAGATACAATGTAAAATAAACATGTTTATTTAAATGAAGGAATTGAAAGCATTCCAATCTATCCAACCTTATACTATCCAAATGAGATAATTTGAAATTTTCAATCTTCAAAAACATACTATATATATTCTTGACAACATAGAAATCCTTAAATGAGCAATTGATTGGGCTATACTAAAATAAATTCATACATGAAAACAAGTACAATTCATCATACAAGCAATATTGGGCTATACTAAAACAAATAACCTATTGATATCTACTACATACTAGTAACATACAAACGATACCAAAAAAATGCAAACTTTAGCTAAAATTGTTATTCACTCACACCTTTGTATTGAACAAAACAACACTTATATAGACTCAACTCATGGTTTGTGTTGAGTTGACTTATCTTAAAAAACCTATGGAATAGGAACTACCCTATAGAATAGAAATAGTTTTCTCACTCTTCCAAACCACTCCCCATTATCCTAGCAACTAATAGGTAGCAAGCTAGACACGTACACACTCTACTAATACACTTTGACTGGTTTGAATTGATATCTAACAGGCCTATTTAATTTAAACTTGTGGTTGTACTCCCATCATGTAGCGGAATTTCTTGAATTTTTCTTTTAAAGGCTTTCATGAGAATATCCACCATTTGATCTTCGGTGTTACAATATTTTAGTTCCACTTCTCTAGCCACGACCTCTCAGCGAAAGTGATGACGTATTTCACTGTGTTTAGTTCTCCCTTAACTCATTACATTGAGGATCAACTTCTCCTATTTAGCAAGTCTCAATATTCATTTTCAACTAAGTCCCATAAATCAAAAGAAAAAAATAGATTTTTTATCTTGATACACCATAAATTATAATGACTACCATTGAAGGTGAGAACATTCAGCTAAGATCTACTTACTGTATTTGTATTACTTGCCATGCTACTTGAGGAAATACCCACTTGCCAGTTGCTGCTTTATACAAATACCAATCTTCCTTATGGCTTTGATACCGAATCTATAGAAAATATAGTGAAAGAGACTGTAAAAATTACAAACTTCAGCTAAAATTGTTATTCACTCACACATTTACATTGAATAGAACAACACTTATATAGACTTAATAGAATTTTGTTAATTAAATAAATTCCGCTACATGATGGAGTACGACCACAAGTTTGAATTAAAAGGGTGTGTTAGGCATTAATTCAAACCCGTTAAAGTCTATTAGTAGAGTGTGTATTTGTCTAGGTAGCTATCTATTAATTCATTCATGGAATACATAGACAAGTCCTTAGACTCCTTTATAGAAACAATAAGATGATTGTACTTAGGAGGAAGGCTCCATAACATTTTTTCCAACAATCTTTTGATTAATCAATTCCTCTCCATATGATCTGATTTGATTTATTATTGAGCTGACTTGTGAAAATAAAATAAAATCTTGCACTGTCTCAGAACTTTTCATGGACAAATTCTCAAAATTATGATGGAGAGTCTGTAGTTTCACAATAATTACCTTTGACGTATGTTCATATTATTCCTTCAATATATCCCATGCTTCTTTTGAGGTATTTAGCAACCATAATCCTTAGAAATATGGTATCGTCCAGGGCCTATTGTATCATGTACAGAGCCTTTGCATTATTCTTTTGTTATTTTAAAAGAACTATTGGTGTATATCATGTCATCCACATATAAAGAGAATCAAAATATTATCATTAGCATGAGTTTTCACATGAGTAGGTTTACACACACATATGGGAAGTGGTACTATGAGGTCGAGTGCATGAAACCTTAACATAAGACCGAGTGATGTCTTGGCGTGAGCCATTGGATGATAAATTTTAAAAATATACCATGGAGATGCAATCACTAGAAAAAAGAAGAAGAAGAAGAAGAAGAAGAAGAGGCAAAATGGGTTAAATCAACATTATATAATCTTGGCAGTATTGCCGTCACCAATTTTGTGGGGGCCTCCATGATATATGTGTTATATCCACATAGTTTATCTGTTTTAAGAGATCATTTTAGGGCATGAGTGCAAAATTGAGGCAAATCTAAAGCTCAAGTGGACCACAACACAGAAGCCGTGGAGACAATGATGCCCACCATTAAAACCTT
The DNA here is from genome assembly GCA_037074715.1 of Magnolia kwangsiensis. NCBI lineage: Eukaryota > Viridiplantae > Streptophyta > Magnoliopsida > Magnoliales > Magnoliaceae > Magnolia > Magnolia kwangsiensis. The sequence continues at coordinate 76,366,981 of CM073578.1, forward strand.
TATATGGCTCATCACGATGTTTATTTTCCGTCCAAACTTTCCAAAATGTCCCATAGAACTGAATGAAGAGACCAAATAAATATCTTCCTGATCCAAAAAGTTTGTGGCCCTAAGAAGTTTTCAATGGTAGGCATTCAATCCCTACTACTTTGTGTTATATATGGTCCACTTGAGCTTTAGATCTATTTATTTTTTGTGCTAATGCCCAAAAATGATTTCAGAAAAAGGATGGATGGTGTGTATATAATAATTACATCATGGTGGGGCCCAAAAAACTTGGTGATGACAACACACCACCAAGGTCGATGGCGTGTGGCACACCAACATTCTGCTTCCGACGTGGAAGGGAGTGGATTAGGTGCTGCCTCAACCCAATATAAGATAGTGTGTCCCTTACTGTGGGGCCCAACTTGATCTGCATATTCCATTCCCACATGGTACATCTGTTTTAGAAGAAATATTAGGTCATGACTTCAAAAATGAAGAAGATCCAATTCTCAGGTGGACCATACTATCGAAAACAATGGTGATTGAATACTTTACCATATAAAAAAAAAAACTTCCCATGGCCCACTGTAATGTTTACATCATGCTTATTTTTCATGTGGAATGTTGATAAGTTACATAAAATTGGATGAATTCGAAAAAACAAATATCAACTTCATCTAAATTTAAGTGGCCCATTAATTAATAACCTTTTGATACTCGAGTATCAAAAGTTCTTGAGCGCTATCATGAGAGTCAATGTCAAACATATTTGAGAATGATACCAAAATCAAGGCATCTGACCCTTGAGTAGAAATAAGATCATGCACACGTGAACCGACACGAATAAACTTGTAGATAACTTCCCCTTTCATAATTATTTAAACATAACTTCTTTTATAAAAATCATCTACAAACATGTTTACAATCATGTGGAACCATCGGACCTTCCAAAACTCCTATATCAGAAATAATTATGAAAATGCCATCACCTAGACTCCTAAACTCTGAAACATATGGTTCCAATGATCCGAATCATGTAAAACCTTATATCAAGACTAATCCCCGTAAGTTGACTATAAATAACCAATTTCAGTCGTTGAACCAGCAAAGATCAATGGCTAATCAAAACACTCACTAGAACGACTCATCTAATGTCACGCCCCAAATTCGAAAATCAGATTCATAGGAATCCCGATCGCCGAACCTGGTGCTGATAGCCTCCGTAGTACCCTATTCTTAGCTCTCAGCGTCCATACACTAGGTTCCGATCATGGCTACAAGGAATATATTGCAATTTACATTTGTCTCATAAGAAGCATAACCACAAGTATATCCAAATCATAAAGGCAACATCATCATCACATATTCACTAATATAGCCACTTAAATATAATGTTGAAAGGGAAACTACATATTTCGAAATCAAAGCTCCAAAAGACAGCTACATGCTCCAAGCTCAACGCTTCTGCAACCTCACGCCATCTGCACGCATCTATCGTGCATAAGCTTATATAAAGCTTAGAGGGTGGTGAAAGTATGTGCACAAGATAAGTGCCAAGTATTCATTACAATGTCATAATCATAGGACATCGAAAATACTGGTAAGATCATAAATCATATGATATCAAGTAAGCGAAAATACTGACAAGTTTATGAGTCAATTAATATTAGAATACGTAATACAGATCAGCTATGCAAATGAGGAGTCATAAAGAGCCAAATATCAAATGTCAATCGTACAATGTAATATGTAAATCCTACTAAGTCCGTTTAGGCCATATAAGTATAGAAAACATAACGACCCAAAATGTCATATGCATACGGATGTAATATGCGATGCAAATGAAATGACCAAGCTGGATTGTGAGGTCGGGATGATAGTACATAGTATCACATGTTAGGGTCCATCACAAGAGACTTCTATCTAAACCAGTCTCATACCTAAATTTGGATAATCAGACTTAATCTGGTAAACTCCTGGTCTCAGGTTAGTTGCGTACCCAACCAAAATCCTGGTCATATGAAGGTACACATAACAAATAGTTATGCACCACCAGCCCGAGTAGACATTGAATAAATGAATATGCAATTCCTGCTCAATAAGTCCACATATCAGTACGGTTCCTCCTTGGGATCATCACTGGGGTCTAGTACACTCCATGCCACCTGTCGCCCCATCAAGCGCACAACTGGATAAGTGGAAAAAATCTCACTATCTGCCTAGCCAGTAGTCTACTAATACTTACCCGGCTCGTCGATAGCGGACCCATTCCACGAGCTGGTCAAACTCATCCTAGTTATGCCTATTCCCTCGGGCAGGTAAGGCCACACCCCCTCCCAACTGACCACGACACAGTGGGAGACGCGGCCTCCTTGTATTTGGCACTCGGGCGCTCATGTATATCCACTAAGTATTGACGTTAAGGTGTGCTCTGGTACTAAGAGGGTTTTAGGAATTTTCACCCAAGGCCATCTATGGCAGCCCGATGCTTGAACTAAACATTTTTGGTGTTCCATCTGGCCATCCATAATATGCCTGTGGAGGCTACGACCCTAATGTGGCAAGGGCATACAGTACTCACAACACACAATGCAAGATGCATGAGTCATACAATCCAGTCATGTATCAATCCTACGCATACCGAGCGCTCATATGAGATAACCTCCGCCTATCAGGGAGTCTCATAACAACCTGCCCAATGACATATGCAATGGTCAACCACATCTCATAACAAAAATGCAGATGATGCGTATGGGCATGTATCATGATGTTATGCGGTCACATACCCATAATCAGTATCAATAACCGGCATCGACAATCAACCTCGACAATGTGGACATTTAACTGACATTGCCCCAAAGGAGTGACCCATATAGAGCTTAACATACAGTGGACTCATGGCCTTACACAAGGGCCAAATATACAACACCATGGGCCTCATTCAAGATCTTAATACACATCACAATGGGCCTCACTCATGGGCCACATATACATCAAGTGGGTCGCATCTCACGCGTCTAATATACATTGCAACGGGCCGCTCATAAGAGCCTAATATGCATCAAGTCAGGTCTTATCATATGGGCCAGACATATATCATAATGGGCCATGTCTCATGGGCCTCTAATACATCACAATGAGCCTCGACAATTGGAATCGGCCTCAACAATCGGCACCGATAATCAACATCGATAATCGGCACCGACAATCAACATATAAATAAGGCGGGGTCCATGGATGGACAGCTGATCAACCATAATATAAAGATCGGCCCACGACCGTGGTCATATCAAATCTGATGGCACGGAGCCATCCGTCTGTGGTAAATGGGGCCCACTTATTTGGGTTAACCCACTTAGAAAATGGTGCGAATGAGCCTAACAAAGCCTATGGGAAGGTCACAATGAGGACATCTAACCATCATTGCACATCAATGTGGACATCTAACCAACATTGCTCCCAAGGAGGGGCCTACATAAGGAATTCATACACAATATAATGGTCACACATACATCACATTGGGCCTCATTCATGGGCCTCTCATATATCACGTTGGGCTTCCTACAAGGGCCTCAAACGTATCGTAATGGGCCATGCCCATGGGCCTCAGATTCATCTCAATGGGCCTCGCCCATGGGCCTTGCATACATCACAATGGGCCACGTCCCATGGGCTTCATACAATCTTAATGAGCCACATATACATCACATCAGGCCTTACCCTTGGGCCTCGAATACATCACATTGGGCCTTGCCCATGGGTTTCGAATACATCACATTAGGCCTTGCCCATGGGTTTCGAATACATCACATTAGGCCTTGCCCATGGGTTTCGAATACATCGCAAGTGGGCCTCAAATATACTTCACAGGTGGGCCACATACTTGGGCTTAATACAAATCACTATGGGCTACATCACATGGGCTTAATATACATCACTATGGGCCACAACCCATGGACTTTAAATACACCATAGGTGGGCCCTACACATGGGCCTCAAATATATACAACAAGTGGGTCTTAATGGACGGGCCACAAATACATTAACATGGGCCTAATCACATGGGCCTTATATATATATATCGAATAGGCCATACCAATTGGGCCTTACATACATTACAATGAGCCATAACCCATGGGCCTTGCATACATCACAATGGGCCTCATAACATTGGCCTTATATATTAAGGTGGGCCTCAACAACGGCCTCATACACATCAAGGTGGGCCTTAATAACGGGCCTCATACACATCAAGGTAGGCCTCAACAATGGGCCATAAATATGGCAAGTGTGCCACATCACATAGGCCATATGTGTATCAAATGGGCCACACCCAAATATAAGTAGTGATAAGGCTTTCCACCATAAAAATTCCCAAGGGTTTAATGATGGACGTTCAAACCCACTGTTTTCTATAATGTGGTCCACCTGATCCTAGATCTGTCTTATTTTTAGTTTCAAGCCTCAAAATGAGCTTTCAAAATGGTTAGACGGTTCGGATGCAACACATGCATCAAGGGTGGGGTCCAAGAGCATGGCTAGCACACTAGATGGATGGACGTTTAGATGACATATCTATTGTACCGTCCAGCAATTGGACGGTGCAGATATAAGCTTACTTCATGGTGCTGTCCACGTAGTGGCTCACCTCCAGAAGACATTATAATATAATATAATATAATATCTTATGTCATTATATAATATAATATATATAAAATATAAATGACCCACCGTCCAGAGGGTCTAATACTATGGACGGTGTAAATCCGATGCATATTACGCGGTGGGTCCACACATGGGGCCCACCATAATGTTTATTTAACATCCAATCTTCTAATACAGTCACATAAACTCATATGAAGAGGAAAAACAAATTTAATAATGATCCAAAACTTCTGGACCAAAAAGGGTTTCAAGGGTAAACGCTCAATCATCACTGTTTCCTACTGTGTGGGCCAGTTGGGTGTCCATTACAGCTGATTTTTGGATGGCCCACTACCCTAAGGGGTCTCATCAAAATGTACAATGTTGATGTTCCCACACATCATGGTGGGGTCGACGGCTAGGACCTCCTGCCCGTCCAGCGTCAAACGCAGCAGGACACTGCTGCGCCTATGTCTTGATTTTTTAAAAAAATCATGTATTTTTGTGGTTTTACCTATGTGGGGCCCACGTCAGCAAAATCCACCCTGGCCATTGGATTTTATGGTTCGAGACAAACCGAACGAGCCCAATATTCAATGTATTTTGGTGTGTAGAAATATCAGGTGGATTTCAACGGTAAAAGAACACTATTTTCTATGCTACGGCCCGTTAGATAGTCGGATTGGTTTCATTTTTTGTCTCAATGCCTAAAATGATCTAGAAAATAGGATGGATGGCATAGATTGAATTCATACATTAAGGTGGGGCTTATATGAACGGCCCACCCAAAATTTTGAAACTAAGGTGATATATATATATATATATATATATATATATATATATATATATATATATATATATATATATATATATATATATATATATATATATATTATACTTTTTTTAAAGCACGTCAGATGCTGGGGTGCATCCCACCACCTGTTCACATTTCGCAGACCATATCTAGTGTTGCTGGACGCTAGAAGGTTTAAATATAACACATTGATTAAGGTGGGCCCTACCTATAGGCGTGCTGCCTAGGTGGGCCACCAAATGGTTGGATGGTGTGGATAAGATACACATCAAGGCGGGGTCCATCTGAGTGGGCCACACAGCCACATCATCATACAGAAAAATAAATGAAAAAAGGAGGGAGAGAAGAGAAAGGGATGTGCATGATGGAGGGCTCCGCCACTATGAGCCCTCCCTTATATTCAATCATACATCAAGTGGGTCCCAATACATGTGGGCCCACCAAATCAAAGATCAACAGTGGAGATTCCTTCTCCACCAAAACGGAAGGTCTAGATCAGCTCTTTTCATCCAAGGGAAATAAATATCATGATGGGGTCCATGGAGAATGGCCCCATCATGGAATAATCATGAGAATCAAGGTAGGCCATCGGCCATACTTAGGGTCCAAAGTGAGATCCATACCATCAATCAGTAGGCCTCAATTGGCCCATCATAAAAATAAGAAATTTAGGCCTATAAAAATGCCCACCTTAGATCTCTTCTTCCTTCTTCCGCTAATTCATGCTAGAGCTCCAAAGGAATAATTTCAAGGGTTGAGATGGTCTTTGGAGGGTGGGATTGGATGATAGGAATCTGGGCCACACTAACTTCTCCTCGTGGAAGCCATGGACGTTGGGTGCTTAGGAGGAAAATGAGAGAGAAATGAAAGTGAGAGAGGTTGTAAGGAGTGAGAGGGATGGGTGATGGAGTGATGGGTGATGTGTACTTTCACATGTGAGAGATGGGTTGCTTTGACTTTGGGGTTGCTTAGGAATGGGGTGAAAGGTGATGTGTACTTGACATGAGATGGGAAGGGGTACTTGACATTTGATGTAATTGATGGATTGATTGAGGTGACATGTTATAGAGATTCTCTTAAGTTTTGCACATGTAGCATTTTCCTCAAACTGAACATGGGCTCACATCTTCTGGCTAGGGTATCGGATTGGTATGTAAGACGTGGCGTTAGAACCGCGGCGATGGTACGGTTGCAATGGTACAAGTCTCAGATTGAGTTGACTCAAGTTTGTAGGTGTAACATCCCAGATTTTTACCAACTTGAGGTTAGACATCCTTAGCAATGGGTCAACCATATCACTCTCAGAACTCAATTTCAAAGCCAAAGAAATCATTTAGGACTAAATTCTTTAGAAATTTAACGTGAATAAACTAGCGCTAAACTAGATTACCTATAAAATTCACACCAATCACTTTAAATACGTTCTATAAGACCCAGAACCTATAGAATCATTGACGCTACCTTACCCTGGAATCCAGGATCAATCTCTAAACTCGGTTGCTCTCGGGAGCACTTTGAAACTTCATATCAGACCTAGACCGCACGTCGAAAGTTCGATAGCAATGAACTTAGACAATTACGACCGTCTAGTTAGACTTGACTATCATCTCGAAAATCAAGTCCAAACAATGCTCTGAGATGATTTCCTCAAGTTCGGAGTGAAGAGTGTGAGAAAATGATGATTTTTAAGAAATTAAATATAATTTTAATAAATCTGGCATGTGTCACTTGTGTGCTATTTTTAAGCGTTCTGACCATTAGATTTCGACCCAAATTTACCCTCGGATTAGGATAGGTGGCCCTTACATGTCATAACACTTGTGGTCCTGATCAAGTTTCGGTGACCGCTGAACTGAAACTGGTCCGCCACGGTCGATCTGAAAATCCAACCGAACTGAAAACTTAACTTGACCTAGATCCAATATTAGAGAGTTTAAGTCCGACCGCATTTAGTAACAGGACCTCCAGAAGTGCTCCGTTGGATCGGAACAGGCCCGATTTGGTTATAACTTAAGTATACCTTGACTTCAAGTCTTTTTTCATTATGTTTGGGCTTATAAAAGGGCCTTAAAATCTCTCTCACAAATTCCATACGAATTTTCAAACCCTAGCTAAGAAAGAGAGAGAAAGAGAGAGAGAGTGGGAGAGAAGTTGGTGATTCTTCCTGGGATTCTTCCCAGCTTTGCTACGTGCCTAATCCACCTATCCGTATCACTTTTTCGGCGACTCCGACTTCGTTCCTAGGTAAGAAAACCTAAACCCTAACCTGATTTGAAGCTTATACTAGCTGTAGAAGAGTTCTAGCTAACCTGTTTCTTGCCATAGGTAGTGTATCCACCGTTGACGAAGACACATCGTCTGAATCCTAACGAATACGCATTTTCTAGTTTAAGGTGCGGACTATATACGTTTAGGTTATGGTTTTCAAGACTTTCAATATTAGTTAATGATTTATTACTGACATGGATGCTATTTCACATGTACAAAGTGTTGTCCGTTTCGATTTTCAGTTATACGTTAATTATGTTGAATATACTGTATTCCTCGTATTTGTAAAAAATACCGTATACGTATAGAATTTAGATTTGTACTTAACATAATTATTTTCTGTGAATATATGCTTGTTATATGTGTGACAACTCCTTAGTGAGAGAACTTGCCCCAAATAACGCCTTGGCCAATATACGCCATATATGTTAAAGTGTGTAGCTCACGTATTTGTGAAAATGTGTAAAAGAATGCAGAACCCGGATTCATGCATGCCATGATTATTCGTCGTGGGTATATGCAAGTGGTGTATGGGATAACTCCCTAGTGAAAGGATTTAGCCTAATACATGATATACCAACATATGATATGTATTTAGTATGTGTAGTCTAAGAGTTTGTGAAAATGACTAGATGAGTATAGAACTCGCTTTCGCGCTAGCCATGACTAACTATCATGGATATACGATTGTTGTAAAAGCGATAACCCTTTGACAAAAGGACTTGGCCTAGTATGTAATAGAATCAACATACGTAATGTATGTTGAATAGTATAATCTAAGTGTTTGTATAAACGCCTAAGTGAGTTAGTAGTTAGTAAAAATGTGATTGTTAGGTTGTTGAGATATGAATCTCAATCACAATACTTGAGTATATGATTTTCTCCATGCTTTGTGTAACCTAGATTGTTCGTATTAGCTGTGCATACGATTTTCTCCATGAATTGATTAACTTAGATGAATCATATTAAAGGTATATATGATTTCCTCCATGTACTGTATTTACATTTAAGTTATACTTCATGAATGTCCAGATGATTGTAGGATATGAATCATATGCCTGTTATGAAATTTGTATGTGATTGGGGCTGTGCTACAGTCCAGGTAATCGGTAATCGTTCTGTAAATGATGGTTGAGGTTGTTCACCACGTAGGATGAGTTTAGCGAATCTGAGTCGTGCTTGGGGTGTTCGGCAGTGGTTAGGCCACACGGAGTGCTTATGCATTCCATGTCATTCAACTCAACGTGCGCTTGGCCTAGTTGAGCTTATCAACTAACCCAATTGACCAATGTTCGTTCACCATGTTTGGTCACAACTGTTTGAATCTAAGACACCGAGCTTACCAGTGAAATTCCCATTAACCATGGTACCAAGATCCCCTAAGACTTATAAGCCGGGCATGGTGGTATGGGATACCTGGTTGAGCTGTCGGCCTACGCTGGGGCCACAAACCTCCCCGTAGTAACCAGTGAGTACCCTACTTTGAGCAGATTATGGTGGTATGGGACACTATATTCTTGCTGTCGGCCTACACTGATTGGTGACGAGCCCTCTGTAGTGACATTGAGTTTATCCTGACACTGCATAGGGACGACGAGTTATGAATGTAGTCTTAAGGATATAAATAGGCCTATATTGATAAGGTGATGGGGGAGAGGAGCAACGATTGCGCACAACAGCCCTGACAGCTCTTGTAGCGACCTAGAAATGTAACATGGTATGAGATATCCTAGGACTGACGACCCTAGAACTGATTAATGTTGAGAATTAATACGAGGGAGGTGTCTTAGCTTCCCAATCCTGTTGTATGAAAAGGACTAATAAGAACTTGGTAATCATACTCATGACATCGCACTGCATGTGCCATTGGCGTTGGTGTGAGAGCACAGTGGTAGTGATTCATGCCGCGATCGTTAAATAATGTCACATGAGGGAGTTTGTGGTGAGGGCATGCATCATTCTTCATACCATCCTTGCATTAACAAGAGTATCTAGGACCTGTTTGATTGTACTACTTTATCATTACAGCTTGATTGAATTGATAACATGTTAACCTTTGTTGTATAGTTTCCACTGAGTTAGCTACTCACTCCCACGTTACGGGACGGTGTTGTACACACCAACTAGACCCTGTCTTAGTTTCAGATGTTGGCGTTGCTTACGAAGCAGAGCCGGACTTGATGATGATAAGGAGGATCCCTCCTTATGCAGGTTCTGATCGACGGGGTTACAGGGTTATTGATTAGATGCCAATACATTTGGTATTTTGCCTTTTATTTAAACACCCATGTATATTCTTTTCTTTCCATTTTTGGAGTATACATGTATTTAGTTAACCTGGTAACATGTTCACACTCTGGAGACTTACAATCAATTATATATTTTATATATTTATCACAGTCTTCCGCTTGAGAAATTTAACTGTCTCTGGAGTATGATATGTTGTTTTGGCTTAATCTACCTCATGTTTTATGCCTTATGCTGATAACATTCATCCATCATTGAAAATGCTCGACCCCTAATTTTAGGGATGTTATAGTAGGACTCGGCTTAGGATCACGCGTAAATGTCGGATAAACATCAAAGGTTTTCGGAATTCAACCGAGAGTACCACGAAAGTCTATGAAATTGTACGGGCTAGGATACGGGTCTTACATCTAGGACTAGAATTCATTTTCCACCTTAGTATAAACTTTAATGTGAGCTAACCAAGGCTAGTGAACGGTGGAGATTTACCCCAAATCCCATGTGGGCCCCATGTGCGGGTGTGCATACATGAGATGTGCGTACACCATATTGCATCAGAACACCAGAACGCAGTCAAAGACGAGGCAACCGCAAAATCCTAAAATAAGTGGGATCTCCCACCACGCGCGTGAACAGACAATTCTGATGGGATTTGCTGTGGTCCACCTCTGTGATCTGGAAGGATGATCCGAACTGTTTATCCTGTTCAGAAGGAAAATTTGACCCCACCCTAGTTGAATTCACATGTAGGTAATGTTGGGGAAAAATATGACAAGTCAGGAGACTTGGATATGGAATGGACCAACTCTATTCTCACTGCCCGGTATTCCGAGGTAATAAGCTCGACCGAGGGAAAAGAACCAAATGCCTCGAGAGACTTAACTCGGATCATAAAATCCCGACCGAGGCTTCCAGAGTCATGAGCCATAGGAAAAATGTACAAGATGCATAAAGTTGACTCGGATAATGAGGCAGCAACGTCTAAAGGGACTATGAAGTCCCAAATGCTAGAAGTCTCCTAACCGACCATAAAACCGTCCCATATTAGGTCGATTATAGTGTCGGCTACCGGATTAAGAAAAGATGTCGGCCACGGACAAACTCTATTTCATCTGACAGAAGGCAAAAAGCTTATTCTTGCAGATAGCCGAGACTCAATTGTTAACAGAATCGGTTAAGGCCGAGTCAAGCAAGGGAGAGACGATGTAAACATAAATACCGTCCCAAAAATCTTATGAAAGAATTCTCGATCTCGAAGATCTCGTGATCGAGTAGAATCCATAAATAAATTATCATTATATTAAATCTCCAAGATATTTGGAGAAGAATCCCTACATGACAAGACCCTCCATTTCCTATAAGTACAAGAGACCTCCATGTTGAAAGGTATGCGTAGAAAACTCTCTCAAAAATCCTTCTCTTGTGCAGTCCTAATGCTAACTTTAGCATCGGTGGTTCCCCGACTTGAGCCATGGTCTCCGTTGTCTCCTCTTGTGCAAGTGGTAGGACATGGAAGGAGGACGTAACGGCTTTTTACACCAACAGATTGGTGTCATCTGTGCGAAACGATGTAAAAAGCTATTTTTCAGGCTCTATCCAGAAGCTTCAAGCAAGTTTTAATGGTGAGAACCAGAAAAACTGCTCAAGATGAGCCAAATGAGGCCGATAGCACAGGGTCACCAGGTCCAAATGGGGCTCAAGGACCTCAGAATCAGCCATAGGGTTCCGCGGCTCATCCAATAGCCTCTGCCACAACTAGAAACACCCAGCGAAACTGAGGTAATGGACGATTGGATAGAAAGGTCCAGGAACTCAGATTGACATAAACGTCATGAAGCAAATGTTGGAACAGATGCATCGTCAACAAGTTCAACAGCCCAATCATGGTCCGGCGAACAACGTCCCGTAATAATATGTCGACCCTCAGCTTATCACTCCGCAATCTGCCCCTCTACAGAGTCATCACCATGGTCCATTTGAGCCGACTCCCGCTCATTCCGTGACTACCCCGCTGCCTGATACCGATCTTTGACATGAAATAGATTGAAGAAGTCACAATAAGCCTCCAGTTGAAGGAACGACAAAAAGCGACAAACCCTGGAAAGCCGATCTCCAGAACTTTAGGAGAGAAGTGCATGAAGAATTTACGGACATGAAGCAGAGTTGCGATGTACATCAAACCAGGCTCGAGACGAAGGCATCTCCATTCGTAGAAGAGATAATGTAGGCTCAACTACCAGAGCAGTTTCTTCTTCTGCAGGTTACGTCTTTTAGCAGTAAAACTGACCTAACCGAACACATCGAGTGCTTTCGAACATACATGGAATTACATGATGCCTTAGACATCGTAATGTGCCAAGCCTTCTCCTTCACCTTAGCTGATGTAGCTCGACTTTGGTTCAAGCAGTTGAAAATGAAGTCCATCTGCTCGTTCGCAGAACTCAACGATGGTTTCCTCACCAACTTCATTGGTGGAAAGAAGAAGTTGAAGCCGCCAGCGCACCTAAACAATATAGTTCAGAAGGAGGGAGAACTACTGAAAGATTATATCAAGCGCATTAATTTCGAATCACTCCAAGTTCAGAAGCATTCAGAGGAGATAGAGCTAAACTCTATCATGTAAGGTGTTAGGGACTAGCCATTTATGGTGTCCTTGGACAAGAATCTGCCCCTAACCCTAGCAGAGTTTATGGCTCGGTCGGATAAATACGCAGATGTTGAGGAAACACAAATCATGTAAGAAGCTGCCCATAACGCAAAAGCTCCAACCAAAGAGTTAGCCAAAAAAGAAGTTGACTGGGCCAGAGGGAAAATGCGTGAGGACGACTGAATGTGTGAAGAACGTAAGTCAGGTAAGCGACCTGATCAAATATTTTCAACGTATACCCCCCTTGATAAGCCTTAAGAGTAGGTTTTGATGGAGATCAAGGGTAAAGGATTCGTTAACTGGCTAGATAGGCTTCGAAGCAATCTCAACCGATGAAATAAGAATAAGTACTGTCACTACCATTGGACCATGGGCACAATACAAGTGATTGCTATCATTTGAAGGAAGAGATCAAAAGACTCATCCGAGAAGGCCGTCTCAGAGAACACGTCGAGAAAAACGGGACAACCAAAGAATGTCCGAGAGACAATCGACCCACAGGAAATTCGAACCATCGTTGGTGGTCACCGAGGTAGGGGCGGCTCAAATAATGCTCGAAAAAATTACACCAGGAGCATCAGTCGACCCGAGTCCGAGATCCTCATCTTAGGTCGGCCTTCAAAGGAAAAGAAAAGAGAGAAGTATTGTATCTCATTCACTAACAAAGATGCTTGAGGTATTCACCACCCCCATGATGATGCGTTGGTCGTCACTCTCACTATCACAAACTAAAAGGTTTTCTACATCCTCGTTGATACGGGATCATTTGCAGATGTGTTGTTCACTTAAGCATTTGACATGATGGGTGTTAAATGATCGGTATTATGACTAGTCTGTATCCCGTTGATCGGATTCTCAGGTGGGTGAACACTCCCTGAAGGGATCATCTTGTTACCAATGACTGCTGAAAACCTTCCACATCAATCCACAGTAATGGTCGACTTCTTGATAGTCGAACAATCATCAGTCTATAATGCTATACTCGGCCGACCCTCTCTATGTCTTCTCCAAGCCGTGGTATTAACATACCACCTACTCTTGAAATTTTTGACTGAGTCGAGAGTAGGAGTCATTAAAGGAGACCAACAGGATGCAAGACGTTGCTACGCGACAGCCGAAAAGGCCCCTGACGAGGTATTCATGATCGAGTCATTAGATCCTCGGGCCAAGACTCACAAATGAGGACAACCAGTAGAGGATCTTATCTCGGTACCTTTGGTCGAGACAAATGAGTCTAAAACGGTGCAGATTGGCTCATTTTTATATTCACCCCTAAAGGACAAGCTGATAGCTCTACGCTGACGATACATTGATGTGTTTGCATGGAGCCACAAAGATATGCCAGGGATCGATCCCTCAGTGATGACTCACTGACTCAACATCGATTCAACGGAAGCGATGACCGCTCGACCCAGAGAGATATACAATCATTGAAGAAGAGGTGAGAAAGCTCCTTAAAGTGAAATTCATTGAGGAGATATACTACCCAGAATGGATAGCTAATGTCATACTCATGAAAAAAAGCCAATGGAAAGTGGCGAGTCTGTATTGACTATACCGACCTAAACAAAGCCTACCCAAAGGATAGCTTCCCTCTTCCAAGAATTAATCAGCTGGTAGATAGCACGGTGGGGCATGAATTTCTTAGTTTTATGGATGCTTACTTTGGACATAATCAAATTGTAATGCATCAATCTAATAAATCTAAGACCACCTTTATCACTGAAAAAGGTCTTTATTGTTATCGTGTGATGTCTTTTGGTTTAAAAAATGTTGGAGCGACCTATCAACGATTAGTAAACAAAATGTTCGCTTGGTGGATCGGCCGAACCATGGAAGTATATATTGATGACATGCTCATCAAAAGTATACATGTGGCAGACTATATAGCTGCCCTAGAAGAGATGTTTCTTATCCTCTGAAAATATCAGATGAAGTTGAATCCGATTAAATATGCCTTTGGCATAAGTTAGGGTAAATTACTTAAATTATTGGTTAGCCAACGAGGAATTGAGGCGAACCTAGAAAAACTCAAAGCATTGCTTGTCACGCCCCAAACTCAGAAATCGGATTCACAGGAATCCCGATCACCTAATCCGGTGCCGACAGCCTCTGTAGTGCCCCACTCTCGGCTCCTGGCAATCATATGCCAAATTCCGATCCTGGGATCTTGCAAAGAGGATTTTTAGAATGATTTTTTTTTGTAATAGAGCATAACCACAAGCATAACCAAGTCACAAAACAATATCACCACATATCCACTATATCAAAAATTTTAAGTACAATGCGGAAAGGGGAATACAAGGTGATCGCAAAGCTTCAAAATAGTCATATGCGCACTTCTGCCTCAGCGCTGCTGCTATCCAACGCTACCTGCTCGCAACTGTCATGTATAAGCTTACAAAAGTTTAGAGGGTGGTGTAAGTGTGTGCGCAAAGCAAGTGTCAATTATATAATATTAGAGTAATGTGAAAATATACGGTTAGTCCATAAATGCTATCAATTGTACTAAAGCTATATGATGCAAGACATGAATGGTATCAGCCATACCAAGGCCATGCGATGCGAGGCCTATGTAGCCAAATATCATGTGCGAGATGCAAAGCAAGCATGTCAGTACTCATCAAGTATACATATCAATGCAGTTTCTCTCTAGATATCACAAGAGTTTAATACACTTTGCATTAACTGCCTCCTCCCTAGCTGCACAGTTAAGCAAGCGAAATAGACCTCACTATTTGCTTGACCAGTAGTTTGCCAATACTTACCCGACTCATCGATAGCGGACTCATTTACAAGCTATTCAAACTCAGCCTAGCTTATAGCTCCCTCACTTGGGTGGATAAGGCCACACCCCCTCCCAACCGACCACGACATAGTGGGAGACATGGCCTACTAAAATTTGACACTCGGGCGCTCGTGTATCCACTCGGTCTAGACATTGGAGCAACTCCTGGTACCAAAAAGGTTCTGGGACTTTCACCCAAGGACATTCTAAGTGCCTACAGTGCTAGAACCAAGTATTTTCATATCTGATACGGTCATCCACGATGTGCCTTTGGAGCCACAGCCCTAATGTCGCTAGGGCGTATAATGATCAAGTCACTCATATGCAAGATGCATGAATCACACCGTACAGTCATGCAGTAATCCCGCGCGTACCATGCGCTCATGTGGGACACTCCGGCTCATAAGGAGTCCCGTAATGTCTCAGCCCAATGGCTTATGCTATGATCAGACATTCCTCATATCAAGCATACATATGATGTATATGGTATGAGGCATGAAATTATACTAAGCATGTTATAAAGTGATGAACTATCCTCACAATGAAGATGGGCCTAGACAGCCTACACACAACAAGTATGGGCCTATCAATGGGCCCTAGGGAGAGTCGTAATGGAGACATTTAACCAACATTACCTTACAATGTGGACGTCAAACCATCATTGTTCCCAAGGCATAGCCCATCGTAACCATCATTACATAAACCATATTGGGATTATACATTGCAATGGACCTTAGGTACATCTCGTTGGGCCTTAAATACATTAAATGGGCCGTATCACATGGGCTTTACATTCATCAAATGGGCTGCATTAATGGGCCTCACCAACGGGCCTTATGTACATTATAATAGGCCATAACCCATGGGCCTTAGAATACAGCAAAATGGGTGTAACACCTCAAATTTTTTCCAACCTGAGAATAGACGTCCTTAGGAAATGGGTTAACTAAAACACCTTGGTAACCGCTCAGAACCCAATTCCATAGCCAAAGAAATCACTTAGGATTAATTCCTTTGAAAACTAAGCATAAGTTAGCTAGCGCTACGCTGGAGTAGCTGTGAAATTGTCCCTGATCGCTTTAACAAGACCCAAAACTTGTAAAACCAATGATGCTATAATATCCTAAAACCTTAGATCAAACTCTAAACCCATTTTCTCTTAGGAACTCTTTGAAACTTTGTATTGGATCTATACTGCTCGTCGAAAGTCCGATACCTACAATCTAAGACCGTTATGACCGATTAGCTGGACTTGACAACCGTTTCGAAAATCAAGGCCAACCGACGTTCAGAGGCTATTTCATTAAGCCTGGAGTGAAGAGAGTGAGAATAGGGTTAGATTTAGAAATTTTAATTCAAATCTGGCACGTGACTTGGTGCATTATTATTAAGCGTTCTGACAGTCAGAATTTAGCCAAATTACACCCTCGGATCAGGAAAAATTTCTCTTTCATATCATGAGACTTGTAGACCTGATTTAGGTGCGATGACCGCTGAACTGAAATTGGACCGCCACGTGCGATCCGTGAACTCTTTCGGTCTGAAAACTTGATGTGTGCTAGATCCAATATGCATGAGCTTAAGTCCGACCGCGTTCGGCCAGGGGACCTCCAGAAATGCTCTTTTGGACCAGAACAGCCCCGATTTGGTTAGACCTCAAGTAAACATTGTTCCCAAGCCTAATTTGGAAAGTTTTAAGCTTATAAAAGGGGCTTAAACCCTCACTTCTCTCTCCCATCCGAATTTGCTAGAAACCCTAGCAAGAGTGAGAGAAAAAGTGAGAGTTTGTGAGAGAAGGTGGGAGAGATTTTCCTGCCACCTGCGGCTGCTGCTGCACGTGCTTAAGCGACGCACTTTAATCACTTTTCCAGTGATTCCAACGTATTTGTAGGTAAGGAAAACTCTAACCACTTACTGATTTGGGGATTTCTTTGATTCAAATGACAAAGTAGCTGATGTACGTGTGCATTAGGTCGCCTGTACGCCGTTGATGAAGCGTATACACTCCGTTCGAAATGATACACAGATAAAGTGAAAGGTGCGGATTTTAGACGCTTTGATTGGCTGTTTTCAACGCTTTCAATGTTATTTAATAGTAGATTATCGACGGCAACGCCGTTTGACATGTACAACATGCTGTCCGTTTCCTGTTTCGTAAGCAGACGAAAAATATGAGATTTAGGGCATTTTAGTCATTTGTAGGAAATACTATTTGCATCCATATTTTGCCGATATGATTGACATGGCTTTTTTCCGCCTTAGGATATTAGGAATGCCTGCATGATCATTTTGGCGAAGAGATTTTCCCAAATGTGCACTTTGAGTCGACATACACTATGTAGACTTAAGTGTGTAGACTAAGTGTTTGTATAAATATTTGTATTAGTATGTATTGAATTAAATGGTGTTGTGAATTAGTTTGAGATTGAATTCTCAAATAATACGCTGATGTAAATTATTTCCTTCGTGTCGGCTATATGTATGATTTCATTATATATATGAAATGCATGTGTTAGATGATTTACTTAAGCTATATGTTATAACATGTGTTAACATGCTCATATTGTTGTATTTAATTTCCATTACTCTTATATGATTGATGAAGTGGATTCACAAATGATTGGGGCTATACTTAGTCCAGGCAGTCGGTAACCGAATAAATTTGTGGTTGGCTTATCTTTGCCACGAACGACGCGTCGATGAACGTGAGTCGTGTTTTGGAGTTGGCGGCAGTGGTTAGGCCACGCGAAGTGTTTTATGCACTTCATGTCGCTCAGCTTGAGATGCGCTCGTACTAGTCGAGCCTGTCAAGTAGTCCGACCGGCCATTATATGTTCACCATGTATGTGTCATAACTGCTTGAACATAGGGTACCGAACTTACCATTGGAAATCCTTTTAACCATGGTACCTTGATCCATAAAGACTCATGAGTCGGGCATGGTGGTATGGGACACCGTCGTCGAGCTGTCGGCCTACGCTGGGGCCACAAACCTCCCCGTAGTGACCAATGAGCATCCTAGTTTGAGCAGATTATGGTGGTATGGGACACTATATTCTTGCTGTCGGCCTACACTGATCAGGTGACGAGCCCTTTGTAGTGACCTTGAGTTTATCCTGACACCGCATGGGGGCGACGAGTCCTGATGTAGTCTTAAGGATATAATATGCCTATATTGATAAGGTGATGGGGGAGAGGAGCAACGAGTGCGTGCAACAGCCCTGGCAGCCCTTGCAGCGACCTATAAATATAACATCGTATAAAATTACTAGGAGTGACGACCCTAGACAGGATCTGTGTTGGGATTGATATAAGGAAGGTACCTTAGTTTCCCAATATTGCTGTATGAAAAGGACTAATAATAACTTGGTAATCATATCACCATCACATTGCATGTGCCTGGAAGATATGGAGCACTGTGGGAAGAAAGCATGCCGCGGGCGTAAGATGGTGCCATATGAGGGAGATCGTCGGTGAGGGTATCCATCATGTCATGTCATATTGCATTAACAACAGTATTTAGGAATGTTTGAGTTATTGCATTACTATTATCGCATGATTGATTTGAGAACATGTTAATCTTTGCTCTCTTATCCCACTAAGTTGATTACTCACTCCCACGTTATGGGACGGTATTTCCAAACACCACCAGTCCCTATTGTGATTGCAGATGATGGCGCGGCCTGCGAGGTGGAGCCGAACTTGATGATGAGGAGGAGGATCCCTCCTTTATGCGTGTTCTGATCGATGGAATTACATGGAGGTTCATTAGATGTCATGACACTTGTCATTTTATATTTTTAGAGCACTCATGTATATTCTTTCTTTCTATTTTGAGGCATACACGTATATGTTTAACCTGGTAACATGTTCACACTCTGGAGACTTACAATCAATTATATATTATATGTATGTATCACAGTCTTCCGCTTGTTAATTTAACTGTCTCTGGAGTATGATATGTTGTTTTGGCTTAATCCCAAACTTGTTTAATGCCTTTTTAAAATACAACATGCATTTTACATTATCTATGTTGCATAAATAACATTTTAGAACTCGGGAGTTGGGTTTCTACCTGACTCCCGATTTTCAGAATGTTACAGATGGTATCAGAGCATGATTTGGATTAAACCGGGCCTGGGTTATGGTCACGCGACGTACGCTATCGCTCCTTCAACTTAGGTGGGTGCAAAAGGAACCTAGAAACACTTATCGGATCGCAGTTTTGCCAATAGGCAAAGTCTACTCAAGTCGATCATTCGATCGAGTCCGTAACACATCTAGGGTCGCGTGAAGCGACCTAAGTAGCTCCTAGATTGTAAGTAGGCGGGTTGAGACGTTCTTTGAAAGGTTCTAAACTCGAAAATCTGAATCCTTGGGCTGTGGGGCAACCACAACCCTTACATTCAATCGCTAGGGCTTAAAAACCCCGTTTCACCTAATTCCTTTAAAATTCTTCCTCTCACCACTCCATTCTAAAATTTTATGAAAACTGGCCATTTGGCCATTCTAAATTTGTAATATTTAGTAACTAATGGGCTAGATGGATGTATTAGCTTCTCCTACCCCAAAATCATATGCTGAATGATAGGTGAATGTATTCAGGTTTATAAATTGGCCCTGAAATGTCCCGGAGGGAAGTTTGGGCCTCCCTAGGTCAAAATATAATGAACTAGGGTGGGGCCCATACATATTTGAGGTCCTTAGGGCAGTGGGGACCCAACCCATAGGGTCCCACCAGCCGGATCAGAAGATAGACAGTGGGGTCCACTTGTTGTAAAAATCGGGTGCACGCCCTTATGTGGCTAGTACACCCCTCCCACATAGCGCCCGTCCGTCGAAAACCCCAAAAAATGGTACTTCCTTCACAAACAGCCCCCTCCCAAGCTCCCTTGCTCGTTTTTCTTGCTGCCCTATCTCAAAACACAGCTCCAAATCCCTTCCAATCCCATTTCTTGCTAAAGCCGACCCTATCCCATCCCTTCATGGTGATTTTCTAATCCTCCTCTTTCAAAACTCGTCCGTTGGAGCTCCTACAACCCCCAAATATGGCTGAAATCGTGTGGAGCTCCATTCCCCTTTATAGTTCTATTTTCCCTTTGAAAATTTAGCCTTTGAGAGCTTGATGCATCCCTCTACAGGGCCTAGATTCGTTTCAGTCTATTTGGGCAACCCTTTCTCTACATTTCCTCCGCTTTCCATGTCTATTGTTAAGGCTGTTTTAACCTTTTTTCTCCCTTTCCACCATCCTCCTTCTCATGTCCCTTTTATTTGATCCTCAGACTCGTGAAAACCTGCTTACCCATCCCATTTCTCCACGTTCTTCACTTGTTTGATTATCATTTTGAGATTTCTATGTTTTCTTGTTGTTAGGTTTAGTGAAGTCAGAGGTAGAAAATGTGTTTGTGTTAGTGGTTTGGCCTTAGCATAGCCGAATGCGTTCCTGTCATAATCCATGTGAAACTTTATTCCATGTAGTGTGACAAATTTTATTGAAAGGAGTGCATGCCGTTTCGTTTGCTGTAAGGTATTGTCTCTAGATTGGGTGTATCCTATGGTTTCCACTGCCATGTTGTAAATCCCAAGATTAAGCCTACAAAATTAGTTTTTATCCCACCCCACCCTCCTACCAAGCATGCCACACCCAATCCCGACGTGGGATTAGGAATGCAGTTCCATTTAACACAACTTAATGCTACTGGCCATATAGGCCCTTGGCATTTTGGACCTAGTGTTAGCACTCCTAGATTTGAAGGATCTGACGACATAGGAAATCCAATTCCATTTAGATAATCTTGACCCTAAGTGATAGAACAATTCCCTGTATGAGAAATGGTATGAAACCATTTAGCGTATAAGCTTAGGCTGTAGATTACAGCTAGTCTACTAGTTACCTTAAGTAGTGTAAAGCCTGTATATGCTAAGGAATAGTAGGTTAGATTTGGTTGGAATGGGACGCCCTTCCTTGGGTAGATCCTCATAACATTCCTAGGCGCCTTTAGTAATTCTCAGGAGGCTTATTTACCTTAGAACTATTCATTCTCAGGGAAAACTTCTACATCCCTAAGATTGAACTTAGAATAAACCAACATACCCCAAAGGCTTATTGCATTCGGGAACGCGGAGCAAAGGAACTTCACGTAAGCGATGTATTCGCGGTTTGAATCGACTTCTTAATCCTAGTGGTTACCAATAAATCAAATGCTCTGATCAAGCAGAAGATCGGCATCGACTCGGATTAAGAATTGATACAATAAATCTTCTGTCCTAGCTAGACAGAAAGTCTATATATTCGGCTCAGACCTACTACACAACTTTTCTTCCGTGTTGGCTCGACCACATATAGCCAAAAGTTATTACTTGCCTTTGAAAAATGTTGAGGACATCTAGCCAATAGAGAGTAGGCCTATTTCTATAACCATAGATACCAATGCCATAGAACGCATCATTAGCAAAGGAAAACCACTGTAATGAGAGGTTGTTTCCCAATTCATATCAAGAATAGCCCCTAAGTTGCGCCTCGTTCCGATATACGGATCGATGCATAGATTCTTGAACCTTAAGTAAAACTAAGTTTTAAGGGGGGTAGAACGTATTGAGTCCAATCCAGTTAGGTCAGCCAATGCAACCGTTCGATCAGAGTGGCGCAGCGGAAGCGTGGTTAGCCTCTTCCCCACTTGCCCAGGATCGAAACATTTGATTTAGGTTATACGTACGGTTAGGTCATTAAATAGGATTGACCCTTCCTTAGAATGCAATACTGAAGTCTTGCTAGATACTCCTTACCCTTCGCCAATTTCGGGGAAGAAATTATGTTTTAAGGGGGGTAGATTGTAACACCCCGAATTTTTGCCAACCTGGGATTAGACGTCCTTAGGCAATGGGTTAACTAAAACACCTTGGTAACCACTTAGAACCCAATTCCATAGCCAAAGAAATCACTTAGGATTAATTCCTTTAGAAACTAAGCATAAGTTAGCTAGCGCTACACTGTAGTAGCTGTGAAATTGTCCCTGATCATTTTAAATACGTTCTACAAGACCCAAAACATGTAGAACCAATGATGCTATAATATCCTAAAACCTTGGATTAAACTCTAAACCCGTTTGCTCTCAGGAACTCTTTGAAACTTTGTATTGGATCTAAACTGCGCGTCGAAAGTCCGATACCTACAATCTTAGGTCATTATGACCACTTAGCTGTACTTGACAACCGTTTCGAAAATCAAGGCCAACCGACGTTCAGAGGCTATTTCATTGAGCCTGGAGTGAAGAGAGTGAGAATAGGGTTAGATTTGAAAATTTTAATTCAAATCTGGCACATGACTTGGCGCGTTATTATTAAGCATTCTGACCGTCAGAATTCAGCCAAATTACACCCTCGGATCAGGAAAAATTTCTCTTTCATATCATGAGACTTGTAGACCTGATCTAGGTGCGATGACCGCTAAACTGAAATTGGACCGCCACATGCAATCTGTGAACTCTTTCAGTCTGAAAACTTGATGTGTGCTAGATCCAGTATGCATAAGCTTAAGTACGACCGCGTTCGGCCAAGGGACCTCTAGAAATGCTCTTTTGGACCAAAACAGCCCCGATTTGGTTAGACCTCAAGTAAACATTGTTCCCAAGCCTAATTTGGAAAGTTTTAATCTTATAAAAGGGGCTTAAACCCTCAATTCTCTCTCCCATCCGAATTTGCTAGAAACCCTAGCAAGAGTGAGAGAAAAAGTAAGAGTTTATGAGAGAAGGTGGGAGAGATTTTCCTGCCACCTGCTGCTGCTGCTGCACGTGCTTAAGCGACGCACTCCAATCACTTTCCCCGCGATTCCAACGCACTTCTAGGTAAGGAAAACCCTAACCACTTGCTGATTTGAGGATTTCTTTGATTCAAATGGCAAAGTAGCTGATGTACGTGTGCATTAGGTCGCCTGTACGCCGTTGACGAAGCGTATACGCTCCGTTCGAAATGATACACATATAAAGTGAAATGTACGGATTTTAGACGCTTTGATTGGCTGTTTTCAACGCTTTCAATGTCGTTTAATAGTAGATTATTGATGGTAACGCTGTTTGACATGTACAACATGCTGTCCATTTCCTGTTTCGTAAGCAGATGAAAAATATGAGATTTAGGGCATTTTAGTCATTTGAAGGAAAAACTATTTGCATCCATATTTTACCGATATGATTGACATGGCTTTTTTCCGCCTTAGGATATTAGGAACGCGTGCATGATCAGTTTGGCGAAGAGATTTGCCCAAATGCGCACTTTGAGTCGACATACACTATGTAGACTTAAGTGTGTAGACTAAGTATTTGTATAAATGTTTGTATTAGTATGTATTGAATTAAATGGTGTTGTGAATTAGTTTGAGATTGAATTCGCAAATAATACGCTGATGTAAATGATTTCCTTCGTGTCGGCTATATGTGTGATTTCATTATATGTATGAAATGCATGTGTTAGATGATTTACTTAAGTTGTATGTTATAACATGTGTTAACATGCTCATATTTTTGTATTTCATTTCCATTACTCTTATATGATTGATGAAGTGGATTCACAAATGATTGGGGCTATACTTAGTCCAAGCAGTCAGTAATCGAATAAATTCGTGGTTAGCTTATCTTTGCCACGAACGACGCGTCGATGAATGCGAGTCATGTTTTGGAGTTGGCGGCAGTGGTTAGGCCACCCAAAGTGTTTTATGCACTTCATGTCGCTCAGCTTGAGATGCGCTCGTGCTAGTCGAGCCCGTCTAGTAGCCCGACTGGCCATTGTATGTTCACCATGTATGTGTCATAACTGCTCAAACCTAGGGTACTGAACTTACCATTGGAAACCCTGTTAACTATGGTACCTTGATCCATAAAGACTCATGAGCCGGGCATGGTGGTATGGGACACTGTGGTCGAGCTGTCGGCCTACGCTGGGGCCACAAACCTCCCCATAGTGACCAGTGAGCATCCTACTCTGAGCAGATTATGGTGGTATGGGACACTATATTCTTGCAGTCGGCCTACACTGATCAGGTGACGAGCCCTTTGTAGTGACCGCGAGCGCATTCTGAGTCTACAGGAGGCAACGACCCTTCCGTAGGGATGAGAGTACATCATTCCTGTATTGATAAGGTGATGGGGGAGCGGTGCAACGAGTGTGAGCAACAGCCCTGACACCGCATGGGGGCGACGAGTCCTGATGTAGTCTTAAGGATATAATAGGCCTGTATTGATAAGGTGATGGGGGAAAGGAGCAACGAGTGCATGCAACGGCCCTGACAGCCCTTACAGTGACCTATAAATATAACATCGTATGAGATTACTAGGAGTGACGACCTTAGACAGGATCTGTGTTGGGATTGATATAAGGAAGGTACCTTAGTTTCCCAATATTGCTGTATGAAAAGGACTAATAATAACTTGGTAATCATATCACCATCACATTGCATGTTCCTGGAAGATGTCGAGCACTGTGGGAAGAAAGCATGCCGCGGGCGTAAGATGGTGCCGTATGAGGGAGATCGTCGGTGAGGGCATCCATCATGTCACGTCATATTGCATTAACAACAGTATTTAGGAATGTTTGAGTTATTGCTTTACTATTATCACATGATTGATTTGAGAACATGCTAATATTTGATCTCTTATCCCACTGAGTTGATCACTCACTCCCACGTTATGGGACGGTGTTTTCGGACACCCACCAGTCCCTATTGTGATTGCAGATGATGGTGTGGCCTGCGAGGCAGAGCCGGACTTGATGATGATGAGGAGGATCCCTCCTTTATGCGTGTTCTGATCGACGGAATTATATGGAGGTTCATTAGATGTCATGACACTTGTCATTTTATATTTTTAGAGCACTCATGTATATTCTTTCTTTCTATTTTGAGGTATACATGTATATGTTTAACCTGGTAACATGTTCACACTCTGGAGACTTACAATCAATTATATATTATATGTATGTATCACAGTCTTCCGCTTGTTAATTTAACTGTCTCTGGAGTATGATATGATTTTCTAGCTTAATCCCAATCTTGTTTAATGCCTTTTTAAAATACAACATGCATTTTACATTATCTATGTTGCATAAATAACATTTTGGAACTCGGGAGTTGGGTTTCTACCTGACCCCCGATTTTTGAAATGTTACAATGGGCCTTATAATATGGGCCTTACATTCACATCGAGGTGGGCTTCAACAACGGCCACAAATACATTAAGGTGGGCCTCCTCAAATGGGCCTTATAAATATCGAGATGGGCCTCATCAACAGGCCACAAATACATCAAGGTGGGCCTCCTCAAATGGGCCTAAACACATGAGCCTTATGTATCTCAAATGGACCGCACCAGTTGGGCCCCATGCATACCAAATGGGCCACACCCAAATATAAGAGGAGATAGTGACTCTTCCACCATTAAAGTTCCCACAGCCCACCCTAACATTTATTTTCTATCTAATCTGGTCATAAGATAACACAAAACTGGATTAAGAGGAAAACACATTTCTTAATAATCCAACTTTTGTGACAACAGAGGATTTCAATGGCAGGGACTCAATCCCCACTACTAATTGCCATGTGGTCCACTTGGCCCTAAATCTATCTCACTCTTTAGCTCATGCCATAAAATGAGCTTTTAAATTGGTTGGATGGCTTAGATGCAACACATGCATCATGGTGGGGCCCACCGCCACTGAACAGTGTGAATAAAACATATTTCATTCTAGGTTCCACCATCCATTGGATGGTGGAAATGAAACACATATATCATAGTAGGCTCCACCATCTGCCTGGACAGTGGAAATATAATACATATATCACTGTGGGTCCCACCTGGGGCCCACTATAACATTTGCTTTCCATCCAGCCTGTTGATATGGCCCAAAGACCTGGATGAACAGGAAAAAAAAATGTCATATTGACCCAAAAGTTCTATAATACCCTAAAGGGTTTCAATGGTAGACATTCAATCACCACTGCTTCCTGTGATGTGGGCCACCTGAGCATCAGATCGGCCTGATCTTTGGAGGGGACCCACCTCAGGATATGACCTAAATAATGAACGGTGTGGATATCAAACATACATCATGGTGGGACCCATGGCTGGGGCCGTGGGTCACTGTCCGCCCGCCTATACACGCAGCAACAGTCTGCTGCTGCATCGCTGCCTCTTATTTTGTTCTTTTTTAAAACCTACTTTCTCAAGGTTTTTCATGCATGGGACCTGCATCAAGTGAATCCACCCCGACCATGGGATTCTATGGCTTGAGACCAACCAAATGAGTCCAATATTGAATGTGTTTTAGTGTATGTGTAACACCCCGGATTTTTGCCAACCTGGGATTAGACGTCCTTAGGCAATGGGTCGACCATAACACCTTGGTAACCTCTCAGAACCCAATCTCAAAGCCAAAGAAATCATGTAGAACCAAATTCTTTAGAATTTAACGTGAATTAGCCAACGCTACACTAGATTACATGTGAAATTATCCCTGATCGCTTTAAATACGTTCTGCAAGACCTAAAACTTGTAGATCCAATGACGCTATCTTACCCTGAAATCCAGGATCAAACTCTAAACCAGTTTGTTCCCATGAACCCTTTAAAACCTTGTATTGGATCTAGACTGCGCGTCGAAAGTCCGATACCTACAATCTTAGACCGTTATGACCGCTTAGCTGGACTTGACAATCATTTCGAAAATCAAGCCCAACCGATGTTCAGAGGCTATTTCATTGAGCCTGGAGTGAAGAGAGTGAGAAATGGGTTAAGATTTGAAATTTTAATTTAAATCTGGCATAGGTCTTTGAGCATTATTATTAAGCATTCTGACCGTCAGAATTCAGCCAAATTTTACCCTCGGGTCAGGAAAAATTTCTCTTTCATATCATGAGACTTGTAGACCTGATTTAGGTACGATGACCGCTGAACTGAAACTGGACCGTCATGTGCGATCTGGGAACTCTACCAGACTGAAAACTTGGTGTGAACAACATCCAGTGACCATGAGCCTAAGTCCGATCGCGTTCGGCCGGGGAACCTCCCGAAATGCTCTTTTGGATCGAAACAGCCCCGATTTGGTTATAACCCAAGTATACTTTGTTCCTAAGTCTAAAAAGGTGAGGTTTTAACCTATATAAGGGCCTTAAACCCTCACATATCTCTCCCATCCGAATTTGCTAGAAACCCTAGATTGAAAGAGAGAGAAAGTGAGAGATTGTGAGAGAGTGTCGGAGAGTTTTTCCTGCCACTTGCTACGGCTGTTACACGTGCTAAATCCCGGCATTCAAATCACTTTTCCGGTGATTCTAACACACTTCTAGGTAAGAAAAACCCTAACTACTTGCTGTTTTGGGTTTCTTGCGATTCGAATAGCGATGTAGCTTATGTAACTTGTGTATTAGGTAGCCTTTACGCCGCTGACGAAGCGTATACGTTCCGTTCGAAACGATACACGACTAGGGCAAAATGTGTGAATTTTAGACGCTTTGATTGACTGATTTCAAAGCTTTCAATGTCGTTTATTAGTAGATTATCGACGGCAACACCGTTTGACATGTACAACATGTTGTCCGTTTTTCGTTTCGTAAACGTACAGAAAATATGAGATTTAGGGTATTTTAGGCATTTATAGGAAATACCGCATACGTCTGTATTTTGCTGAAATGCTTAACATGAAAATTCATCATGTTATGATATTATGTATGCGTGTATAATCTATTTGGCAAAGAGATTCTCCCTAATGCGCACTTTGGGTCGACATACGCTATGTAGACTAAGGTGTGTAGACTAAGTGTTTGTATAAATGTTTGTATTAGTATGTATTGAGTAAATGGTATTGTAGATTAGTTTTGAGAATGAATTCTCAATTCATATGATGTTGTATATGATTTCCTACATGTTGGCTATATGTATTGATTTCATTATATACATGAAATGCATGTGTTGGATGATTTGCTTAAGTTGTATGTTATAACAGGCCTCAACATGCTTACATTGTTGTATTCCATTTCTACTACTCTCATATGATTACTAATGTTGATATTCAAGTGTTTGGGGCTATACTTTAGTTCAGGCAGTCGGTAATGGATCTAATTCGTGGTTGGCTCCTATTTGTCACGAAGGACGCGTCGATGAAAGCGAGTCGTGTTTTGAGTTGGTGGTAGTGGTTAGGCCACACGATGTGTTTCATGCACTTTATGTCGTTCGACTTGAGATGCGCTCGTACTAGTCGAGCCCGTCAAGTAACCCGACTCGCCATTGTATGTTCACCCTATATGAGTCATAACTGCTTGAACCTAGGGTACTAAACTTACCATTGGAAATCCTGTTAACCATGGTACCTTGATCCATAAAGACTCATGAGCTAGGCATGGTGGTATGAGACACCGTGGTCGAGCTGTCGGCTTACGCTGGGGCCACAAACCTCCCCGTAGTGACCAGTGAGCACCTATGACTCCTGAGCAGATTATGGTGGTATGGGACACTATATTCTTTCTGTCAGCCTACACTGATCAGGTGACGAGCCCTTTGTAGTGACCGCGAGCGTATTCTGAGTTTACAGGAGGCGACGACCCTTCCGTAGGGACGAGAGTACATCAGGCTTGTATTGATAAGGTGATGGGGGAGCGGTGCAACGAGTGCGAGCAACAGCCCTTACAGTGACCTACAAATATAACATCGTATGTGATCTCTAGGAGTGACGACCCTAGACAGGATCTGTGTTGGGATTGATATAAGGGAAGTACCTTAGTTTCCCAATACTGCTGAATGAAAGGACTAATAATAACTCGGTAATCATTATCCATATCGCATTGTATGTGCCTGGAAGATGTAGAGCACTGAGGAATGCAAGCATGCCGCGAGTGTAAGATGGTGCCGTATGAGGGAGTATGTCGGTGAGGGCATCCATCATGTCATTTCATGCATACATTAACAACAGTATCTAGGAATGTTTAATTTATTGCTTTACTATTATCGCGTGATTAATTTGATAACATGCTAATCTTTGCTCTATTATTCCACTGAGCTGATCACTCACTCCTACGTTACGAGACGATGTTTACAACACCACCAGACCCTGTCTTAGATGCAGGTGACGAGGCGATTCAGGATGCAGAGCCAGACTACGACGAGGACCAGGACGAGTTCTCGTACATGCAGTTCTCAGACGGCTTTACATAGGTGGCCTGGATCGGCGGGACTTCTTAGTGGGACTATTTTTGACATTTACTTTTGGGTTGTGATTTGTACATGAGACTCAACAATGTATTCATACTTTGGAGACAGTCAGAGATTATTTTGTTTTCTTACAATGATATATATATCTTTCAGTCTTCCGCTTGCATTTTATCGCTGGATCTGGAGTATGAATTGCAGTTTTGGTAAAATCTTACTCATGTGAATGCTCTAACTCAGTCAACATTGAATCATAATCATATTTGTTGCATAAGTGATGGTCTGGAACTCGGGAGTCGGGTTTATACACGACCCCCCAATTTTCGGGGTGTTACAGTATGGAAAACCTCGGGTGAATTTCAACAGTAGAAAATATCATTTGTCATGTCATGGCCCACCAGAAATTCAGATCATCTTCATTTTTCATCATCCCAATGCTTAAAATGACCTGAAGAATGGAATGGACAGTGTAGATTAAACACATAAAACAAGGTGAGGCCTGCATGAGTGGTTCGCCCAAAAGCTTGTGAATAAAGCTAATATTTTTATTTTTATTTTCATTACACGTCCAGCATCCCTGGACGTTAGACGGTTTGGCATAACACATACTTTACGGTGGGTCCCACATAGACGTGGCCCACTTGATCAATCCAATATTTGTGTTTTCCCAACATCAAAGGGTAGGGCCCACGTGGTTGGTCAGCCATGGTGTCCACTTGATGGACGGTTGGGACACCACATACACTCACCATGTGGGCCACAAAATAATCAATGAAGGAGAGAGAGAGAAAAAAGAAAAAGAAAAAAGAGGGACACGTGTGATGGAGGACTCCGCCACTATGAGCCCTCACATTCAATCATACATCGAGTGGGCTCCAATACATGCGGGCCCACTAAATCAAAGATCAACAGTGGAGATTCTTTCTCCACCAAAATGGAAGGTTTAGATGACCTCTATTCACTTAGAAAGTAAACATTATGATGAGGTCCATGGAGAATGGCCCCATCATGGAATGATCATGATAATCATGGTGGGTCATTGGCCACATCTTAGGGTCCAAAGTGAGATCCAAACCATTAATCGGTAGGCTTCACTTAGCCCATCATAAAAACATAAAAACTAGCCTATAGAAGCACCCACCATCGATCTTTTTGGTCTGTTGGAAAGTCAATCTCCTTGTGCTTCACTTTAATGGAGGGTGATGAGAGTTGAATGGCTAGGATGAAGGTTTGTGGGATGGGAAAGGTGGGCCATACAAAGTCATTTTTTTCTCTCTTGAAATGGCTTGGACGTGCACTCTTTTGCTTGGGATTGTTTCTTGGAAAATGTGAAGGAAAAGAGAGAGAGAGAGAGAGAGAGAGAGAGAGAGAGAGAGAGTTGTAAGGAGAGAGAGTGAAGGATGTGAGTGATGAGTGAGGTGATGGTGTACTTGACATGAGAGTTGACTTGGGGGTTACTTGACTTATGGAGAAAGAAAGCATGGGTGCTTTTGTACTTGACATGATGTGATTGATTAATGGATTGATTGCTTGATTAATGGGACATGTTGTAGAGATTCTCTTGGGATCTCAAAAGCCTAGTGTTTTCTCGAAATAAACGTCAGCCCACATCTTCTGGTCAGGGTATTGGATTGGTGCGTAAGACGCGGCAATGGAACCTCGGCGATAGTGTGGTCGTAATGGTACAAGTTTTAGATTAAGCTGTCTTAAATCTACAGGATACGACTTAAGGTCGTGCGCAAACATCGATTATAGGTCGTGGATTGCCGGACTTCAACGGGAAGGATCGCGGGAGTCGACAGAACAGTATGGATTAGGATATGGGTCTTACATTACTTGATATGGAGTTCAGAAAAATATTAAAAATGTATAAAGGTTGACTGGACAAGTGGCCACACTCAACCGTTTCCTCTCTCGAGCTACTGACAAATGCCTCCCATTCTTCAAGCAATTGAAGGGATGGTAAATAGTAGAGTGGACAGAAGAGTGCAAAGCAGAGTTCCAACAATTGAAGTCTTATCTTGGATCTGCACCCCTTTTATCTAAACCCAAGCATGGGGAGGCTCTGCTGTTGTATCTCGTAGTATCCGACGCAGTGGTTAGCTCAGTTCTGGTATGCACGCACGAAGGAAAGCAACTGCTAGTTTAGTACGACAACAAAGCACTGTTACCAACAGAGACAAGATTCCCACCTTTAGAATAGGTAGCCCTAGTCCTAGTAGTCTCATTGCGACAACTTCGGCCATATTTTCAAGCTCATACCATTGTCGTTATGACCGACCTCCCACTACATCAAGTCCTTTAGAAATCGGAAGCATCCGGCCGATTAACGAAGTGGGAGATCGAGCTCAGTGAATTCGACATTCAATATAAGCCAAGAGTAGTTATTAAAGGAGAAGTTGTGGCCGACTTCTTAGCCGAATTAACACCACAGGCCGATCTACCTACCGAGCTTGGAGATGAATCAACTGAAAATTCGACGACTGCTTCTCCCGAGTCTTCGCCCGACCCCATACCCTGTAAGTTGTATATCGATGGCTCCTCCAACTCTAAGGCAAGTAGGGCAGGAGTCATCTTTGAAACTCCCGATCAAAACTACATGCAATATGCCTTAAGACTTGGATTTCAAGCCTCGAACAATACAGTGAAATATAAAACTTTGCTGCTCGGCCTCTGACTCGTAGCCAGTCTGGGCATTAGTCATCTCAATGTCTTTAGTGACTTGCAGTTGGTTGTTAATCAAGTCACCAACGTATATCAAACATGAAAAGTGCAATTGAAATCATATATGGAGAAAACTAAAGAATTGATCGGTGGTTTTCAGCTTTATGTTGTTACTTGGATCCCTCGAGCGAAAAATGCTGAGGCCAATCTATTAACAAAACTTACCTCCGCCGATGAGGACGACATACCCAGGTCTATTCTAATTGAATACATTGTTAAGCCGAGTGTCAATAACCCGGTTAGCTCGACCATGCACACAATCGATTCGGAACCCACTTGGCTTGACCCGATTGTCCAATACCTCGATCATGGAAAGTTACCTGAGGATTGTGTCGAGGCCCAACGATTGAAGATTCGATCTTCCCATTACACCATACTCAATGAGACATTATATAAGAAAGGTTTCTACGCTCCATTGTTACAATGCCTGAATCCTGATGAACCGACTACGTGCTATGAGAGATCCACGAAGGGATCTGTGGAAATCACTCGGGAGGACGGTCACTTGCACACAAGGTCCTACGTCAGGGGTATTATTGGCCAACCATCCATAATGACGCTCGTAAGCTAGTCCAGAGATGTGACAAATGCCAACAATTTGTGGCCATTCCAAGACAACCCCCTGAGGAGCTGACTCCAATGACTGGTCCTTGGCCCTTTGTGCAATGGGGAATCGATATCATCGGACCGCTCCCCTTGGAGAAAGGCCAGACCAAGTTTGTTTTTGTTGCAGTAGATTACTTTACGAAGTGGGCTGAAGTCGAACCATTGACTAGGATAACTAAACAAAAGATCACATATTTTTATGGAAAAGCATCGTCTGTTGATTCGGGATACCCCGAACCATTGTTACTGATAATGGGAAACAGTTCGACAATAGACAATACTGAGAAATGTGCAGCAAGCTCGGGATCAGAACTGTCTATTCCTCCCCCATCATCCTTAGACAAACGAACAGGTCGAGACAGTCAACAAGATCATTAAACAACATCTCTGAACCAAACTCGATCGGGATAAAGGAGCATGGGCCGAAGATCTCCCTAAGATCCTATGGACGTACCGAACCACCATTCGAAATACCACAAGTGAAACTCCCTTCTCCCTTACGTATGGCTTGGAGGTCGTTACCCCAATTAAGATCAGATTGCCTTCAGCCCGGGTCAGCTCGTTTAATGAAGACGATAATGAAGAACTCCTCGCTCTTGGACTCAACCTAGTGGAAGAACATAGAGAAAGAGCTCAACAACGGATGATGGCTTAGCAATGCCAAGTAGCTTAGTTCTATAATTCCCAAGTCAAGATTAGATGTTTTCAAGTGGGAGTCATGGTCCTCCAAGAAACATTCCTAAACACTAAGGAAGTTGGTGCAGGCACATTGGGACCTAATTGAGAAGGACCTTATGTCGTCTCAGGCACCATTTGACCTGAAACGTATCGGTTGGAAGACTTGACTAGGCAGTTATTGTCTCATCATTGGAATACCAAGCATCTAAAGATCTATTATCCTTAGATCAGCCAATTGAGCATTATGGAAGATTCAAGAGAGTAAATAATGAAAAACATGTAAACTAAATCAAGTGAATAAAAAGCTGAGTATGTTCATTCATCGATGTAATTGTTACATCAAGTTCCAAGCATTACATTGATGGAATAATAGAAATAAAGGCAAAAATGGTCGACTATGACATGCAAAATCTTATCTCAGTTACAGATGCTCTTAAACCCGCCTGGTATGCTTAAAGTGCTTGACATCATACTAAGCCCCAAGGTTTATCAGGAGCTAACTCGGAGATAACTCAGACTCAGCTCCTACCACCACTCAGAGTGACCTCTGACTCGACCTCGATACCAGCCACCACATTAGCAGACCCAGTAGCCTTAACCTCTAGACCTTCAGATCCAGAGGCACTCTCATCGAATCCTGGGAGATCAAGGTCGAGGAAAGTCTTCCTCATCAGTTGGATACAAGAAATGTACCCATCCTGATACAAGCGATCCCTCTCTTCCAAGAATTCATGAGAATGCAGAAAAGCCTTTATGGCCTGATCTTTGGCTTGTTCAATGGCTACGCCAGCCTCAGCCTTGGTCTAAGCCAACTTATCCTCGCAAGAAGCATGAGCCTGACGGAGTCATCGACTCTCTTCTTGAGCCTCTTTCAGTAGCAAGGCCACATGGGCACACTCGACCTTGGCATCCTCAGTGGCCTTCTTAGCAAGCCCCACGTCACCCGACAGTATGCCAGCACAAGTCATGACAACCTCGCGCTGAGTTTCCACCTCAGCCATTCACTTCTGAGCCTCAGTCAGCTCCGAGCTACCCTTGAACAAACAAGGGGCGAACTATAAAAGAAAAACATAAGGTCAGAACTAGGTCGCCGAGACAAGCATGAGATTCAAGTCCAAGTGAAAGATCAAAGGCATTACCTTGAGAAGCACCTTCGCCGCATAAGCGAGAGTTCGCCTTGAGGGGGCATCGAAGAGGCCGGCAAAGTCTCTTTTGCCCCCATGAGAGATGGCCCAAGGGACCATGTCAAATACAACCTGCTGGAAGGGTGAAGTCTCCTGTTAAGTCATCTCCCCTCCTGAGGTCTCCCCTCTCTACTCCTCTCTCTACTCTGAGACCTACTCTACAACAGGTCCTACCTCGAGGGCCCCTTGGGACTCGGCAGCCATAGCGGCCACCGCCTCCGCCCATTCTTCTAGGTTAAAGAGTACAATCACGGTCCGGATAACTGAGGAAGCCGGCTCTTTGGCCTTCGAGACCACCTTCGGCTTCTTCAAAGGATGAGTCTCTGACAAAACTGTCGATCTCGAAGGGGCCTTCATCTTGGAGGGAGGTCTAAGAAAGGATCAAGCCTCAGCCATTTCTACATCGGAAGAAGCATAGAGTCAAACAAAATTCAAGGAAACGTGTTAAAGGAATCAGGTACTGTGGCAGAATATGCGTACCAAATGCACACCTCTTAAAACAAGCAATATTATACCAAGCTCATCGATCTAAACTAACCATTCATCCCGGAAGCACTAAAATGTATCAA
Source organism: Magnolia kwangsiensis (assembly GCA_037074715.1). Classification (NCBI taxonomy): domain Eukaryota; kingdom Viridiplantae; phylum Streptophyta; class Magnoliopsida; order Magnoliales; family Magnoliaceae; genus Magnolia; species Magnolia kwangsiensis. Next base: position 76,402,325 of record CM073578.1, read on the forward strand.
GACGTGAAGCGACATTATTAGTGGAATAATATGAAGAGAGAAATATCCACCTATGTGACTAAATGCCTCACTTGCCAACAAATAATAGTAGAACATCAAAGGCCAGCAGGACTCCGACAACCCCTTGAAATCCCTTCATGGTAGTGGGACTCAATATCCATGGACTTCATAGTGGGACTTCCCAAAACAAGAAGGAACCATGACTCAATTTGGGTGATAGTAGATCGACTAACCAAATTCATCCACTTCATACCTGTACGAGTTACCACTTTGATGAATGAATTAACAAAAACCTACCTGAAGAATGTGGTCCATCTCCACAAGATCCCTATCACGATCATATCTGAATGGGACTCCCTCTTTACCTCAAACCTTTGGAATAAACTGTAGAGTGCACTAGGGACCACCCTAAATCATAGTATAGAATTCCATCCTCAAACGGATGGACAGACAGAAAGAGTAAATCAAGTTCTGGGAGATATGTTGAGAGCCTGCATACTGGACTTCAAGGGCAGCTGGGATGACTACCTCCACCTCGTGGAATTCGCATACAACAATAGTTTCAAAACTAGCATTGACATGGCCCCATTTGAGGCCCTCCATGGATGTCTTTGCCGCACACCACACTACTGGATGGAAGTGGGGTAAAGGAGTGTCTTGGGACCTGAACTCGTCCAGGTTACCTCAGAGAAGATTGAGATAATAACCAAATGTCTTTAGGCAGCACAAAGTAGACAAAAAATCTATGTGGATATATGGAGACGAGTGCTTGAATTTGTTGAAGGCATGATGCAGTTCAGTAAAAATGGCAAGCTTGTGCCTTGGTACATTGGCCCATTTGACGTACTGGAAAGAATAGGAAAAGTGGCCTATCATCTCGTCCTACCCCCACAAATAGCCAATGTTCACAATGTGTCTTCCATATCTCTATGCTAAAGAAATATGAACCTGACCCAACCCACATCATCAACTGGGAACAAATAAAGCTAAAAGACAACGCCACTTATACAGAAGAACCAATGTAAATTCTCGACCACAAGGAACAAGTCCTTCGAACAAAGACTATTCCACTAGTCAAGGTTCTATGTTCACACCATAATGAAGAAGAGGCGACATAGGAATGTGAAGATGAAATCAAGGAAAAACACCCCGAGCTCTTCAACGAAGAATAAGGAAACTTGAGGTAAGAAATTTCGGGGCGATTTTTTTTAGGGGGGTAGATTGTAACGCCCCGAACTTTTTGATCCTTGGGTATCAAAAGTTCTCAGGCATTACCATGAGATTCAATGTCAAACATATTTGAGAATGATACCAAAATCAAAGCATCTGACCCTTGAGTTGGAAATAAGATCATGCACACGTGAACCGACATGAATAAACTAGTAGATAACTTCTCCTTTCATAACTACTTAGACATAACTTCTTTTATAAAAATCATCTAGAAACATGTTTACAATCATGTGGAGCCATCGGACGTTTCAAAACTCCTATATCAGATATAATTATGAAAATGCCATCACCTTAGACCCCTAAACTCTGAAACATATGGTTCCCATGATCCAAATCATGCAAAACCTTATATCAAGACTAATCCCAATAAGTTGACTGTACATAAGCAATTTCAGTCGTTGAACCAACAAAGATCAATGGCTAATCAAAACACTCATTAGAACGAATCATCTAAGACTAGAATTCATTTTCCACCTTAGTATAAACTCTAACATGAGCCAACCAAGGCTAGTGGACGGTGGAGATTTACCCCAAATCCCATGTGGGCCCAACGTGCGGGTGTGCGCACATGAGATACACGTACACCATATCGCATCAGCACTCCAAAACGCAGTTAAAAACGAGGCGACCACAAAATCCTGAAATAAGTGGGATCTCCCACCGCGCACGCGAACAGGCATTTCCTATGAGATCTGCTGTGGTCCACCTCTGTGATCTGGAAGGATGATCTGGATCGTCCATCCCATTCAGAAGGCAAATTCGACCCCACCCTAGTCAAATTCACATGTAGGTAACATCTCACACGCATGCAATCGGCCCGCAAACTAGACCAGTCCAAAGGCCCTGTTTTACGCACTCCCGTTTTCACGCCCATAGATTCAAACCGACCCCATTTGGGGACTCAGTGGGGCCCACTACCGAGGGAATGAAGCAAATCTGATCCGTTCATTAGATACGATGGCCACAACCGAACCAACTCCAAGAGAAATACCGTCCGAAGATGACCAGCACACCTCGCAACTTAAGCAATCAATCCCACACCAACAGAGTTGTGTGATGAGAGATTTCTGGTCACTGCAATCAAGAACACGTGATCTAGGTCGTCCGTTCTGAGGCCGCACAAGGATGCCCACAATATCCGATCACGGCTAGGCCAGAAAGGAGGTGTCCCAACGAGTCAGAGAACCACTCGCAGTTTCTGCGTCGGTCCCCATCGCGCAACGCCCTGCGAAGCAGAGGCGGTTTCGCAAACTCCAGCCGACCGCACACCTATAAAAGAGGAAGGAGAAAGAAAAGGAAAGAAAAAAAAAAAAAAAAAAAAAAAAAAAAACAAAGGGAGAAAAAGAGAGACAGAGAGAGAGAGAGGGAGTCGGTGCGACGGGTTACTCTAAACAGTGGCCAGCAACGAAAAACACCATCCATCTATTTTCCTAGAGATGAATCAGGTTTCAGCAGCTCTTTCCATCCTTTAAAAGAGATAGGAAACACCAACATATGGAACCGAGTCAACTCGGTTTGTCAATAAACTTTAAACCTAGAATTAAGCCTGATCCATCTTCTAATAAAATAGAACCAGGTAAAAATTAGGAAAAGGGTGGAAGTACCTCTGTGCAGATAATCTTAAGAGTGGATAATCAGATAGTCCAAGGTGAGGGTTTTATGCTTTAAGCTTATGTTAATTTAAGTCGATATATTTATCTTGCCTTTTATGCCTTCATGTTATTTTATCACACCTTTTATGTACTTTTTGTCTCAATTGAGTTGATACATTTTATCTTGCCTTTACACTTGTCCTTTACATACTTTTATTTGTACCCAGATTTCTATTGTTTTCTCTTTATTTTCATTTAAAATTGTTATCATCAAGTATTGACCTTTTTGAAGTTTTTATATGATAACCATTATAAGAGGCTTTCCTAAATTCATGTGAGGCTATGGATACAAGCCTTTCTTTTGCCTTACCATATTGATTTGGCTCTACTAGTCTCCGTATCCAAGAATCGACAATTGTCGCTCTTCTAATTATAGAGTTGGCTATTTCCACCCTCCTCAAATAATCGGCCATCGCTGCTCTTCTATTTACTGAGTTGGCATTAAACACTCTCCTCATATTCGAGTTGGCCTTTGTCACTTACCTCTTATTCGAGCTGGTTATTGTCACTCGCTTTTTTATCTTAAGGACTTGACAGGTGTCTTAATATTCTTAACCTTTCATAAATTGAGGAATTCTCTCTTGGTACAAGTATTATAATGGGAATCTCTCCTCTAGTGACCAATTAAATATTGTGGACGTAATGCGTTTTCCGTAACAACCCTGGGGCAACACATAATTCCATGTTTCTCGGACTAGTATTGCCTTAGTTGGTGTACATGAGTCATTTTGTATACGTAGTGCATTAATTCCTTTTCATTGGGGGGGGGGGGGGGGGGGTGTTAATTCTGTATACGCAGTACATCAATTCCATTTCTGGGGGGAGGAGGGGTCATTCTGTATACGTAGTACATCAATTCTTTTTTCAGGGGGGGTTAGTTGTTTAAATAGTCGCTCCAATCTCTGGGGGTGTATTCACTCGGTCATGTGTTATGGCTGTCTTGGGATAACCATGTAAAACCATGTTAAGCATGGGACACGCTGGCAATTCTCTATAGTATGGGATGCAGGGCGAGTTAGATAAATATAGTCATATTCCACATTGTGGCAATCGCTAAGTGTGATAAAGCATATATACTTTGTTAGGCATGCATCTCATATAGATTGTTTTTGCATTGATACCTCTTGTAGTGTGGAGTAATTGACATATCAGAACCCTTATATTGTTTTATGAATTTCTTGAATTACTGTTAATCTTAAAGGATATTTATCAATATGAGTAGGGAGTTGACCCTCTCCCAACCCTACGGATGATGTAGGTGACGTACAGGTTGAGGAGCCCAAAGATCAAATCTTGGCGGAAGACTTTACTGAATAGATTAGAAGAATTAGTTTATAGTTTTATTTCTTTATGTTTCCACTACACAACTCAAAACTTGTAATAAGCTCCCATTGTGTGAGCATTTGACTATTTATTTAATTGTGGAATAATGAATATAGTTAACTTTATTCTTGTGAATGTTACTTTCTTGAATGTATATGGATGCAACTTATAACGATGATGACACGTGAGCTCTAAAGCATCTAAGTTTTACATTATTAACACTCAATTCTCTCAGGCACGAGTATAAACTCTAGCCATGAAAACTCGGGATGCTACAGGTTTAGTCCACTTGAGAATTGGATTTGCTTCAGGTTTTGAATCATATTCTAGAATGGTCTATAAAAAAGATGGGTGGCAAGGATATAAAATTCATACGTCAATGTGGGCCTACGATAAGGACCGCACCATCTTGAGTGAGGCCAGAGCCGCACCTAATGTACTCCCCACGCAGACATCTTGTCATCCGGATTGCATGGGAAGGAATTTTTATCTGCACAAAGATAAGTGAGCCCACTATAATGTTTGTGAGAAATCCACCCCATTCATTCATTTTTTTCTAGTCATGTTAGGATGTGAGCAAAATAATGAGGTAGATCTAGAACTCAAGTGGGCCACACGAGAAGAAAATGTGAGTAGGGAAATGCCTACTATTAAAACCTTCCTAAGGCCAACCATTATTCTTATATGCCATCCATACCGTTCACAAGCTCATTCATACTAGGATGAACTAAAAATACAAAAACATTAGCTCAATCCATAACTTATGTAACCCCATGAATGTTCAACAACGGACGTCCAAGCCTCATTGTTTCTTATCATGCAGCCCACTTGAGTTTTTGGATTCGCCCCTTTTTTGTCTCATGCCCTAACATGACATGGAAAAACAGATGGATGGTATGGATTTCTCACAGCATGATGGTGGGCCATAACTAGCTTCTTATCACATTAAGATACCCCGAGAAGTTGTCATATCTTCTTGTCACATTGCCCATTTTAAATGTTTACAATCTCACGGCTCATGGAAAGACATGACTCAACCTTATATTAAGGTTGCATGTGCTCGACCTCATAGTGTGTGTATCATGTCTCCCTATGTAATGAATCATTAGAACAATACATACACACATATAAATTATTAGTTGATTACTATTTACATCATAATTTCAAATATAAATACGAAAGTAAATTATAAGTTTGGTTTAGGATTAATTATAAGTAGGTGTTTTTTATTTAAAGTTATTTAATTTGTAAATAACCATGATTTTTTTGAACCACATAAGATCAGACTAATTAAAATTAATAACTTGATTTTGTAATTTATAACAAAACCAAGGACTTAGCCTTGTGTGTGTGTAGTCCCCCTATAAAATGAATCCTCGGGAGAATATGTACACACATATAAATTATTACTTGATTACTCCATACATCATAATTTCAAAAATAAATACGAAAGTAAAATATAAGTAAGTTTGATTTAAAATAAATTATAAGTAGGTTTTTTATTTAAATTTACGTAATCTGTAAATAATCTTGCTTTTTTTCAAACCACATAAGACCAAACTAATTAGAATTAATAACTTACTTTTGTAATTTATAACAAAACCAAGGACTTAGCCTAGTTGGTAGATGTACTCTCGATGGAAGGATATGTTAGAGGATTGACTACTAACAACGTAAGAACAACCGTAAGAGGGAGAGAGAAGGCTTGTGAAAGAAAAAACACATCGATAAGTTTAATTATTTTACTCTTATATATATATATATATATATATATATATATATATATATATATATATATATATATATATATATATATATATATATATATTTCCCAATAAGAAAAAATCCTGGGTCAAAAGAATGAACGTTCATTGTTTAATATGTATATAAGTTTTAATGGGAGAGAATGGTTTTTGCGTGAGATCTCGTATTTAGGAGACCAGCTTTGAGAAATCTAGCCATATCAATTCATGACAATTCAAAAAAAAAAAAAAAAAAATCTTGAAGAGAGAGGGGAGATCACAGTGTGATTCTTTAACTTTAACTTTGTACTTCAATAAGATAATCAAAAGAATAATTCCATACAATTTATCAACTGGAACTAACAAATTCTATTTGTAATTTTGAAATTGAATAGAAAATAGTATAAGTTGAGATCACAATGCGAGAAAAGGTATGAGACAACTCACATGTTGCTTAACTTGACCCGAACTCAAACTTGACATAGTGAGTTAACTCAGTAAGTTTAAAACTCATTCTCCTTCTCACTCTCTTAATTTCTCTTTTAAATACTGGTTGTTTATTATGTGATTTGTTTCTCTTACGAAAGAGGGTTTTTATAACTATCTCAGAGTTCTCCTTACATTTCTAGAATCTAACTTGAAGGAGAGATTGCATGGATGATTCTTACGCGTGGAACATTCTAATAACGACTTTTCAACGTTGGATAATTTTGAATTCTATTCCTAAACGATGACTTTGATATTGGTTGTAAACATTGTGATTAAACGATAATCAGATCAGCCACATGATTATCAGTTTGATTTTGAATGAGGGTCCTTATAAGAACTTGGGGCTAAGATTCTCAGTTGAAAAAGATAGGTGCCTTTAATGATAAATCTCAATTCGGTAGGTTTTCTTCATCTTGATGCTTCTGGATGGCTTAGATCAATGGAAGGAAGTTTGAGGATATCTAAAACTAAATGTGTAGATCAGTTTGTGTTGTGGGTTACGCAATGGAGAGACTCGACTTGCTGTCGCATGCTACCACAAAAATTGCGGAAGACAACATGTATGTGATTATTATTATAATCTAATTCGGAATTCAAGATTCTTCTGATACAAATTTGAATGGCATAGATTGATTAGGAATCCAATGTTTTTAAAATTTTCTTTTATAACAACTAGAAATCAGAGACAAAAAGAGTTCACAGGCATTCATTTTCAATTAAACGTTGATTAACATGAGCTTTCATTGAATGGCTAAGATCACTCAAATGAACAACTGTGATCCGTTAATGGTGTCTCACATGGATCATGGAAGAATTCAAACCTTTAAGCAAAGAAATTTGATGATCGCAATGATTCCATCCTAAATCAATTGCCTTAAATAATCATATTTCAAACTTATGGGTTTGGATTTCCCATTATAAGTACCACAATAGGTTCTCATTAGAGTGGCCTCACTATCGCAATGAAGTAAAACAACCGGTATAGGCTTCACATTAAACGATGTTTCTAATAAAAGATCCATTAACCACTTATCCTCTTTGTCTATTGTAGCCAATGCTATAAACTCAGATTCCATTGTTAAGTGCATTATGCAAGTTTATTTCTTGTATATCCAAGATATAGCTGCACCTCCTAAGGTGAATATCCACCCTGTAATAGACTTATTATCCTCTACACTTGATATCTAACTTACATCGGTATATCCTTCCAATACTGCTGAAAACTCTGAATAAAATAGCCCAAGTTCTTTGGTTTCTTTTAGATAACATAGAACTCTACTTATAGCTTTCCAGTGTTCAACACTTGGATTACTAGTAAACCTACTTAATTTATTCACAATGTATGTTATATCCAGTCTTGTGCATTATATAACATATGTAAGACTGCCTATAGCACTAGCATACTCTAGTTGTGTAACTAAACTTCCATTATTTTCCTTTAACTTGATACTTGGATCAAATAGGATTTTCGCCTCCTTGATTTTCAAGTGGTTAAACTTGTTTAGTATTTTCTCAATATTATGAGACTGGCATAATGCATGACCCTCACTATATTTTTTTAATTTTGATACCTAATATAGTATCCCCATTGAGGTAATCATTCAAGAATGTTGTCTTCACGTCCATCTAATGGATACGAAGATAATGTATAGATGCTAGAGCGAATAAAATCTTAACAAATGTTATTCTAGTCAATGGTGAATATATGTCAAAATAATTTACTCATTCTTTCTGTTGGAAACCCTTAGTAACTAATCTTGCCTTAAATGTTTAAATTATACCATCAGTGTGATACACACACACACACACACACACACACACACACACACACACACACACACACACATATATATACCCACTTACACCTTATTAGTTTAAAACCTGGAGGTAGATCTACCGATTTCCATGTTTAGTTTGATATAATCAAATTTATTTTATCATTAATGACTTCTTTTAAAAAAAAATGGAGTCTCTTGAAGTCATAATTTCACTAAAGGTTTTAAGTTCATCTTCTATAGTTAAAACCATATGTATTTTCTTATTGACTTTCTCTCTATCATCTTCTACTAGATGAAAAGAGAGACGCTGAGAGTCTATTTGATTAGTATCAAGACTCTTCTCTACTCTTATTTTTTTAATCCTACGAGGTTCACATAGTGTTTCAATTACTTGTTGATGCTGAGAGTCTATTTGATCAGGATCAAGACTCTTCTCTACTCTTGATCTTTGACTCCTACAAGGTTTACTTGGTGTTTCAACTTCTTCTTGTGTTTCTTCTATAATTTTATTAGAAGATTAAATCTCAGTATTATTTTTCTCCTTGAATAAAGAGTTTTCAAATAACTCTACATCTGTAGACTTTATGATTACATTGAAGTCTAAATCTAATAGTCTATAAGCCTTAATATTTTGTGCATATCTTACAAAGACACACCTGATAGCTCTTGATCCTAAGTTAGTTATTTTAGATTTAAGAGTTTTGCAATATGAGAGACACCCCCACACTCTAAGATATCCTATGTTTGGTTTCCTTCCTTTTCATATTTCGTATGGAAATGTCTTAGTTTTGTTAGATGAGATTCTATTTATAATGTGATACGTAACTAACATCGCTTCTCCCCATAGGTTTAAAGAAAACTTTTCTTGTATTAGCATTAAGTTGACCATTTCTACTAAAGTCCTATTTTTTCTCTCTGTTACACCATTTTGCTGTGGTGTACAGGGTGTTGTGTACTGGTGTACTATGTCGTGTTCTTCATAATATGTAAAAATTCATTAGAAAAGTATTCTCCTCCTCTATCACTACGATGGATTTTGATCTTTCTAACTAATTGATTTTCTACTTCAGATTTATAGATCTTGAATATATTAAATGCTTCATCTTTTGATTTTAACAAATATATAAACACATATCTTGAGCAATCATCTATAGATGTTTTGAAGTACCTCTTCCCTCCTCGGGTAAGAACGTCATTTAGTTCACATATGTTAGTATGCACTAGATCTAATATTTGAAATAATTTCTCAACACTTGGGAATAGTTTCTTAGTTATTTTTTATTATATGCATACTTCACGTTTATTATTGTCACTATCATTGTATGATATTAAGTCATTCTTAGCCATGAGTTTTATGGTACTATAGTCAATATGTGTTAGTCTACCATGCCACAATGTTACAGACTCAATCATATAAGTAGAAGAATTCTTTTTATTCAAAGAAAATTTGATCATCTCATTACAAGTATAACCCTTACCCACAAGTTTCCATTCTCGAACAAGATTAGCTTTCCAAACTAAAAAACAACCCTTATCCCAGGTTTGCTCAAGAGATCCCCTGAGACTAAGTTCCTCCTTATGTCTGGGATATGCAGTACATTAGTCAGAATTACCTTCTTTCCAAAGTTAAAGAGTAATTCCATGGTTCATATGCCTATGACTTTCAATTGACTTTCATTTCACATTTGAATCTCTTGACTGTTGGTCATGCCTTCATAGGTTTTAAAGGCAGATCTATCGTTACATACATAGACTATGGCACCTATATTATACCACCAACTGGAGACTTTCTCTTTAACTAAGTTCACTTTTGTGACCATTGTTACGATATCATCGTTTACTGCATTAGCTTATTTCTTAAGCTTTTTGCGCTCCCTACAGACTTGGATGAAATGTCTAGTCTTGATGCAGACATAGCAAGGACCATTGGTTTTGGCATTTTTCTTCTTTTGAGTTTTCTTAATTTTTTCTTTATCTTTGTTAGGTTTTAGAGAATCATTTTTCTCATAGTTATTGTTCTGGGATGGTCTTTCTATTGCATTCACCTTGGATAAGAATGCACCATTTGCGTCATTCTTCTTGTCTCAGTTACGAGATTCTTTTTCAATATGAAGATGTTTTTGAATTTATTCCAGGGTAAACTCTTAAAATTTATGCAATAATTTCTTCTTGTAGTCTTTCCATCTTATAAGAAATTTGGTAATAATAGTTCCGACTTGAAAGGATAACAGGTCTATTATTAAAGGCTTTATCTTATTTACAATTAATTGTAATTCATGAATTTGGGTTAGCAGTGGCTTATTGTATATCATCATGAAATCGAAGTACTTAGAAATTATGAATTTTTGTATACTTTCTTCTTCAACCTTGTACTTGTATTTCTGCGCTCTCCAGATTTCTTTTATTAATGTGGTCCCTGTGAACAGATCATACAACTGATCAAAGAGGGTGTTGAGAATATGGTCGCAATAAAGCAACTTGTCTTCTTGTCTTTTGATTCTTCGAGCAATCTGTTATGGAGTGTCAGCATCTGTCGCTTCTAGTAGAGGCTGGAGATTCGGATCCAAGACGTAGAAAATCTTCAAAGTAGTTAGCAGAAATTTCAGCTTGTCTTACCACTTAGTGAAATTTATACCATAGAACTGGTCCAATCTGATCAGATCTTAGTTCATCAGTTTGATTAATACAACACTTTCGGTATTCATAATCACACTTTAAAATTGTTGAAAATATCGAAAAATAAAAAATAAAATAAGATTAATTATTTTCATTTCACTAAGCTGAATCATGTAAAATATACGTTGTCCTTAAAACGAATTGCTTCTATGATAAGACAAACCTGTCTGGATCCTGCGTGCATCAATCACGAAGGGTCCACTTAAGAAAAATTCAATGCAATAGATCTTCTAGTAGACTTAAATAAAGGATGTGTTTACAGTATTCTATAATGGAGTTGTTATCTGAAGGATCTGATGGATGAGGAGAGATGTGTTGGAGTTGATTTGATTTTGGACAAAAATGGTCTTGCTTATATAAGTACCTGGGAGTGGACCATTGTTGGCTCACCCTCAATGGTTCAGAACATTTGAAAATCATTTCTGACCGTTGATCATTAATTTGAGTCACTTCTAGTCATCAAATCATCATGGCCTATCCATTTTCGGACCGTCATGTCGTTCAAAGCTGCTAGCTGTTTTAAAAAATGAATGACTATTTTGGATTAATAATCTGACTCTTCTCAGTCGCCTATAAAACCCCAACTCATTTCAGACCCATCACACCTAGGCTTATACCAGACCACTCGCACTGCGATCGCACCATCTCATGATGATTCGCGTAAGGTCGCGAGGGAGCGACCACTCTGCGACAAATGCAAAGTGCGCCAACTAGCACCACTACAGCCACACTGCTCATGCCCATGCTCAAGCATCTCAAAGTCCAAAGCTCTAAGTAAGAATACTACACACACCTCCACATATAAATCATGATTTTTCTCTTTTCATTTCCGATGTGTGGAACAAAAGCACACAACACACTTTTCACTTAAAATTTTCAAAAAACATTTTGGCAGAAAAATAAAAAACTCAATTTTTTTGAATATTTTGATTTTTATTTCAACTTACCTATATTAGCTTACCCTAAAATTTCATTTTATAATTAGAACTTAAAAAACATAAAACTTGAGTTTTTCAAAAAGCCAAAGGCTAAAATGGTTATATGGACGTGTGCGTGTGTATGGACCACTATATGGAAAACATGATTGTTGAGAAGTGGAGCCACATCTGGGCCGTCTTCGACCGGTCGTAGGAGATGCTCGATCAGTCGTAGGGGCCCGCTCGATCGGTCGTGGACCGGCTCGACTCAAAGTCCAATGAGTCCTATTTTTTCATGTTTGGGCCCTTCGACCAGTAGTAGGAACTGTTCGATTGATTGTAGCTCGACCAGTAGTAGCTCCCCTTCGACCAGTCATAGGTTACGCAGATTCGTTTCTGAATTTGATACGGACTGTGGAATTTGGTATTGCCTTTCGCAAGGGTGCAAAAGGAAAGTTGTCAAAACGATATATAAGTGTTCCTAGGGTTTTTCTAGGTGTATTGAAATATTGAAAAATAATTTTAAGGTGTGGGCTAAGATATTTCTATGTTCTTCCAAGAGAGAGGTTAGTATTTTTCCTTGTAATCTTTATTTTTCTTCATAATGGAAGTTTGCATCCGTGGTTTTTTACCCTAGTTTAGAATTTTTCCACGTATATTTTATCTTGTGGTTTGTTTGGATTGCTTTGATCTGTTTCTAGTTTATATGTCTTCATGTTTATCGTTTGCGGGTGAGGCTAAGATTGGATCTCGGCTCACTACGTTGTTGGCGTGTTATGCAACAACTGGTATTAAAGCCAGGTTTAGTTTTATTGGGAGCGATGGCAGAAGATGAAAAAACTAGAATTGAGAAGTTTGATGGTTTAAACTTTGACTTCTGAAAGATGCAGATGGAGGATTATCTGTATCAGAAGGACCTCTACATTCCTCTAGGAGGAAAAGAGAAGAAACAGGAAAAGATAACAGATGATGAATGGTTTTTATTGGTTAGGAAGGCTTTAAGAACGATCCGACTCTCTTTGTCTAAGAGCGTCGCCTTCAACATATCCAAGATGAAAACTACAAAAGAATTAATGGAAGCCCTAGCCACCATGTATGAAAAACCCTCAACATCCAATAAGGTTCATCTTATGAAATAGCTATTCAATATAAAGATGTCAGATGGTAGGAGTCTGACTGAACATCTAAACGAGTTTAATACAGTCACGAGCCAGTTGAAATTCATTGGCATCGTTTTTGAGGATGAGGTTAGGGTGCTATTGATCTTATCCATTCTGTCAGACAGTTGTGATGGTTTGGTGATTGTTGTTAACAATTCTTCAGGGTCGACAAAGATGAAATTTGATGATGTGGTCAGTCTAATTCTCAACGTTGAATCTATAAGGAACGCATCAAGAGTTTCAAGGGATTCAAGGAATGCTCTGAACGTTGAAGGAAGAGGAAGATCGCTGAACAAAGAAGGCAATAAACACGGGCATTCTAAATCAAGGAAGAAGTCTAAGGGATCGAAAGACAAAGACGGGTATTGGCATTGCGGAAAAAAGGGGCACATAAAACGTGATTGCAAGGCGCTTAAGAAACAAGATGGAGGCGGGAAGAATTCAGTGAATCTGTCTGAGGAGAGCGACATAGAGGCATTGATCTTGTCTCTTGATGTGAAGAATGAGTCTTGAGTTATAGACTCGAGTGCTTCGTTTCATATCACTTCATGTAAGGAAGTTTCACGTGATTATGTGTCAGGTGACTTTGGGAGAGTCTACCTGGGTGATAATGAGTCATGTAGTATAGTTGGAAAGGGAGACATTCAGGTTAATTAGAAAGATGAAATGATTTTAAAATTGAAGGATGTCAGACATGTACCGAGCTTGAAAAAGAATTTGATCTCAGTGGGGCAGTTAGCTGACACCGGTTATGTGACGACATTCACCAGTGATTCCTGGAAGATCACAAAAGGTGCCTTGGTGATATCTCGAGGTAAAAAGGAAGATACTTTGTACGTGACTTCAGGGTCGTATAGTTCACTCACAATCGCATCAACTGGAGTAAATAGGCAGTTATGACATCAGAGGTTAGGACATATGAGTGAGAAGGGGATAAAAGTACTATTGTCAAAAGGAAAGCTACTAGGGCTGAAGTCTATTGACTTGAAATTCTGGGAGGACTACGTGTATGGCAAGCAGAAGAGGGTAAGCTTCAAGAAGACAAGATGCGCTCGAAAGTTGCATCTATTAGAGCTTGTACACACTGACGTGTGGGGACCAGCACAGGTAGCATCTCTTAGTGGCTCACGTTATTTTGTTTCCTTCATTGATGATGCTAGTAGAAAACTGTGGGTTTATTTCTTAAAGAATAAATTTGATGTATTTGATATGTTTAAGAAGTGAAAAGTTATGGTAAAAAATGAGATAAGTAAAATAGTAAAGTGTCTCAGATCTGATAATGGGGGAGAGTATTGTGACAAGAGGTTTGAGGAGTATTGTGCAGCAAGTGGAATGAAACATCAGAAAATGATTCCAGGGACACTGCAGCAGAATAGTGTGGCTGAGCGCATTAACAGGACCATCCTTGAGCGCACCAGGAGCATGAGGTTACATGAAGGGTTGCCCAAAACATTTTGGGCAGATGCTATAAATACTGTCGTATATCTTATCAATAGAAGTCCTTCAGCACCATTGGATGATCGGCTACCAGAAGAAACGTGGTCAGGAAAACAAGTGAACCTTACATATCTCAGAGTGTTTGGTTGCACTTCATATGTTCACATTATTGTAGAGTATAGAAACAAGCTGGATGCGAAGTCCAGGAGCTGCACGTTTATAAGCTACGGACAGCATGATTTTGGCTATAGATTTTGGGATGCAAAAAATAAGCAAAATCATCAGAAGCAAGGACGTAGTCTTCAATGAAAAAGTGATGCATAAGGACAGTGTGTAAAAAAATAGGGCCGAGGAAAAGGAATTCGTAAAGTTGGAAGAGTTACAAGACATGGGTGTTATAGCGTTACAGGATGATCATGTACAGGAGCATTATGAGGTAGAGCCATAGACACCGGTTGTGAGGAGGTCTACTTGGGAGAGGAGACCCACAGTCCGATACTCACCCTCCTTACATTATCTATTGTTGATAGATAATGGTGAGCCAGAGTGTTTTGAAGAGGCATTACAGTCAGATACACGGGTTAAGTGAGAGCAGGCCATGGATGATGAGATAAACTCTCTTGAGTCTAATCGTACATGGGAACTAGTCACTCTACCTAAGGGTAAGAAAGCTCTTCATAACAAGTGAGTTTACAGACTGAAGGAGGAGCATGATGGTTCGAAACGGTATAAGGCTAGATTGGTTGTGAAAGGGTTTCAACAAAAGGTAGGTATCGATTTCACTGAAATATTTTCACCGGTAGTGAAAATGTCTACGATTCGCATGGTCTTGAGTATAGTGGTTACAGAGGACTTACATCTAGAGTAGTTAGATGTTAAGACAGCTTTTCTTCATGGGGAACTTAAAGAAAAGATATATATGCATCATCCGACAAGATACATGGCACCAGGTAATGAGAACAAGATGTGCAGACTGAAGAAGAGTTTATATGGCCTGAAGCAGGCCCCAAGGCAGTGGTACAAGAAGTTTGACAGTTTCATGTCGGGAAACAGTTTTAAGAGATGTCATGCAAACCACTGTTGTTACTTGAAGAAGTTCGATACGTCATAAATCATCCTTCTTCTGTATGTTGATGATATGCTTGTAGCCGGTTCAAGCATGAAGGACATCTCAAATCTCAAAAGACAATTGTCTAGAGAATTTACCATGAAGGATTTAGGAGCTGCAAAATAAATCCTAAGCATGGGGATAAAACGTGACAGGAAAAACAAGAAACTAGTTTTGTCACAGGCAGAGTATATAGCCAAGGTACTTAATCGATTCAATATGAGAGGTATTAAGCCGGTTATCACTCCATTAGCTAACCACTTCAAGCTATCTAAGGAGTAAGGTGCAAAGACACAGGAGGATCGGGACTACATGGTTAAAGTCTCATACACGTCAGTTATTGGGATTCTCATGTATGCTATGGTGAACACGAGGCCAGACATTGCTCAAGTAGTGGGAGTTGTTAGCAGGTTCATGAACAATCCCGAGAAAGAACATTAGGAAGCTGTGAAGTGGATCCTCAGATACCTGGTGGGTACTAAGGATGTAGGGTTGTGTTATGGTGGATAGGAAATCAAGCTACAAGGCTACGTGGATTCAGATTTGGCAGGAGATATCGATAGCAGAAGAAGAACTATAGGTTACGTCTTTACTCTGGGTAGTGCTGCAGTCAGTTGGGTCTCTTAGTTATAGAATATAGTATCATCAGTATGACAAAAGCAGAATATGTTGCGGCTACAGAAGCGTGAAAGGAGATAGTGTGGATGCAAGTTTTCATGGAAGAGTTGAGTAAGAAGTAAGCAGATTACAAGCTGTATAGTGACAGTCAGAGTGCAATACACTTGGCTAAGAATTCAGCCTTTCATTCAACAACCAAGCATATTGCCATCAGATATCACTTCATACGTTCGTTACTAGAAGATGGATCGATTGCTCTAGAGAAGATTCATACAAGTGAGAATCCTACGGATCAAGGCGGTCACACGAGAGAAGCTGAAGCTCTGTTCAGCTTTGATTGATCTTCAAGCTTGAAGACGGGGAGGTGGTACACTCAAGATGAAGAAGATAAAGATTTTTTGGCGATGTGTCTCCAAGTGAGAGATTTTTGAGAAGTGGAGCCACATTTGGACTGTCTTCGACTAGTCGTAAGACATGCTCGACCGGTCGTAGGGGCCCGATCGACCGGTCATGGACCGGTTCGACTCAAAGTCTAGTGAGTCCTTTTTTTTCATGTTTGGGCCCTTCAACCAGTTGTAGGAACTGTTCGACTGGTCGTAACTCGACCAGTCATAGCTCCCCTTCGACCAGTCGTATGTTATGCAGATTCGTTTCCAAATCTGATGCGAATTTTGGTGTCACCATTCGCAAGGGTGCGGAAGAAAAGTTGTCAAAACAATATATAGGTGTTCCTAAGGTTTTTCTAGGTGTATTAAAATATTTAAAAATAATTTTAAGGTGTGGGCTAAGGGATTTCTATGTTCTTCCAAGTGAGAGGTTAGTATTTTTGCCTTGTAATCTTTATTTTTCTTCATAGTGAAAGTTTACATCCGTAGCTTTTTACCCCAGTTTGGGATTTTTCCACGTATATCTTGTCTTGTGGTTTGTTTAGATTGCTTTGATCTGTTTCTAGTTTATATTTTTTCCTGCTTATCGTTTGTGTGTGAGGCCTGAGATTGGATCTTAGATCACTGCGTTGTTGGCGTGCTGCACAACAACGATAACATCTATAACCTCCTTGCATTTGCTTAATGGGGTCACATTCTATATGAGAGAAAATATTCGGGCAAAAATAAACATAAGAGATACCAATCTTCAATTTGTTATGCCAAAAGGTTGGTAAAAAATTAATACCCTTGAAGGTGCCACCATCTTCATACATGCAAACAACCACTGTCCACATGACATACTTATACCCTATCTAAAATGATAAAAATCATGCACCCTGATTACAGTAAAACAGGAAAAAAAAAAAAAACTACTTGAAGGTAATCATGTTTGATTGGTGACCAAGAAATGAATGGATAGTCATTCAAAGGTTGATAGATGTCATAGATCATAGGTTGAGATTACCCATTGAAAAGTAATGATTCAGGTAAATGTATAACAAGTTTGCAGAAGCAATTATTACGTGAGTGGACGGTGGTAGTGTGCGAGCATAACCAATAACTCGTCAGTGGATTATTATTTACTCTTTGGATAATATATAACAGCCAAAACCGCCCCCACACCAACTTAGCATTTACAAAGTGGGCACGCATGTAAGTTAGGTAAAGGCTGTAAATGCTTTTGAGTGCATTTTAGTGCTTCATAACATATAACATAATCATGAAAAGCATTCCCAACCCACTACCTGCCTGGACCACATTGGTTTCGAGGTTAAGTAATAGATGAGCAAGAAAAGAGATATATAATAATAATCAATAGAAAGTGAGGCTGGAGCATGTCATGTAGCCCATTCTACTATATATATATATATATATATATATATATATATATATATATATATATCAAATCAAAGGAAACTATTATTTATTTATTTATTACTACGAATCAATAGCTTTTAGTAAGTAACAAGAAAAAAAAAATAAAAAAATGTATAAATAAAAATTTGTGGCTGGGAGAAATCAAATGACTTCTCATCTACATTGGGGCGTTATGTCAGGTCAAGCCATAAATGGAATTCTTGTAGACTATGAGCATTATCCACCACGTAAGCAGTACATTTCAAATGTGTGGTAAAGATTGATTTTAGATGCCTTCCCTTTCCATAACATTCTGATACATTATTAAGGAGAATGGTACCGTGTAGAAAAGTCTTTATTTCGGGCCAAACTGATGAACAATGGGGTGGCAATGCGCCTAGCCGGGCTCGGACAACCTAACTGTATAGACCTCTTAACTTACCCCAGGAATAGACCCAGACCTAAAATCTAAGCCCAATGCTCAGGCCAGGCTGGACAAGGGCTGAAGATGAAGGGCTAGGCCCATCCCTAACCTAGCCCATTGCACCCCTAATCACCATCAAATTGTCCATACAAAAATTTAATTTCAATAAAGGTCAGATAGTGTCATCTTGTGTAATGCCCTGTCTTTTTCTCTGTCGGTGCCTTCGCTTGTCCCAGCTTGTGTGTGTGTGTGACTGCACGTCATGCCAGCATGCTGAATTCCTGTGCTGAGTACACGCAATCCTTTTTTCAGACCCCTTCATACCTTAAGTACCTCCCAATCCCATACTATCTTTATTTTTAAGCACAAATACCCAGAATCTCGTATGTGCATGTATGTGTGTGTCCCCAAGCCCTCCTATTGTGAGTACATCTACTTTCCCTGCCTGCACTCTGCCTCTCTCCTTTTTCCTTTTCCTTTTTTTTTTTCCAAGTTGGGAATCATGGGACCCACCACAGGTGGGCCAGCATGCACCGACACTGTGGGTACCACTGCTTTGGGCAGATGGCCCGCCCTGATGTGTATTTACCACTAATCTATTGATTAGGCCACACAGACCTGGAGTGAAGGTAAAATACAGAGAGCAGCTAGATCCTAAGCTGTTCCACCATCTAAAACAGTGGACAGGGGGCCACCGTTGCAACCTTGCTGGACCTGCTGGGTCCAGCGTTTTGTATGTATTTTATAACCAATTAGTCCATCTGCCTAGCTAGCTCATTTTGGTGTGGGCCCCACCTTGCTGTCAGTTGAGAGCTAGCCATGCGGCCCACCTTGCTGACCGTTGAAATCCAGCAGGGACCATCTTGTGGTATGTATTTTATATCCACACGGTCCCTGAACTGTCCAGAAATCTTGGACTGCCTAGATGATGTGGACCCCACCCTGATGCACGTAATGTATATCCACGTGTCCATCCAATGGGTGGGACCCACATTGATTTTTGTGTCTCACATCCATACCGTCCATCTGTGAATAGGTCAGGGCCACTCTGATGATGCATGTGTTCAGTTCAACAGATCCAACTGCTGGGTGTTGCCCAATTAAGCAGGAAAGCAGATCCAAATCTTAGGTGGACCCCACCGCAGGGTCCACTGCTATGCTTATTTGTGGAGCACCCTGTCAAAAGGGTGGCCAACATTCTGGAAGAAGGAACCGCATAAACATCAGTTTGATCCAGAACTTCTGCGGACCCCACTCTAGGGAACGGTTGAGATAAGGACTCTCATCGTTGAAACCTTCTTATGACTTGCCCTGATGTAGGTGTAACATCCCGCCGTCCATCAGTTTTTCCCAGCTCATTTTTGGGCTGGGCCACGTCTATGGGACCCACCCCTAATATATCTGTTGCGGTACACCATCAGTAAACGAAACCCACCTAGACAAATGTATTATATATCCAGACCGTTCATCCATTTCCCGGCCTATTTCTGGACACCCACGTGTCCAGGAATGGGCAGGGGATGTCCCGGGTGGACCCCACAGTTAAATAAATAAATAAATAAATAACAAACAAACAAACAACAACAAAATAAGTGGAGGGAGTTGCAACGCTGGAGGCTGGAAGCCCACCGGCGTTGTATCGTTGTTGTCCCTCGTGGGACCCACATTGATGCATGTATTTTAGCTATGCCGTCCATCCATTTTTCCAGCTCGCGTGAGGTGTGGACCGCACCACGTCAGTGGAACCCACCCACTGGGCATGAGCCCTGAATGATTCAGATCAAAATATCAGCTGGACCTCATCACAGGAAACATTAGTGATTGAATGTCCACCGTCAAAAACTTCCTAGAGCCGCTGTAGTGATTATTTCTCATCCAGACCTGTCCAATGTGTGGGGCTCATTGTGGACCCCACCTTGATGAATGTATTGTATATCCTAGCCGTTCATCTAGGCCAGCTCAATTAGAGCATGAACGTAAAATGAATCAGATCCACACCTCAGGTGGACCACGTCACTGGAAATAGTTGATTGAACGCCTACATTTAAAACTCCATTAGACCTACTGTACTGTTTAATTTCCATCGGACCTTCATGTGGGGCCACTATGGACCCACCTTGATGCATGTGTACTATATCCAGCCGTCCAAACTATTTGTCAGCTCGTTTTAGAAGATGATCACTAGAATGATACAGATTCAAATATGGTGGGACACCGCTGCAGTCCCTGTACAGCCTAGTGTGTGGGCCCCCTTGTGGACCCCACCGTGATGTTTATTGGCCAACCAATCTGTTCATGGGATCGAATAACCCTGGATGAATGGACCACACAAAAATACCAGCTTGGTACAGGTGACCTGTTTAGCAGGTCCCACCAGCCTAATGTGTTGTGGCCTGTGTGTGGTTACTAACTTATGTGAAATTATAATAGTTTTTAGCCTACCTCATTAAGTGAATTTGAGATAATGAAATTGTGATTTTGTGGCCATTTAACCATGTGACCGTGGGACATATACATGGCCACTCCATCATGTATACCTGATGGCGAAAGTGTGACCACTTAACCTTGTGAAATCATACGACACGAATGACCACTTGATGATATACAAATTATGATATATGTGTGGGCAAAAAACGTGTGAATTTGGGATGTTTATTTGGCAACATAATCATGTGATCTGCATGTATGTGTCACCACTTAATCATGTGAAATTTGTGATGAATGGAATAGCTATTAATCACGTGACCATGTATGATGCGAATGACCCTTAAATTAGGAGTGATCTTAATGTATGTACGACTATTAAATCTTGTACAAGACATTAATCTTGTGAAGTAGTGAAATATGTCCCACCACTAAATCATGTGATCATACAATTAATGTGCAGTCGACTGCTAGATTATGATGTATGTGGGACCCTTAATTTAGTGCTCATGTGAAATGTACAGCGGGTAATCTTGTGATTATTATGATGCTTGTATAACCACTTAATCATATTATACTTCTAATATTGCGTGGCCATCAACCTATGCGATCTTGTGAATTGTGCAGCCCACTCACCTATGTAATCTTGTGAATTATGTGGCCCACTCAACTATGTGATCTTGTGAATTTTATGACCTTTCACCTATTATTATAGGTAGCAAACCATGTGTTCATAGGATGCATATAGAGTTACCTTATCATGTGAACTTGTGACACATGGACTACTAGACTGTTTGACCATATGAAACAAATCTTAATAATGAATTATGTGAAATTGCAATCTGTATGTGACTGCTATATCAAGTGAAGATGGGATGTATGCTCACTTAACCATGTGTATTAGTGAGGTTACATGACCATGAATCATGTGATTATGCGATATATGTAAGTATAGTATGTATGGCCACTAAACCATATGAGATTTGTAATGAGTATGTGACCATTTGCCCTATGATTATGAAGCATATTTAGGGTCACAAAACTATGCAAAAATTAAGTCTGTGGCCATCCAACTATATAATCATATGGTGCATATGAAATCGTAATACACGTGTGACTATCAAGTCATGTGGACTTATGACACTAGTATGATCACTTAATCATGAGAACTCTCGTGGCCATTTAACTATAACTATATCATCATATAATGCATACGGGACCACTTAAACTTGTGGAGTCGTGATGTATGTGTAACCAGTCAATCATGCGATCATGTGATATGGGAATAGCCACTTGACCAAGCGAGAATGTGATGGGCATGTAGTGATTTAACCCTATGAACTTGTGACGTAGGTATGGTTGCCTAATTATGTGAGACTCTATTAATTTTTTATTTTTATTTTTATTTTATTTTTTTTTAACACACGCACACACACCCCCACACACTCACGCTGGTGGAATTTCACCACCTATGGGTACTCGAACCCTTGACAGGGAGTTGAAACTCCTGAGAGTCTACCACCTGGGCAAGACTCCATTAATTTGTGGCATACCTAATGATCTGAAATTATGATACTTGTATAGCCACCAAACCATATGATCTTGTGCTACTTGTGATTGTTTTTTTATATGACCTTGTGGCCCACCTTTCCCATGTGAACTTATGACAATTAAGTGGCCACTTATCGATGCAACCTTGTGCATTTTGTGTGCACTAGATTATGTAAACATATATAAATTGGAATGTATGTGTGACCGCTAATGTATATGAAACCGTGGTATAGTGTGGCCATGGAACTATGTGACCTTGTGATATGTTTGTGGCCACCTACCTAAGTTAACTTATGATATTAGTATAATATTCCCCCTAGTTTTAGGGGTAAATTAGTCTTTATGCCTTATTATGTATTGATGTCATGATTCTCCCATTTTTAGTTATTAATTATTTGGAGATCTGACGTAGACACTTATACGTACATACACATTTACACTCGCTAAACCGACCGCAAAAGCATCTAGTCAACCTTAGATTTAGCTATCCATCAGTTTGTATCCTCGCAGACTACTTGATCATAGTAAACTGACCATGAAATTACTAGATTTGTTCACTCGCACGTCCACTCAAAATTTCATTCCGTTCATCTCATCTGTCATGTAGGTACATGTTTATCCTACCATAGAAATTTTATTCTGATGACCCTACATGGGTTTACCTTACACTTAAGTAATTCACGGTGTATTAGTCCATACAGGTAGTCGCGTTTATATCTTCTCATGTATAAGTCTAATTGAGGAACCCTTCGTACATTTATCCAGTGATCATGTTAGGATTCCAACCATCCATTTAGTTTTTCACATGACTCTAAGATCATCCATCATGAACCGAGGGCCAAGATCAGATTGCTAAATCCTTGGGTTACCTCAGTGGTAGACTATGAGGAGTTTCAACAAGAGGTCTTAGGCTTGATACCAATAGGTGATGAAATCCCACTATTGCATGCGTGGGTGCGTGTGTTAAAAATAAATAAATTAATTAATTTCTAAATTCTTGAACCACATTGCAAATCTTATATAGACATTGATTCTTACTAGGTTATTTTCTACTAAGCATGCACTAACAAGTCTCTAGACCGGCTCAACTACAAGTAGTTATGATTTTCAAGGCATGCATACACACCTATACATTTGGACCATGCTCAAAAATATATTTCTACACATCTGAAAATGACAAAATTTTAACCACGCGTCACCTGAATTTTTAGACTTGTATAACTAAAATCTCAGCCCCTAGATCTTAAAATCCAACTGTCTATCACAATTTTGTTTCATATATCCTTGATGGCCCAGCCAATCATTGAACCGTGACCACCACTAGGATCCCTTAATTTTTCTCATCAAACATATTGATTTACTTTATGAAAAGTACCATGTTTGGTCATGTTTGTCAAAACGTTTTAATAAAAGTCCATTTTTAAATTCCTAAAAGCATCGTACACTCATCCACACGCACCATACCTAATTCTCCACCTTAGATCTCTTAAGGGGGTGATCTATGTGTAGAACCGACTATACAATCAACCTATGACTTTTCCTAGAGTGTGTAGGTCCATCTTACTTTAAATTTTGAGATCATCTAACCGTCCATCATGGACACGCGTAGAAATATCCCAATCTACCCATCCGATCATGATTTTAAATACTTGTAGCTTCTTTATGCCTAAGATAATGGCTTCTTTTAGACCAGCAATGCAAGCTTCATACTCTATCATGTTATTGGAGCACTCGAATTTTATAAGTCTGGATATAGGAATTGAGACATCATCGAGATTGTAGAGAATAACTCTTATTCCACTTTCTTTGGAGCTTGATGTGCAGTCGAAGAATAACATTCATTCATTTGCCTTTCTTTCTTTCTTCTTCTTCCTCAATGAATAAGAGATCTTTATCAAGGAAGGTCTTTAATGGTTGATAATTGGGTAGTGAGTAGGCAACGAGATGATCAGCTAGGGCTTGCCCCTTGATCACCTTCTAAGTGACATAGGTGATGTCAAATTCAGACAGCAGTAGGTGCCATTTGGCTATCCTTCCAGCCAATGTCGGCTTCTCGAACAGATATTTGAGTAGATCCATGTGAGTGATGAGAAGGAAAGAATATGCGATTATGTATTGTTAAAGTCATTGAGTTGCCCAAAGGCCAAGCATGTCTTCTCGAGTGTTAAATATCTGGTTTCATAATCAATAAACTTGCGACTTAGATAATATTGTTTGCTCCTTCCTTCCTATTTGGTTGTGTTGCCCAATGACATAGACGGTGACATCCGCTACTACCGAGATGTATACTAGTAAAGGTCATCCAGGACTTTAAGGCACTAGAACTGAAAGATTCATTAGATACATTTTAATACGATCAAAGGACACTTGACAATCATCATTTCATTCCTTAGCCAAATTCTTCTGAAGGAATTTGAATATTGGCTCACAGATGGGAGTGAGTTGTGCAATGAAGTGGCCAATATACTGGATTCTTCCAACGAAGTCGTGAATTTTCTTTTCTGTCCTCAGAGGTAGCATCTTGATGATGGCTCTTATCTTTGTTTCGTCGACCCTGGTGCCTTCCTCACTAACTACAAATCCAGGAAGTTTACCTCTAGTTGCACCGAAGATGTATTTCTAAGGGTTAAGTTGGAGCTTATACTTCTCAAGCTTGTTAAAGAGCTTCTTCAAGTCTTCAAAGTATACTTCAATCATGTGACGCTCGATGATCATGTCATTGATGTATAATTTCATTTCCTTGTTCATCATGTTATGGAACAAGGCTGTCATCGCTCGTTGGTATATAGTTCATGCATTCTTCAGACCGAATGACATGACCTTATAACAGAATGTTTCACATGGCGTGATAAACGAAGTCTTCTCTCAATCTTCGATGGTCATCTTGATTTGATTATAGCCTGAGAAATCATTCATGAATGAGAAGATTTTGTGACTCGCATGTTGTCAGCCAGAGTGTCAATGTGTGACAGGGGGAAGTCATCTTTAGGATTTTCCTTGTTGAGATCTCAAAAGTCGATGCACATTCAGACCTTGCCATCCTTCTTAGGCACTGACAAAATGTTGGCAAGCCATTCAAGGTAGTTAGAGACTACCAAGAATCATGTGTTGTATTGTATGGTTAGTCTTGGAGTCAGGAATTCTACCATTCCCGACTTGAATTCTGGCGGCAAGGATTTCCCAATGTGTACATTCTTGGTTAATTGTTGAAGCTAAGAGGGTTTGCCCTTGGTTGATTGCTGAAGTGGCTGTGATGATAGGTATCAAGGTATCCCGATACCCCTCGGGGTGTTGCACTTGGTCTTGTTCTTGGTCCAATGCTTCTTCTTCTTCTAGTGTAAGTGATTCCCTCCCCACTTGTCCGAATATTGTCTCCCACCAGATAGGAGGCCATAGAGCCTCACTCAAGCATAAAGAGAGGCCTTTATGCAGTGAGGTTAATCTTTCTGATGTTTCTTCCTTGCGAGGAGTCCCAAGTCTAACGAAGTTGATTGGTGTGCGTTACAACTTCCTCTTCCTCCATTCTTCTTTAAGATCATGCCTGTATTATAGTCCTCACTTCCTTTTGTTGTAGGTTATCTCTACTGCCCTTGTCTTGAAGTGATTCTTTGCACAGTACTTGAAGCTTTGTTGCTTTGCTAGTGAGAAGACATACTTGGCATTCGTTACTGATGGATTGACAATTGTATTCACCGTCTCAGTTTAGAAGTTGTGGTAATGGATATCTACTTTTAAATGTTAGATGTCAATGATCGAGATGTCTGGTTCTTGTGTACATAACAATTCCCATATAGATATATGTGATGGGATCATCTTGAGTTGCATTGCTACATCGTATATTGTCTCATGTCCTGCCCTGATGGAGCTGTTAAGACATAAAAAATGATGAAAGGATTGAAGTAAATGAAGATCGGAAAGAAAGACAATAGAAAGGTAAAAGAAAGGAGAAAGAGAAGTGCCTTTGAGGTAGTTTGCGCAGGTCCGTGCAAATGATATTGGTTGAATGGGTCCATGCAACCAAAAAATCAGTTGCGCGGGTTTGTCCAATTGGTTTCAAGAAATGATTTCCTTGAACGGTTAAGATTGATACAAGGTGGGTCCCATGACACCAAAATCAAGGTGCCACACATGCGAGGGCCTATAAATATCCCCTCTCCCCCTTCATTTGGACTGATTCAAGATTTTGGAGAAGAAGCAGAGTAAGGAGGAAGACTGAAGGTAAGAGAGGAAGTTCTGATGGTTTGCGCGGACCTACGCAAACTATATTGGTTGCACGGGTCCGCGCAACCAGACTGCCCTGTAGTCTATGTTGCTGAAAGAGCTGATATGCCGCAGAAATTGTAACGCCCTGAAATTCGGGGGTCGAGCATAACTCAGCTCCCGAGTTCCAAAATATCACTTATGCAACATAAACAATGATGGATGTATGTTGTCTGTGTTAGTGCATAAAACATGACATAGATCAAGCCAGATCAGCAGACATAATTCAGGGATGTTGAGGAAATGCAAGCGGAAGACTTAAATACATATATAATGCAAAAATAATCCCCAAAATATGCGTGCTCAGCCCAGGGAAATATATACAACTGTGTCTCAAAATACATGTATTAACTGTGCAAAATCGACATATACATATCCCAGAAAACTCCATTGGTCAGGACAAGGCTCACATGAACCCGCCTGAGAACTACATAAATGAAAATGCCTCCTCGTCCTCATCAAAGTCTGGCTCCATCTCGCCAGCATCGCCGTCACCTGTAACTAGGTCCGAGTCTGGTTGGTGTTTAAGCACCGTCCCAGAACGTGGGAGTGAGTGATCAACTCAGTGGTACTATACAGCAAAGGCCAACATGTTATCAATTCAATCAAGCAGTAATGATAAAATAGTACAATCAAACATGTCCTAGTTGCAAGAATGATATGAGAGAATGATGCATGCCCTCAGCACAAACTCCCTCATGTGACATCATATAACGATCACGACATGAATCACTACCACTGTGCTCTCACACCAACGCCAATGGCACATGCAGTGCGATGTCATGAGTATAATTACCAAGTTCTTATTAGTCTTTTTCATACAGCAGGATTGGGAAGCTAAGACACCTTCCTTATATCAATCCCCAAACATTGATCCATTCTAGGGTCGTCAGTCCTAGAAATTCTCATACGATGTTACGATTCTAGGTCACTGTAAGGGCTGTCAGGGCTGTTACGCAGAATCGTTACACCACTCCCCCATCACCAAATCAATACATGCCTAATTATATCCTTAATACTACAATAAGACTCGTCGCCCTTATGCAGTGTCAGGATATACTCGAGGTCACTACAGAGGGCTCGTCACCAATCAATGTAGGCCGACAGCTCGAATGTAGTGTCCCATACCACCACAATCGGCTCATGAGACAAGGTTACTCACTGGTCACTACGGGGAGGCTTGTGGCCCCAATGTAGGCCGACAGCTCGACCACGGTGTCCCATACCACCATGTCTGGCTCATGAGTCTTAGAGGATCACGGTACCACGGTTAACGGGAGTTTCACTGGTTAGCTCGGTGCCTTAGATTCAAACGGTAATGACCAAATATGGTAAACAAACATCGATCAATCGGGTTAGTTGACGAGCTCAACTAGGTCAAAAGCACGTTGAGTTGAACGACATGGAATGCATAAGCACTCTGTGTGGCCTAACTATTGTCGAACATCCCAAGCACGACTCAGATTCGTTAAACCCATCCTATGTGGCGAAAACGACCTCAACTACTATCTGCAGAACGGTTACCAATTACCTGGACTGTAGTACAGCCTTATTCACATACAAATTCAATAACAGGCATATGAGTCATTGTAACACCCTGAAAATCGGGGGTCGTGTATAAACTCAACTCCCGAGTTCCAGACCGTCACTTATGCAACAAAAATGATTATGATTCAATGTTTTCTGATTTAAAGCATTCACATGAGTAAAAGTATACCAAAACTGCAATTCATACTCCAGATCCAGTGATAAAAGCAAGCGGAAGACTAAACAATATATATATATCACTGCAAGGAAAAACAAAGTAGATCTCATCTGTCTCTAAAGTATGAATACATCTCTGAGTCTCATATACATATACATGAACAAAATCAAATGTTCAAAATAGTCCCACTGAATTCCCATCAACCCAGGTCGCCTACGCAAAGCCATCATGATACTGCATGTACGAGAACTCGTCCTGGTCCTCGTCGAAGTCTGTCTCTGCCTCCTGGATCTCAGCCTCACCTGCATCTACAACAGGGTCTGGTGGGTGTTGCAAACACCATCCCGTAACGTGGGAGTGAATGATCAACTCAGTGGAATCATAGAGCAAAGATTAGCATGTTCACAAATCAATCATGCGATAATAGTAAAGCAGTAAATCAGACAATCCTAATACTGTTGTTAATGCAAGATGACATGACGTGATGTAGGCCCTCACCGACGATCTCCCTCATACGACAATATCTTACGACCGCGGCATGCCACACTCCCTAGAGTGCTCCACATCTTCCAAGCACATGCAATGTTATGGTGATATGATTTTCGAGTTGTTATTAGTCCATTCAAACAGCAGGATTGGGAAACTAAGGTACTTCCCTTGTATCAATCCCAACACAGATCCTGTCTAGGGTCGTCACTCCTACTAATCTCATACGATGTATATTTTGTAGGTCGCTGCAAGGGCTGTCAGGGCTGTTGCTCGCACTCGTTGCACCGCTCCCCCATCACCTTATCAATACAGGCCTACTGTACTCTACCGCTACTGAAGAGTCGTCGCCTCCCGTAGACTCAGAATACGCTCGCGGTCACTACAAAGGACTCGTTGCCTGATCAGTGTAGGCCGACAGCTAGAATATAGTGTCCCATACCACCATAATCTGCTCACGAGACTATGTGCTCACTGGTCACTACGGGGAGGTTTGTGGCACCAGCGTAGGCCGACAGCTCGACCACGGTGTCCCATACCACCATGCCCGGCTCATGAGTCTTCGTGGATCAAGGTACCATGGTTAACAGGGTTTACAATGGTAAGTTCAGTACCCTAGGTTCAAGCAGTTATGACTCATACAAGGTGAACATACATCGGCCAGTCGGGTTACTTGACGGGCTCGACTAGCGCGATCGTATCTCAAGTCGAACGACATGAAGTGCGTAAAACACTTCGCGTGGACTAACCACTACCGCTAACTCCAAACACGGATCGCGTTCATCGACGCGTCATTCGTGGCCAAGACCAGCCAACCACGAATTCGATCGGTTACCGACTGCCTGGACTAAGTATAGTCCCAAACAATTATGGAATCACATCAGCAATTTATATAGGAATATTGGAATTGAAATACAATCATGTGAGCATGTTAACACATGTTATAACATTCAACTTAAGTAAATCTTCAAGCACATATATTTCATGCATGTAATGAAATCATGCACATAATCAACATGTAGGAAATCATTTAGGTCAGCATATTAATTGAGAAATCAATCTCAAACTATCCCATAACATCATTTAATTCAATACATACTAATACAAGCATTTATACAAACACATACACTACATACTTAAGTCTACATATAGTATGTCGACCCGAAGTGCGCAATTAGGCGAATCTCTGCGCCAAACTAATCATGCACGTATTCCTAACTTCCTAATGCGACAACAAACCATGTCAATCACATCAGCAAAATATGAATATAAACTGTACTTCCTACAAATGACTAAAATGCCCTAAATCTCATATTCTTCGTTGATTTACGAAACAGGAAACGGATAGCATGTTGTACATGTCAAACATCGATGTCGTCGATAATCTACTATTAAACGACATTGAAAGCGTTGGAAACCGTCAATCAAAGCGTCTAAAATCCCCACCTAGTCTTTTATAGACGTGTTGTTTCGAACGGAGTGTATACGCTTCGTCCACGGCGATAAGAGAACCTGTTTTACAAGATCTATTGGTTAAAAAGCTATGGATCTTAGTGATCCCCAAATCAACAACTTATAGGGTTAGTTATTACCTGAAAATGCGGAAGAATCACCGGCTTGGTGATCAGGAGGTGCTGCTTAGTCACTAGCAATAGGTGGCTCGAAGACTGGAAAAATCTATCCCACTCTCTCTCACAAACTCTCACCTTTTCTCTCTCCCAATCTAGGGTTTCTTGCAATTTCGGATGGGAGAGAGGAGTGAGGGTTTCAACCCCTTTTATAAGCCCAAAAATGTCGAAAATAGGCTCTGGTACAAAGTTTACTTAGTGCATATCCAATTCGGGGCTGTTTCGGTCTAAAAGATGCTTTCTGGTGGTCCCCTGGTCGAATGCGATCGGACTTAAGCTCATGCGTACCAGATCTAGCACGTATTAAGTTTTCAGTCCGGCTGGGTTCACAGATCGCAAATGGCAGACCAGTTTCAGTTCAGCGGTCACCGCACGTAGATCAGGGCTGAAAGTCTCATGATATAAGATAGAAATTTCTCCTGATCCGAGGGTGTAATCTGGATGAATTCTGACGGTCAGAACGCTTAATACTGATGCGTCAAGTCGTGTGCCAGATTTGAATTTGAAATTCCAATTCTGTCCCTATTCGCACTCTCTTCGGTCCGGGCTCAATGAAATAGCCTGTGATTATCGGTTTGACTTGATTTTCGAAATGAGTGTCAAGTCCAGCTAGGCGGCTCTAACGG
The DNA here is from genome assembly GCA_037074715.1 of Magnolia kwangsiensis. NCBI lineage: Eukaryota > Viridiplantae > Streptophyta > Magnoliopsida > Magnoliales > Magnoliaceae > Magnolia > Magnolia kwangsiensis. The sequence goes on from CM073578.1 coordinate 76,433,343, forward strand.
TCTAAGATAGGAGGTATCGGACTTTCGACGCGCGGTCTAGATCCAATACAAAGATTCAAAGTGGTCCAGAGAACAAACCTGCTTAGGTAACATCCTCTCCTAACTGCACCTGCTCCCATCTAATGATATGGGAAGGATCAACAACGTACTTCTTCAGCATAGAAACATGAAATACGTTGTGAACGCTCGCGAGAGGCGTGAGTAAAGCCAATCGGTAAGCCACTGCTCCCACACGATCGAGGATCTGGAATGGACCAATGAATCGCAGTGCCAGCTTCCCCTTCTTCCCGAACCGAAGGACTCCCTTCATAGGGAAAACTAGCAAAAACACATGATCCCCAACTGTGAACTCTAGTGGTCGTCGTCTCGTATCGGCATAACTCTTCTGTCTGCTCTGCGCTGTAAGAAGCCGACGCCGAATAATATCAATCTTCTCTGACGCCGCCTACACTAACTCTGGGCCAATAAAGCTACGCTCACCGACCTCTATCCAGCAATGCAGTGCGCGACAAGGTCGCCCATACAGCGCCTCATAAGGTGTCATACCGATACTCGTCTGAAAGCTGTTGTTATACGCAAACTCCGCATATGCAAGACAATCATCCCAACTGTCCTTGAAGTCCAATGCGCAAGCTCGCAACATGTCCTCTAAGATCTGGTTCACCTGCTCTGTCTGTCCGTCCGTCTGTCTGTAGGTGGAAGGCAGTACTGAACTTCAACTTCACACCCATAGCCTCCTGAATGCGAGTCCAGAAAATAGAAGTGAACCGCGTGTCTCTGTCTGACACGATCTCCAGCGGAACTCCATGCAGACGCACAATCTCTCTGATATACAGTCTAGCCAGCTCGTCTACAGAGTTCGTAACTCTAATCGGTAGGAAGTGCGCTGACTTCGTCAGACGGTCGACGATCATCCAAATGGAATCATGTCCCTTCCTCGTCTTTGGCAACCCAGAAATGAAGTCCATGGAAATGAAATCCCACTTCCACTCTGCAATCGGCATAGGCTGCAAAAGTCCAGGTGGTCGGCAATGCTCTGCCTTCACCTGCTGACAAGTGAGACAACGGGACACGAACTCTACTATGTGGGTCTTCATACCTTCCCACCAATACGTCCTCTTCACGTCACGATACATCTTCGTACTGCCTGGATGCATCGCGAGTCTAGTACAATGCGCAGCCTCAAGAATATCTCGTCTCAAGTCAGGGATATCTGGGACGCATAGGCGGCCACGATAACGTAAGCCCCCATCCATAACAACTCGCCAGTCGGCGTCTGCATCATCACTGGCCTGCTCTCGAAACTCAGTCAGATGCGCATCGTCCCTCTGCGCCTCGATGACTCGGTCATCGATCTAGGATCGCACCTGTACATGTACGATGAACTCAAACGGCTCCTCTACGGTGAGTTTCTGCCTAAAGTCTCGCCAAAACTCAACCATATCCCACTCAGCAACCATCAGCGGAGCCGCAAACTCTATCACCTTCTTGCGGCTCAACGCATCAGCCACAAGGTTCGCCTTCCCAGGATGGTAAGAGACTTCAAACTTGAAGTCCTTCAACGTCTCCATCCATCGCCGCTGCCTCATATTCAAGTCTCTCTGCGTGAATATGTACTTGAGGCTCTTGTGGTCGCAAAAGAGCTCGAACTCCTCTCCGTAGAGGTAATGTCTCCAGAGTCTCAGTGCGAATATAACGGCTGCCAACTCTAGGTTGTGTGTAGGGTAATTCTCCTCGTGCTTCCTTAATTGTCTCGAGGCATACGAAATTATCCTGTCCCTCTGCATAAGGACACAACCCAGACCAACGCTAGACGCGTCAGTGTATATAGTGTATTTAACCCCTTGCTCTGGCAATACTAGCACAGGGGCAGACGTAAGTCTGTCCTTCAGCTCCTGAAAAGCTGACTCCGCCTTGTCATTCCAGGCGAACTTCACGTCCTTCCGTGTCAACTGAGATAAGGGTCTCGCGATCTTCGAGAAGTCCTGAATGAAGCACCGATAGTAGCTAGCGAGACCCAAGAAACTCCTCACCTCAGTGACAGAACCAGGCTGCTCCCAGTCCTGCACCGCAGCTACCTTAGACAGGTCAACTGCCATGCCATCCTTGGACACCACGTGTCCCAGGAACTTCACCTCCTGCTTCCAGAAGTCGCACTTCTTGTACTGTGCGAACAACTGATGCTGTCTGAGCGTATCCAGGACCAAACGCAAGTGCTCCTTATGCTCCTCTCGACTCCTAGAGTACACCAAAATGTCGTCAATGAATACAACGACGAATCGATAGAGGAAAGGCCGAAATACCCGGTTCATCAGATCCATGAACACGGCCGGTGCGTTCGTGAGACCGAACGACATCACGAGGAACTCGTAGTGGCCAAAACTGGTCCTGAATGCTGTCTTCTGCACGTCCTCATCCCTGACGCGCAGCTGATGATAACCTGACTGAAGATCAATCTTCGAGAAGTACTGCGCTCCTCTCAGCTGATCGAACAAGTCATCGATCCTGGGCAAAGGGTACTTGTTCTTCACCATGAGCTGGTTCAGCCTGCGATAATTAATACACAATCGCATCGACCCATCCTTCTTCCTCACGAACAAGACCGGTGCTCCCCAAGGAGACACGCTAGGTCGTATAAGGCCAAGCTCTAGCAGACCATCAATCTGCGTCCTCAACTCCTCCATCTCACATGGTGCCATGCGATACGTCGGCAGTGAGACGGGTGTAGAACCAGGAACCAGATCGATAGTGAAATCGATCTCACGTCGGGGCGGCAAACCAGGGATCTTCCTGAACAGATCCCCGAACTCGGAAACGACTGGCACATGCTCAAGTATCTGGGCACCAGCGTTGCGCAATAAAGTGGCGTAACTAAGTATGCGGAAAGGGAGATTTACCCGCACTGAAAATGTGAAAGGCGTGCCCTCAGGCTCTTACACCGTCACCATACGAGCCTCGCAGTCAATCTCGGCCCTCCCAGCAGTCAACTAGTCCATGCCAAGAATGACGTCGAGATAAACGAGAGAGGGATCGACGACAAGATCAAGAGCCATCGTCCTGCCTCCCAGATCAACTAAACAACCCTCACACATCTGGGTAACATCCGAATAATCCCCATGAGCTGCAAAGACTCGCACGCTATCTATAGTGATGGTCTGTAACCCAAGACGCCTGACTACAGCATGTGATATCAAAGAAATCGTAGAACCAGTGTCCACCATCACGAGAATAGGAGTACCTCCAATATGGGCTGTGACCTCGAAGGCTGAATGCTGAAAAGTCAGAGTCGCAGCTGCCTCAGCTGTCAATGCGTGAACCCGAGCCTGCTGTGGCCGGTTCGGCTGCTGTGTCAAGGGCCGTGGAGGCTGTCTCATCTGCGATACCGGAGGTCTGAAAGAAGGGTGCGCAAGAGCTAACCGTATAGGCGGTGCTGATATCACCTGTGAACGAGCATGGTCAATCTTCTGCGGCAGCGAGAACCCACTATCCCGCATTCGAGAAAAACAGCTCTACGCCAAGTGGCCTGTCCTCCCACAGTATGTACATGTCAAATCAGGGCACCGAAACGGTGGTACAGGCATTGTAGTCCTAGTAGGAGGGTCAACGCGAGGCCTCTTGCCCGCGAGGGGCCTATCCTGCATGTCTGGTCGTGGCCTAGAAGCAACAGGGCCACGAGATCTCACAAGTCGATCCACATCCTGCTCTGCCCGCATAGACAAGTGAATGAACTCCGCATATGAGGGAATGGTCACACAGCACATCTTCGACCGAATATCCGGTCGTAAATCCTCCAAAAAGCACCGTATGCGCATCTGCTCATCAGCCAAAATAGTCGGGACGTATCTGCCTAACTCCGTAAACCGATGCTCATACTCCGTAACTGTCATGGCTGCCTGTCTGAGGTGGAGAAACTCATTCTCCCTATCATGCCTATAAGTCTGAGGATAATACTTCTCGTGAAAGCGGAACTCAAACGTTGCCCATGTCCATACAAAGTCGGCGGCAACGGTCCGTAATATGCTATCCCACCACAGGCTGGCCTCTCGCTCAAATAGGAATGTAGCCAGCTCTACCTGCTCAGCCTCTGTGCAATGTAACATCCGTAAAATCTTCGACACATGGTCGAGCCAGTACTCAGCCTCCTCGGGTCTGTGAGAACCCGTGAAAGTGGGAGGCCGTAAGCGCTGAAATCGCTCTAATAGGCCCCGTGTATCTACGGCATTCCCCGCAGGGTAAGTAGGTGGTACAGGATGAGCCATGCCCTCATCCTGGGCGTATGTATAAGCATCCTCAGCTGGATACGCAGGTGGAGCCACACCCCCGCCCTGGGCTAATGTCCCCACAATGGTAGTCAGAAGCTGTTGCTGCTGCTGCATCATAGCCAACATCTGCTCAAATCTGTCAGGAGGTGGAGCAGGCTGTGGCGGGTGCTGTGTCGAAGTAGATGCACGATGAGGCTCTCTGACTGACGGTGTGAAAGGCGGTGGTCCAACTGTAGGACCAGCAGTAGGCTGAGACGCTCGAACTGTCTCAGGAATCGGGCCCACAGCAGGGTCCGCATGAGTGTCAGACTGCGAAGGAGTCTGATCCATATGCTCACTCAATGCAAGCCGAATCGTGCTCCGTGTAGCCTTAGGCGGCATTCCCTATATTCAAAATAGGGCGCAACCTTGTCAGGCTCAATAGCACAAATACACCGCAATCATTCACACAAGGAGTCAAAGGCATTCCATGCATTTCATTTAATCAAAATTATCACAATACAAGGGATATATCCTTACAAGCATCATGACGAGAAATACATGGGAACTAAGACAGTTAAAATTACAACAACAACATAAGCAAGGCACTAGCCCTAACAAGCTTACATAACAGAAGCAGGAAATGACTATCTACTAACAACAACATCTAAGGTCGCATCGCTAGTCCGAGTCGGGTGACGGAGGAGGAGCACCCTTATCCTGCAAGCAACACAGGATCGCCTTCAAGGTACGAGTCACCTTACCGAATTTCCTCTTTGTAACGGCCTTGGCATCCTCGACTTCAGCGCGAAGTTCCTGAACTTTCCTTCACAAGGCGATCTGACTCTCCTCGATCCGAGCAATGCGATCGTCGCTAGTAGCCTACGTAGAAGGAGGAGGGCTCTCATCTGTATCCTGAGCCTCCTCTTCTGCCTCTTCCTGAACTTCTTCCTGAACTTCTGCTCCAGGTTCTTCTTCGCTTTGATCTTCCTCATCATCAAAGTCATCCTCGTTATCCTCCTCGAGCTAATTTTCACGGTACTGAGACCCAATCTTCATCTTGACCATAGTCGACTCATCAATGGTATGAATCGAAACTGGCAATTCCGGCCCAAGTCTGTAAGCAAACTCAAGCGCGATCTTGCATATCATTCGGCCAAAAGGAAGCGATTCGGATGTTCTTCTTGACTTCGCTATGAGGATTATCTGTCGCAAGATGAAAGTGGCCATATATATGTTCTCTCCCTGGGCCACCAGATACAAGAAATCGACCATAAGGCATGTACATTCAATGCGATTCGTCGACCTGGGATAAACATTGTACGTGCAGATATGGTGCAGCAGGCACAAATCATCAGACATATACGTCACCTTGAGGCTATTATTAGACTACCTTGGAATCAACTTACCGCACAGAAACCTGGTGCGGCGATCTCGTTCACGCCTGCTCCTCAGATTCTTCTCACTAGGATGAACATCACCGAGAGGTACGTTCAGAAGTCGCGTAATCAGTCGCACATCAATCGTAGCCATCTGATCTCTACCAAAAGGGATTTTAAACTGCAATGGCTCCAAGGTAGGATTCTGGATACAAGCGTAGAAGGCACGAACGGTACTCACATTAGCACGAGCGCAAGCTTCAAAGATCGGACCCCAATGCGCAGCTTCAATGCGCTCGAACAACAAAAATTCACCGAACAGTCGCCCTTCCACGTCCGCATCAAACAACACTTTGCAATCAGTGTATTGACCGTGAGGCATCTCTGACAGAATTACTCACCCAAGGTGAGTATGGGGATCTAAATCCCGCTTTGTACGGTACTCTAGGGCTGTAGCTGGACCTGTGGCGGCGCTTGAACTTGCGGCACCACCCCGCGGCCTTCTTGATTGAGCAGGGTGACTTGGCCCAGCCTCATCTACTGCAGTTTTCATTTTACCCATCAAAGATAAGATGGTGGAGAGTGATAAAAGGCCTAAAATGGCTTCCACGAAAGCCATGGAAAATGAAGAAAATGCAAAGAAGTGGCTGTCCAAACTGAAAAAGGGAGATCTAGGCGTCGTAGAGGGATGCTTCAAGCTTTCCAAGGATATATTTTCAAGGAGAAATGAAAATGAAAAAGTGGAATGGAGCACCTCACGATTTCAGCTCGATTTTGGGGTTTTTGGAGCTCCAAAAGATGAAATCTTCAAGAGGGAGGGCTGCGAACCGAAATAGATTAATGGAGGGTGGTCATTTTTGGCCAAGGATGGATCTAGGGGTGATTTGGAGCCACGAATTTTGGAGATGGTTACTGAAAAACGAAAATAGGGCTATGGGGAGGGCTGTTTGTGAAGGAGAGGCATGTTTTAGGGGTTTTCTTTGGACGGGACACGTATGAGGGGTGTGTACATGACATTTAAGGGCATGCGCCCGAAAATTACTTCAAGTGGGCCCACTTGTACGGCGATGCATCACCGGATCGGCGATGGCATCGCCGACCGGTGATGCATCCGGCCGGTGGGACCAGATGAGTTTGGTCCCCCATGGTCCAAGGACCCCAGATATGTATGGTTCAACTCTTGGTTCATGGTATTTTGACCTATATAGGTCCAAACATGTGTTCGGGGCTTTCCGGGACCAATCCGCAATCCCAAATACAAAACCCTATCATGCAGCATATGATTTTGGGATAAAAGGATCTAGTACATCCATCTAGACCCTTAGTTGCTAAAGAAAGTGAAGTTAGAATGGACTTATAGCCATTTTTCATGAAATTTTACTATTCACTGTAAAATTTTATGAAAGTATTATTTTATATTATTTTCATATTAGGTTTGATACCTAACATAAAATGGATAAGAAATAAATGAAGATTGGAGTGGTGAGAGGAAGAATTTTGAAGATTTTTGGTGAAACGGAGTTTTTAAGCCCTGACGATTGAATACAGGAGTCGTGGTCATCCCACGGCCCAAGAATTTACTTTTACAGGTTTAAAATCGTTCAAAGAATGTCTCAACCCGACTTCCTACGACTTAGGAGCTATTCGGGTTGCTTTACGCGACCCGAGATGCGTTACAGACTCGATCATGCGATCGATTCGAATTAACTTCGCCTATTGGCGAATTTGCGATCCTAGAAATGTTTCTAGACCCTTCTCGCACCCACCTAAGTCAAAAGAAGTGACAGCGTACGTCGCGAGACCATAACCCAGGCCCAGTATACTCTTATTCATTCTCTGATACCAACTTGTAACACCCTAAAAATCGGGGGTCGTGTATAAACTCAACTCCCGAGTTCCAGACCGTCACTTATGCAACAAAAATGATTATGATTCAATGTTTTCTGATTTAAAGCATTCACATGAGTAAAAGTATACCAAAACTACAATTCATACTCCAGATCCAGTGATAAAAGCAAGCGGAAGACTAAACAATATATATATCACTGTAAGGAAAACAAAGTAGATCTCATCTGTCTCTAAAGTATGAATACATCTCTGAGTCTCATATACATATACATGAACAAAATCAAATGTTCAAAATAGTCCCACTGAAGTCCCATCAACCCAGGTCGCCTATGTAAAGCCATCATGATACTGCATGTACGAGAACTCGTCCTGGTCCTCGTCAAAGTCTGGCTCTGCCTCCTGGATCACAGCCTCACCTGCATCTACAACAGGGTCTGGTGGGTGTTGCAAACACCATCCCGTAACGTGGGAGTGAGTGATCAACTCAGTGAAATCATAGAGTAAAGATTAGCATGTTCACAAATCAATCATGCGATAATAGTAAAGCAGTAAATCAGACAATCCTAATACTGTTGTTAATGCAAGATGACATGACGTGATGTATGCCCTCACCGACGATCTCCCTCATACGGCAACATCTTACGACCGCGGCATGCCACACTCCCTAGAGTGCTCCACATCTTCCAGACACATGCAATGTTATGGTGATATGATTTTCGAGTTGTTATTAGTCCATTCTAACAGCAGGATTGGGAAACTAAGGTACTTCCCTTGTATCAATCCCAACACAGATCCTGTCTAGGGTTGTCACTCCTACTAATCTCATACGATGTATATTTTGTAGGTTGCTGCAAGGGCTGTCAGGGCTGTTGCTCGCACTCGTTGCACCGCTCCCCCATCACCTTATCAATACAGGCCTACTGTACTCTACCGCTACTGAAGGGTCGTCGCCTCCCGTAGACTCAAAATACGCTCACGGTCACTACAAAGGACTCGCTGCCTGATTAGTGTAGGCCGACAGCTAGAATATAGTGTCCCATACCACCATAATCTGCTCACGAGACTATGTGCTCACTGGTCACTATGGGGAGGTTTGTGGCCCCAGCGTAGGCCGACAGCTCGACCACGGTGTCCCATACCACCATGCCCGGCTCATGAGTCTTCGTGGATCAAGGTACCATGGTTAACAGGGTTTACAATGGTAAGTTCAGTACCTTAGGTTCAAGCAGTTATGACTCATACAAGGTGAACATACATCGGCCAGTCGGGTTACTTGACGGGCTCGACTAGCACGATCGCATCTCAAGTCAAACGACATGAAGTGCGTAAAACACTTCGCGTGGACTAACTACTACCGCTAACTCCAAACACGGCTCGCGTTCATCGACGCGTCGTTCGTGGCCAAGACCAGCCAACCACGAATTCGATCGGTTACCGACTGCCTGGACTAAGTATAGTCCCAAACAATTATGGAATCACATCAGCAATTTATATAGGAATATTGAAATTGAAATACAATCATGTGATCATGTTAACACATGTTATAACATTCAACTTAAGTAAATCTTCAAGCACATATATTTCATGCATGTAATGAAATCATGCACATAGTCAACATGTAGGAAATCATTTAGGTCAGCATATTAATTGAGAAATCAATCTCAAACTATCCCATAACATCATTTAATTCAATACATACTAATACCAGCATTTATACAAACACATACACTACACACTTAAGTCTACATATAGTATGTCGACCCGAAGTGCGCAATTAGGCGAATCTCTTCGCCAAACTAATCATGCACGTATTCCTAACTTCTTAATGCGACAACAAACCATGTCAATCACATCAGAAAAATATGAATGTAGACTGTACTTCCTACAAATGACTAAAATGCCCTAAATCTCATATTCTTCGTTGATTTACGAAATAGGAAACGGATAGCATGTTGTACATGTCAAACATCGATGCCGTCGATAATCTACTATTAAACGACATTGAAAGTGTTGGAAACCATCAATCAAAGCATCTAAAATCCTCACCTAGTCTTTTATAGACGTGTTGTTTCGAACGGAGCGTATACGCTTCGTCAACGGTGATAAGAGAACCTGTTTTACAAGATCTATTGGTTAAAAAGCTACGGATCTTAGTGATCCCCAAATCAACAACTTATAGGGTTAGTTATTACCTGAAAACGTGGAAGAATCATCGGCTTGGTGATCAGGAGGTGCTGCTTAGTCACTAGCAACAGGTGGCTCGAAGACTGGAAAAATCTATCCCACTCTCTCTCACAAACTCTCACCTTTTCTCTCTCCCAATCTAGGGTTTCTTACAATTTCGGATGGGAAAGAGGAGTGAGGGTTTCAACCCCTTTTATAAGCCCAAAAACGCCGAAAATAGGCTCTGGTACAAAGTTTACTTAGTGCATATCCAATTCGGGGCTGTTTCGGTCCAAAAGATGCTTTCTGGTGGTCCCCTGGTCGAATGCGATCGGACTTAAGCTCATGCGTACCAGATCTAGCACGTATTAAGTTTTCAGTCCGGCTGGGTTCGCAGATCGCACGTGGCGGACCAGTTTCAGTTCAGCGGTCACCGCACGTAGATCAGGGCTGAAAGTCTCATGATATAAGATAGAATTTCTCCTGATCCGAGGGTGTAATCTGGATGAATTCTGAGGGTCAGAACGCTTAATACTGACACGTCAAGTCGTGTGCCAGATTTGAATTTGAAATTCCAATTCTGTCCCTATTCGCACTCTCTTCGGTCCGGGCTCAATGAAATAGCCTGTGATTATCGGTTTGACTTGATTTTCGAAATGAGTGTCAAGTCCAGCTAGGCGGTTCTAACGGTCTGAGATAGGAGGTATCGGACTTTCGACGCGTGGTCTAGATCCAATACAAAGATTCAAAGTGGTCTAGAGAACAAACCTGCTTAGAGTTTGGTCCGAGGTTATAGAGTGTTATAGAGTCATTGGTTCTACTCGATTTGGGTCTTGTAAAACGTATTTAAAGTGATCAGGGACTATTTTTCGGCTACTCCAGCGTTGCGCTAGCTAACTTAGTCATTTTTCTAAAAGAATTAATTCTACGCAATTTCAGGTCGAGTTGGTACTCGAGCCTAAGTATGGATTTTTCACGGGCGTTACAGTTATATCCTACATTCATATGAACATCCATGACATATAACTGGAACTTAAACACAGTACATGGAGGAAATCATATACACATTCAACATGAATAATCTAAGTTACATAATTCCTGGAGGAAATCATACACACAGTTAAGATGATTGAGATTCATATCTCAACAACCAAAAACATCACTCTTTACTAACTACTAACTCCTTCAAGCATTTATCCAAATACTTAGACTACCCTATTCAACATACACCACATATGTCGATTCTATTACACATTAGGGCAAGTCCTTTCGCCAAGGAGTTGCTGCATATACATCAAGCATATAACAACGACAATTAATCATGGCAATCAATACAGCAGATTTCATATGCATACAGGTATTCTAACATATACATGAAATACGTTATTTATAATATAAAGTGTGCATATACGGAAATCAAAACGGATAGCGCATTTGGCATGTATAATGGCAATCACAACATGAATAAATCATTATCTATCATTGAAAGCCTTGAAAAACATAAGCTAAACGTATATAGTCCGCACCTTAAACCAGAAAATGTGTATTAGAGGTGATTCAGATGATATGTCTTTGTTAACGGCGGATACGCTACCTAAGGCATGAAACAGGTTAACTATAACTTCATTTAAACTATTTTAGGCTTCAAAATAGGTTAGGGTTGGCTTAACTTACCCAAAAATGGAATCAGAATCACCGGAAGAATGATTCAGATACGCAGGTTCGATGTGTAGATGAAGTAAGAAGAATCCTACGACAAATCGACAGGTTCTCCCACACTTTCTCTCTCTTAAGTGGCTAGGGTTTAGGAAATTCGTATGGAATTTGGGAATAAGGGTTTAGACCTTTTTATAAGCCTAAAGTTGATGAAAATAGTCTTAAGACCAAGGTATACTTAGGTTATAACCAAATCAGGCTCTTTCTGATCCAACGGAGCACTTCTGTTGGTCCTCTTATCAAATGCGGTCGGACTTAAGCTCACTAGTATTGGATCATTAGTAAGTTAAGTTTTCAGTCCGATCGGGTTTCTAGGTCATTCGTGGTAGACTAACTTCAATTCAATGGTTACAGAAATTCGATCAGTGCTACAAGTACTTTGACATGTATGGGCCACTTATTCTGATCCGAGGGTGAATTTGGGTAGAAATCTAACGGTCAAAACACTTAGAAATAACGCGCAAGCGAAACGATCCAGATTATTTAAATTATAATCTAATTTTCTAAAAATTTTCATTTTCTCATTCTCTTCACTCCGAACGTAATAAAACGGTCTCGGGACATCGTTAGGGCTAGATTTTCGAAATGATTGTCAAGTCCAACTAAGCGGTCGTAATGGTCTAAGTTCATAGCTATCAGACTTTCGACGTGCAGTATAGGTCCAATACAAAATTACAAAGCATTCCCCGGAGCAACTGGGTTTAGAGTTGGATCCTAGATTTCAGAGTAATATAGCGTCAATGATTCTATAAGTTTTGGGTCTTACAGATCGTATTGAAAGCTATTGGTGCTAATTTCGCATGCAATCTAGTTTAGCGCTAGTTAAAATACATTAAATTTCTAAGGGATTTGGTTGTAAATGATTTCTACTGAAGGTGGTACTCGGTTCTAAGTACGGATTTTTTCTAGGTCGTTATAGAAATGGCCAAGTTTCCAGATTTCTTCTGTTCAGGCTTCAAGAAGGGAAATCAATGAGAGAGATCTATGTCATATTCTTCTTAGAGAGATGATAAAATTGCGAGTCGAAGTGTTGCCGGATTTGATATCTGACTTGGACATTTGAACTTTGTCAATTGTCAATTTCTGTATTTTAAATAATTTATCTTAAAATCAAGGGATGTTTGAGGATGTAAATGAACTCGGTTGAAATAAAATATAATGATTGTCCTTAATACTTTCTTTATGTTATGCTTGAATAAGATAATATCCCAAATCGAATGCATTTATTTCTTATTCGAAACAAAATGACAACTCTACTGGGGAACATTTTATCTTATTTAACATTAACATCGAGATAGTTATAGAACTTTCATCATAGTTTGGCATCTTTCTGACTACAAAATGGTGACTCTCAATAGGAACATCCTCCCCTTCATCTCTAGATAGATTATTTGATTTTTCAATACTAACTATAGCTATGTTTTATGGTTGAAGGTTTTTAAATTCAACTACAAGTTACAACCAATGACAACTTCTATAAGAAAAACTGAGTTTCCGTTTCACTCCAACTGAATTCATGATAGAGTATGCACCGAACCAACCCCCGGAATATATGACTCGACTTCCTACAAGAAAAAATAATTTGACTCGAGCGACAGCTGGGGTTATTTCTGCTTCACCTCAACCGTCAGAAAGAGATAAGGGCTGGACTATCATAATGTCTCACAGGACGAGAACACGAAATGCAAGAAGACCCAGGATGGATCTACCTTCACCAAGAGTTAGAGGGCCGATAATGCGCAATGCAGCTAGAATGAATCCTGAACTCGCCCCTCCTGTAATATATCCCGAGCGAATAGTCCCGCAGTTAGCATCGAGTGACTTTTTGGTTTTGGTCGCCCCAATGGTCAGATGGACGAGAGAGCAGAAGGGTAAAGTGTTAATGGCAAGTTCACCAATGTTCGTATCACCCCAGGCAAGCTCACCAATGTCTGTATCTCCCTAATCAATCAATGGCACCGGGAGCATAGAGTAGTCGAATGAAAATCCATCCTCTCCTCTCTTCGTAAGTCCTATTACATCAACATATCCCCCCCTCCCCCCCCCCCCCCCCCCCCCCCCAACTCCAACTACGCCTTCATCAAAGAGTGAAGAAGCTGCAATACATATGATCGAGACGAATCAGGATAATATGCCAACTACAGAAGATCGTATGAATGCAATGAAAAAAGTACAAAGAACACTAATGAAAGAGTGTAGAAATCTCAGAGAGGCTTTAACGACCCTTCCACACAATGTAGCCCAGATACTGATTCCACCAATGATGGGCACGATGAACGGACAAGAAAATCAGCCCGAAGGCTTTTAACCACATGGGGTAGGATCATAAGGGTTTGTTCCATCTGCGAGAATTATAACACAAGATGAAGTGAGACAAGTCATTAAAGAAGCTATCATAGTAGAAAGAGAACGTGAAAATACTAGCCGTTTTAGGTACCGAACACCGTATCCAAGAGAGGTAGAAGATATCTCAATTCTAGCCAACTTCAAGCATCCAGATTTTTAAAAGTTTAATGGGGAGGGATCACTAGAAAAATAATTAATGCACTTCATTATTAGCATGGGGAATTTTTCTATGATATCGCAATATTGCTTACGATTGTTCAGGTTGTCACTAACACACAAGGCATTCTAATGGTATTCTAGCTTGGCCCCAAGATCGATACGTACTTGGAAACAAATGCAGGATACCTTTATGTCAAAATTCTTCTCTTCAGAGCATGATGTTAGTATTATAGAATTGGCCTCCGTGTGATAGAGAGAAGGAGAACCGGTAGAAAAGTTTATAGACAGATAGAAGACATTGGTAGCCTCGTGTAGATAGCTGCCGGAAGAAAAAGAACAGGTCAAAATGTGTCTAAATTCTATGGAGACTGAAATCGCATTTGGACTCACCAGTGCTGACATCAAAACTTTCCGTGACTTGGCCACTAAGGCTCATGCTTTGGAATTGATGGCTCATAAGATGCCAGCATTTCACCATAAGACAGCTAAGAGAGTGCTCGGTAGGATGGCCGTAAATACTGTCGATCATGACAAGAGAAGCAAAGATATAAGAGACTTGAGGGAAAAGAGGTCAGAACGAAAAGAAGAACGGAACCAATCAAGAAACAAATACAGTGGAAAGAGGCTCAGGATGCTCAATTCTTACGAGGGGTTCGCATTCGACAAGGAAGACATCATTCCTATGATGAACCATTTGCTAAAAGATGGTAAGATTGAATTACTAGAACCCAAGCGCCCTGAAGATGTGACATGAACCAGAGAGAGAGATTTTTACCACTACCATCGCCCGGTGGGACATCTGACGGAGAATTGTTATACATTGAAATGTATAATACAACGAATGATAGACAGAGGTGAAATAATAATTGGAAAAGAGAAGGAAAGTAGTACAATAGCAATAGTGAATATGCTCACGATCCGAGAAAAGGCTCGAGATACGAGAGAGAGAAAGAGAACTGTAAGATGACAAAGAAGGTAGCGGTGATTACACAACGATCAGGAAAGAAGATAACAAGTCCTATGAAGCAGAAAGTGGGGATTATAAAAAAAGAAATCATTGAAAGGCAGAACGATGATGACAGGAAAGAAAAGAAGAGTGATACAGCGAAAGTGATTTATGATGTAGTGAGTCATTTAAAGGGCATACCGGCTCGATTAAGCGTCTATGATGTGCTTAAGTTGTCAGAGGAATTTTGGCAAAGCTTGGTCGAAGCATTGTCTAATCACAATGTCAGAGAAATTTTATTGGTAGAACTAGAATACGAAGAGCATGATGAGCAAGAAAGCTGCATGTTAGTCATTTTCGTCTCTGATGATGATTTGATCTGTGAGGAGAAGCATAATAGGCCGCTAATGACAGAAGGTCATATCCGTGAAAAGAAGGTTAAACAAATTATGATAAATAATGGGTCAGCAGTGAACCTCTTTCCACTCTCGATGTTGAGTAAATTAGGTTATCGTCGTTCTGACCTACTGTTGAGGGTCAAATATTGCATATCAGACCCCAGTTATTGCCTAGATTTACGAACATGGTACCGTTTAACGGCCAAACTTAATCGTGTTTGTGATGCAGGGTGTATTTACGAGCTTGGACTAAAAAAGGGTGCTTGAAGTATGGATTTAACACTCAGATGATACCAAAGGCAAGGGACGGACCCCAGGGGACCAAGACCAACGGATTTACACGTCAGAGATCTAAGAAAATCAAGAAACTGAAGTTTAAGTGGCCTAAAAACTGTCCAAAATGCAAGATCACAGAGTTCTCACTATCCGTTCGGCTTGAGACTTCATATATGGCCTGAGGACCATAAATTAACCATACTCATTAATTTTCAGTCCTTGGATCACTGTGGAAGTGGCCCAATGGCTAGATCAGCCCCTAAAATCTTTATTTGGGGCCCACTTGATACCTGGATATACTTCAAACTTGGTCTCAACCCCTTAAAATGGATGAGAGAGAGGATGGACAAAGCAAATTTCTCATAAGCATCACAGGGAAACCTACATGTATACTGCGTGTACATTATGTACACGCGCCAGACAGTCAGCCTGGTCAAAAGAGGGCTAACCCATCTTTCTTCTTTCGTAGGGACAGCGGGCGGACATGGGTCCGCCAGTTTCACTGAGTGGGGCCCACCCCTCACTCCTTTGGATGATCTGAGCCATCCATTTTCTCCAGAGGGGGGCATGACCATCGTCGAGCTTTCTCTTTGGACTCATGCAAATGTAAACGTGTAAGAGCACCGTCAAACGCAGAATGAATAGTGGAAGTAAAGATTCAAGGGGCCACATCAAAGGACGTCCAAAAATAGTTTTTTTCAACTGGTTTTTCGAGGAGAACGCAATGGACGTGGTGGATTTCTCTGATGACATCAATAATGGGCCCCACCATCTCACCAACGCGAACAGAGCTGTGTAAGCTTTGTTCAGGTGGGCCACCACGACTGGCCGATGGGGAGATCCAACCTACTCATTTACTCAGAGATCAAAAACCTACCAAAGATGAGTAGATTTTTCATGTTGAGGATCATGGTTGCACGTACAAATAAAAAATAAAGTTGATGTTTTTATTGGTTGTAGAGGACATTTCTGGCTGCTAAATACTTGCTAGCTATGTAAAACCTTCGCAAGCAGTGTCTAACTCGACTCCAACTGACCTACTTGTGCATTGACTGACCCTGACAGCTATAAAGGGAAGAGAGAAAAGAGAGTTGAGGGGGATCCAGCAAGTGGTGTACGTGGAGCAGAGAAAGAGAGAGTAGTATTTATTTTATTTGTTTATTTCAACTATTTCTTTTTTTATTTCTTTTAGGATGTTTAGCCTAATCATGTCTATTCTAGGCTAAACCTCTTAGCTAGGGCTAAGAGGTGAAGCTTGTAGCGTAATGGGAAACTTTTTTCTTGTGTTTTTTGTTTAAGACTGAACTGATGTTGATTTTAGTATAATTAAGAGAATATTTTTGGTTTTTAATGGTTTTTTGTGACTAAAATTACAATGGGTCTGCAATAGCTTTGAGCATCTTCCTTTACTTTTTATGTTTATGACGTCAGGAAGCCCTGTTGTTCACCATCATCTCCTGGGCATGGTCGGATGACGATACCCTTCCTAACCGTCATACATTGTTAATTGGTTGGTAATTAGTTTAATTATGTTGTTTACTTTGTCTCTATGACATGGTTTGGTGATGGAAACCATTCTAATTCATATGCCATTCATCTCTTGAAAACTAGATCAAAGGAAGTTCAGTTGATTTTCATGGTTACACCCTTCAACTGGATGAAGATGGGACTCTAAGTCCAGTTGAGTTCTTGAAATAGGCATACGTTCTCTCTGATCTCTACAAGTGGATCCTCTAAATCTCTAGTTTCCAACCTTTGATTTCTCTAAATTCTAGATAAATATTTCACCATTACTCCTTAAATTTATTTGATTTAGATTTCGTCTTAATCTAGTTCTAGTTCTACTTAGTTTTAAATAACGTACAGGTATCAGTCCCTTGGGATTCGACCTCGATCTCATTGAGTTTATTACTATATCACAACCCTATACTTGGAGAGTGAACAAGTTTTTGGCACTGTTACCGGGGACTGATGGCTACTTATTTTTGAAATTAATTAGTTTTAGAATTAGTTTAAGATTAGGATTTTACTAACTTTAGTTTTAGATTTTTCTTTTTATTTGATTTTTAGAACTAACCATCCCGTTTTGTAAGGTTGTTGGTAGATCTTCAAAATTGGTAACTTCGTCCTAATTTCTTTACTTTCTCTATTTTCTAGATTAGGTCTTATCTTCTAAAAACTAACTTAGTTTGTTTTGTTTTGCAGGATCTTAACTTAGGACTTTGAATTCGGTAACATCTTTTCATCTTTCCTCATTATTTCTAGAATTTCTTTCTATTCTTCGTCTTAAGTCTAAGTTTAGAATCTAAATTGAGAGCTGCAAGTGTTTCATGCTCAAGTAGGTTCATGATAACACTCGACGTCTCTTGACCGAAGGAGGATTAGTTGAGGGGTTGATTGTCCATCGCAAGACTAGACACCGCTCAAGGTCCTTAAAGTTAATTAAAGTAATGGTTGCAAATCAACTGGAGACACTACCCCCACCTAGGGTGAAGGACATTTAGGATGAGAATGAGGTGCATCAAGCACCCCCGCCTCGTACTTTATGAGATTATTTACAACCGACGGGGGTGAGTATGCCCTCATGCATGATTTTTTCTGAAAATACAGTACATATGAACATCAAGCTAGGAGTTATCTAATTCCTTCCTAAATTCGATGGTCTTGAATTAGAAAGTCCATACTTACATCTAAAAGAGTTTGATGAGATTATAGTCACCTTATACTTTCCTAATGTATCTGAGGATACAGCCAAGCTGAAACTCTTTCCCTTTTCCTTGAAAGAGAAGGCTAAGACATGGTTACATTCACTGCGTCCTAGATCTATTGGCACATGGAATGATATGCAAAGAAAATTCATAAAGAAAATTTTCCCACATCATAAAATGATTATCCTCAAAAAAGCAATCATGAACTTCGCCTAAAAGGAAGATGAAACATTCTTCCAATATTAGAAAAGGTTCAAGGATCTTGTCAGTTCATGCCCATAACACGGCTTTAAAACGTGGCACATTAGAATTTTTTTCTATGATGGACTGACATCTTCCATGCGCCAATTGGTCGAGACAATGTGTAATGGAGAATTCATGAATAACGATGTCAATGAGGTATGGGATTACCTCGATAGCCTTGTTAAAAAAATACAATCATGGGACCATTACCCAAATTCGAACACCATGTCTAAGCCGACTCAATCTAAGGAGAAAGATGGATTGTATCTCTTGAAAGAAGAGGATGATCTCAATTATAAAGTGACGACTCTCATAAGAAAATTTGAGGTCATGAAAGGAAAGAAGGATAAGGTTAATGAAATTATTTGTGACATTTGTGATTGCAATATTCACAAACTGAAAATTGTCCCACAATACCTGCCTTTCAAGGAGTGTTGAATGAACAAGCTAATGTTGTAAATAACTATCAAAGACCTTTTAATGGACCTACCTCTAATACGTACAATCCTGGTTGGAAAAATCATTCAAATTTTAGTTGGAAGAATGGACAAACTGCTAGCCCTCAAGGTTTCTTTAATCAAACTTCACAACAACAATAAGAGAAACCTCAAGAGGATTCAATTTTAAAACATTTTGAAAAGCAAGATCATTTTAATCAGGGTATGCTACAATCCTTGTAAGAACTTAACAAAACACTACAAGAACTTAAGGCTGAAAACACGATTGTGAATAAGAGGAGCCTCATATGTCAACCTCTTCCCAATCCAAAGCTGCAATATGAAGTTGGTAACCCAAGCTCTTCAAATCAAATGGAGTACGCTAAATCCATCACCACTCTTAGGAGTGGGAAGATTATTGATAAAACGCTTCCGATTAGGCCTAAAAAGCCTCAAGAATCAGAAGTGGACAATAATGACGGATATAGTGATGCCCCATAAAAATTAGAACCGAAACATCTAGAGAAGTCAATTGCTCCATTTTTCCAACGGTTGGTTACACCAAAATCTCTCTCTAACTCTCAGGATATTCTGAAAGTGTTGAAACAAGAGAAAGTCAACATTCCTCTATTTGATACTGTAAAACAAATACCTTTATATGCCAAATTCTTGAAAGACCTATGCATGACCAAAAAACAACAGAGTATTCAAAAGAAGATCTTCTTGACTAAGAAGGTGAGTGCCATCCTGAAGCAAGATGTGCCGCAGAAATTCAAAGATCCTGGTAACCCAACCATATCATGTGTAATCAGGGACTATTGAATTGATCACGCACTTCTTAACTTAGGAGCGAGCGTCAATCTGATTCCCTACTCGTTATACAAACAGTTAGGTTTGGGTGAATTAAAACCTACCATAACCACACTACAACTTGTTGATCGCTCTATTCGTGTACTAAGAGGGATATCGAGGATGTGTTAGTCCAGGTCGATAGATTTTATCATCCTGGACACTGAACTCATCAATAACATGAGCACTCAGATTCTCATCGTTCTCGGTCGCCCATTCCTAGCCACTTCAAACGCAATTATCAATTGCAGGAATGGTGTCATGACTATGTCTTTCGAGAATATGACATTGGAATCAAACATCTTTTTCAATAACGGCAGAAACTCAGAGGATGATGACGATTTTCACAACATTGACATGATTAATTCTTTCGTGGAAAATAGAACACTTCTGACCTTATCCTCTGACCCTCTAGAGACGTGTTTGGCCTACTCCCATGACTTGGATAATGACATGATTAGGGGGACGTGTGCCTTGCTTAATACTGCGCCAGTACTTGAAGTTAACCAGTGGAGGCCATAATTTGAATAAGTGTCTCAAACTAATGTCGTGCCTCTATCGTCTAACCTCAAGCCATCGAAGCTTGACCTAAAACCTTTACCCTCTAATTTAAAATATGTCTATTTAGGTCAAGAAGAGACATACCCAGCAGTGATTTCATCTCACCTTGAAAATAAACAAGAGTGTATGCTCATTTCTACTCTCGAAGAAGATAAAGAAGTTATTGGACATATCATCATAGATCTCGATAGGATGAATGAACTCCTTTCAACTGAATGTTTCGACTCGTTGGAGGATTGTTTGGCACAATTTACAGATTCAAATGATCCCATGATACAAGAAATAGTGGATGCCTCGCAAGACAATACCTCGGTAGTTGTCACAGATAGAGAGAACCCTTATTCTAAAGTACCTCCTCCCCCAGATCCTGAATGTTTACCATTAAAGGAGGAGGAACTGAAAATTGAACTAAAGAGTGAAACTTCGGCATGTGTTGAGACTACACCACCTACTACAAGTTTTTCTGAACTTTATCTACTTGTAGTATCTGATTCACCATGGGATACTAACGTTGAAACTCCTTCTATCATAGGTGAATCGTATATACTCTGGATACCTTAAGCAATTCAATGAAAAATTTCTTATGAGGCATATAAGTTCCTCTAGAAAGTCATGCTCCAAGGCGTCCAAGCCTATTGTAAAAAGGGCTTTTGGATGATTCTGTTGAGGAACTTACTGAGAAACTTATCAAGATATTGGCCAGAAGAGGAACCTTACAGCATAATCGAGTAATTTTTTCCTACTTTCATAGGACTAGGGTAGTTTTCTTTATGCTATTTTAGGATAGACGGTTTTATGCCATTAGGTTAGTTTGTTTCCTACATTATTTTAAGATAGTTTTCTTTCATGTCTTCACACTCATGCTAACCTTCTCTCACATTACGATCTCTTGAAAAGTCTCTCTCAATTCGTTATCCAGGTACTATCTTCCCATCACTTCTCATATACTTTCGTTGTCCCATGTGCATTGCATGCACATATATCTTTTACATTAAGGACAATGTAGATTTTAGGTTGGGAGTGGGAGATTAGGTTTCCTAATCAGTGTTTTCTTGGTCTTAAACAAAAATTGTGAAAATTTTTAATTTTTCTGAAATTTCTTGTGAATTCGAAGTGACTTTGACGACCATCTAGGGCACTTAGAATTTCAAAATACGTGATGTTGGTAATTTATGACTCTTGGATTCAGTATCTATTAGATTTCACAAATAAGTCTGAATTGTTAATCCAAAATTAGAAGTTATAAACATTGATTGAGTCATAATTTCACATGTCACATCTCGCTTTCACATAAGGGTTTCAGTTTGATATTGAAGGGTTAACTTGGTAATCACTAAGCATGTAAGGAACCAGCCTGGAAAATTTTCCTATCATGATCAATTGAAGAAAAAGAAAATACTTAGCCAAAAAAAAAAAAAAAAACAGATACCTTTGTAAGGATTGGGCAAATAATCTTCACCATAGATTTGCTCCCTATATGTGTAGATTTAATTTCTCATGGATGATATGTGAAAAGGGTTGGGTGTATGGTCTTCACTATAGGTTTGCTCCCTATAGGTGAGGATTTGATTCCCCTTCTTAGCGTTACTGTTAATGGAAAAATTAAAAGTTGAAAGAATGAAAAGATGATCTGTGAGGTAAGTTTTGGTTATCATGAATTCTTGTAAGATTCGTATCTTATACCGTACCGTTCCTTAGGCTTTTGTGGTCCTCCCGGTCAAATTCCAGCAACCTTCGACCTATATCCAACATTTTCGCGTGATCCTGAGTCAAGTACTGCATACCGAAATTGGCTCAACCCGAAACTTGTACCTTAGCGACCACACTGTCGCTATAATTCCAACGACGCGACTCTCGCACCGAACAAATACCCAGGCCAGGAGATGTGGGACCGTGTTCATCCCGAAGAAATGCCGCACGTTAAGAATTTCGAGGGAATCTCTACGACATGTCCCATCAATCAATGTCAAGTACAAGCCTTACCCCAAGTACAACAACCCATCCCTCCTTTTTCCTTAAGTCAACTCTCTCTCTCCCCTCATCATCCCTCTTTTACAAATTTTTAAACAAACCAATCCCTCTTTTCTAAAAAAATCAAACTTACCCATACCTTCCATCCCCTTCCTTACATCATCCCATCACCTCTTTTTCTCCCTCATTTCTCAAATCTCCCAAGCAAGAAACTCCATACGACCAAACTCCTCTCTCCCAAGCAACAAGTACGGCCCACTCTCTCATCTCTCACCCTCACCATCAAAACTCCATCAACCTCTATTAAAGTTGAGGGCAAGGAGCATAGGAGTCCAAGAGATTAAGGAGGAGTGCAATAGGTGGGTGCTCTACCATCGATTTGCATTTGAGGGTCCACTTGTAGGTGGGACCGATTATGATGTATATGTTGTAATCATGAGGGATCCATAATGGTGGGGTCCCTCCATCTCCGTCTCTCTCTCTCTCCCCCTCTCTTTCTATCCATTTTAATGAGGTGGGCCCCACCATTTCATGTTTTATTCACACCGTCCATCATGAATGGTGGGACCCACCATGAAACCCACCTACCTTCGGGCTATGTATGGTACTCATATCCATAGCTCAGCTGGTAGATGGAGTGGAGATACCTCATTTCAACACTTAGGGTCTTGATTCTTATTGGTGGTGGCTAACATGAAGTGTGTGGACTGATGTGGGTGTATACTGGCAAACTAACCTGGTGGGTCCCACACGTGTGGGACCCACCTCATGAAAATTGGACTTGAATCGTCCATCGGTTTGATGTCCAGCAGTAACATGCTGCTGGACCGTTAGTTAGATCCATGGGCCCCACCACATGATGTATGTCAGTCGTCCCTTTTTTGCACTCTCTAACGCACACGCATATATATATATATATATATATATATATATATATATATATATATATATATATATATATATATATTGTAACACCCCGAATTTTTTTCAACCTGGGATTAGACGTCCTTAGGCAATGGGTCAACTAAAACACCTGGGAAATCGCTCAGAACCCAATTCTATGGCCAAAGAAATCACTTTGATTAATTCCTTTAGAAATTAAGCGTAAGTTAGCTAGCGCTACACTGGAGTAGATGTGAAATTGTCCCTGACCGCTTTAAATACGTTCTACAAGACCCAAAACTTGTAGAATCAATAGTGCTATAATACCCTAAAATCTATGATCAAACTCTAAACCCATTTGCTCTCAGGAACTTTTTGAAACTTTGTATTGGATCTAGACCGCGCGTCGAAAGTCCGATACCTACAATATTAGACCGTTATGACCGCTTGGCTGGACTTGACAACCGTTTCGAAAATCAAGGCCAACCGACGTTCAGAGGCTATTTCATTGAGCCTAGAGTGAAGAGAGTGAGAATAGGGTTAGATTTAGAAATTCTAATTCAAATCTGGCACGTGACTTGGTGCGTTATTATTAAGCATTCTGACCGTCAGAATTCAGCCAAATTACACCCTCAGATCAGGAAAAATTTCTCTTTCATATCGTGAGACTTGTAGACCTGATCTAGGTACGGTGACTGCTGAATTGAAATTGGACTGCCACGTGCGATCTGAGAACTATACCGGTCTGCAAACTTGATATGGGCTAGATCCAGTATGCATGAGCTTAAGTCCGGCCGCGTTCAGCCAGGGGACCTCCAGAAATGCTCTTTTGGACCAGAACAGCCTCGATTTGGTTATAACCCAAGTAAATCTTGTTCCCAAGTCTATTTTGGAAAGGTTTTGGGCTATATAAGGGCCTTAAACCCTCTCATTTCTCTCCCATCCGAATTTGGTTAAAACCCTAGATTGAGAGAGAGAAAAAGTGAGAGTTTGTGAGAGAGTGTGGGAGAGATCTTCCTGCCACTTGCTCCTGCTGCTACACGTGCTAAAGCAGCGCACTCCAATCACTTTCCCGGTGATTCCAACGCACTTCTAGGTAAGGAAAACCTTCAACACTTGCCGATTTAAGCTTCCGTCGATTTCAATAGCGAAGTAGCTTATACATCTTGTGTATTAGGTCGCCTGATCGCCGTAGAAGAAGCGTATACGCTCCGTTCAGAACGATACACATCTAGAGTAAAAGGTGTGGATTTTAGACGCTTTGATTGGCTATTTTCAACGCTTTCAATGTCGTTTAATAGTAGATTATCGACGGCAACGCCGTTTGACATGTACAGCATGCTGTCCGTTTCCTGTTTCGTAAACATATGAGAAATATGAGATTTAGGCATTTTAGTCATTTGTAGGAAATACTGTAAACATCCATATTTTGGAGTTGACGGCAGTGGTTAGGCCACGTGAAGTGTTTTATGCACTTCATGTCACTCAGCTTGAGATGCGATCGTACTAGTCGAGCCCGTCAAGTAACCCGACTGGCCATTGTATGTTCACCATGTATGAGTCATAACTGTTTGAACCTAGAGTACTGAACTTACCATTGGAAACCCTGTTAACCATGGTACCTTGATCCATAAAGACTCATGAGCCGGGCATGGTGGTATGGGACACCGTGCTCGAGCTGTCGGCCTACGCTGGGGCCACAAACCTCCCCGTAATGACCAGTGAGCACCCTACTCTGAGCAGATTATGGTGGTATGGGATACTATATTCTTGCTGTCTGCCTAAACTGATCAGGTGATGAGCCCTTTGTAGTGACCTTGAGTTTATCCTGACACCGCATGGGGGCGACGAGTCCTGATGCAGTCTTAAGGATAATTAGGCCTGTATTGATAAGGTGATGGGGGAGCGGTGCAACGAGTGCGAGCAACAACCCTGGCAGCCCTTGCAGTGACCTACAAATATAACATCGTATGAGATTACTAGGAGTGACGACCCTAGACAGGATCTGTGTTGGGATTGATATAAGCAAGGTACCTTAGTTTCCCAATACTGCTGTATGAATGGACTAATAATAACTCGGTAATCATATCACCATCACATTGCATGTGCCTAGAAGATGTAGAGCACTGTGGGAAGAAAGCATGCCGCAGGCGTAAGATGGTGCCGTATGAGGGAGATCGTCAGTGAGGGCATCCATCATGTCACGTCATATTGCATTAACAACAGTATTTAAGAATGTTTGATTAATTACTTTACTATTATCGCATGATTGATTTGAGAACATGCTAATCTCTGCTCTATTATTCCACTGAGTTGATCACTCACTCCCATGTTACGGGACGGTATTTTCGGACACCCACCAGTCCCTATTGTGATTGCAGATGATGGCGCGGCCTGCGAGGTGGAGCCGGACTTGATGATGATGAGGAGGATCCCTCCTTTATGCGTGTTCTGAACGACGGGATTACAGGGAGATTCATTAGATGCCATGACACTTGTCATTTTATATTTTCAGATCACTCATGTATATTCTTTCTTTCTATTTTGAGGTATACATGTATATGTTTAACCTGATAACATGTTCACACTCTAGAGACTTTCCATCAATTATATATTATATGTATGTATCACAGTTTTTCGCTTACTAATTTAACTGTCTCTGGAGTATGATATGCTGTTCTGGTGTAATCCCACTCATTTTTAATACATTAACATAGACAACATTTAATCATACACATTTATGTTGCATAAGTGATATTCTGGAACTCGGGAGTGGAGTTTTTACTTGACCCTCGATTTTTGGGATGTTACAGATGGTATCAGAGCATGATTTGGATTAAACCGTGTAACGCCCGTGAAAAATCCATACTTGGGCTCGAGTACCAACTCGACCCGAAATTGCGTAGAATTCATTCCTTTAGAAAATGTGACTAGGTTAGCTAGTGCAACGTTGGAATAGCTGGGAAATGGTCCCTGATCACTTTAAATACGTTCTACAAGGCCCGAAGCGAGTGGAACTAAGGGTGCTATAATGCTCTAAAGCCTCGGATCAAGCTCTAAGCCGGTTTGTTCTCGGGACCTCCTTGAAACTTTGTATTGGATCTAGACCGCGCGTCGAAAGTCCGATACCTCCTATCTTAGACCGTTAGGACCGTCTAGCTGGGCTTGACACTCATTCCAAAAATCAAGTCAAACCGATGATCACAGGCTATTTCATTGAGCCCGGACCGAAGAGAGTGTGAATAGGGACAGTTGGAATTTCAAATTCAAATCTGGCACACAAATTTGACGCATCAGTATTAAGCATTCTGACCGTCAGAATACAGCCAAATTACACCCTTGGATCAGGAAAAATATCTATTATATATCACGAGACTTATAGGCCTGATCTTGGTGCGGTGACCGTTAAACTGAAACTGGGCCGCCACGTGCGATCTGGGAACCCAACCGGTCTGAAAACTGGATGTATGCTAGATCTAGTATGCATGAGCTTAAGTCCGACCGCATTTGGCCGGGGACCTCCAGAAATGCCCTTTTGGACCGAAACGGCCCCGATTTGGTTAGGCACCAAGTAAACATTGTTCCCAAGCCTATTTTGGGAATGTTTTAGGCTATAAAAGGGGTTGAAACCCTCACTCCTCTCTCCCATCCGAATTTGAGAGAAGCCCTAGCTTGGGAGAGAGAAAAAGAGTGAGAGATTGTGAGAGAGTGAGAGAGTTCTTCCCGCCGCTTGTGCTACGTGTTGCACATGCTTAAGCAACACTCCTCTACCGCTTTCCCGGCGATTCCACCGCAATCCTAGGTAAGTAAAAACCCTAAATAGTTGGTGATTTGAGTTTTCCTTGTTTCCATAGCGATGTAGCTTATGGATCTTATGTATTAGGCTCCTTACTCGCCGTAGACGAAGCATATACACTCCGCTTCAATTCCCGAGTCTACAAGACACTAGGTGAGGATTTTAGACGCTTTGATTGACGGTTCCCAACGCTTTCAATGTCGTTTAATAGTAGATTCTTGACGGCATCGCCGTTTGACATGTACAAAATGCTCTCCGTTTCCCGTTTCGTAAGCTAACGAAGAATATGAGATTTAGGGCATTTTAGTCATTTGTAGGAAGTACTGTTTGCATTCATATTTTGCTGATGTGATTGACATGGTTTGTTGTCGCATTAGGAAGTTAGGAATGCGTGCATAATTAGTTTGGCGAAGAGATTCGCCTAGTTGCACACTTTGGGTCGACATACTATATGTAGACTTAAGTGTGTAGTGTATGTGTTTGTATAAATGCTTGTATTAGTATGTATTGAATTAAATGATGTTTTTTGATAGTTTGTGATTGATTTTTCAATTATTATGCTGACCTAAATGATTTTCTACATGTTGACAAAATGCATGATTACATTACATGCATGGAATGTATGTACTTGAGGATTTGCTTAAGTTGAATATGCATGGGAAGTATGCCTTGAAGATTTGCTTAAGTTGAATGTTATAACATGTGCTAACATGCTCACATGATGTATTTCAATTCCAATACCTTTTTATAGTGTTAATGTAATTCCATAGATGTGTGGGACTTGACTTAGTCCAGGCAGTCGGTAACCGAGCGAATTCGTGGCTGACTGGTCATAGCCACGAACGACGCGTCGATGAATGTGATTCGTGTTGAGAGTTGGCGGCAGTGGTTAGGCCACGCGAAGTGTTTTACGCACTTCATGTCGTTCAATTCGAGATGCGATCGCGCTAGTCGAGCCCGTCAAGTAACCCGACTGGCCGATGTTTGTTCACCTTGTATGTATCATAACTGCTTGAACCTAGGGTACTGAACTTACCATTGTAAACCCTATTAACCGTGGTACCTTGATCCACGAAGACTCATGAGCCGGGCATGGTGGTATGGGACACCGTGGTCGAGCTGTCGGCCTACGCTGGGGCCACAAACCTCCCCGTAGTGACCAGTGAGCACCTTGACTCGTGAGCAGATTATGGTGGTATGGGACACTATATTCTAGCTGTCGGCCTACACTGATCAGGCGACGAGCCCTTTGTAGTGACCGCGAGCGTATTCTGAGTTCACGGGAGGCGACGACCCTTCCGTGCAGTATAGTACAGTAGGCCTGTATTGATAAGGTGATGGGGGAGCGGTGCAACGAGTGCGAGCAACAGCCCTGGCAGCCCTTGCAGTGACCTACGAAATGTACATCGTATGAGATTACTAGGAGTGACGACCCTAGACAGGATCCGTGTTGGGATTGATACAAGGGAGGTACCTTAGTTTCCCAATCCTGCTGTTTGAATGGACTAATAACAACTTGGTAATCATATCACCATAGCATTGCATGTGCCTGGAAGATGTGGAGCACTCTAGGGAGTGTGGCATGCCGCGGTCGTAAGATGTTGCCGTATGAGGGTGATCGTCGGTGAGGGCATACATCACGTCATATCATCTTGCATTAACAACAGTATTAGGACTTGTCTGATTTACTGCTTTACTATTATCGCGTGATTGAATTGTGAACATGCTAATCTTTGCTCTATGATTCCACTGAGTTGATCACTCATTCCCACGTTACGGGATGGTGTTTGCAACACCCACCAGACCCTGTTGTAGTTGCAGGTGACGACGAGATCCAGGAGGTGGAGCCGGAGATTGACGAGGACCAGGATGAGTTCTCGTATATGCAGTATCATGACGGCTTCCCGTAGGCGACCTGGATCGAGGGGACATCAGTGGGACTTTTCTTTTTGAACATTATTCTTTTGTTATGTACATGTATATGAGACTCAGAGATGTAGTCATACTTTGGAGACAGTTGAGATTACTTTGTTTTTCCATACAGTGATATATATCTTGTTTAGTCTTCCGCTTGCTTTTATCACTGGATCTGAAGTATGAATTGCAGTTTTGGTATACTTTTACTCATGTGAATGCTTTAAATCAGACAACATCGAATCATAACCATTTTTGTTGCATAAGTGACGGTCTGGAACTCGGGAGTTGAGTTTATACACGACCCCCGATTTTCAGGGTGTTACAAGTTGGTATCAGAGCATGAATGAGAGTATACTGGGCCTGGGTTATGGTCTTGCGACGTACGCTGTCGCTTCCTTTGACTTAGGTGGGTGCGAGAAGGGTCTAGAAACACTCCTAGGATCACAGATTCGCCGATAGGCGAAGTCTATAAGGATCGATCGCAAGATCGAGTCTGTAACGCATCTCGGGTCGCGTAAAGCGACCCGAATCACTTCTAAGCTGTAGGAAGTCGGGTGGAGACGTCCTATGAGCGGTTTTAAACCGCAAAAGTGAATCTTTGGGCCGTGGAATGACCACGACTCCAGTAATCAATCGCCAGGGCTTAAAAACCCCGTTTTGCCAAAAATTCTCAAAATTCCTTCTCTAAACACTTCAACCTTCAGTTCTTTCTTATCCATTTCATGTTAGGCATCAAACCTAATGTGAAAATAACACAAATTAGTACATTCACCAAATTTTACAGTGAATAGTAAAATTTCATGAAAAATGGCCATAAGGCCATTCTAACTTCACTTTCTTTAGCAACTAAGGAGCTAGAAAGATGTACTGGATCCTTCTACCCCAAATTCATATGCTGCATCATATGGTTTAGTATTCGAGATTACGATGTGGACCCGGAAAGCCCCGAACACATATTTGGGCTCATAGGGACCAAAATATAATGAACCAAGGGGTGGGACCTGACTTTTTGGGGCCCTGGGACCATGGGGGACCAGACCCATGGGGTCCCGCTGGCCAACCTGAAGGTTGGCCGGCGATGCCATCGCCGGCCAGGCGATGCATCGCCGGCCGGCCACCTCGGTTGGTGCTGCCCTTTGGGCGCACCCACTTAAATACCCCCCACATCACCCCTAGCTACCTCCCATCCCACGAAAACCCCTAAAACACCCCTCTCCTTCACAAACAGCCCCCTTGCATACCCTAGATTTGATTTTCAGCACTCCATTCCAAACCCCGGCAACCCAAACCCCTCCTAAACCCTTCCTTGGCCAAAACCGACCACACCCATCGATTATTGGGTGTTGGCAGCCCCTTTCCTTGAAGATTTCCCCATTTGGAGCTCCAAAATCCCCCAAATAGTGCTGAAATCGTGAGCAGCTCCATTCCATCTTTTTGTTCTTATTTTTCCCTGAAAGTACAGCCTTGGGAAGCTTGAAGCATCCCTCTACGATGCCTAGATTTCCTTTTGTCAGATTGGGCAGCCATTTCTCTGCATTTTCGACGTTTTCCATGGCTTTCGTGGAAGCTATTTTGGGTCTTTTGTCGCTCTCATCCATCCTGTCTTTGATGGGTAAGAGGAAAACTGCAACAGACGAGGCTGGGCCGAGCCGCCCTGCTCGATTGAGAAGACCGCGAGGTGGTGCCGCAAGTTCAAGCACCGCCGCAGGTCCAGCTGCAGTCCTGGAGTGCCGTACAAAGCGGGATTTGGATCCCCATGCACATCTTGGATGAACCATCCTATCAGAGATGCCTCATGGTGAATACACTGATCGTAGAGTGTTATTTGAGGCGGACGTAGATGGGCGATTGTTCGGCGAGTATCTGTTGTTCGAACGCATTGAAGCTGCGCACTGGGGACCGATCTTTGAAGCTCACGCTCGTGCTAATGTGAGCACTGTTCGTGCCTTCTATGCTAGCATCCAGAGTCCTACCTTGGAGCCCTTGCAGTTCAAAATCCCTTTTGGTAGAGATCGGATGGCTACGATCGACGTCCGGTTGGTTGCGCGACTTCTCAACGTGCCTCTAGGTGATGTACATCCAAGTGAGAAGAATTTGAGGACTAGACGTGAACGAGATCGCCGCACCAGGTTTCTGTGCGGTAAGTTGGTTCCATGGCAGCCTAATAATAGCCTCAAGGCGACGTACATGTCTGAGGATTTGCGTCTGCTGCATCACATCTGCACGTTCAATGTTTATCCTAGGTCGACGAACCGCATTGAATGTACACGTCTTATGGTCGATTTCTTATTTCTGGTGGCCCAGGGAGAGAACGTATGTATGGCCACTTTCATCTTACGGCAGATAGTTCTCATAGCCAGGTCGAGAAGAACATCCGAATCCCTTCCCTTTGGCCGACTCATTTGCAAGATTGCGCTTGAGTTTGCCTATAGACTTGGACCCGAGTTGCCGGTATCGATTCACACCATCGATGAGTCGACGATGGTTAAGATGAAGATTGGGTCGCAATATCGTGAAAATCAACTTGAAAGGGATAGTGGGGACGACTTTGATGAAGAGGAAGATCAAAGCGAAGGAGAACCTAGTGCAGAGGTTCAGGAAGAGACTCAGGAAGAAGCAGAAGAGGAGGCTCAGGATACTGATGAGAGCCCTCCTCCTTCTGCGCAGACTACTATTGACGATCGCATTGCTCGGATGGAGGAGAGTCAGACCGCTTTGCGAAGGGAAGTCCAAGAACTTCGAGCAGAGGTCGCTGATGCCAAGGCCGTTACGAAGAAGAAGTTTGGCAAGGTGACTCGCACCTTGAAGGCAATCCTGTGTTGCTTACAGGATAAGGGTGCTCCTCCTCCGTCGCCAGACTCCGACTAGCGACACGATCTTTGATGCTGTTATGAGTAGTTAGCCATTTTCTGTTTTATGTGTGTAAGCCTGTTGAGGCTAGTGCTTTGCTTATGTTGCTGTTGCTTAACTGTCTTAATTTCCATGTCATTCTAGTCATGATGCTTGTAAGGATATATCCCTTGTATTGTGATAATTTTGATTAATTGAAATGCATGGAATGCCTTTGACTCTTTAGTGAATGATTGTGGTGTATTTGAGCAATTGAGACTGACAAGGTTGCGCCCTATTTTGAATATAGGGAATGCCACCTAAGACTACGAGGAGCGCGGTTCGGCTTTCGTTGTCTGAGCAGATGGATCAGACTCCCTCTCAGTCTGGCACTCGTCCGGACCCTGCTGTGGGCCCGATTCCTGAGATTGTTCGATCGTCTCAGCCTGCTACTGGTCCTACAGATGGACCACCGCCATTTACACCATCAGTTAGAGAGCCACAGCGCGCATCTACTTCCGCACCTCATCCTCCACAGCCTGCTCCACCACCTGATAGATTCGAGCAGATGATGGCTATGATGCTACAGCAGCAGCAGCTATTGACTACTATAGTCGGGACTTTAGCCCAGGGTGGGGGTGCGACGGCATCTACTCCGCCTGCACCACCTGCGCATCCAGCTGAGGATGCCTATGCTTACGCCCAGGATGAGGACATAGCACATCCTGCACAGCCTGTTTTCCCTGCGGGGAACCCTGCCGACACACGGGGCCTTCTGGAGCGATTTCAGCGCTTGCGGCCTCCTACTTTCACGGGTTCTCACAGACCCGAGGAGGCTTAGTTTTGGCTCGACCGAGTGTCGAAGATTCTGCGCATGTTGCACTGTACTGAGGCAGAGCAGGTAGAGCTGGCTACCTTCCAGTTTGAGAGAGAGGCCAGTATGTGGTGGGATAGTGTATTGCGGACTGTTACCGCAGACTTCGTATGGACATGGGCAGCATTCGAGTTTCGCTTCCATGAGAAGTATTATCCTCAGACCTACAGGCACGAGAGGGAGAATGAGTTTCTCCGTCTCAGGCAGGCAGCGATGACGGTTACCGAGTATGAGCATCGGTTCACGGAGTTGGGCAGGTACGTCCCGACGATTCTAGCTGATGAGCAGATGCGCATACGGTGCTTTTTGGAGGGCTTGCGACCGGATATTCGGTCGAAGATGTGCTGCATCAGTTTCTCCTCCTATGCGGAGTTAGTTCACATGTCCATGCGGGCAGAGCAGGACGTGGATCGACTTGCGCGATCATGAGGCCCGACTACTTCCAGGCCGCGACCGGAGTTGCCAGATAGGCCCTTCGCGGGCAAGAGGCCTCGCATTGATCCTCCTACCAGGACCACGGCGCCAGTAGGACCGTTTCGGCGCCCTGATCTATCATGCACATACTGTGGGAGGACGGGCCACCTAGCGCAGAGTTACTTTTCGAGGATGCGGGACAGTGGGTTCTCGCCGCCGCAGAAGATTGATCGTGTACGTCCACAGGCGATATCAGCACCGCCTATACGGTCAGCTCCTGCACAGTCCTCTTTCAGACCCACAGTATCGCAGATTCGACAGCCCCCACGGCCCTTGACACAGCGGCCGAACCGGCCACAGCAGGCTCGAGTTCATGCACTGACCGCTGAGGCAGCTACGACGCCGACTTTCCAGCATTCAGCCTTCGAGGTCACGGGCCATATCGGAGGTACTCCCGTTCTTGTCATGGTGGACACTGGTTCCACGATTTCCTTGATATCGCGTGCCGTAGTCAGACGTCTTGGGTTACAGACTATCACTATGGATAGCGTGCGAGTCCTTGCAGCTCATGGAGATTATTCGGATGTCACCCAGATGTGTGAGGGTTGTTTAGTTGATCTGGGAGGCAGGACGATGACTCTTGATCTGGTCGTCGATCCCTCGCTCGTATATCTCGACGTCATTCTTGGCATGGACTGGTTGACTGCAGCGAGAGCCGAGATTGACTGCGAGGCTCGTGTGGTGACGGTGTACGAGCCTGAGGGCAAGCCTTTCACATTTTCAGTGCGGGTAAATCTTCCTTTCCGCATTCTTAGCTACGCCACTCTATTGCGCGACGCTGGTGCCCAGGTACTTGAGCAGACGGCAGTTGTTTCTGAGTTCGGAGATCTGTCCAGGAAGATCCCTGGTTTGCCGCCCCGACGTGAGATCGATTTCACTATCGATCTGATTCCTGGTTCTACACCCGTCTCACTGCCGACGTATCGCATGGCACCATGTGAGATGGAGGAGTTGAGGACGCAGATTGATGGCCTGCTAGAGCTTGGCTTTATACGGCCTAGCGTGTCTCCTTGGGGAGCACCGGTCTTGTTCATGAAGAAGAAGGATGGTTCACTGCGATTGTGTATTGATTATCGCAGGCTGAACCAACTCACAGTGAAGAACAAGTACCCTTTGCCCAGGATCGATGACTTGTTTGATCAGTTGAGAGGAGCGCAGTACTTCTCGAAGATTGACCTTCAGTCAGGATATCATCAGCTGCGCGTCAGAGATGAGGACGTGCAGAAGACAGCGTTCAGGACCAGTTTTGGTCACTACGAGTTCCTCGTGATGTCGTTCGGTCTCACGAACGCACCGGCCGTGTTCATGGATCTGATGAACAGGGTATTGCGGCCCTTCCTCTATCGATTCGTCGTTGTCTTCATCGACGACATTTTGGTATACTCTAGGAGTCGAGAGGAGCATGAGGAGCACTTGCGTTTGGTCCTTGATACGCTCAGACAGCATCAGTTGTTCGCACAGTACAAGAAGTGCGACTTCTGGAAGCAGGAGGTGAAGTTTCTGGGACACGTGGTGTCCAAGGATGGCATGGCAGTTGACCTATCTAAGGTAGCTGCGGTGCAGGACTGGGAGCAGCCTGGTTCTGTCACTGAGGTGAGGAGTTTCTTGGGTCTCGCTGGCTACTATCGGCGCTTCATTCAGGATTTCTCGAAGATCGCGAGACCCTTATCTCAGTTGACACGGAAGGACGTGAAGTTCGCCTGGAATGATAAGGCGGAGTCAGCTTTTCAGGAGCTGAAGGACAGACTTACGTCCGCCCCTGTGCTAGTATTGCCAGAGCAAGGGGTTAAATACACTATATACACTGACGCGTCTAGCGTTGGTTTGGGTTGTGTCCTTATGCAGAGGGACAGGGTAATTTCGTATGCCTCGAGACAATTAAGGAAGCACGAGGAGAATTACCCTACACACGACCTGGAGTTAGCAGCCGTGATATTCGCACTGAGACTCTGGAGACATTACCTCTATGGAGAGGAGTTCGAGCTCTTTTGCGACCACAAGAGCCTCAAGTACATATTCACGCAGCGGGACTTGAATATGAGGCAGCGGCGATGGATGGAGACGCTGAAGGACTTCAAGTTTGAAGTCTCTTACCATCCTGGGAAGGCGAACCTTGTGGCTGATGCGTTGAGCCGCAAGAAGGCGATAGAGTTTGCGGCTCCGCTGATGGTTGCCGAGTGGGATATGGTTGAGTTTTTGCGAGACTTTGAGCAGAAACTCACCGTAGAGGAGCCATTTGAGTTCATCGCACATGTTCAGGTGCGATCCCAAATCGATGACCGTGTCATCGAGGCGCAGAGGGACGACGCGCATCTTACTGAGCTTCGAGA
This sequence comes from Magnolia kwangsiensis, assembly GCA_037074715.1. Classification (NCBI taxonomy): domain Eukaryota; kingdom Viridiplantae; phylum Streptophyta; class Magnoliopsida; order Magnoliales; family Magnoliaceae; genus Magnolia; species Magnolia kwangsiensis. The sequence continues at coordinate 76,468,686 of CM073578.1, forward strand.
GCAGGCCAGTGATGATGCTGACGCCGACTGGCGAGTTGGTATGGATGGAGGCTTACGTTACCGTGGCCGCCTATGCGTCCCAGATATCCCTGACTTGAGACGAGAGATTCTCGAGGCTGCGCATTCTACTAGACTCGCGATGGATCCAGGCAGCACGAAGATGTATCGTGACGTGAAGAGGACGTATTGGTGGGAAGGTATGAAGACCCACATAGCTGAGTTCGTGTCCCGTTGTCTCACTTGTCAGCAGGTGAAGGCAGAGCATCGCCGACCACCTGGACTTTTGCAGCCTATGCCGATTGCAGAGTGGAAGTGGGATTTCATTTCCATGGACTTCATTTCTGGGTTGCCGAAGACGAGGAAGGGGCATGATTCCATTTGGGTGATCGTCGACCGATTGACGAAGTCGGCGCACTTCCTACCGATCAGAGTTACGAACTCTGCAGACGAGCTGGCTAGATTGTATATTAGGGAGATCGTGCGTCTGCATGGAGTTCCGTTGGAGATCGTGTCGGACAGAGACACGCGGTTCACTTCTATTTTCTGGACTCGCATTCAGGAGGCTATGGGTGTGAAGTTGAAGTTCAGTACTGCCTTCCACCCACAGACGGACGGACAGACAGAGCGAGTGAACCAGATCCTGGAGGACATGTTGCGAGCTTGCGCATTGGACTTCAAGGACAGTTGGGATGACTGTCTTGCATATGCGGAGTTTGCGTACAACAATAGCTTCCAGGCGAGTATCGGCATGGCACCTTATGAGGCGCTGTATGGGCGACCTTGTCGCGCACCGCATTGCTGGTTAGAGGTCGGTGAGCGCAGCTTGATTGGCCCAGAGTTGGTGCAGGCGACGTCAGAGAAGATTGATATTATTCGACGTCGGCTTCTTACAGCGCAGAGCAGACAGAAGAGCTACGCCGATACGAGACGGAGACCACTAGAGTTCACAGTCGGGGATCATGTGTTTTTGCGAGTTTCCCCTATGAAGGGAGTCCTTCGGTTCGGAAAGAAAGGGAAGCTGGCACCGCGATTCATTGGTCCATTTCAGATCCTCGATCGTGTGGGAGCAGTGGCTTACCGATTGGCTTTACCCACGCCCCTCGCGAGCGTCCACAACGCATTTCATGTTTCTATGCTGAAGAAGTACGTTGGTGATTCTTCTCATATCATCAGATGGGAGCAGGTGCAGTTAGGAGAGGATGTTACTTATATCCTGCGACCGACACGCATCTTAGACCGGAAGGAGCAGGTGCTGCGTAGCAAGGTGATTCCCCTTGTGAAGGTACTATGGACGCATCATACTGAGGAGGAGGCTACTTGGGAGACAGAAGCCGAGATCAGAAAGAACTACCCACAGCTTCTCGAGGAGTACGAAAAGGTACAAAATTTCGAGGACGAAATTATTTGTTAAGGGGGGTAGATTGTAACGCCCGTGAAAAATCCATACTTGGGCTCGAGTACCAACTCGACCCGAAATTGCGTAGAATTCATTCCTTTAGAAAATGTGACTAGGTTAGCTAGTGCAACGTTGGAATAGCTGGGAAATGGTCCCTGATCACTTTAAATACGTTCTACAAGGCCCGAAGCGAGTGGAACTAAGGGTGCTATAATGCTCTAAAGCCTCGGATCAAGCTCTAAGCCGGTTTGTTCTCGGGACCTCCTTGAAACTTTGTATTGGATCTAGACCGCGCGTCGAAAGTCCGATACCTCCTATCTTAGACCGTTAGGACCGTCTAGCTGGGCTTGACACTCATTCCAAAAATCAAGTCAAACCGATGATCACAGGCTATTTCATTGAGCCCGGACCGAAGAGAGTGTGAATAGGGACAGTTGGAATTTCAAATTCAAATCTGGCACACAAATTTGACGCATCAGTATTAAGCATTCTGACCGTCAGAATACAGCCAAATTACACCCTTGGATCAGGAAAAATATCTATTATATATCACGAGACTTATAGGCCTGATCTTGGTGCGGTGACCGTTAAACTGAAACTGGGCCGCCACGTGCGATCTGGGAACCCAACCGGTCTGAAAACTGGATGTATGCTAGATCTAGTATGCATGAGCTTAAGTCTGACCGCATTTGGCCAGGGGACCTCCAGAAATGCCCTTTTGGACCGAAACGGCCCCGATTTGGTTAGGCACCAAGTAAACATTGTTCCCAAGCCTATTTTGGGAATGTTTTAGGCTATAAAAGGGGTTGAAACCCTCACTCCTCTCTCCCATCCGAATTTGAGAGAAGCCCTAGCTTGGGAGAGAGAAAAAGAGTGAGAGATTGTGAGAGAGTGAGAGAGTTCTTCCCGCCGCTTGTGCTACGTGTTGCACATGCTTAAGCAACACTCCTCTACCGCTTTCCCGGCGATTCCACCGCAATCCTAGGTAAGTAAAAACCCTAAATAGTTGGTGATTTGAGTTTTCCTTGTTTCCATAGCGATGTAGCTTATGGATCTTATGTATTAGGCTCCTTACTCGCCGTAGACGAAGCATATACACTCCGCTTCAATTCCCGAGTCTACAAGACACTAGGTGAGGATTTTAGACGCTTTGATTGACGGTTCCCAACGCTTTCAATGTCGTTTAATAGTAGATTCTTGACGGCATCGCCGTTTGACATGTACAAAATGCTCTCCGTTTCCCGTTTCGTAAGCTAACGAAGAATATGAGATTTAGGGCATTTTAGTCATTTGTAGGAAGTACTGTTTGCATTCATATTTTGCTGATGTGATTGACATGGTTTGTTGTCGCATTAGGAAGTTAGGAATGCGTGCATAATTAGTTTGGCGAAGAGATTCGCCTAGTTGCACACTTTGGGTCGACATACTATATGTAGACTTAAGTGTGTAGTGTATGTGTTTGTATAAATGCTTGTATTAGTATGTATTGAATTAAATGATGTTTTTTGATAGTTTGTGATTGATTTTTCAATTATTATGCTGACCTAAATGATTTTCTACATGTTGACAAAATGCATGATTACATTACATGCATGGAATGTATGTACTTGAGGATTTGCTTAAGTTGAATATGCATGGGAAGTATGCCTTGAAGATTTGCTTAAGTTGAATGTTATAACATGTGCTAACATGCTCACATGATGTATTTCAATTCCAATACCTTTTTATAGTGTTAATGTAATTCCATAGATGTGTGGGACTTGACTTAGTCCAGGCAGTCGGTAACCGAGCGAATTCGTGGCTGACTGGTCATAGCCACGAACGACGCGTCGATGAATGTGATTCGTGTTGAGAGTTGGCGGCAGTGGTTAGGCCACGCGAAGTGTTTTACGCACTTCATGTCGTTCAATTCGAGATGCGATCGCGCTAGTCGAGCCCGTCAAGTAACCCGACTGGCCGATGTTTGTTCACCTTGTATGTATCATAACTGCTTGAACCTAGGGTACTGAACTTACCATTGTAAACCCTATTAACCGTGGTACCTTGATCCACGAAGACTCATGAGCCGGGCATGGTGGTATGGGACACCGTGGTCGAGCTGTCGGCCTACGCTGGGGCCACAAACCTCCCCGTAGTGACCAGTGAGCACCTTGACTCGTGAGCAGATTATGGTGGTATGGGACACTATATTCTAGCTGTCGGCCTACACTGATCAGGCGACGAGCCCTTTGTAGTGACCGCGAGCGTATTCTGAGTTCACGGGAGGCGACGACCCTTCCGTGCAGTATAGTACAGTAGGCCTGTATTGATAAGGTGATGGGGGAGCGGTGCAACGAGTGCGAGCAACAGCCCTGACAGCCCTTGCAGTGACCTACGAAATGTACATCGTATGAGATTACTAGGAGTGACGACCCTAGACAGGATCCGTGTTGGGATTGATACAAGGGAGGTACCTTAGTTTCCCAATCCTGCTGTTTGAATGGACTAATAACAACTTGGTAATCATATCACCATAGCATTGCATGTGCCTGGAAGATGTGGAGCACTCTAGGGAGTGTGGCATGCCGCGGTCGTAAGATGTTGCCGTATGAGGGTGATCGTCGGTGAGGGCATACATCACGTCATATCATCTTGCATTAACAACAGTATTAGGACTTGTCTGATTTACTGCTTTACTATTATCGCGTGATTGAATTGTGAACATGCTAATCTTTGCTCTATGATTCCACTGAGTTGATCACTCATTCCCACGTTACGGGATGGTGTTTGCAACACCCACCAGACCCTGTTGTAGTTGCAGGTGACGACGAGATCCAGGAGGTGGAGCCGGAGATTGACGAGGACCAGGATGAGTTCTCGTATATGCAGTATCATGACGGCTTCCCGTAGGCGACCTGGATCGAGGGGACATCAGTGGGACTTTTCTTTTTGAACATTATTCTTTTGTTATGTACATGTATATGAGACTCAGAGATGTAGTCATACTTTGGAGACAGTTGAGATTACTTTGTTTTTCCATACAGTGATATATATCTTGTTTAGTCTTCCGCTTGCTTTTATCACTGGATCTGAAGTATGAATTGCAGTTTTGGTATACTTTTACTCATGTGAATGCTTTAAATCAGACAACATCGAATCATAACCATTTTTGTTGCATAAGTGACGGTCTGGAACTCGGGAGTTGAGTTTATACACGACCCCCGATTTTCAGGGTGTTACAAGTTGGTATCAGAGCATGAATGAGAGTATACTGGGCCTGGGTTATGGTCTTGCGACGTACGCTGTCGCTTCCTTTGACTTAGGTGGGTGCGAGAAGGGTCTAGAAACACTCCTAGGATCACAGATTCGCCGATAGGCGAAGTCTATAAGGATCGATCGCAAGATCGAGTCTGTAACGCATCTCGGGTCGCGTAAAGCGACCCGAATCACTTCTAAGCTGTAGGAAGTCGGGTGGAGACGTCCTATGAGCGGTTTTAAACCGCAAAAGTGAATCTTTGGGCCGTGGAATGACCACGACTCCAGTAATCAATCGCCAGGGCTTAAAAACCCCGTTTTGCCAAAAATTCTCAAAATTCCTTCTCTAAACACTTCAACCTTCAGTTCTTTCTTATCCATTTCATGTTAGGCATCAAACCTAATGTGAAAATAACACAAATTAGTACATTCACCAAATTTTACAGTGAATAGTAAAATTTCATGAAAAATGGCCATAAGGCCATTCTAACTTCACTTTCTTTAGCAACTAAGGAGCTAGAAAGATGTACTGGATCCTTCTACCCCAAATTCATATGCTGCATCATATGGTTTAGTATTCGAGATTACGATGTGGACCCGGAAAGCCCCGAACACATATTTGGGCTCATAGGGACCAAAATATAATGAACCAAGGGGTGGGACCTGACTTTTTGGGGCCCTGGGACCATGGGGGACCAGACCCATGGGGTCCCGCTGGCCAACCTGAAGGTTGGCCGGCGATGCCATCGCCGGCCAGGCGATGCATCGCCGGCCGGCCACCTCGGTTGGTGCTGCCCTTTGGGCGCACCCACTTAAATACCCCCCACATCACCCCTAGCTACCTCCCATCCCACGAAAACCCCTAAAACACCCCTCTCCTTCACAAACAGCCCCCTTGCATACCCTAGATTTGATTTTCAGCACTCCATTCCAAACCCCGGCAACCCAAACCCCTCCTAAACCCTTCCTTGGCCAAAACCGACCACACCCATCGATTATTGGGTGTTGGCAGCCCCTTTCCTTGAAGATTTCCCCATTTGGAGCTCCAAAATCCCCCAAATAGTGCTGAAATCGTGAGCAGCTCCATTCCATCTTTTTGTTCTTATTTTTCCCTGAAAGTACAGCCTTGGGAAGCTTGAAGCATCCCTCTACGATGCCTAGATTTCCTTTTGTCAGATTGGGCAGCCATTTCTCTGCATTTTCGACGTTTTCCATGGCTTTCGTGGAAGCTATTTTGGGTCTTTTGTCGCTCTCATCCATCCTGTCTTTGATGGGTAAGAGGAAAACTGCAACAGACGAGGCTGGGCCGAGCCGCCCTGCTCGATTGAGAAGACCGCGAGGTGGTGCCGCAAGTTCAAGCACCGCCGCAGGTCCAGCTGCAGTCCTGGAGTGCCGTACAAAGCGGGATTTGGATCCCCATGCACATCTTGGATGAACCATCCTATCAGAGATGCCTCATGGTGAATACACTGATCGTAGAGTGTTATTTGAGGCGGACGTAGATGGGCGATTGTTCGGCGAGTATCTGTTGTTCGAACGCATTGAAGCTGCGCACTGGGGACCGATCTTTGAAGCTCACGCTCGTGCTAATGTGAGCACTGTTCGTGCCTTCTATGCTAGCATCCAGAGTCCTACCTTGGAGCCCTTGCAGTTCAAAATCCCTTTTGGTAGAGATCGGATGGCTACGATCGACGTCCGGTTGGTTGCGCGACTTCTCAACGTGCCTCTAGGTGATGTACATCCAAGTGAGAAGAATTTGAGGACTAGACGTGAACGAGATCGCCGCACCAGGTTTCTGTGCGGTAAGTTGGTTCCATGGCAGCCTAATAATAGCCTCAAGGCGACGTACATGTCTGAGGATTTGCGTCTGCTGCATCACATCTGCACGTTCAATGTTTATCCTAGGTCGACGAACCGCATTGAATGTACACGTCTTATGGTCGATTTCTTATTTCTGGTGGCCCAGGGAGAGAACGTATGTATGGCCACTTTCATCTTACGGCAGATAGTTCTCATAGCCAGGTCGAGAAGAACATCCGAATCCCTTCCCTTTGGCCGACTCATTTGCAAGATTGCGCTTGAGTTTGCCTATAGACTTGGACCCGAGTTGCCGGTATCGATTCACACCATCGATGAGTCGACGATGGTTAAGATGAAGATTGGGTCGCAATATCGTGAAAATCAACTTGAAAGGGATAGTGGGGACGACTTTGATGAAGAGGAAGATCAAAGCGAAGGAGAACCTAGTGCAGAGGTTCAGGAAGAGACTCAGGAAGAAGCAGAAGAGGAGGCTCAGGATACTGATGAGAGCCCTCCTCCTTCTGCGCAGACTACTATTGACGATCGCATTGCTCGGATGGAGGAGAGTCAGACCGCTTTGCGAAGGGAAGTCCAAGAACTTCGAGCAGAGGTCGCTGATGCCAAGGCCGTTACGAAGAAGAAGTTTGGCAAGGTGACTCGCACCTTGAAGGCAATCCTGTGTTGCTTACAGGATAAGGGTGCTCCTCCTCCGTCGCCAGACTCCGACTAGCGACACGATCTTTGATGCTGTTATGAGTAGTTAGCCATTTTCTGTTTTATGTGTGTAAGCCTGTTGAGGCTAGTGCTTTGCTTATGTTGCTGTTGCTTAACTGTCTTAATTTCCATGTCATTCTAGTCATGATGCTTGTAAGGATATATCCCTTGTATTGTGATAATTTTGATTAATTGAAATGCATGGAATGCCTTTGACTCTTTAGTGAATGATTGTGGTGTATTTGAGCAATTGAGACTGACAAGGTTGCGCCCTATTTTGAATATAGGGAATGCCACCTAAGACTACGAGGAGCGCGGTTCGGCTTTCGTTGTCTGAGCAGATGGATCAGACTCCCTCTCAGTCTGGCACTCGTCCGGACCCTGCTGTGGGCCCGATTCCTGAGATTGTTCGATCGTCTCAGCCTGCTACTGGTCCTACAGATGGACCACCGCCATTTACACCATCAGTTAGAGAGCCACAGCGCGCATCTACTTCCGCACCTCATCCTCCACAGCCTGCTCCACCACCTGATAGATTCGAGCAGATGATGGCTATGATGCTACAGCAGCAGCAGCTATTGACTACTATAGTCGGGACTTTAGCCCAGGGTGGGGGTGCGACGGCATCTACTCCGCCTGCACCACCTGCGCATCCAGCTGAGGATGCCTATGCTTACGCCCAGGATGAGGACATAGCACATCCTGCACAGCCTGTTTTCCCTGCGGGGAACCCTGCCGACACACGGGGCCTTCTGGAGCGATTTCAGCGCTTGCGGCCTCCTACTTTCACGGGTTCTCACAGACCCGAGGAGGCTTAGTTTTGGCTCGACCGAGTGTCGAAGATTCTGCGCATGTTGCACTGTACTGAGGCAGAGCAGGTAGAGCTGGCTACCTTCCAGTTTGAGAGAGAGGCCAGTATGTGGTGGGATAGTGTATTGCGGACTGTTACCGCAGACTTCGTATGGACATGGGCAGCATTCGAGTTTCGCTTCCATGAGAAGTATTATCCTCAGACCTACAGGCACGAGAGGGAGAATGAGTTTCTCCGTCTCAGGCAGGCAGCGATGACGGTTACCGAGTATGAGCATCGGTTCACGGAGTTGGGCAGGTACGTCCCGACGATTCTAGCTGATGAGCAGATGCGCATACGGTGCTTTTTGGAGGGCTTGCGACCGGATATTCGGTCGAAGATGTGCTGCATCAGTTTCTCCTCCTATGCGGAGTTAGTTCACATGTCCATGCGGGCAGAGCAGGACGTGGATCGACTTGCGCGATCATGAGGCCCGACTACTTCCAGGCCGCGACCGGAGTTGCCAGATAGGCCCTTCGCGGGCAAGAGGCCTCGCATTGATCCTCCTACCAGGACCACGGCGCCAGTAGGACCGTTTCGGCGCCCTGATCTATCATGCACATACTGTGGGAGGACGGGCCACCTAGCGCAGAGTTACTTTTCGAGGATGCGGGACAGTGGGTTCTCGCCGCCGCAGAAGATTGATCGTGTACGTCCACAGGCGATATCAGCACCGCCTATACGGTCAGCTCCTGCACAGTCCTCTTTCAGACCCACAGTATCGCAGATTCGACAGCCCCCACGGCCCTTGACACAGCGGCCGAACCGGCCACAGCAGGCTCGAGTTCATGCACTGACCGCTGAGGCAGCTACGACGCCGACTTTCCAGCATTCAGCCTTCGAGGTCACGGGCCATATCGGAGGTACTCCCGTTCTTGTCATGGTGGACACTGGTTCCACGATTTCCTTGATATCGCGTGCCGTAGTCAGACGTCTTGGGTTACAGACTATCACTATGGATAGCGTGCGAGTCCTTGCAGCTCATGGAGATTATTCGGATGTCACCCAGATGTGTGAGGGTTGTTTAGTTGATCTGGGAGGCAGGACGATGACTCTTGATCTGGTCGTCGATCCCTCGCTCGTATATCTCGACGTCATTCTTGGCATGGACTGGTTGACTGCAGCGAGAGCCGAGATTGACTGCGAGGCTCGTGTGGTGACGGTGTACGAGCCTGAGGGCAAGCCTTTCACATTTTCAGTGCGGGTAAATCTTCCTTTCCGCATTCTTAGCTACGCCACTCTATTGCGCGACGCTGGTGCCCAGGTACTTGAGCAGACGGCAGTTGTTTCTGAGTTCGGAGATCTGTCCAGGAAGATCCCTGGTTTGCCGCCCCGACGTGAGATCGATTTCACTATCGATCTGATTCCTGGTTCTACACCCGTCTCACTGCCGACGTATCGCATGGCACCATGTGAGATGGAGGAGTTGAGGACGCAGATTGATGGCCTGCTAGAGCTTGGCTTTATACGGCCTAGCGTGTCTCCTTGGGGAGCACCGGTCTTGTTCATGAAGAAGAAGGATGGTTCACTGCGATTGTGTATTGATTATCGCAGGCTGAACCAACTCACAGTGAAGAACAAGTACCCTTTGCCCAGGATCGATGACTTGTTTGATCAGTTGAGAGGAGCGCAGTACTTCTCGAAGATTGACCTTCAGTCAGGATATCATCAGCTGCGCGTCAGAGATGAGGACGTGCAGAAGACAGCGTTCAGGACCAGTTTTGGTCACTACGAGTTCCTCGTGATGTCGTTCGGTCTCACGAACGCACCGGCCGTGTTCATGGATCTGATGAACAGGGTATTGCGGCCCTTCCTCTATCGATTCGTCGTTGTCTTCATCGACGACATTTTGGTATACTCTAGGAGTCGAGAGGAGCATGAGGAGCACTTGCGTTTGGTCCTTGATACGCTCAGACAGCATCAGTTGTTCGCACAGTACAAGAAGTGCGACTTCTGGAAGCAGGAGGTGAAGTTTCTGGGACACGTGGTGTCCAAGGATGGCATGGCAGTTGACCTATCTAAGGTAGCTGCGGTGCAGGACTGGGAGCAGCCTGGTTCTGTCACTGAGGTGAGGAGTTTCTTGGGTCTCGCTGGCTACTATCGGCGCTTCATTCAGGATTTCTCGAAGATCGCGAGACCCTTATCTCAGTTGACACGGAAGGACGTGAAGTTCGCCTGGAATGATAAGGCGGAGTCAGCTTTTCAGGAGCTGAAGGACAGACTTACGTCCGCCCCTGTGCTAGTATTGCCAGAGCAAGGGGTTAAATACACTATATACACTGACGCGTCTAGCGTTGGTTTGGGTTGTGTCCTTATGCAGAGGGACAGGGTAATTTCGTATGCCTCGAGACAATTAAGGAAGCACGAGGAGAATTACCCTACACACGACCTGGAGTTAGCAGCCGTGATATTCGCACTGAGACTCTGGAGACATTACCTCTATGGAGAGGAGTTCGAGCTCTTTTGCGACCACAAGAGCCTCAAGTACATATTCACGCAGCGGGACTTGAATATGAGGCAGCGGCGATGGATGGAGACGCTGAAGGACTTCAAGTTTGAAGTCTCTTACCATCCTGGGAAGGCGAACCTTGTGGCTGATGCGTTGAGCCGCAAGAAGGCGATAGAGTTTGCGGCTCCGCTGATGGTTGCCGAGTGGGATATGGTTGAGTTTTTGCGAGACTTTGAGCAGAAACTCACCGTAGAGGAGCCATTTGAGTTCATCGCACATGTTCAGGTGCGATCCCAAATCGATGACCGTGTCATCGAGGCGCAGAGGGACGACGCGCATCTTACTGAGCTTCGAGAGCAGGCCAGTGATGATGCTGACGCCGACTGGCGAGTTGGTATGGATGGAGGCTTACGTTACCGTGGCCGCCTATGCGTCCCAGATATCCCTGACTTGAGACGAGAGATTCTCGAGGCTGCGCATTCTACTAGACTCGCGATGGATCCAGGCAGCACGAAGATGTATCGTGACGTGAAGAGGACGTATTGGTGGGAAGGTATGAAGACCCACATAGCTGAGTTCGTGTCCCGTTGTCTCACTTGTCAGCAGGTGAAGGCAGAGCATCGCCGACCACCTGGACTTTTGCAGCCTATGCCGATTGCAGAGTGGAAGTGGGATTTCATTTCCATGGACTTCATTTCTGGGTTGCCGAAGACGAGGAAGGGGCATGATTCCATTTGGGTGATCGTCGACCGATTGACGAAGTCGGCGCACTTCCTACCGATCAGAGTTACGAACTCTGCAGACGAGCTGGCTAGATTGTATATTAGGGAGATCGTGCGTCTGCATGGAGTTCCGTTGGAGATCGTGTCGGACAGAGACACGCGGTTCACTTCTATTTTCTGGACTCGCATTCAGGAGGCTATGGGTGTGAAGTTGAAGTTCAGTACTGCCTTCCACCCACAGACGGACGGACAGACAGAGCGAGTGAACCAGATCCTGGAGGACATGTTGCGAGCTTGCGCATTGGACTTCAAGGACAGTTGGGATGACTGTCTTGCATATGCGGAGTTTGCGTACAACAATAGCTTCCAGGCGAGTATCGGCATGGCACCTTATGAGGCGCTGTATGGGCGACCTTGTCGCGCACCGCATTGCTGGTTAGAGGTCGGTGAGCGCAGCTTGATTGGCCCAGAGTTGGTGCAGGCGACGTCAGAGAAGATTGATATTATTCGACGTCGGCTTCTTACAGCGCAGAGCAGACAGAAGAGCTACGCCGATACGAGACGGAGACCACTAGAGTTCACAGTCGGGGATCATGTGTTTTTGCGAGTTTCCCCTATGAAGGGAGTCCTTCGGTTCGGAAAGAAAGGGAAGCTGGCACCGCGATTCATTGGTCCATTTCAGATCCTCGATCGTGTGGGAGCAGTGGCTTACCGATTGGCTTTACCCACGCCCCTCGCGAGCGTCCACAACGCATTTCATGTTTCTATGCTGAAGAAGTACGTTGGTGATTCTTCTCATATCATCAGATGGGAGCAGGTGCAGTTAGGAGAGGATGTTACTTATATCCTGCGACCGACACGCATCTTAGACCGGAAGGAGCAGGTGCTGCGTAGCAAGGTGATTCCCCTTGTGAAGGTACTATGGACGCATCATACTGAGGAGGAGGCTACTTGGGAGACAGAAGCCGAGATCAGAAAGAACTACCCACAGCTTCTCGAGGAGTACGAAAAGGTACAAAATTTCGAGGACGAAATTATTTGTTAAGGGGGGTAGATTGTAACGCCCGTGAAAAATCCATACTTGGGCTCGAGTACCAACTCGACCCGAAATTGCGTAGAATTCATTCCTTTAGAAAATGTGACTAGGTTAGCTAGTGCAACGTTGGAATAGCTGGGAAATGGTCCCTGATCACTTTAAATACGTTCTACAAGGCCCGAAGCGAGTGGAACTAAGGGTGCTATAATGCTCTAAAGCCTCGGATCAAGCTCTAAGCCGGTTTGTTCTCGGGACCTCCTTGAAACTTTGTATTGGATCTAGACCGCGCGTCGAAAGTCCGATACCTCCTATCTTAGACCGTTAGGACCGTCTAGCTGGGCTTGACACTCATTCCAAAAATCAAGTCAAACCGATGATCACAGGCTATTTCATTGAGCCCGGACCGAAGAGAGTGTGAATAGGGACAGTTGGAATTTCAAATTCAAATCTGGCACACAAATTTGACGCATCAGTATTAAGCATTCTGACCGTCAGAATACAGCCAAATTACACCCTTGGATCAGGAAAAATATCTATTATATATCACGAGACTTATAGGCCTGATCTTGGTGCGGTGACCGTTAAACTGAAACTGGGCCGCCACGTGCGATCTGGGAACCCAACCGGTCTGAAAACTGGATGTATGCTAGATCTAGTATGCATGAGCTTAAGTCCGACCGCATTTGGCCAGGGGACCTCCAGAAATGCCCTTTTGGACCGAAACGGCCCCGATTTGGTTAGGCACCAAGTAAACATTGTTCCCAAGCCTATTTTGGGAATGTTTTAGGCTATAAAAGGGGTTGAAACCCTCACTCCTCTCTCCCATCCGAATTTGAGAGAAGCCCTAGCTTGGGAGAGAGAAAAAGAGTGAGAGATTGTGAGAGAGTGAGAGAGTTCTTCCCGCCGCTTGTGCTACGTGTTGCACATGCTTAAGCAACACTCCTCTACCGCTTTCCCGGCGATTCCACCGCAATCCTAGGTAAGTAAAAACCCTAAATAGTTGGTGATTTGAGTTTTCCTTGTTTCCATAGCGATGTAGCTTATGGATCTTATGTATTAGGCTCCTTACTCGCCGTAGACGAAGCATATACACTCCGCTTCAATTCCCGAGTCTACAAGACACTAGGTGAGGATTTTAGACGCTTTGATTGACGGTTCCCAACGCTTTCAATGTCGTTTAATAGTAGATTCTTGACGGCATCGCCGTTTGACATGTACAAAATGCTCTCCGTTTCCCGTTTCGTAAGCTAACGAAGAATATGAGATTTAGGGCATTTTAGTCATTTGTAGGAAGTACTGTTTGCATTCATATTTTGCTGATGTGATTGACATGGTTTGTTGTCGCATTAGGAAGTTAGGAATGCGTGCATAATTAGTTTGGCGAAGAGATTCGCCTAGTTGCACACTTTGGGTCGACATACTATATGTAGACTTAAGTGTGTAGTGTATGTGTTTGTATAAATGCTTGTATTAGTATGTATTGAATTAAATGATGTTTTTTGATAGTTTGTGATTGATTTTTCAATTATTATGCTGACCTAAATGATTTTCTACATGTTGACAAAATGCATGATTACATTACATGCATGGAATGTATGTACTTGAGGATTTGCTTAAGTTGAATATGCATGGGAAGTATGCCTTGAAGATTTGCTTAAGTTGAATGTTATAACATGTGCTAACATGCTCACATGATGTATTTCAATTCCAATACCTTTTTATAGTGTTAATGTAATTCCATAGATGTGTGGGACTTGACTTAGTCCAGGCAGTCGGTAACCGAGCGAATTCGTGGCTGACTGGTCATAGCCACGAACGACGCGTCGATGAATGTGATTCGTGTTGAGAGTTGGCGGCAGTGGTTAGGCCACGCGAAGTGTTTTACGCACTTCATGTCGTTCAATTCGAGATGCGATCGCGCTAGTCGAGCCCGTCAAGTAACCCGACTGGCCGATGTTTGTTCACCTTGTATGTATCATAACTGCTTGAACCTAGGGTACTGAACTTACCATTGTAAACCCTATTAACCGTGGTACCTTGATCCACGAAGACTCATGAGCCGGGCATGGTGGTATGGGACACCGTGGTCGAGCTGTCGGCCTACGCTGGGGCCACAAACCTCCCCGTAGTGACCAGTGAGCACCTTGACTCGTGAGCAGATTATGGTGGTATGGGACACTATATTCTAGCTGTCGGCCTACACTGATCAGGCGACGAGCCCTTTGTAGTGACCGCGAGCGTATTCTGAGTTCACGGGAGGCGACGACCCTTCCGTGCAGTATAGTACAGTAGGCCTGTATTGATAAGGTGATGGGGGAGCGGTGCAACGAGTGCGAGCAACAGCCCTGGCAGCCCTTGCAGTGACCTACGAAATGTACATCGTATGAGATTACTAGGAGTGACGACCCTAGACAGGATCCGTGTTGGGATTGATACAAGGGAGGTACCTTAGTTTCCCAATCCTGCTGTTTGAATGGACTAATAACAACTTGGTAATCATATCACCATAGCATTGCATGTGCCTGGAAGATGTGGAGCACTCTAGGGAGTGTGGCATGCCGCGGTCGTAAGATGTTGCCGTATGAGGGTGATCGTCGGTGAGGGCATACATCACGTCATATCATCTTGCATTAACAACAGTATTAGGACTTGTCTGATTTACTGCTTTACTATTATCGCGTGATTGAATTGTGAACATGCTAATCTTTGCTCTATGATTCCACTGAGTTGATCACTCATTCCCACGTTACGGGATGGTGTTTGCAACACCCACCAGACCCTGTTGTAGTTGCAGGTGACGACGAGATCCAGGAGGTGGAGCCGGAGATTGACGAGGACCAGGATGAGTTCTCGTATATGCAGTATCATGACGGCTTCCCGTAGGCGACCTGGATCGAGGGGACATCAGTGGGACTTTTCTTTTTGAACATTATTCTTTTGTTATGTACATGTATATGAGACTCAGAGATGTAGTCATACTTTGGAGACAGTTGAGATTACTTTGTTTTTCCATACAGTGATATATATCTTGTTTAGTCTTCCGCTTGCTTTTATCACTGATCTGAAGTATGAATTGCAGTTTTGGTATACTTTTACTCATGTGAATGCTTTAAATCAGACAACATCGAATCATAACCATTTTTGTTGCATAAGTGACGGTCTGGAACTCGGGAGTTGAGTTTATACACGACCCCCGATTTTCAGGGTGTTACAAACCGGGCCTGGGTTATGGTCACGCAACGCACGCTGTCGCTCCTACGACTTAGGTGGGTGCGAAAGGAACCTAGAAACACTTATAGGATCACAGTTTCGCCAATAGGCGAAGTCTACTCAAGTCAATCATTCGATCGAGTCCATAACGCATCTAGGGTCACGTGAAGTGACCTAAGTAGCTCCTAGGTTTTAAGTAGGTAGGTTGAGATATTCTCTGAAAGGTTCTAAATCCAAAAATGTGAATCCTTGGGCTGTGGGGCAACAACAACCCTTACATTCAATCGCTAGGGCTTAAAAACCCCGTTTCACCTAATTCCTTCAAAATTCTTCCTCTCACCACTCCATTCTTCAATTATTTCTCATTATTTTCATATTAGGCATTGATCATAATGTGAAAATGATATAAAATCATACTTAGGTAAAATTTTCCAATGAATAGTAAAAATACACGAAAGTTGGCCATTTGGCCATTCTAGCTTTGTAATATTTAGCAACTAATGGGCTAGATGGATGGATTAGCTCCTCCTACCCCAAAATTATATGTTATATGATGGATAAATGTATTCTGGTTTACAGACTGGCCCCAGAATGCCCCGAATGAAAGTTTGGGCCTCCCTAGGTCAAAATACAATGATCTGGGGTGGGGCCCATACCTATTTGGAGTCCCTAGGGCAGGGGGGACCCAATCCATGTGGTCCCACTGGCCGTATTGGGAGATGGCCGGCGATGCATCGTCGTACAGTGGGGCCCACTTGCTGTAAAAATCGGGCGCATGCCCTTATGTGGCTAGTACACCCCTCCCACATAGCGCTCGTCCGTCGAAAACCCCTAAAAAGGGTACTTCCTTCACAAACAGCCCCCTCCCAAGCTCCCTTGCTCATTTTTCTTGCTGCTCATCTCAAAACCGTGACCCCAAATCACTCTCAATTCCTCCCATTGCTAAAAACGACCCTATCCCATCCCTCCAACATGATTAGCAACCTTCTCCCTCTCCAATCTCATCGTTTGAAGCTCTTACAACCTCCAATCGAGGCTGAAATCGTGTGGAGCTTCATTCCCCTTTATAGTTCTCTTGTTCCTTTGAAAATCCAGCCTTTGGGAGCTTGATGCATCCCTCTACAGGACCTAGATTCGTTTCAGTCCATTTGGGCAACTATTTCTCCACATTTCCTCCGCTTTTCATGGCTATTGTTAAGGCTGTTTTAGCCTTTTTTCTCTCTTTCCACCATCCTCCCTCTCAATCCTATTTCTCCATTTTCTTTGCTTAAGGAATATTGAAAATATATGGCCGAGAGAGCTCTAGTGAGCAACAGACAGTATTAGACTCGACTGTGTTAAAGAAGGTAAGTCGGGACTGTAGTAGAGTCCTTTGGCAGAATTAGGCATCTGTGCCGTTGTCTTGTAGATTGTTTGATTACCGTTTTGAGATTTCTGTGTTTTGTTGTTGTTAGGTTTAGTGAAGTCAGAGGTAGAAAATGTGTTTGTATTAGTGGTTTGGCCTTAGCATAGCCGAATGCGTTCCTTTCATAATCCATGTGAAACTTTATTCCATGTATTGTGACAAATTTTGTTGAATGGAGTGCATGCCGTTTTGTTTGCTGTAAGGTATTATCCCTAGATTGGGTGTATCTTATAGTTTCCACTGCCATGTTGTAAATCCCGGGATTAAGCCGACAAAATTAGTTTTTATCCCACCCCACCCTCCTACCAAGCATGCCACACCCAATCCCGACGTGGGATTAGGAATGCAGTTCCATTTAATGCAACTTAATGCTACTGGCCATATAGTCCCTTGGCGTTTTGGACTTAGAGTTAAGTACTCCTAGATTTGAAGGATCTGACAATATAGGAAATCCAATTCCATTTAGATAATCTTGACCCTAAGCGATAGAGCAATTCCTTGTATTAGTAATGGTAGGGAACCATTTAGCGTATAAACTTAGGCTTTGGATTATAGCTACTGAGTTACAGACTAGGCTACTAGTTACCTTAAGTAGTGTAAAGCCTGTATATGCTAAGGAATTGTAGGTTAGATTTGGTTGAAGTAGAACCTTATTCCTTCGATAGATCCCCTTATTACTTATAGACTTCTGTTGTAACCCACAGGAAAGTGGTTTTACCTTAGAACTATTCATTCTCAGGGAAAACTTCTACATCCCTAAGATTGAACTTAGAATAAACTAACACACCCCTTAGAATTGCCTTCCCCAAGGGCTTATTGCATTCGGGAATGCGGAGCAAAGGAACTGCACGTAAGTGATGTATTCGTGATTTGACTTGACCTCTTAATCCTGGTAGTTACCAATAAATCCAATGCTCTGATCAAGCAGAGGGTCGGCATCGGCTAGGATTAAGAACTGATACGAAGAAATTTCTGTCAGAGTCTCAGCAGAAAGTCAATGTATCCGGCTCAGACCCACTACACAACCTTTCTTCTATGATGGCCCAACCACCTACAACCAAGCACGATCACATTGCCTTTAGAAAATGGCGAGGACTTAAAGCCAGTAGAGAATTAGACATCTTGTCACCAACTCATACCTGCCCCTGAACTCAACCACAATAGAGATTAGACTTATCTCTATCACCATAGATACCAATGCCATAGAACGCATCATTAGTAAAGGAAAACCACTGTAATGAGAGGTTGTTTCCCAATTCATGTCAAGGATAGCCCCTAAGTTGCTCCTCATTCCGATATACGGAGCGATGCATAGATTCTTGAACTTTAAGTAGAACCAAGTTTTAAGGGAGGTAGAACGTATTGAGTCCAATCTAGTTAGGTCAGCCAATGCAACTGTTAGATCAGAGTGGCGCAGCGGAAGCTTGGTTAGCCTCTTCCCCACTGGTCCAGGATCGAAACAGCTGACTTACGTTCTTAGGATTTGAACCTTCTTTAGAAAAAGTACTCACTACCCTTAGCCAATTCCGAGGATGAAATTTTATTTTAAGGGGGGTAGATTGTAACACCCTAAATTTTTGCCAACCTGGGATTAGACATCCTTAGGGAATGGGTCAACTAAAACACCTGGAAAATCGCTCAGAACCCAATTCCATGGCCAAAGAAATCACTTAGGATTAATTCCTTTAGAAATTAAGCGTAAGTTAGCTAGCGCTACGCTGGAGTAGCTGTGAAATTGTCCCTGACTGCTTTAAATACGTTCTACAAGACCCAAAACTTGTACAATCAATGGTGCTATAATACCCTGAAACCTAGGATCAAACTCTAAATCCGTTTGCTCTCAGGAACTCTTTGAAACTTTGTATTGGATCTAGATCGCGCGTCGAAAGTCCGATACCTACAATATTAGACCGTTATGACCGCTTGGCTGGACTTGACAACCGTTTTGAAAATCAAGGCCAACCGACGTTCAGAGGCTATTTCATTGAGCCTGGAGTGAAGAGAGTAAGAATAGGGTTAGATTTAGAAATTTTAATTCAAATCTGGCACGTGACTTGGTGCGTTATTATTAAGTGTTCTGACCGTCAGAATTCAGCCAAATTACACCCTCAGATAAGGAAAAATTTTTCTTTCATATCATGAGACTTGTAGACCTGATTTAGGTACGGTGACCACTGAACTGAAATTGGACCGCCACGTGCGATTTGGGAACTCTACCGGTCTGAAAACTTGATGTGTGCTAGATCCAGTATGCATAAGCTTAAGTCCGGTTGCGTTCAGCTAGGAGACCTCCAGAAATGCTCTTTTGGACCAGAACAGCCCCGATTTGGTTATAACCCAAGTAAACCTTGTTCCCAAGTCTATTTTGGGAAGGTTTCGGGCTATATAAGGGCCTTAAACCCTCTCATTTCTCTCCCATCCGAATTTGGTTAAAACCCTAGATTGAGAGAGAGAAAAAGTGAGAGTTTGTGAGAGAGTGTGTGAGAGATCTTCTTGCCACTTGCTGCTGCTGCTACACTTGCTAAAGCAGCGCACTCCAATCACTTTTTCGGCGATTCCAACGCACTTTTAGGTAAGAAAAACCTTCAACACTTGCTGATTTAAGCTTCCGTCGATTCCAATAGCGAAGTAGCTTATACATCTTGTGTATTAGGTCGCCTGATCGCCGTAGATGAAGCGTATACGCTCCGTTCGGAACGATACACATCTAGAGTAAAAGGTGCGGATTTTAGACGCTTTGATTGGCTGTTTTCAACGCTTTCAATGTCGTTTAATAGTAGATTATTGACGGCAACTCCGTTTGACATGTACAACATGCTGTCCGTTTCCTGTTTCGTAAACATATGAGAAATATGGGATTTAAGGCATTTTAGTCATTTGTAGGAAATACTGTAAACATCCATATTTTGCTGATATGATTGACATGGCTTTTTGTCATATTAGGATATTAGGAATACGTGCATAATCAGTTTGGCGAAGAGATTCGCCCAAATGTGCACTTTGAGTCGACATACACTATGTAGACTTAAGTGTGTAGACTAAGTGTTTGTATAAATGTTTGTATTAGTATGTATTGAGTATGTGGTGTTGTGAAATAGCTTTGAGATTAAATTCTTAAGTAATATGCTGATGTAAATGATTTTCATCATGTTGGCTAAGTTATGGATTTCATTGTATGTATGAAATGCATCTGTTGAATGAATTGCTTTAGTGGTATGTTATAACATGCGATAACATGCTTATATTGTTGTATTTCATTTTCATTACTCTTATGTGATTGATGATGTGGATTCACAAATCTTTGGGGCTATACTTAGTCCAGGCAGTCGGTAACAGAGTAAATTTGTGGTTGGTTTCTATTTACCACGAAGGACGCGTTGATGAACGCGAGTCGTGTTTGGAGTTGGCGGCAGTGGTTAGGCCATGCGAAGTTTTTTATGCACTTCATGTCGCTCAGCTTGAGATGCGATCGTACTAGTCGAGCCCGTCAAGTAACCCGACTGGCCATTGTATGTTCACCATGTATGAGTCATAACTGCTTGAACCTAGGGTACTGAACTTACCATTGGAAACCCTGTTAACCATGGTACCTTGATCCATAAAGACTCATGAGCCGGGCATGGTGGTATCGGACACCGTGCTCGAGCTTTCGGCCTACGCTGGGGCCACAAACCTCCCCGTAGTGACCAATGAGCACCCTACTCTGAGCAGATTATGGTGGTATGGGACACTATATTCTTGTTGTCGGCTTACACTGATCAGGTGACGAGCCCTTTGTAGTGACCTTGAGTTTATCCTGACACCGCATGGGGGCGACGAGTCCTGATGCAGTCTTAAGGATAATTAGGCCTGTATTGATAAGGTGATGGGGGAGCGGTGCAACGAGTGCGAGCAACAGCCCTGACAGCCCTTGCAGTGACCTACAAATATAACATCGTATGAGATTACTAGGAGTGACGACCCTAGACAGGATCTGTGTTGGGATTGATATAAGCAAGGTACCTTAGTTTCCCAATACTGCTGTATGAATGGACTAATAATAACTCGGTAATCATATCACCATCACATTGCATGTGCCTAGAAGATGTAGAGCACTGTGGGAAGAAAGCATGCCGCGGGCGTAAGATGGTGCCGTATGAGGGAGATCGTCAGTGAGGGCATCCATCATGTCACGTCATATTGCATTAACAACAGTATTTAAGAATGTTTGATTAATTACTTTACTATTATCGCATGATTGATTTGAGAACATGCTAATCTCTGCTCTATTATTCCACTGAGTTGATCACTCACTCCCATGTTACGGGACGGTATTTTCGGACACCCACCAGTCCCTATTGTGATTGCAGATGATGGCGCGGCCTGCGAGGTGGAGCCGGACTTGATGATGATGAGGAGGATCCCTCCTTTATGCGTGTTCTGAACGACGGGATTACAGGGAGATTCATTAGATGCCATGACACTTGTCATTTTATATTTTCAGAGCACTCATGTATATTCTTTCTTTCTATTTTGAGGTATACATGTATATGTTTAACCTGATAACATGTTCACACTCTGGAGACTTCCCATCAATTATATATTATATGTATGTATCACAGTTTTTTGCTTACTAATTTAACTGTCTCTGGAGTATGATATGTTGTTCTGGCATAATCTCACTTATGTTTAATACATTAACATAGACAACATTCAATCATACACATTTATGTTGCATAAGTGATGTTCTGGAACTTGGGAGTGGAGTTTTTACTCGACCCCCGATTTTCGGGATGTTACATATATATATATATATATATATATATATATATATATATATATATATATATATATATATATATATATATATATAATATTTTAATAATATATATATATACCTTATATACTTGAGGTGGGCCACTACATGGACCACACCATGATGTATGTTACATCTGCACCGTCTAGTTGTTAGATGGTGCAACAACCATGACGTCCAAGCCGTCCATCAGATTGGACGTGGGCCCACCATGCCCCATGTGTTTTACCCAGACCGTCTAGACATTTAGTGAGCTCTGTCCTTGGGCTTGAGACCAAAAACAAGATAGATCTAGTTATTAGGACTCCGCCATCCTGCATGTGTTGCAGCTACAACGTCCAACCATTTGATGGATAATTTTAAAGCTTGAGATCAAAAATATGATAGATCTTTGATATCAAGTGGACCACATTGCAGAAAGAAGTGGTGTTGAATATCTACCATTAAAACACCATGATGGGATACAACAGAAGTTTTGGATCAATATGATATATTTCTTTTCCCCGTTCAAATTTTTTTGGTGACCTTATGAATGGTCTGGATGGGAAATAAACTCTATGGTGGACTCTCTAAATTTTTAACTGTGGGGGAACCATTATCACCACTGCTATATGTGGTATGGTCCAGATAATCTTTTGAATGGTTCATTGTTTGGATAATGCTCTAAAATGATCACTATAACAGATGAATGATGTGGCACAATTAGTGCGGCCCACTTGTTGTATTTGAGAGGCCCAACATGACGTATTCGGTGCCCATGGGTTGAGGCCCATAGTGATGCATACCGGCCCATGGATTCAACCCATTTGATCGGCCCATTTATACCAGCCCATATGATTCGGCTCATTCGATTGGCCCATCTGATTTATATAAGGCCCAATGAGATGTATACGAGGCCTTTGTGAGGGCCGAATATGATGTATATGAGGTTCATTTGTGATGTGAGATTCCACTACGATGTATGTAATGATGATTTGGTGGTCATACCTTAGGAGCAATGATGGTTTGATGCCCACATTACAAGGATAATGTTGGTTAAATGTTTGAATTGTCACTCTCCCTAGGGCTCATTGATAAGCCCATACTTGTAGTGTGTAGGCCATCTAGGCCCACTTTCATTATGAACAGAGTCCATCATCTTATAACATGTTTACTATAGATCCATGATTCATGCTCATACGCATCATATGTATGCTTGATATGAAGAGTGACTGATCATAGCATATGTCTTCGGGTAGATTGTTTATGGGCTTCCTGATAGGCGGGGTTACCCTTCATGAGTGCACGGTATGCACATGATTATTGCATGTCTGGTAGAGTGATTCATGCACTTGCATTTGTGTGATTGCGATGATTGTATTCCCTAGCGACATCAGGGTCATATCCTCCACAGACACATCGTGGATGGCTGGATTGGATACCAAAAATACTATTTCTAGCATCGAGGCGTCATAGATGTCCTTGAGTAAAAATCTCTAAACCCGATGGTACCAGAGGATGACTCCAACATCGAGACTGAATGGATATATGAGCGCATGAGGGCCGAATACCAGCAGGCCACGTCTCCTACTATGTCGTGGTCAGTTGGAAAGGGATGTGACCTTACCCGCCTGAGTGAGGGGGCAATTTTTAAGTTGAGTTTGACCAACTTGAGGAATGGGTCTGCTATCAACGAGTTGAGCCCGATATTGACAGGTGGATAGTGAGGTCTCTTCCACTCTTCCAATTGTGCATTCGGATAGGGGCGTGTAACACCCCGAATTTAGGCAATGGGTCAACCATATCACTCTCAGAACTCAATTTTAAAGCCAAAGAAATCATTTAGAACCTAATTCTTTAGAAATTTAATGTGAATTAGCCAGCGCTGCACTAGATTTCCTGTAAAATCAGCACCAACCACTTTAAATACGATCTGTAAGACCCAAAACCTATAGAATCATTGACGCTATCTTACCATAAAATCCAGGATCAAACTCTAAACCTGTTGGTTCTCAGGAACCCTTTAAAACTTTGTATTGGATCTAGACCGCACGTCGAAAGTCCGATAGCGATAATCTTAGACAATTAAGACCGCCTGGTTGGACTTGACAATCATTTCAAAAATCAAGCCCAACCGATATCTTAAGACCATTTTACTGAGTCCGGAGTGAAGAGAGTGAGAAAAGGAAAATATTTAGAAAATTAATTCAATTTTTAATAAATCTGGCACGTGTCACTTGCGCGACATTTTTAAGCGTTCTGACCATTAGGATTCGACCAAATTTTACCCTCGGATCAGGATAGGTGGCCCTTACATGTCATAACACTTGTGGCCCTGATCAAGTTTCGGTGACCGCTGAACTGAAACTGGTCCGCCACAGTCGATCTGGAAACCCGACCAGACTGAAAACTTGGCCTGACCTAGATCAAATATTAGAGAGCTTAAGTCCGACTGTATTTAGTAACAGGACCTCCAGAAGTGCTCTGTTGGATCGGAACAGACCCGATTTGGTTATAACCTAAGTATACCTTGGTCCTAAGTCTATATAGGTGAGTTTTTATCTTATAAAAAGGCCTTAAACCATCTCCCATTCAACCCATACGAATTTGAGAGAAACTCTAGGAGAGGGAAGAGAGAAAAGAGAGAGAAAGTGTGAGAGAAGTGGGAGAACCTTTCTGCTATTCTTCCCTGCCGATCTACGTGCTTACCCATCGCTTTATGATCGCTATCCCGGCGATTCTGCCTTCCTTCTAGGTAAGAAAACCCTAACCTTAACCTGTTTTAGGGTTTCTATCGACACAAGTAATAAAGTAGCTGACTTCCCTTGTGTAATGGGCTGTCATATTGATGTTGATGGAAGCGTAGAGTACCTATTCAATTCGTTACACTTTTATGGCGTAAGGTGTGGATTTTAGACACTTAGATTACCTGTTTTCAAAGCTTTCAATGCCGTTTAATGGTAGATTGTTGACAAGGATGTTGTTTGACATGTAAAACATGCTGTCTGTTTTTCATTTCGAATACGTACGAAGAATATGAGATTTAGGGTATTTTGGGTATTTGTAGGAAATACTGTATACGTACGTATTTTGCTGATATGATTGCATGATTATTTGTCATGTATCTATACTAGTTATGCGTGTATGATCTGTTTGGCGAAGAGATTCGCCCTAATGCACATTTTGGCCGACATATGCTATGTAGACTAAAGTGTGTAGACTAAGTGTTTATATAAATGTTTGTATAGGTAAGTATTGCGTAAATGAGGTTGTAGATTAGTGTTGAGATAGGATTCTCAACTATTTTGATGATGAATATGATTTTTTCCATAGTTGTTATATTTGAATTGATTATCTTACATAAATGAAATGCTTGTGTATGGTTAAATTGCCTATGTTGTATCTTATAACATGTTGCTAACATGCTTGAATTATTTGTTATTTAAATTTTGTTTATCTCATATGATTACTGATTCACATTACATGTGCTTGGGGCTATACTCTAGTCCAGGCAGTCAATAACAGTTTAAAATTCATGGTTGGATTCTATTCACCACGAAGGATGTGTATGATGAACCCGAGTCGTACTAGAGTCGTCGGCAGTGGTTAGGCTACACGAAGTGCTTGTGCACTTCATGTCGATCGATTCAACATGCGCTTGTGCTAGTCAAACTCATCAAGTAACCCGATTGACCGTTGTATGTTCACCTTGTATTCGTCATAAC
Source organism: Magnolia kwangsiensis (assembly GCA_037074715.1). NCBI lineage: Eukaryota > Viridiplantae > Streptophyta > Magnoliopsida > Magnoliales > Magnoliaceae > Magnolia > Magnolia kwangsiensis. The sequence goes on from CM073578.1 coordinate 76,494,001, forward strand.
TGCTTGAACCTAGGGTACTGAACTTACCAGTGATAACCCTGATAACCGTGGTACCTTGATCCATTAAGACTCATGAGCCAGGCATGGTGGTATGGGACACCGTGGTCGAGCTGTCGGCTTACGCTGGGACCACGAGCCTCCCCATAGTGACCAGTGAGCAACCCAGACTCGTGAACTGATTATAGTGGTATGGGATACTATATTCGAGCTGTCGTCCTATACTAATAAGGTGATGGGGGAGCGGTGCAGCAAGTGAGTGCAACAGCCCTGACAGCCCTTTGTAGTGACCTCGAGCGTACTCTGAGTCTACGCGAGGCGACGACCCTTCTGTAGTAACAAGAGTACAACTAAGCCTGTATTGATAAGGTGATGGGGGAACAGAGCAACGAGTGCGTGCAACAGCCCTTGCAGCGACCTAGAAATATATCATCATATGAAACTACTAGGAGTGACGACCCTAGATAGGATCCTTGTTGGGAATGATACAAGGGAAGTACCTTAGTTTTCCAATCCTGCTATATGAAAAGGACTAATAACAACTCGGTAATCATATTCATATCGCACTGCATGTGCCTGGAAGATGTGGAGCACTGAGGGAAGAAAGCATGTCGCGGACGTAAGATGGTGTCGCATGAGGGAGTATGTTGGCGAGGGCATCCATCATGTCATTTCATTCTTGCATTAATCACAGTATTTAGGAATGTTTAATTTTCTTACTTTATCATTATCGCTTGATTGATTTGATAACATGTTAACCTTTGTTCTATGATTCCACTGAGTTAGCTACTCACTCTCACGTTACGGGATGGTGTTGTACACACTAACCAGTCCCTATTTTAGTTTCAGATGATGGCGATGCTTATGAAGCAGAGCCGGACTTGATGATGATGAGGATCCCTCCTATATGAAGGTTCTGATTGACGGGGTTACAGGGTTACTGATTAGATGCCAATACACTTAGTATTTTGTCTTTTATTTACACACCCATGTATATTTTTTTCTTTTTATTTTGGAGTATACATGTATTTAGTTAACCTGGTAACATGTTTACACTCTGGAGACTTACAATCATTTATACATTTTATATATTTATTACAGTCTTTCGCTTGAGAAATTTAACTGTCTCTGGAGTATGATATGCTGCTTTGGCTTAATCCACCTCATGTTTTATGTACTATTACCGCTGACATTCATCCATCATTGAGAATGTTGCATAAGTGATGTTCTGAAGCTCAGGAGTGGAGTTTATGCTCGACCCTTGATTTTTGGGATGTTATAGGGCGACAAGCTAGCGTAGAGTGTACTAGACCCCAGTGATTATTCAGACTGAGAAACCGTATTGATATTTGATATTATGGATGAGGATTGGTATGCTTGACTTGCATTTCGCATCACATGGCTTTGATATGGTCGATAGCATACATATCTTGCACCGCATAGCCTTGGTACGGCTGATTGCATTCATGTACTCATCAGCATGATTCCTCATAACCCTGACATTACATTCTGAGCACATGCACACATGCACACACTTACACCACCCTCTAAGCTTTCTATAAGCTTATGTATGATTGATGCATGTAAATGACGCCAGGACACAGCCGTAATCTCGCCTTAATTGGAGCATGTAGTCAAGCTTTTAGAGTTTCTGTTATTCTTATTTACCTGTATTTCCCCTTCATATGCACTATACTCAAAGTTTTTTATCATAGTGGATTTTGTGATAGTGTTCTTCTGATTATTGTTTGTGGGTTATGCTTATGGTTATGCTCATTACGAATCATATTGATGTTAAAAATTCTCTTTGTAGGATCCTAGGATCGGAACCTGGTAAATGGGTGCTGGGAGCCGAGAATGGGGTTTTACGGAGCCTGTCGACGCCGGATTCGACGATCGAGAATTCTGTGAGCCCGATTTCCGAGTTTGGGGCATGACAATTCTCTTGTTGATTACCAATGATATCTTGAAATAAAGAAGTGAATTTTAATGATGATAAGTCGAGATTAGACTATACACCCATGGAACATAATGTTTAGAATTATTTTAATTGATGGATTAATACTTTGAACTGGATTATGAAGTTTACTGTGTGCTTGAGTCTAAGAGAAAGTAATGCCCAACATTAATGAATCTTAAAATTCTAGCATCTGGTTTATTTTTCAAAAATCACTCGAGTTCATAGACATTATCCTATAATTCTCATCTTATTTTTCGCATACTTTGCTTGGACCTAGAAAGATGTTGGTTTGTGTTGAGGGTCAAATATTGCATATCAAACCCCAGTTATTACCTAGATTTACGAACATGGTACCGTTTAACGGCCTGACTTAATCCTGTTTGTGATGCAGGGTATATTTACGAGCTTGGACTGAAAAAGGGTGCTTAAAGTATGGATTTAAAGCTCTGATGATGCCAAAGGCAAGGGACAGATCCCAGGGGACTAAGACCGATGGATTTACATGTTATAGATCTGAGAAAATCGAGAAACTGAACTTTAAGTGGCCTGAAAATCATCCAGAATGTGAGATCACAGGGTTCTCACTATCCGTTCGGCTCGAGACTTCATATATGGCCTGAGGGCCACAAATTAACCGTACACGTTAATTTTCAGTCCTTAGATCCCTGTGGAAGTGGCCCAATGGCTAGATTATCTCCTAAAATATTTATTTGGGGCTCACCTGATACCTGGATATACTTTAAACTTGGTCTCAACCCCTTAAAACAGATGAGAGAGAGGATGGACAGAGCAGATTTATCACAAGCATCACATGGAACCCTACATGTATAGTGCGTGTACATTATGTACATGCACTGGATGGTCAGCCCAGTCAAATATGGGTTGACCTGTCTTTCTTCTTGCGTAGGGACAACGAACGAATGTGGGTTCGCCGGTTTCGCTCAATGAGGCCCACCCCTCACTCCTTTGGATGATCTAAGCCGTCCATCTGCTCTAGAGGGGGGCGTGACCATCACCGAGCTTTCTCTTTGGACTCATGCAAATGCAAACGTGTAAGAGCACTGTCAAATGCAGAATGAACGGTGGAAGCAAAGATTCAAGGGGCCACATCAAAGGACGTCCAAAAATAGTTTTTCCCAACCGATTTTTCAAGGAGAATGCAATGGACGTGGTGGATTTCTCTGATGACATCAATAATGGACCCCACCATCTCACTAGCGCGAGCAGAGCTGCGTAAGCTCTGTTCTGCGGTTAGATCTGACGATCCACGGGGGCCACCATGGCTGGCCGATGGGGAGATCTAACCTGCTCATCTGCTCAGAGATAAAAAAAACCTACCAAAGCTGAGTAGATTTTTCATGTTGAGGATCATGGTTGCAGGTGCAAATAAACAACAAAGTTGCTATTTTTCTAGGTTGCGAAGGACGTTTTCGGCTGTTAAATACTTGCTCGCTACATAAAACCTTCACAAGAAATGTCTAAATCGACTCCTGCCGACCTCCTTGTTCACTGACTGACCCTGGTAGCTATAAAGGGAAGAGAGAAAAGAGAGTTGAGGGGGATCCACCAAGTGGTGGACATGGAGCAGAGAAAGAAAGAAAGTAGTATTTATTTTATTTGTTTATTTCTACTATTTCTTTTTATTATTTCTTTTAGGATGTTTAGCTTAATCATGTCTATTCTAGGCTAAACCTCTTAGCTAAGGCTAAGAGGTGAAGCTTGCAGTGTAATGGGAGACTTTTTGCTTGTGCCTTTTATTTAAAACTGAACTGATGTTGATTTTAGTTTAATTAAGGAAATATTTTTTATTTTTAATGGTCTATTATGACTAAAATTACAATGGGTCTACAATAGCTTTAAGCATCATCCTTTACTTTTATGTTTATGACGTCAAGAAGCCATGTTGTTCACCATCGTCTCCTGGGTATGGTCAGATGACAGTACCCTCCTAACCTTTATACATTGTTAATTTGTTGATAATTAGTTTAATTATGTTGTTTACTTTGTCTCCGGGGCATGGTTTGGTGATGGAATCCATTCTAATTCATATACCTTTCATCTCTTGAAAACAAGATCAAAGGAAGTTCGTTGATTTTCATGGTTACACCCTTCAACTGGATGAAGATGGGACTCTAAGTTCAGTTGAGTTCTTGAAACAGGCATAAGATCTCCTTGATCTCTACAAGTGGATCCTCTGAATCTCTAGTTTCCTACCTTTGATTTCTCTAAATTCTAGATAAATATTTCACCATTACTCCTTAAATTTATTTGATTTAGATTTCATCTTAGTCTAGTTTTAATTCTACTTAGTTTCAAATAACGTACAGTATCAGTCGCTTGGGATTCGACCTCGGTCTCACTGAGTTTATTACTACATCATAATCCTATACTTGGGGAGTGAACACCTACGCCCTAGTTAAATGATGATACAGGGCTTCAATTAAGATGGGAAACATGCACTTAGTAAGGTTACAGTGACGTTAGAAATATGAGAATTGATTACTGATGTCGTGTGCCACGTTATAAATATTATGACGATATACAATCTTCTCCTAGAAAGGCTATGGATCCATCAATATAGCATTGTACCCTCTACGCTGCATCAATGCTTTAAATACTGTAAAGATGAAATATGGTATAAAGTAATGGTCGATGCAAAGCCATATACAGAGGTCAAGTCCTTCTTTGCGGATGCCAGTTACTATAAAGGGTTTGCTAAAGATGAAAGAAAGAATGGTGAAAGCGAAGTCCTAAAGGGCATTCAAGCAAAAGTGGTGAAAGAAGAAACAGAAAAGGTAAAATCATCCAGGACTGCTGAAGCAAAGAAAAAATTTTATTTTATGTCGAAACATCTGAGACAACCAAGGTAACCACCACTAACCCTGTTATCACCTGAACAGTGGACAATTTTGCAGTCCAATTATGTAGTGTCATTGCTGTATGTTGAAAGAAATAAGCCATTTTCGACCGCCTCGAGAAGATTTCAGGTCAAGACTAGCGCAAAACACCCGGAGCCAATAGAATTTTATGCTTTAGTGGAAGCAAAGGCAGGAGAGGAGACCAAGAATAATATGTACCGTGGTAGGCTGATACCGCAAGACCTCAAAAAGTATAGTCTAGCAAGTAAGAAAATCATGAGAAGCATAGGATTTGATTACGAAGAACCCACCGGCTTGAATTATGGGAGAGGAATTCAAATTCCTATTGGGGTCGATCAGGAAAAGCAAAGAAAATTTCAAGGGCTGGGGGCAGAGTCATCAGTGAATATGGTTATAACCGAGCAATTATCAAAAGAGGATCCTCAAACAGTCGAGCATCCTGAAATGGCTTCGAAGAAGATGGAAGACGAGGGACAGCCAACAATAAACAGTTTGTAAGAGATAAACCTGGGTACTGAAGAAGAGCCAAGGAACACATTCATCAGCGTCGGTCTTTCTGGGCAAGAGTCTGAGAAATACGTTCAGTTCCTCAATGAAAATAAAGACGTCTTTGCTTGGATGTATGCAGAGATGCCAGACTTAGAACCTTTCGTAGCACTGCACCGATTAAATATCTTGAAAGAGAAAAAAGGCCAGTTAAGCAAGCGCAAAGGCGATTTCATCCAGGCATAGTTCCCCTGATAGAAGAAGAAATCAATAAGTTAATAAAATTCAGGTTTATCAGGGAGGTCAAGTATCCCAAGTGGAAATCGAACACTGTCCCCGTGAAAAAGAAGAACAGATAAGTCAGGGTAAGCATTGACTTCAGAGATCTGAACGAAGCCTGTCTAAAAGATGATTTTCCTCTCCCGATCACTGAATTACTAATTGATAGTATGACTTAGTATGTTATTATGTCCTTCATGGACGGCTATGCAGGGTATAATCAGATTAGAATGACACTTGAAGATGAATAAGCAACAACATTCAGAACGTCACTGGGAATTTATTGTTATAAAGTTAAGCCATTCGGTCTCAAAAATGTCAAAGCGACATATCAAAGGACAATGCAAAATATCTTCCAAGACATGATGCACAAGCATGTTGAGTGTTATGTTGATGATTTGGTAGTTTGGTCAGGAGATCATCAGGAACATCGCGAACACTTGGCAGCGGTTTTTCGTCGACTCAAAAAGAAACAGCTAAAGATGAATCCAACTAAATGTGCATTCGGCATGTCTTCGGGTAAATTTCTCAATTTTGTGGTCTGATACAGGGGCATTCAGATCGATCTAGGAAAAGTTAAAGCTATTTAAAATATGTCACCACCAAAGACATTAAAAGAATTGAAAAGTATGCAAGGAAAGTTGGCATACATTCGCCATTTCATTTCAAATCTAGCAGGGAGATGTCAGCTATTTTTCCATCTAATGAAGAAAGGTACAAAGTTTGTATGGGATCAAGCCTGTCAAAATGCATTTGACTCAATAAAGGAATTACCGAAACAACCGCCGATATTAACAGCTCCGATAAAAGGAAAACTGCTTATTTTGCATATATCTGCCGCTGAGAATTCTTCAAGAGCTTTGTTGGCTCAGGTGAACGAATCCAGGAAAGAATTTTCTCTTTACTATTTAAGTCGAACTCTGATGGGTGTGGAATGCAATTACTCTCCAATCGAGAAAGAATGTCTAGCGCTAATATTTACGGTTCAGAAATTGAGACATTATTATCTCTCCCATGACATAACTTTGATCTCAAGAGCATATCCGATAAAAAAATTTATGACAAGGCCAATGTTGTCTGGGAGATTGGCCAAATGGATGTTGTTACTATCAAAATATACTATTACATATGAGCCGGTAAAAGCAGAAAAAGGACAAGCAGTGGTAAACTTCCTTACAACACATCCAGTAGCAAAATGTGAAACCATCAGTGATGACTTTCCAGATGAACAAGTTATGTTGGCTGAGTCACAAAGACCATGGCAGATGTATTTTGATGGTGTTGCTCGAGCATCAAGAGTGGGGGTAGGAGTGATATTCATTACTCCTCAAGGTAACTTGTTACCTTACTCCTTCAAGTTGGGTAATACGTGCACAAATAATGAGGCCGAATACAAAGCCCTCATCATTGGAATGGAAATGGCTCAAGAAATGGAGATAAAAATGCTACATATCTTTGGAGACTGTAAATTAATTATAAATCAATTAACGATTGAATTCGAGGTGAGAAAGCAAGAACTTTTGTCACACTGTCAAAAAGCACAATAGTTGCTAGAGCAGTTCTGTCATATCGAAATCAAGCATGTATCGCGGTCTGAAAATACAAGAGTGGATGCTTTGGCCAGTTTGGCAGCAACTCTATCCTGCCCAAATCGAAGCCCTCTCCAAGTAACTATAGAAGAAAGAAGATTTTTACCGTCTTCAGAGGTCATCAATGAAACTGTGGAAACACTTCCCATATCATGTTAGGAGATAACTACAGATGATTGGCGTCATCCTTTCATAGATTATCTCAAATATAACATCTTGCTAGAAGATCCAGTGTAGAGACAGCAAATCAAGCAATAGTTAAGCAGATTCATTATATGCAGCGAAGTATTGTACAGAAAATCTTACAATGGAATGTTGCCACGTTACTTAAGTGAACAAGAAGCAAGCTAGTCATTGCGAGAAGCACAATCTGGAGAATGTGGGGCACATCAAGCTGACCGAAATCTGTTCCATAGAATACATCGAATGGGGTATTATTGGCATACCATGTTCCAGGATGCGATAGATTATGCGAAGTGGTGTCATGAATGCCAAATTCTCGGAGATGTTATACATGTTCCTCTAGAAGACTTGCATCAGTCGATCACCTCTTGGCCCTTCTCAGCCTAGGGACTTGACGTCATCGGTCCTATAAATCTTCCTTCATCCAAAGAAAAACAGTATATCTTGGTAGCAACAGATTATTTGTCCAAGTGGACGAAAGCAATAGCATTACGCAATGTTAAAGAGAAGGATGCGGTCAATTTCGTCTGACATGCAATAATATACCGCCATGGTATCCTGAAGAAAATTGTCACAGATAATGGCACTCCCTTAAAAAATAGAGGCATGGAAAAACTATGTCAGAAATTTAGCATTCATCATTCGTTTTCAACACCTTACTATCCACCGGCCAACGAATTAGCAAAGGTGTTTAATAAAACAATAATCAAGATACTGAAGAAAACAGTAACAGGAAACAAGCATGATTGGGATGAAAGGTTACAAGAAGCATTATGGGCATACAGAACTATCCATCGGACAGCAACAATAGTGACACCGTATTTGCTAGTCTATGGCGTAAAAGTAGTAATTCCGATTGAAATACAAGTAGCATCACTTAGACTGGCTATACATCAATCTATAACAGATGATGAAAATGTAAATAAATAAAAAAAGACTGAAAGAGCTAGATTTGCTTAATGAGAAACGTCTGGAAGCCCAACAGGGATTGCAATCGTATCAGGCAAGGATATCGGTCACCTTTGATAAATGAGTTAAATATCACTCTTTCAAAAAGGGGGATATGGTGATAATGTTGAAAAGACCTATAGTGGTCACCCGCCGAACAGGGGGCAAGTTCGAGCCTAAATGAGACGGGTCGTACATAATAAAGGAAGTATACTTTAATGGTGCATACAGAGTCATGGATCAAGATGGACAAGGTATCAGTATACCGGTCAATTCTCACTTCATCAAAAGATACCGCCCTTGAAGATGCTACTGATGTTAATCCAGAATATTATCAGAATAATGATTCTATATCAAAAGGGGGCAAGAATAAACAAGACCACGACTATGTATTGTCAAATGAATGAATAAAGAAGAAATTTGCAAGAATATCAAAACAATGTACCAACAAGTATTGCAAAAAGAAAGTGCCCATCGTCATCATCAATCGAGCTCTGTAAAATTCTGTTGAAATTGTTATCGTCACCGACTGATATATTATAAGCAACACATGATTATCGTTGAAGATATTAGTAAAAGTAGTGATGTATTATCAATCTCAAGAAGATATGTCTATCATCCTCGTGACAATGATGGCCACCTGCTCTTATCTTTCAAGGCAGCTTAGCCAAACCCTAAAATGGCCAACAACGCTTAAGGCCTATCATTTTCACCATTCGGGCAGTAATGAGAAGCCAATGGTCCTAAAAAACCTGTGAAGGCTATCATATGCATACCTGTAAGACCCGTATCCTAGTCCGTATTGTTCCATCAACTCCCGCAATCCTTCCCGTCGAAGTCAGGTAATCTGCAACCTATAATCGATGTTTGTGCGTGACCCTAAGTCATTTCCTAAAGATTTAAGTTGGCTTAATCTGAGACTTGTACCATTACGACCGCACCGTCGCCGAGGTTCCAATGCCGCGTCTTGCATACCAATCTGATACCTTGACAGGGAGATGTGGGTCGGCGTTCAGTTTGAAGAAAACACTGCGTGTTTGCAATCTCAAGAGAATCTCTATAACATGTCTCATCAATCAATCACCTCATGTCAAGTACACCCGCCCATACTTTCTTTCTCCACAAGTCAAGCAACCACCAAGTCAACTCTCAAGTCAAGTACAACATCACCTCTCCCTTACAACCACCATTTCTCTCTCTCTTTCCTTCACAATTTCCAAGCAATAAAAATATTAAGCCAAGAGTGTGGACGTCCATGATTTTTCATGAGAGAAAAGAGTGTTGTGTAGCCCACTTTCCACCCCAAGAACCATCATCCTAGCCATTCAAACCTCATCACCATCCATCAAAGTGAAGCACAAGGAGATCGGCTTTCCAATGCACCAAGAAGATCGAACGATGGGTGCTTATATAGGTTAGTTTTCATGTTTGTATGATGAGCCAAGTGAGGCCTACCGATCAATGGTGTGGATCTCACTTTGGACCCTAAGATGTGGCCGATGGTCCACCTTGATTATCATGATGTTTTCTTCTAGTTTGAAAAGAGGTCATCTAGACCTTTCATTTTGGTGGAGAAGGAATCTCCACCGTTGATTTAATTTGGTGGGCCTACATGTAATGGGACCCACTTGATGTATGTTTTAATCATGCAAGAGAATGCCCATAATGTCGGGGTCCCTCCATCACACCTCTCTCTCTCTCTCTCTCTCTCTCTCTCTCTCTCTCTCTCTCTCTCTCTCTCTCTCTCTCTCTCTTTTTCATTTGTTTTGTGTGTGAAGATGTGATTGTGTGGGCCACCTAATGAGTGTATGCGATGTCCTAAAACCGTCCATTAAATGGACCCCACGGCCATCCAAGCTATGTGGGCCCAACCCTATGGCAATGGGAAGACACAAATATCATATTAGTCAAGTGGGCCACGCCCATGTGGGACCCACCTTGATTAACAAAGGTAAGTCTTCATGGAAGTGTGGACAGATAGTGGGCGTACTGGCAACAACCAAAAATATTTCATATATACACACACACACACACACACACACTTTAGATTAGTTTTGGGTGGGCCACTTATACAGGCCCCACCTTGATGTATGTTGTTAATTCACTCCATCCATTCCATTCTCCAGATCATTTTAGCCGTTGAGCCAAAAAATGAAGCTGATCCGAGTATCTAGTGGGCCATAGCATAGAAAACAGTGGTCTTCACCGTTAAAAAGCCACCTGATATTTCTACGCGCCAAAACAAATCGTATATTGGGCTTGTTTTGCTTATCTTGAGCCATAGCAACCAATGGTTGGGTCAGAACCACCTGACGCGGGCCCTACATGGAAAAATCCCCAAGAAAACTCCATTTTCAAAAAAATAATAATAAGGGTGTAGCGCCTGCTGCTACTGACGCTACAACAGGACGTTGCTGCATTTTGGCGGACGAGCAGGGCCACGGGTCCCCTGTCGTGTGCCCACTGTGATGTACGTGGAATATCCACACCGTCCATCTTTTTGGCCCCTTAGGTCAGTGGGCCACCCCCACAAATCAGCCATATCAATAGCTCAGGTGGCCCACATCACAGGAAACAGTGATAATGAACGTCTACCAATGGAACCCTTTCTGGGTCCCTAAAGTTTTAAATCATTATGAAATTTATTTTTCCTGTTCAGCCAGGTCTATGCGACCTTATCAACGAGTTGGATGAAAAGCAAACGTTATGGTGGGCCCCACGTGGGACCCACTGATGTATGTGTTTTATTCCGTGGACGGTGGAACCCACCACGGTGTATGTGTTTTATACATGTCGTCTAGCCATGGGCTACTGGACGGTTAGTGGACCCCACCTTTGATGTGGGGGTCACATCCAAACCGTCCATCCATTTAACGAGTTCATGGGCCCCACTCTAATGGATGTGCTCCATCCATTTGACGGCAGTAGCCCCACCATGATGCATGTATTGCATTCTAACCATCCTACCATTTGGCAAGCTTGCCTGTAGACCCCACCATAATGCATGTGATGCATCCAAGCCATCCAGCCCTTTGAAAGCTCATTTGATGGCATGAGCTAAAGACTGAGTCTGATCAATAGTTCATGTGAACCCCATCTTTGATGCATGTGGCATCCAAACTATCCAACCATTTGACAAGCTTGTCTTAATAGGCTTAAGACTAAAAATAAGACAGATCTATAGTTCAAGTGGACCCCACCTTAGTATATGTATAAGGCCCATTGTGATTTATTTGTGATCGTCCATTAAGGCCCACCTTGGTATATATATAAGGCCTAAGTGACTAGGCCCATCTTGATGTATTGTGGCCCGTTGTTGAGGCCACTTGGTATATATATGAGGCCCATATGATTAGGCCCATCTTAATGTAGTTATGGCCTATCCGTTGAGGCCCACCTTGATATATATGACACCCATGTTATGAGGCCCATGGGTCGAGGCCTAATGGGATGTACATAAGGCCCATTATGATGTATTAGGGCCCATGGGTTAAGGCCCATTGTGATGTATTAGGGCCCATGGGTTAAGGCTCATTGTGATGTATTAGGGCCCATGGGTCGAGGCCCATCGTGATGTATAAGGGCCCACAGGTTGAGGCCCATTGTGATGTATTCAAGGCCTATTACTGAGGCCCACCGTGATGTGTATAAGGCCTATTGTTGAGGGCCACCTTGACATATATGAGGACCATATGATGAGGCCCATTTGATGTATCTAAGGCCCATGGGTTGAGGCCCAATGGGATGCCTTAGAGTCCATTGCAATGTGTGATCCTCCATGGTTTGTGTAATGGTGTTTTATGGTGGGCCATGCTTTGGGGAAATGTTGGTTTGACGTCCACATTGTAAGAATAATGTTGGTTAAATGTCTGCATTATAACTCTCCCTAGGGCCCCTTGATAGGCCTATACTTATTGTGTGTGGGCCATTAAGGCCCATCTTTATTGTGAAGATAGTTCATCACCATATAAAATGCTTAGTATAACTCCATAATTCATGCCCATATGCATCATATGTATGCCTGAAATGAGGAATGTTTGATCATAGCATACGTCATAGGGCAAACTATTAACGGGACTCCTTATGAGACGGAGTGCCCACATTATCGTACCGTACGTGCAGGATTGCTACATGACTGGATAGTGTGACTCATGCATCTTGCATATGTGTGATATGATCATTGTATGCCCTAGTAACATCAGAGCCATGGCCTCCACAGACACATCGTGGTGGTCAGGCCAGATAAGACACCTGAAATGCTTGGTTCTAGTACTGTGGGCACAGAGGATGTCCTTGGGTGAAAATCTCAGAACCTCCTTAGTATCAGGAGATGCTCCAACATCTAGACCGATTGAAATATGAGCGTCAGTGCCTATACCATGAAGCCGTGTCTCCCACTATATCGTGGTCAATTGGAAGGGGGTGTGGCCTTATCCGCCCTAGTGAGGGGGCTATAAGCTAGGCTGAGTATGACCAACTCGTAAATGGGTCCGCTATCGATGAGTCAGGTAGGTATTGGCAGACTATTGGTCAAGCAGATAGTGAGGTCTATTCTGCTCCGAGGTTGTGCAGCTAGAGAGGAGGCAGTCGATGTGGAGTGTAATAGACCCTGGTGATTTTTCAGAGAGGGACCGTACTGATATGTGGACTTATTGAGAAGGAATTGCATATTCATTCATTCATTTATTCACTATCCACTCGGGCTAGTGGTGCATAACTATTTATTACGCATACCTTCGCATGGCCAAGATTTCGGTTGGGTGCGCGACTAACCTAAGATCAGGAGTTTACCACATTAAGTCAAACTATCCAAATTTAGGTATGGGACTGGTTTAGATAGAAGTTTCTTGTGGTGGACCCCATAACCTACGATACTACGTACTATCATCCCAACTTCACATTGCAGCACGGTCATTTCATTCACACTATATATTGCATTACATCCTCAACATCTGTTATTATCTTATTATGTTTTGCATCGCATAGCCTTGGTACGACTGATAACACTCATGGACTTACCAGCATATTTCTGCTCACTCTAAATCGTATGATTCATGATCTTGTCAGTATTTTCACTTATTCCGATGATGTATGATTTATGGGCTTTATGGTATACTTGGCACTTATCTTGTGCACACACTTTCACCACCCTCTAAGCTTTTGTAAGCTTATACATGATAGATGCGTGCAGGTGGTGTTAGGTTGCAGCAGTGTTGAGCTTGGAGCCTGCAGCTATCCTCTGGAGCTTTGATTTCAATATATGTATTTACCTTTCAGCATTGTATTTAAATAATTATATTAGTGGATATGTGATGATGATGTTGCCTTTATGATTTGGGTATACTTGTGGTTATGCTTCTTATGAGACAAATGTACGTTGAAAAATCCTCCTTGTAGGATCCCGGATCGGAACCTGGCGTATGTACGCTGGGGGCTGAGAATGGGGTACTACGGAGGATATCGGCACTGAGTTCGGCAATCGGGATTCCTGTTAATCCGATTTTTGAGTTTGGGGCGTGACAATACCAATTCGGGCAGCTGACGGAGCCAATGACTAAAAGCCTAAAAGGCCAAAAAGTCCTCAACGGCTAGTCACGTGTGAGACCAATGCCGTCTATATGCCTTCCAGTAGCGTCACGGGAAACGGAGGAAAATGCCCTCCTGTGAATGGGCTCGACCTTGCAGACGAAGGAAAAGCGAGCCGAAGTGTGAGCTCTTTAGCCATGTTCATAGATAGGCCAACCAGGCGTAAAACTCCCTAGATCTTTGGCATAATTTCAGTACTAACTCATGAGGAATGGCTTAAACCTACTCATTGATGGACTGACGGCCTTAGATTTAGTACCCCAAAGGTCGCCTTGCGAACCCCGTGAACTTTAGAAAGTTACTACGGTCAACCTTATGCATAATTCCAATCGAGTTCACAGCCCCGATAGCTTCACTGGGCCCCTCTAATGGATCACGGTTTGTGAACTCACCAGGCTGTGAGAAGTCCAATGAACTCCTAAGAGTTACAGAGACCATCACGTGAGACCCGACTCCACTACTCAAGAGTCTAAAAAACTACGTGGGCTCCACTACTCAAGAGCTTAAACTGTGTGCAACTGACTAAATTAAAACTTAGCGCCGCCAATTAAAACAAAAAGAAATCATATAGGAAATCCTACACTAACAAGCATAAAATGTTGTTGTTTTATGATTAATTCCTTATAAAATGTTATGTCAAGATTACTGCATAGATAAATATGCTTGAAATAATTTATGATGTAAAAATGCATAGAAGAATAAAATATCTCAAAATATTATCATGTATTCATATGTTGAGAATCAAAAGAGATTACTTGTTCAAAAAACATATACACAAAAGAAATTACATGTTTAAAGTTCTTCCATAATTCCTACTATCCCCGTATACTTTTGCAAGTCCTCCTTTACTTGCATCTAAGCTGTGACATGTTTTGAGTTTTCCTCGAGAATAATCTTTGCTTGATTAGGAATGTCAGCCAGTTTATCTTCAATGATGTGATCATCTCTTCGCTCTCAAGTAGTTCGGACGTCTCAGCATTAGCAAATTGAATATTGACTTGTATCTTTTCTTCAATCTCCTTTATGGACGATTCCTTCTCACAATCCTTCAACTCTAGCTGTGAAATCTCCACTTTCGGAGCAGCAATGCGGTCTTGAATAACTATCCTGTCATCAGTATAAGCCTTCAGTTGTTCTTGAAGAACTAATTGTTCCTGGTCAAATTCAAAAATAGTGGAAGCAATAAGAGAAGCATTTTCCTTGGACAAAGTCAACTACTTCCCATATTCCAAGATCTCAGGAGCGATTGTAACATTTTCTACTGAGGCTAAGGAGATTATTGAATCACAAAACTTGAAAAAAGAATCATGTAGAGTGGAGATGTTGATTTTTGCCATCCTTGCAGAACTTTTGAGAATTTCAATGGCAATATCCAGGTCTGACCATTGTTCAGGGTCTCTAAAAATGTGAGCTACTGCTGACAGAGAATTCTTCATTAAAAGCATCTTATGTGCGGAAATCTTCACCAATGACAGTAGCTCAGACGCAGTGGAAACAGACTCAGAGCTTGCTGCCCCACTGTAGGGAGGAGTTCCTATAGTATAAAGAGGGGAAGATTCAAAATAATGATAAAGAGTTTGAAGATATATAGCTCTTGATAAAGCAATCAATGTATATATACATTCCGTAGAAGTATGACTACTAGGAGGTGGGATTTCCTTACCCGTAGCAGAACCAGCCCCTAACATGTTAGCGAAAGAAGGCGCTCTAGCCTCTGTACTTGAGTGTCTAGTAGTTGGAGTGGGCAAATCAGTTATTTCTACTGGAAAGATAATTTCGCGGACCACCACTTTCGGCGCTGCCAATGGAATTAGAGGAGCCCTTGGAAAAATCACTAGTGTAGTTATAGGAGGATTTATGGCAGGAGTATCACCCATCTCGACATTTGCTACATGAGCACCTGAAATAAAATATGACAATGATAATGAGATAACTATCACTAGATATGCATATAAAAACATATGAAAATAAATTTTCCTTACTAGGTGAATATCTATACTCTCCATAATCTAAAGTTTCTTCTTCCTCCTCTATTGTCACAGGACTTTGCACGAATATTGGCACTAGGAAGAGTTTTAGAAGCCACAGGTGGGTGTTCTGTTTCAACATTTTCTGCAACTACATCCTCCTCTCCACCTACATCAACTTCTCCTTCCTCGAAATCATCATCTTTATCCTTGCCGCTTTTGTCATCCTCATCATCTTCATATTCCATAGAAGCAGTACCCTTAGATGAAGAAGTCGAACTTTCATCTCCTAAGCTTTCTTCGTCTACTTCTTCAATCATAAATTGCTTTCCTTTAAAAGAGGCAGCTCGGCTACTTTCTGGTTTAGGCTCTCTGCTAGCTGGGACTGAAGGGGATGTAGAGACCTATCTGCCTCCTTCCTAAGGAACAGATTGCGACGCTTGCAAGCGCGCTCGAGATTTGGTCATAGAAGAGGATGAACAGGGAGGAGTAGGTTGTGAAGGAGGGGTTGACTCATCCTGAACTGTTACAGTTTCTGCTGGAATAGGAGAAGATGTTCTTTCAACATTTTTTATGACCAGGCCACCAAATTCACGTGGACTTGCTCAAACTTTGTCAAGAGTTGATGAGCAATCCAGCCATCCAAAGTATTAATGGGCTTCTTCTCACAAATTGGATCTTTTATCGATATCTTTCCACAAATTTCACCATGATGAGATGCACAACACTTCTCTAAGATGTAACCAATTCTGTCTTTAAGGTTTTTACCCCTCAGCCAAGGCGGGTGAAGCTAGATGGGATCATCCACTGGTAAACAGTTGTTGACCAAGAATGATTGGTGATCCCACCACTACATCCAGCTATAAGAAGTACGAACTATGCGGTCGCAACCAGGGATTATGAAGAAAGAATCAACGCGACCGCCTAGCAGTTGTTTCCTAATCATAGCCTGATTAAGAGGACGAGTTCCATAGCAACGCATTCTCTTAATGACCAACCCGTAATCTTCTGGAACAGCTTGGTCATAGCCAAATTGGCAAGTGAAGCCACTAGGGTAGTAGGGCTCTCGCTAAAACTTTGTTCCTTCTCGAAGGGGTAGGCTGCAAGAGCGAATGGAGAGGAGGAAATCTCTTTTTGCTACTATGATTTTAGCCTGGTCCACCATGTCTGTATCTTTGATATAGCGATGGAGACGGAATTGGAAGAAGTCCACTTGGTCAATATCCCTAATTTTATTGTCCACCCAGTT
Source organism: Magnolia kwangsiensis (assembly GCA_037074715.1). NCBI lineage: Eukaryota > Viridiplantae > Streptophyta > Magnoliopsida > Magnoliales > Magnoliaceae > Magnolia > Magnolia kwangsiensis. The sequence goes on from CM073578.1 coordinate 76,511,124, forward strand.
GTATGACCTTTTGGCCATAGCCCTTTGTTGGAAGAACTAAATCGGAAGATGTACAGGATGAACATACGCTTCTCTGATGCCTCGAAAGTCCAAGGAAAGTAGACTCCCAGCCAGCCAGTGAAATAATGTCATGAAGTGTACGCTGATGAAGCTCCGATGGTAGGGTTCTTGACATGGGTCGCTACTTATCCGAAGGCTCTATAAATAGAACACAGTACTGGAGGTGCAAGAGAATACTTGTGTCCTTCTGTCAAAGCACCGGCAACGACGAAGACTGTAGGGTGAATAGCATCTACCCATTTTGAGCTTGGAAGTACCATGATGCTCAGCCAATAAGCTAGGAAGGCCGCAAGCTCCCCGAATGAACTGTACTCTGCTTGTTCCTTAATATCGTTGCGAAGTTTTGTGAGCTCTTTAGATCGACAATCACGGAATCTGCAAGGAAAGGTAAAAGATTGATATGAGGAAATGTATAATAAAAGGAGGGAAGAAAGAAAAAGGGAAGTTAATTTCTAAGTATTGAGGGCCCTAGAGGAATGTGTCAGCCACTGTAGAGGAGAAAGTTTATGGATGTTTAGAAATTTTCTCATCTCTCTGAAGAGTTCGATGGTGGTTTCAGAAATGGAGAGCTTGCGATCAGGAGAAGATATGAAGGCCAGCTCTTTGTTAGACGGAACGAATTCATCATAGAATTTGCCCGTCAATGGAAGGCTTGTTATTCTGTGGATATCCCAGAGTGTGATACTCATCTGACCGAATGACAAGTGGAAGGAGTTGGTGGTGGGAGACCAGTACTCGAGAAAACCCTTCATCACAGTCGACTCCTTATAGAAGTATTGAGATGTGACTTCTATAGCATCATACAAACCAATCTTTGCAAGCATACCTGCGTACTTTTCCAAGATGGCTCCTACCCAATCTGAGCAATAACGCCACGAAGCGAGTAAGCCTTTTATTTAGAAATCTTCATGCCCCCAAAGTTGTCGAGGTCTCTAAAGCATTGTCTAATGGTTTCATAAAAATACGTGGGAAAGAGGTTGTGAGGATTGTGAAAGGGGGTAAGAAAAATCATGGGGTGGACTTCGCCAATACTTTGTCATGGCTTATGAGCTTGTAATATCCCCTCAAGGATGCGCGGTTCTCTTGTTGACCACAAGGAAGTATACATCAGCTTTTATTCATTTATATAATCCCTCAGCTCGCAGTCAAGTATGGATTGATGGCAATGAAGTTTGATGGGAATCACCGTCATACCCACTGAGTGAGGATTATCGAACTTCATAATGCCCTCAATAACTCAGACTGATTCCCATGAGTTCTGGAGCTTCTTCTTATTGTGTTCCTTAATCTTTTATTTGAACTCCTTCACCTTATTTCGGTGAGTCTTCTTTGAGTGAGAAGTATGCTGAGTGTCTTTTCGAGCTAGAGATCTTCGACTGTCTGTGCAAAATGAGCAGTTATCTTTAACCACTCATCCCAGTCATACTCTCGGACATGCTTTGGAGGATGTTCCATGTCTCCCATTGCGATTTCCTGATGAATGGGAGAAGGTAGTGTTTCAATACCGGCAGTGAAGTTAAAAGTTGATAGTAAGGGTTCTTTGAAGTACGAAGGGTTACAGGTAGTGGTCTTAGTACGTTTGGTTGGCGGTTGATCTGAAGAAGGAGAAGGGCGGAAAGAAGATGGGTCAGGAAAATCTGGGTGAGAAGGTTGTTCAGATGGTGGGTCTACATGACGAAAAGTTCGTTTAATATGGGCCATAATGGAAAAAGGGTTGTAGATTTGAAGGTCCTTGAAGAAAGTTTAAAGAAAGATGAAAATTTTCTAAGTTCTGATTAAGCAGTACTGCGCAATCGAGTCAGTTGCGCAAGGCAGCGCAAAGGTTAGAAGTGTTGCGCGAACAAAAAGCTATTACACGGGTCCACGTAAACGAAAACCGTTGCGCGGGGAAAATTTGCAAAGGTGCAAGAGTTTCACCGCAATAGGAGAAAAGTGGAGAATGAATGAAGGGTCAGGGTATTTTTAGGACGTGCAGCTGAGTACAGTACGCGGGTCTCAGTTGCGCGGATCTGCGCAAACCCTGTCATGATGAAGAAATTGATCCTTTTTCTTTGATTTTGAAGAAACAAAGAAAGGATCAAGGGGGCATCTGTTAAGACATAAAAACGATGAAAGGATTGAAGTAAAAGAAGATTAGAAAGTAAGACAATAGAAAGGAAAAAACAAGGAGAAAGAGAAGTGTCTTTGAGGTAGCTTACGCAGGTCCGCGCAAACAATATTGGTTGTGCGGGTCCACGTAACCAAAAGATCAGTTGCGCGGGTTTGCGCAACTGGTTTCAAAAAATGATTTCCTTGAACGGTTAAGATTGATACAAGGTGGGTCCCGTGGCACTAAAATCGAGGTGCCACATCGCGAGGGCCTATAAATACCCCCTCTCCCCCTTCATTTGGACCGATTGAAGACTTTGGAAAAGAAACAGAGCAAGGAGGAAGACTGAAGGTAGGAAAGGAAGTTTCGGTAGTTTGCCCGGACCTGCGCAAACTATATTAGTTGTGCGGGTCCGCATAACCAGACTGCCCTGCAGTCTATGATGCTGAAAGAGCTAATATGTTGCAGAAATGGCCAAGTCTTCAGATTTCTTCTGTTCAGGCTTCAAGAAGGGAAATCAATAGGAGAGATCTTTGTCATATTCCTCTTAAAGAGATGATTAAATTGTGAGTCGAAGTGTTGCCGGATTTGATATCTGACTTGGACATTTGAACTTTGTCAATTGCCAATTTCTGTATTTCAAATAAATTATCTTAGAATCAAGCGATGTTTGAGGATGTAAATGAACTCAGTTGAAATAAAATATGATGATTGTCCTTAATACTTTCTCTATGTTATGCTTGAATAAGACAATATCCCAACTCAAATGCATTTATTTCTTGTTCAAAATAGGATGCATTTATTTCTTGTTCGAAATAGGAGCACCTTTGGAGTCCGTAGTCTTTTCAAGAACAACGTCCATTAAATTTCTAGTTCTTCACTTCGTTGCACTCTGGATAATGCTAAGGAACCAACTTGTAGCATGGAGGCTCCTTTTCTTCAAGCGTCACTAATTCTTTTGGAGCTGGAAATTGTGTTGATATTGTAGAGATGCTCAGTATCTATTTCTCATATGGAGCTCTTGCCTGTAGGACCACTCTGTTACCTACGCTAAATGGGATATGGTGAGGTTTGTTCTCATAAATGATATGAGGGTTAGACTTTGGCTCGATTGCACTTGTGGTTGGAGGCTTTCATGGGATGAAAAAGGGTCTTCTCTCCATTACTGATCGTTTACAAGGAGGCTTTCTATAATGAGATAGATGATGCAACAAGAAAAAAGGTGCCCTTAGCAACCTATCAATGATTGCTCGAGCTCCCCCTTGTAAAACAACAAGCTCAAATGTTAAGGGCTCCTTCCAAGACTATCGGCTCCTGATATGTTCATATCATATCTACCTCCTGTTGAATTAGTGGGAATGATGATGGATGTAGGAAAGTCCCTTCCAGGACCACCAATTCATGACTTGAGTGTTCCCCTTGCTGAATGATTAGCTTGAAGTTAGAGGGTGTGCCTTATAATACCACTGATTCCCACAGCTGATTGTTGATAGGAGATGGTGCGGGGAAATAAGGAGCTATAACGCCCTAGATTTTTGCCGACTGGGAATTAGACGTCATTGGGCATTACCTTTAATTTCTCAATTTGAGTACATGTCCATACATGCATTCACACGTGTTTGGAACCAAAAGGAGTGATGTAAGGTCCAACAAAAATATTCAAAAGAGTGGAAATTTAAAAATTTCAGAACATGGACCAACCCCAACAGTGTCATTGTAAAAAAAATTAAAAAAAAAAAAAAATTGAATAGTCCCCATCGGTGTCAACACCAAAAAATTGACAAACTCAGCAATTTTCTACATTTTCAGATTTTGACATTTTCAGTGCATTGACTTCAAAACTTCATATCTATTTTTTTTTTTACAAGTCCATTTAATGTGATTCAAAATCCAAATTAAAGCTTGATGAGTCGAGTTTCATATAAAAATAAATAATAAATAAAAATGAGATTTGAATGAGGTTAATTTTAGGATGTTTTGAAAACTATACCAAAAATCTTAGTTTCAAGCAACTGTTACTTCCGGATTTTAAAAATAAAAAATAAAAAATTAAACCTGAAATAGAATAAATTTTCATGGGGTTAAATTAAATTTAATGATAAACTACTATAAAAATTTTAAAAATAATTTATTTAATATAAATACCAAAAATATTACAAGCAATAGACCTATTAAAACTGAAAATTTTCTATAATTATACATTGTCGATGGGCCATGCATATCTTTTTCATCTTAGGGTTTTTATATTTTGTGTCTTCTTAATAATTGCTTCTAATTATTCAAGGAATCATCCTATAAGATTAAATTTTCAATTTTTAGTATATTTTACTAATTCGAGTAGTTTCTAGCATAATTAATTAGAGTCATTGATTAGGGTGATTAGAGCCGAATCACCATTTTCGCTAATTGAAAATAGGTCACAATATGAATTTAACTAATCTAAACCCTAATCATTATGCATGAGAAATCTCGTTGCCCAATTCATTCCAAAATTTTCAAAATTCACCGGATTGGATACAAATCGCACATTAGTGGTCCGCTAAACTTGAAACTATAGAATAACGACCATCTTGCCGGGTTTGACGTCCATTGTAGATGTTAAGCCTGGATAGTGTCTTGAATTGCTTAAATTGGACTCACAAGGTAAGTGCATGTGATGTGTAAATATTTCTGAAATTAATTCAAAACTTAAGTTAGTTGCTTGTGTCCGGTCTTTCCCAAAGTCGTGGCTTTTAGGCGTTAGACTGTGACCAAATTTAAGGTAACAACCTAGAGTAGTGTCCTACACAAATTCATATAGTTGCAGGCCCGATAGATGGTCAATGATTGTTGAACTGACATCTGATCAGACCCGTCGATTGACGCATCCAAATGGCAGGCCAATTGTGTCTATGGATAAATCATCACTAGAACTAACTATCCTACAATAGGTGTCAACCCCTACACCTCGAAATGGCCCCTAATAGGTAGAAACACACTCCCTTAGGGCTAGTATAGTAAAAACTCAGCCCTTAGGCCATTTGCACCAAATCCGGTATTACAAATAGGGATTTTGGGGGGCATCCCTTGCCCTCATCCCCTTACAAATGAGCGAAAGAGAGAAATAGACGAAAAGAGAAAGAGAAAGAGAATGAGATTAGGAGAGAGAAAGGGGTTCTTAGTATTAATTTTATGGGATTCCCCTCATCGAAAACCCTTGGAGCTACCATTTCTTCCACCGAATCTACTTTCACTCATGATTGAAGGCAAGATTTGCATCCCCCCACCTTTCAATATAAGATCTTTAGTGATGAAATTCATGTATCTTACATAAATTCTTCTATTTGATCAAAGAATTAGTGTTTTCTCCTAAAATCACAACTCTTGGGTTTGTTCATGTTAAGATTCGAGGTCCTGACAATTGATTAGGAGTGACTCATGTTATTATGAAAGTCGTATTTAGGCATGACCCCATGTGGATGCTATTGTATGCCAATTTCGAGCCATGACTTGTCAAATCAAGTTGGAGTTTACTCAAACTAAGTTAGGTAGAATATGTAACCCTTAATTAAAATCTAATTAGATTAGAATTTATGATACTAATGATGAAATTCCTGATGAATTAAAATTTGGAGCATTTTCTTCAAATTTCATGCGCTAAGGCCATATCCATTAAGGAATTCGATTCTAAGGTGAAGATCTACCCCCAAGCTTCTACTTTGAATTTTAGAATAATTAAATGCATCTATTTGTTATATGATTGAATTGTGTTGTTACAGTGGATCGAGCATTGCAAATTATCTAAACATGTGGATAACCCACTTTAGGGAAGCTATCCTAGGCTTATATGGCCAACCAGAGTTAAAAACGGATGATCCGCAGTAGTTCGAGATACACGGGATGCTTTGCTCCCAATGCTGATTTGCAAGGGGTCCTCCGTAATCGATCGTATCAATCTAATGTGAGCTCGATCATTCTTATGCTTGGTGATTGTATAACATTCAATAAAATCTTGGATACCACAATTCTCATTGATTCAGTCTACTCATAACCATTAGCGCATTATGATCCCCAAAGACTCATGAGCTGATCATATATAGTGGTATGAGACACTGTGTTTGAACTATCATCCTATACTAGGGTGACAAGCCTCCTCATAGTGACCATTGAGCACTGATAGAGGTGATAGAATGTTGTTCGAATGGCCCCCGTCAAATCACTTAGCTGATGGTTCCGTGTTAGAATGTCGTTCGAATGACTGGGTGTGAGCAGAATTGGGTGACGAGCCCTTCCTTTATAATGGTTTGTTTTTTAGTGATAAGCCCACACCTCTAAATTGATTATGTCATACTTGGTATTGGGTGATGACCCATACCATGTTGATACCTCAATTTGGATTAAGGGACACTGCTGAGGAGCCGCCACGTGCCATAACAAACCAAGTGATTCAGATAACAACTCATGATATAATGGCGTATCCCAGATTCGCCAGCTTGTTATATGAACTGGGACTAACAATCACTTGGATAATCATGCATTAGAATAAGATGTTGCGATTTGGTGGAGTCGCTTATGAGGGAGTGTTGGCATTTACGAAATAGGCGTTGAAGTCGCTTGCGATGGAGTGCAGGATTGTAAGGAGTATGCATTATTTTATCTTAACATTAATATACTTACCACCATATTAAGAAACTATTTGTTTATTATGCAATCATTACTTGTGCTTGGTTGTGTTGATAACATGTATAACTGTTTAGTATCTATGTGTTAAATATAACCTGTTTAAGTGTATTACATGTATGAATATGTATTTGTTGTGAACCTGTTACTCCTTAAAATGCCCTAAGTAACAATCTTAGGGGTATTTCTTTACTATGTTAGCATTTAACGCCTCTTATTTGACATATGAAGATAACTCAGGAATAAGACCAATCAATGGTATGCTCGGGGTGCCTAGTAGATTTCTAGATTCTTCCTAATTGTTAATTATTATTTTATTCTTATTGTAATTATTGTGATTTATATAACTTTCACATGGGTGGCCACCACTTTTAAAACCGTAACTTCTAAGTGTTAGCCCATTTTTAGATCTTATTATCTTTACCTTACTTGGATTCTGTCATGCCCCAAACTTGAAAAACGGGCTCACAAAATTCCCGATCACCGAATCCCTCACTGATAGCCTCCGTAGTGCCCCATTCTATGATCTCGGCACTCACATGCTAGATTTCGATCCTATGATCCTACAAGGAGAATTTTCAGTATGAATTTTTTTTATAATAGAGCATAACCACAAGTATAACCAAGTCATAAAATAACATTACCACATATCTACTATATCAAAAACTTTAAGTACAATGCAGAAAGGGAAATACAGGGTGATCAAAAACTTCAAAATAATCTGATGTGTGCTCCTGCCTCAGCGCTGCTACGATCCAATGCCACCTACACGCAACGGTCGTGCATAAGCTTACAAAAGCTTAGATGGTGGTGTAAGTGTGTGTACAAGGCAAGCGCCAAGTGTACAATATCAGAGTAATGTGGAAATATGATGATAAGTTCATGAATATAGTCAGTCGTTCCAAGGTTAAGTGATGCAAGGCATGAATGCTATCGGCCATACCAAGACCATGCGATGTGAGGCCTATGTAGCCAAATGTCATATGCAAGATGCAAAGCAAGCATGTCAGTACTCATCAAGTACATATATCAGTACAGTTCCTCTCTGGGATATCACCGGGGTCTAGTACACTCCACACTGACTGTCGTCTCCCTAGCCGCATGGCCCAGCGAGCAAAATAGACCACACTATCCGCCTGACCAGTAGTCTGTCAATACCTACCCAGCTCATCGATAGTGGACTCATTTGGCACTGGTTAAACTCAGCCTAGCTTATATCCCCCTCATTCAGGCAGATAAGGCCACACCTCCTTCCAACTGACCACGATACAGTGGGAGACGCAGCCTATTAGTATTCGGCACTCAGGCGCTCATGTATCCACTCAGTCTAGAGGTTGGAGAAGCTCCTGGTACCAAAAAGGTTTTGGGACTTTCACCAAGGACATCGTAAGTGCCCACAGTGTTAGAACCAAGTATTTCTAATATCCGATACGGCCATCCACGATGTGCCTGTGGAGCCACGACCCTGATATCGCAGGGCGTACAATAATTAAGACATACAAATGCAAAATGCATGAAGCACACTGTCCAGTCATGCAACAATCTTCCGCATACCTCGCGCTCATGTGGGTAACTCCTATCAACGAGTCTCATAAATGATCTGCCCAATGGCATATGCAATGATCAGTCACTACTCATATCAAGCATACATATGATGCGTATGGGCATGAGTCATGGAGTTACACTAAACATATTATAAGGTGATAAACTATCTTCACAACGAAGATAGGCCTAGATTGCTTTTCACAATGAGTATGGGCCTATCAATGGGCCCTGTGGAGATTTATAATGCGGACATTAAACCAACATTATTCTTACAATATGGCCGTCAAACCAACATTGCTCCCAAGGCATGGCCCGCCATAAAACATCATTACACAAACCATGGAGGCATCGCACATTGCAATGGACCCTAAGGACATCCCGTTGGGCCTCGACCCATGGGCCTTAAATACATCAAATGGGTTGCATCATATGGGCCTTATATAAATCAAGTGGGCCACATCAATGGGCCTTATGTACATTGCAATGAGCCATAACCCTTGGGCCTTTGAATACATCACAATGGGCCTCGTAACATGGGCCTCATACCATGGGCCTTATGTATATCAAATGGGCCACACCAACGGGCTCCATATGTACATCAGATGGGCCACACCCAAATGTAAGTGGTGATAATGATTTCCACCATTAAAATTTCTAAGGCCCACCATAACATATATTTCCCATCCAACCTGTTCATAAACTAACATAGTGATAGATGAAGCGGAAGCAAATATCAGCTTATTAGGAAACTACTATGGCCCCTTAGAAATTTTGAACGGTGGACATTATTGTCCACTACTTTAAATGGTGGGGTCCACTTGAACTATGGATCTGACTCATTCTTTAGCCCATGCCATAAAATGAGCTTTCAAAGTGGCTGGGCAGTTGGGATGCAGCACATGCATCATGGTGGGTCCCACCATCCAGGTGTGGACGGTATGTATAAAACACATGAACCATGGTGGCTTCCACCGTCCACTACTGTGGACGGTGTGAATAAAACACATACATCACTAGTGGGTTCCACGTGAGACCCACCATAATGTTTACTTAACATCCAATCTGTTGATAAGGTCATACAGACCTGGAATGAAGAGGAAAAAATAAATTTTACAATGATCCAAAGCTTCTGGACCACAAAAGGATCTCAACGGCAGATGTTCAATCCACACCATTTCCTATGATGTGGGCCACCTGAGCTTCGTATATGGCTGATTTTTAGGACGGTCCCACTTCCCTAAGGGGCCTATCATATGCATGATGCTGACGTTCGCACACAACACAGTGGGGCCCACTGCGGGGACTCAGGTCCCAGCCCATCCGTCCGTCAATGCAGCAAGTGCTGCCTATGCGCCTCTGGTAATAACAGCGACCTGCTGCATATGTTTTTTAAAAAAGAATATAGTTTTTCTGAGGTTTTTCATGCATGGGGCCCACATTAAAAGAATCCACCTCACCCAATGGATCCTATGGCTCAAGACAAGCCAAACAAGCCCAATATTCGATATATTTCGGTGTATAGAAATATCAGGGTAGATTTCAATGGTAATGACACTATTATCAATGCTATGGCCCACTAGATACTCAGATCAACCTCATTTTTCAGCTCAACACCTAAAATGAAGTGGAGAAAGGAATGGATGGCATGGATTAAGTCCATACATCAAGGTGGGGCCTACATGGACAGCCCTTCTCAAAAACCATTTTTTTCTTGCTGTTGTTGTTAGTACACCCACTGTCACCTCACCCTTCATTGTTTGGCAATGTCGAGTGTCCCTGGATGATTGGGTCACACATATATTTAAGGTGGGCCCCACCCACAGACATGCTATTAGAGTGGGCAACCAAATGATTAGACGACGAGGGTAATCCATACATCAAGATGGGGTTCATCCAGGTGTGCCACACGGCCACTTCATCACACCAAAAAAAATATGAAAGAGAGAGAGAGAGAGAGAGAGAGAGAGAGTGGGACACACACATGTGATGGAGGGACCCCGGCACTATGGGCCCTCCTTTGTATGATTTACAACATACATCAAGTGGGTCCCATTATATATGGGCCCATCGATCAAAATCAACTGTGGAGATCCTTTCTCCACCAAAATGTACGGTCTAAATAACCCTATTTATCCAAGGAAGATACACATCATGATGGGGTCCATGGAGAATGGCCCCATCATGGAATAATCATGAGAATCAAGGTGGGTCATCTGTCACACTTAGGGTCCAAAGTGAGATTTATACCATCAATCAATAGGCCTCACTTGGCCCTTCATAAAAAATAAAAAATAAAAAAGAAATCTAGGCCTAATAGAGCACCCACCTTTCGATCTTCTCGGTCCGTTGGAAAGTTAATCTCCTTGTGCTTCACTTTGATGGAGGGTGATGAGGGATGAAAGGCTAGGATGAAGGATTTGGGATGAAAAGGTGGGCCACACACATGCACTTTTCTCTCACATGAGAGAGCTTGGATGTCCCCTTTTTTTACTTAGCTTAGAATGTGTTGAGAAATGAGAGAGAGAGGGTTATAAGGAAAGAGTGAATGGTGATGGAGTGATGGATGTGGTGAGTGATGGATGTGTAAGAGCTTTTTGACTTTATGAGTAGATTGTGTAAGAAAGGTATGGGGTGTGTAAGAACTTTTTGACTTATGAGGTTGCTTAGGGATGGGTGTGAGGTGATGTATACTTGACATGTACTTGACCCTTGATGGGACTGATTGATTGATGGGTGTGACATTCGGTAGAGATTCTCTTGGATTTTACAACACGTGGCTTTTTCCTCGAACTGAGCACAGGCCCACATCTCCCTACCAAGGTATTGGATCGGTATGCAAGACGTGACGTTGGAACCGCGGCAATGGTGCGGTCGCAATAATATAAGTCTCGGATTAAACCAATTAAAATCTATAAGATACGACTTAGGGTTGCGCACAAACATCGATTATAGGCCACGGATTATCGTACTTCAACGGGAAGGATCGCGGGAGTCGACAGAATAGTACAGACTAGGATACGGGTCTTACAGGTTCCACTAAGTTAAAATGCTTTACTCTGATTGTTGGTATGTGAAATGAATGTGGATCCGAGTGAGGACACATGCATTTTATTAAGTTAACACATGGGAACTCGAGATCGAAGTCTATGTACTCGAGTGCCAATTTTCAAGGTGTTACAGGAGCATTCCTTCCTTGAAAGATTACCGAATTAGCTACAAGGAGAGGGGTCTAAGGTCCCCCTTTCAGGACTAATGATGCATGTGATTGATCCTTTGAGATTGTGTGGATAGACCGTAGAGGAGTTAAGAAATGATTGATTTTTTTCCTTTTCGATGAAGTTGATGGTTGGACCGCTTGATGAGCTAGGGTTTGATTGATGTTGCTGTAGGGGATTTTGGAGGATGTTTGTGGGAGCTGTTAGAGCAGTCCCAGGAGTTGAGATAGAGATTTTTTGACTGTCAGTGAGATCTTGGATTGTATGCTTTAGGGAGAAGCATCTTTCTGTCAAGTGACCTCGGCCTTAGTGGAATACGTAATACTTATTCTCATTGTAATTCATCAGCAGAGGATTTAGAGGTAGTTTAGGTTATAGGGGAGTGAAGAGTTATTTTTGTACTAACGTTGCCATGATTTGGCTGTAAGTTTTTATGAGCCATGATTTGGCTGTAAGTTTTTATGAGTAGAGTGAACCTCATGAACTCCCTATTCATCTACCGCTTCTGGTGGAAGTACTGGACATTTCCCCTGGGTTGTTGCTGTTGTGAGAGTTGTGGCTATGGGTTTTTCTGCGGTGGAGGTGGCAATTAATATCTTTGTTATTGATGTTGAGGACAATATTGCTGGTACTGTTATGCCCTTATTGATATGCACGTTAAGTGCCTTGAGCTGTGGAAATGGTGTTATTTGCTTCTACCAAGCAATGGGTGAAACTGTTGCCGTTTTCGTTCCCATTTCATATGGGTCTTCCTTCGACTTTATTCCATTTGACTGAGGCGGCTTGATGACACCATGGGGAGATCGTCCTTGCACGTATTCCTGTTTCTACTTGCACTCTAGTGTGGATAAGTTAAGCAAAGTTCTTAATGTGTGTGATATCATATATCCAGAAATGCTTGGATTTGTTGAATGGGTGTTCATGGAGATTTTCTCCTCATTGTCAATTGGGGTGCACATTCTAGTGGCCATAGCTCACCATCATCCTATATATGCATATAATGTTTTGTTGCCTTTCTGTCTCAAGGATGTAACTCTACTCTTCTGGGAGCCATGTTTAGGTTGTAGGAAAATCTAAAAATCTATCGACAAAGGCTTGTGAGAGTTGCTTCCAGGTCTTGATCCGATGACAATCCAAGGAAGTGTACTAGTCTAAGGCATCGCCCTTAAGAGATTTTTAGAATTGGAAAATAAGATCTCCTTCACTCCCTACTACTACATTCAGTTCTCCGCATAATACCTTAAGATGTGTCATAGGACATCAACTATTGATGTATCTCTCAAATTTGCATACCCCAAAGTTTTGAGGTACTTGCGCATATTGAAAGGGACATAAGTCCCTAAACTTTTTTGAGGGGAGAGTGACCCCTTACTATCTTTAAAGCTGATTTTGCATAATTTGGAGTTGCTCCCATAACTCCTCTATTTCTATGCAACTCATGTGAGGGATCAACATCTCTTGTGACAAGGAATGTTTTACTTCTTCGACATAGTGATCGATTTCTTCGATTGTATGGCTCCTGTGAGGGAGAGCTTGTTAAAATGTAACTGTGTTCCTGTTTGTGGAAATTTGAAATTGAAAAGCACTTCTGGTCGAGGGAGGCTAAGATTATGGGAAGTGACCCCCTTGTTGGGTATTTGCCACATTTTGTTAGTTGAATTAGGCTTGACACTGACCCTCATCGTGGGTATTCGCCAGTGCTGTCCCTAGGCTTCCAATCAGGGAAGTTGCTGCTTGAAATTGATATAAGATCCCGATTGTGGGATATGTTGGAAGTTGAAATTGATATGAAATCTCGGTTGTGGGATTAGCTATTGATTGGAGACCTTGTTTGCATGATCAATTTGAAATGATTTGAAATCCCTATTGTGAGATGTGATGGAAGTTGAAATTGATTTGAAATCTCGATTGCAGGATTGGGTGGGAATTGACTGGAAACCCTGTTTGTAAGATTGGTTTGAAACTGATTTGAAATCCTTGTCATGGGATGTGTTGGAAATTGATAGGAGATCTTGTTTGTAAAGTCAATTTGAAACAGTGCTGGAAATTGGTTACAAGCCTCGGCTACAAAGTTGTCATGAAATTGACTGGAGATCATGTTTACAAGATAATTTTGAAATTGACTTGAGACCCTTGTTGCGAGGTTGGATGGAAACTGATTGGAAGCCCCGACTATGAGGTTGTTCTGAAATTGATTACAAATCTCAGTTGTGGGATTGTTTTGAGATTGACTCCCGACTGTGGGAGGGTATTAAAAGAAGTGCCCCATGGTCAAGGGCTACACTGGCTAGTGTTGGTGGTTCCATATGGAGTCCGATAGTTATTCCTGATTTTAAACTGGAGGCTAGAAATAGCTAGTGAGCTTATTGTTGTTGCTTTTGAACTGGACCAACTTGGTTATTGGTTATGGTGGCTTATGCTTGAATGAATTGCTGAAAAATATCTTACATTGCTTTTAAGCCTTGTGCCAATTCCTGGATGCTGGTCATTTGCATGGCTTCTACCTGTTGTAGTTGTGTAGGATGAGCTTTTACAAGATCGAGAACGTGGAAGGGTTGTACATCTTCATCATGGTTATCCATAGCCACTTATGATCTAGTGCGGATTATGTTGGGATAAGGGAGACTTTTTCTAGGACGCCTAACATAGAGGCACAATTCTTTGTGTTCTTTTTAGTATGAATGTTGTTGAGGGTCAAATATTGCATATTAGACCTCAGTTATTGCTTGGTTTTACGAACATGATAATGTTTAACGTCCTATTTTAATCATGTTTGTGTTGCAAGGTGAATTTAAGAGTTTGGACTGAAAAAGGGTGATAAAAGTATGGATTTGATGCTCAAGAATCACCAAGGAAAGGGACGGATCTTAAAGGACCGAGATCGAAGAATTTGCACGCCAAAGATCCGAAAAAATCAAGTGATTAACAATAAAGAGGCCTGAAAATCATCCTGAATGCAAGATCACAGGGTTCCTACCATTAGTTTGGTTCAAAACTTTATATCTAGCTCGAAGACCCTAAATTAACTGTACACATCGAATCTCAACCATTGGATCCTAGTGGAAGTGGCCCAATGGACAAATCAGCCCATAAAACACTGATCTGGGGCCCACTTGATATCTAGATATGCTTCAATTTTGGTCTCAACCCCTTAAATGAGGTGAAAAAAATAGATGGATAGAGTGGATTTCTCACACGCATCATAGTGGACCCCACACGCGATGTGCGTGTATACAGCACATCCGCAACCACACTGCACTAAACGGTCAGCCCGGTCAAAGTCCAACCCGACTCTTTTTGCACTAGCGTCCAACAAACGGATGCTATCTCACCGGAGATTGGAAGTGGGCTACCATCATGGCCTCGATGAATGATCAAGACCGTTCATTCGCCCCGGGGGTGGCCATGACCCTAGTTAAGGTGTCTTCTTGGACCCATGCATGTGTACACACGTGGATCGCTGGAAAACACAGGATGAACGACGGAAAGATTTGACATAGTAGGCTGCACCAAACTCGACCAAAACTACCCCTTCTCGACTGAAATCATGCCATGAATCTAATGGACAGGATGAATTTCTCTAAAAACATCACTATGGGGCCCACCAAGCATCTCAGAGTAAGAAAATTTACATGCAATGCATGTTCAATTTTCCCAGACGTTGCGATGCATTGTACAGCCCAAATGATGGTCGGATCTTCAATCCAAACTGTCCAAAACCTTGGGCAGGGGATCCTTACCCCAACCATGGAGCTAAAATTCATTCTTGGAGCGTCCACCGTCCGAAAACCCACTCCAAACGCAAGCTAATTTT
Organism: Magnolia kwangsiensis; assembly: GCA_037074715.1. Taxonomy (NCBI): domain Eukaryota; kingdom Viridiplantae; phylum Streptophyta; class Magnoliopsida; order Magnoliales; family Magnoliaceae; genus Magnolia; species Magnolia kwangsiensis. The sequence goes on from CM073578.1 coordinate 76,526,506, forward strand.
CGTTTCTTATTGCATACGCACGTTGCTACGTAAAGGAGGTCTTCGTACCAACTCCAGCAGCCTCTCCAGACACAAACTGACCATCATGCCTATAAAAGAGGAGGAGAAATGTGAAGAGGGAGCATCTCCAGGCAGCCGTAAAGGCATGGACGTGAAGAAGGGAGAGAGAGCGTGGAGTGTGGGCCGGCCATCTCAGGAGTTTTTCTTTCCTCTCTTCCTTAGTTATTTTCTTTTTGCTTTGTTTAAGAGATTATAGTTATTCATATTTATGGTTGGCTAAACCTCTTAGCTAGGGCTAAGAGGTGAAGCTTGTAGCATGTTTGGAATGTTTGCTTTATTTTGATTCCTGTTTTATTAAACTATCTTGTATTCTAGTTTGATTATGAAGGAATATTTTTAGTTTTTAATGCTTTGTTGTGACTCAAATTATAATAGATTTGCAATAGCTTGAGATATCTTCTTTTCATGTTTTGAGATTGTGAAATTAAGTAATCATGTTGTTCACCACTGTCCCTTGGGTATGGTAGGGTGATGGAATCCTTCATAACTTTCACAATTCTCTTATGACTGGTTGTGAATTTGGTGAATTGTTGTTGTTTGCCTTGTCTCCTAAGCATGGTTAGGTGATGGAGTCACTTCTAATTTTCACCACCCTTATCTATTAATGATTAGATACATGAGAAGTTTAGAGATCTGATAAATCTCTTTTTACCAATTGGATAGGATAGGACTCTGATTCTAGTTATCTCCTTGAATCATTGTAATGTACCTTCCCAATTACTACAAGTGGATCCTTAGCACCCTAGTTTTCCACCTTTGAATTTATAGTCTTTCGTTTAATCTAAAATTGTAGTAATGACCGCTTTAGTTGAAGTAAGAATATGCTAATGTCCTAGAGGGGGTGAATAGGACTTTTTCAAATGTTTTATGATTATTTAAAATCCGATCAAACCTATCCTAAGAAAATATTCATAAATCAGGATTTCTTCAAAGTAAATCTAATGGCTTCCAAGCCAATTAGAGGATCCAATCACAAAACTGATTTAATAATAAACATGATGCAATTCAGAGTTTATGATAGATGTAACTATATGTGAGGTGTGATCAAATATGAAAGCATTTCTTGAAATCACACAAGTAATCAAAGACAAACATCAATCACAAACACAGTCATTTTTATCATGGTTCGACTACTCATCTACTCTACTCCCAGCTGACGCACTCAACCTTTGAGTGTACCGGATTTCACTAAGGAGGTTTCATAACAGGTTCACCTCAAACCAAAGGTTTTAAATCAGGTTCACCTCTAACCAGTACAACCTACACCTAGGATAATAGTTTATGCTCCCACGAGCAAGGGTCAACACATAGCACTCGATTTTAGGCACACTGGCCAAGGATCCACACAAGGAACCTCTTACATTTATGCTCTCACGAGCAAGGGTCAACACAAAGTACCCACTTTTAGGCACACTGGCCAAGGACCTACTACAAGGCCCTAACACGTTTATGCTCTCACGAGCAAGGGTCAACACAAAGCACCCACTTTTATACACACTAGCCAAGGACCTACTATAAGGCCCTAACAGTTTATGCTCTCCACAGATCAACGGTCAACATAAAGCATCCACAACATACACTCTCGCCAGAGGCCTCCTACAAGGGCTTACAAGGGGTGAGAAAGACCTTAGACCCAATCCTACAAAGGAATGATCACAAGGGTCCACTGGACTCTAATGACTTACAGATAAGTAGATGATTCCCGTTTAGTGCATTGTTGAAGATCTCCTCCTTTGATGACGACGAATCTTCTATTTCCTTGAACTGCAACTCAGAAGATGTACCAATACATGGCAACGATTTGGGTCAAGGTAATGATGGAATCCTACTTTAAATATTTTCCTATAAGGGAGATAGAGCGATTCCAATCATCTATGCATTCAAGGCATCCCAGCTTAATAATTTATCATTAAGGTGGTAGTTGGAGGATCCTAGAATGCAGAAGTTCATTCCCCAATCCACTCCATTGAATGTCAAGGATCAAGGTGGATTAGAGGATGAATTCGCATGAGAGAGAAGGCTTAAGGTATATGATCTAGGGTTAAACACACAAAAGTACTCTCAATATTCTCTCTATCAGCAACTGAAGACAAGCTCTCTATATATAGGCAAAAGGTTCCAACGAATATAAAATGGTCACATTTATGACAAAGTTCAATATCATCGAGTGTATACTCTCGATTGCATCGACTATCCGCTCGATAACAAAAACTCAATTGTCAAACGCTTTTGAAACCTTTTGTCAGCTGGTCGAGGAAATCGAACGTGCGTCAATGTCATCGGATTTTGAACTCCGATTTAATCGACACAAGATTCAATTTCTCGATATTTGAAAATGAGAGAGACTTGCCTTTGAAATATTTCAGGTCAAAAGAATGATCAAGGCACACTCGATATCATCAGAATTTGAATGTCGATGATATCGATAGTCATGTCGATGCATCGATAAATCCAAAGGATTTTCTAGTTAAGCTTGATGGACAGTTTATGTCCATTCTTGATGCAATTGACCTAGCCTCGATATCATCAAAATTTGAAATCGATTCTATCGAATGACACTCGATCCAAGATAAAACAGCCTGAAAATAGTGCTGAAAAACAGTGTCCAATTCCAATATAATCGAAGGCCTTCCGATATCATCAAATTTTGAATTCCAAGGATATCGAGGAGTACTACATATCAAAGATCCCATGATTTACTTAGCAAAACTTTGGACACAGCATATGATGTTGATTTTATTGAGTCGCCTTCAATAGACTCAAGATTCAAATTTTGATGATATCGATATAGCTATCGATACATCGATAATTCCATCCAGAAGTATATGCGGTTGGTAGACATCTTTTGTCCTCATTTCAATATTATTAAGTGAGCTTCTGGAGTTTTTTTCTATTTTCATTATCTTGTATTTTCCTTTCATACGCATTGTACTCAAAGTTTTTTATCATAGTGGATTTTATGATGGTGTTCTTGTGGTTATTACTCATGGGTTATGCTTATGATTATACTCATTACGAATCAAATTGACTTTAAAAATCCTCCTTGTAGGATCCCAGGATCGGAACCTGGTGTATGGGTGCTAGGAGCCGAGAATGGGGTACTATGGAGGCTGTCGGTGCCAAATTCGATAATCAAAAATTTTGTGAGCTTAGTTTCTGAGTTTGGGGCATGACAGAAATTGGAATTAGAGTATAACTTGGGAATAACTAAGAACAACATCACATGTTTTCTATAAGTTTAGGACGATTAGGTTTCGAGTGCGTAACCTTCCGATTGAGCTCCTCAACGTGTGATTCTCAAGGTTGATTGGCATCCTTATTCTTCCTTTACGACATGCTGCCCAGGAGAGTGTCCCGATCGACTCTCGCTCCACCACCTGAAGCTCCAATTTTACCATCTGCGACTCTCGTTCCTCCCGTAGAGATCCCTGCTCCCCAGCCTGAGGATGTCATTTGTCACGCCCCAAACTCAGAACTAGGCTCACAAAATTCCCGATCGCCGAATCCGGGGCCGACAGCCTCCGTAGTACCCCATTCTCGGCTCCCGGCACCCATATACCAGGTTCCGATCCTGGGATGCTACAAGGAGGATTTCTAATAACTATTTGATTCGTAATGAGCATAACATAAGCATAACCCACGAACAATAACCACAAGAACACCACCACAAAATCCACTATGATCAAAAACTTTTGAGTACAATGCATCTGAAGGAAAATATAAGATAATACAAGTACGAAAACTCCAAAAGCTCGGCTGCACGCTCCAACGACGGTGAGACTAAGGCTGCGTCCTGGCGTCACCTGCACGCATCAATCATGCATAAGCTTATAGAAAGCTTAAAGGGTGGTGTAAGTGTGTGTGCAATATAAGCGTGCTCAGAATGTAAGGTCAGAGTAATAAAGATTCATGCTGATGAATACATGAATACAATCAGTCGTACCAAGACTATGCAGTGCAAGATGTGAATGCGATCGACCATATCCAGACCATGTGATGCGAGATGCAACTCAAGCATGCCAATCTTCATCATATATCAGTACAGTTCTCATTCTGAAAAATCATCGGGGTCTAGTACACTCTACGTCAGCTTGTCGTCCCTATCCGAACGCACAACTGGGAGAGCAGAAGAGACCTCACTATCTGCCTGCCAATATTGGGCCCGGCTCATCGATAGCGGACCGATTCCTCAAGCTAGTCAAACTCAACCTAGAAGTTGCCCCCTCACTCAGGCGGGTAAGGTCACACCCCTTTCCAACCGACCACGACACAGTGAGAGACGCGGCCTACTGGTATGCGGCCATCGCGCACTCGTGTATCCACTCGGTCTCGACATTGGAGTCATCCTCTGGTACCATCAGGTTTAGGAATTTTCACCCAGGGTCATCTATGGCGCCCGTATGCTAGAACCAAACATTTTCGATATCTAATCCAGCCACCCACGATGCATCTGTGAAGGCTATGACCCTGATGTCGCTAGGGCATACGATAATCACAATCATACAAATGCAAGTGCATGAGTCACACTACCAGTCATGCAATAGTCCTACGTGTGCCATGTACTTAAGTAGGGCAACTCCGCCTATCAGGGAGCCCATAAACATTCCGTCGAAGGTATATGCTATGATCAGTCACTCCACATATCAGTCATACATATGATGCGTATGATCATGAATCATGGATCTACACTAAACATGTATATAAAGATGGGTCTTGTATATAATAAAAATGGGCCTAGACAGCCTATTCACTACAAGTATGGGCCAACCAATGGGCCTCAGGGAGAGTGATAATGCGGGCATTTAACCGACATCATCTTGATAATGTGGGCATCTAACCATCATTGCTCCTAAGGTTCGGCTCGCCTTAAATATCATTAAATAAATCATGGCAGAATCACACATTGCAATGTGCCTTAGGTACATCCCATTGGGCCTCAAATACATCAAATGAGCCATATCTCATGGGCCTTATATTCAGCAAGTGAACCATCCCAATAAGCTTCACCAATGGGCCTTAAGTACTTTGCAATGGGCCATCACCCATGGGCCTTGGAATGCATTAAAATGAGCCCAATCACATGAGCTTTGTATGCATCAAATGGGCCTAATTACATAGGCCTTATATATACCAAGGTGGGCCTCAACAGTGGGCCACAAATACATCAAATGGGCCCACACACATGGGCTCATATATAACAAAGTAGGCCTCGACAACGGGCCACAAATGCATTAAGGTGGGCTTAATCACATGTCAAGATGGGCCTAAATACATCAGCCCATATATACCGAAGTGGGCCTCATGTGAGGCCCGCCAAAATGTTTATTTTCCTATCCAATCTGTTGATAAGGTCATATGAATAGGAGCGCACCAAAATGTCTATTTACACCCAATCTGTCCAAGCCCACATCGATGTTTATTTGCCACCCAAACAGTCCATAAGGTCATGTGGACCTAGAGCTCATGGTGACGTTGGTTCACCATCCAAACTATTCATGAGGTCAAGTGGACCATGGGCCCACTGAAATGTTCATTTGCCATACAATTGGTCCATAAGGTCACATGGACAAGGAGGGCCCACTGTAATATTTATTTGACATCCAATATATTTAAAACAAATCGCGTGGACCTGGGAAAGCTGGGGTCCACTGGAAATGTTTATTTTCCATACAACCTATTCACAAGGTCACGCAGTCAGGGGGCCCACTGTGATATTTGTTTGACATCCAAACTGTTAATAGGGTCACACGTACGTGGAGCCCATTGAAATGTTCATTGCCATCCAAACCTGTTCATAATGTCACGTGGCCAAGGGCTCACCTGATGGACGGCATGGACACAATACATACATCTGAGTGGGGGCCCACGGCCACGCCACCGCTGGGCGCTGGCACGTTCCAACAGCATGGGCCCACTATAATGTTTATTTGTCATTCAACCAATTCATGAGGCCACGGTCGGGGGCCCACCACAGGGTGGTTCGCCAATCCAACCCACTCATTATATGTGTCCCATCTAACTGAGGGTCCAAACAAAGTTTCAGCCATGTCCAAATCTCAGGTAGGCCCCACCAAGTGCTTTTATATGTTTCAGGCATGTCTTCACATGATTTTAGATGGTATGGCCCACCTGAGTCCGTATACAGCTGATTTTTGGCAGGGCCCCACTGCCCTAGGGGGCTTCCTAATGGACGGTGTGGATTTATGAATCGCACCACGTGGGGTCCACTGTTGGAGCCGTGAGCCCCAGCCACCTCGTCCGCCCGCCACTCGCCAGCGCTAGACGCTGGCATCCCCTTTTTTTTTTCCTTTATTTTTTTTTATATATATTTTTTTTAAGCTAGTAAGTACACACCCCTGACAGTACACACACTCCACGTTAACCTCTTCACTCCAATGCCCATATACATCATCATGGTGGGTCCCACATGTACGTGGCCCACCATACCCATATACATATATATATATATATATATATATATATATATATATATAATATTAACATAATATAATATATATGTATATATATACATATATCAATAAATATGTATATATACATATATCATATCACCTAAAATGTGGTGGACCACACCAATGATGAATGGAGTGGATTTAACATGGCCCACTTCATTCTAGGGCGAGGAGAGAGAAAGAGAAAAAAAGAGAAGAAAAGAGAGATACGGTGACATAGAGGGGAGGGTCCTCGCCACTATGGGCCCTCCATAGTTACAACACATACATCGAGTGGGTCCCACAACAAGTGGGCCCTTAAAAATTGAAATGAAGGATGATCACCCACCTCTAAGCCTCCTCCTTACTCCCTTGGCCTCCAATGCTCCTTTGCTTGACTTTTAACGGTGGTAGATGATGGATCAACGGTTGAGATAAGAGATGAGAGAGTAGGGAAGGTAGGCCACACTTGGCATTTGGGAGAGGGAGAGAGAGCTTGGACGTGTGAAGCTCTTTTACTTGGAATTTTTTTTGAGAATGAATGAGAGAGAGAGGGGAGTGATGGGTGAAAAAGGGTGATGGAGTGATGTGGTGTGATGGGTGATGGGTGGAGTGGTGTGTTGTAAGAAGGGATGAGTGGAGAGAGAGGTGAAGTGATGTGAGGGTTGACCTTGGGCTAGCTTGTGTAAGAGAAAGGAATGAGTTGTTGTACTTGGGTATGGAGTGACTTGACTTGTACTTGACATGAGTGATTGATTGATTGATGGGACATCTCATAGAGATTCCTTCGTAATTCATAACGCGCGGTGTTTTCTTCGAATTGAACGCAGACTGACATCTTTTAGCCTGGGTATCGGGTCGGTGTGCGATTCGCAGCATTAAAACCCCTGCGACGGCGCGGTCGCTAAGGTATAGGTTTCAATTTTAGGTTTCAAATATAAGTCTCAGCTTAGGATCACACGCAAACATCAGAAAGTGGTCGAGGATTGCTGAATTCGACCGGAAGGATCGCGGGAGTCGACGGAACAGTACGAACTAGGATACGGGTCTTACATCATTCCTCCACCTGAGGCCAATACGGAGCTGACCGTAACTGTAAGTGCCTCTCAGTTACAGTAGATGTTGCAGGCTGTGACGGCTGCGCTTCTGGGACAGAGTAGGTGCCCAGTTGTTTTGCTAGAGCAAGCAAAGCAGGAGAGTACGAGTGCCCTTCTTCGAGAGTTCAGACAGCTCGATCCTCCACATTTTTAGGGCAAGCCCGATCCGACAACAGCTGAGAGGTGGCACTCCGATATGGAGAAGATTTTTAATACTAAGGCATGTACGACCCAGCAGCAAGTCCAGTTGGTAGTATTTCTTCTACAGGGTGAGCCCGAGCACTGGTGGACCTCTATTACACATGTTGTAGGGCCAGATTTCCAATGGACATTGGAGGATTTTGTAGATCAATTCAAGCAACAGTATTTTTTTACCACATTCGTCACCAGCGAGCATTAGAGTTCGAGACCTTGGTGTAGGGGGACATGACCATGGCACAGTATACTATCCATTTTGTGGCGTTATCGAGATTCGTACCATATTTGGTTGATGACGAAGGGCGGAAGGCCCACTTTTTTTAGAATGGCTTACGTTACGGTCTTCGTGGCAGTGTTATTGGGCATGAGCTCCCGACCTTTCAGGCGGTAGTACAGAGGGCCCAGATTTACGAGACTGAGTGAGCTAACTCACAGACCTATCAAGATCAGATAAAAGGCCTAAAGAGGCAAGCCCCCTCCAGTAGCTCCCAGCAGCATCGATGGCCATAGAGGTATAGGAGTCACCCACCTGTTAGAGCACTAGCAGCACCTCCAACGCCACTCCAGTAGCCCCTTTTAAGGACCTATTTTGGATGTGGTGGGATATGGCACTGCGTGTCTGAGTGCCCCCGCCCTCATCTACAGCAACTGAGAGGGCTAAAGAAGCCTCCAGCGCAGCAGTAACTACAGCAACAGGGACCCCATCAGTAGCAACCACAGCCACCTCAGTCACCGAGGCCCCAGCAGTAGCAAAGACAACAGTATAGGCCGCCACAGAGGCAGCACAGCACCAGGGACCTCAAAGGGGACAGGCACCTCCCCAGCCAGTTCAGGCTAAATTCTAAGTGGCTCAGCAAGACCCGCAGACCTCTGGAGGAGTCATTGAGGGTATACTTCCTGTCACGCCCCAAACCCAGAAATCGGATTCACAGGAATCCCGATTGCCGAATCCGGTGCCGACAGCCTCCATAGTACCCCATTCTTGGCTCCTAGCGTCCATACGCCAGATTCCGATGCTGGGATCCTATGAGGAGGATTATTATTTTAATGTACATTTAATTCGTAATAAGCATAACCACAAGATTACCTAATTCACAAAGGTAACATCATCATCACATATCCACTAATATAATCTTTTGAGTACAATGCTGAAAGGAAAATACATAAATCGAAAATCAAGCTCTAGAAGACCACTGCTGTAACACCCTGAAAATCGGGGGTCGTGTATAAACTCAACTCCCGAGTTCCAGACCGTCACTTATGCAACAAAAATGGTTATGATTCAATGTTGTCTGATTTAAAGCATTCACATGAGTAAAAGTATACCAAAACTGCAATTCATACTTCAGATCCAGTGATAAAAGCAAGCGGAAGACTAAACAAGATATATATCACTGTATGGAAAAACAAAGTAATCTCAACTGTCTCCAAAGTATGACTACATCTCTGAGTCTCATATACATGTACATAACAAAAGAATAATGTTCAAAAATAAAAGTCCCACTGATGTCCCCTCGATCCAGGTCACCTACGGAAAGCCGTCATGATACTGCATATACGAGAACTCATCCTGGTCCTCGTCATCATCTAGCTCCACCTCCTGGATCTCATCGTCACCTGCAACTACAACAGGGTCTGGTGGGTGTTGCAAACACCATCCCGTAACGTGGGAATGAGTGATCAACTCAGTGGAATCATAGAGCAAAGATTAGCATGTTCACAATTCAGTCACGCGATAATAGTAAAGCAGTAAATCAGACAAGTCCTAATACTGTTGTTAATGCAAGATGATATGACGTGATGTATGCCCTCACCGACGATCACCCTCATACGGCAACATCTTACGACCGCGGCATGCCACACTCCCTAGAGTGCTCCACATCTTCCAGGCACATGCAATGCTATGGTGATATGATTACCAAGTTGTTATTAGTCCATTCAAACAGCAGGATTGGGAAACTAAGGTACCTCCCTTGTATCAATCCCAACACGGATCCTGTCTAGGGTCGTCACTCCTAGTAATCTCATACGATGTACATTTCGTAGGTCGCTGCAAGGGCTGCCAGGGCTGTTGCTCGCACTCGTTGCACCGCTCCCCCATCACCTTATCAATACAGGCCTACTGTACTCTACTGCACGGAAGGGTCGTCGCCTCCCGTGAACTCAGAATACGCTCGCGGTCACTACAAAGGGCTCGTCGCCTGATCAGTGTAGGCCGACAGCTAGAATATAGTGTCCCATATCACCATAATCTGCTCACGAGTCTAGGTGCTCACTGGTCACTACGGGGAGGTTTGTGGCCCCAGCGTAGGCCGACAGCTCGACCACGGTGTCCCATACCACCATGCCCGGCTCATGAGTCTTTGTGGATCAAGGTACCACGGTTAATAGGGTTTACAATGGTAAGTTCAGTACCCTAGGTTCAAGCAGTTATGATACATACATGGTGAACAAACATCGGCCAGTCGGGTTACTTGACGGGCTCGACTAGCGCGATCGCATATCGAATTGAACGACATGAAGTGCGTAAAACACTTCGCGTGGCCTAACCACTGCCGCCAACTCTCAACACGAATCACATTCATCTACGCGTCGTTCGTGGCTATGACCAGTCAGCCACGAAATCGCTCGGTTACCGACTGCCTGGACTAAGTCAAGTCCCACACATCTATGGAATTACTATACAAGGTATTGGAATTGAAATACATCATGTGAGCATGTTAACACATGTTATAACTTTCAACTTAAGCAAATCTTCAAGGCATACTTCCCATGCATATTCAACTTAAGCAAATCCTCAAGCACATACATTCCATGCATGTAATGAAATCATGCATTTTGTCAACATGTAGAAAATCATTTAGGTCGGCATAATAATTGAAAAATCAATCACAAAGTATCAAATAACATCATTTAATTCAATACATACTAATACAAGCATTTATACAAACACATGCACTACACACTTAGGTCTACATATAGCATGTCGACCCAAAGTGTGCAACTAGGCGAATCTCTTCGCCAAACTAATTATGCACGCATTCCTAACTCCCTAATGCGACAACAAACCATGTCAATCACATCAGCAAAATATGAATGCAAACAGTACTTCCTACAAATGACTAAAATGCCCTAAATCTCATATTCTTCGTTAGCTTACGAAACGGGAAACGGAGAGCATTTTGTACATGTCAAACGGCGATGCCGTCAAGAATCTACTATTAAACGACATTGAAAGCATTGGGAACCGTCAATCCAAGCGTCTAAAATCCTCACCTAGTGTCTTGTAGACTCGGGAATTGAAGCGGAGTGTATATGCTTCGTCTACGGCGAGTAAGGAGCCTAATACATAAGATCCATAAGCTACATCGCCATGGAAACAAGAAAAACTCAAATCACCAACTATTTAGGGTTTTTACTTACCTAGGATTGCGGTGGAATCGCCGGGAAAGCGGTAGAGAAGTGTCGCTTAAGCATGTGCAACACGTAGCACAAGTGGCGGGAAGAACTCTCCCACTCTCTCACAATCTCTCACTCTTTTTCTCTTCCCCAAGCTAGGGCTTCTCTCAAATTCGGATGGGAGAGAGGAGTGAGGGTTTCAACCCCTTTTATAGCCTAAAACATTCCCAAAATAGGCTTGGGAACAATGTTTACTTGGTGCCTAACCAAATCGGGGCCGTTTCGGTCCAAAAGGGCATTTCTGGAGGTCCCCAGGCCAAGTGCGGTCGGACTTAAGCTCATGCATACTAGATCTAGCATACATCCAGTTTTCAGACCGGTTGGGGTCCCAGATCGCACGTGGCGGCCCAGTTTCAGTTTAACGGTCACCGCACCAAGATCAGGCCTATAAGTCCCGTGATATATAATAGATATTTTTCCTGATCCAAGGGTGTAATTTGGCTGTATTCCGACGGTCAGAATGCTCGATACTGATGCGTCAAATTTGTGTGCCAGATTTGAATTTGAAATTCCAACTATGTCCCTATTCACACTCTCTTCGGTCCGGGCTCAATGAAATAGCCTGTAATAATCGGTTTGACTTGATTTTTGGAATGAGTGTCAAGCCCAGCTAGACGGTCCTAACGGTCTAAGATAGGAGGTATCGGACTTTCAACGTGCGGTCTAGATCCAATACAAAGATTCAAAGTGGTCCAGAGAACAAACCGGCTTAGAGTTTGATCCGAGGCTTTAGAGCATTATAGCACCCTTAGTTCCACTCGCTTCGGGCCTTGTAGAACGTATTTAAAGTGATCAGGGACCATTTCCCAGCTATTCTAACGTTGCACTAGCTAACCTAGTCAAATTTTCCAAAGGAATGAATTCTACGCAAATTCGGGTCGAGTTGGTACTCGAGCCCAAGGATGGATTTTTCACGGGCGTTACAATCTACCCCCCTTAACAAATAATTTCGTCCTCGAAATTTTGTACCTTTTCGTACTCCTCGAGAAGCTGTGGGTAGTTCTTTCTGATCTCGGCTTCTGTCTCCCAAGTAGCCTCCTCCTCAGTATGATGCGTCCATAGTACCTTCACAAGGGGAATCACCTTGCTACGCAGTACCTGCTCTTTCCGGTCTAAGATGCGTGTCGGTCGCAGGATATAAGTAACATCCTCTCCTAACTGCACCTGCTCCCATCTGATGATATGAGAAGGATCAGCAACGTACTTCTTCAGCATAGAAACATGAAATACGTTGTGGACGCTCGCGAGGGGCGTGGGTAAAGCCAATCGGTAAGCCACTGCTCCCACACGATCGAGGATCTGAAATGGACCAATGTATCGCGGTGCCAGCTTCCCCTTCTTTCCGAACCGAAGGACTCCCTTCATAGGGGAAACTCGCAAAAACACATGATCCCCGACTGTGAACTCTAGTGGCCTCCGTCTCGTATCGGCGTAGCTCTTCTGTCTGCTCTGCGCTGTAAGAAGCCGACGTCGAATAATATCAATCTTCTCTGACGTCGCCTGCACCAACTCTGGGCCGATCAAGCTGCGCTCACCGACCTCTAACCAGCAATGCGGTGCGCGACAAGGTCGCCCATACAGCGCCTCATAAGGTGCCATGCCGATACTCGCCTGGAAGCTATTGTTGTACGCAAACTCCGCATATGCAAGACAGTCATCCCAACTGTCCTTGAAGTCCAATGCGCAAGCTCGCAACATGTCCTCCAGGATCTGGTTCACTCGCTCTGTCTGTCCGTCCGTCTGTGGGTGGAAGGCAGTACTGAACTTCAACTTCACACCCATAGCCTCCTGAATGCGAGTCCAGAAAATAGAAGTGAACCGGGTGTCTCTGTCCGACACGATCTCCAACGGAACTCCATGCAGACGCACGATCTCTCTAATATACAATCTAGCCAGCTCGTCTGCAGAGTTCGTAACTCTGATCGGTAGGAAGTGCGCCGACTTCGTCAATCGGTCGACGATCACCCAAATAGAATCATGCCCCTTCCTCGTCTTCGGCAACCCAGAAATGAAGTCCATGGAAATGAAATCCCACTTCCACTCTGCAATCGGCATAGGCTGCAAAAGTCCAGGTGGTCGGCGATGCTCTGCCTTCACCTGTTGACAAGTGAGACAACGGGACACGAACTCAGCAATGTGGGTCTTCATACCTTCCCACCAGTACGTCCTCTTCACGTCACGATACATCTTCGTGCTGCCAGGATGCATCGCGAGTCTAGTAGAATGCGCAGCCTCGAGAATCTCTCGTCTCAAGTCAGGGACATCAGGAACGCATAGGCGGCCACGGTAACGTAAACCCCCATCCATGCCAACTCGCCAGTCGGCGTCATCATCATCACTGGCCTGCTCTCGAAGCTCAGTAAGATGCGCGTCGTCCCTCTGCGCCTCGATGACACGGTCATCGATCGGAGATCGCACCTGAACATGTGCGATGAACTCGAATGGCTCCTCTACGGTGAGTTTCTGCTCAAAGTCTCGCAAAAACTCAACCATATCCCACTCGGCAACCATCAGCGGAGCCGCAAACTCTATCGCCTTCTTGCGGCTCAACGCATCAGCCACAAGGTTCGCCTTCCCAGGATGGTAAGAGACTTCAAACTTGAAGTCCTTCAGCGTCTCCATCCATCGCCGCTGCCTCATATTCAAGTCCCGCTGTGTGAATATGTACTTGAGGCTCTTGTGGTCGCAAAAGAGCTCGAACTCCTCTCCATAGAGGTAATGTCTCCAGAGTCTCAGTGCGAATATCACGGCTGCCAACTCCAGGTCGTGTGTAGGGTAATTCTCCTCGTGCTTCCTTAATTGTCTCGAGGCATACGAAATTACCCTGTCCCTCTGCATAAGGACACAACCTAAACCAACGCTAGACGCGTCAGTGTATATAGTGTATTTAACCCCTTGCTCTGACAATACTAGCACAGGGGCGGACGTAAGTCTGTCCTTCAGCTCCTGAAAAGCTGACTCCGCCTTATCATTCCAGGCGAACTTCACGTCCTTCCGTGTCAACTGAGATAAGGGTCTCGCGATCTTCGAGAAATCCTGAATGAAGCGCCGATAGTAGCCAGCGAGACCCAAGAAACTCCTCACCTCAGTGACAGAACCAGGCTGCTCCCAGTCCTGCACCGCAGCTACCTTAGACAGGTCAACTGCCATGCCATCCTTGGACACCACGTGTCCCAGAAACTTCACCTCCTGCTTCCAGAAGTCGCACTTCTTATACTGTGCGAACAACTGATGCTGTCTGAGCGTATCAAGGACCAAACGCAAGTGCTCCTCATGCTCCTCTCGACTCCTAGAGTATACCAAAATGTCGTCGATGAAGACAACGACGGATCGATAGAGGAAAGGCCGTAGTACCCGGTTCATCAGATCCATGAACACAGCCGGTGCGTTCGTGAGACCGAACGACATCACGAGGAACTCGTAGTGACCAAAACTGGTCCTGAACGCTGTCTTCTGCACGTCCTCATCTCTGACGCGCAACTGATGATATCCTGACTGAAGATCAATCTTCGAGAAGTACTGCGCTCCTCTCAACTGATCAAATAAGTCATCGATCCTGGGCAAAGGGTACTTGTTCTTCACTGTGAGTTGGTTCAGCCTGCGATAATCAATACACAATCGCAGCGAACCATCCTTCTTCTTCACGAACAAGACCGGTGCTCCCCAAGGAGATACGCTAGGCCGTATAAGGCCAAGCTCTAGTAGACCATCAATCTGCGTCCTCAACTCCTCCATCTCACATGGTGCCATGCGATACGTCGGCAGTGAGACGGGTTTAGAACCAGGAATCAGATCGATAGTGAAATCGATCTCACGTCGGGGCGGCAAACCAGGGATCTTCCTGAACAGATCCCCGAACTCAGAAACAACCGGCGTCTGCTCAAGTACCTGGGCACCAGCGTCGTGCAACAGGGTGGCGTAGCTAAGAATGCGGAAAGGAAGATTTACCCGCACTGAAAATGTGAAAGGCGTGCCCTCAGGCTCGTACACCGTCACCACACGAGCCTCGCAGTCAATCTCGGCTCTCGCTGCAGTCAACCAGTCCATGCCAAGAATGACGTCGAGATATACGAGCGAGGGATCGACGACCAAATCAAGAGTCATCGTCCTGCCTCCCAGATCAAGTAAACAACCCTCACACATCTGGGTGACATCCGAATAATCTCCATGAGCTGCAAGGACTCGCACGCTATCCATAGTAATAGTCTGCAACCCAAGACGTCTGACTACGGCACGCGATATCAAAGAAATCGTGGAACCAGTGTCCACCATGACAAGAACGGGAGTACCTCCGATATGGCCCGTGACCTCGAAGGCTGAATGCTGGAAAGTCGGCGTCGTAGCTGCCTCAGCGGTCAGTGCATGAACTCGAGCCTGCTGTGGCCGGTTCGGCCGCTGTGTCAAGGGCCGTGGGGGCTGTCGAATCTGCGATACTGTGGGTCTGAAAGAGGACTGCGCAGGAGCTGACCGTATAGGCGGTGCTGATATCGCCTGTGGACGTACACGATCAATCTTCTGCGGCGGCGAGAACCCACTGTCCCGCATCCTCGTAAAGCAACTCGGCGCTAGGTGGCCCGTCCTCCCACAGTATGTGCATGATAGATCAGGGCGCCGAAACGGTCCTACTGGCGCCGTGGTCCTGGTAGGAGGATCAATGCGAGGCCTCTTGCCCGCGAAGGGCCTATCTGGCAACTCCGGTCGCGGCCTAGAAGTAGTCGGGCCTCGTGATCGCGCAAGTCGATCCACGTCCTGCTCTGCCCGCATGGACATGTGAACCAACTCCGCATAGGAGGAGAAACTGATGCAGCACATCTTCGACCGAATATCCGGTCGCAAGCCCTCCAAAAAGCGCCGTATGCGCATCTGCTCATCAGCTAGAATCGTCGGGACGTACCTGCCCAACTCTGTGAACCGATGCTCATACTCGGTGACCGTCATCGCTGCCTGCCTGAGACGGAGAAACTCATTCTCCCTCTCGTGTCTGTAGGTCTGAGGATAATACTTCTCATGGAAGCGAAACTCGAATGCTGCCCATGTCCATACGAAGTCTGCGGTAACAGTCCGCAATACACTATCCCACCACATACTGGCCTCTCTCTCAAACTGGAAGGTAGCCAGCTCTACCTGCTCTGCCTCAGTACAGTGCAACATGCGCAGAATCTTCGACACTCGGTCGAGCCAAAACTCAGCCTCCTCGGGTCTGTGAGAACCCGTGAAAGTAGGAGGCCGCAAGCGCTGAAATCGCTCCAGGAGGCCCCGTGTGTCGGCAGGGTTCCCCGCAGGGAAAGCAGGCTGCGCAGGAAGTGCTATGCCCTCATCCTGGGCGTAAGCATAGGCATCCTCAGCTGGATGCGCAGGTGGTGTAGGCGGAGTAGGTGCAGTCGCACCCCCACCCTGGGCTAAAGTCCCGACTATAGTAGTCAATAGCTGCTGCTGCTGTAGCATCATAGCCATCATCTGCTCGAATCTATCAGGTGGTGGAGCAGGCTGTGGCGGATGAGGTGCGGAAGTAGATGCGCGCTGTGGCTCTCTAACTGATGGTGTAAATGGCGGTGGTCCATCTGTAGGACCAGTAGCAGGCTGAGACGATCGAACAGTCTCAGGAATCGGGCCCACAGCAGGGTCCGGACGAGTGCCAGACTGAGAAGGAGCCTGATCCATCTGCTCTAACAATGAAAGCCGAACCGCGCTCCTCGTAGTCTTAGGTGGCATTCCCTATATTCAAAATAGGGCGCAACCTTGTCAGTCTCAATTGCACAAATACACCACAATCATTCACTAAAGAGTCAAAGGCATTCCATGCATTTCAATTAATCAAAATTGTCACAATACAAGGGATATATCCTTACAAGCATCATGACTAGAATGACATGGAAATTAAGACAGTCAAGCAACAGCGACAAAAGCAAAGCACTAGCCCTAATAGGCTTTACACACATGAAACAGAAAATAGTTAACTATTCATAACAACAACAAAGATCGCGTTGCTAGTCGGAGTCTGGCGACGGAGGAGGAGCACCCTTATCCTGTAAGCAACACAGGATTGCCTTCAAGGTGCGAGTCACCTTGCCAAATTTCTTCTTCGTAACGGCCTTGGCATCAGCGACCTCTGCTCGAAGTTCTTGGACTTCCCTTCGCAAAGCGGTCTGACTCTCCTCCATCCGAGCAATGCGATCGTCAATAGTAGTCTGCGCAGAAGGAGGAGGACTCTCATCAGTATCCTGAGCCTCCTCTTCTGCTTCTTCCTGAGTCTCTTCCTGAGCTTCTGCACTAGGTTCTCCTTCGCTTTGATCTTCCTCTTCATCAAAGTCGTCCCCACTATCCCTTTCAAGTTGATTTTCACGATATTGCGACCCAATCTTCATCTTAACCATCGTCGACTCATCGATGGTGTGAATCGATACCGGCAACTCGGGTCCAAGTCTATAGGCAAACTCAAGCGCAATTCTGCAAATGAGTCGGCCAAAGGGAAGGGATTCGGATGTTCTTCTCGACCTGGCTATGAGAACTATCTGCCGTAAGATGAAAGTGGCCATACATACGTTCTCTCCCTGAGCCACCAGAAATAAGAAATCGACCATAAGACGTGTACATTCAATGCGGTTCGTCGACCTAGGATAAACATTGAACGTGCAGATGTGATGCAGCAGACGCAAATCCTCAGACATGTACGTCGCCTTGAGGCTATTATTAGGCTGCCATGGAACCAACTTACCGCACAGAAACCTGGTGCGGCGATCTCGTTCACGTCTAGTCCTCAAATTTTTCTCACTTGGATGTACATCACCTAGAGGCACGTTGAGAAGTCGCGCAACCAACTGGACGTCGATCGTAGCCATCCGATCTCTACCAAAAGGGATTTTGAACTGCAAGGGCTCCAAGGTAGGACTCTGGATGCTAGCATAGAAGGCACGAACAGTGCTCACATTAGCACGAGCGCGAGCTTCAAAGATCGGTCCCCAGTGCGCAGCTTCAATGCGTTCGAACAACAGATATTCGCCGAACAATCGCCCATCTACGTCCGCCTCAAATAACACTCTACGATCAGTGTATTCACCATGAGGCATCTCTGATAGGATGGTTCGTCCAAGGTGTGCATGGGGATCCAAATCCCGCTTCGTACGGCACTCCAGGACTGCAGCTGGACCTGCGGCGGCGCTTGAACTTGCGGCACCACCCCGCGGTCTTCTCAATCGAGCAGGGCGGCTCGGCCCAGCCTCGTCTGTTGCAGTTTTCCTCTTACCCATCAAAGACAGGATGGATGAGAGTGACAAAAGACCCAAAATAGCTTCCACGAAAGCCATGGAAAACGCCGAAAATGCGGAGAAATGGCTGCCCAATCTGACAAAAGGAAATCTAGGCGTCGTAGAGGGATGCTTCAAGCTTCCCAAGGCTGTAGTTTCAGGGAAAAATAAGAACAAAAAGGTGGAATGGAGCTGCTCACGTTTTCGACACTATTTGGGGGATTTTTGGAGCTCCAAATGGGAAAATCTTCAAGGAAAGGGGCTGCCAACACCCAATAATCGATGGGTGGTGGTCGGTTTTGGCCAAGGAAGGGATTAGGATGGGTTTGGGTCGCCGGGATTTGGAATGGAGCGCTGAAAATCAAATCTAGGGCATGCAAGGGGGCTGTTTGTGAAGGAGAGGGGTGTTTTAGGGGTTTTCG
The DNA here is from genome assembly GCA_037074715.1 of Magnolia kwangsiensis. Taxonomy (NCBI): domain Eukaryota; kingdom Viridiplantae; phylum Streptophyta; class Magnoliopsida; order Magnoliales; family Magnoliaceae; genus Magnolia; species Magnolia kwangsiensis. The sequence goes on from CM073578.1 coordinate 76,545,435, forward strand.
TGGGATGGGAGGTACCTAGGGGTGTTGTGGGAGACATATAAGTGGGTGCGCCCAAAGGGCAGCACCGTCCGAGGTGGCCGGCCGGCGATGCATCGCCCGGCCGGCGATGGCATCGCCGGCCAACCTCCAGGTTGGCCAGCGGGACCCCATGGGTCTGGTCCCCCATGGTCCCAGGGTCCCAAAAAGTCTAGTCCCACCCCTTAGTTCATAGTATTTTGGTCCCTATGGGCCCAAACATGTTTTTGGGGCTTTCCGGGTCCACATCGCAATCCCGAATACCAAACCATATGATGCAGCATATGAATTTGGGGTAGAAGGATCCAGTACATCTTTCTAGCTCCTTAGTTGCTAAAGAAAGTGAAGTTAGAATGGCCTTATGGCCATTTTTCATGAAATTTTACTATTCACTGTAAAATTTGGTGAATGTACTAATTTGTGTTATTTTCACATTAGGTTTGATGCCTAACATGAAATGGATACAAAAGAACTGAAGGTTGAAGTGTTTAGAGAAGGAATTTTGAGAATTTTTGGCAAAACGGGGTTTTTAAGCCCTGGCGATTGATTACTAGAGTCGTGGTCATTCCACGACCCATGGATTCACTTTTGCGGTTTAAAACCGCTCATAGGACGTCTCCACCCGACTTCCTACAGCTTAGAAGTGATTCGGGTCGCTTTACGCGACCCGAGATACGTTACAGACTCGATCTTGCGATCGATCCTTATAGACTTCGCCTATCGGCGAATCTGTGATCCTAGAAGTGTTTCTAGATCCTTCTCGCACCCACCTAAGTCAAAGGAAGCGACAGCGTACGTCGCAAGACCATAACCCAGGCCCAGTATACTCTCATTCATGCTCTGATACCAACTTGTAACACCCTGAAAATCGGGGGTCGTGTATAAACTCAACTCCCGAGTTCCAGACCGTCACTTATGCAACAAAAATGGTTATGATTCAATGTTGTCTGATTTAAAGCATTCACATGAGTAAAAGTATACCAAAACTGCAATTCATACTTCAGATCCAGTGATAAAAGCAAGCGGAAGACTAAACAAGATATATATCACTGTATGGAAAAACAAAGTAATCTCAACTGTCTCCAAAGTATGACTACATCTCTGAGTCTCATATACATGTACATAACAAAAGAATAATGTTCAAAAATAAAAGTCCCACTGATGTCCCCTCGATCCAGGTCACCTACGGAAAGCCGTCATGATACTGCATATACGAGAACTCATCCTGGTCCTCGTCATCATCTAGCTCCACCTCCTGGATCTCATCGTCACCTGCAACTACAACAGGGTCTGGTGGGTGTTGCAAACACCATCCCGTAACGTGGGAATGAGTGATCAACTCAGTGGAATCATAGAGCAAAGATTAGCATGTTCACAATTCAGTCACGCGATAATAGTAAAGCAGTAAATCAGACAAGTCCTAATACTGTTGTTAATGCAAGATGATATGACGTGATGTATGCCCTCACCGACGATCACCCTCATACGGCAACATCTTACGACCGCGGCATGCCACACTCCCTAGAGTGCTCCACATCTTCCAGGCACATGCAATGCTATGGTGATATGATTACCAAGTTGTTATTAGTCCATTCAAACAGCAGGATTGGGAAACTAAGGTACCTCCCTTATATCAATCCCAACACGGATCCTGTCTAGGGTCGTCACTCCTAGTAATCTCATACGATGTACATTTCGTAGGTCGCTGCAAGGGCTGCCAGGGCTGTTGCTCGCACTCGTTGCACCGCTCCCCCATCACCTTATCAATACAGGCCTACTGTACTCTACTGCACGGAAGGGTCGTCGCCTCCCGTGAACTCAGAATACGCTCGCGGTCACTACAAAGGGCTCGTCGCCTGATCAGTGTAGGCCGACAGCTAGAATATAGTGTCCCATACCACCATAATCTGCTCACGAGTCTAGGTGCTCACTGGTCACTACGGGGAGGTTTGTGGCCCCAGCGTAGGCCGACAGCTCGACCACGGTGTCCCATACCACCATGCCCGGCTCATGAGTCTTTGTGGATCAAGGTACCACGGTTAATAGGGTTTACAATGGTAAGTTCAGTACCCTAGGTTCAAGCAGTTATGATACATACATGGTGAACAAACATCGGCCAGTCGGGTTACTTGACGGGCTCGACTAGCGCGATCGCATATCGAATTGAACGACATGAAGTGCGTAAAACACTTCGCGTGGCCTAACCACTGCCGCCAACTCTCAACACGAATCACATTCATCTACGCGTCGTTCGTGGCTATGACCAGTCAGCCACGAAATCGCTCGGTTACCGACTGCCTGGACTAAGTCAAGTCCCACACATCTATGGAATTACTATACAAGGTATTGGAATTGAAATACATCATGTGAGCATGTTAACACATGTTATAACTTTCAACTTAAGCAAATCTTCAAGGCATACTTCCCATGCATATTCAACTTAAGCAAATCCTCAAGCACATACATTCCATGCATGTAATGAAATCATGCATTTTGTCAACATGTAGAAAATCATTTAGGTCGGCATAATAATTGAAAAATCAATCACAAAGTATCAAATAACATCATTTAATTCAATACATACTAATACAAGCATTTATACAAACACATGCACTACACACTTAGGTCTACATATAGCATGTCGACCCAAAGTGTGCAACTAGGCGAATCTCTTCGCCAAACTAATTATGCACGCATTCCTAACTCCCTAATGCGACAACAAACCATGTCAATCACATCAGCAAAATATGAATGCAAACAGTACTTCCTACAAATGACTAAAATGCCCTAAATCTCATATTCTTCGTTAGCTTACGAAACGGGAAACGGAGAGCATTTTGTACATGTCAAACGGCGATGCCGTCAAGAATCTACTATTAAACGACATTGAAAGCATTGGGAACCGTCAATCCAAGCGTCTAAAATCCTCACCTAGTGTCTTGTAGACTCGGGAATTGAAGCGGAGTGTATATGCTTCGTCTACGGCGAGTAAGGAGCCTAATACATAAGATCCATAAGCTACATCGCCATGGAAACAAGAAAAACTCAAATCACCAACTATTTAGGGTTTTTACTTACCTAGGATTGCGGTGGAATCGCCGGGAAAGCGGTAGAGAAGTGTCGCTTAAGCATGTGCAACACGTAGCACAAGTGGCGGGAAGAACTCTCCCACTCTCTCACAATCTCTCACTCTTTTTCTCTTCCCCAAGCTAGGGCTTCTCTCAAATTCGGATGGGAGAGAGGAGTGAGGGTTTCAACCCCTTTTATAGCCTAAAACATTCCCAAAATAGGCTTGGGAACAATGTTTACTTGGTGCCTAACCAAATCGGGGCCGTTTCGGTCCAAAAGGGCATTTCTGGAGGTCCCCAGGCCAAGTGCGGTCGGACTTAAGCTCATGCATACTAGATCTAGCATACATCCAGTTTTCAGACCGGTTGGGGTCCCAGATCGCACGTGGCGGCCCAGTTTCAGTTTAACGGTCACCGCACCAAGATCAGGCCTATAAGTCCCGTGATATATAATAGATATTTTTCCTGATCCAAGGGTGTAATTTGGCTGTATTCCGACGGTCAGAATGCTCGATACTGATGCGTCAAATTTGTGTGCCAGATTTGAATTTGAAATTCCAACTATGTCCCTATTCACACTCTCTTCGGTCCGGGCTCAATGAAATAGCCTGTAATAATCGGTTTGACTTGATTTTTGGAATGAGTGTCAAGCCCAGCTAGACGGTCCTAACGGTCTAAGATAGGAGGTATCGGACTTTCAACGTGCGGTCTAGATCCAATACAAAGATTCAAAGTGGTCCAGAGAACAAACCGGCTTAGAGTTTGATCCGAGGCTTTAGAGCATTATAGCACCCTTAGTTCCACTCGCTTCGGGCCTTGTAGAACGTATTTAAAGTGATCAGGGACCATTTCCCAGCTATTCTAACGTTGCACTAGCTAACCTAGTCAAATTTTCCAAAGGAATGAATTCTACGCAAATTCGGGTCGAGTTGGTACTCGAGCCCAAGGATGGATTTTTCACGGGCGTTACAACTGCACACTCCAAGCTCAACACTGCTACAACCTACTATCACCTGCATACATCTATCGTGCATAAGCTTATAAAAAACCTAGAGGGTGGTGTAAGTGTGTGCATAAGATAAATGTCAAGTATTCAATACAATGCCATCATCATACACTACCGGAAATACTGGTAATCTATAAATCGTACATTATCAGAATAAGCAGCAATACTGACAAGATCATGAATTATCAGAGTAAGCAGAAGTACTGACAATATCATAAATCATACGATAACAGAATAAGCGAAAATATGAACAAGTCCATAAGTCAATCAATATCGGAATACGCAATATAAAACAGCTATGCAACAAGGAGTCATGAAGAGTCAAATATGTGGGTGCCGAGGATGCAATGAAATATACAAATCCTGCTAAGCCTGTCTAGGCCATATAAGTACAGAAATATAAGAACCCAAAATATTATATGCCGTGGATGTAATGCAATATGTGGTGCGAATGGAATGACCATGCTGGAGTGTGAAGTCGGGATGATAGTACGTAGTATCGCAGGCTATGGAGTCCATCACAATGAACTTCTATCCAAACCATTCTCATACCTAAATTTGGATAGTCAGACACGATGTGCTAAACTCCTGATCTCAGGTTAGTCGTGCACCCAACCGAAATCCTTGCCATGCGAAGGTACCTATAACAAATAGTTATGCACCACCAGCCCGAGTGGATAGTGAATGAATGAATGAATATGCAATTCTTGCTCAATAAGTCCACATATCAATACGGTTACTCTCTGAAAAATCACCGGGCTCTATTGCACTCTAAACTGAGTTACCACCCCATCATGCGCAACAAGGTGAGTGGAAGAGACCTCACTATCTGCCTACCAATATCGGGCCCGGCTCTTCGATAGTGGACTCATTCCTCGAGCTGGTCAGACTCAGCCTAGCATTACCCCCTCCTCTCGAGCGGGTAAGGTCGTACCCCCTTCCAACCGACCACGACACAGTGGGAGACGCGGCCTAATGATATACGGCCCTCATGTGCTCAGGCATCCACTCGGTCTAGACATTGGAGCAACCTCTAAAACCAAGAGGGTTTAGGGACTTTCACCCAGGGATATCTATAGCACCCCATGTAGAATAGATTTTTTGTGTCCCATCAGGCCATCCACGAAATACCTGTGAAGGTTACGACCCTGATGTCGCTAGGACATATAGTGGTCATGTCATGCAAATACGAGATGCATGCGTCACACCATCCATTCATGCATCAATCCTGTCCATGTCATGATCTCATGTGGGGCAACTCTGCCTATCAGGGAGCCCTATAAATAACCTGCCCTATGGCATATGCAATGGTCAATCACATCTCATAAAAAATATGCAGATGATGCATATGGGCATGTATTATGATGTTATGCTGTCACATACTCATAATCAGAATCAATATTCGGCCTCGACAATGTGGACTCTAACCAACATTGCTCCCAAGGAGTGACCCTCATAGATCCTAACATATAGTGGACTCAAAACCTCATACAAGGGATAAATATACAACACCATGAACCTCACTCAAGAGCTTAATACACATCATGATGGGCCTCTCGCATGAGCCTAATATACAATACCATGGGCTTCAAATACGGGCCGCATAAATATCATATATGTCTCGACAATCGGCCTCGGCAATCGAAATCAACTTCGACAATCGAAATCGGCCTCAACAATCAAAATCGATACTTAAAATTGGCCTCGATACTCGGTAATCAGGATCGATCGATAATCAGAATCGGCAAATCGGTCACGTCAATCGAAATTGAAATCGACAATCGGGATCGATTGATAATCAGAATCGGTAACTCGGTCACGTCAATCGAAATTGACAATCAGGATCGATCGATAATCAGAATCGATAAATCGATCATGTCAATCAGAATCGGCATTCGGCCATGACAATCAGAATCGGTATATCGGTCACGTCAATGGGAATCAACAATCGGTCATGACAACCGGAATCGATTGATAATCAGAATCGATAAATCGGTCATGTCAATCGAAATCGGCAATCGGCCATGACAATCAGGATCGATCAATAATCAGAATCGACAAATCGGTCACGTCAATCGGAATCGACAATCGGTCACGACAATCGAAATCGATCAATAACCAGAATCGGTAAATCGGTCACGTCAATCAGAATCGGCAATCGGCCATAACAATCAGGATCGATCGATAATCAGAATTGGCAAATCGGTCACATCAATCAAAATTAGCAATCGGCCACGACAATCGAGATCGATAAGAATGGGCCTAACAAGGCCTAATGGAAGGTCACAATGTGGACATTCAACCATCCTTGTCCATGAATGTGGACATTTAACCAACATTGCTCCTAAGGCGTGGCCCACATAAAAATAATTACATACATCATGGTAAAATCACATATCTTAACAGGCCTTGAATATGTAACAGGTGGGCCCTGCACCTAGGCCTAATTACATCACATTGTCCCCTCACCACTTTGGCCTCAAATACACAACAGGTGGGCACTGCACGTGGGCCTTAAATACGGGCCTTAAATATACATTAAGTGGACTGTATCCACAGGCCGCACAAAGGGGCCTCATACATTAAGTGGGCCGCATCAGTAGGCCGCACCATGGGTCTCATACATCAAGTGGGCCACACCATGGGCCGTACCATAGGCCTCAAGTGGGCTTGGACCACATCAAAAATCATTGCAATAGTTGTAAGTGTAACAAGTGTCGCTGTATATTATCATTCCATGGGGGACATGGCCCATTAATGATGACCAGCACTGTCCAAACATTGTCCATATAAATCAGCACCGTCCAAACATTACCTATGTAAATCTGTGACATCCAAACATTAAACAGCACATCCCAACATTGTCCAGCACCGTCCAGCATAATCTGGACGGTGTGGATGAAATAATACATCATGGTGGTGTCCAGGTAGTGGCCCACCCGAGATTTGAATCAGCCTTAGCTAGGCTCAAGCGTTAAAACGAGCTTGCCAATGGATGGACAGTTTGAATGGAACACATCCACAAGTTGGACCCATAGTACTTGCTGACGACAGTCCAGCAGTGGGTTCCCACCATCTGGACGGCTGGGATATCACATGAGACCCACAAAACTTGCTGACGTTAATCAGCAGGTGGGTCCCCATCAAAATGGTTGGATGGCATAGCTAAAACACTTTCATCACAATGGATCCCACGTGGTGGGCCATCCCACTATCACACGTGCTGACAGTGTGCATGAAACAGACCTCACATGGGTCCCACTGTCACACTTGTCACATGTCACATGTGTGCACAACACATAATGCAAGTCAGTTGGATGGACGGTTTGGAATTAAAGCACATACATCAACGTGGACCACATCAACGTGGACCACACGTGTGGCCCACCAGAGGATTGAATCAGCCTCTGAGATAGTGTGGATGCACCACACGTGCCCAACAGATGGGGCCCATGATCTGGACGGTATGGATAACAGATCATGGTGGGTCCCTAGCTATTGGACTAATGTCCAACAGTGCCCAAATGGATGGACGGTAAGGATATACAACATATACATCATATGGTGGGGCTACTGGAGATGGCTAGACGGTATAGACATACCTCATACATCATGATGGGGTCCCCACGGCCCGTCCAAATGGACGGTGTGGAAAATAAAACATACATCATGGTGGTGGCCCACGCAGCACCGTTACATACACAACACATGAATCAAGGGGGGTCCCACGCACCAGCGTCTAGATGGACGGCGTGGAGTAAACATATGTAGGTGGGTCCCACGTGGTGTGGCCCACATAAGATATACATAATATATTTATATTATCATTTATATTATATATTTATATGTTTTATTTTTATTTTTATTTTAACAGCAACCAGCGTTCAGACAGATGGACGCTGGATTAAATTCATGCATTGCTGTGTCTCACCGTCTAAGACATGGATGTTGTGGATATTAAATAAATAAATACCTCCAGGTGGGTCCCATCCCACACGTATAGCATGTGTGGTGTGGGCCCCACATGCTGTCAAAGGATGGATGGACGGTACGTTTAAAATACAGACATCATGGCTTCCGTCCCACGTTCCAATCCAGTGGACAGTTTGGGTGTATCACATGCAGTACTGTGGTCCCACGTGGGGCCCACCATAATGTTGTAAGCCATCCAATCCGTTCATAAGGTCACACGGACCTAGATGAACAGGAAAAATAAATTTCATATTAATCCAAAACTTCTGCGTCACCCAAAAGGGGTTTCAAGGGCAGACGTTCAATCTCACTATTTTCTATAATGTGGGCCACCTGAGCCGTGTATACGGTTGATTTTTGGTGGGGGCCCCACTGGCCAAGGGGGTCCACCGATGCACGGTGTGGATGATTAAGATGCATCACGGTGGGGGCCCACACATGGGACCGTGGTCCTGTCCCCTCCCCCTCCCCCAAACATAGCAGGCGTTGCTTGCGGCTTCTGACAGCAGCAGCGCTGGTGCATACCTTTTTTTTATTTTTTTTATATATATATGGGACCCACGTCGGGACAATCCAGTCCGTCCATGGGGTTCTCTTGCTCGTGACGGGTCTGATAAGCCCAATGTTCAATATATTTGATGTATAGAAACATCACAATGGGCCCTAAAATATTTTAGCCATAAATATCACTATTTTCAACAACATGGCCCGCAAGAGATTTGGATTGACTCCATTTTTTTGACTCAACGCCTAAAATGAGCAGGGAAACAAGGTGGACGGTGTGGACACATGCATCATGTATGGGGCCTGTTGTGAGCCCCACTCTCCTCTCCAAATAAGTAAGATGGACGCTGCTTGCTGCAGCGTTCTCTGGACGTTGGCAGCAGCGTCCTCTATGCCCCATCACACTCACGCTTTAGTGGGATTTCACCAAATATGTGGGCCCACCTGATGGATGGTCTTGGTAGAATACATACTTCAATTGTGGGGTCCATCTGAGTGGGCCACACATCACACAAAAAGGAATGAAAAAGAGAGAGAGAAGCACCCACCTCAAGATCTCTCCTTCCTTCTTCCGCCAATGCGATCTAGAGCTCGAATGGATGGACTTCAGCGGTTGAGATCAGACTTGGACGGTGGAAATGGAAGGTAGGAAGGTGGGCCACACTAGTTTTTCTCCCATGGAAGCCATGGATGGTTGCTTGGAGAGAATGAAGGAGAGGGAGATGAAAGAGAGATGGGTGAGTGATATGGTGGGTGTACTTTGTGTAAGAGAGTTTGACTTTAGGGTTGCTTGGGGATGGGATTGTACTTTGACATGAGATGTGATGTGGTACTTGATTGATGTGATGTGATGTGATTGATTTAAAAGATTGTCTTGGGTTTACAAATGCACGGCATTTTCTCGAACTGAACGCGAGCCCACATCTCCTGGCCTGGGTATCGCCTCGGCGCGCGAGATGCGGTATCGGAACCGCGGCAATGACGCGGTCGCTAGGGTACAACTCTCGGATTAAGTTGACTTGGGTTAACGGCGTGTGAATCAGGGTCACGTGCAAATGCCAGTTAAGGGTCAAAGGTTGCCGGGATTCGACCGGAAAGACCGCGGAAGTCTACAGAATGATACAGTTTAAGATACGGGTCTTACACTTCCAGTCTCTTTATGCATCACTCGAGTATTATTTGATTTCGGTGCTTCACACTCATTCATGTCTGAGGATTTTTACCGATCGACTGGATTACCGACAGAGTCTACTAGTGAGTGATTAACCGTATCGACGCCCTTAGAAAAGACCATAGTATTGGGCTATTTTTGTTCATCTTGCCCTGTGTTAGTGGGAGAGATTTTCTTGCTCGTCGACTTGTACGTGTTGCCGATATCAGATTTTGACGTTATCTTGGGCATGGATTGGCTTACCGAGTATTACATCATCTTAGACTGTTCCACGAGGACAGTCACATTCTGCATACAAGGCTTGCCATAGTTTTAGTTTGTTGCAGAGCCCCGAGGAGGGTCGTTGTCTTGCTTGATGTCTTTCACCCTTGAGGAGCCTATTGCCACTTGTATTGATTAGTGGCTGATTGTCTGTGATTTTCTCGACGTGTTCCAAGAGATTACAGGATTACCGTCGCATAGTCATATTGAGTTCCAAATAGATTTGTGTTTGGTACCGCGCCTATCTTGAAGGCCCTGTACCGTATGGCACCGATATAGTTACGAGAGCTACAGCGGCAGTTAGATGAGTTGCATGAGTTAGGATTCATCCATCCGAGCAGTTCTCCATGGGGAGCGCCGGTACTCTTCGTCAGCAAGAAGGATGGCTTGTTGAGGCTCTGCATGGATTATTACGAGCTTAACCGGGTCATGATTAAGAACAAGTACTCACTCCCAAGGATAGATAATTTGTTTGATCGGCTACAGGGTGCACAGTTCTTTTTAAAGATTGACCTGTGTTCCAGATATCATCAGATTCAAGTCTGAGAGGAGGACATCCCGAAGACGGCTTTTAGGATACGTTATGGTCATTTTGAGTTTCAGGTCATTTCCTTCAGACTGACCAATGCACCCACGGTCTTCATGCAGTTGATGAACGAGGTTTTCATCCATATCTCGATCAATTTTTTATGGTCTTCATCGATGACATTCTGATATATTTAAGGACCCGTGAGGAGCATGAGCAGCATTTAGAGATTGCATTGTAGACCCTCCGTGCCCACCAGTTATATACGAAGCTGGAGAAGTATGAGTTTTTACAGGAGAAGGTGAAGTTTCTCGATCACGTAGTGACGAGGGAGGTGTCGCAGTGGATCCCTCGAAGGTTGAGGAAGTACGTCAATGGGGCCAGCCCATGACTACGTCCGAGATCCGCAGTTTCCTTAGTTTAGTGGGATACTATCGGTGGTTCATTAAGGGCTTCCCCCATATTGCAAACCCCATTGACCAGGTTGACTCGAAAGGGCGTAGATTTTGCTTGGACTGACGCATGTGAGTAGGCATTCGGGAGCTAAAGGACCGTCTGACATCCACCCCTGTCCTCACTCTTCCCTCTGGGAGTGATGGATTTATTGTATTTACTGATGCTTCGCGTATTGGTTTAGGTGCTGTCCTGATGCAGCATGGGAGACCAGTGGCTTATGCCTCTCGTCAGCTCAAGGTACATGAGCTAAACTATCCCAGCACGATTTGGAGCTGGCAACAGTCGTCTTCGCACTGAAGCTGTGGAGACAATATCTCTATGGGGTCAGGTTCGAGCTCTTCTCCAACCACAAGAGCTTGAAGTACTTATTCTCTCAGTCCGAGCTGAACATGAGGCAGAGGCATTGGATGGAGCTCCTAAAGGACTATTATTTTGATCTCCAGTACCACACAGGCAAGGCGAACTTGGTGACGGATGCCTTCAGCAATCAGCCGCGAGGCCTGGTGGCACACATGATGATTCAGGAGTGGAGAATGCTTGAGGATATAACAGAGTATGACTTCGATTTTGGTCTATAGTCTTTTATCGTTCAGTTATCGAGCCTGTCAATTCAACCCTCTCATGTTGCAATGGTGATCGAGGTTCAGTAGACAAATGAGTCGTTATAGGATTATCGAGCAGAGGCAGCATTTGAGAGTTAGATTAGCAAATAGGTTCTGATGGACTTCACTTCAAAGGCCGATTATGTGTCCTGGATATTCCTGAGTTGCACAGAGATCTTATGACCGAGGCACATCGATCACAGTTTTCTATCCACCCTGACTCGAAGAAGATGTATCGTAATATGAGGAGACAGTATTTTTGGGCAGGGATGAAGCGCCAGATCTCCAGTTTTGTGGCCGAGTGTGACACATTTCAGCGTGTCAAGGCCAATCATCAGAGACTTCCTGGTCTATTGCAGCCGTTGAACGTCCCGATGTGGAAGTGGGAGCACGTGTCTACCAATTTTATCGAGAGTTTGCCAAGGACTCAGCGTGGTCATGACACTATCTGGGTTGTTGTGGACTGTCTGACGAAGTCGGCACATTTTCTTATGATTCGTGAGACTTGACATACTGACCAGCTCGCCAGGCTATTTGTTGAGGAGATAGTGAGACTGCACAGCATTTCAATCTCGATCGTTTCTAACCGAGACCCAAGGTTCACATCTCAGTTTCGAAGGAGCTTTTAGAGAGTGATGGGCACTGATTTGTAGCTTAGCACAGCGTATCATCAGCAGACTGATGGCCAAACTGAGAGGGTCAACCAGATCCTTAAGGATATGCTTTGGGCCTGCGCGATTGATTTCAGGGGTATCTAGGATGAGCATCTGTGATTGGCTAAGTTTGCATACAACAACAACTATCAGGCGACCATTGGCATGGCTCCTTTTGAGGCATTGTATGGTAGATCGTGTAGATCTCCGAGTTATTCGACCGAGGTCGGAGAATGGCGTCTCCTAGGTCCTGAGCTAGTGCAGCAGACGTCAGAGGCTATCAATATTATCAGGCAGAGGATGCGCACAGCTCAAAGCCGGAAGAAGAGTTTTGCTGATTACCGGCATCATCCATTCGAGTGCGTAGTAGGGGATAGAGTGTATCTCAAGGTTTCACCCATGAAGGGCATAGTTCAGTTTGGAGCGAAGGGTAAGCTTGCCCTGAGATTCATAGGACCTTTCGAGATCACTGAGTGCATTGGCACCATGGCCTATCGACTTGCCTTGCAATCTCAGTTGTCTAGTATCCACAATATTTTTCATGTCTCTACGCTGAGGAAGTGTGGGTCAAACATCATCCCAGTTATTGATTGGCAGCCACTAGAGGTTCGTGAGGACGCTTCTTATATTAAGCAACCAGTTCATATCCTTGATCGGAAGGAGCAAGTCCTCCGGACCAAGGTCATTCCCTTGGTGAAGGTTCAGTAGGGTCACCATTCTGTTGATGAGGCATCTTGGGAGCGTGAGATTGAGATTCGAGAGCGCTATCCCCATCACTTTGACGATTGATTATATGTTGTATCATGTATGTTGTCTCCAATTTTATATGATAATGTTATGTTTTCTCTTTCCTTATAGTTATGTCTAGTTGCGTTGATTGTGTAAATTTTGAGGACAAAATTTTTATTTAGAGGGAAAAGTTATAAGATGCATATCCTAGTTTGTACCATTTTGTAGACTTCTATGGTCCTCCCGGTCGAATTCTGGCAACCCTCGACTTATATCCAACGTTTGCACATGATCCTAAGTCAAGTCCCACATACCCGAAACTTGTATCTTAGCAACTGCACCGTCGCTGCGGTTCCAACGTCGTAACTCGCGCACCGATCTGATACTCGTACTAGAAGATATGGACCCGCGTTCATTTCGAAGAAATGTCGCACATTTTAAATTTTGAGAGAATCTCTACAACATGTCTCATCAAATCAATTCAAGTACACCACCTTACCTCAATGCCACCTCACCCAATAATAAGTACACAGGACCACTCCTTTTACCATAAGTCAACACTCTCTCTCCCCTCACCATCCCACTTTTACAAAATTCAAACTAAACCTTACCTATCCATCCCCTTTCCTTACAACCACCACTCCAACCATCCCTTTAATCCCATCATTTCTCAAAACACTCTCCCAAGCAACAAAAAACTCCATACATCCAAGCCTCCCCAACTCTCCCAAAATTACAAGTGTGGCCCACCCTCTCAACTCTCATCCCCACCATCCAAACTCCATCAACCACCATCAAAAGTGAAGGCAAGAAGCATTGGAGTCTAAGGAATCAAGGAGGAGTGCAATAGGTGGGTGATCCACCATTGAATTTTAAATTCTAAGGATCCACTTATTGTGGGACCTACTTGATATGTGCATTGTATTTAGGAGGGCCCAATAGTGGCGGGGTCCCTCCCCTTCACGTCTCTCTCTCTCTCTCTCTCTCTCTCTCTCTCTCTCTCTCTCTCTCTCTCTCTTCTCTCTCTCTCTCTCTCTCTCTCTCTCTCTCTACCTTAGGTTAAAGTGGGCCCCACTAATATGTGTCTTAACCAAACCATCCATCAATAACGATGAGGCCCTACCATGAAGAGCGTCCGCATCCAAGCCATCCAGGGGCCTGGACACTAGACATGTATTTATAATATATATGATATATGTTATATAGTTATATATATTAATTGTAACACCCCGAATTTTGGCCAACCTGGGATTAAACGTCCTTAGGCAATGGGTCAACTAAAATACCTGAGAAATCGCTCAGAACCCAATTCCATAGCCAAAGAAATCACTTAGGGTTAATTCCTTTAGAAAATAAGAGTAAGTTAGCTAGCGCAACGCTAGAGTAGCTGGGAAATAGTCCTTGATCACTTTAAATACGTTCTACAAGACCCAAATCGAGTAGAACTAATGACTCTATAATACTCTAAAACCTCGGATCAAACTCTAAGCAAGTTTGTTCTCTGGACCACTTTGAAACTTTGTATTGGATCTAGATCGCGCGTTGAAAGTCCGATATCTGCTATCTTAGACCATTAGAACTGCCTAGCTGGACTTGACAATCATTTCGAAAATCAAGTCCAACCGACATTCGCGGGCTATTTCATTGAGCCCGGACTGAAGAGAGTGTGAATAGGGACAGATTTGGAATTTAAAATTCAAATCTGGCACACGACTTGACGCGTCAGTATTAAGCGTTCTGACCGTCAGAATTCAGCCAAATTACACCCTCAGATCAGGAAAAATTTCTATTTCATATCATGAGACTTGCAGGCCTGATCTACGTGCGGTGACCGCTGAACTGAAACTGGACCGCCAAGTGCGATCTGCGAATCCTGCCAGACTGAAAACTTGATGTATGCTAAATCCAGTATGCATGAGCTTAAGTCCGACCGCATTTGGCCAGGGGACCACCAGAAATATACTTTTGGACCGAAACAGCCCCGATTTGGATATGCCCTAAGTGAACTTTGTTCCTGAGCCTATTTTGGGCATTTTTGAGCTTATAAAAGGGGTTGAAACCCTCACTCCTCTCTCCCATCCGAATTTGAGAGAAACCCTAGATTGGGAGAGAGAAAAGGTGAGAGTTTGTGAGAGAGAGTGGGAGTGATTTTCCTGCCACCTGCTACTGCTGCTGCACGTGCTTAGGCGACGCACTCCGATCACTTTCCCGGCGATTCCAACGCACTTCTAGGTAAGGAAAACCCTAACCACTTGCTGATTTGGGGATTTCTTCGATTCAAATAGAATAGTAGCTGATGTACATGTGTATCAGGTTGTCTGATCGCCGTACACGAAGCGTATACGCTCCGTTCGAATCAATACCTTTATAAAGTGAAAGGTGCGGATATTAGACGCTTTGATTGACTGTTTTCAACGCTTTCAATGTCGTTTAATAGTAGATTATTGACGGCAACACCGTTTGACATGTACAACATGCTGTCCGTTCCCTGTTTCGTAAACAAACGAAGAATATGAGATTTAGGGCATTTTAGTCATTTGTAGGAAGTACTGTTTTCATTCATATTTTGCTGATGTGATTGACATGGCTTATTGTCACATTAGAATGTTAGGAATACGTGCATAATTAGTTTGGCGAAGAGATTTGCCAAAATGCGCACTTGAAGTCGACATACTATATGTAAACTTAAGTGTGTAGTGTAAGTGTTTGTATAAATGCTTGTATTAGTATGTATTGAATTAAATGGTGTTATGAATTAGTTTGAGATTGATTTCTCAATTAATATGCTGATGTAAATGATTTCCTACATGTTAGCCATATGCATGATTTCATTATATGAATGAAATGCATGTGCTTGATGATTCACTTAAGTTGTATGTTATAACATGTGCTTGATGATTTCATTATGATTTAGTTTGAGATTGAATTCTCAATTAATATGCTAATGGAACTGATTTCCTATATGTTGGCGATATGCATAATTTCATTATATGTATGAAAGGCATGTGTCAGATGATTTACTTAAGTTGTACGATATAACATGTGTTAACATGCTCACATGGTTGTATTTCATTTCCAATACTCTCACATGATTTGCTGATGTGATTCCATGTGTTTGGGACTATACCTAGTCCAGGCAGTCGGTAACCGAGCAAATTCGTGGTTGGCCTATCTTTGCCACGAATGATGCGTCGATGAATGCGAGCCGTGTTTTGGAGTTGGCGGCAGTGGTTAGGCTACACGAAGTGTTTTACGCACTTCATGTCGTTCAACTTGAGATGCGATCGTGCTAGTCAAGCCCGTCAAGTAACCCGACTGGCCATTGTATGTTCACCCTGCATGAGTCATAACTGCTTGAACCTAGGGTACTGAACTTACCATTGTAAACCCTGTTAACCATGGTATCTTGATCCATGAAGACTCATGAGCCGGGCATGGTGGTATGGGACACTGTGGTCGAGCTGTCGGCCTACGCTAGGGCCACAAACCTCCCCGTAGTGACCAGTGAGCACCTATGACTCGTGAGCAGATTATGATGGTATGGGACACTATATTTTTACTGTCGGCCTACATTGATAAGGTGATGGGGGAGCGGAGCAACTAGTGCGTGCAACAGCCCTGGCAGCCCTTTGTAGTGACCGCGAGCGTATTCTGAATCTACGGGAGGCGACGACCCTTCAGTAGCAGTAGAGTACAGTAGGCCTGTATTGATAAGGTGATGGGGGAGCGGATCAACGAGTGCGTGCAATAGCCCTGGCAGCCCTTGTAGCAACCTACAAAATATATATCGTATGAGATTACTAGGAGTGACGACCCTAGACAGGATCTGTGTTGGGATTGATATAAGGGAAGTACCTTAGTTTCCCAATCCTGTTGTTTGAATGGACTAATAACAACTCAGAAATCATATCACCATACCATTGCATGTGCCTGGAAGATGTGGAGCACTTGAGGGTCGATTGCATGCCGCGGTCATAAGATAGTGCCGTATGAGGGAGATCGTCGGTGAGGGCATACATCACGTCATGTCATATTGTATTAACAACAGTATTAGGATTGTTTGATTTACTGCTTTACTATTATCGCATGCTTGATTTGATAACATACTAATCTCTACTCTCTTATCCTACTGAGTTGATCACTCACTCCCACGTTACAGGATGGTGTTTCCGGACACCCACCAGTCCCTATTGTGATTGCAGATGATGGCGCGGCCTGCGAGGCGGAGCTGGACTTGATGATGATGAGGAGGATTCCTCCTTTATGCGTGATCTGATTGACGGGATTACAGGGAGGTTGATTAGATACCTTGACACTTGTCATTTTATATTTTTAGAACACTCATGTATATCCTTTTGGTTTACTTTTGGAGTATACATGTATGTATATAACCTGGTAACATATTCACACTCTGGAGACATACAACAGTTTATATATGTTATACATACTATCACAGTCTTCCGCTTGTAAATTTAACCGTCTCTGGAGCATGATATGCTGTTTTAGCTTAATCTCACTCGTGTTTGATACATTATCATAGACAACATTCAATCATACATATCTATGTTGCATAAATAACATTTTGGAACTCGGGAGTTGGGTTTTTGCTCAACCCCCCGATTTTTGGGATGTTACATTAATATAATATATATCATTATGATATGAGGTGGGCCACACGTGTGGACCCACCATGTAATATGCATGAGATCTGCACCGTCCAAAACATCCAGGGTCTAAATAGTGGCTCTTTATAGCTTATATATATATTATTTTATATTATAAGATGATATATTATATTATATATATACACACACATGTAAGGTGGGCCACATGCGTGGGACCCACCACTGATGTATGTTTGTATCCACGCCGTCCAGTAATCTGGAAGCCCACCATCATATATATTTTTATCCACACTGCCGGTCCGTTTGCTGGACGGTGGGACCCAGCCACATGTGTGGGGTCCCCACCGTCCAGCTAGGATATGGCCCTCCCATGATGTACATGTGGTACATCTAAACCATCTATCCAGATGACGTGCTCGCCATTGGCCTGAGAAAAGAAAATAATAATAATAATAATAATAATAATAATAATAATAATAATATTTTAAAAAAATGTAGCAGATTCAAACCTATGTGTAACACCCTGAAAATCGGGGGTCGTGTATAAACTCAACTCCCGAGTTCCAGACCGTCACTTATGCAACAAAAATGATTATGATTCAATGTTGTCTGAGTTAAAGCATTCACATGAGTAAAAGTATAGCAAAACTGCAATTCATACTCCAGATCCAGTGATAAAAGCAAGCGGAAGACTAAAGAATATATATATCACTGTATGGAAAAACAAAGTAGATCTCGACTGTTTCTAAAGTATGAATACATCTCTGAGTCTCATATACATGTAAATAAACAAAATCAAAATGTCAAAAGTAGTCCCACTGAGAAGTCCCGATAATCCAGGCCACCTAAGCAAAGCCGTCGTGGTACTGCATATATGAGAACTCATCCTGGTCCTCATCATAGTCCGGCTCTGCCTCCTGAATCGCTGCATCACCTGCATCTAAGACAGGGTCTAGTGGGTGTTGCAAACATCATCCCGAAACGTGGGAATGAGTAGCTAACTCAGTAAAATAATAGAGCAAGGATTAACATGTTCTCAAATCAATCATGCGATAATAGTAAAGAAGTAAATCAAACAATCCTAATACTGTTGTTAATGCAATATGACATGACATGATGGATGCCCTCACCGACGTTCTCCCTCATACGGCACCATCTTACGCCCGCAGCATGCTTGCGTACTGCTCAGTGCTCCACTTCTTCCAGGCACATGCAATGTGATGGTGATATGATTGTCGAGTTATTATTAGTCCATTCAAACAGCAGGATTGGGAAACTAAGGTACTTCCCTTATGTCAATCCCAACACAGATCCTGTCTAGGGTCGTCACTCCTAGTAATCTCATACGATGTATATTTTGTAGGTTGCTGCAAGGGCTGTCAGGGCTGTTGCTCGCACTCGTTGCACCACTCGCCCATCACCTTATCAATACAGGCCTACTGTACTCTCACTGCTACGGAAGGGTCGTCGCCTCCCGTAGACTCAGAATACGCTCGCGGTCACTACAAAGGACTCGTCGCCTGATCAGTGTAGGCTGACAGAAAGAAATATAGTGTCCCATACCACTATAATCTGCTCACGAGACATAGGTGCTCACTGGTCACTACGGGGAGGTTTGTGGCCCCAGCGTAGGCCGACAGCTCGACCACGGTGTCCCATACCACCATGCCCGGCTCATGAGTCTTCGTGGATCAAGGTACCATGGTTAACAGGGTTCACAATGGTAAGTTCAGTACCCTAGGTTCAAGCAGTTATGACTCATACAGGGTGAACATACAACGGCCAGTCGGGTTACTTGACGGGCTCGACTAGCACGAGCGCATCTCAAGTCGAACGACATGAAGTGTGTAAAACACCTCGTGTGGCCTAACCACTGCTGCCAACTCCAAAACATGGCTCGCGTTCATCGACGCGTCGTTCGTGGCAAAAATAAGCCAACCACGAACTTGCTCGGTTACCGACTGCCTGAACTAGGTATAGTCCCAAACCATTATGAATTCACATCAGCCATCATGTAAGAGTATTGGAAATGAAATACAACAATGTGAGCATGTTAACACAGGTTATAGCATACAACTTAAGTGAATCATCAAGCACATGCATTTCATACATATAATGAAATCATGCGTATAGCTAACATGTAGGAAATCATTTACATCAGTATATTAATTGAGAAATCAATCTCAAACTAATTCATAACACCATTTAATTCAATACATACAAATACAAGCATTTATACAAACACTTAAACTACGCACTTAAGTCTACATATAGTATGTCGACTCAAAGTGCGCATTTAGGCGAATCTCTTTGCCAAACTAATTATGCACGCATTCCTAGTATCCTAATGCAACAAGAAGCCATGTCAATCACATCAGCAAAATATGGATGAAAACAGTATTTCCTACAAATGACTAAAATGCCCTAAATCTCATATTTTTCGTCTATTTACGAAACAGGAAACGGACAGCATGTACATGTCAAACGGCGCTGCCGTCGATAATCTACTATTAAACGACATTGAAAGCGTTGGAAACAGTCAATCAAAGCATCTAAAATCCGCACCTTATCTCCTACAGGTGTATTAATTCGAACGGAGCGTATACGCTTCGTCTACGGTGAATAGGCAACTTAATTTATAAGATCTATAAGCTAACATGCTATGGAAATGAAAGAACACTAAATCAGCAACTATTTAGGGTATTTTCTAGTCTAGAAATGTGGAGAAATCACCGGCCAAGTGATTGGAGCGTGTTGCTTAATCACGTGCAACAGGTAGCACAAGCAGCAGGAAATTCCCTTTCACTCACTCTCACAAACTCTCACTTTCTCTCTCACTCTTGCTAGGGTTTCTAGCAAATTCGGATGGGTGAGAGGAGTGAGGGTTTCAAGCCCTTTTATAAGCCCAAACATGCCCAAAACAGGCTTCAGGTCAAGGTATACTTAAGGTATATCCAAATCGGGGCTGTTTCAGTCCAAAAGGACATTTCTGGTGGTCCCCTGGCCGAACGCGATTGGACTTAAGTTCATGCGTGTTGGATGTCGCTCACATCCCGTTTTCAGACCATTAGTGTTCGTAAATCACCCGTGGCGGTCCAGTTTCAGTTCAGCAGTCACCGCACATAGATCAGGCCTACAAGTCTCATGATATGAAATAGAAATTTTTCCTGATCCGAGGGTGTAATTTGGCTGAATTCTGACGGTCAGAACGCTTAATACTGACGCGTCAAGTCGTGTGCCAGATTTGAATTTCAAATTCCAAATCTAGCCCTATTCTCACTCTCTTCACTCCAGGCTCAATGAAACAGCCTGTGAATGTCGGTTGGACTTGATTTTCAAAATAATTGTCAAGTCCAGCTAGGTGGTTACAACAGTCTAAGATTGTAGGTATCAGACTTTCGACGCGCGGTCTAGATCCAATACAAAGTTTCAAAGAGGTCCAGAGAACAAACCGGCTTAGAGTTTGATCCAAGGTTTTAGAGTATTATAGAGCCATTGGTTCTACTCGCTTTGGGTCTTGTAGAACGTATTTAAAGTAATCAGGGACTATTTCCCAGCTACTCTAGCGTTGCGCTAGCTAACTTACACTTATTTTCTAAAGGAATTAATCCTACGCAATTTCTGGTCGAGTTGGTACTCGAGTCCAAGTACGGATTTTTTCCAGGGCGTTACACTATGGTGGGCCACGTACGTCGACCCCACCCTAATGTATACGGTCTATCCAACCGTCCACCCTCTTGGCACTGTCTGGCTGTCCATCTGCTAGACGGTCAGCAGCCGCACCATGATGGATGTGCTACATCCAACCATCTATCCATTTGGCCAGTCATCCATCCATTTTGGATGTGCTACATCCAGCAGTCCATTCTTTTGGCAAGTTTGTGTTAAGACTTAAGACTAAAAATAAGATAAATCCAATATCAAGTGGACCACACTACAGAACACAGTGAAGTTGAACGCCTGCCTTTGAAACCCTTTCTTCTTGGATTACAGAGGTTTTGGACCATTATGATATTTGTTTTCCTCTGTACCCAGGTCTTTGTGACCTTATCCACAGACTAGAGGGAAAATAAATGCCATGGTGGGCCCATTGGAATTTAAAGGTGGAAATCATTATCACCGCTACCATTTGTGGTATGGTCGAGATGATCTTTGGACCTGATTCATTGTTTGGATAATAATCTAAAATGATCTCTATAGATGGATGAATGGTGCGGCCCACTTGTTGTATTGGAGAGGCCCAATATGATGTATTGGGGGCCCATGGGTTAAGGCCCATTGAGATGTATTTGGGGCTCATGGGTTGAGGCCCATTGTGATATACTTGGCTCATTTGATTCGACCCATTTGAATTGGCCCATTTGAATCAGCCCATTGATACGGCCCATTTGATTTAACCCATTTGAATCAGCCCATTGATTTGGCCCATTTGATTCGGCCCATTGGTGCGGCCCATATAATGTAGGCCATTTGATGCATGATCGGCCCATTACTGTTGCCCATATAATGTAGCCCATTTGATGCATAATTAGCCCATTGGAGCAGCCCACATGATGTGGCCCACTTGAGGTATACAAGGCCCAATGAGACGTATGTGAGGCCTTTGTGTGGGCCGAGTGTGATGTATACAAGGCCCATTGCAATGTGTGATTCCACCATGGTTATTTAATGATGTTCATGGCAGGTCGTGCCTTGGGAGCAATGATGGTTTAACGCCCACATTGTAAGTACAATGTTAGTTAAATGTCCGCATTGTAACTCTCCCTAGGGCCCAATGATAGGTTCATACTTGTAGTGCGTTGGTCGTTTAGGCCCTTCTTCGTTGTGAAGACAGTTCATCACTATATAACATGCTAGTATAACTTCATAATTCATGTCCATATGCATCATATGTATGCTTGATATGACGAGTGATTGATCATAGCATATGTCTTCGGGCAAATTATTTATGGGCTCCCTAATAAGCGGAGTTACCCTACATGAGTGCGCAGTACGCACAGGATTGTTGCATGTTTGGTAGAGTGATTCATGCACTTACATATGTGTGATTATGATTATTGTATGCCCTAGCGACATCAGGGCCATAGCCTCCACAGACACATCATAGATGGTTGGATTGGGTACCGACAATACTGTTTCTAGCATCAGGGCGTCATAGATGTCCCTGGTTGAAAATCTCTAAACCCGATGGTACTAGAGGATGACTCCAACATCTAAACTGAGTGGATATATGAGTGCACAAGGGCCGAATACCAGGAGGTCGCATCTCCCACTGTATCATGATCAGTTGGAAAGGAGTGTGGCCTTACTCGTCCGAGGGTAGGGGCATTACTAGGCTGAGTTTAACTAGCTCATGAATGGGTCCGCTATCAACATGCTGGATAGGTATTGGTAGACTATTGGTCAGGCGGATAGTGAGGTTTCTTACGCTCACTTGGACTGCGGTTGGGAGAGCGACAGTGCCATTTAGAGTGTACTAAACCCCGCTGATTATCCAGAATAAGAACTGTACTAATATTTGATGAGCTGTATAAGGATTTCGGTGAGGATTGGCATGCTTGATTTACATCTCGCATCGCATGGTCTTGATATGACCGATAGCATTCATATCCTACACCGCATAGCCTTCGTACAGCTAATTGCATTCATGTACTCAACAGCATAATTTTGCATTTCTCTGACCTTGCATTCTGAGCATGCTCTTATTGCGCACACACTTACACCGCCCTCTGAGCTTTCTATGAGCTTATGCACGATCGATGCATGCAAGTGACACCAGGACGCGGTCGTAATCTTACCATAGTTAGAGCACACATTCTGCAGTTTGCAGCACACAGTCGAGCTTCTGGAGTTTTTTTATTATTTCCATTATCTTATATTTTCCTTTCATATGCATTATACTCAAAGTTTTTTATTATAGTGGATTTTATGATGGTGTTCTTATGGTCATTGTTTGTGGGTTATGTTTATGGTTATACTCATCACGAATCAAATTGACGTTAAAAATACTCCTTGTAGGATCCCAGGATCAGAACCTGGTGTATGGGTGCCGGGAGCCGAGAATGGGGTACTACAAAGGCTGTCAACGCCGGATTCGGCAATTAGGAATTTTATTAGCCCGGTTTCCAAGTTTGGGACGTGACATTTCTAACCCAAAAAACTCTATGATATTCTAATCAATTTTAAGGATTTTAATTACCTGGTGTTTTGGGATATGGGATATGAGGCTAAGATTTACCTGTGGCGAGTTCGGGCCCACATCCAGTTGAGGCAGACAGTTGATTGATCTTCCTATGGAGCTTCTCGGTTTAGCCAACTCAACACTCACACTAATTAACAAACTAAGGCACTTTCACGATCATTCACCATTATTTTCTCATATTCACCTGAATTAGATAACATCTTTTTCTAGTTCTGATTCTAGTTACTTTTATATTACGTATAAGGTTCAGTCCCTATGGATTCAACTTCGGTCTTACCAAGATTATTACTACATTGTGACCCTACACATGGGGTGGTGAGCAAGTTTTTGGTGACGTTGCTTGGTCAAATATTGCATATTAGACCCCAGTTATTACCTGATTTTACAAACATGATATTGTTTAACATCCTATTTTAATCATGTTTGTGTTGCAAGGTGAATTTAGAGCTTGGATTGAAAAAGGGAACTAAAAGCATGGATTTAATGTTCAGAAATCACCAAGGCAAGGGACAGATCTTGGGGGACCGAGATCGAAGAAATTACACTCCAAAAATCTGAGAAAATCAAGCAATCGAAGTCTAAGAGGCCTGAAAGTCATCCTGAATGCAAGATCACAGGGTTCCCACCATTCGTTTGGCTCAAAACTTTACATATGAACTGAGGACCCTAAATTAACTATACATGTCAAATTTCAGTCATTGGATCCTTGTGTAAGTGGCCCAACAGACAGATCAACCCATAAAACAGTGATCTGGGGCCCACCTGGTATTTGAATATGCTTCAATTTTGGTCTCAACCCCTTAAATAAGATGGTAAAATGGATGGACGGAGCGAATTTCTCACACGCATCACAATGGACCCCACAGGGGGACTTGCGAGTACACAATGCGATGCACTCTCGCACTGCATCAGATAGCGAGTCCGGTCAACACACGGCTGACCCAACCCACGCCCATCTTCACAATAACGAGAGGACGCTGTCCACCAGGCGACCATAGTGGGCCACCATCACAGCCTCATTGGACAATTAGGATGGTCGATTCGCTCTGGGGGGTGGCCATGACCCTAGCCATAGTGATCATTTGGTCCCATGAATGTGTACACACGTAGATCATCGTCAAACAGAGGATGAACAGCGGGGTGATTTGATACAGTGGGCCTCACTAAAACTCGACCAAAATCACTCCTTTCTGACTGAAATTTCACTAGGAATCCAATGAACCGGGTGGATTTCTTCGAAAACATCACTATGGGGCCCACCGAGCATCTCAGCATAGGAAAATTTGCACCTTATGTACATTCAGTTTTCTCGGATGTTGTAGGGCGTTATACGGCCCAGATGATGATCGGATCCTTGATCTGAACCGTCCAACAGCTCGGAAAGAGGGTCTTTACCCCAACCAGGGAGCCAAAATCAATTCTTGGAACGTCTATCGTCTGAAGATTTCCTCCAAATGCAAGCTGATTTACTTTTTTTCTGCTGTCGCTACGCACACAACATGCATACGAGTTACGCACTTCATTCCACCACCTCTAGCATGAACAATGTCCACCACCCTTTGCTCCTTATAAAAGGAGAGAAGAAGCCAAGAAGAGAGAGAGAGAGAGAGAGAGAGAGAGAGAGAGAGAGAGAGAAGTGGTCGGGATTCATCAACCTTCCTCCTTCCTTCTTCATCATATGCTTTCTTTATGTCTTTCCTTTCAAAGATCTTAGTCTAATTATGTCTATGATTAGATAAGTAGGGCTAAGAGGTGAAGCTTGTAGCATGATGGGGTGTTTTTCTATGCTTTGATTCATGTTTATTGAACTCTCTTGTATTATAGTTTGATTATGAAGGAATATTTTTAGTTTTTAATGGTCTGTTGTGACTTAAATTACAATAGATCTGTGATAGCTTGAGAATCTTCTTTTCATGTATTGTGATTATAAAATTAGGCAATCCCGTTGTTCACCATCGTCTCATGGGCATGGTTGGGTGATGGAATCCTCCTAATCCTCTCAATTATCTTATGATTGGTTGTGGGTTTAGTAAATTTTTATTGTTTGCCTTGTCTCCTGGGCATGATTTTGTGACGGAATCACTTCCAAATCTTCACCACTCTTATCTATTGATGATTAGATCCATGAGAAGTTTAGAGATCTGATAAATCTCTTCTTACCAATTGAATACGATAGGACTCTGATTCCAGTTGTGCCCTTGAATTATGCAAGGTAGCTTCCCAATTGCTACAAGTGGATCCTTAGCACCCTCGTTACTACCTTTAAAAATACAGTTTTTATTTCAATTATTCACCACTATTCTCTCATATTCACCTAAATTAGATTACATCTTTTTCTAGTTTTGATTCTAGTTACTTTCATATTACGTACAAGGTTCAGTCCCTATGGATTCGACCTCGGTCTTAACGAGATCATTACTACATCGCGACCTACACTTGGGGTGGTGAACAAGTTTTTGGCGCCGTTGCCGGGGAACGAACCCGGGTCACCCATGTGACAGGCAGGAATACTCACCACTATACTTGGGGTGTGAACAAATGCTGATGCAAATGCAAATATGCAAGAACCAGTATTACTCATGTATTTACAAGATCTTATATTTCAAGTCGGGTCATGACTAGTGTGAATAGTTCTTCCCTAACAGAGTCGTCATTATGTGGATGCTAGAGGGAGGATTCTCTAAGGGATGAGAGATTGACTCTATTTTTCACTAGTTGCCTTGCTCGAGTGTTTTGTTTGGGGGTAAAAGAGTGTTTTATTTGACCAGAGTCGCCACTAACAATTATTATGAACTTAGAGTCAGTTAGACCTTATAGAAACGCTAGGATTGAAAACCTGAAATATTTAACCCTAAGATGACTCGTGAGTTTATGTTCTAGAGATTTCTAATAAGGGACTACGGTTACAGACAAGAAAAGTGTTAGGCATCCACTCTGTCCATACAGATATACGATATCTACTTCACAATATCTAACTAATTTATGAGGAATAAGATCAGTTCTCGCATATAAAAACTATTATGCAATGTAATGGCAATGATAATTAATCGATCTGAATTTCTAATGGGTAGGATCCAATTATATCAGCAAGCTACAGAGCCTACATTCAAAACAGTCGAGTGCAAGGTGCAAAGTATGTAGAAATTGGGATATATGGGTGCTTGATGCTATACTGATGCTTATGATAAAATGATGACCAACTGGCTAAGGTTTCTGGTAAGCAAGATCTAATTATATCGACAAGCCACTGAGTATACGTCCGCTAGTCAAATATGAAAAAATGATGAAAATAATTGTATTTGACAAAACTATGGCTAACTAGCTAAGGTTTATAGAAGACCTACTCCTATTATATCCATATGCCTCACAATATATGCCCGCCAATTAGATGCAAGAAAATGATGAAATGTAATATAATGTTAATATATATGAGGAGCAAGGGGGTTATGAAGGGAATGAATGTAACATCTCAAATTTTTACGACTCGAGTACATACTTGTGCCCGAGAATTTCAGGTGTTAATAATGTAAAAATTAGATGCTTCAAAATTGTGCCTTATTTTTTTATAGATAAATCACAACTAGTTACATTTCAAATGTAATCATTCACGAAAATAAAATCAACTGTATTGATTATTCCATTATAGTAAAAAGTATACAAATAATTCTTTAAGGCCTTCTCAATGAGAGTCTATTATATTATCAAAGTTTGTAATGAAAAATAAATAAAACAATTCGTGGTGTTATCCTTCTTTTCTTTTCGAAGGAATCTTCCATAGAATAATTATCGGTCATATCATCAACCTGTAATTCACCTACAATATATGTATGGTTAGAGAGGGTCAATGTCGTACTCATAGTGATGGTTATCCTTTAAGATAAACAACAATTGAAGAGATTCAAAAGAATAATATGAGGGTTCTGATACATTTTGTACTCCACCACTACGAGTGGTATCAGTATGCGCAATCAATATATATATATATGAATGCATGCCTAGTAAAGTGTGTGCAGTCCATCATACGTAATGATAATCACAATGTGGAATATAATTTATAGAAAACTAGACTCACCCCGCATCCCGTACTAAGGAGATTCGTCGACGTATCCAATGCTACCGTGGATTTACGTAAACACATCAAGACAGCACAACATACAAATCAGATAAATTACGTGATACAGTTTGTTCATGGAACGACTATTTGCGACAACCAATCCCGAAAGTGATATAACCCGCATTACGAATTACTTACATCGATTTGTGCACCACTACCCAAAATCCATGGAATTACAAATCGACCAAGAGGATACTACCCAAATTGCATTATGTCCATGATAAAATATATGAACTACTATATATAAGGCATATAACACATCACTTGCATCAATAGAAAAATACGTCAAATCATGAAGGTTTTGAAATTTCAAGACACATGCCCAAGGCATAAAGGAAGGTAGCACAAGGCTAACCTAATAAATAAGAAAAGTAACATTAAGCTATTTTAATAAAAGAGAATAGTATTAAATAGGCTAAGTCAACAAGAATAAGGGGAGATGAGCAAAAGGCCAACTCAATATAGAGTGGAAGCACGCTCGCTCTCAAAATTGACAAAGGGTAACGGTTGTATCCATTACCCCACATAAATTCATAAAAATCATGCATAATTAAAATCATATCTTAACCATAATTCCCAAAAGGATAAATAATTCATAATAGTCCATCAATCAATTGCATGAAAAATTACAATAATATGAAAGTATTTAAAAACAAGATAAATCATATCAACTAAAATTAATATAACCTTAAAGGAATCCCTTACCTTAGCTTTAGATCTAAACCTTAGGTAGATCTCAATGTAGGAACGCTTCTACATAAATCACGAAATGCTTGAGCAAAAGGGAGACACCATACATGTGGAGAAGGAAAATGATGATGGACATTTATGTTTCTCTTTTTCTTTCTCTTTCTCTCCTACTTGGACATTTGGAGGTGGTGTGTGAGTGGAGAAGGGGATGCACACTCCTTTCATAAAGGAGTGGGAATGTGAGAAGGGGTATGTTTCACATCCCACTTGAATTGGGTTTCTCCAATTTGACCTTTTTAGGTGATCTTTCTTTAAATCTAATTCATTCGATGTGTTAGGGTTGTCAAATAGAGTTGGAGTATATGATTTTCTTGGTGATCTAAAATTTAGATTGGCCTATCTTAAAAATTCTCCTACGGGTGCCAAAACGAACTTGATCTCAATTAACGGTCCACACTTAATGATCAGGGTCTAATTTTGAGAGAAATGTGTAATCAAGATAGGAAAATGGTTGGACAAAAGTTGGTGGTTAATCAATAGTGAAAAATGCATAAATTCAAAATTTCACCTTTTGCACCAAAATGAAGAAATTGGAGTCAAGGAGGTCATCATTCAACGGTGTAGGATCATAGATCGAGGTCTAAATTTTGTATGATATCATAGTCATATGAGGCTAAAGTGTGGTCTAAATTTGAGTTACAATTGACAATGTAAAGTGGGTCAATCGGAAGTTTCAGATTTAGAAAGAGTCAGTAAGCTTAAAACAGATAACTTTGCACATAAGGAAAAAGCCTACCAAGGTGGGGTTCTTATATTTCACACTTCATTTATATGATAGAAAATTCAAGTCATTCATATGAAAGAAAATATCCTACTACGACTACCCACGAGCTTTCTTCACTCGATGGACACCAAAATCAAAGGTTAAGGAGGTTGATTTGTCAATTGTGCCACTTTTACAATGATTTAAGAGATAAAATTCAACGTGTATGGTTAATTTATGATAACTATGCATGATATAAAATTTTACATAAAACGGATCATGAGAACCATGTAATATGTAATTCAAGCGTATACGTTAATGGCATTAAGTATTTACAATTTTGCTATCTTTTATTTCTCCAACTTCCACCGTCTATAACGTCAGATTACACCATCCCGATACATTGAAATTTTATAAAAATTCTTTATGTTTCATTTTCTCTCCATTGCTTCATTTTGGGCCTTGATCGCTTATAGATGGCCAAGATGCCTTTTTAAATCAACACTTTCATATATCTAATAGAGAAGTCAGCTAGTAGTTGTGGCTTATACCCTACGATCTTTGAACTGAGTTGTTCATTATGATATTTAAGCGGACCATTTGGCAGATCTAAATAAGATGGATAGTCAGATGACATGTTAAAAATAGAAAAATTTGATGGCTAGTACTTTGATTATGTATGTATGTGGTTATACAGTCAGTTTTGTAAACGGATGAACACAAGTAGGTTTTTAAAATGATCAAGAGGTAGAATATGTATATCATTTGTCACGTCCCAAACTTGGAAATCAAGCTCACAAAATTCTCGATCACTGAATCTGGCGCCGACAGCCTCTGTTGAACCCCATTCTCGGCTCCCGGCACCCATTTACCAAGTTTCGATCCTGTGATGCTACAAGGAGGATTTCTAATCATCAATTTGATTTATAATGAACATAACCAAAAGCATAACCAATAAAAAATAACCACAAGAATACCACCACAAAATTCACCATTAATAAAAACTTTGAGTATAATGCGTCTAAAGGCAAATACAAGATAATGCAATAACAGAAACTCCTGAAGCTCGAGTGCACGCTCCTACTGCGGCGAGGTTATGGCTGCATCCTAGCGTCACCTACACACAACAATCATGCATAAGCTTATAGAAAGCTTAGAGGGTGGTGTAAGTGTGTGAGCAATATAAGCGTACTCAAAATGTAATGTCAGAGTAATGCGAAAATATGCTGATGAGTACATGAATGCAATTAGCAGTACTAAGGCTATGCGGTACGAGATATGAATGTTATCGGCCATGTCAAGACCACGTGATGCGAGATGCAACTTAAGCATGCCGATTCAAATCCACATATCAATATAGCTCATCAATATCAGTACAGTTCTCATTATGGATAATCACCGGGGTTTAGTACACTCCAAATGGCACTACCGTTCTCCCAACCGTACAATCCAAGTGAGCATAAGAAACCTCACTATCTACCTGGTCAATAGTCTGCCTATACCTATCCGAAACGTCGATAGCGGACCCATTCACGAGCTGGTCAGACTCAACCTAGTATTGCCCCCTACCCTCGGGCGAGTAAGGCCACACCCCTTTCCAACCGACCACGACATAGTGAGAGACGCAGCCTCCTGGTATTCATCCCTCATGTGCTCATATATCTACTCGGTCTTAATGTTGGATTAATCCTCTAGTACCATCGGGTTTAGGGATTTTCACCCAGAGACATTTATGACGCCCCGATGCTTAATAACAATATTTTTGGTATCCAATTTATCCACCCACGATGTGTCTATGGAGTCTATGGCCCTGATGTCGTTAGGGCACACAATAATCACAATCACACAAATGCAAGTGCATGATCACCCTACCAAACATGCAATAATGATGCACGTACTACGCGCACATGTAGGGTAACTCTGCCTATTAGGGAGCCCATAAATAATCTGCCCGGAGGCATATGTTATGATTAGTCACTCCTCATATCAAGCATACATATGATGTGTATGATCATGAATCACGGATCTATACTAAATATGTTATATGGCAATGGGCTCTGTTCATACGGAAGATGGGCCTAGATGACCTACACAATACAAGTATGAGCCTACCAATGGGCCTTAGGGAGAGTGACAATGCAGACATTTAACCGACATCATCCTTACAATCTGGGCATCTAACCATCATTATTCCCAAGGCACGTCCCGTTATAAACATCATTATATGTACCACGAAAAAATCACACATTGCAATGGACCTAAATTCATTCCACTGGGCCTTAAGTACATCAAATGGGCTGTATCACATGGGCCTTATATTCATCAAGTGGGTCGTATCAATGGGTCGAACCAATGGGTCATACGTGCATTGCAATGGGCCATAACCCATGGGCCTTGCATACATCACAATAGGCCTTATATACGTCATATTGGGCCTCGACCCATGGGCCTCCAACACATCAAATGGGCCTCAACATCGGGCCATAAATACATCAAGATTGGCCTAATCACATGGACCTCATATATATACATGAATCATATCAAAAGATTAACTGGACCATACTCCAAATAATAGTGGTGACGATGATTTCCACCATTAAAATTCTTAAGTCCCACCATAGCATTTATTTTCTATCCAATCTAGTCATGGGGCCACACAAACTTGGATTAACGAAAAAATAATTTCCTAACAATCCAAACTTTTGTGACAACATAAGTATTTCAATGGTAGAAGCTCAATCCCCACTGCCTTTGTACTGGGTGGTCCACTTGATCCTATATCTGTCTCATTTTTAGTCTCAAGCCGTGAGACGGGCTTTCAAAATGGTTGGATGGTTGGGATGCAACACATGCATCATGGTAGGTCCCATGGGGATGGACGACATAGATAAATCACATACCTCATGGTGGGGGTCCCCATTGATGAGAGGTGTGGGCATAATACATACATTAGTGGGTCCCATGTGGGCCCACCACAACGTCTATTTTCCACGCAAAATGTGGATAAGATCACACAGACATGGCGGCCCACCGAAATGTTTTATTTTCACCCAACCAGTTGATAAGGTCATGTGGACCTGGGGTGGGCCTGGGGCCCACCAAAATGTTTAATTGCCACCCAAACTGTTCATAAGGTCACGTGGACCTGGGGCCCATGGTGATGTTTATTTACCTCCCAAACCACTCATAAGGTCACGTGGACCTGTATGAAGAAGAAAAATAAATTTCGTATGGTCCAAAACTTCTGACCCAAAAGGGTTTCAATGGCAGACGTTCAATTCAACTGTTCCCTATGATATGGGCCACCTGAATTCCAAGTATGGCTGATTTCTAGGGTGGCCCACTTGTCAGAAGGGACCCAACAAATACACGGTGTTGATGATCGAAACACATCATGGTGGGGCTCACGGCTGGAACCGTGGGTCCCTGCCTAGTCCGCCCGTCCGTCAGGTGCAGGCACTGCCTGCGTGCGTTCTGCAGCAGCAGCGTTAGCACTGCCCTTCCTTTTTTTTATTTTGAAGTTTTTTTAAGGATTGTCACCAGTGGGGCCCGCTTCAACAAAATCCACTCCCTCCACTCACTCTTACGGCTCAAGACAAACCAAAAGAGTCTAATATCCGAGGTATTTTGGTGTATAGGATCATCAGGTGGATTTTTAACAGTAAAGGCCACCATTTTCCAAGATGCGGCCCACAAGACACTCGGATTAACTTCATTTTTTGGCTCAACGCCTAAAATGATCTGAGGAAGAGGATGGATGGCTTGGATTAAGTACATGCATTAAGGTGGGGCTTGCATGAGTGGCCTACCATTTCCTTCACCTTTTTTTTGGTTAGCTCGTTAGTACACTCCCATGTTAGTACACGCACTCCATGCTAGCCACCCCTATCACGTCCAGAGTTCAGAGACACTGGATGGCATGGATAAATAGGGACATCATGGTGGGTCTCACATGCACGTGGCCCACCTGTTTGGACCACCTGATATTTATGTTTTCTTTCCATCCAGGCCCGCTAATGGGTTGGATGGCGTAGATCTAACACATTCCTCCGATGGGTCCCACATGAAATATATGATTCATGGTGGGCCACACTCACCCCTTCATCTTCATCACCATTCAAAGAGAGAGAAAGAGAGGGTTGGTGATAAAGAGGAGGGACCCCACCACTGTGGGCCCTCCATTGATACAACACATACATCAAGTGGGTCTCACAACAAGTTGGCCCTTAAAGTTAAAATAAACAATGGATCACCCACCTTACTAGCCTCCTTCTTGGTCCCTTAGCCTCCTTAGCTCCTATGTTCAACGTTTAATGGTGGATGATGAAATTTTGATGGTGTAGATCAGAGATGAGAGGGTGGGCCACACTTGGCTAGGGAGAATGCTTGGGAAGGCTAGGACGTTTGATGCTTTGTTGTTGGGAGTGAAGAGATAAAATGAGAGAGGAAAGATAATAAAAGGGATGGCATGATGTAAGGAAGGGGATGGAATGTATGGTTTAGTTTGATTTTTTTATAAAAGAGGTATGGTTGTGGTTGAAATTTTATAAAGGGGAATGGTGAGGAGAGAGAGAGAGAGAGTTGACTTTTGAGAAAGGAGGGATGGGTTGATGTACTTAGGGGTATGGCTTGTACTTGACATGAGTGACTGATTGATTGATGGGACATATCGTAGAGATTCCCTCAGAATTCGTAACGCGCGACGTTTCTTAGGAACGAACGCAGGCCCACATCTTCTAGCCTAGGTATCGGTTCGGTGCGCGAGTCACGGCGTTAGAACCGCGGCGACGGTGTGGTCACTATGATACAAGTTCTGATTCGAGCCGACTTTGGTCTACAGGATTCGACTTAGGATCATGCGCAAACGTCGGATACGGGTCGAGGATTGCCGAAATTCAACCAGAAGGACCGCGGAAGCCAATGGAACGGTACATCATAAGATACGGGTCTTACATCGTTAGATTCAAGTGACTTGTTCACATGTGTAAGTTTCTCGGATTGAAGTTCTAATTGTGGATTAGGCATGTTCATAGGTGGTGAACAAGATGAACGGATCAGAATCTCAATTTGATTTTTGTATGAGCGGATGCAGATATCAAATAGTTTATTTATTATGATTGGGTGGTCCAAACTCAAAGTGGACGGTTAGATATATTTACCTATTGGTGGATAGTTGACTGAACGGTTAGTTATGATGGACAAGTGAGAATACTTAGACATATGATGATCTTATCTTAAAATCAATGACCGGATGGCTTGATCTATGGATGAAGATCATTATCAACAATCATATTCATGTTGGAGAATAGACGTAAGGTTAGGATAGCTAAATTGGTATCATACACATATACGTACTAAGTTAAACTTCATGGTGACACTTAAGAACTTTCAATACTCAAGTATTGAAAAGTTTGAGGTGTTATAATGAATGTTACATAATGCTTATGCTTTGATTTGATGAAACTGGTTAAAACTTGAACGGTTGGATGAACGGTAGTATCACAAGGCTAGATCGAGATACTTAAATTTAAACTAAGGTGGCTCAGGAGGCTTTGAGCTTTGACAAGGTTAGGCTGGACTCTGACTCTCTCTCTCTCTCTCTCTCTCTCTCTCTCTCTCTCTCTCTCTCTCTCTCTCTCTCTCTCTCTCTCTCTCTCTCTCCTTGGTGGATGGATGGCTAGATGGCTAAAGCCCTAAGGGATGAGGATGGATGCTTCCCTAACCGCCAGATGCTTTGAAATGGGAGTGGATGAGTGCTTAAAATGAGAAGGGGAGAGGGTTATTTATAACTTACAAACCCAGTTTTTTACTAATTGCTGGTAATCATAGGGGCAAAAGATGGTTGAAGGGCTAGGATTGGAGATTGCCCTATGGCATTATCTCATGAGTTGGATGAGGTGCTAAAAAGGTAATTTTGAGTAAGGAGATGTGTATCGAAGTAAATGCACCTCAACCACACACTTAAAGTTTGGAAAAGGAAAATTCCACATGCTTGAGGAACGCCACCCAAAAGAGGTTACTGTCAGTCCCCACTTGGCCAGTGACAAGTTGGTTACTGTCAGTCCCCACTTGGACCCCCCTACTTTGGCAGGTAGCCTCCTCCAAGTATGTGGAAGCTCTACTGTAAAGGTTGTTATTTTGAGGTTTTACATATTTCTCCAATTGGGTTTGCTTATGGGCTTTGGTTCGAGCTTGGTTGTGGGCTTAATTAGGTGAGTTGACTGAGTTATTGGATTGAGTAGGCTAACTAAGTGAGTTAACTCTACAAGTTGGCTGGGTGAGTCGACTCGTCGAGCTGACTCAAGGTTCTAGGGTTTTAAGTTCTTAGGGTTTAAGATTAGGTTGACTGAGTTGAGTTTAGGGTTTATGATTTGGGTTCCTAGGATTTAAGCTTCTAAGGTTTAAGGTTTTAGATTAGGGTTTTCTTGATCATCCATCAGTTCAAACTGAATCAGCTTATCAGCCTAGGGTGGGGTGTTTACGTTTGTTTAACAATAATAGTTTCTAGGGTTGTGAATGGCTTAAGTGTGGACTATGGAGCAACAGCTAAAGAAAGAATACACTTTATGTGGGAATAGTTGGATTTGTGAGCTAAAGTGACCTTTTCTTCCATTGATTGTGCCAGCCTGATTACCTTCATCAAGAACATCGTATGAAAGTTCAACGCCGCCCCCAATCGTCATGCAACCCTCCCATGAAGCAATCAATCATGAAGAAATCAAGTAGTTTAATCATAAGTCCGAAAGACATTCCATTTCATCTTTATATTCTTGAACCGATCCATGTTGTTGCAGCCATGACAGCATCTCACCTGGCCGTATATATTCTGTGACACTGAAGCAAACAAATATAGTGGATTTTAACTTGTCCCACGTCCATATCACTATGATATCATCCATCCATCCATCCAATGATATCATTGAATGTTTTTGCCTTCAAAGTTCTAATCTTCTCATGCCAAGAGAATTGGTTATAGCTAAGGAAAAGATGAGCTTGGTAAATCTAGCTGAAGGGATCCTCCCCATTGAAGCGGGAAAAATCGACCCTCGTATATCTAGTAAGCAATGTGGAAGAAGAACAGGATATCATTGAATTGTAAACTGTTGAAAGTGTGGGCAACAATGGGGGTGGATGGTATGTTTAGGGTGACTTGATTATTTCACCAGTGTTAAGTTGGAAAAAGTGTTTGTAATGTGTCCTTCAACTTTGTAAAATTACCAACCCCAAACAGCTTGTTTTTCCTTAAGATCAGTTATGTCTCAAGAGGTGTTTTGTTGTTGTTATGATAGTTTTTCGATTCATTCTGCAGTTATGTCATTTAAATTTCAAGCTAGTTAACGAAATCCTGAGTTTTAGTCATGATGGGCCAATATACTTTGACACCAAATTATGCATACCTTAATTAGATATTTGGGGAAGGATGATTGAATAAGGAAGAAAATGATAATTGAGAGAGATAAAAGAGAAGATAAGGAAAGAAATATTATTATCGTTTCTCCACCCATAGGGATTACATTGTATTCTCTTATATAATTGCCACAATAAAACTGAAGGGAAGCGCGGAAGGTGAGCCCTCAAGATCTGATAGTCTACACGAGTTTTGGAATCCTCACAAAGCAGAAGATTGACGCTCCAACGGTCCGTCTATCTACTACTGGAGCAGATGGATCTATTCACACCTCTGATCCTACGGTATATAGTGGTCCCGGATTTCGATCTATGGATCAGATCATCCCAAGGACAAGCCAAAATGGACAGACTCTTGTGCACACTATCTCTCTCCATATACCCTCGTTATTTCTTATGATTCAATGCGAGAGAGAGCACATCCCTTTTATAGGAGAGGAAGGAGAGATCATATGAGATAGGATTAAACCCTATTATCCGGTGAAATCCATATCTCCTATCTTATTTCAAATTCAAAGTTGAATTTGAAATCTCAACCGAATTGAAAAAGGTCGGAAGAAGCCTAAACATGTGAGACCTACCCACTAGTGATTGCTCACCAGTGAGCCTCACTGGCATACGTCCAACATCTCCCACTTAATCACATTGTGGGATAGGCACATAAATTTGTCCATCTAACTTGCCTTATAATAATTAAATACCAAACATCACGATCAAAAGAATCAGAGGCGTGGGACCAGCTGGATCACCGAAATCTTCTCACAGGCGTTTAAGTACCAAGTGACCACCTAACTAGTACTCAATAACCCAAGCTTTGCAATGCCTATCCTAGTCCGTATGACCACACTGGATGGAGTTAACTCCCGATCTGGAGTACTCGGCCAACATACGCACTTATCAAACTTATCGAGTTATTCTGAAAACTTGATTTTTTACAAACTTTGACTAAAATCGATTTAAAGCAATACTAATATATATGCTTTTAAGAAAAAGTATTGTTTGAAAAAGTCTATTTAAAATAACTCGATACTACTAGCAGATAAGTCTTCACAGGCACTTTGATGGGCCCAAGTTTCAGATGCATCCAAGTTTCAGGTGGGCCCAATGAGTGATTTTTATAGGTTTAAGTATGTCTTCACAGGCGTTTTGATGGTGTGGCCTGACAGGAGCTGGATTAGTTCCATTTTTTTTTGGCTTAATGCCTAAAATGATCAAACAAAATGAATGGACGGCGTGGATTCTATACATACATCAGGGAGAGGGTGTTGTGGGCCCACATCTCCCTTCCTTTATTTATGAAGCTGGCACGCTGGCAGCGGCGTCCCACATATATATATATATATATATATATATATATATATATATATATATATATATATATATATATATATATATATATATATACATATATATATATATATATATATATATTGGTTTTCAATTATAGGGCCCACAAAAGGATGATCCGTTCTGTCTATCATATGTGTCCCACGTCGTGGACTGTTCAATCCAAGTTTCATATACATAAAAGCTCCAAGTGGGCCCCAGAAAGTACTTTTATATGTTTTAGCATATCTTCACATGATTTTTTTGATGGTGTGGCCTACCAGAGGACTGGATTCGCTTCGTTTTTTGGCTCAACGCCTAAAATGTGCTCAAAAATTGGGTGGACGGCGTGGATTTAATACATATATCATGGGTGGGGCCCGTTGAGACCCACAACCCCCAACCCCTTTTCTTTTTTTCTTCTTCTTCTTTCTACAAAGCTGTCAGTAGCGTCTGTGGTGTGTGTGTATATATATATATATATATATATATATATATATATATATATATATATATATATATATATATATATATATATATATATATATATATATATTTGAAATGTGCACATGTGTGCATGGATGTGCGTGTGGTCAGCTAAAGGAGCCACACTTGGACGGTTTGGATGGCATACCAAATTCTGGTGAGGCCCACTATTAATGGGTCCCACATGTAACCTATGAAATTTTGAGTTTTGGTATATTTTCTCTTATATACATCCACACAATTAATCACAACATTATCATCAACATAATCCCCACCATACATAAACACAACAAAACAAAATAAAAATGAGTAGAGTGGGTGTACTCACCTTGATGAATTAGAAGGATGGTTGAGATGGATTTAATAGTGTTGATGGCCCACCAAGATCACTCTCTCTCTCTCTCTCTCTCTCTCTCTCTCTCTCTCTCTCTCTCTCTCTCTCTCTCTCTCTCTCTCTCTCTCTCTCTCTCTCTCTATGGAAAAAAATGGTGAAATGCTTAGGGGTGGAGGGGTATATGTAGAAAAATTATAAAAAATGTGGTTAGATTCACTTAATGTGATCTTGGTTAGCTTAGACTAAGATTATATCAATTGATTCATGATTTGCAATTAATAGTGGATTAAAGGACCATGGGATAGCATGGTGTGATGATGTCATGCTTAAGGTGTGGCATGTAAAAGAGTTGACTTGGGGAGACATGAGAGATGGGAGGTATGGGTGTGTGACATCACACACATGGGTAGAGATTCTCTCACTCATGTGTGGCATGTGCATGTGTATGACATGTGTGGTGCACATGTGTGGAATAAAATACATGGCGCCTCGCGCATATGATACATCAATGATTCTTCGCGGTGTATTTTACTAATGGAGTATCGTATAAATGCATGGGTGGTACCTATGCGATCGTAGCGACAGGGCGGTCGATATGAGATAGGTTTCGAGGTCTTGGGGTTCTGGTCAGTCGGGTGTGTACTATGAACGGTCAATCCAGGTCTAGCTAAGGGCGTCAATCATTGTGTACGTATGCATTAAAAATGGTACAGAAGGGATGAGGTGTTACAGCTATAGGTTTTGTCATGGGAATAGCCATCATCTCCT
This sequence comes from Magnolia kwangsiensis, assembly GCA_037074715.1. Classification (NCBI taxonomy): domain Eukaryota; kingdom Viridiplantae; phylum Streptophyta; class Magnoliopsida; order Magnoliales; family Magnoliaceae; genus Magnolia; species Magnolia kwangsiensis. The sequence continues at coordinate 76,585,113 of CM073578.1, forward strand.
TAATAGGAATGTAGCTAAGGGCAACCTTCTTATCTCTCACTTGATCACGGATATAATGATACTTGATCTCAATGTGCTTAGATTTCTAGTAGTGTTTAGGATCCTTTGCTAAGTCAATAGCAGAAGTATTGTCTATCTTCAGCGATATAGGCTGACAAACACTCGGTACAATACCCAGACTCAATAGAAATCTGAAAACCCATACACACTCCTGAACTGCACTACAACATGCAATGCACTCGGCCTCCATAGATGAAAGAGCTGTGGATGTCTATTTCTTACTCAACTATGAGATAGCTCCTCCTCTAAGTAAAAAAATATATCCTAAAGTAGACTTTCCCTCGTCGGCGTCATTACCCCAAGCAGCATCAGAATATCCTTTGAGCTCAAGGCTTGTGCCTTCATAACACAACATTAGGTCTTTTGTTCTTCTGAGATAGCGGAATATACATTTGACGGCTTGCCAATGAGACTATCTCGGGTTACTCTGATAACAGCTGACTATGCCAACTGCATAGCTAATATCCGGTCTGATGCAAAGCATACTATACATTAAGCTCCCTACTACGCTTGCATAAGGTATTGAGGACATAGCCAATTTCTCAGCTTCAATCTAGGGACACGATTTCCTATCTAACTTGGGAGCTTTATCCATAGGGGTTTCAACAGCTTTTGAATTTTTCATCCTGAATCGCTTTAAGATCTTTTGTATATAGGTTGCTTGAGACAAACCCAAATATTTCTTAGGGCGATCCCTGATGATTTTTACCCCAATAATAAAGTTAGTTTCTCTGAGGTCTTTCATCTCAAAGTTCGAGAATAGTCAATCTTTAGTCAATATCAACAATTGCATGTCATTACCAACTAACAAGATATCGTCTACATATAGAGATAGTATCAGAAAAGATCTTTCAGACCATTTCATGCATACACAATGATCTTCTTCACTCATCGTGAATCCAAAAGTGGTGATGGCCAAGTAGAACCTCATATACCACTTTCTTAAAAATTACTTCAGCCCATAGATAGATTTTAACAATTTGCAGACTTTCTTTGGATGTTTTTTGTCCACATAACCTATGGGCTATTGCATGTATATTTCTTCATCCAAGTCACCATTTACGAATGCGGTCTTTACATCCATATGATATAACTCTAGGTTTAAACTTGCGATAATGGACAAGATCATGCGGATTAAGGAGAACTTTACAACAGGTGAAAAGGTCTCCTCGTAATCAATGCCTTCTTGTTGTGTAAAACCTTTAACAACTAATCGTGCTTTATACTTATCCACTATACCATTTACCTTTCTTCTGATCTTTAATACTCATTTATTACCTATCGCTTTTCGATTGGAAGGCAGATCAACAAGTTCCCAAACTTTATTCTTCTCCATGGAAGCGATCTCTTGGTTCATAGCATTCACCCAATCGGCTGAATTAGAAGATAATAATGTATCTTGATACGAATTAGGTTCATCATCATCAACCGCAACATAAGAGAATGTTTGCCCCTCAATATCGAAGTATCTTCGAAAAATCAATCCTCTTTCGCTTCGACGTAACTCAGGAGCCTGTTGAGATGTTCTCCTACAGTCCTAACGAACTATAGGAGCATCATCATCATGAGAAGCAGAACTCCAACTCTCCTGAGATACATTGAGTATTTCAAAAAATTCTACAGGAACCTTTTGTTTCATTCGGCTTGGGTATCTATCTTCAACGAAGGTCACGTCCCGGGATTCTATCTCAATCCATTGTCCATGGTCCTCATAAACTAGAACGTATCCCTTTGAATGCATAGGGTACCTTATGAATACGCATTCAATAGTTTTACTATCAAGTTTACCTTTATGCGGAGTAGGCAGCAAAACATATCCTAAAGATCCCCAAGGGCGTAAGTTGGATAAAGAAGGAATCCTCCCAGACCACATCTCATATGGGGTCTTAGGAATGGATTTAGATGGGACTCTATTAAGGACGTAGATGGCTGTTAACAGTGCGTCTCCCCAGAATGTGATAGATAGATTGGCTTGTGCCATCATTGATCTAACCATGTCCAATAGTGTCCTATTCCTTCTCTCTACAACACCACTTTATTGTGGTGTGTAAGCCATTGTGTACTGCCGAACAATTTCAACATTATCACAATATGACTTAAACGTTTCAGATGTATACTCGTCATCTCTATCAGATCGAAGGATTATAATCTTTTTCTCAAGTTGATTTTTCACCTCAGCTTTATATTTAAGAAAACAATCAAAAGCCTTAGATTTATGTGAGATGAGATATACATATCCATAGCGTGAGTAATCGTCAATGAAAGTGAGAAAATATTAACATCCATTTCTGGCATGTACATTAAAGGGTCCACAGATATCTTAATGGAATATCTCTAGTGTGCCCTTAGACCTAGCCATTTTAGGAAATCGTTTCTTCGAAGTCTTCCTAGACACATAATGTTCACAAAATAGCAAATCAACTTTAGATAAGAAGTCTAATAGACCAGAATGAACTAGTCTTGTCATACAATCCTTTCCGATGTGAACTAACCTCATGTGTCATTTTTGAGATTCAGATACTACATTTTTATTCGACATAGCAGATAAAACACGAGGGGCATTATCACAATCTGTGTCTAAAATAAATAAATCTGAAATTAAATTTTTCAATGCAAAGATGAGATTATTCTGTCTCAAAGAAACTCTTGTCCCAAAAAATCGAATATCAAAACTATCAAATAATAATCTAGAAACAGAAATTAAATTTCGACGCATCCCTAGTGCATAAAAAGTATCACGAAGGATTATTGTTTGCCCTATGCACATACAAAGATGGAAAACACCAATCCCTAGTACGTCTTCGACAGCTTTATTGCCCATGTACAGCTCGTAACTTCCCTTAGCTATAGGTCGAATTCCTCGAGTCCTCGATGACTCTGTGTCACGTGCTTTGTTGCGCCTAAATCCAAAATCCACTCGTTAGATATAGTATCAACGGAAAGGATTTCAGAACAAATGTCTATATACAAAGTATCTAGTGACTGAGAAATTACCGTCTTTTTAAGGGCACACTACTGAGCATAATGGCCAGAATTTCCACAGACATAACAGACTATATTTGTCTTTTTCTACTTCTTCTTTCCATTCTGTTTCTTGAGATTTGAAGCAGGTGTTGTGGTCTTCTATTCTTGGTTATTCTTCTTCACCTTCTTACGAGCTTTGGACCGTTTATTGTTACATTTTCGCTTATAGGTCTCTGCTACAAGGGCTTTGGCCGAACCTGGTTGAATTGCATTCATTTCAACCTCACGTACCAAGTGGCCACAAAAGTCTCTGAACGTAGTGATAAAATTAGTATGGTTTAGAATTCTTTTGATTTGGGCCCAAGATTCAAGCAAGGAACGGTGCATGGCTATAATCTTTTGATTTTCAGTCAATTTACACCCAACATTCCTAAGGGCACCTATCATTTACTTCATCTTATGAATATGATCTTTGATGGGACAGCCGACAGACATCCTATACTCCTAGAATTCTAATTTCATTGCCCTAACTCTCGCATCTGACTTTTGCACATAGGCACCTGTCAGTGCTTCCCAAATTTCCTTAGCAGTTTCATGCACTTCATACGTAGGTATGTGTTCTTTGTGTATAGTGCTAAGAAGGACATTACAGGTTAAACAATTTTATTTTCGCCACTTATTATAGCTAGTGGTTGCAACCCTATGTTCTTGTAAATTTTCATTTTCAACCAAGATGGGTTCCTCTTGAACTAAATCGAGTGTGTGAGATATGTTGTCCTCGTCCAGAAGGCATCACACCACGCGGGACCAGTCTTCATAGTTGTTGCCGTCGAAATGTTGTTCCTTTAGCTGTTTAGCGATTAACGCTTTGGTGGTCATCTCTACATTGCATGAGTATCACTACTTAGCTAAGATTTAAGGTATTGACACTAATCATCAACATTTCTACGTGTTATATAAATTTTTAGAATATAAAAGTAATCAACACATCTTAAAGAAATCTGAAAGTCCACATATCCGAATGGGCGGTGTAGAAAAATCAAGTTCTCAATTTAAGATGAAATTAGTACTTTTATAAAATTATAATTGTATAACATACAACCTTCCATTATTGGTTGCATGCATCAATTGGTGAAGGAGAATAAACTCCCACTTAGGTTATGCACAACCTTTATTTTAGGGAGCATCTAAGCACTAAGTTTTATAATTTCTAATGAAAAATGTAGGGGGATTAGATCTAAACACATCAAGTTAAATTTTTTTCTCACATATAAACATCATCATCAGAAAGAAAAATGAAGTGCTAAGATATGAAGAGAGTTCAATCTTCACTGGTGATCATGTCAATTAGAGATGGATCTAATCATCACCGTTAATGATCATTGTTGATGATGGATCCTTTCATCAACATTGATCATCATGGTAGATGATCATTTCGATCACTAATGATCTCTTAATCAACAGTAAATAAAAAGTTAAAAAGGAAACAACATTCATATGCATATATATGTACATGTCATAAAAAAATATATACATATTACTTGTTAGAAAGCTGTAGAGTTTTGGGTTACCACAAATGTGCAATTGGACCATAAATTAGTAATCTAACAGTTGATATTATGGGCCTCATTATTTTATAAGCATACATGCATTCATTACACATAGTACTTCACTTGTGCATCATCATCAACATATGAGCGGCCCTTATCCCATGTACATGTGCCACATAGCTACAGGCAACATGGAAATCAGATTGCGTACTGATTAAACTCCTTTGGGCCTACCTCAAATGGATGTGGTTTATCCATGTCATCGGACGGTTTGGATACAACATATACCTCGTGATAAGAGGCATGTGTTACACGGATCAGATCCACATGTGTTGCTAATGTGAATCCACATATGTGTTATACATATCAGACCCATATGTATGGCTAACGTCAATACATACGTGTTATAGTACAATATAACATCTATTGCTTTTAGTTGATATTATGCAAATCAGCCAATTTAAGTGCACATCAGCCAACACGTGTATACCCATATATAACTCATGGGCCCGCTTGTACATCAGTCATATATAACACACGTGTGTATATCAGCCAACACGTATGCTCACCAGTCACGTGTACAGAAGTTGTATGTTTCACATGTTGTAGTTAAATACAACAACAATTACTGTTGGTTTGGTGAGATGTATGTTTCACGTGTTGTAGTTAAATACAACAACAATTACTGTTGGTTTGGTGAGATGTATGTTTCACGTATACAAAAGCTGTATGTTTCACGTGTTGTACAGCCAAGCATCTGGTGTGTTGTAGATTAGCTAATCTGCTTCACACATGTACAGTAGACACACCATGAAACAATTAACACGTGTACAGCCAACACGTGTGAAGCAGCCACATGTGTACATGCAGCCAATATGGAGAGATGTAGTGGTGTACCTTGCATACGTGCAACACATGTACAGTCATGTGGATACGTGTATAGAATGTGGACATCAACACGTGTACAGCATGTGGATATGTGTACAGATGTACACGTATTGGCTTATATTGGCTTATATTGGTTGTACATCACGTTGCTAATATGTGTACAGATGTACATCACGTTGCTAATATAACACGCTGCTAATATGTGTACAGCTATACATCACGTGTACATGTTATATACATGTTATAACCTCAGCCAACATGTGTACACACATGTACATCTGCACAACAGCTATATTTAAGTGGCGGAACGCTCGCTTACAATCCAGGTCGTACATACTACATTCAATCCTTTCATCACATCTGATGAGTCTTATAAATCTGAACGGTCCACTTGAAGCAGAACCTCATGAAATCCCCTGATACCAGTTTTTACTTCAAACCAAAACTTTGGTGGCCCTTTAAAAATTCAAACAATATCTTCACTTGATTTGAATTTCTCTTTGCTTTGGCCCATTAGAATCTTAAACCAAGGTGAAAATTCACTCCCTGAGGTTTCATGAGATTCCGCATCTTATGGACCGTTTGGATTCGACTTTCATGACACATGTGCAAAAGTGTGCACATGTGTAGGTGAGCATGCCTTTATTTAAGTGGTGTAGTTCAATACAACAACTATTGGCAGATATATGTGAGATGTACACACATGTATTTCGAAACTATTGGTGTACATGCACATGGTATACGTGTATACTAAATTTAATCCACCATACACATGACTTTGCATGTATGGAATTAAGATTATTCTAATTGATGGGTCATGGATTCCAATTCAACAAAAAAGGATGGGCCACTTACCTTTTTAGATGAAAATAATCGGAGATCCGCCGTTAAATGCTTTGATACCACTGAAGGGAAGCGCGGAAGGTGAGCCCTTAAGATCTGACGGTCTACACGAGTTTTGGAACCCTCACAAAGAAGAAGATTGACGCTCCAATGGTCCGTCTATCTACTACTGGAGCAGATGGATCTATTCACACCTCTGATACTACGGTATATACTAATCCCGAATTTCGATCTATGGATCAGATCATCCCAAGGACAAGCCAAAATGGACAGACTCTTATGCACACTATCTGTAACATCCCGAAAATCGGGGGGTCGAGTAAAAACCCAACTCTCGAGTTCCAAAATGTTATTTATGCAACATAGATATGTATAATTGAATGTTGTTTGTATTAATGTATGAAACATGAGTGGGATTACGCCAGAACAGCAATCATACTCCAGAGACAGTTAAATTAACCAGCGGAAGACTTTGATAAGATGTATAACATATATAAATTGTTGTGTGTCTCTTGAGTGTGAACATGTTACCAAGTTAAACATATACATGTATACCTCAAAATAAAAAGAAAGTATATACATGAGTGCTCTGAAAATATAAAATGACAAGTATCAAGACATCTAATCAACGTCCCTGTAATCCCGTCGATCAGAACACGCATAAAGGAGGGATCCTCCTCATCATCATCATCATCAAGTCCGGCCCCGCCTTGCAGGCCGCGCCATCATCTGCAATCACAAAAAGGGACTGGTGGGTGTCCGGAAACACCATCCCGTAACGTGGGAGTGAGTAGCTAACTCAGTGGAATAATAGAGCAAGGATTAACATGTTCTCAAATCAATCATGCGATAATAGTAAAGCAGTAAATCAAACAATCATAATACTGTTGTTAATGCAATATGACATGACATGATGGATGCCCTCACCGATGATCTCCCTCATACGGCACCATCTTACGACCATGGTATGCCACACTCCCTAAAGTGCTCCACATCTTCCAGGCACATGCAATGTAATGGTGATATGATTTTCGAGTTGTTATTAGTCCATTCAAACAGCAGGATTGGAAAACTAAGGTACTTTCCTTGTATCAATCCCAACACAGATCCTGTCTAGGGTCGTCACTCCTAGTAATCTCATACGATGTATATTTCGTAGGTCAGTGCAAGGGCTGTCAGGGCTGTTGCACACACTCGTTGCTCCACTCCCCCATCACCTTATCAATACAGGCCTACTGTACTCTACTGTTACGGAAGGGTCGTCGCCTCCCGTAGACTCAGAATACGCTCGCGGTCACTACAAAGGGCTGTCAGGGCTGTTGCTTGCACTCGTTGCACCGCTCCCCCATCACCTTATCAATGTAGGCATACAGCAAGAATATAGTGTCTCATACCACCATAATCTGCTCACGAGTCATAGGTGCTCACTGGTCACTACGGGGAGGTTTGTGGCCCCAGCGTAGGCCGACAGCTAGACCACGGTGTCTCATACTACTATGCCCAGCTCATGAGTCTTCGTGGATCAAGGTACCATGGTTAATAGGGTTTACAATGGTAAGTTCAGTACCCTAGGTTCAAGCAGTTATGACTCATCCAGGGTGAACATACAACGGCCAGTCGGGTTACTTGACGGGCTCGACTAGCACAATCGCATCTCAAGTTGAACGACATGAAGTGTGTAAAACACTTCATGTGGCCTAACCACTGCCGCCAACTCCAAAACACGGCTCGCGTTCATTGACGCGTCGTTCATGGCAAAGATAAGCCAACCACGAATTCGCTCGGTTACCGACTGCCTGGACTAAGTATAGTCCCAAACACATATGAATCCACATCAACAATCATGTGAGAGTATTGGAAATGAGACACAACCATGTGAGCATGTTAACACATGTTATATCGTACAACTTAAGTAAATCATCTGACACATGCCTTTCATACATATCGTGAAATTATGCATATCACCAACATATAGGAAATCATTTTCATCAGCATATTAATTGAGAATTCAATCTTAAACTAAATCATAATGAAATCATCAAACACATGTTATAACATACAACTTAAGCGAATCATCAAGCACATGCATTTCATTCATATAATGAAATCATGCATATGCCTAACATGTAGGTAACCATTTACACCAGCATATTAATTGAGAAATCAATCTCAAACTAATTAATAACATCATTTAATTCAATACATACTAATACAAACATTTATACAAACACTTACACTACACACTTAAGTCTACATATAGTATGTCGACCCGAAATGCGCATTTAGGCGAATCTCTTCGCCAAACTAATTATGCACGCATTCCTAACATTCTAATGCGACAACAAATCATGTCAATCACATCAGCAAAATATGAATGAAATCAGTACTTCCTATAAATGACTAAAATGCCCTAAATCTCATATTCTTCGTCGGTTTACGAGACAGGAAACGGACAGCATGTTGTACATGTCAAACGGCGTTGCCGTCGATAATCTACTATTAAATGACATTGAAAGCTTTGGAAACAGTCAATCAAAGCGTCTAAAATCCGCACCTTGTCTCTTATGGATGTGTAAATTCGAACGGAGCGTATACGCTTCGTCTACGGCGATTAGAGAACCTAATACACAAGTTCTATTAGCTACTTCGCTAGGAAATGAAAGGAACCTCAAATCAGCAACTTTTAGGGTATTTTCTTACCTGAAAATGTGGAGAAATCACCGGCCAAGTGATCGGAGTGTGTTGCTTAGGCACTTACAGCAGGTGGCACGAGCAGCAAGAAATTCTCTCCTACTCTCTCTCACAAACTCTCACATTTTCTCTCTCCCAATCTAGGGTTTTTCTCAAATTCGGATGGGAGAGAGGAGTGAGGGTTTCAACCCCTTTTATAAGCCCAAACTTGCCCGAAATAGCCTCGAGAACAAGGTTCACTTGGGGCATATCCAAATTGGGGCTGTTTCGGTCCAAAAGATGATTTCTGGTGGTCCCCTGGCCGAATGCGATCGAACTTAAGCTCATACATACAAGATCTAGCATAAATCAAGTTTTCAGTCCGGCAGGGTTCGCAGATCGTACGTGGGGGTCCAGTTTCAGTTCAGCGGTCACCACACGTAGATCAGGTCTGCAAATCTCATGATATGAAATAGAAATTTTTTCTGATCCGAGGGTGTAATTTGGCTGAATTCTGACGGTCAGAATGCTTAATACTGACGCGTCAAGTCGTGTGCCAGATTTGAATTTCAACTTCCAAATCTGTCCCTATTCGCATTCTCTTTAGTCCGGGCTCAATGAAATAGCCTGTGATTATCGGTTGGACTTGATTTTCAAAATGATTGTCAAGTCCAGCTAGGCGGTTCTAACGGTCTAAGATAGGAGGTATCGGACTTTCGACGCGCGGTCTAGATCCAATACAAAATTTTAAAGTGGTCCAGAGAACAAACCTGCTTAGAGTTTGATCCGAGGTTATAGAGTATTATAGAGTCATTGGTTCTACTCGATTTGGGTCTTGTAGAACGTATTTAAAGTGATCAGGGACTATTTTCCAGCTACTCTAGCGTTGCGCTAGCTAACTTACGCTTAATTCCATAGGAATTGATCCTAAGTGGTTTCTTTGGCTATGGAATTGGGTTCTGAACGATTTTTTCGGTGTTTTAGTTGACCCATTGCCTAAGGACGTCAAATCTCAGATTGGCCAAAATTCGGGGTGTTACACTATCTCTCTCCGTATACCCTCGTTATTTCTTATGATTCAATGCGAGAGAGAGCGCATCCCTTTTATAGGAGAGGAAGGAGAGATCGGATGAGATAGGATTAAACCCGGTCAAATCCATATCTCCTATCTTATTTCAAATTCAAAGTTGAATTTGAAATCTCAACCGAATTGAAAAGGGCCGGAAGAAACCTAAACATGTGGGACCCACCCACTAATGATTGCTCACCAGTGGGCCCCACTGGCATACATCCAATAAAAATTAATAATAATTTAAAATTAAATAATAATGATGATAAAAATAATTCACAATTAAAATAATAATAATTAAAAGTAAGGGATTTGTATTTCAAAATAAGCTGCCATGTAGAATCTAAGAGATGGGGATCGCATACTGGCTTCACATATCTGCTCGCTGATATCAGTGTTCATCTTCCTATTATTGCTAAGAAGACATTGTGGCCCCCTGATCTAAAGATATTTGGACGACCATTGTTACCTGTGAATCTTTGTTAGATTATTGCTTCATCTGCTGATCGTGGTTGTTAACGTTTTGATCCGGTTGTTGCCATCCCTATAGAGAAAAGTTTTTTAAAAATAAAAAATTAAATTTAAAAAAAAAAAACACGTTGTTGGGCCAGATCTAGAGAAAAAGTTATAGTCAATTGGTGGCCCATCTCTCAAGATCATGACCATCCCTCCAAAATATTGCTGTGATCACATCTGTTTGCTGATCTTCTATGGCCCTGATTTCTGACTATTGGCTGCTTGGATCATTGCGAGCTTTTTTTTTTTTTTTGGTTTACTACTGAAACCTGACGTGATTGTTGTGAGATGTTAGGCCCACCGCTTTGGATTGTAGTGTTGTTTCCCCAACGATGATTGATGCATCCTTGTGCAAGTGATTGTTAGAAATGTTATTATGATTATGAGGATAGATTTCTTCGGGTTTGGCTCTTTGTGACAAGATCTTTGTGGACCTAGTTACTGCAGGCCTAACTTGGTTGGTGCCCAACTCATTATGGGTTGTCATCGAGGGCCTGGTCGACCATTGTTATGAATCGATGAAGACCTTAATTGTTTTCAGACCGTAGCTATGGGCCTGTCTGTTTGGGTCCAATTGTTGATTGGTATGTATAATTTGTTCGTTGTGATCTTGGATTTCAAGATTTGGCTCATATTATAGTGAGCCTGTTCGTAATTTTCATATTGGACATATTATTAGGCCATCATGCATGTTGTTGGATAGTATACATTGGGTCATTGTTGTTGTGGCCTACCACACCACCCCGTTGACTAGATCGTTTCTTGCTATGTGATGCGGTCCAGCTTCTTCTCCACCACCTCCTTCAATGTCACTGTGACTTCTTTGTATCAAGCGCTCCTTTGCTAATTACATGCGTAATGCGACTAGTATTTACACAGGGCAGTTTTCCTCGACTCTTGCATTTCAAACTCGTATTTGATCTAATGGTTGTCCTAACATTGTTTACTCCAAGTAGTTAGCTTAAACTTTGTTTATATTGGACAGTTGCATTCTTATTTATGATGAATAGTTAGTCGAGACTTACGTTTGTGTTAGGCAGTTGGCCAACCTTGTTTGAGTTAAATAGTTGAAGCAGACTTGTTTGTGTAGGATCACTGGTCCGGTTGCTCACATTTCTGAAGTCACAGAAGTGCCTATTTGCATGAAGTTCTTCATCATCTCATTGCCTCCACTACTCATCACAATTCGTACTAGTTAACCCAATTACCTTTATTTTCTATTTTTAAATGAATGTTACATGTGCCTCTCCAAATTCAAGTTTTTCTTTTCCGGTCATCTTAAGTTTAAAGGACAATGATATAGTATTTCTTTCTTAAATTTAACTATGTGAGCCCTTGTTCCAAGCTGGGCAGCATTAGAATGCTCCAGCTTTAGGGGGAGCATTGAAATGTTCATATTCGAATAAGACATAAGGTCCACACGTTCTCTAAATTCATGTGTGTTTGTATGTGTGTGTGTGTGAGGGATGTTAGGGTTTTGATAACCAAAGCAATTCACATTCTCCAACTCCTCGCTTCTTCACATCTCTCTCTCCTCCATTGCATCTTCCTCATTCTCTTCTTGGTTCTTCATTTCTCATTACTTTTGTTGATCTACCGACTCGGCCTGAGCATGCATCGCACGCTCGCCATGTTTGATGGCCCACCGTCAATCGCCATCTGATCAATGGATGGTGTCATTCAATAAGAGATAACCCCTACCTATCTAAACTCTTACACCTCCCGATCTCTCCCTTTACAAGAAGGGAAGGCATTCCCTTATTCCATAATAGGGAGTAATTATACCTGTTATGGGGAATGTAGTCCGACCACTCTTATGTCAACTCGGCAATATTACGATTGGAGAAAGTAATGTACAACCAGCATCCAACCCCTCGAGAATAGTTCTGAGCAATACATAATACCGAACTCCTGCTCGGAATCACCCATCAAAGGCCAAGTGGCTCATCATAATTAAAAAGCCACCTAGAACGAGCAAGCCAGACAGAAAATTATGCTCGAACTAAAGCCCCTGCTAGTCTCATCCTGACCAAGTCAGTTTGTGCCATCCTCAGCCAACCGACGAAGCTCAGCATGGATAAACTCAGTTCGAGTCATCCTCAGCAACTTAACGAAGTCCAGTTAAGGCAAGCTCGGCTCAGATAATCCTCAGCCGACCAACGAAGCTAAATCCACTCCAATAATGCATGATGGGAATAACTACCTTACGCACTGTCATAGAGTAACCAACAACATCGTCGCTTGCGCACTTCTCACCTAATGGCTAAGATCGTACCTAAATTAACGGACCTTCACGTTCATGGATAGGTATGCAAAATCTCTCACCCGAGGCCCCTCTACACTATCAGACCCAGATTCCTAGCTTGACTTTGGCATCGGAAATCCTCTGCTCTAACCAGGGTCTCCTTTGTTCTTCTCCTATGCAAGTGATCGGAGCTCGGCGAGGGTGAACTAGATTTTTGCATCAACAATACCCATTCATCCAAAGCCCACTTTTAAATTATCTTTGTGCTTGATCATAATACAAGGGGTATCTTAACCATAGAATAAAAAATAAATAAGCCTAAACCCAAACCCCAAGGTCCCAATCAACTTCCTGAGGGTAAATAAAAAATTAAAAAGGAGAAAAAGGAGAATACAAAAGGAAAATAAATAAATAAATACCCAAAAAAAGAAAAATAAAAGAATGGCAAGGTGAACCAAAAATTAAAAAGCGATAATGTGTTAGCCCCTTAGGAAGAATCAGCCTTAAACCTACACCCCCCCACCGCACCCCCAAACCACCCCCCCCCCCCCCCCCCCCCCCCCCAAGTCCCAATAAAAACAATGGTCAAGTCCCTACTCAGGCCCATCTTATGGTTGTATTCGATGATGAAGGTGAGAAAAGTTATTCACATTTGGCCAGCAATAAAGTAACATGGTCGTCAACAACTGCTCTAGGAAGGAAAAAAAATGCACCTAAACAAAATGGGCAAGATGAAAACTCCAAAGGGTAACAAGCACACTAGTAGACTTGGTGGAAACTTAAAAGAGCACTAAAGAAAATAAGGCATTACTGCCTACGGGTAAGAAATATCAAATTCTCAAGACATGGTGAAAACCTGCAAATGCACCAGAGGAAAAAAAAAATGGCAGGCATACTAAACATAGTCAAAACTTGAAATGGTGTTATGAGTAATAATAGCTAGGGAAAATAAAATTAAAAAGTCAATGTAGGTCCAACAGTGCAAAGGGACAGCCTGGCTACAAAACTCCTTTTAGCTTTACCTATTTCTCAAAGACGAGAATCTAGTGTACACTTCCCTAGGGTAATCGAACCTGAGTTTTCAACTCAAAAAAAAGAATGAAAAATGGCTTAATCAAGTTTTTTATTTCCTACATCACAAGGCATAAACAATCCAAATCCTCATTTACAAAGGCAAAAATTTCCAAGCTCAAGTAATTAATTTAGAAATTTCCTTTTTCATAAAGAAAGAAGTCATACATACACATGTGGTCCTTACCCATGCCTCAGTGGTAGACTCACAAGAATTTCAACATGAGGTCATAAGTTCAAGCACCTATTGTGATGAAATTCCACTGGTGTGAGTGAGTGGGTGTGTATGGGGTGTGAGTATGTGTGTTTAAAAATTAAAATTAAAAATTTTATTAAAAAAATGTCATACATACACTTACTACAAAATTCTATCAAACGGCGACTAAAATAGATTCGGAGATTGGGTGAGGGTTGTCTTACCCTTTGTAGAGCTATGTGAATTACTTCTTCCTCATAGTAGTCGACTTCTTACAGTCTTCTATGACTCCCTGTCAGGGGAGGTAGAAGATGGCTCCTAGTCAAGAGAGGCTGGATGTGACTCCCGGTTGGAGGAGGTTGGAGAAAACTCCTGATTGGGGGAGGTCGGATGTTTTGAGTTGAAGTAGGAGGGAAATTGAAGACAGGTAGGAGTAAGATTGAAGATTGGAGGAGGCTATATTGGTTAATTGCTAACACAGTGATTGCACGTGCCCATTTTGGGTAGGGATGTGACCTCGCCTCAGAGGAACTATGTCATCAAGTCATCCAATCTTTTGATGATGTGGTCCATGTCAGCCATAAAAGGGGTTATTGAGGCCTCATCTACTACATGCATAGATAGAACATCATGGCCACACATGACCAAGTGAGAATGGGACTGCAAGTGATTGATATAGACTTTTGGGAGCATCTGACATGCCGGCCACTTTTAGGCCCAATGATGCCATTAGACACTTTTGTTGTTTTTGCTTTTTTATATTCACAATGTTTTAGTATTATTATTTTTTTTCTTTTCTTTTCTTTTCTTACAACATAAACATATCGAGAGCACGCACTTGTATGAATGCAACTTGGGCTTCCTAGCTTCAATAGGTTCCCTAAGCGATAAACTTCCTGGCTTATATGGACGATCTTTGGTACGTATTTAGGTTGTGCCTTTCTAAGGGCCAACTTGGCCAGGTGGATTGGAAGGGATTGGATGGTATTGGAAGGGATTGGAAGTTAAATCTCGCAATTGGTCGGGTGTGCCAAACAGACTGGGTGATCTGATCCCAGGATATAGCAATCCCATGGATCTTAAGACAATCCACTGACAACACCATCATCACCTTTAAATCCCATCCAATCCACCCTAATCCGTTCAAATTTGCCAGGGACTTGTTTGGTTCGAGGGATTGGAAGGGATGGGAAGGCTTAATCCCGAGATTAGCCAGGCATGCCAAACAGACTCGATATAGCAATCCCATGGATCTTAAGATAATCCACTGACAACACCATCATTACCTTGAAATCCATGCCATCTACCCTAAATCATTCAATCCCTTCCAATCCACCCAGCCAAACATGCCCTAAAGGCTTTCTTAACTACCAAATTAAAAAAGAATTCCCAACTGACCCAATAAGTTCCTAATGGTGAAAGGTGTTGGTAGTATAAATGGTACTAATGTAGTTGCCCCAGTTTACAAAATAGATGTAAAGAAAATATAGGAAAGTAAATTGCATGAAAGTAAAATGCAAAAAATTAAAATACTCGAAAATTAATTGACTAGAATTTAAATTTTAAAATAATAATTAATTAATTAATTAATTAAAAACCTCCAAAGATTTTCAATCACATATTTTGAATTGTGCTTGGCTAGTAACTAGGATCCCCATGAAATCGCCATTCTATGGATATGTTGTTGGACATAGGCCAGTGGGGCCCAATTGTGAGCAATCACTAGTGGGTGGCTTCTTCCGGCTTTTTCCTTTCTATTGAGATTTCAAATTCATGTTTGAATTTAATTTTGGATAGGAGATAGGGATAAGACCGGATAATCTGGTCTCATCCCATCTCCATCTTTTCCTATAAAAAGGGATGCATTTCTCTTGTAAATAGCATTGAATCATACGAAATATCGAGTGTACAAAGAGATATAGTGTGCACAATAGTCTGTCCATTTTAGCTTGTCCTTGGGACGATCTAATCCATAGATCACAATCCGGGGCCACTTATACCATAGGATCAGAGGTATGAATAGATCTATCTGCTCCAGTAGTAGATAAGCGGGTCGTTGGAGCATCAATCTTTTGCTTTGCGAGGGTTCCAAAACTCGTGTAAACCATCAAATCTTGAGGGCTCACCTTCCGCGCTTTCCAACAGTGGTATCAGAGCGATTCAACAGCGGATCTCCGATTATTTTCATCTAAAAAAGTAAGTGGCCCATCTTTTCTTTTTGGATTAGAATCCATGGCCTGCCATTAGAATAATTTTGATTCCATACAAAAAAAGTCATGTGTACGGTGGATTAGATTTTGATTTTGTATACACGTATGTCATGTGCATGTAAGCCCGATTATATTTTCATACACATAATGCATACCAATTAATTGGTTTATGGAATGGTACACATATTTACCCCATGCGTGTACATCATATCCACTAATAGTTGTTGTATAGAAATACATGCATGTACATCTCACCAAATATATAGTAATAGTTGTTGTATTGAACTATACCACGTGTACGTAAGTTGCTGGTGACGTATTTGACCATACTTGAATGATGTGCACGTATACATATCAGATCCATGTTTGCACGTGTGTACAAATCAGACCCTTGTATCTGTACACATGTTGGTTGTACAAGCATTGGCTACTGTATAGGTGTTGTTCTGTACCACTGGATCAGTGTAATTTTTGCATAAATATCATTGATTGTAATGTAGATCTAATGATCAGTCCAAATCTATCACCAATGGTCTGGATTACAGAACGATGAGACCCACTTGTTAAATGACGTATATAACCAAAACACGTCATATGTTTTATTCACATTGAAAAGAGGATTAAAACTCTCAACCACTACGTTGTAGTGACATATACAACTAAAACACGTCATGTGTTTTATTCACGTTGAAAGATAAAAAATTGTATTCACGTCAGCAACACATGGGTCTCATCACTAGATATGTGTTGAATCCAAACCGTTCATCCATCTAATGAGCTTGGATTTATGCTGGAGAAGAACAATAAGTACTTGGTCAATGTGCAAGTGTACATGTGTGTACATATGTCAGCTGATGTACATGTGTACACATGTTGTTCTGAGAGATAACTTCAGCTATATACATAGCTTCTGTACACGTATTGGCTAGTGTACATCATACCATCTACATAGTTGTTGTACACGTATTGGCTAGTGTACATCATACCATCTACATAGTTGTTGTACACATGTTGGCTAGTGTACATCATACCACCTATATAGCTGAAGTTCATGTGATTGGCTGGTGTATATCACACCTGCTATATATCTACTGTGAGAAGCAGATAAACTGATGTACATCACACCAGCTATATAGCCTTTAAATTCACGTAAGCAAGTTTTGTAGTTTTGTGGGATATATGTTGTATCCAAACCGTCCATCCATCATATGGGAGGCACTACTAACATACTAAAAAAATGAGTTGGGCCCACTGATCAGATTAAGTTGCATATGCTCATTTAATATAAACATTTCCCAATAAGACATGCTCCTGATATGTGTTCAGCTCACTAGTAAAATGTCCCGGATCTCACACATTAACAAAATTGAACCATCCAAATGATGGGACCCACTGAAATGTGGATAAGTTGTTATCTTTAGGAAAGATTGATTGAAATTAATCTAATCTGTGATAAATGACTATTTGCTTGTTGGGTGGTGACCAACTGACTCTGTTCATTTTAACCATTCTTCACAAGATGCTGAGATGTAATTCAAAATAATAATGCCTTTTTGAATTCTCCTATAATTAAGCTTACACTATTTTTGTGTGGAATGTTCTCCTTTATGCAAACTGTTACCCATATTTAGCTGAAATATGTATAGTGTAGATAATATCTACTTTGAGAATTAGTCATCTAGAGTTCCTTAGTGATCAAAACGATCATCAACCATGATGATCAATGTTGATGAAAGGATCCATCATGAACAATGATCATTAATGGTAATGATCGGATCCATCTCTAATAATCATGATCACTAGTGATGATAAAACTCTCTTTATGGCTATGCACTTTATTTTATTTTTATTTTTTATGATAATGATTATATGAATGATATAATTAGGCCTGATGTAATCAGATCTTAGCCATTTTTTCATTAGAATAAAAAAAAAAACTTAGTGCTAAAATCCTCCCTAAAAATAAAGGTTGTGCATAACCTAAGTGGGAGTTTATTCTCTTCCACCAAATGATGCATGCAACCAAGTAATGGAAGGTTACATGTTATACTATAATAATTTTATAAAAGCATCAATCTCATCTTAAATAGAAAACTTGATTGTTGTACACCGCCCATTCGGATACGTGGACTTTCAGATCTCGTTAAGATGTGTTGACTACTTTTATACTTTGAAAATTTGTATAAAATGTAGAAATGCTTATGATTAGAGTCAACACCTTAGATCATAGCTAAGTAGTGATACTCATGCAATGTAGAAATGGCCACCAAAGCGTTAATCGCTAAACAGCTAAAAGGACAACATTTCGACGGCAAAAACTACGAAGACTGGTCCCGCATAGTGCAATGTCTTTTGGACAAGGACGACATATCACACACACTCGATGAAGTTCAAGAGGAATCTATGTTGTTTGAAAATAGAAATTTACAAGAACATAGGATTGCAATGACTTGCTATAATAAGTGGCAAAAATAATGTCATTCTTAATACTATCCACAAAGAACTCATACCTACATATGAAGTGCATGAAACTGCTAAAGGAATCTGGGAAGCACTGACAAACACCTATTCGCAGAAGTCAGATGCGAGAGTTCGGGCAATGAAATTAGAATTCCAGGAGTATAGGATGTCAGTCAACTGCCCCATCAAAGATCATACCGTAAGATGGAGCAAATGATAGGTGCCCTTAGGAATATTAGGTGTAAATTGACTGAAAATCAAAAGATTATAGCCATACACCGTTCATTGCCTGAATCGTGAGCCCAAATCAAAAGAATTCTGAACCATACTAATTCTATCACTACGTTCAGAAACTTTTGTGGTCACTTGGTACGTGAGGTTGAAATGAATGAAATTCAGTCAAGTTCGGCCAAGGCCTTTGTAGCAGAGACCCATAAGCGAAAAGCTAACAAGAAACGGTTCAAAGCTCGCAAGAAGGCAAAAAAGAATAACCAAGAACAGAAGACCATAATACATCCTCCAAATCTCAAGAAGAGGAATGGAAAGAAGAAGCAGAAAAATATAAATATAATTTGCTTTATCTGCAGAAATTTTGGCCATTATGCTGGGCAATGTGCCCATAAAAAAATGGTAATTTCTCAGTCACAAGATACTTTATATGTAGGCGTTTGTTCTGAAATCCTTTCCATTAATACTATATTTAACAAGTGGATTTTGAATTCAGGCACAACAAAGCAAGTGACATGGAGTCTTCGAGGACTCGAGGAATTTCGGCTTGTAACCAAGGGAAGTTACAAGATGTATATGAAAAATAATGTTGTCGAAGACGTACTAGGGATTGGTATTTTCCATCTCCATACGTGTATAGGGCGAATAATAATCCTCCGTGATACTTTTAATGCACCAGGGATGCATCGGAATTTAAGTTCTGTTTTTAGGTTATTATTTGATGGTTTTAATATTAGATTTTTCGAGACAAGGATTTCTTTAAGACTAAATAACCTCATATTTGCATGGAAAAATTTAATTTCAAATTTATTTATTCTAGACGTAAATACTGATAATGCACCTCTTGCTTTATCTGCTATGTCGAATGAAACTGTAGTATCTGAATCTCAAAAATGACACGCGAGGTTAGTTCATATTGGAAAGGATTTTATGACAAGACTAGTACGTTCTAACACATTGTGAACATTGTGTGTCTGGGAAAATAACAAATGTTCACAAAATTTTCACAGGGAGGTGTATGAGAAGGGATATGTTCTAGCATAAATAAAAGTAAATAATATAAACCGCACACAGTGACTATGGGCTAAGAAAATGTGAGAGGGGAACACTTGATACTCTTTCTGTCCAAGAGATTATTAGATGTCTTAAATTTCAACCCTACTCTGTTAAATAAGACCCACTAGGAAGACTTAGACTGTTTGGATGTTGGGCTTGAATTGGCTTAGAACTTGAATGGCATAAATCTCTCTCTCTCTCTCTCTCTCTCTCTCTCTCTCTCTCTCTCTCTCTCTCTCTCTCTCTCTCTCATGAGACCAATGACATTTTGGTAATAAGTGAAAAATTGTCAATTGTTTTTGGGACAGTTGGGATATGTGACACTCTTTCATAAACAACTGTCATGATAAATTTTGTAATCTAGAGAAAAGCTTAAGGCAAACAGCTAGTCGTCCGGATTAGGTATTACCCCCCGCCTGTTCGGAGCCCGGGACAGGGGAGGCTCTGATAGCCGCTTAGGGGCCACCGTGATTTATGAAATTTATCCACACCGTCCATTCATTTTTTTCATATTATTTTAGAACATCATCCCAAAAATAAATAAGATCAAAGTCTAAAAAGGGCAACACGGTGGTAATTAAATTACTACAGTTGAAAAATTCTCAAGGACCACAGAAGTTTTAGATCATGATTATATTTGTTTTTTCACTTAATCCAGGTATATATGACCATATCAATGGGTTAGATGGAAAATAAGCGACACAGTGGGCCCTAGGAAGGTTTCAACGGTGGGCGTCCTTAGCACCATTGCTTCCTATGGTGTGGTCCAGTTGAGCCTTGGATATGCCTTATTTTTGGTCCATTTATTTAGAATGATATTAAAAGATGGATGGACGGTGTGGATAAGATTAATACATTACTGTGGCCCCTCAGTGGCCATCGGTGCCTCTGCCTGTCCCGAGCTCCAAACAGGCGCGGGTAATACCTAATCCGCGGCCGAGTCTGGCTAGCCACGGGCTGAAAACATCGTACTAGCTCGAACCTTGAAACATTTGAGCCTGAATTTTTGTGGACGTCTTCTAGATTTCCATTACCTTTTTTGGCCCAGATTTTAAGGTAATTTCTGGTGGCTTGTTTGACCCAGATTTCGAGGTACAACTGGTCCTCATTTAGATGGGCATATGAGGGCCAGCTAAAATTGGATTTCCACCGGCCCTCTTTTCACCAATTAGCCTTGTATTTTGGCTGAGGTGTGAGAGAAGTCCTGGGCTTGTTTGGTCTTGTCTAAGGCCTTCAGGGTGGGACTTTTTCAAGTTCTAGGCAGTTGGCTAATTCTGGTGTGGTTAGTCACTCCGTTTCAGGTGGGGTGTCTACACAAACCAAAGTGTTACTTGGGAATCATGAGCAATAAGTGGGATCTATTTTCTGGATGTTTCAAGATGACGATTGGAGATATTTTGTTTCTCTATTTAATCTTAGCTCTCCATTTTCCATGCCATTGATCAAATGCTTATGATCATCTGATTGGTGTGATTTTTACACCACGACTTGCTGCTAGTTATATGAATGAATGAATGGTTAGATCGATAATTGGTCACCCCCATGTAAAAAGCTTGGGGAGGTTAGAAAAAACATAAATGTATATGTATGTATCAGCGGACACTTGTTGGACAATTGAAATGAAAAATATCCAATTAGTCTGATTCAGCAAACCAGTTGTTGGGATTGTTCAACCAATCTAATATTGAGACAGTAACCTAATTAAAATGTTTTTCACAGTTTATGCCACTTAGTTTAAATAAAATGTATGACACTGTACAAATGATGTGTGCCTGTGAATTAAGCATCATATGCTGCCAAAGTATAAAATAGCTCCTGACTATCGAAACCCTAAGCAGTTCAGGTCCATACAGTCCAACGAGGCCCAGTCCAGGTTTTAAAACATAGAACACAATAGTTACTATCTAGGGTCCCATTTTGGACACCGAAGACTTAAAAACAAAGAATCTGGGACATCCCCAATGAACGGGTATTTCACAAAAAGAAAACAAACAAACAATGACAGCAGAACATGAAACAAAGTCATGTCAGTCAATAACAGAGGCTAAACTAGTAACCAAGTAGTTGGAGAGAAATACCACTGGTCTGGTCTGATAGCACACAAGCCGACCAGCCAAGAACTCCCAATGACCTGATAATTCTATCTGCCGAATTGGAACAATTTCTTCCCATCAAATCGGATGTGGACAATATGCTTCTTCTCACACTTCCACCTTTTGTTGACAATCCATTTTAGTTGGCTTTTGTTCATATGCCACAACAGCCCAATCGTTGTGATTTTTTTCTTACATTAAGCCCCTTCATATAGTGGTCAACTAGATTAATGGTCACAATTGCCCTACAAGTAGGTGTTCCATGTATATGGGTGAGAGATGATGCAGACGCGTGAGTCTTCCAAAGGAGGTTCACATCCAGAAACTAGAAACTGATTTGCTGTGTAGTAATAATAAAAAAAAAAAAAAAACAGAAAAGAAAAGAAAAAAGAAATTTGCAAGGTTGAAAAGGAGCTGATATTAGCTCACTCAAAACCCAAACCCAATCCCACATATTCCCCAAAATACATGGACACATGAGTACCCAACTGTTTGCTACATAGAATTTGGGGTCACATATATTAGAGCACGGATCATATCCTAAACATCTTCTGATTAGTGAGATATCAAGCATCAATGAAGAAAAAGAGGATCACGCAATGCCTTCCATGTCCCAACTCAGTCTTCAGTTTCCGAATCAAGAACCGGGAGGATACTTAAAGCCGAGGAGCCAAGATGGATGCCCTGTACTACCCCTCCAAATCCCAGCTTGATTCTGTAACAAATAAGTAAAACAGCATCCCAGAGTGCCGTTCTTCCCTGTAAAAGCCACACCAATTTTCTTGTCATCGAATGAAACCAATAGAAACAGAAATTGAGTAGCATTTTCATCAGTATTCTCACATCATATGCGTCTGTGCATTTGTGAGTGCATAAGAGCAAATCTCATATGCGTCTGTGCATTTGTGAGTGCATAAGAGCAAATCTCACAGCAAAAGTAGGACGAGAGGGAAAAGCTACATAGCAGCATGAAAATTCCCATCACTGGAAGTCCACCCCATCCAAAGTCCCCAGTGGACTCAGATAAAGGGAACAATTTGCACAATTGGAGCCTAAGCAGCACCTTACATTCCAAGTAATACGATGAATTGACAACTACTCTTAAGGCACAGCCAGACAAGGACAGACCCCCCCCCCCCCCCCCCCCCCCCCCAAGTGCAGAAGCCTTCAAGCATTGACTTTTTGGGCACTTCCAAGTCATCCAATCA
This sequence comes from Magnolia kwangsiensis, assembly GCA_037074715.1. Lineage (NCBI taxonomy): Eukaryota > Viridiplantae > Streptophyta > Magnoliopsida > Magnoliales > Magnoliaceae > Magnolia > Magnolia kwangsiensis. The sequence goes on from CM073578.1 coordinate 76,608,440, forward strand.
ACGTGGACCACATGCACTAACGCCTCCACGTGATGGAAGGAAAACACGTGGACCTCCTCCGACCTTCACAGCCTATAAATACCCCTTGGGTCCTAGCACAGTTTAGAACAGAGAGAAGCAAAGCTCCCGTTTAATCGTGACATTCCACTAAATTCCATTGAATGCCATTGAAGGGAAACTGCACCATCACGTTCGTTTGTACATGTTAGGGGCCTTACGGCTAAAGAGAGGCTCTCTACACTTCACAGCTAGAGGAATTTATAGATGTTTTGTGGCCATGGCTCTGAATATCATCAGTATTGGTGGGCGTATCTGCTGGCTGGAAATCTATACGGGTTGCATATCATTATCAGCCCCATCTCAAACCATGCCAGACAATTTCTTTTTAGCCAAATAATTATGGAAATTCAAGATATCATTTTGTGTTTTGAACATGTATTTAATAGTGTATTGGACCATTCCTTGGTAAGAATATTGTCCGTCGGGTTGACCTACTGTAAGTTGTGATGTTTGTCTTTTAGCTACAGATTGTTGATCTATGTCATAAATTGATATTATATATTACTAATATGATTACCTATTAACTATTCAACTATCATCTCTATCAATTCAAGATATATAAAGTAAAATTTATAGGCTAAATCATACACACAATTCAACCATTAAGCATAGATTTTGATCAGGAGACAAGTGTAAGAGTACATAGACAGTAGATCTATGTTCCAAGAACATAAATCTACATTCGAAAGACAAATATTTCAATTCCCCAAACTGAGTTTCGAAAAATAAAAATAAAAAATCCAAAAATGGCAAAATTACATAAAAATACAGCACAATTGGTAGAGCTATACTCATCTTCAAAAAAAACATGAATTTCATTTCCCAAACTTGATTTAGAAAAAATTATTATAATTATTATTATTATATAAAATCCAATTTTTCGATTTTCCCCGAAAATGCATCCGGATGTTCCATTCTTTGACTCAAGCCTAAACTGCATGTTTTGATCTTTGTTTCAAGCACAAATGTGGTTGGAAATCAATATAGAACAATCCCTAAGCAAGAAAATTTCATTAAAAAATAGCAAAAGAGGAGAAAATGACATGCAAGCTGTCCAACGAACTTATATCAAAACATTGGTTTCGACAAATATACGTATTGTATATCGGCACTGATGCAGCCCCCATCACACGAAACGGGATGATACGAGATGATGCAGCACTGCTTTTTTTCTTTTTTTTTCTTTTTTTTTTTTTAACGGGTTGATACAGACCCATATCACATATCGTGCCATGTCAATATGGATATGATATGGCTGTGTCTGGCTATAAAATACCAATATCCATAGGTAGTTGAAAGCCCGACACTAACGAACTATCCCGACACCTAACAGCTGATAAGAATGATTGACGTCAACATCTAACAAGTCCCCTGGATGCTCAACAGCTATTGAGACAACACTCCAAACACCATGCAGCTAAAGCCAGAGACTACGTTAACACTTTTATGTGCCTCACTACGAAGGACTTGATTAGGATTGCACCATCACTCTACGCTATGCATACATGCACACACTGCTCTTCTCACTCTCAAGAGTCTTTTCCAAGAGATTAATTAAGGGCTTAGAGTATGTTAAGGCCTGGAATCTACATGTTCCCACAAATTAATTAAGAGTTAATTAATTAATTTTTCCCTAACTAGACCTAAGGTTTGCTGTGGGACCCCAAAGAGCATCCCTTTTCAAATAATTATTTTTCTAAACTTCTGACAACTTTTCCACTTTTCTTGGGACGAAAATGCCCCCTGGCACTGCTTCAAGCCTCACGCCCATTAATGGCGCTGCGTGCAAGAGATGATTTGCTGCGGCCCACATATTACATCACATGGGCCATTGAAACCTCGTCTGGTCCACCTATGGGGCAACCACCATTCAAAAAGTCCCACAGAGTTCCATGGTTGGAATACTCAAATTTTATCCTGATCCAAACTGTCCATGGCCACCAAGAACCCTTGGCAGGAGTTGTTTAATGCTCATTGTTTCCTGTTTCATGGGCCACCTATGATTTGGATTTGACCCATTTTTGGGTCCATGCCCCAACTTTAAAAGCCAAAACGGATGGACGGAGTGGATCGGATACATATCTCATAGTGGGCCCCACAATTGAATGACAAAACAGGTCTGTGGGGCTGCCATTTTTACTTTTGGGAGGGAGATCAAAAAAACCTTTCATCGATGAAGCTTCCACAGTGGGCCTAGCATTTTCCAACCAAAATTCAGCTACCACTTCTTCTCCGGCGTACCTCTTAGCAGCCAGTCAGGTATTACCTTTTTTCCAAAAAAAAAAAACAAGAAGAAGAAGAAGAAAGAAAGAAAGAAAGACCGCTTAGACTACTCTCAAGTCGGTCCAACTATTCTTTGAAAAAAAACCTACTTTCTCACCAATGTTCTGACAACTCTCTCGGCATAAAAGGTAAGAAGAGAGGTAGTTGTAGCTTGCGTGTTTTAGTGGAGGAATATTGGATAGTTTGGAAAAAAAAAAGAGGTTGATAAAGCGATCATTGTTTTACGAGTGATCCATTGTGGTTGATCTATTTAAGGTTGATCATTGTTGCAAAGTAGAGGTGATCCACGGTTTCAACGCTAGCTCAATCGTTGTTTCATCAAAATAGCATTTGTGGTTTCAACTCTGTGTCGATCGTGATTTTAATCCTATGACGATCATTGTCGATCGAGGTTAAGCGGGGGCGTTCGCAATCGCGGTTTCAACAAGCATGTGATAATCGTCACAATGTTGGGGGCAATCGAGAGGACAATCAGGAAAACCGCGACTGCCTTACGTTGAAACCGCGATCGCCCATCGTTGAAACCACGATCGACCCTTCGACGAAATAGCAATCTATTCATCGTCGACACCGCGATCGCCCCTACTTTGCAACAATGATCAACCTTATATTAAAACCATAATCCTCTTCTCGTTGAAACCACGATTTGTTACTTTTTAATTCCTTTTATTTTTGTTGTGAATATCCATTTTAATTTTCAATTTAATAATTTATCTGAATATATTGTAATATGGAAATTAATATTTTTGTTGTGAATATCCTTTTTAATTTTCAATTTAATAATTTATCTGAATATATTGTAGTATGGAAATTAAGACTACACCTGCTCTGGATTATGTGAAAGCCCAACTATAACCCAGTGCTCAGTACAGTTTATAAGGGACATGAGGGCAGATTTTCTTAATTGCGATAAACGGAGAGAAGTGTTTAGGCAGACTTGCTTTGGATATTCATTAGATTTAGATGTAGAGGATTTTCATTTACAAGGACAAATTGTGCAGTCTTCTCGAGAAGCATATTGGTGACCTTAGATTCAACATGCAAGGGACCATACTGAAGTTCCACGAGTTGGACTTCGCCTTGATTATGGGGCTTAGGTTAGGACCTTATATCCACGGTAGTGATAGTCAGTGTTCGTGTTGTCGATGAATTATCGATAACATCGATGATAATATCGGTATCATAGGTGTTACAACACCGAAAACCCATTAATTTGTTTCTCTTCCAAATATCAACGAAATTTCGCCCACTTTTTTAGATTGTCTGTAATTTGAAAATATCGACGAAAGTTTTGACATTTTTGTCGATTAGGGGAAACAAAATTGAGCCACATCTGGCGTAAATACTAAAATTAAAAAAATTAAAATTTAAAAAAAAAAAAAAAACAAAAATAATTGAAAATACCTTACCTCTGTTTGAGAAACTCAATTTCGACAACTTTGGAGTAGATTCGAAAGATCGAGAAGTGCTTGGATGTCAGATCAATAACTAGTCTTCAAAATGTATGAGATAACCCAATTTTTTTTAGGGATTTCAGTGAGGTTATATTCAATCTTCTTGCAATTTTCTGCCAAAAATTTCTCCTCTTGGAAAGAAGCACCAATTTTTGTGTTGAAGGGCTTCAACAGGAATCTAGTTTTAGGGTTTAGAAATGGTCAGTTCGTCGTCCCTTGACCCTTTGGGTTTTAAAAAAGGTCGAAATTCGAAAGACTTACAGACGATGCCATTCTTATAAGGTTCAGCCTTCAGGTGATGTGTGTCTCTATGGGGCCCACCTCAATGTATGCGTCCTATATCTATGCCATCCATTCACTTTGCCACGTCATTTTAGGGCATGGACCAAAAAATGAAGCATATCTTGATCTCAAGTGGACCACACCAGGAGAAACAATGGTCATCCACCATTAAAAACTTCCTAGGATCCACCATAATGTTTATTTCCCATCCAAGTTGTTCATAAGGTCACACAGACCTAGATGAACAAAAAACACAAATATCAACTTGATCCAAAACTTTTGTGGCCCACAAAAAGTTTTTAATGGTCAATGACCATTGTTTCTTGTGGTGTGGTTACTGATCTACCTAAGAATTGGATCTACTTCATTTTTCGGTCCATTCCCTAAAATGAGCTGGCAAAACGGATGGACAGCATAGATATATAACATGCACATTGAGGTGGGCCCACGTCCAAGGCCCATCCCACCCACATTACCGGAAGGAGCCGATTAGGTGCACCCCAGGCCTCACACAAAACGATGCGACCCTTACTGTGGGGCCCACCTTGATGTATGCATTGAATATCCACATCGTCCATCTGTTTTTCCAGCTTATTTTAGGGCATGGTCCCAAAAATGAAGCAGACACAAATTTCCAGTGGACCATAACGAAGGAAACAATGGTTATTGACCATTAAAACCCTTTTGTGGGCCACAAAAGTTTTAGATCCACCCAATAGTTTTGTTTTCCCTTCATCCAACTCTGTGTAACCTTATCAACAAGTTGGATGGTCAAAATACATTATGGTAGAACATAGGAAGTTTTTAATGGTGGGCGTTCAATGACTACTGTTTCTTGCAATTGGACCACACCGAAATTTGTATCTGCTTCATGTTTGGGACCATGCCCTATAAAAACATGGCAAAACAAATGGATGGCATGGATATACAATGCATACATCAATGTGGACCCTACTTTTAGGGTCCCACTTGCATCATTGGTTCCAATGTTGCAACCAAGTCACGCTTGGGCCGAACGCGACAGCCAAGTCGCAACTGAGTCAGCAAATTGCAACTTGATATTGGATGGTGCTCTGTGGGCCCCACCATAATGTATATGATTTATCCACGCCGTTCATCTATTTATCTAGATCATTTTAGGGAATGATCCCAAAAAATGAGGTAGATCAAAATCTTAAGTGATGTTCATATCTATGAGATGCTCCTTCACCCTACAGGTATGTATTATGTTATTTGACAATCGTGTTTTTGTTATAATTTACTTTAATCGTATTTGTTATTAATAGGTATGGACCCTTGAGCGATTTCCCATGCTATTAGATAGTCATGGCTAGGCCAAGAGATGTGTTCCCCCTCAAATCCCGTGCTTTATAAATTGGTGTAGGTTCAAAATTGCGCGGTGTGAAAAGTTGGGGAGAGTCTTCACTAAAGTGCTTGTAAGTTGAGATTTGTATAACGATGCTTTTATGTGCATTACATTGTACAATGTGCAATGACACAACATACGTTCTATTGCAGATCGAGATTGTACTGGAGCTCATCCCCACTAATGAGGAGGAACAAATAGATGCAATTAAAGACTCCAGAAAATTCTACGTAAGTTGAATTTCTCTTTGAAATAATTCCTCATCTCAATATGCACGTAATATTCTATGCAACTTTTATTTTCATGTAGGGCATAGATGGTGGCAACGGTTTCTACCATGCACCCTTGCCGAAACCAAGGAAAGTGGGGGTGGAGAAGAAGGGTGAGGGGAACAAGGATGGGAGGAAGGATGAAAGGAAGAAGGGCGATGAGCAAATGGGGAAGAAGCATACATTAGAAAGAAAGGTGAAGGAAGTTGGCAAAGATCTATAGTCTCATTTTATTAAGAGACAAAGTACCTCCAATAATGTTAGACAATTGTTCGAGGATGTGATGGTGATGGTGATGGTGACCGATAAGGTCTTTAATCACATGCAGAAGATGGATTGTGTGGTGCGGAAGTCGGACCATAGGTTAAAGGTGTAAAAAAGTGAAGGAATTGAGGAAGTTGAAGGAACAATATGAGGTGTGCGAAGAACTGAGGAGGTAAAGGAGGATTTAAGAGTTATTAAATTGGAAATGAATTAAATTCGTAAATTCCTTTTTTGAGTCTTTACTTTAGTAAAGAACTTACTCATATATTGCAACTCTAACACAAATGTTTTTGTATATAGGGGATGGAGGCTTATCATGGATGAGACTACGGCCCACCCCATTAAAGAGGATGCAAAGGGGCCCACCCTTTGTTAACATGGATAAGGATAGGTCCCACCACCTAGCTTACATGGATAAGGCAGATGCCCACCCCCCACTGACATCGATAACTCGTGGGCCCACCTAGCAACTAACCTAGATGAGGCAAGGGTCCACCTCCCGGCTAACATGGATGAGGCGAGGGCCCATCCCCTAGTTGATATGGATGAGACAAGGGCGAAGGTGTTCCGTAACAGTAATGGTAGCCGTAACGGCCACCACTGTTACCTTTACGATATGGGGCATAACAGCTGTTACAGCCCCGTAACGATCGTTATGGTCTCCCTTTTTATTTATTTTTTATTTATTGAAACCCCCCCCCCCCCTCCCAAAAAAAAAAAAAAAAACCTGTTTCTACCCCATAGTGTTGATTAAAAAGTATGAAAAACCTATGTTTGTCCCGTAATAGACTATTATGAGGCTATTATGGCATTTATAGGGGACATAACGTGCCGTTAATGGCAATTACGGGTCAAATTTTTTTTTTTTTCATAATGGCCATTACGACCCCGTAATGTGTAACGGTTGCTACCGTTACTTTTACATAATGGCCTTTACGGCACACTAGGGCTAGGTCCCAACCCCCAGCTAAGTTAGATGAGGTGGGGGTCCACCCCCTAGTTGAGTTGGATGGCCCCACCTGAAAACTAACCTAGATGAGGCAAGGGCTGACACCCCATCTAACATGGATGAGGTTGGGGCCCACCCCTCAGCTAACATGGATGAGGCGAGGGCCCACACCCTAGTTGACATGGATGAGGCTAGGCACCATCCCCCAACTAAGATAAGTTGAGTTGGATGAGACAAGGGATCAAATTACTCCTGAAGTTGTTACTGCCACTATTAAATGGGCCTCATCAGTAGTGACAACTTCTAAAGTTAACCGCGGGATAAAGGAGGCCGATGAGGGGAGGCCGAAGCGGGATGTTCATCCATCTCAGTACCTCCTCTCTCCATACACGGAACCCCGCACTGCTCATGAAGAGGGTGTTGCTTGTGCTTCGGAATTTATGGACCAGCACAGAAAGTTAACACCCATGGAGTACGCTAAAACAAAAGTGGCCTATAATACTGGGAAGTACCAATGGTTGTGTTGGTTGTGGAATTCAAGAAATTGGGTGGACAAATAAGAAAATTTGCCTTCTCTCTTTAGTTAAGATTTTTTACTGAATGATTTTAATTAGACAACTTGCTTTATTGCAAAAGGGGTCAATTTGTACACAAGTTTTTTTTACCACACATAACTTGTTACATCCCCAAGACTACTCATAGAACTGTATATTCATATCCACATTTTTCACGGTAAGGGCCAAATTTTTTATCCTGGTTCACTTTATCCTTAAATGAGCTTTATAATTATGGCTCTTACGAGTTTGAATTGTTTTGTGACAGCAAATGCTCCGTTTTGATTTTTCTAATCTAAGAGATTTTCACGACAGATGTCACTTTACCCAATTTGAGTTGTGGTCTAGTAAACTTAGAAAAATCCTAGTCATCATGGCTAGTGGCAGTGGTGAATGAACGCCACTATGGGAATACGAAAAGGCAACCATCCATAGTTTAAAAAAATTAGTTATGTAATTTAACTCGTGAATAGCTCAGCTTAATAGTTATTTATATGTCCTTAACAAGTGTACATACCACTAAATGTCCCAGTAGTCATTGGATATTGGTCGTTCTCTACTCATCCAAAAAAGAGCTTGTGTTCGTCAATAGTTTATGGGATGATTGGAAGGGGAGATATGATACTTTCACCCCTCTTTACCTTATTGGACTCCCGTCTCTTTTTCGTACACTTGACGACAATAATTCGTTGGAGGATAAATGGACAATTCGAATGTGGCAGAGTCGGCCAAAGAAAATGAACATGGATGTTTGTGGGGTGTTCATGTTGAAGTACGTTGACTTCTTATTTAGTAATATGGATCTAAAATTCAAACCAGTATGTTTCGATAGAATATTGTGGATATGCTTATCGTGTATCTATTATTTAAACATGTCTAATTATGTTGTTGCATGTTAACATGCAGCAAGAAATTCCTAATTTCAGACAAACAATCTCCTTAATTGTCTCCAAATGTGGAAGACGTAGGAACTAGGTAAAACGACCAATCAAAGAAACCTTTAAATGAATCTATACCTAACCGATGAAGGAATCGAAGACAAAACACGGTGGTTGAACTGAAAGTGATGTCAATGGATGAACCAAAAAGGAGTGGTGAAGAAAATGACAAAGGGAGGATTTTAAATTTATATGGTTATTTGTTAATTTTGTGGATATAATTTTTTGGATGTATGGGTTGTGTAAGATATAAAAAATAAAATTAAAAAAAAATGTGGAAATTGGATATATTTTTGTATGGATCTTGTGTAATTTGGATGCATGCAAATAATGTGAAGCAATGTATTTTTTCTATATGTAATGTATGGGAGATCTTGATTTCAAAAAGAGATCAATCGCGATTTCATTAATAAGGCAACCATTGTAACAACGTTAGGGTGATCGTTGTTACGATGTGCATGCCATTGCTATTACGTCATTAGGGCGATCACAGTTCCAACTAGAGGGCGATAGTGATTCCAACCAGTGTTCAAAATATCGGTATCGCATCCTTGGGATATAGATACGTATCGGTTATCGCACAAGATATATTATTTGTATTGGGTAATTTAAGGCACTTTTTGGGAAACATGGGGAAACATTAGGAAAACAGTTGAATTTTTCAATGAAATTTCAGTGATTGTTTAAAAAAAAAAAAAACCTTAATATACACTTTTAAATCATAACATCTCAAAAAACAAGTGTACATAATAGGTTTTCTTTGTATAGGGTCCTAAACTATGCATTGTCTGACTGAACTAATGCAGCCATATTCAAATTTAATGCATGACATTTAGAGTATATGTGATGATCATTTCATCAAACACTCCTAAAATACTTCAAAATTGGTCTCAATTCACAGCTGGTTGAAGGGAAATTTCAAAAAAGATAAATATTTTATTATTTTTAATTAAAATTGATTTTTAATTTTCAAAAATTGACAAGGACTTAACAAATCAATAGATCAGCCCTCATACATGCTTGATTTCATGTTTGGAGTGCAACATTGCTAGAAATTTTGTAAAAATTGGGAAATTTTTTAATTTTCCCTAATTTCTCCCAAATTGGACTACCTACACTCAAATTTCGAAATTAGAGAGTATTTGATGATCATTTCATCAAATACTCCTAAATATTTTGAAATTAGTCTTAATTACAATTGGTTGAAAGAAATTTTCGAAAAAAAAAAAAAAACGTGGACAACATGAAGAACCAATGAATATAGAAATCAAAGCTCTAACTCCATGATTTTTCATGCAAAACATGAAGAACCAATGGATTTGTAACCACTTTACATTGATTTAACATAATTTCAAAAAAATGCTCAACAGATCGAACATGTGGGATATAACAGCACTACCTATTGTGTGTTTCATATTGAACGGGTGGGATACAAGATATATCGTGGTATATATCGGCCGATATCATCGATATTTAAGACATTGGTTCCAACCAGAGGGCGATCGCTAAAATCGCAATAGCACTACAAATCAAAATGCGATAGCACCACAGTTAAAATTGTGATCATGTTTCCAACCAAAGGGAATTGTTATAACAATGTTAGGGTGATCGGTGTCACGAAGTGCATTTGATCCTTGTTACATCGTAGGGCGATTGCGGCTTCCACCAAAGGCGATCACGGCTTCCACCAAAGGCGATCGCATTTCCAACCAAAGAGCGAACATGTTTCCAACCAAAGAGCGATCGCTAAAATCTCGATGCACTACAACTGAAAACACGATAGCAATACAATTATAATTGGGATCACCAGTTTGATGAAAGCGCAATCGCACACACGACGGAGCAATGATCGCCCACCACGCAAAAACAAAGATCGCCCACCACATAGAAACAACGATCGTCCACCATGAAGTGACAACGATCAGCCACTCACTGAAACGACAATCGTCCTAATGTTGGAACCGTGATTTGTTATCTTTTTAGTTCCTGTTAATTTGATCTACCTCTTGTTGCTTTGGATTACGTGAAAATGGCATCAAACTTTTTGAAAAAGATATTTGAAACCATTCCAAACAACTCATAAAATTTTAAATTATCTAGTATTTATTGATATCTCAATTCTTGTTACATACAAGGCCATGACATACCACAAGCCCTTAATTACATTCGAAAGGAAATTACAAAGTTGCTATAAGGGTCCTTTACACATCTGAAAAGCACTCCACATTCAAACCAACTAGGCAAAGGGCAAGGACCAGGCCAGTGGCCAGCGGTCGAACATGAGGATGCCATCTTCATAAAGGGCAAGGACCATTCCAGCGGCCAATGGTCGAGCATAAGGATGCCATCTTCATGAAGGGCAAGGATCGTGTCGGCGGCCGACAGTTAAGCATGGGGATGAAGCCATCTTCATGAAGGGCAAGGACCCTACTAGTGGCCAAAAGTCTAGCATGGAGATACTAGCACGTGAAGGACAGGGACCCTACCAGTGGCCAATAGTCGAGCATGGGGAAATGGACATGTTAAGGGTAAGTACCTTGCCAATGACCAACAATCGAGTATAGGGATACTAGCACGTGAAGAGCAACATCCCTACAAGTTGGCATCGGTAGAGCGTGGCGATACTAGTTCATGAAGTGCAAGAACCCTACCAATGGTCAATGGTCATACATGGGGAAGTCAGCATCTTTGGGAAGGGCAAGGAACCTGCAGTGGCCAACAGTCCAACATGGGATGTCAGCATCTTCGTGAGGGACAAAAACCATGCTAGTTGCTAGCGCTCGAGCATGCGGATGTCCACATCTTTGTTAATGGCCACGCAATTAGTATGAGCCAGCTATGGTTGCTTTTCTGAATTTATAAACGAAGATGCTAACCTATATTAACTCTATAACGTGACACTTCCCTACTTACAAGGGAAATTAATGACTAGGAAACATAAGCTTACAGTCCTAAAGAGGGCTAATAAATGACAACGACAGAAAACTGCAATCTACTGTTTGTTTGTACAACGATCGTGAACTCATTGAAAGCGCGATCTATGACTCGTAATAATAACGATCACCCGATGTTCAAAATAGCAATCGCCGAATGTTCAAAACAATGATCGCCCATTGTTCAAAATAGCGATCACTATTGTACAAAAGACTCGCACATTAGATAGAGAGATTGGCCTCATATTAAAAGCCCGATCTACCAATCATACTTACAGCAATCGCTTGATGTTTAATACAACAAACAGTGAACGCCATATGATTGGCTTTTCCTCTAGATACTCCTAAAACATCTCTGGTCACTTTCTTAATGCACCCAACTATCTGATTCCACATAAAATTTACTTCTTCCTCAGCATTCCACTTTCCTTCTTCCATCAATTTATTTCTAAATAACATTGTTCTCTTCTTTTATATTCCACCACCTAGTTTTTAGACACCTATTAATTTCACTCCCTTTTTTAATGTAAACATCCATAACCACTAATCTATGTTGGCAATCAGACTCTCCCAATAAACATCTTGACAAATCATTGAATTTTGTTTGACTTTAAGATTTCCTAGTGCAACTCGATTATTGAGTCAAGAGATCCCGAGTCCGCAACTCACAAAGAAACAGATAAGAGTACACCCACAAGAATGGAGTAGAGAGGGAGAAATAACTTTATTGATATCAAACTTCTCTTACAATATTTAAGAAAAACTCACACTTACAAATTTTTTACAATGACTAAGTTCTACACCACCTACCCTTTTAAATGAATCTTTAATGAAAATCCCCCCAACTAAGAGATTGATTTCCAATCAATCATAATTTATTTCAAGCCAATCTAATCTACCTAAGATGGTAAAAGACTAATAACAGTAAAAGAAAACATAGAAAGTAATCCGAATTATATTTCTAAATCAGCCCCATATCTTCAATCACATCTCCAATCACAACTTTAAATCAGCCCTCATATCTTCCAAAAATATTAAATTACAATCCTTGATTTAGGCCCCCAAATCTATAAATAAATTGTCAAAAATCAGCACATGTTGGGCCCTCTATGCTATAGGCCGACACCTTGTTGGGCCTTACATTGAGCCTATATGGGCCTAAGTATCCAACCCCCCCCCCAAAAAAAAAAAAAAAAAAACGAGTTGAACGCTTTATACAAGTAGGAGTTCAGATCCAATCCTTTCAATTCGTCACCCGTGATTCATGTACATTCAAAATAGGGTTTGTTATTCCATTTCACTAAGTATTACCTGTATTGGCCCCATTGAGTATTAACAGTCTTCATTTGTGACACTTGTTCAATTTCTTCCTATTTCTTTGAGAGTTGTTTATCCATATCGATTATAGCTTCATATTACATGTCAAATGCCTCGCCATGGTACTCGAATAACTGCCTCATTCAAAGTCGATGAGATATTAAGTCATTTGGCAACTCGATTTTATAAACATTATTATCCAACTTCCTCTTGACTTGGCATGGAACATTCTTCTTAAATTTGGCTTATTGCAAGTTTCCCTTGGAAACCTTTCTTTACAGAGAGACCATAATTAGGCTATCTTCTTACTCTAATATTCGTTCCTAGCTTTTCAGTACCTGCCATTGCTATCTTCAATCTTCTTCTTTATTTGAACTTACAAGTCTTGGAATGCTTGGCAAAAGCATCAACATCTTTGCTCACTTGATCTTGTACCAGTCAAGCACATGATGGGAATTCCGATCTCAAATGGGGATTTTTTTTGATAGTACGAGTTACCGAGTTGTTGGAGAAAAACTCAACTTGGGATAAAGCCAAGTTCCACTGAGATACGTTGTTGCTTACGATACTCATCGAGAAGTTACCAAGTCTCTTGTTGACTACATTGGTTTGGTCATCTGTTTGAAAATGGGATGCGCTATAGAATTGAAGCTTAGTCTCCAATCACTTCCATAAAGTTAGCCAGAAGTAGCCAACAAACTTTGAAGCACAGTCTGAAGTTAGTCTTAGGTGCCTCATGAAGTCACACAATTTCTGTGAAAAATGTGTTGGCGATGTGCGTAGCCTCCATCGTCCCTTTGCGTAGGATGAAGCTCCTCTCTGAGTCTTAAAAAGACCCAGAATGATGTCCATAGAAATATCCACCCATAGTGTGACTAGAACAAGGAATGATGTATGAAGGTCGGTATTCTGCACATGACCCTTGGATACTTGGCATCAACGACATCATGCTATAAACCTCCAACATCACAACGCATAAAGCCAATAGTATTTTTCCTCCACCATAGCCAATGTTTTATCCCTTCCAAAGCATCCACTCAATCATCTTCCATGTAGCTCAGGTAGGATTTTCTATTGCATTGATCCTTCAGGAATGCATACGCGAGAACCCTTGAATAAATATCCATTGTGTGAGATGAATTCACACTTTGGATCTCGGCCATCCACACACCTGTTGAGTACTTTACTAAAAATGGCAATCTCTTTGTATTATTCTTTTAATGCCTCGAATCCGATGACCTCCATGGTGGGAGTTCTTAGTAGAACCACCCTCCTACAGTTATCTACCGCCAAGGTGTTCCATAATAGTAACGATGGCCGTAACGGCCACCACCGTTACCTTTACGATACGGGGCATAACGGTTGTTACGGCCCCATAACGGCTATTACGGCCCCGTAACGGCTATTACGGTCCCTCTTTTTTATTTTTTTATTTATTGAAAAAACCCCCCAAAAACCTGTATCTACCCGTAATGTTCATTAAAAAGTATGAAAAACCTATATATGTCTCGTAATAGACCATTACGGGGCTATTATGCCCTTTATAGGGGATGTAACGTGCCGTTAACGGCAATTACGGGTCATTGTTTTCCATAACGGTTGTTACAGCCATTACGACCCCATAACATGTAACAGTTGCCACCGTTACCTTTACGTAATGGCCTTTACCGCACACCATGTCTACCGCTTTGTTCTGACTTCTAGCATTGTGAAGCAAAAGGAAAGTATATCCCTGTAGAAAAACCATCCACTTAGCATGACAAGCACTCAGCTTCTTTTAGGAGTTAAGATATCTTAGTGCCTCATGTTCAAGTATAGAATGAACTCCCAATTTATCAGGTAATGTTGCATAGTATTCGAGATTATACGTGGAGTAATTCTTCCATGCATCATTAAGTTTCTCACTAAATAACGAGATCAACTTTCCTTCTTTGACTCGGCAATGCGCCAATGTCAACATGTGAAGTGCCGCTTTCCACTTCAAATACTTTATTGAAGTCCGGAAGTGTGAGAATTAGAGCCTCTATCATCTTCTTTTTTATGGCATCAAAGCTTCAATCTGCCTCTTTAGTTCATTCTAACTTACCTTCCCGCATGCAATTGTTGACATGTGCGATGATTCTGCTGAAGTTACGAATAAATCTCTAGTAAAATGTCACCAAGCCATGTAAAGAATGAACCTCCAAAGGGGTTGGTAGGGTGGGCCACTCTGTAATGTTTGATTTTCTCCTGGTCAACCTTGATCCCTTTTACAAACACAATATACCCCAAAATATAACACTATTGACAGGGAACACTTTTCAAGTTGACAAATAGTGAATCCCTTCGCAACACATCAAATATTTGCCGTAAATGATCAAGGTGAACAGATAGATCCAGACTAAAAACGAGAATATCATCAAAATAAACACTAAGAACTTTCTCATGAAGGGGCCGAGTATTTTTATCACCGACCTCATGAAAGTGCATGTCTTGTTTGAAAGGCCAAATGGCATGACGAGCCATTCATACAACCCATCTCGAGTCTTAAATGCAGTCTTCCACTCATCCCTGAGCCGAATACGTATATGATGATATCTACTCCTCAAGTCGATCTTTGAAAAGACCAATGCTCCATGCAGCATGTCTAGCATATCGTCTATGCAAGGAATATGAAACTAGCACTTGATAGTAATCTGGTTGATCATAAGATTGTCCACACACGTCCTCCAATATCAATCTTTCTTAGGAGTTAATAATGCAGGAACAACAAATGGTGACATGCTTTCCCGAATTAAACCCTTCTTTAACAACTCAACAACATGTCAATGGAACTCAGCATCTTCAATTGGACTCATCTAGTGGTGTGCAAGATTCGGTAGACTTGAACCCGGCACTAAATCAATGTAGTGCTAAATATTCCTTATAGGAGGAAGTCCAGCTAAGAGTCCTTCGAGCACCAAGTCTTTATATTCATTAACAAGATCTTGTAAAGAAGGCGGAAAATCTAACTACTTCAAGTCTTCATTAGCAACCAAGACATAAATGATGCCAATCTCCTTCCTTTCCTCTTTAAACTTATGCACACTAAGTGATTTTTTACCCTCCTTTTTATCAAATTTGGGAGTTGGAAGATGTTTCATTGGGTGCAATATGATATTAACACCATCATTAACAAAGGAATAGGTGTTGAATCAAATGCACCATATCTCAGTCCCACAACCACGGTCTCCTCAACAAAATTTGGCATGCTTCCATAGGGACCATGTCACACCACACCGTATCCTTATACTTAAATTCAATAGAAAAGGAAACTAAGCACCTAGAGTTAACAGATACTTCTCCTCCTTTCTTAAACCAACGAATCTGATATGGTTGCGGATGCTAATGTGCATTGAGTTTTAATTTATCCACCATTTCTTGTGAGACAATATTCTCACTACTCCCCCGTTTACCTAAATTGTGCATATCTTCCCACCAGAAGTACAAGTGGTGCGGAAAATACTGTGTTTTAACCCTTGTCTCTCGCCAACCACCCGAGGCATCGATAGCATAGTCCATTGGATAACTAACGACTCCCCCCTATTACCATGCACATCTGCTACATCTTCACCAACATGCACCTCATCCTGATATGCATGTTATTCATATTTTGTGTCCACTTCAACTTTCGTTTGCACGCAGTCGGGAGTGTCTTCAACGTATTCTCCTTCCTCAGCAAAATTGACTTTAATTATGGACTAATGTTCAAGACAATGAAAAGAACGATGTCCCGGTTGCCCACACTTAAAGAATGTGAAATAAGTATTACTTCATTCCATCTTGAGTGCACTAGCGCCTCGCCCATAACCACATCCCCCTAGGTTGGGGCTTGGCTTCATTGTTAAACATTGGCCCATCATCCCTCAGCCTATGGGAAGCCATGTGGATGCCTCACATGGGAGTTAGCACGCTGCCCCATAGTCGATGATAGTCCTTGTGGCACACCAAATTGCCTCCTTAGTCCCTAATTAATTCTTTCATCAACTTTTAGTGCGTGTATATATCAAAAGTTTTAAATACTTCTTGAAAGCTAATTCATTTCTGATATCCGAGTTAAGACCATTAAGATACGTTGAAATCTTTTGGTCTTCACACTCACGAAACCCTGGCCATGATGTCAAAGTATGAAACTCAGTGTATTCATTTAATGACTTGTTCTCTTGATGTAGATTGTGACATCTTTGATATAAGTCATGAGCACAAGTGATGCAGGACTGATGCATGAACCAAATTATATGTGAGATAAAGTAGCCGAATTAAGATATTTTACAAAAAAAAAAATACAAACATCGCTATAATCATCACAAATGTCATGAAAATTAAAAGAACATCATGCATAATCCAAGCCTAAGCTACCAACATCGTAATACAATATCATTAAATAAAAAAGAAACTAGGATCTAATGGATGTAGGGACATCCAATTAGCATAGAGTATAGTCTATTTCAAAATAGAAAACCTAATACAACCTAAGATAAAAATTAGGGTTCGAGTAATTTGGTAAAGTAGGAAAAGTAGGAATTTTAGATTTAGGGTTAGAGTTTTAGGGATGGAAAAAATGGGTTTTGATATAATGATGATGGGAAACCAAAAAGGGGCAAGGTGGGATTCACACGTGTGGCTGGCGTGGGGTGGATGCATTTAGGTCGGCTGGGGTTTGGATTGTGGACAAGTATGGGAAAGTTGGGTTTGGGAGAAGGCGAAGATTTGGGATGGGAGAATGAATAACCTGAAGAAAATACCTAGATGGGGGAGAAAAGAGAAGATGGTTTGTGGATAGATGGAGACCTCGCACTTTCGTTGATGAAGATTAGCCTCACACCAATCTACTTTCCAAATTGCATGGAAGTATCTTCAAATCATATAAAGATGGAAGAAGAAAGCAAGAGCTTTTCTCTTTTTTTTTCACAAAATCCAATGAGGGAGAGGTTCACACACCCACCCTCTTTTATAGCTTCAAGAAAGTTCAAAAATTACAATAAATACTCTGTTTTATGAAATTTGACGAAAATAGCCCTAACCTAACTAAAATTAAATAGTGCTAATAATGGTGTCGAAACATAACATAAACAAAACTAAATTCTATAAGCTGATAAAATCTAAGAAAATTAGTGTGGACAATCTACGATAAATGGCTCAATCATGTGATCCAACGGCCCAATCGCCACGTCCCTCCGATCCAACAATCTGAATCATTTCATAAAGCAACTCATGGGCATCTTCCTAGTATGGGGTCTTCCAAATGCTCCAATATGCACATGGGATCTTCAGCACGATCACGGGTACTCGCCTAGCCACAGGGAAATCAATGCGGCCCGCCTCCTCTGATACATACGCAAGGGTGTACGTGACGTGATGTCCTCATCAATAAGTCGCAAGTAGAAACTTTCTTTTTAAAATTCTTTTTCTTTTCTCAAGAATTTATTCTCCTTACCTTGATGGATTCATTCGGCTTGGAGATCATCTCACCATGCTAATGCGTGACCACAAAACTTCACCTTCCAACTATCTACGATTTCCTTATACTCAAACACCTTTTCCACCTTACTTAGCCAATTGATGAAGTCACCAACATACAAACGGCCATGGAATTCCAGAATTTCTACCTTAATTCTAGGCTCTCCACTGCAGTCCAACAATCGAAGTATTCGATCATTGGCGTCTTCACAAACCGAGGCCACCTGTTGTTGGTTAGGACCTTGGTAGGGACCTCCCCTACGTGCCCACATGCTCCAACTTCAATCTCTGGATTCCCTCCACGCTGGAGCTCTCACACTTCATTAGTGAGATTGCATACCATAAGCATAAGTTGATCTACTTGATCGGTGAGTATGCATATCAATTGGGTCACTTGCACAAAGTCTTCTTGTGTCACCTCCTTCAAAGCCATTAGGAGATGTTGTAAAGTTGGTAGTTCTCCAACAACCACCTACTCTAATACTAAAATGGTGCAACCCTGATATCCAATCAATGAGATCTCAACCCCCAAATCAGAAAGAAACAGGCAATAGTACACCAAACAAGAATGATGGAGTGGAGAGGGAGAAATAACTTTATTGATATCAAACTTCTCTTATAACATTTAAGAAAAATTCACACTTAGAAAATTTTTGGAATGACAAACTCCTACACCACCTCCCCTTTTATAGACCCTAATGAATCTTTAATGAAAATCCCCCCAACTAAGAGATTGATTTCAAATCAACCATAGTTTATTTCAAACCAATCTAAACTATTTAAGGTAGAAAAAGCCTAATAATAATAAAAATAAACATAAAAAGTAAAATCCTAATTACATCTCTAAATCAACCCCATCTCTTCAATCACATCCCCCTTCATATCTTCAATCACATCTTTAAATCAACCCCCATACCTCCCAAAAATAATAAATTACAATCTTTGATTTAGGCCCCCAAATTTGTAAATAAACAATCCAAAAAGCAGCATATGTTGAGCCCTCCAATGGGCTATGGGCTTACGTCTTGTTGAGCCCTACTATGGGCCTAGTGGGCCGTGAGCCTGCATCATTTCCAGATTCGGTGCTAGGTTAGGAATAAACGCTTTCTTCCTCAATATCAATTACCACAATGGTCACAACGAATTCCTTTTTAATATATGTCCAAATCACCAAATACACATCGGTTTCACAATGTGAGTTTTTCTTTTTAATTTTTTCTTTTTTCTTTTTATAAAACTGAAGAATCGAAAACAACCAGAACACCAGATGGGGAACTGAAGCAGGGCTAGGCAGAATAGTGTAACCCCCAAGAAGTGTTTCTCCTTGTCTATCAACAAAAGTAAGCAGTCTAACTTGCATCCAATGAGCCTTTCCTGATTTTATATGCATGTGAACCCCCCATCCCCATGCCAAAAAATAAATCATTTCATTCCCAAAAAATCTACATGAACATATGCCAAAAATATTTCATAAATATACGAGGATGGACCAAAGACTAAAAATGATTTTAAACCTACATACCAGTACCAGTACCAATCCCCCTCCAGTACCCTTCACCAGTTTCTGTAACTAGCTCCTTTGCCCAATGCAATATATT
The DNA here is from genome assembly GCA_037074715.1 of Magnolia kwangsiensis. NCBI lineage: Eukaryota > Viridiplantae > Streptophyta > Magnoliopsida > Magnoliales > Magnoliaceae > Magnolia > Magnolia kwangsiensis. Next base: position 76,628,185 of record CM073578.1, read on the forward strand.
TGGGTACATCTGATTATGAGCAACGTCGTTTGATTTGTCTATTACGTTCCTTCAAAAAGGATGCTCAATTCATGGATAAATGGCTTGCTCATTTAGGAGTCCAGAATTATCCAACTTACATCTTGCTATCTCGCAGAAATCAAATTGTACAAATTACCAAACAAATGGGTTTCCCCATTGCCCATCCACCAAGAAAATAACCAGCAAACAGTGTCTCATATACTTTTAGAGGATGAACTATGTTAACTGAATCATGTAAAAGCATAACTGAAAAACATACAAATTCCTACTGACACTGACAAACTTATATCCAGATCGCAGTTACAAATTACATTCATTTGCCCATCCAATTTACTGAAAATACCAATATTGATCCACTCATGCCTGCAAAATAGTACTTTGAACACAGCATGTGTGTCAAGGCTCAATGGGCTAAAATGTAGAGCTATGCAAGTTATAAAACAAGAAATCAGCAGTCATGTTATCCAAATTTGGTCAGATGGGACAAAAGGTTCTCAATGTGATGGTACTTACCTGAAGAGAAAACTGTAGTTTCTTGTCCCAGTACAAGGCAAAAATAGGAGGGCTTTGTTTTCCAACGACCAGTATACATGCTCCGGGATGAAGAACAGACGGCACACTAGATATGACAGCCACGTACTTCTCGGGAAACCTTTCTTTCGGAGGCAAGATTCCTAAAAATAAGGGATTCTTGCTAGACTGATCACCGGCATAGGATGTAGGATCAACATGCAACATCCATTTGGGATGCTCCAAGAAAGCACAAAATAGATACAATAGCAGATGTGAATCGGTAGGAAGCTCAAGCGTCCATTTTTTATTTATTTTGTCATACACCTCTCCATTCCCAAGATACTCATAATTCTTCAAACAGGTCCCTTCTGCAAGCTCTGCAAAATTCCACAAATAGATAGCCAACAGTCATACAGAGTGCTTGGCGCCCTTGATTGCTTTTTTTATTGGAAATTGCACAACCTCTTTCTAATTAGTATTTTTATGAAGTCCATTCTTATTTTATTGTAAACACACATGAACAAGAACCGTTAAGTGCTCACCCTAAGTAGTGAGGACACTTAGATGAGAATTTACCTCAGACCCACCATGAGGTCAATGAGATGAGAATTTACCTAGGACCCTCTGTACTGTGTAATCAGCTCGCACGCTGCTTTGGGGTAGCAAACCCTTGACCCAATCTCCTTTCATCAGTGCATGAAGCCTCTGGTGTTCAGTGATGGCATCCACACACTCCTGTATAAGAGGGACTGCAGGGTTCTGCTGTGGATGTTGAAGAATAGATAAGGGCAACTGTGCTGTAAATAGAAAGAAGATCCACATAAAAAAGAGAGAAATGTGTAGACAATTGGTGAGACTAACACCATGAAAAGAAAGTTTGGAAATCACATAAATTAGACACTTCTCAACTTTGCTAAGAGTAAACAGATTATGCAGTCCTCTGAGGTTAAGTTAATAATGACAAATGCAGATTCAAATACGAGAATTGATCAGCTAGAACCGATCATACTGTATGACCCCTTTTTTATTCCTTCTGAATTTTTGTTTCCATTTTTCACTTGCAAAAACTAATAACTTTTCACTTGAAAAAATTAGATATCTTCAACGAAAAAATGCTCGTAAGCACTAATGATGAGGACATCTGACCATTTAGAGTATACCAAAGGACAGAGAGATTGACCCAACCTTCACTTTGGCTCAATGACTTATACATGGGCCCAGGTGGGCTACACTGAGGACTTGAAGACCCAACATGCATGATTGAGCATCCTCGAAGACCCTACACTAGGAAGATGCATGTGGGCTGCTTATTTGAGGAGTTTTGACCATTAGATCGCAAGGACACGATGATTGGACCATTGGATCATGTGCATCCTTCGATCAGTCGGTCGGATCATTGTGATCCTTGATCACTTTGATAATTAGTATTAGGATTAGTTGTTTTTATGTTTTTAATGGTTATTTACAGTATAGGATGAGTTATTTTCAGCTTATTACATCATGGGACATGTGAGGTATGTTTTATTCAGGGGTACTTTTGTCAAGACACATTTATTGAGACTATATCAAGAGGGACGTCCAGCCCTAGCCCATTATTATTGAATGAAAAAATGACTCTTTTACAGGAAAAGCCTTTTCTCTCTTGTGATTTGAGATTCTCTTGTGAAAAGAGATTGCTTGGTGTGAATCCAAAGTTGTAAAACCTAGTTATTCTCCTCATCTCTAAAAGGTATTTTTCATTCTCATTTTTTTTTCTATTTCTCCACTTTAGAACCAAAATCTTCCCCACCATTCAACATTCTCCACATATCTCACTTCCCATCATCCTACAACCATAACCTACACCTAATCAATCAAAACCAAAGAGTGTACCGTCTACCCTTGTCCGTAAAGGCTGTACGGATGACTGTATGAACAGCCGTACACCCTCTTCCCCCTTTCTTCTTTGATTTGGTAAAATCTTAGCCCCAATAGCCTTCAAAATCCCTAATTTTCTAACCCTAGAGAACCCTAGAATTGTGTAAGTCTGCCCACTGAATTAGAACCATACCTACACTAACGTGAGAGTTCCAGTCTCTCATTGGGCCTTAGATTTTCATGCTTATGTGGTTTATGCCTATGTGGGAGTGTGATTTAACATAAATCTGAATTTTATTATCTATTGGAACTCTTTTAATCATGGTAAAATGGCATGTTATTACATTTGACTTATTTTGATTAATCCGTTAGTAATCTCCTGCATCCAAATGGTTAGATCAAGTCCTGCATCAACTGATTGTAGGTTAAGTTAGCCTACAACCATTTGTAGCTGGCCAATTCTCTTCCAATATAAACCTAAAGGGGATACACATAAGCAACCAAATTCTGGCAAGTCGAAGGAGGGAAGATAAAGATACAATACTAACTTACATGCAGAACCATCACGAGCTTGCACAAGAGCAGCACGTAGCTGATGAAGAAGCCCATCTTCATCCAACGTGAATGCTGGCTGCCATTCTTTGGTCCCATCAATTGGAGACATAGTGGCAGGTAGTCCAGCATTCAGTGATCCTCTTCCCACTTGATTGACATTAATTGAGACACCAAGTTTGGCAGCTGTTTGCATAACCTGCAAAAAGATCATAAAATTGGATGATTTATGGAACTTCTCAAAGACATCTATATTTTGCTCAGAAGGCCCAAAAAACACAGAAATTTGAAACCTGAATAGGACTTGTTTCAATCTTTTTGCAAAGATAATAAAATTGGATGATATGTGGAACTTCTCAAAGACATCTATATTTTACTCATAAGGTCCAAAAAAAAAAAAAAAACACAGAAAATTGAAACCTGAATATGACTAGTTTCAATCTTTTCAACAAGAGGATTTAGCAAAATCGAAGAAAACCATTGTCTGAGATGATCTCGCCATTGCTCGATGTTTGGATAGATGCCTAAATTCTCGAAAGCTTCAATCATTTGTTCCATCGACATAGGTGGAGGCAAGTCACCCTCTCCTTTCTTCGGGGGTGTGGTGTACTTTTGGGAGCCAGGGGACATCCTCATAGACCGCAGCGGTGTACTCCTTGCAGTCCCAGAGGTAGTAGCTGAATTTGCAATAGTACTGGGGCTGGCAGAGCCAAAACCATGAAGGGTTGGTGGAGGGCTCATATGACTTTGGCTAGGAGTTGCCACTTTCGTCACTGATTCTGTTATCTTCTCATCTACATCTGCCAAGAACTGCTCAAGCATTGCCTCAGTCTGGATTTCTTTTGCATTGGTAGGTCGCTGTTTCGACCAAGGAGTTGATATCTGCCGATCTGAAGCCTGTAAAGGCGCCGGCGGTGAGACAAGGAACAGAGAAGACGGCGAACCTGGAGATAATGATGGAGCATAAGGAGCCCCAGTCTTCCCACCGCTGGTGCGTCGCTTATCAGATCCAATCCGGAATGAACGATTTGAACTAGAGGCCGAATGATGGAGCGGAACGAGCACATCTGAAGGAGACGATGCTGAATGAGGCCTTGACTTGGGTGGCTTCTTCATCAACTCTGATTCAACCTGTTCGGTTTGTTTTGGCCTTGATCCTAAAAGACCTTGTTGACGCACAGTTAGACCACCCTGCTCCTTCATACCTTTCAAAGCAGATGCAGATGACTTGGAGATACTGACGCTAGAACCATTTCTTGCTTTGTGCAGCAATACAGCTCGGAAAAAAGCAGATAGAGTTCCCAACAAAACCACGACTACCACCATCTGTGAAATCTTGATGACCAAATCTGAAACATATAAGATAAACAATCCTTATGGGGAGAGAGAGCAAAAGATCATGAACGATTATGGATCCATTCTGAAATTACTGCTTTTTTTTGTGTGCGGGTGTGTTTTTGTGTGTGGGTGTGCATGTGTGTGTGTGTGCAGCTGATGGAATGCACTCCACCAAAATCACAGGAAGAGCCATTCTTATCTTACATGTGACTTGGGTAGAAAAGGTGAAAAGAGGAGCCTGTCTAATGCATTCCCAATTCCACAGCCCGCCCTAAACACATTTAACATTTCCACCAATAGAGCAGAACCAATCCCGAATTTACAGGCACATCAAACAGGTTCTAATGGTGGGTTTGGATATGACCTCAATTGTAGGTCAAAGCCAATATTTTGGTAGATTGACAACCATCAGCTCGGGACTGTATTTGGTACGGTTGAGAAAATGGGAACCACAATATGCTGGTTCTCATTCTTTTGCTTTCCCTGCCCTAAATCATCATCCTCGTTTCGTCATGTCAGATAAGAAATGCACCAAAACAATTTGGACTTACAAAATTAAAGCATGCTGCCCAGCGAATATTCAGAGAGTAGCAACACCCAATTATACAATAAGAAAGTCAAGGAGTAGCTTACAGGCTGTAGTCTGGGAGAAGTGCATGAATCTCAAATTGTTGATAAACGCATTTTCCCTGATTACAATATCCCTTGTTAATAGGCGAAGTCAAAAACCAGACCAGGCAAGCAAATGCATAGGCAAACTGACAGTCCTATTTGATAGAGAGAGAGAGAGAGAGAGAGAGAGAGAGCATTTGAAATTCAGAGAAATGCAATGTTAATTACATGGGTGCCATAAGACTACTAGTAGGCATTCATGTCATTGTTGCATGTGTACAACATCAAGACTGTTCACCAAGTGAGCCCCACCATGTACATATCCTGGCCCAAAGATAAGGCAAGCCTGTCCATCAGGTAAGCTACATTTGTACCTTGAATACTGACAATAGGTCAATTCTTTTTCACCATCCAGTATCCCCATGGAATTTATCCCCACCTGGTGAGCAGACCAGCCATTGTTGTTCAGGGAAAACACATAGTGGGGCCACGGCCACCTGATGAATGGTAGAATCTCACACATGTATTACCATGTCCATGCCTAGAATTCTAGTTCGTCTAGCAACTAGCCTTACCAGCACTCTTGAACTAGAGGTACCATTAGGATGCACATGAAAATAGCTTCTTCTTTTTTTATTTTCAGTCAAAAGAAACAAGAAAATAAAATAAAATATCTAGTAAATCTAGTATTCTGGAAAATATCTTAGGCTATGTTTTGGCTCAGGATGCAAGAAAAATAATTTAATATTTTTGAAATTTCTACTATTTGTAGAATTTTCAGAAATGATGAAATGGTAGTTATATGGATGTGAAAGAGCTTTTTCTTTCCCATGCAGCATAAAAGAGCTCCATTCAAACCTTTTGGAAATTCCACTGAGAAAAGAAATTCCAACATCACAAGTTCTGTCCCCAAAATGGCCATAAGTATTGGGAATGTGAGAAATAATACGCAATTTTTTGGATTCTACTTTTCATATGTGCTTCATGAAAATCACAAAAAGACACTGATATGGATGTGAAAGAGTTCCTTCTTTCCAACTCCATTTTGCATTTCACAAATTCCAAATTGAAAAATTAATTTTCTTAGCTCCTGAAATGCCATGAGCCAAAAAACAGTGACATTCCTTGCACAGATTAACGCGGGTAGACCCAAAACCAGAATTTTTCAAAGGAGGGAAAAAAAATCAGACGTTATTTCAAATTTTCCCTTAAAATACTGTTGAAACCCAAGTAGAACCCTATGTAGTAAATGATAAAGATGTAAGCATTTTCAATAGAAGAGAAAGGATCAGTAAGAAACACTGTAAACCATGCAGACAAGGTGTTGGTTGTGTTTTAGTGAGAACCTGGAAAGAATGGCGAGAAGAGCGAGTAAGGAAGAGATGAAGACGGAGAGAATGAAGAGAAAGGTGGATTTTGAGGGCTGGAGGCTCTTGGCAGTGACGGCAGCAGAGAAGGTTGGGTTTTGGTAGATGGAGAACTTGGATTTGGATCCTGGAGGGCTCTTCTCTCCATCCATTTGAGAGAGAGAGAGAGAGAGAGAGAGAGAGAGAGAGAGAGAGAGAGAGAGCGATTAGGCGGGAAAAAGGGTTTTTTCTTCCTCCATTAAGCAGCGGAAGCAGCTGCACGAGAAGGGGGGGTAATGTTGCTCTTTTTCTAATAGCTTCCGCTGGGATTTGAAGGGGCGGATTTCCTGCGAAAGCTTTCGCATTCCTGCGCTGGAAACCTAGGTGGGACCACCGTGATGTTTGTGAGAAATCCACCCCATTCATCCGTTTTGTGAGATTATTTCAGGACTTAAGAAAAAAATCGATCGAAATCCAAGACTCAAGTAGGCCGCACTAAAGGAAGAGTAGGGTAGGGAAATTTCAACCGCTGAAACCTGGGGTTGACAGCAATGCTTATATGCCATCCATACCGTTCGTAACGTCGTTCCCACCCAATGAATTGAAAACGCAAATATTTGCCAAATTCAAAATTTCCTTGACCCCACGAATATTTCAACTGTGTAGGCTCAAACCTTGTGTTCTTGGCTCACTTGAGGATGTATGGCGCTCAATTCTTGACTTGTGTCCTAAAAGAGCCCACAAAATGAAAGGAAGGTGAATTTCTCACAAATATTATAGTTGGTCCCACCTAAAGCTGGGCAGAAAGGGATCGATTCGGCAGATCCGATCCGATCCAATCTAAACAGATCCGAAACGAAAGCTAGGATCGGGTCAGATCGAGTTGGCCCACTAAGATCCAACCGTTAATCGGATTGATGGTCAACCCAGACTAACCCAATCCGTAATCCGATCCGATTGGATCCGATCCAATTCGACCCAATTCGATCCGCACAATGTTTATTCACCATTGTTTCTTATAATGTTGTCCACTTGAGATTGGGATATACGTCTTTTTTTTTAATACCATAAAATGATCTAGAAAAATAGATGGATGGTATGGATGAAGTAAATACGTCATGTTGGGGCCCACAGAGCACCGACTTACCATCCTTTGACTGGTGGGATGGAGAGTAGCCAAACCATCTTCTCACACAGCTCGAGGTGTCGTTCGTTTCACGTTCTTGCTTGGGATTTTAGGTGGGTCCCACCGTGATGTTTGTAATAAATTCACACTGTCCATCCGTTTTGAGAGCTCATTTTAGTACATGTTACCAAAAATTAAGTATATCCAAGACTCAAGTGGCCCTTACGAGAGGAAACAATATAGATTCAATGACCACCTTCCTTTGTTTTCTCTCCTGTCCAGCACACTTGAGCTTTGGATCCACCTATTTTTTTGTATCATGTCCTAAAATAAGCCCTCAAAACTGATGGACGGTGTGGATTTCTTACAAATATCACTGTGGGCCCCCATAGCATAAAATCCACGTCTGAAGGAAAAACCTTGGGACGGGGATCGGTAGGTGTACCACGCACCAGCACAGCTGGTTTGGCGTGTTGCCATTAGCAAGTTTTGTGGGTCCCATCATGAGGTATGTGTTATATCTAAACTGTCCATCCACTCGGCGGGCTCGTCTTAAGGCTTGAGCTGAAAAATAAGATAGATTTAAAGATCAAGTGGACCACACTGCAAAATGTAGTGGGATTGAACGTCTACCATTGAAACTCTTTTAGGGTCAAGAATATTCGATCTGAATCGTACCTAACCCGACCCGACTTGATTTTCCTAAACGAGTCGGACTCGGTTTGAGTCAGGCCAGCAATACAACAAATCGGATCGAATTAAAGGACCCAGACTCGGTCTCGAATTGGATCTAGTTCGGGGAAGGCACTTAAAACTTCGGATTAAGTCGAGTTGGGCCCAATCCGGTCCAACTCAACTCGATGCCCACCTCTTGTCCCACCTAGGTTCCCATCACAGGAACCTCCTATGAAAGGCCTTTGTTTCCTAACAAATATAATATCATGAAAAAGAATAAACAATATTATCACAAGATTCTTGAAATCTTAATTGATTTTAAAAAATCATTTTTTATGGTGATATTTTCCCGATACTCCCATGGTATTAACTCGACAACCTGTACAAACTAGAGCTGGACACCGAGTCGAAGCAAGTCAAGTTGGGCTCAGCTCAGCTTGGCTCGATTAACTGCTACCCCAGCTCAAGTTTGACTCGGCTCAATGCTCGGGCTACTTTGTCTAGCTTAACTCGGCTCGGTTAGTAGTTCGAGTCAAGTTTGAGCTCGAACTTTCAAGCTGAGTTTGAGTTCGAGTTTTTGAGTTTGAGTTTGAGTTAAGTTTTCGAGATGAGTTCAAATTTAAGGTCCGAAGATTCGAGTTAAACTTGTACTTATACATAACATTTAAACAATAACAAAATAAAATTGAAAATAAAAAAAATATACAAACTGAAAATTAAAAATATTCTAATTACAAACTTGCAAATTTACAACAACATTAGAAAAGTTTTTTTTACTATCGTTATTTACTAATTACTACTGAAGAAGAGATTCGTTTGTCGAGCTCAAGTTACTATCAAAATTTTCATATATGTACTCGTCCACCTGTCCTAAATCAAAAGGTGGAGAGAGCTTTCTATCGTGCTCTTATATAGTATGAATTAAATTATTTAAACTTTCTTTGTGAGCATATTTATATATAGTTCCCAACATGCCATAAAATGCACCAAGACTAGAGAGAAACTTGGATGGCCTTTTACTCTTCTTCTTTTTATTTATATAGCTTGAACCTATTTCAGCATCATGTTGTCTTGGAGGACATCGTTGATGTCTAGAAGCCTCTTTCATACTACTTTTTAAGGCAAGTTGAAATTGCTCTTCTTTCAATGCTAATAATCTAATTTCCTCTTCTGCCTTGCAAAGTTTATAGTGACGTGGAATGTTTTTTTATTCGAAACAATAAGGGCTTGAAAAAGAAGTTGAATTTCCTTTAGAGCTTCAGGACACAGTTATGCATCTCCACCTTGACATGATAAATGTAAACTGATCCGATTAATTTTGTTAACAAACTTGGCTGTAAGACCTCGTCTATTTCATACAATTTTCTATGCTTATGTGCACAATGATCGACGCCCTTGGCCAGACCTAGACTATCCGTGCATAGTGCACACCCAGCTGACCGGAACCCCAAAGCTTCGAAACAGATTTCATATCGACCGCCCCCATCGCCGTGTTGGTGTAGGTACCACCCATGCATTTGTACGATACTCCGTTAGTGAGATACATCACAAATAATCGTTAGTGTATCAGTGCGCATGGCGCCATATACTTTATTCTACACATGTGCACAACACATGGCATGTACACATGTACATTGCCACACATGGGTGAGAGAATCTCTACCCATGTGTGTGATGTCACTCTCTCATGTCATCCCTCTCTCATGTGATCCCCAAAGTCAACTTTTCTCCATACCATATCCTATGCATGACATCATCACACCATGTCATCCCATGCCCCTTTAATCCACCATTAATTCCTAATATGCATAAATTTTCATAATCCTAGCCTAAGCTAACATTAATCACATTGGCCTAACCTACCTAAATTTTTATTTATTTCTCTACAAAGACCTCTCCATCCCTTAGCATTTTCACCATTTCCTATAATAGAGAGAGAGAGAGAGGAATCTTGGTGGGCCATCAACTCCATCAATCTCATCCCTTTCATCCATCTCAACTATCCATCTAATTCATTATTATTTGGATGATTAATAGTGGTGATGATATAATGATAATGATGTGATCAATGGTGTGAATGCATAGAAGAATACATACAAAAATAATAATAATAATATAAATAATTTGTTATGGACTTTGTGGGACCCATTGATAGTGGGCCCCACCAAAATTTTGTATGCCATCCAAGCCATCCAAATTGTGGCCCATTAGGTTGGCCACACACTCACACATACACACACGTGCACACGCACCACATTATAAAAATAAATAAATAAACACTAGGGGTGGATGTTGTTGCTGCTAGCGTCCAAAGGACACTGTAGTAAGCAGCGTCTCTGTTGCTGCTTGAAAGAGAAAAGGGGTTGGGGCTGTGGGTCCACAACGGGCCCGACTCATGATGCATATATTTAATCCACGCCATCCATCTGATTCCCCAGCTCATTTTAAGCATTGAGCCGAAAAAATGAAGCCAATCCAAACCTCTGGTCGATCATAACATCAAAAAGATCATATTAATGGTAACGAACTGTTATGGCCGGTTGTGATGTTTCTATATGTCACGCTCCAAACTCGAAAACCGGACTCACAAAATTTCCGATCGCAGAATCCGGCGTTGACAGCCTCCGTAGAACCCCATTCTCGGCTCCTAGCTCCCATTCGCTAGATTCCGATCCTGGGATGCTACGAGGAGGATTTTCAATGTCAGTTTGATTCGTAATAAGCATAACCAAAGGCATAATCCCACAAACAACAACCAAGTACTCCATTACATTTCCACTATGATAAAAAACTTTACAAGTACAATGAGCATAAAGGGAAATACAATGGTAAAGAACCAAAAACTCCAAACGCTCTGCAACGTGCTCCTGCCTCAGCGCTGCTGCGATCCAACGTCACCTGCACGCAACGGTCGTCCATAAGCTTACAGAAAGCTTAGAGGGTGGTGAAAGTGTGTGCACAAGGTAGTAATATGATCATGTAATGTCAGAGTAATACGGAATATGTAGATGGATCCATAATATCGTGAGTCGTACCAAGGCTTATGCAATGCAAGACATGAATGGTATCGGTCATCCAAGGCCATACGATGTGTAATACAACTCAAGTATACAGATCCTCATATATGTCCACACATCAATACAGCTCAAATATGGAATATCACCGGGGTTTAGTACACTCTAAACCAGATTGCCGCCACATCACGCGCAATAAGGTAAGTGGAAGAGACCACACTATCCGTCTGCCAATATCGGGCGCGACTCGTCGATAGCGGACCCATTCCTCGAGCTGGTCAAACTCAGCCTAGGATTGCCCCCTACACTCGAGCGGGTAAGGCCGTACCCCCTTCCAACCGACCACGACACAGTGGAGAGCACAGTCAACTGGTATTCGGCACTCAGCGCTCATCTACCCACTCGGTCTAGACATTGGAGCAACCTCTTAGTACCATAAGGGTTTAGGGACTTTCACCCAGGGATATCTATAGTACCCCATGTAGAACAAGATTTTCAGTATCCAATCCTGCCAACCACGATATATCTGTGGAAGTTACGACCCCGATGTCGCTAGGGCGTACAATATCCATGTCATACAAATGCGATATGCATGATTCACACTATCCAATCATGCAGTAAATCCTGCGCGTATCGTGCGCTGATGTAGGGTAACACTGCCTAACCAGGAGCCCATAAATAACCTGCCCAAAGGCATATGCCATGATCAGTCAATCCTCATATCAAGCATGCATATGATGCGTATGATCATGAGTCATGAAACTGCACTAAACATGTCAATGAGTGATGGTCTATTCTTACAACACAGATGGGCCTGGACGGCCTATACAAAGCAAGTACGGCCAGTAATGGGCCCTAAGGAGAGTCATAATGTGGACATTCAACCAGCATCACACTCGCAATGTGGACGTCAAACCAACATTGCTCCCAAGGCACGATCTTTGTAAACCTCAGTACTTAGACTATAATGGATTTACACATTGCAATAGACCGTAGGTTGTCCCCATTGGTCCTTACATATATATCAAATGGGCCATATCCTATGGGCCTTTTTTTTCTTCAGATGGGCCACATAAATGGGCCACACCAATGGGTCTTATGTGCATTGCAATGGGTTAAAACCCGTGGGCCTTGGATTGCATCAATTGGACCTAGTCACATGAGTCTAATATGTATCAAATGGGCCACACCAATTGGAGTCCCACATGTAGATCAAGTGGGCCTCAACCCATAGACCTAACATGAGTCAAATGGGCCTAAACCCCTAGGCCTTCTACAAATCAGATGGGCCTGTACTCAAACGCTTTATACAATTTAAATGGGCCTGAACTCATAGGCCTTATACAATTTAAATGGGTCTGGTCCCAAGGGCCTTGGGATATATCAAATGGTCCAATCCCAAGGGCCTTACATCCACATCAAAGTGGGCCCCAATAAATGTCATAACAACGTTAGGATGGGCCTCAAAACAGGCCAAGGTGGGGTCCACTTGGACTATGGATCTGGCTCATCTTTTCCTATGCTGTATAGTAAACTCACAAATGGTTGAAGGGCATGGATACAACACATAATATGGCGACTAGATATATAATATATTAATAAAACTAGCTGCTGCTGTGCAGCTCTTACTACAGCAGAGGTGGGTCCCAGGTAGGGCCCACCCTTATGATATAATATGTAATATTATATTATATATTAATATAACAATATATACTATATTAATATAATTTAATTTTTTTTTAAAAAATGCAACGTCCAGGCCCTGGACGGCCTGGACATGCACATGCATCAAGGGAGGCCCCACACGAACACACACACCCACATGCATGCACACGTACACACATACCCAGCTGTACGCACACATGCATGCACACTCACACGCACGCACGCATGCACGCCCCATGGGCTCCACTGTCACAATGCCAGGGCTCCACCGTCCACTGGACGGTGGAGATAAAATGCATACATCATTGTGGGCTCCACGTGGGGCCCACCCCGTAACGTTTATTTGGCATCCAACCCGTTGATAAGGTCAAACAGACCCGGTTGAAGGAAAAACACAAATTTCAACTTGGTTCGAAACTTCAGTGGGCCCAAACAGATTTTTAATGGTAGATTTCAATCCCACTGTTTCGAGTGGTGTGGGCCACCTGAGTCTTGGATCGTGCTCAAACTTGAAGGGGACCCACCTGAGAAGGGGGCCCACCTCATGAACAGATCAGATGGCAAACAAACATTAAGGTGGGGCCCACGGCTGGAGCCGTGGGTCCCTTGCTAGATGCCACCGCCCGCCATACACGGCTGCACGCAGCAGCGTGCAGCGCTGCAATGTCAGGGAGCCAGAGGGTAAGCCTCCTTAAAAAAAAATGGAAAACCTATTTTTCGATGGTTTTTTACGCGTGGGGCCCGCTAAAGTGAAATCCGCCCCGGCCATTGCGTTCAGTGGCCCGTAACAGTCGAAATGAATCTGAAGTTTGAATTTTTTTGGGATTAGAAAATGAATAAAATAAGAAAAATGATCCTTGAATGGTAGTGATGAGTTCTTCAATGCTATGGCCCACCAGGTCTTCCAATCAGCCCCAAACTCCTACCCAACGGCTAAAATGCTGTAGGTAAGAGGATGGACGGCTTGGATCGAACATATACATCAAGGTGGGGCCTACACTAGGGGGCCACCCCAAAAGCCTCTCCTTTTCTTTCCTTTTCTTCTTCTTTTTTTTTTTTTTTTTTTTGTTCTTCGTACAGGGACTTCCAGCGTCCCAGACGCTGGACGGTGGGCTCTCCCAAAATGCATTGTGGTGGGCCCTGATGAAGTGGGCCACCACGGATGTTTGACGTGGGTTCAACGTCTAAGGTGGGCTCCACTTGAATAAAAACAAATACATCAAGGTGGGATCCATTCAAGTGGGCCACACAACCTTATCACATACCATAAAAATAATACAAAATAAAAAGAAATAAAAGAGAGAGAGAGAGAGACATGGAGAGTGGGACACGCCTTGTGATGGAGGGACCCCGACATTATGGGCCCTCCCTTGCAATGAATCAAACAATAAACGGATCCCGTTGAACATGGGACCATCAAAAATATAAATCAACGGTGGAGATCCATTCCCCACCGATATGGACGGTCTAGATGACCTTTCTAAAAGAAATAAACATCATGATGGGGTCCATGGAGACTGGCCCCATCATGGGACGATCGTGATGATCCAAATGGGCCATCGGCCACATTTTAGGGTCCCAAGTGAGATCCACACCATTGATCGGTGGGCCTCACTTGGCACATCATAAAAATAAGAAAAACTAGAATGATCTAGCACCCACCGTCCGATCTTCTTGCTCCTATAGGTTCCTTGGCACCTTAGCTTCAACGTTAATGGAGGAGATGAAGAATGGAGGGTTGAGGAAAGTGGGCCACACTTGTGCCTTTCTTGGAGAGGAGGGAAAGCTTGGACGTGAGGTGTGGGTTTGCTTGGAATGAAAATGAGAAATGAGAGAGAGAGAAGAGTTGTGTAAGAGATATGGCATGGGAATGTATGGGTTACCTTGACTTTTTGGCAAGAATGGGATGGGATAGGTATGGGTGTTGTTGACTTGAGGGTGAGAGAGGGATGGGTGTGACGGGATATGTATTTGACTTGTACATTGATTGATTGATGTGACGGGTCGTAGAGATTCCCTCGATATTTGCAACGCGCGGCGTTTTTTCTTGAACTGAACGCGGGCCCACATCTCCTGGCCTGGGTATCCCCTCGGGGCACGAGACACGGCATCAGAACCACGGCGACGACGCGGTCACTAGGGTACAAGTCTCGGGTTGAGTTGACTCGGGTTAACGGTGTGTGAATCAGGGTCGCGCGCAAATGCCGGTTAAGGGTCGAGGTTGCTGGAATTCGACCGGGAAGACCGCGGAAGTCTACCGAACGATACGGTCTAGGATACGGGTCTTACACTATACACCAAAATATATCGAATATTAGACTCATTTTATCTGTCACGAGCCCAAAAACCTAGCAGATGGAGTAGATCATCATGATATGGGCCTCACCTATGAAAATCCTTCAATATATATATATATATATATATATATATATATATATATATATATATATATGAAAACAGCTGAACGTTGTTGTCGCCAGCATCTGTTGCTTGGAATAGAGGTTGGGACCGTGGGTCCCACCATAGGTCCCACCATGATGTATATCGAACATCTACACAGTGCATTTGATGGGTCCCCTTTAGAAATTGGGATACCCCAAAAATCAGCTGTACACGGAACTTAGATGGCTCGCACCCTCTAGAATCTTTTGAAATCAGAAAGTTTTGTGGGTCTGATCATGAGGTATGCCTTATATCCCAACCGTCCATCCATTTGGCTAGTTCATCTTAAGGCTTAAGAAGAAAAATAAGACAGATTTAACTATCAAGTGGTCCACACTACAAAAACAGCAGAGGATTGAACGTCTACCATTGAAACCCTTTTTGGGTCATAGAAGTTTTGAATTAATATGAAACTTTTTTTTCCTCTTAATTCAGGTCTTTGTGACCTTATGAACAGATTGGATGGAAAATAAATGTTATGGTGGGCCCTGTGAATTGTTTAATGGTGAAATCATTATCTCTACTACTATTTGTGGTGTGGTCCAGATAATCTTTGGATGTGATTCATTTTTATTTAGATAATGCTCTAAAATGAATATAGATGAACAGTGTAGATATAATAAATACATCACTTTGGGACCCATGTAACTTTGATCTCCTTTGAATTGTTGATACAACTTGGAGCTCGAACACATAAAAGCACTTGCTGGGGTTCACTTGAAATTTAGATGCATCCGCAACTTAGTCTAACACTTAACCAAGTGGGACACACATAATGGATGGGCTAGATATGTGAACCATGCCTCGATGGCCTAACAAATGATTATGAATGTTTTAAGGGGGATAAGTAGGTGCTTCTTTTGATACTCATGTAGGGCCCGCAGACCATGGGGCCCACTATGATGTATAGGCTACATCCAAACCATCTATCTATTTTAGTGGCACAAGAAACAGTGTTGTTGTAATGTCTACCATTAAAACCTTCTAGAATTTCACCATAATATGTGTGTTAGATCCACACCATTTATCGGCTTTTGTAGACCTTATAAATGTGGCCCCGCCACATCAGTGGGACTCACCCACTTGGATGAACCCAAATTGCCCATAGTTGAAACCTTCGAGGGTCCACTTTGATGTTTAGGAGGGCTCTAACCTATCCATTTGTGTTGCACAGATTGTGACCCTCCAACGTGGCCAACCTCCTTAGGGTCACTTTAATGTTTATTTGTCACCCAAAACTGAGTAGGCCCACTATGTGGGACCCACTAAAAAGTTTATTTGCCATCAAAGTTTATTGGGGGCTATTGTGTGCCCCACTGTTATGTTTATATACCATCCAAACCATACAAAAGTCATCCCTATTAGATAAACTAAAAACATGAAGATATCGCCTAAGCTAAAATTCCCTGGCCCACTTAAACCAATGAACTGGTGATTTTGTGCCGCCCACTTACCTATGCGACCTTGTGATCTTGTATGGCCCACTCGCCTGTACAAAAATGGTGATTTTTGGCTTTTAATCTTATGTTTGTAAGATATGTGAATAACCGCTTAATCCAATGTAAGGGTGCGATACATGTGTTTGGCCCCTTAATCATGTGGACATGTGACGTATGTATGGCCACCTAATCCTATGCAACTATGAAATATATGTAGTCTTTTAACCATACAATTGCGAAATGCATACAAGGCCAACCAACTACAAGAAGTCAAGTTGCATTGGTGACCACCTAATAATATGACCACGTGCTTATGAGCACAGCCATGGTCACCTAAACCATGAACAATTGGGTTGTACATGCAGATTTTTTTAGTCATGAGAATTATAATATACGTTGCATTGTACAACTTGATAATGGAGTGACCCTCAATTCGGTGTCATGCGACATAGATACAACCCTTATATTATGCTTATAGGTGAGGCAGATGTAGGGACCACTAAACTATATCTGATGTGATGGAAGCTAGTTCTTGGCCTCTTGATCATATGACTTTGAATCTGAGTCATTCTCCGTATAAAGTATTGGGCGGTCATAGTTTAAGAGTTAGTGCAATGTAGTGTAACCAGGTATGGTGGGTATGCTTGTGATTGTGTCTTGGATTCTTTGAGATGCAGTCACTAGACTATGATACAAATTGTATGTCCACTCAACCAAGTGAAATTATTGTATCGAAAACCTGACCATGTGAGAGCTTAATAAAGTGGTTGCCTATAGATGTATGAGTTATAGTGTAGTAAAAATAAGTAACCATGTGACCTTAAATCCTTTATTATGGTAAGTAGAGTGACATTTGTGTGACCACTCAACCATATGGACTTCTAATAATGGAGTGGCCATAAGACCATGTGGGCACATGAGAATTGTGTGATTACTCAGACTTGTGGACTATGCTGACAGTGTAACCCCTTGGGTATGTGAACTTAGGACGTGTGTCAGATTGATTATGGACCCTACCTTGATGTAAGTATTGTATATTTCACAATTTATCCATTAGGCTAGCTAATTCTATAACATGATTTTAAAATGACCTAGATCCAATTCTTAAATAAGTCAGACAATATGAAATATTGTTAGTTGAATGTATAACTTTTAAATACTTGTGAACCCACTCAATATATGTATTTTATCCGCACTGTTCAATTGTTTTGCCAACCAAACAGTTCGACCATGGAGTCTGTTGACGTGTGCCTTGTGCATCTGAACTGTTCTTCCTTATACTACCTTAATGTATGTGAGTTACTTATACTATCTACTTGTTGGGACCCACCGTAATGTTTGTATGTGGACTCATCTACTTACAGTACTACTTGGAAGCGGAACCCACTACGTTGTATGAGAAACCCACGCTATCCAACAGTGACTAACTCTTATGTATATATTATATACACAAGTCATTCAACTTAGGACTAACTATATCTTATGAGGTTTACCTATGTCTTCCAAACCATTGTAGAACTACTAAGATAATTATTTGCTAATCCAACTTACTAAAAACCCACTTAAAGGTGAAGCCCCCTACATTATATGAGTTTCACCAATACCATCTATTACGTGGCTTATTTACTATATTTTATATCTATTATGCCTTCCATCTCATAACCACTTGGTGCATGTACTTTGCGTCACCACCACTCATTAACCATAAGGCCCAATTAGGGTATAACCATGTACTCGCAATAGAAGAAAATCATGTTGGGCCACAGCCGCTAATGGGATATCTATCTTGTGAAGGATATGGTGTAATTCTGAATACAATTAATGCTCATAATTATGATAGCTATGGAATATATTAATGATATTAGTGATTATGGTTAATAGAAGTATGTGATTTAATATCTTGATTAATGTTGTTCCACTTTATAGCATACTAAATTCATCTACTTAATCATATTGATATTGATCATACTCATGCACTATGGAATGATAGTATGTGCAAGTGTACTTCAATATATTTGTTCATGTGTAAGATATGTCCTCTTCAGTTTAATCATATGAACATAGATTGATATATTTGATAGTAGCACATGATGATTATATGTCATTTTTTGCTTAAAGGCCAGGCAGATTCCAAACTCATGGCATGCATACCACATGCCCTTGAACATATGCCTTATCATAATTGCTTGAATTCATGCATAATCATGACATACATGATGATCGAAATACCGCAGTCATACCGTATAAGATGAGTTGGATCTTGATGACGAAATGTACGTCTATAATGATGACTTGGGTTATCCTTGAAAATGAACGGGACACCGGAAGTGTGGAAATAGTAGGGGATGATGTGCCCCTTGGGTTGAAAATCCCTAAACCCCGATATTAGTTAGGGATGCCTCATCGTCGGGCTGAGTGGGTACATGCATGCATATCACATGCCCTTGAACATATGCCTTATCATAATTGCTTGAATTCATGCATAATCATGACATATAAGATGATCAAAATATCACAGTCGTACCATATAAGATGAGTTGGATCTTGACAACGAAATGTACATCTATAATGATAACTTGGGTTATCCTTGAAAATGAACGGGACACCGAAAGTGTGAAAATAGTAGGGGATGATGTGCCCCTTGGGTTGAAAATCCCTAAACCCCAATACTAGTTAGGGATGCCTCATTGTCGGGCCGAGTGAATACATGGGTCATGGATTTAACTCCCACTGACGAGGTTGGGTTGAGAAGAGGTGGGTCCAACCTGCTTAAGGGCTAAGGCGCAAATAGGGACCGGTCTGACCCGCCAGCGAAGAGAAGCACAAACGAGGTCTACTACTAGTATACAAAATGGAGGTTGTAACCCCATTGGTGGGTAGCGAGGTTGATTGCTAGTGTCTGGTGCATGGGTGCCAACTACAGTGTTTTCACGAGATATGCAGTTATGATATGGTATGATAATATGATGATGATGATATGATTACAAATGCACGTAATACGGTTATAGCTATGGTATAGGAGAAATGAAAATATGACTTGATGATGCTAGTAGCATTGACTCAGAGTATTACTATAATACATATGCATTACATTGGCATTGACATCATACCTTACGTATTACATGCCTTTCACTATACATGATTTCTTTGTGATATATTTTTCTTACTTGTATGTAGGACACACTGCACACACATGTGTACTCACTAGGCTTTTTGCCTAAGCTTGTTATTTTCCATTTTTTCAGGGCAGGAGTAGCTTGGAAGACTTAGCTTTTTCGATGCGTTGTATCTATTTTCCAATTTGACAATGTTGATGTTGTGTACCTTTTGGAAAGCATTGTACTTATAATGATCAGGATATATAATGGAGAGTTTTTCTTGGTATTTTGATCATAGATTTTCATGCTCAGGTATATATATATATATATGTTAAAAATCTTCCTTGTGGTGCGCCGAACTCGGGACTTAGAGTATGGAAATTGAGTGCCGGATTCGGGGTATCACGGAAGTTATCCGTCCTTGGATTTAGGACGTGGCATTGGCCCACACATATAACGCAAAATCTTCAATTTTCCAGACTTCGGATAATGGACTAAGGAACCATAGTCCCAAACGTCGGTTGATGGTTCACTCGAAGACATATCTACACTTTGTGTTGGAGAAATTAGTAATTTGGTAATAATGAAATATAAAAAATAAAATATGAGATATAAAAGCAATAATGAAATGTAAATTATAACATTAAATAAAAAATATTGCATGAAAATAAAATAAAAGTCATTAATGCATTGCACTTATAACCTCCATCAACATAACATAGAAGTACACATTACATCATTTTCAAGTTTTAAGAAAATTAACAATAATTTTTAATATAACATCATTCATGTTGATGTCGTTGCATGTGCAATCTAATCTTGAGACTCATTTTCCTCCTCATCCTCCTCCTTAATATCAAAGTTATTACCTCCCTAAATCGGATACAACCAATCTTATGTACGAATTAATGCTTTAACTATTTTTGGTGAAAGAGAGCTTCGATATTTGCTCACGACCCTACTCCCTGTGCTAAAAGCATATTCTGATGCTACCATTGAAATAGGAATTGACAATATGTTCCGTGACATCGCCGATAGTGTAAGGTATTTTTCTTCACTAACTCTCAACTTCCACCACTCCAAAACATCGAAGTTTGAATCCCAGTGCCTTCTAATTGACTTTTTGAGATACAAGTCTAACTTTGTTTCTTTCATCTTATTATTTGTATCTTCTTGTACTAAGAAAGAAATGTATTTATCATCAAGCATAGGGTCATCGCTTGTAGAAATAGCATGAGTTCTAACTTTTTTTATCGCTTGATGTGATTTCTAATCTGAAATGAAAATCTATCAACTAATGATGAAGCTCAACATGCTCCATTGGAATCTTGTCTAGTTCCCCAACTACCTGATCTTTTCCAACAACCAAGTGAACAAGGTTGGCTTGCTCTATACCTGCATTAACTGATATATATTGATAGCATCAATGACTACGAAATGAGGAATACCTCTACACAATTACACACCCAATATTCACAATCAAGTATAGTTTGCACGACAAAAATAGATATATTCAACAATGAAATTCTAACTAATGACAATATATATAGAATATAATGAACCAATATAATTCCACTATTAAGATACTGTGGTAGAAACTGTAATGCGAGTGAACGTATCAAGAAAATCAGATGAATCAATATGTGACCATTCTATTTCACCTGAAAATCAGGTTGTTTGTGAACTCCGTAGGATGACTAGAAAATCAACAAGTGAACTTTCACTCTACCTAGAAATCATATGAAACTGGCCAAGGTGACTAAAAAAATAAATAAATGAACTGCAACTTTACTCAACAAATCATATGGAACTCCAAAATGTGACTAGAAAATCACAAGTGAACTTCAGCTTTATCCGTAAATCACAATACAAGTGAAATCCACAGAGTGAATAGAAAATCAACACATAAATTTTGATGTCACTCAAAAATCATAAAGAACTCTGCATAATGAGCCAAAAATCAACAAGTTTATATAAAATAAACCGTCAAATCCACAAAAGGGCAATTATTCTGTCAAATCGCAAAAGGGAAAATGGTCCATTAAAGGATGAAATAAAAAGGGATTATTCCTAAAAGCCACAGAGGCACAAATGATTCACAACGTGGTGGTACGTTCACAAACAAAATTCATTTAATTTATTAAACAGAAATGTCCACTAGTTCGAGGACCTCCAAAAATATCATCAGGTAATCACAAGTGGGAAACATTTAATTGATTAATCAATTTTCAACTTGAGAAAACATGTGGCAATCAAATTATTCATGCGTACTAGAATTAAAGAAGCATGTTAATCATTCAATTTAATAGTCAATTGCATTGAGGATTAGCATATTCGAGTACTGAAACAAGTAGATTAATTAAGAAGCTCAAGAGGTTACAATTACAAGAGAATAAATGTCACTTATAGCAAGATTAATGAACTCAAGTGGAAGCTTAAAGGGGGAAACCTCACCTCGATCAATTCAAGATGAAATTAGCTCGAATCACCTGAATATGCATAATTTTAACTTGATCAAACAACTTAGATGTGAAGCCTGCTAGATAACACTTGATTACAACTTGATAAAGTTAAATCTAATCGATGCACATAAGTCCGCAACCCAATCAAAACACTATGGAAACTATTAACACCAAGCTATCTATAAACAATAGACTTAGTGAAAACTCACTTAACTCGGTAACAAAACAAATGAAATCATGTCTCAATTTTCCTCAACTTGGTAGCTCAGCTCAGTGACTCAACATGAACTCGCACAAGGAGCAACTGTAACTGATATAAGCATGAACTCGGAAGAACACTCATTGTTATAGGAACCTAGTGAAGAGCTGAGTGACTCAGCTAACTTGGATCTTTGTTAAACAACAATCCGCCGCCACCGACTCTTTCCCTCTTTATTCCTTCTCGCCTACTCCCTCTTTCTTTCTTTCCTCCAAACTGACGCTCACATCCAACTCCCATATTGGAATTAAGCCTAGCCCAAACTCGTTCTTGACTCAGCCCAAGACTATCTGCCAAGTTAAATCGGTAGCAAAACCCGGAAATGACTCCCTCTCATAGTTCTTCTCCTTCTTCATTCTTCCTCTTCTTTCCTTTCTTTACTTTACTTTTCTTTCTTCTTCTTCTTTTCTCTGACTCTCTCTTCCTAATAAAAAGTTTATCAAGGAAATTGAAGCCAACCAGATTTCAAACATCGACTTAATGAGTCGATAACCTCCACACGACTAGAACTTGAATTGGAAGGAAGATCAACATGCAAATCAGAGCTTCTTCTTTGACTCCTGCCTCCCACACATTAGAGAAACTCTTCAGATAAAGAACCCTAGACTCGGCCCAACTCTAACCGACTCGTTCTAGACTCAGCATTGAGTAAGACTTGACTAGCTGACTCGACCCGAACTTGATTGGGAGTGCGGCACCACCCAAACATCTCTCTCCCTCATCTCTACTTTCTTCTTATCTCTTCTCTTTCTCACTTCATCACCTGACCAAGATAGAGTTGGACTCATCCCCCAGCAGCTGGTGCAACACCACACAGATGATGAGGGTCGAATATTGCATATTAGACCCTACTTGATTTTACCAACATGAT
Source organism: Magnolia kwangsiensis (assembly GCA_037074715.1). Lineage (NCBI taxonomy): Eukaryota > Viridiplantae > Streptophyta > Magnoliopsida > Magnoliales > Magnoliaceae > Magnolia > Magnolia kwangsiensis. The sequence goes on from CM073578.1 coordinate 76,651,475, forward strand.
AATGCTTAACGTCAAATTTTAATCGTGTTTTTATTGTAGGGTGTAATCAGGAGCTTGGACTAGAAAAGGATACTAAAAGCATAGAATTAATGCTCCAAAGTCACCAAAGCAATGGACGAACCCTAGGGGACCAAGATCAACGGATTTACATGCCAGAGATCCGAGGAAATCAAGCCGTTCACGTTAAAGAGGCTTGAAAAGGAATTAGAATGCAAGATCACATGGTTTCAACTATCCATTCGGCTCGAAACTTCATTGGATACCTTTGGAAGTGGCCCAACAAACAGATCAACCCCTTAATTCCTTAAGTGGGGCCCACCTGATCTTTGGATATGCCTCAACTTTGGAATCAACGCGTTATATAAGGAGACAAGACAGATGGATGGAGCTGATTTCCCAAAACCATCATCGTGGACCCCACTTGAGTTGGGTGTACATAGTGCAAAGTGCACTAGCAATGTACAACAACGAAGAGACGGTTAAATCGTTTCTTAACCAAGCTTCCTTCCTAAAAATGAAAATTCCATTTTTTTTGTTCCAGCGTTCGCATAGAGATGGTTGGTTCGTAGTTGTGGGCCCCACCCATTGTCCATATGGACAATCCAAACCATTCATCAGAGTCCCTGGATCCCTCTCATCTATGCCTAGGTGACAAAATGGAATGAGATAGCGAATATTGGTTTTAACCGTTCAAGCACAGGACGGACGACGAAGCAAAAATTAGGTGGACTGCATTAACGGACATTCAAAACTGATCATGTCCGACCGGAATTTCAAGGAGAATTTAATAAACAGTGTGGATTTCCCAACTAACCTCAATCATGGGCCCCACTATCACCATAGCGCAAACAATGTGTGCAAATCATGATTTTCAAGACTGAAAGTTGTCTGTGTTTTATGGGCCTCTATGGCTCACCATCACCAGGTATTTATCCGATCTGGACCGTCCATCATGTAGACAGGTCAAAACTGTCTAGAGAGACATTCTTCTTCAAATTTTTTATGGATGGCACAAATACCAGCGTGAGCAGAAAATCTGCCGCTCATGTGTAATTGCGCACATTCTGCTGCGTAAAAGCTTCTCCGAAAATTCCTGCTGCGAAACCAACTTCAACACTCCACCGCCCATCCTTGCTATATAAAAGGAGGAGGCTGGGATGTCTGAAGGAGAGCCAGATCCTGGGAGGTTGGGAGGGAGAAGAGCTTGGAGAAGTAAGAGAGGAGCGAAGAAAGAGAAGAGAGAGAGAGAGAGAGAGAGAGAGAGAGAGAGAGAGAGAGAGAGAGAGAGGAAGATAGAAGGGAGATATTGGAAGGACATATCTTTTATCAGCTATTTTTTCCTTCTTTCTAATTGATTTCATAGATTTCTAATCTTTTAGCTAGGGCTGAGATGAAGTCCCTAATTTGAATGACTCTTGTTTATTGTTGAATTCATCTAAATTGATTGATTTGTTTCTTTCTCTATTGTGCTTAACTGAAAACTTCGTACTTCTCCATTCTATGAGCTCAACCAAAGTCTAGATGTGGATGTTGTTTGGAATCTTATTTAAGGTACTTGTGTCTGACCATGAACAGGTTTCCCTACAGAGAAAGAAATAGGAATTTACATCTATTCATGCTTGACCATGGATGGAAAGATGTGATCCTTGTACTTTAAGAAAATTATACATCCTGTGTGCCCGACCAAGGACACAGAGTGTGCTTTATTTATTAAATTTATATCAATTTGAATTAGGGTGAATCAACAGGTAAAATAAGGGTTATGATAATTAGGGGTGGATTCAAAAGTCCCAATATTCTCCTTGATTGAATTTTCCTCCTTGTTCTTTGTTATTTTACATTGATTAGTTTACTTAATCATTAGCTCAACTATTTGTTAGATTAGTTAAGAAGAATCATAAAATTTGAATTGTGACAACTAGTCCTCATGGGAATGATCTCGTAATATGTACCATATCTACATCTGATTCGTATACTTGCGAGTTTAAAATCATTTAAATCAGATTGGTTTAAAAAAATATCAAGTTTTTGGCACCATTGCTGGGGTTTGTTTCGGTCCAATTGGATTTAGGATTCCCCCTTATTATAATTCATAGCCTTAGGATTTTTCTCACATCATTTTAGGAAACTTAATTAATTAATTAATTTTTTTTGCAGGAATTGAGGAAGGAAGCTGAAAATAAAATTGTCTTCAAAGTGAAGGAGGAGCTCCCAATTCTTCAAACATTAATCATCTCCTTTTTCGGGTTTTTTTTTTTTTCAATTCTTGTTTGCAGAGTTTCTTATTGTTTTTAGGAATGCATAATTTTTAGCTCTAGTTTTATTTCTCTTAGGTTGCATCTTAGTTTAGCTTTCTTTCCTACATTGTAGTAATTCAATTTATGCTAAGACATAGATCTCTGAACATAGAACTAGCATCTTTTAATCCTGAAATAGAAAGAACATTTCGTAGAAGAGTGAGAAACAGTCTATTTGAAATGGCAGATGAGAATGGAATTAAAGCTCTTAGAGATTATTTAGCTCCTGTCCAATTTAATGCGCCTTCATGTATAGTGTTGCCAACTACCACGACAGCACAGTTTGAACTTAAACCTGGGGTCATCCAATTGTTGCCCTCCTTCTATGGTTTAGATAAGGAGGATCCATATCATCATGTGAAAGAATTCCCAGACATTTGTTCTACCTTTAGGTTCGAAAACTTTTCAGATGATTCGATCCGTTTGCGCCTTTTTACTTTTTTCTTTAAAAGACAAGGCAAAAAAGCGTGGTTAAATTCTCTAGGAGTTGGGTCGATCACTACATGGGACCAACTGTCTAAGAAGTTCTTAAACAAGTTCTTCCCTGTTCACAAAACTAATGCTCTCCATAGAGAAATTACTAATTTCACACAAAAAGAGGGTGAACACTTTCATGAATGTTGGGAAAGATGGAAGGACTTACTTCTTAAATATCCACACTATGGTTTTGAGAAGTGGCAACAGGTTCAATACTTCTATGATGGTCTGACACCCCAAAACCGTCGCATGGTTGATGCCACCAGTGGAGGGTCATTCATGACCAAAAGTGATGTCGAAGCTTAGAATTTCTTCGAAACCTTGTGTGAAAACTCCCAACAATGGTACTATTCAAATAGAGGTGAAAGAAGTCCTCAACCACAGAAGAAAGGTGGTATACATGAGATAGGAGTCACACTAGATATTTATGCCAAGATTGATAGCCTGACAAAGAAAGTTGATGCTTTGATGTTAAATAATGGACCTCCAAACACAACTCAAAACTAGTCATGTCTCATATGTTCTAGTCCCACCCATCCTACACAGTCTTGTCCATCTAGTGCAGCATTTTCAGAATTTCTCTCTGAACAAGTGCATACTATGAACACTTTCCGGAGACCTGAGAATGATCCTTATGCAGACACCTACAACCCAGGGTGGGCTAGACATCTAAATTTTTCTTGGGTAAAAGGACCACACCAAGGAGGACTATCTGGAAGTCCTCCTATGCAACCTTACCCACAAGTTGGTAGTCAACAACTTCAACAGTTTCTGCAATATCAACAAGTTCCTTCACACTCAAGGAAACCATCTCTTGAAGATACACTCAATCTTTTTATATAGAGTTCTCTTCAATTTCAAAAAGACACCCAACAAGCTTTACATGTAAATGCGCAATCCATTGCCAAGCTGGAAGTATAGTTCAGTCAACTTGCTACCACATTGAGTGAGAGAGAAAAGGGCAAGTTCCCTAGCCAACCTATGGAAAATTCAAAAGGACAATATGAGATTGACTCTAATTCAAACATAGAACAATATCATGAGCAAGCCAAATCAATCATTACCCTCAAGTCCGGTAGACAAATCGAGAATAAAGTAGATATGCCTAGGGAAGAATCAAATTCCAAACCGAAAGACCAAAATGAAGCGGAGAGACATACTAGTGCATCCAAAGTCCAAAAGCACTTTGACTCTCCAAGAACCACTCATGTATCATCTTATATGCCTAAAGCACATTTTCCTCAACGTTTGGCACCAGTTAAGAAAGGAAACAACTTTAATGAAATATTGGACATGTTTAAGAAAGTGCAAATCAACATTCCATTGCTTGATGCTATCAAGCAGGTCCCTACTTACGCTAATTTTCTTAAAGAATTATGCACTCAGAAGTGTAAGCTGAATGTTCACAACAAGGTCTTCCTTGCAGAGTAACTCAGTTCCATGATTCAACATATCACCCCTTCTAAATTTAGGGATCTAAGAGCTCCTACCATTTCTTGCGTCATAAGAGAGCATAAAATTGAGAAGGCATTGCTTGATTTAGGGACGGGCATTAATTTGTTACCATATTCTGTATATGAGCAGCTAGGACTTGGTGAGCTGAAATCAACTAAAATAACACTACAACTAGCTGATAGATCTGTCAAGGTGCCCCGTGGTGTTATTGAGGATTTGCTAATCCAGGTTGATAAATTTTATTTTTCAGTGGATTTCATCATTCTAGATACTCAGCTTGTCCAGAATCCTACTAGTCAAATTCCGGTTATCCTAGGACGTCCATTCTTAGCCACATCCAATGCTATCATAGACTGTAGGAATGGTGTTATGAAGTTGTCTTTTGGTAACATGGAGATTAAACTTAATGTTTTCAATGCTAGACAACAACCGGCAGACTCGAATGAGATATTTGAAGTGAACATGATTGAGAGTCTAGTGCATGACTCTTTCCTTAAATCTTCCGAAGACGCTCTTGAGACTTGTTTTGCACATTTTGGCATAAATTTTAACATAGAAAGTTCCATTCAAGAAGTCAATGCATTGCTCGACTCCAATCTTATAATGGATACTACAAAATGGAATGGTAAAGTGGAACTTCTTTCACCATCTGAGTCTAAACCGGTCCCATCTATTGAGAAACCACTCGAACTTGACCTTCAATAATTACCTGAAACTCTCAAGTATGCATTCTTAGGTCCTTCTGAGACCCTTCTTGTCATCATAACTTCTAACCTTGAGAAGGAACGAGAGAGCAAGTTGCTTAATGTTCTTAGAGATTATAAGGCAGCCATTGGGTGGACCATAGCGGACATAAAGGGACTAAGCCCCATTGTGTGTATGCATCGTATTCATCTTAAAGAAAATACAAAAACATCGCATGAAATGCAAAGGAGGCTCAACCCTAACATGAAAGAGGTCGTTCGGGTGAGGGTGCTTAACTTGTTAGATGTTGGTATCATTTACCCCATTTCAGATAGCACGTAGGTCAGGCCAGTTCAAGTTGTTCCCAAAAATTCTAGGATTGGTTACTCAAGATATTGAGGAAATTTATCTAGAGGACCCACGTTAGCAAGATTGATTAATTCATGGTCCATGGTTTCTTGCATTGCTTGTCTGGCTGAAGATGTTAACCTTAGTGCTCCTGGGTGACAACCCAGCCTTTTCTTTCATTTCTTTTTTCTAGTTAGTTAGTTCAATGTTTGTGGGTAACATTGCTACAAACCCTCACGAGACTACAACTCGTCCACTAAGGGCAACCTAGGGGTTTAAAGGCTTGTTACATACACTAAATGCAATTGAGAGCATCCGAGAAAGTGGTGTAGGTAAGATTTTATTTTTGTTATTTTTATTTTGCTTGTGTTGGTTTCTCTTTTGTGTTGACCCGCGTTTACGCTGACATCTTTGGAAAGCCTCTTGATTCTTTCATCCAGGTACTATCTTTCCATCACTTCTCTTTTACTTTCGTTGTCCCATGTACATTGCATGCTTATTTCTTTAACATTGAGGACAATGTAGATTTTAGGTTGGGGGTAGGAGATTAGGTTACCTAATCAGTATTTTCTTGGTCTTGAGCAAAAATTGTGAAAATTTTTAAATTTTTCTAGCATTTCTTGTGAATTTGAAGTGATTTTGACGGCCATCTTGGATTTAAAATTAAAAGATACGTGATGTTGGGCATTTATGGCTCTTGGATTCAGTTGTCTGTTAGATTTCACAGTTAAGTTCGAGTTATTAATCCATGATTAAAAGTTGTAAACATTGATTGAGTCATGATTTCACATAACACATATCGCTTACATATTAATGTTTTGGTTCGATATTGAATTGTAACTTAGTAATCACTAAGCATGAAGGGATCTAGCTTGAATTTTTTTTTTAAGTAACAGTTTATAAAGAGTAATTGAAAGGGTTAGTCGAATAATCTTCACCATAGGTTTGCTCCTTATAGTTGAAGATTTGATTACCCAAGGTTGACATTGGGAACAGGCTAGGCTACTGGTTTTTACCATAGGTTTGCTCCCTATAGGTGACGATTTGATTCTCCTTGGCGTTATTTGTAAAAAGTTGATATAGTGTGAAAGTCATCAAAAGCTGGAAAAATGGGGCAAGTTTGATTTAGGTTTTGGTTGTCATAAATGTTCTTATTGAGTACCAATGACATCATAAAATAGAGAAGTAAACCGCAATGATAAGCCAAGATTACACTACACACTCATGGAACTCAATGTTTAGAATATTGTTCTAATTAATGGATTAATATTTTGAACTTGATTATGAAGTTTACCATGAGCTTGATTCCAAAAAAAATAATACTGCTCACCATTCATGAATCTTAGAATTCTCGCATCTCGACTATTTGTTCACAAGTCGTTCGGGTTTACAAGAATTGTCTTGTATTTCTGAAATTAATTTTCGCATCCTTTGCTCGGGATGATCAAAATTCTGGTTGGGGGTTGTGATGAGGATCGAATATTGCATATTAGACCCCAATTATTACTTGATTTTACCAACATGATACAGCTTAACGTCAAATTTTAATCGTGTTTTTGTTGCAGGGTGTAATCAGGAGCTTCGACTGAAAGGATACTAAAAGCATGGAATTAATGCTCCGAAGTCATCAAAGCAAGAGATGGATCCCAGGGGACTAAGATCGACGAATTTACATGCCAGAGATCCGAGGAAATCAATCCGTTCATGTTAAAGAGGCCCAAAAAACAGCCAGAATGCAAGATCACATGGTTCCAACCATCCATTCAGCTCGAAACTTCATACATGGCCTAGGGGCCATAAATTAACCGTACACGTAAAATTTTAGCCATTGGATACCTCTGGAAGTGGGCCAATGAACAGATCAGATCCTTAATTCCTTAAGTGGGGCCTACCTGATCTCTGGATATGCCTCAACTTTGGAATTAACATGTTATATGAGGAGACAAGATGGATGGACGAAGCTGATTTCCCAGAACCATCATCGTGGACCCCACCTGAGTTGGGTGTGCATAGTGCGCAAGTGCACTAGCAATGTATGACAACGAAGAGACGGTCAAATCGTCTCTTGACCGAGCTTCCTTCTTAAAAATGAAAATTGTTTTTTTTGTTCTAGCGTTCGCATAAAGATGGTCGGTTCGTAGTTGTGGGCCCCACCCATTGTCCATATGGACAATCCAAACCATTCATTAAAGTCCCTGTATCCCTCTCATCTACGCCTAGGTGACAAATGGAATGAGACAACAAAGATTGGTTTTAACCTTTCAAGCACAGGATGGATGGCGGAGCAAAAATCAGGTGGACCGCATCAATGGACATTCAAAACTGATCATGTTCGACCGAAATTTCAAGGAGAATTTAATAGACAGTGTGGATTTCCCAACTGACCTCGATCATGGGCCCCACCATCACCACAACGCAAATAGTGTGCTTAAATCACGGTTTTCACGACCGGAAGCTGTCCGTGTTTTACGGGCCTCTGTGGCCCACCATCACGAGGTATCTATCCAATCTGGACCGTCCATCGTGTGGACTGGTCAAAATCGTCTAAAGAGACGTTCTTCCTCAGATTTTTTGTGGATGCTACAAATACCAGCGCAAGCAGAAAATCTGCCGCTCATGTGTAACTGTGCACATTCTGCTGCGTAAGAGCTTCTATGGAAGCGAAATCGACTTTAGCACTCCACCGCCCATCCTTACTATATAAAAGGAGGAGGCTGGGACGTCTAAAGTAGAGCTAGATCCTAGGAGCTTGGGAGGGAGAAGAGCTTGGAGAAGCAAGAGAGGAGCGAAGAAAGAGAAAGGAGCTTGGAAAGAGAAGAGAGAGAGAGAGAGAGAGAGAGAGAGAGAGAGAGAGAGAGAGAGAGAGAGAGAGAGAGAGAGAGAGAGAGAGAGAGAGAGAAGAGAAAGAGAGAGAGAGAGAGAGAGAGAGAGAGAGAGAGAGAGAGAGAGAGAGAGAGAGAGAGAAGGGAGAGATTGGAAGGATGTATCTTTTATCAGCTATTTTTTCCTTCTTTCTAATTATTTCTATGGATTTCTAATCTTTTAAATAGGGTTGAGATGAAGCCCCTAATTTGAATGACTCTTGCTTATTGTTGAATTCATCTGAATTGATTGATTTGTTTCTTTCTCTAGTGTACTTAACTGAAAACTCATTACTTCTCCATTCTATGAGCTTAACCAAAGTCTAGATATGGATCTTGTTTAGAATCTTATTCTAGGTGCTTGTGTCTGACCATGAATAGGTTTCCCTACAGAAAAAGAAATAGGAATTTACATCTATTCATGCCTGACCATGGATAGAAAGATGTGATCCTTGTGCTTTAAGGGAATTATACATCTCGTGTGCCCCGACCAAGGACACAGAATGTGCTTTATTTATTAAATTTATATCAATCTAAATTAGGGTGAATCAACAAGTAAAACAAGGGTTATGATAATTAGGGGTGGATTCAAAAGTCCTAGTGTTTTCCTTGATTAAATTTTCCTCCTTGTTCTCAGTTATTTTACATTGATTAGTTTACTTAATCATTAGCTCAACTATTTGTTGGACTAGTTAATAAGAATCATAAAATTCGAATTGTGACAACCAGTCCTTGTGGGAACGATCTCGTAATACATACTATATCTATATCTGATTCATATACTTGCGAGTTTAAAATCATTTAAATCAGATTGGTTTAAAAAAAACATCAACGGACACCACTCTTCAACTCTCTTTCTTCCTCTGATTTTCTTTCTCTTCTAGGAGTCTTTCTCCCTCCCTCCCTCTCTCTCTCTCTTTCTTCTCTCTCTCTCTCTCTCTCTCTCTCTCTCTCTCTCTCTTCTAGGAGTCTTTCTCCCCCCTCCCTCTCTCTCTCCTCCCCCCCCCCTCTCTCTCTCTTGTGGGGGTCTTTCTCCCTTCCTCTGATTCTTCCCTTGTCAGGATTCTAGACAAGGGAAGAATCTTGACTCAACCTGGACTCAACGAGCTACACGACTCAGGCGAGTCACACGGTGTGATGCGACCCGTCTCACGAACTCTCTCTTGTTTCTTTTTCTTTCTCTCTCAACTTTCTAATTTAGGCAAGAATGCCCTAAAAGTGGCCTATATGGGCTTTTGATCTATCTAAAGAGTTCGACGGTTAATCTCCTAGTTAGTTATAAGATTGGCTCTAATATGAACAACTCAATCAAATGATTGGTTACAACAATTCTTGCTTACATGGCTATAAACCAAAAATACAGATGGACTTCTAACAACATGACCAACCGAATGATTATCTTAGATCAGAGAATATGGCTCACTTAGAGAAGACAACTTATATTTTAGATCCAAGCCGGTTGCATGTGGGAAATGGTTTAGAATTATCCGACTCCCATTGCATTCCATTATACGAAGATTTGTAGGCGTGTCCTATGTTTAACATGGATATACGCAGTTATCCTAAGACGACAACAACGCATGATTTGGATAAATTATGTGACACGATTTGTTCATGGAGCGACTATTTGTGACATCTAATCCCAGAATGGAAATAACATGTATTATGAATTACTTACATCGATTTGTGCACCACTACCCAAAATTCATGAAATTACGCGTCGACCTATAGACTGCTACGGAAATCGCATTATGTCCATGATATTTATTTGATTGTTAAAAGTGGGATTCTCAACATAGTACTTGCACTAAAGAGGGAAATTCATTGAATCATGGGAGCTTTAGAATTCTAATACATGTGCCCAAGCCATAAAGGTAAATAGTACAAGACTAACATAATAAAGGAGATGAGTAGTAATGACTAACTCAATAAAGAGAAGAGTGACAATGGCCAACTCAACAAAGATGAGAGTAGCAAGGACTAACTCAATAAAAATGAGAGTGGTAATGGCCAACTCAACAAAGAGGAGAGCAACAATAACTAACTCAACAAAGAGAAGAGTAGCAAGGGCTAACTCAACAAAATTAGTAATGACAAGGGCAAGGCTTGTATCTATCGTCCCACGTAAAAATAATAAAGATCACTCGTAATTAACATCATACTATAATTCCCAAGGATAAATAATTGTTGGTAGTAAATTAACAACTGCAGGGAGAGAATCATAATATCATAAAAGCATGTAAAAGGTAAGATAATTCATATTAACATAAATTAAGGTAAGCTTAAAGGAATCCCTCACCTCTTACTTTGAAAAGCCCTCTCATGTTGTTAAAACTTGGCTCACGCACTTTAAATTCAACTTCAACTATAGATTTATGCAAATTATATGATTAGGGTTTAATCTATGTGTAAGTTCAACTAATTATTAAAACTTAACATAATTCGTCATGTAAATGGCTGACTTACCTTGATTAACATCTAAATCTTAACCGCGAGTTCAGTGTTATTCTTTTACTGAGTCGACTCGGTCGGAGTCTACCCATGTTTTGGAACTTCAAGTTTGATTGAAGGTTTGGATGAAAATTTTGATTGAAGTCTATCTCCTACAGAAGATCACTAGAGGGATTAAATAGACAACTAACCTCAGAGGTTCGGAGGCTAAAATCGGAGCTAGACTCGCCCTGGTGACTCAGCGAGTCACCGCATGGCGTGGGCACTATCTCTTTCTCTCAGTCTTTCCTCTCGTTTCTCTCTCTCTCTCTCTCTCTCGCACTATCTCTTTCTCTCAGTCTTTCCTCTCGTTTCTCTCTCTCTCTCTCTCTCTCTCTCTCGCACTATCTCTTTCTCTCAGTCTTTCCTCTCGTTTCTCTCTCTCTCTCTCTCTCTCTCTCTCTCTCTCTCTCTCTCTCTCTCCTGGTGCGGTGAATGGTGCCTCCCTTCCTCCGCACACTGGCTTTTATAAGCCAACGAGAGGGAGAGTTTCAGTTGAGAGGGAGAGTTTCAATCGAGCAGAGTTGCGTAGGACGCAACTCTGTTTTACGCACAAAAGTTCTGCTAGTGTTGTGCGTGGGTTTAGTGTTTTAGCATCCGTTTCCATCTAGAGTGTTAAGAGGCGTCTCCTAACTGAAGAGCCAATAGATGGACGGTTATGATCGGCCCCTGACTGCTAAAGCAGGCGCTACTTTCTAGCGATCGTTCGAGCTCTGCTTTAATGGCAGATCCGTCTCTCGCTAGTCTTCATTCAGACTAATTCTTTTGGACGGCGTAGAGAGAGTCGGAACTCCTCTACCTTCATTCTGGACAGTTCAAATCACAGCCAGACTTCTGGGCTCTGTCGTGCTGTACGTGGAGTTTTGAGACGGGTTGCTGGATTTCCCGCTGGCGTGTGTTTTGCGGAAGCTGCTTGGTATATCTTACGCTGCTGGAGTTGGTGAGGCCCACCTCTGATTCCTTCTTCGATGATCCGTTCCTTCCATTCGTTTCGTACACCCACGGTAGGTCGTGAGCTAAAATCTGAGGTGGATCTAATCTTCATGTGGCCCACACCGTTCTTCAATAAGGAGATGATGTCCACCGTTGAAGCCAGCTCTTTCTATATTACAGTTGGTCAGATGGTGGGGTTTGTCTTGGTGGACGACTGTGATGGTTAGGGAAGGTTACACGTGGATAGCCTGCGTGGAAAGAGGAAGGATTGGAATTCGTTCTGTTTTCGGAAAAGAAGCAGCCGCATGCAACCTGCTTTCACGCGAGCCCATGCGCACACGTGTGCGATCCATTGACTGAAAATGGGTAGGAATTGATCGGTTTCAGGTGCTCTATAAGGTGGTTGTTTGAATCATCCAGTCGGACGATTAAGGTGGGCCGCATGCTACCAAACGAGCACTGCTTGTTTCGAATTCTTAGCTGGTGGAAAAGGAGGAAACCTCCTTTTTTCGGGCGAGTACGGGTTAAACTCGGTTTGATCGTGTTTGGCGGGTTGGTGCGCTAGGGTGTATACACCCCTTGTGCACACGCACTTAGATGTGGGGCCCACAGAGATGTTTTTTGAGAAATCTACTCTGTCTATTTGTTTTGTCAGTTTTAGGTAGAGCTCGTCTTAAAGGATGAGTCAGGTCTAAGGATTAGGTGGGCTTATCTTGAAAATACTCCTAGTGGACCCCAATATGGACTTGATCTTAATTAGTGGTCTACGTTAAATGATCAAGGCCCAATTTTGAGTGAAATGTGTAGTCAAAATAGATAAATGGTTGGACAAGATTTCGTGATTGATTGACAGTGGGAAAGTTTACATCCGAAATCTCGCCTTTTTCATCAAAATGAAGGAATTAACTTCTATGCTCAACAGTGTAGGATCATGGAGCGGGGCCTAAATTTTGTATGATATCATAGTTATATGAGACCAATGTCTGGTCCAAATTTGAGTTGCAATGGACGGAAGGAAGTGGTTAAATATGAAGATCTATGTTTATACAAAGTTAGTAAACCTTAAAAGGATAACTTGACGGCTAAGTAAATGCCTACTAAAGTGGGGTCTTTATATTTTAAAGTTGGTCCAACGATGGCCAATCCAAGTTATTCATTTGGAGGAAAATATTCTACTACAACTACCTATGAGCTTTCTCACTCGATGGACAACAAAATCAATGATTAAGGGTTGATTTGCTAATTGGGTCACTTGTACAATGATATAAGGGTTGAAATTCGACGTGTATGGTTAATTTATAATAATTAGTCCTAGTATAAAATTTCACATGAAACGGATCGTTAGAATTATGTGATTTGAAATTCAAGAGTATAGGTTAAAGACATTTTCGTAATTATTACTAATCAAAGAGTTTTGTGAAATCTAATGGTCCTACATGGTTATATGCAACACTCTAAACAATTCTTAGAAAAGAACTTACATCTAAATCATTACAAATAAAGAGTTATTCACCAATTCATTTAAGGGAAGGTACATATGTCAAATCACATGATGGATGGTCATGTTTTAAAATCAACAGTCAGATGGCTTCATATATGAATGGAGACTATTCCCAACGGTCAAATTCGTGTTGGAGAATGGATTTAAGGTTAGGTTAGCTAAATTGGTATCGTACACATGTACATAATAGGTTAAATTTTATGGTAATACTCGAAAACTTTCAATACTTGGGTATTGAAAAGTTTAGGTTGTTACACTTGATGATGGGTTCGATGTGAAATAACGGTGAAGACCGCTTGAGTTGAAGTCGAAATATGCCAATATGTCCTAGAGGGGGGTGAATAGGACTTTTTAAAGTTTTATAATGTATTTAAAAATCCTATTGTACTAATCCCATCAGATAGACAATTAACAAGATTACTCAAATGTAACTCTACTAGCTTCCAAGCCTTGTAAAGGATCCAATCACAAACTTCTTAAAAGATAAATAAATTACAAATAAGATTGTGATGGAAACATTGAAGGACTTTAAGTTCAAGGTCTCCTATCATTCGGGTAAGGCAAACCTTGTGGCAGACGCATTGAGCCGCAAGAAGACTATAGAGTTTGTGGCTCCGCTAATGAAAACAGAATGGGACATGGTAGAGTTTGTGCAAGATTTTGAGCAGAAACTCACGGTAGAGGAGCCGTATGAGGTTATCGCACATATTTGAGTACAGCTCCTCATTGATGGCAGGATTATGGAGGTTCAGGCAGATGATGAGCTTTTGTCGAAGATGAGAGAGCGGGTTAGTATAGATGAGGACTACGAGTGGAGTGTTGGTTCAGATGGGGCCTTACGTTATCGTAGCCGCCTATGCATCCCAGACATTCCTGACTTGAGATGAGAGGTTCTCGAGTTAACCCACAGTTCGAGGCTTGCGATGCATCCAGGTAGCACGAAGATGTATCAAGACATGAAGAGATCGTACTAGTGGGATAATACGAAGGTTCACATTGTTGAGTTTGTATCCCGTTGTCTCACGTTTCAGCAGGTCAAGGCAGAGCATCGCTGACCTCTTGGACTACTTCAGCCCATGCCCATAGCTGAATAGAAGTGAGACTTTATCTCTATGGATTTCATTTCAGGGTTACCGAAGACGAGAAAGGGACATGACTCCATTTGGGTGATCGTCGACTGATTGACGAATTGTAACGCTTTGAAAAAATCCGTACAGAGACTCGAGTACCAACTTGATCAGAAATCACTTAGGATTAATTCCTTTAGAAAATAAGCATAACTTAACTAGAGCTATGTTAGAGTAGCTGTGAAATTGTCCCTGATCGCTTTAAATACGTTTTGTAAGATCCAAATCTTGTAGAATCAATGACGCTATAATACCCTGAAACCTTGGATCAAACTCTAAACCCGTTTGCTCTCTGGAACCCTTTGAAACTTCGTATTTGATTTAGACCGCGCATCAAAAGTCCGATGTCTACAATCTTAGACCGTTATAACTGCTTGGCTGGACTTGACAATCGTTTCGAAAATCAAGCCCAACCGATGCTCTGAGGCTATTTCATTGAGCCTGGAGTGAAGAGAGTGAGAAAGAGTGAAATTCATAAAAATCTAAATGTGATTTAAATGAATCTGGCACGTTTCGTTTACGGGATCAGTATAAGCATTCAGACCGTCGGAATCTGACCCAAATACACCCTCGGATCAGGAAACATTTCTCACTCAGGTCAGTGTACTCGGAATTCTCGATCGAGCCTCTGTGACGTTGAACTGAAACTGATCCGCCACGTACGATCTGGGAACTCTACCGGTCTGAAAACTTAGTGTGAACAACATCCAGTGACCATGAGCTTAAGTCCGATCGCGTTCGGCCAGGGGACCTCCCGAAACACCCTTTTGGATCGAAAAAGTCCCGATTTGGTTATAACTTAAGTATACATTTGTCTCAAGTCTACTTAGGTTAGATTTTAGGCTATATAAGGGCCTTAAACCCTCACATATCTCTCCCATCTGAATTTGCTTAAAACCCTAGATAGAGAGATAGAGAAAGTGAGAGATTGTGAGAGGGGTGTGGGAGAGTTTTCCCGCCACTTGCTACGGCTGCTACTCGTGATTAATCACCGCATTCAAATCATTTTCCCGGTGAATCTAACGCACTTCTAGGTAAGAAAAATCCTAACCACTTGTTGTTTTAGGAATTCCTTTGATACTTTAGCGATGTAGCTTATGTATCGTGTGCATTAGGTCGCTGTTACGCCGTTGACGAAGCGTAGAAATTCTGTTCGAATCGATACACATCTAAGGCGAAAGGTGAGGATTTTAGACGCTTTGATTGACTGATTTCAAAGCTTTCAATGTCGTTTAATAGTAGATTATCGAAGAGAACGCCGTTTGACATGTAGAACATGCTGTCCGTTTTCTGTTTCGACTGCGTACGAGAAATATGAGATTTAGGGTATTTTAGGTATTTGTAGGAAATACTGTTTACGTCCATATTTTACTTAAGTGATTGCCATGGCTATTTATCGTGTTATGATATTAGGAATGCGTGTATGATCTGTTTGGCGAAGAGATTCGCCCTAATGCGCACTTTGAGTCCACATACGCTATGTAGACTAAAGTGTGTAGATTAAGTGTTTGTATTAGTATGTATTGAGTAAATGGTGTTGTGAGTTAGTTTTGAGATTAAATTCTCAATTAATATGCTAATGTTTATAATTTCCATCATGTTGGCTATATGTATTGATTTCATTATATATATGAAATGCATGTGTTACTTGATTTGCTTACGTTGTAAGTTATAACATTTGTCAACATGCTTGTATTGTTTATATTCATTTCTGTTACTCTCATATGCTTACTGATGTTGATATACAAATGCTTAGGGCTATAACTTAGTCCAGGCAGTCGGTAATGGATCGAATTTGTGGTTGGCTTCCATTTGCCACGAAGGACGTGTCGATGAACGCGAGTCGTGTCTTGGTTAGGCAGTAGTGGTTAGGCCACACTAAGTGTTTCATGCACTTCATGTCGCTCAGCTTGAGATGCGCTCGTACTAGTCGAGCCCGTCAAGTAACCCGATTGGCCATTGTATGTTCACCATGTATGAGTCATAACTGCTTGAACCTAGGGTACTGAACTTACCATTGAAAACCCTGATAACCATGGTACCTTGATCCAGAAAGACTCATGAGCTGGTCATGGTGGTATGGGACACCGTGGTCGAGCTGTCGGCCTACGCTGGGGCCACAAACCTCCCCGTAGTGACCAATGAGCACATTTGACTCGTGATTCGATTGTGGTGGTATGGGACACTACATTCGAGCTGTCGGCCTACACTGATTGGTGACGAGCCCTTTGTAGTGACCTCGAGCGTATTCTGAGTCTACGGGGGGCGACGACCCTTCCGTAGTAACGAGAGTACATTAGGCCTGTATTGATAAGGTGATGGGGGAGCGGTGCAACGAGTGCGAGCAACAGCCCTGACAGCCCTTGCAGCGACCTATAAATATAACATCGTATGAGATTACTAGGAGTGACGACCCTAGACAGGATCTGTGTTGGATTGATATAAGGAAGGTACATTAGTTTCCCAATACTACTGTATGAAAGGATTAATAATAACTCGGTAATCATATCCACATCGCACTGCATGTGCCTAGAAGATGTGGAGCACTGTGGGAAGAAAGCATACCGCAGGCGTAAGATGGTGCCGTATGAGGGAGAATGTCGGTGAGGGCATCCATCATGTCATTTCATGCTTGCATTAACAACAGTATCTAGGAATGTTTGATTGTTTGTTTTACTATTATCGCGTGATTGAATTGATAACATGCTAATCTTTGCTCTATGATTCCACTGAGTTGATCACTCACTCCCACGTTACGGGACGGTGTTTGCAACACCTACTAGACTCTGTCTTAGATGCAGGTGATGAGGAAATTTAGGACGCGGAGTCGGATTACTACGAGGATCAGGACGAGTTCTCGTATATGCAGTTCTCCGACGGCTTCACATAGACGGACTGGATCAGTGGGACTTGTGCTAGTTGGACTATCACCTGACATTTATTTTTGCTTTATGACATGTATATGAGACTCGGAGATGTATTCATACTTTGGAGACAATTGAGATTATTTTATTTTCCATACAGTGATATATATATTCTTCAGTCTTTCACTTGCGTTTTATCACTGGATCTGAAGTATGAATTGCTGTTTTGGTATAATCTTACTCATGTGAATGCATTAACTCAGAAAACATTAAATCATAATCATATTTGTTGCATAAGTGATGGTCTGGAACTCGGGTGTCGGGTTTCTACAAGACCCTCGATTTTCAGGGTGTTACAAGTTGGTATCAGATCATGATTTGGATTAAACCGGACCTGGGTTATGGCCACACGACGTACGCTGTCGCCCTTTTGACTTAGGTGGGTGCGAGAAAAATCTAGAAACACTTATAGGATCGCAGTTTCGCCAATCGGCGAAGTTTAATCAAATCAATCATTTTAATCGAGTCTGTTGCATCAGTGGTCGCATGAAACGACCCCGGACCACTTCTAGATCGAGTGTGGATGGGTCTAGTTCTCTCTGGACCCAATCCCAACCGTTAAAAATCGCTAAATGCGAATATACAGCTGTTGATACACGAAATCACCTGAAATGGTGTGAAATGGAGTCTTGGGCTGTTTGTGAAGGAGATGATGTTTTGGGGGTATTTTAACGGACGGACCATGTGTAGGGGGGGTGCCCTAACCCTCAACATGCATCGGCCCAACCCAGGCCCGATGTTGGGCGAGGCCTCGCCGGTGAAACCCATTTCCGGCTACGGCCACCCTATAGGGCGTGGTCCCCCTGTCCTGTGGGCCCCAAAAACGCATGAGTCCCACCTCAGATCATTGTACATTGGCTTGGATAGGCCCAAGACTCCATTTCTCACATGACATATATATGAGACTGAGAGATGTATTCATACTTTGGAGACAGTTGAGATTATTTTATTTTTCATACAGTGATATATATATTCTTCAGTCTTCCGCTTGCGTTTTATCACTGGATCTGGAGTATGAATTACAGTTTTGGTATAATCTTACTCATGTGAATGCTCTAACTCAGACAACATTAAATCATAATCATATTTGTTGCATAAGTGATGGTCTGAAACTCGGGTGTCGGGTTTCTACACGACCCCCGATTTTCAGGGTGTTACACGAAGTCAGCTCATTTCCTACCAATCAGAGTTACGAACTCTGCAGACGAGTTGAATAGATTATACATCAAGGAGATTGTACGTCTGCATGGAGTTCCTTTGGAGATTGTTTTAGATCGAGATGCGCGATTCACATATATCTTTTGAACTCGTATCCAGGAAGCGATGAGTGTGAAGTTGAAGTTCAGTATCACGTTCCATCCGTAGACAGACGGGCAGACGGAACGTGTGAATCAGGTGCTAGAAGATATGTTGCGGGCTTGTGTGTTGGATTTCAAGGACAGTCGGGATGACTATCTTCCTTATGCAGAGTTCGCGTATAACAACAGTTTTCAGGCGAGTATCGGTATGACCCCCTATGAGGCATTGTATAGTCGCCTGTGTAGAGCATCGCATTACTGGACAGAAGTGGGCGAGAAGAGTCTGATTGGCCAAGAGTTGGTTCAGGCGACCTCAGAGAAAATTGACATTATTAGATGTCGACTGCTATCAGCACAGAGCAGGCAAAAGAGCTACGCCGATACGAGATGACAACCGCTTGAGTTTGAAGTTGGGGACCATGTATTCCTTAAGGTTTTCCCCATGAAGGGAGTCCTTCGGTTTAGTAAGAAAGGGAAGCTCACACCGAGATTCATTAGCCCATTTCAGATACTTGATAGAGTGGGGGTAGTAGCATATCGCCTTGCTTTACCCACACCACTCGCAGGCGTGCATAACGTATTCCATGTGTCCATGTTAAAGAAGTATGTTCCTGATCCTTTGCACATTATTAGTTGGGAGTAGGTGCAGTTGAGCGACGATGCCACCTATGTACTGCGACCGACACGTATCTTGGATAGGAAGGAGCAGGTATTTCATAGCAAGGTCATCCCACTTGTGAAGGTACTATGGATGCATCACAGTGAATAAGAGGCTAATTGGGAGACTGAAGCTGAGGTTAGAAAGAATTACCCTCAGATCCTCGAGGAGTATGAAAAGGTACAAATTTCAAGAATAAAATTTTTCTTTAAGGGGGGTAGATTGTAACGTCTTAGAAAAATTCGTACGAAGATCCGAGTACCACCTCAGGCAGAAATCCTTTAGAACCTAATCCTTTAGAAATTTAACGAGAATTGACTAGCGCTAAACTAGATTACCTGTGAAATTAACACCAATCACTTTAAATACGGTCTGCAAGACCCAAAGCCTATAGAATTAGTAATGCTATATTACCCTGAAATCTAGGAGTAAACTCTAAACCCAGTTGCTCTCGGGAGCATTTAGAAACTCCGTAACGGACCTGGACTGCACGTCGAAAGTCCGATAGCGATGAACTTAGACAATTATGACCGCTTGATTGGACTTGATAATACCTCAAAAATTAAGTCCAGATGAGGTCCTAAGACTATTTTCTTGAGTCCGGAGTGAAGAGTGTGAGAACGTGAAGGTTTTATGAAATTAAATATGAATTTATATAATCTGAGTCGTGTCGCTTGTGGACCGATTATAAGTATTCAGACCGTTGGAATTTGACCCAAAGTTACCCTTGGATTAGGAAAAATGTCCTACACATGCCTATATATTGGTGGCCCTGATCGAGTTTCGGTGACCGTTGAACTGAAACTGGTCTGCCACGGTCGATCTGGAAACTCGATCGGACTGAAAAGTTAACTTGATCAAGATTTAATAGTTGTGAGCTTAAATCCGACAGCATTTAGTAAAGGGACATCTAGAAATGCTCCGTTAGATCGGAATAAGCCCGATTTGGTTATAACCTAAGTATACCATGGCCCTGGGATTGTTTTCGTTAGTTCTGTGCCTATATAAGGGTTTTAAACCCTCTCTCACATATCCCATATGAATTTTCAAACCCGAGCTAAGAAAGAGAGATTAAAGAGAGAGAAAGTGAGAGAGAAGTTGGTGATTCATCTTGAAATTCTTCCCAGCTACTCTATGTGCCTAATCCATCGCATCTGAATCGTTATTCCAACGATTCTAATTCTGTATTTGGATAAGACAATCAAACCCTAACCTGTTTTGGAGCTTAGAATAGTCTAAGTGTTGATGTAGCTAACCTAATTCTTGTCTTAGGTTGCCTATCCGCCATGACGAAGACTTATCGTCTAAATAATATCTGTTACGCATTTTCGGATTTAAGGTGCGGACTATATACGTTTAGGTTATGATTTTCAAGACTTTCAATGTCTAATAATGATTTATTATTGACGTGGATGCTATTACACGTGCTAAATGCGCTATTTGTTTTGTTTTACGTATATATATAACCTATGTTGTAAATAGAGTATTTCATGTGTTTGTTGAAATGTTTGTATGCATAAGGAATTTGATGATATGATTGCTATAATTAATTGTCGTAGATATATGCTTGTTATGTATGCAACATCTCCTTGGTAAAAGGATTTGCCCTAGTACGTAATACGGCCGACATACATGATGTATGTTGAAAAGTGTAGTCTAAGTGTTTGTAAAAATGTCTGAATGAGTTAGTAGTTAGTAAAGTGTGATTTATGAGGGAGTTGAGATATGAAATCCCATCTACCTTACTTGTGTGTATGATTTCCTCCATGAACTGTTTAGCTTAGTTATTCATGTTAACTATGTGTACGATTTTCTCCATGTATGGTGTATTCATGTTTAAGTTATATGTCATAATACGTTTATATGACTGTAGGATTTAACTTACATGTTTATTATTGTGATTGTACGTAGTTGGGACTGTATCATAGTCCAGGTAATCGGTAACAGTCCTTAAACTGGTGGTTGAGGATGTTTTTTCCACGTAGGATGTGTTCGATGAATCTGAGTTGTACTTGGGATGTTCGACAGTGGTTAGGCTACACGGAGTGCTTATGCATTTCATGTTGATCAACTCAACATGCGATTGTCCTAGTTGAGCTCACCAATTAACCCAATTGACCGATGTATGTTCACCATATTTGGAAGCTATTGTTTGAATTTAAGATACCAAACTCACCAGTGAAACCCTGTTAACCTCGATACCTCGATCCGCTAAGACTCATGAGCCGGACATGGTGGTATGGGACATCATGGTCAAGCTGTCGGCCTACGCCAGGGCAACGAGCCTCCCCGTAGTGACCAGTGAGAAACCTAGACTCGTGAGCTGATTATGGTGGTATGAGACACTATATTCGAGCTGTCGGCCTACTCTAATTGGTGAAGAGTCCTTTATAGTGACCTCGAGTATATCCTGAAACTGCATTGGAGTGACGAGCCTTATTATAGTATTTAAGATATAATTAGACCTGTATTGATTGGTGACGAGCCCTTTACAACTATCTAGAAGTATAATATCGTATGAGATTGTCTATGACTGACGACCTTGGAATGGATCATTGTTTGAGTATTGATATAAGGGAGGTACCTTAGCTTCCCAATCCTGCTGTATAAAAGGGACTAATAAGAACTTGGTAATCATGTACATGCACCGCACTGCATGTGCCGTTTGACGTTGGGCAGAGCACTGAGGAAGTGATTGACATGCGCGACAGTAAGATGAAGATCGCAGAGGGAGTGTAAGCAAGGGCATGCATCATTACCTCATATCATTCTTGCATTAACAAGAGTATCTAGGACATGTTTTATTGTATTACTTTATCATTACTGATTGATTGAATTGATAACATGTTAACCTTTGCTGTATAGTTCCACTGAGTTGATCACTCACTCCCACATTCTGGGACGGTGCTTAAACACCAACCAGACTCTGACTTAGCTACAGGTGATGGTGATGCCTGCGAGGCGGAGCCGGAGTTTGATGATGACGAGGAGGCATTCTCGTTCATGCAGTTCTCAGGCGGGTTCATCTGAGTCATGTCCTAATTGATGGAGATTTAGGGCTATGTTTGTAGTGGTTATCACATTTTGATATTTGTAGTTTGAGACAATACATATACTTATTAACCTGGCAGAGCACTTATATTTTGAGGACTTGTACTGGTTTATATATTTATTCCAGACTTCCGCTTACGTATTCTAACTGTCCCTGGATTATGTTTATTGATTTGGCTTAATCTACTTCATGTTTTATGCACTAATACAGACAACATATATCTATCATTAATTATGTTGCATAAGTGATGTTTTAGAACTTAGGAGCTAAGCTATGATCGACCCCCACTTTTCAGGCCGTTACAAGTGGCCCTTGATCAAAGTTAAAAATAACCTGAAATATTTGCTGGAAAAAATGCGCGCCCACTATCGATATGATCGATGGCCTTCTGATGTGATCGATATTTGAATTCAGATTGAATCGGGAAAGGCATCAATATATCGAAGCACATAGTGATTTTCTTGAAAAAAACAGGGGTGCCGAAAATCTTCATGTCAATCGGGAAAGACATCGATATTATCGAGCCACTTTCGATGGGCTCGATTTTTGAATATCGATGATATTAATGGGTGTATCGATATATCGATAAATCCGTCCAGATGAGTATGCAGTTGCTGGACACTTTTAGTCCTCTTATCGATAGTATCGATGAACATCGACAACGCAGGTCGATCATATCGAAATGTGTATCGATACAATTGACAGAGTAAGCAAACTTAGAGATTTTTTGATATTTGAAAAAGTTCACTTATTCAAAAACCCTTATATGTTCTAACTTATTTTTAAGGGTTTTAATCACCTGGTGTTTTGGGACATGGGATGTGAGGCTATGATTTACCTATGGCAAGCTTCCACACATCCAGTTGAGGCAGGTGCTTGAATTGTTCTTCCTGTGAGGCTCTGTAGTCCGATTGACTCAACACACATGGTAATTGACAAACCAGGGCACTAGCAGGTGCACTTTCACGATGTTCCGCCGATACACATACTATTGTAAAGACACAATGCTTGTGTGGGATCCATAAGAATATGTTTTAAGATCCACTCCATCCATCCGTTCTAACAGCTCATGATAGGATATGAGTTCAAGAATGGGGCTGATCTAAAACTCAGGTGGGTCACAACTCCTTAATATGTTCGATAAATTGACAATCATCTATAATTTAATGGGCGAATTTCACCACAATTGGACTTATACAGATTTATAAGTCCCTAATGGCACTTGGTTGATCTAAGCAACTAATCAAGGGTAAATTAACTACGTTGTATAGTTTAACAGCTGATAGGTTGTTCAGAATGTGATTAATGGTTGATCTTCTGATTCATGATTTAAAAAATAAGATGGATGGTTTAATTTATCCATTAAAGTGATTGAAACCCTAAAAATAGATTTCTCTGATGATGTGATAGTCCATCTTAAAAATCAATGGATGGATGGTTTGATTTATGGATATAGACTACTCCCAATAATAAGATTTTATTAAGAATATAGGCGAATGGTTCACTAATCCAGGTTGGTATCTACACTAGGCTGGGTTTTTGTGGTAACACCCAAGTACTGAAAAGTACGGGGTGTTATAGGAAAGCCTGTTGACTAGACTTCTTCACTTAGAAGTCATTTAGTATGGTCCCTTACCAACTTGGGTATGAACAAAGACAGGAAACTAAGTTCTTAGCCTAAACCTAGAAAATAAAATCCTACAACAAAAATTAAAAATCTAATAACAATTAAAATAACTAAAAATCAATAAGATAAGGGAATAGAGTTACCGATTTAAAAGAACTAGGAATAATGATGCTACAAAAACAAAAACCAAACAAATGATGTTAGTTAAGAATTTTATGTAAAAGCATCTAACTAGAATTATATTTCATAAAACTAAACCCCATAAGAAAAACCCTAGGTTAGAACTAGAAATCAAAGAGTAACCTAAACCTAAGTATTCTCAGTACAAATTTCCCCAGCAATGATGTAAAAAACTTAATCGAACCTAAGGTTTAACAATCCCAAGTATAGGGCTACGATGTAGTAATAACTCGGTAAGACCATGGTTGATCTGCATGGAATTTGGTGACAATATACTAAGAATTTAATCTAAAAAAAAATGGTTGGTCAAGGTTTTTAATCCAGTGGAATAAAAGAGTTGTATAAACAATTATAAAAAGAACTAAGGATCTAAGATTCCTCAATCAATAGAATTTGAATTCAATTCTTCTTCTCGAGTTGATAACTCAACTAGAACTATATTCTAATCTGTTCTAATCGGAAGATAATACATTAATATCAATAAAAAACATCCAGCATAGATTAGAATCATAATAAGCTTGATCTCTCATGAAGATGTGGGTAATCACATCGTAGGGAATTGAAAGCTTATGTTGAGGGTCAAATATTGCATATTAGACCCCAGTTATCACCTGGATTTACGAGCATAATAGTGTTTAACGGCTGATTTAATCGTGTTTATGTTGCAGGTTGATTTTACAAGCTTGGATCGAAATAGGATACTAAATGCATGGATTTAACGCTCCAAATTCACCAAAGCATGGGACACACTCCAGGGGACCAAGATTGACAGATATACACGGTCAGAAATCCAAGAAAACTAAGAAACTGAAGCTCAAGTGGCTTGAAACGCATCCAGAATGCAAGATCACGGGGTTCCCAATATCGGTTCGGTGCGAAACTTCATACGTGGCCTGAGGACCATAAATTGACCGTACACGTCAAAAATCATCCATTGGATCATTGTAGAAGTGGCCTAACGGGCAGATCAGCCCATCAATCTTCAATTTGGGGCCCACCCGCCAGCTGGATATGCTTGATAATTGTTCTCAACGGGTAAAATAATATGAGGAACAGAATGGGCGGATCAGATTTCGTAAAAACATCATAGTGGACCCCACTTTAGCTTGAGTGTGCATAGTACACATGTGCACTAGCCGTGCACGTGATTTCCCAAAGTCGGTCAGCGCCGCTGACCGACGTTTCCTTCTCCAATTCAAAAAAAAAAAAAACTCCTCAGCGTCAGCGAATAAACGGCCGCTGGCCATTTTACGAACGGTTGTGGGCCCCACCCATGATATGTATGAATGATCCAAGCCATCCACCGTGTAGACAGCCGCGAGCACTACAAAACCATGTTTACACTTTTCATCCACGCAAGCACATGTGTGAGATACAGGGGCCATAAAAGGGCTGCCCTGTAGCGTTCAAATCTGGTCTTTTAGTGATTTCTTCTCTGGGACACGTCAATGGACCTTCAAAACCACCCATTCTTGACTGAAATTTCGTCCTGAATCCAATGGACGGGGTGAATTTTCCATAAAATACTTCTGTGGGGCCCACCGATCACAACAGCGAAATGGTACGAAAGGTTTCGCACATCCACGAAATTCGACTTTTCTAGGCGGTTTTGGCCCACCATCTTTGATCATATGGCAAATCTGAACGTCTATCATGTAGAGGACCCAAGAAAGTCCTAAGGGATGGTGTTTCTTTGGAATTTGAGTAAGAAAAGTGGCGTGTTTCGAGGCACTGAACTTGGCTATGAAAAAGATTTAGTCGGGCATGCATAGCTTTCCAAATCCGATTCAAATATGATTTTCACCACTCCAGCAGCTATATAAGGAGGTTTTGGACGTGGGGAGCATTCATTCAGGTCTTGGGAGGAAGATCAGAGCTTGGAGGCTGGGACGTGAAGTGTGAGAGAAGAAAGAGAGAGATTAGAGAAGTTTTCTTTTCTTGTTTATTTATTTTTCCTGACTATGGAGAGATTTAGCCCATCCATGTCGGGCTAAACCTCTTAGCTAGGGCTAAGAGGTGAAGCTTGTAGTGAGATGGGAGATTCCATGCTTTTAATTTAATTTTAATATATGAATTGACGTTGATTTTAGTTTGATTAGTATAGAAATATTTTTAGTCTTTAATGGTCTGTTGTGACTGAAATTACAATGGGTCTGCAATGGCTTTGAGTATTCCTTCTTCTTCTTTATGTTTATGACGTCAGGAAGCCCTGTTGTTCACCATCGTCTTCTGGGCATGGTCGGATGATGGTACCCTTCCTAGCCTTCATACATGTGATTGGTTGGTAATTAGTTTAATTCTGTTGTTTGCCATAGTCTCTTGGGCATGGTTTGGTGATGGAATCCATTCTAATTCATATACCTTTCATCTCTTTGAAAACTAGATCAATGGAAGTTCAGTAATTTTCATGATTTCTGATGCAAGTATAAGATCTCCCTGATCTCTACAAGTGGATCCTCTGAATCCCTAGTTTCCTTACCTCTGATTTCTCCTATAAGTTTTAGATTAATAGTTTACAATTATTCCTTAATTTATAATTTAATTCAGATTTCATCTCATTCTAGTTCTATTTTCAGTTAATTTTAGATAACGTACAAGTTTCAGTCCCTTGGGATTCAACCTCGGTCTTACCGAGTTATTACTACATCACAACCCTGCACTTGGGGAGTGAACAACATCTAATGTACTCGGAGGCGATAATAGATCAAACAACTTTACAGATGGATTCCTTCCCCAATCTAGAAATCCAATCACATTCAATTACAATTCAACATAAACATCATAACTTTTATTGAAGAAATGAATTAAAAATCAAATATCCATTAAAAGGTTCATCCCTTAGCTTTAGCTAAGAGATTAGCCAAGCATAACTAACATCTTGAACAAAACATAAACAAAAACTACAAAAAAAAAAACTAGAACTGAAAGATTGAGAAGCAAGGATGATTATGAAGAAGCTCCCTAACTCCTAGGTCTCTCTCCTCTGAAAGTGCCCTGCTTTGTCAAATTACGTGAGTATTGAGTCAGTCTTCAAGTGAGCCTAAAGATGAAGATTACAAGATCAAGACCTTAACCATGAAGAAGCTTGAGTGGTCCAAATAGGTAAATGAAGTCTCACTTCCCTAACCAAACCGCTAAGGCAAATGACCCCCATTTAACTTAGTCTTACCTTTAATTCATTGAAAAACATCTTTGGTAAGCTTAAGTGTTGAACACTTAGAATGTTAGAGGAGTTAAACATGAACTACATAGGTAAAATCGATTACATCGATTTGCAATCAAAGCATTGATCAAAAGATTTAGAAATGGTTGCGGTTCAAAGGAGCTGAAGACTCTTCGTCATCATCAAAGATCTTTACAATGTGCGAGAATGAGACTCACTTACTTACTTGTAAGTACATCTAGTCTATTTGTCTCAAGCCCTTTCCTTGTGTAGGATTGAGATTTAGAATTTGAGTGACAAACTCGCCAAGACCTATTTTTAGGCGTCTGATGGGAGAATATATGGTCCTTGTGTAGGACGAATTACCTTGTGTAGGCTTGAATTACCTTGTGTAGGCTTGGGTTGCCTTGGGTAGGCTTCCAATTATGTCTTTGGGTAGGACTCGTCGCCTTGTGTAGGCATTTAAGGGAACCTTGTGTAGGTCCCTTAGTTAACCTTGTATAGGTTGTGAAGGTTCATGGTTAACCTAATTTAAAATCATTGGATAGTGAAATTTGGTACACTCTAGGAAAGAATGCGTCATCGGGGAGTGGATTAGGCAAGTAGCCAAACCACTATATATGATTGTGTTTGGAATTGCTTATTGTGCATTGTTCTAATTATTCTTATGATCATCAAATGTCTTTTATGTTGTATGATTTGGTTAATGTATAAGTACTGATAGAGATCACATCCCACACACTATTATATACACTATCCCTTATAGGCTTGTTCTTCATTTAAAAATCCTGTATAAGCCTATGTGATTTGGACCCTCTATTGGCTTAGAAGCCATAGAGTTACTTTGCCTTACTCTTTCGATTAAAGTTAGACATAGTTTGTTCTTAGTTGAAAATAATTTTAAAAAATTCTTATTCACCCCCTTTTAAGACATTTGGACATACTTTATGCTTCAGTAATAGCGGTTCAACCATAATTTCATTATCTACCCTAATTCATACTTAAGAAGGCTTATAACACCCATTTAAATAGGGAAAATTTGCATGTACTTGGAACCAAATTCAAAATTTGCACTTTTCTTATGATTAGGTTGCACCGACTGTAGCTTTTGGTTGCACTGAACATCACTTCGGTTGTAGCAAACTTTTCTCAAATTTCTTTTAAAGTCTGTCTCTCGTAGGTTGCACTAAACTATACTTCAGTGACACTAAACCTAGCTTCGGTTGGACCTAAGTGTCGAGCCGAATTATCTATGAAAATTACAGTTTTTTTCTAGACTGTTATGTGCACTTTTGGTCCGAACCAACCTCAGGTGGGATCGAACAGTCTTTGTTTCTGTTATTGACTTGTGTGATTTTCAGTCATTTCTTCATCTTTTATACTTAGTTTTCTTGGATCTTTGGCATGTGAATTGTTCATTAATATCTTTTAAATCTCTAAGTCTTCTCTTGATTAATCTTTTGAGCTTTAATCCTCATTCTTAAGAATGATTTCATTTTTATTTTATGGATTACCTTGCATATAGAAATTAGATGTTAGTTAATTTATTAAGCACTTTGAATGCATGGAAACTAGTGCAAATGAGTGGATACATATGTAATATTTAGATGTTATCAACCATGGCATATCATGTGCATGCATACTCTTAGTATTTATATGGATATATTAGTAAGATATGGAGATATAGATTTGGGCACCACAGTTATATTTGTAGTTGCATGGGACAAATCTTATAGACGTGATTATGGTTTATGATTTGGATACCCGATATGTGTACGAGATTGTGGAACATTGAAAATGTGAAAATAGTTAGGGGGGAAAAGGGGTCTCATGGGTTGAAAGTTCCTAAACCCCAATGGTACCTAAGGATGCTTCATTGTCGGGACGATTGGGTAACATGTGTCATGGTGTGTTTCACTCCCATTAACGAGGTCGAGTGAGAAGCGGTGGGTCCTACCTGCTTAAAGGCTGAAGCATGAACAGGGACTAGTTTGACCTTTTAGTGAGGTGAAGTGCAAATGTGGTTCGCTAATATTGTGCCGTGTGTGTGTCCTACGGCCTCATCAACATGGCATGTATGCGAGGCTTGCTCATAGCATTGGATGAATGCGTACGACCTCAGCGATTTCCAGTGATGTGATTATTGGATATGGACTTGGGCATTAGATGTCGTGTGAATGCGATTATGATTGTTGATGGCCATATGTTTGGTTATTGGCTTTTGCATGGGATGCTAGGAGGTGACATGGTGGCATTAATAGATTAGTTTAGAGCATGATCATGATCATGATGCATTGCATTGCATTACATCAGTATCAACATCATACTTTTCATCTTACATGATTTTCGTCATATGTGATTTCTTCATGGAATGTTTATCGTATTTGCTGCATATAGGACACACCGCACACATGTGTACTCACTGAGCTTTAAAGCTCATTCCTTTCTTTTATAATTTTTTAGGACAGTGCAAGAAACAAGACTAACATATGATGCTTGCTAGACAATATGCTTTCGACATATGTTAATGATCATGTACTTTTGTGGAATAGATGTAATGTAAATTGTTCACAACCCCAAGTGTAGGGTCGCGATGTAGTAATAATCTTGATAAGACCGAGGTCAAATTCATAGGGACTAATCTTGTGTGTTTTCTGAAAGCAACTAGAAAAAGAACTAGAAAAAGATGAAAACTTAAATTTAGAAATATAGAGAGTAATTGTGAGAGATTTAATGAAAAACTTAAGAAATTCAAAGGTGGAAAACTAGGGTTTCCAAGGATCCACTTGTAGAGATCAGGGAGATCAATACATGATTCAAGTCACACGATTAGAATCGGAGTCCCATCCTATCTAATTGGAAGATATCTTAGTAAAATTAAATTTGAACTTCCTTTGACCTAGTTCTTAATGGATAAGAGGTGTGAGAATTGCAAGTCATTCTGTCACAAAACCATGCCCAGGAGACAAGGCAAATAACAGGATTTACCAATCCCAAAACCAATCTAAGAGATTTGTGAAAGTTAGGGAGGATTCCATTATCCGAGCATGCCGAAGGGATGATGGTGAACAATGAGATTTCCTAAATTCACAATCTCGATTCATGAAAAGAACATACTCAAAGCTATCGCAGATCCATTGTAATTTAAATCATAACAAATTATTAGAAACTGAAAGTATTCCTTATAATCAAGCTAGAATCAAAGAGAGTTCAATATAAACATGAATCAAAGTAATAGAAACATCCCATCACACTACAAGCTTCACCTCTTAGCCCTAGCTAAGAGGTTTAGCCAACCATAGCATGATTGAACTAAAGACTTTTAAACAAAACAAAAAGACTAACTAAAGAGGAAGAAGAACTTCTGGATGGTGGCTCCACCCTTTTGCTCCACTCCTCAAACCCTAGAAGATGCCTAAGGGTGCCCTAGGGACCCGTATTTATAGTTTTAGGCCTTAGACTTTCGTACCGAGTGGAAATTTTCAGAAACCGTCTCAAATTTACACAGTCCGCGCAAGAATTACATAACCCTCGACTGGTCATGGGTCGTCCTCAACCAGTCATGGGCCATCCTTGACCGGTTGAGGGTGTCCTTCGATTGGTCGAGTAACACGAAGATTTAGAAGTTTTACACACTGGAGTTCAAGTCGAGACACCTTCGACCAGTCGAGCCTTGACCGGTCGAGTCGAGGCCAGGACTGGTCAAGCCGGAGCCAGGACTAGTTGAAGATGGCTGAATTTCACTTTAAAACTCCTATTTTCTTCAGTCTTGACTTAATTTTCTTGGATCTTCAATATGTGCATTTTTCATTCTTGGTTTCATCAGATCCATTATTGGCTTTGGTGATTCTTGAGCATTAAATCCATGCTTTTAATATCATTTTCAATACAAGCTCTTAAATTCATCTTGCAACACAAATATGATTAAAATGGAACATTAAGCATTATCATGTTCATAAAACTAAGTAATAAATAGGGTCCAATATGCAATATTTGACCCTCAACATAAATATTATGTATAATGAAGACCAGTGATTTTGCTTGTGTTGAAAATTCAATCTTGATGCCTGATATATATTAGCAAAAAAAATTTACCCCAAAAATTTACAAGTCGCACACCAAATTCGGGACTTGATGTATGGGCGTTGGGTGCTGAATTTAGGGTGTGACACCCTTTATGCCTTGGATCTATGGATTAGGGACTAGTTTAGTTGATCATTAGTTAGATTGCTGATAAGTAATTGTCTTTCTTTTAATCTTAGTGTATAAGCCCTTAAGTAGTGTAGTGAATTGACTAAATTGTTTAATTTGAGTCATGAATTAAAAGAGAAAACTGTTTAAAGAAATAAAACCAAAATCTATCTGTCAAATCATCAAAGAAATGATCAAGAAGCCAAAGTGGGCAAGTGAAAAGTGGACACATTGGGTAAGTAGTCATTTACTCAGATGGATTTTCCTATATTCATCTCATGACATATCATATGTACAACTACTTGTCTACCTTTGATTATTATTAATATCTGCTAAGTATGCACTGCTTTATGATGATCAAATCTTGAGAACACCAGACAACTCAAGGAGTATCCTTTAATTTTTTTTAGTAGAGTTGGTACCAATAGGGCCCCCTCAGACTGTAGTTAAGGCAGGGGAAGAACTTTGGCCAGCTTTAAAGTAGTCCAATCTACAGCAGATTATACAGTCACACATCATAAGTGAGAAACCATGAGCCACTCTTATGAGTACACTTCTACGTATGATGATTTTTTGTAGTTCTTGGTTGAATGAGTGTTGGCAAGCCGGACGTTGTGTGTAGCCATGGCTCTGGTTGTTTCACTTATAACTATACTATGGTGGTTGGCATACTAATTTATATGTTCATGCTTTTGAATCTTGATCTTATTATGAATCATGCATATAACTGCTTGCTGGGCTTTTAGCTCATGTTGTTGATTGGAAAACTATCCAGGATATGAAAACAATTGGAGTCTCCAAGAGCATAATGATGTATTTGAGAAGCATGCTCTTAGACATTTGATGATTGACTAAAGATTGTTATTTTTTATTTTGATTTTGAATAATGATTGTGTATGTTCAGCCAAGTCTGGCCAAGTGGATGATTGTAATTAGATATTTATTTTTAATGTTGATATTTGGATGATTTAATAACGTTTAGTTATGGTTTGATTACCTAGTGTGGTGATGTAAACTGTGTTTATGCCTTCCCCACCTAAATCACACCTTTGACTCGACGACTGAGTCGAGAAAACTTGAGTTTTTGGAGGCAGGGTGTGACACTTAGGGTAACTGTTAAATTATAAACCTTAAAATAGGATTACACTTCACTTAAAATAACATTAATTCAAATTTTTTATGCTTACACTATATTCCTTAGATCTTCCACGTACTATGTTTCATTGTCTAGCCAATCATAGATTATGACTGAAAGCAATATGAGTCATGACGTTCCATCAGGAATGCCTAGACCTAATGCCACTGAGAATGAAACACTTATGAGTGAAGTAGTTAAAGCCTTAAGAGACCTTATAGCTTGGTAAGTTACCAGATAAGGCAGAATCAGACACAGGGTTAGACCCTCCTAGTACCCACACTGTCTACATCCCTACTCTTAAAAGCTTGCTATAATTGCAAATCCTAAGGCCATGTTACACGTCTATGCCCTGACCACCTTGCATCTAGCACCTACACCAACTTTACACGCCACCTTTGCAGTATGTGCCATCATCCACATACCAATGACCCCCACCATACTCTTTAGCCCCACGGGTATCCACAGGACCACCTCAATTGTATCCAAATAGAGTGTTTCAACCTTATTAGAGGCCACAATAATAGGACCATTCCTGGGACACCAAAAGCTACCTCAGTGGTCGCTGTAGTAGTTAAACTTCAGTAAATCAACAGTCGAAGTGTCATGACTGTAAACTTAGGGATGCTTCCGCATGATGACACCACTTGTGGACAACACGATTCAACCTTACAACGACACCCCATTTGTATGGAGACTCATTTAAGGCTTATGACGATCTAGACCGCCACATAACAACATGGTACAAACATACAATGTTGCTACACCACAAAATGAGGACCCAATGCCACTAGTAGATAATGCTCCCCAATCTTTTAATTTGAATGAAACCATAGTCGTAGCGTTAGTTTCAGTGACTCATTGAGTCGACTCACAGAGTCAATGTGCTTAAATAGTTGTACTTTCGGTCCAAAAGACCAAACAACCTAAAATAAGAGTTGAGTAACCGAAAATCATGATCCCATGCCGAGATCCTGTCAATTCACATTGAAACCCCAACCGAGTCACACAAGTTGCATCGAGTCAAACTGAGTCTAACTGAGTTTGAGTGGAATTGAATCTGGATCGAGTGCACATAATTTTTAGTGTTAATCCAAACCATCTCATACCTATTCAGGTGGGTGATCCTTTCGATATTCGTAATTTTTGGTTTATATATATTATTATTCTAAATCTAATTTAATTTTCATATAGTGTTGAGTTGAATTGTTTTCAATTTATGCTTAAACCTTGCTTATGTTTTAATTTTAGATGTTTATATTTTATTTTGAGTTAAAGTATAGATGTGATTATGAGATTGTGATCATGTTTAATTTATTTTGAGATTAGAGAAAGATTATGGGAGTTGAAGAATTGGATACGTGCTTATGTTATGTTGAAAAGGCAAAATGATTATGTGAGTAGTTTATGATGCATTGGGTCCCATTGCCTTGGGACAAACAATAAACATGGTGCTCTATTATGAACTTGTTAAAAGTATATGCACGGGTGCTCAGCTCTTGAAGATCCGAAATAAACACAGTGCTTTGCCATAGATTTTTTAAAAGTCATGATACATAATTTTTTAATGTTGAGTACTACATGCAACGTGTGATTGATGATTTTAAATCTATTCTTGCCTATATTACTTATCTATAAATCTAAAAATTCTAAAGATGAAAAGGACATGATCCCATTGGGCCGCCGTGCTCACCCGCACTAGGAGTACTTGAAGCGTGCTAGCTTGTATGATGAGTCTTTTCCAGTAAATTAGGTTATTTTGATTTCTAGTGCATTAGACTTTGTTTGATTTTCTAGTTGCCAATGTAATAAAATATTTGGATTTGATTTATAATTTATTTGAGTATATTAGGTTTAGTTTAATTTTTAAATGTTATAAAAATTATGGATACATGATTAGTGAACAGTATGTTGGTTTGGAATTTATTTCAATAGAATTTCCTTTATATCAATGTTGATTTTATGAATGGATTAAATGATCACGTATAATGTTAAGATCTAAAATAATATAGTTAACAGATTGAGATTCGGGTCTCAAGTCACTCTACTCTACTCAAATACCGAGATTTTGGGGGCATGATTTGATCCTAGGGGATTGTGTGGTATAAGGAATTACCTTTCTTAATTGATTGTAAGGTCATAAAGCACAAGGGAAATTACTTCATCGAAATTTAGACTTGCAGACAAAACCTATGTAGAATACCTATCATGATGTGAAATGATTATTTTTTTAATGCCCTTAATGTAATAAAGTGCATGGACAATCACAACATTTTCTTCACCCTCAGGCATGCCCGAGTTATTCTTTTGCTAGATGATCTTTTGATAATGACAATATGGGTAGAATAGACTTGATTGTGTTTATGCCCGACAAGATGGTGGCATGTTTACTCTCTTTGGCATTTGATTGCTCACAACCTTTTCCAAAGAGGGGCATTTGTAGACATGTCACCCAAGATGAAAAAGATGAAACAAGTTTCCTGATTGATCCATGGAAGCATCAGAAAAGTAAATAGGTTAGATGGAGAAAATACTAACACCCTCTTGTAGCTAGCCAACTGCATAAATAGAGGGAACGACATCGGTAGGAATCCAATTCCTGCCGGCCACCATATTCCATTAGGGGTTTCCATGTTACATCTAGATGGCCTATGTGGCAAAGATACCTCAAAACACGTTTAATGTATGATCGTGTAGACAGCCCACCTAGGCTGATAAGCTAATTGAGTTTGCACAAATGGATGGATAATTGCACCCCGATCTAAACCCTAATCCTATAAGACTAAACCCTAGGAAATCCAGTCTTAATGTAACATCCCGGTTCTCGAAACTTGAGTATGCTACTCATTTTCTCAAAACTCCACTGTTAATCTTCAAAGATATTCCAAATTTCACATAACATTTTTTTTCTTTCTTTTTGATAGTTAGCAGTTTAGTGGAAGAGGAATAAATCAAATATAAAGGAAACTCTGATCAATGTTCAAATATACGAGTGGCTTCCCATAGGGCTTATACAAACCAATGTCTCAATGCTAAAAAATATAGGAACGTAATAATTTAACATATGAAATAGAATAAAATGTAGTTAGGCTTAAGTTTCACGATCATGCAGCTTCTCTTGAGCATAAATAGCCATGCATCCCTGATATGTGTACTCGACTCCTCATCAATCTAAAAATAGGTATCATTTAAACTACATGCACTACTTGTACGATTATATATTCAAAGAATGAGTGACCAGCTCAGTGTGAATTCTCCCCAAGATTACACACTGTCGCATGAGGTAAGTATAGTTTAAAAAAGCAGAAATAATAGTTCTCATCACGTGAAGCATTTGATAAGTCTTTTTTAAATGTATGAATGCAGGCACATGCTTACAGACGTGGGGATGCACTTTCAGTTGGTAAAAAGGTTGCTCAAGGAGAACTAGCCATCTGAAAAGTCCTCAAAGGTACGCCCTAAGGAGAACTAGCCACCCAAAAAAGACCATGCAATGAGAACACTCAAGGTGAACTAGCCCCCCTAAAAAGTACTCTACGGTACACCTTTAGGAGAACTAAGCACCCGAAAAAGTCCATGCGACAAGGATAACCCATAGTGGGTCGAATGCACGTGATAGTAATTTAAGATCACCCAGTAAAACACTCTATGCTACAACTCATAGTGACTTAAGAAACCCCGTGTCTTACATCGACCACCCGGTAAAGTCTGCATGTCATAAATGCATGATTAGCCCATCCATTATTATTTCAATTGCAAACAACCAATTTAATGAAGCTCAAAGGTCATTATGGGGGGTTCGTCATCTAGCAAGGTTGACAACTCAGGCATAGTGTCCCATACCACCATCCCCAGCTCATGAGAACTTAACTCTAGGATGTTTAATTATGACCTTCTTGACTAGTGGCCAAACATAGTTCAACAAGTAGAACTAACTATCATAGGGTTATACAAAAATAATTTATCAGGCCACGTATGGTAAATATTCCATCAAAGCCACATGGGCCAAATATTAAATCAAAGCCACATAGGGAAAATGTTAAATCGAAGCTACATAGGGCAAATAGTCCATTAGAGGATGTAATAAAAAGGGATTATCCCCAAAAGCCTTAAGGGCACAAATGATCCACAAGATGATAAGTTTATAATCTAAGGTTTGGGTTACCTATATTTTGGGTTTCGATGCAAAACTATGGTAGTTGATCTATAGTTTAAATTAAAATTCCATTTAGTCTAATACACAAAATGGCCATTAAATTGATGATCCATTGTAATCACAATCAATCAAGTTATATCTCAATATGGATATATATGTATAATTGTAGTTTTCCACAAATTGATATAGTAATTCAAGTTCATAGACAATCCACAAGTATGAGAAGATATTTAAGTGCAATATGTAAGTATTCATACTAGATAAATGTTGAACATATGATTCGAGGATCAATTCTAATAAATAACACACCTAATTATGAAAATAGAGATATCAATTATTAGTCAAAATCAAAAGGGAAACTATCACTTAAACTAACATGAAAGAAGAAAGCTCAAAGGGAAATGTCATCTCACCTTACGAGTCGAATTGCCTACTAATTTTCCTAGGAAGTGCCCATGCCCTTGGGATCAAATCTTACCTTAAATTGTAAAATTGTATGGTTAGGTTCATGTTCTACACACTATTTATGGTTAAGTTTATAATATAGGGTTTGGATTACCTATATTTTGGGTTTCGATGTAAAACTATGGCGGTTAATCTAAAGTTTAGATTAGTTATACTAGAATTCCAATAGCATGGGGTTTGGAGATTAACTCACCTCCTGAGATAGACTTGACTTGACTCATCTTGATTTGAAATTGATCAGCTCAAAGTCAGGATGACTTAAATTTTTGATAAAGTAAATCCAAACTTAAATTTCGTTGATGCAAAAATCTAGTTTGCCCCTTTTTGGATCTATTTACTTGTTCAAGGAATGGACAAGTGTCACGCCCCAAACTCGAAAACCGGGCTCACAGAATTCCCGATCGCCGAATCCGGCGCCGACAGCCTCCGTAGAACCCCATTCTCGGCTCCTAGCTCCCATTCGCCAGGTTCCGATCCTGGGATGCTACGAGGAGGATTTTCAATGTCAGTCTGATACGTAATAAGCATAACCAAAGGCATAACCCACAAACAACAACCAAGAACTCCATCACATTTCCACTATGATCAAAAACTTTACAAGTACAATGAGCATAAAGGGAAATACAATGATAAATAACAGAAAACTCCAAAATGATCAGCAACGCGCTCCTGCCTCAACGCTGCTGCAGTCCAACGTCACCTGCACGCAACGGTCGTGCATAAGCTTACAGAAAGCTTAGAGGGTGGTGAAAGTGTGTGCGCAAGGTAGTAATATGAATGCAATGTCAGAGTAATGCGGAATATGCAGATGGAACCAAAACGTCATGAGCCGTACCAAGGCTATACAATGCAAGACATGAATGGTATCGGCCATCCCAAGGCCATGCAATGTACGACGCAACTCAAGCATACAGATACTCATCAATGTCCACACATCAATACAGCTCATAGTAATGGAATATCACCGGGGTCTAGTACACTCTAAACCAGATTGTCGCCACATCCCGCGCAATAAGGTAAGTGGAAGAGACCTCACTATCCGTCTGCCAATATCGGGCGCGACTCGTCGATAGCGGACCCATTCCTCGAGCTGGTCAAACTCAGCCTAGCATTGCCCCCTACACTCGGGCGGGTAAGGCCGTACCCCCTTCCAACCGACCACGACATAGTGGAGAGCGTAACCGTATGGTAATCGGCACTCAACGCTCATCTACCCACTCGGTCTAGACGTTGGAGCAACCTCTTGGTACCATAAGGGTTTAGGGACTTTCACCCAGGGATATCTATAGTACCCCATGTAAAACAAGATTTTCGATATCCAATCCTTCCAACCACGATGCGTCTGTGGAGGCTACGGCCCTGATGTCACTAGGGCATACAATAACCATGTCACACAAATGCGGAATGCATGAATCACGCTATCCAGTCATGCAACCAATCCTGCGCATGCCGTGCGCTCATGTAGGGCAGCACCGCCTAACCGGGAGCCCATAAACAACCTGCCCGAAGGCAAATGCTATGATCAGTCAGTCCTCATATCAAGCATACATATGATGCGTATGACCATGGGTCATGAAACTATACTAAACATGTTATAATAAAATGAATTATCTTACGATGCAGATGGGCCTGGATGGCCTATACACGGCAAGTACAGCTAGTAATGGGCCCTAAGGAGAGTCGTAATGTGGACATCCAACCAACATTACACTCGCAATGTGGACGTCAAACCATCATTGCACTCCAGGGCACGATCGTTGTGAACATCGTACTTAGTCTATAATGGATTTACACATTGCAATGGACCGTCAGTTGTCCCCATTGGATCTTACATATATATCAAATGGGCCATATCCTATGGGCTTTTATTCATCAGATGGGCCACATAAATGGGCCACACCAATGGGTCTTATGTGCATTGCAATGGGTCAAAACCCGTGGGCCTTGGATTACATCAAATGCTTAGTCTCATGGGTCTTATATATGACCAATGGGCCACACCAATTGGTCCCTATATGCAGATCGAGTGGGCCTTAGCCCATAGACCTAATCATAAGTTCAAATGGGTCTAAACCTGTAGGCCTTACATGTATCAAATGGCCTACCTCCATGGGCTTCAAATTTCAACAAAAAGGGGAGTCCAATTACCTGGGCCTAGAAGTACATCAAATGAGCCTAGTCCCATGGACTTGAGACATAACAAGTGGGCATAAACCCATAGACCTTTTTCAAAGCAAATGGGCCTAGCCCATAGGCTTTAAATAGCCCAAATGGGCCTAACCCATAGACCTTGCATGCAGATCAAAGTGGGCCTAATCCCATGGATTTGTAATACATCGAATGGGCCTAAGTTCTTAGGCCTAAAATGAATCAAATATCCTACTTCCATGGGCTCTAAAATTTCAACAGAAGGGTCCAAGTGCATGGGCCTTGAAGTACATCCAATGGGCCCAGTCCCATGGACTTACAACACATCAAATGGGTCTAAGCTCTTAGGCCAAAATTGAATCAAATGGGCCTAGCCCATAAGCATCTTATAAATCAAATGAGCCTAGCCCATAGCCCCTTTAACATGCAAATGGACCTATACCATAGGCCTAAAATGATCTCTTTTCGAGTGGATGGACGGTATGGATGCATTTCATGCATCATGGTGGGTCCCACTGTCCAGTGGACAGTGCGGATAGCGCACGTACGCTACGCAGGACCCCACCGTCCGCTGGACGGTGGAGGCATACATGCAAGGGGGGTACCACCACAGTGAGTGCCACCGTCCGTTAGACGGTGGTCTTGGCTCATACATTCACGTGGGTCCCACAAATGTGGCCCACCTTAATGTTTATTTGAAATCCAACCCGTTCATAAGGTCACTCAGACCTGTATGAAGGGTCAGTAAAATTTTCAGCGTGATCCAACCCTTCTGTGGGCCCCAAAAAAAATATAGTTCCCAGGGATAGGGGTACACTGTTTCATGTGATGTGGGCCACTGGAGCTCTGGATCTGACTCCTTTTTTTTGGAGGGGGCCCACCACTGGGGTGGCCCACCAAATGAACACGTTGGATGACAAAATAAACATTTTTGTGGGGCCCACGGCTGGAGCCGTGGGTCCCTAACCGGACGCCACCCGCCCGTGGACGGCTGCACGCAGCAGCGTGCAGCGCTGCCACCCGCCTGACACCAAAGAAAAGAGGTTCTGCCTCTTCTCAAATTCGGGAAAAAATAATTTCTTGACGTTTTTCATGCGTGGGGTCCGCTTTGCCAAAATCTGACCCGACCATGGCGATCAGTGGCTCGACGCCGTCCAAATGAGTCCGGAGTTTGAATTTTTTTGACGCTTGGATGTGAAATAAATCAAGAAAATAGAGATTGAATGGTAAAGGCGCAACATTCGACGCTATGGCCCACCAGATGATTGGATCAGCTCCAAACTCCTACCCAACGGCTAAAACGCCGTGGGTAAGAGGATGGACGGCTTGGATCGGACGCAAACATCAGGGTGGGGCCTATACAAGGGGACCACCCAAAATCCTCTCCTTTTCTTTCCTTTTTCTTCTTTGTGCTATAATCGTCCAGCGTCTGGACGGTTCAAAAAAATTTCTTTGTTTTATTTTATTTTATTTTTTTTTATAATGGAGGGCCCTGATGAAGTGGGCCCCACTGATGGGCGGCATGGGAGTAACAGCCAAGGTGGGCCCCACTTGAATAAAATAAAATATCCCAAGTGGGATCCATTCAAGTGGGCCACACCCTCCCATTGCAACAAAATAAAATAAAATAAAATAAAATAAAATAAAAGAGAGAGAGTGAGAGAGAGATGGAGAGTGGGACACGGCTTGTGATGGAGGGACCCCGTCATTATGGGCCCTCCCATACATGAAATCATACATCAAATGGGTCATTTTGCACATATGACCATCAAAACTAAAGATCAACGATGGAGATCCTTTCCCCACCAATATGGATGGTCTAGATGACCTTTTCAATGAAAAATAAACATCATGATGGGGTCCATGGAGAATGGCCCCATCATGGAATGATCATGATGATCCAAGTGGTCTATTGGCCACGTATTAGGGTCCCAAGTGAGATCCACACCATTGATCGGTGGGCCTCACTTGGTCCACCATAAAAATAATCAAAACTACCCTATGGAAGCACCCACCGTCCGATCTTCTCGCTCCTAGGGGTTCCTTGGCACCTTATCTTCAACTTCAATGGCTAAGATGAAGGATGGAGGGTTGAGATGGGGGATTTTGGGGTAGGAAGGTGGGCCACTTGAAGCTTAGAGGGACTTGGGAAATTCCATACGTGGGAGCCCTTTGGAATTGTTGTTGCTTGGAAATTTTGAAATGAGAAAGAGAGAGAGAGAGAGAGTGATGTAAAGGGAGAGAGAGAGAGTGATGGATGGATGGGTGAGTGATGGTGGTGTAAGAGAAATTTGACTTTTGTGGCTTTTTGTGTAAGAAAGGTATGGGTTGAGAAGACTTTGTTGGCTTTTGTGTAAGAGAGGTATGGGTTTGGGAGACTTTTGTGGTTGCTTGGGAAAAAGGGATGGAAGTGATGTGTACTTGACATGTGATGGCTTGATGGGTGATTGATTGATGGGATTGATGTGATTGATGTGACACATCGTTGAGATTCCCTTGGTTTTCGCAATGCGCGGCGTTTTCTCGCACCGAACGTTGGCTCATATCCCTTGATCAGGGTATCGCCTAGGCGCGTGAGTCGCGGTATCGGAACCGCAACGACGGCGCGGTCGCTATGGTATTGGTTTCGGGTTGAGTCGACTCGGGTTGTCGGTACATGAATCCAGGTCGCGCGTCGATATTGTTTAAGGGTCGAAAGTTGCCGGAATTCGACCGGTACGACCGCGGAAGTGTACGGAAAGGTACGGACCAAGATATGGGTCTTACAACAAGGAAGACCCTGGCTAGAGCAGGGGACCCTTCGATGCTTAAGTCAGGAAGGAATCCAGGTCTAGTCGAGTATTGAAGGTTTAGGGCTAAAGATTGTGCATACCTTCCACAATTAGATGCCTCTCTATTTATAGATTATGAGAGGCAGTAACATGGAATGGATCTTCCTTTTTGGTGGGTGGAATCAGATCTTGGATCAGTAGGAGGATTCTTCAAGATCTTCAGTGAAGATCCCAAGATCCTGAGCACGTCAAAGATATCCTCCAAGATCTTGGGAGTGGACCTCGGACGGACCTCTCTTAGATGAGAGTAGGAGGGTGAGGTGGCTTCGGCAAACCTATATTATGCCGACCTGGGTTGTGTTGACTTGAGTCATACTGACCCGGTGCCGACCTGAGTCGTGTTGACCTAGTGTTGATAAGGTCGGTACATCTGAGCTTGGATCTTCCCTTCCATATTTTTTGTTTCATTTGGCTGTCAT
This sequence comes from Magnolia kwangsiensis, assembly GCA_037074715.1. Classification (NCBI taxonomy): domain Eukaryota; kingdom Viridiplantae; phylum Streptophyta; class Magnoliopsida; order Magnoliales; family Magnoliaceae; genus Magnolia; species Magnolia kwangsiensis. Next base: position 76,693,895 of record CM073578.1, read on the forward strand.
CTCTCTCCTTAACTTGTCTTCTTTTCTTGTAGTTCTTCCCTAGTATCCTACCATGTTTGGTCCGGAAGCTCTTGATCGAGGTTGGTGGAGGCCGACCTGAGATCTTAAAGGGAGCTTCTTGCACCTGACCTCTTACTTAAATCAGGTCTTGACTCTGCCTTGACAACTCTATCTTTTGCTTGTTTGGGACTTAGCGTACTTTGTGAATTTGTTGCTAACCCTTTTAGTTGTGCAGATATGCCTGAGGTAAGGCCTTCGAAACGCAGGGCACCTCCTCCTCCCGAGCTGGCTTAGAAGAAGAAAAAGAAGCCTACCTCTAAAAGCAAGGGGAAGGTCGGGCCTTCATCCTCAGTGGCCCAGGAGGTCGAGAAGGACGTGCCAACCTCGACTCCCACTTTTTTTGTGGCCGAGGAGACCGTTAGGTCAGCTCCTTTCTTTGAAGCTCATGCTATTGGGCGGGCGGTCATGGAGATGATAACCGAACTTCCTTCTCCTCTAGCAGGGGCTTGTCCGACAGCTGTGGTGGAGAGGGTAAGAGGCCTTTAGGTCGGTCCAGACTGTGCTAGAGAGCCTTCTACCCTGGGTGGATTGGCATATTTCTGATGCCAATTTTACCAGCACGGTGGACACGCCGCCGAAGGGAATCCTCTGCCAGCTGGCAAGGCTCTTCCTTAGGCTAAATTTCCTATATTTGAGTTGGCTTCATTCTTTCTGAGCTTGGTCTAACATTGTTGTTTTCTTTTTCTCTCTCTTTTTATAATACGGTCCTGCCCTGCTTAACGTGCATTATGAGATGTTGCGCCTTTAGGAGTAGGTTAAAGTGGTGGAGGCGGCGTTGTTGTGGAAGGGATTCAAGGCCAAGCAACTTCGTTTAGAGGTAGAGTAGTCCTACGCTAAAGCTGGCAGAATTCACGAGGATGTTGGCCAACTTCAATCTGCTTCAAAAGGTCATGCAGAGAGTTCAACGGCCAAGTTGGAGGCATCTAAGAATCTACTTGCTGAGGCCTTGGAGAGAAGGGCTCGGTGGAAGTTGGAACTAGTTGTGTTGAGGCGCACCTTCGACATGAAGGTAAAGGAGGCCCATACAGGGGCTGTGAGGAGTTCAAATCCTTCAAAGAGTACACGGAGGACATGAACACCCTATACGACGTTGGATACGAGAGATGTCTTGAGGATGTGGAGGGGGCACATCCTGAGCTTAACCTCTCACTCTTCGTGGAGGTCGACTCTGACTCTGAGATGCTTCTAGAGGGTTTGCCCTCCGAGCAGCCCCCTGCACCCTAATGGCTTTTACTTTTTTCCTTACCATTGTAATTTTTTTATATATATGTAATGTGCTCCTCAGAGCTTATCAATATAAATAATTTTTTATCATATTGTTTGCTTGTGTGAATTTTCTAAGTAGGAAGGTCGGGTTTAGTCTTTCTAGGTTGCAACATCCAAGTAGTTATGGTAGTTGATGATCTAATCTCTTTTCCAGGGGTCGATCTTATTAGTGAGGGTGTTTCTTTCCTTCTGTTAAAGGGAGCCCTCAATAGTTTTTTATAGATCGGATGCACGAATCACATGGCTTAAGTAGTGATGATAGCATATGGTCTGACCTCTTCTTGAAGGATTAACCCATTAATGAGGGTTGTTATTCCCATGCATTATGGGAAGCCCTTAGTAAACATTTAGTAGATTGTCCATTTATAGACATTAAAGTAGAAAACAAACTAGTCTCGACCTCAGGATTTTATTGCATAGTTTCAACATAGACTAAACATAGTAGGAAAGTAGATTTCATGCTCGGGCAGGTCGGCCCCTATGCATAGATTTTAAGATGCTTGCCATTCCACGGATGTGGTAGGAGTCGACCTTCCAGGTTTCGAGTCGATACGATCTTGGTCGGCTCGTGCTTGTTACCATATAAGGTCCTTCCCAGTTCGGTCCTAAGGTACTTGAGCTAGTTTTCTTGGTGTTCTAGAAGGTCTCCAGAGTACTAGGTCCCCGGCTCTGAACCTTCTTGTTTTTACCCTAGAATTGTAGAAATGGGTGACCTACTGTTGTTGAATTGTGACCTTGACCCACATTGCTCTCTTCTTTCCTTGATGAGGTTAAGATCCAGTGACATTAGTTCAGTGTTCTACTATTCATCGTAGGGGAGAGTTCGAGCAGTCAAGAGTCCAATCTAAACTGGGATAACGACTTCAACATCGAAGGCCAAGGAAAAAGGAGTCTCCCCTTTGGCCATCTGAGTGGTAGTTCAGTATGCCTAGAGGACATGGGGGAGCTCATTTTCCAAGGATCCTTTAGCCTTTTCAAGTTTTGTTTAAAGATGACTCTTGATAATCTTGTTGACTGCTTTGACTTGTCCATTGGCTCGTGGGTGTTGAGGTGAGGAGTAGACATTCTGAATTCCAAGGTTTTCGCACATACCTCCGAACTGCTTTTTGTCGAACTGTTTCCCATTGTCTAAAATGATCGTGTGAGGGATTTTGTACTTGCATATGATGTTCTTCCAGATGAAATCTTCTGCTTGGTGATCTTTGCCAGAGGCTCGGTTTTGGCCCATTTAGTGAAATAGTCGACCGCGAGCTTGGTCTGCCCTTTGCCGATTGGCAGGGGTCTGATGATGTCGATTCTCCATTGGGTGAATGGCCATGGTCTAGTCATAGGAGTCAACTGCTTGGGTGGTTGCTCGGGTATCTGTTCACAACCCCAAGTGTAAGGTCGTGATGTAGTAATAATCTCGGTGAGACTGAGGTCGAATCCATAGGGACTAATCTCGTGAGTGTTTTGAAAGTAGCTAGAAGTAGACCTGGAAGAAGATGTAAAGTTAAATCTGAAAGTGTAGAGAGAGTAATTGTCAATAAAATAATTAAAACTAGTGAATTTAAAGGTGGAAACTAGGGTTTCGAAGGATCCACTTATAGTAATCAGGAAGATCTATTACTTTATTCAAGGACACAACTGGGATTAGAGTCCTATCCTATCCAGTTGGAAGATATCTCAATAAAACCAAATTTGAATTTCCTTTGACCTAATTCTTAATGGATGAGAGCTGTAAGACCTGAAAGTGATTCCATCACCTAGTCATGTCCAGGAGATAATGGCATACAACAGGGTATACCAATTCCACAATCAAACATAGGAGAATTGTGAAGGTTAGAAGGCATTCCATCACCCAACCATACCCAAGGGACGATGGTGAACAATATGATTTACTAAATTCACTATCTCAATACATGAAAAGAAGATACTCACAGCTATTGAAGATCTATTGTAATTTGAGTCACGACAAACCATTAAGAACTGAAAGTATTCCTTAAATATCAAACTAGAATCAAAGAGAATTCAACATAAACATGAATCAAAGTAATAGAAACATCCTATCACGCTATAAGCTTCACCTCTTAGCCTTAGCTAAGAGGTTTAGCCAACCATAGAAATGATTGAATTTAAAAATTTAGAAGAAAATATGAAAAACTAAGGAATAAAAAAGAAAAATGCTTAGCAACGACTCTCTACCCTTGTGCTTTGATCCTCCAAACCCTAGATAGATGCCTAAGGATGCTCAGGGGACTCCTATTTATAGTTGTGCAATACCTCCTTTTGCATCTCCTTGGAAAAATCTTGAAATTGCCTCAAATTTACACACTCTATGTAATTCTGCATAACTTCACGCAAATCGTTTAATGACATTGAACTGGCTTCGATGTCATTGAGCAAGGTTCGAGTCATCGAACAAGTCCTCGATTCATCGAAAAGTGTCTTCAATTTATCTAGTGACCAACTCGATTTTCTTTCATAAATTCAATGTCATCGACCTATGTTCGATGTCATTGAATGTGTCCTCGATGTCATTGAATGCTGATCAATGACACAGTCAATGTGAATTCCGCACTTGTTCTTTTGACTTCTTTCCTTCTCCACTTAGTTTTCTTAGATCTTGGGACTTTGAAATATTCAATGTTTGTCTCTTAAGATCCATTCTTTGCCTTGGCAATATTTGAGTATCAAATCCATGCTTGTAGCATCTTTTCCAATCCAAGCTTTCATATTCACATTGTAACACAAACATGAGTAAAACGGGACATTAAGCAATATCATGTTCATAAAACCAAGATATAAATGAGGGATAATATGCAATATTTAACCCTCAATAGTATCACTGTAAACCATTGTCATTTATCACAATTTTAAACATACTACCTAGCGTTCACTTGAATGGTTGGCCAGAAGTACCCTTGTTGAATGACCTTGTGAGCAAGGGCTCGACCATTGGAGTGATTCCCACAAATGCCTTCATGGATCTCATTTAGGACGTACTCGGTTTCCTCGAGTTGGAGGCATCTGAGATAGGGGAGAAAGAATCCCCTTTTATACAAGATGTCTCTGACCATGGTGTAGCGAGCTACTCTGGCTTGGAGCCTGCACACCTCTGGATGGTTTTCGAAAAACTTTCTCTCCTTAAGGTAGTCGGTTATTGGATCCATCGAGGTTGGCTTTAAATTTGTTAGAAGAAGTGTGACCGGGTCAGACTCATTGACGCTTGGATTGGTAAGGAACTTGATCGGGATTGATCTTGGGATATCGTCCTCAGCCGCAATGGCCAAATTTTCTAACATGTTTTCTTTAGAGTTTTTCGCCCTAGGGATCGGGTTGATGTTGCACTTTAGGAATTTGTTGATCAGCTCTCTGGCTTTTTGCAAATAGGCTTTTATTCATTCCTTTTTGGCCTGGTACTCATTGGCTATCTGGTTAACGACGAGATGTGAGTCGCTGTGAGATTTCAGGTGTTGGGCTCCTATGACGGCCACCAGCATGAGTTCGGCTAGCATCACTTCATACTTTGCTGCATTGTTTAATACTTAAAATTCAAATCTTAAGGCATATTGTACACATGTCTAGTCTGGGGCCTCTAGAACTATGTCGGTCTTGCTGCCTTTGGAATTGAATGAGCCATCGACATATAACGTCCACATCGATTGATCTGATGTGACTGAGGTTGGTTCAAACCAAATGTCTGGGCCATATTTCAACTCGTCATGACTAAGGTTGGCATGACCCGGGTCGGTGATGGGACAGTGTCCCAGCTTGGCATGACTCAGTTCGGTGGGACCTTGGTCGTGCTCGGGTATAAGCTCGACAATGAAGTTGGCCACTACTTGGCCTTTGATTGTGGTTTAGGGCTGATACTTAATATCGAACTCACTAACCTTGATTGCCCATTTCGTCAGTTTCCCCGATACTTTAAGCTTCTGTAGCACTTGGCGAAGAGGTTGATTGGTTGGAACGATGATGGGATGAGCTTAGAAGTACAACCATAAGGGTTAGGATGAAATGACTAGGGCCGGTGCCAGCTTCTCTATGTTCAGGTACCTGGTCTTGGCAGAGACCAGGGCCTTGCGACATAGTTTACTGGGAGTTGCTTCCCTTCTTGTTCCCTAATCAGGGCCGAACTAACTGCTGATGCTGAAATTACTAGGTATAGAAGTAACGGTTCTCCCTGTTATGGATTTGAGAGCAATGATAGCGATCCTAGGTACTTCTTAAGTTGCTGAAAAGTGAGCTCACATTCTTTTGTTCACTTTATCCTCTACTTCCCTTTCAATTTCTTGAAAAAGGGAAGACATTTGTCTATTACTCAAGATACGAAGTGGTTTAGCGCAACTATTCTCCTTGTAAGGCATTGGACTTCTTTCGTCGTCCTCAGTAAGCTCATGTTGAGCAGAGCTTGAATTTTATCAAGGTTTGCCTCGATTCCTGTCTGGCTAACCAGGAATTTCAGGAACTTATCGAAACTGACGTCGAAGGAACACTTACTTGGATTCAATTTTATCTAGTATTTCCGAAGGATTATAAACATCTCTTCGAGGTTGGAGATATGGTCTGTAGCTTTAATGCTCTTGACGAGCATGTCGTCAATGTAAACTTCTATGGAGCGCCCAATCTAGCGGGCAAACATTTTTTTGATGAGCCTCTGATATGTGGCTCTGGCGTTCTTTAGTTCGAAAGGCATGACCTTGTAGTAGTAGAGTCCTTCGTTGGTGACGAAGGTCATCTTTTTCTTGTCATACGGGTGCATTGCAATTTAATTGTATCTTGAATAGGCATCTATAAAGATTAATAGTTCATTCCTAGCCGTGCTATCAACGAGCTGGTTGATCCTGGGGAGAAGGAAACTATCTTTGGGGAAGGCTTTGTTCAGGTTAGTGTAATCAACACAGACCCGCCACTTACCATTTGACTTTTTAACAAAAAATCATTAGCTTTCCAGTCCGGATAATAAATCTTCTCGATGAAGTTGGCCTTGTGGAGTTTTTCGAATTCTTCTCCAATTATGGCCTATCGTTCGGGTTCGAACACCCTTCACTTTTGTAGGATCGGTTGATGGTCAAGATCGACATTCAACCTGTGAAACATGACTTTCAGGTTGATGCCGAGCATATCTTGATTAGACCATGTAAATACTTCGGTGTATCATTAGAGGAGACTCATGATTTCATCTCGTAATGGTGGCATCATGGATGACCCGATCTGCACCATTTGGGTTAGATCTGAATTGTTAAACAAGACAAGTACAAGGTCCTCCATAGGACATCCTCTTTCACTTGAATCTTCTAGAGGATTGAGGTAGGTGATCGCCATTGCTTGTTGCTGGGTTCTTAATGCCATGGTATAATATTGTCGAGCTTCATGTTGATCTCCCCTGACTAGTCTGGCATCATACTCGATGGGAAACTTCATCGCGAGATGGTGCGTCGACATAACGGCTCACAGAGAGTTGAGTGAAGGTCGTCCAAGAATGACACTGTAGACGGACGAGAAGTTTACCGCTAGGAAGTCGATCATGGTCATTATTTGGTTATGCCTGTCCCGAGCTGTGACTGGGAGCTAGATCGATCCTTCTGATGTGATATTGTCTCCTGCAAACCTGATCAGGAGAGTTTTGACGGTTCGAAGTTGAGGTCATCTGACTCTCATCTCGTCGAATGCTTCGATGAAGAGGATATCAGCCGAGCTTCTGATGTCCACCAAAATCTGAAACACTTTGTAGTTAGTAATAGTCATAGTAACCACAAGTGCATCATCATGGGAATGATGAACTCCTCAATCGTCCTCTTCGATGAAGGTTAGATCATAAGATGTTACCTTCTGTTCTTTCGGGGGTCTACTGGTGACGAGGATTTAACGTTCTAAGCTGGAGTGGTTGATTCTCTTGGTGTGAGTTCTCAGAGCTCAGTTTGAGTCCCCTCCCTCCTCTGGCAGGTCCACCGAAGATGGTGTGGATTTTCCCTGATGGTTCATTGTTGATGGGTTACTCATTCTTTGAATCATCTCGTTCTTCTCTTTTGCTGACATATTCTCGGAGGTGCCCGTTGCGGATGAGTGCTTCAATTTCTTTCTTGAGGTCTAAACAGTCATCAGTTGAGTGGCCGTGGTCCTGGTGGAAATGATAATATTTTCGCTTGTCTCGCCTATCACCGTCGGACTTCATCTTGCTCGGCCATTTGATGATTCGTTTATCTCGGACTTCCATGAAGACTTGCTTGGGCATTTTGTTGAGATGAGTGTACGAGTTGAACCTACTGTTGGGCCACCCGCTCATACGCTAACTCCTTTACGGCTCATCTTCTTTCCTCTTCTTGCTTTCGTTGGCCGAGCTGGGTTCCTCCTTAGGTCATCTTTCTTTGGTCGTACTTCCCTTCTTCCGAGCAACCTTTCATAGGCTAAAAATTTCTACAATGTTTGAATACTTCTGAGCTCTATTTAGGAGATCGGCCATTGTCGTTAGAAGGTTTTTATCAAGTGAGAAGAGTAACCTTTGAAATTGCGGTGAAGACCGCTTTAGTTGAAGTAGGAATAGGTCAGTATATCCTAGAGGGGGGTGAATAGGAATTTTTAAAGTTTTTAATAAATTATTAAAGATCCTTATCACACTAATCCTATCACAGAGTATTGATTAGGATTACTCAACCTTAACTCTACTGGCTTCCAAGCCTGATAGAGGATCCAATCACAAACTATTTAAAAGATAAACAATGTATAGATGAGATTGTGATGGATATGACTGTGTGCATAGGATGTGATCATATATAAAGACATGCAAGGCAATCACATAAATGAAAGATAATATCAAACTCAAACACAGTCATTTTATAGTGGTTCGACGACTTGTCTACTCCACTCCCGGCTTCCACACTCAACCCTTGAGTGACCGGATTTCACTAAGGTGGTTTTTCATGGTTCACCTCAAACCTAAGGTTTTAAATCAGGTTTACCTTCAACCTTTACAGAGGTTTCTACTCGGTTCACCTCAAACCCTAGAGTTTTGCTGGCGTACTCCTAACCAGATGTTTATGCCCACACAGGACAAGGGTCCACACAACGCACCCTGAGGTTTCTACTCAGTTCACCTCAAACCCTGGAGTTTTGCTGACGTACTCCTAACTAGATGTTTATGCTCTCCACAGAGCAAGGGTCCACACAACGCACCCCGCACGTACACTCCCGTCGGAGGCCTCATTCGAGGACTTCAAATGGTGAGCAACACTTAAAACCCAATCCTAAAAAGGAATGATCGCAAGTGTCCTCTGGACTCTTAGTACTTACAGATAAGTTGATGAGTCCCTTTCAGCACAGTGATGAAGACCTTCTTCTTGTTGATGAAGAGTCTTCCGCTCCCTTGATTCGTAACACAAAGATATATATATATATATATATATATATATATATATATATATATATACTAGGCTTAGGTTGGGTCAAGGTTATGATGGAATACTATTCTAAGGATTTTCCTATAAGGAGAATAGAGTGGTTCCCATCATGCATTCAAGGCATTCCAGCTTAATGATGTGTCATTAAGGCAGTAGCTGAAGGATCCTTGAATGCGGAAGTTCATTCCCCAATCCACTCTATGAGATATCAATGATGAGGGTGGATTGGAGGATGAACTTTCTAAGAGAAAGGGCTTAAGGTAAATGATAGGAAGGTTAAAACTCTCAAAGCACTCTCTACTTTCTCTACCAGCAATAAAGACTACTCTCTCTATTTATAAGCAAAAGGTTCTAACGGATATAAACGGTAATATTTATGACAGAGTTCGATATCATCGAGCAGTCGTAGATATGATCGAGCGTATACTCTCGATTGTATCGGCCGACCTGTCGATGATACAAACTCAATTGTCATTTCACTTTTGGAAACCTTCCGCCAACTGGTCGATGGGATCGAGATACACATCGATGTTATCAGATTTCGAACTCCGATTCCATCGAGTGATGGTTCGATCTATCGACAAGTGAAAAATAAGAGAGAAGCTTTGAAGAATTTTAGGGTCACAGATATGATCGGAGAAACAGTCGATGTCATCGAAATTTGTACATCGATCATATCGGAGACCTTATCGATGGGATCGAGAAATCGTATAGATTTACATGTAAGCTTGCTGGACGATTTATGTCCTGACTCGATCCAATCGACTTGGTCTCGATATGATCGATATATGAATATCGATTTATCGACAGGCACCCCGATCAACATTAAAAGCAACCTGAAATTCATGCTGGTGAGAACATGCGCCCTACAGTCGATATGATCGACTGACTCCCGATAAGATCGATATTTGAGTTCAGATTGAATCAGACAGTCATCGATATATCGAAGCATATGTTAGTTTTCTTTAGAAAAACAGGGGCGTCGGAAAGCAGTCTGTCGATTATATCGATCTACTTCAGATATGATTGATATTCGAATATCGATGATATCGACACTTAAGTCGATATATCGATAAATCGTCCAGATGATTGTTTTGATTGCTGGACGCATTCTGTCCTCACTCGATTGTATCGATTGAGATGCCGAGGACATCGATAGAGCTGGCCGATCATATCGAAGGGGTAATTGATATAATCGACAGTGTAAGAAAAACTTCACTGATTTTTCTTTTTGATAAAAAGCTTTCTTACACAGAAACCCTAAGATGTTCTAGTTCTTTTTAAGGGTTTAATCACCTGGTGTTTTGGGACATGGGATGTGAGGCTATGATTTACCTTTTGGCGAGCTTCCACACATCCAGATAAGGCAGACGCTTGACATGATCTTCTTATTAGGTGCTGTCGTCCGACTGACTCAACTTACAATGTAATTGACAAACCAGGGCACATAATAGGTGCACTTTCAACCTTCCCTCTCTTAGGCCTCCCATCATAGCGGTCAGAGCAATTTCCTCGGAATATGCTTGTACTTGCATCATTTTGAGGTTGAAACGTTTGATGTAATCCTTAGCAGCTCGCCTTCCTTTTGAAAGATATTGGAAGGCTCTCCTTTCCTCCAATAAAGTTAGTGATGAAGACTTTACCGAGCTGTGTGAAAGAATTAATCAATTGTGGTTTCAACTATTTGAACCACTATGAGCTGCTCCTGTTAGGGTTAGTGAAAATGCGTGGCACATGACTGCAGTTGATACACGTGCAACTCTGTCTAATTCCTGAAGGATTTCAAATTCTCGGCTGGGTCGGTGGTTTCAGAATATTGAGTGATTTAAGGCATCTGGAACCTCGGTGGCAGCTGTGCGTGTATGATGTCGGCGGTGAACGGCGGCTTGGTCTCTTTCAGTATTATCTCTATTAAGGTCAGTGTGTTCACGTGATAGGCCTACCATATGTCGCCGATTTGACCTCACAGGTCGTTCAGCTTGACTTCCTAGGGATTACCACTTTTGGCCATAGCCTCTTCGGCTACCTCGGGAGCTTTGTCACACTTCTTCCTGTCTAACTCATGACAAAGGTCAGAAGTGGCCGGTGCTATAGTGCCAGAGATGTGAAAAGGTAACAGCCTTGACATTCTAAGTTGTCGGCTTTTGTGGGAGGTAACAGGTGCGTCAGAAGGCTCGGGGGGTCCCTAAACCATTGGCCCTGCTTCCTGCCTGGCTCCTTACATGGGTTGGGGCTATAGTTATTCCAACAACTGCTTCATGAAATTCATATTATTGTGAGACTAGCCATCCTCCCTGATTATGGGATCGTTGCATCGGCCCCTTAAGCATGGATCAACCTGTAGTAGGGAAGTGGAATCCCGGTGGCTACCAGACTGCTCCAGCAGTACTAGGTCGAGCTCAACAGAGGAGGCTTGAGTCTCCTTCTTCCCTTTTATCATTGTTAAACATAAGGTGAGGTGAGAGTATCTTTCAATGCCGATTCCCACAGACGATGCTAAACTATTGATGAAGAAATTTGGTTAGTCCCCTTTCTAGACCTGTTTACCTGTACGAGGAACGGACAACGATAACCTTGGCTAGAGCAGGGGATCCTCCGATGCATAAGTCAGGAAGGAGATCTGGGCCTAGTTGAGTATTGAAGGTTTAAGGCTAAAGATTATGCTTACCTTCCACCATTAGATGCCTCTCTATTTATAGCTTATGAGAGGTGGTAGCATGGCAGATCTTCCTTTTTGGTGGGAAAAATTGGATCTTGAATCAGTAGGAGGATACTCTAAGATCTTCGGTGAAGATCCTAGGATCCTGAGCACGTCGAAGATATCCTCTGAGATTATGGGATTAGACCTCGGATGGACCTCTGTTGGATGAGAGTAAGAGGCTGAGGTGGCTTCGACTGACTTGGGTTATGACGACTTGAATTATATTGACTTAGTACCGACCTGAGTCAAGCCAACTTATAAGGTCCGTATCCTAAACCATACAATTCATTAGATTTTCATGATCCTCCCTGTCGAATTCTAGCAACTCCTGACCTATAGTCGGTATTTGCCCGTGACCTTAAGTCGCATCCCATAAGTTTTAGTCGACTCGACTCAAAACTTGTACCCTAGCGACCACACCGTCATTGTGTTTTGCACACCGATGCAATACCCAGGCTAGGAGTAGTGGGCTCGCGTATATTTTAAGAAAACGCTGTGTGTTGCGAATCCCGAGAGAATCTCTACCCAATCTATCACATCAATCAATCAAGTGTAAGCCGAGTACAACCCATCACACCCATCCCTCTCTTACACAAGCCATCCCCAAAGTCAACTCTCTCTTACACACACCCATCCCTCTCTTACAGAACCCATCCATTTTCATCCATCACATCTCCTTTCCCTCTCATTCTCTTTACCATTTCCAAGCAACCAAAGAGAGCAACTGTCTAAGCAAGGGAAGCTCCAAGGATAGCCAGGTTTGTGGCCCACTCCCTACCCCAAATATCTCATCCTAGCCCTTCAATCTTTATCATCCTCCATCAAAGAAGAAACCAAGGAGCTTAGCATCTCAAGGAACCAAGAAGAAGTATAATCGGTGGGTGAATCTTCATTATTAGTAGGAAAGAGATTTCCACCATTGATTTTGATGATCTGAGGGCCCACATGTGGTGAGACCTATTTGATGTATACATTGTATTGAGTAAAGGGATGACTCATAGTGGCGGAGTCCCTCCCCTCCACACGTCTCTCTCTCTCTCTCTTTTATGATGATGTGTGGTCCACCTGATGAAGTATCTATTTTCTCAGTATGAGCTGAACACGAGGTAGAGACGCTGGATGGTGCTTTTGAAGGATTATGACTTTGACCTCTAGTACCACCCAGGCAAGATGAACGTGTGGCGATGCCCTTAGTCGTAAGCCAGGAGGCCTGGTGGCACACATGATGATTTAAGAGTGGAGGATGCTTATAGCAGATTATGACTTCGATTTTGGTCTGCAAATTTCTATCGTTCAGCTATCGAGCCTGTCGATTCAACCCTCTCTTGTCGCTAGGGTGATCGAGGCTTAGCAGGCAGGTGTGTCATTACAAGATTACCAAGCAGAGGTAGCATCTGAGAGTCAGATAGATTAGCAGATTGGTTCTGATGGTGGACTTCGCTTTAAAGGCCGATTGTATATCCCGACTATTCCTGAGTTGCCCAGAGATATTATGACTGAGGCACATCGATCGCGGTTTTCTATCCACCCTTGTTCGACGAAGATATATCGTGATATTAGGAGACAGTATTTTTGGACGGGGATGAAACACCAAATCGCCAGTTTTATGGCTGAGTGTGACACATGCCAGCATGTCAAGGTTGATCATCATAGATCCCTTGGTCCATTATAGCCGTTGAGCATCCCGATGTGGAAGTGAGACCATATGTTGACAAATTTTATCATAGGCTTACCTTGGATATAGCGTGGTCACGATGCCATCTGGGTCGTCATTGATCGCCTGACGAAATAGGTACATTTTCTTGCGATTCGTGCGACTTGGCCTTTGGACCATCTTGTGAGGTTATTCATTGAGGAGATTGTGAGACTGCATGGCGTTCCAGTCTCGATTATTTTTGACCGAGACCTAAGGTTCATGTCTCAGTTTTGGAGGAGCTTTTAGAGAGCGATGAGTACTGATTTGCAGCTCAACACCGCGTACCATCCGCAGATCGATGGTCATACCTAGAGGGTCAATCAGATCCTTAAGGACATGCTTTGGGCCTAGGTGATTGACTTCGGAGGTAGTTGAGATGAGCGTCTATGATTGGTTGAGTTTGCATACAACAACAACTATCACGTGACCATTTGCATGACTCCTTTTGAGGCATTGTATGATAGACCGTGCAGATCTTCGAGTTGTTGGACCAAAGTCGGAGAGTGGCGTCTCCTAAGTCTCGAGCTTGTGTAGCAGACGTCAGAGGCTATTGATATCATCAGGCAGAGGATGCGCATAGCTTAGAGTCGACAAAAAAGTTTTGTTGATAGCCAGCGTCGTCCCTTTGAGTTTGACGTAGGGGACCATGTGTATCTCAAGGTCTTGCCCATGAAAGACGTAATTCGATTCAGAGCGAAGGGTAAGCTTACACCGAGATTCATAGGACCTTTTGAGATCACTGGGCGTGTTGGTGCCACGGCCTATCGGCTTGTCTTACCATCTCAGTTGTCTAACGTCCACAACGTTTTCTATGTCTCTATGTTGAGGAAGTGTGGGTCAGACGTAGTTCTTATTATCGATTGGCAGCCATTGGATGTTCGTGAGGATGCTTCTTACATTGAGCAACCAATTTGTATCCTTGATCGGAAGGAGCAGGTCCTCTGGACCAAGGTCATTCCCTTGGTGAAAGTTCAATGGGGTCACCATTCTATTGATGAGGCATCTTGGGAGTACGAGGTCGAGATTCAAGAGCGCTATCCTCTTCTCTTTGATGACTGATTGTATGTTGTATCATGTATACTGTCTCTGATTTTATATGACATTGCCTTGTTTCCTCTTATATTATAAGTTATGTTTACTTACAATGATTGTGTAAATTTCGAGGATAAAATTTTTTTTTGAAGGGGAGAGTTGTAAGAACCGTATCCTAGACCGTACTATTCCATAGGCTTCCGCAATCCTTTCGGTCAAATTTCGGCAACCTTTGACTAGTATCCGACGTTTGCGCGCGATCTTAAGCCGAGTCTCGTATTTCAGAGTCGACTTAACTCAAAACTTGTACTCTAGCGACCGTACCATCGTTACAGTTCTAACGCCACGACTCGCACATCGAATCAATACTCAGGTCAGGAGATGTGGGCCCGCATTCATTTCGAAGAAATGCCGCACATTACAAATTTCATGAGAATCTTTACAACATGTCCCATCAATCAATTAATCAATCAATGTCAAGTACAAGTCAAGTACCCCCCATACACAAGTACAACAACTTATCCTTCTTTCTCCACAAAGTTAACTCTCTCTCTCTTCACCCATTCCTCTTTTACCAAAAGTTCAACCCAACCCATACCTCTCCTTACAACACCCATTCCACCCATCCCATATCAATCCATCACCTCACTTTCTCTCTCGTTTTTTCAAGCAACGTCCCAAATCCCATGAAAGCACCATACATCCAAGCCCCCTCTCTCCCAAAGCCAAGTGTGGCCCACTTTCCCCACCCTCTCATCTCACATCTCAACCATTAATCTTTCATCAACCTCCATCAAAGTGTTGAGGGTCAAATATTGCATATTAGACCCTAGATATTGTCTGGATTTACAAATATAATGCTGTCTAATGGCTCGTTTTCTCATTCTTATGTGGGAAAGTGATTTTATGAGCATGGATGGAAAAAGGACGTTAAAAGTTGAGATTTAACGATCTGATGACGCCAAAGGCAAGGGACACACTCCAGGGGACCAAGATTGACAAATATACACGGTAAGAAATCCGAGAAAAGTTAGAAACTGAAGCTCAAGTGGCCTAAAGGACGTCCAGAATGCAAGATCACGAGGTTCCCACCATCCGTTCGGCTCGAAACTTCATACGTCGCCTGAGGACCATAAATTAACCGTACATATAAAATTTTAGCCATTGAAGATCTCGGGAAGTGCCCCAACTGACAGATCAGCCCATAAACCGTTGATTCTAGGCCCACCTGATATCTGGAACTGTGTCAAAATTATTATTGACGCCTTAAATGAGGAGTCAAAACAGATGGACGGTGCAGATTTCTCCAAAACAGTGCAATGGACCCCATATGAGATGAGTGTGTACAGTGCACATGTGCACTCGTCGTGCACCAAACGAGTTAAGTCGGTCAGCAAGACGCTGACCGACTTTCTTCTTAAAAAAAAAATAATAAAAAATAAAAAATAAAAATTCGCACCGCGTAACGCAGGCGGCTGGCCGTTTTTGCGGACGTTTGTGGGCCCTACCCATTGACCATATGGAAAATCTAACCCGTTCACCGTGTAGAGGGGCTCGAATGCTACAAAAACTTGCTGACTTTTTGTACCCATGCGTGCACACGTGTGAGATATAGAGGCCACAAAAGGGCTGCTCGGTAGCGTTCAAAACTGATTCTTTTGTGATTTCTTCTCTGGGCCACTTCAATGGACGTTCAAAACCACCCATTCTTGACTGAAATTTTGTTATGAATCCAATGGACGGGGTGGATTTTCCAGAAAATACTTCTGTGGGGCCCACCGATCACAACAGCGAAATGGTGCGAAAGGTTTCGCACATCCGCGAAAACTGACTTTTCCGGACAGTTTTGGCCCACCATCTTTGATCATATGGCAGATCTGAACCGTCTATCATGTAGAGGACCCAAGAAAGTACTAAGGGACGGTGTTTCTTTAGAATTTGAGCGAGGAAAGTGGCGTGTTTCATGGTACCGAACTTGGCTGCGAAAATTGCACTCCGTGTCCTGCTACAACTCTGTCACTGACTCCAGCCTTCCAGCAGCTATAAAAGGAGGTTTTTGGATGTGGGGAGGATTCATTCAAGGTCTGGGAGGAAGAATAGAGGGCTCGAGCTTGGGTTTCAACGTGGGCAGAAGAGAGAGAGAGGAGCTTGATTTTTTTCTTTCCCTTTTCTTTTTCTCTTTATTTATTTGGATTGAGCCCATCCATGGCAGGATAAAACCTCCTAGCTAGGGCTAAGAGGTGAAGCTTGTAGTGAGATGGGAGATTTGATTTTATTTTAATTTTAATACATGAATTGACTTTGATTTTAGTTAATTATTATGGGAATATTTTTAGTTCTTAATGGTCTGTTGTGACTGAAATTACAATGGGTCTGCGATGCTTTGAATATTTCTATTTCCTTTTCATGTTTATGACGTCAGGACATCCTGTTGTTCACCATAGTCTCCTGGACATGGTTGGATGACGGTACCCTTCCTAACTTTCATGCATGTGATTGGGTGGTAATTAGTTTAATTCTGTTGTTTGCCATAGTCTTTTGGGCATGGTTTAGTGATGGAATCCATTCTAATTCATACACCTTTCATCTCTTTGAAAACTAGATCAATGTCAGTTCAGTTAATTTCCATGAAACATGCATAAGATCTCCCTGATCTCTACAAGTGGGTCCTCTGAATCCCTAGTTCCCTTCTTCTGATTTCTCTCAAGTTTATATAATTATTTCACTATTATTTCTCAAATTACATTTAGTTTAGATTTCATCTTAATCTAGTTCTAGTTCTGGTTAGTTTTAGATAACGTACAAGTTTCAGACCCTTGGGATTCGACCTCTGTCTTACCGAGTTATTACTACATCACAACCCTGCACTTGGGGAGTGAACAAGTTTTTGGCGCCGTTGCCGGGGACTGTCGGCTACGTTTTTCTGAAATTAATTAGTTTTAGGATTAGTTTAGGATTAGATTTTTTTTTTTTTTTTAGAAATTTTTTCTAGGTTTAGAAGCTTGATTATTTTCCTTATTAGAACTTTTTCCTAACTTAAGAAATTTGCTATTCTTCCTTCTATTTTATTTTTAGAAGTAACTTAATTTTTCTGTTTTGTAGGAAACTTCTAATTTAGTAAGCTCTTTCTAATTTTTATTTTTATTTTTTTAAATTTTTTTTTCTTTTCTCTAGAAATTAGTTTACTTTTAATTAGAACTTTCTATTCTTAGAAACTAACTTATTTTGTTTTGTTTTGCAGATTCTTAACCTAGGACTCCAACTTTGGTAACCTCTTTCCATCTTTCCCATTTATTTTCTAGATTTCTTCTTCCTTTTTTTTAAGGTTTAAGTTAGAATTTGAGGGCTGAGTGTGTTTTATGTCCCATTGGGCACGCGACAACACTCGACGTCTCGTGACTGAAGGAGGATTAGTTGAGGGGTTGACTGTCCATCGCAGGACTAGATACCACTTGAATTCTCCTGAGTTAGAAGACGTTATGGCTGAAAATCAACCTCAAGCACTACCCCAACCAAGAGTTGAGGAAGTACATGATGAGAATGAGGTGCATCAGGCACCTCCGCCTCATACTTTACGAGATTATTTACAACCGGCGGGGGTGAGTACGCCCTCATGCATGATTTTTCCTGAGAATACAGGACATATGGACATCAAGCCAGGGGTTATCCAACTCCTTCCTAAGTTCCATGGGTTTGAGTCTGAAGAACCATATTTGTATCTGAAAGAGTTCGATGAAATCATAGGCACCTTATACTTTCCTAATGTATCTGAGGATACTATTAGGCCGACTCATTCAAGGGAAAAAGGAGGAATATATCTCTTGAAAGAGGATAATGATCTTAACGCTAAGGTGGCCAATCTCACCAGAAAAATTGAGGCCATGGAAGGAAGGAAGGAAAAGGTTAATGAAAGTGTTTGCGGCATCTGTGATTGCAACATTCATACTACTGAAAATTGTCCTTCAATACCTGCCTTTCGAGATGTATTGAATGAACAATCTAATGCCGTAAATAACTATCAAAGACCTTTCAATGGACCACCCTCTAATACTTACAATCCTGGCTGAAAAAATCACCCGAATTTTAGTTGGAGGAACGGACAAACTGCTACCCCTCAAGGGTTCTTCAATCAAAATCTAAATCAGGGGAAACTTCAAGAAGAATCGGTTCAAATTTCCATACAAGAGCTGGCGCGGACAATGCAAGGAATTTAAGATTTTATGCAAAAAATAGATTCACGTATGATGGTTATGGAAAAAGGGATGCTCCCTGCACAATCACTCCCTAATTCGAAACCGCAATATGAGACAGGTGATCCCAGCTCTTCAAATCAAATGGGGCACGCTAAATCCATCACCACTCTTAGGAGTGGGAAGGTTATTGATAAAACCCTTCCGGTGAGGCCCGAAAAGCCTCAAGAACCAGAAGAGGATAACAATGATGGATCTAGTGGCGCCTCACAAAAATTTGAACCGGAACCTCTAGAAAAGCCAGTTGCTCCGTTTCCCCAACGGTTGGTTGAACTAAAATGTCTATCTAACTCTCAGGATATCCTAGAGGTGTTGAAACAAGTGAAAGTCAACATTCCTCTGCTTGACGTTGTAAAACAGATTCCTTCATATGCTAAATTTCTAAAGGATTTATGCACTACCAAACGACGGAAAAATGTTCAAAAGAAGATCTCCTTGACTGAGAAAGTGAGTGCCATCCTGAAACAAGATGTGCCACAAAAATTCAAAGATCCCGGTTGCCCAACCATATTATGTGTAATCGGGAACTATCGAATTGATCACGCACTTCTTGACTTAGGAGCGAGCGTCAATCTGATTCCCTATTCGGTATACCAACAGTTAGGTTTGGGTGAATTAAAACCCACTCGAACCACACTACAACTTGCTGATCGTTCTGTTCGTATACCAAGAGGGATCATCGAGGATGTGTTGGTCCAGGTGGATAGATTCTACTACCCTGTTGATTTTATCATCTTGGACACCGAACCCATCAATGACACGAGCACTCAGATTCCCGTCATTCTTGGTCGCCCATTCCTGTCCACTTCAAATACAATTATCAATTGCAGGAATGGTGTCATGACTATGTCCTTTGAAAATTTGACATTGGAATCGAATATCTTTTTTAATAACGGCAGCAACTCCGAGGATGATGACGATTTCCACGATGTTAACATGATTGATTCTTTTGTGGAAGATAGAACGCCTCTCACCTTATCCTCTGATCTTCTAGAGACGTGCCTGGCCCACTCCCATGATCTTGATGATGATATAATTAGGGAGACGTGTGCCATGCTTGATACTACACCGGTACTTGAAGTTAACCGGTGGAGGCCACACATTGAAGAATTGCCCCAAACTTATGTAGTGCCTCTACCGTCTAACTTCAAGTCACCGAAGCTTGACCTAAAACCTTTGCCCTCTGATTTAAAATATGTCTATTTAGGTCAGGATGAGACATACCCGGTGGTGATCTCTGCCCACCTGGAGAAAGAACAGGAGAGTATGCTGATATCTACTCTCATTGAGCATAAGGGAGCTCTTGGATGGACGATAGCGGACCTCAAGGGAATTAACCCATCGATTTGTACTCACCGTATATATCTTGAGGACAATGCAAAGGCTGTTCGGCAATCACAACTTAGACTAAATCCAAACATGAAGGAAGTGGTTAAGGCCGAGGTTCTCAAACTAATGGAAGTGGGGATCATTTACCCCATATCCGATAGTCAATGGGTGAGTCCAACTCAGGTAGTTCCTAAGAAGTCCGGGATCACCATCGTAGCCAATGCCAATAATGAACTCGTGCCGACTAGAGTTACTACTGGTTGGAGAATGTGCATTGACTACAGAAAGCTGAATACCGTCACAAGGAAAGACCACTTTCCTTTGCCCTTCATTGATCAAATCCTGAAAAAGCTAGCTGGTCATTCCTATTATTGTTTCCTTGACGGGTATTCAGATTATAATCAGATTGAAATCGCCCCTGAGGATCAGGAAAAGACCACATTTACATGTCCCTATGACACCTTTGCTTACAGAAGGATGACATTCGGGCTATGTAATGCCCCTGCCACCTTTCAGCGATGCATGACGAGTATCTTTTCTGACATGGTGGGGAAATATCTAGAGGTCTTCATGGACGATTTCTCTGTTTTTGGTTCATCTTTTAGCGAATGCTTAGCAAGTCTTAAATGTGTGCTGAAAAGATGTGAAGAAAAGAATTTGGTACTTAACTGGGAGAAGTGCCATTTTATGGTTCAAAAGGGAATTGTCCTTGGGCATATCATCTCGTCCAAAGGAATCGAGGTAGATAAGACAAAAATCGATCTTATCTCTAACCTACCTCTACCCAAGAACATCAGAGATGTGCGATCCTTCTTAGGACACGCAGGCTTTTACAGACGATTCATAAAGGACTTTAGTCTCCTCTCTCATCCTTTATGTAATCTTCTTCAAAAGGATACACCATACGAGTGGACTGAGCAGTGCCAAGAAGCTTTCACTAAGCTTAAGGGCATGTTAACCACTGCACCTATCATGCAGCCACCCGACTGGAGTCTTCCTTTTGAACTTATGTGTGACGCCTCTGATTATGCTCTTAGAGCGGTTCTACGCCAGAGAAAAGATAAGCGGCCTTACGTTATTCACTACGCAAGTAGGACTCTAAATCCTACCCAAGTGAACTACTCGACTACGGAAAAGGAACTCTTAGCCGTAGTGTTCGCTTTGGACAAATTTAGGTCCTACCTGATCGGATCCAAGATCATCATCTACACAGATCACGCGGCACTTAAGTATCTTCTTTCTAAGAATGATTCTAAGCCCCGCCTGATACGATGGATCCTCCTACTCCAAGAATTTGATTTGGAAATTAAAGATAAAAAGGGAGTAGAGAACGTAGTGGTCGATCATCTTTCTCGCCTTAATACCTCTGATTCCCTTGAGGCAACCCATATCAATGACATGTTCCCTGATGAACAACTGTTTAGAGTCTCCCATTCACCTTGGTTCGCTGATATTGCTAATTATCTTGCTACAGGTGCCATACTGACACACTGGACGTCACAAGATAAGAAGAAATTCTTTACCAAGGTGCGTAACTTTTTCTGGGATGATCTATATTTGTTTAAATATTGCCCCGACCAAATCTTATGGAGATGCGTACCAGACGATGAGCATCAGAGTGTCATCTCCTTCTGTCACTCACAGGCCTGTGGTGGTCACTTTTCTGCTAAAAAGACCACGGCCAAGATTTTACAGTGTGGCTTCTACTGGCCCACTATGTTCAGGGACACTCATGAGTTTTGCAAGGCTTGTGAGCGTTGTCAGAAATTGGGAGCATTGTCCCGTCGAAATATGATGCCCTTGAATCCCATCCTTATTATAGAAGCATTTGATTGTTGGGGCATTGATTTCATGGGACCATTCCCCCAATCATTTGGAAATCTGTATATTTTGCTCGCCGTAGACTATGTCACTAAATGGGTCGAAGCAATTCCGTGCCGCAAAAATGACCATCGCACGGTCATTAAATTTTTGAAAGAAAATATCCTGTCGCGGTTCGGAACACCTCGAGCCATCATTAGTGACGGGGGCTCACACTTCTACGATAGACCATTTGAGAGCTTAATGAAGAAATACGGTATCTCTCATAAGGTGAGCACCCCATACCATCCACAGACAAGTGGACAAGCTGAGATTTCCAATAGGGAGATCAAACATATCCTAGAGAAAACGGTTAACCCTGATCGTAAGGACTGGTCAATCCGATTAACCGATGCCTTATGGGCGTACCGTACTGCTTTCAAAACTCCTATTGGAACATCTCCCTTTAGACTTGTATATGGGAAAGCTTGTCACTTGCCTGTGGAATTGGAACATAAAGCACACTGGGCGATCAAAAATTTGAATTTCAATCTGGACAACGCTGGCTCGCTATGCAAACTTCAATTAAATGAACTTGAAGAAATCCGGAACGATGCATACGAAAACTCGAGAATTTACAAGGACAAGATGAAGGCGTTTCATGATCATTATATTCTACGAAAATCATTCACGCCAGGTCAGAAAGTCCTCTTATATGACTCTCGACTACATCTCTTTCCGGGTAAGCTTCGATCTCGTTGGACCGGCCCTTACATTGTTGTCACTGCTTATCCTCATGGGGCCGTCGAGATAAGAGATCCCGACAATGGCAAGAAGTTTAAAGTAAATGGACATCGATTAAAACCATTTGTCGAGGCATTTGATTCAGAGGACATGTCCATGCCTCTGATTGCTCCTATTTACCAGGACTGATCTCCTAGTCTGATGGAGGTATAGGTAGGTTTATCGCTTTCATAGGTCTAGGATAGTTATTTTATTTGTCTGGCTGAAGACGGTAAATTTAGCGCTCCTGGGAGGCAACCCAGCTTTTTTATTCCTTTTCATTCTCTAGTGAGATGATTCAATGTTTGTAGGTAACATTACTGCAAACCCTCACGAGACTACAACTCGTCCACTAGGGGTAACCTAGGGGTTTAAAGGCTTGTTGCATACGCTAAATGCAATCGAGAGCACCTGCGAAAGTGGTATAGGTAGGATTCTATTTTCGTTATTTTTGTTCTGCTTTCTCTCTCATGCTGACAAGCTTCCATGCTGTGATCTATTGGAAACTCTCTTGATTCGTTATTCAGGTACTATCTTCCCATCACTTCTCATTTACTTTCGTTGTCCTATGTGCATTGCATGCTCATATCTTTTACATTGAGGACAATGTAGACTTTAGGTTGGGGGTGGGGGATTAGGTAACCTAATCAGTATTTTCTTGGTCTTGAGCAACAATTGTGAAATTTTTTTGAATTTTTCTGAAAATTTTTATGAATTTGAAGTGATTTTGACGAATATCCTTGATTTAAAATTGTGAGATATATGATGTTGATAATTTATGACTCTTGGATTCCGTATCGGTGGCATTTTGCAGTTACGATCGAGTTGCTAAGCCATGATTAGAAGTTTTAAACATTGATCGCATCAGGATTTCATATGTCACATCTCGCTTTCACGTTAAGACTTCAGTCTGATATTGAAGGGTTAATTTGGTAATCACTAAGCACGAAAGGAACCAGCCTGAAATATCTTGCCATCATGGTATAAAAATTGGAAAGGTGGATAATTAATCTTCACCATAGGTTTGCTCCCTATAGGTGTGGAGTTAATTTCCCATGAATGATATCTAAAAAGAGTCAGGTGTACGATCTTCACCATAGGTTTGCTCCCTATAGGTGAGGATTTGATTCCCCTTCCTTGGCATTACTTTGAATAGAAAAATCACAAGTTAATAGGCTAATCTATGAGGCAAGTTTTGGATTAAGTTTGGTTATCATGAATTCTCTTGCTGGTTACCAATGAGATCCTGAAATAACAAATTCAATCTTAATGTGATTAGCTGAGATTACACTATACATCCATGGATCTCAATGTTTAAAATTTTTCTAATTGATGGATTAATGCTTTACACTTGATTATGAAGTCTACGGTGCGCTGGAGCTTAGGAGAATACAATTTCTAACATTCATGAATATTAAATTTCTCGTATTTTGTTCAAAATCTCACTCGATTTCATAAAAAGTTCTCCTATAATTCTCAACTTATTTTTCGCATACTTTGCTCGGGACTAGCAAAATGCTGGTTGAGGGTTGTGTTGAGGGTCAAATATTGCATATTAGACCTCAGATATTGTCTGGATTTACGAATATAATGCTGTCTAATGGCTCGTTTTCTCATTCTTATGTGGCAAAGTGATTTTATGAGCATGGATGGAAAAAGGACGTTAAAAGTTGAGATTTAACGATCTGATGACTCCAAAGGCAAGGGACACACTCCAGGGGACCAAGATTGACAAATATACACGGTCAGAAATCTGAGAAAAGTTAGAAATTGAAGCTCAAGTGGCCTGAAGAACGTCCAGAATGCAAGATCACGAGGTTCCCACCATCCGTTCGGCTCGAAACTTCATACGTCGCCTGAGGACCATAAATTAACCGTACATATAAAATTTCACCCATTGAAGATCTCGGGAAGTGCCCCAACTGACAGATCAGCCCATAAACCGTTGATTCTGGGCCCACCTGATATCTGGAACTGTCTCAAAATTATTATTGACGCCTTAAATGAGGAGTCAAAACAGATGGACGGTGCAGATTTCTCTAAAACAGTGCAATGGACTCCATATGAGATGAGTGTGTATAGTGCACATGTGCACTCGTCGTGCACCAAACGAGTTAAGTCGGTCAGCAAGACGCTGACCGACTTTCTTCTTAAAAAAATAAAAATAAATAAAAAAAAAATAAAATAAAATTCGCACCGCGTAACGCAGGCGGCTGGCCGTTTTTGCGGACGTTTGTGGGCCCTACCCATTGACCATATGGAAAATCTAACCCGTTCACCGTGTAGAGGGGCTCGAATGCTACAAAAACATGTTGACTTTTTGTACCCATGCATGCACACGTGTGAGATACAGAGGCCACAAAAGGGCTGCTCGGTAGCATTCAAAACTGATTCTTTTGTGATTTCTTCTCTGGGCTACGTCAATGGACGTTCAAAACCACCCATTCTTGACTGGAATTTTATTCTGAATCCAATGGACGGGGTGGATTTTCCAGAAAATACTTCTGTGGGGCTCACCGATCACAACAGCGAAATGGTGCGAAAGGTTTCGCACATCCGTGAAAATCGACTTTTTCGGACAGTTTTGGCCCACCATCTTTGATCATATGGCAGATCTGAACTGTCTATCATGTAGAGGACCCAAGAAAGTACTAAGGGACGGTGTTTCTTTGGAATTTGAGCGAGGAAAGTGGCGTGTTTCATGGTACCGAACTTGGATGCGAAAATTGCACTCCGTGTCCTGCTACAACTCTGTCACTGACTCCAGCCTTCCAGCAGCTATAAAAGGAGGTTTTTGGACGTGGGGAGGATTCATTCAAGGTCTTGGGAGGAAGAATAGAGGGCTCGAGCTTGGGTTTCAACGTGGGCAGAGGAGAGAGAGAGGAGCTTGGTTTTTTTCTTTCCCTTTTCTTTTCCTTTTCTTTTTCTCTTTATTTATTTGGATTGAGCCCATCCATGCAGGCTAAAACCTCCTAGCTAGGGCTAAGAGGTGAAGCTTGTAGTGAGATGGGAGATTTAATTTTATTTTAATTTTAATGCATGAATTGACTTTGATTTTAGTTAATTATTATGGGAATATTTTTAGTTCTTAATGGTCTGTTGTGACTGAAATTACAATGGGTCTGCGATGCTTTGAATATTTCTATTTCCTTTTCATGTTTATGACGTCAGGACGTCCTGTTGTTCACCATAGTCTCCTGGGCATGGTTGGATGACGGTACCCTTCCTAACTTTCATGCATGTGATTGGGTGGTAATTAGTTTAATTCTGTTGTTTGCCATAGTCTTTTGGGCATGGTTTGGTGATGGAATCCATTCTAATTCATACACCTTTCATCTCTTTGAAAACTAGATCAATGTCAGTTCAGTTAATTTTCATGAAACATGCATAAGATCTCCCTGATCTCTACAAGTGGATCCTCTGAATCCCTAGTTCCCTTCTTCTGATTTCTCTCAAGTTTATATAATTATTTCACCATTATTTCTCAAATTACATTCAGTTTAGATTTCATCTTAATCTAGTTCTAGTTTTGGTTAGTTTTAGATAACTTACAAGTTTCAGTCCCTTGGGATTCGACCTCGGTCTTACCGAGTTATTACTACATCACAACCCTGCACTTGGGGAGTGAACACAAAGTTGAATGTAAGGAGCATAAGAGTCCAAGGGAGCAAGAAGAAGGCCGATAGGTGGGTGATCGACTGTTAGATTTCATTTTATCTAGGGACCACTTGTTGTGGGACCCATCATGATGTATGCATTATATAGGGAGGGCCATAGTGGTGGGGTCCCTCCCCTTCTCACCGATCTCTCTCTCTCTCTCTTGTGATGGGCGTGACCCACTAGATCCACACCATTCTAGGTGGGGATGGTGGGTCTCCATCATGATATACACAATATCCATACCGTCCAGACAGTTTGGACAGTGCTGGTGTTGTGGATCTCACGTTGATGTACGTGTTCTAGATCCACCCTGTCCATGAAGAGGATGTGGGGCCCACCTTGGTGAGGTGCTGAGTATAGCACGTGGACCCACCATGGCAGTGCGTGGAGCCCACCATGATGCACGTATACACCCAACCGTCCGTCTATTCCAGGGACGCTGGATGCTGGAGTTTTTTTTTTTAATGATAATAAAAATAAAAATAATAATAAATATAACATATATATATATATATAGAGGAGGCCAAGTACGTGGGACCCATCCCACGTGGCAGCAACTTGGCTGTTGTAGCGTGGAATAAAATCCACACCATCCATCGATCCTGTGGGACCCACCTGATGAACTGATTAGATGGCGTGGAGGAGGCCAAGTACGTGGGACCCATCCCACGTGGCAGCAACTTGTCTGTTGTAGCGTGGAATAAAATCCACACCATCCATCGATCCTGTGGGACCCAGCTGATGAACTGATTAGATGGCGTATATACATAGCAGGTGGGCCACGCTTGTGGGATACACCTGACAAATGGTTTGGATGGCATATACATGATAGGGTGGGCCACCCTCTCATGTGGGACCCACTTATAATGTGGTGTGGATTGGTTGGTGCATTGCACAACAGCTAATCAACTGCTACGTTAACATCACCCAGCTCTATGGACCCCACCGCATATGTGTTTCATCCCCATCGTCCATCTGGACGATGGGATGCTGTGACGTCACCAAGTTCTGAGTGCCCTACCGTGATGTAAGGGTCTTATCCACACCGTCCACACCACAGGACGGTGGGGACCCCACATACAGTTGCTGTAGGTGCAACAGTGGCATCATGGGCCACATGGTGATGTATATCGTGTTCACGCCGTTCATTTGATGGATGGCCTAGCTCTAGCAGTAGCTTACTGCCGTAATTAAAGTCAGCAAATTATGTGGGGCCCATTGATATTTGTTTTACATCTAAACTGTCCATCCATTGGGCAGACTCGTCTCAAGGCTTGAGACTAAAAATAAGACAGTTCCATTATCACGTCCACCACACTACAGGAACAGTGGAATTGAACATATACCATTGAAACCCCTTTGGGTTACAGAAGTTTTGAATTAATAAAATATTTATTTTTCCCTCTTCAGGTCCTTCTGACCTTATGAACAGATTAGATGGAAAATAAACACTATGGTGGGCCCAATAGAAATTTCACCATGGAAATTATCATTACCCCTGCCATTTGTGGTATGTCCGGGTGATCCTTTGGATATGATTCTTTTTTTAATAATAATGCTCTAAAATGATTTCTAGCAATGGATGAATGGTTTTGGATCCCAGCCTATTTGACTTGGCCCATTCAACCCGACCCATTTGATTGGCCCATTAATTCAGCCCATTTGATTTGACCCATGTGATGTGGCCCATTGAATTAGCCCATTTGAATCATTCCATTTGATTCGGCCTATGTGATTCGGCCCATTGAATCGGCCCATTTGAATCAACCCATTTGATCGGCTCATTTGATCGGCCCATTTAATTCAGCCCATTTGAATCGGTCCATTAGTGCAGCCCATATAATGTGGCCTGTTTGATGCATATTGGCCCATTGGAGCGGTCCACTTGATGTATATGAGGCCCAATGAGATGTATGTGAGGACTTTGTGTGAGTCGAATGTGATGCGATGAGGCCCATTGCGATGTGAGATTCCATCATGATGTATGTAATGATGATTTTGACAGCCATGCCTTGGGAGCAATGATGGTTTGATGTCCACATTGTAAACGTAATAATGGATAAATGTTAGCATTGTAACTCTCCCTAGGGCCCATTGTAGACCCATACTTGTGGTGTGTAGGCCATATAGGCCCTCTTTGTTATAAACTGAATTCATCACCATATAACATGTTTAGTATAGTTCCATGATTCATGCTTATACACATCATATGTATGCTTGATATGAGGAGTGACCGATCATAGCATATGCCTTCGGGCAGATTGTTTATGGGCTCCCTGATAGGTAGAGTTGTCCTACATGAGCACGTGGTATGCGCAGGATTGTTGTATGTCTAGTTGGGTGATTCATGCACTTGTATTTGTACGATTGTGATTATTGTATGCCCTAGTGACATCAGGGCCATAACCTCCACAGACACATCATGGGTGGCTAGATTGGATACCGAAAATAATGTTTCTAGCATCGGGGGGCCATACATGTCCCTAGGTGAAAATTTCTAAACCCGATGGTACTAGAGGATAACTCCAATGTCGAGATGGAGTAGATATATGAGCGCACGAGGGCCGAATACTAGGAGGCTGCGTCTCCCACTGTGTCGTGGTCGGTTGGAAAAGGGTGTGGCCTTACTCCCGCAATGGTGGGGCCATTACTAGGCTGAGTTTGATCAGCTCGTGAATGGGTACGCTATCGACGTGTTGGATAGGTATTGGAAGACTATTGGCCAGGCGGATAGTGAAGTTTCTTACACTCACTTGGACTGTGCGGCTGGGAGAGGGGCAGTGCCATTTAGAGTGTACTAAATCCCGATGATTATCCAGAATGAGGACTGTACTAATATTTGATGAACTGTATGTGGATTTAGATAAGGATTGGTATGCTTGAGTTGCATCTTGCATCGCATGGTCTTGAAATGGCCAATGGCATTCATATCTTGCACCGCATAGCCTTGGTGTGGTTGCTTGCATTCATGTACTCATCAGCATGATTCCGCATTACTTTGACCTTGCATTTTGGGCACACTCATATTGTGCACACACTTACACCACCCTCTAAGCTTTCTATAAGCTTATGCATGATTGATGCGTGTAGGTGACGCTAAGACGCAGCCATAGCCTCGTCGCAGTTGGAGTGTGCAACCGAGCTTCTGGAGTTTCTGTTACTTTCATTATCTTGTATTTCCCTTTCATATGCATTGTACTCTAGTTTTTGATCAAGTAGATTTGTGATGGTGTTCTTGTGGTTATTGTTCGTGGGTTATGCTTATGGTTGTACTCATTACGAGTCAAATTATGTTTGAAATCCTCCTTATAGGATCGTAGGATTGGAACCTGGTGTATGGGTGCCGGGAGCTAAGAATGGGGTACTATGGAGGCTGTCAGTGTCAGATTTGGCAATCAAAAATTTTGTGAGCCCGATTTTCGAGTTTCGAGCATGGCATTTCATATCCACACCGTCCACTGTCCAGTCCCTGGAGGGTGGGACCCACATGATGTAGGTGTTGTATTCACATTTTTTTGTCCATTTTATAGGACGTGGGATCCACTGTGATGTAAATGTTGTATTCACACCGTCTATCCATTTTGTTGGACTGGCGGCCCACACGTGTGGACCCACCTGATGTATATGTTTATATCCTCACCATTCTGCATCTTTAGACGGTGGTATCCACCTTGGTGTATGTATTATATCCACACCGTCTAGCCTTGGATAGTGGGCCTGTTGTGTCACGTGTATGCTGTTCGCACCATCCAGCGTGGGATGGTACTAGATGCACCATGCTGCATGTGTTTTATCTAGCCGTCAAGTCCACTGGATGTGGACCCCACCATGATTTATATATTTCATCCACACCATCCAGACTTTGGATGGTGGGACTTGCCATGATGTATGTGTTGTGCATCCACACCGTCCATCCTTGTACGTGTGGGACCCATGTTGATGATACCCATGCCGTCCATCTTACTAGATGTTCTAGCAAGGCCCACCTGCTGTACATGTAGGGGCCCACCTGTTGTAAGAGCATGGTGCACCAGCCATATGTGCAGGGCCCACCTTATTGTATATACAGGCTGCCCATCCGTTTTTCCTGGATTTTAGGTTGCCTCATTAGGCCTAATGTGATGTATATGTGGCCCATGTAGTGAGGCCCAATATGATGTATATGAGGCCCATTGTGATATATATGAGGCCCTTGTGTGAGGCCTATTGTGATGTATGTGAGGCCTTTGTGTGAGGCCCATCGTGATGTATATGAGGCCCTTGAGTGAGGCCCAATTGTGATGTATGATTCCGCCATTATGTATGTGATAATATTTATGTCGCCCATCCATTTTCTAGCTAGTATAAGGGTTGTGGGCCCCATTGCAGTTAGATTCTAGGATTCAAATGGGCCACACCTTGGGAGCAATGGTGGTTAAATTTTCATGTTGTAAACAATGGTTAAATGTCCCTGTTGTACATCTCCCTAAGGCTCGTTTTTAAGCGCATGACCATCTTACATTATTGGGCTATCCCAAACCATTGGACCCCCATTCATGCTAGTGCTCTCCACAACCCTTGTAGGAATCACCATAACTTGTAGACTCACATTGTTTGTATCGGCCCCCATAAGAAAGCCCAACTTACCATATGATAGAGTGGGTGAGGAAGCCCACTTAATATACTTAGGGTCATCATATTGACTCCCACTGTTGTATGATTCACCCCATGAGGTCCATCCTTGATGTAGTATGGCACCTACGCCACCACTATATATATATATATATATATATATATATATATATATATATATATATATATATATATATATGAGAGTACATCATTACCGTAGATCATGCTTAATATAACTTCATGATTCATGCCCATATGCATGATATGTATGCTTGATATGAGGAGTGATGGATCATTGCATGTGCCATTGGGCGGATTGTTTATGGGACTCCTTGATAGATGGAGTTGCCTCACATGAGCGCGTGGTACGCGTAGGATTGATGTATGATTGAATAGTGTGATTCATGCACCATGCATTGTATGATTCGATTGTTGTACGCCTTAGTGACATCAGGGCCATAACCTCCGTAGGCATATCGTGGACGGTAGGATTGGATACCGAAATACTTGTTAAGCATGGGGGCACCATAAATGTCCCAGGGTGAAAGTCCCCAAACCCTGATGGTACGAAACTATGCTCCAATGTCTAAACTGAGTAGATGTATAGTGTATAAGGGTTGGATACTAGTTGACCGCGTCTCCCACTGTATTGTGATCGGTTAGAAGGGGGTGTGGCCTTACTCGCCCCAGTGAGGGGGAAATGACTAGGCCGAGTCTGACCCAACTTAAGGAATGGGTCTGCTATTGACGAACCGGGCCCAATATTGGCAAGCGGATAGTGAGTTCTCTTTCACTTACCTAGTTGTGCGCTTAGATGAGGCGACAAGCTGGTGTAGAGTGTACTAGACCCCGGTGATTATCCAGAGATGAACTGTACTAATATGTGAATTCAGATGAGGACTGGCATGCATACGTTTCATTTTGCATATGACATTTGGCCAGGTAGGCCTTGCATCGCATAGCCTTGTTACGACATATAACATTCATGGATTTTCTTGTACCCTCTCATTCATTGACTTGTCAGCATTTTTTCATTCATGGACTTACCATCACCTTCCACATTACTCTGATATTGCATACTTGACACATACCTAGCACACACTTGCATCACCCTCTAAGCTTTCTGTAAGCTTATGCACAATAGATGCATGCAGGTGACGCTAAGACACAGTCAAGCTGAGGCAGGAGCATGCAGCTGAGCTTCTGGAGTTTTTGATTTCAATATTGTATTTTCCCTTCATGCATTGTACTCTAAGTTTTTGATTATAATGGATGTGTGGTGATGTTATTGGTTGTTGTTTGTGGATTATGCTTATAGTTATGCTTCTTATGAAATAAATTTATATTAAAAATTATCCTTGTAGGATCTTATGATCGGAAGTTGGCATATGGGTGCCAGGAGCCGAGAATGGGGTACTACGGAGGCTGTCGGCACCAGATTCGGCGATCGAAAATTTTGGGATCCCAGTTTCCGAGTTTAGGGCGTGACACGACTTTTCTTCCTAGTAAAGCAGAAGGACAGGAGCTCCTGACGAACTCTAGAGATCTTGGAGTCGACGAAGGTGGTGCTCTTTCAGCATGTTACTCTGCCGCGGACCGCAAGTAGGAAGTGGACCTTTGTGGGATTTGAGCATAGTGTTGTCTTTTGCCTGACCGAGCTTGTAAGGTTCCGACCTGACCTTTCACCATGGGTCGGTCCATTTTCCCCCATAACGGGTTTTAAAACTTGAATTCTGATTTTTGCATAATGGATTAAATAATATTCATAATAAAAGTATTAATCAATTAATATTAAGAATCATGATTCACAAGTTGATATTTAAATATACCAACATTATCTAATATTCTTATAATGACTAATAATCTATTAAATCATACACGTAATAATAATAAAATATTTACTAACAATAATCTGATAAGGACTAATACTAATAATCATATTAACAAAAATAATGCTAACCCATAATGAAAATGATAATATTCTCTAATGATAATAATAATAGCTAACAATAATGAATCTAGTCATAATAATAATAATCACAATGATGATGATAATAAATTCTACTAACAGTTCAAAACACAATTTAGAATTAACTCACTTGAATTTCTTAGCTCAATTCGACTTATTTAGATTTGAAGACTAGAACCTACAATACCAACTTTTGATACTATACAAACACAACCACAAAATGGTTTACAACCAGCTAAGAACTCAGTAAAGTCACTGAGTTAACTCGGTAAAAAGGATTGGTTCAATAGACTATAACTCGGTCTTGAGTCGAGTCTTGTCCACAACCACAAGTGTAGGGTTGTGATATAGTAATAACTCGTGAGAACGAGGTCGAATCCACATGGACTAAACTTATACCTAGTTTTAAAAGAACTAGAACTGAAACTAGAAGAAGATCTAAATCTGAATTTTGGAATAAAATTGAGTAATTGTGAATAATGTTTAAACTATCAATTAAAGGCGGGAACTAGAGTACCAATGATCCACTTGTAGCTATTAAGATGCTACCTTGCTTGATTTAACAAACACAATTGGAGTTGGAGTCATATTCTATCAAATTGGAAGATAAAATAATTTAAATCAAATTTAAAATTTTCATTGACTTAATTCTCAATGGAGGAGAATTGTGAAGATTGTAAGGGATTTCTTCACCCTACCATGCCCAAGAGATGATGCTGAACAATGAGATTTACCAATCTCACTATCTCAAAATAGAAAAAGAAGATATCCAAAGCTATCACAACATCTATCGTAATTTGAGTCACAATAAATTATAGAAAACTAAAAATATTCCTTTAATATCAAACTAGAAATCAATGAAGTTCAATAAGAACAAGAATTAAAGTAAAATAAACATCTCAACACACTACAAGCTTCACCTCTTAGCCTTATCTAAGAGGTTTAGCCAACCATAGACATGATTGAAACTAAATCTCTTAAACAAAGCACGATAATATAAAATAGGGAAGAAGAAAAACTCTTTGGCGATTGCTTTACCCCTTTGTTATGCTCCTTGAGACCTTTTCAAACCCTGAAAGATGCTTTGGAGCATCGTAGGGAGTCTTATTTATAGTTGTAAAACTCTAACTTTTGCACCTAGTTAGGAAACTCTAGAATCCGCCTCAAATTTACACACTCTTCATAGTTTGCTAAATTAAACTTCACTCTATACAGTTTCTCAAAATATACTTCACTCTGCACAACTAAAATGGACTCAGAGTTTCAGAATATGATTTTTCGGGACAATTTTAGGAATATGTTTATTTTCAGGGCAATTTCAAGATTCTTTTTATTCACTTCAAATCTTTGATTATCTTCATTCCTCACTTGATTTTCTTAGATATTTGGTATGTGAATTCTTCATTAATGACTTCTAAATTTTCAAATGTTTATTTAGTAATCTTTTGAGCATAAACCTTCCTTTTGACATCAATTTCACCTTAAGCTCTCAAAATCATCTCGCACATGAAAACATGCATAATTAAATCGATTAAGAACTATCATGTTTATAAAATAAGGTATAAATAGGGAGAAATATGCAATATTTCAAACTCAACACACTCCCCAACCAGCATTTTACTAGTCATGAGCAAAACATGCGTAAAGTGATCTTTAATTCTCAATGTTCAAAGTTCTTCAAGAAAATAATCATTTGTGTAAACAAGTATGAATGGGTATATTCTAAAGAAGCGAGAGTGAAAATTTATAAACCTAGAGCCGAGTCAAACAAGCAATTAATCAAATAGATTCTTCATCAATCAATCTAGAGTACAAGTTCATATATTAAGTTTTCCCAATGTGTTTTGTGAATTTCGTTTTACTTTCTATAAAAGTATACTATCATTACATAATATTAGACATGATCATCACTTTAAGAATAATTAAATAATCAAGTACTAATTTTGAACTTATCCCCTTTTCCTTTTTTTTTTTTTCCAGTTTTTGATTTTATATCGATGGTCTCTTTTTAT
Organism: Magnolia kwangsiensis; assembly: GCA_037074715.1. Classification (NCBI taxonomy): domain Eukaryota; kingdom Viridiplantae; phylum Streptophyta; class Magnoliopsida; order Magnoliales; family Magnoliaceae; genus Magnolia; species Magnolia kwangsiensis. Next base: position 76,728,443 of record CM073578.1, read on the forward strand.
TTATTCATTCTTTTCATTCTTTTCATACTTTCCATTCTTTTTCATTCTTTTACAGTCTTTTCATTCTTCTTCATTCTTTTCATCATTATGACCTTTTTGTCGATCTCGCTATTTTTTTTAAACTGATTCTTTTCATCTTTTAAGGTGGATCAAATTCTCTAGACTTAATTCACAATCATCTATCAATGCTTCACATACTAACAATCAGAAATTCTAACATAATTCACAGAAAGCAACTTGAACGTGTCTTAGGACTTAGATTAACATGATATTCAAACTTCCTCTTAATCGATTGATTACAAGAACTGTAGGTGATGGACTACTTAGTTGATCAAACTCTAACAATTTAAAATTTTATCTCAAATTTATCATCATACTCAAAACATTCTTCACACACATAATTTATCATTTTCCAAAAAAATTTCAACTTGAAACATTGAAAATTTCAAAAAACTTTTTGCTTAGAACTAAGAAAACATTGATTAGTTTACCTAATCCACACTTCCAACCTAAAATCTATATTGTCCTCAATGTAAAAAAAAAGAATGCAATGTATATGAGACAACAAAAAGAAATGAGAAGTAATGGAAAGGTAGTACCTGAAGAAATGGGATTAAAGCTTTTTCAAAGTTCTCAATGTGAAGATGAGTTAGCACAAAGACTCAAACAAACCGAAAGCAAACTATCCTAATCTTAAATCGTACGAAAGTAATAAAAGCTAACTACACCTCCATCAGACTAGGAGATCAATCCTGGTACACAGGATAAGTCAGAGGCATGAACATGTCCTTTGAGTCAAATTTCTCAACAAATGGCTTTAAATGATGTTTGTTCACTTTAAAAACATGGACATTAGTTGGATTCTTTATCTTAATGACCCTATGTAGATAGACATTGGTAACAATGAAAGGGCCGGTCCATCGAGATCAGAGTTTACCTAAAAAAAGGTGTAATAAAAAATTATACAGAAGGACTGTTTGACCGGTTATGAATGATTTCTGAAGGATGTTCCTGTCATGAAACACCCTCCTCTTATCCTTGTAAATTCTCGAGTTCTCATATGCATCGTTCCGGATTTCATCAAGTTCATTCAATTGTAAGTTGCACAGTGAACCGGCATTGTCCAAATTGAAGTTCAGATTTTTGATAGCCCAGTAGGTTCTATGTTCCAACTCTACAGGTAAGTAGCAAGCTTTCCCATAGACGAGTTGTAATGCCCTAAAAATCGAGAGTCGAGCATAACTCAGCTCCCAAGTTCTAAAACATCACTTATACAACATATTTAATGATGATTGTATGTCATTTGTATAAGTGCATGAAACATGAAGGGGATTATACCAAATCAGCATAACATAGTCCAGGGACAGTTGTAATATGTAAGCGGAAGACTAAAGTGAATATATAAACCAGTATAAGTCCCCAGAGTATGTAAGCGTTGCCATATTAATAGTTACAAGTATTGTTTCAAGATACAAAAGGTTAAAAAGAATGTGATAGCCCACTATAAACATAATCCCTGAATCTCTGTAAATCAGGAGACGACTCACATGAACCTGCTTGAAAACTTCATGTAAGAGAATGCCTTCTCATCATCCTCGTGCTCCAGCTCTGCCCCGTGTGTCACATCATCATCTGTAACTAAGACAGAGTCTAGTTGGTGTTTAACATCATCCTAGAACGGGAGAGTGAGTGATCAACTCAGTGAAACTATACAGTAAAGGTTAACATGCTTTCAATTTAGTCAAGCAGTAATGATAAAGCAATATAATTAAACATCCCTATGTACTCTGATTAATGCAAGAATGTATGAAGAAATGATGCATGCCCTCGCCTGCAGTCCCTCTGTGATCTTCATCTTACGGTCACGCATGTCAGTCACTTCCTTAGTGCTCTGCCCAACGCCAAATGGCACATGCAATGCGGTGCATGTACATGATTACCGAGTTCTTATTAATCCTTTTCATACAGAAGGATTGAGAAACTAAGACACCTCCCTTATATCATTTTCCAAATAATGATCCATTCTAGGGTCATCAGTCTTAGTAAATCTCATACGATGTTACGATTCTAGATCGCTGTAAAGGGCTTGTCACCAATCAATACAGACCTAGTTATACCCTACGTGTTACAATAAGACTCGTCGCCTCAATGCAGTTTTAAGGTATGCTCGAGGTTACTACAAAGGGCTCGTCACCAATCAGAGTAGGTCGATAGCATGAATACAGTGTCCCATACCACCATATTCAGTTCACGAGTCTGGATTTCTCACTGGTCACTACGGGGAGGCTTGTCACCCAAACGTAGGCCGACAACTCAACCATAGTGTCTCAAACCACCATGCCCGGCTCATAAGTCTTAACGGATTAGGTACCAAGGTTAACAGGGTTTCACTGGTGAGTTTGGTACCTTAGATTCAAGTAGTAACATCCATACATGGTGAACATACATTGGGTCAATCAGGTTAATTGATGAGCTCGACTAGGACGAGCGCACGTCGAGTTGATCGATATGAAGTGCATAAGCACTCCGTGTGGCCTAACCACTGCCGACATCCTAAGTACAGCTTGAGTTCATCGAACACATCCTGCATGGCGAAAACAACCTCAGCCACCAGAATAAGGCTTATTACCAATTTCCTGGACTAAGAAATAGCCCCAATCACATGTAATCATAATAGATAAGCATATGAGATAAGCAAGCAGTATTGCATACTTAAGTCAAATCCTATAATCATGTGAGCATGTTATAAACACGATATACCGTACATGGAGGAAATCATATACACAGTTAAACATGAATGAGCAAGCTATACAGTACATGGAGGAAAACATGCACACAGTTAAGGTAGTTGGGATTCATATCTTAACTCCCTCATAAATCACACTTTACTAATTACTAACTTATTCAGACCATTTTATAAACACTTAGACTACACTTTCAACATACACCACATATGTTGGTTATATTACGTACTAGGGCAAATCCTTTTGCCATGGAGTTGTCGCATACATAACAATCATGTACCTATGACAGTTAATCATGGCAATCACAAAGTTAGATTCCAAATGCACACAAACATTTCAACAAATACATGAATTTCCCTATAAACCACATAGTTCATATGTATAAGTAAAACGAAACAAATATCGCATTTGGCATGTGAAATAGCATCCATGTTAATAATAAACCATTAACCGACATTGAAAGTCTTGAAAACCATAACCTATACGTATATAGTCCGCACCTTACGCCGGTAAACGCATAACGGATTTGATTTAGACGTTTAGTCTTTGTCAAGGGTGGATAAGAAACCTAAAGCATGAAGTATGTTAGGTACACCATTACTTAGTCTATTTGAAGCCCTAGAATGGATTAGGATTAAGATTTCTTACCCAATATTGGAATTAGAATTGCTGGAATGATGATTCGGTAACGATGGTGTAACACTCTAAAAATCGGGGGTCGTGTATAATCTCAACTCCCGAGTTCCAGACCGTCACTTATACAACAAAAATGATTATGATTCAATGTTGTCTGATTTAAAGCATTCACATGAGTAAAAGTATACCAAAACTGCAATTCATACTTCAGATCCAGTGATAAAAGCAAGCGGAAGACTAAACAATATATATATCACTGTATGGAAAAACAAAGTAAATCTCATCTGTCTCTAAAGTATGAATACATCTCTGAGTCTCATATACATATACACGAACAAAAGTAAATGTCTAAAATAGTCCCACTGAAGTCCCATCGATCCAGGTCGCCTACGTGAAGCCATCGTGATACTGCATGTACGAGAACTCGTCCTGGTCCTCGTCAAAGTCTGGCTCCACCTCCTGGATCTCAGCCTCACCTGCATCTACAATAGGGTCTGGTGGGTGTTGCAAACACCATCCCATAACGTGAGAGTGAGTGATCAACTCAGTGGAATCATAGAGCAAGGCTTAGCATGTTCACAATTCAATCATGCGATAATAGTAAAGCAGTAAATCAGACAATCCTAATACTGTTGTTAATGCAAGATGATATGACGTGATGTATGCCCTCACCGACGATCTCCCTCATACGGCAACATCTTACGACCGCGGCATGCAATCGACCCTCAAGTGCTCCATATCTTCCAGGCACATGCAATGGCATGGTGATATGATTTTTAAGTTGTTATTAGTCCATTCAAACAGCAGGATTGGAAAACTAAGGTACTTCCCTTGTATCAATCCCAACACAGATCCTGTCTAGGGTCGTCACTCCTAGTAAGCTCATACGATGTATATTTCGTAGGTCACTGCAAGGGCTGCCAGGGCTGTTGCTTGCACTCGTTGCACCACTCCCCCATCACCTTATCAATACAGGCCTACTGTACTCTATTGCAACGGAAGGGTCGTCGCCTCCCGTGGACTCAGAATACGCTCACGGTCACTACAAAGGACTCATCGCCTGATCAGTGTAGGCCGACAGCTAGCATATAGTGTCTCATACCACCATAATCTGCTCACGAGTCTAGGTGTTCACTGGTCACTACGGGGAGGTTTGTGGCCCTAGCGTAGGCCGACAGCTCGACCACGGTGTCCTATACCACCATGCCCGGCTCATGAGTCTTCGTGGATCAAGGTACCATGGTTAACAGGGTTTACAATGGTAAGTTCAGTACCCTAGGTTCAAGCAGTTATGACTCATACAAGGTGAACATACATCGGCCAGTCGGGTTACTTGACGGGCTCGAATAGCGCGATCGCATCTCAAGTCGAACGACATGGAGTGCGTAAAACACTTCGCGTGGCCTAACCACTGCCGCCAACTCCAAACACGAATCGCGTTCATCGACGCGTCGTTCGTGGCTATGACCAGTCAGCCACGAATTCGCTCGGTTACCGACTGCCTGGACTAAGTCTAGTCCCAAGCACTTATGGAATCACATCAGCAATATATGTAAAAGTATTGGAATTGAAATACAATCATGTGAGCATGTTAACGCATGTTATAACATTCAACTTAAGCAAATCTTTAAGCACATATATTCCATGCATGTAAAGAAATCATGCATTTAGTCAACATGTAGAAAATCATTTAGGTCAGCATATTAATTGAGAAATCAATCATAAACTATCACATAACATCATTTAATTCAATACATACCAATACAAGCATTTATACAAACACATACACTACACACTTAAGTCTACATATAGTATGTCGACCCGAAGTGCGCAATTAGGCGAATCTCTCCGCCAAACTAATTATGCACGTATTCCTAACTTCCTAATGTGACAACAAACCATGTCAATCACATCAGCAAAATATGAATGTAAACAGTACTTCCTACAAATGACTAAAATGACCTAAATCTCATATTCTTCGTTAGTTTACGAAACGGGAAACGGAGAGCATTTTGTATATGTCAAACGGCGATACCGTCAAGAATCTACTATTAAACGACATTGAAAGCATTGGAAACCGTCAATCAAAGTGTCTAAAATTCTCACATTATGTCTTGTAAACACGTGAATTGAAACGGAGCGTATACGCTTCGTCTACGGCGAATAGGGAACCTAATACACGAGATCCATAAGCTACATCGCTATGGAAACAAAGGAAACTCAAATCAGCAACTATTTAGGGTATTTACTTACCTAGAATCGCGGTGAAATCGCCGGGAAAGCGGTAGAGGTGTGTTGCTTAAGCACGTGCAACACGTAGCACAAGTGACAGGAAGAACTCTCCCACTCTCTCACAATCTCTCATCTTTTTCTCTCTCCCAAGCTAGAGTTTCTCTCAAATTCGGATGGGAGAGAGGAGTGAGGGTTTCAACCCCTTTTATAGCCTAAAACATACCCAAAATAGGCTTGGGAACAATGTTTACTTGGTGCCTAACCAAATTGGGGCCGTTTCGGTCCAAAAGGGCATTTCTGAAGGTCCCCTGGCCAAATGCGGTCGGACTTAAGCTCATGCATACTGGATCTAGCACACATCCAGTTTTCAGACCGGTAGGGTTCCCAGATCGCACGTGGCGGTCCAGTTTCAGTTTAACGGTCATCGCACCAAGATCAGGCCTATAAGTCTCGTGATATGTAATAGATATTTTTCCTGATCCAAGGGTGTAATTTGGCTGTATTCTGACGGTCAGAACGCTTAATACTGATGCGTCAAATCGTGTGCCAGATTTGAATTTCAAATTCCAATTCTAACCCTATTCTCACTCTCTTCGGTCCGGGCTCAATGAAATAGCCTGTGATTATCGGTTTGACTTGATTTTTGGAATGAGTGTCAAGTCCAGCTAGGCGGTTCTAACGGTCTAAGATAGGAGGTATCGGACTTTCGACGTGCGGTCTAGATCAAATACAAAGATTCAAAGTGGTCCAGAGAACAAACCTGCTTAGAGTTTGGTTCGAGGTTTTAGAGCATTATAGCACCATTGGTTCCACTCGCTTTGGGCCTTGTAGAACGTATTTAAAGTGATCAGGGACCATTTTCTAGCTATTCTAACGTTGCACTAGCTAACCTAGTCATATTTTCTAAAGGAATGAATTTTACGCAATTTCGGGTCGAGTTGGTACTCGAGCCCAAGTACGGGTTTTTCACGGGCGTTACAATCTACCCCCCTTAACAAATAATTTCATCCTCGAAATTTTATACCTTTTTGTACTCCTCGAGAAGCTGTGGGTAGTTCTTTCTGATCTCGGCTTCTGTCTCCCAGGTAGCCTCCTCCTCAGAGTGATGCGTCCATAATACCTTTACAAGGGGAATCACCTTGCTACGCAGTACCTGCTCCTTCCTGTCTAGGATACGTGTCGGTCGCAGGATATATGTAACATCCTCTCCTAACTGCACCTGCTCCCATCTGATGATATGGGAAGGATCAGCAACGTACTTCTTCAGCATAGAAACATGAAATACGTTGTGAACGCTCGCGAGAGGCGTGGGTAAAGCCAATCGGTAAGCCACCGATCCCACATGATCGAGGATCTGGAATGGGCCAATGAATCACGGTGCCAGCTTCCCCTTCTTCTCGAACCGAAGGACTCCCTTCATAGGGGAAACTCTCAAAAACACATGATCCCCAACTGTGAACTCTAGTGGCCTCCGTCTCGTATCGGCGTAGCTCTTCTGTCTGCTCTGCTCTGTAAGAAGCCGACGTCGAATAGTATCAATCTTCTCTGACGTCGCCTGCACTAACTCTGGGCCAACCAAGCTATGCTCACCGACCTCTAGCCAGCAATGCAGTGCGCGACAAGTTCGCCCATACAGCGCCTCATAAGGTGCCATCCCGATACTCGCCTGGAAGCTGTTGTTGTACGCAAACTCCGCATATGCAAGACAATCATCCCAACTGTCCTTGAAGTCCAATGCGCAAGCTCGCAACATGTCCTCCAAGATCCGGTTCACCCGCTCTGTCTGTCCGTCTGTCTGTGGGTGGAAGGCAGTACTGAACTTCAACTTCACACCCATAGCCTCCTGAATACGAGTCCAGAAAATGGAAGTGAACCGCGTGTCTCTGTCCGACACGATCTCCAGCGGAACTCCATGCAGACGCACAATCTCTCTGATGTACAATCTAGCCAGCTCGTCTGCAGAGTTCGTAACTCTGATCGGTAGGAAGTGCGCCGACTTCGTCAGACGGTTGACGATCACCTAAATGGAATCATGTCCCTTCCTCGTCTTTGGCAACCCAGAAATGAAGTCCATGGAAATGAAATCCCACTTCCACTCTGCGATCGGCATAGGCTGCAAAAGTCCAGGTGGTCGGCGATGCTCTGCCTTCACCTGCTGACAAGTGAGACAACGGGACATGAACTCAGCTATGTGGGTTTCATACCTTCCCACCAATACGTCCTCTTCATGTCACGATACATCTTTGTGCTGCCTGGATGCATCGCGAGTCTAGTAGAATGCGCAGCCTCGAGAATCTCTCGTCTCAAGTCAGGGACATCTGGGACGCATAGGCGGCCACGGTAACGTAAGCCCCCATCCATACCAACTCGCTAGTCGGCGTCAGCATCATCACTGGCCTGCTCTCGAAGCTCAGTAAGATGCGCATCGTCCCTCTGCGCCTCGATGACTCCGTCATCGATCTGAGATCGCACCTGTACATGTGCGATGAACTTAAACGGCTCCTCTACGGTGAGTTTCTGCTCAAAGTCTCGCAAAAACTCGACCATATCCCACTCGGCAACCATTAGCGAAGCCGCAAACTCTATCGCCTTCGTGCGGCTCAACGCATCAGCCACAAGGTTCGCCTTCCCAGGATGGTAAGAGACTTCAAACTTGAAGTCCTTCAACATCTCCATCCATCGCCGCTGCCTCATATTCAAGTCTCGCTGCGTGAATATGTACTTGAGGCTCTTGTGGTCGCAAAAGAGCTCGAACTCCTCTCCGTAGAGGTAATGTCTCCAGAGTCTCAGTGCGAATACAACGGCTGCCAACTCTAGGTCGTGTGTAGGGTAATTCTCCTCGTGCTTCCTTAATTGTCTCGAGGCATACGAAATTACCCTTTCCCTCTGCATAAGGACACAACCCAAACCAATGCTAGACGCGTCAGTGTATATAGTGTATTTAACCCCTTGCTCTGGTAATACTAGCACAGGGGCGGACGTAAGTCTGTCCTTCAGCTCCTGAAAAGCTGACTCCGCCTTGTCATTCCAGGTGAACTTCACGTCCTTCCGTGTCAACTGAGATAAGGGTCTCGCGATCTTCGAGAAGTCCTGTATGAAGCGCCGATAGTAGCCAGCGAGACCTAAGAAACTCCTCACCTTAGTGACAGAACCAGGCTGCTCCCAGTCCTGTACCGCAGCTACCTTAGACAGGTCAACTGCCATGCCATCCTTGGACACCACGTGTCCCAGAAACTTCACCTCCTGCTTCCAGAAGTCGCACTTCTTGTACTGTGCGAATAACTGATGCTGGCTGAGCGTATCCAGGACCAAACGTAAGTCCTCCTCATGCTCCTCTCGACTCCTAGAGTACACCAAAATGTCGTCAATGAATACAACGACGAATCGATAGAGGAAAGGCCGAAATACCCGGTTCATCAGATCCATGAACATGGCCGGTGCGTTCGTAAGACCGAACGACATCACGAGGAACTCGTAGTGGCCAAAACTGGTCTTGAATGCTGTCTTCTGCACGTCCTCATCCCTGACGCGTAACTGATGATATCCCGACTGAAGATCAATCTTCGAGAAGTACTGCGCTCCTCTCAACTGATCAAACAAGTCATCGATCCTGGGTAAAGGGTACTTGTTCTTCACCGTGAGCTGGTTCAGCCTGCGATAATCAATACACAATCGCATTGAACCGTCCTTCTTCCTCACGAATAGGACCGTTGCTCCCTAAGGAGACACACTAGGTCGTATAAGGCCAAGCTCTAGCAGACCATCAATCTGCGTCCTCAACTCCTCCATCTCACATGGTGCCATGCGATACATCGGCAGTGAGACGGGTGTAGAACCAGGAACCAGATCGATAGTGAAATCGATCTCACGTCGGGGCGGCAAACCAGGGATCTTCCTGAACAGATCCCCGAACTTGGAAACGACTGACACATGCTCAAGTACCTGGGCACCAGCATCGCGCAATAAAGTGGCGTAACTAAGTATTCGGAAAGGAAGATTTACCCACACTGAAAACGTGAAAGGCGTGCCCTCAGGCTCGTACACCATCACCATACGAGCCTCGCAGTCAATCTCGGCCCTCCCAGCAGTCAACCAGTCCATGCCAAGAATGACGTCGAGATAAACGAGCGAGGGATCGACGACAAGATCAAGAACCATCGTCCTGCCTCCCAGATCAACTAAACAATCCTCACACATCTGGGTAACATCCGAATAATCCCCATGAGTTGCAAAGACCCGCACGCTATCCATAGTGATAGTCTGTAACCCAAGACGCCTGACTACGGCACGCGATATCAAAGAAATCGTGGAACCAGTGTCCACCATCACAAGAATAGGAGTACCTCCAATATGGGCCGTGACCTCGAAGGCTGAATGCTGAAGAGTCGGTGCTGCAGCTGCCTCAGCTGTCAATGCATGAACCCGAGCCTGCTGTGGCTGGTTCGGCCGCTGTGTCAAGGGCCGTGGAGGCTGTCTGATCTGCGATACCGGAGGTCTGAATGTAGGGTGCGCAGGAGCTAACCGTAAAGGCGGTGCTGATATCGTCTGTGAACGAGCATGGTCAATCTTCTGCGGCGGTGAGAACCCGCTGTCCCTCATTCTAGAGAAGCAGCTCTGCGCCAAGTGGCCTGACCTCCCACAGTATGTGCACGATAACTTGGGGCGCCGAAACGATGGTGCTGGCGCTATGGCCCGAGTAGGAGGGTCAATGTGAGGCCTCTTGCCTGCGAGGGGCCTGTCTGGAAAGTCTGGTCATGGCGTAGATGCAACAGGGCCACGAGATCGCGCAAGCCGATCCACATCCTACTCTGCCCGCATGGACATGTGAATCAACTCCGCATAAGAGGGAATGGTCAAACAGCACATCTTCGACCGAATATCCGGTCGCAAACCCTCCAGAAAGTACCGTATGAGCATCTGTTCATCAGCCAAAATCGTCGGGACGTATCTGCCCAACTCCGTGAACCGATGCTCATACTCTATAACTGTCATAGCTGCCTGTCTGAGACGGAGAAACTCATTCTCCCTGTCGTGCCTGTAAGTCTGGGGATAATACTTCTCATGGAAGCGGAACTCAAATGCTGCCCACGTCCATATAAAGTCGGCGGTAACGGTCCGCAGTACGCTATCCCACCACAGGCTGGCCTCTCTCTCAAATAGGAATGTAGCCAGCTCTACCTGCTCGGCCTTAGTGCAATGAAGCATCCGCAAAATCTTCGACACATGGTCGAGCCAGTACTCAGCCTCCTCGGGTCTGTGAGAACCCGTGAAAGTAGTAGGCCGCAAGCGCTGAAACCGCTCCAATAGGCCCCGTGTATCGGCGGGATTCCCCGCAGGGTAAGCAGGCGGCGCAGGATGAGCCATGCCCTCATCCTGGGCGTATGTATAAGCATCCTCAGCTGGATGCGCAGGTGGTGCAGGTGGAGTAAATGGAGCCGCACCCCCGCCCTGGGCTAATGTCATCACGATGGCAGTCAGAAGCTGCTGCTACTGTAGCATCATAGCCATCATCTGCTCGAATCTGTCAGGAGGTGGAGCAGGCTGTGGCAGATGCTGTGTCGAAGTAGATGCACGATATGGCTCTCTGACTGACGGTGTAAATGGCGGTGGTCCAACTGTAGGACCAGTAGCAGGCTGAGACGATCGAACTGCCTCAGGAATCGGGCCCAAAGCAGGGTCCGCATGAGTGTCAGACTGCAAAGGAGTCTGATCCATATGCTCAGTCAGTGCAAGCCGAACCATGCTCCGCGTAGCCTTAGGCGGCATTCCCTATATTCAAAATAGGGCGCAACCTTGTCAGTCTTAATAGCACAATTACACCGCAATCATTTACACAAGGAGTCAAAGGCATTCTATGCATTTCATTTAATCAAAATTGTCACAATACAAGGGATATATCCTTACAAGCATCACGACGAGAAATACATGGGAACTAAGATAGTTAAAATTGTAATAGCAACATAAGCAAAGCACTAGCCCTAACAGGCTCACACTGATAAAGCAGGAAATGACTAACTACTGACAACTACATCAAGGTCGCATCGCTAGTCTGAGTCTGGGGACGGAGGAGGAGCACCCTTATCCTATAAGCAACACAGGATCGCCTTCAAGGTGCGAGTCACGTTGCCTAATTTCTTCTTTGTAATGGCCTTGGCATCCGCGACTTCTGCGCGAAGTTCTTGAACTTCCCTTCGCAAGGCGGTCTGACTCTCCTCCATCTGAGCAATGCGATCATCGATAGTAGCCTGCGCAGAAGGAGGAGGGGTCTCATCTGTATCCTGAGCCTCCTCTTCTGCCTCTTCCTGAGCTTCTTCCTGAACCTCTGCTCCAGGTTCTTCTTCGCTTTGATCTTCCTCATCATCAAAGTCATCCTCGCTGTCTTCCTCAAGCTGGTTTTCACGGTACTACGACCCAATCTTCATCTTGACCATAGTCGACTCATCAATGGTATGAATCGATACTGGCAATTCTGGCCCAAGTCTATAGGCAAACTCAAGCGTAATCTTGCAAATCAGTCGGCCAAAGGGAAGCGATTCGGATGTTCTTCTTGACCTGGCTATGAGGATTATTTGTCGACAGATGAAAGTAGCCATGCATACATTCTCTCCCTGGGCCACCAGATACAGGAAATCAACCATAAGGCGTGTACATTCAATGCGATTCGTCGACCTGGGATAAACATTGAACGTGCAGATATGGTGCAACAGGCGCAAATCATCAGACATGTACGTCACCTTAAGACTATTATTAGGCTGCCATGGAACCAACTTACGGCACAGAAACCTGGTGCGACGATCTCGTTCACGCCTAGTCCTCAGGTTCTTCTCACTAGGATGAACATCACCTAGAGGTACGTTCAGAAGTCGCGCAATCAGTCGCACATCAATCGTAGCCATCCGATCTCTACCAAAAGGAATTTTAAACTGCAATGGCTCCAAGGTAGGACTCTGGATACTAGCGTAGAAGGCACGAACGGTGCTCACATTAGCACGAGCACGAGCTTCAAAGATCGGACCCCAATGCGTAGCTTCAATTCGCTCGAACAACAAAAATTCACCGAACAGTCGCCCTTCCACGTCCGCTTCAAATAACACTTTGTGATCAGTGTATTGGCCATGAGGCATCTCTGATAAAATTACTCGCCCAAGGTGTGCATGGGGATCCAAATCCCGCTTTGTACGGCACTCCAGGACTGCAGCTGGACCTGCGGCGGCGCTTGAACTTGCGGCACCACCTCGCGGTCTTCTCGATTGAGCAGGACGGCTTGGCCCAGCCTCGTCTGTTATGGTTTTCCTTTTACCCATCAAAGATATGATGGATGAGAGTGATAAAAGGCCTAAAATGGCTTCCACGAAAGTCATGAAAAACGGTAAAAATGCGAAGAAGTGGCTATCCAATCTGGAAAAAGGAAATCTAGGCATCGTAGAGGGATGCTTCAAGCTTCCCAAGGATGCATTTTCAAGGAGAAATGGAAATGGAAAAGTGGAACGGAGCACCTCACGATTTTAGCTCGATTTGGGGGTTTTTTGGAGCTCCAAATGATGAAATCTTCAAGAGGAAGGGCTGCCAACTCCCAAGGATCGATGGATGATGGTCGGTTTTGGCCAAAGAGGGATCTAGAGGCATTTTGGAATCCCAGATTTTGGAAATGGTTGCTGGAAAATGAAAATAGGGCTATGGGGAGGGCCGTTTGTGAAGGAGGGGTATGATTTGGGGGTTTTCTTTGGACGGGAGCTGTATGAGGGGTGTGTACATGGCATTTAAGGGCGTGTGCCCGAATTGTACTTCAAGTGGGCCCACCTGTACGGCGATGCATCGCCGGATCGGCGATGGCATCGTCGATCGGTGGTGCATTCGGTCGGTGGGGCCAGATGGGTTCGGTCCCCCATGGTCCAAGGACCCCAAATATGTACGGTCCACCCCTTGGTTCATTGTACTTTGACCTACATAGGCCCAAACATGTGTTCGGGGCTTTTCGGGACCATTCCGCAATTCCGAATACAAAACCCTATGATGCAGCATATGAATTTGGGATAGAAGGAGTTAGTACATCCATCTAGATCCTTAGTTGCTAAAGAAAGTGAAGTTAGAATGGCCTTATGGACATTTTTCACGAAATTTTACTATTCATTGTAAAATCTTATAAAAGTATTATTTTGTATTATTTTCACATTAGGTTTAATGCCTAACATGAATTAGATAAGAAAGAAATGAATATTGGAGTGGTGAGAGGAAGAATTTTGAAGATTTTTGGCGAAACGGGGTTTTTAAGCCCTGGCGATTGATTACAGGAGTCGTGGTCATCCCACGGCCCAAGGATTCACTTTTGTGGGTTTAAAATCGTTCATAGGATGTCTCAACCCGACTTCCTACGGCTTAGAAGCTATTCAGGTTGCTTTATGCGACCCGAGATGCGTTACAGACTCGATCGTGCGATCGATTCAAATAGACGTCGCCTATCGGCGAATCTGCGATCCTAGAAGTGTTTCTAGACCCTTCTCGCACCCACCTAAGTCAAGGGAAGCGACAGAGTGCGTCGCGCGACCATAACCCAGGCCCAGTATACTCTCATTCATGCTCTGATACCAACTTATAACACCCTGAAAGTCGGGGGTCGTGTATAATCTCAACTCGCGAGTTCCAAACCGTCACTTATGCAACAAAAATGATTATGATTCAATGTTGTCTGATTTAAAGCATTCACATGAGTAAAAGTATACCAAAACTGCAATTCATACTTCAGATCCAGTGATAAAAGCAAGCGGAAGACTAAACAATATATATATCACTGTATGGAAAAATAAAGTAAATCTCATCTATCTCTAAAGTATGAATACATCTCTGAGTCTCATATACATATACACGAACAAAAGTAAATGTCTAAAATAGTCCCACTGAAGTCCCATCGATCCAGGTCGCCTACGCGAAGCCATCGTGATACTGCATGTACGAGAACTCGTCCTGGTCCTCGTCAAAGTCTGGCTCCACCTCCTGGATCTCAGCCTCACCTGCATCTACAACAGGGTCTGGTGGGTGTTGCAAACACCATACCGTAACGTAGGAGTGAGTGATCAACTCAGTGGAATCATAGAGCAAGGATTAGCATGTTCACAATTCAATCATGCGATAATAGTAAAGCAGTAAATCAGACAATCCTAATACTGTTGTTAATGCAAGCTGATATGACGTGATGTATGCCCTCACCGACGATCTCCCTCATACGGCAACATCTTACGACCGCGGCATGCAATCGACCCTCAAGTGCTCCACATCTTCCAGGCACATGCAATGACATGGTGATATGATTTCTAAGTTGTTATTAGTCCATTCAAACAGCAGGATTGGGAAACTAAGGTACTTCCCTTGTATCAATCCCAACACAGATCCTGTCTAGGGTCGTCACTCCTAGTAATCTCATACGATGTATATTTCGTAAGTCACTGCAAGGGCTGCCAGGGCTGTTGCTCGCACTCGTTGCACCGCTCCCCCATCACCTTATCAATACAGGCCTACTATACTCTACTGCAACGGAAGGGTCGTCGCCTCCCGTGGACTCAGAATACTCTCGCGGTCACTACAAAGGACTCGTTGCCTGATCAGTGTAGGCCGACAGCTAGAATATAGTGTCTCATACCACCATAATCTGCTCACGAGTTTAGGTGCTCACTGGTCACTACAGGGAGGTTTGTGGCCCCAGCGTAGGCCGACAGCTCGACCACGGTGTCCCATACCACCATGCCCGGCTCATGAGTCTTCGTGGATCAAGGTACCATGGTTAACAGGGTTTACAATGGTAAGTTCAGTACCCTAGGTTCAAGCAGTTATGACTCATACAAGGTGAACATACATCGGCCAGTCGGGTTACTTGACGGGCTCGACTAGCGTGATCGCATCTCAAGTCGAACGACATGGAGTGCGTAAAACACTTCGCGTGGCCTAACCGCTGCCGCCAACTCCAAACACGAATCGCGTTCATCGACGCGTCGTTCGTGGCTATGACCAGTCAGACACGAATTCGCTCGGTTACCGACTGCCTGGACTAAGTCTAGTCCCAAGCACTTATGGAATCACATCAGCAATATATGTAAAAGTATTGGAATTGAAATACAATCATGTGAGCATGTTAACACATGTTATAACATTCAACTTAAGCAAATCTTCAAGCACATATATTCCATGCATATAATGAAATCATGCATTTAGTCAACATGTAGAAAATCATTTAAGTCAGCATATTAATTGAGAAATCAATTATAAACTATCACATAACATCATTTAATTCAATACATACCAATACAAGCATTTATACAAACACATACACTACACACTTAAGTCTACATATAGTATGTCGACCCGAAGTGCGCAATTAGGCGAATCTCTCCGCCAAACTAATTATGCACGTATTCCTAACTTCCTAATGCGACAACAAACCATGTCAATCACATCAGCAAAATATGAATGTAAACAGTACTTTCTACAAATGACTAAAATGCCCTAAATCTCATATTCTTCGTTAGTTTACGAAACGAAAAACGGAGAGCATTTTGTACATGTCAAACGGCGATACCGTCAAGAATCTACTATTAAACGACATTGAAAGCATTGGAAACCGTCAATCAAAGCGTCTAAAATTCTCACCTTATGTCTTGTAAACACGTGAATTGAAACGGAGCGTATACGCTTCGTCTACGGCTAATAGGGAACCTAATACACGAGATCCATAAGCTACACCGCTATGAAAACAAAGGAAACTCAAATCAGCAACTATTTAGGGTATTTACTTACCTAGAATCGCGGTGAAATCGCCGAGAAAGCGGTAGAGGTGTGTTGCTTAAGACGTGCAACACGTAGCACAAGTGGCAGGAAGAACTCTCCCACTCTCTCACAATCTCTCACCTTTTTCTCTCTCCCAAGCTAGGGTTTCTCTCAAATTCGGATGGGAGAGAGGAGTGAGGGTTTCAACCCCTTTTATAGCCTAAAACATGCCCAAAATAGGCTTGGGAACAATGTTTACTTGGTGCCTAACCAAATCGGGGCCGTTTCGGTCCAAAAGGGAATTTCTGAAGGTCCCCTGGACAAATGCGGTCGGACTTAAGCTCATGCATACTGGATCTAGCACACATCCAGTTTTCAGACCGGTAGGGTTCCCAGATCGCACGTGGCGGTCCAGTTTCAGTTTAACGGTCATCGCACCAAGATCAGGCCTATAAGTCTCGTGATATGTAATAGATATTTTTCATGATCCAAGGGTGTAATTTGGCTGTATTCTGACGGTCAGAACGCTTAATACTGATGCGTTAAATCGTGTGCCAGATTTGAATTTCAAATTCCAATTCTAACCCTATTCTCACTCTCTTCGGTCCGGGCTCAATGAAATAGCCTGTGATTATCGGTTTGACTTGATTTTTGGAATGAGTGTCAAGTCCAGCTAGGCGGTTCTAACGGTCTAAGATAGGAGGTATCGGACTTTCGACGTGCGGTCTAGATCCAATACAAAGATTCAAAGTGGTCCAGAGAACAAACCTGCTTAGCGTTTGGTCCGAGGTTTTAGAGCATTATAGCACCATTGGTTCCACTCGCTTTGGGCCTTGTAGAACGTATTTAAAGTGATCAGGGACCATTTTCTAGCTATTCTAATGTTGCACTAGCTAACCTAGTCATATTTTCTAAAGGAATGAATTTTACGTAATTTCGGGTCGAGTTGGTACTTGAGCCCAAGTACGGGTTTTTCACGGGCGTTACAGATGGACAAGCACGTGGAGAGGCAGGGTAGAATCCCAAGAACCTTCACCACTTTTCTCTCACTTTCTCTCTCTTTACTCTCTTCTCTCTCCTAGGGTTTTCCCAAAATTCATATGGAGTGAAGGAGAGAGGGTTTAAGGCCCTTATATAGGCCCAAAACTGATGGAAACAACCCCAAGGCCAAGGTATACTTAGGTTATAGCCAAATCGGGTTTGTTCTGATCCAACGGAGTAGTTCTGGAGGTCCCTTTGCTAAATGTGGTCGGACTTAGGCTCCCTGATATTGGATCTTGATCAAGCTAAGTTTTCGGTCCGATCGGGTTTACAGATCGACCGTGGAGGACCAGTTTCAGTTTAACGGTCACCGACACTCGATCAGGGCTAGAAGTATATTAGCATGTGTGGGACATCTCTCCTGATTTGAGGGTGGATTTGGGTCAGATTCTGATGGTCTGAATGTTTATAATCAGCTCGCAAGTGACACGACTCAGATTACTTAAATTTATATTTAATTTCTAAAAACACTCATGTTTCTCACACACTTCGCTCCGGACTTAAGCAAATTGTTGCGGGATACCATCTGGACTTGATTTCTGAGGTAGTCGTCAAGTCTAACAAGACGATCATATTCGTCTAAGTTTATCGCTATCGGACTTTCGACATGCGGTCCAGGTTCGATACGGAGTTTCTGAATGCTCCCGAGAGCAACTGGGTTTAGAGATTGATTCTAGATTTTAGGGTAATGTAGCGTTAATAATTTCACAAGTTTTGGGTCTTGCGGATCGTATTTAAAATGATTGGTGCTAATTTTATAGGTAATATAGTTTAACACTAATTAAAACTCGTTTAATTTCTAAAGGATTCAGTCCTCAGTGATTTCTGCCTGAGGTAGTACTCGGGTCTTTGTACGGATTTTTTTCTAGGACGTTACACGAGTCTAAAGGGAGACATTCTAATGAGGGTCTTAAAAACTCTATGGTATGCACATAAAGCATTGGTCAAATGGATTGACCAATCCTTACGGCTAGGGTTAACAGTTTTCTTTAGAATGTGTTTAATTTTCCTATTGAAAATCTTAGCTTGCCCACTTGTCTGCGGGTGGTATGGAGTGCTCACCTTATGAGAGATGCCAGATTTCTTCATTAAGTTTTTAAATGGCCTATTAAAGAAGTGTGAACCTTCATCATTAATGATGACCCAAGATTTTCCAAACTAAGAAATGATATTTTCTTTTAAAAATTGAATGACCGTACGATGGTCATTGTTTCGGCACAGGATCACATCGACCCACTTAGTGACATAGTCTACTGCTAGCAAAATGTATAAGTTCCTAAAGGATTGGTAGAATGGCCCCATGAAATTGATGCCCTAATAATGAAATGCTTCAATGATAAGAATGAGGTTTAGAGGCATCATATTTCGATGGGACAATGCACCCAATTTCTGAAAATGTTCACAAGCTTTGCAAAACTCATGAGTGTCCTTGAATATAGTGGGCCAGTACAAGTTACATTGTAGAATTTTGGTCGTGGTCTTTTTAGTAGAAAAGTGACCACCACAGGCCTGCGAATGACATAAGGAGATGACACATTAGTGTTCATTGTTTGGCACACATTTCCTTAGAATTTGGTCTGAGAAATATTTGAATAAATAAGGGTCATCCCAGAAGAACTTACAAACCTCGGCAAAGAATTTTTTCTTATTTTGCGCATTCTAATGAGTCAGTGTGAAACCTGTGGCAAAATAATTAGCAATGTCAGCAAACCAAGGTAATTGTGAGAGTTTAAACAATTGTTTGTCAAGGAACATATCGTTTATAGGTGGTGTTTTAAGAGAATCAGGGAGATCAAGTCTCGAAACATGGTCAACTACTACATTCTCTACTCCCTTTTTATCTCATATTTCCAAATCAAATTCCGAGAGTAGGATGATCCATTTTATCAAGCAGGGCTTAATATCATTCTTAGAGAGAAGGTACTTCAATGTCGCATGATCAGTGTTGTAATACCCGTATCCTATACCGTACCGTTTCGTTGGCTTTTGCGGTCCTACCGGTCGAATTTCGGCAATCCTCGACCTGTATTCGACATTTGCGTACGATCCCAAGCCGGGTCCTTTGGGAACTGTCCACGGGATGCTATCCCACCACAGACTGGCCTTCTTCTCGAACATGTAGGTGACCAACTCAACCTGCTCTGCCTTAGTGCAGTGCAGCAGCTTCAGCATCTTTGAGATGCAGTCAAGCCAGTACTTGTGTAACGCCCTGAAAATCAGGGGTCGAGCAGAAGCTCAGCTCTCGAGTTCCAACGCATTACTTATACAACATAGATAATGATGATTGAATGTTGTTCTTATTAATGCATTAAACATGAGTGAGATTATACCAAAATAACATATTATACTCCAAAGACAGTTTAATTTCGCAAGCAGAAGACTGTGATAAATATATAAAATATATAAACTATTGTAGGTCTCCAGAGTGTGAACATGTTACCAGGTTAAATATATACATTTATACTCAAAAATGAATAAGATGAATATACATGGGTGTTCCAAAGGTGCAAACTAACAATTGTAATGGTATCTAATCAGCATCCCTACAACCCCGTCGATCAGAACATGGTCTACAAAGGCCCACCTGATAACTGCATATAGGAGGAACCCTCCTCATCATCATAAAAGTTCAGCTCCGCTTCACAAGCATCTCCATCATTTGAAACTAAAACAGGGATTGGTTGGTGTTGCAAACACCGTCTCGTAACGTGGGAGTGAGTAATCAACTCAGTGGAATCATTGAGCAAAGATTAACATGTTATCAATTCAGTCAAGAAGTAATAATAAAATAGACATATCAGACAATCCTAGATACTCTTATTAATGCAAGGATGAAATGTTTTTATGATGCATG
Organism: Magnolia kwangsiensis; assembly: GCA_037074715.1. Taxonomy (NCBI): domain Eukaryota; kingdom Viridiplantae; phylum Streptophyta; class Magnoliopsida; order Magnoliales; family Magnoliaceae; genus Magnolia; species Magnolia kwangsiensis. The sequence continues at coordinate 76,748,705 of CM073578.1, forward strand.
TCCTCACTTACACTCTCGTGTGACACTATCTTACGGTCACGACATGCTTTCTTCCCTCTGTGCTCTTCACCAACGCCAACGACACATGCAGTGCGATGTCATGAGCATGATTATCAAGTTCTTATTAGTCCCTTTTATACAACAGGATTGGGAAGCTAAGGTACCTCCCTCATATCAATTCCCAAACAATGATCCATTCTAGGGTCGTCAGTCTTAGACAATCTCATATGATGTTATGGTTCTAGGTTGTTGTAAAGGGCTCTTCATCAATCAATACAGGTCTAGTTATACCCTAGATACTACAATAAGGCTCGTCACCCCAATTTAATTTCACGATATACTTGACGTCACTACAAAGGGCTCATCACCAATCAGAGTAGGCCGACAGCTCGAATATAGTGTCCCATACCACCATAATCGGCTCACGAGTCTAGGTTGTTCACTGGTCACTACGGAGAGGCTTGTCGCCCCAGCGTAGGCCGACAACTCAACCACGGTGTCCCATACCACCATGTCCAGCTCATGAGTGTTAGTGGATCGAGGTACTAAGGTTAAAGGGGCTTTTTCACTGGTAAGTTTGGTACTTTAGGTTCAAGCAGTAGCATCCAAACATGGTGAAGATACATCGGGCCAATCGAGTTACTTGCACGTTGGGTTGATCGACATGAAGTACATAAGCACTCCGTGTGGCCTAACCACTGTCCACATCCCAAGTACGGCTCGGATTCATCGAACACATCCTGTGTGGCGAAAACAACCTCAGCCACCAGTTCGAGGCTTGTTACCAATCGCCTGGATTATAATATAGTACCAACCACGTGCGATTACAACAAGTAAGAATATGCGATTGTTAAAGCAGTAATGAATAAATAAGTCCACCCTACAATCATTTGAGCATACTATGGAAACATGAATATACCGTACATGGTGAAAATTATACACACAGTTAAACATGAATAAGTAGGCTATACAATACATGGAGAAAATCATACACACAAGCAAGGTAGTTGAGATTTCATATCTCAATTCCCTTATAAATCACACTTTACTAACTACTAACTCATTCATATATTTTTACAAACACTTAGACTACACTTTTCAACATTCATCACGTATGTCAGCCGTATTACGTATTAGGGCAAATCCTTTTGCCAAGGAGTTGTTGCATACATAACAATCATATACCTATGAGAATTAATCATGGAAATCACAACATCAAATTTCAAATGCACACAAACATCTCAACAAACACATGAAATACTCTATTTACAACATAGGTTATACATATACGTAAAACAAAAAAGATAACGCATTTAGCATGTGTAATGGCATCCACGTCAGTAATAAATCATTATTTGACATTGAAAGTCTTGAAAACCATAACCTATACGCATATAGTCCGCACCTTTCTCCCATTAAACTCGTTATGGATGGAGCTTGTACACACTTTCGTCGTCTATGGCACTGCTGCCACCTATGGTGCGAAATAGGTTAGCCATTTGATCTATTAAACTATTTGGAACTCTACAACATTTTAGGGTTAGGATTTCTTACCCAAAAATGAATTTAGAATTGCTGAAACGGTGACATAGTAGCGTGGATTTGACACTTAGAATAACAGGGAGGAATCCCAGTAGCAACACCCTAAATTCCCTCACCTTTTCTCTCTTTTGTTCTCTTTCTTTTCCTTTCTCTCCCTAGGGTTTCCCAAATTCGTATGGGATGAGAAAGTGAGGGTTTAAGGCCCTTATATAGGCCCAGAACTGATGGGAATGGCCTCAGGGCTCTCTTTTGTTCTCTTTCTTTTCCTTTCTCTCTCCCTAGGGTTTTCCAAATTCGTATGGGATGAGAAAGTGTGGGTTTAAGGCCCTTATATAGGCCCAGAACTGATGGGAATAGCCTCAGGGCCAAGGTATACTTAGATTATAGCCAAAACTCATCTGTTTTGACTCAACGGAGTATTTCTGGAGGTCCCTTTGCTGAATGCGGTCGGACTTAAGCTTCCTAATATCAGATCTTGGTTAAGTTAAGTTTTCAGTCCAATCGGGTTTACAGATCAACCGTGGCGGACCAGTTTCAGTTCAACGGTCACCGACACTCGATCAGGGCCACAAGTACACTGGCATGTGTGAGACATTTTCCCTGATCTGAGGGTGTATTTGGGTCAGATTCTGACGGTCTGAATCCTTATAATTAGCCCGCAAGCGACACGACTCAGATTACTTAAATTTGAATTTAATTTCTAAAAACACTCACGTTTCTCACACACTTCACTCCGGACTCAAGAAAATCATCACGGGATACCATATGGACTTGATTTTTGAGGTGGTCGTCAAGTCCAACAAGACGGTCATAACCGTATAGTTTTGAGATAATCGGACTTTCGTCGTGCGGTCCAAGTCTGATACGAAGTTTCACGATGCTCCCAAGAGCAACTAGGTTTAGAGATTGATCCTAGGTTTCTAGGTAATGTAGAATTAGCAGTCCTACTCATTTTGAGTCTTATAATTCATATTTAAAGTGATTCAAACTAATTCTACTGAGTATTCAGTTCAGTACTTAACTAAATTCTACCATAATTATGGCAGAATACGTTCCTGGGACCATTCTATACCCCATTTTTTACACTTCTAGTTATTATATTATTTTAATTATTTTTTTAGTAGTTCATCATCAAGTTTACCCTGTCTACACCAAATTTCATTAGATTTTATGTTATAAAAAAATTCTAAAAATTTCAGAAGCAGCAGCTGTCCAACAAGTGATTTTCGGACAGTTGTCACAATGACCTACTTTAAATTATATTAAATATTTTATTATATTTTTCACATATTCTTATATAAAACTAAATTGGAGTTATAACGAGGGAGATACGATTTTTCAAAGTTGGACAAAATATGTAGAAAAATGCAAAACATGGGCTACCCAATCCGCTGTACGGACGAGGCCTCGCCAAATAGGCGAACCCCTTGCCGGTCACTGGAAAGTTGGGTGAGGGCTCGCCCTAGGGACGAAGTCCTCCCCCCCCCCCCCCTCGCGGGGATGCCGAAAACATATGGGACCCACCCCGGGTCCCCTCGAATTGAGTCGTTTGGGCCCATGAGTCCGTCGAGGCATTATCGGGTCTCATTTGAAAACCAGAATGAGTTACACGACGTATAATATATGATTTTGGGGTAGGAGAAGCTAATGTATCCAAATAAACTATCTATATCATGAGACTCCAAAAATTTAATAGCCAAAATCCCATTTTATTCATGTATTTGTCATTTACAGTAAGTTTTAGTTTAAGTATAGTTCTTCACCATTTAAACTGTAGGATTTGTGTCTAATATGAATGTACTTGGAGAAATTTGAAGAATGAGTTGGTCAAAGGTGAGATTTTGAAGAAAACGGGTTGAAAAGTGATTTTTAGATTTTAGGATTAAACTCTGAGAGTGTTATGGTTGACCCATTACTTAAGGACGTCTAACTCTAGGTTGGAAAAAATCTGGGGTGTTACAACTCGGCCTCCTCGGGTTTGTTAGTACCCACAAAAGTAGGAGGTCGAAAGTATTGGAATCGCTCAAATAAGCCATTGACACTCATGTTCTGGGCAAAGGTCCCCGCGATGGTGGTCCAAATATGCTGCTATTACTGCACAAGGAACATCATTTGTTCCAACCTATTAGGAGGAGGAGTCGCTTGATGCATGTGTGACATCGATGAGGATGCATGGTTTTACTTTGGAACTGGTGGTATATAAGGTGTTGTCCCATTAGTGGGGCCAGTGGCTAGTTGTGAATCTGACAAAGTCTCGTGATTCAGGTCCAAAATGGGGTTCGTATGACTATCGTTGAGGGGGAGGTGCCCTGTCACTCGATTCACCAAGTGTAAGACGTGCCGTACTCCGAGTGGCCTTAGGTGACATTCCCTATTTGAAACATAGGGTGCAACCCATTTAAGATTTAGCATAAAACATATACGTATCCATACATCTTTCACATTCCAAATAAAAAAGGCTTCATGCATTTCATTTATCAAAATCGTCACAATACATGAGATACAGTCTTACATGGATCATAACAAAAGATGCATGTGAGCTATTCTATCACAAGTGTTGAACACTAAACATACTAACAACCAACCAAGCCAACCAAGGTTAGTACAAAAGAAAACTAACAATAAAGCAGCTAAAAGACAACTACACATATGATTAGTCGTCCGAATCTAGTGATGGTGGAGGTGCACCCTTATCCTGCATACAACATAGGAGAGCCTTCAAGGTGCGAGACACCTTTTTAAATTTCTACTTCATGTAGGCCTGACTCTCTTCAAGCTCGGCCTGGGTCTCTCTGACCTCCTGTCTCAGGGCGACTTGGCTCTTCTCAATCTGAGCCATCTGGGCCTCTATAGCAGGATGATCACGGCGCTGCTCATGTGTAGCAGGAGGATGTCCCTCATCAGCCTCTTGGGCCTTCTCTTCACCTTCCTGATCCCCCTTTTCATCACTGCCCTCATCTTCGCTACCTTCCTCACCACTTCCTTCTTCTTCGCCCTCACTTTCTTCCTCACCTTCACTTCCCTCGACCTCTTCACTCTCTTCTTCTGTATCATCGCTCTGCTCCTCAAGTCGGGCTTAGCGTTGCCTAAGGCCAATGCCCATGTTGTCAAGCATGCTTTCACTGATAATGTGGATTGGGGAGACATCATTCATATGGAGTCGAAAACAGTAGTGGCGGGTAATTTTGCATACCAGTCGACCAAAAGGAAGCAAGGAGTTTTCCCTAGTAGACCATGCAGTGCGGATTATCTGGGATAGGACAAGAGTAGGCAGGCACACTTTCTCTCCTTGCCCAACTCTGAACAAGAAATACACCATGAATCTTATGCATTCAGTGCGGTTACTCTACCTAGGATGCACATTATACACGTATATGTGGTGGAGCAGGCAGAAGTCGTTCGTCATTTTGGATGAAGCGAGGCTATTTCCCCACCTCCAACGCTCGAGCTGGCCACATAGGAATCGTGTGCGGATTCTTTTCTCTCACTCACTAGAGAGGTTCTTCTCACTGGTGTGCACCACACCTCTTTTAACTCTCATAATGCAGGCAATCTCGTCCACACTAACTATAGCTTCCTGCCTTCCTAAAGGGATAGAAAACTTGAGAGGCTTCAACAGTGGATTCCAAATGTGTGCGTAGAAGGTGCACAGAGTGCCTTCACTCGCAAGAGTGTTCCCCTCAAATATGGGATCCCACCCATTTTCTAGGAGAAAGTTGATGACTGGATACATCTCAAACAACTTCTCATTGACGTGTGCCTCAAATATGACCTTGTGGTTGTGGAACTTACCAAGATTGACATCCAGCGGTAGTGATCTCTCCAATGGAATTCTAGGATCGAGGTCACACTTGGACCTTCATTCACGCTCAGCACTCGCACTGGCTTTAGCGTCCACCCTCTTCGTAGTACGCTGTGGTCGGCTCATCCTGGCCTCATCTGGGGTCACTCTCGTCTTTCCCATGAGAAAAAGGAGTGTAGAGATTAAGAAGATGGAGGCGACAACCTCAAAAAGAGCCATTGAAAGAGGAAATGCTTGAAGGAGAAGATGGGTTGGTGGGTTTTGGAGTTTTGAGAGACAAAGATGGGTTTGTGTACTCAAATGGGAAGAAATAAGGAAGATGGAAGGTGTTATGAGATGGCTTTTTAAGGAAAATGGTAGAGATGGTGTAAAGTATGGAAGAAGATGGAAGATTGGTGTGAAAAGTAGAAGTAGGTGGTGTCTTGAATGTATGGAACGGGGTTTGAGAGAGAAAGGGTGTTTTTGGAGGGTTTAGAGGGCTAGGAGTTGAAGGAAATAATAAAAGGGGAGGTGAGGGGGTTAAATAGAGGCCCCGCACGTGTACACGGGCCCACCTGGCCGGGCAGTGGGCAGCGTGCCACCGACCAGGAGGTGCCGTTGCTTGGGCATTGTGAAGCCGAGCAGTTTGTCACCGACCGGGCGGTGCCGCCGCCCAGACTCTAGTCGTCCGGCGGTGGCTCCACCTGGGGGTGGTGTCCACCCCTCCCCAGGATGTGAAAAATATGTGGGATCCCCTGGGTCCCTCTATAAATTATGGTGTGGCCCTCACATCCATTTGAGACACTTTCGGACTTCAACTCGCACATATTCATGCTTTTGATGTGTTTTGAGTGTGGGATTCACTGAATTATCTCCCAAACTTGTCAATTGGCGGTGTATAAAGGGATTGAGATCATCTTTACATGATCGTATACGCATACAGGGTGAAATCCAACAGTCAGTTTTACCCATTGGTGAAACTAGGAATCTTACGTTTGTTTCTACATTTTTCTCACCTCCACCCAAGTCAAAGTACGTCAGCGTGTGTCATGTTATCATAAACCAGGGCTAATTTAATCCAAATCATGCTCTAATACCAACTTATAACGCCCCGAAAATTAAGGATCAAGCAGAAGCTCAACTCTCGAGTTTCAATGCATCACTTATGCAACATAAATAATGATGTTTAAATGTTATCCATATTAGTGCATTAAACATGAGTGGGATTAAACTAAAATAACATATCATACTCCAGAGACAATTAGATTATGCAAGTGGAAGACTGTGATAAATACATAAAGTACATAAGTAGTTGTAAATCACCAGAGTATGACTATGTCACCAGGCTGAATATATACATGTTTATTCTAAAATATACAAAATGACCAAATGTAATATCTAACTAGTTTGTATCTCTGTAATCTCATCGACGTAACTCCAGGTCTATATAGAACCGCCAGAGAGTTGCATGTAGGAGAACTCCTCATCGTCGTAGAAGTCAGGATCTACTTCGAAGCATCACCATCATCTGCAGCTAAAACAGAGTCTGGTTGGCATTTTAAAACACCATCCCAGAGTGAAAGTGAGTGATCAACTTAGTGGAGCTATAAGGCAAAGGATAACAAGTTATCAATTCAGTCAAATAGTAATGATAAGGCAATACATCAATCATATCCTAAGTACTCTTGTTAATGCAAGGATGATATGCAAAATAATGCATGCCCTCGCCTACACTCCCTCAATGACATTATCTCACGATCGCGACATGCACCACTCTAGACATGTGATCTTCCTCGCCAAAGCATATGTAATGCAGTGCATGATCGTGTTAGCCAATACTTAATTAGGTTTATTCAGACAGTAGGTTTAGGAAGCTAAGGTACCTCCCTTTATATCATTTATCCAAATAATGATCCATATAAGGTCGTCAATCTTAGTTAATCACATATGATAGGCAAGTTATAGGGCAATGTCACCCCTAATTTAAAACTAGTGGATAGGAAAGTTCAGGTTGCTACAAGAGGCTCGTCACCTCGGCGTAGGCCTAGTTTATACTCAAGGTCACTATAGGAAAGGCTCGTCACCTTAGCATAGGCCGACAGCTCGAATACAGTGTCCCATACCACTGTACTTGGCTCACGAGTTTGAGTTGCTCACTGGTCACTACCGGGAGGCTCATCACCCCAGTGTAGGCCGACAGCTTGACCACGGTATCCTATACCACCATGCCTGGCTCATGAGTCTTAGCAGATCATGGTACTAAAGTTAAAATAGGCTTTACATTGTTACCTTAGATTGAAGCAGTAGCATTCATACATGGTAAACACACATTAAGCCAATCGGGTTACTTGACAAGATCGACCGGTACGAGCACACATTAAATTAATCCACATGGAGTGCATATACATTTTTTGTGGCCTAACCACTGTCGATAATCACCGTATGACTCAGATTCATCGAACGTATCCGTTGTAACGAAACTAGTTCGGCCACTAAATCGAGAATAATTACCGATTTCCTAGACTACGTAGCAGCCCTAAACTAACTTAAACACAGCATGTGGATACATGTGATGTTTATAACATCATTTAACAAAAAATACCAACATAAATCTCATTTGAGCATTTTAACAAAACATAAAGCATATTATCATACATATGTACTTCATTCGTAAATTATGTAGTAGTAAGATAGGTTACATGAAGGAAACTATAACTATAGATACAATAATTGAGAATCCTATCTCAACACCCTTATTAAATACATTTCAATAAAAAATTTCTAAATCAGACATTTTATCAAACACTTAGACTACACATATCAACATACATATAATAAATTAGTTATTACCTATATTATAGCAAATCCTTTCACAAAGGAGTTGTCACACATACAACAATCATGTATTCTCAACCAATAATCATGGAAAGCAAAAATCATAATTCCATATTCATTTAGACCTTTCAACAAACACACAGAACACATTATATTCAACATAGTTCATATATATGTCTAATACACGAAAAACGTCACATCTATGCACATGTGACAGCAATCAAGTCAGTCATAAATCATTAATTGACATTGAAAGCCTTGAAAAGCATAACCTAAATGTTTATAGTCTGCACCTCTCATCGGTATACTCGTATCGAACTCAATTTGAATCCTATGTTCTCGAATATAGAATAACGGGTACCTATACATTGAGATAGGTTAGCTATTTCATAGATTCTTCTATTTGGATTCCTAAAATGAGATTAGGATTAGGATTCCTTACCCAAATCACAGTCAAAATGAGTTGAGTAGCGTAGAAAATATGCGATCTAGGGAGTGTAGTTGTACGAGAGAACCACTACATCGATCTCCCTAATCTTCACTCTTCTCCTCACACTTTTCTCTTCTTTTGTCTCTTCTCTCTCTTAGGGTTTGGGGGAAATTCGTATGGAATGAGAGAGGGGTGGGTTTAGGCCCTTATATAGGACCAAAAATGGTGTAAATGGTCCCAGGGCCATGGTATACTTAGGGTATAGCCAAAGGGTGATTGTTTTGGGCCAACGGAGTTCACATTGTAACACCTTGGAAAAATCCATGCATAGACCCAAGTACCAGCGTTAGCAGAAATCATTTAGAACCGAATCCTTTAGAAATTTAATGAGAATTAACTAGCGCTAAACTAGATTACTAGCGAAATTTGCACCAATCACTTTATATACAATCTGTAAGACCCAAAACCTATAGTATTAGTAATGCTGCATTACCCAGAAATCTAGGATCTAACTCTAAACCTAGTTGCTCTCGTGAGCATTCAAAAATTTCGTATCGAACCTGGAACTCACGTCGAAAGTTCAATAGCGATGAACTTAGAAAATTATGACCGCCTAGTTGGACTTGACTATCATCTTGAAAATCAAGCCCAAACGAAGTTCTGAGACAATTTTCTTGAGTCCGGAGTGAATAGTTTGAGAAAGTAAAGATTTTTAGGAAATTAAATATGGATTTAAGTAATCTGAGTCGTGTCGCTTGCGCGCCATTTATAAGCATTCTGACCATTAGTTTTTGACCCAAATTCACCCTCGGATCCGGGAAGGTGGCCCATACATGTCAAAGTACTTGTGGCCCTGATCGAGTTTCGGTGATCATTGAACTAAAACTGGTCCGCCATGATGAATCTGAAAACCTGATTGGACTGAAAACTTAACTTACTTAAGATCCTATATTAGTGAGCTTAAGTCCAACTGCATTTAATGAGAGGACCTCCAGAAGTGTTCCGTTGGATCGGAATGAGCCCGATTTGGTTACAACCTAAGTATACCTTGGCCCTAGGGCTATTTCCGTCAGTTTTGGGCTTATATAAAGGCCTTAAACCCTCTCTCATATATCTCATACGAATTTCTAATCCTAGCTAAGATAAGAGAAGAGAAAGAGAGAGAAAGTGAGAGAGAAGTTGGTGTTTCATCTTGGGATTCTTCCCAGTTTCTCTACGCACCAATCCATCGTATCTGAATCGTTATTCCGGTGATTTTAATTCCATTTTAGGTAAGTCAATCAAACCTTAACCTGTTTTGGAGCTTGAAATAGTCTAAGTGTTGTTGTAGCTAACCTATTTCATGCCTTAGGTTTCCTATCCACTGTTGACAAAGACTTATTGTCTAAATCATATCTGTTACGCATTTTTTGGCTCAAGGTGCAGATTATATATGTTTAGGTTATGGTTTTTAAGACTTTCAATGTTAGATAATGATTTATTCTTGATGTGGATGCTATTACACATGCCAAATGCGCTATCCGTTTTGTTTTACGTATATGTATAACCTATGTTGTAAATAGAAGATTTTATGTGTATGTTGAAATGTTTGTATGCATATAAAATTTGATGTTGTGATTGCCATGATTAATTGTCGTTAGTACGTGATTATTATGTATGTGACAACTCCTTGGCTAAAGGATTTTCCCTAATATGCAATATGGTTGACATACGTGATGTATGTTGAATAGTGTAGTCTAAGTATTTGTAAAAATGCTTGAATGAGTTAGTATTCAGTAAAGTGTGATTTATAAGGTTGTTGAGATATGAATCTCCATTACCTTACTTGTGTGTATGATTTCCTCCATGAATCGTTTAACCTATTTTATTCATGTTACCTGTGTATGATTTTCTCCATGTCTTGTATTTATGTTTAAGATATATTTCATAACATGTTCATTTGAATGTAGAATATGAATCCAATGTCTATTATTGACCCTGTACGTGATTGGGACTATATTACAGTCCAGGTAGTTGGTAACATCCCTTAAACTGGTGGTTGGGGTTGTTTTCACCACGTAGGATGTGTTTGACGAATGCGAGTCGTACTTGGGATGTTCGACAGTGGTTAGGCCACATGGAGTGCTTATGCATTCCATGTCGATCAACTCAACGTGCGCTTGTCCTAGTTGAGCTCGTCAAATAACCCGATTGACCGATGTATGTTCACCATGTTTGAATGCTACTGTTTGAATCTAAGGTATCGAATTCACCAATGAAATCCCGCTAACCTTGGTACTGTGATCCCCTATGACTCATGAGCCAGACATGGTGATATGGGACACTGTGATCGAGCTGTTGTCGTACGTTGGAGTGACGAGCCTCCCCGTAGTGACTAGTGAGCAACCTAGACTCGTGAGCCGATTATGATGGTATGGGACACTATATTCGTGCCGTCGGCCTACATTGATTGGTGACGAGCCCTTTGTAGTGACCTCGAGTATATCCTAAAACTGCATTGGAGCGACGAGCCTTATTGTAGTATATAAGATATCACTAGACCTGTATTGATTGGTGACGAGCCCTTTATAGCGATCTAGAACTATAATATCGTATGAGATTGTCGAGGACTAACGACCCTAGAACGGATCATTATTTGGGTATTAATATAAGGGAGGTATCTTAGCTTCCCAATCTTGCTGTATTAAAAGGACTAATAAGAACTTGATAATCGTGCTCATAACATCGCACTACATGTGCCGTTGGCGTTGGTGTAAAGAACAGTGGTAATGATTCATGCCGCGATCGTTAGATGATGTCGTAAGAGGGAGTTTGTGGTGAGGGCATGCATCATTACCTGATATCATTCTTGCATTAAGAAGAGTATTTAGGACATGTTTGATTATACTGCTTTATCATTACTGCTTGATTGAATTGATAACATGTTAACCTTTGCTATATAGTTTCACTGAATTGATCACTCACTCCCACGTTCTGGGATGATGCTTAAAACACCAACTAGACTCTGACTTATCTGCAAGTGATGGTGATGCCTGTGAGACAGAGCCGGAGTTCGATGAGGATGAGGAGGCATTCTCGTTCATGCAGTTCTCAGGTGGGTTCATGTGAGCCATGTCCTGATTGACGGTGATTCAGGGCTATGTTTGTAGTGATTTATCACATTTTGTTATATGTATTTTGAGACACGTCTTGTAATTATAACTTGGCAGAGCATACATATCTTGGGGACTTATATATGTATTTCAGTCTTCCGCTTGCATTTTCAGACTGTCCCTGAACTAGGTTTGTTGTTTTGACTTAATCTTCTTCATATTTTATGCACTAATACAAACAACATACATCCATCTTTAAATATGTTGCATAAGTGATGTTTTGGAACTCGGGAGCTGAGTTATTCTTGACCCCCGATTTTCAAGGCGTTACACACATGGAGGTCCATTGCTCGCATATGGTCTGAAGAAAGTTTCCAGACAATGGATTTATGCCAGGTTAAGATTTTGGTCCGATCAGATTAGTGAATCGATCGTGGAAGACTCGTTTCAGTTCAATGGTCATCGTTATTCGATCAGGGCAACAAGTGTGCCAATGGGTGCAGGAAAATTTTCCTGATCCAAGGGTATAGTTGGGTCATGATCTGATAGTCTGAAACCTTAAATTTGGCCTACAAGAGAATGAGCCAATTTATTTAGGATTGAGTTCATTTCCTAAAGATATTCATATTTCTCACACACTTTGCTCTAGGCCAAGTTGTGTGTTTTTGGATACTATTTGGACTTGATTTCCGTGATGGTTGTCAAGCCCAGTATGACGGTCATAACCTTATAGTTTCGCAGTCATCGGACTTTTGACACGTGTTCCAAGTCCGATATGAAGTTTCAATGTGCTCTCGAGAGAAACTGGGTTTTGAGATTGATCCTAGGCTTCTAGGAAATGTTGGGTCAGCAATTCTAATATTTTTGGGTCTTGCAGTTCAGATAGTTAGTGGTTTAAGATAATTCACCGATTAATCTAGCCTAATGCTTAACTAAATTTTGTCTAATTTCCATAGAATTTGATCCTTAGTGATTTCTGCCTGAGGTGATACTCGGGCCTTTATACGAATTTTTCCAAGACATTACACTTGGCGTTACAAGGGTTCAGATTTTTGGTGAGGCAACTCGAAATGATATCCATTTTTAGGTTCTCCCCTATGCATAGTCCATCCGTGATTGGATGCATGCCTTCGTATGACCTTGTCTCTATGCAAAGAAAGTTAGGGTTCATCCAGTTTTCACCCAACTACAAAATGGATGACATGGATCATCCGTATGGATGGTGATGGTGGGCCACATCTTGTCCCAGTGGACGGTCGTCCATCGAATGTGGGAGGAAGAAAGAAGTTTCTTTTCTACATACGGGATTTATCGGGTTAAACCTTGTTTGACCTTATCTCTCGTTCAATGTATTGCTGGTGGACAAGCACGTGTACACTCGTGATCAGTTGTGGGGCCCAAGTTGATGTATTTGGGAAATCTACATCATCCATTCATTTTTCTATTTAATTTAAGGGGTTGAGTCCAAATTTGAAGCATATCCAAAGATCAGGTGGATCATACTCCATGAAACAGTGGTGTTGTGTTTTCTATTATTGAAACCTTTTTAGGCCCTACAGTAATGTTTATTTGTCATCTAACCCGTTCATAAGATCATACAGGCATAGATGAAAGGGAAATATCCTCCCACAACCTTTCTTCACTCGTTGGACACCGAAATCAACGGTTGAGGGGCTGATCTCTAAATTAGGTCACTTTTACAATCATCTAATGACTAAAATTCGACGTGCATGGTTAATTTATGATATGTAGGCAAGGTATAAAATTTCACGTCAAACGGATCCTGGGAACCATGATCTAGAATTCAGGGGTTTAGGTGAATGACATTTTCATAATTATTGCTGATCTGTGAGTTTTGTGAAATCTAATGATTTTACGTAGATGTATGCACTTTTCTAAATGACCCTTACAAACAAACTTACATCTAATTCATTACAGATGGAGGGTTATTCGCCAATTCATTGAAGGGAAGGTACTTATGTCATATCGCATGATAGATGGTCTCGCCTTAAAATCAATAGTCAGATGGCTTGATCTATTGGATGGAGTTCATTTTAAATGGTTAGATCTACATTAGGGTATAGGTGTAAGGTTAGGATAATTAAATTGGTATCGTACACACATAAGTATTACGTTAAAGTTCATGGTAACACTCGAGAACTTTCGATACTTGGGTATTGAAATGCTCGGGGTGTTATATCGTCCTAGTTTCCCTTGAGGTCAAGTACACATGAACTTAACATATCTTCTAGAATCTGATTCACCCTTCCCGTCTACCTGTCTTTCTGAGGATGAAAAGTTATGCTAAATTTGAGTTATATACCAAGTTCTTCCTACAACCTCTTCTAGGAAGTGGAATGAATCTGATTCACCCTTTCCGTCTACCCGTCTGTGTGAGGATGAAAGGTCGTGCTAAATTTGAGTTATATACCAAGTTCTTCGTACAACCTCTTCTAGGAAGTGGAATTAAATTGAGAGTCTCAATTTGACATGATTTCGCAGGGTACCCCATATGACCAAACGACTTCTCGAATATACAACCTTACTAGATCATCGGTTGTGAGAATGGGAAGGAATCGAGTAGATTTTGTCAGCTCATCAACGATAACACAGATCAAGTCGTGCTTTCTTTGGGTTTTGGGAAGTCTAGATATGAAATCAATAGAGCTGTTGTCCCAATTCCACTCTGCTAGTGGTAGGGTGTTCACAACCCCAAGTATAGGGCTGCGATGTAGTAATAATCTTGGTGAGACTGAGGTCGAATCCACAGGGACTAATCTCGTGTGTTTTTTGAAAGCAACTAGAAAAAGAATTAGAAAAAGATGAAAACCTAAATCTAAAATATTTGAGAGTAATTGTGAGAGAATTAATGAAAAACTTAAGAAATTCAAAGGTGGGAAACTAGGGTTTCCAAGGATCCACTTGTAGAGATCAGAGAGATCTATTCTTGATTCATGTCACACGATTGGAATCGGAGTCCCATCCTATCTAATTGGAAGATATCTCAATAAAATAAAATCTAAACTTCCTTTAACCTAGTTCTCAATGGATGAGAGGTGTGAGAATTGGAAGTGATTCCATTATAAAACCATGCCCAGGAGACAAGGCAAACAATAACAATTTACCAATCCCATAACCAATCTGGGAGAATCATGAAAGCTAGGAAGGATTCCATCACCCAACCATGCCCAAGGGATGATGGTGAACAAAAGGATTTCCTAGTTTCATAATCTCAAAACATGAAAAGAACATACTCAAAGCTATTGCTGATCTATTGTAATTTGAGTGACAACAAGCCATTAAAAACTGAAAGTATTCCTTATAATCAAACTAGAATCAAAGATAGTTCAATATAAACATGAATAAAAGGAATAGAAAACAACCCATCACACTACAAGCTTCACCTCTTAGCCCTGGCTAAGAGGTTTAACCAACCATAGACATGATTGAACTATAATCTCTTAATAAAAGCATAAAAACAACTAAGAAAAGGGAAGAAAAATGCTTAGCAATGGCTTCTCCATGCTTGTGGTCCACTCCTCAAACCCTAGATTATGCCTAAGGATGCCCTATGGACCCCTATTTATAGTTTGACGCCTTAGACTTTCAAATTTTTACACTTTGTGTGCTGGCTGCAAACCCAGTTTGGTTAAGGACAACCCTGGACCGGTCGAGGGTCACCTTCAATTAGTTGAGGGTTTCCTTTGACTAGTTGAGGATAACTTAATTTTAGCGATTTTAGTTGCTGGAGTTCAAGTCGAGAAAGCTCGACTGGTCGAGCAGAGTCCAGGACTAGTCGAGGATCACGCAAATTCACTTTAAAACTCTAATTTTCTTTTTCTTGACTTAATTTTCTTAGATCTTCAGTATGTACATTTTTCATTCTTGGTCTTGCTGTTTCTTGAGCATTAAATCCATGCTTTTAACATCCTTTTTAATCCAAGCTCTTGAATTCACCTTATACCACAAACATGATTAAAATAGAACATTAAGCATTATCATGTTCATAAAACCATGGAATAATTGGGGTCCAATATGTAATATTTGACCGTCAACGCAATCCCCAACTAGCATTTTGCTAGTCCCGAGCAAAGTATGTGAAAAATAAGTTTAATGCGTAATGTTGAACCATTTTCAGAAAATAATCTTTTGTGTATTAAGTATGAATGAGTAAACTCAAGATGAGAAATTAAGATTTTTAAAAATCTAGAGTTGAATTACATAAGCAATCAAGTCAATAGGTCCTTTATTCATTAGGTCATAGCATAGTTCGCATATCAAGTTTTTCAATGTGCTTAGTGAAAATACTATCTTTTCATATGTTAGCCATGCTTATCACTTCCAAATTGGTTAAAAACACAGGTACTGATTTTGAACTTATCCCTTTTCCTTCTTTTTCCAGTTTTTGATATTATATCAACTGTCATTTGTATTCATTCAGTCTTCTTCAGACATTACATCTTTTCAAGGACATTTTTCATTCCCTTCAAAGGTGTTGTCCTTCTTCATTCTTTTTCAGACTTTGCATTATTTTCCATTCTTTTTCACCATACATGACCTTTTTGTCGATCTCCTATTTTTTAACTAGTTCTTTTTCTTCTTTTAAGATGGATAAAATTCTCCAGATTTAGTTCTCAATATCTTTCAATGATCCATATATTAACAATGAGAAAATCTAGTACTATTCATAGAAAATAATTTAAGTAACATAATATTCGAACTTACTCTTAATTAATTGAATGTAAGAACCATAAGTGATAGGTTACTTAGTTGCTCCAACTCCAATAATTCAAAATTCAATTTCTATCCTATCATCATACTTAAAACAGTCTTAAATACACAACTTATCACTTTCCAATAGATAAACATTGAATTTTTTTTAAAAAATTTTCATAAATTTTGCTCAAAATTGAGAAAATACCTACTAATTAGGTAACCTAATCTCCCATCCCTAGCTTAAAATCTAAATTTTCCTCAATTTGAAAGAAATAAGCATGATCTAAAAAAGAGACAACGTAATTAAAAGAGAAGTGATGGAAAGATAGTACCTATGAAGAGATTTTGCAACTTTTTCCAAAGGATCTCAACGTGAAGGTGGATTAGAATAAGAGTTTATCTATAAGAAAAATAAAACCTATAATAAAATAGCGGAAGCAAACTATCCTAAACAACATAAATCCGACTATCCTAAACTAGAAGAATGTAATAAACTAATCCTAAGTTAGGAAAGCAAGGGAAAAACAACTCAGTTGTGCCACAAGGTTCCTCCTCCGGCTAATATCTTGAAAAATTTCTCAGAAGGTTTCTCAGCATGTTCATTTAAAAGCCCTTTTTATAATAGGCTTAAATGTCCTAGAGCATGAATGTCTAGAAAAATTGATGGACCTTAGTATAAAGTTTCCTTTTAATTTCTTAAATTGTCCAAAGTATATACAATTCACTTGTAATAGAAAAAGTTTCAAAGTTAGTACACCATGATGAATCAGAGACTATAAGTAAATGAAATTTAGAAAAATTCTTAATGGGTGGTGTAGTCTCAACACACTCTGGAGTTTCAGTTTTTGATTCAATTTTTAGCTCATCCTCCTTTAATGGTAAACATTTAGGATTTGGGGGAGGAGGTTCTTCAAAATAAGGGTTCTCTCAGTCAGTAACAACTGTCAAAGTATCGCCTTGCCAGGCATCCACTATGTTTTGTATCATGGGATTGTTTATATCCACAAAGTGTACCGGGTAATCTTCTAAAGAGTCAAAATATTTAGATGAAAGGAGTTCATTCATCTCATTGAGATTTGTGATGATATGCCCAATAACTCCTTTATCTTCTTCAAGAGTAGAAATGAGCACACTCTCTTATTTTTTCTCAAGGTGGGATGAAATCACCACTGGGTATGTCTCTTCTTGACCTAAGTAAACCTGTTTAAGATCAGTGGGCAAAGTTTTTAGGTCAAGCTTCAGTGTCTTGTGGCTAGACGGTAGAGATATTACATCAGTTTAGGCAACTCTTCAAATTATGGCCTCCACTGGTTAACTTCAAGTACCAGCACGGTATCAAGCATGACCCCCATCTCCTTAATCATGTCATCATCAAAATCATGGGAGTGGGCCAGACACGCCTCTAGAGGGTCAGAGGATAAGGTCAGAAGTGCTCTATCTTCCACGAAGTGTCAATCATGTTAATGTTGTGAAAATCGTCATCATCTTCTAACCATCTGCCTGTATTAAAAAAGATATTTAATTCCAATGTCATATTTTCAAAAGACATACTCATGACTTCATTCCTGCAATTAATGATTGTGTTTGAAGTAGCATGGAATGGGCGACCAAGAATCACGGGAATTTGAGTGCTCATGTTACTGATGGGTTGCGTATCTAGGACTATAAAATCTACCAGGTAGTAGAATCTATCAACCTAGATCAACATATCCTCAATTACTCGTCCCGGTACATGAACTCGATCAACAAGTTGTAATGTGGTTAGGGTGGGTTTCAATTCACCTAAACCGAGTAAGGAATCAGATTTATGCTCGAATGCTCAATGCCGTAATTCTCAATTACACAAGAGATGTTTGGGCTACCAGCATCTTTGAATTTTTATGGCACATCTTGCTTGAGCATAGTACTCCCTTTTTCTGTTAAAAACATTTTCTTTTGAATATTTTGCCATTTTTTGGTCATACATTAGTCTTTCAGAAATTTAGCATATGAAGGTATTTGTTTAACCGCAACAAGTAGAGGAATATTGACCTCCACTTATTTCAACACCTCTAGAATATCCTGAGAGTTAGAGAGAGGTTTTGCTTAGAGGTGGGCATCAAGCTGAGTCGAGTCGAGGTGGGCCAAGCTCGTCTTGGCTTGTCCATGATGTACTCGAGTTCGAGCTCGAGCTCGAGCTCGGCCTCGAGCTCAACATTGAAGCTTGGCTTGTTTACCAAAGTTGTCGAGTCAAGTTCGAGTCGAGCTAGTGGTTCGAGTCGAGTCGAGTTTACCTCGAGTCGAGCTCGAGCTTGTTGGATGAGAAAGACTCTAGGGTTTGTTTTTTATTTTTTTTATTTTTAAGTTTAAACTTAAAACTTATATTAATATATATATATATATATATTATATTATAATATATATATAATATTTAATATATTTATTAATCGAGCTGAGTCAAGCTCAAGTTCGAGCTTCGAGTCGAGTCTAGTTCGAGTTAAGTCGAGTTGAAATGCCCCTTGGTCGAACTTGGCTTGAACTTAACTCGAGCTTCAAATAATTAGCTTGGCTTGGCTTGAATTGGCCATTCAAGCCAAGTTAATCCAAGCTGACTCGAGCCGAGTCGAGCGAGTTTTTTGAGCTAGCTTGACTTGTGAAAGCCCTAGTTTTGGTGCAACCAATCATTGGGGGAATAGGGCAATTAGCTTACCTTGACGTTCCAGTTTCAATTCTTATGGAGTAGTGCTAGGTCTGTCATCATTGTCCTCTTCTGGGTTGTTAGACTTTTCAGCCCTTACCAGAATAGATTCGTCAAATTTCTTCCCCTTCCTAAGAGTGGTGATAGACTTAGCTTGTTCCATTTGATTTGAATAGCTTGGATCACTTATTTCATACTACGGTTTAAAATTAGGAAAAGGTTGGGTTGGAAGAATCCCTTTTTCCTAATTGAATTTTTTGTCTCACGCCCTTGTATGGCCTTTGAAATGTCTTAAAGGGTTTGTAATATACCCTAAGTGATAAGCTCTTGGTTTTGAATATGTTTTAGAACCGGATCCTCTTGAAGGTTCTCTTGATTCAGGAATTGGTTAGGGAATCCTTGAGGGGTAGCAGTTTGTCCATTCCTCCAATTGGAGTTATATGTATTCGCAGCGGGTCCACTAAAAGGTCTTTGGTAGTTGTTCATGGTATTCGATTGCTCATTTAGAATTTCTTGAAAAGTAGGCATTGTTGGACAATTTTCAGTTGTATGTTACAAGCACAAATACTGTAAATAACTTCCTTAGCCTTATCCTTCTTAAGTTCCATGGCCTCGAGTAGTTTCCTTATGAGACTAGCCACTTTATCATTTTTTTCATCTTCCTCCTTTAGAATATACATTCCTTCCCTTTTATTTGATTAAGTAGGCTTAGGAAAGGTGGGTTTTGGGGAGATGTCCCATGATTATGCTTTATTAGCAAGTCTGTCTAGATAGTCTCACACATCATCGACATCTTTGTTCATGAATTCCCCATTACACATCATCTCGACTAATTGGTGCATGAAAGATGTCAGTCCATCGTAAAAGAAATTTTAGATGTGTCACGTTTCAAAACCGTGTTGTGGGCATGGATTAACAAGTTCCTTGAACCGCTCCTAACATTGGAAGAATGTTTCATCCTCTTTTTGGGCGAAGTTCATGATTAACTTTCTGAGGGTGTTCGTTTTATAGTATGAAAAAAATTTCTTTATGAACTCCTTTATCATATCATTCTATGTGCCAATAGATCTAGGACGTAGTGAATGCAACCACGTCTTAGCTTTCTCTTTCAAAGAAAATGGAAAGAGTTTCAGTTTGACTGTGTCCTCAGACATATTAGGAAAGTATAAAGTGTCTATTATATCATCAAACTCTTTTAAATGTAGATATGGATTTTCAGATTTAAGTCCATGAAATTTTGCAAGGAGTTGGATCACTCCCGGTTTGATATTCATACATTCTGCATTGTCTGGAACAACTATGCATGAAGGTATGCTCACCACTGCTAGTTGTAAATATCTCGTCAAGTACGAGGTGGGGGTGCTTGATGCACCTCATTCTCATCCTTGACTTCCTCAACCCTAGGTTGAGGTTATCTTCCTAGTTCATTGACCGGTTGGTTTGCAGCCGTAGCCTCAATTAACTATAAGGATCTTGAGTGGTGTTTAATCCTATGATGGATAGATAACCCCTCAACCAATCCTCCTTCACTCAAAAGACGTCAAGTATTATTACGGACCCACTTGGGCATGAAACACTCTCAGCCCTCAATTTCAGATTTTAACTTAAATGTAAAAGAGAGCTAGGAAATAGAAATCTAGAAATAGAAAGAGAGAGGGAATTGAGAAGAAGTTACCAAATTAAAAGTTCCTAATTAAAATACTGCAAAACAAAACAAAACAAGTCAGTTTTTAAAAACAGAAATTCTAAAATTAGAAAGTTCCTAAAAATAAAAATAGAAGTTAAACTAGTTTCTAAAAATGAAAAAGGAAAGTTTCTAAAAATAGAAAATAGAAAGTTTCTAAAAAAAGGAAAGTTTCTAAAATTAAATCAGGAAAGTCTCTAAACCTAGAATTAGAAAGTAAGTTAGTTCTAAAAATATAAGAAATCCTAGAATTAGAAAGTTTCTAAAAACAGAAAACAAACCCTAATCCTAAAAATCGAAAAACACTAATGTTAACCTAATTCTAAAACTAGCTAATATCAGAAAAATGCAACCATTAATCCCCGTCAACGGCACCAAAAACTTGTTCACAACCCCAAGTATAGGGTTGCGATGTAGTAATAATCTCAGTGAGACCGCGGTCGAATCCATAGGGACTAATCTCATGTGTTTTCTGAAAGTAACTAGAAGAAGAACTAGAAAAAGATGAAAACCTAAATCTAAAATTTTTGAGAGTAATTGTGAGAGAATTAATGAAAAACTTAAGAAATTCAAAGGTGGGAAACTAGGGTTTCCAAGGATCCACTTGTAAAAATCAGGGAGATCTATGCTTGATTTAAGTCACACGATTAGAATCAGAGTCCCATCCTATCTAATTGGAAGATATCTCAGTAAAATCAAATCTGAACTTCCTTTGACTTAGTTCTTAATGGATGAGAGGTGTGAGAATTGGAAGTGATTCCATCACAAAATCATGCCCAGGAGACAAGGCAAACAACAACAATTTACCAATCCCATAACCAATCTGGGGGAATTGTTAAAGCTAGGAAGGATTTCATCACCCAACCATGCCCAAGGGACGATGGTGAACAACAAGATTTTCTAGTTTCACAATATCAAAACATGAAAAGAATATGCTCAAAGCTATCACAAATCTATTGTAATTTGAGTCATAACAAACCATTAAAAATTGAAAGTATTCCTTATAATAAAACTATAATCAAAGATAACTCAATATAAACATGAATCAAAGGAATATAAAATAACCCATCACGCTACAAGCTTCTCCTCTTAACCTTAGCTAAGAGGTTTAGCCAACCATAGACATAATTGAACTAGAATCTCTTAATAAAAGCATAAAAATAACTAAGGAAAGGGAAGAAAAAGTCTTGGCAACGGCTTCTCTATGCTTGTGCTCCACTCTTTAAACCCTAGATGATGCTATGGATACCCCAGGGACCCCTATTTATAGTTTTAGGGCTTAAACTTTTGTACCAAGTTGGAAAATTCTGAAAATCGCTTCAAATTTCTGTACTTTGTGTGCTAGCCGTGAACCAAGGACTGGTCGAGGACAACCCTCGACTGGTCAAGGGTCACCTTCGATTGGTCGAGGGTTTTTGTAATGTCCAAAAAATCGAGGGTTGACCAAAGCTCAACTCTTGAGTTCCTACGCATCACTTATGCAACATAGATAATAATGTTTAAATGTTGTCCATATTATTGCCTTAAACATGAGTGGGATTACAATAAACCAGCATATCATACTCTAGAGTTAATGTAAATAAGCAAGAGGAAGATTGAACTAAATATATAAAGTATATACGTGTTTCATAATCTCCTGAGTATGAACATGCTACCAGGATGAATAAATACATAATTTGTTTCAAAATATACAAAATATCAAAATGTGAATGTTTAAATAGTCCAATATCCCTATAATCTCGGTGATGCAGTTCTAGGTCTACATAAACTTGCCTGAGAGCTGAACGTAGGAGAACTCCTCCTCATCAATGAAATCTGGCTCCATCATGAAAGCCTCGTCGATACCTGCATCTAAATTAGAGTCTAATTGGTGTTTTAAAACACTGTCCTAGAGTGGGAATGAGTGATAAACTCAATGGTACTATAAGGCAAAGGTTGACATGTTATCAATTCAGTCAAGCAGTAATGATAAAGCAGTACAACAAACATATCCTAATTATTCTTATTAATACAGGGATGATATGTTGTAATAATGCATTTCCTCTCCCACACTTCCTCAGCGACTTCATCTCACGGTCGCGCATGACAAACTCCCTAGACGTGCATTTCCTCGCTAAAGTACATGCAATGTGGTGCATGGTCATGTTAGCCAAGTAATTTATTAGGCTTATTCATACAGCAGATTCGAGAGGCTAAAGTACCTCCCTTTATATTATTTTCCCAAATAAGGACCCATCTAGGGTCATCAACCCTAGTTAATCACATACAATAGGCAAGTTATATGACATCACCCCTGATGAAAGCAGTGGATAGGCAAGTTCAAGAGTTTACACTCGAGGTCACTACAGGGAGTCTCGTCACCTCAACGTAGGCCTAATTTATACTTGAGGTCACTACAGGAGGGTTGTCACCTGCACTAGGCCGATAACTCAAATACAATATCATATACACCACCCTATTTGGCTTACGAGTTTGGGTTGCTGACTGGTCACTACGGGGAGGCTCATCACCCCAGCGTAGGCCAACAGCTCGACCACGATGTCCCATTCCACTATGTTTGGCTCATGAGTCTTAGCGAATTGTGGTACCATGGTTGAGACGAATTTTACATTGATAAGTAGTACCTTAGATTCAAGTAGTACTATCCATACATGGTAAATAGACAAGAGGCTAATCGGATTATTTGACAAGTGCTATTGGTATGAGCACATGTTGAATTAATCGACATGAAGTGCGTAAGCACTCCACGTGGCCTAATCACTGTCAACAATTAGTGTATGGCTCAGATTCATCGAACGTATTTAATGTGGCGAAACTAGTCCAGCCACTCAATCGGGAACCATTATCGATTGCCTGGACTACACGGTAGTCCCAAACATACTCAAATGCAATAGGTAGTCACATACATTACTCATAACAGTATTTAACAAACAATTCAAACATAATTCTCATTTGAGCATTTTATCAAACACATTGAACATGTTAATATACATATGCATTTCATCCATAAATCAAATAGTAGCAATTCACATTATATGAAGGAAGCTATAAATATGGATAAGGTAGTTGAGAATTCCATCTCAACACCTTTGTTAAAAGCGATTCATCAAATAATTTCTCATTCAGACATTTTATCAAACACCTACATAATACTACATATATAAACTAAATTAGTTCTAACATATAGATGGAAGATCCTTTCATAAAGGAGTTGTCATATATACAACAAACATGCATTCTAGATCAATAGTCATGGCAAGCATAAATCATAATTACACTTTCATTTAAACATTTCAACAAACACATGGAATGCATTATATATTCACATATTTCACACACATGTATAGTTTATCAAATATATCGTAATTAAGATCATATGGCAGCAATTAAGTCAGACATAAATCATTGCTGACATTGAAAGCCTTGAAAACTATAACCTAAATGTTTATAGTCCACACCTTTCGTCAGATTCTTTATTTCGAACTCGGTTTGAATCCTACGTCCCCATATACAGAACAACGGTACCTAAACATCTGATTCCTCTACTTGGATTCCTAAAATAAGATTAGGGTTAGGATTTCTCACCCAAATTGAAGTTAGAATCGATGGTGTAGCGATGATGGGGTGGCGATTTGGTACATGGTGTAGTGGGAGTGAATCCCAGTAACGATCTACTGATCTCATTCTTTTCTCCTCACTATTTTCTCTCCTTTTCTCTCCTCTCTCCTAGGGTTAGAGAAAATTCGTATGGGAGAGAGAGAAGTGGGTTTAAGGGCCTTATATAGGCTCAAAAGTGGTGTAAATGGCCCTAGGGCCATGGTATACTTAGGTTATAGCTAAAGGGTGCCTGTTTCTAATAAAAAGGGCCCATCTGGAGGTCCATTACTTGTCTATGTCATGGAGTAAGTTTCCTAACAATGGATCTAAGCCAGACTGGGTTTTTAGCGCGATTGGATAGGTAGATCGACCGTGACGGACCTATATTAGATCGACGATCGTCGTTACTTGATCAGGCCACAAGTATACGGATATGAGCAGTGAAATTTTCCTGACCCATGGGTGTATTTGCGTTAAAATCTGAAGGTCTGAAGTCCTCAATTTTTCCCGCAAGTGAATGGTCCAATCCAATTCACTTAAGTTTGAGTTCATTTTCTAAAGATATTCGCATTTCTCACACACTTCGCTCCAAGCTCAAGTTGTATGTTTTTGGATATTATTTAGGCTCAATTCACGCGATGGTTGTCAAGGCCAGTAAGGTGGTGATAACCTTATATTTTTATAGTAATTAGACTTTCGATGCGCGGTCCAGGTCCGATATGGAGTTTCAATGTGCTCCTGAGAGCAACTGGGTTTTGGAATTTCTCCTAGGTTTTCAAGTACTGTTGAGCTATCAATTTTAATGGTTTTGGGTCTTGCAGTTCATATAGATAGTGGTTCAAGAAAATCCATCAATTAATTTAGTTTAATACTTAATTAGTTTTCGTCTAATTCCCATAGTATATAACTTTAAGGATTTTTGCTTGAGGTGGTACTCGGGTCTTTGTATGGATTTTTCTGAGACGTTACAGTTTCCTTCGATTGGTCGAGGATGACCTGATTTTAACGATTTTAGTTGCTGGAGTTTGAGTCGAGGAAGCTCGACTGGTCAAGCCGGAGCCAGGACTGGTCGAGGATCACGCAAATTACTTCAAAACTCCAATTTTCTTCATTCTTGACTTGATTTTCTTGGATATTCAGTATGTGCATTCTTCATTCTTCGTCTTGGTGATTCTTGAGCATTAAATCCATGCTTTTAATATCTTTTTAAATCTAAGCTCTTAAATTCACCTTACACCACAAACATGATTAAAATAGAACATTAAGCATTGGGGTCTAATATGCAATATTTGACCCTTAACACAGGGGTTGAAGGAGACCTGTAGGTTTATGATGTTTGACCTTTTTCTTCTAACACACCTGCATTTCACCACAAAGTCTGCTATGTCTCTCCTCATATTATTCTACTAATACTGTCTCTTCATGTCTTGGTACATCTTGGTGCTCCCTGGGTGTATGACTAGTTTGGAATGATGCGCCTCCACCATTACTGCCCTTCTCAAGTCTACAATATTTAGTACACATACATGTCCTTGATATCAGAGACCGTCGTCACCCCCAATTTTCCAATCGAACATCTCTTCATCCTCGCATCTATCCTTCCTCTTCCAACGCCACACATCTTAAACTTGCATAAAGATAATCTGATTGACTAAGGTCAGCTCTACCGAATTTTCTTTACTCGGATGTTAAGATATCTCAAAATTGAAGTCCTTGAGCATTTCCATCCATCAACGCTGGTGCATGTTCAAGTCTTTTCACGTAAATATATATTTCAAGCTCTTGTGATCACATAATAACTAGAATTCCTCCCCATAGAGGTACCGCCTCCATATCTTTAGGGAGAAGACCACTGCTGCCAGTTCCAGGTCATGTGTCGGGTAATTTTCTTCATGTTTCTTTAGTTGCCTTAAAGCATAGGCAATCACTTTGTCATTTTGCATTAGCAAGCATCCCAACCCCCTTTTGACGCATTGCTATATATCAAAAAAATTTCTCCTTCCTTTGGGAGAGTAAGTATCGGTGTTGATGTTAGCCTCATCTTTAACTCTTAGAAGGTTGCTTCGATATTCTCATTTCACATGAATTGAGCGCCCTTCTTTGTTAACTGAGTGAGTGGCCTCATGATTTTTGAAAATTCCTCAATGAAACGTATATAGTACCCTGTCATACCTAGAAAACTTCGAACTTCGGTGACTGTAGTGGGTTGTTCCCACTTGGAAAATGCTTCCACGTTAGTGGGATCAATTGCTATACCTTTAGCTTTCACCACGTGTCCCAGGAATTTGACTTCCTCTCTCCAAAACTCTCACTTAGTCAACTTGGAATATAACTGGTTCTCCTTTACAGTTCCTAGAACCATGCGCAGATGTTGTTCATGTTCCTCCTGACTTTTAGAATATACCAAGATATCGTCGATAAATATGATTATGATTCGGTCCAGATAAGGCATGAATACCCGATTCATCAAGTCCATAAATACCACCAGAGCATTGGAGAGACTCAAGGACATGACCGAGAACTCATAGTGCCCATAATGGGTTTTGAATGCTGTCTTGGGAATATACTCATCCCTGATTCTCAATTAATGGTACCCTGACCGAAAATCAAATTTAGAGAAGTACCTGACACCCTTAAGCTAATCGAATAGGTCATTGATGTGAGGCAGAGCATACTTATTCTTTACCGTTACTTCATTCAGTCTCCTGTAATCTATATAGAGATGCATTGATCCATCCTTCTTCTTTACAAAGAGGAATGATGCTCCTCACGAAGAGACGTTGGGGCAGACAAACCCTTGAGTTAGCAACTCATCAATCTGACTCGTAAGCTCCTCCATCTCACAAGGTGGCATGTGAAATGGGTGCAAGGATATCGGAGTGGTCTGTAGCACGAGGTCTATGTAGAAATCCATTACTCGTCTAAGGGGTAGCCTTGATATTTCTTGGAATACTTCAAAAAAATTTCATACTATCGGTATCTGACCTGTGGTGACCTCAACTAGTTTTGATTCACCTAAATCTTCCAAGCTTTCAAATGCATCATGTATATTCATTCCCTTCAACATAAAGGGGCCCTCCCATGGGATGGACATAGTGTAAGTGCTATGTTGTAAATCTAGCATCCTGTATTGTCAAATTTTGTTTTGCCAAAACACTTCGGAATGTTTGACTTGTTTTGATAGATGGAATGTTCACCTTCAAGTTCAAATAGATGGAAAGTTCACCTTCATTCGAAGATGAGGTTCATGTAATCTACATTGGCGTTTAGTGTGCTACAATTATACATGTTCAAATACGAGAACAAGTCCAAGTACTCAAGTCCAAGTGCATTATCTTAAGTCAAGCTCAAATACATTTGATCAAGCTTAAGTCTCAAGTCACATGCTCAAGACACAAGCTCAAGTATATGAGGTCAAGCTTCATGTGCTTCAAAGTATCCTATCTATTGATGCTACCGATATTTCAATTTTAATACTCATATTTAAGGTATACATGACCCTAGAAAGACCTTAGGATTAGGTCATTATCATTGCATGTTTAATTTGGGTCATAATACTTATTTTGGCTTTGCTTCGACTAGTCCTACTCTTAGTTCGACTAACCAGGCACTAGCTCGACTAGTCCACGGTTTTTTTTGACCAGTCTAGGATTTTACTTAAAAAATCAGATAAGGTTGTTTGGTCTTTGACCAGTTGAGTACCTTGCTCGATCGGTCATAGAGTCTAGCTCAATCAGTCGAGCAGGACTTGACTCAAACTCTAGAAATGCTAATTTAATTCACTTAACCAGTCGAGCACTGTTCTTGATCAGTCGAGCGAACCACTTGACCAGTCGAGGGTCTGTTTTATCCAATCGCACCAGAAAATTTGAAAATTGGTTACTACTAGGACCAGTCGAGCTGAACCTTAGACCAGTCGAGGGAACTGAATTGTAACCTATAAATAGAGGACATTTCTTACATTTTTTCATTCATTCAAAGCCAATTCAAGCCACCACCCTGAGAGATAAGTCCCCACTTTTATGAAGCTATTGTGAGGTATTTAAAATTTATTTTTATAGCTATTTAGTTTCTTAATTTCTTGATCTCTTGATTCCATTCTATTTGATATAAAAGAGGATTTTGCTTAAACCCTTTTCTAGATCTAAGAAATTGAATCCAAGTAACCAAAGGTTGGATTTAATTTAAAATTCATCTAGACCTATAACCCCTTCATTTGTGAGATTGAACTTTGAACATCTTCATCTACAAATAAGCAGTTCTATTATCTACATCAAAGAACATTCTTCTAGTAAGTATTGTATTTCAATTTTCTGTATTTTTGGTTTGTGAGATTCAACCAGGAAAATCTCTATTTGTAGTCTTGACTGAGATCAGCCAGGAAAATCTCAGCATGGGGTTTTTTAGTATGTAAGCCCATTGAAAAACATATCTGTAAAGGTTTTAAGGTGAACCTTGGAAAACCTTCTTTCTTAGTGAAAGCTAATATCCCGTGAGTGTGGATATTGGGAGTGGAGTAGTTGTGTGGCTGTTTGTGAATAGTTGGTGTACACACACGAACCACTATAATTCTTAGAGTTGTAATGGATGATTGTATTTGATTATATGCATAAATGTTGTAATAGCTAGGTTTATTTCTTTTGCCTCTGTATCGGTTTGAGTTTTTTTTTTTTAATACTTATTGACATTCTAGAAATCATGTTATCCTACTATAAGCCATTAGTTTTTGGTGTATGGTTGTCCTTAAAACAACATGAGGTTGCTTTGAATTTCTACTATTTGAGTTTATTTTTGCATTTTATTTTTTATTTGGCATAGTCCTATTCACTCCCCCCCCCCCCTCTAGGGCTTGGAGCTCACCCCTTTCACATAGTGATTGTTTTGTCGTGAAAGTCTATCATGGCTCGTACTCATGAAAGCCAATCCATCTCGAGGATGACATTGAATTGCCTAACAGGCATCACAATTAGGTTTACAGCTACCTCATGACTTGCAAGGGTTAGAAGACATGCTTTACATACCGTGTTTGTTTTAATAAATTTTCCCATAGGGGATGCTATCACTAGGGGGCATGTAGTCGAGTTGTATTTAATCCTAACTTTATTTCAATGGTAGAGTCTATGAAAGATAATGTTATGCCAAAATCAAATAAGATGAGTACTGGGGTACCATTAATATGAGTCGTACCGTGTATCACCTGTAACAGATCCTCCTCGGCTTCCGCAGTAGCGATCGTATACATGTGATCAGGGGATTCCTATGTTGTACTGGAGGTCCTATCATGGGGATGGTTTGCTTATGGTGGGGGTAGAATGCCCTCGTCTCTCATCCACCTGTAACAATTACGGGCGATGTGGCCATCCCTTTTACAGTAATTGTAGCGCTTCATTGGGGGAACAAACAGGGTGCCTGCAGGTATAATCCTGAACCTTTTCTCTAGTATCTACGAGATGGGGGGTGACTGCCTTAGCTTGCTCGAGGGGTCCCTAGCCGGGAGACACATCCTCATCAAGCTCTCGAAATCTTTCTCAATGCACATGGCCTTTTTTACCATCTCGACAAAGTCTTCAAAGTCCCAAGTGCATAACCGTGACTGGATCTCTGGTTAGATACCCTGTTTAAACTTTTTATAACTTATACTCTAAGTCTTTTAAGGCCTTAGGCACAAATCGAGATAGCTTATCAAATCACACCTCATATTGGGTGATAGTCATGCGACCTTGCTTCAGCTTCAGGAACTGAGCTATCTTTTCATTTCGGTAAGATAGAGGAAAGTACTTCTCGAGGAACTTCTTCCTGAACCCTTCCTAGGTCCATGAGTGTTCGGGTGGGATGCTCCTTTGTACACCCTGCCACCAATTTTCTGTTTCCCCTTCCAGAACGTACGTGGTTAGGTTAACCATCTGGATGTTTGAGCGTCCTAGCAGTTTCATCATTTTCGTGATCCTGGCTAGCCAATATTATGCTTGCATTGGATCAGGCGCTCCTACAAACGTAGGTGGCCTAAGTCTCTGGAGCCTCTCAAATATATCTGTGTCCCGGATGTCCCCGGCCTGCGACATCATCCCACGGGTATGGTCCTAAAAAGCCCTCATTATAGCAGTAAATGTGGCATTCTGTTGTTGCATGAACACAGCCTGTTGCTATTGTATAATTATTACCATCTGCCTGAAATCTACAAATGTTGTTGTCCTAGCCTGAGTGCCAAGAAGGGCCTCATCTGTCGGTGCCCTAGACTAAGAGAATCATGAAGGCATGCCCGATGGATTAGCTACAGAAGATGGGGGATTACCACTAGCTTTAGATTCCAAATCAGGGTCCATGAGCCCGGGGGAAAGTCCTAACGTACAAATAGGGCTTCTCTCGCACTAGCATTCTCTCTATGGAAGGTCTGTCACATCGACTGTTTGAGCTTGTTGAGAACGGAGTACGAGAGGCATATCTTCCTGTGAGACTAGAATTCTACATTCAAGTTTTCACTAAACATTCTTCCCAACATAATGGGGAATACTACAAGACTAGTAGTTTAAATGATGGGGAAGTGAGGAATTCATTACAAGACCCCCTTCCTTGTAATAAAGAGGGTAACTTCTATGCCATGTGGCGCCTTATTTCTCCCTTAAGGATTCCTAGTTAGAATTACTTAGTTCAACTGTCATTCTTATAAATTTTCTGAGGCCCTAAGTATATTGTTTATATGTTCGTTTAACTGCTATTC
The DNA here is from genome assembly GCA_037074715.1 of Magnolia kwangsiensis. Lineage (NCBI taxonomy): Eukaryota > Viridiplantae > Streptophyta > Magnoliopsida > Magnoliales > Magnoliaceae > Magnolia > Magnolia kwangsiensis. The sequence continues at coordinate 76,779,777 of CM073578.1, forward strand.
TTAGGAAAATTTCTCTTACACCTAAGTTTCAAAAATATTTGAGTCTCAACATGCTGATTCCTCAGAGTTTTGTACCGATTCTTAATCCCAAGGCCTAGCTATCTCAGACTCTACTCTGATACCAACTTTTAACGCCCTAGTTTTCGAAACCCGAGTATATAACTCATTTTCTAAAAACTCGAGTGTTAACTAAACATGTAGGTAGCAATTTATAATAATCAGAGTACGAGAAATAAAACCAAATGTGGTGAATCTTCATATAACAAAATGTAGTAAGATCCTGGTCCACTCAGTGGAGACTTTATTACAAAACCTAAAAGATTTAAATGTTCAAATGATAAGTAAGAAAAGAAGTAAACTAGCAAATCATTAGTTGAGTTTGTAATATTCCTCTACCTCCTAGCATGGCTCCTCTTCATAAGATTCCTCCTTCAACCTTGCGGAGTCAGCATCTGGGCCTGCTCCATAGACACTCTCACCTAAACTTGCATTCTCTATATAGTTGAATATATGATGAATGAGTGGCCAACTCAGTGTGAATTTCTCTCAAGATTACACACCACCACATTAGTCAAGCATAGTTTTAAATAATAAAGCAATCAAAACATTACACGATGTAGTATTATTTAAAGGCATGGATGCGTGAGTGCACATCAACCTGGGGATTACTACAAGAAATATAGTTTTTACCGACGAAATTTTTTTTGTAGGTAAAGATGCTTTTTACCAACAAAAATTATTTTTGTTGGCAAAAGTTTACTTTTACTGATGAAATTAAATTTTGTAGGTAAAAGTCATTTGTACCTACGGAAATTTTCGTAGGTAAAGGGTGTTTTGAATTTTTGAAAAAGTAAAAAATCGAAAAGTTTACTTTTACCTAGGAAATATAATTTCATAGGGAAAACCCATCTTTATCGACAAAACTGTTCGTAGATAAAGGGTGTTTTGAATTTTTGAAAAAAATCAAAAATCGAAAAGTTTACTTTTACCTACGAAACATAATTTCATAGGTAAAAGTCATCTTTACCTAAGAAAATTTTTGTAGGTAAAGGGTGTTTTGAATTTTTGAAAAAAACCAAAAATTGAAAAGTTTACTTTTAACTACGAAATATAATTTCATAGGTAAAAGTCACCTTTACCTATGAAAATGTTCATAGGTAAAGGGTGTTTTGAATTTTTGAAAAAATAAAAAATTGAAAAGCTTACTTCTACCTACAAAATATAATTTCGTAGGTAAAAGCCATCTTTACTGATGAAACTTGTCATAGCTAAAGGGTGTTTTGAATTTTTGAAAAAACCAAAAACTGAAAAGTTTACTTTTACTTACCAAAGGTTTCATAGGTAAAAAAATGTGTATGAGACTTTTACCTACGACTATTTTCGTAGGTTAAAAACGTGTATAAGACTTTTGCCTATGAAATATTTTGTAGGTAAAAGTATAATATTTAACTTAAATTTCAAACGTAAATGAGACTTTTACCTATGAAAGGTTTCGTACCTGAAAAACATGTAAAAATATAATCTTAAACTTAAATTTCAAATACAGTTGAGAGCTTTACCTACGTAATGGTTTGTAGGTAAAAATATAATCTTTAACTTAAATTTCAAACATAGTTGAGACCTTTACCTACGAAAATGATCGTAGGTAAAAAACGTGTATGAGACTTTTACCTACGAATTGGTTCGTAGGTAAAAATATAATGTTTAATTTAAATTTCAAGCGTAGTTGAGACTTTTGCCTACGAAAATTATTGTAGGTAAAAAACGTGTATGAGAATTTTACCTACGAAATATTTCGTAGGTAAAAGATGTGGATGAAACCTTTACCTACGAAATATTTCGTAGGTAAAAGTCTCTCTCTCTCTCTCTCTCTTTTCTTTTTTCTAATTTTCCAGCTTAAAATTCCTGATATACACTTGTTACAATATCATTCATCATATTCTTCCTGATATACACATGTTATATAATATATTTCATCATATTCACATTCACATCCATCTAAACCCAAACTACGTAAATCCATCCAAACATAAACTACATTCATCCAAACATAAATTACATCCATCTAAACACAAACAATCTTATCCACATGACATTCATCCACGCATAAATACATATAAGTTTAACAACATATATAAAATACAAAAAATTATTCATAGCCTTAGGGAATTGAGAATAGGTTAAGGTTTAGGTTTAGGAAATTGGGTTCGGGTTCGGGATCGGGTTTAGGTTTGGGTTTTCAAGTTTAGGTTAGGGAGTTGAGGTTAGGATTAGGTGTAGGTTTAGGTTTAGGGATTTGAGAATACATTTAGGTTTTAGGTTTAGGTTTAGGTTAGGGAGTTGAGATTAGGATTAGGTGTAGGTTTAGGTTTAGGGATTTAAGAATATATTTAGGTTTTAGGTTTAGGTTTAGGTTAGGGAACTGAGATTAGGATTAGGTGTAGGTTTAGGTTTAGGGATTTGAGAATACATTTAGGTTTTAGGTTTAGATTTAGGTTTAGGTTATAGGTTATAGCTTTAGGGAATTGCGAATAGGTTAAGGTTTAGGTTTAGGAAATTGGGTTTGGGTTCGGTATTGGGTTTTCAAGTTTAGGTTTAGGTTTAGGTTAGGTAGTTGAGATTAGTATTAGGTGTAGGTTTAGGTTTAGGTTTAGGGATTTGAGACTACATTTAGGTTTTAGGTTTAGGTTTAGGTTTTAGGTTTTAGGTTATAGGTTAAGGTTTAGGTTTTAGGTTTAGGTTAAGGTTAATGTTAGGTTATAGGTTATAAGTTTAGGTTATAGGTTATAGGTTATAGTTAAGGTTAGGTCATAGGTTTTGGTTTAGGTTAAGGTTATAGGTTTAGGTTTAGGTTATAGGTTTAGGTTAAGGTTTAGGTTTAGGTTATAAGTTATAGCTTTAGGGAATCGAGAATAGGTTAAGGTTGTTTAGGAAATCGGGTTCGGATTTGGGATCGGGTTTAGATTTGGGTTTTCAAGTTTAGGTTTAGGTTTTTAAGTTTAGGTTTCGGTTTTCAAGTTTAGGTTTCGGTTTTCAAGTTTAGGTTTAGGTTTAGGTTAGGGAGTTGAGATTAGGATTAGGTTTAGGTTTAGGTTTAGGGATTTGAGAATACATTTAGGTTTTAGGTTTAGGTTTAGGTTATAGGTTTAGGTTATAGGTTATGGCTTTAGGGAATTGAGAATAGGTTAAGGTTTAGGTTTAGGAAATCGGGTTTGAGTTCATGATCGGGTTTAGGTTTGGGTTTTCAAGTTTAGGTTTAGGTTTAGGTTAGGGAGTTGAGATTCGGATTAGGTGTAGGTTTAGGTTTAGGGATTTGAGAATACATTTAGGTTTTAGGTTTAGGTTTAGGTTTTAGGTTATAGGTTAAGGTTTAGGTTTTAGGTTTAGGTTAAGGTTAGGTTGTAGGTTATAAGTTTAGGTTATAGGTTATAGGTTAAGGTTTAGGTTTTAGGTTTTAGGTTTTAGGTTTTAGGTTTAGGTTAAGGTTATAGGTTATAGGTTATAGGTTATAGGTTATAATTTTAGGGAATTGAGAATAGGTTAAGGTTTAGGCTTAGGAAATTGGGTTCGGGTTCAGTATCGGGTTTAGGTTTCAGTTTTCAAGTTTAGGTTTAGGTTTAGGTTAGAGAGTTGAGATTAGGATTAGGTGTAGGTTTAGGTTTTGGGATTTGAGAATACATTTAGGTTTTATGTTTAGGTTTAGGTTATAAGTGTAGGTTATAGGTTTAGGTTTAAGTTAGGTTATAGGTTAAGGTTTAGGGAATTGAGAATAGGTTGAGGTTTAGGTTTAGGAAATCAGGTTTGGATTCAGGTTTAGGTTTGGGTTTTCAAGTTTAGGTTTAGGCTAAGGAGTTGAGATTAGGATTATGTGTAGGTTTAGGTTTAGGGATTTGAGAATACATTTAGGTTTTAGGTTTAAGGATTTGAGAATACATTTAGGTTTTAGGTTTAGGTTTAAGTTTTAGTTTATAGGTTTAGGTTTAGGTTTTAGGTTTAGGTTAAGGTTAGGTTATAGGTTATAAGTTTAGGTTATAGGTTAAGGTTTAGGTTTAACTTATAGCTTATAGGTTATAGGTTATAGTTTTAGGGAGTTGAGTATAGGTTAAGATTTGGGTTTACGAAATCGAGTACGGGTTTAAGATTAGGTTTAGGTTTGGGTTTTCAAGTATAGGTTTAGGTTAAGCAATTGAGATTATGATTAGGTGTAGGTTTAGGTTTAAGGATTTAAGAATACATTTAGGTTTTAGGATTAGGTTAAGGTTATGGGTTTAGGTTAGGTTTAGGTTTAGGTTATAGGTTATAGGTTATAGCTTTAGGGAATTGAGAATAGGTTAAGGTTTAGGTTTAGGAAATTGGGTTCAGGTTCGGGTTTAGGTTTAGGTTTTTAAGTTTAGGTTTAGGTTTAGGTTATATGTTTAGGTTTAGGTTATAGGTTTTGGTTAAGCTTAGGTTATAGGTTATAAGTTTAGGTTATAGGTTATAGGTTAAGGTTTAGGTTATAGGTTTTGGTTTAGGTTAAGGTTATAGGTTTTGGTTATAGGTTATAGGTTATAGCTTTAGGGAATTGAGAATAGGTTAAGGTTTAGGTTTCAAAAATCGGGTTTGAGATCGGGTTTAGGTTTGGGTTTTCAAGTATAGGTTTAGGTTTAGGTTAGGGAGTTGAGATTAGGATTAGGTGTAGGTTTAGGTTTAAGGATTTGAGAATACATTTAGGTTTTAGGTTTAGGCTTAGGTTTTAGGTTTAGGTTATGGTTATAGGTTTAGGTTAGGTTTGGGTTTAGGTTTAGGTTATAGGTTATAGGTTATAGCTTTAGGGAATTGAGAATAGGTTAAGGTTTAGTTTTAGGAAATCGGGTTCGGGTTTGGGATCGGGTTTAGGTTTGGGTTTTCAAGTTTATGTTTGGGTTTAGGTTAGGAAGTTGAGATTAGGATTAGGTGTAGGTTTAGGTTTAGGGATTTGAGAATACATTTAGGTTTTAGGTTTAGGCTTAGGTTTTAGTTTATAGGTTTAGGTTTTTGGTTTAGGTTATCAGTTATAAGTTTATGTTATAGGTTATAGGTTATAGGTTATACGTTATAGGTTACAGGTTAAGGTTTAGGTTATAGGTTTTGGTTTAGTTTAAGGTTATAGGTTTTGGTTTAGGTATAAGTTATAAGTTATAGCTTTAGGGATTTGAGAATAGGTTAAGATTTAGGTTTAGGAAATTGGGTTTAGGTTCGGGATTGGGTTTAGGTTTGGCTTTTCAAGTTTAGATTTAGGTTAAGTAGTTGATATTATGATTAGGTGTAGGTTTACATTTAAGGATTTGAGAGTACGTTTAGGTTTTAGGTTTAGGTTTAGGTTTTAGGTTTAGGCTTTAGGTTTAGGTTATGGTTATAGGTTTAGGTTAGGTTTAGGTTTAGGTTATAGGTTATAGGTTATAGGTTATAGCTTTAGGGAATTGAGAATAGGTTAAGGTTTAGGTTTAGGAAACTGGGTTTGGGTTCGGGATCGGGTTTAGGCTTGGGTTTTCAAGTTTAGGTTTAGGTTTAGGCTAAGGAGTTGAGATTAGGATTAGGTGTTGGTTTAGGTTTAGGGATTTAAGAATAAATTTAGGTTTTAGGTATAGGTTTCGATTTTAGGTTTAGGTTAAGGTTATAGGTTTAGGCTATAGGTTATAGGTTTAGGTTTAGGTTTTAAGTTTTGGTTATGGTTAGGTTATAGGTTATAAGTTTAGGTTATATGTTGAGGTTTAGTTTTTAGGTTTTGGTTTAGGTTAAGGTTATAGGTTTTGGTTTAGGTTTAGGTTTAGGTTTTAGGTTTAGGTTAAGGTTATAGGTTTAAGTTATAGGTTTAGGTTAGGTTTAGGTTTAGGTTATAGTTTAGGGAATTGAGAATTGGTTAAGGTCTAGGTTTAGGTTATAGGTTATAGGTTATAGGTTTAGGGATTTGAGAATACATTTACGTTATAGGTTTCGGTTTAGGTTTTAGGTTTAGGTTAAGGTTAGGTTATAGGTTATAAGTTTAGTTTATAGGTTATATGTTATAGGTTATAGGTTATAGCTTTAGGAAATTGAGAATAGGTTTAGGTTAAGGGTGTGGTCCCTATAAATACAGATATAAACATGCCTTTTCTAAATGGTCAGGCCCCTCCAATGCTGTCCATAGGAAATAGACAGCTTTATCATGGTCATAACTGCAGTTCCCACCTTCTAGGGACCTCTGCTCATCTGGATAGCTCTGACGCATATCCGGGTCTGCTCCATTAATTTCGAGTAAATAAATAAACATGACCTGTCTAAATGGTCAGGCCCCTCCAATGCTGTTTATAGAAAATGGACAGCTTCATCATGGTTATAATAGCAATTCTCACCTTCCACGGACCCCCGCTCATCTGGATTACTATCTGGGTGTCAGACCCGACCCGAGTTCGCATGTGTGCATGTGTGTGTGAGTATGCATTCCGTCCATCTTAATCTCGCTGTCCTACCGGTCGAATCTCGGTGACCTGTGACCCTTGGATAGTGTTTGCGGTCATCCATAAGTATAGTCATGAAGACCCGACTCAGATCGAGTTGAAACGTGTGCCATTGCGGCCGCATTATCGTCACGATTCCAACGCCTCATCTCATGTGTAAATCCGACGTGTCCATCAAAAGTTATGGGCCACACCATTTTAGACCCTTAATCACGATATGGGGCCCACTTTACTCATGTGCTCATGTAACACCCCGGATTTTGGCCAATCTGGGATTTGACGTCCTTAGGCAATGGGTCAACTAAAACACCTGGAAAACCGCTCAGAACCCAATTTCATAGCCAAAGAAACCACTTAGGATCAATTCCTATGGAAATTTAGCGTAAGTTAGCTAGCGCAACGCTGGAGTAGCTGGGAAACAGTCCCTGATCACTTTAAATACGTTCTACAAGACCCAAATCGAGTAGAACGTATGACTCCATAATACTCTATAACCTCGGATCAAACTCTAAGCGGGTTTGTTCTCTGGACCACTTTGAATTCTTGTATTGGATTTAGACCGCGCGTCGAAAGTCTGTTACTTCCTATCTTAGACCGTTAGAACCGCCCAGCTGGACTTGACAATCATTTTGAAAATCAAGTCAAACCGATAATCACAGACTATTTCATTGAGCCCGGACTGAAGAGACCGCGAATAGGGACAGAATTGGAATTTTAAATTCAAATCTGGCACACGACTTGACACGTCAGTATTAAGCGTTCTGACCGTCAGAATTCATCCAGATTACACTCTCGGATCAAGAAAAATTTCTATTTATTATTATGAGACTTCCAGCCCTGATCTACGTGCGGTGACCGCTGAACTGAAACTGGTCCGCCACGTGCGATCTGCGAACCCTGTCGGACTGAAAACTTAATGCGCGCTAGATCTGGTACGCATGAGCTTAAGTCCGATCGCATTCGACCAGGGGACCACCAGAAATGCCCTTTTGGACCGAAACAGCCCCGATTTGGATATACCTCAAGTATACTTTGTTCCCAAGCCTGTTTTGGGCACATTTGAGCTTATAAAAGGGGTTGAAACCCTCACTTCTCTCACCCATCCGAATTTGCTAGAAACCCTAGCTAGAGTGAGAGAGAAAGTGAGAGTTTGTGAGAGAAGGTGGGAGAGCTTTTCCTGCTGCTGCTGCACATGCTTAAGCGGCGTATTCCAATCACTTTGCCGGTGATTTCTCCGCGTTTCTAGGTAAGAAATAACCCTAGAAAGTTTCTGATTTGATGCTTCTTTAGTTCCATAGCTTGTTAGTTGATAAATCTCGTAAATCAGGTTCTCTATTCGCCGTAGACGAAGCGTATACGCTCCATTCGAATTCTCATCCCTAAAAGGGAAAAGGTGCGGATTTTAGACGCTTTGATTGACTGTTTCCAAAGCTTTCAATGTCGTTTAATAGTAGATTATTGACGGCATCGCCGTTTGACATGTACAACATGCTGTCCGTTTCCTGTTTCGTAAACTAACGAAGAATATGAGATTTAGGGCATTTTAGTCATTTGTAGGAAGTATAGATTTCATTCATATTTTGCTGATGTGATTGACATGAATTATTGTCGCATTAGAATGTTAGGAATGCGTGCATAATTAGTTTGGCGAAGAGATTCGCCTAAATGCGCATTTCGGGTCGACATACTATATGTAGACTCAAGTGTGTAGTGTAAGTGTTTGTATAAATGCTTGTATTAGTATGTATTGAATTAAATGGTGTTATGAATTAATTTGAGATTGATTTCTCAATTAATATGTTGATGTAAATGATTTCCTACATGTTAGCCGTATGTACGATTTCATTATATGTATGAAATGCATATGTTTGATGTTGCACTTAAGTGGTATGTTATGACATGTACTTGATGATTTCATTATGGTTTAGTTGAGATTGAATTCTCAATTAATAGGCTAATGGAGAGGATTTTCTATATGTTGGCGATATGCATAATTTCATTATATGTGTGAAAGACATGTGTAGGATGATTTACTTAAGTTGTACGTTATAACAGGTGTTAACATGCTCACATGGTTGTATTTCATTTCCATTACTCTTACATGAATGCTGACATGATTCCATGATTGTTTGGGACTATACTTAGTCCAGGCAGTCGGTAACCGAGCGAATTCGTGGTTAGTTTATCTTCGCCACGTACGACGCGTCGATGAACGCGAGCCGTGTTCTGGAGTTGGCGGCAGTGGTTAGGCCACACGAAGTGTTTTACGCACTTCATGTCGTCAACTTGAGATGCGATCGCGCTAGTCGAGCCCGTCAAGTAACCCGACTGGCCATTGTATGTTCACCCTGCATGAGTCATAATTGCTTGAACCTAGGGTACTGAACTTACCATTGTAAACCCTGTTAACCATGGTACCTTGATCCATAAAGACTCATGAGCCGGGCATGGTGGTATGGGACACCGTGGTCGAGCTGTCGGCCTACGCTGGGGCCACAAACCTCCCCGTAGTGACCAGTGAGCACCTAGTCTCGTGAGCAGATTATGGTGGTATGGGACACTATATTCTAGCTGTCGTCCTACACTGATCAGGCGACGAGTCCTTTGTAGTGACCGCGAGCGTATTCTGAGTCTACGGGAGGCGACGACCCTTCAGTAGCAGTAGAGTACAGTAGGCCTGTATTGATAAGGTGATGGGGGAGCGGAGCAACGAGTGCGTGCAACAGCCCTGGCAGCCCTTGCAGCGACCTACGAAATATACATCGTATGAGATTACTAGGAGTGACGACCCTAGACAGGATCTGTGTTGGGATTGATATAAGGGAAGTACCTTAGTTTCCCAATCCTGCTGTTTGAATGGACTAATAATAACTTGAAAATCATATCACCATAGCATTGCATGTGCCTGGAAGATGTGGAGCACTTTAGGGAGTGTGGCATGCCGCAGTCGTAAGATGTTGCCGCATGAGGGTGATTGTCGGTGAGGGCATACATCACGTCATGTCATATTGCATTAACAACAGTATTAGGATTGTTTGATTTACTGCTTTACTATTATCGCATGATTGATTTGAGAACATGTTAATCCTTGCTCTATTATTCCACTGAGTTAGCTACTCACTCCCACGTTACGGGATGGTGTTTCCGGACACCCACCAGTCCCTTTTGTGATTGCAGATGATGGCGCGGCCTGGGAGGCGGAGTTGGACTTAATGATGAGGAGGAGGATTCCTCCTATATGCGTGTTCTGATTAACGGGATTACAGGGAGGTTGATTAGATACTTTGACACTTGTCATTTTATATTTTTAGCGCACTCATGTATATTCATTTTGTCTACTTTTGGAGTATACATGTATGTATATAACCTGGTAACATGTTCACACTCTGGAGACATACAACAGTTTATATATATTATACATACTATTACAGTCTTCCGCTTGTTAATTTAACTGTCTCTGGAGTATGATATGTTGTTCTAGCTTAATCTCACTCATGTTTAATGCGTTATCATAGACAACATTCAATCATACATATCTATGTTGCATAAATAACATTTTGGAACTCGGGAGTTGGGTTTTTGCTCGACCCCCCGATTTTCGGGATGTTACAGAATCCCGTAACGTGGGAGTGAGTAGCTAACTCAGTGGAATAATAGAGCAAGGATTAACATGTTCTCAAATCAATCATGCAATAATAGTAAAGCAGTAAATCAAACAATCCTAATACTGTTGTTAATGCAATATGACATGACGTGATGTATGCCCTCACCGACAATCACCCTCATGCGGCAACATCTTACGACCGCGGCATGCCACACTCCCTAGAGTGCTCCACATCTTCCAGGCACATGCAATGCTATGGTGATATGATTTTCAAGTTATTATTAGTCCATTCAAACAGCAGGATTGGGAAACTAAGGTACTTCCCTTATATCAATCCCAACACAGATCCTGTCTAGGGTCGTCACTCCTAGTAATCTCATACGATGTATATTTTGTAGGTCGCTGCAAGGGCTGCCAGGGCTGTTGCACGCACTCGTTGCTCCGCTCCCCCATCACCTTATCAATACAGGCCTACTGTACTCTACTGCTACTGAAGGGTCGTCGCCTCCCGTAGACTCAGAATACGCTCGCGGTCACTACAAAGGACTCGTCGCCTGATCAGTGTAGGCCGACAGCTAGAATATAGTGTCCCATACCACCATAATCTGCTCACGAGACTAGGTGCTCACTGGTCACTACGGGGAGGTTTGTGGCCCCAGCGTAGGCCGACAGCTCGACCACGGTGTCCCATACCACCATGCCCGGCTCATGAGTCTTTATGGATCAAGGTACCATGGTTAACAGGGTTTACAATGGTAAGTTCAGTACCCTAGGTTCAAGCAATTATGACTCATGCAGGGTGAACATACAATGGCCAGTCGGGTTACTTGACGGGCTCGACTAGCGCGATCGCATCTCAAGTTGACGACATAAAGTGCGTAAAACACTTCGTGTGGCCTAACCACTGCCGCCAACTCCAGAACACGGCTCGCGTTCATCGACGCGTCGTACGTGGCGAAGATAAACTAACCACGAATTCGCTCGGTTACCGACTGCCTGGACTAAGTATAGTCCCAAACAATCATGGAATCATGTCAGCATTCATGTAAGAGTAATGGAAATGAAATACAACCATGTGAGCATGTTAACACCTGTTATAACGTACAACTTAAGTAAATCATCCTACACATGTCTTTCACACATATAATGAAATTATGCATATCGCCAACATATAGGAAATCCTCTCCATTAGCCTATTAATTGAGAATTCAATCTCAACTAAACCATAATGAAATCATCAAGTACATGTCATAACATACCACTTAAGTGCAACATCAAACATATGCATTTCATACATATAATGAAATCGTACATACGGCTAACATGTAGGAAATCATTTACATCAACATATTAATTGAGAAATCAATCTCAAATTAATTCATAACACCATTTAATTCAATACATACTAATACAAGCATTTATACAAACACTTACACTACACACTTGAGTCTACATATAGTATGTCGACCCGAAATGCGCATTTAGGCGAATCTCTTCGCCAAACTAATTATGCATGCATTCCTAACATTCTAATGCGACAACAATTCATGTCAATCACATCAGCAAAATATGAATGAAATCTATACTTCCTACAAATGACTAAAATGCCCTAAATCTCATATTCTTCGTTAGTTTACGAAACAGGAAACGGACAGCATGTTGTACATGTCAAACGGCGATGCCGTCAATAATCTACTATTAAACGACATTGAAAGCTTTGGAAACAGTTAATCAAAGCGTCTAAAATCCGCACCTTTTCCCTTTTAGGGATGAGAATTCGAACGGAGCGTATACGCTTCGTCTACGGCGAATAGAGAACCTGATTTACGAGATTTATCAACTAAAAAGCTATGGAACTAAAGAAGCATCAAATCAGCAACTTTCTATTGTTATTTCTTACCTGGAAACGTGGAGAAATCACCGGCAAAGTGATTGGAATACGCTGCTTAAGCATGTGCAGCAGCAGCAGGAAAAGCTCTCCCACCTTCTCTCACAAACTCTCACTTTCTCTCTCACTCTAGCTAGGGTTTCTAGTAAATTCGGATGGGTGAGAGAAGTGAGGGTTTCAACCCCTTTTATAAGCTCAAATGTGCCCAAAACAGGCTTGGGAACAAAGTATACTTGAGGTATATCCAAATCGGGGCAGTTTCGGTCCAAAAGGGCATTTCTGGTGGTCCCCTGGTCGAATGCGATCGGACTTAAGCTCATGCGTACCAGATCTAGCGCGCATTAAGTTTTCAGTCCGACAGGGTTCGCAGATCGCACGTGGCGGACCAGTTTCAGTTCAGCGGTCACCGCACGTAGATCAGGGCTGAAAGTCTCATAATAATAAATAGAAATTTTTCCTGATCCGAGGGTGTAATCTGGATGAATTCTGACGGTCAGAACGCTTAATACTGACGTGTCAAGTCGTGTGCCAGATTTGAATTTGAAATTCCAATTCTGTCCCTATTCGCGGTCTCTTCAGTCCGGGCTCAATGAAATAGTCTGTGATTATCGGTTTGACTTGATTTTCGAAATGATTGTCAAGTCCAGCTGGGCGGTTCTAACGGTCTAAGATAGGAAGTAACAGACTTTCGACGCGCGGTCTAAATCCAATACAAGAATTCAAAGTGGTCCAGAGAACAAACCCGCTTAGAGTTTGATCCGAGGTTATAGAGTATTATGGAGTCATACGTTCTACTCGATTTGGGTCTTGTAGAACGTATTTAAAGTGATCAGGGACTGTTTCCCAGCTACTCCAGCGTTGCGCTAGCTAACTTACGCTAAATTTCCATAGGAATTGATCCTAAGTGGTTTCTTTGGCTATGAAATTGGGTTCTGAGAGGTTTTCCAGGTGTTTTAGTTGACCCATTGCCTAAGGACGTCAAATCCCAGATTGGCCAAAATCCGGGGTGTTACAGCTCATTTTCCAAGAGTGGGTCCCACCTAGCTCCCTTATCTAAATAAGCTATCATACCTACCCCTAGCCTAAGTAGTAGGCTACCTTCTCTAGAAACCCATCATTAGCCTTGGGTTCTTCCTCCCATGTGCCATGATTACAATCCTCTTCCCTAGCCTAGAAAATAAATGATTGCTTTGCTATATCCCTCTCTCTCCCTTCTCTCTCCCTCATTTTCACTCCTTCTTTCTCCCTTGTAAAAAAATTCAGCCCCTCTTCCCTCCATTCCAGCCCCTTCTCCTCCTTTTTCTTCTCAATCCCTCCATTGAAAACTCATCCCAACCATTGATCCATGTTGCTTGGAGCCTCTAGATGATGGTGATATAAATTTCAAGGTTGATCTAGGTGGGTGCTTTCTTCATCAAGTAAATCTTTTCTCTCCTCATGTAATCTCTTTTCTTTCTCTCATTTGGATGTGTAGGACCCACTAATTAATGTTGGAGATCTTACACAACCATTTAGATGTGGCCATGAGGCCCACATTGTAAATGCATGTCCATGCATGGAATTCTTCCCTTGATGGACCCCTTGCATATGGATTTCTCTTATTTTTCTATGTATGATGAGTCATCTAGGTCCTTTCATGTGACTGGGATGGCATCCCAACCACTCATTTCAAAGATCTAGGCCATGTATCATAAGATCTAGTTGTACAATGTGTTTATATTATTGTTTGTGGTTGTGATTGTGTGGGGACGGCTCAATAGTGGCGGAACCCTCCCCTGATGGCCGGATGCTCTTCCTTCTCTTTCCTTAGTTAGCAATCTGATGATATTATGTGTGGTCCACTTAGTGGGCCTGGATTACCCAAAAGAAAAAGCCCAGGAAGAAAGGGACATCTATACTCAACCTACATGGTTTAGATGCCTCTTTTTGCCACCTTAAATGTTCTTGCAAGGGTGAAAATTTGAAGGTTTGTTCTGAAAAATTATGGGGCCCACTAGGGTGGGCCATAACACCCAATTTATGGGCCAATCCCTTCCTTAATAGGCCCATAAATTTGTTTTATTCCATGCATGCATTGCTGTCCAGAAATTTCTGGATAGATTTTTTATTGGACTTGGGCTTGAATTTAGGACTGATTAGGGGACCTTTTGTACGCATTAAATATATTTTTCTGAAATTTGGGGATCTCATCTTGATGTTCTCCAAATTTCAGCCCCATCCAATCTTCATAAAGGTCCCAAAAGTGTGGTCCAAGTGGGGTGGACAGTCTGGATTTTCTGTACTGTTCCAGCAACATTCCACCCTAGACAGGTTGAAAATTTAAAATTTATTAAAATAGTTTTGGGTGTCTAAAAATTCTAAAAATTTACAGAGATGTGTTCCACCCATGGTAAGAACTACCTAAAAATTTTTAGGGCCAATGGACTGTATTTGGGCATCCAAATGGGTGGGCCAACATAATGTACTGCCAGAAACATTCTGCTGTGCAGTCCAGCAGTATAGTTCCATACAAATAAAATTTTAAAAATATTTTTCTCAGAAGGTGGGCCATATTTCTGAGCTCCATGTTGATTTAGGCTTGATGAGGGACCTTGGGTCTAAATTTCAGGAATTTTGGAGGACAAGAATCTACCCATTTGGATGGCCTGTACACACTATAGTGGTGGCTGGACCGGCCCACTATAATATGGTGTCCAGATCAGTCCGAGTTTCAGGATAGATTGTTTTATTTGAATTAATTAAAATATTTTTAGATGTTTAAAAATTATAAAATTTTAAGGGAGTGTGGCCTACCCATGGAAGGACCACCTTATAAATTTTTAGGGCCATCGGGCCTCTGTACCGACCGTGGTGTGGCCTGCAATTTGGACCAGTTTTGGGTCAAATACCCAGGCGCACCCTTACCTTGGGTTGCTGGGCCTGCATTCTAATGGCATGGCCCACTTGAAGTAAGTGTTGTATATCTCTCTTTTATTTGGTGGGGCTCACTATGATATATGTGGATCACCATGGGTCACTAACCCATCTAAATTAAATAAATTTTTGGACTCCAGCAGGCCCAAGAAATGGGTGGGCTGGAATTCCAGCAAGGGGCCCAAAATTTGCTACATAGTTGATTGTTTAGGAACTATTATGGAACACCAGATTTGAGAGAGTGTTTCACACACTCTTTGCTTTCCTTTCTTAGATATTTTGGGCTTAATGAGTGCTCCCTTGAGGCCCACCTTTGTGGTGGTTTTGTGGGCTAGCCTTAACCAAAATTTTTAATAGTTTTATAGGCTCAATGGGTTGGAAACTTCTTTCTTGAGCCCAAGATTGTGCAAGGGCTGACCTTATTGATTTACGAACCCAATGGGTTGTCTATAAGCTGAGCATGTGTATTAATGGGCCTTGATGCCCTCATGAAGTGTTTAATTATGGGCTGACTTGCAAAGTCCACATAAATACATATTGCGAAGGGCCTTTTTAAGTTTTTGTCTGATGAGGCAAGGCCCACCTTATCGGTATAGGTCTCGCCCTTGTGTATTCTTGAACTTATGAGCTGACCTCTAGTCCACTATAATGTATGAATTGGATGACTTTTATTTTAGGCCATTTCCTTAGGGCCCATTATGTAATATAGTATATGCATGGCCACCCCTTTTGTGGCAGTGATTAGGCCTTTTGGACTCACTTTTTTTGGATAGGCCCATTGATCTTGGGGCTATACTCTCCCATTTATTGTGATGGGCTTAAGGAAAATAATATATAAGAAGTTGGGCTCTTGGCTGCCCACTAAATTGACCCTGTACTTGGGCTAAAAGTGAGGCCCAACTCACTTGTGTTAAATGTAAAACTTGCCCATGTAAATGAATTACTAGGCTGCCCATGAAGCCCACCACAATATGTGAAATTATGACCTTTGTAGTTGGGCCCAAACCTTACTTGAGGGTCCACTATTTGGCCCATAAGTTGGGCTTGGTGTATGGCCTATTAGGCCATATATTGCGTGGGCTTTAGACCTTATATTATATGAGTAATGGCGGGCTACCTCTTGGAGGCCAGTTGAGGTTGAATGTCCTCCTGGGTGATCCTAAGGTAGGCCCATGGGTTTCTCTATGGATGGTTAAAGGCCCACCATAGACCCTAGGCCGTTTGTTTTGGGCTTAATGTGTATGTATGTGGAACCTACCTTAACACATGTTTGGTCCAGGCCATCCAAGCCTTGGATCGCTCGATTATGGATGTATTCTCTACCTTGGGTTAGTGCTGGACTCACAATCCAGTAACAGGCCCACTTGATCTTTTCATGATATATACACACTCTCCATCTGGTGGGGTCCCCCAATGAATATAGTTGGCTTTCATGAGATTATTTCCACATAGTTAACTGATTTCTGGACCTTAGCAGGTCTAAGAAGTTAAACTTGCTAAAAGTTTATCAAAGGGCCTTTAATGTAAAATTTTATGGTTAAAACTTTATTTAGCTGTGGGGCCCACCATATTGAGAACTTGTGTGTGTGTTACATGCTTATAATCTTTAGGCTTTATCAGTGCATTCTTTGGGGTCACCTTTAGTGATCAGATGAGGACCCCATTTTAGATCAGATTTTTTTAGGGCATCCCATGGGCCCAGAGTGGGCAGAGTCATCCCAGTTGGGCCTAACCATATATTGGGCTAGCTTGCACTATTTTGATGGACTTGTGGGCTAAGATAATGATAGTATTAGGCCCTTAGTTGCCCACTTAAATTGTTAAGTTATTGGGCTGATGTAGTTCGACCCTTTTCATCCAAACTTTAACTTATTTAGTCGTATATTGTGTACGCGGGCTGCCCACCAAGTCTGACTCAATGCATGGATTCTATGGCCATTGGAAATTGAGCCTTGGGCCTTAATTTCCCTCTTGGAGCCCATGTTGTTAAAAGTGGTATTTTATCTTTTTATGGCCTATTATGAGAAATATATATGTATATGGTTGGTTACATTTATTTTTATCTTTAATGTAGGCCTTTGGCTTTCTATCCACATCATTCATGATTGATATGCTATTTGGAGAATGGTGGTTAAATGTCCCCATTATGGACCCCTCTAGGCTCGGTTGTATTTAAGAGTGATTGGATGATCATCTTAGACTCTTGTTAGGATCATTTCTATATCGCTTAGACCCATAGTCTGTATACTTAGTCTCGTGGGTTACCCTAGGTAAATAGGTCCCCACTAGAGGTGAGATTCCTTATGAATATTGTCTAAATACATAGTCTTGGTCCCTTCTTAGATAGGAGGAGTGTACTACTTTGTGTATCATCGCATAATGCGTCTAGACCCATCTTCATGGCCCATGTACATCATTGTATGCTTGGTTGACACTATGTGTGTGTGGTTATATTGTGTCATTAGGCATTGCATGATACTTTTCCGGAGGGACATAATATCTCCTCTTGAGCACGTTGGATGCTTGGGATTGATGCATGGTCGATTGCGTGATTCATGCATCTAACATTGCATAGCATATGAGCATTATCGCCCTTGCTTCATCAGGGTTGTAGCCTCCACAGATACATCGTGGATGGCCATGTTTGGACACCGAAAATGTTACTTGAGCATACCGGGTGCATAGGATGCCCATGCGTAAAATTCTCAATACTTCCATGGTACTAAGGATCTGCTCCAGCACCGTGACCGAGTGAAATATATGAGCACACGAGGGCCTTATACCGTTAGGCCGCGACTCCCACTGTCATGTAGTTAGTTGGATAGGGGTGTAGCCTTACTCGCCTGATGTAAGAGGGCATTGTTAGGCTGAGTCTGACTAGCTCGTGAATGGGTCCGCTACCTTCAGGCCTTGTTGGTGATTGGTTGTCCACAGGCGGGTAGTGAGGTCTCTTACGCTCATTTGACTGTGCGGGGTCTGTAGAGCGGCAGTCATCCAGCAGTGTAATGGACCCCAGTGATTTTCTTATGATAAAAATGTACTTGATATGTGGATTGGATATGAGCACTGGCATTACTTCGCAATATTGCATTTTCATCGGCTGTGTAAGCCTCATATTGTATCGCCTTGGCATGACACCCAGTACTCATTACATTACATTACACATTGCACTATATAGCCTTGGTATGGCTTCCTACATTATCATACTGCCTTGGCATATCTTCTTATGTTCATGATCGCCTTGGTAAAGCTAATGGTATTAGTATTGATCGTGACTCCCTTCTACATTCTCTATCTTCTTCTGAGCACCATTGTCACACACTTTCACCACCCTCTAAGCTTTCTATAAGCTTATGCACGATTGATGCATGCAAGAGATCATAACTTGGCTTCTTAGCAACGGAGCTTGGATAGGTGTGCGATCTGAGGACCCAGTGTTGCAGATTCTCTTCTTTCTTTCTTCTGTTATCTTATGTATGTCCTTTTGGACCTGATGTAAGCTTGTAAAAGTTTAAATTCTCAGTGGATTTTGTGATGTGTGCCTTTGTTATTCTCAGATTTACTTGTTGTGATCTTGGGTATGCTCGTATTGGAAATGATTATATTATTGTGAAAATCCTCCTTGTAGGATCCCAGGATCGGAACCTGCCTCAGGAGCGGAGAATGGGGTACTACGGAGGCTGTTGCAGCCATAACTGGTCATCGGATTCCTTATGAGGTCCGGTTACCGAGTCTGGGGTGTGACACCGGGTCTCCTCCATTAATTTCGAGCAAATACATAAACACGGCATGCCCAAATCTTAAAAATGTTGTAGATGGGAAGAAATAAAGAAAATTCTGAAGGTGAAAGCCAAATTTACAAACACAAACTGACGTAAGCAAACCTCTGAACTAAAAAATAATCTAATAACTAATAACATACAACTGGTTGTGCTAAATCCATTTTTTTATGCCATTCCATATTCAATCCCTAAATTCGAAGATTTTTTTTTTGTTAGCTTGTTAGTACACCCCACTATCAGATCACACTTCACTATTAGCCACCCCCAATAAGGATCGTTACGAAGACCTCGTTGTTGAAACGAGGTATCTTTCACTCCTTGGTTAGATGATCACTATATTTCCTCTCTTATCCATTTTGTTCGGAGGGTATAAATCAAAGTGCAAGGCTCATCATTTTTATTTTTATTTTTCAAAATCAGAAATTTTCCATTAGCAGATACTAACTTTGCGGATTTGGCAAGGAGGTCAAGCTGAAAAAAATGTCCCTAGGCCCCAGCAAAGCAAACTCATTCACATTTGGATAGGCCCTAATGGAGATGGTCTCACCTATTGTAAAAAGTGAAACAAAAATTGAATACAGGTTATGAAGGCCGAACGTTATTATATAATACAACGGTGGATTAATGGCCCAAGGAAGTTAGGCTGCATGACCATGGGTCCCACCTATACCAATAAAAAATGCAATGATTCGGTGCATGTCCAGGACTCTCTTTTATATTCTGTCTCATATGTTATATAAAATGATGGTGGATTAATTTTGTCAGGTTGGAGTAACACCGTGTGTCCGTTTTGAACCAAAAAATGAGGCGGATCAAAATCTCACGTGGACAACACCACTTGAAATAGTGGTGATTGATTAATATCCACCAACAAAAACTTCATGGCCCCACCATAAAGTGTATGCCATCTAAGTTGTTAATAAATTATAAAGACCTGATTGAAGGTAAAACACAAATTTCAGCTTGATACAAAATTTTAATTACTAACAATAACTTTTTTATAGCGGGCATTCAATTACTATAGTTTCATGGTGTTGTCCACCTGAGATTTGTAACAACTTAATTTTCAGGACCAAAACCTAAAATAAGCTAGCAAAATGGATGGACAACATAAACATATAACAAATATATCAAGTTGGCTCCATGGTCATGGGCTGATTGAACTCCTGTTGCCCTGCGCGCTTTTCATGTCGTGATAGCTTATGTGGGATGTGGACAGCCTAGTGAAGGGTGCAGTTTAGGTAAGGCAAGGGTAGCAGAGTGGGCGAGGCCCTAACCATGCATGGGGTCCACCTCATTGCATGTGTTGTAGGCCATTCTCCCATTTTGCCATATCATTGTAAGGCATGGTCTAGAAATATTGCAGTTCAAATCTTAGGTGAACCACATAGTTGGGAATAAATTCTCATCATTAAAAACTTCTTAAGAGCCACAATAGTTTTGAATATAGCTGCCATTTGTGTTTTCCCTTCATTGAGATCTATGTTACCTAATCAACATGTTGTATAGCATTCAAATATTACAATGAGCCTTAGGAGCCATTATTTTCTTGTGGTGTGGTCTAACTGAGATTTGGATCCACCCCTTATTTTGAGCCTATGAAAGTAAGCTTGCAAAACATATGAATATACACTATGGTTAGGAAATCACCCACTGAGTTGTTATCCCTGCCTCTCCCAATGGCACCCCATGTTATGTATGTGTTTTATCTATTTTGCCAACTGGTTTTAGTCGGAAAAGCTAAAGCATGCGTTCCCTCATGATGGGTACAGTTGAAAACTTATCGGTGCCACATAAATTTTTATGACGCTGATATTTATGCCTTCTCCTCATCCAAGCTTGTGTTGGTTGGCTCTTTGAATTATCCTTAATTAGGGATTAAAAAACCTTAATTAGGGATTAAAAAAGGAAATCCCCAAAAACATGCAACATTGGAAAACCCTAATTAGGGATTAAAAAATAGAAATCCCCAAATACATACACCATTGGAAAACCTTAATTAGGGTTTGGATATTCGACGTTGAAGAGAGAGGAGAGGAGAGGAGAGGAGAGAAATACCTGCTGCAATGGTCCCTCGCTACTGAAATGGCCGCCGATGTGCAGATCGGTTTGGCTCCCTCCCTTTTTTGGATCAAAGAGAGAGAGAGAGAGAGAGAGAGAGAGAGAGAGAGAGAGAGAGAGAGAGAGAGAGAGAGAGAGAGAGAGAGAGAGAGAGAGAGAAGGGGGATAGAGAGGAATAGAGAGAGAGAGAGTCGGGAGAGTGTTTATTTGCTTACGCTCCTTGAGCTTCGAGTTGTATGAATGGTTTAAAGGATGTCAAAGTTAAATGGGCCCCACTGTAATGTGTGTCGACCATCAACACCATGCATTTAATGGGCCCCCTTTAAATTATGGGATATCCCAAAAATTAGCCATATACGGAACTTAGGTGGGCCATACCAACTAAAATCATGTGAAGAAATGGCTCAAACATATAAAAGCACTTGGTGGGGCTCACCTGAAAATTTGATGCATATGAAACTTTGACTCCTCATCCAAGTGGGACACACATAATGAATGGTCTGGATTTGTGAACCACATCTCGGTGGGCCCAACAAATGATTATGAATATTTTAATGGTGGGTAACCCCTCTCAACTTTTGTATGTGGTGTGGCCTAAAAAAGTCACGGATTGTCTTGATTTTTACACCTCATGCCTATCATGGAATGGTACATCTGACTGATGGGGTAGATGTTAGACACCAGTGACCCAGTCTATGAGCCCCACCATATTTTAATTACAAAATTCACTCTGCTAATCAAATTATATACTCGATGTTAGGTCTTGAGGTTAAAAAAATCAACTAGATCCACAAATTAAATGGGCCACAACACATGAAATGATGTAAATGGGATGTCAACCATATATAGGTTGCCACCATGCCATATATATCTAATCAACTCCATTAATCGGGTTTACATTTCTAGGAAGCTCTTTCACAAATTGTGTTCAATCCAATCTCCACCATAGACATGTGTGCAATCTTGATCACAAATAATTAGTTAATGGGGCCATCTAGTTGGGCTTTCTTACCATGAATTTGGTGAGGAACACAATTTGAGGTACCACCATAGGCATGTATAGTTCATCTCAGGTGTTAGGCCATGGCCCAACTCTCTTCAGCATGAACGGCTAATTGTCTTAGATGCAACAATATACAGTGATTAGAATTTATGGTTTGGTGGGTCATAGGTGCCCTAATTGCCTGATATGTGTAATTTTTTTTACTTAAGGAAGCTGCTGGTGATTTTCTCAAAGACTGACTTGACCTAATGATCTTTACAAAATCTCATTCCATGTGAACGGGGCTTTGGTGGATCCTTGACTATGGGGCATGGTGGGCACCATAGCTAGGGATCCACCTAATCCATGTCCATTATCTATGCATCTTTTTCTTTGAGGAAGTTGCCGATGATTTTGGATAGATGCCACTACCTTAAACATTTACTCATTCATACAATTATGAATAAGCCATGGTGTAATAATCACATTAGTCGGATGATCATAACCCTTTGAATGGAGCCAATTTGCTAACAACCATCCATTGCTTATGATCCATAATTCACATGGTGTCCCTATCCATAATTGACAATGGACCTGGATGGCTTTAAGCATAACCATCAATTAGGGCTGTCCAAGGGCCCTGGCATGGTCAGTTTGTTCTCAGGTTTTGAACTATAGGTGACAATGTATTGGGTTAACTAGTAAGTTAACAGACCTAAGCTGTTCCTAATGAAGGTTGGAGTAAGCCAAATGGGTATGCGTCTGAGTAGGGTTGAACCATATCTAACCTAACCCAACCCAGCCATATAAATAACCAATAGGATGGGCTAGATGAACCAATCCAACTTGGACCATATAGCCCAATGTTCCATTAAAGTTCGGGTCTCACTGTTTCCATTCTCACTGTTTGCTCGTAGTTTAGCCCACTTTGACAATGGATCTATCTCATTTTTTAGATCTCATTCTATCATGGTTCGGAGAAAATGATGGACGGAATATATTTTACACTGTCATTGTAGTTGGCCCACATTAATTCATATCTTCTTATGTTTTCTCTGCATTCATATCTTCTTAATATTATGAACATGTTGGATGTCAAATAAACATTACTATGCACCCAAGGAAGGTATCAATGGTGGAAATCATTCTTCCACACTGTTTCATGTGGCATGGTCCACTTGAGTTTTGGATAATCCCTCCAATTCGGGATCATT
Source organism: Magnolia kwangsiensis (assembly GCA_037074715.1). Lineage (NCBI taxonomy): Eukaryota > Viridiplantae > Streptophyta > Magnoliopsida > Magnoliales > Magnoliaceae > Magnolia > Magnolia kwangsiensis. The sequence goes on from CM073578.1 coordinate 76,802,679, forward strand.
GGCTTGTTCATCCATTTTTCGATATCATTTTAGAGAACAATCCAAAAAATTATTCATATCCAAAGATTAATTAAGTGAACCACACCACAAATAAGGGGAACAAATTGGTTGCTCCCCCTGACACCATCCAATGGCTTGTAGTTGGTGCTTTGTGGGCCCCACCATGACATATGTGTTTAATCCATGTCGTCCATCTATTTTTAAAAATCATCTTATGGAATGAGACAAAAATGAGGCATATCCTAATATGAAATAGACCACATTACAGGAAACAGTGTCGAATGAGCGTCAACCGTTTAAAACATTTTGGGGGCCATAAAAGTTTTGGATCGAGATGATTTTTGTTCTTCCCTTTCATCTAGGCCTGCATGACCTAATAAATAGACTGGACATCAAATAAACAGTACAGTTAGCCTTACAATGATTTTAATGATAGATAACCAATCACTATTATTTTTTGTGGTGTGGTCCACCTGATATTTGAATATGATTCATTTTTGGGCTCATATCCTACAATGAGTTGGCAAAACAAATGGATCTTATGGATATACAATATATAAATCAAAGTGGGCCCACATCTACCCCATCAGTCAAATGCACCATTCCATGGTGGGCCTATGACTTATAAATCAAATCAATCCGTGACTTTTTTGGGCCACACCACATACAAAATTTGAGAGGGGTTACCCTCCATTAAAATACTCATAATCATTTGTTAGGCCCACTGAGATGTGGTTCACAAATCTAGCCCATCCATTATGTGTGTTCCACTTTGATGAGGAGTCAGAACAAATTTCATATGCATAAAAATTTCAGGTGGGCCCCACCAAGTGCTTTTATATGTTTTAGGAATTTCTTCACATGATTTTAGATGGTATGGCCCACCTAAGTTCCGTATACGGCTGATTTTTGAGATAACCCATAATTTAAAGGGGGCCTATCAAATGCACGGTGTTGATGTTTGGCACATGTCATGGTGGGGCCCACACAACTTGACCTTTGTGTTTAATCCTTGCCTGCCCTAAAATTGGATGGTTGAGATGGTCTTATCTAATGACCGAAGTTGTAGGAGCATGGATTGCCAGCTTGGCAAACAGAATGGAGAAACGGAGCTTTCCATTTTTCAAAAAATGACCTCACCCAATCCTGAAGCGCTTAGAATTGTGCCCACATGCGTGCACACCTTCATGTGAAACGGCTCGAGTTTTGGTCAAAATTGAGGGCCGCTCATGATGGAAAATTCAGATCATGTTGATGGGGCATGATGGTGGGCCATAGGTCATCAGAGATAATGTCGCCCATTTAAACTATGTTCGATAAGAAAAAAAATGAGGGAGAGATATTGTAACGCCCTGAAAATCGGGGGGTCGAGCAGGAGCCTAACTCCTGAGTTCCAAAACATCACTTATGCAACGTGCATGAGTATGATTGAGTTGTTTCCTGTGTTAGTACTATAAACATGCGTGGGATTAAACCAAAGCAATAAATCATACTCTAGAAATAGTGTGTAATGCAAGCGGAAGACTGTGACATGTGTGTATCCATATAAGATGTGTAGTCCACTGATAGTCGTCAGAGTATGAGTACAGTGCTGAGTCAAATATACATATGTGCAAATCAAAATATAAAATGTCAAAACCATGGTCCAACTATATGTGGTAAACCCCATAGCCCTGATCAATCAGGATGGCCTAAAAGAATCCGCCCGAGAACTGCATATACGAGAATGCCTCCTTGTCATCGTAAAGATCAGGCTCTGTCTCCTGTGTCGCATCACTATTTACAACTAAGACAGAGTCTGGTTGGTGTTTAAACACCGTCCCAGAACGTGGGAGTGAGTGATCAACTCAGTGGAGCTATACAGTAAAGGTTAACATGTTATCAATTCAGTTAAGCAGTAATGATAAGGCAATACAATCAAACATCCCTAAGTACTCTGGTTAATGCAAGACTGGTATGTATAAATGATGCATGCCCTCGCCTGTACTCCCTCTGTGATCTTCATCTTACGGTCGCGAATGTCAGTCACTTCCTTAGTGCTCTGTCCAACGCCAAATAGCACATGCAGTGTGGTGCATGTACATGATTACCGAGTTCTTATTAATCCTTTTCATACAGCAGGATTGAGAAACTAAGGTACCTCTCTTATATTAATTCCCAAACAATGATCCATTCTAGGGTCGTCAATCTTAGCAAATCTTATACGATGTTATGGTTCTGGGTCGCTGCAAAGGACTCGTCGCCTAATCAATGCAGGCCTAGTTATACCTTAGTTACTACAAAAAGGCTTGTCGCCTCAATGCAGTTTCAAGGTATGCTTGAGGTCACTACAAAGGGCTCATCACCAAATCAGTGTAGGTCAACTGCACGAATATAGTGTCCTATACCATCATATTCAACTCACGAGTCTGGGTTGCTCACTGGTCACTACAGGGAGGCTCGTCGCCCCAGTGTAGGCCGACAGCTCGACCACGGTGTCCCATACCACCATGTCCGGCTCATGAGTTTTAGCAGATCGAGGTACCAAGGTTAACAGGGTTTCGCTGGTGAGTTTGGTACCTTAGGTTCAAGTAGTAGCATCCATACATGGTAAACATACATCGGGTCAATCGGGTTAATTGACGAGCTCGACTAGGACGAGCGCACGTTGAGTTGATCGACATGAAGTACATAAGCATTCCATGTGGCCTAACCACTGCCGACATCCCAAGTACGACTCGGATTCATTGAACACATCCTGTGTGGTGAAACAACTTCAGCCACCAAAACAAGGCCTATTACCGATTGCCTGGACTATGATATAGTCCCAACCGCGTGCAATCACAAAAAATAAGCATATGAGATAATCAAAGCAGTAATGTATATTTAAGTCAAATCCTATAATCATTTGAGCATGCTATGGAATATAACTTAAACATGAATATATAGTACATGGAGGAAATTATACACACAGTTAAACATGAATAAACAGGCTATACAGTACATGGAGGAAATCATACACACAGCTAAGGTAGTTGGGATTCATATCTCAACTCCCTTATAAATCACGCTTTACTAACTACTAACTCATTCAGACATTTTTACAAACACTTAGACTACATCTTCCAACATACATCACATATGTTGGTTATATTACATATTTGGGCAAATCTTCTTGCCAAGGAGTTGTCGCATATATAACATCCATGTACTTACGACAGTTAATCATGGCAATCACAAATTCAAATTCCAAATGCATACAAACATTTCAACAAACACATGAAATACCCTATTCACAACATAGTTTATACGTATACGTAAAGTGAAACAGATATCGCATTTGACATATGTAATGACACCCATGTCAGTAATAAATCATTAACTGACATTGAAAGCCTTGAAAACCATAACCTAAATGTATATAGTCCACACCTTATGCCGGTAAACGTGTAACGAATTTGTTTTAGACGTTTAGTCTTTGTTAACGGCGAATTAGCAACCTACAGCATGAATCAGGTTAACTATATCATTACTTATACTATTTGAAACCCTAGAATGGATTAGGGTTAGGTTTTCTTACCCAAGTACGTTGTTGGAAATACCAGAAGAACTACACGGGATTGGTATTTCAGCAGGTGGATTAGCAGGGAGGAATCCTAGGAATCTTCACCAACTTTTCTCTCACTTTCTCCCTTTGTACTCTCTTCTCTCTCTTAGGATTTTCTCCAAATTCGTATGGAGTGAATGACAGCGGGTTTAAGACCCTTATATAGGCCCAAAACTGATAGAAATAGCCCCAGGGCCATGGTATACTTAGGTTATGTCCAAATCGAGTATGTTCCCTTCTAACGGAGCATTTCTGGAGGTCCCTTTGCTGATTGTGGTCGGACTTAAGCTCCCTGATATTGGATCTTGGTCAAGCTAAGTTTTTGGTCCGATCAGGTTTACAAATTGACCGTGGTGGACCAATTTCAGTTCAACGGTCACCAGTATCTGATCAGGGCCACAAGTACACTGGCATGTGTGGGACATTTCCCCTGATCCGAGGGTGTATTTGGGTTAGATTCTGACAGTTTGAATGCTTATAGTTGGCCAGCACACAACACGACTCAGATTACTTAAATTTGGATTTAATTTTAAAAATATTCACATTTCTCACACACTTCGCTCCGAACTAAAGTAAATTGTCATGGGACACCATCTGGACTTGATTTCTGAGGTGGTCGTCAAGTCCAACAAGACGGTCGTAATTGTATAGTTTTGTTATTATCAGACTTTCGATGTGCAGTCCAGGTCTGATATGGAGTTTCCAGATGCTGCCGAGAGCAACTGGGTTTAAAGATTGCTCCTAGGTTTTAAGGTAATGTAGCGTTAATAATTCTATAAGTTTTGGGTCTTGCAGATCATATTTAAAGTGATTGGTGCTAATTTCCTAGGTAATTTATTTTAATGCTAGTTAATTCTTGTTTACTTTCTAAAGGATTTAGTCCTTAGTGATTTCTGCCTAAGGTGGTACTCGGGTCTTTGTACGGATTTTTCCAGGACGTTACAGAGATTTCTCTCTTTAGGCTCCAGTTTGACCTAGCCTTCTGGTTTGGTGCTTTGCGAGTGTACTCACGAGCCTTAAGGTGGGGTCCACAAGGTTGTATGGTGCAATCCACACCATCCATTTGATTCGAATAGTCCCATTAGGACATCAAACTAAAGATTAGGCATATTCACAGCTTAATTAGGCCATACTTAATGATTTCATGTTCGATTAGTGATTCTTGCCAATCCAACGGTTGAATTTCTTCTAAATTTAATCAACACCAACCCATGGGGTTTTAAGGTTCAAGGAATATCCACATAGTGTTTAGTATTGTGATTTAAGGCCCAGATAATGAGTTCTGACAATCTTAGTTACGTTTACTCCCAGCTTATTCTTGAAGTTCATGAATAATGAACTTGGCGATTCGAGCGCCATAATTGATGTTTTCTAATATCCATACCATTTATGAGTTTCTATGGGTTTAAATAGTAAACGTGGCTAGAGATGAAGCAGATCCAACACTCAAGCATGCCATACTTCTAGATTATGAGTCTTCAATTGTGGATTCTCATCGATTTAATAGTAGGATCATTTTGAATTCAAACACCAATGATCAAAAGGGTCCTAGGGTTCCTTAAGGATGTTTAGATGGAAGTTAACAGTTAGATCACCTTACTATCATGATCTAGATTGTCAATCTGATAGATTAGCTAATTTATGTCTCGAGAATGACAAACGACGGTTCATTCTACCTATTAGGGTGTTACGATAGGTTTTGAATAGGTCGAGATTTTGGAAAGGGCTCTTGTGGACATATTACCCAATCTTCTTTAATAGGGATGATGATGTGATGGTTCATCTTGAAAATCGATGGATGGATGGATTGACCTATGGTCGAAGGTAACTTTCAATAGTCAGATTTAGGCTATAATGAAGACGATTAGTTCAATAAGCTAGGTTACAAGGTAACACCCAATTATTGAAAAGTATGGGGTGTTACACCTAAACCCTAAACTCAGCCCATCCAACCTAGTCAACCCATTCAACCTGGTTAGCCCAATCCTAAAGCCTAGGAATAAAAAACCCTAGAGCCTTGATTTAACTCATCTGGTCAACTCACTTAGTCATCTTACTCAAGCACATAACCTAGTCAACTCACCTAGTTAAGTCCAAAACCAAGCCGAACCCAAGCCCAATCGTAGAAACTACTAGAACCTCAAAGAAGCAACCCTCATAGCAGAGCCTCTAATGCTTTGAGGACATTACCTGCCAAAGGAGGGAGTTCAAATGGGGATTGGTGACATCCAGGTTACCATTGACCACATGACACTCCCCCTCTTTCGAACATCATCCCTTAAGCATGTGAGTTTCTCCTTTTTTGAATATTAAGTGCGTGGTTGAAGTACATTTACTTTGCTGCCCATCTCCTTACCTAAAATTACCCTTTTAGCATCTCATCCAACCCATGAGATGATGCCTTGTGGTAATCTCTAATCCCAGCCATTCAACCATATTTTCCCCTAGGATCACTAGGAATTACTAAAAAACTGGGTTGGTAGACTATAAATAGTCCCCTCCCTTTCTCATTTGACACACACTAATACCTTTTTATTAGAGAACACACCCACACACACACACACACACACACACACACACACACACACACACACCAAGCATCCCTTAGCCTTAGCCATCCTCCACCAAGGAGAGTGAGAGTGAGAGATAGAGAGAGCTTAACCCTGGTCTAGTCTAGCCTGGTCTAAGTTGAAGCCTCCTAAGCCACCCAAGTTCAAATATGAGCCACTCAATCTAACCTCGCGACACTATCGTTCATCCTACTTCTATCAATTGATTGGATCAATGCATTAGCATCGTGTAGCATTCATTCCTTTCTCAACCCTCTCCTCCTTATATACATCAGCATCATAGCGCATTTCATTATTTTCATGCATCTGACTAGCGGACATATACTCTGTGGCTTGCTGATATAATCGAATCTTGCCCATTAGAAACCTTAGCCAGTTAGTCGTTGTTTTAGCATATACATTTTATTACATAATTTTCCTTTGTATCTAACTGGCAGGCGTATGCTATGAGACCTACTGATATAATTACAGGAGGTCCACAAAAAAACTTAGGCATTTGGCTATCATTTTATCATAAGTATCCATACAACATCTAGCATCCTTTACACCTTGCACTTGATTGTTTCGAACATATGCTTAACAACTTGCCAATATAGTTGGATCCTACCCATCAGAAATTCAGAACGATCAATCACTAGTATCATTACATCCCATTATAATTTCATCACATGAGAACTACACTTATTCTTCAGAAATTAGTGAGATATTGTGAAGTAAAGACCGTACATCTATATAGGAAGCGTGGGTGCCTAACACCTTCCCTTTATGTAATCACGGTCCCTTACTTGGAATCTCTAGAACGTGAACTTAGGAGTCATCTTAGGGTTAAAAATATTTGAGTTCTCAACCATAAGTGTTCTCATGGGCTCTAACCAATTATAGAATCATTATAATTGGTTAGTGGTGATGTAATGCCTTACTTTTCAAACCTTGAGCATAACGCTCTTCAGCTTTGAACACCCGAGTGTTATCTATGTGTGCTACATACATACAACAATTTAAAGTAATCCGAGTGCGAGGAATTCAAAAGTTGACATGGTGAACCATTTCACAACAATCATATCAGAATCCTAGTCCACTCAGCTAGGGACTATTAGCACAAAACCATAAGATTTAAATGTTTCAAGAGTCAATAGCTAGAAAGAAAATAAATGCACTATTGATTGAGCCCATAAAATTCCACCACCTCTTGGCGAGGCTCCTCTTCGTAGAAGTCCTCTCCTAATCCTGTGGGATCTACATCTTGGTCTGCCCTATAGACACCCTCATCTACGCCTGTCTTATTGATATAGTTATATATTCAAAGGAACAGTGGCCAACACAGTGGGAATTCCCCTCAAGATTACACACTGCCATATTAGTTAAGCATAGTTCTGAATAATAAAACATACAAAACAATTCCTGATGTGATCTTATTTAAGTGAATGGATGCATGAATGCACATCAACTAGGGATGCACATCTAGTTGACCAAGTGAATTGACTTTTCAATAATCAGTCCATTCATGTAGGAGAATTGGTATTTTAAACAGTTAACTCATTCAACTTGAGAGATAGTGGGCCTTTCAAAATTGGCTCACTTAAGCATGAATGGGCCTTTCAAACAGTCAGCTCATTCAATGCCTAGGGATGGGCCTTTCAAATAGTCAATTCATCCCCAATAGGGGAATGGACCTTTCAAATATTCAGTCCATCCAGGCAAGAGAATGAGTCTTTCGACTCATTCAATTTGCAAAAGAATGTCTTTCAAATAGTCTACCCCCACAAGTGAGATAGTGGGCCTGTCAAATAGTCAGCTCACTTAAGTAAGAATGGGCCTTTCAAATAGTTAGCTCATTCAAGCATGGAAATGGGTCTTTCAAACAGTTAACCCATTCCTAATAAGAAAATAGACCTTTCAAACGGTTGGTCCATTAGAATGCATGATTAATCCTTGCTATTATTATTCCAATTTATAAGCAGCCAATTTAAGAAAGCTCAAAGACCACTATAGCGGGCTTATCACCCAGTATAGGCCGACAGCACGGGCATAGTGTCCCATTCCATCATCCTCGGCCTATGAGACTCCATCATTAGGATGTTATAATGGCATCCTCCTTAACCAGTGGTCAGTCACAATTTAATAGTAGGGCTTGTCAATGTGTAACGCCCCGAAAATCGAGGGTCGGGTAGAAACCCAACTCTCGAGTTCCAGAACATCACTTGTGCAACATCTTCAATGATGGATGAATGTTGGCCATAATAATGCATAAAACATGAAGTGGATTAAGACAAAACAGCATATTATACTCCAGAGACAGTTAAAATTAGCAAGCGGAAGACTGTGATAAATACATAAAATATATAATTAATTGTAAGTCTCCAGAGTGTGAACATGTTACCAGGTTAATTAAATACATGCATACTCAAAAAAAATGAAAAGAAAAGAATATACATGAGTGCTCCAAAAATATAAAATGACAAGTGTCAAGGCGTTTAATCAACCTCCCTGTAATCCCGTCGATCAAAACATGGAGAAGAAGTCCTCCTCATCATCATACGAGTCCGACTCTGCTTCGTGAGCATCGCTATCATTTGAAACTAAAATAGGGACTGGTGGGTGTCCGGAATACCATCCCGTAACGTGGGAATGACTAGCTAACTCAGTGGAATCATAGAGTAAAGGTTAACATGTTATCAAATCAATCAAGCGATAATGGTAAAGCAAGCAAAACAAACATTCCTAAACACTGTGATTAATGCAAGCATGAAATGACATGATGGATGCCCTCACCGACATACTCCCTCATGCGGCACCATCTCATGTCCGCGGCATGCTTTCTTTCCTCAGTGCTCCACATCTTCCACGCACATGCAGTGCGATATGAATATAATTACCGAGTTATTATTAGTCCTTTTCATACAGCAGGATTGGGAAACTAAGGTACTTCCCTTATTTCATTCCCAACAAGGATCTTGTCTAGGGTCGTCACTCCTAATAATCTCATACGATGGTATATTTCTAGGTCGCTGCCAGGGCTGTTGTACGCACTCGTTGCACCGCTCCCCCATCACCTTATCAATACAGGCCTAGTTTATATCCTTATGACTGCATCAAGACTTGTCGCCCCCATGCGTGTCAGGATAAACTCAAGGTCACTACAAAGGGCTGTCAGGGCTGTTGTTCGCACTCGTTGCTCCACTCTCCCATCACCTTATCAATGTAGGCCGACAACAAGAATATAGTGTCCCATACCACCATAATCTTCTCAGAGTAGGGTGCTCATTGGTCACTACGGGGAGGTTTTTAGCCCCAGCATAGGCCGACAGCTTGACCACGGTGTCCCATACCACCATGCCCAGCTCATGAGTCTTAGTGGATCAAGGTACCATGGTTATCAGGGTTATCACTGGTAAGTTCAGTACCCTAGGTTCAAGCAGTTATGATGTATACAAGGTGAACATACAATGGTCAGTCAGGTTACTTGATGAGTCTGACTAGCATGAGTGTACGTTGAATCGATCGACATGAAGTGCACAAGCTCTTCGTGTGGCCTAACCACTGCCGACGACTCTAGTACGACTCGGGTTCGTCATACACATCCTTCATGGTGAATAGAATCCAACCACGAATTCTAAATTGTTACCGACTGCCTGGACTAGAGTATAGCCCCAAGCACAAAGATGTGAATCAGTAATCATATGAGATAAAAAAAATTGAAATAACAAGCAATCCAAGCATGTTAGCAACATGTTTATAAGATACAACATAGGCAATTAAACCATACACAAGTACTTCACACATAAGGAAATTAATTGAAATACGACAAGTGTAGAGGAAGTCATATATATCATCAAATTAGTTGAGAATCCAGTCTCAACGCTAATCTACAACACTATATACTCAATACTTACTAATACATACATTTATACAAACACTTAGACTACTCTACTCCAACGTACTTGACGTATGTTGATTACAACATATAATATGACAGATCCTCATATCAAGGAGATGTCTAATACACAACAATCATGTTCTTACATTCAAAACATATGGCAGACATAAATCATATTGATTTAGGCATTTCAACAAACACTTAGTCTACACACATTAGTCTACAAAGCATATGTCGGCCAATATGTGCATTAGGGCGAATCTCTTTGCTAAACAGATCATACACGCATAACTAGTATAGGTACACGGTAAATACTCATGGCAATCATATCAGCAAAATACGTACGTATACGGTATTTCCTACAAATACCTAAAATACCCTAAATCTCATATTCTTCATACGTATTCGAAATGAAAACAGCATGTTCGATATGTCAAACAACATCCTCATCAGTAATCTATCATTAAATGGTATTGAAAGCTTTAAAAACAGGTAATCTAAGCATCTAAAATCTGCACCTTAGCCGTAGAAGCGTAACGAATCGAACAGAAACTCTATGCTTCGACAACACCTGTATGATGACCTATAACACAAGATACATCAGCTACTTCGCTACATGTATCAAAGGAATCTCTAAAACAGGTTGAGATTAGGGTTTTCTTACCTAAAAATGTGTTGGAATCACCGAGAAAGTGATTTGAATGTGGTGATTAACCACGTGTAGAAGCTGGAGCAAGTGGCAGAAATTCTCTCCCACAACTCACTCACAATCTCTCTTTCTCTCTCTCTCTCTCTCTCTCTCTCTCTCTCTTTCTAGGGTTTCTTACAAATTCGTATGGGAGAGATATGAGAGGGCTTAAGGCCCTTATATAGGCTAAAAAGTCACCTATTTAGACTTCAGAAAAATGTATACTTGGGTTATAGCCAAATCGGGTCTTTTTCGATCTAAAAGAGTATTTCGGGAGGTTCCCTGGCCAAACACAGTCGGACTTAAGCTCATGGATGCTGGATCCTGATCACATTAATTTTTCAGCCCGACAGTGTTCCCAGATCGCACGTGGCGGACCAGTTTCAGTTCAGTGGTCACTGAGATTCGATCGAGGATTTCAAGTACACTGACCTGAGTGAGAAATGTTCCCTGATCCGAGGGTGTATTTGGGTCAGATTCCAACGGTCTGAATACTTATACTTAACCCGTAAGCGAAACATGCCAGATTTATTTAAATGACATTTAATTTTTAATGAATTTCACTCTTTCTCACACTTCTTGCTCCAGGCTCAATGAAATAGCCTTGGAACATCAGTTGGGCTTGATTTTTAAAACGATTGTCAAGTCCAACAAGGCGGTAGTAATTGTCTAAGATTATCACTATCGGACTTTCGACGTGTGGTTTAGATCCAATACAAAGTTTCAAAGGGTTCCTGAGGGCAAACGGGTTTAGAGTTTGATCCTAGATTTTAGGGTAACGTAGCGGTAACAATTCTAGAGGTTTTGGGTCTTACAGATCGTATTTAAAGTGATTGGTGCTAATTTTGTAGGAAGTTTAGTGTAACACCCTGAAAATCGGGGGTCGTGTATAAACTCAACTCCCGAGTTCCAGACCGTCACTTATGCAACAAAAATGGTCATGATTCAATGTTGTCTGATTTAAAGCATTCACATGAGTAAAAGTATACCAAAACTGCAATTCATACTTCAGATCCAGTGATAAAAGCAAGCGGAAGACTAAACAAGATATATATCACTGTATGGAAAAACAAAGTAATCTCAACTGTCTCCAAAGTATGACTACATCTCTGAGTCTCATATACATGTACATAACAAAAGAATAATGTTCAAAAAGAAAAGTCCCACTGATGTCCCCTCGATCCAGGTCACCTACGGGAAGCCGTCATGATACTGCATATACGAGAACTCATCCTGGTCCTCGTCATCATCTAGCTCCACCTCCTGGATCTCATCGTCACCTGCAACTACAACAGGGTCTGGTGGGTGTTGCAAACACCATCCCGTAACGTGGGAATGAGTGATCAACTCAGTGGAATCATAGAGCAAAGATTAGCATGTTCACAATTCAGTCACGCGATAATAGTAAAGCAGTAAATCAGACAAGTCCTAATACTGTTGTTAATGCAAGATGATATGACGTGATGTATGCCCTCACCGACGATCACCCTCATACGGCAACATCTTACGACCGCGGCATGCCACACTCCCTAGAGTGCTCCACATCTTCCAGGCACATGCAATGCTATGGTGATATGATTACCAAGTTGTTATTAGTCCATTCAAACAGCAGGATTGGGAAACTAAGGTACCTCCCTTGTATCAATCCCAACACGGATCCTGTCTAGGGTCGTCACTCCTAGTAATCTCATACGATGTACATTTCGTAGGTCGCTGCAAGGGCTGCCAGGGCTGTTGCTCGCACTCGTTGCACCGCTCCCCCATCACCTTATCAATACAGGCCTACTGTACTCTACTGCACGGAAGGGTCGTCGCCTCCCGTGAACTCAGAATACGCTCGCGGTCACTACAAAGGGCTCGTCGCCTGATCAGTGTAGGCCGACAGCTAGAATATAGTGTCCCATACCACCATAATCTGCTCACGAGTCAAGGTGCTCATTGGTCACTACGGGGAGGTTTGTGGTCCCAGCGTAGGCCGACAGCTCGACCACGGTGTCCCATACCACCATGCCCGGCTCATGAGTCTTCGTGGATCAAGGTACCACGGTTAATAGGGTTTACAATGGTAAGTTCAGTACCCTAGGTTCAAGCAGTTATGATACATACATGGTGAACAAACATCGGCCAGTCGGGTTACTTGACGGGCTCGACTAGCGCGATCGCATATCGAATTGAACGACATGAAGTGCGTAAAACACTTCGCGTGGCCTAACCACTGCCGCCAACTCTCAACACGAATCACATTCATCGACGCGTCGTTCGTGACTATGACCAGTCAGCCACGAATTCGCTCGGTTACCGACTGCCTGGACTAAGTCAAGTCCCACACATCTATGGAATCACTATAAAAGTATTGGAATTTAAATACATCATGTGAGCATGTTAGCACATGTTATAACATTCAACTTAAGCAAATCTTCAAGGCATACTTCCCATGCATATTCAACTTAAGCAAATCCTCAAGCACATACATTCCATGCATGTAATGAAATCATGCATTTTGTCAACATGTAGAAAATCATTTAGGTCGGCATAATAATTGAAAAAATCAATCACAAAGTATCAAATAACATCATTTAATTCAATACATACTAATACAAGCATTTATACAAACACATGCACTACACACTTAGGTCTACATATAGCATGTCGACCCAAAGTGTGCAACTAGGCGAATCTCTTCGCCAAACTAATTATGCACGCATTCCTAACTCCCTAATGCGACAACAAACCATGTCAATCACATCAGCAAAATATGAATGCAAACAGTACTTCCTACAAATGACTAAAATGCCTTAAATCTCATATTCTTCGTTAGCTTACGAAACGGGAAACGGAGAGCATTTTGTACATGTCAAACGGCGATGCCGTCAAGAATCTACTATTAAACGACATTGAAAGCATTGGGAACCGTCAATCCAAGCGTCTAAAATCCTCACCTAGTGTCTTGTAGACTCGGGAATTGAAGCGGAGTGTATATGCTTCGTCTACGGCGAGTAAGGAGCCTAATACATAAGATCCATAAGCCACATCGCCATGGAAACAAGAAAAACTCAAATCACCAACTATTTAGGGTTTTTACTTACCTAGGATTGCGGTGGAATCGCCGGGAAAGCGGTAGAGGAGTGTCGCTTAAGCATGTGCAACACGTAGCACAAGTGGCGGGAAGAACTCTCCCACTCTCTCACAATCTCTCACTCTTTTTCTCTCTCCCAAGCTAGGGCTTCTCTCAAATTCGGATGGGAGAGAGGAGTGAGGGTTTCAACCCCTTTTATAGCCTAAAACATTCCCAAAATAGGCTTGGGAACAATGTTTACTTGGTGCCTAACCAAATCGGGGCCGTTTCGGTCCAAAAGGGCATTTCTGGAGGTCCCCAGGCCAAGTGCGGTCGGACTTAAGCTCATGCATACTAGATCTAGCATACATCCAGTTTTCAGACCGGTTGGGGTCCCAGATCGCACGTGGCGGCCCAGTTTCAGTTTAACGGTCACCGCACCAAGATCAGGCCTATAAGTCCCGTGATATATAATAGATATTTTTCCTGATCCAAGGGTGTAATTTGGCTGTATTCTGACGGTCAGAATGCTCAATACTGATGCGTCAAATTTGTGTGCCAGATTTGAATTTGAAATTCCAACTATGTCCCTATTCACACTCTCTTCGGTCCGGGCTCAATGAAATAGCCTGTGATCATCGGTTTGACTTGATTTTTGGAATGAGTGTCAAGCCCAGCTAGACGGTCCTAACGGTCTAAGATAGGAGGTATCGGACTTTCAACGTGCGGTCTAGATCCAATACAAAGATTCAAAGTGGTCCAGAGAACAAACCGGCTTAGAGTTTGATCCGAGGCTTTAGAGCATTATAGCACCCTTAGTTCCACTCGCTTCGGGCCTTGTAGAACGTATTTAAAGTGATCAGGGACCATTTCCCAGCTATTCTAACGTTGCACTAGCTAACCTAGTCAAATTTTCCAAAGGAATGAATTCTACGCAAATTCGGGTCGAGTTGGTACTCGAGCCCAAGGATGGATTTTTCACGGGCGTTACATTTAGTGTAGCGCTGGCTAATTCACGTTAAATTTCTAAAGAATTTCGTTCTAAATGATATCTCTGGCTTTGGAATTGGGTTCCGAGAGGTTACCAAGGTGTTATGGTCGACCCATTGCCTAAGAACGTCTAATTCCAGGTTGGCAAAAATCTGGGGTGTTACACAGTGTAATGTCAGTCTTATTAAACCCATTAATCAATGTAACTAATAGGTCGGGGGTCCATTATGATCACTAGCAGTCAAGTTACATCCCAAGTCTGGATGTACATGTATAAGTGAGGTTTTCCCACTAATAAATGTAATGGTTCAAGTTTCGCAAGAACATAATTTATAAATATTCTTTACGCATGAATTGATATATAATGTGCAGATGTTTACGCAAGATAAGTATTGAGCATGTAATTAAATTCAATAGTAAACACAAATAATTTGAAAACAGAGTTATTAATTATTGGTAAGAATTAGAGTTGAACTAACACATAAGCTAACATGGAAGAGGAAAATTTAAGGGGTAGAATCCTCACCTTATGAGTTGACTACCTTTTATCCTTTCTTTTTGCTAACTATGAACTTATTCAACACCTATTCGTTTGCTTTGGCGAGTCAGTTCGGTACCACTCGATACGTTCAAGCCTGAGAGGAACAAGTTAGCTTTCTTAGGGAATGATCAACACTAGCTTACTATAGGCAGTATTGAGGTCTCCCCATATCTAGAAATGATTAGGTAAGACGTGAGTTAACTCACTAAGTCAAATTAGTCGATTTGGACGTGGTTGGAAGAGCCTCCTAAGGTTATGCTACCAATTGAATAAGACCCTGAAACAATCATAAATTCAAGTCAACTTATGTAACTTAAGGTGAGTCAACTCGGTCAGTTCCGATAGCCTGACCACCTTGCTGTCATAAGCTTGACCGTGAATGGAGTCGACCTAGCATTGGAGACCCTCCTGGTGTGAGCCGGGAGGTGTAACTCGCAGTTAGCAGTGCAACCCCAACATCTTTGAGGAGTGCAGGGCCGACCAAGCTAGTTTGGCATTTCAGCACTCACACCAACACCCCCGGCAGTTCCAACAGCTCCAGTAGCTCTGTTGGCGAGTCTGGAAACTAGAATCAACCCTAAACCCAGCAGTGTCTTGCTGAACTCCGAGTTCTCCCTCCCTATCTCCCTCTCTTGCTTATCCCTTTGTTCCTCTTCCTTATAGTGGTGTTTCTGGCCTGCACTGACCCAACTCGACTTGGTACAATGTGGCACCAAGTTCAGCACTTATGTCTGTATTCACTCTCTCCTCCCCTTTTTATTTCTCTCTCTCTCTCCCTCTCTCTCTCTTGATTCTCCCCTCTATTCCTTTCCCTTGTAGTGGTATTTCCGGCCTACACTGCCCAACTCGATTCGAGTTGACCAGGTTGACTTAGTGCAGTGCGGCACCGAGTTTAGCACCTGTGTTTGCATTCACTCTCTCTTTCCCTTTCTCTTTTCTCTCTCTAAATTTCTTAGTGGGAATCCCAAGGAAATAACACCATATTTGTAGCCCCAGGGTTCGCTCACAATCGCTCTTGTCCTTATAACAAATGGTTAGGATAGGTCACTGCATCTTGAGCTTCCTCTCCCTCTCTCTGTTTTGCATGGGAATGATCCATTAGTGGGATGGATCTCTCATTACCATGGCCCACCAGACGAGTGCTTTTGATCTATAAATGGGGCCCACTACATTGCGGTTGGTTCTTTAGCTAAAGTAAGAAGATAGGTTGTCATCACTGGTAGATTTTATTGACGGTCCCTCTTGTCGATCCAATCCATTTGTAGGGACCAGATGGGTCCTATGATCATTGTGGGGTCCACTAATCTCATCCTTGATCGCCATCCAATCATCTCACGATATTATTCTTGCCATGGATCTTTTTCTCGCCGGACGGGCGATCTTTTCGGGGGAGCTGCTAGGGCCATTGTTGCCCTAGTGTGGCTGGTCGGGACCTCTTTTGGAGCTTAGGTAGAAGACTCGGATCGAGCCAGCATGTTTTTCCCGAAAAGGAAAACACCTGACTTCTTTTTTCCATTAGTAGGATGTCACTTTTTTCTTAGATTTGGAAGAAAGGCTAGGATTTATGCTGGATGGCAGGCTAAGATTCATAGGAGAGGGCACACATGGATCTCCAATGTGGCAGGGAGAAACAGATGGGAAATCCCAAGTCACACGCGCCTCCACTTTGTTTGGGCCCACATCTGTATGCATGCATGTGTGCATGGAAGTGTGCGGACTACATGGTCCCGATTGGATTCGTGGTTTGATCTTGATGACCAGTTAAGATTTTTGTGGAGGGGCATGATGGTGGGCCATTACTGTCACAGCGGATGGCTCGTTCAAATCCCCTCACGGGCAGGAAACCGAAAGAAGGGAAGGATCCCTCCTTTTTTCAGGATTTATCAGGTCAAGGAAGATTTATCTTGGGCCTTTGGCCCCATGCACTACAGATGCACACTTATGGTGGTGCATACTCAATCCATTATGGGGTCCACAACAGTGTATTGTCTAATCTATTCCATCCATTCTTCTTGGAGGTCACTACTAGGGCTTCTGATCATTGATTAGACATATTTAAAGTTCAGGTGGGCCGCACATTTTGATTGGGGGGGGGGGGGGGGGGGGGGAGTTAGGGATACCTATCGATCTAAGGGTCAATTTAGATTTAACCTAATAATCAATGATTATAAGGGCCCTAGGGTCTACCTAGCTGAACGCCAATGTTTGAATTAGTGGTCTGATGGCCTAGTCAGGTGGTAAATCATCAAATCAAATGTTGTGGACATAATGGATGGTGGATTCATTGAGTCGGGTCCCAAAACTTGTGATGTGTGGTTTAATCATATGATTTTGAGTGGATTGTTATTGACATGATATAAGTTGATCTAAAGTCGATGTTCGATATGTTATTTTGAAAACTAATTGGATGGATGGTTGGGTGAAGGCATTACTATTGGCTTGGTTTATGCCAAAATTATTTTCTTGAGTTAGATTGTGTTTTTACTAACCTAGGTTTCCTTGCCAACACCTGAGTATCGAAAGTGTGGGGTGTTACAAGTGACTCTGGTCAAATATAACATTTTTACTCCTATAACAAAAGCCCTTGAGCGAGGCAACCATGTGGAAAGAAGAGAGTAGATCTCCAGTACCTTCCAGGAATCCACCCCTCTAGCGGCCACAAAATGGAAACTTCAGTAGGGAGTAACTAGCCACATTAGTCACAACCCGACTTGAATAGCAAGATTTTATGGATTCCTAATGGTTACCATTTCTCACACATTTACATCTTCATCCGCATCTGCATTTGCATTCATATTAAAAGAAATAAAAAAAATTGTACCCCCATGAGTTAGGACTCCTCGAAAAAGTCTCCCTTATCGTAACATAATCCGCACCAAATCTCAAGCAGCAATGTATCACCATGAGGAACATGTTTAACCTTTCTATCCTCTCGATCTCATAGAAGCACAGCTTACACAAGCACAATAGGTAGAAGTCATGCCAATAAGAATTGGCACAAGGCATGAAGGTAATATAAGACATGTTCTAACAATTCATGCAAGCACAAGTTGCCGCAACCAAAAACTAAGTTAGTCCAGTTCCACAACAACAATAATCAGTTTATAGACTCTTTCTAACCTCCATTTCAAATCAAGCACAATCGTCAGACTCCGCATAGGATCACTGACACTAGCCAGCGTAACCCTCGACTATGGGGCACTTCTTTTAATACCCTCCCATAGCCAGGAGTCAATCTCAGAACAATCCTGCAACTAGGATTCCCAGTCAATTTCCAAATAACCTCGTAGCCAAGGCTTCCAATCAATGTTCAACATATCCCCACAACCGGGACTTTTAATCAATTTTAAACTAATCCTGTAAACATGATGCCTAGTTAATTTCAGGATAGTTTCATAGCAAAGGTGTCCCATCAATTTCTAGCTCTATTTCAAATTGATCCTCCAAACAGGATCCCTAGTAAATTTCAGAACAGCTTCGCAGCTGAGGTGTCTTATCAATTTTCGCACAATTTCAAACCAATCACGCAATTGGGATTCCAATCAATTTCGAGCATAGTTTTAAACCAATCTTACAATTGGGACTTCTAACCAATTTCCAATTCAGTTTTAAACCGATCCTGCAAATAGGATCTCTAGTCAATTTCTAGCACATCCTGCAACAGGGATTTCAAATCAGCTTCAAGCAGTAGCTTCTCCGACCGAAAGTGTAATGGCTTGGTTTTTTAAACCCAAGTGTACAATTCATTTTTCGAAAACTTGAGTGTTAACTAAACATGTAGGTAGCAATTTATAATAATCAGAGTGTAAGAGATAAAACCAAATGTGATGAATCATCATATAGTAAAATGTAGTAAGATCCTAGTCCACTATGCTGGGGACTTTCGTGCAAAACTCAAAATATTCAAATGTTCAAATAATTAGCAAGAAAAGAAGTAAACTAGAAAATCATTGGTTGAGTCCGTAATATTTCGCTGCCTCATGACTCCTCTTCATAAGATTCCTCCTCTAACCCTACGGAGTCGTCATCTGAGCCCGCTCCATATATGATCTCACCTAAACCTGCATTCTCTGTATCATTGAATATACAATGAATGAGTGGCCAAATCAGTGTGAACTCCCCTCAAGAGTACACACCACTGCATTAGTCAAGCATAGTTTTTAAAATAAGGTAATCAAAACATTACACAATGCAATCTTATTTAAATGCATGGATGCGTGAGTGCACATCAACCTGGGGATGTTGATCCAGTTGGAATTTGGGTGAAGACCATGCATATGGCCGGTCACCAATGTAAGCACATCACGTGCGTACATCATATACAAGCATAGTGACTAAGCTTAAGCATATCCTGTACATGAGTCAATAACGATGGTCTGGGAGCTAGTGAAATGAAACCACACTAAGGGCACGTGCTATAACATTTAGAATTATCCACCCATCATCGTCCATATGCTATGAATGCATGATTAGCTCATCTGTTATTATTTTGATTACAACCAACCAATTTAAGAAATCTCAAAAGTCACTACATGGGGGCTCAATAAGTTATATGAAGTCTTGTTATCTAAAGTCTTGCAAAGAATCTGATGAAGTTCAACAAGTTCAACATGCACTTCCCCTGTGAAATAGACATATATCATACATAACAATCCATATATGTAGCATTCACATCATCGCATTCATGTCTTTCATACACAATACACAATACATTCATTCTCTCCCCCATAATAAACCAATAACACATTTATATGCCAATAACATTAGTATAACATCATTAGAATAACATAGCATTGATAGCATTGGTATTTGAATTCTATAACCACCACACAACCACTCTTCTCCCTTTTGTCACAAGTTGACAAAGGAAGAATAGGATAATGAGCATTAAGAAAATGAAATAATCAATACCAAAGATCATGTAGAAGGAGAAATAAGTACTAAGCATATGAAATCATTAAGGAAAGCATATGAAATAGTTTGGAGTTTTAGGGGTAGCAAGTGTTAATGTAATCATCCAAGCATAAAAAATAAAGTTAAGTTATAATCCCATAAGTGGTAAAGAGGTTATCCCCAAAAGCCATGTAGGCACAACAACCCATGGATTGTAAACCCACATTAATATTCCACCCTTCAGGGTAGCCTCCAAGTCGAGAGTCCATTTTAAGCACATTCAATGACGTTACATCCTAAGTCTGGATATACATATATAAGCGGGGCTTACCACTAATATATGTAGTGATTCAAATTTCACAAGTGACTCATAAGAAATCCATAAGCATGAGAGAATGTACAGATACACCATATATGTTTGCATGCAAGATAAATGTTGATAAAAAGGTTCAATAACTATCGCAAGTGATTAAGAATCATAGGCATAAGTTACCAGTTGAAATTTAAATGGAAACTAATACATAAGATTTAGTAACTATTGTAAGTGATCATGGATTATAAGTTACTAGTTGTAGTTCAAATGGAAGCTATTCCTTAAGATTCGATAACTTACACAAGTGATCATGAATTATAAACTATCGGTTGTAATTTAAATGGAAACTATTCCTTAGACTAATGGGGAATAAAAATAAAATATTACAACATTCACCACTCAACTTGAATTTAAATACAACTATTCACCACATAAAAATAAAGGCATTCACCACATAAACCAGAGGATTATAGTGGTTTGGTGCTTTAAAAATAGCCACACCTACAACAATCCTAAAATTACTCTTCGTGTAATTTTGGCATTCATTATGAAAAGGTTTTCTCAAGGTCACCTTAAAACCTGATACAATTCTTGTGATTTTCGTAGGCTATCATAATCAAAACACTCATTGAGAATTTTAGGTTATCTCAAATAAAACCTACACTGAGATTTTCACTAGCTATCTCAGAAAAACCAAATAAACTTTAGAAGGTTTACTTATCTTCATCGTAGAAGACGTATCATATGCTTGTAGCCGAAGAACCATTTTGTTGAATGTAGAATGTTCCTTGTTCAATCAGATAAAAAGGGTCTAGGGTTCTACTGATTTTAATTAAGTTCAAACCAATGGCTACTTGAAACAATTCTCTTAAATCTCAAAAGAAGAGTACAGTTTACTCTCTTTAGAATTAAACTAGAAAGATATGAGATTAAGGGAATTGAATAAAAAGCTATATAAATTAAATTTATAAATACCATTCAAAAAACTTGTTAATAACTTGAGCTTCTCTCTCTTTTACAAAAGGATTTTGATAATTTACTTGTATAATTCGAAATGAGAGAGGAACTCAATTTATAGGGCAAAGAAGTTGAATCTTCGGCTAGCCTTAGATAGTCTTCGACTAGCCCGAGCAGACCGGATTCAATTCAACGGACTTCAGATTGCACGAGATAAAATTTATCCAAAATTTGGCTGGCCCAAGAGTACCTTCAACTGGTCAAATTTGTCTGCATTCCAAAGAATGAGGTTGTTGGAATTTGACCCGAAGATTCTCTACTTAACCGAATTTCAAGCTCCGACTAGCCGAACTAAAACTTGGGCTAGCCGAATTTGTAATAGAAATTAGTTTTGCTTCAGGCTTGAACTTGAGCTAGCTGAGAAATCTGGGGCTAGCTGAACAAAAAGTTAGGCTGGTTGAATTTCAAGCAAAATAAGCATAAAAACCAAAATTTAAACATTTTTTAAAGCACCTAGTCCTAAGGTCTTTCTAGGGTTTTATACCACATGAGATATATTAAATATCTATACTTCTTTGACTAGACCAAAGTCTCAGATTTCATCTTGACTTTGACCTTGATATTTTATTGAACTTGTGCTTGATCTTCTCTTGGTTCTCTTGATCTTGAGTTATTATCAAAGTTGTTTTGGCTATACAAAATTTGACAACTAAAGTGTGCTTAAACCATTTAGCACTTACAATCTCCCCCTTTGCTAATTTCGTCACAAAACAAATTGAAAGTGCCCTTGTTTGTCAATTAGCTTGAGTGTTGAGTCAGCAAGGTAAGTGAACCCCATAGGAAGATCATTCAAGTTTCTTCATCAACTGGATGTGTGCCCCAGACTCGTCAAAGGTAAACTTAGCCTCATATCCCATGTCCTAAAACATCAGGTATATAAAACCCTTAAAATGGTTTGAACAACATAGGGTTTAAGGTATGAAAACTGTTTTGCAGAATCAGGAAAATCTCTAAGTTTCCAGCCTTTGTCAATTTATCGATACGTACTTCGATGAAATTAGACTTTGTTATCGATGTCCTTGATACTCACTCGATGTTATCGAAATGAGGACTTCAGATGCCCAGCAACTAAAGTGAACTTTGGGTTGAATTCTCGATGAATCAACGACAGGATCAATATCATCGACTTTCGAATATTGAGTTCATTGAAATGGCTCGATAAAATTGAAATCTAGATAGTTTGTTTGTAGAAAATAGCTAAGGAAAAACATGTCATTATCAATGTCTCGAAGAAAGTCTCAATATCTTCGAACCTCAAATCTTGATGATATCAATGGACCTTCGATGATATCAGATTGGGACACAAATTTGACTAGCAAGCTTTCAGGTAAACTTTTTGAAATGTTCAAGGTATCGAGTGTCACTCGATGATATCAATATTCAAAGATCGATCATATCGAGACCAGATCGATATCATCAAAATGGGACACAAACTGTCCAGCGAGTTTATAGGAAAATTTCTTGAAAATATCAATGAATCGAAACCAGTATCGATATCATCGATATTCAAAACCAAATGATATCGAGGGATGCTCGATCATATTGAAACCTGTTAAAATTTCTAAGGCAAGTTTTCTCTCATTTTTCTAAATGTTGATGAATCAAACTATGGGTAGAAGAAATCGGAGTTCGAAATCCAATGACATTGAAGCAATTTCGATATCCTCGATCAGTTGGCAAAAAGATTCAAAAGTGTTTGATAGATGAAGTTTGTGTCATCGAGTAGCCATTCGATGTTATTAAGAGTATACGCTCGATGATATCGAAGCATGCTCGATGATATCAAACTCCGTAAAAAAGTATGATTGTTTTATTTCCGTTGGATCTTTTTGCCTATTTAATGGGAGCTTGCCTTAGTTGTTTGGAGAGAAGATAGATCTTTTATGCGCTTAATTCAGATCACCTACCCAAAAGCCATTTTCTCCCATAGGAGTTCATCCTCTAATCCATCCTCATCATTGATATTTGATAGAGTGGATTGGGGAATGAACTTTCACATTCAAGGATTATCCAGCTACTGTCTTAATGGAAAATCATTGAGCTGAGATACCTTGAATGTTGAGATGCTTGGAATCACTTTACTGCTAAAATAGGAAAACACTTAATAGAGTAGGATTCCAACATAACCTTGACCCAACCCATTGCTATACATTGGAGCATCATTTGTGTTACAGTTCAAGGGAGCTGAAGTTTCTTCATCAACAAAGAAAGATGTCTTCATCTACATGCTTAAAGGGGCTCATGTACTTATCTGTAAGTCATTTGAGTCTAGAGACCCTTTTGATAATTCCTTTTGTAGGATTGGGTTAAAGGTGATTCTCACCCCTTTTAAGTCCTCATAGGAGGCCTCCAACGGGAGAATATGTGTAGGTGCTGTGTGTTGACCCTTTCTCCTGGGGAGCATAAACTCAAGGTTCCTTGTGTGGATCCTTGGCCTGTGTGGCCTAAAAGCTAGGTTCTATGTGTTAATCTTTGCTCTTGTGTAGGGCGTAAACTCTAGGGTCCATGTGTGGATCCTTAGCCCGTGTGGCCTAAAATTGGGTGCTGTGTGTTGACCCTTGCTCCTGTGTGAGGCATAAACGTGTCTTGTGGAGATATGTTAGGTACCTTGTGTAGGTCCTAGAGTTAGCCTTGTGTAGGTTATACTAGTTTGAGGTGAACCTGATTTGAAACCTCCATTAGTGAGATCCGGTACACTCAAAGGATTGAGTGCGTCCGTCGTAAGTGGAGTAGACATATAGTTTAATAACTATAAAAATGACTGTGTTTGGGATTGCTATTTACTCTTAATACTTGTGTGATTTCTTTGAATGTTCTCATAATGCATGCTTACATAATTATCTAGAATTAATTAGAATCACATCTCATACAGTCACATCCGTCATGAACTTTATTTCTCATCTTGTTTATGTTTTGAATAGCTTTATGATTGGATCCTGTATTTAGCTTGGAAGCCATTAACGTTACATTGAAGAAATCCTGATACATGCATATTAATTCAAGATAGGGTTGATAGATTTTTAAATCATCATAAAATCTTATAAAGTCCTATTCCCCCCCCCCCCCCCCCCCCCCCCCCTCCCCCTCTAGGACACTTTGACCTATTCGTACTTCTACTAAGGCTGTCATTACCATAATTTCATAAATATCATAAAAAATATGATAACAAAAAGTTGATCATTGAAGTCTTGTATCTTGTTATCTAAAGTCTTGCAAAGAATCTGATGAAGTTCGACAAGTTCAACAAGCACTCCCCCATGAAATAGACATATAACATACATAACAATCCATATATATAGCATTCATGTCTTTGCATTCATGTCATTCATACAAAATACAAAACACTCATTCTCTCCCCCACAATATACCAAGAACACATTAATATGCCAATAACATTAGTATAACATCATTAGAATAACATAGCATTGATAGTATTGGAATTTGAATTCTATAACCACCACCCAACCACTCTCCCCTTTTTTTGTCACAAGTTGACAAAGGAAGAATAGGATAATGATCATTAAGAAAATGAAATAATCAATACCAAAGATCATGTAGTAGGAGAAATAAGTACCAAGCAGATGAAATCATTAAGGAAATCATATGAAATAGTTTAGAGTTTTAGTGGTAGCAAGTGTTATTGTAATCATCTAAGCACAAAAAATAAAGTTAAGTTACAATCCCATGATGTGATGGAAGTACTTTTTCATCATGTACTTCATCCTAGTGATGTGATGAAAGTACTTTTTCATGTACTTCATTGAAGACTTGTGGGTTTGAACCAATGATTCATGAGATACATGCAATGCTTCAACTTTCCCTTCTAGTGTTGTAAGTCTCTCATCAAACTGAGTGGGCTGGTAGTCAGAATCAGCCTGATCATCTAACTCATCCAACTCATCAAAAATATCATCTACAATAGTGTTTGTAGCTGAATGTGCTCCCTCCTCTTCTTCTTCTTGTCCAGGAAGAGGTTTAAGATTCATCATATTTAGATTGGAATTAATAAATGAGATCCTGGATTTCGGTATTTTAAATGATGGAATTTGAACATTATAATGAAAAGCAAAGCAAGTCATAAGATAGGTAAACAGAATCGAACCATGCTTGGGATGCAAGTGAAATTGAATGATGCTATAGCAAATCAATATGGCAAACAGACACGTATGCTAGACACAACAGAATGAAAAACTCTAACCATGAAGGGAGTAAGATCAGTCTTATTCCTGGCTCGAGGAAAGACATTAGACGTGAAAATCCGATGTAACATACGATATTTGGGGAGCATTTTGTTTACAGGGAGGGCATTACCTGACCGCCATTATGCATTGAAGTGACATAATTTGCGGGTGATCACTTATTTTTTAGAATTGGACCTTTTTTTCCTATTAATGTGGTAATGGGTATGCCATCATCCACACAAACTATGTCCATTAAAGCAGAGATATTTTGCAGTGGAGTTGTTCTAGAAGATGAACTAGCACGGTTTTTGCATGCTGTTCTGTTGGATCGATACTCCATATTAGTTTGCACAAGAAAAATATCAAAGAGAATGATATGAAAAGAGTATATTAGATTTTGAACAAAACCCACCGCAAATAGGATTTCATATGATGGAAAAATAACTCAAATGTTAAACCACTAGATAGTAGAAGAAATTTAAAGAAAAATCACTTACTAGCAAGATTGGAAGGTTGGTTAGTAGAATGGGGCACTGGCTAGAGGAAGAAGATATGAAATAAAGTGGATTTGGGATTTTTTCGCCCCTTTTAGGTGAAATTCGCATAACCATCAGCTAGCCCGAGTATGTACTCGGCTAGTCCGAGTATGTATTCGGCTAGTTAAAAAATCACAAAAGTTTGATTTGTAGATTAATTTATTTTATATTTAATTTTAATATCATTTTATGCATTTAACAACAAAAAATGCATAAAAAGAAACAAGATAATTATTTAACAATGCACAAACTAATATCTTTAAGTTACAAAACCTAGTTCTGTCAAGCGGCATAATTAGTATGTCCGTAAGTTGCTTCTTAGTTTAAATGTATTCATGCATGATAGACTTGTCTTCAACCAATTCTCGAATATAATGGTATCGTATATCGATATGTTTCATATGAGAATGTTGGATTTGATTTTTGGAGATATTAATTGCACTTGAATTATCGCAATATGAAGTCATTGTATCTTGCGAACTTCCATACTTAACTAATATTCTTTTCATCCAAACAAGCTGAAGGCAAGCATTTTCGCTACAATGTATTCAACTTCAGATGTAGAGAGATTGAATTTTATTTCTTTCCAAGCCAAGATACTAAGAAATTTTCTATGTAGAAACATCCACTAATGGTAGATTTTCTATCATCAACATTTCCTACCCAGTCTGCATCAGTATATCCTGTAATTTGTACAGATGTGTCATGCGGATACCATAGACCTAAGTTCCCAGAACTTGTGACATATCTGATTATTTGTTTAACATGAGTTATATGCGATTCTTTAGGATTAGATTAATATCTAGTACATATTCCAACACTAAAAGTTATATCAGGTCTACTAGGAGTTAAGTACAGAAGACTACCAATCATATTTTGGTATAGATGAGAGTCTACACTTTTTCCTGATTCATCTTTTGAGAATTTAAGTGTCATACTCATTGGAGTATCAAAATTTTTACCATTCTCAAAATCAAACCTTTTTACAAGGTTCAATGCATATTTGGTCTATGAGATAAACATTCCATCTTTAAGTTGTTTCACATGTAATTCAAGAAAATAGTTTAGTTCGCCGACCATACTCATTTCAAAGTTGGATTTCATTAGATCTAAAAACACAATAGATAAGTTAGCGCATGTAGATCTATAAATAATATTGTCAACATTGATCTGAACTATTGAAATATGATCGTTATGTTTCTTGATAAATAAAGTTTTATCAACACTACCCATGATAAAATCATGATTATGTAAAAATTTAGTCAAATTTTCATACCATGCTCTGGAAGCTTGTTTTAAACCGTAAAGAGCCTTTTTAAGAAGTAGACATGGTTTGGAAATTTGGGATCTTCAAAACCCTTTAGTTGTTCAACATATACTTCTTCATTCAAATCACCATTTAAAAAATGCACTTTTAATATCCATTTGATAAATTTCAAATCTTTTATGGCATGTAATCGAAATAAATAATCTTATAGAGTCATGGCGTGCAACTGGTGTAAAATTTTCATCGTAATAAAAACCTTTTATTTGAGTTTATCCTTGTACAACTAGTCATGCCTTGTTTCTAATAATATTTCCCATTTTATCAGTTTTATTCTTAAAAATCCACTTAGTTCCAATCACATGTTTATCAGTAGGTCTGGAAATTAAATATCATACATCATTTCTAATGAATTGATTTAGTTATTTTTGCATGGCATTAATTAAACTTTCATCAGTAAGTGCTTCATTTACATTGCTCGGTTCAATTTGAAAAGTAAAGAAGACATGGTTACATATATTTTCTAGTTGTCTTCTAGTTTAAATGCCAGTGCGAGGGTTACCAAGTATTTGATTAGTTGGATGGTCTTTGACTAACCTTGACTCAGTATTGTCTGATTTAGATGAAGAATCAGGTATATTAATCACATTAACATTATCATCATCATCTTGTTTAGGACTGGGTGTGATATGTTGATCATATTTTATAACATTTATAGATTCTTGTATCACCCCAATTCTTTTGTTAAAAACACAGTATGATCGACTATTTAAAGCATAACCAAGAAATATTCCCTCATTGCTCTTGGCTTCAAAACTTTCCAAATTTTCTCAGTCACGTAATATGAAACATTTTCTTTCAAAAGTTTAAAAATATTTAACTGTGGACTTTTTATAAAACCATAATTCATAAGATGTTTTGTTTTTAGCTTTTCTAATATAAACTCGATTTATTATATAACATGTAGTACTAATAGCTTCAGCCTATAGATTTTTTTTCATAAATTCATGTTAGTTAACATTAGACTAGCCAACTCTTGAAGAATTCTATTTTTTCTTTCAACAATTCCATTTTATTGAAGTGTTTTTGGAGCAGAGAATTCATGCGACATACCATGATTATTGCTGTATTTCTCAAAATTGCTATTTTCAAATTCGATGCGTGATCACTTCTTATTTTGACTACAAATAACTCTTTCTCAATCTGGATATGTTTTAAAAATTTTCTGACTTCATCAAGAGTATCTGATTTTTCTCTTAAAAAGGCTACCCATGTATATCTGGCGCAGTTATCAACTATGACCAAAAAATATTTCTTTTCACCTCTACTTTCCATTCTAGTTGGTAAGACTAAATCCATGTGGAGAAGTTCTAGAGTTTTAGCTGTGGCTAAGGAGTTTACTTTCTTGTGACTACTCTTAATTTGCTTGCCAATTTGACATGTGCAATAAAATTTTTCTATAATTTTCAGTTCGGGTAGGCCACGGGTAACGTCTCGGAAAAATTCGTACAGAGACTCGAGTACCAACTCGATCAGAAATCACTTAAGATTAATTCCTTTAGAAAATAAGCGTAAGTTAACTAGCGCCACTCTAGTTTAGCTGTGAAATTAGCACTGTTCGCTTTAAATACGTTCTACAAGACCCAAAACTTGTAGAATCAATGACGCTATAACGTCCTGAAACCTAGGATCAAACTCTAAACCCGTTTGCTCTTAGGAACATGTTGAAACTTTGTATTGGATCTAGACCGCACGTTGAGAGTCTGATATCTACAATCTTAGACCATTATGACCGCTTAGCTGGACTTGACAATCGCTTCGAAAATAAGCCCAACTGATGTTCTGAGGCTATTTCATTGAGACTGGAGCAAGGAGTGTGAGAAAGAGTGAAATTCATTGAAAATTAAATGTGATTTAAATAAATCTGGCACGTTTCGCTTGCGGGTTAAGTATAAACATTCAGACCGTTGGAATCTGACCCAAATACACCCTTGGATCAGGGAACATTTCTCACTCAGGTCAGTGTACTTAAAATCCTTGATCGAATCTCCGTGACTGCTGAACTAAAACTGGTCCGCCACGTGCAATCTAGGAATACTATCGGACTGAAAACTTAATGAGATCAGGATCCAATATCCATGAGCTTAAGTCCGACCACATTTAGCCAGGGGACCTCTAGAAATGCTCTTTTGGATTGGAAAAGACCCGATTTGGTTATAACCCAAGTATACCTTTGTTCCAAGTCTATATAGGTGACTTTCTAACCTATTTAAAGACCTTAAACCCTCTCACTTCCCTCTCATACGAATTTTCTAAAACCCTAGAGAAGAGAGGAGAGAAAGGAGAGAGATTCTGTAAGAGTTGTGGGGAAAGCTTCCTGTCACTCGAACCTGCTGCCAAGCGTGCTTAGCTATCGTATCCCAGTCACTCTTCCGGTGATTCTGACTTCATTCTAGGTAAGAAAACCCTAACCTCAACCTATTTTAGGGATTCTAGCAATACAAGTAGTGAAGTAGCTGACCTATCTTGTGAATTAGGTCGTCATATCGACGTTGATGAAGCTTAGACTTTCTATTCGAATCGATATGCATCTACGACGAAAGGTGAGGATTTTAGATGCTTAGGTTGACTGTTTTCAAAGCTTTCAATATCGTTTAATAGTAGATTATCGACAAGAACACCATTTGATATGTAGAACATGCTGTCCGTTTTTCATTTCGACTGCGTACGGAGAATATGAGATTTAGGGTATTTTAGGCATTTGTAGGAAATACTGTATACGTCTGTAGTTTGCTGAAATGATTTCCATGTGTATTTTTCATGTTATGATATTAGTTAGGCGTGCATGATCTGTTGGGCGAAGAGATTCGCCCTAGTGCACACTTTGGGTCGACATACGCTATATAGACTAATGTGTGTAGACTAAGTGTTTGTATAAATGTTTGTATTAGTATGTATTGAGTAAATGTTGTTGTAGATTAGTTTTGAGTGTGGTTTCTCAATTAAAAGGAGGATGCACATTATTTCCTCCATGTCGTTATATTGAATTGATTTCCTTATATATATGGAATGCATGTGTTTGGTTGATTTGCTTACGTTGTATGTCATAACATGTTGTTAACATGCTTGGATTGTTTGTATTTCATTTCTGTTACTCTCATATGATCACTGATGTTGATTACAAGTGCTTGGGGCTATGCTCTAGTTCAGGCAGTCGGTAATAGATTCAAATTCGTGGTTGACTTCTATTTGCCACGAAGGACGCGTCGATGAACAAGAGTCGTGCTTCGGTTGACGGCAGTGGTTAGGCCACACGAGGTGTTTTATGCACTTCATGTCATTTAACTTGAGGTGCGCTCGTACTAGTCGAGCTCATCAAGTAACCCAACTGGCCATTGTATGTTCACCTTGTATGGGTCATAATTGCTTGAACCTAGGGTATTAAACTTACCAGAGAAAACCCTGATAACCATGGTACCTTGATCCATAAAGACTCATGAGCCGGGCATGGTGGTATGGGACACCGTGGTCAAGCTGTCGGCCTACGCTGGGGCCACAAACCTCCCCGTAGTGACCAGTGAGCACCTCAGACTCGTGATCCGATTGTGGTGGTATGGGACACTACATTCGAGCTGTCGGCCTACTCTGATTGGTAACGAGCCCTTTGTAGTGACCTTGAGCGTATTCTGAGTCTACGTGAGGCAACGACCCTTTCGTAGCAACAAGAGTACACTAGGCCTGTATTGATAAGGTCATGGGGGAGCGGTGCAATGAGTGCGAGCAACAGCCCTGACAGCCCTTGTAGCGACCTAGAAATATAACATCGTATGAGATTACTAGGAGTGACGACCCTAGACAGGATCTGTATTGGGATTGATATAATGAAAGTACCTTAGTTTCTCAATACTACTGTATGAAAGGACTTATAACAACTCGGTAATCATTTTCACATCGCACTGCATGTGCCTGGAAGATGTAGAGCACTGAGGGAAGAAAGCATGCCGCGGACGTAAGATGGCATCGCATGAGGGAGTATGTCGATGAGGGCATCCATCATGTCATTTCATACTTGCATTAATAACAGTATCTAGGAATGTCTGATTGTTTGCTTTACTATTATCACGTGATTGATTTGATAACATGTTAATCTTTGCTCTATGATTCCACTGAGTTGATCAGTCACTCCCACGTTACAGGACGGTGTTTGCAACACCTATCAGACTCTGTCTTAGATGCAGGATGTGAGGAGATCCAGGAGATGGAGCCAGACTTCTACGAGGACCAGGACGAGTTCTCGTACATGCAGTTCTCTGACGGCTTCGCATAGGTGGCCTGGATCAACGGGATTTTTGCTAGTTGGACTATTATATGACATTTGATTTTGGTTTATGATATGTATATGTGACTCAGAGATGTATTCATACTTTAGAGACAGTTCGAGATTATTTTATTTTTCATACAGTGATATATACATTCTTCAGTCTTCCGCTTGCATTTTATCACTGGATTTGGAGTATGAATTGCAGTTTTGGTATAATCTTACTCATGTTAATGCAATAACTCAGACAACTTCGAATCATCAGCATATTTGTTGCATAAGTGATGGTCTGGAACTCGGGAGTCGGGTTTCTACACGACCCCCGATTTTCAGGGCGTTACACCACGTAAGGGATCTCTTTTGATCAATTTGTATAGATCTCTATAGTTTACATGTCTAAAACGTTTATGTTATAGTTTAGTCTCATCTGTTTAGACCATGTAACATGAATAGTTTGTAGAGTAAGATTTATTAATTATATAGCAATTTACAAATGTTTTGCGACCATTTAATATTACACTACCTTTCTCATTTATAATCTCACATTCGTGATCTGAAAATTTTACACTGTTCTTATTATCACTGATCTGAGATATGCTTAAAAGATTATGTTTTAATCCTTCAACATAAAGCACATTTTCAAAGAGAGGCAAGTTAGGAAGTTGTACATTACCTTGGCCAATTATTTTGTAATTACTTCCATCTCCAAAAGTGATTGAGCTACCATTTACTTCATTGATATTTATTAATCTCGCCTTGTTACCTGCCATGTGTCTCGAACATCTAATATCCAGGTACCATCTTGAGTGGCTAATGGCTTTAAAAGTTGTGTGGGCAACAAGACACTTAACCTTTGGAGCCCATTTCATTACGGCTCTAGGGTTAGGAGGATCTTTTGTTTTTCGCTGTAGTTGGGAGTTAGGATTTCTCCTTTTTCTATAAACTCTTGTCTTACCTAAGTTGGATTTCACAAGCTCTTTAAGCAAGTACATAATTTTTTTCAGATAAGATAGGTTTATTATTTCTTTGATGTTTATAGATGGTGGTATTATTGTTTATTTTAGAGACTTGAATAGTTTTTGAATTTGTGAAATCATTATAATTTAAATCTCTTAAAGTCTTTCCTTTAGAGTTCAAGGATTCTTCTCTTACAAAGATAGGAGTAGAATCCTTGGTTTTCAAAGAATTATTTTGAATATAACCCAGACCAGACTTGTCACCACATCTTCTTGATGAGGTTAACAATTTTTCATGTTTTTGGTCACCAAGGGCATATTTCCAAGTATCCATTAAACTCTGAAGGGAAGAAACTTCAAGTTTTATTTTACGTTTTGACAATTTAGAAGATTTAAAACTTAAATCTAATTTTGTTTTTTCAAAACAATTAGAAAAATAAGATTTTTCTAAAATTGCTTTTCCAAGTTCTATTTTTAGTTTAGCATAATTTTCTTTTTAAAATTTTAACTTGACAACAATTTTACAACTCTCTATATATAAGGCATCATAGGCATCTTGAAGATCGCCTTCATTTTTCGGGTCACTTCTTAAAGTTTCATAATCAGACATATCATAGCTGTCTGAAGAATTAACTTTGGCTATTGTCATAAAGGCTTTTAACTCATTTGCATTTTCTTGAACTGATTCATCAGATTCAAAAGTAGTTTTAAAATCAGATGATTCATCCCAAGTAGCTATCATGCCCTTTATTTTATATTTATCCTTTTTAGGACATTTATTAGCCAAGTGCTCATATTCATGATAGTTGAAACATTGACGGGCTTTTGTTTTAGATTTTCAAAAATTTGATTTTCCTTTTCTTTATCAGATAGTGTTTAAAAATATGTTCTTTTCTTATTTTTAAAAATTCTATAAAATTTCTTAGCTAACAAAGCTATATCATCTTCATTATCTTTAAAATCAAAATTAACATTAGTTTCCTTTGAATTAGATTTAGAAGATTTAAGAGCTATAAACTTAACTTTAGGAGATTTGAAATTCATCTCATAAGTTTGAAGAGATCCTACTAACTCCTCAACCTTCATAATATTTGTATCCCATAACTCTTGTATAATAGTAACTTTTGAATTAGACCTATCAGGAAGAGATCGTAGTATTTTTGTGCAAACCTTGCTTTCAGGGATTCTATCTCTAAGACCCCACATGGAATTCATTATGTAATTTAGTTTTGTATAGAAGTCCATAAAAGACTCATTTTCTTCCATACGAATCTCCTTAAATTTGGTTGTGAGGATTTGAATTTTTAATTTCTTGACAATAGTAGTTCCTTCATGTGTCATTTTGAGAATGTCACATGCTTTCTTGGCTGTATCACATGAAATAATTCTTTTGAATTCATCAGGCGATAAAGAGCAAGTTATTGCATTTAAGGCTTTTGCATTTGAACTGCTTTCATTTCTCTCAACCGTGGTCCAAAAAGTAAATGTCGTTTCCTTCATTGATTTTGTTCCATCATCAGTAGTTACTTCTACTATAGGAGAGATCCATTTAGTCAAAGTGGCTTATCACACATTTTCATCTAAGGATTTGAGGAAAATCTTGATCCTGGCTTTCCAATTGAATAGTTTGAACCATCAAAAGGAGGTGGCCTGGTAATAGACAAGCTGTTGAAATTTGACATAATAAAGCTCTGGATCTACCTCAAGGAGGTAAATCTGGAAAAAAATAGAGCAACCCACTCTAATACAACTTGAAAAGGAGAGCTTAAGATGTCCTGGGGGGGGATGTTTAATAGGACTATGCCAAATAATCGAAATAAGTACATAATATGTAAATAAATTAGAGATGTTGGTTCCAAATAATTCGTAGGACAACCTTCCCCTAAAGTTTTAGGTAGGACAACCTTATTTCATGAATTTCTTTAAAATAAAAACCTCAAACTTGCAAGAGTAATTAAAAATAAAATATTACAACATTCACCACTAAACTTAAATTTAAATACAACCATTCACCACATAAAAAATAAAGGCATTCACCATATAATACAGTGGATTATAGTGGTTCGGTGCTTTAAAAACAGCCACACCTACTCCACTCCCAAAAATACTCTTCACGTAATTTTGGTTTTTACTATGAAAAAAGTTTTCTTAGGGTCACCTTAAAACCTGATACAATTCTTGTAATTTTCATAGGCTATCACAATCAAACCCCTCACTGTGATTTTTAGTCTATCTTATACAAAACCTACACTGAGATTTTCACTGGCTATCTCAAAAAAACTAAATAGAGTTTACAAGGTATACTTATCTTAGTTGAAGAACCGCTTTCTTCAATGTAGAATGTTCCTTGTTCAGTCAGATAAAAATGGTCTAGGGTTCAATTGATTTTAATTAAGTTCAAACCAATGGCTACTTGAATCAATTCTCTTAAATCTCAAAAGAAGAGTATAGTTTACTCTCTTTAGAATCAAACTAGAAAGATCTGAGATTAAGAAAATTGAACAATAAGCTATATAAATTTGTAACCTCTCGAAAAAATCTGTACAGAGACCTGAGTACCACCTCAAGCAAAAATCACTTAGGATTAATTCCTTTAGAAATTAAGCGTAAGTTAACTAGCGCTATGTTAGATTAGCTGTGAAATTAGCACTGATCGCTTTAAATACGTTCTGCAAGACCCAAAACTTGTGGAATCGTTAACGCTATAACATCCTGGAACCTACGATCAAACTCTAAACCCATTTGTTCTCAAGAACCCTTTGAAACTTTGTAATGGACTCTGACCGCACGTCGTGAGCCTGGTAGCAATGAACTTAGACCATTATGACCGCGTCGTTGGACTTGACTACCACCCCGAAAATCAAGTTCAAATGATGTCCTGAGGCTATTTCATTGAGCCTGGAGCAAGGAGTGTGAGAGAGAGTAGAATTCTTTATAAATTAAATGTGATATAAATAAATCTGGCACGTGTCACTTGCAGGTTAATTATAAGCATTCAAACCATTGGAATCTGACCTAAATACACCCTCGGATCAGGGAACATTTCTCACTCATGTCAGTGTACTTGGAATCCCTGATCGAGTCTCAGTGACCGCTGAACTGAAACTGGTCTGCCACAGACGATCTGAAAACCCGATCGGACTGAAAAATTAACTGATTAAAGATCCGATGCTAGTAAGCTTAAGTCCGACTGCAATTGATAACAGGACCTCCAGAAATGTTCTTTTGGATCGAAAAAGACCCGATTTGGTTATAACCCAAGTATACCTTGGTTTAAAGTCTAAATAGGTGAGTTTCTAACCTATTTAAGGACCTTAAACCCTCTCACATCCCTCTCATACGAATTTGCAAGAAACCCTAGGAAAGAGAAGAGAGAAAAGAGAGAGATTGTGTGAGAGTTGTGAGGGAAAGTTGTAACATCCCGAAAATCGGAGGGTCGAGCAAAAACCCAACTCCCGAGTTCCAAAATATTATTTATGCAACATAGATATGTATGTTTGAATGTTGTCTGTGATAATGTATTAAACATGAGTGAAATTAAGCCAGAACAGCATATCATACTTCAGAGACAGTTAAATTAACCAGCGGAAGTCTGTAATAGTATGTATAACATATATAAACTGTTGTATGTCTCCAGAGTGTGAACATGTTACCAGGTTATACACATACATGTATACTCCAAAAGTAGATGAAACGAATATACATGAATGCGCTAAAAATATAATATGACAAATGTCAAAGTATCTAATCAACCTCCCTGTAATCCCGTCGATCACAACATGCATAAAGGAGGGATCCTCCTCATCATCATCAAGTCCAGCTCCGCCTCGCAGGCCGCGCCATCATCTGCAATCACAAAAGGTCTGGTGGGTGTCCAGGAACACCGTCCCGTAACGTGGGAGTGAGTAGCTAACTCAGTGGAATAATAGAGCAAGGATTAACATGTTCTCAAATCAATCACGCGATAATAGTAAAGCAATAAATCAAACAATCCTAATACTGTTGTTAATGCAATTATGACATGACGTGATGTATGCCCTCACCGACGATCACCCTCATGCGGCAACATCTTACGACCGCGGCATGCCACACTCCCTAGAGTGCTCCACATCTTCCAGGCACATGCAATGCTATGGTGATATGTTTACCAAGTTGTTATTAGTCCATTCAAACAGCAGGATTGGGAAACTAAGGTACTTCCCTTGTATCAATCCCAACACAGATCCTGTCTAAGGTCGTCACTCCTAGTAATCTCATACGATGTATATTTCGTAGGTCACTGCAAGGGCTGCCAGGGCTGTTGCTCGCACTCGTTGCACCGCTCCCCCATCACCTTATCAATACAGGCCTACTGTACTCTACTGCACGGAAGGGTCGTCGCCTCCCGTGGACTCAGAATACGCTCGCGGTCACTACAAAGGGCTCGTCGCCTGATCAGTGTAGGCCGACAGCTAGAATATAGTGTCCCATACCACCATAATCTGCTCACGAGTCTAGGTGCTCACTGGTCACTACGGGGAGGTTTGTGACCCCAGCGTAGGCCGACAGCTCGACCACGGTGTCCCATACCACCATGCCCGGCTCATGAGTCTTCGTGGATCAAGGTACCATGGTTAACAGGGTTTACAATGGTAAGTTCAGTACCCTAGGTTCAAGCAGTTATGATACATATAAGGTGAACAAACATCGGCCAGTCGGGTTACTTGACGGGCTCGACTAGCGCGATCGCATCTCAAGTTGAACGACATGAAGTGCGTAAAACACTTCACGTGGCCTAACCACTGCCGCCAACTCTCAACCCGAATCACGTTCATCGACGCGTCGTTCGTGGCTATGACCAGTCAGCCACGAATTCGCTCGGTTACCGACTGCCTGGACTAAGTCAAGTCCCACACATCTATGGTATTACATTAACACTATATACCAGGGTATTGGAATTGAAATACATCATGTGAGCATGTTAACACATGTTATAACATTCAACTTAAGCAAATCTTCAAGGCATACCTTTCATGCATATTCAACTTAAGCAAATCTTCAAAGCATACTTCCTATGCATGTAACGCAATCATGCATAAGGTCAACATGTAGGAAATCATTTAGGTCAGCATTTTAATCATGAAATCAATCTCAAACTACTACATAACATCATTCAATACAATACATACTAGTACAAGCATTTATACAAACACATACACTACACACTTAAGTCCACATATAGTATGTCGACCCAAAGTGCGCAACTAGGCGAATCTCTTCGCCAAACTGATTATGCAATCATTCCTAACTCTCTAATGCGGCGACAAACCATGTCAATCACATCAGCAAAATATGAATGTAAACAGTACTTCCTACAAATGACTAAAATGCCCTAAATCTCATATTCTTCGTTAGCTTACGAAACGGGAAACGGAGAGCATTTTGTACATGTCAAACGGCGATGCCGTCAAGAATCTACTATTAAACGACATTGAAAGCGTTGGGAACCGTCAATCAAAGCGTCTAAAATCCTCACCTTTTCCCTTTTAGGGATGAGAATTCGAACGGAGCGTATACGCTTCGTCTACGGCGAATAGAGAACCTGATTTACGAGATTTATCAACTAACAAGCTATGGAACTAAAGAAGCATCAAATCAGCAACTTTCTAGGGTTCTTTCTTACCTAGAAAAGCGGAGAAATCACCGGCAACGTGATTGAGTTGCGTTGCTTAGGCACTTGCAACAGGTAGCACAAGCGGCAAGGAATTCTCCTCCAATCTCTCTCACAAACTCTCACCTTTTCTCTCTCCCAATCTAGGGATTTTTGCAAATTCGGATGGGAGAGAGGAGTGAGGGTTTCAACCCCTTTTATAAGCCTAAACATGCCCAAAATAGGCTCCAAGTCAAGGTATACTTAAAGTATATCCAAATCGGGGCTGTTTCGGTCCAAAAGAGCATTTCTGGAGGTCCCCTGGCCAAATGCGGTCGGACTTAAGCTCGTGCATACTGGATCTAGCACGCATCCAGATTTCAGGCCGGTAGGGTTCCCAGATCGCACGTGGCGGCCCAGTTTCAGTTTAACGGTCACTGCACCAAGATCAGGCCTATAAGTCTCGTGATATGTAATAGAAATTTTTCCTGATCCAAGGGTGTAATTTGGCTGTATTCTGACGGTCAGAATGCTTAATACTGATGCGTCAAATTTGTGTGCCAGATTTGAATTTGAAATTCCAACTATGTCCCTATTCACACTCTCTTCGGTCCGGGCTCAATGAAATAGCCTGTGATCATCGGTTTGACTTGATTTTTGGAATGAGTGTCAAGTCCAGCTAGACGGTCCTAACGGTCTAAGATAGGAGGTATCGGACTTTCAACGTGCGGTCTAGATCCAATACAAAGATTCAAAGTGGTCTAGAGAACAAACCGGTTTAGAGTTTGATTCGAGGCTTTAGAGCATTATAGCACCCTTGGTTCCACTCGCTTCGGGCCTTGTAGAACGTATTTAAAGTGATCAGGGACTGTTTCCCAGCCACTTCAACGTTGCGCTAGCTAACTTATGCTTAGTTTCTAAAGGAATTAACCCTAAGTGATTTCTTTGGCTATGGAACCGGGTTTTAAGCGATTTTTCAGGTGTTTTAATTGACCCACTGTCTAAGGACGTCAAATCCCAGGTTAGCCAAAATCCGGGGTGTTACAAAAGTTCCTGTCACTCGATCCTGCTACTACACGTGCTTAACCATCGTGTTCTAATCACTCTTCCAGTGATTCTGACTTCATTTTACGTAAGTAAACCCTAACCCTAACCTAATTTAGGGTTTCTATCAATACAAGTAGCGAAGTAGCTGACTTATCTTGTGATATAGGTCGTCATATTGACGTTGACGAAACGTAGAGTTTCTATTCGATTCATTATGCTCCTACGGCGTAAGGTGAGGATTTTAGATGCTTAGGTTACCTATTTTCAAAGCTTTTAATGCCGTTTAATGGTAGATTATTGACAAGGACGTTGTTTGACATGTAGAACATGCTGTCTGTTTTCTATTTTGAATACGTACGAAGAATATGAGATTTAGGATATTTTAGGTATTTGTAGGAAATACTGTATACGTACGTATTTTATCGATATGATTGCCATGAGTATTTGTCGTGTTCCTATACTAGTTATGCGTGTATGATCTGTTTGGTGAAGAGATTCGCCCTAATGCACACTTTTGGTCGACATATTCTATGTAGACAAATGTGTGCAGACTAAGTGTTTGTATAAAAGTATGTATTAGTAAGTATTGAGTGAATGGGGTTGTAGATTAGTTTGGAGATTGGATTCTTAACTGATATGATGATGTACATGATTTCCTCCATGTTTGTTATATTGAATTGATTTCCTTATATATATGAAATGCTTGTGTTTGGTTAAATTGCTTATGTTGTATGTTATAACCTGTTATTAACATGCTTGGATTATTTTTGTTTCATTTTTGTCACTCTCATATGATCATTGATTTAGATTACAAGTGCTTGGGGCTATATTCTAGTCCAGGTAGTCGGTAACATATTTGAATTCATGGTTGGCTTCTATTCGCCACGAAGGACGTGTCGATGAACCCGAGTCGTGATTTGGTTGATGGCAGTGGTTAGGCCACACGAGGTGCTTATGCACTTCATGTCGTTCAGCTTGAGGTGCGCTCGTACTAGTCGAGCTCGTCAAGTAACCCGACTGACCATTGTATGTTCACCTTGTATTGGTCATAACTACTTGAACCTAGGGTACTGAACTTATCAGTGAAAACCCTGATAACCATGGTACCTTGATCCATTAAGACGCATGAGCTGGGCATGGTGGTATGGGACACCGTGGTCAAGCTGTCGGCCTACGCTGTGGCAACGAGCCTCCCCGTAGTGACCAGTGAGAACCTTAGACTCGTGAGCCGATTGTGGTGGTATGGGACACTACATTCGAGCTGTCGGTCTACTTTGATTGGTGACGAGCCATTTGTAGTGACCTCAAGCTTATTTTGAGTCTACGTGAGGCGATGACCCTTCCGTAGCAACTAGAGTACAACTAGGCCTGTATTGATAAGGTGATGGGGGAACGGTGCAACGAGTGCGATCAACAGCCCTAACAGCCCTTGCAGTGACCTAAAAATATATCATCGTATGAGACTACTAGGAGTGATGACCCTAGACAGGATCTTTGTTGGGAATGATATAAGGGAAGTACCTTAGTTTTCCAATCCTGCTGTTTGAAAGGACTAATAAAAACTCGGTAATCATATCCATATCGCACTGCATGTGCCTGGAAGATGTGGAGCATTGAGGGAAGAAAGCATGCCACGGACGTAAGATGGTTCGCATGAGGGAGTATGTCGGTGAGGGCACGCATCATTACTGCATCTCATCCTTGCATTAATAACAGTATCTAGGAATGTCTGATTGTTTGCTTTACTATTATCACGTGATTGATTTGATAACATGTTAATCTTTGCTCTATGATTCCACTGAGTTGATCACTCACTCCCACATTACGGGATGGAGTTTGCAACACCTACCAGACTCTATCTTAGATGCAGATAGCGAGGCGATTCAGGAGCTGGAGCCGGACTACTACGAGGACCAGGACGAGTTCTCGTACATGCAGTTTTCTGACGACTTTGCATAGGTGGCCTGGATCAGCAGGATTTTGCTAGTTGGACTATCATATGACCTTTGATTTTGGTTTTTTATTGTATTTGTGACTCAAAGATACATTCATACTTTGGAGACAGATCGAGAATTGTTTTGTTTTACAGATAGTGATATATTTATCTCCTAGTCTTTCACTTACATTTTATCACTGGATTTGGAGTATGAATTGCAATTTTGGTATAATCTCACTCATGTTAATGCACTAACTTAGACAACATTTAATCATAAGCATATTTGTTGCATAAGTGATGGTCTGAAACTCAGAAGTTGAGTTGTCACTCGACCCCCAATTTTCAGGGCGTTACAAGTTGGTATCAGAGCATGATTTGGATTAAACCGGACTTGGGTTATGGTCACACGAGGTACGCTGTCGCCCTTTGACTTAGGTGGGTGCGAGAAAAATATAGGAACACTCATAGGATCCCAGTTTTGCCAATTGGCAAAGTTCATCCAAATCGATCATTTTGATCGACTCCGTGTGCATCCGTGATTGCATGAAACGACCCTGGAACACTTCTAGATCATTTATTGATGGGTCTAGAGCTCTATTGATCCTATCCCAGCTGTTAAACATCACTAAATGTGGATGTGCAACAGTTAGTACCCGAAACGACCTGAAATAGTTTGAAACGGCATCGTGGGCCTACCCACACTAATCCAGAATGATCCAAGGTGGGACCCACATGCATTTGTGGTCCTTAGGACAGCAGGACCTCGCCCAAATGGCGAGGCATCTCTGAAAAACACAGAGGTCAGCGAGGCCTCGCCGGTTATGAGGCCCGGTACGGTCGGGCCTTCAAGCTGACGACATTTGGGGGTTAGGGTAACCCCCTGGTATGTGGGTCATCCCTTAAAACCCTTTCAAAGTAGTACCTCCTTCACAAAACACACCCCCAAGCTCTCCCTTTCTCTCCTATTTTCTGTTTTCCCTCTCAAATCTCGTTTCCAACCACTCCCATCAGTATTTTCTGCCTCAATCCACGCTCCTTCATCATTTGCAGTGGTACACACTCCCCTCTCTCTCCATTCTCTCACATTTTGAGCTCTTACATCCTCCATTTGAAGCTCAAAATCGTGTGAGCTTCTAATCCCTCATGTTTCTTCCTTTTCCCTTTGCAATCCCAGCCTTTTGGGGCCTGTTTCCCTCCTCTCTTAGACTTAGATTCGTGGCATCCCATTAGGTCAGCCCTTTCTCTCCCCTTCATCATTTTCCATGGCCTTTATAGAGGCTATTGTAGCCTTTTTCTCCCTTTCCACCGTCCTCTCTCTCATGGGAAAGAGGAAGAGTGCCGCTGATGAAGTTGGGCCTAGTCGCCCTTCACGTTCAAGAAAGCCAAGGGGTGGCGTCGTTAGTTCAAGTGTCGTCGCCAGTCCAAGTGTTGGGAGAGAACTACACACGAAGCGGGATTTGGATCCCCACGCTCCCATAGGAAGAGCACTGTTGGTAGACTTGACCCATGGCGCGTATGCAGATCGTAGGGTTCTTTTTGAAGTGCCAGTGGATGGGCAAATTTTTATTGAATTTCTGTTGTTTGAGCGCATTGAAGCTGCCGGGTGTGGTTCGCTCTTTGAAGGCTAGTCTCGTGCTAATGTGAGCACTGTTCGTGCCTTTTATGCTCATATTCGAGACCCTACGCTGGAGCCACTGCAGTTCAGGATTCCCTTTGATAGAGATCGGGAAGCCCGATCAATGTTCAGCTGATAGCTCGACTTTTGAACGTGCTTCTTAGCGAGGTACATCCAAGTGCTAAGATCTGAAGAGTGTTCGTGAGCGAGACCGCCGCACTAGGTTTCTATGTGGTGGTTTAGTTGAGTGACAGCGTAATAAGAGCCTCTTAGCGAACCACATGTCAGATGATTTTCGTTTGCTTCACCACATCTATACGTTTAATGTTTATCATGGTAGATTTCCTGTATCAAGTGGGCCAGGGAGAGAAGGTGTCATGCCCATGTTTGTGCTACGACAGATCATCCTCGTAGTAAAATCGAGAAGAACGTCTGAGTCACTTCCCTTTGGTCGGCTCATATGCAAGATTATGCTTGAGTTTGCTTATAGACTTGGGCCGGAGTTGCCTGTGCCGACTCATTACATCAACGACGCTACTATGAACCAAATGAAGATAGGGCCTCGACAGCGTGAGGCTCAGCTTGATGATGACAGTAAGGGTGAATATGATAGTGAAGAGGATGAAAGTGAAGAAGAAGGTGGGGCAGAAATAGAGGAAGAAGGCTGGGAAGAAGAAGAAGAGGAGGTTGAGGATACCGATGAGAGTCCTCCTATGACTCGGGCTGCTAGGGATGCTCACATAGCCTGACTTGAGGAGAGTCAGGTTGCTTTGTGACGGAAAGTCCAAGAACTCCTGGCCGAGGTAAAATAAGAGCTTGAGGGTACCAAGGCCGTAATGAAACGGAAGTTTGGCAAGGTGACTCGCACCTTGAAGGCCATCCTGTGTTGCCTGAAGGATAAGGGTGCCCCTCCTCCATCGCCAAAATCGGACGAGTGATTAGATTGCAGATGTTTGTTGGTCGTATGTAGGTTGTTTTATGTTTTCTGTGTGTGAGCCTGAGAAGGCTTAGTAGTTGGTTTGCGTTGTAGTTGTAGGTTTCACTAGCTTAGTTTCCCATGCGCTTCCTGTCATGATGCATGTAAAGTTATATCTCTTGTATTGTGACAAATTTTGATTTAATGAAATGCATGGAGCTTCTTCAGCTTGCTATGTGAGTGATTGTTGTGGTGTATATGTGCTACTACTGAAAC
Source organism: Magnolia kwangsiensis (assembly GCA_037074715.1). Lineage (NCBI taxonomy): Eukaryota > Viridiplantae > Streptophyta > Magnoliopsida > Magnoliales > Magnoliaceae > Magnolia > Magnolia kwangsiensis. The sequence continues at coordinate 76,846,883 of CM073578.1, forward strand.
TAACTGGGTTGCACCCTATTTTGAATATAGGGAATGCCACCTAAGGTTACTCGGAGCACGACACGTCTTACGCTGGGAGATCCGATGGATCGGGTCCCTCCTCAGAGTGATGATCATATGGACCTTGTTGTGGGCCTGATTCGTGAGACTGTACCTGAGTCTCAACCTTCTACAGGTCCTGCAGTCAGACCACTACCTTTCACACCACCAGTTCGTGAGTAGTACCGTGCGTCTTCCTTGACGCAGTATATGCCTCAGCCTGCTCCACCTCCTGATAGGTTTGAGCAGTTAATGACCATGATGCACTAGCAGCATCAGCAGCTTTTGACTACTATCGCAGGGGCCTTAGCCCAGGTTGGGAGTGTGACTCCACCTGCGCCATCTGTGCATCCAGCTGAGGATGCTGGGACTTCGACTCAGGATGAGGGTATGGCTCATCCTGCACCATCTACCTACCCTACGGGGAATGCTGCTGATACCAGAGGCCTACTTGAGTGATTTCAGCACTTGCGGCCTCCTACCTTTGCAGGTTCTCACAGACCCGAGGAGGCTGAGTACTGGCTCGACTGCATCTCAAAGATGTTGAGGATGCTGCACTGCTCGGAGTCTGAGCTGGTTGAGTTGGCCACTTTCATGTTCGAGAGAGAGGCCAGTTTATGGTGGTATAGCGTGTTGTGGACGGTTGCAGTTGGCTACATATGGACTTGGGCAGCATTCGAGTTTCGTTTCCATGAGAAATTCTATCCGCAGACCTACCGACACGAGAGGGAGAACGAGTTTTTGTGCCTCAGGCAGGGAGGCATGTCAGTTACAGATTACGAGCATCGATTCACAGAGTTGGGCAGATACGTCCCTACGATACTTGCTGATGAACAGATGCGGATACGAAGATTTTTTGAGGGCTTGCGACTTGACATTCGGTCGAAGATGTACTGTGTCAGCATACCCTCTTATGCCGAGCTGATACATATGTCCATGCGGGCAGAGTAGGATGTAGATCGACTGGCACGTTCTCGTGGCCCTATGGTTGCTAGGCCACGACCAGATACCCAGAGCAGGCCATTCCTTGGCAACATGCCTCACATCGACTCTCCTCCTGGGATCACAGCGCCAATACTCTCGATGAGACGCCCGGGTGTGACCTGTATTTACTGCGGAAAACCGGGTCACACTGCAGAGAGCTGGTTTGCTCGGATGAGAGATAACGGGTTTTCACCACCGCAGAAGATCAATCGTCCTCACTCACAGGCATTATCCACTCCACCGTTACGGTCAGCTCCTACTCATCCTTCCTTCAGACCTTCTGTACCTCAGTTCGGCCGCCTCAACAGCCCATGGTACCACGGCCGAATCGACCACAATAGGCTCGGGTGCATGCGCTCATAGCTGAGGCATCCGAGGTATCAGACGGTAGTCCTATGGCTTTCGAGGTTACGACACAGATTGTAGGTATTTCTGTTTTCCTACTGCAGGACACTGGGTCCACTACTTCCCTCATTTCATGCACAACAGTCAAGAGACTGGGATTGGCTACAGCCCCCGCGAAGGGGACGACTCTCATTACAGCTACAGGAGATTTTTTTGACATTATTAGAGTCTGCGAGAGTTATTTGATAGACTTGGGTAGTAGGACAGTGACTGTTAACCTGTTGGTTGTCTCCCTATTCCACTACGACGTCATACTTGGTATGGATTGGCTCACCGAGATGTGAGCCGAGATTGACTGCGAGACTAGGTTGGTGACAGCCTATGGACCTGAGGGCACAACTTTCACCTTTTCGGTTCAGGTCAGTCATCCTTCTCGACTGAGTTGTTGCACTGCTCTGTTGGATTATGATGATGATCCGGGGATGAGAGACATCCCTGTAGTACGAGATTTTGATGATGTATTCAGGTCGATCCCGGGGCTACCTCCTCGGCGTGAGGTTGACTTTACTATCGATCTAATGCCCGGTGCGACACCCATTTCACTACCGATGTATCGTATGCCTCCATGTGAGATGGAGGAACTGAGGAGGAAGATTGATGAGCTGGTAGAGAAGGGTTTCATGCACCCTAGCGTGTCTCCTTGGGGAGCGCCTGTGTGTTTGTAAAGAAGAAGAATGGTACTCTGCGATTGTGTATTGATTATCGCAGGCTGAATCAGGTGACGGTAAAGAACAAGTATCCCTTGCCCAGGATAGATGACTTGTTTGATCAGTTGAGAGGGGCGCAGTACTTCTCAAAGATTGATCATCAGTCAATGTATCACCAGGTGCGCGTCAGGGATGAGGACGTACAGAAGACAGCTTTCAGGACTAGCTTTGGCCATTATGAGTTCCTCGTGATGTCGTTCGCTCTTACAAACGCACCAGCCGTGTTCATGGACCTGATGAACCAGGTATTTTGGCCATTCCTCTATCGATTCGTCATTGTATTCATTGATGACATCTAGATATACTTCAGGAGTCGAGAGGAGCATGAGGAGCACTTGCGCTCAGTCCTGGATGCTCTTAAACGACATCAATTGTTTGCTCAGTTCGGGAAGTGTGACTTCTGGAAGGAAGAAGTCAAGTTCCTGGGACACGTGGTGTCTAAGGAAGGCATATCAGTAGACCTCGCCAAGGTAGCCGTAATTCAGGGCTGGGAGCAGCCTGGTTCAGTCACTGAGGTGAGGAGTTTTAAGGGTTTGGCAGGCTACTACATTTCATTTGAGATTTCTCGAAGATCGCCAGACCTCTATCTCAGTTGACATGGAAGGATTTGAAGTTTACCTGGAATGCAAAGGCCGAAGCAGCTTTTCAGGAGTTGAAGGACAAGATGACGTCCGCCCCTGTGCTAGTATTTCCAGAGCAACGGGTTAAGTATACGATATATACAGACGCGTCCCGCGTTGGTCTAGGTTGTGTCCTTATGCAGAAGGACAAGGTGATTACATATGCCTCGAGATAGTTGAGGAAGCACGAGGAGAATTACCCTACACACGACCTAGAGTTGGCAGCGGTCATTTTCGCACTGAAGCTCTGGAGACATTACCTCTATGGAGAGGAGTTCAAGCTCTTTTGCGACCACAAGAGCCTTAAGTATATATTCACGCAGCGAGACCTGAATATGAGGCAGCGACGATAGATGGAGACCTTGAAGGACTTTAAGTTTGAGGTTTCCTACTATCCTGGCAAGGCGAACCTGGTGGCTGATGCCTTGAGCAGCAAGAAGGTGATAGAGTTCGTGGCTCCACTGATGGTATCTGAGTGGGACATGGTTGAGTTTTTGCGAGACATTGAGCAGAAACTCACTATGGAGGAGCCATTCGAGGTTATCGCACACGTTCAGGTGCGACCTCTTATCGATGACAGGGTCATCGCGGCGCAGGGGGATGATGAGCGTCTGAATGAGCTTCGAGAGTAGGCCAGTGACGATGCAGACGCCGAGTGGTGAGTTGGAACGGATGGGGACTTACGTTATCGTGGCCGCCTATGCATCTCAGACATTCCCGACTTGAGATGAGAGATTCTCGAGGCTACGCACAGTTCTAGACTTACGATACATCTTGGCAGCACAAAGATGTATCGTGACATGAAGAGGACCTATTGGTGGGATGGCATGAAGACCCACATCGTAAATTTTGTGTCCCGTTGTCTCACTTGCCAGCAGGTGAAGGTAAATCATCACCGACCTCCTGGTCTCCTTCAGCCTATTCCCATAGCTGAGTGGAAGTGGGACTTTATTTCTATGGATTTCATTTTGAGACTGCCGAAGATGAGGAAGGGCTACGACTCTATATGGGTGATCGTCGACCGTTTGACGAAGTCGACGCACTTCCTACCGATTAGAGTTACGAACTCTGCAGACGAGTTGGCTAGACTATACATCAGGGAGATAGTGCGTCTGCATGGAGTTCCCTTAGAGATCGTGTCGGACAGAGACACGCGCTTTACTTCTATTTTCTGGACTCGCATCCAGGAAGCTATGGGTGTGAAGTTGAAGTTCAGTGCTGCATTCCACCCACAGACAGATGGACAGACAGAGCGGGTGAACCAGATTCTAGAGGACATGCTGCGGGCTTGCGTGTTTGATTTCAAAGATAGTTGGGATGATTGTCTTTCATATGCGGAGTTCGCATACAACAACAGTTTTTAGGCCAGTATCGGTATGACACCTTATGAGGCCTTGTATGAGCATCCTTATCGAGCACCGCATTGCTAGGCAGAGGCCGATGAGCATAGATTGATTGGCCCAGAGATAGTGTAGACGACCTCGGAAAAGATTGACATCATCAGAGGCCGACTTCTTACAGTGCAGAGCAGGCAGAAGAGTTATACCGATACGAGACGGCGCCCACTAGAGTTCGTGGTTGGAGATCACGTATTTTTGAGAGTTTCCCCTATGAAGGGAGTTCTTCGGTTCGGGAAGAAGGGGAAGCTAGCACCGTGATTTATTGGTCCATTCCAGATTCTTGACTATGTGGGTGCAGTAGCATATCATCTGGCTTTTTCTACGCCTCTCGCGAGCGTACACAACGTATTTCATATTTCTATGCTGAAGAAATACGTTCCTGATCCTTCCCATATCATTAGATGAGAGCAGGTGCAGTTAGGTGAGGATGTTACATATATACTGCGACCGGTGCGTATATTAGACAGGAAGGAGCATGTATTGCGTAGCAAGGTCATCCCCCTTGTGAAGGTGTAGTGGACGCATCACACTGAAGAGGAGGCTACTTGGGAGACAGAAGCCGAAATCAGAAAGAACTACCCACAGCTTCTCGAGGAGTACGAAAAGGTATAAATTTCGAGGACAAAATTTATTGTTTAAGGGGAGTAGATTATAACGTCTCGAAAAAATCCGTACAGAGACCCGAGTACCACCTCAGGCAAAAATCACTTAGGATTATTTCCTTTAGAAATTAAGCGTAAGTTAACTAGCACTATGTTAGATTAGCTGTGAAATTAGCACTGATCACTTTAAATGCGTTCTACAAGACCCAAAACTTGTGGAATCGTTAACGCTATAACATCCTGAAACTTATGATCAAACTCTAAACCCGTTTGTTCTCAGGAACCCTTTGAAACTTTGTAATGGACTCTGACTGCACGTCGTGAGTCTGGTAGCAATGAACTTATACCATTATGACCGCATCGTTGGACTTGACTACCACCCCGGAAATCAAGTTCAAATGATGTCCTGGGGCTATTTCATTGAGCCTGGAGCAAGGAGTGTGAGAGAGAGTAGAATTCTTTATAAATTAAATGTGATTTAAATAAATCTGGCATGTGTCTCTTGCGGGTTAATTATAAGCATTTAGACCGTTGGAATCTGACCCAAATACACCCTCAGATCAGGGAACATTTCCCACTCATGTCAGTGTACTTGGAATCCCTGATCGAGTCTCAGTGACCGCTGAACTGAAACTGGTCTGCCAGGGACGATCTGGAAACCTGATCGGACTAAAAACTTAACTGATTAAAGATCCGATGCTAGTAAGCTTAAGTTCGACCGCGATTGATAACAGGACCTCCAGAAATATTCTTTTGGATCGAAAAAGACCCGATTTGGTTATAACCCAAGTATACCTTGGTTTAAAGTCTAAATAGGTGAGTTTCTAACCTATTTAAGGACCTTAAACCCTCTCACATCCCTCTTATACGAATTTGCAAGAAACCCTAGGAAAGAGAAGAGAGAAAAGAGAGAGATTGTGTGAGAGTTGTGAGGGAAAGTTCCTGTCACTCGATCCTGCTACTACACGTGCTTAGCCATTGTGTTCTAATCACTCTTTCAGTGATTCTGACTTCGTTTTAGGTAAGTAAACCCTAACCCTAACCTGATTTAGGGTTTCTATCAATACAAGTAGCGAAGTAGCTGACTTATCTTGTGATATAGGTCGTCATATTGACGTTGACGAAGCGTAGAGTTTCTATTCGATTCATTATGCTCCTACGGCGTAAGGTGAGGATTTTAGATGCTTAGGTTACCTATTTTCAAAGCTTTCAATGCCGTTTAATGGTAGATTATTGACAAGGACGTTGTTTGACATGTAGAACATGCTGTCTGTTTTCCATTTTGAATACGTAGGAAGAATATGAGATTTAGGATATTTTAGGTATTTGTAGGAAATACTGTATACGTACGTATTTTACCGATATGATTGCCATGAGTATTTGTTATGTTCCTATACTAGTTATGCGTGTATGATCTGTTTGGTGAAGAGATTCGCCCTAATGCACACTTTTGGTCGATATATGCTATGTAGACAAATGTGTGTAGACTAAGTGTTTGTATAAAAGTATGTATTAGTAAGTATTGAGTGAATGGGGTTGTAGATTAGTTTGGAGATTGGATTCTCAACTAATATGATGATGTACATGATTTCATCCATGTTTGTTATATTGAATTGATTTCCTTATATATATGAAATGCTTGTGTTCGGTTGAATTGCTTATGTTGTATGTTATAACCTGTTATTAACATGCTTGGATTATTTTTATTTCATTTCTTTCACTCTCATATGATCATTGCTTTAGATTACAAGTGCTTGGGGCTATATTCTAGTCCAGGCAGTTGGTAACAGATTCGAATTCATGGTTGGCTTCTATTCGCCACGAAGGATGCGTCGACGAACCCGAGTCGTGCTTTGGTTGATGGTAGAGGTTAGGCCACACGAGGTGCTTATGCACTTCATGTCGTTTAGCTTGAGGTGCGCTCGTACTAGTCGAGCTCGTCAAGTAACCCGACTGACCATTATATGTTCACCTTGTATTGGTCATAACTGCTTGAACCTAGGGTACTGAACTTACCAGTGAAAACCCTGATAACCATGGTACCTTGATCCATTAAGACGCATGAGCTGGGTATGGTGGTATGAGACACCGTGGTCGAGCTGTCGGCCCACGTCCAGTGAGACCCACTTGATGTATACGAGGCAAATATGATGCAGCCCACTTGATGTATATGAGGCCCATGTGATGCGGCCCACTTGATGTATATGAACACATGTGATGCAGCCCATTGTTTGTATATAAGCCCATGTAATGCAGCCCATTGTGATGTATATGAGGCCCATGTGATGCAGCCCAATATGATGTATATGAGGCCCACGTGATGAGGCCCATTGTGATGTATAGGAGGCCCTTGTGTGAGGCCCATTATATTGTATATATGAGGCCCAATCATGATCTGTGAGTCCACCATGATGTATGCGATAATGTTTATGATGACCATCCATTTTTTAATTAGTATAAGGACCACGGGCCTCCTTCATAGGATAGGTTTTAAATGGGTCATGCCTTGGGAGCAATGATGGTTAAATGTCCACCTTATAAGAGAAATGGTGGTTAAATGTCCACATTGTAATCCTCCCTAGGGCCCATTGATTAGGCCCACTCTCATCTTCTCTTATTGGGCTATCCTAAACTGTTGGGATCCCATTGATATTAGTATGACCCATTTCACTTTATTGGGCTAACCCAAACCGTTGGGCCCCCATTGATACTAGTAGTATTATCCAAACCTTAAAGCCCACCTTGTGTGCTTACCGGTCCTCCATGGAGGAGCCCACTTCATGATATGATAGAATGGAGAGGGTGAGGAAGCTTGGTCCCTGTTCTTAGGCCCATTCTTGATATGAGTAGGTCATCTAGGCCCATCCTTGATATGAGGAGAGTACATCATCATCGTAGGTGGAAGGATCCATGACATCAGATTTAGTATATCCATAGTTGAGGATGATCATGATATTTTGATCTATATATACACTGTCTCTTGTGGGTTCCATCATGTATTTAGGACAATTAATATGCCTATTTACTTAAGCTAGTAGGACACATTGTGTACGTGCTAACATAACTTCATTATTCATGCTCATGCACACCATACGTATGCTTGATATGAGGAGTGATTGATCATAATATATGCCATTGGGTGGATTGTTTATGTGACTCCCTGATAGATGGAGTTACCCCACATGAGTGCATGGTACGTGCATGATTGATGCATGACTGGATAGTGTGATTCATGCATCTTGCATTATGTGACATGATTTCTGTATGCCTTAGTGATATCAAGGCTATGGCCTCCATAGGCATAATGTGGATGGCAAGATCAGATACTGAAAGTACTTAGTTCTAACACTGTGGGCACAAGGATGTCCTTGGGTGAAAGTCCTAGAACCCTTATGGTACCAAGAGGATGCTCCAACATTGAGACCGAGTGGATACATGAGCGAATAAGGGCCATATACCAGTAGGCCACGTCCCCCACTGTGTCGTGATTGGTTGGAAGGGGGCGTGGCCTTATGTGCCCGAGTTAGGGGGTTGTAAGCTAGGTTGAGTTTGACCAGTTCATAAGTGGGTCCGCTACAAATGAACTGAAGATATATATTAGCTGACTACTGGCTAGGCAGTGGGTAGTGAGGTCTCTTCCACTCACTTGGCTGCGCCGCTAGGGAGGTAGTAGCCTATGTGGAGTGTATTAAACCCGGTGATATCCAGAGATGAGCTATATTATTATGTGGATTCAGCTGAGGATTGGTATGCTTGAGTTGCATCTCTCATATGACATTGGCCATGTAGGCCTTGCATCGTATAACCTTATATGGTCTATAGCATTCATGCCTTGCATCACATAACCATGGTATGACTGATAGTATTCATGGACTTATCAGCATGTTTCCACATTACTCTGATATTGTATACTTGACACTTACCTTGTACACACACTTACACCACCTTTTAAGCTTTCTATAAGCTTATGCACGATCGTTACGTGCAGGTGACGCTAGGACGGTGCAGCAGCTTTGAGATTAGAGCATGCAACTGTCTTCTAGAGCTTTTAATATTGATATTGTATTTCCCTTATGCATTGTACTTAAAGTCTTTTATTATAGTGGATATGTAGTGATGTTTCTTGTTGTTGTTATGGGTTATGCTTCTTATGAGTTAAATGTATGTTAGAAAACCTCCTTGTAGGATCATAGGATCTAAACTTGGTATATGGGTGTTAGGAGCCAAGAATGGGGTACTACGAAGGATTTCAGCGTCGAATTCGGTGATCAGAAATTTTGTGAGCCTGGTTTCTGACCCTTAGGCGTGACATGAGTTGGTATTAGATCATAACTTGGGAATAACTGAGAATAACATCACTTGTCTCCTATGAGCTTAGGATAATTAGGTCCCAAGTGCGTGACCTTGTGGTTTAGTTCCCTAATGTCTAAGCCTTCGAGGGTTCTTAAGGCTGATAAGTGCCTTTGTTCTTTTCTTTAGACCATGCCACTTAGGTGAGGCACCCAAGGCACTCGACGACCCGAGCAGCTCCCTCTCCACCACCTGCAGTTCCCATTCCCCCACTTGAGCCTCCTGTTTCCCAGCCTGAGATTCCTGTTCCCCCACCTCAGACTTCTACACCACCTTTCGAGACCAGTGCAGCCCCTACAGTATTAGTTAGCGCCAATTAGTTATAGCAGATGCACAAGGCTGTGAGTACCACCCTCCAGGGGTAGGGGAGGCACCCCAGTGAGACCTCAAAGTAGGTAGAGAAAGAGTGTGCTAACACCTTATTACGGGACTTCCTTCAGATCGATCCCCCATGATTCCAAGGAGAGCCCGATCTGACTGTGGCTGAGAGATGGTGCTCACAGGTGGAGAAGATGTTCGAGACCATGAGATGTACGACCCAGCAATAGGTCCCATTGGCAGTATATATACTTGAGGGTGAGGTTGAGCATTGGTGGGCCTCCATTGTCCATGCTATAGGGCTTGATTTAGTTTGGACATGGGAGGACTTTGTCAACTAGTTTGACCTGTAGTATTTCCTCGACCACATTCGTCAGCAGCGTGCGTTGGAGTTTGAGACTCTAGTACAGGGAGATATGACCGTGGCTCAGTACGCGGCTCGCTTTATCGCACTTTCTAGACACATGGTGTACTTAGTAGATGATGAGGGGCAGAAAGCCTGCTGTTTTGAGAATGGTTTACATTACAGTCTCAAGGGCCGTGTTATTGGCCATATGCTTTAAACCATTGAGGAGGTTGTTCAAAGAGCCCAGGTTTATGAGGGGGGACCGGAAGAGGAGGGCCCCCTCTAGTGGCTCCTAGCATCAGGGCCGTATGGGCCGCCCAACAACCAGAGCACTAGTAACATTGGTAGCACCTCCAACACCACCTCCTTGATAGTTCCCATGTGAATGCTTTGGATGCCGTGCAACAGGACATTGTAGGCACAAGTGTCCCCATCCGTAGTAATAGCGACAACAATAGCCTCCGCCTCAGCAGTAACGAACGTAGCCTCCTTAGCCGTCGAGGCCCCATCAGTAGCCGAGGCAGCAGTATAGGCCACCAACGTGGCAACAACAACAAAAGCAGGGACTTGAGAGAGGACAAACACCTCCCCAGCCAATTCATCCTAGATTTTACGTGGCTCAGTAGGACCCATAGTCATCCAGAGGAGTTGTTGAGGGTATTCTTCTCGTCTCTGCTTGCATTGCCTAATTTTATTTGATTATGGTGCATCTCACTCCTTCATGTCTGAGGACTTTTATTGTTCTACTAGATTACTGTTAGAGTCTGCTCGTGAGAGATTGTCAGTGTCAACTCCCTTGGGAAAGACCACAGTGCTAGGCCAATTTTGTTTGTCTTGCCCAATGTTGGTGAGAGAGACCTTCTTGCTCGAGATTTTTTTATGCATGTCAAAGTTCGACTTCATCCTAGGTATGGATTGGCTCACTGAGTATTATGCCATTTTGGAGGATTGGCTCACTGAGTACCATGCCATATTGGACTACTCCATGAGGACAATCACATTTTATATACCCATCTTGCCGCAGTTCTAGTTCGTACCCGAGCCTAGAGGAGAGCTGTTATCTTATTTGATGTCATGTGCAGTAGAGGAGCCTGTAATAGTGAGTGTTGATTAGTTACCGATTGTTTGTGATTTCCCCGACATATTCTAGGAGATTTCGGGGTTACTGCTGCGCTGGTATATTGAGTTTCAGATTGATCTTAGGCCCAATACTATGCTTATCTCAACGGCTTCATATTGTATGACACCGATGAGGTTGGGGGAATTGCAGTAGTAGTTGGATGAGTTGCATGAGCTAGGATTCATTCATCTGAGCAGTTCATCATGGGGAGAGATGGTACTATTCATCAGGAAGAAACATGGCTTGTTAAGGCTTTGCATAGATTACCATAAGCTTAACTGGGTCACGATCAAGAACAAGTATCTGCTCCTCAGAATAAATGATTTATTTAATCAGCTGTAAGGTGCACAGTTCTTTTTGAAGATTGACCTGCGATCTAGTTATCAGTAGATTTGGATCCGAGAGGAGGACATCTAGAAGATAGCTTTTAGGACTCACTATGGTCACTTTGAGTTTCAGGTCATGTCCTTCGGACTGACCAATGCGTCTGTGGTCTTCATGTAGTTGATGAATGAGATCTTCCATCCTTATCTCGATCAGTTTGTTGTGATCTTAATCGACGTCATTCTGATTTATTTGAGGACTTACGAGGACCACGAGCAACATTTAGAAATTACGTTACAGATCCTCCGTGCCCACTAGCTCTATGCGAAGCTGGAGAAGTGTGAGTTTTGGTAGGAGGAGGTGAAGTTCCTCAGTCACATGGTGACGAGAAAGGGTGTCGCATTGGACCCCTTAAAGATAGATGTAGTGTGTTAGTGGAGCCAACTCATGAACATGTTCGAGATCCACAGTTTTCTTGGTTTAACGGGATACTATCGACGCTTTATCAAGAGATTCTCTCGTATCGCAGCATTGTTGACTAGCTTAACTCGAAAGAACATAGACTTTATGTGGAGTGGCACCTATGAGGGAGCATTTATGGAGCTGACGGACCGTCTAATGTCTGCGCCAGTCCTCACTTTAGGAGTGAAGGATTTGTGGCTTTTACTGATGCCTCGCATATTGCTTTGGGTGTTGTCCTGATGCAGCACGGGAAATCGGTGGCCTTCGCATCTCGCTAGCTCAAGGTCTATGAGTAGAACTACCCCACACATGATTTAGAGTTGGCTGCAGTTGTCTTCGCATTGAAATTGTGAAGGCATTATCTTTATGGCGTTAGGTTCAAGCTTTTCTCTGACCATTAGAGCTTGAAGTATCTCTTCTCGTAGTTAAAGTTAAATATGAGGCAAAGATGTTGGATGGAGCTCCTGAATGACTATGATTTTGATCTTCAGTACCACCCTAGCAAGGTGAACTTAGTGGTGGATGCTCTTAGCCGTCAGCCATGGGGCCTGATGTCACATATGATGGTCCAGGAGTGGAGGATGCTTGAGAATATAACAAAGTATGACTTCAAGTTTGGTCTGTAGTCACCATCATTCAGCTATCGAGCCTGTCAATTCAACCCTCTCTTGTTACAAGGGTGATCGAGACTCAACAAACAAATAAGTCGTTATAGGGTTACCGAGAAGCGGCTGCATCAGAGGGGCAATCGGAGTGGCTGACCGGTTCCAATGGTTAACTTCATTTTGGAGGCCGATTGTGTGTCCCAGACGTTTCAGAGTTTCCTAGAGATCTGATGATTGAGGCACGCCAATTGAGGTTTATTATCCACCCGGGCTCAACGAAGATGTACCGTGACATGAGGAGGTAGTATTTTTGGGAGGGGATGAAACGTCAGGTGTGACTTGGCCTTTAGATTGACTTTCTAGGATATTCATTGAGGAGATTGTGAGACTGCATGACATTCCAGTTTTGATCATTTCTGATCGAGACCCAAGGTTCACGTCTCAATTTTAGAGGAGCTTTCAAAAGGCGATGGGGTTTGTTTTACAGCTCAGCATTACATATCATCTGCAGACTGATGGGTAGACCTAGAGGATCAACCAAATCCTTGAGGATATGCTTCAGGCTTGCGTGATTGACTTCTTGGGTAGCTGGGATGAGCACCTATGATTGGTTGAGTTCGCATATAATAATAACTATCAGTCGACTATTGACATGGCTCTTTTCGAGGCATTATATGGTAGACCGTGCAGATCTCTGAGTTATTGGACCAAGGTTAGAGAGCAGCGTCTCCTAGGTCTCGAGCTTGTGCAATATACATTAAAGGTCATCGATATCATCAGGCAGAAAATGTGTACAGCTCAGAGCCGACAGAAGAGTTCTGTTGATCGTCGGTGTCATCCCTTGGAGTTTGTCGTTGGGGACTATGTGTATCTCAAGGTCTCACCCATGAAGGGTGTGGTTTATTTTTGGAGTGAATAGAAAGCTTGCCTTGAGATTGATTAGACCTTTTGAGATCCCTAGGTGCATTGGGGCCATGGCCTATCGGCTTTCCTTACCACCTCAGTTGTCTAGTGTTCACACTGTTTTCCATGAATCTATGTTGCAGAAGTGTGGGTCAGACATCGTTCCTATTAATAGTTGGCAGCCGTTAGAGGTTTATGAGGATGCTTCCTACATTAAGCAACCATTTCGTATCCTTGATCAGAAGGAGTAGGTCCTCCGGACTAAGGTCATTTCCTTGGTGAAGGTGTAGTGGGCTCTTCATAGTATAAACGAGGCGTCTTAGGAGCACGAGGCTGAGATTTGCCAGCGCTATCCCTATCTCTTTGATGATTGATTATATTTTGTATGTTGTCCCTAATTATATATGATGCTATGTTTCTTCTTCCCTTATGAGGTATGTCTAATTGCGTGATAGTGCAAATTTTGAGGATGAAATTTTTATTAGGAGGGGAGAGTGGTAAAGCCCGTATCCTAGTCTACACCATTCCTTAGACTCCTGTGATCCTCCTCATAAAATTTCGATGACCTGTGACATGTAGATAGACTTATGCGTGCCCCTAAGTCACTTCTCATAGATCTGAGTCGACTTGAACCAAGACTTGTACCCTAATGACCATGCCATTACCATGGTTCCAATGCCATGTCTTGTGTACCAATGCGATACCCATGCTAGGAGTTGTGGGCCCGCATATATTTCAAGGAAACGCTGTGCATTACCAATCCAAAAAAAATATCTACACACCTATCACATCAATCAATTAAGTACTAGTCAAGTACATAACCTACACTCCATCCTATCTCTCTTACACAAGCCATCCCCAAAGCCAACTCTCTCTTGCACACACCCATCCCTCTCTTACACAACCCACCCTTTTTCATCCCATCCCATCCCCTTTCCCCTCTCATTCTCTCTACTATTTCCAAGCAACTGAAGAGAGTGATTGTCCAAGCTCCAAGGAGAGAAAAAGAGCCAAGTGTGTGGCCCACCATGATGCATATATGAATTCCATGATGGGGCCATTCCTAATGGACCCCATCATGATGTTTATTTGATTTTTATTGTAAGGTCATCTTGACCTTACATTTATTGGTGGGAAAGGGATTTTCACCATTAATTTTTTTATGATTTGAGGGCCCACATGTGGCGGGACCCCTTTTGATGTATTCATTGTATGATACAGAGGAGCTCATAGTGGTGGAGCTCCTCTCCACCTCTCTTTCTCTCTCTCTCTCCCTCTCTCTTCCCTGTTTGCAACCCACCTATGATGTATGTATTATATCCATGCCATCCACCTATGGAGCCCACCTTGCTGACGTTTAGCAGCAGCCCCACCTGCCTATTCGTCTGGACAGGCCCAGATGAAGAGAAACACAAATATCATCTTGATCCATGGACCCCACATGATGTGTGTGTGCCATCCATGTTGTAACACCCTGAATTTTTTGCCAACCTGGGATTAGACGTCCTTAGGCAATGGGTCAACTAAAACACCTGGAAAATCGCTCAGAACCCAATTCCATGGCCAAAGAAATCACTTAGGATTAATTCCTTTAGAAATTAAGCGTAAGTTAGCTAGCGCTACGCTGGAGTAGCCGTGAAATTGTCCCTGACCGCTTTAAATACGTTCTACAAGACCCAAAACTTGTAGAATCAATGGTACTATAATATCCTGAAACCTAGGATCAAACTCTAAACCCGTTTGCTCTCAGGAACTCTTTGAAACTTTGTATTAGATCTAGACCGCACGTCGAAAGTCCAATACCTACAATCTTAGACCGTTATGACCGCTTAGCTGGACTTGACAACCGTTTCGAAAATCAAGGCCAACCGACGCTCAGAGGCTATTTCATTGAGCCTGGAGTGAAGAGAGTGAGAATAGGGTTAGATTTGGAAATTTTAATTCAAATCTGGCACGTGACTTGGCGTGTTATTATTAAGCATTCTGACCGTCAGAATTCAGCTAAATTACACCCTCGGATCAGAAAAAATTTCTCTTTCATATCATGAGACCTGTAGATCTGATCTGGGTGCGGTGACCGTCGAACTGAAATTGGACCGCCACGTGCGATCTGCGAACTCTTCCAGTCTGAAAACTTTATGTGTGCTAGATCCAGTATGCATGAGCTTAAGTCCGATCGCGTTCGGCCAGGGGACCTCCAGAAATGCTCTTTTGGATCGAAACAGCCCCGATTTGGTTAGACCTCAAGTAAACATTCTTTTCAAGCCTAATTTGGGAAGTTTCAAGCTTATAAAAGGGGTTTAAACCCTCACTTCTCTCACCCATCTAAATTTGCTAGAAACCCTAACACAGTGAGAGGAAAAGTGAGAGATTGTGAGAGAGTGTGGGAGGGATCTTCCTGCCACCTGCACCAGCTGTTATACGTGCTTAAGCAACGTATCCCAATCGCTTTCCCGGTGATTCCGCTGCATTTCTAGGTAAGGAAAACCCTAACCATTTGCTGATTTAGCATTCCGTCGATTCCATTAGCGATGTAGCTTATGTAGCTTGTGTATTAGGTCGCCTGTTCGCCGTTGATGAAGCATATACGCTCCGTTCGAAGCGATACACATCTAGAGTAAAAGGTGCGGATTTTAGATGCTTTGATTGGTTGTTTTCAACGCTTTCAATTTCATTTAATAGTAGATTATCGACGGCAACATCGTTCGACATGTACAACATGCTGTTCGTTTCCTGTTTCGTAAACGTAGGAAAAATATGAGATTTAGGGCATTTTAGTCATTTGTAGGAAATACTGTATACATCCATATTTTGCTGAAATGGTTGACATAGCTTTTTATCGCATTAGGATATTAGGAATGTGTGCATAATTGGTTTGGCGAAGAGATTCGCCCAAAGGCGCACTTTGAGTCGACATGCACTATGTAGACTTAAGTGTGTAGACTAAGTGTTTGTATGAATGTTTGTATTAGTATGTATTAAGTATATGGTGTTATGAAATAGTTTTGAGATTGAATTCTCAAGTAATATGCTGATGTAAATGATTTCCATCATGTTGGCAATATGTAGGGATTACATTGTATGTAGGAAATGCATGTGTTGAATGAATTGCTTAAGTTGTATGTTATGACATGTGATAACATGCTTGTATTGTTGTATTGCATCTCAATTACTCTCACATGATTATTGATGCTAATTTATAAATGTTTGGGACTATGCTTAGTCCAGGCAGTCGGTAACAGAGAAAATTCGTGGCTGGCTTGTATCTGCCACGAAGGACGCATCGATGAACGCGAGTCGTGTTTTGAGTTGGCGGCAGTAGTTAGGCCACACGAAGTGTTTGATGCACTTCATGTCATTCAGCTTGAGATGAGCTCGTGCTAGTCGAGCCCGTTAAGTAACCTGACTGGCCATTGTATGTTCACCATGTATGAGTCATAACTGCTTGAACCTAGGGTACTGAACTTACCATTGGAAACCCTGTTAACCATGGTACCTTGATCCATAGAGACTCATGAGCCGGGCATGGTGGTATGAGACACCGTGGTCGAGCTGTCGGCTTACGCTGGGGCCACAAACTTCCCCATAGTGACCAGTGAGCACCCTACTCTAAGCAGATTATGGTGGTATGGGACACTAGATTCTTGCTGTCGGCCTACACTGATCAGGTGAAGAGCCCTTTGTAGTGACCTTGAGTTTATCCTGACATCGCATGGGGACGACGAGTCTTGATGCAGTCTTAAGGATAATTAGGCCTGTATTGATAAGGTGATGGGGGAGTAGGGCAACGAGTACGAGCAACAGCCCTCGCAGCCCTTGCAGCGACCTACAAAATATACATCGTATGAGATTACTAGGAGTGACGACCCTAGACAGGATCTGTGTTGGGATTGATATAAGGGAAGTACCTTAGTTTTCCAATATTGTTGTATGAAAAGGACTAATAATAACTTGGTAATCATATCACCATCACATTGCATGTGCCTGTAAGATGTGGAGCACTGTGGGAAGAAAGCATGCCGCGGGCGTAAGATGGTGTCGTATGAGGGAGATCGTCGGTGAGGGCATCCATCATGTCACGTCATATTGCATTAAGAACAGTATTTAGGAATGTTTGAGTTATTGCTTTACTATTATCGCATGATTGATTTGAAAACATGCTAATCTTTGCTCTCTTATTCCACTGAGTTGATCACTCACTCCCACGTTACGGGACAGTGTTTGCGGACACCCACCAGACCCTATTGTGATTGGAGATGATGGCGCGGCTTGTGAGGCGGAGCCGGACTTGATAATGATGACGAGGATCCCTCCTTTATGCGTGTTCTGATCGACGGGATTACAGGGAGATTCATTAGATTCCATGACACTTGTCATTTTATATTTTCAGAGAACTCATGTATATTCTTTTGATCATTTTTGGAGTATACATGTATATATTTAACCTGGTAACATGTTCACACTCTGGAGACATACAATAGTTTATATAGGTTATACATACTATCACAGTCTTCCGCTTGCTAATTTAGCGATCTCTAGAGTATGATATGATGTTTTGGATTAATCCCAATCTTGTTTAATGCCTTTTTATAGACAATATGCATCTAACATTATCTATGTTGCATAAATAACATTTTGGAACTTGGGAGTTGGGTTTCTACCCGACCCCCGATTTTCGGGATGTTACACATGTTGTCTAACACCTGGACATGGAGCCACCTTGATGTATGTGGCTGGTGGGCCACGTGTACGTGGACCCCATCTTGATGGATGTATTGTATCCAGACCATCCAGCCATGGGACGTCCAGCAGCATAGGCTGCCGAACTGTATGAAAGGAAAACATGAATATTTGCTTGGTCCAGCTGGTGGACCATCCACATGGACCCCACTCAATGATGTATGTGGTGTATTCCCACCGTCCACCAGCTGGGACGGTGGGACCCACCTTAATGTATTGTTATATCTGCATCATCCATCTGTGTGTCCCACCATGATGGATGTTTGATCCACACCGTTCACTGTCCAACACGTGGACAGTGGGTCTCACAATAATGTATATGTTGTAAATCCACCACCGTCTAGCTGGGACGGTGGGTCTTGATATACGTGTGGCATCCAAACCGTCCAGTTGGGATGCTGAGGCCCTGATATATGTGTAACATCCACACTGTCCAACTAGGACAGTGGGATCCTGTAACACCCTGAAAATCGGGGGTCGTGTATAAACTCAACTCCCGAGTTCCAGACCGTCACTTATGCAACAAAAATGATTATGATTCAATGTTGTCTGATTTAAAGCATTCTCAGGAGTAAAAGTATACCAAAACTGCAATTCATAATTCAGATCCAGTGATAAAAGCAAGCGGAAGACTAAACAATACATATATCACTGTATGGAAAAACAAAGTAAATCTCATCTGTCTTTAAAGTATGAATACATCTCTGAGTCTCATATACATATACATGAATAAAAGTAAATGTCCAAAATAGTCCCACTGAAGTCCCATCGAGCCAGGTCACCTACGCAAAGCCATCGTGATACTGCATGTACGAGAACTCGTCCTGGTCCTCGTCGAAGTCTGGCTCTGCCTCCTGGATCTCAGCCTCACCTGCATCTACAACAGGGTCTGGTGGGTGTTGGAAACACCATCCCGTAACGTGGGAGTGAGTGATCAACTCAGTGGAATCATAGAGCAAAGATTAGCATGTTCACAATACAATCATGCGATAATAGTAAAGAAGTAAATCAGACAATCCTAATACTGTTGTTAATGCAAGATGACATGACGTGATGTATGCCCTCACCGACGATCTCCCTCATATGGCAACATCTTACGACCGCGGCATGCCACACTCCCTAGAGTGCTCCACATCTTCCAGGCACATGCAATGTTATGGTGATATGATTTTCGAGTTGTTATTAGTCCATTCAAACAGCAGGATTGAGAAACTAAGGTACTTCCCTTGTATCAATCCCAACACAGATCCTGTCTAGGGTCGTCACTCCTAGTAATCTCATACGATGTATATTTCGTAGGTCACTGCAAGGGCTACCAGGGCTGTTGCTCGCACTCGTTGCACCGCTCCCCCTTCACCTTATCAATACAGGCCTACCGTACTCTACTGCAACGGAAGGGTCGTCGCCTCCCGTGGACTCAGAATACGCTCGCGGTCACTACAAAGGACTCGTCGCCTGATCAGTGTAGGCCGACAGCTAGAATATAGTGTCCCATACCACCATAATCTGCTCACGAGTTTAGGTGCTCACTGGTCACTACGGGGAGGTTTGTGGCCCCAGCGTAGGCCGACAGCTCGACCACGGTGTCCCATACCACCATGCCCGGCTCATGAGTCTTTGTGGATCAAGGTACCATGGTTAACAGGGTTTACAATGGTAAGTTCAGTACCCTAGGTTCAAGCAGTTATGACTCATACAAGGTGAACATACATCGGGCAGTCGGGTTACTTGACGGGCTCGACTAGCGCGATCGCATCTCAAGTCAAACGACATGAAGTGCGTAAAACACTTCGCGTGGCCTAACCACTGCCGCCAACTTCAAACACGACTCGCGTTCATCGACGCGTCGTTCGTGGCTAAGACCAGTCAGCCACGAATTCGCTCGGTTACCGACTGCCTGGACTAAGTCTAGTCCCAAACACTTATGAATCGCATCAACAAATTATGTAAGAGTATTGGAATTGAAATACAGTCATGTGAGCATGTTAACACATGTTATAACATTCAACTTAAGTAAATCTTCAAACACATATATTTCATGCATGTAATGAAATCATGCATATAGTCAACATGTAGGAAATCATTTAGGTCAGCATATTAATTGAGAAATCCATCTCAAACTAATTCATAACATCATTTAATTCAATACATACTATTACAAGCATTTATACAAACACATACACTAAACACTTAAGTCTACATATAGTATGTTGACCTGAAGTGCGCAATTAGGCGAATCTCTTCACCAAAATAATTATGCACGTATTCCTAACTTCCTAATGCGACAAAAAACCATGTCAATTACATCAGCAAAATATGAATGTAAACAGTACTTCTTACAAATGACTAAAATGCCCTAAATCTCATATTCTTCGTTAATTTACGAAACAGGAAACGGAGAGCATATTGTACATGTCAAACGGTGATGCCGTCAATAATCTACTATTAAATGACATTGAAAGCATTGGGAACCGTCAATCAAAGCGTCTAAAATCCTCACCTTATGTCTTGTAGACTCATGAATTGAAACGGAGCGTATACGCTTCGTCTACGGCGAATAGGGAACCTAATACACAAGATCCATGAGCTACATTGCTATGGAAACAAAGGAACCTCAAATCAGCAACTATTTAGGGTATTTACTTACCTAGAATCGCGGTGAAATCGCCGGGAAAGCGATAGAGGTGCGTTGCTTAAGCACGTGCAACACGTAGCACAAGTAGCAGGACGAACTCTCCCACTCTCTCTCACAATCTCTCACCTTTTTCTCTCTCCCAAGTTAGGGTTTCTCTCAAATTCGGATGGGAGAGAGGAGTGAGGGTTTCAACCCCTTTTATAGCCTAAAACATGCCCAAAATAGGCTTGGGAACAATGTTTACTTGGTGCCTAACCAAATCGGGGCCGTTTCGGTCCAAAAGAGCATTTCTGAAGGTCCCCTGGCCAAATGCGGTCGGACTTAAGCTCGTGCATACTGGATCTAGCACACATCCAGTTTTCAGACCGGTAGGGTTCCCAGATCGCACGTGGCGGTCCAGTTTCAGTTTAACAGTCACCGCACCAAGATCAGGCCTATAAGTCTCGTGATATGTAATAGAAATTTTTCCTGATCCAAGGGTGTAATTTAGCTGAATTCTGACGGTCAGAACGCTCAATACTGATGCGTCAATTCGTGTGCCAGATTTGAATTTCAAATTCCAATTCTAACCCTATTCTCACTCTCTTCACTCCAGGCTCAATGAAATAGCCTCTGAATGTCAGTTGGACTTGATTTTCGAAACGATTGTCAAGCCTAGCTAAGTGGTCATAACGGTCTAAGATGGTAGGTATCGGACTTTCGACGTGCGGTATAGATCCAATACAAAGTTTCAAGGAGGTCCCAAGAATAAACCGGTTTAGAGTTTGATCCGAGGCTTTAGAGCATTATAGCACCATTGGTTCCACTCGCTTTGGGCCTTGTAGAACGTATTTAAAGTGATCAGGGACCATTTCCCAGCTATTCTAACGTTGCACTAGCTAACTTAGTCATATTTTCTAAAGGAATAAATTCTACACAATTTCGGGTCGAGTTGGTACTCGGGCCCAAGTATGGATTTTTCACGGGCGTTACAGATCCACCGAGATGTATATGTATTATATTCACACCGTCTAGTTGGGACGGTGCAAACCCACTAGATATATGTATTTCATCTGCACTGTCCATCTGTAGAATGCCTGAGCAGGGCCTGCTACATGCAAGGCCCACCTGCTATATGCAAGGCCCTCTTGAGGTGTTGAGGGTCAAATATTAAATTTTGGACCCCATTTATTACTTGGTTTTATGAACATGATAATGCTTAATGTTCTATTTTAATCATGTTTATGTTACAAGGTGAATTTAAGAGCTTGGATTGAAAAGGATACTAAAAGCATGGATTTAACTCTCAAGAATCACCAAAGATAAGGATGTATCATATGAGACCAAAATTGAAGAATTCACATTCCAAAGATCTAAGAAAACCACGTGATGGAGGAAGAGAACTGAAGATTTGAAGTAAAGAAAAGGAATCCTGAAAATTGTCCCGAAAATAGATTCCGGGGCCAGAAAAGTCCAATTTTGAAAAACTGTCAAATGGCCTTTAATCATATTGAAAGACCTTTGATGTTATTGAAGGATATATTGAAGACAGTCTTCGATATATCGAGAAATTTTGGATTTCAGACCAAACTCGCAAGACAGTTTTGGACCTTTTTTGATGATATCGTAAGACCTTTGATTATATCGAAGGACACATCGTAAGACCTTCGATATATCGAGAAAATATAGATTTTTAATCCAAACTTGCTAGACGGTTTCGAACCTTCTTCAATGCTATTGAAAGACCTTTGATTATATTGAAGGACGTATCGAAAGACCTGCGATGCATCAAATTGTTTACGCAGATTGTGTAAATTTGAGGCGGTTTCTAGATTCTTCCAAGTTGGTGCGAAAGTTTAAGCCCTAAAACTATAAATAGGGGTCCTTAGGGCACCCTTAGGCATCATTTAGGGTTTAGGGAGTGGAGAAAAAGTGTGGAGAAACCGTCGCCAAGAGTTTTTCTTCTTTTTCATTAGTAGTTTTTATGCTTTTGTTAAGAGATTTTTTGTTCAATCATGTCTATGCTTGGCTAAACGTCTTAGCTAGGGCTAAGAGGTGAAGCTTATAGCGTGATGGGATGTTTCTATTATTTTAATTCATGTTTATATTGAACTCTCTTTGATTCTAGTTTGATTATAAGGAATACTTTTAGTTTTTAATGATTTGTTGTGACTCAAATGACAATAAATCTATGATAACTTTGAGTATGTTCTTTTCATGTTTTGGGATTATGAATCTAGGAAATCCTGTTGTTCACCATCGTCCCTTGGGCATGGTTGGATGATGAAATCCTCCCTAACTTTCACAATTCTCTTAGATTGATTGTGGGATTGGTAAATCCTGTTGTGAGTCATTATCTCATAGGCATAGTTTTGTTATGGAATCACTTGTAGTTCTCACACCGCTCTTCCATTAAGAATTCGGTTAAAGGAAGTTCAGATTTAATTTTAATGAGATATCTTCCAATTTGATAAGATGAAACTCTGATTCTAGTTGTCTTCGTGAATTAAGCATAGATCTCCTTGATGTCTATAAGTGGATCCTTAGAAACCCTAGTTTCCCACATTTGAATTTCTGAATTTCTTAAGTTTTTCATTAAATCTCTCACATTTACTCTCTATACTTCCAGATTTAGGTTTTCATCTTTTTCTAGTTCTTCTTCTAGTTGCTTTCAAAATACTTATGAGATTAGTCTCTATGAATTTGACCTCAGTCTCACAGAGATTATTACTACATCGCGACCCTACACTTGGGGTTGTGAACAACTTTTTAGTGTCGTTGTCGGGGACTAATGGTTGCGTTTTTCTTTGATTGACTAGTTTTGGAATTAGGTTAATATTAGGATTTTTTCACTTTCTATTTTTAGGTTAGGGTTTTTCTGAATTATTTTAGAAACTAACTCATCTTTCTAATTTTAGGTTTAGAAACTTTCCTTTTTCGTTTTTAAAAACTTTCCTTTTTCATTTTTAGAAACTAGGTTGCTTTCTTATTATTATTTTTAAAAACTAACTCATCTTTCTATTTTTTATTTTTAGAAACTTTCAAAATTCATATTTTTTGTTTTAGAAAGTGACTTTTTTTGTTATGTTTTGCAGGATCTTAATTTAGGAACTTCTAATTTGGTAACTTCATTCTAATTTCCTCTCTCTTTTTATTTCTAGATTTCTATTTCCCTTGTTTCTTTTAGGTTTAGGTTAGAAGCTAAAATTGAGGATTGTGAGTGTTTCATGCCCAAGTGGGTCCGTGACAATAATCGACGTCTTTTAAGTGAAGGAGGATTGGTTAAGGGATTATCTATCCATCATATGATTAGACACCACTTGAGATCCTCAAAGTTAATTGGGGTTATGATTGCAAATCAACCGATCAATGAACCAGGAAGACAACTTCAACATTGGGTTGAGGGAGTCCAGGATGAGAATGAGGTGCATCAAGCACCCTCGTCTCATACTTTATAAGACTATTTACAACTGGCAGGGGTGAGTACACCTTCATGCATGGTTTTTCTAGAAAATATGGGACACATGGATATCAAGTCAGGGGTCATCCAACTCCTTCCAAAATTTTATGGGCTTGAATCTGAAAATTCGTATCTACACTTGAAAGAGTTTGATGAAATCATAGCCACTCTATATTTTCTTAACGTGTCTGACGACACTGTCAGGCTGAAACTCTTTCCTTTTTCTTTGAAAGAGAAAGCTAAGACGTAGTTGCATTCACTACGTCATCAATCTATTGGTAGATGGAATGGCATAACAAGGGAGTTCATAAAGAAAGTTTTCCCATACCATAAGACGAACACCCTTAGAAAGTCGATTATAAACTTCGCCCAAAAGGAAGATGAAACATTCTTCCAATGTTGGGAATGGTTCAAGGATCTTGTCAGTTCATGCCCACAACATGGTTTTGAAACGTAATGTATCACAAATTTCTTCTACGATGGACTGGCATCTTCCATGTGCCAATTCGTTGAGACAATGTGTAATGGAGAATTCATGAATAAAAGTGTCGATGATGTGTGGGATTATTTTAACAAGCTTGCTGAAAACACAATCATGGGACATTGCCCCAAAATCAAGCACAATTTTAAGCCAACTCAATCCAAGGAGAGGGGCAGAATGTATCTCCTGAAAGAGGATGATGATGTCAATGCTAAAGTGGCTAATCTCACCAGAAAACTTGAGGCCTTGGAATTAAAGAAGGATAAGGGTAAAGAAATTGTTTGTGGTATTTATGCTTGCAAGATTCATACAATTGAAAATTACCTAACAATATCTGCTTTTCAAGAGGTACTGAATGATTAATCTAATTCCATAAATACTTACCAAAGACCTTTCAGTGGGCCCACCTCTAATATGTACAATCCCAGCTAGAGAAATCATCGAAACTTTAGTTGGAGAAACGAATAAACTGATATACCTCAAGGATTCCCTAATTAAATTCCAATTCAAGAGAAACCTTAGGAGGATCCGGTTTTAAAGCATCTTCAAAACCAAGAGCTTTTCAATTAAGGTATGCTACAAGTCTTTCAAGACCTCACAAAGGCCATACAAGGACTTAAAACTAAAAGTGCAATTGGGAGCAAGGGGAGCCTTCTAACTCAACCTCTTCTCAATCCAAAACCGCAATATGAAGTTAGCGATCCGAGCTCTTCAAATCAGATGGAGCAAGCTAAATCTATCACTACTCCTAGGAGTGGGAAGACTATTGAAAAAACC
This sequence comes from Magnolia kwangsiensis, assembly GCA_037074715.1. Lineage (NCBI taxonomy): Eukaryota > Viridiplantae > Streptophyta > Magnoliopsida > Magnoliales > Magnoliaceae > Magnolia > Magnolia kwangsiensis. Next base: position 76,872,140 of record CM073578.1, read on the forward strand.
ATTCCAGTTAGGGGTGAAAATCCTAAGGACCTATAAGAGGACAATAATGATAGATCTAGCCATGCCCCACAAGAATTAGAACCGGAACCTTAAGGGAAGCCGATTGCCCCATTTTGTCAACGGTCGATTGCACCAAAACCTCTCTCTAACTCTAAGGACATTCTAGAGGTGTTGAAACAAATGAAGGACAATATGTCTTTACTGGATGCAATAAAATAAATTCCTTCATATGTTAAATTTCTAAAAGACCTATGCACGAATAAAAGATGGAAAAATATTCAAAAGAAGATCTTTTTAACTGAAAAAGTGAGTGCCATCCTGAAGCAAGATGTACCACAGAAATATAAAGATCCCAGTAGCCCAACCATCCCTTGGGTAATTGGGAACTACTAGCTTGAGCATACACTTCTCGACTTAGGAACAAGTGTAAATTTGATCCCGTACTTAGTCTACGAGCAACTGAGTTAGGGTGAATTGAAACCCACACGAACTACATTACAACTTGTTAATAGCTTAGTTCGTGTACCGAGAGGGATAATTGAGGATGTGTTGGTCCAGGTTGACAAATTCTACTACCCGGTAGATTTTATTATCCTGGATACTTTACCCATCAATGACATGATTACTCAAATTCTAGTAATTCTTGGTCACCCAATCCTTACTACATCAAACACAATCATTAATTGCATGAATGGAGTCATGAGTATGTCTTTCGGGAATAAGACTTTAGATTTGAATATCTTTTTCAATACGGGTGAATAGTTAGAGGATGATGACGATTTACACGACATTAACATGATTGACTCTTTCATGGAAGATAAAACACTTTTGACCTTATCCTTTGACCCTCTAGAGACGTGCTTATCCCACTCCCATGATTTTGAGGATGATATGATTAGGGAGATGGGGCCATGCTAGATACCGTGTTGGTACTTGAAGTTAACCAGTGGAGGCCACAATTTGAAGAATTGTCCCAAACTGATATGGTGCCTTTACCATCTAACCTCAAGGCACCAAAGCTTGACCTAAAACCTTTGCCCTCTGATTTGAAATATGTCTATTTAGGTCAAGATGAGACATATCCAATGGTGATTTCTTCCCACCTTGAGCGAGAAAAGGAGAGTATGCTCATCTCTTCTCTCATTGAGCACAAAGGAGCCCCTGGATGGTTGATTGCAGATCTCAAGGGAATAGACCCTTTGATTTATACTTACCAAATTTATCTTAAGGATAATATGAAGACCTCATGACAACCACAACTTAGACTAAATCCAAACATGAAGGAAGTAGTTAAGGCCGAGATTCTTAAGCTATTGGATATAGGTATCATATACCCAATATCCGATAGCCAATAGGTGAGTCTAACTCAAATGGTTCCCAAGAAGTCTGGAATTAACATTGTAGCTAATGCCAATAATGAACTCGTGCCAACTAGGATCGCTACTGGTTGGAGAATGTGCATTGACTATAGGAAATTGAATACTATTACAAAGAAGGACCACTTTCCTTTGCCCTTTATTGATCAAATTTTGGAAAGGCTAGCTAGTCACTTTTACTATTGCTTCCTTGATGGTTATTTGGGCTTCAATCAGATCAAAATAGCCCTTAAAGATCAAGAAAAGACCATATTCTCATGTCCCTACGGTACCTTTACTTACTAAAGGATGTCATTTGGGCTATGTAATTCCCTAGCCACTTTTCAACGATGTATCATGAGTATTTTTTTTAACATGGTGGGGAAATATTTAGAGGTCTTCATAGATGACTTCTCTGTCTTTGATCCATCTTTTAGCGATTGCTTAGAGAATCTTAAATGTGTGCTGAAAAGACGTGAAGAAAAGAATTTGGTACTCAATTGGGAGAAGTGTCATTTTATGGTTTATAAGGAAATTGTCTTTGGACATATCATCTTGTCCAAAGGAATTGAGGTAGATAAGGCTAAAATTGATCTTATCTCTAACCTACCTACACCCAAGAACATACGAGACGTATGATCCTTCTTAGGAAACGCTGAGTTTTATAGAAGATTCATAAAAGACTTATGTCACCTCTCTTATCCTCTATGTAATCTACTTCAAAAGGATGTACCATATGAGTGGACTGAGCAATGTTAGGAAGCTTTCACTAAGCTCAAGGGCATGTTAACCATTATACCGATCATGCAGCCACCCAATTGGAGCCTTACTTTTGAACTTATGTGCAACGCGTCTAACTATGCTCTTCAGGCAGTTTTAGGGTAGAGAAAAGAAAAGAAGCCCTACGTTATTTATTACAAAAGTAGAACTCTAAATCTAGCCCAAGTGAACTACACTATTACGGAAAAGGAACTCTTAGTCATAGTGTTCACTTTGGACAAATTTAGATCCTATTTAATCAGATCCAAGATCGTCATTTATATAGATCATGTGGTGCTCAAGTATCTTCTTTCTAAGAATGATGTTAAGCCCCACCTAATAAGATGGATCCTCCTTGTAAGTGTTATGGCTTATAGCTCCTTTATTTTGTTAAATTTTATGGTGCTAAAAACACTATTTGTGTCTTGCGTAGCATGAGGATATATATATGTTCAAGGCACTGCATCACAATACTTCAAGTTGAGAATGAAGCTCTACTTCAAGACATACAAGGTTAAGTACGTTGTTCACTTTTGTAAACTTCAAAGATTAGAGTCTTTTAATAGCTACATCAAAAGACAAGTTCTTGCTCAAGACTCAAGTACATTTTAAAACTCAAAATAGTGTACAACTCAAGATGAAGTTTTTAAGTTCTAGAAGATCTCAAGTTCAAGCTACATCAAGTGTAGAGATCTTAAGCTTCATAATCTTTAAAGGTCAACCATCTTCTGAAAAAATGAAGTCTCAATGTTCATACATCACTTTCAAGGTATGATTAACCTTAGATTGACCTTAGGGTAGGTCATTTTGTATACATAAGTTAAATCGAATCACTATGTAAGTGTTTGACTATTCTAAGACTAGTCCTGGACCTTGTTCGACTAGTCCTAGAACTGGCTAGACTAGTCCAAGAAATTTCAAGACCAGTCCTAAGTTTGTTGTAATTTTTCAGAATTTTTTGTTCATCTACGACCAGACCTGGAGATTGCTCGACAGGTCGTGTGAATAGTGCACGACTCATTCACGACCAGTCTTGCACCTACGACTCAAACTACAACGACTAAATCAGATTGCCTTCGAGAGCATGTTACGATTGGTCGTGTATAGCCTTCGATTGGTCGTGGACATTCTTCGACCAGTCGTGGAATGGTTTTATCCAATTGCGCTCAAAAATTCAAAAATCTATTTTTCCTATGACTAGTCGTAGTGTCCACAGGACCAGTCATAGACGAGTTTTTGCAACTATAAATAGATGAAGAATTTCAGAGTTTGATAATCGAATTAATCGAATTCAAGTAAAATTAAGACATCACTTCGAGAGATAAGTTAGTATTTTTTTAAGCTACATTATGCATATCTAATATTCTCTTTTGTTAGCTTTATCAATTTGATTTTGTTTCTATATTCCAATCTGATTTGAAAGAAGAATTACTGAATTCCTTCTTCTTGGAATCAAAATCAAATAGAGCTAGCCCAACCTGGTTTAATTTAAAATCAATTAGAACCTAGAACTATTTTAAAGTGAGTATTGGACATTGAACTTCTATATTCAAACTTCTACTCCGACTTGGTTCTTCCAGGCTACAACAAAAGGAGAAATCCATGTATTTTACATTATTGTAAATTTCCTTCTTTTGGTTTTATTTGAGATTAAGCCAGAAAAATCTCAATCTATTGGTTATTTGAGGAAAGCCAAAAAACTCAGAAGTGGGATTTTTTTTTTTATTATGTAAGCCCACTGAAAGATACAATTGTGAGGGTTTTACGTGAATCTAAGAAAAACTTATTTTCATAGTGAACGTTAATATCCATTGTGTGAGGATATTAGGAGTGGAGTAGCAAGCCGTGTGGCTGTTGTTTAACAGTTGGTGAAAACATAGGCGAACCACTTTAACTCTCTGTGTTTTGTGGATGTGTTATCATTCAAAATTGTGGGATGTATGTGTGGATGTGAATGTTGTAAAATTTACATTTCAAGCATTGTGGGGAATGTTGTAATAATTTATATTTAAATTCTTGCAATTCATTTCTTTTTATTTTCCTCTTTATTTTGAGAATTTGATACTCATCGTTCTAGTAAGGTTGTCCTGCCATAAACCCTTAGTTTTTATGGTGTAAGGTTGTCCTTAGAACAACATTTGTATCAACTTCTCAATACTTGATTATTGAGGCTACTTTTCATTTCAGTATTGTGAATTGCCTTTCTTTATTTGGCTATCATATTCTTTAATTTCGCAATGTGTTTTTTTAATTTGGCATAGCCCTATTCACCCCCTCCCCCCCTCTCTAGGACATATAGCTTGGCCTTTTCACTCCTACACTAAAAATTTGATTTAGAAATAAAAGATAAAATGGGAGTAGAGAATGTAGTGGCTGATCATCTTTTTCGTCTTAATCTCTCTGATTCCCTTGAGACGACACATATAATGACATGTTCCCTGATGAACAATTGTTCAAAGTCTCCTAGTCACCTTGGTTTGTTGATATTGTTAATTATCTTGCCACATGTTTAATGCCGACATGTTATACTATGCAAGATAAAAAAATTCTTCACTAAGGTTTGTAAGTTCTTTTGGGATGATCTATATTTGAATATTGCCCAGACCAAATCTTATGAAGATGTGTGCCAGACAAGAACACCAAAGTGTTATCTCCTTCTGTCACTCTCAGGCCTATAGTGGTCACTTTTTTGCTAAAAAGGCCACGGCCAAGATTCTGTAGTATGGCTTTTACTGGCCCACTATGTTCAGGGACACTCATGAGTTTTTCAAAGCTTGTGAGCATTGTCAGAAATTAGGAGCATTGTCCCATCGAAATATGATTCCCTTGAACCTCATTCTTATTATAGAAGTATTTGATTACTAGGGCATCGATTTCATGGGACCATTTGCCAATCCTTTAGGAATTTATACATTCTTCTAGCAGTAGACTATGTCACTAAATGGGTTGAAGCGATTCTATGTTGGAATAATGACCTTCAAACGGTCATTAAATTCTTAAAAGAGAACATCCTTTCCTAGTTCGGAACGCCTCTAGCCATGATTAGTGATAGAGGCTCGCATTTTTGTAATAGGTCATTCATAAACTTAATGAAAAAATATTGCATTTCTCATAAAGTGAGCACTCCATACCACCCACAAACAAGTGGGTAAGTTAAAATTTCTAATAGAGAAATTAAACACATCTTAGAAAAAACGGTTAACCCCGACCGTAAGATTGGTTAATCCTATTGACTGATGCTTTATGGGCTTACCGTACCGTATTTAAGATCCCTATTGGAATATCTCCCTTTAGACTTGTCTATGGGAAAGTTTGTCACTTACCTGTGAAATTGGAACATAGAGCCTATTGGGCGATCAAAAATTTAAATTTCAATTTGGACAATTTTGACTCGTTACGCAAACTTCAGTTGAATGAACTTGAAAAATTCCTGAATGATACGTACGAGAACTCAAGAATTTACAAGGATAGGATGAAGGTGTTTCATGACCAACACATTCTTTGAAAATCATTCACACCAGGTCAGAAAGTTATTTTGTATAATTCTCAGTTATAACTCTTTTCGAGAAAACTCCAATCTCGTTGGACCGGTCCTTTCACTGTTACTAATGTTTATCCTCATGGGGCCGTCAAGATACAGAATCAGAACAATGACAAAGAATTTAAAGTAAATGCACATCAATTAAGGCCATTTGTCGAGAAATTTGATTTAGTGGACATGTTCATATCTCTGACTGATCTTGTATATCAGGATTGATCCCCTAGTTTGATGGAGGTATAGTTAGGTTTACTGCTTTGATGTTATGTTTAGGATAGTCAGTTTTATGCTGTTTAGGATAGTTTGTTTCCGTTTGTTTTAAGATAGTTTTCTTTTCGGTTGTTAAATTCTTCTGCTAACCCACCTTCACGCTAAGATCCTTTGGAAAAAGCTTCAAATTTCCATCATCAGGTACTATCTTTCCATCACTTCTCCTTCACTTATGTTGTCTCTTTTGTAAATTATGCTTTTTCCTTTTACATTAAGGATAATGTAGATTTTAGGTTGGGGATGAGAGATTAGATTACCTAATCAGTGTTTTCTCAGTTTTGAGCAAAATTTGTGAAATTTTTTAAAAAATTTCAATGTTTATCTATTTGGAAAGTGATAAGTTGTGTATTTAAGACTGTTTTGAGTATGATGATAGGGTAGAAATCAAAATTTGAATTGTTGGAGTTGGAGTAACTAAGTAACCTATCACTTATGGTTCTTACATTTAATTGATTAAGAGTAAGTTTAAATATTATGTTATTCAAATTATTTTCTATAAATAATGCTAGAATTTCTGATTGTTAGTAAGTAATCATTGATAGGTGGTGAGAATCAAGTCTGGAGAATTTTATCCTCCTTAAAAGATGAAAAAAACCAGTTAAAAAATAGTGAGATTGACAAAAAGGTTATGTATGGTGAAAATATTGGAAAAGAATGCAAAAATAATGCAAGGTCTGTAAAAGAATTAAAAAAATAAAAAATGACCATCAATATAAATTTAAAAATTGGAAAAAGAAGGAAAATAGGATAAGTTCAGAATCAGTACTTGGGTTTTCAACCAACTTTGAAGTGGTGAACATAGCTAACATTATGAAAAGATAGTATTTTCACTTAGCACTTGAAAAACTTAATATGTAAACTATGCTTCGACCTAATGGATAAAGGACTTATTTGATTGGTTGCTTATGTGATTCAAATATAGGTTTTCAAAATCTCAATTTCTCATCTTGAGTCTACTCATTCATACTTGATTACACAAAAGATCATTTTCTGAAAAAGGTTTGAAAATTGTGTATTAAGGTTCATTTTTTGCATACTTTGCTTGGGACTAGCAAAATGCTGGTTGGGGATGGTGTTGAGGGTAAAATATTGCATATTGAACCCCATTTATTACTTGATTTTATGAACATGATAATGATTAATTTTCTATTTTAATCATGTTTGTGTTGCAAGGTGAATTTAAGAGCTTGGATTGAAAAGGATGCTAAAAGCATGGATTTGACGCTCAAGAATCACCAAAATTGAAGAATTCACATGCTAAAGATCCAAGAAAATCAGGTGATGGAGGAAGAGAATTGAAGATTTGAAGTAAAGAAAAGGAATCCTGAAAATTATCTTAAAAACGGATTTTGGGGCCAGAAAAGTCTAATTTTGGAAAACTGTCGAATGGCCTTCGATCATATCGAAAGACCTTCAATGCTATCGAAGGACATATTGAAGAACATATTAAAGACACTTCAATATATCGAGAAATTCTGAATTTCAAGCTAAACTCATTGGACAGTTCTGGACATTTTTCGATGATATCGAAAGACCTTCAATTATATCGAAGGACATATCGAAAGACCTTCGATTTATTGAGAAAATATATGATTTTTAAGCCAAACTAGCTAGATAGTTTCGGACCTTCTTTAATGCTGTCACGCCCCAAACCCGAAAATCGGATTCAGATGAATCCCGATTGCCGAATCCGGTGCCGACAGCCTCCGTAGTGCCCCATTTCTCGGCTCCTGACAATCAATTGCCAGATTCTGATCCTGGGATACTACAAGGAGGATTTTCAGGACAATTTTTTTTTTTGTAATGGTGCATAACCACAAGCATAACCAAGTTATAAAACAACATCACCATAAATCCACTATATCAAAATCTTTAAGTACAATGTGGGAAGGGAAATACAAGGTGATCAAAAAGCTCCAAAAGGTCCTGATATGCAATCCTGCCTCAGCGCTGCTGCTGTCCAGTGCTACCTGCAAGCCACTGTCCTGCATAAGCTTACAAAAGCTTAGAGGGTGGTGTAAGTGTGTGCGGAGGGCAAACGCCAAGTGTACAAGATTAGGTAATGTGGAAGTATGCGGTAAGTCCATGAATATACCAAGGCTATGTAATGCAAGGCATGATGCGAGATATGAATGCCATCGGCCACACCGATGCAATGCAAGGCCTACATAGCCGAATGTCATATGCGAAATGAATCCAAGAAAGTCGGTACTCATCATGTACACATATCAGTACAGTTCCTCTCTGGATATCACCAGGGTCTAATACACTTCGCAGTGACTGCCACCTCCCTAGCTGCACAGTCAAGCAAGCGGAATAGACCTCACTATCCGCCTGACCAGTAGTCTGCCAATACCTACCCGGCTCGTCGATAGCGGACTCATTTGCGAGCTGGTCAAACTCAGCCTAGCTTATAGCCCCCTCACTCAGGCGGATAAGGCCACACCCCCTTCCAACCGACCACAACACAGTGGGAGACGCGGCCTACTGGTATTCGGCACTCGGGCGCTCGTGTATCCACTCGGTCTAGACGTTGGAGCATCTCCTGGTACCAAAAGGTTCTGGGACTTTCACCCAAGGACATCCTAAGTGCCCACAGTGCTAGAACCAAGTATTTTTGGTATCCAATATGGCAATCCACGATCTACCTGTGGAGCCACGGCCTTGATGTTGCTAGGGCGTGCAGTGAATCAAGTCACACATATGCGAGATGCATGAATCACACCGTCAAATCATGTAGCAATCCAGCGCGTATTTGTAACACCCTGAAAATCGGGGGTCGTGTCTAAACTCAACTCCCGAGTTCCAGACCGTCACTTATGCAACAAAAATGGTTATGATTCAATGTTGTCTGACTTAAAGCATTCACATGAGTAAAAGTATACCAAAACTGCAATTCATACTTCAGATCCAGTGATAAAAGCAAGCGGAAGACTAAACAATGTATATATCACTGTATGGAAAAACAAAGTAATCTCATCTGTCTCCAAAGTATGACTACATCTCTGAGTCTCATATACATGTAAATAAACAAAAGAATAAAGTTCAAAATAGTCCCACTAAAGTCCCCTCGATCAAGGTCACCTACGGGAAGCCGTCGTGATACTGCATATACGAGAACTCGTCCTGGTCCTCGTCTATCTCCGGCTCCACCTCCTGGATCTCGTCCTCACCTGCAGCTACAACAGGGTCTGGTGGGTGTTGCAAACACCATCCCGTAACGTGGGAATGAGTGATCAACTCAGTGGAATCATAGAGCAAAGATTAGCATGTTCACAATTCAATCACCCGATAATAGTAAAGCAGTAAATCAGACAATCCTAATACTGTTGTTAATGCAAGATGATATGACGTGATGTATGCCCTCACCGACGATCACCCTCATGCGGCAACATCTTACGACCGCGGCATGCCACACTCCCTAGAGTGCTCCACATCTTTCAGGCACATGCAATGCTATGGTGATATGATTACCAAGTTGTTATTAGTCCATTCAAACAGCAGGATTGGGAAACTAAGGTACTTCCCTTGTATCAATCCCAACACGGATCCTGTCTAGGGTCGTCACTCCTGGTAATCTCATACGATGTATATTTCGTAGGTCACTGCAAGGGCTGCCAGGGCTGTTGCTCGCACTCGTTACACCGCTCCCCCATCACCTTATCAATACCGGCCTACTGTACTCTACTGCACAGAAGGGTCGTCACCTCCCGTGGACTCAGAATACGCTCGCGGTCACTACAAAGGGCTCCTCGCCTGATCAGTGTAGGCCGACAGCTAGAATATAGTGTCCCATACCACCATAATCTGCTCACGAGTCAAGGTGCTCACTGGTCACTACGGGGAGGTTTGTGGCCCCAGCGTAGGCCGACAGCTCGACCACGGTGTCCCATACCACCATGCCTGGCTCATGAGTCTTCGTGGATCAAGGTACCACGGTTAATAGGGTTTACAATGGTAAGTTCAGTACCCTAGGTTCAAGCAGTTATGATACATACAAGGTGAACATACATCGGCCAGTCGGGTTACTTGACGGGCTCGACTAGCGCGATCGCATCTCAAGTTAAACGACATGAAGTGCGTAAAACACTTCGCGTGGCCTAACCACTGCCGCCAACTCTCAACACGAATCACGTTCATCGACGCGTCGTTCGTGGCTATGACCAGTCAGCCACGAATTCGCTCGGTTACCGACTGCCTGGACTAAGTCAAGTCCCACACATCTATGGAATTTCATTAACACTATATACCAAGGTATTGGAATTGAAATACATCATGTGAGCATGTTAGCACATGTTAAAACATTCAACTTAAGCAAATCTTCAAGGCATACTTCCCATGTATATTCAACTTAAGCAAATCTTCAAGGCGTACTTTCTATGCATGTAGTGTAATCATGCATAAGGTAAGCATGTAGGAAATCATTTAGGTCAGCATATTAATCATGAAATCAATCTCAATCTACTACATAACATCATTTAATTCAATACATACTAATACAAGCATTTATACAAACACATACACTACACACTTAAGTCCACATATAGTATGTCGACCCAACGTACTCAACTTGGCGAATCTCTTCGCCAAACTGATTATGCAAGCATTCCTAACTCACTAATGCGGCGACAAACCATGTCAATCACGTCAGCAAAATATGCATGTAGACCGTACTTCCTACAAATGACTAAAATGCCCTAAATCTCATATTCTTCGTTAATTTACGAAACAGGAAACAGAGAGCATGTTGTACATGTCAAACGGCGATGCCGTCGATAATCTACTATTAAACGACATTGAAAGCGTTGTAAACCGTCAATCAAAGCGTCTAAAATCCTCACCTAGGCTCTTACGGTCGCGGGATTTTGAACGGAGCGTGTACGCTTCGTCTACGACAGTAGGAGAACCTGATTCATGGATTACGTTAGCTAACATGCTCAGAATCTACGTAAACCCTAAATCAGCAAGTTTTTGGGGTTTTTCTATACCTGAAAAAGTGGAAACATCACCAGCCAGGTGATTGGAATGAAGTGTTGAAGCAGCACTGTCAGGGGCTCGGAAGCGGGAAAAATCTCCTCTTTCCTTTCTCTCAAACTCTCTCCCTTTTTCTCTAGGGTTTGTGAAATTCGGATGGAAGGGAGAAATGAGGGTTTCAACCCCTTTTATAAGCTTGGAAACGCCGAAAATAGGCTCCGGGACGAAGTTTACTTGATGCCTATCCATTTCGGGGCTGTTTCGGTCCAAAAACTACTTTCTGGTGGTCCCCTGGTCGATTGCGATCAGACTTAAGCTCATGGGTACCAGATGTACCTCGTGTTAAGTTTTCAGTCTGACAGGGTTCGCAGATCGCATGTGGCGGACCAGTTTCAGTTCAGCGGTTACCGCACATAGATCAGGGCTGAAAGTCTCATGATAATAAATAGAAATTTTTCCTGATCCGAGGGTGTAATCTGGATGAATTCTGACGGTCAGAACGCTTAATACTGACGCGTCAAGTCGTGTGCCAGATTTGAATTTGAAATTCCCAATTCGTCCCTATTCGCGGTCGCTTCAGTCCGGGTTCAACGAAATACTCTGTGATTATCGGTTTGACTTGATTTTCGAGATGATTGTCAAGTCCAGCAGGGCAGTTCTAACGGTCTAAGATAGGAGGTATCGGACCTTCGACGCGCGGTCTAAATCCAATACAAAAGTTCAATATGGTCTAGAGGACAAACCTGCTTAGAGTTTGATCCAAGGTTATAGAGTATTGTAGAGTTGTCTGTTCTACTTGATTTGGGTCTTGTAGAACGTATTTAAAGTGATCAGGGACTATTTCCCAGCTACTCTAGCGTTGCGCTAGCTAACTTACGTTTAATTTCCATGGAAAATATTTCTACGCGATTTCGGGTCAAATCGGTACTCGAATCCAAGTACGGATTTTTCACGGGCGTTACAATCTACCCCCCTTAACAAATAATTTCGTCCTCGAAATTTGTACCTGTTCGTACTCCTCGAGAAGCTGTGGGTAGTTCTTTCTGATCTCGGCTTCTGTCTCCCAAGTAGCCTCCTCCTCAGAGTGATGCGTCCATAGTACCTTCACAAGGGGAATCACCTTGCTACGCAGTACCTGCTCCTTCCGGTCTAAGATGCGTGTCGGTCGCAGGATATAAGTAACATCCTCTCCTAACTGCACCTGCTCCCATCTGATGATATGGGAAGGATCAGCAACGTACTTCTTCAGCATAGAAACATGAAATATGTTGTGGACGCTCGCGAGGGGCGTGGGTAAAGCCAATCGGTAAGCCACTGCTCCTACACGATCGAGGATCTGAAATGGACCAATGAATCGCGGTGCCAGCTTCCCCTTCTTCCCGAACCGAAGGACTCCCTTCATAGGGGAAACTCGCAAAAACACATGATCCCCGACTGCGAACTCTAGTGGTCTCCGTCTCGTATCGGCGTAGCTCTTCTGTCTGCTCTGCGCTGTAAGAAGCCGACGTCGAATAATATCAATCTTCTTTGACGTCGCCTACACCAACTCTGGGCCAATCAAGCTACGCTCACCGACCTCTAACCAGCAATGCGGTGCGCGACAAGGTCGCCCATACAGCGTCTCATAAGGTGCCATGCCGATACTCGTCTGGAAGCTATTGTTGTACGCAAACTCCGCATATGCAAGACAGTCATCCCAACTGTCCTTGAAGTCCAATGCGCAAGCTCGCAACATGTCCTCCAGGATCTGGTTCACTCGCTCCGTCTGTCCGTCCGTCTGTGGGTGGAAGGCAGTACTGAACTTCAACTTCACACCCATAGCCTCCTGAATGCGAGTCCAGAAAATAAAAGTGAACCGCGTGTCTCTGTCCGACACGATCTCCAAAGGAACTCCATGCAGACGCACAATCTCTCGGATATACAATCTAGCCAGCTCGTCTGCAGAGTTCGTAACTCTGATCGGTAGGAAGTGCGCCGACTTCGTCAATCGGTCGACGATCACCCAAATGGAATCATGCCCCTTCCTCGTCCTCGGTAACCCAGAAATGAAGTCCATGGAAATGAAATCCCACTTCCACTCTGCAATCGGCATAGGCTGCAAAAGTCCAGGTGGTCGGCAATGCTCTGCCTTCACCTACTGACAAGTGAGACAACGGGACACGAACTCAGCTATGTGGGTCTTCATACCTTCCCACCAATACGTCCTCTTCACGTCACGATACATCTTCGTGCTGCCTGGATGCATCGCGAGTCTAGTAGAATGCGCAGCCTCGAGAATCTCTCGTCTCAAGTCAGGGACATCTGGGACGCATAGGCGGCCACGGTAACGTAAGCCCCCATCCATACCAACTCGCCAGTCGGCGTCAGCATCATCACTGGCCTGCTCTCGAAGCTCAGTAAGATGCGCGTCGTCCCTCTGCGCCTCGATGACTCGGTCATCGATCTGGGATCGCACCTGTACATGTGCGATGAACTCAAACGGCTCCTCTATGATGAGTTTCTGCTCAAAGTCTCGCAAAAACTCCACCATATCCCACTCGGCAACCATCAGCGGAGCCGCAAACTCTATCGCCTTCTTGCGGCTCAACGCATCAGCCACAAGGTTCGCCTTCCCAGGATGGTAAGAGACTTCAAACTTGAAGTCCTTCAGCGTCTCCATCCATCGCCGCTGCCTCATATTCAAGTCTCGCTGCGTGAATATGTACTTGAGGCTCTTGTGGTCGCAAAAGAGCTCGAACTCCTCTCCGTAGAGGTAAGGTCTCCAGAGTCTCAGTGCGAATATAATGGCTGCCAACTCCAGGTCGTGTGTAGGGTAATTCTCCTCGTGCTTCCTTAATTGTCTCGAGGCATACGAAATTACCCTGTCCCTCTGCATAAGGACACAACCCAAACCAACGCTAGACACGTCAGTGTATATAGTGTATCTAACCCCTTGCTCTGGCAATACTAGCACAGGGGCGGACGTAAGTCTGTCCTTCAGCTCCTGAAAAGCTGACTCCGCCTTATCATTCCAGGTGAACTTCACGTCCTTCCGTGTCAACTGAGATAAGGGTCTCGCGATCTTCGAGAAGTCCTGAATGAAGCGCCGATAGTAACCAGCGAGACCCAAGAAACTCCTCACCTCAGTGACAGAACCAGGCTGCTCCCAGTCCTGCACCGCAGCTACCTTAGACAGGTCAACTGCCATGCCATCCTTGGACACCACGTGTCCTAGAAACTTCACCTCCTGCTTCCAGAAGTCGCACTTCTTATACTGTGCGAACAACTGATGTCGTCTGAGCGTATCAAGGACCAAACGCAAGTGCTCCTCATGTTCCTCTCGACTCCTAGAGTACACCAAAATGTCGTCGATGAAGACAACGACGAATCGATAGAGGAAAGGCCGAAATACCCGGTTCATCAGATCCATGAACACGGCCGGTGCGTTCGTGAGACCGAACGACATCACGAGGAACTCGTAGTGACCAAAACTGGTCCTGAATGCTGTCTTCTGCACGTCCTCATCTCTGACGCGCAGCTGATGATATCCTGACTGAAGATCAATCTTCGAGAAGTACTGCGCTCCTCTCAACTGATCAAACAAGTCATCGATCCTGGGCAAAGGGTACTTGTTCTTCACCGTGAGCTGGTTCAGCCTGCGATAATCAATACACAATCGGAGCGAACCATCCTTCTTCTTCACGAACAAGACCGGTGCTCCCCAAGGAGACACGCTAGGCCGTATAAAGCCAAGCTCTAGCAGACCATCAATCTGCGTCCGCAACTCCTCCATCTCACAAGGTGTCATGCGATACGTCGACAGTGAGACGGGTGTAGAGCCAGGAACCAGATCGATAGTGAAATCGATCTCACGTCGGGGCGGCAAACCAGGGATCTTCCTGAACAGATCCCCGAACTCAGAAACAACTGGCGTCTGCTCAAGTACCTGGGCACCAGCGTCGCGCAAGAGAGTGGCGTAGCTAAGAATGCGGAAAGGAAGATTTACCCGCACTGGAAATGTGAAGGATGCGCCCTCAGGCTCGTACGCTGTGACTATACGGGTCTCGCAGTCAATCTCGGCTCTCGCTGCAGTCAACCAATCCATGCCAAGAATGACGTCGAGATAAACGAGCGAGGGATCGACGACCAGATCAAGAGTCATCGTCCTGCCTCCCAGATCAATCAAACAACCCTCACACATCTGGGTGACATCCGAAAAATCTCCATGAGCTGCAAAGACTCGCACGCTATCCATAGTGATAGTCTGCAACCCAAGACGTCTGACTACGGCACGCGATATCAAAGAAATCGTGGAACCAGTGTCCACCATGACAAGAACGGGAGTACCTCTGATATGGCCCGTGACCTCGAAGGCTGAATGCTGGAAAGTCGGCGTCGTAGCTGCCTCAGCGGTCAGTGCATGAACTCGTGCCTGCTGTGGCCGGTTCGGCCGCTGTGTCAAGGGCCGTGGAGGCTGTCGAATCTGCGATACCGTAGGTCTGAACGAAGGATGCGCAGGAGCTGACCGTATAGGCGGTGCTGATATCGCCTGTGGATGTACACGATCAATCTTCTGCGGCGGCGAGAACCCACTGTCCCGCATCCTGGAAAAATAACTCTGCGCTAAGTGACCCGTTCTCCCACAGTATGTGCATGATAAATCAGGGCGCCGAAACGGTCGTACAGGCGCCGTGGTCCTGGTAGGAGGATCAATGCGAGGCCTCTTGCCCGTGAAGGGCCTGTCTGGCAAATCCGGTCGAGGCCTAGAAGTAGTCGGGCCTCGAGATCGCGCAAGTCGATCCACGTCCTGCTCTGCCCGCATGGACATGTGAACCAACTCCGCATACGAAGGGAAACTGACACAGCACATCTTCGACCGAATATCCGGTCGCAAGGCCTCCAAAAAGCGCCGTATGCGCATCTGCTCATCAGCTAGGATCGTCGGGACGTACCTGCCCAACTCTGTGAATCGATGCTCATACTCGGTAACCGTCATCGCTGCCTGCCTGAGACGGAGAAACTCATTCTCCCTCTCGTGCCTGTAGGTCTGGGGATAATACTTCTCATGGAAGCGGAACTCAAATGCTGCCCACGTCCATACGAAATCTGCGGCAACAGTCCGCAATATGCTATCCCACCACATACTGGCCTCTCTCTCAAACAGGAAGGTAGCCAGCTCTACCTTCTCAGCCTCGGTACAGTGCAACATCCGTAGAATCTTCGACACTCGGTCGAGTCAGAACTCAGCCTCCTCGGGTCTATGAGAACCCGTGAAAGTAGGAGGCCGCAAGCGCTGAAATCGCTCCAGAAGGCCCCGAGTGTCGGCAGGATTCCCCGCAGGGAAAGCAGGCTGCGCAGGATGTGCTATGCCCTCATCCTGGGCGTAAGTATAGGCATCCTCAGCTGGATGCGCAGGTGGTGCAGGTGGAGTAGATGTAGTCGCACCCCCACCCTGGGCTAAAGTCCCAACTATGGTGGTCAGAAGCTGCTGCTGCTGTAGCATCATAGCCATCATCTGCTCGAATCTATCAGGGGGTGGAGCAGGCTGTGGCGGATGAGGTGCGGAAGTAGATGCGCGCTGTGGCTCTCTAACTGATGGTGTAAATGGCGGTGGTCCATCTGTAGGACCAACAGCAGGCTGAGACGATCGAACCGTCTCAGGAATCGGGCCCACAGCAGGGTCCGGACGAGTGCCAGACTGAGAGGGAGTCTGATCCATCTGCTCTGACAATGAAAGCCGAACCGCGCTCCTCGTAGTCTTAGGTGGCATTCCCTATATTCAAAATAGGGCGCAACCTTGTCAGTCTCAATTGCACATATACACCACAATCATTCACTAAAGAGTCAAAGGTATTCTATACATTTCAATTAATCAAAATTGTCACAATACAAGGGATATATCCTTACAAGCATCATGACTAGAATGACATGGAAATTAAGACAGTTAAGCAACAGCAACATAAGCAAAGCACTAGCCCTAATAAGCTTTACACACATAAAACAGGAAATGGCTAACTACTAATAACAACATCAAAGATCGCATCGCTAGTCGGAGTCTGGTGACGGAGGAGGAGCACCCTTATCCTGTAAGCAACACAGGATTGCCTTCAAGGTGCGAGTCACCTTGCCAAACTTCTTCTTTGTAACGGCCTTGGCATCGGCGACTTCTGCTCGAAGTTCTTGGACTTCCCTTCGCAAAGCGGTCTGACTCTCCTCCATCCGAGCAATGCGGTCGTCGACAGTAGTCTGCGCAGAAGGAGGAGGGCTCTCATCAGTATCCTGAGCCTCCTCTTCTGCTTCTTCCTGAACCTCTTCCTGAACCTCTGCTCTAGGTTCTTCTTCGCTTTGATCTTCCTCTTCATCAAAGTCATCCCCACTATCTCTTTCAAGTTGATTTTCACGATATTGCGACCCAATCTTCATCTTAACCATTGTCGACTCATCGATGGTGTGAATCGATACCGGCAATTCGGGTCCAAGTCTATAGGCAAACTCAAGCGCAATCTTGCAAATGAGTCGGCCAAAGGGAAGCGATTCGGATGTTCTCCTCGACCTGGCTATGAGAACTATCTGCCGTAAGATGAAAGTGGCCATACATACGTTCTCTCCCTGGGCCACCAGAAATAAGAAATCGACCATAAGACGTGTACATTCAATGCGGTTCGTCGACCTGGGATAGACATTGAACGTGCAGATATGATGCAGCAGGCGCAAATCCTCAGACATGTACGTCACCTTGAGGCTATTATTAGGCTGCCATGGAACCAACTTACCGCACAGAAACCTGGTGCGGCGATCTCGTTCACGTCTAGTCCTCAAATTCTTCTCACTTGGATGCACATCACCTAGAGGCACGTTGAGAAGTCGCGCAATCAACTGGACGTCGATCGTAGCCATCCGATCTCTACCAAAAGGGATTTTGAACTGCAAAGGCTCCAAGGTAGGATTCTGGATGTTAGCATAGAAGGCACGAACGGTGCTCACATTAGCACGAGCGCGAGCTTCAAAGATCGGTCCCCAGTGCGCAGCTTCAATGCGTTCGAACAACAGATACTCGCCGAACAATCGCCCATCTACGTCCGCCTCAAATAACACTCTACGATCAGTGTATTCACCATGAGGCATCTCTGATAGAATGGTTCGTCCAAGGTGTGCATGGGGATCCAAATCCCGCTTTGTACGGCACTCCAGGACTGCAGCTGGACCTGCGGTGGCGCTTGAACTTGCGGCACCACCCCGCGGTCTTCTCGATCGAGCAGGGCGGCTCGGCCCAGCCTCGTCTGTCGCAGTTTTCCTCTTACCCATCAAAGATATGATGGATGAGAGCGACAAAAGGCCCAAAATGGCTTCCACAAAAGCCATGAAAAATGCTGAAAATGTGGAGAAATGGCTGCCCAATCTGAGAAAAGGAAATCTAGGCGTCGTAGAGGGTTGCTTCAAGCTTCCCAAGGCTGTACTTTCAGGGAAAAATATGAACAAAAAGATGGGATGGAGCAGCTCACGATTTCAGCTATATTTGAGGGATTTTGGAGCTCCAAATGGGGAAATCTTCAAGGAAAGAGGCTGCCAACATCCAATAAATGATGGGTGGTGGTCGGTTTTAGCCAAGGAAGGGTTTATGAGTGGTTTGGGACGCTGGGGTTTGGAATGGGTTGCTGAAAATCAAATCTAGGGCTATGTAGGGGGCTGTTTGTGAAGGAGAGGTGGGATTTGGGGGTTTTCGTGAGGTGGGAGGTGTATAGGGGTGATGTGGACCCTATTTAAGGGGGTGCGCCCGAAGGACGGCCCCATCGGAGATCGCCGGCCGGCGATGCATCGCCCGACCGGCGATGGCATCGCCGGCCAACTCTCAAGTTGGCCGGTGGGACCCCATGGGTCTGGTCCCCCATGGTCCCAGGGTCCCAAAAAGTTAGGTCCCACCCCTTGGTTCACAATAATTTGGTCTGTATGAGCCCAAACATGTGTTCGGGACTTTTCGGGTCCACATCGCAATCCCGAATACCAAACCATATGATGCAGCATATGAATTTAGGGTAGAAGGATCCAGTACACCTATCTAGCTCCTTATTTGCTAAATAAAGTGAAGTTAGAATGGCCTTATGGCCATTTTCATGAAATTTTACTATTCACTGTAAAATTTGGTGAATGTACTAATTTGTGTTATTTTCACATTAGGTTTGATGCCTAACATGAAATGGATAAGAAAAAACTGAAGTTTGAAGTGTTTAGAGGAGGAATTTTGAGAATTTTTGGCAAAACGGGGTTTTTAAGCCCTGGCGATTGATTACTGGAGTCGTGGTCATCCCACGGCCCAAGGATTCACTTTTGCGGTTTAAAACCGCTCATAAGACGTCTCCACCCGACTTCCTACAGCTTAGAAGTGATTCGGGTCGCTTTACGCGACCCGAGATGCGTTACAGACTCGATCTTGCGATCGATCCTAATAGACTTCGCCTATCGGCGAATCTGCGATCCTAGAAGTGTTTCTAGACCCTTCTCGCACCCACCTAAGTCAAAGGAAGCGACAGCGTACGTCGCAAGACCATAACCCAGGCCCAGTATACTCTCATTCATGCTCTGATACCAACTTGTAACACCCTGAAAATCGAGGGTCGTGTATAAACTCAACTCCCGAGTTCCAGACCGTCACTTATGCAACAAAAATGGTTATGATTCAATGTTTTCTGACTTAAAGCATTCACATGAGTAAAAGTATACCAAAACTGCAATTCATACTTCAGATCCAGTGATAAAAGCAAGCGGAAGACTAAACAATGTATATATCACTGTATGGAAAAACAAAGTAATCTCATCTGTCTCCAAAGTATGACTACATCTCTGAGTCTCATATACATGTAAATAAACAAAAGAATAAAGTTCAAAATAGTCCCACTAAAGTCCCCTCGATCCAGGTCACTTACGGGAAGCCGTCGTGATACTGCATATACGAGAACTCATCCTGGTCCTCGTCAATCTCCGGCTCCACCTCCTCGATCTCGTCCTCACCTGCAGCTACAACAGGGTCTGGTGGGTGTTGCAAACACCATCCCGTAACGTGGGAATGAGTGATCAACTCAGTGGAATCATAGAGCAAAGATTAGCATGTTCACAATTCAATCACGCGATAATAGTAAAGCAGTAAATCAGACAATCCTAATACTGTTGTTAATGCAAGATGATATGACGTGATGTATGCCCTCATCGACGATCACCCTCATGCGGCAACATCTTACGACCGCGGCATGCCACACTCCCTAGAGTGCTCCACATCTTCCAGGCACATGCAATGCTATGGTGATATGATTACCAAGTTGTTATTAGTCCATTCAAACAGCAGGATTGGGAAACTAAGGTACTTCCCTTGTATCAATCCCAACACGGATCCTGTCTAGGGTCGTCACTCCTGGTAATCTCATACGATGTATATTTCGTAGGTCACTGCAAGAGCTTCCAGGGCTGTTGCTCGCACTCGTTGCACCGCTCCCCCATCACCTTATCAATACAGGCCTACTGTACTCTACTGCACGGAAGGGTCGTCGCCTCCCGTGGACTCAGAATACGCTCGCGGTCACTACAAAGGGCTCCTCGCCTGATCAGTGTAGGCCGACAGCTAGAATATAGTGTCCCATACCACCATAATCTGCTCACGAGTCAAGGTGCTCACTGGTCACTACGGAGAGGTTTGTGGCCCCAGCGTAGGCCGACAGCTCGACCACGGTGTCCCATACCACCATGCCCGGCTCATGAGTCTTCGTGGATCAAGGTACCACGGTTAATAGGGTTTACAATGGTAAGTTCAGTACCCTAGGTTCAAGCAGTTATGATACATACAAGGTGAACATACATCGGCCAGTCAGGTTACTTGACGGGCTCGACTAGCGCGATCGCATCTCAAGTTAAACGACATGAAGTGCGTAAAACACTTCGCGTGGCCTAACCACTGCCGCCAACTCTCAGCACGAATCACGTTCATCGACGCGTCGTTCGTGGCTATGACCAGTCAGCCACGAATTCGCTCGGTTACCGACTGCCTGGACTAGGTCAAGTCCCACACATCTATGGAATTTCATTAACACCATATACCAAGGTATTGGAATTGAAATACATCATGTGAGCATGTTAGCACATGTTAAAACATTCAACTTAAGCAAATCTTCAAGGCATACTTCCCATGTATATTCAACTTAAGCAAATCTTCAAGGCGTACTTTCTATGCATGTAGTGTAATCATGCATAAGGTAAGCATGTAGGAAATCATTTAGGTCAGCATATTAATCATGAAATCAATCTCAATCTACTACATAACATCATTTAATTCAATACATACTAATACAAGCATTTATACAAACACATACACTACACACTTAAGTCCACATATAGTATGTCGACCCAACGTGCGCAACTTGGCGAATCTCTTCACCAAACTGATTATGCAAGCATTCCTAACTCACTAATGCGGCGACAAACCATGTCAATCACGTCATCAAAATATGCATGTAGACCGTACTTCCTACAAATGACTAAAATGCCCTAAATCTCATATTCTTCGTTAATTTACGAAACAGGAAACGGAGAGCATGTTGTACATGTCAAACGGCGATGCCGTCGATAATCTACTATTAAACGACATTGAAAGCGTTGTAAACCGTCAATCAAAGCGTCTAAAATCCTCACCTAGGCTCTTACGGTCGCGGGATTTTGAACGGAGCGTGTACGCTTCTTCTACGACAGTAGGAGAACCTGATTCATGGATTACGTTAGCTAACATGCTCAGAATCTACGTAAACCCTAAATCAGCAAGTTTTTGGGGTTTTTCTATACCTTAAAAAGTGAAAAAATCACCAGCCAGGTGATTGGAATGAAGTGTTGAAGCAGCACTGTCAGGGGCTCGGAAGCGGGAAAAATCTCCTCTTCCCTTTCTCTCAAACTCTCTCCCTTTTTCTCTAGGGTTTGTGAAATTCGGATGGAAGGGAGAAATGAGGGTTTCAACCCCTTTTATAAGCTTGGAAACGCTGAAAATAGGCTCCGGGACGAAGTTTACTTGATGCCTATCCATTTCGGGGCTGTTTCGGTCCAAAAATTACTTTCTGGTGGTCCCCTGGTCGATTGCGATCAGACTTAAGCTCATGGGTACCAGATGTACCTCGTGTTAAGTTTTCAGTCTGACAGGGTTCGCAGATCGCACGTGGCGGACCAGTTTCAGTTCAGCGGTTACCGCACATAGATCAGGGCTGAAAGTCTCATGATAATAAATAGAAATTTTTCCTGATCCGAGGGTGTAATCTGGATGAATTCTGATGGTCAGAACGCTTAATACTGACGCGTCAAGTCGTGTGCCAGATTTGAATTTGAAATTCCCAATTCGTCCCTATTCGCGGTCGCTTCAGTCCGGGTTCAACGAAATACTCTGTGATTATCGGTTTGACTTGATTTTCGAGATGATTGTCAAGTCCAGCAGGGCGGTTCTAACGGTCTAAGATAGGAGGTATCGGACCTTCGACGCGCGGTCTAAATCCAATACAAAAGTTCAATATGGTCTAGAGGACAAACCTGCTTAGAGTTTGATCCAAGGTTATAGAGTATTGTAGAGTTGTCTGTTCTACTTGATTTGGGTCTTGTAGAACGTATTTAAAGTGATCAGGGACTATTTCCCAGCTACTCTAGCGTTGCGCTAGCTAACTTACGTTTAATTTCCATGGAAAATATTTCTACGCGATTTCGGGTCAAATCGGTACTCGAATCCAAGTACGGATTTTTCACGGGCGTTACAGTATTGTACGATCATGTGGGGCACTCCATCTCATAAGGAGTCCCGTAAGTGGTCTGTCCAATGGCATATGCTATGATCAGTCACTACTCAAATCAAGCATACATATGATGCGTATGGGCATGAGTCATGAGATTATACTAAGCATGTTATAAAGTGATGAATAGTAACCAGTATGGGTCTATCAATGGGCCCTAAGGAGAGTTACAATGCGGACATTTAACCAACATTGTACTTACAATGTGGACGTCAAACCAACATTGTTCCTTAGGCACGACTCGCCATAAATATCATTACATGAACCATGGGAAATCACACATTGCAATAGACCCTAAGGACATCCATTGGGCCTCGATCCATGGGCCTTAGATACATCAAATGGGCCGAATCACATGGGCCTTACATTCATCAAATGGGCTGTGTTAATGGGCCTCACCAATGAGCCTTATGTACATCGCAATGGCCATAACCCATGAGCCTTTGAATACATCAAAATGGGCCTCATAATAGGGGCCTTACAGCTATCAAAGTGGGCCTCAACCACGGGCCACAACTATATCGGATGGGCCTGATAACATGGGCCTCATATTCACATCAAAGTGGGCCTCAACAATGGGCCATAATTATGACAAGATGGGCCCAATCACTTGGGCCTTATATATATACCAAGGTGGGCCTCAACAACGGCCACAATTACATCATTATGGGCCTCCTCATATGGGCCTTATGAATGCCAAGGTGGGCCTTTAAAAATGGCCACAAATATATACTTTCATACATACGTATATATATATATGTATATTTGTGTATATATATGTATACACACACACACATGTATACATACATGTATATGAATTATGTCAAAGGACCAACCGATCCTCACTTCAAATAATAGTGGTGGGACCCACTTGAACCACGGATCTGACTCATTCTTTAGCTCATGCCGCAAAAAGATCTTTCAAAATGGTTGAATGGGGATGCAACACATGCATCATGGTGGGGTCCACACACCTGGCCCATTAATTAAATGGACGGTTTGGATATAACACAGACACCAAAGGTGGGGTCCACTTGGCCATCCAGTAACCTCATAAAATGGCTGGACGACATATATGCAACGCATGCATCATGATGGGCGCAGCACTTGCTGATGTCCGTCAACTATATAGCTGGTGTGTGATCGCCCAGCCCACCCTTTACCACCTTGAGTGGGTCCCATGTGGGTCCCATCATAATATTTATTTATCATCCACCCATTGATAACGTCACACGGACCTGGATGAAGAGAAAATACGAATTTCAGCTTAATCCAAAACTTCAGTGGGGCCCAAAAAGGGTTCCAATGGTAGAGTTCAATTCACACTGTTTCTTATGGTGTGGGCCACCTGAGCTTTGGATGGGCCTCATTTTTGGGGAAGGCCCACCTTAGAAAGTGGGCCACTTAGTGGACAGGTTGGATGATAAGTAAACATCAAGGTGGGGCCCACGGCTAGGGCCGTGGGACCTGCTCGTCCGTCCACCCGTAGTGCGCAGGCGCTACCTGTGCCTGTCAGTAGCAGTAGCGCACGCTGCCTCTTTATATATATATATATATATATATATATATATATATATATATATATATATATATATATATATATATATATTTGGAAAACTGATTTTCCAAGGTTTTTCAGGTGTGGGGCCCACATCTGGTAGATCCACACCATCCACTGGCTTCCATGGCCCTAGACAAGTCTATCAAGACCAATATTGGGTTGTTTTCAGCATGTAAGAAAAATCTAGGTGAACTTCAATGGTAATGAAACAGTTTTCGATGTTATGGCCCACCAGATACTCTGATCAACCTCATTTTTCGGCTCAACGCCTAAAATGAGTCGAGGAAGAGGATGGATGGCTCGGATTGTAAACATACATCAATGTGGGGCCTGCTTGAGTGATACACTCCAATGGCTTGTGAAAAATCAAGCCCATATTTGTGTTTTCCTGCCACGTCCAGCGTCCAGACGCTGGACGTTTCTTCTCTATCTTTTTTTTTTGTGTTGTTTAGGTGGGCCTCCACAAGATGAATGTTACATCTAAGATGGGCCCCACTCATGGAGGGCTTGGATAAAATACATATTTCATGGTGGGACTCATTCAAGTGGGCCACATAGCCACATCAACATACAAGAAAATGAATAAAAATGAGAGAGAGAGAGAGAGAGAGAGTGGGACACGCATGATGGAGGGGCCCCGACACTATGGGCCCTCCGTTTCAACCATCCAATCATACATCAATGGGTCCCGTTGCACATGGGCCATCCAAATAAAAGATCAACGGTGGAGATCCCTCTCCATCCAAAATGAACAGTCTATATGACCTCATAAATGCAAGAAAGTAAACATCATGATGGGGTCCATGGAGAATGGCCCCATCATGGAATGATTTTGATGATCAAGATGGATCATTGGCCACATCTTAGGGTTCCAAGTGAGATCCACACCATTGATCGGTGGGCCTTACTTAGCCCATCGTAAAAATAAGTAAACTACCCTATAGAAGCACCCACCTTATGATCTACTCGGTCCGTTCGAACGCCTATCTTCTAGAGCTTCACTTTGATGGTGGAGATGGGAGATGGATGGCTAGGATGGGAGATTTGGGATGGGAAGTGGGCCACCAAAATCACTTCTCTCTCATGGAAGAGAGCTTGGACATGGGAGTGCTTCTTGGTTGCTTGGGGTTTGTTGAGAAATGAGAGAGAGAGGTGTGATGTAAGGAGAGATGGAGTGATGTGAAGTGAGTGATGGATGAGGTGAGTGATGGGTGAAGTGAGAGGTTAGTTGACTTTGGTGGTTACTTGACTTGTGGAGAAAGGAAGCATGGGTGCTTGTACTTGACATGAGAGGTGATTGATGGGATTGATTGATGTGATTGATTTGACACTTTGTAGAGATTCTCTTGGGAATGTAAATGCGTGACGTTTTCTCGAAATAAACACCGACCCACATCTCTTAGTCAGGGTATCAGATCGGTGCGTAAGTCACGGCGTTGGAACCGCGGCGACGGTGCGGTCGTAATGATACAAGTCTCAGATTAAGCCGGCTCAAATGTATAGGATACGACTTACGGTCATACGCAACGTCAACTATAGGTCGCGGATTGTCAGAATTTGACGAGAAGGATCGCGGAAAGCGACGGAACAGTACGGATTAGGATACGGGTCTTACAAATGCTCTCGAAAGTCCTTTGATTATATCGAAGGACTTATCGAAAGTCCTTCAATGCATCGAACTGTTTATGCAGAGTGCGTAAATTTAAGGCGCTTTGAAAAGGCCAAGCTATATGTCCTAGAGGAGGGGGTGAATAAGACTATGCCAAATTAAAATGATAACAATAGAATTTAAACAATTAATTGTAAGATAGCACTATAATCAATTCACAATACTGAAATGTAAAGCAGCCTCAAATGTATGAGTATTGAGAGGTTGATACAAATGTTGTTCTAAGGACCACCTTACACCAAAAACCAAGGTTTATGGTAGGACAACCTGATTTCTAGAAAGGTCTTTGTATTAAAAACTCAAACTTAATACAGAGGAATAAATGAAAGAATAAATATCAAAGAAATGAAATCTAAGTTATTACAACATTCCCTAAAATGCTTGAAATGAAAATATTACAAAATTCACATCCATAAATATATCCCACAATATTGAATGAAAAGAGATAGAAAATAAACCACACATCCAAACACAAAGAATTATAGTGGTTCACCTATGTGTACACCAACTGTTAAACAACAGCTACACAGCTACTCCACTCATAATATCCTCACATAGTGGATATTAGCATTCACTATTTAAATTGGTTTTTCAAGTTCACCCAAAACCCTCACAATTATGTTTTTCAAGTGGGCTTTACAAAATTCAAAAAACCTCTCTCTTTGAGTTTTCTGGCTCTCTTCAGATAACCAAAACAATGAGATTTTTCTAGCTTAATCTCAAAAGAAACCAAAGCAAAAGAAATTATAATAATGTAAAATATCTAGATTTCTCCTTTTTGTTGCAGCCCAAAAGAACCAAATCAAAGTAGAAGTTTGAATAGAAGTTCAATATCCAATACTCACTTTGAAATGGTTCTAGGTTCTAATTGATTTTAAATTAAACCAAGTTGAGCTAGCTCTATTTGATTTTGATTTTAAGAAGTAGAATATCACAATTCCTCTTTCAAATCAGATTGGAATGCAGAAACAAAATTAAATATAAAAAGCTAATAAAAAAGAATATTAAATAAGCACAATCTTACTTAAGAACTTTACAAACTTATCTATCATTGTGATGCCTTGATTTTACTTGAATATCAAACTATGAAAATCGTGCTCTATTTATAAGTGCAGAAGTCGCACCTTCGACTGGTCCTATGGACACTACGACTGGTCGTAGGTCAAACTAATTTTTAAATTTTTGAGCGCAATCAAATAAAACCATTCCACGACTGGTCGTGACCTATCCACGACTGGTCATGTGGAACTTGGAATAGTCGCTGGAGTTCAATTCGTAGTTACAGGACTGGTTGAGGTTGAGTCGTGTATTGTTCACATGACTGGTCGAGCGGCTCAACAAAAAATTTTAAAAATTTTCAACAATCTTAGGATTGGTTGAGGAATTTCTAGACTGGTCATGCCAATGCTAGAACTAGTCGAACAAAGTCAAGGACTAGTCTAAGAATAGACCAAAACACTTATAAAATAAGCAATTGAATTATGTATCCGAAATGACCTACCCTAAGGTCAATCTAAGGTTATTCATACTTAACTAAGAAGTATGAACATTGTACCTTCTCTATCTTTAGATGTTGGATGGTCTTTGAAGTTCTTGAAGCTTGAGTTCTTGAACATATGATGAAGCTTGAACTTGTGATCATTTGAAGCTTGATTTTACAGTACATTAGTTATACTTCATCTTGACTCTTGAGTACGATTGAATCACTTGATTTTCGATGTTTCTTTAAGACATTGAAGCTTACATTGAGAACAATGTACTTGATCTTGCCTTACTTGAAGTAGATCATTGTTCTTAACTTGAAGCACTTGTCCTTTTTTTGTCCTTGACGATAAAAACAGTGTGCTACACAAGACACAGATTGTGGTTTTAGCACTACAAAATTTGATAACCAAAGGAGTAGAAACTATAGCACTTACAATCTCCCCCTTTGTCAAATTGGTGACAAAACACACTACATTAAAAATAAGAGAAGCATAACATGCTCAATAAAGAATCATGCACCATATATAAAGAATCATCACCGTATATACACAAGAAAGTACAATGCATAGCAAATCATCATGAAATATCCAAGACACTTCCTTACGTACACCACACTTCCTTACTTCCCTTGAGTAGGATACAAAAAAAAAAAAAAAAAATCTGCTACTACCAACATGCTACTCCCCACAATCCATATCCATGCATATCCATAGGCAGCTCAGCTCAGCATAAACAAAATATTCTCCCCCTTTTTGTCACAATATGACAATGGAAGAACTGAAGATATGGAAGAGGAAAATAACTAAAAGAGGAATATTGGAGCAAACATAGATAAGATATGAAAGATATAAGAAAATTCAAAGATCACACATCATTAATCAACATAAACCAAATTCATCCAAAGTCAGTTTCAAGAACTGAAAGTAAAGAGTAAGCATCACAAAAGGTTATTACAGACCAAATAAGAAAACACTTAATCAGATCCTGAAGGAGCAGGTATGGTGGATCAATTTGATGAGGCCCTTTTTAATGCGCCGAAGATACTTGTGCATATATTTAAACTACAAATCATGGGCAACATTCATGTTCTCCACCTTCTCCTCAAGTGCACGTAAACGCACATCAACGACAGATGGCTGATAGTTGGGGTTAGCCTCAGAATCTAAATCAAGTTCATCAAATATATCATCCATGTTAACATCATCAGGTAAACCGCCTTCTTCTTCATTCACTGCTTCAGCTCCACTACCACCTTCATTCACTTGGCCCTTAGCCAATTGTAAGTTCATCTTGTTTATATTTTTGTTGTTGAAGATGAGGTGATGAATGGGTGCCTCTTCAACAGGCATAGCAACTAGCATGTGAGTAGCTAACACAGTCATAAGGTATGCAAAAGGAATATCACTATGGCCAGGATGGAGACGGAATTGGATAATAGAATGACAAATTAATGAAGAAAGGCAGACATTAACACCAGATATGATGGAATGTAAAATCTGAACCATGAAAGAAGTAAGTTTGGTTTTGTTACCAGATCTAGGATAGACATTTGAAATAAAAATCCTATGAAGGACTTTATATCTGGGTAACAAAAACCTTGAAGCAAGGGCATTTCGATTCTGGCTCCATTGTGCATTTATGTTGCATAACGCTATAATAAGCATGCGTTTTTCTGATTCAGATGGTTTCTTAACTAGATTGCTAATAGGAATACGCTCATCATGGACAGGTAAATCCATTAGGCCAGATATCATATTATGATCAACTTCAAATGGGCCTTCTCTAGTAGCAATTGTAAATGTTAAATTTTCTGTAGAGAAATCATAAATGCATGCAAACATAGACTGCGCAATAGACCGGTATGCTGGACCACCCCAATGTGGAATGTTATCCCATCCTACAGATTGGAGAAGAGGAAAGAGATCAAAATGATCAATATATGCAAAATCTACAGGTCACTCAACAATCACGTTGCGCATCCTCAAATCTCTTACATAGGGAGGATCATCTTTGGGTGACCGAAGGTGGTGTCGTGTGATGGGTGGTGACCTAGAAGATGACACACCACGAGAATTTTCTTTCTACCTTTAGCATCCATTTTCCACTAGAAGAATAAAGAAACAAGGAGTTGCAAAGGATGCAGAATGAGTTTCCTTAAAAATAGACTTTGGAGAAGAAAACCCCAAAATCTTTAAGAAAACTTGAAATCAATCACTCCAATAAAGAAAATGAAGAGATTAGAGATTGAATCTATAAGAAAAACTAATATAATGCACTAACCTTAATGAATCAAGAAGATGGGTACGACTAGTCTTGCCACGGCCATTGGAGAGAAAAGAGGAAATGAGGAAGAAAGAGTTTTCTCCAAATTAAAAAAGGTCCAGCGCACTACACTACTAGTCGTGGGACATCCTCGAGCGGTCATGCCATGACTAGTCGAGTACGTCCTCGACTGGTCGTGCAAACACAAAAACATGCATTTATCACATAATTTTAAAATTTAAACAAATAAAATAACAAATAAATATACTATAATATAGAAATGCATGATAAATTAAGTTAAATTAAACATTCTAAGATTAAATTTTAATTTATTAAACTTGCATTTGTCGAGCGGTTTAGTGAAAATGTCAGCAAGTTGAGTCTTGGTTGGAATGTAATCCAAAGAGATTATCTTTTCTTCCACCAATTCACGAATGTAGTGATATCTAATGTCAATGTGCTTGGTTCATGAATGTTCGACTAGATTTTTAGATATATTTATGTAACACCCTGAAAATCGGGGGTCGTGTATAAACTCAACTCCCGAGTTCCAGACCGTCACTTATGCAACAAAAATGGTTATGATTCAATGTTGTCTGATTTAAAGCATTCACATGAGTAAAAGTATACCAAAACTGCAATTCATACTTCAGATCCAGTGATAAAAGCAAGCGGAAGACTAAATAATATATATATCACTGTATGGAAAAACAAAGTAATCTCAACTGTCTCCAAAGTATGACTACATCTCTGAGTCTCATATACATGTAAATAGACAAAAGAATAAGTTCAAAATAGTCCCACTGAAGTCCCCCTCGATCCAGGTCACCTACGGGAAGCCGTCGTGATACTGCATATACTAGAACTCATCCTGGTCCTCGTCAACATCTAGCTCCACCTCCTGGATCTCGTCCTCATCTGCAACTACAACAGGGTCTGGTGGGTGTTGCAAACACCATCCCGTAACGTGGGAATGAGTGATCAACTCAGTGGAATCATAGAGCAAAGATTAGCATGTTCACAATTCAATCACGCGATAATAGTAAAGCAGTAAATCAGACAAATCCTAATACTGTTGTTAATGCAAGATGATATGACGTGATGTATGCCCTCACCGACGATCACCCTCATACGGCAACATCTTACGACCGCGGCATGCCACACTCCCTAGAGTGCTCCACATCTTCCAGGCACATGCAATGCTATGGTGATATGATTACCAAGTTGTTATTAGTCCATTCAAACAGCAGGATTGGGAAACTAAGGTACTTCCCTTGTATCAATCCCAACACGGATCCTGTCTAGGGTCGTCACTCCTAGTAATCTCATACGATATACATTTCGTAGGTCACTGCAAGGGCTGCCAGGGCTGTTGCTCGCACTCGTTGCACCGCTCCCCCATCACCTTATCAATACAGGCCTACTGTACTCTACTGCACGGAAGGGTCGTCGCCTCCCGTGGACTCAGAATACGCTCGCGGTCACTACAAAGGGCTCGTCGCCTGATCAGTGTAGGCGGACAGCTAGAATATAGTGTCCCATACCACCATAATCTGCTCACGAGTCTAGGTGCTCACTGGTCACTACGGGGAGGTTTGTGACCCCAGCGTAGGCCGACAGCTCGACCACGGTGTCCCATACCACCTTGCCCGGCTCATGAGTCTTCGTGGATCAAGGTACCACGGTTAATAGGGTTTACAATGGTAAGTTCAGTACCCTAGGTTCAAGTAGTCATGATACATACAAGGTGAACAAACATCGGCCAGTCGGGTTACTTGACGGGCTCGACTAGCGCGATCGCATCTCGAATTGAACGACATGAAGTGCGTAAAACACTTCGCGTGGCCTAACCACTGCCGCCAACTCTCAACACGATTCACATTCATCGACGCGTCGTTCGTGGCTATGACCAGTCAGCCACGAATTCGCTCGGTTACCGACTGCCTGGACTAAGTCAAGTCCCACACATCTATGGAATTACTATAAAAGGTATTGGAATTGAAATACATCATGTGAGCATGTTAGCACATGTTATAACATTCAACTTAAGCAAATCTTTAAGGCATACTTCCCATGCATATTCAACTTAAGCAAATCCTCAAGCACATACATTCCATGCATGTAATGAAATCATGCATTTTGTCGACATGTAGAAAATCATTTAGGTCAGCATAATAATTGAAAAATCAATCACAAACTATTAAATAACATCATTTAATTCAATACATACTAGTACAAACATTTATACAAACACATACACTACACACTTAAGTCTACATATGGTATGTCGACCCAAAGTGTGCAACTAGGTGAATCTCTTTGCCAAACTAATTATGCACGCATTCCTAACTTCCTAATGCGACAACAAACCATGTCAATCACATCAGCAAAATATGAATGTAAACAGTACTTCCTACAAATGACTAAAATGCCCTAAATCTCATATTCTTCGTTAGCTTATGAAACGGGAAACGGAGAGCATTTTGTACCTGTCAAATGGCGATGCCGTCAAGAATCTACTATTAAACGACATTGAAAGCATTGGGAACCGTTAATCCAAGCGTCTAAAATCCTCACCTAGTGTCTTGTAGACTCGGGAATTGAAGCGGAGCGTATATGGTTCGTCTACGGCGAGTAAGGAGCCTAATACATAAGATCCATAAGCTACATCGCTATGGAAACAAGGAAAACTCAAATCAACATCTATTTAGGATTTTTACTTACCTAGGATTGCGGTGGAATCGCCGGGAAAGCGGTAGAGGAGTGTTGCTTAAGCACGTGCAACACGTAGCACAAGTGGCGGGAAGAACTCTCCCACTCTCTCACAATCTCTCACTCTTTTTCTCTCTCCCAAGCTAGGGCTTCTCTCAAATTCGGATGGGAGAGAGGAGTGAGGGTTTCAACCCCTTTTATAGCCTAAAACATTCCCAAAATAGGCTTGGGAACAATGTTTACTTGGTGCCTAACCAAATTGGGGCCGTTTCGGTCCAAAAGGGCATTTCTGGAGGTCCCCAGGCCAAATGCGGTCGGACTTAAGCTCATGCATACTGGATCTAGCACACATCTAGTTTTCAGACCGGTTGGGTTCCCAGATCGCACGTGGCGGCCCAGTTTCAGTTTAACGGTCACCGCACCAAGATCAGGCCTATAAGTCTCGTGATATATAATAGATATTTTTCCTGATCCAAGGGTGTAATTTGGCTGTATTCTGACGGTCAGAATGCTCAATACTGATGCGTCAAATTTGTGTGCCAGATTTGAATTTGAAATTCCAACTATGTCCCTATTCACACTCTCTTCGGTCCGGGCTCAATGAAATAGCCTGTGAGTATCGGTTTGACTTGATTTTTGGAATGAGTGTCAAGCCCAGCTAGACGGTTCTAACGGTCTAAGATAGGAGGTATCGGACTTTCAACGTGCGGTCTAGATCTAATACAAAGATTCAAAGTGGTCCAGAGAACAAACCGGTTTAGAGTTTGATCCGAGGCTTTAGAGCATTATAGCACCCTTGGTTCCACTCGCTTCGGGCCTTGTAGAATGTATTTAAAGTGATCAGGGACCATTTCCCAGCTATTTTAACATTGCACTAGCTAACCTAGTCATATTTCCTAAAGGAATGAATTCTACGCAATTTCGGGTCGAGTTGGTACTCGAGCCCAAGTATGGATTTTTCACGGGCGTTACAATCTACCCCCCTTAACAAATAATTTCGTCCTCGAAATTTTGTACCTTTTCGTACTCCTCGAGAAGCTGTGGGTAGTTCTTTCTGATCTCGGCTTCTGTCTCCCAAGTAGCCTCCTCCTCAGTATGATGCGTCCATAGTACCTTCACAAGGGGAATCACCTTGCTACGCAGTACCTGCTCTTTCCGGTCTAAGATGCGTGTCGGTCGCAGGATATAAGTAACATCCTCTCCTAACTGCACCTGCTCCCATCTGATGATATGAGAAGGATCAGCAACGTACTTCTTCAGCATAGAAATATGAAATACGTTGTGGACGCTCGCGAGGGGCGTGGGTAAAGCCAATCGGTAAGCCACTGCTCCCACACGATCGAGGATCTGAAATGGACCAATGAATCGCGGTGCCAGCTTCCCCTTCTTCCCGAACCGAAGGACTCCCTTCATAGGGGAAACTCGTAAAAACACATGATCCGCGACTGTGAACTCTAGTGGTCTCCGTCTGGTATCGGCGTAGCTCTTCTGTCTGCTCTGCGCTGTAAGAAGCCGACGTCGAATAATATCAATCTTCTCTGACGTCGCCTGCACCAACTCTGGGCCAATCAAGCTGCGCTCACCGACCTCTAACCAGCAATGCGGTGCGCGACAAGGTCGCCCATACAGCGCCTCATAAGGTGCCATGCCGATACTCGCCTGGAAGCTATTGTTGTACGCAAACTCTGCATATGCAAGACAGTCATCCCAACTGTCCTTGAAGTCCAATGCGCAAGCTCGCAACATGTCCTCCAGGATCTGGTTCACTCGCTCCGTCTTTCCGTCCGTCTGTGGGTGGAAGGCAGTACTGAACTTCAACTTCACGCCCATAGCCTCCTGAATGCGAGTCCAGGAAATAGAAGTGAACCGCGTGTCTCTGTCCGACACGATCTCCAACGGAACTCCATGCAGACGCACGATCTCTCTAATATACAATCTAGCCAGCTCGTCTGCAGAGTTCGTAACTCTGATCGGTAGGAAGTGCGCCGACTTCGTCAATCGGTCGACGATCACCCAAATGGAATCATGCCCCTTCCTCGTCTTCGGCAACCCAGAAATGAAGTCCATGGAAATGAAATCCCACTTCCACTCTGCAATAGGCATAGGCTGCAAAAGTCCAGGTGGTCGGCGATGCTCTGCCTTCACCTGCTGACAAGTGAGACAACGGGACACGAACTCAGCAATGTGGGTCTTCATACCTTCCCACCAATACGTCCTCTTCACGTCACGATACATCTTCGTGCTGCCTGGATGCATCGCGAGTCTAGTAGAATGCGCAGCCTCGAGAATCTCTCGTCTCAAGTCAGGGACATCAGGAACGCATAGGCGGCCACGGTAACGTAAGCCCCCATCCATACCGACTCGCCAGTCGGCGTCAGCATCATCAATGGCCTGCTCTCGAAGCTCAGTAAGATGCGCGTCGTCCCTCTGCGCCTCGATGACACGGTCATCGATCTGAGATCGCACCTGTACATGTGCGATGAACTCAAATGGCTCCTCTACGGTGAGTTTCTGCTCAAAGTCTCGCAAAAACTCAACCATATCCCACTCGGCAACCATCAGCGGAGCCGCAAACTCTATCGTCTTCTTACGGCTCAACGCATCAGCCACAAGGTTCGCCTTCCCAGGATGGTAAGAGACTTCAAACTTGAAGTCCTTCAGCGTCTCCATCCATCGCCGCTGCCTCATATTCAAGTCCCGCTGCGTGAATATGTACTTGAGGCTCTTGTGGTCGCAAAAGAGCTCGAACTCCTCTCCGTAGAGGTAATGTCTCCAGAGTCTCAGTGCGAATATAACGGCTGCCAACTCCAGGTCGTGTGTAGGGTAATTCTCCTCGTGCTTCCTTAATTGTCTCGAGGCATACGAAATTACCCTGTCCCTCTGCATAAGGACACAACCCAAACCAACGCTAGACGCGTCAGTGTATATAGTGTATTTAACCCCTTGCTCTGGCAATACTAGCACAGGGGCGGACGTAAGTCTGTCCTTCAGCTCCTGAAAAGCTGACTCCGCCTTATCATTCCAGGCGAACTTCACGTCCTTCCGTGTCAACTGAGATAAGGGTCTCGCGATCTTCGAGAAATCCTGAATGAAGCGCCGATAGTAGCCAGCGAGACCCAAGAAACTCCTCACCTCAGTGACAGAACCAGGCTGCTCCCAGTCCTGCACCGCAGCTACCTTAGACAGGTCAACTGCCATGCCATCCTTGGACACCACGTGTCCCAGAAACTTCACCTCCTGCTTCCAGAAGTCGCACTTCTTATACTGTGCGAACAACTGATGCTGTCTGAGCGTATCAAGGACCAAACGCAAGTGCTCCTCATGCTCCTCTCGACTCCTAGAGTATACCAAAATGTCGTCGATGAAGACAACGACGAATCGATAGAGGAAAGGCCGCAACACCCGGTTCATCAGATCCATGAACACGGCCAGTGCGTTCGTGAGACCGAACGACATCACGAGGAACTCGTAGTGACCAAAACTGGTCCTGAACGCTGTCTTCTGCACGTCCTCATCTCTGACGCGCAGCTGATGATATCCTGACTGAAGATCAATCTTCGAGAAGTACTGCGCTCCTCTCAACTGATCAAACAAGTCATCGATCCTGGGCAAAGGGTACTTGTTCTTCACTGTGAGCTGGTTCAGCCTGCGATAATCAATACACAATCGCAGCGAACCATCCTTCTTCTTCACGAACAAGACCGGTGCTCCCCAAGGAGATACGCTAGGCCGTATAAAGCCAAGCTCTAGCAGGCCATCAATCTGCGTCCTCAACTCCTCCATCTCACATGGTGCCATGCGATACGTCGGCAGTGAGACGGGTGTAGAACCAGGAATCAGATCGATAGTGAAATCGATCTCACGTCGGGGCGGCAAACCAGGGATCTTCCTGAATAGATCTCCGAACTCAGAAACAACTGGCGTCTGCTCAAGTACCTGGGCACCAGCGTCGCGCAATAGAGTGGCGTAGCTAAGAATGCGGAAAGGAAGATTTACCCGCACTGAAAATGTGAAAGGCGTGCCCTCAGGCTCGTACACCGTCACCACACGAGCCTCGCAGTCAATCTCGGCTCTCGCTGCAGTCAACCAGTCCATGCTAAGAATGACATCGAGATATACGAGCGAGGGATCGACGACCAGATCAAGAGTCATCGTCCTGCCTCCCAGATCAACTAAACAACCCTCACACATCTGGGTGATATCCGAATAATCTCCATGAGCTGCAAGGACTCGCACGCTATCCATAGTGATAGTCTGCAACCCAAGACGTCTGACTACGGCACGCGATATCAAAGAAATCGTGGAACCAATGTCCACCATGACAAGAACGGGAGTACCTCCGATATGGCCCGTGACCTCAAAGGCTGAATGCTTGAAAGTCGGCGTCGTAGTTGCCTCAGCGGTCAGTGCATGAACTCGAGCCTGCTGTGGCCGGTTCGGCCGCTGTGTCAAGGGCCGTGGGGGCTGTCGAATCTGCGATACTGTGGGTCTGAAAGAGGAATGCGCAGGAGCTGACCGTATAGGCGGTGCTGATATCGCCTGTGGACGTACACGATCAATCTTCTGCGGCGGCGAGAACCCACTGTCCCGCATCCTCGAAAAGCAACTCTGCGCTAGGTGGCCCGTCCTCCCACAGTATGTGCATGATAAATCAGGGCACCGAAACGGTCCTACTGGAGCCGTGGTCCTGGTAGGAGGATCAACGCGGGGCCTCTTGCCCGCGGAGGGCCTGTCTGTCAAATCCGGTCGCGGCCTAGAAGTAGTCGGGCCTCGAGATCGCGCAAGTCGATCCACGTCCTGCTCTGCCCGCATGGACATGTGAACAACTCCGCATAGGAGGGGAAACTGATACAGCACATCTTCGACCGAATATCCGGTCGCAAGCCCTCCAAAAAGCGTCGTATGCGCATCTGCTCATCAGCTAGAATCGTCGGGACGTACCTGCCCAACTCTGTGAACCGATGCTCATACTCGGTAACCGTCATCGCTGCCTGCCTGAGACGGAGAAACTCATTCTCCCTCTCGTGCCTGTAGGTCTGAGGATAATACTTCTCATGGAAGCGAAACTCGAATGCTGCCCATGTCCATACGAAGTCTGCGGTAACAGTCCGCAATATACTATCCCACCACATACTGGCCTCTCTCTCAAACTGGAAGGTAGACAGCTCTACCTGCTCTGCCTCAGTACAGTGCAACATGCGCAGAATCTTCGACACTCGGTCGAGCCAAAACTCAGCCTCCTCGGGTCTGTGAGAACCCGTGAAAGTAGGAGGCCGCAAGCGCTGAAATCACTCCAGAAGGCCCCGTGTGTCGGCAGGGTTCCCCGCAGGGAAAGCAGGCTGCGCAGGATGTGCTATGCCCTCATCCTGGGCGTAAGCATAGGCATCCTCAGCTGGATGCGCAGGTGGTGCAGGCGGAGTAGATGCAGTCGCACCCCCACCCTGGGCTAACGTCCCAACTATGGTGGTCAGAAGCTGCTGCTACTGTAGCATCATAGCCATCATCTGCTCGAATCTATCAGGTGGTGGAGCAGGCTGTGGCGGATGAGGTGCGGAAGTAGATGCGCGCTGTGGCTCTCTAACTGATGGTGTAAATGGCGGTGGTCCATCTGTAGGACCAACAGCAGGCTGAGACGACCGAACCGTCTCAGGAATCGGGCCCACAGCAGGGTCCGGACGAGTGCCAGACTGAGAGGGAGCCTGATCCATCTGCTCTGACAATGAAAGCCGAACCGCGCTCCTCGTAGTCTTAGGTGGCATTCCCTATATTCAAAATAGGGCGCAACCTTGTCAGTCTCAATTGCTCAAATACACCACAACCATTCACTAAAGAGTCAAAGGCATTCCATGCATTTCAATTAATCAAAATTGTCACAATACAAGGGATATATCCCTACAAGCATCATGACTAGAATGACATGAAAATTAAGATAGTTAAGCAACAACAACAAAAGCAAAGCACTAACCCTAATAGGCTTTACACACATGAAACAGAAAGTGGCTAACTACTCATAACAACATCAAAGATCGCGTCGCTAGTCGGAGTCTGGCGACGGAGGAGGAGCACCCTTATCCTGTAAGCAACACAGGATTGCCTTCAAGGTGCGAGTCACCTTGCCAAACTTCTTCTTCGTAACGGCCTTGGCATCAGCGACCTCTGCTCGAAGTTCTTGGACTTCCCTTCGCAAAGCGGTCTGGCTCTCCTCCATCCGAGCAATGCGATCGTCGATAGTAGCCTGCGCAGAAGGAGGAGGGCTCTCATCAGTATCCTGAGCCTCCTCTTCTGCTTCTTCCTGAGTCTCTTCCTGAACCTCTGCACTAGGTTCTCCTTCGCTTTGATCTTCCTCTTCATCAAAGTCGTCCCCACTATCCCTTTCAAGTTGATTTTCACGATATTGCGACCCAATCTTCATCTTAACCATCGTCGACTCATCGATGGTGTGAATCGATACCGGCAATTCGGGTCCAAGTCTATAGGCAAACTCAAGCGCAATCTTGCAAATGAGTCGGCCAAAGGGAAGGGATTCGGATGTTCTTCTCGACCTGGCTATGAGAACTATCTGCCGTAAGATGAAAGTGGCCATACATACGTTCTCTCCCTGGGCCACCAGAAATAAGAAATCGACCATAAGACGTGTACATTCAATGCGGTTCGTCGACCTAGGATAAACATTGAACGTGCAGATATGATGCAGCAGACGCAAATCCTCAGACATGTACGTTGCCTTGAGGCTATTATTAGGCTGCCATGGAACCAACTTACCGCACAGAAACCTGGTGCGGCGATCTCGTTCACGTCTAGTCCTCAAATTCTTCTCACTTGGATGCACATCACCTAGAGGCACATTGAGAAGTCGCGCAATCAACCGGACGTCGATCGTAGCCATCCGATCTCTGCCAAAAGGGATTTTGAACTGCAAAGGATCCAAGGTGGGATTCTGGATGCTAGCATAGAAGGCACGAACAGTGCTCACATTAGCACGAGCGCGAGCTTCAAAGATCGGTCCCCAGTGCGCAGCTTCAATGCGTTCGAACAACAGATATTCACCGAACAACCGTCCATCTACGTCCGCCTCAAATAACACTCTACGATTAGTGTATTCACCATGAGGCATCTCTGATAGAATGGTTCGTCCAAGATGTGCATGGGGATCCAAATCCCGCTTTGTACGGCACTCCAGGACTGCAGCTGGACCTGCGGCGGTGCTTGAACTTGCGGCACCACCCCGCGGTCTTCTCAATCGAGCAGGGCGGCTCGGCCCAGCCTCGTCTGTTGCAGTTTTCCTCTTACCCATCAAAGACAGGATGGATGAGAGTGACAAAAGACCCAAAATGGCTTCCACGAAAGCCATGGAAAACGCCGAAAATGCGGAGAAATGGCTGCCCACTCTGACAAAAGGAAATCTAGGCGTCGTAGAGGGATGCTTCAAGCTTCCCAAGGCTGTACTTTCAGGGAAAAATAAGAACAAAAAGATGGAATGAAGCTGCTCACGATTTCAGCACTATTTGGGGGATTTTGGAGCTCCAAATGGGGAAATCTTCAAGGAAGGGGGCTGCCAACACCCAATAACTGATGGGTGGTGGTCGGTTTTGGCCAAGGAAGGTTGTAGAGGTGATTTGGGTCGCCGGGGTTTGGAATGGAGTGCTGAAAATCGAATCTAGGGTATGCAAGGGGGCTGTTTGTGAAGGAGAGGGGGGTTTTAGGGGTTTTCGTGGGATGGGAGGTAGCTAGGGGTGATGTGGACCCTGTTTAAGGGAGTGCGCCCGAAGGACAGCACCCCCGGAGCTCGCCGGTCAACTTGTAAGTTGACCGGTGGGACCCCATGGGTCTGGTCCCCCATGGTCCCAGGGCTCCAAAAAGTTAGGTCCCACCCCTTGGTTCATTGTATTTTGGTCTCTATAAGCCCAAACATGTGTTCGGGATTTTCCGGGTCCACATCGCAATCCTGAATACCAAACCATATGATGCAGCATATGAATTTGGGGTAGAAGGAGCCAGTACATCTTTCTAGCTCCTTAGTTGCTAAAGAAAGTGAAGTTATAATGGCCTTATGGCCATTTTTCATGAAATTTTACTATTCATTATAAAATTTGGTGAATGTGCTAATTTGTGTTATTTTTACATTAGGTTTGATGCCTAATATGAAATGGATAAGAAAGAACTGAAGGTTGAAGTGTTTAGAGAAGGAATTTTGAAGATTTTTGGTGAAACGGGGTTTTAAGCCCTAGCGATTGATTACTGGAGTCGTGGTCATCCCACGGCCCAAAGATTCACTTTTGCGGTTTAAAACCGCTCATAGGACGTCTCAACCCGACTTCCTAAAGCTTAGAAGTGATTCGGGTTGCTTTACGCGACCCGAGATGCGTTACAGACTCGATCTTGCGATCGATCCTTATAGACTTCGCCTATCGGCGAATCTGTGATCCTAGAAGTGTTTCTAGACCCTTTTCGCACCCACCTAAGTCAAAGGAAGCGATAGCGTACGTCGCAAGACCATAACCCAGGCCCAGTATACTCTCATTCATGCTCTGATACCAACTTGTAACACCCTGAAAATCGGGGGTCGTGTATAAACTCAACTCCCGAGTTCCAGACCGTCACTTATGCAACAAAAATGGTTATGATTCAATGTTGTCTGATTTAAAGCATTCACATGAGTAAAAGTATACCAAAACTGCAATTCATACTTCAGATCCAGTGATAAAAGCAAGCGGAAGACTAAATAATATATATATCACTGTATGGAAAAATAAAGTAATCTCAACTGTCTCCAAAGTATGACTACATCTCTAAGTCTCATATACATGTAAATAGACAAAAGAATAAGTTCAAAATAGTCCCACTGAAGTCCCCCTCGATCCAGGTCACCTACGGGAAGCCGTCGTGATACTGCATATACGAGAACTCATCCTGGTCCTCGTCAACATCTAGCTCCACCTCCTGGATCTCGTCCTCACCTGTAACTACAACAGGGTCTGGTGGGTGTTGCAAACACCATCCCGTAACGTGGGAATGAGTGATCAACTCAGTGGAATCATAGAGCAAAGATTAGCATGTTCACAATTCAATCACGCGATAATAGTAAAGCAGTAAATCAGACAAATCCTAATACTGTTGTTAATGCAAGATGATATGACGTGATGTATGCCCTCACCGACGATCACCCTCATACGGCAACATCTTACGACCGCGGCATGCCACACTCCCTAGAGTGCTCCACATCTTCCAGGCACATGCAATGCTATGGTGATATGATTACCAAGTTGTTATTAGTCCATTCAAACAGCAGGATTGGGAAACTAAGGTACTTCCCTTGTATCAATCCCAACACGGATCCTGTCTAGGGTCGTCACTCCTAGTAATCTCATACGATGTACATTTCGTAGGTCACTGCAAGGGCTGTCAGGGCTGTTGCTCGCACTCGTTGCACCGCTCCCCCATCACCTTATCAATACAGGCCTACTGTACTCTACTGCACGGAAGGGTCGTCGCCTCCCGTGGACTCAGAATACGCTCGCGGTCACTACAAAGGGCTCGTCGCCTGATCAGTGTAGGCGGACAGCTAGAATATAGTGTCCCATACCACCATAATCTGCTCACGAGTCTAGGTGCTCACTGGTCACTACGGGGAGGTTTGTGACCCCAGCGTAGGCCGACAGCTCGACCACGGTGTCCCATACCACCATGCCTGGCTCATGAGTCTTCGTGGATCAAGGTACCACGGTTAATAGGGTTTACAATGGTAAGTTCAGTACCCTAGGTTCAAGCAGTCATGATACATACAAGGTGAACAAACATCGGCCAGTCGGCTTACTTGACGGGCTCGACTAGCGCGATCGCATCTCGAATTGAACGACATGAAGTGCGTAAAACACTTCGCGTGGCCTAACCACTGCCGCCAACTCTCAACACGATTCACATTCATCGACGCGTCGTTCGTGGCTATGACCAGTCAACCACGAATTCGCTCGGTTACCGACTGCCTGGACTAAGTCAAGTCCCACACATCTATGGAATTACTATAAAAGGTATTGGAATTGAAATACATCATGTGAGCATGTTAGCACATGTTATAACATTCAACTTAAGCAAATCTTCAAGGCATACTTCCCATGCATATTCAACTTAAGCAAATCCTCAAGCACATACATTCCATGCATGTAATGAAATCATGCATTTTGTCGACATGTAGAAAATCATTTAGGTCAGCATAATAATTGAAAAATCAATCACAAACTATTAAATAACATCATTTAATTCAATACATACTAGTACAAACATTTATACAAACACATACACTACACACTTAAGTCTACATATGGTATGTCGACCCAAAGTGTGCAACTAGGTGAATCTCTTTGCCAAACTAATTATGCACGCATTCCTAACTTCCTAATGCGACAACAAACCATGTCAATCACATCAGCAAAATATGAATGTAAACAGTACTTCCTACAAATGACTAAAATGCCCTAAATCTCATATTCTTCGTTAGCTTATGAAACGGGAAACGGAGAGCATTTTGTACATGTCAAATGGCGATGCCGTCAAGAATCTACTATTAAACGACATTGAAAGCATTGGGAACCGTCAATCCAAGCGTCTAAAATCCTCACCTAGTGTCTTGTAGACTCGGGAATTAAAGCGGAGCGTATATGGTTCGTCTACGGCGAGTAAGGAGCCTAATACATAAGATCCATAAGCTACATCGCTATGGAAACAAGGAAAACTCAAATCAACATCTATTTAGGGTTTTTACTTACCTAGGATTGCGGTGGAATCGCCGGGAAAGCGGTAGAGGAGTGTTGCTTAAGCACGTGCAACACGTAGCACAAGTGGCGGGAAGAACTCTCCCACTCTCTCACAATCTCTCACTCTTTTTCTCTCTCCCAAGCTAGGGCTTCTCTCAAATTCGGATAGGAGAGAGGAGTGAGGGTTTCAACCCCTTTTATAGCCTAAAACATTCCCAAAATAGGCTTGAGAACAATGTTTACTTGGTGCCTAACCAAATCGGGGCCGTTTCGGTCCAAAAGGGCATTTCTGGAGGTCCCCAGGCCAAATGCGGTCGGACTTAAGCTCATGCATACTGGATCTAGCACACATCCAGTTTTCAGACCGGTTGGGTTCCCAGATCGCACGTGGCGGCCCAGTTTCAGTTTAACGGTCACCGCACCAAGATCAGGCCTATAAGTCTCGTGATATATAATAGATATTTTTCCTGATCCAAGGGTGTAATTTGGCTGTATTCTGACGGTCAGAATGCTCAATACTGATGCGTCAAATTTGTGTGCCAGATTTGAATTTGAAATTCCAACTATGTCCCTATTCACACTCTCTTCGGTCCGGGCTCAATGAAATAGCCTGTGAGTATCGGTTTGACTTGATTTTTGGAATGAGTGTCAAGCCCAGCTAGACGGTTCTAACGGTCTAAGATAGGAGGTATCGGACTTTCAACGTGCGGTCTAGATCCAATACAAAGATTCAAAGTGGTCTA
Source organism: Magnolia kwangsiensis (assembly GCA_037074715.1). Classification (NCBI taxonomy): domain Eukaryota; kingdom Viridiplantae; phylum Streptophyta; class Magnoliopsida; order Magnoliales; family Magnoliaceae; genus Magnolia; species Magnolia kwangsiensis. Next base: position 76,916,002 of record CM073578.1, read on the forward strand.
GAGAACAAACCGGTTTAGAGTTTGATCCGAGGCTTTAGAGCATTATAGCACCCTTGGTTTCACTCGCTTCGGGCCTTGTAGAACGTATTTAAAGTGATCAGGGACCATTTCCCAGCTATTTTAACGTTGCACTAGCTAACCTAGTCATATTTCCTAAAGGAATGAATTCTACGCAATTTAGGGTCGAGTTGGTACTCGAGCCCAAGTATGGATTTTTCACGGGCGTTACAATTTATCACACTGGAATTATCACAATATAAAACCATTGAATCTTGTGCAATTCCATAATCGCTTAACATTCTATTCATCCATACAAGCTGAGTACATGCATTTCCAGCTGCAATGTATTCAGCCTCAATAGTTGAGAGCGGTATGAAACTTTATTTCTTGCTAAACCAAGAAACTAAACAGTTTTCAATATAGAAATAACCACCACTGGTTGATTTTCTATCATCCATATTACCAACCTAATCAGCATCAGTGTACCCAGCTAATTGAACATTAGTATCATGTGGATACCAAAGACCCAAATTAGCTGAACTTGCGATATATCACATAATCCGCTTAACAACAGTTAAATGTGACTCTTTAGGGTCAGATTGATATCTTTCACAAATACCAATGCTAAAAGCAATATCAGGTCTACTTGCAGTTAAATAAAGTAAATTGCCTATCATACTACAATATAATTTAGGATCCACACTTTTACCTGTAGAGTCTTTTGAGAGTCTTAATGTTGTACTTATAGGAGTATTAAAAAAATTTCCATTCTCAAATCTGAACTTTATAATTAAGTTCAGAGCATATTCGGTTTGAGAAATGAAGATACCATCGGGTTGTTGTTTTACTTGCAACCCTAGGAAATAATTCAATTCCCCAACCATGCTCATTTCGAACTTAGATTTCATTAAATCTGCAAACTCAGCAGTCATGTTAGTATAGGTAGATCCATAAATAATATCATCAACATAGATCTGCACTATTAAGATATGATCGTTATGTTTCTTAATAAAAAGAGTCTTATCAACACTTCCCATTAGAAAATTATGATTTAGTAAAAACTTAGTCAATTTTTTATACCTGCCCTAGGAGCTTATTTCAAACTGTATAGTTCCCTTTTTAGGTCATAGACATGATCAACATTCGTAGGGTCTTCAAAACCCATTGGTTGTTTAACATACACTTCTTCATGTAGATCGCCATTTAAGAAAGCACTCTAAATTTTGATCTTTCTAAAGCAAGCAATGGATATAAATAGTCTGATTGATTCAAGATGAGCTACTGGGGAAAAGGTTTTATCATAATCGATTCCTTCAATTTGAGTGTACCCTTGTACAATCAGTCTAGCCTTGTTTCAAATTATATTACCAAGTTCATCAGACTTATTTTTAAAAATCCATTTAGTTCCTATAATATGTTTATCTTTAGGTCTAGGAACAAGATACCGGACATCATTTCTAATAAATTGATTAAGCTCATCTTGCATCTCAACAATCCATTGTTTATTAGTAAGAGCCTCTTTTATGTTTACCGGTTCTATTTGGGATGTAAAGGATACGTAATTACATATATCTTCTAGTTGTCTATGAGTGCGCACACTACTGAGAGGATTTCCAAGAATTTGAGTGATTGGATGATCTTTGACAGTCCTCAGTTCAAAGTTATTTTGACTTGATGAAGCATCTGTTTTATTAATTAGAAGAACATCATTATCTGAACTTGAGGCAGGTGTATTCAAGTGATCGTCAATCACCACATTGATGGACTATTGAATTACACCGGTCCTCTTATTCAGTACTTGATATGCTTGACTGTTCAAAGAATACCCTAAAAAGATCTCTTGGTCACTTTTAGTGTCAAACTTACCCAGATTTTCACCGTTACATAAAATATAGTACTTGCTGCCAAAAACTCAAAAGTATTTGACAATAGGCTTCTTTTGGAACCACATTTCATAAGCTGTTTTATTGTTCGACTTGTATAAACTCTGTTGATTATATAGCAGACAGTATTTAGGCTTCAGTCCAAAGATTTTTAGGGAGCTTAGACTATTCAACATTACATTAGTCATTTCTTGAAGCACTTTATTTTTTCTTTTAACAATTCCATTTTGTTGTGGAGTTTTGGGTGCAAAGAATTCATGTGATATTCCCTGATCGTAACAGAATTTCTCAAAATTACTATTCTCAAATTCTGATCCATGATCACTAAGGATCTTACAGATTTGAGAACCTTTTTCAGTTTGGATTCGTTTGTGAACTCTTTTCACTTCATCAAGGGTTTCTGATTTATCCTTTAAAAAGGCTACCTAGGTGAATCTGGTATAGTCATCCACTATTACCAGTATATATTTTTTTCCTCCTCGACTCTCTACCTGGTTAGTCATATAAGATCCATGTGAAGAAGTTCAAGTGATTTGGAAGTGGTATTGGAGTCCACCTTTTTATGAGCACTCCTAGTTTGCTTGCCAATCTGACATTCACCACATTTTTTTGTACTTTCAATAATTTAGGTAGACCTCTTATTAGTTATCTTTTGCTCAATCTATATAAATTGCGGTAGTGTACATCTCCAAGGCGTTTAAGCCATAACTTAGTTTCATCGGTATGGACCATGTAACATGATTGACTAGATGAGCTAGAATCACTAACAATATAGCATTTTTCAGAAGTTCTATGACCAGTTAATATTACAGAACCATTTTTGTTTAAAATTTTATAACCTTGGTTAGAAAATTTTACATTGTGTTTTTTTATAGCATATTTGAGAAATGTTTAACAAGTTATGTTTTAGATTTTTTACATATAAGACATTCTCAAATAAAAGGGGGTTAGAAAGTTAAACCGTACCTTTGCCAATAATTCTGCAGTTGCTACCATCACCGAATATGACTGAACCATCAGTCATGTCTTTAAGAGTGGTGAACAGACCTTTGTCACCAGTCATGTGCCTAGAGCATTCTGTCTAGGTACCAATTTGAATGGCTTGAAGCTTTGAAAGCGGTGTGGGCAACCAAGCAAGTAACCTTAGGAACCCATTTCATAACTGTTTTGGGTTTAGGAGTATAGTTGGTCTTCTTGTATTTGTAATTTTTGTAAGAATGACCTACTAAGTTAGATTTTAAGAGCTTCTTAAGTAAATCAACTATTTTCTTAGCTAAAGTGTTCCGGTTTTGATTTTTATAGTTGATATGGTTACTTTTAGATTTGAAAGATTGAAAAGTTTTAACATTTTTAGAAAAATTTTGATTTGTACTATTCCCTTTTGTGTTTGAAGATTCTCCTTTCACAAACTTAGGAGGAGTATTCTTCTATTTAGGAGGAACATTTTTATTATAGGCCAAACTGGATCAGTCGCCACATTTTCTTGATCCAGATAAAAGTTTTTCTAACTTTAAATCGCCTTGGGCATACCTTCATATATCTTTTAAACTCAAAAGCGAAAAGACTTCAAGTTTAAGTTTTTCATTTTCAGATTTAAGATTCTCAATAAGAGAGGTTTTGAAATCTAAAACTCATTTTAATTTTTCAAAACAATCTGAAATGTGAAATTTTTCTAAAACAAGAGAATCAAAATTTTCTTTAGGCTTTAAAAACTTTTCTTTCTGAAGTTTAAGTTTAACAATAATTTTACAACTCTCCTTGTAAAGGGCATTATAAGCATCTTGAAGATCATCTTCATTTTCGAGATCACTATTAAGATTTTCTTCACTAGTAGAATAATCATTATCTGAAAAAGTGAATTTGGCTAGAGTCATAAGGGCTTTAACTTCACTGCCCGACTCAATTTCAGAATCTTCTGATTCAGAAGAGGCTTCAGAGTCAGCGGATTCATCCCAAGTAGCCAATATTCCTTTCTTTTTAGGTTTGTCCTTTTTAGGGCACTTGTTTGCTAAATGCCCGTATTCATGGCAGTTGTAACACTGATTGTCTTTTAAAGATTTTCGTATTTTAATTTTAGAACTCTTCTTATCATTAGATTTTTAAAAATCAACCCACTTTTTACTTTTAAAAATTTTATAAAACTTTTTAGCTAAAAGGGCCATATCGTCTTTAGAGTTTTTCAAATCAGAATTACTATAATTTTCTTAAGAAATACTTTTAGAAGATTTAAGGGTGATAGATTTACCGTTAAGAGCTTTAAAAGTTAACTTATAAGTCTGTAAAAAGCCAAATGATTCTTCTACCCTCATGTTGTTCATATTACAAAGTTTCTGGATCGCAGTAACCTTAGAATTGAACCGTTCAGGAAGTGAGCATAGTATTTTTGCACAAATTTTACTTTCTGAGATTTTATCACCAAGACCTCACATAGAGTTCACAATGTCATTTAATCTTGTATAGAAGTCCATGAACATTTTATTTTCTTCCATACATATTTCCTCAAATTTAGTTGTGAGGATTTGAATTTTAGATTTCTTAACAACTGATGTTCCCTTGTGTGTCATTTCTAAAATATCTCAGGCTTATTTTGTAAAATCACAGGATATAATTCTTTTGAATTCATCCAGTGATAGTGTGCAAGTGATTGCATTTAGTGCTTTTGCATTTGCACTACTCTCACTTTTTTGAAGAGTGGTCCAAGAGAAGTAAGGTGTAATTCTCATAGATTTGGATCCATCGATTCCAGTTACTTCAGTGATAGGAGGGGTCCATTCAGTCACTATGGCTAGCCATACACTCACATCCATGGATTTAAGGAAAATCCTCATCCTTACTTTCCAATAGGCATAATTGGTGCCATCAAATGGTGGAGGCCTAGTGACTGAAAGGCTATGAAAATTTGACATCTTATAAATAGCTTAGATAGGTTAGCTTAGGAAATAAATCCAAAAAATATAACAATTAAAATAAGCTATTAGGCTCTGATACCACTTGAAAAGGCCAAGCTACATGTCCTAGAGGGGGGGGGGGAGGGGTGAATAGGACTATGCCAAATTAATACAATAACAACAGAATTTAAATAATTAATTGTAAGATAGCACTATAATCAATCCACAATACTGAAATGTAAAGTGGCCTAAAATGTATGAGTATTGAGAGGTTGATACAAATGTTATTCTAACGATAACCTTACACCAAAAACTAAGGTTTATGGTAGGACAACCTAATTTCTAGAAAGGTCTTTGTATCAAAAACTCAAACTTGATACAGAGGAATAAATGAAAGAATAAATAGCAAAGAAATGAAATCTAAGTTATTACAACATTACCCACAATGCTTGAAATGAAAATATTACAACATTCACATCCACAAATACATCCCACGATATTAAATGGAAAGAGATATAGAAAATAAACCACACATACAAACATAAAGAATTATAGTGGTTCGCCTATGTGTACCCCAACTATTAAACAATTTCCAAATAGCTACTCTACTCCTAATATCCTCACACAGTGGATATTAGCGTTCACTATTCAAATAGGTTTTTCAGGTTCACCCAAAACCCTCAGAATTGTGTTTTTCAAGTGGGCTTTACACAATTCAAGAAACCCCTCTCTGAGTTTTTTAGCTCTCCTCAGATAACCAAAACAATGAGATTTTTCTGGCTTAATCTCAAAAGAAACCAAAGCAAAGAAAATTACAATAATATAAAATACCTGAATTTCTCCTTTTTGTTGTAGCCCGGAGGAACCAAATCGGAGTAGAAGTTTGAATAGAAGTTCAATGTCCAATACTCACTTTGAAATGGTTTTAGGTTCTAATTAATTTTAAATTAAACCAAGTTGGGCTAGCTCTATTTGATTTTGATTCCAAGAAGTGGAATATCACAATTCCTCTTTCAAATCAGATTGGAATGCATAAAAAAATCAAATATAAAAAGCTAATAAAAAGAGAATATTAAATAAGCACAATCTAGCTTAAGAAATTTACAAAATTATCTCTTAGAGTGATGCCTTGATTTTACTTGAATTGAATATCAAACTTTGAAAATCATGCTCTATTTATAAGTGTAGAAGTCACACCTTCGACTGGTCCTGTGGACACTACGACTGGTCGTAGGTCGAACTAATTTTTAAATTTTTGAGTGCGATTGGATAAAACCGTTCCACGACTGGTCATAGGCCATCCGCTATTGGTTGAGGGACCTCTACGACTGGTCGTGTGGAACCTGGAATAGTCACTGAAATTCGATTCGTAGCTGTAGGAATTGTCGAGGTCAAGTCGTGCACTGTTCACACAACCGGTCGAGCAGTCTCCAGGACTGGTCGTGGCTCAACAAAAAAATTTAAAAATTTTCAACAATCTTAGGTCTAGTTGAGGAATTTCTTAGAGTGGTCGAGCCAATACTAGTACTAGTTGAACAGAGTCCAGGACTAGTCTAAGAACAGATTAAAACACTTATAAAATAAGCAATTGAATTATGTATCCAAAATGACCTACCCTAAGGTCAATCTAAGGTCATTCATACCTTAACCAAGAAGTATGAACATTGAACCTTCTTTATCTTCAGATGTTGGATGGTCTTTGAAGTTCTTGAAGCTTGAGTTCTTGAACATATGATGAAGCTTGAAATTGTGATCATTTGAAGATTGATTTTGTATTACATTAGTTATACTTCATCTTGACTCTTGATTACGATTGAATCACTTGATTTTCGATGTTTCTTTGAGACATTGAAGCTTACAGTGAGAACAATGTACTTGATCTTGCCTTACTTGAAGTAGATCATTGTTCTTGACTTGAACCACTTGTCCTTATTTTCTCCTTAACGATATAAACAATGTGCTACACAAGACACAAATTGTGGTTTTGACACTACAAAATTTGACAACCAAAGGAGCAGAAACTATAGCACTTACACAGTTTCTAGACTCTTCCATGTCAGTACAAAAGTTTAAGCCCTAAAACTATAAATAGGGGTCCTTAGGGCACCCTTAGGCATCATCTAGGGTTTGAAGAGTGGAGAAAAAGCATGGAGAAGCCATCACCAAGAGTTTTTCTTCATTTTCATTTGTAGTTTTTATGCTTTTCTTAAGAGATTTTTAGTTTAATCATATTTATGCTTGGCTAAACCTCTTTGATAGGGCTAAGAGGTAAAGCTTGTAGTGTGATGGGAAGTTTTTATTGTTTTGATTCATGTTTATATTAAACTCTCTTTTATTCTAGTTTGATTATAGGAATACTTTCAGTTTTTAATGGTTTGTTATGACTCAAATTACAATGGATCTACGATAGCTTTGAGTATGTTCTTTTCATATTTTGGGATTGCGAATCTAGGAAATCCTATTGTTCACCATCGTCCCTTGGGCATGGTTGGATGATGGAATCCTCCCTAACTTTCACAATTCTCTTAGATTGATCGTGAGATATATCATGTTGTAAGCCATTGTCTCATGGGCATGGTTTTATGATGAAATCACTTTTAGTTCTCACACCGCTCATCCATTAAGAATTAGGTCAAAGGAAGTTCAGATTTGATTTTATTAAGATATTTTTCAATTCGATAAGATGGGACTCTGATTCCAGTTGTGTTTATAAATTAAGCATAGATCTCCCTGATCTCTACAGGTGGATCCTTCGAAACCCTAGTTTCCCACCTTTGAATTTCTTAAGTTTTTCATTAAATCTCTCACAATTACTCTCTAAACTTCTAGATTTAGGTTTCAATCTTCTTTTAGTTCTTCTTATAGTTGCTTTCAGAATACTTACGAGATTAGTCCCTATGGATTCGACCTCGTTCTCAACGAGATTATTACTACATTGCGACCCTACACTTGGGGTTGTGAACATGAGGCCTAGCAGCTAGCGCACTACTTGGTGAGACCCACTTGATGTATATGAGGCCCATGTGATGTGGCCCACTTGATGTATATGAGGCCCATGTGATATGGCCCACTTGATGTATATGAGGCCCATGTGATGCGGATCGCTTGATATATATGAACACATGTGATACGTCCCATTGTGACGTATATAAGCCCATGTGATGTGGCCCATTGTGATGTATATGAGGCCCATGCGATGTGGCCCAATATGATGTATATGAGGCCCTTGTGTAAGGCCCAATGTGATCTATATGAGGTCCACATGATGAGGCCCATTGTGATCTATAGGAGGCCATTGTGTGAGGCCCATTGTGATGTTTGGCCCATTGTATTGTATATATGAGGCCCAATTATGATGTGTGAGTCCACCATGATGTATGCGATAATATTTATGATGACCATCCATTTTCTAATTAGTATAAGGATAAAGGGTGTAACCCCCTGAAAATTAGGGGTCGAGCAGAAACCCAACTCCTGAGTTCCAACACATCACTTATGCAACATAATTAATGATGATTGAATGTTGTCCATACTAGTGTATTAAACATGAATGAGATTCTACCGAATTAGCATATCATACTCCAGGGACAATTTAAATTACGCAAGCAGAAGACTGTGATATGTATATAAACTGTATAAAAGTAATAGCAAGCCCTCAGAGTATGATTATAACTAGGTTAAATAATTACAAGTTTAGTTCCAAAATGTATAAAAGAAGAAAGTGTAATGTTCTCTATTCAAAACTCTATAGCCCCGTCAGTGCAACTCTAGGTCTACATAGACCCGCCAGAGAATTGTATATAGGAGAACTCCTCCTCGTCATCGTAATATTGTAGCTCTGCCTCATGAGCATCGCCATCACTTGCAGCTAAGACAAAGTCTGGTTGGTGTTTAAAACACCGTCCCAGAGCGTGAGAGTGAGTGATAAACTCAGTGGAGCTAAAAGCCAAAGGTTAACATGTGATCAATTCAATTAAGCAGTAATGATAAAGTAATATAATAATTACGTCTTAAGTACTTTATTAATACAAGGATGATATGTAATAATGATGCATGCCCTCACCTGTACTCCCTCTGCGGTCTTCCTCTTACGGTCGCAGCATGCACCCCTTCCTTTATACTCAACACCAACGCCAAAGGCAAATGCAATGCAGTGCATGTTCATGATTACTGAGTTCTTATTAGACCTTCTCATATAGCAGGATTGGGAAGCTAAGGTACCTCCCTTATATTATTTCCCAAACAATTATCCATTCTAGGGTCGTCAGTCCTAGCTGGTCTCATACGATGTTGCGGTTCCAGGTCGCTACAAAGGGATCGTCACCTCAATGCAGGCCAAGCTTATACTCTAGTTGCTACGGAAAGGCTTGTCACCTCAGCGTAATCTCAGAGTATGCTTGAGGTCATTATGAATGGCTCGTCACCTAGTTGTAGGATGATAACTCGAATATAGTGTCCCATACCATCACATTCGGCTCACGAGCTTAGGTTGCTCACTGGTCACTACAAGTGGGCTCATCACTCAGGCATAGGCCCACAGCTCGACCACGATGTCCCATTCCACCATGTCTGGCTCATGAGTCTTAGCGGATCGAGGTACCAAGCTTAACGGGGTTTTCACTGGTGAGATTGGTACCTTAGGTTCAATCAATAGCGTCCATACATGGTGAACATATATTGGGTCAATCGGGTTACTTGACGAGCTCGACTGGTATGGGCGCACATCGAGATGATCGACATGAAGTGCGTAAGCACTCCGTGTGGCCTAACCACTATCGACATCCAAAGTATGGCTCGGATTCATCAAACATGTCCTGTGTGGTGAAACAACCTCAGCCACCAAACCAGGACCTATTACCGATTTCCTGGACTATATCATAGTCCCAAACACACTTTGATATGAGAAATATGTACACACGATAATCATACAACATTTAACAACCAATGCAAACATGGATAGCATTTGAATGTATAATGAAACATATATAACATTCCATTCTACATAAACATATTCTACACAATCCCCACCATTTAGATTACAGCTACTTGGATGAATTTATGCATATAGCTAAGGTAGTTGGGAATCCTATCACAACAACCCTATTAAGTACATTTCATCTAACAACTTCTCATATAGACATTTTATCATACACTTATACTACACATATCAACATACATAACATATATTAATTATAACATATATCTGGACAAATCCTTCCAATAAGGAGTTGTCACCTACACAACAATCATGTATTTGCATTCCACAGACGTGGCAGGCATAACTCATAATTCCATATTCATTCAATCATTTCAACAAACACTCAGAATGCATTGAAAATGGCCTAACCTACGTATATGTGCAATATGCTGAAATAGCCCAACTATGCACATGTGACAGCACTCAAGTCAGTCATAAATCATTGACTGACATTGAAAGCCTTGAAAATCATAACCTAAATATTTATAGTCTGCACCTTGTCGGTGACCAATTTCAGTTCAACGGTCACCGACACTCGATCGGGGCCACCAGTGCACTGACATGTGTTGGACATTTCTCCTGATCTGAGGGTGTAATTGGGTCAGATTTCGATGGTCTGAGTCCTTAGATTTGGCCTACAAGAAAATGACTCAATTCACTTAAGTTTTAATTCATTTATTAAAGATATTAGCGTTTCTCACACACTTCATTCCTGGCTCAAGTTGTGTGTTTTTAGATACTATTAGGATTTAATTTTCGAGGTGGTTATCAAGCCCAACAAGGTGGTCATAACCATATAGTTTCATAGTAATCGGACTTTCGATGTGTGGTCCAGGACTGATACAAATTTTCAATGTGCTCCCGAGAGAAACTGCGTTTTGAGATGGATCATAGGTTCTTAGGTAATGCAACGTTAACGGTTCTACTCATTTTGGGTCGTTTAGATCGTATTTAAAGTGATTAGTACTAATTTCACAGCTATTCTAGTTTAACACTTAGTTAATTCTCGCCAAATTTCTAAGGGATTTCATCCTTAGTGATTTCTACTTGTGGTGGTCCTCGGGTCTTTGTACGGATTTTTTCGAGATGCTACAATCTACCTCCCTTAAGAGAATATTTTCATCCTCAAAATTAGTACCTTTTCATACTCCTCGAGAATCTAAGGGTAATTCTTTCGAACCTTGGCTTTTGTTTCCCAAGTAGCCTCTTCTTCCAGGTGATGTGTCCACAGTACCTTCACAAGTGGAATCACTTTACTGCGCAACATCTGTTTCTTCCTATGTAGGATACGAGTCGGATGCAGTATATAAGTAGCATCTTCGCTCAACTGTACCTTCTCTCATCTGATAATATGGAAAGGATCATGAACATATTTCTTTAGTATAGATACATAAAATACGTTGTGCATGTCTATGAGTGGTCTGAGCAAAGAAGGCGGTATGATACCACCCCCACTCGATCCAGTATCTGGAATGGGCCAATGAATCGTGGCGTGAGCTTCCCCTTTTTCCCAAACCAAAGAACTCCCTTCATGGGGGAAACTTTCAGAAACACATGATCCTCAACCTCGAATTCTAACTGTCGTGGCCTCATATCGACGTAGCTCTTCTGTCTAGTTTGCACTGCCAAAAGTCCACGCCTGATAATGTCGATCTTCTTTGAGGTCTCCTGTACTAAATCGAAGCCAACTAAACTTCTCTCGCCAACTTCTGCCCAACAATGGGTGCCCTACACGGACGTCCATACAGAGCCTCGTAAGGAGTCATGCCAATACTCACTTGGAAGCTATTGTTATAGGCAAACTCTGCATAAGGAAGACAGTCATCCCAACTATCCTTGAAATCAAGCACACATGCTCGTAGCATATCTTTTAACACCTGATTCACCCGTTCCATTTTTCCGTCAGTCTGTGGGTGGAATGCGGTGCTGAACTTTAACTTCACACCCATTACTTCTTGGATACGAGTCCAGAAGATAGATGTGAATCACGTGTCTCGGTCTGACACGGTCTCCAGGAGAACTCCATGCAGACGTACAATCTCCTTAATGTACAATCTGGCTAACTCGTTTACTGAGTTCGAAACTCTTATAGGGAGAAAATGAGCTGATTTCGTCAACTGGTCCACGATCACCCAAATGGAGTCATGTCCCTTCCTCATCGTCAAAAGCCCTGATATGAAATCCACAGAGATGAATCTCATTTCCATTTAGCTATGGACATGGGCTGAAGTGGTCTAGGAGGTCGGTGATGTTTGGCCTTGACCTACTGGCACGTGAGATAACGTGATACATACTCTGTTATGTGGGCCTTCATGTTGTCCGACCAGTATGAATGCTTCATATCACAGTATATCTTCATACTGCCAGGATACATTGCCATCCTCAAATTTTGAGTAGCCTCGAGAACTTCCTTCCTCAAGTTATGAAGGTTTGGGATGCATAGGTGGCCACAATAATATAAACCCCCATCCATACCAACTCTCCATTCCAAGTCTTCATCGTCACTAACCTGCTTTCTCATCTTCGCCAATAGCTCATCATCTCCCTAAGTTGCAATAATCCTATCATCAATAAGTGGCTGGACACGAATATGTGTGATGCTCTTGAACGGCTCCTCTACCGTAAGTCTCTGCTCAAAGTCTCACACAAACTCTACCATATTCCACTTTACTATCATCAGCGGAGACACAAATGCTATCGTCTTCTTGCGGCTCAATGCATCTGCCACAAGGTTAGCCTTGTCAGGATGGTAGGAGACCTCAAACTTAAAGTCTTTCAAGGTTTACATCCATCGTCGTTGTCTCATATTCAAGTCCCTCTGTGTGAATATGTACCGAAGGATCTTGTGATCGGAAAAGAGCTCGAACTCTTCTCCGTAGAGGTAATGTCTCTAGAGCTTCAGTACAAAGATGAAGGTCGCAACTCTAGGTCGTGTGTGGGGTAGTTCTCCTCGTGTTTCCTCAACTGCCTCAAGGCGTAGGTAATCACCCTGTCCTTCTGCATAAGGACACAACTCAAATCAACACGAGATGTATCGGTGTATATAGTATACTTGACCCCTTTCTTTGATAATACTAGCACAGGGGCAGACATCAACTTGTCCTTCAACTCCTGAAAAGCTGCTTCTACCTTCTCGTTCTAGGCGAAGTTAAGATCCTTTTGAGTTAACTGAGACAAAGGTTTGGCTATCTTGGAGAAGTCCTGAATGAATCGTCGATAATAACTTATCAGACCAAGAAAACTCCTCACCTCAGTTACCGAACCAGGCTGCTCCCAGTCCTGAACTGTAACTACCTTGGCAAGGTCCACAACTATTCCTTCCTTGGACACCACATGTCCTAGGAACTTGACTTCTTCTGTCCAGAAGTCACATTTCTTGTACTGTGCAAACAACTGGTTCTTCCTGAGAGTATTGAAGACTGTTCACAGGTGCTCCTCGTGATCTTCCTGACTCTTAGAGTATATTAGGATGTCATCAATAAACATGATGATGAATCGGAAAAGAAATGGCTGAAACATCCTGTTCATCAAGTCCATGAACACGGCCGGTGAGTTCGTAAGGCCGAACGAATTAATGAGAAACTCATAGTGCCTAAAACCGGTCTTGAAAGCCATCTTCTATACGCCCTCATCCCTGACGTGCAACTGGTGATACCTTGATTGCAAGTCGATATTCGAAAAATACTGTGCCCCCTTCAACTGATCGAACAGATCATCTATCCTAGGCAAAGGATACTTATTCTTCATCATTGATTGATTCAACCTGCGATAATTAATACACAATCGTATTGAACTGTCTTTCTTCTTCACAAATAACACAGGTGCTCCCCAAGGAGACACACTCAGTTGTATGAAGCCCGCATCCAACAAGCTATCAATCTATCTCCTCAATTCCTCCATCTCACATGGAGGCATGTTGTACGTGAGTAACGAGATGGGTGTCGCACTAGACATAAGATCAATCGTAAAATTGGTCTTACGCTGAGGTGGTAATCCAGGAATCATCTTGAACACGTCCTCAAAATCCTGAACTAGTAGCATATTTCCCAATGTCGGGCCATCACCTTGCTTTAACAAGGTAGTGTAACAACTAATGTGGCAAGGCCAACTGACTTGAACTGGAAAAGTAAAGACCGTGCCCTCCAGTTCGTAGACTGTCACTACCCAGGTATCACAATTAATCTCTGCCTTCATCTTGGTCAGCCAATCCATACTGAGGATAACGTCATAGTGCCATAGTGGGGAGACAACCAGGTTAACGAGCACCATCCTGCTACCCAAATCTACTGAGAAAGCCTCATAAATCTGGGTAACATTTGAAAAGGTCCCTATAGCGATTGATTCTCACTCCCTTCGTAGGAGTGGTATCGAATGCTAGTCGCTTGACTGCCGTGCATGAAACGATGGAGATAGTGGACCCAGTGTCCACCAATAAGAAAACTGAAGTACCTTGGATATATGTCGTGACTTCAAAAGCTATTGGTGCAATGTCCGCCTTGAGCGTTTCAGCTACAAGCGCGTGTACCTGAGCCTGCTAAGAATGGTTGGGCTGAGGTATCATAGGCCATTAAGGTGGCCTAAAATGAGGTGTCGACAATCGAAAGGAGGGGTGTGCTGGCACCGTCCGCAGAGGTAGAGTTGTGATAACATGTGGGGGCTGGCAATTGATCCTCTAAGGCGCTGAGAAGTCGTTGTCCCTCATCTTGGTAAAGTAATAAGTATCTGCATGGCCTGCATGCTTGCAGTATGTGCAACACAAGTCTGGTCACCTCATAGGGGTTGGTGGAGCTGCGATCCTAGGAGGCTAGTCTATGCGGGGCCTCTTTCTAAGGAACAGTCGACTTGGTAGATCTGGTCGAGGCCTCTGACCCATGGGTGCACGCTTGTGAGATAGATGATCCTCATCCTGCTCCGCTTGTAAAGACATGTTCATTAGCTCAGCATAAGTGGGTATGCTAGCACAACACATCTTCGAGCGAATCTCGGATTGCAGACCCTCAAAGAAGTATTGCATCCTCATCGGCTGATCGGGGAGAATCAAAGGAGCATACCTAGCCAGCTCCGTGAACCTGTTCTCGTACTCTGCCACTGTCATGTCTCCCTGTCGGAGGCGAAGGAATCTTCCTCCTTCTCATGGCGGTACATGAGGGGAAAGTACTTCTCATGGAAGCGGGTCTCAAAAGCTACCCGCGTCCATATGTATCCAATGAAAATTGTCTGAAGGACACTATCCCACCAAAGGTTGGCCTCCTTCTCAAACATGAAGGTGACTAGCTCAACCTACTCTGCCTCAGTACATTGCAGCGGCTTCAGCATCTTAGAGATGTGGTCAAGTCAATACTCGACCTCCTTGGGTTAGTGAGTATCCACAAAGGTAGGAGGCCACAAGTGCTGGAATCACTCAAAAATGTAGCTAGCATCTGCATTCCTAGCAGGGGGCACCAATGAAACAAGTGGAGACACACCCATGCTCTAAGTAAAGATTCTATTGAGGCTGGCCAAGAGTTGCTGCTACTGCTGCTGGTGCCACAGCAGTTGTTGTTGTATCAATAACATCATCCGCTCCAACCTATCTAGAGGAGGGGCCGTCTGAGGCATGTGCTGCGTCGAAGAAGACACGCAGTTTTGCTCAGGAACCGGTGGTACAACGGGTGGTGCCACAGGTGTTAACCCATTAGTGGGGCCAGTGGCCGGCTAAGAGTCCGGCATAGTGTCAATGTGAGTCGGGCCCGAACTAGGGTCCATATGGATATCTCTGAGGGGAGGTGCCCTGTCAACCGAGTTGCCAAGTGCGAGACGTGTCGTACTCCACATGGCTTTAGGTGGCATTCCCTATATACAACATAGGGAGCAACCCATGTCAGAGTTAGCATAAGTACCAATGCACATTCACACATCACTCATTTTCTAAACAATGCCTATACATCTCATAACAACAGGGAATTTCTATGCATTCATCTAAGCAAAATTTGTCACCATACATGAGAGACAGTCTTACGTGAATCATGACTGAGAATGCATGCAAACTACTCTAAAAAAAACCTTTAAACACCAGAACAGACTGTCCAGCATTCAAGCCTACACAGGCTAACACAAAAGAAGGATATTACCAAAAATAAACAAAAAATGGTTGCACGTGTTTTATCATTTGAGTCCAGTTATGGAGGAGGGGCACCCTTATCTTGTATGAAACACAGGATAGCCTTCACGGTGCGAGATAACTTCTTGAATTGGTGCTTCAAGAAGGCCCGGGTCTCACCAACCTCTTATCGCAGGGTGGCCTAGCCCTCCTCAAGTCGAGCTAAGCGGGCTTCTAAAGTAGCCCGATTGCTGCCATACTCATGTGTAACAGGAGGAGAGGCCACATCAGGGCCTTGGGCCTTCATTTCTTCCTCTTCTTGCCCTTCCTCCTTGCCACTGTTGTCATCTTCATCGCCATCCTCACCACTTCCTTCTTCTTCATTGTCACTTTGTTCCTCACCCTCGCTCTCCTCGATCTCATCACTTTCCTCCTTGGTATCGTCACTCTACTCCCCAAGGCATCCTCAGCATTACCTTTCACCAATCCCCATATTGTCAATCGTACTTACATTTCTAATATGGATTGGGGCCACGTCATCCATATGGAGTCGAAAGCTGTAGTGGTGGGAAATCTTACAAATCAGTCGGCTGAATGGAAGTGCGGTGATTTCCCTATTGGACCTTAGGACGAGAGTGGGCAGACATACTTTGTCTCCTTTTCAAACTCAAAATAAGAAGTCCACCATGAACCTCATGCACTCGGTGCAGTTACTTGATCAGGGATACACGTTATACATGCATATGTTGTAGAGAAGATGGAAGTCATTTGTCATCTTGGTTGAAGAAAGGCCAGTCCCCTGCCTCCAATGCTCGAGCTGACCATAGAGGAATCGCGTGTGGAGTCTCTTTTCTCTCTCACTAGCACAATCCTTCTCACTAGCATGCACCAATCCCTTCTCAACACCTAAGACACGACCAATATCATCCATACCAATCGTAATCTCCTGCCTACCCAGAGGAATGGAAAACTGGAGGGGCTTATATATCAGATTCTGAATGAGGGCATAAAAAGTGCACACAGTGTTTGCACTTGCAGAAGCCTTTCCCTCGAATATGGGACCCCACCCATTTTTCGTGAGAAAGTCAATGACTGGGTACGTCCCAAACATCTTCTCATCGACGTGTGCTTCAAACACGACCGTGCAATTGCGGAACTTACTAAGACCGATGTTCAGTAGTAGGGATCTCTCCAACGGAATCTGAGGAATGAGGTCCCACTTAGACCTCCATTCTTACTCGGCACTAGTACTTGCCTCAGCGTCCGCCCTCCTCGTAGTATGACGTGGTCGGCTTGGCCCGGCCTCATCCGGGGCTGCTCTTTTCCTCGCCATGAGAGACAAGAGCATAAAGATGGAGAAGATGGTGTTGCCCACTTCAAAGAAAAACCATTGAGAATAGGAGGCTTCTTGGAGAATAGAATGGGTGGGTAGGTCTTGGAGTTTTGAGACACACAAGTGGTTTGTGTACTCAAATGGGAAGAAAAGAGAGAGATGGTGTGAAAAATGAATAAAAATGTGGTGTTTGGAAAATATGGAAGAAGATTTGAGAGGGATTGAAAAAGTTATTAGGGTTTGAGCCACTTGGAAAGGGAGATAGAAGGTAATGATGATGTAGAAAGAAGATTTGAGGCTTTGAAGATGGATTTGTGCAATGAGTTAGAGAGGAAGAGAGATTTGGGAGAGAAATGGGAGTGGAGGGGGTTGCAATTTGTCAAAACAACCCTAAAATGGGTTTTTAGAGGGGGGGAGAGGGGTTCCACACGTGTAGAAAGGGCCCCACAGACGATGGAGGTGCCTCTTGGGCGGGGCCCCGCCGATCTAGCGGAGGCGCCGCCCGAGCGCTGTGTCACCGATGGTGCCTCTGCATGGGGGCGGTGTCCACTCCCTCCCCCCTAAGGTGTCGAAAAAGCATGGGACCCACCTCAGATCCCATCAAAAATTGGTGTATGGCCCCCCACACACGTTCGAGAGTATTCACGCCTTTAGCATGTTTTGCGTATGGGATTAACTGACTCATCAATTGGCAGACTAGAAGGAGAATAGGATCACTTTACAAGATCAAAGGTGCTTATGGGGTGACTATGATGGTCAGTTTCAGTCGAATCTAACAACCAATGAAACTGAAAATCCTATAATCGTTTCTACGTTTTATCGCACCCTCCTAAGTCAAAGTACGTCAGTAGGCATCGTGTACCATAACCCAGGTCCATTTTAATCCAAATCATGCTCTGATACCAACTTGTAATGCCCTAAAAATTGGGGGTCGAGCAGAAACCCGACTCTCGAGTTCCAACACATCACTTATGCAACATAATTAATGATGATTGAATGTTGTCCATAGTAGTATTAAACATGAATGAGATTATACTGAATCAGTATATCATACTCCAGGGACAATTTAAATTATGCAAGCGAAAGACTGTGATATGTATATAAACTGTATAAAAGTAATAGCAAGCTCTCAGAGTGTGATTGTCACTAGGTTAAATAATTACAAGTTTAGTTCCAAAATGTACAAAATAAGAAAGTATAATGTTCTCTATCTAAAACTCTATAGCCCTGTTAGCGCAACTCCAGGTCTACATAGACCCGTTAGAGAGTTGCATAAAGGAGAACTCCTCGTCATCGTAATAGTTTGGCTTTATCTCATGAGCATCTCCATCACCTACAGCTAAGACAGAGTCTGGTTGGTGTTTAAAACACCATCCCAGAACATGGGAGTGAGTGATCAACTCAATGGAGTTATTAGGCAAAGGTTAACATGTGATCAATTCAATCAAGCAGTAATGATAAAGTAATACAACAATCATGTCCTAAGTACTCTTATTAATGCAAGGATAGTATGTAATAATGATGCATGCCCTCACCTACACTCCCTCTGTAATCTTCCTCTTACGGTCGCGGCATGCACCCCTTCCTCTATGCTCAACACCAATGCCAAAGGCACATGCAATGCAGTGCATGTGTGTAATTACCGAGTTCTTATTAGACTTTCTCATACAGTAGGATTAAGAAGCTAAGGTACCTCCCTTATGTTATTTTTTAAATAATGATCCATTCTAGGTTCGTCAGTCCTAGCTGGTCTCATACGATGTTGTGGTTCCAGGTCACTAAAAGGGCTCGTCACCTCAATGCAGGCCTAGCTTATACTCTAGTTGCTACGAAAAGGTTCGTCGCCTCAGTACAATCTCAGAGTATGCTTGAGGTCACTACGAATGGCTCGTCACCTAGTCGTAGGCAGGCAGGTCGAATACAGTATTCCATACCACTGTATTCGGTTCATGAGCTTAGGTTGATCACTGGTCACTATGGGTGGTCTTATCACCTTGGCGTAGGCCGACAGCTCGACCACGGTGTCCCATTCCACCATGTCCAGCTCATGAGTCTTAACGGATCGAGGTACTAAGGTTAACGGAGTTTCCACTAGTGAGTTTGGTACCTTTGGTTCAAGAAATAGCATTCATACATGATGAACATACATTGGATCAATCGGGTTACTTGACGAGCTTGACTGGTACGGGCATACATTGAGATGATCGACATGAAGTGCCTAAGCACTCCGTGTGGCCTAACTACTGTCGACATCCAAAGTACGGCTTGGATTCATCGAGCACGTCCTGTGTGGGGAAACAACCTCAGCCACCAAACCAGGACCTATTACCGATTTCCTGGACTATATCATAGTCCCAAACACACTTTGATATGAGAAATATGTACACACGATAATCATACAACATTTAACAACCAATGCAAACATGGATAGCATTTGAATGTATAATGAAACATATATAACATTCCATTCTACATAAACATATTCTACACAATCCCCACCATTTAGATTACAGCTACTTGGATGAATTTATGCATATAGCTAAGGTAGTTGGGAATCCTATCACAACAACCCTATTAAGTACATTTCATCTAACAACTTCTCATATAGACATTTTATCATACACTTATACTACACATATCAACATACATAACATATATTAATTATAACATATATCTGGACAAATCCTTCCAATAAGGAGTTGTCACCTACACAACAATCATGTATTTGCATTCCACAGACATGGCAGGCATAACTCATAATTCCATATTCATTCAATCATTTCAACAAACACTCAGAATGCATTGAAAATGGCCTAACCTACGTATATGTGCAATATGCTGAAATAGCCCAACTATGCACATGTGACAGCACTCAAGTCAGTCATAAATCATTGACTGACATTGAAAGCCTTGAAAATCATAACCTAAATATTTATAGTCTGCACCTTACACTAATAGACTCGTAACGAACTTAGTTCGGACACTGACTCGCTGTTTACGTCACAACGACAACCTAAAGTATGAAATAAGTTAGCTATTTCATCATTTACTCTATTTGAAACCCTAAAATAGGTTAGGGTTAAGATTCCTTACCTGAAAATGGAACCAGAATCGTTGGTATGGCAATACGATAGTAGTGATTCGATACGCAAAGTGGCAGGGAAGAATCTCTACAGTAAACCCTAACTTTCCCTCACACGTCCTCTCTCTTTCCTTCTCTTTCTTTTTCTCTTCTCTCACCTAGGGTTAGAAATTTGTATGTGAATTTTGAGAGAGGGTTTTAGGCCTTATATAAGTCCAAAACTGATGAAAATGGCCCCAGGGCCAAGGTATACTGTAACACTCCAGATTTTTTGCTAACCTGGGATTAGACGTCCTTAGGTAATGGGTCAACCATAACACCTTGGTAACCTCTTAGAACCCAATTCCAAAGCCAAAGAAATCACTTAGGATTAATTTCTTTAGAAATTAAGCGTAAGTTAGCTAGCGCTATGTTAGAGTAGCTGTGAAATTATCCCTGAACACTTTAAATACGTTCTACAAGACCCAAAACTTGTAGAAACAAGGACGCTACGTTACCCTAAAATCCAGGATCAAACTCTAAACCGGTTTGTTCTCGAAAACCCTTTGAAACTTCGTATTAGATCTAGAACGCACGTCGAAAGTCTGATATCCACAATCTTAGACCGTTATGACCGCTTAGCTGGACTTGACAATCGTTTCAAAAATCAAGCCCAACCGACGTTCAGAGGCTATTTCATTGAGCCTGGAGTGAAGAGAGTGAGAAATGGGTTAGATTTGAAAATTTTAATCCAAATCTGGCACGAGACTTGGCGCGTTATTATTAAGCGTTCTGACCGTCAGAATTCAACCAAATTTCACCCTCGGATCAAAAAAAATTTCTCTTTCATATCACGAGACTTGTAGACTTGATTTAGGTACGATGACCGCTGAACTGAAACTCGTCCTCCACGTGCGATCTATGAACTCTGCAGGACTGAAAACTGGGTGAGAGCAACATCTAGTGACCATGAGCTTAAGTTCGACCGCGTTCGGCCAGGGGACCACCCGAAACACTCTTTTGGATCGGAAAAGTCCCGTTTTGGTTATAACTTAAGTGTACCTTGTCCCCAAGCCTAATTTGGGAAGGTTTTAGCCTATATAAGGGCTTGAAACCCCCTCATATCTCTCCCATCCAAATTTTCTTTAAACCCTAGATTGAGAGAGAGAGAAAGTGAGAGATTACGAGGGAGCAGTGGGAGAGAATTCCCGCCACTTGCTGCAGCTTTTGCACGTATCGAAGCACCGCACTCCAATCACTTTTCTGGTGATTCCAACGCACTCATAGGTAAGAAAAACCCTAACTACTTATTGTTTTGGGATTCTTTCGATTCAAATATCGAAATAGCTTTTGTATCTTGTGCATTAGGTCGCCATAACACCGTTGACGAAGCGTTGACATTCGATTCGAATTGATACACTTCTACGACACAAGGTGAGGATTTTAGATGCTTAGATTGACTGATTTCAAAGCTTTCAATGTCGTTTAATAGTAGATTATCGACGGCAACGCCGTTTGACATGTACAACATGCTGTCCATTTTTCATTTTGTAAACGTACGGTAAATATGAGATTTAGGGTATTTTAGGCATTTATAGAAAATACGGTATAAGTCCGTATTTTGCTGAAATGATTGCCATGGCTATTTGTCGTATTATGATATTAGAAATGCGTGTATGATCTGTTTGGCAAAGAGATTCACCCTAACGCACATATTGGCCGACATACGCTATGTGGACTAAAGTGTGTAGACTAAGTGTTTGTATAAATGTTTATATTAGTATGTATTGAGTAAATGGTGTTGTGAATGAGTTTTGAGATTGAATTCTCAAGTAATATGCTGATGTAAATGATTTCTATCATGTTAGCTATATGTATTGATTTCATTATATGTATGAAATGCATGTGTTGGATGATTTGCTTAAGTTGTATGTTGTAACATGTGTCAACATGCTTACATTGTTGTATTTCATTTTTGTTACTCACATATGCTTACTAATGTTGATACACAAATGCTTGGGGCTATGACCTAGTCCATGCAGTCGGTAATAGATTGAATTCGTGGTTGGTTTCAATGTACCACAAAGGACGCGTCGATGAACGCGAGTCGTGTTTTGGGTTGGCGATAGTGGTTAGGCCACACGAAGTGTTTCATGCACTTCATGTCGTTCAGTTTGAGATGCGCTCGTACTAGTTGAGCCCGTCAAGTAACTCGACTGGCCATTGTATGTTCACCCTGTATAAGTCATAACTGCTTGAACCTAGGGTACTGATCTTACCATTGGAAACCCTGTTAACCATGGTACCTTGATCCATAAAGACTCATGAGCTGGGCATGGTGGTATGGGACACCGTGGTCGAGCTGTCGGCCTACGCTGGGGCCAAAAACCTCCCCGTAGTGACCAATGAGCACCCTACTCTGAGCAGATTATGGTGGTATGGGACACTATATTCTTGCTATCGGCCTATACTGATCAGGAGACGAGCCCTTTGTAGTGACCTTGAGTTTATCCTGACACCGCATGGGGGAGACGAGTCCTGATGCAGTCTTAAGGATAATTAGGCCTGTATTGATAAGGTGATGGGGGAGAGGTGCAACGAGTGCGAGCAATAGCCCTGACAGCCCTTGCAGCGACCTACAAATATAACATCGTATGAGATTACTAGGAGTGACGACCCTAGACAGGATCTGTGTTGGGATTGATATAAGCAAGGTACCCTAGTTTCCCAATCCTGCTTTATGAAAAGGACTAATAACAACTCGGTAATCATTATCCATATTGCATTGCATGTGCATGGAAGATGTGGAGCACTATGGGAAGAAAGCATGCCGGGGGCGTAAGATGGTGCCGTATGAGGGAGAATTTCATTGAGGGCATCCATCATGTCATCTCATGCTTGCATTAATAACAGTATCTAGGAATGTTTGATTGTTTTCTTTACTATTATCACGTGATTGATTTGATAACATGTTAATCTTTGCTCTATAATTCCACTGAGTTAATTACTCACTCCCACGTTATGGGACGGTGTTCCGGACACCCACTAGACCCTTTTGTAATTGCAGATGATGGTGCGGCCTGCGAGGCAGAGTCGGGCTTGATGATGATGAGGATCCCTCCTTTATGCGTGATCTGATCGACGGGATTACAGGGAGGTTGATTAGACGCCTTGAAACTTGTCATTTTATATTTTTTTGAGCACTCATGTATATTCTTTTCTTTCCATTTTTTTGAGTATACATGTACTTAATTAACCTGGTAACATGTTCACACTCTGGAGACTTACAATCAATTATATATTTTATGTATTTATCATAGTCTTCCGCTTGCTAATTTAACTCTCTCTGGAGTATGATATGCTGTTTTGGCTTAGTCTCAATCTTGTTTAATTCCATTCTACAGACAACATGCATTTATCATTATCTATGTTGCATAAGTGTCGTTCTGGAACTCGGGAGTTGGGTTTCTACCCGACCCCCGATTTTCGGGATGTCACATATACTTAGGTTATAGCTAAAGGGCAATAGTTTCAGTCCAATAGAACACTTCCGGAGGCCCCTTTTCTGCATGTGGTCAGACTTAAGTTTCCTAACATTGGATCTAGGTCGAGTTAAGTTTTTGGTCCGGTTAGATTTACAGATCAACTATGGTAGACCAGTTTCAGTTCAACGGTCACTAGCACTCGATCAGGGCCACTAGTGCACTGACATGTGTTGGAGATTTTTCCTGATCCGAGGGTGTAATTGGGTCAGATTCTGATGGTTTGAGTCCTTATATTTGTCCTGTAAGTGAATGACTCAATTCACTTAAGTTTTAATTCATTTCCTAAAGATATTCGCATTTCTCACACACTTCACTCTGGGCTCACGTTGTGTGTTTCTGGATACTATTAAGACTTGATTTCTGAGGTAGTTGTCAAGCCCAGCAAGGCAATCATAACCGTATGGTTTCGTAGTAATCATACTTTCAACGTACGGTCCAGGTCTGATACCAAGTTTCAATGTGCTCCTGAGAGCAATTGAGTTTTGAGATAGATCCTAGGTTCTTAGGTAATGTAGTGTTAATAGTTCTACTCATTTTGGATCTTTTAGATCGTATTTAAAGTAATTAGTACTAATTTCATAGCTAATATAGTTTAACACTTAGTTAATTCTCGCCTAATTTCTAAGGGATTTGGTCCTTAGTGATTTCGCCTATGGTGGTCCTCGGGTCTTTGTACAGATTTTTTCGAGACATTACAATGGGCCCCCATCATAGGATAGATCTCAAATGGGCCATGCCTTGGGGGCAATAATGGTTAAATTTTCACATTGTAAGAGCGATGGTGGTTAAATATCCACATTGTAATCCATAGGACCCGTTGATTAGGCCCACTCTCATCTCCTCTTATTAGGCTATCCCAAACTTTTGGACTCCCATTGATATTATTATGACTCATCTCACTTTATTGGGCTAACCCACACTGTTGGGCCCCCATTGATGCTTGTAGTATTATCTAAACCTTGAAGTTCACCTTGTGTGTTTACCAAGCCTCCATGGAGGAGTCCATTTCATAACATGATAGAACGAAGAGGGTGAGGAAACTCACTCCCCTTTCTTAGGCCCATTGTTGATATGAGTAGGTCATCTAGGCCCATCCTTGATATGAGGAGAGTATATTATCACCATAAATGGAAGGATTCGTGACATCAGATTTGGCATATCCACAGTTGAGTGCTGATCGTGATATTTTGGTCTGTATATACAACGTCCTTCTGTGGGTCCCGTCATGTATTTGGGATGATTAATATGTCTATTTACTTAAGCTAGTGGGACACATTGTGTACATGCTAGCATAACTTCATGATTCATGCCCATGCGCATTATATGTATGCTTGATATGAGGGGTGATTGATCATATCATATGTCATTGGGCAGATTACTTATGGGACTCCTTGATAGGCAGAGTTTCCCCACATGAGCGCACAGTATGCGCATGATTGATGCATAACTAGATAGTGTGATTTATGTAACTTACATTGTATGACATGATTTCTGTATGCCCTAGTGATATTAAGGTTGTGGCCTCTACAGGCATAACGTGGATGGCAGGATCAGATACTGAAAATACTTACTTCTAGCACTATAAGCACAATGATGTCCTTAGGTGAAAGTCCCAAAACCCTTATGGTACTAAGAGGATACTCCAACGTCGAAACTGAGTGGATACATGAGCGCATAAGGGCCGTATACTAGTAGGCCACGTCTCCTACTATGTCATGATCGGTTGGAAGGAGGTGTGGCCTTATTCACCTAAGTGAGGGGGCTGTAAGCTAGGCTGAGTTTGACCAGCTCGTAAGTGGGTCCACTACTGACGAGTCAGATATATATATATTGGCTGAATACTGGCCAGGCAGGTAGTGAGGTCTCTTCCACTCACTTGGCTACATGGCTAGGGAGGCCATAGCCAGTGTGAAGTGTACTAGACCTCGCTGATATCCAGAGATGAGCTGTATTGTTATGTGAATTCAGATGAGGATTGGTATGCTTGAGTTGCATCTTACATATGACATTGACCATGTAGGCCTTGCATCGCATGGCCTTGGTATGGCCAACAACAATCATGCCTTGCATCGCATAGCCTTGGTACGACTAATAATATTCATGGACTTATTAACATGTTTTCGCATTACTCTGATATTGCGTACTTGACACTTACCTTGCACACACACTTACACCAGCCTCTAAGATTTCTATAAGATTATGCACGATCGTTGCGTGTAGGTGATGCTAAGATGGCGCAATAGCATTGAGATTGGAGCGTGCAGCTATCTTCTGAAGCTTTTGATATTGATATTGTATTTCCCTTATGCATTATATTTAAAGTGTTTTATTATAGTAGATATGTGGTAATGTTTCTTGTTGTTATTGTTGTGGGTTATGCTTCTTACGAGTTAAATGTACATTGAAAATCCTCCTTATAGGATCCTAGGATTGGAACCTGGTATATGGGTGCCACGAGCCGATAATGGGGTACTACATAGGCGGTCGATGCCAGATTCGGCAATCGAGAATTTTATGATCTTGGTTTTCGAGTTTGGGGCGTGACATGTCACCTTCAACTGGCCGAACACCCTAATTCAGCTAGCCAAATTTGACCTTCAGCTGGCCGAATTGGTCCGAATTCCAATGAATGAGGTTGTTTGAATTTGACTCGAAGATTCTGAGGCTAGCCAAATTTTAAGCTATTGCTAGCCGAACCAAAACTCGGGCTAGCTGAATTTTAAGTTGTGGCTAGTCAAACTAAAACTCTGGCAAGCCAAATTTGCAACAAAAATTAGTTTTACTTCGGGCTTGAACTGGGGCTGGCGGAGAAACCTTGGGCTAGCCGAACCAAAGTAAGGTTGGCCGAATTCCATACAAAATAAGTGTAAAAACCCAATTTTAAACATTTTTGAAAGCACCTCGTCCTAAGGTCTTTCTAGGATTTTATACCACTTGAGATATTTCAAATATTTGTACTTCTATGAATAGAACGAAGTCTCAGATTTCATCTTGACTTTAAGCTTGATCTTTTTTTGAACTAGTGTTTGATCTTCTTGATCACAACCCCAAGTGTAAGGTCGTGATGTAGTAATAATCTCAGTAAGACCAAGGTCGAATCCATAGGGACTGATCTTGTGTGTTTCTGAAATTAACTAGAAGTAAAACTAATCATGAAGTGATTGAGAGAGTAATTATGAATTAAGTAATTAAAACTAAGAATTTAAAAGTGGGAACTAGAGTGCTAAGGATCCAATTGTAGTGATCAGGGAGCCCTCTTACTTGATTCAAGTAACACAATTGGAATTGGAATCCTATCCTATCTAATTGGAAAATATATCAATAAAACTAAATGTGAACTTCCATTGACCTAATTCTCAATAAAGGAGAACTATGATAATTGGCAGGGATTCCTATCACGCCCCAAACTCGAAAAATGGGCTCACATAAATTTCGATCGCTGAATCCCGCACTGATAGCCTTCGTAGTGCCCCATTCTTAGCTCCCGGCACTCATATGCCAGATTTCAATCCTGGGATCGTACAAGGAGGATTTTCAATATGAATTTTTTTATTTGTAATGGAGCATAATCACAAGCATAACCAAGTCACAAAATAACATCACCACATATCTACTATATCAAAAATTTTAAGTACATTGCGAAAAGAAAAATACAAGGTGATCACAAAGCCACAAAATAATATGATGCGCACTTATGCCTTAGCGTTGATACGATCCAACGTCACCTGCACACAACAGTCATGCATAAGCTTACAAAAGCTTAGAGGGTGGTGTAAGTGTTGCGCAAGGCAAGTGACAAGTATGTAGTATCAGAGTAATGAGGAAAAATGCTGATAAGTCCATGAATACTATGAGTCGTACCAAGACTATGTGATGCAAGGCATGAATGCTATCAGTCATAATAAGGTCGTGCGATGTAAGGCCTATGTAACTAAATGTCATATGTAAGATGCAACACATGAATGCTAGTTCTTGTCAAGTACATATATCAGTACATTTTCCCTCTGGGATATCATCGGGGTCTAGTACACTCCACACTGATTATCGCATCCCTAGCTGCACAGCCCAATGAGAGGAAGAGACCACACTATCCGCTTGACCAGTAATCTTCCAATACCTACCCGGCTTATTGATAGAGGACCCATTTGGGAGCTAGTCAAACTTAGATGAGCTTACAACCCCCTCACTTGGGCAGATAAGGCCACACCCTCTTCCAACTGAGCATGACACAGTGGGAGGAGCAACCTATTGGTATTCGACACTAGTGCACTCGTGTATCCACTTGGTCTAAACGTTGGAGCATTCTTGGTTCCAAAAAGGTTTTAGGATATTCAACCAAGGACATCCTATGTGCCTACAGTGTTAGAGACAATATTTCCAGTATCTAATCAGGCTATCCACGATGTTCCTTTGGAGGCCACGCACCTGATGTTGCTACGACATACAATGATCATGTCACACATATGTGATATGTATGAGTCACACCGTTCAGTCATGTAGCAATCCTACGTGTACCGCTCACTCATGTGGGTAACCCCTATCAGTGAGTCCCATAAATAATCAGCCCAATGATATATGCTATGATTAGTCACTCCTCATATCAAGCATACATATGATGTGTATGCCCATGAATCATGGAGTTATACTAAGCATGTTATATGGTGATGAACTATCCTCACAACAAATATGGGCCTAGACAGCCTACACATAACAAGTATGGGCTTATCAATGGGCCCTAGGGAGAGTTATAATGCGAACATTTAACCATCATTGTTCTAACAATGTGGGCACCAAACATCATTGCTCCGAAGGCATGGCCCGCCATAAATATCATTACATAAACCATGGTGGAATTAAACATTGCAATGGAACTTATATACATCCCATTGGACCTCAACCCATGGGCCTCAAATACATCAAATGGGCTGCATCACATGGGCCTCATATATATCAAGGTGGGCCTCAACAACGAGCCTCATACACATCTAGGTGGGCCTCAATAACGGGCCTCATAGTGTCACGCCCCAAACTAGGAAACCCGGCTCACAAAATTCTCGATCGTCGAATCCGGCACCGACAGCCTCCGTAGAACCCCATTCTCGGCTCTTAGCTCCCATTCGCCAGGTTCCGATCCTGGGATTCTACGAGGAGGATTTCTAATGTTAGTCAGATTCGTAATAAGCATAACCAAAGGCATAACCCACAAACAACAACCAAGAACTCCATTACATTTCCACTATGATCAAAAACTTTACAAGTACAATGAGCATAAAGGGAAATACAATGGTAAAGAACTAAAACTCCAAAATGCTCAGCAACGTGCTCCTGTCTCATCGCTGCTGCGATCCAATGTCACCTGCACGCAACGGTCGTGCATAAGCTTACAGAAAGCTTAGAGGGTGGTGAAAGTGTGTGTGCAAGGTAATAATATGAACATGAAATGATAGAGTAATGCGGAATATGCAGATGGAACCATAATATCATGAGCCGTACCAAGGCTTATGCGATGCAAGACAGGAATGGTATCGGCTACCCCAAGGCCATGCGATGTGCAATGCAACTCAAGCATACAGATCCTCATCTATGTCCATACATCAATACAACTCAAATATGGGATATCACCGGGGTCTAGTACACTCTAAACTAGATTGCCGCCACATCGCGCGCAATAAGGTAAGTGGAAGAGACCACACTATCCGTCTGCCAATATCGGGCGCGACTCGTCGATAGCGGACCCATTCCTCGAGCTGGTCAGACTCAGCCTAGCATTGCCCCTACTCTCGGGCGGGTAAGGCCGCACCCCCTTCCAACCGACCACGACACAGTGGAGAGCATAGCCAACTGGTATTCGGCACTCAGTGCTCATCTACCCACTCGGTCTAGACGTTGGAGCAACCTCTTGGTACCATAAGGGTTTAGGGACTTTCACTCAGGAATATCTATAGTACCCCATGTAGAACAAGATTTTTGATTATCCAATCTTGCCAACCACGATGCGTCTGTGGAGGCCACGGCCCTGATGTCACTAGGGCGTATAATAACCATGTCACACAAATACGAAATGCATGATTCACGCTATCCAGTCATGCAATAGATCCTGCGCATATCGTGCGCACATGTAGGGCAACACCACCTAACCGGGAGCCCATAAACAACCTACCTGAAGGCATATGCTATGATCAATCAATCCTCATATCAAGCATACATATGATGTGTATGATCATGAGTCATGGAACTATACTAACATGTTATAATGAAATGAATTATTTTACAATGCAGATGGACGTGGACGGCCTATACACAATAAGTACGGGCCTAACAATAGCCCTAAGGAGAGTCGTAATGTGGACATCCAACCAGCATTACACTCGCAACGTGGACGTCAAACCAACATTGCTCCCCAGGCACGATCTTCTTAAACATCGCCACATAATAGGTATAGGGATTACACATTGCAATGGACCTTAGGTTCATCCCATTGGGCTTTTCATATATATATATATATATATATATATATATATATATATATATATATATATATATATCAAATGGGCCATATCCTATAGGCCTTTTATTCATCAGATGGGCCACATAAATGGGCCACACTAATGGGTCTTATGTGCATTGCAATGGGTCAAAACCCGTGGCCCTGGATTGCATCAAATGAGCTTGGTCTCATTAGTCTAATAGGTGACCAATGGGCCACACTAATTGGGCCTCACATGTAGATTAAGTGGGCCTCAACCCATAGACCTAACATGAGTCAAATGGGCCTAAACCCCTAGGCCTTAATCAAATAAAATGGGCCTAACTCATGGGTCTCAATTAAATCCAATGGGCCTAATCCCATGGACCCTTATTATAATCAAATGGGTTTAGCCCCATGGGCCTTACAATATATCAAATGGCCTAGTCTCATGGCCTTTAAATATATCAAATGGGTCCCGACTCATGGGCCTTACAAAATATTTATTTCCATCCAAACCATTCATAGGGACACATGGCCTAGGGCCCACTACAATTTTGTTTGTTTGCAATCCATTATGTTCAAAAGGTCATACGGACCTTGGGCCCACATATATAACATGTATAGCAATATACATACATTATAACTACAACAGCAATTCATACATTAAGGGCTGTTGCACCAGCTCTTTAATCATTAAAATGGAACTGAGGTGGGTCCCATGTAGGGCCCACCACTATATTCATAATATAAAATATACATTATAAACTATATAACATATATAAATATATATAATGGTGGGTCCCACAGAAATCACTACGCCAGCTGGCAGTGGGCCCCATCATCAAAGTTAGATGGACGGCGTGTGTAAATCACATGTAACAGGGCCCCACCGTCCGCTGGACGGTGGGTGAAACTATACATCATGGTGAGTCTCACCGTCCACGGGCTGTGGACGGTGAGAATGAAATACATACATTACCGTGGGTCCCACAAATGTGGCCCACCGTAATATTTATTTGAAATCCAACCCGTTCATAAGGTCACTCAGACCTGTATGAAGGGACAGTAAAAATTTCATCTTGATCCAACCCTTCTGTGGGCCAAAAAATGGTTTTCAAGGGTAGGGGTACAGTCCCACTGTTTCATGTGGTGTGGGCCATTGGAGCTTTGGATTTGATCGAAATTTGGAGGGGGCCCACCTAAGGATGGGACCCACCTCATGGACGGTGTGGATGACATATAACAATCAAGGTGGGGCCCACGGCAGCAGCCGTGGGTGGCCTGCTGGACACTCGCCCGCCCGGGCGCTGCAAGCTGTCGCGTGCAGCGTGCTGCCGCTGACAGTGGCAGAGGCATGCCTCCTCCTCTCTCTCTCCTAAATTTTATTTTTTTGCCAAAACTCATGCGTGGGGCCCGCTACCTGGAAATTCACTCCAGCCATGGTGTTCTACAGCTTGCAACAGACAAAAAGAGTCCAAAGTTCAAATTTTTGTGATGATAGAAAATGAATAAAATAAGAAAAAGGATGCTTGAATGGTAGTGGTACATTCTTTGATGCTATGGCCCACCAGGTCTTCCAATCAGTCCCAAACTTCTACCCAACGGTTAAAATATTGTAGGTAGGAGGATGGTCGGCTTGGATTGTTCAAATACACCATGATGGGGCCTAAGCGAGTGGACCACCAAAGTCCTTTTCTTCTTTCCCTTTGAAACGTCCAGTGTCCCAGACGCTGGACGGTTTTGGTTTTAAAAAAAATGCACACATGTGGTGGGCCCTGATGAAGTGGGCCACCACTGATGGGTGAAGTGGGTACAATGTACATGGTGGGCCCCACTTGAATAAAAATTTGAATAAAATAAATCTCAAGGTGGGATCCATTCAAGTGGGCCACACATTCCTATTGCATAAAATAAAATAAAATAAAATAAAATAAAAGAAATAAAAGAGAGAGAGAGAGAGACATGGAGAGTGGGACACGCCTTGTGATGGAGGGACCCCGACATTATGGGTCCTCCCTTACATGAAATCATATATCAAGTGGGTCATTTTGCACATGTGACCATCAAAACTGAAGATCAACGGTGGGATCCTTTCCCCACCAATATGGATGGTCTAGATGACCTTTCTAAAGAAAATAAACATCATGATGGGGTCCATGGAGAATGGCCCCATCATGGAATGATCATGATGATCCAAGTGGGCCATCGGCCACAACTTAGGGTCCCAAGTGAGATCCACACCATTGATCGGTGGGCCTCACTTGGTCCACCATAAAAATAAGAAAAACTATCCTATAGAGGCACCCCACCGTCCGATCTTCTTGCTCCTAGGAGTTCCTTGGCACCTTGGCTTCAAATTCAATGGATGAGATGAAGAATGGAAGGTTGAGATGGGAGATGATGGGGTAGGAAGGTGGGCCACTTGGAGCTTAGGAGTTCTTGCAAAATTCCATATGTGGGATCTCTTGGAATTTTTTTGTTGCTTGGAAATTTGAAATGAGAAAGAGAGAAAGAGAGAGAGAGTTGT
Source organism: Magnolia kwangsiensis (assembly GCA_037074715.1). Lineage (NCBI taxonomy): Eukaryota > Viridiplantae > Streptophyta > Magnoliopsida > Magnoliales > Magnoliaceae > Magnolia > Magnolia kwangsiensis. The sequence goes on from CM073578.1 coordinate 76,948,765, forward strand.
AAAGGGAGAGAGAGAGAGTGATGGATGGATGTGGTGAGTGATGGTTGTGTAAGAAAAGCTTGACTTTTGAGGCTTTTGTGTAAGAGAGGTATGGGTGGTGAAGACTTTTGTGGCTTTTTGTGTAAGAGAGGTATGAGAGATGAAGACTTTTGTGGTTGCTTGGGAAAAGGGAATAAAGTGATGTGTACTTGACATGTGATGGATTGATGGGTTGATTGATTGATGGGATTGATGGGATTGATGTGACACATCGTAGAGATTCCCTTAGGTTTCGTAACGCGTGGCATTTTCTCACACCGAACGTTAGCCCACATCTCTTGACCAGGGTATCGCCTCGGCGCGCGAGTCGCAGTATCGGAACCGCAACGACGACGCGGTCGCTCTGGTATTGGTCTTGGGTTGAGTCGACTCGAGTTGTCGCTACATGAATCAGGGTTGCGCGTCGATATCGGCTAAGGGTCAAAGGTTGCCGAAATTCGACCGGTAAGACCGCGGAAGTCTATGAAAAGGTACGGACCAAGATACGGGTCTTACACATAGACATCAAGGTGGGTCTCAATAACAGGCCGCACCGATTACACCATTCATCTATTATTAGAAATCTTTTTAGAGTATTATGCAAAAATATGAATCATATCAAGTGATCATCTGGATCATACCACACATAATACTAGAGGTAATGATTTTCCACTATTAAAACCTCAGGCCCATCATAGCATTTATTTTCCATCTAGCTAGTTCGTAAGTTCACAAGGACTTGAACTAAGAGGAAAAGCAATATCATATTGGTCCAAAACTTTTAGAATCCAAAGGGTTTCAATGGTAGACATTCCATCCCACTGTTTTTACAGTGTGGTCCACGTGATACTAGATCTGTCTTTTTTTTTATATCTCAAGCCTTAAAATTATCTTTCAAAATGATTAAACGTTGTAAATACAACACATGTGTCATGGTGAGTCCCACCATCCAAGGTCAGGACGGTGTGTATTAGACCCACACATACATCACGGTGGGGCTTGCAGCTGAGACCCACGGTCTCTGCCCTTTTCCAACAGCAGCGCCTACTGCATGATTTTTTAAATTATTTTTTTATTTTCTTGAGGTTGTTCCTAGGTGGGGCCCACATTAGGAGGATCCAACCCATACGTTGGATTCTATAGCCCATTATAGACTAAACGAGCCCAATATTCAGCATGTTTTGGTGAATAGAAACATCAAAGTGGCCCCTAATAGATTTTAATGGTAAGAATCACAGTTTTGTATAATATGGCCCACCACATAATCAGATTGGATTCATTTTTTGGCTTAATGCCTAAAATGAGCTGGGAGATAGGATGAACGGCGTGAATTAGATCCATACATCAAGGTGGGGCTTGCATGAGCGGCCCACTCAAAAATTTTGAATCAAGCTAATATTTTTATTTTTCACATACAACGTCCAAACCTTGCTGGACGGTCTGGACAACAGACGTCCAGTAGGTTCTGGTTGGCCCATCTAGCCATGCTGGGGTCCACCTAATAATTATATTTTCTTATCATCCAAACCCTCCAAAAAGTGGGTAGCTAGGTGGGCTGTTCCCCATGTTTGGACAGCCATATGGTCCATTGGATGGACGGTTTGGATATCATATACACTCATCAAGTGGGCCATAAAATATGTGAGAGAGAGAGAAAGACGTGTGACGGAGGGCTCTACCAGCATGAGCCCTCCCTTCCATACATTTCAATCATACATCAAGTGGGTCCCAATACATGTGGGCCTACCAAATCAAAATCAATGGTGGATATTCCTTCTCCACCAAAATGGAAGGTCTAGAAGACCCCTTTCAAACTAAAAAAGTAAACATCATTATGAGGTCCATGGAGAATATTCCCATCATAGGATGATCATGTGAACATAATGGGCCATCCACCACATCTAGGGTCCAAAGTGAGATCCATACCATTAATCGGTTTGTCCCACTTGGCCCATCATCAAAACATGAAATCTAGGCCTATAAAACACCCACCATTCGATCTTCTTGGTCTGATGGAATGCCAAACTCCTTGTGTCTCACTTTGATGAAAGATAATGAGAATTGAAGGGATAGGATGATGGATCTTGGGGTAGGAAGTAGGCCACACACAACACACTTTTCTCTCCTTGGAAGTGCTTGGATGTGTACCTCTTTTTTTGTTGTTTGGAAAATGTGAAGAGAAAGAGAGAGAGAAATGGTGGTTGTAAGAGAGAGGTGATGGTTGTGAGTGATAGATGTACTTAACTTAAGAGTTGACTTAGGGTAGGTTGCTTATCTTGGAGAGAAAGAAAGCATGGGTTGTGTACTTTGACTAGTGATGAGATGTATACTTGATTGATTGATTGATTGGTGGGAAGGGTTATAGAGATTCTCTTAGGTTCATAAAAGAATGACGTTTCTTTGAGATAAATGTGGACCCACATCTCCTAGCCTGGGTATCGCATCGGTGTGCAAGACGCGACATTGGAACTGCTGTGACGGTGCGATCGCAATAGTACAAGTCTCGGATTGAGCCGACTCAGATCTATGGGATACGACTTAGGGTCACGTGCAAATATCGATTATTGGTCGTAAGTTGCTAAAATTCGACGGGAAGGATCGCGGGAGTCTATGAAATTGTAACGCCCGTGAAAAATCCGTACTTGGGCTCGAGTACCAACTCGACCCGAAATCGCGTAGAAATAATTTCCATGGAAATTAAGCGTAAGTTAGCTAGCGCAACGCTAGAGTAGCTGGGAAATAGTCCCTGATCACTTTAAATATGTTCTGCAAGACCCAAATCGAGTAGAACAGACAACTCTACAATACTCTATAACCTCGGATCAAACTCTAAGCGGGTTTGTCCTCTGGACCACGTTGAACTTTTGTATTGGATTTAGACCGCGCGTCGAAGGTCCGATACCTCCTATCTTAGACCGTTAGGACCGCCCAGTTGGACTTGACAATCATCTCGAAAATCAAGTCAAACCGATAATCACAGACTATTTCGTTGAACCCGGACTGAAGCGACCGCGAATAGGGACGGATTTGGAATTTCAAATTCAAATCTGGCACACGACTTGACGCGTCAGTATTAAGCATTTTGACCGTCAGAATTCATCCAGATTACACCCTCGGATCAGGAAAAATTTCTATTTATTATCATGAGACTTTCAGCCCTGATCTACGTGCGGTGACTGCTGAACTGAAACTGGTCCGCCACGTGCGATCTGCGAACCCTGCCAGACCGAAAACTTAATACGAGCTACATCTGGTACACATGAGCTTAAGTCTGATCGCAATCGACCAGGGGACCACCAGAAAGCAGTTTTTGGACCGAAACAGCCCCGAAATGGATAGGCATCAAGTAAACTTCATCCCGGAGCCTATTTCCGGCGATTTCAAGCTTATAAAAGGGGTTGAAACCCTCATTTCTCCCTTCCATCCGAAAATCACAAACCCTAGAAAAAGGAGAGAGAGTTTGAGAGAAAGAGAAGAAGAGATTCTTCCCGCTTCCGAGCCCCTGACAGTTGCTGCTTCAGCACTTCTTTCCAATCACCTGGCTGGTGATTTCTCCATTTTTCAGGTATAAAATAACCCCAAAAACTTACTGATTTAGGGTTTACTTAGATGCATAACATGTTAGCTAACGTATTCCATAAATCAGGCTCTCCTACTGCCGTAGACGAAGCGTACACGCTCCGTTCAAAATCCTGCAACCGTAAGAGACTAGGTGAGGATTTTAGACGCTTTGATTGACGGTTTACAACGCTTTCAATGTCGTTTAATAGTAGATTATCGACGGCATCGCCGTTTGACATGTACAACATGCTCTCCGTTTCCTGTTTCGTAAATTAACGAAGAATATGAGATTTAGGGCATTTTAGTCATTTGTAGGAAGTACGGTCTACATGCACATTTTGCTGACATGATTGACATGGTTTGTCGCCGCATTAGGGAGTTAGGAATGCTTGCATAATCAGTTTGGCGAAGAGATTCGCCAAGTTGCGCATTTTGGGTCGACATACTATATGTAGACTTAAGTGTGTAGTGTATGTGTTTGTATAAATGCTTGTATTAGTTTGTATTGAATTAAATGATGTTATGTAGTAGTTTGAGATTGATTTCTTGACTAATATGCTGACCTAAATGATTTCCCACATGTTTACCTTATGCATGATTGCATCACATGCATGGAAAGTATGCCTTGATGATTTGCTTAAGTTGAATGTTATAACATGTGTTAACATGCTCACATGATGTATTTCAATTCCAATACTTTAACCTGTAATGCTAATATGATTCCATAGATGTGTGGGACTAGACTTAGTCCAGGCAGTCGGTAACCAAGCGAATTCGTGGCTGACTGGTCATAGCCACGAACGACGCGTCGATGAACGTGATTCGTGTTGAGAGTTGGCGGCAGTGGTTAGGCCACGCGAAGTGTTTTACGTACTTCATGTCGTTCAACTTGAGATGCAATCGCGTTAGTCGAGCCCGTCAAGTAACCCGACTGGCCGATGTATGTTCACCTTGTATGTGTCATAACTGCTTGAACCTAGGGTACTGAACTGACCTGGATCGAGGGGACATCAGTGGGACTTTCTTTTTGAACATTATTCTTTTGTTATGTATATGTACATGAGACTCAGAGATGTAGTCATACTTTGGAGATAGATGAGATTACTTTGTTTTTCCATATAGTGATATATATACATTGTTTAGTCTTCCGCTTGCTTTTATCACTGGATCTGAAGTATGAATTGCAGTTTTGGTATAATTTTACTCATGTGAATGCTTTAAATCAGACAACATTGAATCATAACCATTTTTGTTGCATAAGTGACGGTCTGGAACTCGGGAGTTGAGTTTATACACGACCCCCGATTTTCAGGGTGTTACAAGTTGGTATCAGAGCATGAATGAGAGTATACTGGGCCTGGGTTATGGTCTTGCGACGTACGCTTTCGCTTCCTTTGACTTAGGTGGGTGCGAGAAGGGTCTAGAAACACTTCTAGGATCGCAGATTCGCCGATAGGCGAAGTCTATTAGGATCGATCGCAAGATCGAGTCTGTAACGTATCTCGGGTCGCGTAAAGCAACCCGAATCACTTCTAAGCTGTAGGAAGTCGGGTGGAGACGTCCTATGAGTGGTTTTAAACTGAAAAAGTGAATCCTTGGGCCGTGGGATGACCACGACTCCTGTAATCAATCGTCAGGGCTTAAAAACCCCGTTTCGCCAAAAATTCTCAAAATTCCTCCTCTAAACACTCCAACCTTCAGTTCTTTCTTATCCATTTCATATTAGGCATCAAACCTAATGTGAAAATAACACAAATTAGTACTTTCACAAAATTTTACGGTGAATAGTAAAATTTCATGAAAAATGGCCTTAAGGCCATTCTAACTTCACTTTCTTTAGAAACTAAGGATTTATATAGATGTACTGGCTCCTTCTACCCCAAATTCATATGCGGCATTATATGGTTTGGTATTCAGGATTGTGATGTGGACCCGGAAATCCCCGAACACATGTTTGGGCTCATACAGACCAAAGTACTATGAACTAGGGGGTGGGATGTGACTTTTTGGGACCCTGGGACCATGGGGGACCAGACCCATGGGGTCCCACCGGCCAACGTAGCAGTTGTCCGGCGATGCCATCGCCGGTCGGGCGATGCATCGCCGACCGGCGGGGCCCATTTGAGCTGTCCTTCGGGCGCACGCCCTTAAATGGGGTCCACACCCTCCCTATACACCTCCCATCTCACAAAAACCCTCAAATCTTACCCCTCCTTCACAAACAGCCCTCTACATAGCCCTAGTTTCGATTTTCAGCAACCCACTCCAAACCCCAGCGTCCAAAACCACTTCTAGGACCCTCCTTGGCCAAAACCGACCACCACCCATCACTTATTGGGTGTTGGCAGCCTCTTTCCTTGAAGATCTCACCATTTGGAGCTCCAAAAACTCCCAAATATAGATGAAATCGTGAGGTGCTCCATCCCATCTTTTTGTTTGTATTTCTCTTTGAAACTACAGCCTTGGGAAGCTTGAAGCATCCCTCTACGATGCCTAGATTTCTTTTTCTCAGATTGGGCAGCCATTTCTCCGCATTTTTGGCGTTTTCCATGGCTTTTGTGGAAGCCATTTTGGGTCTTTTGTCACTCTCATCCATCCTGTCTTTGATGGGTAAGAGGAAAACCGCGACAGACGAGGCTGGGCCGAGCCGCCCTGCTCGATCGAGAAGATCGCGGGGTGGTGCCGCAAGTTCAAGCACCGCCACAGGTCCAGCTGTAGTCCTGGAGTGCCGTACAAAGCGGGATTTGGATCCCCATGCACACCTTGGACGAACCATTTTATCAGAGATGCCTCATGACGAATACACTGATCGTAGAGTGTTATTTGAGGCGGACGTAGATGGACGATTGTTCGGCGAATATCTATTGTTCGAACGCATTGAAGCTGCGCACTGGGGACGGATCTTTGAAGCTCGTGCTCGTGCTAATGTGAGCACCGTTCGTGCCTTCTATGCTAGCATCCAGAATCCTACCTTGGAGCCTTTGCAGTTCAAAATCCCTTTTGGTAGAGATCGGATGGCTACGATCGACGTTCGGTTGATTGCGCGACTTGTCAACGTGCCTCTAGGGATGTGCATCCAAGTGAGAAGAATTTGAGGACTAGACGTGAACGAGATCGCCGCACCAGGTTTCTGTGCGGTAAGTTGGTTCCATGGCAGCCTAATAATAGCCTCAAGGCGACGTATATGTCTGAGGATGTGCGCCTACTGCACCATATCTGCACGTACAATGTCTATCCCAGGTCGACGAACCGCATTGAATGTACATATCTTATGGTCAATTTCTTATTTCTGGTGGCCCAGGGAGAGAACGTATGTATGGCCACTTTCATCTTACGGCAGATAGTTCTCATAGCCAGGTCGAGAAGAACATCTGAATCGCTTCCCTTTGGCCGACTTATTTGCAAGATTGCGCTTGAGTTTGCCTATAGACTTGGGCCCGAATTGCCGGTATCGATTCACACTATCGATGAGTCGACAATGGTCAAGGTGAAGATTGGGTCGCAATACCGTGAAAATTAACTTGAAAGGGATAGTGGGGATGACTTTGATGAAGAGGAAGATCAAAGCGAAGAAGAACCTAGAGCAGAGGTTCAGGAAGAGGTTCAGGAAGAAGCAGAAGAGGAGGCTCAGGATACTGATGAGAGCCCTCCTCCTTCTGCGCAGACTACTATCGACGATCGCATTGCTCGGATGGAGGAGAGTCAGACCGCTTTGGGAAGGGAAGTCCAAGAACTTCGAGCAGAAGTCGCTGATGCCAAGGCTGTTACAAAGAAGAAGTTTGGCAAGGTGACTCGCACCTTGAAGGCAATCCTGTGTTGCTTACAGGATAAGAGTGCTCCTCCTCCGTCACCAGACTCCGACTAGCGATGCGATCTTTGATGTTGTTATTAGTAGTTAGCCATTTCCTGTTTTATGTGTGTAAGCCTGTTAGGGCTAGTGCTTTGCTTATGTTGCTGTTGCTTAACTGTCTTAATTTTCATGTAATTCTAGTCATGATGCTTGTAAGGATATATCCCTTGTATTGTGATAATTTTGATTAATTGAAATGCATGGAATGCCTTTGACTCTTTAAGTGAATGATTGTGGTGTGTTTATGCAATTGAGACTGACAAGGTTGCACCCTATTTTGAATATAGGGAATGCCACCTAAGACTACGAGGAGCGCGGTTCGGCTTTCATTGTCAGAGCAGATGGATCAGACTCCCTCTCAGTCTAGCACTCGTCCGGACCCTGCTGTGGGCCCGATTCCTGAGACGGTTCGATCGTCTCAGCCTACTATTGGTCCTACAGATGGACCACCGTCATTTACACCATCAGTTAGAGAGCCACAGCGCGCATCTACTTCCGCACCTCATCCGCCACAGCCTGCTCCACCCCCTGACAGATTCGAGCAGATGATGGCTATGATGCTACAGCAGCAGTAGCTCCTGACCACCATAGTGGGGACTTTAGCCCAGGGTGGGGGTGCGACTACATCTACTCCACCTGCACCACCTGCGCATCCAGCTGAGGATGCCTATGCTTACGCCCAGGATGAGGGCATGGCCCATCCTGCGCAGCCTGCTTTCCCTGCGGGGAATCCTGCCGACACACGGGGCCTTTTGGAGCGATTTCAGCGGTTGCGGCCTCCTACTTTCACGGGTTCTCACAGACCCGAGGAGGCTGAGTTCTGGCTCGACCGAGTGTCGAAGATTCTACGGATGTTGCACTGCACCGAGGCTGAGCAGGTAGAGCTGGCTACCTTCCTGTTTGAGAGAGAGGCCAGTATGTGGTGGGATAGCGTATTGCGGACTGTTCCCGCAGATTTCGTATGGACGTGGGCAGTATTTGAGTTCCGCTTCCATGAGAAGTATTATCCCCAGACCTACAGGCACGAGAGGGAGAATGAGTTTCTCCGTCTCAGGCAGGCAGCGATGACAGTTACTGAGTATGAGCATCGGTTCACAGAGTTGGGCAGGTACGTCCCGACGATTCTAGCTGATGAGCAGATGCGCATACGGCGCTTTTGGGAGGGCTTGCGACCGGATATTCGGTTGAAGATGTGCTGTGTCAGTTTTCCCTCCTATGCGGAGTTGGTTCACATGTCCATGCGGGCAGAGCAGGACGTGGATCGACTTGCGCGATCTCGAGGCCCGACTACTTCTAGGCCGCGACCGGATTTGCCAGACAGGCCCTTCGCGGGCAAGAGGCCTCGCTTTGATCCTCCTACCAGGACCACGGCACCTGTACCACCATTTCGGTGCCCTGATTTATCATGCACATACTGTGGGAGGACGGGCCACTTAGCGCAGAGTTGCTTTTTGAGGATGCGGGACAGTGGGTTCTCGCCGCCGCAGAAGATTGATCGTGTACGTCCACAGGCGATATCAGCACCGCCTATATGGTCAGCTCCTGCGCATCCTTCTTTCAAACCTACGGTATCGCAAATTCGACAGCCTCCACGGCCCTTGACACAGCGGCCGAACCGGCCACAGCAGGCTCGAGTTCATGCATTGACCGCTGAGGCAGCTACGACGCCGACTTTCCAGCATTCAGCCTTTGAGGTCACGGCCCATATCGAAGGTACTCCCGTTCTTGTCATGGTGGACACTGGTTCCACGATTTCTTTGATATCGCGTGCCGTAGTCAGGCGTCTTGGGTTACAGACTATCACTATGGATAGCGTGCGAGTCTTTGCAGCTCATGGAGATTATTCGGATGTCACCCAGATGTGTGAGGGTTGTTTGGTTGATCTGGGAGGCAGGACGATGACTCTTGATCTGGTCGTCATCCCTCGCTCGTTTATCTCGACGTCATTCTTGGCATGGATTGGTTGACTGCAGCGAGAGCCGAGATTGACTGCGAGACTCGTATAGTCACAACGTACGAGCCTGAGGGTGCATCCTTCACATTTCCAGTGCGGGTAAATCTTCCTTTCCGCATTCTTAGCTACGCCACTCTATTGCGCGACGCTGGTGCCCAGGTACTTGAGCAGACGCCAGTTGTTTCTGAGTTCGGGGATCTGTTCAGGAAGATCCCTGGTTTGCCGCCCCGACGTGAGATCGATTTCACTATCGATCTGGTTCCTGGTTCTACACCCGTCTCACTGCCGACGTATCGCATGGCACCATGTGAGATGGAGGAGTTGAGGATGCAGATTGATGGCCTGCTAGAGCTTAGCTTTATACGGCCTAGCGTGTCTCCTTGGGGAGCACCGGTCTTGTTCGTGAAGAAGAAGGATGGTTCGCTGCGATTGTGTATTAATTATCGCAGGCTGAACCAGCTCACGGTGAAGAACAAGTACCCTTTGCCCAGGATCGATGACTTGTTTGATTAGTTGAGAGGAGCGCAGTACTTCTCGAAGATTGATCTTCAGTCAGGTTATCATGAGCTGCGCATCAGAGATGAGGACGTGCAGAAGACAGCATTCAGGACCAGTTTTGGTCACTACGAGTTCCTCGTGATGTGGTTCGGTCTCACGAACGCACCAGCCGTGTTCATGGATCTGATGAACCGGGTATTTCAGCCTTTCCTCTATCGATTCGTCGTTGTCTTCATTGACGACATTTTGGTGTACTCTAGGAGTCGAGAGGAGCATGAGGAGCACTTGCGTTTGGTCCTTGATACGCTCAGACGACATCAGTTGTTCGCACAGTATAAGAAGTGCGACTTCTGGAAGCAGGAGGTGAAGTTTCTGGGACACGTGGTGTCCAAGGATGGCATGGCAGTTGACCTGTCTAAGGTAGCTGCGGTGCAGGACTGGGAGCAGCCTGGTTCTGTCACTGAGGTGAGGAGTTTCTTGGGTCTCGCTGGTTACTATCGGCGCTTCATTCAGGACTTCTCGAAGATCGCGAGACCCTTATCTCAGTTGACACGGAAGGACGTGAAGTTCGCCTGGAATGATAAGGCGGAGTCAGCTTTTCAGGAGCTGAAGGACAGACTTACGTCTACCCCTGTGCTAGTATTGCCAGAGCAAGGGGTTAGATACACTATATACACTGACGCGTCTAGCGTTGGTTTGGGTTGTGTCCTTATGCAGAGGGACAGGGTAATTTCGTATGCCTCGAGACAATTAAGGAAGCACGAGGAGAATTACCCTACACACGACCTTGAGTTGGCAGCCGTTATATTCGCACTGAGACTCTGGAGACATTACCTCTACGGAGAGGAGTTCGATCTTTTTTGCGACCACAAGAGCCTCAAGTACATATTCATGCAGCGAGACTTGAATATGAGGCAGCGGCGATGGATGGAGACGCTAAAGGACTTCAAGTTTGAAGTCTCTTACCATCCTGGGAAGGCGAACCTTGTGGCTGATGCGTTGAGCAGCAAGAAGGCGATAGAGTTTGCGGCTCCGCTGATGGTTGCCGAGTGGGATATGGTGGAGTTTTTGTGAGACTTTGAGCAGAAACTCACCGTAGAGGAGCCATTTGAGTTCATCGCACATGTACAGGTGCGATCCCAGATCGATGACCGAGTCATCGAGGCGCAGAGGGACGACGCGCATCTTACTGAGCTTCGAGAGCAGGCCAGTGATGATGCTGACGCCGACTGGAGAGTTGGTATGGATGGGGGCTTACGTTACCGTGGCCGCCTATGCGTCCCAGATGTCCCTGACTTGAGACGAGAGATTCTCGAGGCTGCGCATTCTACTAGACTCGCGATGCATCCAGGCAGCACCAAGATGTATCGTGACGTGAAGAGGACGTATTGGTGGGAAGGTATGAAGACCCACATAGCTGAGTTCGTGTCCCGTTGTCTCACTTGTCAGCAGGTGAAGGCAGAGCATCGCCGACCACCTGGACTTTTGCAGCCTATGCCGATTGCAGAGTGGAAGTGGGATTTCATTTCCATGGACTTCATTTCTGGGTTGCCGAAGACGAGGAAGGGGCATGATTCCATTTGGGTGATCGTCGACCGATTGACGAAGTCGGCGCACTTCCTACAGATCAGAGTTACGAACTCTGCAGACGAGCTGGCTAGATTGTACATCCGAGAGATTGTGCGTCTGCATGGAGTTCCGTTAAAGATCGTGTCGGACAGAGACACGCCGTTCACTTCTATTTTCTGGACTCGCATTCAGGAGGCTATGGGTGTGAAGTTGAAGTTCAGTACTGCCTTCCACCCACAGACGGACGGACAGACGAAGCGAGTGAACCAGATCCTGGAGGACATGTTGCGAGCTTGCGCATTGGACTTCAAGGACAGTTGGGATGACTGTCTTGCATATGCGGAGTTTGCGTACAATAATAGCTTCCAGGCGAGTATCGGCATGGCACCTTATGAGGCGCTGTATGGGCGACCTTGTCACGCACCGCATTGCTAGTTAGAGGTCGGTGAGCGCAGCTTGATTGGCCCAGAGTTGGTACAGGCGACGTCAGAGAAGATTAATATTATTCGACGTCGGCTTCTTACAGCGCAAAGCAGACAAGAGCTACGCCGATACGAGACGACGGCCACTAGAGTTCACAGTCGGGGATCACGTGTTTTTGCGAGTTTTCCCTATGAAGGGAGTCCTTCGGTTCAGGAAAAAGGGGAAGCTGGCACCGCGATTCATTAGTCCATTCCAGATCCTCGATCGTGTGGGAGCAGTGGCTTACCGATTGGCTTTACCCACGCCCCTCGCGAGCGTCCACAACGTATTTCATGTTTCTATGCTGAAGAAGTACGTTGCTGATCCTTCCCATATCATCAGAAGGGAGCAGGTGCAGTTAGGAGAGGATGTTACTTATATCCTGCGACCGACACGCATCTTAGACAGGAAGGAGCAGGTACTGCGTAGCAAGGTGATTCCCCTTGTGAAGGTACTATGGACGCATCATACTGAGGAGGAGGCTACTTGGGAGACAAAAGTCGAGATCAGAAAGAACTACCCACAGCTTCTCGAGGAGTACGAACAGGTACAAATTTCGAGGACGAAATTATTTGTTAAGGGGGGTAGATTGTAACGCCCGTGAAAAATCCGTACTTGGGCTCGAGTACCAACTCGACCCGAAATCGCGTAGAAATAATTTCCATGGAAATTAAGCGTAAGTTAGCTAGCGCAACGCTAGAGTAGCTGGGAAATAGTCTCTGATCACTTTAAATATGTTCTGCAAGACCCAAATCGAGTAGAACAGACAACTCTACAATACTCTATAACCTCGGATCAAACTCTAAGCGGGTTTGTCCTCTGGACCACGTTGAACTTTTGTATTGGATTTAGACCGCGCGTCGAAGGTCCGATACCTCCTATCTTAGACCGTTAGGACCGCCCAGTTGGACTTGACAATCATCTCGAAAATCAAGTCAAACCGATAATCACAGACTATTTCGTTGAACCCGGACTGAAGCGACCGCGAATAGGGACGGATTTGGAATTTCAAATTCAAATCTGGCACACGACTTGACGCGTCAGTATTAAGCGTTCTGACCGTCAGAATTCATCCAGATTACACCCTCGGATCAGGAAAAATTTCTATTTATTATCATGAGACTTTCAGCCCTGATCTACGTGCGGTGACCGCTGAACTGAAACTGGTCCGCCACGTGCGATCTGCGAACCCTGCCAGACTGAAAACTTAATACGAGCTACATCTGGTACACATGAGCTTAAGTCTGATCGCAATCGACCAGGGGACCACCAGAAAGCAGTTTTTGGACCGAAACAACCCCGAAATGGATAGGCATCAAGTAAACTTCGTCCCGGAGCCTATTTCCGGCGATTTCAAGCTTATAAAAGGGGTTGAAACCCTCATTTCTCCCTTCCATCCGAAAATCACAAACCCTAGAAAAAGGAGAGAGAGTTTGAGAGAAAGAGAAGAAGAGATTCTTCCCGCTTCCGAGCCCCTGACAGTTGCTGCTTCAGCACTTCTTTCCAATCACCTGGCTGGTGATTTCTCCATTTTTCAGGTATAAAATAACCCCAAAAACTTACTGATTTAGGGTTTACTTAGATGCATAACATGTTAGCTAACGTATTCCATAAATCAGGCTCTCCTACTGCCGTAGACGAAGCGTACACGCTCCGTTCAAAATCCTGCAACCGTAAGAGACTAGGTGAGGATTTTAGACGCTTTGATTGACGGTTTACAACGCTTTCAATGTCGTTTAATAGTAGATTATCGACGGCATCGCCATTTGACATGTACAACATGCTCTCCGTTTCCTGTTTCGTAAATTAACGAAGAATATGAGATTTAGGGCATTTTAGTCATTTATAGGAAGTACGGTCTACATGCACATTTTGCTGACGTGATTGACATGGTTTGTCACCGCATTAGGGAGTTAGGAATGCTTGCATAATCAGTTTGGCGAAGAGATTCGCCAAGTTGCGCATTTTGGGTCGACATACTATATGTGGACTTGAGTGTGTAGTGTATGTGTTTGTATAAATGCTTGTATTAGTATGTATTGAATTAAATGATGTTATGTAGTAGTTTGAGATTGATTTCTTGACTAATATGCTGACCTAAATGATTTCCCACATGTTTACCTTATGCATGATTGCATCACATGCATGGAAAGTATGCCTTGATGATTTGCTTAAGTTGAATGTTATAACATGTGTTAACATGCTCACATGATGTATTTCAATTCCAATACTTTAACCTGTAATGCTAATATGATTCCATAGATGTGTGGGACTAAACTTAGTCCAGGCAGTCGGTAACCGAGCGAATTCGTGGCTGACTGGTCATAGCCACGAACGACGCGTCGATGAACGTGATTCGTGTTGAGAGTTGGCGGCAGTGGTTAGGCCACGCGAAGTGTTTTACGCACTTCATGTCGTTCAACTTGAGATGCGATCGCGTTAGTCGAGCCCGTCAAGTAACCCGACTGGCCGATGTATGTTCACCTTGTATGTGTCATAACTGCTTGAACCTAGGGTACTGAACTTACCACTGAAAACCCTGTTAACCATGGTACCTTGATCCACTAAGACTCATGAGCCGGGCATGGTGGTATGAGACACCGTGGTCGAGCTGTCGGCCTACGCTGGGGCCACAAACCTCCCCCTAGTGACCAGTGAGCACCTTGACTCGTGAGCAGATTATGGTGGTATGAGACACTATATTCTAGCTGTCGGCCTACACTGATCAGGCGACGAGCCCTTTGTAGTGACCGCGAGCGTATTCTGAGTCCACGGGAGGCGACGACCCTTCCGTTGCAGTAGAGTACAGTAGGCCTGTATTGATAAGGTGATGGGGGAGCGGTGCAACGAGTGCGAACAACAGCCCTGGCAGCCCTTGCAGTGACTTACGAAATATACATCGTATGAGATTACTAGGAGTGACGACCCTAGACAGGATTTGTGTTGGGATTGATACAAGGGAAGTACCTTAGTTTCCCAATCCTACTGTTTGAATGGACTAATAACAACTTGGAAATCATATCACCATAGCATTACATGTGCCTGGAAGATGTGGAGCACTCTAGGGAGTGTGGCATGCCGCGGTCGTAAGATGTTGCCGCATGAGGGTGATCGTCGGTGAGGGCATACATCACGTCATATCATCTTGCATTAATAACAGTATTAGGATTGTCTGATTTACTGCTTTACTATTATCGCGTGATTGAATTGTGAACATGCTAATCTTTGCTCTATGATTCCACTGAGTTGATCACTCATTCCCACGTTACGGGATGGTGTTTGCAACACCCACCAGACCCTGTTGTAGCTGCAGGTGAGGACGAGATCCAGGAGGTGGAGCCAGAGATCGACGAGGACCAGGATGAGTTCTCGTATATGCAGTATCATGACGGCTTCCCGTAGGCGACCTGGATCGAGGGGACATCAGTGGGACTTTCTTTTTTAACATTATTCTTTTGTTATGTATATGTACATGAGACTCAGAGATGTAGTCATACTTTGGAGACAGATGAGATTACTTTATTTTTCCATACAGTGATATATATACATTGTTTAGTCTTCCGCTTGCTTTTATCACTGGATCTGAAGTATGAATTGCAGTTTTGGTATACTTTTACTCATGTGAATGCTTTAAATCAGACAACATTGAATCATAACCATTTTTGTTGCATAAGTGACGGTCTGGAACTCGGGAGTTGAGTTTATACACGACCCCCGATTTTCAGGGTGTTACAGAAATGGTACGGACTAGGATATGGGCCTTACAGCTCTCCCCACTTAATAAAAATTTCATCCTCAAAATTTATACTACCATCGCAACTAAACATAACTCATAAGGAAATAGAAAATATAACATCATATATAATCAAAACACAATACAACATACAACTAAACATCGAAAAGATGGGGATAAAGCTCTCGAATCTCCGCTTCATGTTCCTAAGATGCCTCATCCACACTATGATGGCCCCATTACTCCTTCACTAAGGAAATGACCTTGGTCCGAAAGACCTTCTCCTTCTGATCGAGGATACGAACTGGCTGCTCAATGTAAGAAGCATCCTCACGAACCTCCAACAGCTATCAATCAATAGCAGGAACGATGTCTGACTCACACTTCCTCAACATAGAGACAAGGAAAATGTTGTGGACGCCAGACAACTGAGATAGCAAGGCAAGCTGATAGGCCATGGTGCCAATGCGCTTAGTGATCTTAAAACACCATGAATCTTAGGGCAAGCTTGCCCTTCACTCCAAAATAAACCACACCCTTAATGGGTGAGACCTTGAGATACACATGGTCCCCAACGAAAAAATCTAAGGGACGACGCCGATGATCAGTAAAAATCTTCTGCCGGCTCTAAGCTATGCACATCATCTGCCTGATGATGTCGATAACCTTTGATGTTTGTTGCACAAGCACGGGACCTAGGAGACACTGCTCTTAAACCTCGGTCTAACAACTCAAAGATCTAAATGGTCTGCCATATAATGCCTTAAAAGGATTCATGCCAATGGTCGCCTGATAGCTATTGTTGTATGTAAATTCAGCTAATCGCTAGTGCTCATCCTAGCTATCTAAGAAATCAATCACACAAGCTCGAAACATATCCTCAAGGTTCTGGTTGATCCTCGGTCTACCCATTAGTCTACGGAGATACACGGTGCTGATGAGAGCTATCGGAGGGCGCCTTTCTCTTCTAGTCTCCTCTCTGGTCATGGGCCCTCTGCAAACTAGCCCAATCTGCCTTATAGACCTAGGCCTTCTACATAATTTGCTCAAACGTTGAAAGTACATGTTCGCCCACACGGCTCCTAAGGGTAGGATGTAACCCATTCTCAAAACGGTGGGCCTTCAACCCCTCATCATCGATAAGATACATAGCAAACCTCGATAGTTTGATAAAATGTTCCTCATACTGTGACATGGACATGTCTCCCTGGACCAAAGTCTTAAACTCTAATGTGCGTTGCTGTCAAACGTACTCAGGAAAGAACTTTCGGTCGAACCGGTCTACAAAGTCCTCCCATGTCCACTCGAAATCGGCCACTGCCGCTCAGGTGACTGATGCCCACCAGTGCTGAGCCTCACCCTGGAGAAGAAATATAGCTAACAGGACTTGCTATTGGATCTTACATCTTATAGTATCAAAAATTTTCTCCACCTTAGAACACCATATCTTTACTATAGTAGGGTCTAACATGCCTAGGAAGCGTGGGGGATTGTGTCGTCAGAAGGCTCTGAGAAGGGTGCTTACGCGCTCCTGCTCTGCTTGGGTTGGAGTAAGAATGGGTCGCCCACCCTGCCCTTGAAGGATAGCGGTCATCGTCTGCAGCATCTGTTAAAGCTGCTCTGCAGTCATTGGTGCTGTCGAGGCTGCACCGAGCTCACAAGGGGGAGCGGGAGTCTCTTGGGTCGCTCTCCTAGGTGGCATTTCCTACAGGAAGAAACAAGGGCCTATTAGCCTTGAGAATTCTCGAAGGCATAAATATTGAGGGTCTATGTCAGAAAATCATTAAGTTATTTGGATGCGGGACCTATTTATTCTAAGTTCATAGTAGATATGTGATGTGATCCTCAGGTATTCCCAAGCTATGCTCTAATACCTACTTCTGTCACACCCCAAACTCAAAAAATGGGCTCACAAAATTCTCGATCGCCAAATCTGGCACCGACAGCCTCCGTAGTGCCCCATTCTTGGTTCCCGGCACTCGTATGCCAGATTTTGATCCTTGGATCCTACAAGGAAGATTTTCAATATGATTTTTTTTTATAATGGAGCATAACCACAAGCATAACCAAGACACAAAACAACATCATCACATATTCACTATATCAAAAACTTTAAATACAATGTCGAAAGGAAAATACAAGGTGATAAAAAAGCTCCAAAAAAATCTGATGCGTGCTCCTTCCTCAGTGCTGCTGCGATCCAATGTTATCTGCACACAACGGTCATATATAAGCTTACAAAAGCTTAGAGGGTCGTGTAAGTGTATGCACAAGGCAAGTGCCAAGTATGTAATATCAGAGTAATGCAGAAAAATGTTAGTAAGTCTATGAATACTATGAGCCATACCAAGGCTATGCAATGCAAGGCATAAATGCTATCAACCATACCAAGGCCATGCGATGTGAGGCTTATGTAACCAAATGTCACATGCGAGATGCAACGTAAGCATGCCAATCCTTGTCAAGTACATATATCAGTACAGTTCCCTTCTGGGATATCACCGGGGTCTAATACAATCCACACTGACTGCCGCCTCCCTAGCCACATAGCCCAGTGAGTGGAAGAGATGACATTATCCGCCTGACTATTAGTCTACCAATACCTACTAGGCTCATCGATAGCAAACCCATTTGTGAGCTGGTTAAACTCAGCCTAGGTCAGAACCCCATCACTCAGGCGGATAAGGTCACACCCCCTTCCAACCAACCACGACATAGTGGGAGGTGCGGCCTACGAGTATTCGACACTTGTGCACTCATGTATCCACTCGGTATAGACGTTGGAGCATCTCTTGGTACCAAAAAAGTTCTAGAATTTTCACCCAAGGACATCCTATATGCCCACAATGTTAGAGAAAATATTTTCGGTATCCAATCCACCATCCACGATGTTCCTGTGGAGGCCATGACCCTAATGTCGCTAGGGCATACAATGATCATGTCACACATATGCGAGATGCATGAGTCACACTGTCCAGTCATGCAGCAATCCTGCGTGTACCACATGCTCATATGGGTAACCCTTGTCAGTGAGTCCCATAAATAATCAGCCTAATGGCATATGCTATGATCAGTCACTCCTCATATCAAGCATAATATGATGCATGTGGGAATGAATCATGGAGTTATACTAAGCATGTTATATGGTGATGAACTATCCTCATAATGAAGATGGGCCTAAACAGCCTACACACAACAAGTATGGGCTTATCAATGGGCCCTAGGGAGAGTTACAATGTGGACATTTAACCATCATTGTCCATACAATATAGGCGTCAAACCATCATTGCTCCCAAGGCATGGCCTGTCATAAACATCATTACATAAACCATGGTGGAATCACATATTACAATGGACCTTATATACATCCTATTGGGCCTCAACCCATGGGCCTCAAATACATCAAATGGGCTGCATCACATGGGCCTCATATATATTAAGGTGTGCCTCAACAACGGGCCTCATACACATCAAGGTGGGCCTAAAAACGAGTTGCACCGATTACACCATCTTCTATTATTATAAATCTTTTTAGAGTATTATGTCAAAATATGAATCATATCAAGAGATCATTTGGACCATACCATACATAACAATGAGGTAATGATTTTTCACTGTTAAAACCTCAATGGGCCCATCTTATCGTTTATTTTCCATTTAGCTAGTTCATAAGGTCACAAGGACCTGAACTGAGAGGAAAACCAATATCGTATTGGTCCAAAACTTCTGGAATCCAAAGGGTTTCAATGGTAGACGTTCAATCCCACTGTTTCTGTAGTGTGGTCCACGTGATACTAGATCTGTCTTATTTGTTTATCTCAAGCCTTAAAATTATCTTTCAAATTGGCTGGACATTGTAGATATAACACATACTCCATGGTGGGTCCCACCGTCTAAGGTCTGGACGGTGTGGATTAGAACCAAACATGCATCACGTAAACCAGGGGGGCAGGGGGAATGGATGGATGGATTGCACATACATCACGGTGGGGCCTGCGGCTAGGACCCACGGTCCCTGCCCTTTTCCAATAGCAGCGCAGGACGTTGCTGCAGCATCCTCTGGATGACAGTAGCAACAGCGCCTGCTTATGATTTTTTTTATTTTCTTGAGGTTTTTCCTAGGTGGGGCCCACATCAGGAGGATCCAACACATCTGTTGGATTCTATGGCTCATGATAGACCAAACGAGCCCAATATTTAGCATGTTTTGGTGAGTAGAAGCATCAAAGTAGCCCCTATTGGATTTTAACGGTAAGAATCACTATTTTCTATGATATGGCCAGCCAGATAATTGGATTGGCTTCCCTTTTTGGCTTAACACCTAAAATGAGCTAGGAGATAGGATGGACGATGTGGATTAGATCCACACATCAAGGTAGGGCCAGCATGAGCCGCCCACTCAAAAATTTTGGATCAAGTTAAATTTTTTATTTTTCACATACAACGTTCAGACCTTGCTAGACGATTTGGACAACAAACGCCAAACAGGTTCTGGGCTGGCCCATCTGGCCATGTTGGGGTCCACCTAATAATTATATTTTCCAATCATCCAAAACCTCCAAAAAGTGGGTAGCTAGGTGGGCTGGTCCCTAAGTTTGGATAGTCATGTGGTCTATTGGATAGATTGTCTAGATATCACATACACTCATCAAGTGGGCCATAAAAGATGGGGTGGAGAGAGAGAGAGAGAGAGAGAGAGAGAGAGAGAGAGAGAGAGAGAGAGAGAGAGAGAGAGAGAGAGAGACGTGCGATGGAGGGCTCTACCACTATGAGCCCTCCCTTCCATACATTTCAATCATATATCAAGTGGATCCCAATACATGTGGGCCCACCAAATCAAAATCAATGTTGTAACGCCCGTGAAAAATCCGTACTTGGAATCGAGTACCGATTTGACCCGAAATCGCGTATAAATAATTTCCATGGAAATTAAACGTAAGTTAGCTAGCGCAACGCTAGAGTAGCTGGGAAATAGTCCCTGATCACTTTAAATACGTTCTACAAGACCCAAATCGAGTAGAACAGACAACTCTACAATACTCTATAACCTTGGGTCAAACTCTAAGCAGGTTTGTCCTCTAGACCATATTGAACTTTTGTATTGGATTTAGACTGCGTGTCGAAGGTCCGATACCTCCTATCTTAGATCGTTAGAACCGCCCAGCTGGACTTGACAATCATCTCAAAAATCAAGTCAAACTGATAATCACAGAGTATTTCGTTGAACCCGGACTGAAGCGACCGCGAATAGGGACGAATTGGGAATTTCAAATTCAAATCTGGCACACGACTTGACGCATCAGTATTGAGCGTTCTGACCGTCAGAATTCATCCAGATTACACCCTCGGATCAGGAAAAATTTCTATTTATTATCATGGGACTTTCAGCCCTGATCTATGTGCGGTGACCGCTGAACTGAAACTGGTCCGCTACGTGCGATCTGCGAACCCTGCCAGACTGAAAACTTAATACGAGGTACATCTGGTACCCATGAGCTTAAGTCTGATCGCAATCGACCAGGGGACCACCAGAAATCAATTTTTGGAACGAAACAGCCCCGAAATGGATAGGCATTAAGTAAACTTCATCCCGGAGCCTATTTTCGGCGTTTCCAAGCTTATAAAAGGGGTTGAAACCCTCATTCCTTCCTTGCATCCGAATTTCACCAACCCTAGAAAAGAGAGAGAGAGTTTGAGAGAAAGGGAAGAGGAGATTTTTCCCGCTTCCGAGCCATCAACGGTTGCTGCATCAGCACTTCCTTCCAATCACCTGGCTGGTGATTTCTACACTTTTTCAGGTATGAAATAATCCCAAAAACTTGCTGATTTAGGGTTTGCTTAGATGCACAACATGTTAGCTAACGTAATCCATAAATCAGGTTCTCTTACAGCCGTAGACGAAGCGTACACGCTCCGTTCAAAATCCCGCGACCGTAAGAGACTAGGTGAGGATTTTAGACGCTTTGATTGACGGTTTACAACGCTTTCAATGTCGTTTAATAGTAGATTATCGACGGCATCACCGTTTGACATGTACAACATGCTCTCCGTTTCCTGTTTCACAAATTAACGAAGAATATGAGATTTAGGGCATTTAAGTCATTTGTAGGAAGTACGGTCTCCATGCATAATTTGCTGACGTGATTGACATGAATTGTCGCCGCATTAGAGAGTTAGGAATGATTGCATAATCAGTTTGGCGAAGAGATTCGCCGAGTTACGCACTTTGGGTCGACATACTATATGTGGACTTAAGTGTGTAGTGTATGTGTTTGTATAAATGCTTGTATTAGTATGTATTGTATTGAATGATGTTATGTAGTAGTTTGAGATTGATTTCATGATTAATATGCTGACCTGAATGATTTCCTACATGCTTACCTTACGCATGATTACACTACATGCATAGAAAGTACGCCTTGAAGATTTGCTTAAGTTGAATATACATGGGAAGTATGCCTTGAAGATTTGCTTAAGTTGAATGTTTTAACATGTGCTAACATGCACACATGATGTGTTTCAATTCCAATACCTTGGTATATAGTATTAATGAAATTCCATAGATGTGTGGGACTTGACCTAGTCCAGGCAGTCGGTAACCGAGAGAATTCGTGGCTGACTGGTCATAGCCACGAACGACGCGTCGATGAACGTGATTCGTGTTGAGAGTTGGCGGCAGTGGTTAGGCCACGTGAAGTGTTTTACGCACTTCATGTCGTTCAACTCGAGATGCGATCGCACTAGTCGAGCCCGTCAAGTAACCCGACTGGCCGATGTTTGTTCACCTTGTATGTATCATAACTGCTTGAACCTAGGGTACTGAACTTACCATTGTAAACCCTATTAACCGTGGTACCTTGATCCATGAAGACTCATGAGCCGGGCATGGTGGTATGAGACACCGTGGTCGAGCTGTCGGCCTACGCTGGGGCCACAAACCTCCCCGTAGTGACTAGTGAGCACCTTGACTCGTGAGCAGATTATGGTGGTATGGGACACTATATTCTAGCTGTCGGCCTACACTGATCAGGCGACGAGCCCTTTGTAGTGACCGCGAGCGTATTCTGAGTCCACGGGAGGCCACGACCCTTCCGTGCAGTAGAGTACAGTAGGCCTGTATTGATAAGGTGATGGGGGAGCGGTGTAACGAGTGCGAGCAACAGCCCTGACAGCCCTTGCAGTGACCTACGAAATGTACATCGTATGAGATTACTAGGAGTGACGACCCTAGACAGGATCCGTGTTGGGATTGATACAAGGGAAGTACCTTAGTTTCCCAATCCTGCTGTTTAAATGGACTAATAACAACTTGGTAATCATATCACCATAGCATTGCATGTGCCTGGAAGATGTGGAGCACTCTAGGGAGTGTGGCATGCCGCGGTCGTAAGATGTTGCCGCATGAGGGTGATCGTCGGTGAGGGCATACATCACGTCATATCATCTTGCATTAACAACAGCATTAGGATTGTCTGATTTACTGCTTTACTATTATCGCGTGATTGAATTGTGAACATGCTAATCTTTGCTCTATGATTCCACTGAGTTGATCACTCATTCCCACGTTACGGGATGGTGTTTGTAACACCCACCAGACCCTGTTGTAGTTGCAGGTGAGGACGAGATCCAGGAGGTGGAGCCGGAGATTGACGAGGACCAGGATGAGTTCTCGTATATGCAGTATCATGACGGCTTCCCGTAGGCGACCTGGATCGAGGGGACATCAGTGGGACTTTTCTTTTTTGAACATTATTCTTTTGTTATGTATATGTACATGAGACTCAGTGATGTAGTCATACTTTGGAGACAGATGAGATTACTTTGTTTTTCCATACAGTGATATATACATTGTTTAGTCTTCCGCTTGCTTTTATCACTGGATTTGAAGTATGAATTGCAGTTTTAGTATACTTTTACTCATGTGGATGCTTTAAATCAGACAACATCGAATCATAACCATTTTTGTTGCATAAGTGACGGTCTGGAACTCGGGAGTTGAGTTTATACACGACCCCCGATTTTCAGGGTGTTACAAATGTGGAGATTCTTTCTCCACCAAAATGAAAGTTCTAGATGATTCCTTTCAAACTAAAAAGGTAAACATTATGATGGGGTCCATGGAGAATGGCCCCATCATGGGATGATCATGTGAACTTGATTGATTGATTTATTGATGAGATGGGTTGTAGAGATTCTCTTGGGTTCGTAAAAGTGTGGCATTTCTTTGAGATAAACGTGGGCCCACATATCACATCGGTGTGCAGGACACGTTGTTGGAATTGCAGTGATGGTGCGGTCGCAATGGTACAAGTCTTAGATTGAGCCGACTCAGATCTAAGGGGTACGACTTAGGGTCGCGTGTAAATATCGATTATAGGTCGAGGGTTGCCAGAATTCGATGGGGAGGATCGCGGGAGTCTACAGAATGGTACGGACTAGGATACAGGCGTTATAATTCCATCACCAAACTATGCTTAAGAGGCAATGGAAAACAACAGGATTTTCCAATCCCATAATCTCAAAGAAGGAGAATTGTGAAGATTAAGAAGGATTCCATCACCCTACCACGCCCAAGGGACGATGGTGAACAATAGGACTTACTAATTTCACAATCTCAAATCAGAAAAAGAAGATACTCAAGGCTATTATAGATCTATTGTAATTTGAGTCATAATAAACTATTAAAAACTAAAAGTATTCCTTAAATATCAAATTAGAATCCATGGAGTTCAACATAAACATGAATCAAAGTAATAGAAACATCTTATCATGCTACAAGCATTACCTCTTATCCCTAGCTAAGAGGTTTAGCCAACCATAGACATGATTGGACCAAAGTCTCTTAAGAAAAATATGAAAACAACTAAGGAAGAATAAGAAAAACTCTTAGTGATGGCTTCTCCATCCTTTTACTCTACTCCTTAAACCCTAGAAGATGCCTAAGAACATCCTAAGGAGTCCTATTTATAGTTGTGGAACTCCAACTTTCGTACCTAGTTGGAAAACTATAGAAACTGCCTCAAATTTATGCAGTTTACTAAAATAGACTTCACTATGCGCAGTTTTTCAAAATAGACTTCATTCTTTGTAAATTTACAAAATGACCCAAATTTTCATAATAGCTTTTTTAAGATGATTTTAGGATTCATTTTCTTTACTTTCAATCTTTGATTCTTTTCATTCCTCACTTGGTTTTCTTGGATCTTTAGCATGTAAATTCTTCAATCTTAGTCTCCAAAGATCCATCCCTTACCTTGCTGATTCTTGAGCATCAAATTCATGCTTTTAACATTATTGTCAATCCAAGCTCTTAAATTCACCTTACAACACAAACATGAGTAAAATAGAACATCAAGCATTATCATGTTCATGTTCATAAAACCAAGATATAAATGGGGGATAATATGCAATATTTGACCCTCAACACTTCTCGTGATCTTGAGCTTGATCTTCTCTTAATTCTTTTGATCTTGAGCTATTATCAAAGTTATTTTGGCTATATGAAAATTTTTCAATTAAAGTGTGCTTGAACAATTTAGCACTTACAATCTCCCCCTTCGGCAATTTCATGATAAAACAAATATCATAACAAATATGATAACAAAAATTTGATGACTAAAGTCTTGTATCTTGTTATCAGAAGTCTCACAAAGAATCTGATGAAGTTCAATAAGTTCAATAAGCACCCCCCCCCTGTGAAATAGACATATAGCATACATAGCAATCCATATATGTAACATTCATGTCATTAATATGCAATACATAATACATTCATTCTCTCCCCCACAATATACCAACAACACATTAATACGCCAATAACATTAGTATAGCGTCATTAGAATAGCATAGCATTGATAACATTAGTATTTGAATTCTATAACCACCACACAACCACTCTCCTCCTTTTAGTCACAAGTTGACAAAGGATTAATAGAATAATAATCATTTAGAAAATGAAATAATCAATACCAAAGATCATGTAGAAGGAGAAATAAGTACTAAGCATATGAAAGAACCATCCTCACGAAATCTTGCCACAAAATGGGTAGTTAAAGGAAAGAAAAATTGCCTTGCAATTCACTCAAATCTTAAAATAGGCAATAATACTAAGTGGTACTAGACAGCGGTTGCTCATGACATGTCACGGGTGACAAATCCCTTCTCTCAAATTACTCAAATCTTGATAATGGGTTAGTCACCTTTGGAGATGGAAACACCGCTAAAGTATTAGGGCATGAAAATATTGTTGGATTAGAGATGCTCAAAAATGAGAATGCCTTTTGTGTAGAAGATCAAATACACAACCTTTTAAGCATTTCTCAAATATGTGACAACATGCATGTGGTTACATTCAACAAGCTAGAGTGCAAGATATTGGACCTATTAGGAAAATCAGTTATGAAGGGTCTTCACACTAATGACCACTGCTATGTCATCAAAGGAAATGGGAAGGTTGATCCATATGCTTAATGACAATCGAGCAAGGATATCATGTCTAGGTCATGACATCTAGACCTGGATGGATGTGTGAAATGATGCACTTTGGGAAAGTATCATGTTACATCTAAGGTCTCTGTACCTTAAAAACTCTTTTTGCACATAAACATAGCGGGCGTTTATAATTTTTGGCTTCACAATTTTTTTGGGTACAAATTTTGATGTGTAGACAAGCTGACATGAAAATATACTATGATATGCATATATGGAAGATCATTGAAGTTCTTAAATCAATGTCATACTTTTTCTCTTCAATGAGTCGGTCAATGAATCAGAATAATCCTCAATTATATCGAATAGATATCGATATCATCGACGACCTTTCAGAATCTGAAGAGTCACACATTATAAAGTGTTATTGAAGACCTCCTTGATAACATCAAATGGGGCATATCGATATCATCGAATCAAAATTCGATGATATCAAAGTTCACCATGTAAGGCCCATATCCTAGTCCATACTGTTCCGTTGACTCTCGCAATTCTTTCCGATGAATTCTGGTAATCTGCAACCTATAATCAATGTTTGCGCATGATCTTGAGTCATATCCTATAGATTTGAGTCATCTTAATCTGAGACTTGTATCATTGCAACCGCACAGTCGCCGTGGTTCCAACGCCACGTCTTGCATACCGATCCGATACCCTAGTATGAAGATGTGGGCTCGTGTTCTGTTCAAGAAAACACTGCATTTTCAATCCCAAGAGAATCTCTACAACATGTCCCATCAATTAATCACTCACTTAATTAATCAATCAATCACCTCATGTCAAGTATAAGAGCAAGCCATGCTTCTTTCTCCCCAAGTCAAGCAACCACCCAAGTCAAGTCTCAAGTCAAGTACACTATCACCTCACATCCATCACTCACCTCACATCCATCATCCATCACTCTCTCTCCTTACAACCTTTTCTCTCTCTCTTTCTCTTCACATTTTCCAAGTAAAAATTCCAAGTAAAAGAGTGGACATCCAAGCCTTTCCATGTGAGAAAAGAGTGTATGTGTGTAGCCCACTTCCTATCACTAGATTTATCATCTTAGCCATTCATCTCTCATCATCTTCCATCAAAGAGAAGCATAAGGAGCTTGACGTTCCATCAGACTAAGAAGATCGAATAGTGGGTGCTTTATAGGCTAAATTTTTATGTTTTGATGATGGACCAAGTGAGGCCTACAGATTGATGGTATGGATTTCACTTTAGACCCTAGATGTGGCCGATGGCCCACCTTGATTCACATGATCATTCCATGATGGGGCCATTCTCGATGGACCCCATTATGATGTTTATTTTTCTAAGATTTAAAGAGGTCATCTAGACCTTCCCTTTAGGTGGAAAAGTAATCTCCACTATTGATTTTGATTTGGTGGGCCCACACGTATTGGGACCCACTTGATGTATGATTGAATGCTTGAAAGGGAGGGTCCATAGTGTCGGGATCCCTCCATCACACGTGTGTGTCTATCTCTCTCTCTCTCTTTTTAATTATGGTGTGTGATGATGTGGCCGTGTGGCCCACCCGGATGGACCCCATCATGAAGCATGTATTTTATCCAAGCCATCCGTAGGTGGGGCCCACTTTATATATGTCTTATCCACACCACCGAGCCATTTGGTGGCCCACTTGAGCAGGGCCCACCTTAAATCATGTGTGCGCCCAAACCGTCCAGCGTCCAGGGAAGCTGGACGTGAAATAAAAATAAAAATATTAGCTTGATTCAACAAGCT
This sequence comes from Magnolia kwangsiensis, assembly GCA_037074715.1. Lineage (NCBI taxonomy): Eukaryota > Viridiplantae > Streptophyta > Magnoliopsida > Magnoliales > Magnoliaceae > Magnolia > Magnolia kwangsiensis. The sequence continues at coordinate 76,976,635 of CM073578.1, forward strand.
CTTTGGATGGGCCACTCATACAGGCCGCACCTGGATGTATTAACCTTATCCACACCATCCATTCCATTCCTCAGCTTATTTTAGGCATTGAGCTGAAAAATGGAGTCGATCTGATTATCTGGCAGGCCATTTCTTAGAAAATAATATTTTCTACCGTTGAAACTCACTCCGATGTTTTTATACATTAAAATATGCTCAATATTAGGCTTGATGGATCTGTTATAGTCTGTAGAATCCAATGGGTGGGGTGGATTCTTTTGGTGCGGGTCCCACCTATGAAAAACCATGAAAATTCAGTTTTTCAAAATAATAATAATAATAAGTAGCAAGCGCTACTGCTGCAGTAGCGTCCTGCTGCGTATGACACTGTGGACAGGTAGGCAGGGACCACGGGTCCCACCGTAATGAGTGGGAACATCAACACTATGCATTTTAAGGGCCCCCTCCTATCTGTGGGCCACCCCAAAAATTAGCCACATGTGGAGCTCAAGTGGCCTACGTCATAGGAAACAGGGGGATTGAACGGATGCCATTGAAACCCTTTTGTCATAGAAGTTTTGAATCATTATGAAATAATTTTTTCCTCTGCATCCGGGTTCGTGTGACCATATTAACAGATTGGATGGCAACTAACATTATGGTGGGACCCACTATGGTGTATGTGTTTTACCCACACCGTCCACACTATTGGACGGTGGGACCCATTATGGCGTTTGTGTTTTATCTATGCCGTCTAGCCATTTTGGTTGGGCTGCTAGATGGTAGGGGACCCCACCATGGGGTATATACTTTATCCATTGTGTCTATCCTTATGGGACCCACCATGATGCATGTGTTACATCCAAACCGTCCAACCATTTTGACAGATAATTTTAAGGCTTGAGATAAAAAAAATTAGACAGATCTATGTATCAAGTGGACCACATTGCATAGTGAGGATTGAACATCTACCATTGAAGTCCTTTGGGAGTGCAGAAGTTTTAGATCAACAACAAATATGTTTTTCCTCTTAATTTAGGTTTATATGACCTTATGATCAGGTTGGATGAGAAATATATGTTATGGTGGGCCTTGGAAATTTTTAATGGTGGAAATCATTATCACCACTTATATTTGGGTGTGGCCCATCTGATATACATGAGGCCCATTGATCTGGCCGTCCGTTGAGGCTCATGTGATTAGGCCCATCTTGATGTATTTGTAGCCCGTTATTGTGGCCCACTTGGTATATATATGAGGCCATATGATTAGGCCCATCTTGGTGTAGTTATGGCCCATGTGTTGAGGCCCACCTTGATATATATGAGGCCCATTTGATGTATTGGAGGCCTATGGGTCGAGGCCCAATGGGATGTACATAAGACCCATTGTAATGTGATTCCACTGTGGTTTATGTGTTGACCTTTATGGCGGGCTATGCCTTGGGAGTAATGATGGTTTGACGCCCACATTATAAGTACAATGTTGGTTAAATGTCCGCATTGTAACTCTCCTTAGGGTCCATTGATAGGCCCATACTTATTGTGTGTAGGTCGACTAAGCCCATCTGCATTATAAGGATAGTTCATTACTTTATAACATGCTTAGTATAGTTCCATGACTCATGCCATATGTATCATATGTATGCTTGATATGAGTAGTGATTGATTATAGCATATGCCACTGGACAAATTATTTATGTGACTCACGAATAGGAGTTACCCACATGAGCGTGTGGTATGTACAAGATTGTTACATGACTGGATAGTATGCTTCATGCATCTTACATTTGTATCTCTTGATCATTGTACGCCGTAGGGACATCAGGGCCGTGGTTCCACAGGCACATCATGGATGGCCGTATCGAATATCAGAAATACTTGGTTCTAGCACTGTGGGTACTTAGGATGTCATTGGGTGAGAGTCCTAGAACCTTTATGGTACCAGGAGATGCTCCAATGTCTAGACCGAGTGGATACACGAGCGCCCGAATGCTGAATACCAGTAGGCCGTGTCTCCCACTATGTCATGGTTGGTTGGAAGGGGGTGTGGCCTTATCCGCCCGAGTGAAGGGGCTATAAGCTAGGCTAAATTTGACCAGCTCGTAAATGAATCTACTATCGATGAGCCGAGTAGGAATTGTTAAACTATTAGTCAGGCGGATAGTGTGATCTCTTCCACTTGCTTGGCTATACCGCTAGGGAGGCGACAGTCAGTGTGAAGTGTATTAGATCTCGGTAATATCCCAGAGAGAAACTGTACTGGTACGTGTACTTTATGAGGACTAACATGCTTGCTTTGCATCTCGCATATGACATTTGACTACAGAGGCCTCGCATCGCATGGCCTTGGTATGGCTAATAACATTCATGCATTACATCATATAGCCTTTGTAACACCCTGAAAATCGGGGGTCGTGTATAAACTCAACTCCCGAGTTCCAGACCGTCACTTATGCAACAAAAATGATTATGATTCAATGTTGTCTGATTTAAAGCATTCACATGAGTAAAAGTATACCAAAATTACAATTCATACTTCAGATCCAGTGATAAAAGCAAGCGGAAGACTAAACAATATATATATCACTGTATGGAAAAACAAAGTAGATCTCATCTGTCTCTAAAGTATGAATACATCTGTGAGTCTCATAAACATATACATGAACAAAATTAAATGTTCAAATTAGTCCCACTGAAGTCCCATCAACCCAGGTCACCTACGCAAAGCCATCATGATACTGCATGTACGAGAACTCGTCCTGGTCCTCGTCAAAGTCTGGCTCTACCTCCTGGATCTCAGCATCACCTGCATCTACAACAGAGTCTGGTGGGTGTTGCAAACACCATCCCGTAATGTGGGAGTGAGTGATCAACTCAGTGGAATCATAGAGCAAAGATTAGCATGTTTACAAATCAATCATGCAATAATAGTAAAGCAATAAATCAGACAATCCTAATACTGTTGTTAATGCAAGATGACATGACGTGATGTATGCCCTCACCGACGATCTCCCTCATATGGCACCATCTTACGACCGCGGCATGCAATCGACCCTCAAGTGCTCCACATCTTTCAGGCATATGCAATGGTATGGTGATATGATTTCCGAGTTGTTATTAGTCCATTCAAATAGCAGGATTGGGAAACTAAGGTACTTCCCTTGTATCAATCCCAACACAGATCCTGTCTAGGGTCGTCACTCCTAGTAATCTCATACGATGTATATTTCGTAGGTCACTGTAAGGGCTGCCAGGGCTGTTGCTCGCACTCGTTGCACCGCTCCCCCATCACCTTATCAATACAGGCCTACTGTACTCTACTGCTACTGAAGGGTCGTCGCCTCCCGTAGACTCAGAATACACTCGCGGTCACTACAAAGGACTCGTCGCCTGATCAGTGTAGGTCGACAGCTAGAATATAGTGTCCCATACCACCATAATCTGCTCACGAGACTAGGTGCTCACTGGTCACTACGGGGAGGTTTGTGGCCCCAGTGTAGGCCGACAGCTCGACCACGGTGTCCCATACCACCATGCCTGGCTCATGAGTCTTCATGGATTAAGGTACCATGGTTAACAGGGTTTACAATGGTAAGTTCAGTACCTTAGGTTCAAGCAGTTATGACTCATACAGGGTGAACATACATCGGCCAGTCGGGTTACTTGACGGGCTCGACTAGCGCGATTGCATCTCAAGTCGAACGACATGAAGTGCGTAAAACACTTCGCGTGGCCTAACCACTGCCGCCAACTCCAAACACGACTCGCGTTCATCGACGCGTCGTTCGTGGCCAAGACCAGCCAGCCACGAATTCGCTCGGTTACCGACTGCCTGAACTAAGTCTAGTCCCAAACAATTATGGAATCACATCAGCAATTTATGTAGGAGTATTGGAATTGAAATACAATCATGTGAGCATGTTAACACATGTTATAACATACAACTTAGGAAAATCTTCAAGCAGATACATTTTATGCATATAATGGAATCATGCATATAGTCAACATGTAGGAAATCATTTACGTCAGCATATTAACTGAGAAATCAGTCTCAAACTAATTCATAACATCATTTAATTCAATACATACTAATACAAGCATTTATACAAACACATACACTACACACTTAAGTCTACATACACTATGTCGACCCGGAGTGTGCAATTTGGCGAATCTCTTCGCCAAACTAATTATGCACGTATTCCTAACTTTCTAATGCGACAATAAACCATGTCAATCACATCAGCAAAATATGAATGTAATCAGTACTTCCTACAAATGACTAAAATGCCCTAAATCTCATATTCTTCGTTGATTTATGAAACAGGAAACGGATAGCATGTTGTATATGTCAAACGGCGATGCCATCGATAATCTACTATTAAATGACATTAAAAGCGTTGGAAACCATCAATCAAAGCGTCTAAAATCCTCACCTAGTCTCTTATGGATGCGTAAATTTGAACGGAGCGTATACGCTTCGTTTACGGCGATAAGAGAACCTGTTTTACAAGATCTATTGGTTAAAAAGCTATGGATCCTAGTGAACCTTAAATCATCAACTTCTAGGGTTGTTTCATACCTAAAAACATGGAAGAATCACCGGCTTGGTGATCAGGAGGTGTTGCTTAGGCAATAGCAACAGGTGGCACAAAGGCTAGAAAAATCTATCCTACTCTCTCTCAGAAACTCTCACCTTTTCTCCCTCCAAATCTAGGGTTTCTCTCAAATTCGGATGGGAGAGAGGAGTGAGGGTTTCAACCCCTTTTATAAGCCCAAAAACACCGAAAATGGGCTCCGGTACAAGGTTCACTTAGTGCATATCCAATTCGGGGTTGTTTCGGTCTAAAAGATGCTTTCTGGTGGTCCCCTGGCCGAATGCGATCGGACTTAAGTTCATGCGTACCAGATCTAGCACGTATTAAGTTTTCAGTCCGGCAGGGTTCGCAGATCGCGCGTGGCGGACCAGTTTCAGTTCAGCGGTCACCACGCGTAGATCAGGGCTGAAAGTCTCTTGATATGAAATAGAAGTTTTTCCTGATCCGAGGGTATAATCTGGCTGAATTCTGACGGTCAGAACGCTTAATACTGACGCGTCAAGTCGTGTGCCAGATTTGTATTTGAAATTCCAATTCTGTCCCTATTCGCACTCTCTTCGGTCCGGGCTCAATGAAATAGCCTGTGATTATCAGTTTGACTTGATTTTTGAAATGATTGTCAAGTCCAGCTAGGCGGTTCTAACGGTCTAAGATAGGAGGTATCGGACTTTCGACGCGCGGTCTAGATCTAATACAAAGATTCAAAGTGGTCCAAAGAACAAACCTGTTTAGAGTTTGATTCGAGGTTATAGAGTATTGTAGAGTCATTGGTTCTACTCGATTTGGGTCTTGTAGAACGTATTTAAAGTGATCAGGGACTATTTCCCAGCTACTCCAGCGTTACGCTAGCTAACTTAATCATATTTTCTAAAAGAATTAATTCTACGCAATTTCGGGTCGAGTTGGTACTCGAGCCCAAGTATGGATTTTTTCACGGGCGTTACAGCCTTGGTATGGCTAATAGCATTCATGGACTTACCACATATTTTCACATTACTCTGATATTGTACACTTGGCACTTGCCTTGCACACACACTTGCACTACCCTCTAAGCTTTTGTAAGCTTATGCACGACTGTTACGTGCAGGCGTTGTTGGATCACAACAGCACTGAGGCAGGAGTGCGTATCAAACTATTTTGTAGCCTTTTGAACACCCTGTATTTTCCTTTCTGCATTGTACTTAAAGTTTTTGATATAGTGGATATGTGGTGATGTTGTTCTATGACTTGGTTATGCTTGTGGTTATGCTCCATTGTAAAAAAAAAAAATCATGCTGAAAATCCTCCTTGTAGGATCCCATGATAGAAATTTGGCATACGAGTGTCGGGAACTGAGAATGGGGCACTACGGAGGCTTTTGGCACCAGATTCGGTGATCAAGAATTTTGTGAGACCGTTTTTCGAGTGTGGGGTGTGACACACTTCCCGATAAAAAGACAGACAAGTGGGAAAATTCTATTTTTTTTTGTTCACCTTTCGAGGCCATTTTTCCTTCTTCTAACAACTGCAAGTAGTCTAACATGGCTCAAATCCAGTAATTTCTTGGCATATCCTTTTGATTCCTCAAAGTATTCTACATTTTAAAGTCCTCCTAGATTGATTGAAAGTTCATTTCTTAGCGTCTTCTCTCTAGTTGGTCATCATAACCTTCTATCATCTATTAAATTTCTTTCATCTGTTAGTCCCATTTTGATTACTGGTTGTCTAAATGAGTAAAGACAAGGGAAAAACACCTGTCATAAGGGATCCTCCAGGCCTACCAAGATAAAAACCCTAGCCCCAAAGGAAAGGGCCAAGGCACAGGATCAGAGATCCCCGACTCACCAATGGAGCACCACTACTCGACAAACATTGCGTAGGGAAGCTCCGGCTATGGCCTCTACACCTCCACCCACTGTTATAGCTCCTCCTCCACATATCCTTGAAAAATATATAGGAAGGCGTCTTGTGCATGAGTGACGGGTTGATAAAGAATGCAATAGAAAATTCAATCTAGAATCTCTGTTAGATGCAATCGATTGGTTTCCTGTTTTGAACTTTGGAGGTTCATATCATGATGAGAGGACTTATCGATTTCTCGCCTATAGTCATTCCCCTGCTCTTAATACTCCATCCATTATTGTCACTATTGGGGAAGAGAGTGTTGAGATCATTACAAAATCCATTACCAACATTTTCGATCTTACCTTGCCTCCTGTCGGTTTGTCCGTTCTTGATCTTGAGGACCCAACATCCCGCTCTAAGGTCACAAAATTCCTATGTAAGGACAAAGATATCCCATTGTATCAAGGAAATGCTTTTGAAAGAAAAATATATGAGTCCTAAATACCCAGTCTTGCATGAGATATTCTCCACTAATGCTTACCCTAAAGGAACAAATCATGTTGATCTTACTAGGTTTATGGTCATGGTTATATACTGCATTACAACTGGTGTCAAGATATGTCTGCCCACTATAGTTCTCCATCAATTAGCCAGTGTTATTCACACTTCTAGAGCAACCTACCTACCTTTTCCTCACATCTTCCATGTGCCGTGTGACAAAATTGGACTACCTATGATAGATGATCTTGAGCGTTCGCTACAACATTTCAACAAGATCAACATTCAGAAGATGGATCTTAAGTTCCATCCACATACGGAAGGTCAGTCCGAAGAAGAAATCCAAGGAGAAGGAGACTTAGGGGAAGGAGCAGCTCAAACGGAAGGAGATCCACAGGAGCCTCAGCCAGTTCTCACTTCGACGGATTCTGCACTGACTCCGCGGTTCAAATTTCATCAAGATCGGGTTAGGGCTCAATTATGTGGAGTGGCGTGGATAGAAGAGAAGCTAGAGCAGTATGATGAGGGTTTATCAGCCTTGGAGAAAATGATGGCTAGAGTAGCACATAGTACAACAACTCATTGATTTAATGACGTGCCATTGAGATAACACAAAGCCATCCCACTCTGCCCCAGCATCATAATGACAGTTGCTCTTATGGCATCACATACACAACTTACACATTTATACTTAGGGCGTGGGTATCTTTTTGAATGCCCTACATACCTATGAGTATATATGGTGGTTAGCTAACATTGGACAAATTAACCTTTTCTAGTGGTTGTTAGTTAATTTTATTTATTTAACATTGGAAAAATACATTTTGTTTTGATATGCCCATGGATGGGCTGAATACTTTATGGCTGATGTAGTAATTGTTACCAAGCTTGTTCAGCTATTTTTTAATTCTCATTGAATGAATGCTACTAGTTCTGGACTTTACTCTTTACTTCTGATTGATCATTAATGATATTTCCTGATTGTCTATGAGAATGAATCATGTCTATAGGATATTATATGAGGATTGAATACTGAATGGTGATCGATTTAACATGATCTGATTTATATGGGTACTTAGTGATAATTTCATTCCTCTAGTTTCAAATGCATCTATGCTTATCATGTGTATAAACTATTGTATTTCTATATGCATTTTGAATGCTCAATCACCTAGTTTCTCCCATGCTTTTTCAACTTCGGTCAACTAAGATTGGTATATATTGCCCTTTGCTATTGACTGATAAAAATGGGGAGAACGAATCCCACCATGAGGAAAATTGTGTGTATCTATGGTGGTACAAGTGTTAGTGTAACATCCCGAAAATCGGGGGGTCGAGCAAAAACCCAACTCCCGAGTTCCAAAATGTTATTTATGCAACATAGATATGTATGATTGAATGTTGTCTGTGATAATGTATTAAACATGAGTGAAATTATGCCAGAACAGCATATCCTACTCCAGAGACAGTTAAATTAACCAGCGGAAGTCTGTAATAGTATGTATAACATATATAAACTGTTGTATGTCTCCAGAGTGTGAACATGTTACCAGGTTATATACATACATGTATACTCCAAAAGTAGATGAAACGAATATACATGAGTGCGCTACAAAATATAAAATGACAAATGTCAAAGTATCTAATCAACCTCCCTGTAATCCCGTCGATCAGAACATGCATAAAGGAGGGATCCTCCTCCTCATCATCAAGTCCAGCTCCGCCTCGCAGGCCGCGCCATCATCTGCAATCACAAAAGGTCTGGTGGGTGTCCAGGAACACCGTCCCGTAACGTGGGAGTGAGTAGCTAACTCAGTGGAATAATAGAGCAAAGATTAACATGTTATCAAATCAATCATGCGATAATAGTAAAGCAGTAAATCAAACAATCCTAATACTGTTGTTAATGCATTTATGACATGACGTGATGTATGCCCTCACCGACGATCACCCTCATACGGCAACATCTTACGACCGCGGCATGCCACACTCCCTAGAGTGCTCCACATCTTCCAGGCACATGCAATGCTATGGTGATATGATTACCAAGTTGTTATTAATCCATTCAAACAGCAGGATTGGGAAACTAAGGTACTTCCCTTGTATCAATCCCAACACAGATCCTGTCTAGGGTCGTCACTCCTAGTAATCTCATACGATGTATATTTTGTAGGTCGCTGCAAGGGCTGTTGCACGCACTCGTTGCTCCGCTCCCCCATCACCTTATCAATACAGGCCTACTGTACTCTACTGCTACGGAAGGGTCGTCGCCTCCCGTAGACTCAGAATACGCTCGCGGTCACTACAAAGGGCTGCCAGGGCTGTTGCTCGCACTCGTTGCACCGCTCCCCCATCACCTTATCAGTGTAGGCCGACAGCAAGAATATAGTGTCCCATACCACCATAATCTGCTCACGAGTCATAGGTGCTCACTGGTCACTACGGGGAGGTTTGTGGCCCCAGCGTAGGCCGACAGCTCGACCACGGTGTCCCATACCACCATGCCCGGCTCATGAGTCTTCGTGGATCAAGGTACCATGGTTAACAGGGTTTACAATGGTAAGTTCAGTACCCTAGGTTCAAGCAGTTATGATACATACAAGGTGAACAAACATTGGCCAGTCGGGTTACTTGACGGGCTCGACTAGCGCGATCGCATCTCGAATTGAACGACATGAAGTGCGTAAAACACTTCGCGTGGCCTAACCACTACCGCCAACTCTCAACACGAATCACATTCATCGACGCGTCGTTCGTGGCTATGACCAGTCAGCCACGAATTCGCTCGGTTACCGACTGCCTGGACTAAGTCAAGTCCCACACATCTATGAAATTACATTAACACTATAAAAAGGTATTGGAATTGAAATACATCATGTGAGCATGTTAGCACATGTTATAACATTCAACTTAAGCAAATCTTCAAGGCATACTTCCCATGCATATTCAACTTAAGCAAATCCTCAAGCACATACATTCCATGCATGTAATGAAATCATGCCTTTTGTCAACATGTAGAAAATCATTTAGGTCAGCATAATAATCGAAAAATCAATCACAAACTATCAAATAACATCATTTAATTCAATACATACTAATACAAGCATTTATACAAACACATACACTACACACTTAAGTCTACAAATAGTATGTCGACCCAAAGTGCGCAACTAGGCGAATCTCTTCGCCAAACTAATTATGCACGCATTCCTAACTTCCTAATGCGACAACAAACCATGTCAATCACATCAGCAAAATATGAATGTAAACAGTACTTCCTACAAATGACTAAAATGCCCTAAATCTCATATTCTTCGTTAGCTTACGAAACGGGAAACGGAGAGCATTTTGTACATGTCAAACGGCGATGCCGTCAAGAATCTACTATTAAACGACATTGAAAGCGTTGGAAACAGTCAATCAAAGCGTCTAATATCCGCACCTTTTCCCTTTTAGGGATGAGAATTCGAACGGAGCATATACGCTTCGTCTACGGCGAATAAGGAATCTAATACACGAGATCCATAAGTTACATCACTATGGAAACAAGGGAAACTCAAATCAACAACTATTTAGGGTTTTTACTTACCTAGGATCGCGGTGGAATCGCCGGGAAAGCGGTAGAGGAGTGTTGCTTAAGCACGTGCAACACGTAGCACAAGTGGCAGGAAGAACTCTCCCACTCTCTCACAATCTCTCACTCTTTTTCTCTCTCCCAAGCTAGGGCTTCTCTCAAATTCGGATGGGAGAGAGGAGTGAGGGTTTCAACCCCTTTTATAGCCTAAAACATTCCCAAAATAGGCTTGGGAACAATGTTTACTTGGTGCCTAACCAAATCGGGGCCGTTTCGGTCCAAAAGGGTATTTCTGGAGGTCCCCAGGCCAAATGCGGTCGGACTTAAGCTCATGCATACTGGATCTAGCACACATCCAGTTTTCAGACCGGTTGGGTTCCCAGATCGCACGTGGCGGCCCAGTTTCAGTTTAACGGTCACCGCACCAAGATCAGGCCTATAAGTCTCGTGATATATAATAGATATTTTTCCTGATCCAAGGGTGTAATTTGGCTGTATTCTGACGGTCAGAATGCTTAATACTGATGCGTCAAATTTGTGTGCCAGATTTGAATTTGAAATTCCAACTATGTTCCTATTCACACTCTCTTCGGTCCGGGCTCAATGAAATAGCCTGTGATCATCGGTTTGACTTGATTTTTGGAATGAGTGTCAAGTCCAGCTAGACGGTTCTAACGGTCTAAGATAGGAGGTATCGGACTTTCGACGTGCGGTCTAGATCCAATACAAAGATTCAAAGTGGTCCAGAGAACAAACCTGCTTAGAGTTTGGTCCGAGGTTTTAGAGCATTATAGCACCATTGGTTCCACTCGCTTTGGGCCTTGTAGAACGTATTTAAAGTAATCAGGGACTGTTTCCCAGCCACTCCAACGTTGCGCTAGCTAACTTATGCTTAGTTTCTAAAGAAATTTATCCTAAGTGGTTTCTTTGGCTATGGAATTGGGTTCTGAACGATTTTTCAGGTGTTTTAATTGACCCACTGTCTAAGGACGTCAAATCCCAGATTGGCCAAAATCCGGGGTGTTACAATCTACCCCCCTTAAAACACAATGTCGTCCCCGACATTGGCGAAGGACAAGGAGTACTTTCTCTAAGGAAGGTTCAAATCCTATTTAATAACCTAATCGTACATACACCCTAACTCAAATGTTTCGATCCTGGGCCAGTGGGAAAGAGGCCAACCGCTCTTCCGCTGCGCCACTTTGATCGAACGGTAGCGTTAACTAATCTAACTGGATTGGACTTAATTCCTTCTACCCCCCTTAAAACTTGGTTTTACTTAAGGTTGAAGAATATTTGCATCGATCAGTATATCGGAACGAGGCGCAACTTAGGGGCTATCCTTAACCTAAAATGGAAACAGCCTTTCTCTATATGGTCTTCCTTGCTAATGATGCGTTCTATGGCATTGGTATCTATGATCATAGAGATGAGCCTAATATCTATTGTGGTTAAGGTCAGGGGCAGGTATGAGTTGGTGGCAAGATGCCTAATTCTCTACTGGCTTTAAGTCCTCGCCATTTCCCAAAAGGCAATGTGATCCCGTTTGGTTGTAGGTGGTTGGGCCATCACAGAATAAAGGTTATGTAGTAGGTCTGAGCCGGATACATAGACTTTCTGTCTAGCTAGAACAGAAGATTTATTGTATCAATTCTTAATCCGAGTCGATGCCGATCTTCTGCTTGATCAGAGCATTGGATTTATTGGGAACCACCAGGATTAAGAAGTCGATTCGAACCGCGAATACATCGCGTACATGCAGTTCCTTTACTCTGCGTTCCCGAATGCAATAAACCCTTGGGGATGGCAATTCTAAGGGGCGTGCTAGTCCATTCTAAGTTCAATCTGAGGGATTTATAAATGTTCCCTGAGAGTGAATGGTTCCTTCCTATGGGCAACAACAGTAGTCTATAAGTCATAAGGGGATCTGTCGAAGGAATAAGGTTCTACTTCAACCAAATCTAACCTACAAGTCCTTAGCATATACAGGCTGTACACTACTTAAGGTAACTAGTAGGCTAGTCTGTATTTCATTCGCTATAATTCAAGACCTAAGCCTATACACTAGACGGTTTCATACCATCTCTAATACAGGGAATTGCTCTATCGCTTAGGATCAAAATTGTCTAAATGGAATTGGATTTCTTATGTCGTCAGACCCTTCAAATCTAGGAGTGCTAACACTAGAACCAAAACACCTAGAGCCTATGTGGCCGGTAGCGCTTAGTGGTATTAAATGGAACTGCATTCCTAGTCCCATGGCAGGATTGGATGTGGTATGCTTGGTAGGAGGGTGGGTGGGGATAAAAATTAATTTGTAGGCTGGATCTCAGGGAGTTATAATACTCCCAATCTAGGGACAATATTTTATAGCGAAATGAAACAACATGCATTCCATTCGACAAATTTTGGCTATATTATGCCCAAACCACAACACAAACACATTTTTCTACCTAACAACAAAACAACACAGAAATTTCAACAGTAGTCAAACAAGCTAAAGGGCAACGACATAGATGCCTAATTCTACCAAAGGACTTCTACCAGGGTCCCGACTGACCTTCTTGAATACTATCAAGTTCAATACTGTCAGTTGCCCATTAGAGCTCTATCGGCCATGTGTTTTCAATACTTCTCAAACGGAGAAAGTTGAGAAATGGGATTTGAGGTTAGCATGATTCTGAGACCCAAAAAGAGGGTAAAGGCTCAAATAAAAGGGACATGAGAGAGAGAACGATGGAAAGGGAGGAAAAAGGCTGAAACAGCCTTAACAATAGCCATGGAAAATGGAGGAAATGCGAAGAAATGGTCGCCCAAAGGGACAGAATGAAATCTAGGCGTTGTAGAGGGATGCTTCAAGCTTCCCTAGGATGTATTTTCAGAAAGAAATGAAAATGAAAAAGGGGAATGGAGCACCTCACGATTTTAGCTCGATTTTGGGGTTTTAGGAGCTCCAACGGATGAAATCTTCAAGAGGGAGGGCTGCCAACTTCAAAGGAATGACGGAGGGTGGTCGTTTTTGGCAGGGAATGGATCTAGGGTGGTTTGGAATCATGAATTTTTGGGATAGGGCAGCTGAAAATGAAAATGGGGCTAGGGGAGGGGCTGTTTGTGAAGGAAGTACCCATATTTGGGGTTTTCTTGGGGTGGGAGGTGCATAGGGGTGATGTGGACCCTGTTTAAGGGGGTGCGCCCGAAGGACGGCCCCATTGGAGCTCGCCGGCCGGCGATGCATCGCCGGTGAAGTTGCAAACTGGCCTCTGAGGCCATATGCGATGGATTCCTCTTGCCCTAGGGATTCCAAAAAGGTATGGTGCACACTCTAGTTCATTGTAGATTGCCCTAGGGAGGCCAATACATTTTTAACATCCATTCGAGGATTTTTGGGTCCAATCTTCAATCCCGAATACAAAACCCTATCATGCAGCATATGATTTTGGGGTAGAAGGATCTAGTACATCCATCTAAACCATTAGTTGCTAAAGAAAGTGAAGTTAGAATGGCCTTATGGCCATTTTTCATGAAATTTTACTATTCACTGTAAAATTTTGTGAAAGTAAGATTTTATGTTATTTTCACATTAGTATTGATGCCTAATATAAAATGGATAAGAAATAATTGAATATTGGGGTGGTGAGAGGAAGAATTTCGAAGATTTTCGGTGAAACGGGGGTTTTTAAGCCCTGGCGATTGAACACAGGGGTCGTGGTTGTCCCATGGCCCAAGGATTCACTTTTACGGGTTTAGAATTGTTCAAAGAACATCTCAACCCACTTACCTACAACCTAGGAGCTATTCGGGTTGCTTTACGCGACCCTAGATGCGCTACGGACTCGATCACGCGATCGAAATGAATAGACTTCGCCTATTGGCGAATCTGGGATCCTAGAAGTATTTCTAGACCCTTCTCGTACCCACCTAAGTCAAAGAAAGCGACAGCGTACGTCGCGTGACCATAACCCAGGCCCGGTTTAATCCAAATCATGCTCTGATACCATCTGTAACATCCCGAAAATCGGGGGGTCGAGCAAAAACCCAACTCCCGAGTTCCAAAATGTTATTTATGCAACATAGATATGTATGATTGAATGTTGTCTGTGATAATGTATTAAACATGAGTGAAATTATGCCAGAACAGCATATCCTACTCCAGAGACAGTTAAATTAACCAGCGGAAGTCTGTAATAGTATGTATAACATATATAAACTGTTGTATGTCTCCAGAGTGTGAACATGTTACCAGGTTATATACATACATGTATACTCCAAAAGTAGATGAAACGAATATACATGAGTGCGCTACAAAATATAAAATGACAAATGTCAAAGTATCTAATCAACCTCCCTGTAATCCCGTCGATCAGAACATGCATAAAGGAGGGATCCTCCTCCTCATCATCAAGTCCAGCTCCGCCTCGCAGGCCGCGCCATCATCTGCAATCACAAAAGGTCTGGTGGGTGTCCAGGAACACCGTCCCGTAACGTGGGAGTGAGTAGCTAACTCAGTGGAATAATAGAGCAAAGATTAACATGTTATCAAATCAATCATGCGATAATAGTAAAGCAGTAAATCAAACAATCCTAATACTGTTGTTAATGCATTTATGACATGACGTGATGTATGCCCTCACCGACGATCACCCTCATACGGCAACATCTTACGACCGCGGCATGCCACACTCCCTAGAGTGCTCCACATCTTCCAGGCACATGCAATGCTATGGTGATATGATTACCAAGTTGTTATTAATCCATTCAAACAGCAGGATTGGGAAACTAAGGTACTTCCCTTGTATCAATCCCAACACAGATCCTGTCTAGGGTCGTCACTCCTAGTAATCTCATACGATGTATATTTTGTAGGTCGCTGCAAGGGCTGTTGCACGCACTCGTTGCTCCGCTCCCCCATCACCTTATCAATACAGGCCTACTGTACTCTACTGCTACGGAAGGGTCGTCGCCTCCCGTAGACTCAGAATACGCTCGCGGTCACTACAAAGGGCTGCCAGGGCTGTTGCTCGCACTCGTTGCACCGCTCCCCCATCACCTTATCAGTGTAGGCCGACAGCAAGAATATAGTGTCCCATACCACCATAATCTGCTCACGAGTCATAGGTGCTCACTGGTCACTACGGGGAGGTTTGTGGCCCCAGCGTAGGCCGACAGCTCGACCACGGTGTCCCATACCACCATGCCCGGCTCATGAGTCTTCGTGGATCAAGGTACCATGGTTAACAGGGTTTACAATGGTAAGTTCAGTACCCTAGGTTCAAGCAGTTATGATACATACAAGGTGAACAAACATTGGCCAGTCGGGTTACTTGACGGGCTCGACTAGCGCGATCGCATCTCGAATTGAACGACATGAAGTGCGTAAAACACTTCGCGTGGCCTAACCACTACCGCCAACTCTCAACACGAATCACATTCATCGACGCGTCGTTCGTGGCTATGACCAGTCAGCCACGAATTCACTCGGTTACCGACTGCCTGGACTAAGTCAAGTCCCACACATCTATGGAATTACATTAACACTATAAAAAGGTATTGGAATTGAAATACATCATGTGAGCATGTTAGCACATGTTATAACATTCAACTTAAGCAAATCTTCAAGGCATACTTCCCATGCATATTCAACTTAAGCAAATCCTCAAGCACATACATTCCATGCATGTAATGAAATCATGCCTTTTATCAACATGTAGAAAATCATTTAGGTCAGCATAATAATCGAAAAATCAATCACAAACTATCAAATAACATCATTTAATTCAATACATACTAATACAAGCATTTATACAAACACATACACTACACACTTAAGTCTACAAATAGTATGTCGACCCAAAGTGCGCAACTAGGCGAATCTCTTCGCCAAACTAATTATGCACGCATTCCTAACTTCCTAATGCGACAACAAACCATGTCAATCACATCAGCAAAATATGAATGTAAACAGTACTTCCTACAAATGACTAAAATGCCCTAAATCTCATATTCTTCGTTAGCTTACGAAACGGGAAACGGAGAGCATTTTGTACATGTCAAACGGCGATGCCGTCAAGAATCTACTATTAAACGACATTGAAAGCGTTGGAAACAGTCAATCAAAGCGTCTAATATCCGCACCTTTTCCCTTTTAGGGATGAGAATTCGAACGGAGCATATACGCTTCGTCTACGACGAATAAGGAATCTAATACACGAGATCCATAAGTTACATCGCTATGGAAACAAGGGAAACTCAAATCAACAACTATTTAGGGTTTTTACTTACCTAGGATCGCGGTGGAATCGCCGGGAAAGCGGTAGAGGAGTGTTGCTTAAGCACGTGCAACACGTAGCACAAGTGGCAGGAAGAACTCTCCCACTCTCTCACAATCTCTCACTCTTTTTCTCTCTCCCAAGCTAGGGCTTCTCTCAAATTCGGATGGGAGAGAGGAGTGAGGGTTTCAACCCCTTTTATAGCCTAAAACATTCCCAAAATAGGCTTGGGAACAATGTTTACTTGGTGCCTAACCAAATCGGGGCCGTTTCGGTCCAAAAGGGTATTTCTGGAGGTCCCCAGGCCAAATGCGGTCGGACTTAAGCTCATGCATACTGGATCTAGTACACATCCAGTTTTCAGACCGGTTGGGTTCCCAGATCGCACGTGGCGGCCCAGTTTCAGTTTAACGGTCACCGCACCAAGATCAGGCCTATAAGTCTCGTGATATATAATAGATATTTTTCCTGATCCAAGGGTGTAATTTGGCTGTATTCTGACGGTCAGAATGCTTAATACTGATGCGTCAAATTTGTGTGCCAGATTTGAATTTGAAATTCCAACTATGTCCCTATTCACACTCTCTTCGGTCCGGGCTCAATGAAATAGCCTGTGATCATCGGTTTGACTTGATTTTTGGAATGAGTGTCAAGTCCAGCTAGACGGTTCTAACGGTCTAAGATAGGAGGTATCGGACTTTCGACGTGCGGTCTAGATCCAATACAAAGATTCAAAGTGGTCCAGAGAACAAACCTGCTTAGAGTTTGGTCCGAGGTTTTAGAGCATTATAGCACCATTGGTTCCACTCGCTTTGGGCCTTGTAGAACGTATTTAAAGTAATCAGGGACTGTTTCCCAGCCACTCCAACGTTGCGCTAGCTAACTTATGCTTAGTTTCTAAAGAAATTTATCCTAAGTGGTTTCTTTGGCTATGGAATTGGGTTCTGAACGATTTTTCAGGTGTTTTAATTGACCCACTGTCTAAGGACGTCAAATCCCAGATTGGCCAAAATCCGGGGTGTTACAGTTAGGGGGAGCAATTACAAGGAGATAAGGAGAGCAGCTACTACTGAATGTTTCAACTTTGTGTGCGAACTCAAATAACATATTTGTAAAATTGTGTAAAGTTCATGTACACACAATTTAGGATGTTGGTCTAGATGTTACTCTAGGATTTCTTGTGTTTTGTCACACAATTGACAAAGGGGGATATTGGAAGTGCCCTGGTTTGTCAATTAGTGTGAGGATTGAGTCAATAAGACAAGTGGGCCCCATATGAAGATCATCAAACGTCTGCCTCAACCGGATGTGCACTCTAAGCTTGTCAAATGTAAATTAATCCTCACATCCCATGTCCCAAAACACTTAGGTATATGAAGCCTTTAAAAACACTAGAACAATCTAAGATCATATGTATGTAAACTTGAATTTCAAAACAGGAAAATCTTCCAAGTTTTTTAGACTATATTTGATGATATCGAGTACTCATCAAGGACATCGAACACTCAGGTTCGATGATATCGATAACCATTCAATATCATCGAATTAGGCCATTCTATGTCCAGCAACCACAAAGTATTTTGAACAATATGTTCGATAAATCGAAAAACATTTTGATGATATTGACATTCAAATATCGATCAAATCAAATGAGAATCGATGATATCGAATTACCTTGAGCTTTGTCTAGTAAACTTTGGAAAATGTCCTGACATTTCTCAAGTAATCGAACCATCTTCGATATCATCTAAATTCAAACTTTGATGATATCGAGATGAGTTCGATATCGTCGAATTTGGTCAAGTTTTATCCATTAAGCATCAAAGGAAAATCACCTAGAAAGATCGAGGACTCGAAACCTACTCGATATCATCGGATTTCAAATCTCGATGATATCGAAGGTATATTGATACGATTGAATCTAGACAAAACTATTCCGGCAATCTTGCAAGGTAAACCATATGGGAATGACCGAGGAATCGATGATGTCTTGATATGATCGTAATTCAAATATCGATGAAATCGATATATGTTCAATACCATCGAAATAGATCAATGATTTTCCAGCAAGCTCTTTTGAAAATCATGTGGAAATGATTGATGTATCGAACAAACTGTCGATAAAATCATAATTCAAACTCCGATGACATCAATGCACATTCGATTACATCAATCCTCGCAGAAAGTTCCAGGGATATTCTCTAGTGGAGTTTGTATCATCAAACCTTACTTGATGGAATCGAAAGTATACTTTTGATGACATTGAAGCAGGCCCGATGATAACGAACTCTGTCAGAATCTGACATCTTTAATACAGTTGGAACTTTTTATCTATTTAAGGAGAGCTTGTTCTTGGTTGTTGTATTGAGAAAAAGAGAGAGAGCTTTGAGGGAGTAACTACACATCATTTACACTAAGCCCTTTTTCTCATAGGAGTTCATCCTTCAATCCACCCTCATCATTGATATTCTTTAGAGTGAATTGGGGAATGAACTTCTAAACTCAAGGATCAATCAGCTACCGCCTTAATGGAAAATCATTGAGCTGGAATCCCTTGAATGCCTAAGACCTTGGAATCTCTCCATTGCTTTAATAGGTAATATTTATTAAAGTAGATTTCGAGATAACCTTAACCCAACCCGTCACCTTTATTGGTACATCTTCAAGTGTTACAGATCAAGGGAGTTGAAGAATCTTCATCTACAAGGAGAAGATCTTCATCAACGTGTTGAATGGGGCTCACCTACTTATCTACAAGTCATTAAAGTCCAGAGACCCTTTTGATAATTTCTTTTGTAGGTTTAGGTCAAAGGTGCTTCTCACCCCTTTCAAGTCCTCATAAGAGGCCTCTGACAGAAGAATACGTGTGGGTACTGTGTGTTGACCCATGTTCTTATGTAGGGTATAAACTTAGGTCCTTAGTATAGGTCCTTGGCTTGTGTGGCCTAAAAGTTAGGTTCCTTATGTGGATCCTTTGCTCTTGTGTAGGGCATAAAACTTATGTGTTGTGTGTTGACCCTTGCTCCTGTGTGAGGTATAAACTTATGTCTCGTGAATACATGTTAGGTACCTTGTATAGGTCTTAGATTCAGCCTTGTGTAGGTTGTACTGGTTTGTGGTAAACCTGATTTGAAACCTTTGCTAGTGAAATCTAGTAAACTCAAGGGTTGAGTGCGTTTGCCGGGAGTGGAGTAGGCATATAGCCGAACCATTATAAAATGACTATGTTTGGGATTGTTATTTGTATATTCTCTTATTGTGTTTACTGTTAATGTTCACATGATGCATAATGATATGATTATCTAAAACTGACAAGTATCACCTCCTACACAGTTACTCAATGCATCCATCTTAGACTAAGGTTAGATATTATTTAGATTCTGCTCAGTCTTGTGATTGGATCCTCTAATTAGTTTGGAAACCATTAGAGTTAAATTGATGATATCTTGACATTTGCATATTAGATCAAGATAATGGTAATAGGAATTTAAATTGTCATAAAATTTTATAAAGTCCTATTTAACCCCCTCTAGGACACTTTGACCTATTCCTACTTCTACTAAAGCGGTCATTGTCGTAATTTCAATTGGTATCAGAGCGGGTCTCTCTTAAGGGCTTAACTGCCTAGAGAGTGATCTTGACTAAAGTTGGAATTGTGGTCATAGGAGAGGGCTCATCTGTAACTAGACCTCCCGTATTTGATGGATCAAATTATGCTTACTGGAAGGCTAGGATGTATTACTTTTTGAGATCCTTGGATCATGGTGTTTGGGGCATTGTTGAAAATGGATATGTGCCCCAACCAATTAAGTGGTACTTGAAAATGGCACAACTATGTCCAAACCAAAATCCAAAGAAACGTGGACTGCATTTAATAAAGAAAAGTAAACCGCTGAAGCTAAAGCAATGAATGCTATTTACAATGCTATGTCTTAAGAAGTATTTAATTAAATTAGTATGTGCGGGACATCAAAATAAGCATGGGATTTGTTGGAAACAACCCATGAGGGAACCAACATAGTGAAAAGATCTAAGTTGCAGCTTCTAACATCATAATTTGAACATCTTAGAATGGAGGAGCATGAGACTTTCATGGAATTCTTTACTAAACTGAGTATCATTTGTAATTGCATGGGTAGACTGGGAAAGAAGGTTTCGGTGTCAAAAATTTGTAGGAAAATACTAAGATCCCTACCAAAATGATTCAACTCCAAATTAACAAATATCGAAGAGTGTAGAAATGTGGATGAGATGAAAGTAGAAGAACTTTTAGGTTCCTTACAAACATTTGAACTACACTTTAAACCTGTTCTCAAATCCAAAAATAATGACCTCAAAACTTTGAAACACATCACCACAAATGAGGAGGATGAAAGTGAAAGGGAAAATGAAGATGAAGAAGTGGCCCTTTTGGTTCAACGGTTCAAAAAATTCTTCCATAAAAACCATGGCCAACCATTTAAAGGGAAACAGTCGAACAACAAGTATTATACAGGTAAACCTGTTAAAAGATCCAAAGGGCCACATTGTTACACTTGCTAAAAGTTTGGGCACCTGTCCACTGAATTCCCCAATAGAAAAACCAAAGGAAAGGTGATGGCAACCACTTGGGATGATACTAAAGAGTCAAATTTAGAATGCAATGAATTAGAGAGTGATGGAGACTAAAAATCTTTAAAAATCCTTATGGCCGCTACATCCTTCAACAATCCCATATAGACTGAGAAAATCAAAGAACCTCAAGCCACAGGTCATCTCCATCTGATGATGAGGAAACAGAGAAAGAAGAAGAAAAGGATAAATTACAGGATACCTATAATCAACTTTACATACATAACATCAACATCCTTAAAAGACTTAGGATTAGTGATAATAAGAATAAATTGCTGCAAATGGATCTAGACAAAACTTTAAAGACCAATATACACATAATTAATGATCTCCAGCAATACCACTCAAATAATGATAGGCATGAAAGGATTAACTCATTTCTCAAATCTGAGTCGGTGAAACTGAACAAATAGATTGAGTCATTGAAAGATGAAAACATGCGTCTTAAGAATGAAAATCACACACTCATGTTTGATGCAAAAAAATTCAAAAAATCTGTTGAGTTAAGTTACAAATTCTCCCAAAGCAGTGAAAAATTAGAAAAACTTCTACGAATGGGGAGACCACAAAAGGACAAAAGGGGATTAGGATATGAAAACTTCAAACCAATTCCTACCTCTGCAACAACAACAACTAAGAAAACAACTGCTCAAGGAAGTAATACAAGGGTTCCTCCTATTTTTCATTTATGTGGAGATTTAAGACATTACAAATTTGAATGTCATGCCTTTAATTGGACTCATCATGATTCTAGTTTAAACTTTACTGGTAAATATAAACTAACTGGAAGAACAGTACAAAATGTTAAAAGTCCACCAAGGTTCATACCCAAAGGTAAGACATTTCCATCTCCACCTAAAATGACCATCAAAATGGAGGAACTACTAAGTTGGGGGGCTCAACTGAATCAGAAAACAAATGAATTTATGAAACAAGGAAAAGTGATTCAGTTACCTAATGTACCCAAACAAGTTCCTAGCAAAATGAAAGAACCATCCTCATGAAAACTTGCCACAAAATGGGTAGTTAAAGGAAAGAAAAATTGTCTTGTGACTCACTCAAATCTTAAAACAGGCAATAGTGATAAGTGGTATTTAGACAGCGGATGCTCAAGACATGTCAGGGGTGACAAATCCCTTTTCGCAAATTACTCAAATCTTGATAATGGGGTAGTCACCTTTGGAGATGGAAACACCGCTAAAGTATTAGAGCATGGAAATATTGTTGGATTAGAGATGCTCAAAAATGAGAATGCCTTTTATGTAAAAGCTCTAACACACAACCTTCTAAGCATTTCTCAAATATGGGACAACAAGCATGTGGTTAGATTCAACAAGCTAGAGTGCAAGATCTTGGACTTATCAGGAAAATCAGTTATGAAGGGTCTTTGCACTAATGGCCACTGCTATGTCATCAAAGGAAATGGGAAGGTTGATCCATATGCCTAATGACAATCGAGCAAGGATATCATGTCCAGGTCATGGCTTTTAGACCTGGATGGATGTGTGAAATGATGCACTTTTGGAAAGTATCATGATACATATAAGTTTCTATACCTTAAAAACTCTTTTTGCACATAGACATAGTAGGTGTTTATAATTTTTGGATTCACAATTTTATTTTTTTACAAATTTTGATGTGTATACAAGCTGACATGAAAATATACTATGATATGCATATATGAAAGATCATCAAACTGCTCAAATCAATGTTATACTTTTTCTCTTCGATGAGTCAATTGATGAATCAGACTAATCCTCGATTATATCAAATAGATATCGATATCATTGACAACGTTTCAAAATTCAAAGCATCATACGTTATAAAGTGTTATCGAAGACCTCTTCGATAACATCGAATGGGGCATATCGATATCATCGAATCAAAATTTGATGATATCGAAGTTCATTGCCTGATAAAAAGACGGACAAGCGCGAAAATTCCATTTTGTTCCATCCATCTTCCCAAACTATTTTCCTTCTTCTTATGACCACGACCAGTCTAGCGTGGCTTAAATCCGGTGATTTCTTGGCATATTTTTTTCATTCCTCAAAGTATTCTACATTTTTAGGTCCTCCTAGATTGATTGAAAGTTCATTTCTTGTCATCTTCTCTCTGGTTGGTTGTCATAGCCTTCTGTCGTCTATTAGATTTCTTTCATCTTTCTATCCCAATTTGATTGTTGGTTGTCTAAATGAGTAAAGACAAGAGAAAAGCACCTGTCATAGGGAATCCTCTAAGCCTACCAGGACGAAAACCCTAGCCCTAAAGGAAAGAGCCAGGGCACAGGATTAGAGTCCCCAGCTCCCCAATGGAGCACCACTACTCGACAAATGTCACGTAGGGAAGCTCCAGCTGCGGCCTCTACACCTCCACCTGCTATTATAGCTCCTCCACATATCCTTGAAAAATATATAGGAAGGCATCTTGTGTATGAGTGATGGGTTGATAGAGAATGCATTAGAAAATTTAATCTAAAATCTCTATTAGATGCAGTCGATTGGTTGCCTATTTTGAACTTTGGAGGTCCGTGTCATGATGAGAGGACTTATCAATTTTTCGCCTATAGTCATTCCCTGGTTCTTGATTCTCCATCCATTACTGTCATTGTTAGGGAAGAGAGTGTTAAGATCACTACAGAATCCATTGCCAACATTTTCGATCTTACCTTGTCTCCTGTCGGTCTGTATGATCTTGATCTTAAGGACTTAATAACCCACTCTAAGGTCACAAAATTCCTATGCCAGGACAGAGATATCCCATGGTATCAAGGAAATGCTTTGAAAGAAAAATATATGAGTCCTAAATACCGAGTCTTGCACGGGATATTCTCCACTAATGCTTACCCTAGAGGAACAAATTATGTTGATCTTACTGGGTTTATGGTCAGGGTTGTATACTGCATTAAAACTGGTGTCAAGATATGTTTTCCCACTATAATTCTCCATCGATTAGCCAGTGTCATTCACACTTTCAGAGCAACCTACCTACCTTTTCCTCACTTTTTCCATGTGTTATGTGAAAAAATTGGACTACCTATGACTGACGATACTGAGCGTCTGCTACAACATTTCAACAAGATCAACATTCGAAAGATGGATCTTAAGTTCCATCCACATACGGAAGGTCAGTCCGAAGAAGAAATCTAAGGAGAAGGAGACTTGGGGGATGGAGCAGCTCAAACAGAAGGAGATCCATAGGAGCCTCATCCAGTTCTCACTCTGACGGACTTTACATTGACTCTGCGATTCAAATTTCATTAAGATCCGGTTGGGGCTCAATTGCATGGAGTGGCATGGATAGAAGAGAAATTAGAGCAGCATGATGTGCATTTCTCAACCTTAGAGAAAATAGTGGCTGGAGTGTAGCACATAGAACAATAGCTCGTTGAGTTAATGACATGTCGTCAAGATAACATGGAGCCATCCCACTTAGCCCCAACACCATAATGACAGTTGCTCTTATGCCATCACATACACAGCTTACGCATTTATACTTAAGGCATGAGTATCTTTTTGAATGCCCTGCATACCTATGAGTATATGTGGTGGTCAGCTAACATTGGACAAATTAACATTTTCTAGTGGTTGTCAATCATTTTTTTTTGGGAGGGGGAGGGGGGAGATGAACTTCCACACTTAAGGATTATCTAGCTACCACCTTAATGGAAAATCGTTGAGTTGGGATCCCTTGAATTCCTAAGACCTTGAAATCTCTCCATTGCTATAATAGGTAATATTTGTTAGAGTAGATTCTAAGATAACCTTGACCCAACCTGTCACCTTTATTGGTACATCTTCAAGTGTTACGGATCAAGGGAGCTGAAGAATCTTCATTAACAAGGAGAAGATCTTCATCAATGTGCTGAACGGGGCTCACCTACTTATTTATAGGTCATTAAAGTCTAGAGACCCTTTTAATCATTCTTTTTGTAGGTTTGGGTTAAAGGTGCTTCTCACTACTTTCAAGTCCTCATAGACGGCATACGACGGGAGAGTACGTGTGGGTGTTGTGTGTTGACCCTTGCTCTTGTGTAGGGAATAAACTTAGGTCCTTAGTATAGGTCCTTAGCTTGTGTGGCCTAAAAGTTAGGTTCCTTGTGTGGATCATTTGATCTTGTGTAGGGCATAAAACTTAGGTGGTATGTGTTGACCTTTTCTCTTATGTAGGGTATAAACTCTAGTGTCATGCCTTAAACTTGGAAATTAGGCTCACAGAATTCTCGATCGCCAAATCCAGTACCGATAGCCTCCGTAATACCCCATTCTCGGCTCCTAATGCCCATACGTTAGATTCCGATCCTGGGATCTTACAAGGAGGATTTTTCAATGTACATTTATCTCATAAGAAGCATAACCATAAGTTTACCTGAATCACAAAGGAAACACCATCATCACATATCTAATAATATAAACAGTTAAATATAGTGATGAAAGGAAAATACATAAATTGAAAATTAAAGCTCTAGAAGACAACTATACGCTCCAAGCTTAAAGCTGCTGCGACCTAACGCCATCTACACACATCTATCGTGCATAAGCTTATAGAAAGCTTAAAGGTTGGTAAAAGTGTGTGCACAAGGTAAGTACTAAGAATGCAATATTAGAGCAATGCAAAAATATGTTGGTAAGTCTATAAATATCATCAGCCATATCCAGGCTATGTGATGCAAAAACATAATTTACCAATATCATATATTGAGGATGCAATGCAATTATAAATTCTGATGAGTCCATGAATACCGTGAACCTCATCTAGGCCATATAAAATATAGAAGCATAGTAAACCAAATGTTATGTGCTAAAGATGCAATGCTATATGTGGTGCGAATTAAATGATCAAGCTGGAGTGTAAAGTCTGGATGATAGTACATAGTATTGTAGGCTTGCGGTCCATCACAAGGGACTTCTATCCAAACCAGTCCCATATCTAAATTTGGATAGATAGACTCAATGTGGTAAACTCCTGATCTAAGGTTGGTCATACACCCCAACAGAAATCCTGACCATTGTGAAGGTACACATATTAAATTAGTTCGCACCACCATCCCGAGTGGATAGTGAATGAATGAATGAATGAATGAGTAAAATGCCGAGTATGTAACTCCTGCTCAATAAGTTCATATATCAGTACCATACATCTCTGGGATATCACCGAGGTCTAGTACACTCTACATCAGCTTGTCACCCCTATCCGAGCGTACAACTGGGTAAGTGTAATAGACCTCACTATCTGTCTGCCAATATCGGGCCTGACTCGTCGATAGTGAACCCATTCCTCAAGTTGGTCAAACTCAACATAGATATTGCCTCCTTACTCAGGCGGATAAGGTTACAACCCTCCCAACTGACCACGACATAGTGGGAGACACCGCTTACTGGTATACAGCTCTCATGCTCTCATATATACCCACTCGGTTTAGATGTTGAGGCATCTCCTAGCCATAAAGGTTTAGGGATTTTTACCAAGGGACATTTATGGTGCCTGTATGCTAAAACAAAATATTTTTGGTGTCCCATTTGGCCATCCATGACATGCCTGTGGAGGCCACGACTCTGATGTCACTAGGGTGTATAGTGATCATGTCACAAAATGTGAGATACATGAGTCATACCATCCAGTCATGAAGCAATGCTGCGCTTACCGTGCACTCATGTGGGCAACTCCTCCTATGAAGGAGTCCCATAATAATCTACCCAATAGCATGCGCTATGAACAATCACTCATTTCAAGCATACATATGATGCCCATGGCAAGGATCATGGATCTATACTAAACATGTTATATGATGATGATGCACTCTCACAATGTAGACATTTAACTGTCATTGCCCATCAATGTGGACATTTAACCAACATTGCTCCCAAGGAGTGGCTCTCATAGGGCCAAACATATAGTGGGCCCATGGCATCACACAAGGGCCTCATACACAACATAATGGGCCTCACACACATCCCATTGGACCTTATCAAATGGGGCTAATGTACACCACGATGGGCCTAGATGGCCTACTCATATCAAGAATAGGCCTAACGATCATGGGGCCCAATGGTTTGGGTTAGCCCACTAAGGGAAGATGAGAATGGAACTAATAATGGGCATAATAATGAGCCTTAGGGAGGGTTACAATGTGGACATTTGACCACTATTGTCTCCTAGAGTGTGTCCACTTGGGATTTGAATCTAAACCTCTACGGGGTCCACAACCCTTATACAAATCGAGGAAATGGATGGACATTGTGTATGTAACACATACATCATGATGGAATCACTCAATCACTTGGGCCTCATATAAGGGCCACGTATACATCACTTGGGCCTCATACATAGGCCGCATATACATCACAATGGGCCTCATTACATGGGTTGTGTATACATCACGATGGGCCTCAAATATGGGCCACATATACATCACAATGGGCCTCATTACATGGGCCGCATATACATGACGATGGGCCTCAAATACAGGCCGCACATACATCACATTGGGCCTCAAATATGGGCTGCATATAAATCATGATGGACCTTAAATACAGGCCACCTATACATCACATTGGGCCTCCAACATAGGCCGCATATACATCATGATGGGCCTCAAATAGAGGTGGAAATATACATCATAATGGGCCTCATTACATGAGGCGCATATACATCACGATGTGCCTCAAATATAGGACTCATATACATCACATTGGGCCTTAAACATGGGCCGTATATACATCATAATGGGCCTAATCACCTGGGCCTCAAATACATCTCAATGGGCCACACCAGTAGGTGGGCCCTGCACGGCCAGCAGGTGGACCTTCACCTCCCAAACCAGCCCTACTAGATCAACAACATGGATGTACAACACATGCATCGAGTGGGCCGCACGTCCTAGTGGACTAGAAGGAGGGGTTGCAAAATAAATACATCATATGTGGGTCCCACGTCCAGCAACGAACGAACAATGTGGATAAGACCCATACATCACGTGGGGTCCATACGGGTGGACGATGTGGATCATACGTCACATGAGGGTGGGTTATGTAGATGGAATCCACGGATAGACAACATGTATGAAACACATACATAAAAGGTGGGTCCCACCATCCTAGACAGTGGACGGTGTGGATGAAAGGATAAATTATGGTGGGTGACCCACCGTCCAATCCATTGGATGGTGGATGGGGGATGAAGCACTTACATCTGGTGGGTCCCATGTGGGTCCCACCATAATATTATATTATCCATAATATTATATATATTATTATTAACATCTAGGCCCTGGACCTTGATGGATGGCTTGGATGTAGAATTCATTCATCGAAGTGGGGAGCAGCTGGACAGTGAGGATGAAACCCATACATTATAGTAGGGCCCCACTGTCCAGGGTTTGGGCGGTGTGGTAAAAACGCATGCATAAGGCTGGTGCCATGTGGTGGCCCACCCCAATTAAGTTGATATTTGATTTTTCCTTTAATCCACAGCCTGTTGGCCGGTTGGGCTTTTCTAGCAATAAATCATGATGGGGCCCACATGTGTGTGGCCCACTTACTGGAAATGAAGTAGATATTTGTGTTTTCCCTTTGATTCGGGCCAATCCAAATGGCTAGTAAGGTGGTCCATTCAGTGGATGGTATAGATAAAATTCATGCATCATGGTTGGCCGCAAACAGGAGAGAGAGAGAGAGAGAGAGAGAGAGAGAGAGAGAGAGAGAGAGAGAGAGAGAGACATGTAGCAGAGGAGCTCCACCACCATGAGCTCCTCTAGCAATTATAATGCATACATCAAGATGGGTCCTAAATAGGATCCATACCATCAATCGATAGGCCCCACTTGGCCCATCATCAAAAATACAATCTAACCTACAAATCACCCACCAATTGCACTCCTTAATCCCTTGGCTTCCTTAGCTCCTAAGCTCTCCCTTTGATGGAGGATGATGAGGATTGAAGGGTGAAGATGGGAGATTAGGGGGGGTAGGAAGTGGGCCGCACCTAGCTTCTCTCTTGGAGCTTAGACGGTCATACTCCCTTTAGTTTCTTGGGAGTGAAGAGAGAAATGAGAGAGGAGAGGATGTGATGGAATGAAAGGGATGGTGTGATGGGTGATGTGTGTAAGGGATGGGTGAGTGTAAGAAAGGGATGGGTGAAGAGAGAGAGTTGACTTTGGATGAGAGAGATATGTGTGTTGTACTTAATTATTGATGGGATTGATTTAATATTTGGTAGATATTCTCTTAGGTTTCGCAACACGCGGCATTTTCCTCGAAATAAACATAGGCCCACAACTCTTAGCATGGGTATCACATCGATGCACAAGACGCGGTGTTGGAACCACCATGACGATGCAGTCGTTAGGGTATAAGTTCGAATTGAGTCGACATAGATATATAGGATGTGACTTAGGGTCATGCGCAAATATTGATTATAGGTCGTGGATTGCTGGAATTATACTGGGAGGACCACGGAAGCCTACGGAACGGTATAATCTATGATACGGGCTTGTCATCTAGGGTCCGTGTGTGGATCTTTGGCCTGTGTGGCCTAATACCCTAGGTTCCTTGTGTGAATCCTTTGCTCTTGTGTAAGGCATAAAACCTGGGTACTATATGTTGACCCTTGCTCCTGTGTAGGGCATAAACTTATGTCTCGTAGATACATGTTAGACACCTTGTGTAGGTCCTAAAGTCAGGCTTGTGTAGGTTGAACTGGTTTAAGGTAAACCTGATTTGAAACCACTTTTAGTGAAATTTGGTACACTCAAGGGTTGAGTGCATCCACCGGGAATGGAGTAGGCATATAGCCAAACCACTATAAAATGACTGTGTTTGGGATTGTTATTTGCATACTCTCTTATTGTGTTTACTATTGATGTTCACATGATGCATGATGATATGATTATGTAGAACTAATAAGTATCACCTCCCACACACAGTCACTCAGTGCATCCATCTTAGACTAAGGTTATATATTGTTTAGATTCTGCTCAATCTTGTGATTGGATCCCCTAATTGGTTTGGAAGATATTAAAGTTAAATTAATAATATCTTGATATTTTCATATTAGATCAAGATAATGGTAATAGGAATTTAAATTGTCGTAGGAGTTCATCCTTCAATCCACCCTCATCATTCATATTCGTTAGAGTGGATTGGGGAATGAACTTCTAAACTTAAGGATCAATCAGTTACCACCTTAATGGAAAATCATTGAGCTGAGATCCCTTAAATGCCTAAGACGTTGGAATCTCTCCATTGCTTTAATAGGTAATATTTATTAGAGTAGATTTTGAGATAACCTTAACCCAACCCGTCATCTTTATTGGTACATCTTCAAGTGTTGTGGATCAAGGGAGCTGAAGAATCTTCATCAATAAGGAGAAGATCTTCATCAACGTGTTGAACGGGGCTCACCTACTTATCTATAAGTCATTAGAGTCTAGAGATCCTTCTGATCATTCCTTTTATAGGTTTAGGTCAAAGGTGCTTCTAACCCCTTTCAAGTCCTCATAGGAGGCCCCCGATGGAAGAGTACGTGTGGGTACTGTGTGTTGACCATGTTCTTGTGTAGGGCATAAACTTAGGTCCTTAGTATAGATCCTTGGCTTGTGTGGCCTAAAATTTAGATTCCTTATATGGATCCTTTGCTCTTGTGTAGGGCATAAAACTTATGTGTTGTGTGTTGACCCTTGCTTGCTCTTGTGTAGGGCATAAAACTTATGTGTTGTGTGTTGACCCTTGCTCCTGTGTGGGGCATAAATTTGTGTCTAGTGGAGACATGTTAGGTACCTTGTATAGGTCTTAGATTCAGCCTTATGTAGGTTGTACTGGTTTGTGGTAAACCTGACTTGAAACCTTTGATAGTGAAATCCAGTACACTCAAGGGTTGAGTGCATCCGTCGGGAGTTGAGTAGGCATATAGTTGAACCACTATAAAATAACTGTGTTTGGGATTGTTATTTGCATAATCTCTTATTGTGTTTACTGTTAATATTCACATGATGCATAATGATATGATTATCTAAAACTGACAAGTATCACCTCCCACACACAATCACTCAATGCTTCCATCTTAGACTAAGGTTATATATTGTTTAGATTCTGCTCAGTCTTGTGATTGGATCCTCTAATTGGTTGGGAAGATATTAGAGTTAAATTAATAATATCTTGACATTTGCATATTAGATCAAGATAATAGTAATAAGAATTTAAATTGTCGTAAAATTTTACAAAGTCCTATTCACCCCCCTTTAGGACACTTTGTCATATTCCTACTTCTACTAAAGCGGTCATTACCATAATTTTAGTTCAAATGGAAGTTCCTTAAGAGTCGATAATTTACACAAGTGTCACGCCCAAAACTCAGAAATCAGGCTCATAAAATTTTTGATCACCGAATCTGGCGCTAACAGCCTCCGTGGAACCCCATTCTCAGCTCCTAGCGCCCATTTTCCAGGTTCCAATCCTGGGATGCTATGAGGAGGATTTTCAACGTCAGTTTGATTCGATATAAGCATAACCAAGACATAACTCACAAACAATAACCAAGAACTCCGTTACATTTCCACTATGATAAAAAAATTTACAAGTATAATGAGCATAAAGGGAAAATACAATGATGATGAACAAAAAATCCAAAAAAATCTGCTAAGCGCTCCTGCCTCAACGCTGCTGCGAGCCAACGTCACCTGCACGCAACAGTCGTGCATAAGCTTATAGAAAGCTTAGAGGGTGGTGAGAGTGTGTGCACAATATAGTAATATGATCATGCAATATCAGGGTAATGCGGAATATGTAGATGGACCCATAAATATCATGAGCCGTACCAAAGCTATGCGATGCAAGATGCAAGTCAAGCATACAATCCTCATCTAAGTCCACATGTCAATATAGCTCAAATCTGGGATATCACCGGGGTCTGGTACACTATAAACCAGATCGCCGCCTCATCGCGCGCAATAAGGTAAGTGGAAGAGACCTCACTATCCGTCTGCCAATATCGGGCTCGACTCGTTGATAGTGGACCCATTCCTCGAGCTGGTCAGACTTAGCATAGCATTGCCCCCTACTCTCGGGCGGATAAGGCCGCACCCCCTTCCAATCAACCACGACATAGTGGAGAGCGCAACCATCTGGTAATCGACACTCAACGCTCATCTACCCACTCGGTCTAGACGTTGGAGCAACCTCTTGGTACCATAAGGGTTTAGAGACTTTCACCCAGGGATATCTATAGCACCCCATGTAGAACGAGATTTTTGGTATCCAATCCTGCCAACCACGATCTGTCTGTGGAGGCTACGGCCTCAATGTCGCAAATCCTTCAGCAAATCCTGAGCGTATCGTGCGCTCATACAGGGCAACACCGCCTAATCGGGGTCCCATAAACAATCTGCCCAAAGGCATATGCTATGATCAGTCACTACTCATATCAAGCATACATATGATGTGTATGATCATGAGTCATGGAACTATACTAAACATGTTATAATGAAATGAACTATCCTTACAATGCAGATGGGCCTAGACTGCCTATACATAATAAGTACGGGCCTAATAATGGGCCCTAAGGAGATTCGTAATGTGGACATCCAACCAGCATTACACTCGCAATGTGGACGTCAAACCAACATTGCTCCCAAGGCACGATCGTCGTAAACATCGTTACATAATCTGTGTTGGTTTCACACATTGCAATGGACCTTAGGTACATCCTATTGGGCCTTCATTACATCAAATGGGCTACATAAGTGGGCCTTACGTTCATCAAATGGGCCGCATTACTGGGCTTCACCAATGGCCTTAGGTACATTACAATGGTTCATAACCCATGGGCCTCAGAGTATATCATAATGGGTCAAATCACATGGGCCTTATGTGTCTTAAATGGGTCTAAACCCATAGGCCTGATATATCAAATGGGCCTAAACCCATAGACCTCATATGAATCAAATGGGCCTAAACCCACAGGCCTTATATATCAAATGGGCCTAAACCTATAGGCCTTATAATATGTTAAGGTGGGGTCCACTCGGACTATGGATTTGGCCCATTCTTTAACTCATTTCATAAAATGAGCTTATAGAATGGGTGGACAGATTGGATGTAGCACCTGCATCAAGGGTGGGGGCCCACATGAAGGCCCACCATCATGTATATTATATATAAAATAATATATAAACTACATATTATATATATAGAATATATACAATATTATATATAATATAATATACATATATAAATACACACACACACACATTGCACACAGGCACACCGCACACATAGTGGGCTCCACCATCCGCTGGACAGTGGAAATAAGGCACATACATCACTCTGGGCTCCACCGTCCGCTGGACGGTGGAAATGAAACATATACATCACTGTGGGCTCCACGTGGGTCCCACCTCAATGCTTACATGCCATCCAATCCATTCATAAGGTCACTCAGACCTGGATGAAGTGAAAACACAAATTTCAGATTGATTCGAAACTTCTGTGGACCCAAATTTGGGTTTCAAAGGCAGAGGTTCAATCCCCCTGTTTCGTGTGGTGTGGGCCACCTGAGTTTTGAATTTGGTTGAAACTTGGACGGGGCCCACCTGAGGAGGGGGCCCACCTCATGAACGGTTTAGATGGCATATAATATCAGGGTGGGGCCCACGGCTGGAGGCCGTGGGTCCCTGTTGTCCTCCCGCCCGCCTCGCAACAGCGCAGGCGCTGCCTGCGCTGTCTGACACCAGTAGCAGTTACTGCTTCTTTCCTTTCTCTCTCTCCTTTATTTTTTTATTTTTCTATGGTTTTCCACAGGTGGGGCCCATATTCAAGAAATCTGTCCCATCCATGAGATTCTACGGCTCCTAACAAGCA
Organism: Magnolia kwangsiensis; assembly: GCA_037074715.1. Taxonomy (NCBI): domain Eukaryota; kingdom Viridiplantae; phylum Streptophyta; class Magnoliopsida; order Magnoliales; family Magnoliaceae; genus Magnolia; species Magnolia kwangsiensis. The sequence goes on from CM073578.1 coordinate 77,010,841, forward strand.
AAATAAGTCCAAAGTTTGGGATTTTTGGATGATTAAAAACATCAGGTGAGTCTTTTAATGGTAACCACCAAAGTTTCCCATATTACGGCCCACCAGATGATCAGGTCAGCCTCATCCTTCGGTTCAACGGTTCAAATGTTCCAAGGAATGAGGTGAACGGCATAGATTGCATACATACACCTAGGTGGGGCCTATGCGAGTGGACCACCCCAAAGGCTTGGAATCAAGCTAGTATTTGTGTTTTATCCATCCCACGTCCAGCGTCCAGGGACGCTGGACGTTTCACATAAATACGTTGGAGGTGGGCCCTTCTTATGGTGGGCCACCTCATGGAGGATAATGCAGGTACAATGCATTTAAGGTGGGCCCCACTTGAGGATAACTTGGATAAAATGAATACTTCATGGTGGGGTCCATTCAAATAGGCCACACAATCCTATTATATCCTCATAAAATAAAATAAAAAGAAATAAAAAGGGAGAGAGAGAGAGATGAAGAGTGGGACACGCGTGTGATGAAGGGCTCCGCCAATATGAGCCCTCCCTTGTAAAGCAAATCAAACATCAAATGAATCCCCTAGCACATGGGACCACCAAAATTAAAATCAAAGGTGGAGATCCTTTCCCCACCAATATGGACAGTCTAGATGACCTTTAAATGTAATGAAATAAACATCATGATGGGGTCCATGGAGAATGGCCCCATCATGGATATCATGATGATCAAAGTGGGCCATCGGCCACAACTTAGGGTCCCAAGTGAGATCCAAACCATTGATCGGTTGGCCTCACTTGGGCCACCTTAAAAACATGAAAAATGAATATTATCAAGCACCCACCGTTTGATCTTCTTGCTCCTATGGGTTCCTTAGCACCTTAACTTTGATTTCAATTTAGGAGATGAGGAATGGATGGTTGAGATGGGAGATGATGGGGTAGGAAAAGTGGGCCACACACAAATTCTCTTGGAGAGGTTTGGGAGAAGCTCATACGTATGGATTTTTCTTGCTTGGATTTTTTTGAGTTTGAAAATGAGAGAGAGAGTAGTAAAAGAGAGAGAGAGAGATAGATGGGTGATGGATGTGGTGAGTGATGGGCATGTAAGAAAATCTTAACTTTTATGGCCATTTGTGTAAGAAAAGCATGGGTGGTGTAAGAACATTTTGACTTTGTGGGTTTTTGGTGTAAGAAAGGTATGAGTTTTGTAAGAGATTCTTGACTTTTGTGGTTGCTTGGGAATGGGTGAAAGGTGATGTGTACTTGACGTGTACTTGACATGTGATGTGATGAGATTGATTGATTGATGGGATTGATGTGACACCCCCTAGAGATTCCCTTGGGTTTTGCAAATGCGTGGCATTTTCCTCACACCGAATGTTGGCCCACAACTCCTGACCAGGGTATCACCTCGACGCGCGAGTCGGGTATCGGAACCACAACGACGGCGCAGTTGCTATGGTAAAAGTCTTGGGTTGAGTCGATACGGGTTGAAGACATATGAATCAGGGTCACACGTAAATATCGGTTAAGGATCGAAGGTTGCCGGAATTCGACCGGTAAGACCGCGGAAGTCTACGAAACGGTACGGATTAAGATACGGGTCTTACAACTCTCCCCTCCTAATAAAAATTTCACCATCGAAATTTACACAATCATTGCAACTAGGCATAACTTACAAAGAATAAGAAATATGACATCACTATAGAAAACCAAAGATAACATACAAAATACAACACATAATCAATCATCAAAGAGATGAGGATAACGATCTCGAATCTCGGCCTCACGCTCCCAAGAAGCCTCCTCTACAGAATGGTGACCCCACTGAACCTTCACCAACGGAATGACCTAGGTCCTGAGGACCTGCTCCTTTCGATCAAGGATACGGACTGGCTGCTCGATGTAAGAAGCATCCTCACGAACCTCCAGCGGCTGCCAATCAATAACGGGAACTATGTCTGACCCACACTTCCTCAACATAGAGACATGGAAGACGTTGTGGACACCAGACAATTGCGATGGCAAGGCAAGCCGATAGGCCACGGTGCCAATGCGCCCAGTGATCTCAAAAGTCCTATAAATCTCAGGGCAAGCTTGCCCTTTGCTCCAAATCGAACTACGCCCTTCATGGGCGAGACCTTGAGATACACATGGTCCCCTACATCAAACTCCAAGGGACGACGTCGACGATCAGCAAAACTCTTTTGTCGGCTTTGAGCTGTGCACATCCTCTGCCTGATGATGTCAATAGCCTCTGACGTCTCCTGCACAAGCTCGGGACTTAGAAGACGATGCTCTCCAACCTCGGTCCAGCAACTCGGTGATCTGCATGGTCTGCCATATAGTACCTCAAAAGGAGTCATGCCGATGGTGGCCTGATAGCTGTTATTGTATGCGAACTCAGCCAATCGTAGATGCTCATCCTAGCTACCCCCGAAATCAATCACGCAAGCCCAAAGCATATCCTCAAGGATCTGGTTGACCCTCTCGGTCTGGCCATCGGTCTACGGATGGTACACGGTGCTGAGCTACAAATCAGTCCTCGTCGATCGCTGGAAGCTCCCCCAAAACTGAGACGTGAACCTCGAGTCTCGGTCAGAAACGATCGAGACTGGAACGCCATGCAGTCTCATAATCTCCTCGATGAATAATCTCGGAAGCCGGTCCATAGACCAAGTCACATGCATCACAAGGAAATGTGCCGACTTCGTCAGACGATACAACAACCCAAATGGCATCATGACCGCGCTGAGTCCTTGACAAACCCATAATGAAATCAGTCGACAAGTGCTCCCACTTCCACATCGGGATGCTCAATGGCTGCAATAGACTAGGGGGTCTCTAATGATCGGCCTTGACACGCTGGCACGTGTCACACTCGGCCACAAAATTGGCGATCTGACGCTTCATCCCTGCCCAAAAATACTGTCGCCTCATGTCACGGTACATCTTCGTCGAGCCTGGGTGGATAGAAAACCGCAATCGATGTGCCTCGGTCATAAGATCTCTGGGCAACTCTGGAATATTCGGGACACATAATCAGCCTTTGAAACGAAGTCCACCGTCTGTACCAATCTGCCAATCTACCTGACTCTCAGATGTAGCCTCAGCCATATAACTCTGCAACGACTCATCAGCCTGCTGAGCCTTGATCACCCTAGCGACAAGAGAGGGTTGAATCGACAGGCTCGATAACTGCACGATAGAAGACTGCAGGCCAAACTCAAAATCATACGCTGCGATATCTTCAAGCATCCGTCACTCCTGAATCATCATATGCGCCATTAGGCCTCGTGGATGATGACTGAGAGCATCAGCCACCACGTTCGCCTTTCCCGGGTGGTATTGGAGGTCGAAATCATAGTCTTTCAGGAGCTCCATCCAGCGCCTCTGTCTCATATTCAACTCAGACTACGAGAAGAGGTACTTCAAGCTCTTGTGGTCAGAGAAGAACTCGAACCTAACCCCATAAAGATAGTGCCTCCTCACCTTCAGTGTGAAGACAACTGTAGCTAGCTCTAGATCATGCGTCAGATAGTTCAGCTCATGGACCTTGAGCTGACGAGACGCAAAGGTCACTGGTCTCCCGTGCTGCATCAGAATAGCACCCAAACTAATATGCGAGGCATCAGTGAATACAATATAACCGTCACTCCCAGAGGGAAGAGTGAGGACAGGAGCGGACGTCAGACGGTCCTTCAACTCTATAAATGCTCTCTCGCAGGCATCACTCCAAATAAACTCTATGCCCTTCTGAGTCAACCTGGTCAGCGGGGCTGCAATACGAGAAAAATCCTCAATGAAACGTCGGTAATAGCCCGCCAAACTAAGAAAACTACGGATCTCTGTCGCAGTCGTGGGCTGGCCCCACTAACGCACTGCCTCAATCTTTAAGGGGTCCACTGCGACACCTTCCCTCATCACCACGTGACCGAGGAACTTCACCTCCTCCTGTCAAAACTCGCACTTCTCTAGCTTCGCATACAACTGGTGTGCACGAAGGGTCTGCAAAGTGATCTCCAAATGCTGCTCATGCTCCTCACGGGTCCTTAAATAGATCAGGATGTCGTCGGTGAAGACTACAATAAACTGATCGAGATAAGGGCGGAAGACCTCATTCATCAGTTGTATGAAGACTACGAGTGATTGGTCAGCCCGAAGGACATGACCTGAAACTCAAAATGACCGTAACGCGTCCTGAATGCTGTCTTCGGAATGTCCTCATCTCGGACCCGAATCTGATGATAACCGGAACGCAGGTCGATCTTCGAAAAGAATTGTGCACCCTGCAGCTGATCGAATAAATCATCAATCCTAAGGAGTGGGTATCTGTTCTTGATCGTGACTTTATTGAGCTCGCGGTAGTCAACGTAGAGCCTCAACGAGCCATCCTTCTTCTTTACGAAGAGTACCGGTGCTCCCCACGGTGAACTGCTCGGACGGATAAAGCCTAACTTGCGTAACTCGTCCAACTACTTCTGCAGTTCCTGTAACTCCAACGGTGCCATGTGATACAGGGCCTTCGAAATAGGTACGTTACCGGGCACAAGATCAATCTGAAACTCGGTGAGTCGATGAGGCGATAATCCCGAAATCTCCTGAAACACATCAGGAAAATTATAAACCACGGGCAACTGGTCGATACAAGCGAAAACAGGCTCCTCAATAGCGCAGGACATCAAGCAAGACAAAGGCTCTCCTCTGGGCTCTACAACGAACTGGAACTGCAGTACGCTGGGTATACAAAACGTGACTGTCCTCGCGGCGCAGTCCAATATGGCATAGTACTCGGCGAGCCAATCCATGCCCAAGATGACATCAAACTCGGACATCGTTAATGCAAACAGATCGGCAGGCAGAAAGGTATCCCCGACTAGAACTGGGCAAGATGAGCAAAATTGGCTCAACGTTGCAGTCCTCCCCAAGGGAGTCGATACTGATAGGCTCTCACAAGAAGACTCCAACGATAAGCCAGTCGATCGGCAGAAGCTCTCTTCCACAAAAGAATACGATGCACTAGAATCAAATAATACACGTGTAATGCATGCAGAGACTGCAAGTATACCCTCAACGACTCCTCCAGATGACTACGGATCTTGCTGAGCCGTATAGAATCTAGCTTGAGCCGGCTGGGGAGGTTCCTGTCCCCTCTAAGCTGTTGCTGCTGCTGATGGGGTCGTTGAGGCGGTCAAAACTGCTGCCTCTTCTGCTGCGACCTCAGAGGCTGGTGCTGATGCTTCTGCTGAGGTGGCCTCGGTGGTGGGGGCTGCTGTCGCTGCTGCTGTGGGGGTCTCTGCTGCGGTTGTGGTGGAGGCTGCTGTGGAGTCCTCTGCTGTTGTGGACCTCTCTGCTGCTGCTGGGGGCTGGGACACTCCCAGGAATGGTGTCTCATCACACCGCACCTAAAATACGTACCGGTGAACTGCCTTGGAGGTGGTGTTGGAGGTGTTGCTAGTGCTTGGAAGGCTGGGCGACTTATACGCCTCTGCTGCTGTGGTCGACGCTGCTGAGAGTCACTGGAAGGAGCTTGCCTCTTCCAGTCTCTCCTCTGACCGCGATCAGACTGAGAACCGGCCCACTCAGCCTCGAAAATCTGGGCCTTCCGTACCACCTCCTCAAAAGTCGGGAGCTCATGCCCAATAACACGGCTGCGAAGATTGTAACGTAGGCCGTCCTCGAATCGACGAGCTCTCCGCTCCTCGTCATCAACTAGATATGGTGTAAACCTGGACAGTGCTACAAAACGAGCTGCATGCTAAGCCAATGTCATATCACCCTGCACCAGGGCCTCAAACTCCAACGCTCGCTGTCGTCGGATGTGATCAGGGAAGTACTATCGGTCACACTGATCCATAAATTCCTCCCATGTCCATACAAAGTCGGCACCTGCTGCTTAGGAAACTGATGCCCACCAGTGCTTAGCCTCAACTACGGTCGGGTCTGGCTCACCCTGGAAATGCGGGGGATCGAACCGTCCAAACTCATGAAGGAGGGCGCTCGCGCGCTCCTGGTCTGCCTGGGCTGGTGAAACGACTGGCTACCTGCCCTATCCTTGTAGTGCAGCCGTCACAGCCTGTAACATCTACTGCAACTGGGAGGCACTCACAGATATGGTCGGGTCTGCACCGGTCTCTGGTGGAGGAGCAGCATACTCAGGATTGGCAGTAGGAATCTCTAGTGGTGGAACGGGCATCGTAGGTGGTACTGCAGGAGCCGCAGGTGGTGGAGCGGGATCCTCAGGCGATGGTGTGGGAGTCGATCAGGTCACTCTCCTGGGTGGCATGTCCTACAGGAAAAAGTGAAGGCGCCTATCAACTTGAAAGCTCTCGAAGGCACGCATGTTAAGGGTCTGTAACGGGGGATCGCCAAGCTATCCGAACTTCGGGACTTAGCCATTCTAAACTCATAGAAGATATGTAATGTTGTTCTCGATTATTCCCAAGTTATGCTCTGATACCAACTTCTGTCATGCCCTAAACTCGAAAACCGGGCTCACAAAATTTTCGATTGCCGAATCTAGTGCCGACAGCCTCCTTAGAACCCCATTCTCGGCTCCTAGCGCCCATTCACCAGGTTCCAATCCTGGGATGCTACGAGGAGGATTTCTAACGTCAGTTTAATTTGTAATAAGCATAACCAAAGGCATAACCCATAAACAACAACCAAGAACTCCATTACATTTTCACTATGATAAAAAACTTTACAAGTACAATGAGCATAAAGGGAAAATACAATGATGACGAATAAAAACTCCAAAACAATCTGCTAAGCGCTCCTGCCTCAACGCTGCTGCAAGCTAATGTCACCTGCACGCAACGGTCGTGCAAAAGCTTATATAAAGCTTAGAGGGTGGTGAGAGTATGTGCACAATATAGTAATATGATCATGCAATATCAGGGTAATGCGGAATATGCAGATGGACCCATAAATATCATGAGCCGTACCAAGGCTATGCGATACAAGATGCAAGTCAAGCATACAATCCTCATCTAAGTCCACATGTCAATACAGTTCAAATATGGGATATCACCGGGGTCTAGTACACTATAAATCAGATCGCTGCCTCATCGCGTGCAATAAGGTAAGTGGAAGAGACCTCACTATCCGTCTGCTAATATTGGGCTCGACTCGTTGATAGTGGACCCATTCCTCGAGCTGGTCAGACTCAGCCTAGCATTACCCCCTACTCTCGGGCGGATAAGGCCGCACCCCCTTCCAACCGACCACGACACAGTGGAGAGCGCAGCCATCTGGTAATCGACACTCAATGCTCATCTACCCACTCGGTCTAGACGTTGGAGCAACCTCTTGGTACCATAAGGGTTTAGAGACTTTCACCCAGGGATATCTATAGCACCCCATATAGAACGAGATTTTTAGTATCCGATCCTGCCAACCACGATCTGTCTGTGGAGGCTACGGCCCCGATGTCGCTAAGGCGTACAACAACCATGTCACACAATGAAAAATGTATGAATCACACTATCCAATCATGCAGCAAATCCTGCGCGTATCGTGCACTCATGCAGGGCAACACCGCCTAATCGGGGTCCCATAAACAATCTGCCCGAAGGCATATGCTATGATCAGTCACTTCTCACATCAAGCATACATATGATGCGTATGATCATGAGTCATGAAACTATATAAACATGTTATAATGAAATGAACTATCCTTACAATGCAGATGGGCCTGGACTGCCTATACACAATAAGTACGGGCCTAATAATGGGCCCTAAGGAGAGTCGTAATGTGGACATCCAACCAGCATTACACTCGCAATGTGGACGTCAAACTAACATTGTTCCCAAGGCACGATTGTCGTAAACATCGTTACATAATCTGTGTTGGTTTCACACATTGCAATGGACCTTAGGTACATCCTATTAGGCCTTCATTACATCAAATGGGCTACATAAGTGGGCCTTACGTTCATCAAATGGGCTGCATTACTGGGCTTCACCAATGGCTTTAGGTACATTGCAATGGGTCATAACCCATGGGCCTCAGAGTACATCATAATGGGTCAAATTACATGGGCCTTATGTGTCTTAAATGGGTCTAAACCCATAGGCCTGATATATCAAATGGGCCTAAACCCATAGGCCTCATATGAATCAAATGGGCCTAAACCCATAGGCCTCATATGAATCAAATGGGCCTAAACCCACAAGCCTTATATATCAAATGGGCCTAAACCCATAGGCCTTATAATATGTTAAGGTGGGGTCCACTCGGACTATGGATTTGGCCCATTCTTTAACTCATTTCATAAAATGAGCTTATAGAATGGGTGGACAGATTGGATACAGCACCTGCATCAAGGGTGGGGGCCCACATGAAGGCCCACCATCATGTATATTATATATAAAATAATATATAAACTACATATTATATATATAGAATATATACAATATTATATATAATATAATATACATATATATACAGACACACACACACACACGTTGCACAAAGGCACACCGCACACATAGTGGGCTCCACCGTCTGCTTGACAGTGGAAATAAGGCACATACATCACTCTGGGCTCCACCGTCCGCTTGACGGTGGAAATGAAACATATACATCACTGTGGGCTCCACGTGGGTCCCACCTCAATGCTTACATGCCATCTAATCCGTTCATAAGGTCACTCAGACCTGGATGAAGTGAAAACACAAATTTCAGATTGATTCGAAACTTCTGTGGACCCAAATTTGGGTTTCAAAGGCAGAGGTTCAATCCCCCTGTTTCGTGTGGTGTGGGCCACCTGAGTTTTGAATTTGGTTGAAACTTGGACGGGGCCCACCTGAGGAGGGGGCCCACCTCATGGACGGTTTAGATGACATATAATATTAGGGTGGGGCCCACGGCTGGAGGCCGTGGGTCCCTATCGTCCGCCCGCCCGCCCGCCTGGCAATAGCACAGGCGTTGCCTGCGCTGTCTGACACCAGCAGTAGTTGCTGCTTCTTTCCTTTCTCTCTCTCCTTTATTTTTTTGTTTTTCTGTGGTTTTCCACAGGTGGGGCCCATATTTAAGAAATCCGTCCCATCCATGAGATTCTACGTCTCCTAACAAGCAAAATAAGCCCAAAGTTTGGGATTTTTGGATGATTAAAAACATCAGGCGAGTCTTTTAATGGTAACCACCAAAGTTTCCCATATTACGGCCCACCAGATGATCAGGTCAGCCTCATCCTTCGGCTCAACGGTTCAAATGTTCCAAGGAATGAGGTGAATGACATAGATTGCATACATACACCTAGGTGGGGCCTATGCGAGTGGACCACCCCAAAGGCTTGGAATCAAGTTAGTATTTGTGTTTTATCCATCCCACGTCCAGTGTCCAGGGACGCTGGACATTTCACATAAATACGTTGGAGGTGGGCCCTGCTTATGGTGGGCCACCTCATGGAGGATAATGCAGGTACAATGCATTTAAGGTGGGCCCCACTTGAGGATAACTTGGATAAAATGAATACTTCATGGTGGGGTCCATTCAAATAGGCCACACATTCCTATTATATCCTCATAAAATCAAATAAAAGGAAATAAAAAGGGAGAGAGAGAGAGATGGAGAGTGGGACACGTGTGTGATGGAGGGCTCTGCCACTATGAGCCCTCCCTTATAAAATAAATCATACATCAAATGAATCCCCTAGCACATGGGACCACCAAAATTGAAATTAAAGGTGGAGATCCTTTCCCCACCAATATGGACGGTCTAGATGACCTTTAAATGTAATGAAATAAACATCATGATGGGGTCCATGGAGAATGGCCCCATCATGGATGATCATGATAATCAAAGTGGGCCATCGGCCACAACTTAGGGTTCCAAGTGAGATCCAAACCATTGATCGGTTGGCCTCACTTGGCCCACCTTAAAAACATGAAAAATGAATATTATCAAGCACCCACCATTCGATATTCTTGCTCCTATGGGTTCCTTAGCACCTTAACTTTGATTTTAATGGAGGAGATGAGGAATGGATGGTTGAGATGGGAGATGATGGGGTAGGAAAGGTGGACCACATACAAATTCTCTTGGAGAGGTTTGGGAGAAGCTCATATGTATGGATTTTTCTTGCTTGGATTTTTTTGAGTTTGAAAATGAGAGAGAGAGTTATAAAAGGGAGAGAGAGATAGATGGGTGATGGATGTGGTGAGTGACGGGTGTGTAAGAAAATTTTGACTTTTGTGGCCATTTGTGTAAGAAAGCGTGGGTGGTGTAAGAACTTTTTGACTTTGAGGGTTTTTGGTGTAAGAAAGGTATAGGCTTTGTAAGAGATTCTTGTCTTTTGTGGTTGCTTGGGAATGGGTGAAAGGTGATGTGTACTTGACATGTACTTGACATGTGATGTGATGAGATTGATTGATTGATGGGATTGATGTGACACCCCATAGAGATTTCCTTGAGTTTTGCAAATGCACGGCGTTTTTCTCGCACCAAACGTTTGACCACAACTCCTGACCAGGGTATCGCCTCGACGCGTGAGTCATGGCATCGGAACCGCAATGACGGCGCGGTTGTTATGGTAAAGGTCTTGGGTTGAGTCAATACGGGTTGATGGTATTTCAATCAGGGTCACTCGTAAATATCGGTTAAGGGTCGAAGGTTGTCAAAATTCGACCGGTAAGACTGCGGAAGTCTAGGAAACGGTACGGACTAAGATACGGGTCTTACAACAAGTGATCACGAATTATAAACTATCAGTTATAATTTAAATGGAAACTATCCTTAGACTGAAACAGAGAGGTTAAGATGGTCTATGTGAATAGGACTATGCCAAAATAATTGAAATAAGTGATGAATATGAAAATAAATTAAAGATCACAATTGCTTAAGTATTGAAACATTGATTCCAAATAATTCGTAGGACAACCTTCACCTAAAGTTTTAGGTAAGAAAACCTTATTTCATGAATTTCTTTAAAATCAAAACCTCAAACTTACAAGAGTAAATAAAAATAAAATATTACAACATTCACCACTCAACTTGAATTTAAATATAACCATTCACCACATAAACCAGAGGATTATAGTGGTTCAGTGCTTTAAAAATATCCACACCTACTCTACTCCCAAAATTACTCTCCTCGTAATTTTAGCTTTCACTGTGAAAAAGGTTTTCTTAGGGTCACCTTATACAATTCTTGTGATTTTCACAGGCTATCACGATCAAACCCCTTACTAAGATTTTTAGGCTATCTCAAACAAAACTTATACTGATATTTTCACTAGCTATCTTAGAAAAACCAAACAGAGTTTAAAAGGTATACTTATCTACACTGTAGAAGGCGTATCAGAAGCTTGTAGCCTAAGAATTGCTTTCTTGAATATAGAATGTTCCTTATTCATTCAGATAGAAAGGGTCTAGGGTTATATTTATTTTAATTAAGTTCAAACCAATGGCTACTTGAATCAATTCTTTTAAATCTCAAAAGAAGAGTATAGTTTACTCCCTTTAGAATCAAACTAGAAAAATCTGAGATTAAGGGAATTGAACAAAAAGCTATATAAATTAAATTTATAATTACCGTTAAAATAGCTTGCTAATAATTTGAGCTTATCTCTCTTACAGAAGGATTTTAATAATTAACTCGTGTAGTTGTGAATGAGAGAGGAACTCAATTTATAGGCAAAGAAGTTAAATCTTCAGCTAGCCTTAGATAGTCTTTGACTAGCCCAAACGGATCGGATTCAATTCAACGGACTTCGAATCATGCAGGATAAGATTTATGCAAAATTTGGCTGGCCTGATGTCACATTCGGCTTGCTGAACAGCCCAATTTGGCTAGCTAAATTTGACCTTCAGCTGGTTGAATTCGTTCGAATTCCAAAGAATGAGGTTGCTGGAATTTAACCCAAAGATTCTTAGGCTAGTCGAATTTTAAGCTCTAGCTAGCCAATCCAAAACTCAGGCTAGCCAAATTTGCAACAAAAATTAGTTTTGCTTTGGGCTTAAACTTAGGATGCTTGAGAAACCTTAAGCTAGACGAACTAAAAGTTAGGTTGGCTGAATTCAAAGCAAAATAAGTGTAAAACCCAATTTTAAACATTTTTGAAAGCACCTAGTCCTAATGTCTTTCTAGGGTTTTATACCACTTGAGATATATCAAATATTTATACTTCTTTGACTAGAACGAAATCTCAAATTTCATCTTGACTTTGAGCTTGATATTTTCTTAAACTTGCGCTTGATCTTCTCTTGATCTTGAGCTTGATCTTTTCTTGATTCTCTTGATCTTGAGCTTGATCTTCTCTTAATTCTCTTGATCTCAAGCTATTGCCAAAGTTGTTTTGGCTATATGAAGTTTGACAACTAAAATGTGCTTAAATAATTTAGCACTTAATAGAATAATTTGAAAGGGTAAAGCTCAAGGGGAAGAAATCATCACCTCCAACTCTTATCCACTTTTCACTAACTATAGATTAACTTGACACTAATTTTCAGTGGCCCAATCTAGTGCAATCACGTGTGATGATTTAAGCCTCATAAAACAAATTAGACTTCTTAAGCTAGCTATAGGTACTATTAGGAATGTCTATAAGAAGCTCAACAAGAAGGGAATCAACTCACTAAGTTGACTCAGTTGATTTGGACTGAGGGAATCGGCACTAGTATTTGGACTGCGAGCCCCATCTTTGTTGGTCTGCTAACTAAGTACGACCCCAAAAGAGTTTGGGATTCAGGTCAAGCCCCAATTTAGTGAGTCAACTCGGTTTGGCTAAACAACCCTCTCCTTCTCTCCTTTCTTCTCAACTTCCTTCCCCTGCTCTCTCTCTCTCTCTATCCCTCTGTTTCTTCCTGTGGCAGGCAGCCTAGCGATTCCAACCAGCAAGTCGGGTGGTTGACTTAGATTCGCCCTTGTCGGATTCGAGGTTTACCCCTGTAAGACCCGTATCTTGGTCCGTACCGTTCCGTAGACTTCCGCGGTCTTACCGGTCGAATTTCAGCAATCTTCGACCCTTAAACAATATCGACGCGTGACCCTGATTCATGTACCGACAACCCGAGTCGACTAAGTCCGAGACCAATACCATAACGACCGCGCCGTCGTTGCGGTTCCGATACCGCGACTCGCGCGCTGAGGCGATACCCTGGTCAAGAGATATGGGCCAACGTTCAGTGTGAGAAAATGCCGCGCGTTGCGAAAACCAAGGGAATCTCTACGATGTGTCACATCAATCACATCAATCCCATCAATCAATCACCCATCAATCCATCACATGTCAAGTACACATCACTTCCATCCTTCTTCCCAAGCAACCACAAAAGTCTTCACCACCCATACCTCTCTTACACAAAAAGCCACAAAAGTCTTCATCTCCCATACCTCTCTTACAAAAAAGCCTCAAAAGTCAAAGATTTCTTACACAAACATCACTCACCACATCCATCCATCACTCTCTCTCTCTCTCCCTTTACATCACTCTCTCTCTTTCTCTCTTTCTCATTTTCAAAAATTCCAAGCAACAAGAGTCCATATGTATGAAATTTCTCCAAATTCCCAAGCTCCAAGTGGCCCACCTTCATACCCCATCATCTCCCATCTCAACCCTCCATTCCTCATCTTAACCGTTGAAGTTGAAGTTAAGGTGCCAAGGAACCCCTAGGAGTAAGAAGATCGGACAGTGGGTGCCTCTATAGGGTAGTTTCTCTTTATTTTTATGATGGGTCAAGTGAGGCCCTCCGATCCATGGTGTGGATCTCACTTGGGACCCTAATACGTGGCCGATGGACCACTTGGATCATCATGATCATTCCATGATGGGGCCATTCTCCATGGACCCCATCATGATATTTATTTTCATTTAGAAAGGTCATCTAGACCGTCCATATCGGTGGAGAATGGATCTCCACCGTTGATTTACATTTTCAACGGTCCCATGTGCAAGGGATCCATTTATTGTATAATTTTCTTGTAAGGGAGGGCCCATAATGTCGGGGTCCCTCCATCACAAGCCGTGTCCCACTCTCCATGTCTCTCTCTCTCTCTCTTTTATTTTATTTTATTTTATTTTATTTTATTTTTTATGCAATAGGATGGTGTGGCCCACTTGAATGGATCCCACCTTGATGTAATTTTTATTCAAGTGGGGCCCACCTTGGACGTTGAACCCATGGCACCCATCAGTGGTGTCCCACTTCATCAGGGCCCACCATTTAAAAAATATATATATATTAAAACTGTCCAGCGTCTGGGACGCTGGACGTTTCAGAGAAAAGGAGAAAAAGGAAGGAAGAAAAAGAGGGCTTTATGGTGGCCCACTTGCATAGGCCCCACCCTGATGTATTGCTCTAATCCAAGCCATCCATTCCTTTCACCATCTCATTTTAGGCGTTGAGCCAGAAAATGAGATTGAACGGAGCACCTGGTGGGCCATAGCGTCAAAGATCGCACCCTCACCGTTCAAACATCATTTTAGCATTTTATTTCATTTTCGTAGCGTTTTAAAATTCAAACTTTAGACTCATTTGGTCGGCCTCGCGTCACTGAACGTAATGGCCTGGGCGGATTTCACTCTAGCGGGCCCCACGTGCGAAAAACCATGGAAAAACGAGTTTTCTTTTTTTTTTAAAAAAAAATGAAATGGCAGAGGCTCTGCCTCTGCCTCTGACTGCGGCAGCACGCTGCACGCGGCAGCGTGCAGCGCCCGGGCGGCGGGCGTCCAGCACGGACCCACGGTTCCAGCCGTGGGCCCCACCTTAATGTTTGTACGCCATCTAAACCGTCCATGAGGTGGGTCCCATCCTCAGGTGGGCCCCCTCCAAATCTCAGACCGATCCAAAACTCAGGTAGCCCACACCACTTGAAACAGTGGATTAAAAGTCTACCATTGAAATCTTAAATGGGGCCCACAGAAGTATTGGATCAAGCTGAAATTTATGTTGTCCCTTCATCCAGGCCCGAGGGACCTTATGAACGGATTGGATGGCAAACAGACATTTCAGTGGGCCCCACATGAGACCCACAGTGTTGTATGTATTTCAAGCCACCGTCCAGGCGGACGGTGGCACCCACCTTGCATGTATGCCTCCACCGTCCAGCGGACGGTGGGGCCCTGTGTAATGTACGTGCGCTATCCGCACTGTCCACTGGACAGTGGGACCCACCATGATGCATGAAATGCATCCATACCGTCTATCCACTTGGTGTGATCTGTTCTAGGCCTGAACTGTTGGTTGGGTGGGCCCCTCATGTATGGGTTAGGCCCCTCTAATTGCAAAAGGTCTATGGGTTAGGCCCATTTGATTTGTAACATGCTTATGGGCTAGGCCCATTTGATCCATTTAAGGCCTATGAACTTGGGCCCACTTGATATGTAAAGCCTATGGGCTTAGGCTTACTCGATATTTAAGGCCTACGGGCTAGGCCCATTTGATTTATAAAATGCTTATGGGCTAGGCCCATTTGATGTACTTCAAGGCCCATGAAATTGGACCCTTTTGTTGAAATTTAAAGCCCATGAAAGTAGGCCATTTGATATATGTAAGGCCTAGGGGTTTAGGCCCACTTCGATATGCATACGAGGCCTATGGGTTAGACCTACTTAATTTATTGGAGGCTCATGGGTTAGGCCTATTTGATATATGTAAGACCTAGGGGTTTAGGCCCATTTGACTCATGTTAGGCCTATGGGTTGAGGCCAACTTGACCCACATGTGGGACCCAATTGGTGTGGCCCATTGGTTATACATTAGACTCATGAGACTAAGCTCATTAGATGCAACCCAAGGCCCATGGGTTTTGACCCATTGCAATGCACATAAGGCCCATTGGTGTGGCCCATTTATGTGGCCCATCTGATGAATAAAAGGCCCATAGGATACGGCCCATTTGATATATATATGAAAAGCCCAATGGGATGAACCTAAGGTCCATTGCAATGTGTAATCCCAATACCGATTATGTAGCGATGTTTAAGAAGATTTGTGCCTTGAGGGCAATGTTGGTTTGACGTCCACGTTACGAGTGTAATGTTGGTTGGATGTCCACATTACGACTCTCCTCAGGGCTCATTACTGGGCCGTACTTATCGTGTATAGGCCGTCCAGGTCCATCTACATTGTGAGATAGTTCATTTTATTATATCATGTTTAGTACAGTTTCATGACTCATGTTCATACACATCATATGTATGCTTGACGTGAGGATTGTCTGAACATAGCATTTGCCTTCGGGCACGTTATTTATGGGCTCCTGGTTAGGCGGTGTTGCCCTACATGAGCGCACATTATGTGCATGATTGGTTGCATGACTGGGTAGTGTGATTCATGCATTCCGCATTTGTGTGATATGGTTATTGTACGCCCTAGCGACATCAGGGCCGTAGCTTCCACAGACGCATCGTGGTTGGCAGGATTGGATACCGAAAATCTAGTTCTACATGGGGTACTATAGATATTCCTGGGTGAAAGTCCCTAAACCCTTATGGTACCAAGAGGTTGCTCCAACGTCTAGACCGAGTGGGTAGATGAGCGCTGAGTGCTGAATACCAGTTGGATGTGCTCTCCACTGTGTCGTGGTCGGTTGGAAGGGGGTGCGGCCTTACCCGCCCAAGAGTAGGGGGCAATGCTAGGCTGAGTTTGACCAGCTCGAGAAATAGGTCCGCTATCGACGAGTCGCGCCCGATATTGGCAGACGGATAGTGTGGTCTCTTCCACTCACCTTATTGCGTGCGATGTGGCGGCAATCTGGTTTAGAGTGTACTAAACCCCGGTGATATCCCCTATTTTGAGCTGTATTGATGTATGGACATTGATGAGGATCTGTATGCTTGAGTTGCATTGCACATCGCATGGCCTTAGGATGGCCGATACCATTCATGTCTTGCATCGCATAAGCCTTGGTATAGCTCATGGTATTATGGTCTTATCTGCATATTCCGCATTACTCTGTCATTGCATGTTCATATTACTACCTTGCGTACACACTTTCACCACCCTCTAAGCTTTCTGTAAGCTTATGCATGACTGTTGCGTGCAGGTGATGTTGGATTGCAGCAGCGCTGAGGCAGGAGCACGTTGCAGAGCATTTTGGAGTTTTTATTCTTTACCATTGTATTTCCCTTTATGCTCATTGTACTTGTAAAGTTTTTGATCATAGTGAAAATGTAATGGAGTTTTGGTTATTGTTTGTGGGTTATGCCTTTGGTTATGCTTATTACAAGTCAAACTGATATTTAAAATCCTCCTCGTAGCATCCCAGGATCGGAACCTGGCGAATGGGAGCTAGGAGCCGAGAATGGGGTTCTACGGAGGCTGTCGGCGCCGGATTCAGCGATCGGGAATTCTGTGAGCCCGGTTTCCGAGTTTGGGGCGTGACAACCCTGACCTCCACTCTCCCTACGCCTCTCTCTCTCCCCTCTCCTACTGATCTCTCTCTTTCTTTCTCTCACTCTCCCTCTCTCTCTCTCTCCCTCTTCCCTCCTCCTTTCCTCCCTATATTACCCTAGAACTAGGCCACTGGGTCGCCCCTACTCACCTCGATTCGAGCAGATTGGCACAGTGCGACAACTCAGCCCATCCGATCTTTCTCTCCTTCATTATTTCTACTAGAAACATCCAATAGTGGATGCCAAGCCTGGCTTAACTTGGCCCAGACTCAGTAGGCACAATGAGTCAAGCCCAGATTCAATATACTGACTCAGTAATGAGTCATGGTGCAACACAAGTGCACTCTTCCCGACTCTCTCTCTCTCTCTCTCTCTTCTTCTTCTTCTTCTTCTTCTTCTTCTTCTTTTATGCTTCTTTTTTTCTTCTATAGAGTCTCTGGACTTGACCTAACCCATCTTGATTCGAGCAGACTGTGCCAACTTAGTGGAGTACGACACTGAGTCTCACATGAAGCTCAGTCTTTCTCTTCCTACTCCTACTCTCTTCGTCTTTTCTCTCTCCCACTAGATTTTTAGTGGAAATCTCGAGGAAAACACAACCCTTTTATAGGCCTAAGGCTCGCTCATGACCGACCCTAGCTGTTACAGCAAATGGCCAGGATAGAGACCACTTCTCTCACTCTTTTCTCCACTTTCTACTTTGCATGGGAACAATCCATTCGTAGGATGGATCTCCTATTACCATGGCCCACCGGACAAGTGTATCTGATCAAGAATTGGGGCCCACTTCATCACGATGGGTCTGTTAGATAAACGGAGAAGATGAAGTGGCCGTAAATGGCAGTTCTCATCAATAGTCCAAGATTGTCATTCGAGCCATCTAGATGGATTAGATGGGGCCATTAATCTCTGTGGGCCCACCAATCCCACCATCACTCACTAATACATTGCATCTCACGAGTTTTTCCCTACCTCAACTCCTTTTCTCGTGTGGACTGGAGATCATCTTAGGGAAATGACAAGGGTTGTTGCTGCCCTAGCTCGAATGTTCGGGTTTTTCCAGAGAAGTTCGAGAGAGGGTTTAGATCACCCCAGCTCATGCTTCCCAAAGAGGAAGGGAATCCTTTTCCTTTCCATACGCAATGAAGTGTCCCTCTTTTCATGGCATTGAAGGGAGCGTTGGGCTATGCCTAAATGGGGGGTTAAGATTTGAAGATGCAGTCGCTCCTGGATTGTTAAGTTGGCAATCGAAATCGGTGGTGGTTTCCTGTTTTGAAAAGTAATATATATGGCCTAATTGTGCCACTATATATGTGCATGCACATGTGCATGGAGGCGTGTGAACTACGTGGTTCTGGTAAGATCAGTTGTTCGATCATGATGGATGGCTTAGATCATCCGAACAGTGGCTGAAGGTGGGCCACAACTCATCCAGAACAAACATTGTTCGTTTTAATACTCATTGGCGGGAGAAATGGGAGTGAATCCCTCTCTTATCGGATCAACACTTGATTAACCCGGCTGATAGTCCGGTGCATTGTGGTTGCACACAAGTAGTATGCACTCACTGTGTAAGATCCCAAATTTTCGTAACTTGAGCACATACTCATGCCTGAGAATTTTTTGTGTTAATAATGTAAATATTTGGATGTTTTAAAGTCTCACCTTGATTTTCTTTCCATTTTAATCACATCCAGTTACATTCACAAAGGTATTCATGAAAGTAAAATCAACTGTACTTATCATTCCATAATAATAAGAGAATTTAATAATTTGTCAACTGCCCTCTTAATGGGAGGTTATTACATTATTAAAGTATGCAGAGGAAATAAATAAAGTTAAATCATAAAACTATCTTCTTATTTATTTAGCATAATCCTCCGCAGGGAGATTGTCCTCTAGGTCTTTTGCTTGTGCACCACTTGCATCATCTATATGGTTAGAGAGGGTCAATGCCCTACTCATAGTGATGATTATCCTTTAAGATTAGCTATAATTCAAAAGATTCATAAAAGTAATGTAAGGGTTCTGATACTCTTGTACTCCACTACTACAAGATGTATTAACATGCGCAACCAATATATATGAATGCATGCCTAGAAAAATATGTTTGGCGCATCATACATAGTGATCATCACAACATATATTATAGTTCATAGAAAACTCGACTCGCCGCATATCCCATAACTATGGAGATTTACCGGCATGTCCAACATTAACATCGATTTATGTGAACATCTCAAGGTGACACAACAACGCGGTTAGGGGATTTACGTAATAC
This sequence comes from Magnolia kwangsiensis, assembly GCA_037074715.1. Lineage (NCBI taxonomy): Eukaryota > Viridiplantae > Streptophyta > Magnoliopsida > Magnoliales > Magnoliaceae > Magnolia > Magnolia kwangsiensis. The sequence goes on from CM073578.1 coordinate 77,030,461, forward strand.
GATATGTTCATAGAGCGACTATTTATGACATCTAATCGCGAAAAGTGATGTAACACGCATAGTGATTTACTTTCATCAATTGTGCACCACGCCAACCATCCTACGAAATTACATGCTGACCAAGAGGGACGCTACCCGAAATGCATTACGTCCACAATAAATATTTGAATCATTAGTTATGACACCTTTAACACATCACTTACACTGATAGAGAGATAAATCAAATCATGAGAGTTTTGAAATTCCAAACACATGCCCTAGCCTTAAAAGGAGATAACACAAGGCTAACATAATAAAGGAGAAGAGTAGCATTAAGATAACTCAACAAAAGAGAATAATGACAATAGCTAAATCAACAAAAGAGGAGAGTAGTAATGGCCAACTCAACAAAATTGGTAAAGGCAAGGGCAAGGCTTGTATCCATTGCCCCACATAAATTAATAAGGATAACGTATAATTAAAATCATAAATTAACCATAATTCCCAAAGGATAAATAATTGTTGGTGGTAAATTAAACAATTTCAGGGAAAGAATCATAATAATATGAAAGAAAAGCATGCAAGAGGAAAAATAAAACATATCAACTAAAATCAAGGTAAGCTTAAAGGAATCCCTCACCTTAGCCTTAGATCTAAACCCAAGGTAGATATCCATATAGAAATGCTTCTACATGAAAAGCCTCCACATGAATTACGACATCTCTTAAGTAAGAAGAAGACACCATACATATGGAGAAGGAAGAGGGCGTCTAGGTTTCTCCTTCTCTTTCTCTTTATTTCTTTTTCTTTTTCTTTTTCTCTCTCTCTTTCTTTCTTTTTATTTTTCCCTTTCTCTTTCTCTCTCTCTCTCTCTCTCTCTCTCTCTCCTTATGTGTTAGAAGATTGGGTGTGTGAGAGGAGAGGGGAACGCACACCCTTTTTAAAAGGGGTGGGCATGCGAGAGGGTGTATTTCACATCTCACTTGGATTGGATTTCTCCAATTTTTCTTTTTCTAATGATCTTTCTTTAAATATAATTCATTCATTGTGTTAGGATCGTCGAATAGAGTTGATCGTCGAATAGAGTTGGGGTATATGATTTTCTTGGTGATCCGAAATTTATATTGACCCTCCTAAAGGGTACTAAAATGAACTTGATCTCAATTAACGGTCCACACTTAATGATCAGGGCTTAATTTTGGAGAAAATTTGTAGTCAGGATAGGCAAATGGTTGGGCAAATTTTGATGGTTAATCAATGGTGGCAAAAGCCTAAATCTAAAATTTCACCTTCTTACTAAAAGGAACTAGCTTCAACCTTCAATGGTGTAGGATCATAAATCAATGCTTAAATTTTATAGAACCTCATAATCATATAAGACCAGAGTGTGGTCTAAATTTGAGTTACGATGGACGGAAAGAATTGTTTAAATTGGAAGATCTAGAATTATAAGGAGTCAGTAGGCCTTGACTGGATAACTTTATGCCTAAGAAAAAGCCTACCAAAGTGGGATCTTCAAATTTCATACTTGGTCCATATGATGGGCAATCCAAGTCATTCATATGAAAAAAAATATCCTACTATAGTTACCCATGGGGTTTCTTCACTCGATGGGTGCCAAAATCAATGGTTAAGGGGTTGATTTGTCAATTAGGTCACTTTTACAATGATTTAAGGGCTAAAATTTGACGTGTATGGTTAATTTATGATACATAGGCATGGTATAAAAGTTCACATCAAAGGGATCTTAGGAACCATGTGTAACGTCTCGAAAAAATCCGTACAGAGACCCGAGTACCAACTCGATCTAAAATCACTTAGGATTAATTCCTTTAAAAATTAAGCGTAAGTTAACTAACGCTATGTTAGATTAGCTGTGAAATTAGTACTGTTCACTTTAAATATGTTCTACAAGACCCAAAACTTGTAGAATCAATGACGCTATAACGTCCTGAAACCTAGGATCAAACTCTAAACCAGTTTTCTCTCAGGAACCCTTTGAAACTTTGTATTGGATCTAGACAGCGCGTCGAGAGTCCGATATCTACAATCTTAGACCATTATGACTGCTTGGTTGGACTTAACAATCATTTTCAAAATCAAGCCCAACTGATGTTCTGAGGCTATTTCATTGAGCCTGGAACAAGGAGTGTGAGAAAGAGTGAAATTCATAAAAATTTAAATGTCATTTAAATAAATTTGGCACGTTTCACTTACGGGTTCAATATAAGCATTCAGACCGTCAGAATCTAACCCAAATACACCCTTGTATCAGGGAAAATTTCTCACTCAGGTCAGTGTACTTGGAATCCTCGATCGAATCTCCGTGACTGCTGAACTGAAACTGGTCCACCACGTGCGATCTGGGAATACTACCAGACTAAAAACTTAATGTGATCAACATCCGGCATCCATGAGCTTAAGTCCGACCGCATTCGGCCAGGGGACCTCCAGAAATGCCCTTTTGGATCGAGAAAGACCCGATTTGGTTATAACCCAAGTATACCTTGGTTTAGAGTCTATGTAGGTGAGGTTTTAGCCTATATAAGGGTTTTAAACCCTCTCATATCTCTCCCATCCGAATTTGCAAGAAACCCTAGAACGAGAAGAGAGAGAAAGAGAGAGATTGTGAGAGAGTTGTGAGAGAAAATTCCTGCCACTTGATCCAGCTTCTACACGTGTTTAATCACCGTATTCCAATCACTCATTTGGTGATTCCAACTTATTTCTAGGTAAGAAAACCCTAACCTCAACCTATTTTAGGGATTCCTTCGATACAAGTAGCGAAGTAGCTGATGTATCTTGTGAATTAGGTTATCATACAGGCGTTGACGAAGCGTCGAGTTTCTGTTCGATTCGTTACGCTTCTACGTCGAAAGGTGAGGATTTTAGATGATTAGATTGACTGATTTCAAAGCTTTCAATGTCATTTAATAGTATATTATCGACGAGAACGCCGTTTGACATGTAGAACTTGCTGTCTGTTTTCCATTTCGACTGCGTACGGAGAATATGAGATTTAAGGTATTTTAGGCATTTATAGGAAATAATGTATACGTATGTATTTTGCTAAAATGATTACCATGTGAATTTGTCATGTTATGATAGTAGTGAGGTGTGCATGATCTGTTTGGCGAAGAGATTCGCCCGAATGTGCACTTTGGGTCGACATATGCTATGTAGACTAAAGTGTGTAGACTAAGTGTTTGTATAAATGTTTGTATTAGTATGTATTGAGTAAATGTTGTTGTAGATTAGTCTTGAGATTTGATTCTCAATTAATATGATGATGTACATGATTTTTCTCCATGTTGTTATTGAATTGATTTCCTTATATGTATGGAATACATGTGTTTGGTTGAATTGCTTACGTTGTATATTATAACATGTTGCTAACATGCTTGGATTATTTGTATTTCATTTTTGTTACTCTCATATGATCACTGACGTTGATTGCAAATGCTTGGGGCTATGCTCTAGTCCAGACAGTCGATAATAGATTCAAATTCGTGGTTGGCTTCTAATTGCCACGAAGGACGCGTCGATGAATGTGAGTCGTGCTTTGAGTTGGCGGCAGTGGTTAGGCCACACGAGGTGTTTTATGCACTTCATGTTGTTCAGCTTGAGGTGTGCTCGTACTAGTCGAGCCCGTCAAGTAACCCAACTGACCATTGTATGTTCACCTTGTATTGGTCATAACAGCTTCAACCTAGGGTACTGAACTTACCAGTGAAAGCCCTGTTAACCATGGTACCTTGATCCATAAAGACTCATGAGCCGGGCATGGTGGTATGGGACACCGTGGTCGAGCTATCGGCCTACGCTGGGGCCATAAATTTCCCCATAGTGACCAGTGAGCACTTTAGACCCGTGAGCCGATTGTGGTGGTATGTGACACTACATTCGAGCTGTCGGCCTACTCTGATTGGTGACGAGCCCTTTATAGTGACCTCGAGCGTATTCTGAGTTTACGTGAGGTGACGACCCTTCCGTAGCGACAAGAGTATAACTAGGCATGTATTGATAAGGTGATGGGGGAGCAGTGCAACGAGTGCGAGCAATAGCCCTGACAGCCCTTGCAGTGACCTATAAATATAACATCATATGAGACTACTAGGAGTGACGACCCTAGACAGGATCTGTGTTGGGATTGATATAAGGAAGGTGCCTTAGTTTCCCAATACTGCTGTATGAAAGGACTAATAACAACTCGGTAATCATTTCCACATCGCACTGTATGTGCCTGGAAGATGTGGAGCACTGAGGGAAGAAAGCATGTCGCGGACGTAAGATGGTGTCGCATGAGGGAGTATGTCGGTGAGGGCATCCATCATGTCATTTCATGCTTGCATTAACAACAGTATCTAGGAATGTCTGATCGTTTGCTTTACTATTATCGCGTGATTGATTTGATAACATGATAATCTTTGCTCTATGATTCCACTGAGTTGATCACTTACTCTCACATTACGGGATGGTGTTTGTAACACCTACCAGACTCTGTCTTAGATGCAGGTTGTGAGGAGATCCAGGAGCCGGAGCTGGACTTCTACGAGGACCAGGACGAGTTCTCGTATATGCAGTTCTCTAACGGCTTTGCGTAGGTGGCCTGGATCGGCGGGATTTGCTAGTTGGACCATATGACATTTTGATTTTTGATTTGATATATGTATATGTGACTCGAAAATATATTCATACTTTGGAGACAGTTCGAGATTATTTCATTTTTCATATAGTGATATATATATTCTTCAGTCTTCCGCTTGCGTTTTATTACTGGATCTGGAGTATGAATTGCAGTTTTGGTATAATCTTACTCATGTTAATGCTCTAACTCAGACAACATTGAATCATAAGCATATTTGTTGCATAAGTGATAGTCTGAAACTCGGGATCGGGTTTCTACACGACCCCCGATTTTCAGGGTGTTACGAGTTGGTATCAGAGCATGATTTGGATTAAAACGGACCTGGGTTATGGTCACGCGACATGCGCTGTCACCCTTTTGACTTAGTTGGGTGCGAGAAAAACCTAAAACCACTCATAGGACCCCAGTTTCTCCAATTGGCGAAGTTCACTCAAATTTATCATTTTGATGGAGTCCGTGTGCATCCGTGGTCATATGAAACGACCCCGGACCACTTCTAGTTCGTGTGTGGGTGGGTCTAGACCTCTATAGACCCTATCCCAGCCGTTAAAAATCGTTAAATGCGAATATACATCAAATAGTGCCCAAAATGGCCTGAAATAGTGCGAAACGGAGTCGTGGGCCTATCCATGCTGATCTAGGATGATCTGAGGTGGGACCCATACATTTTTGGGGACCACAGGGCAGGAGGACCTTGCTAAAATGGTGAGGTATCGTCGTTTGAGACAGAGAGTGGCGAGGACCTCGCTGGTTCGGTGAGGCCTCACCGTACAATGGGCATGAATCGGGCAGGCCATCGGGCTGACGCCATTTGGGGCCTAGTATAGCCCCTGTGCATAGGGGTCATCCATTAAAACCACCCCAAAGACCCACTTCCTTCACAAAAAACCCTCCCAAGCTCTCCCTTTCTCACATTTTTACTGTCCTCCCTCTCAAATCCCTTTTCAAATCACCCCCATTCCCGTTTTCTGCTACAACCAATGCCCCTCCATTGTTCACAACCGTACGCCCTTCCTTCCCTCTCCATTTTTATCCGTTGGAGCTCTCCTATCCTCCATTGGAGGCTAAAATTCATGTGAGCTTCAAACCCAACCCATCTCACCCTTCTCCCTTTGCAATCCTAGCATTTGGGGGCCTGTTTCACTCCTCTATAGGACCTAGATTCGTGCCAGCCCACTGGGTTAGCCATTTCTCCCCCTTTCCTCCATTTTCTATGGCTTTTTTAGAGGCTGTTTTAGCCTTTTTCTCCCTTTCCACCATCCTCTCTCTCATGGGAAAGAGGAAGACCACCGCAGATGAAGCTGGGCCTAGTCGCCCTTCACATTCAAGGAAGCCGAGAGGTGACACCGTTAGTTTAAGCGCTGCCGCTAGTCCAAATGTTGGGAGAGAGCTACATACTAAGCGGGATTTGGATCCTCGTGATCACATAGGGAGAGCACTGTTGGTAGGTTTGGCCCACGGTGCATATACGGATCGCAAGGTTCTGTTTGAGGTCCATGTGGATGAGCAGCGCTTTAGAGAGTTTTTGTTGTTTGAGCGCATCGAAGCTGCCAGGTGGGGTCTACTCTTTGAAGGCCAGTCTCATGCGAACGTAGGCACTGTTCGTGCCTTTTATGCTCATATTCGGGATCCTACGTTGGAGCCCTTATAGTTCAGGATTCCCTTTGATAGAGACCGGGTAGCCACGATCGATGTTCGGTTGATATCTCGACTTCTGAACGTGCCTCTTGGCGAGGTACATCCAAGTGCTAAGAACCTGAGGAGTGTTCATGAGTGAGATCGCCGCACTAGGTTTCTATGTGGTGGTTTAGTTGAGTGGCAGCGTAACAAGAGCCTCTTAGCATCCCACATGTCGGATGTTTTTCGCCTGTTATACCACATTTGCACGTTCAATGTGTATCCCAGGTCGACCAACCGCAGTGAATGTACGGGTCTCATGGTTGATTTCCTGTATCAAGTGGGCCAGGGAGAGAATGTGTGCATGCCCACGTTTGTGTTGTAACAGATCGTCCTCATAGCAAAATTGAGAAGAACGTCAGAGTCACTTCCCTTTGGCCGGCTCATATGCAGGATTACACTTGAGTTTGCTTACAGACTTGGGCCTTAGTTGCCTGTGCTAATTCATTTCATCAATGAGGCTACCATGAACCAGATGAGGATAGGGCCTCGGCAGTGTGAGGCTCAGGTTGATGATGACAGTGAGGGTGAATATGATAGCGAGGAGGATGAAAGTGAAGAAGAAGGTGGAGCGAAAATAGAGGAAGAAAGCCAGGAAGAAGAAGAAGAAGAGGAGGCTCAAGATACTGATGAGAGTCCTCCTCCCGCGACTCGGGCTGCTAGGGATGCTCATGTAGCCCGACTTGAGGAGAGTCAGGTTGCTTTGCGACGGGAAGTCCAAGAACTCCGGGTCAAGGTGAAACAAGAGCTTGAGGATACCAAGGCCGTCATGAAGCAGAAATTTGGCAAGGTGACTCACACCTTGAAGGCCATCCTGTGTTGTCTACAGGAGAAGGGTGCCCCTCCTCCATCGCCAGACTCGGACTAGTGATTAGGTTTCAGATGGTCGTAGTTAGGCTGTTTTCTATTTTCTGTGTGTGAGCCTGAGAAGGCTTAGTAGTTAGTTTATGTTGCAGTTGTAGCTTTGACTAGTTTAGTTTCTCATGTGTTTCTTGTCATGATGCATGTAAGGATATATCTCTTATATTGTGACAAATTTTGATTTAATGAAATGCATGGAGTTTCTTCAATTTGTTGTGTGAATGATTGTGGTGTGTTTGTGCTATTGTTGAAACTGATGAGGTTGCGCCCTATTTTGAATATAGGGAATGCCACCTAAGGCTACTCGGAGCACGACACGACTTACACTGGGTTAGCTGATGGATCGAGTTCCTCCCTAGAGCGATGACCATATGGACCCTGCTGTGGGCCCAATTCGTGAGACTGCACCTGAGTCTCAGCCTTCTGCAGTTCCTACGGTCGGACCACCACCTTTCACACCGCCTGTTAGAGAGAAGTTCCGTGCGTCTTTCTCAACGCAGTATGTGCCTCAGCCTGCTCCACCTCCTGATAGGTTTGAGCAGTTGATGATCATGATGCACCAGCAGCATTAGCAGCTTTTGATTACCATTGCAGGGGCCTTAGCCCAGGGTGGCAGTGCGACTCCTCCTGTGCATCCAGCTGAGGATGTTGGGACTTCGACTCAGGATGAGGATATGGCTCATCCTGCACCGCTTGCTTACCCTACGAGGAATACTTCTGATACACGGGGCCTACTTGAGCGATTCCAGCACTTGCGGCCTCCTACTTTTATGGGTTCTCACAGACTCGAGGAGGCCGAGTATTGGCTCGACCATGTCTCGAAGTGTAACATCCCGAAAATCGGGGGTTGAGTAAAAACTCCACTCCCGAGTTCCAGAACATCACTTATGCAACATAAATGTGTATGATTGAATGTTGTATGTGTTAATGTATTAAACATGAGTGGGATTAAGCCAAAACAGCATATCATACTCCAGAGACAGTTAAATTAACAAGCGGAAGACTGTGATACATATATATAATATATAATTGATTGTAAGTCTCCAGAGTGTGAACATGTTACCAGGTTAAACATATACATGTATACCTCAAAATAGAAAGAAAGAATATACATGAGTGCTCTAAAAATATAAAATGACAAGTGTCAAGGCATCTAATCAACCTCCCTGTAATCCCGTCGATCAGAACACGCATAAAGGAGGGATCCTCCTCATCATCATCAAGTCCGGCTCCGCCTCGCAGGCCGCGCCATCATCTGCAATTACAAAAGGGTCTGGTGGGTGTCCAGGAACACCGTCCCGTAACGTGGGAGTGAGTGAGCAACTCAGTGGAATAATAGAGCAGAGATTAGCATGTTATCAAATCAATCATGCGATAATAGTAAAGCAATAACTCAAACATTCCTAAATACTGTTGTTAATGCAATATGACATGACATGATGGATGAACTCACCGACATTCTCCCTCATACGGCACCATCTGCGTCCGCGGCATGCTTGCGTATCGCTCAGTGCTCCACATCTTTCAGGCACATGCAATGTGATGTTGATATGATTACCGCGTTATTATTAGTCCTTTTCATACAGCAATATTGGGAAACTAAGGTACTTTGCTTATATCAATCCCAACACAGATCCTGTCTAGGGTCGTCACTCCTAGTAATCTCATATGATGTATATTTTGTAGGTCACTGCAAGGGCTGTCAGGGCTGTTGCTCGCACTCGTTGCACCGCTCCCCCATCACCTTATCAATACAGGCTTACTTGTACTCTTGTCGCTACGGAAGGGTCGTCGCCTCCCGTAGACTCAGAATACGCTCGAGGTCACTACAAAGGGCTGTCAGGGCTGTTGCTCGCACTCGTTGCACCGCTCCCCCATCACCTTATCAATGTAGGCCGACAGCAAGCATATAGTGTCCCATACCACCATAATCTGCTCATGAGTCTGGGTTGCTCACTGGTCACTACGGGGAGGTTTGTGGCCCCAGCGTAGGCCGACAGCTCAACCACGGTGTCCCATACCACCATGCCCGGCTCATGAGTCTTTGTGGATCAAAGTACTATGGTTGACAGGGTTTTCAATGGTAAGTTCAGTATCCTAGGTTCAAGCAGTTATGACTCATACATGGTGAACATACAATGGCCAGTCGGGTTACTTGACGGGCTCGACTAGCACGAGCGCATCTCAAGCTGAACGACATGAAGTGCATGAAACACTTCGTGTGGCCTAACCATCGCCGCCAACCCAAAACATGACTCGCGTTCATCGACCCATCCTTCGTGGCAAATAGAAGCCAACCACGAATTCAATCCATTATCGACTTCCTGGACTAACGTATAGCCCCAAGCATTTGTGCACAACATCAGTAATCATATGTGAGTAACAGAAATGAAATACAGCAATACAAGCATGTTGACAACGTGTTATAACATACCATGTAAGTAAATCAACCAACACATGTATTCCATACATATAATGAAATCACTTCATATAGGCAACATGGTGGAAATCATATATATCACATAACGATTGAGAATTCGATCTCAAAACTAATTCGCAACACCATTTACCCAATACATATTAATACAAACATTTATACAAACACTTAGTCTACACACTTTAGTCTACATAGCGTATGTCGACCCAAAGTGCGCATTAGGGCGAATCTCTTCGCCAAACAGATTATACACGCATATATAATATCATAACACGATAAATTTACATGTCAAGCATTTCAGAAAAATACGGACGTATATAGTATTTTCTATAAATGCCTAAAATACCGTAAATCTCATACCGTACGTTTACGAAACGGAAAACGGACAGCATGTTCTACATGTCAAACGGCATGCTCGTCGATAATCTACTATTAAACGACATTGAAAGCTTTGAAATCAGTCAATCAAAGCGTCTAAAATCCGCACCTTTTGCCCTAGACGTGTATCGTTTCGAACGGAACGTCAATGCTTCATCAACGACGATCTGGCATCCTAATGCACAAGATACATAAGCTACATCGCTAATGAATCGAAGGAAACCCCAAAATAGCAAGTAGTTAGGGTTTTTCTTACCTAGGAGTGCGTTGGAATCACCAGAAGAGCGATGCAGGCAGGTGGATGTAGAACGAGGAGCAGCAGGGAAGACTTCCAGAAGAAAGCTCTAACTTCTCCCTCACTTTCTCTCTCTTTTCTCTCTTCTCTCTCCAAATTCGTATGGAATGAAAGAGCAAGGGTTTAAACCCTTTTTATAAGCCCAAACATGACCAAAATAGACTTGGGGCCAAGGTATATTTATTTTGTAACCAAAGAGGGCTTGTTCTGATCCAACGGAGCATTTCTGGAGGTCCTGTGACTGAATGCGGTCGGACTTAAGTTCCCTGACATTGGATTTAGGTCAGGCAGAGTTTTCAGTCCGATCGAATTTCCAGATCGACCGTGGCGGACCAGTTTCAGTTCAACGGTTATGGGAACTCGATCAGAACTACAGGTACCATGACATGTAAGGGAAATTTTTTCCGATCCGAGGGTGAAATTTGATTGAATTCTGATGGTCAGAACGCTTAGAAAAAGTGCACAAGCGAATGTGCCAGATTTCATAAATTATATTTATTTCTCACACTCTTCACTCTGAACCCAAGGAAATCGTCGTGGGACATCATCTGGACTTGATTTTTGAGGTGATTGTCAAGTCCAACTAGGCGGTCATATTCGTCTAAGTTTGGGATAATTGGACTTCCGACGTGCGGTCCAGAGCCGATACAAAGTTTCAAGGTGCTCCATAGAGCAATCGGGAATAGAGTTTGATCCCAGGATTTACGGTATTGTAGCTTCACCTATCCTCTACTTTTTGGCTCTAGCGGATCGTATTGAAAGTGATTGGTGCGAATTTCACAGGTCGTCTAGTGCAGCGCTAGTGATTCTCTTTAGATTTCTGAAGGAAGTAGCCTATAATGATCTCTATTTGAGATGAAATTTGGAGGGTGGAGCGAGGGTGTTTGGAAACGAAAGAAGGAAGAGTTTGAAGGGGTGGTTTTTACCAAAAATTGTACATTTGGAGCAAAAGGAGACCTTGGAGGGTCACTTTGTGAAGGAAGTACTTGATTGGGGTATTTTTAACGAATGACCCGCATACCAGGGGGCTATACAACACCCCAAACACCTCCAGCCCAAAGGACGGACCCAACTGGTGATTTTCACTAGCGATGCATCGCGGAATCGACGATGGCATCGCTGACAAAATCTCAAACTGGTGATGGTGGCCATATGGGCTGGGTTCCCCCTGCCCCCAGGGTCCCAAAAAAGTATGGGGCGAACCTTAGTTCATTGTGGTTTGGCCTAGAGAGGCCCAAAACTCCATTTGGGGTGTTCCGGGGCCAGTCTGTAAACTAAAATGAACTTATGCATCATGTAACATATGATTTTGGGGTAGGAGAAGCTAATATATCCAACTAACCCATCTGTTACAAAATATTTCAAATTTGGAATGGCCAAAAGGATAATTTTCACGAATTTTTACTATTCATTGTAAAATTTTGTCTAAGTATGATTTTATATCATTTTCATATTAGTATTAATTCCTAACATGAAAATACTGAGAAAGAATTGAAGAATGGGGTGGTGAGAGGAAAGATTTTGAAGGAATTGGGTGAAACGGGGTTTTTAAGCCCTAGTGATTGAGTGTAAGGGTTGTGGTTGTCCCACGACCCAAGGACATGTATTTTTGGGTTTGTAATTCTCCTATGATCATGACAAACCCGCCTCCTAATAACCTGCTAGCTACTTAGGTCGCCTCACACGACCTGAGATGCATTATGGACTCGATCGAAACGAACGAGTTGTGTAGACTTCGCCTATTGACGAAACTGCGATCCTATTAGTATTTTTAGGTTCTTCATCATGAAGACCTTAGGATTAGTGGTCTTTACTATTTACACTTGAGGATTTGTGTCTAATATGGAAGCACTTAGAGAAATTCGAAGAATGAGATGGTGAAGGGTGAGATTTTAAAGGAAACAGGGAAAAATTGACTTTTAGACCTTGGAATTGATCATTGAGAGTGAAATGGTTGACCCATTGCCTAAGGATGTCTAATTCCAGGTTGGCAAAAATCTGGGGTGTTACACGAAGATACTGAGAATGCAGCACTGCTCGGAGTCTGAGCAGGCTGAGTTGGCCACGTTCATGTTCGAGCAAGAGGCCAGTTTGTGGTGGGATAGTGTGTTGCAGACGGTTGCTGTTGACTACATATGGACTTGGGAAGCATTCGAGTTCCGATTCCATGAGAAATATTATCCCCAGACCTACCGGCACGAGAGAGAGAACGAGTTTCTACGCCTCAGGCAGGGAGGCATGTCAGTTACAGAGTATGATCATCGGTTTACAGAGTTGGGCAGATATGTCCCTACGATACTTGCCGACGAGCAGATGCGCATACGGAGATTTTTTGAGGGTTTGCGCCCTGACATTCGGTCGAAGATGTGTTGTGTCAGCATACCCTCCTATGTAGAGCTGATACATATGTCCATGAGGGCAAAGTAGGATGTTGATCGCCTAGCACATTCTCATGGCCCTGTGGTTGCTAGGCCATGGCCAGATACGCAGGACAGGCCATTTCTTGGCAAGAGGCCTCTCATCGACCCTCCTCCTTGGGCTACAGCGCCAGTACTTCCGATGAGGCACCCTGGTGTGACATGTGCTTACTATGGGAGACCGGGTAACACTGCAGAGAGCTACTTTGCTCAGATGAGGGATAACAGGTTTTTGTCGCCACAGAAGATCGACCGTCCTCACCCACAAGCATTATCTGCTCCACCCTTACGGTCGGCTCCTGCGTATCCTTCTTTCAGACCTCCAGTACCTCAGTTCAGGCCGCCTCAACGACCCATGGTATCGCGGCCGAACCGTCCACAGCAGGCACGGGTACATGCATTAACAGTAGAGGCATCCGGGACTGTAACGCCCGTGAAAAATCCATACTTGGGCTCGAGTACCAACTCGACCCGAAATTGCGTAGAATTAATTCCTATGGAAATTAAGCGTAAGTTAGCTAGCGCAACGCTAGAGTAGCTGGAAAATAGTCCCTGATCACTTTAAATACGTTCTACAAGACCCAAATCGAGTAGAACCAATGACTCTATAATACTCTATAACCTCGGATCAAACTCTAAGCAGGTTTGTTCTCTGGACCATTTTGAAAATCTATATTGGATCTAGACCGCGCGTCGAAAGTCCGATACCTCCTATCTTAGACCGTTAGAACCGCCTTGCTGGACTTGACAATCATTTCGAAAATCAAGTCCAACCGATAATCACAGGCTATTTCATTGAGCCCGGACTGAAGAGAGTGCGAATAGGGACAGAATTGGAATTTTAAATTCAAATCTGGCACACGACTTGACGCGTCAGTATTAAGCGTTCTGACCGTCAGAATTCAGCCAGATTACACCCTCGGATCAGGAAAATTTTCTATTTCATATCATGAGACATGCAGCCCTGATCTATGTGCGGTGACTGCTAAACTGAAACTGGTCCGCCACGTGCGATCTGCGAACCTTACCGGACTGAAAACTTAATACGTGCTAGATCTGGTACGCATGAGCTTAAGTCCGATCGCATTCGGCCAGGGGACAACCAGAAAGCATCTTTTGGACCAAAACAGTCCCAAATTGGATATGCACTAAGTGAACCTTGTACCGGAGCCTATTTTCAGCATTTTTAGGCTTATAAAAGGGATTGAAACCCTCACTCCTCTCTCCCATCCAAATTTGAGAGAAACCCTAGATTTGGAGGGAGAAAAGGTGACAGTTTGAGAGAGAGTGTAGGAGAGATTTTCCCATCTTCGTGCCACCTGTTGCACGTGCTGTAGCAACACTTTCTGATCACCAAGCCGGTGATTCTTCCACGTTTTCAGGTATGAAACGACCCTAGAAGTTGCTGATTTAAGGTTTGCTAGGATTCGTAGCATGTTAGCTAACGTAACTCGTAAAACAGGTTCTCTTATTGCCGTAGACGAAGCGTATACGCTCCGTTTGAAACGACACATCCATAAGAGATAAGGTGAGGATTTTAGACGCTTTGATTGACGGTTTCCAATGCTTTCAATGTCGTTTAATAGTAGATTATCGACGACATCGCCGTTTGACATGTACAACATGCTATCCGTTTTCCATTTCGTAAATTAACGAAGAATATGAGATTTAGGGTATTTTAGTCATTTGTAGGAAGTACTGATTACACTCATATTTTGCTGATGTGATTGACATGGTTTGTTGTTGCATTAGAAAGTTAGGAATACGTGCATAATTAGTTTGGTGAAGATATTCGCCAAATTGCACACTTCGGGTCTACATACTATATGTAGACTTAAGTGTGTAGTGTATGTGTTTGTATAAATGCTTGTATTAGTATGTATTGAATTAAATGATGTTATGAATTAGTTTGAGACTGATTTCTCAATTAATATGCTGACGTAAATGATTTCCTACATGTTGACTATGTACATGATTCCATTATATGCATAAAATGTATGTGCTTGAAGATTTGCCTAAGTTGTATGTTATAACATGTGTTAACATGCTCACATGATTATATTTCAATTCCAATACTCCTACATAAATTGCTGATGTGAATTCATATGTGTTTGGGACTATACTTAGTCCAGGCAGTCGGTAACCGAGTGCATTCGTGGTTGGCTGGTCTTGGCCACGAACGACGCGTCGATGAACGTGAGTCGTTTTTGGAGTTGGCAGCAGTGGTTAGGCCACGCGAAGTGTTTTACGCACTTCATGTCGTTCCACTTAAGATGCAATCGCGCTAGTCGAGCCCGTCAAGTAACCCGACTTACCGATGTATGTTCACCCTGTATGAGTCATAACTGCTTGAGCCTAGGGTACTGAACTTACCATTGTAAACCCTGTTAACCATGGTACCTTGATCCACGAAGACTCATGAGCCGGGCATGGTGGTATGGGACACCGTGGTCGAGCTGTCGGCCTACGCTGGGGCCACAAACCTTCCCGTAGTGACTAGTGAGCACCTAGTCTCGTGAGCAGATTATGGTGGTATGGGACACTATATTCTAGCTGTCGGCCTATACTGATCAGGCGACGAGTCCTTTGTAGTGACCGCGAGCGTATTCTGAGTCTACGGGAGGCGACGATCCTTCAGTAGCACTAGAGTACAGTAGGCCTGTATTGATAAGGTGATGGGGGAGCGGTGCAACGAGTGCGAGCAACAGCCCTGACAGCCCTTGCAGCGACCTACGAAATATACATCGTATGAGATTACTAGGAGTGACGACCCTAAACAGGATCTGTGTTGGGATTGATACAAGGGAAATACCTTAGTTTCTCAATCCTGTTGTTTGAATGGACTAATAGCAATTCGAAAATCATATCACCATACCATTGCATGTGCCTGAAAGATGTGGAGCACTTGAGGGTCGATTGCATGCCGCGGTCATAAGATGGTGCCGTATGAGGGAGATCGTCGGTGAGGGCATACATCACGTCATGTCATCTTGCATTAACAATAGTATTAGGATTGTCTGATTACTGCTTTACTATTATCGCATGATTGATTTGTGAACATGCTAATCTTTGCTCTATGATTCCACTGAGTTGATCACTCACTCCCACGTTACGGGATGATGTTTGCAACACCCACCAGACCCTGTTGTAGATGCAGGTGATGCTGAGATCCATGAGGCAGAGCCAGACTTCGACGAGGACCAGGATGAGTTCTCGTACATGCAGTATCATGATGGCTTTGCTTAGGCGACCTGGGTTGAGGGGACTTCAGTGTGACTATTTTGAACATTGATTTTGTTCATGTATATGTATATGAGACTCAGAGATATATTCATACTTTAGAGACAGATGAGATCTACTTTATTTTTCCTTATAGTGATATATATATTGTTTAGTCTTCTGCTTGCTTTTATCACTAGATCTGGAGTATGAATTACCGTTTTGGTATACTTTTACTCATGTGAATGCTTTAAATTATACAACATTGAATCATAATCATTTTTGTTACATAAGTGACGGTCTGAAACTCGGGAGTTGAGTTTATACACGACCCCCAATTTTCAGGGTGTTACAAGTTGGTATTAGAGCGTGAATAAAAGTATACTGGGCCTGGGTTATGGTATCGCGACGTACGTTGTCACTTCCTTTGACATAGGGGGGTGCGAGAAGGGTCTAGAAACACTTCTAGGATCGCAGATTCGCCAATAGACGAAGTCTATTTGAATCGATCGCACGATCGAGTCTGTAACGCTTCTCGGGTCGCGTAAAGCAACCCGGATAGCTCCTAGGTTGTTGGTGAGTGGGTTGAGACGTTCTTTGAATGATCCTAAACCCGTGAATGTGAATCCTTAGGCCGTGGGACAACCACGACCCCTGTATTCAATCGCCAGGGCTTAAAAACCCCATTTCACCAAAAAATCCTCAAAATTCTACCTCTCACCACTCCAATCTTCAATTCTTTCTTATCCTTTTCACGTTAGGCATCAAACCTAATGTGAAAATAACATAAAATAATACTTTCACAAAATTTTATAGTGAATAGTAAAATTTCATGAAAAATGGTCATAAGGTCATTCTAGCTTCACTTTCTTTAGAAAATAATAGTCTAGATGGATGTACTAGCTCCTTATACCCCAAAATCATATGCTGCATGATAGGGTTTTGTATTTAGGATTGCGGATTGATCCCGGAAAGCCCCGAACACATGTTTGGGCCTATTTATGTCAAAATACAATGAACCAAGGTTGGGACCGTACATATTTGGGGTCCTTGGACCATGGGGGACCAAACCCATGTGGTCCCACCACCCGACCAGAGGTTTGGTCGGCGATGTCATCGCCGACTAATGTGGTCGGTTGGATGCGTGGTCCGAGATCTGAGGATATTTTGGGTATTTCACGCCCCACATGTATGGTTCGTGGGTAGAAAACCCCTAAATCGTGCACTTCCTTCACAAATAGCCCTCCCCATGGCTCCATTTTCATTTTTTAGCAGCTATCTCCAAAATTCGTGATTCCAAACCACCCCTAGATCCATCCTTGGCCAAAAACGACCACCCTTCATCGTTCCCTTGAAGTTGGCAGCCCTCCCTCTTGAAGATTTCATCTTTTGGAGCTCTAAAAACCCCTAAATCGAGCTGAAATCGTGAGGTGCTCCATTCCACTTTTTCATTTTCATTTCTCCTTGAAAATATATCCTTGGGAAGCTTGAAGCATCCCTCTACAATTCCTAGATCTCTCTTTTCCAGTTTGGACAGCCACTTCTCCGTATTTTCTCCATTTTCTATGGCTTTCGTGAAAGCCATTTTTGGCCTTTTGTCACTCTCCACCATCTTATCTTTGATGGGTAAAAGGAAGACTGCAGTAGACGAGGCTGGGCCAAGTCGCCTTGCTCAATCGAGAAGACCGCGGGGTGGTGTCGCAAGTTCAAGCACCGCCACAGGTCCAGCTATATCCCGAGAGTTCCATACAAAGTGGGATTTGGATCCCCATACTCATCTTGGGTGAGTAATTCTATCAGAGATGTCTCACAGCTAATACACTGATCGCAAAGTGTTGTTTGAGGCAGACGTGGAAGGGCGATTGTTTGGCGAATTTTTGTTGTTCAAGTGCATCGAAGCTGCGCATTGGGGTCTGATCTTTGAAGCTCGCGCTCGTGCTAATGTGAGCACCGTTCGTGCCTTCTACGATAGTATCCAGAATCCTACCTTGGTGCCATTGCAGTTTAAAATCCCTTTTGGTAGAGATCGGATGGCTACGATCGATGTGCGGCTGATTGCGCGACTTCTGAACGTACCTCTTGGTGATGTTCATCCTAGTGAGAAGAATCTGAGGAGTAGGCGTGAGCGAGATCACCGTACCAGGTTCCTGTACAGTAAATTGGTTCCATGGCAGCCTAATAATAGCCTCAAGGCGACGTATATGTCTAATGATTTGCGCCTGCTGCACCATATCTGCACGTTAAATGTGTATCCCAGGTCGACGAATCGCATTGAGTGTATGCGCCTTATGGTTGATTTCCTGTATCTGGTGGCCCAGGGAGAGAACGTACGTATGGCCACTTTCATCTTGCGACAGATAATCCTCATAGCCAAGTCAAGAAAAATGTCCGAATCGCTTCCTTTTGGCCGACTGATATGCAAGATCGCGCTTGAGTTTGCTTACAGACTTGGGCCGGAATTGCCAGTTTCAATTCATAGCATTGATGAGTCGACTATGGTCGAGATGAAGATTGGGTCTCAGTACCGTGAAAATCATCTTGAGGAGGATAACGAGGATGACTCTGATGATGAGGAGGATCCAAGTGAGAGAGAACCTGGAGCAGAAGTTCAGGAAGAGGCAGAAGAGGAGGCTCAGGATACAGATGAGAGCTCTCCTCCTTCTGCTCAGGCTACTGGCGATGATCGTATTGCTCGGATCAAGGAGAGTTATATCGCCTTGCGAAGGAAAGTTCAGGAACTTCGCGCTGAAGTCGAGGATGCCAAGGCCGTTACGAAGTGAAAATTCGGCAAGGTGACTCGCACCTTGAAGGCGATCCTGTGTTGCTTGTAGGATAAGGGTGCTCCTCCGTCACCCGACTCAGACTAGCGATGCGACCTTTGATGTTGTTGTTAGTAGTTAGTCATTTCCTGCTTTATGTTTTGTAAGCTTGTTAGGGCTAGTGCTATGCTTATGTTGCTGTTGTAATTTTAACTATCTTAGTTCCCATGTATTTCTCGTCATGATGCTTGTAAGGATATATCCCTTGTATTGTGACAATTTTGATTAAATGAAATGCATGGAATGCCTTTGACTCTTATGTGAATGATTGCGGTGTATTTGTGCTATTGAGACTGACAAGGTTGTGCCCTATTTTGAATATAGGGAATGCCACCTAAGGCTACGAGGAGCACGGCTCGGCTTGCATTGAGTGAGCCTATGGATCAGACTCCTTCGCAGTCTGACACCCATGCGGACCCTGCTGTGGGCCCGATTCCTGAGACAGTTCGTGCGTCTCAGCCTACTGCTGGTCCTACAGTTGGACCACCGCCGTTCACACCACCAGTCAGAGAGCCTTATCGTGCATCTTCTTCGACACAGCACACGCCATAGCCTGCTCCACCTCCTGACAGATTTTAACAGATGATGGCTATGATGCAGCAGCAACAACAGCTTTTGACTACCATTGTGGGGACATTAGCCCAGGGTGGGGGTGTGACTCCACCTGCACCACCTGCGCATCCAGCTGGGGATGCTTATACATATGCCCAAGATGAGGGCATGGCTCATCCTGTACGACCTGCTTACCCTGCGGGGAATGCCGCAGATACAAGGGGCCTATTAGAGCGATTCCAGCGCTTACGGCCTCCCACTTTTATGGGTTCTCACAGACCCGAGGAGGTCGAGTACTGGCTCGACCGTGTGTCGAAGTTATTGTGGATGCTTCATTGCACAGAGGCCGAGCAGGTAGAGCTGGCTACATTCCTGTTTGAGCGAGAGGCCAGCCTGTGGTGGGATAGCGTATTGCGGACCGTTGCCGCCGACTTTATATGGACATGGGTAGTGTTTGAGTTTCGCTTTCATGAGAAGTATTACCCCCAGACGTACAGGCATGACCGGAAGAATGAGTTTCTCTGCCTCCGACAGGGAGCCATGATAGTCACGGAGTATGCGCATCGGTTTACGGAGTTGGGCAGATACGTCCCTACTATTTTGGCTGATGAGTAGATGCGCATACGGCGCTTTTTGGAGGGTTTGCGATCGGATATTCGGTCGAAGATGTGCTGTGTGAGCATTCCCTCATATGCGGAGTTGATTCACATGTCTATGCGGGCAGAGCAGGATGTGGATCGACTTGAGCGATCTCGTGGCCCGGCTGCTTCTAGGCCACGACCAGACTTTTCAGACAGGCCCTTCGTGGGCAAGAGGCCTCGTGTCGACCCTCCTACTCGGGCTCTAGCGCCAGCACCATCGTTTCAGCGCCACGAGTTATCGTGCACATACTGTGGGAGGACGGGCCACTTGACGCAGAGTTATTTTTCTCAGATGCGGGACAGTGGGTTCTCGCCACCGCAGAAGATCGACCGTGCACATTCACAGGCGATATCAGCACCCCCTATACGGTTAGCTCCTGTGCACCCTTCTTTCAGACCTCCGGTATCGCAGATCAGATAGCCTCCACGGCCCATGACATAGAGGCTGAACCGGCCACAGCAGGCACGGGTTCATGCATTTACAGCTGAGGCAGTTACAACACCGACTTCTCAGCATTCGGCCTTCGAGGTCACTGCCCATATTGGAGGTACTCCTATTCTCGTGATGGTAGACACTGATTCCACAATTTCTTTGATATCACGTGCTGTAGTTAGGCGTCTTGGGCTACAGACCATTACTATGGATGGGGTGCGTGTCCTTACAACTCATGGGGATTATTCAGATGTTACCCAGATGTGTGAGGGTTGTTTGGTGGATCTGGGAGGCAGGACAATGGCTCTTGATCTTGTTGTCGATCCCTCTCTTGTTTATCTCAACGTCATTCTTGGCATGGAGTAGTTGACTGCTGGGAGGGCCAAGATTGACTGCGAGACTCGTATGGTGACGGTGTACGAGCTAGAGGGCACGCCTTTCACATTTTCAGTCCGGGTAAATCTCCCTTTCCGCATACTTAGTTACGCCACTTTATTGCGAGATGCTGGTGCCCAGGTACTTGAGCATACGCCAGTCGTTTTCGAGTTTGGGGATCTATTCAGGAAGATCCCTGGTTTGTCGCCCCGACGAGAGATCGATTTCACTATCGATCTGGTTCCTAGTTCTACGCCCATCTCACTACCGACGTATCGCATGGCACCATGTGAGATGAAGGAGTTGAGGACGCAGATTGATGGTCTGATAGAGCTTGGCCTTATACGGCCTAGTATGTCTCCTTGGGGAGCACCGTCCTATTCGTGAGGAAGAAGGACGGTTCGATGCGATTATGTATTGATTATCGCAGGCTGAACCAGATCACGGTGAAGAACAAGTATCCTTTACCCATGATCGATGACTTGTTTGATCAGCTGAGAGGAGCGCAGTACTTCTCGAAGATTGATCTTCAGTCGAGATATCATCAGTTGCGCGTCAGGGATGAGGACGTGCAGAAGACAGCATTCAGGACCAGTTTTGGCCACTACGAGTTCCTCGTGATGTCGTTCGGTCTCACGAACGCACCAGCCGTGTTCATGGATCTGATGAACCGGGTATTTCGACCTTTCTTCTATCGATTCGTTGTTGTATTCATTGACGACATTTTGGTGTACTCTAGGAGTCGAGAGGAGCATGAGGAGCACTTACGTTTAGTCCTGGATACGCTCAGACAGCATCAGTTGTTCGCACAGTACAAGAAGTGCGACTTCTGGAAGCAGGAAGTGAAGTTCCTGGGACACGTGGTGTCCAAGAATGACATGGTAGTTGACCTGTCTAAGGTAGCTGCGGTGCAAGACTGGGAGCAGCCTGGTTCTATCACTGAGGTGAGGAGTTTCTTGGGTCTCGCTGGCTACTATCGGCGCTTCATACAGGACTTCTCGAAGATCGTGAGACCCTTATCTCAGTTGACACGGAAGGACGTGAAGTTTGCCTGGAATGACGAGGCGGAGTCAGCTTTTCAGGAGCTGAAGGACAGACTTACGTCCGTCCCTGTGCTAGTATTGCCAGAGCAAGGGGTTAGATACACTATATATACTGACGCGTCTAGCGTTGGTCTGGGTTGTGTCCTTATGCAGAGGGACAGGGTAATTTCGTATGCCTCGAGACAATTAAGGAAGCACGAGGAGAATTACCCTACATACGACCTAGAGTTGGCAGCCATTATATTCGCACTGAGACTCTGAAGACATTACCTCTACGGAGAGGAGTTCGAGCTCTTTTGCGACCACAAGAGCCTCAAGTACATATTCACGCAGCGAGACTTGAATATGAGGCAGCGGCGATGGATGGAGACGTTGAAGGACTTCAAGTTTGAAGTCTCTTACCATCCTGGGAAGGCGAACCTAGTGGCTGATGCGTTGAGCCGCAAGAAGGAGATAGAGTTTACGGCTCCGCTGATAGTTGCTAAGTGGGATATGGTTGAGTTTTTACGAGACTTTGAGCAGAAACTCACCGTAGAGGAGCCGTTTGAGTTCATCGCACATGTACCGGTGCGATCTCAAATCGATGACCAGGTCATCGAGGCATAGAGGGACGACGCGCATCTGATTGAGCTTCGAGAGCAGGCCAGTGATGATGCAGACGCCGAATGGCGAGTTGGTATGGATGGGGGCTTACGTTATCATGGCCGCCTATGCGTCCCAGATGTCCCTGACTTGAGACGAGAGATTCTCGAGGCTGCGCATTGTACTAGACTCGCGATGCATCCAGGCAGTACGAAGATGTATCGCGACGTGAAGAGGACATATTGGTGGGAAGGTATGAAGACCCATATAGCAGAGTTCATGTCCCGTTGTCTCACTTGTCAGCAGGTGAAGGCAGAGCATCGCCGACCACCTAGACTTTTGCAGCCTATGCCGATCGCAGAGTGGAAGTGGGATTTCATTTCCATGGACTTCATTTCAGGGTTGCCGAAGATGAGGAATGGACATGATTCCATTTGGGTGATCGTCGACCGTCTGACGAAGTCGGTGCACTTCCTACCGATCAGAGTTACGAACTCTGCAGACGAGCTGGTTAGACTATACATCAGAGAGATTGTGCGTCTGCATGGAGTTCCGCTGGAGATCGTGTCAGACAGAGACACGCGGTTTACTTCTATTTTCTGGACTCACATTCAGGAGGCTATGGGTGTGAAGTTGAAGTTCAGTACTGCCTTCCACCCACAGACAGACGAATAGACAGAGCGGGTGAACCAGATCTTAGAGGACATGTTACGAGCTTGCGCATTGGACTTCAAGGACAGTTGGGATGATTGTCTTGCTTATGCGGAGTTTGCGTACAACAACAGCTTTCAGACGAGTATCGGTATGGCACCTTACGAGGTGCTGTACGGGTGACCTTGTCGCGCACCGCATTGCTAGGCAGATGTCGGTGAGCGTAGCTTGATTGGCCCAGAGTTGGTGCAGGCGACGTCAGAGAAGATCGATATCATTAGGCGTCGGCTTCTCACAGCGCAGAGCAGACAGAAGAGTTATGCCGATACGAGACGGAGGCCACTAGAGTTCACAGTTGGGGATCATGTGTTCTTGCGAGTTTTCCCTATGAAGGGAGTCCTTCGGTTCGGGAAGAAGGGGAAGCTAGCATCGCGATTTATTGGTCCATTCCAGATCCTCGATCGTGTGGAAGAAGTGGCTTACCGACAGACTTTACCCACGCCTCTCGCGAGCGTTCACAACGTATTTCATGTTTCTATGCTGAAGAAGTACGTTGTTGATCCTTCCCATATCATCAGATGGGAGCAGGTGCAGTTAGGAGAGGATGTTACTTATATCCTGCGACTGACACGTATCCTAGACAGAAAGGAGCAGGTACTGCATAGCAAGGTGATTCCCCTTGTGAAGGTATTGTGGACTCATCACTCTGAGGAAGAGGCTACATGGGAGACAGAAGCCGAGATCAGAAAGAACTACCCACAGCTTCTTGAGGAGTACGAAAAGGTATAAATTTCGAGGATGAAATTATTTATTAAGGGAGGTAGATTGTAACGCCCGTGAAAAATTCATACTTGGGCTCGAGTACCAACTCGACCCGAAATTGCGTAGAA
The DNA here is from genome assembly GCA_037074715.1 of Magnolia kwangsiensis. Classification (NCBI taxonomy): domain Eukaryota; kingdom Viridiplantae; phylum Streptophyta; class Magnoliopsida; order Magnoliales; family Magnoliaceae; genus Magnolia; species Magnolia kwangsiensis. Next base: position 77,054,358 of record CM073578.1, read on the forward strand.
TTAATTCCTATGAAAATTAAGCGTAAGTTAGCTAGCGCAACGCTAGAGTAGCTGGGAAATAGTCCCTGATCACTTTAAATACGTTCTATAAGACCCAAATCGAGTAGAACCAATGACTCTATAATACTTTATAACCTCGGATCAAACTCTAAGCAGGTCTGTTCTCTGGACCATTTTGAAAATCTATATTAGATCTAGACCACGCGTCGAAAGTCCGATACCTCCTATCTTAGACCGTTAGAACCGCCTTGCTGGACTTGACAATCATTTCGAAAATCAAGTCCAACCGATAATCACAGGCTATTTCATTGAGCCCGGACTGAAGAGAGTGCGAATAGGGACAGAATTGGAATTTTAAATTTAAATCTGGCACACGACTTGACACGTCAGTATTAAGCGTTCTGACCGTCAGAATTCAGCCAGATTATACCCTCGGATCAGGAAAATTTTCTATTTCATATCATGAGACTTGCAGCCCTGATCTACGTGCGGTGACTGCTGAACTGAAACTAGTCCGCCACGTGCGATCTACGAACCCTGCCGGACTGAAAACTTAATACGTGCTAGATCTGGTACGCATGAGCTTAAGTCCGATCGCATTCGGCCAGGGGATCACCAGAAAGCATCTTTTGGACAGAAACAGCCCCGAATTGGATATGCACTAAGTGAACCTTGTACCGGAGCCTATTTTCGGTGTTTTTGGGCTTAGAAAAGGGGTTGAAACCCTCACTCCTCTCTCCCATCCGAATTTGAGAGAAACCCTAGATTTGGAGGGAGAAAAGGTGAGAGTTTGAGAGAGAGTGTAGGAGAGATTTTCCCATCTTCGTGCCACCTATTGCACGTGCTGTAGCAACACTTCCTGATCACCAAGCCGGTCATTCTTCCACGTTTTCAGGTATGAAACAACCCTAGAAGTTGCTGATTTAAGGTTTACTAGGATTCGTAGCATGCTAGCTAACGTAACTCGTAAAACAGGTTCTCTTATCGTCGTAGACGAAGCGTATATGCTCCGTTTGAAACGACACATTCATAAGAGATAAGGTGAGGATTTTAGACGCTTTGATTGACGGTTTCCAACGCTTTCAATGTCGTTTAATAGTAGATTATCGACGGCATCGCCGTTTGACATGTACAACATGCTATCCGTTTTCCGTTTCGTAAATTAACGAAGAATATGAGATTTAGGGTATTTTAGTCATTTGTATGAAGTACTGATTACACTCATATTTTGCTGATGTGATTGACATGGTTTGTTGTCGCATTAGAAAGTTAGGAATACGTGCATAATTAGTTTGGCGAAGATATTCGCCAAATTGCACACTTCGGGTCTACATACTATATGTAGACTTAAGTGTGTAGTGTATGTGTTTGTATAAATGCTTGTATTAGTATATATTGAATTAAATGATGTTATGAATTAGTTTGAGACTGATTTCTCAATTAATATGCAGACGTAAATGATTTCCTACATGTTAACTATGTACATGATTCCATTATATGCATAAAATGTATGTGCTTGAAGATTTGCCTAAGTTGTATGTTATAACATGTGTTAACATGCTCACATGATTGTATTTCAATTCCAATACTCCTACATAAATTGCTGATGTGAATTCATATGTGTTTGGGACTATACTTAGTCCAGGCAGTCGGTAACCTAGCGAATTCATGGTTGGCTGGTCTTGGCCACGAACGACGCGTCGATGAACGCGAGTCATGTTTGGAGTTGGCGGCAGTGGTTAAGCCACGCGAAGTGTTTTACGCACTTCATGTCGTTCGACTTGAGATGCGATCGCACTAGTCGAGCCCGTCAAGTAACCCGACTGGCCGATGTATGTTCACCCTGTATGAGTCATAACTGCTTGAACCTAGGGTACTGAACTTACCATTGTAAACCCTGTTAACCATGGTACCTTGATCCACGAAGAATCATGAGCCGGGTATGGTGGTATGGGACACCGTGGTCGAGCTGTCGGCCTACGCTGGGGCCACAAACCTCCCCGTAGTGACCAGTGAGCACCTAGTCTCGTGAGCAGATTACAGTGGTATGAGACACTATATTCTAGCTGTCGGCCTACACTGATCAGGCGACGAGTCCTTTGTAGTGACTGCGAGCGTATTCTGAGTCTACGGGAGGCGACGACCCTTCAGTAGCAGTAGAGTACCGTAGGCCTGTATTGATAAGGTGATGGGGGAGCGGTTCAACGAGTGCGAGCAACAGCCCTGGCAGCCCTTGCAGCGACCTACGAAATATACATCGTATGAGATTACTAGGAGTGACGACCCTAGACAGGATCTGTGTTGGGATTGATACAAGGGAAGTACCATAGTTTCCCAATCCTGCTGTTTGAATGGACTAATAATAACTTGGAAATTATATCACCATACCATTGCATGTGCATGGAAGATGTGGAGCACTTGAGGGTCGATTGCATGCCGCGGTCCTAAGATGGTGCCGTATGAGGGAGATCGTCGGTGAGGGCATACATCACGTCATGTCATATTGCATTAACAACAATATTAGGCTTGTCTGATTTACTGCTTTACTATTATCGCATGATTGATTTGTGAACATGCTAATCTTTGCTCTATGATTCCACTGAGTTGATCACTCACTCCCACGTTACGGGATGGTGTTTGCAACACCCACCAGACCCTGTTGTAGATGCAGGTGATGCTGAGATCCAGGAGGCAGAGCCAGACTTCGACGAGGACCAGGACGAGTTCTCGTACATGCAGTATCATGATGGCTTTGCTTAGGTGACCTGGGTTGACGGGACTTCAGTGGGACTATTTTGAACATTTGATTTTGTTCGTGTATATGTATATGAGACTCAGAGATGTATTCATACTTTAGAGACAGATAAGATCTACTTTGTTTTTCCTTACATTGATATATATATTATTTAGTCTTCCGCTTGCTTTTATCACTGGATCTGGAGTATGAATTGCATTTTTGGTATACTTTTACGCATGTGAATGCTTTAAATCAGATAACATTGAATCATAATCATTTTTGTTGCATAAGTGACGGTCTGAAACTCGGGAGTTGAGTTTATACACGACCCCCGATTTTCAGGGTGTTATAGGGACAGAGACTACTCAGCTCTTGGCCTCTGAGGTCACAGCCCACATTGGAGGTACTCCTATATTTGTGATAGTGGATACAAGATCCACGATTTTATTGATATCGCATTCAGTAGTCAAGCGCCTTGGGCTACCGACTACTCGGATGGATGGGGTGCGAGTTCTTACAGCGCACGAGACTTTTTCTGATGCCACCATGATGTGTGAGGGTTGTTTGGTGGATCTGGGGGGCAGGACGATGGCTCTTGACCTTATCGTCGACCTCTCTCTCTATTATCTCGACACCATTCTTGGCATGGATTGGCTGACTGCAGGGAGGGCCGAGATTGACTGCAAGACCCGTATAGTGACAGTCTACGAGCCGGAGGGCACGCCCTTTTCATTTCCAGTGCAGGTTAATCTCCCTTTCCGAGTGTTGTGTTATGCTTCCTTATTGAGGGATGTTGATGCCCCGACACTTAAGCGCACGCCAGTAGTTCGTGACTATGAGGATCTATTTAGGAAGATTCCTGGGTTGCCACCTCAGCGTGAGATCAATTTTACTATCGACCTGGTACCTGGTTCGATGCCCTTCTCACTACCAACGTATCGCATGACACCGTATGAGATGGAAGAGCTGAGGAAACAGATCGATGATCTATTGGAGGTTGGCTTCATAAGACCGAGTGTGTCTCCTTGGGGAGCACCGGTGCTATTTGTGACAAAGAAGGATGGTTCAATGCGATTGTGTATTGATTATCGCAGGTTGAATCAGATTACGGTGAAGAATAGGTACCTTTATCCAGGATAGATGACCTGTTTGATCAGCTGAGAGGAGCACAATACTTCTCGAATATTAATCTGCAGTCAGGGTATCACCAGTTGCGCGTCAGGGATGAGGACGTGTAGAAGACAGCTTTTAGGACCAGCTTTGGCCACTACGAGTTCCTCGTGATGTCGTTCGATCTTACGAACGCACCAGCCGTGTTCATGGATCTGATGAACAGGGTATTTCGGCCATTCCTCTATCGATTCGTCATTGTGTTTATAGACGACATTTTGGTATACTCCAGGAGTCGAGAGGAGCATGAGGAGCACTTGTGATTGGTCCTGGATACACTGAGACAGCATCAGTTGTTCGCATAGTATAAGAAGTGCGACTTCTAAAAGGAGGAAGTCAAGTTCCTGGGACATGTGGTGTCCAAGGATGGGATGGCAGTGGACCTTACTAAGGTAGCCGCGGTGCAGGACTGGAAGGGACCTGGTTCAGTCACTGAGGTGAGGAGTTTCCTAGGTCTTGCAGGTTACTATTGACGATTCATTCGAGAATTCTCCAAGATAGCCAGACCCTTGAGTCAATTGACACGGAAGGATTTGAAGTTCGCCTGGAATGAAAAGGCGGAGGCAGCTTTTTAGGAGCTGAAGGACAGGCTTATGCCCGTCCCTGTGCTAGTATTGCCAGAGCAAGGGGTTAAATACATGATATACACTGACGCGTCTAGCATTGGTCTGGGTTGTGTCCTTATGCAGAAGGACAGGTTAATTTTGTATGCCTCGAAACAATTAAGGAAGCACGAGGAGAATTACCCTACACACGACCTTGAGTTGGCAGCCGTCATTTTCGCATTGAAGCTCTGGAGACATTACCTCTACGGAGAGGAGTTCGAGCTCTTTCGCGACCACAAGAGTCTCAAGTACATATTCATGTAGCGAGACCTGAATATGAGGCAGCGACGATGGATGGAGACCTTGAAAGACTTTATGTAACACCCTAAAAATCGGGGGTCGTGTAGAAACCCGACTCCCAAGTTCCAGACCATCACTTATGCAACAAATATGATTATGATTCAATGTTGTCTAAGTTAAAGCATTCACATGAGTAAGATTATACCAAAACTGCAATTCATACTCCAGATCCAGTGATAAAACGCAAGCGGAAGACTGAAAAAAATATATATCACTGTACGAAAACAAAATAATCTCAAACTGTCTCCAAAGTATGTATACATCACTAAGTCTCATATACATGTCATAAAGTAAGAAATAAATGTCAAGTGATAGTCCACTAGCATGTCCCGCCGATCCTGGCCACCTACGCAAAACTGTTGGAGAACTGCATATACAAGAACTCATCCTGATCCTCGTAGTAATCCGGCTCTGCATCCTGAATCGCCTCATCACCTGTATCTAAAACAGGGTTTGGTGGTGTTGCAAACACCGTCCCGTAATGTGGGAGTGAGTGATCAAATCAGTAGAATAATAGAGTAAAGATTAGCATGTTATCAAATTAATCACGCATTAATAGTAAAGCAAACAATCAACCATCCCTAGGTACTGTTGTTAATGCAAGCATGAAATGATATGATGGATGCCCTCACCGACATACTCCCTCATACGGCACCATCTTACGCATGCAGCATGCTTGCGTTCTTCAGTGCTCCACATCTTCCAGGCACATGCAATGCGATATGGATAATGATTATCGAGTTGTTATTAGTCCTTTCATTCAGCAGTATTAGGAAACTAAGGTACTTCCCTTATATCAATCCCAACACAGATCCTGTCTAGGGTCGTCACTCCTAGAAATCTCATACAATGTTGTATTTGTAGGTCACTGCAAGGGCTTCCAGGGCTATTGCTCGCACTCGTTGCACCACTCCCCCATCACCTTATCAATACAGGCCTAATGTACTCTCGTCGCTACAGAAGGGTCGTCGCCTCCCGTAGGCTCAGAATACGCTCGCGGTCATTACAAAGGGCTCGTCACCAATCAGAGTAGGCCGATAGCTCGAATGTAGTGTCCCATACCACTACAATCGGCTCACGAGTCATAGGTGCTCACTGGTCACTACGGGGAGGTTTGTGGCCCCAGCGTAGGCCGACAGCTCGACCACGGTGTCCCATACCACCATGCCCAGCTCATGAGTCTTTATAGATCAGGGTACCATGGTTAACAGGGTTTCCAATGGTAAGTTCAGTACCCTACGTTCAAGCAGTTATGACTCATACAGGGTGAACATACAATGGCCAGTCAGGTTATTTGACGGGCTCGACTAGTACGAACGCATCTCAAGTCGAACGACATGAAGTGCATGAAACACTTCGTGTGACCTAACCACTGCCGCCAACTCAAAACACGACTCGCGTTCATCGACGTATCCTTCGTGGCAAATAGAAGCCAGCCACGAATTCAATCCATTACCGACTGCTTGGACTAGGTCATAGCCCCAAGCATTTGTAAATCCACATCAATAATCATATGAGAGTAATAGAAATGAAATACAACAATACAAGCCTGTTAACACATGTTATAGCATACAAAGTAAGCAAATCAATCCAACACATGTATTCCATACATATAAGGAAATCAATTCATATGGCAAACATGATGGAAATCATATACATCCGCATATTAATTGAGAATTGAATCTCAAAAATAATTCACAACACCATTTACTTAATATATACTAATACAAACATTTATACGTACACTTAGTCTACACACTTTAGTCAACATAGCATATGTCGACTCAAAGTGCACATTTGGGTGAATCTCTTCGCCAAACAGATCATGCACGCATTCTTAATATCCTAACATGACAAATAACTATGGCAAACATTTCAGCAAAATGTAGATGTAAACAGTATTTCCTACAAATGACTAAAAAGTCCTAAATCTCATATTTTCCATACGTTTACGAAACGAAAAATGGACAACATGTTCTACATGTCAAACGGCATTGCCATCGATAATCTACTATTAAATGACATTGAAAGCTTTGAAATCAGTCAATCAAAGCATCTAAAATCCTCACCTTTTTCCCTAGACGCGTATCAGTTCGAATAGGATGTATACGCTTCGTCACCGGCGTAAATGCGACCTAATGCACAAGATACATAAGCTATTTTGATAATGAATCGAAGAAATCCCTAAAATAGCAAGTGGTTAAGGTTTTCTTACCTAAGAGTACATTGGAAATCACCGAAAAAGTGATTGGGATGCGGTGCTTCGATATGAGCGAAAGCTGGTGCAAGTGGAGGGAAATCTCTCCCACAAGTCTCACTTTCTCTCACTTTCTCTCTCTCTCTCTTTATCTAGGGTTTGTTGTAAATTCGGATGGGAGGGTTTTGAGAGGGTTTAAAGCCCTTATATAGGCTAAAACATAACCTAAATAGACTTGGGAACAAAGTATCTTGGGTTATAGCTAAATCGGGGCTGTTTCGATCCAAAAGAGCATTTCGGGAGGTCCCCTGGTCGAACGCGATCGAAATTAAGCTCATGATCACTGGATGTTGTCCACACCAAGTTTTCAGTTCGGTAGAGTTCGCAGATCGCACGTGGCGGTCCAGTGTCAGTTCAGGGGTCGTCGTACCTAAATCAGGTCTACAAGTCTCATGATATGAAAGAGAAATTTTTCCTGATCCGAGGGTGAAATTTGACTGAATTCTGATGGTCAGAATGCTTAATAATAACGCGCAAAGACTCGTGCCAGATTTGAATTAAAATTTCAAATCTTTACCCATTTCTCACTCTCTTCACTCCAAGCTCAATGAAATAGCCCAGAGCATTGGTTGGGCTTGATTTTCGAAATGATTGTCAAGTCCAGCTAAGCGGTCATAACCATCTAAGATTGTAGACATCGGACTTTCGACGCGCGGTCTAGATCCAATACAAAGTTTCAAAGGGTTCATGAGAGCAAACAGGTTTAGAGTTTGATCCTAAGTTTCAAGGTATTATTGCGTCATTGATTCTACAAGTTTTAGGTCTTGCAGAATGTATTTAAAGCGATTGATGCTAATTTCTGTAATGCCCGTGAAAAATCCATACTTGGGCTCGAGTACCAACTCGACCCAAAATTGCATAGAATTAATTCCTATGAAAATTAAGCGTAAGTTAGCAAGCGCAACGCTGGAGTAGCTGGGAAATAGTCCCTGATCACTTTAAATACATTCTACAAGACCCAAATCGAGTAGATCCAACGACTCTATAATACTCTATAACCTCGGACCAAACTCTGAGCAGGTTTGTTCTCTAGACCACTTTGAATCTTTGTATTGGATCTAGACCATGCGTCGAAAGTCCGATACCTCCTATCTTAGACCGTTAAAACCGCCTAGCTGGACTTGACAATCATTTCGAAAATCAAGTCAAACCGATAATCACAGGCTATTTCATTGAGCACGGACCCAAGAGAGTGCGAATAGGGACAGAATTGGAATTTTAATTTTAAATCTGGCACACGACTTGACGCGTCAGTATTAAGCGTTCTGAATGTCAGAATTCAGCCAGATTACACCCTCGGATAAGGAAAATTTCTATTTTATATCATGAGACTTTCAGCCCTGATCTACGTGCGGTGACCGCTGAACTGAAACTGGTCCGCTACGTGCGATCTGCGGACCCTGCCGGACTGAAAACTTAATACGTGCTAGATCTGGTATGCATGAGATTAAGTCTGATCGCATTCGTCCAGAGGACCACCAGAAAGCATCTTTTGGACCGAAACAGCCCCGAATTGGATATGCACTAAGTGAACCTTGTACCGGAGCCCATTTTCGGCATTTTTGGGCTTATAAAAGGGGTTGAAACCCTCACTCCTCTGTCCCATCCGAATTTGAGAGAAACCCTAGATTTGGAGGGAGAAAAGGTGAGAGTTTGTGAGAGAGAGTAGGATAGATTTTTTCATCCTTCGTGCCACCTGTTGTTAGTGCCTAAGTAACACCTCCTGATCACCAAGCCGGTGATTCTTTCCCATTTTCAGGTATGAAACAACCCTAGAAGTTGCTGATTTAAGTTTCACTAGGATCCATAGCTTTTTAACCAATAGGTCTTGTAAAACAGGTTCTCTTATCGCCGTAAACGAAGCGTATACGCTCCGTTCAAATTTACGCATCCATAAGAGACAAGGTGAGGATTTTAGACTCTTTGATTGACGGTTTCCAACGCTTTCAATGTCGTTTAATAGTAGATTATCGACGGCATCGCTATTTGACATGTACAGCATGCTATCCGTTTCCTGTTTCGTAAATCAACGAAGAATATGAGATTTAGGGCATTTTAGTCATTTGTAGGAAGTACAGATTTCATTCATATTTTGCTGATGTGATTGACATGGTTTGTTGGCGCATTAAAAAGTTAGGAATGCGTGCATAATTATTTTGGCGAAGAGATTCGCCTAATTGCGCACTTTGGGTCGACATACTATATGTAGACTTAAGTGTGTAGTGTATGTGTTTGTATAAATGCTTGTATTAGTATGTATTGAATTAAATGATGTTATGAATTAGTTTGAGATGGATTTCTTAATTTATATGCTGACATAAATGCTTTCCTACATGTTGACTATGTACATGATTCCATACTATGCATGAAATGTATGTGCTTGAAGATTTTTCTAAGTTGTATGTTATAGCATGTGTTAACATGCTCACATGATTGTATTTCAATCCCAATACTCCTACATAAATTGCTGATGTGATTCCATAATTGTTTGGGACTAGACTTAGTCTAGGCAGTCGGTAACCGAGCGAATTCGTGGCTGGCTGGTCTTGGCCACGAACGACGCGTCGATGAACGCCAGTCGTGTTTGGAGTTGGTGGCAGTGGTTAGGCCACGCGAAGTGTTTTACGCACTTCATGTCGTTCGACTTAAGATGCGATCGCACTAGTCGAGCCCGTCAAGTAACCCGACTGACCGATGTATGTTCACCCTGTATGAGTCATAACTGCTTGAACCTAGGGTACTGAACTTACCATTGTAAACCCTGTTAACCATGGTACCTTGATCCACGAAGATTCATGAGCTGAGCATGGTGGTATGGGACACCGTGGTCGAGCTGTTGGCCTACGCTAGGGCCATAAACCTCCCCGTAGTGACCAGTGAGCACCTAGTCTCGTGAGCAGATTATGGTGGTATGAGACACTATATTCTTGCTGTCGGCCTACACTGATCAGGCGACGAGTCCTTTGTAGTGACCGCGAGCGTATTCTGAGTCTATGGGAGGCGACGACCCTTTAGTAGCAGTAGAGTACAGTAGGCCTGTATTGATAAGGTGATGGGGGAGCGGTGCAACGAGTGCGAGGAACAGCCCTGGCAGCCCTTGCAGCGACCTACGAAATATACATCGTATAAGATTACTAGGAGTGACGACCCTAGACAGGATCTGTGTTGGGATTGATACAAGGGAAGTACCTTAGTTTCCCATCCTGCTGTTTGAATGGACTAATAACAACTCAAAAATCATATCACCATACCATTGCATGTGCCTGGAAGATGTGGAGCACTTGAGGGTCGATTGCATGCCGCGGTCGTAAGATGGTACCGTATGAGGGAGATCATCGGTGAGGGCATACATCACGTCATGTCATCTTGCATTAACAACAGTATTAGGATTGTCTGATTTACTGCTTTACTATTATCGCATGATTGATTTGTGAACATGATAATCTTTGCTCTATGATTCCACTGAGTTGATCACTCACTCCTACGTTACGGGATGGTGTTTTTAACACCCACCAGACCCTGTTGTAGATGCAGGTGATGCTGAGATCCAGGAGGTAGAGCCAGACTTCGACGAGGACCAGGACGAGTTCTCGTACATACAGTATCATGATGGCTTTGCGTAGGTGACCTGGGTTGACGGGACTTCAGTGGGACTATTTTGAACATTTGATTTTGTTCATGTATATGTATATGAGACTCAGAGATGTATTCATACTTTAGAGACAGATGAGATCTACTTTATTTTTTCTTACAGTGATATATATATTGTTTAGTCTTCCGCTTGCTTTTATCACTGGATCTGAAGTATGAATTGCAGTTTTGGTATACTTTTACTCATGTGAATGCTTTAAATCAGACAACATTGAATCATAATCATTTTTGTTGCATAAGTGACAATCTGGAACTCGAGAGTTGAGTTTATACACGACCCTCGATTTTCAGGGTGTTACAATTTCACAGTTAAATTAGCGTAACGCTAGTTAACTTACACTTATTTTCTAAAGAAATTAATCCTAAGTGATTTCTGATCGAGTTGGTACTCGGGTCTCAGTACGGATTTTTCCGAGGCATTACACTTTAAGTTCGAGGTTTCCTACCATCCTGGCAAGGAGAACCTTGTGGCTGACGTGTTGAACCGCAAGAAGGCGATAGAGTTTGCGGCTCCGCTGATGGTTGCCGAGTGGGACATGGTTGAGTTTTTGCAAGACTTTGATCAGAAACTCACCGTGGAGGAGCCATTTGAGTTCTTCACACATGTTCAGGTTCGACCTCTTATCGATGATAGAGTCATCGCGGCGCAGAGGGATGATGTACATCTGATTGAGCTTCGAGAGTAGGCTAGTGATGATGCAGACGTTGAGTGACAAGTTGGAACGGATGGGGGCTTACGTTATCGTGGTCGCATATGCATCTCAGATATCCCTGACTTGAGACGAGAGATTCTCGAGGCTGCGCACAGTTCCAGACTTACGATGCATCCGGGCAGCACAAAGATGTATCGTGACGTGAAGAGGACCTATTGGTGGGAGGGCATGAAGACCCACATCGCAGAGTTCGTGTCCCGTTGTCTCACTTGCCAAAAGGTGAAGGCAGAGCATCGCCGACCTCCTGGTCTCCTTCAGCCTATGCCTATAGCTGAGTGAAAGTGAGACTTTATTTCTATGGATTTATTTCGGGACTGCCGAAGACGAGGAAGGGACATGATTCTATTTGGGTGATTGTCAACCGTTTGAAGAAGTCGGCGCACTTCCTACCGATCAGAGTTACGAACTCTGCAGATGAGTTGGCCAGACTATAAATTAGGAAAATAGTGCATCTACATGAAGTTCCCTTAGAGATCGTGTCGGACCGAGACACACGTTTTACTTCTATTTTCTAGACTCGCATCCAGAAAGCTATGGGTGTGAAGTTGAAGTTTAATACTGCTTTCCACCCACAGACGGATGGACGGACAAATAGAGCGGGTGAAATAGATTCTAGAGGACATGCTGCGGGCTTGCGCATTGAATTTCAAAGACAGTTGGAATGATTATCTTACATATGTGGAGTTCGCGTACAACAACAGTTTTCAGGTGAGTATCGGTATGGCACCTTATGAGGCCTTGTATGGGCGTCCTTGCCGAGCACCACATTGCTGGGCAGAGGTCGGTGAGCGTATATTGATTGGCTCAGAGATAGTGCAGGCGACCTCGGAGAAGATTGACATCATCAGACGCCAGCTTCTTACAATGCAGAGTAGACAGAAGAGTTATGCCGATACGAGACGGCGACCGCTAGAGTTCACGGTTGGGGATCATGTATTTTTGAGAGTTTCCCCTATGAAGGGAGTTCTTCGGTTCGGGAAGAAGGGGAAACTAGCACTGCGATTCATTGGTCCATTCCAGATTCTTGACCGTGTGGGTGCAGTGGCTTATCCTCTGGCTTTGCCTACGCCTCTCGTGAGCGTACACAACGTATTTCATATTTCTATGCTGAAGAAATACGTTCCTAATCCTTCTCATATCATCAGATGGGAGCAGGTGCAGTTAGGTGAGGATGTTACGTATATACTGCGACCGACGCGTATATTGGATAGGAAGGAGCAGGTATTGCGTAGCAAGGTCATCCCCCTTATGAAGGCATTATGGACGCATCACATTGAAGAAGAGGCTACATGGGAGACGGAAGCCGAGATCACAAAGAACTACCCATAGCTTCTCGAGGAGTACGAAAAGGTACAAATTTTGAGGATGAAATTTATTGTTTAAGGGGGGTAGATTGTAATGTCTCGGAAAAATTTGTACAGAGACCCGAGTACCAACTCGATCTGAAATCACTTAGGATTAATTCCTTTAGATATTAAGCGTAAGTTAACTAATGCTATATTAGATTACCTGTGAAATTAGTACTGTTCGCTTTAAATATGTTCTACAAGACACAAAACTTGTAGAATCAATGACGCTATAACGTCCTGAAACTTAGGATCAAAATCTAAACCAGTTTGCTCTCAGGAACCCTTTGAAACTTTGTATTGGATCTAGACCGCGCGTCGAGAGTCCGATATCTACAATCTTAGACCATTATGATCACTTGGCTGGACTTGACAATCGTTTCGAAAATCAAGCCCAACTGATGTTCTGAGGCTATTTCATTGAGCCTGGAGCAAGGAGTGTGAGAAAGAGTGAAATTCATAAAAATTTAAATGTCATTTAAATAAATCTGGCACGTTTCGCATGTGGGTTCAGTATAAGCATTCAGACCGTCGGAATCTGACCCAAATACACCCTCGGATCAGGGAACATTTCTCACTCAGGTCAGTGTACTTGGAATCCTCGATCGAATCTCCGTGAACGCTGAACTGAAACTGGTCTGCCACGTGCGATCTGGGAACACTACCAGACTGAAAACTTAATGTGATCAACATCCGGCATCCATGAGCTTAAGTCCGACCGCATTCGGCTAGGGGACCTCCAGAAATGCTCTTTTGGATCGGGAAAGACCCGATTTGGTTATAACCCAAGTATACCTTAGTTTAGAGTCTATGTAGGTGAGGTTTTAGCCTATATAAGGGCTTTAAACCCTCTCATAACTCTCCCATCCGAATTTACAAGAAATCCTAGAAAGAGAAGAGAGAGAAAGAGAGAGATTGTGAGAGAGTTGTGAGAGAAACTTCCTGCCACTTGATCTAGCTTCTACACGTGTTTAATCACCGTATTCCAATCATTCTTTCGATGATTCCAACTCATTTCTAGGTAAGAAAATCCTAACCTCAACCTGTTTTAGTGATTCCTTCGATACAAGTTGCGAAGTAGCTGATGTATCTTGTGAATTAGGTCATCATACAGGCGTTGACGAAGCGTAGAGTTTCTGTTCGATTCGTTACGCTTCTACGTCGAAATGTGAGGATTTTAGATGCTTAGATTGACTGATTTCAAAGCTTTCAATATCGTTTAATAATAGATTATCGACGAGAACGCTGTTTGACATGTAGAACACGCTGTCTGTTTTCCATTTCGACTGCGTACGGAGAATATGATATTTAGGGTATTTTAGGCATTTATAGGAAATACTGTATACGTCTGTATTTTGCTGAAATGATTGCCATGTGAATTTGTCGTGTTATGATAGTAGTGAGGCATTCATGATCTGTTTGGCGAAGAGATTCGCCCTAATGCTCACTTTGGGTCGACATACGCTATGTAGACTAAAGTGTGTAGACTAAGTGTTTGTATAAATGTTTGTATTAGTATGTATTGAGTAAATGTTGTTGTAGATTAGTCTTGAGATTTGATTCTCAATTAATATGATGATGTACATGATTTTCCTCCATGTTGTTATTGAATTGATTTCCTTATATGTATGGAATACGTGTTTGGTTGAATTGCTTACGTTGTATGTTATAACATGTTGCTAACATGCTTGGATTGTTTGTATTTCATTTTTGTTACTCTCATATGATCACTGATGTTGATTGCAAGTGCTTGGGGCTATGCTCTAGTCCAGGCAGTCGGTAATAGATTCAAATTCGTGGTTAGCTTCTAATTGCCACGAAGGACGCGTCGATGAATGTGAGTCGTGCTTTGGGTTGGCGGAAGTGGTTAGGCCACACGAGGTGTTTTATGCATTTCATGTCGTTCAGCTTGAGGTGCGCTCGTACTAGTCGAGCCCGTCAAGTAACCCGACTGACCGTTGTATGTTCACCTTGTATTGGTCATAGCTGCTTGAACCTAGGGTACTGAAATTACCAGTGAAAGCCCTGTTAACCATGGTACCTTGATCCATAAAGACTCATGAGCCGGGCATGGTGGTATGGGACACCGTGGTCGAGCTGTTGGCCTACGCTGGGGCCACAAACCTTCCCGTAGTGACCAGTGAGCACTTTAGACCCGTGAGCCGATTGTGGTGGTATGTGACACTACATTCGAGCTGTCGGCCTACTCTGATTGGTGACGAGCCCTTTATAGTGACCTCGAGCGTATTCTGAGTTTACGTGAGGTGACGACCCTTCCGTAGCGACAAGAGTATAACTAGGCATGTATTGA
The DNA here is from genome assembly GCA_037074715.1 of Magnolia kwangsiensis. Classification (NCBI taxonomy): domain Eukaryota; kingdom Viridiplantae; phylum Streptophyta; class Magnoliopsida; order Magnoliales; family Magnoliaceae; genus Magnolia; species Magnolia kwangsiensis. The sequence continues at coordinate 77,069,448 of CM073578.1, forward strand.
TAAGGTGATGGGGGAGCAGTGCAACGAGTGCGAGCAATAGCCCTGACAGCCCTTGCAGTGACCTATAAATATAACATCATATGAGACTACTAGGAGTGACGACCCTAGACAGGATCTGTGTTGGGATTGATATAAGAAAGGTGCCTTAGTTTCCCAATACTACTGTATGAAAGGACTAATAACAACTCGGTAATCATTTCCACATCGCACTGTATGTGCCTGGAAGATGTGGAGCACTGAGGGAAGAAAGCATGCCGCGGACGTAAGATGGTGTCACATGAGGGAGTATGTCGGTGAGGGAATCCATCATGTCATTTCATGCTTGTATTAACAACAGTATCTAAGAATGTCTGATCGTTTGCTTTACTATTATCGCGTGATTGATTTGATAATATGCTAATCTTTGCTCTATGATTCCACTGAGTTGATACTCAGTCTCACGTTACGGGACGGTGTTTGCAACACCTACCAGACTCTATCTTAGATGCAGGTTGTGAGGAGATCCAGGAGCCGAAGCTGAACTTCTACGAGGACCAGGACGAGTTCTCGTATATGCAGTTCTCTGACGGCTTTGCGTAGGTGGCCTGGATCGGCGGGATTTACTAGTTGGACCATATGACATTTTAATTTTTGATTTGATATATGTATATGTGACTCAGAGATGTATTCATACTTTGAAGACAGTTCGAGATTATTTCATTTTTCATACAGTGATATATATATTCTTCAGTCTTCCGCTTGCGTTTTATCACTGGATCTGGAGTATGAATTGCAGTTTTGGTATAATCTTACTCATGTTAATGCTCTAACTCAGACAACATTGAATCATAAGAATATTTGTTGTATAAGTGATAGTCTGGAACTCGGGAGTCGGGTTTCTACACAACCCCTGATTTTCAGGGTGTTACACCATGTGATCTAGAATTTAAGGTTATAGGTTAATGGCATTTTTGTTATTATTGCTGATATGAGAGTTTTAAGAAATCTAATGGTTCTACATGGTTATAGGCCCTTTTCTAAGTAATTCTTACAAAAGAACTTATATCTAAATCATTATGACTAAATAATTATTCATTAAACTAATTAAGGAAATGTACATATATCAACCAACATAATGGATGGTCCGATGACATGTGAAAAATAGAAAAACTTGATAGTTAGTATTCTGATTATTTATGTAAGTGGTTGTATGGTTAGTTTTGTAAATGGATGATCATAAGTGAGTTTTTGGAGTGATCAAGAGGTAAAACATCTATACCGTTAGATTCAAGTGACTTGCTTATATATATATACATTTCTTAGATCATAATTTTGATGGTGGGTTAAGCATATTCATAGGTGGTGAATAAGATGAATGGATTATTATCTCAATTTGATATGTGTACAAGTGGACGTTGAGATCAAGTAGATAGTTTACTATGATCAGGTGGTCTAAACTTAGAGTGGACGATTAAATATCTTTTCCTAGCGATGAATAGTTGAATGAATGTTTAGTTATGATGGACAAGTGAGAATACTTGGGTATATGATGATCTAATCTCAAAATCAATGGTCAAATGGCTTAATCTATGAATGAAAATTATTTCCAATGGTCAGACTCGTATTGGAGAATGGATGTAAAGTTAGGATAGCTAGATTGGTATCGTATACATGTGCATAATAAGTTAAATTCCATGGTAACACTTGAGAACTTTCAATACTCGAGTATTAAAAAGTTTGGGGTGTTATACATTGCCTAAAAGTGGAGTCCACTAAAAGGTGTGATCCAATCCACTCTGTCCAGTAGCTTTTGCAAGTCCCCGTGGGTCATTTGACCGGAGATGAGACAGATCCATTGCATAGGTGGGCCATACCATTTGAAATATGGCCTTTAAATGCCTATTATCGTTGATCTGATGGTGCAATCTTCCTCAATTTTGATAATCTGAGTACAAGGGGTTAGACCATGCACAAAGTTAATTTAATGATGATGTAAGTACTTTTGTGTTTAGCTCACATGGATCATCAAATTTTGTAAGACAAAAGTTCTTCAAGGTCAGATTGCAAGTATGGAATCACAACTACTCTACATGCATGAAGATGAACTCAAGATCAACATATCTTCTCAAGTAGTCGTTGTCAAATTTTAAGACAAGATCAAGTCAAAGTTCAAGACAAGGTGTCCCATATATTTGTTAAAACACATGTGGTATAACCTTAAAAAGACCTTAGGTTTAGGTACTCTCAAAAATTCATTAACTTAGGTTTTTATATGTGTTTTTGTTATGAAATTTGGCCAACCTAACTTTTGGTTCGGCTAGCCTAACTTCCTCAGCCAGCCTAACTTCAAGCCTGAGAAAAATAACAAATTCTATTGAAAATTTATCTAGCCTAAGTTTTAGTTCGGCTAGCCCAAGAAAGTTCAGGTCAAATTTTATTAATGTAAACTTTTAATTTTTGTGGGAATTCGGCTAGCCGAATTATGAAGTTTGGCCAACAGAATTTGAGCTCAGGCCAACCAAATTTTGGATAAATCTTATCCCATCTAATCCAATAGCCGTTGAAACAAATCTGGTGCAATCCTGCTAGTCGAAGCCAGTCTTAGGCTAGCCGAATTTCCAACATCTTTGTATATAAATTAAGGATTTCTCTCATTCTAAATTATAACGAAAATTTACTATAATCCTTTTGCAAGAGAGAGAGAAGCTCAAGTCCTCGGCAAGCTATCTATTTGATATTTATAATTTAATTTATAACTTATTCAATTCCATTTTCTCAAGATCATTTTAATATTATTCTGAGAGAGTAATCTATACTCTTATTTAAGATTTAAAGAGAATTGAATCAAGTAGCATTTGGGTTTTTCATTTATAAATTTTATAAAACCATATACCTTTTCTATTTGATTGAAGACTACGTCATCTATGTTCAAGAAAGAAATTCATCTGCTACAAGTTTCTACCATGTCTTCAAATCTCAATTTGAAGATAAGTACATTATTTTACTATATTTCATATTAGGTTTCTCTATGATAACCTGTGAAAATCTCAGTGGGGTTTTTATTTGTGATAACCCGTCAAAATCACAAAAATGAGTTTTTATTTTTGATAGCCCTTCAAAATCACAAAAGGGGTTTTTATTGTGATAGCCCGTGAAAATCATAAGGAACTATATTAGGTTGTTAATGTGAACTTATGAAAACCTTATTATAGTGAAATTCAAAATTACAAGGGTAGTAATTTTAGGAGTGGAGTAGGTGCATTTGTTTTAAGCATTGAACTACTATAACTCATTGTGCTGTGTGGTGAATGCTTTAATCTTTTGGTGGTGGATATAATTTATTATTTCATTCTTTGTGGTGAAGGCTGTAATTCTTTTATCTTCTCTTGTTAGTTTGAAAGATTGATTTTAAAGACATTCATGAAATAAGGGTGTCCTACCTAATATTTTAAGTGAAGGTTGTCCTACGAATCGTTTAGAATCCGGGTTTCAATACTCAGGTGATTGAGATTTTTGTATTATTTACATATTCCACATTTATTTCGATTATTTGGCATTGTCCTATTCATCCCCCCTCTAGGACATCGTTAGCTTTCCTTTTCAGATGATCAAATGACTTGATTATAGTGGTCAAGTGATGGATCTCCAAATTGGGTTGGGGTGAATATGACGAATCTTACGATCTAGGTCCTAATTTTTAGGGTGATCTTAGATTAGAACTTCCCATGACCCATGATGGTCTTGACTTTCTGATTAGGGTAATTAAAACCCTAAGTTGGATATCGCAGCAGTCGTGATGGACTATTTTAAAGATTGATCAGATCGTTGTAGGCCAAAATATGTGAATGTTCGCTTTAATTAGATTCATTTAATGCTTAGCTGGGTTTGCATTTATGTTATATTAGGTTATAGGGTAATACTCGAGTACCGAAAGTGTGAGGTGTTACAGGAAGCCCTGGAGTAACATTCGTGAATGCCCACAATGGGGTTCAGTGTCAAGCCCAATTTGATCTGTGAAACATGGCGAATACATAACAAGGGGGTCACTTCACATTATCTTAGCCTCCCCCGACCAAGAGTGCTTTTTAATTCCTTGCACAGGGGAATTCAGTTACATTTTAACAAGCTCCCCTTAACGGGAGCCATTGGATTTAAGAAATTGATCACTATGCTGAATAAGTAGAACATGCCTTGTCGTGAGAGACATCGGTCCCTCAAATGAGCTACACATAAATATAGGAGTTGTAGGAGGGGCTCCAAACCATGCAAAATCAGCTTCAAAGATAACAAGGGGTCGATCTCCCCTTAATAAAATTCAAGGACTTGTGTCATTTTCTAGATGTGCAGGTACTTTAGAACTTCCAAGTACCCAAGTTCAAAAGAATTTACAACAACAGATGTCCTACAACACATCTTAAGGAATTTTGTGGAGAATTGAATGTAGTTAAGGGAAATGAAGGAACGTTGATCTGCCTACTTCAGAAATCTCTAAAAGGTGATGCTTTGGACCGGTACACTTTCCTGGATTGTAACTGAATTAAGACCTGGGAACAACATCACATGTATTTGTCGAAAACTTTACCTACAATCTCAACATGGCTCTCAAAAGAGCAGTCTTGACAGCCTTAATACAAAAGGGCAATGAAATGCTATCAGCATAGTAGGGTGATGGTAAGCGATGACCGCTAGAATGAGCACTCTGATCGACGACGAGGAGAAAATCTCCATGATCGACCATTTAACAAATTCGGGCATATCTAGATATTTGATCTCGCATCCTTATGTGAACTTTTCTCAACTCATCTATGTTAGAGAGCATGTGGAAGTGGGAATACGCATAGGAACAATCACTTTATGGCCTCATCAGGCTGCTCCAACTAAACGAAACAGGGTCGAAGGAAGACCCATGGGAAATGGAAATTGAAACAAAAATGGTGTTGCCCAAGCCAACATCATTGCTACTGTTTAAGGCACCCAACATGCACCAAAGCCGGGGCAATAGCAATAATAGAAGTATTGTCCTCAACATTAGCAATAGAGATATTAACTACTACCACTACCATAGTAAAATCCAAAATCACAACCTTGCAACAATAGCAACAATAACAACAATTTAGGGGAAATGTTCAATACCATCATCATAATTAACAAGTGAATAGGGAGTTCAGGAGATTCACTCCACTCACACAAACGTATAGCCAAATCATGACAACCTTAGTATGGAAATAACTCCTCACTCCTCTACAACCGAGACCACCTCCAAATCATTTTTCGATGAATTATAACAAGTGCAAGCATTGTGAGTTCCATCAAGTCAATGTCATTTAACAGAAGATGCTTCTCCCTGAGGCATGCGATCCAAGATCTCATCGACACTCGAAAGATCTCCATCTCAACCCTTGGGACTGTACCGAAGGCTCCCACAAATATCCTTAAGAATCCTCTGCCACAACATCCATCAGAACGTGGCCCTTCACGAGGACCAACTGTTAATGTCCTCGAAAGGGAAAGTATTAAACTCTTCTTCATTCCTCTATAGTCTATCTACAACATATTAGGAGACTGTTCAAATGCACTGCTGGTCTTACAAGGGGCACCCTAAGCCCCTCTCCTATTAGCTAAGCCGACAGTCCTCCAAGGAAGGAACACTCCTTATCAGCCATATGAGCCAATGGTTGTAACATCCCGAGATTTCATGGCCAGATTTTATACTCATGTCTAAGAAAAGTGGGTGTTAAGAATGTACAAACTGGATGCTCTGAAATCGCACCCTATTTTTTTCATTTGGTAAACATCCAGATACATTCATGAAGGTAATATTCATAAGAATAAAATCAATTATATTTATTATATTTCATCAAAGTAAAAAAGGATAATCAAAGGCCTTCCTTATAGAAGCTTATGACATTCATCGAGTTCATAGCGAAAGTATAAAACTGAGTAAATAAACTGTCTTTATATTCTTTCGGTGAGGTCTCTATAGAAAACTGGTCCTCTAAGTCTTCAATCTGTATATCACCTACAACATCTGTATGGTTGGGAGAGGGTCAATGCCCTACTCATAATGATGGTTATCCTTTAAGATTTAACGATAATTCAAGAGATTTATAAAAGTGATGTGAATGTTCTGATATGTCAAGTACTCCACACTACAAGAGGTATCAATGCACAATCAATATATATGAGATGCATGCCTAGTAAAGTATATGCGGTGTATCACACTGAGCGATCGCCACAATGTGGAATATTATTAGAGTTATTCGACTCGACCCGCATCCCATACCATGGATATTCTCCGGCATGTCCCACTTTTAACATGGTTTTACCCAATTATCCCAAGACAGCCATAACACATGAACCGGGAGAATACACCCCTAGAGATTGGAGCGACTATTTGCGACAAAAAACCCTCGCATAGAAAGGAATTGATGCATTATGTATATAAAATATCTCATGTACACCAACCAAGATACCATCAACCTAAGAAACATGAAATTACGTGTCACCCCAGGGCTACTACCGTAAACGCATTACGTCCATGAGATTTAATCGAACACTAGAGAAGGGATTCCCAACATAGTACTTGCATCAAGAGAGAATTCCTTAAATTATGGAAAGTTAAGAATATCAAGACACCTGCCAAGCCCTTATGGTAAAGAGGCGAGTGACAGTAACCAACTCGAATAGGAAGTGAGTGACAAAGGTTAACTCAAGTATGAAGAGATTGGTTAAGGCCAACTCATGATGATTAAAATCAAGAGCAAGGCTTGTATCCATAGCTTCACATAGATTCAGGAAAGCCTCTTACAATGGATATCTTGTAAAAATCTCAAAAGGGCCAGTAATTGATGGTGAAACATATAATGGCATGGGAAGATTCAAAGTGATATGTAAAAGGCCAGATAAAATACATGTGAAGGTAAGATCAAATTCATGAAGGCATGAAAAAGCAGAATAAAATTATCAACTTAAATTAGCGTAAGCCTAAAGGATAAAACCCTCACCTTTAAAGTCGAATTATCCTTATCCTATGTTAGGTGTTCCTGCATACTCCTTCACATTAAATCTAATCCTATATCATAAGATCTACAAGGTTTACAAGGTTAGGATTAAATCTAGGGTTATGTTTATGGTCTAGATATAGGGCTTAACTAATTCCTATTTTAGAAAAACTTAAATCAAGACATTAAGTATTACATACTTTACCTTAACCTGGCCCTGACTCAGTCTTAGGACTCGGCAATTCAAATCAATACACCATCTCTCTCTTTATTTTCTTCTTGATGTTTTATTTAAACCAACCTGATTTAAATGATTTTTAAACTCAAAAGTATACAAATCAGATGTAGATATGGTACATATTACGAGATTGTTCCCACGAGGACTGGTTGTCACAATTTAAAATTTACAATTCTTCTTAACTAATCCAACAAATAGTTTAGCGAACTACTAACACAAATCTATGAAAAATAACCGAGAGAAATAAAGAAAATTCAATTAAGGAGAATATTAGGACTTTTGAATCCATCCCTAATTATCCTAGCCATTGTTTTACTCACCCTAATTCAAATTGATATAAATTTAATAAATAATGCACATTGTCCTTGGTCGGGCACACGGAATGTATTATCCCTTAAAGCATAAGGATCACATCTTTCCATCCATGGTCAGGCATAAAGAGATGTAGATTCTTATTTCTTTCTCTATAGGAAACCTGTTCATGGTCAGACACAAGCACCAAGAATAAGATTCTAAACAACATCCACATCTAGACATTGGTTAAGCTCATAGAATGGAGATGTACGGAGTTTTCAGTTAAGCACACTAGAGAAAGAAACAAATCAATCAAATCCAGATAAAATCAACACATAACAAGAGTTATTCAAATTAGGGGTTTCATCTCAGCCATAGCTAAAAAATTAGCAATCCATAAATTTAAATGGAAAGAAGGAAGAATAAGATTGAGAAAAGAAAAACATAAGGATCTCCCTTCTTTCTTCCTCTCCTCTTTCTTCTCTTTTTTTTTTTTTTAATTTTCTTTCTTCTCTCTTTTCTAAACTCTCCTCGGCTCTGGATTTGGTCCCTGTCCACGACCGTATCTCCCCAAGCTTGAATTCTCTTTTGTGCCTCACTACGCCAAAATCGTGGATTTACGACGGACCGAATCTGTCGTAAAACCAAAAAAAATGATGGATTTCATCTGTCGCTGTTTACTGGGTCATTTTTTTTTCGATGGATAAAATCCATCATTTAATCTACGATGGATAAGGTCCATCGCATATTTTCAACGGATAAAATCTGTCACAAAAAAAAAAAAAAATCCATCGCTAAAATTCAGAAAAAACCACCCAAATTATTCGTCATTTAAAATATTGGCGAGAGATGAGGTCCATCGCTAATATGAAGAGAATGATGGACCTAAAATTCGTCGTCCATTGTCTACTTGTTCAGAAATTAGCAATGGATTTGGTCCGTCGCTAAAATAGCTGTGAATTAAAAAAAAAATTTTGTTAGATTTTGTGTGTGTGTGTGTGTGTGTGTGTGTGTGTGTGTGTGTGTGTGTGTGTGTATAAAATCTTACACCTGATAGTCATTCAAAAAATAATTCATATCATAATCAATCAATGATTAAACATGTGCGTGCATGTTTCACCCATTTAACATTCATCAAGACTATAATCAGTACAATACCAATAAAACAGTTAACGATCTATTTAATGTTTTTAGACTACAAATACACGTCCATTTTCCATGCTACAAATGTTTATAGCAATACAACTTTCCATGCAGTCACATAGCCTGATATATCCAAATAGGCAAAACCAAAAATAGCATGGTAGACATTTCACATACCTTCTCATCATCACTCAAAGTGAGACTCTATCAAGCATGTTGGCTTTAAAATTATGACGACCCAAGAGCCCGCTTATATCATCTATTCTCCAGTCCTTTACAACTTCTGCTACTGTTTGAAGCCCAATTTTCTCCAAATCAAGAGCTTCTGCCTGATAGAAGAGTAGAATAATCTTCATGAATTGCGTAAGAGCTCTCAAGTAATAACAAATGGGAGCTACATAACAAATATTCAACCATGGATTATGTTTTCGAATGGCCTTTGTAGCAAGAACATTTGTTGTTAAATTTGAATGCACGGTGTTTGTTTGTTTAGAAGTTAAGACAATTGATATTAGACACGTCTTTTGGTTGCTAGATAGATGCATATATCCCTTCTAAACTATACATGTATGATGTGCTACTTCAATGAAAGAATGAAAACTTTTTAAGTCACAAGAAAATTCAGACATGTAAAACATGACACAGAAGCTTCCAACTTTTCATCATATCAACAAAAGAAATGCACTCTTATAGACATTACCATACATGGTTTTGCTCAAAATATTTTCGTAGGACATTGTGCTACCCAATCAAAATTTCACCTCCTCTTGGTTTCTCAAGACCCATAATCAATTTAAGCAAAGTACTCTCTTCCCACATCCATCTGGACCAATGATGACAATTTTCTCCCCTCTCAATCATAAGCTTTGCTTTATCAAAAAGCACTTGGTCCATGGATGTGCAAGTAAGATGATGATTGAACACAACCTGAAGTCTCAATATCCCAGAGACTGTTAAAATGGTTTATTTAAAGCTATGAAATGCTTGCAAGTTACCCCTAGAATTGTATTGAAATGGTCAAAACATGAAGTCTCAAGTGTCCAAGATGTCTGACATTTGAGACTAGAAGTTGAAATTCAAACTCCCAAGCGGACCTCCCGGCTTCGATCAGGGGGTTCGATCTTCCTAGATGAAGTGGGGCTAGGCACTGTCTGGGTTGTCAGAAAGGCTTATTTTTTCTCAACTCGCGTATAGGCTGAGTTAGTTTAGGCTTTATGATAGGTTTTCTCAAGGTAGTTTTGCCCAGGAAGGCCCAAATTTGTCCAGGTTTTGTATAGTTTATACATGAATCAAATCGTTTGTTTAAAAGAAGAAGAAGAAGAAGAAGAAGAAGAAGACTCCCAAGCCTTGAGGTAGACTTTTATTCTGCAACTAATTCAATAGAAGATTAAAAAAAAAAAAAGAGGAAAAGCTTGGTTGGGATAAAGGAAGACTATTACCAAATATCTAAAAGTATCATCTATGGTTTCCCATTAAGGACTGTAACCCATTAATAGATGGCGTATAACCTTTCCAGTCCAACATGATGGGTTCATTTTTTCTGTGTTTGGAAAATAAAAATGGGGGGGGGGGGGGCTTAAATTGTTGTTATAACCTTTTCTTGGGAATCCATATACATATGAACCTGCAGAAAGCAAGTAATAAGAAACATTCTTCATAAATTTATTTGTACATCATTGCTCATTAGTTTTGTATAAAAAAGACTGACCTTTCTTAGGGAATCTATCATCTCTGCCTTGCATCGATGGAGAAATAACCCTGAAATACATAATTTGGTAAATAGGAAAGATCAAATTGTAGAGTGGTAATGATTAAATTGTAATTACATTCCCGATATTTATGATGCAGAAACATCTATAAACATCAAATTGTGGACGAAATAATGCATAGGTGTGTGGCCTGACCAAAGATGATAACAAACTTCTATGAGTGCACTTTTAAGACTAGAGATCAAAACTTTGCAACTGTGCAAACATGCCATCATAATAAGACCAATCCACTCATCAGGTGGGCATTTGTACAAGGCATGGACAGTTAGAAATCAAAACTTATATTCAACATAGACATGAAGACAACCTGATGCCCCGACCAGTCTAGATTTTACAAGGTATGTTACATCAAACCTCACCTAGAACATGGCCCGAATCCCACAAAGTGCCAACGCGGCGATTAACCTCCTCAATCTCTCCTCATGCAAATCACATCAGCAGTTCTCTTTTGGAAAAAGAAGATTCCCGGATTCTAAATTTGGATGGAACAGAACAAATACCATAGTCATGTCTGAAACAATCACTAATAACTCTGCTTGAACACCTAACAACATGCACGTGGGCCTATTGTATTCCTCGCTGCATATCTTTTAGATCACAAGAAAGAAAACATGTTAATAATAAAATCAGCAGAGGCTAATGCATGTGGCACCCATTAATAATACTAAACTTGAAGGTCGGGCCCCAAATCTGTAGCTAAGGATTTTTGGATTTAATGATCCAAGAAGTTAAAAGAGAGATACCAATTCAAATATATCACATCAGATGGGTAGAGATCCCTTTCAAGAAACATTTTAAATACTTTGAACATTCAGAAAATTTAAAAGATCCAATTATAACAAGTGCGTATAGCATATCTAATGAATTTTAAGAAAGAATAAAGATGCATCCATGTTATAAAAAATAAAATAAAAATAGATTACTTGGGTGATTCTACAAGGGAAGAAGGGTAATGTTGTCATTTTGGAAAAAAAAAATCCAAAGTCACTATGACCTATGATTCCATTGTAGCTCTCCAATGTGGCAAAACTCCTAGAGTTTCCTATACAGGAGTGTGAAAATTCTAGCTCAAGAAAACTGATGTAATGAATCTCTATACACAAGTAACTTGAAATTAGTAAGTTATTCTACCAAGCAAACCCATATTCATGATAACAACAAATGATGATTTGGATAAGAGCAAACGATACCACCAGAAGGCCATTGATTCAAGTTACCACCTTCCATGGGACCAATGTAAAAACCCTCTTTCAAAAGTTAGATCTAAAATGCATGTCTTCAAACTTCTCATTAAGATTTGAAATGTAAGAAATATTTCTTTTTATTTTTGCAATCTTTACATCAATGTGAACATGGGAGTTCAGATCAAAAAGCATAAGAGATAAAAAGTTTGAAAAGCTGTTGCTAAACATTTTGATTATATAAACATACCAGCTATCTGGCCTAAAGTTTCTCAATTTGCTTGTGGAAAACAACCGGTATGTTTATGAAGCAACAGATTGGATGTCTATATATGTAGAAGACTGCTTATGAAACATAAACTTCCTATCTGAGAGACTCTTGTGACAACACCCATCCATGATATGAACCATCCAATGAAAATTCTGGATTACCGAACCTTAGGTCCATTCATCTCAATGATGATGGCAAAAGATGCACCCAAAAACCTGAAGAAGAAGAAAAATAAATATTCAAGGATATGAAATTAGTTTCATTGGCATTTCCCATATCAGTCACTGCTGGAACTAGTCATCATTAGAACTTTCCAGGCTGATACAACCTCTTTGTCCATCATCGAAACTGATTAATATTAGGCAAATACGTACAGTAACATTGAAAAATAAATACTTCACTAACGACAATCCTTATGCAGTAAAATTAGTAAAGAAACCAAATCATGGCCCACATATTCCTACAGTCCATGCATGTTATCATTTCTGACAAGTGGGGCCCATTGTTCACTAGTCCTGAACCATTGTTACGTTGTTTACTCAATCAAACAATCAATCTCACTTGTTTACTATTTAAAGTTTTCAAAAAAAAAAATCAATCAAACTATTACACAACATTAGGTTCCACAAATAATACAAAGTCACAACGCAAGATTTAGGTATGACTTTTACTTGGCTAATGAACAACTGCAGCTTGTTCGGTAGTCTGAAAGCATCTACAAAGAAGAAGAACTCGCCATTAGCAATAATTTATAGTGAAGTCCATATCGACAGTTTAGATTGCTCCACTGGCATGTCCCTGGCTCCTAATTTTACTTTTAACAGCTCTAGATTTCTCAGCATTTAAATGTCAAAAAAACATAGTTACCATATGAAGTCTAAAATAGACTTGTTTGAAACATGTACAAGCATATGGATATCCAAGAAAAAATATATGAGAGCAAAAGAGAAAGAAACCTTCGGTGATCTTGAATTAAAAGGGTAGCAAAGAGCCGATGTAGGATAGACTTACTCCACGCACAATCTCTATCGTCTCTTCAATTTCTTTTCTATGAGCTGAAATGAGAGCCTCTTCTTCCTACACAAGTTAAGCAAGAACACAGTTCCAAACTCAAAAAAAGAAAAGAAAAACCATTGCATACAGAAGCAGGCTTTGTACATAATTCCTTAATATGTGCCATGCAGAAAATTTTCCCTGGAAAAATGACCAAGATTTAAATGCAAAACACCATGGGAGAAAAAACAAATGCAATAGGAATCTTTGTACAAATTTATCTTAGAATAGATGTTTCAAAACTTATCTCCAAATCAAGCAACTCAAAGAATGCTAAAAACAAAACTCATGTCATTCATGGAGTGTGTGATACATTCCTCCAAGCAACTCAACTTACCTCTGATTCTGAAATCCATATTTCCTGAATCTGACAGAGCAAGACCAACAACAATTTTCTTGGGTGTAGACAAATGCAATTTCTTGGAGAGACCTTCTAGAAATCCTTCGCTTTTCACTTTACTTCTCAGTGCTTCACAGAAAACTATGGTGAAATTTTGTCTACCCAAAAAGTATATAAAGATAGGTAACAGAAGATCTGGCTTTGACTGAAAGTCTTCACTTTGAAATTTCACTTGATCTAAGCAGCCTTGGAGCAGTACAATGCTTCCCTCATTCCCATATTTAACAAACTACACAACACAAGCAGATTATTTTACAACTACAGGTCTAGGAAAGAAATGAGATAGGGAAAATATTCAGTGCCACTAACTTAATATAAGAATTGGTCTGGATAACTAGTAGCACTATAACTTATAGTGCGAGCACTATAACATCTCTCTTTTGTACCACTCTACATGTATGTTATTACTTATTACCAAAGTAAGCTAGCTAGCCATGCATCATTCATGCATGCATGAATAAATTTGTATCCAACAGTAGACCAGCAGGGCTATCCACTAAAATAGAGTTGTAAGTACCCTCAAAGAAGTTAAATTGAAAGATACTTCTGCTCTACTGGCTTTAATAGCTGATTCTACATCTGATTGGATAATTATCAACTAGAGATATGTTGTAGGCATAGATTTCAGAAGATCCTAGCTTCATGTTCATCAATCAGCCCACAACGAGTACAGAACATAAATGGCAATGACATGTCAGAAGTTATATCAAGATTTTCTTTTTTGGAGTTCCAATATTAGCTTTTCTTGGTGGTAAACCAAGTGCTACATTGGAAATATTCCACTTTTTCCTCATATTGGTTCCACAAGAAATTCTAAAGTGCTGAATTTCAACAATTACTCCACAAAATCTACCAAAATTGTTACAGGCTTAATGCAAGAAGTGTTGTAAGAACACAAAATTCACACCAATCAGATGATAGATCGGACCATCCATGAAATGTATGCAAGTACTCTACCTTGGTCTCTTTGAGATTTTACCTACTTAGTTTTAGGATTTTAACTTTCAAAAAGAGGAGAAAAACACACTAGAGTTACAACATAGAGAATAAGCAGTGACCTGAAAGATTTATTATTATTTTTTTTTGTAGCTCTTTGAAAGGTGGGTGATAGAAACGACTGCAATACAAGATTCTTATGTCACTACACAATTTCGATCCCCCTCAAACATTGGACATACTATAATCCAACCATAATACACATTAGCACTACCCTTTGGTAGGTATTCAAAACCTCTACCCTACATAACCAAGCTTATCAATTAAGAAGAATGCCTAGGAAACAAAAGAGAAAGGAGATTGTAAATAACAATGGCATGACTTAATGAAACTCATGTGATTTGAGAAAATTAAAACAATCTCATCATTAACACAAACAATATGAGAATAAGTTCAAAACGCACATGATGTACCGGGGAACAAGACAGATGCAAAGCTACAAAGGGATGTCCCATCACAGAATAGACCGCAATGAATTATTTTACAGATGGAGGAACCACCAAGAACATGCAATATCCCAGGTTTATTATTTCTTCCATTCCATAATCATTGTGAGTTCTAAGAAGCATGTGGAACAAGTAACATGGTCTGCTTTAATCTCATCTTTAATGTCTTTATTAATTCAATTGATGCACACTTTTTATTGCTAGATCCACCCATATGACACCCCCCAAAAAAAAAAGATTGTGACCCAATCTTGATTTTTGTGGTTCAACACATTGACCCTAAAAGAGTTCACAAGAGCTCAGTTAGCTAGAAACTATGTTTTGTGAAGCTTACCATCAATGAATCAGGAAGGAATGTAGAGAAAGTTTCTTCTTCTTCTTCTTCTTCTTTTCTTTTGCATTGAAGGAATTTCAGTTTAAGCCATGCTTGAATCTAAGGTTACTTCAAACATGAGGAATTTGAATTCACAAAAATATTGTTTAATTTTTTGTATACCTTTTTTAACTCTAGAAATTCAATTAATTTTACTTATTTTTAGCTAGTGAATCTCTGATTTCAATTTTTCCAAAAACCCATTTTAGGATTCTTTTTCCTTATGCTTGGCTGATCAACTGGATTCCATGTTTTAATCCAATCAAAATTGCATGGCACACAACTGGAGTTGAAGAACGTAATATCAAAAGATTCTCTTCTCAAGAATGTAATATAAAACATGACAGAAAAAAGATCCTAGAATGTATATTTGTTAGAATTTCACTATAGAAAATGGTAGGTTCTAGTAATATTCTCTAATTGTATATTTTTTTACTCTTAATTTTTCTTTAAAAACTTTTAACAAAATATCATTTTTATTATAAAATATTTCAAAAAAATAAAATACAAATTGTGAATTTTTATTTTCAAAATCTCTAAAATTTTCACAAATTTTATTTATTTTTCCCAAAACTTCCAAAATGCCGTTTTTTTTTTCTTCAAAAGCATCATTTTTTTTTTCAACTTTTTTATTTTCTTTTTAAAAATGATATATATATTTTCAAAATCTCAGTGTTTTTATAACTTTTTTTTTTAATTTCCAATTTTGAACATTTTCAATTATTTTTCAAAATCACAAACTTTTTCAACTTCTTTATTTTTAGTTTCAAAATGTTTATTTTTTTTTGATAAAGTATCGATTTTTTAATGTTCTTTTATTTTAAAATTTTCAATTCTTTTTAACTTTTCCATTTTTTTAAAGCATTTTATTCGAACTTGTCAATTTTTATCGAACTTGTCAATTTTATTTTATTTTTTAAAATACACTCTTATTTTCTTTTTCAAAATATTTTCATTTTTCAACATTGTGAAAATTTTCACTTTTAAAAATATTTTTATTTGTTTTTTTCAGGAAATCATTTTTTTCTCAAAATAAAAAGCTTTTTTTTTTTTTTTTTAAATTTATCAAATTTATTCAATATTCTTTTTTTTTCCCCACAATATAGATTTTTATTAAATCAAGATTTTTATTTTTTCAAAATCTCATTTTTTTTTCTCTAACATTGTTAAATTTTTTTATTCTCAATATTCTTTTTCATCTAATATTACAAATCATTTAAATATTAGTTTTAAATTTAAAAAAAATATAATTTCCACTTATTTGTTATAAAAATAATTTTTTATTTTTTTTATTTTTTTGGATTCAATCAATTGTTAAAAAATAATCTTATAAACAAATATGTACAATTAAACCACTGAAATTCTATTAAAAACAATTATTAGACTACAAAAAAACAAATTTCCACCATATTCTAAAAAATGAAAAAAATAATGTTTAGGGCAAAAGTCCTTTTACGACGGACCATGATCCGTCACAAAAGCAGGTGAAAACTGTCGCCAACTGGTATTTTGGGCAGGAATTTACTGATCTTTTTCCGTCACAAAATTAAAATTTGCGACAAATTTCGTCCGTCGCTAATTTACGACAGACTAAAATCCGTCGTAAATCAGATTTTAGCGACGGATTTAGGTGCGTCGGGAAATTTCACAATGTTTGAACTATGGATTCACAAGAAAGGCAGGATTGGCGACAGACTTTTCCCATTAGTGACGGATTAAATCCGTCGTTAAACAAAGATTTTTACGATGGACAAAGTCTGTCGCAAAAATGCGTTGCAAATCGACCTTTCTAGCATAGTACCTGCTCCACATCCAGCCACAAGCCCAGATCCTTCTCTCTTTCCTCTCTTTATAACAACCAAAAGTTGGTCAGTTAAGGCTCCCGCACAAGAGGCAGTGCGTAGACAGCTGTGGCCAGAGTCGATTTCGTAGTGGGAGTTTTCGGAGTTCTTTACGCAGCAGAATGTGCGTAGCTACACATAACGTAGCACTGACTTGTGCCTTGGAATCAAAATCGCGGCCGCACATGCAAGATCTGAGAGGTTTAATTGTCTCGGCTATGGTCGGTCCCACCTTGGAAGCATTTTCGATGGTTTAGATAGATGGACAGATCCACTCCAAGACTGTAAAACGGCCCGCAGCGTATCGATTTCGATCGCGCTGTAAACAGGGTGCGCTCGACCGTGCGCTGATGTTGTTGGTGGAGTCCACTCCGTTGATATTTTGATAAATCTAAGCCATCCATTGGATGCAGAATGAAATTTCAGCCAAGCATGAATGGTTTTGGTTGTCCATTGATGCGCCCCACCTGATTTTCTGTTCTGTCATCCGTTAGATGTTGTGGATGCTATTTCCCTGTGTACACATGCATGAGTCTAGAAATTCTCCATATGTACAGTTGGTTTAGCCTCTTAAACTGAATGGATGGTCCGGATCAGCAATATCTGTGATGATGGTGGCCCACCTGACTTCAACCGTAACTTCCTTGTTGCGTAGTAGAAAATGGCAATTTCTATTTTAGGAAGCAAGTCAGATCAGCGCCTGCTGACTGACTTAGTTGATTTGGTGCACGGCTAGTGCACATGTACACTATGGACGTGCCACACAAGGTGGGGTCCACTGCAATGTTTCTGAGAAATCTAATCCGACCATTTGTTTTGTCTCCTCATATAATGAGTTGAGACCAAATTTGAGGCATATCCAAAGACAGGTGGGCCCCACTTAAGGAATTAAGGGGCTGATCTGTCCATTGAGCCACTTCCAGAAGTATCTAATGGCTAAAATTTTACGTGTACAGTTAATTTATGGCCCCCAGGCCATGTATGAAGTTTCGAGCCGAATGGATGGCTGTAACCATGTGATCTTGAATCTTGAACAACTTGCGGGCCTCTTTAACATGAAAGGCTTAGTTTTCTCGGATCTCTGTGATGTAAATCTATCAATCTTGGTCCTCTGGAGTCTGTCCCTTGCTTTGGTGACTTCAGAGTGTTAATTCCATGCTTGTAGTATCCTATTTCAATCCGAGCTCCTAATTACACCCTACATAAAAAACACGATTAAAATACAACATTAAGCATTAGCATGTACGTGTAATTAGGTACTAATCGAGGTCTAATATGCAATATTTGACCCTCATCACAACCTCCAACCAACATTTTACTAGTCTTGAGCAAAGTAGGTGAAAAATAATTTCAAAAATACCAGACAATTTCTTTAAACCCGAGTGACTTGTGAACAAATAGTCAAGATTCGAGAATTCTAAGCTTCATGAATGGTGAGTAGTATTCTCTCCTGTAATCAAGCTCATGCTAACCTTCATAATCAAGTTCAAAATATCAATCCATCAATTAGAACATTCTAAACATTGAGTTCCATGAGTGTATAGTGTAATCTCGGCTTACCATCATTAAGAGATCCAATTGTCAATTTCATGATATCATTGGTAATTAACAACGAAATTCATGACAACAAAAACTGAAACCAACACTTTCCTTACAGATTAACTTTTCATTCTACCAACCTTTGATTTTTTATTTTTTTATTTTTATTTTTATGAACAGTAACGCCAAGGAGGGGAATCAAATCCTCACCTATAGGGAGTAAACCTATGGTAAAGATTTGTCGCCTAACTTTTTTATTTTCAAATATCAACCATAGGGGATCGAATCTACACCTATATGGAGCAAACCTATGGTGAAGATTATGTGACTTACCTTTCAATTCTTGTTATTGAATATGATGAATTTTTTTTTCCAAGTCAGTTCCTTTCATTCTTGGTGATTACCAAGTTAATCATTCAATATTGAACTGGAACCTTAATGTGTAAGCGACATGTGATATGTGAAATCATGACTCAATCAATGTTTACAACTTCTAATCATGGATTAATAACTCGAACTTAACTATGAAATCTAACAGACAACTGAATCTAATAATCATAAATTACCAACATCACGTATCTTTTAATTCTAAATCCAAGATGGCCGTCAAAATCACTTCAAATTCATAAGAAATTTTAGAAAATTTTAAAAATTTTCACAATTTTTACTCAAGACCAAGAAATAAGTAGGCAATGTATATAAGATAACGGAAGTAAAAGAGGAGTGATGGAAAAATAGTACCTGGACGAAGGAATCAAGAAGTTTTTCAAAGATATCAGCGTCAGAGTAGGTCAGCACAAGAGAGAAATCAACTAAAGCAAAACAAAAATAACAAAAATAAAATCCTACCTACGCTTTCACAGGTGCTCTCGATTGCATTTAGTGTATGCAACAAGCCTTTAAACCCCTAGGTTGCCCCTAGTGGACGAGTTGTAGTCTCGTGAGGGTTTGCAGTAATGTTACCCACAAACATTGAACTAACTAGGAAAATGAAATAAAATGAAAAGTTGGTTTGCCTCCCAGGAGTGCTAAGTTTAAAGTCTTCAGCCAGACAAGATTGGACCATGAATTAATTAATCTTAATAACCTGGGTCCGCCAACTAAATTTCCTCAACACCTTGATTAACTAATCCCAGACTTTGTGGGAACAATTTAAACCATGCTATCTGAAATAGGGCAAATGATACCATCGTCTAATAATTTAAACACTTCTACTTGAACAACTTCTTCCATGTTAGGGTTAAGCCTCCTTTGCATTTCATGCGACGTTTTTGCATTTTCTTCAAGATCATTACGATGCATACACACAGTGGGGCATACTCCCTTTATGTCTGCTATCGTCCACCCAATTGTTGCCTTATATTCTCTAAGAACATTAAGCAACCTACTCTCCTTTTTCTTCTCAAGGTTAGAAGCTATAATGACAGGCAAAGTCTTAGAAAGACCTAAAAATGCATACTTGAGATTTTCAAGTAATTTTTTAAGGTCAAGTTCGGGTGGTTTCTCAATAGACGAAACCAGTTTAGACTCAGAGGTTGGAGGAAGTTGCACTTTAGCTTTCCATTTTGTAGTCTTCATTATAGGATTAGAGTCAAGCAATGCATTGACTTCTTGGATGAAACTTTCTATGTCAAAATCCATGCCAAAATCTGCTAAGCAAGTCTCCAGTGTGTCTTCGGAAGATTGAAGGAAAGAATCATGCACTAGACTCGCAATCATTTCCACTTCAAATAAATCATCCGAGTATGTCGGTTATTGTCCAGCATTGAAAATATTGAGTTTAATCTTCATGTTTCCAAAAGACAACTTTATAACTCAATTCCTGTAATTTATGATAGCATTGGATGTGCTAAGAATGGACGTCCCAGAATAATCGGGATTTGACTAGTAGGATTCTGGGCGGGCTGAGTATCTATAACGATGAAATCCACTGAAAAATAAAACTTATCAACCTGGATTAGCACATCCTCAATAACACCACGGGGCACCTTGACAGATCTATCAGCTAGTTGTAATATTATTTTAGTTGATTTCAACTTACCAAGTCCTAGCTGCTCATATACAGAATATGGTAACAAATTAACGCTCGCCCCTAAATCAAGTAATGCCTTCTCAACCTTATGATCTCCTATGACACAAGAAATGATAGGAGCTCCTAGATCCCTAAATTTAGGAGGGGTGTTGTTTTGAATCATGGAACTGAGTTACTCTGCAAGGAAGACCTTCTTATGAAAATTCATCTTACGCTTTTGAGTGCATAAATATTTAAGAAACTTAGTGTAAGTAGGGACTTGCTTGATAGCATCAAGCAATGGAATGTTAATTTGTACTTACTTAAACATGTTCAACATCTCATTAAAGTTGTTTCCTTTCTTAATTGGTGCCAGACGTTGAGGAAAAGGTGCTTTAGGCACATAAGATGGTACATGACTGGTTCCTAGAGAGTTAGAGTGTTGTTGGACTTTGGATGCACTAGTATGTCTATCCGCTTCATTTTTGTCTTCTGATTTGGAATTTGATTCTTCCCTAGGCATCTCTACTTTGTTCTAAATCTGTTTACCAGACCTAAGGGTAATGATTGATTTAGCTTGCTCATGATATTGTTCTTGGTTTGAATTAGAGCCAATCTCATAATGTCCTTTTGGATTTTCCATATGTTGACTAGGAAACTTTCCTTTCTCTCTCTCACTCAATGTGGCAGCAAGTTGATCCAACTGTATTTCTAGCTTGGCAATAGATTGCACATTTGCATGTAAGCTTTGCTGGTTAGTTAGTAAAGTTTGTTGGGTGTCTTTTTGAAATTGAAGTGAACTCTGCATAAAAAGATTAAGTGTATCCTCAAGAGATGGTTTCCTAAATTGTGGAGGTACTTGTTGATATTGCCGAAACTGTTAAAGCTATTGACTACCAACTTGGGGTAAGGTTGCATAGGATGATTTCCAGATGATCCTCTTTGTTGTGGTCCTTTTGCCTAAGAAAAATTTGGATGTCTAGCCCACCCTGGGTTATAGGTGTCTGAGTAAGGATCATTCCCAGTTTTCCGAAAGGTGTTCATAGCATGTACTTGTTCAAAGAGAAATTCTGAAAATGCTGCACCAGATGGACAAGATTGCGTAGGATGGGCGGGACTGGAACATGTGGCACGTGACTCTATTTGAGTTGTATTTGGAGGTCCATTTTTTAACATTAAAGCATTAACTTTCTTTGTCAGGCTATCAATCTTGGCGTAAAGATCTGGAGTGACTCCTATCTCATATATACTACCTTTCTTCTGTGGTTAGGGACTTCTTTCACCTCTATTTGAATAGTCCCATTGCTGGGATTTTTCACACAGGGTTTCAAAGAAATTCCACACTTGTACATCACTTTTGGTCATGAATGACCCTTCACTGATGGCATTAACCATGCGACAATTTTAGGGTATCAAACCGTCTTAGAAGTATTGAACCTGTTGCCACTTCTCAAAACCATGGTGTGGACATTTAAGAAGTAAGTCCTTCTATCTTTCCTAACATTCATGAAAGTGCTCACCCTCTTTTTATGTGAAATTAGTAATTTCTTTATGGAGAGCATTAGTTTTGTGAATAGGAAAGAACTTATTTAAGAACTTCTTAGATAGTTAATCCCATGTAGTGATAGACCCAACTCATAGAGAATTCAACCATGCTTTTACCTTATCCTTCAAAGAAAAAGAAAAAAGGCGCAAACAGATCAAATCATCTGAAAAGTTTTGAAACCTAAAGGTAGAACAAATTTTTAGGAATTCTTTCACATGATGATATGGATCCTCCTTATCTAAACCATAGAAAGAGGGCAACAATTGTATGACCCCAGGTTTAAGTTTAAAGTGTGCTGCCATGGTGACTGACAACGCTATGCATGAAGGCACATTGAATTGGATAGGAGATAAATAATCTCTAAGAGCTTTAATTCCATTCTCGTCCGCCATTTCAAATAAGATATTTCTAAATCTTCTACGAAAGGTTCGTTCTATATCAGGATCAAAGGGTGCTAGTTTTATGTTCAGAGATATATGTCCTAGCATAGACTATGTTATTGCAATATAAGAAAGAAAACTAAACTAAGATGCAACCTAGGAGAAATAAAACTAGAACTAAAAATTATGAATTCCTAAAAATAAGATAAAATTATGTAAATAAGAATTGGAAGAAAGAACCCGGAAAAGGAGATGATTGATGACCGACGAATTGGGAACTCCTTCGCTTTGAAGACAATTTTATTCTGCAGCTTCCTTCCTCAATTCCTGTAAACAAAAATAAAAATAAAAACAAATTAAGTTTCCTAAAATAATGCAAGAAAAATCCTAAGGCTATGGATTATGATAAGAGAGAATCCTAAATCCAATTGGGCCGAAACAGTCCCCGACAACTGCACCAAAAACTTAATTTTTTATTTAAACCAACCTGATTTAAATGATTTTTAAACTCACAAGTATATGAATCAGATGTAGATATGGTATGTATTATGAGATCGTTCCCACGAGGAGTGGTTGTCACAATTTGAAATTTATGATTCTTCTTAACTAATCCAACAAATAGTTTAGCGAACTACTAACACAAATCTATTAAAAATAACCGAGAGCAATAAGAAAAATTTAATTAAGGAGAATACCAGGACTTTTGAATCCACCCTTAATTATCCTAACCCTTGTTTTACCTGTTGATTCACCCTAATTCAAATTGATATAAATTTAATAAATAAAGCACACTCTATGTCTTTTGTCGAGCACACAAAATGTATAATCCCTTAAAGTATAAGGATCACATCTTTTCGTCCATGGTCAAGCATGAAGAGATGTAGATTCTTATTTCTTTCTCTATAAGAAACCTGATCATGGTCAAACACAAGCACTTAGAATAAGATTCCAAACCACATCCACATCTAGACTTTGGTTAAGCTCATAGAATAGAGATGTACGGAGTTTTCAATTAAGAACACTAGAGAAAGAAACAAATCAATCAAATCTAGATAAAATCAACACATAACAAGAGTTATTCAAATTAGGCGTTTTGTCTCAGTCCTAGCTAAAAAATTAGCAATCCATAAATTCAAATAGAAAGAAGGAAGAATAAGATTGAGAAAAGAAAAGCTTAAGGATCTCCCTTCTTTCTTCCTCTCTCTCTCTCTCTCTCTCTCTCTCTCTCTCTCTCTCTCTCTCTCTCTCCTCCTTCTTCTCTTTTTTTTTTCTCTTTCTTCTCTCTTTTCCAAACTCTCCTCGGCTCTGGATCTGCTCCCTGTCCACAACCGGATCTCCCCAAGCTTGAATTCTCTCTTCTGTGCCTGCTCCACGTCTAGCCACAAGCCCAAATCCTCTTCTCTCTTTCCTCTCTTTATAACAAGCAAAAGTCGGTCGGTTGGGGCTTTTGCACAAGAGGCGGTGCGTAGACAGTTGTGGCATAGCTACACATAACGTAGCACTGACTTGTGCTTTGGAATCAAAATCATGGCTGCACATGCAAGATCTAAGAGGTTTAGTCGTCTCGGTTATGGTTGGTCCCACCTTGGAAGCATTTTGGACGGTCCAGATGGACGGATTGATCCTCTCTTAGACTGCAAAATGGCCCGTAACGTCCAGGTTTCGGACATGCTGTAAACAGGGTACGCTCGACCATGCGCTGATGTTGTTAGTGGAGTCCACTCCATTGATATTTTGATAAATCCAAGCCATCCATTGGATGCAGGATGAAATTTTGGTCAAGCATGAATGGTTTTGGTTGTTCGTTGATGCGGTCCACCTGATTTTCTACTCTATTGTCCGTTAGATGTTATGGACGCTATTTCCCTATGAACACGTGCATGAGTATGGAAATTCTCCATATGTACGATCGGTTTAGCCTCTTGGACAAAATAGACGGTCTGGATCAGTAATATCTATGATGATGGTGGCCCACCTGACTTCAACCGCAACTCCCTGTTATGCAATAGAAAATGATAATTTCCATTTTAGGAAGAAAGTCAGGTCAACGCCTATTGACCGACTTAGTTGATTTGATGCACGGCTAGTGCACATGTACACTATGGACGTGCCACACAAGCTGGGGTCCATTGCAATGTTTCTGAGAAATCTAATCCGACCATCTGTTTTGTCTCCTCATATAATGGGTTCAGACCAAATTTGAGGCATATCCAAAGACCAAGTGGGCCCCACTTAAGGAATTAAGGGGCTGATCTGTTCATTGGGCCACTTCTAGAAGTATCCAATGGCTGAAACTTTACGTGTACAGTTAATTTATGGCCCACAGGCCATGAATGAAGTTTCGAGCTAAATGGATGGCTGAAACCATGTGATCTTAAATCTTGGACAACTTACGGGCCTCTTTAACGTGAACGACTTGATTTCCTCGGATCTCTATCATGTCAATCCATCAATCTTGGTCCTCTAGAGTCCGTTCCTTACTTTGGTGACTTCGGAACGTTAATTTCATGCTTGTAGTATCCTTTTTCAGTCCAAGCTCCTGATTACACCCTACATCAAGAACACGATTAAAATACAATGTTAAGCATTAGTATGTACGTGCAATCATGTACTAATTGCAGTCTAATATGCAATATTCGACCCTCATCACTTCTGTTTCTCTTTCTTTCTTTCTTTCTTTCTCTTTTCTCTTTCTTCTCTTCTTTCCTTTCTCCTTTCTTTCTCTTTCACTGTTAGAGGAAGGATGTTTTACAGGCATGTGAAACCTTTTATGTAAGAGCACATGAAGGTGGTATAGATATTTCCTTTCGCAGTTGTCTTTCTGCGCAACAAGGAAACAGAATGCACACTCTGTCTACACATCACCTCTCGTAGTCAGCCTACGTGTGGGCTTGAAATCATAATGCGTTTGTTGCATTGGATCTGATCTGGTTTCTTAGGGAAAGTTTCTTCAATGAGGGTCATCAGATGAGCATTCACGATTGGCCTTTGAATGTTTGGTGTAGGCCATACCGTTCGGCATTTAGTCGAAAAGACAAACTCTATTCCAAGGGTAGATTTGTCTCCGACCATTCTTTGTTTGAAGCCACTCCTTCGGATAGTCTGAGATTACTGTCCGACATACTCCGGCCCACTAGATTCACAGTCTGTTCTCGTGGTCTTTTGCGAACGTGTTTTCTGGAGATGCGGTTAGTTCGCATGCAAAAATGGCGGGATGTCGCACCCTCTATGTTTGATCTTTCTTTTCTTAGACAGTTTGACTATGATCAGAACCTCTACTCTTCACACTTGGATGGCCTAGATTGGCAAGGACCGTTGGGATTGGAGGACGGAAGGTCTTGGTCCTTGTTATTCAATTCCATGCGACACCCTGTTTGGTTGGACGGTTTACATGGCCCATCTCCTTCTTTGGTGGAGTTTATTGAGTGTCTTGGATCACAAGTGGGTGTTGTGCTTGATGGACGTTTTGGATCAAGCCATCGGATCATGATACTAGGCCTAATCTGCCTAATTGTAAGTCATCCGATTGCAGCCCCTCTGTTTGTGTTCAAAATTGAGTACATGTATCAGCTCAGAAGTACATGGAAAGACTTAGGGTCTAGTTGTTCTTGACCTCTAATCTTAATGGATGGATCGAATCTTCCGATATGGTCCTAATGGTGGGCCACAACGGTTGTCTTCGAATGTTGTCCATTTATTAGGTGCGGTAGAAGAAAAGGAGAGAGATCTCCCTTTTTGAATAGGAGTCCGGTCAGCACTCTGTTGACCATGCTCCGGGTACAATTTCTGCAGGAACACAAATACTATGTGTGCTCATCATCCAAGGTAGGGTCCACCATGATGCTTTTGAAAAATCTACAGTCCAATCGTTTTTCCATCTTATTTATGGGGTTGAGCCTAAGTTTGACGCATATCTAAAGGTCAGGTGGGCCATGAATTGTAATATTATGATCCCTATGGTTGAAACCTTTCCACGCTCTATAGTGATGTTTTATTTGTCATACAAACTATTCATAAGACCATATAGATGCAGATGAAGGGAAACTATCCTACTAAAACTATCCTTGATCTTTGATGAATGCCAAAATCGATGGTGAAGGGGTTGATCTGTCGATTGGGTCACTTATACAATGATCTTAGGGTTGAGATTTGACGTGTACAGTTAAATTAGGATCCCTTGCCAAGGTATAAAATTTCACGTTAATCGGATGGTGGGAACTACGTGAACTAGAATTCAGGGTTTAGGTTAATGGTATTTTCATAATTATTGTTGATCTAAAAGTTTCATGAAATCTACTGGGTCTACATGGTTGTAGGCATGTTTCTAAGTAATTCTTACAAAAGAACTTACATCCAAATCCTCATGGAAAATGAGTTATTCGTCAATTCATTTAAAGGAAGGTATGCTCGTCAAATCGCATGATGGATGATCTCGTCTTAAAATCAACGGTTAGATGGCTTGGTCTATTTCTTGGAGATCATTATCAATGATTAGATTCACGTTAGGGTGTAGATGTAAGGTTAGGATAATTAGATTTATACCGTTTGTATGTACATATTACATTAACTTCTTGGTAATACTCAAGAACTTTCAATACACGGGTATTGAAATGTTCGACGCGTTGCAATCTATCCCCCTTAAACATAATTTCACCGCTAAAATTTAGTACTTCCATTATACAAGCCATTTGTTATGCCTTTAAGGATTCCATATTTCCTATGTTTGAGGTGACATGGATAGATGGTTTTAGTAGATTTGAGTTTGATACACATCCTTCACCTGTGCATTACAGAGGATTTACTGGTATCCATTCATAAACACATAAATCTCGGGGATTTCCTTGATTGGGCATTGAGATCATTATATATTCTTTAAGACCTAGAACCTGAGTCAAACCATGCATCCTTCATGTAACCATGGTCTCGTCAGTCCACAATCCCTATTGTTTTTGTCTCATGGGAAATCTCACGTATTCTTATATTCTTATAAATGATGAATCTACGTGGTTCATTATGCTTTATCACGCCCCAAACTCGAAAACTGGGCTCACAAAATTCCCGATCGCTGAATCTGGCATCGACATCCTCCGTAGAACCCCATTCTTGGCTCCTAGCGCCCATTCGCCAGGTTCCGATCCTGAGATGCTACGAGGAGGATTTTCAACATCAGTTTGATTCGTCATAAGCATAACCAAAGGCATAACACACAAACAACAACCAAAAACTCCATTACATTTTCACTATGATAAAAAACTTAACAAGTACAATGAGCATAAAGGGAAATACAATGGTAAAGAACAAAAACTCCAAAATGATCTGCAAAGTGCTCCTGCCTAAGAGCTGCTGCGCCCCAACGTCACCTGCACACAATGGTCGTGCATAATCTTATAGAAAGCTTAGAGGGTGGTGAAAGTGTGTGCGCAAAGTAGTAATATGATCATGCAATATCAAAGTGATGCGGAATATACTGATGGATCCATGAATACCGTTAGCCGTACCAAAGCTATGCGATGCAAGACATGAATGACATCGGCCATCCCAAGGCCATGCGATGTGAAATGCAACTCAAGCATACAAATCCTCATCTATGTCCACACATCAATACAGCTCAAATCTGGGATATCACCGGGGTCTAGTACACTCTAAACCAGATCGTCGCCTCATCGCGCGCAATAAGATAAGTGGAAGAGACCTCACTATCCGTCTGCCAATATCGGGCTCAACTCATCGATAGCGGACTCATTCCCCGAGCTGGTCAGACTCAGCCTAGCATTGCCCCCTACACTCGGGTGGGTAAGGCCGCACCCCTTTCCAACCGACCATGACACAGTCGAGAGCACAGACATCTGTTAATCGGCACTCAACGCTCATCTACCCACTCGATCTAGACATTGGAGAAACCTCTTGGTACCATAAGGGTTTAGGGACTTTCATCCAAGGATATCTATAGCACCCCGTGTAGAATAAAATTTTCGGTATCCAATCCTGCCAACCACGATGCATCTGTGGCGGCTAGGCATAACTCACAAGGAATAAGAGACTTAACATCATCATATAGAATCAGAGAACATACAAAACACATCACATGATCAACCATCAAAGAGATGAGGATAACGCTCTCAAATCTCAGCCTCACACTCCCAAGAAGCCTCCTCTATAGAATGGTGACCCCACTGAATCTTTACCAACGGAATGACCTTGGTTCTGAGGACCTGCTCCTTCCGATCAAGGATATGGATTGGCTGCTCAATGTAAGAAGCATCCTCACGAACCTCCAACGGCTGCCAATTAATAACGGGAACAATGTCTGACCCACACTTCCTCAACATAGAGACATGAAAGACGTTGTGGACGCTAGACAACTGCGATGATAAGGCAAGCTGATAGGCTACGGCACTAACGCACCCAGTGATCTCAAAAGGTCTTATAAATCTTAGGGCAAGCTTGCCCTTCGCTCCAAATCGAACTACGCTCTTCATGGGTGAGACCTTGAGATACACATGGTCCCCTACATCAAACTCCAAGAGACGATGCTGATGATCAGCAAAACTCTTTTGTCGGCTCTGAGCTATATGCGTCCTCTGCCTGATGATATCAATAGCCTCTGACGTCTCCTGCACAAGCTCGCGACCTAGGAGACGGCACTCTCCAACCTCGGTCCAACAACTCGGTGATCTGCATGGTCTGCCATATAGTGCCTCAAAATGAGCCATACCAATGGTCGCCTGATAGCTGTTATTGTACGTGAACTCAGCCAATCACATATGCTAATCTCAGCTACCCCCGAAATCGATCGTGCAAGCCCAAAGTATATCCTCAAGGATCTGGTTGACCCTCTCGGTCTGGCCATCGGTCTGCGGATGGTATGCGGTTGTAACATACCAAAAATCGGGGGTCGGGTAGAAACCCAACTCCCGAGTTCCAAAACGTCACTTATGCAACATAAATAATGATGAATGCATGTTTTCTGTAGAATGGCATTAAACAAGATTGAGACTAAGCCAAAACAACATATCATACTCCAGAGACAGTTAAATTAGCAAGCGGAAGACTGTGATAAATATATAAAATATATAAATGATTGTAATTCTCCAGAGTGTGAACATGTTACCAGGTTAACTAATTACATGTATACTCCAAAATAGAAAGAAAAGAATATACATGGGTGTGTAAAAAAAAAGGCAAACCGCCAAGGGTATTGACATCTAATCAGTAACCCTGTAAACCCGTCGATCAGAACCAGCATATAGGAAAAATCTTCCTCATCATCAAATAAATTCGGCTCTACTTCACAAGCAGCGCCATCACCTGAAACTAAAATAGGGACTGGTTGGTGTGCGCAACACCGTCCCATAATGTGGGAGTGAGTAGCTAACTCAGTGGAATCATAGAGCAAAGGTTAACATGTTATCAAATCAATCAAGCGATAATAATAAAGCAAGCAATTCAAACATTCCTAAATACTGTGATTAATGCAAGAATGAAATGACATGATAGATGCCCTCACCGACATACTCCCTCATACGACACCATCTTACATCCGCGGCATGCTTTCTTCCCTCAGTGCTCCACATCTTCGAGGCACATGCAGTGCGATATGAATATGATTACCGAGTTGTTATTAGTCCTTTTCATACAGCAAGACTGGGAAACTAGGGTACCTCCCTTATATCAATACCCAAATAATGATCTTGTCTAGGGTCGTCACTCCTAGTAGTCTCATACGATAATATATTTCTAGGTCGCTGCAAGGGCTGTCAGGGCTATTGCACGCACTCATTGCTCCGCTCCCCCATCACCTTATCAATACAGGCTTAGTTTATATCCTTAAGACTGCATCAGGACTCGTCGCCCCCATGCGGTGTTAGGATAAACTCAAGGTCACTACAAAGGGCTGTCAGGGCTGTTGCTCACACTCGTTGCTCCACTCCCCCATCACCTTATCAATGTAGGACGACAATAAGAATATAGTGTCCCATACCACCATAATATGCTCAGAGTAGGGTGTTCACTGGTCACTACGGGGAGGTTTGTGGCCCCAGCGTAGGCCGACAGCTCGACCACGGTGTCCCATACTACCATGCCTGACTCATGAGTCTTAGGGGATCGAGGTACCAAGGTTAGAGGGGCTTTTCAATGGTAAGTTTAGTACCTTAGGTTCAAGCAGATATGACGAATACAAGGTGAACATAAAATGGTCAGTCAGGTTACTTGATGAGTTCGACTAGCACGAGCGCACGTTGAATCGACCGACATGAAGTGCACAAGCACTTCGTGTGGCCTAACCACTGCCGACGACTCTAGTACGACTCGGGTTCTTCATACACATCCTTCATGACGAATAGAATCCAACCACGAATTCTAAACTGTTACCGACTGCCTGGATTAGAGTATAGCCCCAAACACATGTAATGTGAATCAGTAATCATATGCGATAAACAAAATTTAAATGACAACTAATTCAAGCATGTTAGTAACATGTTATAAGGTACGACATGCGCAATTAAGCATACACAAGCATTTCATACATCAAGAATCAATTCAACAACGTACGTGGAGGACGTCATACTCATCATCAACGTAGTTGAGAATCCTATCTCGACACTCGCATACAACACTACTAACTAAGTTCTTACTCACGCATGCATTTATACAAACACTTAGACCACACAACTCCAACGTACTTGACGTATGTTGATTCCAACATATAATATGATAGATCCTTATATCAAGGAGTTGTCTAATACACAACAATGATGTTCTTACATTCAAAACATATGGCAGGCATAAATCATATTGATTTAGGCATTTCAACAAACACTTAGTCTACACGCATTAGTCTACATAGCATATGTCAACCAATATGTGCATTAGGGCGAATCTCTTCGCCAAACAGATCATACACGTATAACTACTATAGGTACACGGTAAATACTCATGGCAATCATACCGGCAAAATACGTACGTGTACCGTATTTCCTACAAATATCCAAATTACCCTAAATCTCATATTCTTCGTACGTATTCGAAATGAAAAACGGACAGCATGTCCTACATGTCAAACAGCATCCTTGTCAACAATCTACCATTAAATGGCATTGAAAGCTTTAAAAAATGGTAACCTAAGCATCTAAAATCCGCACCTTTTGCCGTAGAAGCGTATTGATTCGAATAGAAAGTCTACGCTTCGTCAACGTCGATATGACGACCTACTTCACAAGATAGGTTAGCTACTTCGCTACTGGTATTGCTAGAATCCCCAAAATAGGTTGAGGTTAGGGTTTTCTTACCTAGAACGGAATTGGAATCGCCAGAATAGCGATGCAGGTGGAAGGATTTGGCACATGGAGTAGCAGGGAAGAATAGCAGGAAGCTTCTCCCACTTCTCCCACACTTTCTCTCTCTTTTCTCTCTTCTCTCAAAGGGTTTTCTCAAATTCGTATGGGGTTTATGAGAGAGGGCTTAAGGCCTTTTTATAAGCCCAAAAATGACAAGAATAGACTTGGGGCCAAGGTATACTTATGTTATAACCAAATCGGGTCTGTTTCGTCTCAACGGAGCATTTCTGGAGGTCCTATTACTAAATGCGGTCGGACTTAAGCTTTCTAATATCGGATCTAGCTCGAGTTAAGTTTTTAGTCCGGTCGGGTTTCCAGATCGACCGTGGCAGACCAGTTTCAGTTTAATAGCTATCGGTACTCGATCAGAGCTACAAGTACTATGACATGTAAGGGCCACCTATCCTGATCCGAGGGTAAAATTTGATCGAATTCTGACGGTCAGAACACTTAGAAAATGTCGCGCAAGCGACACGTGCCAGATTTCATAATTTATATTTAATTTCCAACATTTCTCACACTCTTCACTCTGGACTCAAGGAAATCGTCATGGGACATCATTTGGTCTTAATTTTCGAGGTGATTGTCAAGTCCAACTAGACGGTCAGGATTGTCTAAGTTCAGGATAATCGGACTTCCGACGTGCGGTCCATATCAGATATAAAGTTTCTAAATGCTCCCGTGAGCAACCGGGTTTAGAGTTTGATCCTAGGTTTTAGGGTATTGTAGCGTCACCTATTCTATACGTTTTGGCGCTAGTAGATAGTATGAAAAGTGATTGGTGAGAATTTTATAGGTCATCTAGTGCAGCGCTAGCTAATTCATGTTAAATTTCTAAAGAATTAGGTTCTAAACGATTTACTTGGCTTTGGAATTGGGTTCTGAGAGGTTACCAAGGTGTTATGGTTGACCCATTGCCTAAGAACGTCTAACCCCAGGTTGGCAAAAATTTGGGGTGTTATAGTGGTGCTAAGCTGTAAATCAGTTCCCATCGCTCGCTAGAAGCTCCCCCAAAACTGAGACGTGAACCTCGAGTCTCGGTCAGAAACGATCGAGACTGGAACGCCATGCAGTCTCACAATCTCCTCGATGAATAATCTCGTAAGCCGGTCCATAGACCAAGTCGCACGCATCGCAAGGAAATGTGCCGACTTCGTCAGACGATCCACAACAACCCAAATGACATCATGACTGCGCTGAGTCCTCGATAAACCCATAATGAAATCAGTCAACACGTGCTCCCACTTCCACATCAGGACTCTCAACGGCTGCAATAGACCAGGAGGTCTCTGATGATCGGCCTTGACATGCTGGCACGTGTCACACTCGGTCACAAAACTGGCTATCTAGCGCTTCATCTCTGCCCAAAAATACTGTTGCCTCATGTCACGGTACATCTTCGTCGAGCCCGGGTGGATAGAAAATCACGATCTATGTGCCTCGGTCATAAGATCTTTGCGCAACCCTGGAATATCCGGGACACATAATCGACCTCTGAAGCGAAGTCCACCGTCTGCACCAATATGCCAATCTGCTTGACTCTCAGATGCCGCCTTAGCCATATAACTCTGCAACGACTCATCAGCCTGCTGAGCCTCGATCACCCTAGCGACAAGAGAGGGTTGAATCGACAGGCTCGATAACTGCATGATAGAAGACTGCAGGCCGAACTCAAAATCATACTCTGTGATATCCTCAAGCATCCGCTACTCTTGAATCATCATATGCCCTACAAGTCCTCGTGGTTGACGACTGAGAGCATCTGCCACCACGTTCGCCTTGCCCGGGTGGTACTGAAGGTCAAAATCATAGTCTTTCAGGAGCTCCATCCAGCGCCTCTACCTCATATTCAACTCAGACTACGAGAAGAGGTACTTCAAGCTCTTGTGATCGGAGAAGAGCTCAAACCTGACCCCATAAAGATAGTGCCTCCACACCTTCAGTGCGAAGACAACTGCAGCCAGCTTCAGATCATGCGTACGATAGTTCAGCTCATGGACCTTGAGCTGACTAGACGCAAAGGCCACTGGTCTCCCGTGCCACATCAGGACAGTACCCAAACCAATATGCGAGACATCGGTGAATACAATAAAACCGTCACTCCCAGAGGGAAGAGTGAGGACAAGAGCGAACGTCAGATGGTCCTTCAACTCCATAAATGCTCGCTCACAGGCGTCACTCCAAATAAACTCTGCGCCCTTCCGAGTCAACCTGGTCAGCGGGGCTGCAATACGAGAGAAGCCCTCAATGAAACGCCAGTAGTAGCCCGCCAAACCAAGGAAACTATGGATCTCTGTCGCAGTCGTGGGTTGGCCCCATTGACGCACTGCCTCGACCTTCGAGGGGTCCACTGCGACGCCCTCCCTCGTCACCACGTGACAAAGAAACTTCACTTCCTCCTGCCAGAACTCACACTTCTCCATCTTCACATACAGCTGGTGTGCGCAGAGGGTCTGCAAAGTGATCTCTAAATGCTGCTCGTGCTCCTCACGGGTCCTCGAATAAATCAGAATGTCATCGATGAAGACTACAACAAACTGATCGAGATAAGGGTGGAAGACCTCGTTCATCAGCTACATGAAGACCGCGGGTGCATTGGTCAGCCCGAAGGACATGACCTAGAACTCAAAATGACTGTAACGCGTCTGAATGCTGTCTTCGGAATGTCCTCATCTCGGACCCGAATCTGATGATAACCAAAATGCAGGTTGATCTTCGAAAAGAACTGTGCACCCTTCAGCTGATCGAACAAGTCATTAATCCTAGGGAGTGGGTATCTGTTCTTGATCGTGACTTTGTTGAGCTCGCGATAATCAACGCAGAGCCTTAACGAACCATCCTTCTTCTTCACGAAGAGTACCGGCGCTCCCACGATGAACTGCTTGGACGGATAAAGTCCAACTCGTGCAACTCGTCCAACTGCTTCTGCAGTTCCCGTAACTCCAACGGTGCCATGCGATACGGGACCTTCAAAATGGCCGCGGTACTGGGCATGAGATCAATCTGAAACACGGTGAGTCAGCAAGGCGGTAATCCTGGAATCTCTTGAAACACATCGAGAAAATCACAAACTATAGGTAACTGGTCGATACAAGCGGCAAAAGGATCCTCAATGGCGCAGGACATCAAACAAGACAACTTCTCTCCTCTAGGCTCTGCAACGAACTGGAACTATGGCAGGTCGGGTATACAAAATGTGACTGTCCTCTTGGCGTAGTCCAATATGACATAGTACTCGGCGAGCCAATCCATGCCCAGGATGACATCAAACTCGAACATCGGCAATGCAAACAGATCTGCAGGTAAAAAGGTATCCCCAACTAGAACGGGGTAAGATGAGCAAAATCGACTCAACACTGCAGTCCTCTCCAAGGGAGTCGATACTGATAGGCTCTCACAAGAAGACTCCAATGGTAAGCCAGTCGATCGGCAGAAACTCTCGGCCACAAAAGAATGCGATGCACCAGAATCGAATAACACACGTGCAATGCATGCAAAGACTGGAAGTATACCCTCAACGACTCCTCCAGATGACAGTGGATCCTGCTGAGCCGCATAGAACCTAGCCTGAGCCGACTGGGGAGGTGTCTGTCTCCTTTGAACGTGCTGCTGCTGCTGAAGGGGTCGATGAGGCAGTCAAAACTGTTGCCTCTACTGCTGCGGCCTCGGAGGCTGGTGCTGATGCTACTGCTGAGGTGGCCTCGGTGGTGGGGGCTACTGTCGCTGCTGCTGTGGGGGTCTCTGCTACGGCTGTAGTGGAGGTTGTTGTAGAGTCCTCTACTACTGTGAACCTCTCTGCTACTACTGGGAGCTGTGACACTCCTACGAACGGTGTCCCGTCGCACCGCACCTAAAACAAGTGCCGGTGAACTGCCTCGGAGGTGGTGCTGGAGGTGCTGCTGGTGCTCGGAAGGCTGGGCGACCTGTATGCCTTTGCTGCTGTGGTTGACGCTGTCGAGAGTCGCTGGAAGGAGCCTTCCTCTTCCAGTCTCTCCTCTGACCATGATCAGACTGAGAATCGGCCCACTCAGCCTAAAAAATCTGGGCCTTCCGTACCACCTCCTCAAAAGTTGGGAGCTCATGCCCAATAACAAGGCTACGAAGACCGTAATGTAGGCCGTCCTCAAATCGACGGGCTCTCTGCTCCTCGTCATTAACTAGATATGGTGCAAATCTGGACAGCGCTACAAAGCGAGCCGCGTACTGAGTCACTGTCATATCACCCTGCACCAGGGCCTCGAACTCCAACGCTCGCTGTCGTCGGATGTGATCAAGGAAGTACTGTTGGTCAAACCGATCCATAAAATCGTCTCATGTCCAAACAAAGTCGGCGCCCGCTGCTCGGGAGACTGATGCCCACCAGTGCCAAGCCTCACCATGGAGAAGAAATACGGCTAGAAGAACTCGTCGCTCAGTCATACATCCCATCGTCTCGAATATCTTCTCCACATCAGCGTGTCATCTCTCGCTACCGTCGGGTCCGACTCACCCTGAAAATGCGAGGGATCGAGCCATCGAAACTCATGAAGGAGGGCGCTAACGCACTCTTGCTCTGCGTGGGCCGGTGAAACGACTGGCTGCCTGCCCTATCCCTGTAGTGCAGCCGTCACAACTTGTAACATCTGCTGCAACTGGGAGGCACTCACGGATACGGTCGGGTCCGCACCGATCTCTGGTGGAGGAGCAGCATACTCAGGATGGATAGTAAGAATCTCTGGTGGTGGAACGGGCATCGTAAGGGGTAATGCAGGAGCCGCAGGTGGTGGAGCGGGATCCTCAGGTGGTGGTGCTGGAGTCGATTGGGTCGTTTTCCTGGGTGGCATGTCCTACAGGAAAGAGTGAAGGCGCCTATCAACTTGAAAACTCTCGAAGGTACGCACGTTAAGGGTCTGTAACGGAAGATCGCTAAGCTATCCAAACTTCGAGACTTAGCCATTCTAAACTCATAGCAGACATGTAATGTTGTTCTCGGTTATTCTCAAGTTATGCTCTGATACCAACTTCTTTCACGCGCCAAATTCAAAAACTGGGCTCACAAAATTTTCGATCGTTGAATCTGGCACCGACAGCCTCCGTAGAACCCCATTCTCGGCTCCTAGTGCCCATTCGCCAGGTTTCAATCCTTGGATGCTATGAGGAGGATTTTCAATGTCAGATTGATTCGTCATAAGCATAACCAAAGGAATAACCCACAAACAACAACCAAAAACTCCATTACATTTCCACTATGATCAAAAACTTAACAAGTACAATGAGCCTAAAGGGAAATACAATGGTAAAGAACAAAAACTCCAAAATGATCTGCAAAGTGCTCCTGCCTCAGCGCTGCTGCGCCCCAACGTCACCTGCACGCAACGGTCGTGTATAAGCTTATAGAAAGCTTAGAGGGTGGTGAAAGTATGTGCACAAAGTAGTAATATGATCATACAATATCAAAGTGTTGTGGAATATACTGATGGATCCATGAATACCGTTAGTCGTACCAAAGCTATGCGATGTAAGACATGAATGATATCGGCCATCCCAAGGTCATGCGATGTGAAATGCAACTCAAGCATACAAATCCTCATCTATGTCCACACATCAATATATCTCAAATCTGGGATATCACCGGGGTCTAGTACACTCTAAACCAGATCGCCACCTCATCACGCTCAATAAGGTAAGTGGAAGAGACCTCACTATCCGTCTGCCAATATCGGGCTCGACTCGTCGATAGCGGACCCATTCCTCGAGTAGGTCAAACTCAGCCTATCATTGCCCCCTTCACTCAGGCGGATAAGGCTGCACCCCCGTCCAACCGACCATGATACAGTGGAGAGCGCAGTCATCTGGTAATCGGCACTCAACGCTCATCTACCCACTCGGTCTAGACGTTGGAGCAACCTCTTGGTACCATAAGGGTTTAGGGACTTTCACCCAGGGATATCTACAGCATCCCATGTAGAATAAAATTTTTGGTATCCAATCCTGCCAACCATGATGCGTCTGTGGTGGCTAAAGCCCTGATGTCGCTAGGGCGTACAGTAACCATATCACACAATGAGAAATGCATGAATCATACTATCCAATCATGCAGCAATCTCGTGCGCACCATGCGCTCATGTGGGACGCTCCGTCTCATATAGAGTCCCGTAAATGTCTCGGCCCAATGACTTATGCGATGATTAAACATTCCTCATATCAAGCATACATATGATGCGTATGGGCATGAGTAATGGAATTATACTAAGCATGTTACAAAGTAATGAATTATCCTTACAACGCAGATGGGCCCAGACAGCCTACACACAATAATTACGGCCTATCAATGGTCCTAGGGAGAGCCATAATGTGGACATTTAACCAACACTATACTTGCAATGTGGACGTCAAACCACCATTGCTCCCAAGCCATAACCCATAGTAAACATCGTTACACAAACCATGTTGGTTTCACACATTGCAATGGACCTTAGGTACATCCTATTGGGCCTTCATTACATCAAATAGGCTACATAAGTGGGCCTTACGTTCATCAAATGGGCCGCATTACTGGGCTTCACCAATGGCCTTAGGTACATTGCAATGGGTCATAACCCATGAGCCTCAGAGTACGTCATAATGGGTCTAATCACATGGGCCTTATGTCATAAATGGGCCTAAACCCATAGGCCTTATATATCAAATGGGCCTAAACCCATAGACCTTATATGAATCAAATGGGCCTAAACCCATAGGCCTTATATATCAAATGGGCCTAAACCCATAGGCCTTATATGTCAAATGGGCCTAAACCCATAGACCTTATATGAATCAAATGGGCCTAAACCTATAGGCCTTATATATCAAATGGGCCTAAACCTATAGGCCTTATATATCAAATGGGCCTAAACCTATAGGCCTTGTATGTCAAATGGGCCACACCCAAGCAAAGGTGGCCCACTTGATCATAGTTCCGTCTCATGCTTCAACTCATACCTTAAAATGATCTTTCCAAGTGGATGGACGGTCTTGATGCATCACATGCATCATGGCGGGTCCCACTGTCGCTGGACAGTGCGGACCAAACACATGCATCATAGAGGACTCCACCGTCCGCTGGTCGGATGGTGTGAATAAAATAAATGCATCATGCTGGGTACCACCGTCTGCCTGGATGGTGGATGTAGAACACATACATCACTGTGGGTCCCATGTGGGGCCCACCATAACATATATTTTCATCCAAACCGTTGGTAAGGTCGTATAGACCTGGATGAAGGGTAAATAAAAATTTCATCTTGATCCAAAACTTCTGTGGGCCCTAAAATAATTTCAAGGGCAGCCACTAAATCACCACTATTTCCTGTGTTGTGGGCCACCTGAGCTTTGGATGCAGCTGATCTTTGGAGGGGGCCCACTTTTGGGAGTGGCCCACCTCATGAACGGTGTGGATATAAGATATACATCATGGTGGGGCCCAGAGCAGAGCCGTGAGTTGCTGCCCGCCCATCCGTCCCTGCCTGCACCCTTCTGACAGCAGCAGAAGCAATGCTGTTGCATGTTTTAAAATTTTATTTTATTTTTTATCTTATGAAATTTCACATGTGGGGCCCACTCATTGGGAATCCACTCCGTCCACTAGCTTCCCTGGCTCAAAACAAGCCCAACGAGTCCAATATTGGACATTTTTTAGCATAAAAAAAATCTAGGAAACTTTAGATGGTGGAGATCACATTTGTTAAGTTATGGCCCACCAGATGCTCCGATCAATCTCATTTTCTCACTCAACGCCTAAAATGAGTTGGTGAAAGGAGTGGACGGCATGGATTGAATACACGCATCAAGGTGGGGCCTATGTGAGTGGCCCTTCCCAAGAGCTTAAACAAGCTTATATTTGTGTTTTCATTTCATGTCCAGGGAAGTCCCTGGACGTGGACGGTCTGTGTAACAACACGTGTAGCAAGGTTAGCCTTGCTCGGGTGGGCCACTGAATGACGAATGGTGTAGATACAATACATATAAAGTGGGCCCCCACTTAAGGATCACTTAGATAAAATACATATTGTATGGTGGGGTCCATCTAAGTGGGCCACACGGCCAAATCATCACACAAAATATAAAAAAAAAAAAGAAAAGAAGAGAGAGAGAGATAGAGAGTGGGACACGCTTATGATGGACGGCTCCGCCACTATGAGCCCTCTCTTATATGAAATCATACATCAATGGATCCCTCTACACATGGATTCATCAAAATCGAAAATCAACGGTGGAGATCCTCTCTCCACCAATTTGGACGGTCTAGATGACCTTTTTAATGCAAGGAAAACATCATGATGGGGTCCATAGAGAATGGCCCCATCATGGAATGATCATGATGATCCTAGTGGGCCATCGACCACATCTTAGGGTCCCAAGTGAGATCCAAACCATTGATCGGTTGGCCTCACTTAGCCCACCTAAAAAAAACACGGAAAACTACTATTATCAAACACCCACCGTTCGATCTTCTTGATCCTATGGGTTCCTTAGCTCCTTAGCTTTGATCCTAATGGAGGAGATGAGGAATGGATGGCTAGGATGGGAGATCTTGGGATGGAAAGGCGGGCCACACTTGGAGCTTGGAAGGCTTGGAGAATTTCTCATACGTATGGTTTTGGTTGCTTGAGAAAATTTGATGAGAAATGAGAAAGAGAGAGAGTTGTAAGGAGATGTGAGGTGATGAGGTGATGGAGTGATGGATGGGAGAGAGATGGGTGTGTAAGGCTTTGTTGACTTTGGTAGCCTTTTGTGTAAGAAAGGCATGGGCTTGTAAGACCTTTTTGACTTTTGTGGTTGCTTGGGTATGGGTGAAAGGTGATGTGTACTTGACATGTACTTGACATGTGATGTGATAAGATTTGATTGATTGATGGGATTGATTTGACAAGTCAAAGAGATTCTCTTGGGTTTCGCAACGTGCGGTGTTTTCCT
The DNA here is from genome assembly GCA_037074715.1 of Magnolia kwangsiensis. Lineage (NCBI taxonomy): Eukaryota > Viridiplantae > Streptophyta > Magnoliopsida > Magnoliales > Magnoliaceae > Magnolia > Magnolia kwangsiensis. Next base: position 77,110,181 of record CM073578.1, read on the forward strand.
CGCACCAAATGTTGGCCCACATCTCTTGACCAGGGTATCGCCTCGGCGGCAAGTCGCGGCATCAGAACCGTAGCGTTGGCGCGGTCGCTATGGTAAAGGTCTTAGGTTGAGTCGATACAGGTTGACGGCATATGAATCAGGGTCGCTCGTAAATATTGGTTAAGGGTTGAAGGTTACCGGAATTCGACCGGTAAGACCGCGGAAGTCTATGGAATAGTACGGACCAAGATACGGGTCTTACATGCTTTCACTGTGTATCCCGATTCTTCAATGGATTACTTGAATTTTGATATGCTTCTATCATCCTAACTGGTTTATTTGGCTTCGGTTTCCACTGTACAACTCATAAGTTAGATACATGTAGGTCTTGGTGTGTGTGTGTGTGTGACTACGTGAATTAAGATGCCATATCCTACCCCCATTAAAAGAAATTATCAATCCTGAGATTTGGTATTTAGGTAAGATCGCTCGTACCTTTCTTAATATGATCCGTAATCCTATGGCCCTGATCACTCTACCTCCTTGGAGAAATCTTCGTTTCACCCAAAAACTCAGATGTCCTAACCAGAAAAGAAAACAATGGATAGGGTTCAAATCATCCATTCATTATATGCTTTAGTGTCGTCGTTTTGAATGCCCAAAATCGTTTTATATTGACAGTTTGTCACTCCAAGAGTTTTAACTTTCGATCCATCTATCCAATTTACTCGAAATTTAAAGCCTAAGCCCCTAGCTTATCCTTGAGACTTCCAAAAAAATCACGAGATTAATTAGTTCCCACGAGTTAGGCTTATTATGGGGCACTTGGATTCATATATTCTTAATTTCGTGCCTAACTTATGTTTTAAATTGGGGAACCTAGATGTGGGTTTCTAATTCTTCAACTTCTAAATGCCTTTAGGAAACAGTACTAAGTATAAATATCTAAATCAGGATTCTATCCTAGTCGTGTAAAACTTATGATGGTCCACTCCCCTCAGGCCTAGTTAATCTCATTCTCTGATACCAACTGTAACATCCTGAGATTTCATAGCCAAATTTATACTTGTTCCTGAGAAAATCAGGTGTTAATAATATATAAACTGGATGCTCTGAAATCATACCCTATTTTTTTTTTTCATTTGGTTTACATCCAGATACATTCATGAAGGTAACATTCACAAGAATAAAATCAATTGTATTTATTATATTTCATCAGAGTAAAAAGGATAATTAAAGGCCCTCCCAATGGAAGCTTATTACATTCATTGAGTTTGCAACAAAATATAAAACTAAGTAAATAAACTATATTCGTATTCTTTCGGTGTAGTCTCTATAAAAAATTAGTCTTCTAAGTCTTCAATCTGTATGTCACCTACAAAATCTGTATGATTGGGAGAGGGTCAATGCCCTACTCATAGTGATGGTTATCCTTTAAGATTTAACGATAATTCAAGAGATTTATAAAAGTGATGTGAATGTTTTGATACGTCAAGTACTCCACACTACAAGAGGTATCAATGCGTAATCAATCTATATAAGATGCATGCCTAGCAAAGTATATGCGGTGTATCACACTTAGTGATCACCACAATGTAGAATATGATTAGAGTTATTTGACTTGACCCACATCCAATAATACGGATATTCACCGGCGTGTCCCACGTTTAATATGGTTTTACGCAATTGTCCCAAGACGAGCACAACACATGAATCAGGAGAATACGCCCCAGAGATTAGAGTGACTATTTTACGACAACCAACCCCCCATAGAAAGGAATTGATGCATTGCATATACAGAACGTCTCAAGTATACTAACCAGGATACCATCAACTCAAGAAACATGGAATTACGTGTCACCCTAGGGCCGCTAATGAAAACGCATTATGTCCATGATATTTAATCGATCACTAGAGAAGGGATTCCCAACATAGTACTTGTATTAAGAAGAAATTTCTTAAATTATAGAAGGTTAAAAATATCAAGACACCTGTCGAGCCCATATGGTAAAGGAGGAGAGTGACAATAACCAGCTTGAATAGGAGGCGAGTGACAAAGGTCAACACAATTATAAGGAGAGTGGTTAAGGCAAACTCATGATGAATAAAAGCAAGAGCAAGGGTTGTATCCATATCCTCACATAAATTCAAGAAAGCCTTTTACAATAGATATCTTATAAAAATCTTAAAAGGGCCAATAATTGATAGTGAAACATATAATAGCATGGAAGATTCAAAGTGATATGTAAAAGGCCAAATAAAATACATGTGAAGGCAGGATCAAATTCATGAAGGCATGAAAAGGCAGGATAAAATTATCAACTTAAATTAACCTAAGCCTAAAGGATAAATCCCTCACCTTATATTCGAATTGTCCTCATACTATGCTAGGTGTTCCTGCATACTCCTTCACATTAAATCTTATCCTATATCATAAGATCTACAAGGTTTACATGGTTGGGATTGAATTTGGGGTTATGTTTATGGTCTAGATATAGGGCTTAACTAATTTCTATTTCAGAAAAATGTGAATCAAGACATTAGGTATTACATACTTTACCTGAACCTGGCTCTGACTCAGTCATAGGATAGTACACCATCTCTCTCTTTCTTTCTTTCCTTCCTTTTCTCTTTCTTTCTTTCTCTTTTCTCTTTCTTCTCTTCTTTCCTTTTTCCTTTCTTTCTCTTTCACTGCCGGAGGAAGGATGTTTTATAGGTACACAAAACCTCTTACGTAAGAGTAGAGGAAGGCGGTGCAGATATTTCCTTTCGCAGTTGTGTTTTTGCGCAACAAGGAAATGGAATGCACACTCTATCTACGCATCACCTCTCACAGTCGGCCTGTACGTGGGCTTGGAATTACACTGCGTTTGTTGCATTGGATCTGATCTAGCTATTTAGGGAATGTTTCTTCAATAAGGGCTATTAGATGAGCATCCACGATTGGCTTTTGAATGTTTGGTGCATGCCATACCGTTCCGTGTTTGATCAGAAAGAAAAACTTTGTTCCAATGGTAGATTTGTCATCGATCATTCTTTGTTTGAAGTCATTCCTTTGGACTGTCTAAGATTGTCGTTCGACGTACTCCAGCCCACCAGATTTGCAGTCCGTTCTCGTAGTCTCTTACGAACGTGTTTTCTAGAGATGCGGTTAGTTCACATGCAGAAACGGCGGGATGCCGCACCCTTTATGTTTGATCTTTCTTTTCTTAGAAAATTTGACTATGATCGGAATCTCTACTCTTCACACTTAGACGACCTAGATTGGCAAGGACTGTTAGGGTGGGAGGAAAGAGGTCTCAGTCCTTATTATCCAATTCCGTGCGACACCCTGTTTGGTCAGATGGTTTACATGGCACATATCCTTCTTTGGTGGAGTTTACTGAGTGTCTTAGATTGCAAGTCGGTGCCGTGACTGATGGATGGTTTGGATCAGGCCATCGGATCATGATGTTGGGCCTAATTTTCCTAACTATAAGTCGTCTGATTGCAGCCCCTCTGTTTGTCTTCAAAACTAGGTACACGTATTGGCTTAGAAGTACATGAAAAGACTTAGGGTCTAGTCATTCTTAAACTCTGATCACAATGGATGGATCGGATCTTCCGATATGGTCGTGATGGTGGGCCATATCGGTCTTCTTCGGATGCTGTCCATCCGTTAGGTGCGGCGGAAGAAAAGGAGAGAGATCTCCCTTTTTGAATAGGAGTGGGGTCAGCGCTCTGTTGACCATGCTCTAGGTATAGTGTTTCGCGGGAACACATGTGCTATGTGCGCTCATCGTCCAAGGTGGGGTCCATAAAATGGCCAAGCTATATGTCCTAGAGGGGAGAGGGGGTGGGGGGGTGGGGGGCGTGAATAGGACTATGCCAAATTTTTAAAAAATTAAGAACGGAATAAAAGAAAGAGAGATAGCCAAATAAAGAAATCAATTCACAATGCTGAATTAAAATGTAACCACAAAATTCAAGTCTTGAGAGGTTGATACAAATGTTGTTCTAAGGACAACCTTACACCAAAAATCAGAGTTTATGGTAGGACAACCTTATTTCTAGAAAGGTCTTTGTTTCAAAAACTCAAACTGATGAGGAATAAATAAATAACAAGGAACTGAAATAAATTACAGGAATTTAAATCTAAGTTATGACAACATTCCCCACTGTGCTTAAAATATAAATATTACAACATTCACATCCACATATACATCCCACAATTTTGAATAATAAAAGATAAGAAATATAAATCACACATCCACAAAATACAAAGAATTATAGTGGTTTACCTGTGTGTACACCAACTATTATAAAACAGCCACACATATTGCTATTCCACTCCTAATATCATCACACAGGGGATATTAGCGTTCACTATCAAAATAGGTTTTCACAGGTTCACCCAAAACCTTCACAATTGTGTCTTTTAGTAAAGGACTTACATAATCTAAAAACCCTCACATCTGAGTTTTCTGGCTCTCCTCAGATAACCAACATAATGAGATTATTTTGGCTTAATCTCAAATAAAACCAAAATGAAAGAAATTTACAATAAATGTAAAATACCTGGATTTCTCCTTTTGTAGAAGCCCAGAAGAACCAATCGGAGTAGATGATTGAATGTAGAAGTTCAAGGTCCAATACTCACTTTAAAATGGTTCTAAGTTCTAATTGATTTTAAATTAAACCAGTTGGGCTTAGCTCTATTTGATTTTGATTCCAAGAAGAAGGAATATCACAATTCCTCTTTTCAATTAAGATTGGAATGTAGAAATAAAATTAAATTAATAAAGCTAATAAAAGAGAATATTAAATGAGCATAATGTAGCTTAAAATAAACACAAACTTATCTTGGAGTGATCCCTTGATTTTACTTGAATTTCTGTTGTATCAAACTCTGAAATTCGTCATCTATTTATAGCTACAGAAATCGCACCTTGGACTGGTCTTGAGGACACTACGACTAGTCGTACGAGAACGGATTTTTGAATTTTTTAGCTCGATCGGATAAAACCGTTCCACGACTGGTCATGGGGTGTCTACGACTGGTCGTAGGCCCTCTACAACTGGTCATAGCATTCTCACGACTGGTTGCTGGACTTCGAGTCATAGAACCAGGATTGGTCATAGGACAAGTCGACACTATTCACATGACCAGTCGAACAGAGTCCAGGACTGGTCATGGACGAATAGAAATTTTTAAAAAATTACAACAAACTTAAGACTGGTCTTAGAATCTCTTAGACTGGTTGTGGACGCACTAGGACTAGTCGAACAAGGTTCAGGACTAGTCTTAGAACAGTTCAAATCCATGTAAAATGATTCAATTGAATTATGTATTCAAAATGACCTATCCTAAGGACAATATAAGGTCAATCTTACCTTTAAAGTGAGATACGAACTTTGAAACTTCTTATCTTTAAACGGTAGATAATCTTTGTGAATAAAGCTTGAGATCTTTGAACATCGTGTAGCACTTGAAACAAAAGATCTTCTAAAGTTTGAATAACTATTCATCTTTGTGATATATGCTGGCTTGAGTCTTGAACATGATCACTTCTACTGTTTAGCTAGTACTCGCATTTCTCGAAGCAGTTTGTACTCGCATACTTCTTTAGTATTTGAAGTAGTTCTTATTTGAAGTAGTTCTTCGTTCTTGACTTGAAGCACAGTGCTTAGAGCGATGAAGCAATGTCTTGAACATTTATAACAATAAGCTATACAAGTCATAGATTAAGGTTTTGGTATCACAAAATTTGACAACCAAAGGAGCATAAAGCCATACCACTTACAATCTCCCCCTTTGTCAAATTTGTCATAAAACACTAATAATATAACCACTGTGAGTACAAAGAATTATGCACAAATTATAAGAGGAAACTAGTTACAAACTGGTTAAAGAATCATGCAACAGTTTTCTATGCACCAGATGCATCAACAAACACACATCAAGATGAAGTAGGCAAAAAATTTACATCCACCTCCTTACTCCCCCTGAGTAGCACATATATTAAAAAAAATACTAAAAAATAAAATAAAATACTTGCTTGCAATGCAATGCTACTACTCACAATCCAAACTATAAATTCTCCCCCTTTTTGGCATAATATGACAAAGGAAGAAGAAAATAATAGAAAATAAATGGGAGTAATCAAGGAGTCAAGATATAAGTAAATAAAAGTTCAACAAAGCATTAAGATTTCAATAAATCAAACCAAAGTCACTAAACCATTTAAAGTTCACAATCTAACAAAAGTAAACTTAAGGTTATTACAGACCAAAGAGAAAACTACTCAATCAAAACTTGAAGACGGAGCAGGTATGGTAGGATCAAGTTGATGCATGCCCTTATTTAAGCACTTAAGATACTTGCGCATATATTTGAACTGTAAATCATGGGCAAAATTCATGTTTTCTAATTTAACACTCATATTTTCTACCTTCTCCTCAAGTGCACGCAAATGCACATCAAACTCAGATGGTTCATAATCAGGATCATTACTAGAATCAGACTCAATTTCATCAAAAATATCATCCATGTTTATGTCATCAGGAGGAATATCATTAGCTTCTTCTTCATTCCCAACTCCAGCTCCATCACCACCATCCACTTGGCCAAGAGGTAATTCTAACTTCATTTTGTTTATATTCGAGTTATTAAAAATTAGATTATGGATAAGAGCCTCTCCAACAGGCAGAGTGACCAACATATAAGAAGCCAACATAGTCATGAGATAGGTAAACGGTATATCAATATGACCTGGATGGAGATGAAATTGAATGATGGAATGACAAATTAAAGATGGAAGACAAACTTTAGTACTAGAAATAACATAATGCAAAACACGAACCATAAATGAAGTTAACATTATTTTATTACCAGACCATAGATACAGATTAGAAGTAAAAATTCTATGAAGGACTCTGTATCTAGGTAACAAATACTTTGAGGGGAGCGCATTTCCTCAATGATCCATTGCACATTCATGTTACATAATGCTATTGTGAGCTGTTATTTTTTTATTCCTGAGGGTTTTTCAGTTAGAACATGAATGAGAATACCCTCATCATTAACAGGAATTTACATAAGGCCAGATATTAGATGACGGTCTACATCAAAAGGGCCTTCTCTAGCATCTATTTTAGATGTTAAATTTTTAGAAGAAAATTTAGAGATACATGCAAACATGGACTGTGCAATAGATTGGTATGCAGGCCCACCCCGATGTAAGATGTTATTCCATCCTATAGCTTGGAAGAGTGGAAAGATACCAAATGGAGCAATGTGGTTAAGATCAATAGCTTTTTCAACAATAACCTTGCGCAAATGCAAATCCCGTACAAATGAGGGATCATCTTCGGATGAACAAAGATGACGCTGAGTTATTGGAGCTATTCTAGAGGAAGATGGACCATGGGCTGTTTTCTTTTTCCCTCTAGCATCCATTGCCATAAAGAAATACAAAGGAACAAGAAATCTCAAAGTAGAGATGGGTTTTTCTAGATCAGCAAATGGAGAAGAAAAACCCTAAAATCTCCACAAATCTTAAAATCAAGCACTCCAATGCAAATAAAGAAGAGAATAAAACTTGAATCTGATAGATTGACCAATAAAATGCACTAACCTTGAAGATCAGGTCAGTTGGTTTGACTGGTCGGACATCGGCTCGTTAGAGAGGAAGTTAGAAATGAGGAAGATGAGATTTTTCCCAAATTAAAAACACCCAACGCACTGCACGACCGGTCTTGAGCCGTCCTCGACCGGTCATACCAAGACCAGTCATACTAGGACCGGTCGTGTACACTTACAACTGGTCGAGTACCGACAAAAAATATGCAATTATCATAAAAATTTACAATTTAAACACATAAATACACAAATATATTTACACTATGATACAAAAATGCATGAATAATCAATTTTGAACACACATAATAAGATTAAATTTTAATTTATTAAACTTGCTTTTGTCGAGCGGTTTAGTGAAAATGTCAGTAAGTTAAGTCTCTGTCAGAATGATATTATTTTTTCTTCCACTAATTCACGAATATAATGATACCTAATATCAATGTGCTTGGTATGTGAATTCTGGATTGGATTTTTTGAAATATTTATAGCATTGGAATTATCACAATGTAAAGCCATTGAATCCTGTGTAATTCCATAATCACTTAACATACGATTAATCCAAACAAGCTGAGTACATGCATTTCCAACAGCGATGTATTCAACCTCAGCAGTAGAGAGTGATATAGAACTCTGTTTCTTGTTAAACCAAGAAACCAAGCAATTTTCAAAATAAAAACAACCACCACTGGTTGATTTTCTATCATCGATATTTTCACCCCAATCAGCATCAGTATACCCTGTCAACTGAACACCAATATAATATGAATACCAGAGACCCAAATTAACTGAACTTGCGACATATCGCATAATCCGCTTAACAAAAATTAAATGTGACTCTTTAGGATTAGATTGATATCTTGGACAAATACCAACACTGAAAGCAATATCAAGTCTATTAGCAATTAAATAAAGCAAATTGCCAATCATGCTACGATATAATTTAGGATCCACATATTTACTTGTAGAATCCTTTGAGAGTCTTAAAGTTTTACTCATGGGAGTATCAAAATTCTTACCATTCTCAAATTCGAATATTTTAATCAAGTTCAGAGCATATTTGGTCTGAGAAATAAAAATTCTATCAAGTTGTTATTTTACTTGCAACCCTAGGAAATAATTTAATTTCCCAACCAAGCTCATTTCGAACTTAGATTTCATTAAATCTGTAAACTCAACAGTCATGTTAGTACAAGTTGATCCATAAATAGTATCATTAACATAAATCTAAACCATTAAGATATCATCATTGTGTTTCTTAACAAAGAGTGTCTTATCGACACTGCCCATTTAAAATTTATGACAAAGTAAAAACTTAGTCAATTTCTCATACCATGCCCTGGGAGCTTGTTTTAGACCATAAAGAGTTTTTTTAAGATGGTATACATGATCAGTAAACTTAGGGTCTTCAAACCCTGTAAGTTGTTCAACATATACTTTTTCATGTAAATCTCCATTTAAGAAAGCACTCTTTACATCCATTTGAGAAATTTTAAATTTTCTAAAGTATGCAATGGATATAAAAAGTCTAATTGATTCAAGGTGAGAAACTGGTGCAAAGGTTTCATTGTAATCAATACCTTTAATTTGAGTGTACCCTTGTACAACCAATCTTGCCTTGTTTCGAATTATATTACCAAGTTCATCAGAATTATTTTTGAATATCCAATTTGTTCCAATAATATGTTTATCTTTAGGTCTAGGAACAAGATACTAGACATCATTTCGAACAAATTGATTAAGTTCTTCTTGCATAGCAACTATCCAGTTTTCATTAAAAAGAGCTTTTACGTTTACCAGTTCTATCTAGGATGTAAAGCACACGTAATTATATGTCTTTTAATTGTCCATGAGTACGCACACCAGTGAGAGGGTTTCCAAGAATCTGAGTGGTTGGATGATCTTTAACAGTCCTTAATTCAGAATTATTTTGATTTGATGAAGTATCTAGTTTGTCAATTAAAAGAACTTCATCATGGTCTGAACTTGGGGTAGGTGTATTCAAGTGATCGTCAATGACCACATTAATGGACTCTTGAATCACACCGGTCCTTTTGTTCAATATGCGGTATGCGTGATTATTTAAAGAGTATCCTAAAAAGATCCCTTTGTCACTTTTAGTGTCAAACTTTTTTAAATTTTCACAATCACGCAAAATATAGCACTTACTACCAAAAACTCGAAAGTAATTGACAGTAGGCTTCTTATCGAACCATAGTCCATAAGCCATTTTATTATTAGATTTACATGTATAAACCCGATTAATAATATAGCGGGCGATATTCACTACTTCAGCCTAAAGATTTTTAGGGAGCTTCATACTATTCAACATTACATTTTCCATTTCTCGAAGCACTTTATTTTTCCTTTCCACAATTTCATTTTGTTGTGGTGTTTTGGGCGCAAAGAATTCATACGATATTCCCTGATCGCTACAGAATTTCTCAAAACTGCTATTCTCAAACTCAAATCCATGATCACTACGGATCTTACTGACTTGAGAACCTTTTTCAGTTTGAACACGTCTGATAATCCTTTTCACTTCATCAAGGGTTTCTGATTTATCCCTTAAAAAAGCTACCCAAGTGAATCTGAAAAAATCATCTACGATTACTAAGATGTATTTTTTTCCACCTCAATTTTCTATCCTGGTAGGTCCTATAAGATCTATATGGAGAAGCTCGAGTGGTCTTGATGTGGCATTGGAGTTCACCTTCTAGTGAGCGCTCCTAGTTTTCTTTCCTATCTAGTATTTGTCACATATTTTGTCTACTTTCTGTAATTTAGGTAGACCTCTTATTAGTTCTCTTTTGCTCAATCAGTATAAATTACGGTAGTGTACATGTCCAAGGCGTTTATGTCATAATTCTGTCTTGTCGGTATGGACCATGTAACACGATTGACTAGAAGAGCTTCCATCGCTTACAATATAGCAGTTTTTAGAATTTCTACGACCAGTTAATATTATAGATCCCTTTTTGTTTATAATTTCATAACCTTGATTGGAAAATTTCACACTATGATTATTATCGCATATTTGAGATATGCTTAACAAGTTGTGTTTTAGACCCTCAACATATAAAACATTCTTGAATAAGGGAAGGTTATAGAATTGAACCATACCTTGGCCAATAATCTTACAGTTACTACCATCACCAAATGTGATTGACCCATCAATCATATCTTTGAGATCGGTGAATAAAGCCTTATCGCCTGTCATATGCCTGGAGCATCCACTATCTAGGTACCACTTTGAATGGCTTGAAGCTTTGAAAGCAGTGTGGGCAACCACGCAGATAACCTTAGGAACCCATTTCATAGTAGTTTTGGGTTTAGGAGTATAGTGGGTCTTCTTTTGATTATAGTTAAAGTTAGAGTGATCTACTGAGTTAGATTTTAAGAGCTCCTTAAGAAGATCAACTATTTTCTCAGCTAAAGGGTTTCGGTTTTGATATTTATAATTATTTTTTCAGTTTTTGAAAAGTAGTTTTAGAAAAAACTTGATTTGTACTTTTCCCTTTTGAGTTCAAGGTCTCTCCTTTTACAAACTTAGGAGATATATTCTTATGTTTAAGAGGAACATTTGTCTTGTAACCCAAACCAGATAGATTGCCACATTTCCTTAATCTAGATAAAAGTTTTTTTAACTTTGGATTTCCTTGAGCATACTTCCATGTATCCTTTAAACTTAAAAGAGAAGAGATTTCAAGTTTAAGATTTTTATTCTCAGATTTTAGACTTTCAATCTGAGAATTTTTGAAATCCAAATCACATTTGCATTTTTCAAAATAGTCTGAAATATGGGATTTTTCTAAAACAAGGGATTCAAAATTTTCTCTAAGCTTTGAAAATCTTTCTTTTTGAAGTTCAAGTTTAACAGCAATTTTACAACTTTCCTTGTATAAGGCATTATAAGCATCATGAAGATCATCTTCATTTTCACATTCATTGTTCAAATTTTCTTCACTTGTTAAATTATTATCTAAATATGTGAATTTGGCTAGAGTCATAAGGGCTTTAACTTCATTACCTGACTTGTTTTCAGAACCTTCTAAATCAGAAGAGGCTTCAGAATCAGAAGATTCATCCCAAGTAGCCAACATACTCTTCTTTTTGCATGTGTCATTTTTAAGCCACTTGTTTGCTAAATGCCCATATTCTTGGCAATTGTAACATTGACTCTCTTTTAAATATTTCCAAGGCTTAGATTTAGATTTTGATCCTTTCTTCTCATTAGTTTTTTAAAAATCAACCCTCTTTCTTTTTGCTTTTAAAAATTTTATAAAACTTTTTTGCTAAAAAGGCCATATCATCTTCAGAATTTTCTAAATCAGAATTATTTTCTTGAGAAACATCCTTAGAAGACTTAAGGGCAATAGATTTTCCTTTAGGAGCTTTAAAATTTAACTCGTAGGTTTGTAAAGACCCAACTAATTCTTCTACCCTCCTAGTATCCGTATCATGAAGTTCCTGGATCGCCGTTACCTTAGAATTAAACCGTTCAGGAAGTGAGCGTAATATTTTTGCACACACTTTAATTTCTAGGATTTTATCTCCAAGACCCCACATAGAGTTTACAATGTCATTTAATCTAGTGTAGAAGTCCATAAACACTTCATTTTCTTCCATATGTATTTCCTTAAATTTGGTTGTGAGGATTTAAACTTTAGATTTCTTGATAATTAATGTACCCTCACATGTCATTTCTAAAATATCCCAAGCTTGCTTTGCAGAATCACATAATATAATTCTTTTGAATTCATCCGGTGATAGTGCGCAAGTGATTGCATTTAGTGCTTTAGCATTTGCACTACTCAAACTTTTCTAAAGTGTGTTCCATGAGAAATAAGGTGTTACTCTTATTGATTTTGAACCATCGATCCCAGTTACTTCAGTGGTAAGAGGGGTCCATTCATTCACTATGGCTAGCCACACACTTTCATCCATGGATTTAAGGAAGATCATCATCTTGGCTTTCTAATAGGCATAATTGGTGCCATCGAAAGGTGGAGGTCGAGTGACTAAAAGGCTGTCAAAATTTGACATCTTAAATATAGCTTGTATCATTAGCTTAGGAAATAAATCCAAATAAAAAGAAATAAAACGAGCTATTAGGCTCTGATACCACTTGAAATGGCCTAGCTATATGTCCTAAAGAGGGGGGGGGGGGTGAGTAGACTATGCCAAATTAAAAAAATTAACAGCGAAATAAAAGAAAGAGAGAGCGAAATAAAGAAACAATTCACAATGTTGAATTAAAATGCAACTTCAAAATTCAAGTCTTGAGAGGTGGATACAAATGTTGTTCTAAGGATAACCTTACACCAAAAACTAGAGTTTATGGTAGGACAACCTTATTTCTAGAAAGGTCTTTGTATCAAAAACTTAAACTGATGAGGAATAAATAAATAGCAAGAAACTAAAATAAATTACGAGAATTTAAATCTAAGCTATTACAACATTTTTCACTGTGCTTAAAATGTAAATGTTACAACATTCACATCAACATATACATCCCACAATTCTGAATAATAAAATATAGGAAATATAAATCAAACATCCATAAAACACTAAGAATTATATTGGTTCGCCTGTGTGTACACGAACTGTTATAAAACAGCCATACAGATTGCTACTCCACTCCTAATATCCTCACACAGGGGATATTACTGTTCACTATCAAAATAGGTTTTCACAGGTTCACCCAAAACCTTCACAATTGTATCTTTTAGTAAAGGGCTTACACAATCCAAAAACCCTCACATCTGAGTTTTCTGACTCTCCTCAGATAACTAACACAATGAGATTTTTCTGGCTTAATCTCAAATAAAATCAAAATGAAAAGAATTTACAATAAATGTAAAATACCTGGATTTCTCCTTTTGTAGCAGCCCAGAAGAACCAATCAGAGTAGATGATTAAATGTAGAAGTTCAAGGTCCAATACTCACTTTAAAATGGTTCTAAGTTCTAATTGATTTTAAATTAAACTAGTTGGGCTTAGCTCTATTTGATTTTGATTCCAAGAAGAAGGAATATCACAATTCCTCTTTTCAATTAAGATTAAAATGTAGAAACCAAATCAAATTAATAAAGCTAACAAAAGAGAATATTAAATGAGCACAATGTAGCTTAAAATAAACACAAACTTATTTTAGAGGGATCCCTTGATTTTACCTAAATTTCTGTTATATCAAACTCTGAAATTTGTCATCTATTTATAGCTGTAAAAATTGCACCTTCGACTGGTCTTGAGGACACTACGATTGGTCGTAGAGAATGAATTTTTGAATTTTTTAGCGCGATCAGATAAAACCGTTCCACGACTGGTCATAGGCTGTCTACAAATAGTCGTAGGCCCTCTACGAATAGTCGTAGAATTCTCACGACTGGTCGTAGTACCCAAAGTTTGGTTGCTGGACTTTGAGTCGTAAAACCAAGACTGGTCGTAGGATGAGTTAACACTGTTCACACGACCGGTCGTGGACGAATAGAAATTTTTAAAAAATTACAACAAACTTAGGACTGGTCTTGGAATCTCTTGGACTGGTCATGGATGCACTCGGACTAGTCGAACAAGGTTCAAGACTAGTCTTAGAACAGTCCAAATCTATATAAAATGATTCAATTGAATTATGTATTCAAAATGACCTATCCTAAGGACAATCTAAGGTCAATCTTACCTTTAAAGTGAGATACGAAGTTTGAAACTTCTTATCTTCAAATGACCTTTGTGAATGAAGCTTGAGATCTTTGATCATCGTATAACACTTGAAACAAAAGATCTTCTAAAGTTTGAATAACAATTCATCTTTGTGTTGTATGCTGGCTTGAGTCTTGAAAATGATCACTTCTACTATTGTAGCTAGTACTTGCATTTCTCAAAGCAGTTTGTACTTGCTTACTTCTGTAGTATTTGAAGTAGTTCTTCATTCTTGACTTAAAGCACAGTGCTTAAAGCGATGAAGCAATGTCTTGAACATTTATAACAATAAGCTATACAAGACATAGATTAAGATTTTGACATCACAAAATTTGACAACCAAAGGAGCATAAAACCATAGCACTTACAGTCCACCGTGATGCTTCTAAAAAATCTTCTCTGTCCAATCTTTTTTCCATCTTATTTAAGGAGTTGAGCCCAAGTTTGACACATAACCAAAGGTCAGGTGGACCATGAATTACAGTATTATGGTCCCTACTATTGAAACCTTTCCATGCTCTTTAGCAACATTTTATTTGACATCTAACATATTCATAAGACCATGTAGATGCAGATGAAGGGAAATTATCTTACTACAACTATCACTAATCTTTGATGGATGCCAAAATCGATGATTAAGGGGTTGATCTGTTGATTAGGTCACTTATACAATGATCTAAGAGTTAGTATTTGAAATGTACAGTTAAGTTAGGATCCCTTGGCATGGTATAAAATTTCATGTTAATCGGATAGTGGGAATTACGTGTTCTAGAATTTAGGGTTTAGGTTAGTGGAGTTTTAGAAATTATTTTTATTTAAGAGTTTCATGAAATCTATTAGGTCTACATGGTTGTAGGCATGTTTTTAAGTAATTCTTATAAAAGAACTTACATCTAAATCCTCATGGAAAAGGAGTTATTCGTCAATTCATTTAAAGGAATGTACGTACGTCAAATCACATGATGGATGATCTTGTCTTAAAATCAACAGTCAGATGGCTTGGTCTACTGCCTGGAGATCATTATTAATGGTTAGATTCGCGTCAAGGTGTAGATGTAAGGTTAGAATAATTAGATTTGTACTGTACGCATGTACATAAGGTTAGGATAATTAGATTTGTATCGTATGCATGTACATATTACATTAACTTATTGGTAATGTTCAAGAACTTTCAATACACGGGTATTGAAATTAATATTCGGAGCGTTACAATGGTATTGGAAGGCACGCCCTCTAACTATGAGCCAGTCCTATTGGAAAGTGCAACCTCCAACTTTGAGCTAGTCGTATTGGAAGGCACACCCTCTAACTTCAAGCCAGTTGTATTAGAAGGAGCACCCTCAACATATGAGCCAGTCATCCTATAAGGAGCTACACAAGAAATCACCGACAAGCCACTAAGGGAACCTTTTCTCTTGCCACATCAGCCAGCACACGACAGTAAGATCCCTCGTCAAACACCAATAATGGAGAAAATACCGTTCTTCATCCCATAGTAGCCTTTGATAACAAGTACAATCATACCAGAACCTAACCCACATATCATTTAGAGCCTCATCATATTCTATCCAGCATAGGCAATAGAGTGGTCCTACAAGCAAGGGCTCCATGTGAAGAAGAAACAGTGGTCATTCCTGCGGCGCCGGTACAAGTCCCAGCTCAGCCAGCGACATTCAAGGAGAAGGAACCTCCATGCTATAAGGTGGTTCCTTGGCACTATCTAGAGTGCGACAAAGTGAAGAGCCTAAGCTTTAATAGACGTAGTGATAATAGGGACTCCACAGGCACTCTGTAGAAGCCAGAACAGGTGACAATAGCGGATACATCAACGTAGCTCAAACGATCCCATCGCAGGTATCTATATGGGAACTATTATGCACATCACGAATGCACCATGGGTTATTTGTAAAGATGCTAAACAATGCTCACTTCACCTCGAATACTTTACTAAAGATGATTATGTTGATGATCGGGAAACTCCTTGCACCTAGAGCTATCACTTTCACGGACAATGAGCTTCCTCGTGATAGACGAGATCATGGAAGGTCTCTCAATATCGTTTTGCCGTATAAGAACCTATGAGTTCCACTGGTCCTCATCAATAATGACTCAAGCCTAAATGTGTGCCCACTTCAGACAGCAATCCACCTCGAGATCGGGCGATCATCCTTCCGACCAAGCGACATGAATGCCAAAGCCTTCGACAGCTCCCACATAATTGTCAAAGGAGAGGTAGACATTGAGGTGCGGATCAGTCCAGATATCTCCGTCATCACCTTTTAGGTCTTGGATATACCTGCTACTAGGAAGGCCATGGCTACACAAAGTCAGATCCATCCCATCCGCTATCCATCAATGGGTAAAATATATCTTCAATAACAAGGTAATCTCTATCTTAGCCGAACCAGAGATTGTCATTCCAAATGACTACAGTGCACAAGAGCCAAACATTCTAGACATCGATATCCAGTAGTCAAAGAAAGACATCCCTTACTATAGTTTTAAAATTGAAACTGTGAATACTGTTTGACCATTATTTTCTCACACAGTGTGTGGGCATGCCAAAACTAGATTTGCAGCTCTAATTCGAATTAAACAACAATGACCCCAAGCACCAAGATAGGCAGACACAGAGTATGACTAAGATCTAGAAAGATCAGTCGCTTATTCAGCCACTCGCTCAATGTGTAAATAGATCAAGTGATATTCAGAGGGTGGGGTTCATCCTCTAAAGATGGGTTACTCATTTGCCTTCCGTATGAAAGGACTTTTCGATACATATTAAATGAAAAGGGAAGGAAATCCTTAAAGTCAATCGCTACAAACTGTTGAAGAACGCCTCTCTAATGTATAACTGAACCCAACATATGAGTGTAGACCCAAGATTACAACTAAAGGTTACCAACTAATTAATTAACGCTACTGATTACACTACAGAATGTGAAACATCTAGTTGTAAATGTAAAGATTACACTAGTAAATGTAATTCTCCTGCCAAGAAAAGTAAAGGATTACATTGTGAAATGTAAAAACGTGGTAATTCAAAGATAATTGAAAAGATAATTAATTTGGTTTGATTAGTTTGCTATGAGATGAATTATTTTGTTGGAATCTTCTTCTATTTATAGTTCTAATATAACCATTTTGAATTCTTCCCACGTTATGACGGTTATGGTAACCATTCTTCATTACTTGGCTTCTAGATGCTTCCCACGTTCTACTTCTTTTTCTTATCCATTAGCGACTTGTTAAGTGACCGTGTTAACTCAATCTCTTGGCACATGTCGTTTAATCATTTAAACTCGATCGCTTATCCTCTCAACCACATTATTAATGTTCAGTCGTACTTAATATGTCGTGGCTTCGCTTTCCAAGACATAATGAAACAACAGTTTAGACCACTATAGTAAAAGTATGGAATAGGTCAAAGTGTCCTAGAGGGGGGTGAATAGGACTTTTATAAAATTTATGCCAATTTAAAATCCTAATTCCTCAATCTTGATCTAATATGTAATTAATCAAGATGTAACAACCTTAACTCTACAGGCTTCCAAGCCATTTAGAGGATCCAAACAATAGACTACTTTAGTTAAACAATTTAAGCAATTAGTCTATGTAGAGTGTATGAGTGTGTGGGATGTGATTCATATCAGTTCTAACCATTCACATGCATCATTTTAAACATTTAAGATAAGCTTGATTAAATGAGTATGCAAATAGCAATCCCAAACACAATCATATATAGTGGTTTGGCTATGTGTTTACTCCACTCCCAATGGACGCACTCAACCCTTGATTGTACCGGAATTCACTAACAGAGGTTTCAAATCAGGTTTACCTCAAACCGTTACAATCTACACAAGGTTGACACTAGGACCTACACATGGTTCCTAAGGATGCCTACACAAGGCAACCAAATGTGTCTACACTAGACAACTAATCATGCCTACATAAGGCAATCAAATGTGCCTACACATGAAACTCAATCAATGCCTACACAAGACAACTAGTCTTACACAAGGATTATATACGTATTCTCCTATAGGAGGCCTATAAAAGGTCTTGATGGTCTGTAACACAAACCTGAAGAATCAATCTTACACAAGGAAGGATCCCTAGGGTCTAAGGACACTTAAACTTTACCTGAAAGTAGGTGAGCCCCGTTTAGCACATGATGAAGACTTTGTCCCATGATGATGGAGATTCTTCAGCTCCCTTGAACCGCAACACTAGAAGATGCTCCAATATAAGTAGTCGGGGTTAGGTCAAGTCTTTTTTTAAAAGGTGGAATCTACTCTATTAAATATGAATCATTAAGATATAGAATAATTCTAAAGTTTGTGCATTCAAGAGATTCTAGCCTAATGATTTACCATTAAGAGGTTGCTAGAAGATCCTTGAATGCTGAAGTTCATTCTCTAATCCAATCTATAGAGTATTCAATGAATAAGAAGGGATTGGGGAATGAACTTCCATGAGAAGAAGGTTAATGATGGTAGGTAAGAATTTACCTCCTTGGAACTCTCTCTTTTTCTCAATACTACTACTAGAACCAAGCTTTTGTTTATAAAAGAAAAAAGTCCAATGGTAATATAATTGTCAGAATCTGACTGTGTTAGATGTCATTGAACCTATTTCGATGTCATCAAGATTTGAATCTTGATGTCATCGAAACTGGTTCAATTCCTCAAATTTATGCGTGATTTATCTTCAAACCTTGCTGGAAATTTTTTAAACCTTATTTGATGTCATCGAATATTATTTGATGTCATTGAGATTTAAATCTCGATGTTATTGAACCTAGTTCAATTCCTTGAACTTTTAAACTGTTTTTCCTTTGAAGCTCACTGGACATTTTCTTATCCTCTTTTGATGTCATTGATCCTATTATGATGTCATTGAAGTTTGAATTTCGATGACATCGAGCCTAGTTCAATTTCTCGAACTTTTTATGGCATTTCCTTGAAAGCTTGCTGGACAGTTTCTTGTCCTTTTTCGATGTCATCGAATTTTGAATTCTGATGTCATCGAGTCTAGTTCAATTCCTCAAAATTTTTTTAGAAGATTATCTCAGAGTCTTGCTAGATAGAACCTTGTCCTTTTTCGATGTCATCAAACCTATTTCGATGTCATCGAAGTTTGAATTCTAATTTCATCGAGTCCAGTTCGATTCCTCAAAATTTCCATGGGATTTTGCTAAAAGCTTGTTGGACAGACACTCTGCTATCGTTGATGTTATCGAAGCACTATCGATGTCATCGTATATCCATGTTTGATGTCATTGAAGATACTTTCAATGAATCGAATTTTTTGTTCATATATTCATTTGGTTGTTGGACATGTGAGAGTCATTTTTGATTTCATCAAGACATGTTTGATGTCATCAAACACAAGTGTTCGATGTGATCGAATCAATTTTGATGACTTGAAGTGACATGCAGAGGACTTTAGAAAGTTTACCTATTTGGCCAAAGTCTTTAAACATTAAATTCCTTTGTTGTTCTACCGTTTTTAAAGGGAATTATATCCCTGGGTATTTTGGACATGGGATGTGAGGTTTAATTTTACCTTTGACGTTCTTGAATCACACATCCAGTAGAGGCAACATCTTGTATTGTCTTCACTTAGGGCTCACTTAACTTACTGACTCAACCTTCACCCTAATTGAGAAACAGAGGCACTTTCAATCTCCCCCTTTGTCAATTACATGACAAAACACCTAGAACAACAACCTAAATTGTGTGTACATCAACTTTACACAATTTTACAAAGATTCTAACACATACAAAACTATAATGTCTTTTCTTGTAGCTGCTCCCCCTATCATCTTGCAGTTGCTCCCCCTAACAACCTGCATTACCATGTTCTTAAAACATACAACCATAGAGATTACATGGTGGGATTGTTCTCCCCCTTTTTGTTAGTGATTGACAAAGGGTTAGTGTATAGCAATATCATATAGTATAACCGAAGTTGCACTTATAAAGAGGAAAACCAACAATGAGGAGGACATTCAAACATCATTGCACAATATATAATCTTAATTCTAAGCATGGATATCATTCAAACATGTGTGCAATAGAGAGATTTAACATCATTCAACCAACATCATACTGCCCAAGCTTGGCAGTCATTCATCATTAAGCATTAAAGAGAATATATAAAAAAAAAAGAAGAAAAATAACCTCCTAAAACCATAATATTCAACCCATCCATGGGCATAACCAACCAATAAAAAGGAATATTTAGAAACTTTTAGCCCTTCTAAGGGCATGACACAATAAAAATTTAGCCTATCCATGTTAGTGAGTCATCACATACACATATATATACTTAGGCACTCAAAAAGATATACATGCGCTAAGCATCAATAGATGATCTAATGTATGTGATGAGGTAAGAAAACATGATATGGCACCAGAGTCGTATCCGATGGAGCAGTGTTGTCACATTTGCAAGTTGATAGATTCACAATGTTTTGGATAGTGCGTTGTAGTACTGTAACCATCTGCTCCAGTCTAGAGAGCATCTCCTCCTGTCTGTTAAACTAGTCCTCTAGTCGTGCCTATCCATGTAGTGTCACCCCAACATGATCCTGATGCTGTTTGAGGTGCTATGCATGTCTGGAATCAGGGGTGGTTGGGATAACCAGTGGTGGTCATGCCTCATCCTTTGTCATCGCAGCTGTCTCCCCCATCTCTGTCTTGGCTTGCGTTTCCTCTTCATCCATAGCTCTCGGAAGTGGATGAAATTTGAGATCCATCCTTTTGATATTTAGTTTCATGAAGCATTGCAAGGGAAACTCAGGGTCATTAGTTATGACCAAGCCCAACTCATTGCTCAATACATTGATAAGGTGTGAAAACAAGAGATGAGTGGGTCTAGAAGAGTGAATGACTACCACAAGTTAATGAACAATCAAGGAAGGAAGACTGTAATGCCCTGAAAATCGGGGGTCGACCATAACTCAACTCCCGAGTTCCCGAACATCACTTATGTAACATGATTTGATGATGGATGAATGTTGCCTGTGTTAGTGCATAAAACATGACATAGATCAAGCTAGAACAACAGACATAATTCAGGGATATAAAGGAAATGCAAGTGGAAGACTTAAATACATATATAATTCAAAATAAATCCCCAAAATACGCGTGCTATGTCCAGGGCAATACATACAACTGTGTCTCAAATACATGTATAAACTGTGTAAAATGTATCATATACACATCCCAAAAATCCCCGCTCATCAGGCCAAGGCTCACATGAACCTGCCCGAGAACTGTATGAAGGAGAACACCTCCTCATCCTCATCAAAGTCTGGCTCTGCCTCGACAACATCGCCGTCACCTGCAACTAAATCAGAGTCTGGTTGGTGTTTAAGCACCGTCCCAGAACGTGGGAGTGAGTGATCAACTCAGTGGTACTATACAGCAGAGATTAACATGTTATTAATTCAATCAAGCAGTAATGATAAGGCAGTATAATCAAACAAGTCCTAGTTACTCTTGTTAATGCAAGGATGTTATGGAAGAATGATGCATGCCCTCACCACAATCCCCTCTGCGATCTTCCTCTTATGGTCGCTCATGACAGTCACATCCTCAGTGCTCTTTCACCAACCCCGTTAGCACATGTAATGCGATGATATGATCATGCTTACCAAGTTCTTATCAGTCCTTTTCCATACAGCAGGATTGGGAAGCTAAGACACCTCCCTTATATTAATTCCCAACATTGATCCATTCTAGGGTCGTCAGTCCTAGGAAATCTCATACGATGTTACATTTCTAGGTCACTGTAAGGGCTGTCAGGGCTGTTGTGTGCAATCGTTACACCACTCCCCCATCACCAAAACAATACAGGTCTAGTTATATCCTCGATATTATAATAGGACTCGTTGCCCTTATACGGTGTCAGGATAACTCGAGGTCACTATAGAGGGCTCGTCCCCAATCAAAGTAGGCCGATAACAAGAATATAGTGTCCCATACCACCATAATCTGCTTAGAGTAGGGTGCTCACTAGACACTACGGGGAGGTTTTTGGCCTCAGCGTAGGCCTACAGCTCGACCACGGTGTCCCATACCACTATGTCCGGCTCATGAGTCTTTAGGGATCAGGGTACCACGGTTAACGGGAGTTTCACTGGTAAGCTTGGTGTCTTAGATTCAAACAGTTGCAGCCAAACATGGTGAATAAACATCGGTCAATCAGGGTAAATGATAAGCCCAACTAGGCCAAGCGCATGTTGAGTTGAACGACATGGAATGCATAAGCACTCTGTGTAGCCTAACCACTGCCGAACATCTCAAGCACGACTCAGAGTTATTGAACTCATCCTGAGTAGCGAAAATGACCTCAACCATCATTTGGAATACAATTACCGATTACTTGGACTGTAGTATAGCCCCATTCACATACAAGTCTAATATCTAGCATATGATTCATAACCTACCTTCAAATGAACATTCATGACATATAACTGGAATTTAAATACAACGCATGGATGGAATCATACACACATGTAACATGAATAATCTAAGTTAATCAATACATGGAGGAAATCACATATGCACTTAACATAATCGAGATTCATATTTCAACAACAGTAACAATCACATTTTTACTAACTACCAATTCATCTAGGCATTTATACATATACTTAGGTTACACTATTCAACATACATCACATATGTTGACTCCGTTACATATTAGGGCAAATCCTTTCGCCAAGGAGTCGCCACATACATATAAAGCATATGACTATGACAAATACTCATGGCAATCAAATCAGCATATTCCGTACGTATACAGGTATTTTAACATATACATGAAATACACTATATATAATATAAAGTATACTTAGACGAAAATGGAAACAAATAGCACAATTAGCATGTGTAATGGCAATCACGACATGAATAAATCATTATCTAACATTGAAAGCCTTGAAAACCATAACCTACGCGTATATAGTCCGCACCTTAAACCAGAAAATACGTATTCTGTATGATTCCGTCGATGTATCTCCATCAACGATGGATACGCTACTTATGGCATGAAACAGGTTGACTATAGCGTCACTTAAATTATTCTAGGTCTCAAATCAGGTTAGGGTTAGTTTAACTTACCTAAAAACGAAATCAGATTTGCCAGAAAAATGATTCAGAAACGCCGGTGTAATTTTTAAATGGATTAGGAAGAATCCTACGGAGATTTGATAGATTCTCCCACACTCTCTCTCTCTTTTCTCTCTCTTAAACTCTAGAGTTTAGGAAATTCGTATGGGTTATGAAACTAAGGGTTTAAGGCCCTTTTATAAGCCTAAACATGACGAAGACGGACTTAAGGTCAAGATATACATTGGTTATAAGCAAATCGGGATCTTTCTGATCCAATTGAGCACTTATGGTGGTCCTCTTGTCAAATGCGGTCGGGCTTAAGCTCACGAGCATCGGATCTTTAGTAAGTGAAGTTTTCAGTCCAATCGGGTTTTCGGATCGTCTGTGGCAGACCAGCTTCAATTCAACGGTTACCAAACTTCGATCAAGGCTACAAATACTTTGACATATAAGATCCACTTAACCTGATCCGAGGGTGAATTTTGGTCGAATTCTAACGGTCAGAACACTTAAAAATAACACGTAAGTGAAACGTGCCAGATTTCCAAAAAAAAATATAATTAATTTTCTAATTATCTTCCTTTTCTCGCTCTCTTCACTCTGGACGCTATAAAATGGTCTCAGGACATCGTTTGGGCTTGATTTTCGAAATGATTGTCAAGTCCAACTAAGCGGTCATAATGGTCTAAGTTCATCGATATCGGACCTTCGATGCGCGGTCTAAATCCAATACAAAATTACAAAGCATTCTCAGGAGCAACTGAGTTTAGAGTTGGATCCTAGATTTCAGGGTAAGGTAGCGTCAATGATTCTATAGGTTTTGGGTCTTATAGATCGTATTGAAAGTTATTGGTGCATATTTTACATGCAATCTATTTTAGCGCTAGTTAAAACACATTAAATTTTTGAAGGATTTAATTCTAGATGATTTCTGCTAGAGGTGGTACTCGGGCCTGAGTACGGATTTTTTTAAGTCGTTATAATCTACCCCCTTAAAGAAAAAATTTCATCCTCGAAATTCATACCTTCTCATACTCCTCGGGGATCTGGGGTTAATTCTTCCTGACTTCAGCCTTCGTCTCCCAGGTAGCTTCTTCTTCGTTGTGATGCGTCCACAGTACCTTCACAAGTGGGATAACCTTGCTATGCAGTACCTGTCCCTTTCTATCCAAAATACGCGTCGGGCGCAGTTCATAAGTGGCATCCTTGCTCAACTGCACCTGTTCCTAACTGATAATATGCGAAGGATCAGGAACGTACTTCTTCAGCATGGACACATGGAAAACATTGTGCACGCCTGCGAGTGGTGTGGGCAAAGCGAGGCAATACGTAACTGCCCCCACTCGATCTAGTGTCTGGAATGGGCCAATAAATCTCACCGTGAGCTTCCCCTTCTTACTAAACCTAAGAACTCCTCACATAGGGAAAACCTTCAGGAACACATGGTCCCCAACATCAAACTCAAGCGGTCGTCGTCTCGTATCGGTGTAGCTCTTCTGCCTGATCTGTGTTGAGAGCAGTCGGTGACGAATAATGTCAATCTTCTCGGAAGTCGCCTGAACTAACTCTGGGCCAATCAAAGTCTTCTCACCCACTTCTGTCCAACAGTGCGGCACTCTACATGGATGACCATACAATGCCTCATAGGGAGCCATACCAATGCTTGCCTGGAAACCGTTGTTGTACCCGAATTCTGCATAAGGAAGACAGTCATCCCAACTGTCCTTGAAGTCCAACGCACAAGGTCACAACATATCCTCCAAAACCTGATTCACACGCTCCGTCTGCCCATCTATCTGCAGATGGAACGCGGTACTGAACTTCAACTTCACACCCATTGCTTCCTAGATACGAGTCCAGAAGATAGATGTGAATCGGGTGTCTCTATCTGATACAATCTCCAAGGGAACTCCATGCAGGAGTACAATCTCTCTGATATACAATCTGGCCAACTCGTCTGCAGAATTTGTGACTCTAAGCTGTAGGAAATGAGCTGACTTCGTCAACCTATCAACGATCACTTAGATAGAGTCATGTCCCTTTCTCATTTTCGGTAGTCCAGATATAAAGTCCATGGAAATATAGTCCCACTTCCATTCAGCTATGGGCATGGGCTGAAGTAGACCAGGAGGTCGGCGATGCTCTGCCTTCACCTGCTGGCACGTGAGACAACGGGATATGAACTCAGCAATGTGGACCTTCATATTGTCCCACCAGTACGATCTTTTCATATTCTGATACATTTTCATGCTACCTGGCTGCATCGCAAGCCTCAAACTGTGGGCTGACTCAAGAATTTCTATTCTCAAGTCAGGTATGTCTGGAAAGCATAGATGGCCTCGAAACCCCCATCCATACCAATAGTCCACTCAGAGTCCTCGTCAGTACCAACCCGCTCCTTCATCTTCACCAGAAGCTCATCGCCTACCTGAGCCTCAATAATACGGCCATCAACGAGCGGTTGTACATGAATATGTGCGATGACTTCATACGGCTCTTCGACTGAAAGCTTCTGCTCGAAGTCTCGCACGAACTCCACCATCTCCCACTCTGCAATCATAAGCGGAGTCACAAATTCTAGTCTTCTTATGGCTCAACACATCAGTCATAAGGTTCGCCTTGCCTGGATGGTAGGAAACCTTGAACTTAAAGTCTTTCAAGGTCTCCATCCATCGACATTGTCTCATATTCAGATCTCGCTGTGAGAATATATATCTAAGGCTCTTGTGGTCGCAAAAGGGCTCGAACTCTTCTTCGTAGAGGTAATGTCTCCAGAGCTTTAATGTGAATATGACTGCAGCCAACTCTAAGTCATGTGTAAGGTAATTCTCCTCGTGCTTCCTTAATTGTCTCGAGGCATACGCAATCACCCTGTCCTTCTGCATAAGGGCACAATCCAGACCAACGCGAGACGCGTCAGTATAAATCGTATACCTAACCCCTTGCTCTGGCAATACTAGCATAGGGGCAGACATCAACTTGTCCTTCAGCTCTTGAAAAATTGCTTCAGCCTTCTCATTCTAAGAAAACTTCAAGTCCTTTCTTGTCAACTGGGACAACGGTCTGGTAATCTTAGAAAAATCTCGAATGAAGCGTCGATAGTAACCTGCCAGACCCAAAAAACTCCTCACCTCAGTAACTGAACTAGGCTGCTTCCAATCTTGAACCGTAGCTACCTTAGCGAGGTCAACAGCATTGCCTTCCTTGGACACCACATGTCCCAGGAACTTCACTTCTTCCTTCCAGAAGTTGCATTTCTTAAACCGTGTCAACAACGGGTTTTCCCTGAGAGTCTTCAATACCGCTCTCCGGTGCTCCTCGTGTTCTTCCTGACTCGGGGAGTATATCAAAATATCATCGATAAAGATGATGACGAACCTGAACAGAAATGGTCAAAACACTCTGTTCATCAAATCCATGAACATGGCTGGAGCATTCGTGAGTCCAAAAGACATCACGAGAAACTCATAATGACCAAAACTGGTCCTGAACGCAGTCTATTGCACGTCCTCATCCCTGACGCGCAACTGAGGATACCCAGACTGTAAATCAATCTTTGAGAAATAACGTGCCCCCTTCAACTGGTCAAACAGATCATCAATTCGGGGCAAAGGATACTTGTTCTTCACTGTCACCTGATTCAACCTGCGATAATCAATACACAACCGCAAAGAACCGTCTTTCTTCTTCACAAATAAGACGGGTGCTCCCCAAGGTGACACACTCGGTTGAATAATGCCCACTTCAAGCAAACCATCTATCTGACTCCTCAACTCCTCCATCTCACATGGAGGCATAGATACGTCGGTAGGGAAATCAGTGTCGTACCAGGCACAAGATCAATAGTAAAGTCAATCTCGTGCCGAGGAGGAAGCCCTGAAATCTTCTTGAATACATCAGCAAAATCGTGAACCACTGGTATATCTTCTAACATCGGAACCTCAGAACTCTCTAACATGGAAGCGTAGCTGCTAACACGACAAGACCAACTGACCTGAACTGGAAAAGAGAAGACTGTTCCCTCAGGTCCATAGGCTGTCACAACTCTGGCCTCACAATCAATCTCTGCTCTCATCTTCGCGAGCCAATCCATCCCAAAAATAACATCATAATGACACAGTGGAGTGACGATCAGGTCGACGACCACTGTCCTGCTACCCAAATCTATCGAGCAAGACTCACGGGTCTGAGAAATATCTGAAGTAGTCTCAGTAGCAGTCGTGAGTCTCACTCCCTTCACAGGAGCCGTAACCAACCCTAGCCGCTGGACCGTAACATAAGAAATGATCGAAACATTAGACCCAGTTTCCACCAACAGGAAGATAGGCATACCTAGAATGTGAACAGGAACCTAAAATGACATCGATGATGTATCTACCTCGGGTGCCTCAGCTGTGAGTGCATGAACCCTAGCCTGTTGTGGTCAGTGAGGTGGAGGAGCTATGGGCCGTTGTGGCAGCCTGAAACGAGGTGCTGGAGGTCTGAAGGATGGATGAGCTGAGTCCAATCGAAGGGGTGGCACAGAATTAGCCTGAGGCATTGGACGACTGATCCTCTGAGGCGGCGAGAACCCACTGTCTCGCATCCTAGAAAAGTAATACATCTCAGTGTGGCCAGGCTTCTTATAGTAGGTGCACCACACGTCAGGATGCCTCACATAAGCAGGAGATGCAGAAGACCCCTGCAGTGACTCAAATCAAGGCCTCTTAGGAAAGAAAGGCCTACTTATGAACTCAGGTTGTGGCTTGGGAACCATAGGTGGACGTGTGAGGGAAATCCTTTCCCCGTCCTTCTCTTCAGGCAAGGATATGCTCACCAACTCTGCATAAGAAGAAATGCTTGCACAACACATCTTTGATCTAATCTCAGGCCGCAAACCCTCAGAAAAGTGCCGCATCCTCAACGACTGATCACCCAAAATCAAAGGAGCATTCCTGGCAAGCTCCGTAAACTGGTTTTCATAATCCGTCACCGACATGCCTCCCTGGCAAAGGTGAAGGAACTCACTCTCCTTCTCATGTCGATAAGTGACCGGGAAATACTTCTTATGAAAGCGTGCCTCAAACACTGCCCACATCCACTTAAATCCCTCCGCCACAGTGCAGAGAATGTTGTCCCGCCATAAGCTAGCATCCTTCTCAAACATGAAGGTGGCCAGCTCAACTTGCTCTGCCTCGAAACAGTGCAGCGGTCTAAGCATCTTCGAGATGCAGTCTATCCAATACTCAGCCTCCTCAGGTCTATGAGTACCTAAAAATGTGAGAGGCCTCAAGCGTTGAAATTGCTTGAAGGAACCACTCGCACTAGTCTGCCTAACAGGGTGAAGAGGTGAGGCAAGTGGAGTCACCGCCATTGACTGAGCAAAGATGCCAGCCATGGAGGATAAAAATTGCTACTACTGTTGCTGCTGGTGTATCTGATGCTGCTGCTGCTGCTGCATCAACAACATTATCTGCTCTAGCCTATCAGAAGGCGGAGCGGATTGTGATGTAGAGGGCATCGACGTAAATGCACGGTGCAGCTCAGGAACTCCAGGTGTGACAGGAGGCACCACAGAAGGTGTCACAGGAGGTGGCCCAGCAGTAGGACTAGAAGCTGGCTGAGAACTCGGCATGGGATCTGTACGAGATGGGCTCGCATGGGGGTCCATATGAGTATCGCTCAGGACAAGGGCCCCGTCAAGCAAATCTTCCAGAGATAGACGGGCCGAAGATCTCAAACCCTTAGGTGGCATACCCTACACACAACAGAGGGTAGCAACCAAAAAGGTTAGGCATTCACACAGTCCATCCACAACATTAACTTCACAAGCCAAAGGAACAACATGCATTTCATTAACAAAATTATCACAATACATGATTTGCAGCATTACATGAATCATGACAGAGAAAGCATGTGAACAAAACATCTGAGCTTCACACACTAAGCTTCAACACCAAACTACAAACACCAAACAACTACTGACTACCAATAAACACCAAAATACACATTAAACAAGCAGACAACAACTACAGAAAGCCTATTCATCAGAATCTGGCGATGGAGAAGGGGCACCCTTATCCTTCAGGCAGCACAGGATGGTCTTCAACATGCAGGTTACTTTCTTGAATTTATGCTTTACGAGGCCCCGCAAATCCATAATGTCCTGTCGAAGAGCAGCCTGACCCTCCTCGAGTCTAACTATACGAGCATCTCTATCAACCTGAGCAGGATCAGGCTCCTGAGCCGTAGAAGGACTCACATCAGTATTCTGAGCCTCTTCTTCTTCTTCGTCCTGCTCTTCTTCCTCAATCTCTACCCCACCTTCTTCTTCACTTTCATTCTCCTCCTCGCTATCTTCTAGTTGGGCTTCACGTTGTCGAGGCCCCATCTTCATCTAGTTAAGAGTATCCTCGGTGATGTAATGGACCAGCGTAGGTAACTCTGATAAGGATGATCTCGCGATAAGGATGATCTATTGCCGCACAAACATAAGCACGCACACCTTTGCTTCCTGCCCCACTTGATACAAAAAATTTACCATGAGACGTGTGCATTCGCTGCGATTGCTCCACCTGGGATAAACATTAAATGTACAAATATGGTGAAGCAGACAAAAATTACCCGACATGTGGGTCGCTAGGAGGCTCTTGTTATGCTGCCACTGAACCAAATGACCACACAGAAACCTGGTGCAGTGATCCCTCTCATGAATACTATTTAGATTCTTAGCACTTGGATGTACCTCGCCAAGTGGCACATTCAGAAGTTGAGCTATCAACCCAACATTGATGATGGCTTCCCGATCTCTGTCGAAGGGGATCTTGAACTACAAAGGCTCAAGCGTAGGGTCCCGAATATGAGCATAAAAGGCACGGACAGTGCTCACATTAGCACGAGACTCGCCCTCAAATAGCGGACCCCACCCGGTTTCTTCCATACGTTTGAACAACAGATACTCGCCAAAGAGTTGCCCATCCACCTACACTTCAAAAAGAACCCTACGATCCGCATAAGCGCCATGAGCCAACTCTGCCAGTAATGTCCTTCTAAAAGGAGCATGGGGATCTAAATCCCGCTTCGTCTGCACTTCTCTCCCAACACTTGAACTCACGGCAGCTCCTCTAGGCAACCTCGAATGAGCGGAATGGCTAGGCCCAGCCTCGTCCATAGGGGCACACTTCTTACCCATCAACGAAAGGATGGTGAAAATGGAGAAAAAGGCTACGATAGCCTCTATAAAGGCCATAGAAGAGTGATGAAATAAAAAGAAAGGGCTGACCTAATGGGTTCTCATGAATCTGAGCCTCCAAAGGGAGAATAATGGGTCAAAGAAAGAGAATAGAAGAAAGAAAAAGTCAAGATAGAAGAGGTTTGGGGCTAGCATGTTTTAGAGCTCAAATGAGAGCCTTGGGAGCTCCAATCGCAGAAAATGGAAGAACTAGATGCTGGATATCACTGTAAACAATGGAGGGGTGAAGGAAATAATGAAAAATACAGGAAGGAATGATTAGAAGGGAGATTGGAGAGAAAAAAACAACTTTGAAAGAAAAGGAGAGCTTGGGGGGTCACTTTGTGAAGGAAGTATGGGATTTGGAATAAAAGGAGGGTCGAACCCTATATCACAGGGTCCTACTAGGCCCCAAACATGATTAGACCGAGTGGCCCTGCCCGTACAACCCACTGACCGGCGAGGGCCTCGCCAACCTCTGGACTAATTGGAGAGGGCTCACCAATGGGGAGAGGTCCTCACCACTCCCTAAGTCTAAAAAGGTTGGGGTCCCACCCTGGAACTCCCTATAACTTGATCGTTTGGCCCCCTCTTTCGATTTGAACCGTTTCGGGTCATTTCAGAATTAATCTGATTTCTATTCACTTTTATCGATTTCTAACAGCTGAAATGGATCAAAATACGGTCTATACCCATCAATTGACGGTCTAGAAGTGATTTGGGGTCGACGTGTGTGATCAGGAGTGTGCACGGACTCGATCTCAGCGACCATTTGTAGTAAACCTTCGCCGAAAGACAACTAGGAGTCCTAGTTCTGTTTCTAGATTGTTCTCGCACCCTCCTACACTATAGTGGCATCAATGTGTGTTGTGTGACCCTAACCGAGGTCAAGAGTAATCTAGATCATGCTCTGATACCAACTAGTAATGCCTTGAAAATAGGGGGTTGAGCATAACTCAGCTCCCAAGTTCCTGAACATCACTTATGCAACATGATTTGATGATGGATGAATGTTTCCTGTGTTAGTCCATAAAACATGACATAGATCAAGCCAGAACAGCAGACATAATTCAGGGATATAAAGGAAATGCAAGCGGAAGACTTAAATACATATATAATTCAAAATAAATCCCCAAAATACGTGTGCTACGCCCAGGGCAATACATATAACTATGTCTCAAATACATGTATAAACTATGTAAAATGTATCATATACACATCCCAAAAATCCCCGTTCGTCAGGCCAAGGCTCACATGAACCTGCCCGAGAACTTTATGAAGGAGAACGCCTCCTCGTCCTCATCAAAGTCTGGCTCTGCCTCGACAGCATCACCGTCACCTGCAACTAAATCAGAGTCTGGTTGGTGTTTAAGCACCGTCCCAGAACGTGGGAGTGAGTGATCAACTCAGTGGTACTATACAGCAGAGGTTAACATGCTATCAATTCAATCAAGCAGTAATGATAAGGCAGTACAATCAAACAGGTCCTAGTTACTCTTGTTAATGTAAGGATGTTAGGGAAGAATGATGCATGCCCTCACCAAAATCCCCTCTATAATCTTTCTCTTAAGGTCGCGCATGACAGTCACTTCCTCAGTGCTCTTTCACCAACCCTGTTAGCACATGCAATGCGATGATATGATCATACTTATCAAGTTCTTATTAGTCCTTTTCCATACAGCAGGATTGGGAAGCTAAGACACCTCCCTTATATTAATTCCCAACATTGATCCATTCTAGGGTCGTCAGTCCTAGGAAATCTCATATGATGTTACATTTCTAAGTCACTGTAAGGGCTGCCAAGGCTATTGCGCATAATTGTTACACCACTCCCCCATCACCAAAATAATACAGGCCTAGTTATATCCTCGATACTGTAATAGGACTCATCGCCCTAATACGGTGTCAGGATAACTCGAGGTCACTACAGAGGGATTGTCACCTATCAGAGTAGGCCGACAATAAGAATATAGTGTCCCATACCACCATAATGTACTCAGAGTAGGATTCTCACTGGACACTACGGGGAGGTTTGTGGCCCCATCGTAGGCCGATAGCTTGACCATGGTATCCCATACCACCATGTCTGGCTCATGAGTCTTAAGGGATTAGGGTACCATGGTAAACGGGAGTTTCACTGGTAAGCTTGGTGTCTTAGATTCAAACAGTTGTGGCCAAACATGGTGAACAAATATCGATCAATCGAGAAGTTGATAAGCCCAACTAGGCCAAGCGCACGTTGAGTTGAATGACATGAAATGCATAAGCACTCCATGTGGCCTAACCACTGCCGAACATCCCAAGCACGACTCAGAGTTGTTGAACTCACCCTGAGTGTCGAAAATGACCTCAACCATCATTTGGAATACGATTACTGATTACCTGGACTGTAGTACAACCCCATTCACATACAAGTCTAATATCTAGCATATGATTCATAACCTACCTTCAATTGAACATTCATGACATATAACTGGAATTTAAATACAACGCATGGAAGGAATCATACACACATGTAACATGAATAATCTAAGTTAATCAATACATGGAGGAAATCACATACGCACTTAACATAATCGAGATTCATATTTCAACAACAGTAACAATCACATTTTTACTAACTACCAATTCATCTAGGCATTTATACATACACTTAGGTTACACTATTCAACATACATCACATATGTTGACTTCGTTACATATTACGGCAAATCCTTTTGCCAAGGAGTCGCCGCATTCATATAAAGCATATGACTACGACAAATACTCATGGAAATCAAATCAGCATATTCCGTATGTATACAGGTATTTTAACATATACATGAAATACGCTATATATAATATAAAGTATACTTAGACGAAAATGGAAACAGATAGCACAATTACCATGTGTAATGGTGATCATGACATGAATAAATCATTATCTAACATTGAAAGCCTTGAAAACCATAACCTATGCGTATATAGTTCGCACCTTAAACCAGAAAATACGTATTCGGGATGATTCCGACGATGTATCTCCGTCAACGACGGATACGCTACCTATGGCATTAAACAGGTTGACTATAGCGTCACTTAAAATATTCTAGGTCTCAAATCAGGTTAGGGTTAGCTTAACTTACCCAAAAATGGAATCGAATTCGCTGGAAAAATGATTCAGAAATGCCGGTGTAATTTTTAAATGGATTAGGAAGAATCCTACGGAGATTCGACAGATTCTCCCACACTTTCTCTCTTTTCTCTCTCTTAAACTCTAGGGTTTGGGAAATTCATATGGGTTATGAAACTAAGGGTTCAAGGCCCTTTTATAAGCCTAAACATGATGAAGATGGACTTAAGGTCAAGGTATACTTAAGTTATAACCAAATCGGGATCTTTTTTATCCAACTGAGCACTTCTGGTGATCCTCTTGTCAAATGCTGTCAGACTTAAGCTCACGAGCATCAGATCTTTAGTAAGTGAAGTTTTCAGTCCAATTGGATTTCCAGATCGTCCGTGGCGGACCATTTTCAATTCAACAGTTATCAAACTTTGATCAAGGCCACAAATACTTTGACATGTAAGGGCCACTTAACCTGATCCGAGGGTGAATTTTGGTTGAATTCTAACGGTCAGAATGCTTAAAAATAACGCGTAAGTGAAATGTGCCAGATTTCTAAAAAAAATATAATTAATTTTCTAATTATCTTCCTTTTCTCACTCTCTTCACTCTAGACGCTATAAAATGGCCTCAGGACATCGTTTGGGCTTGATTTTTGAAATGATTGTCAAGTCTAACTAAGCAGTCATAATGGTCTAAGTTCATCGATATCGGACCTTTGACGCGTGGTCTAGATCCAATACAAAATTAAAAAGCATTCTCGGGAGCAACTGGGTTTAGAGTTGGATCCTAGATTTCAGGGTAAGGTAGCGTCAATGATTCTATATGTTTGGATCTTACAGATCGTATTGAAAGTTATTGGTGCGCATTTTACATGCAATCTAGTTTAGCGCTAGTTAAAACACATTAAATTTTTAAAGGATTTAATTCTAGATGATTTCTGCTAGAGGTGGTACTCGGGCCTAAGTACTGATTTTTCTAGGTCGTTACAAAGACATAAGTTCTCACCAAAGGCAATACTATATAGGACGAGAAGCATGAACGGGGTTAAATTGACATGATTTGTCCCTTTTGGATACACATCTGTAGAGAACATACCGTGAAGGACTCGATACTTTGGTAGCATGTATTTGGTCTTGGGAGCATTCCCTTGGTGCCATGGGACGTTTTGACCATAACATGTGAATTTTTTCTATAAGGAACGAACCATGGGATCATCAATATCTAGTTCAGATAGACTAATCAGGGATAAAGTGAGACCAAATTGATTTGTAATAGTTTCAACAGTGATCTCTACACTAATTTCCCTAAATGTGACCGTTACAGAAGGTGGGTCCAAAACAAAAGAGTGACAGTTGGCAAGAAAATGATAGACTCTCTCATCATGGCATGGCCCACCAAAATCCAATAGTGGAAACCAGTCAACAGCCGAAAAAAGGGGTTCAATCTTAAAAACCCGACAAAAGGGGTTCAATCTGCCTCATGCACAAGTTGCCTCCCCGTGTATTTTTCAAATAGTTTGGTAGGAGGTGGAGGAATCAAAGGCCTAGTAGGAGGTGCAAGAGCAACACTCTGTGACGGCTATCGGGCAGTGTTGCCTCGTCTAGGGGAAGGAGACACTTGATTTAATGCCCTTGCCTTTTCTCTTGAGGCTAGGGTTTTCTTCCTTGTTAGCCGGGAAGATTCCCCTTCGGCCGGTGCCTTGCCTTTATCTTTGGCCATGTGTGATAAGACAGAGATTTTTCCATAAAGAAAAATAAGATGGACTAAGAAGAAGAAAATGATTTGAAGGAAAATCCCAAAATCTAACCTAGGAGCAAGGCAACCTTAGATTCAACCTACTCGAAAAAAAATAAAGTGAAGGGATGTGGGGTTTTTACCAGGAAATACTTAGATTTGAGATCGGGACCATCGCCACGACTTCAATGGATGGAAGGGAAATGAAGAAGATGACTTTCTTCCCAAAAATGAATTTTCGCGCTCTCCCAATCTTTTATAATTCGGGGATATTCAATGTCATTAAAACTAATTCAATTGGGGTAAGGTGTTATCAAAGAGATGTTTGATGACAGCTGGCGATTTTCGACGTTTGAGTTCT
This sequence comes from Magnolia kwangsiensis, assembly GCA_037074715.1. NCBI lineage: Eukaryota > Viridiplantae > Streptophyta > Magnoliopsida > Magnoliales > Magnoliaceae > Magnolia > Magnolia kwangsiensis. The sequence goes on from CM073578.1 coordinate 77,146,013, forward strand.
TGTTATTCCTTCAATGTCATCAAAGTGTCATTTGATTAATCGAATGTTTCATCGAAGCAATAGATTCAACATTGTTCTGGGTGCTTCGATTAGTTCCAAAGAGATGTACAACATATCATTTGCTTCTTATCAATTTGTACACTCAACAAAATTTATACAAAAAGTGTGAGAGCCAAAATTATAAACATTTCCTATGTTTATGTTCAAAAAGAATTTGGAGGCTTAAAAATCCTCTAATATATCATGAGGACCACAAAAAGAGCATCATTTCACACACATCCAAGTCTTGAGGCCATGACTTGAGCTTTATTGTTCTTGGTCTCGTAGTATCAGATAGATAGATCATTCTCTCTACTACTTTCAATTACGTAGCAGCTATTATTTGTACGAAGACCCTATAATGCATTTTCCTGATAGGTCTGAGATCTTGCACTCTTCATTGGAGAATATGACCATGTGTTCATTGTCACAGATTTTTGAGATACTAAGAAGATTGTGTTTCAGTCCTTTTATGTAAAGAACATCTTCAATCATGGTCATCCCAGGGCCAACAATTATTCCTTGCCCAATTATCTTAGCAGAGCTCCCATCTCCAAATGTAACCACCTCACCATCAAATTTTGAATAGTCGTAGAAGTGGGATTGGTCACCAGTCATGTGTCTAGAGCAACCCCTATCTAGATACCACTTGAAACCATTACCTATATTAGCATCAAAATGAATTATCAGGCAAGTGTTCTTGTTTTTCACTACCCATTTGGTGATAATTTTACTTAGCCAAAGTGCTTTGTCTTTACCATGGGCATGTTTGGATTTTTCAGGAAATTGAATCAGATTTCCTTGTTTCATTAATTCTTTGGTTTTCTGATTTAGTTGTGACACCTGATTTAATAACTCCTCCATCCTTTTGGTCATTTTAGGTGGACTAGGATGCTTCCTTCCTTCTTTTGGTATGTATATTGAAGGACTCTTGACATTCTGCAGTGATCTTCCGATTGGTTTGAATTTACCAGAAAAGTTCAAACCGGAAGTGGAGTGAGACCTTCCAAACATAAGGCATTCAAACCTATAATGTCCCAAGTCTTCACATAAATGACATATAGGGTTGTCCCTATTATTTCTCCCAAATGCCACATTTTTCTTAATCATAGGTGGTGCAGGAAAGGAGTTTGATTTACAATGTTCATAACCTAAGCCTCTCCCATCCTTTTATGTTTTTCCCATTCCTAGAAGTTTTTCTACTTTTTTGTTTCTTTGGGAGAATCTATGACTAAGTTCAATAGATTTTTTATTTTTTTTTACCTAAATCAAAAATAAGTTTATGATTTTCATTCTTTAGGTGCATATTTTTAGATTCTACGAGTTCAATCTGTTTGTTTAATTTTAGCATTTCAGATGTGAGGGAAGTAGTTTTCCTTTATAGTTTGTCATTTTCAATGTGGTATTGTTGAAGATCATTTCTCAAGTGGGTATTGATTTCCAGAGTTGTGTTCAAATCATCTTGCAACTATTTGTTCTTATTTTCAACAACACCAATTTTCTTAAGGACACTGATGCTATGGATTTAGAGTTGATCATAAGCATCATGGATATCCTCCTTTTCTTCTTCTACTTCATCCTCATCATCAGAGGGATGTATCTCTTTGGTTTGTGATTCATCTCTTTCCTCATTATCCCTGGAGCTAGGAATAATTGTAGTGGTGAAAGCCATAAGTATTTTTAAGGATTTTTGGTATCCATCACTTTCAGAATCAATGCTTTCTAAATTGGATTCATCTATGTCTTCCCATGTAGCTGTCATTGCCTTTCCTTTTAATTTCTTGGTAGGACAATTGGTAGACAAGTGGTCATATTCCCTATAGTTATAACATTGAGGTCCCCTGGACTTTTTAAATGGTTTGCCTATTTGGCGCATGTTGTCCAGTTGTTTCCCTTTGTTATTGTATGATTTTTCATGATTTTTGTTGAAGAATTTTTTGAATCTTTGAGCCAAGAGAGCTACCTCCTCATCACCACCTTCATTTTTTACTTTCCTCTTCCTCTATTATAGCCATGTTCTTAGAGGTTTTAAGAGCGTTGTTTTTGGGGTTTGTTTGTGGTTTGAGGTATAGTTCAAAGGTTTGTAGGGAACCTACTAGTTCTTCTACTTTCATTTCCTCAATGTTTCGACATTCTTTTATGGTGGTGACCTTGGGGTTAAATCATTTTGGTAGGGATCTCTAAATTTTCCTATAGATTTTAGCTATAGGAATTCTTTCCCCAAGTCCCACTGTGGAGTTACATATACTATTTAACCTAGTGTAAAACTATGTCTCATGTTCTTCCATTTTTATGCGTTAAAATTAAGATGTCAAAAGTTACAGCCTTGACATTTTTACCGTGTTAGTTCCTTTATGGGTAGTTTCTAATAACTCTCATGTTGCCTTTGAGTTTGCACACATACATATCTGATTTAAGATATCTTGTGAAACTCCACAATAAATTGCATTCATGGCTTTGGCTTCACACATCCTCATTTCTTTGTCATATTATGTCCACTTCTCCTTTGGTTTGGGTTTAGAAATTGTTATACCATTTTCGAGAACCACCAGTTCAATAGGTGAAACATATCCATTCTTAAAAATCTCCCAAATGTCATAATCTAAGGTTTGTAAGAAGTAGATCATTCTTGCCTTCTAGTACGCATAGTTTAGGCCATTAAAGATGGGAGGACGTGAGACTGATGTTCCATCTCCTCTGCCCATAATTCCAACTTCAGTCAAGATCTTACTCTAAGTGATTAAACCCTTCAAGAGGAACCCTCTTTGATACTAATTGAAATTATGGTTTAGACCGTAATAGTAGAAGTATGGAATAGGTCAAAGTGTCCTAGAGGGGGGTGAATAGGACTTGTCTAAAATTTATGCCAATCTAAAATCCTAATTCCTCAATCTTGATCTAATATGCAATTAATCAAGATGTAACAACCTTAACCATACAGGCTTCCAAGCCATGTAAAGGATCCAAGCAATAGACTACTTTAGTTAAACAATTTAAGCAATTAGTCTATGTAGAGTGGATGAGTGTGTGGGATGTGATTCATATCAGTTCTAACCATTCACATGCATCATTTTAAACAATCAAGATAAGCATGATTAAATGAGTATGCAAATAGTAATCCCAAACACAATCATATATAGTGGTTCAACTATATGCCTACTCCACTCTCAGCGAAAGCACTCAACCCTTAAGTGTACTGGATTTCACTAATGGAAATTTTTAATTAGGTTCACCTAAAACCGTTACAACCTACACAAGGTTGACACTAGGACCTACACAAGGTTCCTAAGGATGCCTACACAAGGCATCTTGTCCTACACAAGGACTCAAACATGCCTACATAAGGTGTAACGCCTCAGTTTTCAGGACCTGAGTTGCAACTTGTTTCCTGAAAACTTAGATGTTAGCAAATTATCAAGTGGTAATCAATATAAGATTAAAGTGCTATCAATGGAAATCAAGCGCAGTATAAGTATAATCAAAATGAGAACAATATCTTGGCCCACTCACCTGGGGTCCCAATACAAAAACTCAAGTTTCAAAGTGTACTAAAATAAACATAACAACTAATCATTGATTCAGCCTGAAGCATGTAGCTGCTTCTTGGTGCGGCTCATCTTCATACAGCTCTTCCTCCGATGCGACAGTAGTGATCCTGAGATCCACTGCATATTTGTCCATCCTTGCACTTGTATCCTTTGTACAATTGAACATTGATAAATGAGTGGCCAGCTCAGTGTGATTTTTCCTTAAGATTACACATCGCCGCCCTAGACAAGAAATAACATAAAAACATCTAGGCAAACAAAACATAATAAATGCAGTCTTATTATATGCATAGATGTGTGAATCCATCATCGACCCAGGAATGCTCATCCATTCGAAACTTGGACTCGTAACCCATGCAAAGACTGACCATTAACGAAGCACATCACGTGCGTACATTACATACAACAACATAATGACTACCTATTGTACATCACGTATGTAAATAAATATGCCATGTATGCATGATTAGCCAAGCCATTATTTGTCCAATTATAATCAGCCGATTTAGTAAAACTCAAGGTCACTACGGGGCTCGTCACCAGTATAGGCCAACGACTCGGGCATAATGTCCCGTGACCACCATCCCTGGCCCATGAGTCTACTACCTTAGGGTGTGTATAGAACTCATCAATATGTCGCCAATCAATTCCCAATGTAAGGGAACTACCATCGTATGTTGACTAGGAATAAAGTGTTTAAAGACATTAAATATAGCGACTAAAGTGAGGGGTATGTATGATTCAAATACGATTAAAAAACGATGACAATAAATGTTACAAGGTTCATTTCATAGTCAGGTAAGTGGAATCACTTCATTGGTGGTTAGTCCCATGAATTTAACCGCCACTAGACATAACCTCCATGTTGAGGATCTATTCTCATCACAATCAGTTCCATTACACCCTAAGTACGAACTCTCTTTAAATAAGGGTTTCCATAGAGAGATTCCAAATAATATGCGACTCACAACCAATACAATATGAAGGTGAGATATGGAGATTCAGGCATAGTTCAATACTTAAGGTAAAACTCATGTACGCATGTAATTCAGGGGTTATGTGCTTATAACTTGTCAGTTCTAAACATGTATCCCTAGGAAGCCAATCAAGTGATTCATGTACTTGAGTTACTAGACAATCAATTCATAGAACATGTACAAATTGAGTGTCCTACTTAAGTCTAAATAAACTAAGTAAGTGGTTTAATAAATTCAAGTAAACTATCCAATGATTAAGACACTTACAGAACGTGCATCCAAGTAACTATTGAAAGATTTATAGGCCATCATTTATGGTTAAAAATAAAGGTTATCCTTAGTTCAGTTTAGAGATGGAAGGCTCAAGGGGAGAAGTCATCACCTGGTGGTTTGTAGTTTCTCCCTTGAATCAGATTCCTACAGTTATCTAATGGTCCAACTTCGTATGATTAATTCCCTAGGATTTTTCCAACCCAAGAATTTGTATTAGATGGTGTTCTCAAGCCTAACAACCTATTTGAACCATAGCAAGTGGGTAGCTTGTAAGGACCCTTTTTACATGTGAACTGGGCCATATTTGGCCCAACTGCAAGGCCCATATTGGGCCTAGTTTGGCCTAGCAGTGGCTACTCATCTGCAGTCTAAAACTAAGCTAGAATGGACCTAGTTCGGCCTAGCTGTGCTACCTAGAAATGGTCCAAGGACTGGGTTGGGCTCGGCTGATTAGTCTGGCCCATATGTGCCACATCCAATTTATGCAGCATGTGGTCCACCTGTGATTTAAGGTGAGGCCCATGGTGATTTAAGGTGAGGCCCACCGTTATGTGGTGTGGCCTACCTGAAATGTGTAGGGCCTGAGCTTTACACGAGGCCACTAAGTTAAAGCTTAGGTGCGGTCCACTGAGTTTAAAACTTAGGTCCAACCCACTCTTTGGATATGGTGCGGCCCACTTGATTTTCTTTACAAGGTGCGACCCATGGAGCTGAACCAGGGTCCAACCCAGCCTATCTGTTGGAAGGCTATCAGCTTAGTTCTATGCTGATTCCAACCCAGTGTGTAATCCACCTCCATGGCCCACTTAAGGGATGTTTCCACTCCAACTCATGGCCCATCTGAAGTGTGTTTTGGGCCCAAATTGTGGTCTGCTCTCAGTTGGACTCAAGGCCTAATTGTGAGCAAGCTGATAGAGGTTTTCAAGGCCCATTCAGAGGGCTATTACGGGCCCCTTTATGGCCCATTAAAGGCCTGATTCTGGCTTAGTTTTTGTCCCGGTTGGAGGCCTAGTTTTAACTCAGGTTTTGGCCCAATTAAAAGCCCCATTCCAGCTCACCGATTGGACTTTTTTTCAGTGCAAAACCTCAAACCATTTGATGGCCATTTTCATTTTAACTCATGGCCTAACCAAGGCTTGCCTTTTGACTCAAATTAGGGCCATGTTGAGGCCTGATTTCAATTCAAATCAAGGCCCAGTTGATGCCTAATTTCAACTCCCTTCATGAACCATTTACAAGCCTACTTTCTGGTCATTACATGGCCCGACCTTGACCTACTTTTAGCCCATCTAAGGAACATTTTTAGCCCACCCTTCTGGATTGATTTTGGCCCAGAACATGAGTTAATTTTGGCCCACTAATCACACCAGCAGGAAGTTGGTTTAACTACCCTATTTATAGCCCACTGAGCTTTGACTTATGTGGGCCTGCTGAGCATGGCATGGCCCATTGAATTTAAACTGAGTCCTGGAAAAACTCAGGTGTTAGAGGTTGGTCTTACAATGAGTCAGGCCCTGCCTGACTCAAGGAGTTTCAGTTGTTACCTAATGGTGATGGGTTTTTGACTTCAGCTTCCAAAATTGAACGACTGCAAGAAGTCTCACAGCTTCCTTCTTAGCTTCTCTTGGTCCTCATTGACCTAACTCAACCGAAGATAAGAGGGTTCACTCAGTGTAATGCGGCATCGAGTTGCACAGCCACTCATTCTCCTCTCTCCCTTTCACTCGCTACTACTCTCTTCTCTCCCTCTCTTTCCTTTCTCTCTCTCCCTCTCTTCTTCTCTCTGGTGTGAATCTCGAGGGCAACAATAGCTCATTTATAGGCATGAGAGAGAGAGAGAGACCTTAAACGACTAGGAAGAAAATGTCCCTTACAAGGGCCATCTTCAAAAATTCATAATGCATGGGTCCATCTAACCCTGAGGATGGATTCCCACTATAATAGCCCACCAGGAAACTAAAATTTTAGCCCTGGTGGGACCATCTCGTCATGATGGGTCGGACAAGTTAATGGAGAAGATGAAGTGGTCATTAATGAAAAATCACCCTCTAAGGTATTTTAGTATGATCTAGTTTGTTTGAGTGGACCAGATGGGACTTTCGATAAATGCAGGGCCCACATTTTGGGCCTTTAACGTGCATTTTGGAATATCCTATGAGATATTCCCTATCTCATCACTTTCTTAAGATATGGAGTGTTTTCTCTCCATTATTTCGTATCACTTTATGGGGAGGGCTAGGATTGCTCCACGTGGCTCAGGGAACAGTCAAAATTGTGTCATCATTCACTTCCTAAAAAGGAAAGACCTCCTTTTTACTTTTCTTACTACAGACGGTTGTCTGACCTGTTTTGCCAATGGGAGAGCGTACTCTCCTACGAACGAATGGATGGCCAAGATTGCATGGCCACACCAATCCTGGATCACTTGTGTGGTCCCTTGATGGTCCACCATCTAAGGATCTTAGCCATTCTTATCGTTTTGATTGGTCTCAATCCTAGATCCACATTTCTATGCATGGGTTCGTAAGCCTATAGGGTTTTGGTCGGATGGGCCCCAAGAATCTAATGAATGGCTCAAATCATCCAGATACTGGCCAGGGTGGTGGGCCACCTAGATTTCAATCGTCCATCAGATTCCAAACCAAATGGGTGAGAGAAATTCATTTTTCATGAAGGGCTCGGTCAAAGCCGGTTTGACCCTCCCGACTCGTCAAGTGCACATCATGTACGAGTACATGGGGTGCACTCGCAGTTCATGTGGGGTCCACTATGATGGTTGTGATAAATTCACTTCATCCAATCGTCTTAGGAGCCCCATTTAGGGGTCCTGGCCTAGTTTGGGGTAGAACTAAGGCCCAGGTGGGTTGTATCACACCTTTCAGGCCATTTTTATGGCTAATAGAACTCAATACAATGACTAGATTGATTTGATACTTGATTTCAATGTTTAAATATGAATTTGAGAGGTAGTGAGTGTTTGGTTAGCCATTCACTACCCCTCGAAGCTCGATCACTAGAGCATTGTTCTGTTATGATTCGATCAGGTCATTGTAAGTTATTTTTAACTTAAGGTGTTTAGTTAGGATTACCTTCTTGACTGATGTAGGGTTCAACTCAGCTCTTAGGGCCTCTGATGGATGGTTTTAACAATGACTGGAAGCCCCATCTTGTATTCATTAGATTTAAGTTTTATGTTATTCAAGTTTAAAATCCCTTGTTATAGTTTAAGTGGTAACACCCGAATACTAAAAATGCAGGGTGTTACAGTAAAGCTGTATAAGGATGAGCTACACCAAGAAGAAGCTGCATACTTTGGGATGAATCAATAGATTATTTGTTATATTTATTTCATTACACTTTGAAACTTGAGGTTTTGTATTGGGCCCCCAGCTGAGTGGGACTGGATATTGTTCTCATTTTTTACTATACTTATGCTACGCTTGATTTTCATTGATAGCACTTTGATCTTGTATAGATTACCACTTGATAATCTACAAACATCTGGGTTTTCAGGAAACGAGTTGCTTATTCAGGTCCTTAAAACTAGGGCATTACAAGTTGGTATCAAAGCAATTAACTTAGAGGAAAACTCAGGAATTTTCCCTTAAGAAGTAGCTAGGATGAGAAAACATGGAAACAAAATACTTAGGACCCCTCAAACATTAGTAGAATAACACAATTGAACCTATGAACAAAATTCCTACTACCTAAGAGGAATTTAGAATATGAATTGAAGTCTTAGGTCTCTTAGAAAAGAACTTAGGAAACATTAATTAGTCATCTGAATCTAGAAACAAAAACCTTAGCCCCTCCTTAAAATTCCAACCAAGAGTATTGGTTAGGCTTCGGAACAAAATTATATGCCATGAAAAGGAGAATGCTCACCAAAACACAAATGCGGCAGGCGAGATAACAAAAAATTTAATCCTTGTGTTGTTTTGTAATTGACTAAAATTGCTTCTCCTATGAAATTTTGACCTCATAGGAAGTCATGACACCCGTGCTGCGATCACAACAGACCCATATAGTCGGCATACATCCCCTTTCATCGCCAGAGCACCAGTAAGAGCACAACCCTGTCTATATGCCAAGCCTTCCGCCTGGAGTGGTGAATATGGATACAAGATCTGAGGTCGTAGGGGATTCTCCTTCCACTTAGGTGATTCCATCAGGGCTACCCTCACAGAATTTCAAGCAGAGGACATGTAACATCCCGAAAATTGGGGGTTGGGTAGAAACCCAACTCCTGAGTTCCAGAACGTCACTTATGCAACATAGATAATGATAAATGCATGTTGTCTATAGAATGACATTAAACAAGATTGAGACTAAGCCAAAACAATATATCATACTCCAGAGACAATTAAATTAGCAAGTGAAAGACTGATAAATACATAAAATATATAATTGATTATAAGTCTCCAGAGTGTGAACATGTTACCAGGTTAATTAACTACATGTATACTCTAAAAATGGAAAGAAAAGAATATACATGAGTGCCCCAATAATATAAAATGACAAGTGTCAAGGCATCTAATCAACCTCCATGTAATCCCGTCGATCCAAACACGGAGGAGAAGTCCTCCCCATTATCATACAAGTCCATCTCCGCTTCACAAGCAGCGTCATCATCTGCAACTAAAATAGGGACTGGTGGGTGTTCGAAACACCATCCCATAACGTGGGAGTGAGTACTAACTCAGTAGAATAATAGAGCAAAGATTAGCATATTCTCAAATCAATCACGTGATAATAGTAAAGCAATGAAACAAACATTCCTAGATTCTATTGTTAATGCATGCATGAAATGACATGATGGATGCCCTCACCGATATACTCCCTCATACGGTACCATCTGCGTCCGCTACATGCTTTCTTCCCGCAGTGCTCCACATCTTCCAGGCACATGCAATGCGATATGGATAATGATTATCAAGTTGTTATTAGTCCTTTTCATACAGCAGGATTGGGAAACTAGGGTACCTTGCTTATATCAATCCTAACACAGATCCTGTCTAGGTTCGTCACTCCTAGTAATCTCATACGATGTTATATTTGTAGGTCACTGCAAGGGCTGCCAGGGTTGTTGCTCGCACTCGTTGCATCGATCCCCCATCACCTTATCAATACAGGCCTAATTATCCTTAAGACTGCATCAGGACTCGTCGTCCCCATGCGGTGTCAGGATAAGCTCAAGGTCACTACAAAGGGCTCGTCACCTGATCAGTGTAGGCCGACAGAAAGAATATAGTGTCCCATACCACCATAATTTGCTCAGAGTAGGGTGCTCACTGGTCACTACAGGGAGGTTTGTGGTCCCAGCGTAGGCCGAAAGCTCAACCACGGTGTCCCATACCACCATGCCCGGCTCACGAGTCTTTGTGGATCAAGGTACCATGGTTGATAGGGTTTTCAATGGTAAGTTCAGTACCCTAGGTTCAAGCAGTTATGACTCATACATGGTGAACATACAATGGCCAATCGGGTTACTTGACGGGCTCGACTAGCACGAGCTCATCTCAAGTTGAACGACATGAAGTGCATGAAACACTTCGTGTGGCTTAACCACTGCCGCCAACTCAAAACATGACTCGCGTTCATCGACACGTCCTCTATGGTACATGGAAACTAACCATGAATTTGATCCATTACCGACTGCCTGGACTAGGTCATAGCCCCAAGCATTTGTGCATCAACATCAATAAGCATATGTGAGTAACAGAAATGAAGTACAACATTGTAAGCATGTTGACACATGTTATAACATACAACTTAAGTAAATCATCCCACACATGCATTTCATGTATATAATGAAATCAATACATATAGCCAACATGATGGAAATCATTTACATCAGCATATTACTTGAGAATTCAATCTCAAAACTCCTACACAACACCATTTACTCAATACATACTAATACAAACATTTATACAAACACTTATACTACACACTTTAGTCTACATAGCGTATGTCGACTCAAAGTGCGCTTAAGGGCGAATCTGTTCGTCAAACCAATCATGCACGCATTCCTAATATTCTAACATGATAAATAGCCATGGCAAACATTTTATCAAAATATGGACGTAAGCAGTATTTCCTACAAATGACTAAAATATCCTAAATCTCATATTTACTGTACGTTTACAAAACGGAAAACGGACAGTGTGTTGTACATGTCAAACGGCGTTGCCGTCGATAATCTACTATTAAACGACATTGAAAGCTTTGAAATCAGTCAATCAAAGCGTCTAAAATCCTCACCTTTTGCCCTAGACGCGTATCGCTTCGATTAGAACAGATTCGCTTCGTCAACTGCATAACGACAACCTAATGCACAAGATGTATTAGCTAGTTTGCTATTTGAATCGACGGAATGCTAAATCAGCAAGTGGTTAGGGTTTTTCTTACCTAGGAGTGTGTTGGAATCATCGGAAAAGTGATTGGAGTGCGGTGCTTTGGCACGTGCAAAAGCTAGTGCAGGTGGCAGGAGAATCTCTCCCACACTCTCTCACAATCTGTCACTTTTTCTCTCTCTCTAGCTAGGGTTTCTAGCAAATTCAGATGAGTGAGATAAGTGAGGGTTTAAAGCCCTTTTATAAGCTAAAACCTTCCCTAATAGGCTTGGGAACAAAGTTCACTTGAGGTATAACCAAATCGGGGCTGTTCTAGTCCAAAAGAGCATTTCTGGAGGTCCCCTGGCCAAACGCGGTCGGACTTAAGCTCATGCATAATGGATCTAGCACACATCAAGTTTTTAGATAGGTAGAGTTCCCAGATCGCACGTGGCGGTCCAGTTTCAGTTCAGCGGTCATCGCACCTAGATCAGGTCTACAAGTCTCCTGATATGAAAGAGAAATTTTTCCTGATCCAAGGGTGTAATTTGGCTGAATTCTGACGGTCAGAACGCTTAATAATAACACGCCAAGTCACATGCCAGATTTGAATTAAAATTTTCAAATCTAACCCCTTTCTCACTCTCTTTACTCCATGCTCAATGAAATAGCCTCTGAACATCGGTTGGGCTTGATTTTTGAAAAAATTGTCAAGTCCAGCTAAGCGGTCATAATGGTCTAAGATTGTAGGTATCGGACTTTCGACGCGCGGTCTAGATCCAATACAAAGTTTCAAAGAGTTCCCAAAAATAAACCGGTTTAGAGTTTGATCCTGAATTTTAGGGTAACGTAGCATCAATGATTTTACAAGTTTTGGATCTTGTAGAACGTATTTAAAGCGATCAGGGATAATTTCACAGCGACTCTAGCGCAGCGGTAGCTAACTTACGCTTAATTTCTAAAGGAATTTAGTTCTAAGTGATTTCTTTGGCTTTGGAATTGATTCCAAAGAGTGATGTGGTTGACCCATTGCCTAAGGACGTCTAACCCTAGGTTGGCAAAAATCCGGGGTGTTACAAGACACCTGTAGATTGACCAACAGGGGTCGCGACCTTAACAACCTTTGCACAAATGGCCACCACTATGCAGTAGTAGTAGGATACCTTTGCACAACACCAATAGGATGTGCACACGTTGATGATGGAGACTCTTCGGAATAGGGACCGCAGGGCGGCATCCCAAGATAGAGATTAGGGGCGCAATGTGTTCGATCATTTCCAGAGGCTTCGGCCATCAACGTTAAGAGGAGCACATGACCTAGTGCAGGAAAAGCATTGGTTGGCGAGGATCACCAAGATGATGGGGCCGTTAGAGTGCTCATATGCCTAGAAGGTCAATCTGGCCACATACCTGCTTAAAGAAGAAACCAAGAACTGGTAGGAGAGTGTGCAGAGAAGCATGCCAGCGAGATATGCTTGGACATGGGTCGGCTTCAGGATGAAGTTCCTAGAGAAATACTTCCCATGATCATGCTGAAATGAAGAGATCACACAGTTCTTGAAGCTAGAGAAGGGGAACATGACTGTCACCCAGTATAAGGCACAGTTTGATGAGCTTTCCCGATACATGCCGAAGGCCCTCGAGGACAAGTATAAGATGCAGGAATTTAAGGGGGGACTCAAGCTTAAGATAAAATCATGATTGTGCGCACGTGATTTCGGGGATTTCCCAGAATTAGTGAATAAGGCAATGAGGGTGGAGAAAGACTTCGAGCGTACTATCAAATCATGTCCCCCAGTCTGAGACACCCCAGTTAAACCGAGACAATTTCCTCCTACTCTGCCTGTTCCAGTAGGGAGGTTCAGGTTGCTACCTACGTGAGCTCTGCCCATACCCCCTGACAGGAACTACGACTACTTTGTCAAAGCAAACCACATTGTCTCGAGCTGCTATAAGAGGATGAGAGATGAGGGCATTTCACTACTGGCAAACCACCCCTAGCAGAACCCAACAACAGCTAGGGTAGCACCCATGCCCCAACAACCCAGACAGGGACCCTTGGCTCGGTAGAGGGTTCCCTCGGCTCGAGTATATACAGTTACCATCACGGAGGCTGAACAAGACCCTCTTCAGACCATTCATGGTACCGCTCACATCAATGGTACCCCTGTACTCACTCTTTTTGATTATGGTGTAACTCTGTCTTTTATTGATTCTGCCATTGCATCTAGAATAAAACTAAACATAAATCAAATGCATGCCTCAGTCGTAACATCCACTATGGGTAAATTTGTAGAGACAGACAAGGTATACAAGGCATGTCCTATCACTTTCGTAAATCATGAATTGACTATGGACATGGTCGTCATGCCTGTCAGACAGTCTGACGTCATCCTTGGGATGGACTAGCTTACGTCAGTATGTGCAGTTATGGATTGTCATGACAAGAAAGTTACTATATCCGTCTCTGGGCAGGCCTCCTTCACCCTGAAAGGGAGGGGTAGACATGATATGTTCGAGAGCTTATAGGCTTTAGGAAAATTTGAAACAATAGAGGCCACCATCAATCGAATACCAGTAATGTTAGATTTTTCTAGAGGTGTTTCAAGAGATACCAGGGTTACCCCCTAGGCAAGCGGTGGATTTTTGTATTGATCTTAAGCTAGGAACCGCCCCTATATCACTTCCTCCATTTCGCATGCCTCCTTGTGAGATGGAGGAGCTGAGGAGTCAGATTGATGAGTTAGTGGCCCAAGGCTTCATCCACCCTAGTGTTTCTCCCTGGGGAGCACTAGTCCTCTTTGTGAAAAAGAAGGATGGGTCAATTCGCCTCTATATAGATTATAGAAGGATAAATGATGTGGCGATAATGAACAGATACCCACTACTGGGCATCGACGACCTATTTCATCAACTTAAGGATGCCAAATACTTCTTCAAGATAGATCTACCATTAGGATACCATCAGTTGAGGATCAGGGATGAGGATATCCCTAAGACAGCGTTCAGGACTCGTTACAGGCACTATGAGTTCTTGGTTATGTCCTTCGGCCTCACTAATGCCCCGATCGTATTCATGGACCTGAAGAATCGAGTGTTCATGCCATACCTGGACCTGTTCGGGATTATGTTCATCGACGATATCCTATTATACTTGAAAAGTTGAGAAGAACACGAATAACACCTGCGCACGATCTTGAACACTCTGAATGAGAATCAGTTGTATGCCAAGTTGAGTAAATGCGAGTTCTGGGAAGTGGAAATGAAGTTCCTGGGGCATGTAGTGAAAGTAGAAGGAATAGCTGTTAATTTGGCTAAGGTGGAAGCGGTATTTAAGTGGGAGTAGCCTACCATAGTCATTGAGGTTCAGAGCTTTCTGGGCATGGCAGGGTACTACAGATGCTTTATTAAGGACTTCTCCAGGATCACACGGCCACTCACCCAACCAACAAAGAAAAATAACTGCTTTATGTGGGATGAGAACACAAAAGCGACCTTCCAAGAGTTGAAGATGAGACTGACTTCCACGCCAGTACTCACTCTTCCACAAGAAGGAGAGACGTTAGTAGTATATAGCGATGTGTCGAAATTGGGGCTGGGATGTGTGCTGATGCAAAATGACATGGTGATTGCCTAAGCATCAAAATAGCTGAAGAAGCATGAGGAGAGTTACCGGATGCATGATCTGGAATAGGCAGTAGTGGTCTTTGCCCTAAAGATATGGAGGTACTATATCTATGGGGGAAGAATTTCAGTTGTTTTATGACCACAAGAGCCTAAAGTACATATTCATGTAGGACTTGAACATGTGCCAACGTCGGTGGATAGAAACACTCAAAGACTTCCACTTCAACATATCTTACCATCCAGGTAAGGCAAACTCTGTGGCTGATGCACTAAGCCGAAGAAGAAACATGAGTTAATAGCCACATTAATGATCAAAGAGTGGGAGATGACGGAGTTTGTGTAGGACTTCAACATCCATCTTACCCTCGACGAGCCTGATGCTTATGTGGCTCTGTTGAGTGTAGAGACAACCCTGGTTCAATAGATAATCTTCGTCGAAGACTAAGATGAGTGGTTTGTCAAGATGAAAGAAATGTGTAGGAGCGAGAAAATGCCAGATTAGAGGATTGGTGGTGACAGCGGTCTTTGTTATCAGGGGCGAGTGTGCCTACCCAACGATACCGATTTAAGGAGAGGGATTATGGTTAAAGCTCATCATTCTAGGTTGGCTATCCACCCAGGTAACACTAAGATGTATAATGACGTCAAGGGGCAGTATTGGTGGAGCAACATGAAGAGAGATATAGCAGGCTTCATGGAAAAATGTATGGTGTGTCAGAAGATGAAGGCCTAGCATCGTAAGCCTACTGTCCTCCTTCGACCATTGCCACTAGCTGAATGAAACTGGGACATGTGGGTCATTGTTGATAAATTGACAAAGGCTGCACGGTTTCTCTCGATTTACACGACCGATTCTACCGATAGTTTGACAAAGTTATACATTCGAATAGTCGTGCGATCTTATAGAGTTCCGCGGGAAATCATATCGAATCGAGACTCCAGGTTTACTTCCACTTTCAAGAAAAGGTTGTAGGAAGAGATGGGCACAGAGCTCATGTTTAGTATGACATTTCATCCTCAAACAAATGGGCAGACTGAGAGGGTAAATCAGATCTTGGAGGATATGTTGAGGGCATGCGTTTTAGACTTCTAGGGTAATTGGGACCATCACTTTGCTCTAGTGGAATTTGTGTACAAAAACAACTTCCAGTCCAAAATAGGCATGACAACATATGAGGCTCTCTATGGTTCCCCTTGTAGAGCCCCTCAGTGTTGGGCAGAAGTCGGGGAGAGAAGTTTCTTAGGGCTTGAGCTTGTCCAAGCTACTACTTAGGTCATTGACGTTGTTTGAAAATGACTGAGCATCGCTTAAAGTAGACAGAAGAGCAATGGGGACAATCAACATCGTGACTTAGAATTCGCAGTGGGCGATCATGTGTTCTTAAAGATTTTGCCTGTGAAGGGCTTGATGAGGTTTGGACAGAAGGGAAAGTTGGCACCACGATTTATTAGGTTGTTCGTGATCCTGGATTGTATGGGAGGCGTGGCGTACCTCTTGGCACTAGCTAATGCATTAGTTAAAATTCACTACGTCTTCTACATATCCATGCTGAAGAAGTATACACCAGATGAGTCGCATATCATCAACCGGGAGTAGGTCGAGCTCATTGAGGATGCTTCCTACACCGAGGAACCTATCCGCATCTTGGATCACAAGGAGTAGGTCTTATGGACGAAAACGATATCGTTGGTCAAGGTTCTCTGGTCGCACCATGGCAAGGAGAAAGGGAAGCAGAAGTGATGGAGAAGTACCCTCACCTATTCAGCGACACACCACAGGTAATTTCAAGGGTGAAATTTTTTTTGAGGGGGGTAGACTGTAACACCCTGTATTTTTGGTATGCGGGTGTTACCACTTAAACTGTAACAGGGGATTTCAAACTCGAATAACAAACAACTTGAATCCAACGAATGCAGGATGGGGCTTCCAGTCATCGTTAAAGCCATCCATCAGAGGCCCTAGGAGCTGAGTTATACCCTACATTAATTAGGAAGGTAATCCTAACTAAACACCTTAAGTTCAAACAACTTACAATTGCCTGATCGAATCATAACGGAACAATGCTCTAGTGATCAACCTTTGAGGGGTAGTGAATGGCCAACCAAACAATCACTACCTCTCGAATTCATATTTAACCATTGAAATCAAGTATCAAATCAATCCAGCCATTGTATCGAGTTGTATTGGCCATAAAAGGGCCTAGAACGTGTGATGAGGCCCACCTGGGCCTCAATTCTACCCCAAAAAAGGCCAGGACCCCTAAGTGGGGTTCCCAAGATGGTTGGATGGAGTGGATTTATTGCAACCATCATAGTGGACCCCACATGAACTGTGAGTGCACCCCGTGTACCCATGTACGATGTGCACTAGACGAGTCTGGTGGGTCAAACCAGCTTTAACTGAGCCCTTCACGAAAAATGGATTTCTCCCTCTTGTTTAGTTTGAAATCTAACGGACGATCAAACTCTAGGTGGCCTACCCTAGCCACTATCTGGATGATTCGAGTCGTACATCAGATTCGTGGGGCCCATCTGACCAAAACCCTATAATCTTACGGACCCATGCATAGAAATGTGGATCTAGGATTGGGACCGATCAAAACGGTAAGAATGGCTAAGATCCTTGGATGGTGGATTATCAGGGGGCCACACGAGTGATTCGGGATCAATGTGGCCATGCAATCTCAGCCATCCATTCATCCGTTGGAGATAATTCTCTCCCATTACCAAAAATGGTCAAACAATCGTTTGTAGCAAGAAAAGTAAAAAGGTCTTTCCTTTTTGGAAAGTGGATGCTGGCACAGTTTTGGCCGTTCCCTAGGCCATGTGGAGCAATCCTAGCCCTCCCTGTATGGCAATTCGAAATAATAGAGAGAAAACACTCCATCTCTTAGGAAAGTGATGAGATAGGAAATATCTCATGGGATATTCTAAAATGCATGTTAAAGGCCCAAAAGGTGGGCCCCACAATGATCGGTGGTCCCATCTAGTCCTCTCAAATGGACCAGATCATACCGAAATACCATAGAGGGTGATTTGCCATTAACGACCACTTCATCTTCTTCATTAACTCGTCCGACCCATCACGACGAGATGGTCCCCACCAGGGATGAAAGTTTACTTTCCTGGTGGGCTATTGCAGTGGGAATCTATCCTCAGGGTCAGATGGACCCCACGCATTAAGGATTTTCGAAGATGGCCCTTACAAGGGTCATTTTCTTCCCAACCGTTGAAGGTCTCTCTCTCATGCTTATAAATGGGCTATTGTTGCCCTTGGGATTTGCACTAGAGAGAGAGAGAGAAGAAAAGAGAGAGATAAAGGAGAGAGAGAAAGGAAAGAGAGAGAAGAGAGATTAGCAGTGAGTGAAGGGGAGAGAGGAGAAGGAGTGGTTATCAAACTTGGTGTTGAACTGCTCTGAGTCAACCCACTTGTCTTGGGTTGAGTCAGGTCAGTGAGGACCAAGAGCAGCCAAGAAGGAAGTCGTGGGACTTCTTGCAGCTGTTCAAATCTATGAGCTGAAGTCAGAAACCCATCTCCATCAGGTAACGACCGAAACTCCTTGAGTCAGGCAGGCCCTGACTCGTTGCAAGACCAACCTCTGGCACTTGAATCGGTCCACGACTGAGTTTAAACTTATTAGACCACGCCATGCTCAGTAGGCCCACGTAAGTCAAAAGCTCTGTGGGCCACAAATAGGATCGTGAAACCAGCTTCCTGCTGGTGTAATTAGTGGGCCAAAATTAGACACATTCTGGACTGAAATCAGTCTAGAAGGGTGGGTTGAAAACACTCCTTAGATGGGCTGAAAGAAGGCAAGGTTAGGCCGTGCAATGAACAAAAAGTAGGCTTATAAATGAGCCATGAAGGGAGTTGAAATCAGGCCTCAATTGGGCCTTGATTTAAACTGAAATCAGGCTTCAACCAGACCCTGATTTGAGCTGAAAGGCAAGCCTTGGTTGGGCCGTGAGTTAAACCGAAAACGGTAATCAGATGGGCTAAGGTTCTGGGCTGAAAACAGTCTAATAGGTGAGCTGGAATCGAGCTTTCAGTTTAGCCAAAATTTAAGTTGAAACCAGGCTTCCAGTTGGGCCACAATCTGAGTTGTAGCACCTCTCAGATGGGATGGAAACTGAGCAGGAATCAGGCCTTTAGTGGGCCGCAATGGGGTTGTAGCAGACCTTTAAATGGGCCTTGAAAACCTCCTTCAACTAGCTCACAATCAGGCCTTGAGTCCAGCTGAGAGTAGACCACAATATGGGCCCAAAACGCAGTTCAGATGGGCCATGAGTTGGAGTGGAAACACCCCTCAAGTGGGTCGTGGAAGTGGATTACACACTGGATTGCAATCGGCCCAAAACTAAGCCAGTCAGCCTTTCAAAAGATAGGCTGGTCTGAACCCTGGTTCAGCTCCATGGGCTGTACCCTGTAATGAAAGTCAAGTGGGCCACACCATATCCAAAGAGTGGGCCGCACCTGAGTTTAGAACTTAGTGGGCCGCACCACATTCAGGCAATGGGCTACACTTGAGCTTTAACTCAGTGGGCTCATGTAAAGCCCAAGCCCTGCACATTTCAGGTAGGCCTCACCACATAATGGTGGGCCTCACCTTAAATCACCATGGCCCTCACCTTAAATCACCAATTTATGCAGTGTGTGGTAGGTAGGCCTCACCACATAATGGTGGACCACACACTGCATAAATTGGATGTAGGCTATGGGCACATATGGGCTAGACTAATTAGCCCAACCCAGCCCAGTCCATGGGCCATTTCTAGGCAGCACAGATGGGCTGAACTAGGTCTAGTCTAGCCCAGTTCTGGACTACAGACGGGTAACCACTACTGGGCCAAACCAGGCCCAGTATTGGCCTTGCAGTTGTGCTAAATATGGCCCAGTTCACATGTAAAAAGAGTCCTTACAAGCTACCCACTTACTATGGTTCAAATAGGTTATTGGGCTTGAGAACCTCATCTAATACAAATTCTTGGGTTGGAAAAATCCTAGGGAATCAATCATAAGGAGTTGGACCATTAGATAACTGCAGGATCCGATTCAAGGGAGAAAGTATGAGCACCAGGTGATGACTTCTCCCCTTAACCTTTCCATCTCTAAACTGGACTTAGGACAACCTTTATTTTTAACCATGAATGATGGCCTATAAATCTTTCAATAGTTACTTGGATGCATGTTCCATAAGTGTCTTGATCATTGGATAGTTTACTTGAATTTATTAAACCACCTGGCTAGTTTATTTAGAATTAAGTAGGACACTTGATTTGTACATGTTCTAAGAATTGATTGTCTAGTTACTCAAGTATATGAATCAATTGATTGGCTTCCTAGAGATACATGTTTAGAATTGCCAAGTAATGAGCACATGACCCTTGAGTTATATGCATACATAAGTTTTACCTTAAGTATCGAACTATGCCTGAATCTCCATGTCTCACCTTCATATGATTGTATTGGTTGCGAGTCACATATTATTTGGAATCTCTCTATAGAAACCCCTATTTAAAGAGAGTCTGTACTTAGGGTGTAATGGAGCTGATTGTGATGAGAATAGACCCTTGACATGGAGGTTATGATTAGTGGCAGTTAAATTCATGGGACTTACCACCTATGGAGTAATTCCACTTACCTAACTATGAAATAAACCTTGCAACATTTATTATCACTGTTGTTTAACTGTATTTGAATCATACATACTACCTCACTTTACTTACTATATTTAATGTCGTTAAACACTTCATTCCTAATTAGCATACAATGATAGTTCCCTTACATTGAGAATTGATTGGCTGTGTGTTAATGAGTTCTATACAGACCATAAGGCAGTAGACTAATGGGCCAAGGATGGTGGTCATGGGACACTATGCCCAAGCCATCGGCCTACACTTGTGACGAGCCCCAGTAATGACCTTAAGTTTTACTAAATCGGCTGATTATAATTAGACTAATAATGGCTTGGCTAATCATGCATACATATCATATTTATTTACATACGTGATGTACAATAGGAAGTCATTATGCAGTACGTGATCTGCACACGTGATGTGCTTCGCTAATGACCAGCCTTTGCATTGGTGACGAGTCTAACTTCCAAACGAATGAGCATTCCCAAGTCGATGATGCATTCACGCATCCATGCATATAATAAGATTGCATTTATTATGTTTTA
Organism: Magnolia kwangsiensis; assembly: GCA_037074715.1. NCBI lineage: Eukaryota > Viridiplantae > Streptophyta > Magnoliopsida > Magnoliales > Magnoliaceae > Magnolia > Magnolia kwangsiensis. The sequence continues at coordinate 77,166,994 of CM073578.1, forward strand.
TTTGCCTGGATGTTTTTATGTTATTTCTTGTTTAGGTCGGTGGTATGTAATCTTGAGGGGAAATCACATTGAGCTGGCCACTCATTCATCAATGTTCACCTGTATAGAGGATATAGGTGTAGGGATGGACGAATATGCAGCGGATCTCAGGACTGTTACCATCTCATCAGAGGAAGAGTTGTATGAGGATGAGCCGCACCAGGAAGCAGCTGCATACTTTGGGCTAAATCAATAGATTAGTTGTTATGTTTATTTCAGTACACTTTGAAACTTGAGGTTTTATATTGGGCCCCTAGCTGAGTGGGCTAGGATATTGTTCTCATTTTTATTATACTTATACTACCCTTGATTTCCATTGATAGCACTTTGATCTTATATTGATTATCACTTGATAATCTGTTAACGTATGGGTTTTCAGGAAACGAGCTGCATACTGGGTTCTTGAAAACTGGGGCATTACATAAGGCAATCGGTGCTTACACAAGGCAACCAAATGTGTCTACACAAGATAACTAATCATGCCTTCACAAGGCAATCAGATGTGTCTACATAAGACACTCAATCAATGCCTACACAAGGCAACTAGTCCTACACAAGGATTCTATACGTATTCTCCTGTAGGAGGCCTGTAAAAGGTCTTAATGATCTGTAATACACAACCTGAGGAATCAATCCTACACAAGGAAGGATCCCTAGGGTCTGAGGACTCTTAAACTTTACTTGAAAGTAGCTTGAGCCCCGTTTTGCACATGATGAAGATAATCTCCCTTGATGATGGAGATTCTTCTGCTCCTTTGAATTACAACACTAGAAGATACTCCAATATAAGTAGCCAGAGTTGGGTTAAGTTTTTTTAAGGTGGAATCTACTTTATTAAATATGAATCATTAAGATATAAAGTATTCCAAGGTTTGTGCGTTTAAGAGATTTCAGCCTAATGATTTACCTTTAAGAGGTTGCTAGAGGATCCTTGAATGCTGAAGTTCATTCTCCAATCCAATCTATAGAGTATTCAATGAATAAGAAGGGATTGCGAAATGAACTTCCATGAGAAGAAGGCTAATGATGATAGGTAAAAATTTACCTCCTTGGAACTCTCTCTTTTTCTCAATACCATTACTAGAACCGAGCTTCTGTTTATAAAGCAAAAGTCCAACGAAACTATAATTGTCAGAATCTAACTACGTTCAATGTCATTGAACCTATTTCGATGTCATCGAGATTTGAATCTCGATGTCATCGAAACTGGTTCGATTCCTCGAATTTATGCGTGATTTATCTTCAAACATTGGTGGACATTTTTGAAACCTTATTCGATGTCATCGAATATTGTTTGATGTCATCAAGATTTGAATCTTGATGTCATCGAACCTTGTTCGATTCCTCAAAATTTTTAAGTGTTTTTCCTTTGAGGCTTGTTGGACATTTTCTTGTCCTCTTTCGATGTCATTGAAGTTTCAATTCCGATAACATCGAGTCTAGTTCAATTTCTCAAACCTTTTAGGGCATTTTCCTTAAAATCTTGTTGGATAGTTTCTTATCCTTTTTCGATGTCATCGAACTTGTTTTGATGTCATCAAATTTTGAATTCCAATGTCATCGAGTCTGGTTTGATTCCTTGAATTTTTCCAGAAGATTTTCCTAAAGGCTTGCTTAACAGAACCTTGTCCTTTTTCGGTGTCATCGAACCTATTTCGATGTCATCGAAATTTGAATTCCGATGTCATTGAGTCTAGTTCAATTCCTTGAATCTTTCAGGGGATTTTCCTAGAATCTTGTTGGATAGAAACTCTGCTATCTTCAATGTCATCGAATGTCCATGTTTGATGTCATCGAAGATACTTCTGATGAATTAAATTTTTTGTCCATATATTCATTTGGTTGCTGGACATGTGGGAGTCATTTTTAATTTCATCGAGACATGTTCAATGTCATCGAATCAAGTTCGATGACTCAAAGTGACATGCAGAGAACTTTAGAAAGCTCACCTATTTTCCCAAAGTCTTCAAACATTAAATTCCTTTATTGTTCTACCATTTTTAAAGGGAATTATATACCAGGGTGTTTTAGACATGGGATGTGAGGTTTAAATTTACCTTTAACATTCTTGAATCACACATCCAGTTGAGGTAGCATCTTGTATTGTCTTCACTTGGGGCTCACTCGACATACTGACTCAACCTTCATGCTAATTGACAAACAGAGGCACTTTCACATAACCGTACATATTTGCAAGAAATCCTTTGATCTCCCCATGCGTATCCATACAAATCACATGTAAATGACCCTAATTGGTCTAAAGATGGTTCGACTAGAACAAGTACAAACGTTGCCCCCCTCATCATTGTCCTTTTGATGAAAGAGACATCAATGTTTAAGTCTTCATTAATGTTGTCATAAATGCTCATACGTGTTGCCCAAATGCAAACCGCCTTTGACTGTTATTATCACTATCAATCAGGTAAAATTGAGATGTCGAATGAATCTTGTGTTTATGCGTGTCTTCATTAACCGTTTTGCCAAAATAATAATGATGCCTCAATAAATGCTTTCTTTCCCTTCATCTATTAAACGATACTTCAGATGATTTCTGCTTGCACTTTCAAATTTATTTTCTCTATGCAATCTCCTTTCCAAAACCTTCGCTTCTTAACTTTCTTTCTATAATGGTTGCTTCTTCACCATCCATCCCTTCTTTCAACCAATAAGATATCATGGCAGTAATGGAGCTCCTCAGGAAGAAATGTAATGAGGATACCATCTTCAAGTCTCTCATGGGTGATGAGGTTCTTTGCCTTAGTTTGACATTTTCTCCAGAGGTCTCGGCCGATGAGGTTCAACCTCTTGATCCCTTCTTCCTGGTTTGGCTAGGAGAAGAAATTCTTATCAAATCTAGATCCATTCCTGATGCGGCAAACGTGTTGAAAACCCTCGGATATGGCTGAAGCCTCTTTCAGATTGGGAAGAATGGTTTCTCTGGGTACCCTCCCAATATGAAGCAAAGTTGAGAGATATAAGCATGTATGAATGCATAAAACTCTCCCTTTGAGAGTATCAAGCTAGTTCATCCCTTCTTCTTTCTCTTTCAGCATTTTGGAGTACTTTGACTAACACTTTTCTCTTTGGTTGTGGCTTGATGAGTCCTACAATAATGGACATTTTCCATCGGACTAAATTACTGCCTTTCGGTGTGACTTACTATGCAGGTGTTGTTTCTAAACAATGTAAGGATTATCTAAGCAAGGTGAATAAGGGTGTTCACAACCCCAAGTGTAGGGTCACAATGTAGTAATAATCTCAGTGAGATTGAGGTCGAATCCACAGGGACTAAACTTGTACATATTTTGAAAATAACTAGAACTAGAACTACAAGAAGATCTAAATCTAAATCTGGAGTAAAAGAGAGTAATTGTGAATAATGTTGATTTAAACTGTCAATTGAAAGGTGGGAACTATGGTGCTAAGGATCTACTTGTAGCTATAAGGATGCTACCTTACTTGATTCAAGAAATACAATTAGAATTGAAGTCTTATCCTATCCAATTAGAAGATAAAGAAATTAAATCAAATCTGAACTTTTCATTGATCTAGTTCTCAATGAAGGGTATTGTGATGATTGGAGGGGATTCCATCATCCTACCATGCCTAGGAGACAATGGTGAACAAAAGGATTTACCAATCTCACAATCTCAAAATAGGAAAAAAAGATATTCAAAGTTATCACAACATCAATTGTAGTTTGAGTCACAATAAATCATAGAAAATTGAAAATATACCTTTAATATCAATCTATAAGTGAATGAGGTTCAACAAGAATAAGAATTAAAGTAAAAATATCATTCCAACATGCTACAAGCTTCACCTCTTAGCCCTAAGTAAGAGGTTTAGCTAACCATAGACATGATTGTATCTAAAACCCTAAAAGAAAGTATTAAAAATAAAAAAAATAAAAAAAGGAAAGAAGAAAAACTCTTGAGAGGCTGCTCCACCCTTTATCTCTACTTCTGAAAACTTAATTCATCCCTAGAAGTCCTTAAAAAACCCATATGTATAGCCTTGTCTGTATAATTTCAAAAAATCACCTCAAATTTATACACTCCATGTAACTCTGCGTAATGCCTTCGATGTCATCGAACTTAACTTAAATTCAAAAGTCGCGCCTTTTCGGACTGCGTAATGCCTTTTGCACTGCGTAACTCTTCATGTCATCAAACATATCTTTGATGTCATTGAATAGTCCTCTGATGTCATCAAAGAGTGTTTGATCAATCGAGAATGTGTCCAGAGTGTTCCATTGAATTGCTCTAAAAATCTTAATGTCATCGAACTGCCTTCGATGTCATCTAGAACTGCATCCAATTTATCAAACAACCAGATTTAATTTTTATGTAATCCTTCGATGTCATCGACCCGTGTTCAATGTCCTCAACTGGCGGTTGATGACATAGACAGTCGAGTTTAGATTTTGTGAAATTTTGCACTTTGTACTTTTGACTTCCTTCTTTTGTCACTTGGTTTTGTTAAATCTTGGGGTCTTGAAATCTTCAAACTTAGTCTCCTAAGATACATGTCTTTCCTTGGTGATTCTTCAGCGTTAAATCCACGCTTTTAACATTCTTTTCAATCCAAGTTTTTAGATTCACCTTTTAATACAAACATGTTGATGGATTAATGATTTGAACTTGATTATGAAGTTACCAAGTGCTAGATTTTAGGAGAGAATAATCCTAAACATTGATGTATTTTGAAACTCTATTATCGGATTATTTTTGAAACCTCTTGAGCTTATGAAAATTATACAATGGTTTTCAAAATATTTTTTCACATACTTTGCTTAGGACTAGCAAAATGCTGGTTAGGGATTGTGTTGAGGGTCAAATATTGTATATTATCCCCCATTTATTACTTGGTTTTCTAAACATGATAATGCTTAATGTTATATTTTAATCATGCTTGTGTTGCAAGGTGAATTTAAGAGCTTTGATTAAAAAGGATGCTAAAAGCATTGATTTAATGCTCAAGAATCACCAAGGCAAAGGAGGGGTCTTAAGAGACAAAGAATGGGGAATTCTCATGCCAAAGATCTAAGGAAACCAAGTACAAAGAATGGAGGAAAGACTAGTAAGAGCACAAGCAAAAAAGCAAAAAAACAGTAAATTTTGGTGCTACCTAAGCCAACTTCAGTAGCTACCTAAAGTACACAAAACAGTCTAGCAAGAAAACAACTTAATTCAATGCTACCTAATCTTAATTTAGTAGCATCGAAGCCAATTTCGGTAGCTACCTAAGCACTCTGCACATACAATTTCAGATGTGATAAATTTTAGATATGACTTTGGTGGTACCAAAGCAAACTTCGGTGCTAGTGAAATCGTGCAGAGTTATAACACACGGTCGACGTGGATTGTGTAAATTGAGGCCTTTCACAAGCGATTTCTAGATATTTCATGTTGGTGCGTAAGAAAGAGATGCACAACTATAAATAGGAGTCCTCAGGACGTTCCGAGGCATCTTCTAGGGTTCAAGGAGTGTAGCAAAAGGGTGGAGCCACCGTCTAAGGGCTTTCTTCTTCTTCCTTAATTTTTTTTAATTTAAGAGTTCTTAGTTCAATCATGTCTATGGTTGGTTAAACCTCTTAGCTAGGGCTAAGAGGTGAAGCTTGTAGCGTGATTGGGATGTTTACTTTGTTTTGATTTATGTTTTGTTGAACTCTCTTGGATTCTAGTTTGATTATAAGGAATATTTTTAGTTTTTAATGGTTTGTTGTGACAAGTTATAATAGATCTGTGATAGCTTTAAATATCTTCTTTTCTTGATTTGAGATTGTGAAATTAGCAAGTTTCGTTATTCACTATCGTCCCTTGGGCATGGTAGGATGATGGAATCCTTCCTAACCTTCACAATTCTCTTATGATTAGTTGTAGGATTGATAAAGTCTATTGTTTACCTTGTCTCCTGGGCATGGATAGGTGATGGAATCACTTATAACTCCTCACAACTCTCATCTATTGATGATTAGATCCAAAAGAAGTTCAGAGATATGACAAATCTCTTCTTACCATTGGATAAGATAGGACTTTAATTCCAGTTGTGTCCTTGAATAAAGCAAGGTAGTATCCTGAGGACCTACAAGTGGATCCTTGGCACCCTGGTTACCACCTTTAAATTTATAAGTTTCAATTACCTTATTCAAATCCACTTTTTCAAATATTTCATATTTAGGTTTACATCTTCTTCTAGTTTTAGTTACTTTCAGAATACACATGAGATTAGTCCCTGTGGATTCAACCTCAATCTCACCGAGTTATTACTACGTCACGACCCTACATTGGGGTTGTGAACAATAGGCACTAAGTCGAACCACTGTACATGCTTGTGTTTGGTATTGTCATTTGCGCATCTGTTTAATCATGTTTATATATGCTTGAATGATTAAATTCTTATACATGATTGAATGAATGTTATTAATAGGAAGCACTTCCCACACATGAGCTCATTATGACATAGGCTTCTTTGCTTTACTGGTATATCTTAAGCTACCTATGTGATTGGACCCTCTAACTGGTTTGGAAGCCATTAGAATTGCTTTGCCTTACTAAGTTTATTTGTAATCATTTAAGTTAGGCAATAGAAGTTTTATTTGGTACAATCATTTGAAAATTCCTATTCACCCTCCCTCGAGGACTATAAGAACGGTTCCATACTTCTACTAGTGCGGTGCAAACTGCAATTTCACTTGGTATCAAAGAGGGTTCCTCTTGAAAGGCTTAACAACTTAGAGGAAGATCCAAACAAGAAGTTGGAACAATGAGTAAAGAAGGACCAGCTGTCTCTTAGCCTCCTCTCTTTGATGGCTCAGATTACTCTTATTGGAAGTCCAGGATGTCATATTTTTTACAAGCTTTGGATAGTGACGTTTGGGAGGTTGTTGAGAATGGATATGTACCACCAACTGACCAAGTGGTAGTAGACAACAATACAACTGTCTCCAAACCAAAACCAAAAGAGAAATGAACTACATATGATAAAGAAATGAAATTACATGAAGCTAAAGCCATGAATGCTATTTACTGTGGAGTTTTATAAGAAGTGTTCAATCAAATCAGTATGTATGGAACTTCATGGGATTTATTGCGAACCACCCATGAAGGAACCAACACAGTAAAAAGATCAAGGTTGCAGCTGCTGACCTCCCAATTCAAAAGCATAAGAATGGAAGAACATGAAACTTTCATGAAATTTTTTACCAAATTGAATGTCATATATAATTTCATGGGAGGACTAGGTGAAAACGTTTCATTACCCAAAATTTGCAGGAAAATCTTAAAATCCCTACCAGAAAGATTTAATTCTAAAGTCACCACAATAGAGGAATGTAGGAACATTGATGCGATGAAAGTTAAAGAACTTATGGGAACATTACAAACCTTTGAGCTACATTTCAAACCTCACACAAAATCAAAACTCAATGCTCAAAACCTCCAAAACTATAGTGGAGGATGAAGAAACTAAAAACGAAGAAGATGATGAGGAAGTGGCTCTCCTAGACAAAAGGTTCAAAAAATTCTTTAACAAGAACCACGGCAAGTCCTTTAAGGGGAAACAATTGGACAACAAATGCCAGATAGGAAAATCCTTTAGAAAGGCCAAAGATCTCCAATGCTATAACTACTAAAAATTTAGACACATATCCACTGAATGTCCAATAAAGAAAACTAAAGAAAAAGCCATGCCAGCCACTTAGGATGACACTGACGACTCAAATTCATAATCAGATGAGTCAGGCAGTGATGGTGACACAAAATCACTGAAGATTCTCATGGCCTCCACCACTGCAGTTGTTCCCAAAAAATTGCATGAGGAAGATGAACTTGACCTTGAGGAAATTAAAAAGGGGAGAGGAACTAGAGTTGGAAGCCTAAATTTTGATAATTTGATCAAGAAAATTGAACTTTTAAAATTAAAAATAGAAAACAAGAAACTAAAAATAGAAGTAAAATATTCTGATCAAACAGCAGAACTAACACGAAAATTTACTCAAAGCAATGGAAAATTTGAAAAAATTCTAAGCATGGGTAGAAATTTCAAAAATATGATAGGGCTAGGATATGAATCTAAATCTTCCTCTACCTTATCAACGATGACAAATTCAACTACTCTAAATCAGAAAGATTCAGTTAAATGTCATCACCATGGAAAGATGGGAAACTACAAATGGGAATGTCCTAGGGTCAAGAAATTTGATGTTACTTCCAAGACAAATTACAAAGTCACACCTAAATCATTTGGAAGTCACTCAGAGAAATACCCCTTTGGCTCAAAGAAAATGGTTGCCAAATGGATAACGCAAAATAAACACAAGTGCCTTGGAAATGACTCGGGCCCTTGTAACATCTGGTCCATGTGAATATGGGGAGATGTTGATAAGTAAAAATGAATTTATATATATATATATATATATATATATATATATATATATATATATATATATATATATATATATATATATATTGATTGGTCAAGAAGTATACCACAGTTGATTAAAATTGATTCTAGAACCCTAAAAAGCATATTACTTTTGAATCAATTCACAAAAATCTTGACTAGTAAGATCTTCATGGAGTTTAATAAAAAAAGCTTTCATGTTAAACAACTCCATATAGAACAAGTATCATTCATAAATTTTGAGATACTCATGAATAATATGATATTTATATTAAACTAGAAAAGGTTAATACACATACTGCAATTAAATGATTATTATCTATTGATCAACCTTCTCTAATGAATGGTTGTTGGTTCATTTTGAACTCAATTGGTATATCTGAGGATCATACATCCTACAAAGGCTTTAAAGAAAAAACAAAGGATTAAGCCTAATGACTGGTCTAATTGATAAATCTAAGGATTTCTTGCCTCTAAACATTTTGATAATTCCATGATAAAATCATATCATGAACACATGTACATTTCAGGAAAATCTGAGTTGTAGGGATACTTCGGTAACACTGAACTTACCTTTGGTACTATCGAATTCAAGCCATGTCAAACCACTTAATATCCCTTGTTACTCAATTCTGTTTTATCTATCACTTCTCTCGTTTTTACCCTAGTTTGGTGGAACGACTGTGCAACCAAAAATTAGTAAAATCTAAAGGTATTCCCTAGTGATTTTTTTCTTACATATCAAAAACTAGGATCACTTGCCTTTGGTTCATCTCCTCTTAATAGGTCTTTATCATTCCTCTTCATTTTGCTAAATGAAGTCATCACTGCCTATATAAGACAAATCTGAGAAGAAGCGTGACAGAGAAGACTCAACCAGATCTACACAAAAATTCTGTGTTCCAAAGCGAGGATGATCTTCTAGCCAATTGTCTAGACCTTCATCCTTTTCATATCCTAACTCTGCAAGTCTTATTGCTGCTAAATTCTTAATGAGAAGGATTGTATGTGGAAGAAGTAGATGCGAAATGTCTTGAAAACCTTCATCCTTTTCAAATCCTAACTTTGCAAGTCTTATTGCTGCTAAATTTTTAAAGAGAAGGATTATTTGTGAAAGAAGAGTAGATGTGAAATGTCTTGAAAAATCTAAAGTTTAGGAAATTCTTTCACAACAAGGATGGCTACAAGTTCTATTGTTTAGAAGACTGGTTAATGAAACCCTGGTTTGATCATTTTTGTCTCGTTGCACATTATATAGGGGTTTCAAGGCTAACTATGATGGTCGAATAGTTAAAATCACCGCATATCACATTTCAACTCTTATAGGTATACCATTAACCTCCAAAAAACCCTCTGAATTAAACCTACCTACTGAAGCAAAAAGGGCTATTTAGACCAAATTTTTGTGCAATGGGAACAATGTACCTTGGCATCACAGAAATGCATTACATGCCATAAATATATCTCATGATTATCGTATACTCCACTGATTTTTATTTCCAACATCTATCCTAGATATGGTAATCATACTGAGCTTACACCTTTCATGGTAGAGACCCTATATCACATTGGTAAAGGGGAAACATTATGCATGTCTACCATGATATACTTAGGATTTGTGTCTAACTCCAAAGTAATACCTTTCAGACATTTGTTGTGTAAGTTGGCCTATTCATGCGGATTCAGGGTGGTTAAAGGTGAATTTATATCAGTTCCAAAATTCAATATGAATAGTATCAGGAAAATGAATCGCTCTTCTATGAATGAAACTAATAATCCAACATCGACAAAAGAAGAGCTTCCTGGGAAGGAAGACGAAATGATCAAAGAAGGCCTAGATACCCATTCACCAACCTCAGCTCCTACAACTTCTACTACTCAGAAGAATGATCTCATGAAAATTTTGGAGGAACAATTAAGACTTGGTGAGATGATGAAGTCAATGGAAAAAAGCTCCAATCACTCCAACAATCTGTGGAACACATTGTAGCACATCTGTCATGCCCTCAAGCTGATGATATCAATGATCCTTCCTAAATTATCAGTGTGATAGAATTGACGTTTTCCTGTATTTTTGTTGTGTCAAGGATTCTTCAATGCCTTTAGATTTTTTATTTTTTTTTGATATAGTTCCAATTTTTTTAATAGCTAACATTATAAGCAAATCAGAGAATTTTAGCCTCATTCTGTGAAGTCAAGGTTTAAACTTCATTTTGATACTACCTTTCTTATCTTTATGACAATGTAATCTTTATTAGAAAATCTTTATATCTGTCTACTGCTAAAACTACATATGCATGGTTTAAATTCTTGCTGGAATATTTTGCTCACTTTTATTACTATGTCTAAGAATATGGAACTTTATATTTTGTGTTTAATATATGCATATTCTTAAGCTTGGTTGATTATCGTAATCCTTGTTGCTTAATATTTCTATACATGATTACAACTTAACAATGGTTAAAGACAAAGGCAAGGCTCCTGCAAGAGGAGAAAACCCTCTAGAAGCACTAAAAATTTCCGCTCTTCTTATTCAAATCCTATCGAAATGGATATGTCAAACAAAACTGTCTATGATAGATGGATCAGTTCCTCTCTAGTCAAACCATATGGGATCGATATCTACTTAGGATCAATTAGGTGGGATAATCTATTACGCTTTAGAGGAGAGGTTCAATATAACCCCATTCATCAATTCTTAAACTCCTGTCATGTTGTTCAAGAGATCCTCCATCAATCAACATCAACTTTATGAACACAACAAAGGAGATCACTCCTTTAGTGCTAAGTAAATTACTGCACCTTAATGTCACACGCACTTCCCCAACAGATCGTCTTTTAAATCATTTGGGAGTTTGAGGTGAATTAACTCGATTACTATGTGATGGTGCAACATTCCCTAGAATAAACGAAACTATCTCCATTCATCACATCTGGACTCAACCACGAAAGTATCGCGCAACATTCTGAGTACCAATGCATACCCATGTGAAGTTTAGGGTGATTTTATCCCTCCATTTGTTCTGAATATCCTGTATGACATTTTTCAAGGGATTGAGATATGCCTACCTACTCTTATCTTGAAACATTTGATCGTAGTAGTCAAGGGAGTTCATTGTTGTAAGACCCGTAATCTTGCGAGACCTTTTATACACTTCTACTTAAACAATGACATGTTTCCAACAGACCAGATAAATGAGTTTTGATCTTTACCCTATTTTTATACCGCGATACCCCGAGACTTGTACCCTAGCAACCGCACGGGCGTTACGATTCCAACGCCATGTGGCACGCCCCATTTTAACCCTTAGATTAGAAGTTACAATTTGGGCATAATTCGAAATGGGACGCGCAATGTACGCGGGCCCCACTTGCACAAATCCCTATGTTGTCAAATCAATCAATCCATTAACCCATCCATCAATCAAGCCATCCACCACTCATGTCACTCTCTCCCTAATAGTCAAACAAACCCATGCCATTCTCTTGCAACCCATACCCCTACCTATGCTAGCCATCATTCTCTTTTTCTTCTTCTCTCCATTTTACCCCTCCATCTTCCCCTTATTCCCTCCCTATCCTAAAATCTCTACCACAATAACTCCCTAACTCCCTCTCATTTTTACCATTTCTTAGCAAAAGTAGAGAGGGATTAAGAGAGAGAAAAAATATTAGAAAGATTAGGGACAAATTAAGAGAAAAAGAGAGAAAAGAAAGAAAGATTAGGGAGGGATTAAAAGAAAAGAAAGAGAGCTTGTGAGAGTATTAGGAAAGATTAAGAGAATAAGATAAGAGAATAAAAGTGAGATTTAAGAAGATTAGGGGTGAAGAGGAGCTTGGTGGGTCATTCGATCGCCGATCCAAGACGATCCAACTGTCCATCCTTCTAAGTGAGTGCATGGGAGGGTTTTAACCCTCTTATTCTTTGTGATTTCTCTATTTTGGTAGGCCCATAAAGGTGGGACCCACCTTGATCATGTATTGAGTATGTTGTGGTCCCCATAGTGGGGGGGTACCCCGATGGCTGGATATATTTCCCTTCTTTTTCCTTTCTTTTCTTATTCTCATGGTGTTGTGGGACCCACAAGTGGGCCACGCTATTGAGAGCGTGTCCCACATGCTATCATAGCGTGGACCACCTTGTGTGGCCCATTGTGATATTTATTTTCTTTTTAAACCAATTGATTATGTAAGCACACGGATGATGAAAATACACCAAAAATGGATGTGATCCAAAGCTTCTTGGCCCCACCCAGAGTTGGACATTCAAATGGATGGAGTAGATTTCCTAGGTGGGCCCTACCTTACCATTAAAACACAAAAGAGGGAGAGGGATAGTGGCACCATATCCTTGGACACAAAATGTCCAGAGACGTCTCTGCCACCATTCACCTTCCAAAGCCACCATGTGGACTTCACTCGTGGACCCCATCTTGATGTGTGTGTGTGTGTGTGTGTGTGTGTGTGTGTGTGTGTCATCCACACCTTCCATCCAATTTCCCTTCTCATTTTAGGTGTTGACCTAAAAAATGAAGCTAATTCGAATCCCAAGTGGACCATACCATAAATGCTAAGGGGTTGGGTTACCCACATCATTTCTTACTTTTTTTTTTCTTTTTTTTTTTTTTTCTTTTTTTTTTTTTATTTTGCATGGGAGGTTTGGAGTGAGTTTTCACTCATGAGAGCCATATTGATGTATTTCTTACATCCACACCATCCATCCATTGTTAGCTCATTTTAGCCATGGAGCCCAAAAATCTACTTGATCCAACCATCAGGTGGACCACACCACGACTGATGGTGGGAGTGGGAGCACCCCCTCAAATCAAACATGTGGACGTGAGGTGGGGGCGTCCCAACCATGGACCCCACCTTGATGTATTTGTTTAATCCATGCTATTCACCACCTTCCCCATGTCGTTTTAGGCTATGAGACTAAAAATGAGATAAATCTGAGTTCCTAGCGGGCCACACTGAGGGAAATAAAGTCCCACTATTGGAACTTTCTAAGGCCTACTATTGTGTATATAAGTGGTGGACCTATTCATCATTGGACTCCTTTAGTCCATAGAGAGCTGGCTGATCTAATGGACGGATTGAATTATCCACTAGTGGACCCCACATAGTAGAATAAAATAAAAACAAAGGCAGAAAGAGAAGAGAAAAACAAAAGTAAGTCCCTGGACGTTATTGTTTATTGCCCAGTGACAGTGAGGGTGGAAGCCTCATTGGGCTGCCTCCACACGTGGACTCCACTATGATGAATTTGTTTAATCCCCACCATCCACCATCTTCTCCGTATAATTTTAGGTCATGTGCCAAATTTTAAGGCAACTCTGAGTCTCAAGTGGGCTGTACTAAGGATATTAATGCCCATCTATTAAAACACTCTAGGGCCCGCTTTGGAATCTTTAGTCATCCAAACAAGTCCTAGTCAGAGTCTATTTGACCTCTTTGAGGTAGCCAAGACAGTGAACGGATTAAATTATCCACTTGGGGCCTACATTAATAATGTATGCAAAACATACAATGAATATACTAATAACATGAAAAATGTCATGCATGTGGGCGATGACCCATTCTTGGCCAATTTTGGGTCTCACAAGTGGGGCCCTGTTATGATGTTTATATTGAATCCATACCATCAACCATCTTTTTAAGATCATTTTAGGCCTTGGACCAAAAGATGAGATATATTTGGGTCTCAAGTAGGCCATAATAAGGGAAAAAAACCATTGTTGTTAAACTCTTCCAAGGCCCACTGTGGAGTCCCTGTTTGTCCAAATCAACCCAAATAAGAGCCCATTAGACCCGCTCAAGTTGGACTACACGATGAATGGAGTAGAAAATCCACATGGAGCCCACACTGATGGTGCATAAAAAAATAGAGAAAAATAACAAAGAAAAAGAAATTTGTTACTGGGTAGTTTTGCCCAGTGACGTGAGGGAGGGAGCCTCCCTTGGGCTACCCCCACACATGAGACCCTATATGATGTATGTATCATATCCACTTTGTTCATCCATCTTATCAGACCATGTTAGGCCATGGGCCTAAAACTCAGGTTGATCTAGATCTCAGGTGGGTCGCACCACAGGGTAATATGGGGTAAAAATCTCTTGGACTTTGGGTTTTCTTAGTTTTGGGATCTCTGGAATCGAGATCCCTTAGGTCTTTGGTTATATTTAACATCTTGAATTCAAATCTTTAAATTAGTTGGTGTGTGAATGTTGAAACTATATTTTTAAAAAAATCCATTTAGGATACTTTGCCTGAACTGATGAAATCCCAAGACTCAGATGGACCATGAGCATATGATCACATCCAAGTGACTAACCAATGATCTGTAATCATCAATTTACATTCGTAATGATTAGACTGTGTAGATCATCCTACTAAAGTAATTATAGTGATGTCATTGATAATTTGATTATTTTGGGACATCATTAGTCGGTCATGTGCCAAAATGGATTGGTAGCATAGTGACACATGTGTTGTACACATGGGTGTCCATCCGAGTAACTCACAATGGACCCCACCTTGTTATATATATCCTATTCATGCTTTGCAGGTTACATGAGGAGTTGATGTTAGTCTAACACGGGACATGTGAGACTCTTGTCCTAGACCGTACCATTCCATAGAGTTCTATGATCCTCCTCGTCAAATTTTGGCAACCCGCGACTTGAAATCGGTGTTTGCGTGCGACCCTAAGTCTTATCCCATAGATCTGGGTTAGCTCGACTCAAAATTTATACCCTTGCGATCGCGTCGTCTCCAAGATTCCAACACCGTGTTTTGCATGCCAATGCAATACCTAGGCCAAGAGTTGTAGGCCCACCTTTATCTTAAAGAAACGCCACATATTTGTAATCCTGAGAGAATCTCTGCAACCCATCCCATCAATCAATCAATGTAAAATTCAAGTACACATCCATCACTCACCCATCACACCCATCCCTCTCCCTTACAATCACTCACTCTCTCTCTCTCTCATTTCTCTCTTCACTCCCAAACAAGAAAGAAGAGTGGACGTATAAGCTCTAAGGAGAGTAATGAGAGACTTGTGTGTGGCCCACTTCCTACCCCAAGATCCTCACCATCTAACCTTTCAACTCTCACCATCTACCGTCAAAGAAGAAGCCAAGGAGTTTAGCTTGTCATGGATCCAAGAAGAAGAATAAACGGTGGGTGTTTATAGGCCTAGATTTATGATCTTGATGATGGGCTAAGTGGAGCCTACCGATTGATGGTATGGATCTTATTTGGGATCCATTTTGATGTATGTATTGTGATCATAGGAGGGCCCATAGTGGTGAGGTCATTCCATCTCACCGATCTTTCTTTCTCTCTCTCTCTCTCTCTCTCTCTCTCTCCCCCTCTCTCTCTCTCTCTCTCTCTCTCCTTCTTCCTCTCTCCTTTTGTGTATGATGGCCCACCTTGATGTATGATCCATGCTGTCCATTTTGTGGGCTACACCACTGTCCAAGTGGGTCCCACCTCACTATATGTTCGGGGCCCACACATGCTATCCATTTGGACTAGCTAAGACCGAAGGGAAAATAAAAATATCAGATTGATTCAAATGGGTGGGCCACATTGACGTGGACCCACCTTGATGTAATGTATCATGCACCATCCATCAAGAGTGGCAGGGCCTGTGTGGCTACATCTCAGCAGGCAGCAGGGCCGTTCGCTGACCTACTGGATAAGGGGTAGATTGGATGGTTAATGGTCCAGCTACTGGGACACCATGTGGACCCCCCTGGATGTGTAATTCTATCCACATCGTCCACCCATCTTACTATCCAGATGGTGGAACCCACCTTGATTGCTTGTATTTCATCCACTGTCCAATCCTTGGACGATGGGATGGATTAGCTGGTGTATCCCACACTAGCTATGTAGCTGATGTATGACATCAGTAAGTTCTGTGGGACCCACCTTAAATGCATATATTTCATCAACACCATCCATTTGGATGGTGCCATGTACGGCCCCACATTGATGTACGCATTCTATATCCTAACCATCCATTCATTCTAGACAGGAAGGGCCCACATTGATGTACGTATTATATCCCCGCTGTCCATCCATTTTTTAGGACGGTGGGTCCCACTGCTGACTAACATCAGTAAATCATGTGGGCCACCAAGATGTATGTGTTTCCCTAGCCGTCCATCTATTTTTGTGTGGGCCGCACCATGATGTGTGTGTTTTTATACACAACACCCATCTGTTTTAAGGGTGGGCCCACCCCACACGTGTGACACTTGTGGGCAGGTGGGACTCACCTTGATATATGTATTTTGTATCCACACTATCCATCTGGACAGTGTGTTGAGTGGGGCCAACTTTGATGTATGTGTTATATACACACCGTCCATTCTAACTGCATGAGGACCCCACCTTGATGTCATATTTCATCATATCATCCACTTGTGCAGCCTGAAAGGGCCTAGCTATATGCCTTAGAGGGGGGGTGAATAAGGCAATGGCATATAAAACTAATAACAGCAGAATAATAAAAGATTTAAAGCACAATGTTGAATATAAAACAATCACAATAGCCTAAAATAAAGAGATTGATACTTTATTAGTTCTAAGGACAACCTTACACCAAAAACCAGAGGTTTAAGGTAGGACAACCTTATTTCTAGAACGTCCTTAGTATCACAAACCAAAGAGGAATAATAAGTAATGGAATCAAAATAACTTGCGAAAAATAAATCCTAAGTTATTACAACATTCATCCACACTTGCTTGAAGTGATTACAACATTCATCCACAAACACAAACCACAAAACTGAATGAATAAAGGAATGAAAGAATGAAGCACATCCACAACACAACGATATATAGTGGTTCGCCTGTGTGTACACCAACTGTTATCCAACAGCCACACAGATTGCTACTCCACTCCTAATATCCTCACACAGGGGATATTAGCAAGCACTATCAAAATAGGTTTCACAGGTTCACCTAAAACCTTCACAATTGTGTCTTTGATCTCGGGCTTACACAATCCAAAAACCCCACAATCTGAGTTTTCTGGCTCTCCTCAGATAACCACTACAATGAGATTTTTCTGGCGAATCTCAAACAAAAACCAGAGAAAGTAAATTACAAAACATGTAAAATACCTGAATCACCTTTTGAAGAAGCCCGGTAGAACTAATCGGATTAGAAGTTCAATTCGAAGTTCAAAGTCCAATACTCACTTTAAGAATGGTTCTAAGTCTAATTGATTTTAGATCAAACGGGCTAGATCTATTTGATTTTGAATCCAAGAAGAAGGAATATCAAAAATTCCCCTTTTCTAATAAGATTGGAATGTAGATCAAAATCAAATAAAAATAAGCTAGCAAAAGGAATATTAAATAAGCACAATGTAGCTTAAAATAAACATAAACTTATCTCAGAGAATAGCCTAAAGAATGCTTGAATAGAATTGATTTGAAGTGCTAAAACTCTTAAGTTCGTGCTCTATTTATAGCCTGAAAAATTTCATCTACGACTGGTCTTAGGATCCTATGACTGGTCGTAGCATCAAAGATTTTCGCGAGATAAGATTTTCAGTTCCACGACCGGTCCTGGGTGGTCTACGACCGGTCGTGGGTCACCTACGACTGGTCGTGGATCACCTACGACCGGTCGTAGGACCCCAAAAATGGTTGCTGGAGTTTGAGTCGTAGGGCTACGACCGGTCGAAGTATGAGTCGTAGAACTTCTAGGACTGGTCGTAAGATGTCCAGGACTGGTCATAGGACAGCCAAAAAGATCTGAAAATCTTCAACTACCTAGGACTGGTCCTGAAAAACTTAAGACTGGTCATAGCAAAGCTAGGACTGGTTTTGAAGTCCCTAGGACTGGTCTTAGAACACTCCAAACAAGCATAATAAAGTATATGAGTTATGTATCTGGAATGACCTACAGTAAAGCCCATCCTAAGGTCAATCTAATGTCAAACGAAACTTAAAAGTGAGATGGACATTGAAAGTCTGTTCTCTCAAATGACCCTTAAGAGAAGCTTGTGAATATACAAAACTTGTAGTAGGCCTTCATGAGCTTAATCATGACTTGACAAAGTCTTCTAGTAAACTTGAACTTGATCAAATCTTGAACATGCAACCTTGAAAACTTCTATTCTTGATTTCTTCATCCAAGACTTGAAAACTTTCTTCATTTAAGATCTTGTCTTGAAATGCGATGTAATGATATGTCTTGATTGCAATGACTAGTCTTCAAACATAAAACACAAGATATACAAGACATAGATATAGGTTTTGGCACCACAAAATTTGACAACTAAAGGGATATGAAATCATAGCACTTATAATCTCCCCCTTTGTCAAATTTGTGACAAAACACATAGCATCAAAGATAATAAGGAATGATAAGTCATGAAATCACAAAATACTCTACTCCCCCTGAGTAATACGAGTATTGCTCATATAATCAGTACACAACATGAAAACCTCAAGACTTTAATCTACATATCCATCAATCCACATATCTTTCTCAATCAATACAAACAAATTTACTCCCCCTATCCGTATTACTCCCCTTTTAGCAATGCTTACTACTCCCCCTTTTTGTCACAAAATGACAAGGGAAAGGCACAATAGGAAGAAGAACATAAAGAGTAAAAAGTAAATAATGAGAAAGAGATATGAAAGGACATCATATAAATCTTAAGCATCAAGTCATAATCCTTACTACAATATCCAAAAGACAATGTTATGAAACCATAATTCATAATACATACCCAAAATAAAAGGAAATGACATACTATCCAGAACATAATTCACTTAATCTGATCCAGAGGAGGGAGCAGGGATAGTTGGATCAATCTGGTGTAAGCCCTTATTTATGCGACGAAGATATTTTCGCATGTACTTGAATCTCATATCATGGGCTATATTCATATTATCAACTTTTTCCTCCAATGCACGAAGGCGTGCAGCAAAACCAGAAGGATCATAATCTGGATCATTAGGTGAATCAGTTTCTATATCATCAAATAAGTCATCCATATTAACATCTTGTTGTGAAAGATCGCCAGCTTCCTCTTCGTTTCCAACAACACCACCAACACCTCCATCACCACCTTCCTCAACTTGGCCAGGAAGCAGATCCAATTTCATCTTATTAAGATTGGAATTATTGAAAATAAGATGAAGAAATGGTTCCTCATTAACAGGTTTATCGACAAGCATGTGAGTGGCTAAAACAGTCATAAGATAACCGAATGGAATATCACTATGACCCGAATGGAGACGAAATTGTATAATGGAATGACAAATCAAAGAAGGAAGACAGACCTTGGTTCCAGAAGCAATAGAATGCAACACACGAACCATGAAAGAAGTCAACTCGGTTTTATTACCGGACCGAGGATATACATTGGAAATGAAGAAATGATGTAATATTCTGTAACTGGGTAACACATACTTTGCAGGGAGCACATTCCCTTTGTGAGTCCAATGCACATCAATTTTGCATAAATCTCTGGTTAACATGTGTTTTTTCGATTATGAAGGTTTGTCGTATAAAGTATGAATCGGTATTCCTTCATCATTAACAGGTATATCCATAATACCTGATATCAAATGATGGTCTACTTCAAATTTTCCTTCTCTTGTATCAATTGAAAATGTTAAATTATCAAGGGAAAAATCTGAAATGCATGCTACCATTGATTGAGCAATGGACTGGTATGCAGACCCACCCCAAAGTAAAATGTTAGTCCAGCCTACAGATTCAAGAAGGGGAATGACACCATATGGAGCAATGTGATTTAGATCAGCGATATGCTCAACAATAATGTTACGGACACGCAAATCCCGTACATCTTGAGTATCATCTTCGGGTGACCGAAGGTGCCGTTTAGTTATCGGTGCAGATCTGGATGAAGATGGACCACGGGATGTTTTCTTTTTCCCTCTAGCATCCATATTCAAAAAGATATACAAAGAGCAAGCAAGATGCACAAAAGATAGATGAATTTTCTCTAGATCAACAAATTGAGAGGAAACCCTTGAAAAACTCAACAAGAGATGAAATCAAGCTATACTATGAACAAATCAAAGCATAGAGATCATGAATCTTCAAGAAAAATGATGAAATATGACTTACTTTGAAGAAAAACTAGAAATCCTATGACT
Organism: Magnolia kwangsiensis; assembly: GCA_037074715.1. NCBI lineage: Eukaryota > Viridiplantae > Streptophyta > Magnoliopsida > Magnoliales > Magnoliaceae > Magnolia > Magnolia kwangsiensis. Next base: position 77,187,604 of record CM073578.1, read on the forward strand.
GGTCGAGCCACGACTCATCATAGGTCGGTGTGAAAATGAAGAAGAAGGGGATTTTTCCCAAATTTTATCACATTCACGAGATCCACGACCGATCGAACCACGACTGGTCGTGTACAACCACGACCGGTCGAGCATCAACCAAAAATGCATTTTTAATGAAAAAATTTAAAATTTAAACAATTATAATATGAAATATAATACACTGTGATATATGCAAGCAAGAATATTCAATGTAAAATGCACATACCAAGATCAAATTTTAAATTATTAAACCTGCTTTTGTCGAGCGGTTTAGTAAATATATCAGCAAGTTGAGTTTCGGTTGGTGTATATTCCAATGAAATAACTTTTTCTTCAACCAACTTACCAATGTAATGATACCTAATGTCAATATGCTTAGTACATGAATGCTGGATTGGGTTTTTGGAAATGTTTATAGCACTGGAATTATCACAATGTAAGATCATTGAATCTTGATTAATTCCATAATCGCTAAGTATGCGTTTTATCCAAACTAGTTGAGTACATGCATATCCAGCTGCAATATATTCAGCCTCAGCAGTAGAGAGTGATATTGAGCTTTGCTTCTTGCTGAACCAAGAAACTAAGCAATTTCTAATGTAAAAAAAATCACCACTGGTTGATTTTCTATCATCAATATTACCGGCCCAATCAACATCTGAGTACCCGGCTAATTGAACACTAATATCAAAAGGGTACCATAGACCCAAATTTATAGAACTTCCGACATATCTAATAATCCGTTTAACAGCAGTAAGATGTGATTCCTTAGGATTAGACTGATATCTCGCACAGATTCCAACACTAAATGCGATATCAGGTCTACTTGCAGTAAGATACAACAAACTACCAATCATACTGCGATACAGTTTAAGATCTATATCTTTACCTATAGAGTCTTTTGAGAGTCTTAATGTTGTACTCATAGGAGTATCAAAGTTCTTACCATTCTCAAATCCAAACCTTTTAACCAAGTATGAAGCATATTTGGTCTGGAAAATGAAAATTCCATCAGGTTGTTGTTTTACTTGCAACCCTAGGAAATAGTTAAGTTTGCCAACCATGCTCATTTCGAACCTTGATTTCATTAACTCTGCAAACTCAATAGACATGTTAAAACAAGTAGATCCATAAATAATATCATCAACATATATTTGAACCATCAAAATATCATTGTTATTCTTTTTAACAAAAAGCGTCTTATCGACACTACCTACTTGAAAGCTATGACTAAGTAAGAATTTAGTCAATTTTTCATACCATGACCTGGGTGCTTGTTTTAGACCATAGAGAGCCTTTTTGAGACGAAATACATGGTCAGATAACTTAGGGTCTTCAAACCATGAAGGTTGTTCAACATACACTTATTCATGTAAATCGCCATTCAAGAAAACACTCTTTACATCCATCTGATAGATTTTAAATTTTCTAAAACATGCGATGGAAATTAAAAATCTGATTGATTCAAGGCGAGCGACTGGAGCAAAGGTTTCATCGTAATCGATGCCTTCAATCTGAGTGTACCCTTGTACAACCAGTCTAGCCTTGTTTCGTATAATATTTCCGAGTTCATCAGACTTATTTTTAAAGATCCACTTTATTCCAATAATGTTTTTATCTTTAGGTCTAGGAACAAGATACTAGACATCATTACGAACAAATTGATTAAGTTCATCCTGCATAGCAACTATCCAATTTTCGTCAGAAAGTGCTTCTTTTACGTTGACCGATTCTATTTGGGATGTAAAACAAACATAATTACATATGTTCTCAAGTTTTTTGCGAGTATGAACTCCAGTGAGAGGATTTTCAAGTATTTGATTGGTTGGATGATCTTTAACAGTCCTTGGTTCAGATTCTTTTTGACTTGATGAGATATCTAGATTGTCAATAATAAGAGCTTCATCATCATCTGAACTTGGGGCTGGTGTATTCAAATGATCATCAACGACCACATTGATGGACTCTTGAATCACACCAGTTCTCTTATTTAGAACCCTATAAGCTCGATTGTTCAAAGAATAACCAAGAAAAATTCCTTCGTCACTCTTCGTATCAAACTTACCCAAATTTTCACGATCCCGTAAAATATAACACTTGCTGCCAAAAACCCGAAAGTATTTGATAGTAGGTTTCTTTTCAAACCATAATTCATAAGCAGTCTTATTATCAGATTTACTAGTATAAACCCGATTAATAATATAACATGCGGTATTAACTGCTTTAGCCCAAAGATTTCTAGAGAGCTTCATGCTATTCAACATAACATTAGCCATATCCTGAAGCACTCTATTTTTTCTTTCAACTATACCATTTTGTTACGGTGTTTTGGGCATTGAGAATTCATGTGATATTCCCTGATCGCTACAGAATTTCTCAAAACTACTGTTTTCGAATTTAAATCCATGATCACTACGGATCTTACTAACATGAGAACTTTTCTCATTTTGGATTCGTTTGATGACCTTTTTTACTTCATCAAGGGTTTCAGTTTTGTCTTTTAAGGTGATACCCAAGTGAATCTGGTATAGTCATCTACGATAACTAAGATGTATTTTTTGCCTCCTCGACTCTCTGACCTGGTTGGTCCAATAAGATCCATATGGAGAAGCTCGAGTGGTCTAGATGTGGTATTGGAGTTCACTTTCTTGTGAGAGCTCCTAATCTGTTTGCCCAACTGGCTTTCACCACATATTTTGTCTACTTTTTGCAATTTGGGTAGACCACTAATTAGTTCTCTTTTGCTCAATCTAAATAAGTTCCGATAGTGTACATGTCCAAGGCGTTTATGCCATAATTCAGTCTCATCGGTATGGACCATGTAACATGATTGAGTAGATGAGCTAGCACCATTAACGATGTAGTAGTTTTCAGAAGTTCTACGACCAGTTAATATAACAGAACCCCTTTTATTAACTATCTCACAACCTTGATTAGAAAACTTTACACTATAGTTGTTATCACATATCTAAGAAATTCTTAATAGGTTTTGTTTTAAACCCTCAACATATAAGACATTCTTAAATAAGGGAAGGTTATAAAGTTGAACCGTACCTTGGCCAATAATCTTGCAATTGCTTCCATCACCAAATGTGACTGACCCGTCAGTCATATCTTTAAGATCGGTGAATAAAGCTTTGTCACCTGTCATATGCCTGGAGCAACCACTATCTAGGTACCACTTTGAATGGCTTGTTGCTTTGAAAGCAGTGTGGGCAACCAAGCTGGCAACTTTAGGAACCCATTTCATAACTGTTTTGGGTTTAGGAGTATAGATGGTCTTTTTCTGTCTATTGTTGTAAGAACGACCTATAGAGTTCGACTTTAATAGTTCCTTGAGAAGATCAATAATTTTTTCAGCTAATTGATTTCGATTTTGAAAATTAAAGTTGACATGAATACTTTTAGGTTTTTGAAAAGTTTTTGAATTTTTAGAAAAACCTTGAAAAGTATTCTTTTCTTTTGAGTTTGAAGACTCTCCTTTTACAAATTTAGGAGCAGTGTTCTTTTGTTTAGGAGATGTATTCTTATCATAGCCCAACCCGGATCGATCGCCACATTTTCTTGATCCGGACAATAATTTTTTCAATTTCGGATCACCTTGGGCATATCTCCATGTGTCTTTCAAACTCAGAAGAGAAGCTACCTCATTTTTGAGTTTCTCTTTTTCGAATTTTAAATCTTCAATTTGGGAGGTTTTGAAATCTAAATCATTTTTGCTTTTTTCAAAAGAATCAGAAATATGAGACTTTTCTAAGACAAGAGACTCATAATCTTCCTTAAGCTTAGAAAATTTTTCTTTTTGTAATTTAAGCTTGACAGCAATTTTACAACTCTCTTTATAAAGGGCATTATAAGCATCTTGAAGATCATCTTCATTATCGCAATCACTATTTAGATTTTCTTCACTAGATATATCATCATGATCTGAATAGGTGATCTTGGCTAGAGTCATAAGGGCTTTAACACCATCGCCCAACTCGGTTTCAGAATCTTCTGATTTAGAAGAGGATTCAGAATCAGATGATTCATCCCAAGTAGCCATCATGCTTTTCCTTTTTGATTTGTCCTTTTTAAGACATTTGTTAGATAAGTTCCCATACTCTTGACAGTTGTAACATTGACTATCTTTCAAGGATTTACGAGTTCTAGGTTTAGATCGTCTCTTATCATTTGATTTTTGAAAATCAACCTTTTTCTTGTTTTTGAAAATTTTATAAAACCTTTTTGCTAAAAGTGCCATATCATCTTCGGTATTTTCTGAATCCGAAGTACTCTCTTGTGAAACATTTTTAGATGATTTGAGAGAAATTGATTTTCCTTTAGGAGCCTTAAAGGATAACTCATAGGTTTGAAGTGAACCAACTAATTCCTCAACCCTCATGGTATCCGTATCACGAAGTTCCTGAATCGCGGTCACTTTAAAATTGAACCGTTCAGGAAGTGAACGTAGTATTTTTGCGCACACTTTACTTTCATGGATTCTATCACCAAGACCCCACATAGAGTTCACAATGTCATTCAATCTAGTGTAGAAGTCCATAAACATCTCATTCTCCTCCATATGAATTTCTTCAAATTTAGTTGTGAGGAGTTGGACTTTAGATTTCTTGACAATAGATGTACCCTCGTGTGTCATTTCTAATATATCCAATGCTTGTTTTTCATTTTCACAAGAGATGATTCTTTTGAATTCATCTGGTGATAATGCACAAGTAATTGCATTTAGTTCTTTTGCATTTGCACTACTTTCACTTTTCTGAAGTGTGGTCCAAAGCAAATAAGCCGTTACTTTCATAGATTTTGAACCATCGCCATTAGTTACTTCAGTGATAGGAGGGTTCCATTCATTCACTGTGGCCAGCCACACACTTTCATCTAAGGATTTGAGGAAGATCCTCATCCTGGCTTTCCAATATGCATAGTTTGTGCCATTAAAGGGTGGTGGCCTAGTGACTGATAGGCTATCAAAATTTGACATCTTAATATAGCTTAGATCGTTAGCTCAGGAAATAAATCCAATAAATAAACAATAAGAACGAGCTATTAGGCTCTGATACAACTTGAAAGGGCCTAGCTATATGCCCTAGAGGGGGGGTGAATAGGGCAATGCCAAATAAAACTAATAACAACGGAATAATAAAAGATTTAAAGCACAATGCTGAATATAAAACAATCACAATAGCCTAAAATAAAGAGATTGATACTTTATTAGTTCTAAGGACAACCTAACACCAAAAACCAGAGGTTTAAGGTAGGACAACCTTATTACTAGAACGTCCTTAGCATCACAAACCAAAGAGGAATAATAAGTAATGGAATCAAAATAACTTGCGGAAAATAAATCCTAAGTTATTACAACATTCATCCACACTTGCTTGAAGTGATTACAACATTCATCCACAAACACAAACCACAAAGCTGAATGAATAAAGGAATGAAAGAATGAAGCACATCCACAACACAATGACATATAGTGGTTCACCTGTGTGTACACCAACTGTTATCCAACAGCTACACAGATTGCTACTCCTCTCCTAATATCCTCACACAGGGGATATTAGCATGCACTATCAAAATAGGTTTCACAGGTTCACTTAAAACCTTTACAATTGTGTCTTTGATCTCAGGCTTACACAATCCAAAAACCCCACAATCTGAGTTTTCTGGCTCTCCTCAGATAACCACTACAATGAGATTTTTCTGGCGAATCTCAAACAAAAACCAAAGAAAGTAAATTACAATACATGTAAAATACCTGAATCACCTTTTGAAGAAGCCCGGTAGAACCAATTGGAGTAGAAGTTCGATTTGACGTTCAAAGTCCAATACTCACTTTAAGAATGGTTCTAAGTCTAATTGATTTTAGATCAAACGGGCTAGATCTATTTGATTTTGAATCCAAGAAGAAGGAATATCAAAAATTCCCCTTTTCTAATAAGATTGGAATGTAGATCAAAATCAAATAAAAATAAGCTAGCAAAAGGAATATTAAATAAGCACAATGTAGCTTAAAATAAACACAAACTTATCTCAGAGAATAGCCTAAAGAATGCTTGAATAGAATTGATTTGAAGTGCTAAAACTCTTAAGTTCGTGCTCTATTTATAGCCTGAAAAATTCCATCTACGACTGGTCTTAGGATCCTATGACTGGTCGTAGCATCAAAGATTTTCGCAAGATAAGATTTTCAGTTCCACGACCGGTCCTGGGTGGTCTACGACCGGTCGTGGGTCACCTACGACTGGTCGTGGATCACCTACGACCGGTCGTAGAACCCCAAAAATGGTTGCTGGAGTTTGAGTCGTAGGGCTACGACCGGTCAAAGTATGAGTCGTAGAACTTCCAAGACTGGTCGTAGGATAGCCAGAAAGATCTGAAAATCTTCAACTACCTAGGACTGGTCCTGAAAAACTTAAGACTGGTCGTAGTAAAGCTAGGACTGGTCTTGAAGTCCCTAGGACTGGTCTTAGAATACTCCAAACAAGCATAATAAAGTATATGAGTTATGTATCCGGAATGACCTACAGTAAAGCCCATCCTAAGGTCAATCTAATGTCAAACGAACCTTAAAAGTGAGATGGACATTGAAAGTCTGTTCTCTCAAATGACCCTTAAGAGAAGCTTGTGAATATACAAAACTTGTAGTAGGCCTTCATGAGCTTGATCTTGACTTGACAAAGTCTTCTAATAAACTTGAACTTGATCAAATCTTGAACATGCAACCTTGAAAACTTCTATTCTTGATTTCTTCATCCAAGACTTGAAAACTTTCTTCATTTAAGATATTGTCTTGAAATGTGATGTCTTGATATGTCTTGATTGCAATGACTAGTCTTCAAACATAAAACACAAGATATACAAGACATAGATATAGGTTTTGGCACCATAAAATTTGACAACTAAAGGAATATGAAATCATAGCACTTAGACGGACCACCGTGGTGTATGTGCTTTATAGCCATGTCATCTTTCTGTTTTCTATTGCGCGAGATTGACCGTGATGTTTGGGTCTCATCCACACCATCCACCTATTTTGCTTTAATGTTATCCATCTGTTTTATATTCACACCTTCCATCTGACGGTGTGACTCACCTCTGATGTATGTACAACCTCACCGCCCATCTATTTTGGTTGGGACAGGGGGCCCAGATGATGTATATCCACCATCTGTTTGCTGGACAGGTATGACCCACCTTATAATGTGTTGTACATTTGCACCATCTATCCACATGGCCCCCACATAATGAACGTGTTTAACCTAAGCTATCCATCTGATGGGGCCCATTGAAATGTATAGGGCCCACCCTAATGTGATGTATGTATGGCCCATGTGCTGAGGCCCATTTTGATGTATATGTGACCCACGAGTGAGGTCTGATGTAATGTATGAGAGGCCCATGGATGTGGCCCATTATGATGTATTTTCGTCCCATGTAATGAGGCCTATGGATGTGGCCCATTATGATGTATTTATGACCCATTATGATGTATTTGTGGCCCATGTAATGAGGCCCATTGTGATGTATATTAGGCCCATGTAAGCGGCCTATTGTGATGTATATTAGGCCCGTGTGAGCGTGTGATGTATATTAAGGCCCATGTGAGCGGCCCATTGAGATTGTATATGAGGCCCATGCAATGTGGCCCATTGATGTATATGAGGCCCATACGATGTAACCCACTTGATCTATATGAGTCCCATGATGATGTATATGAGGTCCATTGTGATGTATGAGAGGCCCATTTGATGAGGCCCGATGTGATGTATATAAGGCCCATGAGTGAGGCCTAATGTGATGTATAAGTGGCCCATGATTGAGGCTCATCATGATGTGTATTAGGCCCTTGAGTGAGGCCCATGTTGATGTATATTAGGCCCTTATGTGAGGCCATGGGCCCACTATACATTTGGCTCTATGTGGGCCAGTCCTTGGGAGCAATGTTGGTTAAATGTCCACATCAATGGGTGATAATGGTTAAATGTTCACATGTTGGCCTTATCCACCCGAGTGAGGGGGCTGTAAGCTAGGCTGAGTATGACCAGCTTATAAATGGGTCCGCTATCGATGAGTCGGGTAGGTATTGGCAGACTACTCGTTAAGCGGATAGTGAGGTCTTTTTCACTTGCTGGTTATTTGACTAGAGAGGTGACAACCATTGTGGAGTGTATTAGACCCCGGTGATATCCCAGAGATGAGATATACTAATATGTGGACTTACTGAGTAGGAATTGTGTACTAGAATTTGAATCATTCATTCATTCATTCACTGTCTACTCAGGTTGGTGGTGTGCAATCAAGTCATCGTGTGTACCTTCGTGTGACCAACCTGAGATCAGGAGTTTACCACATTATGCCTGCATATCCAAAATTAGGTTTGGGACTGGTTTGGATAGAAGTTCCTTGTAATAGACCCCACAACCTGTGATACTACGTGTTATCATCCCGACTTCACATTCCAGCTTGGTCATTTCATTCGCACTGCATATTACATTACATTCTTAGCTCATTGCATTTTGTTTACTATGTTTCTATATTGTATATTCTGAATAAGGTTGATGGTATTATGGACTCGCCAGGAATTGTATATTACTCGCCAGGAATTGTATATTGTATTGCATCCTCGGCATCTAATGTTTAACTCTTTATAATTCTGCATTTGCATAGCTGATCTACATTGTATACTCTGATATTGTATGATTTATGGATATTGTCATGCCCCAAATCTGGGAATGGACAACTTCTGTGATGCCCTTAATCCGGCACTCAACTTCCATACATCAAGTCCCAAGTTCGACGCACCACAAGGAAGATTTTTTGATTAATTTTTTTTAATCTAATAATACATGAGCATAAAGATCCATGATCAAAATACCAACCAACACTCTCCATTATAAATCCTGATGGTTACAAGAACAATGCTTTCCAAGAGGTACACAACGTCAGCATTTCTAAATAAAAAATAGATATAATGCATCGAGAAAACTAAGTCTTCCAAGCTACTCCTGCCCTGAAAAAATTGGAAAATAAGAAGCTTAGGCAAAAAGCCCAGTGAGTACACACGTGTGTACGGTTTCCTACATGCAAGCAAGATAAATAGTCATAAAAAATCTCGTATATTGAAAGGCGTGTAGTACGTAAGGTATGATGCCAATGCCAATGCAATGCATATGCATCATAACAATACTCCGAGTCAATACAACCAACATCACCAAGTCATATTTTCATTTCTCCTATACCACAACCATAACCACATTACACGCATCCACAATCACATCATCATCATCATATTGTCATACCATATCATAACTGTATTTCTTAGGAAGCACCATGGTTGACACCCATGCACCAGACACTAGTAATTGACCTCGCATACCTACCCTGTGGTGGACTTCCACCAATTATATATCATGGGAAACACCATGGTCGATACTCATGCACTAGACACTATTAATCGACCTCGCATACCAGCCTTGTGGTGGACTTTCACCCAGTATGTTAGTAGCGGATTTCATTTGTGCTTCTCCTCGCCGGCGAGTCAGACTGGTCCCTGTTTGCACCTCAGCCTGTAAGCAGGTTGGACCCACCTCTTCTCAACCTGACCTCATAAGCGGGAGTTAAATCCAAGACTCATGTATCCACTTAACCCAACGGTGAGGTATCCCTAGCTAGCATCGGGGTTTAGGGACTTCCAACCCAAGGGGCACCTCATCCCCTACTATTTCCACACTTCTGGTGTCCCGTTCATTTTCAGGGATAGCCTAAGTCATCATCATAGATATATATTTCATCATCAACATCCAACTCATATTATACAACACGATTGTGGTATTTCGATCATCATGTATTCCATGATTATGCATGAATTCAAGCAATTATGATAAGGCATATATTCAAGTGCATGTGGTATGCATATAATGTCATGAGTTTAGGGTATGCTTAACCTTTAAGCCAAAAATGACATATAATCATCATATGCTAATATCAACTATATCAATCCATATTCTTGTGACTAAGCTGAAGAGGACATATCTTACACATGAACAAATGTATTGAAGTACACTTGCACATACCATCTTTCCATGGTGCATGAGTATGATCAATAACAACATGGTCAAGTAAATAAATTTAGTATGCCAGGAGACAACATTAATCAAGATATTAAATCACATACTTCTATTAACCATAATAACTAACATCATTGATATCATCCATAGCTATTATAATCACAAGCCTTAATAGTAATCAAAGTTACATCATATCCTTCGCAAGATAGATATTCCATTAGTGGTTTTGGCTCAACGTGATTTTCTTCTATTGAAACCACATGGTTATACTATAACTGGGCCTTATGGTTAATGAGTAGTGGTGACATGAAGTACATGCGCCAAGTGGTTATGAGATGAAAGGTATAAATGTAACATATAGTAAATGAGCCACAAAATGGATGGTGCTGCCGAAAGTCATACAATGTAGTGGACTTCTCCTTCATGTGGATTGTTAGTAGATTGGATTTACAAATAATTATTGTAATAGTTCTACAATGGTTTGGAAGGCACAGGTAAACTTCATAAGATATAATGAGTCTTAAGTTAAACGACTTGGGTATATAATATACACATAAGAGTTAATCAAGGTTAGATGATGTGGGTTTGTCTCATACAACGTAGTGGGTCCTACTTCCAAGTGGTACTGTAAGCAGATGGGTCCACACTCAAACATTACGGTGGGTCTCATCAAGTAGATAATATAGGTAACTCACATATAATAAGGTAGTACAAGGAAGAGCAATTCAAATGTACAAGGCACACGATAGAGGGTTCCATGATTGAACTGTTTGGTTGGTAAAACAATTGAACACTGCAGATAAAATGCATACATTGAGTGGGTTCATAAGTGTTTGAAAGTTATATGTTCAATTAACACTATTTCATGTCGTCTGACTTATTTAGGAATTGGATCTAGGTCATTTTGAAATCATATTCTAGAATTAGCTAGCCTAATGGATAAATGGTGAAATATACAATACTCACATTAAGGTAGGGTCCATAATCAATATGACACATGCCCTAAGTTCACATATCAGCATAGTCTACGAGTCTGAGTAATCACACAATTCTCATATGCCCACATGGTCTCATGGCCACTTCATTATCAGAAGTCCATATGGTTGAGTGGCCACACAAATGTCACTCTACTTGTCATAATAAAGGATTTAAGGTCACATGATTACTTATTTTTACTATATTACAACTCATACATCTATGGGAAACCACTTTGTTAAGCTCCCATATGGGCAGGTTGTTGATGTCATAGTTTCACTTGGTTGAGTGGACATACAATTAGTATCATGGTCTAGTGACCATATCTCAAAGCATCCAAGACACAATCACAAGCATACCCACCATACTAGGCTACACTAACTTTTAAACTATGATCGCCTTATACTTTATACAGAGAATGACTCAGATTTGGTGTCACATAATCAAGAGGCCAATATCTAGCTTCCATCACATCAGATATAGTTTAGTAGTCCCCGCATCCGCCTCAGCTATGAGAATAATGTAAGGGTTGTATTTATGTCGCATGACACCGAATTGAAGGTCACTCCCTTATCAAGTTGTATAATCTAACCTATATCATAATTCTCATGACTAAGAGAACCTACACATATAACCCAATCGTTCATGGTTTGGGTGACTATGGCTATGCCCATAAGCACATGGTCATAACATTGGGTGGTCACCAATGCCACTTGACTTCATGTAGTTGGTTGGCCTTGTGTGAATTTTGAAATCATACGGTTAAACGCCCACATATACTCTACAATTGCATTTGATTAGGTGGCCATACATACGTCACATGCCCACATGATTAAGGGGCCAAACACATATCGCACCCTCACACATCTAAAGTCTACCTAATTGTTATAATTGAACACGTTTATGGGTTTAAACACATGTCATATGATCCTACTACTTAGGGCCGCACTATAACCAGAGTGTTAAGTGGTGAAAGGCTATGCACTCATTATATAATTAGGTAATCTAAGGCAATAACATAATATAACGTATTTCACATACCAAGTGGTGAAGGGCTATACACACAACACAATTTCACATGTTTCAATATAGCATACATTTAATACATGTAGATCATAAACTCTTGCCGAAGAAAGCTAATGGTTGGCCCAAACAAGGCTACTACTAATGGGTGCACATGACATTCACTCAAAATGGGCCTTAACATTCTTAGGCCAACACATCAATGGAATTTAACTGGGTTCTATGTGGTGGAGCTCATGGTGTTATGCATTCATCATACTTGCATCAATTATAGGTTGTCCACACATTACATGGTCACATGATTGTACACCATCAATATATAGAAATTTTAACAGAGATCGGTACCATTCAAATATCAATCAAATTTGCATAATTAATGGGCCACTAATCCATGGTGGGCCAGGGGCTAAAATCAAGTCAATCTATGGCACATGTGGGCCACACCGCACAAAAATTGAGAGGAATACCCTCCATTAAAACATTCATGATTACTTGTTGGGCCATTGAGGCGTGGATCACAAATCTAGCCCATCCATTATGTGTGTACCACTTAGTTGAGGGGCCAGTCCAAGTTTCAGATGCATCCAAATTTCAAATGGACCCCACAAGTGCTTTTATATACTTGAGCTCCGAGTTGTATGAATGGTTCAAGGAGATAAGTTACATGGGTCCCAAAGTGATGTATTTATTACATATACACAGTTCATCTGTTTTTATTTTTATTTTTATTTTTTATTTTTTAAGAGATCATTTTATAGCATTACCTAAAAATGAATCGTATCCAAAGATTATCTGGACCTCACCACAAACAGTAGTGGAGATAATGATTTCACCATTAAACAATTTACAGGGCCCACCTTAATATTTATTTTTCATCCAATCTGTTCATAAGGTCACAAAGACCTGAATTAAGGGGAAAAATAAATTTCATATTGGTCTAAAAATTTTGATCCAAAAAGGGTTCCAATGGTAGATGTTCAATCCTTGCTGCTTTTGTAGTGTGGCCCACTGGATAGTTAGATCTATCTTATTTTTCTTCTCAAGCTTTGAGACAAGCTCACCAAATGGATGGACGATTTGCATATAACAATACCTCATGATCAAATTGATCCAACTTCCTTTCTTTTTTAATTTAAATTATTTTTTTTTATGGTGTGGGCCACCTGAATTCCATGTACAACTTATTTTTGGATGTGACCCATTTTTAAAGGGGACCCATCAAATGCATGGTGTAGATGCTCGACAAGCATCAAGGTGGGGCCTGTGGTGGGGCCCACTTCCCTACCCATTCTAAGAAGCAGCGTCCTCTAGACGCTGGACATTAGTAGCCAAGGGTGTCAGCCCCTTGGCTATATATATATATATTGTTTTTTTTTGTTTTAGTGTAGTTTTTCATAGGTGGGGCCCACATCCTGACAATTCACTTTGACAACTATTTTCTCCAACTTATAACAGGTCTAACGAGCCTAATATTCAATATTTTTTAACATACAGAAACATCACAGCGGGCCCTAGCAGATTATTACTATTAAAATAATTTTTTTTATGGTGTGGCCTACCAGCGATTTGGATTGTCTTCATTTTTTGGCTCCATGCCTAAAATGATCTGAAAAATAGGATGGATGGTGTGGATCAGATACATACATCAAGGTGGGGCCTGTTGTGGGCCCACAACCTTACCCTCTCTTAGTCTCAAGTAACAGGAACGCTTCTTACTGCATCGTCCCCAAGACGCTGGCAGCAATCAGCGTCCAACACTCTTCTTCTTCTTCTTCTTTTTAATATTTGTGCACGTGTGTGCATGGGTGTGTGTGTGATTGGCCAGCCCAATGGGCCAATGCTTGGACGGTTGGATAACTAGTGGGGCCATGTTTTGCTAACCAAGATGATAATTATGTTTTCTCTTCATCCACATCCTTGTGACCATATGCCCATGTATGATGGTTAGTTTACATCACGGTGAGCCCACGGCTAGTGGGTCCCACACAAGCTTTAGATCAAGCTAATATTTATTTCATCCATCATCTATATGTGTGTAACCATATATCACAACGGGCCCTACCATCAATGAGTCCTACATCATCATTATCATTACCATCACATCATCACCACAATCAATCATCTGAATAATCAAGAAAGAAAACAAACCATAAGAGTGGAGGGGGGTGTACTCACCTTGATGAATTAGATAGATGGTTGAGATGGATGGAAGGGATATAATTGATGGTTGAGATGGATAGAAGGGATGGGATTGATAGAGTTCATGGCCCACCAAGATCACTACTCTCTCTCTCTCTCTTGTATAGAAAATGATGAAATGCTAAGGGATGAGGGGTATTTGTAGAGAAATGGATAAATATTTGGTTAAGTTAGGCTAATGTGATTAATATTAGCTTAGGATTAGATTATGGGAATTTGTGCATGATTAAGAATTAATGGTAGATTAAGGAGACATGGGGTGGCATGGCATGATGACATCATGCTTAAGGTGTGGCATGGAGAAGAGTTGACTTGGGGTGTACATTAGAGAGGGAGGGGTATGGGTGTGTGACATCACATACATGGGTAGAGATTCTCTCACCCATGTGTGGCATGTATATGTATACATGGCATGTGTTGTGCATATGTGTGCAATGGAATACATGGTGCCTTGCACGCATGATACAACAATGATTCTTCGCGCGTATCTCACTAACGGAGTATCGTACAGACACATGGGTGATAACTCCACGATCGCGGTGACGGGGTGGTCAATATGAGATAGTTTTCGACGTCTTGGGGTTCTGATCAGTTGGGTATGTACTATGAATGGCCAATCCAAGTCTAGCTAGGGGCATCGATCATCGTGTACATAAGCATAAAAATTCATACAGAATAGATAGGGTCTTACATATATGCCAGTATTTTTTCTTACTTTGATATTTATGTGATTGGTACTGATCTTGCACACACACTTACACCACCCTCTAAGCTTTCTATAAGCTTATGCATGATAAATACGTGCAGGTGGCGTTAAATCATAGCAGCATTAAGCATGGAGCATGTAACTATCTTCTGGAACTTCAATTTTCGATATATGTATTTTCCTTTCAGCATTGTATTCAACTGTTTATATTAGTGGATATATGATGATGATGTTACCTTTGTGATTTGGGTAGACTTGTAGTTGTGCTTCTTAAGAGATAAATGTATGTTGGGAAATCCTCCTTTTAGGATCCCAAGATTGAAATTTGTTATATGGATACTGGGAGCTGAGAATTGGGTACTACAGAGGTTGTTGACATCGGATTCAGCGATCGAGAATTCTGTTAGCCCAGTTTCCAAGTTTGAAGCGTGGTATGACATACAACATAGACTTTTATATTTCTAGTGGAGTATGTCGTTCAATTCCCACTCCCTGTATATGATGTGCCAATTAAGGCTGATTATTGTCTGATAACATGCTAGTGTACTTAGCTTGGAAGGACATACTAAGAACATGCTTAGTATAATGGCATCATGCCTAGACATATGCCCATACGCATCATTTATATGCATGTTGTGGGTGATGATTGATTATATCATATGCCATTGGGCTGAGATACTTAGGGGACCCCATATGAGATAAGGTTGTCCCACATGTTTGTGCTATACATGCAGGTTTGATGCATGACTTGGATGGTATGACTCATGCATTTTGTATCTTATATGTTACGATCACTTTATGCCCTAGCAACATCAGGGTTATGACCTCCACAGGCATATCGTGGATGACCAGATTGGATACCAGAAATATATGTTCTAACATTAGGGCGCTATGGATGTCCTTGGGTAAAAATCCCTAAACTCTTGTAGTACCAGTAAGATGCTTCAACATGTCATGGTCTGAGTGGATAACAGAGCGCTCGAGTGTCAAATACCAATAGGTTGCGTCTCCCACTTTGTCGTGGTCAGTTGAAGACGGGTGTGACCTTATCCGTCTGAGGGTAGGGGGCTGTAAACTGGGTTAAGTTTGACCAGATTGTAAATAGGTCTGCTATCGACAAGCCAATTAGGCATTGGCATACCACTAGCAAGGCAGATAGTGAGATCTCTTCCACTTATTTGGTCACGTGCGCGATGGGGCGACAACTAGTGTTGGAGTGTACTAAACATCGATGACATTTCCATTGACAAACCGTACTGATACATGGACTAGTTGATGATTGACATGCTTGCATTACATCTCTAGCATATGGCATTCGGCCATGTAGGCCTTACATTGTATAGCCATGGTATGGATAACATCATTTATGGACTTAATAGTTTAGCCTTCCATCATTTTCGATTATTCTGACATTTGTATGCTTGGCACATGCATTGTACACACATGCACACATTCTTTAAGCTTCGTAGTAAGCTTATACATATTCGTTACATGCATGTTATGATAGATCGCAATAACATTGAGGTAGGAGCATGTGCTCAATGTTTTGAATTTTGTTATATGATGTATTTCCCTTTTAGTACTATACTCAAATATTATATTAGTGGATATGTGGTGGTGATGTTTTGGTGACTTAGGTACACTTGTGATTATGCTCCTTTACAAAAAAAATCACCATGAACATCCTCGTTATATAATCCTATGATCGAAACCTGGCGTATGGGAGCTAGAAGCCATGAATGGGGTACTACGGATGTTGTCGGCATCAGATTCAGCGGTTAAAAATTTTGTGAGCCTATTTTCTGAGTTTGGAACGTGACAATTGTACTACCCTACCCTTTCCAAGTGTTATCTGCAAACTCTCAAAATTCCTTAGTTTGTCACCTCCTCATGATACGGTATATCCTGTCGTATGCTTTACCAAGGAAACTCTGATTCAACTGAATGTAATTGCACCTACATTTAAGGAAAATTATGGATGCAAAAGCGGTGAAGAAGCTCAAAACACTCCAATGGCCACTAGCTGAGACTCTTGCCGCACACTTGTGCCAACACCAAGTCCAATTTTTGTCAGCACTAGGTGCTTGCTTCTTCATAACGATCTAATCCGTCTTCTTCATGATGGACAATCCAATTTAGAAGCTCACCTTCGGCAGTGTGAATATCGGCTCTCCAGAATTTCATTACGTCTTGATGCTTTTCAACACACTAGGCAGCACATTACTGAGCTACTTTTGTCTTGTTATACTCATATTCCTCCATATAAGTGTGGATCTTCTCGATGAAGTTTTATTGCTACGTTGTTGTTAAATTTGGATAATTTATTTTGAGATATTGGTTTTGGTATGCCCTTAAGGGATTGAATTTTAAATACTTTGGATGATGATGGATGCCTCTACCCAAGCTTGGGGTATTAATTTTGATGAATTTATGGTGATATCTTTTCTACTTATGTTAGATACTCTCTTTATAGTTATCTTTTCTATCTGACATGTGATTTGATTGCTTATGATGATATATTTCCTTGTTTGGATGATAATATTTATGCTTATATCATTATATATCCTGTTTACCCTCTGATTATCATCTTTATGTTATTGGTTTATTTATTGGTAAATCCTTTGCCAATAACCAACAAAAAGAGGGAACAAAAAGAGGGAAAAGAAACCTACTGAGCAAAACAAAAAGAAACCTACTGAGCAAAACAATGTTATTTTTACAAAAACTGTTTATTTCTCTTATTGCAGGTTATTCTTGGTAAACACTAAGGGGGAGAAGCATAATTTTGTATTACAAGTCAAGTCTTAAGTTGTAAATCTATATATTTGATATGTAATTCTTTTTATCTTGGTATGTCATTAGTATGGACCATCACACAGTTATAGTTTATGTTGTTTTTATCACGTAATTGACAAAGGAGGAGATTATTAGTGCACTTATTTGCACTCATGTTTGTCAATTACGTAATTGGGTCTTATAGTCAGATGTGTTCTTGATAAAAGAAGACTGGCGATGTAACTGGAGTTAAAACAGAAAAAGCTACATTAAAGACGAAGAACTGCTTCTATGATCTTAAACCTTGCAAATGGATGATTCCAACCCAAATAAGAAAACCCACCTACGTCATCTATTCTAAGCCAATCCCAAGTCCATATTTTATATCCTATAGTCTTGGCTTAAGCAAGTCCCAATTTGGTGAAAGAATTATTGTACAAAAATAGGAAAATCTGTTCACTGTTGGTAGGACAAAGGTGTCACCGAATGGCACTTTCGGTAGCATTGAACATATCTTCGGTACCACCAAAAGTGCCCAAAATGTTCTAGAAGCTTTTAAAGAAAATTCGGTACCACCGACTGGAATTTCAATACCTTTGACTCCTACCGATGTACAAATTTTGGTGCCACTAAAAGGAGTAAAAATCATCCAGCAACTTGAGAATTTAATTCTGTACTACTGAAGTAAGTTCGGAGGTACCGAAGGTCATTTCGGTAATACTATAAACTAGCCGTTTTATAGCCGTTAGAAGCTTTTTTATATAAAAATGACTTGTAGGAACTTACAAAACAAGTGGATTAAGCAACCTAGAGTCTATAGTGTATCCCAAGCTTATCCTACCCTCCTTAGACTTTATCCGTACGAGTTCATGATCTCTTCATTATGATTCATCACTTTCATGAGCATTCAAAAACTCCTATTAATGAAAAACATGAACTCGTCCCTTCTCAAGAGTATAAAGCCTAAACCAATAGGAAAACCCTTTGTCTTTTGATACTCTAGAGCATCCATAGGTTGAATCCCTTAAGAAATCCACTCACTATCTTAGACAAGAGATTCAACCAACTCCCGTAACATTGGTCACCTTAATAGGTACATCAAATGTAATGTTCGAGATTGTAAAGCCAAACTAACAGGAAAATCCAAGTTATGCGATCGGGGGAGCACCGGGGAGTTGATTTAAACACGAAAGTGCGAAGATCAAGCATCCCAAGATGAGCTAAAAAAGTGAACTCAATCCAACAAGTTAGTGTCATAGTTAAGAGTTCAAAAGTTTTATTTCTATTCTCGTGTAGAATTGAGGTTAAGAGTTTGCCATCAACAAACTCGATTGGGTGCCTTGTGTGGGACCTTGGCTGGTGGGCCTGAACATTGGGTGCCTTATGTGGGACCTTAGCCAATGGGCCTAAACATTAGGTGCCTTATGTGGGACCTTGGTTGGTGGGCTTAAACTTAGGTGCCTTGTGTGGGACCTTGGCCAGTGGGCCTAAACGTGGGTTCTAGGTGCAGGACCTTTGCTATTGTAGAGAGAATAAATTCGTGTCCTTAGTGTAGGACTGTAATGGTTGTTGGTGAACTTGATTTAAAACCATCAATAATGAAATCTGGTACACTTTAGAATTGAGTGTGGATAGAGTGGAGTAGGCACATAGCCAAACTACTATACATGCTTGTGTTTGGGATTGTTATTTTGAGCATTGGTTTAATTATGCTTATATATGCTTGAATGTTTAAATTCTTATAAATGATTGAATGAATGTTATTAATAAAAAGAACTTCCCACACACGAGCTCATTATGATATAGGCTAATTGCTTTATTGGTATATCTTAAGTTGCCTATGTGATTGGACCCTCTAATTGGCTTAAAAGCATTAGAGTTACATTGCCTTACAAGTTTATTTGTAAATCATTTAAGTTAGGCAATAGAAGTCTTTATTTGGTACAATCATTTGAAAAGTCCTATTTCCCCCCCTCTAGGACTATAAGAATAGTTTCATACTTCTACTAGTGCGGTGTAAACCACAATTTTACCTTATTCTCATAATTTCCCTTTTTCAAACTCCCTAATCAAAGGTAGTGAGAAGTCCTTGATAAAAATGAGTTGACTCAATGGAAGGACACGCCAATCTTAAAACGTAAATTATGCATGGCATGACTTAAAACCTCTAGCACTCACTCTAAGTCGAATTCAAAACAGGTGAATCTAAATTACCCTGAACATTTAACCTTAGAGAACATTCAGATAACCAAGGTGAAGGTTTTCCTTTAAATTTTATAATGAATTAATATTGATATTTCCTACCTTACATCGCTATTATACCTTTGAATCCCTATTTCATACTTTCCCTCATTTTATTACTATTCTTGCACGCAAGTATTATGCCAGAAGTCCTACCCCTAGAGATCAATATAACGTTATGGATGTATTGTGTTTTGGGTAGTGGCCCTCTTGGTCGGCACGTAATTCCTGAAATTACCGTAGAACCATTATTACTGAAGGATGAAGTATGATAAAATGCCCTAGAGGGGGGTGAATAGGACTTTTTTAAAATTACTTTCAACTAAGAGCAAAGTATGCCGAACTTTAATATAAGGAGTAAGGAAAAGTAACTCTATGGCTTCCAAGCCAATAGAGGGTCCAATTCACATAGGCTTATACATGATTTATATATAAAGAACAAATCCTACAAGGATAGTATATATTGTGTGTGGGACATGATTTCTATCAATACTTGTACATTAACTAAATCATGCACCATAAAAGTCATTTGATGAACATAATCATAATTAGAACAATGCATAAAAAGATAATCCCAAACACAATCATATATAGTGGTTCGACTATTTGCCTACTCCACTCTTGGTGAATGCACTCTCTCCTAGAGTGTATCGGATTTCACTATCTAATGGTTTTAAATCAGGTTAACCATGAACCTTCACAACATACACAAGGTTAACTAAGAGACCTATACAAGGTTCCCTTCAGTGCCTACACAAGGCGACGAGTCCAACACATGGACACAACTGGGACCCTACACAAGGCTACTCCAGCCTACACTAGGCACCACCTACACAAGGAAACTTGAGCCTACACAAGGAAACTAGTCCTACATAAGGACCACGTATTCTCCCATCGGAGGCCTATAAGGAGGTTTTGGTGAGTTTGTCACTCAAACTCTGAATCCCAATCCTACACAAGAAAAGGGCTTCAGACTCGACGGACTTTGTATACTTACAAGTAAGTGAGTGAGCCCCTTTCTCGCACATTATGAAGATCTTCAATGATGACAAAGAATCTTCAGCTCTCTTGAACCATAACTTCTTTTGATGCTTCGATGAATGCTCCGAGGTTGTGAGGTTTAGGGTTTTGTTTATCTCTATTTATATGATGTGATCATAAATATGCATAGAAAAGGTTCGCATGAGCTATGCATTCATGAGTTCTAATACTATTATTTATCTTCAAAGGGGTCAGTTGGAAACTCACTAAATGCTAGAGTTCATAATTCAAGCTAATCATAAGATGGTGAGTTAATGCATATGCCAAGATTGAATGATGAACTTTAATGGGAAAGAGAGAATGAGGAAGAGGGCATAATCTATGTGAAAGTAACTCTCTCAAAACTCTCTTAACTTTTACCTCATTTTACTAAGAGGAAACCTATGGTATTTATAGAAGAAGAATCCTAACGGTAAAAAAGCGAGCATAAATCTATCATTGTCGATACTATCGAATAGTCTTCGATATCATCAAAATTTAAATTTCTATGTTATCGAGTCTAATTCAATTGTATCGATTTTCTACACATATATGTTTGGTTTTTTGTAGAACAGATTCTGCCAATTTTATCGAATACCTTGTAAGTGCTATATTGTAATTCGAGCACCTGGTATTGTCAAATTTTGTTATGCCAAATCACTTGGAGTCTGTATCTTATTATGGTATGATGGAAAGTTCACCTTCAAGTCATCGTCAACTCTTTTACATTTTCAAGTTAAAGAACTTTGCTAAAGATTGAACACAAGCTTAAGTAAAAGAACACATAGTCTATCTCAAGCTCAAAGCTCAAGTTCAAGTTCGTTACCTCAAGCTCAAGTTTTAAGTACTCAAGCTCATATTACAAGATCACTACCTCAAGTTTAAAGTCTCATGAACACAAGCTCTAGCTCAAACTTAATTTCATGACTACAAGGTCAAGCTTCACGTACTTTAAGATAATCGAGTTTCTGAAGTGATCGATGTTTCGATGTTTCAAACTCACAAACAAGGTATGCATGACCCTAGATTGACCATATGTTAGGTCATATTGATTACATATTGAATTTGGGTCACTATATATGTTTATAGGCTTTTCTTCGTTTAGTCTTAGTCATTGTTCGACTAGTCCAGGCATTGGCTCAGCTAGTCCAATGTGTTTCTCAACCAGTCCAAGATTTATTAAGAATTTTTTATTGTGGCTCGACCAGTCGAACAGAGCTCGACTCAAACTCTAGTGCCTTAATTTTTATTCACTCGACCAATCGAGTGCGTTGCTCAACTAGTCGAGCGGGCCACTTAACCAGTCAAGCAAGCCACTCGACCAGTCGTGTAATGAGCTTATCTTATTGCACAAGAAATTTTAAAAATTGGTTGGTGCTTCGACCAGTCGAACCAACCCTTAGACCAGTTGAGGGAGCAAAATTTTTACCTATAAATAGAGGAAGATTCTCAGAGTTTTTCATTCATCCCAAGCTTAATCAAGTCATTACTCTAAGAGACAAGTTCCTGAAATTGTGAAGGTATTTCTTATTCATTTTAGATTCTTTTTATAGCTTTTGGTATTTAATTTTGTGATCTTTTTATTCAACTCTATTATATTAAAAAAGGGAATTGTGATATACCCTTTTGAGATCAAAATTAAATCAAGATAGCCTAAGTTAATTTAATTTAAAAACGATTTAAACTTAGAACTGTTTCATTTGTGAGATTGGACTTTGAACATTTACTTCTACATCGAATTGGTTCTACCGGTATTGGAATCTTTAGATAAGTATTTCAATTTTCTGTAATTTTTAGTTTGTGAGGTTTAGCCAGGAAAATCTCATCTTTTGGTTTTGTCTAAGATCAACCAGAAAATCTCAAAGTGTGGGGCTTTTGTAATTGTACAAGCCCATTTAAAAAATACAATTGTGAAGGCTTTAAGGTGAACCTTGGAAAACCTTATTTTATAGTGAAAGCCAATATCCCGTGGGTGTGGATATTGGGAGTGGAGTAGTTATGTGGTTGTTTGCGAACAGTTAGTGTACACACACGAACCATTATAATTCCTGGTGTTTGGATGATGATGATTGTGATGTATGTATGGTGCTAAATGTTGTAATTTACTTTATGCACTTGTGGTCAATGTTATAATAATTTAGTTTATTTCCTTTGCCTCATTCTCAATTTGAGTTTTTGATACTTACAAATGTTTTAGACATTAGGTTGTCCTACCATAAACCGTAGTTTTTGGTGAAAGGTTGTCCTTAGAACTCAGTTTGTATCAACCTCTCAAGACTAGTGCATTTGAGGTTGCTATTTAATTGTGTTATTTTTTTTTGTATTCCGCATTGTATTTTTATTCGGCATGGTCCTATTCATTACCCCCTCTAAGACTTAGAGCTCGGCCTTTTCATACCTTTCGATTTTATCGACATGCACTTCAATGTCATCAGAAGGTAGTTCGATCCAATCGGATTCACTTCAGAAAATTACCTTTGGTTGCTGGAAGATTTTGTTCAGATATTCAATGTTATCGATTATCATTCGATGATATCGAAATTCAAAGTTCGATTACATCAAATAGTATTCAATGTGATCAAAGAGATGTATTTTCTTTGATGGCTTGCTGGACAAAAAGTTCCTAATATTCGATGTAATTGATCATGGTTCGATGTAATTAAGAACTTACTCTTGATGTAATCAAAGGTGACTCGATTATATCAATGAACACTTTGAAAATATTTTTATATAGAAGGAGTGGCCAAAGTCGATTTTATTGAATAGGGTTTGATTCTATCAAAATTTAAATTTTGATAAGATTGAGCTATATTCAATGTAATTGAACTTTCCCGACAGATGGTTATTTTGTATATGGACAGAATGGGCCAATTACTCGATGCAATCGAACCATGTTCGATGGAATCGAAAATGACTTCGATTACAAATCGATGCAATCGAATTTATCTATGTAATTTATGTTTTACTCCTTCAACATTCTAAGTGTTCAACACTTAAGCTTACCAAAGATGAATTTCAATGAATTAGGGGTAAGACTAAGTTAAATGAGGGTCTTTTACCTCAGGGATTTAGTTAGGGAAGTGAGGCTTCATTTAATTGTTTGGAGCACTCGAGATTCTTCTTGGTTGAGGTCTTGATCTTGTAAACTTCTTCTTAAAGCTCACTTGAAGACTGACTTAACATTCACATGCTTTGACAAACTAGGGCACTTTCAAGTCCATGGGTTGGTTGGCGTGGTTCATGATCAATGTAAGTAAATTGTCATGGGTGTTACATTACTTCTCGAAATTGGATGTCATAAATAGTCACTCCATGAACACATCATGTCACGTAAATCCCCCAATCGCTTTATTGTGTCACCTTGAGATGTTCGCATAAATCCACGTTAACATTTGACATGCCGACGAATCTTTGTAGTGTGAGAATATAAGGCAAGTTGGATATGATAAACTGCCTTCCACATTGTGATCATGATCATTGGGTATGATGGACCGCACATAATATGCTAGGCATGCATTTCATATAGAATGTTAACACATATCGATACCCTTTATATATGTGGAATATGAGATGTATCGATACCCTTTTTGATATTCTTATAAATCATTTTAATTATTGTAAACTTTAAAGGATGACCATCACTATGAGTAGGAAATTGACCATCTTCAACTATGTAGAAGATGTAGGTGACATACATATTAAAGATCTAGAGGATCACCTTCTTATGGAAGTCTATGCTGAATAAACAACAAAATAGTTTTATGATTTAGTTTTATTTATATTTTTGCTGCAAACTTGATTATGTAATAAGCTCTTATTGAGAGAGCATTTGATGATTCGTTGAACTTTTCCTTTTTAAAATGGAATAATAATTACAACGAATTTCCTTCTCATGAAATTATACTAGAATGCTTAAAGTGCAAAAATTTAATAAAAATCACACCATTTGAATGACGTGTGAAAGAGATTAACGCTTAGAAATTTCAAGATGATTGAGGACTCGGGCCTCGAAATTTTGAGGCATTACACTATTGTTCACCATCGTCTCCTGGGCATGGTAGGATGATGGAATCCCTTCCAATCATCTCAATACTCCTTCATTGAGGACTAGATCAATGAAAAGTTCAGATTTAGTTTAATTGCTTTATCTTCTATTAGATAGGATAGGACTCCAATTCCAATTGTGTTTCTTGAATCAAGCAAGTTAGCATCCTGATAGCTATAAGTGGATCCTTGACACCCTAGTTCCCACCTTTCAATTGATAGTTTTAATCAGTATTATTCACAATTACTCTCTTTTACTCCAGATTTAGATTTAGATCTTCTTTTAGTTCTAGTTCTAGTTATTTTCATAATACGTACAAGTTTAGTCCCTGTGGATTCGACCTCCGTCTCACCGAGATTATTACTAAATCGCGACCCTACACTTAGGGTTGCGAACATGTTTTGGGGGCCGTTGCCAGGGACTACAATTGTGTTTTTCTAAGATTAATTAGTATTAGAGTTAAGTTAAGATTAGAGTTTATTTTTCTGTTATGCTTTTAGGTTAGGATTTTTTTGAAATTGTTTTTAGATACTAACATTATTTTTCTATTTTGTAGGATCCTAACGTAGCAGCCCTAATCGGGTAATTTCTCTCCAATCTCTCTTATCTTTTTAGATTTCTTATTTATTGTGGGTTTTATTTATCTTTCCCTTAGATTTTAATTGTTAATTACTTGAGGATTGCGAGTATTTCATGCCCAAGTCGGTTCGTAACAACACTCTCCGTCTTTTGAGTGGAGGATTATTTGAAGGGTTGTTTATTCATCACTAGATTAGACATCACTTGAGATCCTCTAAATTAATTGAAGTTATGGTTGCAAATCAACTTCAACGTCTAGTTGAGGAAGTTGAGAATGAGAATGAGGTGCATCATGCACCCCCACCTCGTACTCTATGAGATTAATTACAACTAGCGGGGGTGAGTACACATTCCTACATGATATTTTCATTGAATGTAGGAACTATGGATGTTAAACCGGGGGTGATTTAACTTGTTTTATGGACTAGAATATAAAAGTCCATACTTGCATATGAAAGAGTTCGATGAGATAATATCTACATTACACTTCCCAAACGTGTCCGAGGACATAGTTAGACTAAAATTATTTCCTTTCTCTTTGAAAGAATAGGCCAAGTCCATGAGACCACGGTCCATTGGCACATGGGCTGAGATGACAAGGGAGTTCCTTAAAAAATTCTTCCTATATCACAAAACGACTACCTTAAGGAAAATAATCATAAATTTTGTACAAAAAGAAGATGAGACCTTCTTCTAATGTTGTGAGTGATTTAAGGATCTCATAAATTCACGTCGATAACATGACTACGAAACATGGAGGATAATGAGCTTTTTCTATGAGGGATTGACCTTGTCCATGCCCAATTTCTGGAGATGATATGTAATGGGGAATTCACGAACAAGGAAGTCGATGATGCGTGGGATTATTTTGATAAACTCACTGAAAATGCACAATCATGGGATACCTCCTCAAGATCTACCATTTCTAAGCCTACTCAATCAAAGGAAAGGGGAGGAATTTATGTCTTAAAAGAGGACTATGATATAAACGCAAGAATAGCCAAACTCACAAGATAAGTCGAGGCCTTGGAACTTAAGAAGGTAGAACCCAAGAAGGCTATGAAAGTTATTTGTGGTATTTGTACTTGCAACATACATACAACTGAAAATTTTTCAACAATTGCTGCTTTTCAAGAGATATTGAATGAGCAATCAAATGTCAGAAATAATTACCAAAGACCTTTCAATGGACCCACCTCAAACATATATAACTCAAGTTGGAGAAACCATCTAAATTTCAGTTGGAGGAATAGACAAACTACTACTCCTCAAGGGATCCTTAACCAATTTCTAAATCAAAGGAAACCTTAAGAGGATCTAGTCTTAAAACAC
Source organism: Magnolia kwangsiensis (assembly GCA_037074715.1). NCBI lineage: Eukaryota > Viridiplantae > Streptophyta > Magnoliopsida > Magnoliales > Magnoliaceae > Magnolia > Magnolia kwangsiensis. Next base: position 77,214,590 of record CM073578.1, read on the forward strand.
ATGCGAAACCAAGAGCTTTTTAATTAAGGTATGCTGTAAGCCTTTCAAGACCTTACAAAGGCCATACAAGGGTTTGATACAAAAAAATTAATTGGGGAGAAAGGGATCCTTCCAGCCCAGCCTCTCCCCAACACAAAACCACAATATGAAATAAGTGACCTAAGCTCTTCAAATCAGATGTAGCAGGCAAAGTCTATCACCATTATTAGGAGTGGGAAGATTATTGACAAAACTATCTTGGCGAGGGCTAAAAAGCCTAAGGACCCAAAAGAAATTAAGAATGATATACCTAACAATGCCACATATGAGGAAGAATCTAAAAGAGTGAGTAAGCCAATTACACCATTCTCCTAGCGGTTGATTGCACAAAAACCTCTATTTAATTCTCAGGGTATTTTAGAAGTGCTGAAGTAAGTAAAGGTCAATATTCTTTTACTAGACGTTGTTAAAAAAATCCCTTCATATGCCAAATTTCTAAAAGATCTATGCACAACTAAAAGACGACGAAACATTCAAACGAAAATTTTTCTAACAAAAAATGTAAGTGTCATCCTCAAGCAAGATGTGCCACAAAAATATAAAGATCCTGGTATCCCAACTATCACTTGTATAATTGGAAATCACTAGACTAATCATGCACTTGACTTGGGGGTGAGTGTAAATCTGATCCCTTATTCTGTTTACGAACAATTGGGTATAGGTGAATTAAAATCCACCTGGACCACATTACAACTTGTCGATCGCTCAGTTCATGTACCGAGAGGGATGATTGAGGATTTTTTGGTCTAGGTTGATAAATTCTAATATCTAGTAGACTTTATTATCTTGGATACTCAACCTATCGTAGATATGAGCACTCAAATTCCCGTCATTCTTGGTTGTCCATTCCTTACTACATCAAAAGCAATCATTAATTATAGGAATGGAATTATGAAATTATCTTTCAGAAATATGACATTGGATCTTAATATCTTTTTTAACATGAGCAAACAGTCAGAGGATGTTGATGGTATCCATGACATTAACTTAATAGATTCTTTCATAGAAGATAGAACACTTTTAACTATATACTCTGACCCTCTAGACACATGCTTGGCTCACTACCCTAATTTAGATAATGATATGATTAGGGAGATGGATGCCTTGCTTGATGCTACACTGGTACTTAAAGTTAACTAGTGGAGGCCACAATTTAATGTCCTAAAAATTGGGGGTCTAGTAGAAGCTCAACTCTCGAGTTCCAATGCATCACTTATGCAACATACATAATGATGTTTAAATGTTGTCCATTTTAGTGCATTAAATATGAGTGAGATTATACTAAAATAGCATATCATACTCCAAAGATAATTAAGTTAAGCAAGCGGAAGACTGAGATGGGAATATGATGTATAGAAGTGTTTCATAATTCCCAGAGTATGAGTATATTACCAGGCAGAACGTATACATGTGTTGATCCAAAATTATAAAATATAAAAATATAAATGTCCAACAAATCTTTATATTCGCTGTAATCACATCGATCAGTACATGGCCAATATAGAACCGCCTAATAGCTGAACGTAGGAGAACTCCTCGTCTATGACATTTGGCTTCGTCGCGTAAACCTCTCTAAAACCTGCATCTAAATCAGAGTCTGGTTTGAGTTTTTAAAACACCATCCCAGGTGGAAATGAGTAGCTAATTCAATGGAACTATAAAGCAAAGGTTAATATGTTATCAATTCTGTCAAGCAGTAATGTGTAACGCCCTGAAAAAATTCGTACTTGGACTTGAGTACCAACTCGACCAGAAATCGCGTAGGATTAATTCCTTTAGAAAATAAGTGTAAGTTAGCTAGCGCAACGCTAGAGTAGCTGGAAAATAGTCCCTGATCACTTTAAATATGTTCTACAAGACCCAAATCGAGTAGAACCAATGACGCTATAATACTCTAAAACCTTAGATCAAACTCTAAGCCGGTTTGTTCTCTGGACCTCTTTAAAACTTTGTATTAGATCTAGACCGCGCGTCGAAAGTCCGATACCTACAATCTTAGACCGTTAGAATCGCCTAGCTGGACTTGACAATCATTTCGAAAATCAAGTCCAACCGACATTCGTAGGCTATTTCATTGAGCCTGGACTGAAGAGAGTAAGAATAGGGTTAGATTTGGAATTTAAAATTCAAATCTGGCACACGACTTGACGTGTCAGTATTAAGCATTCTGACCGTCAGAATTCAGCCAAATTATACCCTCGGATCAGGAAAAATTTCTATTTCATATCATGAGACTTGCAGGCCTGATCTACGTGCGGTGACCGCTGAACTGAAACTGGACCGCCACGTGCGATATACGAACACTAATGGTCTGAAAACGGGATGTGAGCGACATCCGACATGTACGAACTTAAGTCCAATTGCATTCGGCCAGCGGACCACCAGAAATGTCGTTTCGGACCGAAACAGCCCCGATTTGGATATACCTTAAGTATACATCGTTCCCGAGCCTATTTCGGGCACATTTGGGCCTATAAAAGGGGTTAAAACTGTCACGCCCCAAACTCGGAAATCGGGCTCACAGAATTCCCGATCGCCGAATCCGGCGCCGACAGCCTCCGTAGAACCCCATTCTCGGCTCCTAGCTCCCATTCGCCAGGTTCCGATCTTGGGATGCTACGGGGAGGATTTTCAATGTCAGTTTGATTCGTAATAAGCATAACCAAAGACATAACCCACAAAAAATAACCAAGAAATCCATTACATTTTCACTATGATAAAAAACTTTACAAGTACAATGAATATAAAGGGAAATACAGTGGTAAAGTACAAAAACTCCAAAATGCTCAGCAATGTGCTCCTGCCTCAACGCTGCTGTGATCCAACGTCACCTGCACGCAACGGTCGTGCATAAGCTTACAGAAAGCTTAGAGGGTGGTGAAAGTGTGTGCGCAAGGTAGTAATATGAACCTGTAAATGACAGAGTGATGCGGAATATACAAATGAACCAATACATCATGAGCCGTACCAAGGCTATACAATGCAAGACATGAATGGTATCGGCCACCAAAGGCCATGCTATATGCAATGCAACTCAAGCATACAGGTCCTCATCTATGTCCACACATCAATACAGCTCAATATGGGATATCACCGGGGTCTAGTACACTCTAACCAGATTGTCGCCACATCGCGCGCAATAAGGTAAGTGGAAGAGACCTCACTATCCGTCTGCCAATATCGGGCGCGACTCGTCGATAGCGGACCCATTCCTCGAGCTGGTCAAACTCAGCCTAGCATTGCCCCCTACACTCGGGCGGGTAAGGCCACACCCCCTTCCAACCAACCACGACACAGTGGAGAGCACAGTCAACTGGTATTCGACACTCAGTACTCATCTACCCACTCGGTCTAAACGTTGGAGCAACCTCTTGGTACCATAAGGGTTTAGGGACTTTCACCCAGGGATATCTATAGTACCCCATGTAGATCAAGATTTTCGGTATCCAATCGTGCCAACCACGATGCGTCTGTGGAGGCTTCGGCCCTGATGTCGTTAGGGCGTACAATTACCATGTCACACAAATGCGGAATGCATGAATCACGCTATCCAATCATGCAACCAATCCTGCGCATACCGTGCACTCATGTAGGGCAACACTGCCTAACCAGGAGCCCATAAACAACCTGCCCGAAGGCAAATGCTATGATCAGACAATTCTCACGTCAAGCATACATATGATGCGTATGATCATGAGTCATGAACTGTACTAAACATGTTATAACAAAATGAACTATTTACAATGCAGATGGACCTGGACGGCCTAAATACGATAAGTACGGCCCAGTAATGGACCCTAAGGAGAGTCGTAATGTGGACATACAACCAACATTGCACTCGTAATGTGGACGTTAAACCAACATTGTTTCCCAGGTATGATCTTCTTAAAACACCACTACATAATCGGTATTGGGTTTACACATTACAATGGACCTTATATTCCTCCCATTGGGCCTTGCATATATATCAAATGGGCCATAGCTTATGGGCCTTTTATTCGTCAGATGGGCCACGTAAATGAGCCACACCAATGGGTCTTATGTGCATTGCAGTGGGTCAAAACTCGTGGGCCTTGGATTGCACCAATTGGACCTAGTCACATGAGTCTAATATGTATCAAATGGGCCACACCAATTGGACCCCAAATGTATATCAAATTGACCTCAACCCAAAGGCCTTATATGAGTCAAATGGGCCTAAATCCTTAAGCCTTAAACAATTCAAATGGGCCTAATCCATGAATTTTCATGCATATCAAAGTGGGCCTATTCCCATGGATCCTTTTATAATCAAATGGGTGTAGTCCCATGGGTCTTACAATAGAACAAATGGGTCCACTTCCATGGGCTTTAAGAATGCGACAAATGGGTCCAATCTTTATGGGCCTTGAAGTACATCAAATGGGCCTAGTCCCATGGATTTGAAACACATCAAGTGGGCCTAAACCCATAGGCCTTAAATAACACAAATGGGCCTATCCCATAAGCATTTCATAAATCAAATGGGCCTAGCCCATAGGCCTGTTTCAAAATCAAATGGGCCTAGCCCATAAGTGAGTGGTCCACCCAACTAACACCCCATGCTTTAAAATGATCTCACTAGATGGATGGACGGTCTAGATGGACGGTGCCTTAAAACAAATACATAAGTGTGGGTCCCATGTGGGGCCCACTCCGTACTATTAATTTGCCATCCAACCCACTCATAAGGTCACTCGGACCTGGATGAAGGGATAGTATAAATTTCAGCTTGATCCAAGACTTCTGTGGGCCCCAAAAACTTTTCAATGGTAGATGTTTATTCACACTGTTTCCTACGGTGTGGGCCACCTGAGTTTTGGACCAACCTGAAATTCGGAGGGGGCCCACCTGAGATGGGGACCCACCCAATGGACGGGGTAGATAAAACATATACATCAAGTGGGGCCCACGGCAGCAGCCGTGGGTGGCTGCACGGCAGCCCGCCCGCCCGTCCGCCAGCACGTAGGCAGCGCCTGCGTGCGCCCTGACACAGCAGCAGCAAGGCTGCTGCCTCTCCTTCCCTTTTTATTTTTATTTTTTTGAAAAATCCAAAAATTGAGGATTTTCGAAGGTGGGGTCCACATCGCCTAAATCCACACCATCCATTGGTTTCCCCAGCTCGAAACAAGTCCAAAGAGCCCAAAGTTTGAATTTTATTGGTGGAAGAAAATGAAATAATAATAAGAAGATGGTATTTGAAAGGTGAGGATGCAATTTTAGGCAGTATGGCCCACCAGGTGATTGGATCAGCTCCAAACTTCTACCCAACGGCTAAAATGTCGTGGGTAAGAGGATAGATGGCTTGGATAGGACATAAACATCAGGGTGGGGCCTATGCAAGGGGACCACCCAAATCCCTTTTCTTCATTCCCTTTTTCTCCTTTACCTTAGAAACGTCCAGCGTCTCAGACGCTGGACGGTGTATATCTTTGTTTTTTTTTTTTTTTGGTGGGCCCTGATGAAGTGGGCCACCAGTGATGGGGGGCATGGGTTCAATGTCTAAGGTGGGCCCCACTTAAATAAAAATAATTACATCAAGGTGGGATCCATTCAAGTGGGCCACACAATCATATAGCATGAAATGAAATAAAATAAAATAAAATAAAATAAAATAAATATAAGAGAGAGAGAGAGACGGAGAGTGGGACACGGCTTGTGATGGAGGGACCCCGTCCTTATGGGCCCTCCCTTGCATAAAATCATACATCAATGGACCCCTTTGAACAAAGGACCATCAAAAATGTAAATCAACGGTGGAGATCCATTCTCCACCGTTATAGACGGTCTAGATGACCTTTTTGCAATGAAATAAACATCATGATGGGGTCCATGGAGAATGGCCCCATCATGGAACGATCATGATGATCCAAGTGGTCCATCGGCCACAAATAAGGGTCCCAAGTGAGATCCACACCATTGATCGGTGGGCCTCACTTGGTCCACCATAAAAACAAGAAAATCTACCCTATAGAAGCACCCACCTCCGATCTTCTCGCTCCTAGGGGTTCCTTGGCACCTTGTCTTCAACTTCAATGGTTAAGATGAAGAATGGAGGGTTGAGATGGGAGATTTTGGGGTAGGAAGGTGGGCCACTTAGAGCCTAGGGACTTTGGAGAAATTCCATACGTATGGAGCCCTTGGAATTGTTGTTGCTTGAAAATTTTGAAATGAGAAAGAGAGAAAGAGAGAGAGTGATGTAAAGGGAGAGAGAGAGAGTGATAGATGGATGGGTGAGTGATGGTGGTGTAAGAAAAACTTGACTTTTTGGCCTTTTGTGTAAGAAAGGTATGGGTTAAGAAGACTTTGTTGGCTTTTTGTGTAAGAGAGGTATGGGTTTGGGAGACTTTTGTGGTTGCTTGGGAAAAGGGATGGAAGTGATGTGTACTTAACATGTGATGGCTTGATGGGTGATTGATTGATGGGATTGATGTGATTGATGTGACACATCGTTGAGATTTCCTTGGTTTTCGCAACGCGTGGCGTTTTCTCGCACCGAACGTTGGCCCATAACTCTTGATCAGGGTATCGCCTCGGCGCGTGAGTCGCGGTATTGGAACTGCAACAACGGCGCGGTCGCTATGGTATTGGTCTCGGGTTGAGTCGACTCGGGTTGTCGGCACATGAATCCAGGTCGCGCGTCGATATAGGTTAAGGGTCGAAAGTTGCCGGAATTCGACCGGTAGGATCGCGGAAGTATACGGAAAGGTACGGACCAAGATACGGGTCTTACAGAAACCCTCATTCCTCTCTCCCATCTGAAATTTGGAAAAAGCCTTAGGTTGAGAGAGAGAAAAGGTGAGAGTTTGTGAGAGAGAGTGGAGGAGAATTTTCCTGCTGCTATATTACCTGCTATACGTGATTAAGCAACACGCTCCAATCACTTTGCCAGTGTTTTCTCCACTTTTCTAGGTAAGAAAATACCCTAATTTGTTACTGATTTGCTGATTCTTAGTTTTCATAGACTGATAGTTGATAGATCTTGTAAATCAGGTTGCCTAGTCGTCGTAGACGAAGCGTATACGCTCCGTTCGAATCGCTTCACCTATAAGAGAAAAGGTGCGGATTTTAGACGCTTCGATTGACTGTTTCTAACGATTTTAATGTCATTTAATAGTAGATTATCGACGGCAACGCCGTTTGACATGTACAACATGCTGTCCGTTTCCTGTTTCGTAAACCGACGAAGAATATGAGATTTAGGGCATTTTAGTCATTTGTAGGAAGTACTGTTTTCATCCATAATTTTTTGATGTGATTAACATGGCTTCTTGTCACATTAGGATATTAGGAATACGTGCATAATTATTTTGGCGAAGAGATTCGCCTAAATGCGCACTTTGAGTCGACATACTATATGTAGACTTAAGTGTGTAGTGTAAGTGTTTGTATAAATGCTTGTACTAGTATGTATTGAATTAAATAGTGTTATGAATTAGTTTGAGATTGATTTCTCAATTAATATGCTGATGTAAATGATTTCCTACATGTTGGCTATATGCATGATTTCATTATATGTGTGAAATGCATGCGTTGGAAGGTTTACTTAAGTTGTATGTTATAACATGAGTTAACGTGCTCACATTGTTGTATTTCATTTCCAATACTCTCACATGATTGCTGATGTAGATCCATAATTGTTTGGGACTATACCTAGTCCAGGCAGTCGGCAACTGAGTAAATTCGTGGTTGGCTTATCTTTGCCACGAACGACGCGTCGATGAACACGAGCCGTGTTTTGGAGTTGGCGGCAGTGGTTAGGCCACACGAAGTGTTTTATGCACTTCATGTCGTTCGACTTGAGATGCGCTCGTGCTAGTCGAGCCTGTCAAGTAACCCGACTGGCCGTTGTATGTTCACCCTATATGAGACATAACTGCTTGAACCTAGGATACTGAACTTACCATTGTAAACCCTGTCAACCATGGTACCTTGATCCACGAAGACTCATGAGCTGGGCATGGTGGTATGGAACACCGTGGTCGAGCTGTCGGCCTACGCTGGGGCCACAAACCTCCCCGTAGTGACCAGTGAGCACCTATGTCTCGTGAGCAGATTATGGTGGTATGGGACACTATATTCTTGTTGTCGGCCTACACTGATCAGGCGACGAGTCCTTTGTAGTGACCGCGAGCGTATTCTGAGTCTACGGGAGGCAACGACCCTTCCATAGCAGTGAGAGTACAATAGGCCTGTATTGATAAGGTGATGGGGGAGCGGTGCAACTAGTGCGAGCAACAGCCCTGGCAGCCCTTGCAGCGACCTACAAAATATACATCGTATGAGATTACTAGGAGTGATGACCCTAGACAGGATCTGTGTTGGGATTGATATAAGGGAAGTACTTTAGTTTCCCAATATTGCTATATGAAAAGGACTAATAATAACTCGGTAATCATATCACCATTACATTGCATGTGCCTGGAAGATGTGGAGCACTGAGCGGTACGCAAGCATGCCGCGGGCGTAAGATGGTGCCGTATGAGAGAGAACGTTGGTGAGAGCATCTATCATGTCATGTCATATTGCATTAACAATAGTTTTAGGATTGTTGATTTACTGCTTTACTATTATCGCATGATTGAATTGTGAACATGTTAATCCTTGCTCTATTATTCCACTGAGTTAGCTACTCATTTCCACGTTACGAGATGGTGTTTGCAACACCCACCAGACCCTGTTTTAGATGCAGGTGAGGCTGTGATTCAGGAGGCAGAGCCGGACTATGATGAGGACCGGGACGAGTTCTCATATATGTAGTACCACGACGGCTTTGCTTAGGGGGCCTGGATTGACGGGACTTCTCAGTGGGACTCTTTTTGATATTTTGATTTTGTTTATTTACATGTATATGAGACTTAGAGATATATTCATACTTTAGAGACAGTCGAGATCTACTTTATTTTTCCATACAGTGATATATATATTCTTTAGTCTTTCGCTTGCTTTTATCACTGGATCTGGAGTATGAATTGCAGTTTTGATATACTTTTACTCATGTGAATGCTTTAACTCAGATAACATTGAATCATAATCATTTTTGTTGCATAAGTGACGGTCTGGAACTCGGGAGTTGAGTTTATACATGACCTCCGATTTTCAGGGTGTTACATAATGATACAGCAATACAACAATCATATTCTAAGCACTCTTATTAACGTAGGAATGATATGCATAATGATGCATGCCCTTTCCTGTACTCTCTCAGTGACACCATCTCACGGTCGCACATGTTACTCCCACTATTCTCTTCCTCGCCAAAGGCACATTCAATGCAGTGCATGGTTGTGTTAGCCAAGTTCTTAATTAGGCTTATTCATATAGCAAATTCGAGAAGCTAAGCTACCTCCTTTTATATCATTTACCCAAACAATGATCCATCTAGGGTCGTCAATCCTAGTTAATCACATACAATAGGCAAGTTATAGAGAAACATCACTCCTGATTTGAAAAGTAGTGGATAGGCAAGTTCATGAGTTTATACTCGAGGTTACTCCACCAATGCCCTACCAAATAGAGTGCTATTTTTTAAGGAGATCCGGATTAGAAAGTTCACCCCAACCCACACTGGGACTGCAGTCAGGCTGTGCCAGGGTAGGCCGACAGCTGAAATACATTGTCCCATACCACCGTATTCGGCTCATGAGTTTAGGTTACTCACTGGTCACTACAGGGAGGATCGTCACCCTAGCATAGGTCGACAGCTCGACCAGGGTGTCCCATACCACTATGCCCGGCTCATGAGTCTTAGCGGATCATGGTACCATGGTTGAAACGGGCTTTTATATTGATAAATGGTACCTTAGATTCAAGCAGTAATGTCCATATATGATAAACACACATAGGCCAATCAATTTATTAGACAAGTTCAACTGGTATGAGCATACGCTGAATTAATCAACATGGTACCACTGTTGACGATCATCGTACGACTCAGATTCACCGAATGCATTAAATGTGGCGAGACTAATTCAACCACTACAACAGGAATTTTTTCGAATGCCTGGACTACGTAGTAGTCTCAATCATACTCAAATGCAACATATGGAGACATGTGATAATCATATAGGCATCTAACAAACAATCCAAGCACAACACTCATTTGAGCAATTTATCAACATATTGAACATGCTCCGAACATTTCAATTCATCAATAAATTGCATAATTAAAATTAAGATTACATGAAGAAAATTATAAATATAGATAAGGTAATTGAGAATTCCATCTCGACACCCTTATTAAATACAATTCATTAAACACTATCTCATTCAAACATTTTATCAAATACATAGAACATGTTATTACACATGCATTTTATACATATACCACATAGTTGAAATTAAGACTGCATGAAGAAAATTGTACATCTAGATAAGGTAGTTGAGAATCCTATCTCAATGCCCTTAATAAATACAATTCATTGGACAATTTCTCATTCAGATATTTTATCAAACACTTAGACTACACATTACCACATATATGAACTAAATTAGTTATAACCTATATTGTGGCAAATCCTTTTGCAAGGGAGTTTTCATACATACAACAATCATATATTCTAGTTTAATAGTCATAAAAAGCACAAATCATTATACTAATTTTATTTAAACATTTCAACAAAAACATGGAATGCGTTATATATTCACATAGTTCACACACATGTATTATTTATCTAATACATCGTAACTAAGATTATATGGTGGCAAACAAGTCAGACATAAATCATTAGCTGACATTGAAAGGCTTGCAAACCATGACCTAAATGTTTATAGTCCGCACCTTTCACCGATACACCGATTACAAACATAGTTCGTACACTACACCTTTATCTATGGCACAACATCTACCTAAATCATGAAATAGGTTAGCTATTTCACCATTTCCTCTATTCATATTCCTAAAATAGATTAGGGTTAGGATTTCTTACCCAAAATGGATTCAGATTCGATGGTGTAGCAACACAGGAGAGATGATTCAGCACGTGGAGTGGTGAAAATGAATCCCAGCAACTATCTCTCTCTCTTCTCCTCACTCTTTTCTCCTCTTTTCCCTCTTCTCTTGTAACATCCCGAAAATCGGGGGGTCGAGCAAAAACCCAACTCCCGAGTTCCAAAATGTTATTTATGCAACATAGATATGTATGATTGAATGTTGTCTGTGATAATGTAGTAAACATGAGTGAAATTAAGCCAGAACAGTATATCATACTCCAGAGACAGTTAAATTAACCAGCGGAAGTCTGTAATAGTATGTATAACATATATAAACTGTTGTATGTCTCCAGAGTGTGAACATGTTACCAGGTTATATACATACATGTATACTCCAAAAGTAGACAAAACGAATATACATGAGTGTGCTAAAAATATAAAATGACAAGTGTCAAAGTATCTAATCAACCTCCCTGTAATCCCGTCAATCAGAACACGCATAAAGGAGGGATCCTCCTCATCATCATCAAGTCCAGCTCCGCCTCGCAGGCCGCGCCATCATCTGCAATCACAAAAAGGTCTGGTGGGTGTCCAGGAACACCGTCCCGTAACGTGGGAGTGAGTAGCTAACTCAGTGGAATAATAGAGCAAAGATTAACATGTTATCAAATCAATCATGCGATAATAGTAAAGCAGTAATTCAAACATTCCTAATAATGTTGTTAATGCAATTATGACATGACGTGATGTATGCCCTCACCGACGATCACCCTCATGCGGCAACATCTTACGACCGCGGCATGCCACACTCCCTAGAATGCTCCACATCTTCCAGGCACATGCAATGCTATGGTGTTATGAATTCCAAGTTGTTATTAGTCCATTCAAATAGCAGGATTGGGAAACTAAGGTACTTCCCTTGTATCAATCCCAACACAGATCCTGTCTAGGGTCGTCACTCCTAGTAATCTCATACAATGTATATTTCGTAGGTCACTGCAAGGGCTGCCAGGGCTGTTGCACGCACTCGTTGCTCCGCTCCCCCATCACCTTATCAATACAGGCCTACTGTACTCTACTGCTACTGAAGGGTCGTCGCCTCCCGTAGACTCAGAATACGCTCGCGGTCACTACAAAGGACTCGTCGCCTGATCAGTGTAGGCCGACAGCTAGAATATAGTGTCTCATACCACCATAATCTGCTCACGAGTCTAGGTGCTCACTGGTCACTACGGGGAGGTTTGTGGCCCCAGCGTAGGCCGACAGCTCGACCACGGTGTCCCATACCACCATGCCCGGCTCATGAGTCTTCGTGGATCAAGGTACCATGGTTAACAGGGTTTACAATGGTAAGTTCAGTACCCTAGGTTCAAGCAGTTATGACACATACAAGGTGAACATACATCGGCCAGTCGGGTTACTTGACGGGCTCGACTAGCGCGATCGCATCTCAAGTCGAACGACATGAAGTGCGTAAAACACTTCGCGTGGCCTAACCACTGCCGCCAACTCTAAATACGAATCCCGTTCATCGACGCGTCGTTCGTGGCTATGACCAGTCAGCCACGAATTCGCTCGGTTACCGACTGCCTGGACTAAGTATAGTCCCAAACAATCATGGAATTATGTCAGCATTCATGTAAGAGTGATGGAAATGAAATACAACCATGTGAGCATGTTAACACCTGTTATAACGTACAACTTAAGTAAATCATCCTACACATGTCTTTCACACATATAATAAAATTATGCATATCGCCAACATATAGAAAATCCTCTCCATTAGCCTATTAATTGAGAATTCAATCTCAACTAAACCATAATGAAAACATCAAGTACATGTTATAGCATACCACTTAAGTGCAACATCAAACATATGCATTTCATACATATAATGAAATCGTACATACGGCTAACATGTAGGAAATCATTTACATCAGCATATTAATTGAGAAATCAATCTCAAATTAATTCATAACACCATTTAATTCAATACATACTAATACGAGCATTTATACAAACACTTACACTACACACTTAAGTCTACATATAGTATGTCGACCCGAAGTGCGCATTTAGGCGAATCTCTTCGCCAAACTAATTATGCATGCATTCCTAACATTCTAATGCGACAATAAACCATGTCAATCACATCAGCAAAATGTGCATGAAAACAGTACTTCCTACAAATGACTAAAATGCCCTAAATCTCATATTCTTCGTTAGTTTACGAAACAGGAAACGGACAGCATGTTGTACATGTCAAACGGCGTTGCCGTCAAGAATCTACTATTAAACGACATTGAAAGCTTTGGAAACAGTCAATCAAAGCGTCTAATATCCGCACCTTGTCTCTTATGGATGTTGAAATTCGAACGGAGCGTATACGCTTCGTCTACAGCGATAAGAGAACCTGTTTTACGAGATTTACTAACTATCAAGCTATGGAACGGAAGAAACATCAAATTAGCAACTTTCTAGGGTTTTTCTTACCTGAAAACGCGGAGGAATCGCCGGGAAAGTGATCGGAGTGCGTTGCCTAAGCACGTACAGCAGCAGCAACAGGTGGCAGGAAGATCTCTCCCACCTTCTCTCACAAACTCCCACCTTTTCTCTCTCCCAATCTAGGGTTTTTGTAAATTCGGATGGGAGAGAGGAGTGAGGGTTTCAAGCCCTTTTATAAGCCCAAACTTGCCCGAAATAGGCTCGGGAACAAGTTTCACTTGAGGGGTAACCAAATCGGGGCTGTTTCGGTCCAAAAGATGCTTTCTGGTGGTCCCCTGGTCGATTGCGATCAGACTTAAGCTCATGCGTACCAGATGTAGCACGTATTAAGTTTTCAGTCCGACAGGGTTCGCAGATCGCACGTGGCGGACCAGTTTCAGTTCAGCGGTCACCGCACGTAGATCAGGGCTGGAAGTCTCATAATAATAAATAGAAATTTTTCCTGATCCGAGGGTGTAATCTGGATGAATTCTGACGGTCAGAACGCTTAATACTGACGCGTCAAGTCGTGTGCCAGTTTTGAATTTGAAATTCCAATTCTGTCCCTATTCGCACTCTCTTCGGTCCGGGCTCAATGAAATGGCCTGTGATTATCGGTTTGACTTGATTTTCAAAATGATTGTCAAGTCCAGCTAGGCGGTTCTAACGGTCTAAGATAAGAGGTATCGGACTTTCGACGCGCGGTCTAGATCCAATACAAAATTTCAAAGTGGTCCAGAGAACAAACCTGTTTAGAATTTGATCCAAGGTTATAGAGTATTATGGAGTCATACGTTCTACTCGATTTGGGTCTTGTAGTACGTATTTAAAGTGATCAGGGACTATTTCCCAGCTACTCCAGCGTTGCGCTAGCTAACTTATGCTTAGTTTCTAAAGGAATTAACCCTAAGTGATTTCTTTGGCTATGGAATTGGGTTCTAAGCGATTTTTCAGGTGTTTTAATTGACCCACTGTCTAAGGACGTCAAATCCCAGATTAGCCAAAATCCGGGGTGTTACAATCTACCCCCCTTAAAACACAATGTCGTCCCCGACATTGGCAAAGGGCAAGGAGTACTTTCACTAAGGAAGGTTCAAATCCTATTTAGTAACCTAATCGTATGTATATCCGAACTCAAAGGTTTCGATCTTGGGCCTGTGGGAAAGAGGCCAACCACTCTTCCGCTGCGCCACTCTGATCAAACGGTAGTGTTGACTAACCTAACTGGATTGGACTCAATACGTTCTACCCCCCTTAAAACTTAGTTTCACTTAAGGTTGAAGAATCTTAGCATCGATCCGTATATCAGAACGAGGCGCAACTTAGGAGCTATCCTTGACCTAAGATGGAAACAACCTTTCTCTACATGGTTTTCCCTGCTAATGATGCGTTCTATGGCATTGGTATCTATGGTGATAAAGACGAGCCTAAGCTCTATAGTGGTTGAGTTCAGGGGTAGATATGAGTTGGTGGCAAGATGTCTAATTCTCTACTAGCTTTAAGTCCTCGCCATTTCCCAAGGACAATGTGATCCTGTTTGGTTATAGGTGGTTGGGTCATCTCAGAAGAAAGGTTGTGTAGTAGGTCTGAGCCGGATACATAGACTTTCTGTCTAGCTAGAACAGAAGATTTATTGTATCAATTCTTAATCCGAGTCGATGCCGATCTTCTGCTTGATCAGAGCATTGGATTTATTAGTAACTACTAGGATTAAGAAGTCGATTCAAACCGCGAATACATCGCTTACATGTAGTTCCTTTATTCCGCATTTCCGAATGCAATAAGCCCTTGGGGAAGGCAATTCTAAGGGGCGTGCTAGTACATTCTAAGTTCAATCTGAGGGAGTTATAAATGTTCCCTGAGAGTGTATGGTTCCTTCCTATGGGAAACAACAGAAGTCTATAAGCCATAAAGGAATCTACCGAAGGAAGGGAGTCCCATTCCAACCAATTCTAACCTACTATCCCTTAGCATATATAGGCCTTACACTGCCTAAGACAACTAGTAGCCTAGTCTGTAACTCTGTAGCTATAATCCAAAGCCTAAGATTATACGGTAAATGGCTTTCTATTCCATTTCTACTACAGGGAATTCTTCTATTGCTTAGGGTCAAGATTGTCTAAATGGAATTGGATTTCTTATGTCGGCAGACCCTTCAAATCTAGGAGTTCTAACACTAGATCCAAAATGCCCAAGGGCCTATATGCCTAGTAGCATTAAGTTGTATTAAATGGAACCGCATTCCTAGTCCCATAACGGGATCGGAAGAGGCATGCTTGGTAGGAGGGTGGGTTGGGATAAAAATTAATTTGTAGGCTGAATCTCGGGAGTTACAATACTCCCAATCTAGGGACAATACCTAACAACAAACGAACGGTATGCGCTCCATCTAACCAAATTTCGTCACAATATATGGAATAAAGTTCCACACGAATTATGACAGAGATGCATTCGACTATGCTAAGCCCAAACCACTGACGCCACACATTGTCTACCAGTGACATCACTAGACCCAATAACAACAAAACACAGAAATCCTTAAAACAAAAATCAAACAATCTACAGGGTAAAGGCATAGATGCCTAACTCTACCAAAGGACTTTACCACAGTCCCGACTTACCTTCTTTATCCCTGTCGAGTCTAATACTGTCTGTTGCTCACTAGAGCTCTCTCGGCCATATATTTTCAGTATCCCTTAAGCAAAGAAAATGGAGAAATAGGATTGAGAGGGAGGATGGTGAAAAGAGAGAAAAAGGCTAAAACGGCTTAACAATAGCCATGGAAAATGGGGAAAATACAAGGAAATGGCTAACCAAACTAGAAAAGGGAGATCTAGGCATTGTAGAGGGATGCTTCAAGCTCCCCTAGGATGTATTTTCAGAAAGAAAAGAGAATGAAAAAGGGGAATGGAGCACCTCACGATTTCAGCTCGATTTGGGCGTTGTAAGAGCTCCAAACGATGAAACCTTCAAGAGGAAGGGCTGCAAAATTCTATGGGATGATGGAATGTGGTCTTTTTAGGCCAGGAATGGATTTGGGGGTGATTTAAAATCATGATTTTTGGAATAGGGCAGCAAAAACGAAAATGGAGCTTGAAATGGGGGCCGTTTGTGAAGGAAGTACATCTTTTAGGGGGTTTCAAGGTACGGACCGCATACTAGGGGGCTACCCTAGCCCCCAAACTCCTCCAGCCCAAAGTTCAAACCCATCTGCCAAGTTTGACCGGCGATGCATCGCCGAACCGGCGATGGCATCGCCGATGAAGTTGCAAACTGGCCATTAAGGCCATATGGGATGGATTCCCCTTGCCCTAGGGATTCCAAAAAGGTATGGTGCACACTCTGGTTCATTGTTGATTGCCCTAGGGAGGCCAATACATTTTTAACATCCATTCGAGGCTTTTCGGGTCCAATATTCAATCCCGAATACAAAACCCTATCATGCAGCATATTATTTTGGGGTATAAGGATCTATTACATCTATCTAGACCATTACTTTCTAAAGAAAGTGAAGTTAGAATGGCCTTATGGCCATTTTTCATGAAATTTTACTATTCACTGTAAAATTTTATGAAATTAAGATTTTATGTTATTTTCACATTAATATTGATGCCTAACATGAAATGGATAAGAAATAGTTGAAGATTGGGGTGGTGAGAGGAAGAATTTCGAAGATTTTCGGTAAAACGGGGGTTTTTAAGCCCTGGCGATTGAATACAGGGGTCGTGGTTGTCCCACGGCCCAAGGATTCACATTAACGGGTTTAGAATTGTTCAAAGAACAGCTCAACCCACTTACCTACAACCTAGGAGCTATTCGGTTGCTCTACGCGACCCTAGATGCGATACGGACTCGATCACGTGATTGAAATGAATAGACTTCGTCTATTGGCGAATCTGGGATCCTATGAGTGTTTCTAGACCCTTCTCGCACCCACCTAAGTCAAAGGAAGTGACAGCGCATGTCGCGTGACCATAACCCAGGCCCGGTTTAATCCAAATCATGCTCTGATACCATCTGTAACATCCCGAAAATCGGGGGGTCGAGCAAAAACCCAACTCCCGAGTTCCAAAATGTTATTTATGCAACATAGATATGTATGATTGAATGTTGTCTGTGATAATGTAGTAAACATGAGTGAAATTAAGCCAGAACAGTATATCATACTCCAGAGACAGTTAAATTAACCAGCGGAAGTCTGTAATAGTATGTATAACATATATAAACTGTTGTATGTCTCCAGAGTGTGAACATGTTACCAGGTTATATACATACATGTATACTCCAAAAGTAGACAAAACGAATATACATGAGTGTGCTAAAAATATAAAATGACAAGTGTCAAAGTATCTAATCAACCTCCCTGTAATCCCGTCAATCAGAACACGCATAAAGGAGGGATCCTCCTCATCATCATCAAGTCCAGCTCCGCCTCGCAGGCCGCGCCATCATCTGCAATCACAAAAAGGTCTGGTGGGTGTCCAGGAACACCGTCCCGTAACGTGGGAGTGAGTAGGTAACTCAGTGGAATAATAGAGCAAAGATTAACATGTTATCAAATTAATCATGCGATAATAGTAAAGCAGTAATTCAAACATTCCTAATAATATTGTTAATGCAATTATGACATGACGTGATGTATGCCCTCACCGACGATCACCCTCATGCGGCAACATCTTACGACCGCGGCATGCCACACTCCCTAGAATGCTCCACATCTTCCAGGCACATGCAATGCTATGGTGTTATGAATTCCAAGTTGTTATTAGTCCATTCAAATAGCAGGATTGGGAAACTAAGGTACTTCCCTTGTATCAATCCCAACACAGATCCTGTCTAGGGTCGTCACTCCTAGTAATCTCATACGATGTATATTTCGTAGGTCACTGCAAGGGCTGCCAGGGCTGTTGCACGCACTCGTTGCTCCGCTCCCCCATCACCTTATCAATACAGGCCTACTGTACTCTACTGCTACTGAAGGGTCGTCGCCTCCCGTAGACTCAGAATACGCTCGCGGTCACTACAAAGGACTCGTCGCCTGATCAGTGTAGGCCGACAGCTAGAATATAGTGTCCCATACCACCATAATCTGCTCACGAGTCTAGGTGCTCACTGGTCACTACGGGGAGGTTTGTGGCCCCAGCGTAGGCCGACAGCTCGACCACGGTGTCCCATACCACCATGCCCGGCTCATGAGTCTTCGTGGATCAAGGTACCATGGTTAACAGGGTTTACAATGGTAAGTTCAGTACCCTAGGTTCAAGCAGTTATGACACATACAAGGTGAACATACATCGGCCAGTCGGGTTACTTGACGGGCTCGACTAGCGCGATCGCATCTCAAGTCGAACGACATGAAGTGCGTAAAACACTTCGCGTGGCCTAACCACTGCCGCCAACTCTAAATACGAATCCCGTTCATCGACGCGTCGTTCGTGGCTATGACCAGTCAGCCACGAATTCGCTCGGTTACCGACTGCCTGGACTAAGTATAGTCCCAAACAATCATGGAATTATGTCAGCATTCATGTAAGAGTGATGGAAATGAAATACAACCATGTGAGCATGTTAACACCTGTTATAACGTACAACTTAAGTAAATCATCCTACACATGTCTTTCACACATATAATAAAATTATGCATATCGCCAACATATAGAAAATCCTCTCCATTAGCCTATTAATTGAGAATTCAATCTCAACTAAACCATAATGAAAACATCAAGTACATGTTATAGCATACCACTTAAGTGCAACATCAAACATATGCATTTCATACATATAATGAAATCGTACATACGGCTAACATGTAGGAAATCATTTACATCAGCATATTAATTGAGAAATCAATCTCAAATTAATTCATAACACCATTTAATTCAATACATACTAATACGAGCATTTATACAAACACTTACACTACACACTTAAGTCTACATATAGTATGTCGACCCGAAGTGCGCATTTAGGCGAATCTCTTCGCCAAACTAATTATGCACGCATTCCTAACATTCTAATGCGACAATAAACCATGTCAATCACATCAGCAAAATGTGCATGAAAACAGTACTTCCTACAAATGACTAAAATGCCCTAAATCTCATATTCTTCGTTAGTTTACGAAACAGGAAACGGACAGCATGTTGTACATGTCAAACGGCATTGCCGTCAAGAATCTACTATTAAACGACATTGAAAGCTTTGGAAACAGTCAATCAAAGCGTCTAATATCCGCACCTTGTCTCTTATGGATGTTGAAATTCGAACGGAGCGTATACGCTTCGTCTACAGCGATAAGAGAACCTGTTTTACGAGATTTACTAACTATCAAGCTATGGAACGGAAGAAACATCAAATTAGCAACTTTCTAGGATTTTTCTTACCTGAAAACGCGGAGGAATCGCTGGGAAAGTGATCGGAGTGCGTTGCCTAAGCACGTACAGCAGCAGCAACAGGTGGCAGGAAGATCTCTCCCACCTTCTCTCACAAACTCCCACCTTTTCTCTCTCCCAATCTAGGGTTTTTGTAAATTCGGATGGGAGAGAGGAGTGAGGGTTTCAAGCCCTTTTATAAGCCCAAACTTGCCCGAAATAGGCTCGGGAACAAGTTTCACTTGAGGGGTAACCAAATCGGGGCTGTTTCGGTCCAAAAGATGCTTTCTGGTGGTCCCCTGGTCTATTGCGATCAGACTTAAGCTCATGCGTACCAGATGTAGCACGTATTAAGTTTTCAGTCCGACAGGGTTCGCAGATCGCACGTGGCGGACCAGTTTCAGTTCAGCGGTCACCGCACGTAGATCAGGGCTGGAAGTCTCATAATAATAAATAGAAATTTTTCCTGATCCGAGGGTGTAATCTGGATGAATTCTGACGGTCAGAACGCTTAATACTGACGCGTCAAGTCGTGTGCCAGTTTTGAATTTAAAATTCCAATTCTGTCCCTATTCGCACTCTCTTCGGTCCGGGCTCAATGAAATGGCCTGTGATTATCGGTTTGACTTGATTTTCGAAATGATTGTCAAGTCCAGCTAGGCGGTTCTAACGGTCTAAGATAAGAGGTATCGGACTTTCGACGCACGGTCTAGATCCAATACAAAATTTCAAAGTGGTCCAGAGAACAAACCTGTTTAGAATTTGATCCAAGGTTATAGAGTATTATGGAGTCATACGTTCTACTCGATTTGGGTCTTGTAGTACGTATTTAAAGTGATCAGGGACTATTTCCCAGCTACTCCAGCGTTGCGCTAGCTAACTTATGCTTAGTTTCTAAAGGAATTAACCCTAAGTGATTTCTTTGGCTATGGAATTGGGTTCTAAGCGATTTTTCAGGTGTTTTAATTGACCCACTGTCTAAGGACGTCAAATCCCAGATTAGCCAAAATCTGGGGTGTTACATCTCTCTCCTAGGGTTTGAGAAAATTGTATGGATTGAGAGAGGGGTGGGTTAAGGGCATTATATAAGCTTAAAGGTGGTGGAAATGGACCCGGGGCCATGGTATACTTAGGTTATAGCCAAAAGGCTGCTGTTTTGGGCAAACGGAGCTCATCTAGAGGTCCATTGCTCACATACGATTTGGAAAAAGTTTCCTGACAATGGAGCTATGTTAGGTTAAGATTTTGGTCCGATCAGATTAGTGGATCGACCGTGAAGGACCAGTTTCAGTTCCACTGTTATCATCACTCGATCAGGGCCACAAGTACATCGACCTATGTGGTCAGAATCTGAAGGTTTGAAACCTTAAATTTATCCTGCAAGAGAATGGTCCAAATCACCTAAATTTGAGTTCATTTTCTAAAGATATTCATGTTTCTCACACACTTTGTGTAAGACCCGTATCCTAGACAATACTGTTCCGTCGTTTCCCGCAATTATTCCCGTCGAATTTCAGCAATTCGCGACCTGTAAATGACGTTTACGCACGACCGTAAGTCGTATCCTATACATTTGAGTCGACTTAATCTGAGACTTGTATCATTGCGACCGCACCGTCACCTCGGTTCCAACGCCGCGACTCACGCACCGATCTAATACCCAAATGAGGTGATGTGAACCCACGTTCAATTTGAGGAAAAACACCACGTGTTGTAAATCCCAAGAGAATCTCTACAATATGTCAAATCAATCCCATCAATCACCTCTCATGTCAAGTACAAAACACCCATGCTTTCTTTCTCCACAAGTCAAGCAAACGCCAAAGTCAACCAACCTCTCACCTCACCCATCACTCACTTCCCATCACTCCATCACTCCTTACATCCCATCTCTCTCTCTCTCTCTCTCTCTCTCTCTCTCTCTCTCTCTCTCCTTCTCATTTCTCATCTCAACTCCTAACTAGCAAGAGCATCACACGTCCATGGCTTTCCCAAGTGAGAGAAAAATGTGATTTTCGTGGCCCACTTTCCCATCCCAAAAACTCCATCCTAGCCATCCAAATCTCACCATCCACCATCAAAGAGAAGCAAAAGGAGACTGGCATCTCAACAGACCAAGAAGATCAAGTGGTGGGTGCTTTCATAGCTTAATTTTTCATATTTTTAAAATGGGCCAAGTGAGGCCTACCGATCAATGGTATGGATCTCACTTTGGACCCTAGGATGTGGCCGATGACCCATCTTGATCATCAATATCATTCCATGATGGGGCCATTTTCCATGGACCCAATCATGATGTTTAATACTAGTTTGAAAGAGGTCATCTAGACCATTTTATTTGGGTGGAGAAAGGATCTCCACCATTGATCTTTGATTTGGTGGGCCCACATGTATTGGGACCCACTTGATGTATGATTGATCTCAAGGGAAGGCCCATAGTGTCGGGGTCCCTCCATCATGCGTGTCCCACTCTTTTACTCTCTCTCTCTCTCTATCTCTCTCCTTTTTATTTATTTTCTTTGTATGTTGATGTGGCCATGTGGCCCACTTGAATGAGCCCCACCATGAAATATGCATTTTATCCAAGCCGTCCATGAGTGGGGCCCATCTTAGATGTATCATCCATCTTGTGGTGGCCCACCTAAAAAGAAAAAAAAATAAAAAAGAAAAGAAACATCCAGCGTTTGGACGCTAGGCGTGGAAGGAAAACACAAATATTGGCTTGATTCTACAAGCCATTGGAGTGTGCCACTTAAGCAGGCCCCACCCTGATGTATGTATTCAATCCACGCCGACCATTTCTTTCCTCAGCCCATTTTAGGCGTTGGGCCGAAAAATGAAGTCCATCCGATATTCTAGCGGGCCACTGTATATAAAACGATGGTTTCTACCGTTGAAAATTCATCATGCCGTTTCTATACACTGAAAAATATCAGATATTGGGCTCCTTTGGACGATATCGGGCCATGGAATCCAGTGGGCAGGGTGGATTCATCCGAGGTGGGACCTACGTGTGAAAAACCATGGAAAAACTACATTTTCAAATAAAAAAGGTAAGAGGCAGCAGACGCTACTGCTGCTGCCAGGTGCAGGCAGGGCCTGCGCACGATGGGTGGGCGTACAAGCAGGGCCCCATGCCTCCAGCTATGGGCCCCACCTTGATGTGTTCCATCTAAACCGTTCATATGGTGGGCCACCCTTTGAAGTAGACCCACCCCAAAAATCAGTTTGATCCAGATCTCAAGTGGCCCACACCATAAGAAACAGCGGTGATTGAGCTCTACCATTGAAACCCTTTTTGGGCCCACAGAAGTTTTGGAATCAAAATGAAATTTTTATTTTCTCTTCATCCAGGTCTACGTGACCTTATCAATGGGTTGGATGGCATGTAAGCATTATATTGGGCCCCACATGGGGAGCCGAGAGTGATGTATGTGTTGTACTCCCACCGTCGAGGCGGACGGTGGAGACCACGGTGAGGTATGTGTTATATTCCCACCATCCAGCGAACGGTGGAGCCCACTATGATGTATGTGTTCATCCGCACTGTCCACTGTTTGGACAGTGGGACCCACCATGATTTATGTGTTCCATCCACTCTATTCACATGTGTGGACGTTTATATATATATATATATATATATATATATATATATATATATATATATGTATTATATTATATATAATATTGTATATATTATATATATTATATATGTATATATGTATAATGGTGGGCCTTTATGTGGACCCCCACCATGGTGCATGTGTTGCATCCAAACCGTCCATTTATTTTGCAAATTCATTTTATGGTTTGAGCTAAAAATGAGTCAGATTTATGGTTCAAGTGGGCCCACCTCGGTATGTGTATAGGGCCCATATTGATTTAATTGTGGCCATCCATTGAGGCCCACCTTGGTATATATAAGGCCCATGGGATTAAGCCCATTTGGCATATGTAAGGTCCATGGGATTAAGCCCATTTGACATATATAAGGTCCATGGAATCAGGCCCATTTGATATATATAAGGCCCATGAGATCAAGCCCATTTGATATATATAAGGCCCGTGGGATCTGGCCCATTTAATATATATAAGGCCTATGACATTAGGCCCATTTGATAAGGCTATAAGATTAAGCCCATTTGATACATATAAGGCCCAAGTTGTGAGGCCCATTTAGATGTATTTCAAGGCCCATGGGTTATGGACCATCGCAATGTACATAAGGCTTATTGGTGAGGCCCATTAATGCAGCCCATTTGATGAATGTAAGGCCCATGTGATACGGCCCATTTGATGTATCTAAGGCCCAAGGGTCGAGGCCCAACGGGATGTCCTTAGGGTCCATTGCAATATGCGTTTCCCATGGTTCATGTAATGACATTTATGGCGGGCCGTGCCTTAGGAGCAATGATGGTTTAACGCCCACATTATAAGTACGATGTTGGTTAAATGTCCGCATTGTATCTCTCCTTAGGGCCCATTGGTAAGCCCATACTAGTTATATATAGGCGGTCTAGATTCATCTGCATCGTAAGAGTAGTTCATTACTTTATACCATGCTTAGTATAATCCCATGACTCATGCCCATACGCATCATATGTATCCTTGATATGAGTAGTGACTGATCATAGCATACGCCATTGGGCAGACCAATTTCGGGACTCGTTATGAGACAGAGTGCCCCACATGATCGCATAATACGCGCTGGATTGCTGCATGATTTGACGGTGTGATTCATGTATCTCAGATATGTATGACTTGATCACTGCACACCCTAGCGACATCAGGGTCGAGACTCCACAGGTACATCGTGGATGGCCATATCGGATACCAAAAATACTTAGTCCTAACACTATGGGCACTTAGGATGTCCTTGGGTGAAAGTCCCAGAACCTTTTTTGGTACCAGGAGATGCTCCAACGTTTAGACTGAGTGGATACACGAGCGCCCGAGTACCGAATACCAGTAGGCCACGTCTCCCACTGTGTCGTGGTCGGTTGGAAGGGGGTGTGGCCTTATCCACCTGAGTGAGGGGACTATAAGCTAGGCTGAGTTTGACCAGCTCGTAAATGAGTCCACTATCGACGAGCCAGGTAGGTATTGGCAGACTACTGGTCAGGCGGATAGTGAGGTCTATTTCGCTTGCTTGACTGTGCAGCTAGGGAGGTGGCAGTCAGTGCAAAGTGTATTAAACCCCGGTGATATCCAGAGAGGAATTGTACTGATATGTGTACTTAATGAGTACTGACTTGCTTGGATTTCATTTCTCATATGACATTCGTCTATGTAGGCCTTGCATTGTATCGATGTGGCCGATGACACTCATACCTTGCATTACATAGCCTTGGTATGGTTGATTGTATTCATAGACTTACCGCATACTTTCGCACTACTCTGATATTGTACACTTGGTGTTTGCCTTACACACACACTTACACCACCCTCTAAGATTTTGTAAGCTTATGCATGACCGTTGCGTGTAGGTAGCGTTGGACTGCAGCAGCGTTGTGACAGGAGTGCGCATCTGGCTATTTTGGAGTTTTTGATCACCTTGTATTTCCCTTTCCTATTGTACTTAAATTTTTTGATATTGTTGATATGTGGTGATGTTGTTTTGTGACTTGGTTATGCTCCATTACAAAAAAAAATTCATTCTGAAAATCCTCCTTGTAGGGTTCCAGGATCAGAATCTGGTATATGATTACTAGGAGTCGAGAATGGGGCACTACGGAGGTTGTCGGCACCGGATTCGGTGATCGGGATTCCTGTGAATCCAATTTTCATGTTTGGAGCATGACAGAAGTTAGTATCAGGGCATAACTTGGGAATACTTGAGGATCACATCATATATCTACTATAAATAGGTTCTGAGTCCGAATGACTTAACGATTTTCTGACATTGACCCTTAATGTTTACGCCTTCAAGAATTCTCAAGGCTAATGGCCATTGTTCCTTCCTGTAGGACATTATGGCTAGAAGAGCGACCCGAGCGAATCTCACTCCACCACATGTGAATCCCGCTCCACGACCTGCAGTTCTCACTTTACCACCTGCTACTCCTGCTCCACCACCAGATATTCCTGCTTTTCAACCTGAGGATGCTACTCCTTTACCTGAGACCAGTGCGGATCTGACCGTACCTGTGAGTGCTCCTTAGCTGCAGCAGATGTTACAGGCGATGACTACTTTTCTTCAGGGGCAAAGCAGGTGTCCTACTGTTACACCAGCCAAGGTCAAGCAGGAACGTGCGAGCGCTCTTCTCAAGGATTCTAGACAGCACGATCCCCCGCATTTCTGGGGCGAGCCAGACCCTACTGCTGCAGAGATATGGTGCTCTGAGGTGGAGAATATATTCGATACCATGAGATGTATTACCCAGCAGCGAGTTCCATTAGTTGTATTCCTTCTCTAGGGTGAGGCTCAGTATTGGTGGGCATCTGTGGCCCGGTCGGTAACGGTGGATTTCGAGTGGACCTGGGAGGACTTTGTAAATCGGTTTGACTGAAAGTTCTTTCCCGAGCATGTGTGACAGCAGAGCACACTAGAGTTTGAGATGCTGGTTCAGGGAGACATGACGGTGTCCTAGTACGAGGCACATTTCGTCGCACTATCGAGATTTACGACATATCTTGTTGACGATGAGGGGTAGAAGGCCCGCCGTTTTGAAAACGGGTTGCGTCCTGCCCTCCGGAGTCGTGTGATCAGACATATGCTTCTAACATTTGAGCAGATAGTGGAGAGAGCCCTGATATATGAGATACATTGGGCTGGTGTGCAAAGAGCCCGTGATCAGAGGGGAGATTAGAAGAGGAAGGCACCCTCTAGTAGTTCCCACCAGTAGCATCGTTCACAGCAGCGACGCATGACCCACCCAGCATTCCGAGCACCAGCAATACTCCCATCGCCACCTTCGAGACCATTTACAGGTACTTGCTTTGGATGCGGTCGGACAGGGCATCGTAGGTATGAGTGTCCCCATCCTCAGCAGCAGCAGCCAAGGGCACCACATCCACCTCGGCGACAGCCACCACAACACCAGCGACTGTAGCACTAGCCTCATGTAGCTCCCTCGCAGCAGCAGAGGCAGTAGGTTAGGCCCCTACAGTGACCACAGCAGTAGAAGAGACCTCAGAGGGGACCTGCACCTCCCCAGCAGGCCCAGTGTAGATTCTATGCCGCCCAGTAGAACCCTCAGTCATCAGGAGGGGTCATCGAGGGTACTCTTCCTATTTCTTCATGCATTGCATGTGTATTATTTGACTCTAGTGCATCGCATTCCTTTATGGCCGATGATTTCTGCCAATCGACCGGTTTGCCGATGGAGTCTGCCTGTGAGGGTTTGTCAGTATCGACACTCTTGGGGAAGACTGCAGTATTAGACCAAGTTTACTCATCTTACCCATTCTGATTGGGGATATTTTCTTGCCTGCCGATCTATTTGTATTGCCGATGTGCGATTTTGATGTTATTCTAGGCATTGACTGGCTCACCGAGTACCACGCCATATTAGACTGCTTTGCGAGGACAGTCACGTTCTGTATACCCAGCGTGTCAGAGTTTCAGTTTGTTGCCGAGCCCAGAAGAGAGCAGCTTTCTTTCCTGTTATCGTATGCCGTTGAGGAGTCAGCTGCTTTGAGTATCGACCAACTGCCTATTGTTTGTGGTTTTTTCGATGTGTTCCAAGAGATTCCGGGGTTACCACCTCGTCGGCACACCAAGTTCCAGATTGATCTTGTGCCTGGTACCACGCCTATTTCGAAGGCCCCGTATCGT
The DNA here is from genome assembly GCA_037074715.1 of Magnolia kwangsiensis. Classification (NCBI taxonomy): domain Eukaryota; kingdom Viridiplantae; phylum Streptophyta; class Magnoliopsida; order Magnoliales; family Magnoliaceae; genus Magnolia; species Magnolia kwangsiensis. The sequence goes on from CM073578.1 coordinate 77,242,211, forward strand.
ATGACACCGTTGGAGTTATGGGAACTGTAGAAGCAGTTGGATGAGTTGCGTAAGCTAGGCTTTATTCGTCCGACCAGTTCGCCGTGGGGAGTGCCAGTACTCTTCATGAAGAAGAAGGATTGTTCGTTGAGGTTTTACGTAGATTACTGCGAGCTCAATAAGGTCATGATCAAGAATAAGTACTTGCTGTTTTAACAAGAAAATAAAAACGTTTTGATTCGGGGTACTATCTTATTTAAACATAACAAAAAAAAGGAATGTAAAGACAATCATCATATTTTATTAATTCTAGATTCATTTACACCCTCTAATCTCCCTTGATTCTAAGATATATTCATTCAAATGTACATGAACTAATAACATTAAAACATTGAATCCAAATAGTAAATTCGACAGCATTTCAGCATGAATTTCAATCTTCTTCAAGGACTTAGGAGGAATTGCCGATTGGATCAATCCATCTCCAAGGAAATAAGGATTTCGACAGCATTCCGGGGTTATTTCGATCATCTCCTAAGACTTAGGAGGAATGTGCGCTTCAATGGATTATCTCCCTTTGCACTTGAACAAAAGAACTTGAAGATCTCAACCGTTTCAACAACATAACGGCTCCTCAGCTCTATAGACTGCAGAGCAGCCGGTTTGCACAGGTCCGCACAAAGGACATGCTTTGCGCGGAACGACGCAAAGCCTCTTGGACTACTGCAAAGCCCTGTTGGACTGCTGCTCTCACCTTCAATCTTCTCCTCTTGCTTCACTTTGATCTCTGAAGTCTTTGAACAACCTTTAATGAAGGGAGGAAGGGGTATCTATAGGCATTCACACGTGCAAAACTCCATCCTTATCAATGTGGGACACAATCACCAAACCATTCGTTCCCATCAACTCAATATAATATTGTTTGCAGGGAACCTGCGCAAAGGACATCGTTTACGCGGTCCCGCGCAAAGCATAACGCTTGCGCGGACCTGCGCAAAGTCCTTTATAAGCCATTTTATGAACTTTTCTTCCAACTCCCCTTCATAGTCTTTTGATCTTCATTTGTTCTATTCTTCTCTTATTTTTACTCCTCAACAGATGCCCCCTTGATCCGTTCTTTGTTTTCTTCAAAATCAAAGGAAAGGATCAATGAAATCCCCCTCTTTTTAGGTTGACCTGCGTATCGTACTCGACCGGAGACCCTATAAATAGCCCAAGGACTTCGTCATTTGCTCAGATCTCCCATGCGCTTGTAAAATTTCATCCTAGTACCTTCCTCCCCGTGCAATCGATATCGTTTGTGAGGTTCCGTGCAACCTGTGTTGCTGTGAGAAATTTTCTCCAAGTCCCTTTTGCTTCGCGCAAAGGATAACCTTTGCGCAGTCCCACGCAAAGCGTTCTTTCCACAAAAAAATTCTAAGTCCTGTCCGTGAAATATTTTCTCCAAGTCCTTGCCTTCTTTCTCCTTAACTCTTTCTAGACACTTAGCGGTCATCTCTTCCTTCTTTCTCCTTTCTTTTGCACCCCTTCTCTGATTTCCTTCAGACTTTGAACATTATTTTCTTAATGGCTCGTACTAAGCGAACCTTTCGTCCTGTAAATTCACCTACTGAACAGCCTTCTCATCCTGACTTGCTCAATCCATCTTCTTTTCGCCCTTCCTCTTCTTCTAATCAACCTCCTGCTAAATGAACAAAAACTACCGCCAGGACTCCTTCGTACTTTAAAGAGCTTGTTCTACCCACTTTTGACTTTACCGATCGCATAGAATCTCTACCATCTCCCATCCATCGAGCAATAGCGTTGGGAAGCCTTAAATGCCCTCCTAGGCATGGTAGAGATTATGATTGGGACGAATGGTTGAAAACCACTGCCCATATCTGCATAGACAGTTAAAGGCCACCTCCTCAGGAAAACACTCCTCCTACTTCTTATTCAAAGAAGGCTCACCGAAACAAGGAGAAAGAATTCGAAGACAAAATTGCTGAACATAAGAAGAAGAGGCTCCAAAATTCATGGGACTTAGTGCGAGTTATCGAGGGTATCATGAATTTTGATAACCCCCACTCAGAAGGCATGACAATAATTCCCATCAATGTCTACCGCCACCAGTCCATGCTTGACTGCAAACTAAAGGACCATGTACATGGTGAAAGACTAATGTACACTGAGTCGTGGGCCACGAGAGAACCGCATATCCTAGAAGGGATAATACGAATGAAAAATTTACGTCAAAAGATTGGAAAAGTCTATCCCATGATCTTCCTTGCATCTTTCCATAGCCCTCATGATCTTTTTCCTTCTCATTTTTACGAGACCATCCATCAACGGTTCCGAGATCGTGCTCAACTTTTGGGACCAGAAGACTTTCACACCAGAGGTCTATTAATTGCTCGTCGTTATTATTCTGACTGGGCAGAACCTATCTTGCTGAAGCACGCAAGCACACTTGCAAAAATTGGGCTTTACGATGCTATAAAAGTCACATCCAAGCACTTCTATAAAGAACCCACTGTGCTGAAAGGTTTCATCGAATACTGGTCACCCACCACCAACTCTTTCCACCTCCCATATGGTGAAATGAGTGTAACACTCTGGGACCTTTATCGCTTCGCCGGTCTTCCCATAACTGGCAAATTTTATGACGAATTTATCCCCTCCAACAGGGAACTAGCCTTCGTTTCTTCTCTTGATCGCAGGCCTTCCATTTCTAAAACCACTACTGAGCTTTTCAAGGAGATGGGGAAATTCCTCAATATTCACAAGCTTTCCCCCTTGTAATGGCTTGCACACTTTTTCAAGTCCCTCAGGTATTTATGAACTCATGACTCAACTCTTTCCTCTTTTCTCCCTTTTTTAGAAAATTTAGCATATTCATATTTTCCTTTCTCTGTAGATTTCACGATTGTCGCTCTAAGGAGTTGACACAGCTTCAAGATGCAATGAAGGAAAGAGCAGAATACAGTTCATTTGGGGAACTTGCAGCTTTCTTGGCCTATTGGATAAGCCTTGTCATACTTCCTAGCTCTAAATGGGCAGACGTTGTTCGCCCTACGATTTTTATTGTAGCTGGTGCCTTGGTAGAAGGCCATAAATATTCTCTTGCTCCTCCAGTGTTATGCTCCATTTATAGAGCCCTTGGGGAGATAGCCACCCATGTCAAGGATCCTACTCTCGGAACTTCATCAGCATATACTTCTTGGCATTACATCACAGGTTGGCTAGGAGTCTACTTCCCCTGGACTTTCGAAGCGCCCGAGAAAGGATATGTTCATCCTGCACACCTTCCGCTTTGGTTTTTTAGCAAAGGGCCATGGCCAAGAGGGTGTATGACTGGGTTGTCAATAAAATCTGGGACAATGACCAAATAGACTTCTTTCAATTTCGTCTCCTTCGCTAAATCGAGGATACAGATATGGTGGATCAAGGAACACTCACCGCAGCAGAAAGGGTGTTTTTCCTTTCTCTTCGTTCTTGCAGTCTACCACTCCAAGAAGGGATAAAATTTTGGCGAGAACCTTATTACCCCAGCCGTTTCGCTTACCAATTCGGTTACGATTAAATCGTACCAAAAGACTGTGGGCTGGTCACCAGAAAGATGAGTTGTTACGGTACGGGTCCTCTCAACTGGGCCATGATATGGAAACAACTTTTGAATGTCCGTGTTGACTCGTCTTTTATAATTCCTAGTTGCGAGCGCGTAGTTCGTACTTCATATAGCTGGATGCGATGGTGGGACCACCAGTCATATTTGGTCACCAAATGTTTGCCCGTGGATTCTTCCATCTTTCTTCATCCACCTAAATTGAAAGGCATCAAACCAGAGAGCGGGATTGGCTTCATTCCAGAGAAGAGTCACGCATCACATAGTGGAGAAATTTGTACAAAAATATCGTTAGAAGAACCCATTCCTGAAATAAAACCCATTAATACTTTGGACAGCTGGTTTGCTCACGGGGTCTTGAGAGAATTTGAGCAAGCTCCTCGCGATTCTTCATATTAGGCTACGGATGACATTGCAGGTGCATCTTCTCCCCTTCCAACTGAGACTGTAGCGGTTCAGGAAGAACCAACTCATGACGCTCCAGTGATTCCTTCTCAACCCACTTGCCCTAGCTCATCATCTCCAATGACTAGATCAAGGGTGCGTTTGCAAGAATCACCACATGTCTCTCCCGAAGAAACGAGACAAATGTCTGTCTCTCCTCTAATCAAAGAACCCGTACCAGAGAGTAGTCAAGCTGCTTCCTCTAAAGGAAAGAAAATTGTTACTGAAGAAATTGATGAAGAAATTTTGGAGAACGAAAGCTCAGCCTCGTCATCAGAGAATACTACCTCTTCTCAGCATGAGGATGATGAAGACGGCAAAAATAGTGGAGACAAGGATGATGATTTTGAAGAAGGAGAAGTTGATATTGACGGAGAAGAGGAAACAGTTGCAGAAGGCACTAAAACAGAACATCCTGCAACCTTTGAAGCTCTCCTTAGCGCCGGAATTCCTGCCAAATTCCTATAGGTGTAGAAGAAGAAGAGGAAGCTTTAGATTACGGTGAATATGGATACTCACCAGGTAAAGGGAATTTAACTTTCATATATCTGTCTATTTGCTTATTTAATATCAATCATTTATTTAGAATTATTGTGTCTCTCTTTTTTAGGTACTCATGTCGCTAATATTGAGATAGGTGAGATTTTCCCTTCAAATCTCCCTGCAACTGCATCAGCAATTTCACCGAGAATCCCTTTAAGTCCATTAGCAGCGCCTAGAACAGTAGCTCGTGAGATCGTATTTCTAGCTGAAACCATGGACTTGCCGACTCCGACCACCAGGGACTCAAGTACGGAGGCCAGGGCGCCTTCCCTTGCAGATATAGTAGGGACCAGTCCTTCTGTGACTCAAGGAGCCTCTCTTTCTGCTAATTGTGTCCCAACGACAGGCACATGCAGATGCATATATATTAACTTTTTTGTTTGAAACAATACATAACTCTCTATTGATATCTCTTTATGCTCTCTTCCTTTGTGTTACAGGAACCCCTCCTCGTAGTGGAGCAGCCAGTTCCGACTCGGTAGCCACCACATCTGAGCTCTCATCCTTTGTAAAAATCCCCACTCATAAGATGCTCTTGATGAGGAATTCCTGTCAGCAATAATTCATATCTTTAAAGATCCTGAACAATGGTCAGATTTGGATCTTGCTATTGAGATTTTGGAGAATTCCGCACGGATGGCTAGGATCAATATATCTTCTTTATAACCTTCCCTTCTCAGATTCCGTGATTCAATAATTTCTTTGGCATCGGTGGAAAATGTTACAATTCCACCTAAAATCTTGGAATACGGGCAACAATTGGCTACGTCTCAAGAACAAGCTTCTCTGATTGCTTCCTCCATTTCTAAGTTTGAGTAAGAACACTCAATTCTTCAAGATCAATTAAAGGTTTATACTGATGAAAGAGCGACCATTCAAGATCGCATTGCTGCTCTGAAAGAAGAAATCTCTCAGCTGGAGATGAAGAATCATGAGAAGGAATCATCCATCCAAGATGTTGAGGAAAAGATGCAAGCTAATATCCAATCTGTAAATGTAGAAAAATCCGCGCTGCTCCAAAATAGAGAAGTAATTACATCTTTGAAGAGCAAGCTAGCCGACCTTCCTGATTAGGCAAAGATCATTCTTAAAGAAAAATCAAAGCATGATGCGGCTCAAGCACAATTAAAAGAAGATTTGCGAAAATATATGGAGGCAATAGGAATTTCAAAGGAACTTTGAACTTGTAATTTCCGTTCATATGTTTTTTTCTGAACAAGTAACTTATTTTACCTTTTGATAGATGTATTTATGACAGTATCTTGAGATATTCCCCTTTTTGCTGAAACATTGTCATATCTCATATCATTGCAATCATGTTTGTCTATACATATTATCATATCACATATTGTCATGATTGTATTTATGACAGCAGATTTTTAACCTTTTAGGCCATGTTAGTACGGGATTTCCTATGTGGGTATTTAAGTTGGCGGTGCTAGATTTTAATTTAGTCAGTCACACACAGTTTAAGCACATGAGTAGTGGAGCGCACACAGTTTAAGTTCTTGAGTAGTGGAGTTGGTCTTATGTGATAGTCTCTATAACTCTTAAGAGTTTGCTGGACTTCTCACTGCCTAGTGAGTTCACAAATTGTGGTCCATCAGAGGGGCCCAGTGAAGCTACTGGGGCGGTGAACTCAGTTGGTTTAACGCACAGGGTTGGCCGCGGTAACTCTCTAGAGTTCATAGAGCTCGTAAGGCTACCTTTGAGGTACCAAATCCATGATTGTCAGTCCATCGATGAGTAGGTTTAGGCCCTTCCTCATGAGTTAGTACTGGAATCGAACCACAAATCCGGGGGGACTTACGCATGGTTGGCCTATCTAAAGCTCGCATTGCAGCCCTCATTTTCTTCGTCTGCAAGGTCGAGCCCATTCATGGGAGGGCATTGTTCTCCGTTCCCCGTGACGCTGCCGGAAAGCTATACAGACGACATGGGGGTTACGCTGACTGACCATTTGAGGATTTTTAGCCCATAGGCTTTTAATCATTGGCTTCATCGGCTGCCCGCATGGGTATGTATGATAGCCTTCACTGGCTTTTTAGGGCCACTGGCTTCTCGCCGCTGCCCGAATGGTGAAAATAGTAGGGTAGCATACCCCTTTTCGAGCTTGATCCTTTAGAATCTGATCCTTTCAGAGTTTGATCCTTTCAGAGTTTGATCCTCTTAGAGCTTGATCCATTTAAAGAGTTTAGCCCTCTTTTCAGAGATTTATCTCCTTTTTACTCTTTTTAGGATTTAGCTCCTCGTTTTGGATTGACTCTTTCAGGATTTAGACCCTTTTAGGATTTTGGCTAGGGGCTTAATCGACTAGACTGCCTTATCAGGCTTTGTAAGGCAATAATAATTGTGATCATCGTTATCACCAAAATGATAAATGCGTCTGACTGAGGTCGATACGTCGTTACTTCTGATAATATCTTCAAGAGGATTTTCATGATAATATTTACCAAACTTTGCCATTTGTTGGACTCATTTGATGATGACGATGATCGGTTTCATTCAAAATACTTACTAATGTAGTCGATATGCTTGTAAATTTCTTCTTTATAGATTCTTTTGACATATGGACATGATTTCATTCCTTCTTACCCCCTTTTGATATAGAATCATTATGTTGATAATATTCAGAATCAAAATCAGTAGCTTCTTCTAAGGGTAGTATCTTTTGATGAAGCAGGCATTGATCGGTATACTAATACCTTGCCCATCTTGATCGGCGATTCTGTACGCTCCATTGGAATAAACTTCGTTTATTACATACGACCCATCCCATTTGGGCTAGAACTTGCCCCCTGTTCGGCGGGTGACCACTATAGGTCTTTTCAACATTAACACCATATCCCCTTTTTTAAAAGAGTAGTGTTTAACTTATTTATCAAAGGCAACCGATATCTTGGCCTGATATGATTGCAATCGTTGTTGGGCAGCTAGACATCCCTCATCAAGCAGATCTAATTCTTTAAGCCTTATTTTTGCATTTTCATCATCTGTTATGGACTAATGTACCGCTACTCTGAGCGATGCCACTTACATTTTGATTGGGATAACTACCTCTATGCCATAGATTAATGAATACGGTGTTGCCCCCGTTGCTGTGCGCTGAGTAGTTCTATATGCCCATAATGCTTCTTGCAACTTTTCATCCCAATCATGTTTGTTGCCAGTGACCGTCTTCTTTAAAATTTTGATGATCGTTTTATTAAACGCCTCTGCTAGCCCATTGTCTGAGGGATAGTAAGGAGTTGAAAATAAGTGATGAATATTGAATTTCTGACACAGCTTTTTAATGCCTCTATTTTTGAAAGGAGCTCTATTATCAGTAACGATTTTTTTTGGAATACCGTGTCGGTATATTATGGCATGCCGGATGAAATTGACCACATCCTTTTCTCTAACGTTGTGTAAAGTGACTACTTCAGTCCATTTGGAGAAATAATCTATTGCTGCCAGAATACATTTCTTTCCTATGGATGAGGGCGGGTTTATAGGACCGATTACGTCAAGCCCCCAAGCAGAGAAGGGCTAAGAGGCCACAGACTGGTGCAGGTCTTCTAGAGGGACGTGTATAACATCTCCATGAACCTGACATTCATGGCATTGCTTGGCGTAGTCTATAGCATCTTTGAACATGGTGGGCCAATAATAACCCATTCGATGTATTCTGTGGAATAAATTCTGACCCGCCTGATGTGCCCCACATTCACCAGAGTGTGCTTCCCGCAATACTTGCTTTGCTTCTTGCTCATCTAAACAGCGTAGCAACATTCCATTGTAAGATTTTCTATATAATATTTCACCACATATGATGAATCTGACTGACCGCTGCTTGATCTGCTGCTTCTTTGCTTGGTCCTCTGGCAGGATATCATATCTGAGATAATCAACAAAAGGTTGACGCCAATCATCTGTCATTATTTCTAAGCATGATACAGGAAGTGTTTCGATTACTTCTTTGATAATCTCTGCAGATGGTAAGAATCTTCTTTCTTCTATAGTTATTGGAAGGGGGCATCTGTTAGGGCAGGACAGGGCAGATGCTAGACTGGCCAAAGCATCCGCTTTCACATTTTCAGACCGCTGTATATGCTTGATCTCCACATGGCAGAACCACTCTAACAAATGTTGTGCCCTTTGATAATAGGGCAAGAGTTCTTGCTTTCTTACCTCGAACTCGGTTGTCAACTGATTTACAATCTTTACTGATGCTAAGTGTTCGCGATGCTCCTGATGATCTCCTGATCTGATCACCAAGTCGTCGATGTAACACTTAACATGTTTATGCATCATATCTTGAAATATATTTTGCATCGCTCTTTGATACGTTGCCCCGGCATTTTTGAGACCGAACGACATAACCTTATAGGAGTAAATTCCTAGCGGCGTTCTGAATGTTGTTGCTTCCTCATCTTCGGGTGCCATTCTAATCTGATTGTACCCTGCATAGCCATCCATAAAAGACATAACATCATATTGAGTTGTACTATCAATTAGCCACTCTGTTATCGGAAGAGGAAAAACATCCTTCGTACAGGCCTCATTCAGGTCCCTGAAGTCAATGCACACTCTGATTTGTCCATTTTTCTTCTTTACCGGGATAATATTCGATATCCACTTGGGATACTTGACTTCTTGAATAAACCCGACTTTGATCAGTTTGTTGACCTCTTCTTCGATTAATGGACTTAAGTCTGGATGGAACCGCCTCTGTGCCTGTTTAACTGGCCTTTTCTCTTTGGACATATTTAATCGGTGCATTGCTACAGAGGGTTCCAAACCTGGCATTTCTGCATATGTCCAGGTGAAGACATCTTTATTTTCTTGGAGCAGTTGGAAATATTTCTCAGATTCTTACTCAAAGATACCGCTATTAATAAATGTATTCTGAGGTTCATCTTCTGTACCCAAGTTTATTTCCCACAGACTGTCTATCGTCGGCTGCCCCCCATCTTCCATCTGCTTCGGCGTTGTTTCAGGATACATGACTGTCTCGGGATCCTCTTCTGATACTTGGGCGACTGTAATCATATTTACCGACGACTCGGCTCATAATCCTTGAAATTTTCTTCGCTTTTCCTGATCAACCCCAAGAGGGATTTGAATTCCCTTCCCATGATTCAGCCCGGTGGGTTTATCACAATCAAAACCCATGTTTCTCATGATCTTCTTGCTCACTGAACTGTATTTTTTCAGATTTTGTGACGTCAACTTACCGCGATATACGTTACTTGCGATTTCTTTTCCCGCCTTTATTTTTGCTGCGGCTTGAAACTTTATAGGCTGGGGGTGCTTGGTACTAGCCTTGACTCGAAATCTTCCTAGAGCAGCTAAAAATGGCCCACACCTTATCATTGAAAGTGGTAAAATTTTTACTGCAAACCTATTATCTATCATAATCCATTTTACCCTCTTCCCACAGACATGGCCTTCTATCATTAGAGGTCTGTTATGTTCCGTCTCGCTAATCAAATCATCGTCAGAAAATGAGATGACTGGTAGACAATCTGTTTGTTCATTGTATTTTCCTTGTTTCATTTCTGTTAGCAGAGTCTCCCTGACATTATGATCAGACAACGCCTGGATCAAACTCCGTCGGAACTCTTCCGATAACTTAAGTGTATCATAGATGCATAAGCGTGCTGGTATACCTTTTAAATGGTTAACCACATCATAAGCTACTTTCACCGTTTTTCTCCTGCTCTCTTTTCCATCATCATTATTCTGTTCACCAATGATTTCTTTCCTCACAATTCCCGTTTTCTGCTTTACAGGACTTGTCATCTTCTTTCCCGATCGCAATGTAATCATTGCTGCATTTTTTATCGATTCTAGACTCTCTTTCCCCCTTATCTCTCGAGTCTTTTCTTGGACTGTAAACATGTTTACCGTCGCTCTTATATTCTTCCTCTTCTCTTCACCGGTTATTATTTCACCTTTCTCTATCATCTGCTGTATGATACATTTCAACGTGTAGCAATTCTCTGTCGGGTGTCCCACTAGGGGATGATAACTGCAGAAATCCTTTTCCTTGGTCTTTGTCACATCCTCCGGGCGCTTGGGTTCTGGCAATTCTATGGTGCCTGCTTTTAGAAGCTATTTCATCATAGGAACCACATCTTCCTTATCGAAGTCGAATCCTTCATGAGAGTCGAGCATCTTGAACCTTTTTCTATTATTTTTATATTTTGACTGATTCCATCCTTCTTTTTGTCCCAGTCTTCTGTCTTTTGAGCCCTTAATATCTTTATCTTTCTTATCGTGATCAACGGTATTTACAGTCGTTCGGCCAGATGCCCTTCTAACAGTCTTGTGATGAAAAGCTGACATTTTGCGTGTCATTAATTCCAACGCATGAGCTTTGGTGGCCAGATCACGGAATGTTCGGATGTCAGCGCTGGTGAGTCCAAACGTGATTCCTGCTTTCATAGAATTCAAACACATTTTTACCTGTTCCGTTTCCTTTGGCAATTGTCTGCATGAAGCTCCCAATGTCTTCCATCTGTCGATGAACTTTTCCACCGGCTCTCCCTCTCGTTGCCGTATAGAGGCCAACTCTGTAATGCTAACATCGCGTTCCGACGAGAAGAAATTTGACATAAAAGCATCTTGAATTTGCTCCCAAGCACGCATTGATCCAAGAGTCAGGCTGGAATACCACCGGAATGCTTTATGGGTTAGCGATGACCCAAACAGTCTCAGGCAATACTGCGGTACTGTAGAAACATTCCCCATACTGGTAATGAAATGCATTAGATATTCTTTTAGCGATCCCTCCCCATTAAACTTCTGAAAGTCTGGATGCTTGAAATTGGCTGGAAAAGGGATATCCTCTACTTCCCTTGGATATGGTGTTCGGTATTTGAAGTGGCCAGTATTTTCCCGTTCTCTTTCTAATCTCACGGTTTCTTTGACGACCTGTCTTATATCATCTTGCATTATGGTTCTTGTTACTGGAACGGACTCCCGCGATCCTATCCCTTGTGGATGAGGACCCTCATGTTGGCTTTCTTACCCATTCATTGCTTCCACCATCGGTTGGGCTGCTATTTGGGATACATTATGTGCCAGAGTCGCCAAAGCTTCTCTGAGGTTCCGACACTCATCCATTAGTGTCCTTTGTGCTTCTGCCATTTGATTAACATGGTCTTCAGTGGTTGGCACATTTTCTCGACCCGTCTCGGCCATGTGCATCGTGGCTTCTTTACTGCTTGCCGAAGCTGTCGTTGGGGTAAAATGAGAGTATGTTGATGTGACAGGACTCACGGAGAGGGGAAATATTGGAGTCTCACTCGACTTCTGTGTGCTTTTCATGTTGCTGATTGATCGAGGTGACACAGTCATCGGCAAACTTTCTTTAGTTGACATGGGCGTTGGTGAACTTATTAACGACGCCTTGCCTTTCTGCTCGTTTATCCATTTGGTCCTTGGAGTGACCAATGCTGAAAAATAGTGCGACATCAACTGTGGACCCATCTGCTCAGGATATATCGCAGGAGGGGTGAGCTCAGGGTTCTTCCTGACTATACTGTGCGTTATCGGTCCTCTGGCCTTTAGCAAAGATGGGCTCTCTCTACAACTCCTCATGTTTCTTGCTTTTATCTTGCATGACAGGACCATGGTCCAGTCTCCATCACTTTCCTGTGATTGAGGTGAAACGGATATGACTCCAGCTGTCACTCAAGTCGCTGTATTTCCGCCAGTGGGATATAAACCCATGCGCTTTGGGGTGTCACATGGTGCGTATTCCACTACGAATCCCGTGGGGGTGAAGCAAAAATTCAGTTTTCTTATAAAGTTAGCCATCAGTTATATGTTGTAGTTGAACTTAAGTACCTTCAATAATGAAACGCACGTGAAGTTAGTATATGAAGGGCTAAGTGAACAATCTTAGAGATGAAGGGGAGGATGTTCCCACTGAGAGTCGCCATTTTGGCGTCTAAAAGATGCCAAAAGGTGATAATTTCTTTTACCATTTTCCAAATGTTATTGTTAAATAAGATAATGAAAAGTCCCTAGCAGAGTCGCCATTTTATTTTAACAAGAAAACAAAAGCGTTTTGATTCGGGGTACTAAAAGCGTTTTGATTCGGGGTACTATCTTATTTAAACATAACAAAAAAAAGGAATGTAAAGACAATCATCACATTTTATTAATTCTGGATTCATTTACATCCTCTAATCTCCCTTGATTCTAAGATATATTTATTCAAATGTATATGAACTAATAACATTAAAACATTGAATCCAAATAGTAAATTCGACAACATTTCAGCACGAATTTCAATCTTCTTCAAGGACTTAAGAGGAATTACCGATTGGATCAATCATCTCCAAGGAAATAGGGATTTCGACAACATTCCGGTGCTATTTCGATCATCTCCTAAGACTTAGGAGGAATGTGCGCTTCAACGGTTTATCTCCCTTTGCACTTGAACAGAAGAACTTGAAGATCTCAACCGTGTCAGCAGCATAACGGTTCCTCAGCTCTATAGACTACAGAGCAGCCGGTTTGCGTGGGTCCGTGCAAAGGACATGCTTTGCACGAAATGACGCAAAGCCTCTTGGACTGCCGCAAAGCCCTATTGGACTGCTGCTCTCATCTTCAATCTTCTCCTCTTGCTTCACTTTGATCTCTGAAGTCTTCGAACAACCTTTAATGAAGGGACAAAGGGGTATTTATAGGCATTCACATGTGTGAAACTCCATCCTTATCGATGTGGGACACAATCACCAAACCATTTGTACCCATCAACTCAATATAATATCATTTGCGGGGAACCTGCACAAAGGACATCGTTTGCGCGATCCCACGCAAAGCATAATGCTTACGCGGACCTGCACAAAGTCCTTTATAAGCCATTTTATGAACTTTTCTTCCAACTCCCCTTCATAGTCTTTTAATCTTCATTTGTTTCTATTCTTCTCTTATTTTTACTCCTCAACACTCGCTCCCGAGGATCGATGACTTGTTTGATCAGCTGCAGGAGGCACATTTCTTTTCGAAGATAGACTTGCGGTCTGGTTATCATCAGGTTTGGGTTCGAGATGGGGATATCCCGAAGACAGCCTTCAGGATGCGCTAAGGTCATTTTGAGTTCCAGGTCATGTCCTTCGGACTGACTAATGCACCGGCAGTATTCATGCAGTTGATGAATGAGGTCTTCCATCCGTATCTTGATCAGTTTTTTGTGGTGTTCATCGACGACATTCTAATATATTCGAGGACCCGTGAGGAGCATGAGTGGCATCTTAAGATTACATTGTAGACCCTCCATGCACACCAGCTTTACTCGAAGCTAGAGAAGTGTGAGTTCTGGTAGGAGGAGGTAAAGTTCCTTGGTCATGTGGTGACAAGGAAGGGTGTCACTGTAGACCCCTCGAAGATTGATGTCGTGCGTCGGTAGGGCCAGCCCATGAACGCATCCGAGATCCGTAGTTTTCTTGGTTTGGCAGGCTATTACCGACGTTTCATTGAGGGATTCTCTCGCATCGCAGCCCCGTTGACCAGGTTGACCCGGAAGGGTGCTGAGTTCATTTGGAGCGATGTTTGTGAGTAAGCATTTATGGAGTTGAAGGACCGCATCACGTCCGCTCCTGTCCTCACTCTTCCTTCTGAGAGTGATGGATTTGTTGTATTTATCGATGCCTCATGAGTTGGCTGAGGTACTGTCCTGATGTAGCACGGGAAGCCGGTGGCTTATGCATCCCATCAGCTCAAGGTTCATAGCTGAACTACCCCACAGATGATCTGGAGCTGGCAGCGGTCGTCTTTGCACTGAAGGTGTGGAGTCACTATCTTTATGGGGTAAGATTCGAGCTCTTCTCTGACCACAAGAGCTTGAAGTATCTGTTCTCTCAGTCTAAGCTGAACATGAGACAGAGGCCTTAAATGAAACTCCTGAAGGACTACGATTTTGATCTTCACTACCACCTGGGCAAGGTGAACGTGGTGTCGGATGCCCTCAGCCGTCAGCCACGAGGCCTGGTGGCGCATATGATGAATCAGGAGTGGAGGATGATCGAGGATATAGCAGAGTATCACTTTGAGTTTGGTCTGCAGTCATCTATCATTCAGCTATTGAGCCTGTCGATTCAACCCTCTCTTGTCGCAAGGGTGATCGAGGCTCAGCAGACGGACCAGTCGTTATAGGATTACTGAGCAGAGGCAGCATCTGAGAGTCAGACAGATTGACAGATTGGTTCTGACTGTGGACTTCGCTTCAGAGGCCGATTATGTGTCCTGGATATTCTTGAGTTACGCCGAGATCTTATGACTGAGGCACATCGATCACGGTTCTCTATCCACCCTGTCTCGACGAAGATGTATCACGATATGAGACATCAGTATTTTTGGTCAGGGATAAAGCGCACGACGGGCGGACGTACCAGCAGGGCCCAACGGCTCCAGTCGTGGGCCCCACCTTGATGTTTATGTTCCATCTAAACCGTTCATATGGTGGGCCACCCTCTGAAGTAGACCAACACTAAAAATCAGCTTGATCCAGATCTCAAGTGGCCCACACCATAAGAAACAGTGGTGATTGAGCTCTACATTGAAACCCTTTTTGGGCCCACAGAAGTTTTGAAATCAAAATGAAATTTAGATTTTCTCTTCATCTAGGTCTGTGTGACCTTATCAATGGGTTGGATGACATGTAAGCATTATATTGGGCCCCACATGGGGAGCCCACAATGATGTATGTGTTGTACTCACACCGTACAGGAGGACGGTGCAGTCCACGGTGAGGTATGTGTTATATTCCCACCGTCCAGCGGACGGTGGAGCCCACTATGATGTATGTGTTCATCCGCACTGTCCACTATTTGGATAGTGGGACCCACCATGATTTATGTGTTCCATCCACTCTATTCACATATGTGGACGTTTATATATATATATATATATATATATATATATATATATATATATATATATATATATATATATATATATATATATATATATATATATATACATATATTAATAGTGGACCCACCATGATTTATGTGTTCCATCCACTCTATTCACATATGTGGACGTTTATATATATATATATATATATATATATATATATATATATATATATATATACATATATTATATTATATATAATATTGTATATATTATATATGTATATATGTATGATGGTGGGCCTTTATGTGGACCCCCACCTTGGTGCATGTGTTGCATCCAAACTGTCCATTTATTTTGCAAATTCATTTTATGGTTTGAGCTAAAAATGAGTCAGATCTATGGTTCAAGTGGGCCCACCTTAGTATGTGTATAGGGCCCATATTGATTTAATTGTGGCCATCCATTGAGGCCCACCTTGGTATATATAAGGCCCATGGGATTAAGCCCATTTGGTATATGTAAGGCCCATAAGATTAAGCCCATTTGACATATATAAGGTCCATGGAATCAGGCCCATTTGATATATATATGGCCCATGGGATTAGGCCCATTTGATATATAAGGCCCATGGGATTCGACCCATTTAATATATATAAGGCCTATGGGATTAGGCCCATTTGATAAGGCCATAAGATTAAGCGCATTTGATACATATAAGGCCCAAGTTGTGAGGCCCATTTAGATGTATTTCAAGGCCCATGGGTCATGGACCATTGCAATGTACATAAGGCTCATTGGTGAGGCCCATTAAGGCAGCCCAGTTGATGAATGTAAGGCCCTTGTGATACGGCCCATTTGATGTATCTAAGGCCCATGGGTCAAGGCCCAACGGGATGTCCTTAGGGTCCATTGTAATGTGCGTTTCCCATGGTTCATGTAATGACATTAATGACGGGTCGTACCTTAGGATCAATGATGGTTTGACACCCACATTGTAAGTACAATGTTGGTTAAATGTCCACATTGTATCTCTCCTTAGGGCCCATTGGTAAGCCCATACTAGTTGTGTATAGGCCGTCTAAATTTATCTGCATCGTAAGAGTAGTCCATTACTTTATAACATGCTTAGTATAATCTCATGACTCATGCCCATACGCATCATATGTATGCTTGATATGAGTAGTGACTGATCATAGCATATGTCATTGGGCAGACCATTTTTGGGACTCGTTATGAGATAGAGTGCCCCACATGATCGCGTAGTACGCGCTGGATTGCTGTATGATTTGACAGTGTGATTCATGCATCTCGCATATGTATGACTTGATCACTGCATGCCCTAGCGACATGAAGGTCGTGGCTCCACAGGTATATCATGGATGGCTGTATCAGATACCAAAAATACTTGGTTCTAGTACTGTGGACACTTAGGATGTCCTTAGGTGAAAGTCCCAGAACCTTTTTTGGTACAAGGAGATACTCCAAGGTTTAGACTGAGTGGATACACGAGTGCCTGAGTGACAAATACCAGTAGGCCACGTCTCCCACTATGTCATGGTCGGTTAGAAGGGGGTTTAGCCTTATCCGCCTGAGTGAGGGGACTATAAGCTAGGCTGAGTTTGACCAGCTCACAAATGAGTCCGCTATCGATGAGCTAGGTAGGTATTGGCAGACTACTGGTTAGGCGGATAGTGAGGTCTATTCTGCTTTCTTTACTGTGCAGCTAGGGAGGTGGCAGTCAGTGCGAAGTGTATTAGACCCCGGTGATATCCAGAGAGGAACTGTACTGATATGTATACTTGATGAGTACCGACTTGCTTGGATTGCATTTCGCATATGACATTCGGCTATGTAGGCCTTGCATTGTATCGGTGTGGCCGATGGCACTCATACCTTGCATTACATAGCCTTTGTATGGTTGATTGTATTCATGGACTTACCGCATACTTCCGCACTACTCTGATATTGTACACTTGGCATTTACCTTGCACACACACTTACACCACCCTCTAAGATTTTGTAAGCTTATACACGACCGTTGCGTGCAGGTAGCGTTGAACAGCAGCAGCGCTGAGATAGGAGTGGCATCTGGCTATTTTGGAGTTTTTAATCACCTTGTATTTCCCTTTCCTATTGTACTTAAAGTTTATAATATAGTCGATATGTGGTGATGTTGTTTTGTGACTTGGTTATGCTTGTGATTATGCTCCATTATAAAAAAAAATTCATTCTGAAAATCCTCCTTGTAGGGTCCTAAGATCGAAATCTGGCATATGATTACCAGGAGCCGAGAATGGGGCACTACGGAGGCTGTCGACATCGGATTTGGTGATTGGGATTCCTGTGAATCCAATTTTTGTGTTTGGAGCATGACAGAAGTTGGTATCAGAGTATAACTTGGGAATACCGCTCCACCACTTGTGAATCCCGCTCCACCACCTACGACTCCCACTTTATCACCTGCTACTCCTGCTTCATCACCAGATATTCCTGTTTTTCAGCCTGAGGATGCTACTCCTTTACCTAAGACTCATGTGGATCCGACCGTACTTGTGAGTGCTACTCAGCTACAGCAGATGTTACAGGCGATGACTGCTATTCTTCAGGGGCAGAACAGGCATCCTACTGTTACACCAGCCGAGACCGAGCAGGAGCGTGCGAGCGCTCTTCTCAAGGATTTTTTACAGCACGATCCCCCGCATGTCCTGGGAGAGCCAGACCCTACTTCTACAGAGATATGGTGATCTGAGGTGGAGAAGATATTCGAAACCATGAGATGTACTACCCAGGAGTGAGTTCCATTAGCTGTATTCCTTCTCCAGGGTGAGGCTCAGTATTGGTGGGCATCTGTGGCCCAGTCGGTAGCGGCAAATTTCAAGTGGATGTGAGAGGACTTTGTAGACCGGTTTGACCATAAGTTCTTTCCCGAGCATGTGCGACAGTAACGCGCACTAGAGTTTGAGTCGCTAGTCCTGGGAGACATGACTGTGCCCCAGTACGAGGCACATTTCATCGCACTATCAGGATTTGTGACATATCTTATTGACGATGAGGGGTGGAAGGCCCGCCGTTTTAAAAATGGGTTGCGTCCTACCCTCTGGAGTGGTGTGATCGGACATATGCTTCTGACATTTGAGCAGATAGTGGAGAGAGCCCTGATATATGAGACAGATTGGGTGTAACACCCTGAAAATCGGGGGTCGTGTATAAACTCAACTCCCGAGTTCCAGACCGTCACTTATGCAACAAAAATGATTATGATTCAATGTTGTCTGAGTTAAAGCATTCACATGAGTAAAAGTATACCAAAACTGCAATTCATACTCTAGATCCAGTGATAAAAGCAAGCGGAAGACTAAAGAATATACATATCACTGTATGAAAAATAAAATAGATCTCAACTGTCTGCAAAGTATGGATATATCTCTGAATCTCATATACATGTAAATAAATAGAAATCAAATGTTAAAAATAGTCCCACTGAGTAGTCCCGTCAATCCAGGCTACCTAAGCAAAGCCGTCGTGGTACTGCATATATGAGAACTCGTCCTGGTCCTCATCATAATCCGGCTCTGCCTCTTGAATCGCTGCCTCACCTGCATCTAAGACAGGGTCTAGTGGGTGTTGCAAACACCATCCCGTAACGTGGGAGTGAGTAGCTAACTCAGTGCAATAATAGAGCAAAAATTAACATGTTCTCAAATCAATCATGCGATAATAGTAAAGCAGTAAATCAAACATTCCTAATACTGTTGTTAATGTAATATGATATGACATGATGGATGCCCTCACCGACATTCTCCCTCATACGACACCATCTGCCTCCGCGGCATGCTTGCATACCACTCAGTGCTCCACATCTTCCAGGCACATGCAATGTGATGTTGATATGATTATCGAGTTATTATTAGTCCTTTTCATACAGCAATATTGGGAAACTAAGGTACTTTCCTTATATCAATCCCAACACAGATCCTGTCTAGGGTCATCACTTCTAGTAATCTCATACGATGTATATTTTGTAGGTCACTGCAAGGGCTGCCAGGGCTGTTGCTCACACTCGTTGCACCGCTCCCCCATCACCTTATCAATACAGGCCTACTGTACTCTCACTGTTACGGAAGGGTCGTCGCCTCCCGTAGACTCAGAATACGCTCGCGGTCACTACAAAGGACTCTTCGCCTGATCAGTGTAGGCCGACAGCAAGAATATAGTGTCCCATACCACCATAATCTGCTCACGAGTCATACGTGCTCACTGGTCACTACGGGGAGGTTTGTGGCCCCAGCGTAGGCCGACAGCTAGACCACGATGTCCCATACCACCATGCCCGGCTCATGAGTCTTTATGAATCAAGGTACCATGGTTAATAGGGTTTACAGTGGTAAGTTCAGTACCCTAGGTTCAAGCAGTTATGACTCATATAGGGTGAACATACAATGGCCAGTCGGGTTACTTGACGGGCTCGACTAGCACGAGCGCATCTCAAGTCGAACGACATGAAGTGCATAAGACACCTCGTGTGGCCTAACCACTGCCGCCAACTCCAAAACACGACTCGCATTCATCGATGCGTCGTTCGTGGCAAAGATAAGCCAACCACGAATTCACTCGGTTGCCGACTGCCTGGACTAGGTATAGTCCCAAACATTTATGAATACACATCAGCAATCATGTTAGAGTAATGAAAATGAAATACAACAATGTGAGCATGTTAACACATGTTATAACATACAACGTAAGTAAAACATCTAACACATGTGTTCATACATATAATGAAATCATGCATATAGCTAACATGTAGGAAATCATTTACATCAGCATATTAATTAAGAATTCAATCTCAAACTGGTTCATAACACCATTTAATTCAATACATACTAATACAAACATTTATACAAACATTTAAACTACACACTTAAGTCTACATATAGTATGTCGACTCAAAGTGCGCATTTGGGCGAATCTCTTCGCCAAAATAATTATGCACGCATTCCTAGTATCCTAATGTGACAAGAAGCCATGTCAATCACATTAGCAAAATATGGATGAAAACAGTATTTCCTACAAATGACTAAAATGCCTTAAATCTCATATTTTTCGTCTACTTACGAAACAGGAAACGGACAGCATGTTGTACATGTCAAACGGCGTTGCCGTCGATAATCTACTATTAAATGACATTGAAAGTGTTGGAAACATTCAATCAAAGCATCTAAAATCCTCTCCTTTTCTCCTATAAGTGTATTGATTCGAATGGAGCGTGTACGCTTCGTCTACGGCGAACCGGGAACCTATTTTACAAGATGTATTAGCTACTATGCTAAGGAACTAAAGGAACCTTAAATCAGCAAGTATTTGGAGTATTTTCTTACCTAGAATCGTGGCGAAATCACCGGAAAAGTGATTGAGGCACGTTGCTTAAGCACGTGCAACACGTAGTGCAAGCAGCAGGAAATTCTCTCCCACTCTCTCTCACAATCTCTCACCTTTTCTCTCACACCAGCTAGGGTTTCTAGAAAAGTTGGATGGGTGAGAGAAGTGAGGGTTTAAGCCCCTTTTATAACCTAAAACATGCCCAAAACAGGCTTGGGAACAATGTTTACTTGATGCCTAACTAAATCGGAGTTGTTTCAGTCCAAAAAGACATTTCTGGAGGTCCCCTGGCCGAACGCGATTGGACTTAAGTTCATGCATATCGGATGTCACTCACATCCCATTTTCAGACCAGTAGTGTTCGTAGATCGCACGTGGCGGTCCAGTTTCAGTTCAGCGGTCACCGCACGTAGATCAGGCCTACAAGTCTCATGATATGAAATAGAAATTTTTCCTGATCCAAGGGTGTAATTTGGCTGAATTCTGATGATCAGAATGCTTAATAATAATGCGTCAAGTCGTGTGCCAGATTTGAATTTTAAATTCCAAATCTAACCCTATTCTCACTCTTTTCACTCCATGCTCAATGAAATAGCCTGTGGATGTCGGTTGGACTTGATTTTCGAAATGATTGTCAAGTCCAGCTAGGCGGGTATAACGGTCTAAGATTGTAGGTATCAGACTTTCGACGCGCGGTCTAGATCTAATACGAAGTTTCAAAGAGGTCCTGAGAACAAACCGGTTTAGAGTTTGATCCGAGGTTTTAGAGTATTATAGCGTCATTGGTTCTACTCACTTTGGGTCTTGTAGAACGTATTTAAAGTGATCAGGGACTATTTCCCAGCTACTCTAGCGTTGCTCTAGCTAACTTACACATATTTTCCAAAGGAATTAATCCCACGCGATTTCTGGTCGAGTTGGTACTCGAGTCCAAGTACGGATTTTTCCAGGGTATTACATTGGGCTGGTGTGTAAAGAGCCCGTGATCAGAGGAGAGATCAGAAGAGGAAGGAACCCTCTAGTAGTTCCCACCAGCAGCGTCGTTCAAAGCAGCGAACCACGACCCGTCCAGCATTCCAAGCACCAGCAGTACTCCCAGCGCCACCTTCGGGACCATTTACAGGTACTTACTTTAGATGCGGTCGGACAGGGCATCGTAGGCATGAGTGTCCCCATCCTTAGCAGCAGCAGCCGAAGGCACCGCATCCACCTCCGCGACAGCCACCACAGCACCAGCGACCGCAGCACCAGCCTCATGTGCTTCCCCCGCAGTAGCAGAGGTAGCAGGTTAGGCCCCCACAGTGACCACAGCAGCAGCAGAGACCTCAGAGGGGACCTGTACCTCCTTAGTAGGCCGAGGGTAGATTCTATGCTGCCCAGCAGGACCCTCAGTCATCAGGAGGGGTCATCGAGGGTACTCTTCCTGTTTCTACATCCATTACACGTGTATTATTTGACTCTGGTGCATCGCATTCCTTTGTGGCTGATGATTTCTGCCGATCGACCGGTTTGCCGATGGAGTCTGCCTGCGAGGGTTTGTCAGTATCGACACCCTTGGGGAAGACTGCAGTATTAGACCGAGTTTGCTCATCCTTCCCCGTTCTGATTGGGGATATCTTCTTGCTTGCCGATCTATTTGTATTGTCGATGTCCGATTTTGATGTTATTCTGGGCATTGATTAGCTCACCAAGTACCACGCCATATTAGATTGCTTTGTTAGGACAGTCACATTCTGTATACCCAGCGTGCCAGAGTTTCAGTTTGTTGTCGAGCCTAGAGGAGAGCAGCTTTCTTGCCTATTATCATGTGCTGTTGAGGAGTCAGCTGCTTTGAATATCGACCAACTGCCTGTTGTTTGTGGTTTTCCTAATGTGTTCCAGGAGATTTCGGAGTTACCACCTCATCGGCACACCAAGTTCCAGATTGATCTTGTGCCTGGTACCGCGCCTATTTCGAAGGCCCCGTATCGTATGGCACCGTTGGAGTTACGGAAACTGCAGAAGCAGTTAAACAAGTTGCACGAGCTAGGCTTTATTCATCCGAGCAGTTCGCTGTGGGGAGCGTCGGTACTCTTCATGAAAAAGAAGGATGGTTCGTTTTGGCTTTGCGTAGATTACCGAGAGCTCAATAAGGTCACGATCAAGAATAAGTACCCGCTCCCGAGGATCGATAACTTTTTTAATCAGCTGCAGGAGACGAAGTTCTTTTCAAAGATAGACTTGCGGTCCGGTTATCATCAGGTTCGGGTTCGAGATGAGGATATCCCGAAGACAGCCTTCAGGACGCGCTATGGTCATTTTGAGTTCTTAGTCATGTCCTTCGGACAGACCAATGCGCCGACAGTATTCATGCAGTTGATGAATGAGGTCTTCTGTCCGTATCTTAATCAGTTTGTTATGGTGTTCATCGACGACATTCTGATATATTTGAGGACCCGTGAGGAGCATGAGTGGCATCTGCAAACCCACCGTGCACACCAGCTTTACGCGAAGTTGGAGAAGTGCGAGCTCTGGCAGGCGGAGGTGAAGTTCCTTGGTCATGTGGTGACAAGGCGGGGTGTCGCTGTAGACCTCTCGAAGATTGATGTCATGCGTCGGTGAGGCTAGCCCATGAACGCATTTGAGATCCGCAGTTTTCTTAGTTTTTCGGGCTATTACCGACGTTTCATTGAGGGATTCTCTCGCATCACAGCCCCGTTGACCAGGTTGACCAGGAAGGGTGCTGAGTTCATTTGGAGTGACGCTTGTGAGCAAGCATTTATGGAGTTGAAGGACCACCTCACGTCTGCTCCTGTCCTCACTCTTCCTTCTGGGAGTGATGGATTTATTGTATTTACCGATGCCTCATGAGTTGGCTTAGGTGCTGTCCTGATGCAGCACGAGAAGCCAGTGGCTTATGCATCCCGTCAGCTCAAGGTCCATAAGCTGAACTACCCCACGCATGATCTAGAGCTGGCATTGGTTGTCTTTGCACTGAAGGTGTGGAGGCACTATCTTTATGAGGTAAGATTCGAGCTCTTCTCCCACCACAAGATCTTGAAGTATCTGTTCTCTCAGTCCGAGCTGAACATGAGACAAAGGCGTTGGATGAAACTCCTGAAGGACTACGATTTTGATCTTCAGTACCACTCAGGAAAGATGAACGTGGTAGCGGATGCCCTCAGCCGTCAGCCACGAGGCCTGGTGTCGCATATGATGATTCAAGAGTGGAGGATGTTCGAGGATATAGCAGAGTATGACTTTGAGTTTGATCTGCAGTCATCTATCGTTCAGCTATCGAGCCCGTCGATTCAACCCTATCTTGTCGCAAGGGTGATCGAGGCTCAGCAGACAGATGAGTCCTTACAGGATTCTCGAACAAAGGCAGCATTTGAGAGTCAGACAGATTGACAGATTGGTTCTGACTGTGGACTTCGCTTCAGAGGCTGATTATGTGTCCCGAATATTCCTGAGTTACGCTGAGATCTTATGACTGAGGCACATCGATCGCGGTTCTCTATCCACCCTGGCTCGATGAAGATTTATCGCGATATGAGACGTCAGTATTTTTGGTCAGTGATGAAGCGCCAAATAACCAGTTTTGTGACCGAGTGTGACACTTACCAGCGTGTCAAGGCCAATCATTAGAGACCACCTGGTCTATTACATCCGCTGAGCATCCCGATGTGGAAGTGGGAGCATATATCTATCGATTTTGTCATGGGTTTGCCGAGGACTCAGTGCGATCATGACGCCATCTGGGTTATTGTGGACCGTCTGATGAAGTCGGCACATTTTCTTGCGATTCGTGAGACTTCGCATATGGATCGACTCGTCAAGATGTTTGTTGATGAGAACATGAGATTGCACGGTGTTCTTGTCTCGATTGTTTCAAACCGAGATCCGAGGTTCATGTCTCAGTTTTGGAGGAGCTTCCAGAGAGCGATGGGTACTGATTTGTAGCTCAACACCATGTATCATCCACAGACCGATGGCCAGATCGAAAGGGTTAACCAGATCCTTGAGGATATGCTTCGAGCCTGAGCGATTAATTTCTCGGGTAGTTGGGACGAGCACCTGCGATTGGCTGAGTTCGCGTACAACAACAACTATCAGGCTACCATATCATGACTCCTTTTAAGGCATTATATGGCAGACCGTGTAGATCTCTGAGTTATTGGACCAAGGTTAGAGAGCGACATCTCTTATGTCCCGAGCTTGTGCTGCAGACGTGAGGACTATCGACATCATCAGGCAAAGGAAGCGCGCAGCTTAGAGCCGAGAGAAGAGTTTTATTGATCGTCGGCTTCGTCCCTTGGAGTTTGTCGTTGGGGACTATGTGTATATCAAGGTCTCACCCATGAAGGGTGTGGTTCTTTTTTGAACGAAAGGCAAGCTTACCCCGAGATTCGTAGGACCTTTCGAGATCACTGGGCACGTTGGCGCCGTGGCCTATCGGTTTGCCTTGCCACCTCAGTTGTCTAACATCCACAACATTTTCATGTCTTTATGTTGAGGAAGTGTGGGTCAGATGTCGTTCCTATTATTGATTGGCAACTGTTGGAGGTTCATGAGGACGCTTCTTATATTGAGCAGCCAGTTCGTATCTTCGATCGAAAGGAACAGGTCCTCAGAACTAAGGTCATTCCCTTGGTGAAGGTGTAGTAGAGCCATCATAGTGTGGATGAGGCATCTTGGGAGCGCGAGGCAGAGATCCGTGAGTGTTATCCCCATCTTTTCGATGATTAATTATATGATGTATTGTGCTTTGATTATATATGATGTTATGTTTCTTATTTCCTTTTTGAGTTATGGTTAGTTGTGATGGTAGTATAAATTTCGAGGATAAAATTTTTATTAGGTGGGGAGAGTTGTAAGACCCGTATCCTAGACCGTACTATTTCATCATTTTCTGTAATCCTTCCCATCGAATTTCCACAATCCGCGACCTGTAATCGATGTTTGCACACGACCATAAGTCGTATCCTATACATTTGAGTTGGCTTAATCTGAGACTTGAATCATTGTGACCGCACCATCACCGCGGTTCCAACGCCACGACTCATGCACCGATCCGATACCCAGACGAGGTGATGTGAACCCACGTTCAGTTCGAGAAAAAACACCGCGCGTTGCAAATCCCAAGAGAATATCTATAATATGTCAAATCAATCCCATTAATCACCTCTCATGTCAAGTACAAAGCACCCATGCTTTCTTTCTCCACAAGTCAAGCAAACCCCAAAGTCAACCAACCTCTCACCTCAGCCATCACTCACTTCCCATCACTCCATCACTCCTTACATCCCATCTCTCTCTCTCTCTCCTTCTCATTTCTCATCTTAACTCCCAACAAACAAGAACATCACATGTCCATGGCTTTCCCAAGTGAGAGAAAAATGTGATTTTCGTGGCCCACTTTCTCATCCCAAAACCTCCATCTTAGCCATTCAAATCTCATCATCCACCATCAAAGAGAAGCACAAGGAGACCGGCATCTCAACAAACCAAGAAGATCAAGTGGTGGGTGCTTCCATAGCTTAGTTTTTCATATTTTTAAGATGGGCCAAGTGAGGTGTAACGTCTCGAAAAAATCCGTACAGGGACCCGAGTACCAACTCGATCAGAGATCACTTAGGATTAATTCCCTTAGAAAATAAGCGTAAGTTAACTAGCGCCATGTTAGATTAGCTGTGAAATTAGTATTGTTCGCTTTAAATACGTTCTGTAAGACCAAAAACTTGTAGAATCAATGACGCTATAACATCCTGAAACTCAGGATCAAACTTTAAGCACGTTTTCTCTCAAGAACCCTTTGAAACTTTATATTGGATCTAGACCGCGCGTCGAAAGTTTGATATCTACAATCTTAGACCATTATGACCGCCTAGCTGGACTTGACAATCGCTTCAAAAATCAAGCCCAACTGATGTTCTGAGGCTATTTCATTGAGCCTGGAGTAAGGAGTGTGAGAAAGAGTGAAATTCCTTATAAATTAAATGAGATTTAAATAAATCTGACACGTTTCGCTTGCGGGTTAAGTATAAGCATTCAGACCGTTGGAATCTGACCCAAATACACCCTCGGATCAGGAAACATTTCCCACTCAGGTCAGTGCACTTGGAATCCTTGATCGAATCTCTGTGACCGCTGAACTGAAACTGGTCTGCCACGTACGATCTGAGAACACTATCGGAACAAAAACTTAATGTGATCAGGATACAATATCCATGAGCTTAAGTCCGACCGCATTGGTCAGGGGACCTCCAGAAATGCTCTTTTGGATCGGGAAAGACCCGATTTGGCTATAACCCAAGTATACTTTGGTTTAAAGTCTAAATAGGTGACTTTCTAACCTATTTAAGGACCTTAAACCCTCTCATAACCCTCCCATACGAATTTGCTAAAACCCTAGAGAAGAGAAGAGAGAAAAGAGAGAGATCTGTGAGAGTTGTGAGGAAAGTTTCCTGGCTCTCGATCCTGCTTCTACACGTATTAATCACCATATTCTAATCACTCTTTTGGTGATTCCGACTTCATTCTAGGTAAGAAAACCCTATCTTCAACCTGTTTTAGGGATTCCATCGATACAAGTAGCGAAGTAGCTGATTTATCTTGTGATATAGGTCATCATATAGACGTTGACGAAGTGTAGATTTCTATTCGATTCGTTACGCTTCTACGGCGTAAGGTGAGGATTCTATATGCTTAGGTTAACTGTTTTCAAAGCTTTCAATGTCGTTTAATAGTAGATTATCGACAAGAACATTGTTTGACATGTAGAACATGCTGTCTGTTTTCCATTTCGATTACGTACGGAGAATATGAGATTTAGGGCATTTTAGGTATTTGTGGGAAATATTGTATACGTCCGTATTTTGCTAAAATGATTGCCATGTTTATTTGTCGTATCATTATACAAGTTATGCGTGTATGATCTGTTTGGCAAAGAGATTTGCCCTAATGCACACTTTGGGTCGACATACGCTATGTAGACTAAAGTGTGTAGACTGTGTTTGTATAAATGTTTGTATTAGTATGTATTGAGTAAATGTTATTGTAGATTAGTTTGAGATTGAATTCTCAATTAATATGATGATGTACATGATTTCCTCCATGTTATTATTGAATTGATTTCCTCATATATATGGAATACATGTGTTTGGTTGATTTTCTTACATTGTATGTTATAACATGTTGTTAACATGCTTGGATTGTTTGTATTTCATTTCTGTTACTCTCATATGATCACTGATGTAGATTACAAGTTCTTGGGACTACGCTCTAGTCCAGGCAGTCGGTAATAGATTCGAATTCGTGGTTGGCTTCTATTTGCCACGAAGGACGCGTCGATGAACGCGAGTCGTGCTTTGGTTGGCGGCAGTGGTTAGGCCACACGAGGTGTTTTATGCACTTAATGTCGTTCAGCTTGAGGTGCGCTCGTACTAGTCGAGCTCGTCAAGCAACCCGATTGACCGTTGTATGTTCACCTTGTATTGGTCATAACTGCTTGAACCTATGGTACTGAACTTACCAGAGATAACCCTGATAACCATGGTACCTTGATCCATTAAGACTCATGAGCCGGGCATGGTGGTATGGGACACCGTGGTCGAGTTGTCGGCTTACGCTGGGGCCACAAACCTCCCCGTAGTGACCACTGAGCACCTTAGACTAGTGAGCCGATTGTGGTGGTATGGGACACTACATTCGAGCTGTCGTCCTACTCTGATTGGTGAAGAGCCCTTTGTAGTGACCTTGAGCGTATTCTGAGTCTACGTGAGGTGACGACCCTTCCATAGCAACAAGAGTACAACTAGGCCAATATTGATAAGGTGATGGGGGAGCGGTGCAACGAGTGAGAGCAACAGCCCTGACAGCCCTTACAGCGACCTAAAAATATACCATCGTATGAGATTACTAGGAGTGACGACCCTAGACAGGATCTGTGTTGGGAATGATATAAGGGAAGTACCTTAGTTTCCCAATCCTGCTGTTTGAAAGGACTAATAACAACCCGGTAATCATTTCCACATCGCACTGCATGTGCTTGGAAGATGTGGACCACTGATGGAAGAAAGCATGCCGCAGACGTAAGATGTTGTCGCATGAGGGAGTATATCGGTGAGGGAATCCATCATGTCATTTCATACTTACATTAACAATAGTATCTAGAAATGTCTGATTGTTTGCTTTACTATTGTCGCGTGATTGATTTGATAACATGCTAATCTTTGCTCTATGATTCCACTGAGTTGATCACTCACTCCCACATTATGGGATGGTGTTTGCAACACCTACCAGACTCTGTCTTAGATGCAGGTTGTGAGGCGATTCAGGAGCAAGAGTCGGAATACTACGAGGACCAGGACGAGTTCTCGTACATGCAGTTCTCTGACAGCTTCGCATAGGTGGCCTAGATCGGCGGGATTTTGCTAGTTGGACTATCATACGACATTTTGATTTTAGTTTGATATATGTGTATGTGACTCAGAGATGTATTCATACTTTGGAGACAATTCGAGATTGTTTTATTTTTCATACAGTGATATATATAATCTTCAGTCTTCCGCTTGCGTTTTATCACTGGATCTGGAGTATGAATTACAGTTTTGGTATAATCTTACTCATGTTAATACACTAACTCAGACGACATTGAATCATCAGCATATTTGTTGTATAAGGGATGGTCTGGAACTCGAGAGTCGGGTTTCTACACGACCCCCGATTTTCAGGGTGTTACATGAGGCCTACCGATCAATGGTATGGATCTCACTTTGGACCCTAGGATGTGGCCGATGGCCCATCTTGATCATCAATATCATTCCATGATGGGGCCATTTTCCATGGACCCCATCATGATGTTTAATACTAGTTTGAAAGAGGTCATCTAGACCATTTTATTTGGGTGGAGAAAGGATCTCCACCGTTGATCTTTGATTTGGTGGGCCCACATATATTGCGACCCACTTGATGTATGATTAATCTCAAGGGAGGGCCCATAGTGCTGGGGTCCCTCCATCACGTGTCTCCCACTCTTTTACTCTCTCTCCCTCTCCTTTTTATTTATTTTCTTTGTATGTTGATGTGGCCATCTGGCCCACTTGAATGAGCCCCACCATGAAATATGTATTTTATCCAAGCCATCCATGAGTGGGGCCCATCTTAGATGTATCATCCATCTTGTGGTGGCCAACCTAAACAGAAAAAAAAAGAAAAAAGAAAAGAAACGTCCAGCATCTGGACGCTGGACATGGAAGGAAAACACAAATATTGGCTTGATTGTACAAGCCATTGGAGTGTGCCACTCAAGCAGGCTCCACCTTGATTTATGTATTCAATCTATGATGACCATTTCTTTCCTTAGCCCATTTTAGGCGTTGGGCCGAAAAATGAATTCCATCCGATATTCTAGCGGGCCACTGTATATAAAACAATGGTTTCTACCGTTGAAAATCCATCATTCCGTTTCTATACATTAAAAAATATCGAATATTGGGCTCCTTTGGATGGTATCGGGCCATGGAATCTAGTGGGCAGGGTGAATTCATCTGAGGTGGGACCTACGTGTGAAAAACTACAGAAATACTGCATTTTCAAAAAAAAAAGGTAAGAGGCAGCAGACGCTGCTGCTGCTGCCAGGCACAGGCAGCACCTGCGCATGACGGGCGAGTGTACAAGAAGGGCCCCATGGCTCAAGCCATGGGCCCCACCTTGATGTTTATGTTCCATCTAAACCGTTCATATGGTGGGCCACCCTCTGAAGTAGACCCACACCAAAAATCAGCTTGATCCAGATCTCAAGTGGCCCACACCATAAGAAACAACGGTGTTTGAGCTCTATCATTGAAACCCTTTTTGGGCCCACAGAAGTTTTGGAATCAAAATGAAATTTTTATTTTCACTTCATCTAGGTCTGTGTGACCTTATTAATGGGTTAGATGACATGTAAGCATTATATTGGGCCCCACATGGGGAGCCCACAATGATGTATGTGTTGTACTCGCACCGTCCAGGGGGACGGTGGAGTCCACGGTGAAGTATGTGTTATATTCCCACCGTCCAGCGGACGGTGGAGCCCACTATGATGTATGTGTTCATCCGCACTGTCCACTGTTTGGACAGTGGGACCCACCATGATTTATGTGTTCCATCCACTCTATTCACATGTGTGGGCGTTTATATATATATATATATATATATATATATATATATATATATATATATATACACACATATATGTGTGTGTGTATATATATTATATTATATATAATATTGTATATATTATATATATTATATATGTATATATGTATGATGGTGGGCCTTTATGTGGACCCCTACCATGGTGCATGTGTTGCATCCAAACCGTCCATTTATTTTACAAATTCATTTGATGGTTTGAGCTAAAAATGAGTCAGATCTATGGTTCAAGTGGGTTCAGCTTAGTATGTGTATAGGGCCCATATTGATTTAATTGTGGCCATTTATTGAGGCCCACCTTGGTATAGATAAGGCCCATGGGATTAAGCCCATTTGGCATATGTCAGGCCCATGGGATTAAGCCCATTTGACATATATAAGGTCCATGGAATCCGGCCCATTTGATATATATAAGGCCCATGGGATCAGGCCCATTTGATATATATAAGGTCCGTGGGATTCGGCCCATTTAATATATATATATAAGGCCTATGGGATTAGGCCCATTTGATAAGGCTATAAGATTAAGCCCATTTGATATAAATAAGGTCCAAGTTGTGAGGCCCATGGGTCATGGACCATTGCAATGTACATACAGCTCATTGGTGACGCCCATTAATGCAACCCATTTGATGAATGTAAGGCCCATGTGATACGGCCCATTTGATGTATCTAAGGCCCATGGGTCGTGGCCCAACGGGATGTCCTTAGGGTCCATTGCAATGTGCGTTTCCCATGGTTCACGTAATGACATTTATGATGGGTCGTGCCTTAGGAGCAATGATGGTTTCACGCTCACATTGTAAGTACAATGTTGGTTAAATGTCCGCATTGTATCTCTCCTTAGGGCCCATTGGTAAGCCCATACTAGTTGTGTATAGGTCGTCTAGATTCATCTGCATCGTAAGAGTAGTCCATTACTTTATAACATGCTTAGTATAATCCCATGACTCATGCCCATACGCATCATATGTATGCTTGATATGAGTAATGACTGATCATAGCATATGCCATTGGGCAGACCATTTATGGGACTCGTTATGAGACAGAGTGCCTCACATGATCGCGTAGTACGCGCTGGATTGCTGCGTGATTTGACGGTGTGATTCATGCATCTCGCATCTGTATGACTTGATCACTGGACGCCGTAGCGACATCAGGGCCGTGGCTCCACAGGTACATCGTGGATGGCCGTATCGGATACCGAAAATACTTGGTTCTAGCACTGTGGGCACTTAGGATGTCTCTGGGTGAAAGTCCCAGAATCTTTTTTGGTACTAGGAGATGCTCCAACGTCTAGACCGAGTGGATACACTATCGCCCGAGTGCCGAATACCAGTAGGCCGCGTCTCTCACTGTGTCGTGGTCGGTTGGAAGGGGGTGTGGCCTTATCCGCCTAAGTGAGGGGCCTGTAAGCTAGGCTGAGTTTGACCAGCTCACAAATGAGTCTGCTATCAACGAGCCAGGTAGGTATTGGCAGACTACTGGTCAGGCAGATAGTGAGGTCTATTCCGCTTGCTTGAATGTGCAGCTAGGGAGTTGGCAGTCAGTGCGAAGTGTATTAGACCCCGATGATATCCCGAGAGGAAGTGTACTAATATGTGTACTTGATGAGTACCGACTTACTTGGATTACATTTTACATATGACATTCGGCTATGTAGGCCTTGCATTTTATTGGTGTGGCCGATGACACTCATACCTTGCATTAGATAGCCTTGGTATGGTTGATTGTATTCATGGACTTACCGCATACTTTTGCACTGCTCTGATATTGTACACTTGGCGTTTGCCTTGCGCACATACTTACACCACCCTCTAAGCTTTTGTAAGCTTATGCACGATCGTTGCATGCAGGTAGCGTTGGACAGCAACAGCGCTGAGGCAGGAGTGCGCATCTGGCTATTTTGGAGTTTTTGATCACCTTATATTTCCCTTTCCTATTGTACTTAAAGTTTTTGATATAGTGGATATGTAGTGATGTTTTTTATGACTTGGTTATGCTTGTGGTTATGCTTCATTACAAAAAAAAAAATCATTCTGAAAATCCTCCTTGTACGGTCCCAGGATCGGAATCTGGCATATGATTACCAGGAGCTGAGAATGGGGCACTACGGAGGCTGTCCGCACCAGATTCAGCGATCGGGATTTTTGTGAATCCGATTTCTGGGTTTGGGGTAGAAGTTGGTATCAGAGCATAACTTGGGAATACTTGAGGATCACATCATATATCTACTATAAATAGGTTTCGAGTCCGAATGACTTAACGATTTTTCGACATTAACCCTTAATGTTTACGCCTTCGAGAATTCTCAAGGCTAATGGCCATTGTTCCTTCCTGTATGACATTATGGCTAGAAGTGCGACCCGAGCGAATCTCGCTCCACCACCGGTGAATCCTGCTCCACCACCTGTGGCTCCCGCTTTACCACCTGCTACTCCTGCTCCACCACCAGATATTCTTGCTTTTCAGGCTGAGGATGCTACTCCTTTACCTGAGACCGGTGCGGATCCGACCGTACCTATGAGTGCTACTCAACCGCAGCAGATGTTACAGGTGATGACTGTTATTCTTCAATGGCAAAGCAGGCGTCCCACTATTACACCAGCCGAGGCCGAGTAGGAGCGTGCGAGTGCTCTTCTCAAGGATTTTAGTCGGCACGATCCCCTTCATTTTCGGGGCGAGCCAAACCCTACTGCTGCAGAGATATGGTACTCTGAGGTGGAGAAGATATTCGACACCATGAGATGTACTACCCAGCAACGAGTTTCATTAGCTGTATTGTAACACCCCGAATTTTTGCCAACCTGGGATTAGACATCCTTAGGCAATGGGTCAATCCTAACACCTGATTAACTTCTCAAAACTTAATCCAAAAGTCTCAAATCTCTATTTCCTTCGAAAATCTCACGATTTTTGGGGTGTTACAGTTGGTATCAGAGCATGATTTGGATTAAACCGGACCTGGGTTATGGTAACACAACGCACACTGACGCACTCTGACTTAGGAAGGGGGCGATGGAAACCTAGAAACCACATTAAAATTCCAAGTTTCACAGGCAGGTGAGATATAACATCCCGAAAATCAGGGGTCGAGTAAAAACTCCACTCCCGAGTTCCAGCACATCACTTATGCAACATAAATATATATGATTGAATGTTGTCGGTGTTAATGTATTAAACATGAGTGAGATTAAGCCAGAACAGCATATCATACTCTAGAGACAGTTAAATTAACAAGCGGAAGACTATGATAGTATGTATAACATATATAAACTCTTATGTCTCCAGAGTGTGAACATGTTACCAGGTTAAACATATACATGTATACCTTAAAAGAGAAAGAAAGAATATACATGAGTGCTCTAAAAATATAAAATGACAAGTGTCAAGGTATCTAATCAACCTCCCTGTAATCCCGTCAATCAGAACACGCATAAAGGAGGAATCCTCCTCATCATCATCAAGTCCAGCTTCACTTCTCAAGCAGCGCCATCATCTGCAACCAAAATAGGGACTGGTGGGTGTCCGAAAACACCATCCCGTAACATGGGAGTGAGTAGCTAACTCATTGGAATAATAGAGCAAGGATTAACATGTTCTCAAATCAATCATGCGATAATAGTAAAGCAGTAAATCAAACAATCCTAATACTGTTGTTAATGCAATATGACATGACGTGATGTATGCCCTCACCGACGGTCTCCCTCATACGGCACCATCTTATGACCGCAGCATGCAATCATCCCTCATGTGCTCCACATCTTCTAGGCACATGCAATGTAATGGTGATTTGATTTCTGAGTTGTTATTAGTCCATTCTTACAGCAGGATTGGGAAACTAAGGTACTTCCCTTGTATCAATCCCAACACAGATCCTGTCTAGGGTCGTCATTCCTAGTAATCTCATACGATGTATATTTTTTAGGTCACTGCAAGGGCTGCCAGGGCTGTTGCTCGCACTTGTTGCACTACTCCCCCATCACCTTATCAATACAGGCCTACTGTACTTTCACTGCTACGGAAAGGTCGTCGCCTCCCGTAGACTCAGAATACGCTCGCGGTTACTACAAAGGGCTGTCAGGGCTGTTGCTTGCACTCTTTGCACCGCTCCCCCATCACCTTATCAATGTAGGCCGACATCAAGAATATAGTGTCTCATACCACCATAATCTGCTCACGAGTCATAGGTGCTCACTGGTCACTACGGGGAGGTTTGTGGCCCCAGCATAGGCCGACAGCTCGACCACGGTGTCCCATACCACCATGCCCGGCTCATGAGTCTTCGTGGATCAAGGTACCATGGTTGACAGGGTTTACAATGGTAAGTTCAGTACCCTAGGTTCAAGCAGTTATGACTCATCCAGGGTGAACATACAACGGCCAGTCGGGTTACTTGACGGGCTCGACTAGCATGAGCGCATCTCAATTCGAACGACATGAAGTGCGTAAAACACCCCGTGTGGCCTAACCACTGCCGCCAACTCAAAAACACGGCTCGCGTTCATCGACGCGTCGTTCGTGGCAAAGATAAGCCAACCACGAACTTGTTCGGTTGCCGACTGCCTGGACTAGGTATAGTCCCAAACAATTATGAAATCACATCAGCAATCGTGTAAGAGTAATGGAAATGAAATATAACCATGTGAGCATGTTAACACATGTTATAACATACAACTTAAGTAAATCATCAAGCACATGCATTTCATGCATATAATGAAATCATGCATATAGCAAACATGTAGGAAATCATTTACATCAGCGTATTTATTGAGAAATCAATCTCAAACTAATTCATAACACCATTTAATTCATTACATACTAATACAAGCATTTATTCAAACACTTACACTACACACTTAAGTCTACATATAGTATGTCGACTCAAAGTGCGCATTTAGGCTAATCTCTTCGCCAAACTAATTATGCATGTATTCCTAATATCCTAATGCGACAAGAAGCCATGTCAATCATGTCAGCAAATTATGGATGAAAACAGTATTTCCTATGAATGACTAAAATGCCCTAAATCTCATATTCTTCGTTTGTTTACGAAACAGGAAACGGACAACATGTTGTACATGTCAAACGGCGTTGCCGTCGATAATCTACTATTAGACAACATTGAAAGCGTTGGAAACATTCAACCAAAGCGTCAAAAATCCGCACCTTTTCTCTTATAGGTGTGTTAATTCGAACGGAGCGTATACGCTTCGTCTATGGTGACTAGGCAACCTGATTTATAAGATCCATCAGCTACCAGGCTATGGAAACTAAGAATCAGCAAATCAGCAACTAATTGGGGTATTTCCTTACCTAGAAAATTAGAGAAATCACCGGCAAAGTGATTGGAGCGTGTTGCTTAATCGCGTACAACAGGTAGTGCAGCGGCAGGAAAATTCTCTCCTACTCTCTCTCACAATCTCTCACCTTTTCTCTCTCTCAATCTAGGGCTTTTTCCAAATTCGGATGGGAGAGAGGAGTGAGGGTTTTAACCCCTTTTATAAGCCCAAATGTGCCCGAAATAGGCTCGGGAACAATGTATACTTAAGGTATATCCAAATCGGGGCTGTTTCGGTCCAAAAGGACATTTCTGGTGGTCCCCTGGACGAACGTGATCGGACTTAAGTTCATGCGCATCGGATGTCGCTCACATCCCGTTTTCAGACCAGTAGTGCTCGTAGATCGCCCATGGCAGTCCAGTTTCAGTTCAGCGGTCACCGCACGTAGATCAGGCCTACAAATCTCAGGATATGAAATAGAAATTTTTCCTGATCCGAGGGTGTTATTTGGCTGAATTCTGACGGTCAGAACGCTTAATACTTAAGCGTCAAGTCGTGTGCCAGATTTGAATTTCAAATTCCAAATCTAGCCCTATTCTCACTCTCTTCAGTCCAGGCTCAATGAAATAGCCTGCGAATGTCGGTTGGACTTGATTTTCAAAATGATTGTCAAGTCCAGCTAGGCGGTTCTAATGGTCTAAGATTGTAGGTATCGGACTTTCGACGCGCGGTCTAGATCCAATACAAAGTTTCAAAGAGGTTCAGAGAATAAACCGGTTTAGAGTTTGATCCGAGGTTTTAGAGTATTATAGCACCATTGATTCTACAAGTTTTGGGTCTTGTAGAACGTATTTAAAGCGGTCAGGGATAATTTCACAGCTACTCCAGCGTAGCGCTAGCTAACTTATGCTTAGTTTCTAAAGGAATTAATCCTAAGTGATTTCTTTGGCTATGGAATTGGGTTTTGAGCGATTTCCCAGGTGTTTTAGTTGACCCATTGCCTAAGGACGTCTAATCCCAGGTTGGCCAAAATTCGAGGTGTTACATGAGACTATACGGTAATCTAGGCCGTAGTATATCCTTAATCGCGTGAAGCGACCTAAGACTCCTCTGGGTCGTCAGTTGTCAGGTTTTTGGCTTAGTCTCAATCTTGTTTAATGTCATTCTAAAGACAACATGCATTTATCATTATCTATGTTGCATAAGTGACGTTCTGGAACTCGGGAGTTGGGTTTCTACCCGACCCCTGATTTTCGGGGTGTTACATGTATTCCTTCTCCAGGGTGAGGCTCAGTATTGGTGGACATCTGTGGCATGGTCGGTAGCGACAGATTTTGAGTGGACTTGGGAGGAATTTTTAGACCGGTTTGATCTGAAGTTCTTTCCCGAGCATGTACGACAGCAGCGTGCACTAGAATTTGAGATGCTGGTCTAAGGAGACATGACGGTGTCCCAGTATGAGGCATGTTTTATAGCACTATCGAGATTTATGACATATCTTGTTGACGATGAGGGGCGAAATGCCCACCGTTTTGAAAACGGGTTGTGTCCTGCCCTCCCGAGTCGTGTGATTGGACATATGCTTCTGACATTTGAGTAGATAATGAAGAGACCACTGATATATGAGACATAATGGGCTGGTGTGCAGAGAGCCCGTGATCAGAAGAGGAAGGCACCCTCTAGTAGTTCCCACTAGTAGCATCCTTCACAACAGCAGCGCACGACCCACCCAGCATTCCGAGCACCAGCAGTACCCCAGTGCCACCTTCGGGACCATTTATAAGTACTTTCTTTGGATGCGGTTGGACACGGCATCGTAGGCACTAGTGTTTCCATCTTCAGCAGCAGCAGCCGAGGGCACATAATCCATTTCCACGACAGCCACCACAACACCAGCGACCATAGCACCAGCCTCCTGTACCTCCCCCGCAACAGCAGAGGTAGCAGGTTAGGCCCCCACAGGGACCACAGCAGCAGCAGAGACCTCAGAGGGGACCTATACATCTAAAGCAGGCCTAGGGTAGATTTTATGCCGCCCAGCAGGACCCTCAGTCATCAGGAGGGATCGTCGAGGGTACTCTTCCTGTTTCTGCATGCATTGCATGTGTATTATTTGACTCTGGTGCATTACATTCCTTTGTGGATGATGATTTTTACCGATCGACCAGTTTGCCGATGTAGTCTACCTGCGAGGGTTTGTCAGTATCGACACCCTTGGGGAAGACTATTGTATTAGACCGAGTTTTCACATCTTGCCCTATTCTGATTAGGGATATCTTCTTACCTGCTGATCTATTTGCATTACCGATGTTCGATTTTGATGTTATTCTGGGCATTGACTGGCTCGCCGAGTACCACGCCACATTAGGCTGCTTTGCGAGGACAGTCACGTTCTGTATATCCGGCATGCCAGAGTTTCAGTTTGTTGCCAAGCCTAGAGGAGAGCAGCTTTTTTACCTGTTATCATGTGTCGTTGAGGAGTCAGCTGCTTTGAGTATCGACCAACTGCCTGTTGTTTGTGGTTTTCCTGATGTGTTCCAAGAGATTCTGTGGTTACCACCTCGTCGACACATCAAGTTCCAAATTGATCTTGTGCCTGGTACGGGGCCTATTTCGAAGGCTCCGTATCATATGGCACCGTTGGAGTAACGGGAACTGCAGAAGCAGTTGGACGAGTTGCGCGAGCTAGGCTTTATTCGTCTGAGCAGTTCACCGTGGGGAGTGTCGGTACTCTTCCCGAAGAAGGATGGTTCCTTTAGGCTTTGCATAGATTACCGCGAGCTCAACAAGGTCACGATCAAGAATAAGTACCTGCTCCCGAGGATCGATGACTTGTTTGATCAACTGCAGGAGGCGTAGTTCTTTTCGAAGATAGACTTGCAGTCTGGTTATCATCAGGTTCAGGTTCGAGATGAGGATATCCCGAAGATAGCCTTCAGGATGCGCTATGGTCATTTTAAGTTCCAGGTCATGTCCTTTGGACTGACCAATGCACCAGCAGTATTCATACAGTTGATGAATGAGGTCTTCCGTCCGTATCTTGATCAGTTTATTTTGGTGTTCATCGATGACATTCTGATATATCGAGGACTCATGAGGAGCATGAACGGCATCTTGAGATTACATTGCAGACCCTCCGTGCACACCAACTTTACACGAAGCTGGAGAAGTGCAAGTTCTAGCGGGAGGAGGTGAAGTTCCTTGGTCATGTGGTGACGAGGCAGGGTGTCACTGTAGACCCCTCGAAGATTGATGCCGTGCGTCGGTGGGGCCAGCCCACGAACACATCCGAGATCCGCAGTTTTCTTAGTTTGATGGGCTATTACCGACATTTCATTTAGGGATTCTCTCGCATCGCAGCCCCATTGACCAGGTTAACCCGGAAGGGTGCTGAGTTCATTTAGAGCGAAGCTTGTGAGCAGGCATTTATGGAGTTGAAGGACCGTCTCACGTCCGTTCCTGTCCTCACTCTTCCTTTTGGGAGTGATGGATTTGTTGTATTTACCGATGCCTCATGAGTTAGCTTAGGTGCTGTCCTGATGCAGCACGAGAAGCCGGTGGCTTATGCGTCCCGTCAGCTCAAGGTCCATGAGCTGAACTACCCCATGTACGATCTGGAGCTGGTAGCGGTTGTCTTTGCACTGAAGGTGTAGAGGCACTATCTTTATGAGGTAAGATTCGAGCTCTTCTCCGACCACAAGTGCTTGAAGTATCTGTTCACTCAGTTCAAGCTGAACATGAGACAGAGGCGTTAGATGAAACTCCTGAAGGACTACAATTTTGATCTTCAGTACCACCTGGGTAAGGTGAACGTGGTGGCGGATTCCCTCAACCGTCAGCCACGAGGCCTGGTGGCACATATGATGATTCAAGAGTAGAGGATTCTCAAGGATATAGCAGAGTATGACTTTGAGTTTGGTCTGCAGTCATCTATCGTTCAGCTATCAAGCCTGTCGATTCAACCCTCTCTTGTTGCAAGGGTGATCGAGGCTCAACAGAAAGACGAGTCATTACAGGATTCCTGAGTAGAGGCAGCATTTGAGAGTCAGACAGATTGACAGATTGGTTCTTACCGTGAACTTCGCTTCAGAGGCTGATTATGTGTCCCGAATATTCCTGAGTTACGCTGAGATCTTATGACTGAGGCACATCGATCGCGGTTCTCTATCCACCCTGGCTCGACGAAGATGTATCGCGATATGAGACGTCAGTATTTTTGGTCAGTGATGAAGCGCCAGATAACCAGTTTTGTGACCGAGTGTAACACTTGCCAGCGTGTCAAGGCCGATCATCAGAGACCCCCTGGTCTATTGCATCCGCTGAGCGTCCCGATGTGGAAGTGGGAGCATATATCTACCGATTTTGTCATGGGTTTGCCGAGGACTCAGTGCGATCATGACGCCATCTGGGTTATTGTAGACCGTCTGACGAAGTCGGCACATTTTCTTACGATTCGTGAGACTTCATATACGAATCGACTCACAAAGATGTTTGTTAATGAGATCGTGAGATTGCACGGTGTTCCTGTCTCGATTGTTTCAGACCGAGATCCGAGGTTCACGTCTCAGTTTTGGAGGAGCTTTCAGAGAGCGATGGCACTGATTTGTAGCTCAGCACAGCGTATCATCCACAATCGATGGGCAGACCGAAAGGGCTAACAAGATCCTTGAGGATATGCTTCGGGCCTGCGCGATTGATTTCTCGGGTAGTTGGGATGAGCACCTGCGATTGGCTGAGTTCACGTACAACAACAACTATCAGGCGACCATTATCATGGCTCCTTTTGAGGCATTATATGGCAGACTGTGCAGATCTCTGAGTTATTGGACCGAGGTTGGAGAGCGACGTCTCCTAGGTCCCGAGCTTGTGCTGCAGACGTCAGGGATATCGACATCATCAGGCAGAGGATGCGCACAGCTCAGAGTCAAGAGAAGAGTTTAGTTGATCGTCGGCTTCGTCCGTTAGAGTTTGTCGTTAGGGACTATGTGTATCTCAAGGTCTCACCCATGAAAGGTGTGGTTCATTTTGGAACGAAGGGCAAGCTTACCCCGAGATTCATAGGACCTTTCGAGATCACTGGGCGCGTTGGCGCTGTGGCCTATCGGTTTGCCTTGCCACCTCAGTTGTCTGACGTTCACAACGTTTTCCATGTCTCTATGTTGAGGAAGTGTGGGTCAGACGTCGTTCCTATTATTGATTGACAGTCGTTGGAGGTTCGTGAGGACGCTTCTTATATTGAGCAGCCAGTTCGTATCCTCGATCGAAAGGAACAGGTCCTCAGACCTAAGGTCATTCCCTTGGTAAAGGTGTAGTGGAGCCATCATAGCGTGGATGAGGCGTCTTGGGAGCGCGAGGTAGAGATGCGTGATCGTTATCCCCATCTTTTTGATGATTGATTGTATGGTGTATTGTGCTTTGATTATATATGATGTTATGTTTTCTATTTCCTTTTTGAGTTATGGTTAGTTGCGATGGCAGTGTAAATTTTGAGGACGAAATTTTTATTAGGTGGGGAGAGCTGTAAGACCTGTATCCTAGACCGTACTGTTCCGTCATTTCCCGTGATCCTTCCCTTCGAATTTCGGTAATCTACGACCTGTAATCGACGTTTGCACACGACCGTAAGTCGTATCCTACACATTTGAGTTGGCTTAATCCGAGACTTATATCATTGCGACAGCACCGTCGCCGCGGTTCCAACACCGCGACTCACACACCGATCCGATACCCAGACGAGGTGATGTGGACCCACGTTCAGTTCGAGGAAAAATACCATGTATTCTAAATCTCAAGAGAATCTCTATAATATGTCAAATCAATCCCATCAATCACCTCTCATGTCAAGTACAAAACACTCATGCTTTCTTTCTCCACAAGTCAAGCCAAACCCCAAAGTCAACCAACCTCTTGCCTCACCCATCACTCAGTTTCCATCACTCCATCACTCCTTACATCCCATCTCTCTCTCTCTCTCTCTCTCTCTCTCTCCTTCTCATTTCTCATCTTAACTCCCAACTAGCAAGAGCATCACACGTCCATGGCTTTTCCAAGTGAGAGAAAAATGTGATTTTCGTGGCCCACTTTCCCATCCTAAAACCTCCATCCTAGCCATTCAAATCTCATCATCCACCATTAAAGAGAAGCACAAGGAGACTGACATCTTAACGGACTAAGAAGATCAAGTGGTGGGTGCTTCCATAACTTAGTTTTCCATATTTTTAAGATAGGCCAAGTGAGGCCTACCGATCAATGGTATAGATCTCACTTTGGACCCTAGGATGTGGCCGATGGCCCATCTTAATCATCAATATCATTCCATGATGGGGCCATTTTCCATGGGCCCCATCATGATGTTTAATACTAGTTTAAAAGAGGTCATCTAGACCATTTTATTTGGGTGGAGAAAGGATCTCCACCGTTGATCTTTGATTTGGTGGGCCCACATGTATTGAGACCCACTTGATGTATGATTGATCTCAAGGGAGGGCCCTTAGTGTCGGGGTCCCTCCATCACGCGTGTCCCACTCTTTTACTCTCTCTCTCCCTCTCCTTTTTATTTATTTTCTTTGTATGTTGATGTGGCCATGTGGCCCACTTGAATGAGCCCCACCATGAAATATGTATTTTATCCAAGCCGTCCATGAGTGGGGCCCATCTTAGATGTATCATTCATCTTGCGGTGGCTCACCTAAACAGAAAAAAAGAAAAAGAAAAGAAAAGAAACGTCCAGCGTCTGGACGCTGGACGTGGAAGGAAAACACAAATATTGGCTTGATTCTACAAGCCATTGGAGTGTGCCACTCAAGCAGGCCCCACCTTGATGTATGTATTCAATCCACGCCGACCATTTCTTTCCTCAGCCCATTTTAGGCGTTGGGCCCAAAAATGAAGTCCATCCGATTTTCTAACGGGCCACTGTATATAAAACAATGGTTTCTACTGTTGAAAATCCATCATGCTGTTTCTATACATTGAAAAATATCGAATATTGGACTCCTTTGGACGGTATCGGGCCATGGAATCCAGTGGGCAGGGTGGATTCATCCGAGGTGGGACCTACGTGTGAAAAACTGCAGAAAAATTGTGTTTTCAGAAAAAAAAAGAAGGTAAGAGGCAGCAGACGCTACTGCTGCTGCCAGGCGCAGGCAGGGCTTGCGCACGACGGGCGGGTGCACGAGAAGGGCC
Organism: Magnolia kwangsiensis; assembly: GCA_037074715.1. Taxonomy (NCBI): domain Eukaryota; kingdom Viridiplantae; phylum Streptophyta; class Magnoliopsida; order Magnoliales; family Magnoliaceae; genus Magnolia; species Magnolia kwangsiensis. Next base: position 77,285,660 of record CM073578.1, read on the forward strand.
CCACGGCTCCAAACGTGTGCCCCACCTTGATGTTTATGTTCCATCTAAACCGTTCATATGGTGGGCCACCCTCTGAAGTAGACCAACCCCAAAAATCAGCTTGATCCAGATCTCAGGTGGCCCACACCATAAGAATTTTTGGAATTAAAATGAAATTTGTATTTTCTCTTCATCCAGGTCCGCGTTACCTGATCAACGGGTTAGATGGCATGCAAGCATTATAGTGGGCCCCACATGGGGAGCCCACAGTGATGTATGTGTTGTACTCGCACCGTCTAGGAGGACGGTGGAGTCCACGGTGAGGTATGTGTTATATTCCCACCGTCCAGCAGATGGTGGAGCCCACTATGATGCATGTGTTCATCCGCACTATCCACTGTTTGGACAGTGGGACCCACCATGATTTATGTGTTCCATCCACTCTATTCACATGTATGGGCGTTTATATATATATATATATATACACACACACACATGTGTGTGTGTGTATATATATTATATTATATATAATATTGTATATATTATATATATTATATATGTATATATGTATGATGGTGGGCCTTTATGTGGACCCCCACCATGGTGCATGTGTTGCATCCAAACCGTCCATTTATTTTGCAAATTCATTTTATGGTTTGAGCTAAAAATGAGTCAGATCTATGGTTCAAGTGGGGCCACCTTGGTATGCGTATAGGGCCCATATTGATTTAATTGTGGCCATCCATTGAGGCTCACCTTGGTATATATAAGGCCAATGGGATTAAGCCCATTTGACATATGTAAGGCCCATGGGATTAAGCCCATTTGACATATACAAGGTCCATGGAATCTGGCCCATTTGATATATATAAGGCCCATGGGATCAGGCCCATTTGATATATATGAGGCCCGTGGGATTCGGTCCATTTAATATATATAAGGCCTATAGGATTAGGCCCATTTGATAAGGCCATAAGATTAAGCCCATTTGATACATATAAGGCCCAAGTTGTGAGGCCCATTTTGATGTATTTCAAGGCTCATGGGTCATGGACCATTGCAATGTACATAAGGGTCATTGGTGAGGCCCATTAATGCAGCCCATTTGATGAATGTAAGGCCCATGTGATACGGCCCATTTGATGTATCTAAGGCCCATGGGTTGAGGCCCAACGGGATGTCCTTAGGGTCCATTGCAATGTGCGTTTCCCATGGTTCATGTAATGACATTTATGGCGGGCCGTGCCTTAGGAGCAATGATGGTTTGACGCCCACATTGTAAGTACAATGTTGGTTAAATGTCCGCATTGTATCTCTCCTTAGGGCCCATTGGTAAGCCCATACTAGTTGTGTATAGGCCGTCTAGATTCATCTGCATCGTAAGAGTAGTCCATTACTTTAAAACATGCTTAGTATAATCCCATGACTCATGCCCATACGCATCATATGTATGCTTGATATGAGTAGTGACTAATCATAGCATACGCCATTGGGCAGACCATTTTCGGGACTCGTTATGAGACAGAGTGCCCCATATGATCGCGTAGTACGCGCTGGATTGCTACATGATTTGACGGTGTGATTCATGCATCTCGCATCTGTATGACTTGACACTGCACGCCCTAATGACATCAGGGTCGTGGCTCCACAGGTACATCGTAGATGGCCGTATCAGATACCGAAAATGCTTGGTTCTAGCACTGTGGACACTTAGGATGTACTTGGGTGAAAGTCCCAGAACCTTTTTTGGTACCAAGAGATGCTCCAACATCTAGACCGAGTGGATACATGAGCGCCCGAGTTCCGAATACCAGTAGGCCGCGTCTTCCACTGTGTCGTGGTCGGTTGGAAGGGGGTGTGGCCTTATCCACCTGAGTGAGGGGGCTATAAGCTAGGCTGAGTTTGACCAGCTCACAAATGAGTCCGCTATTGACGAGCCGGGTAGGTATTGGCAGACTACTGGTCAGGCAGATAGTGAGGTCTATTCCGCTTGCTTGATTGTGCAGCTAGGGAGGTGGCAGTCAGTGCGAAGTGTATTAGACCCCGGTGATATCCAGAGAGGAATTGTAATGATATGTGTACTTGATGAGTACCGACTTACTTAGATTATATTTCGCATATGACATTCTGTTATGTAGGCCTTGCATTGTATCGGTGTGGCCGATGACACTCATACCTTGCATTACATAGTCTTGGTATAGTTGATTGTATTTATGGACTTACCGCATACTTTCGCACTACTCTGATATTGTTCACTTGGTGTTTGCCTTGCGCACACACTTACACCACCCTCTAAGCTTTTGTAAGCTTATGCATGACCGTTGCGTGCAGGTAGCGTTGGGCAGCAGCAGCACTGAGAGGGAGTGCGCATCTGGCTATTTTGGAGTTTTTGATTACCTTGTATTTCCTTTTCCTATTGTACAAGTTTTTGATTTAGTGGATATGTGGGGATGTTGTTTTGTGACTTGGTTATGCTTGTAGTTATGCTCCATTACAAAAAAAAAAATTATTTTAAAAATCCTCCTTGTATGGTCTCAGGATCAAAATCTGGCATATGATTACCAGGAGTTGAGAATGGGGCACTACAGAGGTTGTTGGCACTAGATTCGGCGATCGGGATTCCTGTGAATCCGATTTTCGGGTTTGGGGCGTGACACTTTGCTCTAGGCTCAAGTTGTGCATTTCTGGATACTATTTGGATTCGATTCCCACGATGGTTGTCAAGTCCAGTAAGGTGCTCATAACCATATAGTTTCACGGCCATCGAACTTTCAACGCGCGGTCCAGGTCTGATACAGTGTTTCAATATTCTCCCGAGAGCAACTGGGTTTTGTGATTGATCCTATTTTTCTAAGTAATGTTTGGTTAGTGATTCCACTACTTTTGGGTCTTGCTGTTTGTATAGAAAGTAGTTCAAGCTAATCTACCTATTAATTCAGTTTAGTACTTAATTAATTTTCATCTAATTTCTATAGAACTCGATCCTTAATGATTTTTTCCTGAGGTGGTACTCGGGTCTTTGTACAAATTTTTTTGAGATGTTACAATCTACTCCCCTTAAAAACAATTTCATCCTAGAAATTGCCTAAGGGTAATAAGTAAATGTTTTTTTATTTCATTTGCTTAGTTTTGTTGGTTTTAGGTTTATATACGTATTAGGGTATATAATAACTACATTAGCCTAGCTCATAATGGTCTACCCCCTTTAAAAGTTTCTACCCTTGAGGTTTGATAACAAATGTCCACATCATTATTATTGTTCTGAGTGTTTGATGATAAAGTTTACTTAAGGGTGGTATAATCTGGTCTTTATGATTGGGCTAATACGGAAAGACAGTTGTGGTAGGCCTAAATTTGATACATCGATTGCCCTCCTGATCAGGGTAGACAACTCATTGTATCACTTCCTAATCATGATGGATCTTGGTCTTTTGCTTGGTCAAAGTAGTGAGTCCTTTGATAATCATCCAAGATTGAGAATTGAGTTAAGTCGCGAATGCCTCATAGAGATATAGTTCTGAAATTCTAAAATTTTATCATCCTAAGTATTTAAGGAGTATTATAATTTATTAGGAGGTTCAAGTCTCATATTTATAAGGTTGTCCTTTAGGTCTTGTTCAACGAGAGTTCTTATTTAACCTATGTTTAACTCGGTGGATAATAAGTTCTTTCATGGTGCTCATAGTCAAAAGACTATACTAGAAGAGTTTTCAATCTCTTAAAATTATATTTTTAGGTCACCATTTCGATTATACGGCTAGGGGTAATGAGCAACTCGAAGTTGTAGAAAATTTTCGTTTCAACCCTTATATTATTTATAACATATAAGTCATCTCTAATTACCATATTATCTTTATAATTTTTATAGTAATCTATTTTTAGGCCTATTCTTTCATATGAATTGGTTTAATAGACCCAGTGTCTATCAATAGGAATACAGTTGTACCTTGAATGTGGTCAGTGTCCTCAAAGGCCAAAGGCGCTGCAGTTGTTGACTTAGGTGCTTCAGCTACAAGTGCATGCACATGGGCTTATTGAAGGTGATTCGGTTACGCTTCCATAGGTCGTTGAGGCAGCTTATTCCAAGGTATGGGTGGTCAGTAGAATGACTACACTGGTGGTGCAGATCATAGAGGAGGAGTTGTTATATCACGTGGTGGCTGATGGTCGATCTTCTGAGGTGGTGTGAGACCGTTGTCTTTCATCTTGGTAAAATAGAAGAGGTCAGTGTGTCCCCCTTTATTGCAATATGTACACCAACGGCCAGTTCGTCTCAGTTGGGTCGGCGGAGTCGTGAGCCTAGGAGGCGAGTCTACATGTGACCTCTTACCTAGGACTGACCGGTGTTGTAGTTCGGGCTGAGGCCTTTGGCCCATTGGTATATGTATTTGAGAAACTTTGTCTCCATCTCGTTCAGCTTGTAGAGACATGTTGACTAGCTCGGTGTAATTGGGAATGCTAGCGCAACACATCTTAGTGCGGACATTGGGCCACTACCCATCTAAAAAACCTCGCATTTTCATTAGCTCATCTATTAGTATCAAAGGAGAATATCTGGCTAGCTCCATAAATTTGTTCTCGTACTCTGACACGGTCATTCCTCCCTGCCGGAGGCAGAGAAACTCGCCCTCCTTTTCATTACAGTGAGGGGGAAGTACTTCCCATGGAAGTGTGTCTTAAATGCATCTCAGGTCCATACGTGTCCTGCGGGAACTGTTCGTATGATGTTGTCCCACCATAAACTAGCCTCCTTCTCAAACATATAGGTGACTAGCTCAACTTGTTCTGTCTTAGTGTAGTGCAATGGCTTTAACATCTTAAAGATGTGATCTAGCTAGTACTGAGCCTCTTCGGGTCTGTGAGTACCTGCAAAAGTGGAAGGACAGAAATGCTGAAAACTCTCAAAAAGACAGCTGGTATTCATATCCCCAGTAGGTTGCACAGGTGGTGCAGGTGGGATCATATTCATATTTTAGGAAAGGGCCCCTTCAATCGTGGTCCACATTTGTTACTACTGTTGCATTAGGAGCATCATCTGCTCTAACCTATAAGGAGGAGAAATTGCTTGAGCCATGTGTGGCATAGAGGTAAATGCACGGTTCTATTTGGGAACCTGTGGTGCAAAAGGTGTTGGCCCATTGGAGGGGCTAGTGGCCGGCTATGAATTTGGCATCGTGTCATTATCAGGGCCCAAGCTGGGGTCCGTGTGGCTATTGCCCAGGAGAGGTGCCCCATCAAACAATTCGCCAAGTGCAAGAAGTGTTGCATTTTGAGTGACTTTCGAAGGCATTCCCTATACAAAACATAGGGTGCAACATGTGTGAGATTTAGAACAAGGTTACTCAATTTACCAAAAATTTCACACATTCCCTAACAAATGAAGCTTCACATATTTCATTTAATCAAAATTGTCACAATACATGAGATGTAGTCTTACATGGATCATGACAGAAGATGCATGTGAGCTAACCTAACCAAAACTTAAAACACTAAAATAAACTAACAATTATAACATACTATTAAGCCTATCTAGGCTATAACATAGAAAGTGAGAAAATAAAGACAACATAAAGACGACTACAACATACGACTAGTCATCTGACTCTGGTGATGGGGGAGGGGCACCATTGTCCTGTATGCAGCACAGGAGGGCCTTTAAAGTGTGAGACACCTTCTTAAATTTCTATTTCATATAGGCCCTACTCTCTTCAAGTTCATCCTGGGTCTCTTTGACCTCCTATCTCAGGGCGACTTGGCTCTCTTCAATCTAAGCCAAGCAGGCTTCTAAAGCAGCTCGATCACCATGGTGCTCATGTGTTACAGGAGGAGATCCCTTATCGGAGTCTTAAGCCTCCTCTTCTTCTTCTTCTTCCTGCTCACTTCCTTCTTCATCACTTACTTCCTCACCTTCCTCATCTTCGCTTCCCTCTTTCTCTTCACTTTCTACTTCTATCTTGTCACCATATTCATCACGATGGGCTTCGCATAGTCGTAGCCCAATACCCATGTTGTTGAGCATAGAGTCATTGATAAAGTGAATCGGCACAAGATCATCAGTAAGCCTGTAGCTGAACTCACGAGCAATCTTGCATATCAATCGGTTGAAGGAGAGAAAAATATATGTCCTAACAGAGCGTGCGGTCTGGACTATCTGAAGCAGGACGTACGTAGGCAAACAGAGCTTCTCTCCTTGCCCAGCTCTGTATAGGAAACCCACTATCAAACGCGTGCATTCAGTGCATTTCTCTACCTGGGATACGCATTGTATGTGAATATGTGGTGGAGTAGGCGAAAGTCAGGAGTCATCTTTGTCGCTGGGAGGTAGTTGCCTCGACTCTACTGGATCAGTCAACTACAAAGAAATCACGTGGGGCGATCTCTTTCACCTGCACTCCTGAGGTTCTTCTTGCTAGCATGAACCTCACTGCGCTCCATCCCTATGATCTGAGCTATCACACCAACATCAGTTGTGGCTTCCCACCTCCCCACAGAAGTACTTTCACATGCACGTGACTTGCCTTCAAATATGGGACCTCACTCGGTGTCCAAAGGAGGTCCATCACTAGAGAAAGCCCAAATAGCTTCTCGTCTACGTGTGCTTCGCAGAGAACTCTATGACCCTGGAATCTACCATGTGTGATGCTCGGTGGTAGGGCCCTTTCGAGGGAAATTTGGGGATCGAGATCCCACTTCATTCTCAGCTCCCGATCGATACTTGAACTTGCCTCAGCGCTGAATTTATTCCTTGGACAGGTTGGGCGACTAGGCCCAGCTTCATCTGTGGAAGCCATATTCTTTCCCATGAGGGAAAGGAGTGTGGAGAGAGAGAAGATAGCAGCCACAAGCTCGAAAAGAGCCATGAGAGTGAAACAAGATAGAGGGATAGGATGGATTAGTGAACTTTGAGATTTTTGAGACATAAAGGAGGGTTTGTGTGCTCAAATGGGAGGAAATGAGGGACATAGGAGATGATTTTGAAAGGAATGGTGGGAGGTGGGTATGTAATGAAGAAGGTGAAGAAATGAGAATGGAGGGAGGATTTGAGAGAGAAAAATGAGATTTTTAGAAGTGTGGAGAACTTGGAAGGGTGGAAATGGAAGAAATGAAGTAAATGGGGAAGATATAAGAGATCCACATGCATGTACAACCATCACCCCAATCGGCCCACTGACCATGGAACGTGACACATCGTGGTAGGGGCGATGCCATTGCAGTTTGCTGGATCTCTAGACAATGAATCACCCCAGGGGTGATGGCATCCCCCTCCCGGGGTGCCGAAAATGTGCGGGACCCACCTTGGGTCACACTGTTTCATGTGGTTTAGGCCCCTGAGCCAGTTTGGTGCGGTTTTGGGTTCCATCTCGCATATATTCATACTTTTTGAGTTATTTGAGTGCAGAATACTCCAAATCACTATCTAAACTCATCGATGGATGGTCTGGAAAAGAATTGGGACCATCTCGCATGATCACAGATGCCTACAGGTCTGATTTCAAAGGGCAGTTTTGCACGTCGCGAAACCTGGAATCCTACAACTATTTCTACGCTTCATCGCTCCCTCCTAAGTCAAAGTACGTCAGTGTGCATCGTGTTACCATAACCCAGGTCTAGTTTAATCCAAATCATGCTCTGATACCATCTTAAGGCCTTGAAAATCGGAGGTCGAGCAGAAGCTCAACTCCCAAGTTCTAACCATCGCTTATGCAACACAAATAATGATGTTTAAATGTTGTCCATTTTAGTACATTAAACATGAGTGAGATTATACTAAAACAACATATCATACTCTAGAGATAATTAAGTTAAGCAAGTGGAAGACTAAGATGGGAATATGATGTATACAAGTATTTCTTAATTCCCAGAGTATAAGTATATTACTAGGCTGAACGTATACATGTGTTGATCCAAAATTTATAAAATACAAAAATGTAAATGTCCAACTAATCCTTATAGCCCCTGTAATCCCATCGATCAATACATGGTCTACATAGACCCGCCTAATAGCTGAACGTAGGAGAATTCTTCCTCGTCTATGACATATAGCTTCGTTGTGTAAGCCTCACCAGAACCTGCATCTAAATCAGAGTCTGGTTGGTATTTTTAAAACATCATCCTAGGTTGGAATGAGTAGCTAATTCGGTGGAACTATAAGTAAAGGCTAGCATGTTATCAATTCAGTCAAGTAGTAATGATAAAACAATACAATAATCATATCCTAAGCACTCTTGTTAATGTAGGAATGATATGTATAATGATGCATGCCCTCGCTTGCACTCCCTCAGCAACACCATTTCACGGTCGCACATGCTACTCCCACTATGCTCTTCCTTGCCAAAGGCACATGTAATGCGATGCATGGTCGTGTTAGCCAAGTTCTTAATTGGGTTATTCATACAACAGATTCGGAAAGCTAAGGTTCCTCCCTTTATATCATTTACTCAAACAATAATCCATCTAGGGTTGTCAATCCTAGTTAATCACATACAATATGCAAGTTATAGAGAAACATCACCCTTGATTTGAAAAGCAGTGAATAGGCAAGTTCATGAGTTTATACTCGAGGTTACTCCACCAACGCCTTACCAGCTGGAGTGCTATTTTTGAAGGGGGTCCAGATTAGACGGTTCACCCCAACCCACACTAGGACCGCAGCCAGGCTGTGCCGGGGTAGGCCAACAGCTCAAATACATTGTCCATACCACCATATTTGGCTCACGAGTTTGGGTTGCTCACTGGTCACTATGGGGAGGCTTATCACAACAGCGTAGGCCAACAACTCAACCACAGTATCCCATACCACCATGCCGGCTCATGAGTCATAGCGGATCGTAGTACCATGGTTGAAACGGGCTTTTACATTAGTAAGTGTTAGCTTAGATTCAAGTAGTAATGTCAATACATAGTAAACACACAATAGGCCAATTAGTTTACTAGACAAGTTCGACTGGTATGAGCGTACACTGAATTAATCAACATGGTACCACTATCATCGATCATCGTATGACTCAGATTCACCGAATGCATACTCAAATGCAACATGTGGAGACATGTGATAATCATATAGGCATTTAACAAACAATCTAAGTACAACACTCATTTGAGCAGTTTATCAACATATTGAACATGCTCTGAACATTTCAATTCATCCATAAATTGCATAATTAAAATTAATATTATATGAACAAAATTGTACATATAGATAAAGTAATTGAGAATTCCATCTCAAAACCCTTATTAAATTCAATTCATCAAACACTATCTCATTTAGACATTTTTTCAAACACATAGAACATGTTATTACACATATGTATTTTATACATATATCACATAGTTGAAATTAAGACTGCATGAAGGAAATTGTACATCTAGATAAGGTAGTTGAGAATCCTATCTTAATGCCCTTAATAAATACAATTCATCAGACAATTTCTCATTCAAACATTTTATCAAACACTTAGGCTACACATTGCCACATATATGAACTAAATTAGTTATAACATATATTATGGCAAATCCTTTCACAAAGGAGTTGTCATGCATACAAAAATCATATATTCTAGGTTAATAGTCATGACAAACACAAATCATAATAGCAATTTCATTCAAACATTTCAACAAACACATCGAATGTGTTATATATTCACATAGTTCACACACATGTATTATTTATCTAATACATCATAACTAAGATCATATGGTGGGAAATAAGTCAGACATAAATCATTAACTGACATTGAAAGCCTTGGAAACCATAACTTAAATGTTTATAGTCCGTACCTTTCACCAATACGCCGATTACGAACATTGTTTGTACACTACACCTTTATCTACGGCACAACGGCTACCTAAATCATGAAATAGGTTGGCATTTCACCATTTCCTCTATTCGGATTCCTAAAATAGATTAGGGTTAGGATTGCTTACCCAAAAATGAATTTGGATTTGATGGTGTAACGACACGGGAGATGATACGGCATGTGGAGTGGTGGGAATGAATCCCAGCAACTCTCTCTCTCTCTCTCTCTCTTCTCCTCACTTTTTCCTCCTCTTTTCTCTCTTCTGTTTCCTAGGGTTTGAGAAATTTGTATGTATTGAGAGAGGGGTGAATTTGTTGGAGCATAAAAAATCATCATGATGGAAAATCCAAAGATGAGAAAAAAAAAACCATACAAAGTGAAGAAACAAAGAAGGGAAAAAATGATGTGCGCGAATCGCGCAACAAGACTAGTCTTTGCGTGGTTCACTTAATCGGTAGAAATAATCTTAGGCATCGCGCATCCAGAACAGGCGTTGTGTGAGAGGAAAAGATCATTTTATCCGTGCGCGGATCGCACACCAGAAAAAACCGTTGGGCAGATCGCACGACTATCTTTACCCTTGCGTGGGTAGTGTAACCATAAATAGACACAGATCGAGATGAATGGCTAGAATTGATCCAAGGTGGGGCCCATGGCACAAGAAATGAGGGTTGGCATAGTGGAGGCCTATAAATACCCCACTCCCCTCCTCATTTGGGATGGAAGGTTTTCTAGAGAAAGTTAAAGCTCTGAAGATAGATTGAAGGTGAGGAGCAGAGTCAGTTGCGTGGGTTGCACAACTGGGATACTAAGCTGTGCTGATCGCGTAACATAGGAGAGAAACTGCATGGATCGCACACCCAAGCACTATGTTACGCTGGCTGCGCAGCTGGTAATTCAGTTGCACTGGTCGCGTAACTAGGTCACCATGTGGCCAAGAAAAAAAGTGGTCGAAATGCTGCCGAAATCATTGGAGTTCTACCTTCACTGCTTCAAGCCCTCTCCTTGGCATAACGGACGAGTTTAAAAGGGAAATTGATTGATTAAATTCAACATTCCTCCTAAGTACTTAGGAGATGACCAAAATAGCACCGGAATGCTGCTGAATTTGAGATTTGACATATAACCTTATTATTACCATTTATTCAATATTTTATCTTGGAATCAAGGGATTTGGAAGAGATGTATATGAAATCAGAATCAATAATGCCATGATTATTGTATGAAATCTCTTTGTTATATTGGAATAAAATAAATTCCTCAAATTAAACACATTTGTTTTCTTATCGAAATAAAATGGCGACTCTGCTGGGGACTTATTTTTTTATTATTATTCCAATAACCCCCCCCCCCCCCCCCCCCCCCCCCCTTCATCTCATTGATAGAATATTTACTCTGGAGATTTTAATTATAAATATACTTTGTCATTGAAGGCTTTTGAATCAAACTACAAATCAAAATCAATGACAACTACTGCGATGAAAGTGAGGTTCTGTTTCACTCCTAATGGGTTCATGATAGAATGCATGTCGGACTCGCCTCAGAAATACAGGACTCAACTGCTTACATACAAGAACAGCTTGGCGCAAGTTACAGTTGGGGTCGTATCTGCTTCACCTCCGTCGTCAGAAGGAGATAAAGACTGGACCCTAGTAATGACTCATAGGATAAGAACATGAAATGCAAGGAATCATTGAACAAACCTACCTTCATCGAGAGCTAAGGGCCCTATGACGCGCAACGCAGCCAGAAGAAATCTTAAACTCGCTCCCCCTGCAATTTATGCCAAATGAGCAGTTCCACAATTAACATCATGCGACTTTCTGGCTTTAATCGCCCCAAGAGGCAGATGGACGAAAGAGTAAAAGGGTAAAGAACTAATGATGGGATCACTAACGCTCGTGTCACCCCAGTCAAGCTCGCCGATGTCCGTATCACCCCAATTGATCGATAGCATAGGAAGTACACAAGAGTCACATGATACTCCACTTTCTCCCCTCTTTGTAAGCCCCGTGATGTCAAAGTCCTCTCGCTCTACTCCAGCTACGGCTTCATCAAAAAGTAGAGAAGCCACAGTACACATGGTCGAGACAAACCGGGAAGATAAGTCATCTACTGAGGATCGTATTAATGAAATGACAGTAGCACAAAGAGCGCTAATGGATGAATGCAAAAAGCTCAGGGAAGCACTACCAACTCTTGCACATAATGTGGCCCAAATTGCGGCTCCACCAACAACAGGTGCAGTAAATGGACATGAAAGCCATCCTGAACACTCTCACCCACAAGGGATAGGATCAAGAGGATCTATTCTGGTTGCGAGGACTGTAACACAAGACGACGTAAGACAAGTCATTGAAGAAGCTGTCAGAATGGAAAGAGTGCACAAATACTGGTTGTTTCAGGTATCAGACACTGTACTCAAGGGAAGTAGAAGATATCCCCTTTCCAGCCAACTTCAAGCATCTGGACTTTCAAAAGTTTAATGGGGAAGGATCACCAGAAGAGCACTTAATGCACTTCATCACCAGCATGGGAAATTTTTCTACAATACTTCAGTATTGCTTACGGTTATTCGGGTCGTCACTAACAAGCAAAGCATTCTGATGGTATTCCAGTTTAGCTCCAGGGTCTATATGTACGTGGGAGGAGATGCAAGACGCCTTCATGTCAAACTTCTTCTCTTCAGAACGTGACGTGAGCATCACAAAATTGACTTCTATATGGCAAAGAGGAGAACCAGTTGAAAAATTCATAGATAGGTGGAAGACATTAGGAGCTTCGTGCAGGCAATTGCCAGAAGAAAAAGAATAAGTCAAGATGTGCCTGAACTCTATGGAAATGGGAATCACATTTCGACTCACTAGCACTGATATCCAAACTTTCTGCGACCTAGCCACCAAGGCTCATGCTTTAGAATTAATGACTCGTAAGATGCCAGCCTTTCACCATGAACCAGGTAGGAAAATACCCAGTAAGATGGTCGTAAATACCGTCAAGTAAGATAAAAGAAGTAAGGGCACAAGGGATTTAAAAGATAAGACACAAGAACATAAAGAAGGGTGACAACAGTCAAGAAACAGATATGACAGGAAGAGGGTTAGAGTGCTTAATTCTCACGAAGGATTCGCTTTCGACAAAGAAGATGTTATCCCTATGATGAATCAGCTACTGAAAGCCGACACAATTCGTTACCAGAACTCAAACATCCTGAAGATGTGACAAACTAGGGAAAAGGATTTCTGCCGTTATCATCGTCTGATAGGGCATCCGATGAAAAATTGTTATATGCTGAAGTGTATAATACAGGGAATGATAAACAAAGGAAAAATAGTAATCGGTGAAGAAAAAGAAAAGAGTACCATGGCAACGGTGAATACACTCACAATCAAGGAAAGGTCTTAAAGATGAAAAGGAGGAAAAAGAACATAAGGCTGTAAAGAAGGTATCAATGATCACCCTGAGATCAGGAAAGAAGAAAATAAGCCCTGCAAAACAGAAGGCAGGGGGCATAACAAAAGAAGCCACTGAAAGATAAGACAAAGATGATCAACTGTGCGGAGAACACTATCCCACCATAAAATGGACACCTTCTCAAACATGAAGGTGGCAAGCTTGACGTACTCCACCTTGGAATAGTGTGGCAGCCTTAGCAACTTAGAGATGTGGTCAATCCAGTACTCGGCCTCCTCAGTTCTCTGAGTACCCATGAAAGTGGGAGGCCACAAGCACTGGAATCACTCAAATGTGCCGCTGACACTAGTGTTCCCAACAGGGTGCATAGGTGACGCAGGTGGAGTCACCCCCATCGACTGAGCAAAGATACCAACCATGAAGGTCAAGAATTATTACTGTTGCTGCTACTGTATCTGCTGTTGCTGCATCAATAGCATCATCTGCTCTAGCCTATCAGGAGGCAGAGAAGACTGCGATGCATGAGGCATCGACGTAGACACACGGTTCTACTCAGGAACCGAAGGTGTGACAGGAGGCACCACAGAAGGTGTCACAAGAGTCGACCCAGCAGTAGGGCCAGACGCTGGCTGAGAATCTGGCATAGGATCTAAGTAAGATGGGCCCAAACAGGGGTTCGTATAGCTATCACTCAGGGGAGGGCCCCCATCAAGCGACTCACACAAAGAGAGACGAGCCGAAGTCCTCGAGCCCTTAGGTGGCATACCCTACATATAATAGAGGGTGCAACTAGTGAGATTAAGCATACACACAATCCATCCACACAGTATTAACATCACAACTCAATGAAACAACATGCATTTCATTCAACAAAATTGTCACAATACAGGAAGTGCAGCATTACATGGATCATGATAGAGAAAGCATGTGAGGTAATACAACTAAGCTTTAAACACTAAAACAACTATCAAACTACTACGCCTATAAAGGCTACACATAAGAACAAGCAACAAATAAACAAACAACAACTACATATAGAACTATTCAGCGAAATCTAACGATAGAGGAGGGACACCCTTATCCTATAGACAGCATAAGATAGACTTCAAAGTGCGAGTTACTTTCTTGAACTTGTGCTTCACGAGGCCCCGCGGATCCATGATATCCTGTCGTAGGGTGGCCTGACCCTTCTCAAGCCTAACTACATGGGCTTCTCTATCAGCCCGATCAGGATCATGCTCCTGAGTCGCAAGAGGAGGACTCTCATCCGTATCCTGGGCCTCTTCTTCTTCCTCGTCCTGCTCTTCTTCTCCTTCTATTTTTTCTCCACCTTCATTACTCTCTTCCTCTTTTCTCTCGGTCTCATCCTCACTCTCTTTAAGTAGGGCTTGCCGTTGTCGTGGCCTGATATCCATTTGATTGAGTTTAGTCTCGGTGATGTAATGGATCGGTGCTGGCAATTTCGCCTTGAGTCTATAGCCAAACTCAAGTGTAATCCTGCATATGAGTTAGCCAAATGGGATCGATTCAGTCCTTCTATTAGAACGTGCGATAAGGACTATCTATCGCAGGACATATGTAGGCACACACAACTTTTCTCCCTGCCCCACCTAATACATGAAGTCCACCATCAGGCACGTGCACTCACTGCAGTTACTCCACCTAGGATAGACGTTGAACGTGCAGATGTGGTGAAGCGGGAAAAAATTGTCCATCATATTGGTCGCTAAGAGGCTTCTGTTAGGCTGTTATTCAACCAGACGACCATAAAGGAACCATGTGCGGCAATCCCTTTCACGAGAACTACTCAGATTCTTCTCACTTGCATGGACCTCGTCAAGTGGCACGTTTAGAAGCTGAGATATCAAAGCAACGTTGATTGTGGCCTCCCGATCTCTTTCAACTGGAATCTTAAACTATAAGGGCTCCAATGTTGGCTCTCGAATGTGGGCGTAGAAGGCTCGGACAGTGATCACATTTGCACGGTGCTCACCCTTAAATAGCGGACCCCACTTAGCTTCCACCATGTGCTTAAATAACAAGAACTCTCCAAATAGCCATGCATCTACATGAGCTTCAAAGAAGACCCTACGACCCTCATAAACACCATGATACAGCTCCGCCAACAAAGCTCTTCCTATGGGAGCATGGGGATCTAGATCCCGCTTCATCTGCAACTCCCGAGCGGGGCTTGAACTTGCTGTGGTACCTCTCGACCTTCTAGAACAGGTGGGGTGACTAGGCCTGGCTTCATATATGGGAGTTGTCTTCTTTTTCATGAAAGAGAGAATGGTGGAAATGGAAAATATGGCCGTAACAAGCTCGAATAGGGCCATGAAAAATGAAAGAAAAGAAGGAAATGGGATGGGTGTTGGTCGTCCATGAATTTGAGACTTAAAGTAGGGATTTGAGTGCTCAAATGAAAAGGAAAATAAAGTGAAATCAGCAATAGAGGTGGGTTTTGAGATGAGTAGAGAGAGGGTGCACGAAAATGGAAGAAGAAAGGGTTTGGAGAGGGATTTTATGGAGTTTTGAGAAGTATTTTTGGAAAAGGAAAGCTTGGAGTGGTAGTATGTGAAGGGATAATGATTTGGGAGGGGTTTTAATCAACCAACCATGGAGGAGTGGGCCACACTAGGCCTTAGGAGTGTCGGCCCGACCGGCCTAGCTCGTCTGGGCCCACTGGGCGGCGAGGCCTCACTGGACATCTCGACGAGGACTCGCCCCACCGACGAGGTCCTCCCCTCCCCCTTCCTCCCCCCTTGGATCTAAAAATATGTGGGTCCCATGTTGGGTCCCCCTGGAAGTGCCCCGATTGGGCCCCTACTCCGTTTCAACTCGTTTCGGGTCATTTTGAATAAAATCTGATACATATTTGTATATACCAATTTTTAATAGATAGAATGAGATGAAACATGATCTAAACCTATCGATTGATGATCTAGAAGTGGTTTGGGGTCGTCGTGTATGATCAGGGGTGTGCACGGACTCAATCTCAGTGATCGTTTATAGTAAACTTTCGCCAATTGGAAAAACTGGGAGTCCTAAGCTTCTTTCTAGATTTTTCTCGTACCCTCCTATGCTAAAGTGGCATCAGCGTGCATCGTGTGACCAAAACCCAGGTCCATTTTAATCCATATCACGCTTTGATACCAACTTGTAACGCCCTGAAAATTGAGGGTCGAGCATAGCTCAGCTCCCAAGTTCCAAAACATCACTTATGCAACATATTTAATGATGGATGTATGTTGTCTGTATTAGTGCATAAAACATAAAATAGATTAAGACAAATCAGTAAACATAATTTAGGGACAATTAGAATACGCAAGCAGAAGTCTGAAATACATAAATAAACTAACATAAGTCCTCAAGTTAAGTATGCTCTATCAGGTCATAATTACAAGTCATGTCTCAAAATACATGTATAAAAATGTGATAAACCACTACAAACATAGCCCTGAATCCCCATCGATCAAGACATGGCTCACATGAACCCGCTTGAGAACTACATGAATGAGAATGCCTCCTCGTCATCATCAAACTCCAACTTCTCCTTGCAGGCATCACCATCACCTGTAGCTAAGTCAGAGTCTGGTTAGTGTTTAAGTACCATCCCATGACGTGGGAGTGAGTGATCAAGTCAGTGGAACTATACAGCAAAGGTTAACATGTTGTCAATTCAATCAAG
This sequence comes from Magnolia kwangsiensis, assembly GCA_037074715.1. NCBI lineage: Eukaryota > Viridiplantae > Streptophyta > Magnoliopsida > Magnoliales > Magnoliaceae > Magnolia > Magnolia kwangsiensis. The sequence continues at coordinate 77,302,538 of CM073578.1, forward strand.
CAGTAATGCTAAAGCAGTATAATCAAACATGTCCTAGATACTCTTGTTAATTCAAGAATGATATGAGGTAATGATGCATTCCCTCACTCGAACTCCCTCTTACGACAACATCTAACGATCGCAACATGAATTACTACCACAGTGCTCTACACCAACGCCAACGGCACATGCAGTGCGATGTTATGAGCATGATTACCAAGTTCTTATTAGTCCTTTTCATACAACAGGATTGGAAAGCTAAGGTACCTCCCTTATATCAATTCCCAAACAATGATCCATTCTAAGGTCGTCAGTCCTAAAAAATCTCATACGATATTATATTTCTAGATCGCTGTAAAGGGCTCATCACCAATTAGAGTAGACCAACAGCTCAAATAGTGTCCCATACAACCATAATAAGCTCATGAGTCTAAGTTGCTCATTGGTCACTACAGGGAGACTTGTCGCCCCAGCGTAGGTCGACAGCTCGACCACGGTGTCCCATACCACCATGTCTGGCTCATGAGTCTTAAGGGATCGTGGTACCAAGGTTAACGAAATTTCACTGGTGAGTTTAGTACCCTAGATTCAAATAGTAGTGTCCAAACATGGTGAATATACATCGGCCAATCGAGTTAATTAACGAGCTCGACTAGGACGATCGCACGTTGAGTTAATTGACATGGAATGCATAAGCACTCCGTGTGGCCTAACCACTATCGAACATCCCAAGTATGGCTCGAATTCGTCAAACACATCCTGCGTGGCAAAAATAACCTCAACCACCCGTTCGAGAACTGTTACCGATTACCTGGACTATGATATAGTCCCAAACACGTACAATCTCAATAATAGACATTTAAATCAAATCCTATATTCATATGAACATGTTATGAAATATAGCTTAAACATGGATACAGTGCTTGGAGGAAATCATACACACAGTTAACATGAATAAATAGGCTAAACCGTTCATGGAGGAAATCATACACATAGTTAAATAGTTCAAGGAGGAAATCATAGACACAAACAAGGTAATTAAGATTCATATCTCAACATCCTTATAAATCACACTTTACTAAATAATAACTCATTCAGGCATTTATACAAACACTTAGACTACACTATTCAACATACATCATGTATGTCAGCCACATTACATATTAGGGCAAATCCTTTTGCCAAGGAGTTGTCACATATATAACAACTATGTTCCTACGACGATTAATCATGGCAATTACGAATTCAAATTCCAAATGCATACAAACATTTCAATAAACACATGAAATACTCTATTTACAACATAGGTTATACATATACGTAAAATAAAACAGATATCGCATTTAGCATGTGTAATAGCGTCCACGTCAATAATAAATCATTATCAGACATTGAAAGTCTTGAAAACCATAACCTATACGTATATAGTCCGCACCTTACGCAGATAAATGTGTAACGGATATGATTTAGACGTGAAGTCTTCGTCAACGGCAGATTGGGAACCTAAGGCATGAATTGGGTTAGCTACAACAACACTTAGACTATTCTAAGCTCCAAAACAGGTTAGAGTTTGATTGTCTTACCCAAAAATGGAATTAGAATCACCAAAATAAGGATTCAGATGCGATGGATTAAGCACGTAGAGCAGCTGGGAAGAGTCCCAAGGTGAAACACCAACTTCTCTCTCACTTTCTCTGTCTTATCCTAGCTAGGGTTTAGAATTCATATGGAATATGTGAGAGAGGGTTTAAGACCCTTATATAGGCACAGAACTAACAGAAACAGTCCCAGGGTGATGGTATACTTAGGTTATAACCAAATCGTGCTTATTCCGATCCAATGGAGCATTTCTAGAGGTCCCTTTACTAAATGCAGTCGGACTTAAGCTCACTGATAGTGGATCTTAAGCAAGTTAAGTTTTCATTCCGATGTAGTTTCCAGTTCGATCGGGGCGGACCAGTTTCAGTTCAACGGTAACCAAAACTTGATCAGGGCCACAAGTACATAGTCATGTGTGGGACATTTCCCCTGATCCGAGGGTAACTTTGGGTCAAATTCCAACGGTCATAATGCTTATAATCGGTCCACAAGTGACACAACTCAGATTACTTAAATTCATATTTAATTTTCTAAAAACCTTCACGTTCTCACACTCTTCACTCCAGACTCAAGGAAATAGTCTCAGGACCTCATCTGGACTTGATTTACGAGGTGATAGTCAAGTCCAACTAGGCGGTTATAATTGTCTAAGTTCATCGCTATTGGACTTTCGATGTGTGGTCCAGGTCCAATACGGGGTTTCTGAATGCTCCCGAGAGTAACTGGGTTTAGATTTGAATCCTAAATTTTAGGGTAATGTAGCATTACTAATTCCACAGGTTTTGGGTATAGCGGATCGTATTTAAAGTGGTTGGTGCTAATTTCACAGGTAATCTAGTTTAGCGCATGTTAATCCTCGATAAATTTCTAATGGATTGGGTTCTAAAGGATTTCTGCTAGAGGTGGTACTCGGGTCTTTGTACGGATTTTTTTTCCAAGATGTTACAGTAAATGTTATAATACATCCAGAGATCTACATTTTCCGTATCCCTAGATCATAAGCAGAATATGTCAAAGTATTGGTTTTTCATCTACCACTGATCCTGTACTTCCACTTAAAATCTTTAATATCAAGAACATTCGCAAAATGGATCTAGTCTACCACAAGTACAAAGAAGGCGGCATTCAAGAAAAAGGAGGCGAAGGAGTTGGTGACTCTCACACGGAGGAAACTGAGATGGAAGGAGGTGAATCCGCTAGAACTGATCCAGCCCCATCTATGTCAATACTTGGACATAACAAACGATACAAGCTGGACAGGATCGAAGTGATTCAGCGAGACTTTCACTCAATGCAAGAACGACTAACAGTCCTAGAGTGGGTTGTCCACAAGGTACAACAGTCTGTACAACAGTTGGTCGACCTGATGACATGTCACCGAGTTGACACAGCTCCATCTCACTCTACTCCCTAGCACTAATTTCTGAATGTTTTCACACACACTCACTCTTTAACTCAGCTTACGAACTATAGTATCTTTTTTAATGTTCTACGCTTCCTAGAGTGCATGTGACAGCTCTTTATTCTGCACAAGCGAAAAGTTTTTTTTTTTATATATGCCCATGGATGGGTTGAATTACTGGTTATAATATCTGGGTACCCTCAAATGGGTTTTGTTTTGTTTTTTTTTTTTGGATAATAGTTAAACTACTATTGTCTATGGCAGTATATTTTTGGATACTGATTGACTATGGCTGCATATAATTCTATTTTGATTGCCATAGTGATATATGAAATCCCCTAGTTAAATGGAGTTTCTGCTATGAATGCATGTGATTTTCATGACTATCTTACCTGACCTATTTAATATGCATTCATATTCTCTCAAGATGATGTATGGTTTACAATGATCTCATCTTTATACATCTCTATCTGAAGTTCTTCCATATGCTTAAAATCTTCAGTCAATATCACTTGTTATGCCTTTGCCAATGACTGACAAAAAGGGGGAGAAAAGTTAAAACACCCCATGTGCAAAATTGGATATTTATGCTTTTATATGTTGCAAGTGTAAGGGGGAGTAGCTGCACCAAGAAAAGGGGGTTTACAGTAAGGGGGAGCAAACTATGGCTTCGTACATGAATGTGTTAGAATTTGTAAAATTGTGTAAACACATGTACACACAATTTAGGATGTGTCTGTCAAGATATTACGATAGGGTGTTTTGATATTTTATCACGTAATTGACAAAGGGGGAGATTGAAAGTGCACCTACTAGTACCCTGGTTTGTCAATTAGCGCAGACGTTGAGTCAGTCGGACTACAGAGCCTCACAGAAAGAACAATTCAAGCACCTACCTCAACTGGATGCGTGGAAGCTCATCATAGGTGAATCATAGCCTCACATCCCATATCCCAAAACACTAGGTGATTAAAACCCTTAAAATCAACTTAGAACACATGAGGGTTTTTGGGATAAGTGAACTTTTTCAATCATCAGAAAATCTCTAAGTTTGCTTGCCCTGTCGATTATATCGATACACATTTTAATATGATAAGCCTGCACTGTCGATGTATCGATACACCTATCAATAGGAGGAGTAAAAGTGTCCACCAACCAAATACTCATCTGAATGGATTTATCGATATATTGATACACCTATTGATATCATCAATATTCAAATATCGAGCCCATCGAAAGTGGGTCGATTATATCGACAAGCAGATTTTCAGTGCCCCTGTTTCTTTAAAGAAAATCACTATGTTCTTCGATATATCGATGCCCTTTCCGATTAAACTGAATTTAAATATCGATCATACCAGAAGGCCATCGATCATATTGATAGTGGGTGCGCATTTCTTCCAGCAAATATTTCAGGATGTTCTTTAACCTTTGATTGGGGGCCACTCAGGGAAATAGATATTCTTATGTCGATGTTATCGAGCCATCATCGATTGGATCGAGACTAGACATAAACTGACCAGCGTGCTTATAGGTAAATCTATTTGATTTATCAATCCCATCGACAAGGCCTCGATATCATCGATATTCAAATTCTGATAACATCGATTGCCCTCGATCATATCCTAAAAACCTGAAATATTTCATGAGTAGTCTCTCTCATTTTTCAAATGTCGATAGATCGATCCCAATATCGATGGAATCAGAGTTCAAAATCTAATGACATCGACACCAGTATCGATCCCATCAACCAGCTGGCAAAAGATTTCAAAGGTGTATGACATTTGAGTTTGTGTTATCGAGCGGACAATCAATCTCATCGAGAGTATACGTTTGATGATATCGAACTCTGTCATAAATATGACCATTTTATATCCACTGGAACTTTTTGCCTATATATAGAGAGACCCATCCATATTGCTGGTAGAGAAAGAAGAGAGTGCTTTTATGTGTTTTACCTTTAGATCATATACCCAAAGACCTTTCTCTTATGGGAGTTCATCTTCCAATCCACTCTCATTCATTGACATTTAATAGAGTAAATTGGAAAATGAGCTTTCGCATTCAAGGATCCTTCAGCAACTATCCTAACAGCATATCATTAAGCTGTGATGCCTTGAATGAATAGATGATGGGAATCACTCTATCTTCCTTATAGAAAAATTCTAAAAGAGCAGATTTTCGTCCTAACCTCGACCTAACCCGAAGCCAAGTACCAGTATATCTTTTGTGTTGCGGATTAAGGGAGCTAAAGACTCTTCAACAACAAGACAGAGATCTTCATCACTAAGCTAAATGGGACTCATCAACTTATCTGTAAGTACCTAGAGTCCAGAGGACACTTGTGATCATTCCTTTCTAGGATTATGTAACACCCCGGATTTTTACCAACCTGGGATTAGACGTCCTTAGGCAATGGGTTAACTAAAACACCTGGGAAATCGCTCAGAACCCAATTCCATAGCCAAAGAAATCATTTAGGATTAATTCCTTTAGAAACTAAGCCTAAGTTAGCTAGCGCTACGCTGGAGTAGCTGTGAAATAGTCCCTGACCGCTTTAAATACGTTCTACAAGACCCAAAGCGAGTAGAACCAATGACGCTATAATACTCTAAAACCTCGGATCAAACTCTAAACCGGTTTGTTCTCTGGACCTCTTTGAAACTTTGTATTGGATCTAAACCGCACGTCGAAAGTCTGATACCTACTATCTTAGACCATTAGAACCGCCTTGTTGGACTTGACAATCATTTCGAAAATCAAGTCCAACCAACATTCACAGGCTATTTCATTGAGCCTGGAGTGAAGAGAGTGAGAATAGGGTCAGATTTGGAATTTGAAATTCAAATCTGGCACACGACTTGACGCGTCAGTATTAAGCGTTCTGACCGTCAGAATTCAGTAAAATTACACCCTTGGATTAGGAAAAATTTCTATTTCATATCATGAGACTTGTAGACCTGATCTACGTGCGGTGACCGCTGAACTGAAACTGGACCGCCACGTGTGATCTACGAACACTGATGGTCTGAAAACGGGATGTGAGCGACATCCAATGCGCATGACTTAAGTCCGATCGGGTTCGGCTAGGGGACCACTAGAAATGTCCTTTTGGACCGAAACAGGCCCGATTTGGATATACCTTAAGTATACTTTGTTCCCAAGCCTGTTTTGGGCACATTTGGGCTTATAAAAGGGGTTGAAACCCTCATTCCTCTCTCCCATCTGAAATTGAAAAAATCCCTAGATTGAGAGAGAAAAGGTGAGAGATTGTGAGAGAGAGTAGGAGAGAATTTTCCTGCTGCTGCACTACCTGTTGCACGTGCCTTAGCAACACGCACTAATCACTTTGTCGGTGATTTCTCCGCATTTCTAGGTAAAAAAATACCCTAAATTGTTGCTGATTTGCTGATCCTTAGTTTTCATAGCCTGGTAGCTGATAGATCTTGTAAATCAGGTTGCCTATTCACCGTAGACGAAGCGTATACGCTCCGTTCGAATCGCTTCACCTATAAGAGAAAAGGTGCGGATATTAAAGGCTTTGATTGACTGTTTCCAACGCTTTCAATGTCGTTTAATAGTATATTATCGACGACAACGCCGTTTGACATGTACAACATGCTGTTTGTTTCCTGTTTCGAAAGCAGACGAAGAATATGAGATTTAGGGCATTTTAGTCATTTATAGGAAATACTGTTTTCATCCATAATTTGCTGATGTGATTGACATGGCTTCTTGTCGCATTAGAATACTAGGAATGCGTGCATAATTAGTTTGGCGAAGAGATTTGCCTAAATGCGCACTTTGAGTCGACATACTATATGTAGACTTAAGTGTGTAGTTTAAGTGTTTGTATAAATGCTTATATTAGTATGTATTGAATTAAATGGTGTTATGAATTAGTTTGAGATTGATTTCTCAATTAATATGCTGATGTAAATGGTTTCCTACATGTTAACTATATGCATGATTTCATTGTATGTATGAAATGCATGTGCGTGATGATTTACTTAAGTTGTATGTTATAACATGTGTTAACATGCTCACATGGTTGTATTTCATTTCCAATACTCTTACATGAATTGCTGATGTGAATTCATATGTGTTTGGGACTATACCTAGTCTAGGCAGTCGGGAACTGAGAAAATTCGTGGTTGGCTTATCTTTGTCACAAACGACGCGTCGATGAACGCGAGTCGTGTTTTGGAGTTGACGGCAGTAGTTAGGCCACACGAGGTGTTTTACACACTTCATGTTGTTCGACTTGAGATGCGATCGTGCTAGTCGAGCCCGTCAAGTAACCCGACTGGCCATTGTATGTTCACCCTGTATGAGTCATAACTGCTTGAACCTAGGGTATTGAACTTACCATTGTAAACCCTGTTAACCATGGTACCTTGATCCACGAAGACTCATGAGCCGGGCATGGTGGTATGGGACACCGTGGTCGAGCTGTCGGCCTACGCTGGGGCCACAAACCTCCCCGTAGTGACCAGTGAGCACCTATGACTCGTGAGCAGATTATGGTGGTATGGGACACTATATTCTTGCTGTCGGCCTACACTGATCAGGCGACGAGTCCTTTGTAGTGCCACGAGTGTATTCTGAGTCTACGGGAGGCGACGACCCTTCCATAGCAGTGAGAGTACAGTAGGCCTGTATTGATAAGGTGATGGGGGAGCGGTGCAACGAGTGCGAGCAACAGCCCTGGCAGCCCGTGCAGTGACCTAGAAAAATATACATTGTATGAGATTACTAGGAGTGACGACCCTAGACAGGATCTGTGTTGGGAATGATATAAGGGAAGTACCTTAGTTTCCCAATCCTGCTGTTTGAATGGACTAATAACAACTCGAAAATCATATCACCATAACATTACATGTGCCTGGAAGATGTGGAACACTTGAGGGATGATTGCATGCCGCGGTCGTAAGATGGTTCTGTATGAGGGAGATCGTTGGTGAGGGCATACATCACGTCATGTCATATTGCATTAACAACAGTATTATGAATGTTTGATTTACTGCTTTACTATTATCGCATGATTGATTTGAGAACATGTTAATCCTTGCTCTATTATTTCACTGAGTTAGCTACTCACTCCCACATTACGGGATGGTGTTTCCGGACACCCACCAGTCCCTATTTTGGTTGTAGATGATGGCGCTGCTTGAGAAGAGGAGCTGGACTTGATGATGATGAGGGGGATCCCTCCTTTATGCGTGTTCTGATTGACGGGATTACAGGGAGGTTGATTAGATACCTTGACACTTGTCATTTTATATTTTTAGAGCACTCATGTATATTCTTTTTATTTACTTTTGAAGTATACATGTATGTATATAACCTGGTAACATGTTCACACTCTGGAGACATACAACAATTTATATATGTTATACATACCATCACAGTCTTCCGCTTGTAAATTTAACTGTCTCTAGAGTATGATATGTTGTTTTGGATTAATCCCACTCACGTTTAATACATCAACATAGACAAAATTCAATCATACACATTTATGTTGCATAAGTGATGTTCTGGAACTCGGGAGTGGAGTTTTTACTCGACCTCTCAATTTTCGGGATGTTACAGATGGTATCAGAGCATGATTTAGATTAAACCGGGCCTAGGTTATGGTCACACGACGTACGCTGTCGCTTCCTTCGACTTAGGTGGGTGCGAGAAGGGTCTAGAAACACTTATAGGATCACAGATTCACCAATAGGCGAAGACTATTCGAATCGATCGCACGATCGAGTCCATAACGCATCTAGGGTCGCGCGAAGCGACCTGAGTAGCTCGTAGGTTGTAGGTAGGTGGGTTGAGATGTTCTGTGAATAGTTCTAAACCCATAAATGTGAATCCTTGGGCTATGGGACAGCCACAACACCTGCATTCAATCGCTAGGGCTTAAAAACCCCGTTTCACCTAAATTCTTCAAAATTCTTCCTCTCACCACTCCATTCTTCAATTATTTATTATTATTTTCATGTTAGGCATTGATCATAATGTGAAAATGATATAAAATCATACTTCGACAGAATTTTACAGTGAATAATTAAATTTCATGAAAACTGGCCATTAGGCCATTCTAAGTTTACTTTCTTTAGCAAATAATGGGCTATATGGATGTATTAGCTCCTTCCCACCCAAAATCATATGCTGCATGATAGGAGATTGCATTCGGGTTTACATATTGGCCCTAGAAATCCCCGAATGCATGTTTGGGCCCCCTAAGGCAAACTACAATGAACCAAAGTGGGAACCATACTTTTTTGGGGTCCCTAGGGCAGGGGGAACCTAGCCCATATGGCCTCCATCACTAGTTTGCAAGTTCACCGGCGATGTCATCGCCGATTCGACGATGCATCGCCGGTCAAACTCTTCCGTTGGGTCTGGCCTTTGGGCTGGAGGAGTTTGGGGGCTAGGGTAGCCCCCTGGTATGCGGGCCATACCTTGAAATCCCCCAAAAGATGTACCTCCTTCACAAAATTCCCCTCCAAGCTCTCCTTTCTTCACATTTTTGCTGTCTTCCCCTCAAATCTCGATGCCAAACCTCTCCCAATCTCATTTTCGGTCACAACCGACCCTACTCCATCACTTACAGCCATTGGCACTCCCTTCCTCTCCATTTTCATTGTTTGGAGCTCCCACATCCTCCATGAAAGGCTAAAAATCGTGTGGAGCTCCATTCCCCTTTTTCCTTCTCTTTTCTTTTTGAAAATCCAGCCTTTGGGAGCTTGATGCATCCCTCTACAACGACTAGATTTCATTCTGTCCATTTGGGCAACAATTTCTCCGCATTTCCTCCTCTTTCCATGGCTATTGTTAAGGCTGTTTCAGCCTTTTCCTCCCTTTCCATCGTCCTCTCTCTCATGTCCCTTTTATTTGATCCTCAGACTTGCGGAAACCTGCTTACCCATCCCATTTCTCCACGTTCTTTGCTTGTTTGATTACTGTTTGAAATTTTTGTGTTTTGTTGTTGTTAGGTAGAAAGTGTGTTTGTGTTAGTGGTTTGGGCTTAATAAAGCCGAATTTGGTTAGATGGAATGCATGCCGTTTCGTTCGCTGTAAGGTATTGTCCCTAGGTTGGGAGTATCCTGTGGTTGCCACTACCATATTGTAAATCCCGGGATTAAGCCTACAAAAATTAATTTTTATCCCACCCCACCCTCCTACCAAGCATGCCACTCCCTATCCTAATATGGGACTACGAATGCCGTTCCATTTAATACAACTTAATGCTACTAGCCATATAGGCCCTTGGCATTTTGGACCTAGTGTTAGCACTTCTAGATTGAAGGATCTGACGATATAGGAAAGCCAATTCTATTTAGATAATCTTGACCCTAAGCGATAGAGCAATTTCCTATATTAGTAATGGTATGAAACCATTTACCGTATAATCTTAGGCTTTGGATTATAGCTACTGAGTTACAAACTAGCCTACTAGTTACCTTAAGTAGTGTAAAGCCAGTATATGCTAAGGAATTGTAGGCTAGATTTGGTTGAAGTAGAACCTTATTCCTTCGATAGATCTCCTTATGACTTATAGAATTCTGTTGTTGCCCATAGGAAGAAACCATTCACTCTCAGGGAACATTTATAAATCCCTCAGATTGAACTTAGAATGTACTAGCACGTCCCTTAGAATTTCCTTCCCCAAGGGCTTATTGCATTCGGGAACGCGGAATAAAGAAAATGCAATTATCAGCGAAGTATTCGCGGTTTGAATCGACTTCCTAATCCTAGTGGTTACCAATAAATCCAATGCTCTGATCAAGCAGAAGATCGGCATCGACTAGGATTGAGGACTGATACAACAACTTTTCTGTCATCACGGGGCAGAAGGTTTGTGTATCCGGCTCAGACCCATTACACAACTATTCTTTCATGTTGGCCCGATCACCTACAACCACAAGTTATTGCCTTGCCCTTGGTAAATGTTAAGGACTTAAAGCCAGTAGAGGATTCGACATCTTGCCACCAACTAATACCTGCCCCTAAACTCAACCACAATAGAGATTAGGCTCATCTCTATAGCCATAGATACCAATGCCATAGAACGCATCATTAACAAAGGAAAACCACTGTGATGAGAGGTTGTTTCCTAATTCATGTCAAGGATATCCCCTAAGTTGCACCTCGTTCCGATATACGGAGCGATGCAAAGATTCTTGAACTTTAAGTAGAACCAAGTTTTAAGGGGGGTAGAACGTATTGAGTCCAATCCAGTTAGGTCAGTCAACGCTACCTTTCGATCAGAGTCGTGCAGCGGAAGCATGGTTGGCCTCTTCCCCACTGGCCCAGGATCAAAACATTTGAGTTAGGATGTACGTACGGTTAGGTCATTGAATAGGATTTGAACCTTCCTTAGAATGTCAAGAATGAAGTCTTGTTATATACTCTTTACCCTTCGCCAATTTTGGGGACGAAATTGTGTTTTAAGGGGGGTAGATTGTAACACCCCAGATTTTTACCAACCTGGGATTAGATGTCCTTAGGCAATGGGTCAACTAAAACACCTGGGAAATCGCTCAGAACCCAATTCCATAGCCAAAGAAATCACTTAGGATTAATTCCTTTAGAAACTAAGCCTAAGTTAGCTAGCGCTACGCTGGAGTAGCTATGAAATAGTCCCTGACCGCTTTAAATACGTTCTACAAGACCCAAAGCGAGTAGAACCAATGACGCTATAATACTCTAAAACCTCGGATCAAACTCTAAACCGGTTTGTTCTCTGGACCTCTTTGAAACTTTGTATTGGATCTAGACCGAGCGTCGAAAGTCTGATACCTACTATCTTAGACCATTAGAACCGCCTTGTTGGACTTGACAATCATTTCGAAAATCAAGTCCAACCGACATTCGCAGGCTATTTCATTGAGCCTAGAGTGAAGAGAGTGAGAATAGGGCTAGATTTGAAATTTGAAATTCAAATCTGGCACACGACTTGACGCGTCAGTATTAAGCGTTCTGACCGTCAGAATTCAGTAAAATTACACCCTCAGATCAGGAAAAATTTCTATTTCATATCATGAGACTTGTAGACCTGATCTACGTGCGGTGACCGCTGAACAGAAACTGGACCACCACGTGCAATCTACGAACACTGATGGTCTGAAAACGGTATGTGAGCGACATCTGATGTGCATGAACTTAAGTCCGATCGCGTTCGACGAGGGGACCACTAGAAATGTCCTTTTGGACCGAAACAGGCCCGATTTGGATATACCTTAAGTATACTTTGTTCCCAAGCCTGTTTTGGGCACATTTGGGCTTATAAAAGGGGTTGAAACCCTCATTCCTCTCTCCCATCCGAAATTGAAAAAATCCCTAGATTGAGAGAGAGAAAAGGTGAGAGATTGTGAGAGAGAGTAGGAGAGAATTTTCCTGTTGCTGCACTACCTGTTACACGTGCTTTAACAACACGCACTAATCACTTTGTCGGTGATTTCTCCGCATTTCTAGGTAAGAAAATACCCTAAATTGTTGCTGATTTGCTGATCCTTAGTTTCCATAGCCTGGTAGCTGATAGATCTTGTAAATCGGTTGCCTATTCTCCGTAGACGAAGCGTATACGCTCCGTTCGAATCGCTTCACCTATAAGAGAAAAGGTGCTGATATTAGACGCTTTGATTGACTGTTTCCAACACTTTCAATGTCGTTTAATAGTAGATTATCGACGGCAACGCCGTTTGACATGTACAACATGCTGTCCGTTTCCTGTTTCGAAAGCAGATGAAGAATATGAGATTTAGGGCATTTTAGTCATTTATAGGAAATACTGTTTCCATCCATAATTTTCTGATGTGATTGACATGGCTTCTTGTCGCATTAGAATACTAGGAATGCGTGCATAATTAGTTTGGCGAAGAGATTCGCCTAAATGTGCACTTTGAGTCGACATACTATATGTAGACTTAAGTGTGTAGTTTAAGTGTTTATATAAATGCTTGTATTAGTATGTATTGAATTAAATGGTATTATGAATTAGTTTGAGATTGATTTCTCAATTAATATGCTGATGTAAATGGTTTCCTACATGTTAACTATATGCATGATTTCATTGTATGTATGAAATGCATGTGCGTGATGATTTACTTAAGTTGTATGTTATAACATGTGTTAACATACTCACATTGTTGTATTTCATTTCCAATACTCTTACATGAATTGCTGATGTGAATTCATATGTGTTTGGGACTATACCTAGTCCAGGCGGTCGGTAACCGAGAAAATTCGTGGTTGGCTTATCTTTGCCACGAACGACGCGTCGATGAACGCAAGTCGTGTTCTGGAGTTGGCGGCAGTGGTTAGGCCACACGAGGTGTTTTACGCACTTCATGTCGTTCGACTTGAGATGCGATCGTGCTAGTCGAGCCCGTCAAGTAACCCGACTAGCCCTGTATGAGTCATAACTGCTTGAACCTAGCGTACAGAACTTACCATTGTAAACCCTGTTAACCATGATACCTTGATCCACGAAGACTCATGAGCCAGGCATGGTGGTATGGGACACCGTGGTCGAGCTGTCGGCCTACGCTGGGGCCACAAATCTCCCCGTAGTGACCAGTGAGCACCTATGACTCATGAGCAGATTCTGGTGGTATGGGACACTATATTCTTGCTGTCGGCCTACACTGATCAGGCGACGAGTCCTTTGTAAGGACCGCGAGCGTATTCTGACTCTATGGGAGGCGACGACCCTTCCGTAGCAGTGAGAGTACAGTAGGCCTGTATTGATAAGGTGATGGGGGAGCGGTGCAACGAGTGCGAGCAACAGCCCTGGCAGCCCTTACAGCGACCTATAAAAATATACATCGTATGAGATTACTAGGAGTGACGACCCTAGACAGGATCTGTGTTGGGATTGATATAAGGGAAGTACCTTAGTTTCCCAATCCTGTTGTTTGAATGGACTAATAACAACTCGAAAATCATATCACCATAACATTACATGTGCCTGGAAGATGTGGAGCACTTAAGGGACGATTGCATGCCGCGGTCGTAAGATGGTGCCGTATTAGGGAGATCGTCGGTGAGGGCATACATCACGTCATGTCATATTGCATTAACAACAGTATTAGGAATGTTTGATTTACTGCTTTATTATTATCGCATGATTGATTTGAGAACATGTTAATCCTTGTTCTATTATTCCACTGAGTTAGCTACTCACTCCCACGTTATGGGATGGTGTTTCCGAACACCCACCAGTCCCTATTTTGGTTGCAGATGATGACGCTGCTTGAGAAGCGGAGCTGGACTTGATGATGATGAGAGAGATCCCTCCTTTATGCGTGTTTTGATTGACGGGATTACAGGGAGGTTGATTAGATACCTTGACACTTGTCATTTTATATTTTTAGAGCACTCATGTATATTCTTTTTGTTTACTTTTGAAGTATACATGTATGTATATAACCTGGTAACATGTTCACACTCTGGAGACATACAACAGTTTATATATGTTATACATACTATCACAGTCTTCCGCTTGTAAATTTAACTGTCTCTGGAGTATGATATATCAGACAACATTCAATCATATACATTTATGTTGCATAAGTGATGTTCTGAAACTCGGGAGTGGAGTTTTTACTCGACCCCCCGATTTTCGGGATGTTACAGATTAGGTCTTAAGTGTTGCTCACCCTTTGAAGTCCTGATAGGAGGCCTCCGGTGGGAGTGTACGTTGTGGGTGCGTTGTGTGGACCCTTGCTCTGTGGAGAACATAAACATCGGGATGCGATGTATGGACCCTTGCTCTATGTGGGCATAAACATCTGGTTAAGAGTGCACCAGTAAAACTCCAGGGTTAGAGGTGAACCAAGTAGAAACCTCCGTGTAAAAGTTGAAGGTGAACCTGATTTAAAACCTTAGGTTTGAGGTGAACCCTAGGAAACCTCCTTAGTGAAATTTGGTACAATCAAGGGTTAAGTGCAACAGTCGGAAGTTGAGTAGATAAGTAGTCGAACCACTATAAAAATGACTGTGTTTGAATTTGTTATTATTTTTCATTGTGTGATATTCCTTACATGCTTTTATATTTGATTGTCTAAGATCACACCTCATATACACACACATTCTTATCCATCACAATCTTATATGCAACTTGTTTATCTTTCAAAAAGTTTGTGATTGGATCCTCTACAAGGCTTGGAAGCTAGTAGAGTTACATTTAAGTAATCCTGATAATTGTATATCTGATAGGATTAGTGCATAGGATTTTAAAAACATCATAAAACTTTAAAAAGTCCTATTCACCCCCTTTAGGACAAATTGGCATATTCCTACTTCGACTCAAACGGTCTTCACCGCTATTTCATAATGTACTAATATTAAGAGGTTGATATAAACTTAGTTCTAAGGACAACCTAACACCAAAATCCAAAGGCTTATAACAAGACAACCTTATTAGAACGTTTGTAAGTATTAAAAACTCAAACCAATAAGGAGGTAAGGGAAATAACAATGAAAATAAACTAAGTCATTACAACATTCTACAAGTGCATAAAATAAATTACAACATTCACACACATAGGGACATTTAATCATCCACCATAACTCCAAGAATTATAGTGGTTCGCTTGTGTGTACACCAACTATTAGAAAACATCCACAACTAATATCCACTCCTTCGGGATATTAGTATTCACTGTGAAAAAGATTTTCCAAGGTTCACCTTAAAACCTTCACAATTGTGTCTTTAATTGGGCTTACACAATTACAAAAATCGCACACTCTGAGATTTTTTGGATTACCTCAAACAAAAAGAGAGATTTTTCTAGCACAACCTCACAAACCAAAAATGATACAGAATTGTAAATGGTACTTATCTGGAAATTCTCCTTTGAAGAAGCCCGATAGAACAGATTCGATGTAAATGAAGATGTTCAATGTCCAATCTTATAGATGAAAAGGTTCTAGTTCTAAATGATTTTTAATTAAATCTACCTAGGCTAGCTTGATTTGATTTTGACCTTAAGAAAGGGGAAATCACAAATCCCTTCTTAATGTAAGATTGGAATAAAGATTACAAAATTAAATTACAAAAGCTAATTAAAGAGAATCCAAAATGAGTACAAAATAGCTTAATAAATTCACCAACTTATCTTTCAGAGTGGTGTATTAATTTTTCTTTTATGAATTAATAAACTCTGAAAATCGTTCTCTATTTATAAGTGAAAATGTTGTTCACTCGACTGGTTGAAAGACTAACAAAATTTCAAATTTTCTGGCGCAATAAGATAAGACCGTTACTCGACTGGTCAAGTGACTTGCTCAACTGGTCAAGTGGCCTGCTTGACTGGTTGAGTTGGACCAGAATATGTTGCTGGACTTTAAGTCAAGTCTGCTCGACTGGTCGATCACTGTTCACTCCACTGGTCACACAGTCTCTAGGACTAGTCTAGAGTCCAACAGAAAATTCTAAAAACTAGCAACAAACCTTGGATTGGTCGAAAAAACTCTTAGACTGTCGAGCCAGTACTTGGACTAGTCGAATAAGGTCTAAGACTAGTCCAGAAAGTAACCTATAAACAAAAGAAATGACCCACATTAAATATGCAATGAATTTTTCATAACCTAAGGTCAATCTAGGGTCATCCAAATCTATTAGTGAGTTGGAACACGTGAAACATCATTTACTTCAAAATCTTGAATACATGTGATACGTGAAGCTTGAGTTTCATTTCTTAAACTTGAGCTTGAGTTGCACTTGAGTTCTTGAGTCTCTAGTATACAGTAGATAAACTTCAAACTTGAATTTGAGTTCTTGAATTTGAGCTTGAAACCATGAACTTCAATACTTTTTACTTCAACTTGAAGATGTAGGCAAGTTCGATGAAGATCCAGAGAACTTTAACATGTATGAACCTGATCACTTCAACTCAAAGCATGATACAAATACTAAATGGTTTGGCACAATAAAATTTGACAACATTACGAGTGCTTGATTTACACTATAACATTTACAATCTCCTCCTTTGTCAAATTTGTGACAAAACTAAATAAAGAATCATGCACAATAAAGAATCATGCACCAATAAGGAATCATGCACCATTTATATGCACTATAAAGAATCATGCACCAAATGATCAATAGTCACGTCCAGTCACATCTCCCCCTCATTGCATTACTCCCCCTCAATCCAGGAGGGGTGACTTGCATAACCTATAAAAAAAATTCCATACATCCATACAATTCCATATTCCACAATCACACAATCATATCCACAATTCTCCCCCTTTTTATAATAGTATGACAATGGAAAGACATAAAGATAAGACAACTAAATGAAATAAGATAGGAAAGAGCATAACCACCATAATATCAACATAAGGCATAATATCATGTCCACATATCAAAAAGTATAAGACCAAGAGTTATCCAAACACATAAAAAGTAGAAGTATTAATACATATCCAGAATAAAATAAAAACTAATCAGATCCAAACGAAGGATCAGGAATAGATGGATCTATCTAATGTAGTCCCTTGTTAATGCATCTAAGATATTTGTGCATGTATTTGAATTGATTTTCCTGGGACACATGCAGACCTCTCCTTAAGGGATCGTAAACTCTCATCAAATTTAGAAGGCTGAAAGTCTGGGTCAGCCACAGAATTTGACTCGATCTCATCAAATAAGTCATCTATATTAACATCATCATGAGACAAAACATCCTCCTTTTCAGTTACTTTAGCAACTACACCAACACCCACATCAAATTAGCCAGGAACCCACCTCAGATTCATTTTATTAATGTTTGAGTTATTGAAGGGAAGATGATTAATGGGAGCTTCTCCAACAAGTATAACGACAAGACTATGGGTGGCTAAGGTAGTCATAAGATAGGAAAATGAAATATCACTATGACCTGCATGGAGACAAAACTGAATGATAATGTAACAGGTAAGAGATGGAAGACATACAGGAACACCAGTAACAATAGAGTGAAGGATGCGAGCCATGAAAGAAGTAAGCTCAGTCTTGTTACCAAACCTAGGATAGACATTAGAGATGAATATATGATGGAGAATCCTATATCTGGGTAACATATATTTGGAACTGATCGCAATACCAAAATTCCAATAGCATACATGTTGCATAACACTCTAGTTAACATTCCTTTTTCAGACTCGGAAGGTCTTGTCACTAAAGTAGAAATAGGAATTCTGTCATCATTAACTGGAAGATCCATCATTCCAGATATTAAGTGACGATCTACATCAATAGGACCTTCTCTTGTTGTAATAGTAAAAGTTAGATTCTCAACAGAAAAATTACTTTTACAAGCAAACATAGCCTGCACAATGGAACAGTATGTCGGATCGCCTCAATTTAAAATGTTAGCCTAACCTACAGATTGAAGGAGGGGAACAATAACGAACAGTTCCAAATGTTTAGAGTTGACTGTCTGTTCAACAATCACGTTGTGAAGACATATATCCCACACATAGTCGAGATCTTCTTCAAGCGATCGAAGATGCCACACCCTGATTGAAGTGAAACGAGAAGAAGAGAGACCACGAGAGACTCTCTTCTTATTTCTAACTTCCATAAGACAAGAAATATAAGGAATACAAGCAATACAAGAAAGTAAAGATAGATTTCAAGAAAATTAGATTTTTAGCCAGAAACCCCAATAAACCACCATAAACCTTGAAATAAACTACAAAAATAAGAAAATGGAAGTGCAAAGAACTTAAATTTATAAGAAAATTGAAAAAGATGCACTAACCATGAATGAATCGAAGGTGGGTTTGACCGGTCGTGGTAGGGTTGGTTGGGGAAGACGAAACAAATGAAGAAAAAGTGTTTTTTACACAATAAATGGCACGAAACCCGAGCAGGTCGACTGATTGAGTACAAACTCGATCATTCCTGCCACGAATGGTCAAGTGTGTACTTGACTAGTCGTGCACCTCAAAAGTTTTGCATTTTTCCATTTTTTGAAATTAAAAAAAAATGTAAAAATTAATAAAATAAAAATATGCAATATATTACAAATAAACACATGAAATTTAAATCATATTACACATACACATATCCAATTTTAACTTAGTAAACCTGTTTCTGTCAAGCTGTTTTGTAAATATGTCTACAAGTTGATTTTTAGTCTGAATATAATCCATAAAAATAATCTTATCTTCTACTAATTCACAAATATAATGATATCTAATGTCAATATGCTTAGTTCGTGAATGGTGAATTAGATTTTTAGAAATATTATTTGCACTAAAATTGTCATAATACAATACCATAGTATCTTGCACAAATTCATAATCACTTAACATCCTCTTCATCCACATAAGTTGGGTGCATGCATTACCGGTTGCAATATACTCAGCCTCAACTGTTGAAAGTGATACGGAATTCTATTTCTTACTATGCAATGAAACTAGACAGTTCCCGCCATAAAAACATCCACTGCTGGTAGACTTGCTATCATCAATATTACCAACCCAATCAGCATCTGAATAACTGGCTAATTGAACATTAGTATCATAAGGATACCAAAGGCTAAGTTTGGATGAACTTGTGACATATCTCAAAATGAGGTTTGCAACAATCAGGTGGGACTCTTTAGGGTCCGATTAATATCTAGCACAAATTCCTATGTTAAATGCAATATCGGGTCGACTCGCAGTTAAATATAACAAATTATCTATCATATTACGATACAACTTAGGATCTACACTTTTACCTGTCGAATCCTTAGAGAGTTTAAGTGTTGTAATCGAGTGTCAAAATTTTTAACGCTCTCAAAACTCAACTTTTTAACCAAATTTAGAGCGTATTTTGTTTAAGAGATAAAGAACCCATCAGGAAACTATTTTATTTGTAAACCTAAGAAATAGTTTAGTTCTCCAACCATGCTCATTTCAAATTTGGACTTCATTAAATCTACAAACTCAACAGTCATGTTAGAGCAAGTAGATCCATAGATAATGTCATCAACATAAATCTGTACTATCAGTATGTGACCATTGTGTTTCTTTACAAAAAGTATTTTATCAACACTCCCCATTATAAAGTTATGACTTAGTAAAAACTTAGTCAATCAGACCTCATCAGTGGGAGACAAATCCATGACCCATGTATCCACTCGGCCGAATAATGAGGCGACCCTAGCTAGCATAGGGTTTAGGGACTTTCAACCCAAGGGGCACATCATCCCTACTATTTCCACACTTTCGGTGTCCCGTTTATTTTCAGGGATAACCCAAGTCATCATTATAGATGCACATTTCATAGTTAAGATCCAACTCATGTTATATGGCATGACTGTGGTATTTCAATCATCATAAATGTCATGATTATACATGAATTCAAGCAATCATGATAAGGCATACGTTCAAGTACATGTAGTATGCATATAATGTCATGAGTATAGGGTCTGCTTAACCTTTAAGGCAAAAATGACATATGATCATCATATGTCACTATTAACTATATCAATCCATGATCATGTGACTAAAATGAAGAGGACATATCTTACACATGAACAAATGTATTGAAGTACACTTGCACATACCATTAATTCCATGGTACATGTAATGCCTTGAAATTCGGGGGTCGAGCACAACTTAGCTCCTGTAACACCCCGGATTTTGGCCAATTTGAGATTTGACGTCCTTAGGCAGTGGGTCAATTAAAACACCTGGAAAATCGTTCAGAACCCAATTCCATAGCCAAAGAAACCACTTAGGATTAATTCCTTTAGAAATTAAGCGTAAGTTAGCTAGCGCAATGCTGGAGTAGCTGGGAAATAGTCCCTGATCACTTTAAATACGTTCTACAAGACCCAAATAGAGTAGAACCAATGACTCTATAATACTCTATAACCTCGGACCAAACTCTAAGCAGGTTTGTTCTCTGGACCACTTTGAATCTTTGTATTGGATCTAGACCGCGCGTCGAAAGTCCGATACCTCCTATCTTAGACCGTTAGAATCGCCTAGCTGGACTTGACACTTATTACAAAAATCAAGTCAAACCGATAATCACAAGCTATTTCATTGAGCCCGGACCGAAGAGAGTGCGAATAGGGACATAGTTGGAATTTCAAATTCAAATCTGGCACACGACTTGACGCGTCAGCATTGAGCGTTCTGACCGTCAGAATTCATCCAGATTACACCCTCGGATCAGGAGAAATTTCTATTTTATATCATGAGACTTTCAGCCCTGATCTACGTGCGGTGACCGCTGAACTGAAACTGGCCCGCCACGTGCGATCTGCGAACCCTGCCGGACTGAAAACTTGATGTATGCTAGATCCAGTATGCATAAGCTTAAGTCTGATCGCATTCGGTCAGGAGACCACCAGAAAGCATCTTTTGGACTGAAACAGCCCCGATTTGGATATGCACCAAGTAAACATTGCTCCGGAGCCTATTTCGGGCAAGTTTGGGCTTATAAAAGGGGTTGAAACCCTCACTCCTCTCTACCATCCGAATTTATAAAAATCCTTAGATTGGGAGAGAGAAAAGGTGAGAGTTTGTGAGAGAAGGTGGGAGAGTTCTTCCTGCCTCTTGTGCTACGTGTTGCACGTGCTTAAGCAACGCATCTCTATCGCTTTCCCGGTGATTCCTCCGCTTTTTCAGGTATGAAATAACCCTAGAAAGTTGTTGATTTGAGGTTTACTAGGATTCATAGCTTGTTAGCTGACGTAACTCGTGAATTAGGTTCTCTTATCGCTGTAGACGAAGCGTATACGCTCCGTTCAAATTTACACATCCATAAGAGAAAAGGTGCAGATTTTAGACGCTTTGATTGACTGTTTCCAAAGCTTTCAATGTCGTTTAATAGTAAATTCTCGACGGAAATGCCGTTTGACATGTACAACATACTGTCTGTTTCCTGTTTCATAAACCAACGAAGAATATGAGATTTAGGGCATTTTAGTCATTGTAGGAAATACTGTTTTCATGCATATTTTGCTAATGTGATTGACATGGCTTCTCGTCGCATTAGGATATTAGGAATGCATGCATAATTAGTTTGCCAAAGAGATTCGCCTAAATGCGCACTTCGGGTCGACATACTATATGTAGACTTAAGTGTGTAGTGTAAGTGTTTGTATAAATGCTTGTATTAGTATGTATTGAATTAAATGATGTTATGGATTAGTTTGAGATTGGTTTCTCAATTAATATGCTGATGTGAATGATTTCCTACATGTTAGTTATATGCATGGTTTCATTGTATGTATGAAATGCATGTACTTGATGATTTACTTAAGTTCTATGTTATAACATGTGTTAACATGCTCACATGGTTGTATTTCAATTCCAATAGTCTCATATGATTTGCTGATGTGATTCCTTAATTGTTTGGGACTATGCTTAGTCCAGGCAGTCGGTAACCGAGCGAATTCGTGGTTAGCTTATCTTCGCCACGAACGACGCGTCGATGAACGCGGGCCGTGTTCTGGAGTTGGCGACAGTGGTTAGGCCACACGAAGTGTTTTACGCACTTCATGTCGTCAACTTGAGATGCGATCGCGCTAGTCGAGCCCGTCAAGTAACCCGACTGGCCATTGTATGTTCACCCTGCATGAGTCATAACTGCTTGAACCTAGGGTACTGAACTTACCATTGTAAACCCTGTTAACCATGGTACCTTGATCCACGAAGACTCATGAGCCGGGCATGGTGGTATGGGACACCGTGGTCGAGCTGTCGGCTTACGCTGGGGCCACAAACCTCCCCGTAGTGACCAGTGAGCACCTAGTCTCGTGAGCAGATTATGGTGGTATGGGACACTATATTCTTGCTGTCGGCCTACATTGATCAGGTGACGAGTCCTTTGTAGTGACCGCGAGCGTATTCTAAGTCTACGGGAGATGACGACCCTTCAGTAGCAGTAGAGTACAGTAGGCCTGTATTGATAAGGTGATGGGGGAGCGGTGCAACGAGTGCGAGCAAGAGCCCTGGCAGCCCTTGCAGTGACCTACGAAATATACATCGTATGAGATTACTAGGAGTGACGACCCTAGACAGGATCTGTGTTGGGATTGATACAAGGGAAGTACCTTAGTTTCTCAATCTTGTTGTTTCAATGGACTAAGAACAACTTGGAAATCATATCACCATAGCATTGCATGTGCCTGGAAGATGTGGAGCACTCTAGGGAGTGTGGCATGCCGCGGTCGTAAGATGTTTCCGTATGAGGGAGATCGTCGGTGAGGGAATACATCACGTCATGTCATAATTGCATTAACAACAGTATTAGGAATGTTTGAATTACTGCTTTACTATTAGCGCATGATTGATTTGAGAACATATTAATCCTTGCTCTATTATTCCACTGAGTTAGCTACTCACTCCCACGTTACGGGACGGTGTTCCTGGACACCTACCAGACCTTTTTGTGATTGCAGATGATGGCGCGGCCTGCGAGGAGGAGCTGGACTTGATGATGATGAGGAGGATTCCTCCTTTATGCGAGTTCTGATTGACGGGATTACAGGGAGGTTGATTAGATACTTTAACATTTGTCATTTTATATTTTTAGCGCACTCATGTATATTCGTTTCATCTACTTTTGGAGTATACATGTATGTGTATAACCTGGTAACATGTTCACACTCTGGAGACATACAACAGTTTATATATGTTATACATGCTATCACAGTCTTCCGCTTGTTAATTTAACTGTCTCTGGAGTATGATATGTCGTTCTAGTTTAATCTCACTCATGTTTAATGCGTTATCACAGACAACATTCAATCATAAATATTTATGTTGCATAAATAACATTTTGGAACTCGGGAGTTGGGTTTTTGCTCGACCCCCCGATTTTCGGGATGTTACAGCTCCCGAGTTCCAAAACATCACTTATGCAACATAAACAATGATGGATGTATGTTGTCTGTGTTAGTACATAAAAATGAAGTAGATTTAGCCAAATTAGCAGACATAATTTAGGGATAGTGAGAAAATGCAAGTGGAAGACTTAAATACATATATAAGCCAAAATAATCCCTAAAAGATGTGTGCTCTGCCCAGGGTAATAAGTACAACTGTGTATCAAAATACATGTATCAAACTGTGACAAATCGATATAAACATATCCCAGAATCCCCGCCAAGCAAGACAAGGCTCACATGAACCCGCCTGAGAACTGCATAAATGATAACGCCTCCTCATCCTCATCGAACTCCAGCTCCGCCTCGAAGGCATCGCCATCACCTGCAGCTAAGTCAAAGTCTGGTTGGTGTTTAAGCACCATCCCAAAACGTGAGAGTGAGTGATCAACTCAGTGGAATTATACAGCAAAGGTTAACATGTTATCAATTCAGTCAAGCAATAATGATAAAGCAGTACAATCAAACATGTCCTAGATACTCTTGTTAATGCAAGAATGATATGAGGGAATGATGCATGCCCTCACCATCATCTTCCTCCGCGATCTTCATCTTATGGTCGCTCATGTCAGTCACTTCCTCAATGCTCTTACACTAACGCCAACAACACATGTAGTGCAATGATATGAGCATGATTATCTAGTTCTTATTAGTCCTTTTCATACAGTAGAATTGGGAAGTTAAGGCACCTCCCTTATATCAATTCTCAAACACTGATTCATTCTAGGGTCGTCAGTCCTAAGAAATCTCATACGATAATATGATTCTAGATCACTGTAAAGGGCTCGTCACCAATCAATACAAGTCTAGTTATATCCTAGATACTACAATAAGGCTCGTCGCCCTTATGCAGTGTCAGAATATACTCAAGGTCACTACAGAGGGCTCGTCACCAATCAAAGTAGGCCGACAACATGAATATAGTGTTCCATACCACCATAATTGGCTCACGAGAGTAGGGTGCTCACTGGTCACTACGAGAAGGCTCATCACCCCAGCATAGGCAGACAACTTGACCACGGTGTCCCATACCACCATGTTCAGCTCATGAGTCTTAGGGGATCACGGTGCCAAGGTTAAAGGGATTTTCACTAGTGATTTCAGTGCCTTAGATTCAAACAGTAGTGACCAAACATGGTGAATATACATCGGTCAATCAGGTTAGTTGATAAGCCCAACTAGGCCAAGCGCACAAAGAGTTGATCGACATGGAATGCATAAGCACTCCGTGTGGCCTAACTACTGTCGAACATCCCAAGCAAGACTCGGATTCGTTGAACACATCCTGCATGGCGAAAACGACCTCAACCACCATTTAAAGAATGGTTACCGATTACCTGGACTGTAGTATAGCCCCAATCACGTACAAGCTCAATAACAGGCATTTGATTCATATCCTACATTCATATGAACATTCATGAAATATAACTTGAACTTAAATACAGTATATGGAGAAAATCATACACATAGTTAACATGAATAATTCAAGCTAAACAATTCATGGAGGAAATCATTCACATAGGTAAGGTGATTAACATTCATATCTCAACAACCTTGAAAATCACATTTTACTAACTACTAACTCATTCAAGCATTTATACAAACACTTAGATTACACTATTCAACATACATCACGTATGTCGACCATACAGTATATTAAGGCGATTCCTTTCACCTAGGAGTTGCCGCATACATATCAATCATATATCAAAGACGAATAATCATGGCAATCATAACAGAAAATTCCATACACATACTGGCATTCTATCATATACATGAAATACTCTATTTATAACATAGATTAAACGTATACGTAAATCAAAACAGATAGTGCATTTAGCATGTGTAATAGCATCCACGTCATGAATAAATCATTATCTAACATTGAAAGTCTTGAAAACCATAACCTAAACGTATATAGTCCACACCTTAAACCAAAAAACTCGTAATGAATATGATTCAGATGATAAGTCTTTGTCAATGGCGGATATGCTACCTATGACATGAAACTGGTTAGCTATAACTTCGTTTAAACTATTCTAGACTTCAAAACAGGTTAGGGTTTTCTTTACTTACCCAAGAATGGAATTAGAATTGTTGAAATAACGATTCAGATACGCAGGATTGATACGTAGAAGAACTGAGAAGAATCCCACGGAGAAATACCAGGTTCTCTCTCACTTTCTCTCTTAACTTAGCTAGGTTTTAGGAAATTCGTATGGGATTTGGGCATGAGGGTTTAGGGCCTTTTTATAAGCCCAAAATCGACGGAAATAGCCCTAGGACCAAGGTATACTTAGGTTATAACCAAATCGTGCTCTTTCTGGTCCAACGGAAGACTTCTAGAGGTCCTCTTATCAAATGCGGTCGGACTTAAGCTCACTAGTATGAGATCTTAAGCAAGTTAAGTTTTCAGTCCGATCGGGTTTCCAGATTGGCCTATCAGACCAGCTTCAATTCAACAGTCACTGAAACTCGATCAGGGCCACAAGTGTTATGACATGTATTGTCCACCTGCCCTGATCCGAGGGAGAATTTGGGTCAAAAACTAAGGGTCAGAACTCTTAGAAATAACACGCAAGAAACACGACTCAGATTACTTAAATTCTTATTTAATTTTTAAAAAAACTTCATTTTCTCACACTCTTCACTCCGGACTCAAGGAAATGGTCTCAGGACATCTTTTGGTCTTGATTTTTGAGGTGAAAGCCAATTCTAACTAAGTGGTCATATTTGTCTAAGTTCATCACTATCAGACTTTCGACGTGTGCTCCAGGTCTGATACGAAATTATAAAGTACTCCCAAGAGCAACTGGGTTTAGAGTTGGATCCTAGATTTCAGGATACTATAGCGTCAATAATTCTATAAGTTTTGGGTCTTACAGATCGTATTAAAAGTTATTGGTGCTAATTTCACAGGTAATCTAGTTTAGCGCAAGTTAATACACATTAAATTTCTAAGGGATTTGGTTCTAAATGATTTCTACTAAAGGTGGTACTTGGGCCTAAGTACGGATTTTTCTAAGACGTTACAATCTACCCCCCTAAGAAAAAAATTTCATCCTCGAAATTCATACCTTCTCATACTCCTCGAGGATCGAGGGGTAATTCTTCATGACATCAGCTTCGGTCTTCCATGTAGCTTCTTCTTCACTATGATGCATCCACAATACCTTCACAAGTGGGATAACCTTGCTACGCAACACTTGCTCCTTCCTATCCAAAATACACATCAGTCACAGTTCATAAGTGGCATCCTCGCTCAACTGCACCTGCTCCCATCTGATAATATGCGAAAGATCATGTACGTACTTTTTCAACATGGACACATGGAAAACGTTATGCACGCCTGTGAGTGGTGTGGGTAAAATAAGGTGATACACTACTACCCCCACTCGATCAAGTATCTGGAATGGGCCAATAAATCTCGGCATGAGCTTCCCTTTCTTACCAAACCTAAGAACTCCTTGCATAGGAGAAACCTTAAGGAAAACATGGTCCCCAACATCAAACTCAAGCGATCGTCGTCTCGTATTGGCATAGCTCTTCTTCCTGCTCTGTGCTGAGAGCAGTCGACACCGAATAATGTCGATCTTTTTGGGAGTCGCCTGAACTAACTCTAGGCCAATCAGAGTCTTCTCGTCCACTTCTGCCCAACAAAGCAGGGCTCTACACGGGCAACCATACAGTTCCTCGTAGGGAGCCATACCAATACCCACCTAGAAGTTGTTGTTATACGCGAACTCTACATAAGGAAGACAATCATCCTAAATGTCCTTTAAATATAACACACAAGCCCACAACATATCTTCTAACACCTGATTCACACGCTCTGTCTGCCCGTCTGTCTGTGAATGGAACGCGGTACTGAACTTCAGCTTCACACCCATCGCTTCCAGGATACGAGTCCAAAAGATAGATGTGAATCGTGTGTCTCGATCTGACACGGTCTCCAAGGGAACTCCTTGCAGGCGGACGATCTCCTTGATATACAATCTAGCCAACTCGTCTACAAAATTCATAACTCTGATCGGTAGGAAATGAGTTGACTTCGTCAACCTATCAACGATCACCCAAATAGAGTCATGTCCCTTCCTCATCTTTGGTAGTCCATAAATAAAATCCATGGAAATAAAGTCCCACTTCCATTCAGCTATCGGCATGGGCTGAAGCAATCCAGGAGGTCGGCGATGCTCTGCCTTAACCTGCTCACACATGAGACAACAGGATACGAACTCAGCAATGTGAACCTTCATATTATCCTACCAGTAAGATCTTTTCATGTTTTGATATATCTTTGTGCTACCTATGCATCGCAAGCATCGAACTATGGTCTGACTCGAGAACCTCTCGTCTCAAGTCAGGAATGTCTGGAACGCATAGACGACCTCAATAACGCAAGCCCCCATCCATACCAATAGTCCACTCAGAGTCCTCATTGGTACCAACCTATTCCTTCATCTTCACCAAAAACTCATCGTCTACCTGAGCCTCAATAATCCGGCCATCTACAAGGTGTTGTACACGAACATGTGCGACAACTTCATACAGCTCTTCTACCGTGAGTTGCTGCTCAAAGTCTCGCATGAACTCCACCATATCCCATTCTGCAATCATAAGGGGAGCCACAAATTCTATAGTCTTCTTGCGGCTCAACGCATCAGTCACAAGGTTTGCCTTGCCCGGATGGTAAGAAACCTCGAACTTAAAGTCCTTCAAGGTCTCCATCCATCGCGCTGCCTCATATTCAAATCTTGCTGTGAGAATATATATCTAAGGCTCTTGTGGTCGTAAAAGAGCTCGAACTCCTCTCCGTAGAGGTAATGTCTCCAGAGCTTTAATGCGAAAATAACAGCTGCCAACTCTAGGTCGTGCGTAGGGTAATTCTCTTCGTGCTTCCTTAATTGTCTCGAGGCATATGTATTCATCCTGTCCTTCTCCATAAGGACACAATCCAGACCAACGCAAGACGTATCAGTATATATCGTATACTTAACCCCTTACTCTGGTAATACTAGCACAGGGGCAGACGTCAACTTGTCCTTCAATTCCTGAAAAGATGCTTCGGTCTTCTCATTCCAATCAAACTTCAAGTCGTTCCGTGTCAACAGAGACAACGGTCTGGCAATCTTGGAAAAGTCTCGAATGAATCATCGATAGTAACCTGCCAAACCTAGAAAACTCCTCACTTCAGTAACTGAACTGGGCTGCTTCCAATCTTGAACCGCAGTAACCTTAGCGAGGTCTACAGCAATTCCTTCCTTAGACACCACATGTCCCAGGAACTTAACTTCTTCCTTCCAAAAATCACACTTCTTATACTATGCGAACAACTGGTTTTTCTTATACTATGCGAACAACTGGTTTTACCTGAGAGTATTCAATATCGCTTTCAGGTGTTCCTCGTGCTCTTCTCGACTTGTAAAGTATATCAAATGTCATCGATAAAGACAATGATGAACCGGAATAGAAATGGCCGAAACACTCTGTTCATCAGATCCATGAACACGGCCGGAGCATTCGTGATCCAAATGACATCACAAGGAACTCATAATGACCAAAACTGGTCCTGAACATAGTCTTCTGCATGTCCTCATCTCTAACACACAACTAATGATACCCAGACTGTAAATCCACCTTCGAGAAATAGCGTGCCCCCTTCAACTAATCAAACAGATAATCAATCCTGGGCAAGGGATACTTGTTCTTCACTGTCATCTGATTCAGCCTACGATAATCAATACATAACCGCAGGGAACCGTCTTTCTTCTTCACAAACAAGACAGGCGCTCCCCAAGGTGACACACTCGGTCGAATAAAGCCTGCCTCTAGCAAAACATCAATCTGTCTCCTCAGCTCCTCCATCTCACATTGAGGCATACGATACGTCGGTAGGGAAATAGGTGTCACACTGGGCATAAGATCAATAGTGAAATCAATCTTGCACCGAGGAGGAAGCCCTGAAATCTTCTCAAACACATCAGAGAAATCGTGAACCACTGGCATAAGTTCTAACATTGAAACATCAGAACTCTCTAACATGGAAGTGTAGCTGCTAACACGACAAGACCAACTGACCTGAACTGGAAATGAAAAGACCGTGCCCTCAAGTCCAAAGGCTATCACAACTCTGGCCTCGCAATCAATCTATGCTCTTATCTTCGTGAGCCAATCCATCCCAAATATGACATCATAATGACACAGTGGGGTGACAATCAGGTCGATGACCACTGTCCTACTACCCAAATCTATCGAGCAAGACTCACAAGTCCGAGTAATATCTGAAGTAGTCCCTGTAGCTGTCGTGAGTCTCACTCCCTTCGTAGGAGCCGTAACCAAACCTAATCACTTGACCACAGCACAAGAGATGATCAAAATAGTGGACCTAGTGTCCACCAATAAGAAGATAGGCATACCTAGGATATGAGTAGGAACCATAAGAGTCGTCGGAGCTGAATCTGCCTCGGGCACCTCAACTGTGAGCTCATGAACCCGAGCCTGCTGTGTGTGATGCGGTGGAGGAACCATGGGCCGTTGTGGTGGCCTAAATTGGGGTGCTGGTGGTCTGAAGGAAGGATGAGCTGGTGCTGATCGAAGGGGTGGTGCAGAAATAGCCTGAGGCATCTGACGGCCGATCCTCTGAGGCGGCGAGAAACCACTATCTCGCATCCTGGAAAAATAAGATATCTCAGCATGGCCAGGCTTCTTACAATAGCTGCACAACACATCAGGATGCTTCACATGGGCAGGAGATGTAGAAAACACCGGTGGTGAGTCGATACGAGGCCTCTTACCGAGAAAAGGCCTACTCGAGAAGTCAGGTTGCGGCCTGGGAGCCATAGGTGCATGCATGTGGGACAACCTATCCCCGTCCTGTTTTGCTCGCAAGGACATGCTCACCAACTCAGCATTAGAAGAGATGCTCACATACCACATCTTCGATCGAATCTCCAGCCGCAAACCCTCAGAAAAATGCCGCATCCTCAATGGCTGATCACTTAGAATCAAAGGAGCATACCTGCCTAGCTTTGTAAACCGGTTCTCGTACTCTGTCACTGACATGCCTCCCTATTGAAGGGGAAGGAACTCACTCTCCTTCTCATGTCGGTAAGTGACCGAAAAATACTTCTTATGGAAACATGCCTCAAACGCGCCCCACGTCCATACGAATCCCTCCATAACTGTATGGAGGATGCTATCCCACCATAAGTTAGCCTCCTTCTCAAACATGAAGGTGGCAAGATCAACCTGCTCCGCCTCAGAACAGTGCAACGGTCTAAGAATCTTAGAGATGCGGTCGATCCAATACTTAGCCTCCTAAGGCTGTGAGTATCCAAAAATGGAGGAGGCCTCAAGCGCTGAAATTGCTCAAAAGTATCGCTCGCACCAATATTCCCAACAGGATGTAGAGGCAAGGTAGGTGGAGTCACCCCCATCGACTGAGCAAAGATACCATCCATGGAAGATAGAAACTGTTGCTGCTGCTGCTGTATCTGCTGTTGTTGCATCAACAACATCATCTGCACTAGCCTATCAGGAGGCAGAGTGGACTGTGATGTAGAAGGCGTCGACGCAGACGCACAGTTCTTGTCAAAAATTGCAGGTGTGACTGGAGGCACCACAGAAGGTATCACAGGAGGTGGCCCAGCAACAGGGCCAGAAACCGCCTGAGAACCTGGTATGAGATCAGAACGAGATGGACCCAATGGGGGTCCATATGACTATTTCTCAGGGCAAGGGTCCCGTCGAGCGAATCACCCAGAGAAAGACGAGCTGAAGATCTCAAGACCTTAGGTGGCATACCCTATACACAACAGAGGGTAGCAACCAAAGAGATTAGGCATCACACAGTCCATTCACAGCTTTAACTTTACAAGCCAATAAAATAACATGTATTGCATTAATAAAATTGTCACAATACATGATTTGTAGCATTACATGAATTGCGACAGAGAAAGCATGTGAGCAAAACAACTAAGCTTCAAACACTAAACAACTATCAAACTACCAAACCACATAAAAGAACAAGCAACAATAAACAAACAACAACTACATAAAGCCTATTCATCAGAATCTGGCGATGGAGAAGGGGCACCCTTATCCTGCAGGCAGCACCTTCTTGAACTTATGCTTCACGAGGCCCTGTAAATCCATGATATCCTGTCGTAGGACACCCTGGCCCTCCTCAAGTTGAGCTATACAGGCATATCTAACGGCCTGACCCGCATCTTGCTCTGGTGTCATAGGAGGAGAGGCCTCACTCGTGTCCTGAGCCTCCTCTTCTTCTTCCCATTCTTCCTCTTCTTCTATTTGAGCCCCACCTTCTCCTTCACTTTCTTCTTCTTCGCTTCTTGATTCATCTTCTCTCTCATCAAGTTGGGCTTGCCGTTGCTGTGGCCCAATCTTCATCTGATTGAGAGTGGTCTCACTGATGTAATGGACCAGCACTGGCAATTCTGCCCCAAGTTTGTAGCCAAACTCAAGTGCAATCTTGCTTATGAGTTGGTCGAAGGGGAGTGACTCAGTCCTTCTATTCGATCACGTGATAAGGACGATCCGTCGCAGTAAAAATGTAGGCATGCACACCATCGCTCCCTACCCCACTTAGTACAGGAAATCCACCATGAGACGTGTGCACTCACTGCGATTGCTCCACCTAAGGTAGACGTTGAACATGCAGATATGGTGAAGCAGATGAAAATTACCCGACATATTGGTCACTAAGAATCTCTTATTATGCTGCCACTCAACCAATCGACCACATAGAAACCTGGTGCGGTGATCCCTTTCACGTATACTGTTCAAATTCCTTGCACTTGGATGTACCTCGCCAAGTGGCACATTCAGAATCTGCGATATCAAAGTGACATCGACAGTGGCCACCTGATCTCTTCCAACTAAAATTCTAAACTACAAAGACTCTAGTGTCAGCTCTCGAATGTGAGCATAGAAGGCTCGAACAGTGCTCACATTGGCACGAGACTCGCCCTCAAATAGCGGACCCCACCTAGCCTCTTC
This sequence comes from Magnolia kwangsiensis, assembly GCA_037074715.1. NCBI lineage: Eukaryota > Viridiplantae > Streptophyta > Magnoliopsida > Magnoliales > Magnoliaceae > Magnolia > Magnolia kwangsiensis. The sequence goes on from CM073578.1 coordinate 77,335,418, forward strand.
CAGGCGCTCGAACAATAAGTACTCTCCAAACAGAGGCCCATCCACATGTGCTTCAAAAAGAACCCTACAGCCCTCATAGACTCCACGAGATAGCTCTGCCAATAATGCTCTTCCAACGGGAGCCTGAGGATCAAGGCCCCACTTCGTCTGCAACTCTCTTCCAGTACTTGTACTCACAGCGGCTCCTCTTGGTTTCCTCACGCGAGTGGGACGACTAAGTCTAGCTTCATCAATGGGGGCTTACTTCTTCCCCATCAAAGAAAGGATGGAGGAAATGGAGAAAAAGGCCACAACAACCTCCATGAAAGCCATGGAAGAGTGAAGAAAAGGAAGGAAAATGGATGATCTAGTTGGGTTTCCACGGATCTGAGCCTCAAAGAGGGTGTAAAGGCTCAAAGAAAGGGAATATTAAAGGAAGAAAATAACAAAATAGGATGGGTAGTGGGTTTTCATTATTTTAGAACTTAAATAAGAGATTTAGGGGCTCAAATCAAAGGAAATGGAAAGGTTAGATGATGGATATGGCTGAGCACGGTGGAGGAATGTAGGGTTTAAAGAAAAATGAAAGAAAGAAAGGTTAGAAGGGTGATTTAAGAGAGATATGGACTGTTTTGAAGAAAAGGGAGATCTTGGGGGTGGAGTTTATGAAGGAAGTAGTAGATTGGGGATGTTTTAAACCAGAAACCATGGAGCATTGGGTCCCACTAAGCCCCTAAGGGCATCGGCCCGAAGGCTTAGCCCATCCGAGCCCACCGGTTGGCTAGGCCTCGCCCCTCGCTGGACCTCCCAGCGAGGGCTCGTCCCACAGGCTAGGTCCTCCCCCCCACTTGGGTCTAAAACACTATGGGTCCCACCCTAGGTGTAACACCCCAGATTTTGGCCAATCTGGGATTTGACGTCCTTAGGTTGTGGGTCTATTGAAACACCTGGAAAATTGCTTAGAACCCAATTCCATAGCCAAAGAAACCACTTAAGATCAATTCCTTTAGAAAATAAGAGTAAGTTAGCTAGCGCAATGCTAGAGTAGCTGGGAAATAGTCCCTGATCGCTTTAAATACATTCTACAAGACCCAAAACTTGTAGAATCTTTGGTGCTATGATATTCTAAAACCTCGAATCAAACTCTAAACCGGTTTGTTCTCTGGACCACTTTGAAACTTTGTATTGGATCTAGAACGCACGTCGAAAGTCCGATACCTACTATCTTAGACCGTTAGAACTGCCTAGCTGGACTTGACAATCATTTCAAAAATCAAGACCAACCGATAATCATAGGCTATTTCATTGAGCCCGGACTGAAGAGAGTGCGAATAGGAACAGATTTGGAATTTAAAATTCAAATCTGGCACATGACTTGACGTGTCAGTATTAAGCGTTCTAACCGTCAGAATTCAGTCAAATTACACCCTCGGATCAGGAAAAATTTCTATTTCATATCATGAGACTTGCAACCCTGATCTACGTGCGGTGACTGCTGAACTGAAACTGGACCGCCACGTCGATCTGCAAACCCTGCCGGACTGAAAACTTGATGTATACTAGATCCAGTATGCATGAGCTTAAGTCCGATCGCATTCGGCCAGGGGACCACCAGAAATCATCTTTTGGACCGAAACAGCCCCGATTTGGTTATCCCTCAAGTGAACCTTGTTCCCGAGCCTATTTCGGGCAAGTTTGGGCTTATAAAAAGGGTTGAAACCCTCACTCCTCTCTCCCATCCGAATTTGCAAAAAGCCCTAGATTGGGAGAGAGAAAAGGTGAGAGTTTGTGAGAGAAGGTGGGAGAGAATTCCCTGCTGCTTGTGCCACGTGCTGCAAGTGGTTAAGCCACGCGCTCCAATCACTTTGCCGGTGATTTCTTCACTTTTCTAGGTAAGGAAATACCCTAAACCCTTGCTGATTTACTGATCCTTCATTTTCGTAGCTAGATAGCTGATGTATGTTGTAAATCAAGTTGTCTAGTCGTCGTAGACGAAGCGTATACGCTCCGTTCGAAACGACACGTTTATAAGGGACAAGGTGCAGATTTTAGATGCTTTGATTGACTGTTTCCAATGCTTTCAATGTCGTTTAATAGTAGATTATCGACGGCAACGCCGTTTGACATGTACAACATGCTGTTCGTTTCCTGTTTCGTAAACCGGCGAAGAATATGAGATTTAGGGCATTTTAGTCATTTGTAGGAAGTACAGATTTCATTCATATTTTGCTGATGTGATTGACATGGTTTATTGTCGCATTAGAATGTTAGGAATACGTGCATAATTAGTTTGGCGAAGAGATTCGCCTAAATGCGCACTTCAGGTCGACATACTATATGTAGACTTAAGTGTGTAGTGTAAGTGTTTGTATAAATGCTTGTATTAGTATGTATTGAATTAAATGATGTTATGGATTAGTTTGAGATTGGTTTCTCAATTAATATGCTGGTGTAAATGGTTTCCTACATGTTAGCCATATGCATGATTTCATTATATGAATGAAATGCATGTGCTTGATGATTCACTTAAGTTGTATGTTATAACATGTGCTTGATGATTTCATTATGATTTAGTTTGAGATTGAATTCTCAATTAATTTGCTGATGAAAATGATTTCCTATATGTTGGCGATATGCATAATTTCATTATATGTATGAAAGGCATGTATCAGGTGATTTGCTTAAGTTGTATGTTACAACATGTGTTAACATGCTCATATGGTTGTATTTCATTTCCAATACTTTCACATGCTTTGCCGATGTGATTCCACATGTTTGGGACTATACTTAGTCCAGGCAGTCGGTAACCGAGCGAATTCGTGGTTAGCTTATCTTCGCCATGAACGACGCGTCGATGAACGCGAGCCGTATTTTGGAGTTGGCGGCAGTGGTTAGGCAACACAAAGTGTTTTACGCACTTCATGTCGTTCAACTTGATATGCGATCGTGCTAGTCAAGCCCGTCAAGTAACCCGACTGGCCGTTGTATGTTCACCCTGTATGAGTCATAACTGCTTGAACCTAGGGTACTGAACTTACCATTGTAAACCCTATTAACCATGGTACCTTGAACCACGAAGACTCATGAGCCGGGCATGGTGGTATGGGACACCGTGGTCGAGCTGTCGGCCTACGCTGGGGCCACAAACCTCCCCATAGTGACCAGTGAGCACCTAGTCTCGTGAGCAGATTATGGTGGTATGGGACACTATATTCTTGCTGTCGGCCTACACTGATCAGGCGACGAGTCCTTTGTAGTGACCGCGAGCGTATTCTGAGTCTACGGGAGGCGACGACCCTTCAGTAGCAGTAGAGTACAGTAGGCCTGTATTGATAAGGTGATGGGGGAGCGGAGCAACGAGTGCATACAACAGCCCTGGCAGCTCTTGCAGCGACCTACAAAATATACCTCGTATGAGATTACTAGGAGTGATGACCCTAGATAGGGTCTGTGTTGGGATTGATATAAGGGAAGTACCTTAATTTCTCAATCCTGATGTTTGAATGGACTAATAACAACTCGAAAATCATATCACCATAATATTGCATGTGCCTGAAAGATGTGGAGCACTTAAGGGAGTGGCATGCCGTGGTCGTAAGATGGTGCCGTTTGAGGGAGATCGTCGGTGAGGGCATACATCACGTCATGTCATATTGCATTAACAACAGTATTAGGATTGTTTGATTTACTGCTTTACTATTATCGCATGATTGATTTGATAACATACTAATCTCTGCTCTCTTATCCCACTGAGTTGATCACTCACTCCCACGTTACGGGATGGTGTTTTCGGACACCCTCCAGTCCCTATTGTGATTGCAGATGATGGAGCGGCCTGCGAGGCAGAGCTGGACTTGATGATGATGAGGAGGATCTCTCCTTTATGTGTGTTCTGATTAACGAGATTACAGGGAGGTTGATTAGATACCTTGACACTTGTCATTTTATATTTTTAGAGCACTCATGTATATTCTTTTTGTTTACTTTTGAAGTATACATGTATGTATATAACCTGGTAACATGTTCACACTCTGGAGACATACAACAGTTTAAATATGTTATACATACTATCACAGTCTTCCCCTTGTTAATTTAACTGTTTCTGGAGTATGATATGCTGTTCTAGCGTAATCCCACTTATGTTTAATACATTAACGCAGACAACATTCAACCATACGCATTTATGTTGCATAAATAGCATTTTGGAACTCGGGAGTTGGGTTTTTACTCGACCCCCCGATTTTTGGGATGTTACACTAGGTCCCTCTAAAACTGCCCCTATTGGGCCCATACTTCGGTTTGACTTGATTCGAATCGATTCAGAACTAAAATGATACATATTGATATTTATCAATTTCTAACAGCTAAAATGGATTGAAACACAACCTACACCTGTCAATTGATGGTCTAGAAATGATTTGGAGTCGTCATGTGTGATCAGGAGTGTGCACGGACTCAATCTTGGTGATCATTTTCAATAAACTTTCGCTAAATGACACATCTGGGGATACTTAACCTGTTTCTAGATTATTCTCGAACCCTCCTATGCTATAGTGGCATCAACGTGCGTCATGTGACCCTAACCCAGGTCCAGTTTAATCTAGATCATGCACTGATACCAACTTCTAACACCCTAAAATTCTGAGGTCGAGCACAACTCAGCTCTCGATTTTCAAAACATCACTTATGCAAAATAAACAATGATGAATATATGTTGTCTGTGTTAGTGTATAAAACATGAAGTAGATTAAGCCAAATCAGTAGACATAATTCAGGGATAGTGAGAAAATGCAAGCGGAAGACTTAAATACATATATAAGCCAAAATAATCCCCAAAAGATGCATGCTCTGACCAGGGTAATAAGTACAACTGTGTATCAAAATACATGTATCAAACTATGATAAATCAATATAAACATATCATAGAATCCCTGCCAAGCAGGACAAGGCTCATGTGAACCCGCCTGAGAACTGTATAAATGAGAACGCCTCCTCATCCTCATCAAACTATGGCTCTGCCTCGCAGGCATCGCCGTCACTTGTAGCTAAGTCAGAGTCTGGTTGGTGTTTAAGCATCATCCCAGAACGTGGGAGTGAGTGATAAACTTAGTGGAACTGTACAGCAAAGGTTAACATGTTATCAATTCAGTCAAGCAGTAATGATAAAGCAGTACAGTCAAACATGTCCTAGATACTCTTGTTAATGCAAGAATAATATGAGGGAATGATGCATGCCCTCACCATAATCTCCCTCTGCGATCTTCATCTTACGGTCACGCATGTCAGTCACTTCATCAGTGCTCTTACATAAACGCCAACAGCACATGCAATGCAATGATATGAGCATAATTATCTAGTTCTTATTAGTCCTTTTCATACAGCAGGATTGGGAAGCTAAGGAACCTCCCTTATATCAATTCCCAAACACTGATTCATTCTAGGGTCGTCAGTGCTAGGAAATCTCATACGATGATATGGTTCTAGATCACTATAAAGGGCTCGTCACTAATCAATACAGGTCTAGTTATATCCTAGATACTACAATAAGGCTCGTCACTCTTATGCAGTGTCAGAATATACTCGAGGTTACTACAGAGGGCTCGTCACCAATCAAAGTAGGCCGACAGCACGACTATAGTGTCCTATACCACCATAATCAACTCACGAGAGTAGGGTGCTCACTGGTCACTACGGGGAGGCTCGTTGCCCCAGCATAGGCCAACACTCGACCACGGTGTCCCATACCACTATATCCGACTCATAAGTCTTAGGAGATCATAGTACCATGGTTAACAGGATTTTCACTAGTGAGTTCAATGCCTTAGATTCAAACAGTAGCGACCAAACATGGTGAACATACATTGATCAATTGAGTTAGTTGATAAGCCCAACTAGGCCAAGCGCACGAAGAGTTGATCGACATGGAATGCATAAGCACTCTGTATGGCCTAACCACTGTCGAACATCCCAAGCACGACTCGGATTCTTTGAACACATCCTGCGTGGCGAAAATGTCCTCAACCACCATTTAAAGAATAGTTACAGATTACCTGGACTGTAGTACAGCCCCAATCACGTACAAGCTTAATAACAGACATTTGATTCATATCCTACATTTATATGAACATTCATGAAATATTACTTGAACTTAAATATAGTATATGGAGGAAATCATACACATAGTTAACTTGAAAAATTCAAGCTAAAAAATTCATGGAGGAAATCATTCACATAAGTAAGGTGATTGAGATTCATATCTCAACAACCTTGAAAATCACATTTTACTAACTACTAACTCATTCAAGCATTTATACAAACACTTAGATTACACTATTCAACATACATCACGTATGTCGACCATACAGTATATTAGGGCGATTCCTTTCACTTAGGAGTTGCCGCATACATATCAATCATATATCAATGATGAATAATCATGGCAATCATAATAGAAAATTCCATACGCATAAGGGTATTCTATCATATACATGAAATACTCTATTTATAACATAGATTAAACGTATACGTAAATCAAAACAGATAGTGCATTTGACATGTGTAATAGTATCCACGTCATGTATAAATCATTATCTAACATTGAAAGTCTTGAAAACTATAACCTAAACGTATATAGTCCGCACCTTAAACTAGAAAATGCATAACGAATATGATTCAGATGATAAGTCTTCGTCAAAGGCGGATATACTACCTACAGCATGAAACAGGTTAGCTATAACTTCATTTAAACTATTCTAGACTTCAAAACAGGTTAGGGTTTGCTTTACTTACCCAAGAATAAAATCAAAATTGTTGGAATAACGATTCAGATACGCAAGATCGATACGTAGAAGAACTGGCAAGAATCCTACGGAGAAATACCAGGTTCTCTCTCACTTTCTCTCTTAACTTAGCTAGGTTTTAGGAAATTCATATGGGATTTGGGCATGAGGGTTTAAGGCCTTTTTATAAGCCCAAAATTAACGGAAATAGCCCTAGGGCCAAGGTATACTTAGGTTATAACCAAATCAGGCTCTTTCTGGTCCAACGGAACACTTCTGGAGGTCCTCTTATCAAATGTGGTCAGACTTAAGCTCACTAGTATGGGATCTTAAGCAAGTTAAGTTTTCAGTCCGATCGGGTTTCCAGATTGGCCGTGGCGGACCAGCTTCAATTTAACGGTTACCGAAACTCGATCAGGGCCACAAGTGCTATGACATGTATGGGCCACCTTCCCTGATCCGAGGGTGAATTTGGGTCAAAAACTAACGTTCAGAATGCTTAGAAATAATGTGCAAGTGTCATAACTCAGATTACTTAAATTTTTGTTTAATTTCTTTAAAAACTTCACTTTTTCACACTCTTCACTCCGAACTCTAGGAAATGGTCTCAGGACATCGTTTGGTCTTGATTTTCGAGGTGAAAGCCAAGTCCAACTAAGCAGTCATAATTTTCTAAGTTCATTGCTATCAGACTTTCGACATGTGGTCGAGGTCAGATACGAAGTTACAAAGTACTCCCAAGAGCAACTGGGTTTAAAGTTGGATCCTAGATTTCAGGGTACTATAGCGTCAACAATTCTATAGGTTTTTAGTCTTACAGATCATATTAAAAGTTATTGGTGCTAATTTCACAGGTAATCTAGTTTAGCGCTAGTTAATACACATTAAATTTCTAAGGGATTTGGTTCTAGATGATTTCTGCTAAAGGTGGTACCTGGGCCCAAGTACGAATTTTTCTAAGATGTTACAATACATGAGTATGATCAATATCAACATGGTTAAGTAGATGAATTTAGTATGCTAGGGAGTGAAACAACATTAATCAAGTATCAAATCACATGATTCTATTAACCATAATCACTGACATCACTAATATCATCCATAACTATCATAATCACAAGCATTAATTGTAATAAGAGTTACACCATATCCTTCGCAAGATAAATATTACATTAGTGGCTTTGGGCCGACATGATTTTCTTCATTGGGATCACATGGTTATACCCTAACTGGACTTTAGGGTTAATGAGTGGTGATGAAGCAAAGTGCATGCATCTAGTGATTATGAGATGAGAGGCATAATTATAACATGAGCCACGGGATGGATGGTGCTGGTGAAACTCATATAATATAGAGGGCTTCACCTTCAAGTGAGTTGTTAGTAGGTTGGGTTTGCAATTAGTTATCGTAGCAAATCTACAATGGTTTGAAAGGAATAGGTAAACCTCATAAGATATAGTGATCCCTAAGTTGAACGATTTGGTATATAACATACATATAAGGGTTAGTCACGGTTGGGATGATACGGGTTTGTCTCATACTACGTAGTGGGTCCTACTTCCAAGTGGTTACGCAAGCAGATTGGTCCACACACAAACATTATAATGGGTCACAATACTTACATTAAGGTAGTGTCTATAATCAATTTGACACATGTCCTAATTTCACATACCCAAGATGTTACACCATCAGCATAGTACATGAGTCTAAGTAATCACAGAATTCTCACATGCCCACATGGTCTTTTGGCCACTCCATTATCAGAAGTCCATATGGTTGAGTGGTCACGCAAATGTCACTCTACTTGCCATTAATAAATGATTTAAGATCACATGGTTACTTATTATAACTCATACATCTATGGGCAAACACTTTATTAAGCTCCCACATGGTCAAGTTGTCGATGCCATAATTTCACTTGGTTGAGTGGAAATATAATTAGTGTCATGGTCTAGTGACCGCATCTCAAAGCATCCAAGGCACAATCACAAGCATACCTACCATACCCGGTTACATTATATTATACTAACTCTTAAATTATGATCGCCCTATACTTTATACAGAGAATGACTCAAATTCGGTGTCATATGATCAAGAGACTAGGAACTAGCTTCCATCACATCAAATATAGTTTAGTGGTCCCCGCATCTGCCTCATCTATGAGCATAATGTAAGGGTTGTATTTATGTTGCATGACACTGAATTGAGGGTCACTCCATATTATCAAGTTGTATATTCCAACCTATATCATAATTCTCATGACTAAGAAAATCTACACGTACGACCCGATTGTTCATGGTAATGCCACATGATTTCATGTGGTTGGTTGGCCTTCTATGGATTTCGCAATCATACGGTTAGACGACTACATATACTCCATAATTGCATATGATTAAATGGCCATACATACATCACATGCCTACATAATTAAGGGGCCAAACTCTTATATCGCACACTTACAATGGATTAAGCGATCATTCACACATCTTACAAACATAAGATTAAAAGATAAAAATCACCACTTTGTACAATCGAGTGGGTCATACAAGATCACAAGGTTGCACAAGTAAGTGGGCCACATAAATCACTAGTTCATTGGTTTAAGTGTGCAAGGGAATTTCAGCTCAATTAATATCTTAGAGTTTTTACTTAATCTAATGGCGGATAACTTTTGTATGGTTTAGATGGCATATAAACATAATAGTGGGGCACACAACAGCCCCAACAAACTTCGATGGCGATTAAACTTTATAGTGGGTCCCACATAGTGGGCCCACTCAGTTTTGGGTGACAAATAATCATTAAAGTGACCCTAAGGAGGTTGGCCACGCTGGAGGGTTACAATCTATGCAACACAATGGACAGGTTGGATCTCTCCTAAACATTAAAGTGGACCCTCGAAGGTTTCAACTATGGGCAATTTGGGCTTGACCAAGTAGGTAGGTCCCATTGATGTGGTACGGCCACACTTATTAGGTCTACAAAAGCTGATAGATGGTGTGGATCTAACATACATATTATGGTGAAATTCTAGGAGGTTTTAAGATCAGACATTACAACAACATTGTTTCTTTGGCACTAAAATATACAGATGGCTTGGATGTAGCTTATACATCACAATGGGTCCTGCGGTCTGGTGGGCCCTACATGGGTATCAAAATGAGCTCCTACTTATCTGTCATGCCCCAAACCTGGAAATCAGATTCATAGGAATCCCGATCGCCGAATCCGGTGCCGACAGCCTCCATAGTACCCCATTCTCGGCTCCTAGCATTCATATACTAGATTTTCGATCCTAGGATCCTATAAGGAGAATTTTTTTTTTTACATTTAACTAGTAATAAGCATAACCACAAGTTTACCTAAATCATAAAGGCAACATCATCATCACATATTCACTAATATAATCATTTGAATACAATGCTGAAAGGAAAATATATATGTCAAAATTAAAGCTCCAGAAAACAGCTGCACGCTCTAAGCTCAATGCTACTGCAACCTAACATCACCTACACACATCTATCGTGCATAAGCTTATAGAAAGCTTAGAGGGTGGTGTAAGTGTGTGCACGAGATAAGTGCCAAGTATTCAATACAATATCATAATCATACAATACCGGAAAGCTATTAATCCATAAACCATACAATGACTGAATAAGCAGAAACACTGATAAGAGCAGGAATTATTAGCGTAAACAGAAATACTGACAAGATTATAATCATGCGATAACAGAATAAGTGAGAGTATGAACAAGTTCATAAGTTAATCAATATCAGAATACGCAATATAGGACAGCTATGCAAATGATGAGTCATAGATAATCAAATGTCGAATGACAAGGATATAATGTAACACACAATACGAAAGAGCTAACAAATATCATCACTCTCATCTAAGTCACAGGAATACAGAAACATAACAACCCACAATGCCACATGCCGAAGATATAATGAAATATGCAGTATATAGTGCTAATGGAATGACCATGCTGGAGTGTGATGTCGGAATGACCACAAGGAACCTCTATCCAAACCAGTCCCATACCTAAATTTGGATAGTCTGACTCAACGTGGTAAACTCCTGATCTCAGGTTAGTCACGCGCCCAACCAAAATTCTTACCATAATGAAGATACACAACAATTAGTTGCGCACCACCAGCCCCAGTGGATAGTGAATGGATGAATGGATGAGTATGCAACTCCTACTCAGTAGCCTGCCAACCGCTGGTAGCTCGCCCAGGCCTCAGCTCCACCCATATCACACCCGCCCACATCAGCGTCCGCCCACGTGCGCCCACCCACATGCACAACAGTGACGGGGTGTCATAATATCATGTCAGTCCTCATATCAGTACCGTTCCTCTCTGAGGAAATCACCGGGGTCTATTACACTTCACACCACCTGCTGCCCCAATCAAGCGCACAACTGGGTAAGTGAAAAAGACCTCACTATCTTCCTGTTAGTAGTCTATCAATACCTACCCGGCTCGCAGATAGCGGACCCATTCCTCGAGCTGGTCAAACTCAGCCTAGCCATGCCTACTCTCTCGAGTGGGTAAGGCCGCACCCCCTTCCAACCGACCACGACACAGTGGAGAGCGCAGCTATCTGGTAATCGGCACTCAACGCTCATCTACCCACTCAGTTTAGACGTTGGAGCATCCACTGGAACCAAGAGGGTGTTTAAGGATTTTCACCCAGGGCCATCTATGGCGGCCCAATGCTCGAACAGATTTCCGGTGTCCCATCTGACCATCCACGATATGCCTGTGGAGGCTACGGCCCTGATGTCACTAGGGCGTACAGTAATCACAGAACAATGCAAGATGTATGAGTCATACAATCCAATCATGCATCAATCCTGCGCATGTCATGTGTTCATGTGAGATAATCTACACCTATCAGGGAGTCTCACATCATCCTGCCCAATGACATATGCAATGGTCAATCACATCTCATAACAAACATGCAGATGATGCGAATGGGCATGTATCATGATGTTATGATGTCACATACTCATAAATGGCATCAATAACCGGCGTCGACAATGTGGACTTTTAACCAACATTGCCCCCAAGGAATGACCCACATAGAATCAAATATATAATGGGCACATGGCCTCACACAAGGGCCAAATATACGAAACAGGTGGGCCCTGGTCATGGGCCTAACACATATCACAATAGGCCTTGCCCATAGGCCTCAAATACATCTGGATGGGTCGCACCCATGGGCCTCAGATATATCACAATGGGCCTCAAATATACTTCACAGGTGAGTCACATACTTGGGTCTAATACACATCAGTATAGGCTACATCACATAGGCCTAATATACATCACTATGGCCACAACCCATGGGCTTTAAATACACAATAGGTGGGCCCTACACATGGGCCTCAAATATATACCATGGGTGAGCCTCAATGGATGGGTCACCAATACAACAGGATGGGCCTAATGACATGGACCCCATAAATATATCGAATAGGCCGCACCAATTGGGCCTTACATACATTGCAATGGGCCATGACCCATGGGCCTTGCATACATCACAATGGGCCTTGCAACATGGGCCTCATATATATTTAATGTGGGCCTCAACAACGGGCCTCATACACATCAAGGTGGGCCTCAACAACAGGCCTCATACACATCAAGGTGGACCTCAACAACGGACCTCATACACATCAAGGTTGGCCTCAACAACAGGCCTCATACACATCAAGGTGGGCCTCAACAACGGGCCTCATACACATCAAGGTGGGCCTCAACAACGGGCCTCATACACATCAAGGTGGGCCTCAACAACGGGCCTCATACACATCAAGGTGGGCCTCAACAACGGGCCTCGTACACATCAAGGTGGGCCTCAACAACCGGCCTCATACACATCAAGGTGGGCCTAATCAACAGGCTTCATACACATCAAGGTGAGCCTCAACAACGGGCCTCATACACATCAAGGTGGGCCTCAATAATGGGCCTCATACACATCAAGGTGGGCCTCAACAATGGGCCTCATATATGGCCTTATCAACAGGCCACAAATATATCAAGATGGACCTAATCAATCATATGGACTAAATCAATCAAATGGTCGATACGAGCAAGCGGATCAAATGGATTGATACAAATGGGCTGTGCGTCATGGAGTTATACTAAGCATGTTATAAAGTAATGCCTATCCTTACAATGCAGCTAGCCTAGACGCCTTGCATACAACAAGTACGGGCTTACCAATGGGCCCTAGGGAGAGTCATAATGCGGACATTTAACTAACATTATACTCGCAATGTGGACGTCAAACCAACATTGCTCCCAAGGTGTAGCCCGTAGTGAATAACATTACGTAAACCAGGTTGGGATCACACATTGCAATGGACCTTAGGTATACCCTATTGGGCCTTAAATACATCAAATGAGCCATGTCATATGGGCCTTTTACTCATCAAATGGGCCACATCAATGGGTTGCACCAATAGGCCTTATGTGCATTGCAATGGGTCATAACCCGTGGGCCTTAGATTGCATCAAATGGTTCTCGACCCATGGGCCTTATACATATCAAATGGGCCTAATACCATGGGCTTTAAAATACATCAAATGGGTCCAATCCCATGGACCTTGGAACACATCAAATGGGTCCACTCTATGGGCCTTAAATTACATCAAATAGGCCTAATCCCATGGGCCTTGTAACACATCAAATGGGTCCACTCTATGGGCCTTAAATAGTTCAACAACTGGCTATATTCATGGACCCAATTAAATTCAACTGTGATGGGCCTCAAAAGTGCATTCATTAATCCCAACATTTAAGGAACTAATGGTATAAATCATTTTCTCTAAGATCTTTATAATATGGTGGGCCCCACTCCTCAAAATTTCAGCCCAAGGACAGCATAATTATAACATGTTGCTGTCCAAAATTTGGGCACTCCATTGGAGTGGGTGCAAGGCCTCTAAAACTCTAAAAATTAAGGGACAAGGTCCCTCATCATGCATACAATGAGAAGAAACCTAAAAAAGTGGACCGCCATCAGAAGAAATATTTTTGAACTATGGTTTTTTATCAAGGCATATTGCTGGACTGCACAGCAGAAAAAATCTGGGAGTCCAACCATCTTGGCCCATTCTTTTGGATACCCAAATGGGGTCACTTAAGGCTGAAATTTTACAGAGTGAACTCACATAGGTGGGCCACACCCCCATAAAATTTCATAATTTTTAGATATCTCTAAGTATTTTAATTAATTTAAACAAAATAGACTGTCCAGAAAAATCGGACAGACCTGGACGTCCCAACGTGGTGGGCCAGTCCGGCCCTCACCACGGTGTGTACAGGGGTCCATTGGCCCTGAAATTTGGTAGGTAGGTTCTAACATAAGTGGACCAAACTCTTAAAAAATTTTACAATTTTTAGACATTTGTAAATATTTTAATTTATTTTCATAAATCAATCTGTCCTGAAAATCAAACTGATCTGGACACCATATTATAATGGGCCGGTCCCGCCATCACCATGATGTGTACAGGCGTCTATTGGCCCCAAAATTTTGTAAGTGGGTCCTACCATAAGTAGGTAACCCCCATAAAGATTTTTATAATTTTTAAATACCCATAGGTATTTTAATAAATTTTAAAAATCCAACTATCCATGGTGGAATGTTACCGGAACAGTGCATAAAATCCAGACTGTCCACCTCACTTGGACCACACCTTTGGGACACCAATGAAGGTCAGTTGAGGCTGAAATTTTGGGGACATAAAGATAAGATCCCCACCTTTCAGAAAAGTATATTTAATAAGTATGAATAGTCCCCCAAATAGTCCTAAAATCTGGTCCAAAAACAACTAGAAACTGTCCAGAAAAATCTGGACCGCAACATGTACTTAGATAAAATTTATTAAATAAGTTAAATAAAAAGGGAAATACATTAATGGGCCACACACATCAGGAAATAAAATGAGGAAAAATAGAGATAGAAGGAAAATTCGGCCATAGGGAAAGGGGCTCCGCCACTATTGAGCCCTCCCAAGATCAATCACACCCGCACATCATACTTAGATTTACATTTGCAACATGGATCTTGCACATACATGGCCTATAATTAAAATGCATGATGAGGATGTCATCCCCACCATGGTTATAAGGTATAGATGATACAAACATAATATGATATGAAATAAAACTACCATGATGGGGCCCATAGAGAAAGGCCCCATGCATGGATCATGCATGCATAAGGTAGGCCATTAGGCCACAACCATGGGATTGTGTGGGATCTCCACCATTGATTGGTGGGTCCTACACTTCCCTTATGAAAGAAAGAAAACATCTAGACTATAGAAATTAAATTTTTTTACATCTAGAGGAGCACCCACCGTTCGATCTTCTTTCTCCTATGAGTTCCTTAGCACCTTAGCTTTGATTCCAATGGAGGAGATGAGGAATGGATGGTTAGGATGGGGAGAACATGGGGTAGAAAGTGGGCCACCTTGGAGTTTTGGGAATGCTTGGAGAGCTCTCATACGTATGGATTTTTTTTTCTTGAGAGAATGAGATGAGAAATGAGAAAGAGAGAGAGAGTGATGGATGGATGTGGTGAGTGATGGTTGTGTAAGAAAATCTTGACTTTCGTGGCCTTTTGTGTAAGAAAGGCATGGGAGGTGTAAGAACTTTTTGACTTTGATGGCTTTTGGTGTAAGAGAGGTATGGGCTTTGTAAGAGATTCTTGACTTTTGTGGTTGCTTGGGAATGGGTGAAAGGTGATGTGTACTTGACATGTGATGGATTGATTGATGGGATTGATGTGACATCTCGTAGAGATTCTCTTGGGTTTGGCAATGCGCGGTATTTTCCTCGCACCGAACATTGGCCCACATCTCTTGACCAGGGTATCGCCTCGGCGCGCAGGTCGCGGCATCGGAACCGTAGCGATGACGCGGTCGCTATGGTATTGGTCTTGGGTTGAGTCGATACAGGTTGATGACATATGAACAGGGTCGCACGTCAATATCGGTTAAGGATCGAAGGTTGCCAAAATTCGACCGGTAAGACCGTGGAAGTCTATGGAACGGTACGGTCTAGGATACGGGGGTTACATTATCCCCATTTATTTATATTATTATTTTTTTAAAGTCCAGGTCTACATATCCTTATTAACAGGTTAGATGTCAAGTATAACAATATAGTGGCCCATTGAAATTTTCAATGGCAGACCTATAATCCACTACAGTTGTGGTGTGATCCACCATAACTTGTGTCGACCCTCAATACCATCAGTCAGATGCACCAATCCATGGTGGGCCTGGGACTTAAAATCAAGTCAATATGTAGTTTTTGTGGGGCCATACCACATTCAAAATTTGAGGGGATCACTCTCCATTAAAACATTTATAATTATTTGTTGGCCCCACCAAGGCATGGATCACAAATCCAACCCATCCATTATGTGTGCCCCACTTGGTTAAGGGGTCAAACCAAGTTTTAGATGCATCCAAATTTTAAATGGACCCCACAAGTACTTTTATATACTTGAGCTCCGAGTTGTATGAATGGTTCAAGGAGATCAAAGTTACATGGGTCCCAAAGTGATGTATTTATTACATATACACAGTTCATCTATTTTTATTTTTATTTTTATTATTTTTTTTAGAGATCATTTTATAGCATTATCCAAAAGTGAATCATATCTAAAGATTATCTTGACCTCACCACAAATAGTAGTGGAAATAATGATTTCACCGTTAAACAATTTATAGGGCCCACCTTAATGTTTATTTTCCATCCAATCTGTTCATTAGGTCACAAAAACCTGAATTAAGGGGAAAAATAGATTTCATATTGGTCTAAAACTTCTGACCCAAAAAGGGTTCCAATGGTAGATGTTCAATCCCCGCTGCTATTGTAATGTGGCCCACTTGATAGTTAGATCTATCTTATTTTTCTTCTCAAGCCTTAGGACAAGCTTACCAAATGGATGGACAGTTTCATGATCAAACCCACAGAACTTGCTGATATTGTATTTTTTTTTATCTTCACTTGATTTTAGATGGTGTGGGCCACCTGAATTCTGTGTACGGTTGATTTTTGGGGTAAACAATTTTTGAAAGGGGACCCATCTAATGTATGGTGTAGATGATCAACATGCATCATGTTGGGGCCTGTAGTGGGACCCGCCGTCCCTACCAACCATCCAAGTAGCAAGATGCTGCTTGCTGTAGTGTCATGGACGCTGACAACAACAACGTCTGGTGCTGTTGAAATTTTTAATTTTTAATTTTCAATAGTTTTTCATAGGTGGAGCCCATATTAGGACGATCCAGTCTGTCTGTTGCATTCTATGGCCTGGGACAGACCTATCAAGTCCAATATTCAGTATTTTTATATATATAAAAGATCACAACGGGCCCTAACAGTTTATTACTAATAAAACGGTCTTTTTGATGGTGTAGCCTACCAGATATTTAGATTGGTTTCATTTTTTGGCTCAACGCCTAAAATGACCTAGAAAATAGGATGGATGATGTGGATCAGATACATACATCAAGGGTGGGGCCTGTTGTGGGCCCACAACCCTGCCCTCTCTTGTTCTCAAGCAGCAAGGACGCTGTTTGTTGCAACGTCCCCTAGACGCTAGCAGCAATCAACGTCCAGCACTTTTCTTTTCTTTCTTTTTTGTTTAATTTTTTTGTGCACGTGTGTGCGCATGGGTGGGTGTGTGTGAGAGTTTGGTCAGCCCAATGGGCCATGCTTGAACGGTTGGATGACTATAAAGATCATAATGGGGCCATGTTTTGCTGACCAAGCTGATATTTATGTTTTCTCTTCATCCACATCCTTGTGACCATATACCCCTGTATGATGGTTAGTTTACATCATGGTGGGCCCATAGCTAGTGGGTCCCACACAAGCTTTAGTTCAAGCTAATATTTATTTCATTCCATCATCTATATGTGTATAACCATATATCACAATGGGCCATACCATCAATGAGTCCTACATCATCATTATCATTGTCATCACATCATCACCACAATTAATCATCCGAATAATCAAGAAAGAAAATAAACCATAAGAGTGGAGGGGGTGTACTCACCTTGATGAATTAGATGGATGGTTGAGATGGATGGAAGAGATGGAATTGATAATTGAGATGGATGGGAAGGATGGGATTGATGAAGTTGATAGCCCACCAAGATCACTCCTCTCTCTCTCTCTCTCATGTGTAGAAATAATGGTGAAAAGTCAACGGATGGAGGGGCATTTGTAGAGAAGTTAAAATGTGGTTAGATTCAATTAATGTGATCTTGGTTAGCTTAGATTAGGATTATGACAATTAATTCATGATTTATAATTAATGGTGGGTTAAAAGAGCATGGGATGGCATGGTGTGATAATGTCATGTTAAAGGTGCATAATGGAGAGAAATTGACTTGTGGTGTACATGAGAGAGGGAGGGGTATGGGTGTGTAACATCACACACATGGGTAGAGATTCTCTCACCCATGTGTGGCATGTACATGTGTGCATGGTATGTATTATGCACATGTGTGGAATGAAGTACACGACGTCATTTGCACATGATACAACAATGATTCTTTACAGCGTATCTCACTAACAGAGTATCATACAGACGCACGGGTGGTACCTCCACGATCACGGCGACAGGGCGGTCGATATGAGATAGGTTTCGAGGTCTCGGGGTTCTGGTCAGTCGGGTATATACTATAAATAGGCAATTCAGGTCTAGCTAAGAGCATCGATCATTGTGTACATAAGCATAGAAAGTCGAACGAAATAGACGGGGTCTTACAAATTTAAGATAAGCTATTGGGATAAAATTTTCATCATAATCGATGCCTTCTATTTGAGTGTACCCTTGTACAATCAGTCTAGCCTTGTTTCTTATAATATTACCAAGTTCATTAGACTTATTTTTAAAGACCCATTTAGTTCCAATAATGTTTTTATCATTAGGTCTAGAAACTAAGTACCATACATCATTCCTTACGAATTGATTAAGTTCATCTTGCATAGCTACTATCCAGTTTTTGTTAGCAAGTGCTTCTTTTACATTGGCCGACTCAATCTAGGTTGTGAAGCACATATAAGATTCATCTTTCACTTCATCGAGAGTTTCTGATTTCTCACTCATGAAAGTTACCCATGTATTCTTGGTAAAATCATCTACAATTACCAGAATATATTTCTTACCACCTCAACT
This sequence comes from Magnolia kwangsiensis, assembly GCA_037074715.1. Lineage (NCBI taxonomy): Eukaryota > Viridiplantae > Streptophyta > Magnoliopsida > Magnoliales > Magnoliaceae > Magnolia > Magnolia kwangsiensis. Next base: position 77,354,409 of record CM073578.1, read on the forward strand.
CTCCATTCTAGTCAGTCCAAAAAGATTCATGTGGAGGAGTTCAAGGGGTTTGGATGTGGCATTTGAGTTCACTTTCTTGTGAGCACTCTTAGTTTATTTTATAATCTAACATTCACCACAAGTTTTCTCCATTTTCTTTAACTTAGGTAGACCTCTTATTACTTCACTTTTGCTCAGTCTATAAAGATTACGATAGTGTACATGTCCTAGGCATTTATGCCATAGTTCGGTCTCATCGGTTTGGACAATGTAACACGATAACTTAAATGAGCTTGAATTACTGACTATATACCAATTCTTAGATGTTCTGCGGCCAGTTAATATCACAGAACCATTTTCATTAGAAATCTCACACCCTTAATTGATGAATTTGACGTTATATTTATTACCACAATTTTGAGAAATACTTAAGAGATATTCTTAAGGCTCTCTACAAATAACGCATTCTCAAATGGAGAAAGATTAAAGAGTTGAACCGTACCTTGGCCAATAATCATGTAGTTGCTACCATCACCAAAAGTGACTAAACCATCAGTCATATCTTTAAGATTGGTGAACAAATCTTTATCACCTATCATGTGTCTAGAGTAACCACTTTCTACATAAGACTTTGATTGACTCGAAGCCTTGAAAGTAGTGTGAGAAACCAAACAAGCAACCTTAGGAACCCATTTCATTATAGTTTTGGATTTTGGAGGATAGTTTTTCTATGCTTGTAGTTGTTGTTGTAACATCCCGAAAATCGGGGGTCGGGTAGAATCCCAACTCCCGAGTTTCAAAATGTCACTTATGCAACATAGATAATAATAAATGCATGTCGTCTGTAGAATGGCATTAAACAAGATTGGGATTAAGCCAAAACAACATATCATACTCCAGAGGCAGTTAAATTTTACAAGCGGAAGACTGTGATAAATATTTAACAATGTATAATTGATTGTAAGTCTCCAAAGTGTGAGCATGTTACCAGGTTAGACATATACATGTATACTCCAAAAATGATAAAGAGGATATACATGAGTGCTCTAAAAATATAAAATGACAAGTGTCATGGTGTTTAATCAACCTCCCTGTAATCCCGTCGGTCAGAACACGCATATAGGAGAAATCCTCCTCATCATCATTAAGTCCGGCTCCACTTCACAAGCAGCGCCATCATCTGCAACTAAAATAGGGACTGGTTGGTGTGCGCGACACCGTCCCGTAATGGTCTGAATGCTTATACTGATCCCGCAAACGAAACGTGCCAGATTCATTTAAATCCCATTTAAATTTTTATAAATTTTACTCTTTCTCACACTCCCTGCTCCAGGCTTAATGAAGTAGCCTCAGAACATCAGTTGGGCTTGATTTTCGAAATGATTGTCAAGTCCAACAAAGCGGTCATAATGGTCTAATATTGTAGATATCGGACTTTCGACGCGCGGTCTAGATCCAATACAAAGTTTCAAAGGGTTCCTGAGAGCAAACGGGTTTAGAGTTTGATCCTAAGTTTTAGGGTAACGTAGCGTCAACGATTCTATAGGTCTTGGGTCTTACAGATCGTATTTAAAGCTGTTGGTGCTAATTTCACAGCTAATCTAACGTAGCGCTGGCTAATTCACGTTAAAGTTCTAAAGAATTTGGTTCTAAATGATTTCTTTGGCTTTGGAATTCGGTTCTGAGAGGTTACCAAGGGGTCATGGTTGGCCCATTGCCTAAGGACGTCTAACCCCAAGTTGGTAAAAATTTAGGGTGTTACAATCTACCCCCCTTAAAATAAAATTTTATCCCTGAAATTGGTTAAGGGTAATGAGTACTTAAAGAGACTTTCGTATTGACATTCTAAGGAAGGTTCAAATCCTATTTAATGACCTAACCTGATGTATAACCTAAATCAACTGTTTCGATCCTGGGCCAGTGGGATAGGGGCTAACCACGCTTCCACTGCGCCACTCTAGTATAACGGTTGGAGTGACTGACCTAACTAGATTGGGCTCAAAATGTTCTATCCCCTTAAAACTTAGTTCTACTTAAGGTTCAAAAATCTATGTCTCGATCCATATATCGAAACGAGGTGTAACTTAGGGCCTATCCTTGACATGAAATGGGAAACAACCTCTCACTACATTGGTTTTCCTTTGTTAATGATGCGTTCTGTGACATTGGTACCTATGGTTGTAGAAAGGAGCTGAAATGACAGGTGTTGTGGTTGATTTCAAGGACGGATGTGAGTTTGTGGTAAGAGGTCTAATCTCTATTGGCTGTATGTCCTTAACATTTTCCAAGGCATGGCAATAGCTTTTGGTTGTAGGTGGTCGGGCCAACATGGAAGAAAAGTTGTGTAGTGGGTCTGAGCCGGATACAAAGACTTTCTGTCTAGCTTGGACAGAAAATTTGTTGTATCAATTCTTAATCCGAGTCGATGCCGATCTTTTGCTTGATCAGAGCATTAGATTCATTCGTAACTACTAGGATTAAGAAGTCGATTCAAACCGCGAATACATTACTTACATACAGTTCCTTTACTCTATGTTCCTGAATGCAATAAATCCTTGGGAAGGCAATGCTAAGGGGCGTGCTAGTTTATTCTAAATTCAATCTGAGGGATTTATAAGTTTTCCCTGAGAGTAAAAGGTTCTAAGTTAAAACAACTTTCATAAGGGTTATAACAGAAGTCTATAAGTATTAAGGGGATCAATCGAAGGAATGAGGTTCTACTCCAACCAAATCTAACCTACTATTCCTTAACATATACAGGCTTTACACTACTTAAGGTAACTAGTAGACTAGTCTGTAACTCACTAGCTGTAATCTAAAGCATAAGCTTATACGCTAAATGGTTTTATACCATTTCTAATACAGCGAATTGTTTTATCGCTTAGGGTCAAGATTGTCTAAATGGAATTGGATTTTCCTATATCGTCAGATCTTTCAAATCTAGGAGTACTAACTATAGGTCCAAAACTCTAGATGTCCTAGCACCAGATGGTCATTATTTATGGACTAAGCTATCGTATTTGGTCTCGCCCAACGGTAAAGCGGAGAGATCGAGAAGACGGCTGTAACTAGCTCGAAAGAGCCATGAAAAATGAAGGAAATGGGGAGATAGGGCTGACCAAATGGGCTGCCACGAATTTAGGTCTTATAGAGGAGTGAAACAGGCCCCAAATGGCTAAGATTGCAAAGGGAAAAGAGGGAAATGGGTTGGAATGGAGGCTTACACGATTTCTAGCCTTTATGGAGGATGGGAGAGCTTCCACAGACAAAAATGGAGAGGCAAGGGAATGCCTACTGCTATGGACGATGGAGTGGCGTCGATTATAGCAGAAAATGGGATTAGGGGCTATTTCAAATGGGTTTTGAGAGAGGAGGCAGCAAGAACTTGAAGAAAGGAGAGCTTGGGAAAATTTTTGTGAAGGAAGTGGTGTTTTGGGAGTGTTTTAACGGAATGTCCCTATGCACAGGGGCTACTCTAGCCCCGAAACAACGTCGGTCCGACGCCCGGCCTGATCCAGGCCCAATGTACGGTGAGGCCCTCACCGGCCAAGTTGGTTTCCGACGATGGCCTCCCATCTGGACGTGTTCCCCCTGTCCTGTGGGACCCCAAATGCATGTGGTTCCCACCTTGGATCATTCCGGATTAGCACGGGTAGGCCCACGACTCCATTTGAAGTGTTTTGGGGCCAATTTGTAAACCGAAATGAGTTTATGCATCCGGTAGCATATGATTTTGGGGTAAGAGACGCTAATCCATCCAACTAACCCATTTATTTCATAAGATTCCATAATTGGAATGGTTAAAAGTCCAATTTTTACATATATTTACTATTTATAATAAATATTTTGTTTAAGTATGATTCTCTGTCATTTATACATTAGGATTTATGTCTAGTGTGAAAGGACTTAGAAAAAGTTGAAGAATGGGGTGGTGAAAGGAGAAATTTGAAGGAATTGGATAAAAAGGGGTTTTAGATTTTGAGATTGAGTGTAAGGGTTATGGTTGACCTAAAACCCAAGGATATTCATTTCTAGGTTTGGAATTCTTCAAAGAACGACTCAAACCAGTCGACTGATGACCTATAGGCGACTTAGGTCGCTTCACGCGACCGAAGATACGTTATGGACTAAATTACCGTATAGTCTCACCTGTCGGTGAAACTTGAGATTCTAATATGGTTTCTAGGTTTCCATCGCCCCCTTCCTAAATCAGAGTGCGTCAGTGTGCGTTGTGTTACCATAACCCAGGTCCGGTTTAATCCAAATCATGCTTTGATACCATCTGTAACATCCCGAAAATCGGGGTCGGGTAGAATCCCAACTCCCGATTTCCAAAATGTCACTTATGCAACATAGATAATAATAAATGCATGTTGTCTGTAGAATGACATTAAACAAGATTGGGATTAAGCCAAAACAACATATCACACTCCAAAGACAGTTAAATTTTATAAGCGAAAGACTGTGATAAATATTTAACAATGTATAATTGATTGTAAGTCTCCAGAGTGTGAGCATGTTACCAGGTTAGACATATACAAGGATACTCCAAAAATGATAAAGAGGATATACATGAGTGCTCTAAAAATATAAAATGACAAGTGTCATGGCATCTAATCAACCTCCCTGTAATCCCATCGGTCAGAACACGCATATAGGAGAAATCTTCCTCACTATCATTAAGTCTGGCTTCACTTCACAAGCAGCGCCATCATCTATAACTAAAACAGGGACTGGTTGGTATGTGCGACATCGTCCCGTAACGTGGGAGTGAGTGATCAACTCAGTGGAATCATAGAGCAAAGATTAACATGTTATCAAACCAATCATGCGATAATAGTAAAGCAGGCAATCAAACATTCCTAGATACTGTAGTTAATGCAATCATGAAATGACATGATGGATGCCCTCACCGACATACTCCCTCATGCGGCACCATCTTACGCCCGCGGCATGCTTGCGTTCCTCAGTGCTCCACATCTTCCAAGCACATGCAGTGCGATATGGATAATGATTACCGAGCTGTTATTAGTCCATTCATACAGCAGTATTGGGAAACTAAGATACCTTCCTTATATCAATCCCAACACAGATCCTGTCTAGGGTCGTCACTCCTAGTAATCTCATACGATGTTATATTTATAAGTCGCTGCAAGGGCTGTCAGGGCTGTTGCTCGCACTCGTTGCACCGCTCCCTCATCACCTTATCAATACAGGCCTAATGTACTCTTGTCGCTACGGAAGGGTCATCGCCTCCCGTAGACTCAAAATACGCTCGAGGTCACTACAAAGGGCTCGTCACCAATCAGAGTAGGCCGACAGCTCGAATGTAGTGTCCCATACCATCATAATCGGCTCACGAGTCAAATGTGCTCACTGGTCATTACGGGGAGGTTTGTGGGCCCATCGTAGGCCGACAGCTCGACCACGGTGTCCCATACCACCATGCCCGGCTCATGAGTCTTTATGGATCAAGGCACCATAGTTAACAGGGTTTTCAATGGTAAGTTCAGTACCCTAGGTTCAAGGAGTTATGACTCATGCAAGGTGAACATACAATGGCCAGTCGGGTTACTTGACGGGCTTGACTAGTACGAGCGCATCTCAAGCTGAGCGACATGAAGTGCATGAAACACTTCGTGTGGCCTAATCACTGCCGCCTGACCAAAACACGACTCACGTTCATCGACGCGTCCTTCGTGGCAAATAGAAGCCAATCACGAATTTGATCTATTACCGATTGCCTGGACTAACGTATAGCTCCAAACATTTGTAAACAACATCAATGATCATATGAGAGTACTAGAATTGAAGTTCAAAACAATACATGCATGTTGACATATGTTATAACATACAACGTAAACAAATCAACCAACACATATATTCCATATATATGAGGAAATCAATTTATATAGCAAGCATGGAGGAAATCATATACATCATCATGTTGATTGAGAATTCAATCTCAAAACTAATCTACAACAACGTTGGCTCAATATATACTAATACAAACATTTATACAAACACTTAGTCTACACACTTTAGTCTACATAGCGTATGTCGACCCAACGTGCGCATAAGGACGAATCTCTTCGCCAAACAGATTATACACACATATCTAATATCATAACATGACAAAATCACATGGTAATCATTTCAAAGCTTTCCTATAAATGACTAAAATACCCTAAATCTCAAATTCACCATACGTATACGAAATGGAAAACAGACAGCATGTTCTACATGTCAAATGGCATTCTCTTCGATAATCTACTATTAAACGACATTGAAAGCTTTGAAATCAGTCAATCTAAGCGTCTGAAATCCTCACCTTTCACCTTAGACGCGTATCGATTCGAATAGAAAGTCTACGCTTCGTCAACAGCGTTATGGCGACCTAATGCACAAGATACATAAGCTACTTCGCTACTTGAATCGAAAGAATCCTTAAAACAGCTATAGGTTAGGGTTTTCTTACCTAAAAGTGAGTTGGAATCACCGAGAAAGTGATTTGAAGGCGGTGCTTTGATACGTGCAAAAGCTGGAGCAAACGGCAGGAAGTTCTCTCACAAATTCTCTCACTAACTCTCTCTTTCTCTCTCACCACTTTCTAGGGTTTCACGTAAAATCTGATGGGAGAGATATGAGAGGGTTTAAAGCCCTTGCATAGGCTTAAACCTCACCTAAATAGACTTGGGACAAGGGTATACTTGGGTTATAACCAAATCGGGTCTTTTTCGATCCAAAAGAGTGTTTCGGGAGGTCCCCTGACCGAACGCGATCGAACTTAAGCTCATGAATACCGGATGTTGATCACATTAAGTTTTCAGTCCAGTAGAGTTCTCAGATCGCACATGGCGGTCCAGTTTCAGTTCAGCGGTCACGGAGACTCGATCGAGTATTCCAAGTACACTGACCTGAGTGAGAAATGTTTCCTGATCCGAGGGTGTATTTGGATCAGATTCCGACTGTCTGAATGCTTATACTGATCCCACAAACGAAATGTGTCAGATTCATTTAAATCCCATTTAAATTTTTATGAATTTCACTCTTTCTCACACTCCCTGCTCCAGGCTCAATGAAATAGCCTCAGAACATCAGTTGGGCTTGATTTTCAAAATGATTATCAAGTCCAACAAAGCAGTCATAATGGTCTGAGATTGTAGATATCAGACTTTCGACGTGCGGTCTAGATCCAATACAAAGTTTCAAAGGGTTCCTGAGAGCAAACGGGTTTAGAGTTTGATCCTAAGTTTTAGGGAACGTAGCGTTAATGATTCTATAGGTTTTGGGTCTTACATATCGTATTTAAAGTGGTTAGTGCTAATTTCACAGCTAATCTAACGTAGCGCTGGATAATTCACATTAAAGTTCTAAAGAATTTGGTTCTAAATGATTTCTTTGGCTTTGGAATTGGGTTCTGAGAGGTTACCAAGGCGTCATGGTTGACCCATTGCCTAAGGACGTCTAACCCCAGGTTGGTAAAAATCTAGGGTGTTACAATCTACCCCCCTTAAAATAAAATTTTGTCCCCGAAATTGACTAAGGGTAATGAGTACTTAAAGAGACTTTCGTATTGACATTCTAAGGAAGGTTCAAATCCTATTTAATGACCTAACCTTACGTATAACATAAATCAACTGTTTCGATCCTGGGCCAGTGGGGAAGGGGCTAACCATGCTTCCGTTGCGCCACTCTATTCTAACGGTTGTATTGGCTGACCGAACTAGATTGGGCTCAAAATGTTCTACCCCCTTAAAACTTAGTTCTACTTAAGGTTCAAGAATTTATGTCTCGATCCGTATATTGGAACGAGGTGTAACTTAGGGCCTATCCTTGACATGAAATGGGAAACAACCTCTCACTACATTGGTTTTCCTTTGTTAATGATGCGTTCTATGGGATTGGTACCTATGGTTGTAGAAAGGAGTTGAAATGACAGGTGTTGTGGTTGATTTCAAGGACGGATGTGAGTTTGTGGTAAGAGGTCTAATCTCTATTGGCTGTATGTCCTTAACATTTTCCAAGGCAAGGCAATAACTTTTGGTTGTAGGTGGTTGGGCCAACACGGAAGAAATAGACTTTCTGTCTAGCTAGGATAGAAAATTTATTGTATCAATTCTTAATCCAAGTCGATGCCGATCTTCTGCTTGATCAGATCATTGGATTCATTGGTAACTACTAGGATTAAGAAGTCGATTCAAACCGAAAATACATCGCTTACATACAGTTCCTTTACTCTATGTTCCCGAATGCAATAAATCCTTGGGAAGGCAATGCTAAGGGGCGTGCTGGTTTATTCTAAGTTCAATCTGAGGGATTTATAAGTTTTTCCTGAGAGTAAAAGGTTCTAAGGTAAAACAACTTTCATAAGGGTTATAACAGAAGTCTATAAGTATTAAGGGGATCAATCGAAGGAATGAGGTTCTACTCCAACCAAATCTAACCTACTATTCCTTAACATATACATGCTTTACACTACTTAAGGTAACTAGTAGACTAGTCTGTAACTCACTAGCTGTAATCTAAAGCCTAAGCTTATACGCTAAATGGTTTTATACCATTTCTAATACAGCGAATTGTTCTATCGCTTAGGGTCAAGATTGTTTAAATGGAATTGGATTTTCCTATATCGTCAGATCTTTTAAATCTAGGAGTACTAACTCTAGGTCCAAAACTCTAGATGTTCTAGCACCAGATGGTCATTATTTATGGACTAAGCTATCGTATTTGGTCTCGCCCGACGGTAAAGTGGAGAGATCGAGAAGACGGCTATAACTAGCTCGAAAGAGCCATGGAAAATGAAGGAAATGGGGAGATAGGGCTGACCAAATGGGCTGCCACGAATCTAGGTCTTATAGAGGAGTGAAATAGGCCCCAAATGGGTGGGATTGTAAAGGGAAAAGAGGGCAATGGGTTGGAATGGAGGCTTACACGATTTCTAGCCTTTATGGAGGATGGGAGAGCTTCCACGGACGAAAATGGAGAGGGGAGGGAATGCCTACTACTATAGACGATGGAGTGGCATCGGTTATAGCAGAAAATGGGATTAGGGGCGATTTGAAATGGGTTTTGAGGGAGGAGGCAGCAAGAACTTGAAGGAAGGAGAGCTTGGGGGACATTTTTGTGAAGGAAGTGGTGTTTTGGGGGTGTTTTAACGGACGGACCCTATGCACAAGGGCTACTCTAGCCCCCAAACAGCGTCGGCCCGACGCCCGGCCCGATCCAGGCCTAATGTACGGCGAGGCCCTCACCGGCCAAGTTGGTTTCCAGCGAGGCCTCCCATCTGGACGTGTTCCCCCTATCCTGTGGGACCCCAAATGCATGTGGTTCCCAACTTGTATCATTTCGGATTAGCACGGGTAGGCCCACGACTCCATTTGAAGTGTTTCGGGGCCAATTTACAAACCGAAATGAGTTTATGCATCCTGTAGCATATGATTTTGGGGCAGGAGAAGATAATCCATCCAACTAACCCATTTATTTCATGAGATTTCATAATTGGAATGGTCAAAAGTTTAATTTTTACATATATTTACTATTTAGAAAAGGTTGAAGAATGGGGTGGTGAAAGGAGAGATTTGAAGGAATTGGATAAAAAGGGGTTTTAGATTTTGAGATTGAGTGTAAGGGTTGTGGTTGACCTAAAACCCAAAGATATTCATTTCTAGGTTTGGAATCCTTCAGAGAACGACTCAAACCAGTCGACTGATGACCTATAGGCGACTTAGGTCGCTTCACGCGACCGAAGATATGTTATGGACTAAATTACCGTATAGTCTCACCTGTCGGTGAAACTTGAGATTCTAATATGGTTTCTAGGTTTCCATCGCCCCCTTCCTAAATCAGAGTGCGTCAGTGTGCGTTGTGTTACCATAACCCAGGTCCGGTTTAATCCAAATCATGCTTTGATACCATCTGTAACATCCCGAAAATCGGGGGTCGGGTAGAATCCCAACTCCCGAGTTCCAAAATGTCACTTATGCAACATAGATAATAATAAATGCATGTTGTCTGTAGAATGACATTAAACAAGATTGGGATTAAGCCAAAACAACATATCACACTCCAGAGACAGTTAAAATTTTCAAGCGGAAGACTGTGATAAATATTTAACAATGTATAATTGATTGTAAGTCTCCAGAGTGTGAGCATGTTACCAGGTTAGACATATACAAGGATACTCCAAAAATGATAAAGAGGATATACATGAGTGCTCTAAAAATATAAAATGACAAGTGTCATGGCATCTAATCAACCTCCCTGTAATCTCATCGGTCAGAACACGCATATAGGAGAAATCTTCCTCATCATCATTAAGTCTGGCTTCACTTCACAAGCAGCGCCATCATCTATAACTAAAACAGGGACTGGTTGGTATGTGCGACATCGTCCCGTAACGTGGGAGTGAGTGATCAACTCAGTGGAATCATAGAGCAAAGATTAACATGTTATCAAACCAATCATGCGATAATAGTAAAGCAGGCAATCAAACATTCCTAGATACTGTAGTTAATGCAATCATGAAATGACATGATGGATGCCCTCACCGACATACTCCCTCATGCGGCACCATCTTACGCCCGCGGCATGCTTGCGTTCCTCAGTGCTCCACATCTTCCAGGCACATGCAGTGCGATATGGATAATGATTACCGAGCTGTTATTAGTCCATTCATACAGCAGTATTGGGAAACTAAGATACCTTCCTTATATCAATCCCAACACAGATCCTGTCTAGGGTCGTCACTCCTAGTAATCTCATACGATGTTATATTTATAAGTCGCTGCAAGGGCTGTCAGGGCTGTTGCTCGCACTCGTTGCAACGTTCCCTCATCACCTTATCAATACAGGCCTAATGTACTCTTGTCGCTACGGAAGGGTCATCGCCTCCCGTAGACTCAAAATACGCTCGAGGTCACTACAAAGGGCTCGTCACCAATCAGAGTAGGCCGACAGCTCGAATGTAGTGTCCCATACCATCATAATCGGCTCACGAGTCAAATGTGCTCACTGGTCATTACGGGGAGGTTTGTGGGCCCATCGTAGGCCGACAGCTCGACCACGGTGTCCCATACCACCATGCCCGGATCATGAGTCTTTATGGATCAAGGCACCATGGTTAACAGGGTTTTCAATGGTAAGTTCAGTACCCTAGGTTCAAGCAGTTATGACTCATGCAAGGTGAACATACAATGGCCAGTCGGGTTACTTGACGGGCTCGACTAGTACGAGCTCATCTCAAGCTGAGCGACATAAAGTGCATGAAACACTTCGTGTGGCCTAACCACTGCCGCCATAATGGTCTAAGATTGTAGATATCGGACTTTCGATGCGCGGTCTAGATCCAATACAAAGTTTCAAAGGTCTCATGAGAGTAAACGGGTTTAGAGTTTGATCCTAAGTTTTAGGGTAACGTAGCGTCAACGATTCTATAGTTTTCCACCATACAAGAAAACCCTAACCTATAGCGGTCATAATGGTCTGAGATTGTAGATATCGGACTTTCGATGCGCGGTCTAGATCTAATATAAAGTTTCAAAGGGTTCCTGAGAGCAAACGGGTTTAGAGTTTGATCCTAAGTTTTAGGGTAATATAGCGTCAACGATTCTATAGGTTTTGGGTCTTACAGATCGTATTTAAAGTGGTTGGTGATAATTTCACAGCTAATCTAACATAGCGCTGACTAATTCATGTTAAAGTTCTAAAGAATTTAGTTCTAAATGATTTCTTTGGCTTTGGAATTGGGTTCTGAGAGGTTACCAAGGCGTCATGGTTGGCCCATTGCCTAAGGATGTCTAACCCCAGGTTGGTAAAAATTCGGAGTGTTACAGTTGTATGTTCTACCATTCGAGTTAGATTTTAAAAGTTCCTTAAGTAAATCCACAATTTTCTCAGCTAAGGTGTTATGATTCTGATTTCTATATTTGATATAGTTGATTTTATGTTTCATATCCTGAAAAGCTTTTAGATTTTTGAAACTATTTTAATTTAGACTTTTCCCTTTTGAGTTAGAGGACTCCTCTTTAAAAAACTTAGGAGAAGTGGACTTACTTTTAGGATGTGTATTCTTATTATAGCCCAAACTAAATCTATCGCCACAATTCCTTGATCCAGTTAGTAGTCTTTCTGGTTTAGGATCACCCTGGGCATACCTCCAAGTATCATTCATACTCAAGAGAGAAGAGACTTCTACTTTTATTTTTTTCATTTTTAAATTTTAGGTTTTCAATTTGGGAAGTTTTGAAATCTAAATCACACTTATCTTTTTCAAAACAATCTGAAAAATATGATTTTTCTAAGACTAGATTATCAAAATTTTCTTTTAATTTTAAAACTTTTCGTTTTGAAGTTTTAATTTTACAGCTATCATACAACTTTCGCTGTATAAGGCATCATATGTATCTTATAAATCTTCATCATTTTTAAGATGATTTCTCAGATTTTCTTTACTAGTTGAATCACAACTATCTAAGAAAGTGAATTTAGCTAGAGTCATTAAGGCTTTGACCTCATTAGTAGAATCAAGTTTAGACTCATCTGAGTCAGAAGAGGCTTCAGAGCAAGACGATTCATCCCATATGGTTAACATGCTTTTCTTTTTAGATTTATCCCTCTTTGGGCATTTGTTTGCCAGATGCTCGTATTCATGGCAGTAGAAAACATTGGTTGTCTTTAATAGATTTTTAATTTTTAGATATAGTCCTTTTCTTTTTTGAAGGTTTTTAAAAATCTACCCTCTTTTTACTTTTGAAAATCTTATAAAACTTCTTAGTTAATCATATTCAGAGTTTTCAAAATTAGAATTACAAGCATTTTCATGAGAAATATTTTTAGAAGACTTAAGGGCTATCGACCTACCTTTAGGAGCCTTAAAATTTAACTCGTAGGTTTGTAATGAACCAACCAGTTCTTCAACCCTCATATTATCCGTATCATGAAGTTCTTGAATGGCAATGACCTTTGAATTGAACCTTTTAGGCAATGAGCATAGTATCTTTCCACAGACTTTAATTTTCGGGGTGTTATCACCAAGACCCCACATAGAATTGACTATGTCATTTAACTTAGTATAGAAGTCCATGAAGGTTTTAGTTTCTTCCATATGAATTTTCTCAAATCAAGTGGTGAGGATTTAAAGTATATATTTCTTGACAATAGTGGTACCCCTCGTGTGTCATTTCTAGAATGTCCCAGGCTTGCTTTGTAGTATCACAAGATATAATTCTTTTGAATTCATCCAGTGATGGTGAACAAGTGATTGCATTTAAAGCATTTGCATTGACACTAATCTCATTTTTCTAAAGTGTGGTTCAAGAAAAATAAGTTGTAACCTTCATAGTTTTGGTTCCATCAGTGTCAGTCACTTCAGTGGTAAGAGGGGTCCAACTAGTCACTGTGGCTTATCACACGCTCTCATCAATGGACTTTAAAAAGATTATCATTTTTGCTTTCCAATAGGCATAATTAGAGCCATCAAAAGGTGGAGGCCTAGTAATTGAGAGGCTATCAAAATTTGACATCTTATAAGCTCAGATCGATTAACTTAGGAAATGAATCCAAAAAAAAGGAAGCTATTAAGCTTTGATACCACGTGAAAAGGCCGAGCAATACATCCTAGAGGGGGGGTGAATAGGACAATGCCAAATTAAAAAATAAATGCGAAATTGAAAGAAATATATCACAATCAAATAATAATCAAGCACAAGTACATAGCAACCTCTAATGTACTAGTACTGAGAGGTTGATACAAACTTAGTTCTAAGGACAACCTAACACCAAAAACCAAAGGCTTATTGTAACACCCTGAAAATCGGGGGTCGTGTATAAACTCAACTCCCGAGTTCCAGACCATCACTTATGCAACAAAAATGATTATGGTTCAATGTTGTCTGATTTAAAGCATTCACATGAGTAAAAGTATACCAAAACTGCAATTCATACTTCAGATCCAGTGATAAAAGCAAGCGGAAGACTAAACAATATATATATCATTGTATGGAAAAATAAGGTAAATCTCATCTGTCTCCAAAGTATGACTACATCTCTGAGTCTCATATACATGTACATAAACAAAAGAATAATGTTCAAAATAGTCCCACTGAAGTCCCCTCGATCTAGGTCGCCTACGGGAAGCCGTCGTGATACTGCATATACGAGAACTCGTCCTGGTCCTCGTCAATCTCTGGCTCCACCTCCTGGATCTCGTCCTCACCTGCATCTACAACAGGGTCTGGTGGGTGTTGCAAACACCATCCCGTAACGTGGGAATGAGTGATCAACTCAGTGGAATCATAGAGCAAAGATTAGCATGTTCACAATTCAATCACGCGATAATAGTAAAGCAGTAAATCAGACAATCCTAATACTGTTATTAATGCAAGATGATATGACGTGATGTATGCCCTCACCGACGATCACCCTCATGCGGCAACATCTTACGACCGCGGCATGCCACACTCCCTAGAGTGCTCCACATCTTCCAGGCACATGCAATGCTATGGTGATATGATTTCCAAGTTGTTATTAGTCCATTCAAACAGCAGGATTGGGAAACTAAGGTACTTCCCTTGTATCAATCCCAACACAGATCCTGTCTAGGGTCGTCACTCCTAGTAATCTCATCGATGTGTATTTCGTAGGTCACTGCAAGGGCTGCCAGGGCTGTTGCTCGCACTCGTTGCACCGCTCCCCCATCACCTTATCAATACAGGCCTACCGTACTCTACTGCAACGGAAGGGTCGTCGCCTCCCGTGGACTCAGAATACGCTCGCGGTCACTACAAAGGGCTCGTCGCCTGATCAGTGTAGGCCGGCAGCTAGAATATAGTGTCCCATACCACCATAATCTGCTCACGAGTTTAGGTGCTCACTGGTCACTACGGGGAGGTTTGTGGCCCTAGCGTAGGCCGACAGCTCGACCACGGTGTCCCATACCACCATGCCCGGCTCATGAGTCTTCGTGGATCAAGGTACCATGGTTAACAGGGTTTTCAGTGGTAAGTTTAGTACCCTAGGTTCAAGCAGTTATGACACATACAAGGTGAACATACATCGGCCAGTCGGGTTACTTGACGGGCTCGACTAGCGCGATCGCATCTCAAGTCGAACGACATGAATTGCATAAAATACTTCGCGTGGCCTAACCACTGCCGCCAACTCTAAACACGAATCACGTTCATCGACGCGTCGTTCGTGGCTATGACCAGTCAGCCACGAATTCGCTCGGTTACCGACTGCCTGGACTAATTCTAGTCCCACACATCTATGGAAATTACATTAGTAATACATGTAAGGGTATTGGAATTTAGATACAATCATGTGAGCATGTTAACCCATGTTATAACATTCAACTTAAGCAAATCTTCAAACACATACATTCCATGCATGTAATGCAATCATGCATAAGGTCAACATGTAGGAAATCATTTAGGTCAGTATACTAATCAAGAAATCAATCTCAAACTACTACATAACATCATTTAATTCAATACATACTAATACAAGCATTTATACAAACACATACACTACACACTTAAGTCTACATATAGTATGTCGACCCAAAGTGCGCAACTAGGCGAATCTCTTCGCCAAACTGATTATGCAAGCATTCCTAACTCCCTAATGCGACAACAAACCATGTCAATCACGTCAGCAAAATATGCATGTGGACCGTACTTCCTACAAATGACTAAAATGCCCTAAATCTCATATTCTTCGTTAATTTACGAAACAGGAAACGGAGAGCATGTTGTACATGTCAAACGGCGATGCCGTCGATAATCTACTATTAAACAACATTGAAAGCGTTGTAAACCATCAATCAAAGCGTCTAAAATCCTCACCTAGTCTCTTACGGTTGCGGGATTTTGAACGGAGCGTGTACGCTTCGTCTACGGCAGTAGGAGAACCTGATTTATGGAATACGTTAGCTAACATACTATGAATCTAGGTAAGCCCTAAATCAGCAAGTTCTAGGGTTATTTTATACCTGAAAAAGTGGAGAAATCACCAGCCAGGTGATTGGGAAGAAGTGCTGAAGCAGCAGCAATCGGCGGCTCGGAAGCGGGAAAAATCCCTTCCAATCTCTCTCTCAAACTCTCTCTCCTTTTCTCCTAGGGTTTGCAATTTTCGGATGGGAGAGGAAAATGAGGGTTTCAACCCCTTTTATAAGCTTAAAAATGCTGGAAATAGGCTCCGGAATGAAGTTTACTTGGTGCCTATCCATTTCGGGGCTGTTTCGGTTCAAAAACTGCTTTCTGGTGGTCCCCTGGTCGATTGCGATCGGACTTAAGCTCATGTGTACCAGATGTAGCTCGTATTAAGTTTTCAGTCTAGCAGGGTTCGCAGATCGCACGTAGCGGACCAGTTTCAGTTCAGCGGTCACCGCACGTAGATCAGGGCTGAAAGTCTCATGATAATAAATAGAAATTTTTCCTGATCCGAGGGTGTAATCTGGATGAATTCTGACGGTCAGAACGCTTAATACTGACGCGTCAAGTCGTGTGCCAGATTTGAATTTGAAATTCCAAATCCGTCCCTATTCGCGGTCGCTTCAGTCCGGGTTCAACGAAATAGTCTGTGATTATCGGTTTGACTTGATTTTCGAGATGATTGTCAAGTCCAGCTGGGCGGTTCTAACGGTCTAAGATAGGAGGTATCGGACCTTCGACACGCGGTCTAAATCCAATACAAAAGTTCAATGTGGTCCAGAGAACAAACCCTCTTAGAGTTTGATCCGAGGTTATAGAGTATTGTAGAGTTGTTTGTTCTACTCGATTTGGGTCTTGCAGAACGTATTTAAAGTGATCAGGGACTATTTCCCAGCTACTCTAGCGTTGCGCTAGCTAACTTACGCTTAATTTCCATGGAAATTATTTCTACGCGATTTCGGGTCGAGTTGGTACTCGAGCCCAAGTACGGATTTTTCACGGGCGTTACACTTATGGTAGGACAACCTTACTAGAATATTTGTAAGTATCAAAAACCCAAACTAATAAAGAGGCAAGGGAAATAGCAATGGAAATAAACTAAGTTATTACAACATTTTAACAAGTGTATAAAATAAATTACACCATTCACCACAAATACTTAAAATAAATTACAACATTCACACACATAAGGACATTCAATCATCCACCACAACTCCTAGAATTATAGTGGTTCGCTTATGTGTACACCAACTATTAGAAAATAGCCACACAACTACTCCACTACTAATATCCACTCCCTCGGGATATTAGCGTTCACTATGAAAAATGTTTTCCAAGGTTCACCTTAAAACCTTCACAATTGTGTCTTTAATTGGGCTTACACAATTATAAAACTTCTACACTTTGAGATTTTCTAAATTACCTCAGATGTAAGACCCGTATCTTAGACCGTACCGTTCCGTAGACTTCCGCGGTCTTCCCGATCAAATTTTGTCAACCTTCCATCCTTAGCCGATATTTACGCACGACCCGAATTCATATGCCGTCAAACCGTATTGACTCAACCCGAGACCTTTACCATAGCGACTGTGCCGTTGCTGAGGTTCTGATGTCACGACTTGCGCACCGAGGCGATACCTTGGTCAGGAGTTGTGAGCCCGCGTTCAGTTCGAAGAAAACGTCGCGCGTTGCGAAATCTAAGGGAAACTCTACCCAATGTCCCATCCATCAATTCCATCACATCCCATCAATCAAAGTACACATCACCTCACACCCTTCCCCAAGCAACACCAAAAGTCAACATCCTTCTTACACCCAAGTACACCCATCACCCATCACCCATCCCTCTCTCTTACACATCTCTCTGTCTCATCTCTCTCCCTCATTCTCCCTAAGAAACCCTCGTCCACGGCTCTCCATGGGCGGAGCTTGTGTGGCCACTCCCTACCGTTTGAGCAAGAGCAAGGATCCAATCTTTCAAGCCAATCTCAACCGTTGGAGCTCTAGGATGCGTTGATGAAAGAAGAAGTCCAAGGAGAAGGCAGATCTACGGTGGGTGCTTCTCTCTCTCTTCTTCTTTTTATATTTTGTGTGGTGATTTGGGCGTGTGGCCCACTGGAATGGAACCCATCACAAAGTATTTTATCCAAGCCGCTTATGAGTGGGGCCACCTTATGTGCGTTTTACCCAAACCATTCATCACGTGGTGGCCCACTTGAATATAGCTCACCCTCATTGTGAGGATCGTCCAGCATCCCTGGGACGCTGGACGTCTCTGAGAAAACTCAAATAATTGCTTGGTTACAAGCTTGTGGGTGACCCACTCATACGCCCCTACCTTGTTGTATGTGTTAAATCCACGCCGTTTCTCCTATACACCAACTTACTTTAGATGTTGAGCCAGGAAATGAGGTTGATCGGAGCATCGGATGGGCCATTCTACCAGTGAAGTGTGATCTGACGTGGGCTCAGCTCCTCAGCTCAGGTAGTGGACTGAGTGAAAGATACATTATTTTAACGCAGAGCCCACCCAGCTCCACAGCTCAGGTGGTAGACGGAGTGAAAGATGCCTCGTCTCAACACCTGTGGTCTTGGTATCATTCCCTGTGGGGGTGGTTGACATGGCATGTGTCCTGACATGGGTGTATTCGGACATTAGTATAACTGGACGGAGGGGCCACGTCTGTGTAGACCCTCCTTGATGCGTGTTTACACCCAGCTCCATAGCTCAACTAGTAGGCTGAGCGGAGTTATTTCATTTCATCACTGAGGTCTTGGCATCCATCCCTGGTGGGGGTGGCTATCATGGACACCCAGCTTCACAACTCAACTGGTAGACGGAGTGAGAGGTACCTCATTTCATCGCTGAGGTCTTGGCATCCATCCCTAGTGGGGATGGCTATCATGGACACCTAGCTCTACAGCGAAACTGGTAGGTGGGGTGGAGATACCTCGCTGCAACACTTGAGGCCTTGGTTTCTATCCTTAGCCAGGGTGCCATTGTACATCCAGACCCCTTTTGCTTAATTAGTAAACTGAGTGGAAAGATACATTGTTTCAACTCTGGACGGACTCACCCAGATCCTTATTTTTGGTAGTAGGCGGAGTGGATGATGTCCTGTACCAACACTTGTAATCTTGATAACGTTCCCTGTGGTGGTGGTTAACATGGAGTGTGTATGGACTTGAGTGGACTGACGTGGGTGTGGACTGACCATGGGGTCTATGAGACCCATTCGCTCCCTCCGTCCGTCCAGATGGCCCACATTATAGCGCATGGGCCCTGTCCAAACCGTCCACTACCCTGGGACAGTGGGGCCACGTCCGTGCAGACCCTCCTTAATGTGTGTTTACACACAGATTCATAGCTCAATGGGTAGGCTGGGCGGAGTTTATCTCATTTCAACACTGGTCTTGACATCCATTCCTGGTAGCAGTGGTAGCAGTAAAGTGTAATTGGCATGGAGACTATGGAACCCACCCTTGTCTTCCATGGAACCCACCCTTGTCTTCCATCCACTTTGGGTAGTACTGGTGTATCTGGGCAAGTTTGATAGGTGCAGGGTTAGGAGGACAATGTCTGAGCAGTGCTAGTCTGCCTTGATGTCTCATGAGCCCCATGTATCCATAGTATATGAGGATTCATGTTATGGGTAAGCATGGTCCGACTAAAGAGAAGATGTCGGCTCGGATCAACCCACCTGATATTACTGTCTAGTCAGGTCGGCTCGGATCAGCCCACCTGATGTTATTGCTAAGTCAGGTCGGCTCGGATTAGCCCACCTAATGTTATTGCTAAGTCAGGTCGGCTCGGATCAGCCCACCTGATGTTGTTGTTCAGTCAGGTCGGCTCGGATCAATCCACCTGATGTTATTGCTATGTCAGGTCGGCTCGGATCAATCCACCTAATGTTATTGCTAAGTCAGGTCGGCTTGGATCATCCCACCTGATGTTGCTGTTCAGTCAGGTCAGCTCGGATCAATCCACCTGATGTTATTGCTACGTCAGGTCGGCTCGGATCAATCCACCTGATGTTATTGCTACGTCAGGTCGGCTCGGATCAGCCCACCTAATGTTATTGCTGAGTCAGCTCGGCTAGGCCCACCTGATGGTGTTGTTCAGTTAGGTCAGGTCGGCTCAGCTCGGCCCCCATTTGATGGTATTGTTAGACCAAGTAGTGTGGCCTATTTACTATATATAAGGCACATTGATATGGCCCATTTGATGTATTCTAAGGCCCATAGAGTGGACCCATTTGATGTGTTCCAAGGTCCATGGGATTGGACCCATTTGATGTATTCTAAAGCCCACGGGATTAGGCCCATTTGATATGTATAAGGCCCATGGGTCGAGAACCATTTGATGCAATCTAAGGCCCACGGGTTATGACCCATTGCAATGCACATAAGGTCCATTGGTGCAGCCCATTGATGTGGCCCATTTGATGAGTAAAAGGCCCATATGACATGGCCCATTTGATGTATTTAAGGCCCAATGGGGTGTACCTAAGGTCCATTGCAATGTGTGATCCCAACCTGATTTACGTAATGTTATTCACTACGGACTACACCTTGGGAGCAATGTTGGTTTGACGTCCACATTGTGAGGATAATGTTGGTTAAATGTTCGTATTGCGACTCTCCCTAGGGCCCATTGGTAGGCCCGTACTTGTTGTATGCAAGCCATCTAGGCCAGCTGCATTGTACGGATAGGGCATTACTTTATAACATGCTTAGTACAACTCCATGACGCACAACCCATTTGTATCGGTCTATTTGATCGACCTACTCATATTTAGCCCATATGATTGATTAGGCCCATCTTGATATATTTGTGACCTGTTGCTAAGGCCATATATGAGGTCCATTGTTGAGGCCCACCTTGATGTGTATGAGGCCCATTGTTGAGGCCCAACTTGATGTGTATGAGGCCCATTGTTGAGGCCCACCTTGATGTGTATGAGGCCCGTTGTTGAGGCCCACCTTGATGTGTATGAGGCCTGTTGTTGAGGCCCACCTTGATATATATGAGGCCCGTTATTGAGGCCCACCTTGATGTGTAAGAGGCCCATTGTTGAGGCCCACCTTGATGTGTATGAGGCCCGTTATTGAGGCCCACCTTAAATATATATGAGGCCCATGTTGCAAGGCCCATTGTGATGTAAGGCCCATGGGTCATGGCCCATTACAATGTATGTAAAGCCCAATTGGTGTGGCCTATTCGATATATTTATGGGGTCCATGTCATTAGGTCATCCTGTTGTATTGGTGACCCATCCATTAAGGCTCACCCGTGGTATACATTTGAGGCCCATGTGTAGGGCCCACCTATTGTGTATTTGAAGCCCATGGGTTATGGCCATAATGTTGTATATTAGGCTTATGTGATGTAGCCCATACTAATGTGTATTAGACCTAGGTATGTGACTCACATGCGAAGTATATTTGAGGGCCATTGTGATATATCTGAGGCCCATGGGTGCAACCCATCCAGATGTATTTGAGGCCTATGGACAAGGCCTATTGTGATATGTGTTAGGCCCATGACCAGGGCCCACCTGCTTCGTATATTTGGCCCTTGTGTGAGGCCATACGCCCATTATATATTTGATTCTATGTGGGCCATTCCTTAGGGGCAATGTGGACTTTTGTTGGTTAAAAGTCCACATTGTCGATGCCGGTTATTGATACCGTTTATGAGTATGTGACATCATAACATCATGATACATGCCCATTCGCATCATCTGTATTTTTTTTATGAGATGTGATTGATCATTGCATATGTCATTGGGAAGGATGATGTGAGACTCCCTGATAGGTGGAAATTATCTCACATGAGCGCATGACATGCGTAGGATTGATGCATGATTGGATTGTATGACTCATGCATCTTGCATTGTGTTGTGATTATTGTACGCCCTAGTGACATCAAGGTCGTAGCCTCCACAGGCATATCGTGGATGGCCAGATGAGACACCGAAAATCTGTTCGAGCATCGGGCCGCCATAGATGGCCCTGGGTGAAAATCCCTAAACACCCTCTTGGTTCCAGAGGATGCTCCAACGTCTAGACCGAGTGGGTAGATGAGCGTTGAGTGCCGATTACTAAATGGTTGTGCTCTCCACTGTGTCGTGGTCGGTTCGAAGGGGGTGCGGTCTTACCCGCCTGAGGGAGTAGGCATGGCTAGGCTGAGTTTGACCAGCTCGAGGAATGGGTCCGCTATCCGAGTAGGTATTGGCAGACTACTGACAGGCAGATAGTGATGTCTTTTTCACTTACCCAGTTGTGCACTTGATTGGGGCGGCAGGTGGTGTGAAGTGTATTAGACCCCGGTGATTTCCCCAGAGAGAAACCGTACAGATATGACGACTGATATGATATTATGACACCCTGTCACTATTGTGCATGTGGGCGGGCGCACGTGGGCGAACGCTAATGTGGGCGGGTGTGATGTGGGCGGGGCTGAGGCTTGGGTGAGCTACCAGCGGTTGGCAGGCTACTGTGATGACAGGCTACTGAGTAGGAGTTGCATACTCATTCATTCATCGATTCACTATCCACTCGGGCTGGTGGTGCGCAACTAATTATTGTGTATCTTCATTATGGTAAGGATTTCGGTTGGGAGCGCGACTAACCTAAGATCAGGAATTTACCACGTTGAGTCAAACTATCCAAATTTAGGTATGGGACTGGTTTGGATAGAGGTTCCTTGTGGTGGACCCCGTAGCTTGCGATACTACGTACTATCATCCCGACATTACAGTCCAGCATGGTCATTCCATTAGCACCATATATTGCATATTCCATTACATCATCGGCGTGTGGCATTGTGAGTTGTTGTGTTCCTGTATTCCCGTGACTTAGATGAGAGTGGTGATATTTGTTAGCTCTTTCAAATTGTGTATTGCATTATATCCTTGTCATTCGACATTTGATTATCTATGACTCATCATTTGCATAGCTGTCCTATATTACGTATTCTGATATTGATTAACTTACGGACTTGTTCATACTTCCGCTTATTCTGTTATCGCATGATTATAATCTTGTCAGTATTTCTGATTACTCTGATAATTTCTGCTCTTGTCAGTGTTTCGGCTTATTCAGACATTGTATGGTTTGTAGTTTTTAGTTTTTCGGTATTGTATGATTATAGTATTGTATTAAATCCTTGGCACTTACCATGGGCACACACTTATACCACCCTCTAAGCTTTCTATAAGCTTATGCACGATAGATGTGTGCAGGTGATGTTAGGTTGCAGCAGCATTGAGCTTGAAGCGTGCGGCTATTTTCTGGAGCTTTGATTTTGACATATGTATTTTTCCTTTCAGCATTGTATTCAAATGATTATATTAGTGGATATATGATGATGATGTTGCCGTTATGATTTGGGTAAACTTGTGGTTATGCTTATTACTAGTTAAACGTACAAAAAAAAATCCTCCTTGTAGGATCTCAGGATTAGAATCTGGCATGTGAATGATGGGAGCCGAGAATGGGGTACTACGGAGGCTGTCGGCATCAGATTCGGCGATCGAGATTCCTGTGAATCCGATTTTCAGGTTTGGGGCGTGACATCAGACAAAATCAAAAGGAGATTTTTCTGGCACAACCTTAAAAATCAAAAATGATACAAAATTGTAAATGATACTTATCTAAAAATTCTCCTTTGAAGAAGCCCGATAAAACAAATCTGATGTAGACGAAGATGTTCAATGTCCAGTCTCACAGATGAAAAGGTTCTAGTTCTAAATGATTTTTAATTAAATCAACCTAGGCTAGCTTGATTTGATTTTGATCTCAAGAAAGGGAAAATCACAAATCCCTTCTTAATGTAAGATTGGAATAAAGATCACAAAATTAAATTACAAAAGCTAATTAAAGAGAATCTAAAATGAGCACAGAATAGCTTAATAAATTCACAAATTTATCTCTTAGAGTGGTGTCTTGATTTTGAAAGTGCCCTGGTTTGATAATTAGCATGATCGTTGAGTCAGCAAGATAAAGGAGCCCCATAAGAAGATTGATCAAGCATCTGCCTCAACTGGATGTGTGCTCGAACTTGTCACAAGTAAATCTTAGCCTCACATCCCATGTCCTAAAACACCAGGTAATTAAAACCCTTAAAATTGGATAGAACACCCTAAGGGATTATGGTTAGAAAACCTTTTTCAAACTCAGAAAAATCTTTAAGTTTTCTACCTGTGTCAATTTATCGATAAGTGGTTCGATAACATCGAACATTGTTGTCGATGTCCTCGAAGCTCACTCGATCTTATTAAAAAAGGACCAAAGATGTCCAGCAACCACAAAGATATCTGGACTGAATTATCGATGGATCGATGGACTCCTCGATATCATTAATGTTTGAATCTCGAGTCCATCGAGCCCACTCGAGAAAATTGACACTTGGTCTGTTGTGTCCAAAGTTCTACTAAGGCAAATCATGTAAGCCTCGATATATTGAAGAGCTCCTCGATATCCTTAGAATTCAAATCTCGATGATATCGGTAGCCCTTCGACGATATCGGATTGGGACACATTTCTATCCAGTAAGTTTTTTAGGATGTTTTTCTCGGATCGAGGATCACTTGATAAAATCGATATTCAAATATTGATCATATCGATGCATGGTCGATGTGATCAAAAGTGGACTAAAGCTATCCAATAAGCTTATAGGAAAATTCCTAAGAATTATCGATGAATCGACACTTTCCTCGATATCATCGATATTCAAATTTTGATGATATCGAGTGATGCTCGATCATATCGTCTACCTGAAATATTTTTAAAGGCAAGTGCTCTCATATTTTTAAATGTCGAGGAATCGAACCTCATGTCGATGAAATCGGAGTTCGAAATCCAATGACATCGATGAACGTTCGATTCCCTCGACCAATTGGCAAAAGGTTTCAAAATCATTGGACAATTGAGTTCGTGTCATCGAGCAGCCAGTTGATGCTATCAAACAGCATACACTCGATGATATCGAACTTTGTCAAAAATGTGACCATTTTATATCCATTGGAACCTTTTACCTATTCAATGAGAGCTTGCCCTTGGTTGTTAGTAGAGAAAATAGAGAGTGTTTTTGTATGGTTAAACCCTACATCATATACCCTAAGCCTTTTCTCTCATGGAAGTTCATCGTCCAATCCACCCTTATCATTGACATTCAATAGAGTGGATTGGGAATGAACTTCCACATTCAAGGATCCTGCAACTACCACCTTAATAGCAGATCATTAAGCTGGGATGCCTTGAATGCATAGATGATTAGAATCACTCTACCTCCCTTATAGAAAAATATTTAATAGAGTAGGATTCTATCATAACCTTAACCCAACCCGTTGCCATGTATTGGTACATCTTCTAAGTTGTGGTTCAAGGAAACTAGAGACTCTTCATCATCAAAGGAGGAAATCTTCATCAATGCTCTAAACGGGGCTCATCTACTTATTTGTAAGTCATTAGAGTCCAGAGGATCCTTGTGATCATTCCTTTTATAGGATTGGGTCTAAGGTGTTTCTCACCCCTTACAAGTCCTCATAAAAGGCCTCCGGTGGGAGTGTATGTGGGGGTGCTTTGTGTTGACCCTTACTCTGTAGAGAGCATAAAGTGGTTAGAGGTGAACCTATTTAAAACCTCTGGTTAGAGGTGAACCTGTTATAAAACATCCGTTAGGTTCCTTGTGTGGATCCTTAGCTAGTGGGGCCTAAAAGTCGAGTGTAGTGTTGACCCTTACTCATGGGAGCATAAATTGTGTCGTGTAGACATGTTGTGTCAACTTAAGTGTAGGTTATACTGGTTAGAGGTGAACCTGATTTAAAACCTCCGGTTTGAGGTGAACCTATTGTGAAACCTCCTTTAGTGAGATCTGGTACACTCGAGGGTTGAGTGCGTCCACCGGAAGTGGAGTAGACAAGTAGTTGAAGTACTATAAAAATGATTGTGTTTGAGATTGCTATTGTTTTCCATTGCTTATGTGATTTCCTTAAATGCTTTCATATTTGATTATCTGAGATCACATGTAACATCCCGAAAATCGGGGGTCGAGTAAAAACTCCACTTCCGAGTTCCAGAACATCACTTATGCAACATAAATATGTTTGATTGAATGTTGTCTGTGTTAATGTATTAAACATGAGTGAGATTAAGCCAAAACAACATATCATACTCCAGAGACAGTTAAATTAACAAGCGGAAGACTGTGATAATATGTATAACATATATAAACTGTTGTATGTCTCCAGAGTGTGAACATGTTACCAGGTTATATACATACATGTATACTCCAAAAGTAAACAAAAATAATATACATGAGTGCTAAAAAAATATAAAATGACAAGTGTCAAGGCATCTAATCAACCTCCCTGTAATCCCGTCAATCAGAACACGCATAAAGGCGGGATCCTCCTCATCATCATCAAGTCCAGCTCCGCTTCTCAAGCAGCGCCATCATCTGCAACCAAAATAAGGACTGGTGGGTGTCCGAAAACACCATCCCGTAACGTGGGAGTGAGTGATCAACTCAGTGGAATAATAGAGCAGAGATTAGCATGTTCTCAAATCAATCATGCGATAATAGTAAAGCAATTAATCAAACATTCCTAACTACTGTTTTTAATACAATATGACATGACATGATGGATGCCCTCACCGACATTCTCCCTCATACGGCACCATCTGCGCCCGCGGCATGCTTGCGTACCGCTCAGTGCTCCACATCTTCCAGGCACATGCAATGTGATGGTGAAATGATTACCGAGTTATTATTATTCCATTCAAACAGCAAGATTAGGAAACTAAGGTACATCCCTTATATCAATCCCAACACAGATCCTGTCTAAGGTCGTCACTCCTAGTAATCTCATACGATGTTATATTTTGTAGGTCATTGTAAGGGCTGCCAGGGCTGTTTCTCGCACTCGTTGCACCGCTCCCCCATCACCTTATCAATACAGGCCTACTTGTACTCTTGTCGCTACGGAAGGGTCGTCGCCTCCCGTAGACTCAAAATATGCTCGAGGTCACTACAAAGGGCTGTCAGGGCTGTTGCTCGCACTCGTTGCACCGCTCCCCCATCACCTTATCAATGTAGGCCGACAATAAGAATATAGTGTCCCATACCATCATAATCTGCTCACGACTCATAGGTGCTCACTAGTCACTACGGGGAGGTTTGTGGCCCCAGCGTAGGCCGACAACTCGACCACGGTGTCCCATACCACCATGCCCGGCTCATGAGTCTTTATGGATCAAGGTACCATGGTTGACCGGGTTTAAAATGGTAAGTTCAGTACCCTAGGTTCAAGCAGTTATGACACATACATGGTGAACATACAATGGCCAGTCGGGTTACTTGACGGGCTCGACTAGTACGAGCGCATCTCAAGTGAGCGACATGAAGTGCATAAAACACTTCGTGTGGCCTAACCACTGTCGCCAACTCCAAAACACGACTCGTGTTCATCGACACGTCGTTCATGGCAAAGATAAGCCAACCACGAATTTACTCAGTTACCGACTGCCTGGACTAGGTATAGTCCCAAACATTTATGAATTCACATCAGCAATCATGTAAGAGTAATGGAAATGAAATGCAACAATGTGAGCATGTTAACACATGTTATAACATACAGCTTAAGTAAATCATCTAACACATGCATTTCATACATATAATGAAATCATGTATATAGCCAACATGTAGGAAATCATTTACATCAGCATATCATTTGAGAATTCAATCTCAAACTAATTCATAACACCATTTAATTCAATACATACTAATACAAACATTTATACAAACACTTAGACTACACACTTAAGTCTACATATAGTATGTCGACTCAAAGTGCGCATTTAGGTGAATCTCTTCGCCAAACTGATTATGCACGTATTCCTAATATCCTAATGCGACAAGAAGCCATGTTAATCATCTCAGCAAAATATGGATGGAAACAGTATTTCCTACAAATGACTAAAATGCCCTAAATCTCATATTTTTCGTCTACTTACGAAACAGGAATCGGACAGCATATTTTACATGTCAAACGGTGTTGTCGTCGATAATCTACTATTAAACGATATTGAAAGCATTGAAAATATTCAATCAAAGCGTCTAGAATCCGCACCTTTCACTTTAGATGTGTATCGTTTTGAACGGAGCGTATACGCTTCGTCTACGGCGATCAGGCGACCTAATACACACATACATCAGCTACTTTACTATTTGAATCGAAGAAATCCCCTAATCAGCAAGTGGTTAGGGTTTTCCTTACCTAGAAGTGCGTTGAAATCACCAGGAAAGTGATTGGAGTGAGTCGCCTAAGCACGTGCAGCAGCAGCAGCAGGTGGCAGGAAAATCTCTCCCACCCTCTCTCAAAATCTCTCACTTTCTCTCTCTCCCAATCTAGGGTTCCTAGCAAATTCGGATGGGAGAGGTATGAGAGGGTTTAAAGCCCTTTTATAAGCTCAAATCTTTCCAAATTAGGCTTGGAAACAAAGTACACTTAAGTTATAACCAAAACGGAGCTGTTTCGATCCAAAAGAGCATTTCTGGAGGTCCCCTAGCCGAACGCGGTCGGACTTAAACTCATGCATACTGGATCTAGCACACATCAAGTTTTCAGACCGAAAGAGGTCGCAAATCGCACGTGGTGGTCCTATTTCAGTTCAGCGGTCATCGCACATAGATCAGGTATACAAGTCTCATGATATGAAAGAGAAAATTTTCCTAAGCCTAGGCTGTAATTTGGCTGAATTCTGACGGTCAGAATGCTTAATAATAACGCGCCAAGTCACGTGCCAGATTTGAATTAAAATTTTCAAATCTAACCCTATTCTCACTCTCTTCACTCTAGGCTCAATGAAATAGCCTCTGAACATCGGTTGGTCTTGATTTTTGAAATAGTTGTCAAGTCCAGCTAAGCGGTCATAATGGTCTAAGATTGTAGATATCGAACTTTCGACGCGCGGTCTAAATCCAATACAAAGTTTCAAAGGGTTCCTGAGAGCAAACGGGTTTAGAGTTTGATCCTAAGTTTCAGGATATTATAGCGTCATTGATTCTTCAATTTTTGGGTCTTATAGAACGTATTTAAAGTGATCCAAGTTAATTCTACTGAGTATTCAGTTTGGTACTCAACCAAATTCTACCCTAATTATGGCAGAATACGGTCCTAGGGCCATTCTATCCCTTATTTTGGGAACTTTCAGGTATCATATTATTTTTATTATTTTTCTAAGGGTTCATCATCAAATTTACCCTAACTCTACCAAATTTCATAAGATTTTGAGTTGTAGAAAATTTCTAAAAATTCCAGAAGCAGCAGCTGTCCAACAAGTGATTATCGGAAAGTTGCTCACAATGACCTACTTTAAACTATATTAAGTATGTTATTATATTTTTCACATATTTTTATATAAAATTAGACTCATTTAGCTTCAATTTAGCTTTTGAATCACCTAAATTAGAGTTATAACGAAGGAGATATGATTTTTCAAAGTCCGAAGAAATGCACAGAAAAAAAGGTGTAGAATCCCGCTGTACGGACGAGTTCGGCGATGCATCGCCAAACCGGCGATGGCATCGCCGCTTGCTGACCTATTTGGGGTGATTTCTCCATCTGATATTTAAAATGGGTGTATTTTAGAACTTGGGATGAGTTATTTGATATGCAATATATGATTTTGGGGTAGGAGAAGATGATCTATCCAAATAGTCTACTTATTTAGTAATATTCCAAAAGGTTAATGGTTAAAAACCCTTTTTATTTATTTATTTACTATTCATAATACTTTTTAGCTTGAGTATTGATCAACATCACCTAAACTTTAAGATTTGTGTCTAATATGAAATCTCCTAGAAAATTTTGAAGGATAAAGTAGTGAAAGGTGAGATTTTCAAAGGAAATAGGGATTTGAGACTTTTGGATTGAGTTTTGAGAAGTTAATCAAGTGTTAGGATTGACCCATTGCCTAAGGACGTCTAATTCTAGGTTGGCAAAAATTTGGGGTGTTACAATCTACCCCCCTTAAAATAAAATTTCATTCCCGAAATTGGCGAAGGGTAAGGAGTACTTTTTCTAAGGAATGTTCAAATCCTATTTAATAACGTAACCTTACGTAGAACCTAACTCAGCTGTTTCGATCCTGGGCCAGTGGGGAAGAGGCTAACCACGCTTCCGCTACACTACTCTGATCCAACGGCTGCATTAGCTAATCCTAACTAGATTGGGCTCCATATGTTCTACTTAAGGTTCAAGATTTTATGTCTCGCTCCGTATTTCAGAACGAGTTGTAACTTATGGCCTATTCTTGACATGAAAGGGGAAACAACCTCTCACTACATTGGTCTTCCTTTGCTAATGATGCGTTCTATGGCATTGGTACCTATGATTATAGAGATGAGCCTAATCTCTATTGTGGTTAAGTTCAGGGGCAGGTATGAGTTGGTGGCAAGATATCTAATTCTCTACTGGCTACTCTACTGACTATATGTCCTTAACATTTACCAAGGGTAAAGCAATAACTTTTGGTTGTAGGTGGTCGGGCCAACACGGAAGAATAGTTGTGTAATGGGTCTGAGCTGGATACATAAACCTTCTGCCCCGCGATGACAGAAAATTTGTTGTATCAGTCCTCAATCCTAGTCGATGCTGATCTTCTGCTTGATCAGAGCATTGGATTC
The DNA here is from genome assembly GCA_037074715.1 of Magnolia kwangsiensis. Classification (NCBI taxonomy): domain Eukaryota; kingdom Viridiplantae; phylum Streptophyta; class Magnoliopsida; order Magnoliales; family Magnoliaceae; genus Magnolia; species Magnolia kwangsiensis. The sequence continues at coordinate 77,385,015 of CM073578.1, forward strand.
ATTGGTAACTACTAGGATTAAGAAGTCGATTCAAACCGCGAATACTTTGCTGATAAATGCATTTCCTTTATTCCGCATTCCCGAATGCAATAAGCCCTTGGGGAAGGCAATTGTAAGGGGCGTGCTAGTTCATTCTAAGTTCAATCTGTGGAATTTATAAATTTTCCCTGAGAGTGAATTGTTCTAAGTTAAAACCACTTTCCTATGGGTTACAACAGAAATCTATGAGTAATAAGGGGGTCTATCGAAGGAATAAGGTTCTACTTTAACCAAATCTAACCTACAATTCCTTAGCATATACAGGCTTTACACTACTTAAGGTAACTAGTAGCCTAGTCTATAACTCAGTAGCTATAATCCAAAGCCTAAGTTGTATTAAATGGAACTGCATTCCTAGTCCCATGGCGGGATTGAGTGTGGCATGCTTGGTAGGAGGGTGGGTTGGGATAAAAATCAATTCCATAGGTTTAATACCGGAATTTACAACATGGTCGTGGAAATCATAGGATACACCCAATCTAAGGACAATACCTTACAGCAAACGAAACGGCATGCACTCCATTCAACAAAATTTGTCACAATACATGGAATAAAGTTCCACATGGATTATGAAAGGAATGCATTCGGCTATGCTAAGGCCAAACCACTAACACAAACACATTTCTACCTATAACATCACTAGACCCAACAACAACAAAACACAGAAATCCTTAAAATGGAAATCAAACAATCTACAGGGCAACGACATAAATGCCTAATTCTGCCAAAGGACTTCTACCACGGTCCCAACTAACCTTCTCTAATACTGTCTAGTTTAGTACTGTCTGTTGTCCATTAGAGCTCTATCGGCCAGGTATTATCAATACTTCTCAAACGAAGAAAGTGGAGAAATGGGATTTGAGGTTTGCACGATTTTGAGACCCAAAAAGAGTGTAAAGGCTCAAATAAAAGGGACATGTAAAGGAGGATGGTGGAAAAGGAGAAAAAGGATAGAATAATCTCAACAAGCCATAAAAAGGAGGGAAATGAGAAGAAATGACTAACCTAATGGGATAAAATGAATCTAGGCCCTATAGAGGAGTGAAAGAGGACCCCAAAGGCTGGATTTTCAAAGAGAAAAGAGAACAATTAATGGGAATGGAGCTCCATACAATTTTCAGCCTTCTATGGAGATTGTGGGAGCTCCAAATGATAAAAGTGGAGAGAAAAGGGAGTGCCAACAGCTGTGGATGATGGGTTGGCGTCGGTTGTGACCGAAAATGGGATTGGGGGCGATTTGAAGTGGTTTTTGAAAGGGAGGACAGCAACAAGAAGGATGAAGGAGAGCTTGGGGGCTTGGATTGTGAAGGAGGTGAGTGTTTGGGGTGTTTTTAAGAGACGGCCCACACATAGGAGACCTCCCCTACCCATTTTAGGGTGTCCGCCCAAAGCACGACCCATATGGGGCCCACCGGTCGGCGATGCATTGCCGGCCATCTCCACATCTGGCCAGTTTGGCCTGGTGGGTTGGGTCCCCCTTACCCTAGGGACCCCAAATATATATGGGCCCCACCCCAGATCAGTGTAGATTGGCTTAGGGAGGCCTAACTCTCCATTTGGAGTGTTCCGGGGCCAACCTGTAGACCAAAATGAATTTATATGCCATGTAACATATGATTTTAGGGTAGAAGGAGCTAATCCATCCAACTAACCCATCTTTTACGAAATATTTCAACATTGGAATGGCTAAAAGGCCAATTTTCATGTATTTTACTATTCATTGTAAAATTTTGCCTAAGTATGATTTTATATCAATTTCACATTAGTATCAATGCCTAACAAAAAAATACTAAGAAAGAATTGAAGAATGGAGTGGTGAGAGGAAGAATTTTGAAGGAATTAGGTGAAACGGGGTTTTTAAGCCCTAGCGATTGAAAGTAAGGGTTGTGGTTGCCCCACAGCCCAAGGATTCACATTTTTGAATTTAGAACCTTCCATAGAACGTCTCAACCCACCTACTTACAACCCAGGAGCTACTTAGGTCGCTTCACGTGACCCGAGATGCGTTACGGACTCGATCGAATGATCGACTTGAGTAGAGTTCGCCTGTTGGCGAAACTGAAGTCCTACGTATGTTTCTAGATTCCTTTCGCACCCACCTAAGTCAAAGTAGTGACAGCGTACGTCGCGTATCCATAACCCAGGCCCGGTTTAATCCAAATCATGCTCTGATACCATCTGTAACATCTCGAAAATCGGGGGTCGAGTAAAAACTCCACTCCCGAGTTCCAAAACATCACTTATGCAACATAAATATGTATGATTGAATGTCGTCTATTTGAATGTATTAAACATGAGTGGGATTAAGCCAAAACAAAATATCATACTCCAGAGACAGTTAAATTAATAAGCAGAAGACTGTGATAATATGTATAACATATATAAACTGTTGTATGTCTCCAGAGTGTGAACATGTTACCAGGTTATATACATACATGTATACTCCAAAAGTAAACAAAAATAATATACATGAGTGCTAAAAAAATATAAAATGACAAGTGTCAAGGCATCTAATCAACCTCCCTGTAATCCCGTCAATCAGAACACGCATAAAGGCGGGATCCTCCTCATCATCATCAAGTCCAGCTCCGCTTCTCAAGCAGCGCCATCATCTGCAACCAAAATAAGGACTGGTGGGTGTCCGAAAACACTATCCCGTAACGTGGGAGTGAGTGATCAACTCAGTGGAATAATAGAGCAGAGATTAGCATGTTTTCAAATCAATCATGCAATAATAGTAAAGCAATTAATCAAACATTCCTAACTACTATTGTTAATGCAATATGCTTGTGTACCGCTCAGTGCTCTACATCTTCTAGGCACATGCAATGTGATGGTGATATGATTACCGAGTTATTATTATTCCATTCAAACAGCAAGATTGGAAAACTAAGGTACTTCCCTTATATCAATCCCAACACAGATTCTGTCTAAGGTCGCACTCCTAGTAATCTCATATGATGTTATATTTTGTAGGTCACTACAAGGGCTGCCAGGGCTGTTGCTCGCACTCGTTGCACCGCTCCCCCATCACCTTATCAATACAGGCCTACTTGTACTCTTGTCGCTACGGAAAGGTCGTCGCCTCCCGTAGACTCAAAATATGCTCGAGGTCACTACAAAGGGCTGCCAGGGCCGTTGCTCACACTCGTTGCACCACTCCTCCATCACCTTATCAATGTAGGCCGATAGTAAGAATATAGTATCCCATACCATCATAATCTGCTCACGAGTCATAGGTGCTCACTGGTCACTACGGGGAGGTTTGTGGCCCCAGCGTAGGCCGACAGCTCGACCACAGTGTCCCATACCACCATGCCTGGCTCATGAGTCTTTATGGATCAAGGTACCATGGTTGACCGGGTTTACAATGGTAAGTTCAGTACCCTAGGTTCAAGCAGTTATGACACATACATGGTGAACATACAATGGCCAGTCGGGTTACTTGACGGGCTCGACTAGTACGAGCGCATCTCAAGCTGAGCGACATGAAGTGCATAAAACACTTCGTGTGGCCTAACCACTGCCGCCAACTCCAAAACACGACTCGCGTTCATCGACGCGTCGTTCGTGGCAAAGATAAGCCAACCACGAATTTACTCAGTTACCGACTGCCTGGACTAGGTATAGTCCCAAACATTTATGAATTTATATCAGTAATCATGTAAGAGTAATGGAAATGAAATGCAACAATGTGAGCATGTTAACACATGTTATAACATACAGCTTAAGTAAATCATCTAACACATGCATTTCATACATATAATGAAATCATGCATATAGCCAACATGTAGGAAATCATTTACATCAGCATATCATTTCAGAATTCAATCTCAAACTAATTCATAACACCATTTAATTTAATACATACTAATACAAACATTTATACAAACACTTAGACTACACACTTAAGTCTACATATAGTATGTCGACTCAAAGTACGCATTTAGGTGAATCTCTTCGCCAAACTGATTATGCACGCATTCCTAATATCCTAATGCGACAAGAAGCCATGTTAATCATCTCAGCAAAATATGGATGGAAACAGTATTTCCTACAAATGACTAAAATGCCCTAAATCTCATATTTTTCGTCTACTTACGAAACAGGAATCGGACAGCATGTTGTACATGTCAAACGGTGTTGTCATCGATAATCTACTATTAAACGATATTGAAAGCGTTGAAAACATTCAATCAAAGCGTCTAGAATCCGCACCTTTCACTTTAGATGTGTATCGTTTTGAACGGAGCGTATACGCTTCGTCTACGGCGATCAGGCGACCTAATACACACGTACATCAGCTATTTTACTATTTGAATCGAAGAAATCCCCTAATCAGCAAGTGGTTAGGGTTTTTCTTACCTAGAAGTGCGTTGGAATCGCCAGGAAAGTGATTGGAGTGCGTCGCCTAAGCACGTGCAGCAGCAGCAGCAGGTGGCAGGAAAATCTCTCCCACCCTCTCTCAAAATCTCTCACTTTCTCTCTCTCCCAATCTAGGGTTCTTAGCAAATTCGGATGGGAGAGGTATGAGAGGGTTTAAAGCCCTTTTATAAGCTCAAATCTTTCCAAATTAGGCTTGGGAACAAAGTACACTTAAGTTATAACCAAAACGGAGCTGTTTCGATCCAAAAGAGCATTTCTGGAGGTCCCCTGGCCGAACGCGGTCAGACTTAAACTCATGCATACTGGATCTAGCACACATCAAGTTTTCAGACCGAAAGAGGTCGCAGATCGCACGTGGCGGTCCAATTTCAGTTCAGCGGTCATCGCACCTAGATCAGGTATACAAGTCTCATGATATGAAAGAGAAATTTTTCCTGATCCTAGGGTGTAAGTTGGCTGAATTCTGACGGTTAGAATACTTAATAATAACGCACCAAGTCACGTGCAAGATTTGAATTAAAATTTTCAAATCTAACCCTATTCTTACTCTCTTCACTCTAGGCTCAATGAAATAGCCTCTGAACGTCGGTTGGTCTTGATTTTCAAAACGGTTGTCAAGTCCAGGTACGCGGTCATAACGGTCTAAGATTGTGGATATCGGACTTTCGACGCGTGGTCTAGATCCAATATAAAGTTTCAAAGGGTTCCTGAGAGCAAACGGGTTTAGAGTTTGATCCTAGGTTTTAGGATATTATAGCGTCATTGATTCTTTAAGTTTTGAGTCTTGTAGAACGTATTTAAAGTGATCCAAGTTAATTCTACTGAGTATTCAGTTTGGTACTCAACCAAATTCTACCCTAATTATGGCAGAATACTGTCCTAGGGCCATTCTATCCCCCATTTTGGGAACTTTTAGGTATCATATTATTTTTATTATTTTTTTAAGGGTTCATCATCAAGTTTACCCTAACTCCACCAAATTTCATAAGATTTTGAGTTGTAGAAAATTTCTAAAAATTCCAGAAGCAGTAGCTGTCCAACAAGTGATTATCGGACAGTTGCTCACAATGACCTACTTTAAACCATATTAAATATTTTATTATATTTTTCACATATTTTTATATAAAACTAGACTCATTTAGCTTCAATATGGCTATTGAATCACCTAAATCAGAGTTATAACGAAGGAGATATTTTTTCAAAGTCTGAAGAAATGCACAGAAAAAAAGGTGCAGAATCCCGCTGTACGGACGAGTTCGGCGATGCATCGCCAAACTGGCCATGGCATCGCTGCTTTCTGACCTGTTTGGGGTGATTTCTCCATCTGATATTTGAAATGGGTGTATTTTAGAACCTGGGATGAGTTATTTGACATGTAATATATGATTTTAGGGTATGAGAAGCTGATCTATCCAAATAGTCTACTTATTTAGTAATATTCCAAAAGGTTAATTGTTAAAAATCCCTTTTATTTCTTTATTTACTATTCATAGTACTTTTTAGCTTAAGTATTGATCAACATCACCTAAACTTTAAGATTTATGTCTAATATGAAATCTTCTAGAAAATTTTGAAGGATAAAGTAGTGAAAGGTGAGATTTTCGAAGGAAATAGGGATTTGAGACTTTTGGATTGAGTTTTGAGAAGTTAATCAAGTGTTAGGATTGACCCATTGCCTAAGGATGTCTAATTCTAGGTTGGCAAAAATCTGGGGTGTTACATCATGTCTCACACACAGTCACACCCATTATGAACTATGTTTGCATCTTGTTTATCTTTCAATTAGTTTTATGAATGGATCCTCTATTTGGCTTGAAAGCCATTAGAGTTTCTCTGAAGAAATCCTGATGCATGCATATTTACTTGGGATTAAATTGATAGGACTTTAAATAATCATAAAATATTAAAAAGACCTTTTCACCCCCCTCTAGGACATATTGGCATATTCCCACTTCAACTAAAGTGGTCATTACTGCAATTTTAGATTTCGGTTAATGAATAAATAAATTCTGAAATCATGGTCTATTTATAGGTGAAAATATTGTTCACTCGACTGGTCTAAGGGTCGATTCGACTGGTCAAAGGATCAACTGGTCGAGTTGCTTGCTCAACTGGTCGAGTGAGACTAGAATATGTTATTGGACTTTGAGTCGAGTCTACTCGGCTGGTCGAGCACTATTCACTCAACTGGTCAAGCAGTCTCCAGGACTAGTGTCACGCCCCAAACCCGAAAATCGGATTCATAAGAATCCCGATCGCCGAATCTGATGCCGACAGCCTCCGTAGTACCCCATTCTCGGCTCCTAGCATTCATATGTCAGATTCCGATCCTGGGATCCCACAAGGAGGATTTTTTTTTTTTTTTTTAAATGTACATTTAACTAGTAATAAGCATAACCACAAGATTACCTAATTCACAACGGCAACATCATCATCACATATCCACTAATATAATCATTTGAATACAATACTGAAAGGGAAATACATCAATAGAGAATCAAGCTCCAGAAGACCACCGTGCGCTCCAAGCTCAACACTGCTGCAGCCTAACATCACCTGCACGCATCTATTATGCATAAGCTTATAGAAAGCTTAGAGGGTGGTGTAAGTGTGTGCACAAGGTAAGTGCCAAGTATTCAATGCAATGTCATAATCATACTATACCGAAAATACTGGTAATTCATAATTCGTACATCATCAGAATAAACAAAAATACTGACAAGTCCATAAGTCAATAAATATCAGGATACACAATATAGAACAGTTATGCAATAAAGAATCATAAAGAGCTAAATATCAGATGCCGAGGATGCAATACAATATACAAATCCTGCTAAGTCTATCTAGGCCGTATAAGTGCAGAAACATAGCAACCCAAAATGTCATATGCCTGCAGATGTAATGCAATATGCGATGCGAATGAAATGACCATGCTTGGAGTGTAAAGTCGGGATGATAGTACATAGTATCGCAGGCTACGGTGTCCGCCACAATGGACTTCTATCCAAACCAGTCCTATACTTAAATTTGGATAGTCAGACTCAACGTGGTAAACTCCTGATCTCAAGTTGGTCGCGTGCCTAACCGAAATCCTTGCCATAACGAAGGTACACAACAATTAGTTACGCACCACCAGCCCGAGTGGATAGTGAATGAATGAATGAATGAGCATGCAACTCCTACTCGATAAGTCCACATATCAGTACAGTTCCTCTCTAGGAAATCACCAGGGTCTATTACACTCCAAACCAGATTGTCACCCCATCGTGCGTAACAAGGTGAGTGGAAGAGACCTCACTATCTGCCTGCTAATATCGGGCCCGGCTCGTCAATAGCGGACCCATTCCTTGAGCTGGTCAGACTCAGCCTAGCATTGCCCCCTCCTCTCGGGCAGGTAAGGCCGCTCCCCCTTCCAACCGACCACGACACAGTGGAGAGCACATCCATCTGGTAATCGGTACTCAGCGCTCATCTACCCACTCGGTCTAGATGTTGGAACAACCTCTGGAACTAAGAGGGTTCTGGGACTTTCACCCAAGGATATCTATAGCACCCCATGTAGAACAGATTTTCGATATCCCATTTGGCCATCCACGATATGTCCATGGAGGCTACGGCCCTGATGTCGCTAGGGCATATAGTAATCACAACACACAATACAAGATGCATGAGTCATACAATCCAATCATGCATCAATCCTGCGCATATCGTGCGCTCATGTGAGACAATCTCCACCTATCAAGGAGTCTCATAACAACCAGCACTATGACATATGCAATGGTCAATCATATCTCATAACAGATATGCAGATGATGCGTATGGGCATGTATCATGATGCTATGCAGTCACATACTCATAATCGGTATCAATAGCAAGCATTGACAATCGACATCGACAACGTGGACATTTAACCAACATTGTCCCCCAAGGAACGGCCCACATAAATCCTAACATATAGTGGACTCATAGCCACACACAAGGGCCAAATACAACACCATGGGCCTCACTCAAGAGTTTAATATACATCACGATGGGCCTTTCACATGGGCCTAACATACATTATAATGGGTTCCATCGCCTAGTCCTCAAATGCATCACAGTGGGCCTCATCACATAAGCCTCATATACATCACGTTGGGCCTTAAACGCGGGTTGGATACACATCACAACGGGCCTCAAATATGGCTCGCATATACATCACATTGGGCCTCGACAATCAGAATCGACGATCAGCCACGACAATCGACAATCGGCCACTATAATTGGCCTCGATCAATAATCGGCCACGTCAATCGACAATCGGCCACAATCGGTAATCGGTCACGATAATCGGCCTTGACGGTAATCGGTCAATCGGCCACGATAAATAGAATCGACAATCGGCCACGTCAATTGACAATCGGCCACGATCGGTAATCGGTCATGATAATCGGCCTCGATCGGTAATCGGTCAATCGGCCACGTCAATCGACAATCGGCCACGATCGGTAATTGGTCACGATAATCGGCCTCGACAATCGATAATCGGTTAATCGGCCACGTTAAACAAAACGGGGTCCATAGATGATCAGTCGATCAACTATAGTATAAAGATCAACAATCGGCCATAGTTATATCAAATCCGATAGCACGGAGTCATCCGTCTACGGTCAATGGGGCCCACTTATTTGGGTTAACCCACTAAGGAAATGATGAGAATGGCCCTAACAAGGCCTAAGGGAAGGTCAAAATGTGGACATCCAACCATCATTGCCCATCAATGTGGACATCTAACTAACATTGCTCCCAAGGAGTGGCCTTCATAGGGCCAAACATATAGTGGGCCCATGGCCTTACACAGGGGCCTAATATACAACACCATGGCCACAAATATACATCATAGGTGGGCCTTGCTGAATGGCCACAAATAATCGCAATAGGCCACATCATTTGGGCCAAAATACATCACAATGGCCACAACATGTGGGCTGAGAATACATGACAGATGGGCCCTGCACATGGGCCTCACATAGATTCGCATGGGCCTCAAATATACCTCAAGTGGGCTACACCAATGGGCCGCACTAATGGGCCTCGTATACATCAAATAGGCCATATCGATGGGCCTAATACACATCACAATGGGCCGCATGATAAGGGCTTAATACACATCATAATGGGCCTCGTGTTCATCAAGTCGGGCCCCATCATATGGACCTCATAGACGCCAAGTGGGCTGCATCAACGGGCCAAATCAATGGGCCTTATATACGGTCAAGTGGGCTGCATCAATGGGCCGCACTAATGGGCCTCGGGGATGAGCTACAATATACATCAAGGTAGTCGCCACCATCCAGACCACTGAACGGTGTAGATATACAATACATACATTGAGTGTGGGGTCCACAGCACTGTCCAGACATTCTGGACAGTGTAGATCAAAATATACATCATGGCTAGTGCCCACAGTGCCATCCAACCTGTCCAACACCGTCCAAACATTGGACGGTGTGGATTAAAATATACATACGTCAATGTAGGGCCCCACAGCACCGTGTACAGTGCAGATAAATCACATAGTTTACGTTGGGTCCACGTCCACACAGCTAGATAGTTTGGATAAACAGATGGATGATGTTGAGGACACATACATCGTGGCATGCCCCACGTCCTGAGATGTATGGATTGCATGTATAGGATACATATATTAAGAGAACCCCATCCATCACTGTCCAATCTGGGTGGATGGCAGGATCAAACACACTATCAAGGTGGGTCCCACAGAACTGTCCAGATGCTGTCAGAAAAGATGGATGGTGTGGGGTTTCACACGTGCAGGGTGGGACCCTGATCTGGACACTGTAATGACCGTTGGATGGTGTGGGGTTTCACATGTCAAGGTGGGTCGCACGTGGGGCCCACCAACAATAATATCTAATATGAATTATATTGTATTAGACATATAATATATATAATATATAATATTACATACCGTCCAGTGTCCAGATGGACGGTCTAGACGGTGCAGATTACACATCAAGATGGGTCCCGTCCTTGCTGGACGGTTTGACTACAACACCCTCATCAGGTGGGTGTCCATATGTGTGAGCGGGTAGGATGGGACACATGTATAGAAGATGGGTCCCATGTCCAGTCCAGCTGGACGGTGGACATAAAATACGTACAGCAGGTGGTTTCTGCACGTCTCACCCAATGGACGACGTGGCTACCAACACATCACGGTAGGGCTGCACACAATGAACGGTGTGGATGCTGTACACGTGCAGCGAGTGGGGCCACACATGGACAGACGGTTGGGTATAACGCACACCTCATGATCAGCCCACCGTCCAGAAGTCCGGACGATGGGGATCTGCACCAAACATCACGATGGTCCTCATAGCAAAAGAAAGGATGGACGGTGGATAAAAATCATGCGTTAGTGGGTCCCACATAGCCCACCAGATATTTGTTAGTATATATATCTATCTATATATATTATATTATTATATCACATACCAATGTCAGAGCATATATACTATTATATTATATAACATATATACATCAATGTGCAGCTCTGGACGTCCTTTAACGGACGGTCTGGATTGCAGCAACTATACAGCTCCACGCCCACATGGCAGGTGGGTCCCATGAATGGGACGGTATGAATCAACATTAAGGTGGGTACCCACCATCCAGACTTGTTGGACGGCTAGGATATGCAATAAATCATAAAGGTGGGCCCTGCAGCCCGCTGACGTTACAGCAGCAGTTGTAACTGCTGGCAGCTAGCAGCTGGCCCACCAGCAGAGTGGATGGACGGTCTACATGTAAAACATATGCATCTCAGTGTGGCCCACCGTCCAGATCTTCTGGACGGTGCAGATGTGATAAATACATCGAGGTACAGTCCACAGAACAGATGGATGACCTGGAGAAATAATACGTCAAGTAGGTCTCACTTATTCCAAGGTGGGGTTCACTTTCCTGGATGGTGGTGACCCCACACGTGCAGAGTGGGTCCCACCATCCCAGGGACGGATGACGTGTATTAAGGCACATGCATCACGGTGTGCTCCACCTAGCACCATCCAGATGGACAGTGTGGATGCAAAACGCATACATTGCAATGGGTCACACGGACCAGTTGACAATTGTGTTTTCTCTTCAATGGGCCTGTCCAAAATGGACAGGCTGGGTGATCCGTTTGGACGGCATTCCAACAACAGGTGAGCCCAAAATGTCGACAGCGGGTGGTCCTCTTAAATAGACGGCATGGATCATCATAGAATTTCAATAACGGGCCATCAAACTAGGAAGAAGAAAAAGAGAGAGAGAGAGAGAGAGAGAGAGAGAGAGAGAGAGAGAGAGAGAGAGAGAGAGAGATTGGGAACAATGCATACATCAAGATGGGTCCCACATATGTGGGTCCTTAAATCACAAAATCACAACATAAAATCACCCACAAAACAAAAGAAAAGGAGAGAGAGAAAGAAAGAAGCACCCACCATTGATCTTCTTGGAAATTTTCTTCCATCAATGTATGCCAGAGATCCAATGGATGCACTTCAACAGTTGAGATCGACTCAGGATGATGGAGATGGGAGATAGGAAAGTGGGCCACACTTGCTCTCCATGGAAGCCATGGACGTTGGGTGCTCTCATGGGGTTGCTTGAGAGAAAATGATAGAAATGAGAGAGAGAAATAATGTGAGTGATGGAGTGATGGGAAGAGGGATGGGTGAAGTGATAGAAAAGTTGACTTTAGAGTACTTTTATAAGAGAAAGTATGGTACTTGATATGTGAAGTGATGGATGGGATTGATTGATGTGACATTTCGTAGAGATTCTCAAGATACTTGTAACGTTCGGCGTTTCTTTAAACTGAACGCGGGCTCACATCTCCTGGCCTAGGTACCGCCTCAGGGCGCGAGATGCGACATCGGAACCACAACGACGCCGCAATCACACTAGTACAAGTCTCGGGTCGAGCCGACTCTAATATATGAGACACGACTCGTGATCGCCCGCAAACGCCGATAACTGATCGCGGGTCACCAGAATTCGACCGGAAGGATTGCGGGAGTTGACGGAACAGTACAGACTAGTATACGGGTCTTACAACTAGTCGAGAGTCTAACAGAAAATTCTAAAAACCAGTAACAAACCTTAAACTGGTCGAGCCAGTACTTAGACTAGTCAAACAAGATCTAAGACTAGTTGAGAAAGTGACCAATAAACAATAGAAATGACTCACATTAAATTTGTAATGAATTTGGCACAACCTAAGTTCAATTTAGGGTCTTCCAAACCTGTTTGTGAGTTAGAACACTTGAAATATCATTTGCTTCAAAATCTTGAATACTTGTGATACATGAAGCTTCAGTTTGATTTCTTAAACTTAAGATTGATTTATTCTTGAGTTCTTGAGTCTTTAGTATATAGTAGTTGAACTTCAAACTTGAACTTGAGTTCTTGAATTTGAACTTGAAACCGTGAACTTCAATACTCTTCACTTCAACTTGAAGATGTAGGCAAGTTCGATGAAGATCTAGAGAACTTTAACATGTACGAACCTGATCACTTCATCTCAAAGCATGATATAAATACTAAATGGTTTGGCACAACAAAATTTGGCAACACTACAAGTGATTGATATATAATATTTATAACATATGCATCAATCACATTACATTAGATAAGATGTGGCGATTTGGCGTTGGAGTCACGTGATGAGAGAGTGTTGGCATTTGTAAAATAGGCATTGAAGTCGCTTGTGAGGGAGTGTTAGATTGAAAGGTGAATGCATCATTGCATAATCTCATTCGTATATTTAACAAGAGTATATACGAAGTGCTTAATTTCTTATTTTATCATTAATTATGCTGATTAAATCGATAACATGTGTAACTTTGAACTAATGGAACCACTGAGTTAGTTGCTCACTAGCACCTAGGACGGTGTTTTAAAATACCAAACAAGCATTATTATTGATGCAAGTTCTATCAAGGCCTCTAGTGGGTTGGCTTAGATTAGCTTATGCTTTTTGTCATGATGCCTTCGGAGCATTGAGCAAAGCTATTAGATTTTGTTTTTTTTTTAATTTTGTGCATGTATATGTTAGAGTCCATGATCGGGCTTACTTTATGTATAAATGTTTTGGATTGTTCGTTGTGGCTTTGTATAATCCCTATTTTGGGCGATCACCACCATTGGAATTGTATTTTTAATGGTTAGCCCTATATTTTTAGATTTTTCACTCTCTACCTCGCTTTGTATCCGCTAAGTTAACTTGTATTACTTTGATTATTTTATATAAATCTGAATGAAGACTCATGCGCATTTTATTAAGTTAACACCCAGAAACTCGAGATAAGAGTCTATATACTCAGGTGCCAATTTTCAGAGCATTACACCAATGGCCCTGATCTAAGTCTAAAAGTCCATGAATGGATAGTCCAAATTTAGCCCCAAAAAAGGGTATATAATCAGATTCATCAATTTGTATTAATCTACAGTGAATGATGCACAATAAGCTCTAGTACCAATGTAAATTGAATATATAAGGATTGAGTTGTACATCAAGTATACAAATCATCAATTGAAAATTAAAGTTTATCTTATCGAGAAGCCATTACAGAATGTGATTGTCAAGATATTCCACACCTTACACCCTTAAAGAAGAAAATATATGGGAGGGAGAGCTTTCAATGTGTGTAGATTTAGGGACCTAGTACTATTTAAGTATTAGCAGGAAAAAGGAGTTTGTAACCCATTTAAACTCCTCAAAAGGCTCCACACGTTTTAGGTTTCCTAGTCCAATAGAACATGGCCTGTGTCATAGTCCATACGCACCACCCCTCACATGAATTTGAGTTTGATCACAACTCTAGTGAGGTCCACCGGTATACCTGATCATGATATCTAACCCTTAGGGAGATTTCGATTGTTGATCAATCAAACCAACCATATCTAACTCTTACATAACTAACAATACAAGCCCGCAACCCTATGGGTTAGTGGTAGACTCAGAAGAGTTTCAACATGAGGTTATGAGTTCGAGCACTCATTGTCATGTGAGTGCAGGGGCATGTGCAGGGTGTATAAGTGTGTGTGTGTGTAAAAAAGACTAAGTTTTGAAAAAGAGAAAAATTCTTCTGTAAATTTTACTTTAATCGACTAGCTTAAATAGACTTCCAAAACTTTATCTTACATTTCGAAGCCTATGCTGTACGGATTGGTTTTTATTTTTATTTTTTGAAAGAAAATACCCTTGTTTTTGAGTTATATTCCTTTCATTTGGTTATACCCAAAAACTCAAAAACCCACCTTCTTCTTTTCAATTTTCTTCCTAAAATCTTCAGTTGAATCTATAGTTATTGTCATTTTATATCTGCAATCTTTCTCAGGGTTTTGTTCATTACTTCAAACTGACCGCATTGATAAACTTGGAATTTTTTTAGTTTTGTCCATAAGGGTTTCGTGTATTCTTTCTTAGGTGTTTGACTTGACCGCACTCTTCTTATTCTTCTTGAACTCGTGTTTCACTAGAAAGGAGACTGTGGGAGGTAAGAATAAAGAATGAATGTGTTTTTTCGCTGTGAAATTGATTGGTGAAATTTTACCAAGTATAGGCGAATATTGACCAAGTACAATTATAAATTCATCGTATACAGGTGCAAATTCACTGCATACAATTGAATATTGACCAAGTATAGGTGAAATTCATTAAGTATAGGTTAAAAATTTACCGAGTACAAGTGAATATTGACTGAGTATAGGCGATTGACCGAGTATATGTGAAAATTCACCAAGGATATTTGAATATTGATCGAGTATAGGTGAAATTTCACCGAGTACAAGTGAATATTAACCAAGTACATGTGAAAATTCAAAGAATACATATCACGCCCCAAACTCGAAAATTGGGCTCATAAAATTTCTAATCGCCAAATCCGAAGCTGACAGCCTCCGTAGTATCCCATCCTCAGCTCCCGACACCCATTTGCTAGATTTCGATCTTGGGATCCTATAAGGAAGATTTTTAGTACGAATGTTTCGTAAAGGATCATAACCACAAGCATAATGAAGTCATAGAAACATCATCACCACGTATCCACTAATAAAATCATACAAGTACAATGTTGAAAGGGAAAGATATATATGAAACATAAACTCCAAGGCTCTAGCACAGGCTCCTATCTCAATGCTGCTACGACCTAACGTCACCTGCATGCAACAATCATGCATAAGCTTACAAGAAGCTTAGAGGGTGGTGTATGCGTGTGCAATGCATGTGTCAAGTATATAAATATTAGAGTAAGCAAAAATACTTGCAAGTCCATAAATATCATCTACCTCATCTAGGCTATATTATGTAAAGACATAATAAGCCAATGTCATATACTGAGGAAGCAATGTAGATTGGCTATGCAATCCAGAGACATAGTCAGTCAAATGTCATATACTGAGAAAGCAATGTAGATTGGCTATGCAATGCAGAGACTTAGTAAGTCAAATGTCATATCGTGAGGATGCAATGTAATATGTAAATCCTAACGAGTCCATAAATACCATCAGCGGTATCTAGGCCATGCAATGCAGAAACATAGTAAACCAAATGTCATATATTAATGGTGCAATGTAATATGTAATGCAAAAGAAATGACAAAGACGAAGTGAATAGTCACGATGATAGTACATGGTATTGCAAGCTGTGGGGTTCATCACAGGGAACTTCTATCCAAACTAGTCTCATACCTAAATTTGGATAGATAGACTCAATGTGGTAAACTCCTAATCTCAGGTTGGTTGTGCGCTAAACCGAAATTCTAGCCATTGTGAAGGTACACATAATGATTTGGTTGCACACCACCAGCCTGAGTGGATAGTGAATAAATGAGTCAAATGCTTAGTATGCAACTCCTGCTCAGTAAGTCCATGTATCAGTACCGTACATCTTTGGGATCATCATCAAGGTCTAGTACACTCTAAACTGGCGATCGCCTTCCCTGGATGCGCAGCCTAGCGAGTGGAAAAGAAATTATTACCAGTGTAAGACCCGTATCCTAGATCATACTATTTCGTAGACTTCTGCGGTCCTCCCGGTCGAATTCCAGTGACCCACGAACTATTATCTGTATTTTTGCGTGACCCTAAGTAGCATCCTGTATTCCAGAGTTGCCTCAACTTGAGACTTGTACCCTAACGACCGCGTCGTCGCCGCTGTTTCGATGCCACGTCTCGCCCGCCAAGGCATTACCCAAGCCAGGAGATATGGGCCCGCATTCAATTCAAGAAAATGTCACTCGTTTGTAATCCCAAGAGAATCTCTGCAACATGTCTCATCAATCAAGTACACATCAATCACCTCATGTCAAGAACAAGAACAACCCCAAAGTCAACTCTCTCTCTTACACACCCATACATGTCAAGTACATACGCATCACCTATCACTCACTCACCCATCCCTCTTTCTCTTTACATCCCATCCTCTCTCTCTCTCTCTCTCTCTCTCTCTCTCTCTCTCTCTCTCATTTCTTCATTTTCAAGTAAACCTCATGAGAATCTCACGTCCAAGTCTCCATGTGAGAAGCCATGTGTGGCCCACCTTCCTACTACCCAATCCTGTCGTCCATGATCCATCTCAACCCTTAAATCTCATCCATTGGAGCTCTAGAATGTGTTGATGGAAGGAAAAGTCCATGATCAAAGGTGGGTGATCTAGTATTTGTCTTTTTATGATTTAAGGGCCCACATTGGTGGGGCCCATCTTGATGTATGCATTGTATAGGGAGGGCTCATAGTGGCGAGGTCCATCCCTCTTTCTCACCTTTCTCTCTCTCTCTCTCTCTCTCTCTCTCTCTCTCTCTCTCTCTCTCTCTCTCTTTCCCCTTTTACGGCCCACCTTGATGAAGGGATTAGATCCACACCATCCATTAGTGGCAGTTACCTTGCTACCCATAATGGGACCCACTTAATGCACGTCCCTTACATCTCCACCGTCCGTCAGCAAATTTGTGAGGTTGACCGTGATATATGCTATATCTGGGCCATCCATCTACTGGACAGTCACTGTATCCACGTTAACAAGTTCCATAGGCTCCAAACATGAGGTATGTTTTAGATCCAAACCGTTCATCTGTATGGAAACCCACACGTGATGCATATGCCTTCCATCTACACCGTCCAGTGGTCTGGATGGTGGGGACCACCTTAATATTTATGTGTGTTTTATATCCAAGTCATCCATCCAAAGGGCCTGGACAGCGGCTGATCTGGTCAGCAGCAGTGCGGCCCACATGCTATATGAGTTAAATCCTTACCGTCCAGCCATTTGTAAAGGGCATTTTATTGCATTACACAAAGAAGGAGATAGATCTGAATTTCAAGTGGGAACCACCTTGCACGTGTGGGTGGGCTTACCTTAATATTTGTGTTTCATCCACACCATCCATAGTTGGGACGGTGGGACTCCACCGTGAGGTGTTTGTACATCCAACCATCCATCAAAGTTGTGTGGGCTGTTATGATGTATGCGCTTCATACACACCATCCGCTGTGGGACCCACCCCACACGTATTGCACGTGTGGAGGTGGGGCCCACAGATGTATGCATTGTATATCACACCGTCCATTTCTGGACAATGATTGGTGGGAGCACACCTTGATTTATTATTCATTCAGGCTATCCATGCAGCTCACATGGACGCAAGATTAAAGTAAATAAATAAATATGTTATATATATGATATATATGTATAGAATATATATATGTGGTGGGCCCCACGTGGGACCCATCTGCTATATACATATTGGATAGCGTACTGCATAGTTATATATAGCTGACTGTATTGACGTCAGCTGTGTCCTTGGGCCTCCATCATGAGGTATTGTTATATCCAAACCGTCCATCTCAATGGTCCACCGTGATGCATGATTTCTCCTAGCCATCCATTTGTTTTACCAACATGGGACCCACATTGATGTATTTATTTCGTGTCCACACCGAACGGTGCTGTTGTGGTACCCATGTGATGTATCTCTATGCACCACCACAATGTATATTTTGATCCACACCGTCCAGAATGTCTGGACAATGCTGGACCATCTTTGGATGGTGTTGAGGACCACATCATGTGGTATTTATTTCATTCACACCATCCACAATGCTTGGACGGTGCTGGATAGTGTTTGGGTGGTACTGTAGACCCACATGATGTAGGTGTTGTATCCACACCATCCACCCTATTTTCAGATCATTTCGAGGCCCACCATGATACATTTATTTTATCTTAGCCGTCCATCTGTTTTACCAGCATGGGACCACCAAGAGGTATTTATTTCATCCACACCATCCAAATTGTGTTGGACAATGCTGGATAATGTTTGGACAATGTTGATTTACATGGATAATGTTTAGGCAGTGCTGATTATCATTAGTGAGCCATGTGCCCCATAGAATGATAGTGCACAGTGATATACATGTTGCACCTGCCACTATTGAAATGATTTTAGATATAATCCAAGCCCTTACCCACATTATAGTGGGACCCACCACGATATATATATATATATATATATATATATATATATATATATATATATATATATATATATATATATATATATATATATATATATATATATATATATATATATGTATGTATGTTATTAACACCATCCATGTGACCCTCATATGATGTACGTGTTTGATCCGAGCTGTCCATGGATGAGGCCCATGTGGTGTATTTGAGGGCCCATATGTAAGGCCCACCGATTATGTAATTGTGGCCTTTGATGAGGCCCAATATGATGTTTTTATGGCCCACCTTGATATATTTGTGGCCCATCCCTAAGGCCCACCTTGATATATTTGTAGCCCATCTATAAGGCCCATTAGTGCGGCCCATTGATGCAACCCACTTGATGTGTATGAGACCCATGTGTAGGGCCCACCTATTGTGTATTTGAAGCCCATGGGTTGTGGCCCATTGTGATATATTGAGGCTTATGGGCAAGGCCTGATGTGATGTATTTATGACCTATACGAGGCCCATGAGACGTATGTGTGGCCCATGGTTTGTGGCCCATTGTGACGTATTAGGCCCATTGATGCGGTCCATTCGATGTATATGAGGCCCGTTGGTGTGACCCATTGATACAACCCACTTAATGTATATTGGCCCATTGGTGCGGCCCATATGATGCAGCCCATGTAATGTACATTGGCCCATTGGTGCAGTCCATGATGTAGCCCACTTGATGTATATTGGCCCATTGGTGCGGACCATGTGATGCAGCCCATTTGATGTATATGAGACCCATATTGTGCAGCCCATTTATTGTATATGAGATCCATGTATTGTGGCCCATTATGATGTATGTGAGGCCCATATGACGAGGCCCGATGTGATGTAATCATGGCCCATGTGTCGAGGCCCACTGTGATGAGTATTGGCCCATGAGTGAGACCCATAATAATTATATTACGTCCTTGTATGAGGCCATGGGCTTACAAAATGTTTAGCTCTATATGGGCCACTACTTGGGAGCAATGATGGTTAAATGTCCACATTGATGGCCGATTATGGTTGACTGTCCACATTGTGACTTTTTCATAAGCCTTGTTAGGCTCATTCCCGCCAATTCCAATTGTCGAGGCCAATTGTTGAGACCAATTCTGACTATCAAAGCTGATTCAGATTGTCGAGTCCAATTGTTAAGACCGATTCTGATTAGCAAGGTCGATTCCGATTGTCGAGGCCTATTGTCAAGACCGATTCTGATTGTAGAGGTCGATTCTGATTATCGAGGCTGATTCTGATTGTCAAGGCCGATTTCGATTATTGAGGCCGATTCCGATTGTCGAGGCCGATTATCTGTGCTGGTTATCGATATTGATTATGAGTATGTGACAGCATAACATCATGATACAAGCCCATACACATCTTTGCATGTTTGTTATGAGGTGTGGTTGACCATTACATATGTCATAGGACAGGTTGTTTATGAGACTCCTTGATAGGCTGAGTTGTCCCACATTAGTGCGCGGTATGCACAGGTTTGATGCATGACTGGATGGTATGACTCATGCATCTCGCATTTTGTGATTTGACCACCGTACGCCCTAGCGACATCAGAGTCGTAGCCTCCGTAGGCATATCGTGGATGGCCAGATGGGTCACTGAAATTCTGTTCTACGTGGGGTGCTATAGATATTCCTGGGTGAAAGTATCAGAACCCTCTTGGTTCCAAAGATTACTCCAACGTCTAGACTTAGTAGATGCATGAGCGCATGAGGGCCGTATACCGTTAAGTCGCATCTCCTACTATGTCGTGGTAGATTGGAAGGGGGTACGGCCTTACCTGCATGAGAGGAGGGGGCAATGTTAGGCTGAATTTCACCAGCTCGAGGAATGGGTCCGCTATCGATGAGTCAGGCCTAATATTAATAAGTGGATAGTGAGGTCTCTTCCACTCACCTTATTGCGCGTAATGGGGCGGTAATCTGGTTTAGAGTGTAATAGACCCCAGTGATTCTCCAAAGAGGAACCGTATTGATATGTAGACTTATTGAGAAGGAATTGCAAACTCATTCATTCATTCACTATCATTCGAGCTGGTGGTGCGTAACTATTTGTTATGTGTACCTTCGCATGGCCAGGATTTCGGTTGGGCATGCGACTAACTTAAGGTCAGGGGTTTACCACATTGTGTCTAGCTATCTAAACTAAGTATGGGCCAGTCTGGATAAAAGTCCCTTGTGATGAACTCCATAGCTTGCGATACTACGTACTATCATCCCGACTTCATGCTTTAGCTTGGTCATTTCATTCGCACTGTATATTGCACATTTCGGTATGCGTAGACTCATTAGGATTTGTATATTGTATTGTATCCTCGGCAGTTGATATTTAACTTTTTACGTTATTGCATCATATAGCCTTGGTACGGCTGATTGTCTTCATGGACTTGTCAGTGTTTTCGCTTACTCTGATATCGTATGATTCATGAACTTGCCAGTATTTCTGATATTCTATGATTTATGGTATTTTACTATATACTTGACACTTATCTTACGCAAACACTTTCACCACCATCTAAGCTTTCTATAAGCTTATGCACAATAGATGCATGCAAGTGGCGTTAAGTCGCAGAAGTGTTGAACTTGGAGCATGCAACGAACTTCTGGAGCTTTGATTTTTGACATATGTATTTCCCTTTCAGTATTGTATTCAAATATTTATATTAGTGGATATATGATGATGATGTTGCCTTTGTGATTTGGGTAATGTAACATCCCGAAAATCGGGGGTCAGGTAGAAACCCAACTCCCGAGTTCCAGAACGTCACTTATGCAATATAGATAATGATAAATGCACGTCGTCTGTAGAATGGCATTAAACAAGATTGAAACTAAGCCAAAACAACATATCATACTCCAGAGACAGTTAAATTAGCAAGCGAAAGACTGTGATAGTATGTCTAACATATATAAACTGTTGTATGTCTCCAGAGTGTGAATATGTTACCAGGTTAAATACATACATGTATACTCCAAAAGCGAACAAAAAGAATATACATGAGCGCTCTAAAAATATAAAATGACAAGTGTCAAGATATCTAATCAACCTCCCTATAATCCCGTGGATCAGAACACGGAGGAGAAGTCCTCCTCATCATCATACAAGTCCAGGTCTGCTTCTCAAGCAGCGCCATCATCTGCAACTAAAATAGGGACTGGTGGGTCTCCGAAAACACCATCCCATAACATGGGAGTGAGTGATCAACTCAGTGAAATCATAGAGCAAAGATTAGTATGTTCTCAAATCAATCACGCAATAATAGTAAAGCAATAAATCAAACATTCCTAGATACTGTTATTAATGTATGCATGAAATGACATGATGGATGCCCTCACCGACATACTCCTTCATGCGGCAACATCTGCGTCCGCGGCATGCTTTCTTCCCACAGTGCTCCACATCTTCCAGGCACATGCAATGCGATATAGATAATGATTATTGAGTTGTTATTAGTCCTTTTCATACAGCAGGATTAGGAAACTAAGGTACCTTGCTTATATCAATCCCAACACAGATCCTATCTAGGGTTGTCACTCCTAGTAATCTCATACGATGTTATATTTGTAGGTCACTGCAAGGGCTGTTAGGGCTGTTGCTCGCACTCGTTACACCGCTCCCCCATCACCTTATCAATACAGGCCTACTTGTACTCTTGTCACTACGGAAGGGTCGTCGCTTCCCGTAGACTCAGAATACGCTCGAGGTCACTACAAAGGGCTGCCAGGGCTATTGCTCGCACTCGTTTCTCCACTCCCCCATCACCTTATCAGTGTAGGCGGACAGCAAGAATATAGTGTCCCATACCACCATAATCTATTCACGAGTCTAGGTGCTCACTTGTAACACCCTGAAAATCGGGGGTCGAGTATAAACTCAACTCCCGAGTTCCAGACCGTCACTTATGCAACAAAAATGATTATGATTCAATGTTGTCTGATTTAAAGCATTCACATGAGTAAAAGTATACCAAAACTGTAATTCATACTTCAGATCCAGTGATAAAAGCAAGCGGAAGACTAAACAATATATATATATATCACTGTATGGAAAAACAAAGTAGATCTCATCTGTCTCTAAGGTATGAATACATCTCTGAGTCTCATATACATATACATGAACAAAAGTAAATGTCCAAAATGGTCCCATTGAAGTCCCATCGATCCAGGTCGCCTATGCAAAGCCATCATGATACTGCATGTACGAGAACTCGTCCTGGTCCTCGTCGAAGTCTGGCTCTGCCTCCTGGATCTCAGCCTCACCTGCATCTACAACAGGGTCTGGTGGGTATTGCAAACACCATCCCGTAACGTGGGAGTGAGTGATCAACTCAGTGGAATCATAGAACAAAGATTAGCATGTTCACAATTCAATCATGCGATAATAGTAAAGCAGTAAATCAGACAATCCTAATACTGTTGTTAATGCAAGATGACATGAAGTGATGTATGCCCTCACCGACGATCTCCCTCATACGGCAACATCTTACGACCGCGGCATGCAATCAACCCTCAAGTGCTCCACATCTTTCAAGCACATGCAATGGCATGGTGATATGATTTTCAAGTTGTTATTAGTCCATTCAAACAGCAGGATGGGGAAACTAAGGTACTTCCCTTGCATCAATCCCAACACAGATCCTGTCTAGGGTCATCACTCCTAGTAATCTCATACGATGTATATTTTGTAGGTCACTGCAAGGGCTGCCAGGGCTGTTGCTCGCACTCGTTGCACCGCTCCCCCATCACCTTATCAATACAGGCCTACCGTACTCTACTGCAACGGAAGGGTCGTCGCCTCCCGTGGACTCAGAATACGCTCGCGGCCACTATAAAGGACTCGTCGCCTGATCAGTATAGGCCGATAGCTAGAATATAGTGTCCCATACCACCATAATCTGCTCACGAGTCTAGGTGTTCACTGGTCACTACGGGGAGGTTTGTGGCCCCAGCGTAGGCCGACAGCTCGACCACGGTGTCCCATACCACCATGCCCGGCTCATGAGTCTTCGTGGATCAAGGTACCATGGTTAACAGGGTTTACAATGGTAAGTTCAGTACCCTAGGTTCAAGCAGTTATGACTCATACAAGGTAAACGTACATCGGGCAGTCGGGTTACTTGACGGGCTCGACTAGCGTGATCGCATCTCAAGTCGAATGACATGAAGTGGGTAAAACACTTCGCGTGGCCTAACCACTGCCGCCAACTCCAAACACGACTCGCGTTCATCGACGCGTCGTTCGTGGCTAAGACCATCCAGCTACGAATTCGCTCAGTTACCGACTGCCTGGACTAAGCATAGTCCCAAATAATTATGGAATCACATCAGCAATTTATGTAAGAGTATTGGAATTGAAATACAATCATGTGAGCATGTTAACACATGTTATAACATTCAACTTAGGCAAATCTTCAAGCACATACATGTCATGCATAGTATGGAATCATGAACTTAGTCAACGTGTAGGAAATCATTTATGTCAGCATATAAATTGAGAAATCTATCTCAAACTAATTCAAAACATCATTTAATCCAATACATACTAATACAAGCATTTATACAAACACATACACTACACACTTAAGTCTATATATAGTATGTCGACCCGAAGTGCGCAATTAGGCCAATCTCTTCGCCAAACTAATTATGCACGTATTCCTAACTTCCTAATGCGACAACAAACCATGCCAATCACATCAACAAAATATGAATGTAAACTGTACTTCTTACAAATGACTAAAATGCCCTAAATCTCATATTCTTCGTTAATTTACGAAACAGGAAACGGAGAGCATGTTGTACATGTCAAACGGCGATGCCGTCAATAATCTACTATTAAACGACATTGAAAGCGTTGGAAACCGTCAATCAAAGCGTCTAAAATCTTCACCTTATGTCTTGTAGACTCGTGAATTGAAACGGAGCATATACGCTTCGTCTACGGCGAATAGGGAACCTAATACACAAGATCCATAAGATACTTCGCTATGGAAGCAAAGGAACCTCAAATCAGCAACTATTTAGGGTATTTGCTTACCTAGAATCGCGGTGTAATCGCCGGGAAAGCGATAGAGGTGCGTTGCTTAAGCACGTGCAACACGTAGCATAAGTAGCAGGAAGAACTCTCCCACTCTCTCTCACAATCTCTCACCTTTTCTCTCACACAAGCTAGGGTTTCTAGCAAATTCGGATGTGTAAGAGAAGTGAGGGTTTCAACCCCTTTTATAAGCTAAAACATGCCCAAAATAGGCTTGGAAACAATGTTTACTTGGTTCCTAACCAAATCGGGGCTGTTTCGGTCCAAAAGAGCATTTCTGAAGGTCCCCTGGTCAAATGCGGTCGGACTTAATCTCATGCATACTGGATCTAGCACACATCCAGTTTTCAGACCGGTAGGGTTCCCAGATCGCACGTGGCGGTCCAGTTTCAGTTTAACGGTCACCGCACCAAGATCAGGCCTATAAGTCTCGTGATATGTAATAGAAATTTTTCCTGATCCAAGGGTGTAATTTGGCTGAATTCTGACGGTCAAAACGCTTAATACTGATGCATCAAATCGTGTGCCAGATTTGAATTTCAAATTCCAATTCTAACCCTATTCTCACTCTCTTCACTCCAAGCTTAATGAAATAGTCTCTGAATGTCAGTTGGACTTGATTTTCGAAACGATTGCCAAGCCCAGCTAAGTGGTCATAACGGTCTAAGATGGTACATATCGGACTTTCGACGCGCGGTCTAGATCCAATACAAAGTTTCAAGGAGGTCCCGAGAATAAATCGGTTTAGAGTTTGATCCGAGACTTTAGAGCATTATAGCACCATTGGTTCCACTCGCTTTGGGCCTTGTAGAACGTATTTAAAGTGATCAGGGACCATTTCCCAGCTATTCTAATGTTGCACTAGCTAACTTAGTCATATTTTCTAAAAGAATTAGTTCTACACAATTTCGGGTTGAGTTGGTACTCGAGTCCAAGTATGGATTTTTCACGAGCGTTACAATTTACCCCCCTTAACAAATAATTTCGTCCTCAAAATTTGTACCTTTTCGTACTGCTCGAGAAGCTGTGTGTAGTTCTTTCTGATCTCAGCTTCTGTCTCCCAGGTAGCCTCCTCCTCAGAGTGATGCGTCCATAATACCTTCACAAGGGGAATCACCTTGCTACGCAGTACCTGCTCCTTCCTGTCTAGGATACGTGTCGGTCGCAGGATATAAGTAACATCCTCTCCTAACTGCACCTGCTCCCATCTGATGATATGGGAAGGATCAGCAACGTACTTCTTCAGCATAAAAACATGAAATATGTTGTGAATGCTCGCGACAGGCGTGGGTAAAGCCAATCGGTAAGCCACCGCTCCCACATGATCGAGGATCTGGAATAGACCAATGAATCGCGGTGCCAGCTTCCCCTTCTTCCCGAACCGAAGGACTCCCTTCATAGGGGAAACTCGTAAAAACACATGATCCCCAACTGTGAACTCTAGTGGCCTCCGTCTCGTATCGGTGTAACTCTTCTGTCTACTCTGCGCTGTAAGAAGCCGACGTCGAAAAATATCGATCTTCTCTGACGTCGCCTGCACTAACTCTGGGTCAATCAAGCTATGCTCACCGACCTCTATCTAGCAATGCGGTGAGCGACAAGGTCGCCCATACAGCGCCTCATAAGGTGTCATACCGATACTCGCCTGAAAACTGTTGTTGTACCCAAACTTCGCATATGCAAGACAATCATCCCAACTGTCCTTGAAGTCCAATGCGCAAGCTCGCAACATGTCCTCTAAGATCTGGTTCACCCGCTCTGTCTGTCCGTCTGTCTATGGGTGGAAGGCAGTACTAAACTTCAACTTCACACCGATAGCCTCCTGAATGCGAGTCCAGAAAATAGAAGTGAACCGCGTGTCTCTGTCTGACACGATCTCCAGCGGAACTCCATGCAGACGCACAATCTCTCTGATGTACAGTCTAGCCAGCTCGTCTACAGAGTTCGTAACTCTAATCGGTATGAAGTTCGCTGACTTCGTCAGACGGTCGACGATCACCCAAATGGAATCATGTCCCTTCCTCGTCTTCGGCAACCCAGAAATGAAGTCCATGGAAATGAAATCCCACTTCCACTCTGCGATCGGCATAGGCTGCAAAAGTCCAGGTGGTCGGCGATGCTCTGCCTTCACCTGCTGACAAGTGAGACAACGGGACACGAACTCTGCTATGTGGGTCTTCATACCTTCCCACCAAAACGTCCTCTTCACGTCACGATACATCTTTGTGCTGCCTGGATGCATCGCGAGTCTAATACAATGCGCAGCCTCGAGAATCTCTCGTCTCAAGTCAGGGACATCTGGGACGCATAGGCGGCCACGATAACGTAAGCCCCCATCCATACCAACTCGCCAGTCGGCGTCTGCATCATCACTGGCCTGCTCTCCAAGCTCAGTCAGATGCGCATCGTCCCTCTGCGCCTCGATGACTCGGTCATCGATTTGGCATCGCACCTGTACATGTGCGATGAACTCAAACGGCTCCTCTACGGTGAGTTTCTGCTCAAAGTCTTGCAAAAACTCAACCATATCCCACTCGGCAACCATCAGTGGAGCCGCAAACTCTATCGCCTTCTTGCGGCTCAACGCATCAGCTACAAGGTTCGCCTTCCCAGGATGGTAAGAGACTTCAAACTTGAAGTCCTTCAACGTCTCCATACATCGCCGCTGCCTCATATTCAAGTCTCGCTGCGTTAATATGTACTTGAGGCTCTTGTGGTCGCAAAAGAGCTCGAACTCCTCTCCGTAGAGGTAATGTCTCCAGAGTCTCAGTGCGAATATAACGGCTGCCAACTCTAGGTCGTGTGTAGGGTAATTCTCCTCGTGCTTCCTTAATTGTCTCGAGGCATACGAAATTATCCTGTCCCTCTGCATAAGGACATAACCCAGACCAACGCTAGACACGTCAGTGTATATGGTGCATCTAACCCCTTGCTCTGGCAATACTAGCAAAGGGGCGGACGTAAGTCTGTCCTTCAGCTCCTGAAAAGCTGACTCCGCCTTGTCGTTCCAGGTGAACTTCACGTCCTTCCGTGTCAACTGAGATACGGGTCTCGCGATCTTTGAGAAGTCCTGAATGAAGCGCCGATAGTAGCCAGCGAGACCCAAGAAACTCCTCACCTCAGTGACAGAACCAGGCTGCTCCCAGTCCTGCACCGCAACTACCTTAGACAGGTCAATTGCCATGCCATCCTTGGACACCACGTGTCCCAGGAACTTCACCTCCTGCTTCCAGAAGTCGCACTTCTTGTACTGTGCGAACAACTGATGCTGTCTGAGCGTATCCAGGACCAAACGTAAGTACTCCTCATGCTCCTCTCGACTCCTGGAGTACACCAAAATGTCGTCAATGAATACAACGACAAATCGATAGAGGAAAGGTCGAAATACCCGGTTCATCAGATCCATGAACACGGCTGGTGCGTTCGTGAGACCGAACGACATCACCAGGAACTCGTAGTGGCCAAAAATGGTCCCGAATGCTGTCTTCTGCACGTCCTCATACCTGACGCGTAACTGATGATATCCTGACTGAAGATCAATCTTCGAGAAGTACTGCGCTCCTCTCAACTGATCAAACACGTCATCGATCCTGGGTAAAGGATACTTGTTCTTCACCGTAACCTGGTTCAGTCTGCGATAATCAATACACAATCGCATCGAACCGTCCTTCTTCCTCACGAATAGGACCGGTGCTCCCCAAGGAGACACACTAGGCCGTATAAGGCCAAGCTCTAGCAGACCATCAATCTGCGTCCTCAACTCCTCCATCTCACATGGTGTTATGCGATACGTCGGCAGTGAGACGGGCGTAGAACCAGGAATCAGATCGATAGTGAAATCGATCTCTCATCGAGGCGGCAAACCAGGGATCTTCCTGAACAGATCTCCGAACTCAGAAATGACTGGCACATGCTCGAGTACCTGGGCACCAGCGTCGCACAATAAAGTGGCGTAACTAAGTATGCGGAAAGGAAGATTTACCCGCAAAGGAAATGTGAAGGATGCACCCTCAGGCTCGTACACAGTCACTATACGAGTCTCGCAGTCAATCTCGGCCCTCGCTGCAGTCAACCAATCCATGCCAAGAATGACGTCGAGATAAACAAGAGAGGGGTCGACGACAAGATCAATAGTCATCGTCCGGCCTCCCAAATCAACCAAACACCCCTCACACATCTGGGTGACATCTGAATAATCTCCGTGGGCTGCAAGGACTCGTACCCTATCCATGGTAATGGTCTGTAACCCAAGACGCCTGACTACAGCACGCGATATCAAAGAAATCGTGGAATCAGTGTCCACCATCACAAGAATAGGAGTACCTCCAATATGGGCTGTGACCTCGAAGGCCGAATGCTGAAAAGTCGGTGTCGCAGCTACCTCAGCTGTCAATGCATGAACCCGGCCTGCTGTGGCCGGTTCGGCCGCTGTGTCAAGGGCCGTGGAGGCTGTCTGATCTGCGATATCGGAGGTCTAAAAGAAGGGTGCGCAGGAGCTAACCGTATAGGTGGTGCTGATATCGCCTGTGAACGAGCACGGTCAATCTTCTGCGGCGGGGAGAACCCACTGTCCCGCATCCGAGAGAAGCAGCTCTGCGCCAAGTGGCCTGACCTCCCACAGTATGTGCACGATAACTCGAGGCACCGAAATGATGGTACTGGCGCTATGGCCCGAGTAGGAGGGTCGACGCGAGGCCTCTTCCCCATGAAGGGCCTGTCCCACATGTCTGGTCATGGCCTAGAAGCAACAGGGCCACGAGATCGCGCAAGTCGATCCACATCCTGCTCTGCCCGCATGGACATGTGAATCAACTTCGCATATGAGGGAATGCTCACACAGCACATCTTCGACCGAATATCCGGTCGCAAACCCTCCAAAAAACGCCGTATGCGCATCTGTTCATCAGCCAAAATCGTCGGGACGTATCTGCCCAACTCCATGAACCGATGCTCATACTCTGTAACTGTCATGGCTGCCTGTCTGAGGCGGAGAAACTCATTCTCCCTCTCGTGCCTGTAAGTCTGGGGATAATACATCTCGTGGAAGCGGAACTCAAACGCTGCCCATGTCCATACAAAATTGGCGGCAACGGTCCGCAGTACGCTATCCCACCACAGGCTGGCCTCTCGCTCAAACAGGAATATAGCCAACTCTACCTGCTCAGCCTCTGTACAATGTAACATCCGTAAAATCTTCGACACACGGTCGAGCCAGTACTCAGCCTCCTCGGGTCTGTGAGAACCCGTGAAAGTGGGAGGCCGTAAGCGCTGAAATCACCCTAATAGGCCCCGTGTATCTGCGGCATTCGCCGCAGGGTAAGCAGGCGGTGAAGGATGAGTCATGCCCTCATCCTAGGCGTATGTATAAGCATCCTCAGCTGGATGCGCAGGTGGTGCAGGTGGAGCCACACCCCCACCCTGTGCTAATGTCCCCACGATGGTAGTCAGAAGCTGCTGCTGCTGCTGCATCATAGCCGACATCTGTTCAAATCTGTCAGGAGGTGGAGCAGACTGTGGCGGATGCTGTGTGGGAGTAGATGCACGATGAGGCTCTCTGACTGACTGCGTAAATGGCGGTGGTCCAACTGTAGGACCAGCGGCAGGCTGAGACGCATGAACTGTCTCAGGAATCGGGCCCAAAGCAGGCTCCGCATGAGTGTCAGACTGCGAAGGAGTCTGATCCATATGCTCAGTCAATGCAAGCCGAACCGTGCTCCGCGTAGCCTTAGGCGGCATTCCCTATATTCAAAATAGGGCGCAACCTTGTCAGTCTTAATAGCACAAATACACCGCAATCATTCACATAAGGAGTCAAAGACATTCCATGCATTTCATTTAATCAAAATTGTCACAATACAAGGAATATATCCTTATAAGCATCATGACGAGAAATACATGGGAACTAAGACAGTTAAAATTACAACAGCAACACAAGTAAGGCACTAGCCCTAACAGGCTTACACACATAAAGCAGGAAATGACTAACTACTAACAACTACATCAAAGGTCGCATCGTTAGTCTGAATCGGGCGACGGAGGAGGAGCACCCTTATCCTGCAAGCAACACAGGATTGCCTTCAAGGTGCGAGTCACCTTGCCGAATTTCTTCTTTGTAACGGCCTTGGCATCCTCGACTTCAGCGCGAAGTTCCTGAACTTCCCTTCGTAAGGCGATCTGACTCTCCTCGATCCGAGTAATGCAATCATCGCTACTAGCCTGCGCAGAAGGAGGAGGGCTCTCATCTATATCTTGAGCCTCCTCTTCTGCCTCTTCCTGAACTTTTTCCTGAACTTCTGCTCCAGGTTCTTCTTCGCTTTGATCTTCCTTATCATCAAAGTCATCCTCGCTGTCCTCCTCAAGCTGATTTTCACGGTACTGCGACCCAATCTTCATCTTGACCATAGTCGACTCATTAATGGTATGAATCGAAACTGGCAATTTCGGCCCAAGTCTGTAGGTAAACTCAAGCGCAATCTTGCAAATCAGTCGGCCAAAAGGAAGCGATTCAGATATTCTTCTTGACTTGGCTTTGAGGATTATCTGTCGTAAGATGAAAGTAACCATACATACGTTCTCTCCCTGGGCCACCAGATACAGGAAATCAACCATAAGGCGTGTACATTCAATGCGATTCGTCAACTTGGGATAAACATTATACGTGCAGATATGGTGCAACAGGCACAAATCATCAGACATATACGTCGCCTTTATGCTATTATTAGGCTGCCATGGAACCAACTTACCGCACAGAAACCTGGTGCGGCGTCTAGTTCACGCCTACTCCTCAAATTCTTCTCACTAGGATGAACATCACCAAGAGGCATGTTCAAAAGTCGTGCAATCAGTCGCACATCAATCGTAGCCATCCGATCTCTACCAAAAGGGACTTTAAACTGCAATGGCTCCAAGGTAGGATTCTGGAACTAGCGTAGAAGGCACGAACGGTGCTCACATTAGCAAGAGCGCGAGCTTCAAAGATCGGACCCCAATGCGCAGCTTCAATGCGCTCGAACAACAAAAATTCACCGAACAGTCGCCCTTCCACGTCCACCTCAAACAACACTTTGCGATCAGTGTATTGGCCATGAGGCATCTCTGATAGAATTACTCGCCCAAGGTGAGCATGGGGATCCAAATCCCGCTTTGTACGGCACTCTAGGGCTGTAGTTGGACCTGCGGCGGAGCTTGAACTTACGGCACCGCCCCGCGGTCTCCTCGATTGAGCAGGGCGACTTGGGCCAGCCTCGTCTGTTGTAGTTTTCCTTTTACCCATCAAAGATATGATGGATGAGAGTGATAAAAGGCCTAAAATGGCTTCCACGAAAGCCATAAAAAATGGAGAAAATACGAAGAAGTGGCTGTCCAATCTGGAAAAAGGAGATCTAGGCGTCGTAGAGGGATGCTTCAAGCTTCCCAAGGATGTATTTTCAAGGAGAAATGGAAATGAAAAAGTGGAATGGAGCACCTCACGATTTCAGCTTGATTTGGAGGTTTTTGGAGCTCCAAATGATGAAATCTTCAAGAGGAAGGGCTGCCAACTCCAAAGGAATGATGGATGGTGGTCGTTTTTGGCCAAGGAGGGATCTAGGGACGATTTGGAATCCTGAAATTTGGAGATGGTTGCTGGAAAACGAAGATAGGGCTATGGGGAGGGCTGTTTGTGAAGGAGGGGTATATTTTGGGGGTTTTCGTTGGACGGGACATATATGGGGAGTATGTACATGGGATTTAAGGGCGTGCGCCCGAAAACCAGTTCAAATGGGCCCACCTGTAAGGCGATGCATCGCCGAATCGGCGATGGCATCGCCGACCAGTGATGCATCCGGTCGGTGGGGCCAGATGGGTTCGGTCCCCCATGGTCCAAGGACCCCAGATATGTATGGTTCGACCCCTGGTCCATAGTATTTTGACCTACATGGGCCCAAATATGTGTTCGGGGCTTTTCGGGACCAATCCGCAATCCCGAATACAAAACTCTATCATGCAGCATATGATTGTGGGGTAGAAGGATCTAGTACATCTATCTAGACCCTTATTTGCTAAAGAAAGTAAAGTTAGAATGGCCTTATGGCCATTTTTCATGAAATTTTACTATTCACTGTAAAATTTTGTAAAAGTATTATTTTGTGTTATTTTCACATTAGGCTTGATGCCCAACATGAAATAGATAAGAAAGAAATGAAGATTGGCGTGGTGAGAGGAAGAATTTTGAAGATTTTTGATGAAACGGGGTTTTTAGGCCCTGACGATTGAATACAGGAGTCATGGTCATCCCACGGCCCAAGGATTCACTTTCATGAGTTTAAGATCATTCAAATAACGTCTCAACCTAACTTCCTACGACTTAGGAGCTATTCGGGTTGCTTTACGTGACCCGAGTTGCGTTACAGACTCGATCGTGCGATCGATTCAAATAGACTTCACCTATCAGAGAATCTGTGATCCTAGAAGTGTTTCTAGACCCTTCTCGCACCCACCTAAGTCAAAGGAAGCCACAACGTACGTCGTGAGACCATAACCCAGGCCCAGTATACTTTTATTCACGCTCTGATACCAACTTGTAACACCCTGAAAATCGGGGGTCGAGTATAAACTCAACTCCCGAGTTCCAGACCATCACTTATGCAAAAAAAATGATTATGATTCAACGTTGTCTGATTTAAAGCATTCACATGAGTAAAAGTATACCAAAACTGCAATTCATACTTCAGATCCAGTGATAAAAGCAAGCGGAAGACTAAACAATATATATATCACTGTATGGAAAAACAAAGTAGATCTCATCTGTCCCTAAGGTATGAATACATCTCTGAGTCTCATATACATATACATGAACAAAAGTACATGTCCAAAATGGTCCCACTGAAGTCCCATCGATCCAGGTCACCTACGCAAAGCCATCATGATACTGCATGTACGAGAACTCGTCCTGGTCCTCGTCGAAGTCTAGCTCTGCCTCCTGGATCTCAGCCTCACCTGCATCTACAACAGGGTCTGGTGGGTGTTGCAAACACCATCCCGTAACGTGGGAGTGAGTGATCAACTCAGTGGAATCATAGAGCAAAGATTAGCATGTTCATAATTCAATCATGCGATAATAGTAAAGCAGAAAATCAGACAATCCTAATACTGTTGTTAATGCAAGATGACATGAAGTGATGTATGCCCTCACCGACGATCTCCCTCATACGGCAACATCTTACGACCGTGGCATGCAATCGACCCTCAAGTGCTCCACATCTTCCAGGCACATGCAATGGCATGGTGATATGATTTTCAAGTTGTTATTAGTCCATTCAAACAGCAGGATTGGGAAACTAAGGTACTTCCCTTGCATCAATCCCAACACAGATCCTGTCTAGGGTCATCACTCCTAGTAATCTCATACAATGTATATTTTGTAGGTCGCTGCAAGGGCTGCCAGGGCTGTTGCTCGCACTCGTTGCACCGCTCCCCCATCACCTTATCAATATAGGCCTACCGTACTCTACTGCAACGGAAGAGTCTTCGCCTCCCGTGGACTCAGAATACGCTCGGGGTCACTACAAAGGACTCGTCGCCTGATCAGTATAGGCCGATAGCTAGAATATAGTGTCCCATACCACCATAATCTGCTCACGAGTCTATGTGCTCACTGGTCACTACGGGGAGGTTTTTGGCCCCAGCGTAGGCCGACAGCTCGACCACGGTGTCCCATACCACCATGCCCGGCTCATGAGTCTTCGTGGATCAAGGTACCATGGTTAACAGGGTTTACAATGGTAAGTTCAGTACCCTAGGTTCAAGCAGTTATGACTCATATAAGGTGAACGTACATCGGGCAGTCGGGTTACTTGACGGGCTCGACTAGCCTGATCGCATCTCAAGTCGAACGACATGAAGTGGGTAAAATACTTCGCGTGGCCTAACCACTGCCGCCAACTCCAAACACGACTCGCGTTCATCGACGCGTCGTTCGTGGCTAAGACTAGCCAGCCATGAATTCGCTCAGTTACCGACTGCCTGGACTAAGCATAGTCCCAAATAATTATGGAATCACATCAGCAATTTATGTAAGAGTATTGGAATTGAAATACAATCATGTGAGCATGTTAACACATGTTACAACATTCAACTTAGGCAAATCTTCAAGCACATACATGTCATGCATAGTATGGAATCATGAACTTAGTCAACATGTAGGAAATCATTTATGTCAGCATATAAATTAAGAAATCCATCTCAAACTAATTCATAACATCATTTAATCCAATACATACTAATACAAGCATTTATACAAACACATACACTACACACTTAAGTCTATATATAGTATGTCGACCCGAAGTGCGCAATTAGGCGAATCTCTTCGCCAAAATAATTATGCACGTATTCCTAACTTCCTAATGCGACAACAAACCATGCCAATCACATCAACAAAATATGAATGTAAACTGTACTTCTTACAAATGACTAAAATGCCCTAAATCTCATATTCTTTGTTAATTTACGAAACAGGAAACGGAGAGCATGTTGTACATGTCAAACGGCGATGCCGTCAATAATCTACTATTAAACGACATTGAAAGCGTTGGAAACCGTCAATCAAAGCGTCTAAAATCCTCACCTTATGTCTTGTAGACTCGTGAATTGAAACGGAGCGTATACGCTTCATCTACGGCGAATAGGGAACCTAATACACAAGATCCATAAGATACTTCGCTATGGAAGCAAAGGAACCTCAAATCAGCAACTATTTAGGGTATTTGCTTACCTAGAATCGCGGTGTAATCGCCGGGAAAGCGATAGAGGTGCGTTGCTTAAGCACGTGCAACACGTAGCACAAGTAGCAGGAAGAACTCTCCCACTCTCTCTCACAATCTCTCACCTTTTCTCTCACACAAGCTAGGGTTTCTAGCAAATTCAGATGTGTAAGAGAAGTGAGGGTTTCAACCCCTTTTATAAGCTAAAACATGCCCAAAATAGGCTTGGAAACAATGTTTACTTGGTGCCTAACCAAATCGGGGCTGTTTCGGTTCAAAAGAGAATTTCTGAAGGTCCCCTGGCCAAATGCGGTCGGACTTAAGCTCATGCATGCTGGATCTAGCACACATCCAGTTTTCAGACCGGTAGAATTCCCAGATCGCACGTGGCGGTCCAGTTTCAGTTTAACGGTCACCGCACCAAGATCAGGCCTATAAGTCTCGTGACATGTAATAGAAATTTTTCCTGATCCAAGGGTGTAATTTGGCTGAATTCTGACGGTCAGAACGCTTAATACTGATGCATCAAATCGTTTGCCAGATTTAAATTTTAAATTCCAATTCTAACCCTATTCTCACTCTCTTCACTCCAGGCTCAATGAAATAGCCTCTGAATGTCAGTTGGACTTGATTTTCAAAACGATTGCCAAGCCCAGCTAAATGGTCATAACGGTCTAAGATGGTAGGTATCGGACTTTCGACGCGCGGTCTAGATCCAATATAAAGTTTCAAGGAGGTCCCGAGAATAAACTGGTTTAGAGTTTGATCCGAGGCTTTAGAGCATTATAGCACCATTGGTTCCACTCGCTTTGGGCCTTGTAGAACGTATTTAAAGTGATCAGGGACCATTTCCCAGCTATTCTAACGTTGCACTAGCTAACTTAGTCATATTTTCTAAAGGAATTAATTCTACACAATTTCGGGTCGAGTTGGTACTCGTGTCCAAGTATGGATTTTTCATGGGCATTACATCACTGGTCACTACGGGGAGGTTTGTGGCCCCAGCGTAGGCCGAAAGCTCGACCACAGTGTCTCATACCACCATGCCCAGCTCATGAGTCTTTATGGATCAAGGTACCATGGTTAACAGGGTTTTCAATGGTAAGTTTAGTACCCTGGGTTCAAGAAATTATGACTCATACAGGGGGAACATACAACGGCCAGTCGGGTTACTTGATGGGCTCAACTAGTACGAGCGCATCGCAAGTCGAACGACATGAAGTGCGTGAAACACTTCGTGTGGCCTAACCACTGCCGCCAACTCAAAACACGACTCGCGTTCATCGACGCGTCCTTCGTGGCAAATATAAGCCAACCACGAATTTACTCTGTTACTGACTGCCTGGACTAAGTATAGGTCCAAACATTTGTAAGTCAACATCAGTAATCATATAAGAGTAATGGAAATGAAATACAATAATATAAGCATGTTGAAACATGTTATAACATACAACTTAAGCAAATCATCCAACACATGCATTTCATATATATAATGAAATCAATACATATAGCCAACATGATGGAAATCATCTACATCAGCATATTACTTGAGAATTCAATCTCAAAACTCATTCACAACTCCATTTACTCAATACATATTAGTACAAACATTTATACAAACACTTAATCGACACACTTTAGTCTACATAGCGTATGTCGACCCAAAGTGCGCATTAGGGCGAATCTCTTCGTCAAACCGATCATGCACGCATTCTAATATCCTAACACGACAAAAAGTCATGGCAAACATTTCAGCAAAATATGGATGTAAACAGTATTTCCTACAAATGACTAAAATGCCCTAAATCTCATATTTTCCATACGTTTGCAAAACGGAAAACGGACAGCATGTTGTACATGTCAAACGGCGTTGCCGTCGATAATCTACTATTAAACGACATTGAAAGCTTTGAAATCAGCCAATCAAAGCGTCTAAAATCCGCACCTTTTTCCCTAGATGTGTATCTTTTCGATTAGAACGTATACGCTTCGTCAACGGCGTACAGGCGACCTAATACACAAGTTACATAAGCTACATCGCTAACAAATCGAAGGAAACCCCAAAACAGAAAGTAGTTAGGGTTTTCTTACCTAAGAGTGCATTGGAAATCATCGGGAAAGTGATTTGAACGCGTCGCTTTAGCACGTGCAGAAACTAGTGCAAGTGGCAGGAAGATTTCTCCCACACTCTCTCACAATCTCACACTTTCTCTCTCTCTCTCTAGCTAGGGTTTCTAGCAAATTCGGATGGGTGAGATATGTGAGGGTTTAAGGCCCTTATATAGGCTAAAACCTCACCCTTTTAGACTCAAGAACAAATTATACTTGGGTTATAACCAAATCGAGGCTGTTTTGGTCCAAAAGAGCATTTCGAGAGGTCCCCCGGTCGAACGCGATCGAACTTAAGCTCATGGTCACTAAATGTTGTTCACACCCAGTTTTCAGTCCGGTAGAGTTCGTAGATCGCACGTGGCAGTCCAGTTTTAGTTCAGCGGTCATCGTACCTAAATCAGGTCTATAAGTCTCATGATATGAAAGAGAAATTTTTCCTAATCCGAGGGTGTAATTTGGCTGAATTCTGATGGTCAGAACGCTTAATAATAACGCACCAAGTCACGTGCCAGATTTGAATTAAAATTTCAAATCTTAACCCATTTCTCACTCTCTTCACTCCAGGCTCAATGAAATAGCCTCTGAACATCGGTTGGGCTTGATTTTCGAAATGATTGTCAAGTCCAGCTAAGCGGTCATAATGGTCTAAGATTGTAGATATCGTACTTTCGACGCGCGGTGTAGATCCAATAAAAAGTTTCAAAGGGTTCCTGAGAACAAACCGATTTAGAGTTTGATCCAGGATTTCAGGGTAAGATAGCGTCAGTGGTTCTACAAGTTTTGGGTCTTGCAGATCGTATTTAAAGCGATCAGGGACAATTTCACAGGTAATCTAACGTAACGCTAGCTAACTTACGCTTATTTTTTAAAGGAATTAAGTTCTACATGATTTCTTTGACTTTGAAATTGGGTTCTGAGAGGTTACCAAGGTGCTATGGTTGACCCATTGCCTAAGGACGTCTAATCCCAGGTTGAAAAAAATCCGGAGTGTTACAGGTAAACTTGTGGTTATACTTCTTACGAGATAAATGTATGTTGAAAAATCCTCCTTATAAGATCCCAGGATCGAAATCTAGCGTATGAGCGCTGGGGGCTGAGGATGGGGGTACTACGGAGGCTGTAGACATCGAATTTGGCAATTGAAAATTTTGTGAGCCCAGTTTCTGAGTTTGGGGAGTGACAACCAGCCTGGCCAGTAGTCTGTCAATATCTACCCGGCTTGTCGATAGTGATATATTTTCAAGCTGGTCAAACTTAGATTATCTTTGTCCCCTACCCTCGGGCGGATAAGGCCACATGCCTTTTCAACCGACCCCAACATAGTGGGAGACGCGGCCTACTGGTATTCGGCACTCGGGCGCTCATATATCCAATCGGTCTAAATGTTGGATCATCCCCTAGCCAGGGGGGTTTAGGGACTTTCACCTAAGGACATCCAACGTGCCCAAGTGCTAGAACTAAACATTTTCGGTGTCTCATCTTGTCATTCACGATAAACCTGTGGAGGCCACAGCCCTAATGTTGTCAGGGCACAAATTGATTATGTCACATAAAACATGAGTCATACCATCCAGTCATGCATCAAACCAACACGTATCGCGCGATCATAAGGGGCAACTCCATCTCACAAGGACTCTCATAAACATCTCAGCCTAATGGCATATGTTATAATCAATCATCCCTCATAATAGGCATACCAATGATGCGTATGAGCATGTATCATAATGTTATACTAAGTAGTTCTCAGTGTGTCGATCATGTCACAAAAAATACGAGATGCATGAGTCATATCATTCAATCATGCATTAAACCTGCACGTATCGCATGATCATGTGGGGCAACTCCGTCTCACAAGGAGTCCCATAAACATCTTAGCCCAATGGCATATGTTATAATCAATCATCCCTCATAACATGCATACCAATGATGTGTATAAGCTTGTATCATGATGTTATACTAAGCATGTTCTCATTATGTCGATCATGTCACACAAAATGTGAGATGCATGAGTCATACCATTCAGTCATGCATCAAACCTGCACGTATCGTGCGATCATGTGGGGGTAACTCTATCTCACAATGAGTCTCATAAACATCTCAGCCCAATGACATATTCTATGATCAATCATCCCTCATAACAGGCATACCAATGATGCGTATGAGCGTGTATCATGATGTTATACTAAGCATGTTCTCAATGTGTTGATCATGTCACACAAAATACGAGATGTATCAGTCATACCATCTAATCATGCATCAAACCTGCACGTATCACACGATCATGTGGGGGCAACTCCATCTCATAAGGAGTCCCATAAACATCTCGGCCCAATAACATATGCTATGATCAATCATCCCTCATAACAGGCATACCAATGATGTGTATGAGTATGTATCATGATGCTATACTAAGCATGTTCTTAATGTATCCTACACGACTAAGCACACTAGCATGATTATCAGATATAAATAATAATTGGCCTAAATACATAATCGTATCCATAGAAGGATAGAAAATCTAGTCCAAAACATCGAGTCAGATCTAAATAGTGGATATACCAACCTGATACCATAAATTCTTACATTTATGGCAAGGGGTAATGAAGCACTCACCTATAGATAGTGGACTGTCTAGATGTCTTACTACATCAAGGATAGACCTCATGGGGTGAGTTTAATGGGCATACAATAAAGGAAGTCAAGAGGATGAGCCTTAGTATAGTATGTGGGCTTCCTCATCCACTCTATCATGTAATAATTGGGCTTTCCTATAAGGGCCCGGTATGAATACATGGTGGGCTTTGGTGGGGTCCATACATTTAAGACTACGTGTCCTTACAAATGGATCGGGTAGCCCACTCATCATCTAAGTGGGCCTTAGGTTTGGTCACTGAGCTTGGTCAAACACTTGTATCTAGGTGGACCACATTTCCTATGGAAGGCCCGGTATGACCATAAGATGGGTCTTAAGGTTTGAGTATTCCTATAGGGTATGGTGGAAAGCATTATTATCAATGGGGGCCCAACAATTTGGGTTAGCCCAATAAGATAAGGTGGGAATTATTACATCAATGTGGGCCCAAAGGTTTGGGATAGCCCAATAAGGAAATTGGGTATCACTAACATTAATGGGGGCTCAATGATTAGAGGTAGCCCAATAAGAGAAGATGGAAATGGACTTAATAATGGGCCCTAGGGAGGTTTACAACGTGGACATTTAACCACCATTGCTCCTAAGGTGCAGCTTACTTTAGGAACAGAATCTAACTTATAATGGGGCCCATGGCCCTTATACAATCTGGAAAACAGATGGGTAGCATAAATAGAACCACATACGTCATGGTGGACTTCACAAGGCAACCCATATGATCCAACAAGTAGATGGACAATGTGAACAATATTTTCAACAATATGGGCTCCAGTGACTAGACGTCCAGCCCATCTGGGCCTGCTGGACATCCAAGAACTAGAAGGCCTGGCTGGTCATGAATATAAGATGGGCCTTACATGATAATGGGGCCCTTTCCATAGAGAACTAGATAAATGGAGGGCCACTATGTATACAACACCAACATCATAGTGGGCCTCACAACAAGGCCCCATGGTGGGATGCCCAACCCAAACTATGGCTGGTGGGCGTCCATTAGAAAATTGGGTCTGCTCCATTCAAATTAAGCCCACTTTGTAGAGTGGGGCCTAGGAGAAGCTGGTGGGGGTTGTGGAGGCCCCAACACGCCGCTAATGGGCCCCACAATGGATGGACAACATGAATACATAATTCATACAATAGGATGGCCACTTTGGGGGACGGTTAGCCCTCCCAACTGGCTGGCCCTGCTTCAGCGTCAAACAAGGGACAGCATGGATGAAATACATATTTCAAAGTGGACTTCACAATAAACCTAACACATCATAGTGGGCCTCACCAGCTGAACAGTGTAGATACAATACATGCACCAAGGCGGGCCTGCTACTAGACAGTCAGTCCAGGAGCGTCCCAGCCCTATTGGACATCCCAAAAATAGCTGGATGGCTAGATAAACCCTTATATGAGGTGGGTCCCACTGTATGTGGGTCACTAGAAGGTGGACCTTGGTTAGACGAGCCACAAAGTAGGTGGATGGAGAGGATAAAACACATGCATCAAGGTCGGTCTAGCAGGTTGTTGGACGATCAGGCTGCTAGC
This sequence comes from Magnolia kwangsiensis, assembly GCA_037074715.1. Classification (NCBI taxonomy): domain Eukaryota; kingdom Viridiplantae; phylum Streptophyta; class Magnoliopsida; order Magnoliales; family Magnoliaceae; genus Magnolia; species Magnolia kwangsiensis. The sequence continues at coordinate 77,427,082 of CM073578.1, forward strand.
CCAAATTGGGCATGGGATCTGCCTCCTAGTTGGGCCCATGGCCTGCTATATATGGGGGAATAGATGGGCGGTGTGTATTCCTCACACGTAAAGTAAGGTGGGGTCCATGAGAGTGGCCCACCAATTTCAAATCAAGCTAATATTTTTCTTTCCCCTTAGTCCAGTCCTGCTGGACAGTACCAGCAACTGGACTGTCCAGACCTGCTGGACCCACACCAGAACGACCTCCCCTATGGCTAGACGGTGTAGATACAAGACATACATCAAGTGGAGGCCACACGTGGGGTTTACAAGCTGGGAAATCCCAGTTGACATTTGTGGTTTTCTTACATTAACAGCAAGGTGGGCCTGGAAGTTGGGCAGCAACTTGCTGCTGCATGTGAAGCCCATAAACTTACTGGATAGAGTGGATATAGATCACATACATCAAGGTATGGTCCACCTAGATGGGCCGCACACATCCAGACAAAGTCAATATCTATGTTCCCCATACATCGGGCTTGTGTGGCCATAAGACCCATGCAAGCCCAACGGCCAGCAAGGTACTGTTGGACGTCCAACGGCTTAGGCAGCAAGGATGTCCCTGCTACTGGATGGCTGGGATGTTATGCACACATTAGGTGGGCCACACAAAATGGGAAAGAGAGAGAGAGAGAGAGAGAGAGAGAGAGAGAGAGAGAGGAACGTGGAGCGAGGAGGAGCTCCGCCGCTATGAGCTCCTTCAACTCTATAATACATACATTATGCTAAGGTCCCAAACATGTGGGCCCACAAACATAAAATCAAGGGTGGAAATTTCATTTAAACCATAAATCAGGGCCTAGATCGCCTTCATGCAATAAAAGATCAAAACAAAAATCATGGTGGGGTTCATAGAGAATGGCCCCACCATGGGGTACATGCATGCAAGTCACGGTGGGCCATTGGCCACACCTAGGGTCCAAGATGGGATCCCTACCATTGATTGGTAGGTCCCACTTGCCCCATGCATAAAAATAAAGAAATCTAGCCTAAGGAGCGCCCACCTCTTCTTCTTCTTGGCTTCTAGGGTCCCTTAGCTCCTAAGGTCCTTCTTTAATGGTGGGAGATAAGGCTTTAATGGTTGGATGGATGGGATTAGCTAGGAAAAAGGGGCTAGGTTCTTTGGGTTTCTCCACTTCTCCCTTGGACGTCCTTGCTCTCTATAGGGTTGCAATGGTAGTGAATGGAAGAGAGAGGGGTAGTATAGGGAAGATATGATGAGATGTAAGAGGTAATAATGACTTGTAAGAGGCATGGGAAGAGAGAGTGGCATGCTAGCAAGGATGGCCTATAGGGTGTGATGGCTAGGCATGATGTCATGCTACATTAGGTTAGGCTAGGGTGATGTCATGCAATGATGGGTTGTTGTAGAGATCTTTTCTAATCTAGAATCCTTCAGTGCAGTGTATGTTGAAATTATACACGGGTCATATCTCCTAACCTAGACATCGCATTGGTGCACGAGACATGGTGTGGGAACCGTGGCGATGATGCATTTGCAATGGTACAAGTTTCGGATTGAGTCGACTCAGATCCATTGGATGCGACATAAGGTTGCTTGCAATTGCTATCTATATGTCACGAGTCACTGGTATTCAATGGGGAGGATCACAGGAATTTAAGGAACGATATGGTACTAGTGTACGAGCCTTACAGTACATGTGAATATTGACCAAGTATGTGAAAATTCACCAAGTACATGTGAATATTGACCGAGTTCTCTCTTATGGTATTCTTTTATTATGTAACGATTTGCTGAGAATATTTTGATGTGTTTGTTTTCAATTGATGGTTACAACAATCATCGTATACGCTTGTGGTGGAGAGTTAATATGTGAAAAAAATGGATACAAGTATGAGGGCGAAAAGTAAAAAAGTATTAGTTTGAGTGTCAGGACAACATATGAGGAGCTTTTATCTAAAATATACAGGATTATTAAGACTACATTGAAGGATTATGATATTAGGATGAAAGTATTGTACCCATGCTCAAACAAATCAATCCCTCAATCTGAAATGGAAGATGAAGAAGATGTGTGTGTTCTTCGTAGCAAAATTGTAGCATCTGAATACATTCATGCCTTTAATCATAAATACAGTGCAAAACATTAATGAGACAATAGATGAAGGCCCCTTCGATTGTAAGGGTGTTGAACATGATGTCGTCGTTGAACATGATGCCCATTCAGCTGAAAATCCATGTGAGGAATGTGGCATTAGCTAGGAATCTGACCTTAACATGAAATGTGAATATATGGCATCACCTTTACGAGTATATCTAAGTGACATTCCATTACTTGAGCCACCTCAAACATCAAACTTCATGATTAGTCAAGTTAATGTGCCTTTTGAGGATGGAAACCATGTGAGGAACGTGGTGTTAGCTGGGCAGCTGACCTTAACCTCAAATGTGAATATATGGCATCACATTTATCTACAAGAATTCATGCACCTTCATCCTCTACCACCTGTGACGAATATGTACATCTAAGTGACATTCCATTGTCCAAGCTGCCTTGAACATCAAACTTCATAACTGGTCAAGTTAATGTATTTTTTGAGGATGACACATTCATCAATGCATATCTATCAAAATATTTAGATTCATTGGATGACATGATTAAGATAGTCATTGGAAAAACATTTAGGGCCTGTTTGGTCGGGTAGATCCCGTGGAATTAGGAGGGATGCGATTGCAATATCCTACTCGCCCATCTCAAGGGTATGTTTGGGTAGGTCTATAACTGGTGGATGCCTGTTATCCCACGGGATCATTTTCACAGTTATGAGGGATGTGAGATCTCTCCATGGGATTCGTTGTCATCCTGCAGGCTTCCTCAAGCCGATCCCACAGCAATTTCTCCCATCCCATCATATGGAACGACGGGATAGAGGCGACTAGGCTGTCATTGAGGAGAGAAGAAGATGGTGGGAGAGAAAATAATGGCACGAACGGGTTGAGCCAACAAGTATGTGTACAAATACCCGTTGAAATGGTAAGCGTCTTCTTCATTATCAAATTGGGTTGGTGAAGATCGGGTGGAGGTACGTATTTTCACTTCAATCTCTTGCCATGGTTCTTTCCTGAAAGACTAGATTCTGGCTTGGATGCTGCTCCGTCTTCCAATTTGTGATAGAATTTGGGGATTTTTCTATAGATGAGTTCCTGGCCTTCTAAATTGAGGGTTTTAGCCCTTATGGATATCCTAACAATCGTTCCGCCTAATTCCATGTTTGTCCAACTACCATGTTATGGTCAGAGTATGGGCCTTTGCATCCTATTAGTGATTTCACTATTAAAGATATCCCTAACTATCACAACGTAAGATGCATGTCCGTCCGACAGAGCACGGCTGGTAGGAAATGGGGCTTTTGCCTCCTAGTAGAAATTGGGGCTTGCCATGTGGTTTAAGGCCGAAAAAAAATTGGTTATTTTGCATGCATGTTAAAGAGGAAAATTTATTGGAGTGACAATTTTGGGGACTTCACTATGTTAATGTTATTTTTTTTTTCGTTCCTGCATGTCAGTCTGATGGACGAATTTCAGCTAGAAATTGAGACTTTTGCCCTCTATATGTTATGATCCTTATATTATGGAAAATAAAATATGTTCTATAAATTGGGTCTTCTGCCTTCAATCCGAGGTGTTAGATTGATTGGTCGAGACCATTATGGTTGTCTATTTCAGTTTCAAAAATGTATGCCTAAACTTGTGATCCAGAATGACGTACTGGTTGTGGTTAGTCTCAATTTATATTCAAATACAGTTTCAGTTTCAAATATCATTTTCACTGTGAACTTCTATGGCTGTCTATGTTCATGTTCCAGTTTCATTTTGAGTTTCATCCTTTCAGATTCACATAGATTGTGATATACATTTACTCTCACTTTCAAATGCATTTTTAGATTCATCTTTCAATTATGAGATTCATTTCTAATATGGTATAGCTATTTTTGTGTGTCTCATATTTTGTTTCATATTTTAGATCCATTTGTGTACATGATTAGTCTCGTATTGTTTTTAATTTTCGGTTACAAATTTCAGATGTTGTTTACACTGCTATATGTCTTTAGTTCTCTAATTTTTGCTAGAATGAGATTCAGACTTGTGGGCCAGCTTGAACTACATTACGGCTTTAACATTACTTTCAAGTTCAGATTCATTTGTAGTTGCATATTTCATATACAATCTGATTTTTTAGGGATGTTTCTTTCCATGTTTCATTTACATTTTATGTTTCATGTTCATATTCACTTATACATGTACTCTCATTTTGAAAATCTTGTTTCAGTTTCAAATTGTCAAATATGCGATTCATTTTACATAGGTTTTTACTTTTTTATTTCATGTTACAGTCTCTTACTTAGTCTCATATTTGAGATCATGTCCTAACTTCTGTATATGTTTACTCTTACTCTTACATTTAGTTTCAGTTGGGAGTTTTGTAAACATGTCTGCAATGTCATACATTTTTGCTTTTAGATGGCAATATCAAATTCAGAAACATGATTTTAAATACTGTTAGATATACTTCAAGAATTTTGGCTTAATTTCAAATTCAGTTTCAATTTCACTTTCAGATTTTGTATATCCTGTGAACCTTTATGGTTGTTAATTCCATGTTTCAGTTTAATTTTCAGTTTCGTCTTTTATGTTCACCTGCCAATGGTGATATACAGTTAGTCTTAATGTTAATAATTAGATTCAGTTTTGTTATTTACTTTCATGTTACATTTTCTTGTTCAGATTGTACACTGCGATATTGTCCCAGAGTACAGGATCTGTTTAGTTTTAGTCTCTCTTTCAGTTTCAGATGCAGCTTTATAAACATGTTTGCACTGTTATATATTCTTTCTTACAAGTTTCAGTAATAGATTCAAAAACTTGATTTTTATCTCCTGCTTGAATTTCTTCAAGTATTTAGCCTTACTTTAAAATTCAGTTTCGGTTTCATTGTTGGATTCCTGCTACCCTGTGAACATCTATGGTTGTTAACTATCATGTTTCACTTTCATTTTCAGTTTCATGTTTCAAGTTTACTTGAATTGTGACATATAGTTAGTCTCAATTTTCAAATTCATTTTTAAATTCATCGTTCAGTTATGAGAATAATTTTTGATATGGTATAGCCATTCCATTTCATGTTTCATATACCGTTTCAGATTTGAGATCCACTCGTGTACATGAATAGTCCCATTTTGATGTTCATTCACTGGATTACATAGCAAATGTTGTTTCTAATGCTATATACTTTTGGTTTAGGAATTCTTATTTAGATTGAGATCCAGACTTGCGAATCTCAGGTGGAACTACTTTGTCTTCAGAAATAGTTTCTAGAGGGAAGATTTAAATGTGTGTTTTAGATTTCATATACAGTCAGAATTTCTAAAACTATTTATTTTCAAAATGATTTTCAGTTTCAGTTTCATAATTCATATATCAGGATTGAATTACTATATATGCTTACATTCAGTTTCATTTTCGGTTTCACTTTCAAATGTCAAATCTCAGTATTGAACTGCTACATATGTTTACAATCTATTTCATTTTCGGTTTCAGTTGCCTATTTCATATATTAGTATTGAACTACTATATATGTTTACAGTCTGATTCATTTTCAGTTTCAGTCTCATATTTCAGTATCATGTTGCAAAACTCATTTTTAGCTTAGAGCTGGTTTATGGAGTCTAAAACTGAAACTGATAAGACACGTTCAGTCTTATTTTCAGATTCATCTTTTAGATTCACTTGAATTGTGATATACATGTATTCGTAGAGTATTAATTCAAATTTTTTGTTTTAGACTTGGGAGTTCAGGTTAAGGGACCTACTACCTAGATTTTCAAAAATTCATCGCACACGACCTACCTACAACTGATATCCAGGTATGTACTACCATACATGGTTTTGTTTTCGGTAGTGGATTTAAAATGTGGTGGTCCATTGCCTGATTGTCAACTCCATACATTTAGAATGATCATTTTAACCTATCTCACGAATCACTTTGAATATCCAATGCCATTTTAGGGCCACCATAATCCCTAAGAATGTTAGAGCCTAATTGAAACATTTACTTCACCTCCCATACAGTTTGGAACTAATTTGTGCTGGTATTAGTTCAACTTGTTAATAATTTGACACATACAGGAAAGAATGGTACACACATGTACCATTCTTGATTTTCAAATCTATATGGCCCATAGAAGATTTTATTGGTGCGCGTCAATCTGCCACTGTTCACTTCAGTGGGGGTCCACTAGAGATTTGGATGTAGGAGAGATTATTGGATAATTTGGGTTGCTTTGATAATAGAATACAGCTCGAATCAGTGAAGTAAGTGTTTTATACAATGAATATTCATCAAGTGTAGGTACACAGAACTGATCTGAGATGTCTAGTGATGAGGAAGAAGGATCTAGAATGTCTAGTGATGAGGAAGAAGGATCTAGAAGGTCTAGTGATGAGGTAGAAGATATGAAAAGGGCTATTGTGATGCAAGCGATGTCAGCTTATGTAACATCCCGAAAATCGGGGGGTCGAGCAAAAACCCAACTCCCGAGTTTCAAAATGTTGTTTATGTAACATAGATATGTATGATTGAATGTTGTCTGTGATAATGTATTAAACATGAGTGAGATTAAACCAGAACAGCATATCATACTCCAGAGACAGTTAAATTTACCAGCGGAAGTCTGTGATAGTATGTATAACATATATAAACTGTTGTGTGTCTCTTGAGTGTGAACATGTTACCAGGTTAAACATATACATGTATACCTCAAAATATAAAGAAAGTATATACATGAGTGCTCTGAAAATATAAAATGACAAGTGTCAAGACATCTAATCAACCTCCCTGTAATCTCGTCGATCAGAACACACATAAAGGAGGAATTCTCCTCATCATCATCAAGTCCAGCTCCGCCTCACAGGCCGCGCCATCATCTGCAATCACAAAAAGGTCTGGTGGGTATGCGGAAACACCGTCCCGTAACGTGGGAGTGAGTAGCTAACTCAGTGGAATAATAGAGCAAAGATTAACATGTTATCAAATCAATCATGCGATAATAGTAAAGCAGTAAATCAAACAATCCTAATACTGTTGTTAATGCATTTATGACATGACGTGATGTATGCCCTCACCGACGATCACCCTCATGCGGCAACATCTTACGACCGCGGCATGCCACACTCCCTAGAGTGCTCCACATCTTCCAGGCACATGCAATGCTATGGTGATATGAATTCGAAGTTGTTATTAGTCCATTCAAACAGCAAGATTGGGAAACTAAGGTACTTCCCTTATATCAATCCCAACACAGATCCTGTCTAGGGTCGTCACTCCTAGTAATCTCATACGATGTATATTTCGTAGGTCACTGCAAGGGCTGCCAGGGCTGTTGCTCGCACTCGTTGCACCGCTCCCCCATCACCTTATCAATACAGGCCTACTGTACTCTACTGCTACTGAAGGGTCGTCGCCTCCTGTAGACTCAGAATACGCTCGCGGTCACTACAAAGGACTCGTCGCCTGATCAGTGTAGGCCGACAGCTAGAATATAGTGTCCCATACCACCATAATCTGCTCACGAGTCTAGGTGCTCACTGGTCACTACGGGGAGGTTTGTGGCCCCAGCGTAGGCCGACAGCTCGACCACGGTGTCCCATACCACCATGCCCGGCTCATGAGTCTTTATGGATCAAGGTACCATGGTTAACAGGGTTTACAATGGTAAGTTCATTACCCTAGGTTCAAGCAGATATGACTCATGCAGGGTGAACATACAACGGCCAGTCGGGTTACTTGATGAGTTCGACTAGCACGAGCGCATCGCAAGTCGAACGACATGAAGTGCGTAAAACACTTCGCGTGGCCTAACCACTGCCGCCAACTCTAAACACGACTCGTGTTCATCGACACGTCGTTCGTGGCAAAGATAGGCTAACCACGATATTTCTTGGTTACCGGCTGCCTGGACTACGTATAGTCCCAAACACATATGAATCCACGTCAGCGATCATGTGAGAGCATTGGAAATGAAATACAACCATGTGAGCATGTTAACACATGTTATAACGTACAACTTAAGTAAATCATCCTACACATGTCTTTCACACATATAATGAAATTATGCATATCGCCAACATATAGAAAGTCCTTTCCATCAGCAAATTAATTGAGAATTCAATCTCAAACTAAATCATAAGGAAATCATCAAGCACATGTTATAACATATAACTTACATGAATCATCAAGCGCATGCATTTCATTCATATAATGAAATCATGCATATGGCTAACATGAAGGAAACCATTTACACCAGCATATTTATTGAGAAACCAATCTCAAACTAATCCATAACATCATTTAATTCAATACATACTAATACAAGCATTTATACAAAGACTTACACTACACACTTAAGTCTACATATAGTATGTCGACCCGAAGTGCGCATTTAGGCGAATCTCTTCGCCAAACTAACTATGCACACATTCCTAACATTCTAATGCGACAACAAACCATGTCAATCACGTCAGCAAAATATGAATGTAGACCGTACTTCCTACAAATGACTAAAATGCCCTAAATCTCATATTCTTCGTTAATTTACGAAACAGGAAACGGAGAGCATGTTGTACATGTCAAACAGCGATGCCGTCGATAATCTACTATTAAACGTCATTGAAAGCTTTGGAAACAGTCAATCAAAGCGTCTAAAATTCACACCTTGTCTCTTATGGATGTTGAAATTCGAACGGAGCGTCTACGCTTCGTCTACAGCGATAAGAGAACCTGTTTTACGAGATTTACTAACTATCAAGCTATGGAACGGAAGAAACATCAAATCAGCAACTTCTAGGGCTATTTCTTACCTGAAAACGTGGAGGAATCGTCGGGAAAGTGCTTGGATCGCGTGGCTTAAACACGTGTAGCAGGTAGCACCAGCAGCAAAAAATTCTCTCCCACCTCTCTCACAATCTCTCACCTTTTCTCTCCCTCAATCTAGGGCTTTTCCCAAATTCGGATGGGAGAGATATGAGAGGGTTTCAACCCCTTTTATAAGCTTAAAAATGCCCGGAATAGGCTCGGGAATAAAGTTCACTTGATGCTTAACCAAAGCGGGGCTGTTTCGGTCCAAAAAATGATTTCTGGTGGTCCCTGGTCGAATGCGATCAGACTTAAGCTCATGCGTACTAGATCTAGCGCGCATTAAGTTTTTAGTCCAGCAGGGTTCGCAGATCGCACGTGGCGGACCAGTTTCAGTTCAGCGGTCACCGCACGTAGATCAGGGCTGGAAGTCTCATAATAATAAATAGAAATTTTTCCTGATCCGAGGGTGTAATCTGGGTGAATTCTGACGGTCAGAACGCTTAATACTGACGTGTCAAGTCGTGTGCCAGATTGAAATTTGAAATTCCAATTCTGTCCCTATTCGCGGTCTCTTCATTCCGGGCTCAATGAAATAGTCTGTGATTATCGGTTTGACTTGATTTTCGAAATGATTGTCAAGTCCAGCTAGGCGGTTCTAACGGTCTAAGATAGGAGGTAACGGACTTTCGACGCGCGGTCTAAATCCAATACAATAATTCAAAGTGGTCCAGAGAACAAACCCGCTTAGAGTTTGATCCGAGGTTATAGAGTATTATGGAGTCGTACGTTCTACTCGATTTGGGTCTTGTAGAACGTATTTAAAGTGATCAGGGACTGTTTCCCAGCTACTCCAGCGTTGCGCTAGCTAACTTATGCTTAGTTTCTAAAGGAATTAACCCTAAGTGATTTCTTTGGCTATGAAATTGGGTTCTAAGCGATTTTTCAGGTGTTTTAATTGACCCACTGTCTAAGGACGTCAAATCCCAGATTGGCCAAAATCCGGGGTGTTACAGCTTACTTAGCAGTCGTAGGGGAATACTGTCGCAAATACTTGTTGAGACAACCAACGCGACTTGGAGATGATGAATGGGTGATGTTTATCAACTTTATCATTTGGGCGTTAAACGTGGAATGTCTATCTCAACTCAGGATGAGTAGAGATGCTTTTTTCGAGTTGTGTGCTACACTTCGCGAGCAAACGGTTATGCACGACACTCGACATGTGAGTCTAGAAGAACAGGTGGTTATGTTCCTACACACCGTGAGCCACAATGTTCACAATCGAGTCATACGGCACAGATTTATTTGTTCCGGTGAAACCATAAGCCATCACTTTAATCATGTATTGGATGCGATTGTATCATTATATCCGAAGTTTGTTAAACAGTCAGGTTCCGAAACACCACGTGAAATTCAAAGAAATATCAGTTGGGGTTCATACTTTCAGGTATCATTTTCATTGAAAACTAATGTATATGTTCGTTGTTATTATCGTACCCCTAATAACAAGTCCTACACTAAATGAGATTAATGAAATGCATATAGGATTATGTTGGTGCAATTGACGGGACACACATAACTGCTCAGGCCTAGGCTATGAATCATCCGAACTTTCGTAATCGGAAAGTATTCCTCTCACAAAATGTACTAGCAACATGTTTATTTGACATAAATTTTCTTTACGTATTAGCCAGTTAGGAGGGCTTGGCTTCGGATGCAAGGGTGTTATACAACGCTTTAACCCGAACAGATGATCCATTGCATGTCCTTCATGGTACTAGCAACATTTTCACAGGTTACCCACCCATTTAATACCTGCAACTGATGGAACATTGATTCAATTGTCTAGGGAAATTTTATGTTATCGACGCTGGATATGTGCATTCACCTGGTTTTATGGCTCCATATCGGGCTGTGCGATACCACTTACAAGAGTATCGAACCAGTAGAGTGCCTACAAACATGAAGGAGTTGTTTAATTACCGACATGCACAATTATGCAATGCAATCAAGCATTGCTTTGGTATGATGAAAAACAAATTTCCCATTTTGAAGACGGTCATTCAATATGAGTTACACACACAAGTGAAAATTGTCATAGCATGTTGTTTTTTACACAATTTCATACGAGCCAGACATGACTCTCGTGACAATTCACATTATGCTAACATATCTTCTCCTGTTGAGGAGAGTAACCCAACACCGCATGAGGTGTCAACAATTAACAAGAGGCAATGGTTGTTGTGTGTCACTCAGCAAGAAAAAGATGTGTGGATTCAAGTGTGGGATGAGATAGCTTCTCGGATGTGGATGGATGTGCACCTAAATAGTAGGAATAAATAGTCAACTAAAATTTAATTTATGATTTGCAATTTTTCCTTTTTACCGAACAATAATTAGGTGACTGTGATACAAACTAATTGAGTATGAAATTTTAGAAAATTTGTAAATGTATGAACAATATTTTTGATCAAATATGTTCCATTTTTCACTAGAAAAAAGGTTAACATTGAATGTTGTTGAGGCATAAAAATATTCCATTGCAGTGGTCAAAGAATTCCATGGTGTGGATCTTAAAAAGGGGTATTTTGGTAAAAATTCAGCTCCAGGAGTATTTTGGGTATTTTGAAAAAAATCCATCTCCAGCTGTATTTTTGGTATTTTGGTAAAAATCCAGCTCCAGGGGTATTTAGGTATTTTGGTAAAATTCTATATCCAGGGGTATTTAGTATTTTGGTAAAATTCCATATCCAGGGGTAGTTTAGGTATTTTGGTAAAAATCTATGTCCAAGGGTAGTTTAGGTATTTTGATAAAAGGGATTGAAAAGGCTAGTTTGGTAATAATAAAAAAAGGTGCACAGGTGTCATTTTAAGGGAGAGAGGTTGTACACCACCATTTAAGAGGGAGCTTGGTGGACATCATGGTTTAAGAAAAGAATATGTCTATATATGAAGGGATAAGTGGTGGTGATCACCACTTTATAAGAGTAGTGGGGCCTATAAATACCCTTCCCCTGCTTCATTTGAAGGGTTGGATCAGTTGTTAATCAATTGGTGGGCCAGGAAATGAGAGAGAGAAGCAAGGTAGGAGAGGGAGAGAAGGGAGTCCCTGCGCGGGACCGCGCAACTGAAGTTACTGGTGTGCAACCATGCAATGGAAATGGAGATGGCCTTTGCGCCACTTTTTAAGGGAACTTGGAGAAGATCTCTTGCGTGGCCTCACGCAACAAGAATGGGAGATTTCTCATAAAGCCATAAGTAATGGAATGCTGACCAAGGGAAGCTTTCCCTTGCGCGGGACCACGCAACCAGCCGGACTTGTGGTCATACACAAACAGAGGAAAAAGCCATTTTCCTTCTGTTGTGCTCCTAGTGGAGTCCATTGTAGCTGTCTTTTGGCAAATCCACACCGTCCACCATCTTCCTCTTGAAATTTCAACCGTGAAAGGATGATCTTGGTCATCTGATGATGTGGCCCACTGAGACAATCAAGTTGAAACAGCAATCAAACGTTCTTCTTTCAATCATTATAGAGATCACATGAATGTACATGGCCATGAAAGATCAACATGGTTTTGATGGGTTTTTCTCCCTCTACCTGATGAATGGTTCAGATCCACCTTTCACTGCATGATGGTGGCCGACAATGAACATGCGCAACCTTTGTTACGAACAGAGTCGATGCACTTCGAGAATGTGAAGTCTGGTGGCCCACTTATTGAGGTCGAGTGGAAAATCCACTCCACGCATTGGTTTCAGGATGAAAATCCATCTAGGAAGGACTGGTTTTAGAGTGAAATCAGTGTGGCCCACATGATTATTTACTCCGCCGTCCATTTCATGTTTAACGGCTAAGATCTTACAATCACTTGCATGGGGACAAAAGCTGTAACGCCCTGAAATTCGGGGATCGAGCATAACTCCACTCCCGAGTTCCAATGCATCACTTATGCAACATAGCTAATGATGGTTGAATGTTGTTCATATTAGTGCATTAAACATGAGTACAGTTGGGACGTACCTGCCCAACTCCGTAAACCGGTGTTCATATTAGTGCATTAAACATGAGTACAGTTCATATTAGTGCATTAAACATGAGTACAGTTGTTCATATTAGTGCATTAAACATAGCTAATGATGGTTGAATGTTGTTCATATTAGGAGGGTATGCTAACACAACACATCTTTGAGAGAATGTCGGGTCGTAGGCCCTCAAAAAAATACCGCATCCTCATCTGCGCGTCGACAATTACAGTTGGGACGTACCTGCCCAACTCCGTAAACCGGTGCTCATACTCTGTTACTGACATGCCTCCCTGCCTGAGGCATAAAAATTCATTCTCCCTCTCGTGCCGGTACGTAAGGGGATAGTATTTCTCATGGAAGCGGGTATCAAATGCTGCCCACGACCATACATAGTCAGCTACCACAGTCCGCATGACACTATCCCACCACAAGCTGGCTTCCTTTTCCAACATAAAGGTGACCAACTCAACCTGCTCTGGCTCTATACAATGTAGCATCCTCAGCATCTTGGAGATGCAGTCAAGCCAATATTCGATCTCCTCGGGTCTGTGAGAACTCAAAAATATAAGAGGCCGCAAGTGTTGGAATTGCTCTAGGAGGCCACTTGTACCCGAACTCCCCATATGGTATACAGCAGGGGTAGGCAAGGTCACACCCTCATCCTAAGCGGAAGGCCCTACAGCCTCAGCAGGGGGTACAGATGGTGAAGGTGGAGTCGTACTCCCACCCTGAGCTAGGGCTCCTGCAATGGTGGCCAAGAGCTTCTGTTGCTGCTGCTGGTGTCGCATCTGCTATTGCTGGTGCTGCTCCTGCTGTCGGTGCACCATCGTCAGCAACTGTTCCAACCTATCTATAGGTGGAGCTGACGGTGGCACATGCTGCGTCGAAGAAGATGCACGATTCTGCTCATGAACCAGTGGTGTGTAAGGTGGCGGCCCAACTATATGACCAATCGAAGGCTGAGATTCAGGCATAGTCTCACGAACTAGGCCCAAACTAGGGTCCGCACGACTATCACTCTGAGGAGGTGCCTGGTCCATCGAATCACTCAATGTGAGGCGTGCCGTGCTCTGCATGAACTTAGGTGGCATTCCTTAAATAAAATATGGGGTGCGACCCAGATCAGATTCAACATAATCACAAATCTATTATGCAGCATTCACACATAATTTAAAGAAACTTCATGCATTTCATTAACAAAATTGTCATAATATATGAGACACAAGTTTTACATGGATCATGACAGAAGATGCACGTGAGCTAATACAACTAAGCTTCAAACATTAAGCTTTAACACTAAAACAACTATCAAACTACGAAGCCTATAGAGGCTACACACAAAAATAAGCAACTACAAATAAACCGTGACTACATAAAGGACTATTCGTCAGAATCTGGCGATGGAGGAGGGGCATCATTATCTTGCAGGCAGCATAGGATAGTCTTCAGAGTGCGAGTCACCTTCTTGAACTTATGCTTCATAAGGCCCCAAAGATCTATGATATCTTGTCGTAGGACAGCCTGACCCTCCTCAAGTAGAGCTATACAGGCATCCCTGGCAGCCTGACCAGCGTCCTGCTCTGGTGCCATAGGAGGAGAGCTCTCACTCGTGTCCTGAGCCTCCTCTTCTTCTTCATGTTCTTCCTCTTCTTCTATTTCAGCCCGGCCTTCTCCTTCAATTTCTTCTTCTTTGCTCTTAGTTTCATCCTTGCTTTCTTCAAGTTGGGCTTGTCGTTGTCGTGGCCCGATCTTCATCTGATTGAGAGTGGTCTCATTGATGTAATGGACCGATGCTGGTAATTTCGCCCCAAGTCTGTAGCTAAACTCAAGTGCAATCTTGCATATGAGTCAGCCGAAGGGGAGCGACTAGTCCTTCTATTTGATCACGCAATAAGAATTATCTGACGTAGTATAAACATAGGCACACAGAACTTCACTCCCTACCCCACTTAGTATAGGAAATCCACCATGAGACGCGTGCTCTCGCTGCGATTGCTCCACCTGGGGTAGACGTTGAACGTGCAGATGTGTTGAAGCAGACAGAAGTTGCCCATCGTATTGGTAGCTAAGAGGCTCTTGTTATGCTGCCACTGAACCAGTCGACCATATAGAAACCTAGTGCGGCAATCCCTTTCACGTATACTATTTAGATTTCTCTCACTAGCATGTACCTCGCCAAGTGGCACATTCAGGAGTCGAGCTATTAAACCAACGTCGATTATGGCCTTCCGATCTCTGCTAAAGGGGATCTTAAACTACAAGGGCTCTAGCATAGGCTCTTGAATGTGGGCATAGAAGGCTTGGACAGTGCTCACATTGGCATGAGACTCACCTTCAAATAGTGGACCCCACCTAGCCTCTTCCAAGCGCTTGAACAACAAGTATTTTCCAAAGAGATGTCCATCCACATGCGCTTCAAAAAGGACCCTACGGCCCTCGTAGACTCCATGAGATAGCTCTGCCAACAAAGCTCTCCTAATGGGAGCCTGGGGATCGAGACCCCGCTTGGTCTGCAACTCTCTCCCAGCACTTGTACTCGCGGCGACTCCTCTTGGTCTCCTCGAGCGAGCGGGGTGACTAGGCCCAGCTTCATCCACAGGAGCTCGTTTCTTTCCCATGAGAGAAATAATGGCAAAAATCGAGAATAGGGCCGCAACGACCTCCAAGAAAGACATGTAAAAGTGAAGGAAAAGAAGGAAAGGGATGAGATCTTTGGGTCTCCACAGATTTGAGCCTTATAAGAGGGTGTAAAGGCTCAAATGAAAGGGGATAAGGAGGAAAAATGGCAAAATAGGATGGGCTAGTGGCTTACACAAATTTGAGACTCAAAAGGGGGAATTTGAGAACTCAAATCAAAGGCAATGAGAAGGTTGGGTGATGGGTATGGCTGAGCACGGTGGAGGGATGTAAAACTTGAAAAGAAATGAAGGAAAGAGGGATTGAAAGGGAGATTTGAGAGAGGAATGAATAGTTTTGAAGAAAAAGGAGAGCTTAGAGGGTGAGATTATGAAGAGAAGGGGTGATAGGGGATGTTTTAAATGTGCAACCATGGACCAGTGGGCCACATTAGACCCCAAAGGGCATTGTCCAGACGGCTCGACCTAGACTAGCCCGCCAGTCAGCGAGGCCTCGCCAAACCGGTGAGGTCCTCGCCGGTCTCTGACCAGTCCAACGAGGACTAACCCTTTGGGCGAGGTCCTCCCCCCCTAGGTCCAGAAAAGTATGGGTCCCACCTTGGGTCCCCTCAGAAGTGGCCCGTTTGGCCCCCGCTTCCGATTCGAGTCATTTCAGGCCATTTCGAAACAAATCTGATATACATCTACATTTACCAATTTTTAATGGCTAGAATGGGATAAAACACGGTCTATACCCATCAATTGACGGTCTAAACTTGATTTGGAGTCATCGTGTGTAATCAGGAGTGTGCACGGACTCGATCTCGGTGATCATTTTTAATAAACTTTCGCCAATTGACGACATTAGGAGTCCTAAACCTGTTTCTAGATTTTTCCCACACCCTCCTACACTAAAGTGGTGTCAGTGTATGTCGTGTGACCATAACCTAGGTCCGGTTTAATCTAAATCATGCTCTGATACCAACTTGTAACACCCTAAAATTTAGGGGTCAAGCATAAGCTCCACTCCCGAGTTCCAATGCATCACTTATGCAACATAACTAATAATGGTTGAATGTTGTTCATATTAGTGCATTAAACATGAGTGGGATTACACCAAAACAGTAATTCATACTCCAGTTCAGTTTATATAATGCAAGCGGAAGACTGAAAGATATATCTAAATGTATATGAGTACAAAGGATCTCTGTCAAACTCCAGAGTATAAATACATTACTGAGTCACCATATATATGTATTAGTTCAAAAACATAATCAAAATGTGGAGAAATAGTTTCAACTACAATGAAAAGCCCTGTAGCCCCGTCGATCATCACGGCCTAAGCGAAACCATCAGAGAACTGCATGTACAAGAACTCGTCCTGATCGACGTAGTAATCAGGCTCCGCCTCCTGAATCACATCGTCATCTGCAACTAAGATAGAGTCTGGTGGATGTTCAGAACACCGTCTCAGAATGTGGGAGTGAGTGATCAAATCAGTGGAATCATAGAGTAAAGATTAACATGTTATCATTTCAGTCAAGCAGTAATGATAAAGCAAACATATCAGATATTCCTAGATACTCTTATTAATGCAAGAATGGAATGTTTTCATGATGCATGCCCTCGTCACAACTCCCTTGTGCGACACCATCTTACGTCCGCGACATACTTGCTTCCCTCTGTGCTCTTCAACCCGAGGCACATGCAGTGCGATGTTATGAACATGATTACTGAGTTATTATTATTAGTCCTTTTCATACAACAGGATTGGGAAGCTAAGGTACCTCCCTTATATCATTACCCAAACGATGATCCATTCTAGGGTTGTGAGTCCTAGACAATCTCATATGATATTATAGTTCTAGATCGCTATAAAGGGCTCATCACCAATCAATACAAGTCTAGTTATATCCTATAGACTCAATAAGGCTCATCGCCCCAATGTAGTCTCAGGATATACTCGAGGTCACTACAAATGGCTCGTCACCAATCAGAGTAGGCCGACAGCTTGAATATAGTGTCCCATACCACCTTAATCGGCTCACGAGTCTAAGTTGCTCACTGGTCACTACGGGGAGGCTCGTCGCCCCAGCGTAGGCCGACAGCTCGACCACGATGTCTCATACCACCATGTCCAGCTCATGAGTCTTAGCGGATCGAGGTACCAAGGTTGACGAAATTACACTGGTAAGTTTGGTACCCTAGATTCAAATAGGGACGTCCATACATGGTGAACATACATTGGGTCAATCGAGTTACTTGACGAGCTCGACTAGCACGAGCGCATGTTGAGTTGATCGACATGAAGTGCACAAACACTCTGTGTGGCTAAACCACTGCTGACAACTCTAGTACAGTTCGGGTTCGTCAAATACGTCTTACGTAGCGAATAAATCTCAGCCACGAACTCAATCTTGTTACCGATTTCCTGGACTATATAATAGCCCCAAACACATTCAGTTATGACAGATATTCATATGAGCTAATTAAAGCAGTAATGGATCAATAATTTGAATCACACAAGCATTTTACATAATACAACTTAAACATGAATACACACCTACGCATTTCATAAATAAAACAAAAACTATAATATATGGTACATGGAGGGAACCATACACATAATTAAGGTAGTTGAGAATCATGTTTCAACACCCATATAAATTACAATTTACTAACCACTTACTCATTCAGACATTTTAACAAACACTTAGACTACACATTACAACATACATGACATATGTTAGCGATAACAGGAATTTGGACAAATCCTTTCACCAAGGAGTTATAGCATATATGACAAGCATATATCCACAATGATTAATCATGTCAACCACGGATCCAAAATTCATACGTATACAGGTATTTCAACAAATACATAAAATACACTATACTATACATATTTCATATGTATTCGTAACGTGAAACAAATAACACATTTGGCATGTGAAATAGTTCCCACGTCAGTAATCAACCATTAACCGACATTGAAAGCTTTGAAAACCATAACCTATACATCTATAGTCTGCACCTTACGCCGTAGAAGCATAACGAATATGATTTAAACGATAAGCCTTCGTCAACGGTGGATTAGCAACCTATAACACGAACTAGGTTAGCTATTTGATTACTCCGACTATACCAAGCCTTAAAACAGGTTAGGGTTTGAATTTTTCTTACCCAAGTATGGAATTAGAATCTTCGAAATAATGATTCAGATAGATGGATTTGGCACGTAGTGCAGCTGGCAAGAATCCCAAGATGAAACACAACTTCACTCTCACTTTCTCTCTCTTTTTCTTCTCTTCCTTAGCTAGGGTTTTAAAATTTGTATGGAATATGTGAGAGAGGGTTTAAGGTCTTTATATAAGCCCAAAACTGACGGAAATAGCCCTTGGGCCAAGGTATACTGTAACGCCCTGAAAATCGGGGGTTGAGCAGAAGCTCAGCTCCCGAGTTCCAAAACATCAGCATTTTCAATGATGGATGAATGTTATCGACATTAGGGCATAAAATATGATGTAGATTAAACCAAAACAGCAAACATAGTTCAGGGACAGTCCAAAAGCACGAGCAGAAGACTGAAATACATATATAAATCAACATAAGTCCCCATGCTATGTATGCTTTGCCAAGTCATAATTACAAGTCGTGTCTCATAATACCTATATCAAAAGTGATAAATCACTACCAACATAGCCCTGAATCCATATCAATCAGAGCCTTGTTCACATGAACCCGTCAGAGATCTGCATATAGGAGAAGCCCTCCTTATCGGCATAAAATACCGGCTCTGCCTCACAAGCATCGCCACCATCTGAAACTTAAACAAGGACTGGTTGGTGTGTATAACATTATCCCATAACTTGAGAGTGAGTGATCAACTCAGTGGTAACTATACAGCAGAGGTTAACATGTTATCAATTTAATCAAGCAGTAATGATAAAGCAGTACAATCGAACATAACCTAAATACTCTTGTTAATGTAAGAATGATATGAAGGAATGATGCATGCCCTCACTACAAACTTCCTCTGCGATCTTCATCTTATTCTCACGCATGTCAGTCACTTCCTCTGTGCTCTCACACCAACGCCAATGGCACATGCAGTGCGATGTCATGAGTATGATTATCAAGTTCTTATTAGTCCTTTTCATACAGTAGGATTGAGAAGCTAAGGTACCTCCCTTGTATCATTACCCAAACGGTGATCCATTCTCGGGTCGTCAGTCTAAGATAATCTCATATGATGTTACAGTTCTAGGTCACTGCAAGGGCTGTCAAGGCTGTTACACGCAATCGTTACACCACTCCCCCATCACCAAATCAATACAGGCCTAATTATATCCTCAAGACTGCAATAGGACTCGTCGCCCATATGCAGTGTCAGGATAAACTCAAGGTCACTACAGAGGGCTCGTCACCAATCAGTGTAGGCCGACAGCAAGAATATAGTGTCCCATACCACCATAAACTTTTCAGAGTAGGGTGCTCACTAGTCACTACGGGGAGGCTTGTGACCCCAGCGTAGGCCGATAGCTCGAATATAGTGTCCCATACCACCATAATAGGCTCATGAGTCTTAGCGGAACAAGGTACCAAGGTTAGAGGGGCTTTTCATTGGTAAGTTTGGTACCTTAGGTTCAAGCAGTAGCGACCAAACATGGTGAACAAACATTGGTCAATGGGGTTAATTGATAAGCTCAACTAGGCCAAGCGCACGTTGAGTTGAACGACATGGAATGCATAAGCACTCCGTGTAGCCTAACCACTGTTGAACATCCCAAGCATGACTCAGATTCGTTAAACTCATCCCGCGTGGTGAAAACAACCTCAACCACCATTTGGAGTACGATTACCGATTACCTGGACTGTAGTACAGCCCCAATCACATCCAAACTTAATAACAGGCATATGAATCCTATCCTACAATCATACGGACAATCATGAAGTATAACTTAAATGTAAATGCAGTACATGGAGGAAATCATATACATCTTTAACATGATTCATCTAAGTTAATCAGTTCATGGAGGAAATCATATACACATTTAACATGATCCATCTAGGTTAATCAACCCATGGAGGAAATCATATACACATTTACAATGATCGGAATTCATATCTCAACCACCTTAACAATCACACTTTACTAACTACTCACTCATTTAGGCATTTATACAAACACTTAGATTACACTATTCAACATACATCACGTATGTCGACCATATCACATATTAGGGAAAATCCTTTTGCTAAGGAGTTGTCGCATACATAACAATCATGTAATAACAATAATTAATCACGGCAATCATAACATCAAATTTCTTACGCATACAAATATTTCAACAAACACATATTAGACATGTTATCATATATAGGTAATTTCCCCATGAATCACATCGTAGTGAGATAAGTTACATAGAGAAAACTGTAACAATGCATGAGGGGATTGAGGATCGCATCTCAACATCTTTGATAAATACATTACAACATGCATTTTGTCAAACACTTAGGCTATACATACTAAATACATATCATATATTGATATATCATGTATTTGGGCTAAACTTTTAGCCCAGGAGTTATTACACAAACATCTAGCATACATAGACGGCAGTTAATCATGGCAAGCATAAATCTGAATTTTATACGTATACGATATTTTCTACAAAGACGAGGAATACAGTATATTCAACATAGTTAACGTATAACTGAAAAATGAAATGGACGGCACTTTATACATGTGAAATAGCATTCACGTCAGTAATCTATCATTAACCGACATTGAAAGTCTTGAAAACCATAACCTAAACGTATATAGTCCGCACCTTAAACCAGAAAATGTGAAATGGATATGATTCAGACAATAAGTCTTCGTCAACGGTGGATTGACAACCTAGGGCATGAATATAGGTTACCTATAACAACACTTAACTATTCTAAGCTCCAAAATAAGTTAGGGTTAGGATTTCTTACCCAAGAATGGAATAAAAAATGCCGGAATAGCCACACGGATTGGTGGATTAGGCACATAGTAAAGATGGGAAGAATCCCAGGAAGAATCACCAACTTCTCTCTCACTTTCTCTCTCTTTCTTAGCTAGGGTTTAAAATTCATATGGGATTTGTGAGAGAGGGTTTAAGGCCTTTTTATAAATCTAAACACGATGAAAACAGACTTAGAGCTAAGGTATACTTAGGTTATAACCAAATCGGGTCTGTTCTGATCCAACGGAACACTTCTGGAGGTCCTGTTACTAAATGCGGTCGGACTTAAGCTCTCTAATATCAGATCTAGGTCAAGGTAAGTTTTTAGTCTGATCTGATTTTCAGATCGACCGTGGCGGACCAGTTTCAGTTCAATGGTTACGGAAACTCAATCAGAGCTACAAGTACTTTGACATGTATGGGCCAACTATCCTGATCCGAGGGTGAATTTGGGTCAAAATCTAACGGTTAGAATGCTTAGAAATAACGCGCAAGTGAAACGATTCAGATTACTTAAAATTCTATTTAATTTTCTAAAAGTCTTCGCTTTCTCACTCTCTTCACTCTTGACTCAAGGAAACAGTCCCAGGACATCGTATGGCCTTGATTTTTGAGGTGATACTCAAGTCCAACTAGGTGGTCATAATGGTCTATGTTCATCGCTATCGAACTTTCGACATGTGGTCCAGGTCTGATACGAAGTTTCCAAATGATCTCGAGGGTAACTAGGCTTAGAGATTGATCTTAGATTTTAGGGTAACATAGCGATAACAAGTTTATAGGTTTTGGGTCTTACAGATCGTATTTAAAGTGGTTGGTGCTAATTTGGCAGGAAATCTAGTGTAGCGCTAGTTAATACACGTTAAATTTCTAAAGAATTTGGTTCTAAATGATTTCTTTGGCTTTCGAATTATGCTAAGAGAAGTTACCAAGGTGTTATGGTTGACCCATTGCCTAAGGACGTCTAACTCCAGGTTGGCAAAAATTTGGGGTGTTACATATACTTAGGTTATAACCAAATCGGGCTCTTTCTGATCCAACAGAATACTTCTAGAGGTCCTCTTACTGAATGCAGTCGAACTTAAGCTCATAGATGTTGGATCTTGATCAAGTTAAGTTTTCAGTTTGATCGGGCTCCCAGATTAACCGTGTTGGACCAGTTTCAGTTCAACGGTCACCAAAACTCGATCAAGGCCATAAGTACTTTGACATGTGTGGGCCATCATCCCTGATCCGAGGGTGAATTTGGGTTAAAATCCAACGGTCAGAATGCTTATAAGTGCCGCACAAGAGACGTGACTCAGATTACTTAAATTCATATTTAATTTCTTAAAAATCTTCACCTTTTCACACTCTTCACTCCAGACTCAAGGAAATAGTCTCAGGACATCGTTTAGACTCGATCTTTGAGGTGATTGTCAAGTCCAACTAGGTGATCATAATCGTCTAAGTCCATCGCTATCGGACTTTCGACATGCGGTCCAGGTCCGTTACGAAGTTTCAAAGTGCTCCCGAGAGTAACTGGGTTTAGAGTTGGATTCTAGATTTTAGGGTAATGTAGCGTTACTAATTTTATAGGTTTTAAGTCTTACAGATTGTATTTAAAGTGATTAGTGCTATTTTCACAGGTAATCTTGGTTAGCACTTAATTAATTCTCGTCTAATTTCTAAATGATTTAGTCCTGAGGGATTTTTTCCTGAGTTGGTACTCGGGTCTTTGTACTGATTTTTTCTAGTCATTACAAAAGTTCACCTAGGAAAGGTTAATACCCCTTCCAGAGACAAGTGAACGGTTCTAATTATCGAATCGGATGGTGAGTGGACCACACTATATAAAAACGGTGAGCGTGGTAAGAACGCTATTGCATTTTTATGAAATGAAGAAGAAGAGTTGCTCAGTGAGCATGACCGACTTTGAGAAGTCCGGTGCACGTCGAGCACACTTACACGTGATGTACACGCAATGTACATGTGGGCTCCAGCATGATGTTTGTGAGAAATCTGCTCTACCCATCCGCATTGGTAGCTCATTTAACATGTTAGGACCAAATTTGAAGTGTATCCAGATGATAGGCGGGCCCCAAATCATGATCTTAGGTGCTGATTTATCAGTTTGGCCATTTCTACAAGGATCTAGGAGCTAAAATTTGACATGTGCGGTTAATTTGTGGTTCTAAGGTTGCACATAAAGTTTTGAACCGAATGGATGTTGAAAACCTCATGATCTTACATTCTAGGGGACTTTTTAGGCCCGTTTGATGTGAGTAGCCTAATTTCTTCGAGTCTTGGTCCCATTTCAAGGGACTGCTCCATATTTTAAGGAAGAATGACTGGAAGGATGCTTTCAGAACTGATCTCAAGGGTCAGATCAAGGGTTTTGAGTTCGCACAACCTCCATCTCATTGAAGATTGGTTGATCAGATCAACATTCTTCCAAGTACTAGGAGAAGACTGAAGCAAGCGTCAAAATGCTGTCGAAATTTTTATGGGGCTGTCTTATCTAATTTAATTGATTATACTTTATTTTCAGAATCAAGGGAATCCGAGGATGTAAATGAACTCAGATAAATGTGATCAATGTTCTCTCATCAAATTCTTTGTTATTATTGAATAAATCTCCAAATAGAATACAATTTTTTTCTTGTCAAAATAAAATGGTGACTCTGTTGGGGAATTTATTATTCAGTGGTAACTTAGAAAATATTTAGAGAACATTTATTACTTTTTGGCATCTATATAGACGCCAAAATGGCGACTCTTAGTGGGGACATCCTCCCCTTCATCTCTAAAAACAAAGTACAGTTTTATTTAATCAAAATGACTAACATTCTGTTCTGAATGGCAGATATACCACAATGATCTTTCCCCCAACTAATATGGTTGTTTACTTCATATCCAATAGACTGCCAAGGTTATTAAAAGTTCTGAAGATGAGCCTCAACTGCAGTGCTATGTGGATCCCACACTTGGCCAGTTAATAGATCGAACATAAAAAAGGATGGTGCACTTATGAATCTTCCAAGACTAGAAAAAGGAAACATCTAGAGTCATCTTTTGATTCAGTTGTAACACATTCAATTGATGGAATATTGTATTGGCACAATGCTATAAAAAGAAAGTTGAATGATATAGCTGAAGAGGCAAGGAAGATACAACTTTCAGAAGATTTCTCTAATTTATCATCTTTCAATGAGAGGTTACAATTCATTGCCGAAGTATGCATCTTTCACAGCATTGTTGAGGATAAGATGGGAAATTATCCTTTGCTTAGGAGCATGCTGAAGAAGAAAGCCAATTTGTCAATTTTAGATACTTGATAGAAAGCATTCAGAGTACTGGAGCTAATTCAAATTCAATTGATTTTTATACGAAGCTGTGCTCATATGCTGACCAAATAATGAGCATCATACGAAAGCACTTCCATGGAAAAGAAGTTGAGGTTCTTCCTCTTGCTCGTGATCATTTCAGTCCTATAAAACAGCAAGAGCTTCTATATGAAAGCTTGTGTGTGATGTCACTGAAATTGGTAGGACGCGTCTTGCCATGGCTGGTAGGATCACTTACTAAAGAAGAAGTGAGGTAATGTCGAAAGTATTAAAAAATAATGCCAGAAAGTATCAAGGAATATCAAATCAGTTGCCGTAAAAAGAAAAAACAGACAATGCCGGGTAGTGTCGAAAGAATTTTTTGCTTCATCAGTAGCGCAGTGAGATAATAAAGGAGGAATGATAGTATGTTGATGCACAAAATATACGAAGTCTTCATCGTACATTACTTTTGAGAGATGAGGAAGACATTGGAGAGAAGAAAGAAAGAATAAAGAAGATTAGTAAGAAAGGATACGAACAGAAGAATGAGACCTGTGCAAAAGTTATAGGGTACCGCGCGTACAGGGACAATGGTGATTCGATCAAGCTGATAACGACGTCTAAGATTTGGTGAAAGATGGGCCCGTGGCATGCGTATCAAGAGTTCGTACGTATAGAGATTTTTTTAAAAAGAGAGATAGAGAGAGAGAGAGAGAGAGAGAGAAAAGAAAAGAAAACGTAGTGATATCTGAAAAAATGAGGGGTTCAATCTACCAAGTACGAATAATAGTACATTCGAAGTGTGCAAGAAAATAAGAAATCAGTACATTCAAATTCTTCACCAAAATAGCATGTTACTGGAGAAATCCCTAACTTTCCAATAGCGACCATCGTGAGTAATAGTAAACCTTTAGGAAAACCCTCAGATGAAAACTTAGTTCGATTGAATCAGACGTTGCTCGCCAATAAGCAGATGAATCAGTTAACAAACTAACGAATTCATCAGTTAATAGAGAACCCTGGGGGCATTGTCACAACTTACTAAAGTAGAAGAGCAAGTCCAATTTACAATTTGAAAAGGGTCAAAGTGAAGCTACTCAACTCTCATATGAATCAGCTATTTGAAAGTCTTAAGAGAGTAGCAGCAGATATTGCTAAAGAAAGAAAGCAAAACAAAGGATTACCGAAGGTAAAGAGTCAAAATTTCGTTGAAGAGAACATCGGCAATTTTACAAATAAGAAAGTAGAGGAAGAGTTTGGACAATTCAAGGACCAAGGGAAACATACAGTTGAAAAAGATGATATACTGCTTATGAGGAATCAATCGCTATCTGCAGAGGCAATCAAACTGCCATGATTACAATATTCAAAGGAAATGAAGAAAAGAATAAAAGAATATTCTACAAGAGATGATTGAAGATAGTAAATTTGTCATAAAAGAAGACATGAAATATAGGAGAAAGTAATGACATATGATCCCGATGGAAAATAGTCACTTGATAGAAGAATTACAGCATTTTGACCCAAGAAAAATTACAACATTTTGACCAGGAAGAATTATAACGTTTTGACCAGGAAGAATCATAGCATTTTGACATAGAAGACTCATGACACAATTATTCAGGGGGCAAGATAAGTAGTCTCAGAATGCCAGCAAAGTCTCAAAATGTCAAAATCTCATAATTTCAAATGAGGTAATCGTTGATTCCCCAGATGATAATTGTCTATATCAAATTTGTAGGTCAGAGTTGGGGAAAAAGAAAGCACTGCGATAGCAAGCATTGATGACCGCTATCAAGCATTGACGATTGTCGCCAAAAAGTAGAGGAGCAAAAGGATTGCAAAAGACAAGGAAAACTTCAGAAGATACAATTGAAGTAGAAAGAAAAGTGAATGGCTTGAAGAACAAGTTACAAAAGACGGTTGATAAAAGTAAAATTGTTAAGGTGTACGACATAAGAGAAAAAATAAGAGTACACAGGCCTGATTAGTTCGAGACCGGGGGCAAAGCTAATCTTGAGCAAAAGAATGAAATGATGCGACATTAGTATATTTATTAAAGGTCGCAACATCGTGATTTTTTATTATGAAGATTCCTAGAGCAATGCTTCCTAATCAAAAGGGGGCAAGACAGATGAGTAAAAACTGTGAAATATATTTCTCACCATAGAATGTATTTCTTTTGTGTATATGAATAAAATGCAAGCTTTTAAGCACATCAAGTCATCGCCATATGAAAAGCGTTGATGATCGCCAAATGCAAGTGTTAATGATCGCTGCCAAGCATTGATGATCGCTGCCAAGCGTGGATGATCGCGGCCAAGCATTGATGATCACTGTCAAGCATTCACGATTGTCGTCGACGCTGAAGATTATCGCCAAAATCGGCAAGCGTCGATGATATCATCAAATTCACTAAATGCCAATGATTGTCGCCAAAATAAGTAACTATTTTATCGTTATTAATTGCTCATACAATCTTATCTTATCAAAATTGCTATCATCGTCAAGCTTATAAACTATTTCAAATATAACATGAATATTAACAGAACATTATCAGCGGTGGCGAAATATCAATTATTGATTCACCATTTTTTTGGCAATGGAATAAATGTAACGCCTTGGAAAAATCCGTACTGAGACTGGAGTACCAACTCGATCGAAAATCGCTTAGGAATAATTTCTTTAGAAAATAAGCGTAAGTTAGCTAGCGCAACGCTAGAGTAGCCGTGAAATTATCTCTGAACACTTTAAATACGTTCTACAAGACCCAAAACTTGTAGAACCAATGACACTGTAATACCCTGAAACCTAGGATCAAACTCTAAATCCGTTTGCTGTTGAGGGTCAAATATTGCATATTAGACCCCAGATATTCTCCGGATTTATGAGCATAATAGTGTTTAACGGCTGATTTAATCGTGTTTATGTTGCAGGTTGAATTTAGAAGCTTGATCTGAAAAAGGATGCTAAGAGCTTGGATTTAACGTTCTGATGATCACTAAGGTAAGGGACAGACTCCAGGGACTAAGATCGACATATATGTACTCCAGGGAACCGAGAAATTCTAGTCGTTCACCTTCAAATGACCCGAAATTGGTGTAGAATGCAAGATCACAAGGTTTCCGCCATCAGATTGACACAAAACTTCATACATAGCCTGAGGACCATAAATTAACCGTACACGTCGAATTTCAGCCTCTGGAGCCTTGTGGAAGTGGCCCAATGGACATATCAGCCCATAAAATCTTGAATTGAGGCCCACCTGATGTCTGAAACTGCCTCAATTTTAGTCCCAACGGATTAAATAATATGAGAGACAGGATGGACGGATTAGATTTCTCAAAATCATCAAAATGGGCCCTGTACATGCAGCGTGTACATCATATACATGCACGTCCGCAGTGCACAAGAGCCACTGCCGCACTGACCAGCGACCGCCCCGACCGACTTAAGAAAAAATGGAAATTTCTGTTTTCCACTGCAGCGAACGGACGGCTCTGGTCCATTTTTCAGACGATTATGGGCCCCACACATGCCCTTTACGTCTGATCCACACCGTCCATCTTGTAGAGAGCATCAAATACTACAAAATCATGTTGATATTTCACATCCATGCATGCACATGTGTGCGGTACAGAGTCACAAAAGGACTGCCCTGAGACGTTCAAAATTGATTTTATTGTAATTTCTTCTCTGGGCCATGTCAATAGATGTTCAAAACCACCCATTTTTTACTGAAATTTTGTCCTGAATCCAATGGACGGGGTGGATTTCTTCGAAAATTCTTCTGTGGGGCCTACCGATCATAAAAGATAAATGGTGCGAAAGGTTTCGCACATCCACGAAAACCGACTTTTCCAAGCGGTTGTGGCCCACCATCTTTGATCATATGGCAGATCTGAACCGTCTATCATGTAGAGGACCCAAGAAAGTCCTAAGGGACGATGTTTCTTTGGAATTTAAGCGAGGAAAGTGGTAATTTTTGAAGCCCCAAACTTGGCTGCGAAAAAGCTTTCACTGGGCGTGCGATAGCTTTCCAAATCCGATTCAAATCCGATTTTCACCACTCCAGCAGCTATATAAGGAGGTTTTAGACATGGAGAGCATGCATTCAGACCTTGGGAGGAAGATCCAGATCTTGGCTGGGTTGGAACGTCAGGAGAAAGAGAGAGAGAGAGAGAGAGAGAGAGAGAGAGAGAGAGAAGAGCTTTGGTTTTTCTTTCCCTTTTCTTTTCCTTTTCTTTTCCTCTTTATTTATTTGGATCTAGCCCACATCATGTCTGGCTAAACCTCCTAGCTAGGGCTAGGAAGTGAAGCTTGTAGTGAGATTGAAGAATTTATTTTATGATTTTTATTCAATTTATGAACTGAATTCATGTTGATGTTAGTTTAATTATTGGAATTATTTTTAGTCTTTAATGGTCTGTTGTGACTGAAATTACAGTGGGTCTGTAATGGCTTTGAGTATTTCCTATCCTTTTTATGTTTATGACGTCAGGACGTCCCGTTGTTCACCATAGTCTCCTGGGCATGGTTGGATGTCGGTACCCTTCTTGACCTTCATGCATTGATTGATTGGTTGGTAATTAGTTTAATTCTGTTATTTTTCATAGTCTCCTCGGCATGGTTTGGTGATGAAATCCATTCTAATTCATATACCTTTCATCTCTTTGAAAACTATATCAACGACAGTTCAGTAAATTTCATAATTCTTGAAGTAGGCATAAGATCTCTCTGATCTCTACAAGTGGATCCTCTGAATCCCTAGTTATCCTTCTCTGATATCTCCTTAGTTTTAGATTAATTATCCTACAATTATTTCACAATTGTTACTTGATTTAGAATTCACCTTATTCTAATTCTAATTCTATTTAATTTTAGATAACGTACGAGTTTCAGTCCCTTGGGATTCGACCTCGGTCTTACCGAGTTATTACTACATCATAACCCTCCACTTGGGGAGTGAACAAGTTTTTGGCGCCGTTACCGGGGACTGACGGCTACGATTTTCTGAAATTGATTAGTTTTGGGATTAGTTTAAGATTAGGTTCTAATTTTTTATTTTTTTTTTAGAAACTAACCTATTTGTTTTGTAGGATTTTAAGATAGAAACTTCTAATTCAGTAAGCTCTTTCTAATTTCTATTTTCTAGTTTAAAGACGTTCCTAATTTGTTTCTACTTTCTTTTTTAGGAATTTCTTCTTTTTATCTAGAAATTAGTTTACTTCTAATTAGGAATTTTCTATTCTTAGACTTTCTATTTTTAGAAACTAACTTATTTTGTTTTATTTTTCAGGTTCTTAACATAGTACTCCAATCTGGTAACTTCTCTCAAACGTCTCCTCTACCTACTTTCCATATTATTGTAGGATCTTTTCTTCTATTCTTTAGGATTAGATTCAGAATAAGGGTTTCATCATGTATATGAATGAGTGGGCACGTCCGTATGTTGAGATAGCTTATGGAAAACAACCTATGCCTCAAAATTTTTTTGAAAATATCTTCAAGAACCAATCGGAATATGATGCTTCACCGATTAAGAAGACTTTCGGTGATTATCTACGGGAGAATAATTTCATTCCACGAGTTAAGAGAACATGTAACACCCTGAAAATCGGGGGTCGTGTATAAACTCAACTCCCGAGTTCCAGACCGTCACTTATGCAACAAAAATGATTATGATTCAATGTTGTCTGATTTAAAGCATTCACATGAGTAAAAGTATACCAAAACTGCAATTCATACTCCAGATCCAGTGATAAAAGCAAGCGGAAGACTAAACAATATATATATCACTGTAAGGAAAAACAAAGTAGATCTCATCTGTCTCTAAAGTATGAATACATCTCTGAGTCTCATATACATATACATGAACAAAATTAAATGTTCAAAATAGTCCCACTGAAGTCCCATCAACCCAGGTCGCCTACGCAAAGCCATCATGATACTGCATGTACGAGAACTCGTCCTGGTCTTCGTCGAAGTCTGGCTCTGCCTCCTGGATCTCAGCCTCACTTGCATCTACAACAGGGTCTGGTGGGTATTGCAAACACCATCCTGTAACGTGGGAATGAGTGTCAACTCAGTGGAATCATAGAGCAAAGATTAGCATGTTCACAAATCAATCATACGATAATAGTAAAGCAGTAAATCAGACAATCCTAATACTGTTGTTAATGCAAGATGATATGACGTGATGTATGCCCTCACCGACGATCTCCCTCATACGGCAACATCTTACGACCGCGGCATGCCACACTCCCTAGAGTGCTCCACATCTTCCAGGCACATGCAATGTTATGGTGATATGATTTTCGAGTTGTTATTAGTCCATTCAAACAGCAGGATTGGGAAACTAAGGTACTTCCCTTGTATCAATCCCAACACAGATCCTGTCTAGGGTCGTCACTCCTAGTAATCTCATACGATGTATATTTCGTAGGTCGCTGCAAGGGCTGCCAGGGCTGTTGCTCGCACATGTTGCACCGCTCCCCCATCACCTTATCAATACAGGCCTACTGTACTCTACTGCTACTGAAGGGTCGTCGCCTCCCGTAGACTCAGAATACGCTCGCGGTCACTACAAAGGACTCGTCGCCTGATCAGTGTAGGCCAACAGCTAGAATATAGTGTCCCATGCCACCATAATCTGCTCACGAGACTATGTGCTCACTGGTCACTACGGGGAGGTTTGTGGCCCCAGCGTAGGCCGACAGCTTGACCACGGTGTCCCATACCACCATGCCCGACTCATGAGTCTTCGTGGGTCAAGGTACCATGGTTAACAGGGTTTACAATGGTAAGTTCAGTACCCTAGGTTCAAGCAGTTATGACTCATACAGGGTGAACATACATCGGCCAGTTGGGTTACTTGACGGGCTCGACTAGTGCGATCGCATCTCAAGTCGAACGACATGAACTGCGTAAAACACTTCGCGTGGCCTAACCACTGCCGCCAACTCCAAACACGACTCGCGTTCATCGACGCGTCGTTCGTGGCCAAGACCAGCCAGCCACGAATTTTCTCGGTTACCGACTGCCTAGACTAAGTCTAGTCCCAAACAATTATGGAATCACATCAGCAATTCATGTAGGAGTATTAGAATTGAAATACAATCATGTGAGCATGTTAACACATGTTATAACATACAACTTAAATAAATCTTCATGCACATATATTTCATGCATGTAATGAAATCGTGCATATAGTCAACATGTAGGAAATCATTTAGGTCAGCATATTAATTGAGAAATCAATCTCAAACTATCTCATAACATCATTTAATTCAATACATACTAATACAAGCATTTATACACATACATACACTACACACTTAAGTCTACATATAGTATGTCGACCCGAAGTGCGCAATTAGGCGAATCTCTTCGCCAAACTAATGATGCACTATTCCTAACTTCCAAATGCGGCAACAAACCATGTCAACCACATCAGCAAAATATAAATGTAAACTGTACTTCCTACAAATGACTAAAATGCCCTAAATCTCATATTCTTCGTTAATTTACGAAATAGGAAACGGATAGCATGTTGTACATGTCAAATGGCGATGCCGTCGATAATCTACTATTAAACGACATTGAAAGCATTGGAAACCATCAATCAAAGCGTCTAAAATCCTCACCTAGTCTCTTGTAGACTCGTGATTTCGAACGGAGCGTATACGCTTCGTCTATGGCAGTAAGAGAACTTGTTTTACAAGACCTATTGGTTAAAAAGCTATGGATCTTAGTGATCCCCAAATCAGTAACTTCTAGGGTTAGTTATTACTTGAAAACGTGGAAGAATCACCGGCTTGGTGATCAGGAAGGGTTGCTTAGGCACTAGCAACAGATGGCACGAAGGCTGGAAAAATCTATCCCACTCTCTCTCACAAACTCTCACCTTTTCTCTCTCCCAAATCTAGGGTTTCTTGCAATTTCGGATGGGAGAGAGGAGTGAGGGTTTCAACCCCTTTTATAAGCCCAAAAATACCGAAAATAGGCTCCGGTACAAAGTTTACTTAGTGCATATCCAATTCGGGACTGTTTCGGTTCAAAAGATGCTTTCTGGTGGTCCCCTGATCGAATGCGATCGGACTTAAGCTCATGCATACCAGATCTAGCACGTATTAAGTTTTCAGTCTAGCAGGGTTCGCAGATCGCACGTGGCGGGCCAGTTTCAGTTCAGCGGTCACCGCACGTAGATCAGGGCTGAAAGTCTCATGTTAAAAAAATAAAAATTTCTCCTGCTCCGAGGGTGTAATCTGGCTGAATTCTGACGGTCAGAACGCTCAATACTGATGTGTCAAGTCGTGTGCCAGATTTAAATTTAAAATTCCAATTCTGTCCCTATTCGCACTCTCTTCGGTCTGGGCTCAATGAAATAGCCTGTGATTATCGGTTTGACTTGATTTTCGAAATGAGTGTCAAGTCCAGCTAGGTGGTTCTAACGGTCTAAGATAGGAGGTATCGGACTTTCGACGCGCGGTTTAGATCCAATACAAAGATTCAAAGTGGTCCAGAGAACAAACCTGATTAGAGTTTGGTCCGAGGTTATAGAGTGTTATAGAGTCATTTGTTCTACTGATTTGGGTCTTGTAGAACGTATTTAAAGTGATCAGGGACTATTTCCCAGCTACTCCAGCGTTGCGCTAGCTAACTTACGCTTAATTTCCATAGAAATTAATCCTACGCGATTTCGGGTCGAGTTGGTTCTCGAGCCCAAGTATGAATTTTTCACGGGCGTTACAGAACATTACGTGATTATTGGAATGATGACGCTTATTGTAACACCCTGAAAATCGGGGGTCGCGTATAAACTCAACTCCCGAGTTCCAGACCGTCACTTATGCAACAAAAATGGTTATGATTCGATGTTGTCTGATTTAAAGCATTCACATGAGTAAAAGTATACCAAAACTGCAATTCATACTTCAGATCCAGTGATAAAAGCAAGCGGAAGACTAAACAAGATATATATCACTGTATGGAAAAACAAAGTAATCTCAACTATCTCCAAAGTATGACTACATCTCTGAGTCTCATATACATGTACATAACAAAAGAATAATGTTCAAAAAGAAAAGTCCCACTGATGTCCCCTCGATCCAGGTCGCCTACGGGAAGCCGTCATGATACTGCATATACGAGAACTCATCCTGGTCCTCGTCATCATCTAGCTCCACCTCCTGGATCTCATCGTCACCTGCAACTACAACAGGGTCTGGTGGGTGTTGCAAACACCATCCCGTAACGTGGGAATGAGTGATCAACTCAGTGGAATCATAGAGCAAAGATTAGCATGTTCACAATTCAGTCACGCGATAATAGTAAAGCAGTAAATCAGACAAGTCCTAATACTGTTGTTAATGCAAGATGATATGACGTGATGTATGCCCTCACCGACGATCACCCTCATACGGCAACATCTTACGACCGCGGCATGCCACACTCCCTAGAGTGCTCCACATCTTCCAGGCACATGCAATGCTATGGTGATATGATTACCAAGTTGTTATTAGTCCATTCAAACAGCAGGATTGGGAAACTAAGGTACTTCCCTTGTATCAATCCCAACACGGATCCTGTCTAGGGTCGTCACTCCTAGTAATCTCATACGATGTACATTTCGTAGGTCACTGCAAGGGCTGCCAGGGCTGTTGCTCGCACTCGTTGCACCGCTCCCCCATCACCTTATCAATACAGGCCTACTGTACTCTACTGCACGGAAGGGTCGTTGCCTCCCGTGAACTCACAATACGCTCGCGGTCACTACAAAGGGCTCGTCGCCTGATCAGTGTAGGCCGACAGCTAGAATATAGTGTCCCATACCACCATAATCTGCTCACGAGTCAAGGTGCTCACTGGTCACTATGGGGAGGTTTGTGGCCCCAGCGTAGGCCGACAGCTCGACCACGGTGTCCCATACCACCATGCCCGGCTCATGAGTCTTCGTGGATCAAGGTACCACGGTTAATAGGGTTTACAATGGTAAGTTCAGTACCCTAGGTTCAAGCAGTTATGATACGTACAAGGTGAACAAACATCGGCCAGTCGGGTTACTTGACGGGCTCGACTAGCGCGATCGCATCTCGAATTGAACGACATGAAGTGCGTAAAACACTTCGCGTGGCCTA
Source organism: Magnolia kwangsiensis (assembly GCA_037074715.1). Taxonomy (NCBI): domain Eukaryota; kingdom Viridiplantae; phylum Streptophyta; class Magnoliopsida; order Magnoliales; family Magnoliaceae; genus Magnolia; species Magnolia kwangsiensis. The sequence goes on from CM073578.1 coordinate 77,462,060, forward strand.
ACCACTGCCGCCAACTCTCAACACGAATCACATTCATCGACGCGTCGTTCGTGGCTATGACCAGTCAGCCACGAATTCGCTCGGTTACCGACTGCCTGGACTAAATCAAGTCCCACACATCTATGGAATTTCATTAATACGATACAAAGGTATTGGAATTGAAATACATCATGTGAGCATGTTAGCACATGTTATAACATTCAATTTAGGCAAATCTTCAAGGCATGCTTTCCAAGCATATTCAACTTAGGCAATTCTTAAGGCATCATTTCTATGCATACGATGCAATCATGCATAAGGTCAACATATAGGAAATCATTTAGGTCAGCCTATTAATCATGAAATCAATCTCAAACTACTACATAACATCATTCAATACAATACATACTAATACAAGCATTTATACAAACACATACACTACACCCTTAAGTCCACATATAGTATGTCGACCCAAAGTGCGCAACTTGGCGAATCTCTTCACCAAACTGATTATGCAGGCATTCCTAACTCTCTAATGCGGCGACAAATCATGTCAATCATGTCAGCAAAATATGCATGGAGACCGTACTTCCTACAAATGACTAAAATGCCCTAAATCTCATATTCTTCGTTAATTTGCGAAACAGGAAACGGAGAGCATGTTGTACATGTCAAACGGCGATGCCGTCGATAATCTACTATTAAACGACATTGAAAGCGTTGTAAACCGTCAATCAAAGCGTCTAAAATTCTCACCTAATCTCTTACGGTCGCGAGAATTTGAACGGAGCGTGTAGGCTTCGTCTACGACAGTAGGAGAACCTGATTCATGGATTTCGTTAGCTAATACGTTCAGAATCTACGTGAACCCTAAATCAGCAAGTTTTTAGGGTTTTTCTATACCTGAAAAAGCGTAGAAATCACCAGCCAGGTGATTGGAAGGAAGCGTTGATGCAGCAACTGTTGGCGGCTCAGAAGCGGGAAAAATCTCCTCTTCCCTTTCTCTCAAACTCTCTCTCTCTTTTCTAGGGTTTAGGGAAATTCGTATGCAAGGAAGGAATGAGGGTTTCAACCCCTTTTATAAGCTTGGAAACGCCCGAAATAGGCTCCGGGACGAAGTTTACTTATTGCCTATCCATTTCGGGGCTGTTTCGGTCCAAAAACTGATTTCTGGTGGTCCCCTGGTCGATTGCGATCAGACTTAAGCTCATGGGTACCAGATGTACCTCGTATTAAGTTTTCAGTCTGGCAGGGTTCGCAGATCGCACGTGGCGGACCAGTTTCAGTTCAGCGGTCACCGCACATAGATCAGGACTGAAAGTTCCGTGACAATAATTAGATATTTTTCCTGATCCGAGGGTGTAATCTGGATGAATTCTGACGGTCAGAACGCTTAATACTGACGCGTCAAGTCGTGTGCCAGATCTAAATTTGAAATTCCCAATTCGTCCCTATTCGCGGTCGCTTCAGTCCAGTTTCAACGAAATACTCTGTGATTATCGGTTTGACTTGATTTTCGAGATGATTGTCAAGTCCAGCTGGGCGGTTCTAACGGTCTAAGATAGGAGGTATCAGACCTTCGACGCGCGGTCTAAATCCAATACAAAAGTTCCATATGGTCCAGAGGACAAACCTGCTTAGAGTTGGATCCAAGGTTATAGAGTATTGTCGAGTTGTCTGTTCTACTCGATTTGGGTCTTGTAGAACGTATTTAAAGTGATCAGGGACTATTTCCCAGCTACTCTAGCGTTGCGCTAGCTAACTTACGTAAAATTTTCATGGAAATTATTTATACGCGATTTCGGGTCAAATCGGTACTCGATTCCAAGTACGGATTTTTCACGGGCGTTACACTTATCAATCCCCGACAGATGACCCGTATGATTTTGATAAGTGAAAACAGAAATATTTCGAAGATGAGCCAGTAAAACATCACGGTAATAACTCCCGTAGATTAACCACTTATGAATATCCACCAGAAATGATCTAGGAGGAGTTATCTCCGAGTTATACAAACTATATTGCTGGCATGAGGAAATTAGTAGAAGCGCTTGAATCACGCCTTGATAGGCTAATGGAGGATAGGTCGTCTCAGCCTCAACCCAATCCAGAAATACAATGCAAGGAAAGTGATCCTCACTCTCTTTTGAAAAACTCTGAAATTTGGAATGAGGAGTGGGATTCCCTTAATGAGCATGTGGTTCAATTTTCTGAGGAGTCGATCTCGATGACTGTTCGAAAGAATGGTGAAGATACATTGGTGTCTTTTAAATACATTGATGATGACACATCTTCCTTACATGACACATAAGATTTCAATGATGGGGAAGAGGTTAGTTTATCTAAACCTCAACCCATGCTAGGTGTAGAATGTGAGGAAAGTGATTCCATCCCAAATGTGCACTGCACTGGACTAGAACATGATTACGATCCTGAATGTGCAGCCACAGTCCCCCTAGAATCCCTCTCAAGTTTGGTCCAGATCAATGATCAAGACATACATGAAGTGGTTGGTCATAACGAGTCACTCCCATCACTTGACATGTCTGATTTAAAGGTGGAGGATGAGCTCCTCATGACCAACCCTTATAACTCTTGTGAAACACGTTTGGACCACTCCCCTGAATTGAATGATGATATGATTCGGGAGAAGGAGGAGTTGCCCGTTACAACTCTGGAATTTGAAACTACTCAGTTGAGGCCACCATCTGAGCTGCACATATTTGACAATTCAACGCCTTAATTGAGTAATTTTAATGAACAGAGTGATCACATCGATGCTTCTCCGATTGATTTTCAATCTGTCTCTGCAGGATTGAAGCAAGAGAGCGTACCTCCATCCACTTTCAAGGACGATGGATTCTTTGGACAGATCATCACAAGCCATAATAAGTCACACTCAGCTGAACTTTTTAACTCTTGGGATTGCTTGACACACTTTGTAGTTTCAAACAATCTCATGTTAAGAGATAAAGCGAATGCCTTACGAGACAACACCTCGGTAGTCATCACTGACCGAGAAAACCCTTATTCTGAAATTCTCTCTTCTCCTGATCATAAACATCTACCAGTAAAGGAAGAGGAGCTGAAAATCCAACCGAAGTTTGGAGCTTCGGAATGTGTTGAGACTACATTACTTCTTAGAAAGTTTTCTAAACTTTATTTATTTGTAGTCTCTGATTCACCATACGATACTAACGTTGAAACTTCTGCTATCAGAGGTGAATCGTATATATTATGGTTACCTCAAGAAATTCAATGGAAGATTTCTTATGAGGTACATAAGTCTCTCTGGAAAGTCATGCTCCAGGGCCTCCAAGCCAATTGCAAAAAGGGCTTTTGAATGATCCTATTGAAGAACTTACTGAGAAACTTATCAAGATATTGGCCGAAAGGGGAACCTTGCGATATGATCGATTCAATGTTTGTGGATAACATTGCTGCAAACCCTCACGAGACTACAACTCATCCACTAGGGGTAACCTAGGGGTTTAAAGGATTGTTGCATACGCTAAATGCAATTGAGAGTACCTGTGAAAGTGGTATAGGTAGGATTTTATTTTTGTTTTTGTTTTTCTTTCTCTCTCGTACTAATCTGCTCTCTCCCAGCGATCTCGTGAAAAATCTCTCTTGATTCGTCATTCAGGTACTATCTTCCCATGACTTTACTTTAGTTGTTCCATGTGCATTGCATGCTCATATCTTTTACATTGAGGACAATGTGGATTTTTAGTTGGGGGTGGGAGATTAGGCTTCCTAGTCAGTATTTTCTTGGTCTTGAGCAAAATTTGTGAAAATTTTCAAATTTTTCTGGGAACTTCTTGTGAATTCGAAGTGATTTTGACGGACATCCTTGATTTAGAATCATATGATACGTAATATTAGTAATTATGACTCTTGGATTCAACATCTGTGAGATTTCACAGTTAAGATTGAAGTTTTAATTCAGAATTAGAAGTTGTAAACATTGATAGAGCCATGATTTCACATGTCATATCTCGCTTTCACTTTAAGATTTCAGTTCCATATCGAAGGATTTACTTGGTAATCACTAAGCACGAAAGGAACCAGCCTGAAAAAGTTACCAATCATGATCAATAGAAAAAGAAAATCCCCAGAGCTGGGCGAATGGTCTTCACTGTAGGTTTGCTCCCTACAGGTGAAGGTTTGATTCCACAAGGTTAAACATTCAAAAATTATTAGGTAATTGGTCTTTACCATAGGTTTGCTCCCTATAAGTAAGGACTTGATTCCCCTCTTGACAAAGAGACCGAAAAATCAAAAGATGATCTGTAAGACAAATTTTGGGTGTCCTGAACGCGCTACTGGTTACCAATGATATCATGGAATGACGAATTGAATCTTAATGTAGATAAGTTGAGATTACACTACACAACCATGGAACTCAATGTTTAGATTTTTTTTCTCTAATTGTTGAATTAATATTTTGAACTTGACTATGGAATTTACTATACACTTAGAAAGTAATGCCTAACATTCATAAATCTTAGAATTCTAGGATCTGGATAGTTTTTCAAAAATCACTCGAGTTACAGACATTGTCATTTAATTCTCAACTTATTTTTCGCATACTTTGCTCAGGACTAGCAAGATGCTGGTTGGGGGTTGTGTTGAGGGTCAAATATTGCATATTAGACCCCAGATATTGTCCGGATTTACGAGCATAATAGTGTTTAACGGCTGATTTAATCGTGTTTATGTTACAGGTTGAATTTAGAAGCTTGAGCTGAAAAAGGATGCTAAGAGCTTGGATTTAACGTTCTGATGATCACTAAGGTAAGGGACGGACTCCAGGGACTAAGATCGACATATATGCACTCCAGGGAACCGAGAAATTCTAGTCGTTCACCTTCAAATGACCTGAAATTGGTGTAGAATGCAAGATCACAAGGTTTTCGCCATCAGATTGACACGAAACTTCATACATAGCCTGAGGACCATAAATTAACCATACACATCGAATTTCAGCCTCTGGAGCCTTGTGAAAGTGGCCCAATGGACATATCAGCCCATAAAATCTTGAATTGAGGCCCACCTGATGTCTGAAACTGCCTCAATTTTAGTCCCAACGGATTAAATAATATGAGAGACAGGATGGACGGATTGGATTTCTCAAAATCATCAAAATGGGCCCTGTACATGCAGCGTGTACATCATATACATGCACGTCCGCAGTGCACAAGAGCCACTGCCGCACTGACCAGCGACCGCCCCGACCGACTTAAGAAAAAACAGAAATTTCTGTTTTCCACGGCAGCGAACGGACGGATCTGGTCCATTTTTCGGATGATTATGGGCCCCACACATGCCCTTTACGTCCGATCCACCCGGTCCATCTTGTAGAGAGCATCAAATACTACAAAACCATGTTGATATTTCACATCCATGCATGTACATGTGTGCGGTACAGAGATCACAAAAGGATTGCCCTGAGACGTTCAAAATTGATTTTATTGTAATTTCTTCTCTGGGCCACGTCAATGGATGTTCAAAACCACCCATTTTTTACTAAAATTTTATCCTGAATCCAATGGATGGGGTGGATTTCTCTGAAAATGCTTCTGTGGGGCCCATCGATCATAAAAACGAAATGGTGTGAAAGGTTTCACACATCCACGAAAACTGGCTTTTCCAAGTGGTTGTGGCCCACCATCTTTGATCATATGGAAGATCTGAACCATCTATCATGTAGAGGACTCAAGAAAGTCCTAAGGGACGGTGTTTCTTTGGAATTTAAGCGAGGAAAGTGGAGATTTTTGAAGCCCCAAACTTGGCTGCGAAAAATCTTTCGCTGGGCGTGCGATAGCTTTTCAAATCCGATTCAAATCCGATTTTCACCACTCCAGCAGCTATATAAGGAGGTTTTGGACATGGAGAGCATGCATTCAGACCTTGGTAGGAAGATCCAGATCTTGGCTGGGTTGGAACGTCAGGAGAAAGAGAGAGAGAGAGAGAGAGAGAGAGAGAGAGAGAGAGAGAGAAGAGCTTTGGTTTTTCTTTCCCTTTTCTTTTCCTTTTCTTTTTCTCTTTATTTATTTGGATCTAGCCCACATCATGTCTAGCTAAACCTCCTAGCTAGGGCTAGGAGGTGAAGCTTGTAGTGAGATGGGAGAATTTATTTTATGATTTTTATTCAATTTATGAACTGAATTTATGTTGATGTTAGTTTAATTATTGGAATTATTTTTAGTCTTTAATGGTCTGTTGTGACTGAAATTACAGTGGGTCTGCAATGGCTTTGAGTATTTCCTTTCCTTTTTATGTTTATGACGTCAGGATGTCCCGTTGTTCACCATAGTCTCCTGGGCATGGTTGGATGTCGGTACCCTTCTTGACCTTCATGCATTGATTGATTGGTTGGTAATTAGTTTAATTCTGTTGTTTGCCATAGTCTCCTGGGCATGGTTTGGTGATGGAATCCATTCTAATTCATATACCTTTCATCTCTTTGAAAACTAGATCAACAGAAGTTCAGTAAATTCCATAATTCTTGAAGTAGGCATAAGATCTCCCTAATCTCTACAAGTGAATCCTCTGAATCCCTAGTTACCCTTCTCTGATATCTCTTTAGTTTTATATTAATTAACCTACAATTATTTCATAATTGTTACTTGATTTAGAATTCATCTTATTCTAGTTCGATTTCTATTTAATTTTAGATAATGTACAAGTTTCAGTCCCTTGGGATTTGACCTCGGTCTTACCAAGTTATTACTACATCACAACCCTGCACCTGGGGAGTGAACATTTGCTCTCAGGAACCTTCTGAAACTTTGTATTGGATTTAGACCACGCGTCAAAAGTCCGATACCTACAATCTTAGACCGCTTAGCTGGACTTGACAATCATTTCGAAAATCAAGCCCAACCGACGTTCAGAGGCTATTTCATTGAGCCTGGAGTGAAGAGAGTGAGAAATGGGTTAGATTTGGAAATTTTAATCTAAATCTGGCACGTGACTTGGCACGTTATTATTAAGCGTTCTGACCGTCAGAATTCAGCCAAACTACACCCTCGGATCAGGAAAAATTTCTCTTTCATATCATGAGACTTGTAGACCTGATTTTAGTACGATGACCGTTGAACTGAAACTGGACCGCCACGTGCGATCTATGAACTCTGCCGGACTGAAAACTGGGTGTGAGCAACATCCAGTGACCATGAGCTTAAGTCCGATCGCGTTCGACCAGGGGACCTCCCAAAATGCTCTTTTGGATTGAAACAGCCCCGATTTGGTTATAACCTAAGTATATATTGTTCCTAAGTCTAAATAGGTGAGGTTTTAGCCTATATAAGGGCTTTAAACCCTCACATATCTCACCCATCCGAATTTGCTAGAAATCCTAGCTAGAGAGAGAGAGAGAAAGTGAGAGATTGTGGGAGACCTTATGAGAGATCTTCCTGCTGATTGCTCCACCTTTTGCACATACCGAAGCAACGCGTTCGAATCACTTTTTCGGTGATTTTCAACACACTTCTAGGTAAGGAAAACCCTAACTACTTGCTGATTTAGGATTCTGTCGATTCAAATAGCAAAGTAGCTTATACATCTTGTGCATTAGGTCGCCGCTACGCTGTTGACGAAGCGTATACGTTCCTTTCGAAATGATACACGTCTAGGGCAAAAGGTGCGGATTTTAGACGCTTTGATTGACTGATTTCAAAGCTTTCAATGTCGTTTAATAGTAGATTATCGACGGCAACGCCGTTTGACATGTACAACATGTTGTCCGTTTTTCGTTTTGCAAACGTATGGAAAATATGAGATTTAAGGCATTTTAGTCATTTGTAGGAAATAATGTTTACATCCATATTTTGCTAAAATGTTTGCCATGGCTTTTTATCGTGTTAGGATATTAGAATGCGTGCATGATCGGTTTGGCGAAGAGATTCACCCTAATGCGCACTTTGGGTCGACATACGCTATGTAGACTAAAGTGTGTAGACTAAGTGTTTGTATAAATGTTTGTACTATTATGTATTGAGTAAATGGAGTTGTGAATGAGTTTTGAGATTGAATTCTCAAGTAATATGCTGATGTAGATGATTTCCATCATGTTGGCTATATGTATTGATTTTATTATATACATGAAATGCATGTGTTGAATGATTTGCTTAAGTTGTATGTTATAACATGTTTCAATATACTTATATTATTGTATTTCATTTCCATTACTCTCATATAATTACTGATGTTGACTTACAAATGTTTGGGGCTATACTTAGTCCAGGCAGTCGGTAACAGAGTAATATTGTATGTGATTTCTAGAAGTAACGACCCTAGACAAGATCTGTGTTGGGATTGATATAAGAGAAGTACCTTAGTTTCCCAATACTGCTGTATGAATAGACTAATAACAACTTGGTAATCATATCCACATCGCACTACATGTGCCTGGAAGATGTGGAGCACTGTGGGAAGAAAGAATGCCACGGACGCAGATGGTGCCGCATGAGGGAGTATGTCGGTGAGGACATCCATCATGTCATTTCATGCATACATTAATAACAGTATCTAGGAATGTTTGATTTATTGCTTTACTATTATCGCGTGATTGATTTAAGAACATGCTAATCTTTGCTCTATTATCCCACTGAGTTGATCACTCACTCCCACGTTACGGGATGGTGTTTGCAACACCCACCAGACCCTGTCTTAAATGCAAGTGATGTGGTGATTCAGGATGCAGAGCCAGACTACGACAAGGACCAGGACGAGTTCTCGTATATGCAGTTTTACGACGGCTTTGCATAAGTGACATGGATCGGCGGGACTTTTTAGTGGGACTATTTTTGACATTTCCTTTTTTTTTATGACATGTATATGAGACTCAAAGATGTATTCATACTTTGGAGACAGTTTGAGAGTATTTTGTTTTCACACAGTGATATATATATATATATATATATCTTTCAGTCTTCCGCTTGCGTTTTATCACTGGATCTGGAGTATGAATTGTAGTTTTGGTATAATCTTACTCATGTGGATGCACTAACTCTTCCAACATTAAATTATAATCATATATGTTGCATAAGTGATGGACTGGAACTCGGGAGTCGGGTTTAGACATGACTCCTGATTTTCAGGGTGTTACAAGTTGGTATCAGAGCATGATTTGGATTAAACCATACTTGGGTTATGGTCACGCGACATACGCTGTCGCTCCTTTGACTTAGGTGGGTGCGAGAAAAATCTAGAAACACTCATATGACTTCAGATTCGCCAATAGGCGAAGTCTACTCAAATCGATCGTTTTGGTCGAGTCCGTAACGTATCTCAAGCGACCTAAGTAGCCTCTAGGTTGTTAGTAGGTGGGTTTGAGATGATCATAGAAGAATTCCAAACCCTAAAATGCATGTCCTTGGGTTGTGAGGCAACCACGACCCTTATACTCAATCTCAGAGCTTAAAAACCCCGTTTCATCCAATTCCTTCAGAATCCTTCCTCTTACCACCCCATTCTTTAACTTTTTCTAAGTCTTTTCACATTAGGCATAAATCCTAATGTGTAAAAGATAGAAAATCATAGTTAGACAAAAATTTACTATAAATGGTAAATATAGGTAAGAATTAGACGTTTGACCATTCCAATTATGGAATCTCTTGTAATAAATAGGTTAATTGGATGGATTAGCTTCTCCTACCCTAAAATAATATGTTACATGATATATAAACTTATTCTGGTTTATAAACTGGCCCTGGAACGCCCCAAATAGAGTTTTGGGCCTATCTAGGCCAAAATATAATGAATTAGGGTGGGTCCCACACATATTTGGGGTCCCTAGGGCAGGGAGAACCCGACTCATATGGCCGGGCCAGCCAAAGTGCAAGTTGGCCGGTGATGGCATCGCCAGTTTGGTGATGCATCGCCGTACGATGGGCCCCACTTGATCTTAAATTTGGGCCGACGCCCTAAATGGGTTAGGGCACCCCTCCTATGTATGGGTCGCACGTCAAAACCCCCCCAAAACCCTATCTCCTTCACAACAGCCCCCTTCATGCTCTCCTTTTTACGTTTCTTCCTGCTCTCCCCTGAAATCTCGGTGTCAATCCTCTCCCAATCCCCTTTTCTACTAAAACCGACGCCTACCCACTTGTTTACAGCTGTTCACAGCTCTCTCTCTCTCCAATCTCGTCTGTGGAAGTTCTCACAACCTCCAATCAAGGCTGAAATCGTGTGAGCTTCCATTCCCATTTAGTTTTCTCTTTTCCTTTTGAGAATCTAGCCTTTGGGAGCTTGATTCATCCCTCTACAACACCTAGATTTGCTTCAATTCATTTGGGCAGCCATTTCTCCCCATTTTCCTCTTTTTTCGTGGCTCTTGTGGAGGCTCTTTTATCTTTTTCTCCCTTTCCGCCATCCTCTCTCTCATGGGAAAGAGGAAGACCGCCGTTGATGAAGCGGGGCCTAGTCGCCCTTCATGATTAAGAAAGCTGAGGATTGGCGCCGCTAGCTCAAGCGTCGCCGTAGGTCCAAGTACAGCTCGTGAGTTTCACACAAAGCGGGATTTAGATCCCCATGCTCACGTAGGGCGAGTACTGTTAGCAGAGTTGCCTCATAGTGCTTATACATATCGCAAGGTCCTATTTGAAGCGCATGTGGATGAGCGGCTCGTCTGTGAATTTCTGTTTTTTGAGCGCATTGAAGCTGTCAATTGGGGTCCACTCTTTGAAGCCCGCTCTCGTGCAAATGTGAGCACCGTTCGTGCCTTCTATGCTCGTATCCGGGATCCTACATTAGAGCCATTGCAATTCAGGATTCCCTTTGACAGGGATAGGGAAGCTACGATCGATGTTCGGTTGATTGCTCGTATTTTAAAGGTGCCTCTTGATGAAGTTCATCCAAGTGCTAAGAATCTGAAGAGTGTTCGTGAGCGAAATCGCCGCACCAGGTTCTTATGTCGTGGTTTGGTTCTATGGCAGCCTAACAAGAGCTTCTTAGCATCCCACATGTCGAATGATTTTCACCTGCTACACCACATTTGCACGTTCAATTTGTATTCTAGGTCGACTAACCGTAGTGAATGTACATGTCTCATGGTTAATTTCTTGTATCAAGTAGGTCAGGGAAAGAATGTGTGTATGGCCCCCTTGGTGTTGTGACAGATCGTCCTCGTAGCGAAATCAAGAAGAATGTCTGAGTCACTTCCTTTTGGCCGGTTCATATGTAAGATTACGCTTGAGTTTGTATACAGACTTGGGCCAGAGTTGCCAGTACCGATTCACTACATTGACGAGTCTACCATGGACAAGATGAAGATCGGGCCTCGGCAGCGTGAGGCTCAGCTTGATGAGGATAGCGAGGGCGATTATGATGGCGAAGAGGATGCAAGTAAAGAAGAAGCTGGGGCAGAAATAGAGGAAGAAGCCCAGGGAGAAGAAGAAGAGGAGGCTCAGGATACTGATGAGAGCCCTCCTCCAGCGACTCAGGCTACTAGAGATGCTCACATTGCCCGACTTGAGGAGATTTAGGTTGCCTTGCGACAGGAAGTCCAGGAACTTCGGGTAGAGGTTGAGGATACCAAGGCCGTCATGAAGAGAAAATTTGGAAAGGTGACTCGCACCTTGAAGGAGATCCTATGTTGCTTGCAGGATAAGGGTACTCCTCCTCCATCCCCAGACTCGGACTAGTGACCTAGATCCAGATGTTGTTCGTTGGAGTTAGTTGTTTCCTGCTTTCTGTGTGTAAGCCTGATAAGGCTAGTAGTTTGCTTATGTTGCTGTGGTAGCTTTGACTGGCTTAGTTTCCCATGTGTTTCTTGTCATGATACATGTAAAGATATATCTCTTGTATTGTGACAATTTTGATTAAATGAAATGCATGGAATGTCTTTTGCTCGTTATGTGAATGATTGTGTGGTGGTGTGTTTGTGCTATCATTGAAACTGACAAGGTTGCGCCCTATTTTGAATATAGGGAATGCCGCCTAAGGCTATGGGGAGCACAGCTCAACTTACTTTGGGTGAGGCTATGGATCGGGCTCCTCCCCAGAGCGATGAGCATACGGACCCTGCTGTGGGCCCGATTTCTGAGACTGCACATGAGTCTCAACCTTCCACAGGTCCTACAGCTGGACTGCCACCTTTCACATCGCCTGTCAGAGAGCAGTACCGTGCATCTTCCTCGACGCAGTATGTGCCGCAGCATGCTCCACCTCCTGATAGGTTTGAGCAGATGATGGCCATGATGCATCAACAGCACCAGCAGCTCTTGACTACGATAGCAAGGGCTCTAGCCCAGGGTGGGAGTGCGACTCCACCTGCAACCCCTGTACATCCAGCTGAGGATGTCGGTACTTTGACTCAGGATGAGGGCATGGCTCATCCTGCACCTTTTGCTCACCCTACGGGGTATACTGCCGATACACAAGGCCTACTCGAGCGATTCCAGCGCTTGCGGCCTCCTACTTTTACGGGTTCTCACAGACCCGAGGAGGCCGAGTATTGGCTCGACTGTGTGTCGAAGATACTACGGATGCTGCATTGCTCAGAGCCTGAGTAGGTTGAGTTGGTTACGTTCATGTTCGAACAGGAGGCCAGCTTATGGTGGGATAGCATATTACGGATAGTTGCTGCTGATTATATCTGGACTTGGACAGCGTTCGAGTTCCTTTTTCACGAGAAATACTATCCCCAGACTTACAGGCACGAGAGGGAGAATGAGTTTCTACACCTCAGACAGGGAGGTATGTCTGTGACAGAGTATGAGCATCGGTTTACTGAGTTGGGCAGATATGTCCCGACTATACTTGCTGACGAACAGATGCGCATACGTCAATTTTTTGAGGGCTTACGACCGGACATTCGGTCGAAGATGTGTTGCATCAGCATTCCCTCCTATGCTGAGCTGATTCACATGTCTATGTGGGCAGAGCAGGATGTTGATCGGCTTGAGCGATCTCATGGCCCTATTGTTCCTAGGCCACAACCGGATATGCAGGACAGGCCATTTACTAGCAAGAGGCCTCTCATCAACCCTCCTCCTAGGGCTTCAGCGCCAGTACCCCCGTTGCGGCGCCCTGATGTCTCATGTATTTATTATGGCAGACCGGGTCATACAGTAGGGAGTTATTTTTCTCGGATGCGGGATAGCGGGTTCTCGCCTCCGCAGAAGATCGACCGTCCCCGCCCCCAGGCATTATCTGCCTCGCCTTTACGGTCGGCTCTTACGCATCCTTCCTTCAGACCCCCCGTACCTCCATTCCGACCGCCTCTACGGCCTATGATACCGCGGTCGAACTGGCCACAGTAGGCTCGGATACACACCTTGACAACAGGGGCAGCCGAGACAGAGACTACTCAGCCCTTGTCCTTTGAGGTCACCGCCCATATTGGAGGTACTCCTATACTCGTGATGGTGGATACTGGATCCACGATTTCATTGATATCGCATTCCATAGTCAAGCACCTTGGGTTACCGACTATTCGGATGGATGGAGTGCGAGTCCTATCAGCTCACGGGGATTTTTCTGATGCCACCCTGATGTGTGAGGGTTGCTTGATGGATCTAGGAGGCAGGACCATGTCTATTGATCTTGTCGTCGACCCTTCTCTCGTTTATCTCGACGTCATTCTTAGCATGGATTGGCTGACTGCAGTGAGGGCCAAGATTGACAGCGAGACCCGTGTAGTGACGGTATACGAGCCAGAGGGCACGCCTTTTACATTTTCAGTGCGGGTAAATCTCCCCTTCCGTATACTTAGCTATGCTTCTTTACTACGGGACGCTGATGCCCCGACACTCGAGCATACGCCAGTCGTCCGTGATTTTGGAGACCTGTTCAGGAAGATCCCTGGTTTACCGCCTCAGCGAGAGATTAATTTTACTATCCATCTGGTGCCTGGTTCTACGCCCGTCTCACTGCCAACGTATCGCATGACACCGTGTGAGATGGAGGAGTTGAGGAAACAGATTGATGATCTGTTGGAGGTTGGCTTCATTCGACCGAGTGTGTCTCCTTGGGGAGCACCAGTTCTGTTCGTGAAGGAGGATGGTTCTATGCGATTGTGTATTGATTATCGCAGGCTGAACCAAATCACGGTGAAGAACAAGTTCCCTTTACCCAGGATCGATGACTTGTTTGATCAGTTGAGAGGGGCGCAGTACTTCTCGAAGATTGATCTTCAGTTAGGATATCATCAGTTGCACGTCAAGGATGAGGACGTATAGAAGACAGCATTCAGGACCATCTTTGGCCACTATGAGTTCCTTGTGATGTCGTTCGGTCTCACGAACGTACCAGCCGTGTTCATGGATCTGATGAACAAGGTATTTTGGTCATTCTTCTATCGATTCGTCATTGTGTTCATAGACGACATTTTGGTATACTCCAGGAGTCGAGAGGAGCATGAGGAGCACTTACAATTGGTCCTGGATACACTCAGGCAGCATTAGTTGTTCGCACAGTACAAGAAGTGATACTTCTGGAAGCAGGAAGTGAAGTTCCTGGGACACGTGGTGTCCAAGGATGGGATGGTAGTTGACCCGTCTAAGGTAGCTGCAGTTCAGGACTGGGAGCAGCCTGGTTCTGTCACTGAGGTGAGGAGTTTTTTGGGTCTTGCTGGCTACTATCGATACTTCATTCAGGATTTCTCGAAGATCGCCAAACCTCTATCTCAGTTGACACAGAAGGATGTGAAGTTCGCCTGAAATGATAAGGCGGAGTCAGCTTTTCAGGAGCTGAAAGACAGACTTACGTTCGCCCTTGTGCTAGTATTGCCAGAGAAAGGGGTTAAATACACGATATACACTGATGCGTCTAGCGTTGGTCTGGGTTGTGTCCTTATGCAGAAGGACAGGGTAATTTCGTATGCCTCGAGACAATTAAGGAAGCACGAGGAGAATTACCCTACACACGACGTGGAGTTGGCAGCCGTCATATTCGCATTGAAGCTCTGGAGACATTACCTCTATGGAGAGGAGTTCGAGCTCTTTTGCGACCACAAGAGCCTCAAGTACATATTCACGCAGCGAGACTTGAATATGAGGCAGCGGTGATGGATGAAGACTTTGAAGGACTTCAAGTTCGAAGTCTCCTACCATCCTGGCAAGGCGAACCTTGTGGCTGACGCGTTGAGCTGCAAGAAGGTGATAGAGTTTGCGGCTCTACTGATGGTTGCTGAGTGGGACATGGTTGAATTTTTGCGAGACTTTGAGCAGAAACTCACTGTGGAGGAGCCGTATGAGTTTATTGGACATGTGCAGGTGTGATCTCAGATCGATGACAGAGTCATCGCGGTGCAGGGGGATGATGTGCATCTGATTGAGCTTCGAGAGCAGGCCAGTGATGATGCAGGCACCGAGTGGCGAGTTGGCACGGATGGGAGCTTACATTATCGTGGCCGCCTATGCGTCCCAGACATTCTCGACTTGAGACGAGAGATTCTCAAGGCTGCACACTGTACCAGACTTGCGATGCATCCGGGCAGCACTAAGATGTATCGCGATGTGAGGACTTATTGGTCGGAAGGTATGAAGACCCACATCGCAGAGTTCGTGTCACGTTGTCTCACTTGCCAGCAGGTGAAGGAAGAGCATCGCTGACCACCTGGACTCCTTCAGCCTATGCCGATCGCTGAGTGGAAGTGAGACTTCATTTCCATGGATTTTATCTCAGGACTGCCGAAGACTAGGAAGGGACATGATTCTGTATGGGTGATCGTCGACCGTCTGACGAAGTCGGCGCACTTCCTACCGATCAGAGTTACGAACTCTGTAGACGAGCTTGCTAGGCAGTATATCAGAGAGATCGTGCGTTTGCATGGAGTTCCCTTAGAGATCGTGTCGGACAGAGACACGCGCTTTACTTCTATTTTTTAGACTCGCATTCAGGAGGCTATGGGTGTGAAGTTAAAGTTTAGTACAGCCTTCCACCCACAGACAGACGGACAGACAGAGCGGGTGAACCAGATTCTAGAGGACATGTTGCGGGCTTGCACATTAGATTTCAAGGACAGTTGGGATGATTGTCTTGCATATGCGGAGTTCGCGTACAAAAATAGTTTCCAGGCGAGTATCGGTATGGTACTGTATGAGGCGTTGTATGGGCTACCTTGTCGATCACCGCATTGCTGGGCAGAGGTCGGTGAGCGTAGATTGATCGGCCCATAGTTAGTGCAGGCGACGTCGGATAAGATCGACATCATTAGACGCCGGCTTCTCACAGCGCAGAGTAGACAGAAGAATTATGTCGATACAAAACGGCGCCTGCTAGAGTTCGCGGTTGGGGATCATGTATTTTTATGCATTTTCCCTATGAAGGGAGTCCTTCAGTTTGGGAAGAAGGGGAAGCTGACACCGCGATTCATTGGACCATTTCAGATTCTCAACCATGTGGGTGCAGTGGCTTATCGTCTAGCTTTGCCTACGCCTCTCGCGAGCGTTCACAACGTATTTCATGTTTCTATGCTGAAGAAATACATTTCTGATCCTTCCCATATCATCAGATGGGAGCAGGTGCAGTTAGGAGAGGATGTTACATATATACTGCGACCGACGCGTATACTAGACAGGAAGGAGCAGGTACTGTGTAGCAAGGTCATCCCCCTTGTGAAGGTGTTGTGGACGCATCACTCTGAAGAAGAGGCTACCTGGGAGGCAAAAATCGAGATTAGAAAGAACTACCCAGAGCTTCTCGAGGAGTACGAAAAGGTACAAATTTTGAGGATGAAATTTTTTTGTTAAGGGAGGTAGATTGTAACGCCTTGGAAAAATCCGAACTAAGACTCGAGTACCAACTCAATCGGAAATCGCTTAGGATTAATTCCTTTAGAAAATAAGCGTAAGTTAGCTAGCGCAATGCTAGCGTAGCTGTGAAATTGTCTCTGAACACTTTAAATATGTTCTACAAGACCCAAAACTTGTAGAACCAATGACGTCGTAATACCCTAAAACCTAGGATCAAACTCTAAACTCGTTTGCTCTCAGGAACCTTCTGAAACTTCATATTGGATTTAGACCGCGCATCGAAAGTCCAATACCTACAATCTTAGACCATTTCAACCGCTTAGCTGGACTTGACAATCATTTCGAAAATCAAGCCCAACCGACGTTTAGAGGCTATTTCATTGAGGCCGGAGTGAAGAGAGTGAGAAATGGGTTAGATTTGGAAATTTTAATCCAAATCTCGCACGTGACTTGGCGCGTTATTATTAAGCGTTCTGACCGTCAGAATTTAGCCAAATTACACCCTCGGATCAGGAAAAATTTCTCTTTCATATCATGAGACTTGTAAACCTGATTTTTATACCATGACCGCTGAACTGAAACTGGACTGCCACATGCGATCTATGAACTCTGCCGGACTGAAAACTGGGTGTGAGCAACATCCAGTGACCATGAGCTTAAGTCCGATGGCGTTCGACCAGGGGACCTCCCGAAATGCTCTTTTAGATCGAAACAGCCCCGATTTGATTATAACCTAAGTATATATTGTTCCTAAGTCTAAATAGGTGAGGTCTCAGCCTATATAAGGGCTTTAAACTCTCACATATCTCACCCATCCGAATTTGCTAGAAACCCTAGCTAGAGAGAGAGAAAGTGAGAGATTGTGGGAGACCTTGTGAGAGATCTTCCTACCGATTGCTCCACCTTTTGCACATACCGAAGCAACGCGTTCGAATCACTTTTCCGGTGATTTTCAACACACTTCTAGGTAAGGAAAACCCTAACTACTTGCTGATATAGGATTCCGTCGATTCAAATAGCAAAATAGCTTATACATCTTGTGCATTAGGTCGCCGCTACGCTGTTGACGAAGCGTATACGTTCCGTTCGAAATGATACACGTCTAGGGCAAAAGGTGCGGATTTTAGACGCTTTGATTGACTGATTTCAAAGCTTTCAATGTCGTTTAATAGTAGATTATCGACGGCAACGCCGTTTGACATGTACAACATGCTATCCGTTTTCTATTTCGTAAACGTATGGAAAATATGAGATTTAGGGCATTTTAGTCATTCGTAGGAAATACTTTTTACATCCATATTTTGCTGAAATATTTGTCATGGCTTTTTACCGTGTTAGGATATTAGGAATGCGTGCATGATCTGTTTGGCGAAGAGATTTGCCCTAATACGCACTTTGGGTCGACATACGCTATGTAGACTAAAGTGTGTAGACTAAGTGTTTGTATAAATGTTTGTACCAGTATGTATTGAGTAAATGGAGTTGTTTCAAAACACGGAGGAGAAGTTCTCCTCATCATCATATAAGTCTGGCTCCACTTCACAAGCAGTGCCATCACCTGCAACTAAAATAGGGACTGGTGAGTGTTCGAAACACCATCCCATAACGTGGGAGTGAGTGATCAACTCAGTGGGATAAGAGAGCAAAGATTAACATGTTATCAAATCAATCATGTGTTAATAGTAAAGCAAACAATTAAACATTCCTAGATACTGTTGTTAATGCATGCATGAAATGACATGATGGATGCTCTCACCGACATACTCCCTCATACGGCACCATCTCACTCCCGCGGCATCCTTTCTTACCACAGTGCTCCACATCTTCCAGGCACATGTAATGCGATATGAATAATGATTACCGGGTTATTATTAGTCCTTTTCATACATTAGGATTGGGAATCTAAGGTACTTCGCTTATATCAATCCCAACACAGATCCTGTCTAGGGTCGTCACTCCTAGAAATCACATACGATGTTATATTTGTAGGTCGCTGCAAGGGCTGTCAGGGCTGTTGCTCGCACTCGTTGCACCTCTCCTCCATCATCTTATCAATACACGCCTAGTTATATCCTTAAGACTGCATCAGGACTCGTCGCCCCCATGCGGTGTCAGGATAAACTTAAGGTCACTACAAAGGGCTCGTCACCTGATCAGTGTAGGCCGACAGCAAGAATATAGTGTCTCATGCCACCATAATCTGCTCAGAGTAGGGTGCTCACTGGTCACTACAGGGAGGTTTATGGCCCCAGCGTAGGCCGACAGCTCGACCACGGTGTCCCATACCACCATACCCGGCTCATGAGTCTTTATGGATCAAGGTACCATGGTTAACAGGGTTTCGAATGGTAAGTTCAGTACCCTAGGTTCAAGCAGTTATGACTCATACAAGGTGAACATACAATGGCCAGTCGGGTTACTTGACGGGATTGACTAGTACGGGTGCATGTCAAGCTGAACGACATGAAGTGCATAAAACACTTCGTGTGGCCTAAGCACTGCCGCCAACTCAAAACATGACTCGTGTTCATCGACGCGTCCACTGCAACAAATAGAAGCTAACCACGAATTTACTCTGTTACCGACTGCCTGGACTAAGCATAGCCCCAAACATTTGTAAGTCAACATCAGTAATCATATGTGAGTAATGGAATTGAAATACAACAATAGAAGCATGGTGAAACATGTTATAACTTACCACTTAAACAAATCATCCAACACATGAATTTCATACATATAATGAAATCCGTACATATAGCCAACATGGTGAAAATCATATACATTAGCATGTTGATTGAGAATTCAATCTCAAAACCAATACACAACACCATTTACTCAATACGTACTAATACAAACATTTATACAAACACTTAGTCTACACACTTAAGTCTACATAGCGTAAGTCGACCCAAAGTGCGCATTAGGGAAAATCTCTTCGCCAAACCAATCATGCACACATTTCTAATATACTAACACGACAAGAAGCCATGACAAACATTTCAGAAAAATATGGATGTAAACAGTATTTCCTACAAATGACTAAAATGCCTTAAATCTCATATTTCCCGTACGTTTACGAAGCAGAAAACGGACAGCATGTTCTACATGTCAAACGACATTGTCGTCGATAATCTACTAGTAAACGACATTGAAAGCTTTGAAATCAGTTAATCAAAGTGTCTAAAATCCACACCTTTTGCTTTAGATGTGTATCGTTTCGAACGGAACGAACACGCTTCGTCAACAGCGTCAATACGATCTAATGCACAAGTACATAAGCTACTCTGCTATTTGAATCAAAGAAATCCCAAATCAGCAAGTGGTTAGGGTTTTCCTTACCTAGAAGTGCATTGGAAATCACCGGGAAAGTGATTTGAACGCGTCGCTTTAGCACGTGCAAAAACTAGTGCAAGTGGCAGGAAGATTTCTCCTACACTCACTCACAATCTCTCACTTTCTCTCTCTCTAGCTAGGGTTTCTAGCAAATTCGGATGGGTGAGATATGTGAGGGTTTAAAGCCCTTATATAGGCCAAAACCTTCCCACATTAGGCTTGGGAACAAGGTACACTTAAGTTATAACCAAAACGGGGCTGTTTCGATCCAAAGGAGTGTTTCGTGAGGTCCCCTGGCCGAATGCGGTTGGACTTAAGCTCATGGATACTAGATTCTGTTCACATCAAGTTTTCAGTCCGGTAGAGTTCCCAGATCGCACGTGGCGGTCTAATTTCAGTTCAGCGGTCATCGCACCTAAATCAGGTCTACAAGTCTCATTATATGAAAGAGAAATTTTTCCTGATCCGAGGGTGAAATTTGGCTGAATTATGATGGTCTGAACGCTTAATAATAATGCGCAAAGTCTCGTGCCAGATTTGGATTTAAATTTTTAAATCTAACCCATTTCTCACTCTTTTCACTCCAGGCTCAATGAAATAGTCTTTGAACGTCGGTTGGGCTTAATTTTCGAAATGATTGTTAAGTCCAGCTAAGCGGTCATAGCGGTCTAAGATTATAGGTATCGGACTTTCGACGCGCGGTCTAGATCCAATACAAAGTTTCAAAGGGTTCCTTAAAGCAAACGGGTTTAGAGTTTGATCCTAGGTTTCGGGGTATTATAGCGTCATTGATTCTACAATTTTTGGGTCTTGCAGAACGTTTTTAAAGCGATCAGGGACAATTTCGCAGCTACTCTATCGTAGCGCTAGCTAACTTACGCTTAATTTCTAAAGGAATTAATCCTAAGTGATTTCTTTGGCTTTGGAAGTGGGTTCTGAGAGGTTACCAAGGTGTTATAGTTGACCCATTGCCTAAGGACGTCTAATCCCAGGTTGGCAAAAATCTGGAGTGTTACAATCTACCCCCCTTAAAATAAAATTTCATCCCCGAAATTGGCTAAGGGTAATGAGTCCCTAGAGAGACTTTAGTATTGGCATTCTAAGGAAGGTTCAGATCCTATTGAGTGACCTAACCTTACGTATAACCTAAATCAACTGTTTTGATCCTGGGCTAGTGGAGAAGGGGTTAACCACGCTTTCGCTGTGCCACTCTGATCTAACGGTTGCATTGGCTGACCTAACTAGATTGGACTCAAAATGTTCTACCCCCCTTAAAACTTAGTTCTACTTAAGGTTCAAGAATCTATGTATCGATCCGTATATCGGAACAAGGTACAACTTAGGGGCTATCCTTGACATAAAATGGGAAACAACCTCTCATTACATTGGTCTTCCTTTGTTAGTGATGCGTTCTATGGCATTGGTACCTATGGTTGTAGAAATAAGCCTACTCTCTATTGGCTAGATGTCCTCAACATTTCTCAAAGGCAAAGTAATAACTTTTGGTTGTAAATGGTCGAGCCAACACAGAAGAAAAGTTGTGTAGTGGGTCTGAGCCGGATACATAGACTTTCTGCCTAGAACAGAAAATTTACCGTATCAGTTCTTAATCTTAGACGATGCTGATCTTTTGCTTGATCAGAGCATTGGATTTATTAGCAACTACTAGGATTGAGAAGTCAATTCAAACCGCGAATACCTCTCTTATATATACAGTTCCTTTACTCCGCGTTCTCGAATGCAATAGGCCCTTGAGGAAGGCAATTCAAAGGGGCGAGCTGGTTTATTCTAAACTCATTCTGAGGGATTTATAGTTTTCCCTGAGAGTGAATGGTTCTAAGGTTAGACAACTTTCTTAAGGGTTATAACAGAACTCTATAAGTATTAAGGGGATCTATCAAAGGAATGAGGTTCTATCCTGACCAAATCTAGCCTACTATTCCTTTGCATATATAGGCCTTACACTACTTAATTCAACAAGTAGTCTAGTCTGTAATTCACTCGCTATAATCCAAAACCTAAGCCTATAAACTAAATGGTTTCAAACCACTTCTACTACAAGGGACTGTTCTATCGCTTAGAGTCTAGTCGTCAGATCTTTCAAATCTAGGGATACTAACTCTAGGTCCAATACTCTAAATGTCTTAGCACTAGATGATCATTGTTTATGGACTAGGCTACTGCGCTCGGTCTTCCTCTATTCCATGAGAGAGAGGATGCTGGAAAGGGAGAAAAAGGCTAAAATTGCCTCACAAAAACCATGGAAAAATGATGGAAGTGGGGAGAAATGGCTGCCCTGATAGACTGAAACGAATCTAAGCCCTGTAGAGGGATAGATCAGGCTCTCAAAGGCTGGATTTTCAAAGGAAAAGGAAAACAATAAGTGGGAATGGAACTCACCCGACTTTCAGCCTTGATTGGCGGTTGTGGGAGCTTCAAACAACGAAAATGGAGAGAGTGGGGAGTACCTACTGGCGTGGACGATGGAGTGGGATCGTTTCTAGCAGAAAATGGGAATGGGAATGGTTTGGAGACGTGATTTGAGAGGGAGGCAGCAAGAAAATCGAAAAGGGAGGGCTTGAGGACATTTTTTTGTGAAGGGAGATGGGTTTTAGGGGGTTTAAAGGTGCGAACCACCCATGGGGGAGGTGCCCTACCCCATTTAGGGCGTCCGCCCGACGCACGGCTCAAATGGGGCCCACTGGTCTGCGATGCATCGCCGAACCGGCGATGCCATCACCGGCCGACCTTCAATCCGGCCGGTCCGGACATATGGGTCGGGTCCCCCTGCCCTAGGGACCCCAAATATGTGTGGAACCCACCCTAGTTCGTTGTACTTTGGCCTAGATAGGCCCAAAACTCCATTTGGGGCGTTTCAGGGTCAGTCTGTAAACTAGAATGAGTTTATGCATCATGTAGCATATGATTTTGGGATAGGAGAATCTAATCCATCCAATTAACCCATTTATTACAATATATTCCATAATTAGAATAGCCAAAAGTCTAATTCTTACCTATATTTACTATTTATAGTAAATTTTTATCGAAGCATGATTTTCTATCATCAACACATTAGGATTTAAGCCTAGTGTGAAAATACTTAGAAAAGGTTGAAGAATGGGGTGGTACGAGGAAGGATTCTGAAGGAATTGGATGAAACGGGGTTTTTAAGCCCTGAGATTGAGTGTAAGGGTTGTGGTTTCCCCACAACCCAAGGACATGCATTTTTGGGTTGGAATTCCTCCTAAGAGCATCTCAAACCTGACAATTAACGACCTAGAGGTGAATTAGGTCACTTCACGTGACCATGGATGCGTTACGGACTCGATCAAATGATCGATTTGACTAAACTTCACCTATTGGAGAAACTACGATCCTATAAGTGTTTCTAGGTTTTTCTCGCACCCACCTAAGTCAAAGGGGCAACAGCATACATCGCGTGGCCATAACCCAGGTCCAGTTTAATCTCAATCATGCTCTGATACCATCTGTAACACCCTGAAAATCGAGGGTCGGGTAAAAACCCAACATCCGAGTTCCAGAACGTCACTTATGCAACATAGATAATGATAAATGCATGTTGTCTGTAGAATGGAATTAAACAAGATTGAGACTAAGCCAGAACAGCATATCATACTCCAGAGACAGTTAAATTAGCAAGCGGAAGACTGTGATAAATACATAAAACATATAATTGATTGTAAGTCTCCAGAGTGTGAACATGTTACCAGGTTAATTAAATACATGTATACTCCAAAAATAGAAAGAAAAGAATATACATGAGTGCTCTAAAAATATGAAATGACAAGTGTCAAGGTATCTAATCAACCTCCCTGTAATCCCGTCGATCAAAACACGGAGGAGAAGTTCTCCTCATCATCATATAAGTCCGGCTCCACTTCACAAGCAGTTCATCACCTGCAACTAAAATAGGGACTGGTGGGTGTTCGAAACACCATCCCGTAACGTAGGAGTGAGTGATTAACTCAGTGGGATAAGAGAGCAAAGATTAGCATGTTATCAAATCAATCAGTGTTAATAGTAAAGCAAACAATCAAACATTCCTAGATACTGTTGTTAATGCATGCATGAAATGACATGATGGATGCCCTCACCGACATACTCCCTCATACGGCACCATCTCACGCCCGCGGCATGCTTTCTTACCACAGTGCTCCACATCTTCCAGGCACATGCAATGCGATATGAATAATGATTACCGGGTTATTATTAGTCCTTTTCATACAGCAGGATTGGGAATCTAAGGTACTTCGCTTATATCAATCCCAACACAGATCCAGTCTAGGGTCGTCACTCCTAGAAATTACATACGATGTTATACTTCTAGGTCGCTGCAAGGGCTGTCAGGGCTGTGGCTCGCACTTATTGCACCTCTCCCCCATCACCTTATCAATACAGGCCTAGTTATATCCTTAAGACTGAAAGGGCCTAGCTATATGCCCTAGAGGGGGGGTGAATAGCGCAATGCCAAATAAAACTAATAACAACGGAATAATAAAAGATTTAAACCACAATGCTGAATATAAAATAATCACAATAGCCTAAAATAAAGAGATTAATACTTTATTAGTTCTAAGGATAACCTTACACCAAAAAACAGAGGTTTAAGGTAGGACAACCTTATTTCTAGAACGTCCTTAATATCACAAACCAAAGAGGAATAATAAGTAATGAAATCAAAATAACTTGCGAAAAATAAATCCTAAGTTATTACAATATTCATCCAAACTTGCTAGAAGTAATTACAACATTCATCCACAAACACAAACCACAAAACTGAATGAATAAAGGAATGAAAGAATGAAGCACATCCACAACACAACGATATATAGTGGTTCGCCTGTGTGTACACCAACTGTTATCCAACAGCCACACAGATTGCTACTCCTCTCCTAATATCCTCACACAGGGGATATTAGCATGCACTATCAAAATAGGTTTCACAGGTTCACCTAAAACCTTCACAATTGTGTCTTTGATCTTGGGCTTACACAGTCCAAAAACCCCACAATCTAAGTTTTCTGGCTCTCCTCAGATAACCACTACAATGAGATTTTTCTGGCGAATCTCAAACAAAAACCAGAGAAAGTAAATTACAAAACATGTAAAATACCTGAATCACCTTTTGAAGAAGCCCGTTAGAACCAATCGGAGTAGAAGTTTGATTCGACGTTCAAAGTCCAATACTCACTTTAAGAATGGTTCTAAGTCTAATTGATTTTAGATCAAACGGGCCAGATCTATTTGATTTTGAATCCAAGAAGAAGGAATATCAAAAATTCTCCTTTTCTAATAAGATTGCAATGTAGATCAAAATCAAATAAAAATAAGCTAGAAAAAGGAATATTAAATAAGCACAATGTAGCTTAAAATAAACACAAACTTATCTCAGAGAATAGCCTAAAGAATGCTTGAATAGAATTGATTTGAAATGTTAAAACTCTAAAGTTCGTGCTCTATTTATAGCCTGAAAAATCCCGTCTACGACTGGTCTTAGGATCCTAGGACTGGTCATAGTATCAAATATTTTTGAAAGATTTCCACAGGATAAGATTTTCAATTCCACGACCGGTCCTGGGTGGTCTACGACCGGTCGTGGGTCACCTACGACTGGTCGTGGATCACCTACAACTGGTCGTAGGACCCCAAAAATGGTGGCTGGAGTTTGAGTCGTAGGGCTACGACCGGTCGAAGTATGAGTCGTAGCAGGACTGGTCGTAGGATGTCCAGGACTGGTCGTAGGATGGATAGAAAGATTTGAAAATCTTCAACTACCTAGGACTGATCCTGAAAAACTTAAGACTGGTCGTAGCAAAGCTAGGACTGGTCTTGAAGTCCCTAGGACTGGTCTTAGAACACTCCAAACAAGCATAATAAAGTATATGGATTATGTATCCGGAATGACTTACAGTAAAGCCCATCCTAAGGTCAATCTAAGGTCAAACAAACCTTAAAGGTGAGATGGACATTGAAAGTCTGTTCTCTCAGATGACCCTTAAGAAAAGCTTGTGAATATACAAAACTTGTAGTAGGCCTTCATGAGCTTGATCTTGACTTGACAAAGTCTTCTAGTAAACTTGAACTTGATCAAATCTTGAACATGCAACCTTAAAAACTTCTATTCTTGATTTCTTCATCCAAGACTTAAAAACTTTCTTCATTTAAGATCTTGTCTTGAAATGCGATGTCTTGATATGTCTTGATTGTAATGACTGGTCTTCAAACATAAAACACAAGATATTCAAGATATAGATATA
The DNA here is from genome assembly GCA_037074715.1 of Magnolia kwangsiensis. NCBI lineage: Eukaryota > Viridiplantae > Streptophyta > Magnoliopsida > Magnoliales > Magnoliaceae > Magnolia > Magnolia kwangsiensis. The sequence continues at coordinate 77,488,356 of CM073578.1, forward strand.
GGTTTTGGCACCATAAAATTTGACAACTAAAGGGATATGAAATCATAGCACTTACAATCTCCCCCTTTGTCAAATCTGTGACAAAACACATAACATCAAAGATAATAAGGAATGATAAGTCATAAAATCACAAAATACTCTACTCCCCCTGAGTAATACGAGTATTGCTCATATAATCAGTACACAACATGAAAACCTCAAGACTTCAATCCACATATCCATCAATCCACATATCTTTCTCAATCAATACAAACAAATTTACTCCCCCTATCCGTATTACTCCCCTTTTAGCAATGCTTACTACTCCCCCTTTTTGTCACAAAATGACAAGGGAAAGGCACAATAAGAAGAAGAACATAGAGATTAAAAAGCAAATAATGAGAAAGAGATATGAACGGACATCATATAAATCTTAAGCATCAAGTCATAATCCATACTACAATATCCAAAAGACAATGTTATGAAACCATAATTCATAATACACACCCAAAATAAAAGGAAATGACATACTATCCAAAAGATAATTCACTTAATCTGATCCAGAGGAGGGAGCAGAGATAGTTGGATCAATCTAGTGTAAGCCCTTATTTATGCGACGAAGATATTTTCGCATGTACTTGAATCTCATATCATGGGCTATATTCATATTATCAACTTTTTCCTCCAATGCACGAAGGCGTGCATCAAAACTAAAAGGATCATAATCTGGATCATTAGGTGAATCAATTTTCATATCATCAAATAAGTCATCCATATTAACATCTTGTTGTGAAAGATCACCAGCTTCCTCTTCGTTTCCAGCAACACCACCAACACCTCCATCACCATCTTGCTCAACTTGGCCAGGAAGCAGATCCAATTTCATCTTATTAAGATTGGAATTGTTAAAAATAAGATGAAGAATTGGTGCCTCATTAATAGGTTTATCGACAAGCATGTGAATGGCTAAAACAGTCATAAGATAACCGAATGGAATATCACTATGACCCGGATGGAAACGAAATTGTATAATAGAATGACAAATCAAAGAAGGAAGACAGACCTTGGTTCCAAAAACAATAGAATGCAACACACGAACCATGAAAGAAGTCAACTCGGTTTTATTACCGGATCGAGGATATACATTGGAAATGAAGAAACGATGTAATATTCTGTAACTGGGTAACAGATACTTTGCAGGGATCGCATTCCCTTTGTGAGTCCAATGCACATCAATTTTACATAAATCTCTGGTTAACATGTGTTTTTCCGACTCTGAAGGTTTGTCGTATAAAGTATGAATCGGTATTCCTTCATCATTAACAGGTATATCCATAATACCTGATATCAAATGACGGTCTACTTCAAATTTCCCTTCTCTTGTATCAATTGAAAATGTTAAATTATCAAGGAAAAAATCTGAAATGCATGCTACCATTGATTGAGCAATGACTGGTATACAGACCCACCCCAAAGTAAAATGTTAGTCCAGCCTACAGATTCAAGAAGGGGAATGACACCATATGGAGCAATGTGATTTAGATCAGCGATATGCTCAACGATAATATTACAGACACGCAAATCCCGTACATCTTGAGTATCATCTTCGGGTGACCGAAGGTGCCGTTTAGTTATCGGTGCAGATCTGGATGAAGATGGACCACGGGATATTTTTTTTCCCTCTAGCATCCATATTCAAAAAGATATACAAAGAGCAAGCAAGATGCACAAAAGAAAGATGGGTTTTCTCTAGATTAGTAAATTGAGAGGAAACCCTTGAAAAACTCAACAAGAGATGAAATCAAGCTGTACTATGAACAAATCAAAGCATAGAGATCATGAATCTTCAAGAAAAATGATGAAATAGGACTTACTTTGAAGAAAAACTAGAAATCCTATGACTGGTCAAGCCACGACTCATCGTAGGTCGGTGTGGAAATGAAGAAGAAGGAGATTTTCTCCAAATTATATCACATTCACGAGATCCACGACCGGTCGAGTGTGGTTCATGACCGGTCGAACCACGACTGGTCGTGTACAACTACGACCAGTCGAGAATCGACCAAAAATGTATTTTTAATGAAAAAATTTAAAATTTAAACAATTACAATATGAAATATAATACACTATTATACATGCAAGTAAGAATATTCAATATAAAATGAAAATACCAAGATCAAATTTTAATTTATTAAACCTGCTTTTGTCAAGCAGTTTAGTAAATATATCAGCAAGTTGAGTTTCGGTTGGTATATATTCCAATGAAATAACTTTTTCTTCAACCAACTCACGAATGTAATGATACCTAATGTCAATATGCTTAGTACGTGAATGCTGGATTGGGTTTTTGGAAATGTTTATAGCACTGGAATTATCACAATGTAAGATCATTGAATCTTGATTAATTCCATAATCGTTAAGCATGCGTTTCATCCAAACTAGTTGAGTACATGCATATCCAGTTGCAATATATTCAGCCTCAGCAGTAGAGAGTGATATTGAGCTTTGCTTCTTTCTAAACCAAGAAACTAAGCAATTTTCAATGTAAAAACAACCACCACTGGTTGATTTTCTATCATCAATATTTGCAGCCCAATCAGCATCTGAATACCCGGCTAATTGAACATTAGTATCAAAAGGATACCAAAGTCCCAAATTTATAGAACTTGCGACATATCTAATAATCCGTTTAACAACAATAAGATGTGATTCCTTAGGATTAGACTGATATCTCGCACAAATACCAACATTAAATGCGATATCAGGTCTACTAGCAGTAAGATATAACAAACTGTCAATCATACTGCGATGTAATTTAGGATCTATATCTTTACCTGAAGAGTCTTTTGAGAGTCTTAATGTTGTACTCATAGGAGTATCAAAGTTCTTACCATTCTCAAATCCAAACCTTTTAACTAAGTTTGATGCATATTTGGTCTGGGAAATGAAAATTCCATCAGGTTGTTGTTTTACTTGCAACCCTAGAAAATAGTTAAGTTCGCCAACCATGCTCATTTCGAACCTTGATTTCATTAACTCTGCAAACTCAATAGACAAGTTAGAACAAGTAGATCCATAAATAATATCATCAACATATATTTGAACCATCAAAATATCATTGTTATTCTTTTTAACAAAAAGCGTCTTATCGACACTACCTACTTAAAAGCTATGACCAAGTAAGAATTTAGTCAATTTTTCATATCATGTCCTGGGTGCTTGTTTTAGACCATAAAGAGCCTTTTTGAGACGAAATACATGGTCAGATAACTTAGGGTCTTCAAACCCTGAAGGTTGTTCAACATACACTTCTTCATATAAATCGTCATTCAAGAAAGCACTCTTTACATCCATCTGATAGATTTTAAATTTTCTAAAACATGCGATGGAAATAAAAAGTCTGATTGATTCAAGGCGAGCGACTGGAGCAAAGGTTTCATCGTAATCGATGCCTTCAATCTGAGTGTACCCTTGTACAACCAGTCTAGCCTTGTTTCGTATAATATTTCCGAGTTCATCAGACTTATTTTTAAAGATCCACTTTGTTCCAATAATATTTTTATCTTTAGGTCTAGGAACAAGATACCAAACATCATTACGAACAAATTGATTAAGTTCATCCTGCATAGCAACTATCCAATTTTCGTCAGAAAGTGCTTCTTTTACGTTGACCGGTTCTATTTGGGATGTAAAACAAACATAATTACATATGTTCTCAAGTTGTTTGCGAGTACGAACTCCAGTGAGAGGATTTTCAAGTATTTGATTGGTTGGATGATCTTTAACAGTCCTTGGTTCAGATTCTTTTTGACTTGATGAGATATCTAGATTGTCAATAATAAGAGCTTCATCATCATCTGAACTTGGGGCTGGTGTATTCAAATGATCATCAACGACCACATTGATGGACTCTTGAATCACACCAATTCTCTTATTTAGAACCCTATAAGCTCGACTGTTCAAATAATAACCAAGAAAAATTCCTTCGTCACTCTTCGTATCAAACTTACCCAAATCTTCACGATCCCGTAAAATATAACACTTGCTGCCAAAAATCCGAAAGTATTTGACAATAGGTTTCTTTTCAAACCATAATTCAGTCTCATCGGTATGGACCATGTAACATGATTGAGTAGATGAGCTAGCATCACTAACGATGTAGCAATTTTCAGAAGTTCTGCGACCAGTTAATATAACAGAACCCCTTTTATTAACTATCTCACAACCTTGATTAGAAAAATTTACACTATGGTTGTTATCACATATCTGAGAAATGCTTAATAGGTTGTGTTTTAAACCCTCAACATATAAGACATTCTTAAATAAGGGAAGGTTATAAAGTTGAACCGTACCTTAGCCAATAATCTTGCAATTGCTTCCATCACCAAATGTGACTGACTCGTCAGTCATATCTTTAAGATCGGTGAATAAAGCTTTGTCACCTGTCATATGCCTGGAGCAACTACTATCTAGGTACTACTTTGAATGGCTTGTTGCTTTGAAAGCAGTGTGGGCAACCAAGCTGGCAACTTTAGGAACCCATTTCATAACTGTTTTGAGTTTAGGAGTATAGATGGTCTTTTTCTGTCTATTGTTGTAGGAACGACCTATAGAGTTCGACTTTAATAGCTCCTTGAGAAGATCAATAATTTTTTCAGCTAATTGATTTCGGTTTTGAAAATTAAAGTTGACATGGCTACTTTTAGGTTTTTGAAAAGTTTTTGAATTTTTAGAAAAACCTTGAAAAGTATTCTTTTCTTTTGAGTTTGAAGACTCTCCTTTTACAAATTTAGGAGCAGTGTTTTTTGTTTAGGAGATGTATTCTTATCATAGCCCAACCCGGATCGATCGCCACATTTTCTTGATCCGGACAATAATTTTTTCAATTTCGGATCACCTTGGGCATATCTCCATGTGTCTTTCAAACTCAGAAGAGAAGCTACCTTATTTTTTAGTTTCTCTTTTTCGAATTTCAAATCTTCAATTTGGGAGGTTTTGAAATCTAAATCATTTTTGATTTTTTCAAAAGAATTAGAAATATGAGACTTTTCTAAGACAAGAGACTCATAATCTTCCTTAAGCTTAGAAAATTTTTCTTTTTGTAATTTAAGCTTGATAGCAATTTTACAACTCTTTTTATAAAGGGCATTATAAGCATCTTGAAGATCATCTTTATTATCGCAATCACTATTCAGATTTTCTTCACTAGTTAAATCATCATGATCTGAATAGGTGATCTTGGCTAGAGTCATAAGGGCTTTAACACCATTGCCCGACTCGGTTTCAGAATCTTCTGATTTAGAAGAGGATTCAGAATCAGATGATTCATCCCAAGTAGCCATCATGCTTTTCCTTTTTGATTTGTCCTTTTTAGGACATTTGTTAGATAAGTGCCCATACTCTTGACAGTTGTAACATTGACTATCTTTCAAGGATTTACGAGTTCTAGGTTTAGATCGTCTCTTATCATTTGATTTTTGAAAATCAACCTTTTTCTTGTTTTTAAAAATTTTTTAAAACCTTTTTGCTAATAGTGTCATATCATCTTCGGTATTTTATGAATCCGAAGTACTCTCTTGTGAAACATTTTTAGATGATTTGAGAGCAATTGATTTTCCTTTAGGAGCCTTAAAGGATAACTCATAGGTTTAAAGTGAACCAACTAATTCCTCAACCCTCATCGTATCCGTATCACGAAGTTCCTGAATCGCGGTCACTTTAGAATTGAACCGTTCAGGAAGTGAACGTAGTATTTTTGTGCACACTTTACTTTCAGGGATTCTATCACCAAGACCCCACATAGAGTTCACAATGTCATTCAATCTAGTGTAGAAGTCCATAAACATCTCATTCTCCTCCATATGAATTTATTCAAATTTAGTTGTGAGGAGTTGGACTTTAGATTTCTTGACAATAGATGTACTCTCGTGTGTCATTTCTAATATATCCCATGCTTGTTTTGCATTTTCACAAGAAATGATTCTTTTGAATTCATCTGGTGATAATGCACAAGTAATTTCATTTAGTGCTTTTGCATTTGCACTACTTTCAGTTTTCTGAAGTGTGATCCAAAGCGAATAAGCCGTTACTTTCATAGATTTTGAACCATCGCCATTAATTACTTCAGTGATAAGAGGGTTCCATTCATTCACTGTGGCTAGCCACACACTTTCATCCAAGGATTTGAGGAAGATCCTCATCCTGACTTTCCAATAGGCATAGTTTGTGTCATTAAAGGGTGGTGGCCTAGTGACTGATAGGCTATCAAAATTTGACATCTTAATATAGCTCAGATCATTAGCTCAGTAAATAAATCCAATAAATAAACAATAAGCACGAGCTATTAGGCTCTGATACCACTTGAAAGGGCCTAGCTATATGCCCTAGAGGGGGGGTGAATAGTGCAATGCCAAATAAAACTAATAACAGCAGAATAATAAAAGATTTAAAGCACAATGCTGAATATAAAACATTCACAATAGCCTAAAATAATGAGATTGATACTTTATTAGTTCTAAGGACAACCTTACACCAAAAACTAGAGGTTTAAGGTAGGACAACCTTATTTCTAGAACGTCCTTAGTATCACAAACCAAAGAGGAATAATAAGTAATGAAATCAAAATAACTTGCGAAAAATAAATCCTAAGTTATTACAACATTCATCCACACTTGCTAGAAGTGATTACAATATTCATCCACAAACACAAACCACAAAACTGAATGAATAAAGGAATGAAAGAATGAAGCACATCCACAACACAACGATATATAGTGGTTCGCCTGTGTGTACACCAACTGTTATCCAACAGCCACACAGATTGCTACTCCACTCCTAATATCCTCACACAGGGGATATTAGCATGCACTATCAAAATAGGTTTCACAGGTTCACCTAAAACTTTCATAATTGTGTCTTTGATCTCGGGCTTACACAATCCAAAAACCCCATAATCTGAGTTTTCTGGTTCTCCTTAGATAACCACTACAATGAGATTTTTCTGGAAAATCTCAAACAAAAACTAGAGAAAGTAAATTACAAAACATGTAAAATACCTGAATCACCTTTTGAAGAAGCCCGGTAGAACCAATCGGAGTAGAAGTTCGATTCGACATTCAAAGTCCAATACTCACTTTAAGAATGGTTCTAAGTCTAATTGATTTTAGATCAAACGGGCTAGATCTATTTAATTTTGAATCTAAGAAGAAGGAATATCAGAAATTCTCCTTTTCTAATAAGATTGGAATGTAGATCAAAATCAAATAAAAATAAGCTAGAAAAAGGAATATTAAATAAGCACAATGTAGCTTAAAATAAACACAAACTTATCTCAGAGAATAGCCTAAAGAATGCTTGAATAGAATTGATTTGAACTGTTAAAACTCTGAAGTTCGTGCTCTATGTATAGCCTGAAAAATTCCATCTACGACTAGTCTTAGGATCCTAGGACTGGTCGTAGCACAAAGATTTTTAAAAAATTTCCGTGGGATAAGATTTTCAGTTCCACGACCGGTCCTGGGTGGTTTACGACCAGTCGTGGGTCACCTACGACTGGTCGTGGATCACCTACGACCGGTCGTAGGACCCCAAAAATGATTGCTAGAGTTTGAGTCGTAAGGCTACGACCGATCGAAGTATGAGTCGTAAAACTTTCAGGACTGGTCGTAGGATGTCCAGGACTGGTCGTAGGACAGACAGAAAGATTCAAAAATCTTCAACTACCTAGGACTGGTCCTGAAAAACTTAAGACTGGTCGTAGAAAAGCTAGGACTGGTCTTAAAGTCCCTAGGACTAGTCTTAAAGTTCCTAGGACTGGTCTTAGAACACTCCAAACAAGCATAATAAAGTGTATGAGTTATGTATTCGGAATGACCTACAATAAAGCCCATCCTAAGGTCAATCTAAGGTCAAACAAACCTTAAAAGTGAGATAGACATTGAAAGTCTGTTCTCTCAGATGACCCTTAAGAAAAGCTTGTGAATATACAAAACTTGTAGTAGGCCTTCATGAGCTTGATCTTGACTTGACAAAGTCTTCTAGTAAACTTGAACTTGATCAAATCTTGAACATGCAACCTTGAAAACTTCTATTCTTGATTTCTTCATCCAAGACTTGAAAACTTTCTTCATTTAAGATCTTGTCTTGAAATGCGATGTCTTGATATGTCTTGATTGCAATGACTAGTCTTCAAACATAAAACACAAGATATACAAGACATAGATATAGGTTTTGGCACCACAAAATTTGACAACTAAAGGGATATGAAATCATAGCACTTACAAAGACTGCATCAGGACTCGTCGCCCCTATGCGGTGTCAGGATAAACTCAAGGTCACTACAAAGGGCTCGTCACCTGATCACTGTAGGCCGACAGCAAGAATATAGTGTCCCATACCACTATAATCTGCTTAGAGTAGAGTATTCACTGGTCACTACGGGGAGGTTTATGGCCCCAACGTAGGCTGACAGCTCGACCACGGTGTCCCATACCACCATGTCCGGCTCATGAGTCTTTATGGATCAAGGTACCATGGTTAACAGGGTTTCAAATGGTAAGTTCAGTACCCTAGGTTCAAGCAGTTATGACTCATATAAGGTGAACATACAATGGCCAGTCGGGTTACTTGACGAGCTCGACTAGTACGGGCGCATCTCAAGCTGAACGACATGAAGTGCATAAAATACTTCGTGTAGCCTAACCACTGCCGCCAACTTAAAACATGACTCGCATTCATCGACGCGTCCACTATGGCAAATAGAAGCCAACCATGAATTTACTCTGTTATCGACGGCAACGCCGTTTGGCATGTACAACATGCTGTCCGTTTTCTGTTTCGTAAACGTATGGAAAATATGAGATTTAGGGCATTTTAGTCATTCGTAGGAAATACTTTTTACATCCATATTTTGCTGAAATATTTGTCATGGCTTTTTATCGTGTTAGGATATTAGGAATGCGTGCATGATCTGTTTGGCGAAGAGATTTGCCCTAATACGCACCTTGGGTCGACATACGCTATGTAGACTAAAGTGTGTAGACTAAGTGTTTGTATAAATGTTTGTACTAGTATGTATTGAGTAAATGGAGTTGTGAATGAGTGTTGAGATTGAATTCTCAAGTAATATGCTGATGTAGATAATTTCCATCATGTTGGCTATTTGTATTGATTTCATTATATATATGAAATGCATGTGTTCGATAATTTTCTTAAGTTGTATGTTATAACATGTTTCAACATGCTTATATTGTTGTATTTCATTTCCATTACTCTCATATGATTACTGATGTTGACTTACAAATGTTTGGGGCTATACTTAGTCCAGGTAGTCGGTAACAGAGTAAATTCGTGGTTGGCTTATATTTTCCACGAAGGACACGTCGATGAAAGCGAGTTGTGTTTTGAGTTGGCGGCAATGGTTAGGCCACACGAAGTGTTTCATACACTTCATGTCGTTCGACTTGCGATGCGCTCGTACTAGTCGAGCCCGTCAAGTAACCCGACTGGCCGTTATATGTTCACCCTGTATGAGTCATAATTGCTTGAACGTAGGGTACTAAACTTACCATTCGAAACCCTGTTAACCATGGTACCTTGATCCATAAAGACTCATGAGCCGGGCATGGTGGTATGGGACACCGTGGTCGAGCTGTCGGCCTGCGCTGGGGCCACAAACCTCCCCGTAGTGACCAGTGAGCACCTATGACTCGTGAGCCGATTGTGGTGGTATGGGACACTACATTCGAGCTGTCGGCCTACTCTGATTGGTGATGAGCCCTTTGCAGTGACCGCGAGCATATTCTGACTCTACGGGAGGCGACGACCCTTCCGTAGCGATGAGAGTACATTAGGCCTGTATTGATAAGGTGATGGGGGAGCGGTGCAACGAGTGCGAGCAACAGCCCTTGCAGCGACCTACAAATATAATATCATATGTGATTTCTAGGAGTGGCGACCCTAGACAGGATCTGTGTTGGGATTGATATAAGGGAAGTACCTTAGTTTCCCAATACTGCTGTATGAATGGACTAATAACAACTTGGTAATCATATCCACATCGCACTGCATGTGCCTGGAAGATGTGGAGCACTGTGGGAAGAAAGTATGCTGCGGACATAGATGGTGCCGCATGAGGGAGTATGTCGGTGAGGGCATCCATCATGTCATTTCATGCATACATTAATAAAAGTATCTAGAAATGTTTGATTTATTGCTTTACTATTATCGCGTGATTGATTTGAGAACATGCTAATCTTTGCTCTATTATCTCACTGAGTTGATCACTCACTCTCACGTTATGGGATGGTGTTTGCAACACCCACCAAACCCTATCTTAGATGCAGGTGATGTGGCGATTCAGGATGCAGAACCAGACTATGACGAGGACCAGGACGAGTTCTCGTATATGCAGTTTTACGACGGCTTTGCATAGGTGACCTCGATCGGCGGGACTTCTTAGTGGGACTATTTTTGACATTTCCTTTTTGTTTATGACATGTATATGAGACTTAGAGATGTATTCATACTTTGGAGACAGTTTAAGAGTATTTTGTTTTCACACAGTGATATATATATCTTTCAATCTTTCGCTTACGTTTTATCATTGGATCTGGAGTATGAATTGCAGTTTTGGTATAATCTTACTCATGTGGATGCACTAACTCTTCCAACATTAAATTATAATCATATTTGTTACATAAGTGATGGTCTGGAACTTAGGAGTCGGGTTTAGACATGACCCCCATTTTCAGGGTGTTACAATAAACTCCAACCACATATATAAAGTTGATGACAGCGATGGTAACTTATCATTTAAGGTAGCCTAGCCAAGCCTATATGGCCAACTACGCATAAGACCTATAATCATTTAAGGCAGCTTAGCCAAGCCTATATGAGCAACTACGCATAAGACCTACAAAGCCCGAAATTGGCGGTACAGTAAAATTGCTCCTTGAGCCCTGCCCAAAATTGGCGGTAAACTATTTTACTCTTTGAGCCCAGTGTCAAGTCAAGTTCAGTCAAATCTGGTCATCCAGTTTAGTCAAGTATGGTCAAGTTAAGTTCAGTCTTATTCGGTTAAAGTATGGTCATTTAAAAGTACACTATATCCACTGCTCAAAAGCATAAACTAAGTTTAACATTCAAAATGATGCAGATACATATTAGATATGCTCTCAAATATGCAATTACCTGATGAAAATTTTATTGTTGAGTAAATAACATGCAAAAAAATGTGTTTCCCTTAAATTAGGTTCAAATTACAAGCATCAATAAATGCCTTCAAGATATTGGCAATTATCTACTCAAAAGTTCAAATATTCAAGATCAATTAATATATTGACAAAAGCTGTAAGGTCTTTTCATTTCTCACCTTCTTAATGAATAGAAAAATATTATCGCACAAGATTCTCAAAAGGGGGTAGAGAGTAAACTAGTGAAAAATTATCATTCTCTCCCGGACAATATAAAGATCCAGATATATTCTTTGGATTTGTTAAAAGAGCAGAAAAGATTATTCATCCTTCAGGGGTATCAGTAGGCTTCATTTTAAAAATATTATCTTCTGAATAAATCTTTATGCAAAGTTGAACTGGAAAGGGGGCAGGATCTATGACTTCAAAATAATCTATGCCTTGGTCTTTCTGATAATCTCTTATGTAAGGTGGAGGAATTCATATGTCGAGAATTATGAATAATGATATTGCAAGATTCCAAGTACCAGATCTAATGGAGATAAAGAAGAAATAAGATCATTATCAATAAATTCTATAACTTTTAGAAAGTTATTAAATGAAAATTGAAACAAGTCTTGTCTATTTTTCAAAATCAGCAAAAATCTAAGGAAACGTTTATGAAGAAATGTTAAGGAGCACGAGCTAGAAAAGATTCAGCAATTGAACCTTTGGAGGTAAAGATGACATTCCTAAAAGCATGATATAATGAATAAAGGATGCAACAAATGCAATGTGAAGCATGATGACAAGTGTAAAGATGAAATGATGAAATCATTATCATATTGTGAATATCACAATCATCCTAAAAGAGAGAAGAAGCTTTCAATATATTTCAAAATTATCAATGCTTTGTAAAGCTAAATTGAAAATTTACAGTGTATTGAGATACTAATTCTGATTAATTTGACAGGAACGAATATCATTCGAAAGCTTGGATTATGTAGATCATGAATAAAGGAAACAATTGTAAAAGCTGTTGCGGTAGGAGTAGCATTAAAGAACAACTCTCTAGAAACAAAATTGAAGAAAAGAGTCGCTGGAATTGATCAAAGAGATCGTTGTTGTTGAAAGATAGTTCTCTTATCAAGTTACTCAACGACAAAGTTGTCACAACTGTTACGATGGCAAGTTTCAATGAAAAGAGAATTTCATCTTCTCTAGTGAAGAATCCGCTCGACATTGCTAGCAGGGGGCATTCAAATCTTCCGTTCGAGCGCAATCATTCCAGTCATCCGTACGAATGCGATCATTCAAGTCTTCTAATCAAGCGCAGTAGTTCAAGTCTTCTGTGCGACCGCAATCATTCAAATTTTCCTTTCGAACGTGATCATTGAGCACAATCATTCAAATCTTTCGATCGAACATGAGCATTCCAGTCTTCTAGTCAACTATGAGCATTCCAATCTTCTGGTCTTCTAGTCAAGTATGAGCATTCCAGTCTCTTAGTCAAGTATGACCATCCAGTCTTCCATGCGAGCATCATCATTCAGTCATCCTTCGGTTGCAGTTCATTCAAGTTCTTCAGGCGGAGGAAAATTAATCCTCCATTTGATTTCAGGAATCAATCAAAAAAGGATCGAGGGGGCATCTATTGAGGCATAAAAATATTCCATTGCAGTGGTCAGAGAATTCCATGGTGTGGATCTTTCTAGGGATATTTTGGATATTTTGGTAAAAATTCAGCTCCAGGGGTATTTTGGGTAATTTGGTAAAAATCCAGCTCCAGAGATATTTTGGGTATTTTGGTAAAAATCCAACTTCAGGGGTATTTTGGGTAAAAATCCAGCTTCAGGGGTATTTAGGTATGTTGGTAAAATTTCATATCCAAGGGTATTTAGTATTTTGGTAAAAGTCCATATCCAGGGGTAGTTTAGGTATTTTGAAAAAATCTATGTCCAAGGGTAGTTTAGGTATTTTGGTAAAAGGGATTAAAAAGGGTTGTTTGGTAAAAAAAAGGGTGTACAGGTATCATTTTAAGGGAGAGAGGTTATACACCACCATTTAAGGGGAAACTTGGTGGACATCATGGTTTAAGAAAAGAAGATGTCCATATGTGAAGGGATAAGTAGTGGTGATCACCACTTTATAAGAGTAGTGGGGCCTATAAATACCCTTCCCCTGCTTCAGTTGAAGGGTTGGATCAGTTGTTGATCAGTTAGTGGGCCAGGAAATGAGAGAGAAGAGCCAGGTAGGAGAGGGAGAGAAGTGAGTCCCTACACGGGACTGCGCAACCGAAGTTGCTGTTGTGCAACCGCGCAATGGAAATGGAGATGGTCTTTGTGCCACTTTTCAAGTGGACTTAGAGAAGATCTCTTACGTAGCCTCGCACAATAGGAATGGGAGATTTCCCATACAGCCATAAGTAACGGAATGCTATCAAAGGAAAGCTTTCCCTTGGGCAGGAACGCACAACTGACGAATCCTTACATGGGACCGTGCAACTGGCCGGACTTGTGGTCATGCGCAAACAGAGGAAAAAGCCATTTTCCTTTTGTTGTGCTGCTGGCGGAGTCCATTATAGCTATCTTTTTACAAATCCACACCATCCACCGTCTTCCTCTCGAAATTTCAACTGTGAAAGGCCGGTCGTGGTCATCTGATGATGTGGCCCACTGAGACAATCATGCTGAAACAGCAGCCAAACGAACTTCTTTCGATCGTTGTAGAGATCACATGAATGTACATGGCCATGAAAGATCAACATGGTTTTGATGGGTTTTTCTCCCTCTACCTGATGAACGGTTCAAATCCACCTTTCACTGCATGATGGTGGCCCACAATGAACGTGCACAACCTCTATTATGAACAGAGTCAACACACATCGACTTTGTGAATCAAGTGGCCCACTTATTGAGGTAGAGTGGAAAATCCACTCCATGCATTGGTTTTAGGACGAAAATCTATCTAGGAAGGACTGGTTTCAGAGTGAAATCAGCATGGCCCACAAGATTGTTTACTCCATCATCCATTTCACGTTTAACGACTAAGATCTTGCAATCACTTACATAGGGACAAAAGCTCACCTAGGCAAGGTTAATACCCCCCTCCAAAGACAAGTGAATAGTTCTAATCATCGAACCAGATGGTGAGTGGGCCACACTACACAAAAACGGCAAGCATGGTAAGAATGCTGTTGCATTTTTATAAAATGAAGAAGAAGAGTTGCTCAGCGAGCGCTAACCGACTTTAAGAAATCCTGTGCACGTCGAGCGCACTTGCACATGATGTACATGCAATGTACATGTGGGCTCCAGCATGATGTTTGTGAGAAATTCGTTTCATCCATCCGCATTGCTAACTCATTTAACACATTAGGACCAAATTTGAAGTGTATCCAAATGATAGGCGGGCCCCAAATCATGATCTTAGGTGCTAATTTGTCAATTTGGCCTTTTCTACAAGGATCTAGGAGCTAAAATTTGACGTGTACAGTTAATTTGTGATTCTAAGGATGCACATAAAGTTTTGAGCCGAATAGATGGTGACAACCCTGTGACCTTACATTCTGGTGGACTTGTTAGGCCTATTTGATGTGAGTGGCTTGATTTTTTCGGGTCTTGGTCACATTTTAAGGGACTGCTCCATATTTCAAGGAAGAATGACTAGAAGGATGCTCTCAGAATTGATCTCAGTGGTTTGATCAAGGGTTTCGAGTTCACACAACCCCCATCTCATTGAAGATTGGTTAATCAGATCAATATTCCTCCTAAGTACTAGGAGATGACTGAAGCAAGCATTGAAATGCTATCAAAATTTCTATTGGGCTGTCTTATCTGATTTGATTGGTTATACTTTATTTTTAAAATCAAAGGAATCCGGGGATGCAAATGAACTCAGATAAATGTGATCAATGTTCTCTCATCAAATTCTTTGTTATCATTAAATAAATTCCCAAATTGAACGCATTTGTTTTCTTATCGAAACAAATGTTATTAATATGTACTTGACACATGCTGCTTGCATAGGTGAGATGGCGGACTTAAGTTCTAACGATAGTTCGACTCTGACGTAATCACCGATTAGGACACCTGTGATGCCAACTCGAAGTTTGCCATGTGGGAAGACTATCAAATCCCTCGCTGAGCCACTATCACGAGTGGCTAAAATCAAATGGAGTGTCGAAATGGAGAAAGTTTTTTTCGAAGCACTGTTAGAATAGGTTGCACTGGGACATAAGGCGGATAATAGTTTTAAGAGGGAAGCCTACCACTAAACAATCGCAGAAGAGGTCACGAAGCATATGGACATACCCGTCAACTGGAAAAATGTTCAGAATCGGCTCAAGTATTACTAGCGTGAATATATATTTGTCAAGGACATGCTGACGGCTAGTGGGCTTAGGTGGGACAGTGAACGCATGGTGGTTACGTCCCCGGATGAGGTCTGGGAGGAATACCTGAAGGTATGATTTAACAACATGCGTATTTCAAAATACTAAACAAACCCATCTCTCATATGAATTTTTATGTAACTCATATCTTTACTTTACGGATCCAATCTCACCTGCGTGCTACACATCTCCACGAAAAAAGAATTGATCAAATGGATGACCTTGCAGTTATCGTCGGATCCAATCAGGCAACAGGACGCTATGTGTAGGGAAGTAAGACTATGACCACGTCATCCTCTCAGAATCAGCGAGATCTTAGAGAGGCTTGGAGAGACGTTGAAGATGAATTTGAGGATACCATTGACCTCTCCAAGGACCACGTAGCGGACTTGTCAGGCAAGAATTTTTTATCGGAGACTCCATAGATCGAAAGACGTGGAACCCATAGCACTCCTCCTCGGACTCCTGATTCTGATAGTAGCCAAGGAGTTTCTGCAACGAAGAAACATATGTGGTCTCCTCATCCCTATGATGTTCTCGGTACCTCTCTCAATACCATTGCAGAGGCTATGCGTGATTTTGACCTAGGCAAAGAAGTCAATCGTACTAGTAAGGTACTTAACGTTCTTGAAGAGGTGTAGGGGTTGACCAACTCAGAGTTTATCGAAGTTGGTCAGCTCTTGAGCAGTGACAAGAAGCTGACATCGTTCTTTGTCAATCTCCGACCAAAGAGGAGTGTCGAGTAGTTGAAGAAAACACTTCGCAAGAACTTTGGTAATGCAGGAGTTGGGTCGGTCTGACATGCTAGTGCCCATCGTTCCTCTGATCTATTAATTTGTAGGACTGTAGTAACTTCATTTTTTACATTAGTGATTGTTATACTTTTCTCTCTTCTGAATACAAATATTTAGGGATTGATAAAATCGGTATACATGGTATACCAATTTGAATGCTATCAGATATACTTTTATATTGTGCTTTAATATATTTTATATATGTTTGCTTCCACATGCTTGTTGTTAAGCATAGTAATATAAGTATAGCCACACACATCGAACAGTACGTATTATCAATTATTTGTTATCAAAATCATCAGATACTATGTTATTTTTCCACAGAACAATTTACTCTAATTACTAAATGCACATTACCACGCTGCACCAATCTCATGCCAATAATATGTTGTGTGTCAATGCAGATGGCAAAAGAGAAGTACTATATGGTTCTCGTTGGCCATCAACCGGGAATTTACCTGACGTGGGATGAAGCTAGGCTCGAGGTCGAGGGATTCAGTGGATCGAGACATTGGGCATTCAAGAATTGGAGGGAGGCAGTTTCCTGCTAGGAGAGTTTCTTCAGTTGGAGGGAAGCAGTTACCTGCTAGAAGCAGTGCACAATTGCAGCCTAACACCGGACCTTCGGTGATTCAAGTCATTGCACATTCAAACAAGGTTGACATCCTTCGTTCATCAACTTCGTCTATCCATCAGACGACCGTGGCCATGGTTTCTAGGGCCATGGCAATTGATGATCCAGTCCCATCATGTGGGGAGAGAGTTATTGGACTTTTGATTGCCATTCTCGTTGTTTTCTTCGTGCTACTTATCATTATTAAATTCTAGCTGCAGAGGATGTGTAAGTGAAAGAATCCTTCAAATTTTCCTTTTTTTAAAAGTATTTTTTCATCATTTTTTTATTTAATGTTTTTCATCTTTTTTTTTCATCCATCAGACATGGACTTCCTATGTTCCCATCAGGATTCAAATTGTATGGTTTCTATCCATTGACTGTATGCTTTTTTTAAAAATTTTATTAAATCCATGGATATGCCTCAAGTGTTTCTTAAAAACATATACATTATAGCAGGGCTTGATGTAGAAATCACACATTCAGTATTGATTACTCCCCCTGACCAGTCCTATTTTGGATTAATGCTCTATGAGTCATCCTCAGATTTATGTGTTTCGTCCATTCTGTTCATCCATTTTTGCTAATAATAACGGGGCTTGATCCGAACACTAAGGGGGGATATAAATCTCAAATGGACCACACCACATGCAAGAAAAAAAAAAGTGATGGGATATCCGTCATGTGAGTCTATTTGGTGGCCTAGTTGAATTGTATTATTTATTTGACATCCAACCAGTTGATTAGGTCATACAAACCCACATTAAGGGAAAAAACATAAATCGGCTTGTTAGGGGACCATAACATCGGGTTACCAATATGTTTTCAATGGTCCACACTCATTTAACACAGTTTCATGTAGTGTTGGACGTACATGATTACGGTAGATCTCATCTTTAGTTTCATGTTGTATAGTTAACAAGGAAAATAGATGGACTGCATAGATGAAACACGTACATCATGTTGGAGCCCATAGAGCACGAATGGTTTCATTTTTGGATGATGTCAGCGGGAGTAGCCAATACGTGGCCCCGCCCAATGCCCTATTTTCATTTTTCTTGCAGTGGAGGGTGGACCATCCTAGGATGAGATCCGCCTACCCAAACAGTCACCATACTTGATTTTTGAGGGATCGTTGCAATCCCACAAGTATCCAAACATGTTTCACTTTTTAGATCATAGGATATGGCCCACATCCCATAGATGTCCCAAATAAGCCATCACATATGGTCTTAGGATTGGTCCATCCCATAGGATCCCAGACAATCCACTGACAGCACCATCATTACCTTAAAATTGATCCCATCCCGCCTAATTCCATGGGATTTTCTGGCCAAACAGGTCCTTAAGGATAAGAGTCGGTGCCAGTATGTTTTGAGCCAACTTGCAATTCATAAAAACTTCCAATATAGGGTCATGTACTCATCATCCAAGAGATTCACCACGGTGTGTCTCGAAAATAATTATAAACGGAGGGTTCATGCATTTAGGGTAAATGATGCTAGGAAATTCAAGATAAGGACTTCCCCTCTTCCATCTCTTTTGTATCCTCTACTTCCATCTCCTTCTTCAACTCTTCCTCCTTCAAATCTTCCATCTCCTCCTTTAACTCTTCCCTCTCCTTCTTCAGTTCTTCAACCAATTCATATCCCTTACCATTCTCCTCTCCCTCTCCCTCTCCTTCTCCATCTTCTTCTTCATCCTCATCTCTGTCTTCCCCATTTCCCTCTACCATCCTTTCAATATAACCCACTTTAATGCCCTATAAAATGTAACAATGTATATATCAGAGATGTAATATATCAAAGAAATTAATAATCTTCAACATAAAAATGAGATTGCATGACATCTTACCTCAAAATTTTTACGGACCAAATGAATGGCATTCATGTCCAGTTCTTGACCGGTGGATTCCAAGGTAAGGATTGCTTTAATATGCAAAATAACTTATTTTAAGTTTGTGTATTGTCACACCTTGAAAATAAATACCCAAGTACATAGACTCCGATCCTGAGTTCCTAGGTGTGAACCTAGGGAAAATCCACGTGGGCGAGTTCTTATGTGCCCGCATAGTTCGGTTAACATTCATGTATGATCGAAATCAGATTAGCTTTAAAATCACTGGTATTAAAAGTTAAGTAGAAGTAACTAAATCTAAAAATATATGACTAATATTCAAAATTTACAATTTTGAATGCAGTGTCTAGCCAAATGGGGATTATACAAGTCATAATATACATACCCAAAATGATTAAAGTGTAAAGTTCAATTTTCGCCCAATCTTTCAAAACATAAAGGTGGTGATGCAAGCCGATCTAAGCCTACTCGTCTAAGGTCTCGATAGTACATGCATCAATAATATTGTCTAGTTGGTGTTTTAAAACACTGTCCCAAAGTAGGTGTGAGTGATCAATTCAGTGGTTCCATTAGCACAGGTAATGATAAAGCAACTTAAACACCCAGTTCCTAAATA
Organism: Magnolia kwangsiensis; assembly: GCA_037074715.1. Classification (NCBI taxonomy): domain Eukaryota; kingdom Viridiplantae; phylum Streptophyta; class Magnoliopsida; order Magnoliales; family Magnoliaceae; genus Magnolia; species Magnolia kwangsiensis. The sequence continues at coordinate 77,507,779 of CM073578.1, forward strand.
CTCTTATTAATGCATGTGCATGCTTTAATGAGGTTATGCATGCCCTCACAATCCAACACTCCCTCATAAGTGACTCCGATAACTCATTCATAAATGCCAACACTCCCTCATCATGCGACCACAACGCCCAAGTCGTCACAGCCTAAACTAAGGTGATGTGATGAATGTTTATATTAGACGAGAAATAAATTAATTCCGTTCATCCAACAAAATTAAGGAAGATGGAACACTTCCATTTAGTCAATGACCTTATCCAGATTATTAGGCCTAAGGCGGCCATAGCAGCTTTGTGCCTGTAGTCCTTAATACGCTTAAGTTCATCACTCCCAGCTAATGTAACACCCCGGATTTTGGCCAATCTGAGATTTGACGTCCTTAGGCAATGGGTCAATTGAAACACCTGGAAAATTGCTTAGAACCCAATTCCATAGCCAAAGAAACCACTTAGAATCAATTCCTTTAGAAAATATGACTAAGTTAGCTAGTGCAACGTTAGAATAGCTGGGAAATGGTCCCTGATCGCTTTAAATACGTTCTACAAGGCCCAAAGCGAGTGGAACCAAGGGTGCTATAATGCTCTAAAGCCTCGGATCAAACTCTAAGCCGGTTTGTCCTCGGGACCTCCTTGAAACTTTGTATTGGATCTAGACCGCGCGTCGAAAGTCCGATACCTCCTATCTTAGACCGTTAGAACCGTCTAGCTGGACTTGACACTCATTCCGAAAATCAAGTCAAACCGATAATCACAGGCTATTTCATTGAGCCCGGACTGAAGAGAGTGTGAATAGGGACATAGTTGGAATTTCAAATTCAAATCTGGCACACAAATTTGACGCATCAGTATTAAGCATTCTGACCGTCAGAATACAGCCAAATTACACCCTTGGATCAGGAAAAATATCTATTATATATCACGAGACTTATAGGCCTGATCTTGGTGCGGTGACCGTTAAACTGAAACTGGGCCGCCACGTGCGATCTGGGAACCCAACCGGTCTGAAAACTGGATGTGTGCTAGATCCAGTATGCATGAGCTTAAGTCCGACCGCATTTGGCCTGGGGACCTCCAGAAATGCCCTTTTGGACCGAAACGGCCCCGATTTGGTTAGGCACCAAGTAAACATTGTTCCCAAGCCTATTTTGGGAATGTTTTAGGCTATAAAAGGGGTTGAAACCCCCACTCCTCTCTCCCATCCGAATTTGAGAGAAGCTCTAGCTTGGGAGAGAGAAAAAGAGTGAGAGATTGTGAGAGAGTGGGAGAGTTCTTCCCGCCACTTGTGCTACGTGTTGCACGTGCTTAAGCAACACTCCTCTACCACTTTCCCGGCGATTCCACCGCGATCCTAGGTAAGTAAAAACCCTAAATAGTTGTTGATTTGAGTTTTCCTTGTTTCCATAGCGATGTAGCTTATGGATCTTATGTATTAGGTTCCTTATTCGCCGTAGACGAAGCGTATACGCTCCGTTTCAATTTCCGACTCTACAAGACATAAGGTGCGGATATTAGACGCTTTGATTGACTGTTTCCAAAGCTTTCAATGTCGTTTAATAGTAGATTCTTGACGGCATCGCCGTTTGACATGTACAAAATGCTCTCCGTTTCCCGTTTCGTAAGCTAACGAAGAATATGAGATTTAGGGCATTTTAGTCATTTGTAGGAAGTACTGTTTACATTCATATTTTGCTGATGTGATTGACATGGTTTGTTGTCGCATTAGGAAGTTAGGAATGCGTGCATAATTAGTTTGGCGAAGAGATTCGCCTAGTTGCGCACTTTGGGTCGACATACTATATGTAGACTTAAGTGTGTAGTGTATGTGTTTGTATAAATGCTTGTATTAGTATGTATTGAATTAAATGATGTTATTTGATAGTTTGTGATTGATTTTTCAATTATTATGCTGACCTAAATGATTTTCTACATGTTGACAAAATGCATGATTTCATTACATGCATGGAATGTATGTGCTTGAGGATTTGCTTAAGTTGAATATGCATGGGAAGTATGCCTTGAAGATTTGCTTAAGTTGAATGTTATAACATGTGCTAACATGCTCACATGATGTATTTCAATTCCAACACCTTTGTATAGTGTTAATGTAATTCCATAGATGTGTGGGACTTGACTTAGTCCAGGCAGTCGGTAACCGAGCGAATTCGTGGCTGACTGGTCATAGCCACGAACGACGCGTCGATGAATGTGATTCGTGTTGAGAGTTGGCGGCAGTGGTTAGGCCACGCGAAGTGTTTCACGAACTTCATGTCGTTCAATTCGAGATGCGATCGCACTAGTCGAGCCCGTCAAGTAACCCGACTGGCCGATGTTTGTTCACCTTGTATGTATCATAACTGCTTGAACCTAGGGTACTGAACTTACCATTGTAAACCCTGTTAACCATGGTACCTTGATCCATAAAGACTCATGAGCCGGGCATGGTGGTATGGGACACCGTGGTCGAGCTGTCGGCCTACGCTGGGGCCACAAACCTCCCCGTAGTGACCAGTGAGCACCTATGACTCGTGAGCAGATTATGGTGGTATGGGACACTATATTCTTGCTGTCGGCCTACACTGATAAGGTGATGGGGGAGCGGTGCAACGAGTGCGAGCAACAGCCCTGGCAGCCCTTTGTAGTGACCGCGAGCGTATTCTGAGTCTACGGGAGGCGACGACCCTTCCGTAGCAGTAGAGTACAGTAGGCCTGTATTGATAAGGTGATGGGGGAGCGGAGCAACGAGTGCGTGCAACAGCCCTGGCAGCCCTTGCAGCGACCTACAAAATATACATCGTATGAGACTACTAGGAGTGACGACCCTAGACAGGATCTGTGTTGGGATTGATATAAGGGAGGTACCTTAGTTTCCCAATATTGCTGTATGAAAAGGACTAATAACAACTCGGTAATCATATCACCATAGCATTGCATGTGCCTGGAAGATGTGGAGCACTCTAGGGAGTGTGGCATGCCGCGGTCGTAAGATGTTGCCGCATGAGGGTGATCGTCGGTGAGGGCATACATCACGTCATATCATAATTGCATTAACAACAGTATTAGGATTGTTTGATTTACTGCGTTACTATTATCGCATGATTGATTTGATAACATGTTAATCTTTGCTCTATTATTCCACTGAGTTAGCTACTCACTCCCACGTTACGGGACGGTGTTCCGGACACCCACCAGACCTTTTGTGATTGCAGATGATGGCGCGGCCTATGAGGCGGAGCTGGACTTGATGATGATGAGGAGGATCCCTCCTTTATGCGTGTTCTGATTGACGGGATTACAGGGAGGTTGCTTAAATACCTTGACACTTGTCATTTTATATTTTTAGAGCACTCATGTATATTCTTTTGGTTACTTTTGAAGTATACATGTATGTATATAACCTGGTAGCATGTTCACACTCTGGAGACATACAATGGTTTATATATGTTATACATACTATTACAGTCTTCCGCTTGCAAATTTAACTATCTCTGGAGTATGATATGCTGTTCTGGCTTAATCTCACTCATGTTTAATACATTATCACAGACAACATTCAATCATACATTTCTATGTTGCATAAATAACATTTTGGAACTCGGGAGTTGGGTTTTTGCTCGACCCCCGATTTTCGGGATGTTACAGATGGTATCAGAGCATGATTTGGATTAAACCGGGCCTGGGTTATGGTCACGCGACGTACGCTGTCGCTTCCCTTGACTTAGGTGGGTGCGAGAAGGGTCTAGAAACACTTCTAGGAGCGCAGATTCGCCGATAGGCGGAGTCTATTAGGATCGATCGCAAGATCGAGTCTGTAACGTATCTCGGGTCGCGTAAAGCAAACCGAATCACTTCTAAGCTGTAGGGAGTCAGGTTGAGATGACCTATGAGCAGTTTTAAACCCGTTAATGTGAATCCTTGGGCCGTGGGACAACCACGACCCATGTATTCAATCGCCAGGGCTTAAAAACCCCGTTTCACCAAAAATCTTCAAAATTCCTCCTCTAAGCACTCCAATCTTCATTTCTTTCTTATCCATTTCATATTAGGCATCAAACCTAATGTGAAAATAACACAAATTAGTACTTTCACAAAATTTTACAGTGAATAGTAAAATTTCATGAAAAATGGCCATAAAGCCATTCTAACTTCACTTTCTTTAGTAACTAAGGATCTAGATAGATGTACTGGCTCCTTCTACCCCAAATTCATATGCTGCATCATATGTTTTGGTATTCGGGATTGCGATGTGGACCCGGAAAGCTCCGAACACATGTTTGGGCTCATAGAGACCAAATTAGTATGAACCAGGGGGTGGGACCTAACTTTTTGGGACCCTGGGACCATGGGGGACCAGACCCATGTGGTCCCACCGGCCAACTTGGAAGTTGGCCGGCGATGCCATCGCCGGTCGGGCGATGCATCGCCGACCGGTGGGGCCCACTTGCAGTGATTTTTGGGCGCACGCCCTATTTTGGGTCGTGTACCCCTCCCATGTAGGTCCCGTCCATAGAAAACCCCAAATATGGGTACTTCCTTCACAAACAGCCCCTCCCCTAGCCCCATTTTCGTTTTCAGCTGCCCTATCCCAAAAATTCATGATTCCAAACCACCCTAGATCCATTCCCTGCCAAAAACGACCACCCTCCGTCATTCCTTTGAAGTTGGCAGCCCTCCCTCTTGAAGATTTCATCCGTTGGAGCTCCTAAAACCCCAAAATCGAGCTGAAATCGTGAGGTGCTCCATTCCCCTTTTTCATTTTCATTTCTTTCTGAAAATACATCCTAGGGAAGCTTGAAGCATCCCTCTACAACGCCTAGATTTCATTCTGTCCCTTTGGGCGACCATTTCTTCGCATTTCCTCCATTTTCCATGGCTATTGTTAAGGCTGTTTCAGCCTTTTTCCTCCCTTTCCATCGTTCTCTCTCTCATGTCCCTTTTATTTGAGCCTTTACCCTCTTTTTGGGTCTCAGAATCATGCTAACCTCAAATCCCATTTCTCAACTTTCTCCGTTTGAGAAGTATTGAAAACACATGGCCGATAGAGCTCTAATGGGCAACTGACAGTATTGAACTTGATAGTATTCAAGAAGGTCAGTCGGGACCCTGGTAGAAGTCCTTTGGTAGAATTAGGCATCTATGTCGTTGCCCTTTAGCTTGTTTGACTACTGTTAAAATTTCTGTGTTGTTTTGTTGTTAGGTAGAAAAATGTGTTTGTGTTGTGGTTTGGGCATAATATAGCCAAAATTTGTCGAATGGAATGCATGTTGTTTCATTTCGCTATAAAATATTGTCCCTAGATTGGGAGTATTATAACTCCCTGAGATCCAGCCTACAAATTAATTTTTATCCCCACCCACCCTCCTACCAAGCATACCACTTCCAATCCTGCCATGGGACTAGGAATGCAGTTCCATTTAATACCACTAAGCGCTACCGGCCACATAGGCTCTAGGTGTTTTGGTTCTAGTGTTAGCACTCCTAGATTTGAAGGGTCTGACGACATAAGAAATCCAATTCCATTTAGACAATTTTGATCCTAAGCGATAGAGCAATTCCCTGTATTAGAGATGGTATGAAACCGTCTAGTGTATAGGCTTAGGTCTTGAATTATAGCGAATGAAATACAGACTAGCCTACTAGTTACCTTAAGTAGTGTACAGCCTGTATATGCTAAGGACTTGTAGGTTAGATTTGGTTGAAGTAGAACCTTATTCCTTCGACAGATCCCCTTATGACTTATAGACTTCTGTTGTTGCCCATAGGAAGGAACCATTCACTCTCAGGGAACATTTATAAATCCCTCAGATTGAACTTAGAATGGACTAGCACGCCCCTTAGAATTGCCATCCCCAAGGGTTTATTGCATTCGGGAACGCAGAGTAAAGGAACTGCATGTACGCGATGTATTCGCGGTTTGAATCGACTTCTTAATCCTAGTGGTTCCCAATAAATCCAATGCTCTGATCAAGCAGAAGATCGGCATCGACTCGGATTAAGAATTGATACAATAAATCTTCTGTTCTAGCTAGACAGAAAGTCTATGTATCCGGCTCAGACCTACTACATAACCTTTATTCTGTGATGGCCCAACCACCTACAACCAAACGGGATCACATTGCCTTTTGGGAAATGGCGAGGACTTAAAGCCAGTAGAGAATTAGGCATCTTGCCACCAACTCATACCTGCCCCAGACCTTAACCACAATAGATATTAGGCTCATCTCTATGATCATAGATACCAATGCCATAGAACGCATCATTAGCAAGGAAGACCATATAGAGAAAGGCTGTTTCCATTTTAGGTTAAGGATAGCCCCTAAGTTGCGCCTCGTTCCGATATACTGATCGATGCAAATATTCTTCAACCTTAAGTAAAACCAAGTTTTAAGGGGGGTAGAAGGAATTAAGTCCAATCCAGTTAGATTAGTTAACGCTACCGTTCGATCAAAGTGGCGCAGCGGAAGAGCGGTTGGCCTCTTTCCCACTGGCCCAGGATCGAAACATTTGAGTTAGGGTGTATGTACGATTAGGTTATTAAATAGGATTTGAACCTTCCTTAGAGAAAGTACTCCTTGTCCTTCGCCAATGTCGGGGACGACATTGTGTTTTAAGGGGGGTAGATTGTAACACCCCGGATTTTGGCCAATCTGAGATTTGACGTCCTTAGGCAATGGGTCAATTGAAACACCTGGAAAATTGCTTAGAACCCAATTCCATAGCCAAAGAAACCACTTAGAATCAATTCCTTTAGAAAATATGACTAAGTTAGCTAGTGCAACGTTAGAATAGCTGGGAAATGGTCCCTGATCGCTTTAAATACGTTCTACAAGGCCCAAAGCGAGTGGAACCAAGGGTGCTATAATGCTCTAAAGCCTCGGATCAAACTCTAAGCCGGTTTGTCCTCGGGACCTCCTTGAAACTTTGTATTGGATCTAGACCGCGCGTCGAAAGTCCGATACCTCCTATCTTAGACCGTTAGAACCGTCTAGCTGGACTTGACACTCATTCCGAAAATCAAGTCAAACCGATAATCACAGGCTATTTCATTGAGCCCGGACTGAAGAGAGTGTGAATAGGGACATAGTTGGAATTTCAAATTCAAATCTGGCACACAAATTTGACGCATCAGTATTAAGCATTCTGACCGTCAGAATACAGCCAAATTACACCCTTGGATCAGGAAAAATATCTATTATATATCACGAGACTTATAGGCCTGATCTTGGTGCGGTGACCGTTAAACTGAAACTGGGCCGCCACGTGCGATCTGGGAACCCAACCGGTCTGAAAACTGGATGTGTGCTAGATCCAGTATGCATGAGCTTAAGTCCGACCGCATTTGGCCTGGGGACCTCCAGAAATGCCCTTTTGGACCGAAACGGCCCCGATTTGGTTAGGCACCAAGTAAACATTGTTCCCAAGCCTATTTTGGGAATGTTTTAGGCTATAAAAGGGGTTGAAACCCCCACTCCTCTCTCCCATCCGAATTTGAGAGAAGCTCTAGCTTGGGAGAGAGAAAAAGAGTGAGAGATTGTGAGAGAGTGGGAGAGTTCTTCCCGCCACTTGTGCTACGTGTTGCACGTGCTTAAGCAACACTCCTCTACCACTTTCCCGGCGATTCCACCGCGATCCTAGGTAAGTAAAAACCCTAAATAGTTGTTGATTTGAGTTTTCCTTGTTTCCATAGCGATGTAGCTTATGGATCTTATGTATTAGGTTCCTTATTCGCCGTAGACGAAGCGTATACGCTCCGTTTCAATTTCCGACTCTACAAGACATAAGGTGCGGATATTAGACGCTTTGATTGACTGTTTCCAAAGCTTTCAATGTCGTTTAATAGTAGATTCTTGACGGCATCGCCGTTTGACATGTACAAAATGCTCTCCGTTTCCCGTTTCGTAAGCTAACGAAGAATATGAGATTTAGGGCATTTTAGTCATTTGTAGGAAGTACTGTTTACATTCATATTTTGCTGATGTGATTGACATGGTTTGTTGTCGCATTAGGAAGTTAGGAATGCGTGCATAATTAGTTTGGCGAAGAGATTCGCCTAGTTGCGCACTTTGGGTCGACATACTATATGTAGACTTAAGTGTGTAGTGTATGTGTTTGTATAAATGCTTGTATTAGTATGTATTGAATTAAATGATGTTATTTGATAGTTTGTGATTGATTTTTCAATTATTATGCTGACCTAAATGATTTTCTACATGTTGACAAAATGCATGATTTCATTACATGCATGGAATGTATGTGCTTGAGGATTTGCTTAAGTTGAATATGCATGGGAAGTATGCCTTGAAGATTTGCTTAAGTTGAATGTTATAACATGTGCTAACATGCTCACATGATGTATTTCAATTCCAACACCTTTGTATAGTGTTAATGTAATTCCATAGATGTGTGGGACTTGACTTAGTCCAGGCAGTCGGTAACCGAGCGAATTCGTGGCTGACTGGTCATAGCCACGAACGACGCGTCGATGAATGTGATTCGTGTTGAGAGTTGGCGGCAGTGGTTAGGCCACGCGAAGTGTTTCACGAACTTCATGTCGTTCAATTCGAGATGCGATCGCACTAGTCGAGCCCGTCAAGTAACCCGACTGGCCGATGTTTGTTCACCTTGTATGTATCATAACTGCTTGAACCTAGGGTACTGAACTTACCATTGTAAACCCTGTTAACCATGGTACCTTGATCCATAAAGACTCATGAGCCGGGCATGGTGGTATGGGACACCGTGGTCGAGCTGTCGGCCTACGCTGGGGCCACAAACCTCCCCGTAGTGACCAGTGAGCACCTATGACTCGTGAGCAGATTATGGTGGTATGGGACACTATATTCTTGCTGTCGGCCTACACTGATAAGGTGATGGGGGAGCGGTGCAACGAGTGCGAGCAACAGCCCTGGCAGCCCTTTGTAGTGACCGCGAGCGTATTCTGAGTCTACGGGAGGCGACGACCCTTCCGTAGCAGTAGAGTACAGTAGGCCTGTATTGATAAGGTGATGGGGGAGCGGAGCAACGAGTGCGTGCAACAGCCCTGGCAGCCCTTGCAGCGACCTACAAAATATACATCGTATGAGACTACTAGGAGTGACGACCCTAGACAGGATCTGTGTTGGGATTGATATAAGGGAGGTACCTTAGTTTCCCAATATTGCTGTATGAAAAGGACTAATAACAACTCGGTAATCATATCACCATAGCATTGCATGTGCCTGGAAGATGTGGAGCACTCTAGGGAGTGTGGCATGCCGCGGTCGTAAGATGTTGCCGCATGAGGGTGATCGTCGGTGAGGGCATACATCACGTCATATCATAATTGCATTAACAACAGTATTAGGATTGTTTGATTTACTGCGTTACTATTATCGCATGATTGATTTGATAACATGTTAATCTTTGCTCTATTATTCCACTGAGTTAGCTACTCACTCCCACGTTACGGGACGGTGTTCCGGACACCCACCAGACCTTTTGTGATTGCAGATGATGGCGCGGCCTATGAGGCGGAGCTGGACTTGATGATGATGAGGAGGATCCCTCCTTTATGCGTGTTCTGATTGACGGGATTACAGGGAGGTTGCTTAAATACCTTGACACTTGTCATTTTATATTTTTAGAGCACTCATGTATATTCTTTTGGTTACTTTTGAAGTATACATGTATGTATATAACCTGGTAGCATGTTCACACTCTGGAGACATACAATGGTTTATATATGTTATACATACTATTACAGTCTTCCGCTTGCAAATTTAACTATCTCTGGAGTATGATATGCTGTTCTGGCTTAATCTCACTCATGTTTAATACATTATCACAGACAACATTCAATCATACATTTCTATGTTGCATAAATAACATTTTGGAACTCGGGAGTTGGGTTTTTGCTCGACCCCCGATTTTCGGGATGTTACAGCTAAACTCATACGATAGGCAAGATTGTGAGTAAAATTGTTCATGGTCACTATGAGGCTCATCACCTTAGCATAGGATGAAAGCGTAGACAGGATTTCCCATACCACCATGCCCAGCTCCCGAGACTCGGGGATTGTATCACTAATGCCTTGTAATAGGCATCTCAAGGATATGCGGTGCTACAGATTCAGGCAGGTGTGATCGTGCATGGTAGACACACATGGTTGGTCGGCTATTATGCTAGCTCGGTTGACTTGGGCAAACCTCGGTGTAACCAACATTGGGTGCAAGCATCCTATATAGTTCGACTAATGTTGATTGTCTGCGTTCGGCTTGAGTCATCGAACTAGCTTGGGGTAACTAACCAAATTAGGGTCACCCTTATGTTTCCTCAGGTTGTTGGCCAACCCAACTACCCAATTAGTCTCAATCAATCAATAATACTAATAAATTAACCACCACAACTACAGGGAGGAATAAACAGTGAATCAGGAAATCCTACTTGATTGAGCATTTTATCGATCATGCCGGAATATTATGACTAAGATAGTTATTCATGAAAGGTGAAACAAGTTAAGTGCATACAAAGATGGGTAGGAAGGAGCATGAATAATGAATTAGAAGATCCTAATTATTCTAGCATCCATTTAGACATGCAGGCCACATCACATAAAAATAAAAATTCATGAAAAGTAATTCGGGTCATGTGAGTATGCTAGCATGCATTCATCCATTCATGACACAAATCATTAATTATGATAGGGGGTTTGATAAACGACAACCTAGGGATAATGGTACGCACTTTAGGTTGATTTGTCGAATTTGGACTTGCTCTTAAGGTTAGGACTCAGTGGGGCAATTCACCGATGCCCTATACCAGTGCAATTCTCTTAGAAGGATACATGCATTCAACCTTCAAGACTCAAACCTCCAAAATGGGATTCATTAATTGTCAATGGTCATTTGTGTGACTCTGGTGATGAGGTGCGTTCGTGGTTATGTTGTCAGCTAACAGGGACAGGTCAAATCCTTCCAATCAATCCCTCTCCCACACTTCCTCCTCTCTCTCTCTCTCTCTCTCTCTCTCTCTCTCTCTCTCTCTCTCTCTAGTTGTAATGAAAAAATTTGTATGAGAGTGAGAGGGTGAAAATGAAGGGCTATTTATAGTGTCAGAATGTGCACAAATAGCCCCGGTGACCTTTTTTCTTAATAAAATTACCCTGTGCAAAGTTATTTTCGAATTACTGGGCCTTTCAGGGGCCCACTAGCTTATTACACCATAGGACAGGTACCCTACTAGGTTTGGTCACAATCAAGTGATGATCAGACACTTCAATCAGCCATGTGGGCCCACTTATGATCGATGATCAACAATGATCGATTGGGGCCACAGCTATACTAATATGTGCAAAGAAATATCCTTAACTCGCACCGCGAGTTTGGTTGAAACGCAAGGATCGGAGAGTCACAACTTCGCAAAAGAGCAGAGAGTCCAATTCACTTAAATTTCAAGTTTCTACCTAGGGCATTTGCTCATCTTATGCACCCGGCTTTCGGCCCAAGTTAAGCGATTCTAGACACTATCCTGGCTCGCCACCTGTGATGGACGTCGAGCTCGACAATAAGGATATTATTCTATAGTTTCAGGACTAGTGGCCTACTAACGAGCAGTTTAGAGCTTGTTCAGATAATCAGGGCATTTTTGAAATAAATTAGGTAGAGAGATTTCTTGTGCGCAATGATTAGGGTTTGGATTAACCAAGTTCATTATATGGCCTATTCACAATTAGCAAAAATGGTGATTCGATCATAATCATTCTAAACCATTAGTTCTTAGGTTAAAAGAATAATTGGCTCACTTTAGTTTATTAGTTAAGATCCGACCCCTAGTTGTCTCAGCTTTGGGTAAATATTTATTTAGTTACGGTTATCTTGATTAATCAGTAATAGGTCAGCTAGATTTGGACCTTATGTGAATAAATCATGAGGTTAAACTCAATGTTTAAGTGATCAAGTGGATTCGTTGGCTTCCTACAGTTGATTAATCGGATTTGTACAGTCCTTTACTAATACCACCCATGTATAGGCTCACCTCGAGCGTTAAGGGTCAGTAAGTGATAACGTAGGCTAGTTATATTGAAAATTCTTAAAGATTTTTTAAAATATAAAATAGAAAAAATTAAGGACATTACATGTATATAACATATATGTTAAAATAAGTGACCAAATAACTTGAGATAAATAGGCGTATATCTTCATCGTCGAAATGTTATATATTGTGTTGTACCTCCAACCCTTCCAGCCTTGATATTAAATGAAGAATTGAATTTGGAAGGGAACAAATGAGATCACGCAGTCTCTAAGGGTCAATACTATTTCGATAGGCCATATTTGTTACAATAAAATTGTATAAGGTTAAAAAGTTATAGTTTAATACAAACACTAGTTATGTGGAATAAGAAAAGAATCCTTATAGCGGAAAGATACAGCTGTAAATGGTCGTAGGCATTATAGGTTTTTCCTGTCCCATGTGATGCCTTCACGGCTCCTTCAACCCCTTCACTCATTATCTTGAATGCCTAACTATCCCAAGGATACCTATTGAATTTTTCTAAAGAGTTAACCGAGTCAATGTACTCTGATTTGAAGATATATTTGGTTTTAGTTCCCTTAATAAACCACTACACATTAATAAGGCAACATTCATGACATCTTCATGCTTATTAGTGTCAACTATCTTATCAAACACCTCTCCTAAATATTTATTTAATATGGGATAGTGTTTGTTCAAGTAATCTCTTATTAACTTCTTAGTAGTCCCTATTTTAGGTATAGAAAGGTCTCCAATCTTAAGCCTTATTATAAGGGTGAAATCCATCTCCATAAATTTCAAAAACTTCTCAAATCTCTCAAATACAAAATCACCTGTGTGTCACTAAAAAAGTACATATGATAGAGCTCTTATAAATATAAATAATGGAATGTCCAACAAGAAAGAAAATGAGGACTGCCTACATAGACTTAACCCAGTCTCATTCTTCTTTAAATTACTCTTTAACTTTATCAAACCACTATATAAATTAACATTTTACAAAAAAGTTTAGGATCCCAAAATTTCTTTCCTTTTTTGGATACTCTTCAATTTCTATAAAGATGAATGAATTGCAAAATATATCACAAACAATTCAAAAGTTCACAAAAAGTTCATCAAGTAAAGTTGCAAATTCACCGAGTACAGTTGAAAATTCACCAAGTATTCACACATATTGACTAAGTACTCATGAAAATTGACCTATTACATTTGAAAATTGACTAAGTATAGTCGAAAATTGACCGAGTACTTGTGAAAATTGACCAAGTACAAGTGCAAATTCACTAAGTATAAGGTCAAAATTGATCGAGTACTAGGTAAATATTCACCGACTACAGTTGCAAATTCACCGAGTACAATTGAAAATTGACTAAGCACTCATGAAAATTAAATAAGAACATGTGCAAATTCACTGATCATATAGTGCAAATTTGTCGAGTATAATGTGAAAATTGACTAAGTGTAGGGTGAAAATTTACTGAGTTCACCGAGCATAAGGTGAATATTCACTGAGTAGATGTCAGGCCCGTATCTTAGACCGTACTGTTCCTTAGGCTCCCATGATCCTCCCAGTCAAATTTCGATGACTCACGATCTGTTATCGGCATTTACGCAGGATCCTGAGACATGTCCCATATATCAGAGTCAGCTCAACCCGAGACTTGTACCAGTGCGACCGCGCCATTGTCGCGGTTCTGACGCCGTGTATTATGCGCCAAGGAGATACGTAGGCCAGGAGATATGGGCCCGCGTTCAGTTTGAGAAAACACCACGCATTGCAAATACCCAGAGAATCTCTACAATATGTCAAATCAATCAAGTACACATCGCCCTCCATCACTCACCCATCCCCGAGTACAACCACCTTTCCCTTAAAGTCAACTCTTTCTTACATAAAGTACTCTCTCTTACACAAGTACACATCACTCATCCACACTCATCACACCCATCTCTCTCTCTCTTACACCTCTCTCTCTCATCTCTCTCATTCTCAAAAACAATCCCAAGAGCTCCAATGTCCATGGCTTCCATGAAGGAGCTAGGTGTGGCCCACTCTCTACGACCCATTCCCACTCTCTAAAATCACTCTCCACCATTCAAATGCATCCCTTGGATCTCTAAGATACGTTAATGGAAGAAGAAATCCAAGAAGATAAAAGGTGGGTTCTTCTTTCTCTGTTTTTCATTTTTGTGTGATGTGTGGCGCATTTGGATGGACCTCACCTTGATGTAGATCTTATCCAAACCGTTCAAGTTATGTGGACCCTACCTTATGGATGATGAGAACACACAAATATTAAACCCATTAAGTGGGCCACGTTCATGTGGGACTCACCTTAATAAAACGTGGACCACATATATGTGGGACACACCATGATGCTGTGTTAATCCATGCAGGGACGCTGGACGTGAAGTTGGCTAACATGGAGTGCAGAACTGACATGGGTGTGTTCTAACAAGCTATATATATATATATATAACGTCAGTGGGGTTTTTAGATTTTTGGGTGGGCCATTCATACAGGACCCACCTTGATGCATTAATTTAATCCAAGCTGTCTATTCCATTCCCCAGATTATTTTAGGCATTGAGCCGAAAAATGAAGTGAATTTGATTTTCTGACGGGCCATACCACAAAATTGGTATTTTCTATCGATGAAATCCACCTTGATGTTTATATACAATAAAATACCCCAAATATTAGGCTCTTTCGGACTGTCTCGAGCCATAGAATGTAATGGATGGAGTGGATTCACCTAATGTAGGCCCTACATGCAAAAAACCCAGGAATACATTTTTTTCAAAAAAAATAAACCGCAGCATCAGGCGCTGCTGCTGCAGCGACCAGAGGACGCTGACTGCCCTCCTGCGCTACTGTGGACGAACGGGCAGGGACCTACGGTCCCAGCCATGGGCCCCACCATGATGTGTGTTGCACATCAACACCGTGCATTTGATAGGTCCCCCTTGGGAACTGGGATCTCCCAAAACTCAGCCATTTACAGGACACAGGTGGTCCACACTTCAAGGCAACAGGGGCTAAACGTCTACCATTGAAACTCTTTTCGTGGCGACAGAAGTTTTGGATCATTATGAAATTTATTTTTCTCCTTCATTCCGGTCCGTGTCACCTTATCAATAGATTGGACAACAAGTAAACATTATGGTGGGCCCCCACATGGGACCCACGTCTAGGGATGGATTGGCCAGTACACCCTCATAGCTATACAACTACTGTATTGTCGACAGCAAGTTCTACGGGTCCCACACTAGCCTTCCAGTTGGTGTGTTGATGTTGGCAAGTTTGGTGAGACCCACCTTGAGGTAAGTGTTTTATATCCACTCTATCACTCCAGCTGAGGTGTGGACATCCCACCATGATGCATGTGAAGTATATCCAGACCATCCATCCAAAGGTAGGTTAAAATCTCAGGTGGAGCACACGACACCTGACGTTTGAATTTAAGAAAAGAAATAATAATAAAATAAATATAATTATTATAATATATATATATATATGTATACATATTTATATATCTGGTTGGTCCCACCACATGAAGTGTCTCTTTCCTCACATCCACTGTCCAGTGGATTGGACGGTGGGAAAACCACCTTAATTTATATATTCTATATCCACACCATCCATCGATGGACAGTGTGATGCATGGGGCCCACCTTGTCGTATGTACTCTGTATTCTCACCGTCCATATCTGGATGGTGCTGGTGAGGCCCTACCATAGTATATGTGTTTATCTGTGCCGACTAATGTGGTCACCTTGATATTTATGTTGTATCTACACCGTCTAGTACACTTGATGGTGGTGCTTTTGTGATGCACGTGTTGTAGCCACGTCGTGGGATGGTGGACCACTATGATGTTGTGTCTTGAATCACACCCTCCATCTATGTGTGTGACCTACCATGAAGTGTGGGCTTGATCCACACTGTCCATCAGATGGACTCCACTATGATGTAATGTTACATCCACACCGTCCAGCCTTTTAGGA
Organism: Magnolia kwangsiensis; assembly: GCA_037074715.1. Taxonomy (NCBI): domain Eukaryota; kingdom Viridiplantae; phylum Streptophyta; class Magnoliopsida; order Magnoliales; family Magnoliaceae; genus Magnolia; species Magnolia kwangsiensis. The sequence goes on from CM073578.1 coordinate 77,523,792, forward strand.
CGTGTGGACCACCTTGATATTTGTTCATCCACACCGTCCAATCATTGGACGGTGGAAGAGGATTGGTTAGAGCATCTCCCACTAGCAGCTATAACTGCTTAACGTTATCAATTTTTGTGAGCCACCATGATGTATGTGGTGTATGCACACATGTGGAGCCCACGGGTGATGTAAGTGTTTCATCCCAACCGTTCATCTGTTCAGATCAATGGACACCACCATGATGTATTTATTTCATCCACACAGTCCAAATCATGCTGGATGGTGCTGGATAATGCTCGGACAGTACTTATACACCTAGGCAATGTTTGGATGGTGCTGGTTTACATGGACAATGTTTGGATGATGCCGATTCACATGGGCAATGTTTGGACCGTGCTGATCACATTAGTGAGCCAGGTACCCCTATGATAGTGTACAGTGATATACGTGTTGCACCTACCACTATTGAAGTGATTTTAGTTGTAGTCCAAGCTCCCACTTGTGAGGCCCACCTTGATGTATTATATGACCCACTTGTCGGGACCACTTTGATGTATCACATAACCTACTCGAGAGGCCCACTTTGATATACTTATGACCCACCTATGAGGCCCATTAGTGCGGCCCATTGATGTAGCCCACTTGACGTTTATGAGGTCCTTTATTGAGGCCCATCTTAACTTATTTGTGGCTCATCCATTGGGGCCCACCTTGATATACATGAGGCCCATTGGCGCGGCCCAATTTGATATAGATGAGGCCTATTGGTACAGCCCGATTTGATATACATAAAGCCCATTGGTGCGATCCATCATGATGTATTTTGTTGCGGGCAGGGCCCGCCGTTTATATTGTTAAGCCCATGTAATGAGGCCCACTCGATATATGGGGACTAGTATTGAGGCCCGTGCGATGAGGCTCATATGATATATTTAAGGCCCAGGTGCAAGGCCCACCTGTTGTGTATTCGAGGTCCGATGTGATGTATGTTGGCCCATATGACGAGGCCGGTGTGACGTAAATGAGACCCATCATGATTGTATGTGAGGCCAAGGGCCCACCATATGTTTGGCCCTATGTAGGTCACTCATTGGGAGCAATGTTGGTTAGATGCCCACATTGATGGGCAATGATGGTTAGATGTCCTCATTGTGACCTTACCTTATGCCTTGTTAGGCTCATTCTCTTCATGGGTTAACCCAAATAAGTGAACCCCATTCACCATAGACGGACTGCTCCGTGCCAACAGATTTGGTATAACCGCAGCCATGGGCCGATCTTTACATTATGGTTGATCAGTTGTCCATCTATATAGACCCCGCCTTGTTAATATGCTGATTGTCAGAGCCAATTATCGATGTCGATTATCGGTGCCGATTGTCGAGGCCGATTCCGATTGCCGAGGCCCATTGTGATGTATTCAAGGCTAATGGGACGTGGCCCATTATGATATATTTTCAGCCCATATGATGAGGCCCGACTTGATGTATATTAGGCTCGTGTGAGCGGCCCATTGCGATGTTTATTAGACTCGTGAGATGCGACCCACTTGATGTATATGTGGCCCATGAGCGAGGCCTATCGTGATGTGTATTAAGCTTTTGAGTGAGGCCCTTGGTGTTGCATATTTAGCCCTTGTATGAGGTCATGCATCCACTGTATGTTAGGCTCTATATGGGTCATTCCTTGGGGGCAATGTTGGTTAAATGTCTTCATTGTCGAGGCTGATTGTCGATACCGGTTATTGATACTGATTATGAGTATGTGATCACATAGCATCATGATATATGCCCATACTCATCATCTGTAGGTTTGTTATGAGATGTGGTTGACCATTGCATATGTCATTGGGTAGGTTGTTATGAGACTCCCTGATAGGCGGAGGTTATCTCATATGAGCGCATGGTATGCGCAGGATTGATGCATGACTGGATTATATGACTCATGCATCTTGAATTGTGTGTTGTGATTACCATACGCCCTATTGACATCAGGGTCATAACCTCCATAGTCATATTGTGGATGGCCAGATGGGACACTGAAAATGTTTAGTTAGAGCATCGGGCTGTCATAGATGACCCTGGGTGAAAATCTCTACAACCCTCTTGGTACCAGAGGACGCCTCAATATAGAGACCGGGTGGATACATGAGCGCCCTAGTGTCGAATACCAGGAGGCTGCATCTCCCACTATTTCATAGTCGATTGGGAGGGGGTGTGGCCTTACCCGCCCTGAGCGTATGGGCATTGGTAGGCTGAATTTGACCAGCTCATGAATAGGTCCGCTATCGAAGTGCCGGATAGGTATTGGCAGACTATTAGTCAGGTGGATAGTGAGGTTTCTTACGCTCACTTGGACTTTACTGCTAGGAGAGGGGTTGTGCCATTTGCAGTGTACTAAACTCCGGTGATGATCCCAGAAATAAACTGTACTGATATGTGGACTTATTGAGCAGGAGTTTCATACTTATTCATTCATTCATTCACTATCCACTAGGGCTGGTGGTGTGTAACTATTTGTTACGTGTACCTTCACAATGGTCAGGATTTCGGTTGGGGCGCGCGACTAACTTGAGATCAGGAGTTTACCACATCGAGTCTGACTATCCAAATTTAGGTATGGGACTGGTTTGGATAGAAGTCCCTTGTGATGGACCCCATAGCTTGCAATACTACGTACTATCATCCTGACTTCACACTCCAGCATAGTCATTCCACTCGCACCGTATATTGTATTACATCTGCGACATATGATATTTTGGGTTACCGTATTTCTACATTTATATGGTTTAGATACAATTGTCGTTATTCGTAAACTCATTAGGAATTATATATTGCATCGCATCCTCGGCATCTAATATTTGGCTCTTTATGACTTCTCATTTGCATAGCTGTTCTATATTGTGTATTCTGATATTGATTGACTCATGGACTTGTCCGTATTTTCGCTTACTCGATTATCGTATGGTTTATGATCTTGTCAGTATTCCTCCTTACTCTGATAATTTATGATCTTGTCAGTATTCCTGCTTACCCTAATAATTCATGATCTTGTTAGTATTTCTGCTTACTCCGATATTGTATAATTTATGGATTACCAGTATTTTTAGTATTGTATGATTATGACATTATATTGAATACTGGGCACTTACCCTGTGCACACACTTACACCACCCTCTAAGCTTTCTATAAGCTTATGCACGATAGATGCGTGCAGGTGATGTTAGGTTGCAGCAGCGTGGAGCTTGGAGCATGTAGCTGACTTTTGGAGTTTTGATTTTGACATATGTATTTTCCTTTCAGCATTGTATTCAAATGTTTATATTAGTGGATATGTGGTGATGATGTTGCATTTGTGATTTGGGTAAACTTGTAGTTATGCTTATTATGAGTTAAACGTACATTGAAAAAAAAATCCTCCTTGCAGGATCCCAGGATCAAAATCTGGCATATGGACGCTGGGAGCCGAGAATGGGGTACTATGAAAGCTGTCGGCACCGGATTCGGAGATCGGGATTCCTGTGAATCCGATTTTCAGGTTTGGGGCGTGACAGAAGTTGGTATCAGATATAACTTGAGAATACCTGAAGATAACATCACATATCGGCTGATAGCTACCCTGCAATCTATGATTGTTGAGAACTTAGAAAGGTTAGATCCCCAAGTTCGAATAACTTAGAGATTTTCTGATATAGCTCCCTACCGTTGAAAATTGTGAGGCTACATAGTATTCCATTTTTGATCATTTCTGATCCGAGATCCGAAGATTAGTAGGGTCACCATAGTATTGATAATGTATCTTGAGAGGGTGAGGTTGAGATTAGAGAGTGCTATCTTCATCCTTTGCTAGATTGATTGTGCCTTAACTTATATACTTAATGATGTTTCTTCCTTCCTTATCTGTTCTGTAAATTTTGAGGATAAAATTTTTGTTTCGTGGGGAGAGCTTTCAGGCCCGTATCCTAGACCGTACTATTCTGTAGGCTCCCACGATCCTCCCAGTCGAATTCCGGTGACTCATGATCTGTTATCGGTGTTTGCGCGTGATCCTGAGATGTATCCCATATATCAGAGTCGGCTCGACCCGAGACTTGTACCAGTGCGACTGCGCCTTGTCGCAATTCCGACGCCGAGTATTACACGCCAAGGAGATACTTGGGTCAGGAGATGTGGGACCGTGTTCAATTTGAGAAAACACCATGCATTGCAAATACCGAAAGAATCTCTACAATATGTCAAATCAATCAAGTACACATTACCCTCCATCACTCACCCATCCCTAAGTACAACCACCTTTCCCTTAAAGTCAACTCTTTCTTACATAAAGTACTCTCTCTTACAAAAGTACACATCACTCATTCACACCCATCACACCCATCTCTCTCTCTCTTACACCTCTCTCTCTCTCATCTCTCTCATCCTCAAAAACAATCCCCAGAGCTCCAACGTCCATGGCTTCCATGGAGGAGTTTGGTGTGGCCTACTCTCTACCACTCAATCCCACTCTCCAAAATCAATCTCCACCATTCAAATGCATCCCTTGGAGCTCTAAGATACGTTAATGGAAGAAGAAATCCAAGAAGATAAAAGGTGGGTGCTTCTCTCTCTCTTTTTCATTTTGTGTGATGTGTGGCCCACTTGATGGACCCCACCTTGATGTAGGTCTTATCCAAACCATCCAAGTCATGTGGACCCTACCTTATGGATGATGAGAACACACAAATATTAAACTCATTAGGTGGGCCACGTTCATGTGGGACTCACCTTAATAAAACGTGGACCACATATATGTGGGACCCACCATGATGTTATGTTTATTCATGTCGTCCAGCGTCCCTGGACGCTAGACGTGAAGCTGGCTAACATGGAGTGAGTGTATTGACATGGGTGTGTACTAACAAGCTATATATATAAATATATATATATATATATATATATATATATATATATATATATATATATATATATTATATCTAACGTTAGTGGGGTTTTTAGATTTTTGGGTGGGCCATTCATACAGGCCGCACCTTGATGCATTAATTTAATCCAAGCCGTCTATTCCATTTCCCAGATTATTTTAGGCATTGAGCCGAAAAATGAAGTGAATCTAATTTTCTAGCGGGCCATACCATAGAAATTAGTATTTTCTACCGTTGAAATCCACCCTGATGTTTCTATACACCTAAAATACCCCAAATATTGGGCTCTTTTGGACTATCTCAAGCCATGAAATGTAATGGATGGAGTGGATTCACCAAATGTGGGCCCCACATGCGAAAAACCCAGGAATACATTTTTTTTCAAAAAAAAAAAAAAAAAACTGCAACAGCATGCAGGACGCCAGCTGCGCTCCTGCACTACTGTGGACGGACAGGCAGGGACCCATGGTCCCAGCCGTGGGCCCCATCACGATGTGTACTACACATCAACATCGTGTATTTGATAGGTCCCCCGAGAGAACTGGGATCTCCAAAAAATTAGCCATTTACGGGACACAGGTGGTCCACACTTCAAGGTAACAGGGGTTGAACGTCTATCATTGAAACTCTTTTTGTGGCCACAAAAGTTTTGGATAATTATGAAATTTGTTTATCTCCTTCATTCTGGTCCGTGTGACCTTATCAATAGATTGGATGGTAAGTAAACATTATGGTGGGCCCCCACATGGGACCCACGTCTGGGGACAGATTGGTCAGTATGCCCTCACACTTATACAGCTAATGTATTGTCGACAACAAGTTCTGCAGGTCCCACAACAGCCTTCTAGCTGGTGTGTTAACGTCGGCAAGTTCAGTGGGACCCACCTTGAGGTAAGTGTTTTATATCCACTCCATCACTCCAACTGAGGTGTGGACATCCCACCATGATGCATGTGAAGTATATCCAGACCGTCCATCCAAAGGTAGGTTAAAATCTCAGGTGGAGCACGTCGACACCTGACGTTTGAATTTAAGAAAAGAAATAAAAATAATAAAATAAATATAATTATTATAAAATATATATATGTATACATATTTGTATAGCTGGTGGGCCCCACGTGGGACCCACCACATGTAGTGTCTCTTTCCTCCCATCCACTGTCCAGTGGATTTGACGGTGGGTTAACCACCTTGATTTATATATTCTATATCCACACCATCCATCGCTGGACAGTGTGATGCATGGGGCCCACCTTCCTGTATGTACTCTGTATTCTCACCGTTCATACCTGGACGGTGCTGGTGAGGCCCTACCATGGTATATGTGTTTATCTGTGCCGACCAATGTGGTCACCTTGATATTTATGTTGTATTTACACCGTTCAGTTCACTAGATGGTGGTGCTTTTGTGATGCACGTGTTGTAGCCACGCCGTGGGATGGTGGACCACTATGATGTTGTGTCTTGAATCACACCGTCCATCTATGTGTGTGACCTACCATGAAGTGTGGGTTTGATCCACACCGTCCATCAGATGGACTCCACTATGATGTAGTGTTAATCCACACCGTCCAGCCTTTTAGGACGTGTGAACTACCTTGATATTTGTTCATCCACACCGTCCAATCATTGGATGGTGGAAGTGGATTGGCTGGAGCATCTCCCACCAGCAACTATAGCTGCTTAACGTCAGCAATTTTTGTGGGCCACCATTATGTATGTGGTTTATCCACACATGTGGATCCCACGGGTGATGTAAGTGTTTCATCCCAAGCATCCATCTGTTCAGATCAACGGACACCACCATGATGTATTTATTTCATCCACACCGTCCAAATCATGCTGGACGGTGCTAGACAATGCTCGAATAGTTCTTATGCACCTAGGAAATGTTTGGATGGTGCTGGTTTACATGGACAATGTTTGGATGATGCCAATTCAGCAGGGCAATGTTTGGACCGTGCTGATCACATTTGTGAGCCATGTACCCCTATGATAATGTACAGTGATATATGTGTTGCACCTGCCACTATTGAAGTGATTTTAGCTGTTGTCCAAGCTCCCACTTGTGATGCCCACCTTGATGTATTATATAACCCACTTGTCAGGCCCACTTTGATGTATCATATGACCTACTCGAGAGGCCCACTTTGATATACTTATGACCCACCTATGAGGCCCATTAGTGCGGCCCATTGATGTAGCCCACTTGACATTTATGAGGCCCATTATTGAGCCCCATCTTGATTTATTTGTAGCCTGTCCATTGCGGTCCACCTTAATATACATGCGACCAATTGGTGTGGCCCGATTTGATATACATGAAGCCCATTGGTGCGATCCATCATGATGTATTTTGACCGCGGGAGGGGCCCACCCATTTATATTGTTAAGCCCATGTAATGAGGCTCACTCGATGTATGGGGCCTAGTATTGTGGCCCGTGTGATAAGTCTTATATGATATATTTGAGGCCCAGGTGCAAGGCCCACCTGTTGTGTATTCGAGGCCCGATGTGATGTATGTTGGCCCATATGACGAGGTCGGTGTGGCGTAAATGAGGCACATCATGATTATATGTGAGGCCATGGGCCCACCATATGTTTGGCCCTATGTAGGTCACTCATTGAGAGCAATGTTAGTTAGATGTCCACATTGATGGGCAATGATGGTTAGATGTCCTCATTGTGACCTTACCTTAGGCCTTGTTAGGCCCATTCTCTTCATGGGTTAACCCAAATAAGTGGGGCCCATTCACCATAGATGGAAGGCTCCGTGCCATCAGATTTGGTATAACCGCGGCTATGGGCCGATCTTTATATTATGGTTGATCAGCTATCCATCTATGGACCCCGCCTTGTTTATATGCTGATTGTTGGTGCCGATTATCGATGCTGATTATCGGTGTTGATTGTCGAGGCCGATTGATGAGGCCGATTCCCATTGTTGTTGCCCATGGGACGTGGCCTATTATGATATATTTTCGGCCCATATGATGAGGCCCAACTTGATATATATTAGGCTCATGTGAGCGGCCCATTGCGATGTTTATTAGACCTGTGAGATGCGACCCACTTGATGTATATGTGGCCCATGAGTGAGGCCCATCATGACATGTATTAAGCTCTTGAGTGAGGCCCTTGGTGTTGTATATTTGGCCCTTGTGTGAGGTCATGCATCCACTATATGTTAGGCTCTATATGGGTCATTCCTTGGGGGCAATGTTGGTTAAATGTCCACATTGTCGAGGCTGATTGTCGATGCCGGTTATTGAACCCGATTATGAGTACGTGACTGCATAACATCATGATATATACCCATACGCATCATCTGTATGTTTGTTATGAGATGTGGTTAACCATTGCATATATCATTGGGTAGGTTGTTATAAGACTCCCTGATAGGCGGAGGTTATCTCACATGAGCACACGGTATGCGCAAGATTGATGCATGACTGGATTGTATGACTCATACATCTTGCATTGTGTGTTGTGATTACCGTACGCCCTAGCGACATCAGGACCGTAGCCTCCACAGTCATATCGTGGATGGTCAGATGGGACACCAAAAATGTTTGGTTCGAGCATCGAACTGCCATAGATGGCACTGGGTGAAAATTTTTAAAATCCTCTTGGTACTAGAGGATGCCCCAACGTCGAGACCGAGTGGATACATGAGCACTCGAGTGCTGAATACCAGGAGGCCGTGTCTCTCACTATGTCGTAGTCAGTTGGGATGGGGTGTGGCCTTACCTACCTGAGCGTAGGGGGCATTGGTCGGCTGAGTTTGACCAGCTCATGAATGAGTCCGCTATCGACGTTCCGAATAGGTATTGGTAAACTATTGGTTAGGCAGATAGTGACGTTTCTTACGCTCACTTGGACTGTGCTGTTGGGAGAGGGGCAGTGCCATTTAGAGTGTACTAAACCCCGATGATAATCCCAAAGATAAACTGTCACACCCCAAACTCGGAAACTGGGCTCACAAAATTTTTGATCACCGAATCTGGCGCCAACAGCCTCCGTAGAACCCCATTCTCGACTCCCAGCTCCCATTCGCCAGGTTCCGATCCTGAGATGCTACGAGGAGGATTTTCAAGGTCAGTTTGAATCGTGATAAGCATAACCAAAGGCATAACCCACAAACAACAACCAAAAACTTCATTACATTTTCACTATGATCAAAAACTTTATAAGTACAATGAGCATAAAAGAAAATACAATGATGATGAACAAAATCTCCAAAGTGAACTGCAAAGCGCTCCTGCCTCAGCGCTGCTGTGCCCTAACGTCACCTACACGCAACGGTCGTGCATAAGCTTATGAAAAGCTTAGAGGGTGGTGAAAGTGTGTGCACAAGGTAGTAATATGATCATGCTATATCAGAGTAATGCGAAATTATGCAAGTGAATCCATGAATACCATAAGCCATACCAAGGCTATGCGATGCTAAGCATGAATGATGTCGGCCATACCAAGGCTATGCGATACAAGATGCAAGTCAAGCATATAATCCTCATCTAAGTCCACATATCAATACAGCTCAAATCTGGGATATCACCGGGGTTTAGTACACTCTAAACCAGATCGTCGCCTCATCGCGCGCAATAAGGTAAGTGAAAGAGACCTCACTATTCGTCTGTCAATATCGGGCTCGACTCGTCGATAGCGGACCCATTCCTTGAGCTGGTCAAACTCAGCCTAGCTTTGCCCCCTACACTCGGGCGGGTAAGGCCGCACCCCCTTCCAACCGACCACGATACAGTGGAGAGCGCAACCATCTGGTAATCAGCACTCAACGCTCATCTACCCACTCGGTTTAGACGTTGGAGCAACCTCTTGGTACCATAAGGGTTTAGGGACTTACACCCAGGGATATCTATAGCACCCCATGTAGAATAAAATTTTTGATATCCAATCCTGCCAACCATGATCTGTCTGTGGAGGCTACGGCCCCGATGTCGCTAAGGCGTACAACAACCATATCACACAATGCGAAATGCATGAATCACACTATCCAATCATGCAGCAAATCCTGGGCGTATCGTGCACTCATGCAGGGAAACATCGCCTATTCGGGGTCCCATAAACAATCTGCCCGAAGGCATATGCTATGATCAGTCACTTCTCATATCAAGCATACATATGATGCGTATGATCATGAGTCATGGAACTATACTAAACATGTTATAATGAAATGAACTATCCTTACAATGCGGATGGGCCTAGACGGCCTATACACAATAAGTACTGCCTATCAATAGGCTCTAGGGAGAGTCGTAATGTGGACATCCAACCAACATTATACTCGCAATGTAGACGTCAAACCAACATTGCTCCCAAGGCACGATCGATGTAAACATCGTTACATAATCCATATTAGGATCACACATTACAATGGGCTTTAGGTACATCCCATTGGGCCTTAAATGCATCAAATGGGCCATATCATATGGGCCTTTTATTCATCAAATGAGCCACATAAATGGACCACACCAATGGGCCTTATGTGCATTGCAATGGGTCATAACTCGTGGGCCTTAGATTGCATCAAATGGGCCTAATCTCATGGATCTTATATGTAACAAATGGGCCACACCAATTAGGCCTCAACCCATAGGCCCTAGTTCATCTTAATGGGCCTTAACCCATGGGCCCCTAAAACATCAAATGGGCCTCAACCCATGGGCCTTATACAAATCCCCAAAATGGTTGAACGGTTTGGACGAAACTCATGCATCATGGTAGGTCCTAAAGGGGTGGAAGGCAGAGATTAATCATATGGTCCATAGTAAAAATCCATACTCATGAAGGGTGTGTACACAAATCATACATAAGTGGATCCTAAGTAGGATCCACCCAAAATGTTTATTTTCCACTGGACCTTGGGCCCAACATAGTGTTTATTTTCTATCCAAGTTGGGCCCAGCATGATGTTTATTTTCCATCCAAACTGTTCATAGGGCCTACTGCAATATTTATTTGCGATCCAATCTTTTCATAAGGTCACGTGGACCTTGGGCCCACTGCAATGTTTATTTGCAATCCAAACCATTCATAGGGTCACGGTCAGGGGTAGGTCCCACCGTTCATTATGAATGGTGCGGATATAACACAAAACATGGTGGGGCCCACCGTCTAGGGATAGACGGCGCGGACAGAACACAATGAGGTGGGCTCCACCGTCAGGCAGACGGTGTGAAATGAACCCATATATCATGGTAGGTCCCACCGTCCACAGCCGTGAACGGTGGATAAAATATATTCATTACTGTGGGTCCTACGTATGTGGCCCACCATAGTGTTTAAATGTCATCCAAACCGTTCATAAGGTCACTCAGACCTGGATGAAGACAAAACACAAATTTCAGATTGATTCGAAACTTATGTGGGCCCAAAAATGGGTTTCAATGGTAGAGGTTCAATCCCACTGTTTCGTGTGGTGTGGGCCACCTGAGTTTTGGATTCAGTTGAAACTTGGAGGGGGCCTGCTTCAGAGAGGGGCACGCCATATGAACCGGTTAGATGATAAATTAACATCATAGTGGGGCCCACGGCTGGAGCCGTGGGACCCTTCTAGTACGCCCGCCCACCTGCTGCAGCGCGTCAGAGAGGCAGAGCCTCTGATATATGTTTTTTAAAAAAAAAAACTTGGAAAACCCATTTTTTTGGGGTTTTTGGCATCTAGGGCCCACAACAAAAAAATCCACCCCGTCCATTGGCTTCTACAGGCTATGACAAGTCCATCAAGTCCAATGTTGGACATGTCTTGGCGCGTAGGGAATTTTAAGTGAATTTGGAAGGTGAAAATCTTCTTTTTTTAAGCTATGGCCCACCAAGTGCTCGAATTAATCTCATTTTCTGACTCAATGCCTAAAATATTCCAGTGGATGAGGTGGACGGCATGGATTGAATACATACATCAAGGTGGGGCCTATGTGAGTGGGCCACCCCATGAGCTTGTAACCCTGATATTTGTGTTTTTCACAGAGATGTCCAGCGTCCCTGGACACTGGACAGTCCTCACAACCACGGTGGGACATACTCAAGTGGGCCACCACATGATAAATGATTTGGTACAACACACATAAGGTGGACCACACTAGTAGATGGTTTAGGTAGGATACATGCCTCATGGTGGGGTCCATTCAAGTGGGCCACACGGCCACACCATCACACACAAATAATAATAAAAAAAAAAAGAAAGAGAGAGGGAGAGAAAAAGAGAAAGGAAGACCGGATGATGGAGGGACCCCGGCACTATGGGCCCTCCCTTTCAAAATCTATAACATACATCAAGTGGGTCTCATTACACATGAGCCCATTAAATCCAAAATCCAACGGCGGAGATCCCTCCTCCACTAAAGTAGACAGTTTAGATGACCCTAGATATACAAGAAAATAAACATCATGATGGGGTCCATAGAGAATGGCCCCATCATGGAATGATCATGATGATCAAAGTGGGCCATCGGCCATAACTTAGGGTCCCAAGTGAGATCCAAACCATTGATCGGTTGGCCTCACTTGGCCCATCTCAAAAACATGAAAAATTAACATTATCAAGCACCCACCGTTCGATCTTCTTACTCTTATGGGTTCCTTAGCACCTTAGCTTTGATTTCAACGGAGGAGATGAGAAATGGATGGCTAGGATGGGAGATGAAGGGGTAGGAAAGGTGGGCCACACTTGGAGCTTGGAATGCTTGGAGAACTCTCATACGTATGGGGTTTTCCTCTCTTTCTTGGAATCGGTTTGAAAATGAGAAGAGAGACTTGTAAAGGGAGAGAGAGATAGATGGGTGATGGATGTGGTGAGTGATGGGTGTGTAAGAAAATCTTGACTTTTGTGGCCATTTGTGTAAGAAAGGCATGGGAAGTGTAAGAACTTTTTGACTTTGAGGGTTTTTGTTGTAAGAAAGGTATGGGCTTTGGAGGAGATTCTTGACTTTTGTGGTTGCTTGGGAATAGGTGAAAGGTGATGTGTACTTGACATGTGATGTGATGAGATTGATTGATTGATGAGATTGATGTGACACCTCGTAGAGATTCTCTTGGGTATCGCAACGCGCGACGTTTTCCTCGCACTGAACGTTGGCCCACATCTCTTGACCAGGGTATTGCCTCGGCGCGCGAGTCGTGGCATCAGAACTGTAGTGACGGCACGGTCGCTATGGTAATGGTCTTGGGGTGAGTCGATACGGGTTGACGGCATACGAATCAGGGTCGCACGTAAATATCGATATAGGGTTGAAGGTTGCCGGAATTCGACCGGTAAGACCGTGGAAGTCTATGGAACAGTACGGACTAAAATACGGGTCTTACATAAACTGTACTGATATGTGGACTTATTGAACAGGAGTTGTATACTCATTCATTCATTCATTAACTATCCACTCGGGCTGGTAGTGCTCAACTATTTGTTACATATACCTTCGCAATGGCCAGGATTTCAGTTGGGGCATGCAACTAACCTGAGATCAGGAGTTTGCCACATCGAGTCTGACTATCCAAATTTAGGTATGAGACTAGTTTGGATAGAAGTCCTTTGTGATGGACCCTATAGCCTATGATACTACGTACTATCATCCTGACTTCACACTTCAGCATGGTCATTCCATTCGCACTGCATATTACATTTAATCCATGGCATATGGCATTTTGGGTTATTGTGTTTCTGTATTTATATGGTCTAGATACATCTGTCGCTATTCGTAAACTCATTAGGAATTATGTATTGCATCACATCATCGGCATCTAATATTTGACTCTTTATGACTTCTCATTTGTATAGCTGTTTTATATTGCATATTCTATTATTGATTGACTCATGGACTTGTCCGTATTTTTGCTTACTCGGTTATCATATGGTTTATCATCTTGTTAGTATTTCTACTTACTCTGATAATTTATGATCTTGTCAGTATTCCTGCTTACCCTGATAAGTCATGATCTTGTTAGTATTTCTACTTACTCCGATATTGTACGATTTATGAATTACCAGTATTTCTATTATTGTATGATTATGATATTGTATTGAATACTAGGCACTTACCCTGTGCACACACTTACACCACCCTCTAAGCTTTCTATAAGCTTATGCACGATAGATGCATGCAGGTGATGTTAGGTTGCAACAATGTGGAGCTTGAAGCATGTAGCTGACTTCTGGAGTTTTGATTTTAACATATGTATTTTCCTTTCAGCATTGTATTTAAATGTTTATATTAGTGGATATGTGATGATGATGTTACGTTTGTGATTTGGGTAAACTTGTAATTGTGCTTATTATGAGTTAAACGTATATTGAAAAAAAATAAAATAAAATTCTCCTTATAAAATCTCAGGATCAGAATCTGGCATATGGATGCTAGGAGCCGAGAATGGGATACTACGGAAGCTATTGGCACCAGATTCGATGATCAGGATTCCTATGAATCCGATTTCTAGATTTGTGGCGTGATAGTAGAGTTGCAAATTCACTAAGTATAGTTGAAAATTGACCGAGTACTCGTGGAAATTGACCGAGTACAATTGAAAATTGATCAAGTACTCATGAAAATCCACCACGTACAAGTGTAAATATAATGATTCACTGAGTATAGGGTGAAAATTGACTGAGTATAGGGTGCAAATTCACTGTATTGGGTGAAAATTGACCGAGTACAGGGTGAAAAATTTTACCAAGTACAGGGTGAATATTGACTGAGTACATATGAAAATTCACTGAGTAAAGTTGAAAATTAACCAAGTACAAGTGCAAATTCACCAAGTACACATGCAAATTCACCTTTCACCATTTCAGTATTCAGAATATAGTATGGTTTAGAGTTTACTTAATGAAATTTCTCCGATTATACCTACAATGTATGGTTTCTTGAATGGAAGTATCATCTTCTTACACTTTTATCTCTTCAAATCCCTCTTCAGAATGAAAATGAAGCGGAAATTTTAGGAAGAAAAATAAAAAAAACTATTTGCGGAAGAAATACAAAGAGATGACACGGTTTATTGAGGAAAATTTCCCATTGAAATATCATGCCGTTCACTAAATGTAAAAGTTCTAATAGTTTAGCAGATTCGTATACAACCGCTGCAATGTCCGTGGGACATCCCCTCCATCCATTAGTTTCACCTCCTCATGTGAGGATATGAACTCGAAAATGAGGAAGATCATAAATGCAAGTGGGTCGCACTCACAAAAAATAGTGGAGATCGAAACACCCACCGTGAACACCTTCCCAAGACCCACCATAATGTCCGTACGCATAAAGTGATATCCACTGAGATGAAAGGAAAATATAAATATGAGCCTGATCTAAAACGTCTGTACCCAGGAAGGTTTCAAATTCATTGGTGGACAGTTTCCCGTTGAATGCCCTGCGGGAGCTTTGAATCTGCCTATTCTTTTAAGAGTAGCTAAGATTTTAGGGCTAGACTTACAAGAGATCCCTGTGACTAAGGTTGCGGGAAATTTCGCGTCCTCTTGCATGGATGAACGATGTTTGACGAAGGTAATGACTTGACAGCTGCAGCTGCTGCATCTGATCATTTCACTCATTTTTCCTTGCTAGTCTAGCACCTGTACCTGACAAAGGTGTACAAAGGTGGCGGCTAAGGACTAGAAAATCTATCTACAAATGTAGTGGGGCCTGTAGATCAGGTAATGAAAACCATCACGCGGGACCACCCGTGTTGTATAAACTATGCATCCCTTGGCTGTTGTTGGTTTTTGCATACATGACTGACCTACCCGATATTCGAGTTGCCAGAGTTTTTTTTTTTTTCGGCCAAATGATGTGAGAGATGCATCCCTTGACATGAGTTATAGATGTGACCCATACATGGTATGTCGGCATATGAGGCGGGCCTACATATGAGGCCAGCATACCTCCTGTACCATTGTTTAAAAACTCACTGACTCAGACTCAGACTCGGTAAATCAGATATGAAATTACTCGACCTTTCTCCCTCTTAACACTCCCTCAAAAACAGGAGCAAGAATCCTCTAAAACACATGCGTGTAGCAAGCACACACAATGTACGAGCTCCATGAGGTCACGTGATGACTGGTTCACTTTATCCATCAATTGAGTGATCTCGGTTTCATCACACAAAAAGTTAGCAGCTCGACAAGTATCAACTCAGTCCATAACTCAGGTCGGGTGTAACAAACTTGAGTTTTGGATCAGGCTGTTTTAAAAAAAAAAAAAAATCTAGATTATAATAGGGATAATGTGATGAGCGGGTTAGATGGCAGATAAAAGCAATGACAGGCCGTAGGAAGGTTTCTATGGCAGGCATCCCATCATCAATACTTTTTTAAACTAACTTTGTCAAGTGACCCATCGCTTTCTATCTACCCAAATCCACCGCATAAAAGGGATCCCACCCCCATTTTTCACAACCTCCTTGGAAAGGTGTTAAAAACTTGGGCATTACAAAATTCCCAAGAGTTAGACCCGTACAAAAGAAACAATATCCCCGACCCACAACAGCCGCCCGTTGGGAGAAGAACCCCACCTCAAGCCATGCACATACATACATCACCATTTCCGCACTGTATTATTATACAAATAGGGTAGGATGAGTGGGAAGTGAGAGATGAAAAGAGAGAAATTAGGAGATGTATCCGTTGGTAGATGAAAAAGAGAATGAATTCTGAGTTCACACGCATAGAGAAAAAGGTGGCCCACAATGGTCGACCCATCCCCACCTTTTCTCATTTTGTGGCCTGCTAGAGTTTTTAGATCTGCCTCTTGCTTGGGCTGGCATCTAAAATGTTAGAGGCTCCGCAGCCTTGCACGGATGGGTCTCTCACAGCCTTTGTTTAGTGGGCTCTGGATTCTCATGTGGGTTAAACTTGGGAGTAGACTTCTTATGCTAGAGAGAGAGAGGGCAGGTAATCCAAAGCGTTTATTGAGTAGCTAAAATCCTAATCACACGAAATTTCAAATTTTCATAAATAACCCTTACATATACTGAAATTCACATTTAGTGTCGCACAAAATCTAAAAGGCCATGGCCATGACTCTGCTAAGACTAACTTTATGAGTAAAAGAGATGAAAAGAATAAATATATTATTAATATACATACAACAAGTAAATAATAATAATAATAATGATAATAATATCACATCAGCCTCTTCCACCAATGAAGCTGCTACCTGAGGAGGATGTGGAGATGGTGACCATCCCATTGCAATCAGAAACACTATCCTGCAAGCTCAACAATAGATGGTTAGTACTAAAACTCAAGGATGGCTTAGATCTTGGGACACTTGGTAGTGCTGCCTCTCCACCAAGAATCTGCACCACATTCCTCATGGTGGGCCTTGCAAGTGGGTCCGGGTGTGAACAAAGCAGTCCAACCAGTAGCACCTTTGTCATCTCTCCTTCCTCATGCTGCCCTTCAAGCCTCATATCAGCAGCCTCCAATAATCTCCCTTCTCTGTGCAAACTCCAAACCCATTCCACCAAATTACTACTACCCTTACTGCTCCCACCCACTGCCAGTTCCTTCTCAATGGGCCTCCTCCCACAAGCTACTTCTAGTACCACCGCCCCAAAACTAAAAACGTCAGTTTTCTCACTGGCACGTCCTGTCTGCAGATACTCAGGGGCCAAGTAACCCATCGTCCCTGCTGTTACCGTTGCATCTGGCGACTTATCATGCTCGATCTGCTTAGCCAGCCCAAAGTCCCCTAGTTTTGCATTGAACCATTCGTCAAGCATCACATTGCTGGCCTTCACATCCCTGTGGATTACCTGATTTTCGCATTCCTGATGCAAGTAGGCCAATGCCGACGCAACACCCATCAGGATCTTCCTACGGTGGGCCCACAACAAGGGGATTCTTGATTCGAACAGCACCTTGTCAAGGCTGCCATTGGGCATGAATTCATAAACTAGGAGGATCTCACCTTTCTCATGGCACCAACCCTGCAACCGAACCAGGTTCCGATGCCTTAGCGAACCAATTATAGATAGCTCGGATAGGAATTCCGCCTTACCCTGGCCCCCGTTGTGGCTGCATCGCTTCACGGCAACCATCGCTCCTGTCTCTGCAAGTATGCCCTTGTAAACTGTCCCAAATGCCCCGTGGCCGATGATCCTTGAGGGATTGAATTCCCTCGTTGCGTATTTCAGCTCTTTGTAACTGAATTCTCTTGGGGTCCTGACAATCTCTGACGCCAGGGACTCGGATTTCTTGAGGGACTTGAATTTCTTGGAGAAGAGCCAGATGAGCAAGCATGCGAAGATGGCTAGAAAGAAAGCGCCCGCTGTTGCGACCCCTGCCACCGCCCCTGTGCCTTGCTTGCAGAGCCGATTGTGGCAGGATGATTTTCCGGTCTTTTGGGTATTCTGGGGGACAGAGAGTGAGCCTGAAGGAGCAGGAGAAGGTGGTGGCAGATTCGAAATGCCAGCCGCTGGAGGCGACAGGGGCGGACGCTGGGGCGCTGGCATTGATGATGGAAGTCCAGACATCGAAGACGAAAAGCTCCACCATTCAAGGCTGTGGATCTCCGTACTCCCCTGCGTTGAACCAGAGAAGCCCACGAACATCAAATCGTCGACGAAGCTATCAAGATCGAGGTTGATCGAGAGTAGGGGACTCGGCGGCCGGATATTAGAATAGGAAACAGAGACGTTTAAGATCTGATTCGTCCCGTCGTAGTCGATCCAGGCATTCACGAGATTTCCGCTCTTGAGGTCAACCCCGACCCCATCCAAATCTGCGACCTGCGTGGAGACCAAACTGTTGAGATCCAAGCCCACATGATTCCCATTGATGTCCTTGAACTGCACATCCATCAAAGTATCGAATTCGACGGCGATGACTGAAGAATCGGCACCGGTCTCGTTAACGAGGCCCAGGTACCCGCCTGAATCACCGATGGACTGATCATCAGACGAGATGATAAATGCGAGCCCGCCGCCTATGGAAGAAGGATTGAGGTTGGTAATAGAGAAGGAGAAGGATGTGGAGAAAGAGAAAGGAGAGCGGGCGCCGCCGGATTGCCGGAACCTAATGGGCGTGCTGTAGAGAGCCCTGCCGGCGCCGGAATTGGGGACGGGTAGGTCGCGGGAGAGGCGGACACTGCCATTCTTCAGATGGGCGTCACCGAGGAGTTTGAGGCTGCTGAGGGACAATGTCTCAAAATCGAATTGGGTTGCGTCGTCGCTGCTGCTGCTGCTGCTGCCTTGAACGCTAGTTAAGAGGATGGAGAAAAGGAAGAAGAAGGTGCTTGAGAAAAGCAGCATTGCTAGTAATTGGGGAAACCACCCATTCCAATTACACAGAATTACAAGGAGAAGAAATGATTATAAAAACAAACAAGGAGAAGGAGATTCTTAGTTTGGTGTGGTGGTGTTTGTTGTTGATAAAGGTGAGAGAGAGAGAGAGAGAGAGAGAGAGAGAGAGAGGAGAAGAAATGAGGAGAAGGAAGAATCCAAAGGGGGTTGAAAAGGACAGGTGGCGTTGTGGGACGGAAACTAGGCGTCGCCAACGGTAAACTTAGTAAGGGTATGAAATACGAGCTTTTCTTTTTCTGTTTTTTTTTTCTTCTAAGTATTTAATTATTAAAACAAAACGAGGGCCTGCACGTAAGCAGCCAGACAAAAGCTCTCCTATTTTATTTTTTCTCTTTTCATTTATTGGGAAGGGTTCTGATGATATCTAAATCGCCAGTTTCTTAACGACAACATACTTGTCAACTCATTATAAGATCTGGACCCTTCACAAGACCATTACCGAGAACCGCACCGGTTACATTCGACCTTGGCTGATCATCTCAGATTTATTTTTTTAACACACTCACACCCGCACACACGACAGGGTCTTACTGATGGCGCCATTAGAGGACGTGAGTTTCAACACTGAGGTATGGGCTCATCTCAAATGACTGCCTATGGTTTAAAGAGAAAGTAATCAACGGTCCGCTTCCAGTGAATGACAGGCGAATGTGTTTATTTTGGAAGCGGATTATACGTTACCCGGGTAACCGTGTGGGCCTATCTTCATGAAGTTTTTAATTTTATTTTTATATCCATTCCCTCCGTTCGAATTTCTATCTCATGACAGGACATGACATCCAAATATCATGTGAACCACACCATAGGAAAATGTGTTGATTGACCGTGAGAAACATTTCCGTGAACCGCAAAAGTTTTAGAACATGGTATCCGAATCTGAATAAGTTGGATGGCAAATATACATAATGACAGCCTGAGGCGCTGTGGTCCACTTAAGATTTGGATCTCCCAAGGGTATGTTTGATTTTTCAATAGCACGTGAATGACTTACAAATGGCTAATTATTACTTTTTACAACTGTTTGAAAAAGAGGAAACGAAGAGGTAAGTTTACTGGCCTGGCACAAAACGCTGTTACTTGATGAAAACGATGGTTGTAAATTTTGTGAGGCCCTTCGTCGTCCATGTGTCTAATCCATATGGTCACCTATTTATAATAGGTGCTCATTTTAGAGCATGAGCTAAAAAATGGAGCACATACAAGGCTTAAGTGGACCACAAAGGGAATACAAGGCTCAAGTGAACTACGAAGGGAACAGGTGGTAAGAGAAATTTACTACTGTACGGCCCATTTATGGCGTATTAACCCTTTTAAGCCTACTTTTTTTACCAAGCCCCAGCTGTGCTGTTGACTTATCAAAGGTCGAAAATGCCCCTAATCTATTTTCTTGCTATAGAAAAAGTTAAGGCTCTCTACAGCTACGGAATATAACCGTAGCCTAGTCGCACTAATGCCTACAAATCAATATGTCGGGAACTGGTCAACGGGTCAAAGTTGAGCCTATAGCTACCGATTATAACCAAGCCATAACCACAGTACTATACACTTTTTTCTCTTTTTATTTATTTTTATTTTTATTTTTTACATGAAGAACTTTATCCTACTTATGTTTTTCTCTAATACATATTTATATAAATATGTATATATAAGCATATTAAAAAAATTCTCTCTCTCTGTTTTTTATTTTTTTCTTTTTTTATTCATTTAACAAGAATATCATTTAAACCAAAATTAGTTACTTGGCGTACCACATATGATTTTGGGGTAGGAGAAGCTAGTTTAGCCAACCAACCTAGTTATTTTTCAAGATTTCATTAAGTTGATAATCGAAAATCCATTTCATTCACTTCACGGTCAATTTTATTCACTTCGCGATCAACTCAATTCATTTCATGGTCAATTCCCTTCACTTCATGGTGAATTTCATGCATTTCATGATCAATTCTCTTCACTTTATGGTCAATTCCCTTTACGTTACTGTCAATTCCCTTCACTTCACGGTCAATTTCGTTCATTTCACGGTTAATTTGCTTCACTTGACAGTCAATTCCATGAATTTCACGATCGATTCCCTTCACTTCACGATCAATTCCATACATTTCACAATCAATTCCCTTCACTTCACGGTCATTTCCATGCATTTCACGGTCAATTCCAACGATTCCACTTTACTTCATAGTCATTTTCATGCATTTCATGGTCAATTCCCTTCACTTCATGGTCATTTCCATGCATTTCATAGTCATTTCCCTTCATAGTCATTTTCATGCATTTCACGGTCAATTCCCACGATTTCGCTTCACTTCATGTTCATTTCCATGCATTTCATGGTTAAATTCTCTTCACTTCATGGTCATTTCCATGCATTTCACGCTCAATATCGGTGATTTCACTTCACTTCACAGTCATTTCCATGCATTTCACGATCAATTCGCTTCACTTCACGGTCAATTCCATGCATTTCACGATCATGGAATTGACTGTGAAATGCATGAAAATGACCGTGAAGTGAAGGGAATTGATTGTGAAATGCATGGAATTGACCATGAAATGAAGGGAATTGACCATGCAATGCATGGAAATGACTGTGAAGGGGAATCGCCATAATTGATCGTGAAATGGATGGAATTGATAGTGAATTGAAGGGAATTGACTGTGAAATGCATGGAAATGATCGTGAAGTGAAGAGAATTGACCTTGAAATGCATGCAAATGACCGTGAAGTGGAGGGAATTGACCTTGAAATGCATGAAAATAACCATGAAGTGGAATCACCGGAATTGACTGTGAAATGCATGGAAATGACCGTGAAGTGGAGGGAATTGACTATGAAATGCATGAAAATGACCGTGGAGTGAAAGGAATTGACTGTGAAATGCATAGAAATGACCGTGCAGTGAAGGAGAATTGCCGTAATTAACCGTGAAATGCATGAAATTGATCGTGAAGTGAAAATGACTGTGAAGTGAAGCGGAATCGCAAGAATTGATCGTGAAATGCAAGGAAATGTCCGTGAAGTGAAGGGAATTGACCATGAAATGTATGAAAATGACCGTGAAGTGAAGGGAAATCACTGTAATTAACCATAAAATGCATAAAATTGACCGTGAAGTAAAGGGAATTGATTGTGAAATGCATGAAAATGACCGTGAAGCGAAGGGAATTGACCATGAAATGTATGAAAATGACCGTGAAGTGAAGTGGAATCATGGGAATTGAGCGTGAAATGCATGGAAATGACCGTGAAGTAAAGGGAATTGACCTTGAAATGCATGAAATTGACCATGAAGTGAAGGGGAATCGTCGAAATTGACCATGAAATGCACGAAATTGACCGTTAAGTGAAGTGAATTGACCGTTAAATGCATGGAATTGACTATGAAGTGAAGAGAATTGACCGTGAAATGCATGAAATTAACCGTGAAGTGAAAAAAATTGACCATGAAATGCATAGAATTGACTGTGAAGTGAAGGGAATTGATCACGAAATGCATGGAATTCATCGTGAGGTCAAGAGAATTAACTATGAAATGAATTAAGTTGACCGCAAAATGAATGAAAATGACCGCGAAATGAATAAAATTGACCACGAAGTGAATGAAATGGATTTTCAACTATCAACCTAATAGAATCTTGAAAAATAACTAAGTTGGTTGGCTAAAGTAGCTTTTCCTACCCCAAAATCATATGCAATATGCCAAGTAACTAATTTTGGTTTAGAAGATATTCTTGTTAAATGAATAAAGAAAGAAATGAAAAAAAAAAGAGAGAGAGAGAGAGAAATTTTTTTTATATGCTTATATATACATTTTTATATAAATACGTATCGGAAAAAAAATGTAGGTATAATAAAGTTCTCCTTGTAAATAAATAAATAAATAAATAATTTTTAAAAAGAAGTGCATAGCACTATGGTTATAACTACCGTTATAATCCATAGCCATAGGCCCATCTCTGACCCGGTTGACCCAGCTCGCTAGCTTTTTTCTTTTTTCCTTTTTTCCTGTTGTAATTCTTATCTATTTTTGTGGATCCTATTATGAGGTATGTATTATATCCAAGCTGTCAATCTATTTGGTGAACTCTTGTTAAGGCTCGAGATGAAAAATAAGACAAATCTAGCTATCAAGTGGACTACATTGTAAAAGTAGTGGAGGATCGAATGTCTACCATTGAAACCCTTTTAGGGTTGATGGAAGTTTTGGATCACTATGAAAAAATTTTTTTCTCTTCATTCAAGTCTTTGTAACCTTATGAATCGATTGGATGGAAAATAAATGTTACGGTGAGCCCTACAAAAGTTTCAATGGTGAAAATCAATTTGCCGCTGCTCTTTGGTGTGGTCCAGTTGATCTTTGGATATGATTTATTATTATTATTTTTAATAATGCTCTGAAATGATCTAAGTATATGGATAAACGTTGTGGATATAATAAATACATAACTGTGGGGCCATGTAACTTTGGTATGATATCTTTGGAAACGTTCGTACAACTTGAGTTCGAGAAGCGTCAGCGCTCGTCTACGAGCACCAGCCGATCCGCTTGAACGAAAAAAACAGAGCATTTTCAACATGGAAAAACTGGCCGTACAGATGGGGCTTATTCTCGTGAGGTAAAAATTAGTGGGCTTGAAAAGGTAAATGAGCTATAAATGGGTCGTTCGGTAACAAATTTTACAGGTGGAAATGAGCCCCAGCCGTTTTTTTGAAATTTTTTTATTTACACACGCACACACACCCCCACATACTCACGCCACACGCACACACACCGTGGGATTTCACCACCATGGGTACTCGAAACCCTTAACCCGGTGTTGTAACTCCAGGGAGTCTACCACGCGGGTAACAGCAAGAACCCCAGCCGTTAATAGTTAAAATTAGCCTGGAATTCACATGGATGTATAACTACGATCCAAACTGTTCATACTGTCATAAAAATGTAGATGAAGGGAAAACACTAAAATAAGCTTGATCCAAAACTTCCGATGGCATCACATAAGAAATGAATGGTTAGTTTTCAATTCTCCCTGTGTGGTCTACCTAAACTTTGAATTTGTCTCATTTTTTCGGCTCATGCTCTAAAATGAGAGGAAAAAACAAACGGACAGCACGGATCAAGCACACACGTGATAGCGGACCCCACTAAAATATCCTCGTTTCTTCTGCCTATTGTCAACATCAAGTCACTGTCAAAAGGCGGCTAATGAAATAGACACAGAAGTTAATAATAATTACTCATTTACACTAATTAACGGTGAATTGAAAAACAAACGGACCCTGTTTAAAGACTACCTCGTTTGATAGATAGAAAACGGATGGATAGCGTACACCAAATTCATCAAGGTAGCTAGCCCCACGACTAAGGTAATAGCCACTTATGGGTTACTCTGATCCGCTCCCTTCTCTTCTACTCTCTGTCTATGTCACATCAAGTGACCTATCTTGACCCACGGCGATTATATTACATTCAAAGCGTTGGACAACATGCACTCTTCAAATGAGTATATAAGGAATGCAAAATACATCCAAAGGCAATTGACAATTACAAAACAATGTACGGTTTGAATCTCTCTGTTCAATAATTATGGACTGCTTTGATAAATCATGGCTCAATCTAAGTCTTTCAGGTTAATGTAACTACTGATAGATGCAATAGGTCAATCTAAGTCTTGATCAATCTCAGCCATGCAAAATTCTCACGATCCAAGAACTATCCACTAAGAGCGTCCATATAATTGGATTGTATAGCATAGATCAATGGACCACACGTGTGGCTGGACATGGATGCATACGCCATTGGAATTGTGGATGGGCACCACATATCCCACAAGTGTACAAGAGTGACGTTCAAGCACGTGTAAAGCGTGATTAATTATAGAAATGGCTCAGTAATTTTCATATTCGGAAATTACAATTCTCTCGTAAGTAGGAACCTTGCCCAACAAGCAAAGAAGAGGAATAGTTTTTAAATTTGGAAAACTTTTGGAAAACTCACGACATGACAGAAGGAGAGAGATAGAAAGCAGACAGAGGCGGTTGTACATATGCACGGCCTTCCTGTCGGTAGAGCTACATGTGGGACTCGCTTCAATAATCCGCATCATCCATCTTTCTTCTCTTGTCCCGTAGCCTCCAACTGGTTTCTTCTCTTTGCATTAGCACTCTGTATCGCTGTTTAAGTCTTTATTTAACACATTTAGATCTATCAAATTATATAGAAATTCTAACCAATCTAGGCCATCCAATATATTATACATGATAATATCTACTATATCACTCGAATAAATGTGAGGAATTTTTAAATAGAAAGGGAATCGTAGCTCAATTGACTAAACCCTACACTCCTCCACAAAACGGGATTTGCAAAGAAGAGCAACGGTGCCTTATTAAATCCGGTGAAGTCCATATTAAGCTTTGCTTCACATCATGTTTTCTTTTGAGGGTTATGCCGTAAAGACAACTATGTTCCTGTTAAATAAGGTTCCAAGTAAGGTAGCACCAATGACGCATAAGAAATGTGATTAGGTTGCCCAGGGCCAGTTTGGGAGCGGGGATTTGAAACCTTCCTATTGTGTTTGGCACCCTTGATTTATAATCAACTTTAATCTAAAAGTAGCTATGCATAATATATTTATAAGGGTTTGAATTTAATTACTAAATCAATTTTAATATCTCTAATTAGTGAACGAATATAATGTTTGACACGATGGTTGTAATAAGCTCAAGTCTTGGATAGGTCACAAGCACAAGATCACATGACCAACTATTTTTAACCGTTGATTTACATGGACAACATTTGGACAATGCTGGTCATCATATTAAAATAATTATAATGATGTAATTGATAATCTAATTATTTTGGGCTATCATTAGTGGGCCACGTGTTCAATAGATTAATATTCTAATGGCACACTGTTACGCATGCAACTCTTGGATGGATTTTAGATGTAATCCAAGCTTTCAATGTGGATTTCAAACCCCCTCTTTGAGGGGATTTAAAAACCTAGTTATTTTATAATGCCAAACAACCAAGGGATTTGAAACCCTCAATTACTTTATGGTGCCAAATAATCAGGGGATTTGAAAGCCCATCAAATCCCCTCGAATCTACAGTGTCAAACGACTCCTAAATCACATGGTTATCTAGGGATGCCCTACAATCGCAAAGAATCTAGTTGATAGTAAATTGGAATCCACATGTACCAAGTCTCTTTTGGTTAAATACCCCATGAATTTGAAGTGATAATTCTATAACTCTATTATTGCTAAGCAAACACTTAGTCTTACTAGAGAAAGACTTCATGTGAAATAATAAAGGTGGCCACATATTATATCTTTATATGGGATCGAAGGAGACATTATCGAATGCTCATGAGATACTTGGTCTAGAATAACCTAATCCTAGGTCTCAGATGACACCTAGTTTATGTTGGAGTCAGAGACTGCACTAGAAACCTAATCATTTAGAATATCTTAGTGAGGTGTTTCTAGTAGTGTCAGATTATAAGGCTCGTATCCTAGTCCGTACCAATCTATAGGCTTCCGTCGTCCTCCCGACTGAATTCTGATAACACTCGACCTGAAATTAGTACTCGCGCGCAATCCTAAGTTGCAGCCTGTAGATATAAGTCAGCTCGACTTGAAACTTGTACCTGACGACCGTACTATCGTTGCGGTTCCAACGCCGCGTCTCACGCATCGATTCGATACCTAGGCTAGAAGATATGGGCCCGAATTCACTTCGTAGAAAATGCCGCGCGTTGCAAATTTTGAGAGAATATCTACAACCCGAGACATCAATCACAAGTCAAGTACACCACTCATACCCCATGCCATCTCACCCTATCACAAGTACAAACACCCATTCTATCAATTCCCAAACTCAAAAAACGGGCTCACGAAATTTCTGATTGCCAAATCTGGTGCCGACAGCCTCCTTAATACCCCATTCTCGGCTCCTAGTGTGCATACACCAAGTTCCGATCTTAGGATCCTACAAGGAGGATTTTTAACATCAGTTTGTCTCATAAGAAATATAACCACAAGTATACCCAAATCATAAAGGCAACATCATCTTCACATATTCACTAATATAAATATTTGAATATAATTCTGAAAGAGAAATACATATATCAAAAATCAAAGTTCTAAAAGACCGCTGCACGCTCCAAACTCTATGCTGCTGAAACTTAATGCCACCTACACGCATTTATCGTGTATAAGCTTATAGAAAGCTTAAAGAGTGGTGAAAGTGTGTGTATAAGATAAGTGCCAAGCACACGAATACAATGCCATAATCATATAATGTCAGAAATACTGGTGAGATCATGAATCATACGATAATAGAACAAGCGGAAACATACTGGTAAATCCACGAGTCATGTAATATCAGAGTAAGCAGAAATACTAACAAGTCTATAAAAATATCATCAACCTCATCCAGGATATACAATGAAAAGACATAGCAAGCCAATGTCATATACTGAGAAAGAATGCAATGCGGTGACATAGTGAGCCAAATATCAAATACTGAGTCCACGAATGCCGACAACCTTATCTAGGCCATGTAATACAGAAGCACATTAAACCAAGTGCTATGTGCTGAGTTTGAAATGTAATATGCGATATGAATGAAATGATCAAGCTGGGGTGTGAAGTTGGAACGATATTACGTAGTATCGCAGGCTATTGGATCTACCACAAGGGACTTCTATCCAAACTAGTCCCATACCTAAATTTGGATAGTCAGACTTAATGTGGTAAACTCCTGATCTCAGGTCAGTCGCGCGCCCTAACCGAAATTCTGGCCATTATGAAGGTACATGTAACAAATAGTTGCGCACCACCAGCCCAAGTGGATAGTGAATGAATGAATGAATGAGTATGCAACTTCTGCTCAATAAGTATACATATTAATACTGTACATATCTGAGATCATCATCGGGGTCTAGTACACTCTACATGCAATCGCCGTCCATTGGATACGCAACAATGCAAGTGGAAGAGACCTCACTATTTGCCTAGCCAGTAGTTAGCCAATATCTACCCAACATGTCAATAGCGGACCCAATCATGAGCTGGTCAAACTCAGCCTAGCTATGCCCATTACCCTCAGGCAGGTAAGGCCACATCCCCTCCCAACCAACCACGACACATTGGGAGACACAACTTATTAGTATACGGCCTTCATGCACTCATATATATCCACTCGGTCTTGACATTGAGGCGTCTCCTGGCCTTGGAAATTTAGAAATTTTCACCAAGGGCCATCTATGGCAGCCCGATGCTAGTAATAGATTTTCGGTGTCCCATCTGGCCATCTGCGATATTCTTGTGGAAACTACAGCCCTGATGTCGCTAGGGCGTACAGTAATCACAACACAATGCAAGATGCATGAATTGTATAATTCAGTCTTACATCAATCTTGCGCATACCGTGCGCTCATGTGAGATAACCACCATCTATCAGAGAGTCTCATAACAACTTGCTCAATGACATATGCAACAGTCAACCACATCTCATAACAAACATGCAGATGATGCGTATGGGCATGTCTCATGATGCTATACTATCATATACTCATAATTGGCATCGATAATTGATAATCGACCTCGACAATCGGCCTCGATAATCGGAATCGGCCTCGATAATCAGAATCAGCCTCGATAATCGGAATCGGTCTCGACAATTGGAATCAACCTCAATAATTGGAATCGGTCTCGACAATCTGCATAATAAAGAGCCTAAGGGAAGGTCACAATGAGGATATTTAACTATCATTACCCATCAATGTGGACATTTAACCAACATTGCTTCCAAGGAGCAGCCCACACAGGGCGAAACATATTGTGGGCTTATGGGCTCACATAAGGGCCATATACACATTAAGTGGGCTGCATCGCATGGGCCTCTCATACATCACATTGAGCCTCTTCATTTGGGCCTCACATACATTACATGGGCCTCACTCCTGAGCCACATATACAACTCAATGGGCCGCACATATGGACTGAAAATACATCACAATGGGTCTTACCATGGGCCTCTCATATATAACATCGGGCCTTGCCACCTGGGCCGAAAATACATCACAATGGGCCACAACCCATTGGCCTTAATACACAACAGGTGGGCCTACACATGGGCCTAATATATATCACAGGTGAGCCCTGCACATGGGCCTCATACACATCAAGTGAACTGTATTAATGGGCCTCATATACACAACAGGTGGGCCGGGCCTCAAATAGATAACTTGTGGGCGCTATGCATGAGTCTCATATGCATCAAATGGGCCATGCCAACGGGCCTAATACATATCATAATGGGCCTTGTCCATAAGCCACAAATACATCACAATAGGCCTTGCCCATAGGCCTCGAATACATCACAATGGACCTTGTCCATGGGCCTCAAATTCAAGCAGATGAGCCCCATCATATGGACCTTAAATACAAGGAAGGTGGGCCCTATCACATGGGCCTCAAATATATATCATGATGGGCCTCATGGATGGGCCACACCAATGGGCCTCAAGTAGACTTAGACCACACCAAAAATCATTTCAATGGTTGTAAGTGTGACATATGTATCACTGTACACTATTATTCCATGTGGCACATGGCCCACTAATGATGATCAGCACTGTCCAAACATTTTCCAGGTAAATCATCACCATCCAAACATTGTCCAGCACCGTCCAACACACTCTGGATGGTGTGGATGAAATAAATACATCATGGTGGGGCTATACATGGCAAAACAAGTGGACGGCTTGGAGAAACACATGCCCCATGGTTAGCCCACAGCTGCTAACGTCAACAGCAGCATGAGCTATTGGACGGCTTAGATATACAACACATCATAAAGTGGGCCCCACCATCTAAAGCAACGGACGATTGGAATATACTCATACCTCATGGTCAGATCCACAGAACTTGCTGATGTTATACATGGACCCACCATCCTTGCTTGGATGGATAGGATATAATATATATTACACATAGGACCCACCGTCCAGAGGTTTGGATGGTGTGGATCTAAAGCACATACATCATGGTAGCCCCCACGTTACATCAGGGAAGAAACTCATACATCAGGGGTGGGTCCACATGTGTGGCCCACCCCAGCTTAGAATGAAGTTGATATTTGTATTTTCACTTCATCCAGACATCCTAGACATCCAGCGGACGTATGTCTGGATGAAAGGCATCATCAAGGTGGACCCGGATGTACGGCGTGGGCTTAAAACACATACATCACGTTGGCCCCACAGAATTTGCTGACGTCAGTCTGCAGTGGAACCCACTGTCCCTACTCTAATGGATAGTGTGGATCTAAATACATACTTTAAAGGTGGGCCTCATTCGCTGCTAGAAAAAAAATGGATGGACGGTGTGAATATACAACACAACATTAATGTGGCCCCACGTCCAGGCCCTGATGGACGGTATGGATACATACGTCATGTGGGCTCCACAATGGATGGACAGCAGGGATATACAATTCATACCACACAGCTAGGTGGGCCACTTGTTGGGTTGGCCCTGCAGGATGGTCCAGCAGTTGGACGTTGTGGACATAGCACACATCACGGTGGTTCCCACTTACATGTGGGTCACTCAGGAGATGGCCGACTCCATACATCACCCAATCAGGTGGGCCGGCCCCCAAACACCCACCCATTCATGTGGGTTGGGTGGTTAAAATAGAAACATCATAGTGGGGCTAATGCCGCCGTGTTTGACCCATTCTTGGGGCTCATGTCCTAAATGATCTCTCCATAGATGGTGTGGATATAATACACATACCTCTACGTGGGGTCCACGTGTGTGGGCCACCCCACTTCCAAACCAAGCTGAGATTTACATTTTTCCTTACTGTTTAGGCCTGGGTGGTTGTCCATCTATAGCGGCCAAAATGGTCCAGCAAGGTGGACAGGCTGGATGGTCCCAAAAGTTGGATGGTTTAGATATCATGTGCATCAACCGTGTGGGCCATCATACATTATCACCATATAAAAAAAGGAAAAGAGAGAGAGAAAAAGAGAGAGGTAGAAAGAGAGAACGATGGAGATGGGAGGGACCCTATGGGTCCCTCTAAATACAATGCATACATCAAGTGGGTCCCATTACAAGTAGGCCCTAAATAAAAAACTGAGATGATGAACACCCACCTTTGATCATGGACTTCTCCTTCCATCAACGCATTCTAGAGCTCCAATGGATGAGATTCAACTGTCGAGATTAGTTTTAGAGGGTGGGATTGGGTGGTAGGGAGTGTGTCACACCTAGCTACCCTCATGGAAGCTTGGACGTTGGGTGCTCATGGGGTTTCTTGGAATGAGAAAAATGAGAGAGGGAGGAGTGGTGATGGGATGAAAAGGGATGGGTTCACTTGACTTTTGGTAAGAAAGGAATGGGTTAAGAATGGGTTACTTTGACTTTGGGTGAGAGAGGGATGAGTGTGATGGGATATGTACTTGACTTGTACATTGATTGATTTTATTTTATTTTATTTATTTATTTATTTATACACACACGCACACAACCCCACACATTCACGCCAGACGTACACACACCGTAGGATTTCACCACCATGGGTACTCGAACCCTTGACCCGGTGTTGAAACTCCAAGGAGTCTACCACCCGGGATTTCACCCCACACACTCACGCCACACGCGCACGCACTCACTTGATTTGTACATTGATTGATTGATGTGACGTGTCGTAGAGATTCTCTCAAAATTCTCAACACTCGGTGTTTCTACGAAACGTACGCGGGCCTACAACACCTAGTTAGGATATCGCATCAGCGCGCGAGATGCAGCGTTAGAATCGTGGTGACAGTGCGGTCGCTAGGATACAAGTCTCGGGTCTAACCGACTCAGAATTACATGATGCGACTTAGGGTCATGTGCAAATGCTAATAACAAATCACAGGTCACTGGAATTTGACTGGGAGAACTGCAGAAGCCTACGAAACTCTACGGACTAGGATATGGGTTTCACATATTTCCTCTTTTTCCTAAGTGAACTCTCTCTCCCCACTCATTCCTCTTTTACCCAAATTTTAACCAAACTCATGTAACACCCTGAAAATCGGGGGTCGAGCAAAACTCAACTCCTGAGTTCCAACGCATCACTTATGCAACATAGATTATGATGATTATTATGAGTGCATTCAAACATAAGTGGGATTATACTAAAACAACATATCATACTCTAGGGATAACTATATTGAGCAAGCGGAAGATTGTGATGGATATATAAAGTATATAAGTGTTTCACAACCTCAAGAGTATGAGTATGTTACTAGGCTGAATATATACATATATGGTTCCAAAATTTATAAATTCTCAAAGCGTAAATGTCTGTAATGCCCTGAAAATCGAGGGTCGAGCAGGAGCCCAACTCCTGAGTTCCAACACATCACTTATGTAACATAGATAAGATGATTAAATGTTGTCTGTATTAGTGCATTAACATGAATGTGATTATACCAAATTAAAAAATCATACTCCAGAGACGGTTAAATTACGCAAGCGAAAGACTGTGATAGATATATAAAATATATAAACTGTTGTAAGTCTCTAGAGTGTGGACATGTTAGCAAGTTAAATATATACACGTATACTCCAAAATTGATCAAAATCAATATACATGAGTGTTCCAAAAGTATAAAATAACAAGTGTAATGACGTCAAATCAATATCCCTGTAATCTCGTCGATCAGAACATGGTTTACATAGACCCGCCTGATAGCTGCATATAGGAGAAGTCCTCCTCATCACTATAAAAGTCTGGCTTTACTTCATAAGCGTCGCTATCATCTGCAACTACAATAGGGTCTGATTGATGGTCCTAGATGAGAATGTGAGAGTGAGTGATCAACTCAGTGGAGCTATGAAGCAAAGGTTAGCATGTTATCAATTCAGTTAAGTAGTAATGATAAAGCAATACAACAAGCATTTCTAGGTACACTGGACATATTATAATGATGCATGCCCTCGCCTATACTCCTTCTGCGACATCATCTCATGATCGCGGCATGCACCCCTTCCTCAGTGCTCAACTCTAACGTCAAAGGCACATGCAATGCAGTGCATGTGTGTGATTAGCCAAGTTCTTAATTAGACATGTTCATAATTAGACATGTTCATATAACAAGATTGACCAAGTTCTTAATTAGACATGTTCATACAACAAGATTGAGAAGCTAAGGTACATCCCTATATATCATTGACCCAAAAATTAATCCATCTAGGGTTGTCAATCCTAGTTAATCACATACGAAGAACAGTTCTAAGTCATTATGAAGCGGCTCATTACCTCAGCGCAAGCTTGGTTTATACACAAGGTCACTACGGAAAAGCTCGTCACCTTAGCGTAGTCCTTGTGTATACTCGTGGTCACTATGGGCTCATACTTGATCATAAGCCGACAGCTCAAATACAGTGTCCCATACACTACCATATTCGACTCATGAGTTTGGGTTACTCAGTGGTCACTACGGGGAGGGTCATCGCCTCAGTGTATGTGGACAACTCGACCACGGTGTCCCATACACCACTATGTCTGGCTCATGAGTCTTAGCAGATCAAGGTACTAAGGTTAAATGGAATTTTCACTGATAAGTTGGTACCTTAAATTTAAACAGTGGCGTCTATACATGGTGAGCATGCATTAGGCCAATCGAGTTACTTGACAAACTCGACTGGTACAAGCGCACGTTGAATTGATCGACATGGATTCTGTAAGCATTCCGCGTGGCTTAACCACTGTCAACAAGTAGTATACGACTTAGATTCATAGGGCGTATCTATAGTGGTTAAACAGTTAGGCCATCGATCGTAAATCATTACCGATTACCTGGACTACATCGTAGCCCCAAACACACTCCAAACAATAGTATTCTTATGTAATAGCCAAAGATAACATGTGACAACTAAAACTAAATATAAACCTTAAGAATTTCAACCAAACACATACTACACATGTTACTATACATAGGTATTTCATTTATAAATCACATAGTAGTAAGATAGGTTACATAGAGAAATCTATAACCATAGATAAGAGAATTGAGAATCCTATCTCAACACCCTCATTACATATGTTTAAACAGGCATTTTCTCATTCAGGCATTTTAGCAAACACTTAGACTACACGCATCCCACACATGTAATAAAGTAGTAAAACGCATATTATAGCAACTCCTTTCACATAGGAGTTGCCACATGCACAACAATCATGTAATTACGGTTAATAATCATGTCAAGCACAAATCCAAATTCCATACTCATTCAAACATTTCAACAAACACCTGCATTATAAATCAACCTAGTTTATATATATGCATAATATACGAAAAATCTCGTATCTAAGCACAAGTGATAGCAATCAAGCCAGTCATAAATAATTGTTGACATTGAAAGCCTTGAAAACCATAACCTAAATATTTATAGTCCACACCTTTCGCCGGTAGACCCGTAACGAATTCAGTTCGAACACTAACTTTTCATCTACGGAACAACGACAACCTATAATATGAAGTAGGTTAGCTATTTCACCATTTACTCTATTTGAATCCCTAAAATAGATTAGGGTTAGGATTTCTTACCCAAAAATGGAATCGAAATTGCCGGTATTGCGACACAGATGCGGTGGTTAAGCACGTGGAGTGGGATTGACTCCTAGGAACTCTCTCCCTCTTTCTCTCTCACTTTCTCTCTCTTTCCTTCTCTCTTTGGTCTCTTCTCTCTCCTAGCATTTATAATTCATATGGAATGAGAGAGAGGTGGGTTAAGGCCCTTATATAGGCCCAAAACTGATGAAAATGGCCCTAGGGCCATGGTATACTTAAGTTATAGCTAAGGAGGGGTCGTTTCAGTCCAACGAAGCACATCTAGAGGCCCCTTTTCTGCACACAGTCGGAAGTAAGTTCCCTGACATTAGATCTAGGTTAAGCTAAGGTTTCGGTCCGATTGGGTCAGTGGATCGACCGTGGAGGACTTGTTTCAGTTCAACGGTCACTGTTACTCGATCAGGGCCATAAGTTGTAACGCCCTGGAAAAATTCGCACTTGGACTCGAGTACCAACTCGACCAGAAATCGCGTAGGATTAATTCCTTTGAAAAATAAGTGTAAGTTAGCTAGCGCAACGCTAGAGTAGCTGGGAAATAGTCCCTGATCACTTTAAATACGTTCTACAAGACCCAAAGCGAGTAGAACCAATGACGCTATAATACTCTAAAACCTCGGATCAAACTCTAAACCGATTTGTTCTCAGGACCTCTTTGAAACTTTGTATTAGATCTAGACCACGCATCGAAAGTCTGATACCTACAATCTTAGACCATTATAACTGCCTAGCTGGACTTGACAATCATTTCGAAAATCAAGTCCAACCGACATTCAGAGGCTATTTCATTGAGCCTGAAGTGAAGAGAGTGAGAATAGGGTAGATTTGGAATTTTAAAATTTAAATCTGGCACATGACTTGGCGCGTTATTATTAAGCGTTCTGACCGTCAGAATTCAGCCAAATTACACCCTCAGATCAGAAAAAATTTCTCTTTCATATCATGAGACTTGTAGACCTGATCTAAGTGCGATGACTGCTGAACTGAAACTGGACCGCCACGTGCGATCTACGAACACTACTGGTTTGAAAATGGGATGTGAGCGACATCCGACATGCATGAGCTTAAGTCCGATCGCGTTCGGCCAGGGGACCTCCAGAAATGTCTTTTTAGACCGAAACAGCCCCGATTTGGTTAGGCATCAAGTAAACATTGTTCCCAAGCCTGTTTTGGGTATGTTTTAGGTTATAAAAGGGCCTTAAACCCTCACTTCTCTCACCTATCCAAATTTTTTAGAAACCCTAGCTGGTGTGAGAGAAAAGGTGAGAGATTATGAGAGAGAGTGGGAGAGAATTTCCTGCTGCTTGCACTACCTGTTGCACGTGTTTAAGCAACGCACCTCAATCACTTTTTTAGAGATTTCGCCGCATTTCTAGGTAAGAAAAGACCCCAAACACTTGCTGATTTAAGGTTCCGTTTATTCCTTAGCATGGTAGCTTATACATCTTGTGAAATAGGTTGCCTGTTCGCCGTATACGAAGCGTATACGCTCCGTTCGAATCAATACACTTCTAGGATAAAAGGTGTGGATTCTAGACGGTTTGATTGACTGTTTTCAACGCTTTCAATGTCGTTTAATAGTAAATTATCGACGGAAACGCCGTTTGACATGTACAACATGCTGTCCGTTTTTTGTTTCGTAAGCAGACGAAAAATATGAGATTTAGGGCATTTTAGTCATTTGTAGGAAATACTGTTTTCATCCATATTTTGCTGATATAATTGACATGGCTTCTTGTCACATTAGGATATTAGGAATGCGTGCATAATCAGTTTGGTGAAGAGATTCGCCCAAATGCGCACTTTGAGTCGACATACTATATGTAGACTTAAATGTGTAGACTAAGTGTTTGTATAAATGTTTGTATTAGTATGTATTGAATTAAATGGTGTTATGAATTAGTTTGAGATTGAATTCTCAAATAATATACTAATTTAAATGATTTCCTACATGTTGGCTATATGCATGATTTCATTATACGTATGAAATGTATGTGTTAGATGATTTACTTAAGTTGTATGTTATAACATGTGTTAACATGCTCACATTGTTGTATTTCATTCCCATTACTCTTATGTGATTGCTGATGTGAATTCATAAATGTTTGGGACTATACCTAGTCCAGGCAGTCGGTAACCGAGTAAATTCATGGTTGGCTTATCTTTGCCACGAATGACGCGTCGATGAACGCGAGTCATGTTTTGGAGTTGGCGACAGTGGTTAGGCTACACGAAGTGTTTTATGCACTTCATGTCGTTCGACTTGAGATGCGCTCGTGCTAGTCAAGCCCGTCAAGTAACCTGACTGGCCATTGCATGTTCACCTTGTATGAGTCATAACTGCTTGAACCTAGGGTACTAAACTTACCATTGTAAACCCTATTAACCATAGTACCTTGATTCATAAAGACTCATGAGCCAGGCATGGTGGTATGGGACACCGTGGTCGAGCTGTCGGCCTACGCTGGAGCCAAAAACCTCCCCGTAGTGACCAGTGAGCACCTATGACTCGTGAACAGATTATGGTGGTATGGAACACTATATTCTTGTTGTCGGCCTACACTGATTAGGCGACGAGCCCTTTGTAGTGACCGCGAGCGTATTTTGAGTCTACGGGAGGCAACGACCCTTCCGTAGCAATGAGAGTACAATTGGCCTGTATTGATAAGGTGATGGGGGAGCGGTGCAACGAGTGCGAGCAACAGCCTTGACAGCCCTTGCAGCGACCTACAAAATATACATCGTATGAGATTACTAGGAGTGATGACCCTAAACAGGATTTGTGTTGGGATTGATATAAGGAAGGTACCTTAGTTTCCCAATCCTGCTGTATGAAAAGGACTAATAATAACTCGGTAATCATAGCACCATCACATTGCATATGCCTGGAAGATGTGGAGCACTGTGGGAAGAAAGTATGCCGCGAGCGTAAGATGGTGCCGCATGAGGGAGATCGTCGGTGAGGGCATTCATCATGTCACGTCATATTGTATTAACAACAGTATTAGGAATGTTTGACTTACTGCTTTACTATTATCACATGATTGATTTTAGAACATGCTAATCTTTGCTCTATTATTCCACTGAGTTAGCTACTCACTCTCACGTTACGGGATGGTGTTTGCAACACCCACCATACCCTGTCTTAGATGCAGGTGAGGCAGCGATTCAGGAGGCAGAGCCGGATTATGATGAGGACCAGGACGAGTTCTCATATATGCAGTACCACGACAGCATTTCTTAGGTGGCCTGGATTGACGAGACTTCTCAGTGGGACTATTTTTGACATTCGATTTCTGTTTATTTACATGTATATGAGACTCAGAGATGTATTCATACTTTGAAAACAGTTGAGATCTATTTTGTTTTCCATACAGTGATATGTATATCCTTTAGCCTTCCGCTTGCTTTTATCATTGAATCTGGAGTATGAATTGCAGTTTTGGTATACTTTTACTCATGTGAATGCTTTAACTTAGACAACATTGAATCATAATTATTTTTGTTGCATAAGTGACGGTCTGAAACTCGGGAGTCGGATTTATACACAACCCCCGATTTTCAGGGTGTTACATAAGTACACTTACGTGTGTTGGAAATTTTGCCTGATCCGAGTGTGTAATTGGGTCAGATTCTAATGGTTTGAATCCTTAGATTTGGCTTGCAAGTGAACGACTCAATTTACTTAAGTTTCAGTTCATTTCCTAAAGATATTCGCGTTTCTTACACACTTTGCTCTAGGCTTAAGTTATACGTTTCAGGATATCATTTGGACTTGATTTCTGAGATGGTTGTCAAGTCCAACAAAGCAGTCATAACTATATAGTTTTACGGTAATCGGACTTTCAATAGGTGGTCAAGGTCCGTATGGGGTTTCAATGTGCTCCCGAGAGGGTTTTGAGATTGATCTTAAGTTTTTAGGCAATGTAGCATCAGCGATCCTACTGATTTTGGGTCTTTCAGTTCGTATTTAAAGTTATCCAAGCTAATTAGACAGGTGATTTAGTTTAACACTAAATTAATCTTCGTCTAATTTTTAAAGGATTTGGTCCTTAGTGATTTTTTCCTGAGGTGGTTCTCAGGTCTTTGTATGAATTTTTTCGAGACATTACAATCTATACCCCTTAAAGAAAAATTTTATCCTCAAAATTAGTACCTTATCGAACTCCTCGAGAATCTGAGGGTAGTTCTTACAAACCTCGGCTTCTGTTTCCAAAGTAGCCTCTTCCTCAGTGTGATGCATCCATAATACTTTCACAAGCGGGATAACCTTACTGCGCAACACCTACTCCTTTCGGTCTAGAATATGTGTCAACCGTAGTACGTAAGTAGCATCCTCACTCAACTGTACTTGCTCCCATTTGATAATGTGGGAAGGGTCAGGAACATATTTCTTTAACATCGACACATGAAATACATTGTGCATGCCTACGAGTGGTGTGGGCAAAGCAAGGTGGTAAGCTACCACACCCACTCGGTCTAGTATTTAGAATGGCCCACTGAATCTTGGCGTGAGCTTCCATTTCTTCCTAAACTGGAGGACTCCCATCATCGGGAAAACTTTAAAGAATATGTGGTCCCCAACCTCGAACTCTAGCTGCCGCTGCCTCATATCGGCGTAGCTCTTCTATCTGCTCTAAGCTGCAAGTAGTCGACGCCTGATTATGTCGATCTTCTCTTAAGTCGTTTGAACTAACTCTGGGCCAACCAAGCTCTTCTCACCAACCTCTGCCCAGCAGTGCGGTGATCGATAGGGACACCCATACAAGGCCTCATAGGGAGCCATGCCAATACTCGATTGAAAGCTATTATTATAAGCGAACTCTGCATAAGGAAGACAGTTATCCCAATTATCCTTAAAATCGAGTACACAAGCTCACAACATATCTTCCAACACCTGATTTACCCGTTCCATCTGGCCATCAGTCTGTGGGTGGAATGCGGTATTGAACTTCAGTTTCACACCCATTGATTCCTGGATACGAGTCCAGAAGATAGATGTAAATCGCATGTCTCGGTCTGACACGATCTCCATAGGAACTCCATGCCGATGCACAATCTCCTTGATGTACAACCTGGCCAAATCGTCTGCTAAGTTTGAAACTCTAATAGGGAGAAAATGAGCCGATTTCGTCAACCGGTCCACGATCAGCCAAATGGAGTCATGTCCCTTCCTCATCTTTGACAGCCCTGAAATGAAATTTATAGAGACGAAATCCCATTTCCATTTAGCTATGGGCATGGGCTAAAGCAATCCAGGAGGTCAGCGATGTTTGGCCTTGACCTGCTGGCACGTGAGATAACATGATACATGCTCTGCTATGTGGGCCTTCATGTTGTCTCACCAGTACGAATGCTTCATGTCTTGGTACATCTACATACTCCTTGGATGCATCGCTATCCTCGAATTGTAAGCAGCTTCGAGAACTTCCCTCCTTAAGTCATGAAGACTCGAAACACATAAGTGACCTCAATAACACATACCCCCATCCAAACCAACTCTCCATTCAGATTCTTCCTCGTCACTAGCTCGCTTCCTCATCTTCACTTGCCATTTATCTTCCCCCTGAGCCACTATGAGTTGGCCATCGATAAGTGGATGCACATGAACATGAGCGACGCTCTTGAACGACTCATCTATAGTAAGCTTCTGCTTAAAGTCTCACACAAATTCTACCATGTTTCACTTGCCTATCATCAGCGGAGTAGCAAATGCTATAGCCTTCT
The DNA here is from genome assembly GCA_037074715.1 of Magnolia kwangsiensis. Lineage (NCBI taxonomy): Eukaryota > Viridiplantae > Streptophyta > Magnoliopsida > Magnoliales > Magnoliaceae > Magnolia > Magnolia kwangsiensis. The sequence continues at coordinate 77,564,378 of CM073578.1, forward strand.
TGAGGCTCAACGCGTCTGCCATAAGGTTAGCCTTGCCAGGATGGTAGGAGACCTCGAACTTGAAGTCCTTCAAGGTTTCCATCTATCGTCGCTGCCTCATATTCAGGTCCCTCAGTGTGAATATGTACCTAAGGCTCTTGTGGTCACAAAAGAGCTCGAACTCCTCTCCATAGAGGTAATGTCTCTAGATCTTTAATACAAAGATGACGACTGATAACTCCAGGTTGTGCGTAGGGTAGTTTTCCTCATGTTTCCTCAACTGTCGCGATGCATAGGCAATAACCCTGTCCTTTTACATCAAAACACAACCCAAACTAACACGAGATGCGTCAGTGTATATCATATACTTGACCCCTTGCTCTGGTAATACTAGCACAGGGGCGAACGTCAACTTGTCCATCAGTTCCTGAAAAGCTGCTTCTGCCTTCTCATTCCAGGCAAACTTGAGATCCTTCCGAGTTAGCTGAGACAACAGTCTGGGTATCTTAGAAAAGTATCTAATGAATTAACGGTAGTAACTTGTTAGGCTAAGAAAACTCCTCACTTCAGTAACTGAACCGGGCTGCTCCTAGTCCTGAACTGCGGCTACCTTAGTAAGGTCCACAGCTATCCCTTCCTTGGTCACCACATGTCCCAGGAACTTGACTTCTTCTTTCCAAAAGTCGTACTTCTTGTACTGTGCAAACAACTTGTTCTTCCTAAGAGTATCGAAGATTGCTCACAGGTGTTCCTCGTGCTCCTCACGACTCTTAGAGTATATCAGGATGTCATCTATAAATACGATGACGAATTGGTACAAGTACGGTCGAAACACTCATTTATCAACATGGCCGGTGTGTTTGTGAGTTCAAACGATGTCGCAAGGAACTCGTAGTGCCCAAAACTGGCCCTAAAAGCTATCTTCTGTACATCCTCATTCCTGACGCGTAACTAGTAATACCCTAATTGTAAGTCGATCTTTGTAAAATACTGCGCCCCCATCAACTGATCGAACAGATCATTTATCCTGGCCAAAGTGTACTTGTTCTTCACCCTCACTTTGTTCAATCTGCAATAATCAATATACAATCACAGTGATCCATCTTTCTTCTTTACAAACAACACAGGTGCTCCCCAAGGAGATACACTCGCTCGTATGAAGCCAGCATCGAATAGATCATCAATCTGTTTCCTCAGTTCCTCCACCTCACACGGAGGCATGCGATACATCGGTAATGAAATGGGTGTAGCACCAGGCATTAGATCAATGATAAAATTGATCTTGCATTGAGGAGGTAATCCAGGTATCTTCCTCAACACGTCCGTAAATTCCTAAATTACTGGCGTGTTCCCAAGTATCAGACCATCAACATCCTTCAACAAGGAAGAGTAATAACGTAGGCGGTAGGGTAAATTGACCTGAACTGAAAAAGAAAAGGTTGTGCCCTCAGGTGCATGGGCTGTCACCACTCTGGTATCACAATCGATCTCAGCCTTTATCTCGGTGAGTTAATCCATACCGAGGATAACGTCATAATGCCATAGTGGGGCAATGATCAGGTCAACGAGAACTGTCCTACTTCTTAAGTCTATCGAGCAATCCTTACACATCTTGGTAATGTCTGAAAAGGTCCCCATGACGGTAAGGATTCTCACTCCCTTCATATGGCTAGTTTCCAACCCCAGTCGCTAGACTGTTACGCATGATACTATAGAGATAGTGGACCTGGTGTCCACCAATAAGAAGACCGGTATACCTTGCATATGCGTTGTGACCTTGAAAGCCAGTGGTGTTGCAACTGCCATCTCAGATGCCTCAACTGAAAGTGAGTGCATACGAGCCTGCTGTAAACAGTTCAGCTTCGGTGCCATAGGTCATTGAGGTGGCCTAAATCGAGGTGCATGCAATTGAAAAGATGGATGTGCTGGTGCTGTTCGTAGAGGTGGGGCTCAATAGTTTGAGGAAGTGGGCGGTTGATCCTCTGAGGTAGCAAGAAGCCATTGTCCCTCATCTTGGAGAAACAATATGTATTAACGTGGTCCGATCTCTTGCAGTAAGTGCACCATAAGTCTACTCACCTCATCGGGGCTGGAGGAGCTGTAAGTCTGGGAGGCGAGTCTGCACAGGGCCTCTTGCTGAAGAATGGCCTACTCGGTAAATCTGGTCGCAGCCTAAGAACCATAGGCACACACTTGCCAGACAATTTATCCCTATCCTGTTCCACTCGTATAGACATGCTCACTAGCTCAACATAGTGGGGTATGCTAGCATAACATATCTCGGAGCATATCTCGGGTCACAAACCCTCTAAAAATTTCTGCATTCACATCAGCTCATCAGTTAATATTAATGGAGCAGACCTAGCCAGCTCCGTGAATCTGTTCTTGTACTTCACCACTGTCATGTCTCCCTGTCAGAGGCGAAGGAACTCTCCCTCCTCATGGCGGTACGTGATGGGGAAATACTTCTCGTGGAAGTACGTCTCGAAGGCCCTCCCACGTTCAAAAGTAACCGATAGCAACGGTCCGAAGAACGTTATCCCATCAAAGGTTGGCTTCCTTCATAAACATGTAGGCGACCAACTCCACCTGCTCTACCTCAGTGCAATACAACGGCCTCAACATCTTAGAGATGTGGTCAAGCCAATCTCAGCTTCCTCAGGTCTGTGAGTACCCATAAAAGTAGGAGGTCGAAAGCGCTGGAATTACTCAAATAGGTCACTAGTGCTTATATTACCAGCAGGCTACACAATAGGTGCAGGTGGAACACACCCATACTCTAAGCGAGGGAGCCCGCGATGGTGGCTAAAAACTGTTGCTGCTGTTACTGCTGCTGCGTCAAGAGCATCATCTACTCTAACCTATCAGGAGAAGAAGCCTGGTGCATGAGAGGCATTGAGGTAGTTGCACGGTTCTGCTTAGGAACCGATGGTGTAACAGGTGTCGGCCCATTAGTGGGGCTAGTGGCTGGCTTAGAATTTGGCATAGTATCATGAGTCGGGCCCAAACTGGGGTCTGTGTGGCTATCGCTAAGGGGAGGTGCCCCATCAATCAAGTCACCAAGTGTGAGACGTGCCGTACTCCATGTGGCCTTAAGTGGCATTCCCTATATACAACATAAGGTGTAACCCAGGTCAGATTTAGCATACTCACCAACTCAGCTACACAACATTCACATTACAGCTCAAAGAAACTTCATGCATTTCATTTAACAAAATTGTCACAATACTTAAGATGCAGCATTACATGGATCATGGCAGAAGATGCATGTGAGCTAATCTAAGCAAGGTTCCACACACTAAAACCTACAAACCAATATACCACGCTATTAAGCCTATCAAGTCTACATATAGAAATAAGTAAACAAACAACAAAGGAAACTAAAAGATGACTACATGTACGACTAGTCGTCTGAATTTGGTGATGGTGGAGGAGCACTCTTATCCTGCAGACCACACAGAATAGCTCTTAAGGTGTGAGATACCTTGATAAACTCCTGCTTTAAGAAGGCCTGATTCTCTTCAAGCTTTTGCCTTACTTTGGCCCAGGTCTCTTGGATTTCCTGCCTTAGGGTGACTTGGCTCTCCTCAATCTGAGCCAAGTAGGCTTCCATGGCAACTCAATCACTGTCATGCTCTCACGTAGCTGTAGGAGGAGAGCCCTCATCAGTGTCTTGGGCCTCCTCTTCCTCTCCTTCCTGCTCTTCTTTTATCTCATCGTCACCTTTTAAACTGCAAAGGCTCCAGCGTTAGCTCCCATTTATGGGCGTAGAAGGCTCGGACAGTGGCCTAATTTACACGAGACTTACCCTCAAATATGGGCCCCACTCGGCATCCACCAAGTAGTCCATCACCAGATATTGCCCAAAGAGCCTCTCATCCATGTATGCTTCAAAAAAGGACCCTACACCCCTCAAATCTTTGATGGGACAGATTCGCCAGTAGTGCCCTTTCGAGGGGAGCCTGGGGATCGAGATCCCGCTTTGTCCTTATCTCCTGATCGACGCTTACGCTTGCTACGACGCCTGTCTGTCTCCTTGAACGGGTAGGGCAGCTAGGCCCGACTTCATCCATGGAAGCCCTCTTCTTCCCAATGAGAGATAGGAATGTGAAAATAGAGAAAATCGCTGCCACGAGCTCGAAAAGAGCCATTTGAGCAAAACAAGCTGGAGGGATAAAAGGGGTTGTTGAACTTTAAAGTTTTTAAGACACAAAGAAGAGTTTGTGCACTCAAATGGAAGGAAATGAGGGGAGTAAGTGATGGGTTTTGAAGGAGATGACGGAGGGGTGTATGAAATGAAGGAAAAAGAGGAAATATGAGAATGGAGGGGAGATTTGGGAGGAAAAGGTGGTGTAAGGGAGGGAAAGGAAGCAAATGGGATGAATAAAAGGGGTCCCACATGATCTCGTGGGCCCCCATTATCATGCCCCAAACCCAGAAATCGGATTCACAGGAATCTCGATCACCGAATTCGGTACCGACAGCCTTCGTAGTGCCCCATTCTCGGCTCCTGACAATCATATGTCAGATTCCATCCTGGGATCCTACAAGGAGGATTTTCAGAATGATTTTTTTTTGTAATGGAGCATAACCACAAGCATAACCAAGTCACAAAACAACATCACCACATATCCACCATATCAAAAACTTTAAGTACAATGCGGAAAGGGAAATACAAGGTGATCAAAGGCTCCAATAGTCAAATACAAACTCCTGCCTCAGCGCTACTGCTGGCCAATGCTACCTGCACGCAACGGTCGTGCATAAGCTTATGAAAGCTTAGAGGGTGGTGTAAGTGTGTGCGTAAGGCAAACGCCAAGTGTACAATATTAGAGTAATACAAAAATATGTGATAAGTCCATGAATACAACCACCATACCAATGCTATGTGACGCAAGGTATGAATGCTATCGGCCGTACCAAGGCCATGCGATGCGAAATATGAATGCTTTCGATCATACTGATGCAATGCGAGGCCTACGTAGCCGAATGTAATATGCGAGATGTAATTCAAGCAAGTCGGTACTCATCAAGTACACATATCAGTACAGTTTCTCTCTGGATATCACCGGGGTCTAGTACACTCCACACTGACTTTTGCCTCCCTAGCCACGCAGCCCAGCGAGTAAAATAGACCTCACTATCCGCCTGACCAGTAGTCTGCTAATACCTACCCAGCTCGTTGATAGCGGACTCATTTATGAGCTGGTCAAACTCAGCCTAGCTTATAGCCCCCTCACTCAGGCGGATAAGGCCACACCCCTTTCTAACTGACCATGACACAGTGGGAAACATGGTCTACTGATATTCGACACTCCCGCACTCATGTATCCACTCGGTCTAGACGTTGGAACAACTCCTGATACCAAAAAAATTCTGGGACTTTCACCCAAGGACATCATAAGTACCCACAGTACTAGAACAAAGTATTTCTGGTATCCGATATAGCCATCCACGATGTGCCTGTGGAGCCATAGCTCTGATGTCGTTAGGGCATGCAGTGATCAAGTCACACATATACGGGATGCATGAGTCACATCATCAAATCATGCAGTAATCCTACGCGTACCACGCGCTCATGTGGGGGCACTCCATCTCATAAGGAGTCCCATAAGTGTCTCAGCCCAACGGCTTATGCTATGATCAAACATTCCTCATATCAAGCATACATATGATGCGTATGAGTATGAATCATGGAGCTATACTAAGCATGTTATAACGTGATGAATTATTAACAAGTATGGGGCTATCAATGGGTCCTAAGGAGAGTAACAATGTGGACATTTAACCAACATTATACTTACAATGTGGATGTCAAACCATCATTGTTCCCTAGGCACGGCCCGCCATAAATATCATTACATGAACCATGAGAAATCACACATTGCAATTGACTCTAAGGACATCCCATTGGGCCTCGACCCATGGGCCTTGGTGTAAGTGCTATGATTTCATATCCCTTTGGTTGTTAAATTTTGTGGTGTCAAAACCTATATCTATGTCTTGTATATCTTGTGTTTCAAGAGAAGAACTTAAATGAAGAATGTTTCAAGTCATGGATGAAGAATTCAAGAATAGAAGTCTCCAAGTATGCATGTTCAAGATTCAAACAAGTACAAGTATAGAAGAAGACTTTGTCAACTCAAGAAAGGATCAAGCTCGAGAATGCCTACAACAAGATTTGTAAATTCTCAAGCTTCTCTTAAGGGTCATCTGAGTGTACAGACTATCAATGTCCATCTCACTTTTAAGGTTTGTTTGACCTTAGATTGACCTTAGGATGGGCTTTACTGTAGGTCATTCTGGATACATAATTCATATATTTTAATATGCTTGTCTGGGCTGTTTAAGACTAGTCATAGGGACTTTAAGACCAGTCCTAGTTCTGCTACGATCAGTCTTAAGTTTTTTAGGACCAGTCTAGGTTGTTGAAGATTTTTAAATTTTTTAAATTGTTCTAGGACCAGTCCTGGACATCCTTCGACCAGTCCTGTGAGCTGTATGACTTGTCTTACGATCAGTCTTAGTCCTACGACTTAAAAAATCTCAAAAAAGCTTGTCGATAAACCATGTATTTCATCTCAAAAAAGTTCTCTATGATCTAAAACAAGCGCCCAGGGCATGGTAAGAGAAATTGACTAAATTCTTACTTAGTCATAGCTTTCAAGTAGAAAGTGTTGATAAGACGCTCTTTGTTAAGAAACATAACAATGATATTTTGATGGTTCAAATTTATGTTGATGATATTATTTATGGATCAACTTGCTCTAACATGTCTATTGAGTTTGCAGAGTTAATGAAATCAAGGTTTGAAATGAGCATGGTTGGAGAACTAAACTATTTCCTAGGGTTGCAAGTAAAACAACAACCTGATGGAATTTTTATTTCCCAGACCAAATACGCTTCAAACTTGGTTAAAAGGTTTGGATTTGAGAATGGTAAGAACTTTGATACTCCTATGAGTACAACGTTAAGACTTTCAAAAGACTCTACAGGTAAAGATATAGATCCTAAACTTTATCATAGTGTGATTAGTAGTTTATTGTATCTAACTGCTAGTAGACCTGATATCGCGTTAAGTGTTGGTATTTGTGCAAGATATCAGTCTAATCCTAAGGAATCATATCTTACTGCTGTTAAATGAATTATTAGATATGTCGTAAGTACTATAAATCTGGGTCTTTGGTATCCTTTTGATACTGGTGTTTAATTAGCCGGGTACTGAGATGCTGATTGGGCCGGTAATATCGATGATAGAAAATCAACCAATGGTGGTTGTTTTTACATTGAAAATTGCTTAGTTTCTTGGTTCTGTAAAAAGTAAAGCTCAATATCGCTCTCCACTGCTGAGGCTGAGTACATTGCAGCTGGATATGCATGTACTCAACTAGTTTGGATGAAACGCATGCTAAGCGATTATGAAATTAATCAAGATTCAATGATCTTACATTGTGATAATTCCAGTGCTATAAATATTTTTAAAAATTCAATCCAGCATTCACGTACTAAGCACATTGACATTAGGTATCATTACATTCATGAGTTGGTTGAAGAAAAAGTTATTTCCTTGGAATATATACCAACCGAAACTCAACTTGCTGATATATTTACTAAATCGCTCGACAAAAGCAGGTTTAATAAATTTAAATTTGATCTTGGTATGTGCATTTTACATTGAGTATACTTGCTTACATGTATCATAGTGTATTATATTTAGTATTATATGTGTTTAAATTTTAATTTTTTACATTAAATATATATTTTTGGTCGATACTCGACCGGTCGTAGCTGTACACAACCAGTTGTGGTATGACCGGTCGTGCACTGCACTCGACTGGTCGTGGAGCTCGTGAACATGATATAATTTGAAAAAAACCTCATTCTTCTTCATTTTCACTCCGACCTATGACGAGTCGTGGCTCGACCAGTCATAAGATTTCTTGTATTTCTTCAAGGTTAGTCCTATTTCTTTATTTTTCATTATGTAGCTAGATTTCATCTTTGTTAGTTTGATCGCTCTTTGTTAAGATTCATGCTCTCTATGCTTTAGTTTGATCATTATGTAGCTAGATTTCATCTTTTGTTGGTTTTTTAAGGGTTTCTTCTCATATTACTGATCTAGAGAAAACTCATCCTTCTTTTTGTGCATTTCTCTTACTCTTAGTATATCTTGTTGAAGATGGATGCTAGAGGGAAGAAGAAAATATCCCGTGGTCCATCCTTATCTAGATCTACACCGATAACAAAACGGCACCTTCGGTCACCTGAAGATGATCTCAAGATGTACGGGATTTGCGTGTCGGTAATGTTATCGTTGAGCATACCGCTAATCTCAATCACATTACTTCATATGGTATTGTCCCTCTCCTTGAATCTATTGGCTGGGCTAACATTTTGCTTTGGGGTGGGCCTGCATACCAGTCTATTGCACAATCAATGGTTGCATGTATCTCAGAATTCTCCCTTGACAACTTAACTTTTTCAATTGATACTAGAGAAGGAAAATTTAAAGTAGACCATCATTTAATATCGGGTATTATGGATATACCCGTTAATGATGAAGGTATACCGATTCATACTCTATACGACAAACCATCTGAATCGGAAAAACGCATGTTAACAAGAGACCTATGCAAAATTAATGCGCAATGGACACACAAAGGGAATGCGCTCCCTTCAAAGTATCAGTTACCTAGATACAGAGTGTCACATCGTTTTGTCATTTCAAATATGTATCCTCAGTCCGGTAATAAAATCGAGTTGACTTCTTTTATGGTTCGTGTGTTTCATTCTATTGCTTCCGGTACCAAGGTCTACCTTCCTTCATTGATCTGTCATTTTATCATATAGTTTCGTCTCCATCTGGGTCATAGTGATATTCCATTTGATAATCTTATGACTGTGTTAGCCACTCACATGCTTGTCGATAAACCTATTAATGAGGCACCAATTCATCATCTTATTTTCAACAATACCAATCTTAATAAGATGAAGTTGGATTTGCTTCCTGGCCAAGTAGATGAAGGTGGTGTTGGTGGTGATGGTGGTGAAGTCGAAAATGAAGGGGAAACTAGCAATCTTCCTTAATAGGATGTTAATATGGATGAGTTATTTGATGAGATAGAAATTGATTCGTCATATGATCCTGATTACGATCCATCTATTTATGATGCACGCCTTCTTGCATTAGAGGAGAAGGTTGATAACATGAATGTTACCCACGATATGCAGTTTAAATATATGCAAAAATATTTTCGTCACATTAATAGGGGCTTACACTAGATTGATCCTACTATCCCTGCTCCCTCCTTTGGATCTGATTAGGCGGATTATCTTTTGGATTGTATAACATTATCTTATCTTTTATTTTGGATATTGTATTAACTTGGTTATGGCTTGATGATTCTGGATTTATATTTTATGATATGATATTTCTTTTCATATTCCTTTCTCATTATCTGCTTTTTATTACTCTCTATGTAGTTGTTCTCTTTCCGATTGTGACTTTTCCTTGTCATTTTGTGACAAAAAGGGAGAGTAGTATGGTAAAGGGGAGTAGTATGGAAAGGGGGAGTAATTTATTTGGATTGATTGATTGAGAAGGATATGTGGATTGAGAATATGAAGTCTTGATGTTTACATGTTGTTTATTGCTTAAATGAGCAGTACTCGTATCTCTCAGGGGGAGTAGAGTAATTTGTATGATGTTGCTCTTATCTGTATGATATGTGTTTTGTCACAAATTTGATAAAGGGGGAGATTATAAGTGCTATGATTTCATATCCCTTTGGTTGTCAAATTTTGTGGTGTCAAAACCTATATCTATGTCTTGTATATCTTGTGTTTCATGTTTGAGACTATTCATTGCTTCAAGACATCGTATTTCAAGACAAGAACTTAAATAAAGAATGTTTCAAGTCATGGATGAAGAATTCAAGAATAGAAGTCTCCAAGTATGCATGTTCAAGATTCAAACAAGTACAAGTATAGAAGAAGACTTTGTCAACTCAAGAAAGGATTAAGCTCGAGAAGGCCTACAACAACAGTCGTAAATTCTCAAGCTTCTCTTAAGGGTCATCTGAGTGTACAGACTATCAATTTCCATCTCACTTTTAAGGTTTGTTTGACCTTAGATTGACCTTAGGATGAGCTTTACTGTAAGTCATTCTGGATACATAATTCAAATATTTTAATATGCTTGTTCGGGCTGTTTTAAGACCAGTCATAGGGACTTCAAGACCAGTCCTAGCTCTGCTACGACCAGTCTTAAGTTTTTCAGGACCAATCCTAGGTTGTTGAAGATTTTTAAAATTTTTTAGTTGTTCTACGACTAGTCCTGGACATCCTTCGACCAGTCCTGTGAGCTGTACAACTTGTCCTACGACCAGTCTTAGCCCTACGACTCAAACTCCAGTAACTAAACTGGGGGTCTTACGACCGGTTGTAGGTGACCCACGACCAGTCGTAGATGGCCCACGACCGGTCGTAGGCTACCCAGGACTAGTCGTGGAACAGCTAATCCTTATCCCATGAAAATCTTTGAAAATCTTTGAAGCTACGACTAGTCCTAGGATCCTAAGACCAGTCATAGATGAAATTTTTCAGGCTAGAAATAGAGCACGAACTTCAAAGTTTTTCAATTCAATTCAACTCAATTCAAGCAATCTTTAGGATATACTCTGACATAAGTTCGTGTTTATTTTTAAGCTACTTTGTGCTCATTTAATATTCTTTTTGCTAGCTTGTTTATTATTTGATTTTGATCTACATTCCAATCTTATTTGAAAAGGGAAATTTCTGATATTCCATCTTCTTGGATTCAAAATCAAATAGAACTAGCCCTTTTGATTTAAAATCAATTAGACTTAGAACCATTCTTAAAGTGAGTATTGGACTATGAACGTTGAATCGAACTTCTACTCCGATTGGTTCTACTAGGCTACTTCAAAAGGAGATTCAGGTATTTTACATTTGTGTGATTTACATTCTTTGGTTTTGTTTGAGATTTATCAGAAAAATCTTATTGGTTTGGTTATCTAAGGAGAGCCAGAAAACTTAGATTGTGTGGGTTTTTGGATTGTGTAAGCCCGTGATAAAAAGACACAATTGTGAAGGTTTTAGGTAAACCTGTGAAACCTATTTTGATAGTGTATGCTAATATCCCCTGTGTGAGGATATTAGGAGTGGAGTAGCATTCTGTGTGGCTGTTGGATAACAGTTGGTGTACACACAGGCGAACCACTATATATCGTTGTGTTGTGGATGTGCTTTATTCTTTCATTCCTTTATTCATTCAGTTTTATGGATTGTATTTATGGATGAATGTTGCAATCATTTTATTTCAAGAAAGTGTGGGTATGTTGTAATAACTTAGGATTTATTTCTGCAAGTTATTTTGGTTTCCTTGCTTTTTATTTGTCATTGGTTTGTGATACAAAGGATGTTCTAGAAATAAAGTTGTCCTACCTTAAACCTTTGGTTTTTAGTGTAAGGTTGTCCTTAAAACTGATATAGTATCATTCTCTTAAATCTAGTTTGTTGAGATTGATTTTTAATTCAGCATTGTGCTTTATTTCTTTTATTATTTCACTGTTTTAAGTTCTATTTGGCATTGCCCTATTCACCCCCCTCCCTCTAGGGCATATAGCTAGGCCCTTTCACTTAGATACATCAAATGGGCCGCCTTATATGAGCCTTATATAAATCAAGTGGGCTGCTTCAATGGGCCTTATGTACATTGCAATGGGCCATATCCCATGAGCCTTTAAATGCATCAAAATGGGTCTAATCTCATGGGCCTTATGCATACCAAATGGGCCTAATCATATGGGGCTTAGATATATACCAAGATGGGCCTCAATGGACGGCCATAAGTAAATCAAGATGGGCCTCGAGTCATATCAAAAGATCAACTGGACCGCATCCCAAATAACGGTGGTGGCAATGATTTCCACTATTAAAATTTCCAAGGGCCGCCATAACATTTATTTCCTGACCAATCAATTCATGAGGCCACAAGGACCTGGATTTAGAGGGAAAGCAAATATCATACTAGTCCAACCTTGCAATCCAAAGGTTTTAATGGTGGACATTCAATCTAACACTGTTTCTATAGTGTGGTCCACATGACTCTAGATCTGTCTTATTCTCAAGCTCATGCCAAAAAATGATCTTTCCAAAATGGATAGACGGTTTGGATGCAGCATATGCATCATGGTGGGTCCCAAAAGATGGACCGTGTGAGGAGAACACATACATCGTGGTGGGTCCCACCTCGTTAGTACACACGCTCCATGTAAGGCACCTCCACTAGGGATCGGTGCCAAGACCTCAAGTGTTGAAATGAGGTATCTCCACTCCGTCTGCCAGTCCAGCGGTTGGACTGGACGTGGACATTGGGTCCCACGTGGGGCCCACCATAACATTTATTTTACATCCAAACTGTTGATAGGGTAACACAGACCTGGGTGAGGAGGAAAAACAAATTTCAGCTTGATCCAAAACTTCTGTGGACCCAAAAATGGGTTTCAATGGTAGACCTTAAATCACCACTGTTTCCTCTGATGTGAGCCACTTGAGCCTTGGATGAGGCTGATTTTTGGGTGGGGTCTACGTAAGATAGGGTCCCACCATATGGATGGGTTAAATGGCAAATAAACATCAAGGTGGGGCCCACAGCTGGAGCCGTGGGACCCTACTCGTACGCCCGCCCGCTCAACAGTGCAGGCACTGCTTGCGCCTCTGGCAGCAGCAGACCTATTGCGTCTTTTTTTTTTTAAAAAAAGTAATTTTTCTACGGTTTTTCCTGTGTAAGGCCCACTTCAAGAGAATCCACTCCAGCCACAGGATTCCACGGCTCATAAGAAATCCAATGAGTCCAATATTGAGTATTTTTTTGGTACATAGAAATATCAGGGAAGATTTCAATGGTGGAAATCACTGTTTCCTAAAGTATGGCTTGCTAGAAAATTGGATCAACCCCATATGTTGGCTCAACGCCTAAAATATTATGAGGAAAGGGATGGATGGTGTGGATTGAATACATTCATTAAGATGGGGCCTACACAAGTGAGCCACCCCCATTAGCTTGGAACCAAGCTAATATTTATGTTTTCCAATCACGTCCAGCTTCCCTAGACGCGGGACAGTGTGGGCCTAGCACACGCACAAGGTGGGCCACCAAATGGTAGGTGGTGTGAGTACAATACATATAAGGTGGGCCTCACTCATAGACGGCTTGGACAAAATACTTCATGGTGGGGTCCATCCAAGTGGGCCACCACGGCCATATCATCACACATCAAATAAATAATAAAAAGATGAAGAGAAGAGGGAGAGAGAGATATAGAGTGGGACACGCATGATGGAGGGACCCCGGCACTATGGGCCCTCCCTTCCATGATCTATAACATAAATCAAGTGGGTCCCACAACATGTGGGCCCTTAAAAATTGAAATCCAATGGTAGAGATCCCTTCTCCACGAAAATAGATGGTCTAGATGACCCATATACAAGCTAGGAAGGTAAACATCATGATGGGGGTCCATGGAGAATGGCCCCATCATGGAATGATATTGATGATCGAGATGGGCCATCGGCCACATCTGAGGGTCCAAAGTGAGATCCATACCATTGATTGGTAGGCCTCACTTGGCCCATCTTAAAAACATGAAAAATTAGGCTATGGAAGCACCCACCACTTGATCTTCTCGGTCCGTTGGAAAGCCTATCTCCTTGTGCTTCACTTTAATGGAGAGGATGAGAAATGGATGGCTAAGATAAAGGTTTGTGCGATGGGAAAGGTGGGCCACACAAAGTCATTTTTTTCTCTCTTGAAATGGCTTGGACGTGCACTCTTTTGCTTGGGATTGTCATTTGGAAAATGTGAAGGAAAAGAGAGAGGTGTGGTGGTTGTAAGAGAGATGTGAGTGATGGATGTGAGGCGAGTGATGGGTGAGGTAATGGATTGATTGACTTTGGGTTTTCTTGATTTGTGGAGAAAGAAAGCATGGGTGCTTTGTACTTGACATGAGAGGTGATTGATGGGATTGATTGATGGACATGTTGTAGAGATTCTCTTGGGATTGCAAATGCATGACATTTTCTCGAAATAAATATCGGCTCACATCTCTTAGTCAAGGTATCGGATCGGTACATGAGTCGCGGCGTTGGAACGCAATGACTGTGCGGTCATAATGGTGCAAGTCTCGGATTAAGCCGACTCAATGCTATAGGATACGACTTAGGTTCATGCGCAAACATCGATTATCGGTCGCAGGTTGCCAAAAATTGACAGGAAGGATCGAGGGAGTTAACGGAACAGTACAGATTAGGATACGGGTCTTACACCCATAACCAAGTATAAGTGACAGTCGGCGCTGTTCAACGGGGCCCGATAGGCCTGGTCCCTACGATCGGCGAGGCCTCGCCGATCCGCCGATGCATCGCCGATCTCTGGACACCTGAGCGAGGGCTTGCCCCAAGGCCGATGCGATCCCCCCCCCCCCTCGGGGTGTCGTATGTGTGCAGGGTTCACTTTGGATCCCCCCAATTTGTGCCGTTTGGGCCCATGAATCCGTTTGAGTCGTTTCGGATCCCCTTTCCCATATATTCATGCTTTTTGGGTCATTTGGGCCTAGATTTTACCAAATTACAATTTAAACCTGTCAATCGACTGTCTAGAAAGGATCTGGGATCACCTCATGTGATCACAGATGTGCACGGGTCTGATTTCGACAGTTAGTTTCGCTCGTTGGCGAAACTGGAAATCCTACGATCATTTCTACTTTTCATCGCACCCTCCTAAGTCAAAGTACTTCAGTGTGCATCGTGTTACCATAACCTAGGTCTAGTTTAATCCAAATCATGCTCTGATACTAACTTGTAACGCTCTAAAAATTGGAGGTCGAGCAGGATCCTAACTCCCGAGTTCCAACACATCACTTATGGAACATAGATAATGATGATTAAATGTTGTCTGTATTATTGCATTAACATGAATAAGATTATACCAAATCAACAAAGCATACTCCAGAGATGGTTAAATTATGCAAGAAGAAGACTGTGATAGATATATAAAATATATAAACTGTTGTAAGTCTCCAGAGTGTGAACATGTTCCTAGGTTAAACATATACATGTATACTCCAAAATTGAACAAAATGAATATAAATGAGTGTTCCAAAAGTACAAAATAACAAGTATAATGGCATCAAATTAACATCCCTGTAACCCCATCGATCAGAACATGATCTATATAGACGCGCCTGATAGCTGCATATAGGAGAACTCCTCATCATCATAAAAGTCCGGCTTCGCTTCGTAAGCATCGCCATCATCTGCAACTACAATAGGGTTTGGTTGGTGGTTTAAAACACCATCTCAGGTCATGAGAATGAGTGATCAACTGAGTGGGGCTATGAAGCAAAGGTTAACATGTTATCAATTCAGTTAAATAGTAATGATAAAGTGATACAACAAGCATTCCTAGGTACTCTAGTTAAGGCAAAGATGATATGTTATAATGATGCATGCCCTCGCCCACACTCCCTCTGCGACATCATCTCATGATTGTGACATTCACCCCTTCCTTAGTGCTCAACTCCAACGCCAAAGGCATATGCAATGCGGTGCATGTGCGTGATTAGCCAAGTTCTTAATTAGACATGTTCATACAGCAGGATTGGGAAGCTAAGGTACCTCCCTATATGTCATTGACCTAAACATTGATCCATCTAGGGTCGTCAATCCTAGTTAATCACATACGAAGAACAGTTTCAGGTCGCTATGGAGTGGCTCGTCACCTCAGCACAGGCCTGGTCTTACTCAAGGTCACTACAGAAAGGCTCGTCACCTTAGCCTAATCCTAGTGTATACTTGTGGTCACTATAGGCTCATCACCTTATCGTAAGCCCACAGCTCGAATACAGTGTCCTATACACCATATTTAGCTCATGAGTTTGGATTGCTCATTGGTCACTATAGGGAGGCTTGTCGCCCCAGCGTAGGCCGACAACTCAACCATGGTGTCCCATACACCACCATGTCTGGATCATGAGTCTTAGCGGATTGAGGTACTAAGGTTAAATATGATTTTCACTAGTAATTTGGTACCTTAGATTCAAACAGTGGTATCCATACATGGTGAACATACATTAGGCCAATTGGGTTACTTAACAGGCTCGACTAGTACGAGCGCATGTTCAATTGAACAACATAGAGTGCATAAGCATTCCACATAGCCTAACCACTGTCGATAAGCGGTGTACGACTTGGATTCATCGGGCATTTTTGTCGTGGCTAAACAGTTCGGCCATCGATAGTAAACAATTACCGATTGCCTAAACTACATCATAGCCCCAAACATATTCTAAACAATAGTATTCACATGTAATAGCCAAAGATAGTATGTGACAACTAAAACTAGATATAAACCTTACTTAAGCATTCTAACCAAACAAATACTACACATGTTACTATACATAGGCATTTCATTCATAAATCACATAGTAGTAAGATAGGTTACATAGAGGAATCTGTAACCATATTAAGGGAATTGAGAATCCTATCTCAACACCCTCATTATATACGATTAACAAGAATTTTCTCATTCAAGCATTTTAGCAAACACTTAGACTACAAATATCCCACACATGTAATAAATTAGTAAAACGCATATTATAGCAACCTATTTCACATAAGAGTTGCCACATGCACAATAATCATGTATTAACAGTTAATAATCATGTCAAGCACAAATCCAAATTTCATATTCATCCAAACATTTCAATAAACACCGATGTGATCCTCCCCCTTCAGGGTGTCATATGTGTGTAGGGTCCACTTTGGATCCCCCTGATTTGCGTCGTTTGGTCCCTTGAATCCGTTTGATTTGTTTCGGGTCCCCTTTCGCGTATATTCGCGCTTTTCGGGTTGTTTGGGCCTGAATTTTGCCAAATTATCATTTAAACCCATTAATCGACTATTTAGAAAGGAACTGGGATCACCTCACGTGATCACAAATGCGCACGGGTCCTGTTTCGACTGTTTCTTTCGCTCGTTGGCGAAATTGGGAATCCTACAATCATTTCTACATTTCATCGCATCCTCTTAAGTCAAAGTACATCAGTGTGTATCATGTTACCATAACCCAGGTCTAGTTTAATCCAAATCATGCTCTGATATTAACTTGTAATGCCCTGAAAATCAGGGGTCGAGCAGGAGCTCAACTCTCGAGTTCCAACACATCACTTATGCAACATAGATAATGATGATTAAATGTTGTGTGTATTAGTGCATTAACATGAATGAGATTATACTAAATCAACAAATCATACTCCGGAGACGGTTAAATTACGCAAGCAGAAGACTGTGATAGATATATAAAATATATAAACTGTTGTAAGTCTCCAGAGTGTGAACATGTTACCAGGTTAAACATATACATGTATACTCCAAAATTGAACAAAATGAATATACATGAGTATTCCAAAAGTGTAAAATAACAAGTGCAATGGCATCAAATCAACATCCCTGCAAGCCCGTCAATCAGAACATGGTCTACATAGACCTGCCTGATAGTTGCATATAGGAGAACTCATCATCATAAAAGTCTGGCTCCGCATCGTAAGCGTCGCCCTCATCTGCAATTACAACAGGGTCTGGTTGGTGGTTTAAAATAGTCCTAGAACGTAGGACTGAGTGATCAAATTAGTGGAGTTATGAAGTAAAGGTTAACATATTATCAATTATGTCAAGCAGTAATGATAAAGTAGTACAACAAGCATTCCTAGATACTCTGTTTAATGCAAGGATGATATGTTTTAATGATGAATGCCCTCGCCTACACTCAACTCCAATGGCAAAGGCACATGCAATGCAGTGCATGTGTGGGATTAGCCAAGTTCTTAATTAGACATGTTCATACAACAGGATTGTGAAGCTAAGTTACCTCCATGTATATCATTGGCCCAAACATTGATCCAACTAGGGTCGTCAATCCTAGTTAATCACATAATATAGTCCTAGCGTATACTTGTGGTCACTACGAGCTCATCACCTGATCGTAGGCTGACGGCTCAAATATAGTATCCCATACATCACTATATTTGGTTCATGAGTTTGGGTTGCTCACTGGTCACTATGTGGAGGCTCGTTGCCCCAGCTTAGGTTGACAACTCGACCACGGTGTCCCATACACCACCATGTCCAGCTCATGAGTCTTAGCGGATCGAGGTACGAAGGTTAAATCAGATTTTCACTGGTAAGTTGGTACCTTAGATTCAAACAGCGGCGTCCATACATGGTGAACATAAATTAGGTCAATCGGGTTACTTGAGAAGCTCGACTGGTACGAGCGTATGTTGAATTGATCGACATGTAGTGTGTAGGCGATTCATCGGGTGTATCCGTCGTTGCTAAACAGTTCATCCACCGATCGTAAATCATTACCGATTGCCTGGACTATATCGTAGCCCCAAACACACTCTAAACAATAGTATTTACATGTAATAGCCAAAGATAGCATGTGACAACTAAAACTCAATATAAACCTTACTTAAGCATTTTAACTAAACACATACTACACATGTTATCATACATAGGCATTTCATTCATAAATCACATAATAGTAAGATAGGTTACATGGAGGAATCCATAACCATAGATAAGGAAATTGGGAATCCTATGTCAACACCCTCATTACATACGTTTAAACAAGCATTTTCTCATTCAGGCATTTTAGCAAACACTTAGACTACACATATCCCACACATGTAATAAATTAGTAAAACGCATATTATAGCAACCCATTTCACATAAGAGTTGCCACATGCACAACAATCATATATTTACAGTTAATAATCATGCCAAGAACAAATTCAAAATCCATATTCATCCAAACATTTCAACAAACACCTGGAATGTATTATAAATCAACCTATTTTATATATATGCATAATATATGGAAGACCTCGTATCTAAGCACATGTGATAGCAATTAAGCCAGTCAAAAATTATTGTTGACATTGAAAGCCTTGAAAACCATAACCTAAACATTTATAGTCTGCACCTTTCACCAGTAGACCAGTAATGAATTCAGTTCGAACACTAACTTTTCGTCTACGGCACAACGACAACCTATAGTAAGAAGTAGGTTAGCTATTTCAACATTTACTCTATTTGAATCCCTAAAACATATTAGGGTTAGTATTTCTTACCTGAAAATAAAATTGGAATCACCGGTATTGTGACACAGATGCGGTGGTTAAGCGCGTGGAGTGGTGGGATCGAATCCTAGGAACTCTCTCCCGCTTTCTCTCTCACTTTCTCTCTCTTTCCTTCTCTCTTTGCTCTCTTCTCTCTCCTAGGGCTTGTAATTCATATGGAATGAGAGAGGTGGGTTAAGGCCCTTATATAGGCCCAGAACTGATGGAAATGGCCCCAGGGCCATGGTATACTTAGGTTATAGCCAAGGAGGAGTCGTTTAGGTCCAACGGAGCACATTTGGAGGCCCCTTTTCTGCACACAGTTGGACATAAGTCTCCTAACATTGGATCTAGGTCAAGCTAAGGTTTCGATCCGATCAGGTCAGTGGATCGACAGCAGAGGACCTGTTTTAGTTCAACGGTCACCGTTACTCGATCAGGGGCACAGGTACATTGATGTATGTTGGAAATTTTCCTTGTTCGATGGTGTAATTAGGTTAGATTCTGACTGTCTGAATCCTTAGATTTAGCCTGTAATTGAATGACTCAATTTACTTAAGTTTCTGTTCATTTTTTAAAGATATTTACGTTTCTCACCCACTTCGCTCCAGACTAAAGTTGTTCATTTTGGGATTTCATTTGGACTTAATTTTCGAGATGATTGTCAAGTCCAACAAGATGGTCATAACTGTATAGTTTCATGGTAATCAAACTTTCGACGCATGGTCCAGGTCCGATACGAGGTTTCAACGTGCTCCTGAGAGCTGCTGGGTTTTGAGATTGATCTTATGTTTTTAGGTATTGTAGCGTCAATGACCCTATTGATTTTGGGTCTTTCAGTTTGTATTGGAAACTATCCAAGCTAATTGGATAGGTGATTTAGTTTAACACTTAATTAATCTTCGTCTAATTTCTAAGGGATTTGGTCATTAGTGATTTCAACCTGAGGTGGTACTTCGGTCTTTGTACAGATTTTTCTGAGATGTTACAAAGTCCAACTAATCCATAAGTCCCTATAATCCCGTCGAATCAGCACGAGGTTTACTTAGACCCATCTGAGAGCTGAACATAGGAGAATCCTTTTTCCTCGCCTACGAAGTCCAACTTTGCTGTATAGACCTCACCATTACTTGCATCTAAACCAGAGTCTAGGTGGTGTTTTAAAACACTGTCCCAGGTGGGAATGAGTAGCTAATTCAGTGGAACTATAAAGCAAAGGTTAACATGTTATCAATTCAGTCAAGCAGTAATGATAATGCAGTACAACAATTATGTCCTAATTACTCTTGTTAATGTAAGAATGGTATGCGATAATGATGTATGCCCTCACCTGCACTCCCTCAGCGACATCATCTCATGATCACGCATGCAACACTCCTGGTAAACGTGCGCTTCCTCACCAAAGTACCGTGCAATGCGATGCATGGTCGTGTTAGCCATGTTCTTAATTAGGTATATTCATATAGCAGGTTCGAGAAGCTAAGGCACCTCCTTTTATATCACTACCCAAACAATGATCTATCTAGGGTCATCAATCCTAATTAGTTACATACGATAGGTAAATTCATGAGTTTATACCAGTGGTTGCTATGGGAGGTGATTTAATTCATACGCGAGGTCACACCACCAATGCCCTCCCAACTGGAAATCTATTTTCGAAGGCTCGTCACCAACCTGATTGAGAACCACAGCCAGGTTACGCCAGGGTAGGCCTATTTATACTTAAGGCCACTACATCAAGGCTCGTTACCTTAGCGTAGTCCTAGTGTATACTCGAGGTCACTACGGGAAAGGCTTGTCACCTTAACGTAGGCCAATAGCTCAAATACAGTGTCCCACATAACTGTATTCAGCTCACGAGTTTGGGTTACTCACTGGTCACTATGGGGAGGCTTGTCACCCAAGCGTAGGCCAACAACTCAACCATGGTGTCCCATACCACTATGCTTGACTCATGAGTCTTAGCAGATCATGGTACCAAGGTTAAACGGGCTTTTCACTGGTAAGTTGGTACCTTAGATTCAAGCATTAGCATCCATACATGGTGAACATACATTAGGCCAATCGGGTTACTTGACAAGCTCGACTGGTACAAGTGCACTTTGAATTAATTGACATGGAGTACATAAGCACTCCACGTGGCCTAACTACTGTCGACAAATAACGTACGACTCGGATTCATCGAACGTGTCTTGTGTGGCGAAATGAATTTGACCACTAATTCGGGAATCATTATCGATTGCCTAGATTACGTAGTAGTCCCAATCATATTCAAACATAATAGGCATTCGTATGTGATAGTCAAACAACATATGACAACCAATTTCAGTATAAATCTCATTTGAGCATTTTTACAAACACATAGTGTACATGTTATCACACCTAGGCATTTCACTCATAAATCACGTAGTAGTAAGATAGGTTACATGGAGGAAACTGTAGCTATAGATAAGGTAATTGAGAATACCATCTCAACACCCCCTTTAAATACATTTCAACAAGTATTTTCTCATTCAGGCATTTTATCAGACACTTAGACTACACATACCAACATACATGTAATAAATCAGTGATAACATATATTATAGAAAATCCTTTCACAAGGGAGTTGCCACACGTACAACAATCATAAGTTCTTAACAACAATCATGGCAAGCACAAATCATAATTTCAAGTCCATTCAAAACATTTCAACTAATACTTAGACTACACTTTACTACATATATAGACTAAATTAGTTATAGCATATATTATGATAAATCCTTTCACAAGGGGATTGTCATACATAAAACAACCCCATATTCTAGGTTAATAGGTATGGCAAGAATAAATTATGATTTTACTTTCATTCAAACATTTTAACAAACACATGAAATGCATTAATTTCAACATAGTTCATATATATATATATATATATATATATATGTAATACGTGGAAAACATCGCATTTGACCATATGTGATAGCAATCAAGTTAGTCATAAATCATTAACTGATATTGAAATCCTTGAAAACCATAACCTAAATATTTACAGTCCGTACCTTTCACCGATAAACCCGTACCGAGCTCAGTTTGAACACTACGTCATTGTCTACGGCACAACGACTACCTGAATTATGAAATAAGTTAGCTATTTTGCCGATCTACCTATTTAGATACCTAAAATAGATTAGGGTAAGGATTTCTTACTCAAAAATAGAGTTGAAAGCGACAGTGTAGCAACACGGCGGAGATGAGCGGTGGGAACGAATCCCGACTACTAACTCCAGATCTCTCTCACTTCTCCTCACTTTCTCCTCCTCTTTTCTCTCTTCTCTATCCTAGGTTTAGAAAAATTGTATGGAATAGAAATGGGGTGGGTTTAGGCCCTTATATAGGCCAAAAACTGATGGTAATGGCCCAGGGCCTTGGTATACTTATCTTATAGCCAAAAGTCGGCTGTTTTGGGCCAACGACGCTCATCTGGAAGCCCATTTCCTACATACAGTCTGGAGAAAGTTTCCTAACATTAGATCTAGGTCAAGTTAAGATTTTGGTCTGATCGGATTAGTGGATTGACCACGGAGGACCTGTTTCAGTTCAATAGTCATCGTTACTCGATCAGGGCCACAAGTACACTGACATGTGTTGAAAATTTTTCCTGATCCGAGGGTGTAGTTAGGTCAGAATCTAATGGTCTGAAGCCTTAAATTTGGCCTACAAGTGAATGGCTCAATTCACATAAGTTTTAGTTCAATTTTTAAAGATATTCGTGTTTCTCACACACTTCGCTCTGGGCTCAAGTTATGTGGTTTGGGATACTATTTGGACTTGATTTTTAAGATAGTTGTCAAGCCCAGTAAGGTAGTCATAAATGTATAGTTTTGCAATAATCGTACTTTCGACGCATGGTCCAGGTCCGATACGGAGTTTCAATATGCTCCCGAGAGCAACTGGGTTTTGAGATTGCTCGTAGGTTTCTGGGTAATGTTAAGTTAGTCATTTTAAAGGTTTTGGGTCTTATAATTTGTATATAAAGTGGTTCAAGCTAATTCTACTAATTATTTAGTTTAATACTTAACTAAATTATACCTTAATTACGACAGAATAAAGTCCTAAGGCAGTTCTACGCCCCTTTCTGGCACTTTTAATTAGTATATTATTTTAATTATTTTTTTAGTAGTTCATCATTAACCCATCTAGGTTGAGTGTGGGATATCATCCTCTGACATCCTCAAGGCAACGCTCATAGTCGAGGCTATAGTACACCGCCTCCTCCTCTCCTTGCTCCACCAAAGCCGTATACTCCTTAACTATTATCGCCCAAGATGATGGAATGGAGGCCTCAACTTCGGCGAGCTTCACCATGACCTTTGCGGCCTTGTCTTTTTCGTCGGCCCGCTCCCCTTCCATCATTAAGAGGCGAGCTCGTAATCCCTCCAACTCAGCGCAAAGCCCGGCCTCTGTCTGGTGGGCTTCCTCCATCTGGATCTTCAGAGATTCTAACTCCTCCCCAGACTTCTGCAAGGCTCTTTGGAGGGACTCCACTTGGGCCATAGTCGCATCTCTGGCTGCCATAATAGCCTCAAGCTTGGGATTTCTAGCACGAAGTGCCACCTCTGCCTGCTCACATTCCTCTACCACTTGCCTGAATGATCGATGGGCAACTAAAGAGCAGGAATGGCCTGAAAGAAGAAATAAAGATAGTAGACAATTAGTTAGAAAAAGGTGATAATTTTAAAATGAAAGCAATAAACTAAGGGTAGGAGGTCTACCTTGTAGAAGGCCACTGCCAGATCGGTCATGAGGGACATCGGGTGGGCCTTTAGAAGGATCGTAGTCTCCTATTCTGGGACATGTCAAGCCATCCATGAAGTAAGGTGACTCATATAGTACCCTGGAGGCAGAGGATTCGATCCACTGGTTTCAAGGGCCTGATTCCTGAAGCCCTACCATCCTCAACCTGAATTGAGGCAGTGGGGGGCTCCTCGGCAGGGGAGCCTCCTCCCGAGCCATGGAAAGCTCCATGTATATTACCTCCAAAGCCATCAACTGAGGAGGGATCTCAGAAGGAGGGGCTTCTCAGGTTCCCTCACTTGCAGTAGCCAAAGTGGGCTTCTCTGCTACGAGCCCCTCAGTGGAAGGCTTTGATATACCCTCCACAGTAGTGGAGCACCCAGATCAGTGTGTTGAAGGAGGAAACAACGACCCTCTTCTTAAAAGTCTTCCTTAGGTTGGTTGTGTTAGACCCTGAGGGAAGTCAAATCCTCTTGGAGGGGCAAGGAGGATTAACCATTTCTGCACCACAAAAGACTCCAGTCAAGAAAAAGATGAAATTCGAGCATAAGAACTTAGAAGGAAACTCTGCTACTTACTACTTACCTCTTGACTCAATCGATGCCAAGCCGAATTGGTAAAGAGATTGAGGGGTAATCAACTTCCCTAATCCTTCTCTACGGCATCTTGCGGCCTTGCACGTTAACCTGGCGAAGTTATAAGTCAGTAAGCAGTGGTTAGCATATAGAGCTACAAGCCAACTTGTAAGGCCCGTATCCTAGACCACACCGTTTCATAGACTTTAGCGGTCCTCCTGGTTAAATTCTGGCAACCCGCGACATGTAATTGGTGTTTGCGCATGACCTTGAGTCGCGTGCTTTCAATATGAGTTGACTCGACTTGAGACATGTACCCTAGCGACCATGCTGTCGCCGCAGTTTCGACGCCACGTATTACGCACTGAGGCGATACCCAGGCCAGGAGATGTGGGCCCACGTTCAGTTCAAGGAAACGGTGCACGTTTACAAGCCCAAGAGAAACATGTCAAATCAATCACATCACTAGTCAAAGTACAACACCCATCCCTAAGTACAACCACCCTCTCTAAAGTCAATTCTCTCTCTTACAACCTAGTACACCCATCACTCACCCATCTCTCTCTCTCTCTCTTACAATCTCTCTCTCTCTCATCTCTCTCTCCCTCATTCTCTAAGCAACCCACGTCCAAGCTTCCATGAGAGAAGCTAGTGTGGCCCACCTTCCTACCTCCCATTTCCACCATCCAAAGATCATCTTGATCGTTAAAATCGTTCCCTTGGAGCTTTAGAGGCTATTCGAGGAAGAAGGAAGAGGAGATCAAAGGTGGGTGTTCTAGAGTAGATCTTGACCTTTGATGTTTGGGGCAAGTGGGACCCATTTCATGTATGTGTTGTGATCATATGAGGGACCCATAGTGGCAGGGTCCCTCCATCATCTGATCTCTCTCTCTCTCTCTTGATGTGTGACCCACCAATGATGCATGTATTTCATCCATGTTGTCGAGCCAACCGTGATGTTTATGCCTTGCATTTGCACTGTCTAGATGGATAGGACGATGGGACCCACCAAATGTATATATTTTATTCACACCATCCACGGTCTCTGATGGTGGAAATCCACACTAAGATGTGGATGGTGCCATGACGCTCGCCTTGATTTATGTATCATATCTACACCGTCCATGTGGACGTGGCACTCATCATGATGCATGTGTAGTTCGTCCGTGTGGGACCCACCATGAAGTATGTGTTCTATTACCATGTTGTCCAGTAGTTGTGGACCCCGCTATGATGCACGTATTTGATCTGTGCCATCTAGCCCTCACGTGGGACCCACCACTGATGTATATGTTTTATATCCATGTCATTCATCTATTTATCCAAACAATCCATCTGTTAGATGCTGGGCCAGCAGCCCAGCCATCCAGCAACAAGGCTGCTGCAGTGGGGCCCTAACATATTTGTTTCATCCAAGCCGTCCGTTCAGCTTGCCTGGACTGGACACTGGACAACCTTTAAAAAATATTATATATATATATATATATTAAAAAATATTATATATATATATACATATATATATATATGTATATATATATTTATTGATGGGGGCCCCATGTGGTAGTCATCCACCGTTGAAGTGGACTGGCTGGGTACCTCACACTAGTTATATAGCTAGTGTATTTACACCACCAAGCTCTGTGGGTCCCACTGCTATGATGTCAGTAGGGTCTATGGGACCCAGTTGATGTATGTGTTTTATGTAAACCGTCCATCCACACCATCCAGATAGCTGGACAGTGGGACAGATCATGGTGCATCAGCGTTGTCCGTTCATTTGGCCAACAGCTTGCTGGACCCCTTTCATAATAATAATAATAATAAAGTATCATAATAATATATATATATATATATATATATATATATATATATATATATATATATATATATATATATATATGGGGCAGGCCCTACGTGGGACCCACCAATGATGGAATTTGATTGGCTAATAAGCCTCACATCAGCTATATAGCTGGTGTATTGATGTCACCTAGTTATGTGGGTCGCATGATATATGTACTTCATTCATGTCGTCTATCCATTTTCATTTGGACCACCCATTTATGTGGACCCCACCAACAGCTGGGGTATTGACGTCAACAAATTCTGTGTGGTCCACACATGATATATGTATTTTATCCATGCTGTTTGAAGCCACCATGATGCATGTGGTTTACCTACACCATCTAGCTCGCTGGACAGTGGGAACCCTCTATGATGTATGTTTCATATTCCACGTCGTCCATCTGAATTAGTGTGACCCATATGATGGGTGTGTTTCATCCAAACTGTCCATCGTATGGTGAGCCCATCTTAAGGCTTCAGATAAAAAAATGAGGCAGATCTATTAGTTAGACCACACTACAAATATCAGTGTAGATTGAACGTCCACCGTTGAAATTCTTTTGAGAGTAAATAAGTTCTGGATCAATATAGGATTTGTTTTTCCTCTTGATTCGGGTCTTTGTGACCGTTTGAAGAGGTCGTATAGAAAATAATGTTATGGTGGGCCCTACCTTGAAGATATGTTGTATCCACACCATCCATCCATTTTGACGTGGGCCACTCCTTGACGTATTTGTGGCTCATCCGTTAAGGTTCACTCGATGCACATGAGGCCCATTGATGTATTTGAGACCCATGTGAGCGGCCCATAGTGATGTGTATTAGGCCCATGTAATGCAGCCCATAGTGATGTGTATTAGGCCCATGTGATGTGGCCCATAGTGATGTCTGTTAGGCCCATGTGAGTGGCCCATAGTGATGTGTATTAGGCCTATGTGAGCGGCCCATAGTGATGTGTGTTAGGCCCATGTGATGCAGCCCATAGTGATGTGTATTAGGCCCATGTGATGCGACTCATAATGATGTGTGTTAGGCCCATGTGAGCGGCCCATAGTGATGTTTATTAGGCCCGTGTGATCGGCCCATAGTGATGTGTGTTAGGTCCATGTGAGTGGACCATAGTGATGTGTGTTAGGCCCATAGTGATGTGTATTAAGCCCATGTGATGCGACCCATAGTGATGTGTATTAGGTCCATGTGATGCAGCCTATAGTGATGTGTAATAGGCCTATGTTAACGGCCCATAATGATGTGTATTAGACCCATGTGATGCGGCCCATAGTGATGTGTATTAGGCCCATGTGATGTGGCCCATAGTGGTGTGTATTAGGCCCATGTAATGGGCCCATAGTGATGTGTATTAGGCCTATGTGATGCGGCCCATAGTGATGTGTATTAGGCCCATGTGATGCGACCCATAGTGATGTGTATTAAGTCCATGTGAGCGGCCCATAGTGATGTGTGTTAGGCCCATGTGATGTGTGTTAGGCCCATGTGATGCAGCTCATAGTGATGTGTGTTAGGCCCATGTGATGTGGCTCATAGTGATGTGTATTAGGCCCATGTGATACGGCTCATAGTGATGTGTATTAGGCCCATGTGATATGGCCCCTAGTGATGTGTATTAGGCCCATGTGAGCGGCTCATAGTGATGTGTGTTAGGCCCACTTGATGCATCCTATAGTGATGTGTGTCAGGCCCATGTGATGTGGCCCATAGTGATGTGTGTTAGACTCGTGTGAGCGGCCCATGTGATGTGGCCCATAGTGATGTGTGTTAGACTCGTGTGAGCGGCCCATGGTGATGTGTGTTAGACCCGTGTGAGTGGCTCATAGTGATGTGTGTTAAGCCCATGTGATGTGGCCCGATTTATTGTATATGAGGCCCATATGATGAGGCCCGATGTGTTGTATAAGGCCCATGTGATATGGCCCACTTGATGTATGAGACCCTTGTGTAAGGCCCATTGAAATTATATGTGGCCCATTAAGATTGTATGTGGCCCATTGTGATTGTATGCGGCCCATTGTGATTGTATATGGCCCACTGTGATTATATGTGGCCCATTGTGATTATATGTGGCCCATTGTGATTGTTTGTGGCCCGTTGTGATGTAATTATGGCCATTGATGAGGCCTGATGTGATGTATTTATGGTCTAGTGTGATGTATATTAGGCCCTTGTGTGAGGCCATGAGCCTACTATATGTTTGGCTCTATGTGGGCCACTCCTTGGAAGCATTATTGGTTAAATGTCCACATTGATAGGCAATGATGGTTAAATGTCCACATTGTAACCTTCCCTGAGGCCGATTGTCGAGGCAGGCCGATTGTCGATGCTGATTATCGAGGCCGATTATTAAGGCCAATTGTCGATGCCGATTATTGAGGCTGATTATTAAGGTCGATTGTCGAGGCAGGCTGATTGTCGAGGCAAGCTGATTATCGAGGCCGATTGGTGAGGCAGGCCGATTGTCAAGGCAAGCCGATTATCGAGGCTGATTGTCGTGATCGATTGGCGAGGTAGGCCGATTAACGAGGTTGTATATTAAGGGCGATTATGAGTATGTGACAGCATAACATCATGATACATGCCCATACACATCATCTATATGTTTGTTATAAGTATGATTGATCATTGCATATGTCATAGGGCTGAGATATTTATGGAACTCCCTGATAGGCAGATTTGCCCCACATAAGCGTGTGGTATGCACATGTTTGATGAATGACTACATAGTATGACTCATACATCTCACATTTGTGTGATATGACCACTGTATGCCCTAGCGATATCAGGGTCGCAGCCTCCATAGCCATATCAAGAATGGTCAAATAGGACATCAAAAATGTTTGGTTCTAACATATGAGCACTTTGGATGTCCGTAGGGTAAAAGTCCCTAAAACTCCCGTGGCTAGGGGATGCTCTAACGTCTAGATTGAGTGGATATACATGAGCGCCTAAGTGTCGAATACTAGTAGGCCGTGTCTCTTATTGTATCGTAGTCGGTTAGAAGGTGGTGTGGCCTTATCCGCCCGATTCATAGTGGATAAAATTAGGCTGAGTTTGACCAGCTCATAAATGGGTCCGCTATCAATGTGTTGGGTAGGTATTGGCTGACTATTGGCTAAGCGAATAGTGAGGTCTCTTCCACTTACCTGGTTGCGCATAATGAGGCGATAATCTGGTTGGAGTGTACTAGACCTCATGATGATCCCAGAGATGTACGGTACTGATACGTGGACTTATTGAGTAGGAGTTGCATATTCTTTCATTCATTCACTATCCACTCGGGCTGGTGGTGTGCTACTAATTATTGTGTATCTTCACAATGACAAGGATTTCAGTTGGGGTGCGAGATTAACCTAAGGTCAGGGGTTTACCACATTGAGTCTGGCTATCTAAATTTAGGTATGGGACTGGTTTGGATAGAAGTCCCTTGTGATAGACCTTATAACCTACGATACTACATACTATCATCTTGACTTCACTTCAGCTTAGTCATTTCAATCCCACCGCATATTGCATTGCATTCGTAACATTTAGTATTTTGGGTTACTATGTTTCTGCATTTATATGGCTTAGATGAGCTTGATGGTATTTGTGTCTCGTCAGGATTTGCATAATATATTACATTCTTAACATCTGATATTTGACTCATTATGATCTGCGTTCCATACTCTGATATTGTATGACTCATGGACTGGTCAATATTTCCACTTACTCTTATATTTATATGTTTGGAACGTGTATCACACATACTTACACCACCCTTTAAGCTTTCTATAAGCTTATGCACTATAGATTCGTGTAGGTGGCGTTAGGTTGTAGCAGCATTGAGCATAGGGCGCATGACGGTCTTCTGGAGCTTTGATTTCAATATATGTATTTCCCTTTCAGCATTGTATTTAAATGTTTATATTAGTGGATATGTGATGATGATGTTGCCTTTGTGATTTGGGTAAACTTGTGGTTATGCTTCTTATGAGACAAATGTACCTTGAAAAATCCTTCTTGTAGGATCCCATGATCGGAATCTGACATATAGATGTTAGGAATTGAGAATGGAGTACTATGGAGGCTGTTGACATCGGATTTAACAATTGAGAATTTTGTGAGCACGATTTTTGGATTTGGAGCGTGACACAACTGAAGAAAAATGCAAGTCTACAGCTTGACTATCTTTTACCTAGGACTGCAAAGTTAGTGTGAATGCAGGTGTTGAGGGTTAAATATTGCATATTATTCCCTTATTTATATCTTGGTTTTATAAACATGATACTACTTAATGTTATATTTTATACATGTTTGTGTTACATGTTGAATCTGAGAGCTTGGATTAAAAAACATGTTAAAAGGCATGGATTTAATGCTCAAGAATCACCAAGCCAAAAGTTAGATCTTAGAAGACCAAGAATGAAGAATTCACATGCCAAAGATCGAAGGAAACCAAGTGAGGAATGAAGAGAATCGAAGATTTGAAGTGAATTTACATGATCTTCGACTAGTCCAAGTTCTGCTTCGACTCGTCTAAGCTCAGCTCGTCTAAGCTTTACTTTGACTCATCTAAGCCCTACTTGACTAGTCAAGGAAACTTCAACTCAAACTCTAGCAATATCAGATTTTAAATTCACGTGATCTTTGACCAGTCAAAGGTGGTTCTCGACTAGTCGAAGGTAACCCTCGACCAGTCAAGGATTACGCAGATTTTGTGCTGACTGTGTAAATTTGAGGTAGTTTTCAATTTTTTTCAAGCCAGTTCGCAAGGAGGCGATGCACAACTATAAATAAGAGTTCCTAGGATGTTCTTAGGCATCTTCTAGGGTTTGAGGAATGGAGTAAAAGGGTGAAGTCGCCATTTGGGAGTTCTTCTTCTTCTTTAGCTTGTTTTTATGCTTTTTTTAAGAGACTTTAGTTCAATCATGTCTATGGTTGGTTAAACCTCTTAGCTAGGGCTAAGAGGTAAAGCTTGTAGCGTGATGGGATGTTTCTTTTACTTTGATTCATGTTTATATTGAACCTTCTTTTATTCTAGTTTGATTTTAAAGGAATATTTCCAGTTCTTAATGATTTATTGTGACTCAAATTATAGTAGATCTGTAATAACTTTGAGTATCTTCTTTTCCTGATTTTGAGATTGTGGGATTGGTAAATCCTATTGTTAGCCATCGTCCCATGGGTATGGTTTGGTAATGGAATTTCTTCCAATTATCACAATTCTCCTCCATTGAGAATTAGGTCAAGAAAAGTTCAGATTGATTTTAATTATATATCTTCCAATTAGATACGATATGACTTTAATTCCAATTGTGTGACTTGAATCAAGTAAGAGGGCTCCTTGATCTCTACAAGTAGATCCTTGAAAACCCTAGTTACAACCTTTAAATTTGTTAGTTTTAATCACTTTAATCACAATTACTCTTTTAATTATTCAGATTTAGTTTTAGTTCTTCATCTAGTTCTAGTTCTAGTTCTAGTTAAATTCAGAAGACACACAAATTCAGTCCCTGTGGATTCGACCTCGGTCTCATCGAAATTATTACTACATCATGACCCTACACTTGGGGTTGTGAACAACAGGAGCGCAACTTAGCCACCTCAACTGCTAGAGCTTCACATTCTCCAGGCGCCCAAAACCAATTGTCCTTCCACCCCTTATTGAAGGACAGGTTCTCTATGATAAGGGCCTAGCACTTGTTTGCCCATCCACTGAAGTAATACCACCCTCGGTGGGTCGAGCTAGCCTTTGCTCTATATAAGTATATGAATTCCTTAGGAGACAACTCGATAAACCTGAGCTGGTGACATGAGATGAAAGTCCTGAGCAAAGCTCTCCAGGCAATGGGAATAATTTGGCCTAGGGCTAACCTCAAACGATATGCGACCTCTCGAACAATGCGATGGAGGGAAGTCAAAGGCAGCGTTGCAAGGCGGCCACGTATATGACCACCTCACCCTCGCAAGGCTGGCCTAGAACTTCACCAATCCTAGAAGCTCAGAGTATGACAGATTCAGGAATTTGATACTCCTCCCTTATCTGGGCTAGGTCAACATCTCCTAGCCATGACCCGAAAGGGCCAACGACCAAGGGTTTCTTAGTTATATCTTAAGCTACCCCCTTACAACTTGGGAAAATTTTTGCATGCCTTCTTGACCTTTCAACAACGAGGATCACAAGTTGGAGGGAGCTCTTAGTCGGGAATCTATGCTCCTTGGGTCAGAATTATCATGGAACGCTCCTAGTTCTGACTTTCTATCGGAGCTATTCGACATTCCAGCCAGTGGAAGACCAAAATAAAATAAAATTAAAAAATAAGGAAAGAGAAGTGACCGGAGTAGGAGATGTGAGAAGGAATAACACGCCGGAGAGAAGGATTTTGACTTATCAAAAATCACCTGGTCTGGTGGTCTGGGAGAGCAGCAAGAGTGAAAAATGTCATCCTACCCCCTCTTTTATAAACTCCTCAGCTACGGGCATTGATTACTCTAGTAGTTCGTGAGCCGACTCGATTATCAGGGAGCATATGCGTATTCAAATGTTATTAGCCAAGAACCAAAGAGGCACTATTTCATCCCACGTATCCTCGAGTGACTCGTCATGATCATTGTCGAATCTTCCTCGATCTCCACACTGACCGCCTTTCCCTCTTCCGCCATAATAAAAGATGGGTTTGACCTCTCGACCTGCTGACCTCTTCCGTGCTAGGAATCACGCAAGCATCAGTCTACATCAACTTACTTCCTGAGATTTTGAAGAGCGCTTAGAAGTAGGGGGCTACTATTATGGGTAAAAATGAACTGACCAGGATAACCATAATCAAAGAAAACAAAAAGTGTAAGTAAAGGAGGTCAGATAAGAGCTCGACTCGACAACTGAGCATGATTTTCATGAACACCTCGAGCATCAACCACCAACAGTGGACTTAGCTCTGTCGATATCCTGTTATTGCGACTAACGAACAACCATAAGTATTGACCTAACCTTCCTTGAAGATAGGCCTTGACCACGATTGATAGTTCAGCCTGGTTTATGGGACCTCGACTAATCTGACCTAGAGGTCGACCTCTATCATTTACCATGATCTCCTCGAAAGCCGACCACGAGGAGATCTACTTTTGATATAGGGAGAATCAATCCCCGAGATCTTCGCTGAGAATAATGCCTTGAGTTCCAGGGACAATCCCCCCAATGATATGCAACTGAATGGTAGATTCATTGCCATGTACGTAATTAGCACTAAATAAATATAGATAAGAACCAATCCTATGGAGGAAGGTATGAACTATAAACTCTAAAGTTCTACTAGACTCGTATTCCCTGCCCTAACTCAGATATCAGAGGGTCCCCTGCTATAGTTACGGTCTCCATTGTCATTCGCTTTCGTAGGTGCGCAATGGTCTAGTGAGGATGTCTAGATTACAACATCAACAAGCATAATATTATTCTTTCGAGGAATGATTATCCTAAGACTTCCAAGGAGAAATAGGCGATAGGAGAATATTCCTTACAAGTCAGACATTGGGAGCCCAATGTATGTGATGTTGTAGTACGAGGCCAAATATTGCCTTCTCAGTGAGAGTAGTGAGCTGATACCAAAGTAACCTTAGCTTAAATTAGCTAATAACTGTGAAGCATATTATAAAATATCTTAAGAAGATAGGGGATCTCACCTTGGTTTATAAGAATGGGGATCTATCTGTGGTCAGTTACACTAATGCTAATTTTTAGGAAAATCTAGATGCAACGCATTCCTATATATTTTCTATGGTGGATGGAGCTATTAGTTGTCATAACATTAAGAAGAACCCAATCACTAATTTTAGATGGAGGTATAGTATGCAACTGCTGGTGAAGCATCTAAGGAAGTCATGTGGCTGTGGAAGTTTACATTAGCGTTGTGTGTTTTCTATGGAATGGATAGTCCTTTACCTATTTTTTGTTAGAATACAGAAGCAATTGCATAATGTAAGGAGCCTTATTATCAAAACAAAGCTAAACACATTGACAGGAAGTACCATATCTTAAGGGAGTATGTTCAAGATCAGGTGGTTGAGGCACTATGACAGCTTTGACGAATAATATAGTTGAACCTCTTAAAAAAGCTTTGTCGATTCATATTTTTAATGCCCCTAATTTTAGTATGAGATTGTGTGTAGAGGTCGATTAGTTTTAAGGCAAGTGGGAGATTGTTAGGATGTATCTTAGCCCTAAAAAACAAATGTTTGGTTACTCTTAAACTCAGTGTTGAGACTCAAATCTTGCATATTTAACCCTTCGATTACATTAGTTTTCCTAGCATTTAATTCATAATTTGATTTAATTATATATGTCACGCATGGCTATTCAAAAGCTTATGGTGAATATGTGCTTAAAAGGATGGATTTATAGCTCAAAAGAAGATAATGAAGAATTTGAGATTTGGACATCATTAGTGAAGAGTTTACATGACAAGATCCAAGGAAACCAAGTGAGGAATGAAGTGAATCGAAGGTTTGAAGTGAAGAAAAGAAATCCTGAAAATTGGTTAGAAAAATGATATTCTAAAACTCTAAGTCTAAAAGATAAATTCTTAAAATAGACTTCAATGGTATTGAAGTGACTTCGATGACATCAACAATTTATGAATTTTGGGCTCAACTCGCTGGATAGTTTTGGACAAATTTTAATGGAATTGAAGACAATTTGATGCCATCGAAGGTGCAATCAAAGACTGTTTGATGACATTGAAGATGCGCAGAGTGAGTAAATTTGAGGCGGTTTGTGAACTTTTTTGAGGTGGTGTCAAAGTTTGAGTTACGAAACTATTTAAATAAGTCCTTAGGCTATTACAAATCATCTTCTAGGGCTTGGAAAGGGAGAGAAGGCCTAGGTGGAGCGCTAATGTAATACTCCAGATTTTTGCCAACCTAGAGTTAGACGTCCTTAGGCAATGGGTCAACCATAACACTTTCAGAGCTCAATCTTGAAGCCAAAGAAATCACTTTTCAACCCATTTCCTTCAAAACTCACCTTTCACCACCTCATTCTTCAAATTTCTCCAAGTACTTTCATATTAAACATGACTCCTCAAGTTTAAATAGTAAAGAACACCAACCCTAGAGTATTCATGATGAAGAACAATACCGAAGCTAAAAATTATCGTGAATAGTAAATAAATGAGTAAAATGAGTTTCGACCCTTAACCTTTTGGAATCTAACAATATAGATAGGTTAGTTGGATAGATTAGCGTCTCCTACCCCAAAATCATATGCTATACGCCATAAAAATTCATTTTGGTTTACAAACTGGACCCGAAATGCCTCAAATGGAGTCGTGGGCCCACCCACACTAATCCACAATGATCCAACGTGGGCCCCACATATTTTTGGGACCTAGGGGGCAAGGAGAACCCAGCCCATATGGCCGGCCTCACCGGAGATGATTTTCATCGGCGATGGCATCGCCGATTCTGCGATGCATCACCGGTCAAATTCCTCGGTTGGGTCCGGGCTTCGGGCTGGAGGTGCTTGGGGGCTAGGGTAGCCTCCTGGTATGTGGGTCGTTTATTAAAAACACCCCAATCAAGTACTTCCTTCACAAAGTGACCCTCCAAGCTCTCCTTTCGCTCCAAACATCCGAGTTTTAATAAAAATCACCCCTCCAAACTCTTCCTTCTTTCGTTTCCAAATACCCTCACTCCACCCTTCGAATTTCATCTCAAATAGAGATCATTATAGGCTACTTCCTTTAGAAATCTAATGAGAATCACCTAGCGCTGCACTAGACGACCTGTGAAATTCGCACCAATCATTTTCAATACGATCTGCTAGAGCCAAAACGTATAGGATAGGTGATGCTACAATACCGTAAAGCCTGGGATCAAACTCTATTCCCGATTTCTCTCTGGAGCACCTTGGAAACTTTGTATCGGCTCTGGACCGCACATCGGAAGTCCGATTACCCCGAACTTAGACAATCCTAACCGCCTAGTTGGACTTGACGTTCATCTCAAAAATCAAGTCCAACTGATGTCCTGACGCTATTTTACTGGGTTCGAAGTGAAGAGTGTGAGAAATAAATATAATTTATGAAATCTGGCACGTTTGCTTGTGTGCATTTTCTAAGCGTTCTGACCGTCAGAATTCAATTAAATTTCACCCTCGAATCAGGAAAAATTTTCCTTACATGTCATAGTACTTGTAGCTCCGATCGAGTTCCCATAACCGTTGAACTGAAACTGGTCCGCCACGGTCGATCTGGATATCCGCTCGGACTAAAAACTCTGCCTGACCTAGATCCAATGTCAGGGAGCTTAAGTCCTACCGCATTCAGTCATAGGATGTAACACCCTGAAAATCGGGGGTCGTGTATAAACTCAACTCCCGAGTTCCAGACCGTCACTTATGCAACAAAAATGGTTATGATTCAATGTTGTCTAATTTAAAGCATTCACATGAGTAAAAGTATACCAAAACTGCAATACATACTTCAGATCCAGTGATAAAAGCAAGCGGAAGACTAAACAATATATATATCACTGTATGGGAAAACAAAGTAATCTCAACTGTCTCCAAAGTATGACTACATCTCTGAGTCTCATATACATGTAAATAGACAAAAGAATAAGTTCAAAATAGTCCCACTGAAGTCCCCCTCGATCCAGGTCACCTACGGGAAGCCGTCGTGATACTGCATATACGAGAACTCATCCTGGTCCTCGTCAATCTCCGGCTCCACCTCCTGGATCTCGTCGTCACCTGCAACTACAACAGGGTCTGGTGGGTGTTGCAAACACCATCTCGTAACGTGGGAATGAGTGATCAACTCAGTGGAATCATAGAGCAAAGATTAGCATGTTCACAATTCAATCACGCGATAATAGTAAAGCAGTAAATCAGACAATTCTAATACTGTTGTTAATGCAAGATGATATGACGTGATGTATGCCCTCACCGACGATCACCCTCATGCGGCAACATCTTACGACCGTGGCATGCCACACTCCCTAGAGTGCTCCACATCTTCCAGGCACATGCAATGCTATGGTGATATGATTACCAAGTTGTTATTAGTCCATTCAAACAGCAGGATTGGGAAACTAAGGTACTTCCCTTGTATCAATCCCAACACGGATCCTGTCTAGGGTCGTCACTCCTAGTAATCTCATACGATGTACATTTCGTAGGTCACTGCAAGGGCTGCCAGGGCTGTTGCTCGCACTCGTTGCACCGCTCCCCCATCACCTTATCAATACAGGCCTACTGTACTCTACTGCACGGAAGGGTCGTCGCCTCCCGTGAACTCAGAATACGCTCGCGGTCACTACAAAGGGCTCGTCGCCTGATCAGTGTAGGCCGACAGCTAGAATATAGTGTCCCATACCACCATAATCTGCTCACGAGTCAAGGTGCTCATTGGTCACTACGGGGAGGTTTGTGGCCCCAGCGTAGGCCGACAGCTCGACCACGGTGTCCCATACCACCATGCCCGGCTCATGAGTCTTCGTGGATCAGGGTACCATGGTTAATAGGGTTTATAATGGTAAGTTCAGTACCCTAGGTTCAAGCAGTTATGATACATACAAGGTGAACAAACATCGGCCAGTCGGATTACTTGACGGGCTCGACTAGCGCGATCGCATCTCGAATTGAACGACATGAAGTGCGTAAAACACTTCGCGTGGCCTAACCACTGCCGCCAACTCTCAACACGAATCACATTCATCGACGCGTCGTTCGTGGCTATGACCAGTCAGCCACGAATTCGCTCGGTTACCGACTGCCTGGACTAAGTTAAGTCCCACATATCTATAGAATTACATTAACACTATAAAAAGTTATTGGAATTGAAATACATCATGTGAGCATGTTAGCACATATTATAACATTCAACTTAAGCAAATCTTCAAGGCATACTTTCCATGCATATTCAACTTAAGCAAATCCTCAAGCACATACATTCCATGCATGTAATGAAATCATGCATTTTGTCAACATGTAGAAAATTATTTAGGTCAGCATAATAATTAAAAAATCAATCACAAACTATCAAATAACATCATTTAATTCAATACATACTAATACAAGCATTTATACAAACACATACACTACACACTTAAGTCTACATATAGTATGTCGACCCAAAGTGCGCAACTAGGCGAATCTCTTCGCCAAACTCATTATGCACGCATTCCTAACTTCCTAATGCGACAACAAACCATGTCAATCACATCAGCAAAATATGAATGTAAACAGTACTTCCTACAAATGACTAAAATGCCCTAAATCTCATATTCTTCGTTAGCTTACGAAACGGGAAACGGAAAGCATTTTGTACATGTCAAACGGCGATGCCGTCAAGAATCTACTATTAAACGACATTGAAAGCGTTGGGAACCGTCAATCAAAGCGTCTAAAATCCTCACCTAGTGTCTTGTAGACTCGGGAATTGAAGCGGAGTGTATATGCTTCGTCTACGGCGAGTAAGGAGCCTAATACATAAGATCCATAAGCTACATCGCTATAGAAACAAGGAAAACTCAAATCAACAACTATTTAGGGTTTTTACTTACCTAGGATCGCGGTGGAATCGCCGGGAAAGCGGTAGAGGAGTGTTGCTTAAGCACGTGCAACACGTAGCACAAGTGGCAGGAAGAACTCTCCTACTCTCTCACAATCTCTCACTCTTTTTCTCTCTCCCAAGCTAGGGCTTCTCTCAAATTCGGATGGGAGAGAGGAGTGAGGGTTTCAACCCCTTTTATAGCCTAAAACATTCCCAAAATAGGCTTGGGAACAATGTATACTTGGTGCCTAACCAAATCGGGGCCGTTTCGGTCCAAAAGGGCATTTCTGAAGGTCCCCAGGCCAAATGCGGTCGGACTTAAGCTCATGCATACTGGATCTAGCACGCATCCAGTTTTCAGACCGGTTGGGTTCCCAGATCGCACGTGGCGGCCCAGTTTCAGTTTAACGGTCACCGCACCAAGATCAGGCCTATAAGTCTCGTGATATATAATAGATATTTTTCCTGATCCAAGGGTGTAATTTGGCTGTATTCTGACGGTCAGAACGCTCAATACTGATGCGTCAAATTTGTGTGCCAGATTTGAATTTCAAATTCCAATTCTAACCCTATTCTCACTCTCTTCGGTCCGGGCTCAATGAAATAGCCTGTGATTATCGGTTTAACTTGATTTTTGGAATGAGTGTCAAGTCCAGCTAGACGGTTCTAACGGTCTAAGATAGGAGGTATCGGACTTTCAACGTGCGGTCTAGATCCAATACAAAGATTCAAAGTGGTCCAGAGAACAAACCGGTTTAGAGTTTGATCCGAGGCTTTAGAGCATTATAGCACCCTTGGTTCCACTCGCTTCGGGCCTTGTAGAACGTATTTAAAGTGATCAGGGACCATTTCCCAGCTATTCCAACGTTGTACTAGCTAACCTAGTCATATTTTCTAAAGGAATGAATTCTACGCAATATCGGGTCGAGTTGGCACTCGAACCCAAGTATGGATTTTTCACGGGCGTTACATAGGACCTCCAGAAATGCTCCGTTGGATCAGAACAAGCCCTCTTTGGTTACAAAATAAGTATACCTTGGCCCCAAGTCTATTTTTGTCATATTTGGGCTTATAAAAAGGGCTTAAACCCTTTCTATTTCATTCCATACGAATTGGGGGAGAGAAGAGAGAAAAGAGAGAGAAAGGGAGGGAGATTTGGAGCTCTCTCCTGGGAGTCTTCCCTGCTGCTCCTCGTGCCACATCCACCAGCCTGCATCACCCTCCCTGTGATTCCAACCCACTTCTAGGTAAGAAAAACCCTAACCACTTGCTGTTTTGGGATTCCGTCGATTCAAATAGCAAAGTAGCTTATACGTCTTGTGCATTAGGTCGCTGCTACGTTGTTGACGAAGCGTAGACGTTTTGTTCGAAATAATACACGTCTAAGGCGAAAGGTGAGGATTTTAGATGCTTTGATTGACTGATTTCAAAGCTTTCAATGTCATTTAATAGTAGATTATTAACGGCAACGCCGTTTGACATGTACAACATGCTGTCCGTTTTTCGTTTCATAAACGTACGGTAAATATGAGATTTAGGGTATTTTAGGTATTTATAGGAAATACCGCATATGTCCATATTTTACTGAAATGCTTTACATGTAAATTCATCGTGTTATGATATTAAGTATGCGTGCATGATCTGTTTGGCGAAGAGATTCGCCCTATTGCGCACTTTGGGTCGACATACGCTATGTAGACTAAGGTGTGTAGACTAAGTGTTTGTATAAATGTTTGTATTAGTATGTATTGAGTAAATGGTATTGTAGATTAGTTTTGAGAATGAATTCTCAATCCATATGATGTTGTATATAATTTCCTACATGTTGGCTATACATATTGATTTCACTATATATATGAAATGCAGGTGTTGGATGATTTGCTTACGTTATATGCTATCACATGTTGTGAATATGCTTTGGTTGTTTTTATTTCAATTATGTCACACTCACATGATCATTGATGTTGTTTATAAATGCTTGGGGCTATACGTTATTCCAGGCAGTCGGTAATGGATTGAGTTCATGGTTGGCATCTATTTTCCACGAAGGACGCGTCGATGAACGCGAGTCGTGTCTTGAGTTGGCGGCAGTGGTTAGGCCACACGAAGTGTTTCATGCACTTCATGTCGCTCCGCTTGAGATGCGCTCGTACTAGTCGAGCCCGTCAAGTAACTCGACTGGCCATTGTATGTTCACCATGTATGAGTCATAACTGCTTGAACCTAGGGTACTGAACTTACCATTGAAAACCGTGTTAACCATGGTACCTTGATCCATAAAGACTCATGAGCTAGGCATGGTGGTATGGGCACCGTGGTCGTGCTGTCGGCCTACGCTGGGGCCACAAATCTCTCCGTAGTGACCAGTGAGTACCCTACTCTGAGCAGATTATGGTGGTATGGGACACTATATTCTTACTGTCGGCTTACACTGATCAGGTGACGAGCCCTTTGTAGTGACCTTGAGTTTATCCTGACATCGCATGGGGGCGACGAGTCCTGATGTAGTTTTAAGGATATAACTAGGCCTGTATTGATAAGGTGATGGGGGAGAGGAGCAATGAGTGCGTGCAACAGCCCTGACAGCCCTTGCAGCGACCTAGAAATATAACATCGTATGAGATTTCTAAGAGTGACGACCCTAGACAATATCTGTGTTGGGATTGATATAAGGAAGGTACCTTAGTTTTCCAATCCTGCTGTATGAAAAGGACTAATAATAACTTGGTAATCATTATCCATATCACATTGCATGTGCCTGGAAGATGTGGAGCACTGTGGGAAGAAAGTATGCATCGAACGCAGATGGTGCCGCATGAGGGAGTATGTCGGTGAGGGCATTCATCATGTCATTTCATGCATGCATTAACAACAGTATCTAGAAATGTTTAATTATTTGCTTTACTATTAACGAGTGATTGATTTGATAACATGCTAATCTTTGCTCTATTATTTCACTGAGTTAGCTACTCACTCCCACGTTACGGGACGGTATTTCCGGACACCCACCAGACCCGGTTGTAATTGCAGATGATGGCGCTTCTTGTGAAGTGGAGCCGGACTTGTATGATGCTGAGGAGGACTTCTCCTCCGTGTTTTGATCAACGGGATTACAGGGAGGTTGATTAGATGCCATGACACTTGTCATTTTATATTTTTGGAGCACTCATGTATATTCTTTTCTTTATATTTTGGAGTATACATGTATTTAGTTAACCTGGTAACATGTTCACACTCTGGAGACTTACAATCATTTATATATTTTATATATCTATCACATTCTTCCGGTTGCTAATTTAACTGTCTCTGGAGTATGATATGCTGTTTTGGCTTAGTCTCAATCTTGTTTAATGTCATTCTACAGACAACATGCATTTATCATCATCTATGTTGCATAAGTGATGTTCTGGAACTCGGGAGTTGGGTTTCTACCCGACCTCTGATTTTTGGGATGTTACAGCTAACAGCGTTCTTCCACTTCGATTTCTTCATGGGTTCTAGTTCATCGTTTAGTTTCTTCTAGAATGTTAGTCATGTTAGCCAAGCTTTGAGCTAAGGATACGGGATGAAGCTTGTAGTTTATTTAGATATTTATTTTACTTTAATTCAAGTTTATGGTTGAACTTCCGTTGATTTCTAGTTTGAATAAAGGAATATTTCTAATTTTTTATGGTTTATTGTGACTCTAATTATAGTAGATGCTTGGAAAGGTTTTTTGATATCTTCTTACCTATTTTGTAATTGCGTGATTTGTAAAATTTGTGATTTACCATTTTCTCCTGGGCATAGCAGATGGTTGATTTATCA
Organism: Magnolia kwangsiensis; assembly: GCA_037074715.1. Taxonomy (NCBI): domain Eukaryota; kingdom Viridiplantae; phylum Streptophyta; class Magnoliopsida; order Magnoliales; family Magnoliaceae; genus Magnolia; species Magnolia kwangsiensis. The sequence goes on from CM073578.1 coordinate 77,607,107, forward strand.
TTCCCTACGATCATGAGGGAACTAATCCAATGAAAGTTCATAATTCAATTATAATTTAACGACTCTAACATCTGATTGGATAGGATAGGACTTCGATTCCAATTGAATTATCATTGAATCAAGTAGATTAATATTGAAATTGTTATGAGTGGATTCATGGATCCTTAGTCTTTTATCGTTATTATTCATACTCTTTTTATCTTGATGGATTAAAAACCTAAACAACCAAGTTAGGTTTAGATTAGTTTTAAACCGTGATACCCATTCCTTGTGGATTTGACCTCATTCTCACTGAGTTATTACTACATCACAACCCTGCCATTGAAGTTGTGAACAAATTTTTAGCGCTGTTGCCGAGGATTAGCGTTGAACATGATTTAGTTTTTTTTTTTTTAGGTTAAATTTTTCTTATTTTCTGACTTTTTCTAATCTAGAGTTTTTAGGATTTTTTTATATTTTTTACTTTCAGAACTTTATTTTTAGGGTTTATCTCATTTTTTTCTCTAACATTACTAACATTTTTTATTTGTTTTGTGTGTAACTAGTTCCTCTTTTCTAGTAACATCTTCCCTTACTCCACCTACTTGCTTTCAATATTGCTGTAGGATTTTTTTTTAAGGAATATATTTAGGATTATATTCAGAATTAGGGTTTCATCATGTTCATACAAAAGTAAACACATGAATACTATAATCTACTTCTAAAAGACGAGAGATACCATAAAGGGCTATCAAATAATTATGTTAGGAAACAACTTATGTCTCGAAAATTTACTAAAACTATATATTTGTACAATTAAGATATCATCATTAGATTTTTTGACAAATAGAGTTTTGTCAACAGTACCCATCTAAAAATTATGACTAAGTAAAAATTTAGTCAATTTTTTATACCATGCTCTTATGTAAACACAGTTAGTTATATAGCATGCAGTATTCACAACTTCAACCTATAAATATTTAGACAATTTCATACTATTTATCATTACGCTAGCCATTTCCTACAGAACTTTATTCTTTCTTTCAGCAACTTTATTTTGCTGATGTGTTTTTGGAGCTGAGAATTCATGTAATATGCCATGGTCATTGTAATATTTCTTAAAATTGTTATTTTCAAATTTAGTTCCATGATCACTTCTTATTCGGATCACAAACAATTCTTTTTTAGTTTGGCTGCGTTTAATAAGCTTTTCGACTTCATTAAGAGCATTTGAATTTTTTTTTTACACACGCACACACACCCCCACACACTCACGCCACACGCACACCGTGGGATTTCACCACCATGGGTACTCGAACCCTTGACCCGGTGTTGAAACTCCAAGGAGTCTACCACCCGGGTAAGAGTAAGGACCCAAGAGCATTTGACTTTTCTCTTAAGAAAGTTACCCAAGAGTATGTAGTGTAGTCATCAACTACGACTATGAAGTATTTCTTTCCACCTCCACTCTCCATTTTAGTTGGTCGAACTAAATCCATATGGAGAAGTTCAAGAGGTCTTGTAATGGATAAGGAGTTCACTTTTTTGTAACCACTCTTAATTTTCTTGCCTACCTGACAAGCACTACATACCTTATTTTCTTTCTTTGTCAATTTAGGTAAACCACGCAAGTGATCTCTTTTCCCCAATTTGTATAGATCTTTATAGTTTACATGTCTAAGACATCAGTGCCATAATACAATCTCGTTTGTTTGGACCATGTAGCAAGAATGATTTGTTGAGAAAGAGTCATCAATGATATAGCAAATTTTAAGCATTCTGCAACTATTTAATATCACATGTCCTTTATTCATTATCTCACATCTATTATCAGAAAATTTCATACTATGATTGTTATCACAAATTTGAAATATGTTCAAAATATTATGTTTTAAACCTTCAACATATAATACATTTTCAAAGATAGGTAGATTAGGAAGATGTATATTACATTTGTTGATGATCTTTCAATTACTACCATCGATTTAGTTGATATTTGAAAGAATGGATTTATCACCTGTCATATGTCTAGAACATCCATTTTTCAGGTACCATCTTGAATGACTGTTGACTTTGAAAGTAGTGTGGATAATAAGAGTCTTTACCTTTGGAACCCATTTCATGATGGTTCTAGGCTTATGAGGGTCTTTTACCTTTCGATGATTTTGAGAGTTAGGATTTCTCCTATTTCTATTTACTCCATTCTTACATGAATTGAATTTTAACAACTCTTTAATCCATTCCACAATTTTTTCAGTAAAAGGAGGATTTCTATTATTGCCCGTTTGATATATGTGGTTGTTGATAAATGTTTTTACATTAGAAAATTCTTGAAGGGATTTTGTACCTTTGAAGATATTCTTTTTATAGTTTAACTCATTTAGAGTTTTTTCTTTAGAGTTCAAGGATTCTCCTCTCACAAAGGTAGGAGAAGAATTCTTAGATTTTATATTTATATCTCTAATATAGCCAAGTCCAGACTTGTCACCATTTCGGCAAGATGAAGCTAGCAATTTTTCAAGTTTTTGGTCTCCTTGAGTATATTTCCAAGTATCTTTTGAACTCTGAAGTAAAAAAACTTCAATTTTCAATTTCTCATTTTCAGATTTAATATATATTGTTTTAATTCAGAAATTTTCAAACTTATATCTAATTTTGATTTTTCAAAATAGTCAGAAAATGAGATTTTTTCAAAATAACCTTTTCAAGCTCTAATTGTAATTCCTCACATTTTTTCTTTTGAATTTTTAATTTAGTCGCAATCTTGCAACTTTCTCTGTACAAAGCATCATATGCTTCTTGAAGATTGTTTTCATTTTTAGAGTCACTTCCAAGAGTTTCATAATCAAATGTTTCACAATCTTCTAAAGAAGTGATTCTAGCTATAGTCATTAAGGCAGTATGTTCTTTTACTGTTTCTTGATCTATATCGCCAATTTCTGAATTAGTTTCAGATTTTGATAATTCATCCCAAGTAGCAATCAAGCCTGTTCTTTTTTATTTATCTTTTTTAGGATATTTTGAAGTAAGATGCCCAAATTCAGAGTAGTTGTAGCATTGGGTGTCTTTCAATTTAGATTTCCAGTAGTTTTAATTTCCTTTTCTTTTATCAAATGGCTTTTGAAATCATTTCTTTTCTTATTTTTGAAAATTTTATAAAATTTCTTTACTAACATGGCCATATCATCCTCTTTTTCCTCATCAATTGAATTTTCATGGAAAACATTTTATTTAAACTTAGAGGATTTTAGAGCAATGGACTTGATCTTTGGATCTTTGAAATTCAACTCGTAGGTTTGAAGAGATCCAACCAACTCCTCAACCTTCATAGTATTAATATCCCTCAATTCTTATATAGTAGTAACCTCAGAATTAAACCTTTCAAGAAGCGATTACAGTATTTTTATACAAACCTTGCTTTCAGGGATGCTTTCACCAAGACCCCACATAGAATTGACCATGTCAGTTACTTTCGTATATAAGTCCATAAATGACTCATTTTCTACCATATGAATTTTTTCAAATTTGGTTGTGAGGATTTGGATCTTAAACTTTTTCACAATATTGGTTCTTCCATGTGTCATTTCAATTATATCCCAAGCTTATTTTTCTGAATCACACGAAATGATTCTTAAGAACTCATTTGATGATGGGGCAAAAGTTATAACATTCAAGGCTTTTCCATTTGCACTACTTTCACTTTTTTAAGCAATCATCCATATATGATAAGTAATTTCTCTCATAGATGTGGTTCTATCATCATTTATTATTTCTATTATAGGAGGGAATCATTGAGTCATAGTGGCTTATCACACACTTTCATTAATGGATTTGAAGAAGATCTTTATCCCGCCTTTCCAATAAGAATAATTTGAGCCATCAAATGGAGGTGGCCTACATATGGATAAACTCTCCAAATTTGACATCTTATAGTTCTGTATCTAACTCTAGGAGGTAAATCCCAAAAAGAGCAACCTTGCTCTGATACCACTTAAAAGATGAGCTACAAATGTCCTAGACTAAACCAATTCTTAGTAATAAATTGCAAAAAATATATGCTCAATTGTAAAATGTATTGAAACTTTGATTCCAATTAATTCATAAGACAACATTTACCTAAAACTTTAGGCACGACAACCTTATTTCATGACGTCCTAGAAATCAATCTTTCAAAACAAGAAGGCAGAGAATAAGATAAAGCAATTATCACAAATACACGAAGAATTATAGTGGTTCGGTGTTCAATACACCTACTCCACTCCCAAAATTACTACTATGTAAGTTTGGTTTTCCACTATTTTCAAGGTTTTCACAGGTTCACCTTAACAACCTCTTAAAGTTCTTGTGATTTTCACAGGCTAACTACTATACAACCCTCAAGTGATTTTCACGGGCTAACCACTATACAACCCGATGAGATTTATAGGAAATCTCAACAAATACAAATAAAATAATAAACTGAAATAAATACTTATCTTTAGATGATGAAACGTCGATGTGAAGATACTTGATGAAGTTGAGGCTTCGATCAATCTAGTGATCTTCTTTCTTGGTTTACGATGTATCAATGTATGCTCAACCAGAAAGGATCTAGGGATCTAAAGTTTCTTAAAGAATAAAGACCCTAATAGTTGTGGATTCAATTCTCTATTCTCATGTAGAGTATAGCTTACTCTCTAATTGAATTTAAATTTAACTTGAGAAAGGGAATTGAATAAGCTAAAATAAAATAAGAATTACCACACAATTAGCTTTGGGAGGACTTGAGTTTCTCTCATTGTTTGAGGATGATTTATCACACTTTTTCATATCTAAAACAATGAGAGAATGTCTCTATTTATATCCAAAGGATTTGGAACTTCACTCAGCCTAAGAATAGCTTCGGCTAGCTAGATTTCAATGATACTATTCCAATGACTATCAAATTTTGTGGGACAAGATAATTAAAAATTCAGCTGAGTCGATCGAAAATTCAGTTAGCCGAATCAGCTAATCGACTGGATGAATATAAGTTTTGGCTGGTTGAGTCCCCTTAAAATCTAAATTTTTTTCATTGCTGGAAACTTGACCCTAGAAACCTTAGGGCTAACCCTAGCCAAGTTCAACTGGTCAAACCCAAGGTCGGGCTAGCCGAACTTACAACAAAATTTTCTTTTCAATGTTGTTGTAAACTTGGCCGAGGTTGAGGTTGGGCTTGCCGAACCGAATTTAGCTAGCTAAACTAGTACTTGGGCTAGCTGAACATCAAAAGATTTACATAGTAACCTTTTAAATTTTAACATATAAGGGCCATGATAAAAACCTTTATCCTATGGTCATATCCTAGGGTCATTTTACCCTATGGTTGGCATACACATTGATCTTTCACTTGTAACCATACCAAATCTTCTATTCTTGTGATGTTGAGCCAATCTTCATGAAGTGCCGTAAAGGATTGAAGTGTATTGAAAATCCAACTAGCATTTTGTCTACAAAATTTAACAACTACATATATGTTTTGAATAAAAGTACTTACAACACCCGTCAAATATATTGATCCTTTTACGGTAGAGTATCCATAACATAATGGATCCTTTTAGGGATAAGCACCCAAAAAATACAGTGATCCTTTTAGGGCAGAGCACCCATAACTTAAATAACTTAAATTCATCCTACAATACGTAACAACAATCAAATACTCAATGAATAACATCTTCACAAGTGTGGCACAAAAATTAACTACACTCACATTGATTCCACATAGTGATACATCTAAGGATCTGATTTAAATAAATATTCTATAACTAAAATTAAGTACACCCACAACATCAAGTGAAACAATAACACATGCTAAACTTGATTTAAATTAATGCATCATCCACATCAACTTAGTTAAACATGAAATAAGCCAATGTATTCACCACATTAAGAAAAGAGAATATCCTATGTTAAGTAATACCAAATCATTACACCTATCAACAACAATTAATAAGCATTAATAAATAAACTTATCTCATGGTCTAAACGTAGGATTTTCAAGGAAAAATCACCTACCTATTGTATTGTGAGTGATCTGATGTGATTATTGAAGTTTTACAAGAACGATTCTAGATATTGTCCTAGCTTCAACTAGATTTGATTCGGTTGATCATAATGAAATTATGTGCGACTCGGTTGTTTTTTGTATAAAAGACGGAATTTCTATATGAAAATTTACACACTGATTCTTGTCCTCTGATTTAAGGTCCTTAGGCTTCTGGAAAATTAATACAATTTATCAATACAATAAGTCAGTGAGTCAACTCAATGAGTGATTAGAATCAACAAATTATTTCGAATTTGAAGGGCTGAAAGAGGACTTACTGTTGGGTGAAAATATGGGCTTGACTCGACCTTGGAGTTAACCCGAACTGGACTAGGCAGTGGGTCGAGATTTATGTATGTACGGACTTATTGTCCTCTGATTTATGTATGCAGATGTGGATGCATCAATGCTTTGATGCATGCAAGAAAACACACGTGCATGTGTATGAATGCACACCAAGATCTCGAGTTGTTACATTCCTACACTACAGGAAATTTCACTTTTATCAACGAAAAATGATCCTTTTTCGTAGGTGAGTTTTACTGACGAATTTTTTCATCGATAAATTCATCGGTAAAAGACCGAGGGTAAAGGCTTTTACTGACGAAAAATGGTATCGTCGGCAATGGTAAGACTTTTACCAATAACTATTTTCATAGGTGAAAAATATAGACGAAACTTTTACCGATGATTTTTTTTTTTTGTAGGAAAAAATGTTCGTGAAACTTTTACCTACGAAAATAAAAACTGTGTAGTATATTCGTCAATCGTGGTAAGACTTTTACCTATGAAATTTTTCGTAGGTAAAAAATATTTATGAAACTTTTCCCTATGAAAATTTACGTAGGTAAAAACTGTGCAGTTTGTATTCGTTACCAATGGTAAGACTTTTACCTATGAAATTGTTCATAGGTAAAAAAATGTTGTCCAAACTTTTGGTAGGTAAACACCATGTATGAAACTTTTGCCTACGAAATTTTTCGTAGGTAAAAATGTGGTTGAATCTTTTACCTACAAAAGTTTTCGTAGCTAAAAAACATGTATGAAACTTTTACCTATGAAAGTTTTCGTAGGTTAAAAACGTGGATGAAACTTTTACCTACAAAATATTTCGTAGGTAAAAGTCTCTTTTTTTTTCAATATTCAGGCAAAAATTCCTGATATACACCTATTACAATATATTTTATCATATTCTTCCTGATATACACCTGTATAATATATTTCATCATAGTCACATTCACATCCATCTAAACACAAACTACGTACATCCATCCAAACATAAACTACAAGCATCCAAACATAAACAATCTTATCGACAACACATTCATCCACACATAAATACATATAAGTTTAACATCATAAATAAAATATAAAAAATCACAAAGATGAAGGTAGAGGTGGTGGGGCATCAGATAAAGGCGGAGGTGGTGGGGCATTGGTGGGTAATAGTGCAGCAAGAGCCTAAAACATCTCAAATATTCCGTTATAGGTTATAGGTTATAGGTTTAGGTTATAGGTTTAGGTTTAGGTTTGGGTTTAAGTTTAGGTTATAGGTTTAGGAATTCTGGTTCAGGTTCGGGTTCGGGTTTAGGTCATAGGTTATAGTTTTAGGTTTAGGTTTAGTTTAAGTTATAGGTTTAGGTTTATGTTATAGGTTATAGGTTTAAGTTTAGGTTTAGGTTCAAGTTTAGTTTTAGGTTATAGTTATAGGTTTCGGTTATAGTTATAGGTTATAGGTTCAGGTTTAGGTTTATGTTATAGGTTATAGGTTTAGGAATTTTGGATCGGGTTCGGGTTCGGGTTCAGGTTCGAGTTTAGGTTTAGGTTTAAGTTATATGTTATAGGTTATAGGTTATAGGTTAGGTGTAAGACCTGTATCCTAGTCCGTACTATTTCGTCGACTCCCACAATTATTCCTGTTGAATTTTGGCAACCTGCAACCCATAAGTGGTGTTACGCGCGATCTTAAGTCATATCCTGTAGATTTGAGTCAGCTTAATCCGAAACTTGTACCATTGTGACCGTATCGTCACCGCAGTTCTAATGTCGTGACTCATGCGCCAATCTGATGTTTAGATCATAAGATGTGGACTGTGCATTATAATGATCGTCGACCGCACATTATGGGACCCACCCATCCCATGTGGTATCAATCCCTAGGTAATTATGAGAGTGATGGATGACATCACCCTAGTTATAGCCACCCTACCCTATCTATAGCCACACTACCTACCCCTAGCCCTTTTTACAAGTAGTTATGGCTAGCCACCATACCCCTAGCCCTCTTACATGCATTTATTGCTAGCCACCCTCTCTTACAAGCAATCATGGCCTACATAAGCTATTCTCTCTCTCTCTCTCTCTCTTTCTCTCTCTCTCTCTCTCTCTCTCTCTTTACAACCCTCTCTCCCTCACGTTTTTCAGACTCATTTTCCCAAGCAACATCCCACGTCCATGGCATCCCAAGTGTGAGAAAAGAAAGTGAGTTGTGTGGCCCACTTCCCTCTCTCAAAACCCATCATCTTAACCATTCAAACATCATTTTCCACCATCAAAGTGAGACACAAGGATTTTGGCTTTCCAACGGACCAAGAAGAATGAAGGTGGGTGCTTCCATAGGCTAGATTTCATTGTTTTGATGATGGGCCAAGTAAGGCCTACCGATCGATGGTATGGATCTCACTTTGGACCCTAAGATGTGGCCAATGACACACCTTGATTATCAATATTATTCCATGATGAGGCCATTCTCCATGGACTCCATCATGATGTTTACTTTCTAGTCTAAAAATGGGTTATCTAGACCTTAGATCTTAGTAGAGAAGGGATCTTTACCGGTGATCTTTGATTTGGTGGGTTCACATGCAATGGGACCCACTTGATGTATGATTGAATTCTTGAAACGGAGGGCCCATAGTGTCGGGGTCCCTCCATCACCCGTGTCTCTCTATCTTTCTCTCTCTCTCTCTCTCCCTCCCTCTCTTTTTATTTATTTATTTATCTTTTTTGTGATGAGGTGGCTGTGTGGCCCACTTGGATGGACCCTACCATGAAGCATGTATTGGACCCAATCCATTTATAGGTGGGACCCACTTTATATGTGTATATGATCCATATCACCCAGCCATGTGGTGGCCTACCAAACTAGGGCCCACCTTAAATATAATTGTTATGCCCAAAAACGTCCAGTGTCTGGACGTGAACTGAAAACCCAAATATTAGCTTTGGTTAAAAGCCTTTGGGAATGGCCACTCATGCAGGCCCCACCTTGACGTATGTTGTTAATGCAAGCCGTCCATTCCATTCCTTAGATCATTTTAGGCATTAAGCCGAAAAATGAGGCTGATCCGACTAGCTGGTGGGCCATACCTTAGCAAAAATGACTTTTACCATTCAAATTCATCTTAAATTTTTGTACACACCGAGAGATGCCCAATATTAGTCTTGATGGATGGGTTATGGATTGAAAAATCCATTGGGTGGGGTAAATTCGCTTGAAGCGGGCCCCACATGTGAAAAACTGCCAAAAAATTGATTTTTTTCAAAAAATATATAATATATAAAGGAGGGTGTAGCAGGACGTTGCCAGCGTCCATGCAGACGGGCGGACGTGTCTGACATCCTATGCGTGGGCCCCACCATGATGTATGTGTAATATCCAAACCGTCTATACAGTGGGCCACCTCCTGAAGTGGGCCCCTGCCAAAAATCAGCTCCATCCATGGCTCAGGTGACCCACATCATAGGAAATAGGGTGATTGAACGACTACCATTGGAGCCCTTTTGGGCATCACAGAAGTTTTGAATCAATCAGAATTTTTTTTTTTTCCTTTTCACCCAGGCCTATGTGACCTTATGGACGGATTGGATGACATATAAACATTATGGTGGGCCCCCACGTGGGACCCACAATGATACATGTGTTTTATTCCCACCGTCCAGGTGGACGATGGAGCCCACAGTAATGTATGTGTTTTATTCACACCGTCCACTACTGTGGACGATGGAGCCCACCTAGATGTATGTGTTTAATCTATACTGTCTAGTCATTTTAGCTAGCTGCTAGACAGCTAGGGACCCCCCCATGAGGCATGAGATTTATCCATGATGTCCACCCCTATGGGACCCACCATGATGCATGTGCTGCATCCAAACTGTCCATCCATTTTAAAAGCTCATTTTTATGGCATGAGCTAAAGAATGGGGAAAATCTAAAGTTCAAGTGGACCCCACCATTTTAAGTAGTGGTCAATGACGCCCACCATTCAAAAATCCCTAAGGGCCATAGTAGCTTCCTATTAAGTTGATATTGGTTTCCCACTTCATCTATTATTATGTTAATTTATGAATGGGTTGGATGGGAAACATATTTTATGGTGGGCCTTAGGAATTTTAAATAATGGAAATCATTATCACCACTTATCTTGTGTATGGCCCATTTGATATGCATAGGGCCCAATTGGTGTGGCCCATTTAATATATATAGCTATGTGATTAGGCCCATTTGATGTATTTGTAGCCCGTGGTTGAGGCCCACTTTGATATATATAAGGCCCATGTTACAAGACCCATTTTGATGTATTCTAAGGCTCATGGGCTATAGCCCATTGCAATGTACATAAGGTCCATTGGTGCGGCCCATTGAGGTGGCCCACTTGATTTATCTAGGGCCCATATGAGGTGGCCCATTTGATGTATTTGAGGCCTATGGGTCGAGGCTCAATGAGATGCATATAGGTCCATTGCAATGGGTGATTCCTCCATGTTTGTGTAATGATGTCTTATGGCAAGCCATGCCTTGGGAGTAATGTTGGTTTGACGTCCACATTGTAAGGTAATGTTTGTTAAATGTCCGCATTATGACTCTCCTTAGGGCTCATTGATAGGCCCATACTTGTTGTGAGTAGGAGGTCTAGGCCCATCTTTGTTATGAGGATAGTTCATCACTTTATAACATGCTTAGTATAAATCTATGACTTATGCCATACGCATCATATGTATGCTTGATATGAGTAATAACTGATCATAGCATATGCCTTTGGGTAGATTACTTATGGGACTCACGGATAGGAGTCAGTCACCCACATGAGCGCATGGTATGCACAGGATTGCTACATGACTGGATAGTGTGACTCATGCATTTCGCATATGTGTGACATGATCATTGTACGCCCTAGTGACATCAGGGTTGTGGCTCCTCAGGCACATTGTGGATAGTCATATCGGATACTAGAAATTATTGGCTCTCGCATTATGGGCACGTAGGATGTCCTTGGGTGAAAATTTCAGAACCTTTTTGGTACAAGGAGATGCTCGAACGTCTAAACCAAGTGAATACACGAGCGCCCAAGTGCCGAATACCAGAAGGCCGGGTCTCCCACTATGTCGTGGTCGGTTAGAAAGGGGTATGGCCTTATTCACCCTAGTAAGGGGGCTGTAAGCTAGGTTGAGTTTGACCAGCTTGTAAATGAGTCCGCTATCGACGAGCCGGGCAGGTAATGACAGACTACTGGATAGGTGGATAGTGAGCTCTATTCTTCTTGCTGGGCTGTGTGGCTAGGGAGGCGGTAGTCAGTGTGGAGTGTATTAGATCCCGGTGATATCCAGAGCGGAACTGTATTGATATTTGTACTTAATGAGTACTAGTACGCTTGCTTTGCATCTTGCATATGACATTTGGCTACATAGGCCTCGCATCACATGGTCTTGGTATGACCAATAACATTCATGCCTTGTATCAATAACTTTAGTATAGCTGATAGCATTCATGGACTTACTGCATGTTTCTGCATTACTCTGATATTATATACTTGGCACTTTCCTTGCACACACACTTACACCACCCTCTAAGCTTTCGTAAGCTTATGCATGATAGTTGCGTGCAAGTAGCGTGGACAGTAGCAGCGCTGAGGCAGGAGTGTGCATCTGTCTATTTTGGAGCTTTTTGATCATCTTGTATTTTCCTTTCAGGATTGTACTTAAAGCTTTGATATAATGGATATGTGGTGTTGTTGTTTTGTGACTTGGTTATGCTTGTGGTTATGCTTCATTACAAAAAAAAAATTATTCTGAAAATCCTCCTTGTAGGATCCCAAGATCGAAATCTGGCATATGATTGTCAGGAGCTGAGAATGGGGCACTACGGAGGCTGTCGGCACCGGTTTCGGTGATCGGGATTCCTGTAAATTTGATTTCTAGGTTTGGGATGTGACATTAGGTTATATGTTTAAGTTTAGGTTTGGGTTTAGGTTTAGGTTATAGGTTTAGGAATTCTAGTTTGAGTTCGGGTTCGGGTTCGAGTTTAGGTTTAGGTTTAAGTTATAGGTTATAGGTTTAGGTTATAGGTTATAGGTTATAGGTTATAGGTTTAGGTTTAGGTTATAGGTTTAAGTTTAGGTTTGGGTTTAGGTTTAGGTTAGAGGTTATAGGTTTAGAAATTCTTGTAAGACCTGTATCCTAGTCCGTACTGTTCCTTCGACTCCTGCGATCCTTTTCGTCGAATTTCGACAATTCGCGACGTATAATCGACGTTTGCGCACGACCCTAAGTCATATTCTGTAAATTTAAGTTGGCTTAATCCAAGACTTATACCATTGTGACCGCACCATTGCCGCGGTTCCAACACTACAACTCATGCACCGATCCAATACCCAGGCGAGGAGATGTGGGCTCACATCCAGTTTGTGGAAAACATCATGCGTTTGCAATCCTAAGAGAATCTCTACAATATGTCCCATCAATCCATCAATCAATCAATCAACCCATCAATCAATCAATCACCTCATGTCTAGTACACATCACCTTTCACCGCATCCCCAAGCAACCACCAAGTCAACTCTTTCTCACCCTCCCTCTTACACAACCATTCATGTCAAGTACACATCACACATCACTCACCCTTTCACCCATTACACCCATCCCTCACTTCTCTTACAACCCCTTTTCTCTCTCTTTCTCAACACACCATTCCCCAAGAAAATAAGAGAGCTCACGTCCAAGCTCTTTCATATGAGAAAGTGTATGTGTGTGGTCCACTTTCCTATTCCAAATCCATCATCCTATCCACTCAAACCTCATCCTCCACCATCAAAGTGAGACACAAGGAGATAGGATTTCCAACGGACTGAGAAGATCGAAGCTGGGTGCTTATTAGACTAGGTTTTTATCTTTTAATGATGGGCCAAGTGAGGTCTACCGATTAATGGCATGGATCTCACTTGGGACCCTAGATGTGGCCAATGGCCCACCTTGATTTTTATTTTTATTTTTTTTATCATTCCATGATGGGGCCATTATCCATGGATCCCATCATGAAGCTTATTTTCAAGCTTAAAAATGGGTCATCTAGACCTTACATCTTAGTGGAGAAGGGATCTCCACCGTTGGTCTTTGATTTGGTGGGCTCACATGCAATGTGACCCACTTGATGTATGATTGGATGCTTGAAACGGAGGGTGTCATGCCCCAAACCTGGAAATCGGATTCACAGGAATCCCGATCGCCGAATCCGGTGCCGACAGCCTCCGTAGTACTCCATTCTCGGCTCCTACCATTCATATGCCAGATTTCCAATCCTGGGATCCTATAAGGAGGATTTTTTTATACATTTAACTAGTGATAAGCATTACCACAAGTTTACCCAAATCATAAAGGCAACATCATCATCACATATCCACTAATATAATCATTTGAATACAATGCTGAAAGGGAAATATATATGTCAAAATCAAAGCTCCAGAAAACAGGTGCACTCTCCAAGCTCAATGCTGCTGCAACCTAACATCACCGGCATGCATCTATCGTGCATAAGCTTAAAGAAATCTTAGAGGGTGGTGTAAGTGTGTGCACGAGATAAGTGCCAAGTATTCAATACAATATCATAATCATACAATACCGGAAAGCTATTAATCCATAAATCATACAATGACTGAATAAGCAGAAACACTAATAAGAGCAGGAATTATCAGCGTAAACAGAAATACTGACAAGATTATAATCATGCGATAACATAATAAGCGGAAGTATGAACAAGTCCATAAGTTAATCAATATCAGAATACGCAATATAGGACAGCTATGCAAATGATGAGTCATACATAATCAAATGTCAAATGACAAGGATATAATGTAATACACAATTCAAAAGAGCTAACAAATATCATCACTCTCATCTAAGTCACAGGAATACAGAAACAGAATAACCCATAATGCCACACACTGAAGATGTAATGGAATATGCAGTATATGGTGCTAATGGAATGACCATGCTGGAGTATGATGTCGGGATGATGGTACGTAGTATCGCAGGCTACGGGGTCCACCACAAGGAACCTCTATCCAAACCAGTCTCATACATAAATTTGGATAGTCTGACTCAACGTGTTAAACTCCTGATCTCAGGTTACTCGCCCGCCCAACCGAAATTCTTGTCATAATGAAGATACACAACAATTAGTTGCGCACCACCAGCCCTAATGGATAGTGAGTGGATGAATGAATGTATGTAACTCCTACTCAGTAGCCTGTCAGCACAGTAGCCCGCCACCCACTGATAGCTCGCCCAAGCCTCAACCCCGCCCACATCAGCGTCCGCCCACATGCGCCCGCCCACATGCACAACAGTGACGGGGTGTCATAATATCATGTCAGTCCTCATATCAGTACGGTTCCTCTCTGAAAAAATCACCTGGGTCTATTACACTTCACACCACCTGCCGCCTCAATCAAGCGCACAACTGGGTAAGTGGAAAAGACCTCACTATCCGCTTGTCAGTAGTCTATCAATACCTACCCGGCTCACCTACAGCGGACCCATTCCTCAAGCTGGTCAAACTCAGCCTAGCCATGCCTACTCCCTCGGACGGGTAAGGCAACACCCCCTTCCAACCGACCATGACACAGTGGAGAGCGCAGCCATCTGATAATCAACACTCAACGCTCATCTACCCACTCGGTCTAGACGTTGGAGCATCCTCTGAAACCAAGAGGGTGTTTAGAAATTTTCACCTAGGGCCATCTATGGTGGCCCGATGCTCGAACAGATTTTCAGTGTCCCATCTGGCCATCCACGATATGCCTGTGGAGGCTACGGCCCTGATGTCACTAGGGCGTATAGTAATCACAACACAATGAAAGATGCATGAGTCATACAATCCAATCATGCATCAATTTTGCACATGTCATGCGCTCATGTGAGATAATCTTCACCTATCAGGGAGTCTCACATCATCCTGCCCAATGACATATGCAATGGTCAATCACATCTCATAACAAACAAGCAGATGATGCAAATAGGCATGTATCATGATGTTATGATGTCACATACTCATAAACGGTATCAATAACCGGTGTCGACAATGTGGACTTTTAACCAACATTGCCCCCAAGGAATGGCCCATATAGAATCAAATATATAATGGGCACATGGCTTCACACAAGGGCCAAATATACGAAACAGGTGGGCCCTGGTCATGAGCCTAACACATATCACAATGGGCCTTGCCCATAGGCCTCAAATACATCTGAATGGGTCACACCCATGGGCCTCAGATATATCACAATGGGCCTCAAATATACTTCACAGGTGAGTCACATACCTGGGTCTAATACACATCAGTATGGGCTACATCACATAGGCCTAATATACATCACTATGGCCACTACCCATGGGTTTTAAATACATAATAGGTGGGCCCTACACATGGGCCTCAAATATATACCACGGGTGAGCCTCAATGGACGGGTCACTAATACAACAGGATGGGCCTAATGACATGAATCCCAAAAATATATCGAATAGGCCGCACCAATTGGGCCTTACATACGTTGCAATAGGCCATGACCCATGGGCCTTGCATACATCATAATGGGCCTTGCAACATGGGCCTCATATATATTTAAGGTGAGCCTCAACAACGGGCCTCATACACATCAAGGTGGGCCTCAACCACGGGCCTCATACACATCAAGGTGGGCCTCAACAACGGGCCTCATATATGGCCTTAGCAACAGGCCACAAATATATCAAGATGGGCTTAATCAATCATATGGGCTAAATCAATCAAATGGCCGATACGAGCAGGCCGATCAAATGGACCGATACAAATGGGCTGTGCGTCATGGAGTTAT
The DNA here is from genome assembly GCA_037074715.1 of Magnolia kwangsiensis. Taxonomy (NCBI): domain Eukaryota; kingdom Viridiplantae; phylum Streptophyta; class Magnoliopsida; order Magnoliales; family Magnoliaceae; genus Magnolia; species Magnolia kwangsiensis. The sequence goes on from CM073578.1 coordinate 77,623,277, forward strand.
ACTAAGCATGTTATAAAGTAATGCCCTATTCTAACAATGCATCTGGCCTAGATAGCTTGCATACAACAAGTACGGGCCTACCAATGGGCCCTAGGGAGAGTCACAATGCGAACGTTTAACTAACATTATACTCGCAATGTGGACGTCAAACCAACATTGCTCCCAAGGTTTAGCCCGTAGTGAATAACATTACGTAAACCAGGTTGGGATCAGACATTACAATGGACCTTAGGTACACCCCATTGGGCCTTAAATACATCAAATGGGCCACATCAATGGGCCGCACCAATGAGCCTTATGTGCATTGCAATGGGTCATAACCCGTGGGCCTTAGATTGCATCAAATGGTTCTCGACCCATGGGCCTTATACATATCAAATGGGCCTAATCCCATGGGCTTTAAAATACATCAAATGGTTCCAATCCCATGGACCTTGGAACACATCAAATGGGTCCATTCTATGGGCCTTAAATTACATCAAATGGGCCTAATCTCATGGGCCTTGGAACACATCAAATGGGTCCACTCTATGGGCCTTAAATAGTTCAACAACTAGCTACATTCATGGACCCAATTAAATTCAACTATGGTGGGCCTCAAAAGTGTATTCATTAAGCCCAACATTTAAGGAACTAAAGGTATAAATCATTTCCTCTAAGATCTTTATAATATGGTGGGCCCCACTCCTCAAAATTTTAGCCCAAGGCCAGCAAAATTATAACATGTTGCTGTCCTAAATTTGGGCACTCCATTGGAGTGGGTCCAAGGCCTCTAAAACTCTGAAAATTGAGGGCCAAGGTCCCTCATCATGCATACAATGAGAGGAAACCCAAAAAGGTGGCCCACCATCAGAAGAAATATTTTTGAATTATGGTTTTTTATCAAGGCATATTGCTGGACTGCACAACAGAAAAAATCTGGGAGTCCAACCATCTTGGCCCATTCTTTTGGACATCCAAACGGGGTCACTTGAGGCTAAAATTTCATAGAGTGATACTTCCATAGGTGGGACATACTCTCACAAAATTTTATAATTTTTATATATCTCTAAGTATTTTAATTAATTTAAATAAAACAGACTATCCAGAAAAATCGGACAGACCTGGATGTCCCAACATGGTGGGCCAGTCCGGCCCTCACCACGGTGTGTACAGGGGTCCATTAGCCATGAAATTTGGTAGGTGAGTTCTAAATAAGTAGAACATACTTCTAAAAAATTTTAGAATTTTTGGACATCTGTAAATATTTTAATTCATTTATATAAATCAATCTGTCCTGAAAATTGGACTGATCTGGACACCATATTATAATGGGCCGGTCCCGCCATCACCATGGTGTGTACAGGGGTCCATTGGAACAAAAATTTTGTATGTGGGTCCTACCATAAGTAGGCCATGCCCCTAAAAATTTTTATAATTTTTAAACACCCATAGGTATTTTAATAAATTTTAAAAATCCAACTGTCCATGGTGGAATGTTGCTGGAACAGTGCAGAAAATTCAGACTGTCCACCTCACTTGGACCGCACCTTTGAGACCCCAATGAAGGTCAGTTGGGGCTGAAATTTGGGGGACATCAAGATGAGATCCTCACCTTTCAGAAAAGTATATTTAATAGGTATGAATAGTCCCCCAAATAGTCCCAAAATTTGGTCCAAAAACAAGCAGAAACTATCCAGAAAATTCTGGACAGTACTTAGATAAAAATTTATTATATAAGTTAAATAAAAAGGGAAATACATTAATGGGCCACACACATCAGGAAATAAAATGAGGAAAAAGAGAGATAGAAGGACAATCTGACCATAGGGAAAGGGGCTCCGCCACTATTGAGCTCTCCCAAGATCAATCACACCCGCACATCATACCTAGATTTACATTTACAACATGGATCTTGCACATGCATGACCTATAATTAAAATGTATGGTGAGGATGCCATCTACACCATGGTTATAAGGTCTAGATGACCCAAATATAATATGATATGAAATAAAACTACCATGATGGGACCCATAGAGAAAGGCCCCATGCATGGATCATGCATGCATAAGGTAAGCCATTAGGCCACAACCATGGGATTGTGTGGGATATCCACCATTGATTGGTGGGTCCTACACTTCCCTCATGAAAGAAAAAAAACATCTAGGCTATAGAAATCATATTTTTTACATCTAGAGGAGCACCCACCGTTTGATCTTCTTGCTCCTATGAGTTCCTTAGCACCTTAGCTTTGATTCCAATGGAGGAGATGAGGAATGGATGGTTAGGATGGGAGATCATGGGGTAGGAAAGTGGGTCACACTTGAAGTTTTGAAAGAGAGGGAGAGGCTTGGAGAATTCTCATACGTATGGGATTTCTCTCCTTAGATTTTTTTGAGTTTGAAAATGAGAAAGAGAGAGAGAGAGTTGTAAAGGGAGAGAAAGATGGGTGATGGATGTGGTGAGTGATGGGTGTAAGAAAATCTTGACTTTTGTGGCCATTTGTGTAAGAAAAGCATAGGTGGTGTAAGTACTTTTGACTTTGAGGGCTTTTGGTGTAAGAGAAGTATGGGCTTGTAAGAGATTCTTGACTTTTGTAGTTGCTTGGGAATGAGAGAAAGGTGATGTGTACTTGACATGTACTTGACATGTGATGGATTGATGGATTGATGGGATTGATGTGACACCTTGTAGAGATTCTCTTAGGTTTCTCAACGCGCAACGTTTTCTTCACACCGAACGTTGGCCCACATCTCTTGACTAGGGTATCGCCTCGGCGTCTAAGTCGCGGCATCGGAACCGCTCCGACGGCGCGGTCGCTATGAAATTGCAGTGAAGACCGCTTTAGTTGAAGTAGGAATAGGTCGGTATATCCTAGAGGGGGGTGAATAGGACTTTTTAAATTTTATATAAATTATTAAAAATTCTTATCACACTAATCCTATCACAGAGTATTGATTAGGATTACTCAACCTTAACTCTACTGGCTTCCAAGCCTGATAGAGGATCCAATCACAAACTATTTAAAAGACAAACAATGTATAGATGAGATTGTGATAGATATGACTATGTGTGCATAGGATGTGATCATATATAAAGACATGCAAGGCAATCACGTAAATGAAAGATAATATCAAACTCAAACACAGTCATTTTATAGTGGTTCGATGACTTGTTTACTCCACTCTCAGCTTCCACACTCAACCCTTGAGTGACCGGATTTCACTAAGGAGGTTTTTCATGGTTCACCTCAAACCTAAGGTTTTAAATCAGGTTCACCTTCAACCTTTACAGAGGTTTCTACTCGGTTCACCTCAAACCCTGGAGTTTTGCTGGCGTACTCCTAACCAGATGTTTATGCCCACACAGGACAAGGGTCCACACAACGCACCCTGAGGTTTCTACTCGATTCACCTCAAACCCTGGAGTTTTGCTGGCGTACTCCTAACCAGATGTTTATGCTCTCCACAGAGCAAGGGTCCACACAACACACCCCGCATGTACACTCCCGTCAGAGGCCTCCTTCGAGGACTTCAAATAGTGAGCAACACTTAAAACCCAATCCTAAAAAGGAATGATTGCAAGTGTCCTCTGGACTCTTAGTACTTACAGATAAGTTGATGAGTCACTTTCAGCGCAATGATGAAGATCTCCTTCTTGTTGATGAAGAATCTTCAGCTCCCTTGATCCGCAACATAAAGATGTACATATGTTAGGCTTAGGTTGGGTCAAGGCTATGATGGAATACCACTCTCTGAAGATTTTTCTATAAGGAAGATAGAGAGGTTCCCATCATCTATGCATTCAAGGCATCCCAGCTTAAGGATATGTCATTAAGGTAGTAGCTGAAGGATCCTTGAATGCAGAAGTTCATTCCCCAATCCACTCTATGAGATATCAATGATGAGGGTGGATTGGAGGATGAACTTCCTGAGAGAAAGGGCTTAAGTTAAATGATAGGAAGGTTAAAACTCTCAAAAGCACTCTCTACTTTCTCTACCAGCAATGAAGACAACTCTCTCTATTTATAGGCAAAAGGTTCCAACGGATATAAACGGTCATATTTATGACAGAGTTCGATATCATCGAGCAGTCATCGATATGATCGAGGGTATACTCTCGATAGTATCGGCCGACCTCTCGATGATAAGAACTCAATTGTCATTTAGCTTTTGGAAACTTTCCGCCAACTGGTCGATGAGATCGAGACACACATCGATGTTATCGGATTTCGAACTCCGATTCCATCGAGTGATGGTTCGATCCATCGACAGGTAAAAAATAAGAGAGAAGCCTTGAAGAATTTCATGATCACAGATATGATCGGAGAAACAGTCGATGTCATCGGAATTTGTACATCGATCATATTGGAGACCTTGTCGATGGGATCGATAAATCGTATAGATTTACATGTAAGCTTGCTGGACGAATTATGTCCTGACTCGATCCAATCGACTTGGTCTCGATATGATCGATATATGAATATCGATTTATCGACAGGCACCCCGATCAACATTAAAAGCAACCTGAAATTCATGCTGGTGAGAACATGCGCCCCACAGTCGATATGATCGACTGACTCCCGATATGATCGATATTTGAGTTCAGATTGAATCGGACAGTCATCGATATATCGAAGCATATGTTAGTTTTCTTTAGAAAAACAGGGACGCCGGAAAGCAGTCTGTCGATATGATCGATCCACTTCAGATATGATCGATTTTCGAATATCGATGATATCGACTCGAAGGTCGATATATCGATAAATCGTCCAGAAGATTGTTTGATTGCTGGACGATTTTTGTCCTCACTCGATTGTATCGATTGATATGCCGATGATATCGACAGAGCTGGTCGATCATATCGAAAGGGGAATCGATATAATCGACAGTGTAAGAAAAACTTAGAAGATTTTCTTTTTGATAAAAAGTTTTCTTACACATAAACCCTAAGATGTTCTAGTTCTTTTTAAGGGTTTAATCACCTGGTGTTTTGGGACAAGGGATGTTAGGCTATGATTTACCTTTTGGTGAGCTTCCACACATCCAGATGAGGAAGACGCTTAACTTGATCTTCTTGTTAAGTGTTGTCATCCGACTGACTCAACTTACAACGTAATTGACAAACCAGGGCACATAATAGGTGCACTTTCACGCTATGGTAAAGGTCTTGGGTTGAATCGATACGGGTTGACAGCATACGAATCAGGGTCGTACGTAAATTTTGGTTAAGGGTTGAAGGTTGTCAGAATTCGACCGGTAAGACCGCGGAAGTCTATGGAACGGTACGGTCTAGGATACGGGACTTACAGCTCTCTCCTCCTAATAAAAATTTCATCCTCAAAATTTAAACCACAACATAACCAATACAGAGCTTACTAAGGGAGGAAAATCCAATCTGAACACAACATGCCAACATAATCAAACACCTAAGAGATGGGAACAATGCCTTTGAATCCCAATCCCCTGCTCCCAAAATGCCTCGCCAACACTACGATGATCCAACAGAACTTCAAATCTTGGATTAGAAACGATCGAACTGGAACACTATACAGCCTCAATCTCAATGGTAGGGAACTATATCAGAAAATCTCTAAGTTATTCGAACTCAGGGATCTAATCATTCTAAGTTCTTAACAATCATAGAGTTAAGGATAGCTATTAACAGATATGTGATGTTATCTCCAGGTATTCCCAAGTTATGCTCTGATACCAACTTCTATCATGCCCCAAACCCGAAAATCGAATTCACAGGAATCCCGATCGTCGAATCCTGTGCCGACAGGGTCCATAGTACCCCATTCTCGGCTCCTAGCATTCATATCCCAGATTTTCGATCCTGGGATCCTATAAGGAGGATTTTTTTTTTGTACATTTAACTAGTAATAAGCATAACCACAAGTTTACCTAAATCATAAAGGCAACATCATCATCACATATCCACTAATATAATCATTTGAATATAATGCTGAAAGGGAAATATATATGTCAAAATCAAAGCTCCAGAAAACAGCTACACGCTCCAAGCTCAATGCTGCTGCAACCTAACATCACCTGCACGCATCTATCGTGCATAAGCTTATAGAAAGCTTAGAGGGTGGTGTAAGTGTGTGCACGAGATAAGTGCCAAGTATTCAATACAATATCATAATCATACAATACCGGAAAGCTATTAATCCATAAACCATACAATGAATGAATAAGCAGAAACACTGATAAGAGCAGGAATTATCAGCGTAAACAGAAATACTGACAAGATTATAATATTGTGATAATAGAATAAGCGGAAGTATGAACAAGTCCATAAGTTAATCAATATCAAAATACACAATATAGGACAACTATGCAAATGATGAGTCATAGATAATCAAATGTCGAATGACAAGGATATAATATAATCACAATTAAAAGGAGCTAACAAATATCATCACTCTCATCTAAGTCACAAGAATATAGAAACATAACAACCCATAATGCCACACGCTGAAGATGTAATGGAATATGTAGTATATGGTGCTAATGGAATGACCATACTGGAGTGTGATGTCGGGATGATAGTACGTAGTATCACAGGCTACAGGGTCCACCACAAGGAACCTCTATCCAAACTAGTCTCATACCTAAATTTGGATAGTCTGACTCAAAGTGGTAAACTCCTGATCTCAGGTTAGTCGCGCGCCCAACTGAAATTCTTACCATAACGAAAATACATAACAATTAGTTGCGCACCACAAGCCCGAGTGGATAGTGAATGGATGAATGAATGACTATGCAACTCCTACTCAGTAGTCTGTCAGCACAGTAGCCTGCCAACCGCTGGTAGCTCGCTCAGGCCTCAGCCCCACCCACATCACACCTGCCCACATTAGCGTCCGCCCACGTGCGCCCGCCCACATGCACAATAGTGAAAGGGTGTCATAATATCATGTTAGTCCTCATATCAGTACTGTTCCTCTCTGGAGAAATCACCGGGGTCTATTACACTTCACACCACCTACCGCCCCAATCAAGCGCAGAACTGGGTAAGTGGAAAAGACCTCACTATTCGCCTGCCAGTAGTCTGCCAATACCTACCCGGCTCACCGATAGAGGACCCATTCCTTGAGCTGGTCAAACTCAGCCTAGCCATGCCTACTCCCTCGGGCGGGTAAGGCCGCACCCCCTTTCAATCGACCACGACACAGTGGAGAGCGTAGCCATCTGGTAATTGGCACTCAACGCTCATCTATCCACTCGGTATAGACATTGGAGCATCATCTGGAACTAAGAGGCTGTTTAGGAATTTTCACCCAAGGCCATCTATGGTGGCCCGATGCTTGAACAGATTTTTGGTGTCCCATCTGGCCATCCACGATATGCCTGTGGAGGCTACGACCCTGATGTCACTAGGGAGTACAGTAATCACGACACAATGCAAGATGCATGAGTCATACAATCCAATCATGCATTAATCCTGCACATGTCATGCGCTCATGTGAGATAATCTTCACCTATCAAGGAGTCTCACATCATCCTGCCGAATGACATATGCAATGGTCAATCACATCTCATAACAAACATGCAGATGATGCGAATGAGCATGTATCATGATGTTATGATGTCACATACTCATAAACGGTATCAATAACCGGGGTCGACAATGTGGACTTTTAACCAACATTGCCCCCAAGGAATGACGCACATAGAATCAAATATATAATGAGCACATGGCTTCACACAAGGGCCAAATATACGAAACAGGTGGGCCCTGGTCATGGGCCTAACACATATCACAATGGGCCTTGCCCATAGGACTTAAATACATCTGGATGGGTCGCACCCATGGGCCTCAGCTATATCACAATGGGCCTCAAATATACTTCGCAGGTGAGTCACATACCCGGGTCTAATACACATCAGTATGGGCTACATCACATAGGCCTAATATACATCACTATGGCCACAACCCATGGGCTTTAAATACATAATAGGTGGGCCCTACACATGGGCCTCAAATATATACCACGGGTGAGCCTCAATGGACGGGTCACCAATACAATAGGATGGGCCTAATGACATGGACCCCAAAAATATATCGAATAGGCCGCACCAATTGGGCCTTACATACGTTGCAATGGGCCATGACCCATGGGCCTTGCATACATCACAGTGGGCCTTGTAATATGGGTCTCATATATATTTAAGGTGGGCCTCAACAACGGGCCTCATACACATTAAGGTGGGCCTCAACAACGGACGGGCCTCATACACATCAAGGTGGGCCTCAACAACGGGCCTCATATATGGCCTTAGCAATAGGCCACAAATATATCAAGATGGGCCTAATCAATCATATGGGCTAAATCAATCAAATGGCCGATACGAGCAGGCCGATCAAATGGACCGATACAAATGGGTTGTGAGTCATGGAGTTATACTAAGCATGTTATAAAGTAATGCCCCATTCTTACAACGCAGCTGGCCTAGACGGCTTGCATACAACAAGTACGGGTCTACCAATGGGCCCTAGGGAGAGTCACAATGTGGACGTTTAACCAACATTATACTCGCAATGTGGACGTCAAACCAACATTGCTCCCAAGGTGTAGCCCGTAGTGAATAACATTACGTAAACCAGGTTGGGATCACACATTGTAATGGACCTTAGGTACACCCCATTGGGCCTTAAATACATTAAATGGTCCATGTCATATGGGCCTTTTACTCATCAAATGGGCCACATCAATGGGCCGCACCAATGGGCCTTATGTGCATTGCAATGGGTCATAACCCGTGGGCCTTAGATTGCATCAAATGGTTCTCGACCCATGGGCCTTATACATATCAAATGGGCTGAATCCGATGTGCTTTAAAATACATCAAATGGGTCCAATCCCATGGACCTTGGAACACATCAAATGGGTCTACTCTATGGGTCTTAAATTACATCAAATGGGCCTAATCCCATAGGCTTTAGAACACATCAAATGGGTCCACTCTATGGGCCTTAAATAGTTCAACAACTAACTACATTCATGGACCCAGTTAAATTCAACTGTGGTGGGCCTCAAAAGTGCATTCATTAAGCCCAACATTTAAGGAACTAAAGGTATAAATCATTTCCTCTAAGATCCTTATAACATGGTGGGCCCCACTCCTTAAAATTTCAGCCCAAGGCCAGCATAATTATAACATGTTGCTGTCCTAAATTTGGGCACTCCATTGAAGTGGGTCCAAGGCCTCTAAAACTATAAAAATTGAGGGCTAAGGTCCCTCATCATGCATACAATGAGAGAAAACCCGAAAAGGTGGCCCACCATCAGAAGAAAGATTTTTGAATTATGGTTTTTTATCAAGGCATATTGCTGGACTGCACAGCAGAAAAAATCTGGGAGTCCAACCATCTTGGCCCATTCTTTTGGATACCCAAACGAGGTCACTTGAGGCTGAAATTTCACAGAGTGATACTTCCATAGGTGGGCCACACCCCCACAAAATTTTATAATTTTTATATATCTCTAAGTATTTTAATTAATTTAAACAAAATAGATTGTCCAGAAAAATAGGACAGACCTGGACGTCCTAACGTGGTGGGCCAGTCCGGCCCTCACCACGGTGTGTACGAGGATCTGGATGAGTTCTCATATATGCAGTTCTCCGACGGTTTTACGTAGGTGGCCTGGATCGATGAGACATGCTAGTGGACTATCACTTGACATTTATTTCTTGCTTTATGACACGTATATGAGACTCAATGATGTATTCATACTTGTAATGCCCGTGAAAAAAACCGTACTTGGGCTCGAGTACCAACTCGACCCGAAATTGCGTAAAATTCATTCCTTTAGAAAATATGACTAGGTTAGCTAGTGCAACGTTAGAATAGCTGGGAAATGGTCCCTGATCACTTTAAATATGTTCTACAAGGCCCAAAGCTAGTGGAACCAATGGTGCTATAATGCTCTAAAACCTCAGACCAAACTCTAAGCAGGTTTGTTCTCTGGACCACTTTGAATCTTTGTATTGGATCTAAACCGCACGTCGAAAGTCCGATACCTCCTATCTTAGACCGTTAAAACCGCCTAGCTGGACTTGACACTCATTCTGAAAATCAAGTCAAACCGATAATCACAGGCTATTTCATTGAGCCCGGACCGAAGAGAGTGAGAATAGGATTAGAATTGGAATTTGAAATTCAAATCTGGCACATGATTTGACGCATCAGTATTAAGCATTCTGACCGTCAGAATACAGCCAAATTACACACTTGGATCAGGAAAAACATCTATTACATATCACGAGACTTATAGGCCTGATCTTGGTGTGATGACCGTTAAACTGAAACTGGACCGCCACGTGCGATCTGGGAACCTTACCGGTCTGAAAACTGGATGTGTGCTAGATTCAGTATGCATGAGCTTAAGTCCGACCGCATTTGGCCAGGGGACCTTCAAAAATGCCCTTTTGGACCGAAACGGCCCCGATTTGGTTAGGCACCAAGTAAACATTGTTCCCAAGCCTATTTTGGGCATATTTTAGGCTATAAAAGGGGTTGAAACCCTCACTCCTCTCTTCCATCCGAATTTGAGAGAAACCCTAGCTTGGGAGAGAGAAAAAGGTGAGAGATTGTGAGAGAGTGGGAGAGTTCTTCCTGCCACTTGTGCTACGTGTTGCACGTGCTTAAGCAACACACCTCTACCGCTTTCCCGACGATTTCACCGCGATTCTAGGTAAGTAAATACCCTAAATAGTTGCTGATTTGAGTTTCCTTTATTTCCATAGCGATGTAGCTTATGGATCTCGTGTATTAGGTTCCCTATTCGCCGTAGATGAAGCGTATACGCTCCGTTTCAATTCACGTGTTTACAAGACATAAGGTGAGGATTTTAGACGCTTTGATTGACGGTTCCCAACGCTTTCAATGTCGTTTAATAGTAGATTCTTGACGGCATCGCCGTTTGACATGTACAAAATGCTTTCCGTTTCCCGTTTCGTAAGCTAACGAAGAATATGAGATTTAGGGCATTTTAGTCATTTGTAGGAAGTACTGTTTACATTCATATTTTGCTGATGTGATTGACATGGTTTGTTGTCGCATTAGGAAGTTAGGAATACGTGCATAATTAGTTTGGCGGAGAGATTCGCCTAATTGCGCACTTCGGGTCGACATACTATATGTAGACTTAAGTGTGTAGTGTATGTGTTTGTATAAATGCTTGTATTAGTATGTATTGAATTAAATGATGTTATGTGATAGTTTATGATTGATTTCTCAATTAATATGCTGACCTAAATGATTTTCTACATGTTGAATAAATGCATGATTTCATTACATGCATGGAATATATGTGCTTGAAGATTTGCTTAAGTTGAATGTTATAACATGTGTTAACATGCTCACATGATTGTATTTCAATTCCAATACTTTTACATATATTGCTGATGTGATTCCATAAGTGCTTGGGACTAGACTTAGTCCAGGCAGTCGGTAACCGAGCGAATTCGTGGCTGACTGGTCATAGCCACGAACGAGGCTATGAACGACGCGTCGATGAACGCGATTCGTGTTTGGAGTTGGAGGCAGTGGTTAGGCCACGCGAAGTGTTTTACGCACTCCATGTCATTCGACTTGAGATGCGATCGCGCTAGTCGAGCCCGTCAAGTAACCCGACTGGCCGATGTATGTTCACCTTGTATGAGTCATAACTGCTTGAACCTAGGGTACTAAACTTACCATTGTAAACCCTGTTAACCATGGTACCTTGATCCACGAAGACTCATGAGCCGGGCATGGTGGTATGGGACACCGTGGTCGAGCTGTCGGCCTACGTTGGGGCCACAAACCTCCCCGTAGTGACCAGTGAGCACCTAGACTCGTGAGCAGATTATGGTGGTATGGGACACTATATTCTAGCTGTCGGCCTACACTGATCAGGCGACGAGTCCTTTGTAGTGACCGCGAGTGTATTCTGAGTCCACGAGAGGCGATGACCCTTCCGTTGCAGTAGAGTACAGTAGGCCTGTATTGATAAGGTGATGGGGGAGCAGTGCAACGAGTGCGAGCAACAGCCCTGGCAGCCCTTGCAGTGACCTACGAAATATACATCGTATGAGATTACTAGGAGTGACGACCCTAGACAGGATCTGTGTTGGGATTGATACAAGGGAAGTACCTTAGTTTCCCAATCCTGCTGTTTGAATGGACTAATAACAACTTGAAAATCATATCACCATGCCATTGCATGTTCCTGGAAGATGTGGAGCACTTGAGGGTTAATTGCATGCCGCGGTCGTAAGATGTTGCCGTATGAGGGAGATCGTCGGTGAGGGCATACATCACGTCATATCATCTTGCATTAACAACAGTATTAGGATTGTCTGATTTATTGCTTTATTATTATCGCATGATTGAATTGTGAACATGCTAATCCTTGCTCTATGATTCCACTGAGTTGATCACTCACTCCCACGTTATGGGATGGTGTTTGCAACACCCACCAGACCCTGTTATAGATGCAGGTGAGGCTGAGATCCAGGAGGTGGAGCCAGACTTTGACGAGGACCAGGACGAGTTCTCGTACATGCAGTATCACGATGGCTTCGCGTAGGCGACCTGGATCGATGGGACTTCAGTGGGACTATTTTGGACATTTACTTTTGTTCGTGTATATGTATATGAGACTCAGAGATGTATTCATACTTTAGAGACAGATGAGATTTACTTTGTTTTTCCATACAGTGATATATATATTGTTTAGTCTTCCGCTTGCTTTTATCACTGGATCTGAAGTATGAATTGCAGTTTTGGTATACTTTTACTCATGTGAATGCTTTAAATCAGACAACATTGAATCGTAATCATTTTTGTTGCATAAGTGATGGTCTGGAACTCGGGAGTTGAGATTATACACGACCCCCGATTTTCAGGGTGTTACAAATATTGGGCTTGATAGATTTGTTATGGGCTATGGAAACCAGTGGTTGGGGTGGATCCTTCTGACGCAGGCCCCACACGTGAAAAACTGTAAAAAAATTAGTTTTCAAAAAATATATATATATAAATAAAAAAACACCTGCAACAACAGGTTTGTTGCTGCCAGAGGCGCAGGCAGCGCCTGCGCTGCGGGGGGCGGACGTCCCAGTAGGGACCCATGGCTGCAGCTGTGGGCCCCACCATGATGTATATTTGTCATCCAACCTGTTCATTGGGTGAGCCCCTCCTTGAAGTGGGCCCCATCCAAATTTCATCCACATCCAAAACTCAGGTGGTCCACATCATAGGAAACAGTGGTGATTTAATAGCTGTCATTGAACCCCTTCTGGGTTTGAAAGAAGTTTTGGATTCAATATGAAATTTATTTTTCTCGTCCATCCAGTTTCATGTGACCTTATCAACGGGTTGGATGGAAAACAAACATAATGGTGAGCCCCACATGGGACCCACATGGATGTGTGTGTTTGGCTCCCACCATCCAGGCGGACGGTGGAGCCCACTGGCGATGTATGTGTTCTAGTCACACCATCCAGCAGACAGTGGGGTCCCCTTTATGTGTTTCATTCACACTGTCATTGACAGTGAGGTCCATAATGATGCATGTGTTGCACCCAAGCCTTCCAACCACTTGGAATGCTCATTTTATGGCACGAGAATAAAGATTGAGTCAGACCCATAGTTCAAGTGGACCCCACTATTTAAGGTAGTGGATAATGACGTCCATCGTTCAAAATTTCTAAGGGCCATAGAATTTACCTATTAAGTTGATAGTTATTTCCACTTCACTTATCACTATGTTAATTTTATGAATAGGTTGGATGAGAAATAAATGTTCTGGTGGACCTTGTAAATTTTAATGGTGGAAATCATTATCCCACTTATATTTAGGGTGTGGCCCATTTGATGTTTACATGGAGCCCATTTAAAGTATATGTAGGGCCCATTGGTGTGGCCCATTGATTTATATAAGGCCCATGTGATGGCGCCCATATGGATGTACTTGTGGCCATCCGTGGAGGCCCATCTTGATGCATTTGTAACTGATATTTATGGCCCATTGTTGAGGTCCACCTAGAGGTGTATGAGGCCATTTTTGAGGCCCACTTTTCTATGAATGTAAGGCCCATATTATGAGGCCCATTGTGATGTATTTCAAGGCCCATGGGTTATGGACCATTGCAATGTACATAAGGCTTGTTGGTGAGGCCCATTAATGCAGCCCATTTAATGAATGTAAGGCCATGTGATACGGCCCATTCAATATATCCAAGCCCATGGGTCGAGGCCCAACGGGATGTCCTTAGGGTCCATTGCAATGTGTGATTCCCCATGGTTTATGTAATGATATTCATGGCGGGCCATGCCTAGGGAACAATGATGGTTTGACGTCCACATTGTAAGTATAATGTTGGTTAAATGTTCGCATTGTAACTCTCCTTAGGACCCATTGATAGGCCCATACTTGTTAATAATTCATCACTTCTTAACATGCTCAGTATAGCTCCATGATTCATGCCATACGCATCATATATATGCTTGATATGAGGAATGTTTGATCCTAGCATAAGCCGTTGGGCTGAGACATTTTCGGGACTCCTTATGAGATGGAATGGCCCCACATGAGCACGTGGCACGTGCAGAATTGCTTCATGATTTAACGATGTGACTCATGCATTCCGCATATGTGTGACTTGATCACTACACGCCCTAGCGACATCAGGGCCGTGGCCTCCACAGGCACATCGTGGATGGTCATATCGGATACCGAAAATACTTGGTTCTAGCACTGTGAGCACTTAGGATGTCCTTGGGTGAAAGTCCCAGAACCTTTTTGGTACCAGGAGTTGCTCCAACATGTAGACCGAGTGGATACACGAGCACCCAAGTGCTGAATACCAGTAGGCCACATCTTCCACTGTGTTGTGGTCAGTTGGTAAGGGGTGTGGCCTTATCCGCCCAAGTGAGGGGGCTATAAGCTAGGCTGAGTTTGACCAGCTCGTAAATGAGTCCGCTATCGATGAGCTGGGTGGGTATTGGAAGACTATTGGTCAGGCGGATAGTGAGGTCTATTCCGCTCATTGGGCCACGCAGCTAGGGAGGCGGCAGTCAGTGTGGAGTATACTAGACCTCGGTGATATCTAGAGAGGAACTGTACTGATATATATACTTGATGAGTACTGACTTGCTTGGATTGCATCTCGCATATGACATTCAGCTATGTAGGCCTCGCGTTACATCGGTATGGCCAATAATATTCATGTCTCGCATTGCATAGCCTTGGTATGGCCAATAGCATTCATGCCTTGCATCACATAGCCTTGGTACGACTGGTTATATTCATGGAGTTACCGCATATTTTCGCATTACTCTGATATTGTACACTTGATACTTGCCTTGCTCACACACTTACACCACCCTCTAAGCTTTTGTAAGCTTATACATGACAGTTGCGTACAGGTAGCATTGGACAACAACAGCACTGAGGCAGGAGTGCGCATCTGGCTATTTTGGAACTTTTGATCACCTTGTATTTCCCTTTCCTCATTGTACTTAACATTTTTGATATAGTGGATATGTGGTGATGTTGTTTTGTGACTTGGTTATTCTTATGGTTATGCTCCATTATAAAAAAAATCATACTAAAAATCCTCTTTGTAGGTTCCCAGAATCGAAAATCTGGCATGTGAGTGTCGGGATCCAAGAATGGGGCACTACGGAGGCTGTCGGTACCAGATTCGGTGATCGGAAATTTTGTGAGCCCGTTTTCTGAGTTTGGGGTGTGACAATTCTGGTTTAGATTCGGGTTTGGGTTCGAGTTTAGGTTTAGGTCTAAGTTATAGCTTATATGTTTATGTTTAGGTTTAGGTTTAGGTTATAGGTTATACGTTTAGATTTAGGTTTAGGTTTAGGTTATAGATTTAGGTTATAGGTTATAGGTTTAGGAATTCTGGATCGGGTTTAGGTTCAGGTTCGAGTTTAGGTTTATGTTTAAGGTTTAGGTTATAGGTTATAGGTTTAGGTTTAGGAATTTTGGATCATGTTTGGGTTGGGGTTTGAGTTTAGGTTTAAGTTTAGGTTATAAGTTATAGGTTTAGGTTTAGGTTATAGGTTATAGGTTTAGGTTTAGGTTAGGTTATAGGTTATAGGTTTAGGTTTAGGTTGGGGTTTAGGTTTAGGTTATAGGTTATAGGTTTAGGTTTAGGTTAGGTTATAGGTTTAGGTTTAGGTTGGGGTTTAGGTTTAGGTTATAGGTTATAGGTTATAGGTTTAGGTTTAAGTTTAGGCTTAGGTTGTAGGTTATAGGTTATAGGTTTAGGTTATAGATTTAGGTTATAAGTTATAGGTTTAGGTTTAGGTTAGGTTATTGGTTATAGGTTTAGGTTATAGGTAATAGATTAACCTATAACTTATAACCTATAACCTATTACTTAAACATATAACCTATAAGGGATTATAGGCTATAGGTTTAGGTTAATATATGTGGTTTATCTACACCGTCCATCTACATTTCTAGATCATTTAAGGGGTTGAAACCAAAATTGAATCATATCCAAAACTCCGGTCCACCATACCACAAGAAACATTGGGTATAATGATTTCCATCATTGAAACCTTTCTAGGGCTTGTAGTGATGTTTATTGTAGTGATGACATAATCAACAGGTTAGATGTCAAATAACCATCAAAATGGGCCCTAGGAAATCCTTGATGGTAGAAATTCAATCACTACTTTTCCCATGGTGTGGTCCATCTAAGAGTTAGAACTACCTCATTTTTGGGATAAAGCCCTAAAATTATCTTTCGAAATGGATGGATGGCGTGGATAAAACACATAAATCATGGTGGGGTCCAAATAACACTGATCAAATAGATATTATCAACCAGATGACCAGTCTATGCCAAATAGCAGTTCCCACCTTCTAGGGACCCCCGCTCAACATCCGAATAGCTCCAACGCACATCTGGGTCTTCTCTAAAAATTTCGAGCTAATACATAAACACGAGCCTGTCCAAATGGCCAGGCCACCCATATTGTTGTCCATAGGAAATGGACAACTTCATCATGGTCATAACAGTAGTTCCCACCTTCCAATGATCCCCTCTCAACATCCGGATAGCTCCAACACACATCTAGGTATGTTTCAACAATTTTGAGCTAATACATAAACACAGGCCTGTCCAAATGGCCAGGTCACCCATATTGTTGTCCATAGAAAATGGCTCAGGTGTCCCATGCATACCAGCATTGATGTGTGTGACCTGGTGCTATAAACACCAATGTCTAAGTTAGTTAACAAGCACTCACATTTATAACTTAAAGAATCATACACACAACCTTAACACTCTGATTTCTCTTTGTGGAATTGATCATACACACAATTGAAGCTATTACAACATTTGAATATATATAAGAGAAATATTTAGACATTATTACATAGATGAAACTACAGGCAGTTCAAACCAAATAATATAAACAATAGAAATGAGATTAAGCCATTTCAAAGATTTCACTTACTAAATGATGACAGCACCAACTGCTATTTCCAGATTTTTATCTGACTTTGTAACAAGTGTGCTTGAAGTTGCTACTTGCGGGTCACTAGCATTGTTAATAAAACTTCTTTGAATTGAATTGTAGCGGATGGAATCTGAGCAAGGTGAGAAACCAGCCTCATAACATTGCTCTTAATCTCAATAAGTTCCTGATATTTAATAGTTAATGAGATAAATATAAGTTAATTAGTTCCTGAAATTAAATTGAAATTGGGAAATTTGCTAGGGAGAAAATCCTCTGTAACCATAGTTTTATTAAAGAAAACCACTTAAACTTTATTCTTATAGGAGCACCCAAACTAATAGACACATCAGGAGCGTAACCCAATAAACAATTTAAAGCCCAATAAATCAACATAAATAGTTGTAAGAACTTTCACTACCTGTGAATGAACTTCAGTTGACACCGACACAAACATGATTATTGCTTCTAATAGTAAATTCATAACATCTTTCTAACATTCACTTGCTTGTGACAATGTGTGCAGGAGAACCAGAAATCTCAAGCATTCACCATCAATCACAAGCTACTCTGAAATCAAGAGGATAAGACAACACTTTTAGAAGCACATGATGAAAACCAGCTAGCTTATATGCCATAAATTCATATGGGAAGTACCTTCGAGATCTTATGAATTAGAGAGAAAATATCTCAAAGGAGCTCTCTAGCAGAAAAGAGAATGAAAGAATTATTTTCCATGTTTGTGCTTTCACCAAGTTCCCTCTAGAAAATTCTTTTCAGCACATACAATCCAACTGTCTGAACCTGATCTCATCCAATTCTGCAACCTTCCTCTTAAGATTAGCCTTGTCCACCTATACAAAAGGTAGAAGAGATAGCAAACATAATTAAAGCAAGGTACAGTAGATGGTAATGAACTCAAACAATATAAAAATGAATTCTCCACACCTTCAACATCTCATTTTGGGCCGTGAGTAACAATATCAAAGGTGTTGGTTTGAAGAGAAACAAAGCTAAAATGAGAGAGAGTGCAAGAAGAGACCATTACCCTCCACTAAGCTCTGACAAAGACTGCTTCCACACACTTCCAAATGCAACACGTACCTCAAGACCATCTAAGAAACTACCTCCCTCAGGTGGTTTGAGCTTAGCCATTCTGCCTGGTAAAAGGGTAGAAAAGATGGATCTAAAGTCTATGTATCCAAAGTTTGAACACAAATTCAATTCAAAGCTTCAAGCTCACTGAAATATACCAACAAAAGTAAATGGCATTCTTGATTTTCATCTAGAAAGCACAAAATATGAACTGGAACATGAGAGCAGAGAAGTGTTGACTCAATTGTTCACTTTAACCCAAGTAACTTTTAGCATTTCCTTCTTCTTTTCATCAAGCTCTTCAATCACCTTCTTGATTTTTGACTTATCATTGTAAGCAAGAGAAGAATACAGTAAACAAACAACTTCAGACATAAACAAATTCAATTTTATTTTTTTAAAAAAAGAGAGATCCTTTATAGGCTGAGAAATACAGCAATATACCTATATGAAGTTATTCTTAGATAATAAGTCATTGTATTTTGATATGATATTCCCCAATAGATTAGCTGATGCAATGAAAAGTTTTCTAATATGAATTTTACTGAAATATGCTCTACATAAGGAAGCATTCATCATTCATTTTAGTCAACCATGAAAAGTAGCTACAATACAAGCAGATCTATGGATCTACATAGCCAGTGAAAAGTAGCAATTCTCTTTTCATCTTTATAATCTCAGAACAAAGGAAGTCAAGGAATGATAGAACAAATATCATGGACTAATGGAAATACCTGTGTTGTGGATACTGCGTCCCACTTATTATATGTTCCATTGCTATTCTCTGTTCGATCCCCAAAATCCACCCTGGAATTGATCAAACTCAAATCATTAATAGCGTGAAGATGAACAATTTTGTCTTCCTAGCTTTTAAAAACAAGTAAAACTAACCCCTCTGAAAAATAAATAAGTAAATATAATTTAAATATAGATTTCCTATGTGTTGTTAGGCCAACTATAATAATTTATGCAATTGAACTGTCCAAGAGTTCGTACACAACTATGGAGCTTTGATAAGGTTCATTCTATATCACAAAAGAGGAATCATATGATCCCAAGAAAATGATATGTGTAACATCATCACAAAAGAGGAGTTAATAACTAGATTATTCTCAAAATTTTCTGAAATTGTTGCTGCAAAAGGGTTAATTTCCCTATGATTCAGAAAATGGTAGGTTCTGGTAATATTCTCCCATTGAATTAGGTGTGAAATATTCCCTTTCACTATCTGTTTGAAGGTTACCAATCAGACAAAGCAAGGCATGATTTTAGAAATCTACAAAATCTGCATTTTAAAAAGGAGGAGCCAAGATAGCATTACAAGGTCCAGCACATTTTCACATTTTTTTACTGAAATTTCTATCCAAACTATCCCTAAATCATGTGGTTGGAAAAACTTTTAGGAAACAAGTCATCCATGGGCTTGATAGATAAACTATCTGAATCACGTGACATATGTCTGAAGATATTGTCCTGCTGATTACAATACACATCCAACTCCAGTAGGAGTAAGAAATGGTACTAGCATACTTTATATTTTTGCAAGGAACTAGATACCACTATATTTCTATTTCCTTTCAAGTAAGGAACAGAGTTATTATGAGGATTACACATCATCAGAAGAACGAAGTAGTGAAAAATAAACAATATGATGTGCATTAGTCTTGTGAAGTTAACATAAGTACTTAACATCATGATCATCATATTAATTAAATTGGAAACTCAAATATAGAGAGGACTACTCAAGGCACTTGTAACCAATCAAAGAAGCAAAAACACATACCAAATGCAATACTTTTACTTCAAGAAAAAAACCAAATGCCTAAGATGACTTCATTTTCATACAAGTTTCTCGAAGTATATTTAAAACCCATCATAGGCATTGCATCAAAGTAATCAAATCAAAAATATAGTTTAACTTAATCATAAACACTGAAATATATATCGTGCTTTTGCAAAATGCCGAGAACGTCTAGAAATAAGAGAAACACTAAATTCCTGCCCAAAAGATCAATAACCTAAACTACCATCATTTTTAAAAAAAAAAAAAAAGGTAACCCTTCAGATGTTGAAAGTGCAATATCTTTTATAGTTTAAATAAAATCAAAATAGCAGGATCATGTAACCACATTATAATTTTAATTCCAGGCTTTTAAATAACATATTACATGGCACAAGAAGACTAGTGATAAATAGGCTTATTTAATCAAATATTTCCAAGAAAACATCTTGTATGTAGAAAGAAAATAAATAGCCAAAAATTAAAATTAAAAAAAACCAAGCAAATTGGTGATTGCATGAGTAGAAACCTTACTAGCATATGTTTAATCACTCAAATAGATTGAATAGTTGGCTCCACCTTGAAACTAGATAAGGGAAAAAACTACATGGCTGAGCCCCCGGATGCCTCAAAATCAGTAGAAGGTTCATGGCTCTTGGTATATTTAGTTTGATGACTCCAAACATTACATGTAGTTTAAACTATGCCCATTTAAGTTCACGAGAAACATTCCATTGCTAAATAGCTAAAATCATCTGATTAGGGAGATTCTGGACTGGCTCATCTAATCTATGACATGACAAACATTTTTTTGTTGAGCCATTTCATTAAACAGTTAGCATGCATGAAATACATGAGGTATTCCACAATGGGTTTTTTAGTTTTTCTATGGCCGCAATGGACTTCATGGCCATAAAGCAACAATATTTTAATATTAATCAAAGATTATGCCTCCCATGTGGTACCCTGTCATGTCATGTGTGAGTTTGTGCTCACCGAAAGGTCATCCAAATTTCCTATAATAAATCCAAAGCATATTATTAAGGTACCTCTAGCCACAATTGAACTCACACCAAACACACTTCTCACATATCAAACAACAACAAACACCAAGAAATTCTAAGACAAAACCACCACATTCTAAAAGATCAATCTCCATAATGCAATTTGATACAAACTACGACATCAACATTTCTCTAATAGTACAAAATTAGCACCAGTTCCTCACTTCTCTATCTATCTAAGAAGAAGGAAAAAACAACAATAACAACATACAAAATGGGGCAAAGGGGGAAAAAGGAAGGTAGGAAGAAAGAACCTGATCAAAACCATCGGGCGAGCTTCACATGAAGAAATTGAAGGATGAACCTGATCAAAACCGTTGGGGTTTGGAGTAGTTGAAATCGTCAATGAGTCTTGAGTTAGACTTATCATGGAACCATCTGACAGATCTTTAAGCATCAAGAATGAACTACGAAAGCACTAAAAAATGAAGTCAAATGGGAATTTAGGAGAAGTCAGTGAGATTTCAGAGAGATAGAGAGAGAGAGAGAGAGAGAGAGAGAGAGAGGTGGAGAAAAGACCAAATGGCCTTGCTGCGCAAAACCCACCCCAAAACCCTAGCATTCTGCAATGGGATCATGATACCATGGCAAGATCCTATCACTTCCTTACAAGGATCAAAACTCAACCTCAAAAAATATCTTAAAAACCTCTTCCAGTCCCACCCCATAGAATCTTTGCTCGTCCTTCTTGAGAATCTTCAAAATCCCTTTGAAAAACCCACCTCACATGATAAAATTAGGCCCCCGCATGTCTGGAAATCGAACTCCTCTTCTGCTTTCTTCAGCCTGTCTGGAATTTGCACTTCAATGCCAATCAAATCTATAACTCCAAACGCCTAAAAAATCTAAAAATGGGACTTCTCACAAAATGCAATTTCTATAATAAACGCTTCGCTAAATGATTTGACCTCAGCTATATTTGCTCCAATCCTTATTCAAAACCCTAAAAAATAGTGAAGGGTGAAGGCTAAAGGAAATCTAAACTAGATCTGCTCCAAGATAGAGAGAGAGAGAGAGAGAGGGAGGGAGGGAAAGGGAATATGGGAAGAGTGCACTGGGAGAGAGAGAGAGAGAGAGAGAGAGAGAGAGAGAGAGAGAGAATGGGGGTGGAGGGCGCTGGGAGTGAGAGAGAGGGAATGGGGGTGGAGGGTGCTGGAAGAGAGAGAATATAAGAAATGAGGGCTCTTTTCTTTTAGGGAAAAGGTTCTGTATGGTTGAGCTCATGGGAACTTCCCACGAGGTCGAATTGTGTGGGCCCCACTATGATGTGTGTCAACCATCAACACAGTGCATTTGATTGGCCCCCTTTAAATTATAGGATATCCCAAAAATCAACTGTACATGGAACTTAGGTGGGTCATACCATCTAAAATCATGTGAAGAAATGCCTAAAACATATAAAAGCACTTGGTGGGGCCCACCTAAAATTTTGATGCATATGAAACTTAGTCTGACTCCTCATCCAAGTGGGACACACATAATGGATGGGCTGGATTTGTGAACCACATCTCGGTGGGCCCAACAATTTTGACCAAAATATTTAGCCCATTTTACATGTATGGTCCATTCACTATATTTTACCGATCAATACCCTCAATTTCACTATTATTTTTTATTTCAAAACTTTTAACAAAATATCATATTTATTATTAAATATTTCAAAAAAAAAATACAAAAATGAGAGGTATATAAATCTCAGGTGCACCACACCACATGAAAGCAATAGTGATTGGAAATCCATCATTAAAATCCTCATAAGGCCCATTGTACTGTTTACTTGACATCCAATATGTTGATTAGGTCATACAGGCCTAGATGCAGGAAAAAAAAAACCAACTTGATCCAAAACTTTCATGGCCCCAAAATGCTTTTTAATGGTTGACGCTCATTCAACCCTATTTCTTAGAATGTGGTCCACTTAAGATTGGAGATATCTCATTTTTGGTGTCATACCGTAAAATGATCTGTAAAAATAGATGGATGGCATGGATGAAATGAATTCATCATGGTGGGGCCCACGGAGCATCGACCACAACCATTGGCCGGTGTCAAGGGGAGTAGCTAATCCATTTCTGTATCTGTAGGGCATCTCTTGGACGCCCTACTTTCACTCACGTACACCTCACAATTTTTGTGGGCCTCACTATGATGCATTTTGAGATATCATTTTAAGTCATGAGCTAAAGAATGAGGCAAATATAAATTTGTAGTGGACCCCACCACAGAAAATAGCGGGGAAAGTGATTCCCACCGTTGAAACTATCTTAAGGCCCATCGTAATGTTTATTTGAAATCCAACCTATTGAAAAGTTAAAAAATGCATGAAATAAGCGAAAACACAAATGTTATAAAACTTTTGTGGCCTTTAGAAGTTTTTAATGGTGGGCATCACTGTCCCACTATTTTCTGTGTTGGGGTCCATTGGAGCTTAGGATTTAACTCATTCTTTGGATATTGCCCTAAAATGATTTGTCCAAATGGATGGAAGGTGTGGATATAAAACATACATCATGGTAGAATGAGAGCTATATAAATATCAGGCGGACCACACCACATGAAAATAGTAGTGATTGGATATCTATCATTAAAATCCTCAACCCACTTTACTGTTTATTTGACATCCAATCTGTTTATTAGGTCATACAGGCCTAGATGAATGGGAAAAACAAAAGTCATCTCGATCCAAAACTGTTATGCGCCCCCCCCCCCCAAAAAAAAAATGTTTTAAATGGTTGACGTTCATTCAACATTGTTTCCTGTAATGTGGTCCATTTCATATTGGGATGTGCCTCGTTTTTGGTCTTATGCTGTAAGATGATCTTTAAAAATAGATAGACGACATGGATTAAACACAAACATCATGGTAGAGCCCACAGAGCACCAACCACCAACCAATGGATGGTGTCAGGGGGGAGTAGCCAATTTGTTCCTCTTATTTGTGGTGTGGTCCATTTAATCTTTGGATATGATTCATTTTTTGGATAATTCTCTAAAATTATCTTGAAAAATGGATGAACGACGAGGGTTGATCCCAAATTTTCAGTAAATCCAAAACTCAAGTGTACCATGCCACATGAAACAATGTGGAATAATGATTTCCACCGTTGATACCTTTCTTGGGCCCACAATAATGTTTATTTGACATCCAACATGTTCATAATATAAAAAAGATATAAATGAAGAGAAAATAAAAACATCAGCTTAATCCAAAACTTCTATGAATGTTATTTTTAATGGTGGACGTTCAGTCCACTTTGTAGTCCACTTAAGCTTTGGACCTACCCCATTTTTTTGTTAATATCTTAAAATGATCTGAGAAAAGCATTGAACGGTATGGAGAAAGTCAATCCATGACTTAGGTGGGCTAATAGCTTAAAAATAAAGTCAATCCATGACTTGGGTAGGCCACACCACATAATATAATGGAGAGGGCTTTCCTTAAAACATTCATAATCATAATTGGGCCCGCCTAAATGTGATTCACATATCCAACCCACTCATTATGTGTGTCCCACTTGGATGAGGGGTCAAACCAATTTTTAGCCGCATCCAAAACTCATGTGGGCCCCACCAAGTGCTTTCATGTAATGCCCTAAAATTCGAGGGTCTAGCAAAAGCTCAGCTCCCGAGTTCCAATGCATCACTTATGCAGCATAGATAATGATGATTGAATATTGTTCATATTAGTGCATTAAACATGAGTGGGATTATACCAAAACAGTAATTCATACTCCAAATCAGTTTATATAACGCAAGCGGAAGACTGAAAGATGTATATAAACGAATATGAATCCAAAAGATTGTTGTCGATCACCAGAGTATGAATACATCACTGAGTCACCATATAAATGTAATAGCTCAAAAGTAAAATATCAAAAGAAGAGTCCAACTACAATGATAAGCCCCGTAGCCCCGTCAATCAGAACGGCCTAAGCGAAACCGTCAGAGAACTGCATATATGAGAACTAGTCCTGATCGTCGTAGTAATCAGGCTCAGCCTCCTGAGTCGCATCATCATCTGCAACTAAGACAGAGTCTGGTGGGTGTTCAGAACACCTTCCTAGAACGAGGGAGTAAGTGATCAATTCAGTGGAATCATAGAGTAAAGATTAACATGTTATCAATTCAGTCAAGCAGTAATGATAAAGAAAACATATCAAACATTCCTAGATACTCTTATTTAATATAAGGATGGAATGTTTTCATGATACATGCCCTCGCCTACACTCCCTCGTGCGACACCATCTTACGTCCGCGACATGCTTTCTTCCCTCTGTACTCTTCAACCCGGGGCACATGCAGTGCGATGTTATGAACGTGATTACCGAGTTGTTATTAGTCCTTTTCATACAGCAGTATTGGGAAGCTAAGGTACCTCGCTTATATTATTACCCAAACGATGATCCATTCTAGGGTCGTTAGACAATCTCATATGATAGTATAGTTCTAGATTGCTGTAAAGGGCTCGTCACCAATCAATACAGGTCTAGTTATATCCTACAATAAGGCTCGTCGCCTCAATGCAGTTTTCAAGATATACTCGAGGCCACAACAAAGGGCTTGTCACCAATTAGACTAGGTCCACAGCTTGAATATAGTATCCCATACCACCATAATCAGCTCACGAGTCTAGGTTGCTCACTAGTCACTACGGGGAGGCTCGTCGCCTCAATGCAGTTTTCAAGATATACTCGAGGCCACAACAAAGGGCTTGTCACCAATTAGACTAGGTCCACAGCTTGAATATAGTGTCCCATACCACCATAATCAGCTCACGAGTCTAGGTTGCTCACTAGTCACTACGGGGAGGCTCGTCGTCCCAGCGTAGGCTGACAGCTCGACCACGGTGTCCCATACCACCATGTCTAGCTTATGAGTCTTAGCAGATCGAGGTACCAGGGTTAACGGGATTACACCGGTGAGTTTGGTACCCTAGATTCAAACAAGAGCGTCCATACATGGTGAACATACATCGGGTCAATCGGATTTCTTAACGAGCTCGACTAGCACGAGCACACGTTGAGTTAATAGACATGAAGTGTGTAAACACTCCGTGTGGCCAAACCACTGCCAATAACTCTACTACGGCTCGGGTTCATCAAACACGCCCTACATAGTGAATCAATCTCAGCCACGAATTCAAGCCTGTTACCGAATGCCTGGACCATAACATGGCCCCAATCACGTATAATTTCAATAATAGACATTTAATTCAAATTCCACATTCATATGAGCATGGTATGAAATATAACTTAAACATGAATACAATACATGGAGGAAATCATACACACAGTTAACATGAATAAAATAGGCTAAATATAATATGGAGGAAATCATACACACAAGTAAAGTGATTGAGATTCATATCTCAATACCCTTAAAAATCATACTTTACCTATTTCTAACCCATTCGGGCATTTACACAAACACTTAGAATACACTATTCAACACACATCACGTATGTTGGCATATTGCATATTTGGGTAAATCCTTTTGCTAAGGAGTTGTCACATACATAACAAGCATGTATTAACAACAATTAATCATGGAAATCACTACATCAGATTTCATATGCATACAAACATTTTAACAAACACATGAAATACTCTATTTATAATATAGACTATACATAATTGTAAAATAGAATAGATAGCGCATTTGGCATGTATAATAGCATCCATGTCAGTAATAAATCATTATCAGACATTGAAAGCTTTGAAAACGATAACCTATATGTCTATAATCCGCACCTTACGCCGTAGAAGTGTAACGAATCTGATTTAAACGGTAATCCTTCGTCAATGGCGGATTAGCAACCTATAACATGAACTAGGTTAGCTATTTCATTACTCCGACTATACCAAGCCTTAAAACAGGTTAGGGTTTGATTTTCTTACCCAAGTATGGAATTAGAATCGCCGAAATAACGATTCAAATGGATGGATTTGGCACGTAGTGCAGCTGGGAAGAATCCCAAGATGAAACACCAACTGCTCTCTCACTTTCTCTCTCTTTTCCTTCTCTTCCTTAGCTAGGGTTTTCTTAAATTCATATGGAGAAAATGAGAGAGGGTTTAAGGTCTTTATATAGGCCTAAAACTGATGGAATTAGCCCGAAGGCCAAGGTATACTTAGGTTATAGCCAAATCAGGCTCTTTCTGATTCAACGGAACACTTCTAGAGGTCCTCTTACTGAGTGCAGTCGAACTTAAGCTCATAGATGCTGGATCTAGATCTAGTTAAGTTTTCAGTTCGATCGGGTTTCCAAATCAACCGTGGCAGACCAGTTTCAGTTCAGCGGTCACCGAAACTCGATCAAGGCCACAAGTACTTTGACATGTGTGGGTCATCATCCCTGATCCAAGGGTGAATTTGGGTCAAAAACTAACGATCATAATGCTTATAAATGACGCACAAGAGACACGACCCAGATTACTTAAATTCATATTTATTTTCTAAAAAATATTCATTTTCTCACAGTCTTCACTTCGGACTCAAGGAAACAGTCTTAGGACATCGTTTGGACGTGATTTTTGAGGTGATTGACAAGTCCAACTAGGCGGTCATAATTCTCTAAGTTCATCACTATCAGAATTTCGACGCGCGGTCCAAGTCCGTTACGAAGTTTCAAAGGGTTCTCAAGAGCAACTGGGTTTAGAGTTGGATTCTAGATTTTAGGGTAATATAGCGTTAACGATTCTACAAGTTTTGAGTCTTGCAGAATATATTTAAAGTGATTAGTGCTAATTTCATAGGTAATCTAGGTTAACACTTAGTTAATTCTCGTCTAGTTTCTAAAGGATTCAGTCCTGAGGGATTTCTACCTGAGTTGGTACACGAGTCTTTGTACGAATTTTTTCGAGTCGTTACAATTTACCCCCCATAAAGAAAAATTTCATCCTCAAAATTAGTACCTTTTCGTACTCCTCAAAAATCTGAGGGTAGTTCTTTCTGACCTCGGCCTTTGTCTCCCAAGTAGCTTCCTCCTCAGTATGATGTGTCCATAAAACTTTCTCCAGTGGAATGACCTTATTGCACAACACCTGCTCCTTCCTATCCAAGATACGTGTCGGATGCAGCACATATGCAGCATCCTCACTCTGCTGTACCTGCTCCCATTTGATGTCATGCAAAGGATCAAGAATGTATTTCTTCAGCATAGATACATGAAATACGTTGTGTACGCCTGCGAGTGGTGTGGGTAAAGCCAGGCGATACGCTACTGCCCCCACTCGATCCAGAATCTGAAATGGACCAATAAACCTCGATGTAAGCTTCCCCTTCTTGCCAAAACACAGGACTCCCTTCATAGGAGAAACTCGAAGGAACACATGGTCTCTAACCTCAAACTCCAGTGGTCGCCGCCTCATGTCGGCATAACTCTTCTGTCTTCTCTGAGCTGTCTGAAGTTGACGCCTGATAATATCAATCTTCTCAGATGTAAGACCTGTATCTTGGTCCGTACCTTTCCGTACACTTCCGCGGTCGTACCGGTCGAATTCTGGCAACTTTCGACCCTTAAACAATATCGACGCACGACCCTAATTCACGTGCCGACAACCCGAGTCGACTCAACTCGAGACCAATACCATAGCGACCGCGCCGTCGTTGCGGTTCTGATACCGCGACTCGCGCGCCAAGGCGATACCCTGATCAAGAGTTATGGGCCAACATTCGGTGCGAGAAAACGCCGCGCTTTGCGAAAACTAAGGGAATCTCTACGATGTATCACATCAATCACATCAATCCCATCAATCAATCACCCATCAACCCATCACATGTCAAATACACATCACTCTCACCCATTTTCCCAAACAACCACAAAAGTCTTCCTAACCCATACCTTTCTTACACAAAAGATCACAAAAGTCTTCACATCCCATACCTCTCTTACACAAAAGCCACAAAAGTCCAAGATTTCTTACACAAACATCACTCACCCATCCATCCATCACTCTCTCTCTCTCCCTTTACATCACTCTCTCTCTTTCTCTCTTTCTCATTTCAAAATTTCCAAGCAACAAGAGAATTCCAAGAGTCCCACGTATGAAATTTCTCAAACCCTTCTAAGCTCCAAGTGGCCCACCTTCCTACCCCAAAATCTCTCATCTCAACCCTCCATTCTTCATCTTAACCATTGAAGTTGAAGCTAAGGTGCCAAGGAACCCCTAGAAGCGAGAAGATCGGACGGTGGGTGCCTCTATAGGGTAGTTTTTATTATTTTTATGGTGGACCAAGTGAGGCCCACTGATCCATGGTGTGGATCTCACTTGAGACCCTTATTTGTGGCCGATGGACCACATGGATCATCATGATCATTCCATGATGGGGTCATTCTCCATGGACCCCATCATGATGTTTATTTTCTCTTCAAAGGTCATCTAGACCGTCCATGTCGGTCGGGAAAGGATCCCCACCGTTGATTTTAAATTTCGAAAGTCCCACATGTTTTAAGGCCCACTTGTTGCATGATTTGTTGCTAGGGAGGGCCCATAATGACGGGGTCCCTCCATCACAAGCCGTGTCCCACTCTCCATGTCTCTCTCTCTCTCTTTTATTTTATTTTATTTTATTTTATTTCATTTTATTGCAATAGGAGGGTGTGGCCCACTTGAATGGATCCCACCTTGATGTAATTTTTATTCAAGTGGGGCCCACCTTGGACATTGAGCCCATGACACCCATCAGTGGTGGCCCACTCCATCAAGGCCCACACTCAAAAAAAAAATAAAAATTAACAAAGGACCGTCCAGCGTCTGGGACGTTGGACGTTTCAACAGAAAGGGAATAAAGGAAGAAAGAAAAAGAAAAGGAAAATGGTGGGCTGCTCCAACATGGCCCCACTTTGATGTATATTTTTAATCCAAGCCATCCATTTTATTCTCGGGATCGTTTTAGGCGTTGAGCCGAAAAATGAGATCGATCCAATTTTCTGGCGAGCCGTGGCATTAAGAATACTAGTATCTTCCTTTAAAACTTAAAAAAATGATTTCTGGGGTCCACCAGAAGTTTGGACCTACCTGAAACTTATTTTGGACCCCTATTTTTGTGGAAAACATGCAATGGACGGGATAGATTTGTTTAATATGGGTCCCACCTAGGAAAACAAAATTAAAGGATATCCATGCATGCGTTTGCTACTTGACGTCCAGAGGTGTCTGGACGTCCAACTAAAAAAAAAAAAAAAAGAAAGAAAGGAAAAGAAGGGAAATGGTGGGCCACTCTTGTAAGCCCCAACTTAATGCATGGATTTAATCCAAGCTTTCCACCATCTTCCTCAGATTAATTTAGGCGTTGAACCAAAATTTGGGACCAATCCGAAACTCAGGTGGGCCATACCATCTAAAATTATGAGGAGACATGCCTGAAACATACAAAAACATTTGGTGGGGCCTACCTGAAATTTGGACGTGGCTGAAACTTGGTTTGGACGCCTAATTTTTTGGAACACATGCAATGGATAGGGTAGATCTGGTTAATGTGGGTCGCACCTAGGATAAAAAAATAATTTTCTTTTTTAGCATGACTTTGTGCCATGAGTCCAGAGACGTCCACGTTAAAAAGGGTGGCCGTATTGGCCCACTTGTAGACTCCACCATGATGTATATTTTACATCTATACCGTTTATTTAATAGGTCCCCTTGAATAGTGCGTTGACTCCAAAAATCATCCACAAACTGAACTCAGGTGGGCCATACCATCCAAATCATGTGAAGACATGCCTAAATCATATAAAAACACTTGGTGGGGCCTACCTGAATTTTGAATGTAGCTAAAACTTGGTGTGAACCCTCAAACAGGTGGGACACACGTAATGGACGGGTTGGATTACAAATAAACACTTTGGTGGGCCCTATATGGGACCCACTGTGGTATGTGTGGCTTACCACACCGTACACAACAGTGGGTAGTGATACCCACTGTGATGCAAGTGTTTTACTCACGCCGTCCGTCCATGCCAGTGGACGGTGGCCCCTACTCAGATGTATGTATTGTGTCCACGCCGTCCATCTCGTGGGCCCCTGGCCACGTGACGTTATGAACAGGTTTGGATGGCAATAAACATTACAGTGGGCCCTAGGCCATGTGATTCAATGAACAGTTTGGATGCAAATAAATAGTACAGTGGACCCAGGTTGGGTAGAAAATATACATTTCGGTGGGCCCTGGGTCTATATGACCTTATCAACAGGTTTGAATGGAAAATAAACATTTTGGTGGGCCCCTTGGTACATGGCCTTATCAACAGGTGGAATGTAAAATAAACATTTTGGCGGGCCCCTTGCCACACGGCCTTAACAACAGGTTGGGTGGCAAATAAGCATTTCAGTGGGCCCAGGATTGGCTGGAAATAAATGTTATAGTGGGCCCACATGGGAGTCTACCATGATGCATGAGTTTCATCCAAACCGTCCAACCATTTTGAGATCATTTTAAGGCCATTGTTGAGGCCCATCTTAATGTATTTGTGGCCCGCCCACTAAGGCCCACTTTGTTATTTATGGGCCCATGTGTGTAGGCCCAATTGATGTATTTGTGGCCCATTGTTGAGGCCCACCTTGGTATATATAAGGCCTATGTGATTAGGCCCATTTGATGTACATAAAGCTCATATGATTGGGCTCATTTTAATGAATTCTAAGGCCCATGGGTTATAACCCATTGCAAAGGACCTAAGGCCCATTGGTGAGGCTCATTAAGGTGATCCATTTGATGAATGCAAGGCCCATATGATACGGCTCAATTGATGTACGTAAGGCCCAATTGAGTGCAACTAGGTCCATTGCAATGCGTGATCCCTCCATGGCAAATAACGATATTTATAGTAAGTAATGCCTCGGGAACAATGATGGTTAGACGTCCACATTGTAGGTACAATGTTGGTTAAATGTCCGCATTGTAACACTCCCTAAGGCCCACTAATAGGCCCATATTTGTAGTAAGTAGGCCGTCTAGGCCCATCTCAGTTATACACAGAGCCCATCTCTATATACATGTTTAGTATAAATCCATGATTCATTATCATACGCATCATATGTATGACTGATATGAGAAGTGACTGATCATAGCATATGCCTTCGGGCGAACTGTTTATGGGCTCCCTGGTAGGTGGAGTTGCCATAGTGCATGGTACACGTAGGATTGTTGCATGACTGGTAGTGTGACTCATGCACTTGCATTTGTATGATTGTGATTATTGTATGCCCTAGCGACATCAGGGCCATAGCCTCCACAGATGCATCGTGGGTGGCTGGATTGGATACCGAAAATGTTTGGTTCTAGCATACGGGCGTCATAGATGTCCCTGGGTGAAAACCCCTAAACCCGATGGTACCAGAGGATGACTCTAACGTCGAGACCGAGTGGATACATGAGCGCACGAGGGCCGTATACCAGTAGGCCGCGTCTTCCACTGTGTCGTGGTCGGTTGGAAAGGGGTGTGACCTTACCCGCCTGAGTGAGGGGGCAACTTCTAGGTTGAGTTTGATCAGCTTGAGGAATCGGTCCGCTATCAACGAGTCGGGCCCGATATTGGCAGGCGGATAGTGAGGTCTCTTCTGCTCTCCCAGTTGTGCGTTCGGATAGGGACGGCAAACTGGCGTAGAGTGTACTAGACCCCGGTGATTATCCAGAATGAGAACTGTACTGATATATGATGAGGATTGGCATGCTTGAGTTGCATCTCGCATCACATGGTCTGGATATGGCCGATCGCATTCATATCTTGCACTGTATAGCCTTGGTACGGCTGATTGCATTCACGTATTCATCAGCATAATTCTGCATTACTCTAACCTTGTATTCTGAGCACGCTCGTATTGCGCACACACTTACACCGCCCTCTAAGCTTTCTATAAGCTTATGCACGATTGATGCGTGCAGGTGACGTCAGGACGCAGCCGTAGCGTAGTAGCAGCAGGAGAGTGCAGTCGAGCCTTTGGAGTTTTGTTATTAGCACTATCTTGTATTTCCCTTCATACACCTTGTACTCAAAGTTTTTTTATCATAGTGGAAATGTAATGGAGTTCTTGGTTGTTGTTTGTGGGTTATGCCTTTGGTTATGCTTATTACGAATCAAACTGACATCGAAAATCCTCCTCGTAGTATCCCAGGATCGGAACCTGGCGAATGGGAGCTAGGAGCCGAGAATGGGGTTCTACGGAGGCTGTCGGCGCCAGATTCGGCGATCGGGAATTCTGTGAGCCCGGTTTTCGAGTTTGGGGCGTGACATCAGAGGTCACCTGTACTAACTCTGGGCCAATCAAACTACGCTCACCAACTTCTGCTCAGGAATGCGGTGCTCGACAAGGGCGCCCATACAAGGCCTCGTAAGGATCCATGCCAATGCTCGCCTGGAAACTGTTATTGTAGGCGAACTCTGCATATGGGAGACAGTCATCCCAATTGTCCTTGAAGTCCAAAACATAAGTCTGCCACATATCCTCTAAAATTTGATTCACCCACTCCGTCTGCCCGTCAGTTTGTGGGTGAAATGCGGTACTGAATTTCAACTTCACACCCATTGCTTCCTGGATACGAGTCCAGAAGATAGATGTGAATCGCATGTCTCTGTCCGAC
This sequence comes from Magnolia kwangsiensis, assembly GCA_037074715.1. Taxonomy (NCBI): domain Eukaryota; kingdom Viridiplantae; phylum Streptophyta; class Magnoliopsida; order Magnoliales; family Magnoliaceae; genus Magnolia; species Magnolia kwangsiensis. The sequence continues at coordinate 77,657,261 of CM073578.1, forward strand.
ACAATCTCCAAGGGAACTCCATGCAAATGAACTATCTCTTTTATGTACAGCCTAGCCATTCCTTTGTAGAGTTCGTGACTCTGATCGGAAGGAAGTGACCTGACTTCGTCAATCGGTCAACGATCACCTAGATAGAATCATGTCCCTTACTTGTCTTCAGCAGCCCTGATATAAAATCCATAGAGATGAAGTCCCACTTCCATTCTGCTATAGGCATGGGCTGAAGCAGTCCAGGAGGTCAGCGATGCTCTTCCTTGACCTACTAGCACATGAGACAGCGGGATACATAATCTGCTATATGGGCCTTCATGTTATCCCACCAATATGATCTCTTCATGTCTCGATACATCTTCGTGCTACCTGGATGCATCGCAAGCTTCGAACTATGTGCAGCCTCGAGAACCTCCTGTCTCAAGTCCTGAAGATTCTGGATGCATAGGCGACCGCGGTAGCGTAAACCCCCATTCGTACCAACTCTCCAATCGGCATCCTCATCATCGCTAGCCTGCTCTCGAAGCTCAGACAATCTCTCCTCGCCCTTTTGGGCCTCTATAATCCTATCATCAATAAGTGGCCGCACACGCGACACTCTCAAATGGTTCCTCCACAGCGAGCTTCTGCTCAAAGTCACGAACAAACTCTAGTATACCCCACTCCTCAATCATCAACGGAGCCGTAAACATGATCACCTTCTTGCAGCTCAATGCGTCTGTCACAAGGTTGGCCTTACCAGGATGATAAGAGACCTCGAACTTGAAGTCCTTCAAGGTTTCCATCCATCGGTGCTGCCTCATATTCAAGTCCCGCTGAGTAAATATATAGCGAAGGCTCTTGTGGTCGTAGAAAAGCTCGAACTCCTCTCCATAGAGGTAATGTCTCCAGAGCTTTAATGCGAAGATGACGGCTGCTACTCGAGGTCGTGTGTAGGGTAATTTTCTTCGTGTTTCCTCAACTGTCTCGAGGCATATGTAATCACCCTGTCCTTTTGCATAAGGACACAACCCAGACCAACTCGAGATGCATCAGTGTATATAGTATACTTGACCCCTTGCTCTGGTAATACTAGCACAGGGGCGGACGTCAGTCTGTCCTTCAGCTCCTGAAAAGCTGCTTCCGCCTTCTCATTCCAAGAGAACTTCAAGTCTTTTTGAGTTAACCGAGACAACGGTCTGGTAATCTTCGAGAAGTCCCGAAAGAAGCATCGGTAATAGACTGCTAGGCCCAGAAAACTCCCAACCTCAGTAGTCGAACTCGGCTGCTTCCAGTCCTGAACTGCGACTACTTCGCAAGGTCCATCGCTATCCCTTCCTTGGACACTACATGTCCCAGGAACTTGACTTCCTCCTGCCAGAAGTTGCACTTCTTGTACTGTGCGAACAACTGGTTCTTCTTCAGAGTATCTAAGACTGCTTGTAAGTGTCCCTCATGGTCTTCTCGACTCGAAGAGTATACCAGAATGTCATCGATAAACATAATGATGAATCGGTATAGAAATGGCCGAAACACCCGGTTCATCAAGTCCATGAACACTGCTGGTGCGTTCATAAGACCGAACGACATCACGAGAAACTCGTAATGACCAAAGCTGGTCCTGAATGCAGTCTTCTACACGTCTTCATCCCTGATGCGCAAATGATGATATCCTGACTATAGATCAATCTTTGAAAAGTATCACGCCCCTTTCAACTCATCAAACTGATCGTCTATCCTAGGTAAAGGATAGTTATTCTTCATGGCTAATTGGTTCAACCTGCGGTAATCAATACATAATCGTAGCGACCCATCTTTCTTCTTGATGAACAACACAGGTGCTCTCTAAGGAGACACACTGGGTCGTATAAAGCCCTTCTCGACCATCTCGTCAATCTGTTTCCTCAGCTCCTTCATCTCACATGGCGGCATACGATACATCGGTAATGAAATAGGTGCCACTCCTGGCATGAGATTAATAGTAAAATCGATCTTACGCTGCGGTGGTAGCCTAGGTATCTTACTGAACACTATCCCAAAATCCTGAATCACGGGAGTGGTTTCAAGTGCCAAACCAGTAGAATCTTCCAACAGAGAAGTATAACAATCATGTCGGGAAGGGTAGCTGACTTGAACAGGAAAAGTAAATGATGCGCCCGCAGGTCCATGGGCTGTCACCAGCCTAGTCTCACAGTCAAGCTCTGCTCTCACCTCAGTGAGCCAATCCATGCCAAGGATAATGTCGTAATGATGCAAAGGCATGACGTACAGGTCAACTACAATTGTCCTACTCCCTAAATCTATCAAGAAACCCACACAAGCCCTAGTAATGGTAGAAGAAGTCCCTGTAGCTATAGTGAGTATCACTCCCATCGTAGGAGCAGTAACCAACGCTAGCCGCTTGACTAACGCGCATGAAACGAGGGAGGTTGTGGACCCAGTGTCCACCAGAAGACAGGAGTACCTTGAACATGTGCAGTGACTTCAAAATCCATAGGCATTATAAGTGTTGCCTCTGGTGATTCCGCTGTGAGTGAGTGCACCCGAGCCTACTACTGGCGGTTCGGCAGCGGTACCATGGGCCGTTGAGGTGGCTTAAATCGGGGTGCCGACGGTCGAAACGATAGATGTGTAGGTGCAGTCCGTAGAGGTGGAGCCGATAAAGCCTGAGGGTGAGGATGGTCGATTCTCTGCGGCGGCGAGAACCCACTGTCTCTCATACGTGTAAAACAGCTCTCCGCTGTCTTTCACAGTATGTACATGTCACACCAGGTCACCTCATTGGAACTAGTGGCTCCACGATCCTGGGAAGAGAGTCGGTACGGGTCTTCTTGCCGAGGAATGGCCTGCTCGGCATATCTAGTCGTGGCCTAGGGATCATAGGCCCATGAGAACGTGACAATCGATCCCCGTCCTACTCTGCTCGCATAGACATGTGTACTAGCTCAGCATAGGAGGGTATGCTAATACAACACATCTTCAAGTGAATGTTAGGTCGCAGGACCTAAAAAAAACATCGCATCCGCATCTGCACGTCAGCATGCACAATAGGGACATATCTACCCAACTCTGTAAACCGATGCTCATACTCTGTCACTGCCATGCCTCACTGTTTGAGGTGTAAAAACTCATGCTCTTTCTCATGTCGGTACGTAAGGGGATAGTATTTCTCATGGAAGCGGGTCTCGAATGCTGCCCACGTCCATACATAGTCAACTGCCACAGTTTACAGGACACTATCCCACCACAAGCTGGCTTCCTTCTCCAACATAAAGGTAACCAACTCAACCTGCTCCGGCTCTGTACAATGTAGCATCCGCAGCATCTTAGAGATGCGATCAAGCTAATATTTGGCCTCCTCGGGTTTGTGAGAACCTAAAAATGTAGGAGGCCGCAAGCGTTGGAATTGCTCTAGGAGGCCACTCGTACCCAAATTCCTCGTAAGGTATACAGTAGGTGTAGGCAAGGCCACACCCTCATCCTAAATGGAAGGCTCTGCAGCCTCAGTAGGGCATACAGATGGTGAAGGTGGAGTCGTACTCCCACCCTGAACTAGAGTTCCTTCAATGGTTGCTAAGAGCTGCTGCTGCTTCTGGTGCCACGTCTGCTAATGTTGATGCTGCTCCTACTGCTGGTGCATCATCGTCAGCAACTATTCCAACCTATCCATAGGTGGAGCTGACTGAGGCACATACTGCGTCGAAGAAGACGCAAGGTTTTGCTCACGAACTGGTGGTGTATAAGGTGGCGGCCCAACTGTAGGACCAATCGAAGGCTGAGACTTAGGCATAGTCTTACGAACTGGGCCCAAACTAGGGTCTGCACGACCATCACTCTGGGGTGGTGCCTGGTCCATCGAATCGCTCAATGCAAGGTGTGTCGTGCTCCATGTGAACTTAGGTGGCATTCCCTACCCAACATAGGGTGCCACACAGATCAGATTCAACATAAACACAAACCTATTTATGCAACATTTACACACAAATTTAAGACAACTTCATGCATTTCATTACCAAAATTTTCATAATACATGAGACACAAGTTTTACATGGATCATGACAGAAGATGCATGTGAGCTAATACAACTAAGCTTCAAACACAAAGCTTTAACACTAGAATAACTATCAAACTACTACGCCTATAGAGGATACACACAAACACAAAGAACTAGAAACAAACTACAATGACAAACAAACAATGACGACTTAAGGAACTATTCGTCAGAATCTGGCGATGGAGAAGGGGTACCCTTATCCTGCAGGCAGCACAGGATAGTCTTCAGCGTGCGAGTCACCTTCTTGAACTTGTGTTTCACGAGGCCCCAAAGATCCATAATGTCCTGTCATAGGATAGCTTGGCCCTCCTCAAGCTGAGCTATACGGGCATCCCTAGCAGCCTGATCAGTGTCCTGCTCCAGTGCCGTAGGAGGAGGACTCTCATCAGTATCCTGAGCCTCCTCTTCCTCTTCGTCCTGCTCTTCTTCCTCTTTTATCTCTGCTCCACCTTCTTTATTGGTCTCCTCTTATTCTTCTCTTTCAGACTCATCCTCGATTTCTTCAAGTTGGACTTGTCGTTGTCGTGGCCCGATCTTCATCTGGTTGAGAGTGATCTTGCTGATGTAATGGGTCAGTGCTAGCAATTTTGCCCCAAGTCTGTAGCCAAACTCAAGTATAATCTTGCATATGAGTCAGCCGAAGGGGAGCGACTCAGTCCTTCTATTTGATCGCGAGATAAGGATGATCTGTCGTAGTATAAATGTAGGCATGCACAACTTCGCTCCCTACACCACTTGGTACAGGAAATTCACCATGTGACGTGTGCACTCACTGCGATTGCTCCACCTGGGGTAGACGTTGAATCTGCAGATGTGGCGAAGCAGACGGAAATTTCTCGACATATTGGTCGCTAAGAGGCTCTTGTTATGCTGCCACTCAACCAATCGATCACATAGAAACCTAGTGCGATGATCCCTTTCACGTACACTATTCAGATTCCTTACACTTAGATGTACCTCGCTAAGTGGCACATTCAGAATTCGCAATATCAAAGCGACATCGACTGTGGCCACCCGATCTGTTCTAACAAAAATTATAAACTGTAAGGGCTCTAGTGTAGGCTCTTGAATGTGGGCATAGAAGGCTCGAACAATGCTCACATTGACACGAGACTCGCCTTCAAATAGCGGACCCCACCTGGCCTCTTCCAGGAGCTCGAACAATAAGTATTCTCCAAACCGACGTCCATCCACATGCGCTTAAAAAAGGACCCTATGGCCCTCGTAGACTCCATAAGATAGCTCTGCCAACAATGCTCTTCCAATGTGAGCCTAGGGATCAAGACCCCGCTTAGTCTGCAACTCTCTCCTAGCGCTTGTACTCGCGGTGGCTCCTCTTGGTCTCCTCGAGCGAGCGGGGCGACTAGGCCTAGCTTTATCCACAGGGGCTCGTTTCTTTCCCATGAGAGAAAGAATGGTAGAAATTGAGAATAGAGCCGCGACAAGCTTCAAGAAAGATATGAAAAAGTGAAGAAAATGAGGGAAAGGGATGAGATCTTTGGGTTTCCATGGATTTGGGCCTTATATGGGAATGTAAAGGCTCAAATGAAAGGGAATGAAGAGAAAAGATAGCAAAATAAGATGGGTTGATAGGTTCCCATCAGTGAGGGCTCATCATTTGGGGGGGTCCTCCCCACCCCCTGAGTCTAGAAACGTGTGGTTCCCACCTTGGGTCCCCCCAGAAGTGGCCCGTTTAGCCCCCACTTCCGATTCAAGTCGTTTTGGGTTATTTCGAAACAAATCTGATCTTCATTCACATTTATCAATTTTTAACAGCTGGAATGAGATGAAACGCGGTCTATACCCATCAATTGATGGTCTAAATTTGATTTGGAGTCATCGTGTGTGATCAGGAGTGTGCACGGACTCGATCTCGACGATCGTTTTCAATAAACTTTCGCCAATAAAAAAACTGGGAGTCCTAAATCTGTTTCTAAATTTTTTTTTGCACCCTCCTATGCTATAGTGGTGTCAACATACGTCATGTGACCATAACCCGGGTCCGATTTAATCTAAATTATGCTCGGATACCAACTTGCAACACCCTAAAATTCGGAGGTCGAGCAGAAGCTCAGCTCCCAAGTTCCAATGCATCACTTATGCAACATAGATAATGATGATTGAATGTTGTTCATATTAGTGTATTAAACATGAGTGAGATTATACCAAAATAGTAATTCATACTCTAGATTAGTTTATATAACGCAAGCGAAAGACTGAAAGATGTATATAACCGAATATGAATCCAAAAGATCACTGTCGATCGCCAGAGTATGAATACATTACTGAGTTACCATATATATGTAATAGCTCAAAAGTAAAATGTCAAAAGAATAGTCTAACTACAATGATAAGCCCTGTAACCCCGTCAATCAGAACGGCCTAAGTGAAACTGTTTGAGAACTTCATATATGAGAACTCGTCCTGATCGTTGTAGTAATTAGGCTCTGCCTCTTGAGTCGCATCGTCATCTATAACTAAGACAGAGTCTGATGGGTGTTCAGAACACCGTCCTAGAACATGGGAGTGAGTGATCAACTCAGTGAAATCATAGAGTAAAGATTAACATGTTATCAATTCAGTCAAGCAGTAATGATAAAGCAGACATATCAAACATTCCTAGATACTCATGTTAATGCAAGGATGAAACATTTTCATGATGCATGCCCTCACCTACACTCCCTCGTGCGACACCATCTTATGTCCGCGGCATGATTTCTTCCCTCTGTGTTCTTCAACCTGGGGCACATGCAGTGTGATATTATGAACGTGATTACTGAGTTGTTATTAGTCCTTTTCATACAGTAGTATTGGGAAGCTAAGGTACCTCCCTTATATCATTACCCAAATGATGATCCATTCTAGGGTCATCCGTCCTAAATAATCTCATACGATAGTATAGTTCTAGATCGCTATAAAGGGCTCATCACCAATCAATACAAGTCTAGCGAAGAAGAATCTGAGGAGTAGGCATGAGCGAGATCGCCGCACCAGGTTTCTATGCGGTAAACTGGTTCCATGATAGCCTAATAATAGCCTCAAGGTGACTCATATGTCTGATGATTTGCGCCTGCTGCACCACATTTGCACGTTCAATGTGTATCCCAGGTCGACGAATCGCATTGAGTGTACGCGCCTTATGGTTGATTTCTTATATCTGATGGCCCAGGGAGAGAATGTGTGTATGGCCACTTTCATCTTGTGACAGATTATCCTCATAGAAAAGTCAAGAAGAACGTCCGAATCGCTTCCTTTTGGCCGACTGATATGCAAGATCGCGCTTGAGTTTGCTTACAGACTTGGCCCGGAATTGCCAGTTTCGATTCATAGCATTGATGAGTCTACTATGGTCAAGATGAAGATCGGGTCTCAGTACCGTGAGAATCAGCTTGAGGAGGATAGCAAGGATGACTTTGATGATGAAGAGGATCAAAGTGAGGGAGAACTTGGAGCAGAAGTTGAGGAAGAAGTCCAGGAAGAGGTAGAAGAGGAGGCTCATGATACAGATGAGAGCCCTCCTCCTTCTTCTCAGGCTACTGGTGATGATCGCATTGCCCGAATTGAGGAGGGCCAGGTAGCCTTGTGAAGGGAAGTTCAGGAACTTCGTGCTGAAGTCGAGGATGTCAATGCCGTTACGAAGATGAAATTCAGCAAGGTGACTCGCACCTTGAAGGCGATCCTGTGCTGCTTGCAGGATAAGGGTGCTCCTCCTCCGTCACCCGACTCAGACTAGCGATGAGATCTATGATGTTGTTGTTAGTAGTTAGTCGTTTCCTGCTTTATGTTTTGTGTAGCCTGATAAGGCTAGTAGTTTGCTTATGTTGCTGTAGTAGCTGACTGACTCAGTTTTCATGTATCTCTCGTCATGATGCTTGTAAGGACATATCCCTTGTATTGTGGCAATTTTGATTTAATGAAATGCATGACATTTTTCGTCTTGTTATGTGAATGTTTGTGTTGTGGTTTGGGCTTAATATAGCCGAATTTGGTTAGATGGAATGCATGCCGTTTCATTTCGCTGTAAGGTATTGTCCCTAGATTGGGAGTGTTGTAACTCCCTGGATTCAGCCTACAAATTAGTTTTTATCCCACCCCACCCTCCTACCAAGCATGCCACACCCTATCCCAACCTGGGATTAGAAATACAGTTCCATTTAATACAACTTAACGCTACTGGTCACATAGGCCCTTGGCGTTTTGGACCTAGAGTTAGCACTTCAAGATTTGAAGGGTCTGACGACATAGGAAATCCAATTCTATTTAGACAATCTTGACCCTAAGCAATAGAACAATTCCCTGTAGTAGAAATGGTATGGAACCATTTACTGTATAATCTTAGGCTTTGGATTATAACTACTGAGTTACAGACTAGCCTACTAGTTACCTTAAGTAGTGTAAAGCCTGTATATGCTAAGGAATTATAGGTTAGATTTGGTTGAAGTAGAACCTTATTCCTTCGATAGATCCCCTTATGACTTATAGACTTCTGTTGTTGCCCATAGGAAGGAACCATTCACTCTCAGGGAACATTTATAAATCCCTCAGATTGAACTTAGAATGTACTAGCACGCCCCTTAGAATTGCCTTCCCCAAGGGCTTATTACATTCGGGAATGAGGAATAAAGGAACTACATGTAAGCGATGTATTCGTGGTTTGAGTCGACTTCTTAATCCTAGTGGTTACCAATGAATCCAATGCTCTAATCAAGCAGAAGATCAGCATCGACTCGGATTAAGAACTGATACAACGCATTTTCTGTCCTGATTAGACAGAAGGTTCAACGTATCCGGCTTAGACCCACTATACAACCTTTCTTCCGTGATGGCCCAACCACCTACAACCAAACGGGATCACATTATCTTTGGGAAATGGCGAGGACTTAAAGCCAGTAGAGAATTAGATATCTTGCCACCAACTCATACCTGCCCCTGAACTTAACCACAATAGAGATTAGGCTCATCTCTATCGCCATAGATACCAATGCCATAGAACGCATCTTTAGCAAGAAAAACCATGTAGAGAAAGGTTGTTTCCATTTTAGGTTAAGGATAGCCCCTAAGTTGCGCTTCGTTCCGATATACAGATCGATGCAACGATTCTTCAACCTTAAGTAGAACCAAGTTTTAAGGGGGGTAGAACATATTGAGTCCAATCCAGTTAGGTCAGCCCATGTAACCGTTTGATCTGAGTGGCGCAGCGGAAGTGTGGTCGGCCTCTTCCCCACTGGCCCAAGATCGAAACATTTGATTTAGGTTATACCTACGGTTAGGTTATTAAATAGGATTTGAACTCTTTAGAAAAAGTACTCCTTGCCCTTCACCAATTTCGGGGATGAAATTATGTTTTAAGGGGGGTAGATTGTAACACCCCAGATTTTGGCCAACATGGGATTAGACGTCCTTAGGCAATGGGTCAACTAAAATACCTGAGAAATCGCTCAGAACCCAATTCCATAGCCAAAGAAATCACTTAGGGTTAATTCCTTTAGAAACTAAGCATAAGTTAACTAGCACAACGCTAGAGTAGCTGGGAAACAGTCCCTGATCACTTTAAATACGTTCTACAAGACCCAAATCGAGTAGAACCAATGACTCTATAATACTCTATAACCTCGGATCAAACTCTAAGCCGGTTTGTTCTCTGGACCACTTTGAAACTTTGTATTGGATCTAGACCGCGCGTCGAAAGTCCGATACCTACTATCTTAGACCGTTAGGACCGCCTAGCTGGACTTAACAATCATTTCGAAAATCAAGTCCAACTGATAATCATAGGCTATTTCATTGAGCCCGGACTGAAGAGAGTATGAATAGGGACAGATTTGGAATTTAAAATTCAAATCTGGCACACGACTTGACGCGTCAGTATTGAGCGTTCTGACCGTCAGAATTCTACCAAATTACACCCTCGGATCAGGAAAAATTTCTATTTCATATCATGAGACTTGCAGACCTGATCTACGTGCGGTGACCGCTGAACTGAAACTGGACAGCCACGTGTGATCTGGGAACCCTGCCGGACTGAAAACTTGATGCGTGCTTGATCTTGTATGCATGAGCTTAAGTCCGATCGCGTTCGGCCAGGGGACCACCGAAAATGTACTTTTGGACCGAAACAGCCCCGATTTGGATATGCCCTAAGTAAACTTTGTTCCTGAGCCTATTTTGGGCATTTTTATGCTTATAAAAGGGGTTAAAACCCTCACTCCTCTCTCCCATCCGAATTTGAGAAAAACCCTAGATTGGGAGAGAGAAAAGGTGAGAGTTTGTGAGAGAGAGTGGGAGAGAATTTACCTGCCGTTGCACCACCTGTTGCAAGTGCCTAAGCGACACACCTCAATCACCTGGCTGGTGATTCCTCCGCATTTTTAGGTAAGAAAATACCCTAGAAGTTGCTGATTTAGTGTTTCTTCGTTTTCGTAGCTAGATAGCTGATGTATGTTGTAAAACAGGTTCTCTATTCGCCGTAGACGAAGCGTATACGCTCCGTTCGAAACGATACGTTTATAAGAGATGAGGTGCGGATATTAGACGCTTTGATTGACTATTTTCAACACTTTCAATGTCGTTTAATAGTAGATTATCGACGGCAATGCCGTTTGACATGTACAACATGCTGTCCGTTTCCTGTTTCGTAAGCCGACGAAGAATATGAGATTTAGGGCAGTTTAGTCATTTGTAGGAAGTACTGTTTTCATTCATAATTTGCTGACATGATTGACATGGCTTCTTGTCGCATTAGAATACTAGGAATGCGTGCATAATTAGTTTGGCGAAGAGATTCGTCGAAATGCACACTTCGAGTCGACATACTATATGTAGACTTAAGTGTGTAGTTTAAGTGTTTGTATAAATGCTTGTATTTGTATGTATTGAATTAAATGGTGTTATGATTTAGTTTGAGATCGATTTCTCAATTAATATGCTGATGTAAATGATTTCCTACATGTTATCTATATGCATGATTTCATTATATGAATGAAATGCATGTGCTTGATGATTCACTTAAGTTGTATGTTATAACATGTGCTTGATGATTTCATTATGATTTAGTTTGAGATTGAATTCTCAATTAATATGCTGATGGAACTGATTTCCTATATGTTGGCGATATGCATAATTTCATTATATGTATGAAAGGCATGTGTCAGATGATTTACTTAAGTTGTACGATATAACATGTGTTAACATGCTCACATGGTTGTGTTTCATTTCCAATACTCTCACATGATTGCTGATATGGATTCATATGTGTTTGGGACTATACTTAATCCAGGCAGTCGGTAATCGAGCGAATTTGTGGTTGGCTTATCTTTGTCACGAAGGATGCGTCGATAAACGCGAGTCGTGTTTGGAGTTGGCGGCAGTGGTTAGGCCACACGAAGTGTTTTACGTACTTCATGTCGTTCGACTTGCGATGCGCTCGTGCTAGTCGAGCCCGTCAAGTAACCCGACTGGCGTTGTATGTTCACCCTGCATGAGTCATAACTGCTTGAACCTAAGGTACTGAACTTACCATTGTAAACCCTGTCAATCATGGTACCTTGATCCACGAAGACTCATGAGCCAGGCATGGTGGTATGGGACACCGTGGTCGAGCTGTCGTCCTACGCTGGGGCCACAAACCTCCCCGTAGTGACCAGTGAGCACCTAGTCTCGTGAGCAGATTATGGTGGTATGGGACACTACATTCTTGCTGTCGGCCTACACTGATTAGGCGACGAGTCCTTTGTAGTGACCGCGAGCGTATTCTGAGTCTACAGGAGGCGACGACCCTTTAGTAGCAGTAGAGTACAGTAGGCCTGTATTGATAAGGTGATGGGGGAGAGGTGCAACGAGTGTGTGCAACAGCCCTGGCAGCCCTTGCAGCGACCTACAAAATATACCTTGTATGAGATTACTAGGAGTGACGACCCTAGACAGGATCTATGTTGGGATTGATATAAGGGAAGTACCTTAGTTTCCCAATCCTTCTGTTTGAATGGACTAATAACAACTCGGAAATGATATCACCATGCTATTGCATGTGTCTGGAAGATGTGGAGGACTTGAGGGTCGATTGCATGCCGCGGTCGTAAGATGGTGTCGTATGAGGGAGATCATCGGTGAGGGTATACATCACGTCGTGTCATATTGCATTAACAACAGTATTAGGATTGTTTGATTTACTGCTTTACTATTATCGCATGTTTGATTTGATAACATGCTAATCTCTGCTCTCTTATCCCACTGAGTTGATCACTCACTCCCACGTTACGGGATGGTGTTTCCGGACACCTACCAGTCCCTATTGTGATTACAGATGATGGCCCGGCCTGCGAGGCGGAGCTGGACTTGATGATGAGGAGGAGGATTCCTCATTTATGCGTGTTCTGATTGACGGGATTACAGGGAGGTTGATTAGATGCCTTGACACTTGTCATTTTATATTCTTAGTGCACTCATGTATATTCGTTTTGTTTACTTTTGGAGTATACATGTATGTATATAACCTGCTAACATGTTCATACTCTGGAGACATACAACAGTTTATATATGTTATCATACTATCACAGTCTTTCGCTTATTAATTCAACTGTCTCTGGAGTATGATATGCTGTTCTGGCTTAATCTCACTCATGTTTAATACATTAACACTGACAATATTCAATCATACACATTTATGTTGCATAAGTGATATTCTGGAACTCGGGAGTGGAGTTTTTACTCGACCCCCCGATTTTCAGGGTGTTACATTGATATATATGTGACAACTCCTTGACGGAAGGTTTGCCTTAATATGTAATGTGGTCGACGTACATGATGTATGTAGAATAGTATAGTCTAGGTGTTTGTATAAATGTCTGAAAGAGTTCGTATTTAGTAAAGTGTGATTTATAAGGTTGTTGAGATATAAATCTCAATCTCCCTACTTGTGTGAATGATTTCCTCCATGAATTGTTTAGTCTGAATTATTCATGTTAGCTATGTGTATGATTTCCTCCATGTATTGCATTTATATTTGAGTTATATTTCATAATAGGTTCATTGAATGGAGAATATGAATCAAATGCCTGTTATTGAGATTGTATGTGTTTGGGACTATATTACAGTCCAGGTAGTCGGTAACAGTATTTAAACTGGTGGTTAAGGTTGATTTGCTATACAGGATGTGTTCGACGAATCTAATTCATACTTGGGATGTTCGACAGTGGTTAGGCCACACAGAGTGCTTATGCATTCCATGTCGATCAACTCAATATGCGCTTGGCCTGGTTGAGCTTATCAACTAACCCGATTGACCGATATATGTTCACCATGTTTGGTCGCTACTGTTTGAATCTAAGGCACTGAACTCACTAGTGAAAATCCCATTAACCTTGGTACCGTGATCCCCTAAGACTCATGAGCCAGACATGGTGGTATGGGATATCATGGTTGAGCTTTCGGCCTACCCTGGGGCGACAAGCCTCCCCGTAGTGACCAGTGAGCATCCTACTCTCGTGAGCCGATTATGGTGGTATGGGACACTATATTCGTGCTGTCGGCCTACACTGATTGGTGGCGAGCCCTCTGTAGTAACCTCGAGTATATCCTGACACTGCATATGGGTGATGAGCCTTATTGTACTATCTAGGATATAACTAGACATGTATTGATTGGTGACGAGCCCTTTACAGTGATTTTAAACCGTAACATCGTATGAGATTTCCTAGGACTGACGACTCTAGAATGGATCAGTGTCTGGGAATTGATATAAGGGAGGTGTTTAGCTTTCAATCCTGCTGTATGAAAAGGACTAATAAGAACTAGATAATCATGCTCATAACATTGCACTGCATGTGCCGTTGGCGTTGGTGTAGAGCACTGAGGAAGTGACTGACATGCGTGACCGTAAGATGAAGATCTGTAACACCCCGGATTTTGGCCAAACCTGGGATTAGACGTCCTTAGGCAATGGGTCAACTAAAACACCTAGAGAATCGCTCAGAACCCAATTCCATAGCCAAAGAAATCACTTAGGATTAATTCCTTTAGAAAATAAGTGTAAGTTAGCTAGCGCAACGCTAGAGTAGCTGGGAAACAGTCCCTGATCGCTTTAAATACATTCTACAAGATCCAAAACTTGTAGAATCCATGGTACTATAATACTCTATAACCTCGGATCAAACCCTAAACCGGTTTGTTCTCTGGACCACTTTGAAAATCTGTATTGGATCTAGACCGCGCGTCGAAAGTCCGATACCTACTATCTTAGACCGTTAGAATTGCCTAGCTAGACTTGACAATCATTTCGAAAATCAAGTCCAACCGATAATCACATGTTATTTCATTGAGCCTGGACTGAAGAGAGTAAGAATAGGGCAGAATTGGAATTTGAAATTCAAATCTGGCACACGACTTGACGTGTCAGTATTAAGCGTTCTGACCGTCAGAATTCAGCCAAATTACACCCTCGGATCAGGAAAAATTTCTATTTCATATCATGAGAATTGTAGACCTGATTTACGTGCGGTGACCGCTGAACTGAAACTGGACCGCCACGTGCGATCTGCGAACCCTGCTGGACTGAAAACTTAATGTGTGCTAGATCCAGTATGCATGAGCTTAAGTCCGATCGCGTTCGGCCAGGGGACCACCAGAAATGGGTTTTTGGACCGAAACAGCCTCGAATTAGATATAACCTAAGTAAACTTTGTTCCCGAGCCTATTCCGGGCATTTTTGAGCTTATAAAAGGGGTTGAAACCCTCACTCCTCTCTCTCATCCGAATTTGAGAAAAACCCTAGATTGGGAGAGAGAAAAGGTGAGAGTTTGTGAGAGAGAGAGTAGGAGAGAATTTTCTGCTGCTGGTGCTACCTGCTGCACGTGCTTTAGCAACACGCTCCGATCACTTGGCCGGTGATTTCTCCATATTTTTAGGTAAGAAAATACCCTAAAAGTTGCTGATTTAGTGTTCCTTCATTTCCGTAGCAAAATAGCTGATGCATCTTGTAAAGGTTGTCTATTCGCCATAGACGAAGCGTATACGCTTCGTTCGAAACGATACGTTTATAAGAGATAAGGTGTGGATTTTAGACGCTTTGATTGACTGTTTCCAAAGCTTTCAATGTCGTTTAATAGTAGATTATCGACGGCATCGCCGTTTGACATGTACAACATGCTGTCCGTTTCCTGTTTCGTAAACTAACGAAGAATATGAGATTTAGGGCATTTTAGTCATTTGTAGGAAATACTGTTTTCATTCATATTTTGCTGATGTAATTGACATGGCTTATTGTCGTATTAGAATGTTAGGAATATGTGCATAATTAGTTTGGCGAAGAGATTCGCCTAAATGCGCACTTCGGGTCGACATACTATATGTAGACTTAAGTGTGTAGTGTAAGTGTTTGTATAAATGCTTGTATTAGTATGTATTGAATTAAATGGTGATATGAATTAGTTTGAGATTGATTTCTCAATTAATATACTGATGTGAATGATTTCCTACATGTTAGTTATATGCATGATTTCATTGTATGTATGAAATGCATGTGTTTCAAGATTTGCTTAAGTTGTATGTTATAACATGTGTTAACATGCTCACATGTTGTATTCCATTTCCAATACTCTTACCTGATTGCTGATGTGGATTCATGATTGTTTGGGACTATACCTAGTCCAGGCAGTCGGTAACCGAGCAAATTCGTGGTTAGCTTATCTTTGCCACGAACGACGCGTCGATGAATGCGAGTCCTGTTCTGGAGTTGGCGGCAGTGGTTAGGCCACATGAAGTGTTTTACGCACTTCATGTCGTTCAACTTGAGATGCGATCGTGCTAGTCAAGCCCATCAAGTAACCCGACTGGCCATTGTATGTTCACCCTGCATGAGTCATAACTGCTTGAACCTAGGGTACTGAACTTACCATTGTAAACCCTGTTAACCATGGTACCTTGATCCACGAAGACTCATGAGCCGGGCATGGTGGTATGAGACACCGTGGTCGAGCTGTCGGCCTACGCTGGGGCCACAAACCTCCCCGTAGTGACCAGTGAGCACCTAGTCTCGTGAGAAGATTATGGTGGTATGGGACACTATATTCTTGTTGTCGGCCTACACTGATCAGGCGACGAGTCCTTTGTAGTGACCGCGAGCGTATTCTGAGTCTACGGGAGGCGACGACCCTTCCGTAGCAGTAGAGTACAGTAGGCCTATATTGATAAGGTGATGGGAGAGCGGAGCAACGAGTGCGTGCAACAGCCCTGGCAGCCCTTGCAGCGACCTACAAAATATATATCTATGAGATTACTAGGAGTGACGACCCTAGACAGGATCTGTGTTGGGATTGATATAAGGGAAGTACCTTAGTTTCTCAATCTTGCTGTTTGAATGGACTAATAACAACTCGAAAATCATATCACCATAACATTGCATGTGTCGGGAAGATGTGGAGCACTTGAGGGATGATTGCATGCCGCGGTCATAAGATGGTGTCGTATGAGGGAGATTGTCAGTGAAGGCATACATCACGTCATGTCATATTGCATTAACAACAGTATTAGGATTGTTTGATTTATTGCTTTACTATTAGCGCATGATTGATTTGATAACATGCTAATTTCTGCTCTCTTATCCCACTGAGGTGATCACTCACTCCCACATTACGGGATGGTCTTTCCGGACACCCACCAGTCCCTATTGTGATTGCAGATGATGGCACTGCTTGAGAAGCAGAGCTGGACATGATGATGATGTGGAGGATCTCTCCTTTATGCGGATCTGATTGACGGGATTACAGGGAGGTTGATTAAATGCCTTGACACTTGTCATTTTATATTTTTAGCGCACTCATGTATATTCGTTTTGTTTACTTTTGAAATATACATGTATGTGTATAACCTGGTAACATGTTCACACTCTGGAGACATACAACAGTTTATATATGTTATACATACTATCACAGTCTTCCGCTTGCAAATTTAACTGTCTCTGGAGTATGATATGCTGTTCTGGCTTAATCTCACTCATGTTTAATACATTATCACAGAAAACATTCAATCATACATATCTATGTTGCATAAATAACATTTTGAAACTCGAGAGTTGGGTTTTTGCTCGACCTCCCGATTTTCGGGATGTTACAAGATCGCAGAGGGAGATTGTGATGAGGGCATGCATCATTCCCTCATATCATTCTTGCTTTAATAAGAGTATCTAGGACATGTTTGATTGTACTGCTTTATCATTACTGTTTGATTAAATTGATAACATATTAACCTTTGTTGTATAGTTCCACAGAGTTGATCACTCACTCCCACATTCTGGGATGGTGCTTAAATACCAAACAGACTCTGACTTAGCTGCAGGTGACGGTGATGCCCGCGAGGTGGAGTTAAAGTTTGACAAGGATGAGGAGGCTTTCTCGTTCATGTAGTTCTCAGGCGGGTTCATGTGAGCCTTATCCTAATTGGCAGGGATTTTGGGTTATGATTGTATTGATTTATCATAGTTTGATACCTGTATTTTGAGACACAGTTTGTACTTATTGTCCAGGCAGAGCACGCATATTTTAGGGATTAGCTTGGTTTATATATTGATTTAAGACTTTCGCTTGCATTTTCTCGCTATCCCTGAATTATGTCTACTAATTTAGCTTAATCTATTTCATGTTTTATGCACTAATATAGACAACATACATCCATCATTAATTATGTTGCATAAGTGATGTTTTAGAACTCGGGAGCTGAGTTATGTTCGACCCCTAAATTTTAGGACATTACAAGTTCGTATCAGAGCATGATCTAAATTAAACTGGACCTGGGTTATGGTCACACGACGCATGTTAACACCACTATAGCATAGGAGGGTGTGAGAACAATTTAGAAACAGGTTTAGGACTCCTAGTTTTGTTGCTGGAAAAAGTTTACTGAAAATGATCACCAAGATTAAGTCCATGCACACTCCTGATCACACATGATGACCCCAAATCACTTTTAGACCATCAATCGATGGGTTTAGATCATGTTTCAATCCATTTCAGCTATTAGAAATCGGTAATTATCCATATATATCAGTTTTGTTCTAAATCGACCCGAATCGAGTCAAACCGAACTAAGGGCCTAATTGGGGCTGTTTTAGAGGGACCCAGGGTGGGACCCATGTCAATTTGGACCTGAGGGGGGGGGGGGGGAGGACCTCACCAGTGGGGCGAGCCCTCGCCGGGAGGTCCAGAGACTGGCGAGGCCTTGTCGACCGGCCGGCTCGTCCGGGCTGGGCCAACGGGACGATGATGTTTGGGGACTTGTGGACCCCACTAGTCCACGGTTTTTTGATTAAAACCCTCCCAATCACCTACTTCCTTCATAAAATATACCTCTAAGCTCTCTCTTTTCTTCAAAACATCCCATTTCTCTCTCAAATAGCCTTTTCAATCTTTCTTTCCTTCATTTTCCTTCAAGCCTCACGTCTTTCCACCATTCTCAGCTATACCCATCTTCTAAACCCTCCATTTCCTTTGAGTTGAGTTCCTAAATGCCCCATTTAAGTCTCAAATTCGTGCAAACCCAATACCCATCCTATATTGTCATTTTCTTTTCTCAATATCCCCTTCCTTTGAGCCTTTACAACCTCTTTGAGGCCCAGATCCATGGAGACCCATATAACTCATCCCTTTCTTTCATTTTCTTCACTTTTTCATGGCTTTTATGGAGGTTGTTGTGGCCATATTCTCCATTTCCTCCATCCTTTCTTTTATGGGAAAGAAGAGAGCCCCCATTGATGAAGCCGAGCCTAGTCGCCCAACCTGTTCAAGAAGACCGAGGGGTGCCGCCGCTAGTTCAAACGCCACTCGTGAATTGCAGACGAAGCAGGATCTAGATCCCCATGCTCCATTAGGAAGATCTCTGTTGACGGAGTTGTCCCATGGTGTTTTTGAAGGCCACAGGGTCCTGTTTGAAGCTCATGTTGATGCGCGGTTGTTAGAGAATTTTTTTTGTTCGAGCGCCTAATTGAAGCCGGGTGGGGTTCATTATTTGAAGGTGAGAATCGTACTAATGTGGATATTGTTCGAGCTTTTTATGCCCACATCCGAGAGCTAACACTATAGCCCTTACAATTTAGAATTTTGATTGGAAGAGATTGGGTGGCTACAGTTGACACTGCTTTGATATCTTATATTCTGAATGTGCCACTTGAAGAGGTTCATGCCAGTGGGAAGAATCTAAATAGTGCACGTGAGAGGAATCGCCGCACACGGTTCCTTTGTGGTCGTCTGGTTGAATGATAGCCCAACAGAAGCCTCTTAGCGATGAATATGACAGACGACTTTTGTTTGCTTCACCACATCTGTACGTTCAATGTCTATCTAAGCTGGAGCAATCGCAGCGAGTGCACGCACCTGATGGTAGATTTCTTATATCAGGTGGGGCAGGGAGAGAAGCTTTGTGTGCCTACGTATGTCTTGCGACAGATAATCCTTATCGTACGTTCGAATAGAAGGACTGAATCTCTCCCGTTCGGCTGACTCATATGCAGGATTACACTTGAGTTTGGCTACAGGCTTGGGGCGGAGTTGCCAGTGCCAGTCCATTACATTTCTAAGACTACTCTTAATTAGATGGAGATCGGGCCTCGGCAATGGCAAGCCCTCCTTGAGGAGAGGGAGGTTGAGTCTAAAAGTAAAGAAGAAGAAGAGAGCGGTGAAGAAGGTGGAACAAATATAAAAGAGGAAGCAGAGCAGAATGAAGAAGAAGAGGAGGCTCAGGATACTGATGAGAGTCCTCCTCCTGTGACTCAGGAGCATGATCCTGATAGGGCTGATAGAGAAGCCCGATTGGTTAGGCTTGAGGAGGGCCAAACCACTCTTCAACAGGATATTATGGATCTACGGGGCCTCGTGAAGCATAAGTTTAAGAAAGTAACCCTCACTTTAAGGACGATCCTGTGTTGTTTGCAGGATAAGGGTGTCTCTCCTCCATCACCAGATTTCGATGAATAAGCTTTATGTAGTTGTTGTTAGTCTGTTAGTTGTTTGTTTTGTGTGTGGTTTGGTGGTTGTTTGATAGTTTGGTAGTTGTTTAGTATTTGAAGCCTAGTGTTTGAATCTTAGTTGTTTTGCTCACATGCTTTCTCCTTCGCGATTCATGTAATGCTACATTTCATGTATTATAACAATTTTGTCAATGAAATGCATGTTATTTCTTTCCCTTATGAAGTTAATGTCGTGGATGGACTGTGTGAATGCTTAATCTCATTGGTTACTACCCTCTGTTGTGTGAAGGGTATGCCACCTAAGGGCTCGAGATCTTCGGCCCGTCTCTCTCTGGGTGATTCGCTTGGCGGGGCCCTTGCCCTGAGCGATAGTCATATAGACCCCCATTTGGGCCCATCTCATTCTGATCTCATGCCAGGTTCTCAGCTCGCTTTTGGTCGTGTTGCTGGGCCACCTCCTATGACACCTTCTGTGGTGCCTCATGTCACACCCTCGGTTCCTGAGTAGAACCATACATCTGTGTCGACGCCTTCTACATTACAATTTGCTCCTCCTCCGAATAGGGTAGAGCAGATGATGTTGTTGATGCAGCAGCAACAGATACAGCAGCAGGAGCATCAGATTCTGTAGCAACAACAGTTCTTGACCTCCATGGCTAGTATCTTTGCTCAGTCGATGGGGGTGACTCCACCTGCCTTGCCCTTACACCCAGCCAGGAATACTAGTGCTAGTGGTACATTCGAGCAATTTCAGCGCTTGCGGCCTCCTACGTTTGTGGGTATTCACAGACCCAAGGAGGCTGAGTATTGAATTGACCGCATCTCTAAGATGCTAAGACTATTGCGCTGTTCCTAGGCGGAGCGGTTGAGCTTACCACCTTCATGTTTAAGAAGGAGGCAAGCTTATGGTGGGATAGCATCATCCGTACAGTTGCAGAGGGATTTGTATGGAAGTGGGAGGCATTTGAGGCACGCTTTCATGAGAAGAATTTTTTAGTCACTTACTAACACGAGAAGGAGAGTGAGTTCTTTCTCCTTCACCAGGGAGGAATGTTGGTGACTGAGTACGAGAACTAGTTTATGGAGCTGGGCAGGTATGCTTCTTTAATTCTGGATGATCAGCTGTTAAGGATGTGGTATTTTTCTGAGGGTCTGTGGCCTAAGATTCGATCGAAGATGTGCTGTGCAAGCATCTTTTCCTATGCTAAGTTGGTGAGCATGTCCTTGCGAGCTGAGCAGGACGAGTATAGGTTGTCCCACATGCATGCACCTATGGCTCCCAAGCCGCGACCTAATTTTCTGATTAGGCCTTTCCTTGGTAAGAGGCCTCGTATCAATTCACCACCGGGGTTTACGGCATCTCCTACCCATGTGAGGCGTCCTGATGTGTGGTGCAGCTACTGTAAGAAGCTAGGCTACGTTGAGGTGTCTTATTTTTCCAGGATGCGAGATAGTGGTTTCTCGCAGCCTTAGAGGATCGGTCGTTCGATGCCTCAGGCTATTTCTGCACAACCCCTTCGATCAACACCAGCTCATCCTTCCTTCAGACCACCAACACCCCGATTCAGGCCGCCACAATGGCCCATGGTTCCTCCACTACATCGCCCACAACAGGCTCAGGTTCATGAGCTCACAACTGAGGTGCCCGAGGCAGATTCAGTACTGACATCATTTAAGGTTCCTGCTTACATCCTAGGTATGCTTATCTTCTTGTTGGTGGACATTGGGTCCACTATTTCTATCATCTCTTGTGCTGCGGTCAAGTGGTTAGGTTTGGTTGCGGCTCTTGCGAAGGGAGTGAGACTCACGACAGCTATAGGGACTACTTCAGATATTACTCGGACCTGTGAGTCTTTCTTGATAGATTTGGATAGCAAGACAGTGGTCATCGACCTGATTGTCACCCCATTGTGTCACTATGATGTTATATTTAGGATGGATTGTCTTATGAAGATGAGAGCAGAGATTGATTGCGAGGCCAGAGTTGTGACAGCCTATGGACCTGAGGGCACAGTCTTTTCATTTCTAGTTCAGGTCAGTTGGTCTTGTCATGTTAGCAGCTACGCTTCTTTGTTAGAGAGTTCTGATCTTCCGACGTTAGAAGTTATGCCAGTGCTTCGTGATTTCTCTGATGTGTTTGAGAAGATTCCAGGGCTTTCTCCTCGGTACGAGATTGACTTCACTATCGATCTTGTGCCCGGTGTGACACCTATTTCCCCACCGACGTATCATATGCCTCCATGTGAGATGGAAGAACTGAGGAGACAGATTGATGTTTTGCTAGAGGCAGGCTTTATTCGACCGAGTGTGTCACCTTGGGGAGCGCCCGTCTTATTTGTGAAGAAGAAAGACGGTTCTCTGTGATTATATATTGACTATCGCAGGTTGAATCAGGTGACAGTGAAGAACAAGTATCCCTTACCTAGGATTGATGATCTGTTCGATCAGCTGAAGGGGGCACGTTATTTCTTGAAGATAGATTTGCAGTCTGGGTATCATCAGTCGTGCTTCAGGGATGAGGACATCCAGAAGACTGCGTTCAAGACCAGTTTTGGTCATTATGAGTTCCTTGTAATGTCTTTTGGACTCACGAATGCTCCGACCGTGTTCATGGATCTGATGAACAGTGTTTCAGTCATTTTTGTTCCGGTTCATCATTGTCTTTATCGATGACATTTTAATATACTCCACGAGTCGGGAAGTGCACGAGGAGCACCTAAGAGCGGTATTGAATACTCTCAGGGAGAATTAGTTGTTCACACAGTATAAGAAGTGCGACTTCTGGAAGGAAGAAGTTAAGTTCCTAGGATATGTGGTGTCCAAGGAAGGTATTGCTGTAGACCTCACTAAGGTTGCTGTGATTCAGGATTGGAAGTAGCCTGGTTCAGTTATTGAGGTGAAGAGTTTTCTGGGTCTGGTAGGTTACTATCGACGATTTATTCGAGACTTTTCCAAGATTGCCAGACCATTGTCTCAGTTGACACGGAAGGATTTGAAGTTTTCCTGGGATGAAAAGGCTGAAGCAACTTTTCAAGAGCTGAAGGACAAGTTGACATACGCTCCTGTGCTAGTATTGCCAGAGCAAGGGGTTAAGTATACGATATATACTGACGCATCTCGTGTTATTCTGGGTTGTGTCCTGATGCAGAAGGACAGGGTGATTGCTTATGCCTCTAGACAGTTGAGGAAGCACGAGGAGAATTATCCCACGCACGACCTAGAGTTGGCAGCTATCATCTTCGTACTAACACTCTGGAGACATTACCTCTACGGAGAGGAGTTCGAGCTCTTTTGCGACCACAAGAGCCTTATATATATATTCTCGCAGTGAGACTTGAATAAGAGGCAGCGCCGATGGATGGAAACCTTGAAAGACTTTAAGTTCGAGGTCTCCTACCATCTGGGCAAGGCAAACCTTGTGACAGATGTGTTGAGCCATAAGAAGACTATAGAATTTATGGCTCCGCTTATGGTTGCAGAATGGGATATGGTGGAGTTTGTGTGAGACTTTAAGCAGAAACTCATAGTGGAAGAGCCGTATGAAGTCGTCGCACATGTTCGTGTACAGCCCCTCGTAGATGGTCGGATTATCGAGGCTCAGGTAGGCGATGAGCTTCTAGTGAAGATGAAGGAGCGGGTCGGTACATATGAGGACTCTAAGTGGACTATTGGTACGGATGGGGGCTTGCGTTATCGAGGCCACCTATGCGTTTCAGACATTCCTGACTTGAGACGAGAGGTTCTCGAGTCAGCCCACAGTTCGAGACTTGCGATACATCCAAGTAGCACGAAGATGTATCAAAATATGAAAAGATCGTACTGGTGGGATAATATGAAGGTTCACATTGCTGAGTTCGTATCCCATTGTCTCACGTGTCAGTGGGTTAAGGCAGAGCATCCCGACCTCCTGGATTGCTTCAGCCCATGCCCATAGCTGAATGAAAGTGTAATTGAATGGAAGTGGGACTTTATTTCCGGACTGCCGAAGACGAGGAAGGGACATAACTCTACTTAGGTGATCGTTGATAGGTTGACGAAGTCAGCTCATTTCCTACCGATCAGAGTTACGAATTCTGCAGATGAGTTGGCTAGATTGTATATCAAGGAGATTGTACGTCTGCATGGAGTTTTCTTGGAGATCGTGTCAAATCGAGACATGTGATTCACATCTATCTTCTGGACTCGTATCAAGGAAGCAATGGGTGTGAAGTTGAAGTTCAGTACCACGTTCCATCCGCAAACAGACGGGCAAACGGAGCGTGTGAATCAGGTGTTGGAAGATATGTTACGGGCTTGTGTATTGGATTTCAAGGACAGTTGGGATGTCTGTCTTCCGTATGCAGAGTTCACGTATAACAACAGTTTTTAAGTGAGTATTGGTATGGCTCCCTATGAGGCACTGTATGGTCGCCCATGTAGAGTGCCGCATTGTTGGGCAGAAGTGGGCGAGAAGACTATGATTGGCCCAGAGTTGGTTCAGGCGACCTTAGAGAAAATTGAAATTATTAGGCGTCGACTGCTCTCAGCATAGAGCAGGCAGAAGAGCTACACTGATACGAGGCGGCGACCACTTGAGTTTGATGTTGGGGACCATGTATTCCTTAAGGTTTCCCCTATGCGAGGAGTTCTTCGGTTTGGTAAGAAAGGGAAGCTCACGTCGAGATTCATTGGCCCATTCCAGATACTTGATCGAGTGAGGGCAGTAGTGTATCGCCTTGCTTTGCGCACACCACTCACAGGCGTGTACAGCGTATTCCATGTGCCCATGTTGAAGAAGTACATTCCTGATCCTTTGCATATTATCAGATGGGAGCTGGTGCAGTTGAGCGAGGATACCACTTATGAACTGCGACCGACGCGTATTTTGGATAAGAAGGAGCAGGTATTGCGTAGCAAGGTTATCCCCACTTGTGAAGGTACTGTGGACGCATCATAGTGAAGAAGAAGCTATGTGGGAGACTGATGCTGAGGTTAGGAAGAATTACCCCCAGATTCTCGAGGAGTATGAGAAGGTACAAATTTCAAGGATAAAATTTTTTTCTTAAGGGGGTGGATTGTAACGTCTTAGAAAAATTCGTACTTAGACCCGAGTATCACCTTTAGCAGAAATCATTCAAGATTAAAATTTTTAGAAATTTAATGTGAATTAACTAGCGCTAAACTAGATTACATGTGAAATTAGTACCAATAACTTTTAATATGATTTATAAGACCCAAAACATATAGAATTGTTAACGCTACATTACCTTGAAATTTAGGATCCAACTCTAAACTCTGTTGCTCTCAGGAGCACTTTGTAACTTCGTATCGGAGCTGGACCGCAAGTCAAAAGTCTAATAGCGATGAACTTAAACCATTATGACCGCCTAGTTGGACTTCACTATCACCTCAAAAATTAAGACCAAACGATGTCCTGAGACCATTTTCTTGAGTCCGGAGTGAAGAGTGTGAGAAAGTGAAGATTTTTAGGAAATTAAATATGATTTTAAGTAATCTGAGTCGTGTCGCTTGCACGCCATTTATAAGCATTCTGACCGTTAGTTTTTTACCCAAATTCACCCTCGGATCAAGAAAGGTAGCCCGTACATGTCAAAGTGCTTGTAGCCTTAATCGAGTTTGGATGACCGTTGAACTAAAACTAGTCCATCACGGACGATCTGGGAACCCGATCAGACTGAAAACTTAATTTTCTTAAGATCTAATACTAGTGAGCTTAAGTCTGACCACATTTGATAAGAGGACTTCCAGAAGTGTTCCGTTGGATCAGAAAGAGTCTGATTTGGTTATAATCTAAGTATACCTAGGCCTTAGGGCTATTTCCGTCGCTTTTAGGCTTATAAAAAGGCCTTAAACCCTCATTCTCAAATCCCATACGAATTTCCTAAACCCTAGCCACTTCAAGAGAGAGAAAAGAGAGAGAATGTAAGAGAGAACCTGGTATTTCTTCTTGGAATTCTTCCCAGTTCTTCTACGTATCGATCCTGCGTATCTGAATCATTATTCCGGCGATTCTGATTCCGTTCTTGGGTAAGCTAAGAAACTCGAACCTATTTTGAAGCTTAGAATAGTTGAAGTGAAGTTATAGCTAACTTGTTTCATGACTTAGGTAGCGTATCCACTGTCGACGAAGACTTATCGTCTGAATCATATCTATTATGCATTTTCTAGTTTAAGGTGCGAACTATATACATTTAGGTTATAGTTTTCAAGACTTTTAATATTAGATAATGATTTATTCTTGACATGGATGCTATTACACATGCCAAATGCGCTATCCATTTTGATTTACATATATGTATAACCTATGTTATAAATAGGGTATTTCATGTACATGTTAGAATACGCGTATACGTATGGAATTTGATGTTATGATTGCCATGATTATTTGTCATAGATATATGCTTGATATGTATGCGACAACTCCTTGACGAAAGGATTTACCTTAATATGTAATGTGGTCGACGTACATGATGTATGTTGAATAGTGTAGTCTTAAGTGTTTGTATAAATGTCTGAATGAGTTCATAGTTAGTAAAGCGTGATTTATAAGGTTGTTGAGATATAAATCTCAATCTCCCTACTTGGGTGTATGATTTCCTCCATGAATTGTTTAGTCTGAATTATTCATGTTACCTATGTGTATGATTTCCTCCATGTATTGCATTTATATTTGAGTTATATTTCATAATATGTTCATTGAATGGAGAATATGAATCAAATGCCTGTTATTGAGATTGTATGTGTTTGGGTCTATATTACAGTCCACGTAGTCGGTAACAGTCTTTAAACTGGTGGTTGAGGTTGATTTGCCACGCAGGATGTGTTCGACGAATCTGAGTCGTACTTGGGCTGTTCGACAGTGGTTAGGCCACACGGAGTGCTTATACATTCCATGTCGATCAACTCAATGTGCGCTTGGCCTAGTTGAGCTTATCAACTAACCCGATTGACTGATGTATGTTCACCATGTTTGGTCGCTACTGTTTGAATCTAAGGCACTGAACTCACTAGTGAAAATCCCATTAACCTTGGTACCGTGATCCCCTAAGACTCATGAGCCAGACATGGTGGTATGGGACACCATGGTCGTGCTGTCAGCCTATGCTAAGGCGATGAGCCTCCCCATAGTGACCAGTGAGCATCTTACTCTCGTGAGTCGATTATGGTGGTATGGGATACTATATTCGTGCTGTCCGCCTACACTGATTGGTGACGAACCCTCTATAGTGACCTTGAGTATATCCTGACACTGCATATGAGCGACGAGCCTTATTGTAGTATCTGGGATATAACTAGACATGTATTGATTGGTGACGAACCCTTTACAGCGATCTAAAACTGTAACATCGTATAAGATTTCCTAGGACTGACGACCCTAGAATGGATCAGTGTTTGGGAATTGATATAAGGGAGGTGTCTTAGCTTCTCAATCCTGATGTATGAAAAAGACTAATAAGAATAAGATAATCATGCTCATAACATTGCATTACATGTGCCGTTGGCATTGATTTAGAGCACTGAGGAAGTGACTGACATGCGCGACCGTAAGATGAAGATCGCAGAGGGAGATTATGGTGAGAGCATGCATCATTCCCTCATATCATTCTTGCATTAACAAGAGTATTTGGGACATGCTTGATTGTACTGCTTTATCATTATTTCTTGATTGATTGATAACATGTTAACCTTTGCTGTATAGTTCCACTGAGTTGATCACTCACTCCCACGTTCTGGGATAGTGCTTAAACACCAACTAGACTCTGACTTAGCTGCAGGTGACGGTGATGCCTGCGAGGCGGAGCCGGAGTTCGACGAGGACGAGGAGGCTTTCTCATTCATGCAGTTCTTAGGCGGGTTCATGTGAGCCTTGTCCTGATTGGCGGGGATTCTGGGTTATGATTGTATTGATTTATCACAGTTTGATACCTGTATTTTGAGACACAGTTTGTACTTATTATCCAGGCAGAGCACCCATATTTTGGAGATTATTTTGGTTTATATATTGATTTAAGACTTTCACTTGCATTTTCTTGCTATTCCTGAATTATGTCTGTTGATTTGGCTTAATCTACTTCATGTTTTATGCACTAATACAGACAACATACATCCATCATTCATTTTGTTGCATAAGTGAAGTTTTAGAATTTGGGAGCTGAGTTATGCTCGACCTCCGAATTTCAGGGCGTTACACGACAGCTCGACTACGGTGTCCCATACCACCATGTTCGGTTCATGAGTCTTAGTGGATTGAGGTACCAGGATTAACGGGATTACACTGGTAAGTTTGGTACCCTAGATTCAAGCAAGAGCGTCCATACATGGTGAACATACATCGGGACAATCGGGTTTCTTGACAAGCTCGACTAGCACGAGCTCACGTTGAGTTGATCGACATGAAGTGTGTAAACACTCCGTGTGGCCAAACCACTGCTGACAACTCTAGTACGGCTCGGGTTCGTCAAACACGCCCTATATAGCGAATCAAACTCAGCCATGAATTCAAGCCTGTTACTGAATGCCTAGACCATAACATGCCTCCAATCATGTACAATTTCAATAATAGACATTTAATTCAAATTCCACATTCATATGAGCATGGTATAAAATATAACTTAAACATGAATACAGTACATGGAGGAAATCATACACATAGTTAGCATGAATAAAATAGGCTAAATATAACATGGAGGAAATCATACACACAAGTAAAGTGATTGAGATTCATATCTCAATACCCTTAAAAATCATACTTTACCTATTTCTAACCCATTCAGGCATTTACACAAACACTTAGAATACAATATTCGACACACATCACGTATGTTAACATATTGCATATTTGGGAAAATCCTTTTGCTATGGAGTTGTCACATACATAACAAGTATGTATTAACAACAATTAATCATGGCAATCACTACATCAGATTTCATATGCATACAAACATTTTAACAAACACATGGAATACTCTATTTACATGTAACATCCCAAAAAATCGAGGGTCGAGCATAAACTCCACTCCCGAGTTCCAGAACATCACTTATGCAATATTTTCAATGATTGATGAATGTCAGCTGTATTAGTGTATAAAACATGAAGTAGATTAAGCTAAAACAACATATCATACTCCAGAGACAATTAAATTTCGTAAGCGGAAGACTGTGATAAATATATAAAATGTATAATTGATTGTAAGTCTCCAGAGTGTGAACATGTTACCAGGTTAACTAAATACATGTATACTCCAAAAATAGAAAGAAAAGGATATACATGGGTGTTTAAATAAAAGAAAAAATACCAAGTGTATTGACATCTAATCAGTAACCCTATAACCCCGTCGATCAGAACCTGCATATAGGAGAAATCCTCCTCAACATCATAAATTTCAGCTCTACTTCACGAGTATCGCCATCATCTAAAACTAAAATGGGGATGTTTGGTGTGGCCAACACCGTCCCGTAACGTGGGAGTGAGTGATCAACTTAGTGAAAACTATATACAGCAAAGGTTAACATGCTATCAATTCAATCAAACATTAATGATAAAGCAGTACAATTAAACATGTCCTAGATACTCTTGTTAATGCAAGGATGATATGAAAGAATGATGCATGCCTACATCATCTAACGATCGCGGCATGAATCACTTCCTCAGTGCTCTATCACCAACCCCGTTAGCACATGCAATGTGATGATATGAACATGCTAACCGAGTTCTTATTTGTCCTTTTCATACAGCAAGATTGGGAAGCTAAGACACCTCCCTTATATCAATTCCCAACATTAATCCGTTCTAGGGTCGTTAGTCCTAGGGATTCTCATACGATGTTACAGTTTAGGTCGCTGCAAGGGCTGCCAAGGCTGTTGCGCGCAATCATTACACCACTCCCCCATCACCTTATCAATATAGGCCTACTTATATCCTCAAGACTGTAACAGAACTCGTCGCCCTTATGCAGTGTCAGGATAAACTCAAGGTCACTACAGAGGGCTCGTCACCAATCAGTGTAGGCCGACAGCAAGAATATAGTGTCCCATACCACCATAATCTGCGAGTAGGGTGTTCACTGGTCACTATGGGGAGGTTTGTGGCTCCAGCTTAGGCTAACAGCATAACCACAGTGTCCCATACCACCATGCCCGGCTCATGAGTCTTAGGGGATCACGGTACCAAGGTTAACGGGAGTTTCACTGGTAAGCTCGGTCTCTTAGATTCAAATAGTAGCGACCAAACATGGTGAACAAACATCAGTCAATCGGGTTAGTTGATAAGTTCAACTAGGCCAAGCGCACATTGAGTTAAAAGACATGGAATGCATAAGCACTCCGTATGGCCTAACCACTGCCGAACATCCCAAGTACGACTCAGATTCGTTGAACTCATCCTGTGTGGCGAAAATGACCTCAACCACTATTTACAGAACGATTACCAATTACCTGGACTGTAGCATAGCCCCAATCATGTACAAGCTCAATAACAGGCATACGATTCATATCCTACATTCATTTGAACAATCATAAAATATGACTTGAACATAAATACAATACATGAAGGAAATCATACGCACATGTAATATGATTCATCTAGGTTAATCAATCCATGAAGGAAATCATACCCACAGTTAACGTGGTCGGGAATCATATTTCAACAACCTTAACTATCTCATTTTACTAACTACTAACTCACTTAGGCATTTACACAAACACTTAGATTATACATTATATCATACATATTTTGCATTCATTAGCATACGTATTAGGGCAAATCCTTTTGTCAAAGGGTTATCGCCTATACAACAATCGTATATCCATGACAATTAGTCATGGCAAGCACGAAAGCGAACTCCATACTCATGCAATCACTTTCACAAACACTCAGACTACACAATATGACATACCCCACATATGTTGATAAACATGCATTAGGCTAATCCATTCACCCAAAAGATGATGAACATGCATCTAGCATACATAGACGGCAGTTAATCATGGAAAATACAAATTCATATTTCATACGTACACGGTATTTTCTATAAATACGAGGTATACAGTATATTCAACATAACTAACGTATAACTGAAAAATGAAATAGACAACACTTTATACATGTGAAATAGCATCCTACGCAAGAATAAATCATTACTTAACAATGAAGGTTTTGAAAACCATAACTCAAACGTACATAGTTCGCACCTTACGCCGTAGAAGTGTAACGAATTCAATAGAGACTCTAAGTCATTGTCAACGACTGATTAGCAACCTACAGTATGATTTAAGTTAGCTACTTCACCACTTACACCAATTGAAACCCTAGAACAGGTTAGGGTTAGGCTTTCTTACCTAAGAAGGAAGTTAGAATCACCGGAAAAGTGATTAGATTGTGATGGTTAAGCACGTAGGATAGCAGGGTAGGATAGCAGGAAGATCCTCCCACTTCTCCCACACTTTCTCTCTCTTTTCTCTCTTCTCTCTCCTAGGTTTTCCTAAATTCGTATGGGATGAGAGAGTGAGGGTTTAAGGCCTTTTTATAAGCCCAAAAGCGACGGAAATAGACTTGGGGCCAAGGTATACTTAGGTTATAACCAAATCGGGTCTGTTCCGATCCAACGAAGCACTTCTGGAGGTCCTGTTACTAAATACGGTCGGACTTAAGCTGTCTAATATTGGATCTAGGTCAAGCTAAGTTTTCAGTCCGGTCAGGTTTCCAGATCGACCGTGGCGGACCAGCTTCAATTCAACGGTTACGGGAACTCGATCAGAGCTACAAGTACTATGACATGTAAGGGCCACCTATCCTGATCCGAGGGTGAATTTGGGTTGAATTCTAATGGTCAGAACGCTTAAAAATAATGCGCAAGTGAATCATTCCAGACTACCTAAAATTCTATTTAATTTTCTAAAAATCTTCGCTTTCTCACTTTTTTCACTCTGAACTCAAGGAAACAGTCTCAGGACATCATTTAGCCTTGATTTTTGAGGTGATAGTTAAGTCCAACTAGGTAATCATAATGGTCTAAGTTCATTACTATCGAACTTTCGACGTGCAGTCCAGATCTGATATGAAGTTTCACGATGCTCCCAAGAGCAACTGGGTTTAGAGATTGATTCTAGGTTTCTAGGTAATATAGCGTTAGCAGTCCTACTCATTTTTGGTCTTTTAGTTTATATTTAAAGTGGTTTAAGTCAATTCTACTGAGTATTTAGTTTGGTACTTAATCAAATTCTACCCTAATTATGGCAGAATACGGTCCTAAGGCCATTCTATGCCCCATTTTGGGCACTTCTAGTTATCATATTATTTTAATTATTTTTTTAATGGTTCATCATCAATTTTACCATATCTCCACCAAATTTTATAAGATTTTTAGTTGTAGAAAATTTTCAGAAGCAGCGGCTATCCAACATATGATTTTCAGATAGTTGTCACAACGTCCTACTTTAAACTATATTAAGTATTTTATTATATTTTTTAAATATTTTTATATAAAACTAGACTCATTTATCTTCAATATGGTTTATGAATCACCTAAATTGGAGTTATAAAGAAGGAGATATGATTTTTCAAAGTTAGATGAAATGTGCAGAAAAAATGTAGAAACCAGGCTGCCTGTCGCTGTACGGATGAGGCCTCACCGATTCGGCAATCCCCTCGCCGGTCACTGATCTATTTGGCGAGGGATCACCCCAGGGGCGAAGTCCTTCTCCCCCCCCCCCCCCCCCCCCGAGGATGCCTGAAACATGTAGGACCCACCTTGGATCCCCCCGAATTGAGCCATTTGGGCCCTCGAGTCCGTCGAGGCGTTTATCGAGTCCCGTTTGCAAACTGGAATGAGTTACACAACATAAAATATATAATTTTGGGGTAGAAGAAGCTAATCCATCCAAATAACCTATCTACATCATGAGATTCCAAGAATTTCATAGGCAAAATCCTATTTTATGCATGTACGTACCATTTACGGTAAGTTTTAGTTTAAGTATAGTTCCTCACCTTTTAAACTTTAGGTTTGTGTCTAATATGAAAGTACTTGGAGAAATTCAAAGAATGGGGTGGTGAAAGGTGAGAATTTAAAAGAAATGGGTTGAAAAGTGATTTCTTTAGCTTTGGAATTGAGTTATGAGAAGTTACCAAAGTATTTTGGTTGACCCATTACCTAAGGACGTCTAACTCCAGGTTGGCAAAAATTCGGGGTGTTACATTACAACATAGACTATACATAATCGTAAAATAGAATAGATAGCGCATTTGGCATTTGTAATAGCATCCACGTCAGTAATAAATCATTATCTGATATTGAAAGCTTTGAAAACTATAACCTATACGCCTATAATCCACACCTTATGCTGTAAAAGCTAATGAATCTGATTTAAACGGTAATCCTTCATCAACAGCAGACTAGCAACCTATAACACAAACTAGGTTAGCTATTTCATTACTCTGACTATACCAAGCCTTAAAAAAGATTAGGGTTTGATTTTCTTATCCAAGTATGGAATCAGAATCGCCGAAATAACGATTCAGATGGATGGATTTGGCACGTAATGCAGCTGGGAAGAATCTCAAGATGAAACACCAACTGCTCTCTCACTTTCTCTCTCTTTTCCTTCACTTCCTTAGCTAGGGTTTTCTTAAATTCGTATGGAGCAAATGAGAGAGGGTTTAAGGTCTTTATATAGGCCTAAAACTGATGGAATTAGCCCTAAGGCCAAGGTATACTTAGGTTTAGCCAAATCAGGCTCTTTCTGATCCAACGGAACACTTCTGAAGGTCATCTTACTGAGTGCGGTCAGACTTAAGCTCATAGATGCTGGATCTAGATCAAGTTAAGTTTTCAGTTCGATCGGGTTTCCAGATCAACCGTGGCGGACCAGTTTTAGTTCAGCGGTTACCGTAACTCGATCATGGCCATAAGTACTTTGACATGTGTGGGCCATCATCCTTGATCCGAGGGTGAATTTGGGTCAAAAACCAATGGTCAAAATGCTTATAAATGACGTGCAAGCGACACGACCCAGATTACTTAAATTCATATTTATTTTCTTAAAAATCTTCATTTTCTCATAGTGTTCACTCCGGAATCAAGGAAACAGTCTCAGGACATCGTTTGGACGTGATTTTTGAGGTGATTGAAAAGTCCAACTAGGCGGTCATAACCATCTAATTTCATCGCTATCGGACTTTCGACGCCCGGTCCAGGTCCGTTACGAAGTTTCAAAGGGTTCCCGAGAGCAACTGGGTTTAGAGTTGGATTCTAGATTTCAGGGTAATATAGCGTTAATGATTCTACAAGTTTTGAGTCTTGCAGATCGTATTTAAAATGATTAGTGCTAATTTCATAGGTAATCTAGGTTAACACTTAGTTAATTCTCGTCTAGTTTCTAAAGGATTCAGTCTTAAGGGATTTCTGCCTGAGTTAGTACTCGGGTCTTTGTACGGATTTTTCTGAGTCGTTACATTTTATATATTTTTAGGATGTCTTCACATAGTTTAGATGGTATGGCCCACTTGAGTTTCGTATGCAGATGATTTTTGAGATATCTCATAACCTAAAGGGGACACATCAAATCCATGGTGTTGATGTTCGACACACATCATGATGGGGCCCACAAAACTTACTAACATCAATTCTTAAGTTCTCACGAGGTCAGTAAGTTGGGTCACAATTTTGACCAAAATATTTGACCCATTGTACATGTCTGGTTCATTCACTCTATTTTACTAATCAATACCCTCAATTTTACTAGTTACTCGCCTCAATCAAGCTACATATGAGAAAGATATTTGGCATACAAGATTAATCAACAATTTTAGCGAAATTTGATTTAAACATCTGAAGTTATTTACTCTTCAATCTGAATTGATTAGATTGTCCAAAAATGATTAAAGGTTCAATTAGTGGATGTGCCTAATAATTTAGTAATTTTATTTTTCACAGATAAATTTCAATTTCCATTTAAAAATAACATTTTTTTTTTCAAAATGTATATATTTTTTACTCTTTTAACAAAATATCATTTTTATTATAAAATATTTTTTAAAAAATAAAAAATACAAATTCTAAATTTTTATTTTCAAAATCTCAAAAATTTTCTCATATTTTAAAATTTTCTCAAAAATTTCAAAATGCGAATTTTTTTCTTCAAAAGCATCATTTTGTCGGTAACAACATTGTAACAGGTTTTTACCGACAATTTACGTCCATCGGGAAAAATACCTTTACCGACGAAATTCATTTTCATCAGGAAGAACATTGTAGCAGATTTGTGCCGATGATTTACATCCGTCGGAAAAAACACCTTTACCGACAAAATTGAATTTCGTCAATAATAACATTGTAACAGATTTTTGCCGACGATTTATGTCCGTCCGGGAAAACACCATTACTGACGAAATTCATTTTTGTCGACAATAACATTGTATCAAACTTTTGCCGATGATTTGTCCATCGGGAAAAATGCTTTTACCGACGAAAACAATTTCATCGGTAAAAACATTATTACTGACGGTTTTGGTTCGTCGGCAAAAATCTTACCGCGAAAGTTTTTAAGATGGTGCGAAAATTTTCAACTAAAAAATTATAACATTATTTCCGACGAAATTTTTCTTCGGTAAAAATATTATTACCAACAGTTTTCAGCCGTCAAGAAAACATTTACTGATCAAAAATTTCGTCGATAAAAACATTATTACCAACGGTTTTGGTTCGTTGGTAAAACTCTTACCGTAAAAGCTTTCAAGAGAGCGCGAAAAATTTTAATTGAAAAATTATAACATTACTTCTGAAAAAATTTTCGTTGATAAAAACATTATTATTGGTGGTTTTCAGCCATCGGGAAAACATTTACCGACCAAAACTTTCGTCGGTAAAAACATTATTACCAACGGTTTTGGTTCGTCGGCAAAACTCTTACCGCGAAAGTTTTCAAGAGTGCGAAAATTTTTAATTGAAAAATTATAACATTATTCCTGACAAAATTTTTCATCGGTAAAATTATTATTATCGACAGTTTTCAGCCATTGGCAAAACATTTACCGATGAAAAAAATTTCGTAGGTAAAAGTTTGTTTTACCAACGAAGAAAAGGTAAAAACATTATTCTCGATGAAAAATTTCATCGGTAAAAACATTATTACCGACGGAAAAAAATTTAATCGGTAAAAACATTATTATCGACAGTTTTGGTTCGTAGGTAAAACTCTTACTGTGAAAATTTTTAACTGAAAAATTATAACACTATTCTTGATGGAATTTTTTTCCCGGTAAAAATATTATTACTGACGGTTTTCAGCCGTCGGAAAAATATTTATGAATGAAAAAAATTTTACCGATGAAGGGTAAAACATTATTACCGACGGTTTTCAATCATCAGGAAAACATTTTACCGACAAAAAATTTTGTCGGTAAAAACATTATTCCCAATGAAAAATTTCAACGGTAAAAAACATTATTACCCATGGTTTTCAGCCATTGGGAAAATATTTACCGATGATTTTTTTTTTTTTCGTTGGTGAAAGTAGTGTTTTACCAATGATTATTTATTTTATTTATTTATTTTTGTTACTTACATCAGTAAAAGTACTATTTTACCAACGAAAAAAATTTGTCGGTAAAACACTACTTTACCAAGGAAAAATGTGTCGTCGGTAAAAACCCTATTTCTTGTAGTGCTACCCTCATATATGAATTTCGTCCTTGAAATTCTAACACACCCACAACTATGCGTTTGCTACACACTGTTGCACCGAAGCATACATCACTAGAGCAAGAATAAACAAACACACCTTAGCAGAAGTAATCTTATGGCATTATTCCAAGCAAAACAGTCAATCAAGCAAAAGTAACATTGCAACACAATAATCAATCATGGCACAACCAACAACAACTGGAAGAAAACATCAAACACTCTTCAAAGTAAAGGCAGGCTTATAAAATATCCCAATAAAATTAATTAATCAAGTTCAAGCAACGTTACAACACAACAACAATTACAATACAACGATAACAACATTCATCACGAATGTGCACCATGGACAACGATTGATAAATGAAAATTTAAGTACGCTAGATGATTCACTAAGTTGCAAAGATCAGATGGATTGGAGAGGGCATACATGAATATTCAATAGGATTAGAATTGAGATATATATTGAGATTGAAAACAGAAAATTTAGGTTCTGATGGCGTTGTTCTCACTGATGTTTTCAATACTTCTAGGTATCGGATTGAAATCAAAATTTTCTTAGAATGAATCTATAAATCTACTATCAGCCAATAAATTTTCAACCTAATCTGAAGTTCAAAAAAATTCTTAAAATTCTGATAGGGAGCATTGTCCAGAAGTAGATAATTTTTGACTAGTCTAGAATAACCAAAAATCAATGAACTAAAAGTTTGGAATTACATTTTTCAATTCATTTTCTCTAAAATTAGGGTTATCAATCTAAGATTGGGCTTTTAAATTGCCTTGATCATAATTTCAATTAAATGTATATAATTTTCTAAATTCATGGGTTTTATGATGTCCATAGTTGTCCAACAGAACGTAGTGGGCTAAAATATATACTTCTAGGCTTCAGATTTGAGATTCTAATATGATGTGTGGTTTAGATAAGGTTAGATTCTATATTAACACAAATACAAAGGGCTCTTAAGTGTGAATTTCTAATTTTTCTCATCACAAAAGCAAGGGTCCTGAGTTTCGGTTTATAGTTATCACTACCCCAGATCCTAAGTTTCTGTCTTTTAAAAAAATGCACAAGTCCATGTGGATTTGATTTCCGTCTCACTGAGTTAAAACTACATTACAACCTTACACTTGAGGTTGTCATCATCTTGGATAGATCAATCTTCTATCCACGTTCTTTTATCAATGCTCTAGCATCAAACGATGGATCACCATAAGTTCTCGGAGTCAAGTCCTCTAAGAGATGGACCCTTAGTCACCCGTTCTCATAAAGCGATAACCCTAATGCTTGGGAAAGAGAAAACAAGAGAGAGAGAAAGGTGTATATGTACAATCTTACGAGTGGATTCTTAAGGCCGTATCATATATATATATATACCATACACACACATCTCGCCTGGTTGTGTGCACCGTTGCACACATTTCATGGGCCTCTAATCTGAATGGTACATGTGATTCAAAATCCCAGGTAAACCCTTGGGACCAATTTTCACCCTGATCTAAAACTATGGTGGGCTATAGCAAAGAGAGATACAAATCAAAGAAGAAAAATGCTTTCTTTTGCAAACACCATTTTTAATCAAAGAATCTTTTGACTTGAGAAAGCCACGTGTGCTCGTGACCAATTGGTCTTGTCATTCCAAGTGATTTTTTATTTTAAATAATTTATATGAATCCAATTGGTCTTGTCATTCCAAGTGATTTTTTATTTTAAATAATTTATATGAATCGACTACTTAGTGTGAATTCTTATTAAACCATCATTCGACGCACAGGCTTCCACTCAAGTAATCCAACCATGTTTCTCATCCTTAGTCTCAAGGATAACAACACATGTCAAAGTATTTAAAGAGATAATAACACCTCCATGACTAGTCCTCGGGTCAAAGCACATTTGGATGGAGTGCTTGTGAATGCACTCTCCTTTCATGAAATAGAAGAGCACTCTTCACATGATCCATCATTCAATGTATCATCTTGTATGTTGTGCACACTCATGTACTGATGTTAGAGGAACAAGTTGAACCAAGTTGACCTTGGAATAGCTCTACTTAGCTCGGCCACTAGCTAACTCCGGCTTGAACTCGGCTCGGCTTGGTTCTTGAGCCTGACTGGCCAACTCGGATCGGTTCAGTCAGTAGCTCAACCTGGCTAGTTCAAGCCGAGTTCAAGCTAATATCAAGCCTGTGCGGCATTTTCACAAACACATGGAGTGCACCTTCAATTTCTTACTATATGTAAAATAGAAGTAGCTATTTATAGGTATTTTATCAAACACCTTATAGGTGCGCAACATCAAAATCAAGAAAAATGGGTATTTGTTTCGTATACACATCTTCCTTACCACCAGCCGACACTTTGTTGAGTCATTTCATCAAACATTTGGTGAGCAACATCAATATCAATGTAACCAAGTCATCAAATTGGTTCGATCCAAGTTCAATTCGAGTTGGCGTTCAATCCAAGTCAAGTCAAGCTTTTTTGAGTTTAGTTGAGTGAGCTAGCCAAGCTAACTCGGTTTGTGTATAGACCTAACTGATGGGGGTCCTTAAGTCATCCGAGACAAGACAACATGTTTTGTTATACTATTAAGACAATTATCAACCCAACGTTTTACATGTGGTAGTCCAAGTATTTGATAGTTGCAAACACCATTTTCATAGTCAATGTTCCTTGAGCAATATCTTTCCCATATCATTAGCTTATCCATACGCACTAAGCTCAATACAATGTACACAAAGGATTTCATAGTTTTAACCTACAATAATGCTTATAACTATGCATGATAATAAAACATTCTCATCAATAAATCAATCAACGATAAGTCTGTCATGAGATAGAGTGTTGATTCGTCTTTCCGGGTCACATAACCATATGACATCATAATTTCAAAACTCGGTAAATCAATGAGATTTTCATACAAGTCACATGAAAACTCTTTCCTATGTTGGCTTGGTAGCGATTCGTGATAACCAACAACTCAACATGCATACTGGATTGACTCAACATGAATCATGAAGATTTAGGCCACGTTGCTCTAAGCATAAACTCTTAGAAACGAAAACTAAAATGAGGTGATTTGAACCCCACCTATAAAAGAGGAGAGGGAGCCTTTATACTAACACTTTTTTTTTTTTTTAAATAATTATTTCAAACATTTATTGAGATAGCTCACCTATAAAAAGGTAATAATTATTTAAATATTAATAATTTAAGGGTTTTCCTAGGGTCCCTACCATTATAGGTTCCTTAACCACGTCCCCAAACCTTTTGAACCGCACATGAAATGCCCAATTGATGATTGAGATAGCTCATTCAATGGTATTGACGGGAGCAAGCCATCATGATTTGAGCTAACCCGTTGAATGGTGCCAATTCATTACTAGCATTTTTTATTTTATTTATTTTTTACCAGCCATAGATCATATGGTTAGAATTATCAAACCAAAGTACTAATTTGAAATCATAAGCAATATAAAGTGGGATTAATCAATTAGATGTTTCGAGATGATGATTTGAATTGTTTTGTTTATTGGCTCAATCGTAGCTATCCATTGTCCATTTATTGATTAAGACACTTAGAATCATT
Organism: Magnolia kwangsiensis; assembly: GCA_037074715.1. Classification (NCBI taxonomy): domain Eukaryota; kingdom Viridiplantae; phylum Streptophyta; class Magnoliopsida; order Magnoliales; family Magnoliaceae; genus Magnolia; species Magnolia kwangsiensis. The sequence goes on from CM073578.1 coordinate 77,697,508, forward strand.
CTATTGGTGTGATTTTTACGCTATGACTTGCTCCTATTTGTACGAGCGAATGGTTCAAACCAATAACAAGTTACACCATGTATCATTTAAAAGATTTGTGGATGTTGCTAATGTCTCGACAAAGGTGGGGACGTGAGACATCAGAAAAACCTAATTTAAAATTGATTGTGAATTTATTCAGTCTTCAAGTCAACCTAACTTGATTGCATATTGAGTGATTTAAAATTTCAGAATTCTGTGGTATATATACATGTATGTCAGTCAATACCGTTAAAAGTATAGTTACCTTCATGGTAAATGGAGAAAATCATTCAATATGATTAGTAAGGACAATGGACAAGTGGCACAAGCAACAGGAATCCAAAAGGTGATCGAAAAACTGATTCGTGAGGACGAGAGAGAGAGAGAGAGCGAGCCAAGCACCTTGATAGGTTAAAAAGTCCAAGGAACACCTCAGACCAGGAAAATACCAGATCTATTCATTAACTGTTTTTAAATTTCTAAATCTAGATTCATAAGTTGAAATGGGATACACTCACCATCCACCCAGATAAAACAAATAAATAAAAGTGAAAGTGGGGTCAGGCCATTTTAATATTTGCTTTATACAAATACATAACTTTAATCAAACTAAAACTCTAACAATTCTCTCTTTAATCCTAATCTCCGTCCCAAGTCTATGTTAACAACTAGTAGATAGAAAAAAAGAAAAAGGTAGATAAGGTTGACATTCAGTCATCATGTGGGACCCATAATGATGAACACGCTTGATGAATTTTGGGCCCTTGATCAGGCTTCACAACAGTTTCAATTAACACAGGGATACCGTATGCAAGCATTAGTATATTAGGCTAAACAGGCAACTTAACTAGTAAGGGAGGCAATGAGCCTGACCAAGCTTGGCCGGAGCCCAGACCAACAATTAAGGTCCATGGCTTAAGCTTGAGCCTAAAATTTTTGGTTAGGCCCACGCATAACCCAACCTGGCTTGGCGTGGGCCAGCCCAAATTAATAAAATCCTTAATTCCAACTTAAATGTTCCTAACATATTCAAGGATCAAATAGGTCACACATGCACAATGAAATAGTCTTGAGAGAAATGAAACAAAGGGTCTACATTCAATATTCATGGCTGTTAATCGAGGATTAGAATGGCATGTTTGTAGTATACAAGATATGCACAAGTGAAAACAGGTCTGCCGGGGCTGGGCAGGGCCTGGTCGTGCTAAAATGACTTGAGCCCAAGCACGCCCAAAAATTTATTCGGCCATGCATTCCAAGTCCAAGCCCAGCCCATGGGCCAAGCTAATAGGTCCAATCCCGGTCCAATATGCCAAGTCTAGCTTGTTGGACATTGCCACCCTTATTATCCAGTCCATGCTTTTGTTGATACAAACTGGAGGTTCGTTGCGAACTTAAGCCGTTGCATTAAGTCCCTTTTGTCTTTCTCAGTGACCAAAAACGTTTACATGAGTGGTTCAGCTGTGGGTGGAGATGCAAATGTAGTCTCAAACTGAACTATTTCAGCCCTTTGTTTATCTATAGGAAACTTAGACCGTTCATGTTCAAATGAATAGAGCCATAGAATGAAAGATATTAAATATTCATACTAAGTCGCTGGCACCATGGATTTGAGGGGATTTAAGGGCATGGTTGTTTGGCACATGAAGTGGCAGCGCAGAGTAGATGGGGATTTCAAATCCGGTGTAAGCTTGAATTACAATCTTTCTAAGAGTTGCATGTGTAATATGTGTGTCATTGGGCTATTAATTTATTGGACACAGTGGCCCACTAATGATATTCCAAAATAATCAAATTATTAATATCATCACTATAATTACTTTAATACAATAATTAGTGTTGTTCAAACATTTTCTATGTAAATCAATGGTTAAAAATTATTGGTTAGTCTCTCAATGTGATCTTGTGTGGTGTGTGTGCCACACATACCACCATACACTGACGCCATGGCGGGATTTTACCACTTATGGGTACTCCCTCAACCAAGCGTTGAAACTCTCAAGACTCTACCATTGGAGTAAGAATAAGGACTTGAATTGGAATTTCATCATTTTCTAGTAAAATATATATTTGAGCGGGTTTTTTATAACCAACCGTTGTGTCCAACGCACATTCATTTACTAATTAAAGATATGAAAGTTGATTTAATAATTAAATTTAAACCCTTATAAATATGTTATGCATATCTATTTTTAAATCAAAGTTAATTTTGAATAAGAGTGCCAAACACAATTAATAGGATTTCAAATCCAAGGGGTTCCAGATGGAAAGCTCGGATATGGGTCTAATTATCATTATTATTATTATTTTAGCTACAACACCCATCTGCGTGTGCCATACCCGTACGTTGAGTCAAACTCTGGATTGTCCATTGATTCCAACGATGATGTGGCCCACCGTAAGTGTGGACCATCTTTCCTTGAGTGTGTGGGGCTGTGTGTGCGTGTGACGTGAGTGTGTGGGGGTGTGTGTGCGTGTGCAGGAAAAAAAAAAAAAGATTTCAAGGAAAGATGGTACGGTCCCACAAAGCTGCAAGCCGATTAGCTGGAAATGCTTCATCCATCCGTACTGTGCATCTATTTCTTCAGATAATTTAATGGTATAATAATAAAAATGAGGTATATCCCGATCTTAAGTGGACCACATTACAGGAAACAATGTTGAATGAGCGTGGACCATTAAAAAACTTTTTAGAGGCTATAAAAGTTTTGGATCAAGCTGATCTTTGTTTCTTCCATTCGGAGGATTTTAACGGTGGATATCCAATAAATATTGTTTTCCTCTGGTGTAGTCCACCTTAGATTTATATACCTCTTGTTTTTGGGATGAAGCTCTAAAATGGTTTGTGAAAATGGATGAAACACATATGCCCACGAGCATTGACCACTAGCCGCGGGCCGGTGGCGGGGGAGTAGCCAATACATTTCCTGATTGGCTGGTGTCTTCTCGAGAGTTCCGAGTTGCACGAACAGTTCATAGGAGATCGCCCTACGGTGATGTATTTGTTATATTCCCACAGTTCAACTATTTGGAGAGATCAATTTTGATCTTGATCTAAAAGTGAGTCATATCTAAAGTTCAAGTGGACCACACCACAAATAATAATGGAACAATGATTCTCACCATTAAAACATTCTTAAGGTTTATTATAATGTTTATTTTTTATTCAACTTATTGATAAATTCACATAGCCCTAGGTGAAGAGAATAAACCAATATCATATTGATCCAGAATTTTTACGACAACCTAAAAAGTTTCTATCAACCTAAAAAGTTTCAATGGTAGACGGCCAATTTCCTACCACTTTTTGCAGTGTGGTCCACCTTATCTTTGCATCTGTCTTACTTTTCGGCTAAAGCCCTATGGTGAGCTCACCAAGTGGATGAACGGTTTGATAAAACTCATACCTTATGGTGGGACCCACATAACTTGGTGGAGTAAAGACACCAGCCAAGCGGATGGGATCATGCTCTAAAATGATGTCGCCAAACATGCGAACGGTGTGGATATAATAAACACATAATTGTGGGGAAATGTGGCTTTGAACTCATTTGAACGGCTCGTACAAACTTGGACTTCGAAGGAGCGTCAGCGCTATCTTCGCACGACACGTACCTACACCAGTCAGATCGGTAGCGTGTGATACACCAGCCAAGCCGCTTCCTAAAGCTTGTGGCACCCTATAAACCTCGTGATGAAAATGAAAAGGTTTGAGTCAACTCTTGCAGGTAGTATTATTGGCAAACCCACTCTCTACATCATAGTCCTGACTCATGGACACGTGCCGCTGGGTTGTATGCATATGAGATCTGCGCTGTCCTTTAGGTTGATCCTTTCATTATACATTCGTATTATCGAGAAATGGGCCGCTCAAGTCATTAGGTGGACCACACATCATACCAATTCAACACCGTCGATCAATATAATTATACTGTCCTCTGCACTGTACATTTATGAATTTGGTGAACCAGAAAACGTATACACGTGTACAATGCCTTCCGTCTGATGCACTTCCTATCCCCATTGGCACCCGCGTCGAGAATAGAATTTCAATCCAAGTCGATTTCCCCATTGTATTGAGGAGTGCTTGTCCGAGAAGGAAAGTGAATAATACGCCTGTTATCATATTGCTTCGAAGCGGGGATTCGGATGGCTAGGAAAGCTCTTGATGCACATGTGCCATGTATAAGAACCATTCAAACAGTGGGACCCTCTTTAGACATGTCATGCATTCTGCATGGATTGATCAGCACGCCTGGCCTCTGAATTTTTTTTTGTTAGAACTTCTTTATTTTTATTTTTTTTCTTTTTTTTTTTTGTTAGGAAAAAATGCTCTAGGCGGGGCTCTCAGAACGCTATCATTTGTAGTGCTTTTAGTTTCATTGATTCAGTTAGACAGTCCAGTCGATTGATCTGAACTGTCCATTAAAGCCCAAAGCATATTCTAAGATTGCCTAAATATAGTGATTCTTTTAGAATCACAATCAAACCGTGTTATTCTCAAACAAGTAGACGAATCAAATTGTTTATTAGACATAGTTTTGTATAAATGATCTTGACCATCCATTTTTTATAAATACTTGTCAGATTGGGGTGATGATTGCATGGGATGCACATGAAATATGCATTAGACTTAGTGAACAGTAGTCTAGATCAATGGCTTGGATACTCCAAATGTTCCAATTCAACCAAATGCAACTAGGAGTACTATAACCAGTTAGCGTTTTGGGTGTACTCAAGTATCTCTTTTCTTTATGTAGTTTGGTAGTTGGTAAAAGGTTGTAATCATGGTAATGGGTGCATATGACTACTTTCCTATGTTTCACAGTAGCTTGTATTGTTCGGGCCATTTCGAAATGAGACGTCGGTGGATTTTGATAGGTTTTTCCAGTTTTTTTTTTTTTTTTTTGATCTCCAGTGGATCTCTATGTGTGGAATCACGGAGTTTCATAAGTTAGATGCAAAACTTATGACTGCAGCCATCATTAGAAAATTTAGTTTTTGAGAATTTTTTTTTCTTTTTTAAAATTATATTTGTTTAAAATCACTAATGGGTGCCCTATAAATTTGAAAACATGCATGTCCATTAGAAACATGGGCACTACTCAAATCTCCATCCATTGATACTATTAGTACTGGATCATGATAGTCATCACAAGATGTAATCACAAATGGTATGGATCATAATCACAAATACTAAGTAACACCACCTCAAATATAATCTACACGTATGTATTTTCAAGTGGTCCTACCCCTCTCTACCAACAAACACCTAACGTCTGTACCTAAAATTCCACTCACTCATAAAGCAGGTTCATTGTTAATAATTAATGAAGTAGAAATTTTAAAAAAAAAAAAAAAAAAAAAAAAAACTTTATAACAGAATTATCTTCATGTACTAAATATGATCACCACAAAAGTCAAATATGCACTAAAAACACTCTACTAGTCCTGCATCTCATGAGAGCTAACCACTTATAAGTTTTATTAGCTGTCACGCTCTTCATTAGTGGATCTACAATCAAAGCCTTACATTTATTTAAACTAGAGATGCTAAATTTGTCCCATACTCTTTTCTTCACATATATGTTTTAAAGGCCCGGTTAAACAAGGGCCAGACCCATTGTTATCAGAAATGAATGCCACAGCTAAATTGTCACTGCAACTTCAAATTACAAAACTCAAAAAGTCTTGCAGTCATATAACCTGGCAATTGCCGAAGACGATGAAGTCATAAGGAATCCTAGAGATTTGTCTAAATACAACTCTACTGGCTACCATGAAAATGAAATCTAAAGTGAAATTTCGACTATTGAGGCAACCAATAAATACTAAATCCAAATACTCCATTGAAGCCAAATGATTGGCATGAGTCCGACGCAAGGAAGGACGTGACACTACAAGAAAGAGGGTGTATAAATAGGCAGATAAAGGGACCTTTAGCGACGAAACTTTTCGTTGCTAAAGGTTGTTTTCAAACGTGGATGAGACTTTTAATGACGGCAAAACAATTTTTGAAAAATATAGATGGAAAATTTCCATAGCTAAAAATCCTGAATGAGACTTTTAGCAACGAATAGCTGCATTGCTAAAGGCTGTAAATAATTTTTCAAAAAATTCAAAAGGTTTACTTTTAGCTACGAACATTTTCGTAGCTAAAAAATCTAGATGAGACTTTTAACGACGAAAATTTTTGTTCCGAAAGGCTGCAAAACAATTTTTCAAAAAAATCGATGGGTTTACTTTTAGATACGAAAATTTTCATAACTAAAAAACCTGGATGAGACTTTTAGCGACAAAAATTTTCCTCGCTAAAGGCTGTAAACAAATTTTCAAAAAAAATCGATGGGTTTACTTTTAGCTATGAAACGTTTCGTAGCTAAAAAACCTGAATAAGACTTTTAGCAACGAAAATTTGCGTCACTAAAGGCTTCAAAACAATTTTTCTAAGTAAATCGATGGGTTTACTTTTAGCTATGAAAGTTTTCGTAGCTAAAAAACCTGGATAAGACTTTTAGTGTGCGACTAAAATTTTTGTCTCTATGGGCTATAAATAATTTTTCAAAAAAATTGATGGGTACTTTTAGCAACGACAATTTTTGTAGCTAAAAAACTTGGATAAGACTTTTAGCGACGAACATTTTCGTCGCTAACGGCTACAAAACAAATTTTCAAAAAAATTGATGGTTTTACTTTTAGCCACGAAACTTTTCGTAGCTAAAAAACCTGGATGAGACTTTTAGCAACAAAATTTTGCATTGTTAAAGGCTTCAAAACATTTTTTTAAAAAAATTCGATGGATTTACTTTTAGTTACGAAAATTTTCATAGCTAAAAAACCTGGATGAGACTTTTAGCGATGAAAATTTTCGTCGCTAAAGGTTGTAAACAATTTTTCAAAAAATTCGATGGGTTTACTTTTAGCTACAAAAATTTTCGTAGCTAAAAACCTAGATAAAACTTTTAGCAATGAACATTTTTATCGCTACAGGCTGCAAAACCATTTTTTAAAAAAATCGATGGGTTTACTTTTAGCCATGAAAATTTTCGTAGCTAAAAAAACCTGAATGAGACTTTTAGCGACAGAAATTTGCGTTGCTAAAGACTTCAAAACAATTTTTCAAAAAAAATGATGGATTTACTTTTAATTACGAAAATTTTCATTGCTAAAAACCTGGATGAGACTTTTAGTGACGAAAATGTTCGTCTCTAAAGGCTGTAAACGAATTTTCAAAAAATTCGATGGGTTTACTTTTAGCTACGATAATTTTTATAGCTAAAAACCTGGATGAGACTTTTAGTGACAAAACTTTTCGTCGCTAAAGGCTGCAAAACAATTTTCAAGAAATCGATGGGTTTACTTTTAGTTACACAAATTTTTGTAGCTAAAAAAACCTGGATGAGACTTTTAATGACAAAAAGTTTCGTTGCTAAAGGCTGCAAAACAAATTTAAAAAAAAAACAATGGGTTTACTTTTAGCTACGAAAATTTTTGTAGCTAAAAAACCTGGATGAGACTTGTAGCGACGAAAATTTGTGTCGCTAAAGGCTGTAACCAATTTTTGAAAAAATTGAAAGGTTTATGTAACATCTTGGATTTTTTTCAACCTATATTTAGACGTCCTTAGGCAATGGGTCAATCCTAACACCTGATTAACTTCTTAAAACTCAATCCAAAAGTCTCAAATCCCTATTTCCTTCGAAAATCTCACCTTTCACTACTTTATCCTTCAAAAGTTTCTAAGAGCTTTCATATTAGACACAAATCTTAAAGTTTAGGTGATGTTGATCAATACTTAAACTAAAAAGTACTATGAATAGTAAATAAATAAATAAAAAGGATTTTTAACCATTAACCTTTTGGAATCTCACGAAATAAGTAGGCTATTTGGATAGATCAGCTTCTCCTACCCCAAAATCATATATTGCATGACAAATAACTCATCCCAGGTTCTAAAATACGCCCATTTAAAATATTAGATGGCGAAATCACCCCAAACAGGTCAGCAAGCGGCAAGGGGATCGCCGGTTCGGCGAGGCCTTGCCGATTACCAGGCTTGGCTGGGCCGCAGTTCATCGGCTGGCCCATTTTCGGTCACATTTTTTATAATTTTAGTTCAATTTTAAAAAATTATATCTCCTTCGTTATAACTCTGATTTAGGTGATTCAAAATCCAGATTGAAGCTAAATGAGTCTAGTTTCATATAAAAATAAGTTAAAAATATAATAAATATTTAGTATAGTTAAAAATGGGTCGTTGTGACAACTATCCGGAAAGTATAGTTTTGGACAGCTGCTGCTTCTGGAATTTTTAGAATTTTTATACAACTCGAAATCTCATGAAATTTGTTGGAGACAGGGTAAACTTGATAATGAATCACTAGAAAAATAATAAAAATAATATGATAACTAAAAGTGCCTAAAATGGGGCATAGAATGATCCTAGGACCGTATTCTGCCCTATTAGGGTAGAAATTGGTTAAGTACCAAACTGAATACTCAGTAGAATTAACTTGGATCACTTTAAATATAAACAACAAGATCCAAAATTAGTAGGACTGTTAACGCAACATTACCTAAAAATCTAGAATCCATCACTAAACCCGGTTACTCTCGGGAGCACACTGAAACTTTGTATTGGATCTTGACCGCACGTCGAAGGTCCGATATTTATAATCTTAGACGAATATGACCGCCTAGTTGGACTTGACAATCATCTCGAAAATCAAGTCCAGATGATGTCCTGAGACGATTTCCTTGCGTTCGGAGTGAAGAGAGTGAGAAAATGAAGATTTTTAAGAAATTAAATATAATTTAAGTAATCTGGCACGCGTCACTTGTGCGACATTTTCTAAGCGTTCTGACCATCAGAATCTGATCCAAATTTACCCTCGGATCAGGGAACATTTTCCACTTAGGTCAGTATACTTGGAATCCTCGATCGAGTCTCAGTTACCGCTGAACTGAAACTGATCCGCCACGTGCGATATGGGAACACTATCGGAACGAAAACTTAATGTGATCAGGATTCAATACCCGTGAGCTTAAGTCTGACCGCATTTGCTCAGAGAACCTCCAGAAATGCTCTTTTGGATCGAGAAAGACCCGATTTGGTTATAACCCAAGTATACCTTGACTTAAAGTTTGTTTTGGTTATGTTTGGGCTTATAAAAGGGCCTTAAACCCTTAGCCTTCTAACCCATACGAATTTGAGAAAAACCCTAGGAGAGAAGAAAGAAAAGAGAGAGAAAGTGGGGGAGAAGTTGGAGCTTTCTCTTGGGATTCTTCCCTGCTGCTCCACGTGCCAAAGCCACTTACCTGCATCGTTATTCCGGCGAATCTGGTTTCGTTCTAGGTAAGAAAACCCTAACCCTAACCTGATTTGAAGCTTAGACTAGTTGTAGAAGAGTTCTAGCTAACCGGTTTCTTGCCATAGGTAGCGTATCTTCCGTTGACGAAGACACATCGTCTGAATCTTAATGAATACGCATTTCTGGTTTAAGATGCAGATTTTAGACGCTTAGATTGCTTGTTTTCAAAGCTTTCAATGTCGTTTAATGGTAGATTGCTGATAAGGATGTTGTTTGACATGTAGAACATGTTATCCATTTTTCATTTCGACTACGTACGAAGAATATGAGATTTAAGGTATTTTAAGTATTTATACGAAATACTGTATACGTACGTATTTTGCTGATATGATTGTCATAAGTATTTACCGTGTACCTATACTATTAATACACGTATGATCTATTTGGCGAAGAAATTCGCCCTAATGCACATATTGGCCGACATATGCTATGTAGACTAATGTGTGTAGACTAAGTGTTTGTTGAAATGCCTAAATCAATTTGGTTTATGCCTGCCATATGTTTTGAATGTAAGAACATGATTGTTGTGTATTAGACAACTCCTTGATATAAGGATCTGTCATACTATATGTTGAAATCAACACATGTCAAGTACGTTGGAGTTGAGTAGTCTAAGCGTTTGTATAAATGTATGTATTAGTAAGTATTGAGTAAATGGTGTTGTAGATTAGCGTTGAGACTGGATTCTCAACTAATTTGATGATGTATATGATTTCCTCTATGCTTGTTGTATTTGAATTATTTTTCTTATATGTAAAGTACTTGTGTACGGTTAAATTGCCTATGTTATATCTTATAACATGTTGCTAACATGCTTGGATTACTTGTTATTTCAATTATGTTTATCTCATATGATTACTAATTCACATCTTTACGTTTGGGGTTATACTCTAGTCCAGGCAGTCGATAACAGATTAGGATTCGTGGTTGGATTTTATTCACCACGAAGGATGTGTATGGCGAACCCGAGTCGTACTAGAGTTGTCGGCAGTAGTTAGGCCACACGAAGTGCTTGTGCACTTCATGTTGGTCGATTCGACGTGCGCTCGTGCTAGTCAGACTCATCAAGTAACTCGACTGACCATTGTATGTTCACCTTGTATTCGTCATAACTGCTTGAACCTAGGGTACTGAACTTACTAGTGATAACCCTAATAACCGTGGTACCTTGATCCACTAAGACTCATGAGCCGGGCATGGTGGTATGGGACACCGTGGTCGAGCTGTTGGCCTACGCTGGGGCCACAAACCTCCCCGTAGTGACCAATGAGCAACCCAGACTCGTGAGCCGATTATGGTGGTATGGGAAACTATATTCGAGCTGTTGGCCTACACTGATAAGGTGATGGGTGAGCGGTGCAACGAGTGCGAGCAATAGCCCTGACAGCCCTTTGTGGTGACCTCGAGTGTATTCTGAGTTACGTGAGGCGACGACCTTTCTATAGCAACAAGAGTACAACTAGGCCTGTATTGATAAGGTGATGGGGGAGTGGAGCAATGAGTGTGTGCAACAACCCTGATAGCCCTTGCAGTGACCTAGAAAATATAACATCGTATGAGACTACTAGGAGTGACGACCCTAGACAGGATCCTTGTTGGGAATGATATAAGGGAAGTATCCTAGTTTTCCAATCCTCCTGTATGAAAAGAACTAATAACAACTCGGTAATCATATTCATATCACACTGCATGTGCCTGGAAGATGTGGAGAACTGAGGGAAGAAAGCATGTCGCGAATGTAAGATGGTGTCGCATGAGGGAGTATGTTGGTGAGGGCATCCATCATGTCATTTCATGCTTGCATTAATCACAGTATTTAGGAATGTTTGATTGCTTGCTTTACCATTATCGCTTGATTGATTTGATAACATGTTAATCTTTGCTCTATGATTCCACTGAGTTAGCTACTCACTCCCACATTGCGGGACGGTGTTGCGCACACCAACCATTCCCTATTTTAGTTTCAGATGTTGGCGATGCTTGCGAAGTAGAGCCGGACTTGATGATGATAAGGAAGATCCCTCTTATATGCAGGTTCTGATCGATGGGTTTATAGGGTTACTGATTAGATGCCAATACACTTGGTATTTTACCTTTTATTTCCATACCCATGTATATTCTTTTCTTTCTATTTTGGAGTATACATGTATTTAGTTAACCTGGTAACATGTTCACACTCTGGAGACATACAATCATTTATATATTTTATATATCTATCACATTCTTCCGCTTGCTAATTTAATTGTCTCTAGAGTACGATATGTTATTTTGGCTTAGTCCTAATCTTGTTTAATGCCATTCTACAGACAACATGCATTCATCATTATCTATGTTGAATAAGTGACGTTTTTGAACTCGGGAGTTGAGTTTTTACTCGACCCCCGATTTTCGGGATGTTATAATTTATTTTTTGGGCCCACCGAGATGTGCTTCACAAATCCAGCCCATCCATTATGTGTATGTCTTATTTACCCTGTCCATCCATTTTTCCAACTTATTTTAGCCAATGAGGCAAAAAATAGGGCAGATCCAAATCTCTAGAAAATTATGGAAACTTTTTGGGGCCACAAAAATTATGGATCATGCTGATTTATGTCTTTCCTTTCATCCATGCCTGTGATGTAATCAACAGGTTGGATGAGAAATAAACATTATAGTAGGCCATGGGAAGTTTTTTAAATGTTGACGTTCCATCATCATTGTTTTCCTACGGTGTGGTCCACTTGAGATTTTAATCTAACTCATTTTTGAGCTTATGCCCTAACTTTATATAGAAAAATGGATGGACGATGTGGATAAAACACATACATCATCGTAGCCTATAGAGCTTTGACTCTGGACTACTGGTGTTGGGGTCACTTGCCAAACTGCGTGCAAATCCTACACCTCCACTTTGTCCATCTATTTTGACAGATCATTTAGGTTATGATCCCAAAAAGGAGGCAGATAGGAGACTTTGATGGACCACACCACAGGAAAAAGGGGTCACAGTTGTAGTCATTTAGGTGGGGCCTATATAATTAGTTGATACACTTTCTATTTCTTAGGAATCTAAAGTAACACTTAGATTTGATGATTTTAACCTTGTGATTTATAACTCTTAAATGACATATGGTTAAAACAAATTCGCCGCATTTAAAGATTTAGGATTAATCGGTTGGTATAATTCTTATACCATGGCTTGCTCCTAGTTGTATAATTGAAAGAGCAATTTTCATCCAGATTGGCAATAAGTCACGTAGTATGTTGTTTAAAAGGTTTGGTGGCCATGCTAGCTTTGGGTTAGCAAAATTCTTAGAATAATAATTCTTAATTAGTTATAAATTTAAATTAATTTATTATACAAAAAATAAATAAAATTTCTTTTTTAAAAAAATGAAGCTTTTAGATCGTAAGTTATTTAAATTATTTATCCGTAAAGTGTCTTTTAGCGACGAAATACAAAAATCGTCAGAAAAAATCAGCGTTTTTGAATTTTTTGATAAAAATAAAATAAAATTTGAAATGGACCACATTACAAGAAACAATGTTGAATGAGTGTCAACCATTAAAAACATTTTGGGGGACATAAAAGTTTTGGATCGAGATGATTTTTTTTTTTCCCCTTCATTTAGGCTTGTATGACCTAATAAACAGATTGAATGTCAAATAAACAGTAAAGTGGGCCTTAGGAGGATTTTAATGATGAATATCCAATCACTATTGTTTTCATGTGGTGTGGTCCACCTGATATTTATATACTCTCATTTTTGGGCTCCACCATAATGTATGTTTTATATCCACACCTTCTATCCATTTGGAGAGATTGTTTTAGGGTGATATCCAAAGAAAGAGTTAAATCCAAAGCTCTAGTGGACCCCAACACAAAAAACAGTGGGACAGTGACGCCCACCATTAAAAACTTTTAAAGGTAACAAAAGTTTTATATTAAGATGATATTTGTGTTTTCCCTTATTTAATGTATTTTTTAACTTTTGAATAGGTTGGATTTTAAATAAATATTATGGTGGGCCTTAGGATAGTTTCAACAGTGGCAATCACTCTCTCACTATTTTCGATGGTGGGGTCCACTACAAATTTTTGTCTTCATGCCTAAAATGATATCTTAAAATGTATGGACGGTGTGGATACAACACATACATCATAGTGGGTCCACAGAACTTGGTGATGTCACTCTAACTCACTACTCAACCTGTCAATATTTAATCCGTGTGATTGGACCTTAAGAAGTTTTTAATGGTGTTCATAAACCCCACGACCGTCAATGGAATGGGCCAAGGTGGGGCCAATACCTATAGACGCTGTGAAGCCCACTATCTCACGTGACATTGGCCTACCATAGAGTTTATTTGCCATCTAAGCCATTGATTTGGTCACATAGGGAGAACAATAAGATCAGTTTGATAAAAAATTTTGAGTGGGCCCCTCCCAAAAAATGGTGAGCACGAAACTATTTTGAAACATGGCCTTAAAAAATATGTGTTCTATCTAAGCCATCCATCTATTTTGAAATATTATTATAGGGCATGAAACTAAAAATCAGCTAGATAGAAGGCTAAAGTGGACCACACGGTAGGAAACATGGAGATTAAAACTAGGAGTGCTTCCTATGGTGTGGTCCACTTGGGAGTTCAATATAATTTATTTTTGGGATTAGGAACTAAGATATTTTAGTAAAATTAATGGATGGAATGGATTAAGCAAATATATAATGGTGGGCCCCACAGAGCGCTTGAGAGGACCTTTATGCCCCTACGCCCAGATTGGGCGCGCCCTCAAAACTGAACCACGCCCAAATCTTCCCCCCATCTCTCTCTCTCTCTCACTTCATTCATTCTCTCATCTTCCTCCCTCTCTCTCTCTCCGTTCCCACCGTCAGCACCCTCGCCGTCTCCCTCTCCCTCTCTCGAACTCCCGCACCCTCACACCTCCTTCAATAGCACTGGATCTTCAACAGCGCTGCCTCCACCGGTTCTCCCTCGTCGTCACTCCTCCTAACATTGAGGCTTCTTCCTCTTCAAAGGTTCCCTCTCCCTTACATTTTTAGGTTTTGTTGATTTCCATGTTACTTGCATGGGATGGATTTTTTGCTTATCTGGTATCCCCTACAAATAGATTGGAATTGGATTTTTGCTTCTATTTTCGTCGCCTTCGGAGTCATTCATTCGTCTTTTTTATTCTTTTCTTCTTTCTAAAATTCCACCAATGTACTTCATTGGCGATGTATTCTAGCTACAGGGTTTCTTTGATTCACCAGATTTCATGAAATATCATGACAATTTTCACTAAATTAGACTGATTAATCATGAGAAATTTCTAGGACAGAAAGTTGGCCGCTGCAGAACATGTTGTTGTATAATCTCAAGAGCCCCGTTTGTGTATACCAGGTTGTTAAATTTGTATGTAAAATGCTAAGTGATTGGGTGTACATGTGGGGTGTTCGATGAAATTCCTAAGAGGAATTTCATCGATTGGAGTGCACTTGTTTTGATCATTATATTCAGCAAGTGTACTGAATAACTCCTATTGCTTGGTGGAAAAGTGAACCTATTAAAAATGCTTTTAGTTTTCTTAATTCAACAAATGCTTATAGTCATGGATGTGCAATTTGGCCATAAATGCTAAGCCATTTGCAATTTTAGTTCATCACATATGATTGCTTTATTTTTGCATTTGATTTCATTTTGACTTGATTCATGATTTTTCTTATTCGGTTTTAATACTTCATTGCTTTGAAGCATTGCTGGAATTTTTTGTTGTTGTCAATGTGGTGGCATGTTGCCTGGTTTAAGGATTTAATTTATGGATCTTAGGCCCTTCATTTGCATTTAAGAATAATCAATCATCCTATTTATCTTGTGGGTTTGAGATCTGATGGATCTAATGGTTTGAGAATCTTTTACATTACTCGAATATATTCAATGTAGGTGCAGATGTAAGTAAATCTACTACCATTGATGCCTTAATTGGCTATTAAATCCTTTTAGCCTAGACTTCCCCTTTATTTAATTGATCACTTCTAATATTACTGAAAAGTCAATATGAAAAGTGGCTAAAATCGGATTCTTAATGAATTCCTGCATTGATTGTGTTTGTTGAAATTACTGTGAGCTGCCCATCATCTTCCCACTAGCTATTTTGTTGTTGATGATTCTCCATGTATAATATCTATATCTGATTTTTCAATTTCAGTTTCGAAACTTCTGCTGATTTTCATTCAGATAGTTTGGCTAAAAATTCCATATTGTAAAACAACATTCCTATTTTGATGGGGTTGTTTACTTGTTGCTTGTTAGTTAGGTACATAAAATGCATCATGTTGTGGAGCTCTTCATCTACTTGATAGACTTCATTGAATTGAGTATGTTTAACATAGGCAGAAAATAATTTTGCATGAGATATTATACAATGCACAGGCTAAAATTTGTATAGTGATGGGTTTTCTATACAAATGGGGTCGAGGGTTCAGCGATTCAAACTGTTTGTACAATGTATAAGCTGAAATTTGTACAGTGATGGGTTTCTGTATAAATGGGGTCCATGGTTCAGCAAATGTGTGCATATTCAATGTGTTCAACATGCATCTATTTCTCATATGCTTCTCATATTTGCTAACCTTTCATTTGCAACTAGTCCATGATTAATGTTGGTGCATGCGTATTAATTAACTGAGTATATTCTTATATGCGAGATTGATATATGAGAGGTAGATGATGCATAGGAACTAGCTTCTTTATGAAAACTTTTAGTTTCCTTTAGATCCTACTCCATCTATCATCTATCACTTATGGCAGCCTTTTTCAAAGTCTTCACGTCTTATGACTGCAAATTCCATCAGACAACATAGCCCACTGGATTATTCAAAGCACCCTTTAGTGATATTCCTTATAGAGCATCCGACCTTTATCATTATAGCAGCCAATTTTGAATAACAACTATGGTTTTTGGCTAGGACAAGTTGATGCAAAAGAGTTTTACGGTCCTCCAAATTACAAAATCAAATAAGTAGAAAAGGAGTTGGTTCACTGACCTCCACTCTTAAACACTTGATTCACATGTTCGTCATTATTTTTCATTAGACCTGAAGATGGTTGATTGTGAGCACTTTATATTAGTTTTGAATTGAGCTTACGCTTTTTTACCTTCATCCACACAAAATCAGTACAGTTGTTTCTCCATCTATTTACATACATCAATCTGGATATCAATCAAGTGTTACTTGCAACTGTCAACAAAGTGACACTTGCTCCTTTTGTTAGTGGCCAAGTATGTCTTTAGTCATGTTTTAGTTTTATTCCTAATGCAACAAATTGAATGCTTGTATTAAAAAATATCTGTTGGCTCTTTCAATTAAACAATTTGGAGCTTGCTATTAATCTTGCCAAAAGAGGAAGCCTTCCAGGGGCTGAGAATTTGGTAAGTGATGCTTAGCTCATGAGAAAAAAAAAAGTTGTGAATGGAGACTTCATCACCCAACTTACTACACCAAAGTTAATTTTAGAGAACAATTACACTAATTAATCATGAATTTGTGGTGCAGCTACAAGTAGTTTCAGAGAGCTGGAAGTAGTTTGATGGTTGAAGTTGACCACTGCTTGTTTGTATATCTAACTTTCCAAATACTTCCATGCTGAATTGTCTGGTGAAATATTGTCACACATTAGAAAAACTATAGAAAAGAATCCTTACATAATTCTTATCTTGAAGATATAAGAATTATTTCTACTCTTGAAAACTTCTTAGGGTTATATAAGGATTTGATCAAGCTGTGTGTGCGCAGATAAGCCCTTTGTTGGTGCATCTGTTGGTTACTTCTCATTCCTTTTTCTTCTTGCTGGGGGAGCATTGACTGTAAGTCATATCTTATTTCCTGAACTGCATTTTGAATTTGCTATAAGGTTTTGTTTAGTGCTAAATTCTCATTATTAGGTTCTGTTTAGTGCCAAGGATTGATATTCATTGTAAATGTGGCCTATGCGATGGCGACTGATTTTTGCACAAGGTGATCCTTGTGGTAGGGCCTATATATGAGGCAAGATGTCAAACACCTATGACACATGTTGAAAGCTATCTATTAAGTGGATGGTAACTTATGATCAGATGCCATCATTTCTCATACACACAAGCACATGTACACACATGTATATTGAAAATGATCAGGTGTAAACATTTTCAATACCAAAAACTTAGGTACAAATGACTTGTGTTGGCTCCACCGTAATGTATTGATGACAAATGAATCCATCGTCGAATTGGAGTTTTAAAGGAGAAGAAGCTACTTGGCATATGTGAATTAAAGAAAATTTCATATATAAGCTCTTGTTTTAAAGGAGAAGGAGCTACTTGCACATGTGAGGCGACTGGACATGATGTAGAGTATGGTCATGAATGGAAGTTTTTATTTCCCTTTTATTGTTTATTTGTTGACTTCCTCAGGTCTGAATTATGTGAGATATTTGGGTTGATGTTTTTAAACAGTAGCATTCTGATGGTGGGGGTGTGTGTGTGTGTGTGTGTGGATCTGGAGACATTTATTGTCAATGTTTTTATTCTCAGAGTTTAATTTATCTATTTCATTATGGTGTTTTCTCATAGGATGCAAGCACTGGTTGAGGACTACATTTTCAATGGAGACATTTTCTCTGTGTCGGTATTTCAGTATACTAATGAGGAAAAAAGCTCTCAAGGTTAGTGTTACATGGTTAGGTTTATGTACCAAAAATAATTAGAAAACAACTAATTTTTGGAGAGGAGCACTGAACACAGTAATTTTGTAGCAAGTTGTCTACTTTGTATATTTCAAACCAAGTTCAAATGGACCCTTTGATCGTTAAATGGGTTTTTATTTTTTATTTTTATTTTTATTTTTATTTTTGTAAATTTTATTTTATGATTTTGTAAATGGGATGATTTTATAAATGTGTATATGATATAATTCTCCATCCATTGGTTTTCACTGCCTAAGGTTTGGTTTGGGCTGATTTTTAGTCCCAAGGGCTAATGTCAATAAATGCACCTGGTGGATGGGTAGATATGGTGTATGCATCAAAGTCTTTCTTTGTGTCCCCTTAACATTACTTTAGGAATTTGGCATGTAACCCAATTTCTATTTGTTCCTAGCTACAGTACCTTGTTTTGGCAGTACCTTGTTTTAGCATGCAACCCTTTGGCACTTAGCAAACTAGATTTCTGAAAAAGACAAACACAAGTAAAGACTTGCAGTTACTCTTTTGTTCAGCTGAGAAAACTGAAAGAGCATTTGTTTAGCTGGAAAAACTGAAAGGGCATTTATTCATCAATTGTTAGGGACTGCCAATTCCAGCACTAGTAAAGAATTGCAGTTACTCTGTTGATAATTTATCTTCCCAGATTTTGATTGTTTTGTATCTTCCAGCTTCACAATTTAGATAACCAGCCTGGTTTTTGGGCTAGGTTATCTACAGTGGGGCCAACTAATTTTCGTATGTTCCACATCCTCATCTGCATGTGAAGATGTACATGTGAGCTAGCAAACATCCACTATTTTTCCATCTTTAAGTAGTTCTAAGTTCTTTTTTGTTATCTTCTTCACATGTTTCATTTACTACAATTTGCAAGAGGGTATTGTATTTATTGAGCTTTTTGTTTCTTTCAGAGCTGTCCCGCATATATTTCAGAGCTGGTCAGCGAGTGCATGGGGAGCCCATTGGAAGATGTTTGCGGCATGAAGTCTTCTTTGCTGTCATTTGGGCCATGTGGAATGAGAAAAATAAGAGAAATTTTCAAGGGAAACAATTCCCAGTCTGTGGCATCCTTTGCAGAATCAATGGAGGCCTAGATTGGGCGACAACCATCCAGCACTTTAGAGGATTCTCAGGGGGGATGATCTATTAGGGCATGCACTAGCAATGGTAAGCAATTTTTTTAGGTGGTAATTATTTAGACATTATAGGGAACTATACTATGAAACTATTATGTTCCTTCGTGTTGTATTGTTATTCATGAATTATAGGTGTTCTTCTTTCTTACTTACCATAGAAACCAAAATCAAGCCTATCCAAAACATGGTGGGCCACAAGGGAACAATGTACATTCATGCCTAAGTAGAATATCTTAATATCACATGGTGGACTAACCAATTGCCAAAATGTCCAAGATAATATTTGAATGCCAATGGCCTTTTGAGGAAGGGGAAAAAATTGAGTTTCCAATGGCAAAGAATCTAAATTTTGCTGAGTTGTTGAATTTAAATATCACATTTATAAAATGGTAGAGATGTTATGTATTTGAACATTACAGTAGGAGAATTTACCAAGTTGGATGTTTAATTTCCTTGAGAAATGGTGAAAAAATCTAGTGTTTGTATTTCCAATAATGTTTATGGTTTAAATTGGAATTGGAATTCATGGTTGTTTAAGTTTCCTACATAGGCATAATGTTCTAATGTTGTGGGGCCCATGATCCCCTCATCCACGTTAGCCACATTTTCCCGCACTCATCTTGACTGCCTTACGGGATCACAATTGGGTGCATGATTTAAGTTGTCCAAATATGCCAATGAAACGACATCCCCGCTATTTTTTTTTTCAACAAGAAGCATTTCTAATAAACTGCAGGGTCATCTATTCCAGTAGCATGAAGCCTAGATCTTTTATTCAAACGTGCATGCGCTCCTAATTTTACAGTCTCATGTAGCATTTTTTATTTCTTGCAACTCTGTAACTCTCAGATCATATGCCATTCTATTTACATTCTAACTTATGTTGGGCCTAGGAATCTTGTCACGCAGACTAGGCCCCACCCATTAACACAGTTTCTTCTTTTCCCATTGGACATCCATTAGTGTTCATATACTCAGTTATAATTGAAACCTATTAAGACTTCTTGTAGGAGTAACATATTGAATCCTACTCTCCTTGCATGCGAAATCTAGGCCTTTCATCAGGTATGTTTGGTATGTCTACTTCTCAGTTGGGCCATACATGGGCATCAAATCTGGATTGCCAGTTGACTCGATTTCCATTCTTTCTATACATACGTGGCTCATCTTAAAAACAGAACCAACCTGATTTTTCTAGCCGCAACACATACACGGTGGCAACCACCAGATAAATTGGATCTTGCATACATGTAGGGATGGTAGTAATTAGAATCCTACTCACACACTTCTTATTGTAATTGGTGCATTCTTGCACATGTAATTGATGCATTCAATTGTGAAAGGATTTATGACCCACACCTCTCCTTATTCAGCAATCAAAACACTAAAAGCAGAAAATAGAAAGAAAGAACCAAAATTAAAGAGGAAAATGAAAAGAAAGTGTACGGATTAAAGTTAATTTTCATGAGATGTACTTGAAGTTCTTAGAGAAAGTTAATTCAAGATTGCTGAATAAGGAGATTGTCAAAGCTACTTATGAGAATTGCAAGGTGCCTTAGCAAAACTTTTTTATTACCCCTGGTTGCCATTGTCACCATACACATTTTCTAATCTCCCATAGACATGGACGAATGAGGTCTAGCTAGAGCTTTTATGAGGGGAGGCTCATGAGGTTCCTTGGAGATCTTTCTCAATTGTCTCTAGCATATCCCTGGATTAAGCTGAGAAAATGACCTTTGTATGCAAGGTTGGTTATCTTGTGCACAATGTATGAGGACGGCGATGACATTTGTATACAAGGTTGGTCATCTTGTGCACAATGTGTATCAATCATTTACTTTGTGCTTCTTCAAAAATTGGACACATGCCATGATGGTTTGTGATCTGAATTTTTGGTGAGGAAACTTGTTTGACAGTCATGTTGAAGGTGATACTTTTGTCCTTCTGTATTATATGTATGCAACTAATGCTTGATGTGGAAATCTGGCCATTTTGAACCTTCCCTAATTACATAAGTGGCTGAACTAGCTCTGTATGTTACACATAATTTGTCATCCACTAGTTTTTGTAAATGAAGACAAGAGCATTGATCTTAACAATATGGTCATCATACACATAGATAGAAAATGCTTATAATAAATTTTTATGAGTACTTGGTAATTTTGGAGTCCTTGTTTAGGGTTTGGGTTGAAAGTACGAGTGCTAGAGCCGATGCTTTCGGAGTCCAAACTCATTCTTTTGAAAAATAAAAAAAATGGGAATATTAGTAAATATGGTTTTTCTTGTTAAGAAGAAAATGGAAGGTAAAGAAGAGACATAACTGAAACTTTACACTGTGAAAAGTAATATTAACCATCTTACTTTCCCCGTTGAATTTGACGTATAGGAAATGGACCTTTTCTAGAAAACTATGTATTTAAAACCATTAAATCCTTCTCAGAAATCTGAGTTTATTGAACTGAATTGAATTATTACAATTCAATTTTGTTGAATATCCAAACGCAAGGATTTATTATTTATTATTATTATTATTATTATTTTGTGATATGTAATAGCTTTTCAGAATTCATATGTAGGTGCATACTTGTGCTCATTCACATGGACTTTGACTATCTTTCTTAAATTTCTTTAGTTTTTTTAATTTTTATATCTAATTTTAAATTTCTAGGCCCTAAAACAAGATTCGAGGTGCTATCAACAATGCTAACAGAATCCTCCAGGTTAGATTATTGATTGGACCTGATTTTATTTAAATGATCTTGATAATCCATTTTATTTAAATGAGCAGACCCGGATATGCGTCGAAGCTATCCGGATGTTGAGAGGGAGTCCTTGGAAAGTGGGAACCACTGTTATGATCATGATGAAGTTGTCTATTTCCTATGGACAACATTGGAGTGGCCTGGTCATTTGGACAGGTCGTGTTTATATTTATATTTACTTGAAATTGATGGAGTAGACCCAGATGCGCGTCGGAGCTATCCGGATGTTGAGCGGGGGTCCTTGGAAGGTGGGAACCGCTGTTATGACCATGATAAAACTTTTCATTACCTATGGACAACATTGGAGTGGCTTGACCATTTGGACAGGCCGTGTTTATATCTGTATTTGATTGAAATTGATGGAGCAGACCCAGATGTGCGTCAGAGCTATCCGGATGTTGAACAGGGGTCCTTGGAAGGTGAGAACCGCTGTTATGACAATGATGAAGCTTTTCATTTCCTATGGACATCATTGGAGTGGCCTAGCCATTTGGACAGGCCGGGTTTATATTTGTACTTGCAGGGACCACACCCTTAACCTATAACATAAACCTATTCTCAAATCCTAAAACATATAACTACAACCCAAACCATAACCTAAACCTATAACCTATAACCTAAACTCAATTCCCTAAACTCTAACCTACAACCTAACCTAAACTTATACTTATAACCTAAACCTATTCTCAAATCCCAAAACCTATAATCTAAACTCAATTCCCTAAACCTTAACCTATAACCTAACCTAAACCTATACTTATAATCTAAATCTATTCTCAAATCCCAAAACCTATAACTATAACCAACAACCTATAACCTAAACCTATAACCTACACTTAATTCCCTAAACCTTAAGCTACGCCCTAACCTAAACCTATACTTATAACCTAAACATATTCTCAAATCCCAAAACCTATAACTTAAACCTAAACCTTAACCTAAACCTATAACCTATAACCTAAACCTATAACCTAAACTCAATTCCCTAAACCTTAACATATAACCTAACCTAAACCTATACTTATAACCTAAACCTATTCTCAAATCCCAAAACCTATAACTATAACCTAAAACTTAACCAAAAACCTATAACCTAAACTCAATTCCCTAAACCTTAACCTACACCCTAACCTAAACCTATACTTATAACCTAAACCTATTCTTAAATCTCAAAACTTAAAATCCTAAACCTTAACCTAAAACTAAACCTATAACCTAATGTTATAACCTATAACTTAATCCTAAACCTATACTTATAACCTATAACCTAAACTTAAACCTAAAACCCAAACGTAAACCCGATCTCAAACCCAAACCTGATTTCCTAAACCTAAACCTTAACGTATTGTCAAATCCCTGAACCTAAACCTATAACCTAAATTCAATTCCCTAAACCTTAACCTATAACCTAACCTAAACCTAAACCTATAATCTACACTTATAACCTAAACCTAAACCTATAACCTTAACCTAAACATAAAACCTAAACTTAAACCTATACTTATAACCTAAACCTATTCTAATAACCTAAACCTATTCTCAAATCCCAAAACCTATAACCTAAACCTAAACCTTAACCTAAACCTATAACCCAAAACCTAAGCCTAAAACCTAAACTTAAACCTACACTTATAACCTATATCTTAAACCTAAACTTAAAACCCAAACGTAAACTCGATCTTGAACCTGAACCCAATTTCCTGAACCTAAACCTTAACGTATTCTCAAATCCCTAAACCTAAACCTACATCTAATCCTAATCTCAACTCCCTAACCTAAACCTAAACCTAAACTTGAAAACCCATACCTAAATCCAATTTCGAACTCAAACCCAATTTCTTAAATCTAAACTTATAACCTTAACCTAAACCTATTCTCAAATCTCAAAACCTATAACCTAAACCTAAACTTATATAACCTTAACCTAAACCTAAAACTTAACCTATAACCTTAACTTATAAGCTAAACCTATAACCTAAACTCAATTTCCTAAACCTTAACCTATAACCTAACCTAAACCTAAGCCTATAACCCAAACCTGATTTCCTAAACCGAAACCTTAACGTATTCTCAAATCCCTAAACCTAAACCTACACCTAATCCTAATCTCAACTCCCTAACCTAAACCTGAACTTGAAAACCAAAACCTAAACCTGATCTCGAACCAGAACCAGAACCCAATTTTCTAAATCTAAACATATAACCTTAACCTAAACCTATTCTCAAATCCTAAAACCTATAACATAAACCTAAACCTAAACCTTAAGCTAAACCTAAACTTAAACCTTAACCTATAACCTAAACTCAATTTCTTAAACCTTAATGTGAGACCCGACCCGAGTTCGCATGTGTGCTTGTGTGTGTGTGAGTATGCATCTCGTTTATTATGGTCTCGTGGTCCTACCAGCCAAATTCTAGTGACCCATGACCTTCGGGTAGTATTTGTAGTCATCCTTGAGTTCTATCACGTAGACCCGACTCGGATCAACCCAAAAACTACGCCATTGTGACATCATTGTCGCTATGGTTCCAACGCCGCATCTCGTGTGTAAATTCGACGTGTCCATCAAAAGTTGTAGGCTGTGCATTTTTGGACCATTGATTGCATTTTTTGGTAGGACTCACTTAGTTTGCACAAATTCCCATGCAAATCTATGACATCATTACTAAGAGAACCTAACCCCTATAGCTAGCCTAGGCTATAGCTCCTAGACCCCTAGCACATAAGAATCTCCTCCTAAACTCATCATAAGTTCCTCTTGCCAAGACAAGCATATCTCAATTTTTCTAGAAATTCATCATTACTCTCATGCTACATCTCTCACCCTTCTCTCGTTTTCTTTTCATTTTCTCTTCTCCAGTTGCTAGAACCTCCAAAACATCCTCTCCCTCCTCATCTAACCCTCCACTTTCCATCTCAACCCTTCATCCATGGTCCTTGAAACTTAAAGATTTCAATGCACCAAGAACTTTGAAGATCCAAGCAAGGTGGGTGCTCTTAAATTCTCCTTCATCTTCCTTAGGACTTGTGGGACCCATCAAGTGATGATGGATGTCCCCCACGTCTCCATGATTGGGGCTAATGGCCCATTTCTTTGCATACATGTTCTATGGATGGGGCCATTCTCCATGGACCTCATCATGGCATCTTCCTTTGATACATGTCATTTTCCTCTCTTGTGGTTGGATTATCTTTATTTTTCATTATTTTATTATTGATTTCCTGACATGTGTGGCCCACTTAGTGGCCTCAGAATATCCAGACCATCCAAGCAAAGTGGACGCCCATGGCTGTCCATTCCTTGGACGTTGACACTCTATTTGCTCCATTTTGGGCACATGCAATGGGTTTCATGAAAGGAGTATGGCTTGGATGTTTATGGGGTCCACTAAGGTGGACCATAACACAAATTTTGTGAGGGTATTTCTTCCTTTATTCACTAGTTATGATCAGTTATTTTCAGACTTATCTTGCTGTCCAGAAAAATTCTGGACTATTTCTATATTGTTTTTGGCATAGATTATGGGCTGATTAGAGGGCTGTTTTACCCTATTGTTAGATTATTCCTGGAGGTGTGGACCCCACCTGGAAGTATAATAAATTTTGCCTTCATCCATCCCTGTTTAATCACCCAAAAGGGTGGGCCAAGGAGGGTGGACGGTCCAGATTTTTCTGGATTGTCCAGCCATACTGTTTGCTGGAAATCATAAATATCACCCTGATTTTGAGATGGTGGGCTACCTTTTTGGACCCCGCCTTATTATATACTTGTATAGGAAGGTTGTCCTTACATTTTTCTAAATTTACATAGACCTAGGCTCACTCAAATGGGGTGCAAAAGTCAGGGACAATAGCATTGCCGCAGCAGGAAAAATAAAAATTTGGACCTTGTTGTCCATAAATTGCAGGAGTTAAATAAAATAATTTTACTATCCCAAAAATTTTAAATCTTTGCAGGGAGGTGTAACACCCCGGATTTTGGCCAATCTGGGATTAGACGTCCTCAGGCAATGGGTCAACTAAAACACCTGAAAAATCGCTCAGAACCCAATTCCATAGCCAAAGAAATCACTTAGGGTTAATTCCTTTAGAAACTAAGCATAAGTTAGCTAGCGCAACGTTAGAGTAGCTGGGAAACAGTCCCTGATCACTTTAAATACGTTCTACAAGACCCAAATCGAGTAGAACCAATGACTCTATGATACTCTATAACTTGGGATCAAACTCTAAACCGGTTTGTTCTCTGGACCACTTTGAAATTTTGTATTGGATCTAAACCGCGCGTCGAAAGTCCGATACCTCCTATCTTAGACCGTTAGAACCGCCTTGCTGGACTTGACGATCATTTCGAAAATCAAGTCCAACCGATAACCACAGGCTATTTCATTGAGCCCGGACTGAAGAGAGTGCAAATAGGGACAGAATTGGAATTTCAAATTCAAATCTAGCACACGACTTGACGCGTCAGTATTAAGCATTCTGACCATCATAATTCAGCCAGATTACACCCTCGGATCAGGAAAAATTTCTATTTCATATCATGAGACTTTCAGCCCTGATCTACGTGTTGTGACCGCTGAACTGAAACTGGTCCGCCACGCGCGATCTGCGAACCCCGTCGGACTAAAAACTTAATACGTGCTAGATCTGGTACGCATGAGCTTAAGTCCGACCGCATTCAGCCAAGGGACCACCAGAAATGTCCTTTTGGACCGAAACAGCCCCGATTTGGTTACCCCTCAAGTGAAACTTGTTTCCGAGCCTATTTCGGGCAAGTTTGGGCTTATAAAAATGGTTGAAACCCTCACTCCTCTGTCCCATCCGAATTTGCAAAAATTCCTAGATTGGGAGAGAGAAAAGGTGAGAGTTTGTGAGAGAGAGTAGGAGAGAATTTCTTGCTGCTCGTGCCACCTGCTGCAAGTGCCTAAGCAACACACTCCGATCACCTGGCCTGTGATTTCTCCTCATTTTCAGGTAAGGAATAACCCTAGAAGTTCCTGATTTGGGATTCTTTCCATTCCATAGCATGTAAACTGATAGAACTCGTGAATCAGGTTCTCTATTCGCCGTAGACGAAACGTATACGCTCCGTTCGAAACGACACGTTTATAAGAGACAAGGTGCGGATATTAGACGCTTTGATTGACTGTTTTCAACGCTTTCAATGTCGTTTAATAGTAGATTCTTGACGGCAATGCCGTTTGACATGTACAACATGCTGTCCGTTTCCTATTTCGTAAATCGACGAAGAATATGAGATTTAGGGCATTTTAGTCATTTGTAGGAAGTACTGTTTTTATGCATATTTTGTTGATGTGATTGACATGGTTTATTATCGCATTAGAATGTTAGGAATACGTGCATGATTAGTTTGGCGAAGAGATTCGCCTAAATGCGCACTTCGGGTCGACATACTATATGTAGACTTAAGTGTGTAGTGTATGTGTTTGTATAAATGCTTGTATTAGTATGTATTGAATTAAATGGTGTTATGAATTAGTTTGAGGTTGATTTCTCAATTAATATGTTGGTGTAAATGGTTTCCTACATGTTAGCCATATGCATGATTTCATGATATGAATGAAATGCATGTGCTTGACGATTTGCTTAAGCTGTATGTTATAACATGTGCTTGATGATTTCATTATGATTTAGTTCGAGATTGAATTCTCAACTAATTTGCTGATGGAAATGATTTCCTACATGTTGACTATATGCATGATTTCATTATATGCATGACATGTAGGTACTTGATGATTTACTTAAGTTCTATGTTATAACATGTGTTAACATGCTCACATGGTTGTATTTCAATTCCAATACTCTCATATGATTTGCTGAAGTGATTCCACATGTTTGGGACTATACTTAGTTCAGGCAGTCGGTAACCGAGCGAATTCGTGGTTGGCTTATTTTTGGCCACGAACGACGCGTCGATAAACGCGAGCCGTGTTTTGGAGTTGATGGCAGTGGTTAGGCCACACGAAGTGTTTTACGCACTTCATGTCGTTCGACTTGAGATGCGATCGTGCTAGTCAAGCCCGTCAAGTAACCCGACTGGCCATTGTATGTTCACCCTGCATGAGTCATAACTGCTTGAACCTAGGGTACTGAACTTACCATTGTAAACCCTGTTAACCATAGTACCTTGATCCATGAAGACTCATGAGCCGGGCATGGTGGTATGGGACACCGTGGTCGAGCTGTCGGCCTACGCTGGGGCCACAAACCTCTCCGTAGTGACCAGTGAGCACCTAGTCTCGTGAGCAGATTATGGTGGTATGGGACACTATATTCTTGCTGTCGGCCTACATTGATAAGGTGATGGGGGAGCGGTGCAACGAGTGCGAGCAACAGCCCTGACAGCCCTTTGTAGTGACCCCGAGCGTATTCTGAGTCTACGGGAGGCGACGACCCTTCAGTAGCAGTAGAGTACAGTAGGCCTGTATTGATAAGGTGATGGGGGAGCGGAGCAACGAGTGCGTGCAATAGCCCTGACAGCCCTTGCAGCGACCTACAAAATATACATCGTATGAGATTACTAGGAGTGACGACCCTAGACAGGATCTGTGTTGGGATTGATAAAAGGGAAGTACCTTAGTTTCCCAATATTGCTGTATGAAATAGACTAATAATAACTCGGTAATCATATCACCATACCATTGCATGTGCCTGGAAGATGTGGAGCACTTGAGGGTCGATTGCATGCCGCGGTCGTAAGATGGTGCCGTATGAGGGAGATCGTCGGTGAGGGCATACATCATGTCATGTCATAATTACATTAACAATAGTATTAGGAATGTTTGAATTACTGCTTTACTATTATCGCATGATTGATTTGATAACATGTTAATCTTTGCTCTATTATTCCACTGAGTTAGCTACTACTCCCACGTTACGGGACGGTGTTCCTGGACACCCACCAGACCTTTTTGTGATTGCAGATGATGGCGCGGCCTGTGAGGCGGAGCTGGATTTGATGATGATGAGGAGGATTCCTCCTATATGCGTGTTCTGATTAACGGGATTACAGGGAGGTTGATTAGATACTTTGACACTTGTCATTTTATATTTTTAGCACACTCATGTATATTCGTTTTGTCTACTTTTGGAGTATACATGTATGTATATAACCTGGTAACATGTTCACACTCTGGAGACATACAACAGTTTATATATGTTATACATACTATCACAGTCTTCCACTTGTTAATTTAACTGTCTCTGGAGTATGATATGCTGTTCTAGCTTAATCTCACTCATGTTTAATACGTTATCACAGACAACATTCAATCATACATATTTATGTTGCATAAATAACATGTTGGAACTCGGGAGTTGGGTTTTTGCTCGACCCCCCGATTTTCGGGATGTTACAGGAGGTGTCTCACCTAAGGTAGGATCTATCTGCACAGTAAGTGCCGGACTGACCTACCACGTTGGGACGTCCAGGTCTGTCCAATTTTCTGGACAGACTGTTTTGTTTAAATTAATTAAAATACTTAGGAATATCCAAAAATTTTAAAATTTTGTGGGAGTGTGGTCCACCTATATAAGTGTCACCCTGTAAAATTTCAAACCAATGGATATTCGAGCTGACCGTGGTATGGCCTGGAGTGGCCCATTAGGCAGGGATCCCCAGGATAGGGTGTCCAGCCTTGGCGGGACATCCAACATTCTTTGTGGGCCCACTTAGGCATGTTGTATTCACTCCGTTCATTTGGTGGGGCCCACTGTAATATGTGTGGGTCACCATGGGTCAGTAGCCCATTTAAATTAAATAAATTTCTGGATTCCAGCAGGCCCAGGAAATGGGTTAGCTGAAATTCCAGCAAGGGGCCCAAATATTGCTGCATGGTTGACCTTTTTAGGGCTGATGTGGCCCATCAGATTTAAGGGAGTGTTGCATACACTCGAGCCTCTTTTTCCTAGATATTTTTAGGGTTAATTAGTGCCCCTTGAGGCCCTCCTTTATGGTGATGTTGTAAGTTAGCATAAGATTTTAAGTAGTTTTGTAGGCCCAATGGATTGTAAACCTCTCCCTCGAGCCCAAAATTGTTTAAGGGCTGACCTTATTGAATTGTGATCCCAATGGGCAGTATATAAGCTGATCATGTGTATTGTAGACCTTGGTACCCTCATAATGTACTTAATTATGGGCTAACTTGTAAGGCCCACATTGATGCATGTTGTAGAGGGTCTTGTTAAGCCTTTGGGTTGGTATGGCAAGGCTCACACTATCAGTTTAGGCCCTGCCCATGTGAAGTTTTAGGTTTATGGGCTGCCTTCTAAGTCCACCATAAATCATGAATTGAATGACTTTTGGGCTATTTCCTCAAATATATATATATATATATATATATATATATATATATATATATATATATATATATATATATATATATATATATGCATGGATGCCCGTTTGTGTTGGTAACTAGGCCTTGTGGACTAAGTCCTATTGGATAGGCTCATTGATCTTTGGGTTATGCTCTCCCATCTATTCTGATGGGCTTTGAGGCAAGAATATGTAAGAAGTTGGGCCTTTGGCCACTCATTAAAATTGACCCCATACTTGGGCTAAAAAGTGAGGGCCAACTCACTTGTCTTAAATGTGAGAATTACTCATGTAAATGAACTACCGGGTTGCCCATGAAGCCCATCACAATATATGGGTTTATGACCGTTATGGTTGGGCTCAAACCTCAATTGAGGGCCCACTATATGGTCTATGTGATTGGGCTCAGAGTATGGCCCATTAGACCATACATTGCTTAGGCCTTAGAACTTACATTATATGGGTAGTGGGCTACCTTTTGGGACCCAGTTGAGGTTAGATGTCCTCCTTGGTGGCCCTAAGGTAGGCCCATAGAGGCCCTTATGGGTAGTTGAAGGTCCACCTTAGGCCTGGCTAAGACTGTTCCTTTTTAAAATCATGACCCTCTCTTAGCTTGTGGGTCATCCCAAAGTAATGGGCCCCCACTAGAAGATTTTTCTTCTCCTTTGGACCCCTGTCTATGTGCTTAGACCTTGACCCTCCTTAGGGCGAAGGATTCCATATTTCATAAGAAGCACACTTACATTCTTGTGACCCATATACATCATCTGTATAAATTGATTGCATTATGTGGTGGTCATTGAGGGATGGAGTTCCTCCCCTTGTGGACATTGTGTGACTCCAGCTAGTGCATGATCTGTGTGTGTGACTCATGCATTGACATAACATTTCATGATGATACTACCCTTGCTTCATCAGGGCCTCTCCTCCATAGGGATACCGTATAAGTAGACACCAGAAATATTACTTGAGTATACCAGGTGCATAGGATGCCCATGAGTGAAATTTCTAAAACTTCCATGGTACTAAGGATTTGCTCTAACACCATGACCGAGTGAAAACTATGAGCACATGAGGGCCTCATACTGTTAGGCCGTGACTCCCACTGTCATGTAGTCGGTTGGATAGGGGTATGGCCTTACCTGCCTAGTGTGATGAGGCATTGCTAGGCTGAGTCTGACCAGCTTGTAAATGGGTCCACTACCGTCAGGCCATGTTGGTAATTGGCTATCCACAGGTGGGTAGTGAGGTCCCTTACGCTCGTTTGACTGTACGGGGTCTGTAGAGCGACAGTCATTCAGCAGTGTAATGGATCCTGATGATTTCCTTATGATTGGAAATATACTTGACATATGGTTTGGTTATGAGCACTGGCATTACTTGCATCGCATTAGTATTGACTATGTAAGCTCCTTCATGCATTGCTTTAGTATGGCATCTGGTACTCATCACATCATATTCATAATAAGCCTTGGTAAGGCTAGTGATATTCTCATTGAACATGTTTCCATTCTTGCATCTCCTACTATTCTTCTGTGCACCATTGTCACACACTTACACCACCCTTTAAGCTTTTATAAGCTTATGCACGATTGATGCATGTAGGAGACTCTAGGCAGCTGACGTAGCAGCAGAGCATGAAGTAGAGTTGATCTTGAGGACTCCAGTGTTGTTGACCCTCTTTTTTTCTCGTTTCTCAGTATCTTATGTATGTCCTTTTGGACCTGATGTAAGCTTGAAAAAGTTTAAATTCTTAGTGAATTTTGTGATGTGTGCCCTTTGTTATTCTCAGATGTACTTACTGTGATCCTGGGTATGCTCTTATTGATAATAATTATACTGTTATGAAAATCCTCCTTGTAGAATCACATGATCGAAACTTGCCTCCGGAGCTGAGAATGGGGTACAATGGAGGCTGTTGCGGCCAGAACCTGCCATCAGGTTCCTTGTGAGTCTAGTTACTGAGTTTGGGGCATGACAGGAGTTGGTATCAGAGCATGGTGAGTAATTCTGGAATAACTCGGGATAACATCACATGTCTACTTAAGGCATAGAACAAGTAGTGTCCCGAGACCTTTCCTTTCGCTCTATATCGAGCCTATAATTGTCTTGATTCTTCACGTGACCATTGTTTTGTAGATGATGCCACCTAGACGTGATACTCGAGGTCGCAGCACCCATGGTCGTGGTGCCCGTGGACGAGGCGCCCGAGGTACCCATCCTACTCGAGCATATCCTGTTCCAGTTGTTGAGGATCCGATTCCTGAGGTCTTGATCCGGCCTGTTCCTCCAGTTGAGCCCGTACCACCCATACCTCCAGTTGCTCGGGTTCCCCCACGTATTCTCCCTCCTCAGCCTTCTATTCCAGTTACTAAGGCTCCTGCTCCACCGACCGCACCCGTGCCTCCGTCTGAGGTGAATGAAGCCCTTGCCTTTTTTATAGTACCTATAGGAGCTGAGCGTTTTCAGTAGTTGATGCAGTTTTTTGCCACCACATTGCAAACCCGTCAGCTAACTACTACTGAGGTTTTCAGGTAGTCTGACTTACCACGTGCTAGTACCATAGCCCAAGAGTTTCGATAACATGATCCCCCGAGGTTTAATGGTGACCCTGACCCTTCTACCGCTGAGGCTTGACGCACTGAGGTTACGAGAATTTTTGACACTATATAGTGTCCTGTGGGTCAGAGAGTATCCCTTGCGACCTATCTTCTTCAGGGTGAGGAGGCCCGTCATTGGTGGTCATTCGTATCTAAGATGGTCGGGCCTTAGTTTTTTTGGAGATTAGAGGAGTTTGTGGTCCATTTCGACCAGAAATTCTTCCCCGAGCACGTTCAGATCTAGCGGGCTATCGAGTTTGAGACCCTAGTGTGGGGTGATATGACTGTATCTCAGTACGAGGCCCGTTTCTTGGCCCTGTCTAGATTTTCTCCTCATCTCACCAGTGATGAGAAGATGAGGGCTCATCGTTTTGTGACTAGTTTGTACCCTGCCCTTCGCAGCCATGTGGTAGGGCATTGTTTGGAGACGTTCGGCCAGGTTGTTCATCGAGCACTAGTTTATGAGGAGGACTGGGATATGACCCAGAGGTTGAGAGAGCAGAGTTTCGGTGGAGACTGGAAGAGGAGAGCACTAGCCGATAGTTCCAAGCAGCACTGTTAACAAAGATGGAGGGGTAGATCAGGGTTTTGGCAGCCTGTGGTTCAAACAGTAGCTTCTTCCTCATCATTAGCACTACCAACCACTTTATCTTCCGACCCCTTTTTAGGTATATGCTTCAGCTGTGGACAGGCCGAGCATCGGAGGTATAAGTGCCCTCTCCCCATTCAGTAGCAGAGGCCACCACAGTTATACCCTCCTCGTCCTCCTCAGCAGCAGCAGAGAGCACAATTTTCACCCGTTGCTCTTAGGGCTCCTCCTTAGCAACAGGGGCAGCCAGGCAGACCTCCTCAGTAGAGATAGCAGTAGCAAAGACAGTAGCAGCAGTAATAGCAGCGACAACAGCAACCATAAGACCAGCAGAGGGGATATCTGTATATTGTTAGGTCCTTGGGTCCAGTGTGTATGGCAGCTCAGCAGGTTCAGACTCAGGACCCTTAGTATTTCTGTTTGCTTCCTCTTTCAGCTTAGGTTCATTTTTATTTTTCTTAGCAGGCGCTAGGCCAGGACTCGCAGTTATCGACCGGTGGAGTCGTTGAAGGTATTCTTCTTGTTTCTGCTTGCGTCGCTCATGTTTTGTTTGATTCTAGCGCTTCCCATTCTTTTGTGGCTGAGCAGTTTTGCTGATCTACCAGTATTCCGTCGGAGTCCATGTCTGAGGCCTTAACCATTTTAACTCCCATGGGGAAGTCTATTGTGCTGACTCATTGCTGTCATTCTTGTCTGGTGTTAGTGGGCTATATGTTTCTTCCCACCGACCTGTTCGTGATGCCGATAACAAGATTTAATGTTATTCTGGGTATGAACTGGCTTGCGAAATATTGTGCCGTCTTAGATGTGCTGCGAGGACGGTTACATTTCATATTCCAGGTTTGCCAGTATTTCAGTTCGTCGTTGAGCCCAGTGGAGAGCCGTTATCTAGTTTCTTGGCTTCAGTCATTAAGGATTCCGTGGTAGAGAGTATTGAGAAGTTGCCAGTTGTTTATGAGTACTCGGATGTGTTATAGGAGATCTCGGGTTTGCCATCGCGTCGGCAGGTGGAGTTCTAAATTGACTTGGTACACGGTATTGCGCTTATCTCGAAGGCCCCCTACCGGATGACACCATTAGAGTTGAGGGAATTACAGGAGTAGTTGGATGAGCTCCAGGAGTTAGGTTTCATTCATCTCAGCAATTTTCCTTGGGGAGCCCTGGTATTGTTTGTGAAGAAGAAGGATGGTTTGTTGTGACTCTGTGTAGATTATCGTGAGATCAACAGAGTCACCATTAAGAACCGATACCTGCTTCCCCGTATTGATGACTTGTTCGATCAGTTGCAGGTGCACAATATTTTTACAAGATAGACTTACGTTCTGGTTACCATTAGATTCGGGTTCGAGAGGAGGACATTCCAAAGTCGGCTTTTCGGACACGTTATGGTCACTTCGAGTTCCTAGTCATGTCATTTGGACTGACCAATGCGCCCACCGTATTCATGCAGCTGATTAACGAGGTTTTTCGACCGTTCCTCGATCAGTTTATGGTGGTATTCATTGATGATATTCTTGTATATTCGAGGACTCGAGAGGACCATGCTGAGCACCTGTGGATTGTGCTTGAGACCCTCCATGCCTACCAGTTATATGCAAAGTTGGAGAAGTACAAGTTTTGGTAGGAGGAGATGAAGTTCCTCGGTCACATAGTGACGAGGGAGGGTGTCACCATAAACCCCTCGAAGGTTGATGTAGTACGTCAGTGGAGCCAGCCCACGAATGCGTCTGAGATTCGCAGCTTCCTTAGTTTAGTGGGATATTACTGACGGTTTATCGAGGGTTTATCCCGTATTGCAGCATCGCTGACCTGGTTGACGCAAAAGGGCGTCGAATTTGTCTGGAGTGATGCTTGTCAGAAGGCATTTATGGAGTTAAAGGACTGCCTCACGTCCGCTCTTGCTCTCACTCTTCTTGATGGGAGTGAGGGTTTTGTTGTTTTTACTGATGCCTTTAGAGTTGGCTTGGGTGCTGTTCTGATGCAGCACGGGAAGCCAGTGGCGTATGCCTCACGCCAGCTCAAGGTCCATGAGCTGAATTACCCCACTCATGATTTGGAGCTTGCAGTAGTTGTCTTCGCATTAAAGGTGTGGAGGCATTATCTATATAGGGTCAGGTTTATGCTCTTCTCTGATCATAAGAGCTCCAAGTATCTATTTTCGTAGTCCGAGTTGAACCTGTGATAGAGGCCGATTGTGTGTCCTGGACGTTCCAGAGTTGCATCGTGATCTGATGATCGAGGCTCATCGAAAGATTTACTATTCACTTGGGCTCCATGAAGATGTATCGTGATATGAGGAGGCAGTACTTCTGGTAGGGGATGAAGCATCAGATTACTAGTTTTTTGGCCGAGTGTGACACATGCCAGTGTGTCAAGGCTGATCATCAGAGATCCCCTATTCCCTTGCAGTCGTTGAACATTCCAGAGTGGAAGTGGGAGCACATGTCAATGAACTTCATTGCAGGTTTGCCGAGAACTTAGCTCGGTCACGATACCATCTGGGTTATTATCGATCGTCTGATGAAGTCGGCTCATTTCATTCCAGTTCGTGCTTCCTGATCTATGGACCAATCGATGAGGATATTCATTGAGGAAATAGTGAGACTGCACGTCGTCCCAGTTTCGATCGTTTTAGATTAAGACTCCAGATTTACATCTCAATTTTAGAGGAGTTTCCAGTAGGTGCTGGGGGTCACTTTGCATCTCAGCACCTCTTATCATCAGCAAACGGATGGCCAGACCGAAAGGGTCAACCAGATCCTTGAGGATATGCTCAGGGCTTATGTGATCGAATTTACGGGCAGTTAGGATGAGCATATGTGCCTCGCCGAGTTCGCGTACAACAACAGCTATCAGGAGACTATCGGCATGACTCCTTTTGAAGCACTTTATAGCAAACCATGCAGATCTCTTAGTTGTTGGACTGAGGTTGGAGAGCATCGTCTTTTAGGTCCCGAGCTTGTGCAGCAGATGTTGGAGGCTATTGATGTCATCAGGCAGAGGATGTACACAGCTCCGAGCCTAAAGAAGAGTTATGATAATCGTCGGTGTCAACCCCTCAAGTTCATAGTCGAGGACATGGTATATCTCAAGATCTCACCTATGAAAGGTGTGGTTCGCTTTGGTATGAAGGGCAAGTTCGCCTCAAGATTTATTGGACCTTTTGAGATTACCAAGTGCGTGGGCACTATGGCCTATAGGCTTGCCTTACCTCTTGAGTTGTCCGCAATCCACTACGTGTTCCATGTTTCTACATTGCGGAAGTGTGGGTTGGACACTATTCTAGTGATTGATTGGTAGCCACTTGAGGTCCGTGAGGATGCTTCCTACATTGAGCAGCCAATTTGTATTCTTGATCAGAAGGAGCAGGTCTTCAGGATCAAGGTCATTCCCTTGGTGAAGGTGCAATGGGGTTATCATTCTGAGGCCGAGGTGTCTTGGGAATGCGAGGCTGATATCAGAGAGCATTATCCCCATTTGTTAGAGATGATTGATTTCTTGCATTGCCTCCTCTTGTGTTTGTTGATTGAGGTATATATATGATGATGTTTATGTATTTTGTTATTCCAGTTTTATCAATTTTGATGATGAAATTTCTTTATTGGTGGGGAGGATTGTGATACCCGACCCGAGATCGCATGTGTGCATGTGTGTGTGTGAGTATGCATCTCGTTTATTATGGTCTCGCGGTCCTACTGGTCAAATTTCGGCGACCCACGACCTTCGGGTAGTATTTACGGTCATCCCTGAGTTCGGTAACGTAGACCTGACTCGGATGGACCTGAAAACTATACCATTGCGAATGCATCATTGTCGTGGTTCCAGCGCCGCATCTCGTGCATAAATTTGACGTGTCCATCAAAAGTTGTAGGCTGCGCATTTTTTGACCATTGATTGCATTTTTTAGTGGGACCCACTTAGTTTGCACAAATTCCTATGCAAATCTATAACATCATTACTTAGAGAACCTAACCTCTATAACTAGCCTAGGCTTTAGCTCCTAGACCCCTAACACATAGGAATCTCCTCCTAAACTTATCATGAGTTCCTCTTGCCAAGGCAAGCATGCCTCCATTTTTCTAAAAATTCATTATTACTCTCATACTACATCTCTCTCCCTTCTCTCTTTTTCTTTTCATTTTCTCTTCTCCCATTGCTAGAACCTCCAAAACATCCTACTTTGCTAAAAATTTCAGCCACATTTCTTCCCTCTCCCTCCTCATCTAACCCTCCACTTTCCATCTCAACCCTTTATCCATGGTCCTTGAAGCCTAAGGATTTCAATGCATCAAGAACTTTAAAGATCCAAGCAAGGTGGGTGCTCTTAAATTCTCCTTCATCTTCCTTAGGACTTGTGGGACCCATCAAGTGATGATGGAGGTCCCCCATGTCTCCATGATTAAGGCCAATGGCCCATTTCTATGCATGCATGTTCCATGGAAGGGGCCATTCTCCATGGACTCCATCATGGCATCTTCTTTTGATGCATATCATTTTCCCCTCTTTTGGCTGGATTATGTTTATTTTTCATTATTTTATTCTTGATTTCCTGACATGTGTGGCCCACTTAGTGGCCCCGCAATATCTAGACTGTCCAAGCAAAGTGGATGCCCATGGTTGTCCATTCCTTAGACGTTGGCACTCTATTTGCTCCATTTTGGGCACATGCAATGGGTTTCATGAAGGGAGTATGGCCTGGATGTTTGTGGGGTCCACCTTAACACAAATTTTGTGGGGGTATTTCCCCCTTTATTCAGTAGTTGTAATTAGTTATTTTTAGACTTATCTTGCTATCCAGAAAAATTCTGGACTGTTTCTGGATTATTTTTGGCATGGATTATGGGCTGATTAGAGGGCTGTTTTACCCCCATTGTTAGATTATTCCTTGAGGTGTGGACCCCACCTGGAAGTATATTAAATTTTACCTTCATCCATCCCTATTTAATCACCCAAAAGGGTGGGCCAAGGAGGGTGGACAGTCTAGATTTTTTTGGACTGTCCTGCCACACTGTTTGCTAAAAAATCATAAATATCAACCTAATTTTGAGATGGTAGGCCACATTTGTGGACCCCACCTTGCTGTATACTTGTATAGGAAGGTTGTCCTTACATTTTTTAAAATTTACATAGACCTGGACCCACTTAAATGGGGAGTAAAAGTCAGGGACAGCGGCATTGCTGTAGCAGGAAAAATAAAAATTTGGACCTTGCTGTCCATAAATTATAGGAGTTAAATAAAATAAATTTACTATACTAAAAATTCTAAATTTTTGTAGGGAGGTGTCCCACCCATGGTAGGACCTATCTAAACAATTTCAGGGTCAAAGGACCCCTGTGCAGACTGGCCCGCCAAGTTGGGAAGTCTAGGTCTGTCGAATTTTCTGGACAGGCTATTTTGTTTAAATTAATTAAAATACTTAGGAATTTCTAAAAATTCTAAAATTTTGTGGGAGTATGGGCCACCTATGGAAGTGTCACCTTGTAAAATTTTAGACCCAATGGACATTCGAGCTGATCGTGGAACGGTCTAGAGTGGCCCATCAGGCAGGGATGCCCAGATTGGGGCATCCAACCTTGGCGGGACATCCACCATTCTTTGTGGGCCCACCTAGGCATGTTGTATTCACTCCATTCATCTGGTGGGGCCCACTTAATATGTGTGGGTCACCATAGGTCAGTAGCCCATTTACATTAAATAAATTTCTAGAATCCAGCAGGCCTAGGAAATGGGTCAGCTGGAATTTCAGCAAGGGGCCTAAATATTGCTGCATGATTAACCATTTTGGGGCTGATGTGACACAATAGATTCAAAGGAGTGTTGCATACACTCTAGCCTCTTTTCCGTAGACATTTTTGGACTTAATTAGTGCTCCTTGAGGCCCACCTTTGCGATGATGTTGTAGTTTAGGATTAACCAGATTTTAAGTAGTTTTATAGGCCCAATGGACTGTAAACCTCTCCCTCGAGCCCAACATTGTTCAAGGGCTGACCTTATTGAATTGTGAGCCCAATGGGCTGATCATGTGTATTGTGGGCCTTAGTGCCCTCATGAAGTACTTAATTATGGGCTAACTTGCAAGGCCCGCATTGATGCATGTTGTGGAGGGTCTTGTTAAGCCTTTGGGTAGGTATAGAAAGGCTCACACTGCCAGTTTAGGCCCTGCCCATGTGAATTTTTAGGTTTATGGGCTGCCCTCTAAGTCCACCATAAATCATGAATTGAATGGCTTTTGGGCTATTTCCTCAAGGCCCATTATGTGGTATTATATATATATGCATGGCCGCCTTTTTATGTTGGTCACTAGGCCTTGTGGACTAAGTCCTATTGGATAGGCCCATTGATCTTAGACGTATACTCTCCCATCTATTGTGATGGGCTTAGGGGCAAGATTATGCAAGAAGTTGGGCCTTTGGCCATCCATTAAAATTGACCCCATACTTGGGGTAAAATGTGATGCCCAACTCACTTGTGTTAAATGTGAGAATTGCCCATGTAAATGAATTACTGGGATGCCCATGAAGCTCACCAAAATATATGGGTTTATGACCGTTGTAGTTGGGCCCAAACCTCACTTGAGGGCCCACTATATAGTCTACGAGATTGGGCTCGGAGTATGACCCATTAGACCGTACATTGCTTAGGCCTTAGGCCTTAGACCTTACATTATATGCGTAGTGGGTTACCTTTTGGGACCCAGTTGAGGTTAGATGTCCTCCTTGGTGGTCCTAAGGTAGGCCCATAGAGGCCCTTATGGGTAGTTGAAGGTCTAACTTGGGCCTGGTTAAGACTGTTCCTTTTTAAGATCATGACCCTCTCTTAGAATGTGGGTCATACCAAAGTACTGGACCCCCACTAAAGGATTTTTCTTCTCCTTAGGACCCCTGTCTATGTGCTTAGACCTTGACCCTCCTTAGGGCGAAGGATTCCATATTTCACAAGAAGTACACTTACATTTTTGTGAACCATAT
Organism: Magnolia kwangsiensis; assembly: GCA_037074715.1. Classification (NCBI taxonomy): domain Eukaryota; kingdom Viridiplantae; phylum Streptophyta; class Magnoliopsida; order Magnoliales; family Magnoliaceae; genus Magnolia; species Magnolia kwangsiensis. The sequence continues at coordinate 77,738,018 of CM073578.1, forward strand.
ACATCATCTGTATGAATTGATTGCATTGTGTGGTGGTCATTGAGGGATGGAGTTCCTCCCCTTATGCACATTGTGTGCCTACAGCTAGTGCATGATCTATGTGTGTGACTCATGCATTAACATAACATTTCATGATGATACTGCCCTTGCTTCATCAGGGCCTTGCCTCCACAGGGATATTCTTGGATGGCTGTATGAGTGGACACCAAAAATATTACTTGAGCATACCGGGTGCATAGGATGCCTACGGGTGAAATTTGTAAGCCTTCCATGGTACCAAGGATCTGCTCCAACATCGTGACCGAGTAGAAACTATGAGCGCACAAGGGCCTTATACCATTAGGCCGTAACTCCCACTGTCAAGTAGTCGGTTGGATAAAGGGTGTGGCCTTACCTGCCTAGTGTGAGGAGGCATTGCTATGCTGAGTCTGACCAGCTTGTAAATGGGTCCGCTACCACCAGGACTTGTTGATGATTGGCTATCTACAGGCGGGTAGTGAGGTCTGTAGAGTGGCAGTCATTCAGCAGTATAAAGGACCCCAGTGATTTTCTTATGATTGAAAATATACTTGACATATGGTTTGGTTATGAGCATTGGCATTACTTGCATCGCATTAGTATTAGCTATGTAAGCCCCTTCATGCATTGCCTTGGTATGGTGTCCAGTACTCATCACATCGTATTTATGATAAGCTTTGGTAAGGCTAGTGATATTCTCATTGAGCATATTTCCATTCTTGCATCTCCTGCTATTCTTTTGTGCACCATTGTTACGCACTTACACCACCCTCTAAGCTCCTATAAGCTTTTGCATGATTGATACGTGTAGGAGACTCTAGGCAGCCGACGTAGCAGCAAAGCGTGGAGTAGATTTGATCTTGAGGCCTCCAGTGTTGCTGACCCTTTTTATTTTCTCATTTCTCATTATCTTATGTATGTCCTTTCAGACCTGATGTAAGCTTAAAAAAGTTCAAATTCATAGTGGATTTTGTGATGTGTGCCCTTTGTTATTCTCAGATGTACTTGTTGTGATCTTGGGTATGCTCATATTGGTAATGATTATACTGTTATGAAAATCCTCCTTATAGAATCCCAGGATCGAAACCTGCCTCAGGAACCGAGAATTGGGTACTTTGGAGGCTGTTGCGGCCAAAACCGACCATCGGGTTCCTTGTAAGTCTGATTACCAAGTCTTGGGCGTGACACTTAACTTATAACCTAACCTAAACCTAAACCTATAACCCGAACCCAATTTCTTAAACCTAAACCTTAACGTATTCTCAAATCCCTAAACCTAAACCTACACCTAATCCTAATCTCAACTCCCTACCATAAACCTAAACCTAAACTTGAAAACCCAAACTTAAACCCGATCCCGAACCCGAACCCGATTTCCTAAACCTAAACTTATAACTTTAATCTTAACCTATTGTTAAATTCCAAAACCTATAACCTTAAACTAGAACCTTAAACTATAACCTTAACCTATAACCTAAACTCAATTTCCTAAACCTTAACCTATAACCTAAACCTAAACCTAAACCTAAACCTAACCTAAACCTAAACCTATAACCCAAAACCTAAGCTTAAAACCTAAACCTAAACCTAAAGCCCAAATGTAAACCTGATCTTGAACTCGAACCTGATTTCCTAAACCTAAACCTTAACGTATTCTCAAATCCCTAAACCTAAACCTACACCTACACCTAATCCTAATCTCATCTTCCTAACTTAAACCTAAACCTAAACTTGAAAACCCAAACCTAAACCTGATCCCAAACCCAAACCCAATTTCCTAAACCTAAACTTATAACCTTAACCTAAACCTATTCTTAAATCCCAAAACCTATATAACCTTAACGTAAACCTTAACCTATAACCTTAACTTATAACCTAAACTCAATTTCCTAAACCTTAACCTATAACCTAACCTAAACCTAAACCTATAACCAGAACCCGATGTCCTAATTCTAAACCTTAACGTATTCTCAAATCCTTAAACCTAAACCTAAACCTACACCTAATCCTAATCTCAACTCCCTAACCTAAACCTAAACTTGAAAACCCAAACCTAAACCGATCCCGAACCTGAACTTGATTTCCTAAACCTAAACTTATAACCTTAACCTAAACCTATTCTCAAATCTCAAAACCTATAACCTAAACCTAAACCTAAACTTGAAAACCCAAACCTAAACCCAATTCCGAACCCGAACCCGATTTCCTAAACCTAAACTTATAGGTTATAGTTTAGGTTTAGGTTTAGGTTATAGGTTTAGGTATAGGGTATTTTTGTTTATGATGTTAAGCTTATGTGTATTTATGCGTGAATGAATGTGATGTGGATAAGATTGTTTGTGTTTGGATGAATGTAGTTTATGCTTGGATGGATTTACTAGTTTAGGTTTAGATGGATGTGAATGTGAATATGATGAAATATATTATATAACAGTTGCATATTAGGATGAATATGATGAAATATATTGTAATAGGTGTATATCAGGAATTTTGTGCTAGAATATATATATATTTTTAAAAAAGAGACTTTTAACGATGAAAACTTTCGCAGCTAAAAGTTTTACAAAATATTTTTAGCGACGAAGATTTTTGCAGCTAAAAGTAATGCAAATATTTTTTAGCGACGAAATGTTTTGTAGCTAAAAGTTTTGCAAAATTGTTTTAGCGACAAAAATTTTTGTAGCTAAAAGTTCTGCAAATATTTTTTAGTGACGAAAATTTTTGTAGCTAAAAGTTTTGAAAAATTTTTATAGCTAAATTTTTTGGAAATTTTTTTTAGCGACGAAAATTTTCGTAGCTAAAAGTTTTGAAATTATTTTTAGTGACGAAAATTTTCATAGCTAAAAGTTTTGTAAATATTTTTTAGCGACGAAAATGTTTGTTGCTAAAAGTTGTGTAATTATTTTTAGCAATGAAAATTTTTATAGCTAAAAGTTTTGCAAATATTTTTTTTGCGACGAAAAGTTTAGTCGTTAAAAGTTTTTTTAGTGACTAAAATTTTTGTCGCTAAAAAGCTTCCCTTTGGCGACGATTAAAATTTTTCGTCGCTAAAAACCATTTGCTCCGGTCTTTTAGCGACGAAAATTTTTGTTGTTAAAACTTTTTTAGCTATGAAAATTTAGCTTTTAGCGACAAAAAATTTTGTCGTTGAAGGTGGGATTTCTTGTAGTATGAGGCCGAGCACCATCTTCCTCAAGGGGATAATTATTCCAAATCCAAAACTTCTCCGAACTTCTCATAGAGACTTCTCGAATCCACAAGGAAAAGAACAACGATAATAGAAAATAATTTCTATAAAATTCGAAATTGATTGATGAATAAAATAAATGAGTCTACAACCTTTTAAATAGGGATACTAAGCCATGAAAGAAATTTTGGGAATCAAACTGCAACTAAAACTCTTAGAAATTAGGACTTACTATAAATAGTATACTTACTATTTATAAACAATCGTAATAGCTATTAGTGCGTAGGGTTTTTGGCTAAAAATAGTAAGTGTCCTATTTGGCTTCGCCATGACTATTCTCCTAATTATTCTAAGCCTTTTTCATGTTGGGCACAACTTCTAAAGCCCAACTGATGAAGAATTATAATCAAACTAAAACTTACTAAAAACAGGAAAACGACGGTCAATCGAATGGTATTTTGCAAATCTGGCTTGAGCAACCCAACACAACCGGGTTGGGAGGCTAAAGTAGCTCGTCTTATCCCAAAATCATATATTTTAATTATGTCTAAGAACTCATTCTAGTTTATGAGATACGTCCGTTTTAAGTTCTGACGGTCTGTATCATCTCTGTCTCCAATTATGCCTTTTCTGGTCCATCTTGGCCATGAAAGTTTTCGTGACCCACTCTACATTAGAGTCCCTTCTTTGACATAAGTATCTCAATAGCATTTCTAACTATTCATTACATGCCTAGATGAGTAAAACTCAAGCAGAAACTAGGTTCCCACTGCCTATATAAAGGGATACAAAATACCATTTATTATGCATTACAATAATTAAACTTATCACCATAACCTATAGACCACTACAAGAAACAACATCATTCCCGAACCTTTTTTTTTCCAATCATAGTTGACAGTTTGTGCGAGCGATTGAAAGAAACAACATGTAACCCTTTTTTTTATGGTTACTAAAAAAGAAACCCCTCTTTCACTCTCTCTCTCTCTCTACCCGCCCCCATTCTCCCCCCTTCCCCCTCTCGCCACTCCCTTCTCACTCTCTCTCTCTCTCTCTCTATCACTCTCTCTCTCCAGCCTCGATCCTCTCTATGCCACTCTCCCTCTCCACCCCCTCTCTCTTGGAACATAGGAAAAATCTGAGCAAAAACAAAGAAAGGCTTCAAATCGAGAGTTTTCGAAATCAAAACCCTAGGGTTTGAAAACAAAACCAAAAAAATTGAGAAAAAAGGCTCACAGAGAGAATCAAGGAGCTGAAGTACTGGATTGGAGATGGAGATTTATAAGGTCGGGATGAGATGATATGCAGTCATATACGATCGTATGTATGGATTGGGATATGGCCCTGGGAAGGTTTTTGAAGATAAACCTCTCTTTGTAAGATATATTCAATTTCAAGCAAGAAATTGGATTTTCTTCATCTTAGAAACTCGCACTCTCAAAGCTTCTTGCAAATGATACACGCATCATCAAGACTCATCCATTTCAGATGTCACCTCCTATCCTCGCTATTTTTTCTAGATTTCCCTGTTTCTCCTCTTCTCCCTGTCTCTTAATGAATTTCTCTTATTGATCAATTCGATTCATCGTTCGGTACAGGTTTTTTTCCTGTCTAAGATCCAATCGTGGAATTGCTGCCAAATGACCCGTCTTGTAAACACTATTTTCTTCTTCTGAGAGCTAGAGATAGAGAGAGATTGAATTAGGGTTTTTAAGATGGGTTCAAAAGATCAAAAGTAAGGCAGTGGATTCTTCTCCTCAATCGCATCCAACATCTCGAATTTTGGCATTACCATGCACAAATCCATCAACAGGTATGGAAAAATATTCTAAGCTCCGATCTCTCTTCTTTCTCTCTTTCTATGTACTTGTTGAATGCATGTCTGTAAAAATTCAATCAATATCAAATCCTAGGGTTTTATTTTTTTCAGAATCGGTTATAATTGTTGTCAGACTTTTAAAAGTCTTCAATACTTGGGGCTGCTCGACCGGTCGAGAGGCTGGCTTGACTGGTCGAGGGTCCACTCGATCAGTCGAGCACCACTCGACTCAAAGTCCAGCGTGATACTTATTTGGGTGTCTAGGGCACTGGACTGGTCGAGGGGATGACTTGACCGGTTGAGGGGGTTCCTCGACTAATCGAGGCTTTGGCTCAACTAATCGAGGTTATGCAAATTCGAGTCCGAATCTTATGCGGACTTTGAAAATCTGAGGCAGTTTCATAAGAGTGCGAAAGGAAAGTTTCCTAAACTATAAATAGGGGTCCCTAGGGCTATTTTAAGTAATACTAAGGCTTTCTAAAAGATTTCCAAGGGTTACTAAAAGGGTTTTAGGGTTTTTAAAGGGTGTAGCAAGGGTGAGATTCGAAATATTTGAATCGGGTAAGTCCTCTCTCTTTGTAATTGTTGCTTTCATAGTGAAATTTTGTCATTTCGTGCTGTGATTTTTTTGCACAAGGGTTTTCCACATTAAATTTATGTGTTCTCTTGTATGTGCTTGGTATCATTGAATTGTTATCCTAGATTTAGATTTGTGTGATTTCGTAGGCTAAAATCCTAACAAGTGGTATTAGAGACAGGTTGGGGCACAGATCTGAATCTGAGGGATTAGTAATAATGGTGAGCACCACGTATGATATTGAGAAGTACTTAGGGAAAAATAATTTTGAGTTATGGAAGATCAAGATGATGAGTTCCTTAATTAAGCAAGACAAAGATGGTGCTCTTGAGGAGCAAAAGTCTACTATGACTGATGATGAATGGAATACTCTTGATAAGAAGGCATTACCATCAATCCGTTTATGTCTCATGGATGAGGTTCTCTACAATGTCATGAGGGAGGAAACTATGGCTAAGTTATGGGCGAAGTTAGAGGATGTCTATGCGAAAAAATCCTCAAAAAATTGCTTACACTTGAAGCGGCAGTGGTATAACTTCAAGATGGCAGAGGGTGGAGATCTAGAGGCTCACATCAGCAACTTTAATAAATTATTTTGCAAATTGCTAGATATGGAGGAAGTGATGAAAGATGAAGAACAAGCACGTATGTTGCTGAATTCTCTTCCGACATCGTATGAGGCATTCAAGGACACTATGTGCAGTACGAATAAAACCCTGAGTGTCGACACTATTATCTCAGCCCTTTAAGGGAAGGTTATGAGAAAGCTAAACGATGACATGAGGACATCTTCTAATGCACTATTTACAAGGTATAGGAATTCTGAACAAGGTACGGGTTCTTCACGTTCTAGATCTAAATCTAAGGGTAAGGATAAAGGAAAGGTAAAGTGCTGGAATTGTGGGAAGGAAGGACATGTGAAGAAAGATTGTGAAAATCCTAAATCTTAGAGAGAAGATTCTGAGGCTTCGTATAGGGAGGGCAATGTTGCCACGTCAAATGGATCAAGTGGACATGATGGTAATGTTTTGTCTGTGTTTACTATCAAGTGGTCATACGATGATTGTAAGGACGAGTGGATGCTAGACATAGGAGCATCTTTTCACATGACTCCTCATTGGAGTTGGTTCACCAGCTATAGGGGGTGAGATGGTGGATAGGTATTTCTGGGCATTGGAATTGCCTATAATATTGTGGCTGTTGGTTCGGTGCACATCAAGATATTTGATGGGGTGGAGCGTACCTTGACTGATGTCAGGCACGTTCTTGATTTGAAGAAGAATTTGATTTCTCTTGGTGTACTTGAGGCAATGGGATGCATATACACAGGTATTGACGGTGCTCTTAAGGTATCTAAGGGGGCACGGGTAATCATGAAAGCACAATGACTCGATAACTTGTACAGGTTGATCAGAAGCACTTCAAAAGTTAGAGTTGCAGTGGATGTAGTGGATTCCACCTCTACACATGTGTGACATGTTGGGCATGGTCACATGAGCGAGCAGGGTAGTAAGGATGAGACGTGTAGATAGGGATACAGAGCAGGTGGAGTAGCCATCTATGAGAAGAATCACATGACATGATCGAAGGATATCGATGAGGTACATGGATAACTCAAATATCGTAGGGGATTCATCTTCTGTTTAAATGGCTTTAGGTGAGCCTGGTGCTGAGAAGTAAAAGGTGACTAAGGGTGATGTGATGAATTCGTTGTACTAGATCGACATATGGGAGTGGGTGGATCTTCCATTAGACCGAAGAGTGGTTGGATGTAGGTGGATATTTAGGAGGATACAACATAGATACAGGACGATATTGGTAGCGAAGGGTTATACTCAGATAGAAGGGATCGACTTCTCAGAGATATTCGAGCCGACGGTATAGCAGGTGTCAATTAGATCCATGTTTGGCGTTGGTTGACCAATGTGATCTTGAGCTAGAAGGATGGATGTGGAGTCTGCACTTCTGTAAGGAAAAGTTGTAAGTACTATGGTTTCTAGCTCCTATAATTATCAAATTTTATAGTGTCAAAACCTCTTGGAATCTATGTTTTGTGTAGCGCATCAATATATTCAAGACAGTGCAACATGTTCATGTTCAAGTACAAAATCAAGTGTAAATTCAATTTTCAAGCTTCAAGTCAAGACAAAGTTCCTATACTTTGAACCTCAAGGTCAAGCATTAATGTTAGTCAAATTCAAGCTTCAAAAGGTCTCAAGTTCAAGCTTCTATATTTGTTATGATCTCAAGCTTCGTGAACTTTAAAGATTATCTATCAACCAAAGGAAAAGAACTTTCAATGTTCATACATTATGTATAAGGTATGAATGACCCTAGATTGACTATAGGGTATGCCATTTTCTATACATAATTTAATTTGGAACACTTTATAAGTTCATAAACTGTTTCTCGACTAGTCTTGGACTATGTTCGACTAGTCCTAGCACTGGCTTGACCAGTCTATAAATTTCTTGACCATTCCTAAGTTTGTTACTAATTTTCAAAAATTTTGTTAAAGCCTCGACCAGTCTTGGATACTGTTTGACCGGTCGTGTGAACAGTGCTCGACCAGTCCTGCTGCCTCGTCTCAAAGTCCAGTAACTAAATTGGGTTCCACACGACCAGTCGTGGATAGGACTCGACCGATCATGGAGGCCACTCGACCGGTCGAGCAAACCATACAACTAGTCATGGAATAGCCTTATCTTATCGTGCCTAAATTTTTAAAAGTTTGTTGGTCCTACGATTAGTCGTGACGACCATAGGACCAGTCGAGAGTGCAATTTCTACAACTATAAATGGAGCATAAATTTCAGAGTTTTATATTCAATTCAAGCTAAATCAATACGCCACTCAGAGAGATAAGTTAGTGATATTCATAAGTAATTTGGTACTCATTTTATATTCTCTTTAATTAAATTTCTTTATATTTGATTTTGTATTCTACATTTCAATTTTATTTGAAAGAGGAATTGAAGTATTTTCATTTCTTAGAATCAAATCAAGCTAGCCCAAGGTGATTTAATTTAAAATCAACCTAGAACCTAGAACCATTTCTTAAGTGAGTATCGACATTGAACTTCTACTTTGATTTGGTTCTTTTAGGCTACATCAAAAGGAGAATATCTAGGTATTTTACATTTTTGTAAATTTTTATTTTAGTTTTTGAGAATGTGCTAGGAAAATCTCTGTTTTGGTTTATATGAGGTGATCCAGAAAACTCAGAGTGTGGGGTTTTTGAATTGTATAAGCCCACTTGAAAGACACAATTATGAGGGTTTTAGGTGAACCTTGAAAAACCTATTTTCATAGTGAACGCTAATATCCACTGTGTGAGGATATTAGGAGTGGAGTAGTTGTCTGGCTATTATTTAACAGTTGATGTACACACAAGCGAACCACTATAATTCTTTGTGTTTGGTAGATTTGTGGTTTATTTTCTTTCTCTTTGTGATTTAAGATAGTGGAATGTATTTGTGGATGTGAATGTTGTAATCTTTACAATTCAGCATTGTGTGGTGAATGTTGTAATAGATTAGTTTCTATTTCTTTCATATCCTCTTCAGTTTGAGTTTTTGATACTTACTCACATTCTAGTAAGGTTTTCCTGCTATAAACCATTGGTTTTTGGTGTCAGGTTGTCCTTAGAACTAAGTTTGTATCAACCTCTCAATACTAGATTTTTGAGGTTATTTTACATTTCTACATTATCGATTGTTTAAGTGTTATCTTTATTTAATTGTTTAAATTTCACTGTTAATTTTTTAAATTTGGCATAGTCCTATTCACCCCTCCCTCTAGGACTTAATATCTCGGTCTTTTCAAGTGGTATCAGAGCCTTATAACTTGTTTTAATTATTATTCTTTTTAGATTTATTTCATGTGCTAATCAATCTGAGCTATTTGAGATGTTAAATTTTGATAGCCTTTCAGTCACTAGGCCTCCACCATTTGATGGCTCAATTATGCCTATTGGAAAGCTAGAATGAGGATTTTCTTAAAATTCATGGATGAGAGTGTGTGGCAAGCCACAATGACTGAATGGACCCGTCATACCACTGAAGTAACTGGTATTGATGGATCAAAATCTATACAAGTCACACCTTATTTTTCTAGGACCGCTCTTCAGAAAAATTGGAGTAGTGCCAATGCAAAGGCTTTAGATGCCATAACTTGCGCACTATCACCGGATGAATTAAAAAGAATTATATCCTGTGATACTACAAAGCAAGCCTGAGATATTTTAGAAATGATATACGAGAGAACAACAATTGTCAAGAAATCTAAAGTCCAAATCCTCACAACCAAATTTGAGGAAATGCGTATGAAAGAAAATGAAACCTTCATGGACTTCTATACAAGACTAAATGACATTGTGAACTCTATGTGGGGTCTCGGTGATAAAATCTCAAAAAGCAAAGTCTGTGCAAAGATACTATGCTCACTACCTGAACGATTCAATTCAAAGGTGATCGCGATCTAGGAACTTCATGATATGGATAATATGAGGGTAAAAGAATTAGTTAGTTCTTTGCAAACCTATGAGTTAACTCTTAAAGCTCCTAAAAGTAAATTTATCACCCTTAATTGTATTTCTCAAGAAAATAATAATTCTGATTTTAAAAAATTCTGAAGATGATATGACCCTTTTAGCTAAAAAGTTTTATAAGATTTTCAAAAGTAAAAAGAGGATTGATTTTCAAAAACCCAATAAAAAGAAAAGATTTAGATCTAAAACTTGAAAATCTTTAAAAGACAGTCAATATTACAACTTTCATGAATATGGGCATTTAGCGAATAAGTGTTCTAAAAAGGGCAAACTTAAAAAGAAAGGTATGTTGACTACCTAGGATGAATCTTCTGGCTCTGAAGCCTTTTCTGAATAAGAAGATTTTGAAACCAAGTCGGGTAATGAAGTCAAAGCCCTTATGAATCTAGCCAAGTTCACCTTTTCAGATCATGATGATTAAACTAGTGAAGAAAATTTGAATAGTGATCATGAAAATGAAGAAGATCTTCAAGATGCTTATAATGCCCTTTACAAGGAGAGTTGTAAAATTGTTGTTAAAGTTAAACTTCAGAAAGAGAAGTTTTCAAAACTTAAAGAAAATTTTGATAATCTTGTTTTAGAAAAATCTCATATTTTAGACTGTTTTGAGAAAACTAAGTACGACTTAGATTTCAAAACCTCCCAAGTTGAAAAATTAAAATCTAAAAAGGAAAAGCTAAAACTTGAAGTCTCTTCACTTTTGAGTTTAAAAGACACATGGAAGTATGCCCAAGGTGATCCTAAGTTGGAAAAACTATTATCTAGATCGAAAAAATGTGGTGACAGATCTGGATTGGGCTACGACAAAAGTATTCCTCCCAAATATAAGAATACTCCTAATTTTGTGAAAGTAGAGTCTTCAAACTCAAAAGGTAAAAGCCTAAATCAAAATTATCCTAAACATGCTAAAACTTTTCAATCCTTAAAACCTAAAAGTAACCATATCAATTATAAAAATCAGAATTGTAATCCTTTAGCTGAGAAAATTATTGATTTACTTAAGGAGTTGTTAAAATCTAACTCAGTAGGTCAGTCTTATAACAACTACAAACATAAGAAGACCAACTATACTCCTAAACCCAAGACTGTAATGAAATGGGTTTCTAAAGTTACCTGCTTGGTTACCCATACCACTTTCAAAGCTTCAAGCCATTTAAAATGGTACCTAGACAGTGGATGCTTTAGACACATGACTGGTGATAAAGGTTTGGTCACCAATTTTAAAGATATGACTGATGGTTTAGTCACATTCGGTGATGGTAGCAACTGTAGGATTGTTGGCCAAGATACGATTCAACTCTTTAACCTTCTTTTATTTGAGAATATTTTATATGTAGAAGGGTTAAGACACAACTTATTAAGCATCTCTCAAATATGCGATAAGAATTATAACGTAAAATTTACCAACCTAGGGTGCAAAATTTTAAATAAAAGTGGTTCTGTAATATTAACTAGTCATAGAATTTTTGAAAACTGCTACATAGTAAGTGATTCTAGCTCATCTAATCTATCATGTTACATGGCCCATACCGATGAGACTGAGTTATAGCATAAACGCCTCGAACATGTACAATACCGAAACTTGTATAGATTGAGCAAAAAAGAGTTAGTAAGAGGCTTACCCAAAATACAGAAAATGGATAAAATATGTGGTGAATGCTAGATTGGAAAAAAACCTAGGAGTACTCACAAAAAGGTGGACTCCAATGCCACATCTAAGCACTCGAACTCCTCCATATGGATCTTATTAGACTAACTAAAAAGGAGAGTTGAGGTGATAAAAAATGCATACTGGTAATTGTTGATGACTTTACCAGATATACTTGGGTAGTCTTCTTAAGAGACAAATTAGAAACTCTTGATGAAGTAAAAAAGGGTACTTAGACGTATGTAAACTAAAAAAGAGTCTCAAGTTTGTAAGATCTGTAGTGATCATGGATCAGAATTTAAAAATAGCAGTTTTGAGAAGTTTTACAGTGATCAGGGAATATCACATGAATTCTCTACACCCAAAACATCACAACAAAATGGTATACTAGAAAGAAAGAATAGAGTGCTTCAAGAAATGACAAATGTAATGTTAAATGGTATGAAGCTTCCTAAAAATCTTTAGGTCGAAGCCGTAAATACTACGTGTTATATAATTAACCTTGTTTTTTTTTTAGGTCGAAGCCGTAAATACCACATTAACCTTGTTATACTACATGTTATTTAATTAACCTTGTTTATACTAAAAAATTAAATAGTAAAACATCTTACGAAATGTGGTTTGATAAGAAACCTATTGTCAAATACTTTCAAGTTTTTAGCAGCAAGTGCTACATTTTATGTGACCAAGAAATTCTAGGTAAATTTAAAACTAAAAGTGATGAAGGGATATTTTTAGGGTATGCCCTGAATAGTCGAGCATATCAGGTTCTTAGTAAGAAGACCAATGTTATTCAAGAGTTTATTAATGTGGTCATTGACGATCACTTGAATACATGTAAGACCCGTAATCTAGACCGTACCGTTTCATACGCTTCCACGGTCCTCCCGGTCGAATTTTGGTAACCCTTGACCCGTGTCCGATGTTTACGCATGATCCTAAGCTGAGTCCTGCACACCTAAGTTGACTCAACCCAAAACTTGTACCTTAGAGACCGCGCCGTCATCGCGGTTCCAACACCGTGACTCACGCATCGAATCGATACCCACTCTAGAAGATGTGGGCCTACGTTCATTTCGAGAAAAACACCGCGCGTTACGAATTTTGAAGAAATCTCTACGACATGTCACATCAAATCAAGTCATAGTACATCACCTTATCTCCATGCCACCTCACCCAACAATAAGTACAAGTGGCCTCTCTCTTTTCCCATAAGTCAACTATCTCTCTTCCCTCACCAATCCTCTTTTACACATTTTCAAACAAATCTATATCTTTCCTTACAACCACCACATCACTCCATCCCTTTAACCCATTACTTCCCTCTCTCTCTCTTTCACTCCATCTCCACACTCTCAAGCAACTAAGAATTTCCACACATCCAACCTCTCTTCTCTCCCAAACAACAACAACAAGTGTGGCCCACTTTCCTTACCCTCTCATCTCTCATCTCTCATCCTCACCATCAAAACCCCATCATCCACCATCAAAGGTTAAGCATATGAGTTAAGGAGGCTAAGGGACTAAGGAGAAGGACTAGAGGTGGGTGATCCACCGTTAATTCTTATTTTAGGGCCCACTTGTTGGTGGGACCCATTATGATGTATGTGTTGAATTCATGAGGGGCCCATAGTGGCGGGGCCCCTCCATCACCATCTCTCTCATCTTTCTTTCTCTATCTTTTCTTATTTTCTTTGTGATGATGTGGTTGCGTGGCCCACCTGGATAGATTCCACCAGGAAGTATGTAACTCATCCATGTCGTCCATCGTTGTGGGACCCACCTACTAGATGTGTTTAATATAGACCGTCCAACCATTACCGAGCCTAGATGGAAGGAAAATGCAAATATCAGATTGATCTAAATCAAGTGGGCAACATCTATGTGGGACCCACCTTGATATGTATTTAGGCCGTCTGTCCAGCGTCCCTGAACGCTGGACGTGGGCCGAGTGAAGTGTGTACAGACAGTGGGTTGGGCTGGGTTGACAGCGCCTGGATGTTAAAAAAAAAGTGGTTCTTAGGTGAGCCACTCATGTAAGCCCCACCTTGATGTATCTATATAATCCACGCCGTCCATTTCATTTCTCAGCCAATTTTAGTTGTTGAACCGAAAAATGAGGCCAATCCGATAATTAAGCGGGCTATACCATAGGAATTAGTGTTATTACTGTTAAAACCCACATTGATTCTTCTATTCACCAAAAACACATCGCATATTGGTCTCATTTGGTCGATCATGGGCCGTAGAGTCCAATGGCTGGGTTAGATTTTCCCGATGTAGGCCCCACCTAAGAAAATTCTCAGAAAAATATATTTTAAAAAAAATATAGCAGCCGCAGGCACTGCTACTGCTAAGGATGCAGCAACGTCCTACGCTGGACGCTGGCGTGCATGGGTAGGTAGGACTCACGGCCCCAGTTGTGGGCCTCACTGTGACGTGTGTTGAACATCAACATGGTGCATTTGGTGCACCCCCCCCTCAGGGCAGCGGGCTGCCCTAAAAATTAGCCCTATCCGAAGCTCAGGTGGCCCACATCATAAGAAACAGTGGTGATGGGAAGACTGCCATTGAAGCCCTTTTTGGGTGGGTAGAAGTTTTGGATCATATGAAATTTATTTTTCCTTTTCATCCACGTCCGTGTGACCTTACCAACGGGTTGGATTGGAAATAAGCATTATGGTGGGCCCCACGTGGGACCCACAGTGATGTATGTGTTTTATTCACACCGTCCACCGTCCACTGACTGTGGACGGTGAAACCCAAAAAGATGTATGTGTTTTATCACTGCCGTCCAACTATTTGGCTGGGTTGCTGGACGGTCAGTGGACCCCACCATGATGCATATTTTACATCCGAACCGTCTATCCATCTTGAAAGATCATTTTATGGCATGAACTAAAGAATGAGGCAGATCTAGAGTCATATGGACCACACTATAGAAACAGTGTTGGAATGAATATCCACCATTAAAACCTTTGGATTATAGGGTTGGACAAGTATGATATTTGCTTTCCCTCTAAATTCAGGTCCTTGTGACCTTATGGATAGATTGTACAGGAAATAAATGCTATGGCGGGCCTTGGGAATTTTAATGGTGGAAGTCATCATCACTATTAATATTTGGGTGTGGCCCATTTGATATATGGGGCTAATTGGTGTGGCCCATTTGATGCACATAAGGCCCATTTTGATGCATTCTAAGGCCCATGGGTTATAACCCATTGCAATGTACATAAGGCCCCTTGGTGCGACTCATTGATATGGCCCACTTGATGAATATAAGGCCCATGTGATACGACCCATTTGATGCACTTAAGGCCCATGTGATTAAGCCCATTTTGATGCATTCTAAGGTCCACGGTTTATGGCCCATTGCAATGTACATAAGGCCCCTTGGTGCAACCCATTGATACGACCCACTTGATGAATATAAGGCCCATGTGATACAACCCATTTGATGCACATAAGGCCCATGTGATTAGGCCCATTTTGATGCATTCTAAGGCCCACGGTTATGACCCATTGCAATGTACGTAAGGCCCATTGGTGCGACCCATTGATACGGTCCACTTAATGAGTATAAGGCCCATGTGATACGACCCATTTGATGTACTTAAGGACCAGTGGGATGAATTTAGGTCCATTGCAATGTGTGATTTCTCCATGGTATATATAATGATGTTTATAATGGGACGTGCCTTGGGAACAATGATGGTTAAATGCCCACATTGTAAGGATGATGTCGGTTAAGTATCCACATCATCACTCTCCCTAAGGCCCATTGGTAGGCCCGTACTTGTAGTGTGTAAGTTGTTTAAGCCTATGTCCGTTATGAACAGAGCCCATCACCACATAACTTGTTTAGTGTAGATCCATGATTCATGATCATATGCATCATATGTATGCCTGATATGAGGAGTGATTGATCATAGCATATGCCTTCGGGCAGATTGTTTATGGGCTCCCTGACAGGTGGAGTTGCCCTTCATTAACGTGCAGTATGCGCAGGATTGCTGCATGACTGCTAGTGTGATTCATGCACTTTACATTTGTATGACATGATTACTATACGCCCTAGCAACATTAGGGCTATGACCTTCACAAGCACATCATGGATGGTAGGATCAGACATCGAAAATATTGTTACGAAGCATCAGGGTGCCATAGATGTCCCTGGGTGAAAATCCCTAAACCCGATGGTACCAAAGGATGACTCCAACATTGATATCGAGTGGATAAATGAGCGCACGAGGGCCAAATATCAGGAGGCTGCGTCTCCCACTGTGTCATGGTTGGTTGAAAAGGGGTGTGGCCTTACTTGCCCGAGGGTAGGGGGCAATACTAAGATGAGTTTGACCAGCTCGTGAATGGGTCCGCTATCGACATGCCGGATAGGTATTAACAGACTATTGGCCAGACAGATAGTGAGGTTTCTTGCGCTCACTTGGACTGTGGGGCTAGGAGAACGGTAGTGCCATTTGGAGTGTACTAAACCCCGGTGATCATCTAACATGAGAACTGTATTGATATTTGATGAGCTGTATGAGGATTTGGATGAGAATTGGCATGCTTGAGTTGCATCTCGCATCGTATGGTCTTAATATGACCGATAACATTCATATCTTGCACCGCATAGGCTTGGTTCAACTAATTGCATTCATGTACTCATCAACATGATTTCGCATTTCTCTGCATTCTGAGCACGCTCATATTGTGCACACACTTACATCGCCGTCTAAGCTTTCTATAAGCTTCTGCACGATCGGTGCGTGCAGGTGACGCCAGGACATAGTCGTAGCTTCGCCACAGTTGGAGTGTGCAGTCGAGCTTCTAGAGTTTTTACTATTTTCATTATCTTGTATTTCCCCTTCATACGCATTGTACTTAAAGTTTTTAATCATAGTGGATTTTTTGATGGTGTTTTTGTGGTTATTGTTTGTGGGTTATGCTTATGGTTATGCTCATTACAAATCAAATTGATGATTAAAAATCCTTCTTGTAGCATCCCAAGATAGAAACCTGACGTATGGGTGTTAGGAGCTGAGAATGGGGTACTACGGAGGCCATCGACATCGAATTTGGAGATCGAAAATTTTATGAGCCCGGTATCCGAGTTCGGGGCATGACAAAAGTTGGTATCAGAGCATAACTTGGGAATAATCGAGAACAACATCACATGTTTGCTATGAGTTTAGGACGATTAGATTCCGAGTGTGTAACCTTCCGATTGAGTTCCCTAATGTGCGATTCTCAAGGTTGATTAATGTCATTATTCTTCTTATAGGACATGCCACCCAGGAGAGTGACCAGATCGACTCCCCCTCCACCACCTGAGGCTCCAGCTTTACCACCTACCCCTCCCGTTCCACCACCAGAGATCCTGTTCCCCTGCCCGAGGATGAGGTTCCTCCACCTGAGATTGGTGTGGATCCGACCATAACTGTGAGTGCCTCTCAGTTACAGTAGATGTTACAGGCTGTGACAGCTGCACTTCAGGGATGGGGTAGGCGCCCAGTCGTTTCACCAACACAGGCAGAGAAGGAGTGTGTGAGTGCCCTTCTTTGTGAGTTTAGACAGCTCGACCCTCCGTGTTTCTAGGGCGAGTTAGATCTGACTGCAGCTGAGAGGTGACACTCGGATGTGGAGAAGATTTTTAATAGTATGTCATGCACGACCGAGCAGCGAGTTTGATTGGCTGTATTCCTTCTCCAGGGTGAGGTAGAGCATTGGTGGACCTCCATCACCCACATTGCAGGACCTGATTATGTCTGGACATGGGAGGACTTTATCAAAAATTACATATTTTCGCCTATGCATGACCAATCAAGTGCATACTCGACCAGTTGTGTAGCGCGGGTTAGTGCTTTATTTGGGGGGGAAAATCCCTTTTTCTTCATTGTGGGTTTCTTCTCCAACGAGTCTTAGGTCGACCGGTTGAACTCATCTCCTAGTTCTTCAAGGTTAGTGCTTTATTTCCATTTTCCTTGTACATTCAAGTTCTTATCACTCCTTTTTCATCATTGGTGTGATTTATTTCTTATTTCATAGTGATTTTTGGGGTTTTCTTCTCCAAAATCTAATCTTGAGAAAACCCACTCTACTTCTTTTGAAAACCCACTCTACTTCTTTTGCAAACACTTGGTTCCTTGATTTCCTAGTTATAAATGAAAAGTAGAGACAAAAAGAAAAGTTCTCGTGGTCCTTCATCTTCTAGATCGACACCTATCACAATGCGCCACCTTCGGTCACCCGAAGATGATCATTCCTGTATGCGGGATATAAGGTTGCGCGATGTTATAGTTGAACGACCTATTCATGTTGAACATCTTGCTCCATTTGATATCCTCTTCCCTAATCTATAGGATGGGATAACATTCTACATTGGGGTGGGTTGGCATACTGGTCCATTGTACAAGCTATGTATGCATGTATCTCTAATTTTTCTACTGAAAATCTTACATTTATTATTGTAACTAGAGAAGGTCCATTTGAAGTAGAGTGACATCTGATCTATGGTCTAATGGACATACCTATCAATGATGAAGGTATTCCCATTAACACTCTATTAGCTAAACCATCTGAATCTGAAAAATGAATGCTTACTAGAGAATTGTGAAATATAGATGCGTAATGGAGTACTGATGGAAATGCGCTTGCTTCAAAGTATTTGTTACCCAGATTCAAAATCCTTCATAAGATATTTATTTCTAATGTTTATCCTTGTTCTGGTAACAAAACTGAACTCATTACATTCATGGTTTGAATTCTTCATTCCATTACTTTTGGAACCAAAGTATGTCTTCCTTCTTTAATCTGTCATTACGTCATTCAATTGTCTCCATCCTTGACACAGTGATATCCCTTTCGCTTATCTTATGACTGTGTTGGCCACCCATATGTTAGTGGCTATGCCTGTTGGAGAGGCTCCCATTCAACACATCATCTTCAACAACTCCAATATAAACAAAATGAATTTGAGGTTGGCCACAAGCCAAGTCAATGTGGGTGTTGGAGGAGCTGCTGTAGTGAATGAAGAAGAAGGTGATTTACCTCCAGATGACATTAACATGGATGATATTTTTTATGAGATCAAGTCCGATTCAGCTGATGATCCTGATTATCAGCCATCTGACTTTGATGCGCGGTTACGCTCTCTTGAGTAGAAGGTAGAGAATATGAATGTGTCCCATGATTTGCAGTTTAAATATATGCGCAAGTATCTTAGGTGCTTTAACAAAGGACTTCATAAACTTGATCCTACCATACCTGCTCCTTCATTGGGTTCTGATTAGTTTTTTCTTATCTTGGTTTGTAATAACTTTAATGATACTTGGATTTCTTTTGTCTTATGAGGTTGTACTTGACTTAAGTTGATTTACTTTGGTTGTACTTAGTTTAATTTGGCTGGTTATGCTTGAACATGACTTGCTTATGGATTTATTATATTGTTATCTTACTCCATTATTCCTCATCATTCTTCTTATTCTTCTTTTTTATCTACTTCCACTTCTATTTATTGGTTCCTTCCATTGTCATATTGTGACAAAAAGGGAGAGTAATTTATCATGCTTATATTATATGGCATGTGGATGGATTGTGGATTGAATTGTGGTTTATCCTTCCAAATTTGTTTTTGGTAAGGGGGAGTATTGTTGGTGGAATTGATGCGAATTCATTCTATTTGGTTTGACCTATTTATAACTGGTGCATGATTCTTTAACTAGATTGTCACTAGTTTCTTTTGATACCTGATGCATGATTCTTTGTATGTATAATGCTTATGTTATTATGAAGTGTGTTTTGTCACAAATTTGACAAAGGAGGAGGGAGATTGTAAGTGTTATGGTTTCTAGTTCCTATAATTGTCAAATTTTGTAGTGCTAAAACCTCTTTGAATCTGTGTTTTATGTAGCGCATCAATATATTCAAGACAGTGCAACATGTTTATGTTCAAGTACAACATCAAATGTAAATTTAATTATCAAGCTTCAAGTCAAGACAAAGTTCCTATACTTTAAACCTTAAGCTCATGCTTCAAGTTAAGACTTTAAACCTCAAGGTTAAGCGTCAATGTTAGTTAAATTCAAGCTTTAAAAAGTCTCAAGTTCAAGCTTCTATACATGTTAAGATCTCAAGCTTCGTGAACTTCAAAGATTATCTATCAACCGAAGGAAAAGAAGTTTCAATGTTCATACATTATGTATAAGGTACGAATGACCCTAGATTGACCATAAGGTAGGTTATTTTGTATACATAATTAATTTGGAACACTTTATGAGTGCATTGACTGTTTCTCGACTAGTCTTGGACTATGTTTGACTAGTCCTAGCACCGGCTCGACCAGTTTAAGAATTCCTCGACCAGTCTTAAGTTTATTACTGATTTTTGGAAATTTTTGTTAAAGTCTCGACCAGTCTTGGAGACTGCTCGACCGGTCATGTGAACAGTACTCGACTAGTCCTATTGTGTCGACTTAAAGTCCAACAACTAAATTAGGTTCCACACAACCAGTCATGGACAGGACTCGACCGGTCGAACAAACCCTACGACTAGTCGTGGAATGACCTTATTTTATCACGCCCAAATTTTTAGAAGTTTGTTGGTCTTATGACCAGTCGTGACGACCACATGACCAGTCGATGCGATTTCTTTAACTATAAATAGAGCACGAATTTCAGAGTTTTATATTCAATTCAAGCTAAATCAATACACCATTCTTAAAGATAAGTTAGTAATATTCTTAAGCTATTTAGTGCTCATTTTATATTCTTTTTAATTAACTTTCTTTGTATTTGATTTTATATTTTACATTCCAATTTTATTTAAAAGAGAAATTGAAGTATTCGTATTTCTTGGAATCAAAATCAAATCAAGCCAGCCCAAGGTGGTTTAATTTAAAATCAATCTAGAACCTAGAACCATTTCATAAGTGAGTATGGACATTGAACTTCTACTCCAATTTGGTTCTTCCGAGCTACATCAAAAGGAGAATATCTAGGTATTTTATAGTTTTGTAAATTTTAATTTATTTTTTGAGATTATGTTCGAAAAATCTCTGTTTTGGTTTATCTGAGGTGATCTAGAAAATTAGAGTGTGAGGTTTTTAAATTGTGTAAGCCACTTGAAAGATACAATTGTGAGGGTTTTAGGTGAACCTTGAAAAACCTATTTTCATAATGAACGCTAATATCCACTATGTGAGGATATTAGGAGTGGAGTAGTTGTGTGGTTGTTGTTTAACAGTTGGTGTATACACATGCGAACCACTATAATTCTTTGTGTTTGGTAGATTTGTGGTTTATTTTCTTTATCTTTTGTGATTTAAGATTGTGGGATGTATTTGTGGATGTGAATGTTGTAATCTTTATATTTCGGCATTGTGTGGTGAATGTTGTAATAGATTAGTTTCTATTTCTTTTATATCCTCTTTAGTTTAAGTTTTTGATACTCAGCCACATTCTAATAAGGTTGTCCTGCCATAAACCATTTGTTTTTGGTGTTAGGTTGTCCTTGGAACCAAGTTTGTATCAACCTCTCAATACTAGATTTTTAAGGTTGTTTTACATTTCCGCATTGTGGATTGTTTAAGTGATATCTTTATTTAATTGTTTTTAATTTTTTAAATTTGGCATAGTCCTATTCACCCCCCCCTCTAGGACTTAATAGCTTGGGCTTTTCAAAAGTGAAGAACAGATCTACATGAAGCAACTAGAATGGTTCAAAGTTAAAGGGGCTGAGAAAAGAATTTATAGGAGGTCGTGGTTTGACTTGTCGCCTAGGTAATGGTTTGATTCCTTCATGGTGAGTCAGGAATTGATGACATGTAGATTGCTAGTTATTACATGCCTAAAATTAATGTACTAAAGACTCGGTTAGGTGGAACATTTAGGATGAAGGATCAAGGGGACTACAAAGATGGTTCTTGGCAGTAAGACTGAAGGAGGAGTAGGCTTTGGTAATCACAAGAAGAATATCTTGTGTGTAGCTATTGATCAAGGATGTGATGTACCAGGTAAAGCCGAAGAGCATTCCCTACGCGTCTCTCCTCAAGTTTTCCTCAAGACATGTCCCAAAATAGACGAGGAAAAGAAAAATATCTCATGAGTCTTATTCGAATGCGGTTGACACTGTATGCCATGGTTTGGATTAGACCAGTTATTTTACAGGCTATCAGTGTTGTGAACAAGTACCCCGACAAGTAATAATGGGTAGCGGTGAGATGGTAAGAAGACTATGTCTTTCCTTTTGAGAAGACATGAGTAAAGGTGGTTGATCACGTGGATTTTGATTTGGTAGAATGCTCACCTAGATCATTCCTGCAGAGAAGTTCAAGTTTGTGTAACTTCTCTAGGCATGGCGATGGTATAAAAGAAGGACAAAAGACATACGTATTATGCACAAACTTGAACTTCTCTGCAGGAATGATCTAGGTGAGCATTCTACCAAATCAAATCAAGTTTGGTGGAGATTGTTGTCAAACTTTTAAAAGTCTTCAATAATTGGGGCTACTGGACCGATCGAGAGGCTGACTCGATTAGTCGAGGGTCCACTCGACCGGTCGAGCACTTCTTGACTCAAAGTCTAGCATGCTACTTATTTGGGTATCCGGGGTACTTGACCGGTCAAGGGGGTTCCTCGACTAGCCGAGGCCTTGGCTCAACCAGTCAAGATTACGCATATTCGAGTCTGGATCTTGTGCGGACTACGAAAATCTAAGGCGGTTTCGCAAGGGTGAGAAAGGAAAGTTTCTTAAACTATAAATGGGGGTCCCTAGGGTTATTCTAAGTGATACTAAGGCTTTCTAAAGGAGTTCCTAGGGTTCCTAAAAGGATTTTAGGGTTTCTAAAGGGTTTAGCAAGGGTGAGATCTAAGGTTGTTCAAATTGGATAAGTCATCTCTCTTTGTAATTGATGCTTTCATAGTGGAATTCTGTCGCTTCATGCTGTGGTTTTTTTCCACAAGGGTTTTCCATATTAAATCTGTGCGTTCTCTTGTATGTGCTTGGTGCTATTAAATTGCTATCCTAGATTTAGATCTATGTGATTCCACAGGCCAAAATCCCAACAATGGTGGAAGGAAATATTGATATTCGAGTGGGAATTCTCATTTGGTCCTTGCAGTAATTGGTAAAAGATTGTGATGAGAAGTTATGTGATTGAGTTTTTTTACTTCTTTAGGGAAGTTTATGGCAAATACTGTGAGGAGAGACTGAAGAGGCGATTTGTGGCACACCTACTGCCATGACACACATGTGAGATCTGGGCTACCTACCCATCAGGTGATGGCCATAGCGAACATGCCCTCTCTCATAATCAGGCCAGTCCACTCATCAGGTGGGTAACTGATTAGCGGTCTTTATTCAAGGTACACATGGTGAACCTGATGTGTGTACCATCTTGATTTTTTTCCTGGACATGTTCATAGTAGCTGCCAAGTTTCCCTAATACCACATATCGTGAGTGGCCTCTTCTATATCTCACAAAGAGTGGCTTAGGACTCATGAGAGGGTGATTGATGTTTCTTTTCTTTTCTTTTCTTTCTCCTCCTCCTTCTACTTCTTTTTACAAGTACTAGATGGGGAATTATTATAGGGGATGTTTTTCGTGTCAGAATTTTTTTTTTCAAAAAAATGACACGTTAAGATAGTACCCAGACCTTCACGTGGGGCTTACTACTGAACATCCATAGGTCAAAATCCACACCAGTTGGATGATGACCTTAATCATCTTCTGATCTGAGGGTCTTTTCCTAGTGAATCACTATCCTTATTTTGTGACTTACAGTGTCCACTTGTCAGTTGCCTTTGATTTTTTGGCTATGGTCCTCCATGCAAAGGCCCACCAGATTAGAGTTCAGGATTCCATCTTATTGTACCCTATGCATGATTTTAGTTCAAGAATTAATATCGTTCAAATCTTTTCATCAAATTTAAATTGATGTTCTTTAGCTACTTCACTTTTTATCATTATTAATTTACTACTACTATTACTATTATCATGATCATTATGATTATTATTATCATCATTATTAATTTTTTTTTCCCATTTAATGGTATGGTTTTTTGGAAGGAAATGAATGACATTTAATGATCTACTTTTGGGCTTATATAGCATTGTTGGGTTTCTTGATAATGTTGTCTTAACCGAATCATTACTGTTTTTTGGATAGTGCTCTAAATCATTGCATGGCCTTCTCTTTTCTCCTGTAGGTTGATTGGTTATGAAGGGCTAGAAGTTATAAACCCTGAAGGAGGCACAAAAGATGTAGAAGAAGAAGCTCAAAGAGGAAGATGGAAGCAGGAGGTGCTCACTTCTTTTTCTTTTCATACCAGTCTATTGAACCCATTGATGCAAGCTGGTTCTACTCTCTAGTGTATAAACGCAGGACCAATATGGGCCCCGCATGATCGGACTTGTGTGTTCCGCATGGTCATATGAGTGGGTTGTTTGATATTCAAGTAGTTGCCTTTATTATTAAGTTTTATTTTTTTTATAGGAGTAAAAGATCAAAATACCCTCACCTAAAGCTATGCCTGTAAAGTAGCACATAAGTGAGGGCATCTTGGGTAATTCTGATAGCATTAGTTTCTTCTTCTTTCTTTTGTGACCCTATATAGATGTGTGAGGGTATTTTCTTGGTTGTTGAAATTAGAAAAAAATGATTCTTTTTTTCTTTGGAGAAGTTCTCTTGTCTACTTGGTGAAAGAGAAACAAAGGGGGTTTACAGGTGATATCTGGTAATCAACTAGAGGGGTCATAGGTTCATCTCATATCAATGAACATTCCTCTTCATCTGGTTGCACTACCCATGTTTATCATGCCCTGTCCTAGCTATTTGGATTTATTGTAACAATGTTCTTTAACCAAGCCAAATAGTTGATATAAGGCTATGATGTTGATGACATTAGGAATATTTTTTATGTGAGTCGTTTATTATTTATTTTTATTTTAAATTTTTTTATTAATTTTATTAATTTTAAATATACTTGTTGTAGAACACAAGTTTGATGCACATTTCTTTTTATAATTGCTGCTCATAATTTTTGTGACCATGACATTGATTTGTTTGCTCTTTCATTTTTCTCTTCTTTTTCTTTTTTGCTGAATGTCTTTTTTTCTTCTTCTTTTTTTTTTTTTTTTTTTTTTTTTTTTAAATTTTGTTGTTGTTTCGAATGTTCTTTGCATCTCATGTAGGATCGAGATAGTTATTGGAAGATGATGCAGAAATATATAGGTTCAAATGTTACATCAATGGTGATGCTTCCAGTTCTTATATTTAAGCCCATGACAATGATTCAGAAAGTGGTAGAGCTCTATGCTATTTGCACTTTAAACCTGATGCTTGTCAATTTTGTGCAATGTCTTCGGCCTTGTTTATCACATATTGAGCATTATAAATTGCATTATCCTCACAGTTGCTGGAGTACTCCCACTTGTTAGACCTGGTTGATGAATGTGAGGATCCCTACATGTGGATGGTCTATGCTAGTAAGTGGTCTTCTCTACTGCGATGCTTATGAGTTGCATGCATGTATTATCTAGTGTAATGGAATATTGGCTATTGTCTACAACATCATGGGAAATATCCGTTTACTATGCCTATCAACGAACCTGGAAGCCCTTCAATCCCATCCTTGGTGAGATTCAATCCCATCCTTGGTGAGACTTATGAAATGGTTAATCATGGTGGCATTACATTCCTTGTGGAGAAGGTGAACTGTTCATAAGTTTACTTTGATTTTGATTTCTCATCTTTTGGCTGCTGATATTTCACAAGAACATTGTCAGCTGATTATTTTTTTTAATACATTCATGCATACTCCCATCACCTCTCCCACAGACCCACCCGTTAATTGCTAAACCATGTTAACATTATTTGTTGTGGTTGCTTTTTCATTGTCATTTCCATGGTGTTGTTCTGCGATGCTCAGTTCCTTTCTTTTATCATGCTTCCAAATGTCAGGTGAGTCATCATCCTCCAATGAGTGTGGGGCATGCTGAAAATGATCATTTTACCTATGACATGACATCCAAGTTAAAGACCAAATTTCTGAGAAACTCTGTTAATATGATTCAATCCTTCTAAATGCACATTAGGTGGAATTTAGAGCTTTAAATTGGTGAAATGCTCTGAAATTGTACAAATCATCTCAGATAGATTAAAAAATTCAGATAATTGTACAGATCATCTTAGATGTGAGTTTCAGGAATTTCTTGCTTTATTAAAAAAGAAACGAAAAAGAAAAAAGGAAAAAAAAAAGTTTACTCGAAGTTCCTGTAACCTAAAAGCTCTATAGGGCCTGCTGCTAAATCCTTGAGAAGTGCATTCCCTTCATCAGTTTCTCTAGCTCATTTCAAATTTAGAATAAAAAATGAGCATTCATTTACCTATGAGGGATGCTATCTTTCCTTCTCATAATTGAGGAAACATCTATGGTATCACTAAAAGATGACTGGCTCCCGCCCTAGTAACCTGAAATATTCCATGGTCTTTTTTGCATTAGTTGGCACAACAGGTGCATATTTTGATTTAAAGGCAGTATTTTGTTGAAATCTTAGTTGTAGGAACCTTCTATCCATTCTTGTTTTAGGATCTTGCTCCTACTATTTGACCTACAGTTGATCCATAAGATCTTTTGACTCACAAATTCCTTAGATGGTGTACCATATTGACATTTAGTTGAACCCTAATGGGCAGATGCATTCTGCCAAATCTTAACTGGGAAAGAAAAAGTTCCCAAATCTCAACTGGGACAAAAAAAAAAAAAACACGAAGAAGAAGAAGAAGAAAGAAAGAAAGGTGCCCAAATCTGTATTGCATGGGAATCCTCTGCTGATTCCATTCCTGATGGAGGAGATAGTACTAATTGAGAAATCTTTTCATTGATTGAGTAAAGATGATCCATCGGCCTTCATTGATTTGGATGCAGATTGCTTCTTAATAGATAAATCCTATCGGCATGCATTAAGCTTTTCAAGAACACTTTTTTCTCTCTCTCTCTCTCTCTCTCTCTCTCTCTCTCTTTTTTTTTTTTTTTTTTTTTTTTTTTTTTAAGAATTCCTTTTGGTGGGGAGTTTTAGTTGTCAGGCTGGCTTCACTTGTTGAATTTCATTTTTTCTTTTTCCTGGTTAGGCTATTGTCAGATGTCAGTTGTAATGTTGGCGCTTGATGTCACTGCTATTCACTTTCAAACCAATTGAGCGCTTTTATGAAAAAAATTCTAGGTGCAAGTGTCAGACGTTGTCCATTTACAACTGTAAGTACATGTTTTCTGCATACACAATTTGACTGCCTTTGTTGATGCTGGTGTAACTCGAGTGGACAGATGCCACAAATGTATCATTTCATTTCAATTCTAGGTGTGTGGATTGCAAGTGACTAGTGAAGTACATGTGGATGGAATGGTTGAAGGATTACATGTGGGTGTGGTTTAGGTTCTATCTGATGTGGAAAATGGAGTTCTCTGTGCTTGGATAATTGAGCATTATGGGTTGCTCTTCTACTTTCGGCTGTACAAAAGTCTTGTCACGCCCCAAATCTGGCACTCGACTTCTAAACACCAAGTCCCGAGTTCGACGAACCACAAAAAATATTTTTGATTGAATTTATTTTATTTTATTTTTAATACCTGAGCATGAAGATCCATGAACAAAATACCAAGCAACACTCTTCATTATAAATCCTTATGGTTACAAGTACAATGCTTCCCAAAAGGTACACGACGTCAACATTGCCAAATCGAAAAATAGATACAATGCATTGAGAACGCTAAGTCTTCCAAGCTTCTCCTGTCTTGAAAAAAATGGAAAATAGGAAGCTTAGGCAAAAATCCTAGTGATTACACTTGTGTGTGTAGTGTGTCCTACATGCAAGAAAAATAAATATGTTACAAGGAAATCATACATGTGAAAGGCCTGTAGCAAGTAAAGTATGATGTCAATGCCAATGTAATGCATATGAATCATAGTAATACTCTAAGTCAATGCTACCAGCATCACCAAGTCATATTTTCATTTCTCCTACACCACAGCCATAACCGTATTACACACATCCGTAATCACATCATCATCATCATTATATTGTCATGCCATAATTATACAATATCAGAAATACTGACAAGTCCATGAGTCAAACAATATCAGAATACGTAATACAAATCAACTATACAAATGAGAAGTCATAAAGAGTCAAATATCAGATGCCGTATCTAAACCATATAAATGTAGAAATACAGGTAACTCAAAATGTCATATGCCACAGATGTAATGCATTATGTGATGCGAATGGAATGACCATGCTGGAGTGTGAAATTGGGATAATAGTACGTAGTATCGTAGGCCATGAGGTTCATCACAAGAGACTTCTATCCAAACCAGTCTCATACCTAAATTTGGATAGTCAAACTCAAAGTGGTAAACTCCTGATCTCAGGTTAGTTGCGCGCCCCAACCAAAATCCTGACCATTGTGAAGGTACACGTAACAAATAGTTATGCACCACCAGCCTGAATAGATAGTGAATGAATGAATGAATGAGTATGTAAATCCTGCTTAATAAGTCTACATATCAGTACAGTTCCTCTTTGGGATCATCACCAGAGTTTAGTACACTCCAAATGGCACTGCCCCTCTCCCAGCAGCACAGTCCAAGTGAGTGTAAGAAACCTCACTATCCGCCTAACCAATAGTCTACCAATACCTATCTGGCACATCGATAGTGGACCCATTCACGAGCTGGTCAAATTTAGCCTAGCTATGCCCCCTACCCTCAGGCGGGTAAGGCCACACCCCCTCCCAACTGACCACGACATAGTGAGAGACATGACCTCTTGGTATTCGGCACTCGGGCGCTCATGTATCCACTCAGTCTCGACATTGGGGCGTCTCCTGGCCACGAAGGTTTAGTGATTTTTATCTAGGGACATCTATGGTGCCAGTATGATAGAACCAAACATTTTCGGTGTCTCATCTGGCCATCCATGATATGCTTGTGAAGGCTACGACCCTGATGTCGATAGGACGTACAGTAATTATAATGCAGGGTGCACGAGTCACACAATTTAGACATACATCAATCTTGCACATACTGTGCGCTCATAAGAGATAACCTTTGCCTATCAGGGAGTCTCATAACAACATGCTCAATGACATATGCGATGATCAACTACATCTCATAACAAACATGCAGATGATTCGTATGGTCATGTATCATGATGTTATGCTGTCATATACTCATAATCAGTATTAATAATTGACATTGACAATTGGCCTCGACAATGTGGACATTTAACCAGCATTGCCCCCAAGGAATGACCCACATAGAGTCTAATATATAGTGGACCCATGGCCTCACACAAGGGCCAAATATATGACACCATGGGCCTCATTCAAGAGCTTAATACACACTACAATGGGTGTTTCACATGGGCCTAACATACATCACAATGGGCTCCATCGCTTGGCCCTTAAATGCATCAAAATGGGCCTCATCACATAGGCCTCATATACATCACATTGGGCCTTAAACACGGGTTGAATACACATCACAACAAGCCTTGAATACGGGCTGCATATACATCATATTGGGCCGTATCATATGGCCTCACACATCACAATGGGCCTCGACACATGGGCCATGAATACACCACATCAGGCTTCACAACCCATGGGCTTCAAATACACAACGGGTGGGCCCTACATATGGGCCTCAAATACATCACAATGAGTCATAACCCATGGGCCTAAAATACATCTCAATGAGCCACACTCATGGGTCTCAAATACATCACATTGGGCCTTACCCATAGGCCTCGAATACATTACAAGTGGCCTCAAATCTATCTCACAGGTAGGCCACATACCTGGGCCTAATACACATCAATATGGGTTGAAAATACATCACAATGAGCCTCACCATATGGGCTGAAAACATATCTCAATGGGCCTTACCCTTCGGCCACAAATACATGGCTACACCAATTATGATAAGTCTTATACTACAACCACTTCACACATCACATAGTTAATGGCTCATATTTGGTGTCGCATGGTTAAGGGCCAACAACCACATTTCATCGTACCATTTATGGTTTAGATATCACAGTTTATAGAATTCAAGACCTTGATAGTATTAGCTTGGGTAACATAACCCTACATCACATTCGGTTTAGTGTACAACTTAGTTATATGTGATTTAAGTGGCGGTATCTATATCGATAAGCACAAACCTACATTGTTGAATGGCCATTAATGCCATTAGATTTCATACGGTTAGGTGGCATTGTACGTATTTCACATTCATACAATTAGATGATTACATAAACTCCACCATTGCCTATGATTAGGTGGTGATACATACATTAAATACCCACATGATTAATGGGCTAAACAAGTATATCACACCCTCTCACCACTAGAGTCTACATATTTATTATAATTGAACATGGTCAAGGGTTTAAACACAAGTCACGTGATCCTATTACTTAGGGCCGCACTCTAACCAAAGTGCCAAGTGGTCAAGGGTTGTCCACAATCAGCCCATTTAAGGGATTAATCATCATTACTTCAAAAATTACAATACCGGTTCGTCATACATTCAACACATGAAAATTACGAACTCTTGTCGAAGAGGCCCAACCAAGGCTACCACTGATGGGCCCACATGGCATTCACTCAAAATGGGCCTTAACATTTTTGGGCCCACACATCGATAGAACTTACAAGGGGTTCTATGTGGTGGAACTCATGGGGATTTTCCATGAGGTTGAGTTGTGTGTGACCCACTTATGACTTAGGTCTGTTTTGATTTTAGTCTACATCCTAAAATGATATGAGGAAGTGGATGGTCCACATGGATTAAATAGATACACCATGGTGGTCTTAGGTTAGATTCAATAGTTAGGTACTTATTCTCACAGCATTGTTTTGTATGTCCATTTCAGGTTGGATTAACTGATCTTTGGGACAATGCCCTAAAGGGGACTCGGTATATGGGCTAGATAGTTTAAATGTTTGATACATCATCAAGATGTCCCATAACAATTTTTTAGTGATGAGAGTTCAATTTACATTATTTCATAATGTATGGCTATCTAATCATTGGATGGGCCTGATTCATGGTAACATACCATCAAAAGGGTTGATAAAATAGATAAACAGTGAGGATATTAAATATATATCATGTCATAGCCATGGTGGACTAAGTGGCATAACAATTACATCAAAGTGGGTCATACCACACACAAGTTGAGAGATTTACCCTCCATTAAATATTCATAATCATTTCTTGGGCCCATGGAGATGTGGTTCATAAATCTAACCCATCCATTATGTGTGTCCCACTTGGTGGAGGGTTCAATCCAAGTTTTAGATGCATCCAAATTTCAAGTGAACCCCGACAAGTGCTTTTATATACTTGAGCTCCAAGTTGTATGAATGGTTCAGGGAGATCAAAGTTACATGGGTCCAAAGTGATGTATTTATTACATATACACAGTTCATCTATTATTATTATTATTATTGTTATTATTATTTTCTTTTTTTTTTTTTAATTTTTAGAGATCATTTTATAGCATCATCCAAAAATGAATCATATCCAAAGATTATCTGGATCTCACCTCAATTAGCAGTTAGGATAAGATTTCATCATTAAACCATTCATCGGGCCCACCATGACGTTTATTTTCCACCCAATTTGTTCATAAGGTCACAAAGACCTAAATTAAGGGGAAAAACAAATTTCATATTGTCCAAAACTTCTGACCCAAAAAGGGTTCCAATGGTAGATGTTCAATCCTTGCTCCTTTTGTAGTGTGGCCCACTTGATAGTTAGATCTATCTTATTTTTCTTCTCAAGCCTTAGAACAAGCTCACCAAATGGATGGATGGTTCAGATATAACATATACCACATGATCAGACCTATAAAATTGCTGATTTATTCAGCTTCATAAATTTATTTTTATTTTTATTTTTATTTTTATTTTATTTTATTGATAGTGTGGGCCACCTAAGTTCCGTGTATGGTTGAAATTTGGGGGTGGTCCATTTTTAAACGGGACCCATCAAATGCACGGTGCTGATGTTCGACATGCATCAAGGTGGGGTTTGTGGTGGGGCCCACTTTTCTACAGCATCATCCAGACGCTACTTACTACAGCGTCATCCAGACGCTGACAGCGGCAGCGTTTTATATATATATATATTTATTTATTTTTTTTCAAATATGGGGCCCACAACAGGATGATCCAGTCCAATTGTTGTCTGTGTCCCATGTGGTGGACGGGTCAGTCCAAGCTTTAGATGCATCCAAATTTCAGGTAGGCCCCAACGAGCGCTTTTACATGTTTAAGCATGTCTTCACATAATTGTTTTATGGTGTGGCCTACCAAAGAACTGGATTGGCTTCATTTTTTGGCTCAACGCCTAAAATGATATGAAAAATTGAATGGAAGGCGTGGATTTAATACATACATCATGGGTGGGGCAAATTGTGGGCCCACAGCCCCCTGCCCCTTTTACAATGCAGCTGGGACGCTGCTTGCTGCAGCGTCCGCTGGATGCTGGCAGTAGCGTCTCAATCCCATTTTTTAAAATTTTTTTATTCATTTATTTAGTTATTTCTTATATATATATATATATATATATATATATATATATATATATATATATATATATATATATATATTTTATGCACATGTGTGCATGGGGGTGTGTGTTTGAGAGAGTGTGTGGCTAGCCTAATGGGCCACACTTGGATGATTTGAATGTCATACAAACATTTTTGTGGGGCCCGCTATCAATGGGTCCCACATGAACTCTATAATAAATTAATTTAATTTTATTTTTATATGTTTTCTCCTATCCATCCACACCATCAATACCATCATCATCATTATTAAAATTTTCTTTACCATCAATCATACTATTTTCTTTATCCACACCATTCCTAACATTTATTGCAATTATCATCACCATCAATCATACTATCTTCATCATCCACACCATTAATCACATCATTATGATCAACATCATCTCCACCATACAAAAACACAAAAAAACAAAATAAGAATGAGTAGGGTGGGTGTACTCACCTTGATGAATCACATGGATTATTGGGATGGATAGAAGGGATGGAATTAATGGTTGAGATGGACGGAAGGGAGGGGTTTGATGGAGTTGATGGCCCACTAAGATCACTCATGTCTCTCTCTCTCTCTCATGTGTAGAAAAATGGTGAAATGCTAAGGGATAGAGGGGTATTTGTAGAGAAATTGATAAAATTTTGGTTGAGTTAGGCTAATGTGATTAATATTAGCTTATGTTAGGATTATGACATTTAATTCATGATTTGTATTTAATAGTGGATTAAAGGAGCATGGGATAGTATGGTGTGATAATGTCATGCTTAAGGTGTGGCATGGAAAAGAGTTGACTTTGGGGAGCACATGAGACATGAGAGGTATGGGTGTGTGACATCACACACATGGGTAGAGATTCTCTCACCCATGTGGGGCATGTGCATGTGTGTATCACATGTGATGTGCACATGTGTGGAGTGGTGTAACGCCTTGAAAAAATCCGTACACAGACTCGAGTACCAACTCGATCAGAAATCACTTAGGATTAATTCCTTTAGAAAATAAGCGTAAGTTAACTAGCGCTACGTTAGAGTAGCTGTGAAATTGTCCCTGATCGCTTTAAATACGTTCTGCAAGACCCAAAACTTGTAGAATCAATGACGCTATAATACCCTGAAACTTAGGATCAAACTCTAAACCCGTTTGCTCTCAGGAACCCTTTGAAACTTCATATTTGATTTGCACCGCGCGTCGAAAGTCCGATGTCTACAATCTTAGACGGTTATGACCGCTTAGCTGGACTTGACAATCATTTCGAAAATCAAGCCCAACCGATGCTCTGAGGCTATTTCATTGAGCCTGGAGTGAAGAGAGTGAGAAATGGATAAAGATTTAAAAATTTAATTCAAATCTGGCAGAAGTCTTTGCGCGTTATTATTAAGCGTTCTGACCGTCAGAATTCAGCCAAATTTCACCCTCGGATCAAGAAAAATTTCTCTT
Organism: Magnolia kwangsiensis; assembly: GCA_037074715.1. Lineage (NCBI taxonomy): Eukaryota > Viridiplantae > Streptophyta > Magnoliopsida > Magnoliales > Magnoliaceae > Magnolia > Magnolia kwangsiensis. Next base: position 77,771,894 of record CM073578.1, read on the forward strand.
TAATATCATGAGACTTGTAACCTGATTAAGGCACGATGACCGCTGAACTGAAACTGGAACACCACGTGCGATCTGTGAACTCTACCAGACTGAAAACTTGGTGTGGACATCATCCAGTAATCATGAGCATAAGTCCGACTGCGTTCGGCCGGGGGACCTTATGAAACACTCTTTTGGATCGGAACAGCCCCGATTTGGTTATAACCTAAGTATACTTTGTTCCCAAGTCTATTTAGGTTATGTTTTAGCCTATATAAGGGCCTTAAACCCTCTCATATCTCTCCCATCCAAATTTTTCAGAAACTCTAGATAGAGAGAGAGAGAAAGTGAGAGAAAGTGAGAGAGTTGTGGGAGAGATTTCTCGCCACTTGCTACAGCTGCTACCCGTGCTCATTCACCGCGTTCAAATCACTTTTCTGGTGATTCCAACGCATTTCTAGGTAAGAAAAACCCTAACCACTTGATGTTTTAGGATTCCTTCGATTCAAATAGAGAAGTAGCTTATATATCTTGTGCATTAGGTCGCCTTTACGCCGTTGACGAAGCGTATACGTTCAAATCGAATCGATACACGTCTAGGGCAAAAGGTGAGGATTTTAGGCGCTTTGATTGACTAATTTCAAAGCTTTTAATGTCGTTTAATAGTAGATTATCGACGGCAATACCGTTTGACATGTAGAACATGCTGTCCGTTTTCCGTTTTGTAAACATATAGAAAATATGAGATTTAGGGCATTTTAGTCATTTGTAGGAAATACTGTTTACATCCACATTTTGCTGAAATGTTTGCCATGGTTATTTTTCATGTTAGGATATTAGGAATGCGTGCATGATCTGTTTGGCGAAGAGATTCGCCCAAATGTGCACTTTGAGTCGACATACGCTATGTAGACTAAAGTGTGTAGGCTAAGTGTTTGTATAAATGTTTGTATTAGTATGTATTGAGTATATGGTGTTGTGAATGAGTTTTGAGATTGAATTCTCAAGTAATATGCTGATGTAAATGATTTCCATCATGTTGGCTATATGTACTGATTTCATTATATACATGAAATGCATGTGTTGGATGATTTACTTAAGTTGTATGTTATAACATGTGTCAACATGCTTACATTGTTGTATTTCATTTCTGTTACTCTCATATGATTACTGATGTTGATATTCAAGTGTTTGGGGCTATACGTTAGTCCAATCAGTTGGTAATGGATTGAATTTGTGGTTGGCTTCTATTTTCCACGAAGGACACGTCGATGAACGCGAGTCGTGTTTTGAATTGGCGGCAGTGGTTAGGCCACACGAAGTGTTTCATGCACTTCATGTCGTTCGACTTGAGATGCGCTCGTACTAGTCGAGCCCGTCAAGTAACCCGACTAGCCATTGTATGTTCACCATGTATGAGTCATAACTGCTTGAACCTAGGGTACTGAACTTACCATTGAAAACCCTGTTAAGCAAGGTAGCTTGATCCATAAAGACTCATGAGCCGGGCATGGCGGTATTGGACACCGTGGTCGAGCTGTCGGCTTACGCTGGGGCCACAAACCTCTCCATAGTGACCAGTGAGTACATTTGACTTGTGAGCCAATTTTGGTGGTATGGGACACTACATTCGAGCTGTCGGCCTACTTTGATTGGTGACGAGCCCTTTGTAGTGATCGCGAGGGTATTCTGAGTCTACGGGAGGCGACGATCCTTCCGTAGCGACGAGAGTACATTAGGCCTGTATTGATAAGGTGATGGGGGAGCGGTGCAACAAGTGCGAGAAACAGCCCTGACAGCCCTTGCAGCGACCTACAAATATAACATCGTATGAGATTATTAGGAGTGACAATCCTAGATAGGATCTGTGTTGGGATTGATATAAGGAAGGTACCTTAGTTTCCTAATACTGCTGTATGAAAGGATTAATAATAACTTGGTAATCATATCCACATCGCATTGCATGTGCATGGAAGATGTGGAGCACTGTGGGAAGAAAGCATGCCGCGGGCGTAAGATGGTGCCGTATGAGGGAGAATGTCGGTGAGGGCATCCATCATGTCATTTCATGCTTGCATTAACAACAGTATCTAGGAATGTTTGATTGTCTGCTTTACTATTATCGCGTGATTGATTTGATAACATGCTAATCTTTGCTCTATGATTCCACTGAGTTGATCACTCACTCCCACGTTACGGGACGGTGTTTGCAACACCACCAGACCCTGTTTTAGATGCAGGTGATGAGGCAATTCAGGACGCAGAGTCAGATTACTACGAGGATCAGGATGAGTTCTCGTATATACAGTTCTCCGATGGTTTTGCGTAGGTGGCCTGGATCGGTGGGACATGCTAGTGGACTATCACTTGACATTTATTTCTTACTTTATGACATATATATGAGACTCAGTGATGTATTCATACTTTTAGAGACAGTTTGAGATTATTTTATTTTCGTTCAATGATATATATATTTTTCAGTCTTTCGCTTGCATTTTATAACTGGATCTGGAGTATGAATTACAGTTTTGGTATAATCTTACTCATGTGAATGCTTTAACTCAGACAACATTGAATCATAATCATATTTGTTGCATAAGTGATGGTCTGGAACTCGGGAGTCAGGTTTCTACATGACCGTCGATTTTCTAGGTGTTATAAGTTGGTATCAGAGCATGATTTGGATTAATCAGGACCTGGGTTATCGCCACGTGACGTACGCTGTCACCCCTTTGACTTAGGTGGGTGCGAGAAAAATCTAGAAATACTCGTACGACTTCAGTTTCGCCAATAGGCAAAGTCTACTCAAATCGATCATTTTGATCGAGTCTACAACATATCTTTGGTCGCGTGAAGTGACCTAAGTCGCCTCTAGGTCATTAGTTGGCGGGTTTGAGATGATCCCAGAAGAATTATAAACCCAAAAATGCATGTCCTTGGGTCGTGGGGCAACTGCAACCCTTACACTCAATCTCAAGGCTTAGAAACCCCTTTTCATCTAATTCCTTCAGAATCTTACCTTTCACCACCTAATTTTTCAACTTTTTCTAAGTCCTTTCATACTACACATAAATCCTAATATGTGAAGGATAGTGAATCATACTTAAATAAATTTTTTACTTTAAATAGTAAATATATGTAAGAATTGGACTTTTGGACATTCTAATTATGGAATCTCTTGTAATAAATGGGTTAAATGGATGGATTAGCCTCTCCTACCTCAAAATCATATGCTACATGATGCATAAACTCATTCTGGTTTATAAATTGGCCTCGAAACATCCCAAACGGAGTCATGGGCCTATCTAGGCTAAAAGACAATGAACTAGGGTGGGTCCCACATATATTTGGGACCTCCAGGGCAGGGGGAACCTAGCCCATATGGCCGACGTTGCCAGTTTACAAGTTCACAGGCGAGGACCTCGCCGGTTCGGCGAGGACTCGCCGTACGGTGGGCCCCACTCGAGGTAAATTTTGGGCCGACGCCCTTTTGTGGCTAGGGAACCCCCCCTACACATGGGACGTCCCTTGAAACCCCCCAAATACCCTACCTCCTTCACAAACAGCCCTCCCAAGCTCTCCTTTTTATGTTTTTTTACTGCCTTTCCCTCAAATCTTGGTGTCAAACCTCTCTCATCCCATTCTCTCCCTCAACCGACGCCAACCCATCCATTTTCAGCAGTAGGAAGTCCCCTCTCTCTCCATTCTCATCGATTGGAGCTCCTACACCCTCCATTGAAGGCTAAATTTCGTGTGAGCCTCCATTCCCACTTATTTTACTCTTTTCCATTTGAAAATCCAGCCTTTGGGATCTTGATCTACCCCTCTACAGGGCCTAGATTCGTTTCAGTCCATTTGGGCAGCCATTTCTCCCCATATCCCACATTTTCCATGGCTTTTGTTGAGGTTATTTTAGCCTTTTTCTCTTTCTCCACAATCCTCTCTCTCATGGGAAAGAGGAAGACCGCCGCTGATGAAGCTGGGCCTAGTCGCCCTTCACTATCAAGGAAACCCAGAGGTGGTGCCACTAGCTCAAGCGTCGCCGCAAGTCCAAGTGCCGCTCGTGAGTTTCACATAAAGTGGGATTCGGATCCCCGTGCTCACATAGGGCGAGCACTGTTGGCAGACTTGGCTCACGGTGCGTATACTGATCGTAAGGTTCTGTTTGAGGTGCATGTGGATGAGCGACTCTTTGGTGAATTTCTGTTGTTTGAGCGCATTGAAGCTGCCAATTGGGGTTCGCTCTTTGAAGCCCAGTCTCATGCGAATGTGAGCACTGTTCGTGCCTTCTATGCTCATATTTGGGCTCCTACATTAGAGTCATTGCAGTTCAGGATTCCCTTTGATAGAGACCGGGAAGCCACGATCGATGTTCGGTTGATAGCTTGACTTTTGAAGGTGCCTCTTGGCGAGGTACATTCAAGCGCTACGAATCTGAAGAGTGTTCATGATCGAAATCGCCGCACCAGGTTCCTATGTGGTGGTTTGGTTCCATGGCAGCGTAACAAGAGCCCCTTAGCATCCCATATGTTGAATGATTTCTGTCTGCTGCATCACATTTGCACGTTCAATGTGTATCCTAGGTCGACCAACCGTAGTGAATGTACACGTCTCATGGTCGATTTCCTGTATCTGGTGGGCCAGGGAGAGAATATATGCATGGCCGCCTTTGTGTTGCGACAGACCGTCCTCATAGCAAAGTTGAGAAGAACGTCTGAGTCACTTCCCTTTGGCCGACTCATATACAAGATCGCGCTTGAGTTTGCTTACAGACTTGGGCCGGAGATGCCTGTGCCTATTCACTTCATTGATGAGGATACCATGAACCAGATGAAGATAGGGCCTCGACAGCGTGAGGCTCAACTCGATGATGATAGTGAGGGTGAATATGATAGCGAAGAGGATGCTAGTGAAGAAGAGGTTGGGACAGAAATAGAGGAAGAAGTCCAAGAAGAAGAAGAAGAGGAGGCTCAGGATACTGATGAGAGTCCTCCTATTATGACTCGAGCTACTAGGGATGTTCATATAACCTGACTTGAGGAGAGTCAGGTTGCCTTGCGACGGGAAGTCCAGGAACTTCGGGCTGAAGTGAAACAAGATCTCGAAGATACCAAGGCCGTCATGAAGTAAAAATTTGGCAAGGTGACTCGCACCTTGAAGGCTATCCTATGTTGCCTGCAAGATAAGGGCGCCCCTCCTTCATCGCCATACTCGGATTAGCGATGGGATTTTAGATGTTTGTTGGTTGTAGTTGGTTTGTTTCCTACTTTCTGTGTGTAAGCCTGAGAAGGCTAGTAGTTAGTTTATGTTGCAGTTGTAGCTTTGACTGGCTTAGTTTCCCATGTGTTTCTTGTCATGATACATGTAAGGATATATCTCTTGTATTGCGATAAATTTTGATTAAATGGAATGCATGGAATTCTGTGGTGTTATGTGAATGATTGCGGTGTGTTTGTACTATTGTTGAAACTGACAAGGTTGCGCCCTATTTTGAAAATAGGGAATGCCGCCTAATACTACGCAGAGCACGGCACGACTTGGGAGAGCCTATGGATCGAATTCCTCTCCAGAGTGATGTTCATACAGACCCTGCTGTGGGCCCGATTCCTGAGACTGCACCTGAGTCTCAACCCTCTACAGGTCCTACAGTTGGACCGCCGCCTTTCACACCGCTTGTCAGAGAGCAGTATCGTGCATCCTCCTCGATGCAGTATGTGCCACAGCCCGCTCCACCTCCTGATAGGTTTGAGCAGTTGATGGCCATGATGCATCATCAGCACCAACAAATCTTAACTACGATAGCAGGGGCCTTAGCCCAGGGTGGGAGTGCGACTCCACCTGCACCACCTGTGCATCCAGTTGAGGATGTCGGTACTTCAACTCAGGATGAGGGCATGACTCATCATGTACCCTCTGCCTACCCTACGGGGCATACTGCTGATTCACGGGGCCTACTCGAGCGATTCCAGCGCTTGTGGCCTCCTACATTTATGGGTTCTCACAGACCTAAGGAGGCCGAGTATTGGCTCGACCATATGTCGAAGATACTGCGGATGCTGCATTGCTCAGAGTCTGAGTAGGTTGAGTTGGCTACGTTCATGTTCGAGCGAGAGGCCAGCTTGTGGTGGGATAGTGTTTTGCAGACTGTTGCTGTTGATTTCGTCTGGACTTGGGCAGTATTCAAGTTCCGTTTCCATGAGAAATACTATCCCCAGACTTACAGGCACGAGCGGGAGAACAAGTTTCTACGCCTCAGGCAGGGAGGCATGACCGTTACAGAGTATGAGCATTGGTTTACTGAGTTGGGCAGATACGTCCCAACTATACTTGCAGACGAGCAGATGCACATACGACGATTCTGTGAGGGCTTGCGACCGGACATTCGGTCGAAGATATGTTGTGTCAGCATACCCTCCTATGCAGAGCTGATTCACATGTCTATGCGGGCAGAGCAGGATGTGGATCACTTGGCACGGTCTCGTGGCCCTATGGTTGCTAGGCCACGACCAGATATGCAGGACAGGCCATTGGTTGGCAAGAGGCCTCGCATCGACCCTCCTCCTAGGGCTACAGTGCCAGTACTTCCGATGCGGTGCCCTGATGCGTCATGTACTTATTGTGGGAGGCTGGGCTACACAGTGGGGAGCTGCTTCGCTTGGATGAGAGACAGCGAGTTTTCACTGCCGCAGAAGATCGATCGTCCACGCCCACAGGCATTGTCTACTCCACCTTTACGGTCGGCTCCTGTGCACCCTTCCTTCAGACCTCCCGTACCTCCATTCCGGCCGCCTCAACGGCCCATGGTACCGCGACCGAACCGTCCACAGCAGGCACAGGTACATGCCTTGACAGTTGAGGCAGTCGAGACAGAAACTACTTAGCCCTTAGCCTTTGAGGTCACCACCCATATTGGAGGTACTCCTATACTTATGATGGTGGATACAGGATCCACGATTTCATTGATATCGCATTCCATAGTCAAGTGTCTTGGGCTATCGACTATTCGGATGGATGGGGTGTGAGTTCTCTCGGCTCACGGGACCTTCTCTGAGGCCACCATGATGTGTGAAGGTTGTTTGGTGGACCTGGGGAGCAGGACGATAGCTATCGATCTTGTAGTCGACCCCTCTCTTGTTTATCTCGACGTCATTCTTGGCATGGATTGGCTAACTGCAGGGAGGGCCGAGATTGACTGCGAGACCCGTACTGTGACAGTCTACGAGCCGGAGGGCACGTCCTTTACATTTTCAGTGCAGGTAAATCTCTCCTTCCGCATACTTAGCTACGCATCCTTATTGTGGGACGTCGATACCTCGACACTTGAGCATACGCCTATAGTTAGTGATTTTGGGGATCTGTTTAGGAAGATTCCTGGTTTGTCGCCTTAGTGAGAGATCGATTTTACTATTGATCTGGTGCCTGGTTCCAAGCCCGTCTCACTGCCGACGTATCGCATGACACCATGTGAGATGGAGGAGTTGAGGAAACAGATTGATGACCTGTTGAAGTTTGGTTTCATTCGACCGAGTGTGTCTCCTTGGGGAGCACTAGTACTGTTTGTGAAGAAGAAGGATGGTTCTATGCGATTGTGTATTGATTATCGCAGGCTGAACCAGATTACGGTGAAGAACCGATATCCCTTGCTCAGGATAGACGACTTGTTTGATCAGTTGAGAGGGGCCCAGTACTTCTCGAAGATTTATCTTCAGTCAGGGTATCACCAGTTGCGCGTCAGGGATGAGGACGTGTAGAAGATAACTTTCAGGACCAGCTTTGGCCACTACGAGTTCTTAGTGATGTCGTTCGGTCATACGAACGCATCGGCCGCGTTCATGGATCTGATGAATAGGGTATTTCGACCATTCCTCTATCGATTCGTCATCGTGTTCATAGACGACATTTTGGTATACTTCAGGAGTCGAGAGGAGCATGAGGAGCACTTGCGATTGGTCATAGATACACTGAGACAACATCAGTTGTTCGCACAGTATAAGAAGTGCGACTTCTGGAAGTAGGAAGTGAAGTTCCTAGGACATGTGGTGTCTAAGGATGGGATGGCAGTTGACCTGGCAAAGGTAGCTGCAGTTCAGGACTAGGAGTAGCCTGGTTCTGTCACTGAGGTGAGGAGTTTCTTAGGTTTAGTAGGCTATTATAGACGTTTCATTCGAGATTTCTCGAAGATCGCCAGACCTCTATCTCAGCTGACACGGAAGGATATGAAGTTTTCATGGAATGATAAGGCGTAGACAGCTTTTCAGGAGCTGAAGGACAGGCTTACGTCTGCCCCTGTGCTAGTATTGCCAGAGCAAGGGGTTAGATACACGATATATACTGATGCATCTAGTGTTGGTTTGGGTTGTGTCCTTATGCAGAAGGACAGGGTAATTTCATATGCCTCGAGACAATTAAGGAAGCACGAGGAGAATTTTCTTACACACAACCTTGAGTTGGCAGCCGTCATTTTCGCATTGAGGCTCTAGAGACATTACCTCTATGGAGAGGAGTTCGAGCTCTTTTGTGACCACAAGAGCCTCAAGTACATATTCACGCAGCGAGACTTGAATATGAGGCAGTGGCGATGGATGGAGACTTTGAAGGACTTCAAGTTCGAAGTCTCCTACCATCCTAGCAAGGCGAACCTTGTGGCTGACGCGTTGAGCTGCAAGAAGGCAATAGAATTTACGGCTCCACTGATGGTTGCTGAGTGGGACATGGTTGAGTTTTTGTGAGACTTTGAGCAGAAACTCACTGTGGAGGAGCCGTATGAGTTTATCGCACATGTGCAGGTGCGATCTCAAATCGATGATCGGGTCATCGAGGTACAGAGGGATGATGTGCGTCTTACTGAGCTTCGAGAGTAGGCCAGTGATGATGCAGACGCCGAGTGGCGTGTTGGCACGGATGGGGGCTTACGTTACCGTGCCCGCCTATGCGTTCCAGATATCCCTGACTTGAGACGAGAGATTCTCGAGGCTGCGCACTGTACCAGACTTGCGATGCATCCAGGCAGCACCAAGATGTATCACAACGTGAGGAGGACCTATTGGTGGGAGGGTATGAAGACCCACATCGCAGAGTTCGTGTCCCGTTGTCTCACTTGCCAGCAGGTGAAGGCAGAGCATCGCCGACCTCCTGGACTCCTTCAGCTTATGCCTATAGCTGAGTGGAAGTGGGATTTCATTTCCATGGATTTCATCTCGGGACTGCCGAATACTAGGAAGGGACATGATTCTATTTGGGTGATCGTCGACCGTCTGAAGAAGTTGGCGCACTTCCTACCGATTAGAGTTACGAACTCTGCAGACGAGTTAGCCAGGCTGTATATCAGGGAGATAGTGCGTCTGCATGGAGTTCCTTTGGAGATCGTGTCGGACAGAGACACGCGCTTTACTTCTATTTTCTGGACTCGCATTCAGGAGGCTATGAGTGTGAAGTTGAAGTTCAGTACTTCCTTCCACCCACAGACAGACGGACAGACAGAGCGAGTGAACCAGATTCTAGAGGACATGTTGCGGGCTTGCGTATTGGACTTCAAGGACAGTTGGGATGATTGTCTTGCATATGCAGAGTTCACGTACAACAACAGTTTCCAAGCGAGTGTCGGTATAGCACCTTATGAGGCCTTGTATGGGCGACCTTGTCGAGCACCGCATTGCTGGGCAGAGGTCGGTGAGCGCAGATTGATTGGCCCAGAGTTAGTGCAGGAGACGTCAGAGAAGATTGATATCATTAGATGCCAGCTTCTTACAGCGCAGAGCAGACAGAAGAGTTATGCCGATACGAGACGGCGCCCGCTAGAGTTCGCGGTTGGGGATCATGTATTTTTGCACGTTTCCCCTATGAAGGGAGTCCTTCGGTTCGGGAAGAAGGGGAAACTAGCACCGCGATTCATTGGTCGGTTTCAGATTCTCGACCACATGGGAGAATTGGCTTATCGTCTGGCTTTGCCCATGCCTCTCGCAAGCGTTCACAACGTATTTCATGTTTCTATGTTGAAGAAATATGTTTCTGATCCTTCCCATATCATTAGATGGGAGTAGGTGCAGTTAGGTGAGGATGTTACCTATGTACTGCGACCGGCGCGTATACTAGATAGGAAGGAGTAGGTGCTGCGTAGCAAGGTCATCCCTCTTGTGAAGGTGTTGTGGACGCATCACTCTGAAGAAGAGGCTACTTGGGAGACGGAAGCGGAGATCAGAAAGAACTACCACAGCTTCTCGAGGAGTACGAAAAGGTACAAATTTTGATGACGAAATTTATTGTTATAGGGGGTAGATTATAACGCCTCGAAAAAATCCGTACAGAGACTTGAGTACCAACTCGATCAAAAATCACTTAGGATTAATTCCTTTAGAAAATAAGTGTAAGTTAACTAGCGCTACGTTAGAGTAGCTGTGAAATTGTCCCTGATCGCTTTAAATACGTTCTGCAAGACCCAAAACTTGTAGAATCAATGACGCTATAATACCCTGAAACCTAGGATCAAACTCTAAACCCGTTTGCTCTCAAGAACCCTTTGAAACTTCATATTTGATTTAGACCGCGCGTCGAAAGTCCGATGTCTACAATCTTAGACGGTTATGACCGCTTAGCTGGACTTGACAATCATTTCGAAAATCAAGCCCAACCGATGCTTTGAAGCTATTTCATTGAGCCTGGAGTGAAGAGAGTGAGAAATGGGTAAAGATTTAAAATTTTAATTCAAATCTGGCAGAAGTCTTTGCGCGTTATTATTAAGCGTTCTGACCGTCAGAATTCAGCCAAATTTCACCCTCGGATCAGGAAAAATTTCTCTTTCATGTCATGAGACTTGTAGACCTGATTAGGGCACGATGACCGCTGAACTGAAACTGGACCGCCACGTGCAATCTGCGAACTCTACCAGATTGAAAACTTGGTGTGGACATCATCCAGTAATCATGAGCTTAAGTCCGACTATGTTCGGCCAGGGGACCTCCCGAAATGCTCTTTTGGATCTGAACAGCCCCGATTTGGTTATAACCTAAGTATACTTTGTTCTCAAGTCTATTTAGGTTATGTTTTAGCCTATATAAGGGCCTTAAACCCTCTCATATCTCTCCCATCCGAATTTGCTAGAAACCCTAGATAGAGAGAGAGAAAGTGAGAGAAAGTGAGAGAGTTGTGGGAGAGATTTCCCGCCACTTGCTACAGCTGCTACCCGTGCTCATTCACCATGTTCAAATCACTTTTTCGGTGATTCCAACGCACTTCTAGGTAAGAAAAACCCTAACCACTTGCTGTTTTAGGATTCCTTCGATTCAAATAGAGAAGTAACTTATATATCTTGTGCATTAGGTCGCCTTTACGCCGTTGATGAAGCGTATACATTCAAATCGAATCGATACACGTCTAGGGAAAAAGGTGAGGATTTTAGACACTTTGATTGACTGATTTCAAAGCTTTTAATGTCGTTTAATAGTAGATTATCGACGGCAATGCCGTTTGACATGTAGAACATGCTGTCCGTTTTTCATTCCGTAAACGTATGGAAAATATGAGATTTAGTGCATTTTAGTCATTAGGCCTGTATTGATAAGGTGATGGGGGAGCGGTGCAACGAGTGCGAGCAACAGCCCTGACAGCCCTTATAGCGACCTACAAATATAACATCATATGAGATAACTAGGAGTGACGACCCTAGACAGGATCAGTGTTGGGATTAATATAAGGAAGGTACCTTAGTTTCCCAATACTGCTGTATGAAAGGATTAGTAATAACTCGGTAATCATATCCACATCGCATTGCATGTGCCTGGAAGATGTGGAGCACTGTGGAAAGAAAGCATGCCGCGGGCGTAAGATGGTGCTGTATGAGGGAGAATTTCAGTGAGGGCATTCATCATGTCATTTCATGCTTGCATTAACAACAGTATCTAGGAATGTTTGATTGTCTGCTTTACTATTATCGCGTGATTGGTTTGATAACATGCTAATCTTTGCTCTATGATTCCACTGAGTTGATCACTCACTCCCATGTTACGGGACGGTGTTTGCAACACCACCAGACCCTGTTTTAGATGCAGGTGATGAGGCGATTCAGGACGCAGAGCCGGATTACTACGAGGATCAGGATGAGTTCTCGTATATGAAGTTCTCTGATGGTTTTGCGTGGGTGGCATGGATCGGGTGGACATGCTAGTGGACTATCACTTGACAATTATTTCTTGCTTTATGACATGTATATGAGATTCAGTGATGTATTCATACTTTGGAGATAGTTTAAGATTATTTTATTTTCGTACAGTGATATATATATTTTTCAGTCTTCCGCTTGCATTCTATCACTGGATCTGAAGTATGAATTGCAGTTTTGGTATAATCTTACTCATGTGAATGTTTTAACTCAGACAACATTGAATCATAATTATATTTGTTACATAAGTGATGGTCTGGAACTTGGGAGTCGGGTTTCTACACGACCCCCGATTTTCAGGGTGTTACAAGTGGAGTACATGGCGCCTTGCGCACATAATACACTAATTATTCTTCATGGCATATCTCACAAACAGTGTTTCGTATAGACGCACGGGTGATACCTACGCAATTGCAGTGATGGGGCGGTCGGTATGAGATAGGTTTCGAGGTCTTGGGATCCTGGTTAGTTGGGTGTGTACTATGAATGACCAATCTAGGTCTAGCTAAGGGCATCAATCATCGTGTACATATGCATAGGAAATGGTACGGAATGGATGGGGTCTTACAAGTCTTTTCTAGGGATAGGATACAGAGCTGTCACATTTTTATTTGATGACATGTGGCTCGGTAGGCATTTACTCGCAGACTACCTAATGCTTTTATGTTGTGTACATTTAGCCTGCTCTGATTTGGATGCCTACCGCATCTTAATTCCATAATGTGCGGACATCTTCTCCATTAACATGGATCGTGATGGATCCCCCTGGTGAATCATGGCAGGGTAGACAAGGACCGCATAGAATGGATTGTTCAATGGGCCGTGATTGGATGGTTGGTCGTATACTAATGAGGTTGGAAATTGGACTCTAGTTAACATGCATTAAGTTGGTTAAATTTCCAGTAATTTAACTTGAACTGACCATACATATATTGTATTTTCTATGCACATGCATATAAAGCATCCTATGCAAAGTTAGTTATGGATGTAGATTTGAGATTATCTATAGATCCCAAATGCAATAAATTGTGTAGTTCTCTTTGTTTGAATTCTAATCAAAGTGGAATGAGATTTGCAATCCTTTGCCATAATGTAAGAACTGTTGTCTTTCATGGGTGCTTATGCTATGACAATGCATAAGCTTTAATAATCATACACTTTTGGCATCACTCATATATTTTTATGTGCATGCTACAATGAAATTCAATCATGCAGCAGGCAAGCTTGATGATGAGCATCATCAGGAAGTTGGCAGCATTGGGAGTAACCAAATAAGAGATCTCAAGGTTTGGTATTGACCATCATACCTTAAAAATTTGAAGTTAAGTGTAATGGTGACTCTAGAAGGCATCGAAACCAGTTGCTACTTAGTTTTAGTGCCCCTTATTTAATATTTTTTTATTTTATTTTATGTGTACAAGGTCTTTTAAATGTCAATTTCTGATTTTTATTTTATTTAATGCTCTATGGCTACAGATCAAATCCAAAAGGCGTATATATGGCTACGAATTTTATCCGTGGCTTTTTCATGCTTTCTTGGTGGCTTGCAAAAATGCCAGTAAAAGGTACTAGTTGCCGACAAAACCTTTACTAACCTACCATTCGCGGTCTGCTGCCTGACAGCCTGTAAAATCATTACCAACATTTTTTTACCTTTGCTTGTGGTTTTGACCACTGGGAAAGGCCCATTTTGTTGTAGTGGACTCATTTGTATTAGCACAAATTTGCATACCAAAATCACTTAGCACCCAAAAACTTCACTCCCACTGGCTTGACATTTATACACTGATCAACAATGTATTCATGCAAGTTAATTAATGAAGACTATCTTCATTTGCATACCAAGTTAATGAAAACTACTGGTTGCATCATATGCACTCCCTTCTTTTTGTCCATATTAAGGAATGACACTTCATCCAAATTTGGCATTTCTTCTTCATCAGGATTCATTCAAGGAACCTCATGATAATAATTTATGTCAAAAAGAAATTGACATGTCATTAAGATTGACTTTTATGAGATGATTCGTCCATTTTCCTTCGCCAAACACAAAACTCTGAAACTCATTCATTCAGGTAGTTTATCCAATCTACCTAAAATCCAAAATCTTAATTTGCAGTACCCTTGTCACATGAAAGGAAATAAAACTAAAATCTCTTGATCTATTAGGATAGCCTACAATAAATTAACCAACAATACTAGGATATATGGGTTGTAGGGTTGGGACTTCATAGGAAAACCTCATTAGAGAAGTGCCTAGAGATTCTTCTTAATGAGTTTGCTCAGAATATGAGAGCATGGATATCAAAGCATTAGCACCTTATTCTAATTTGGTTAATTTTTAGACATCATCTACTAAATGGAGACACCTCAATTCCATAGTATTCACTATCATGGTTATCACGCTCCAAACTTGGAAACTGGACTCACAAAATTCCCGATCACCAAATCCAGCGCCGACAACCTCCGTAGTACCCCATTCTCGGCTCCTGACACCCATAAACAAGGTTTTGATCCTGGGATTCTACAAGGAGGATTTTAAACATGATTTTGAGTCGTAATAAGCATAACCATAAGCATAACCCACGAACAATAACCACAAGAACACCATCACAACCTCCACTATGATTAAAAAACTTTTAGGTACAATGCGTGTGAATACAAGATAAGAATAACGAAAACACCTAAAGCTCGACTGCACACTCCTGCTCTGACTAAGCTACGGCTACGTCCTGGCATCACCTGCACGCATCAATCGTGCATAAGCTTAAAGAAAGCTTAGTGGATGGTGAGAGTGTGTGTGCAATATGAGCGTGTTCAGAATGCTATATTAGAGTAATGCGAAATTATGCGGATGAGTACATGAATGCAATCAGCTGTACTAAGGCTATGCAGTACAAGATATGAATATTATCGGCCATATCAAGACCATACAATGTAAGATGTAACTCAAGCATGCCAATCCTCATCCAAGTCCACATATTAATGTAGCTCATCACTAGAGCATCAATTATCAGTACAGTTCTCACTTTGGATAATCACCGGGGTTTAGTACACTCTAAATGACACTGCCCCTTTCTTAGGTGTGTAGTCCAGGCGAGTGTAAGAAACCTCACTATCCACCTAGCCAATAGTTTGTCAATACCTATCTGACACGTTGATAGCGGACCCATTCATGAGTTGGTCATAATCAGCCTGACAATGTCCCCTACCCTTGGGTGGGTAAGGCCATACCCCTTTCCAACTGACCATGACACAGTGGGAGACGTGACTTCCTGGTATTCAGCCCTCGCGCGCTCATGTATCCACTAGATCTCGACATTGGAGTCTGAAAGGGCCTAGCTATATGCCCTAGAGGGGGGTGAATAGGGAATGCCAAATAAAACTTATAATAACGGAACAAATAAAGAAATAAAGCACAATACTGAATATAAAAGAATCTCAATAGCCTAAAATAAAGAGATTGATAGTTTATCAGTTCTAAGGACAACCTTACACAAAAAAACCAAAGGTTTAAGGTAGGACAACCTTATTTCTAGAACGTCCTTGTATCACAAACCAACGAGGAATAAAAAGCAAGAAAATCAAAATAACTTGCAGAAAATAAATCCTAAGTTATTACAACATTCATCCACACTTGCTTAAAGTGATTACAACATTCATCCACAAACACTCTCCACAAAACAGAATGAATAAAAGAATGAAAGAGAAAAACACATCCATAATACAACGATATATAGTGGTTCGCCTATGTGTACACCAACTGTTATCCAACAACTACACAGATTGCTACTCCACTCCTAATATCCTCACACAGGGGATATTAGCATGCACTATCAAAATAGGTTTCACAGGTTCACCTAAAACCTTCACAATTTTATCTTTGATCTCGGGCTTACACAATCCAAAAACCCCCACAATCTGAGTTTTCTGGCTCTCCTCAGATAACCAATACAATGAGATTTTTCTAGCAAATCTTAAACAAAAAACTAGAGAAAGTAAATTATAAAAATGTAAAATACCTAAATCACCTTTTGAAGAAGCCCGGTAGAACTAATCAGAGTAGAAGTTCGATTCAACGTTCAAAGTCCAATACTCACTTTAAGAATGGTTCTAAGTCTAATTGATTTTAAATCAAAAGGGCTAGTTCTATTTGATTTTGAATCCAAGAAGAAGGAATATCAGAAATTCCCCTTTTCTAATAAGATTGGAATGTAGATCAAAATAAATAAAAAAAGCTAGCAAAAGGAATATTAAATAAGCACAAAGTAGCTTAAAACAAACACAAACTTATCTCAGAGAATAGCCTAAAGATTGCTTGAAAAGAGTTGAATTGAATTGCTAAAACTCTGAAGTTCGCGCTCTATTTATAGCCTAAAAAATCCCGTCTACGACTGATCTTAGGATGCTAGGACTGGTCGCAGCTTCAAATATTTTCAAAGATTTCTGCGGGATTGGATTTTCTGTTCCACGACCAGTCCTGCGCAGTCTACAACCGGTCGTGGGCCACCCACGACTGGTCGTGAGACACCTACGATCGGTCGTAGGACCCCAAAAATGGTTGTTGGAGTTTGAGTCGTAGGGCTACGACCGGTTGAAGGATGAGTCGTAGAACTCACAGGACTGGTTGTAGGATGTCCAGGACTGGTCGTAGGACAACCAGAAAGATCTAAAAATATTCAACAACGTAGGACTGGTCCTAAAAAACTTAAGACTGGTCGTAGCAGAGCAAGGACTGGTCTTGAAGTCCCTAGGACTGGCTTAGAACACTCCGAACAAGCATATTGAAATATATGAATTATGTATCCAGAATGACCTACTGTAAAACTCATCCTAAGGTCAATCTAAGGTCAAACAAACCTTAAAAGTGAGTTGGACTTGAAAGTCTGAACACTCAGATGATCCTTAAGAGAAGCTTGAGAATATACAAAACTTGTAGTAGGCCTTCTTGAGCTTAATCTTGACTTGATAAGGTCTTCTAATATTCTTGAACTTGATTGAATCTTGAACATGCAAACTTGAAGACTTCAATTCTTAAATTCTTTATCCATATCTTGAAAACTTTCTTCATTTAAGATCTTGTCTTGAAATGCGATGTAATGAAGTCTTCAAACATAAAACACAAGATATACAAGACATAGATATAGGTTTTGGCACCACAAAATTTGACAACCAAAGGGATATGAAATCATAGCACTTACAGAGTCATCCTTTGGTACCATTGGGTTTAGGGATTTTCAACTAGGGACATCTATGGTGCACCGATGCTAGTAATAATATTTCCTGTGTCCGATCCTGCCATCTTGGATGTGCCACTGCAGGCAACAACCTTGATGTCGCTATGGCATACAGTAATCATGTCATACAAATGCGAAGTGCATAAATCACACTATCAGTCATGCAGTAATCCTGTTCGTACCGTGCGCTCATGTGGAACAACTCCACCTATCAAGGAGCCCATAAATAATCTGCCTGAAGGCATATGCTATGATCAGTTACTCCTCATATTAAGCATACATATGATGCATATGAGCATAAATCATGGAGTTATACTAAACATGTTATATGGCGATGGACTTTATTCATAATGAAGATGGGCCTAGATGATCTACACATTACAATGAGCCCAACAATGGGCCCTAGGGAGAGTTACAATGCAGACATTTAATCATGGTGGAATCTCACATCGCAATGGGCTTCATATACATCACATTTGGCCCACACAAAGGCCTTACATATGTCTCATTAGGCCTCACCCATGGTCCTTATATACATTACATAGGGTCTCAACTCATGGCCCTCAAATATGTCTCAATGGGCCTCATATACATCAAGTGGGCCGCATCATGTGGGCCACTCCAATGGGCCACATTGCATCAAATGGGCCACATCATATGGGCCTTAAATACATCAAATGGACTGCATCATGTGGGCCACATTGATTACACCATTCATCTATTTTTGGATATCATTTTAGAGCATTATTAAAAAAATAAATCATACCCAAAGGATCATCTGGACCATACCACAAATGACAGTGGTGATAAAGAGTTCCAATGTTAAGTTCCAGTGGGGCCACCATAGTATTTATTTTCTATCCAATCTGTTCATTAGGTCATAAACACCTGAATTAAGAGGATAAACAAATATCATATTGGTCCAAAACTTTTGTAACCCAAAAGGTTTCCAATGGTGGGCGTTCAAACTCACTGTTTCTGCAGTGTGGTCCCCTTAATACTATATTTGTCTTATTTTTCTTCCTAAGCCATAGGACTTGCTCACCAAATGGATGGACGGTTTGGATGGGGGACTGATACATTAGGGTCCCCATCTCGTCCAGATGGACGGTTAGGAATAGATGCAGCAAGGTGGGCTGCCCCATGGGTGTGGCCCCACCACAATATACATACATACATACATGCACATATATATATATATAAGGATATACATCTGGTGGGTCCCACGTGGGGCCCACCACATGTATAATATATATATATATATATATATATATATATATATATATATATATACACACACACACATATATTACTTTTATTATTATTATTATTATTATTATTATTATTATTAAAATAAAGAAAAATCAACATCC
This sequence comes from Magnolia kwangsiensis, assembly GCA_037074715.1. Lineage (NCBI taxonomy): Eukaryota > Viridiplantae > Streptophyta > Magnoliopsida > Magnoliales > Magnoliaceae > Magnolia > Magnolia kwangsiensis. The sequence goes on from CM073578.1 coordinate 77,790,637, forward strand.
AGCTGCTCCTTGTAGTGTAGGCCACCTGAGTTCATTGTACAGTTAATTTTTGGGGTGACCCATTGATTGAAGGGGACCCATCAAATGTATGGTGTTGATGTTCAACTAACATCATGGTGGGGCCTAAGGTGGGGTTCACTAACCCCGCGCCAACCAAGCAGTGGATGTTGCTTGCTACAGCGTCCTCTAGATGCTGATAGCAAAAGTGTCTTCTATTTTTTTTTTTTTTTTTTTGTGTGTGTGTGTGTGTGTATTGTTTATCCGAAGATTTTCATAGGTGGGGCGCACATCAAGAGGATCTAGCTCTTCGGCTAGGTTCCTGATCTCGTGACGGGTCTAACAAGCCTAATATTGGATATGTTTTGATACATAGAAACATCACAATGGGCCCTATCAATTTCTCATTATTAAAATGATATTTAGATGGTGTGACTTACCAGAGTTTCGAATTAGCTTCATTTTTCTGCTCAGCGCTTAAAATTAATAGGAAATTTTGGTGCACGGTGTGGATCAAATACATATGTCACAGTGGGTCCCACCACCCTAGTTGGACAATGTGGACACCACACATGAGGCACCTCACTGTCCCAGGATAGTGATAAAACACATGCATTACGGTGGTTCCCATCCACAGATAGATAGTGTGACACGTGGGTGGGCCACCAAGGTTTGGATCAAGCTGTTATTTGTGTTTTCCTTCACCTGGGACAGCTCAGTGTGCCTGATGCTTGACGGTCCAGCACAACATAAGGATAGCATGGATAGAATACATACTTCATGGTGGGCCACACACACACACACACCAGGTGGGCCACACACCTCTTCATCATCACCATGCAAAGGAAAAGAGAGAGAGAGAGAGTGTGTGTAGTTAAGGGACCCCGCCACTATGGGTCCCTCATATGATCATAATACATACATCAAATTGGTTCCTTCGCAAGTGAGCCATCTAATTGAAACTTAACGGTAGATCACCCACCTATTGGCCTTCTCCTTTAGTTCTTTGGACTATTAGGTCCCTTAGCTTCAACCTTGATGGAGGATGATGAAGTTTTGATGGTGGGGATGAGAGATTGGGTGGTAGAGAAGTGGGCCACACTTGGGCTTCTCTTGGAAGGCTTGGACATTGGAATTTTTGTTGCTTGGGAGATTGTTTGAGAAATGAGGGAGAGAGAGAAGTGATGGATTGATAAGGGATGGGTGGAGTGGGTGTTGTAAGAAAGGGGATGGGAAGGCATAGGTGAGTTTGAATTTTGTGTAAAAGAGGAATGGGTGGGGAGAGAGAGAGAGAGTTGACTTGGAGAAAAGAGGGAATGGATGCTTGTACTTGTGATAGGGTGAGGTGGCATGGGGGTAAGGATGGTGTACTTGACTTGTGATTGATGTGTACTTGATTGATTTGATATGATGAGTCGTAGAGATTCTCTCGAAATTCAAAACGTGCGGTGTTTTCCTCGAAATGAACGCAGGCCCATATCTTTTGGCCTAGGTATCGGATCAGTGTGCGAGTCATAGCGTTGAAACAGCGGAGACGGCATGGTTACAAGGATACAAGTTTTGGGTTGAGCCGACTTAGATCTATGGGCTGCAATTGCGCTCAAATGCCAATTACAGGTCGAGGCTTACTGGAATTCAATTGGGAGGACCATGGAAGCGTACAAAATGGTATGATATAGGATACAGTTCTTATAGCTCTCCCTTCCAAATCAAAATTTCATCCTCGAAATTTACACAATCAACATAATCAGACATAACTCATAAGGAAGAGGAAACAAAGTAACATCATATAAAATCAAAGACAGCATACAAGATACAACATATAATCAATCATTAAAGAGATGGTGATAGTACTCTCGAATCTCGGCCTCGTGTTCTCAAGACGCCTCATCAACAGAATGGTGACCCCACTAAACCTTCACCAAGGGGATGACCTTGGTCTGAAGGACATTCTCCTTTCGATCAAGGATACGAATTGACTGCTCAATGTAAAAGGCGTTCTCAAGAACCTCTAGTGGCTGTTAATCAATGATAGGAATGATGTTTGACCTACACTTCCTCAGCATAGAGACGTGAAAAATGTTGTGGATGCCAAACAACTAAGATGTCAAGGTAAGCCGATAGGCCACGACGCCAATGCACTCAGTGATCTCGAAAGGTCCAATGAATCTCGAGGTAAGCTTGCCCTTTATTCCAAATCAAAATATGCCCTTCATGGGTGAGACCTTGAGATACACTCTATCCCTAACAGTGAACTCCAAGGGACGATGCTGGAGATCAACAAAACTCTTCTGTCGGCTCTGAGTTGTGTGCATCCTCTGCTTGATAATATCAATAGCCTCTGATGTTTATTACACAAGCTAGGGACTTAGGAGATGTCGCTCTTTGACCTCTGTAACACCCTGAAAATCGGGGGTCGTGTATAAACTCAACTCCCGAGTTCCAGACCGTCACTTATGCAACAAAAATGATTATGACTCAATGTTGTCTGATTTAAAGCATTCACATGAGTAAAAGTATACCAAAACTGTAACCATATCCCACTCGGCAACCATCAGCGGAGCCGCAAACTCTATCGCCTTCTTGCGGCTCAACGCATCAGCCACAAGGTTCGCCTTCCCAGGATGGTAAGAGACTTCAAACTTGAAGTCCTTCAACGTCTCCATCCATCGCCGCTGCCTCATATTCAAGTCTCGCTGCCTGAATATGTACTTGAGGCTCTTATGGTCGCAAAAGAGCTCGAACTCCTCTCCGTAGAGGTAATGTCTCCAGAGTCTCAGTGCGAATATAACGGCTGCCAACTCTAGGTCGTGTGTAGGGTAATTCTCCTCGTGCTTCCTTAATTGTCTCGAGGCATACGAAATTATCCTGTCCCTCTGCATAAGGACACAACCTAGACCAATGCTAGACGCGTCAGTGTATATAGTGTATCTAACCCCTTGCTCTGGCAATACTAGCACAGGGGCGGACGTAAGTCTGTCCTTCAGCTCCTGAAAAGCTGACTCCGCCTTGTCATTCCAGGCGAACTTCACATCCTTCCGTGTCAACTGAGATAAGGGTCTCGAGATCTTCGAGAAATCCTGAATGAAGCGCCGATAGTAGCCAGCGAGACCTAAGAAACTCCTCACCTCAGTGACAGAACCAGGCTGCTCCTAGTCCTGCACCGCAGCTACCTTAGACAGGTCAACTTCCATGCCATCCTTGGACACCACGTGTCCCAGAAACTTCACCTCCTGCTTCCAGAAGTCGCACTTCTTGTACTGTGCGAACAACTGATGCTGTCTGAGCGTATCCAGGACCAAACATAAGTACTCCTCATGCTCCTCTCGACTCCTAGAGTACACCAAAATGTCGTCAATGAATACAACGACGAATCGATAGAGGAAAGGCCGGAATACCCGGTTCATCAGATCCATGAACACGGCTGGTGCGTTCGTGAGACCGAACGACATAACGAGGAACTCATAGTGGCCAAAACTGGTCCTGAATGCTGTCTTCTGCAGTCCTCATCCCTGACGCGCAACTGATGATATCCTGACTGAAGATCAATCTTCGAGAAGTACTGCGCTCCTCTCAACTGATCAAACAAGTCATCGATCCTGGGTAAGGGATACTTGTTCTTCACCGTGACCTGGTTCAGCCTGCGATAATCAATACACAATCGCTTTGAACCGTCCTTCTTCCTCACGAATAGGACCGGTGCTCCCCAAGGAGACACACTAGGCCGTATAAGGCCAAGCTCTAGCAGACCATCAATCTGTGTCCTCAACTCCTCCATCTCACATGGTGCCATGCGATACGTCGGCAGTGAGACGGGCGTAGAACCAGGAACCAGATCGATAGTGAAATCGATCTCACGTCGGGGCGGCAAACCAGGGATCTTCCTGAACAGATCCCCGAACTCGAAAACGACTGGCACATGCTCGAGTACCTGGGCACCAGCGTCGCGCAATAAAGTGGCGTAACTAAGTATGCGGAAAGGGAGATTTACCCGCACTGGAAATGTGAAGGATGCACCCTCTGGCTCGTACACAGTCACTATACGAGTCTCGCAGTCAATCTCGGCCCTCGCTGCAGTCAACCAATCCATGCCAAGAATGACGTCAAGATAAACAAGAGAGGGGTCGACGACAAGATCAATAGCCATCGTCCTGCCTCTCAGATCAACTAAACAACCCTCACACATCTGGGTAACATTCGAATAATCCCCATGAGCTGCAAAGACTCGCACGCAATCCATAGTGATAGTCTGTAACCCAAGACGCCTGACTACAGCACGCGATATCAAAGAAATCGTGGAACCAGTGTCCACCATCACAAGAATAGGAGTACCTCCAATATGGGCTGTGACCTCGAAGGTCGAATGCTGAAAAGTCGGTGTCGCAGTTGCCTCAGCTGTCAATGCATGAACCCGAGCCTGCTGTGGCCGGTTCGGCCGTTGTGTCAAGGGCCGTGGAGGCTGTCTGATCTGCGATATCGAAGGTCTGAATGAGGGGTGTGCAGGAGCTAACCGTATAGGCGGTGCTGATATCGCCTGTGGATGTACACGGTCAATCTTCTGTGGCGGCGAGAACCCACTGTCCTGCATCCGAGAAAAACAGCTTTGCGCCAAGTGGCCTGTCCTCCCACAGTATGTTCATGTCAAATCAGGGTGCCGAAACGGTGGTACAGGCGCTGTAGTCCTAGTAGGAGGATCAATGCGAGGCCTCTTGCTCGCGAGGGGCCTGTCCTGCATGTCTGGTCGCGGCCTAGAAGCAACAGGGCCGTGAGATCGCGCAAGTCGATCCACATCCTGCTCTGCCCGCATAGACATGTGAATCAACTCCGCATAAGAGGGAATGCTCAAACAGCACATCTTCAACCGAATATCCGGTCGTAAACCCTCCAAAAAGCGCCGTATGCGCATTTGCTCATCAGCCAAAATCGTCGGGACGTATCTCCCCAACTCTGTGAACCGATGCTCATACTCTGTAACTGTCATGGCTGCCTGTCTGAGGCGGAGAAACTCATTCTCCCTGTCGTGCCTGTAAGTCTGGGGATAATACTTCTCATGGAAGTGGAACTCAAACGCTGCCCATGTCCATACAAAGTCAGCGGCAACGGTCTGCAGTACGCTATCCCACCACAGGCTGGCCTCTCGCTCAAATAGGAAGGTAGCCAGCTCTACCTGCTCGGCCTCTGTGCAATGTAACATCCGTAAAATCTTCGACACACAGTCGAGCCAGTACTCAGCCTCCTCGGGTCTGTGAGAACCCGTGAAAGTGGGAGGCCGTAAGCGCTGAAATCGCTCTAATAGGCCCCCTGTATCTACGACAGTCGCCGCAGGGTAAGCAGGCGGCGCAGGATGAGCCATGCCCTCATCCTGGGCGTATGTATAAGCATCCCCAGCTGGATGCGCAGGTGGTGCAGGTGGAGCCACCACCCTGTGCTAATGTCCCCACGATGGTAGTCAGAAGCTGCTACTGCTGCTGCATCATAGCCAACATCTGCTCAAATCTGTTAGGAGGTGGAGCAGGCTGTGGCAGTGCTGTGTGGAAGTAGATGCGCGATGAGGCTCTCGGAATGATGACGTAAATGGCGGTGGTCCAACTGTAGGACCAGCGGCAGGCTGAGACGATCGAACTGCCTTAGGAATCGGGCCCACAGCAGGGTCCGCATGAGTGTCAGACTGCGAAGGAGTCTGATCCATGTGCTCAGTCAGTGCAAGCCGAACCGTGCTCCGCGTAGCCTTAGGGGGCATTCCCTATATTCAAAATAGGGCGCAACCTTGTCAGTCTTAATAGCACAATTACACCGCAATCATTTACACAAGGAGTCAAAGGCATTCCATGCATTTCATTTAATCAAAATTGTCACAATACAAGGGATATATCCTTACAAGCATCATGACGAGAAATACATGGGAACTAAGACAGTTAAAATTACAACAGCAACATAAGCAAAACACTAGCCCTAACAGGCTTACACACATAAAGCAGGAAATGACTAACTACTAATAACAACATCAAAATTGCATCGCTAGTCTGAGTCGGGTGACGGAGGAGGAGCACCCTTATCCTGCAAGCAACATAGGATCACCTTCAAGGTGCGAGTCACCTTGCCAAATTTCTTCTTTGTAACGGCCTTGGCATCCTCGACTTCAGCGCGAAGTTCTTGAACTTCCCTTCACAAGGTGACCTGACTCTCCTCGATCCGAGCAATGCGATCGTCGCTAGTAGCCTGCGCAGAAGGAGGAGGGCTCTCATCTGTATCCTGAGCCTCCTCTTCTGCCTCTTCCTGAGCTTCTTCCTGAACCTCTGCTCCAGGTTCTTCTTCGCTTTGATCTTCCTCATCATCAAAGTCATCCTCGCTGTCCTCCTCAAGCTGATTTTCACGGTACTGCGACCCAATCTTCATCTTGACCATAGTCGACTCATCAATGGTATGAATCGAAACTGGAAATTTCAGCCCAAGTCTGTAGGCGAACTCAAGCGTAATCTTACAAATCAGTCGGTCAAAAGGAAGCAATTTGGATGTTCTTCTTGACTTGGCTATGAGGATTATTTGTCGCAAGATGAAAGTAGCCATACATACGTTCTCTCCCTGGGCCACCAGATATAGGAAATCAACCATAAGGCGTGTACATTCAATGCAATTCGTCGACCTGAGATACACATTGTTCGTGTAGATATGGTGCAACAGGCATAAATCATCAGACATATACGTCGCCTTTAGGCTATTATTAGGCTGCCATGGAACCAACTTACTGCACAGAAACCTGGTGCGGCGATCTCGTTCACGTCTACTCCTCAGATTCTTCTCACTAGGATGAACATCACCAAGAGGTACGTTCAGAAGTCGCGCAATCAGTCGCACATCAATCGTAGCCATCCGATCTCTACCAAAAGGAATTTTAAACTGTAATGGCTCCAAGGTAGGATTCTGGATACTAGCGTAGAAGGCACGAACGGTGCTCACATTAGCACGAGCGCGAGCTTCAAAGATCGGACCCCAATGCGCAGCTTCAATGCGCTCGAATAATAAAAATTTACCGAACAGTCGCCCTTCCATGTCTGCCTCAAATAACAGTTTGCAATCAGTGTATTGGCCATGAGGTATCTCTGATAGAATTACTCGCCCAAGGTGAGCGTGGGGATCCAAATCTCGCTTTATACGGCACTCTAGGGCTGCAGGTGGACCTGCGGCGGCGCTTGAACTTGCGGCACCACCCCGCGGTCTCCTCGATTGAACAGGGCGGCTTGGCCCAGCCTCGTCTATTGCGGTTTTCCTTTTACCCATCAAAGATATGATGGATGAGAGTGATAAAAGGCCTAAAATGGCTTCCACAAAGGCCATGGAAAATGGTAAAAATGCGGAGAAGTGGTTGCCCAATCTGAAAAAAGGAGATCTAGGCGTCGTAGAGGGATGCTTCAAGCTTCCCAAGGATGTATTTTCAAGGAGAAATGAAAATGAAAAAGTGGAATGGAGCACCTCACGATTTCAGCTCGATTTGGAGGTTTTTGGAGCTCCAAATGATGGAATCTTCAAGAAGAAGGGCTTCCAACTCCAAAGGAATGATGGATGATGGTCATTTTTGGCCAAGGAGGGATCTAAAGGCGATTTGGAACCACGAAATTTGGGGATGGTTGCTGAAAAATGAAAATAGGGCTATGGGGAGGGCTGTTTGTGAAGGAAGGGTATGATTTGGGAGTTTTCGTTGGACGGGACCTATATGGGGAGGGTGTACTTGGGATTTAAGGGCGTGCGCCCGAAAACCACCCCAAATGGGCCCACCTGTACGGCGATGCATTGCCGACCGGTGATGCATGCGGTCGGTGGGACCAGATGGGTTCGGTCCCCCATGGTCCAAGGACCCCAGATATGTATGGTTTGCCCCCTGGTTCATGATATTTTGACCTATATGAGCCCAAACATGTGTTCGGGGCTTTCTGGAACCATTCTACAATCTCAAATACCAAACCCTATGATGCAGCATATGATTTTGGGGTAAAAGGATCCAGTACATCCATCTAAACCCTTATTTGCTAAAGAAAGTGAAATTAGAATGGCCTTATGGCCATTTTTCATGAAATTTTACTATTCACTGTAAAATTTTGTGAAAGTATTATTTTATGTTATTTTCACATTAGGTTTGATGCCTAACATGAATTGGATAAGAAAGAAATGAAGATTGGAGTGGTGAGAGGAAGAATTTTGAAGATTTTTGGTGAAACGGGATTTTTAAGCCTTGGCGATTGAATACAGGAGTCGTGGTCATCCCACGGCCCAAGAATTTATTTTTATGGGTTTAAAATCGTTCATAGGACGTCTCAACCTGACTTCCTACGGCTTAGGAGCTATTCGGGTTGCTTTACGCGACCCGAGATGCATTACAGACTCGATCGTGCGATCGATTCAAATAGACTTCGCCTATCGGCGAATCTGCGATCCTAGAAATATTTTTAGACCCTTCTCGCACCCACCTAAGTCAAAGGAAGCAACAACGTACGTCGCGAGACCATAACCCAGGCCCAGTATACTCTTATTCATGCTCTGATACCAACTTGTAACACCCTGAAAATCGGGGGTCCTGTATAAACTCAACTCCCGAGTTCCAGACCGTCACTTATGCGACAAAAATGATTATGATTCAATGTTGTCTGATTTAAAGCATTCACATGAGTAAAAGTATACCAAAACTGTAATTCATACTTCAGATCCAGTGATAAAAGTGAGCGGAAGACTAAACAATATATATATCACTGTATGGAAAAACAAAGTAAACCTCAACTGTCTCTAAAGTATGAATACATCTCTGAGTCTCATATACATATACATGAACAAAAATAAATATCCAAAATGGTCCCACTGAAGTCCTATCGATCCAGGTCGCCTACGCAAAGCCATCGTGATACTGCATGTACGAGAACTCGTCCTGGTCCTCATCGAAGTCTGGCTCTGCCTCCTGGATCTCAGCCTCACCTGCATCTACAACAGGGTCTGGTGGGTATTGCAAACACCATCCCGTAACGTGAGAGTGAGTGATCAACTCTGCGAAATCATAGAGCAAAGATTAGCATGTTCACAAATCAATCATGCGATAATAGTAAAGCAGTAAATCAGACAGTCCTAGTACTGTTGTTAATGCAAGATGATATGACGTGATGTATGCCCTCACCGACGATCTCCCTCATACGGCAACATCTTACGACCGCGGCATGCCACACTCCCTAGAGTGCTCCACATCTTCCAGGCACATGCAATGTTATGGTGATATGATTTCTGAGTTGTTATTAGTCCATTCAAACAGCAGGATTGGGAAACTAAGGTACTTCCCTTATATCAATCCCAACACAGATCCTGTCTAGGGTCGTCTGTAACATCCCAAAAATCGGGGGGTCGAGCAAAAACCCAACTCCCGAGTTCCAAAATGTTATTTATGCAACATAGATATGTATGATTGAATGTTGTCTGTGATAACGCATTAAACATGAGTGAGATTAAGCTAGAACAACATATCATACTCCAGAGACAGTTAAATTAACCAGCGGAAATCTGTAATAGTATGTATAACATATATTAACTGTTGTATGTCTCCAGAGTGTGAACATGTTACCAGGTTATACACATACATGTATACTCCAAAAGTAGATAAAACGAATATACATGAGTGCGCTAAAAATACAAAATGACAAATGTTAAAGTATCTAATCAACCTCCCTGTAATCCCGTCAATCAGAACATGCATATAGGAGGAATCCTCCTCATCATCATCAAATCCAGCTCCGCCTCACAGGCCGCGCCATCATCTGCAATCACAAAAAGGTCTGGTGGGTGTCCAGGAACACCGTCCCGTAACGTGGGAGTGAGTAGCTAACTCAGTGGAATAATAGAGCAAAGATTAACATGTTATCAAATCAATCATGCGATAATAGTAAAGCAGTAATTCAAACAATCCTAATACTGTTGTTAATGCAATTATGACATGACGTGATGTATGCCCTCACCGACGATCACCCTCATGCGGCAACATCTTACGACCGCGGCATGCCACACTCCCTAGAGTGCTCCACATCTTCCAGGCACATGCAATGCTATGGTGATATGATTTCCAAGTTGTTATTAGTCCATTCAAACAGCAAGATTGGGAAACTAAGGTACTTCCCTTGTATCAATCCCAACACAGATCCTGTCTAGGGTCGTCACTCCTAGTAATCTCATACGATGTATATTTCGTAGGTCACTGCAAGGGCTGCTAGGGCTGTTGCTCGCACTCGTTGCACCGCTCCCCCATCACCTTATCAATACAGGCCTACCGTACTCTACTGCAACGGAAGGGTCGTCGCCTCCCGTGGACTCAGAATACGCTCGCGGTCACTACAAAGGGCTCGTCGCCTGATCAGTGTAGGCCGACAGCTAGAATATAGTGTCCCATACCACCATAATCTGCTCACGAGTCAAGGTGCTCACTGGTCACTAAAGGGAGGTTTGTGGCCCCAGCGTAGGCCGACAGCTCGACCACGGTGTCCCATACCACCATGCCCGGCTCATGAGTCTTTGTGGATCAAGGTACCATGGTTAACAGGGTTTTCAGTGGTAAGTTCAGTACCCTAGGTTCAAGCAGTTATGACACATACAAGGTGAACACACATTGGCCAGTCGGGTTACTTGACGGGCTCGACTAGCGCGATCGCATCTCAAGTTGAACGACATGAAGTGCGTAAAACACTTCGCGTGGCCTAACCACTGCCGCCAACTCTAAACACGAATCACGTTCATCGACGCGTCGTTCGTGGCTATGACCAGTCAGCCACGAATTCGCTCGGTTACCGACTGCCTGGACTAAGTCTAGTCCCACACATCTATGGAATCATATTAGCATTACATGTTAAAGTATTGGAATTGAAATACATCATGTGAGCATGTCAACACATGTTATAACATTCAACTTAAGCAATTCTTCAAGGCATACTTTCTATGCATGTAATGCAATCATGCATAAGGTCAACATGTAGGAAATCATTCACATCAACATATTAATTGAGAAATCAATCTCAAACTAATCCATAACACCATTTAAGCCAATACATACTAATACAAGCATTTATACAAATACTTACACTACACACTTAAGTCTACATATAGTGTAACACCCCAGATTTTGGCCAATCTGGGATTTGACGTCCTTAGACAGTGGGTTAATTAAAACACCTGAAAAATCGCTTAGAACCCAATTTCATAGCCAAAGAAATCACTTAGGGTTAATTCCTTTAGAAACTAAGCATAAGTTAGCTAGCGCAACGCTGGAGTAGCTGGGAAACAGTCCCTGATCACTTTAAATACGTTCTACAAGACCCAAATCGAGTAGAACGTACGACTCCATAATACTCTATAACCTCGGATCAAACTCTAAGCGGGTTTGTTCTTTGGACCACTTTGAATTATTGTATTGGATTTAGACCGCGCGTCGAAAGTCCGTTACCTCCTATCTTAGACCGTTAGAACCGCCTAGCTGGACTTGACAAGCATTTCGAAAATCAAGTCAAACCGATAATCACAGACTATTTCATTGAGCCCGGACTGAAGAGACCGCGAATAGGGACAGAATTGGAATTTCAAATTCCAATCTGGCACACGACTTGACACGTCAGTATTAAGCGTTCTGACCATTAGAATTCATCCAGATTACACCCTCGGATCAGGAAAAATTTCTATTTATTATTATGAGACTTCCAGCCCTGATCTACGTGCGGTGACCGCTGAACTGAAACTGGTCCGCCACGTGCGATCTGCGAACCCTGCCGGACTAAAAACTTAATGCGCGCTAGATCTGGTACGCATGAGCTTAAGTCTAATCGCAATCGACCAGGGGACCACCAGAAAGCAGTTTTTGGACCGAAACAGCCCCGCTTTGGTTAAGCATCAAGTGAACTTTGTTCCCGAGCCTATTCCGGGCATTTTTAAGCTTATAAAAGGGGTTGAAACCCTCTCATATCTCTCCCATCCGAATTTGGGAAAAGTTCTAGATTGAGGGAGAGAAAAGGTGAGAGATTGTGAGAGAGGTGGGAGAGAATTTCCTGCTGCTGGTGCTACCTGCTACACGTGTTTAAGTCACGCGATCCAAGCACTTTTCCGGCGATTCCTCCACGTTTTCAGGTAAGAAATAGCCCTAGAAGTTGCTGATTTGATGTTTCTTCCGTTCCATAGCTTGATAGTTAGTAAATCTCGTAAAACAGGTTCTCTTATCGCTGTAGACGAAGCGTAGACGCTCCGTTCGAATTTCAACATCCATAAGAGACAAGGTGCGGATTTTAGACGCTTTGATTGACTGTTTCCAAAGTTTTCAATGTCGTTTAATAGTAGATTCTTGACGGCAACGCCGTTTGACATGTATAACATGCTGTCCGTTTCCTGTTTCGTAAACTAACGAAGAATATGAGATTTAGGGCATTTTAGTCATTTGTAGGAAGTACCGTTTTCATTCATAGTTTGCTGATGTGATTGACATGAATTGTTGTCGCATTAGAATGTTAGGAATGCGTGCATAATTAGTTTGGCGAAGAGATTCGCCTAAATGCACATTTCGGGTCGACATACTATATGTAGACTCAAGTGTGTAGTGTAAGTGTTTGTATAAATGCTTGTATTAGTATGTATTGAATTAAATGGTGTTATGAATTAATTTGAGATTGATTTCTCAATTAATATGTTGATGTAAATGATTTCCTACATGTTAGCCGCATGTACAATTTCATTATATGTATGAAATGCATATGTTTGATGTTGCACTTAAGTGGTATGCTATAACATGTACTTGATGATTTCATTATGGTTTAGTTGAGATTGAATTCTCAATTAATAGACTAATGGAGAGGATTTCCTATATGTTGGCGATATGCATAATTTCATTATATGTGTGAAAGACATGTGTAGGATGATTTACTTAAGTTGTACGTTATAACAGGTGTTAACATGCTCACATGGTTGTATTTCATTTCCATTACTCTTACATGAATGCTGACATGATTCCATGATTGGTTGGGACTATACTTAGTCCAGGCAGTCGGTAACCGAGCGAATTCGTGGTTAGCTTATCTTCGCCACGAACGACGCGTCGATGAACGCGAGCCGTGTTCTGGAGTTGGCGGCAGTGGTTAGGCCACACGAAGTGTTTTACGCACTTCATGTTGTTCAACTTGAGATGCGATCGTGCTAGTCGAGCCCGTCAAGTAACCCGACTGGCCATTGTATGTTCACCCTGCATGAGTCATAATTGCTTGAACCTAGGGTACTGAACTTACCATTGTAAACCCTGTTAACCATGGTGCCTTGATCCATAAAGACTCATGAGCCGAGCATGGTGGTATGGGACACCGTGGTCGAGCTGTCGGCCTACGCTGGGGCCACAAACCTCCCCGTAGTGACCAGTGAGCACCTAGACTCGTGAGCAGATTATGGTGGTATGGGACACTATATTCTAGCTGTCGGCCTACACTGATCAGGCGACGAGTCCTTTGTAGTGACCGCGAGCGTATTCTGAGTCTACGGGAGGCGACGACCCTTCAGTAGCAGTAGAGTACAGTAGGCCTGTATTGATAAGGTGATGGGGGAACGGAGCAACGAGTGCGTGCAACAGCCCTGGCAGCCCTTGCAGCGACCTACGAAATATACATCGTATGAGATTACTAGGAGTGACGACCCTAGACAGGATCTGTGTTGGGATTGATATAAGGAAAGTACCTTAGTTTCCCAATCCTGCTGTTTGAATGGACTAATAACAACTCGAAAATCATATCATCATAACATTGCATGTGCCTGGAAGATGTGGAGCACTCTAGGGAGTGTGGCATGCCGCGGTCGTAAGATGTTGCCGCATGAGGGTGATCGTCGGTGAGGGCATACATCACGTCATGTCATAATTGCATTAACAACAGTATTAGGATTGTTTGATTTATTGCTTTACTATTATCGCGTGATTGATTTGAGAACATGTTAATCCTTGCTCTATTATTCCACTGAGTTAGCTACTCACTCCCACGTTACGGGACGATGTTCCTGGACACCCACCAGACCTTTTTATGATTGCAGATGATGGCGCTGCCTGCGAGGCGGAGCTGGACTTGATGATGATGAGGAGGATCCCTCCTTTATGTGTGTTCTGATTGACGGGATTACAGGGAGGTTGATTAGATGCCTTGACACTTGTCATTTTATATTTTTAGAGCACTCATGTATATTCTTTCATCTACTTTTGGAGTATACATGTATGTGTATAACTTGGTAACATGTTCACACTCTGGAGATATACAACAGTTTATATATGTTATACATACTATTACAGACTTCCGTTGGTTAATTTAACTATCTCTGGAGTATGATATGCTGTTCTGGCTTAATTTCACTCATGTTTAATACATTATCACAGACAACATTCAATCATACATATCTATGTTGCATAAATAACATTTTGGAACTCGGGAGTTGGGTTTTTGCTCGACCCCCCGATTTTCGGGATGTTACATATAGTATGTCGATCCGACGTGCGCATTTAGGCGAATATCTTCGCTAAACTAATTATGCACGCATTCCTAACTTTCTAATGCGACAACAATTCATGTCAATCACATCAGCAAACTATGAATGAAAACAGTACTTCCTACAAATGACTAAAATGCCCTAAATCTCATATTCTTCGTTGATTTACGAAACAGGAAACGGACAGCATGTTGTACATGTCAAACGGCATTGTCGTCAAGAATCTACTATTAAACGACATTGAAAGCTTTGGAAACAGTCAATCAAAGCATCTAAAATCCGCACCTTGTCTCTTATGGATGAGTAAATTCGAACGGAGCGTATACGCTTCGTCTACGGCGAATAGAGAACCTGATTTACGAGATTTATCAACTAACAAGCTATGGAACTTAAGAAGCATCAAATCAGCAACTTTCTAGGGTTATTTCTTACCTAGAAACGCGGATAAATCACCGGCAAAGTGATTGGAATACGCCGCTTAAGCATGTGCAGCAGCAGCAGGAAAAGCTCTCCCACCTTCTCTCACAAACTCTCACTTTCTCTCTCACTCTAGCTAGGGTTTCTAGCAAATTCGGATGGGTGAGAGAAGTGAGGGTTTCAACCCCTTTTATAAGCTCAAATGTGCCCAAAACAGGCTTGGGAACAAAGTATACTTGAGGTATATCCAAATCGGGGCTGTTTCGGTCCAAAAGGGCATTTCTGGTGGTCCCCTGGTCGAATGCGATCGGACTTAAGCTCATGCGTACCACATCAAGCGCGCATTAAGTTTTCAGTCCAACAGGGTTCGCAGATCGCACGTGGCGGACCAGTTTCAGTTCAGCGGTCACCGCACGTAGATCAGGGCTGAAAGTCTCATAATAATAAATAGAAATTTTTCCTGATCCGAGGGTGTAATCTGGATGAATTCTGATGGTCAGAACGCTTAATACTGACGTGTCAAGTCGTGTACCAGATTTGAATTTGAAATTCCAATTCTGTCCCTATTCGCGGTCTCTTCAGTCCGGGCTCAATGAAATAGTCTGTGATTATCGGTTTGACTTGATTTTCGAAATGATTGTCAAGTCCAGCTGGGCGGTTCTAACGGTCTAAGATAGGAAGTAACGGACTTTCGACGCGCGGTCTAAATCTAATAAAAGAATTCAAAGTGGTCCAGAGAACAAACCCGCTTAGAGTTTGATCCGAGGTTATAGAGTATTATGGAGTCATACGTTCTACTCGATTTGGGTCTTGTAGAACGTATTTAAAGTGATCAGGGACTGTTTCCCAGCTACTCCAGCGTTGCGCTAGCTAACTTACGCTAAATTTCCATAGGAATTAATCCTAAGTGGTTTCTTTGGCTATGAAATTGGGTTCTGAGCGATTTTTCAGGTGTTTTAGTTGACCCATTGCCTAAGGACGTCAAATCCCAGATTGGCCAAAATCCGGGGTGTTATATCGTCACTCCTAGTAATCTCATACGATGTATATTTCGTAGGTCACTGCAAGGGCTGCCAGGGCTGTTGCTCGCACTCGTTGCACTGCTCCCCCATCACCTTATCAATACAGGCCTACCGTACTCTACTGCAAGGGAAGGGTCGTCGCCTCCCGTGCACTCAGAATACGCTCGCGGTCACTACAAAGGACTCGTCGCCTGATCAGTGTAGGCCGACAGCTAGAATATAGTGTCCCATACCACCATAATCTGCTCACGAGTCTAGGTGCTCACTGGTCACTACGGGGAGGTTTGTGGCCCCAGCGTAGGCCGACAGCTCGACCACGGTGTCTCATACCACCATGCCCGGCTCATGAGTCTTCGTGGATCAAGGTACCATGGTTAACAAGGTTTACAATGGTAAGTTCAGTACCCTAGGTTCAAGCAGTTATGACTCATACAAGGTGAACATACATCGGCCAGTCGGGTTACTTGACGGGCTCGACTAGCGCGATCGCATCTCAAGTCGAACGACATGAAGTGCGTAAAACACTTCGCGTGGCCTAACCACTGCCGCCAACTTCAAACACGACTCGCGTTCAATCGACACGTCGTTCGTGGCTAAGACCAGTCAGCCACGAATTCGCTCGGTTACCGACTGCTTGGACTAAGTCTAGTCCCAAACACTTATGGAATCACATCAGCAAATTATGTAAGAGTATTGGAATTGCAATACAGTCATGTGAACATGTTAACACATGTTATAACATTCAACTTAAGTAAATTTTTAAACACATATATTTCATGCATGTAATAAAATCATGCATATAGTCAACATGTAGGAAATCATTTAGGTCAGCATATTAATTGAGAAATCCATCTCAAACTAATTCATAACATCATTAAATTCAATACATACTAATACAAGCATTTATACAAACACATACACTACACACTTAAGTCTACATATAGTATGTCGACCCGAAGTGCGCAATTAGGCGAATCTCTTCGCCAAACTAATTATGCACGTATTCCCAACTTCCTGATGCGACAACAAACCATGTCAATCACATCAGCAAAATATGAATGTAAACAGTACTTCCTATAAATGACTAAAATGCCCTAAATCTCATATTCTTCGTTAATTTACGAAATAGGAAACAGAGAGCATATTGTACATGTCAAACGGCGATGCCGTCAATAATCTACTATTAAACGACATTGAAAGCATTGGGAACCGTCAATCAAAGCGTCTAAAATCCTCACCTTATGTCTTGTAGACTCATGAATTGAAGCGGAGCGTATATGCTTCGTCTACGGCCAATAGGGAACCTAATACACAAGATCCATAAGCTACATCGCTATGGAAACAAAGGAACCTCAAATCAGCAACTATTTAGGGTATTTGCTTACCCAGAATCGCGGTGTAATCGCCGGGAAAGCGATAGAGGTGCGTTGCTTAAGCACGTGAAACACGTAGCACAAGTAGCAGGAAGAACTCTCCCACTCTCTCTCATAATCTCTCACCTTTTTCTCTCTCCCAAGTTAGGGTTTCTCTCAAATTCGGATGGGAGAGAGGAGTGAGGGTTTCAACCCCTTTTATAGCCTAAAACATGTCCAAAATAGGCTTGGGAACAATGTTTACTTGGTGCCTAACCAAATCGGGGCCGTTTCGGTCCAAAAGAGCATTTCTGAAGGTCCCCTGGCCAAATGCAGTCGGACTTAAGCTCATGCATACTGGATCTAGCACACACCCAGTTTTCAGACCGGTAGGGTTCCCAGATCGCACTTGGCGGTCCAGTTTCAGTTTAATGGTCACCGCACCAAGATCAGGCCTATAAGTCTCGTGATTTGTAATAGAAATTTTTCCTGATCCAAGGGTGTAATTTGGCTGAATTCTAACGGTCAGAACGCTTAATACTGATGCGTCAATTCGTGTGTCAGATTTGAATTTCAAATTCCAATTCTAACCCTATTCTCACTCTCTTCACTCCAGGCTCAATGAAATAGCCTCTGAATGTCAGTTGGACTTGATTTTCGAAATGATTGCCAAGCCCAGCTAAGTGGTCATAACGGTCTAAGATGGTAGGTATCGGACTTTCGACGCGCGGTCTAGATCCAATACAAAGTTTCAAGGAGGTCCCGAGAATAAACCGGTTAAGAGTTTGATCCGAGGCTTTAGAACATTATAGCACCATTGGTTCCACTCGCTTTGAGCCTTGTAGAACGTATTTAAAGTGATCAGGGACCATTTCCCAGCTATTCTAACGTTGCACTAGCTAACTTAGTCATATTTTTCTAAAGGAATAAATTCTACACAATTTCGGGTCGAGTTGGTACTCGAGCCCAAGTATGGATTTTTCACGGACGTTACAACCTTGGTCCAACAACTTGGAGATCTGCACGATTTACCATATAACACCTTAAAAGGAGCCATGCCAATGGTTGCCTGATAGTTGTTATTGTATGTAAACTTAGCCAATCGCAGATGCTCATCCTAATGTAACACTCTGAATTTCGAGGGTCGAGCAAAGCTCTACTCTCGAGATCTAGAACATCACTTATGCATTATGGATGATAATATACAGATTTCTTCCATTTTAATGAGTTAAGCATGCGTGAGATTATACTAAACAACACATTATATTCCAGATATAATTAAGTTAAGCAAGCGGAAGTCTAAAACATATCTATTTAAGTATACAGTTGTTTCACAAATTTCCTCCAAAGCATGAGTACATTACTAGGTTCAATATATACATGTATTATTTTAAAATAAACAAAATGAATATGTAAAAGTGTTCGACTAAGTCCAGATGTCCCAGTGGTCCCTGCTTATGGTACGAGGTCTACATCGACTCGCCCGAGAGTTGGAAGTGGGAGAATTCCTCCTCCTCGTTTAAGAAGTCTAGCTCCATAGCATAAATGTCATCTGTACCTGCATCTACATCAGAGTCTGGTTGGCATTTTAAAACACCGTACCAGAGTGGGAGTGAGTGATCAACTCAATGGTTCTATAAGGCAAAAGTCACACATGTTAACAAGTCAATCAAAGCAGTAATAATAAAGTAAACATAACAATCACTTCCTAACTACTCTTGTTAATGCAGGAATGGTGTGTAAGGAATGATGTATGCCCTCACACCAAAGCTCCCTCACACACGACTTCGACATCCTATTTTGCATATGATAACACTTCCTCAAAATGGTGCAACTCCAACGCCTTTATGAGGGGTACCTTAGATTCAAGCAATCGTGTCTATACATGGTAAACACACAATAGGTCAATCGGTTTATTAGGAAAGCTCGATTGATATGGGCACACGCTGACTTAATTGACATGGATGCATAAGCACCCCTCATGGCCTAACCACTGTCGATAATCATCGTGCAACCTTGATTTATTGAGTTTACCCAATGTGGCGAGACTAATTCGGTCACTCGAACAGGGACTGTTACCGATTGCCTGGGCTAAGTTGGAGCCTCAATCCAACTCATATGTAGCTAACAAACACATGTGATATTCATCTTAGCATTTAACAAACAGTCCAAATGGATTCCTTATTTGGGCATTTCATCAAACACATCGATCATGTTACCAAACACTTGCATTTTATCAATTAATTACATAGAGAAAAATATGATTACATAAAGGAAATTATACATATGCATAAGGCAATAAAGAATCCTATCTTAATACTTGTAGTAAATACAAATCATCAACAATTTCTCAATCAGACAATTCATCAAACACATAGACTAGGTTAGTTACAACATATGTTTTATCAATTCCTTATATAGAGAGATCAACATGCATATGACAATGATGAATCCTAGATTAGTAATCATGGCAAGCAGAGATCATTTTCAAATGCTCATTCAAACATTTTAACAAACACATGGGATGTATCTTTTACTCATCATAGTTCATTGGTGTATATCATATAGAAATTGACGTATCTAAGACAATATGGTAGCAATCAAGTCAGATATAAATCATTAGCTGACATGAAAGCATTGATAAACCGTAACCTAAGCATTTATAGTCCGCACCTTTCGTCGACTCGAACTCGGTCCAAACTTTACGTTTCTGAAAATGAAACATTGGGCACCTATACGATGAAATTGGTTAGCTAGGTTGCCAAAAAACTATCCTGGAGCTTTATCTCGATATTAGGGTTAGCATTTCTTATCCAAAATCATAGCCGAAAGAGGTTTGGTAGTACAATGGGGTGGTGATCTAGTGTGTGGATTCATGGGAGAAGGTCTTTACAGCATATCTCCAAAAGTTGTCTTCTCTCTTTCCTCTTTTCTCCTCTTTTCTCCTCTCTCTCCCTTATGGTTTTGCAAAATTCATATATGGGAGAGAGAGCGACAGTGAAATGAGGGCTATTTATAGGCCTAGTTGTGATGTAAATGGCCCCATGGACACTTTATACCTTGTTTATACCTCGTGGGCAGCTGTTTCTAATCGGCGGGGCTCATAGGGAGGCCCACGACGCATCTACATCATAGGGTACGCTTCCTGACTATGGATCTATGCCAGGACATGGTTTTGGTGCGATCGGATAGGCCGATTGACCGTGGAGAGCCTGCATCAGATCAACGGTCATATGTGTCCAATCGAGGCCACAGTTATAAGGATATGTGTAGGGAAATTTCTTTTCCCCATGGGTGAAGTTTGGTCACAAACTAACGGACCGAATTCTTAAATTTCACACAGGAGTGAATGACCCAATTCACTTAAGTTTTAGTTCATTTTCTAAAGATATTCGTGTTTCCCATGCACTTCACTCATGGTTTAAGTTGGGCATTTCTGGACACTATTTAGGCTTGATTCTCGCGAAGGTTGTCAAGCCCAGTAGGACGGACATCTTCTTATAATTTTGTGGTCATCAGACCCTTGACGTGCGGTCTACATCCATTACTGAGTTTTAATGTACTGCTGAGAGGGACAGGCTCCTGGGATTTCTCCTTGGTCTCTAGGTGACATTGAGCCATCAGTACTCTTGATTCTTGGCCTTCCCATTTATGAAAATGGTGGCCCAAGATTAATCCACTGATTATTTAGTACTTAGATAAATCCTGTCTAAATTATACGACAGGGTGCAGTCCTTGGGTTATTTTGCTTGAGGTTATACTTAGGTCTTTGTATGGAGTTTTTCAAGACATTACAATCTACCTCCCTTAAAGAAAAATTTCATCCCCGAAATTATTACCTTTTCATACTCCTCGTGGATTTGTGGGTAGTTCTTATGGACTTCATCTTCCATTTCCCAAGTAGCTTCATCCTCGGTGTGGTGCGTCCATAACACTTTCATGAGTGGGATGACCTTGTTGTGCAATACTTGCTCTTTCCTATCTAGAACACATGTTAATCGTAATTCATAGATAGCATCTTCCCTTAGCTGCACTTTCTCTCACCTGATAATATGAGTAGGGTCGGGAACATACTTTTTTAGCATTGACACATGAAATATGTTGTGCACGCCTATGAGTGGTGTGGGCAAGGAGAGACAATATGCCACCACACTCACTCGGTCTAAAATTTGGAAAGGGCTAATGAACCTGAGCATGAGCTTCCCTTTCCTGCTAAAATAAAGTACTCCCTTCATTGGGAAAACTTTAAGGAATACATGATCTCCAACTTCAAATTTCAACTGTCTCCGGCTCATATCAGCATAGCTCTTCTACCTTATATGGGCCTTAAGGAGTTGACGCCTGATAATATCGATCTTCTTTAAGGTCACCTAAACCAGGTCTGGGCCAACTAAGCTCTTTTCACCAACTTTCACCCAACAATGTAGAGCCTGACATGGGCGTCAATATAAGGCTTCATAAGGAGCCATGCCAATGGTTGATTGGAAATTGTTATTATAGAAAAATTCAGCATAAGGGAGACAGTCATCCCAGTTGTCCTTGAAATCAAGTACGCATGCTCTTAACATGTCCTCAAGTATCTAATTTACCCACTCCGCCTGCCCATCGGTCTGTGGGTGGAACGCGGTACTAAACCTTAGCTTCACTCCCATCGCCTCTTGGATTTGAGTCCAAAAGATAGACGTGAATCATGTATCTTGGTCTGACACAATCTCGAGAGGAACTCTATGCAGTCATACTTTCTCCTTAATGTACAGCTTAGCCAGGTCATCTGCCAAATTAAAAACTCGAACTGGGAGGAAATGGGCAGACTTTGTCAACCGGTCCACAATCACCCAAATGGAGTCATGCCTCTTTCTCGTCTTTGGTAACCTAGAAATGAAATCTATAGATATGAAATCCCACTTCCACTTGGCTATGGGCATGGGCTAAAGTAAACCAGGGGGTTGGCAGTGCTCGACCTTGACTTGCTTGTAGGTGAGGCATCGGGACACAGAGTCTACTATTTGGGCCTTCATGTTGTCCCACCAGTACGAATGCTTCATGTCTCAATACATCTTTGTACTACCCGAATGCATCACTAACTTTGAACTGTGTGCGGCCTCTAGAACTTCTCTCCTTAAGTCGTGAAGCTTCGGGACGCATAAGAAGTCATGATTTCGCAAACTTCTATCTAAGCCAATCCTCTATTTTGATTCTTCACTTTCGCTTGCATGCTCTCTCATCTTCACCAATAGTTCATCTTCTTTCTAAGACAATGATTCAGTCATCAATAAGTGGTTACACGTGGAAGTGTGCGACGCTCTTGAATGGCTCCTCCATTGCTAGCCTTTGTTCGAAATCTCACACAAACTCCACCATTTGAAATCTTGCACGAACTCCACCGTATTCCACTCTCTTACCATTAGTTTGGCTGTAAATTCTACAGTTTTCTTGTGGGTCAACGCATCGGACACAAGGTTGGCCTTGCTAGGATGGTAGGAGACTTCAAACTTGAAGTCTTTCAAAGTCTTCATCCAATGACGTTGCCTTATATTCAAGTCCCTCTGTGTAAAGATGTACTTGAGGCTCTTATGGTCTTAAAAGAGCTTGAACTCCTCTCTGTAGAGGTAATGTCTCTAAAGCTTTAATGTGAAAATGATGCCGCCAATTCCACATCATAAGTGGGGTAATTTTCTTCATGTTTCCTCAACAGTCGAGGCATAGGCGATCACCCTATCCATTTGAATAAGCACACAACCCAAACCAATGTGAGAGGCGTCAATGTAAATAATATAACTAACCCCTTGCTCTGGCAGCACTAGCACTGGTGCAGATGTCAGCTTGTCCTTCAATTCTTGAAGGGCTGCCTCTGCTTTCTCGTTCCAAGCAAATTTAAGATCTTTCCGAGTAAGTTGAGATAATGGTCGGGCTATCTTGGAGAAATCTTTAATGAATCGGCGATAATAGCTGATAAGTCCAAGTTGATTCGAGCTACTCCCAATCCTGTACCGCGGTCACCTTGGCAAGGTCCATGGCGATTCCTTCCTTGGAAATTACGTGTCCCAAAAACTTAACTTCTTCCTTCAAGAAGTTGCATTTTCAGTACTGTGCAAACAATTGATTCTGCCTAAGAGTATCAAAGACTGTTCGCAGGTATTTTTTATGGTCTTTTTGACTCGTTGAGTATATTAAAATGTCATCGTTGAATACGATGATGAATTGGTAAAGATATGACCAAAACACCCAGTTCATGAGATCCATGAATACGGCCGGTGCATTTGTAAGTCTAAACGGCATCACGAAGAATTTATAGTACCCGAAGCTACTCCTAAAAGTTATTTTCTGCACGTCTTCATTATTGACGTGCAACTGATGATACCCGAACTATAAGTCTATCTTAGAAAAATACTGAGCCCCCTTCAATTGTTCGAACAGGTTATCTATCCTGAGTAGATGATACTTGTTCGTTATTGTGACATGATTTAGCCTGCGATAATCTATACACAACCACAGCGATCCATCCTTCTTTTTCACAAACAACACAGGTGCTCCCCAAGGAGATACGCTCGACTGTATGAAACCCGCGTCTAACAAATCATCAATCTACTTCCTCAATTCCTCCATTTTACATGGAGGCATGCTGTACGTCGATAAGGGGATATGTGTTGCACCTAGCACAAGGTCAATAGTAAAGTCGATCTCGCACTGAGGAGGTAGTTCAGGGATCATTCTAAACACGTCCGTGAAATCTTGGGCTATTGGCGTGTCCCTAAGTGATGGACCATCACAATTTTTAAATAGGGAAGTGTAACAATGAATACGGTAGGGACAACTGACCTAAATTAGGAAAGTGAAGATTGTGCCCTTGGGCCCATGGGCTTCACCAATCTGGTTTCACAATCAATCTTTGACTTCATTTCAGTGAGTCAATCCATGCCAAGGATGACGTTGTAATGATATATCTTGGTTACAATCAGGTCAATGCACACCGCTCTACTCCCTAAGTGTATTGGGC
This sequence comes from Magnolia kwangsiensis, assembly GCA_037074715.1. Taxonomy (NCBI): domain Eukaryota; kingdom Viridiplantae; phylum Streptophyta; class Magnoliopsida; order Magnoliales; family Magnoliaceae; genus Magnolia; species Magnolia kwangsiensis. Next base: position 77,814,936 of record CM073578.1, read on the forward strand.
AACTCTTACAAAGCTTAGTGGCGTCAAAGAAGGTTCCTATTGCGGCGATGACTCTCACCCCAATCATAAGGGTAGTGTCTGACCCTAAATGCTTGATTATATAGCATGTTATCATTGAAATAGTGGACCCGGTGGCCACCAACAGGAATACAGGTGTACCTTGGATGTGGGCAGTGACTTTAAAGGCTAACGGTACTGTAACCGCTAATTCAGCAGCTTCGGTGGTGAGTGCATGCATGCGAGCTTGTTGTGGGTGGTTAGGCGGTGCCATCATAGGTTGTTGTGGCGGCCTATTTTGAGAAATAGGAGGCCAGTTGTACGGTTGCGTCGGTGCCATAGATAGTAGAGGTGGGGCTGACATAGCGTATTGTGGCTGGCAGTTGACCCTCTAAGGCAACGTGTAGCCGTTATCCCTCATCTTGGTAAAGTAAAAAGGGTTAGTGTGGCTCGCTTTGTTACAGTAGGTACACATAAGGTCAGAATGCCTTTGTTGAGCCAGTGGAGCCATTAGTCTTGGGGTGAGTTCATACGTGACCTCTTATCGAGAAACGACTGATATTACAATTTGGGTCGTGGTCTCGAGCCCATTGGCAAGCTTGTTCGAGACACCTGCTCACCGTCCTGCTTAACACATAAGGACATGTTCACCAACTCAACATAGTTGGGAATGCTAGCACAACACATTTTGGTGCAGATATTAGCTCGTGACCCTTTTAAAAATCACGTCATTCTCATCGGCTCATTTGTCAAAATCAAAGGAGTATATCTAGCTAGCTTTGTGAAACGGTTCTCGTACTCTGCCACTGTCATTCCCCCTAACTAAGGTGGAGGAATTCGCCCTCTTTTTTAGTATGGTGAGTGAGGGGGAAGTATTTCCAATGAAAACGTGTTTTGAACTCGTCCCACGTCCATGCAAATCCTACGAGAACGGTTCGTAGGATGCTATCCCACTAGAGACTAGCCTCCTTTTCAAACATATACGTAATAAGCTCGATCTGTTCCACTTCATTACAATGTAATGGCCTCAACATTTTGGATATTCTATCTAACTAATACTCGGCTTCCTCGGGTCTATGAGTAGCTGCAAAAGTGGGAGGACGGAGGCATTGAAAACTCTCAAACAGGACACTTGTAGCCACTGTCCCAATGGTCGTACGTGTTGCATTGGCGGGGCCATGTTCATATTCTGTGCAATGGCCCCCGTTATAGTCATCGGGACTTGTTGTTGTTATTGCATTAAGAACATTATCTGCTCCAATCTATAAGGGGGAGGGGTTGCCTGAGGCATATGTGGCATCGACGACGACGTGTTGTTCTGATCTAGAATTGGTGGTGCACTCGGTGTTGGCCCATTTATAGGGCCAATGGCTGATTGTGAATCGAGCATCGTCTTGCTACCTGGACTCAAACTAGGGTCCATTTAGCTATCACTTAGGAGAGGGGCCCCATCAACCAACCCGCCAAGTGGGAGACGTGCCATGTTTCGAGTAGTTTTATGAGGCATTTCCTATATACAACATAAGGTACAACATTTATAGAGTTAGGGTAACATCGTCACCTTTTTTTTCCAAACATTCCACACATTACTAAATAAAAAGAGCTTCATGCATTTTGTTAAACAAAATTTGTCATAGTTACATATGATATGGCATTACATGCACTATGACATAGAATATGTGATAGCTGACTAATAAAAGAGTTCAATATTTACCAGCCTAGCCTCTAAACTAAGCCTATCCAAGGTTATTACAAAAATAAAGTGTAACTACAGACTATACTACTAATTCTCTGATTCTGGCAAAGGCGGAGGTGCTCCCTTATCCTGCATGTAGCATAAGAGGGCTTTCAGGGTACGGGATATTCTCTTGAACTTCTGTTTCATGTAGGCCTGCTTTTCTTCGAACTTCTACTTCAGGTAGGCCTAGTTTTCCTCAATCTTGGCCATGCGAGCATCTTAGGTGGCTCGGTCCTGGCAGACATCACGAGCAATGGGAGGTCCATTCTCATTGTCTTCCTCTTCTTCATTATCTTCCTCTTCTTCTTTCTCATCTTTTATCTAATCCCTAAATTCTTCAAGTCTGGTTTGGCGTTTCCTAGGACCCATTTTCATGTTGTTTAGGATAGTCTCAATGATGAAATGGATAGGGGTGAGATTGTCCATGTGGAGCCTGAATCCAAAGTTATGGGCAATCTTACAAACTAGTCGGCCAAATGAGAGGGACGAGTCTCCCCAAGTAGACTATGCCGCCTTAACTATCTGAGTCAAGGCAGGAGTGGGTAGACACACCTTTTCTCCCTGTCCAACTCGGTACACAAAATCCACCATAAGTCTAGTGCATTTTGTGAGGTTGCTCTATCTAGGATATACATTGTACGTGCATATATGGTGGAGCAGGCAAAAATCATCCATCATGCACGTTGTTTTGAGGTTGTTCTCTCGCCTCCACTCAACAAGTAGGCCGTAAAGGAAGCGAGTGCGGCGATCTCTCTCCCATCCACTAGTGAGATTAGTCTCACTAGCATGCACAACACCATGCTCCACTCCCATGATTTGGGTAAACTTGAAAGGCTCAAGAGTTGGGTCCCTTATGTGTGCATAGAAGGCGCACACAGGCCCTCACTAGTAAGTGTTTTTCCTTCAAATATGGGGCCCCACCTGCTCTTCAGGAGGTGGTCAATCACTGGAAACATCCCAAAAAATTTCTCATCTATGTGAGCTTTAAAAATAACTCATCGATTGTGAAACTTACCAAGTTCAATGCCCGCTGGTAGAGACCACTCTATCGGGAGTTGAGGGTCGATGTCCCGCTTCGACCTCCGTTTGGTGCTCGCACTTTTCTTCTTTTTAGAGCGACTCAGACGACTTGGCCTGGCCTCGTCTGGGGCCGCTCGCTTCTTCCCCTTCTTCCTCATGAGGGAAAGAGCGTAGAAATGGAGAAAATGAAGGTCACTAGCTCGAAAAGAGTCATGGAGATGGAAACACTTTGAGGATGGAGTGGATTTGAAGGTATGGGGGTTATGATGCATAAAAAAGTGGGTTTTGTGCTCAAATGAGTGAGAATAAGGGAGAAATTTGAAGGATTGAGAGTGATTAGGGTTGTGAGTGGGTAGAAATGAAAAATGCAAGGAAGAAGATGAATCTAAGAGTTTAAAAATGGATATTTTGGAGAGAGGAGGGGCTTATGGATGGTTTGGAAGGGCTCGAGGGGTTGCAAATGGTGGAAATGAGGGGAAAGAGGGTTGTAGGAACATTTAAAGGGGGCCCCACATGTGGAAGGGACCCATCATGCTTGACTGACGGTGGTACGCCACCGATCTCGTGGCGTCGCCGCGCCTCGCTAGACTGGCCGGTAGTGTGCCGCCGATCGGCGATGGCCACCCACCTCCGGTGGTCAGTTTGGCACTGTGGGCCACCCTGGGGCCCACTGAACTTGTCGTTTTGAGTTTTTAAGCGGGTCGGGTTCATTTTTCGTGGTCCAACCCATGTGTATTCACGTCATCTGGATCTGACTTAGGTTTAAAATTTATCAACTGATGACTCAAACCTATCGACTGACGGCCCAGAGGCGACTTAGGTCACTGTAAGTGATCTATGTCCCTCAGTCATACGTTTTGAACTAAATTACTATTTTTATTCTCGCCTTTCGGCAAAACTTTGGGATCCTAATATTGTCTCTAAATTCCATCGCCCCATTTCTATGTCCAAGTATGTCAGAGTGCATCATGTTACCTATAATCCAGGTCCAGTTTAATCCAAATCATGCTTTGATACCAACTTATAACATCCCAAATTATGAGGGTTGAGCAAAGCTCTACTCCTAAAAAGGCCTAGCTATATGTCATAGAGGGGGGGGGGGGGGGGGGGGGGGGGGGGGGGGTGGGGTGTGAATAGGGCTATGCAAAATAAAACTTATAATAGTGGAATAATAAAATAAAACAATCCACAATGCTGAATTAAAAAAGCAAGAAAATAACTTGCAGGAAATTAAACCTAAGTTATTACAACATTCCCCACACTGGCTTGAAATAAATGATTACAACATTCAATCACAGATACAATCCACAAAACTGAATGAATAAAGGAATGAAGGAATAAAGCACATCCACAACATAAAGATATATAATGGTTCACCTGTGCGTACACCAACTGTTATCCAACAGCCACACAGAATGCTACTCCACTCCTAATATCCTCACACAGGGGATATTAGCATGCACTATCAAAATAGGTTTCACAGGTTCACCGAAAACCTTCACAATTGTGTCTTTTTATCACGGGCTTACACAATCCAAAAACCTAGAAAATCTGAGTTTTCTAGCTCTCCTCAGATAACCAAAACAATGAGATTTTTCTGGCAAATCCCAAACAAAACCAAAGAATGTAAATTACACAAATGTAAAATACCTGAATCTCCTTTTGAAGTAGCCCGGTAGAACCAATCAGAGTAGAAGTTCGATTCAACTTTCAAAGTCCAATACTCACTTTATGAATGGTTCTAAGTCTAACTGATTTTAAATTAAAAGGGCTAGTTCTATTTGATTTTGAATCCAAGAAGAAGGAATATCAAAAATTTCTCTTTTCTAATAAGATTGGAATGTAGATCAAAATCAAATACAAAACAAGCTAGAAAAAGGAATATTAAATGAGCACAAAGTAGCTTAAAAACAAACACGAACTTATCTCAAAGTATGGCCTTAAAATTGCTTGAATTGAATTGAATTGAAAAACTCTGAAATTCATGCTCTATTTATAGCTTGAAAAATCCCATCTACGACTGGTCTTAGGATCCCTAGGACTGGTCGTAGCTTAAACAGATTTTCAAATATTTTCACGAGATAAGGATTAGCTGTTTCATGACTGGTCCTGGGTAGCCTACGACCGATCGTGGGCCACCTACGACTGGTCGTGGGTCACCTACAACTAGTCGTAGGACCCCCAAATTAGTTGCTAGAGTTCGAGTCGTAGGGCTGAGACGGGTCGAAGGATGAGTCGTACAGCTCACAGGACTGGTCGTATGATGTCAAGGACTGGTTGTAGGACAACCAGAAAAAATTTAAAAATCTTCAACAACCTAGGACTGGTCCTGAAAAACTTAAGACTGGTCGTAGCAGAGCTAGGACTGGTCTCGAAGTCCCTAGGACTGGTCTTAGAACAGCCCGTACAAGCATATTTAAAATATACGAATTCTGTATCCAGAATGACCTACAATAAAGCCCAACCTAAAGTCAATCTAAGGTCAAACAAACCTTGAAAGTGAGATGAACATTGATAGTCTGTACTCTCAGATGACCCTTAAGAGAAACTTGAGAATTTACGAATCTTGTTGTAGGCCTTCTCGAGCTTGAACCTTTCTTGACTTGATAAAGTCTTCTTTTGTACTTGATAGAATCTTGAACATGCATACTTGAAGACTTCTATTCTTGTATACTTCATCCATGACTAGACTTGACACTTTCTTTATTTAAGTTCTCGTCTTGAAATACGATGTCTTGAAGCAATGAATAGTCTCAAACATGAAACACAAGATATACAAGACATAGATATAGGTTTTGGCACCATAAAATTTGACAACCAAAAGGATATGAAATCATAACACTTACAATCTCCCCCTTTGTCAAATTTGTGACAAAATACATATCATAAAAGATAAGAGCAACATTTGCTCAATAAAGAATCATGAGCCATAAAAGCACAGATTACTCTACTCCCCCTGAGTAATACGAGTACTGCTCATGTAAACAATAAACAACATGTAAACATCAAGACTCCATATTATCAATCCACATATACTATCAATCAATCAATCCATACAAATTACTCCCCCTTTCCATACTGTTCCCCCTTTTTGTCATAAAATGACAAAGAAAAGTCACAATAGGAAAGAGAACAACAACATAGAGAGTAATAAAAAGCAGATAATTAGAAAGGAATATAGAAGAAAATATCATATCTCAAAATATAAATCTAGAATCATCATGCCATAACTAAGTTAATACAATATCCAAAATAAAAGATAAGATAATGTTATATAATCCAAAAGATAATCCGCCTAATCAGATCCAGAGGAGGGAGCAGGGATAGTAGGATCAATCTGGTGTAAGCCCCTATTAATGCGACGAAGATATTTTCACATATATTTAAATTGCATATCGTGGGCTACACTCATGTTTTCAACCTTCTCCACAAATGCACAAAGGCGTGCATCATAACTAGATGAATCATAATCAGGATCATTTGGCGAATCAGTTTCTATCTCATCAAATAACTTATTCATATTAACATCTTGTCGAGGAAGATCGCCAGCTTTCCCTTCATTTCCAGCTACACCACCTTCATCAACTTGACCAGGAAGCAAATCCGGCTTCATCTTATTAAGATTGGTATTGTTGAAAATAAGATGATGAATGGGTGCCTCATTAATAGGTGTATCGACAAGCATATGAGTAGTTAACATAGTCATAAGATAACCAAACGGAATATCACTATGACCCGGATGGAGACGAAACTGTATGATTAAATGACAGATCAATGAAGGAAGGCAGACCATGGTACCAGAAGCAATAGAATGCAACACACGAATTATGAAAGAAGTCAACTCGATTTTATTACCAGACTGAGGATACAGATTTGAAATGAAAAAATGATGTAACACTTTGTATCTAGGTAACAGATACTTTGAAGGGAGCATATTCCCTTTGTGTGTCCATTGCACACTAATTTTACATAGGTCTCTTGTTAACATGTATTTTTCCGATTCAGATGGTTTATCGTATAAAGTATGAATTGGAATACCTTCATCTTTGATGGGTTTATCCATAATGCCCGATATCAAATGTCTGTCTATAAGAAATTTCCTTTCTCTAGTATCAATTGAAAAAGTTAAGTTATCAAGGGAGAATTCTGAGATACATGGAACCATTGATTGTGCAATAGACTGGTATGCAGGCCCACCCCAAAGTAAAATGTTAGCCCAACCAACAGATTCAAGGAGAGGAACAGTACCATTTGGAGCAATGTGATTGAGATTAGCAGGATGCTCAACGATAACATTACGGACTTGTAAATCCCGTACATCCTGAGGATCATCTTCGGGTGACCGAAGGTACCGTTTTGTTATCGGTGTGGATCTAGATGAGGATGGACCACGGAATGTTTTCTTTTTCCCGCTAGCATCCATCTTCAACAAGATATACAAAGGAGCAAGGGAGATGCACACAAAAAAAGATGAGTTTTCTCTAGATCAGAAATTTGAGAAGAAACCCTTGAAAAACCCAACTAAAAGATGAAATCAAGCTACATAATGATCAAATCAAAGCATAGAGAACATCAAACTTTAAGAAAAATGAAGAAATAGGACTAACCTTGAAGAAATACAAGAAATCCTATGACTGGTCGAGCCACGACTCGTCGTAGGTCGAAGTGGAAATGAAGAAGAAGGAGGTTTTCTCCAAATTATATCATGTTCACGAGCTCCACGACCGGTCGAGAATCGACCAAAAATACATATTTAATGTAAAAAATTAAAATTTCAACACATATAATACCAAATACAATTCACTATGATACATGCAAGCAAGAATACTCAATGTAAAATGTACATACCAAGATTAAATTTCAATTTATTAAACCTGCTTTTGTCGAGCGGTTTAGTAAATATATCAGCAAGTTGAGTTTCAGTTAGTATATATTCCAAGAAAATAACTTTTTCTTTAACCAACTCACAAATGTAATGATACCTAATGTCAATGTGCTTAGTACTTGAATGCTGGATTAAATTTTTGGAAATATTTATAGCACTGGAATTATCACAATGTAAGATCATTGAATCTTGATTAATTCCATAATCGCTTAGCATGTGTTTCATCCAAACTAGTTGAGTACATGCATATCCAGCTGCAATATACTTAGCCTCAGTAGTGGAGAGTGATATTGAGCTTTGCTTCTTGCTGAACTAAGAAACTAAGCAATTTTTAATGTAAAAATAACCACCAATGGTTGATTTTCTATCATCGATATTACCGGCCCAATCAGCATCTGAGTACCTGACTAATTGAACACTAGTATCAAAAGGATACCAAAGACCTAGATTTATAGTACTTGCGACATATCTAATAATCCGTTTAACAACAGTAAGATGTGATTCCTTAGGATTAGACTGATATCTTGCACAAATACCAACACTAAACGCGATATCAGGTCTACTTGCAGTTAGATACAACAAACTACCAATCATACTACGATACAGTTTAGGATCTATATCTTTACTCGTAGAGTATTTTGAGAGTATTAACATTGTACTCATAGGAGTATCAAAGTTCTTACCATTCTCAAATCCAAACCTTTTAACCAAGTTCGTAGCATACTTAGTTTGGGAAATGAAAATTCCATCAGGTTGTTGTTTTACTTACAACCCTAGGAAATAGTTTAATTCACCAACCATGCTCATTTCGAACCTCGATTTCATAAGATCTGCAAACTCAATAGACATGTTAGTACAAGTTGAACCATAAATAATATTGTCAACATAAATTTGAACCATCAAAATATCATTGTTATGCTTCTTAACAAAGAGCGTCTTATCAACACTACCTACTTGAAAGCTATGACTAAGTAAGAATTTAGTCAATTTCTCATACCATGCCTTGGGCGCTTGTTTTAGACCATAGAGAGACTTTTTGAGACGAAATACATGGTCAGATAACTTGGGGTCTTCAAACCCTGAAGGTTGTTCAACATACACCTCTTCATGAAAATCGTCATTCAAGAAGGAACTCTTTACATCCATCTGATAAATCTTAAATTTTCTAAAGCATGTGATGGAAATAAAAAGTCTGATTGAATCAAGGCGAGCGACTAGAGCAAAGGTTTCATAGTAATTGACGCCTTCAATCTGAGTGTACCCTTGTACAACCAGTCTAGCCTTGTTTCGTATTATATTTCCAAGTTCATCAGACTTATTTTTAAAGATCCATTTTGTTCCGATAATGTGTTCATCTTTAGGTCTAGGAACAAGATACTAGACATCATTACGAACAAATTGATTAAGTTCATCCTGCATAGCAACTATCCAATTTTCGTCAGAAAGTGCTTCTTTCACATTGACCGGTTCTATTTGGGATGTAAAACAAACATAATTACATATGTTCTCAAGTTTTTTGTGAGTACGAACTCCAGTGAGAGGGCTTCCAAGTATTTGATTGGTTGGATGATCTTTGACAGTCCTAGGTTCAGATTCTTTTTGACTTGATGAGGTATCTTGATTGTCGATAATAAGAGCTTCATCATCATCTGAACTCGGAGCTGGTGTTTTCAAATGATCATCAATGACCACATTGATGGACTCTTAAATCACACTAGTTCTCTTATTTAGAACTCTATAAGCTCGACTGTTCAAAGAATAACTGTAACACCCTGAAAATCGGGGGTCGTGTATAAACTCAACTCCCGAGTTTCAGACCGTCACTTATGCAACAAAAATGATTATAATTCAATGTTGTCTGATTTAAAGCATTCACATGAGTAAAAGTATACCAAAACTGCAATTCATACTCCAGATCCAGTGATAAAAGCAAGCGGAAGACTAAACAATATATATATCACTGTAAGGAAAAACAAAGTAGATCTCATCTGTCTCTAAAGTATGAATACATCTCTGAGTCTCATATACATATACATGAACAAAATCAAATGTTCAAAATAGTCCCACTGAAGTCCCATTAACCCAGGTCGCCTACGCAAAGCCATCATGATACTGCATGTACGAGAACTCGTCCTGGTCCTCGTCGAAGTCTGGCTCTACCTCCTGGATCTTAGCATCACCTGCATCTACAACAGGGTCTGGTGGGTGTTGCAAACACCATCCCGTAACGTGGGAGTGAGTGATCAACTTAGTGGAATCATAGAGCAAAGATTAGCATGTTCACAAATTAATCATGCGATAATAGTAAAGCAGTAAATCAAAAAATCCTAATACTGTTGTTAATGCAAGATGACATGGCGCGATATATGCCCTCACCGACGATCTTCCTCATACGGCAACATCTTACAACCGCGGCATGCCACACTCCCTAGAGTGCTCCACATCTTCCAGGCACATGCAATGTTATGGTGATATGATTTCTGAGTTGTTATTAGTCCATTCAAATAGCAGGATTGGGAAACTAAGGTACTTTCCTTGTATCAATCCCAACACAGATCCTGTCTAGGGTCGTCACTCCTAGTAATCTCATACGACGTATATTTTGTAGGTCGCTGCAAGGGCTGTTGCTCGCACTCGTTGCACCGTTCCCCCATCACCTTATCAATACAGGCCTACTGTACTCTACTGCTACTGAAGGGTCGTCGCCTCCCGTAGACTCAGAATACGCTCGCGGTCACTACAAAGGACTCGTCGCCTGATCAGTGTAGGCCGACAGCTAGAATATAGTGTCCCATACCACCATAATCTACTCACGAGACTAGGTGCTCACTGGTCACTACGGGGAGGTTTGTGGCCCCAGCGTAGGCCGACAGCTCGACCACGGTGTCCCATACCACCATGCCCGGCTCATGAGTCTTCGTGGATCAAGGTACCATGGTTAACAAGGTTTACAATGGTAAGTTCAGTACCCTAGGTTCAAGCAGTTATGACTCATACAGGGTGAACATACATCGGCTAGTCGGGTTACTTGACGGGCTCGACTAGCGCGATCGCATCTCAAGTCAAACGACATGAAGTGCGTAAAACATTTCGCGTGGCCTAACCACTGCCGCCAACTCCAAACACGACTCGCGTTCATCGACGCATCCTTCGTGGCCAAGACCAGCCAGCCACGAATTCGTTCGGTTACCGACTGCCTAGACTAAGTCTAGTCCTAAACAATTATGGAATCACATCAGCAATTTATGTAGGAGTATTGGAATTGAAATACAATCATGTGAGCATGTTAACACATGTTATAATATACAACTTAAGTAAATCTTCAAGCACATATACTTCATGCATGTAATGAAATCATGCATATAGTCAACATGTAGGAAATCATTTAGGTCAGCATATTAATTGAGAAATCAATCTCAAACTATTTCATAACATCATTTAATTCAATACATACTAATACAAGCATTTATACAAACACATACACTACACACTTAAGTCTACATATAGTATGTCGACCCGAAGTGCGCAATTAGGCGAATCTCTTCGCCAAACTAATTATGCACGTATTCCTAACTTCCTAATGCCACAACAAACCATGTCAATCACATCAGAAAAATATGAATGTAATCTGTACTTCCTACAAATGACTAAAATGTCCTAAATCTCATATTCTTCGTTGATTTACGAAACAGGAAACGGATAGCATGTTGTACATGTCAAACGGTGATGCCGTCGATAATCTACTATTAAACGACATTGAAAGCGTTGGAAACCGTCAATCAAAGCGTCTAAAATCCTCACCTTGTCTCTTATGGATGCGTAAATTTGAACGGAGCATATACGCTTCGTCTACGGCGATAAGAGAACCTGTTTTACAAGACCTATTGGTTAAAAAGCTGTGGATCCTAGTGAACCTTAAATCAGTAACTTCTAGGGTTGTTTCATACCTAAAAATGTGGAAGAATCACCGGCTTGGTGATCAGGAGGTGTTGCTTAGGCACTAGCAACAGGTGGCACGAAGGCTGGAAAAATCTCTTCTTCACTCTCTCTCAAACTCTCACCTTTTCTCCCTCCAAATCTAGGGTTTCTCTCAAATTCGGATGGGAGAGAGGAGTGAGGGTTTCAACCCCTTTTATAAGCCCAAAAACACCAAAAAAGGCTCCGGTACAAAGTTCACTTAGGGCATATCCAAATTGGGGCTGTTTCCGTCCAAAAGATGCTTTCTGGTGGTCCCTTGGCCGAATGCGATCGGACTTAAGCTCATGCGTACTAGATCTATCATGTATTAAGTTTTCAGTCCGGCAGGGTTCGCATATCGCGCGTGGCGGACCAGTTTCAGTTCAACGGTCACCACACGTAGATCAGGGCTGAAAGTCTCATGATATAGAATAGAAATTTTTCCTGATCCGAGGGTGTAATCTGGCTGAATTCTGATGGTCAGAACGCTTAATACTGACACGTTAAGTCGTGTGCCAGATTTGAATTTGAAATTCCAATTCTGTCCCTATTCACACTCTCTTCGGTCCGGGCTCAATGAAATAGCCTGTGATTATCGGTTTGACTTGATTTTCGAAATGATTGTTAAGTCTAGCTAGGCGGTTCTAACGGTCTAAGATAGGAGGTATCAGACTTTTGACGCGCGGTCTAGATCTAATACAAAGATTCAAAGTGGTCCAGAGAACAAACCTGCTTAGAGTTTGGTCCGAGGTTATTGAGTATTATAGAGTCGTTGGCTCTACTCGATTTGGGTCTTGTAGAACGTATTTAAAGTGATCAGGGACTATTTCCCAGCTACTCCAGCGTTGCGCTAGCTAACTTACGCTTAATTTCCATAGGAATTAATTCTACGCAATTTCGGGTCGAGTTGGTACTCGAGCCCAAGTATGCATTTTTCACGGGCATTACAATAACCAAGAAAAATACCTTCATCACTCTTCGTATCAAACTTTCTCAAATTTTCATGATCTCGTAAAATATAACACTTGCTGCCAAAAACTCGAAAGTATTTGACATTAGGTTTCTTTTCAAACCATAATTCATAAGCAGTCTTATTATCAGATTTACTGGTATAAACCTGATTAATAATATAACATGCGGTATTAACTGCTTCAGCCCAAAGATTTCTAGAGAGCTTCATACTATTCAACATAACATTAGCCATATCCTAAAGCACTCTATTTTTTCTTTCAACTATTCCATTTTGTTGCGGTGTTTTGGATGCAGAGAATTCATGCGATATTCCTTGATTGCTACAGAATTTCTCAAAACTACTATTTTCAAATTCGGATCCATGATCACTACGGATCTTACTAACATGAGAACCTTTCTCATTTTGGATTCATTTAATGACCTTTTTCACTTCATCCAGGGTTTCAGTTTTGTCTTTTAAGAACGATACCCAAGTGAATCTGGTATAGTCATCTCCGATAACCACGATGTATTTTTTACCTCCTCGACTCTCCGTTCTAGTTGGTCCAATAAGATCCATGTGGAGAAGCTCGAGTGGTCTAGATGTGGTATTGGAGTTCACTTTCTTGTGAGAGCTCCTAGTCTATTTGCCCAACTGGCATTCACCACATATTTTGTCTACTTTTTTACAATTTGGGTAGACCTCTAATTAGTTCTCTTTTGCCCAATCTAAATAAGTTCCGGTAGTGTACATGTCCAAGGCGTTTATGCCATAATTCAGTCTCATCGGTATGGACCATGTAACACGTTTGAGTAGATGAGCTTGCATCACTAACGATGTAGTAGTTTTCAGAAGTTCTGCGACCAGTTAATATAACAGAACCCTTTTTATTAACTATCTCACAACCTTGATTAGAAAACTTCACACTATGGTTATTATCGCATATATGAGAAATGCTTAGTAGGTTGTGTTTCAAGCCCTCAACGTATAAAAAATTCTTAAATAAGGGAAGGTTATAAAGCTGAACCGTACCTTGGCCAATGATCTTGCAATTGCTTCCATCACCAAATGTGACTGACCCATCAGTCATATCTTTTAGATTGGTGAATAAAGCCTTGTCGCCTGTCATATGCCTGGAGCAACCACTATCTAGGTACCACTTTGAATGGCTTGTAGCTTTGAAAGCAGTGTGGGCAACTAAGCAGGCAACTTTAGGAATCCATTTTAGAACTGTTTTGGGTTTAGGAGTATAGATGGTCTTTTTTTATCTGTTGTTATAGAAGAGACCTATAGAGTTAGACTTTAATAGCTCCTTGAGTAGATCAATTATTTTTTCAGCCAATGGATTTCAGTTTTGAAAATCAAAGTTGACATGACTACCTTTAGGTTTTTGAAAAGTCCTTGAATTTTTGAAAAAACCTTGATGAGTATTCTTTTCTTTTGAGGTTGAAGACTCTCCTTTTACAAATTTAGGAGCAATATTCTTTTATTTAAGAGATGTATTCTTATCATAGCCCAACCCAGATCGATCGCCACATTTTCTTGATCCGGACAATAATTTTTCTAATTTAGGATCACCTTGGGCATATCTCCATGTGTCTTTCAAACTCAGAAGAGAAGCTACCTCATTTTTGAGTTTCTCATTTTCGGATCTCAAATCTTCAATTTTGGATGTTTTGAAATCTAAATCACATTTGGTCTTTTCAAAAGAATCAGAAATATGAGACTTTTCTAAAACGAAAGACTCATAATCTTCTTTCAGCTTAGAAAATTTTTCTTTTTTTAACTTAAGCTTGACGAAAATTTTACAACTCTCCTTATAAAGGGCATTATAAGCATCCTGAAGATCATCTTCATTATCGTAATCACTATTCATATTTTCTTCACTAGATATATCATCATTATTTGAAAAAGTGATCTTGGCTAGAGTCATAAGGGCTTTAACATCATCGCCCGACTCTGTTTCAGAATCTTCTGATTTAGAAGAGGATTCAGAATCAGACAATTCATCCCAAGTAGCCAACATGCTTTTCCTTTTTGATTTGTCCTTTTTAGGACATTTGTTAGCTAAGTGCTCATATTATTGACAGTTGTAACATTGACTATCTTTCAAAGATTTTTGAGTTCTAGGTTTAGATAGTCTCTTATCATTTGACTTTTGAAAATCAACTTTTTTCTTACTTTTGATAATTTTGTAAAACTTTTTTGCTAAAAGCGTCATATCATCTTCAGAATTTTCTAAATCCGAAGTGCTCTCTTGTGAAACATTTTTAGATGATTTGAGAGCAATTGATTTTCCTTTATGAGCTTCAAAGGACAACTCGTAGGTTTGAAGTGAACCAACTAGTTCCCCGACCCTCATGGTATCCGTATTACGAAGTTCCTGAATCCCGATTACTTTAGAATTGAACCGTTCAGGAAGTGAGCGTATCTTTATGCACACTTTACTTTCTGGGATTCTATCACCAAGACCCCACATAGAGTTCACATGTCATTCAATCTAGTATAGAAGTCCATAAATATCTCATTCTCCTCCATATGAATTTCTTCAAATTTAGTTGTGAGGAGTTGGACTTTAGATTTCTTAACAATAGATGTACCATCGTGTGTCATTTCTAGTACATCCCATGCTTGTTTTTTATTTTCACAAGAGATGATTCTTTTGAATTCATCTAGTGATAATGCACAAGTAATTACATTTAGTGCTTTTGCATTGGCACTACTCTCACTTTTCTGAAGTGTGGTCCAAAGAAAATAAGCCGTTACTTTAATTGATTTTGAACCATCGCCATTAGTTACTTCAGTGATCGGAGTGTTTCATTCATTCATTGTAGCCAGCCACACACTTTCATCCATGGATTTGAGGAAGATCCTCATCCTGGCTTTCCAATAAGCATAGTTTATGTCATTAAAGGGTGGTGGCCTAGTGACTGATAGGCTATCAAAATTTGACATCTTAATATAGCTTAGATCGTTAGCTCAGGAAATAAGTCCAATAAATAAACAATAAGTATGAGCTATTAGGCTCTGATACCACTTGAAAGGGCCTAGCTATATACCCTAGAGGGGGGGTGAATAGGGCTATGCCAAATAAAACTTATAACAGTGGAATAATAAAAGAAATAAAGTACAATGCTGAATTAAAAGCAATCTCAATAAGCTAGAATTAAGAGAATGATACTATATCAGTTCTAAGGACAACCTTACACCAAAAACCAAAGGTTTAAGGTAGGACAACCTTATTTCTAGAACGTCCTTTGTATCTCAAACCAATGAGGAATAAAAAGCAAGGAAACCAAAATAACTTGCAGAAAAAAATTCTAAGTTATTATAACATTCCCCACACTTACCTTAAATAAAATTATTATAACATTCATCCACAAATACAATCCACAAAACTGAATGAATAAAGAAATGAAAGAATAAAGCACATCCACAACACAAAGATATATAGTGGTTCGCCTGTGTGTACACCAACTGTTATTCAACAGCCATACAAAATGCTACTCCACTCTTAATATCTTCACACAGGGGATATTAGCATGCACTATCAAAATAGGTTTCACAGGTTCACCTAAAACCTTCACAATTATGTCTTTTTATCTCGAGCTTACACAATCCAAAAACCCACACAATCTGAGTTTTCTGGCTCTCCTCAGATAACCAAAACAATGAGATTTTTCTGGCAAATCTCAAACAAAACCAAAGAATGTAAATTACACAAATGTAAAATATCTGAATCTCCTTTTAAAGTAGCCCGGTAGAACCAATCGGAGTAGAAGTTCGATTCAACGTTCAAAGTCCAATACTCACTTTAAGAATGGTGTCTAATTGATTTTAAATCAAAAGGGCTAG
The DNA here is from genome assembly GCA_037074715.1 of Magnolia kwangsiensis. NCBI lineage: Eukaryota > Viridiplantae > Streptophyta > Magnoliopsida > Magnoliales > Magnoliaceae > Magnolia > Magnolia kwangsiensis. Next base: position 77,831,340 of record CM073578.1, read on the forward strand.
TTCTATTTGATTTTGAATCCAAGAAGAGGGAATATAAAAAATTCCTCTTTTCTAATAAAATTGGAATGTAGATCAAAATCAAATACAAAACAAGCTAGCAAAAGAAATATTAAATGAGCACAAAGTAGCTTAAAAACAAACATGAACTTATCTCAGAGAATGGCCTTAAAATTGCTTGAATTGAATTGAAAAACTCTGAAATTTGTGCTCTATTTATAGCCTGAAAAATCTCATCTACGAGTGGTCTTATGATCCCTAGGACTGGTCATAGCTTCAACAGATTTTCAAAGATTTTCGTGTGATAAGAATTAGCTGTTTCACGACTGGCCGTAGGACTGATCCTAGGTAGCCTACGGCCAGTCGTGGGCCACCTACAACTGGTCGTGGGTCACCTACGACTGGTCGTAGGACTCCCAGATTAGTTGCTGGAGTTCGAGTCGTAGGGCTAAGACCGGTCGAAGGACGAGTCGTACGGCTCACAAGACTGGTCGTAGGATGTCTAAGACTGGTCGTATGACAACCAGAAAAATCTAAAAATCTTCAACAACCTAGGACTGGTCTTAAAAACTTAAGACTGGTCGTATGACAACTAGAAAAATCTAAAAATCTTCAACAACCTAGGACTGGTCTTGAAAAACTTAAGACTGGTCGTAACAAAGCTAGGACTGGTCTTGAAGTCCCTAGAACTGGTCTTAGAACAGCTCGAATAAACATATTTAAAATATACGAATTATGTATCCAGAATTACCTACAATAAAGCCCAACCTAAGGTCAATCTAAGGTCAAACAAACCTTGAAAGTGAGATGAACATTGATAATCTGTACTCTCAGATGACCCTTAAGAGAAGCTTGAGAATTTATGAATCTTGTTGTAGGCCTTCTCGAGATTGAACATTTCTTGACTTGATAAAGTCTTCTTCTATTCTTGTACTTGTTAGAATCTTGAACATGCATACTTGAAGTCTTCTATTCTTCTATTCTTCATCCATGACTAGACTTGAAACTTTCTTCATTTAAGTTCTTGTCTTGAAATACGATGTCTTGAAGCAATGAATAGTCTCAAACATGAAACACAAGATGTACAAGACATATATATATATATATATATATATATATATATATATATATATATATATATGTCTTGAAGCAATGAATAGTCTCAAACATAAAACACAAGATGTATAAGACAAATATATATATATATATATAAAAGTTTTGTCACCACAAAATTTGACAACCAAAGGGATATGAAATCACAGCACTTACAGCCTCATTCATGGGCCTCATATATCGTGTTGGACTTCCTACAAGGGCCTCAAACGTATCACAATGGGCCATGCCCATGGGCCTCAGACACATCTCGATGGGCCACGCCCATGGGCCTTGCATACATCACAATGGGCCACGTCCCATGGGCCTAATATACATCACTATAGGCCATAACCCATGGGCTTTAAATACAAAATTGGTGGGCCCTACAAATGGGCCTCAAATATATATAATAGGTGGGCCTCAATGGACAGGCCACAAATACATCAAGATGGGCCAAATCACATGGCCTCATATATATCGAATAGGATGCACCAATTGGGCCTCACATACATCACAATGGGCCTAATAACATGGCCTTATATATATATATATTAAGGTGGGCCTCAACAACAGGCCTCATATACATCAAGGTGGACGTCAAAAGCAACAAGTGTGCCACATCAATGGGCCGCACCAATAGGCATCATACACATCAAGTGGGCCTCTTAAGGTAATAAGGCCTACGACCCAAAATTTTAATGGACAGTGTGTGTATAACACATGTATATCATGGTGGATCTCATAAGATAATGGGGCCCACAGCCCTACTAGTAAGATGGATGGGTGCTTTGGATACAACACATTGAGGTAGGCCGCATAAGTGGACGGCATAGATGAAGTAGGTACATCATGGTAGGTCCTGCGATTGCACGGCAGGTGGGGCCGTCGATCAAGGCCGGCAGTGTGGATGAATCACATCCATCAATGGTAGGACTGGCAGATGGATGACATGGACATAAAATACATACATCATGGTGGAGTCCACATCTTCGTCTGAATTGTTCAGCATTGTCCAGCACTGTCTGGATGGTGTGGATAATAATACACATATCAAGGTAGTCCACCGTCTAGACGGTGGACACATGGACAAGGCACATACCTTATATAACGGGTGCGTGTAGGTATAACACATACCTCATGTGGAATCCACATAACTGCTGCATCAAACAGCAGCTAAGTAGGTCGTGGGCCCACAGATAGACGGTTTGGATATACACTACGTGGCCCCATGCCCACGTGGATGGCAGGGATGAGGCACGTACATCATGGTGGCTCCCACGTCCTGGGCTGCAGCACGTTAACTAGAGGGTCCCACGGACCTTGCTGGCGTCAAACGTAGTAGTAATAATGCCTGCTAGTGAGGCACGCCATCCAATCCACTTTCCATGGTAAGTGGGTCCCACGTGGGACCCACCGTAACATTTATTTTCCATACACAATTGATAGGGTCACACAGGCCAAAAAAATAATAATTAAATAAATATTATATTTATCTAAAACTCCAGGAAATCCAAAGGGGGTTTCAACGACAGAAGTTCAATCCATCACTGCCTCCTATGACGTGGGCCACCTGAGCTCTAGTATACGGCTGTTTTTAGGGTGCACTGCTGTAAAAAGGGGCTCCATCAAATGCACGGTCCTGATGTTCCACACCCAACATGGTAGGGCCCACGGCTGGGACCCAACTGCCCCTGCCCATCTCGCCTACACAGGAGTGCAGCAAGCAGCAAGACGCTGCACAGCGTCCTCTGGCGCCAGCAGTAGCACCTACTTCTTAGCTTCTTATTATTTATTTTTTAAAAAAAGAGTTTTTCAGCAGTTTATCACTGGTGGGGCCCACATCTGGAGAATCTGACCCAACCACTGGATTTCAGGACTCAAGACAGACTAAACAAGCCCAATATGCAATGTGTTGTGGGCAGGTAGAAACATAAAGGTGGATTTCAACGGTAAAAGCCACTGTTTTCAACGCTATGGCCTGCCAGAAAATTGAATTGGCTTCATTTTTTGGCTTAATGCCTAAAATGACTTGGAAAATAGGATGAACGGTGTGGATTAAAGCCATGCATCAAGGTGGGGTGTACATCCACCATAACTTTTAAAATCAAACTCATATTTTTGTTTTCACTGCACGTCCAGATGTGCTGGACTTCCCATTGTTGTTCACACGCTGGACAGAATATATTTTCAAGGTGGGTCCCACATGGACGTGGCCTACCTAATTTGGATTAATATGATATTTGTTTTCCCATATCCCTAAGGTAGAGCCCACATGATTTGGATGGTGTAGATCCTACATGTAAATCAAGTGGGTCCCATGAAGGTGGATGACTTAGATAGAATGCATACATCAAGGGAAAAGAGAGAGATCGAGTGATGGAAGGGCCCCATCACTATGGGTCCTCCCTTACATGATTTGCAACATACACCAAGTGAGTCCCATTTCATATGGGTCCATCGATCAAAATCAACGGTAGAGATCCTTTTTCCACCGAAATGGAAGGTCTGGATGACCCTATCCATGCAAGGAAAGTACACATCATGATGGGCTCTATGGAGAATAGCCCCATCATGGAATGATCATGAGAATCAAAGTGGGTCATCGTCCACATCTAGGGTCCAAAGTGAGATCCATGCCATCGATCGGTAGGCCTCACTTGGCCCATCATCAAAACAAGAAATATAAGCCTATAGAAACAATAAGCACGAGCTATTAGGCTCTGATACCACTTGAAAGGGCCTAGCTATATGCCCTAGAGGGGGGGTGAATAGGGCTATGCCAAATAAAACTTATAGCAATGGAATAATAAAATAAAACAATCCATAATGCTGAATTAAAAAAGCAAGGAAATAACTTGCAGGAAATTAAACCTAAGTTATTACAACATTCCCCACACTGGCTTGAAATAAAATGATTTCAACATTCAATCACAGATATAATCTATAAAACTGAATGAATAAAGGAATGAAGGAATAAAGCACATCCACAACACAAAGATATATAGTGGTTCGCCTGTGTGTACACCAACTGTTATCTAACAGCCACACAGAATGCTACTCCACTCCTAATATCCTCACACAGGGGATATTAACATGCACTATCAAAATAGGTTTCACAGGTTCACCTAAAACCTTCACAATTGTGTCTTTTTATCACGGGCTTACACAATCTAAAAACCCACACAATCTGAGTTTTTTGGCTCTCCTCAGATAACCAAAACAATGAGATTTTTCTAGCAAATCCCAAACAAAACCAAAGAATGTAAATTACACAAATGTAAAATACCTGAATCTCCTTTTGAAGTAGCCCGGTAGAACTAATCGGAGTAGAAGTTCGATTCAACGTTCAAAGTCCAATACTCACTTTATGAATGTTTCTAAGTCTAATTGATTTTAAATTAGAAGGGCTAGTTCTATTTGATTTTGAATCCAAGAAGAAGGAATATAAAAAATTTCTCTTTTCTAATAAGATTGGAATGTAGATCAAAATCAAATACAAAACAAGCTAGCAAAAGGAATATTAAATGAGCACAAAGTAGCTTAAAAATAAACACGAACTTATCTCAGAGTATGGCCTTAAAATTGCTTGAATTGAATTGAATTGAATTGAAAAACTTTGAAATTCGTGCTCTATTTATAGCCTGAAAAATCCCATCTACGAATGGTCTTAGGATCCCTAGGACTGGTCGTAGCTTAAATAGATTTTCAAAGATTTTCACGGGATGAGGATTAGCTATTCCACGGCTAGTCCTAGGTATCCTACGACCAGTCATGGGCCACCTACGACTGGTCGTGGGTCACCTATGACTGGTCGTAGGACCCCCAAATTAATTGCTGGAGTTCGAGTCGTAGGGCTAAGACGGGTCAAAGGACGAGTCATACAACTCACAGGACTGGTCGTAGGATGTCCAGGACTGGTCGTAGGATAACCAGAAAAAATCTGAAAATATTCAACAACCTAGGACTAGTCCTGAAAAACTTAAGACTGGTCGTAGCAGAGCTAGGACTGGTCTTGAAGTCCCTAGGACTGGTCTTAGAACAGCCTGTACAAGCATATTTAAAATATACGAATTATGTATCCAGAATGACCTACAATAAAGCCCAACCTAAGGTCAATCTAAGGTCAAACAAACCTTCAAAGTGAGATGAACATTGATAGTCTATACTCTCAGATGACCCATAAGAGAAGCTTGAGAATTTATGAATCTTGTTGTAGGCCTTCTTGAGCTTGAACCTTTCTTGACTTGATTAAGTCTTCTTTTGTACTTGATAGAATCTTGAACATGTATACTTGAAGACTTCTATTCTTGTATACTTCATCCATGACTAGACTTGACACTTTCTTCATTTAAGTTCTTATCTTGAAATATGATGTCTTGAAGCAATGAATAGTCTCAAATATGAAACACAAGATATACAAGACATAGATATAGGTTTTGGCACCATAAAATTTGACAACCAAAAGGATATGAAATCATAACACTTACAACTCCCTAGATCCAGAACATCACTTATGCATTATGGATGATAATGTTCAGATTTCTTCCTTATTAATGAGCTAAGCATGCGTGGAATTATACTAAACAACACATCATACTCTGGATATAATTAACTTAAGCGGAAGTCTAAAACATATCTATTTAAGTATACAGGTGTTTCACAAATTTCCTTCAGAGTATGAGTATGTGACCGGGTTCAATATATACATGTATTGTTTTAAAATAAATAAAATGAACATGTAAAAGTATTCGACTAAGCCTAGATATCCCAATGGTCCCTGCGTATCAACACAAGGTCTACATTGACCCACTCGAGAGTTGGAAGTAAGAGAATTCCTCCTCATCCAAGAAGTCCTGTTCCATAGCATAGACGTCATAGGTACTAACATCTACATCAGAGTCCGGTTGGTGTTTTAAAACATCGTCCCAGAGTGGGAGTGAGTGATCAACTCAGTGGTTTTATAAGGTAAAAGTTACATATGTTATCAAGCCAATCAAAGTAGTAATGATATGTAAGGCCCGTATCCTAGACCATATCATTTCGTAGGCTCCCGCGGTCCTCCCGATCGAACTCCGGTGACCCGCGATCTGTTACCGGCATTTGCACGTGATCCGAGTCATGTCCCGTCTATCTAAGTCGAATCGACTCGAAACTTATACCCTTACGACCGCACCATCACCGCAGTTTTGACGCCACATATTACGCACCAAGGTGATATCTGGTCCAGGAGATGTGGGTCTGCGTTCAATTCGAGGAAAACACCGCACGTTGTAAATTCTTAGAGAATCTCAACAATATGTCAAATCAATCAAGTACATGTCACATTACCCAAAAACAACCCAAAGTCAATTTTCTCTTTCCCCTACCCATCCCTCTTTTACAAATTTTCAACCCAACCCATACCTCACCTTACAAAAACCACTCCACCCATCCATATCATCCTATCCCCTCTCTCTCTCTCTCTCTCTCTCTCTCTCTCTCTCTCTCTCTCTCTCTCTCTCTCTCTCTCTCATTCCTCAAACCTCCCAAGCACCACACGTCCAAGCTCTCCCTTCCCTAAAGCCAAGTGTAGCCCACCTTCCTACCTCCCATCCTCACCCTCCAAAGGAAATCTCGTCCATTGGATCGTATCCTTTGGAGCTTGGGAGACCAAAGAGGCTAGAAGATTTATAATGGTGGGTGCTTCTCTCTCTTTCTCTCTCTCCCTCTCACTCTCTCTCTCTATGCATTTGATGAAGTGAGCCCCACTCCCTTTTTTTATGGACGGTGGGACTCCACAGTGGAGTGCTCACCCAGGTCCATAGCTTAACTGGCAGACCGAGTGGAGATACTTTGTTTCAGCACTTGAGGTCTGGGTTTCAATCCCTAGTAAGGGCGGCTAGCATGGAGTGTGTGTTCTAACGTCACCAAACTGGTGAGTGTGGGCCCCACCAGATGATGCATATGTGGCATCAAACCGTCCATACATGAGAGGCCCACCATCAGCCATCCGTCCAGCGTCTGGATGCTGGACGTGAATGGGAACAAAAAAATAAAATAAAATAAAACATATTAGCTTGATTCCAAAATTTTTGGTGGGCCACTCATGCGGGCCCCACCTTGATGAATGGATGTAATCTAAGTCGTCTATCCCGTTCCTCAGTTCATTTTAGGCGTTGAGCAGAAATTTGAGACTAATTCGATTCTCGGGCGGGCCATACCATAGGGAATAGTGCAATTACCGTTAAAACCCACATTGATTCTTTTATTCACCAAAAACACATCGCATATTGGTCTCATTTGGTTGAGCATGGGCCGTGGAATCCATTGGATGGGTTGGATTCTCCTGATGCAGGCCCCACCTATGAAAAACTGTATAATTTTTTTTTTTTAAAAAAAACATATGAGGCAGCAGGAGCTGCCACTAACGCCAGAGGATGCGTGGCAGCGTCCTTCTACGTTTGACGGACTGGCAAGGACCATGGTCCCAGCAGTGGGCCCCACCTTGATGTGTGTAAAAAATCTACTTCGTCCATTCGGTAGGGCCCCTTAAAACAGTGTGCACCCTAAAAATCAGCAGTATAAACAACTCAGGTGGCCCACGTCATAGGAAACAATGGGATTGAATGTCTGCCATTGAAATGATTTTGGGTTATCACAGATGTTTTGGATCATCATGAAATTTATTTTTCCTCCTTAGCCGGGTCTGTGTGACTGTATGATCAGTTTGGATGGAAAATAAATGCTATGGTGGACCCCTTAGTGATGTACGTGGTAAGATCCACGCCATTCACCTGTTGGAGTGCTGGGCAGCATCCCATCAGCTCATCGCTGGTGTGCATGACGTCACCAAGTTGAGGGTCCTTCCATGGTGCGCATTTCACCTAATGTGAGGCCACCATGATATATGGGTTTTGGGTTTTAACCCATGCCGTCCAACTGTTTTGCAATCCCCACCATCCAGATGGTTGGATGGTGGGCCACGCATGATATATCTACTGCATCAGTAGCCGTGAGACCCACCTTTATCACAAGTGATCTGCACCATCCAGATAGATCTGGACGGTGGGCAGTCACTCCCTCTATGTATATAAGGTATATTCATATTTAATATATAATAAATTATATTTCACTAAATGATATATATATATATATATATATATATATATATATATATATATATATATATATATATATAATATTATATACAATGAAGTACTATTTTTGTGAGCCACCCCCCTCTCACGTGGGACACACCTATTCTGGAGAAGCTAATTGGCTGGGTATTGCATACCAGCTACACTATTGCTGTAAGTGGAATTAATTCACACCGTCTATTTATCTCCTTTGGGCCCACCTAATGACGGATTGGATGGCGTGTATATGACAGGTGGGCCACATACATGGTACCCACTTGATGGAAGTGGATTGGATGGTCTACCACCACACCACGTCAGCCAACTATGTAGGCCAGTTGTGATATATGTGTTCTCCACGTTGTCCATCTGTTTTGTCGGGACCCACCATAACATATATTTCATCTACACTTTTCAGATTGTGCTTGACAGTGCTGGACAATGTTTGGGTAGTGTTGATCATCATTAGTGGGCCATGTGCCCCATGGAATGATCGTATAGTGATACACATGTTACACCTACAACTATTGAAATGATTTTTGGTGCGGCCCATGTGATGAGGCTCGCCTTGATGTATTTATGGCCCATCTTATTGTATCTTTGGCCCATGAGTGGGGCCCACCTGTTGTGTATATATGGCTCATCAATGAGGCCCACTTAATGTATGTTGAGGCCCAGGGGTTGTAGCTCTTTGTGATTTTACGATGAGGCCCATGGGTCGTAGCCCTTTGTGATGTATTTGAGGCCCATGGGTTGTGGCCCTTGGTGTTGTAGATTAGGCCATATATATGGCCTGCCGTGATGTATGTATTGTATAACTATGTCGTCCAATGATGCGGCACAGTTGTTGTACATGAGGCCCATTGGTACGGCCCATTAACCCGACCCAACTTAATACGGCCCAACTTGATATGACAAGGCCCATGTGCAAAGCCCACCTGTTACATATATTGGGCCCATGCACAGGGCCCGCCTGTTATGTATCTATGGCCCTTTTTTGGCGTGGCCCATTGAGTTGTATTCTAAGTTCATATGATGCAGCACACCTGATGTATTCAAGGTCTAGATGCATGGCCATTTGATGCATAATGGAACTATGTGTAGGGCCCACATGTTATGTATTTAAGGTTCATGTGTAAGGCCCACATGTTATGTATTTGAGTCTCATGTGTAGGGTCCACCTATGGTGTATATGAGGACCATAAGTGAGGCCATTGTGACGTGTTTGAGGTCCATGTGGTGCGGCTTGTTGTTGTGGCCCATTTGATGTACATTAGGCCCTTGTGCGAGGCCGTGGGCCCATTATGTGTTTGGTTCTATGTGGAATACTCCTTGGGAGCAATGTTAGTTAAATGTCTACATTGATGGGTAATGATGGTTGGATGTCCTCATTGTGACCTTCCCTTAAGCCTGGTTAGGCCCATTCTCATCATTCTCTAATGGGTTAATCCAAATGGATGGGCCCCATTGATATTTCTTGGACCATCATCGGCCGTCCATCTATAGACCCTGTCTTGCAACGATTATCGAATATTGATTCTAATTTGTCGTGGTTGATTACGGATTATCGATCGAGGTTGACTACTGATTTTGATTTTTCATGTTGATTGCCGATCATCGATCGAGGTTGATTATCGATCGAGGTTGATTATCGATTCTGATTTGTCGTGGTCAATTACCGATTATCGATCGAGGCTGATTACCAATTTTAATTTGTCATGGTCAATTGCTAATTATCGATCATAGTTGATTATCGATCGAGGCCGATTATCGTGATCGATTATTATGGCCAATTGTCGATTCTGACTGTTGGGGCCCAATGTGATGTGTATTCAGCCATGTTTAAGGCCCAATGTGATGTATACAAGGCCTATGTGATGAGGCCCATTGTGATGTATGTTAAGCCTATGTGAAAGACCCATCGTAGTGTGTATTAGGCTCTTGAGTGAGGCCCATGGTGTCATATATTTGGCCCTCGTGTGAGGCCATGGGTCCACTATATATTAGGCTTTATGTGGGCCATTCCTTGGGGGCAATGCTGGTTAAATGTCCACATTGTCAAGGCCGATTGTCGATGTCAGTTATTGATACTGATTATGAGTATGTGACAGCATAGCATCATGATACATGCCTATACGCATCATCTACATGTTTGTTATGAGATGCGGTTGATCATTGCATATGTCATTGAGCATGTTGTTATGAGACTCCCTGATAGGCGGAGGTTATCTCACATGAGCGCACTGTATGTGCAAGATTGATGCATGACTGGATTGTATGACTCATGCATCCTGCACTATAATTATTATATGCTCTAGGGACATTAGGATTGTAGCCTCCACAGGCATATCGTGGATGGCCAGATGGGACACCGAAAATGTTTGGTTCTAGCATATGGGCGTCATAGATGTCCCTGGGTGAAAATCCCTAAACTTCCGTGGCTAAGAGATGCCCCAACGTCGAGACCGAGTAGATATATGATCACCCAAGTATCGAATACCAGGAGGTCGTGTTTCCCACTATGTCATGGTTGGTTGGGAGGGGGTGTGGCCTTACCCGCCCGAGGGTAGGGGGCATAGCTAGACTGAGTTTGACTAGCTCGTAAATGGGTCCGCTATCGACGTGCCGGATAGGTATTTGCAGGCTATTGGCCAAGCAGATAGTGAGGTTTCTTACGCTCACTTGGACTGTGCTTCTGGGAGAGGGGCAGTGCCATTTGGAGGATATTAAACCCTGGTGATGATTCCAGAGAGGAACTATACTGATATGTGGACATTATTGAGTAGGAGTTGCATACTTATTCATTCATTATTCACTATCCACTCGGGTTGGTAATACGTAACTATTTATTACGTGTACCTTCGCAATAGCCAAGATTTCGGTTGGGGCGCGTGACTAACCTGAGATCAGGAGTTTACCACATTGTGTCTGACTATCCAAATTTAGGTATGGGACTGGTTTGGATAGAAATCCCTTGTGGTGGACCCCGTAGCATGCATTACTACGTGCAATCATCCCGACTTCACACTCCAGCATGGTCATTCCATTTGCACCATATTACATTACATCTATGGCACATGACATTTTGGATTACCGTGTTTCTATATTTATATGGTCTAGGTACTACTGATGCTATTTGTGAACTCATTAGGAGTTGTATATTGCATTGCATCATTGACATTTGATACCTGACTCTTTATGTTTCCTCATTTGCATAACTGATCTGTATTGCGTATTTCGATATTGTATAACTCATGAACTTGTAGTATTTTCGCTTAATCTGTTATTATATGATTTATGATCTTATCAGTATTTCTGCTTATTTAGACATTATACGATTTATGGATTATCAGTTTTTTGATATTGTTTGATTATGGCATTGTATTGAATACTCAGCACTTACCTTGTGCACACACTTACACCACCCTTTAAGATTCCTATAAGCTTATGTACGATAGATGCGTGCAGGTGATGTTAGGTTGTAGCAGTGATGAGCTTGGAGCGTGCAGTGGTCTTCTGGAGCTTGATTTTCTATTTATGTATTTTCCTTTTAGTATTATACTCAAATGATTATATTAGTGAATATGTGATGACGATATTGCCTTTGTGAATTGGATAATCTTGTGGTTATGCTTACTACGAGTTAAATGTACATTAAAAAAAATAATCCTCCTTGGAAGATCTCAGGATTGGAATCTGGCATATGAATGCTAAGAGTTGAGAATGGGGTACTACGGAGGCTGTCGGCATTGAATTCAGTGATTAAAATTCCTGTGAATCCGATTTTCAGGTTTAGGGCGTGACATGATAAAGAAAACATAACAATCACTTCCTAACTACTCTTGTTAATGTAGGAATGGGGTGCAAGGAATGATGTATGCCCTCACACCAAAGCTCCCTCACACACGACTCCGACAACCTATTTGGCATATGACAACACTTCCTCAAAATGGTGCAGCTCCAATGCCTTTTAGGCACATCCTAACTAATGTAGCGTGATGCATGGTCATGTTAGCCAAGTAATTAATTAAGCTCATTCATACAGCAAGTTTGGGAAGCTAGGGTACCTCCCTTTATATCATTGACCCGAATCAAAGGATCCATCTAGGTTCATCACTCATAGTTAAACACATACGATAGGAAAGTTGCAGGGTCGTCAATCCTAATTAAACACATATGATAAGCAAGTTACAAGAATTTATACTCGCGGTCACTGCGGGGATGCTCGTTACCCCAACGTAGGCCGATAGCACGAACACGGTATCCCATACCATCATGCCCAGCTCACAAGTCTTAGTTGCTCATTGGTCACTACGGAGAGGCTCGTCACCCCAGTGAAGGCCGACCGCACGAACACGGTGTCCCATGCAACCATGCCCAGCTTATGAGTCTTAGCAGATTGTGGTACCAAGGTTAAAGTGGATCTTTACATTGGTGAGGGGTACCTTAGATTCAAGCAGTCGCGTCCATACATGGTAAATACACAATAGGTCAATCAGTTTATTAGGCAAGCTCGATTGGTATGGGAACACATTAACTTAATTGACATAGAGCGCATAAGCACCCCTCGTAGCCTAACCACTGTCGACAATCATGGTGTGACCCGGATTCATCGAGTTTACCCAATGTGGTGAGACTAATTCGACCACCTGAACAGGGACTATTACCAATTTTTTGGGCTAAGTTATAGCCTTAATCCTAATCATATGCAGCTAACAAACACATGTGATATTCATCTTAGCATTTAACAAACAATCTAAGTGGATTCCTCATTTGGGCTTTTCATCATTCTCATCTTATTTTCAACAATTCCAATCTTAATAAGATGAAATTAGATCTGCTCCCTGGCCAAGTTGATGAAGGTGGTGTTGGAGGTGTTGGTGGTGATGCTGGAAACGAAGGGGAAGCAGGCGATCTTCCTCAACAAGATGTTAATATGGATGACTTATTTGATGATATAGAAACTGATTCACCTAATGATCCAGATTATGATCCATCTGGTTTTGATGCACGCCTTCGTGCATTGGAAGAAAAGATTGATAATATGAATATAGTCCATGATATGCAATTTAAGTACATGCGAAAATATTTTCGTCGAATTAATAAGGGGTTACACCAGATTGATCCGACTATCCCTGCTCCCTCCTTTGGTTCAGATTATGTGAATTATCTTCTCAAATAGTATCACATTATCTTTTTATTTTGGATATGTATTATGGATTATGGTTTGATAACATTATCTTTTGGATATTGTATTTTGGATTATGGATTATGACTTGATGCTTCAGGATTATATTATGTCCTTTCATATCTCTTTCTCATTATCTGTTTATTCCTCTATATGTTCTCCTTTCTATTGTGCCTTTCCCTTGTCATTTTGTGACAAAAAAGGGGAGTAGTAAGAGTTAAAGCTTAAAGGGGGAGTTGTATGGAAAGGAGGAGTAATTTGTTTGAATTGATTAAGAAGGATATGTGGATGAGAATATGAGATTATGTAGTATTGATGCTATTGATTGTTTTCATGAGCAGTACTCGTATTACTCAGGGGAAGTAGAGTGATTTGTGATTTTATGGCTCATGATTCTTTATTATCTTTTATGTTATGTGTTTTGTCACAAATTTGACAAAGGGGGAGATTGTAAGTGCTATGATTTCATATCCCTTTGGTTGTCAAATTTTGTGGTGTCAAAACCTATACCTATGTCTTGTATATCTTGTGTTTTATGTTTGAAGACTATTCATTACAATCAAGACATCGCATTTCAAGATAAGATCTTAAATGAAGAAAGTTTTCAAGATATGGATGAAGAATTCAAGAATTGAAGTCTTCAAGTTTGCATGTTCAAGATTCAATCAAGATTCAAGGATAGTAGAAGAATTTGTCAAGTCAAGATCAAGCTCAAGAAGGCCTACTACAAGTTTTGTATATTCTCAAGCTTCTCTTAAGGATCATCTGAGTGTTCAGACTTTCAAGTCCAACTCACTTTTAAGGTTTGTTTGACCTTAGATTGACCTTAGGATGAGCTTTATAGTAGGTCATTCTGGATACATAATTCATATATTTCAATATGCTTGTTTAGGGTGTTCTAAGACCAGTCGTAGGGACTTCAAGACGGGTCCTAGCTCTGCTATGACCAGTCTTAAGTTTTTCAGGACCAGTCCTAGGTTGTTGAAGATTTTTGGATCTTTCTGGCTGTCCTACGACCAGTCCTGGACATCCTATGACCAGTCCTGTGAGTTCTACAACTCATCCTTCGACGGGTCGTAGCCCTATGACTCAAACTCCAGTAACCATTTTTGGGGTCCTACGACCAGTCGTAGGTGTCTCACGACCTGTCGTAGGTGGCCCAGGACCGGTCGTAGACCGCCCAGGACCGGTCTTGGAACGAAAAATCCAATCCCGTGGAAATCTTTGAAAATATTTGAAGCTACGACCAGTCCTAGCATCCTAAGACCAGTCGTAGACGGGATTTTTTAGGCTATAAATAGAGCACGAACTTCAGAGTTTTAGCAATTCAATTCAACTCTTTTCAAGCAATCTTTAGGCTATTCTCTGAGATAAGTTTGTGTTTGTTTTAAGCTACTTTGTGCTTATTTAATATTCCTTTTGCTAGCTTATTTTTATTTAATTTTGATCTACATTCCAATCTTATTAGAAAAGGGGAATTTCTGATATTCCTTCTTCTTGTATTCAAAATCAAATAGAACTAGCCCTTTTGATTTAAAATCAAGTAGACTTAGAACCATTCTTAAAGTGAGTATTGGACTTTGAACGTTGAATCGAACTTTTACTCCGATTGGTTCTACCAGGCTTCTTCAAAAGGTGATTCAGGTATTTTACATTTTTATAATTTACTTTTCCTGGTTTTTTGTTTGAGATTCGCCAGAAAAATCTCATTGTATTGGTTATCTTAGGAGAGCTAGAAAACTCAGATTGTGGAGGTTTTTGGATTGTGTAAGCCTGAGATCAAAGACACAATTGTGAAGGTTTTAGGTGAACCTGTGAAACCTATTTTGATAGTGCATGCTAATATCCCCTGTGTGAGGATATTAGGAGTGGAGTAGCAATCTGTGTGGCTGTTGGATAACAGTTGGTGTACACACAGGTGAACCACTATATATCGTTGTGTTGTGGATGTGTTTTTCTCTTTCATTCTTTTATTCATTCTATTTTATGGAGAGTGTTTGTGGATGAATGTTGTAATCACTTCAAGCAAGTGTGGATGAATGTTGTAATAACTTAGGATTTATTTTCTGCAAGTTATTTTGATTTCCTTACTTTTTATTCCTCATTGGTTTGTGATACAAGGACGTTCTAGAAATAAGGTTGTCCTACCTTAAACCTTTGGTTTTTGGTGTAAGGTTGTCCTTAGAACTGATAAAGTATCAATCTCTTTATTTTAGGCTATTGAGATTATTTTATATTCAACATTGTGCTTTATTTCTTTGTTTATTCCACTATTATAAGTTTTATTTGGCATTGTCCTATTCATCCCCCCTCTAGGGCATATAGCTAGGCCCTTTCAGAACCCGAAAACAGCATCCCAAACCGTGCCTGGCTCGGTTTGGAACGGTGGAAAGGACGAACGCCATTAATGGTAGATTCTCCCCCATTCTTTCTTTCTTCATTCCGTCAGCATGGGAGGGTTTCTAAGCTTGTATTAGAGCTAGGTGAATGGTCGAATTGAAGCTCGGACGACGTTTGGTGGGTGGGTTTGGTTAGAGCAAGAAATCGGCATTTTCTTTCTTTCAACCACAAGGAGGTGGAGATTATCTTTAAGAAATTGTTCTTTCTCCTTTGTAGGGTTCCTGCAGCGATCCCAGACCGTTGGATGGAGGATGGGTGGTCCAGATCGCACTAGATTTAAAACCGTTTCCAGGCACCGCCCCTAGGATTGAAACTGGCCATGGTTTTGGTTTCTAGTTTTCTCCGAAAACCAGGATCCTCGTAAACAACAATGGGCGGCTAATATCTCTCTGGTTTGAATGGTGGAGATACAAAGGGAAGCAAGCACGCTGATTGCCCTGCTGGTGCACGAAAAGCAGTTTTCATTTTTGGAAACAAGTGATACTAGGGGCTGCTTGTGTCAAGAACTGTGTGCACGCACATGTGTTTCCACGTGTGGGAGAGGTTGGATTTTGGTAAGACATTTCTGTGCATAAGATGGACGGATCAGATCACTCGTCTGAATTGACGGTGGGCCGTAGTGCGTCCCCAAACGGACATTGTCCGTCGGCCGACGAAACCAGCGAGAGAGAGAAAACTCACTGTTTTAGGAAGGTGCGAGTCAGAGGAGTCTGATCGAGTAGCTCCGTACAGTGCAGTGAGTGCACATTCCTCCTGTGCACTCGCGACTCGAGGTGGGGTCCATTTTGATGCTTACATAAAATCCACTTCGTTCATTCCATTCTGGTAGTTCTAATAAGGTCTTCTAACAAAAATTTAGGCATATCTAAAGTTTAGGTGGGCCATACATCTTGGTTTTACGTCTTATTTGTGGACTCATGTTGATCTAACGATCAGATCATCTCCAAATCGAATGTCAAAGGTTAAAAGGGCCTTAAGAACTTATTTAGATGACAGGGACCCTTGATCTATGAATTTTGAACATTAAATATTATTATTAGAATAACTTTAATATTTAATATTATTATTATTATCATTACTTATTTCCTTTATATATTTTGTCATATATCTTATATTATCACAAATTGTTAATATACATAAATTATATGAATATTAGTAAGCAAAGATTAATGTATGTATATATATTATTTGTATATTATTTGTATGGTCATATACGTGTTAGGTTTTAAATTTTATATAAGTCATTAAATTGTTTGAAATATATTATTTATTATAAGCTTTTCCAGTATATTTTATTTTCGTGTATTACAAATTTTGTAGCTAGTAATTTATATTAATGATATTGTAAGTATATGTATATGATATGGATTTTAGTTACATATCATTTTAATATGAAACTTGAATATTTATAAAATATATGAACAACATTTCATAGCATATATATTTAGGTTATATTATTTCTCTTTTTTTTATTATATATTATTATTAAATTAAATTAAATTAAATGGTAACACTCGAGTATTGAAAAGTACGGGGTGTTACAGGATCATTGTTTAGGAATTGATATAAGGGAGGTGCCTTAGCTTCCTAATCCTGCTGTATGAAAAGGGCTAATAAGAACTTGGTAATCATGTTCATAACATCGCACTGCATGTGCCATTGGCGTTGGTGTAGAGCATAGTGGTAGTCATTCATGCCGCGATTGTTAGATGATGTCGTAAGAGGGAGTTTGTGGTGAGGGCATGCATCATTACCTCAATCATTCTTGTATTAACAAGACTAATTAGGACATGTTTACTTGTACTGCATTATCATTACTGCTTGATTGAATTGATAACATGTTAACCTTTGTTGTATAGTTCCACTGAGTTGGTCACTCACTCCCACATTTTAGGACGATGCCTAAACACTAACCAAACTCTGATTTAGTTACAGATGATCTTGCGCTGCTTGAGGTGGAGCCAAAGTTTGATGAGGATGAGGAGGTGTTCCAATTCATGCAGTTCTCAGGTGGGTTCTTGTGAGCCATGTCCTGGTTGACGGGGATTCAAGGCTATGTTTGTAGTGATTTATCACATTTTGATATATGTATTTGAGACACGACTTATACTTATTGCCCAGGCAGAGCACACATATTTTAGGGATTGTATTGGTTTATATGTTTATTTCAGACCTCCGCTTGTGTATTCTCACTGTCCCTGAATTATGTTTTCTGATTTGGCTTAATCTACTTCATGTTTTATGCACTAATATAGACAACATACATCCATCATTAAATATGTTGCATAAGTGATGTTTTGGAACTCGGGAGTTGAGTTATGCTCGACCCCCGAATTTCAGGGCGTTACAAGTTAGTATCAAAGCATGATTTGGATTAAAATGGACCTGGGTTATGGTCACATGATGCACACTGACACCACTTTAGCATGGGAGGGTGCGAGAAAAACCTATAAACAAGCTTAGGACTCCCAATTTTGTCAATTGGTGAAAGTTTACTGAAAATGATCACCGAGATCGAGTCCGTGCACACTCCTGTTCACACACGATAACCCTAAATCACTTTTAGACCATCAATCGATGGGTTTAGACCATTTTTTATCTCTTTCTAGCCGTTAAAAATTTGTTTTGAAACGACCCAAAATGAGTTAAATCAGAGTAGGGGCCCAATCGGGGCAGTTTTAGGGGGATCCAGGGTGGGACCCACATCATTTTTAACCCAAGGTCGGGGGAGGACCTCGTTGGAGGGACGGGCGATGTTCAGAGACAGGTGAGGCCCTCGTCGGTTCCGCAGGCCCTCGCCGCCCAGTGGGCACGGGCGGGCTGGGCAGGTCAAGCCGATGCTCTTAGGGCCTAGTGTGGCCCCCTCATGCATGATTTTTTATTTAAAACCTCTCCTAGCACGTCCTTCCTTCACAAATCACCCTTCTAAGCTTTTCTTTTCTAAAAATACTTCTCCAATCTCCACAAAACCCCTCTCCAAACTCCTTCCATTTTCATGCATCCTCTTTCTACCCTTCTCAAAACCCACCTCCATTACTGATTTTCCCTTCTTTTCTTCCCATTTGAGCACTCAAATCCCTATTTTGAGTCTCAAATTCGTGAAAACTCCAATACTCATCTCATTTCCTTCATTTCTTTCATTTTTCATGGCCCTATTCAAACTTATTATGGCCATATTTTCCATTTCCTCCATCCTCTCTTTCATGGGGAAGAAGAGAGCTCCCGTAGATGAAGCCGGGCTGAGTCACCCAACCCATTCTAGAAGGTCGAGAGGCACTGCCGCTAGTTCAAGCACCACTCAAGAATTGCAGACGAAGCGGGATCTAGATCCCCATGCTCCTATAGGAAGCTCCTTGTTGGTAGAGTTGTCTCATGGTGTTTATGAAGGTCGTAGGGTCCTTTTTGAAGCTCATGTAGATGTGCGGTTATTTGGAGAATTTTTATTGTTTGAGCGCCTGGTTGAAGCCAAGTGAGGTCCACTATTTGAGGGTGAACATCGTGCAAATGTGGGTGCAGTCCGAGTTTTCTATGACCACATTCAAGAGCCAACGTTGGAGCCCTTACAGTTTAAGATCCCATTTGGAAGAGATCAGGAGGCCACAATCAATGTTGCTTTGATATCCCGGCTGCTGAATGTGCCACTTGGCGAGGTTCATGCAAGTGAGAAGAATCTGAATAGTGCACGTGAAAGGGATCACCGCACATGGTTCCTTTGTAGTCATTTGGTTGAATGACAACCTAACAAAAGCCTTTTAGCAACAAATATGACAGACGACTTCCGTTTGCTTCACCACATCTGCACGTTCAATGTCCATCCTAAGTGGAGCAACCACAGTGAGTGCATGTGCCTGATAGTGGATTTCTTGTATCAGGTGGGGCAAGGAGAGAAGTTGTGTGTGCCTACGTATGCCTTGTGACAGATCATCCTTATTGCACGTTCTAATAGAAGGACTGAATCTCTCTCATTTGGCCGACTCATATGAAGGATTGCACTTGAGTTTGGCTACAGACTTGGGGCAGAATTGTCGGCGCCAATCCATTACATCACCGAGACTACTCTCAATCAGATAGATATCAGGTCTTGGCAATGACAAGCCCTACTTGAGGAGAGTGAGGATGAGTCAGAAAGTGAAGAGGAAGAGAGTGACAAAGAAGCAGGAGCCGAAATAGAAGAAGAAGATGAGAAGGACAAAGAAGAAGAGGAGGCTCAGGATACTGATGGGAGTCCTCCTCCTGTGACTGAAGAACATGATCCTGATAGGGCTGATAGAGAAGCCTGTTTAGTTAGGCTCGAGGAGGGCCAGGCCACCCTACGACAAGATATTATAGATCTGTGGGGCCTCGTGAAGCATAAGTTTAAGAAAGTAAACCGCACTTTGAGGACTATCCTATGTTGTCTGTGGGATAAGGGTGCCCCTCCTCCATCGCCAGATTCTGATGAATAGGCCTTTATGTAGTCGTTATTTATTTGTCGTTGCTTGTTCTTATGTGTAGCCTTTGTAGGCTTAGTAGTTTAGTAGTTGTTTTAGTGTTTGAAGCTTAGTTGTATTTGCTCACATGCATTCTCTATCACGATTCATGTAATGTTGCACTTCATGTATTGTGATAATTTTGTTAATGAAATGCGTGTTGTTTCTTGAGTTATGATGTTATGCTATGTGGATGGATTATGTAAATGCTTAATCTGTCTGGTTGCACCCTCTGTTGTGTGTAGGGTATGCCACTTAAGGGCTCGAGGACTTCGGCCTGTCTCTCTCTGGGTGAGTCGGTTGATGGGGCCCCTCCCCTGAGCAATAGCCATACAAACCCCCATTCAGGCCCGTCTCATTCTGATCTTATACCAGATTCTCAGCCGGCTTCTGGCCTTGCTATTAGGCTGACTCCTGTGACATCTTCTGTGGTGCCTCCTGTCACACCTTCAGTTTCTGAGCAGAACCGTGCATCGATGTCGACGCCTCATGCATCATAGTCCACTCTGCCTCCTGATAGGCTAGAGCAGATGATGTTGTTGATGCAGCAGCAGCAGTAGCATCAGATTCAGTAGCAACAACAGTTCTTAACCTCCATGGCTAGTATCTTTGCTCAGTCGATGGGGGCGACTCCACCTGCCTCGCCTATACACCCAGCTGGGAATACAAGTGCCAGCGGCACATTCAAGCCATTCCAGCGCTTGCAGCCTCCTACTTTTACGGGTACTCATAGACCTGAGGAGGCTAAGTATTGGATTGACCGCATCTCGAAGATGCTAAGACCGCTACATTGTTCCAAGGCGGAGCAGGTCGAGCTTGCCACCTTCATGTTTGAGAAGGAGGCCAGCTTATGGTGGCATAGTATTCTCCGTAAGTTGTGGAGGGATTTGTATGGACGTGGGAAGCGTTTGAGGCCCGCTTCCATGAGAAGTATTTCCTGGTCACTTACTGACACGAGAAGGAGAGTGAGTTCCTTCACCTCAGTCAGAGAGGGATGTCAGTGACAGAGTATGAGAACCGGTTCACGGAGCTAAGCAGGTATGCTCCTTTGATTCTGGATGATCAGCCATTGTGGATGCGGTGTTTTTCTGAGGGTTCACGGCCTGAGATTCGATCGAAGATGTGCTGTGCACGCATCTCTTCTTATGCTAAGTTGGTGAGCATGTCCCTACGAGCTGAGCAAGACCGAGATAGGTTGTCCCATATGCGTGCACCTATGGTTCCCAGGCTGCAACTTGATTTTTTGAGTAGGCCTTTCCTCTGTAAGAGGCCTCGTATAGATTCACCATCGGGGTTTATGGCATCTCCTTCCCCTGTGAGGCGACCAGATGTGTGGTGCAACTACTGTAAGAAGCCAGGCCACACTGAGGTGACTTATTTCTCTAGGATACGAGACAGTGGCTTCTCACCACCTCAAAGGATCAACCGTCCAATGCCTCAGGCTATTTTCGCACCACCCCTTCGATCAGCACCAGCTCATCCTTACTTCAGACCACCCACACCTCATTTTAGGCCACCACAATGGCCCATGGTACCTCCACCACATCGTCCACTGCAGGCTCGGGTTCACGCGCTCACAGCTAAGGCGCCCGAGGCAGATTCAACAACGACATCTTTTGAGGTTCTCACTCATATCCAAGGTACGCCTGTCTTCTTATTGGTGGACACTGGGTCCACTATTTCGATCATCTCTTGCACTGTGGTCAAGTGGCTAGGTTTGGTTACAGCTTCTACGAAGGGAGTGAGACTCACGACAGCTACAGGGACTTCTTCAGACATTACTCAGACCTGTGAGTCTTGCTTAGTAGATTTGGGTAGCAGGACAGTGGTCGTCGACCTGATTATCGCCCCACTGTGTCACTACGACGTCATTTTTAGGGATGGATTGGCTCACCAAGATGAGAGCAGAGATTGATTACGAGGCCAGAGTCGTGAAAGCCTACGAACCTGAGGGCACAGTCTTTACATTTCTAGTTCAGGTCAGTTGGTCCTGCCGTGTTAGTAGCTACACTTCTTTGATAGAGAGTTTTGATGATCCGACGTTAGGAGATATGCTAGTGGTTCTAGATTTCCCTGATGTGTTTGAGAAGATCCCAGGACTTCCTCCTCAGCGTGAGATTGACTTTACTATCGATCTTGTGCCCGGTGCGACACCTATTTTCTTACCGACATATCGTATGCCTCCATGTGAGATGGAGGAACTGAGGAGACAGGTTGATGTATTATTAGAGGTAGGATTTATTCGACCGAGTGTGTACCTTGGGGAGCACCTTTCTTATTTGTGAAGAAGAAAGATGGTTCCCTACGATTATGTATTGATTATCGCAGGCTGAATCAGGTGACAATGAAGAACAAGTATCCCTTGCCTAGGATTGATGAACTGTTTGATCAGTTGAAGGGGGCACATTTTTTCTCGAAGATAGATTTATAGTCTGAGTATCATCAGCTGCGCGTCAGGGATGAGGACGTGTAGAAGACTACATTCAAGACCAGCTTTGGTCATTATGAGTTTTCAGTGATGTCTTTTGGACTCACTAACGCTCCAACCGTGTTCATGGATCTGATGAATAGAGTGTTTTAGCTGTTTATATTCTGATTCGTTATTGTGTTTATTGACGATATTCTTATATATTCCAAAAGTCGGGAAGAGCATGAAGAGCATCTGTGAGTTATCCTTGACACTCTCAGGAAGAACCAGTTGTTCGCACAGTATAAAAAATGTGAGTTCTGGAAAGAGGAAGTCAAGTTCCTGAGACATGTGGTGTCCAAGGAAGGTATAACAGTCGACCTCGCTAAGGTAGCTGATGTTCAGGATTGGAAGCAGCCCGGTTCAGTTACTGAGGTGAGGAGTTTTCTTGGGCTAACAGGTTACTATCGATGATTCATTCGAAACTTTTCCAAGATTACCAGACTATTATCTCAGTTGACACAGAAAGATTTGAAGTTTTCCTGGAATGAGAAGGCCGAAGCATCTTTTCAGGAGCTGAAGGACAAGTTAACGTCCGCCCCTATGCTAGTATTGCCAAAGCAAGGGGTTAAGTATACTATATACACAGACACATCTCGCGTTGGTCTGGGTTGTCTCCTTATGTAAAAGGACGGAGTGATTTCTTATGCCTCAAGACAATTGTGGAAGCACGAGGAAAATTACCCGACACATGACCTAGAGTTGGAAGCTGTCATTTTCGTATTAAAGCTCTGGAGACATTATCTCTATGGAGAGAAGTTCGAGTTCTTTTGTGACCACAAGAGCCTTAGATATATATTCTCTCAACGAGACTTGAATATGAGGTAGCGGCGATGGATGGAAACCCTGAAGGACTTTAAGTTCGAAGTCTCCTACCATCTGGGTAAGGCAAACCTTGTGGAAGATGCGTTAAGCTATAAGAAGACTATAGAATTTACGGCTCCGCTTATAATTGCAGAATGGGATATAATGGAGTTTATGTGAGACTTTGAGCAGAAACTCACTGTGGAAGAACCGTGTGAAGTCATTGCACATGTTCATGTACAACCCCTCATAGATGGCTGAATTATCGAGGCTTAAGCAGACGATGAGCTTTTGGTGAAGATGAAAGAGCGGGTTAGTACAGATGAGGACTCAGAGTGGACTATTGGTATGGATGGGGGCTTACGTTATCGAGGCCGCCTATGTGTCCCAAACATTCCTGACTTGAGGCGGGAGGTTGTCGAGTCAGCCCACAGTTCGAGGCTTGCGATACATCCAAGTAGCACGAAGATGTATTAAAACATGAAAAGATCATACTAGTGGGATAATATGAAGGTCCACATTACAGAG
This sequence comes from Magnolia kwangsiensis, assembly GCA_037074715.1. Lineage (NCBI taxonomy): Eukaryota > Viridiplantae > Streptophyta > Magnoliopsida > Magnoliales > Magnoliaceae > Magnolia > Magnolia kwangsiensis. Next base: position 77,855,403 of record CM073578.1, read on the forward strand.
TTTGTGTCTCGTTATCTCACGTGTCAGCAAGTTAAGGCAGAGCATCACCGACCTCCTGGATTGCTTCAACCCACGCCCATAGATGAATGGAAATGAGACTTCATTTCTATGGATTTTATTTCAGGACTACCTAAGACGAGAAAGGGACATGACTCTATTTGAGTGATCGTTGATAGGTTGACGAAGTCATCTCATTTTCTACCAATCAGAGTTATAAATTTTGCTAATGAGTTGGTCAGGCTGTACATCAAGGAGATTGTACGTCTGCATGGAGTTCCTTTGGAGATTGTGTCGGATTGAGACACGCAATTCACATCTATCTTCTGGACTCGTATCCAGGAAGTGATGACTGTGAAGTTGAAGTTCAGTACCGCGTTCCATCCGCAGATGGAGCGTGTAAATTAGGTGCTAGAAGATATGTTGCGAGCTTATGTGTTGGATTTCAAGGACAGTTGGGATGACTGTCTTCCTTATGCAGAGTTCACATTAATAACAACTTTTAGGTGAGTATTGATATGACTCCCTATGAGGCACAGTATGGTCGCTGTAGAGCACCGCATTATTGGGCAGAAGTGGGCGAGAAGACTCTAATTGGCCCAGAGTTGGTTCAGGCGACCTTAGAAAAAATCGACATTATTAGGCGTCGACTCCTATCAGCACAGAGCAGGAAGAAGAGCTACGCCAATACGAGATGGAGACCGCTTGAGTTTGAGGTTGGGAACCATGTATTCCTTAAGGTTTCTCCCATGAAGGGCGCCGAGATTCATTGGCCCATTTCAGATACTTGATCGAGTGGGGGTAGTAGCGTATCGCCTTACTTTGCCCACACCGCTCATAGGCGTGCATAGCGTATTCCATGTGTCCATGTTAAAAAAGTACGTTCCTGATCCTTCGTAAATTATCAGTTGGGAGCAGGTGCAGCTGAGCGAGGATGCCACTTATGAACTGTGATTGACATGTATTTTGGATAAAAAGTAGTAGGTATTGCGTAGCAAGGTTATCCCAATTGTGAAGGTACTGAGGACGCATCATAATGAAGAAGAGGCTACTTTGGAGACTGAAGCTGAGGTCAGGAAGAACTACCCTCAGATCCTCGAGGAGTATGAGAAGGTACGAATTTCGAGGATAAAATTTTTTTCTTTAGGGGGGTAGATTGTAACATCTTAAAAAAATCTATACAAAGACCCAAGTGCCACCTTTAGGAGAAATCTTTTAGAACTCAATTCTTTAGAAATTTAATGTGAATTAACTAGCTCTAAACTAGATTACTTGTGAAATTAGCACTAACCACTTTAAATACAATCTGTAAGACCCAAAACCTATAGAATTGTTAATACTACATTATCCTAAAATCTAGGATCTAACTCTAAACCCAGTTGCTCACGAGAGCATTCAGAAACTTTGTATCGGACTTGGACCGCATGTCGAAAGTCCAATAGCGATGAATTTAAATAGTTATGACCGCCTAGTTGGACTTGACTATCACCTCGAAAATCAAGCCCAAACGATGTCCTGAGACTATTTCTTGAGTTCGGAGTGAAGAGTGTGAGAAAGTGAAGGTTTTTAAGAAATTAAATATGAATTTAAGTAATCTGAGTCGTGTCGCTTGCGCACCATTTATAAGCATTCTGATCGTTGGTTTTTGACCCAAAGTCACCCTCGGATCAGGGAAGTTGGCCCACACATATCAAAGTACTTGTGGCCCTGTCGAGTTTCGGTGATCATTCAATTGAAACTGGTCTTCCATAGTCAATCTAAAAACCCGATTGGACTAAAAACTTAAATTTTTTAAGATCCTATATTAGTGAGCTTAAGTCCGACTGCATTTAATAAGAGGACCTCTAAAAGTGTTCTGTTAGATCAGAATAAGCCCGATTTAGTTATAACCTAAGTATACCTTGGCCCTAGCACTATTTCCGTCGGTTATGGGCCTATATAAGGGCCTTAAACCCTCTCTCACATATCCCATACGAATTTTCAAACCCTAGCTAAGAAAGGGAAGAGAAAGAGAGAGAAAGTGAGAGAGAACTTGGTGTTTCATCTTGGGATTCTTCCCAGTTTCTCTATGCACCAATCCATTGTATCTAAATCATTATTCTGGTGATTCTAATTCCATTTTTGGATAAGTCAATCAAACCCTAACCTGTTTTGGAGCTTAGGATAGTTTAAGTGTTGTTGTAGCCAACTTATTTCATGCCTTAGGTTGCCCATACGCCGTTGACGAAGAGTTATTATCTATGCACCAATCCATTGTATTTGAATCATTATTCCAGTGATTCTAATTCCATTTTTGGGTAATTCAATCAAATCCTAACCTGTTTTCTAGCTTAGGATAGTTTAAGTGTTGTTGTAGCCAACTTATTTCATGCCTTAGGTTGCCTATCTGCCGTTGACGAAGAGTTAACATCTAAATCATATCTGTTATGCATTTTTCAGCATAAGGTGCGGACTATATACGTTTAGGTTATGGTTTTCAAGACTTTCAATGTTAGATAATGATTTATTCTTGACGTGGACCCTATTACACATGCCAAATATGCTATTTGTTTTGTTTTACGTATATGTATAACCTATGTTGTAAATAGAATATTTCATGTGTATGTTGAAATCTTTATATGCATATGAAATTTGATATTGGGATTGCCATGATTAATTGTCATTAGTACATGATTGTTATGTATGCGACAACTCCTTTACAAAAGGATTTGCCCTAATATGTAATATGGCTGACATACACGATGTATGTTGAATAGTGTAGTCTAAGTGTTTGTATAAATGCTTGAATGGGTTAGTATCTAGTAAAGTATGATTTTTAAGGGTATTGAGATATGAATCTCAATCACCTTACTTGTGTGTATGATTTCCCCCATGAAATTGTTTAGCCTATTTTATTCATGTTAACTGTGTGTGTGATTTCTTCCATGTACTGTATTCATGTTTAAGTTATGTTTCATAACATATTCATATGAATATAAGATTTGATTTAAATGTTTATTATTGAGATTATATATAGTTTGAACTGTATTACAATCCATGTGATCGGTAATAGCTCTTAAATTGGTGGTTGAGGTCGTTTTCACCACGCAGGATGTGTTCGACGAATCCGAGTCATACTTGGGATGTTCAACAGTGGTTAGGCCACACGGAGTGTTTGTACATTCCATGTCGATCAACTCAACGTGCGCTTGGCCTAGTTGAGCTTATCAACTAACCCGATTGAACGATGTATGTTCACCATGTTTGGACGCTACTGTTTGAATCTAAGGTATCGAACTTTTTAGTGAAAATCCCGTTAACCTTGATACTACGATCCCCTAAGACTTATGAGCCAGACATGGTGGTATGGGACACCGTGGTCGAGCTGTCGGCCTACGCTGGGGCGATGAGCCTCCCCGTAGTGACCAGTGAGCAATCTAGACTCGTGAACCGATTGTGGTGGTATGAGACACTATATTCATGCTGTCGGCCTACACTGATTGGTGACGAGCCCTTTGTAGTGACCTTGAGTATATCCTGAAATTACAATGGGACAACGAGCCTTATTGTAGTATATAGGATATAACTAGACTTATATTGATTGGTGATGAGCCCTTTACAACAATCTAGAACTATAATATCGTATGAGATTGTCTCGGACTGACGACCCTAGAATGAATCATTATTTGGGAATTGATATAAGGGAGGTGCCTTAGCTTCCTAATCCTACTGTATGAAAAGGACTAATAAGAACTTGGTATCATGTTCATAACATCGCACTACTTGTGCCGTTGGCGTTGGTGTAGAGCACAGTGGTAGTCATTCATGCCGTGATCGTTAGATGATGTTGTCAGAGGGAGTTTGTGGTGAGAGCATGCATCTTTACCTCATATCATTCTTGCATAAACAAGACTAATTAGGACATATTTTCTTGTATTGCTTTATTATTACTACTTGATTAAATTGATAACATGTTAACCTTTGTTGTATAGTTTCACTAAGTTGATCACTCACTCCCACATTCTGGGACAGTGCTTAAACACCAACCAGACTCTGATTTAGTTGCAGATGATCTTGAGCCGCTTGAGGTGAAGTTGGAGTTTGATGAGGACGAGGAGGCGTTCCAATTGTAGTTCTCAGGTGGGTTCATGTAAGCCATGTCCTGGTTGATGGGGATTCAGGGCTATATTTGTAGTGATTTATCACATTTTGATATATGTATTTAAGACACGGCTTATACTTATTTCCCAGGTAGAGCACGCATATTTTGGGGATTGTATTAGTTTATATGTTTATTTCAGACCTCCTCTTGCATATTCTCACTGTCCCTGAATTATGTTTACTGATTTGGCTTAATCTACTTCATGTTTTATTCACTAATACAGACAACATATATCCATCATTAAATATATTGCATAAGTGATGTTTTAGAACTCGGGAGCTGAGTTATGCTCGATCCCCGAATTTCAGGGCGTTACATTATAACATGTTCTTGGTTCATGTCCTCAATTTTGATGTTTTCACTGCTTATAGTCATTTTGATCATACATGGGAGAATATGATGGTTGATAATAATCCTCATTCCCATAATTACGATTGTATATGTCCCTATTAACCGATGGAACATAACGTTCTAATCGGTTCTCAATGTTTGTTCTCGATGGAGAAAAATCTTAAGGTATATGTTGAATTTCACAACCCTCAGGAATTCCATAATATCTCCTATCCATCTCAACATATACAACATACCCACGCTTCCATGGTAGAACCCTAACTTTAAGTCTAATCCTAGATGAAAGAAAAATCCTACAGCAATACAGAAAGGAAGAGGAGAAGTTAGAAAGATGTTACCAGACTAGAGATTCCTATATTAAGATCCTGCAAAAAAAATAAAAGAAATTAGTTTATAAAACTAAAAATTCTAAAGTTAAAAAGTAATGTTAGTTTCCAAAATTAAAAGAACTCCTAAAATAAATTCTAAAAATAAAAAATAAAGCTTAATCTAAAAATAGAAGAAGTAGAAAAATTAGACAGATGTTACCAAATTAGATGGTTTATGTCATACTCCTACAAAACAGGAAACATGTTAGTTTCTAAAATCAGAAAAACTAAAACTAAAGTTAGAAAAATCCTAATCTTAAACTAATAGTAGGACCAGTTAATTTCAGAAATACATAACTATCAGTCCCCGGCAACGGCGCCAAAAAGTTGTTCACACCCCAAGTATAGGGTTGTGATGTAGTAATAAACTCGGTAAGACTGAGGCCAGAAAAGGCCTAGCTATATGTCTTAGAGGGGGGGTGAGGGTGAATAGGATTATGCCAAATAAAACTTATAGCAACAGAAATTAAATAAATATGATAGCCAATAAACAAACCACAATGCAAGAATGTAAAGTGTCACGCCCCAAACCTAAAAATCAGATTCACAGGAATCTCGATCGCCGAATTCGGTGCCAACAGCCTCCGTAGTACCCCATTCTCGGGTCCCAGCGCAACATATGCCAGATTCCGATCCTGGGATCCTAGAAGGAGGATTTTTCGAACGTACATTTGTCTTGTAATAAGCATAACCACAAGTTTACCCAAATTATAAAGGAAACATCATCATCACATATCCACTAGTATAATCACTTGAATACAATACTGAAAGGAAAATACATATATCAAAATCAAACTCCTGAAAACCGTTGCACGCTCCAAGCTCAACGCTGCTACAACCTAACGCCACCTGCACGCATCTATCGTGCATAAGCTTACAAAAGCTTAGAGGGTGGTGTAAGTGTGTGTAAGGTAAGTGTCAGGTATATAATAAAGCTCATAATCATAGATCATCGGGATAAGCAGAAATTCTGACAAGATCAAGAATCATACGATATCAGAGTGATGCGGAAATATGTGGTAAGTCCATGAATTCAATCAGTTGTACCAAAGCTATGTGATGCAAGGCATGAATGTTATTGGCCATACCATGGCCATGTAATGCAAAACTTAATAAGACAATAACAGATGCTGAAGATACAATGTAATATGAAAATTCAGACAAGCCATAAATACCATCAACCTCATCTAGGCTATACAAGTGCAAAACATCATAACCCAAAATACCAAGTACGGTGGATGCAATGTAATATGCGGTGTGAATGAAATGACTATGCTGGAATGTGAAGTCGGGATGACGGTACGAAGTATCACAGGCTATGGGGTCCATCACAAGGGACTTCTATCCAAACCAGTCCCATACCTAAATTTGGATAGTCAGACACAATGTGGTAAACTCCTGATCTCAGGTTAGTCGCGTGCCCCAACCGAAATTTTTGCCATAACAAAGGTACATAATAATTAGTTGTGCACCACCAACCCGAGTGGATAGTGAATGAATGAATGAATGAGTATGCAACTCCTACTCAATAAGTCCACATATCAGTACAGTTCATCTCTAGGATCATCACCGAGGTCTATTATACTTTACGCCAGCTAGCCGCCCCTATCCAAGCTCACAACTGGGTAAGTGGAAGAGACCTCACTATCCTCCTGCCAATATCAGGCCCAACTCGTCGATAGCGGACCCATTCCTCAAGCTGGTCAAACTCAACCTAGACATTGCCCCCTCACTCAGACGGGTAAGGTCACACCCCTTTCCAACCGACCACGACACAGTGGGAGACGCGGCCTCCTAGTATTCGGCCCTCGTGCACTCATATATCCACTCGGTCTCGACGTTGGAGTCATCTCCTGGCCACGGAGGTTTAGGAATTTTCATCCAGGGACATCTTTGGTGCCCGTATGCTAGAATCAAACATTTTCAGTGTCCCGTCTGGCCATCCACGATATGCTTGTGGAGGCTACGACCCTGATGTCGCTAGGGCGTATAACACACAATGCAAGATGCATGAGTCATACAATCCAGTCATGCATCAATCCTGCGCATGCCGTGCACTCATGTGAGATAACCTCCGCCTATCAGGGAGTCTCATATCATCCTACCTAATGACATATGCAATGGTCAATCACATCTCATAACAAACATGCAGATGATGCGTATGGGCATGTATCATGATGTTATGTTGTCACATACTCATAGTCGGTATCAACAATTGGCCTCAACAATGTGGACATTTAACCAACATTGCCCCAAGTAATGGTCCACATAGATCTAAACATATAATGGGCCCACGGCCTTACACAAAGGCCTAATATACGACACATTGGGCATTACTCAAGGGTCATATATACATAATATGTAATACCCCGAATTTTGGCTAATCTGGGATTTGACGTCCTTAGGCAGTGGGTCAACTAAAACACCTGGAAAATCGCTTAGAACCCAATTCCATAGCCAAAGAAACCACTTAGGATTAATTCCTATGGAAATTAAGCGTAAGTTAGCTAGTGCAACACTAGAGTAGCTGGGAAATAGTCCCTGATCACTTTAAATACGTTCTACAAGACCCAAATCGAGTAGAATCAATGGTGCTATAATACTCTATAACTTCGGATCAAACTCTAAGCAGGTTTATTCTCTTGACCACTTTGAAATTTTGTATTGGATCTAGACCGCGTGTCGAAAGTCCGATACTTGCTATCTTAAACCGTTAGAACCGCCCAGCTGGACTTGACAATCATTTTGAAAATCAAGTCCAACCGATAATCACAGGCTATTTCATTGAGCCCGGACTGAAGAGAGTGCGAATAGGGACAGATTTAGAATTTAAAATTCAAATCTGGCACACGACTTGACGCGTCAGTATTAAGTATTCTGACCGTCAAAATTTAGTCAAATTACACCCTCGGATCAGGAAAAATTTCTATTTCAAATCATGAGACTTGCAGCCCTGATCTACGTGCGGTGACCGCTGAACTGAAACTGGACCGCCACGTGCGATCTGCGAATCCCGTCGGATTGAAAACTTGATGTATGCTAGATCCAGTATGCATGAGCTTAAGTTCGACCTCATTTGGCCAGGGGACCTCTAGAAATATCCTTTTGGATCGAAACAGTCCCAATTTGGTCACCCCTCAAGTGAACCTTGTTCCCGAGCCTATTTCGGGCAAGTTTGGGCTTATAAAAAGGGTTGAAACCCTCACTCCTCTCTCCCATCCGAATTTACAAAAATTCCTAGATTGGGAGAGAGAAAAGGTGAGAGTTTGTGAGAGAAGGTGGGAGAAAATTCCCTGCTGCTTGTGCCACGTGCTGTACGTGCTTAGGCAACGCACTCCGATCACTTTTCCAGAAATTCCTCCACATTTTCAGGTAAGAAAATACCCTAGAAGTTGCTGATTTGAGGTTCCTTTCGTTTCCTAGCGAAGTAGCTAATAGAACTTGTGTATTAAGTTCTCTAATCGCCGTAGACGAAGCGTATACGCTCCGTTCGAAATGACACATCTATAAGAGATAAGGTGCGGATTTTAGACACTTTGATTGACTGTTTCCAACGCTTTCAATGTCGTTTAATAGTAGATTATCGACGGTAACACCGTTTGACATGTACAACATGTTGTCCGTTTCCTGTTTCGTAAACCGGCGAAGAATATGAGATTTAGGGCATTTTAGTCATTTGTAGGAAGTACTGATTTCATTCATATTTTTCTGATGTGATTGACATGACTTGTTATCGCATTAGAATGTTAGGAATATGTGCATAATTAGTTTGGCGAAGAGATTCGCCTAAATGCGCACTTCGGGTCGACATACTATATGTAGACTTAAGTGTGTAGTGTAAGTGTTTGTATAAATGTTTGTATTAGTATGTTTTGAATTAAATGATGTTATGAATTAGTTTGAGATGGATTTCTCAATTAATATGCTGACGTAAATGATTTCCTACATGTTGACTATATGTATGATTTCATTATATGCATGAAATGTATGAGCTTGATGATTTACTTAAGTTGTATGTTATAACCTGTTAACATGTTCACATGGTTGCATTTCAATTCCAATACTCTCATATGATTTGCTGATGTGATTCCTTAATTGTTCGGGACTATGCTTAGTACAGGCAGTCGGTAACCGAGCGAATTCGTGGTTGGCTTATCTTTCCCACGAACGACTCGTCGATGAACGCGAGCCGTGTTTTGGAGTTGGCGATAATGGTTAGGCCACACGAAGTATTTTACGCACTTCATGTCGTTCAACTTGAAATGCGATCATGCTAGTCGAGCCCGTCAAGTAACCCGACTGGCCGTTGTATGTTCACCCTGCATGAGTCATAACTACTTGAACTTAGGGTACCGAACTTACCATTGTAAACCCTGTTAACCGTGGTACCTTGATCCACGAAGACTCATGAGCCGAGCATGGTGGTATGGGACACCGTGGTCGAGCTGTCGGCCTACGCTGGGGCCACAAACCTCCCCGTAGTGACCAGTGAGCACCTAGTCTCATGAGCAGATTATGGTGGTATGGGACACTATATTCTAGCTGTCGGCCTACACTGATCAGGCGATGAGTCCTTTGTAGTGACCGCGAGAGTATTCTGAGTCTACGGGAGGCGACGACCCTTCAGTTGCAGTAGAGTACAGTAGGCCTGTATTGATAAGGTGATGGGGGAGCGGTGCAACGAGTGCGAGCAACAGCCCTGGAAGCCCTTGCAGTGACCTACAAAATATACATCGTATGAGATTACTAGGAGTGACGACCCTAGACAGGATCTGTATTGGGATTGATATAAGGGAGGTACCTTAGTTTCCCAATCTTGCTGTTTGAATGGACTAATAATAACTCAAAAATCATATCACCATACCATTGCATGTGCCTGGAAGATGTGGAGCACTTGAGGGTCGACTGCATGCCGCGGTCGTAAGATGGTGCCGTATGAGGGAGATCGTCGGTGAGGGCATACTTTACGTCATGTCATATTGCATTAACAACAGTTTTAGGATTGTTTGATTTACTGCTTTACTATTATCGCATGATTGATTTGAGAACATGTTAATCCTTGCTCTATTATTCCACTGAGTTAGCTACTCACTCCCACGTTATGGGATGGTGTTTCCGGACACCCACCAAATCCTTTTGTGATTGCAGATGATGGCACGGCTTGTGAGGTGGAGCCGGACTTGATGATGATGAGGAGGATCCCTCCTTTATGCGTGTTCTGATTGACGGGATTGCAGGGAGGTTGATTAGATACCTTGACACTTGTCATTTTATATTTTCAGAGTACTCATGTATATTCTTTTTGTTTACTTTTGAAGTATACATGTATGTATATAACCTGGTAACATGTTCACACTCTGGAGACATACAACAGTTTATATATGTTATACATACTATCACAGTCTTCCACTTGTAAATGTAACTGTCATTGGAGTATGATATGTTGTTCTAGATTAATATCACTCATGTTTAATACATTAACACAGACAATATTTAATCATACATATGTATGTTGCATAAATAACATTTTGAAACTCGGGAGTTGGGTTTTTGCTCGACCCCCCGATTTTTGGAATATTACACAATAGGTGGGTCCTGCTCATGGGCCTCAAATATATCAAATAGGCTATGCATCATGGGCCTAATATACATTATAATGGGCCGCATCACATGGACGTCGATCAAGGGCCTCATATACAATAGGTGAGCTGCATCAATGAGCCGTACTAATGGGCCTCATACACATTAAGTGAGTCGCATCAATTGGGTGCACTAATGGGCCACAAGTATATTAAAGTGGACCTTATCACCTAAGCCTGACATGTGCCACATTAGTCCTCACATAAGGCCATATGTAACATTATAATGGTCCCCATATACAGGCCACATGTACAGTATAATGGACCATATCCATAAGCCCCGAACACATCGTAATGGGCCACATCCCTTAGGTCTCTCATACATAACATCAGGTCTTGCCATCTGGGCCGAAAATACATCACAATCCACGGGCCCCAATACTTAATGGGTGGGCCCTACACATGAGCTTAATATACGTCACAGGTGGGCCCTGCACATGGGCCTCATACACAAAGAGTTAGGCTTATCAGTAGGCCCTAGGGAGAGTGACAATGCAGACATTTAACCAACATTAATCTTACAATTTGGACGTCAAACCATCATTGCTCCCAAGGCTCGGTTCGCCTTAAATATCATTAAATAAATCATGGCAGAATCACACATTACAATGTACCTTAAGTACATCCCATTGGGCCTCAAATACATCAAATGGACCGTATCTTATGGGCCTTATATTCATCAAGTGGGCCACCTCAATGGGCCTCACCAATGGACCTTAGGTACTTTGCAATGGGCCATCACCCATGGGCCTTAAAATGCATTAAAATGAGCCCAATCACATAAGCTTTATGTGCATCAAATGGGCCTAATCACATAGGCCTTATATATACCTGTAACATCCCGAAAATCGGGGGTCGAGTAAAAACTCCACTCCCAAGTTCCAGAACATCACTTATGCAACATAAATGTGTATGATTGAATGTTGTCTGTGTTAATGTAATAAACATGAGTGAGATTAAGCCAGAACAACATATCATACTCCAGAGACAGTTGAATTAACAAGCGGAAGACTGTAATACATACATATAATATATAATTGATTGTAAGTCTCCAGAGTGTGAACATGTTACCAGGTTAAACATATACATGTATACCTCAAAATAGAAAGAAAGAATATATATGAGTACTCTGAAAAATATAAAATGACAAGTGTCATGGCATCTAATTAACCTCCCTGTAATTTCGTCGTTTAGAACACGCATTAAGGAGGGATCCTCCTCATCATCATCAAGTCTGGCTCTGCCTCGCAGGCCGCGCCATCATCTGCAATCACAATAGGGACTGGTGGGTGTTCGAAAACACCGTCCCGTAACGTGGGATGAGTGATCAACTCAGTGGAATAATAGAACAGAGATTAGCATGTTCTCAAATTAATCATGCGATAATAGTAAAGAAATTAATCAAACATTCCTAAATACTGTTGTTAATGCAATATGACGTGACATGATGGATGCCCTCACCGACGATCTCCCTCATACGGCACCATCTTATGCCCGCGACATGCTTTCTTCCCACAATGCTCCACATCTTCCAGGCACATGCAATGTGATGGTGATATGATTACCAAGTTATTATTAGTCCTTTTCATACAGTAATATTGGGAAACTAAGGTACTTCCCTTATATCAATCCCAACACAGATCCTGTCTAGGGTCGTCACTCCTAGTAATCTCATACGATGTATATTTTGTAGGTCGCTGCAAGGGCTGCCAGGGCTGTTGCTCGTACTCGTTGCACCGCTCTCCCATCACCTTATCAATACAGGCCTACTGTACTCTCATTGCTACGGAAGGGTCGTCGCCTCCCATAGACTCAGAATACGCTCGCGGTCACTACAAAGGGCTCGTCGCCTGATCAGTGTAGGCCGACAGCAAGAATATATTGTCCTATACCAGCATAATCTGCTCACGAGTCATACATGCTCACTGGTCACTACGGGGAGGTTTGTGGCCCCAGCGTAGGCCGACAGCTCGACCACGGTGTCCCATACCACCATGCCTGGCTCATGAGTCTTTGTGGATCAAGGTACCATGGTTGACAGGGTTTTCAATGGTAAGTTCAGTACCCTAGGTTCAAGCAGTTATGACTCATACATGGTGAACATACAATGGTCAGTCAAGTTACTTAACGGGCTCAACTAGCACGAGCGCATCTCAAGCTGAACGACATGAAGTGCATGAAACACTTTGTGTGGCCTAACCACTGCCGCCAACTCAAAACACGACTCGCGTTCATCGACGCGTCCTTCGTGGCAAAGATAAGCCAACCACGAATTTACTCGGTTACCGACTGCCCGGACTAAGTATAGTCCCAAACATTTCTGAATCCACATCATCAATCACATAAGAGTAATGGAAATGAAATACAACAATATAAGCATGTTATCGCATGTTATAACATACCACTTAAGCAATTCATTCAACACATGCATACAATGAAATCCATAACTTAGCCAACATGATGAAAAATCATTTACATCAGCATATTACTTGAGAATTTAATCTCAAAACTATTTCACAACACCACATACTCAATACATACTAATAGAAACACTTAGTCTACACACTTAAGTCTACATAGTGTATGTTGACTCAAAGTGCGCATTTGGGCGAATCTCTTCGCCAAACTGATTATGCACGCATTCCTAATATCCTAAGGTGACAAAAAGCCATGTCAATCATATCAGCAAAATATGGATGAAAAAAGTATTTCCTACAAATGACTAAAATGCCCTAAATCTCATATTTTTCGTCTACTTACGAAACAGGAAACGGACAGCATGTTGTACATGTCAAACGGCGTTGCCATCGATAATCTACTATTAAACGACATTGAAAGCGTTGAAATCAGCCAATCAAAGCATCTAAAATCCGCACCTTTCACTTTAGATGTGTATCGTTCCGAACGGAGCGTATACGCTTCGTGTACGGCGATCAGACAACCTAATACACAATATTCGTAAGCTACTTTACTATTAGAATTGACGGAACCTTAAATCAGCAAGTGGACAGGGTTTTCCTTACCTAGAAAAGCGTCGGAATCACCAACAAAGTGATTGGAATACGTCGCTTAAGCACGTGTAGCAGCTGGTGCAGGTGGCAGGAAGATCTCTCCCACCTTCCCTCACAAACTCTCACTTTCTCTCTCACTCTTGATAGGCTTTCTAGCAACTTCAGATGGGTGAGAGAAGTGAGGGTTTAAATCCCTTATATAACCTAATTTCTTCCCAGATTAGGCTTGGAAACAATATTTACTTGAGATCTAACCAATTCGGGGCTATTCTGGTCTAAAAGAGCATTTCTGGAGGTCCCCTGGCCGAACGCGGTCGGACTTAAGCTCATGCATACTGGATCTAACACACATCAAGTTTTCAGACCGGTAGAGTTCCCAGATTGCACGTGGTGATCCAGTTTCAGTTCAGCGGTCATCTCACCTAGATCAGGTCTACTAGTCTCGTGATATGAAAGAGAACTTTTTCCTGATCCGAGGGTGTAATTTGGCTGAATTCTGACGTTCAGAACGCTTAATAATAACGCACCAAGTCACGTGCCAGATTCGAATTAAAATTTCTAAATCTAACCCTTTTCTCACTCTCTTCACTCCAGGCTCAATGAAATAGCCTCTGAACGTCGGTTGGCCTTGATTTTCTAAATGATTGTCAAGTCCAGCCAAGCGGTCATAACGGTCTAAGATGGTAGATATCGGACTTTCGACACGGGGTCTAGATCCAATACAATGTTTCAAAAGGTTCCTGAGAACAAACCGGTTAAGAGTTTGATCCTGAATTTTAGGGTAACGAAGCATCAATGATTCTACAAGTTTTGGGTCTTGCAGAATGTATTTAAGGCGATCAAGGACAATTTCACAGCTACTCCAGCGTAGCGCTAGCTAACTTACGCTTAATTTCTAAAGGAATTAATCCTAAGTGATTTCTTTGGCTATGGATTGGGTTCTGAGCGGTTACCAAGGTGTTTTGGTTGACCCATTGGCTAAGGACGTCTAATCCCAGGTTGACAAAAATTTGGGGTGTTACAATCTACCCCCCTTAAAACACAATTTCGTCCCCGAAATTGGCCAAGGGTAATGAGTATCTAGCAAGACTTCAGTATTGACATTCTAAGGAAGGGTCAATCCTATTTAATGACCTAACCATACGTATAACCTAAATCAAATGTTTCGATCCTAGGCCAGTGGGGAAGAGGCCAACAACACTTCCGCTTCACCACTCTGATCGAACGGTTGCATTGGCTGACCTAACTGGATTGGACTCAATACGTTCTGCCTCCCTTAAAACTTGGTTCTACTTAAAGTTCAAGAATCTATGTATCGCTCCGTATATCGGAACGAGGTACAACTTAGGGACTATCCTTGACATGAATTGGGAAACAACCTCTCATTACATTGGTTTTCCTTTGCTAATGATGCGTTCTATGGCATTGGTATCTATGGTGATAGAGATAAGTCTAATCTCTATTATGGTTAAGTTCAGGGGCAGGTATGAGTTGGTGACAAGATGTCTAATTCTCTACTGGCTTTAAGTCCTCGCCATTTCTCAAAGACAATGAATCACGTTTGGTTGTAGGTGGTTGGGCCATCACAGAAGAAAGGTTGTGTAGTGGGTCTAAGCCAGATACATTGACCTTCTGTCTAATCAGGACAGAGAATGCATTGTATCAATTCTTAATCCGAGTCGATGTCGATCCTTTGCTTGATCAGAGCATTAGATTCATTGGTAACCACTAGGATTAAGAAGTCGACTCAAACTGCAAATACATCGCTTACATATACAGTTCCTTTACTCCGCGTTCCTAAATGCAATAAGCCCTTGGAGAAGGCAATTCTAAGGGGCGTGCTAGTTCATTCTAAGTTCAATTTGAGGGGTTTATAAATTTTTCCTAAGAGTGAATGGTTCTAAGTTAAAACCACTTTCCTATGGGTTACAACAGAAGTCTATAAGTAATAAGGGGATCTATCGAAGGAATAAGTTTCTACTTCAACCAAATCTAACCTACAATTCCTTAACATATACAGGCTTTACACTACTTAAGGTAACTAGTAGCCTAGTCTGTAACTCAGTAGCTATAATCCAAAGCCTAAGTTTATATGTTAAATGGTTCCATACTATTACTAATACAGGGAATTGCTCTATCGCTTAGGGTCAAGATTATCTAAATGGAATTAGATTTCCTATATCGTCAGATCCTTCAAATCTAGGAGTGCTAACACTAGGTCCAAAACACCAAGGGCCTATGTGGCCAGTAGCATTAAGTTGCATTGAATGGAACTGCATTCCTAATCCCACGTCGGGATTGGGTGTGGCATGCTTGGTAGGAGGGTGGGTTGGGATAAAAATCAATTTGTAGGTTGAATCCCGAGATTTACAATATGGCAGTGGCAACCATAGGATACTCCCAATCTAGGGACAATACCTTACAGCAAACGAAATGGCATGCACTCCATTCAATAAAATTTGTCACAATACATGGAATAAAGTTCCACATGGATTATGACAGGAACGCATTCGGCTATGCTAAAGCCAAACCACTAACACAAACACATTTTCTACCTCTGACTTCACTAAACCTAACAACAACAAAACATAAAAATCTCAAAACGGTAATCAAACAATCTACAAGACAACGACACAAATGCCTAATTCTACCAAAGGACTCTACCACAGTCCCGACTTACCTTCTTTAACACTGTCGAGTCTAATACTGTCTGTTGCTCACTAGAGCTCTCTCGGCCATATATTTTCAGTATTCCTTAAGCAAAGAAAATGGAGGAATAGGATTGAGAGGGAGGATGGTGGAAAGAGAAAAAAAGGCTAAAACAGCCTTAACAATAGCCATGGAAAGCGGATGAAATGCGGAGAAATGGTTGCCCAAATGGACTGAAACGAATCTAGGCCCTGTAGAGGGATGCATCAAGCTCCCAAAGGTTGAATTTTCAAAGGGAAAAGAGAACTATAAAGGGGAATGGAGCTCCACACGATTTCAGCCTTGCATGAAGGTTGTGGGAGCTTCAAACGACGAGATCGGAGAGGGATAGGGTTTCTAATCACAATGGAAGGATGGACAGGCATCGTTTTTAGCAATGAAAGGGATTAGGAGGGATTTAGAGCTGCGTTTTGAGATATGGCAGCAAGAAAAATAGAAATGGGAGGGCGTTGGAGCATTTTTGTGAAGGAAGTGTAGGATTTAAGGGGTTTTAAGGGATAAAAAACATATGGGAGGGGTGCCCTACCCCAAAAAACACATGCGCCTAGATTTCAACCCAAACAGGGCCCACCGTACGGCGATGGCATCACCGTCCATCTCCCAATCCGGCTGGTGGGACCACATGGGTTGGGTTCCCCCTGCCTTAAGGACCCCAAATATATATGGGCCCCACCCCAGATCATAGTGATTTGGCCTAGAGAGGCCCAAACTTCCATTCAGGAAATTTCAGGGATAGTATGTAAACCAGAATACATTTACCTATCATATAACATATTATTTTGGGGTAGGAGGAGCTAATCAATCCATCTAGACCATTATTTTCTAAATATTATAAATTTAGAATAGCCAAATGGACAATTTTTGTGTATTTTTACTATTCATTGGAAAATTTTACCTAAGTATGATTTTATATCATTTTCACATTAGGATCAATGCCTAATATGAAAATACTGAGAAAGAATTGAAGAATAGAGTGGTGAGAGGAAGAATTTTGAAGGAATTAGGTGAAACGGGGTTTTTAAGCTCTAGCGATTGAAAGTAAGGGTTGTGGTTGCCTCACGACCCAAATACATGCATTTTTTGGTTTAAAACCTTTCAGAAGACATCTCAACCCGCCTACTTACAACCTAGGAGCTACTTAGGTCACTTTACTCGACCCTAGATGCGTTATGGACTTGATCGAATGATCGACTTGAGTAGAATTCGCCTATTGGCGAAACTGCGATCCTATAAGTGTTTCTAGGTTCCTTTCGCACCCACCTAAGTCAAAGGAGTGACAACATACATCGTGTGACCATAACCCAGCCCGGTTTAATCCAAATCATGGTCTGATACCACCTGTAACATCCCGAAAATCAGGGGTCGAGTAAAAACTCCACTCCCGAGTTCCAGAACATCACTTATACAACATAAATGTGTATGATTGAATTTTGTCTGTGTTAATGTAATAAACATGAGTGGGATTAAGCTATAACAGCATATCATACTCCAGAGACAGTTAAATTAACAAGAGGAAGACTGTGATACATACATATAATATATAATTGATTGTAAGTCTCCAGAGTGTGAACATGTTACCAGGTTAAACATATACATGTATACCTCAAAATCGAAAGAAAGAATATACATGAGTGCTCTGAAAATATAAAATGACAAGTGTCATGGCATCTAATTAACCTCCCTGTAATTTCGTCGTTCAGAACACGCATAAAGGAGGGATCCTCCTCATCATCATCAAGTCCGGCTCCGCCTCGCAGGCCGCGCCATCATTTGCAATCACAATAGGGACTGGTGGGTGTTCGGAAACATCATCCCATAACGTGGGAGTGAGTGATCAACTCAGTGGAATAATAGAGCAGAGATTAGCATGTTCTCAAATCAATCATGTGATAATAGTAAAGCAATTAATCAAACATTCCTAAATACTGTTGTTAATGCAATATGACATGACATGATGGATGCCCTCACCGAGGATCTCCCTCATACGGCACCATCTTACGCCCGTGACATGCTTTCTTCCCACAATGCTCCACATCTTCCAGGCACATGCAATGTGATGGTGATATGATTACCAAGTTATTATTAGTCCTTTTCAGACAGCAATATTGAAAAACTAAGGTACTTCCCTTATATCAATCCCAACACAGATCCTATCTAGGGTCATCACTCCTAGTAATCTCATACGATATATATTTTGTAGGTCGCTGCAAGGGCTGCCAGGGCTGTTGTTCACACTCGTTGCACCGCTCCCCCATCACCTTATCAATACAGGCCTACTGTACTCTCATTGCTACGAAAGGGTTGTCGCCTCCCATAGACTCAGAATACGCTCGCGGTCACTACAAAGGGCTCGTCGCCTGATCAGTGTAGGCCGACAGCAAGAATATAGTGTCCCATACCACCATAATCTGCTCACGAGTCATACGTGTTCACTGGTCACTACGGGGAAGTTTGTGGCCCCAGCGTAGGCCGACAGCTCGACCACGGTGTCCCATACCACCATGCCCGGCTCATGAGTCTTTGTGGATTAAGGTACCATGGTTGACAGGGTTTTCAATGGTAAGTTCAGTACCCTAGGTTCAAGCAGTTATGACTCATACATGGTGAACGTACAATGGCCAGTCAGGTTACTTGACGGGCTCGACTAGCACGAGTGCATCTCAAGCTAAATGACATGAAGTGCATGAAACACTTCGTGTGGCCTAACCACTGCCGCCAACTCAAAACACGACTCGCGTTCATCGACGCGTCCTTCGTGGCAAAGATAAGCCAACCACGAATTTACTCGGTTACCGACTGTACGGACTAAGTATAGTCTCAAACATTTGTGAATCCACATCATCAATTACCTAAGAGTAATGGAAATGAAATACAACAATATAAGCATGTTATCGCATGTTATAACATACCACTTAAGCAATTCATTCAACACATGCATACAATGAAATCCATAACTTGGCCAACATGATGAAAAATCATTTACATCAGCATATTACTTGAGAATTAAACTCAAAACTATTTCACAACACCACATACTCAATACATACTAATAGAAACACTTAGTCTACACACTTAAGTCTACATAGTGTATGTCGACTCAAAGTGCGCATTTGGGCGAATCTCTTCGCCAAACTGATTATGCACGCATTCCTAATATCCTAAGGTGAAAAAAAGCCATGTCAATCATATCAGCAAAATATGGATGCAAAAAGTATTTCCTACAAATGACTAAAATGCCTTAAATCTCATATTTTTCGTCTGCTTACGAAACAGGAAACGGACAGCATGTTGTACATGTCTAACGGCGTTGCCGTCGATAATCTACTATTAAACGACATTGAAAGCATTGAAATCAGCCAATCAAAGCGTCTAAAATCTGCACCTTTCAATTTAGATATGTATCGTTCTGAATGGAGCGTATACGCTTCGTCTACGGCGATCAGACAACCTAATACACAAGATTCGTAAGCTACTTTACTATTGGAATTGATGGAACCTTAAATCAGCAAGTGAACAGGGTTTTCCTTACCTAGTAAAGCATCGAAATCACCAACAAAGTGATTGGAATATGTCGCTTAAGCACGTGTAGCAGCTGGTGCAGGTGGTAGGAAGATCTCTCCCACCTTCTCTCACAAACTCTCACTTTCTCTCTCACTCTTGATAGGCTTTCTAGCAAATTCGGATGGGTGAGAGATGTGAGGGTTTAAAGCCCTTATATAACTTAATTTCTTCCCAAATTAGGCTTAGGAACAATATTTACTTGAGGTCTAACCAATTCGGGGCTGTTCTGGTCCAAAAGAGCATTTCTGGAGGTCCCTTGGCCGAACGCGGTCGGACTTAAGCTCATGCATACTGGATCTAGAACACATCAAGTTTTCTGACCGGTAAAGGTCCCAGATTGCACGTGGCAGTCCAGTTTCAGTTAAGCGGTCATCGCACCTAGATCAGGTCTATTAGTCTCGTGATATGAAAGAGAAATTTTTCCTGATCCGAGGGTGTAATTTGGTTGAATTCTGACGGTCAGAACGCTTAATAATAACGCGTCAAGTCACGTGCCAGATTTGAATTAAAATTTTCAAATCTAACCCTTTTCTCACTCTCTTCACTCCAGGCTCAATGAAATAGTCTCTGAACGTCGGTTGGCCTTGATTGTCAAGTCCAGCCAAGTGGTCATAACGGTCTAAGATGGTAGATATCGGACTTTCGACGCACGGTATAGATCCAATACAAAGTTTCAAAAGGTTCCTGAGAGCAAACCGGTTTAGAGTTTGATTCTGGATTTTAGGGTAACGTAGCATCAACGATTCTACAAGTTTTGGGTCTTGCAGAACGTATTTAAAGCGATCAGGAAAAATTTCACAGCTACTCCAGCGTAGCGCTAGCTAACTTATGCTTAATTTCTAAAGGAATTAATCCTAAGTGATTTCTTTGGCTTTGGAATTGGGTTCTGAGCAGTTACCAAGGTGTTTTGGTTGACCCATTGCCTAAGGACGTCTAATCCCAGGTTGACAAAAATCTGGGGTGTTACAATACCAAAGTGGGCCTCAACATTGGGCCACAAATACATCAAATGGGCCTACACACATGGGCCCATATATAACAAAGTGGGCCTTAGTGGGCGGGCCACAAATACATTAAGATGGGCCTCAACAATGGCCTTAAAATGATCTCAAAATGGTTAGACGGTTTGGATGAAACTCATGCATCATGGTAGACTCCCATGTGGGCCCACTATAACATTTATTTTCCATCCAATCCTGGGCCCACTGAAATGCTTATTTGTCACCCAACCTGTTGTTAAGGCCGTGTGGCAAGGGGCCCACCAAAATGTTTATTTTACATCCCACCTGTTGATAAGGCCATGTAGCAAGGGGCCCATCAAAATGTTTATTTTCCATTCAAACCTATTGATAAGGTCATATAGACCAGGGCCCACTGTAACGTATATTTTCTACCCAACCTGGGTCCACTGTACTATTTATTTACATCTAAACTGTTCATAGAATCACATGGCCTAACTATTTATTTGCATCCAAACTGTTCATAGAATCACATGGCCTAACTATTTATTTGCATCTGTTCATAACGTCACGTGGCCAGGGGCCCACGTGATGGATGGCGTGGAAACAATACATACATTTGAGTGGGGGCCACCGTCCACTTCCGTGGATGGACGACGTGAGTGAAACACTTGCATCACAGTGGGTGTCACCACCCACTGTTTTGACGGTGTGGTAAGCCACACATACCACAGTGGGTCCCATGTAGGGCCCACCAAAGTGTTTATTTGCAATCCAACCCGTCCATTACGTGTGTCCCACCTGTTTGAGGGTTCACACCAAATTTCAGCCACATTCAAAATTTCGGTAGGCCCCACCAAGTGTTTTTATATGATTTAGGCATGTCTTCACATGATTTGGATGGTATGGCCCACCTGAGTTCAGTTTGTGGATGATTTTTGGAGTCAACGCACCATTCAAGGGGACCTATTAAATGAACGGTATAGACGTAAAACATACATCATGGTGGAGTCTACTAGTGGGCCAATGCGGCCACCCTTTTTAACGCGAACGTCTCTGGACGTCATAGCACAAAGTCATGCCAAAAAAATTTATATATATATATATATATTTATCCTAGGTGGGACCCACATTAACCAGATCTACCCCATCCATTGCATGTTTTCCATAAAAATAGGGGTCCAAAACAAGTTTCAGGTAGGTCCAAGCTTCTGGTGGACCCCAGCAATCATTTTTCCAAGTTTTAAAGGAAGATACTAGTATTCTTAATGCCACGGCCCGCCAGATAATTGGATCGGTCTCATTTTTTGGCTCAACGCCTAAAATGATCCCGAGAATAAAATGGATGGCTTGGATTAAATATATACATCAAGGTGGGGCCATGTTGGAGCAGCCCACCATTTCCCTTCCCTTTTCTTTCCTTTTCTCTTTTTTTTTTTTAAATATGGGGCCCACAATAAGATGATCCAAATCGTCTAATATGTGTGTCACACGTGGTGGACCGTTCAGTCCAAGTTTAAGATGCATCCAAATTTCAAGTAGGTCCCACCAAGTGCTTTTATATATTCAGGCATGTCTCCACATGTTTTTAGATGGTATGGCCCACTTGAGAGTCAGATTGGTCCCAAATTTTAGCTCAACGCCTAATGTAATCTGAGAAAAAGGATGGACGGCTTGGATCAAGCAAATACCTCAAGGTGGGGCCTGCATCAGTGGCCCACTGTAAAAGTATACTTTTCCCTTTTTTTTTTTGAAAAGTGCAGTGTGTTAACGCTGCCAGTCCAGCGTCCAGAGATGCTGGACGGCGTGCTTTAAACAGATACAACATGGTGGGTCCCACAGGGACATGGTCCACGTTCACCAAGGTGGGTCCCACACGATCGTGGCCCACCTTCCATGTACATATATATACATATATATATATAAATAAATATCATTTATCTAAGATGTAGTGGGCCACACCATTTGATGGATGGAGTAGATTTATCATGAATCGGTGGGGCCCACTTCATTTTAGGGGAAGGATAAGGAGAGAGAAAGAGAGAGAGAGAGAAAGAGAGAACAAGAGACGGTGATGGTGGGGCCCCGCCACTATTGGCCCCACATAATACAAATCATACATAAAAAATGGGTCCCACCAACTAGTGGTCCCTAAAAAGAATTTAACGGTAGATCACCCACCTCTAAGCCTCCTCCTTGCTCCCCTAGCCTCATTAGCTCCTTTGCTTGACTTTTAACAGTGATAGATGATGGATCAACGGTTGAGATGAGAGATGAGAGAGTAGGAAAGGTGGGCCACACTTGGCATTTGGGAGAGGTAGAGAGAGCTTGGACGTGTGAAGCTCTTTTGCTTGGGATTTTTTTTTTTTTTGAGAATGAATGAGAGAGAGAGGGGAGTGATGGGTGAAAAAGGGTGATGGAGTGATGTGGTGTGATGGGTGATGGGTGGAGTGGTGTGTTGTAAGAAGGGATGGGTGGAGAAAGAGGTGAAGTGATGTGAGGGTTGACCTTGGGCTTACTTATGTAAGAGAAAGGTATGGGTTGTTGTACTTAGGTATGGAGTGACTTGACTTGTACTTGACATGAGTGATTGATTGATTGATGGGACATCTCGTAGAGATTCTCTCGTAATCCGCAACGTGCGGTGTTTCTTTGAATTGAACGCCAGCTTATATCTTCTACCCAGGGTATCGGGTCGGTGCGCGAGTCGCGACGTTAGAACCGTGGCGATGGCACGGTCTCTAAGGTATAAGTTTCGGGTCGAGTCGACTCTGATATGTGGGACTCGGCTTAGGTTCGAGCGTAAACGTCGAATATAGGTCGAAGATTATCGAAATTCGACCGGAAGGATCGCGGAAGTCAACGGAACGGTACGGTCTAAGATACGGGTCTTACATAAAGTAACCTCAAAATTCAGATCTTGAGAGGTTGATACAAATGTTATTCAACCTTACACCGAAATTCAGAGTTTATGGTAGGACAACCTTATTTCTAGAAAGGTCTTTGTATCAAATCTAAAATTGAAGAGGAATAATAAAAAATTAAATACAAACTGCACTAAAGAATAAATTTTAATTACAAATATATTTTGTTCTAGGGACAACCATACACCATACGAATGACAGGACAACCTTACTAGAACAAATAAAAAAGCTGATAAAGGAATAGTAAGAAATAAATGCTAAACTATTACAACATTCCCACAATTCTTGAAATAAATGATTACAACATTCACATCCACATATACATCTCACAAATGAATAATTAAAGATATGAAATATAAACCATTCAACCACCAAACATAAGGGATTATAGTGGTTCACCTATGTATTCACCAACTGTTAAACAACAGCCACACAGAATGCTACTCCACTCCTAATATCCTCACACAGGGGATATTAGTGTTCACTATCAAAGTAGGTTTTCACAAGTTCACCCAAAACCTTCACAATTGTGTCTTTCTCTGTGGGCTTACACAATTTAAAAAAAAACCCCACTTCTGAGTTTTCCTAGCTCTCCTCAGATAACCAATACATGAGATTTTTCTGACAAATCCCAAAAGAAAATACAAAGGAATTTACAATTAAATGTAAAATACCTAATTTTCTCCTTCGTTGTAGCAGCCCCGAAGAACCAAGTCAGAGTAGATGATTGAATGTCCAAGTTCAATGTCCAATACTCATATTACAATGGTTCTAGTTCTAATTAATTTTAAATTAAACCAAAATGGGCTAGCTTTAATTGATTTTGATTTCAAAGAAAGGAAAATAGCAATTCCTCTTTTCAGATTAGATTCGAATACAAGAAACAAAATCAATTAACAAAGCTAAAGAAAGAGATTATTAAATATGCACACTTAGCTTAAAATGGAGCACAGACTTATCTCTCAGAAGGCTGAATTAATTATCTTGAATTATCTTAATTATTCTGAGATTCGTGCTCTATTTATAGTTGAGTAAAACACGTCTTCGACTGGTCTTAGGACCTCTACGACTGGTTGTAGAACCAACTGAAATTTGAAATTTCAGTCGCAATAAGATAAGACGGTTTCACAACTGGTTGTAGGTATCCTACGACTGGTCATAGGTTGCATATGACTGGTCGTATACATATGATTTTTAACGCTGTACTTTAAATCATAAATTTACCACTGGTCGAAGAATCAGTCGACACTATTCACACGACTGGTCAAACAGTCTCCAGCACTGGTCGTAAAGTAAAAATTTTTTTTTTTTAAATCTTCAACAACTTAGGACTGGTCATGAAATTTCTTGGACAAGTTGAACCAGTGTTAGGACTAGTCGAACAAAGTCCAAGACTAGTCTTAGAATAGACTAAATTCACTTATAAAACATATATGGATTATGTATCCAAAATGACCTACTCTAAAGGTCAACCTAAGGTCAGTCATACCTCAATAGTGAAGCAAGGACATTAAAACTTGAAGACAAGTGACCTTTGAGTATAATTAAGCCTGAGATCTTGAACTTGAAAGCTTCTGAGATCTTGAACTTGAAAGCTTGGCTTGTCTATCGAAGCTAATCTTGTTAGACTATCATCATGACTCTTCATGTCTTGAATAGATCTTTTGTTCATCACATATATAGCTTTAAAACAGTGTCTTTGTCACCATAAATTTGACAATAACAAGGGGCTATAAACTATAGCACTTACAATCTCCCCCTTTGTCAAATTAGTGACAAAAGACATTTCCAAAATATGATATATAACACGGAATATCTGATTAAAGAATCATGCATCAGTTGTTATCAACTGACACACATTCATGAACCTGCAAATCAATAATCAACATACAGTCCACACATTCATGAACCTGCAAATCAATATTCAACATACAGTCCACACATTCATGAACCTACAATTCAATATTCAATATACAGTCCACCTCTACACATACAGTCACATACTCCACATACTCCCCCTGAGTAACATATATCAAAAAAAATATCACAAAAAATATGCACAATGCTACTTACTCCTCATAGGAAATCTAATCTAATCCAACATAAGAAGCATAAGAATCATTATCCATTCTCCCCCTTTTTGTCACAATATGACAAAGGAAACACAAAACAGATGACTAAGGAGTAATAAGTAAGGAGATAAATAAGAGGTAAGACACGATATGAAACATTGCATAAGCAACACACATAATTCATAAATTGAGCTAAGTCAACTAAAGCTACAGTAGCAAATCCGGTTAAGTGAGCACAATAGTAAGATAGTTATTACAGACCAGAAAAATTAAAAGAGCTAATCTAAACTAGATGAAGGAGCAAGGATGGAAGGATCAAGTTGATGCATACCCTTATTCAAGTGCCTAAGATACTTGCGCATAAACTTGAATTATAAATCATGGGCAACAGTCATGTTTTCCATCCTAATATTGATATTCTCAACCTTAGTTTCTAATGCATGCAAACGTGCATCAAAAGCAGAAGGCTCAAAATTTGGATCATTTATAGAGTCAGAATTAAGTTCTTTGAAAATATCATCCATGTTAATATCATTAGGAGGAAGATCACCAGCATCTTTCTCATATTCAGCTTCAATCTCATCACCACCATCTCTTTGGCCAAGAAGAAATTCCAGCTTCATCTTATTGATCTTAGAATTGTTAAATATCAGATGATGGATAGGGGCTTCTCCAACAGGCATATCGACTAACATATGTATAGCTAATACAGTCATCAAATAGCTAAAAGGGATATCACTGTGACCAGGATGTAGTTTAAATTAAATGATAGAGTGACAAATCAAGGATGGTAAGCAAATATAATGTAACACCCCAGATTTTTTCCAACCTGGAGTTAGCAATCCTTAGGCAATAGATCGATCATAACACCTTGGTAACTTTTCACAACTTAATTCCAAAGCCAAAAATCCCTTTTTAACCTATTTCCTTCGAAATCTCATCTTTTGCCACCTCATTCTTCAAAATTTTTTCAGTCCTTTCATATTAAACACTAGTCTTCAAGGTTAAGTGATGGAGAGCAATACTTAAACTCAAATATACTACAATTAGTAAATTTAGACATAAAATGGGTTTTTTCCATTAACCTTATTGAATCTAAAACTATGAATAGGTTATTTGGATGGATCACCTTCTCCTATCCCAAAATCATATATTGCATATTAAATAACTCATTCTGGTTTGCAAATGAGACCTGATAATGCCTCGACAGACTCGGGGGCCCAAACGACACAATTCGGAGGACCTGAGGTGGGTCCTGCATGTATCCAGCACCCCCCCTAGAGCGAGTCAACGTCCCTAGAGAGATTCATCATCCCAGAGTACAGCGACCGACGAGGACATTGGGCCTGGTCGAGCCGCATCGGGCCGGGCGGTCCATTTTTTTGTAAATTTTTATGATTTTCATCCAACTTTGAAAAGTCATATCTCCCTCGTTATAACTCCAATTTAGATGATTCAAAATCTATGTTAAATATAAATGAGTATAATTTCATATAAAAATAAGTAAAAAATATAATAAAATATTTAATGTAGTTAAAAGTAGGTTGTTGTGACAACTATCCAAAAATTATTTGTTGGACAGCTGTTACTTCTGGAATTTTTACAATTTTTCTACAACACAAAATCTAATGAAATTTGGTGGAGACAAACTAAACTTGATGATGAACTATTAAAAAAATAATTAAGATAATATACTAATTAAAAATACTAGAAAGGGGCGTAGAATTGCGTTAAGACCTTATTCTAGCGTAATTAGAGTAGAATTTGGGTAAGTACTAAATTGAAAAATCAATAGAATTAGCTCAAACCACTTTAAATGTGAACTGTATGACCCAAATGAGTAGAATCATCAATGCTACATTACCCTAAAACCTAGGAGCAATCTCTAAACCCAGTTGCTCTCGGGAGCATCAGGAAACTCCGAATCAGACTTAGACCATACGTCGAGTGTCCGATTGCCCCAAAGATATATGAATATGACCATCCTATTGGACTTGATGACCACCTTGGAAATCAAGTCCAGATAGTATCCCGAAGATATTTACTTGAGCTCGGAGCAAAGTGTGTGAGAAACGTGAATATCTTTAGAAATAAAATTTAAATTTAAGTAATCTGAGTTGTGTCACTTGCGGGACAAATATAAGGATTCATATCATCAAAATCTGATCCAAATACACCCTCGGATTAGGAGAAATTTCCCATACATGGCAGTGTATGGCTCTGATCGAGTACCGGTGACCATCGAACTGAAACTGGTCTGCAAACCTGATTGGACTGAAAACTTAGCCTGACCTAGATCCATGGTTAGGAAGCTTAAGTCTGACCTCATGCAAAAAAAGGGCCTCCAGAAGTGCTTCGTTGGATCGGAATAGCCCATATTTAGCTATAACATAAGTATACCATGGCCTTAAGGCCATTTCCATCAGTTCTGGGCCTATATAAGGCCTTAAACCCTCACTCTCTCATCCC
Source organism: Magnolia kwangsiensis (assembly GCA_037074715.1). Lineage (NCBI taxonomy): Eukaryota > Viridiplantae > Streptophyta > Magnoliopsida > Magnoliales > Magnoliaceae > Magnolia > Magnolia kwangsiensis. The sequence goes on from CM073578.1 coordinate 77,883,604, forward strand.
ATACGAATTTGGAAAACCCTAGGAGAGAGAAGAGAGAAAAGAGGAGGAAAGAGAGAGGAAGTGAGAGAGTGTACTGACGTTTATTCTTGGGATTCGATTCCACCACTCCACATGCTTATCCACCACTACCGTATCGCTATTCTGACAATTCTGGTTCTATTTTTAGGTAAGAAATCCTAACCCTAATCTGGTTTAAATATTCAAATAGAGTAAATGGGGAAATAGCTAACCTATTTCATCCTATAGGTTGCCGTTATACCGTAGACAAAGATGTAATGTTCACACTGAGTTCATTATGAGTCTACCGGTGAAAGGTGTGGACTATAAATGTTTAGGTTATGGTTTTCAAGGCTTTTAATGTCAATAATAGTTTATGACTGACTTAATTGTTGTCATGTGTGCTTAGATACGAAGTTTTTCATATATTACATATAGGTATAAACTATGTTGATTTTAATGCATTCTATGTGTTTGTTGAAATGATTAAATGAACATGAAATTATGATTTGTGCTTGTTATGATTGATGTTTAAGAATACATGCTTGATGTACATGTAGCAACTCCCTTGTAAAAGGATTTTCTATAATACCTGTTATAACTACCTTATTATATGAATTTAATATGTGTAGACTGTGTTTGTAAAAATGTCTGAATCAACTAATAGTTAGTAAATTGTACTTTGTGTGAATGTTGAGATATGATTCTTAACCACCTTAACTATGTGTATGATTTTCTCCATGTATTTTATATTATAGTGTCTGTGTAGGTAAGGAATGTATATGTGTGTGAATTCATGTTTAAGTTGTATTTCATAAAATGCTCGAATAATTCTATGACTTAAGTTATTGATCCGTTACTGCTTTGTTTATCTCATATGATTCCTTGTTGTATTTGAATGTGGTTGGGACTATGATATAGTCTAAGTAATCGGTAACAGGCCTTGATTAGGTGGCTAAGGTTGTTTGTCACAAAGGACGTGTTCGATGAATCCAAGCTGTACTTCGGTCGACGACAGTGGTTAAACCACACAGAGTGCTTACACACTTCATGTCGATTAACTCGATGTGCGCTTGTGCTAGTTGATCTCGTTAAGTAACCCGATTGGGCCAATATATGTTCACCATGTATGAACGCTACTGCTTGAATCTAAGGTACCAAACTTACCAGTGAAAACTCCATTAACCTTGGTACCTCGATTCGCTGAGCCGGACATGGTGGTATGGGACACCGTGGTTGAGCTGTCAACCTACACTGGGGCGACGAGCCTCCCTGTAGTGACTAGTGAGTAAACTAGACTCGTGAGCTGAATACAGTGGTATGGGACAGTGTATTCGAACTGTCAGCCTACATTGATCAAGTGACGAGCCCTTTGTAGTGACCTCGAGCATACTTTAAAGCTGCATTAAGGCAGCGAGTCTTTCCGTAGCAACTAGATTATAAACTAGTCCTACACTGATCAGGTGACGAGCCCTTTGTAGTGACTTAAAACCACAATATCATATGAGATTTACTAGGACTAAAGACCTTAGAATGGATCATTGTTTAGAAATTGATATAAGGGAGGCACCTTAGTTTCTTGATCCTGCTGTATGAAAAGGATTAATATGAACTTGTTAATCATGTTCATACACCGCACTGCATGTGCCGTTTGGCGGTGGGTAGTGCACTGAGGAAGTAACTGACATGTGCAGCCATAAGATGAAGATCGCAGAGGGAGTGGGCGAGGGCATGCATCATTACTACATACCATTCTTGCATTAATCAAAGTACTTAGGACTTGTTTGTTGTACTGCTTTATCATTACTTCTTGACTGAATTGATAACATGTTAACCTTTGCTTTATTGTCCCACTGAGTTGGTCACTCACTCCCATGTTATGGGATGGTGTTTTAAATACTCACCAGACCCTGTTTTAGTCTCAGATGATATCGATGCGTATGAGGCAGAGCCGAACTTTTATGACGATGAGAAGGGTTTCTTCTATATGCAGCTATCAAGCGGGTCATGTAGACCATGTTCTGATCGATGGGGTTATAGGGATCCTGATTAGATACCATTACACTTGTTATTTTCTACTTTTGGAACACCCATGTATATTCATTTCGACCATTTTTTGAGTATACATGTATATATTTAACCTGGTAACATGTTCACACTATGGAGACTTACGACAGTTTATATATTTTATATATCTATCATAGTCTTCCGCTTGCGAAATTTAACTATCTCTAGAGTATGATATGCTGTCTTGGTCTAATCCCACTCATGTTAAATGCACCAATATGAATAACATTCAATCATCATTATCCATAATGCATAAGTGATGCATTAGAACTCGGGAGTGGAGTTTAAGCTCGACCCCTGATTTTTAATGGCGTCACAAGATGGTATCAGATCATGATTTGGATTAAACTGGACCTGGATTATGGTAACACGATGTATACTGATGCACTCTGATTTAGGAAGGGGGCAAAGGAATTTAGAGATGGAATTAGGATCCCAAGTTTCACCGACAGGCGAGATTGACTATACTAGTTTAGCCCATACGCGTTCAAGATCATGCGAATGGATCTCAATCACCTTTAGACCATTAGTCAACTGTAACACCCAAAATTTTTGCCTACCTGGGGTTAGACGTCCTTAGGCAATGGGTCAACCATAACACCTTAGTAACCTCTCAGAACCCAATTCCAAAGCCATAGGAATCATTTAGAACCTAATTCTTTAGAAATTTAACGTGAATTAGCCAGCGCTACACTAGATTTCCTGCAAAATTAGCACCAACCACTTTAAATACGATCTGTAAGACAAAAACACCTATAGAATCATTGACGCTATATTACCCTGAAATCCAGGATCAAACTCTAAACCTGTTTGTTCTTAAGAACTCTTTGAAACTTTGTATTGGATCTAGACCGTGCGTCGTGAGTCCGGTAGCAATGAACTTAGACCATTATGACCGCATAGTTGGATCTAGACCGTGCGTCGTGAGTCTGTTTTTCATTTCGAATACGTACGAAGAATATGAGATTTAGGGTATTTCAGGTATTTATAGGAAATACTGTATACGTACGTATTTTGCTGATATGATTGCCATGAGTATTTACTGTGTACCTATACTAGTTATACGTGTATGATCTGTTTGGCGAAGAGATTCGCCCTAATGCACATATTGGCCGACATATGCTATGTAGACTAATGTGTGTAGACTAAGTGTTTGTTGAAATGCCTAAATCAACATGATTTACGCCTGCCATATGTTTTGAATGTAAGAACATGATTGTTGTGTATTAGAAAACTCCCTGATATAAGGATCTTTCATATTATATGTTGAAATCAACATACGTCAAGTACGTTGGAGTTGAGTAGTCTAAGTGTTTGTATAAATGTATGTATTAGTAAGTATTGGGTAAATGGTGTTGTAGATTAGCATTGAGACTGGATTCTCAACTAATTTGATGATGTACATGATTTCTTCCATGCTTGTTATATTTCAATTGATTACCTTATGTGTGAAGTACTCGTGTATGGTTAACTGCTTATGATGTATGTTATAATATGCTGATAACATGCTGGAATTTCTTGTATTTCAATTTTGTCTCTCTCATATGATTATTGATTTAGATTACATGTGCTTGGGGCTATACTCTAGTCCAGGCAGTCGGTAACAGTTTAGAATTAGTGGGTGGATTTTATTCGCCACGAAGGATGTGTATGACGAGCCCGAGTCGTACTAGAGTCATCGACAGTGGTTAGGCCACACGAAGTGCTTGTGCACTTCACGTCGGTCGATTCAACGTGCGCTCATGCTTATTGGACTCATCAAGTAACTCGATTGATCGTTGTATGTTCACCTTGTATTCGTCATAACTGCTTGAACCTAGGGTACTGAACTTACCAGTGATAACCCTGATAACCGTGGTACCTTGATCCACTAAGACTCATGAGCCAGGCATGGTGGTATGGGACACCGTGGTCGAGCTGTCAGCCTACGCTGGGGCCACAAACCTCCCCGTAGTGACCAGTGAACAACCCAGACTCTCCTATAAATAGTAAATATATGTATCAATCAGACTTTTGAGCATTTCAATTATGGAATAAATGGGTTAGTTGGATGGATTAGCCTCTCCTACCCCAAAATCATATGCTACATGATGCATAAAATCATTTCAGTTTACGAATTGGCCTCAAAACACCTCAAACGGAGTCGTGAGCCCACCCAAGCTAATCTGACATGATTTGAGGGGGGGGGGGGGGGGGACCACTCATTTTTGGGGCCCACAGGACAGGGGGACCACGCCCTATAGGCCGGGCGTCGCCGGATTTGACTTTGGCCAGCGAGGACCTCGCTGGTTCGGCGTGGCCTCACCGTACAGTGGGCCTCTCTTGGGCCGGGCTTCGGGCCGACTGAGTTTGGGGTGTTGTATGGCTCCTTGGTATTTGGGCCACACCTTAAAACCCTTCTAAACTCCTACCTCCTTCACAAAATACACCTCCAAGTTATCCCTTTCTCACGTTTTTGCTATTTTTTTCCTCTCAAACCCCACTTCCAATCACTCCCATCACTGTCTTCTGCCTCAACCCACGCGCCTCCATCGTCTGCAGTGGTACACATTCCCCTCTCTCTCCATTCTCTCACGTTGGAGCTCTCCCATCCTCCATTTGAAGCTCAAATCGTGTGAGCTTCTAATCCAACCTATTTCACTCTTTTCCCTTTGCAACCCCAGCCTTTTGGGGCCTATTTCCCTCCTCTATCAGACCTAGATTCGTGGCAGCCCAATAGGTCAGCCCCTTTTCTTCATTTCCTTCACTTTTCATGGCTCATTTGAGCTCTTAAGCTCTCATTTGAGCCTTAAACTTATGGAAACCTACTTACCCATCCCATTTCCCCACTTCCTTCGCTTGAGGAGTATTGAGAATACATGGTCGATAGAGCTCTAATGGGCAATAGACAGTATTAAGCGAGACAGTATTAAAGAAGGTAAGTCAGGACCGTGGTAGAAGTCCTTTGATAGAATTAGGCATCTATGTCATTGTCCTGTATATTGTTTGAATACTGTTTTAAGGATTTTGCATTTGGTTGTTGATGGGTCTAGTGATGTCATAGGTAGAAAATGTGTTGTGCTTAGTGGTTTGGGCTTAGCATAGCCGCAGTCGTCTCTGTCATAATGCATGTGGAATTTTATTCCATGTATTGTGACAAATTTTGTTAAATGAAGTGCATGCCGTTTCGTTCGCTGTAAGGTATTGTCCCTAGATTGGGTATATCCTATGGTTCCACTACCATGATTGGAATGTATACGATTAAAAGTAAATCCCAGGATTAAGCTTACAAATAAAATTTTATCCTACCCCACCCTCCTACCAAGCATGTCACTCCCAATCCCGACATGTGATTAGTAATGCGGTCCCAGTTAACACAACTTGAGACCACTGGCCATATCGGCCCTTGGCATTTTGGACCTAGAGTTAGTACTTCTAGATTTGAAAGATCTGACGATATAGGAAATCCAATTCCATTTAGACAATCGTGACCATAAGCGATAGAATAATTCCCTGTATTAGAAATGGTACGAAACCATCTAGCATATGAGCCTAAACTTTGGATTACAACTAGTGTTACAGACTAGGCAACTAGTTGTATTAAACAGTGTAAAGCCTATACATGCTAAGGATAGTAGGTTAACTTTGGTTGGAGTAGAACCTCATTCCTTAGATAGATCCCCTTAATACTTATAGGCTTCTGTTATAACCCTTAGGAAAGTTGATTTAACTTAGAACCATTCACTCTCAGGGAAAACTTATAAATTCCTCAGATTGAACTTAGAATAGACCAGCACACCCCTTAGAATTCTCCTTAGAATTGCCTTCCCAAAGACTCATTGCATTCGGGAACACCGAGTAAAGGAACTGTATATGTAAGCGATGTATTCACGGTTTGAATCGATTTCTTAATCCTAGTAGTTACTAATGAATCCAATGCTCTGATCAAGTAGAAGATCGGCATCGACTCGGATTAAGAACTGATACAACAAGTTTTCTATCCTGATTAGACAGAAGGTTCAATGTATTCAGCTTAGACCCACTACACAACTTTTCTTCCGTGTTGGCCCGACCACCTACAACTAAAAGTTATTGCTTTACCTTTGGGAAATGTTGAGGACATACAGCCAATAGAGAATAGACCTCTTGCCACAAACTCACATCCGTCCTTGAAATCAACCACAACACTCATTACTTCAGCTTTTTTCTACAACCATAGGTACCAATGCCATAGAACGCATCATTAGCAAAGGAAGACCAATGTAGTGAGAGGTTGTTTCCCATTTCATGTCAAGGATAGGCCCTAAGTTACACCTCGTTCTGATATACGGATCGAGACATAAATTCTTGAGCCTTAAGTAGAACTAAGTTTTAAGGGGGTAGAACATTTTGAGCCCAATCTAGTTAGGTCAGGCAATGCAACCATTAGACTAGAGTGGCGCAGCGGAAGTGTGGTTAGCCCCTTCCCCACTGGCCCAGGATCGAAACAGTTGGTTTAGGTTATACGTAAGGTTAAGTCATTAAATAGAATCTGAACCTTCCTTAGAATGTCAATACGAAAGTCTCTCTAGGAACTCATTAACCTTAGCCAATTTCGGGGATGAAATTTTGTTTTAAGGGGGATAGATTGTAACACTCTGGATTTTTGCCAACCTGGGATTAGATGTCCTTAGGCAATGGGTCAACCATAACACCTTGGTAACCTCTCAGAACCTAATTCCAAAACTAAGAAATCGTTTAGAATGAAATTCTTTAGAAATTTAACGTGAATTAGCCAGCATTACGTTAGATTAGCTGTGAAATTAGCACTGATCGCTTTAAATACGATCTGTAAGACCCAAAACCTGTAAAATCATTGACGTTACGTTACCCTAAAATCTTGGATCAAACTCTAAACCCGTTTACCCTCACGAACCCTTTGAAACTTGATATTGGATCTACACCGCGCGTCGAAAGGCCGATAGCGATAATCTTAGACAATTACGACCGCCTTGTTGGACTTGACAATTATTTCGAAATTCAAGCCCAACTGATGTTTTGAGGCTATTTCATTGAGCCTGGAGCAGGGAGTGAGGGAAAGAGTGAAATTCATAAAAAATTAAATGTCATTTAAATAAATCTGGCACGTTTCGCTTGCGGGTTAAGTATAAGCATTCAGACCGTCGAAATCTGACCCAAATACACCCTCGGATTAGGGAACATTTCTCACCCAGGTCAGTGTACTTGGAATCCTCGATTGAGTCTCCGTGACCACTGAACTGAAACTGGTCCGCCACGTGCGATCTGGGAACTCTACCGGACTGAAAACTTGGTGTGAGTAGGATCCAATATCCATGAGCTTAAGTCCGACCGCGTTCGGCTAGGGGACCTCCCAAAATGCTCTTTTGGATCGGAAAAGACTCGATTTGGCTATAACCCAAGTATACCTTGACTTAAGGTGTGTTTTGATTATGTTTGGGCTTATAAAAGGAGATTAAACCCTTAGCCTTCTAACCCATACGAATTTGGGGAAAACCTTAGAGAGAGGAGAGAAAAGAGAGAGAAAGTGAGGGAGAAGCTGGTGATTTCTCGTGGGATTCTTCCCTGTTGCTCTACGTGCCGAAGCCACCTACCTGCAGCACTTTTTCGGTGACTCCGGCTTCGTTCTAGGTAAGAAAACCCTAACCTTAGCCTGTTTTAGGAATTCGATCAATGCAAGTAGCGAAGTAGCTGATGTATCTTGTGAATTAGGTCGTCATATCGACGTTGACGAAGTGTAGAGTTTCTATTCGATTCGTTACACTTCTACGGTGAAAGGTGCAGATTTTAGACGCTTAGATTACCTGTTTTTAAAGCTTTCAATGTCGTTTAATAGTAGATTGCTGATGAGGATGCTATTTGACATGTACAACATGCTGTCCATTTTTCATTCCGTATACGTACGAAGAATATGAGATTTAGGGTATTTTAGGTATTTGTAGGAAATACTGCATATGTACGTATTTTACCGATATGATTGCCATGGATATTTTTCGTGTATTTATACTAGTTATGGATGTACGATCTGTTTGGCGAAGAGATTCGCCCTAATGCACATATTGGCTGACATATGCTATGTAGACTAATGTGTGTAGACTAAGTGTTTGTTGAAATGCCTAAATCAATATGATTTATGTCTGCCATATGTTTTGAATGTAAGAACATGATTGTTGTGTATTAGACATCTCCTCGATATAAGGATTTGTCATATTATATGTTGAAATCAACATACGTCAAGTACGTTAGAGTTGTGTAGTCTAAGTGTTAGTATAAATGTATGTATTAGTAAGTATTGAGTAAATGGTGTTATAGATTAGCGTTGAGATTGGATTCTCAACTAATTTGATGATGTACATGAATTCCACCATGCTTGTTGTATTGAATTGATTACCTTATGTTTGAAATACTCGTACATGGTTAACTTCTTATGATGTATGTTATAACATGCTGATAACATGTTGGAATGTCTTGTATTTCGATTCTGTCTCTCTCACGTGATTATTGATTCACATTACATGTGCTTGGGGCTATACTCTAGTCCAGGCAGTCGGTAACAGTTTAGAATTCGTGGTCGGATTCTATTCACCACGAAGGATGTGTATGACGAACTCGAGTCGTACTAGAGTCGTCAACAGTGGTTAGGCCACACGAAGTGCTTGTGCACTTCATGTCGGTCGATTCGACGTGCGCTCGCGCTAGTTGGACTCATCAAGTAACCTGACTGACCATTGTATGTTCACCTTGTATTCGTCATAACTGCTTGAACCTAGGGTACTAAACTTACCATTGGAAAGCCCCTCTAACCTTGGTACCTCGATCCCCTAAGACTCATGAGCCAGGCATGGTGGTATGAGACACCGTGGTCGAGCTGTTGGCCCACGCTGGGGCCACAAACCTCCCCGTAGTGACCAGTGAGCACCCAACTCTAAGCAGATTATGGTGGTATGGAACACTATATTCTTGTTGTCAGCCTACATTGATAAGGTGATGGGGGAGTGGAGCAACGAGTGCGAGCAACGGCCCTGGTAGCCCTTTGTATTGACCTTGAGTTTATCCTGACACTACATGGGGGCGACGAGTCCTGATGTAGTCTTAAGGATATAAGAGCATGATAGGAGTGACGACCCTAGATAGGATCATTGTTTGAGTATTGATATAAGGGAGGTACCTTAGTTTTCCAATCCCGCTGTATGAAATGGACTAATAACAACTCGGTAATCATATCCACGTCGTACTGCATGTGCCTGGAAGATGTGAAGCACTGTGGGAAGAAAGCATGCCGCGGACGCAGATAGGTCACAAGAGGGAGTATGTCGGTGAGGGCATCCATCATGTCAATTCATCCATGCATTAATCACAGTATTTAAGAATGTTTATTTTGTTTGCTTTATCATTATGGGGTGATGGATTTGATAACATGTTAATCTTTGTTCTATGATTCCACTGAGTTAGCTACTCACTCCCACGTTACGGGATGGTGTTTCGGACACCCACCAGTCCCTATTTTAGTTTCAGATGAGGGCGCTGCTTGTGTAGTGAAGCTGGACTTGTATGATGTTGAGGACTTCTCCTCCATATTTTGATCGACGGGATTACAGGGAGGTTGATTAGATGCCATGACACTTGTCATTTTATATTTTTGGAGCACTCATGTATATTCTTTTCTTTCTATTTTGGAGTATACATGTATTTAGTTAACCTGGTAACATGTTCACACTCTGGAGACTTACAATCATTTATATATTTTATATATCTATCACATTCTTCTTCTTGCTAATTTAACTGTCTCTGGAGTATGATATGCTGTTTTGGCTTAGTCTCAATCTTGTTTAATACCATTCTACAGACAACATGCATTTATCATTATCTATGTTGCATAAGTGATGTTCTGAAACTCGGGAGTTGGGTTTCTACCCGACCCTCGATTTTTGGGGCGTTACAGTGGACCTCCAGAAATATTCTTTTGGATCGAGAAAGACCCGATTTGGCTATAACCCAAGTATACTTTGGTTTAAATTCTAAATAGGTGAGTTTCTAACCTATTTAAAGACCTTAAACCCTCTCACATCCCTCCCATATGAATTTGCAAAAACCCTAGGAGAGAGAAGAGAGAAAAGAGAGAGGAAGTGAGGGAGAAGCTGGTGATTTTTTCTGGGATTCTTCCCAGTCTCTCTACGTGCCTCAGCCATCCACCTGCATCCTATTCCGGTGATTCCAACTTTGTTCTAGGTAAGAAAACCCTAACCCTAACCTGTTTTAAGGCTCCTATGGGTACAAGTAGCTAAGTAGCTGACTCACCTTGTGATGTAGGTTGCCAATCAGTCGTTGACGACGACGTAGAGTTCCTATTCGATTCATTACGCTCCTACGGCGTAAGGTGCGGATTTTAGATGCTTAGATTAACTATTTTTTACTTTTTCAATGGAATTTAATGGTAGATTGCTGATAAGGATGCTGTTTGACATGTAGAACATGCTGTCCATTTCTCATTTCGAATACGTACGAAGAATATGAGATTTAGGGTATTTTAGGTATTTATAGGAAATACTGTATACGTACGTATTTTGCTGATATGATTGCCATGAGTATTTACCGTGTACCTATACTAGTTATACGTGCATGATCTATTTGGCGAAGAGCTTCGCCCTAATGCACATATTGGGCGGCATAAGCTATGTAGACTAATGTGTGTAGACTAAGTGTTTGTTGAAATGCCTAAATCAACATGATTTACGCCTGCCATATGTTTTGAATGTAAGAACATGATTGTTGTGTATTAGAAAACTCCCTGATATAAGGATCTGTCATATTATATGTTGAAATCAACATACGTCAAGTACGTTGGAGTTGAGTAGTCTAAGTGTTTGTATAAATGTATGTATTAGTAAGTATTGGGTAAATGGTGTTGTAGATTAGCATTGAGACTGGATTCTCAACTAATTTGATGATGTACATGATTTCCTCCATGCTTGTTGTATTTCAATTGATTACCTTATGTGTGAAGTACTCGTGTATGGTTAACTGCTTATGATGTATGTTATAATATGCTGATAACATGATGGAATTTCTTGTATTTCAATTTTGTCTCTCTCATATGATTATTGATTTAGATTACATGTGCTTGGGGCTATACTCTAGTCCAGACAGTCGGTAACAGTTTAGAATTCGTGGGTGGATTCTATTCGCCATGAAGGATGTGTATGACGAGCTCGAGTAGTACTAGAGTCATCGACAGTGGTTAGGCCACAAGAAGTTCTTGTGCACTTCATGTCGGTCGATTCAACGTGCGCTCATGCTTATTAGACTCATCAAGTAACCCGATTGATCGTTGTATGTTCACCTTGTATTCATCATAACTGCTTGAACCTAGGGTACTGAACTTACCAGTGATAACCCTGATAACCGTGGTACCTTGATCCACTATGACTCATGAGCCGGGCATGGTGGTATGGGACACCGTGGTCGAGTTGTCGGCCTACGCTGGGGCCACAAACCTCTCCGTTGTGACCAGTGAGCAACCCAGACTCGTGAGCAGATTATGGTGGTATGGGACACTATATTCTTGCTGTCGGCCTACAGTGATAAGGTGATGGGGGAGTGGTGTAACGAGTTCGTGCAGCAGCCCTGACATCCCTTTGTAGTGACCTCGAGCGTACTCTGAGTCTACGTGAGGCGACGACCCTTCCGTAGTAACAAGAGTACAACTAGGCCTGTATTGATAAGTTGATGGGGGAGTGGAGCAACGAGTGCGTGCAACAGCCCTGACAGCCCTTACAGTGACTTAGAAATATATCATCGTATGAGACTACTAGGAGTGACGACCCTAGATAGTATCCTTATTGGGAATGATATAAGGGAAGTACCTTAGTTTTCCAATCCTGTTGTATGAAAAGGACTAATAATAACTCGGTAATCATATTCATATCGCACTGTATGTGCCTGGAAGATGTGGAGCACTGAGGGAAGAAAGCATGCCGCAGACGTAAAATGGTGTCGCATGAGGGAGTATGTTGGCTAGGGCATTCATCATGTCATTTCATTCTTACATTAATCACAGTGTTTAGGAATGTTTGATTGCTTGCTTTACCATTATCATGTGATGGATTTGATAACATGTTAACCTTTGCTCTATGATTCCACTGAGTTAGCTACTCACTCCCACGTTACGGGACGGTGTTCCGAACACCCACCAGACCCTGTTGTAGTTTCAGATGATGGAGCGGCCAACGAAAGAGAACTGGACTTGTATGATGATGAGTAGGATTTCTCCTATAGGCAGTTATCAGGCGGGTCTATGTTTACCGTGTTCTGATCGATGGGATTACAGGGAGGTTGATTGATGCCATGACACTTGTCATTTTATATTTTTAAAGCACTCATGTATATTCTTTTTGATCATTTTTGGAGTATACATGTATATGTTTAACCTGGTAACATGTTCACACTCTGGAGACTTACAATAGTTCATATATTATATATATTTATCACATTCTTTCGCTTGCTAATTTAACTGTCTCTAGAGTATGATATGTTGTTTTGGCTTAATCCACTTCATGTTTTATGCACTATTACAATCGACATTCATCCATCATTGAAAATATTGCATAAGTGATGTTCTGGAACTCGAGAGTGGAGTTTATGCTCGACCCCCGATTTTCAGGGCGTTACAGATGGTATTAGAGCATGATTTGGATTAAACTGGACCTGGATTATGGTCACACACCGCACACTGATGCCAATTTAATGTAGGAGGGTGCGAGAACAATCTTGAAATAAGTTTAGGACCTCCAGTTTGTTTGTCGCTGAAAGTTTACTGAAAATGATCGCCGAGATCGAGTCCGTACACACTCCTGATCACATACAAGGACTCCAAATCACTCCTAGACTGTCTATCGATAGGTTTAGACCCCTATTGATCCTATTCCAGCCTCCAAAAATTGCTAAAGACGATTATACTTCAGAAATGACCCAAACTAGTCCAAATAGGCTCAGAACGGAGGTAGGGCCCAATCGGGGCAGTTTTAGGGGGACTTAGGGGGAACCCACATCATTTTGGACCTAAGGGGGGGAGGACCTCGCCTAAATGGCGAGCCCTCGCCGAACAGTCCAGAGATCGGCTAGGACCTCACCGACCAGCGGGCTCGGCCGGGCAGGCCGGTCTGGCCGACCGAGTTTGGGGTGTAGTATGACCCCCTGGTGTACGGTCGGTCGTGTAAAACTCCTTAAAAGTCACCCCTCCTTCACAAAGTGACCCCCTAAGCTCTCATTTCTCTCCCAAACATCTGATTTTTAGCAAAAATCACCCCTCCAATCACTTCCTCTTTCATTTTCGTGCACCACTGTCCCTACCCATTCAAAACCCATCCCCGCTGCTGTCTACACTCTCTATCCTCTCTCATTTGACCTCTCAAATTCCCATTTTATTCCTCATAGGCGTGGGAACTTCATATCCCACCTTGTTCTTCTTAAAAATAAGTTTTTATTTTTACATTTTATTCTCCCAACGGCCCTCTACAGGTACATGCATCTCCCATCTCCTTCTTTTCCTTGCCTTGAGCTCACGAACCCCCTCTTGTGACTCACTACTTCATAACTTAACAATCCATCATAAATGGTTTTATGATGGATGGAATTGTAAAAGCAACAATAAATGGTTTCCAACACCATGTTTGGTGTATGCAATTAAACGTAATTTTGGGCTTTCTTTCAACTTACACTTAGGAATTCTTCATCATGGAATTTGGAAATCCCATCTCACACTTTTCAACACAGGATCCATTTTTCAAAGCCTATGAAATTGATTTGAATCCCAACCCACCCACCTACCAAACATGCCACTCCCAATTCTGAGGTGGGAGTAGGAAAGTAGTCCCATTTAACATAACTTGAGACCACTGGCCACCTATGCCCTTGGAGTTTTGGACTTAGAGTGGTACTCCTAGATTTTGAAAGATCTGACGATATAGAAATTCCAATTTCAATTAGATAATCTTGACCCTGAGCGATAAAACAATTCCCTATAGTGAAAATGGTATGAAACCATCTAGCGTATAAGCCTAGACTTTGGATTACAGCTAGTGAGTTACAGACTAGGCTACTAGTTGTATTAGGCAGTGTAAAGCCTATATATGCTAAGGAATAGTAGGATTGATTTGGTTGGAGTGGGACTCCATTCCTTTGATAGATCCTCATAACATTCATAGGCTCCTTTAGTAGCTCTCAGGAAGCTTACTTTAACTTAGAACCATTCAACCTCAAGGAAAACTTATAAATCCCTCAGATTGAACTTAGACTAAACTAGCACGCCCCTTTGAATTGCCTTCCCCAAGGGCTTATTACATTCGGGAACGCGGAGTAAAGGAACTGTATATATAAGCGAAGTATTCGCGGTTTGAATCGAATTCTCAATCCTAGTGGTTACCAATAAATCTAATGCTCTGATAAAGCAGAAGATCGGCATTGACTTGGATTAAGAATTGATACGACAAATTTTCTGTTATCGCGAGGCAGAAAGTCTATGTATCCGGCTCAGACCTACTACACAACTTTTCTTCTGTGTTGGCCCAACCACCTACAACCAAAAGTTATTGCTTTGCCTTTGAAAAATGTTAAGGACATACAACCAATAGAGATTAGACCTCTTGCCATAAACTTACATCCATCCTTGAAATCAACCACAACACCCATCATTTCAGCTCTTTTTTATAATCATAGGTACCAATACCATAGAACGCATCATTAACAAAGGAAGACCAATGTAGTGAGAGGTTGTTTCCTATTTCATGTCAAGGATAGGTCCTAAGTAACACCTCGTTCCGATATACGGATCGAGACATAGATTCTTGAGTCTTAAGTAGAACTATATTTTTAAGGGGGGTAGAACGTATTGAGCCCAACCTACTTAGGATTATCTAATACAACCGTTGGATCAGAGTAGCGCAGCGAAAGCGTGGTTAGCCCTTTCCCCACTGGCCCAGGATCGAAGGAAATTTAGGGAAACAATTAAGGCTTAAGTGTTGAACCTATGCATATTAAATCATAGGCCTAGCAGTGTGAGCAGGCGAAGGTCAATGTATCCATAAACCTACTCATTAAATATGAGCATAATAGAAGCCTTGACTGATTCTATACGATTAGGAATCCTTTAGGATGATCTATTAAAGTGTTTATTAATCCCTACCTTGGACATAAATTTAGGCGAGAACTCTCCTAGATCAAGATCCAAAGCACAACCTTATAAATAGGACTTTTGAACCTTTTAGTGATTGACATTCCCTAAGCTTTTAGAGTGATCGGACCACGGAGTTACTGAAATGAACAAATACGAAACGTTCGCAGCTTGACAAAAATTCTCAATCTTGGATGACTACCAATGGACTCACTACTTAGCCGAGCATAAGACCAGGATCCACCAAGATTTAGAAGGGATACAACGTTGTCTACCCTGGCCAGGCGGACATTCGATGTATCGGGATCAAGCCCACTACAACCGTCTCTCTGTACTGGTCAACCACTGAAAATATATATCTTACTCTAAGTAGATGGGAATTATCGTTAAGATGCCAAACAGGTAAAGAAATAAATTGTAGCAAACCGTTAGGGTGTAAGTAATGCATAAAGAAGTAAGTTTTAAGGGGGGTAGAACAAAAGGAACCAGATTTATATAGATCGTATACACCCTACCACGTATAGAAACATGAAATCAACAAAACTGAGGTGAAGGAAATGATTTATCTTTCCTTATTACCCTTAGGAAAATTTCAGGGATGAAATTTTATTTTAAGGGGGGTAGATTGTAACACTCCGAATTTTTACCTACCTGGGATTAGACATCCTTAGGCAATGGGTCAACCATAACACCTTGGTAACCTCTCAGAACCCAATTCCAAAGCCAGAGAAATCATTTAGAACCTAATTCTTTAGAAATTTAACGTGAATTAGCCAGCGCTACACTAGATTTCCTACAAAATTAGCACCAACTACTTTAAATACGATCTGTAAGACCCAACACCTATAGAATCATTGATGGTATATTACCCTGAAATCCAGGATCAAACTCTAAACCTGTTTGTTCTCAAGAACTCTTTGAAACTTTGTATTGGATTTAGACCGCGCGTCGTGAGTCTGGTAGCAATGAACTTAGACCATTATAACCACGTAGTTGGACTTGACTATCACCTCGAAAATCAAGCCCAACTGATGTTCTGAGGCTATTTCATTGAGCCTGGAGCAAGGAGTATGAGAAAGAGTGAAATTCTTTATAAATTAAATGTGATTTAAATAAATCTGGCACGTGTCGCTTGCGAATTAAGTATAAGCATTCAGACCGTCGGAATCTGACCCAAATACACCCTCGGATCAGGGAACATTTTCCACTCAGGTCAGTGTACTTGGAATCCTCGATCGAGTCTCAGTGACCGCTGAACTGAAACTGGTCCGCCACGTGCGATCTGGAAATCCTATCGAACTGAAAATGTAATGTGATCAGGATCCAGCATCCAAAAGCTTAAGTCCGACCACATTCAGTCAGGAGACCTCCAGAAATGTTCTTTTGGATCGGGAAAGACCCGATTTGGCTATAACCCAAGTATACTTTGGTTTAAAGTCTAAATAGATGAGTTTCTAACCTATTTAAAGACCTTAAACCCTCTCACATCCCTCGCATATGAATTTACAAAAACCCTAGGAGAGAGAAGAGAGAAAAGAGAGAGGAAGTGAGGGAGAAGCTGGTGATTCTTCCTGGGATTCTTCCCAGTCTCTCTACGCGCCTCAGCCATCCACCTGCATCGCTATTCCTGTGATTTCAACTTCGTTCTAGGTAAGAAAACCCTAACCCTAACCTATTTTAAGGCTCCTATGGGTACAAGTAGCTAAGTAGCTGACTCACCTTGTGTTGTAGGTTGCCAATCAGTCGTTGACGACGACGTAGAGTTCTTATTCGATTCATTACGCTCCTACGGCGTAAGGTGCGGATTTTAGATGCTTAGATTACCTGTTTTTAACTTTTTCAATGGAATTTAATGGTAGATTGCTGATAAGGATGCTGTTTGACATGTAAAACATGCTGTCCATTTTTCATTTTGAATACGTACGAAGAATATGAGATTTAGGGTATTTTAGGTATTTATAGGAAATACTGCATATGTACGTATTTTGCTGATATGATTGCCATGAGTATTTACCATGTACCTATACTAGTTATACGTGCATAATCTATTTGGTGAAGAGATTCGCCCTAATGCACATATTGGGCGCATATGCTATGCAGACTAATGTGTGTAGACTAAGTGTTTGTTGAAATGCCTAAATCAACATGATTTATGCCTGCCATATGTTTTGAATGTAAGAACATGATTGTTGTGTATTAGACAACTCCTTGATATAAGGATCTGTCATATTATATGTTGAAATCAACATATGCCAAGTACGTTGGAGTTGAGTAGTCTAAATGTTTGTATAAATGTATGTATTAGTAAGTATTGGGTAAATGGTGTTGTAGATTAGCGTTGAGACTGGATTGTCAACTAATTTGATGATGTACATGATTTCCTCTATGCTTGTTGTATTTCAATTGATTACCTTATGTGTGAAGTACTCGTGTATGGTTAACTGCTTATGATGTATGTTATAATATGCTGATAACATGATAGAATTTCTTGTATTTCAAGTCTGTCTCTCTCATATGATTATTGATTTAGATTACATGTGCTTGGGGCTATACTCTAGTCCAGGCAGTCGGTAATAGTTTAGAATTCGTGGGTGGATTCTATTCGCCACGAAGGATGTGTATAACGAACCCGAGTCGTACTAGAGTTTTCGACAGTGGTTAGGCCACACGAAGTGCTTGTGCACTTCATGTCGGTCGATTCAACTTGCGCTCGTGCTAGTTGGACTCATCAAGTAACCCGATTGACCATTGTATGTTCACCTTCTATTCGTCATAACTGCTTGAACCTAGGGTACTGAACTTACTAGTGATAACCTTGATAACCGTGGTATCTTGATCCACTAAGACTCATGAGTCGGGCATGGTGGTATGGGACACCGTGGTCGAGCTGTCGGCCTACGCTGGGGCCAGAAACCTCCCCGTAGTGACCAGTGAACAACCCAGACTCGTGAGCAAATTATGGTGGTATGGGACACTATATTCTTGTTGTCGGCCTACACTGATAAGGTGATGGGGGAGCGGTGCAACGAGTGCATGCAACAGCCCTGACAGCCCTTTGTAGTGACCTCGAGCGTACTCTGAGTCTACGTATGGCGATGACCCTTCTGTAGCAACAAGAGTATAATTAGGCCTGTATTGATAAGGTGATGGGGGAGTAGAGCAACGAGTGCGTGCAACAACCCTGTCAGCCCTTGTAGTGACCTAGAAATATATCATCGTATGAAACTACTAGGAGTGACGACCGTAGACAGGATCCTTGTTGGGAATGATATAAGGGAAGTACCTTAGTTTTCCAATCCTGCTATATGAAAAGGACTAATAACAACTAGGTAATCATATTCATATCGTACTACATGTGCCTGGAATATGTGGAGCACTGAGGGAAGAAAGCATGCCGCGGACGTAAGATGGTGTCGCATGAGGGAGTATGTTGGTGAGGGCATCCATCATGTCATTTCATTCTTTCATTAATCACAGTGTTTAGGAATGTTTGATTGCTTGCTTTACCATTATCGCGTGACGGATTTGATAACAGGTTAACCTTTGCTCTATGATTCTACTGAGTTAGCTACTCACTCCCACGTTACGGGATGGTGTTCCGGACACCCACCAGACCCTGTTGTAGTTTCAGATGATGGCGCGGCCTGTGAAAGGGAGCCGGACTTGTATGATGATGAGAAGGATTTCTCCTATAGACAGTTATCAGGTGGGTGTATATAAACCGTGTTCTGATCGACGGGATTACAGGGAGGTTGATTTGATGCCATGACACTTGTCATTTTTTATTTTTGGAGCACTCATGTATATTCTTTTTGATCATTTTTGGAGTATACATGTATATGTTTAACCTGGTAACATGTTCACACTCTGGAGACTTACAATAGTTCATATATTATATATATTTATCACATTCTTCCGCTTGATAATTTAACTGTCTCTGGAGTATGATATGCTATTTTGGCTTAATCCACTTCATGTTTTATGCACTATTACAGCCGACATTCATCTATCATTGAAAATATTGCATAAGTGATGTTCTGGAACTCGGGAGTGGAGTTTATGCTCGACCCCCGATTTTCAGGGCATTACATCAACAAATCTAAAAAGGGCGTGGATAGGTGCGCGGACAGTTAGGGAAAACGGACCCTACAGGCCTAGGGACCTAAACTAAGAAATTTAGAGGGGAGTGATGAGATAACTAGGACCTTGGGAATGAGGATTATAGGAAATCTAACAGTTAGAAAACCCAATGAATTTATAACGTGAACCCTAAAACGTCCTTAGCTGATATGGTCATGTGTGAAGTTCTCGAGCGCAGTTAAATTTTGAGTCAACTAAATTCTAATCAGACAACTTAAACATAGACTTTAGATTACGACTAGTGGATTACCGCTATTCATAAGTGAAGACTAGGCTACTGGTTATACTAAGGAATGTAAAAGACTAATTATGCTAAGGTAATTGAATGATAGACTTAGTTAGTCGACTTGATTAGCTTAGAGTGGGGCCTCATTCTTTCATTGGATTCCCTTGATACTTATAGGCTTCTTTAATACCTCTTAGGAAAGCTGTTTTGATTTAGAAAATCATCACGTTCACAGAAAACTTATGTATCCCTCGGATAAACCAGCACGGCCTTTAGAATTGCCTTCCCAAGGACATATTACAATTGGGAACACGGGGTAGAGAAACTATATATAAGCGACGTATTCACTATTTGAATCGAATTCTCAATCCTGGTAGTTACCACTAAACTTAATGCTTTGATTAAATAGAAGATCGGGAACAACTAGGATTATACGACAAATTTCTGTAATAGCTAGCCAGAAGGTTTGTGTATCCGCTTTAGACCCACTACATAATTTTCCTTCCGTGTTAGCCCGACCACTTACAACTTAAAGTTTATTACTTCACCTTTAGGAAGTGTTAAGAATATATAGCCAATAGAGATTAGGCATCTTTCCACAAACTCACATCCGTCCCTGAAAGCAACCACAACACCCATCATTTAAGCTTCTTTTTATAACCATAGGTACCAATGCCATAACACATATCATCGATGGGAGGAAGACCAATGTATTGAGAGATTGTTTCCCATTTCATGTTAAGAATAGGTCCTAAATTTCACCTTGTTCTGACATACAGATCAGGACATAGATTCTTGAACCCTGAGAGTAGAAATAATTTTTAAGGGGGATAGAACATTATGGGCCCAATTTAGTTAAGTCAGTCTGTACATCCACTTGATCAGAGTGGCACAACAGAAGTGTGGTTGGCCCCTTTCCCACTGGCCCAGGATCGAAGGAAACTGATCCAGTTTAGACGAAATTTTTTAAATTTGGTCGAGTTAGAGACCTTTTTAGGATGACCTATAAGATGTTTATTAACTCCCATCATAGACATAAATTAAGACGAGGAATCTTTTAGACTAAGACCCAAATAGAAAATTTGAACCTTTCAGTGTTGGGCATTCCCTATGCTTTTGGTGAGATTAGACTACGGAGTTACTGAAATATACAACTGCGAAGCATTTGCGGTTTGACCCAATTCTCAATCCTAGGTGACTTCCAATAGACTCACTGCTTTGACTAAGAAGAAGACCAAAATCTACTAAGACTAGGAAGGGATACAATGAGCCTTCTACCCTAGTCAGGTAGGTGATCAAAGTGATCAAACCCATTACAACCGTCTCTCTGTATTGGTCGACCATTGAAAACATATATCTTACTCTAATTAGGTGGGAATCATCATCAAGACTCCAAATAGATAAAGATCTTATAAAACTCTGTATTTGGGTAACAAAAACCTTGAGGGGAGCGCATTTCCTTTATGCGTCCATTGAACATCCAGATTGCATAAATCCTTAGTTAGCATGTGTTTTTCAGTCTGTGAAGGTTTTTCAGACAATGTATGAATGGGAACTCCCTTATTATTCACAGGAATTTCCATAAGAGCTGAAATCAAGTGACGATCAACATCAAATGGTCCTTCCCTTGTGGCAATTTTAAACGTTAGATTTTTCAGTGAAAATTCACATATGTAAGCAAACATAGATTGGGCAATGGACCGGTATGCTGGCCACCCCAATGTAATAAGTTATCCCAACCTACAGCTTGGAGCATAGGAAGGATATCAAAAGGATTAGTATGATTAATATCAACAGGATGTTCAACAATAACATTACGTAATCTAATGTCCTGAACAAAGGATGGATCATCCTCGGGAGCCCTAAGATGGCACTTAGTGATAGAGGCCGATCTGGAGGAAGATGGATCACGGGAAGTTATTTTTCTCCCCCTAGATGCCATTTACAACTTGGATTTCAAGAAAATAAGAAGTTACAAAAGATTGAGAAGTGGGTTTTCTCAAATCAGATTTTCAAAAGAAAAACCCCAAATCACAACGAAATTTGAAATAGAAAACTTCACGAGAGAAATGGAAGTAATCTAGACACAAATCTACAAGAAAAATGCAAATGGAGCACTAACCATGAAGATTTCGAAGGTTGGCTTCGACTAGTCGGACGTTGGCTCGTTGGTGAGTGAAAAAGAAATGAGGAAGATGAAGTGTTTTCCCCAAATTAAAGTGATTTCACAAGTTTCTCAACTGGTCGTGGATGTACACGACCAGTCGTACCACAAATGGTCGTGTATATTCACGATCGGTCGAGGACCAGTGTAACACCCTGAAAATCGGGGGTCGTGTATAAACCCGACTCCTGTGTTTCAGATTGTCACTTATGCAACAAAAATGATTACGATTCAATATTGTCTGAGTTAAAGCATTCACATGAGTAAAAGTATACCAAAATTGCAATTCATACTCCAGATTCAGTGATAAAAGCAAGCGGAAGACTAAAGGATATACATATCACTGTATGAAAAATAAAATAGATCTTAACTGTCTCCAAAGTATGAATACATCTCTGAGTCTCATATACATGTAAATAAACAGAATCAAAATATCAAAAGTAGTCCCACTGAGAAGTCCCGTCAATCCAGGCCACCTAAGCAAAGCCGTCGTGGTACTACATAATCCGGCTTTGCCTCCTGAATCGCTGCCTCACCTACATCTAAGACAGGGTCTGGTGGGTGTTGCAAACACCATCCCGTAATGTGGGAGTGAGTAGCTAACTCAGTGGAATAATAGAGCAAAGATTAACATGTTCTCAAATCAATCATGCGATAATAGTAAAGAAGTAAATCAAACATTCCTAATACTGTTGTTAATGCAATATGACATGACATGATGGATGCCCTCACCGACGATCTCCCTAATACGACACCATCTTACGCCCGCTGCATGCTTTCTTCCCACAGTGCTCCACATCTTCCAGGCACATGCAATGTGATGGTGATATGATTACCGAGTTATTATTAGTCCATTCATACAGGAGGATTGGGAAACTAAGGTACTTCCCTTATATCAATCCCAACATAGATCCTGTCTAGGGTCGTCAGTCCTAGTAATCTCATACGATGTATATTTTGTAGGTCGCTGCAAGGGCTGCCAGGGCTGTTGCTCGCACTCGTTGCACCGCTCCCCCATCACCTTATCAATACAGGCCTACTGTACTCTCATTGCTACGGAAGGGTCTTCGCCTCCCGCAGACTTAGAATACGCTCGCGGTCACTACAAAGGGCTCATCGCCTGATCAGTGTAGACCGACATCAAGAATATAGTGTCCCATACCACTAATCTGCTCACGAGTCATAGGTGCATACTGGTCACTACGGGAAGGTTTGTGGCCCTAGCGTAGGCCGACGCTCGACCACGGTGTCCCATACCACCATGCCCGGCTCATGAGTCTTCATGGATCAAGGTACCATGGTTAATAGGGTTTACAATGGTAAGTTCAGTACCCTAGGTTTAAGCAGTTATGACTCATACAAGGTGAACATACAATGGCCAGTCGGGTTACTTGACGGGCTCGACAAGCACGAGCGCATCTCAGGTCAAACGACATGAAGTGCATAAAATAATTCGTGTGGCCGAACCACTGCTGTCAACTCCAAAACACGATTCGCGTTCATCGACACGTCGTTCGTGACAAAGGTAAGCCAACCACGAATTTACTCGGTTACCGACTGCCTGGACTAGGTATAATCCCAAACAGTTATGAATCCACATCAGCAATCATATAAGAGTAATGGAAGTGAAATACAACAATGTGAGCATGTTAACACATGTTATAACATATAATGAAATCATGCGTATAGCCAACATTTAGGAAGTCATTTACATCAACATATTATTTAGGAATTCTATCTCAAACTAATTCATAACACCATTTAAATCAATACATACTAATACACACATTTATACAAACACTTAGTCTACACCCTTAAGTCTACATATAGTATGTCGACTCAAAGTGTGCATTTGGGCGAATCTCTTTGCCAAACTGATTATGCACGCATTCCTAATATCCTAATGCAACAAGAAGTCATGTCAAACATATCAGCAAAATATGGATGAAAACAGTATTTCCTACAAATGACTAAAATGCCATAAATCTCATATTTTTCATCTGCTTACGAAACAGGAAACGGACAACATGTTGTACATATCAAACGGCATTGCCGTCGAAAATCTACTATTAAACGACATTGAAAGCGTTGAAAATAGTCAATCAAAGCATCTAGAATCCCCACCTTTTATCCTAGAAGTGCATTAATTCGAACGGAGCGTATACGCTTCGTCTACGGCAAACATGCAACTTATTTCAAAAGATGTATAACCTACCATGCTAAGGAACCGACGGAACTTTAAATCAGCAAGTGTTTGGGGTCTTTTCTTACCTAGAAATGCGGTGAAATCGCTTGGAAAGTGATTGAGGTGTGTTGCTTAAGCACGTGCAACAGGTAGTGCAAGCTGTAGGAAATCCTCTCCCACTCTCTCTCACAATCTCTCACCTTTTCTCTCACACCAGCTAGGGTTTCTAGCAAATTTGGATGGGTGAGAGAAGTAAGGGTTTAAGGCCCTTCTATAGCATAAAAATGCCCAAAACAGGCCTGGAAATAATGTTTACTTGATGCCTAACCAAATCGGGGTTGTTTCGTTCCAAAAAGATATTTCTAGAGGTCCCCTGGCCGAACGCGATCGGACTTAAGCTCATGCACGTCAGATGTCGCTCATATCCCATTTTCAGACCATTAGTGTTCATAGATCGCACGTGGCGGTCCAGTTTCAGTTCAGCGGTCATCGCACGTAGATCAGGTCTACAAGTCTCGTGATATGAAATAGAAATTTTTCCAGATCCAAGGGTGTAATTTGGCTGAATTCTGACGGTCAGAACGCTTAATAATAACGTGCCAAGTCGTGTGCCAGATTTGAATTTTAAATTCCAAATCTAACCCTATTCTTACTCTCTTCACTCCAGGCTCAATGAAATAGCCTCTGAATGTCGGTTGGACCTGATTTTCGAAATGATTGTCAAGTCCAGCTAGGCGGTTATAACGGTCTAAGATTGTAGGTATCGGACTTTCGACGCGCGGTCTAGATCCAATATAAAGTTTCAAAGAGGTCCTGAGAACAAACCGGTTTAGAGTTTGATCCAAGGTTTTAGAGTATTATAGCGTCATTGGTTCTACTCGCTTTGGGTCTTGTAGAACGTATTTAAAGTGATCAGGGACTATTTCCCAGCTACTCTAGCATTGCGCTAGCTAACTTACACTTATTTTCTAAAGGAATTAATCGTAGTCGATTTCTGGTTGAGTTGGTACTCGAGTCCAAGTACAAATTTTTCCAGGGCGTTACAATCTACCCCCCTTAACAAAAAATTTCATCCTCAAAATTTATACCTTTTCGTACTCCTTGAGAAGCTGTGGATAGTTCTTTCTGATCTCAGCTTCTGTCTCCCAGGTAACCTCTTCCTCAGAGTGATGCATCCACAATACCTTCACAAGGGGAATCACCTTGCTACGCAGTACCTGCTCCTTCCTGTCTAGGATACGCATCGGTCGCAGGATATATGTAACATCCTCTCCTAACTGCACCTGCTCCCATCTGATGATATGGGAAGGATCAGAAACGTATTTCTTCAGCATAGAAACATGAAATACGTTATGAACGCTCACGAGAGGCGTGGGTAAAGTCAAACGCTATGCCACTGCTCCCACACGATTGAGGATCTGGAATGGACCAATGAATCGCAGTGCCAGCTTCCCCTTCTTCCCGAACCGAAGGACTCCCTTCATAGGGAAAACTCACAAAAATACATGATCCCCAACCGTGAACTCTAGCGGCCGCCGTCTCGTATCGGCATAACTCTTCTGTCTGCTCTGCGCTGTGAGAAGTCGACGTCTAATAATATCAATCTTCTCCGACGTCGCCTGCACTAACTTTGGGCCAATCAATCTGCGCTCACCGACCTCTCCCCAGCAATGCGGTGCTCGACAAGGTCGTCCATACAACGCCTCGTAAGGTGCCATACCGATATTCGCCTGGAAACTGTTGTTGTACGCAAACTCCGCATATGCAAGACAGTCATCCCAACTATCCTTGAAGTCCAATGCGGAAGCTCGCAATATGTCCTCTAAGATCTGGTTCACCCGCTTTGTCTGTCCGTCTGTCTATGGGTGGAAGGCAGTACTGAACTTCAACTTCACACCCATAGCCTCCTGAATGCGAGTCTAGAAAATAGAAGTGAACCACGTGTCTCTGTCCGACACGATCTCCAACGAAACTCCATGCAGACGCACGATCTCTCTGATATATAGTCTAGCCATCTCGTTTGTAGAGTTCGTGACTCTGATCGGTAGGAAGTACACCGACTTCGTCAGACGGTCGACGATCACCCATATGGAATCATGTCTCTTCCTCGTCTTCGGCAGCCCTGAAACGAAATCCATGGAAATGAAGTCCCACTTCCACTTTGCGATTGGCATAGGCTGAAGAAGTTCAGGTGGTCGGCGATACTCTGCCTTCACCTGCTAGCAAGTAAGACAATGGGACACGAACTCTGCTATATGGTTCTTCATACCTTCTCACCAATAGGTCCTCTTCAAGTCGCGATACATCTTCGTACTGTCTGGATGCATCGCTAGTCTGGTACAATGCGCAGCCTCGAGAATCTCTCGTCTCAAGTCAGGGATATCTGGGACGCACAGGCGGCCACCATAACGTAAGCCCCCATCCGTGCCAACTCGCCACTCGGCTTCTGTATCATCACTGGCCTACTCTCGAAGCTCAGTCAGACGCGCATCATCCCTCTGCGCCTCGATGACCCGATCATCGATCTGAGATCGCACCTGCACATGTGCGATGAACTCATACGGCTCCTCTACAGTGAGTTTCTGCTCAAAGTCTCCTAAAAACTCAACCATATCCCACTCAGCAACCATCAGTGGAGCTGCAAACTCTATCGCCTTCTTGCTGCTCAACGCGTCAGCCACAAGGTTCACCTTCCCAGGATGGTAAGAGACTTCGAACTTGAAGTCCTTCAAAGTCTCCATCCATCCCCGCTGCCTCATATTCAAGTCTCGCTGCGTGAATATGTACTTGAGGCTCTTATGGTCGCAAAAGAGCTCGAACTCCTCTCCATAGAGGTAATGTCTCCAGAGTCTCAGTGCGAATATAACGGCTGCCAACTCCAGGTCGTGTGTAGGGTAATTCTCCTCGTGCTTCCTTAATTATCTCGAGGCATACGAAATTACCCTGTCCTTCTGCATAAGGACACAACCCAGACCAACGCTAGACGCGTCAGTGTATATAGTGTATCTAACCCCTTGCTCTGAAAATGCTAGCACAGGGGCAGACGTAAGTCTGTCCTTCAGCTCCTGAAAAGCTGACTCCGCCTTGTCATTCTAGGTGAACTTCACGTCCTTCCATGTCAACTGAGATAAAGGTCTCGCGATCTTCGAGAAATCCTGAATGAAGCGTCGATAATAGCCAGCGAGACCCAAGAAACTCCTCACCTCAGTGACAGAACCAGGCTGCTCCCAGTCCTGAACTGCAGCTACCTTCGCCAGGTCAACTGCCATCCCATCCTTGGACACCACGTGTCCCAGGAACTTCACTTCCTGCTTCCAGAAGTCGCACTTCTTGTACTGTGCGAACAACTGATACTGTCTGAGTGTATCCAGGACCAAGCGCAAGTGATCCTCATGCTCCTCTTGACTCCTGGAGTATACTAAAATGTCGTCAATGAACACAACGACGAATCGATAGATGAAAGGCCGAAATACCCAATTCATCAGATCCATGAACACGGCTGGTGCGTTCGTAAGACCGAACGACATTATAAGGAACTCGTAATGGCCAAAGCTGGTCCTGAATGCTGTCTTCTGCATGTCCTCATTCCTGACGCGCAACTGATGATATCCTGACTGAAGATCAATCTTCGAAAAGTACTGCACTCCTCTCAACTGATCAAACAAGTCATCGATCCTGGGTAAAGGGTACTTGTTCTTCACCGTGATCTGATTTAGCCTGCGACAACCAATACACAATCGCATCGAACCATCCTTCTTCCTAACAAATCATAAAGTATGAATACATCACCGAGTCTCATATACATGTAAATGACAGAAATAAATGTCCAAAAGAGTCCCATTATGAAGTCCCGTCAACCCAGGTCACCTAAGCAAAGCCATCATGGTACTGCATGTATGACAACTCGTCCTGGTCCTCATCAAAGTCTGGCTCTGCCTCCTGGATCTCAGCATCACCTGCATCTACAACAGGGTCTGGTGGGTGTTGCAAACACCATCCCGAAACGTGGGAATGAGTAGCTAACTCAGTGGAATAATAGAGTAAGGATTTACATGTTCTCAAATCAATCATGCGATAATAGTAAAGCAGTAAATCAGACAATCCTAATACTATTGTTAATGCAATATGACATGACGTGATGTATGCCCTCACCGACGATCTCCCTCATAAGGCACCATCTTACGACCGCGGCATGCCACACTCCCTTAAGTGCTCCACATCTTCCAGGCACATGCAATGTTATGGTGATATGATTTTCGAGTTGTTATTAGTCCATTCAAATAGCAGGATTGGGAAACTAAGGTACTTCCCTTGTATCAATCCCAACACAGATCCTGTCTAGGGTTGTCACTCCTGGTAATCTCATACGAGGTATATTTTATAGGTCGCTGCAAGGGCTACCAGGGCTGTTGCACACACTCGTTGCTCCGCTCCCCCATCACCTTATCAATACAGGCCTACTGTACTCTACTGCTACTGAAGGGTCGTCGCCTCCCGTAGACTCAGAATACGCTCGCGGTCACTACAAAGGACTCGTCGCCTGATCAGTGTAGGCCGACAGCAAGAATATAGTGTCCCATACCACCATAATCAGCTCACGAGACTAGGTGCTCACTGGTCACTACGGGGAGGTTTGTGGCCCCAGCGTAGGCCGACAGCTCGACCACGGTGTCCCATACCACCATGCCCGGCTCATGAGTCTTTGTGAATCAAGGTACCATGGTTAACAGGGTTTACAATGGTAAGTTCAGTACCCTAGGTTCAAGCAGTTATGACTCATGCAGGGTGAACATACAACGGCCAGTCGGGTTACTTGACGGGCTAGACTAGCGCGATCGCATCTCAAGTCGAACGACATGAAGTGTGTAAAACACTTCGTGTGGTCTAACCACTGCAGCCAACTCCAGAACACGGCTCGTGTTCATCGACGCGTCGTTCGTGGTCAAGATAAGCCAACCACGAATTCACTCGGTTACCGACTGCCTGGACTAAGTATAGTCCCAAACAATTATGGAATCACATCAGCATTCATATGAGAATATTGAAAATGAAATACAACCATGTGAGCATGTTAACACATGTTATAACATACAACTTAAGTAAATCATCAAGCACATACATTTCATGCACATAATGAAATCATGCATATAGTCAACATGTAGGAAATCATTTACGTCAGCATATTAATTGAGAAATCCATCTCAAACTAATTCATAACATCATTTAATTCAATACATACTAATACAAACATTTATACAAATACTTACACTACACAGTTAAGTCTACATATAGTATGTCGACCCGAAGTGCGCATTTAGGCGAATCTCTTCGCCAAACTAATTATGCACGTATTCCTAACACTCTAATGCGACAATAAACCATGTCAATCACATCAGTAAAATATGAATGAAATCAGTACTTCCTATAAATGACTAAAATGCCCTAAATCTCATATTCTTCGTTGGTTTACGAAACAGGAAACGGACAGCATGTTGTACATGTCAAACGGCGTTGCCGTCGATAATCTATATTAAACGACATTGAAAGCTTTGGAAACAGTCAATCAAAGCGTCAAAAATCCACACCTTGTCTCTTATAAACGTGTCATTTCGAACGGAGCGTATACTCTTCGTCTACGGCGATAAGAGAACCTAATTTACAAGATACGTCAGCTAACATGCTATGAATCCTAGCGAACCTCAAATCAGCAACTTCTAGGGCTATTTCTTACCTGAAAATGCAGAGGAATCACCGGATGAGTGATGGAAGCGCGTTGCTAAAGCACGTGCAACAGGCGGTGCAAAGACAGAAAAATTCTCCTCTAATCTCTCTCACAAACTCTCACCTTTTCTCTCTCCCAATCTAGGGTTTCTCTCAAATTCGGATGGGAGAGAGGAGTGAGGGTTTCAACCCCTTTTATAAGCTTAAAAATGCCCAAAACAGGCTCAGGAACAAAGTTTACTTAAGGCATATCCACTTCGGGGCTGTTTCGGTCCAAAAGATGATTTCTGGTGGTCCCCTGGCCGAACGCGATCGGACTTAAGCTCAAGCATACAGGATCTAGCACACATCAAGTTTTCAGTCCGGCAGGGTTCGCAGATCGCACGTGGCGGTCCAGTTTCAGTTCAGTGGTCACCGCACGTAGATCAGGCCTGCACGCTCACCGACCTCAGCCCAGCAATGAGGTGCGCGACAAGGTCGCCCATACAGCGCCTCATAAGGTGCCATGCCGATACTCTCCTGATAACTGTTGTTGTACGCAAACTCCGCATATGCAAGACAATCATCCCAACTGTCCTTGAAGTCCAATGCGCAAGCTCGCAACATGTCCTCTAAGATCTGGTTCACCCGCTCTGTCTGTCCGTCTGTCTGTGGGTGGAAGGCAGTACTGAACTTCAACTTCACACCCATAGCCTCCTGAATGCGAGTCCAGAAAATAGAAGTGAACCGCGTGTCTCTGTCCGACACGATCTCCAATGGAACTCCATGCAGACGCACAATCTCTCTGATGTACAGTCTAGCCAGCTCGTCTGCAGAGTTCGTAACTCTGATCGGTAGGAAGTGCGCTGACTTCGTCAGACGGTCGACGATCACCCAAATGGAATCATGTCCCTTCCTCGTCTTCGGCAGCCCTGAAATGAAGTCCATGGAAATGAAATCCCACTTCCACTCTGCAATCGGCATAGGCTGCAAAAGTCCAGGTGGTCGGCGATGCTCTGCTTTCACCTGCTGACAAGTGAGACAACAGGACACGAACTCTACTATGTGGGTCTTCATACCTTCCCACCAATAAGTCCTCTTCACGTCACGATACATCTTCGTACTGCCTGGATGCATCGTCTAGCACAATGCGCAGCCTCGAGAATCTCTCGTCTCAAGTCAGGGACATCTGGGACGCATAGGCGGCCACGATAACGTAAGCCCCCATCCATACCAACTCGCCACTCGGCGTCTGTATCATCACTGGCCTGCTCTCGAAGCTCAGTCAGATGCGCATCGTCCCTCTGCGCCACGATGACCCGGTCATCGATCTAAGATCGCACCTGTACATGTGCGATGAACTCATACGGCTCCTCTACAGTGAGTTTCTGCTCAAAGTCTCGCAAAAACTCAACCATATCCCACTCAGCAACCATCAGCGGAGCCGCAAACTCTATCACCTTCTTGCGGCTCAACGCGTTAGCCACAAGGTTTGCCTTCCCAGGATGGTAAGAGACTTCGAACTTGAAGTCCTTCAACGTCTCCATCCATCGTCGCTGTCTCATATTCAAGTCTCGTTGCGTGAATATGTACTTGAGGCTCTTGTGGTCGCAAAAGAGCTCGAACTCCTCTCCGTAGAGGTAATGTCTCCAGAGTCTCAGTGCAAATATAACGGCTGCCAACTCTAGGTCATGTGTAGGGTAATTCTTCTCTTGTTTCCTTAATTGTCTCGAGGCATACGAAATTACTCTGTCCCTCTGCATAAGGACACAACCCAGACCAATGCTAGACGCGTCAGTGTATATAGTGTATCTAACCCCTTGCTCTGGCAATACTAGCACAGGGACGGACGTAAGTCTGTCCTTCAGTTCCTGAAAAGCTGACTCCGCCTTGTCATTCCAGGCGAACTTCACGTCCTTCCGTGTCAACTGAGATAAGGGTCTCACGATCTTCGAGAAATCCTGAATGAAGCGCCGATAGTAGCCAGTGAGACTCAAGAAACTCCTCACCTTAGTGACAGAACTAGGCTGCTCCCAGTCCTGAACTGCAGCAACCTTAGACAGGTCAACTGCCATGCCATCCTTGGACACCACGTGTCCCAGGAACTTCACTTCCTGCTTCCAGAAGTCGCACTTCTTGTACTGTGAGAATAACTGATGCTGCCTGAGCGTATCTAGGACCAAACGCAAGTGCTCCTCATGCTCCTCTCGAGTCCTGGAGTACACCAAAATGTCGTCAATGAATACAATGATGAATCAATAGAGGAAAGGCCGAAATACCCGGTTCATCAGATCCATGAACACGGCTGGTGCGTTCGTGAGACCGAACGACATCACGAGGAACTCATAGTGGGCAAAACTGGTCCTGAATGCTGTCTTCTGCACGTCCTCATCCCTGACGCGCAACTGATGATATCCAGACTGAAGATCAATCTTCGAGAAGTACTGCACTCCTCTCAACTGATCAAACAAGTCATCAATCCTGGGTAAAGGGTACTTGTTCTTCACCGTGATCTGGTTCAGCCTGCGATAATCAATACACAATCGCATCGAACCGTCCGTCTTCTTTTCGAACAGGACCGGTGGTCCCCAAGGAGACACACTAGGCCGTATAAGGCCAAGCTCTAGCAGATCATCAATCTGCATCCTCAACTCCTCCATCTCACACGGTGCCATGCGATACGTCGGCAGTGAGACGGGCGAGGAACCAGGAACCAGATCGATAGTGAAATCGATCTCTCGTCGGGACGACAAACCAGGGATCTTCCTGAACAGATCCCCAAACTCACAAACGACTGACGTTTGCTCAAGTATCTGGGCACCAGCGTCTCGCAATAAGGTGGCGTAACTAAGTATGCGGAAAGGAAGATTTACCCGCACTGGAAACGTGAAGGATGCATCCTCTGACTCATAGGCTGTCACTATACGAGTCTCGGAGTCAATCTCGGCCCTCGCTGCAGTCAACCAGTCCATGCCAAGAATGACATCGAGATAAAACAGAGCGGGATCGACGACGAGATCTAGTGCCATCATCTTGCCCCCAGATCCACCAAACAACCCTCACACATCTGGGTGGCATCTGTAAAGGACCCATGAGCTGTATAAACTCGCACCCCATCCATAGTAATAGTCTGTAGCCCAAGACGCCTGACTATAGCACATGATATCAAAGAAATCGTAAAACCAGTATCCACCATCACGAAAATAGGAGTACCTCCAATATGGGCAGTGACCTCGAAGGCCGAATGCTGAGAAGTCTCCGTCGCAGCTGCCTCAGCTGTCAATGCATGAACCCGTGCCTGCTGTGGCCGGTTCGGCCGATGCGCCGTGGACTGCGAAGGCTGCCTGATCTACGATACCGGAGGTCTGAAAGAAAGGTACGCAGGAGCCAACTGTATGAGCGGTGCTGATATCACCTGTGGACATGCACGGTCGATCTTCTGCAGCGGCGAGAACCCACTGTCCCGCATCTTGGCAAAATAACTCTGCGCCAAGTGGCCCGTCTTCCCACAATATGTACATATCAAATTAGGGCGCCAAAACGGTGGTACTGGCGCTGTAGCCCTAGTAGGAGGGTCGACTTGAGGCCTCTTGCCCGCAAAGGGCCTGTCCTGCATCTCTGGTCGTGGCCTAGGAGTAACAGGGCCACGAGATTGAGCAAGTCGATCCACATCCTGCTCTGCCCGCATGGACATGTGAATCAACTCTGCATAAGAGGGAATGCTCACGCAGCACATCTTCGACCGAATATCCGGTCGCAAACCCTCTGAAAAGTGCCGTATGCGCATCTGCTCATCTGCCAAAATAGTCGGGACGTATCTGCCCAACTCCATGAACCGATGCTCATACTCCATAACTGTCATGGCTCCCTGTCTGAGGCGGAGAAACTCATTCTCCCGGTCATGCCTATACGTCTGGGGATAATACTTCTCGTGGAAGCGGAACTCAAACGCTGCCCATGTCCATATATAATCGGTGGCAACGGTCCGCAATACACTGTCCCACCACAAGCTGGCCTCTCGCTCAAACAGGAACGTAGCCAACTCTACCTGCTCAACCTCTGTACAATGAAGCATCTGCAATATCTTCGACACTCGGTCGAGCCAATACTCGGCCTCCTCGGGTCTATGAGAACCTGTAAAAGTGGGAGGCCGTAAGCGCTGAAATCGCTCTAACAAGCCCCGTGTGTCTGCGGCATTCCCCGCAGGGTAAGCAGGTGGTACAGGATGAGTCATGCCCTCATCCTGGGCATAAGTATCAGCATCCTAAGCTGGATGTGCATGTGGTGCAGGTGGAGTCACACCCCCACCCTGGGCTAGTGTCCCCACAATAGTAGTCAGGAGCTGCTGCTGCTGCTGTATCATGGCCAACATCTGCTCAAATCTGCCGGGAGGTGGAGCAGGCTGTGGCGTATACTGTGCCGAAGAAGATTCTCAGTACGACTCTCTAACAGGCGGTGTGAACGGTGGTGGTCCAACTCTAGGACCAGCAGTAGGCTGAGACGCACGCACTGTCTCAGGAATCGGGCCCACAGCAGGGTCCGCATGGGTATCGGACTGCGAAGGAGCCTGATGCATAGGCTCACTCAATGCAAGACAAGCCGTGCTCCATGTAGTCTTCGGCGGCATTCCCTATATTTAAAATAGGGTGCAACCTTGTCAGTCTCAATAACACAAACACACCGCAATCATTCACACAAGAGCCATAAGCATTCCATGCATTTCATTTAATCAAAATTGTCACAATACAAGGGATATGTCCTTACAAGCATCATGACGAGAAATACATGGGAACTAAGACAGTTAAAATTTACAACAGCAACATAAGCAAAGCACTAGCCTTAACAGGCTTACAAAACATAACTTAAAGCAGGAAATAACTAACTACTAACAACAACATCAAAGATCTCATCGCTAGTCTAAGTTGGGTGACGGAGGAGGAGCACCCTTATCCTGTAAGCAACACAGGATCGCCTTCAAGGTGCGAGTCACCTTGCCGAATTTCCTCTTCGTAACGGCCTTGACATCCTCGACTTCAGCGCGAAGTTCCTGAACTTCCCTTCGCAAAGCAATCTGCCTCTCCTCAATCCGGGTGATGCGATCATCACCAGTAGCCTGCGCAGAAGGAGGAGGGCTCTCATCTGTATCCTGAGCCTCCTCTTCTGCCTCTTCCTGGACCTCTTCCTCAACTTCTGCTCCAGGTTCTCCTTCACTTGGATCCTCTTCATCATCAAAGTCATCCTCACTATCCTCTTCAAGCTGATTCTCACGGTACTGAGACCCAATCTTCATCTTGACCATAGTTGACTCATCAATGCTATGAATCGGAACTGGCAAATCCGGCCCAAGTCTATAGGTAAACTCAAGCGCGATCTGTCGCAAGATGAAAGTAGCCATACACACATTCTCTCCCTGGGCCACCAGATACAGGAAATCAACCATAAGGCAAGTACACTCAATATGATTTGTCGACCTAGGATACACGTTGAACGTGCAAATATGGTGTAGCAGGCGCAAATCATCAGACATATAAGTCACCTTGAGGCTATTATTAGGCTGCCATGGAACCAGTTTACCACATAGAAACCTGGTACGGTGATCTCGCTCGCGCCTACTCTTCAGATTCTTCTCACTAGGATGAACATCACCCAGAGGCACGTTCAGAAGTCGCGCAATCAACCGAACATCGATCGTAGCCATCCGGTCTCTTCCAAAAGGAATTTTGAATTGCAATGGCTCCAGTGTAGGATTCTGGATACGAGCATAGAAGGCACGAATGGTGCTCACATTAGCACGAGCATGAGCTTCAAAGATCGGACCCCAATGCGCAGCTTCAATGCGCTCGAACAACAGAAATTTGCCAAATAGTCATCCTTCCACGTTCACCTCAAATAACACTTTGTGATCAGTGTATTGGTCGTGAGGCATCTCTGCTAGAATCACTCGCCCAAGTTGAGTATGGGGATCCAAATCCCACTTTGTATAGAACTCTCGGGCTGTGGTTGGACCTGTAGCTGCGCTTGAACTTGTGGCACCACCCTGCAGCCTTCTTGATTGAGCAGGGTGACTTTGCCCAGCCTCATCTGCTGTGGTCTTTCTTTTACCCATCAAAGATAGGATGGTGGAGAGTGACAAAAGACCTAAAATGGCTTCAACGAAAGCCATGGAAGATGAAGAAAATGCCAAGAAATAGCTGCCCAAACTGGTAAAGGGAGATCTAGGCATTGTAGAGGGATGCTTCAAGCTTCCCTAGGATGTATTTTCAAGGAGAAAAGAAAATGAAAAGGGGAATGGAGCACCTCACGATTTCAGCTTGATTTGGGGGTTTTTAGACCTCCAAACGACGAAATCTTCTAGAGGGAGGGCTGCAATCTTCAATAGAATGATGGAGTGTGGTCATTTTTGGCCAAGGATGGATTTAGGGGTGGTTTGGAACCACGGTTTGAAGGTAGGGCAGCTGGAAAATGCAAATGGGGCTAGGGGAAGGGCTGTTTGTGAAGGAAGTGCATCTTTTTGGAGTTTTCTATGATCGGGCGCTACATGAAGGGTGTGTATTACCCAAAACACCCTCAAATACCAAAGCACACATCAAATGGGCCATGGTGGTCGGCGATGCATCGCCGAACCGGCATGGCATCGCCGACCGATCTTGTGTTTGGTTGGTGAGACCACATGGGTTTGATCCCCCATGGTCCAAGGACCCTAAATAACTATGGGCCCCACCTTGGTTCATTGTATTTTGACCTATATAGGCCCAAACATGAGTTCAGAGCTTTTCGGGGCTAATTTATAATCCTGAATACAAAATCCTATCATACAGCATATGATTTTGGGGTAGAAGGAGCTAGTACATCCATCTAGCCCATTAGTTTCTAAATAAAGTGAAGTTAGAATGGCCTTATGGCCATTTTTCATAAAATTTTACTATTCACTATAAAATTTTATGAAAGTATGATTTTATGTTATTTTCACATTAGGATTGATGCCTAACATGAAAAGGATAAGAAGGAATTGAAGATTGGAGTGGTGAGAGGAAGAATTTTGAAGATTTTTGGTGAAACGGGGTTTTTAAGCCCTGACGGTTGAACACAGGGGTTGTGGTTGTCCCACAGCCCAAAGATTCACATTTACAGGTTTAGAATCATTCAAAGAACATCTCAACCCACTCACCTACAACCTAGGAACTATTCGGGTTGCTTCACGTGACCCGAGTTACGTTACGGACTCGATCACGCGATCGATTCGAATAGTCTTCGCCTATTGGTGAATCTGGGATCCTAGAAGTGTTTCTAGACCCTTCTCGCACCCACCTAAGTCAAAGAAAGTGACAGCGTACGTCGCGTGACTATAACCCAGGCCCAGTATACTCTTATTCATGCTCTGATACCAACTTGTAACACCCTAAAAATTGGAGGTCGTGTATAAACTCAACTCCTGAGTTTCAGACCGTCACTTATGCAACAGAAATGATTATGATTCAATGTTGTCTGAGTTAAAGCATTCACATGAGTAAAAGTATACCAAAACTGCAATTCATACTCCAGATCCAGTGATGAAAGCAAGCGGAAGACTAAAGAATATATATATCACTGTATGGAAAAACAAAGTAGATCTCAACTGTCACTAAAGTATGAATACATCACCGAGTCTCATATACATGTAAATGACAGAAATAAATGTCCAAAAGAGTCCCACTATGAAGTCCCGTCAACCCAGGTCACCTAAGCAAAGCCATCATGGTACTGCATGTATGACAACTCGTCCTGGTCCTCATCAAAGTCTGGCTCTGCCTCCTGGATCTCAGCATCACCTGCATCTACAACAGGGTCTGGTGGGTGTTGCAAACACCATCCCGAAATGTGGGAATGAGTAGCTAACTCAGTGGAATAATAGAGCAAGGATTTACATGTTCTCAAATCAATTATGCGATAATAGTAAAGCAGTAAATCAGACAATCCTAATACTGTTGTTAATGCAATATGACATGAAGTGATGTATGCCCTCACTGATGATCTCCCTCATACGGCACCATCTTACGACCGCGGCATGCCACACTCCTTTAAGTGCTCCACATTTTCCAGGCACATGCAATGTTATGGTGATATGATTTCTGAGTTTTTATTAGTCCATTCAACTAGCAGGATTGGGAAACTAAGGTACTTCCCTTGTATCAATCCCAACACAGATCCTGTCTAGGGTCGTCACTTCTAGTAATCTCATACGAGGTATATTTTGTAGGTCGCTGCAATGGCTGCCAGGACTGTTGCACGCACTCGTTGCTCCGCTCCCCCATCACCTTATCAATACAGGCCTACTGTACTCTACTGCTACTGAAGGGTCGTCACCTCCTGTAGACTCAGAATACGCTCGCGGTCACTACAAAGGACTCGTCACCTGATCAGTGTAGGCAGACAGCAAGAATATAGTGTCCCATACCACCATAATCTGCTCACGAGACTACGTGCTCACTAGTCACTATGGGGAGGTTTGTGGCCCCAGCGTTGGCCGACAGCTCGACCACGGTGTCCCATACCACCATGCCCGGCTCGTGTCTTCGTGAATCAAGGTACCATGGTTAACAGGGTTTACAATGGTAAGTTCAGTACCCTAGGTTCAAGCAGTTATGACTCATGCAGGGTGAACATACAACGGCCAGTCGGGTTACTTGACGGGCTCGACTAGCGCGATCGCATCTCAAGTCGAACGACATGAAGTGCGTAAAACACTTCGTGTGGCCTAACCACTGCCGCCAACTCTAGAACACGGCTCGCGTTCATCGACGCGTCGTTCGTGGTCAAGATAAGCCAACCACGAATTCACTCGGTTACCGACTGTCTGGACTAAGTATAGTCCCAAACAATTATGGAATCACATCAGCATTCATATGAGAATATTGAAAATGAAATACAACCATGTGAGTATGTTAACACATGTTATAACATACAACTTAAGTAAATCATCAAGCACATACATTTCATGCACATAATGAAAACATGCATATGGTCAACATGTAGGAAATCATTTACGTCAGCATATTAATTGAGAAATCCATCTCAAACTAATTCATAACATCATTTAATTCAATACATACTAATACAAACATTTATACAAATACTTACACTACACACTTAAGTCTACATATAGTATGTCGACCTGAAGTACGCATTTAGGCGAATCTCTTCGCAAAACTAATTATGCACGTATTCCTAACATTCTAATGCGACAATAAACCATGTCAATCACATCAGTAAAATATGAATGAAATCAGTACTTCCTACAAATGACTAAAATGCCCTAAATCTCATATTCTTCGTTGGTTTACGAAACAGGAAACGGACAGCATGTTGTACATGTCAAACGGCATTGCCGTCGATAATCTACTATTAAACGACATTAAAAGCTTTGGAAACAGTCAATCAAAGCGTCAAAAATCCGCACCTTGTCTCTTATAAACATGTCGTTTCGAACGGAGCGTATACGCTTCGTCTACGGCGATAAGAGAACCTAATTTACAAGATACGTCAGCTAACATGCTATGAATCCTAGCGAACCTCAAATCAGCAACTTCTAGGGCTATTTCTTACCTGAAAATGTGGAGGAATCGCCGGCTGAGTGATGGAAGCGCGTTGCTAAAGCACGTGCAATAGGCGGTGCAAAGACAGGAAAATTCTCCCCTAATCTCTCTCACAAACTCTCACCTTTTCTCTCTCCCAATCTAGGGTTTCTCTCAAATTCGGATGGGAGAGAGGAGTGAGGGTTTCAACCCCTTTTATAAGCTTAAAAATGCCCAAAATAGGCTCAGGAACAAAGTTTACTTAAGGCATATCCACTTCGGGGCTGTTTCGGTCCAAAAGATGATTTTTGGTGGTCCCCTGGCCGAACGCGATCGGACTTAAGCTCAAGCATACAGGATCTAGCACGCATCAAGTTTTCAGTCCGGCAGGGTTCGCAGATCGCACGTGGCGGTCCAGTTTCAGTTCAGCGGTCACCGCACGTAGATCAGGCCTGCAAGTCTCATGATATGAAATAAAAATTTTTCTTGATCCGAGGGTGTAATCTGGCTGAATTCTAATGGTCAGAACGCTTAATACTGACACGTCAAGTCGTGTGCCAGATTTGAATTTCAAATTCCAAATCTGTCCTTATTCGCACTCTCTTCAGTCCGGGCTCAATGAAATAGCCTATGATTATCGGTTGGACTTGATTTTCGAAATGATTGTCAAGTCCAGCTGGGTGGTCCTAACGGTCTAAGATAGTAGGTATCGGACTTTCGACGCGCGGTCTAGATCCAATACAAAGTTTCAAAGTGGTCCAGAGAACAAACCTGCTTAGAGTTTGATCCGAGGTTATAGAGTATCGTAGAGTCATTTGTTCTACTCGATTTGGGTCTTGTAGAACGTATTTAAAGTGATTAGGGGCTATTTTCCAGCTACTCTAGCGTTGCGCTAGCTAACTTACTCATATTTTCTAAAGGAATTAATCCTACGCGATTTCTGGTCGAGTCGGTACTCGAGTCCAAGTACGAATTTTTCACGGGCGTTACAAGAAGCGTAGCTAAGTATGCGGAAGGAGAGATTTACCCGAACTGAAAATGTAAAAGGCGTGCCCTCTGGCTCGTACACCGTCACCATACGAGTCTCGCAGTCAATCTTGGCCCTCTCAGCAGTCAACCCGTCCATGCCAAGAATGACATCGAGATAAACAAGAGAGGGGTCGATGATAAGATCAAGAGCCATCGTCCTTCCTGCCAGATCCACCAAGCAACCCTCACACATCAAGGTGGCATCAGAAAAATCTCCATGAGCTGAAAGGACTCGCACTCCATCCATACGAATGGTCGGTAGTCCAAGACGCCTGACTATGGAATGCGATATCAAAGAAAGTGTGGATCCAGTATCCACCATCACAAGAATAGGAATACCTCTGATGTGGGCAGTAACCTCAAAGGCCGAATGCTGAGAAGTCTCTGTCTCGGCTGCCTCAGCTGTCAAGGCATGCACCCGCACCTGTTGTGGCCAGTTCAGCCGCTGTGCCATGGGCCGTAGAGGCGGCCTGAACTGAGATACGAGAGGTCTGAAGGAAGGACACGCAGGAGCCAACCGTAAAGGCGGTGCTAATATAGCCTGTGGGCGTGTACGGTCGATCTTCTGCGTCGGCGAGAACCCACTGTCCCGCATCCGAGCGAAACAACTCTGTGCTAAATGGCCCGATCTCCCACAATACGTACATGATAAATCGGGGCGCCGCATCGGGGGTACTGGCGCTGTAGCCCTAGGAGGGTCGACGCGAGGCCTCTTGCCCGTAAAGGGCCTGTCCTGCAACTCTGGTCGTGGCCTAGGAGCAATAGGGCCACGAGATCGCGTAAGTTGATCCACATCCTGCTCTGCCCGCATGGACATGTGAATCAGCTCTGTGTAGGAGGGAATGCTCATGCAACACATCTTCGACCGAATATCTGGTCGCAAACCCTCAGAAAAGCACCGTATGCGCATCTGCTCATCTGCCAGTATAGTCGGGATGTATCTGCCCAACTCAGTGAACCGATGCTCATACTCAGTCACAGTCATGCCTTCCTGTCTGAGGCGCAGAAACTCGTTCTCCCGGTCATGCCTATATGTCTGGGGATAGTATTTCTTGTAGAAGCGAAACTCGAACGCTGCCCAGGTCCAGATGTAATCAGCAGCAATGGTCCGCAACACACTGTCCCACCATAAGCTGGCCTCCCGCTCGAACAAGAACGTAGCCAACTCAACCTGCTCAGTCTCTGAGCAATGCAGCATTCGTAGTATCTTCGACACACGGTCGAGCCAATACTCAGCCTCCTCGGGTCTATGAGAACCCGTAAAAGTGGGAGGTTGTAAGCACTGGAATCGCTCTAGTAAGCCCCGTGTGTCTGCGGCATTCCCCGCAGGGTCAGCAGGTGGTGCAGGATGAGCCATGCCCTCATCCTGAGCATATGTATCGGCATCCTTAGCTGGATGCGCCGGTGGTGCAGGTGGAGTCACACTCCCACCCTGGGCTAGAGCCCCCACTATAGTAGTCAGGAGCTGCTGCTGCTGGTGCATCATGGCCATCATCTACTCAAATCTATCTGGAGGTGGAGAAGGATGTGGCATGTACTGCGTCGAAGAAGACGCTCGGTACTGCTATCTGACGGGCGGTGTGAAAGGCGGTGGTCCAACTGCAGGATCAGTACGAGGCTGATACTCACGTGCTGTCTCAGGAATCGGGCCCACAGCAGGGTCCGCATGAGCATCAGACCGGAGGGGAACCTGATCCATAGGCTCACCCAATGTAAGCCGAGCTGTGCTCCGTGTAGCCTTAGGCAGCATTCCATATATTCAAATAGGACGCAACCTTGTCAGTCTCAATAGCACAAACACACTGCAATCATTCACATAAAGAGTCCAAGGCATTCCATGCATTTCATTTAATCAAAATTGTCACAATACAAGGGATATCTCCTTACAGGCATCATGACAAGAAGTACATGGGAACTAAGACAGTTAAAGCCACAACAGCAACATAAGTAAACTACTAGCCTTAACAGGCTTACACAAACATAAAGCAGAAAATGACTAACTGCTACTAACAACATCTAAAATCTCATCGCTAGTCTGAGTCGGGTGATGGAGGAGGAGCACCCTTATCCTGTAAGCAGCAAAGGATCACCTTCAAGGAGCGAGTCACCTTGCCGAATTTCCTCTTCATAATAGCCTTGGTATCCTCGACCTCAGCCCAAAGTTCCTGAACTTTCCTTCACAAGGCGACCTGGCTCTCCTTAATTCGGGCAATGCGAGCATCACTAGTAGCCTGAGTAAAAGGAGGAGGGCTCTCATCAGTATCCTGAGCCTCCTCTTCTACCTCTTCCTGGACTTCTTCCTCTACTTTCGCTCCAGGTTCTCCTTCACTTAGATACTCTTTGCCATCAAAATCGCCCTCGCTATCCTCATCAAGCTGAGTCTCATGGTACTGAGACTCGATCTTCATCTTGACCATGGTAGACTCATCAATGCAGTAAATCAGAACTGGCAACTCCGGCCCAAGTCTGTAAGCAAACTCAAGCGTGATTTTGCATATACGCCGGCCAAAAGGAAGCGACTCAGACGTTCTTCTTAATTTTGCTATGAGGATAATCTGTCGCAACAAGAAAGTGGCCATACACACATTTTCTCCCTAGGCCACCTGATACAAGAAATCAACCATAAAGCGCGTACATTCAATGCGATTTATCGACCTGGGATACATGTTAAACGTGCAAATGTGGTGCAGCAGGCGCAAATCATCAGACATATGAGACGCCTTGAGACTATTGTTAGGCTGCCATGGAACCAGACTACTGCATAAGAACCTGGTACGGTGATCTCGCTCACGCCTACTTCTCAAATTCTTCACACTGGGATGAACATCACCAAGGGGTACGTTTAGAAGTCGCGCTATCAACCGAACATCGATCGTAGCCATCCGATCTCTACCAAAGGGAATCTTGAATTGCAATGGCTCTAATGTAGGATTCTGGATACGAGCGTAGAAGGCACGAAAGGTGCTCACATTAGCACGAGAACGGGCTTCAAAGAGCGGACCCCAATGTGAAGCTTCAATGCGCTCAAATAATATGAATTTGCCAAAGAGTCGCCCTTCCACGTCCGCCTCAAACAATACCTTACTATCAGTATATTCATCGTGAGGCATCTCTGCTAACAGCACTCGCCCAATTTGAGCATGGGGATCCAGATCCCACTTTGTATGAAACTCCCAGGTTGTGCTTGGACTTGTGGAGGCGCTTAAGCTGGCGGTGCCACCCCTCGGTCTTCTGAATTGCGCAGGGTGACTAGGCCCAGCCTCATCCGCTGTGGTCTTTCTCTTTCCCATCAAAGAGAGAATGGTGGAGAAAGAGAAAAAACTCAAAATGGCTTTAACAATAGCCATGAAAAATGTGGGAAATGGGGAGAAATGGCTGCCTAAACAGATAGAAGGAAATCTAGGCATTGTAGAGGGATGCTTCAAGCTCCCTAGGGCTAGATTTTTAAAAAGAAAAGAGAAGAATAAAGGGGAATGGAGCTCCACTCGATTTCAGCCACAAATGGAGGTTGTAGGAGCTCCAACAAACAAGGTTTGCAAGAGGAGTTGTAAACAGTAATGGAGGGATGGAATGGGTTCGGTTTCAGCAAGAAATGGGATTGGGAGGTATTTGGAGTCGCAGTTTGAGATGGGCAGCAAGAAAAATGTGAAAGGGAGCTTGGGAAGGGGCTGTTTGTGAAGGAGGTACGTCTTTTAGGGGTTTCTGACGGACGGACCACACATGGGATGGATGCCTTACCCAAAAGAGACCGTGCACCCGAAGTTCAATGCAAGTAGGGCCCACCGTACGGCGATGGCATCGCCAGCCGATCACCAATACGGCCAGTGGGACCCCATGGGTTGGGTCCCCCTGCCCTAGGGACCTCAAATATGTATGGGCCCCACCGTAGTTCATTGTAGATTGGCCTAGGGAGGCCCAAACTTCCCTCCAGGGCATTTTGGGTCCAATCTGTAAGCCTGAATGCATTCCCCTATCATGTAGCATATGATTTTGGGGTATAATGAGCTAATACATCCATCTAGCTCATTAGTTGCTAAA
Organism: Magnolia kwangsiensis; assembly: GCA_037074715.1. Classification (NCBI taxonomy): domain Eukaryota; kingdom Viridiplantae; phylum Streptophyta; class Magnoliopsida; order Magnoliales; family Magnoliaceae; genus Magnolia; species Magnolia kwangsiensis. Next base: position 77,927,866 of record CM073578.1, read on the forward strand.
GATTACAAATTTAGAATGTCCAAATGGCCAAGTTTTGTGTATTTTTACTATTCATTGGAACAATTTGCCTAAGCATGATTTTATATCATTTTCACATTAGGATCAATGCCTAAATGAAAATACTGAGAAAGAATTAAAGAATGGAGTGGTGAGAGGAAGAATTTTGAAGGAATTCGGTGAAACAGGGTTTTTAAGCCCTAGCGATTGAAAGTAAGGGTTGTGGTTGCCCCACAGCCCATGGATTCACACTTACGGGTTTACAACCTTTCATATAATGTCTTAACCCACCTACTTACTACCAAGGAGCTACTTAGGTCGCTTCACGCGACCCTAGATGCATTACAGACTTGATCAAACGATTGATACGAATAGACTTCGCCTATTGGCGAAACTGCAATCCTATAAGTGTTTCTAGACCTTTCTCATACCCACCTAAGTCAAAGGAAGTGACAGCGTACATCGCGTGATCATAACCCAGGCCCGGTATAATCTTATTCATGCTCTGATACCAACTTGTAACACCCTGAAAATTGGGGATCGTGTATAAACCCGACTCTCGAGTTCCAGACCGTTACTTATGCAACAAAAATGATTATGATTCAATGTTTTCTGAGTTAAAGAATTCACATGAGTAAAAGTATACCAAAAATGCAATTCATACTCCAGATTCAGTGATAAAAGCAAGCGGAAGACTAAAGGATATACATATCACTGTATGAAAAACAAAATAGATCTCAACTGTCTCCAAAGTATGAATACATCTCTGAGTCTCATATACATATAAATAAACAGAATCAAAATGTCAAAAGTAGTCCCACTGAGAAGTTCCGTCAATCCAGGCCACCTAAGCAAAGCCGTCGTGGTACTGTATATATGAGAACTCATCCTGGTCCTCATCATAATCCGGCTCTGCCTCATGAGTCGCTGCCTCATCTGCATCTAAGACAGGGTCTGGTGGGTGTCGCAAACACCATCCCGTAGCGTGGGAGTGAGTAGCTAACTCAGTGGAATAATAGAGCAAAGATTAACATGTTCTCAAATCAATCATGCGATAATAGTAAACCAGTAAATCAAACATTCATAATACTGTTGTTAATACAATATGACGTGACATGATGGATACCCTCACCGACGATCTCCCTAATATGGCACCATCTTACGCCCGCAGCATGCTTTCTTCCCACAGTGCTCCACATCTTCCAGGCACATGTAATGTGATGGTGATATGATTATCGAGTTATTATTAGTCCATTCATATAGTAGGATTGGGAAACTAAGGTACTTCCCTTATATCATTCCCAACACAGATCCTGTCTAGGGTCGTCACTCCTAGTAATCTCATACGATGTATATTTTGTAGGTCGCTGCAAGGGTTACCAGGGCTGTTGCTTGCACTCGTTGCACCGCTCCCCCATCACCTTATCAATACAGGTCTACTGTACTCTCATTGCTATGGAAAGGTCGTCGCCTCCCGCAGACTCAGAATACGCTCGCAGTCACTACAAAGGGATCATCGCCTGATCAGTGTAGGCCGACAACAAGAATATAGTGTCCCATACCATCATAATCTGCTCACGAGTCATAGGTGCTCACTGGTCACTACGGAGAGGTTTGTGGCCCCAGCGTAGGCTGACAGCTCGACCACGGTATCCCATACCACCATGCTCAGTGCATAAGTCTTTATGGATCAAGGTACCATGGTTAATAAGGTTTACAATGGTAAGTTCAGTACCCTAGGTTTAAGCAGTTATGACTCATACAAGGTGAACATACAATGGCCAGTCGGGTTACTTGACGGGCTCGACTAACACGAGCGCATCTTAAGTCGAATGACATGAAGTGCATAAAATACTTCGTGTGGCCGAACTACTGCCGTCAACTCCAAAACACGACTCGCGTTCATTGACGCGTCGTTCGTGGCAAAGGTAAGCCAACCATGAATTTACTCGGTTACCGACTGCCTGGACTAGGTATAGTCCCAAACAATTATGAATCCACATCAGCAATCATATAAGAGTAATGGAAGTGAAATACAACAATGTGAGCATGTTAACACATGTTATAACATACAACTTAAGCAAATCATCTAACACATGCATTTCATACATATAATGAAATCATGCATATAGCCAACATGTAGGAAGTCATTTACATCAACATATTATTTGAGAATTCTATCTCAAACTAATTCATAACACCATTTAAATCAATACATACTAATACACACATTTATACAAACACTTAGTCTACACCCTTAAGTCTATATATAGTATGTCGACTCAAAGTGCGCATTTGGGCGAATCTCTTCACCAAATTGATTATGCACGTATTCCTAATAACCTAATGCGACAAGAAACCATGTCAAACATATCAGCAAAATATGGATAAAAACAGTATTTCCTACAAATGACTAAAATGCCCTAAATCTCATATTTTTCATCTGCTTACGAAATAGGAAAAGGACAGCATGTTGTACATGTCAAATGGCATTGTCGTCGATAATCTACTATTAAACAACATTGAAAGCGTCTAAATCTCATATTTTTCATCTGCTTACGAAACAGGAAACGGACATCATGTTGTACATGTCAAATGGCATTGCCATCGATAATCTACTATTAAACGACATTGAAAGCGTTGAATATAGTCAATCAAAGCGTCTAGAATCCGCACCTTTTATCCTAGAAGTGTATTAATTCGAACGGAGCGTATACGCTTCGTCTATGGCAAACAGGCAACCTATTTCACAAGATGTATAAGCTACCATGCTAAGGAACCAACGGAACTTTAAATCAGCAAGTGTTTGGGGTCTTTTCTTACCTAGAAATGCGGCGAAATCGCTTGGAAAGTGATTGAGGTGCGTTGTTTAAGCACGTGCAACAGGTAGTGCAAGCAGCAGAAAATCCTCTCCCACTCTCTCTCACAATCTCTCACCTTTTCTCTCACACCAGCTAGGGTTTCTAGCAAATTCGGATGGGTGAGAGAAGTGAGGGTTTAAGGCCCTTTTATAACATAAAACATGCCCAAAACAGGCCTGGGAATAATGTTTACTTGATGCCTAACCAAATCGGGGCTGTTTTGGTCTAAAAAGACATTTCTAGAGGTCCCCTGGCCGAACACGATCAGACTTGAGCTCATGCACATCGGATGTCGCTCACATCCCATTTTCAGACCAGTAGTGTTCGTAGATCGCACGTGGCGGTCCAGTTTCATTTCAGCGGTCATCGCACGTAGATCAGGTCTACAAGTCTTGTGATATGAAATAGAAATTTTTCCTGATCCAAGGGTGTAATTTGGCTGAATTCTGATGGTCAGAATGCTTAATAATAACGCGCCAAGTCGTGTGCCAGATTTGAATTTCAAATTTCAAATCTAACCCTATTCTCACTCTCTTCACTCCAAGCTCAATGATATAGCCTCTGAATGTTGGTTGGACCTGATTTTCGAAATGATTGTCAAGTCCAGCTAGGTGGTTATAACAGTCTAAGATTGTAGGTATCGGACTTTCGACGCGTGGTCTAGATCCAATACAAAGTTTCAAAGAGGTCCTGAGAACAAACCAGTTTAGAGTTTGATTCGAGGTTTTAGAGTATTATAGCGTCATTGGTTCTACTCGCTTTGGGTCTTGTAGAACGTATTTAAAGTGATCAGGGACTATTTCCCAGCTAGTCTAGCGTTGTGCTAGCTAACTTACACTTATTTTTTAAAGGAATTAATCCTACGCGATTTCTGGTCGAGTTGGTACTCGAGTCCAAGTACGAATTTTTCCAGGGCGTTACAACCAGCCAAAAATGCAATTTTCCTTTGAGTTTTACAAAATTTTCTGCATGATTTGTAAAAATTGACATCTAAACTGGCAAGAATTTACAATATGATACAAAAAGGCATAAATTATCATCTTAAAATGCACATGCCAAGATCAAATTTCATTTGGTTAAACCTTCTTTTCTCGAGAGGTTTAGTGAAAATATCAGCACATTAATTCTCGGTAGGTATATATTCCAAAGATATAATCTTTTCTTCTACTAATTTACGGATATAATGAAATCTAACGTCAATGTGTTTAGTATGAGAATGCTGAATAAGATTTTTTGAAATATTTATGGCATAGGAATTATCATAATACAATAACATAGAATCCTATTTAATTCTATAATCACTTAGCATTCGATTCATCCAAATAAGTTGCGTACATGCATTACCAGCTGCGATGTATTCAACATCAGCTATTGAAAGTGATATATAACTTTGTTTCTTGTTAAACCAAGAAACTAAACATTTTTCGATATAAAAGCAACCACCACTGGTTGATTTCCTATCATTAAGATTATCAGCCCAGGCAGCATTTGAATACCTAGAAAGTTGAATACTAGTCTCATGAGGATACCAGAGACCAAGATTAATAGTACTTGCGACATATCGCATAATCTGCTTAACAACAATCAAGTGTGATTCTTTAGGATTAGACTAATATATAGCACAAATACCAACACTTAGCGCGATATCAAGCCTACTAGAAGTTCAATACAATATACTACCAATCATGCTCCGATATAATTTCGGATTAATATTTTTACCTACAGAATCTTTTAAGAGTTTTAAGGTAGTACTCATAAGAGTATCGAAGTTCTTACCATTCTCAAATTTAAATCTCTCAATTAAATTCAAAGCATATTTAGATTGAGAAATGAATATTCCATCAGGTTGTTGCTTTACTTGCAACCCTAGGAAATAATTCAATTCTCCAACCATGCTCATTTCAAACTGTGATTTTATCAAATCTACAAACTCAGTAGTCATGTCAGTACAAGTAGATCCATAAATGATATCATCAACATAAATCTATACCATTAAAATATGATCATTATGTTTTTTAACAAATAGAGTTTTATCAACAGATTCCATTTAAAAATTATGGCTTAACAGAAACTTTGTTAGTTTCTCATACCATGCCCTGGGAGCTTGTTTTAATCTGTAAAGTGCCTTTTTAAGGTAATACACATGATCAACATTTCTAGGATCTTAAAAACCCATCGGTTGTTCAACATAGACTTCCTCATGTAAATCACCATTTAAGAAAGCACTTTACACATCCATTTGATAAATCTTAATCTTTCTAAAACATGCAATGGATATAAACAGTCTGATTGATTCAAGACGTGCTACTGGTGCAAAGGTTTCATCAAAATCAATACCTGTGTAACTTTGTACCACTAGCCTAGCCTTGTTTCTAATTATATTTTCAAGCTCGTCAGACTTATTTTTTAAAAATTCATTTTGTTCCAATGATGTGTTTATCTTTGGGTCTAGGTACGAGATACCAAACATCATTTCTTACAAATTGGTTAAGTTCTTCTTACATCGTAACAATCCAGTTTTCATCAACAAGAGCTTCTTTTACGCTATATGGTTCTATCTGGGATGTAAAAAATACGTAATTACATATATCCTCAAGTTGTCTACGAGTACGAACACCAGTGAGAGGGTTTCCAAGAATTTGAATAGTTGGATGATCTTTAACAGTCCTTAGTTCAGAATCAATCTGATTAGATGAAGTATCAGGTTTATCAATTACAAGAACTTCGTCATTATTTGAACTTGAGACTGGTGTGTTTAAGTGATCATTAATGACCACATTGATGGACTCTTGAATCACACCGGTCCTTTTGTTCAGAACCTTATAAGCACGACTATTTAAAGAATACCCTAGAAAGATACCTTCATCACTTTTCATATCAAATTTTTTCAGATATTCATGATCTCGTAAAATATAGCACTTACTGCTAAAAACTTGAAAGTATTTGATAGTAGGCTTTTTATCAAATCACATTTCGTAAGCCATTTTATTGTTACCTTTACTAGTGTAAACTCGGTTAATAATATAACAAGTTGTTTTGACTGCTTCAGCCCAAAGATTCTTAGAGAGCTTCATGCTATTTAACATGACATTAGCCATTTCTTGAAGCACTTTATTTTTCCTTTCCACTATACCATTTTTTTGTGGAGTTTTAGGCGCTGAGAATTCATGTAATAGTCTCTGGTCGCTATAGAACTTCTTAAAACCACTATTCTCAAACTTAGATCCATGATCACTATGAATCTTACTGATTTGAGAACATTTTTCAGTTTGAATCCTTTTGAGAACTTTTCTTACTTCTTCAAGGGTTTTTGATTTGTCCCTTAAGAAGGCTACCCATGTATATCTGGTAAAGTCATCTCCTATTACCAAGATATACCTTTTGCCACCTCGACTCTCCGTTCTGGTAGGTCCTATCAGATCCATGTGGAGAAGTTCAAGTGGTCTTGATTTGGTATTAGAATTCACCTTTTTCTATGAGTTCCTTGTTTGTTTTCCAACCTGGCATTCACCACATATCTTATCTAATTTTTTAAGTTTGGATAGACCTCTTATAAGTTCTAGTTTGCTCAATCTATATAAATTTCGATAGTGTACATATCCAAGACGTTTGTGCCACAATTCAGTCTCGTCTATATGGACCATGTAACATGTTTGATTAGATGATCTGGATTCGCTAACAATATAGAAGTTTTCATATGTTCTACGTCCAGTTAGTATTATAGAACCCTTGTTGTTTAGAATCTCACAACTTTAATTAGAAAACCAAACACTATGGTTATTATCGCATATTTGAGATATACTTAACAAATTATGTTTTAGTCCTTCAACATATAAGACATTCTTAAATAACGGAAGGTTATAAACTTGAACCGTACCTTGACCCATAATTTTGCAGTTGCTGCCATCACCAAATGTAACTGACCCTTCAGTCATATCTTTTAGATCGTGAATAAAGTCTTATCACCTGTCATATGCCTGGAGCATCCACTATCTAGGTACTACTTTGAATGGCTTATAGCTTTGAAAGCGATGTGGGCAACCAAGTAAGTGACCTTTGGAATCCATTTCGTAACCATTTTGGGTTTAGGTGGATAGTTGGTCTTCTTTTGATTGTAAGAATTATAAATATGACCATTGAGTTAGACTTTAGAAGCTCCTTAAGCAAATCAACTATCTTTTCAACCAAAGGATTTTGGTTATGCTTCTTATAGTTGAAATAATTTTCTTTAGGTTTTTGAACAGATTTAAAGTCTTTAGAACACTTGTCCTTTCCCTTTTGAGTTTAAGGTCTCTCCTTTTACAAACTTAAGAGGTGAATTTTTCATTTTAGGAGAAACATTCTTATTATAACCCAGACCAAATCGATCGCCACATTTTCTCGATCCTGATAAGAGTTTTTTCTAATTTAGAATCACCTTGGGCATATTTTCAAGTTTTCTTTAAACTCAAGAGAGAAGAGACTTCATGTTTTAGTTGGTCGTCTTTAGATTTAAGATTTTCAACTTGGAAAGTTTAAAAATCCAAATCGCATTTCGTCTTTTCAAAACAGTCTGAAATATGAGATTTTTCTAAAATAAGAGATTCATAAGATTCTTTAAGTTTAAAAAATTCTCTTTTTGAAGTTTCAGTTTTACTTCACTTTTACAACTCTCCTTGTATAGGGCATTATGGGCATCTTGAAGATCATCTTCATTTTCACATTCACTGTTCAGATTTTCTTCACTTGTTGAATCATTATCTGAAAATGTGAATTTGACTAGAGTCATAAGGGCTTTCACTTCATTGCCCAACTCAGTTTCAGAATCTTCAGATTCAGAAGAAGCTTTAGAATCAGAGGATTCATCCCAAGTAGCTAACATAACCTTCTTCTTGGGTTTGTCCTTTTTAGGACACTTGTTAGCCAAATGCCCATATTCTTGGTAGTTATAACATTGACTATCTTTCAAAGATTTTCAAGTTTTAAATTTAGGTTTAGATCTTTTCTTATCATTTCCTTTTTGAAAATCAACTCTCTTTTACTTTTGAAGGTTTTATAAAAAAAATTCGCCAAAAGGGCCATATCATCTTCAGAGTTATCTAAATCAGAATTTTCTTAAAAATTATTTTTATAAGTTTTAAGAGCAATCAATTTTCCTTTTGGAGCTTTAAAAGTTAACTCGTAGGTTTGTAAAGAACCAACTAATTCCTCAAACCTCATATTATCCGTATCACGAAGTTCCTGGATCGTGGTTACTTTAGAGTCGAACCGTTTAGGAAGTGAGCGTAGTATTTTTGCACACACTTTACTTTCTGGGATTTTATCACCAAGACCCGACATAGAGTTTACAATGTCATTTAATGGTGTATAAAAGTCCATAAATGTTTCATTTTCCTCCATATGAATTTCTTCAAATTTGGTTGTTAAGAGTTCGACTTTTGATTTCTTGACAATTGATGTACCCTCATGTGTCATTTCTAATATATCCCAAGCTTGCTTTGCAGAATCACAGGATATAATTCTTTTGAATTCATCTGGTGATAGTGCGCAAGTGATTGTATTTAGTACTTTAGTATTTACACTACTCTCACTTTTCTGAAGTATGGTCCAAGAGAAATAAGGTGTTACTCTCATAGATTTTGAACCATCAACTCCAGTTACTTCAGTGGTAGGAGGGTTCCAATCATTCACGGTGGCCAGCTAGACACTTTCATCAATGAATTTTAAGAATATTCTCATCCTGGCTTTCTAATAAGCATAGTTGGAGCCATCAAATGGTGGTGGCCTAGTGATTGATAGGCTATTAAAATTTGACATCTTAAATAGCTTAAATCGTTAGCTTAAAAAATAAATCTAAGAATTAAGAATTAAAAATGAGCTATTAGGCTCTGATACCACTTGAAAAGGTCTAGCTATATGTGTAAGCCCCGTATCCTAGGCCATACCGTTCCATAGACTTCCGCGGTCTTACCGGTCGAATTTCGGCAACCTTCGACCCCTAACCAATATTTGAGTGTGACCCTGATTCGTATGCCGTCAACCCGTATCGACTCAACCCAAGACCTTTACCATAACGACCGCGCCGTCGCTGCGGTTCCGATGCCGCGACTTGCGAGCCGAGGCGATACCCTGGTCAAGAGATGTGGGCCAATGTTCGGTGTGAAGAAAACGCTGCGCGTTGTGAAACCCAAGAGAATCTCTACGAGCTGTCACATCAATCCCATCAATCCTTCAATCCATCACATGTCGAGTACATGTCAAGTACACATCACCTTTCACCCATTCCCAAGAAACTACAAAAGTCAAGAATCTCTTACAAGCCCATACCTCTCTTACACTAAAAGCCCTCAAAGTCAAAAAGTTCTTACACCACCTTCTAAGCTTTCTATAAGCTTATGCACGATAGATGCATGCAGGTGATGTTAGGTTGCAACAACATTGAGCTTGGAGCGTGTGGCTGTTTTCTGGAGCTTTGATTTTGACATATATATTTTCCTTTCAGCATTGTATTCTAATGATTATATTAGTGGATATGTGATGATGATGTTGCCTTTATGATTTGGGTAAACTTGTGGTTATGCTTATTACTAGTTAAATGTATATATAAAAAAAATCCTCCTTGTAGGATCCCAGGATCGAAAATCTGGCATATGAATGCTAGGAGCTGAGAATGGGGTACTATGGAGGCTGTCGGTACCGAATTCGACGATCGGAATTCCTGTGAATCCGATTTTCGGGTTTGGGGCGTGACAATATCTCTTAGAGGGGGAAGAGGGGGGGGGGGGGGGGGGGGGGTTGAATAGGACTATGCCAAATAAAACTTAAAAAAATAAAAATTAAATAAATATGATAGCCAATAAACAAACCACAATGTAAGAATGTAAAACAATCTTAAAATTCAGATCTTGAGAGGTTGATACAAATGTTGTTCTAAGGACAACCTTACACGAAGAACCAGAATTTATGATAGGACAACCTTATTTCTAGAAAGGTATTTGTATCAAATCACAAATTGAAGAGGAATAATAAAAAATTAAATACAAACTGCACTGAAGAATAAATTGTAATTACAAATATATTTTGTTATAGGGACAACCATACACCATAAGAATGATAGGGCAACCTTACTAGAACAAATAAAGAAGCTGATAAAGGAATAACAAGAAATAAATGTTAAACTATTACAACATTCTATAATGCTTGAAAGAAATGACTACAACATTCACATCTACATATACATCTCACAAATGAATAATTAAAGATATGAAATATAAACCATTCAACCACCAAGCACAAGGGATTATTGTAACACCCTGAAAATCGGGGGTCGTGTATAAACTCAACTCCCGAGTTCCAGACCGTCACTTATGCAACAAAAATGGTTATGATTCAATGTTGTCTGACTTAAAGCATTCACATGAGTAAAAGTATACCAAAACTGCAATTCATACTTCAGATTCAGTGATAAAAGCAAGCGGAAGACTAAACAATGTATATATCACTGTATGGAAAAACAAAGTAATCTCATCTGTCTCCAAAGTATGACTACATCTCTGAGTCTCATATACATGTAAATAAACAAAAGAATAAAGTTCAAAATAGTCCCACTAAAGTCCCCTCGATCCAGGTCACCTACGGGAAGCCGTCGTGATACTGCATATACGAGAACTCGTCCTGGTCCTCGTCAATCTCCGGCTCCACCTCCTGGATCTCGTCCTCACCTGCAGCTACAACAGGGTCTGGTGGGTGTTGCAAACACCATCCCGTAACGTGGGAATGAGTGATCAACTCAGTGGAATCATAGAGCAAAGATTAGCATGTTCACAATTCAATCACGCGATAATAGTAAAGCAGTAAATCAGACAATCCTAATACTGTTATTAATGCAAGATGATATGACGTGATGTATGCCCTCACCGACGATCACCCTCATGCGGCAACATCTTACGACCGCGGCATGCCACACTCCCTAGAGTGCTCCACATCTTCCAGGCACATGCAATGCTATGGTGATATGATTTCCAAGTTGTTATTAGTCCATTCAAACAGCAGGATTGGGAAACTAAGGTACTTCCCTTGTATCAATCCCAACACAGATCCTGTCTAGGGTCGTCACTCCTAGTAATCTCATACGATGTATATTTCGTAGGTCACTACAAGGGCTGCCAGGGCTGTTGCTCGCACTCGTTGCACCGCTCCCCCATCACCTTATCAATACAGGCCTACTGTACTCTACTGCACGGAAGGGTCGTCGCCTCCCGTGGACTCAGAATACGCTCGCGGTCACTACAAAGGGCTCGTCGCCTGATCAGTGTAGGCCGACAGCTAGAATATAGTGTCTCATACCACTATAATCTGCTCACGAGTCAAGGTGCTCACTGGTCACTACGGGTAGGTTTATGGCCCCAGCGTAGGCCGACAACTCGACCACGGTGTCCCATACCACCATGCCCGACTCATGAGTCTTCGTGGATCAAGGTACCATGGTTAACAGGGTTTACAATGGTAAGTTCAGTACCCTAGGTTCAAGCATTTATGATACATACAAGGTGAACAAACATCGACCAGTCGGGTTACTTGACGGGCTCGACTAGCGCGATCGCATCTCGAATTGAGCGACATGAAGTGCGTAAAACACTTCGCGTGGCCTAACCACTGCCGCCAACTCTCAACACGAATCACATTCATCGACGCGTCGTTCGTGGCTATGACCAGTCAGCCACGAATTCGCTCGGTTACCGACTGCCTGGACTAAGTCAAGTCCCACACATCTATGGAATTACATTAACACTATATACAAAGGTTTGGAATTGAAATACAGCATGTGAGCATGTTAGCACATGTCATAACATTCAACTTAAGCAATTCTTCAAGGCATACTTTCCATGCATATTCAACTTAAGCAAATCTTCAAGGCATAATTTCTATGCATGTAATGCAATCATGCATAAGGTCAGCATATAGGAAATCATTTAGGTCAGCATATTAATCATGAAATCAATCTCAAACTACTACATAACATCATTCAATTCAATACATACTAATACAAGCATTTATACAAACACATACACTACACACTTAAGTCCACATATAGTATGTCGACCCAAAGTGCGCAACTTGGCGAATCTCTTCGCCAAACTGATTATACAAGCATTCCTAACTCTCTAATGCGGCGATAAACCATGTCAATCACGTCAGCAAAATATGCACATAGACCATACTTCCTACAAATGACTAAAATGCCCTAAATCTCATATTCTTCGTTAATTTACGAAACAGGAAACAGAGAGCATGTTGTACATGTCAAACGGCGATGCCGTCGATAATCTACTATTAAACGACATTGAAAGCGTTGTAAACCGTCAATCAAAGCGTCTAAAATCCTCACCTAGTCTCTTACGGTCGCAGGATTTTGAACGGAGCGTGTACGCTTCGTCTACGGCGGTAGGAAAGCCTGATTTATGGATTATGTTAGCTAACATGCCCTGAATCTACGTAAACCCTAAATCAACAAGTTTTTGGGGTTTTTCTATACCTGAAAAAGTGGAGAAATCACCAGCCAGGTGATTGGAATGAAGTGTTGAAGCAGCAACTGTCAAGGGCTCGGAAGCGGGAAAAATCTCCTCTTCCCTTTCTCTCAAACTCTCTCTCTCTTTTCTAGGGTTTAGTGATTTTCGGATGCAAGGAAGGAATGAGGGTTTCAACCCCTTTTATAAGCTTGAAAATGCCGAAAATAGGCTCCGGGACGAAGTTTACTTATTGCCTATCCATTTCGGGGCTGTTTCGGTCCAAAAACTGCTTTCTGGTGGTCCCCTAGTCGATTGCGATCAGACTTAAGCTCATGGGTACCAGATGTACCTCGTGTTAAGTTTTCAGTCTGACAGGGTTCGCAGATCGCACGTGGCGGACCAGTTTCAGTTCAGCGGTTACCGCACATAGATCAGGGCTGAAAGTCTCATGATAATAAATAGAAATTTTTCCTGATCCGAGGGTGTAATCTGGATGAATTCTGACGGTCAGAACGCTTAATACTGACGCGTCAAGTCGTGTGCCAGATTTGAATTTGAAATTCCCAATTCGTCCCTATTCGCGGTCGCTTCAGTCCGGGTTCAACGAAATACTCTGTGATTATCGGTTTGACTTGATTTTCGAGATGATTGTCAAGTCCAGCGGGGCGGTTCTAACGGTCTAAGATAGGAGGTATCGGACCTTCGACGCGCGGTCTAAATCCAATACAAAAGTTCAATATGGTCCAGAGGACAAACCTGCTTAGAGTTTGATCCAAGGTTATAGAGTATTGTAGAGTTGTCTGTTCTACTCGATTTGGGTCTTGTAAAACGTATTTAAAGTGATCAGGGACTATTTCCCAGCTACTCTAGCGTTGCGCTAGCTAACTTACGTTTAATTTCCATGGAAAATATTTCTACGCGATTTCGGGTCAAATCGGTACTCGAATCCAAGTACGGATTTTTCACGGGCGTTACAATTATAGTGGTTCACCTATGTGTTCACCAACTGTTAAACAATATCCACACAAAATGTAACACCCTGAAAATTGGGGGTCGAGTAACAACTCAACTTCCGAGTTTCAGACCATCACTTATGCAACATAAATAATGATGATTAAATGTTGGCTGCGTTAGTGCATGAAACATGAGTGAGATTATACCAAAACAGTAATTCATACTCCAGATCCTGTGATAAAACACAAGCGGAAGACTGAAAGATATATATATATATATATCACTGTATGTAAAACAAAACAATCTCGATCTGTCTCCAAAGTATGAATATAACTCTGAGTCACATATACATATATCAAACCAAAATCGAATGTCATATGATAGTCCAACTAACAAATTCCGCCGATCCAGGCCACCTATGCGAAGCCGTCAGAGAACTGCATGTATGAGAATTCATCCTGGTCCTCGTAGTAGTCCGGCTCCAACTCCTGAATCGCCTCGCCATCTGCATCTAAGAAAGAGTCTGGTAGGCGTTGCAAACACCGTCCCGTAATGTGGGAGTGAGTGATCAACTCAGTGGAATCATAAAGCAAAGATTAGCATGTTATCAAATCAATCATGCGATAATGGTAAAGCAAGCAATCAGACATTCCTAAATACTGTGATTAATGTAAGGATGAGATGCAATGATGATGCATGCCCTTACCAACATACTCCCTCATGCGGCATCATCTTACGTCCGTGGCATGCTTTCTTCCCTCAGTGCTCCACATCTTCCAGGCACATGCAGTGCGATATGAATATGATTACCGAGTTGTTATTAGTCCTTTCATACAACAGTATTGGGAAACTAAGGTACTTCCCTTATATCATTCCTAATAAAGATCCTGTCTAGGGTCGTCACTCCTAGTAGTCTCATACGATGATATATTTCTAGGTCACTGCAAGGGCTGTTAGGGCTGTTGCACGCACTCGTTGCACCACTCCCCCATCACCTTATCAATACAGGTCTAGTTGTACTCTTGTTGCTATGGAAGGGCCGTCGCCTCACGTAGACTCAGAATACGCTCGAGGTCACTACAAAGGGCTCGTCACCAATTAGAGTAGGCCGATAGCTCGAATGTAGTGTCCCATACCACCACAATCGGCTCATGAGTCTAAGGTGCTCACTAGTCACTATGGGGAGGCTCGTCGCCACAGCGTAGGCTAACAGCTCGACCACGGTGTCCCATACCACATGCCCGGCTCATGAGTCTTAATGGATGAAGGTACCATGGTTATCAGGGTTTTCACTGGTAAGTTCAGTACCCTAGGTTCAAGCAGTTATGACCAATACAATGTGAATATACAAAGGTCAGTCGGGTTACTCGACGAGCTCAATTAGCACGAGCGCACCTCAAGCTGAACGACATGAAGTGCATAAGCACCTCGTGTGGCTTAACCACTGCCATCAACAAAAGCACGACTCGGGTTCGTCGACACTTCTTTTGTGGCGAATAAAAATCCAACCATGAATTCAAATCTGTTATCGACTGCCTGGACTAGTGTATAGCCCCAAACACTTGTAAACTAAATCAATGATCATATGAGAGAGATAGAATTGAAATACAAGTAATTCCCGCATGTTATCAGCATGTTATAACATACATCATAAGCAGTTAACCATACATAAGTATTTCACACATACGGTTATCAATTCAAATACAATAAGCATGAAGGAAATCATGTACATCATCAAATTAGTTGAGAATCCAATCTTAGCGCTAATCTACAACACCATTTACTCAATACTTACTAATAATACATTTATACAAACACTTAGTCTACACACAT
Source organism: Magnolia kwangsiensis (assembly GCA_037074715.1). NCBI lineage: Eukaryota > Viridiplantae > Streptophyta > Magnoliopsida > Magnoliales > Magnoliaceae > Magnolia > Magnolia kwangsiensis. Next base: position 77,942,999 of record CM073578.1, read on the forward strand.
TAGTCTACATAGCATATGTCGGCCGAAAGTATGCATTAGGGAGAATCTCTTTACCAAACAGATCATACACGCATAACTAGTATAGGTACACGACAAATACTCATGACAATCATATCAGCAAATTACGTACGTATACTGTATTTCCTATAAATAACTAAAATACCTTAAATCTCATATTCTTCGTACGTATTCGAAATGAAAAATAAACAGCATGTTCTACATGTCAAACAACATCCTTATCAACAATCTACCATTAAACGACATTGAAAGCTTTGAAAATAGGTAACCTAAGCATCTAAAATCCGCACCTTACGTCATAGAAGCGTAACGAATCGAATAGAAACTCTATTCTTCGTCAACGTCAATATGACGACCTATATCATAAGATAAGTCAGCTACTTCGCTTCTTGTATTGATAAAAATTCTAAAACAGGTTAAGGTTAGAGTTTACTTACCTAGAATGAAGTCAGAATCACTGAAAAAGTGATTAGATCGTAGTGGTTACGTACGAATAGTAACAGGTTAGAGTGACAGGGACTTTCTCCCAAAACTCTCACACAATCTTTCTCTTTTCTCTCTTCTCTCTCTTAGGGTTTCTCTCAAATTCGTATGTGAGGGATGTGAGAGGGTTTAAGATCCTTATATAGGCTAAAAACTCACCTATATAGACTTAGGACCAAGGTATACTTAGGTTATAACCAAATCAGGTCTTTTTCGATCCAAAAGAACATTTTTGGAGGCCTCTGACTAAATGTGGTCGGACTTAAGCTCATGGATGCTGGATCCTGATTGAGTTAAGTTTTCAGTTCGATCAGGTTTTCAGATCGCACGTGGTGGACCAGTTTCAGTTCAACGGTCACTGAGACTCAATCAGGGATTCTGAGTACACTGACATGAGTGGAAAATGTTCCCTGATCGGAGGGTGTATTTGGGTCAGATTCCAACGGTCTGAATGCTTATAATTAGCCCGCAAGCGACACGTGCCAGATTACTTAAATTATATTTAATTTATAAAGAAATCTACGCTTTCTCACACTCCTTACTCCAGGCTCAATGAAATAGTCCCAGGACATCATTTGAGCTTGATTTCTGGGGTGGTAGTTAAGTCCAACTACGCGGTCATAATGGTCTAAGTTCATCGCTATTGGGCTTACGATGCACGGTCCAAGTCCATTACAAAGTTTCAAAGGGTTCATGAGAACTAACGGGTTTAGAGTTTGATCCTAGGTTTCAGGATGTTATAGAATTAACGATTCCACAAGTTTTGGGTCTTGCAGAACGCATTTAAAGCGAACAGTGCTAATTTCACAGGTAATCTAACATAGCGCTAGTTAACTTACGCTAAATTTTTAAAGGAATTAATCCTAAGTGTTTTCTGCCTTAGGTGGTACTCGGGTCTCTGTACGGATTTTGGGGCGCGATAAGAAAAGACAGTTTCATGACTAGTCATAGGTTACATACAACTGGTCGTAGACAGATGAATTTCAACGCCGTAATTTGAATCGTAGATTTACGACTGGTCAAAGAATCAGTCGACACTGTTCAAACGATTGGTCGAACAGTCTCTAGGACTGGTCGTAGAGTAACTAAAAAATTTCAAAAAACTTCAACAATTTAGGACTGGTCGTGGAATTTATTGGACTAGTTGAACCAGTGCTAAGACTAGTCGAAAAAAGTCCAGGACTAGTCTTAGAACAGACCAAATTCACTTATAAAACATATATGAATTATGTATCCAAAATGGCCTACTCTAAAGGTCAACCTAAGGTCAGTGATACCTCAATAGTGAAGCAAGGCCATTGAAACTTGAAGACAAGTGACCTTTGAGTATAATTACGCCTGAGATCTTGAACCTGAAAGCTTCTAAGATCTTGAACTTAAAAGCTTTTGAGATCTTGAACTTAAAAGCTTTGCTTGTCTATCGAAGCTAATCTTGTTAGACTATCATCATGACTCTTCATGTCTTGAATAGATCTTTCGTTCATCACATATATAACTTCAAAGTAGTGTCTTTGTCACCACAAATTTGACAATAACAAGGGGTGATAAACTATAGCACTTACAAGGTCGAATCCACAGGGACTAAAACCTGTACATAATCTGTAATTAAGTAGAACTTGTTTCGAACAAGAAACAAATGCGTTTCGATTCGAAGAAATTACTTTATTCAAATATAACAAAGAGATTTCATATAATAATCATGACGCTTATTAATTCTCAGTTTATATACATCTGTAACACCCCGAATTTTTTCCAACCTGGAGTTAGACGTCCTTAGGCAATGGGTCAACCATATCACTCTCGAAGATCAATCCTAAAGTCTAGAAATCATTTTTCAACCCATTTCCTTCAAAATCTTACCTTTCACCACCCCATTCTTCAAATTTCTCTAAGTACCTTCATATTAGACACAATCCTAAAGTTTAAAAGGTGAAGAACTATACTTAAACTAAAACTTACCGTAAATAATACGTACATGCATAAAATAGGATTTTGAGTATGTAATTATTGGAATCTCATGATGTAGATAGGTTATTTTGATGGATTAGCTTCTTCTATCCCAAAAACATATATTGTACATCGTGTAACTCATTCCGGTTTGAAAATGAGACTCGATAAATGCCTCGACGGACTCGTGGGCCCAAACGACTCAATTCGGGGGGATCCAAGGTGGGCCCCACATATTTTCGGCATCCCTGGGGGGTGAGGACCTCGCCCCTAGGGTGAATCCAAGCCAAATAGGTCAGTGACCGGCGAGGCCTCGTCCGTACAGGGGATAGGCAACCCGATTTCTGCACTTTTTTTACGCATTTTTTTAAACTTTGAAAAATCATATCTCCTTCGTTATAACTCTGATTTAGGTGATTCAAAAATAATATTGAAGATAAATGAGTCTAGTTTTATATAAAAATATGTGAAAAATATAATAAAATATTTAATATAGTTTAAAGTAGGTCATTGTGAGCAACTATCTGATAATCACTTGTTGGACAGCTGCTGCTTCTGAAATTTTTAGAATTTTTCTACAACTCAAAATATTATAAAATTTGGTGGAGTTAGGGTAAAATTGATGATGAACCAATATAAAAATAATTAAAATAATATGATACCTAAAAATTTCCAAAATGGGACATAAAATGGCCCTATAACCGTATTCTGCCATAATTAGGATAGAATTTGGTTAAGTTCCAAATTGAATACTCAGTAGAATTGACTTGAACCACTTTAAATATGAACTACAGGATCCAAAATGAGTAGGACTGCTAACGCTATGTTACCTAGAAATCTAGGATCAATCTTTAAGCCCAGTTGACCTTGGGACCATTTGAAAACTTTGTATTGGATCTAGACCGCACGTCGAAAGTCCGATTTCTATAATCTTAGACCATTATGACCGCTTAGTTGGACTTGAAAATCATTTCAAAAATCAAGCCCAACCAATATCCTGAGACCATTTTACTGAGTCCGGAGTGAAGAGAGTGAGAAAAGGAAAATATTTAGAAAATTAATTCAATTTTTAATAAATCTGGCACGTGTCGCTTACGTGACATATTTTTAAGCATTCTGACCATTAGGATTTGACCAAATTTCATCCTCAGATCAGGATAGCTGGCCCTTACATGTCATAACAATTGTGGCCCTGATCGAGTTTCGGTGACCGCTGAACTAAAACTGGTCCGCCACGGTCGATCTGGAAACCCGACCGGACTAAAAACTTAGCTGGACCTAGATCCAATATTAAAGAACTTAAGTTCGACCGCATTTAGTAATAGGACCTCCAGAAGTGCTCCGTTGGATCGGAACAGACCCGATTTGGTTATAACTTAAGTATACCTTGACTTCAAGTCTGTTTTGGTTATGTTTGGGCTTATAAAAGGGCCTTAAACCCTTAGCTTTCTAACCCATATGAATTTGAGAAAAACCCTAGGAGAGAGAGGAGAGAAAAGAGAGAGAAAGTGAGAGAGAGTTGGAGTTTCACCCAGGGATTCTTCCCTGCTGCTCCACGTGCCAAAGCCATCCACCTGCATCGCTCTTCTGGCGATTCCAGCTCCGTTCTTAGGTAAGAAATCATAACCCTAACCTGTTCTAGAGCTCCAAATAGCATAAGTGATGATGTAGCTAACCTATTTCATGGTATAGGTTGCCGTTGAGCCGTTGACGAAGACTTATCGTCTGAATCAACTCCGTTTCACAATTTCTGGTTTAAGGTGCGGATTTTAGACGCTTAGATTACCTGTTTTCAAAGCTTTCAATGTCGTTTAATGGTTGATTTCTGATAAGGATGCTGTTTGACATGTAGAACATGTTGTCCGTTTTTCATTTCGAATACGTACGAAGAATATGAGATTTGGGATATTTTAGGTATTTATAGGAAATACTGTATACGTACGTATTTTGCTGATATGATTTCCATGAGTATTTACCGTGTACCTATACTAGTTATACGTGTATGATCTATTTGGCGAAGAGATTTTCCCTAATGCACATATTGGCCGGTATATGCTATGTAGACTAATGTGTGTAGACTAAGTGTTTGTTGAAATGCCTAAATCAACATGATTTACGCCTGCCATATGTTTTGAATGTAAGAACATGATTGTTGTGTATTAGACAACTCCCTGACATAAGGATCTGTCATATTATATGTTAAAATCAACATACGTCAAGTACGTTGGAGTTGAGTAGTCTAAGTGTTTGTATAAATGTATGTATTACTAAGTATTGAGCAAATGGTGTTGTAGATTAGCGTTGAGATTCGATTCTCAACTAATTTGATGATGTACATGATTTCCTCCATGCTTGTTGTACTTCAATTGATTACCTTATGTGTGAAGTAATCGCGTATGGTTAACTGCTTATGATGTATGTTATAACATGCTGATAACATGCTAGAATTTCTTATATTTCAATTCTGTCTCTCTCATATGATTATTGATTTAGATTACACGTGTTTGGGGCTATACTCTAGTCCAGGCAGTCGGTAACAGATTAGAATTTGTGGTTGGATTCTATTCACCACGAAAGATGTGTATGATGAACCCGAGTCGTACTAGAGTCGTCGGCAGTGGTTAGGCCACACGAAGTGCTTGTGCACTTCATGTCGGTCGATTCAACATGCGCTCACTCCAGTCGGACTCATTAAGTAACCCGACTGACCATTGTATGTTCACCTTATATTCGTCATAACTGCATGAACCTAGGGTACTAAACTTACCAGTGATAACCCTGATAACCGTGGTACCTTGATCCACTAAGACTCATGAGCCGAGCATGGTGGTATGGGACACCGTGGTCGAGTTGTTGGCCTACGCTGGGGCCACAAACCTCCCCATAGTGACCAGTGAGCAACCCAGACTCATGAGAAGATTATGGTGGTATGGGACACTATATTCTTGCTGTCGGCCTACACTGATAAGGTGATGGGGGATTAGAGCAACGAGTGCGTGCAACAGCCCTGACATCCCTTTGTAGTAACCTCGAACGTACTCTGAGTCCACGTGAGGCGACGACCCTTCCGTAGCAACAAGAGTACAACTAGGCCTGTATTGATATGGTGATGGGGGAGTGGAGCAACGAGTGCGTGCAACAGCCCTGTCAACCCTTGTAGTGACCTAGAAATATATCATCGTATAAGACTACTAAGAGTGATGACCCTAGACAAGATCCTTGTTGGGAATGATATAAGGGAAGTACCCTAGTTTCCCAATCCTGCTGTATGAAAAGGACTAATAACAACTCGGTAATCATATTCATATTGCACTGCATGTGCCTGGAAGATGTGGAGCACTGAGAGAAGAAAACATGCCGCGGACGTAAGATGGTGTCGCATGAGGGAGTATGTTGGCGAGGGCATCCATCATGTCATTTCATTCTTGCATTAATCACAGTGTATAGGAATGTTTAATTGCTTGCTTTACCATTATCGCTTGATTGATTTGATAACATGTTAACCTTTACTTTATGATTCTACTGAGTTAGCTACTCACTCCCACATTACGGGACGGTGTTTCGCACACCAACCAGTTCCTATTTTTGTTTCAGATGGTGGCGATGCTTGCGAAGCAGAGCTAGACTTGATGATGATGAGAATCCCTCCTATATACAGGTTCTGATTGATGGGGTTACAGGGTTACTGATTAGATGTCTATGCTTGGTATTTTTTCTTTTATTTACACACCCATGTATATTCTCTTCTTTCTATTTTGGAGTATACATGTATTTAGTTAACCTGGTAACATGTTCACACTCTGGAGACTTACAACAGTTCATATATTTTATGTATCTATCACATTCTTCCACTTACTAGTTCAACTGTCTCTGGAGTATGATATGTTGTTTTGGCTTAATCTCCTCATGTTTTATGTACTATTATCGTCGACATTCATCCATCATTGAAAATGTTGCATAAGTGATGTTCTGGAACTTATGAGTTGGGTTTCTACCCGACCCCCGATTTTTGAAATGTTATAACATCCCTTTTAAATCCCTTAATTCTAAGATAGAATACTTTGAAATGAACAAATATTGTAATCAATGAAGCTCGTATATCAAATCTTGAATTCAGCTGCATTTCGACAACAACTTTGGTCATCTCCCAAGACTTAGGGGGAATGTTGAAGCTATTTAACCCATCTCTCTTCTGAACTCGTTCATTGTGCAAAGGAGAGAGTTTTGAAGCAGTGAAGATTGCACTTCCGTGATTCTGGCAACATTTTAACCCCTTTTTGCCTTGGTCACATGATGATCTGGTTGCACGACCCGCGCGACTTGTAACACCCTGGATTTTTGCCAACCTGGAGTCAGACGTCCTTAGGAAATGGGTCAACCATATCACTCTCAAAGCTCAATCCTAAAATTTAAAACATCACTTTTTAACCCATTTCCTTCACAATCTTACCCTTCACCACCTCATTCTTCAAATTTCACCAATTATTTTCATATTAGACACAAATCTTAAAGTTTAAAAGGTGAAGAACTATACTTAAACTAAAACTTACTGTAAATGGTACGTACATGCATAAAATAGGATTTTGACTATGAAATTCTTAGAATCTTATGATGTAGATAAGTTATTTGGATGGATTAGCTTCTTCTACCTAAAAAACATATATTCTATATCGCGTAATTCATTCCAGTTTACAAACGAGACTGGATAAACGCCTCAACGGACTTGTGGGCCCAAACGGCTTAATTCGGGGGGTTCTAAGGTGGGCCCCACATGTTTTCGGCATCCCCAGGGGGTGAGTACATCACCCCTGGGGCGATCCCTCACCAAATAGGTTAGTGACCGGTGAGGGGATAGCCGAATCGGCGAGGCCTCGTCCGTACAGCGGACAGGCAGCCCGGTTTCTGTATTTTTTCTATGCGTTTCGCCCAATTTTGAAAAATCATATCTTTTTCGTTATAACTCCGATTTAGGTGATTAAAAAAATCAGATTGAAGCTAAATGAGTTTAGTTTTATATTAAAATATGTGAAAAATATAATAAGATATTCAATATAGTTTAAAGTAGGTCGTTGTGACAACTGTCCGAAAATCACTTGTTGGACAGCTGTTGCTTCGAGAATTTTTAAAATTTTTATATAACTCAAAATATTATAAAATTTAGTGGAGATAAGGTAAAATTAATGTTGAACCACTAGAAAAAAAATTAAAATAATATCATAGCTAGAAGTGCCCAAAATGGGGCATAGAATGGCCCTAGGACCGTATTCTGCCATAATTAGGGTAGAATTTGGTTAAGTTCCAAACTGAATATTCAATAAAATTAAATTGAACCACTTTAAATATGAAATATAAGTCCTAAAATGAGTAGAACTGCTAATACTATGTTACCTAGAAACCTAGGATCAATCTCTAAACCCGGTTGCTCTCGTGAGCATTCTGAAACTTCGTATTAGACTTGGACTGCACGTCGAAAGCCCAATAGCGATGAACTTAGACCATTATGACTGCCTAATTGGACTTGACTATCACCTCAAAAATAAGGCCAAACGATGTCCTGAAACTATTTCCTTGAGTCCGGAGTGAAGAGAGTGAGAAAGCGAAGATTTTTAGAAAATTAAATATATTTTTAAATAATCTGAAACGGTTCACTTGCGCATTATTTTTAAGCGTTCTGACCATTAGAATTCGACCCAAATTCACCCTCGGATCAGGATAGGTAGCCCTTATATGTCATAGTACTTGTAGCTCTGATCGAGTTCCCGTAACCGTTGAACTAAAACTGGTCCGCCACGGTCGATCTGGAAATCCGACTGGACTGAAAACTTAGATTGACCTAGATCCAATATTAGAGAGCTTATGTCCGATTGCATTTAGTAACAGGACCTCTAGAAGTACTCCGTTAGATCGGAACAGACCCGATTTGGTTATAACCTAAGTATACCTTGGCCCCAAGTCTATTTTCGTCGCTTTTGGGCTTATAAAAAGGCCTTAAACCCTCTCTCACAAATCCCATACGAATTTCCAAAGCCTAGTCAAATCAAGAGAGAGAAAGTGAGAGAGAAGTTGGTGATTCTTCTTAGGATTCTTCCTAGCTTTGCTACGTGCCTAATCCACCTATCCGTATCGCTTTTCCAGTGACTCCGGCTTCGTTCCTAGGTAAGAAAACCCAAACCCTAACCTGTTTTGAGACCTAAAATAGTTTACATGACGTTTTACCTAACCTGTTTCATGCCTTAGGTAGCATATCCGCCGTTGATGAAGACTTATTGTCTGAATCACATCCGTTATGCATTTTTCAAGACTTTCAATGTCAGTTAATGATATATTACTGACGTGGATGCTATTTCACATGTATAAAGTGCTGTCTGTTTCATTTTTCAGTTATACGTTAACTATGTTGAATATACTGTATTCCTTGTATTTGTAGAAAATATCGTATATGTATAAAATTCAGATTTGTGCTTGCCATGATTAACTGCCGTCTATGTATGCTAGATGTTTGTGTAATAACTCTTGGGCGAAAATTTTAGCCCAAATACATGATATACCAACATATGATATGAATTTAGTATGTGTAGCCTAAGTGTTTGATAAAATGCCTGAATGAGAAAATGCATGTTGTAATGTATTTAACGAGGATGTTGAGATGTGATTCTCAATCCCCTCATGCATAGTTACAGTTTCCTTTATGTAACTTATCTCACCACTATGTGATTCATGGGAGAATTACCTATATATGATAACATGTTTAAACTGTGTTTGTTGAGATATTTGTATGCATAAGGAATTTGATGTTATGATTTCCATGTTCAATTATCGTGATTACATGATTTTTATGTATGTGACAACTCCTTGGCGAAAGGACTTGCCCTAAATCGCGCCACGACCAATATACGCTATATATGATAAAGTGTGTAGCCCACGTGTTTGTGAAAATGTTTAAATGAATACGGAACCCAGATTCATGCATGCCATGATTATCCGTCGTGGGTATATGCTTGTGGCATATGGGGTGACTCCCTAGTGAAAGGATTTGGCCTAATACATGTATAATCAATACACACATGTATGATAAAGTATGTATTCTAAGAGTTTGTGAAAATAACTGAATGAGTATGGAATTCATTTTTGTGCTCGCCATGACTAACTTTCGTAGAGATATGATTGTTGTATGGCCGACTACCCTTTGACGAAAGGATTTTCTCTAATACATATGCTACTGAATACATAAAATGTATGATGTAATGCATAGACTAAGTGTATATAAAAGTGTCTGAATGAGTTAGTAGTTAGTAAGATGTACCTGTATGCGGGTTGAGATATGATTCTCAACTACATCAATGATATGTATGATTTCCTCCATGACTTGTGTAACTTAGATTATCCATGTCCACTACGTGTATGATTTACTCCATGTATTGTATTTACGTTCAAGTCATATTTCCTGATTGTTCATATGATTGTAGGATATGCCTCATATGCCTGTTATGGAATTTATATGTGATTGGGGCTGTGCTACAGTACAGGTAATCGGTAATCATTTTGTAAATAGTGGTTGAGGTCATTTTCGCCACACAGGATGAGTTCAACGAATCTGAGTCGTACTTGGGATGTTCGGCAGTGGTTAGGCCACACGGAGTGCTTAAGCATTCCATATCGTTCAACTCAACGTGCGCTTGGCCTAATTGTGCTTATTAACTAACCTGATTGATCGATGTTTGTTCATCACGTTTGGTCGGCACTGTTTGAATCTAAGACACTGAGCTTACCAGTGAAACTCCCGTTAACCATGATACCGTGATCTCCTAAGACTCATGAGCCGGGCATGGTGGTATGGGACACCGTGGTCGAGCTGTCGCCCTACGCTGGTGCCACAAACCTCCCCGTAGTGACCAGTGAGAACCCTACTCTAAGCAGATTATGGTGGTATGGGATACTATATTCTTGCTATCGGCCTACACTGATTGGTGACGAGCCCTCTGTAGTGACCTTGAGTTTATCCTGAAACTGCATAAGGGCGACGAGTCCTGTTGTAGTCTTGAGGATATAAGTAGGCCTGTATTGACAAGGTGATGGGGGAGTGGTGTAACGATTGCACGCAACAGCCCTTGCAGCGACCTAGAACCATAATATCATATGAGATTTCCTAGGACTGACGACCCTAAAATGGATCAATGTTGGGAATTGATATAAGGGAGGTGTCTTAGCTTCCCAATCCTGCTGTATGAAAAGGACTAATAAGAACTTGGTAAGCATGTCATATCATCACATTGCATTTACTAACGGTGTTGGTGATAGAGCACTGAGGAAGTGAGTCATGTCGCGATCGTTAGATGTTGTCGCAGAGGGGATTGTGGTGAGGGCATACATCATTCTTCATATCATTCTTGCATTAACAAGAGTATCTAGGACATGTTTGATTGTATTACTTTATCATTACTGCTTGATTGAATTGATAACATGTTAACCTTTCTTGTATAGTTTTCACTGAGTTAGCTACTCACTCCCACATTACGGGACGGTGTTCTGGACACCCACCAGACCTTGTCTTAGATGCAGGTATTGGTGAGGTGTAGGAGGCTGTGCCTGACTACTACGATGATCAGGACGAGTTCTCCTATATGCAGGTTCTGATCGATGGGGTTACAGGGAGGTTGATTAGACGCCATGACACTTGTCATTTTACACATTTGGAGCACTCATGTATATTCTTTTGTTCATTTTTTGAGTATACATGTATATACTTAACCTGGTAACATGTTCACACTCTGGAGACTTACCACAATTTATATATGTTATATATACTATCACAGTCTTCCGCTTGCATAGTTTAACTGTCTCTGGAGTATGATATGCTGTTTAGTATAATCCCACTCATGTTTAATGCACTCATACGAACAACATTTAATCATCATTATTAATGTTGCATAAGTGATGTTCTGGACTCAGGAGTGGAGTTTATGCTCGACCCCCGATTTTCAGGATGTTACACAACTGGAACACATGTTGCGCTGTCGGTGCAACGCAATGCTTGAGGGTAAGAACCGCGCAACCTCATACGAGGTCGGCGCAACTAAATACTTTGGTTGCGTGACCTGCACAACATGTTACGAGGTCAGCACAACCAAGTACAATGGTTGCGCGACCCGCACAACCAACTAGTCTTCTTACCTTCAATCTATCTTCAAAGCTCCGGCTTCCTCTAGAAAACCTTTTGTCCCAAATGAAGAGGAGAGTGGGGTATTTATAGGCCTTTGCACGTGTGGCACCTCGATTTCTATGCCATGGGCCCCACTTTACATCAATCTCAACCGTTCATTTTAATCTGTCTGTGCCTTTGGTTGCACTGCCTGTCAACGGTAGTCTTACCTGTCCTACCCGCGCACCCAATTACGTGGCCTGCATTCACCAAAATAGTCTTCATTAGCCACGCAACCCTCTGCGCGAGTCGGAGTCATCCATGCTAGTCTTCGTTAACCGCGCAACCCTTTGCACGAGTCAGAGTCATCTATGCTAGTCTTCGTTAACCACGCAACCCTTTGCACTACTTAGTTCATCAAATGACTGCTGTTTCTCCAGTGTAACCAAGTGTGCAACCCACACAATGGGGATCCTTTCTTCCTTTTTTCATTATTCACTCATCTTTGAGTTCTTTCAATCTTCTGAATCGTTCTTCATAATTCATGATTTTTCATGCTCCAACAGATGCCCCCTTGATCCGTTACTTTGTTTCCCTGAATCAAAGAATGCGAATCAATCTTCAACCAAAATCCGTCACCACTCATGGCCATTACGTGACCCGCGCAATAGAAATTCGTGTACGGTACTTGAGCCCTGCCTCTATAAATAGCCCAGCATTTTTCATTTCCTCACTTCCACTTCTAGAGCTAGACTTCATTTTTTTAAATTTTTTCACACCCGTGCAACCGTGCTTAGTTGCTTGACCCATGTAACGATTTTTCATCGCGCAAGGCATTGAGTTGTTGCGTTTCCCGTGTAAGCACCTTTCATTACGCGAGCCGTGTAACCAATTTTTTTCTGACTTGGCTTTTTTTTCTAACTTTTCCAACTTCACTGAACCATGGCTCATACAAAAAGAACCTTTGTTGCCATAGACCCTCCTTCTGAGTAACCTTCCCATCAAGAACTCCCGAATACTGAAGCCAATCATTCGGCAACCCCTCAAGCAGTCGAATCACCGTCTTCTCCTACTTAACCCTCTCATAAACAGTTCAAGACCACACCTAGGCATCTCCCCTATATAAAAGAGCCCGTTCTTCATACTTTTGATTTCTCTTCTCGCATCAAATCGCTTCCATCTCCCATTCATCAAGCTATAATCATGGGCGATCTCGAGAGGCCTCCCAAGCATGGCCATGAATATGACTGAGAGAAATGGTTGAAAACAACATCCCGCTATCAAACAAGCAGCCAGAGGCCACCTTCTCGAGAGGATACTCCTCCTTCCAGACCTAAGAAGCACCGCCGCAACAAGGCCCAAGAATTTCAAGAGAAAATAAAGGAGCACAACAGAAAGAAACTTAACAACTCCTGGGAATCTTTCCGTGAGATTCAGGGTACCATCAGATTTGACAATCCCTATAGACAGGGCATTGTCTGAATCCCAGTCGACATTCATCACCACCATTTTATGCTAGTCTGCGAGCCTAGAGACCACCTTACCGCAGAAAGGCTAGAGTATTGAGAGTCCTGGTCTTTCAAAGAGCCAAGATTACTGGAGGGCATTTTGCAGCCACCCAAGCCAAGGAAGAAAGTAGGGGACATCCACCCTATGATCTTCCTTGTTCCTACCTACGACGTCCACAGCTTGTACCCCACCGCTTTCTATGAGACACTTAAACAGCATTTCAGCCACCATTCGCTTATATGGAGTCCAGAAGAGTTCAGAATGAGAGGTATCCTTACTCCACACAACTGTTACTCTGAGTGGGCCACTGCAATACTGGCAAAGTACGCTGAAGCTTTGTCAAAGGTCCACATCTTCCACGCCATTGAAGCTACATCATTCCCATTCTGCAAAGAAGCTTCTATCCTGAAGGCGTTCCTCAACTACTGGTGTCCATCCACCAATTCCTTCCATCTCCCAAAAGGAGAAATGAGCATTATCCTCTAGGATATCTATAGGATCACTGGATTGCCAATAACAGGAAAATATTTTGATGAATTCTTTCCTACCAACGAGGATTTTTCCTTCTTGTCCTCACGCGATCGAGTCCCCTCCATTTTCGAGTCAACCACAGAGCTGTTTAGGGAAATGTCTAAGTTCCCAAACATTCACAAAATCCATCCCATGCTATGGCTAGCTCATTTCAGTCGGGCTTTCAAGTGAGAATCCTCTTTCTACATCTCTTCTTTTCGCAGCTTGATATGTATATAACCCACCCTTTATTTATTCATCTTTCAGGTTTAACGGTGACCGTTCGCGGGAGATTGAACATATTCGCAAGAACATAAAAGGCCGCGCCGACTATTCAAATTACGGGAAACTTGTGGTGTTCATCGCTTATTGGTTGAGTGTGGTAGTCTTCCCCAGTTCTAAGTCCGTGGATGCCATCCGCCCGTCTTTATTTGTCGTTGCAGGCGTTATGGCTGGAGGAACCAAATTTTCTCTTACTCCTCTGGTACTTTGTTTGATCTACAGAGGCTTTGGAGAGATTGCATGACACATAAAAAGCCCATCCGTCGGTTCTGCCTCAACATATATGCCATGGCACTATTTTCTCGGTTGGCTTGGCGTTTACTTCCCTTGGACCTTTAAAGCACCTAAGAAGGCCTACGTCTACCCTTCCCAGGTTCCTCTTTATTTCTTTCGAAAAAGGTCCATGGTAAAAAGATCCTATAACTGGGCGAAGGATGCCATTACCTCAGACGACAAAATCAACTATTTCCATTTCATCCTGCCTCACTACGCCATGGATACAGAGAAAACAGATATGGACTCACTCTTTATAAGACCCGTATCTTTGACCGTACCATTCCATAGATTTCCACGATCTTACCGATCGAATTCCGACAACCTTCGACCCTTAACCGATATTTACGCGCGACCCTGATTCGTATGCCGTCAACGCGTATTGACTCAACCCAAGACCTTTACCATAGTGACCTCGTCGTCACCACGGTTCTGATGCCGCTACTCATGCACCGAGGCGATACCCTGGTCAGGAGATATGGGGCAGCATTTGATGCGAGGAAAATGCCACGTGTTGCGAAACCAAAGGGAATCTCTATGACTTGTCAAATCAATCACATCAATCAATCAAATCCCATCACATCTCATGTCAAGTACACATCACCTCACACCCATCCCTAAGCAACCACAAAAGTCAAAAAGTTCTTACAAAGCCCATGCCTTTCTTACACAAATGGCCACAAAAGTTAAAAAGTTCTTACACCCATCACCACCACATCTATCACTCCATCACCCATCACTTTTTCTCTCCCTTTACAAGTCTCTCTCTCATTTTCAACCCATTCTAAGCAACCAAAAAAATTTCATATGTATGAACCTCCCCCTCTCTTTCAAAACTCCAAGTGTGGCCCACCTTTCCTACCCTTTCATCTCCCATCTCAACCATCCAAACCTCATCTCTTTTGTTAGAATCGAAGCTAAGGAGCTAAGGAAGCCTATGGTGCAAGAAGAAGCTGGTGGGTGATCTTCGATCTTCATTTCCTTGTCTTTTTGTGATGGGACCCACCTTGATGTAGGCTTTGTATCAAAGAGGGGCCCATAATGGCGGGGCCCCTCCGTCATCGCCGATCTCCCTCCTCACCTTCTCTCTTTCCCTCTTTCTCTATGATGAATGGCCCACCTATGATGTGTAAATTTTATCCATGCCATCCACCTAGTGGGCCACCTTGACTCCAATTCGTGGCCTGCATGACCGGACGGTTATACCGGCCTGGATAAAAGGGAAATATAAATATCAGTTTGATCCAAATCTAGTGGCCCACTATGTGGGACCACATTGATGCATGTACATCATTCAGCGATGGTGGCTGGACGTTGGCCAGGTGAAGGATATAATATACATATTCATATATGCTCATGTGTATTACTATATATTATAATATTATATTATATTGTAGCATTATAATATGAGATAATATTATATTATATAATATAAGATATTATAATATGTCATTAGTAGGGCTTAATCAGACGTCTGGGGCCCTCATGTGGGACCCACTCCTTTTGAAATCGAACGGTTGCTGTGTGTGTACAGCAGCTACAGAGCTGTTGTATGTGTACAGCAGCTTGCCCAACAACGTGGACCCTTCATAATATTTGTTGTACCGTCCATAGCCTAGGACGGTAGATCTGATCATAGGGTGTGTGTTATATACACACCGTCCACCGTTTTATGTATCTAAGCTGTCCATCTGCTAGGTGGTGGGGTCCACCTACTGATTAACGTCAGTAAGTTCAGTGGGACCCAAAATCCATAGCTCAACTGGTAGATGGGGTGGAGATACCTCATTGCAGCACTTAAGGTCTTGGTTTCAATCCCTAACAGGGGTGCTAAATGCACCCAAATCCATAGATCAAACTGGCAGACCGAGTGGAGATACCTCGTTCCTATGTGGGGCCCACACATGTAGCTCACGTGGTAGGCAGAGTGAAAGATACCTCTTTTCAGCACCGAGGTTTGGGCATGGGTGGCTGCCGGTGGAGTGCACCCTGACATGGGTCCATGGGACCATCTGCACCGTCCATTCATGTGGTGGGCCACACTGTGCAGTGTGTGGGGACACCCACCGTCCCTGGACGGTGAAACCCACCCCACGTGTGAGGCCACCTTGGTGTTTGTCCGTCCAGGGTGTATGTGATTAATATATTATATTATATATATGATATAGTGTATTATATGTTATATTATAATATATTATAATATTTTATATATAGATGTTGTGGTGGGCCCTACGTGGGACCCACCTCTGCTTCCTTTAAATACAATAATAGTTACACCATCAACAGACATATATATATATATATAAATATATTAAAATATATTATATTATATATATGTACTTTATGTATACATGAGGGTGGACCCTACGTGGGACCCATCTCCTTTTTTTTAACAGCAATGCTGCTAGTACAAGCAGCCATGTGCTTCTCTCTCTCTCTCTCTTAATGTTAGCAGCAAGTTTTGTGGGTCCCATTTATTTTGCCCACACCTTTTATTTATGAGACCCACCATGATATATGTGTTGCATTCTAACCGTCCAACCATTTTTCAAGCTTGATTGTCGACCCCACCATGATGCATGTAATGCATCCAAGCCATCCAGCCCCTTTGGTAGCTCATTTGAAGGCATGGGTTAAAGATTGAGCCAGATCCATAGTCTAAGTGGACCCCACCTTGGCATGTTAGGCCCATCTTAATGTATCTATGGTAGTCCATTGGGGCCCACTTTGATGTGGATGTGAGGCCCATGTCATGGGGCCATTCGATGTATTTGTGGCCCATGGTTGAGGCCCACTTTGATATACATGTAAGGCCCATGGGTTAAGGCTCATTGAGATGTGTTAGGGCCTATGGGTTAAGGCCTATTTGATGTACATATGGGGTCCAATTGGTGTGACCCATTTGATACACATAAGACCCATGTGATTAGGCCCATTTGATGTATTCAAGACTTAACGGGCTATGAGCCATCTTAATGCACATAAGGCCTATTGGTGCGGCCCATTGATGTGGCCCACTTGATGAATAAAAGGCCCATATGATATGATCCATTTGATGTATTTAAGGCCAATGGGATGTACCTAAGGTCCATTGCAATATGTGATCCCAACATGATTTGTGTAAGGATGTTTCACGACGGGCTACGCCTTGGGAGCAGTGTTGGCATGATGTCCACATTGCAAGTATAATGTTGGTTAAATGACCGCATTACGACTCTCTTTAGGGCCCATCGTTAGGCCCATACTTGTTGTGTGTAAGCCGTCTAGGCCATCTACATTGTAAGGATAATGCGTTATTCCATCACATGAATAGTATAGTTCTATGACTCATGATCATACACATCATATGTATGTTTGATATGAGAAGTGACTGATCATAGCATATGCCTTTGGGCAGATTATTTAGGGGCTCCCAGTTAAGCGGTGTTGCCCCACATGAGCGCACGATACGTGCAGGATTTGCAGCATAATTGGATAGCATGATTTATGCATTTCGCATTGTATGACATGATTACTGTACACCCTAGTGACATCGGGGCTGTAGCCTCCACAAGCGTATCGTGGTTGGTAGGATTGGATACCGAAAATCTTATTCTACATGGGGTACTATAGATATCCCTAGGTGAAAGTCCCTAAACCCTTATGGTACCAAGAGGTTTCTCCAATATTTAGACCGATGGGTACAGGAGCGCCGAGTGCCGATTACCATATAGTTGTGCTTTCCACTGTATCGTGGTCGGTTGGAAGGGAGTGCGGCCTTACTTACCCGAGAGTATGGGGTAAAGCTAGGCTGAGTCTGACCAGCTCGAGGAATGGGTCCGTTATCGATGAGCCAAGCCCGATATTGGCAGGTGGATAGTGAGGTCTCTTTCACTTACCTTATTGCGCGCGATGGGGCGGCGATCTGATTTTCAGTGTACTAGACCCCGGTGATATCCCAGATTTGAGTTGTATTGATATGTGGACTTAGATGAGGACTATATGCTTGAGTTACATTTCGTATCGCATGGCCTTGGTATGGCCGACATCATTCATGCTTTGCTCCGCATGGCCTTGGTACGACCAACAGTATTCATGGATCCATCAGCATATGCTGCATTACTCTGATATTGCATGATCATATTACTACCTAGCGCACACACTTTCACCACCCTCTAAGCTTTTATAAGCTTATGCACGACCGTTGCGTGCAGGTGACGTTGGGGCGCAGCAACGCTGAGGCAGGAGCACTTTACAGATCATTTTGGAGTTTTTGTTCTTCATCATTATATTTCCCTTTATGTTCATTGTACTTGTAAAGTTTTTTATCATAATGAAAATGTAATGGAGTTTTTGGTTGTTGATTGTGGGTTATGCCTTTGGTTATGCTCTTTATGAATCAAACTAATGTTGAAAATCCTCCTCGTAGCATCCCACGATCGGAACCTGGTGAATGGGCACTGGAAGCTGAGAGTGGGGTTCTACGAAGGCTATCGGCGTCAGATTCGGTGATTGAGAATTTTGTGAGCCCGATTTCTGAGTTTGGGGTGTGACACTCTCATTGGAAGAAAGGATTTTCTTTATATCGATTAAATCATGTAGCCTCCCGTTGAGAGAGGGGATTGAATTCTGGCGTAAGACATACTATCCAAGCCGCTTCGCCAGTTAATTTAGTTTTGATCAAGGAGTGTCAGAAGATTATGGACTCGTAACCAAAAGGATGTGGAGCTATGGCACTGGCCTTTTTAACTGGGTAATGATCTAGAAGCAGCTACTGGGTCGAGCCAATTCTTCTTTCATCATTCCAGGTTGCGATCGTACCCCCACGGCATCATATAATCATATGAGATGGTGGGTACACCAATCCCATTTAGTCAAGAAGAGTCAACCGGTGAATAATCCTGTATGGCTTCCTCCGCCTTCACTCAATGGTCGTGCTATTGAAGTGGGATTCGGTTTCATTATTGAGACAAGCCATGCGCCCTCGGCTGGACATTGGTGCGTATACATCTCCATAGACGAGCCTATCTGTGAAATAAAACCTGATAACACTCTCGAGGGCTGGACAGCATATGGCGACACCCGTGAATTCGAACAAATCCTTTTTCAGTGCCCACGAAGGGGAGTTGTAGAAGAGGTCGCCCCTGAGCCAGATAATGTCGACAATCTTCTAGACCAACCCTCTTCTTCTGCTCACCCTTAACAACAGTCAATGCCTTCACCTATTTCTAGGACTCGCTTGTCTCCATAGCAGCTAGCGTCTTCCCCGATGACTAGATCTAGGACTCGTGCCCAATCTTCTCCCCAAGACTGCAGCCCAAGTTTCTCCAGTTGTAACCATTACAGAGATCGTACCAGAAGGAAAGGAATCTCTTCCCTCTAAAGGAAAATAAGTTATTATTGAAGAATCAAGTGAAAAAGGTTCCAGTGATGAGAGTTCATCTTCTTCATCCGAATGTACTGCCTCAGATGAAAGTGTAGTGGAAGAAGAAGATCAAGATAACGATTATGAAGGAGAAGTTGATATTGGCGAAAATAATGATACAGCCGTGGGGGAGGCTTCAACTAATGAGGGATATATACCCTCGACTTCTGAAGTCGCACCTGTGAGAATTTTTCCTATCGCAGAGAAGGAAGAAGGCGAACTACTTGATTACGGGGAATATGGGGACTCACCATGTAAGAAAGTTCTGTTGTCATCATTTATTCTTGTTCCTTCTTTCTTTCCTTCTTATCTCACACATTCTATCTCAGGTAATCAAGCTGCAAATATGGAAGTAAACAGTGTCTCTTCTCTGAATTTGCCCCTTGCTGCACCAAGAGCTTCGCTAAGATTCTCTATACCTCCGCTATCAGTGATACGCGGGATTTCTTTTCCAATGGAGCCAACTGATTTTCCCACTCCCTTCACAGTTGTTTTAAGTATTGAACGTGAGATGGCTTCTCCAGTGGAGCTAACTATGCTGCTTACTTCTACCGCCATTGCTTCAAATACTGAAGACATGGTTCCTTCCTTTGCTAAGATGGCAGCGCCTAAGTCTCCTCTCACTAGAGAGACTCAACCGCTTGCAATTCTGACATCTGTAGAAAGTATTTCCTTTTCCTATCTGCATTCTTCTATATTACCTGCACATATAATTTTATTATAACTTTATATTTCTTATTTCTTAATAGGAAATGTACCTCAAAGTGGTGCAGCAAGCTCCGGTTCTATCGGAACTTCATTGAATGTGCTATCTTTTGAAAAGATTCCTTCATATAAATTGACATTGTTCAAGAATTTTGTATTAGTGATTGTTGAAATTTCAAGGATCCTGATCAATGGTCTGATTTTATTGTTGTTTTGGACGTGTTGGACAGTGCCGCATGAATGGTCAAGGCTGATGTTTCTCCTATGCGTAATGCTCTTTTAAGGTTTCATAATTCAATAATCGCTCTGTCCTCGATTGAGACCGTGACTACCCCACCTGAAACCTTGAAGTATAAGAAGCAACTTGCATACTCTAAAAAGAAGGTCTCTCAGCTTGCTCTGATCGTGTCTCGCCATGATCAAGAACAATCATCTTTGAGAGAACAACTGAAGACTTTTACTGATAATAACACAGCTATCCAAGATCGCATTTCTCTTCTAAAGCAAGAGATCGCTCAATTGGAGAAACAAAGTTCAGAGGAGAAGCTAAATATTGAAAGAGTGCAGGAAAAGATAGAGTGCAGTTTTCATTCCATAGACTCCGAAAGGTCTGAATTGATAAAGAATGAAGAACTCATAGTCTCATTGGAAGAGAAATTGGCCGGCCTCCTTGATCCTGCGTGAAAGATCTCAACTGCTCGTTTGGAACACGCTGCTGCCCAAGTTAATTTCCAAGAAAATTTACAACAGTACTTGGCAGTATTGGGCATCTTTATTTTGTTTTCCGTCTGTAACTGTTTTCAGAACTATAAATGATACAAGTTTTCTCATGATATTTTGATAATGATGTAATGATGCTTTTGCTTTATTTACGCAATGCATACTTTGATTACTTGCTATATTATTCATGCATCATCTATACTTTTATATCCTTTTATGCTTTGTTAGCAAGAGATTTCCTAGATGATCTTTGTCCTAGTTGGCGGTACTAAATTTCAATTTAGTCAATCACACACAATTTAAGCTCTTGAGTAGTGGAGCACACACAGTTTAAGCTCTTGAGTAGTTGGAGCAAGCTTATTAGACTCTTGCGAGAGTCGGGTCTTACGTGATGGTCTCTGTAACTCTCATGAGTTCGCTAGACTCCTCACTGCCTAGTGAGTTCATAAACCTCGATCCATCAGAGGGGCCTAGTGAAGCTACCGGGGCCGTGAACTCAGGTTCGATTTACGCACAGGGTTGGCAGCGATAACTCTTTAGAGTTCACAGAGCTCACAAGGTGACCTTTGGGTTACCAAATATAGGGCCGCCAGTCCATCAATGAGTAGGTTTAAGCCCTTCCTCACGAGTTACTACTAGAATCGATTCCCTAAATCTGGGGGGTCTTAGACATGGTTGGCCTATCTATGGACATGGTCCAAAGAACACACTGCGGCCCGCTATTTCTTCGTCTGCAAGGTCGAGCCCATTCATGGGAGGGTATTGACCTCTGTTCACTATGACACTGCCGGAAAGCTATACAGACGACATTGGACTTACACGTGTGACTAGCCTTCACGGACTTTTGGTGTCCTTGGCTTCATCAGCTGCCCGCATGAGTATGAGTACGATGGCCTTCACGGGCTTTTTAGGGCCACTGGCTTCTCGCCACTGCCCGAATGATGAAAATGATAGGTCTTATGCGTAGCTGGTCCCTTTTAAGATTTGGTCCTTTTAGGACCTGACCTTTTTAGGTCTTGGAGACTTGTTCCTTTTAGGATTTGGCCTTCTTGGGACTTAGCTAAACTGCCTTGACTGATTATAGGTCTTATGCATAGCTGGCCATATAGGCTTGGCTAGGCTGCATTAAAATGCCTTATAAAGACAACAATCGGTATGATCCTCGTCGTTGCTCTCTAATTGGGAGTGATCATCGTTGTTGTGCTGCGAGAATGATAAACTTCCCTAACTGAGGTTGATATGTCACCACTCTCACTAATATTTTCAGGAGAACCCGTTTGTGCTGCTTATAATATATCAGTATGGTGACGATATCAAATATGACAGGATTTTTCAGAGCTCGCTTAATAATAACAATAGTCACTTTCTTTTCTGGTCATTTTCTTTTCATATTGTTTGTTTGATATCTAGTCTTAATATTCTTGCAAACTTCTTCTTTATTCATTCTCTGGGTGACATATAGACATAGCCTTGCTCATTCTTGCACCCTTTTGATTCAGAATCATTATGCTGGTGATGTTTTGAATCAAAACTAGTAACATCTTCAGGGATGGTATCGCTTTATGAAGTGAACGTTGACCGATATACTGATACCCTGTCCATTTTGATCTACAACTCTGTACGCGCCATTGGAGTATACTTCTTTTATTACATAAGGCCCATCCCATTTAGGCTCAAACTTATCCCCTATTCGACGGGTGACCACTATAGGCCTTTTAAGCATCAGTACCATATCCCCTTTCTTAAAGGAGAGATTTTAACATGTTTATCAAAGGCGCTGATATTCTGGATTGATATGATTGCAATTTTTGTTGGGCTGCCAGCCATTTTTCATCAAGCAAATCCAATTCTTTTAGCCTCATCTTTTAAAACACCCTGAAAATTGGGGGTGGTGTATAAACCCGACTCCCGAGTCTCAAACCGTCACTTATGCAACAAAAATGATTATGATTCAATGTTGTCTAAGTTAAAGCATTCACATGAGTAAAAGTACACCAAAACTGAAATTCATACTCCAGATTCAGTGATAAAAGCAAGCGAAAGACTAAAGGATATACATATCACTGTATGGAAGACAAAATAGATCTCAACTGTTTTCAAAGTATGAATACATCTCTGAGTCTCATATACATGTAAATAAATAGAAATCGAATGTCAAAAATAGTCCCACTGAGAAGTCCCGTCAATCCAGGCCACCTAAGCAAAGCCGTCGTGGTACTGCATATATGAGAACTCATCCTGGTCCTCATCATAATCCGGCTCTGCCTCCTGAATCGCTGCCTCACCTGCATCTAAGACAGGGTCTGGTGGGTGTTGCAAATACCATCCTGTAACGTGGGAGTGAGTAGCTAACTCAATGGAATAATAGAGCAAAGATTATCATGTTCTCAAATCAATCATGCGATAATAGTAAAATAGTAAGTCAAACATTCCGAATACTTTTGTTAATGCAATATGACGTGACATGATGGATGCCCTCACCGACGATCTCCCTCATGCGGCACCATCTTACGCCCGCGGCATGATTTCTTCCCACAGTGATCCACATCTTCCAGGCACATGCAATGTGATGGTGCTATGATTACCGAGTTATTATTAGTCCTTTTCATACAGCAGGATTGGGAAACTAAGGTACGTTCCTTATATCAATCCCAACACAGATCCTATTTAGGGTCGTCACTCCTAGTAATCTCATACGATGTATATTTTGTAGGTCGCTGCAAGGGCTGCCAGGGCTGCTACTTGCACTCGTTGCACCGCTCCCCCATCACCTTATCAATACAGGCCTACTGTACTCTCATTGCTACGGAAGGGTCGTCGCCTCCCGTAAACTCAGAATACTCTCGCGGTCACTACAAAGGGCTCGTCGCCTGATCAGTGTAGGCCGACAGCAAGAATATAGTGTCCTATACCACCATAATCTGCTCACGATTCATAGGTACTCACTGGTCACTACGGGGAGGTTTGTGGCCCCAGCATAGGCCGACATCTCGACCACGGTGTCACATACCACCATGCCCGGCTCATGAGTCTTTATGGATTAAGGTACCATGGTTAATAGGGTTTACAATGGTAAGTTCAGTACCCTAGGTTCAAGCAGTTATGACTCATACAATGTGAACATGCAATGGCCAGTCGGGTTACTTGACGGGCTCGACTAGCACGAGCGCATCTCAAGTCGAACGACATGAAGTGCATAAAACACTTCGTGTGGCCTAACCACTGCCGCCAACTCCAAAACACGACTCGCGTTCATCGACTCGTCGTTCATGGCAAAGATAAGCCAACCACGAATTTACTCAGTTATTGACTGCCTGGACTAGGTACAGTCGCAAACATTTATGAATTCACATCAGCAATCACATAAGAGTAATGGGAATGAAATACAACAATGTGAGCATGTTAACACATGTTATAACATACAACTTAAGTAAATCATCTAACACATGCATTTCATACATATAATGAAATCATGCATATAGTCAACATGTAGGAAATCATTTACATCAGCATATTATTTGAGAATTCAATCTCAAACTAATTCATAACACCATTTAATTCAATATATACTAATAGAAACATTTATACAAACACTTAGTCTATACATTTAAGTCTATATATAGTATGTCGACTCAAAGTGCGCATTTGGGCGAATCTCTTCGTCAAACTAATTATGCATGCATTCCTAATATCCTAATGCGACAAGAAGCCATGTCAATTATATCAGCAAAATATGGGTGAAAACAGTATTTCCCACAAATAACTAAAATGTCCTAAATCTCATATTTTTCGTCTGCTTACGAAACAGGAAACGGACAGCATGTTGTACATGTTAAACGGCATTGCCGTCGATAATCTACTATTAAACGACATTGAAAGTGTTGAAAACAGTCAATCAAAGCGTCTAGAATCCGCACCTTTTATCCTAAAAGTGTATTGATTCGAACGGAGCGTATACGCTTCGTCTACGGCGAACAGGCAACCTATTTCACAAGATGTATAAGCTACCATGCTATGGAACCGATGAAACCTTAAATCAACAAGTGTTTGGGGTCTTTTCTTACCTAGAAATGCTGCAAAATCGTCGGAAAAGTGATTGAGGTGCGTTGCTTAAGCACGTGCAACAGGTAGTGCAAGTAGCAGGAAATCCTCTCCCACTCTCTCTCACAATCTCTCACCTTTTCTCTCACACCAGCTAGGGTTTCTAGCAAATTCGGATGGGTGAGACAAGTGAGGGTTTAAGGCCCTTTTATAACCTAAAACATGCCCAAAACAGGCTTGGGAACAATGTTTACTTGATGCCTAACCAAATCGGGATTGTTTCGGTCCAAAAAGACATTTCTGGAGGTCCCCTGGCCGAACGTGATCGGACTTAAGCTCATGCATGTCGGATGTCGCTCACATCCCATTTTCAGACCAGTAGTGTTCGTAGATCGCACATGGCAGTCCAGTTTCAGTTCAGCGGTCATCGCACGTAGATCAGGTCTACAAGTCTCATGATATGAAAGAGAAATTTTTCCTGATCCGAGGGTGTAATTTGGCTGAATTCTGACGGTCAGAACGCTTAATAATAACGCGCCAAGTCGTGTGCCAGATTTGAATTTTAAAATTCTAAATCTACCCTATTCTCACTCTCTTCACTCAAGGCTCAATGAAATAGCCTCTGAATGTCGGTTGGACTTAATTTTCGAAATGATTGTCAAGTCCAGCTAGGCGGTTATAACGGTCTAATATTGTAGGTATCGGAATTTCAACGCGCGGTCTAGATCCAATACAAAGTTTCAAAGAGGTCCTGAGAACAAACCGGTTTAGAGTTCGATCCGAGGTTTTAGAGTATTATAGCGTCATTGGTTCTACTCACTTTTGGTCTTATAGAACGTATTTAAAGTGATCAGGGACTATTTCCCAACTACTCTAGCGTTGCGCTAGTTAACTTACACTTATTTTCCAAAGGAATTAATCCTACGTGATTTCGGGTCTAGTTGGTACTCGAGTTCAAGTACGGATTTTTCCAGGGCGTTACAATCTACCACCCTTAACAAAAAATTTTATCCTCGAAATTTGTACCTTTTCGTACTCCTCGAGTAGCTATGGGTAATTCTTTTTTATCTCAGCTTCTGTCTCCTACGTAGCCTCTTCCTCAGAGTGATGCGTCCACAATACCTTCACAAGGAGAATCACCTTGCTACGTAGTACCTACTCCTTCCTATCTAGGATACGCGTCGGTCGCAGGATATATGTAACATCCTCTCCTAACTGCACCTGCTCCCATCTGATGATATGGGAAGGATCAGAAATGTATTTCTTCAGCATAGAAATATGAAATACGTTGTGAACGCTCGCGAGAGGCGTGGGTAAAGCCAAACGGTATACCACTGCTCCCACACGATCGAGGATCTAGAATGGACTAATGAATCGCGGTGCCAGCTTTCCCTTCTTTTCAAACCGAAGGACTCCCTTCATGGGGGAAACTCGTAAAAATACATGATCCCCAATGTGAACTCTAGCGGCCACCGTCTCGTATCGGCATAGCTCTTCTATCTGTTCTGCGCTGTGAGAAGCCGACGTCTGATAATATCAATCTTCTCTGACGTCGCCTGCACTAACTCTGGGTCAATCAATCTGCGCTCACCGACTTCTGCCCAGCAATGCGGTGCTAGACGAGGTCGCCCATACAACGCCTCGTAAGGTTCCATACCGATACTCGCCTGGAAACTGTTGTTGTACGCAAACTCCGCATATGCAAGACAGCTCGCAACATGTCCTCTAAGATCTGGTTCACCCGCTCTGTCTGTGGGTGGAAGGCAGTACTGAACTTCAACTTCACACCCATAGCCTCCTGAATGCTAGTCCAGAAAATAGAAGTGAACCGCGTCTCTGTCCGACACGATCTCCAACGGAACTCCATGCAGACGCACGATCTCTCTAATATATAGTCTAGCCAGCTCGTCTGCAGAGTTCGTGACTCTGATCGGTAGGAAGTACGCCGACTTCGTCAGACGGTCGACGATCACCCATATGGAATCATGTCCCTTCCTCGTCTTCGGCAGCCTTGAAACAAAATCCATGGAAATGAAGTCCCACTTCTACTCTGCGATCGGCATAGGCTGAAGAAGTCCAAGTGGTCGGCGATGCTCTGCCTTCACCTGCTGGCAAGTAAGACAACGTGACACGAACTCTGCTATTTGGGTCTTCATACCTTCCCACCAATAGGTACTGCTCACGTCGCGATACATCTTTACTGGCTGGATGCATCACGAGTCTGGTACAATGCGCAGCCTCGAGAATCTCTCGTCTCAAGTCAGGGATATCTGGGACGCACAGGCGGCCATGATAACATAAGCCCCCAACCGTGCGAACTCGCCACTTGGCGTCTGCATCATCACTAGCCTGCTCTTAAAGCTCAGTCAGACGCGCATCATCCCTCTACGCCTCGATGACCCGGTCACCGATATGAGATCGCACCTCCACATGTGTGATGAACTCATACGGCTCCTCTACCGTGAGTTTCTGCTCAAAGTCTCGCAGAAACTCAACCATATCCCACTCAGCAACCATCAGTGGAGCCGCAAACTCTATCATCTTCTTGCGGCTTAACGCGTCAGCCACAAGGTTCGCCTTCCTAGGATGGTAAGAGACTTCGAACTTGAAGTCCTTCAAAGTCTCCATCCATCGTCGCTGCCTCATATTCAAGTCTCGCTGCTTGAATATGTACTTGAGGCTTTTGTGGTCGCAAAAGAGCTCGAACTCCTCTCCATAGAGGTAATGTCTCCACAGTCTCAGTGTGAATATGACGGCTGCCAACTCCAGGTCGTGTGTAGGGTAATTCTCCTCGTGCTTCCTTAATTGTCTCGAGGCATACGAAATTACCTTATCCTTCTGCATAAGGACACAACCCAGACTAACGCTAGACGCGTCAGTGTATATAGTGTACCTAACCCCTTGCTCTGGCAATACTAGCACAGGGGCGGATGTAAGTCTGTCCTTCAGCTCCCGAAAAGCTAACTCCACCTTGTCATTTCAGGAGAACTTCACGTCCTTCCATGTCAACTGAGATAAAGATCTCACGTTCTTCGAGAAATCTCGAATGAAGCATCGATAATAGCCAGGGAGACCCAAGAAACTCCTCACCTCAGTGACCGAACCAGGCTGCTTCCAGTCCTAAACTGCAGCTACCTTCGCCAGGTCAACTGCCATCTCATCCTTGGACACCACGTGTCCCAGGAACTTCATTTCCTGCTTCCAGAAGTTGCACTTCTTGTACTGTGCGAACAACTGATGCTGTCTGAGTGTATCCAGGACCAAGCACAAGTGCTCCTCATGCTCCTCTCGACTCCTGGAATATACCAAAATGTCGTCAATGAACACCACGACGAATCGATAGAGGAAAGGCCGAAATACCCGGTTCATCAGATCCATGAACACGGTCGGTGCGTTCGTGAGACCGAACGACATCACAAGGAACTCTTAGTGGCCAAAGCTGGTCCTGAATGCTGTCTTCTGTACGTCCTCATCCCTGACGTGCAACTGATGATATCTAGACTGAAGATCAATCTTCGAGAAGTACTGTGCTCCTCTCAACTGATCAAACAAGTCATCGATCCTGGGTAAAGGGTACTTGTTCTTCACCGTGATCTGGTTTAGTCTGCGATAATCAATACACAATCGCATTGAACCATCCTTCTTCCTTACAAACAGGACTGGTGCTCCCCAAGGAGACACACAAGGTCGAATAAGGTCAAGCTCCAATAGATCATCAATCTGCGTCCTTAACTCCTCCATCTCACACGGTGCCATGCGATACGTCGGCAGTGAGATGGGCGTGGAACCAGGCACCAGATCGATAGTGAAATCAATCTCTCGTCGAGGCGGCAAACTAGGGATCTTCTTGAACAAATCTCTAAAATCACAAACGACTGGCGTATGCTCAAGCATCAGGGCATCAGCGTCCCGAAGTAAAGAAGCGTAGCTAAGTATGCGGAAGGGGAGATTTACCTGAACTGAAAATGTAAAAGGCGTGCCCTCTGGCTCCTACACCGTCACCATACGAGTCTCGCAGTTAATCTCGGCTCTCCCAGCAGTCAACCAGTCCATGCTAAGAATGATGTCGAGATAAACAAGAGAGGGATCGACGACAAGATTAAGAGCCATCGTCCTGCCTCCCAGATCCACCAAGAAACCCTCACACATCAGGATGGCATCAGAAAAATCCCCATGAGCTGAAAGGACTCGCACTCCATCCATACGAATGGTTGGCAGTCCAAGATGCCTGACTATGGAATGCGATATCAAAGAAAGTGTGGATCCAGTATCCACCATCACGAGAATAGGAATACCTCCAATGTAGGCAGTGACCTCAAAGGCTGAATGCTGCGAAGTCTCTGTCTCGGCTGCCTCAGCTGTCAAGGCATGCACCCATGCCTGCTGTGGCTGGTTCAGCCGCTGTACCATGGGCCATAGAGGCGGCTTGAACTAAGATACGGGAGGTTTGAAGGAAGGGTGCGCAGGAGCCAACCGTAAAGGCAGTGTTGATATAGCCTGTGGGCGTGTACGGTCGATCTTCTGCGGTGGCGAGAACCCACTGTCCCGCATCCGAGCGAAACAACTCTGTGTTAAATGGTCCGATCTCCCACAATAAGTACATGATAAATCGGGGCACCGCTTCGGGGGTACTGGCGTTGTAGCCCTAGGACGAGGGTCGATGCGAGGCCTCTTGCCCGTAAAGGGCCTGTCCTGTAACTCTGGTCGTGGCCTAGGAGCAATAGGGCCACGAGATCACGTAAGTTGATCCACATCCTGCTCTGCCCGCATGGACATGTGGATCAGCTCTACGTAGGAGGGAATGCTCACGCAACACATCTTCGACCGAATATGCGGTCGCAAACCCTCAGAAAAGCGCCTTATGCGCATCTGATCATCTACCAGTATAGTGGGACGTATCTGCCCAACTCCGTGAACCGATGCTCATACTCAGTCACCGTCATGCCTCCCTGTCTGAGGCGCAGAAACTCGTTCTCCTGGTCATGCCTTTATGTCTGGGGATAGTATTTCTCGTGGAAGTGGAACTCGAACGCTGCCCAGGTCCAGATGTAATTAGCGGCAACGGTCCGCAACACATTATCCCACCATAAGCTGGCCTCCAGCTCTAACAAGAACTTAGCTAACTCAACCTTCTCAGTATCTGAGCAATGCAGCATCCGTAGTATCTTCGACACACGATCGAACCAATACTTGGCCTCCTCGGGTCTATGAGAACCCGTAAAAGTGAGAGGCCGTAAGGGCTGGAATCGTTCTAGTAGGCCCCGTGTATCTGTAGCAGTCCCCATAGGATAAGCAGGCGGTGCAGGATGAGCAATGCCCTCATCCTGAACATAAGTACCGGCATCCTCAGCTGGATGCACAGGTGGTGCAGGTGGAGTCACACTCCCACCCTGGGCTAGAGCCCCCACTATGGTAGTCAGGAGCTGCTGCTGCTGCATCATGACCATCATCTGCTCAAATCTATCTGGAGGTGGAGCAGGATGTGGCATGCACCGCGTCGAAGAAGACACACGGTACTGCTCTGTGACGGGCGGTGTGAAAGGCGGGGGTCCAACTGCAGGACCAGTAGGAGGTTGAGACTCATGTGCTGTCTCAGGAATCGGGCCCACAGCAGGGTCCGTATGAGCACCAGACTGGAGGGGAACCTGATCCATAGGCTCACCTAATGTAAGTCGAGCTGTGCTCCGTGTAGCCTTAGGCGGCATTCCCTATATTCAAAATAGGGCATAACCTTGTCAGTCTCAATAGCACAAACACACGCAATCATTCACATAAAGAGTCAAAGGCATTCCATGCATTTCATTTAATCAAAATTGTCACAATACAAGGGATATCTCCTTATAAGCATCATGACAAGAAGTACATGGAAACTAAGACAGTTAAAGCTACAACAGCAACATAAGTAAACTACTAGCCTTAACAGGCTTACACAACATAAAGCAGGAAACGACTAACTACTACCAACAACATCTAAAATCTCATCGCTAGTCTAAGTCGGGTGATGGAGGAGGAGCACCCTTATCATGCAAGCAGCACATGATCACCTTCAAGGTGTGAGTTACCTTACCGAATTTTCTCTTCATAACGGCCTTGGTATCCTCGACCTCAGCCCAAAGTTCCTGAACTTCCCTTCGCAAGGTGACCTGACTCTCCTCAATTCGGGCAATGCGAGCATCACTAGTAGCCTGAGTAGAAGGAGGAGGGCTCTCATCAGTATCCTGAGCCTCCTCTTCTTCCTCTTCCTGGGCTTCTTCCTCTACTTCCGCCCCAGGTTCTCCTTCACTTGGATACTCTTCGCCATCAAAATCTCCCTCACTATCCTCATCAAGCTGAGTCTCACAGTACTGAGACCCGATCTTCATCTTGACCATGGTAGACTCATCAATGCAGTGAATCAGAATTGGTAACTCCGGCCCAAGTCTGTAAGAAAACTTAAGCGCGATCTTGCATATAAGCCGGCCAAAAGGAAGCGACTCAGACGTTCTTCTTGATTTTGCTATGAGGATAATCTTTCGCAACACGAAAGTGGTCATACACACATTTTCTCCCTGGGCCACCTGATATAAGAAATCGACCATAAGGTGTGTACATTCAACCCGATTTGTCGATCCGGGATACACGTTGAACGTGCAAATGTGGTGTAGCAGGCGCAAATCATCAGACATATGAGTCACCTTGAGGCTATTGTTAGGCTATCATGGAACCAGACTACCGCATAGGAACCTGGTACGGCAATCTCGCTCACGCCTACTCCTCAAATTCTTTGCACTGGGATGAACATCACCAAGGGGTACGTTCAGAAGTCGTGCTATCAACCAAACATCGATCGTAGCCATTCGGTCTCTACCAAAGAGAATCTTGAACTGCAAGGGCTCCAATGTAGGATTCTGGATACGAGCGTAG
Organism: Magnolia kwangsiensis; assembly: GCA_037074715.1. Lineage (NCBI taxonomy): Eukaryota > Viridiplantae > Streptophyta > Magnoliopsida > Magnoliales > Magnoliaceae > Magnolia > Magnolia kwangsiensis. The sequence goes on from CM073578.1 coordinate 77,974,933, forward strand.
AAGGCACGAACGGTGCTCACATTAGCACGAGAACAGGATTTAAAGAGCGGACCCCAATGTGCAGCTTTAATGCGCTCAAATAATAGGAATTCGCCGAAGAGTCGCCCTTCCACGTCTGCCTCAAACAACACCTTACGGTCAGTATAATTGCCGTGAGGTATCTCTGCTAATAGCACTTGCCCAATTTGAGCATGGGAATCCAAATCCCGCTTTGTATGAAACTCCCAGGCTGTGCTTGGACTTGTGGCGGCGCTTGAGCTAGCGGCGCCACCCCTCAGTCTTCTTGATTGTGCCGGGCGACTAGGCCTAGCCTCATCCGCTGCGGTCTTTCTCTTTCCCATCAAAGAGAGAATGGTGGAGAAAGAGAAAAAACCCAAAATGGCTTTAACAATAGCCATAAAAAGTGAGGGAAATGGGGAGAAATGGCTGCCTAAGTGGACAAAAGGAAATCTTGGCATTGTTGAGGGATAAATCAAGCTTCCAAGGACTAAAATTTTAAAGAAAAAAGAAAATACTAGAGGGGTTTAGAGCTCCACACGATTTCAGCCACATTTAGGGGTTGTAGGAGCTCCAACGGAGGAGTTTTGAAAGAGGAGGAGTAGAAAACCGTAATGAAGGGATGGAATGGGTTCGGTTTCAGTAGGAAATGAGATTGGGAGAGGTTTGGGACAGCGATTTGAGATGGGGCAGCAAGAAAAATGTGAAAGGAGCTTGGGAGGGGGCTGTTTGTGAAGGAGGTACCCCTTTGAGGGGTTTTTGACAGACGGGCACTGTATGGGAGGGATGCCCGACCCCAAAAACCACATGCGCCAAAATTTTAGGCCACGTGGGGCCCACTGATCGGTGATGCATCGCCGGTCACCAATCCGGCCAGTGGGACCACATGGTTTGGGTCCCCCCTGCCCTAGGAACCTCAAATATGTATGGGCCCCACCTTAGTTCATTGTAGATTGGCCTAGGGAGGCCCAAACTTCCCTCCGGGGCATTCCAGGGCCACTCTGTAAACCTGAATACATTCACCTATCATTTAGCATATGATTTTAGGGTAGGAGAAGCTAATACACCCATCTAGCCCATAATTTACTAAATATTACAAATTTAGAATGGCCAAATGGCCAGTTTTCATGAAATTTTACTATTCACTATAAAATTTTGTCGAAGTATGATTTTATATCATTTTCACATTAGGTTTAATGCCTAACATGAAAATTCAGAGAAATAATTGAAGAATGGAGTGGTGAGAGGAAGGATTTTGAAAGAATTAGGCGAAACGGGTTTTTAAGCCCTAGCGATTGAAAGTAAGGGTTGTGGTTGCCCCACAGCCCAAGGATTCACATTTACGGGTTTAGAACCTTTCAGAGAATGTCTCAAACCTACCTACTTACCACCGAGGAGCTACTTAGGTCGCTTCACGCAACCCTAGATGCGTTACAGACTCGATCAAGTGATCGATACGAGTAGACTTCGCCTATTGGCGAAACTGTGATCCTATAAGTGTTTCTAGACCTTTATCGCACCCACCTAAGTCAAAGGAAGTGACAGCGTATGTCGCGTGACCATAACCCAGGCCCGGTATAATCTCATTCATGCTCTGATACCAACTTGTAACACCCTGAAAATCGGGGGTCGTGTATAAACCCGACTCCCGAGTCTCAGACCGTCACTTATACAACAAAAATGATTATGATTCAATGTTGTCTAAGTTAAAGCATTCACATGAGTAAAAGTATACCAAAACTGCAATTCATACTCCAGATTCAGTGATAAAAGCAAGCGGAATACTAAAGGATATACATATCACTGTATGGAAGACAAAATAGATCTCAACTGTTTCCAAAGTATGAATACATCTCTGAGTCTCATATACATGTAAATAAACAGAAATTGAATGTCAAAAATAGTCCCACTGAGAAGTCCCGTCAATTCAAGCCACCTAAGAAAAGCCGTCATGGTACTGTATATATGAGAACTCGTCCTGGTCCTCATCATAATCCGGCTCTGTCTCCTGAATCGCTGCCTCACCTACATCTAAGACAGGGTCTGGTGGGTGTTGCAAATATCATCCCGTAACGTGGGAGTGAGTAGCTAACTCAATGGAATAATAGAGCAAAGATTAGCATGTTCTCAAATCAATCATGCGATAATAGTAAAGCAGTAAGTCAAACATTCCTAATACTGTTGTTAATGCAATATGATGTGACATGATAGATGCCCTCATTGATGATCTCCCTCAAACGGCACCATCTTACGCCCGCGGCATGCTTTCTTTCCACAGTGCTCCACATCTTTCAGGCACATGCAATGTGATGGTGCTATGATTACCGAGTTATTATTAGTCCTTTTCATACAGCAGGATTGAAAAACTAAGGTATCTTATATCAATCCTAACACAGATCCTGTCTAAGGTCGTCACTCCTAGTAATCTCATACGATGTATATTTTGTAGGTCGCTGCAAGGGCTGCCAGGGCTGTTGCTCGCACTCGTTGCACCGCTCCCCCATCACCTTATCAATACAGGCCTACTGTACTCTCATTGCTACGGAAGGGTCGTCGCCTCCCGTAGACTCAGAATACGTTCACGGTCACTATAAAGGGCTCGTCACCTGATCAGTGTAGGCCGACAGCAAGAATATAGTGTCTCATACTACCATAATCTGCTCACGAGTCATAGGTACTCACTGGTCACTACGGGGAGGTTTGTTGCCCCAACATAGGCCGACAGCTTGACCACGGTGTCCCATACCACCATGCCCGGCTCATGAGTCTTTATGGATCAAGGTACCATGGTTAATAGGGTTTCCAATGGTAAGTTCAGTATCCTAGGTTCAAGCAGTTATGACTCATACAAGGTGAACATGCAATGGCCAGTCGGGTTACTTGACGGGCTCGACTAGCACGAGCGCATCTCAAGTCAAATGACATGAAGTGCATAAAACACTTCGTGTGGCCTAACCACTGTCGCCAACTCCAAAACACGACTCGCGTTCATCGACGCGTCGTTTGTGGAAAAGATAAGCCAACCACGAATTTACTCAGTTACCGACTGCCTGGACTAGGTATAGTCCCAAATATTTATGAATTCACATCAGTAATCACATAAGAGTAATGGGAATGAAATACAACAATGTGAGCATGTTAACACATGTTATAACATACAACTTAAGTAAATCATCTAACACATGCATTTCATACATATAATGAAATCATGCATATAGCCAACATGTAGAAAATCATTTACATCAACATATTATTTGAGAATTCAATCTCAAACTAATTCATAACACCATTTAATTCAATACATACTAATACAAACACTTAGTCTACACATTTAAGTCTACATATAGTATGTCGACTCAAAGTGCGCATTTGGACGAATCTCTTCGCCAAAATGATTATGCACGCGTTCCTAATATCCTAATGCGACAAGAAGCCATGTCAATTATATCAGCAAAATATGGATGAAAACAGTATTTCCTACAAATGTCTAAAATGCCCTAAATCTCATATTTTTCGTCTGCTTACGAAACAGGAAACAGACAGCATGTTATACATGTCAAACGGTGTTGTCGTCGATAATCTACTATTAAACAACATTGAAAGCATTGAAAACAGTCAATCAAAGCGTCTAGAATTCGCACCTTTTATCCTAGAAGTGTATTGATTAGAACGGAGTGTATACGCTTCGTCTACGGCGAACAGGAAACCTATTTCACAAGATGTATAAGCTACCATGCTATGAAACCGACGGAACCTTAAATCAGCAAGTGTTTGGGGTCTTTTCTTACCCAGAAATGTGGAGAAATCGCCGGGAAAGTGATTGAGGTGCGTTGCTTAAGCACGTGCAACAGGTAGTGCAAGCAGCAGGAAATCCTCTCCCACTCTCTCTCACAATCTCTCACATTTTCTCTCACACCAGCTAGGGTTTCTAGCAAATTCGGATGGTGAGACAAGTGAGGGTTTAAGGCCCTTTTATAACCTAAAACATGCCCAAAACAGGCTTGGGAACAATGTTTACTTGATGCCTAACCAAATCGGGGTTATTTCGGTCCAAAAAGACATTTCTGGAGGTCCCCTAGCCGAACGCGATCGGACTTAAGCTCATGCATGTCGGATGTCGCTCACATCCCATTTTTAGACCAGTAGTGTTCGTAGATCGCACGTGGCGGTCCAGTTTCAGTTCAGTGGTCATCGCACGTAGATCAGGTCTACAAGTCTCATGATATGAAAGAGAAATTTTTCCTGATCCGAGGGTGTAATTTGGCTGAATTCTGACGGTCAGAACACTTAATAATAACGCGTCAAGTCATGTGCCAGATTTGAATTTCAAAATTCTAAATCTACCCTATTCTCACTCTCTTCACTCCAGGCTCAATGAAATAGCCTCTGAATGTCGGTTGGACTTGATTTTTGAAATGATTGTCAAGTCCAGCTAGGCGGTTATAACAGTCTAAAATTGTAGGTATCGGACTTTCGACACGCGGTCTAGATCCAATACAAAGTTTCAAAGAGGTCCTGAGAACAAACTGGTTTAGAGTTTGATCCGAGAGTTTAGAGTATTATAGCGTCATTGGTTCTACTCGCTTTGGGTCTCGTAGAACGTATTTAAAGTGATCAGGGACTATTTCCCAGCTACTCTAGCGTTGCGCTAGCTAACTTACACTTATTTTCCAAAGGAATTAATCCTACGCGATTTCTGGTCGAGTTGGTACTCGAGTCCAAGTACGGATTTTTCCAGGGCGTTACATCTTTGCATTGGCATCATTTGTTATGGACTGATGTACGCCACTCTGAGTGATGCTACTTGTATTTCAATTGGGATTACCACTTCCACACCATATACCAGGGAATACGACGTTGCATTCGTTGATGTCCGGTGAGTAGTTCGATATGCCCATAAAGCTTCCTATAATTTATCATCCCAGTCACGTTTATTCCCGATCACCGTTTTCTTCAGTATCTTGACTATCGTCTTATTAAACGCCACTGCTAACCCATTAGTCGGTGGATAGTAAAGTGTTAAAAATGAATGATGAATGCTGCATTTCTGACAGAGTTTTTCCATACCCCTGTTCTTAAAAGGGGTGCCATTATCTATAACAATCTTCTTCGGGATACCATGGCGGTATATGATCGCGTGACGGATGAAATTAACGACATCCCCTTCTTTAACATTACGTAAAGCAATTGCTTCTGTCCATTTGGAGAAATAATCTATTGCTGCCAATATGTATTGCTTTCCTTTGGATGAGGGCGGATTTATAGGACCAATAACATCTAGTCCCCAAGCCAAGAAGGGCCAAGAGGTGACCAACTGATGCAGATCTTTTGGAGGAACGTGTATGACATCCCTATGAATCTGGCATTCATGACATCTCTTTTCATAATCAATCACGGCTTTGAACATGGATGGCCAATAATATCCCATTCGATGTACTCTATGGAACAAATTTTGACCAGTTTGATGTGCTCCGCATTCCCCAGAATGCGCTTCTCGTAATATTCGATTTGCCTCCTGCTCCACTAAGCAACGCAACATCATCCCATTGTACGATCTTCTGTATAATACTTCACCGCATATAATGAACCTTTTTTACCATTGCTTGATTTGTTGTTTCTCTGCTAATTCTTCTGGCAAGATGTCATATTTGAGATAATCGATGAAAGGTTGGCACCAACCATTTGTCGTTATCTCCAAACATGATACAGGAAGCGTCTCGGTGGCCTCTCCAATGATCTCTATAGATGGTAAAACCTTCTCTCTTCTATTGTTACTTGAAGAGGATTTCGATTTGAGCAGGCCAGGGCTGCAGCTAGGCTGGCTAAAGCACCTGCCTTCGCATTTTCAAACCGCGGCACATGTGTAATCTCGACATGATAGAATTGATCTAGTAACTGTTGCGCCTTTCGACAGTACTGCAAAAGCTCTTGTTTCCTCACTTTGAATTTAGTTGTTAATTGATTTATAATCAACTTAGAATCTCCAAAGATATGCAACATTTTTATCTTCATTTCTCAAGCCATTTCCATTCCAATGATCAAGGCTCTATACTCTGCTTCATTACTTGTGCATGCAGTACCCAACGTAAAGGAGTAAGGTAACAAGTCACCTTGAGGAGTAATGAATATCACTCTTGCCCCTGCTCTTGATGCTCGAGTGGCGCCATCAAAATACATCTGCCACGGGCTTTGCGACTCAGCCGACATTATTTGTTCATCTAGGAAGTCCTCATTGATAGCTTCATGTTCTACTGCGGGATGTGCTGCGAGGAAATCTGCCACTGCTTAACCTTTTACTACCTTTGCCTGTTCATAAGTAATAGTATATTCTGAAAGCAACAACATCCATTTAACCAATCTTCCACTTAGCATCGGCCTTATCATAAAAAACTTTATGGGATCTGCCCTCAAGATCAAAGTTATGGCGTGAGAGAGACAATAATGTCTTAACTTATGAACTACGAATATCAATGTTAGACACTCCTTCTCGATCGAGGTATAGTTACGTTCCGCACCCATCAGAGTTCTTCTTAAATAATTGTAACATCCCGAAAATCGGGGGGTCGAGCAAAAACCCTACTCTCGAGTTTCAAAATGTTATTTATGCAACATAGATATGTATGATTGAATGTTGTCTGTGATAATGTATTAAACATGAGTAAGATTAAGCCAGAACAGCATATCATACTCCAGACACAGTTAAATTCACAAGCGGAAGACTGTGATAGTAGGTATAACATATATAAACTGTTGTATGTCTCCAGAGTGTGAACATGTTACCAAGTTATATACATACATGTATACTTCAAAAGTAAACAAAAGAATATACATGAGTGCTCTAAAAATATAAAATGACAAGTGTCAAGGTATCTAATCAACCTCCCTGTAATCCCGTCAATCAGAACACGCTGAAAGGAGGAATCCTCCTCCTCATCATCAAGTCCAGCTCCACTTCTCAAGCAGCGCCATCATCTGCAATCATAAAAGGGACTGGTGGGTGTCCGGAAACACCATCCCATAACGTGGGAATGAGTAGCTAACTCAGTGGAATAATAGAGCAAGGATTAACATATTCTCAAATCAATCATGCGATAATAGTAAAGCAGTAAATCAGACAATCCTAATACTGTTGTTAATGTAATATGACATGACGTGATGTATGCCCTCACCGACGATCTCCCTCATACGGCACCATCTTACGACCGCAGCATGCCATACTCCCTAAAGTGCTCCACATCTTCCAGGCACATGCAATGTCATGGTGATATGATTTTTGAGTTGTTATTAGTCCATTCAAACAGCAGGATTGGAAAACTAAGGTACTTTCCTTATATCAATCCCAGCACAGATCCTATCTAGGGTCGTCACTCCTAGTAATCTCATACGATGTATATTTTGTAGGTCACTGCAAGGGCTGCCAGGGCTGTTGCACGCACTCGTTGCTCCGCTCTCCCATCACCTTATCAATACAGGCCTACTGTACTCTACTGCTACTGAAGGGTCATCGCCTCCCGTAGACTCAGAATACGCTCGTGGTCACTACAAAGGACTCGTCGCCTGATCAGTGTAGGCCGACAGCAAGAATATAGTGTCCCATACCACCATAATCTGCTCACGAGACTAGATGCTCACTGGTCACTATGGGGAGGTTTGTGGCCCCAGCGTAGGCCGACAGCTCGACCACGGTGTCTCACACCACCATGCCCGGCTCATGAGTCTTCGTGGATCAAGGTACCATGGTTAACAGGGTTTACAATGGTAAGTTCATTACCCTAGGTTCAAGCAGTTATGACTCATGCAGGGTGAACATACAACGGCCAGTCGGGTTACTTGACGGGCTCGACTAGCGCGATCGCATCTCAAGTTGAATGACATGAAGTGTGTAAAACACTTCGTGTGGCCTAACCACTGCCGCCAACTCCAAAACGCGGCTCGCGTTCATCGACGCGTCGTTCATGGCAAAGATAAGCCAACCATGAATTCGCTCGGTTACCGACTGCCTGGACTAAGTACAGTCCCAAACATGTGGAATCACATCAGCAAAGCATGTGAAAGAATTGGAAATGAAATACCACCATATGAGCATGTTAACACATGTTGTAACATACAACTCAAGCAAATCACCTGATACATGCCTTTCACACATATAATGAAATTATGCATGTAACATACAACTTAAGCAAATCACCTGATACATGCCTTTCACACTTATAATAAAATTATGCATATCGCCAACATATAGGAAATCATTTCCATCAGCAAATTAATTGAGAATTCAATCTCAAACTAAATCATAATGAAATCACCAAGCACATGTTATAACATACACCTTACGTGAATCATCAAGCACATGCATTTCATTCATATAATGAAATCATGCATATGGCTAACATGTAAGAAATCATTCACATCAGCATATCAATTGAGAAACCAATCTCAAACTAATCCATAACATCATTTTATTCAATACATACTAATACAAGCATTAATACAAACACTTACACTACACACTTAAGTCTACATATAGTATGTCGACCCGAAGTGCGCATTTAGGCGAATCTCTTCACCAAACTAATTATGCACGCATTCCTAACATTCTAATGTGACAAAAACTCATGTCAATCACATCAGCAAAATATGAATGAAATCAGTACTTCCTACAAATGACTAAAATGCCCTAAATCTCATATTCTTCGCCGGTTTACGAAACAGGAAACGGACAACATGTTGTACATGTCAAATGGCGTTGCCGTCGATAATCTACTATTAAACGACATTGAAAGCTTTGGAAACAGTCAATCAAAGCGTCTAAAATCCGCACCTTGTCTCTTATGGATGTGTAAATTCGAACGGAGCGTATACGCTTCGTCTACAGCGATAAGAGAACCTAATTCATGAGTTACGTCAGCTAACAAGCTATGAATCCTAGTAAACCTCAAATCAGTAACTTTTTAGGGTTATTTCATACCTGAAAAAGTGGAGGAATCACCGGCCAGGTGATTGAGATGTGTTGCTGAAGCACATGCAACAGGTGCAACGAAGGCAGGAAAAATCTCTCCTAATCTCTCTCACAAACTCTCACCTTTTCTCTCTTCCAATCTAGGGTTTCTCTCAAATTCGGATGGGAGAGAGGAGTGAGGGTTTCAACCCCTTTTATAAGCTTAAAAACACCCAAAATAGGCTCCGGTACAAGGTTCACTTGAGGGGTAACCAAATCGGGGTTGTTTCAGTCCAAAAGGACATTTCTGGTGGTCCCCTGGCTGAATGCGGTCGGACTTAAGCTCATGCATACTGGATCTAGCATACATCAAGTTTTCAGTCCGGCAGGGTTCGCAGATCGCACGTGGCGGTCCAGTTTCAGTTCAGCGGTCACTACACGTAAATCAGGCCTGCAAATCTCATGATATGAAATAGAAATTTTTCCTGATCCGAGGGTGTAATTTGGCTGAATTCTAACGGTCAGAACGCTTAATACTGACACATCAAGTCGTGTGCCAGATCTGAATTTCAAATTCCAATTCTGTCCCTATTCGCACTCTCTTCAGTCCGGGCTCAATGAAATAGCCTGTGATTATCGGTTGGACTTGATTTTCAAAATGATGTCAAGTCCAGCTAGGCGGTCCTAACGGTCTAAGATAGTAGGCATCGGACTTTCGACGCGCGGTCTAGATCCAATATAAAATTTCAAGGTGGTCCAGAGAACAAACCTGCTTAGAGTTTGATCCGAGGTTATAGAGTATTATAGAGTCATACGTTCTACTTGATTTGGGTCTTATAGAACGTATTTAAAGTGATCAGGGACTGTTTCCCAGATACTCCAACGTTGCGCTAGCTAACTTATGTTTAGTTTCTAAAGGAATTAATCCTAAGTGGTTTCTTTGGCTATGGAATTGGGTTCTGAGCGATTTTTCAGGTGTTTTAGTTGATCCACTGCCTAAGGACGTCAAATCCCAAATTGGCCAAAATCCGGGGTGTTACAATAATAAAGAGCGGTTTCTTTTCCATCTTCATTCACCAGAGCCAGCAATGCTCCTAAAGAACTTTCGGCCGCAGATATGTACAGAATTAGTGGTTTCCCTTTTATTGGAGCAGTCAGTACTGGCAGTCATTTCAGCAAATCTTTGATTGAGTCGAACGCATTTTGGCAAGCTTGGTCCCACATAAATTTTGTACCTTCCTTCATCAGGTGGGAAAACCGTTGACATCTCCCTGCCAGATTTGAAATGAAACGGTGAATATAGGCTAATTTTCCTTGCAAACTTTTTAATTCTTTTAATGTCTTCGGTGGTGGCATATTTTGAATAGCTTGGATCTTCCCTGGATCAATCTCGATGCCTCTATGCCAGATAATGAAACCGAGGAACTTGCCTGAAGATACTCCAAATGCACATTTGGCTGGGTTCATTTTTAACTTCTTCCTTCTAAGCTGACGAAAAACAGATGTCAAATGTTCACGATGCTCCTGATGATCTCCTGACCTGACCACCAAGTCATTAACATAACATTCAACATGCTTGTGCATCATGTCTTGAAAGATATTCTGCATTGCTCTCTGATATGTTGCTCCGGCATTCTTGAGACCGAACGATATAACTTTTTAACAATAAATTCTCAATGACGTTCTGAATGTTGTCGCTTCTTCATCTTCAGGTGTCATTCTAATCTGATTATACCCTGTGTAACCGTCCATGAAGGACATGATAATGTACTGAGTGGTGCTATCAATCAGTAGCTCCGTTATTGGAAGGGGAAAATCATCTTCGGACAAGCCTCGTTTAGATCTCTAAAGTCTACACAAACTCTGACTTGCCCATTTTTCTTTTTCACCGGGACAATGTTCGATATCCATTTAGGATATTTGACTTCCCTGATAAACCCAACTTTTATCAACTTGTTCACTTCTTCTTCTATCAAGGGAACCAAGTGTAACATCCCGAAAATCGGGGGGTCGAGCAAAAACCCAACTCCCGAGTTCCAAAATGTTATTTATGCAACATGGAGATGTATGATTGAATGTTGTCTGTGATAATGTATTAAACATGAGTGAGATTAAGCCAGAACAGCATATCATACTCCAGAGACAGTGAAATTTGCAAGCGGAAGACTGTAATAGTATGTATAACGTACATAAACTGTTGTATGTCTCCAGAGTGTGAATATATTACCAGGTTATGCACATACATGTATACTTCAAAAGTAAACAAAATGAATATACATGAGGGCGCTAAAAATTCAAAATGACAAATGTCAAAGTATCTAATCAACCTCCCTGCAATCCCGTCAATCAGAACACGCATAAAGGAGGAATCCTCCTTCTCATCATCAAGTCCAGCTCCGCCTCACAGGCCGCGCCATCATCTGCAATCACAAAAGGGACTGGTGGGTGTCCGGAAACACCATCCCGTAACGTGGGAGTGAGTGATCAACTCAGTGGGATAAGAGAGCAAGGATTAGCATGTTCACAATTCAATCACGCGATAATAGTAAAGCAGTAAATCAGACAATCCTAATACTGTTGTTAATGCAAGATGACATGACGTGATGTATGCCCTCACCGACGATCACCCTCATGCGGCAACATCTTACGACCGCGGCATGCCGCACTCCCTCAAGTGCTCCACATCTTCCAGGCACATGCAATGTCATGGTGATATGATTACCTAGTTGTTATTAGTCCATTCAAACAGCAGGATTGGGAAACTAAGGTACTTCCCTTGTATCAATCCCAACACAGATCCTGTCTAGGGTCGTCACTCCTAGTAATCTCATACGATGTATATTTCGTAGGTCACTGCAAGGGCTGCCAGGGCTGTTGCTCGCACTCGTTGCACCGCTCCCCCATCACCTTATCAATACAGGCCTACTGTACTCTACTGCACGGAAGGGTCGTCGCCTCCCGTGGACTCAGAATACGCTCGCGGTCACTACAAAGGGCTCGTCGCCTGATCAGTGTAGGCCGACAGCTAGAATATAGTGTCCCATACCACCATAATCTGCTCACGAGTTTAGGTGCTCACTGGTCACTACGGGGAGGTTTGTGGCCCCAGCGTAGGCCGACAGCTCGACCACGGTGTCCCATACCACCATGCCTGGCTCATGAGTCTTCGTGGATCAAGGTACCACGGTTAATAGGGTTTACAATGGTAAGTTCAGTACCCTAGGTTCAAGCAGTTATGATACATACAAGGTGAACAAACATCGGCCAGTCGGGTTACTTGACGGGCTCGACTAGCGCGATCGCATCTCAAGTTGAACGACATGAAGTGCGTAAAACACTTCGCGTGGCCTAACCACTGCCGCCAACTCTCAACACGAATCACGTTCATCGACGCGTCGTTCGTGGCTATGACCAGTCAGCCACGAATTCGCTCGGTTACCGACTGCCTGGACTAAGTCAAGTCTCACACATCTATAGAATTTCATTAACACTATATACAAGGTATTGGAATTGGAATACATCATGTGAGCATGTTAGCACATGTTATAACATTCAACTTAAGCAAATCTTCAAGGCATACTTTCCATGCATATTCAACTTAAGCAAATCTTCAAGGCATACTTTCTATGCATGTAGTGCAATCATGCATAAGGTAAGCATGTAGGAAATCATTTAGGTCAGCATTTTAATCATGAAATCAATCTCAAACTACTACATAACATTATTCAATACAATACATACTAATACAAGCATTTATACAAACACATACACTACACACTTAAGTCCACATATAGTATGTCGACCCAAAGTGCGCAACTTGGCGAATCTCTTCGCCAAACTGATTATGCAAGCATTCCTAACTCTCTAATGCGGCGACAAACCATGTCAATCACGTCAGCAAAATATGCATGTAGACCGTACTTCCTACAAATGACTAAAATGCCCTAAATCTCATATTCTTCGTTAATTTACAAAACAGGAAACGGAGAGCATGTTGTACATGTCAAACGGCGATGCCGTCGATAATCTACTATTAAACGACATTGAAAGCGTTGTAAACCGTCAATCAAAGCGTCTAAAATCCTCACCTTGTCTCTTATGGATGTTGAAATTCGAACGGAGCGTATACGCTTCGTCTACGGCGACTAGGCAACCTAATACACAAGATCTATTAGCTATTTCTCTATGGAACCAAGGAATCAGCAAATTAGCAACTTTCTAGGATTTTTCTTACCTAAAAATGCGGAGAAATCACCGGCAACGTGATCGGAGTGCGTTGCCTAAGCACATGCAGCAGCAGCAGGAAAAGCTCTCCCACCTTCTCTCACAAACTCTCACTTTCTCTCTCACTCTTGCTAGGGTTTCTAGCAAATTCGGATGGGTGAGAGAAGTGAGGGTTTCAACCCCTTTTATAAGCCCAAATGTGCCCAAAACAGGCTCCAGGTCAAGGTACACTTGAGGTATGTCCAATTCGAGGCTGTTTTGGCCCAAAAGATGTTTTCTGGTGGTCCCCTGGCCAAATGCGGTCGGACTTAAGCTCATGAATACTGGATCTAGCATACATCAAGTTTTCAGTCCGGCAGGGTTCGCAGATCGCACGTGGAGGACCAGTTTCAGTTCAGCGGTCACCGCATGTAGATCAGGCCTGCAAATCTCATGATATGAAATAGAAATTTTTCCTGATCCGAGGGTGTAATCTGGATGAATTCTGACGGTCAGAACGCTCAATACTGACGCGTCAAGTCGTGTGCCAGATTTGAATTTGAAATTCCAAATCCGTCCCTATTCGCAGTCGCTTCAGTCCGGGTTCAACGAAATAGTCTGTGATTATCGGTTTGACTTGATTTTCGAGATGATTGTCAAGTCCAGCTGGGCGGTTCTAACGGTCTAAGATAGGAGGTATCGGACCTTCGACGCGCGGTCTAAATCCAATATAAAAATTCAATGTGGTCCAGAGGACAAACCCGCTTAGAGTTTGATCCGAGGTTATAGAGTATTCTAGAGTCATTGGTTCTACTCGATTTGGGTCTTGTAGAACGTATTTAAAGTGATCAGGGACTGTTTCCCAGCCACTCCAACGTTGCGCTAGCTAACTTATGCTTAGTTTCTAAAGAAATTTATCCTAAGTGGTTTCTTTGGCTATGGAATTGGGTTCTGAACGATTTTTCAGGTGTTTTAATTGACCCACTGCCTAAGGACATCAAATCCCAGGTTAGCCAAAATCCGGGGTGTTACACAAAGTCCGGATGAAATCGCCTCTGTGCTTGTTTAACCAGCTTCTTCTCTTTGGATATATTTAATCGGTGCATTGCTACAGAGGGTTCCAAGCCTGACATCTCTGCATATGTCCATGCGAAGACATCTTTATTTTCCTTCAGAAGTCAGACATATTCCTCTTACTCCTGTTTGGAAAGGCCGACACTGATGAAAGTATTTCTTGGCTCCTCTTCCATACCCAGATTTACTTCCTATAAGCTATCTATTGTCGGCTGCCCCCCATCTTCTATCTGTTTCGGTGCCATTTCAGGATGTTCTATTTTCTTGAGACTCTCTTTCGACAACTATCCCACTGTAACCGTATTTACTGCTCCCAATCCTTAGAACTTTCTTCGCTTTTCTTGACCAACGCTGATAGGAATTTGGATCCCTTTCCCATGATTCAAGCCAGTGGGCTCTTCACAATCAAAGCCCATGTTTCTCATCATTTCTCTGCTCTCCGAACTATATTTTTCGAGATCTTGCGGTGTTAACTTACCGTGATACACATTTTCTTCTTTCTCTTCTTCGGCCCTTGATTCTGCTACAACTTAAAATTCTATCGGTTCTTGATGCTTTGCGCTAGCTTTGACCTGAAATCTCCCTGGAGCAGTCGGGAATGGCTTATTCTTTTCAACATGCGGTAATGACATCGTGTAATTGGATTGTAATATTTTTAACTACTCGGGTGACACCAGGGTCAACGACAATTGTCCCGGTTATCTTAAATGTTTCAGTACGAAATAAAATTTCTTCCTTGTTTCAGCAGTTCTGGCCAGTCCTACTTCATTTATTTCTTCTTTTACTGCACTTATTTAGGTATTGTCCAGGGCTCCGCTTTCATCGTTTTCTCTTTCTTCTTTAGCGAACCCTTTATAATAGCTGACGTCTGCGAAGAAGGATTCGGCTTCTGTATACGGCTTAGCGTCAGCCATTACTTTGTACTGTATTCCTCCTTTATAGTATTTGAAACACTGATGTAGCGTGGAGGGTACGATGCTATACTGATGTATCCATGGCCTCCCCAGGATGAGATTATACGTCGTTGTGGCATTTATAACATGGCATATGACGTTAGTAGTCAGCTCTCCTACTTCTAGCGTCACTGTAATCATGCCAAGTACACGTTGCCCATCCTAATTAAAACCTTGTATCATCATTCCACTAGGGCACAGATCTGTCCGGTGGTAACCTAACTTATTCAACATTGACAGTGGCAGGAGATTCACTACAGATCCATTATCTATCATAATCCATTTAACTTTCCTCCCATGGGCATGACCTTCTATCATCAGTGGTTTGTTATGCTTTGCCTCACAAATCAAATCATCATCAGAGAAGGAAATGACTGGTAAACAATCTTCTCGCTTATTGTCCTCAGCGTGTTCCATCTCTGCCATCAAAGTCTCTCTGACATTATATTCAGACAATGCTTGGACCAGGCTTTGTCGAAATTCCTCTGATAACTTAAGTGCATCATAAACGCTTAATCGGGCTAGGGTGCCTTTCAGATGACTCACCACATCGTAAGTCACACTCATCATCTCATTCTTCTTTTCATTCTGGTCATCATTGTGTTATCTTTCAATGGCTTCTTTTCTTATGCCCCCTGCTTTCTATTTTGCAGGACTCATTATCTTCTTTCCTGATCTCAATGTGATTATCGCTACCTTCTTTATGGCCTTGTGATCTCTTTTCTCCTTTTCATCTTGAGACCTTTCCCGATTTGTGAGCATATTCATAGTTGCCATGGTACCCTTTTCTTTTCTTTCACCAATCACTATTTCGCCCTTATTTATCATTCACTGTATTATACACTTTAGTGTGTAGCAATTCTCCGTCAGGTTCCCTATCAGACGATGATAATGGCAGAAATCCCTTTCTCTAGTTCTTGTCACGTCTTCAGGACGTTTGGGTTCTAGTAATGATATTGTGCCGGCTTTCAAGAACTGATTCATCATAGGAATGACATCTTCTTTGTCAAAATCGAACCCTTCGTGAGAGTTAAGCATCCTAACCCTTTTTCTGTCGTATCTATTTCTTGGCTGTTGCCATTCTTCTTTACGTTCTTGCCTTTTTCTCTTGAATCCCTTGCATCTGTCCTTCTTTTATCATGATCAACGGTATTTGCAGCCATCATGCTGGGTATTCTTTTACTTGCTTCATGGTGAAAGGCTGGTATCTTACGGGTCATTAATTCCAAGGCATGAGCTTTAGTGGCCAAGTCATGGAAAGTTTGGATGTCAGCGCTGGTGAGTCCAAATGCGATGCCCATTTCCATAGAATTCAGGAACATCTTAACTTGTTCCTTTTCTTCTGGAAATTGTTTGCACGAAGCCCCTAGTGTCTTCCACCTGTTTATAAACTTTTTCATTGGTTCTCCTTCTCTCTAACGGACGGAAGCCAATTTTGTGATGCTAACATCACGTTCTGAAGAAAAGAAGTTTGACATGAAGGCGTTTTGCATCTCTTCCCATGTACGTATAGACCCTAGAGCTAAATTAGAATACCATCAGAATGTCTTGCTCATCAGCGATGATCCGAATAACCACAAGCAATACTGAGGTATTGTAGAGAAATTTTCCATGCTGGTGATGAAGTGCATTAAGTGTTCTTTCGACGACCCCTCTCCGTTAAACTTCTAAAAGTCCGGATGCTTGAAGTTGGCTGAAAAGGGGATGTCTTCTACTTCCCTTGATTATGGCATCTGGTACCTGAAACGGCCAGTACTTGCATGCTCTCTTTCTATTCTGACAGCTTCTTCGATGACTTGTCTTACATTGTCTTGTGTTACAGTTCCCGCAATTGGGACGGATCCTCTTGATCCTGCCCCTTGTTGATGGGAGCGTTCAGGATGGCTTTCATGTCGGTTCGCTGCACCTGTCATTAGTGGAGCCGTAATCTGGGCCACATTATGTGCGAGAGTCACTAGTGCTTCCCTAAGGCTTCTGCATTCATCCATCAACACCCTTCATGCTTCTGCCATCTCATTAATATGATCTTCAGCGGATGACACATTTTCCTGGTTCGTTTCGACCATATGTACTGTGGCTTCTCTACTTTCTGACGAAGCCGTGCCTTTCGATGAAGTTGTAGCTAGAATAGAGCACGAATATGTTGACATCACAGGGCTCACAAAGAGAGTAGAAGGTGGGGTATCGTTCGATTCTTGTGTACTCCCTATGCAATCGGTCGATTGAGGTGATACGGTGATCGACGACCTTGCCTGCGGCGACACAAACATTGGTGAGCCCCTCATTATTGCTTTACCTTTTTGCTACTTGGTCCATCGAGCCCTCAGAGCGATTAAAGCTGGAAAGTCATGCACTGTTAACTACGGAACTGTTCGTTTAGGGTAAATCGCAGGGGGAGCAAGTTCAGGATTTCTTCTAGCGGCGTTGCGCGTCACAGGGCCTCTAACTCTTGGCAAAGGCAGGTTCGTTCGGGGGTTCCTCACACTTCATGCTCTCATCTGACAATTCATTACTATGGTCCATTCCTTATCTCCTTCCGACAGTGGAGGTGAAGTAGATACAACCCCAGCTGTAATCTGAGTCAGACTGTTCTTGTTTGTAGGCTGTTAAGTCACGTATTCCTGAAGTGGATCTGGCACGCATTCTATTGTGAACCCCGTAGGAGTAAAACAGAACTTCACTTTTCTCACAGGAGTCACATTAATCGTGATTGGCAATAGGATTCGACAGCTTCAATAACAAAGCATGTTTCTAATTAGTATTTATAGAGTAAATATTCTATCTTAGAGATGAAGGGGCAGATGTTCCCACTGAGAGTCGCCATTTTGGCGTCAAAAGATGCCAAAAATGTCATGAGAATTCTATGATAATCTCAATGTTATTATTGGAATTAAATAAAAGTCCCCAGCAGAGTCGTCATTTTATTTCGAACAAGAAACAAATGCATTTCGATTCGGAGAAATTACTTTATTCAAATATAACAAAGAGATTTCATACAATAATCATGACGCTTATTAATTCTGAGTTTATATACATCCCTTTCAAATCCCTTGATTCTAAGATCGAATACTTTGAAATGAACAAATATTGTAATCAATGAAGCTTGTATATCAAATCTTGAATTTAGTAGCATTTTGACAGCAGCTTTGGTCATCTCCCAACACTTAGGAGGAATGTTGAAGCTATTCAACCCATCCCTCTTTTGAACTCATACATTGTGCAAAGGAGAGAGTTTTGAAGCAGTGAAGATTGCACTTCTATGATTCCGACAGCATTTCAGCCCCTTTTTGCCTTGGTCACATGATGACCTAGTTGCGCGACCCACGCTACTGGAACACATGTTGCGTGGTCAGTGCAATGCAATGCTTGAGGGTAAGAACCGTGAAACCTCATACGAGGTCTGCGCAACTAAGTACTTTGGTTGCGTGACCCGCGCAACATGTTACGAGGTCAGTGCAACCAAGTACATTGGTTGTGCAACCCGCGCAACCAACTTGTCTTCTTACCTTCAATCTATCTTCAGAGCTCCGGCTTCCTCTAGAAAACCTTCCGTCCCAAATGAAGAGGGGAGTGGGGTATTTATAGGCCTTCGCACGTGTGGCACCTTGATTTCTGTGCCATGGGCCCCACTTTACATCAATCTCAACTGTTCATTTTAATCTGTCTGTGTCTTTGGTTGCGCTGCCCGCACAACGGTAGTCTTACCTATCCTACCCACGCACCCAGTTACGCGGCCCGTGTTCACCAAAATAGTCTTCATTAGCCACGCAACCCTCTATGAGAGTCGAAGTCATCCATGCTAGTCTTCATTAACCGCGCAACCCTCTACGTGAGTCGGAGTCATCCATGCTACTCTTCGTTAACCACATAACCCTCGGCGCTACTCAAATCATCTAAATGACTGTTGTTTCTCCAATGCAACTAGGTGCGCGACCCATGCAATGGTATCCTTTCTCTTTTTTCATTATTCACTCATCTTTTAGTTCTTTCAATCTTCTGAATCCTTCTTCATAATTCATGATTTTTCATGCTCCAACAGAACTAGAACTAGACTAAGACGAAATCTAAATCAGAGGGATTTTAAACGAATAATGGTGAACAAATTAATTAAAAACTAATAAAAATAAAGGTGGGAGCTAGGGTGCCAAGGATCTACTTGTAGCAATTGGGAAGCTACCTTGCATTGATTCAAGGACACAACTGGAATCAGAGTCCTATCCTTTCCAATTGGTAAGAAGGGATTTATTAGATCTCTGAACTTCTCATGGATCTAATCATCAACAAATACGATCGGTGAAGATTTGGAAGTGATTCCGTCACCTAACCATGCCCAGGAGACTATGGCAAATAACAACAATTTACCAATCTCACAACTAATCATAAGAGAATTATGAAGGTTAGGAAGGATTCCATCACCCTACCATGCCCATGAGACATTGGTGAACAACATGTCTTACTAATCTCATAATCTCAACAATAGAAAGAACATACTTAAAGCTATTGCAGATCCATTATAATTTAAGTCATGACAAACAATTAAAAACTAAAAGCATACCTTTATAGTCAAACTAGAATCCAAAAGAGTTCAATAAACATGAATCAAAGCAAAGCAACCATCCTAATCACACTACAAGCTTCACCTCTTAGCCTTAGCTAAGGGGTTTAGCCTATCATAGACATGCTAAAAACTCTAGAAAGCATTAAGGAAGAAAACTAAATGAGAAAAGGAAGAAAAACTCTTTGAAGATCGCCGCCTCCACGCTATCTCTCTCCCTCTCCTCTTCTCTTTGCTCTTTCTCCTACTTGCATGGCCTCCACGGCTGCCCGGGATGGTGGATCCCCCATAGCTCTCTCTCTTCTCTCCTTTTATAAGGACTTGGAGTCGGTTGGAGGCGTGCACAGTAGAAAAACACAAATTGACTTGCGTTCGGTGTGTTTTTGGGATGGTTGTACAGCTTGTCTTGGGTATCTGCCACCTTGGTAATGGTCAGCCCCACCTTAGCCTCCATATGGACGGTCCAGATCATTCGTCCGATCATGGACGGTGGCCCGCAACTACACACAATTTTCGATTTTCCCGGATGAGGCTTCTTGCATACGGGCTGCGCTGAGCTCTCGGTGGGGCTTACTTTAGGTATCTTTTGAAAAATCCATGCCATCCACCAGATTTCTCTCGAAATTTCAGTTGGGAATGGTTGGTTTTGGATAGGTTTTGGTGTGGCCCATGGATTTCCTATTCAGCTGTCCATCTTACGTTTGACGGACGGAAACCGATCAAGCTATCCTCTTTTAATTCCCCCTTCTAGGTCTGGGTTAAATGGTCCTTGTGCTTCAAATGGACGGTCCAGATCAGCCCCAAAATCGAAGGTGGTAGCCCACTCATAACTTCAAGGCAACGCCCTGCGAACAGAGGAGACAGATTCTCTCTCGCTTTGGAAAGTCGGGTCAAACCGACTTTGACTAGGCTTCCAATCCAGTGCATGTGTACTCCAGGTACACACAGTGTAGTGTGGGGTCCATGATGATAATCTTGAAAAATCTGCTTCGTCCATCCATTTTGTCAGATCCTTTAAGGTGTAGAGACCAAATTTGAAGTATATCCAGATATCAGGTGGGCCCCAGTTTAGAGATTTATGGGCTGATCTATTTGTTGGTCCACTTCTACAAGGATCTAATGGATGAAATTCAATGTGTACGATTAATTTATAGTCCTCAGGCTATGTGTGAAGTTTTGAGCTGAAAAAATGGTGAGAACCCTGTGATCTTGCATTCTAGAGCAATTTCGGGCCACTTGAGCTTCAGTTTCTCTTTTTCTTGGATCTCTAGTGTGTAGATCCTTCGATCTTGGTCCCCTGGGGTCCATCCCTTGCTTTGGTGATTCTAAAACTTTAAATCTATGTATTTAACACCCTTTTTCAGTCCACATTTATAAATTCACCTTGCAACATAAACACGATTAAAACAAACCATTAAACAGTATCATGTTCATAAATTCAGGTAATAACTGGGAACTGATATGCAATATTTGACCCTCAATAACTACCTCCTCATTGGACAATATCCATAACGTTTTTCATGTTTCGATGCTACGAAAGTATAAGAGGGATGTTTCTCATGTGGTTGACTAGCAAGATTTCGATTTATAAGAAGATACATCTTACGTAGAGAAACCAATTCGAACACAGGATCATAAGGAGCATGTGTTGCATAATAAGACAGTACATTTAGTCAAGGTTTTATGGAATAATCATGAAGTAAACAAAGCTTCTTAGGAGCAGAAAAGAGAAACTCGGGAGAAATATTCCCATCTCTTTGAGGAGTAGTTTCAAGTAAAATTTGATGATGAAAATTTTCTTTTAAGGGGGTAGAATGTAACACTCGTGAAAAATTAATGATGATAAAAAAAAAAAAAGAATTTTCTAAATCTTATCTCTATCTTATATCTATCTTATCTCTATCATTAATCATTCTCCATTATATATACCCCTAATCCTCCCTGTATCTCTCTAGTCTCAATCCCTCAAATAATCCTTTCATTTTAAAGAGTGTGTCGTAAAAGGAGATCTACTGCAACTTAGATATTAACAAAAAGGGCACCCTATGACATCTTAGAAGGGGAGAGATAGAGGATTTTGGATAGCTTGGATCTGGTATGTTTATTGTCCTTATTTTATAATTTTTATGCCTTTAATGTAATTTGACTCGATCTATGCAATGAATGGCATGGATCGACCATACGTTCATTACATTGAATTGTAGGTAGATGCGATGTAAAGATGATAGAAGTATAAAATTTTATGCGAAGTTTCTAATTGTGATTGGTGTGCATCTGGTTGAATCATATTAGATTTGTATGGATCATACGATCCCTAAGGCCAAAATTACAAGGGCCCTAACTTCCAAATCAATCCAACCATCAAATGGGCCACATTAGTCACATCTGAAAGTACCTAATAAGGAAAGCTTAGATTTTTGCTCAAGTGTTGGTATCACTCGGCTTAGAAGGTCAAGATGGGCCATCAGTGTATGTGTAGTTAGATCCACATCATTCATCCAATGTGTAGAGGCAAAATATGTCAAGACCTCAATAATTTACATGATTCAATCATCCGGTGGACCACCCCTATCAATCATTTTTCATTCAATTTTAAAATCTTAAAAAGAAAAGAAATGAGAGATTTTTAAATTTTGATAATTGAATTTAATAAATATATTATATAAGAAATTTTAATTATTTGATCATTTAGGGTTTGGCTACCTAGGATGTTAATCAAAGGTTGATCCCACCATGTAATATAATTATTTAAATAATAACATTGTGGATATAATTAATAGAATTTCTTAATTCAAACTAGCTTGATTACCTTATGAATTCTACACTACTAAACTCAAGTGAGTAACCCAACATGTCTTATAATTCATTAGAATTAAAATAAATCGCTTGTGATTGTTTAATTGATTGATGTATTGATTTGAGTGTTTTGTTACGATAATTGTACATTAAATTCACATATGAATGTTCTGATCAAGACAACTTTGGCAATTATGAAAATGATGCATTCATATATCAACCATCATACAAACACATTGCATTGTCGATCCTGGGGGCGATCTCTAACCTAAGTAGATGGACGATCATCCCATCTGATGCATTCATACATCATTTGCATCCATATCATTGTGCATACATTTTTGCATTTTGTACTTTGTATTAATTTAATTATTATGATTATGAACCTGTAACAACCCATACTTTGAATACTCGGGTATTACTAAGAAGACTTGGATTAGTATAAACACAAATTCAACTAAATTAGATGTGAATTATCAAATCTTGATGACGAGATTCTTCTTTAAGGGG
Source organism: Magnolia kwangsiensis (assembly GCA_037074715.1). Lineage (NCBI taxonomy): Eukaryota > Viridiplantae > Streptophyta > Magnoliopsida > Magnoliales > Magnoliaceae > Magnolia > Magnolia kwangsiensis. The sequence goes on from CM073578.1 coordinate 77,997,959, forward strand.
GATAGATTGTAACACCCTATACTTTTCATCACTTGGGTGTTATGTATAACTTAACTTAGTATAAATACAAACACATCCTATTTGAACATTTACCTTCATTCTAGCCTAAATTTGGCCACTAAGAGTAATCTTCATCTTCGTAATTACAAAGTCTTGCATGCCACTTAAATAATAGAATTTAAGGTCACAAAATCATTATCCTTGAATAAGAAACTAAATGATTAAATAGTGAATAGCCACGTCAAGGGAAATTTCAGTAGAAGTGACCATGAATTTGAAGAATGGACCATACTTCTATATCATAACTACTAAAGAACTTAAGAGAGACTCGATCCACATCTATAGAATATCTGACTGCTTAATTAAATTTATTATAAATAACCACCTTAAATCAGTAAAAGTAGAAGTAAGTTTAGACGACCCAAACACTCCTAACCATTGGATCAAGATCAACCTTACAATTCTTAAATTTGATCCTCACCATTGGGTCATATGGCCCCTAAATTTACTACAGACTATCACTCAAAAGGAGCGTAGAACACTTTGGACCATTGATCTCTTCTTCAATTTGATCTAACTATTAAAATATTAGTAAACATTAAGGTAAGTAGTGTGACCTGCATGATCATTGGATTTACCTAATCGTTGGAATAAAGATCTATTAAGGGCAGTGGGGCCTGATGGACGGATCAGATTTCATAAAATATGATCGTGGGCCCCACACTTAAGGTGTGTGCACCACGGAAAGTGTGCACCTGCAATGCACCAGGCCGTGGACCTAGTCAAACCATGGTTGACCCGACGCCGAAGAGAAAATTCCTCTTCTTCTTTTAAATTTTCTACCAATGAACGGGCATTGTCCATTTACATTAATCATGGCCCACCTACACTGCACACCTTAAAAATCCAAACTGTCACCCTTCTTACACATCAAAGTACATGTGCATGCACACGATCTCCGATGTAAACAAATGGGTGCATGTGATCATTTCCAAGAACGGAAATCCAGTTCTTCTTATGAACTGACAATCTAAGTTAGCTCTACTTTTCCATCTCAACCTTCCATTCTGAGCAATCCCAACCTTCTATTCATTTCTTTTAGGGCTTTTTACCATTGGAAAGAGAAAAGGTGGAAGGAATCTTTTCCATATTTTATGCTGGCTCGATCCTAGCCATTCCCTAGCTTCTAGAAGTTTTCCAGAAAATCTCCAACATCTATCCTAGGGCAACAACAAGATTATCTCATTTCAATCACGAGTTCTAGTGAGAGATATCAACATCTTGTGAAAAAGAGCTGCAAACAAAGATCTCATGCACCATTGAGTTTGAGTGATGTTCCTCCGAAAAATGAGTCCCACGGTATTCACTCGATCAATCCAATCCATCTGTAAGCTTTAGATCAAAGGATAATCCATCGAACCAAATTCCACCATGATCATGGCCATCATCTTCTCTGTTAAACCATGAATACCCATCACTAGGAAATGGGCCCCACTCCCTGATCTGAGTCTTCCATCTAGTGGCTCATAGCCTTAGATGTTCATCCAAATAGTTGGATCTCAGCCATGCAATTCTTAAGCTACGTTTTGGACTCCCTTGAGTGGGATTCTCGAATCTTCTAAAATGGAACCATAACTAATCCAAGGATTAGTTGGCATTAAAATCCTTTAGAAGAGGATTAGTGGAGCCTATTAAAGCCTTTCTTTTAGGGCATCCCTTTTCGAAAAAGGAAAGCTAGTAAGAGAAAAGAAAAGTGTGGTGTTCTTCATGCTGCATCAAGTCAAGTTATGACTCGATTGAGTCGTTACGAGTCGAGTTGCATCTACTCCAGTCGTTGGACCCCAGTAGTAGAGAAGCAGAGAAGGAAGAAGGGAAGACAAGGAGAGAGAGAGAGAGAGGGCTCGACTCAGTAGTGTCGCACTGAGTCAGCTCAGTTCAGTAACCATGGGCAAGTTGCTGATCTAGCTAGATCTATTGCTGGACGTGGAAGAAAAAGAAAAGAAAAGAAGAAAGCAGAAAGAGAAAGAAGGAAGAGAGAGAGAGAGAGAGAGAGAGAGAGAGTGCATGTGACGAGTTTTCCACCTAGTGCCGCATCGAGTTGGGTTTTATTGCTTTCGAGTCTGGGCGATCCGACTAGCTAGAGCAACTCGGTGAGCCACCTTGTTCCAAGTAGGTGGTTCAATCCCATGTTAGGTGTTGGACTTCCGAAGACAGAGGAGAGAAGAAGAAGATCAGAAAGAGAGGACATATGCAGTTGTTGTCGAGTCATGTTGGGTTGAGTTGTTGTAAAGTGCATCAACTCACTGTCGAGTTGACTCACTTTTGTTGAGGGTCAAATATTGCTTATTATCCCTCATTTATCTCTTGGTTTTACAAACATAAAATGGCTTAATGGTATATTTTACATGTGTTTGTGTTGCAAGGTGAATTTAAGAGCTTGGATTGAAAAGAATGCTAAAAGCAAGGATTTAGTGCTCAAAAGTCACTAAGGCAAAGAATGGACCTATCGAGTCCAAGATTGAAGATTTCAGGGTCCCAAGATCCAAGAAAACCAAGTGGAGAAGGAAGGAAGTCGAATGAACAAGTGCAGAAATCACAAAGACTATGCCAACAAGAATTGTTCAATGACATCGAAGATCCATTCGATGACATTAAACACTGGTCAATGGCATCAAATTTATGAGGAGATTGAGTTGGTTGCTGGACATATTGGGTGCTTTTCTTGATAAATCGAAGACATGTTCGATGACTCGAAGGAAAGTGCTCGATGACATCGAAGACTCCTCGATGGCATCGAATTTATTGAAGAAATTGAAGCAACTCACTGGACTGTTTTGGACACATTCTCGATGAATCGAAGACCTATTAGATGAATCAAAGTTTTATTCGATGGCATCGAAGAACGGTTCGATGACATAGAGACTTACGAAGTGTGAAAGAACGAAAAGGCACGACTTCCGAATTCAAACCCCTTCAATGAATCGAAGGGTGTTCAATGAGATCGAAGGCATTACGCAGAGTCATGCAATGTCACGCCCCAAACTCAGAAATCGAGCTCACAAAATTTTAGATCACTGAATCCGATGCCGATAGCCTCCATAGTACCCCATTCTCGGCTTCTAGCTCCCATATGGTAGATTCCTATCCTTGGATCCTATAAGGAGAATTTTTCAACGTACATTTATCTCGTAAGAAGTATAACTAAAAGTTTACCCAAATCACAAAGGCAACATCATCATCACATATCCACTAATATAAATAGTTGAATAAAGTTCTGAAAGGGAAATACATATATCAAAAATTAAAGCTCCAGAAGACAACTGCACGCTCCAAGCTCAACACTGCTGTGACCTAACGCCACCTGCATGCAGCTATCGTGCATAAGCTTATAGAAAGCTTAAAGGGTGGTGTAAGTGTGTACGTAAGGTAAGTGCTAAGTATGCAATATCAGAGCAATGTGAAAACATGCTGATAAGTCCATAAATATCATCAGCGTTATCCATGCTATACGATGTAAAAACATAATAAGCTAATAGTTATACTAAGGAAGAAATGTAGATTAGCTATTCAATTCGGAGACATAATAAGCCAAATATCATATACTAAGGATGCAATAGAATATGTAAATCCTAACAAGTCCATGAATATCGTCAACCTCATATAGGCCATATAAATGCAAAAACATAGCAACCCAAAATGCTATATGTCGCGGATGTAATGCAATATGCGGTGTGAATGAAATGACCATACTAGAGTGTAAAGTTGAGATGATAGTACATAGTATTACAGGCTATGGGGTCCATCACAAGGGACTTCTATCCAAACTATTCTCATACCTAAATTTGGATAGCCAGACTCAATGTGGTAAACTCTTGATCTTAGGTTGGTCGTGCGCCCCAACTAAAATCTTGGCCATTGTGAAGGTAAACACAATAATTAGTTGTGCACCACCAGCCTGAGTGGATAGTGAATGAAGGAATGAATGAGTAAAATTTTAAGTATGCAACTCCTATGAAATTGCAGTAAGAACCACTTTAGTAGAAGTCAGAATATGTCAAAGTGTCCTAGAGGGGGGTGAATAGGACTTTATAAAATTTTATGATAATTTAAAATCCTATTATCCTAATCTTGATTTAATATGAAATTATCAAGTATCTTTAATTCAACTCTACTGGCTTTCAAGCCAGACAGAGGATCCAATCATAAGACTATTTAATATTTCAACAATATGACAACTTAGTCTATGATGAATGAATTATGTGACTGTGTGTGGGATGTGGTTTTTATCAGTTCTAAGTAATCATGATGGCATGCTTCATGAGAACATTCAAAGAAAACATAAACGAGTAATGTGCAAATAACAATCCTAAACACAATCGTTTATAGTGGTTCAGCTACATGCCTACTCCACTTTCGGCAGACGCACTCAACCCTTGAGTGTATCAGATCTCACTAATGGAGGTTTTAAATTAGGTTCACCTCTAACCTTCACAACCTACACAAGGTCGACTCTAGGACTTACACAAGGAACCTAGACATGTCTCCATGAGACACAAGTTTTGTAACGCCCTGAAATTCGGGGGTCGAGTATAACTCAGCTCTCGAGTTCCAGAACATCACTTATGCAACATAAATAATGATGGATGTATGTTGTCTGTGTTAGTGTATAAAACATGAAACAGATCAAGCCAGATCAGCAGACATAATTCAGGGATATTAAGTAAAAGCAAGCGGAAGACTTAAATACATATATAATTCAAAAAAAAGCCCCAAATGATGCATGCTCTGCCTAGGGCAATATATATATCTGTGTCTCAAAATACATGTATCAACTATGCAAAATCATCGAATACATATCCTAAAAATCCCCACTAGTCAGGACGAGGCTCATATGAACTCGCCTGAGAACTGCATATATGAGAACGCCTACTCATCCTCGTCAAAATCTGGCTCCACCTCGCCAGCATCACCATCTCCAGCAGCTAAGTCAGAGTCTGGTTGGTGTTTAAGCACCGTCCCAGAACGTGGGAGTGAGTGATCAACTCAGTGGTACTATACAGCAAAGGTTAACATGTTATCAATCCAATCAATCAGTAATGATAAGGCAGTACAATCAAACACGTCCTAGATACTCTTTTTAATGCACGAATGTTATGAAGAATGATGCATGCCCTCACCACAATCTCCTCTGCGACATCATCTAACGATTGCGACATTAATTACTTTCTCAGTGCTCTATCACCAACGCTGTTAGCACATGCAATGCGATGAGATGAAAATGCTTACCAAGTTCTTATTAGTCCTTTTCATATAGTAAGATTGGGAAGCTAAGACACCTCCCTCATATTAATTCCCAACATTCATTCATTCTAAGGTCGTCAGTCCTAGGGATCTCATATGATATTACGGCTCTAGGTCGCTGCAAGGACTGTCAGGGCTGTTTCGCGCAATCGTTACACCACTCTCCCATCACCAAATCAATACAGGCCTAGTTGTATCCTCAAGATTGCAATAGGACTCGTCGCCCTTATGCAGTGTCAGGATAAACTCAAGATCACTACAGAGGGCTCGTCACCAATTAGTGTAGGCCGACAATAAGAATATAGTGTCCCATACCACCATAATCTGCTCAAAGTAGGGTGCTCATTGGTCACTATGGGGAGGTTTGTGGCCCTAGAGTAGGCCGACAACTCGACCACGGTGTCCCATACCACCATGCCCAGCTCATGAGTCTTAGGGGATCACGGTACCACGGTTAACGGGAGTTTCACTGGTAAGCTCGATGTCTTCGATTCAAACAGTTGCGACCAAACATGGTGAGTAAACATCAGTCAATCGAGTTAGTTGATAAGCTCAACTAGGCCAAGCGCACGTTGAGTTGAACGACATGGAATGCATAAGCATTCCATGTGGCCTAACCACTGTCGAACATCCTAAGCACAACTCAGATTCGTTAAACTCATCTTGTGTGGCGACAACGACCTCAACCACCATTTGGAGTACGATTACCGATTACCTGGACTGTAGTACAGCCCCACTTAAATACAAACTCAATAACTAGCATATGATTCATATCCTACCTTCATATGAACATTCATGGCATATAACTGGAACTTAAATACAGTACATGGAGGAAATCATACACACATTTAACATGATTCATCCAAGTTAACCCATCCATAGAGGAAATCATATACACTATTAACATGATTAGAATTCATATCTCAACAACCTTAACAATCACACTTTACTAACTACTAACTCATTTAGGCATTTATACAAACACTTAGGTTAAACTATTCAACATACATCACGTATGTCGATTCTATTACACATTAGGGCAAGTCCTTTCGCTAAGGAGTTGCAGCATACATATCATACATATAACAACGACAATTAATCATGGAAACCAAAATAACAGATTCCATACGTATATAGGTATTCTAACATATACATGAAATACGCTATTTACAATATAAAGTATACATATACTAAAATCAAAATGAATAGTGCATTTGGCATGTCGAATGACAATCACAACATGAATAAATCATTATCTATCATTGAAAGTCTTGAAAACCATAACCTAAATGTATAAATTCCGCACCTTAAACCAAAAAGTGTGTATTCGATATGATTTAGATGATATGTCTTCGTCAACGGTGGATATGCTACCTATGGCATGAAACAGGTTAGCTATAACGTTATTTAAACTATTTTAGGTTTAAAATAGGTTAGGGTTAGCTTAACTTACCTAAAAATAGAATCAGAACTGTCGGAAGAACGATTCAGATACACAGGTTCGATGTCTAAATGAACGGGGAAGAATCCTACGGAGAATCAATAGGTTCTCCCACACTTTCTCTCTTTTCTCTCTCTTAGGAAGCTAGGGTTTAGAAAATTCGTATGGAATTAAGAAATGGGGGTTTAAGGCCTTTTTATAAGCCTAAACTCAACGGAAACAGACTTAAGGTCAAGGTATACTTAAGTTATAACCAAATCGGGCTCTTTCTGATCCAACGGAGCACTTCTGGAGGTCCTCTTATCAGTTTCAATCGGACTTAAGCTCACTAGTATAGGATCTTTAGTAAGTTAAGTTTTCAGTCCGATCGGGTTCCCAGATCGTCCGTGGTGGACTAGCTTCAATTTAACGGTTGTCGAACTTCGATCAAGGACACAAGTACTTTGACATGTGTGGGCCACCTTTCCTGATCCGAGGGTGAATTTGGGTTGAATTCTAACGGTCAGAATGCTTGGAAATATCACGCAAGCAAAACTAGCCAGATTACTTAAAATCATAATTAATTTTCTAAAAATCTTCATTTTCTTACTCTCTTTACTCCAGACGCAATAAAATGGTCTCAGGACATCATTTGGGCTTGATTTTCGAAGTGATTGTTAAGTCCAACTAAGCGGTCATAATGGTCTAAGATCATAGATATCGGATTTTTGATGTGCAGTCTAAGTCCAATACAAAGTTATAAAGCATTCCCGGGAACAATTGGGTTTAGAGTTGGATCCTAGATTTCAGGGTAAGATAACGTCAATGATTCTATACGTTTTGGGTCTTATAGATCGTATTAAAAGTTAACAGTGCTAATTTCACATGCAATCTAGATTAGCACTAACTAAAACACATTAAAGTTCTAAGGGATTAAGGCTAAAATGATTTCTACTGAAGGTGGTACTCAGGTCTAAGTACGGATTTTTCTAGGTCGTTATAATCTACCCCCCTAAGAAAAAAATTTCATCCTCAAAATTCATACCTTCTCATACTCCTCGAGGATCTGAGGGTAATTCTTCCTAACTTCCGCTTCAGTCTACCAGGTAGATTCTTCTTCGCTATGATGCGTCCATAGTACTTTTACAAGTGGGATTACCTTGCTACGCAAAACCTGCTCCTTCCTATCCAAAATACGTGTCGGGCGCAGTTCATAAGTGGCATCCTCGCTCAACTGCACCTGCTCCCATCTGATAATATGCGAGGGATCAGGTACGTACTTCTTTAGCATGGACACATGGAAAACATTATGCACGCCTGTGAGTGGTGTGGGCAAAGCAAGGCGATATGCTATTGCCCCCACTCAATCAAGTATTAGAAATGGGCCAATGAATCTCGGCGTGAGCTTCCCCTTCTTACCAAACCTAAGAACTCCTCGCATAGGGGAAACCTTAAGGAACACATGGTCCCCAACATCGAACTCAAGCGGTCGCCATCTCGTATCGGTGTAACTCTTCTGCCTGCTCTGAGCTAAGAGTAATCGACGACGAATAATGTCGATCTTCTCCGAATTCGCCTGAACCAACTCTGGGCCAATCAAAGTCTTCTCGCCCACTTCTGCCCAACAATGCGGCGCTCTACACGGGCGACCATACAGTGCCTCATAGGGAGCCATACCAATGCTCGCCTAGAAGCTGTTGTTGTACGCGAACTCTGTATAAGGAAGACAGTCATCCCAACTGTCCTTGAAGTCCAACGCACAAGCACGTAACATATCCTCCAAAATCTGATTCACACGCTCCGTCGACCCATCTATCTATGGATGGAACGCAGTACTGAACTTCAACTTCACACCCATCACTTCCTGGATACGAGTCCAGAAGATAGATGTGAATTGGGTGTCTCTATCTGACACAATCTCTAAGGAAACTCCATGTAGGCATACAATCTCTCTGATATACAATCTAGCCAACTCGTCTACAGAATTTGTGACTCTGATCGGTAGGAAATGAGCTGACTTCGTCAACCTATCAACGATCACCCAAATAGAGTCATTCCCTTCCTCGTCTTCGGCAATCCAGAAATAAAGTCCATGGATATAAAGTCCCACTTCCATTCAACTATGGCATGGGCTGAAGTAGTCCAGGAGGTCGGTGATGCTCTGCCTTAACCTGCTGACATGTGAGACAACGAGATACGAACTCAGCTATGTGGACCTTCATATTGTCCCACCAGTACGATCTTTTCATATTCTGATACATCTTCGTGCTACCTGGATGCATCGCAAGCCTCGAACTGTGGGTTGACTCAACAATCTCTCGTCTCAAGTCAGGTGTGTCTAGAACGCATAGACGGCCTTGATATCACAAGCCCCCATCTGTACCTATAGTCCACTCAGAGTCATCGTCGGTACCAACCTGCTCCTTCATCTTCATCAGAAGCTCATCACCTGCCTGAGCCTCAATGATACGACCATCAATGAGCAGTTGTACACGAATATGTGAGACGACTTCATACGGCTCTTCCACTGAAAGCTTCTACTCAAAGTCTCGCATGAATTCTATCATAGCCCATTCCGCCACCATAAGTGGAGCCACAAATTCAATAGCCTTCTTGCGGCTCAATGCATCAGCCACAAGGTTCGCCTTGCCCGGATGGCAGGAAACCTCAAACTTAAAGTCTTTCAAGGTCTCCATCCATCAGGGTTATTCATATTCAAATCTCATTGTGAAAAGAGCTCGAACTCTTCTCCGTAGAGGTAATGTCTCCAGAGCTTTAATGCGAAGATGACAGCTGCCAACTCTAGGTCGTGCGTAGGGTAATTCTCCTCGTGCTTCCTTAATTGTCTCGAGGCATACATAATCACCCTGTCCTTCTGCATAAGGACACAACCCAAACCAACGCGAGACGCGTCAGTATATATCGTATACTTAACCCCTTGCTCTGGCAATACCAGCACAGGGGCGGACGTCAACTAGTCCTTCAGCTCTTGAAAAGCTGCTTTAGCCTTCTCATTCCAAGCAAACTTCAAGTCCTTGTCAATTGAGACAACAGTCTGGAAATCTTAGAAAAATCTTGAATGAAGCGTCGATAGTAACCTGCCATACCCAGAAAACCCCTCACCTCGGTAACTGAAATGGGCTACTTCCAATCTTGAATCGCAGCTACCTTAGTGAGATCAACTGCAATGCCTTCCTTGGACACCACATGTCCCAGGAACTTCACTTCTTCCTTCCAGAAGTCGCATTTCTTAAATTGTGCGAACAACTGGTTCTCCCTGAGAGTCTTCAATACCGCTCTCAGGTGATCCTCGTGCTCTTCCCGACTAGGGGAGTATATCAAAATGTCATCGATAAAGACGATGACGAACCTGAACAGAAATGGCTGAAACACTTTGTTCATCAGATCTATGAACATGGCTGGAGCATTCATGAGTCCAAAGGACATCGCGAGAAACTCATAATGACCGAAACTGGTCTTGAACGCAGTCTTCTGTATGTCCTCATCCCTGACGCGCAACTGATGATACCCAGACTGCAAATCAATCTTTAAGAAATAACGTGCCCCCTTCAACTGATCAAACAGATCATCAATCCAGGGCAAAGGATACTTGTTCTTCACTGTCACCTGATTCAGCCTGCGATAATCAATACACAACTGCAGGGAGCCGTCTTTCTTCTTCACAAACAAAATGGGCGCTCCCCAAGGTGACACACTCGGTCGAATAAAGCTCGCTTCAAGCAAACCATCAATTTATCTCCTCAGCTCCTCCATCTCACATGGAGGCATACAATGTGTCGATAGGAAAATCGGTGTCGCACCGGACACAAGATCAATAGTGAAGTCAATCTCGCGCCTAGGAGGAAGCCCTGGAATCTTCTCAAATACATCAGAGAAATCGTGAACTACTGCCATATCTTCTAACATCGGAATAAAAGAACTCTCTGACATGGAAGCGTAACTGCTAACACGACAGGACCAACTGACCTGAACTGGAAAAGAGAAGAGCGTGCCCTCAGGTCCATAGGTTGTCACAACTCTGGCCTCACAATCAATCTTTTCTCTCATCTTCGCGAGCCAGTCCATCCCAAAAATAACATCATAATGACACAGTGGAGCGACAATCAGGTCAACAACCACTGTTCCTGCTATCCAAATCTATCGAGTAAGACTCACAGGTCTGAGAAATATCTGATGTAGTCCCTGTAGCTGTCGTGAGTCTCACTCCCTTCACAGGAGCTGTAACCAAACCTAGCTGCTTGACCGCAGCACAAGAGATGATCGAAATAGTGGACCCAGTATCCACCAACAGAAAGATAGGCATAACTAAGATGTGCGCAGGAACCTCAAATGACGTCGGTGCTGAATCTGCCTCGGACGCCTCAGCTATGAGCTCATGAACCCGAGCCTGTTGTGGTCGATGAGGTGGAGGAACCATGGGCCGTTATGGCGGCCTGAAATGAGGTGTTGGAGGTCTGAAGGACGGATGAACTGGTGCTGATTGAAGGGGTGACATTGAAATAGCCTGAGGCATCGGACGACCGATCCTCCGAGGCGACGAAAACCTACTGTCTCGCATCCTAGAAAAATAAGAAATCTCGGTGTGGCTAGGCTTCTTACAATAGTCACACCTCACATCAGGACACCTCACATAGGCAGGAGATGCAGAAGACCCCTTCAGTGACTCAAATCGAGGCCTCTTAGCAAGGAAAGGCCTACTCATGAACTCAGGTCACGGCCTAGGAACCACAGGTGCACGCACGCGTGATAACCTATCCCCGTCCTGCTCTGCTCGCAAGGACATGCTCACAAGCTCCGCATAAGAAGAAATGCTCACACAACACATCTTTGATTTAATATCGGGCCACAAACCCTCAGAAAAATGCCGCATCCTCAACGACTGATCACCTAGAATCAGAGGAGCATACCTCCCTAGCTCCGTAAACCAGTTTTCATACTCCGTCACTGACATGCCTCCCTGGCGAAGGCGAAGGAACTCACTCTCCTTCTCATGCCAATAAGTAACCGAAAAATACTTCTCGTGGAAGCGTGCCTCAAATGCTGACAACGTCCACACAAAATCCTTCGCAACTGTGTAGAGAATGTTGTCCCACCATAAGCTAGCCTTCTTCTCAAACATGAAGGTGGCAAGCTCTACCTGCTCCGCCTCAGAACAGTGCAACGGTCTAAGCATCTTCAAGATGCAGTCTATCTAATACTTAGCCTCCTCGGGTCTGTGAGTACCCCAAAATGTAGGAGGCCTCAAGCGCTGAAATTTCTCGAATGTACCGCTCTCACTAGTGTGCCCAACAGGGTGTAGAGGCGAGGCAGGTGGAGTTACCCCCACAGACTGAGAAAAGATGTCAGCCATGGAAGACAGGAACTGCTGCTGCTGCTGCTGCTGTTGCTGCTGAATCTTCTACTACTGCATCAACAACATCATCTGCTCTAGCCTATCAGGAGGCAGAGCGGACTGTGATGTAGAAGGCGTCGACACAGATGCACGGTTCTGCTCGGGAACCGCAGGTGTGACAGGAGGCACCACAGAAGGTGTCACAGGAGGTGGCCCAGCAGTAGGGTCAGAAGTCGGCTGAGAACTCGGCACGGGATTTGAATGAGATGGGCCCTAATGGGGGTCCATATGACTATCGCTCAGGGTGAGGGCCCCGTCGAGCGAATCTCCCAGAGAAAGACGGGTCAAAGATCTCGAACCCTTAGGTGACATACCCTACACACAACAGAGGGTAGTAACTAATAAGATTAGGCATTCACACAGTCCATCCACAGCATTAACTTCACAAGGCAAAGGAACAACATGCATTTCATTAACAAAATTGTCACAATACATGATTTGCAGGATTACATGAATCGCGACACAGAAAGCATGTGAACAAAACATCTGAGCTTCACCCACTAAGCTTCAACACCAAACTACAAACACCAAACAACTACCAACTACCAAACAAACACCAAAACACACATCAAAATAATCAACAAACAAACAGACAATAACTACAAAAAGCCTATGCATCAGAATCTGGTGATGGAGAAGGGGCACCCTTATCCTTCAGGCAGCAAAGGATGGTCTTCAGCGTGTGGGTTACTTTCTTAAACTTATGCTTTACGAGGCCCCACAAATCCATAATATCCTGTCGAAGAGCAACCTGAACCTCCTCGAGTCTAACTATACGAGCATCTCTATCAACCTGAGCAGGATCATGCTCCTAAGTCGCAGGAGGACTCTCATCAGTATCCTGAGCCTCTTCTTCTTCTTCATCTTGCTCCTCTTCCTCTATCTCTGCCCCACCTTCTTCTTCACTTTCTTCTTCTTCACTATCATACTCTTCCTCACTTTCATCCAGTTGGGCTTCACGTTGCCAAGGCCCCATCTTCATCTGGTTAAGAGTAACCTCGGTGATATAATGAACCGGCGTAGGCAACTCCGTCCCAAGTCTGTAACCAAACTCGCGTGCAATCTTGCATATGAGTCGACCAAAAGGAAGCGACTCAGACGTTCTCTTTGATCACGTGAAAAGGATGATCTGTCGCAGCACAAACATAGGCACGCACACCTTCGCTTCCTGCCCCACTTGATACAGAAAATTTACTATGAGATGCGTGCACTCACTATGATTGCTCCACTTGGAATAAACATTAAACGTGCAAATATGGTGAAGAAGATGGAAATCACCCGACATATGGGTCGCTAGGAGGCTCTTATTACACTGCCACTCAACCAAACGGCCACATAGAAACCTGGTGCGGCGATCCCTCTCACGAACACTGTTCAGATTCTTAACACTTAGATGTACCTCACCAAGTGGCATGTTCAGGACTCAAGCTATCAACCCAACATTGATTGTGGCTTCCCGATCTTTGCCGAAGGGGATCTTGAACTGCAAAGGCTCCAGCGTAGGGTCCCGAATGTGAGCATAGAAGGTACAAACAGTGCTCACATTAGCACAAGACTCGCCGTCAAATAGCAGACCCCACCTGGCTTCTTCTATACGCTCGAACTACAGATACTCGCCAAAGAGTCACCCATCCACCTGCGCTTCAAAAAGAACCCTACGATCCGCATAAGCGCCATGAGCCAACTTAGCCAACAACAATCTTCCTATTGGGGCATGGGGATCTAAATCCCGCTTCGTCTGCACTTCTCTCCCAACACTTAGACTCGCGGTAGCTCCTTTAGGCCACCTCGAACGAGCGGGACGACTAAGCCCAGCCTCATCCATAGGGATACGCTTCTTGCCCATCAGCGAAAGGATGGAGGAAATGAAGAAAACAGCTACAATAACCTCCATGAAGGCCATAGAAAGTGAAGGAAAATGGAGAAAGGGCGGAGATCTCTAGGTTCCCATGAGTTTGGGTCAGAAATAGGAGTCCAATGGGTCATGGAAAGGGTAAATAAAAGATAGGAAAGATCAAGATAAGAGAGGTAGGGGGCTGACACATTTTGGGAGCTCAAATGAGAGATATGGGAGCTCCAATCACAGAAAATGGAGAGAGTAGGTGTTGGGTAAGGCTGAGAATGGTGGAGGGATGAAGGAAATAATGAAAAATGAAGGAAGGAGTGATTGGAAGGGATGTTTGAGAGGGAAAACAATAACTTTGAAGGAAAAGGAGAACTTGGGGGGTGACTTTGTGAAGGAAGTGACAGATTTGGAATGAAAGGAGGGTTGAACCCTATATCAAGGGTCCCACTAGGCCCCAAACTCCATCGGCCTGGATGGCCCAGCACGCATGGCCTGCTGACCGGTGAGGCCTCGCCGAACTTGCGAGGCCCTCGCTGACCTCTGGACAAGCTGGAGAGGGCTCGCCGATTGGGCAAGGTCCTCACCATCCCTTGAGTCTAAAAAAGTTGGGGTCCCACCCTAGAACCCCCTAGAATTTGATCGGTTGGCCCCCTCTTCCGATTTGAGCCGTTTCGGGACATTTCGAAACTAATCTGCTCTCTATTCACAATTAGCGATTTCTAATGGCTGGAATGGAATGAAATGCAGTCTATACCCATCAATTGATGGTCTAGAAGAAATTTGGGGTCACTGTGTGTGATCAGGAGTGTGTATAGACTCGATCTTGGCGACCATTTGCAGTAAACCTTTGCCAAAAGATAAACTGGGAGTACTAGTTCTGTTTCAAAATTGTTCTCGCACCCTCTTACGCTATAGTGGCATCAACATGCATTGTGTGACCCTATCCCAGGTCCAGATTAATCCAGATCATGCTCTGATACCAACTTATAATGCCCTGAAATTCGGGGGTCGAGTATAACTCAGCTCTCGAGTTCCAAAACATCACTTATGTAACATAAATAATGATGGATGTATGTTGTCTGTGTTAGTGTATAAAACATGAAACAGATCAAGACAGATCAGCAGACATAATTCAGGGATATTGAGGAAAAGTAAACAGAAGACTTAAATACATATAGAATTTAAAAATAAGCCCCAAATGATGCGTGCTCTGCCCGGGGCAATATATACATCTGTGTCTCAAAATACATGTATCAACTGTACAAAATCATTCAATACATATCCCAAAAATCCCCGCTGATTAGGACGAGGCTCATATGAACCCGCCTGAGAACTACATATATGAGAATGCCTCCTCGTCCTCTTCGAAATCTGGCTCCGCCTCGCCAGCATTGCCATCTCCTGCAACTAAGTCAGAGTCTGGTTAGTGTTTAAGCATCATCCCAGAACGTGGGAGTGAGTGATCAACTTAGTGGTACTATACAGCAAAAGTTAACATGTTATCGATCTAATCAAGTAGTAATGATAAGGTAGTACAATTAAACATAACCTAGATACTCTTATTAATGCATGAATGTTATGAAGAATGATGCATGCCCTCACCACAATCCTCTCTACGACATCATCTAATGATCGCGGTATGAATCACTTTCTCAGTGCTCTATCACCAATGTCGTTAGCACATGTAATGCGATGAGATGAACATGCTTACCAAGTTCTTATTAGTCCTTTTCATACAGCAGGATTGGGAAGCTAAGACACCTCCCTGATATTAATTCCCAACATTGATCCATTCTAGGGTCGTCAGTCCTAGGGATCTCATAAGATATTATAGTTCTAGGTGGCTGCAAGGGCTGCCAGGGCTATTGCGCGCAATCGTTACACCACTCCCCCATCACCAAATCAATACTGGCATACTTGTATCCTCAAGACTGCAACAGAACTCGTCACCCTTATGCAGTGTCAGGATAAACTCAAGATCACTGCAGAGGGCTCGTCACCAATCAGTGTAGGCCGATAGAAAGAATATAGTGTCCCATACCACCATAATCTGCTCAGAGTAGGGTGCTCATTGGTCACTACGGAGAGGTTTGTGGCCCCAGCGTAGGCCGACAGCTCGACCACAGTGTCCCATACCACCATGCCTGGCTCATGAGTCTCAGGGGATCACGGTACCACGGTTAATGGGAGTTTCACTGGTAAGCTCGATGTCTTAGATTCAAACAGTTACGACCAAACATAGTGAACAAACATTGGTCAATTGGGTTAGTTGATAAGCTCAACTAGGCCAAGTGCACGTTGAGTTGAACGACATGGAATGCATAAGCACTCCGTGTGGCCTAACCAATGTCGAACATCCTAAGCATGACTCAGATTCGTTAAACTCATCCTGTGTGGCGACAACGACCTCAACCACCATTTGAAGTACGATTACCGATTACCTGGACTGCAGTACAGCCCCACTCATATACAAACTCAATAACTAGCATATGATTCATATCCTACCTTCATATGAACATTCATGGCATATAACTGGAACTTAAATACAGTACATGGAGGAAATCATACACACATTTAACATGATTCATCCAAGTTAACCCATCCATGGAGGAAATCATATACACTATTAACATGATTAGAATTCATATCTCAACAATCTTAACAATCACACTTTACTAACTACTAACTCATTTATGCATTTATACAAACACTTAGGTTACACTATTCAATATACGTCACGTATGTCGATCTATTACACATTAGGGCAAGTCCTTTCACTAAGGAGTTGCCGCATACATATCATACATATAACAACGACAATTAATCATGGCAACCAAAATAGCAGATTCCATACGTATACAGGTATTCCAACATATACATGATGTAAGACCCGTATCCTAATCCGCACTGTTCCGTTATTTTCCGCGATCCTTCTCGTCAAATTCCGACAATCCGTGACTTATAGTTGACGTTGCGCACGACTGTAAGTCATATCCTATTCATTTGACCCGGCTTAATCCGAGACTTGTATCGTTGCGACCGCATCGTCGCCGCGGTTCCAACGCCGCAACTCACGCACCGATCCGATACCCAGACGATGAGATACGGACCCACGTTCAGTTCGAGCAAAAACACCGTGCGTTGCAAATCCCAAGGAATCTCTACAATATGTCCCATCAATCCCATCAATCAATCCCATCAATCACCTCTCATGTCAAGTACACCCACCCATGCTTCCTTTCTCCACAAGTCAAGTAACCACCTAAGTCAAGTAACCTCTCACTTCACCCATTACTCACTTCACCCATCACTCACCTCACATCACTCCATCACTCTTACAACTCTCTCTCTCCCTCTCATTTCTCAACACTCCAAATCTCAAGCAAGAAAGCTCTCCCACGTCCAAGCCTTCCATGGAGAGAAAATGTGTATTTTGGTGGCCCACTTCCCATCTCCAAATCCCATCATCTTAGCCATCCATTTCCCATCTCCACCATCAAAGTGAAGCTTTAGGAGACCGGCATCTCAACGGACCAAGAAGATCAAGTGGTGGGTGTTTCTTTAGACTACTTTTTATGTTTTTAAGATGGGCCAAGTGAGGCCAACCGATCAAGGTTTGGATCTCACTTGGGACCCTAAGATGTGGCCAATGGCTCATCTTGATCATCAAGATCATTCCATGATGGGGCCATTCTCCATGGACCCCATCATGATGTTTACTTTTCTTGTATTGAGGAGGTCATCTAGACCGTCCATTTCTAGTGGAGTGGGATCTCCACCGTTGATCTTTTGTTGTTAGTCCATATGCAAGGGGACCTTTGATGTATGATTGGATGATTGAAACGGAGGGCCCATAGTGTCGGGGTCCCTCCATCACGCGTGTCTCACTCTATTTCTCTCTCCCTCTCTTTCCATTTACTTCCTTGTATGTGATGAAATGGCCGTATGGCCCACTTGGATGGATCCCACCTTGAAGTAAGTATTTTATCCAAGTCATCCATGAGTGGGCCCACCTTATATGCATTGTACCCACACCACCTATTATGTGGTGGCCCACCTATGCAAGGCCCACTTAAAATTTGCATTTAGTCCAAAAGAGTCCAGTGACGTCTGGACGTCACTGGAATGAAAACACAAAATGGCTTATTTCTAAGCCTTTGGGGAGACCACCCATATAGGTCCCACCTTAAGGTATGTATTCAATCCAAGCCGTCTATCTTTTTCCCCATCCCATTTTAGGCGTTGAGCCGAAAAATGAGGTTGATCGGGGTATCTAGTGGGCCATAGTGTTGAAAACAATATCAGTACCGTTGCCATCTACTTAGATTTTTGCTATGCACTGGAAGATGTCCATTATTGGTCTTGATAGGTCTGTTTTGGCCTTGGGAATGCGATGGACAGAGTGGATTTAGTTGGGGTGGCCCGCACACCTGAAAATCCTCAGAAAATAGGGATTTTAAAAAAAAAAAAATAGAGAAAGAGAGAGCGTCTGCTGCTACAGACGGTACAGGCGCTGCCTGCGGCCTGGCAGCGGGCGGGCGGACAGCAGCCCACGGCCCCCTGCCGTGGGCCCCACATGATGTATATTTTGTATCCACGCCGTCCAATGGGTGGCCTACATGCAGAGGTGGGCCCTTCCCAAAAATGAGGCCCATCCAAGACTCAGGCGGCCCACACCACAAGAAACAGTGGTGATTAAATTCCACCATTGAAACCCTTTTTGGGGTCCACACAAGTTTTGGATTAAGTTGAAATTTGTTTTTCCTATTCATTCAGGTCTGCATGACCTTATCAACGTGTTGGATGGAAAATAAATATTATGGTGGGCCCCACATGGGACCCACAGTGATGTATGTGGCTAGTCCACCGTCCGCACGGACGGTGGAGCCCACTATTGCCATGTGTGTGTGCGTGTGTGAGTGCGTTTGTGTGCATGCATGTGTGAGTGCGTGTGTGTGTATGCATGTGTGAGTGCACATGTGTGTGTGCGTGTGTGTAGATATATATATACATATGTATATATATAATATTATACTAAATATAATATTGTATATATATATATATATATATATATATATATACATATATACTGTATATAAATTATATAGTATATTAAACATAATATGATTATGATGGTGGGCCTTCCTGTGACCCCCGCCATGATGCATGTGTTGCACCTAAACCGTCCATTTATTTGTTTTTTTGTAAAATTATTTTATGGCTTGAGCCAAAATGAGCCAGATCTATGGTTCAAATGGGCCACCATGGTATGTGTATAGGGCCCTTTATTGATTTAACTTTGGCCATTCATTGAGGTCTACCTTGGTATATATCTGAGGCCCCAATGATCAGGCCCATTTGATACATATAAGGGCTATGAGATTAAGCTCATCTGGCATGTATAATGCCCATGGGTTTGGGCCCATTTGACATATGCAATGCCCATGGGATCCGGCCCACTTATTCTATATAAGGCCCACGGGATTCAAACCCATTTGATACATATTAGAGCCCATGGGAACAAGCCCATTTGATGTGCATGGGGCACAAATGGAGTGGCCTAGTTGATATATTTATGTGTATGGGCCCATCTAACATATTTAAAGGCCCAAGTTGTGAAGCCACTTTGATGTGTTTCAAGGCCCATGGATCATGGACCATTACAATGAACATAAGGCTCTTTGGCGAGGCCCATTAATGCAACCCATTTGGTGAATGTGAGGCCCAGGTAATATGACCCATTTTGATATATCCAAGGCCCAGGGATCAAGGCCCAACGAATGTCCTTAGAGTCCATTGCAATGTACGTTTCTCATGGTTCGTGAAATGATATTTATGGCAAGTCGTGCCTAGAAAACAATGTTGCTTTGACGTCCACATTGTGTGTACAATGTTGGTTAAATGTCCGCATTGTAACTTTCTTTAGGGCCCATTGATAGGTCCATACCCGTTGCTATTTATTGCCATATAACATGCTTAGTATAATCTCATGACTCATACCCATACGCATCATATATATGCTTGATATGAGTAATGACTGATCATAGCATACGCCATTGGGCAGACCATTTACAGGGCTCGTTATGTGACTGAGTGCCCCACATGATCGCGCAGTACGCGCTGGATTACTGCATGTTTTGACAGCGTGATTCATGCATCTCGCATACGTATGACTTGATCACTGCACGCCCTAGCGACATCAGGACCGTGGCTCCACAGGTACATCGTGGATGGCCGTATTGGATACTGGAAATACTTATTCTAGCACTGTGGGCACTTAGGATGTCCTTGGGTGAAAGTTTTAGAACCTTTTTGGTACCAGGAGATGCTCCAACGTCTAGACCGAGTGGATACACGAGCACCCGAGTGCCGAATACCAGTAGGCCGCGTCTCCCACTGTATCGTGGTCTGTTGGAAGGGGGTGTGGCCTTATCCTCCTGAGTGAGGGGGCTATAAGCTAGGCTGAGTCTGACCAGCTCGCAAATGAGTCCGCTATCGACGAGCCGGGTAGGTATTGGTAGACTACTGGCCAGGCAGATAGTGAGGTCTATTCCGCTTGCTTGACTGTGCAGCTAGGGAGGTGGCAGTCATTGCGAGGTGTATTAGACCCCGATGATATCCAGAGAGGAACTGTACTGATATATGTACTTGACGAGTACCGACTTGCTTGGATTGTATTTCACATATGACATTCGGCTATGTAGGCCTTGCATTGCATCGGTGTGGCCGATGGCATTCATATCTCGCATCATGCCTTGCATTTCATAGCCTTGGTATATTCATGGACTTACCGCATACTTCCGCATTACCTGATCTTGTACACTTGGCGTTTGCCCTCCGCACACACTTACACCACCCTCTAAGCTTTTGTAAGCTTATGCACGATAGTTGCGTGCAGGTAGCGTTGGACGGCAGCAGCGCTGAGACAGGAGTGCATATCAGGACCTTTTGGAGCTTTTGATCACCTTGTATTTCCCTTTTCGTATTGTACTTAAGATTTTGATATAGTGGATATGTGGTGATGTTGTTTTGTGACTTGGTCATGCTTGTGGTTATGCTCCATTACAAAAAAAAAATCATTCTGAAAATCCTCCTTGTAGGATCCCAGGATCGGAATCTGGCATTTGATTGTCAGGAGCCGAGAATGGGGCACTACGGAGGCTGTCGGCACCGGATTTGGCAATCGGGATTCATGTGAATCCGATTTTCGGATTTGGGGCGTGACACATGAAATACTCTATTTGCAATATAAAGTATACATATATGAAAATTAAAATGAATAGCGCATTTGACATATGGAATGACAATCACAACATGAATAAATCATTTTCTATCATTGAAAGCCTTGAAAACCATAACATAAACGTATATAATCCGCACTTTAAACCAGAAAATGCGTATTCGATATGATTTAGATGATATGTCTTCGTCAACGACGGATACACTACCTATAGCATGAAACAGGTTAGCTATAACGTCATCTAAATTATTCTAGGTTTCAAAATAGGTTAGGTTTAGTTTAACCTATCCAAAAACAGAATCAGAACAGGTTCGATGTCGAGATGAACGAGGAAGAATCCTACGGAGAATCAACAGGTTCGATGTCGAGAGGAAGAATCCTACGGAGAATCAACAGGTTCTCCCACACTTTCTCTCTCTTTTCTCTCTCTTAGGAAGCTAGGGTTTAGGAAATTCGTATGGAATTAGGAAATGGGGATTTAAGGCCTTTTTATAAGCCTAAACTTAATGGAAACAGACTAAAGGTCAAGGTATACTTAAGTTATAACCAAATCGGGCTCTTTCTGATCCAACGGAGCACTTCTGGAGGTCCTCTTATCAGTTGCGGTCGGACTTAAGCTCACTAGTATCGGATCTTTAGTAGGTTAAGTTTTCAGTCCGATCAGGTTCCCAGATTGTCCGTGGTGGACCAGCTTCAATTCAACGGTTGTCGAACTTCGATCAAGGCCACAAGTACTTTAACATGTATGGGCCACCTTTCCTGATTCGAGGGTGAATTTGGGTTGAATTCTAACTGTCAGAATGCTTAAAAATATCGCATAAGCGAAACTAGCCAGATTACTTAAAATCATAATTAATTTTCTAAAAATCTTCATTTTCTTACTCTCTTTACTCCAGATGCAATAAAATGGTCTCCAGACATCGTTTGGGCTTGATTTTCGAAGTGATTGTCAAATCCAACTAAGCAGTCATAATGGTCTAAGATCATAGATATCAGACTTTCAACGTGCGGTCTAAGTCCAATACAAACTTACAAAGCATTCCCGAGAACAACTGGGTTTAGAGTTGGATCCTAGATTTCAGGGTAAGATAGCGTCAATGATTCTATAGGTTTTGGGTCTTACAGATCGTATTGAAAGTTAACGGTGCTAATTTCACATGCAATATAGATTAGCACTAGCTAAAACACATTAAAGTTCTAACGGATTAAGGCCAAAATGATTTCTACTGAAGGTGGTACTCGGGTCTAAGTATGGATTATTCTAGGTCGTTACAAGTTTATGCCCCACACAGGGGCAAGGGTCAACACACAGCACTCAAGTTTTATACTGTACACACGAGCAAAGGATCCACACAAGGAACCTAACCTTTTAGGCCACATATGCCAAGGATCCACACAAGGAACCTAACTTTTAGGCCACTCTAGCCAAGGATCCACTCAAGAACCTAACGTTTAGGCCATATAGGCCATGGACCTACACTAAGGACCTAAGTTTATGCTCTCCAAGAGTAAGGGTCAACACACAACACCCAACGTACTCTCCCTTCAGAGGACTCCTATGAGGACTGGAAAGGGGTGAGAATCACCTGTGACCCAATCCTACACAAAACAATGATCAACAGGGTCTCTGAACTCTAATGACTTACAGATAAGTAGATGAACCACATTAAGTGCGTTGATGAAGATCTCCTCATTTGATGATGAAGAATCTTCAGCTCCCTTGAACCACAACACTGATGATGATCCAATGTATGGACATGGGTTGGGTCAAGGTTATGTTGGTAATTACTCTATTAAATGGTAATCACTGAAGAGATAGAGTAATTTTAAGATCTTAGGCATTCAAGGGATCCCAGCTTAATAATTTTCCATTAAGGTGGTAGCTAGAAGATCCTTGAATATGGAAGTTCATTCACCAATCTACTCTATTGAAGTCAATGATGAGGGTGGATTGAGGAATAAACTCCCATGAGAAAAGGGCTTAGGGTAGATGATATGTAGTTACTCTCTCAAAGCTCTCTCTTTTTCTTAATATAGCAACCAAGGGCAAGCTCTCCTTAAATAGCCAAAAAGATCCAATGGTAATAAAATAGTCCGATTTTTAACAGATTTCAATGTCATCGCACAGGCTTCGATATCATTGAACGTATACTTTCGATGATGTCGAAGGTCCGTTCGATGATACGAACTCAACTATCAAATGCAACTGGATCTTTTTACCAAGGCTCGATGATATCGAACATGCTTCGCTGGCTTCAGAATTTGAACTCTGATTTCATTGACACACAGTTCAATAACTTAACAATGAATACATGAGAGTAGGCTGGACTTGAAACTGATTGGCTTCGATATTATCGAGCCTCCCTCGATATCATCGGATTTCAAATGTCGATGATATCGATACCTAGTTCGATACATCGATCTTTTTTAGAAGATTTTCCTGTAAACTCGTTGGACAATCCTTTGTCTGATTTCGATGTTATTAATATGTTTTTGATATTATCACCATTTGAATATCATTTTTATCGAGAGTGTCTTGATTCCTCAAACATATCTAGAAGATTTGCCTAAAAGCTCCCTGGACTAGTTTGGTCCAAAATCGATATCATCGAAGCTTCGCCGATATCATCGGAATTTGAGTTTCGATGACATCAAGGCTTGCTTCGAGATATCAATAAATATATGATTTGCCTTAATAGCACGCTGAACACAAACTAGCCAGATCGATTATATCGAGCTATCTTGATGTTATTGGTATTTGTATGTCGATGATATCAAAGAGTCCATCGATGCATTGAGAATGTTGTCCAAGGATCAAGTTGGTTGTTGGACACAAGATGTCCTTAATTCGATGATATTGAGTACTTTCCAAGGAAATCAATAACAGGTGTTTGATGACATCGATGTGATATCGATATATCGAGAAAGGTTAAAAACATATAAATTTTCCTGTTTTACAAGATAAGTTTTCATACTCAAACACTTATGTTGTTCTACTGATTTTTAAGGTTTTATATACCTGGGTGTTTTGGGAAATGGGATGTGAGGCTTAATTTACCTTTGACGAGTTCAAAACACACATCCAGTTGAGGTAGACGCTTGAATGATATTCCTGTGGTGCTTACTTGACTTACTGACTCAATGCTCATGCTAATTGACAAACCAGGCCACTTTCATCCTGCTCAAACTATACATCTTTGGGATCATCACTAGGGTTTTTATACTCTACACAGATCATTGCCCACTGGATGTGTAACCATGCAAGTGGAAGAGACCTCATTATTCACCTTGCCAATAGTAAGCTAATATCTACCCAACACATTAATAGTGGACCCATTTACAAGCTGGTCAAACTCAGCCTAGCTATGCCCCCTACCCTCGGGCGGGTAAGGCCACACCCTCTTCTAACAGACCATGACATAGTGGGAGATGTGGCCTACTGGTATTCAACACTTAGGTGCTCATGTATTCACTCTATCTAGACGTTCGAGCATCTCCTAACTATGGAGGTCTAAGGACTTTCACCTATAGACATCTATAGCACCCCATGTAGAAAAAGATTTTTAGTGTCCCATTTGGCCATCCACAAAATGCATGTGGAGGCTACGACCTTGATATCATTAGGGCGTACAGTAGTCATATCACAAAATGCGAGATGCATGAGTCATACCATCCAGTCATGGATCAAACCTACGCGTACCATGCAATCATGTGGGAAAACTCCATCTATTAGGGAGTCCCATAATAATCTGCCTAATGACATGTACTATGATCAATCGCTCCTTATATCAAGCATACATATGATGCACATGGGCATGGATCAAAAAGCTATAGTAAGTATGTTATATGATGATGATGTACTCTCCACATATCATGGATGGGCCTAGACAGCCTACTCATATCAAGAATGGGCCTATTGAGGCCTAAGGGAAGGTCATAATGTGGACATCTAACCATCATTGCCCATCAATGTGGACATTCAACCAACATTACTCCCAAGGAGTGGTCCTCATAGGGCCAAACATATAGTGGGGCCCATGGCCTTACATAAGGGCCTCACATACAACATAATGGGCCTCACATATCATAATGGGCCACATCACATGGGCCTCATATACATTAAGTGGGCCACATCACATGGGCCGCATATACATCACATCGGGCCTCATCACATAGGCCTCTCATACATCACATTGGGTTGCATCATATGGGCCTCACATATCACAATGGACCATATCACATGGGCCTCATATATCAAGTGGGTTGTGTCGCATGGGCCACATATACATCAATCGGGCCTTATCAAATGGGCCCAATACACCACATCGGGTTGGGCCTCACATATGGGCCTCATACACACCAGATTGGGCCTCACATATGGGTGGTTTGAATCAAACATGAACATTAGGGCTGGCCCCACAACAAATAGATGGATGACGAGGTTAAAATGCATACATCATGCGGTGGGAACCATCGTCCCAACATTCAACAATGTGGATATAGGATTCATACATTAAGGTGGGCTACATAAGTGCTACATAAGTGGACAAGATAGATGAAATACTTACAATATGGTGGACCCTGCGATTACACAGAAGGTGGGCCCTGCTCATGGCAGATGGGCCCCATTGAGTGCACCACGTGGATATGAAACACATACATCATGTGAGTCCCACCATCGGTGCAGATTTATAACACATACATCACGCAGTGACCCCACCGTCAGTATTAGATGGTGGGAATAAAATACATATATCATGGTGGGTCACCACAGATGGTTGATGTGGGTGCATCATGCATTAGGGTGGGGTCCACGTCAGCGTGCCCCACTAGCTTTAGATCAAGGCGATATTTATCTTTCCTTTCCATCCTGCAAGTCAGCAAATGGACGGCGTGTAGGATACAATACATATATCATGGTGGGTCCCACACATGTGGCCCACCAGAGGTTTGAATCTGCCTCACGTCCAGATGGACAGTGAGGATATAATAATTACATCATGGTTGGGTTTCCACCATCCAGCGAACTGGACAATGTAGATAATCACATGCATTATGGTGGTCCCACGCGGAGGGACACACGTGTCATCAAGGTGGACCCCAAGCCAGGGAAGGACGGCTGGAAGAACAAATACATCATGGGGTCCACGAAGCTTACTAACGTCAATCAGCAGCTGATAGCTGCATGGGACCCACCATCCTAACATTGGACAATATGGATACAACACATGCATCATGAGGGCCACACTGTCCACGTGTGGATAGCATGGACAAAACATACATTGGTGGGCTTTAGCGTCCATTGCTCAATGATGGACAATGTGTATATACATACATCAGGTGGTGTCCCACCTTGGATGGATGGTGTGTACAAAGTACATACATCTGGTGGGGACCACATTCGAGCTAGATGGTGAGGACCTCACACGTGCGGCTGGGTCCCACCGTCCAACAAATGGATGGACGGTTGGGATATACACATACCTCGTGTTAGACCACATAACTTGCTGACAGCAACATATAGTGTTGGTATTTATGGTTTCCTTCATCCAGGCCTGTCCAAGACGGATGGCCAGGATCAAACACACATATATCAAGGTGGATCCCCACCGTCCATTGCTGGATAGTAGAGTTCACATAATCATTAGGTGGGGTCCACATCAGCGTGGCCCACCAGCCTTGAAGCAGGTTGATATTTATGTTTTTCCTTCAATCAGGTCTGTGGCATGGATAAAATACGTGTACCATCAGGTCAGCCATACAATCAAGGAAGAGAGAGAGAGAGAGAGAGAGAGAGAGAGAGAGAGAGAGAGAGAGAGAGACGTGTGAAGGGAAGGGACCCCGCTACTATGGGACCTCCTTATACTCAATACAATGCATACATCAAGTGGGTCCCACCATAAGTGGGCCCGCAAATAGAAATCAATGGAGGAAATCCCAAGATCAACTATTGTTAACTCTTCTTCTTGGATACATGACAAGCTAAGCTCCTTGGCTTCTTCTTTGATGGTGGGAGATAAAGATTGAAGGGTGAAGATGGGAGATTGGGGGGAGGAAGTGGGCCACACTTAGCTTCTCTCTTTGGAAAGCTTGGACATCCACTCTCTCTTGGTGCTTGGAATAATGGTGAAGAAAATGAGAGAGAGAGGAGATGTAAAGAGAGAGGAATGGGTTGTTGTAAGGAAGGGTTGACTTTGGGGATGGGAGAGAGAGGGGTGTTATACTTTGTTGGTAAGAGAGGGATGGGTGTGATGGGATGTGTACTTGATTGATTGATTAATGTTTGGTAGATATTCTCTTAGGTTTTGCAATGCACGGTGTTTTTTCTTGAAATAAATGCGGGCCCATAACTCCTTGCCTGGGTATCGCATCGGTCTGCAAGTCACGACGTTGGAACTACAACGACAGCATGGTTGGTAAGGTACAAGTCTTGAGTTGAGTTGACTCATATATACAGGATGTGACTTAGGGTCACGTGCAAACACTGATTACAGGTCATGGGTTACTGGAATTTGACCATGAGGACCGCGTGAGTCTAAGAAACAGTACGGACTAAGATACGGGCCTTACACACAGAGTGTGTAAATTTGATCCAATTTTGTGGATCTGCAGAACTTGGCTTATAAATAAGGGTTTTCTAGGCACTCTTTAGGATATCTAGGGTTTTAGAAGTGGAGTAAAAGCGTGGAGACTCATCACCAATGTTCTTCTTCTTTCTTCCTTAGTTTTTCATGCTTTCTTCTAGGGTTTTATTTCTAATCATGATTATGGTTGGCTAAACCTCTTAGCTAGGGATAATAGGTGAATCATGTAGCATAATGAGATGTTTTCTATTATTTTGATTCATTTTTAAGTTGAACTCTCTTTGATTTTAGTTTGATATTTAAGAAATACTTTCAATTTTTAATGGTTTGTTGTAACTCAAATTACAATAGTTGTGCAATAGCTTTGAGTATGTTCTTTTCATGTATTAAGATTGTGAAGGTAGGAAATTCTGTTGTTCACCATCATTCCTTGGGCATGGTTGGATGATGGAATCCCTTATAATCTTCATGATTCTCTTATGTTTAGTTATGAGATTGGTATATCTTATTATGAGCCATTGTCTCCTGGGCATGATTTTGTGATGGAATCACTTCTAGTTCTCACAACTCTCATCCATTGAGAATTAGGTCAAAGGAAGTTCAGATTTGGTTTTACTGAGATATCTTCCAACTGGATAAGTTGGGACTCTGATTCCAGTTGTGTCTTTGAATCGAGCATAGATCTCCCTGATCTCTACAAGTGGATCCTTGGAAACCTTACTTCCCACCTTTAAATTTATTAGTTTTAATTACTCTAATCACAATCACTCTGTCAATTCATTCAGATTTAAGTTTACATTTTTCTAATTCTACTTCTAGTTACATTTAGAATGCTCAGGAGATTAGTCCCTGTGGATTCGACCTCGGTCTCACCGAGATTATTACTGCATCGCCACCCCACACTTGGTGTTGTGAACAAGTTTTTAACGCTTTTTCCAGGGATTAACAGTTGTGCTTTTCTGAGATTGCCTAATTTTAGGATTAGTTTAAGATTAGGATATTTCTATTTTTTATTTTTAGGATTAGGGTTTTTTCTGAATTATTATAGAAATGTACTTTCTAATTCTAGAAACTTTCCTTTTTCTACTTCCTAATTCTAGAATAGAAAATTTCCTAATTTATTTTTAGAAACTAACTTTTAAATTTTTAGAAACTTTCTATTTTCTGTTTTTAGAAACTTGATTTCTTTCTTTATTTCCTTTTTAGAAACTCACTTTCCTTTTCCTTTTACAATATCCTAACATTGAACCTTCTAATTTTGTCACTTCTTTCTAATTCTCTCTCTTTCTATTTCTAGGTCTCTATTTCCCTTCTTTATTTTTTATTTAGGTTGGAATCTGAAATTGAGGGCTGAGAGTGTTTCATGCCCAAGTGGGTCTGTGACATTACTCAACGTCTTTCGAGTGAAGGAGGATTGGTTGAGGGGTTATCTATCCATCACAAGATTAGACACCACTTGAGATCCTTAGAGTTAATTAAGGTTATGGATGTAAATCAACCTGTAAATCAACCGGTGAATCAACCATAACCTTGAGTTGTGGAAGTCTAGGATGAGAATGAGGTACACCATGCACCCCCGCCTCATACTTTACGAGATTACTTACAACCAGCGGGGGTGATCACCCCTTCTTGTATAATTTTTCTAGGAAACACGGGAAATATGGATATCAAACCTGAAGTGATACAACTCCTTCTAAAGTTCCATGGACTTGAATCTGAAAGTCCATACCTACACTTGTAAGAGTTTGACAAGGTTATAGCCACTTTATACTTTCCTAATGTGTCTGAGGACACTACCAGGCTAAAAATCTTTCCTTTCTCCTTGAAAGAGAAAGCTAAGACATGGTTGCACTCACTACGTCCACGATCTATTGGCACATGGAATGACATGATGGAGTTCATAAAAAAATTCTTTCCATACCATAAGATGAACACCACTGGAAGTTGATCATGAACTTCGCCCAAAAGGAAGATGAAACATTCTTCCAATGTTGGGAGTAGGTCAAGGATCTCGTCAGTTCATGCCCATAACAGGGTTTCAAAATGTGGCATATAACAACTTTCTTCCATGATAGATTAACATCTTCTATGCGCCAATTCATCGAGACGATGTGCAATGGGGAGTTTATGAATAAAAATGTCAATGAGGTGTGGGATTATGTTGAAAAACTCGCTAAAACCGCACAATCATGGGACATCACCCCAAAACTAAGCACCACATCTAAGCCTACTCAAGCAAGGGAGAGAGGTGGGATATACTTGCTGAAAGAGAATGATGATATAAATGCTAAAGTGGCCAGTCTCGTAAGGAAAGTCGAGGCCAGGGAACTTAAGAAGAATAAGGCTAAGGAAGTTGTTTGTGGTATCTGTACTTGTAACATACATACAACTGAAAAATTACCAACAATACCTACTTTTTAAGAGGCACTAAATGAGCAATCGAATGCCATGAAAAAAATACCAAAGACCTTTTAGTGGACCCATTTCTAACACATATAATCCTATTTGGAGAAATCATCCAAACTTTAGTTGAAGGAATGGATAACTGAGTACTCCTCAAGGAATCCCTAACCAATTCTTGAATCAAGGGAAACCTTAAGAGGATCCGATTTGGAAACATATTCAAAATTAAGATCTTATCAATTAGAGTATATTGCAAACCCTTCAAGACTTTTAAAGGCCATATAATGGCGTGAGATAAAAAAATTAATTGGGGAAAAAGGGATTCTTCCAACCCAACATTTTCCTAATCCTAAATCAAAATATGAAATAAGTGATCCAAGCTCTTCAAATCAAATGGATCAAGCTAAGTCTATCACCTCTATTAATAGTTGGAAGATAATTTACAAATCTATTCCAGTAAGGGATGAAAAATCTAATGACCCGGAAGTAGATGAAACTGATAGACCTAGCAACACTCTACATGGATTAGAACTGGAACATCTGAGCAAGAAGATTACCCCACCTAATGGTTGATTAGACTAAAACCTCTCTCTAACTCTCAAGACATTCTAGAGGTGTTGAAATAATTAAAGGTCAACATCCGACAAAGTATTCAAAAGGAAATCTTTTTAACTGAAAAAGTGAGTGTCATCCTAAAGCAAGATGTGCGACAAAAGTACAAAGTTCCCAGTAGCCCAACCATCGTTTGTGCAATTGGGAACTACCGGATTGAGCACACACTTCTTGACTTAGGAGCGAGCGTGGATCTAATCCCATACTCGGTGTACGAGCAACTGGGTCTAAGTGAATTAAAACCAACCTAGACCACAGTAACTTGCCAATCACTTAATCCATGTACCGAGAGGGATAATCGAGGATGTGTTGGTCCAGGTTGATAAATTCTACTATCCAGTTGATTTTATCATCTTGAATACTCAACCCATCGTGGACATGAGCACTCAAATTCCCATCATGCTTGGTCGCCCATTCCTTTTCACTTCAAACACAATAATTAATTACAGGGATGAAATCACGAGTATGTTTTTTAGGAATATGACATTGGAGTTAAATATCTATTTCAACATAGGCAAACAGTTAGAGGATGAAGACAATTCCCATGATATTAACCAGATTGATTTTTTTGTGGAAGATAGAACACTTTTGACCTTATCCTCTGACCCTCAAGAGATGTGCCTAGTCCATTCCCATGATTTTGACGATGATATGATTAGGAGACGGGGGCCATGCTTGATACTGTGTCGGTACTTGAAGTTAACAATGGAGAGTATAATTTAAAGAATTACCCCAAAATGATGAGTTCCTTTACCATTTAACCTCAAAGCACCGTAGCTTGACCGAAAACCTTTACCCTCTGATTTAAAATATGTCTATTTAGGTCAAGATGAGACATACCCGGTGGTAATTTCTACCCACCTTGAGCAAAAATAGGAGATTATGTTTATATCTACTCTCATTGAGCATAAGAGAGCCCTTAAATGGTCAATTGCACACCTTAAAGGAATTTACCCTTCGATTTATACTCACTATATTTATCTAGAAGATAATACAAAGATCAACTGACAACTGCAACATATATTAAATCCAAACATGAAGGAAGTTGTTAAAGCTGAGGTACTTAAACTATTAGATGTGGGTATCATATACCCGATATCCGATAGTCAATGGGTGAGTCCAACTCAGGTGGTTCTTAAGAAGTCCGGAATCACCATCATACTTAATGCCAATAATGACCTCATGCCAACTAGAGTTACTACTGGTTAGAGAATGTGCATTGATTATAGGAAGTTGAATATTTTCATGAGGAAGGACCACTTCCCTTTACCCTTCATTGATCAAATCTTAGAAAGGCTAGCTGGTCACTGGTACTATTATTTCCTTAACAGGTATTCGGGCTACAACTAGATAGAGATAGCTCTTGAAGATCAGGAAAAAATCACATCCACATGTCGTTTGACACCTTTACTTACTGAAGGATACCATTTAAACTGTGCAATGCTCCCATTACTTTTTAGCGATTTATGATGAGTATTTTTTTTGACATGGTGGGGAAATATTTAGAGGTCTTCATGGATGACTTCTCTGTCTTTGATCCATCCTTCAGCGATTGTTTAGAGAATCTTAAATGTATGCTGACGCGACGTGAGGAAAAGAATTTGGTACTGAATTGGGAAAAGTGTTATTTCATGGTTCGTAAGGTAATTGTCCTTGTACATATCATCTCGTCCAATGAAATTGAGGTAGATAAGGCTAAGATTGATCTTATCTCTAACTTACATCCACCTAAGAACATACAAGACATGCGATCCTTCTTAGGACACGCCAGATTTTACAGGAGATTCATAAAGGACTTTAGTCACCTCTCTCATCCTTTATGCAATCTACTTTAAAAGGATGTGCCATCTGAGTGGATTGAGAAATGCCAAGAAGCTTTTACTAAGCTCAAGGGCATGTTAACCACTACACCTATCATGCAACCACCCAACTGAAGCCTTCCTTTTAAATTTATGTGTGACGCATTTGACGATACTCTTGGAGTGGTTTTAGATAGAGAAAAGAAAATAAGCCCTATGTTGTTCATTATGCAAGTAGAACTCTAAATCCTGCCCAAGTGAACTAATCCACTACGAAAAATGAACTCTTAGCAGTAGTGTTCGTTTTGAAAAAATTTAGGTCCTACTTGATCGGATCCAAGATCGTCATTTGCATAGATTATGAGGCACTCAAGTATCTCCTTTCTAAGAATGAAATTAAGCCTCGCTTGATAAGATGGATCCTCCTACTCTAAGAATTTGATTTGAAAATAAAAGATAAGGAAGGAATAGAGAACGTAGTGGCTGACCGTCCTTCCCGCCTTGATCTCTATGATTCCCTTGAGACAACATCTATAAATGACATGTTCCTTGATAAACAATTGTTCAAAGTCTCCCATTCACCTTGGTTCGCTGATATTACAAATTATCTTGCCATAGGTTTCACGCCAACATATTGGACTGTGCAAGATAAGAAAAAGTTCTTTACCAAGGTATGAGAATTCTTCTGAGATGATCCATATCTATTTAAATATTGTTCAGATCAAATCTTAAGGAGATGTGTGCTAGACAATGAACACCAAAGTGTCATCTCCTTTTATCATTCTTAGGCCTGTGGTGGTCACTTTTCTGTAAAAAAGACCATGGCTAAAATTTTACAGTGTGGCTTTTACTAGCCCACTATGTTCAAGGACACTCATGAGTTTTGTAAAGTGTATGAGCGTTATCAAAAATTGGGAGCATTGTCTCATCAAAACATGATACCTTTGAACCCTATTATGATCATTGAAGCACTTGATTGTTGGGGTATTGATTTCATTGGACCATTCCCCCAATTTCATGAAAATTTATACATTCTATTAGCCGTAGTTTGTCATTAAATGGGTTGAAGTGATCCCGTGCCAGAACAATGACCATCGGATGGTCATTAAGTTTTTAAAAGAGAACATTCTTTCTCAGTTTGGAACGCCTCAGGCCATCATTAGTGATGGAGGCTCACATTTCTATAATAGGTCATTCGCAAACTTAATGAATAAATATGGCATCTCTCATAAGGTGAGCACTCCATACCGCACACAGACAAGTGGGCAAGCTGAGATTTCTAATAGGGAGATTAAACAAATTTTAGAGAAAATGGTTAACCCTAACTATAAGGATTGGTCAATCCGATTGACCGATGCTCTATGGGCTTACCATACCGCATTTAAAACTCCTATTGGAATATCTCCCTTTAGACTTGTCTATGGGAAATCTTACCACTTACCTGTGAATTTGGAACATAAAGTTACTGGGCTATTAAGAATCTAAATTTTGCTTTAGAAAACGCTGGATGGTTACATAAGATACAATTGAATGAACTTGAGGAGATCCGGAATGATGCATATAAGAACATGGGAATTTATAAGGACATGATGAAGGTGTTCCATGATAAGAACTCCTTTGAAAATCATTCCTGACTGGCCAAAAAGTCCTTTTATACAATTCTTGGTTACATCTTTTTTTCGGGAAAGCTCCGATCTCATTGGTCCGACCCTTTCACTATTACAAATTTCTATCATCATGGGGCTATTAAGATAGAGAATCCGAACAATAGCAAAAGGTTTAAAGTGAATGGACATCATTTAAAGCCATTTGTTGAGTAATTCTATTTAGAGGACATGTTCATACTGATTAATCCTGTGTACTAGGACTGACTTCCTAGTCTGACAAAGGTATAGTTAGGTTTATTATTTTCATGTTATGTTTAGGATAGTTTATACTATTTAGGATAGTTTTTTTATACTCTATTGAGTTTCATTATGTTCTAACCCATTTTATGCTAAGATTTGTAGAAAAGCTTCAAATTTCCTTCCTCCAAGTATTATCTTCCTATCACTATTCCTTTTCTTTTTGTTGCGTCATTTGCATTACATGTTTCTTTCTGTCACATTGAGGATAATGTAGATTTTTTGTAGGGGGTGTGGGGGATTAGGTAAACTAATCAGTGTGTCCTCAGTTTTGAGCAGAATTTTTGAAAATTTTTTAAGGTTTTGAGTTGAAATCTGTTTGGAAAATAAGAAATAGTATATTTAAGAATGCTTTGAGTATGACGAGAAGAGAGATTGGATTTTAATTTGTTGAAACTTGATCATCTAAGTAAAATATCACTCACAGTTCTTACATTCGAATTGATTAAGAAAAAGTTTGAATATCATGTTAATCTAAACCACAAGACACATTCAATTTATTTTCTTGAAGTGTGCTTGAGCTTGTAATAGTTAGTATGTGGATCATTGTTAGATATTGTGAATTTAGTATAGAGAATTTTGTCCACCTTAAAAGATGAAAAACCAATTAAAAATAGGGAAACTGAAAAGGCCAAGCTATATGTCCTAGAGGAGGGGGGGGGGGGGGGGGGGGGGGGTGAATAGGACTATGCCAAATTTAAATTTTAACAGCAAAATATAAATGAATAAAGGAAAGATAACACTTTAAACAAATCACAATACGATAATGTAAAGAAACCTCAAAAGTCTTGAGAGGTTGATACAAATGGTGTTCTAAGGACAACCTTACACCAAAAAAATTAAGGGTTTATGGTAGGACAACCTTAGTTCTAGAAAGGTCTTTGTATTAAAAACTTAAAATGAAGAGGAATAAATAAATAACAAGGAATTGAAACTCTAAACTATTATAACATTCCTCACAATGCTTGAAATGTAAATATTACAACATTCACATCCACACATACATCCCACAACTTTGAATGATAAAAAATAGGAAAAATAAATCATACATCCACAAAACACAAAAAGTTGTAGTGGTTCACATGTGTGTTCTGAAATTACGGTGAAGACCACTTGAGTCGAAGTAGGAATATGCCAATATGTCCTAGACGGGGGTGAATAGGACTTTTTAAAGTTTTATGATATATTTAAAATCATATTGCACTAATCCTATCAGATATACAATTATCAGGATTACTCAAACGTAACTCTACTGGCTTCCAAGCCTTGTAGAGGATCCAATCACAAACTATTTGAAAAGTAAACAAGTTGCATACAAGATTGTGATGGATAAGACTGTGTGTGTATATGAGGTGTGATCTTGGATAATCAAATATAAAAGCAAGTAAGGAATATCATACAACAAAAAATAATAACAAAATTAAACACAGTCATTTTTATAGTGGTTCGACTACTTCTCTACTCCACTCTCAGCTATCGCACTCAACCCTTGAGTGTACCGAATTTCACTAATCCAAGGGTTCACCTCAAACCTAAGGTTTTAAATCAGGTTCACCTTCAACCTTTACACGGAGGTTTCTACTCGGTTCGCCTCTAACCCTGGAGTTTTACTGGTGCACTCCTAACTAGATATTTATACCCATACAGACTAAGGGTCCACATAATGCACCCATATGTTTATGCTCTCCACAGAGCAAGGGTCTACACAACAAACCCACAACATACACTCCCACAAGAGGCTACCTATAAGGACTTCAAAGGGTGAGCAACACTTAAGACCTAATCCTAGCAAGGAATGATCACAAGTGTCCTCTGGACTCTAGAAACTTACAGATAAGTTGATGAGTCTCATTAAGTACAGTGATGAAGATCTCTTTCTTATTGTTGAAGATTCTTCAGCTCCCAGATCCGCAATACAAAAGATATACCAGTACTTGACTTTAGGTTGGGTCAAGGTTAGGACGGAAATCTACTCTCTTAGAATTTTCCTATAAGGAAGATAGAGTCATTCTCGTCATCTATTCATTCAAGGCATCTCAGCTTAATGATATGTTGTTAAGATAGTTACTGAAGGATCCTTGAATGCGGAAGTTCATTTCCCAATCCACTCTATTGAATGTCAATGAATGAGAGTGGATTGGAAGATGAACTCCCATGAGAGAGGACTTTGGGTATATGATTTAGAGGTGAAACACATAAAAGCACTCTCTTCTTTCTCTACCAGCAATATGGACAAGTCTTTCTTTATATAAGAAAAGGGTTCCAACGGATATAAAACAGTCATATTTATGACAGAGTTCGATTTTATCGAGCATATACTCTCGATGGGATCAACTATCCGCTCAATAACACAAACTCAAATGTCATGCACTTTTGAAACCTTTTGCCAACTGATCGATGGGATCGATACATGTGTTGATATTATCAAAATTTGAACTTCGATTCCATCGAGACTGGGATCGATCTATCGACATTTAAAAAATGAGAGAGACTAGACAGAAATATTTCAGGTTTTTAGGATATGATCAAGGGTCAACCGATGTCATCAGAATTTGAATATCAATGATATCGAGGCCGTTCGATGGGATCGATAAATCGTATAGATTTACCTATAAGCACGTTGGACAGTTTATGTCTAATCTCGATCCAATCGACCTGATCTCGATAACATTAACATAAGAATATCGATTTCCTCAAGTGGCCCCCGATCAAAGTTAAGAACATCCTGAAATATTTTGCTAGAAGAAATGCGCGACCACTATCGATATGATCGATGGACTTCCAATATGATCAATATTTGAATATAGATTAAATCGAAACAATCATCGATATATCAAAGCTCATAGTAGTTTTCTTTAGAAAAATAGGGGTGTCAGAAATCTTCCTGTCAATATTATTGACCCACTTCTGATGGGCTCAATATTTGAATATCAATGATATCGATATTGGTATCAATATATTGATAAATCCGTCTAGATGAGTATGCGGTTGCTAGATACTTTTAGTCCTCTTATCGATAGTATCGATCAAGAGTTGAGGACATCGACAGCATAGGTCGATCATATCGAAAGGTATATCGATACAATCGACGGGGCAAGTAAACTTAGAGATTTTCTGCTGTTTGAAAAAGTTCACTTACCAAAAAACCCTCATGTGTTCTAAGTTAATTTTAAGGGTTTTAATCACCCGGTGTTTTGGGACATGGGATGTGAAGCTATGATTTACTTATGATGAGCTTTCACTCATCCGATTAAGGCAGACGCTTGAATTGTTCTTCCTGTTTAAGCTCTATGTCCGACTAATTCAACTCACATGGTAATTGACAAACTAGGGCACTAGTAGGTGCACTTTGAATCTTTTCCTTTGTCAATTACGTGAAAAAATACCCAAAACACCCTAGGCTAATATCTAGACAGACACATCCTAAATTTTGTGTACATGTGTTTACACAATTTTACAAATTCTAACACATTCATGTACACAACCAAAATTTGCTCCCCCTTACTGTAAGCCCCGTTTTCTTGGTGCAGCTGCTCCCCCTTACACCTACAACAAATCAGAGCACAAATATCTAATTTTTCACATGGGGTGTTTTAACTTTTCTCCCCCTTTTTGTCAGTCATTGGCAAAGGCATAACAAGTGATATTGACTGAAGATTTTAAGCATATAGGAGAACATCAGATAAAGATGTGTAAAGATGAGATCATTGTAAACCATACATCATCGTGAGAGAATATGAATGCAGATTAAACAGTTTAGGTAAGATAGTCATGAAAATCACATGCATTCATAGTAGAAACTTCATTTAACTAGGAGATTTTATATATCACTATGGCAATAAGAACAGAATTATATGCGGCCATATTCAAAAATATCCCAAAAAAAAAAAAAAAACACTGCCCCAGACAGCAGTAGCTTAACCATTATCCAAAGAATAAAACAAAGCCCATTTGAGGGCACCTAAATATTATAACCAGTATTTCAGCCCATCCGTGGGCATATAAAAAGAAACTTTTAGCTTGTACAGAATAGGGAGCAGTCACATGCATTCAAGGAAGCGTAGAAGATTCAAAAAGATACTACAGTTCGTACGCTGAGTTAAAGAGTGAGTGTGTGTGACAACATTCAGAAATTAGTGCTAGGGAGCAGAGTGAGATGGAGCTGTGTCATCTTGGTGATAAGTCATCAGGTCGACCAACTATTGCACAGACTATTGTACCTTGTGTACAACTCACTTCAAGACTGTAAGTCGTTCTTGCACTGATTAAATGTCCCGCTGAATCACCCCGATCCTATCCATCTTGTATCATTTAGTATGTTCAGGGATTAACATAGATGGGGCTGGATCGATTTTGGCCGATTCACCACCTTCCATCTTAGTTTCCTCCGTAAGAGGGTCACCAACACCTTCACCTCCTTCTTGAATGCCTCCTTCTTTGTACTCATGGTAGATCATATCCATTTTGCGAATGTTCTTGAAATTAAAGACATGAACTTAAAGTACAAGATCAGTTGTAGAAGAAAAATCAATGCTTTGACATATTCTGCTTATGATCCAAGGATACGGCAAATGCAGATCTCCGGATGTATGTATAACATTTACCAACTGATTGACAATCAATGTTGGAAGGCAAACCTTTGTCCCATTCACAACAGAGTATACTATCATAACCATAAGACTCGTGAGGTTTGATTGATTTGTACTCCTTGGATATAAATTTTTAGTGAAGATTCCATGCATAACCCGAAAGCGGGGTTCCATGTACCTGGATTTTAAGGCATTCCCTTGATGCCAGGGAATATCTCTATTATGGCATAGGTACTTGGTTATCATGGATCGAACATCAGGAAGATCGAGATCTAAATTGGGGAGACCCTCTGGAGCCATCTGTAGATTGAGAATGTGAGCAATTATGGCAGGAGTGATAAATACATCATCACTATCCAGAGAGACCATGAATGAAGGAGGGTCAGATACCGAAGAGTGACATACTGCAAGGAAGTTGCATGTTTTCTTGAGTTGAGTAAGCCCTCCGAAATCTAGGATGGACAGCTAACCGATTGTAGCGAACAGAGGTTCCAGATTGTAAGGTGCTAAACAACCCCTATCAACTTTTCTCTCATGGATCAGCTTCCTACCAGTGTATTTTGCTGGGCGTTGGATAGCCGGAGGAGGTGTTGTTACTTGAGGAGGTGGAGGAACTTCGGTCTGAGACCCACCATGCGAGGTCTGTCGTAATCTTTGCCGTGTGGGGGTCCTACGGTCTGGGGTCCTCGCCTTTCCTCTTGAGGCGAGGACTTTTTTCAGGTAGTTCTTAAAGACAGCCTCGGACTCGATGCTACACCTTTGTCCCTTCCCATATGGACCAATAAGCTTTTGAGGGAATTTTGGAAAAACATGACAAAATACTTGACAAACTGAAAATATCTAAAATGGAACTCTGACATTTTTAGAAGGATATTACCCGATTTGTGGAAGGATTTGTGTAGTCCGACGTGGCTCCTAGTGATTGTCCAAGAGAATCAAGTAGAGAAGACGACTGAGAAACCTTTGAAGAATAAACCTTCTTTTTCACCCTGCTAACTTTTATCGGGCGCCATCTGTCGATCATATCGGCCATTGTCTCGATGATATCGAGAAGTTTCTGATCGATTCTATCGAGTTTGTCCACGATGTCATCCACGGTCATACAAATTTTCATATTCTGAAGAGCCGTCGATTGTATTGACCCTTGGTCGATAAGATCGACAGTTGTATCAAAAGTAGGTACTTTTCACATTTTTCACCATTTCGACACACTTTTATGCATAGCTGGATTTGATTAGTACACATCACAAAAGATTTTGTACAAGTTCTGTACAACTCATAATTATAAACATGATAGTGTTCATATATACAGAAAGTTCGAGGTATGCCACCTTAGATGTAATTATTGAAAGCTCAGCAAAATTGCATCATTTCACCAAATATCCAGATTTCGATGCATAATCTGGACATGTTCCTTCATTCTTAATGCTCCTCTATATCATTCCTCTCTTCTCCTTTAATAATGTAGTAGTGGTTATTTGTGCGATGACCCTTAATTGTTGATTTTCTTGATTGATCTAGGATATCGCATTCTTCTTTGTTGAACTTGACCACATGCCCATTATCATGAATTTAAGAGATGCTTAACATATTATGCTTCAATCCTTTTATGCAGTAAGAAATCTCGTTTTTGGGCAAATCAATTCCTCTTATCATTCCTTGTCCAATTACATTGGCAGTGGCTCCATCTCCGTAGGTGACTATCCCTTTTTGAAGATCCGTATATTCTGAGAGAAGGGATTTGTCGCCTATGACATGTCTTGAGAAACCACTATCTAGATACCATTTAGCCTCATTGCCTGGTAGATGATCTAAATGTATAACATGGCAATTCGTCTTTTCCTTGATTACCCATTTTGTGATAGGATTCTTACTTGTGGCAGATTTTTTTTTCTTATCTGATTCAACCACTTGATTCACTAAGTCTTTCTTTCTGTCAGATAGTTTGAGTGGTGATGGTTGTATATATCCTTTGTTCAACACATCTTCTGAATCACCACTTTTCTGATAAACAGGAATTTGCCTTTATTACTATTAGAACTATCTGATTTTCCATGTGTTCTGTCATACCCCAAATCCGAAAATCGGATCCACATGAATCCCGATTGCCGAATTCGGTGCCGACAGCCTCCGTAGTGCCCCATTCTCGGCTTCTGATAATCAAATGCCAGATTCCGATCCTGGGATCCTACAAGGAGGATTTTCAGAATGATTTTTTTTTTTTTTGTAATGGATCATAACCACAAGTATAACCAAGTCACAAAATAATATCACCACATATCCACTATATCAAAATCTTTTAAGTACAATGAGGAAAGAGAAATATAAGGTGATCAAAAGAAACTCCAAAAGGTCCTGGTACGCGCTCCTACCTCAGCGTTGCTGCTGTCCAACGCTACCTGCACACAACTGTCGTGCATAAGCTTACAAAAGCTTAGAGGGTGGTGTAAGTGTGTGTGTGTAAGGCAACGCCAAGTGTACAGTATCAGAATAATGCGAAAGTATGCGGTAAGCCCATGAATAAAATCAACCATACCAAGGCTATGTAATGTAAGGCATGATGCGAGATATGAATGCCATCAGCCACACCGATGCAATGCAAGGCCTACATAGCCGAATGTCATATGCGAAATGTAATCTAAGCAAGTCGGTACTCCTCAAGTACACATATCAGTACAGTTCCTCTCTAGATATCACCGGGGTCTAATACACTTCACAGTGACTGCCACCTCCCTAGCTGCACAGTCAAGAAAGCAGAATAGACCTCACTATCCGCCTGACCAGTAGTCTGCCAATACCTACCCGGATCGTCGATAGCGGACTCATTTACGAGCTAGTCAAACTCAGCCTAGCTTATACCCCCTCACTCAGGCGAATAAGGCCACACCCCCTTCCAATCGACCACGACACAGTGGGAGATGTGGCTTACTGGTATTCAGCACTCGGGCGCTCTTGTATCCACTCGGTCTAGACGTTGGAGCATCTCCTGGTACCAAAAAAGTTCTAGGACTTTCACCCAAGGACATCCTAAGTGCCCACAGTGCTAGAATCAAGTATTTTTGGTATCCGATACGGCCATCCACGATGTACCTGTGGAGCCACGGCCTTGATGTCGATAGGGCGTGCAGTGATTAAGTCACACGTATGCGAGATGCATGAATCACACTTCAAATCATGTAGAAATTCAACGCGTACTACACGATCATGTAGGGCGCTCCATCTCATAACGGGTCCCATAAGTGGTCTGCCCAATGGCATATGCTATGATCAGTCGCTACTCAAATTAAGCATACATATGATGCGTATGGGCATGAGTCATGAGATTATACTAAGCATGTTATAAGGCGATGAATAGCAACGAGTATGGGCCTATCAATGGGCCCTTAAGGAGAGTTACAATGCGGACCTTTAACCAACATTGTACATACAATATGGACATCAAACCAACATTGTTCCCTAAGCACAGCCCACCATATATATCATTACATGAACCATGGGAGATCACACATTGCAATGGACCTTAAGGACATCTCGTTAGGCATCGACCCATGGGCCTTAGATACATCAAATGGGTCATATCACATGGGCCTTACATTCATCAAATGGGTTGCATTAATGGGCCTCACCAATGAGCCTTATGTACATTGCAATGGTCCATGACCCATAGGCCTTGAAATACATCAAAGTGGACCTCACAACTTGGGCCGTATATGTATCAAATGGGCTTAATCTTATGGCCTTATCAAATGGGCCTAATTCCCATAGGCCTTATATATTAAATGGGCCAGATTCCATGGGCATTATATATATCAAATGGGCCAAAACCCATGGGCATTACATATGCCAAATGGGCTTAATCCCATGGCCTTAGGTGTGCACCAAGGTGGGCCCATTTGAACCATAGATCTGCCTCATTTTTAGCTCAAGCCATAAAATGAGCTTGCAAAATGGATTAACGGTTGGGGTGCAATACAAGCTTCACGGTGGGGGGTCCACATAAAGGCCCACCAATGCACATATATACATATATAGTATATATAATATATATACAATATTATATATAATATAATATATATATATCTATATATATATATATATATATATATATATATATACACACACACACATCCACACACACGTGGACAGAGTGGATAGAACATATAAATCATGGCGGG
The DNA here is from genome assembly GCA_037074715.1 of Magnolia kwangsiensis. NCBI lineage: Eukaryota > Viridiplantae > Streptophyta > Magnoliopsida > Magnoliales > Magnoliaceae > Magnolia > Magnolia kwangsiensis. The sequence goes on from CM073578.1 coordinate 78,041,245, forward strand.
TCCCACTGTCCAAACAGTGGACAGTGAGGATAGAACACATGCACACTGTGGGCTGCACCGTCAGCCCGGACGGTGTGGCAAAAACACCTATAGGTGGGTTCCACCGTCCGTTGGACAGTGTGGTAAAACCCATGCATCACTGTGGGTCCCATGTGGGGCCCACCATAATGTTTGCGTGCCATGCAGCCTGTTGATAAGGTCACGCAGACCTGGTTGAAGAGAAGATACAAATATCAGCTTGATTCAAAACTTCTGTGAGCCCCAAAGAGGTTTCAATGGTGAAATTCAATCGCCGCTGTTTCGAGTGGTGTGGACCACCTGAGATCTGGATCAAACTTATTTTTGGGTGGGGCCTGCTTAAGGTAGGGACCCACCATATGAACGGGTTGGATTGGCAAATAAACATCAAAGTGGGGCCCACATGAGGAGCCGTGGGCCCCAGCATCCGCCCGCTGTAGAGCCGCAGGAGCTGGCTGCGCTGGCAGCAGCAGCAACTGCTGCTTTTGATTTTATTTTATTTTATTTGAGGAAACTTGATTTTCTAAGGTTTTTTGAACGTGGGTCCCGTATTAGTGAAATCCATCCCAGCCATTGGCTTTTACAGCTCGAAACAGTCTGAATGAGTCCCATATTCGATTTTTTTCTAGGCGTATGCAATGACCAAAGCATATTTCAATGGTAGTAGTATTGTTTTCAACGTCGTGGCCCACCGGATACTCCGATCAACCTCATTTTTTGGCTCAACGCCTAAAATGAGTCGGGAAAGAGGATGGACTACATGGATTAGAAACATACATCAAGGTGGGGCCTATACCAGTGGTCCCTTCCAAAGGCTTTGAACAAGCCAATATTTATGTTTTCATTCCAGTGACGTCCAGACGTCACTGGACTCTTTTGGGCTAAAAAAAATATTTTAAGTGGGCCCTGCCTAGGTGGGCCACCACATAATAGGTGGTGTGGGTACAATGCATATAAGGTGGGCCCACTCATGGATGACTTGGATAAAATACTTACCTCAAGGTGGGGTCCATCCAAGTGGGTCATACGGCCATTTCATCACACACAAAGAAATAAAAATAAATAAATGGAAAGAGAGGGAGAGAGAGATAGAGTGAGACATGCATGATGGAGAGACCTCGGCACTATGGGCCTTCCGTTTCAATCATCCAATCATACATCAAAGGGCCCATTGCATATGGACCATCAAACAAAAGATCAACGGTGGAGATCCCTCTCCATCCAAAATGAACGGTCTATATGACCTCTTAATGCAAGAAAAGTAAACATCATGATGGGGTCCATGGAGAATGGCCCCATCATGGAATGATTTGATGATCAAGATGGGCCATCGGCCACATCTTAGGGTCCCAATTGAGATCCAAACCATTGATCGGTTGGCCTCACTTGGCCCACCTTAAAAATATGAAAACTACTCTATCAAAGCAGCCACTTATGATCTACTTGGTCCGTTGGAACGCCTATCTTCTAGAGCTTCACTTTGATGGTAGAGATGGGAGATGGATGGCTAGGATTAAAGTTTTTGAGATAGGAAGTGGGCCACCAAAATCATCTTTTTTTCTCATGGGGAGGGCTTGGACGTGGGAGTGCTCCCTTGCTTGGATTTGGTGTGTTGAGAAATGAGAGGGAGAGAGAGAGTTGTAAGAGTGATGGAGTGATGTGAAGTGAGTGATGGGTGAGGTGAGTGATGGGTGAAGTGAGAGGTTAGTTGACTTTTAGGCTTGCTTAACTTGTGGAGAAAGAAAGAATGGGTGTGTGTACTTAACATGAGAGGTGATTGATGGGATTGATTGATGGGATTGATGGGACATATTGTAGAGATTCCCTTGGGATTTGTAACGCACGGTGTTTTTGCTCGAACTGAACGGGGGTCCACATCTCCTCGTCTGGGTATTGGATCGGTGCATGAGTCGCGGCGACTGTGCGGTCGCAGTGGTACAAATCTCGGATTAAGCTGACTCAAATGTATAGGATACGACTTACGGTCATGCGCAACGTCGATTATCAGTCGCAGGTTGCCAGAATTTGACGGGAAGGATCGTGGAAGTTGACAGAACAGTGCGGTTTTAGGATACGGGTCTTACATGTTCCATATGCAGTTCTTATTCTAGCTTTTTCATAGCCCAATCCATACTTGTTGTTTCCAGATTTTCACATACCCAAAATTTTTTCTAACCTCTCACCACTCTGGGAAAATTTATAGTTTAGTTGGGCTATTTTCCAGGATTCTTCTAATTCATTTTGAAGTGTATAATTTTTATTCTGAAGAATCAAGTGTTCCTCATTTAATGCTTTAATTTGTTTCTTACATTTTTTTGACTCAGATTTTAAGGAAATGTAAGTTCTTTCAAGTTTATCATTATCTGAGTGACATTTCTGCAAATCAGTAATTAGATGAGTATTAATATTTGAAGCTTTATCTAGATCTAATTGCAGCAATTCCTTTTTGGTCTCAATTATACCAAGTCTTTTGACAATGTCAACGCTATGGATGTAAAGTTGATTATAAGGGTCTTGTAATTCATTTTGTTCTTGTTCTTGTTCTTCTTCAATTTCCTCATTGTCAGATGAAAATGATTCAATGGCTGGCAGTTCTGTCACAGATTCAGTCTCAGTGGGGATGATTGGAGTAGTGTTGACCATGTGAAATTTTAGTGATTTCTAATCTCCATCACTCTGTGAGTCGCTAGATTCTAAGTTTGACTCTTCTGTATCATCCCACATGGCGGCCATTGCCTTGCCCTTGGTTTTTCTATTTGGGCATTCAGTAGATAGGTGTCCATACTCCCGACAGGCGTAGCATTGTGATTTTTTTGTTCTTTTCCCAAATTTTCCAGCAGAAGGTTTGTCATCCACCTTTCTCCCTTTAGATGGACGGCCGTGATTCTTTTGAAAGAATCTCTGTGCCAGCAAAGCCATTTCCTCATCTTCATCTTCTTTTTCACTCTCACTGTCCTCATGTTTTGTTTTCTTAGAAGTTTTTAAGATAGTGTTTTTGGATTTTTAGGATTGAGTGTAGTTCAAATGTTTGTAGAGAACCTACCAGTTCTTCTACTTTCATTTCATCAATATTTTTACACTCCTCAATTGTTGTAACCTCGGGATTAAACTGTTCCGGTAAGGATCTTAAGATTTTTCTACATATTTTTAGTACCGAAACTTTTTCTCCCAATCCACCCATGGAGTTACAAATAATATTCAATTTGGTGAAAAACTCCATAAATGTCTCATGCTCTTCCATCCTGAGATTTTCAAACTGTGAAGTTAGTAGTTAGAGTTTGGATCTCTTCACAGTGCTTGTGCCTTCATGGGTGGTTTTCAGTAGATCCCATGCTTGCTTGGATGTCCCACACATGCTTATTTGATTGAATATATCCTGGGACACGGCATAGTAGATGGCGTTCATAGCTTTACCTTCAGCAGTTTGTTTTTCTTTGTCGAATGTCATCCACTTTTCTTTGGGTTTGGGTATAGTGGTGGTAGTTTCATCTTCAAGTACGGTTTGTTCAAATGGTACCAGATATCCCTTTTCAACTAAATCCCAAACATCATGATCCAAAGATATCAGGAAGTATTGCATTCTAGCCTTCCAGTATGCATAATTTGAACCATCAAATACTGGAGGTCTAGTGACTGATGAGCCCTCTCCTTTGGTCATATTCCTAAACTTCAGTTAAGATCACTCTCTAGGAGGTGAGGCCCTTAAAGAGAGACCCGCTCTGATACCAATTGAAATTGCGGTGAAGACCGCTTAAGTCGAATTAGGAATATGCCAATATGTCTTAAAGGGGGGTGAATAGGACTTTTTAAAATTTTATGATATATTTAAACTCCTATTGCACTAATCCTATCAGATATACAATTATCAGGATTACTCAAATGTAACTCTACTGGCTTTCAAGCCTTGTAGAGGATCCAATCACAAACTGTTTGAAAAGTAAACAAGTTGCATACAAGATTGTGATGGATAAGACTATGTGTGTGTATATGAGGTGTGATCTTGGACAATCAAATATAAAAGCATGTAAGGAATATCACACAATGAAAAATAATAACAAACTCAAACACAGTCATTTTTATAGTGGTTTGACTACTTGTCTACTCCACTCCCGGCTGTCGCACTCAACTCTTGAGTGTACCGAATTTTACTAATCCCAGGGTTCACCTCAAACCTAAGGTTTTAAATCAGGTTCACCTTCAACCTTTACACGGAGGTTTCTACTCGGTTCACCTCTAATCCTGGAGTTTTACTGGTGCACTCCTAACCAGATGTTTATGTCCACACAGAGCATGGGTCCACACAATGCACCCAGATGTTTATGCTCTCCATAGAGCAAGGGTTCACACAATGCACCCACAGTGTACACTCTCGCAGGAGGCCTCCTATGAGGACTTCAAAGGGTGAGCAACACTTAAGACCTAATCTTAGAAAGGAATGATCACAAGTGTCCTCTGGACTCTAGGTACGTATAGATAAGTTGATGAGTCTCATCAAGTGCAGTGATGAAGATCTCCTTCTTGTTGTTGAAGAGTCTTCAGCTCCCTTGATCCGCAACACAAAAGAAATACCAGTACTTGGCTTCGGGTTGGGTCAAGGTTAGGATGAAAATCTACTCTCTTGAAATTTTCCTATAAGTAAGTTAGAGTCATTCTCGTCATCTATTCATTCAAGGCATCCCAACTTAATGATATGTTGTTAAGATAGTTGTTAAAGAATCCTTGAATGTGGAAGTTCATTTCCCAATCCACTCTATTGAATGTAAATGAATGAGAGTGGATTGGAAGATGAACTCCCGTGAGAGAAAGGGCTTTGGGTATATGATTTAGAGGTAAAACACACAAAAGCACTCTCTTCTTTCTCTACCAACAATATGGACAAGTCTCTCTTTATATAGGCAAAAGGTTCCAACGGATATAAAATGGTCATATTTATGATAGAGTTCGATATCATCGAGCGTATACTCTCGATGGGATCAACTATCCGTTTGATAACACAAACTCAAATGTCATGCACTTTTGAAACCTTTTGCCAACTGATTGATGGGATCGATACATGTGTGGATGTTATCAAATTTCGAACTTCGATTCCATCGAGACTAGTATCGATCTATCGACATTTGAAAAATGAGAGAGACTAGCCAGAAATATTTCAGGTTTTTAGGATATGATCGAGGGTCAACCGATGTCATCGAAATTTGAATATTGATGATATCGAGGTCGTGTCGATGGGATCGATAAATCGTATAGATTTACCTACAAGCACCCTAGACAGTTTGTGTCCAATCTTAACCCAATCAACCTGGTCTCGATAGCATCGACATTAGAATATCGATTTCCTCGAGTGGCCCCCGATCAAAGTTAAGAACATCCCTAAATATTTTTCTGGAAGAAATGCACCCCCACTATCGATATGATCGATGGATTTCTGATATGATCGATATTTGAATTCAGATTGAATCGGAACAGTCATCAATATATCGAAGATCATAGTAGTTTTCTTTAAAAACACAGGGGCACCGAAAATCTGCCTGTCAATATTATCGACCCACTTTCGATGGGCTCGATATTTGAATATCGATGATATCAATATTGGTATCGATATATCAATAAATCGGTCCAGATAAGTATGTGGTTGCTGGAAACTTTTAGTCCTCTTATCGATAGTATCGATCAAGAGTCGAGGACATTGACAGCATAGGTTGATCATATCGAAAGGTGTATCAATACAATCGACAGGGCAAGTAAACTTAGAGGTTTTCTGCTGTTTGAAAATTTTCACTTACCAAAAAATCCTCATGTGTTCGATGTTGATTTTAAGGGTTTTAATCACCTGGCGTTTTGGGATATGGGATGTGAGGCTATGATTTACCTATGATGAGCTTCCACACATTTGATTGAGGCAGATGCTTGAATTGTTCTTCCTGTTTAGGTTTTGACTCAACTTACACAGTAATTGACAAACCAAGGCACTAGTAGGTGCACTTTCATGTTCACCAACTATTAAACATCAGCCACACAGCTTGTTACTCCACTCCTAATATCCTCACATAAGGGATATTAGCGTTCACTATCAAAATAGGTTTTCACAGGTTCACCCAAAACCTTCACGATTGTGTCTTTCAAATGGACTTACACAATTCAAAAAACCCCTCTTCTAAGTTTTTCTAGCTCTCCTCAGACAACCAACAGATTGATATTTTTTTGGCTTAATCTCAAATAAAACCAAAATAAAGGAAATTTACACAAATGTAAAATACCTGGAATTCTCCTTTTATTGTAGCCCAAAAGAACCAAGTCAGAGTAGAAGTTTGAATAGAAGTTCAATGTCCAATACTCACTTAAGAAATGGTTTTAGGTTCTATATTGATTTTAAATTTAACAAGTTGGGCTAGCTATATTTAATTTTGATTCCAAGAAGAAGGAATACAGCAATTCTTCTTTTTAAATTAGATTGAAATATAGAAATAAAATTAAATCAAAAAAGGTAACAAAAGAGAATATTAAATATGCACAATGTAGCATAAAATAAACCTAACTTATCTTTCAGAGTGATCCCTTGATTTTTCTTGAATTGAGTTATTAAACTCTGAAATTCATCATCTATTTATAGTTGCAAAAACTCGTCTATGACTGGTCCTGTGGACACTATGACTGGTCGTAGGAGAAATGGATTTTTGAATTTTTTAGTGCGATCGGTTAAAACTGTTCCACGACTGGTCGAAGGCTGTCCACGACCGGACGTGATATGTACACGACTGGTCGAAGGCAGTCTGATTTACTCACTATATTTTAAGTTGTAGTTTCAGGTCTAGTCATGAACGAGTCATGCACTGTTCACACAAATGGTTGAACAGTCTCCAGGACTGGTCATAGCACAACAAAAAATTCTAAAAATTTGCAACAAACTTAGGATTAGTCCTGAAATATCTTAGACTGGTCGAGCCAATACTAGGACTAGTTAAACAAAGTCCAGGACTAATCTTAGAATAGTTCAAACACTTATTAAGTGATTCAAATTGACTTATGTATACAAAATGACCTACCTTAAGGTCAATCTAAGGTCTTTCATACCTAGGACATGAAGTATGAACATTGAAACTCCATTTCTTCAGATGATAGTTGACATTTGAAGATTATGAAGCTTGAGATATCTATATGATGTAACTTGAACTTTGAGATCTTTAAAAGCTTAGATTTGTCATTCTTGAGTTGTACTTCATCTTTAGTTGAACATTATTGTGAGTCTTGAAAAAGCACTTGTCTTTTTGATGTAGATTTAAAAACTATGAACACTGAAACTTACAAAAGTGTACAAAATACTTGACCTTGCATTTGAAGTAGATCACTGTACTTATCTTGAAGTAATATGATGCAGCATCTTGAACATATATATATATATATATATATATCAACATACTACACAAGACACAAATAGAGGTTTTGGCACCACAAAATTTGACAACATAAAGGAGCTATCAGTCGTAGCACTTACAAAAATGACAAAAAGGTCATAAAGAATGAAGAATGACAACATCTCTGAGGGGAATGAAAAAGATCTTTAAAAATGATGGAAAGTCAGAAAAAGAAGAATAAATAATGGTGACCGTCGATATAAAATCCAAAACTAGAAAAAGAAGAAAAAGGGGACAAGTTCAAAATTACTATTTGAGTTTTCAACTAATCTTGATATGATGAACATGACTAACATTATGAAACAATAGTAGTCTTCTGAGAAGTAAATTGATTTTCACTAAGCACATTGGAAAACTTGATATTTGAACTTTCATTTTGATTTAATTGATAAAGAACCTACTTGATTAATTGCATAGTTGATTTGGCTCTAAGTTTTCAAGATCCCGCTATCTCCCTTAATTCTACTCATTCATACTTGATTGCACAAAAGGTTATTTTCTGAAAAAGGATTTTGAACTTAAGATTGAAGATTATTTATCGCATATTTTGCTTGGGACTAGAAAAATGTTGGTTGGGAGTTGTGTTGAGGGTCATTATATGGCTTAATGGTATATTTTACATGTGTTTATGTTGCAAGGTGAATTTAAGAGCTTGGATTGAAAAGAATACTAAAGCGAGGATTTAGTGCTCAAAAGTAACCAAGGCAATGAATGGACCTATGAAGACCAAGATTGAAGATTTCAAGGTCCCAAAATCCAAGAAAACTAAGTGGAGAAGGAAGTCGAAAGAACGAGTGCAGAAATCACAAAGACTGTGCCATCGAGAACCATTCAATGACATCGAAGATCCATTCGATGACATTGAACACTGGTCGATGACATTAAATTTATGAGGAATAATCGAGTTGGTTACTAGACATATTGGGTGTTTTTCTCGATCAATCGAAGACATGTTCGATGACTCGAAGGAAGGTGCTCGATGACATCAAAGACTGCTCAATGACATCGAATTTATTGAAAAAATTGAAGTATCTCTCTAGACTATTTTAGACACATTCTCGATGACTTGAAGACCTATTCGATGAATCAAAGTTTTGTTCGATGACACAAATACTTAGCGAAAGAGAAAAAAGGCGTAGCTTTCGGATTCAAACCCCTTTGATGACATCAAAAGCATTATGCAAAGTTATGCAAAGTGGGTAAATTTGATCTGATTTAACGGATTTGTAGAACTTGACTTATAAATAAGGGTTTCTTAGGCACCTTTAGGATATCTAGGGTTTGAGAAGTGGAGCAAAAGCATGGAGAGTTGTCGCTAAGCGATCTTCTTCTTTCTTCCTTAGTTTTTCATGCTTACTTCTAGGGTTTTAGTTCCAATCATGATTATAGTTGGCTAAACCTCTTGGCTAGGGCTAAGAGGTGAAGCTTGTAGCGTGATGAGATGTTTCCTATTGCTTTGATTCATGTTTAAGTTGAACTCTCTTTAATTTTGGTTTGATATTTAAGAAATACTTTCAATTTTTTATGGTTTGTTGTGACTCAAATTACAATAGATCTGCGATAGCTTTGAGTATGTTCTTTTCATGTACTGAGATTATGAAGTTAGGAAATCCTGTTGTTCACCATTGTCCCTTGGGCATGGTTAGATGATGGAATCCTTTCTAATCTTCATGATTCTCTTATGTTTGGTTATGAGATTGGTATATCCTATTGTGAGCCATTGTCTCCTGGACATGGTTTTATGATGAAATCACTTGCAATTCCCACAACTCTCATTCATTAAGAATTAGGTCAAAGAAAGTTCAGATTTGGTTTTTCTAAGATATCTTCCAACTGGATAAGATGGGACTTTGATTTTAGTTATGTCATTGAATCAAGCATAGATCTCCCTGATCTCTACAAGTGGATCCTTCGAAACCCTAGTTCCCACCTTTAAATTTATTAGTTTTAATCACTCTAATCACAATCACTCTCTCAATTCATTCAGATTTAGGATTACATCTTTTTCAAGTTCTACTTCTAATTTCGTTCAAAATACTCATGAGATTAGTCCCCGTGGATTCGACCTCGATTTCACCGGGATTATTACTACATTGCCACCCTACACTTAGGGTTGTGAACAACTTTTAGCTATCAAGTTGAATGATAAGCGAGTTGGGATTTGTTGGACTTTCTTCAGTTAGCAATCTAGAGTCTTGGGTGGAGTCTTATCCACCTTCAATGGAGGTTGTAAAGGATCCAGTGGTAGCAGAAGTAAGATTGGTGGGATCATCCACTCCACGGGACCATATAAAATATGAGTTCTTTTAAGATCAAGTGGGCTTAGTTATCTACTCGATAAAATCATTTTTTCCTCATATTAGAATTTACCTCTTTCAATCAATGGAGTGATCGTCTTGTTTGAGGTGAGTTAGCCATATATCCCCTGATTAGAGTATCAATTGCAGTTTAATTAGAACTATTGAGCTATCTTTGGATTGAATGTAGGATTTATGAATTCTCCATAGAAGTCTAATTAATTGGATCCTCTTCCAATCTAGTTTGAGTGCACTTTTGGGTCATCTCGAATTGGTAAGATAAATTATCTCTTAAACCATTCAATTAAGCTTTTCATAGACAAATATATGTGAAATTACTGAATTAAATTTGGAAAGTGGGTTTCCAAATTTCCATATTTAGATCCATAACCATTGGAATACTTTGCATCCGTTAGACCCTAACCAATCGAGTATGGTATGTTAGGCTAAAGTGCACATTTAGTGCCCTTTAGTGATCTTTAATCAAGCAAGGAATGAATCCACATATTAAGGTGAGGAGTCACACTCATTAGCTTTTACATTCGTTGAATTTCATGTTAGTTTAAATCTAAAGCGTGGATAATTTTTGAATATTTCATTCCTATTTAGTATTGATGGACATGAGGTAATACTTTAATTCCTATTACTCTAATTCCATATTGATTAACCATGTGTATAGAATTTATTCTTATTATCTCTATGTTGTATTAATGATCTCCTGAATATAAGTATACTTCTAATATTCATAACATGAGCCTTGAAATTACTACATGGAGCAGATACACATGTACATGGACATCATGGTGCATAACATATGAGCTTTACTGGGTGCTTGATGTGAGTCACCTCCTGTTAGGTCTACTAAGAATTCTATCATTCTAGTATAACCCTCAGGTTGAGTGCATTCATGCCACTATGGGCTAATTTTATTTATTTTTTCTTACATGAGTCTTTTCTTGGTTTTCAAGAACTGCTCGGATGTATCCTAAATACTTTTCCAGGAGAATAAATTACCTTGGGTACTCTCACTACATGGTCTTTTCCAGGTAATTAATCTACTGCGGGTGACCCCTTCTTTTGGCAACAGGAAGTGCATCCCCAAATCTATGACTTTTGACATGCATCCATGCATTCATGCATATGTTTATATGATATTATTCTTATTATGAATTGCTAAGTTGGTTTAAACTATATTGGAATACTCTGATCTGCATGAAATCTTTGGGAGAAATTTACACTGAGTTATCACTCACCCTATTGTGCGGTTGCACCAAATAGATGCAGGTTTAATGATGGAAGGAGACCCTTCTGTTGGGATCCTAGAGATGAATGAAGAGGAGTTCGGTGAGGAAGGACTCTATGCTAGTGTATTTGAGCCATTGGAGCTCAATTAATAATCTAGGATTTACATACTTTCATTAATCAGATTTTATGTTTTGTTTACATTTGAAGATTGTAACTAAAATCCCCTGCTGAGGGATTTCATTTTGCTTTTACTAAACTTCTTTATTATTACTCATGATATCCTTAACTTATGCAATGGTTGTCTTACTTTATGCTATGAAATTTGTTAGTGATTAGATGTGTGGTAGTTCACTTTATAATGAAATTTGTCAGGTTCTCGACGAGGAGCGATCATCCTCGGATTATGAGAACTAGGGTGTTATAGAACCATGCTAGGTTATTTCACTAAGCTTGGCCAGTTTACCTTTTTATTGATGGAAAAACCATATAGATGAGCCATTAGCAGATTATGTAGCGCATGAACCGAAAGGATCCACCGCACCTGAACACGACCCATGTAAAATGTGGTCATACTTGTCTAAATATGAAGTGGCAGCGTTAGGCCATTTTTGATTATTTGATTTATTTACTAGAATAGTTTGATTAGTGTATAATGTATACTGATATTGATTATAAGATTTTAAGAAATTGTTTAGATTTATCTCATTGAAACCATGTGAGTGTGGAATAAACATATTTATAGTAGTATAATATAATAAATGAATGATTTTTAAGATTTATGTTATTTTAATGATCGTCGAAATTTATAAATGCCTGATTGATTGGCATTAAGTGTTACGTATGTGTGATTGGAATTGGGGTGAAACTTAAACTGAATGTAATTATCACCTCTGATTAAAATAATCAATGAATTAAGTTAGTAGACTTTGTTTACAAGTTACGAACTGAAATTTGAGTCTGAGGGTACACACTCTGTACCCGAATTTTAGGGCATGACAAGATAAACACCCCAATGTCCTAAAGTAATTTAGGTCGGGAACCCTACATTTCCATAATTCATGTTTAAATTTATTATTAGTAGTAGAAGGACCCCTATTTAGGACAGATAGTTATTAGAATAGCTTCGCCCCACAAGTTGTTAGGTAAACCTAATGAACCAAGCATCACATTTACTATATCTATCAAGGTCCTATTTTTCTCTCAATAACTCTTTTTTGTTGAAGAGTATAGGGAGCAATGAATTGATGTATAATTCCTTGGGATTCACAAAATTCACTGAAATATAGTGGGGTATATTCACCTCATACATCACTTTTAAGGCTTTTAATCTTACGACTAAGCTAATTTTCTACTCCAGTTGTTCACAACCCCAAGTGTTGGGTCATGATGTAGTAATAATCCCGGTAAGACTGAGGTCGAATCCACAAGGACTAAACTCATATGTTTCTGTAAGTAATTGGAACTAGAAGAAGAAGAAGATCGAAATATGAATTCTGGAATAATTTGAGTAATTATGATATTGTAGATTGAAACTTGTGAATTTAAAGATGGGAACTAAGGTGCTAAGGATCCACTTGTAGCTATTAGGATGCTACCTTATTTGATTCAAGAGATCCAACTGAAATAAGAGTCTTATCTTATCCAATTAGAAAGAGAGATGATCAAATCTCTAAACTTCTCATTGATCTAGCCTCAATGAAAGGTAAGACCTGACCTAAGTTCTTGTGTGTGCATGTGTGTGTAGGTATGCATTTCATTTCTCTTGGTCCTACGGTCTTATCAGTCAAATCCCGATGACCCACGACCCTTGGATAGTGTTTGCGGTTATCCTTGAGTCCGGTCATGTTGACCCAACTCATATCAATCTGAGACCTATGCCATCTTATTCCCATCATCATTACAGTTTTGACGACGCGTCTTGTGTATTCATCTAATATATAGATCAAAAGTTATGAACATTTCATTATATGACCCTTAATCATGTGGCCCACTTAGGTGTGATGTGTATGGACCCCCGCTCTTGGCACAAGTTCCACAATACACTATATACACCACACAATTTCCATAGCTAACACAACCCACCTCACACACACTATACAAAACCTACCCTAACCTATAACTTTATTTTCTCTTCCCATAGGCAATCATTGCCTTTCTTACAAAAGAATCATTACAATCTCTCTCTTTATCTCTCTCCCTTCTTCTCATTCTCTCCATGCTAGCAACCTCCCTCTCCTAATGTCCATTTTCTCACATTTCTCCAACCCTCAAAGCTCCAAAATCCCTCCAATCCCACCATTAAAAACTCATCTCAACCATCAAAACCTCTTCATTGGTCCAAGATTTACATCGTGTGGAAGTTTGAGAGCTTGGTTTACATGTGGGTCACTATATTTTTGTTGATTTCCTTTCTATCCTTTAATATTCTTATTTCTTCATGAATGGATCATATAAAACCCACCAATTCATGGTGGGGATCCCATTTGATCCCATGGATGTGGCCCTTGGCCCATCCTACATGCATGTCCTGTTGCATGATGGGGCCATTTTTCATGGACCCCATTATGATTTATGTCATGATCTACAGCATCCTAAGGTCATCTAGACCTTAACATCATGTTGGGATGGCATCCCCAACATCTGTTGTAAGTATAAACCATGCATGTGTTAGATTTGTGGTTGTAAGTGTAAATCAATGTAGATCTATGGATGTGATTGATCTTAGGATGGCCCATTAGTGGCGAGGCCCTACTCCATGGCCGGATTTTTTTCCTTCTCCATATTTTCTTTCCTTGTATTGGATCTGATGTATGTGTGGCCCACCTGATGTGCCATGGAACCAGGCCCAAGTGGTTGGACATCCAGGCCCGACCTTGTTACCCCATGTTGTTGACATATTTTTGACAGCCTTTGGGCTTGATTTTGTGGTTGATCTTGGAAAAGGCTTGGGTCTGAGAGTTGTGTGACCCATCTAGGTGGACCCCACCTTCAGGAATTAGTGATTTATTTCCCCTTTATTTATCTTTTGGGATGGTTTGGACAACAACAAGTTATTGTCCATATTGTTGGAATTTCGGTTATGTTGTTGGAATGTTTGGCATGTAGGCCCTATTTTTGGGACCTTTCTCCTTGATTTCTTGGGCATTTCTTGGAGGAGTGGACCCCACCTTGAAGTGTGATGGATCACACCTCATATGATCCATGCAATGTGTAAGACCCGTATCTTAGTTCGTACTGTTCTGTAGGCTTCCACGATATTTCTGGTCGAATTTCGACAACCTTGGACCCTTAACCGGCATTTGCACACGACCCTGAGTCACACACCATTAACCCAAGTCGACTCAACCTGAGACTTATACCTTAGCAACCGCGTCATTTCCGTGATTCCCATGTCGTGACTCATGCACCGAGGCGATACCCAGGCCAGGAGATGCGGGCCCACGTTGGGTGAGAGGAAAATACCGCGCATACAAATTCCAAGAGAATCTCTACGACTTATCAAATCAATCAATCCCATCATGTCAAGTGTATGTTAAGTACACATCACCTTTCAACTATCCCCAAGCAACCCCCAAAGTCAAAAAGTTTCTTATAAGCCCATACCTTTATGTGGACCCTTCTGCAACTGGGAGGCACTAACGGATTTAAATCGAGGGCTGAGTGTGTCCAATTCTACCTGAACTTCAGGGGCAGGGTAGGCACCCTATTGTTTCACTAACCCAGGCAGAGCAGGAGCGCGTGAGTGCCCTCCTTCGTGAGTTTCGATGACTCGATCCTTCGCGTTTCCAGGTTGAGTCAGACCCGACGGTAGCTGAGAGATGGCACGCCGATGTGGAGAAGATATTCGATACGATGGGATGTACGACTGAGCGACAAGTCTGATTAACCATATTTCTTCTCCATGGTGAGGCTGACCACTGGTCTACATCAGTATCCTGAGCAGCAGGTGCCGAATTTATGTGGACCTGGGAGGATTTTGTGGATTAGTTTGACCGACAGTACTTTCCTGATCACATCTGATGACAGCGAGCGTTGGAGTTTGAGGCCTTGGTGCATGGTGATATGACAGTGGCTCAGTATATAGCTCACTTTATAGCACTATCCAGATTTGCACCCTATCTGGTAGATGATGAGGAGCGGAGATCCCGCTGCTTCGAGGATGGCTTGCGTTACGGTCTTCGAGGCCTTGTTATTGGGCATGAGCTCCTGACTTTTGAGGGAGTGGTATGGAAGGTCTAGATTTTTGAGGCTAAGTGGGCCGGTTCTCATTCTAATCGCGGTCAGAGGAGAGACCGAAAGAGGTAGGCTCCTTCTAGTGATTCCTAACAGTGTCGACCACAGTAGAGGCACACAGGTCGCCTAGCCTTTCGAGCGCCAGTAGCACCTTCAGCACCAACTTTAAGGCAGTTCACCGGCACTTGTTTTAGGTGTGGTGTGATGGGACACCGTATGTGGGAGTGTCCCAACCCCCAGCAGTAGCAGAGAGGTCCACAACAGCCTCCACCACAGCTGTAGAAGAGACCTCCCCAACAGCAGCGACAATAACCCCCACCACTGAGGCCACCTCAGTAGCAGCATCAGCACCAGCCTCCAAGGCCACAGCAGCACGGGCAGCAGTTTCGACCACCTCAGCTACCCCAACAGCAGCAGCAGCGTGCTCAGAGGGGACAAACACCTCCCCAGCTGGCTCAGGCTTGGTTCTACGCTGTAACACCCCGAAAATCGATGGTCGGGTAGAAACCCAACTCCCGAGTTCCAGAACATCACTTATGCAACATTTTCAATGATGGGTGAATATAGACGGTAATAGTACATAAAACATGAGGTGGATCAAGCCAAAACAACATATCATACTCCAGAGACAGTTAATTTAGCAAGCGGAAGAATGTGATAGATATATAGAATATATGAACTGTTGTGAGTCTCCGGAGTGTGAGCATGTTACCAGGTTAAACATATACATGTATACTCCAAAGATGAGCAAAAAGAATATACATGGGTGCAAAAATAAAGGGCAAAATACCACGTGTGATGGCAGCTAATCAGTAACCCTGTAACCCCGTCAATCAGAACCTGCATATAGGAGGGATCCTCATCATTATCAAGTCCGTCTCTGCTTCGCGAGCATCGCCATCATCTGAAACTAAAATAGGGACTGGTGGGTGTCCGGAACACCATCTTGTAACGTGGGAGTGAGTAGCTAACTCAGTGGAATCATAGAACAAAGGTTAGCATGTTATCAAATTAATCAAGTGATAATGATAAAGTAAGAAAAACAAACATTCCTAAACACTGTGATTAATGCAAGCATGAAATGACATGATGGATGCCCTCACCGACATACTCCCTCATGCGGCACCATCTCACGTCCGCGGCATGCTTTCTTTCCCCAGTGCTCCACATCTTCCAGGCACATGCAGTGCGATATGAATATGATTACCGAGTTGTTATTAGTCCTTTTCATACAGCAGGATTGGGAAACTAAGGTACCTCCCTTATATTAATACCCAAATAATGATCCTGTCTGGGGTCGTCTCTCCTAGTAATCTCATACGATGATATATTTTTAGGTCGCTGTAAGGGTTGTCAGGGCTGTTACATGCACTCGTTGCACTACTCCCCCATCACGTTATCAATATAGGCCTAGTTTATATCCTTAAGAATGCATCAGGACTCGTCGCCCCCATGCGGTGTCAGGATAAACTAAAGGTCAATACAAAGGGCTGCCAGGGCTGTCGCTCGCACTCGTTGCTCCAATCCCCCATTACCTTATCAATGTAGGCCGACAGCAAGAATATAGTGTCCCATACCACCATAATCTTCTCAGAGTAGGGTGCTCACTGGTCACTATGGGGAGGTTTGTGGCCCCAGCGTAGGCTGACAGCTCGACCACAATGTCCCATACCACCATGTCTGGCTCATGAGTCTTAGGGGATCGAGGTACCAAGGTTAGAGGGGCTTTCCAATGGTAAGTTTAGTACCCTAGGTTTAAGTAGTTATGACGAATACAAAGTGAACATACAATGGTCAATCGGGTTACTTGATGAGTCCGACTAGCATGAGTGCACGTTGAATTGACCGACATGAAGTGCACAAGCACTTCGTGTGGCCTAACCACTGCCGACAACTCTAGTACGACTCGGGTTCGTCATACAACATCCATCATGGCGAATAGAATCCAACCATGAATCCTAATCTGTTACCGACTGCTTGGACTAGAGTATAGCCCCAAACACATGTAATGTGAATCAATAATCATATGAGAGAGACAGAATTGAAATACAAGAAATTTCAGCATGTTATCAGCAAGTTATAACATACATCATAAGCAGTTAACCATACACGAGTACTTCACACATAAGGTAATTAATTGAACTACAACAAGCATGGAGGAATTCATGTACATCATCAAATCAGTTGAGCATCCAATCTCAACGCTAATCTACAACACCATTTACTCAACACTTACCAATACTTACATTTATACAAACACTTAGACTACACAACTTCAACGTACTTGACGTATGTTGATTTCAACGTATAATATGACAAATCCTTATAACAAGGAGATGTCTAATACACAACAATCATGTTCTTACATTCCATACATAAGGCAGGCATAAATCGTATTGATTTAGGCATTTCAACAAACACTTAGTCTACACACATTAGTCTACATAGCATATGCCGGCCAATATGTGCATTAGAGCGAATCTCTTCGCCAAACAGATCATACACGCATAACTAGCATAGGTACACGGCAAATACTCATGGTAATCATACCGGCAAAATACGTACGTATACAGTATTTCCTACAAATACCCAAAATACCCTAAATCTCATATTCTTCGTACGTATTCGAATTGAAAAACAAACAGCATGTTCTACATGTCAAACAGCATCCTGATCAGCAATCTACCATTAAGCGGCATTGAAAGCTTTGAAAATAGGTAATCTAAGTGTCTAAGATCCGCACCTTAGCCGTAGAAGCGTAACGAATGTAACAGAAACTCTATGTATGACGACCTATAGTACAAGATACATCAGCTACTTCACTACATGTATCGAAAGAATCTGTAAAACAGATTGAAGTTAGGGTTTTCATACCTAGAAATGAGTTGGAATCACCGAGAAAGTGATTTGAATGCGGTGATTAACCACGTGTAGAAGTTGGAGCAGGTGGCAGGAATTCGCTCCCGCAACTCACTCACAATCTCTCTCTTTCTCTCTCTTCTCTCCTAGGGTTTTCTCTAAATTCGTATGGGTTAGAAGGATAAGGGTTTAAGCTCCTTTTATAAGCCCAAACATAACCAAAACAGACTCCATGTCAAGGTATACATGGGTTATAACCAAATCAGGTCTTTTTCGATCCAAAAGAGCATTTCGAGAGGTCCCCTGGCCGAACGCGGACTTAATCTCATGGATACTGGATCCTGATCACATTAAGTTTTCATCCTGACGGTGTTCCCAGATCGCA
The DNA here is from genome assembly GCA_037074715.1 of Magnolia kwangsiensis. Classification (NCBI taxonomy): domain Eukaryota; kingdom Viridiplantae; phylum Streptophyta; class Magnoliopsida; order Magnoliales; family Magnoliaceae; genus Magnolia; species Magnolia kwangsiensis. The sequence continues at coordinate 78,059,694 of CM073578.1, forward strand.
CGTGGCGGACCAGTTTCAGTTCAGCGGTCATTGAGACTCGATCGAGGATTCCAAGTACACTGACCTGAGTGAGAAATGTTTCCTGATCCGAGGGTGTATTTGGGTCAGATTCTAATGGTCTGAATGCTTATACTGAACCCGCAAGAGAAACGTGCCAGATTCATTTAAATGACATTTAATTTCTAATGAATTTCACTCTTTCTCACACTCCTTGCTCCAGGCTCAATCAAATAGTCTCAGAACATCGGTTGGGCTTGATTTTTGAAACTATTGTCAAGTCCAACAAGGCAGTCGTAATGGTCTAAGATTGTAGATATCGGACTCTCGACGCGCGGTTTAGATCCAATACGAAGTTTCAAAGGGTTCCTGAGGGCAAACGGGTTTAGAGTTTGATCCTAGATTTTAGGATAACGTAGCGGTAACAATTCTAGAGGTTTTGGGTCTTACAGATCGTATTTAAAGTGATTGGTGCTAATTTCACAGGTAATCTAGTGTAGCGCTGGCTAATTCACGTTAAATTCTAAAGAATTAGGTTCTAAATGATTTCTTTAGCTTTGGAATTGGGTTCTGAGAGGTTAATAAGGTGTTATGATCGACCCATTGCCTAAGGACATCTAACCCCAGGTTGGCAAAAATTCGGAGTGTTACAATCTACCCCCCTTAAAACAAAATGTCATCCCCGAAATTGGCTAAGGGTAATGAGTACTTAAAGAGACTTTTGTATTGACATTCTAAGGAAGGTTCAAATCCTATTTAATGACCTAACCTTACGTATAACCTAAATCAACTGTTTCGATCCTGGCCCTATGGGGAAGAGGCTAACCACGCTTCCGCTGCGCCACTCTGATCTAATGGTTGCATTGACTGACCTAACTAGATTGGGCTCAAAATGTTCTACCCCCCCTAAAACTTAGTTCTACTTAAGGCTCAAGAATCTATGTCTCGATCCGTATATCGAAACGAGGTGTAACTTAGGGCCTATCTTTAACATGAAATGGTAAACAACCTCTCACTACATTGGTCTTCCTTTGCTAATGATGCGTTCTATGGCATTGGTACTTATGGTTATAGAAAAAAGTTGAAGTGATGGGTGTTGTGGTTGATTTCAAGGACGGATGTGAGTTTGTGATAAGAGGTCTAATCTCTATTGGCTGTATGTCCTCAACATTTTTCAAAGGCAAAGCAATAAATTTTGGTTGTAGGTGGTCAGGCCAACACGGAAGAAAAGTTGTGTAGTGGGTCTGAGCCTGATACATTGAACCTTTTGTCTAATCAGGACAGAAAACTCGTTGTATCAGTTCTTAATCCGAGTCGATGCTGATCTTCTGCTTGATCAGAGCATTGGATTCATTGGTAACTACTAGGATTAAGATATCGATTCAAACAGCGAATACATCGCTTATATATACAGTTCCTTTAATCTGTGTTCCCGAATGCAATAAGTCTTTGGGAAGGCAATTCTAAGGGGCGTGCTAGTTTATTCTAAGTTCAATCTGAGTGATTTATAAGTTTTTCCCTGAGAGTGAATGGTTCTAAGTTAAAACAACTTTCCTAGGGGTTATAACAGAAGTCTATAAGTATTAAGGGGATCTATCGAAGGAATGAGGTTCTACTCCAACCAAATCTAACCTACTATTCCTTAGCATATACAGGCTTTACACTACTTAAGGTAACTAGTAGACTGATCTGTAACTCACTAGCTGTAATCCAAAGCCTAAGATTATACGCTAAATGGTTTCATACCATTTCTAATACAAGAAATTATTCTATCGCTTAGGGTCAAGATTGTTTAAATGGAATTGGATTTCCTATATCGTCAAATCTTTCAAATCTAGGAGTACTAACTCTAGGTCCAAAACACCATGGGCATAGGTGGCCAGTGGTCTCAAGTTGTGTTAACTGGGACCGCATTACTAATCCCATGTCGGGATTGGGAGTGGCATGCTTGGTAGGAGGGTGGGGTGGGATGAAAATTAATTTTGAAAGCTTAATTCCGGGATTTAATTTTAATCGTATACATTCCAAACATGGTAGTGGAAACCATAGGATACACCCAATCTAGGGACAATACCTTACAGCGAACGGAATGACATGCACTTCATTCAACAAAATTCGTCACAATACATGGAATAAAGTTCCACATGTATTATGATAGGAATGACTGCGGCTATGCTAAACCCAAACCACTAAACACAAACACATTTTCTACTTATGACATCACTAGACCCAACAGCCAAAACAACAAAATCCTTAAAACGGTAATCAAACAATCTACAGGACAATGGCATCGATGCCTAATTCTACTGAAGGGCTTCTACCCCAGTCCCGACTTACCTTCTTTAACACTGTCTAGTGTAATAATGTCCGTTGCCCATTAGAGCTCTATCGGCCATGTATTCTCAATACTCCTCAAGCGAAGAAAGTGGAGAAAAAGGCTAAAATAGCCTCTACAAAGCCATGAAAAATGGAGGAAATGGAGAGAAATGGCTGCCCTAAAGGGATAAAACGAATCTAGGCCCTATAGAGGAGTGAATTAGGCCCTCAAAGGCTAGGATTTCAAAGGGAAAAGAGCAAAATAGGTTGGGATGGAGGCTCACCCGATTTTCAGCCTTCAATGGAGGATGGGAGAGCTCCAAATGACGAGAATGGAAAGAGAAGGGAGCTTGTATGGCTGTGAGTGATGGAGTGGCGTCGGTTGAGGTAAAAAATGAGAATGGAGGCAGTTTGAAATGGAATTTGGGAGGGGAGGCAGCAAAAACGTGAGAAGGGAGAGCTTGGGAGGCATTTTTGTGAAGGAGCTGAGTGTTTGGGGGACTTTTAAGGGACGACCCACATGTAGGGGGTACCCTACCCACCAAAGTGCGTCGGCCCGATGCCCGGCCCGAGTGAGGCCCACTGTACGGCGAGGCCTCGCCGACCAACTTCAAATTCGGTGAGGCCCGGCCATCTGGGCATGGTCCCCCTGTCCTGTGGTCCCCAAAAATGTATGGATCCCACCACGGATCATCCTAGATTAGCGTGGAAAGGCCCACGACTCTGTTTGAGTCGTTTCGGGTCCATTTTACAAACCAGAATGATTTTATATGACTTGTAACATATGATTTTGTGGTAGGAGAGGCTAATATATCCAACTAATGCATTCATTCTATGATATTCCCTAATAGGAATGACTAAAAGTCTAATTTATACATATATTTACTATTTATAGTAAATTTTTGTTTAAGTATGATTCTCCATTATTTACACATTAGTATTTATGTCTAGTATGAAAGGACTTAGAAAAAGTTATAGAATGAGGCGGTGAAAGGAGAGATTTTAAAGAAATTGGATAAAAAGGGGTTTTTGGCCTTGAGATTGAGTGTAAGGGTTGTGGTCGACCCACAACCCAAGGACACCCATTTTTGGGTTTGGAATTCTTTAGGGAACGTCTCAAACCCGTCAACTAATGACCTAAAGGTGACTTAGGTCGCTTCACGCGACCGAAGACATGTTATGTCCTAAATTATCATATAGTCTCACCTGTCGGTGAAACTTAGGATTCTAATGTGATTTCTAAGTTTCCATCGCCCCCTTCCTAAGTCAGAGTGTGTCAGTGTGCATTATGTTACGATAACCCAGGTCTGGTTTAATCCAAATCATGCTCTGATACTATCTGTAACACCTCAAAAATTGGGGGTCGGGTAGAAACCCAACTTCTGAGTTTCACAACATCACTTATGCAACATTTTCAATGATGGGTGAATGTCGGAGGTAATAGTACATAAAACATGAGGTGGATCAAGCCAAAAAAACATATCATACTCCAGAGACAGTTAATTTAGCAAGCGAAAGAATGTGATAGATATATAGAATATATGAACTGTTGTGAGTCTCCGAAGTGTGAACATGTTACCAGGTTAAACATATACATGTATACTCAAAATATGAGCAAAAAGAATATACATGGGTGCAAAAATAAAAGGCAAAATACCACGTGTGCTGGCAGCTAATCAGTAACCCTGTAACCCCATCAATCAGAACCTGCATATAGGAGGGATCCTCCTCATCATTATCAAGTCCAGCTCTGCTTCACGAGCATCGCCATCATCTGAAACTAAAATAGGGACTGGTGGGTGTCCAGAACACCATCCCGTAATGTGGGAGTGAGTAGCTAACTCAGTGGAATCATAGAACAAAGGTTAGCATGTTATCAAATCAATCAAGCGATAATGGTAAAGCAAGCAAAACAAACATTCCTAAACACTGTGATTAATGCAAGTATGAAATGACATGATGGATGCCCTCACCGACATACTCCCTCATGCGGCACCATCTCACGTCCACGACATGCTTTCTTTCCTCAGTGCTCCACATCTTCCAAGCACATGCAGTGCGATATGAATATGATTACAGAGTTGTTATTAGTCCTTTTCATACAGTAGGATTGGGAAACTAAGGTACCTCCCTTATATCAATACCCAAACAATGATCCTGTCTAGGGTCGTCACTCCTAGTAATCTCATACGATGATATATTTCTAGGTCGCTGCAAGGGCTGTCAGGGCTATTGAACGCACTCGTTGCACCGCTTCCCCATCACCTTATCAATACATTCCTAGTTTATATCCTTAAGACTACATCAGGACTTGTAACACCCCGGATTTTGGCCAATCTGGGATTTGACGTCCTTAGACAGTGGGTCAATTAAAACACCTGGAAAATCGCTCAGAACCCAATTTCATAGCCAAAGAAACCACTTAGGATTAATTCCTATGGAAATTCAGCGTAAGTTAGCTAGCGCAACGCTGGAGTAGCTGGGAAACAGTCCCTGATCACTTTAAATACGTTCTACAAGACCCAAATCGAGTAGAACGTATGACTCCATAATACTCTATAACCTCGGATCAAACTCTAAGCGGGTTTGTTCTCTGGACCACTTTGAATTCTTGTATTGGATTTAGACCGCGCGTCGAAAGTCCGTTACTTCCTATCTTAGACCGTTAGAACCGCCCAGCTGGACTTGACAATCATTTCAAAAATCAAGTCAAACCGATAATCACAGACTATTTCATTGAGCCCGGACTGAAGAGACCGCGAATAGGGACAGAATTGGAATTTCAAATTCAAATCTGGCACACGACTTGACACGTCAGTATTAAGCGTTCTGACCGTCAGAATTCAGCCAAATTACACCCTCGGATCAGGAAAAATTTCTATTTTATATCATGAGATTTGCAGGCCTGATCTACGTGCGGTGACCGTTGAACTGAAACTGGTCCGCCTCGTGCGATCTGCGAACCCTGCTGGACTGAAAACTTAATACGTGCTAGATCTGGTACGCATGAGCTTAAGTCTGATCGCATTCGACCAGGGGACCACCAGAAAGCATCTTTTGGACCGAAACAGCCCCGATTTGGTTACCCCTCAAGTGAAACTTGTTCCCGAGTCTATTTCGGGCAAGTTTGGGCTTATAAAAGGGCTTGAAACCCTCACTCCTCTCTCCCATCCGAATTTGCAAAAACCCTAGATTGGGAGAGAGAAAAGGTGAGAGTTTGTGAGAGAAGGTGGGAGAGCTTTTCCTGCTGCTGCTGCACGTGCTTAAGCGGCGTATTCCAATCACTTTGCCGGTGATTTCTCCGCATTTGCAGGTAAGAAAACGCCCTAGAAAGTTGCTGATTTGATGCTTCTTTAGTTCCATAGTTTGTTAGTTGATAAATCTCGTAAATCAGGTTCCTTAGTCGCCGTAGACGAAGCGTATACGCTCCGTTCGAATCACTTCACCTATAAGGGAAAAGGTGCGGATTTTAGACGCTTTGATTGACTGTTTCCAAAGCTTTCAATGTCGTTTAATAGTAGATTCTCGACGGCAACGCCGTTTGACATGTACAACATGCTGTCCATTTCCTGTTTCGTAAATCAACGAAGAATATGAGATTTAGGGCATTTTAGTCATTTGTAGGAAGTACTGTTTTCATTCATAGTTTACTGATGTGATTGACATGAATTGTTGTCGCATTAGAATGTTAGGAATGCGTGCATAATTAGTTTGGCGAAGAGATTCGCCTAAATGCACATTTCGGGTCGACATACTATATGTAGACTCAAGTGTGTAGTGTAAGTGTTTGTATAAATGCTTGTATTAGTATGCATTGAATTAAATGGTGTTATGAATTAATTTGAGATTGATTTCTCAATTAATATGCTGATGTAAATGATTTCCTACATGTTAGCCGTATGTACGATTTCATTATATGTATGAAATGCATATGTTTGATGTTGCACTTAAGTGGTATGCTATAACATGTACTTGATGATTTCATTATGGTTTAGTTGAGATTGAATTCTCAATTAATAGGCTAATGGAGAGGATTTCCTATATGTTGGCGATATGCATAATTTCATTATATGTGTGAAAGACATGTGTAGGATGATTTACTTAAGTTGTACGTTATAACAGGTGTTAACATGCTCACATGGTTGTATTTCATTTCCATTACTCTTACATGAATGCTGACGTGATTCCATGATTGTTTGAGACTATACTTAGTCCAGGCAGTCGGTAACCGAGCGAATTCGTGGTTAGTTTATCTTCGCCACGAACAACGCGTCAATGAACGCGAGCCGTGTTCTGGAGTTGGCGGCAGTGGTTAGGCCACACGAAGTGTTTTACGCACTTCATGTCGTCAACTTGAGATGCGATCGCGCTAGTCGAGCCCGTCAAGTAACCCGACTGGCCATTGTATGTTCACCCTGCATGAGTCATAACTGCTTGAACCTAGGGTACTGAACTTACCATTGTAAACCCTGTCAACCATGGTACCTTGATCCACGAAGACTCATGAGCCGGGCATGGTGGTATGGGACATCGTGGTCGAGCTGTCGGCCTACGCTGGGGCCACAAACCTCCCCGTAGTGACCAGTGAGTACCTAGACTCGTGAGCAGATTATGGTGGTATGGGACACTATATTCTAACTGTCGGCCTACACTGATCAGGCGACGAGTCCTTTGTAGTGACCGCGAGCGTATTTTGAGTCTACGGGAGGCGACGACCCTTCAGTAGCAGTAGAGTACAGTAGGCCTGTATTGATAAGGTGATGGGGGAGCGGAGCAACGAGTGCGTGCAACAGCCCTGGCAGCCCTTGCAGCGACCTACAAAATATACATCGTATGAGATTACTAGGAGTGACGACCCTAGACAGGATCTGTGTTGGGATTGATATAAGGGAGGTACCTTAGTTTCCCAATACCGCTGTTTGAATGGACTAATAACAACTCGAAAATCATATCATCATAACATTGCATGTGCCTAGAAGATGTGGAGCACTCTAGGGAGTGTGGCATGCCGCGGTCGTAAGATGTTGCCGTATGAGGGAGATCGTCAGTGAGGGCATACATCATGTCATGTCATAATTGCATTAACAACAGTATTAGGAATGTTTGAATTACTGCTTTACTATTATCGCATGATTGATTTGATAACATGTTAATCTTTGCTCTATTATTCCACTGAGTTAGCTACTCACTCCCACGTTACGGGACAGTGTTCCTGGACACCCACCAGACCTTTTTGTGATTGCAGATGATGGCGCGGCCTGTGAGGCGGAGCTGGATTTGATGATGATGAGGAGGATCCCTCCTTTATGCGTGTTCTGATCGACGGGATTACAGGGAGGTTGATTAGATACTTTGACATTTGTCATTTTATATTTTTAGCGCACTCATGTATATTCGTTTCATCTACTTTTGGAGTATACATGTATGTGTATAACCTGGTAACATGTTCACACTCTGGAGACATATAACAGTTTATATATGTTATACATACTATTACAGACTTCCGCTGGTTAATTTAACTGTCTCTGGAGTATGATATGCTGTTCTGGCTTAATTTCACTCATGTTTAATACATTATCACAGACAACATTCAATCATACATATCTATGTTGCATAAATAACATTTTGGAACTCGGGAGTTGGGTTTTTGCTCGACCCCCCGATTTTCGGGATGTTACAGGACTCATCGCCCCCATGCTGTGTCAGGATAAACTCAAGGTCACTACAAAGGGCTGCTAGGGCTGTTGCTCTCACTCGTTACTTCACTCCCCCATCACCTTATCAATGTAGGCCAACAGTAAGAAAATAGTGTCCCATACCACCATAATCTGCTCAGAGTAGAGTGCTAACTGGTCACTACGGGGAGGTTTGTGGCCCCAGCGTAGGCCGACAGCTCAACCACGGTGTCCCATACCTCCATGCCCGGCTCATGAGTCTTAGGGGATCGAGGTACCAAGGTTAAAGGGGCTTTCTGTCAGGCCCCAAACCTAGAAATCGGATTCATAAGAATCTCAATTACCGAATCTGGTGCCGACAGCCTCCGTAGTACCCCATTCTCGGCTCCTAGCATTCATATGTCAGATTCCGATCCTGGGATCCTACAAGGAGGATTTATATATATATATATATATATATATATATATATATATATATATATATATACATACATTTAACTAGTAATAAGCATAACCACAAGATTACCCAATTCACAAAGACAACATCATCATCACATATCCACTTATATAATCATTTGAGTACAATACTGAAAGGGAAATACATAAATAAAAATCAAGCTCTAGAAGACCACCACACGCTCCAAGCTCAACACCGTTGCAGCCTAACATCACCTGCACGCATCTATCGTGCATAAGCTCATAGAAAGCTTAGAGGGTGGTGTAAGTGTGTGCACAAGGTAAGTGTCAAGTATTCAATACAATGTCATAATCATACAATACCAAAAATACTGATAATTCATAATTCGTACATCATCGGAATAAGTAGAAATACTGACAAGTCCATAAGTCAATAGATGTCAGGATACGCAATATAGAACAATTATGCAATAAAGAATCATAAAGAGTGAAATATCAGATGCCGAGGATGCAATGAAATATACAAGTCTTGCTAAGTCTATCTAGGCCATATAAGTGTAGAAACATAGCAACCCAAAATGTCATATGCCTGTGGATGTAATGCAATAAGCGATGCGAATGAAATGACCATGCTTGGAGTATGAAGTCGGGATGATAGCACGTAATATCACAGGCTATGGGATCCACCACAATGGACTTCTATCCAAACCAGTCTCATACCTAAATTTGGATAGTCAGACCCAACGTGGTGAACTCCTGATCCCAGGTTGGTCGCGCGCCTAACCGAAATTCTTGCCATAACAAAGGTATAAAATAATTAGTTGCGCACCACCAGCCCGAGTGGATAGTGAATGAATGAATGAATGAGCATGCAACTCCTACTCGATAAGTCCACATATCAGTATGGTTCCTCTCTGAGAAATCACCGGGGTCTATTACACTCCAAACCAGATTGCCACCCCATCGCGCGCAACAAGGTGAGTGGAAGAGACCTCACTATCCGCCTGCCAATATCGAGCCCGGCTTGTCAATAGCGGACCCATTCCTCTAGCTGGTCAGACTCAGCCTAGCATTTGCCCCCTCCTCTCGGGCAGGTAAGGCCGCACCCCCTTCCAACCGACCACGACACAGTGGAGAGCACAACCATCTGGTAATCGGCACTCGGCGCTCATCTACCCACTCGGTCTAGACGTTGGAGCAACCTCTGGAACCAAGAGGGTTTAGGGACTTTCACCAAGGGATATCTATAGCACCCCATGTAGAACAGATTTCTGGTATCCCATCTGGCCATCCACGATATGCCTGTGGAGGCTACGACCCTGATGTCGCTAGGGCATATAGTAATCACAACACACAATGTAAGATGCATGAGTCATACAATTCAATCATGCATCAATCCTACGCATACCGTACGCTTATGGGAGACAATCACCGCCTATTAGGGAGTCTCATAACAACCAGCACTATGACATATGCAATGGTCAATCATATCTCATAACGGACATGCAGATGATGCATATGGCCATGTATCATGATGCTATGCAGTCACATACTCATAATCAGTATCAATAACCGACATTGACAATCGACATCGACCATGTGGATATTTAACCAACATTGTCCCCCAAGGAATGACTCACATAAAGCCTAACATATAGTGGACTTATGGCCTCACACAAGGGCCAAATATACAACACCATGGGCCTCACTCAAGAGTTTAATACACATCACGATGGGCCTTCCACATGGGCCTAACATACATTACAATGGTTCCATCGCCTAGCCCTCAAATGCATCACAGTGGGCCTCATCACATAGGCCTCATATACATCACATTGGGCCTTAAACATGGGTTGGATACACATCACCACGGGCCGCATATACATTACATTGGGCCCTAAACAATCAAAATCGGCGATCAACCACGACAATCGGGATCGACAATCAGCCATAATAATTGGCCTCGATCGATAATCGGCCTCGATGGTCAGAATCGGTCAATCGGCCATGACAAGCAGAATCGACAATCGGCCACGATCGGTAATCAGTCTCGATAATCGGCCTCGATCGGTAATCAGTCAATCAGCCATGATAAGCAGAGTCGACAATCGGCCACGACAATCCACCACGATCGGTAATCGGTCATGATAATCGACCTCGACAATCGGTAATCGGTCACGATAATCGACGTCAACCTCGATAATCAACACCGATAATCAGTAGATAGGCAAAACGGGGTCCATAGATGATCAGTCGATCAACCATACTATAAAGATCGGCACTCGGCCATGGTTATATCAAATCTGATGGTACGGTGTCATCCGTGTATGGTGAATGGGGCCCACTTATTTAGGTTAACCTAGTGAGGGAATGATGAGAATGGGTCTAACCAGGCTTAATGGAAGGTCACAACGTGGACATTCAACCATCATTGCCCATCAATGTGGATATTCAACCAACATTGCTCCCAAGGAGTGGCCCACATAGGGTCGAACAGACAGTGGGCCCACAGCCTCATACAAGGGTTTAATATACATCACAATGGGCCTTGCCTATAGACCTCGAATACATCACAATGGGCCTTGCCCATGGGCCTCAGATTCAAGCAGGTGGGCCCCATCATACATGCCTTAAAATGCAAGGCAAGTGGGCCCTGTTATATGGACCAAAATATAAACAGGTGGACCCTACACATGGGCCAAAAATATGTCATGATGGGCCTCATAGATAGGCCGCACTAGCGGACCTTATACACATCAAGTGGGCTACATCAATGGGCCACACTAATGGGCCTAATACATATCACAATGGGCCTTGTCATATTAAATTGGACCTTATTAAGTTGGGTTGTGTTAATGGGCCGCACCAATGGGCCATAATAATGAGCCCTATAAATATATCAAGGTAGGCCTCACAGATAGGCCACAAGTATATCAAGGTGGGTACCTCGAACGGACCACAAAATACATCAAAGTGGGCTTGACGGATGGGCCACAAAGTATATTAAAGTGGGCTCAACAAATGGGCCACAAAATACATTAAGGCAGACCCAACAAATGGGCCGTAAAATACATCAAGGTGGGCCCAATCACATGGGCCGCATTTATATCCGAGTGGGCCTCAGTATCGGATCTCATATGTCACATGAGCCCGAATCAATTGGCCAATCGAATGGGCCGTGCTAATCATCCATCAATAGAGGTCATTATAAAGCATTAAATAAATAAAATGGATCACATCCAAAGATCATCTGGACCATACCATAAAATGACATTGGTGATGTTAATTTTCATTGTTGAATTCCAGTGGGCCCCACCGTCGTACTTAATTTCCTTCCAATATGTCCTTAAGGTCATAAAGACCTGGATTCAGAGGAGAAACAAATATCATATTGGTTCCAAAGCTTATGCAATTCTTAAAAAGGTTTCAATGGTGGGAGTTCAATCCAGTGTTTTCTATAGCGTGGTCCATCTGATAATTGGATCCGTCTTATATTTTTAGTCCCAAGCCTTGTCGCAGCTAACCAAAGGATGGACGGCTGGATGCAGCACATCCATCAATGGTGGGCCCCTGATGCCACCGTCCAAATGGACGGGTGGATAAAACGCATGCATCTATGGTGGGTCCCACGTCCTCGCACAGACGAACGGTGGGGATACAACACAGCATCTCGGTGGGGTCGTACCAGGCACGCCAGACCCACCCTGATATTTATATAAAATATTATATTATATAGCAATAGTAATATATATATATATATATATATATATATATATATATATACATACACATATACGTGCGAGCCTGTGCGGGAGGGAGTGGGAGTGTCAACGCCGATGGTGTACCCGACATATATGGACGGTTTGGATAGAACACTTCCATCATGGTGGGGCGCTGATCATAGCGGGTGAAACACATACAATATGGTGGGTTCCACCAGATAGATGGACGGCTGATAAAACACATATCTTGTGGTGGAGCCCACTGATGGATGGTGGCATGGATGAAACTTTCAGGTCCCACGAAAATTTGCCGGCGTCAACTTCACAGCAGCCTTAGCTGTGTGAAGCACGCCATCCTTCACACACCATCCCATCCACTCATCAGGTGGGTCCCACGTGTGGCCCATCGTAATGTTTATGAGCCATCCAATCCAATCACAAGCTCACGCATACCTGGATGAAGAGTAGAAACAAATTTCATATTGATTCAAAACTTCTGCAACCCGAAAAGGGTTTCAATGGCAGACGTTCAATTCACACTCTTTCCTATGATGTGGGCTTCCTGAGCACTACATACAGCTGATTTTTAAGTGGGGGGGCCACTGCCTAAATGGGGCCCACCCAAATGTACGGCGTGGATGAACAGCGCACATCATGGTGGGGCCACGTATGAGACCCATGGTCCCTGCGACCGTTGCAGCAGGACGCCAGCAGCCTCCTCTGGCAGGCAGCAGTGCTGCTGCCAGTTTTATATATATATATATATATATATATATATATATATATATATATTTTATTTTTAAAAAATTTCATAGTTTTTCATAGATAGGGCCTACATATGAAAAATCTAACCCGACCATTGGATTCCACGGCCCTTGATCGACCAAATGAGACCAATATGTAATATTTTCTCGGTGAATAGAAGATTCAAGGTGGGTTTTAACGGTATTACCACTATTCCCTATGGTATGGCGTGTCCAAGAATCAGATTGGTCCCAAATTTTGGCTCAATGCCTAAAATAAGCTGGGAAATGGAATGAACGGTGTGGATTAAATTAATGCATCGAGGTTGGGCCTTTATGAGTAGCCACCCAAAAAGCTTTAAAAATCAACCGCCCATATGTATTTATTTATTATTATTATTATTATTTTACTGGGTGAGTACACCTCACTGTCAGTTCCCTCTCCACAACATCCAGCGTCCAGGGACGCTGGACGGACGGCCTGGGTATTCATGGCATCAAGGTGGGTCCCACGTGTGGGGACCACGGCTGGTGGGTCCCACATGGCCGTGGCCCACTAGATCAATCTAATATTAGTTTTTCTTTATTATTATTATTTTTATTTTATTTTTTTTAGATTTTAGTTTAGGTAGGGTCCACGTAATTTGGACGGTTGGATAAGACATACATCAAGGTGGGGTCCACATCCGAGTGGGCCACACACCACACAAAAATGAGAGAGAGAGAGAGTGAGGGAGAGAGAGAAGCACCCACCATTGATCTTCTACTCCTCCTTCCGCCAAAGCATCCTAGAGCTCCAAAGGACGGACTTCAACGGTTGAGATTTGTTTTGGAGGGTGGGGATGAGAGATTAGAAGTGGGCCACACAAACTTCTCTCCTCTCCCTTGGGAAGCCATGGACGATTCTCTCCTGCTTGGGAGAATGGGAGAGAGAGATGAGAGAGAGATGATGGGAGAGAGGGAGGAGTGGTGTGACATAAGAGGTAAGGTAATTGTTGACTTTTGGGAGTACTTTTGTACTTGGGAATGGGGAGAGTAATGGGTTGAGTGATGGGTGTACTTTTGATAAGTGAGGTGATTGATGTGATGAATTTTCTCGGGATTTGCAACACGCGGCGTTTTTCTCGAACTGAACGTGGGCCCACATCTCCTGGCTAGGGTACCTCATCGGCGTGCAAGACGCGGCATCGGAACCGTGATGACAGTGCGGACGCACTGGTACAAGTCTCGGGTCAAGCTAACTCTGATATACGGGATACGTCTCAGGATCACGCGCAAATGCCGAAAACAGATCGCAGGTCACCAAAAATTTGACCGGTAGGACCACAAAGGCCTATGAAACGGTACGACAAGGATGCGGGTCTAACACTTTCCAATGGTAAGTTTAGTACCCTAGGTTCAAGCAGTTATGACGAATACAAGGTGAACATATAATGGTCAGTCGGGTTACTTGATGAGTCCGACTAGCACGAGCGCACGTTGAATCGACCGACATGAAGTGCACAAGCACTTCGTGTGGCCTAACCACTGCCGACAACTCTAGTACGACTCGGGTTTGTTACCGACTGCCTGGACTAAAGTATAGCCCCAAACACGTAATGTGAATCAATAATCATATGAGAGAGACAGAATTGAAATACAAGAAATTTCAGCATGTTATCAGCAAGTTATAACATACATCATAAGCAGTTAACCATACATGAGTACTTCACACATATGGTAATTAATTGACTACAACAAGCATGGAGGAATTCATGTACATCATCAAATCAGTTGAGCATCCAATCTCAATGCTAATCTACAACACCATTTACTCAACACTTACCAATACTTACATTTATACAAACACTTAGACTATACAACTTCAACGTACTTGACGTATGTTGATTTCAACGTATAATATGACAAATCCTTATAATAAGGAGATGTCTAATACACAACAATCATGTTCTTCCATTCAATACATAAGGCAGGAATAAATCATATTGATTTAGGCATTTCAACAAACACTTAGTCTACACACATTAGTCTACATAGCATATGTCGGCCAATATGTGCATTAGGGCGAATCTCTTCACCAAACAGATCATACACGCATAACTAGCATAGGTACACGGAAAATACTCATGGCAATCATACCAGAAAAATACGTACGTATACAGTATTTTCTACAAATACCCAAAATACACTAATTCTCATATTCTTCGTACGTATTCGAATTGAAAAACAGACAGCATGTTCTACATGTCAAACAACATCCTGATCAGCAATCTACCATTAAATGGCATTAAAAGCTTTGAAAATAGATAATCTAAGCATCTAAGATCCGCACCTTAGCTGTAGAAGCGTAACGAATCGAACAGAAACTCTACGCTTCGACAATGCCTGTATGACGACCTATAGCACAAGATACATCAGCTACTTCGCTACTTGTATCGAAAGAATCTCTAAAACAGGTTGAAGTTAGGGTTTTCTTACCTAGAAATGAGTTGGAATCACCGGGAAAGTGATTTGAATGCGGTGATTAACCACGTGTAGAAGCTGGAGCAGGTGGTAGGAATTCTCACCCACAACTCACTCACAGTCTCTCTCTTTCTTTCTCTTCTCTCCTAGGATTTTCCTCAAATTCGTATGGGTTAGAAGGCTAAGGGTTTAATCTCCTTTTATAAGCCCAAACATAACCAAAACACACTTCAAGTCAAGGTATACATGGATTATAACCAAATCAGGTCTTTTTCGATCCAAAAGAGCATTTCGGGAGGTCCCCTGGCCGAACGCGGTCGGACTTAATCTCATGGATACTGGATCCTGATCACATTAAGTTTTCAGCCCGACGGTGTTCCCAGATCGTACGTGGCGGACCAGTTTCAGTTCAGCGGTCACTGAGACTCGATCGAGGATTCCAAGTACACTGACCTAAGTGAGAAATGTTTCCTGATCCGAGGGTGTATTTGGGTCAGATTCTAATGGTCTGAATGCTTATACTGAACCCGCAAGAGAAACGTGCCAGATTCATTTAAATGACATTTAATTTCTAATGAATTTCACTCTTTCTCACACTCCTTGCTCCAGGCTCAATCAAATAGTCTCAGAACATAGGTTGGGCTTGATTTTTGAAACTATTGTCAAGTCCAACAAGGCGGTCGTAATGGTCTAAGATTGTAGATATCGGACTCTCGACGCGCGGTTTAGAGGTTTAGATCCAATACGAAGTTTCAAAGGGTTCCTGAGGGCAAACGGGTTTAGAGTTTGATCCTAGATTTTAGGATAACGTAGCGGTAACAATTCTAGAGGTTTTGGGTCTTACAGATCGTATTTAAAGTGATTGGTGCTAATTTCACAGGTAATCTAGTGTAGCGCTGGCTAATTCACGTTAAATTCTAAAGAATTAGGTTCTAAATGATTTCTTTAGCTTTGGAATTGGGTTCTGAGAGGTTAATAAGGTGTTATGATCGACCCATTGCCTAAGGACATCTAACCCCAGGTTGGCAAAAATTCAGAGTGTTACAATCTACCCCCCTTAAAACAAAATGTCATCCCCGAAATTGGCTAAGGGTAATGAGTACTTAAAGAGACTTTTGTATTGACATTCTAAGGAAGGTTCAAATCCTATTTAATGACCTAACCTTACGTATAACCTAAATCAACTGTTTCGATCCTGGCCCTATGGGGAAGAGGCTAACCACGCTTCCGCTGCGCCACTCTGATCTAATGGTTGCATTGACTGACCTAACTAGATTGGACTTAAAATGTTCCACCCCCCTTAAAACTTAGTTCTACTTATGGCTCAAGAATCTATGTCTCGATCCGTATATCGGAACGAGGTGTAACTTAGGGCCTATCTTTAACATGAAATGGGAAACAACCTCTCACTACATTGGTCTTCCTTTGCTAACGATGTGTTCTATGGCATTGGTACCTATGGTTGTAGAAAAAAGCTGAAGTGATGGGTGTTGTGGTTGATTTCAAAGACGGATGTGAGTTTGTAGCAAGAGGTCTAATCTCTATTAGTTGTATGTCCTCAACATTTTTCAAAGGCAAAGCAATAAATTTTGGTTGTAGGTGGTCGGGCCAACATGGAAGAAAAGTTGTGTAGTGGGTCTAAGCCGGATACATTGAACCTTCTGTCTAATAAGGACAAAAAACTCGTTGTATCAGTTCTTAATCCGAGTCGATGCTGATCTTCTGCTTGATCAGAGCATTGGATTCATTGGTAACTACTAGGATTAAAAAATCGATTCAAACCGCGAATACATCAGTTACATATGCGGTTCCTTTAATCTGTGTTCCTGAATGCAATAAGTCTTTGGGAAGGCAATTCTAAGGGGTGTGCTAGTTTATTCTAAGTTCAATCTGAGAGATTTATAAGTTTTTCCCTTAGAGTGAATGGTTCTAAGTTAAAACAACTTTCCTACGGGTTATAACAGAAGTCTATAAGTATTAAGGGGATCTATCAAAGGAATGAGTTTCTACTCCAACCAAATCTAACCTACTATTCCTTAGCATATATAGGCTTTACACTACTTAAGGTAACTAGTAGACTGGTCTGTAACTCACTAGCTGTAATGTAAAGCCTAAGCTTATACGCTAAATGGTTTCATACCATTTCTAATACAGGGAATTGTTCTATCGCTTAGGGTCAAGATTGTCTAAATGGAATTGGATTTCCTTTATCGTCAAATCTTTCAAATCTAGGAGTACTAACTCTAGGTACAAAACACCAAGGGCATAGGTGGCCAGTGGTCTCAAGTTGTGTTAACTGGGACCGCATTACTAATCCCATGTCAGGATTGGGAGTGGCATGCTTAGTAGGAGGGTGGGGTGGGATGAAAATTAATTTTGTAAGCTTAATTCCGAGATTTATTTTAAATCGTATACATTCCAAACATGGTAGTAGAAACCATAGGAAACACCCAATCTAGGGACAATACCTTATAGCGAACGGAATGGCATGCACTTCATTTAACAAAATTCGTCACAATACATGGAATAAAGTTCCACATGCATTATGATAGGAACGACTGCGGCTATGAAAAACCCAAACTACTAAACACAAACACATTTTCTACTTATGACATCACAAAACCCAACAGCCAAAACACAGAAATTCTTAAAATGATAATCAAACAATCTACAGGACAATGACATAGATGCCTAATTCTACCCAAGGGCTTCTACCTCGGTCCCGACTTACCTTCTTTAACACTATCTAGTGTAATACTGTCCGTTGCCCATTAGAGCTCTATCGGCCATGTATTCTTAATACTCCTCAAGCGAAGAAAGTGAAGAAAAAGGCTAAAATAGCCTCTATAAAGCCATGAAAAATAAAGGAAATGGGGAGAAATGGCTACCCTAAAGGGATAAAATGAATCTAGGCCCTATAGAGGAGTGAATCATGCCCTCAAAGGCTAGGATTTCAAAGGGAAAAGAGAAAAATAGGTTGGAATGGAGGCTCACCCGATTTTTAGCCTTCAATGGAGGATGGGAGAGCTCCAAACGACGAGAAGGGAGCTTGTATGCCCGTGAGTGATGGAGTGTCGTCGATTGAGGCAGAAAACGAGAATGGAGGTGGTTTGAAATGGAATTTGGGAGGGGAGACAGCAAAAACGTGAGAAGGGAGAGCTTGGGAGGCATTTTTGTGAAGCAGGTGAGTGTTTGGGGGACTTTTAAGGGATGGCCCACATGTAGGGCGGGTACCCTACCCACCAAAGTGCGTCGGCCCGACGCCCGGCCTGAGTGGGGCCCACTGTACGGTGAGGCCTCGCCGAACTGGCGAGGTCCTCGCCGACCAACTTCAGATCCGGCAAGGCCCAGCCATCTGGGCATGGTCCCCCTGCCCTGTGGTCCCCAAAAATGTATAGGTCCCACCACGGATCATCCTATATCAGCGTGGATAGGCCCACGACTCTGTTTGGGGCGTTTCAGGGCCAATTTACAAACCGAAATGAGTTAATATGACTTGTAACATATGATTTTGGGTTAGGAGAGGCTAATACATCGAACTAACTCATTCATTCCATGGGATTCCTTAATCGGAATGGCCAAAAGTCCAATTTATACATATATTTACTATTTATAGTAAATTTTTGTTTAAGTATGATTCTCCATTATTTACACATTATTATTTATGTCTAGTATGAAAGGACTTAGAAAAAGTTATAAAATGAGGTGGTGAAAGGAGAGATTTTAAAGGAATTGGATAAAAAGGGGTTTTTGGCCTTGAGATTGAGTGTAAGGGTTGTGGTCAACCCACGACCCAAGGACACCCATTTCTGGGTTTGGAATTCTTCAGGGAACGTCTCAAACCCGTCGACGAATGACCTAGAGGTGACTTAGGTCGCTTCACACGACCGAAGACATGTTATGGCCTAAATTATCGTATAGTCTCACCTGTTGGCGAAACATGGGATTTTAATGTGATTTCTAAGTTTCCATCGCACCCTTCCTAAGTCAGAGTGTGTCAGTGTGCATTGTGTTACCATAATCCAGGTCCGGTTTAATCCAAATCATGCTCTGATACCAAATGTAACACCCCAAAAATTGGGGGTCGGGTAGAAACCCAACTCCCGAGTTCCAAAACATCACTTATACAACATTTTCAATGATGGGTGAATGTCGGAGGTAATAGTACATAAAACATGAGGTGGATCAAGCCAAAACAACATATCATACTCTAGAGATAGTTAATTTAGCAAGCGGAAGAATGTGATAGATATATAGAATATATGAACTGTTGTGAGTCTCCAGAGTGTGAACATGTTACCAGGTTAAACATATACATGTATACTCCAAAGATGAGAAAAAATAATATACATGGGTGTAAAAATAAAGAAAAAAATACCATGTGTGCTGGCAGCTAATCAGTAACCATGTAACCCCGTCAATCAGAACCTGTATATAGGAGGGATCCTCCTCATCATTATCAAGTCCGGCTCTGCTTCGCGAGCATCGCCATCATATGAAACTAAAATAGGGACTCGTGGGTGTCTGGAACACCATCCCGTAACGTGGGAGTGAGTAGCTAACTCAGTGGAATTATAGAACAAAGGCTAACATGTTATCAAATCAATCAAGCGATAATGGTAAAGCAAGCAAAATAAACATTCCTAAACACTGTGATTAATGCAAGCATGAAATGACATGATGGATGCCCTCACCGACATACTCCCTCATGCGGCACCATCTCACGTCAGAGGCATGCTTTCTTTCCTCAGTGCTCCACATCTTCCAAGTACATGCAGTGCGATATGAATATGATTATTGAGTTGTAATTAGTCCTTTCATACAGCATAATTGGGAAACTAAGGTATCTCCCTTATATCAATAACCAAATAATGATCCTGTCTAGGGTCGTCACTCCTAGTAATCTCATACGATGATATATTTCTAGGTCGCTGCAAGGGCTGCCAGGGCTATTGCACGCACTCGTTGCACCGCTCCCCCATCACCTTATCAATACAGGCCATGTTTATATCCTTAAGACTGCATCAGGACTCGTCGCCCCCATGCGGTGTCAGGATAAACTCAAGGTCACTACGGGGAGGTTTGTGGCCCCAGCGTAGGCCGACAGCTCGACCACGGTGTCTCATACCACCATGCCCAGCTCATGAGTCTTAGGGGATCGAGGTACCAAGGTTAGAGGGGCTTTCCAATGGTAAGTTTAGTACCCTAGGTTCAAGCAGTTATGACGAATACAAGGTGAACATACAATGGTCAGTCGGGTTACTTGATGAGTCCGACTAGCACGAGCGCACGTTGAATCGACCGACATGAAGTGCAAAAGCACTTCGTGTGGCCTAACCACTGCCGACAACTCTAGTACAACTCGGGTTCGTCATACAACATCCTTCATGGGGAATAGAATCCAACCACGAATCCTAATTTGTTATCGACTGCCTGGACTAGAGTATAGTCCCAAACACATGTAATGTGAATCAATAATCATATGAGAGAGACAGAATTGAAATACAAGAAATTCCAGCATGTTATCAGCAAGTTATAACATACATCATAAGCAGTTAACCATACACGAGTACTTCACACATAAGGTAATTAATTGAACTACAACAAGCATGGAGGAATTCATGTACATCATCAAATCAGTTGAGCATCCAATCTCAACGCTAATCTACAACACCATTTACTCAACACTTACCAATACTTACATTTATACAAACACTTAGACTACACAACTTCAACGTACTTGACGTATGTTGATTTCAACGTATAATATGACAAATCCTTATAACAAGGAGATGTCTAATACACAACAATCATGTTCTTCCATTCAATACATAAGGCAGGAATAAATCATATTGATTTAGGCATTTCAATAAACACTTAGTCTACACACATTAGTCTACATAGCATATGTCGGCCAATATGTGCATTAGGGCGAATCTCTTCGCCAAACAGATCATACACGCATAACTAGCATAGGTACACGGCAAATACTCATGGTAATCATACCGGCAAAATACGTACATATATAGTATTTCCTACAAATACCCAAAATACCCTAAATCTCATATTCTTCGTACATATTCGAATTGAAAAACAGACAGCATGTTCTACATGTGAAAAAGCATCCTGATCAGCAATCTACCATTAAACGGCATTGAAAGCTTTGACAATAGGTAATCTAAGCGTCTAAGATCCGCACCTTAGCCGTAGAAGCGTAACGAATCGAACAGAAACTTTACGCTTCGACAACGCCTGTATGACGACCTATAACACAAGATACATCAGCTACTTCGCTACATGTATCAAAGGAATCTCTAAAAACAGGTTGAGGTTAGGGTTTTCTTACCTAGAAATGAGTTGGAATCACCGGGAAAGTGATTTGAATGCGGTGATTAATCACGTGTAGAAGCTGGAGCAGGTGGCAGGAATTCTCTCCCACAACTCACTCACAATCTCTCTTTCTCTCTCCTCTCCTAGGGTTTTCCCCAAATTCGTATGGGTTAGAAGGCTAAGGGTTTTAGATCCTTTTATAAGCCCAAACATAACCAAAACAGACTCCAAGTCAAGGTATACATGGGTTATAACCAAATCGGGTCTTTTTCGATCTAAAAGAGCATTTCAGGAGGTCCCCTGGCCGAACGCGATCGGACTTAATCTCATGGATTATGGATCCTGATCACATTAAGTTTTTAGCCCGACGGTGTTCCCAGATCGCACGTGGCGGACCAGTTTCAGTTCAACGGTCATTGAGACTCGATCGAGGATTCCAAGTACACTGACCTAAGTGAGAAATGTTTCCTGATCCGAGGGTGTATTTGGGTCAGATTCTGACGGTTTGAATGCTTATACTGAACTCGTAATCGAAACGTGCCAGATTCATTTAAATGACATTTAATTTCTAATGAATTTCACTCTTTCTCACACTCCTTGCTCTAGGCTCAATGAAATAGCCTCAGAACATCGGTTGGGCTTGATTTTTGAAACGATTGACAAGTCCAACAAGGCGGTCGTAATGGTCTAAGATTGTAGATATCAGACTCTCGACACACGGTCTAGATCTAATACGAAGTTTCAAAGGGTTCCTGAGGGCAAACGGGTTTAGAGTTTGATCCTAGATTTTAGGGTAACGTAGCGGTAACAATTCTAGAGGTTTTGGGTCTTACAGATCGTATTTAAAGTGATTGGTGCTAATTTTACAGGTAATCTAGTGTAGCGCTGGCTAATTCACGTTAAATTCTAAAGAATTAGGTTCTAAATGATTTCTTTGGCTTTGGAATTGGGTTCTGAGAGGTTACCAAGGTGTTATGATCGACCCATTGCCTAAGGACGTCTAACCCCAGGTTGGTAAAAATCTGGAGTGTTACATACATGGCTTAGCAGGATCCGCGGTCATCTGAAGGGGTCGTCAAGGGTATGCTTTTAGTCTCTGCATGCGTTGCACGTGTATTATTTGATTCTGGTGCATCGCATTCTTTTATCGATGAGAGTTTCTTCTGATTGACTGGCTTGCTGTTGGAGTCTGCTCACGAGGGTCTGTTAGTATCGACTCCTTGGGGAAGACTACAATGTTAGGCCGATTTTGCTCGTCTTGCCCCGTTCTAGTAGAGGATACCTTTCTGACTGACGATCTGTTTTCATTGCTGATGTCTGAGTTCGATGTCATCCTGGGCATGGATTAGCTTGTTGAGTACTATGCCATATTGGACTACTCTGCGAGGACAGTCACGTTCTGTATACCCGATGTGCCGCAGTTTCAGTTCATTGCAGAGCCCAGAGGAGAGTCGTTATCTTATTTGATGTCTTGCGCCGTTGAGGAGCCTGTTGCCGCTTGTATTGACTAGTTGCCCATGGTTTACGATCTTCCCAATGTATTTCAGGAGATTCCGAGATTACCACCTCGTCGACTCACTGAGTTTCAGATTGATCTCGTGCCCAGAATCGTGCCTATTTCGAAGGCTCCGTATCACATGGCACTGTTGGAGTTGCGGGAACTACAGAAGTAGTTGGACGAGTTACCTGAGTTAGGCTTTATCCCTCCGAGCAGTTCACCGTGGGGAGCACCGGTACTCTTCGTGAAGAAGAAGGATGGCTTGTTGAGACTCTTCATGGATTACTGCGAGCTCAATAAAGTCACGATCAAGAACAAGTACTCGCTCCCAAGGATTGATGATTTGTTCGATCAGCTACGGGGTGCACAATTCTTTTCAAAGATCAACCTGTGTTCCGGTTATCATCAAATTCGGGTCTGAGAGGAGGACATTCCGAATACAGCTTTCAGGACACACTACGATCATTTTGAGTTCCAACTCATGTCCTTCGGACTGACCAATGCACCTGTGGTATTCATGAAGTTGATAAACGAGGTCTTTCACCCTTATCTCGATCAGTTTGTTATAGTCTTCATCGATGACATTCTAATCTATTCAAGGACTAGTGAGGAGCACGAGCAGCACCTGAAGATTACTTTGCAGACCCTCCGCGCATATCAAGTGTATGCAAAGCAGGAGAAGTACAAGTTCTGGTAGGAGGAGGTGAATTTCCTCGGTCAAGTGGTGACGAGGGAGGGCGTTGCAGTGGACCCCTCAAAGGTTAAGGCAGTGTGTCAGTGGGGCCAGCTGTAATGCCCTGGAAAAATCTGTACTTGGACTCGAGTACCAACTCGACCAGAACTCGCGTAGGATTAATTCCTTTAGAAAATATGTGTAAGTTAGCTAGCGCAACGCTAGAGTAGCTGGGAAATAGTCCCTGATCACTTTAAATACGTTCTACAAGACCCAAAGCAAGTAGAACTAATGACGCTATAATACTCTAAAACCCCGACTCTAAACCGGTTTGTTCTTAGGACCTCTTTGAAACTTTGTATTGGATCTAGACAGCGCGTCGAAAGTCCGATACCTACAATCTTAGACCGTTATAACCGCCTAGATGGACTTGACAATCATTTCGAAAATCAAGTCCAACTGACATTCAGAGGCTATTTCATTGAGCCTGGAGTGAAGAGGGTGAGAATAGGGTTAGATTTGGAATTTGAAATTCAAATCTGGCACATGACTTGACGCGTTATTATTAAGCGTTATGACCGTCAGAATTCAGCCAAATTACACCCTTGGATCAGGAAAAATTTCTATTTCATATCATGAGACTAGTAGGCCTGATCTACATGCGGTGACCGCTGAACTGAAACTGAACTACCACGTGCGATCTACGAACACTACTGGTCTGAAAATGGGATGTGAGAGACATCCGACATGCATGAACTTAAGTCTAATCGCGTTCGGCCAAGGGACCTCCAGAAATGTCTTTTTGGACCGAAACAGCCCCGATTTGGTTAGGCATCAAGTGAACATTGTTCCCAAGCCTATTTTAGGAAAGTTTTAGGTTATAAAAGGGGCTTAAACCCTCACTTCTCTCACCCATCTAGATTTGCTAGAAACCCTAGCTAGTGTGAGAGAAAAGGTGAGAGATTGTGAGAGAGAGTGGGAGAGAATTTCCTGCTGCTTGCACTACGTGTTGCACGTGCTTAAGCAACACGCCTCAATCACTTTCCCGGTGATTTCGCCACGATTCTAGGTAAGAAAATACCCCAAATACTTGCTGATTTAAGGTTCCTTTGGTTCCTTAGCATGGTAGCTGATACATCTTGTAAAATAGGTTCCCGGTTCGCCGTAGACGAAGCGTACACGCTCCGTTCGAATCAATACACTTATAGGAGAAAAGGTGCGGATTTTAGACGCTTTGATTGACTGTTTTCAACCCTTTCAATGTCGTTTAATAGTAGATTATCGACGACAACGCCGTTTGACATGTACAACATGCTGTCCGTTTCCTGTTTCGTAAGCAGACGAAAAATATGAGATTTAGGGCATTTTAGTCATTTGTAGGAAATACTGTTTTCATCCATATTTTGCCGATGTGATTGACATGGCTTCTTTTCACATTAGGATACTAGGAATGCATGCATAATTAGTTTGGCAAAGAGATTCGCCTAAATGCGCACTTTGAGTCGACATACTATATGTAGACTTAAGTGTGTAGTATAAGTGTTTGAATAAATGTTTGTATTAGTATATATTGAATTAAATGGTGTTATGAATTAGTTTGAGAATGAATTCTCAAATGGTATGCTGATTTAAATGATTTCCTACATGTTGGCTATATGCATGATTTCATTATGTGTATGGAATGCATGTGCTAGATGATTTACTTAAGTTGTATGTTATAACATGTGTTAACATGCTCACATTGTTGTATTTCATTTCCATTACTCTTACATGATTACTGATGTGAATTCATAAATGTTTGGGACTATACTTAGTCCAGGCAGTCGGTAATTGAGTAAATTCGTGGTTGGCTTATCTTTGCCATGAACGACGCGTCGATGAACGCGAGTCATGTTTTGGAGTTGGCGGCAGTGGTTAGGCCACACGTGGTGTTTTACGCACTTCATGTCATTCGATTTGAGATGCGCTCGTACTAGTCGAGCCCGTCAAGTAACCTGACTGGCCTTTGTATGTTCACCTTGTTTGAGTCATAACTGCTTGAACCTAGGATACTAAACTTACCATTGTAAACCCTGTTAACCATGGTACCTTGATCCATAAAGACTCATGAGCCGGGCATGGTGGAATGGGACACCGTGGTCGAGCTGTCAGCCTACGCTGGGGCCACAAACCTCCCCGTAGTGACCAGTGAGCACCTATGACTCGTGAGCAGATTATGGTGGTATGGGACACTATATTCTTGGTGTCGGCCTACACTGATCAGGCGACGAGTCCTTTGTAGTGACCACGAGCGTATTCTGAGTCTATGGGAGGCGACGACCCTTCCGTAGCAGTGAGAGTACAGTAGGCCTGTATTGATAAGGTGTTGGGGGAGCGGTGCAACGAGTGCGAGCAACAGCCCTGACAGCCCTTGCAGCGACCTACAAAATATACATCGTATGAGATTACTAGGAGTGACGACCCTAGACAGGATCTGTGTTGGGATTGATATAAGGGAAGTACCTTAGTTTCCCAATATTGCTGTATGAAAAGGACTAATAATAACTCGATAATCATATCAACATCACATTGCATGTGCTTGGAAGATGTGGAGCACTGAGCGGTAAGCAAGCATGCCATGGACGCAGATGGTGCCGTATGAGGGAGAATGTCGGTGAGGGCATCTATCATGTTATGTCATATTGCATTAACAACAGTATTAGGATTGTTTGATTTACTGCTTTACTATTGTCACATGATTGATTTGAGAACATGCTAATCTTTGCTCTATTATTCCACTAAGTTAGCTACTCACTCCCACATTACGGGATGGTGTTTGCAACACCCACCAGACCCTGTCTTGGATGCAGGTGAGGCAGCGATTCAGGAGGCAGAGCCGGATTATGATGAGGACTAGGACGAGTTTTCATATATGCAGTACCACGACGGCTTTGCTTAGGTGGCCTGGATTGACATGACAACTCAGTGGGAATATTTTTGACATTTGATTTCTGTTTATTTACATATATATGAGACTCAGAGATGTATTCATACTTTCGAGACAGTTGAGATCTATTTTGTTTTCCAAACAGTGATATGTATATTCTTTAGTCTTCCGCTTGCTTTTATCACTAGATCTGGAGTATGAATTGCAGTTTTGGTATACTTTTACTCATGTGAATGCTTTAACTCAGAAAATATTTAATCATAATCATTTTTATTGCATAAGTGACGGTCTGGAACTCGGGAGTTGAGTTTATACATGACCCCCGATTTTCAGGGCGTTACAAGTTGGTATCAGAGCATGAATGAGATTATACCAGGCCTGGGTTATGGTCACGCGACGTACGCTATCACTTCCTTTGACTTAGGTGGGTGCGAGAAAGGTCTACAAACACTTATAGGATTGCAGATTCGCCAATAGGCGAAGTCTATTCGTATCGATCGCGCGATCGAGTCCGTAACGCATCTAGGGTCGCGTGAAGCGACTTCAGTAGCTCCTAGATTGTAGGTAGGTAGGTTGAGACGTTCTTTGAACGGTTCTAAACCCGTAAATATAAATCCTTGGGCTGTGAGGCAACCACAACCCTTACATTCAACCGCTAGGGCTTAAAAAACCCCGTTTCACCTAATTTCTTCAAAATTCTTCCTCTCCCCACTCCATTCTTCAATTATTTCTCTAAATTTTCATGTTAGGCATTGATACTAATGTGAAAATGATATAAAATCATACTTTAACAAAATTTTACAGTGAATAGTAAAATTTTATGAAAACTGGCCATTAGGCCATTCTAAGTTTGCAATCTTTAGAAAATAATGGGCTAGATGGATGTATTAGCTCCTTCTACCCCAAAATAATATGCTACATGATGGGAGATTGCATTCAGGTTTGAAGACTGGCCCCGGAAAGCCCCGAATGAATGTTTAGGCCTCCCTAGGCCAATCTACAATGAACTAGGGTGAGGCCCATATATATCTGGGACCTCCAGGGCAGGGGGGACCCAACCCACCAGGCCAGACCGACCGAATCCACCACCGGTCGGCGATGCATCGCCTTACAGTGGGGCCCACTTACTGTAAAATTTGGGCGCACGCCCTTATGTGGCTAGTACATCCCTCCCACATAGCGTCCGTCCGTCGAAAACTCCTAAAAAGGGTACTTCCTTCACAAACAGCCCCTCCCAAGCCTCCATTTTTATTTTTCTTGCTGCCCTATCTTAAAACGCAGCTCCAAATCCCTTCCAATCCCATTTCTTGCTAAAACCGACCCTATCCCATCCCTTCATAATGATTTGCTACTCCTCTTTCAAAACTCGTCCGTTGGAGCTCCTACAACCCCCAAAACGTGCTGAAATCGTGTGGAGCTCTATTCTCCTTTTTCCTTCTCTTTTCTTTTTGAAAATCTAGCCTAAGGGAGCTTGAAGCATCCCTCTACAACGCCTAGATTCCCTTTTGTCCGTTTGGGCAGCCATTTCTCCCCATTTCCCTCACTTTTCATGGCTATTGTTGAAGCCATTTTGGGTTTTTTCTCTCTCCACCATCCTCTCTTTGATGGGGAAGAGAAAGACCGCAGCGGATGAGGCTGGGCCTAGTCGCCCTGCGCAATCAAGAAGACCGAGGGGTGGCGCGCTAGCTCAAGCGCCGCCGCAATTCCAAGCATAGCCCGAGAATTCCATACAGAGCGGGATTTGGATCCTCATGCTCAAATTGGGCGTGTGATATTAGCAGAGATGCCTCACGGTGAATTGTAACGCCATGAAAATCGGGGGTCGTGTATAAACTCAACTCCCGAGTTTCAGACCGTCACTTATGCAACAAAATGATTATGATTCAATGTTGTCTGAGTTAAAGCATTCACATGAGTAAAAGTATACCAAAACTGTAATTCATACTCCAGATCCAGTGATAAAAGCAAGCGGAAGACTAAAGAATATATATATCACTGTATGGAAAACAAAGTAGATCTCGACTGTCACTAAAGTATGAATACATCACTGAGTGTCATATACATATAAATGATAAAAATAAGTGTCCAAAAGAGTCCCACTATGAAGTCCCATCAACTGTAACGCCCGTGAAAAATCCGTACTTGGGCTCGAGTACCAACTCGACCCGAAATCGCGTAGAATTAAATTCCATGGAAATTAAGCGTAAGTTAGCTAGCACAATGCTAGAGTAGCTGGAAAATAGTCCCTGATCACTTTAAATACATTCTACAAGACCCAAATCGAGTAGAACAAACAACTCTACAATACTCTATAACCTCGGATCAAACTCTAAGCGGGTTTGTCCTCTGGACCACTTTGAATTCTTGTATTGGATTTAGACCGCGCGTCGAAGGCCCGATACTTCCTATCTTAGACCGTTAGAACCGCCCAGCTGGACTTGACAATCATTTCAAAAATCAAGTCAAACCGATAATCACAGACTATTTCGTTGAACCCGGACTGAAGAGACCGCGAACAGGGACAGAATTGGAATTTCAAATTTAAATCTGGCACACGACTTGACGCGTCAGTATTAAGCGTTCTGACCGTTGGAATTCATCCAGATTACACCCTTGGATCAGGAAAAATTTCTATTTATTATCATGAGACTTTCAGCCCTGATCTACGTGCGGTGACCGCTGAACTGAAACTGGTCCGCCACGTGCGATCTGCGAACCCTGCCAGAATGAAAACTTAATACGTGCTACATCTGGTACGCATGAGCTTAAGTCCTATCGCAATCGACCGGGGGACCACCAGAAAGCAGCTTTTGGACCGAAACAGCCCCGAAATGGATAGGCACCAAGTAAACTTCGTTCCGGAGCCTGTTTCTGGCATTTTTAAGCTTATAAAAGGGGTTGAAACCCTCATTTCTCTCTCCCATCCGAAAATTACAAACCCTAGAGAAAAGCAGAGAGAGTTTGAGAGAGAGATTGGAAGGGATTTTTTTCGTTTTCGAGCCGCCGATTGTTACTGTTTCAGCAACTCTTCCCAATCACCTGGACGGTGATTTCTCCACTTTTTCAGGTATGGAACGACCCTAAATGTTGCTGATTTAGGGATTACTTGGATTCGTAGCGTGTTAGCTAACGTATTTCATAAAACAGGTTCTCCTACTGCAGTAGACGAAGCGTACACGCTCCGTTCAAAATCCCGCATCCGTAAGAGACTAGGTGAGGATTTTAGACGTTTTGATTGACGGTTTACAACGCTTTCAATGTCGTTTAATAGTAGATTATCGACGACACCGCCGTTTGACATGTACAACATGCTCTCCGTTTCCTGTTTCGTAAATTAACGAAGAATATGAGATTTAGGGCATTTTAGTCATTTGTAGGAAGTATGGTCTACATTCATATTTTGCTGACGTGATTGACATGGTTTGTTGTCACATTAGGGAGTTAGGAATGCTTGCATAATTAGTTTGGCGAAGAGATTCACCTAGTTGCGCACTTTGGGTCGACATACTATATGTAGACTTAAGTGTGTAGTGTATGTGTTTGTATAAATGCTTGTATTAGTATGTATTGAATTAAATGATGTTATATAGTAGTTTGAGATTGATTTCTTAGTTAATATGCTGACCTAAATAATTTCCTACATGTTGACCATATGCATGATTTCATTACATGCATGGAAAGTATGTGTTGAAGATTTGCTTAAGTTGAATGTTATAACATGTGTTAACATGCTCATATGATTATATTTCAATTCCAATACCTTTACATATATTGCTAATGTGATTCCATAAATGTTTGGGACTAGACTTAGTCCAGGCAGTCGGTAACCAAGCAAATTCGTGGCTGACTGGTCATAGCCACGAACGACGCGTCGATGAACGTGATTCGTGTTTAGAGTTGGCGGCAGTGGTTAGGCCACGCGAAGTGTTTTACGCACTTCATGTCGTTCGAATTGAGATGCGGTCGCGCTAGTCGAGCCCGTCAAGCAACCCGACTGGCCGATGTATGTTCACCTTGTATGAGTCATAACTGCTTGAACCTAGGGTACTGAACTTACCACTGAAAACTCTGTTAACCATGGTACCTTGATCCACGAAGACTCATGAGCCGGGCATGGTGGTATGGGACACCGTGGTCGAGCTGTCGGCCTACGCTGGGGCCACAAACCTCCCCGTAGTGACCAGTGAGCACCTAGACTCGTGAGCAGATTATGGTGGTATGGGACACTATATTCTAGCTGTCGGCCTACACTGATCAGGTGACGAGCCCTTTGTAGTGACCGCGAGCGTATTCTGAGTCCACGGGAGGTGACGACCCTTCCGTTGCAGTAGAGTACGGTAGGCCTGTATTGATAAGGTGATGGGGGAGCGGTGCAACGAGTGCGAGCAATAGCCCTGGCAGCCCTTGTAGTGACCTACGAAATACACATCGTATGAGATTACTAGGAGTGACGACCCTAGACAAGATCTGTGTTGGGATTGATACAAGGAAAGTACCTTAGTTTCCCAATCCTGCTGTTTGAATAAACTAATAACAACTTGGAAATCATATCACC
Organism: Magnolia kwangsiensis; assembly: GCA_037074715.1. NCBI lineage: Eukaryota > Viridiplantae > Streptophyta > Magnoliopsida > Magnoliales > Magnoliaceae > Magnolia > Magnolia kwangsiensis. Next base: position 78,091,009 of record CM073578.1, read on the forward strand.
ATAGCATTGCATGTGCTTGGAAGATGTGGAGCACTCTAGGGAGTGTGGCATGCCACTGTCATAAGATGTTGCCGTATGAGGGAGATCATCGGTGAGGGCATACATCACGTCATGTCATCTTGCATTAACAACAGTATTAGGATTGTCTGATTTACTGCTTTACTATTATCGCATGATTGAATTGTGAATATGCTAATCCTTGCTCTATGATTCCACTGAGTTGATCACTCATTCCCACGTTACGGGATGGTGTTTGCAACACCCACCAGACCCTGTTGTAGATGCAGGTGAGGCTGAGATCCAGGAGGTGGAGCCAGAGATCGACGAGGACCAGGACGAGTTCTCGTATATGCAGTATCACGACAGCTTCCCGTAGGTGACCTGGATCGAGGGGACTTCGGTGGGACTATTTTGAACATTATTTTTTGTTTATATAAATGTATATGAGACTCAGAGATGTAGTCATACTTTAGAGACAGATGAGATTTACTTTATTTTTCCATACAGTGATATATATATTGTTTAGTCTAAACACTCCGACCTTCATTTCTTTCTTATCCATTTCATGTTAAGCATCAAACCTAATGTGAAAATAACACAAATTAATACTTTCACAAAATTTTACAGTGAATAGTAAAATTTCATGAAAAATGGCCATAAGGCCATTCTAACTTCACTTTATTTAGCAACTAAGGATCTAGATAGATGTACTGGATCCTTCTACCCCAAATTCATATGCTGCATCATAGGGTTTGGTAATCGGGATTGCGATGTAGTCCCGGAAAGCCCCGAACACATATTTGGGCTCATACAGATCAAAATACAATGAACCAGGGGGTGGGCCATATATTTTTGGACTCCTTGGATCATGGGGGACCAGACCCATGTGGTCCCACCGGCCAACTTGGAGGTTGGCCGGCGATGCCATCGCCGGTCCGGCGATGCATCACCGACCGGTGGGGCCCTTTTGCCATGAATTTTGGGCACACGCCCTTAAATGGGGTGTACATCCTCCCCATGTACCTCCCATCCCACGAAAATTTCTAAAACATCCCCCTCCTTCACAAACAGCCCTCCCCTAAGCCCTATTCTCATTTTCCAGCAGCCATTTCCAAACTTCGGCGTCTCAAATCACTCCTAGGTCCCTCCTTGGCCAAAACCAACCACCACCCATCACTTATTGGGAGTTGAAAATCCCTCTTCTTGAAGATCTCACCATTTGGAGCTCCAAAAATCCCCAAATAGAGCTGAAATCGTGAGGTGCTCCATTCTACCTTTTTGTTTGCATTTCTCCTTGAAATTATAGCCTTGGGAAGCTTGAAGCATCCCTCTACGATGCCTAGATTTCCTTTTTCCAGATTGGGCAGCCACTTCTCCGCATTTTTACCGTTTTTCATGGCTTTCGTGGAAGCCATTTTGGGCCTTTTATCACTCTCATCCATCATATCTTTGATGGGTAAGAGGAAAACCGCAACAGACGAGGCTGGGCCGAGCCGCCCTGCTCGATCGAGAAGACCACGGGGTGGTGCCGCAAGTTCAAACGCCGCCGCAGGTCCAACTACAGTCCTGGAGTGCCGTACAAAGCGGGATTTAGATCCCCATGCACACCTTGGGCGAACAATTCTATCGGAGATGCCTCATGGCCAATACACTGATCGCAAAGTGTTATTTGAGGCGGACGTAGATGGACGATTGTTCGGAGAGTATCTGTTGTTCGAACGCATTGAAGCTGCGCATTGGGGTCCGATCTTTGAAGCTCGCGCTCGTGCTAATGTGAGCACTGTTCGTGCCTTCTACGCAAGTATCCAGAATCCTACCTTGGAGCCTTTATAGTTCAAAATCCCTTTTGGTAGAGATCGGATGGCTACGATCGATGTTCGGTTGGTTGCGCGACTTCTCAACGTGCCTCTAGGTGATGTGCATCCTAGTGAGAAGAATCTGAGGACTAGACGTGAACGAGATCGCCCCACCAGGTTTCTGTGCGGTAAGTTGGTCCCATGGCAGCCTAATAATAGCCTCAAGGCGACGTATATGTCTGAGGATTTGCGCCTGCTGCACCATATCTGCACGTTCAATGTTTATCCCAGGTCGACGAACCGCATTGAATGCACACGTCTTATGGTCGATTTCTTATATCTGGTGGCCCAGGGAGAGAACGTATGTATGGCCACTTTCATCTTACGGCAGATAGTTCTCATAGCCAGGTCAAGAAGAACATCCGAATCGCTTCCCTTTGGCCGACTTATTTGTAAGATTGCGCTTGAGTTTGCCTATAGACTTGGGCCGAAATTGCCGGTATCGATTCACACCATTGATGAGTCGACAATGGTCAAGATGAAGATTGGGTCACAATACCGTGAAAATCAACTTGAAAGGGATAGTGAGGATGACTTTGATGATGAGGAAGATCAAAGCGAAGAAGAACCTAGAGCAGAGGTTCAAGAAGAAGCTCAGGAAGAGACAGAAGAGGAGGCTCAGGATACAGATGAGAGCCCTTCTCCTTCTGCGCAGGCTACTATCTACGATCGCATTGCTCGGATGGAGGAGAGTCAGGCCGCTTTACGAAGGGAAGTCCAAGAACTTCGCGCAGAAGTCGCTGATGCAAAGGCCGTTACAAAGAAGAAATTTGGCAAGGTGACTCGCACCTTGAAGGCGATCCTGTGTTGCTTACAGGATAAGGGTGCTCCTCCTCCGTCACCAGACTCCGACTAGCGATGCGATCTTTGATGTTATTATCAGTAGTTAGTCATTTCCTACTTTATGTGTGTAAGCCTGTTAGGGCTAGTGCTTTGCTTATGTTGCTGTTGCTTAACTGTCTTAATTCCCATGTATTTCTCGTCATGATGCTTGTTAGGATATATCCCTTGTATTGTGACAATTTTGGTTAAATGAAATGCATGGAATTCCTTTGACTCCTTATGTGAATGATTGCGGTGTATTTGTGCTAATGAGACTGACAAGGTTGCGCCCTATTTTGAATATAGGGAATGCCGCCTAAGGCTACGCGGAGCACGGTTCGGCTTGCATTGACAGAGCATATGGATCAGACTCCTTCGCAGTCTGGCACCCATGCGGACCCTGCTTTGGGCCCGGTTCCTGAGGCAGTTCGATCGTCTCAGCCTGCTGCTGGTCCTACAGATGGACCACCGCCATTTACGCCATCAGTCAGAGAGCCATATCGCGCATCTACCTCCACACAGCATCCGCCACAGCCTGCTCCACCTCCCGATAGATTCGAGAGATGATGGCTATGATGCTGCAGCAGCAGTAGCTTTTGACTACCATCGTGGGGACATTAGCCCAGGGTGGGGGTGCGGCTACATCTACTCCACCTGTACCACCTGCGCATCCAGCTGAGGATGCCTATACATACACCCAGGATGAGGGAATGGCTCATCCTGTGCCGCCTGCTTTCCCTGCGGGGAATCCTGTCGACACACGGGGCCTATTGGAGCGATTTCAGCGCTTGCGGCCTCCTACTTTCACGGGTTCTCATAGACCCGAGGAGGCTGAGTACTGGCTCGACCGGGTGTCAAACATCTTGCGGATGTTGCATTGCACCGAGGCCGAGCAGGTAGAGCTGGCTACCTTCCTGTTTGAGAGAGATGCCAGCATGTGGTGGGATAGCGTACTGCGGACCGTTGCCGTAGACTTTGTATGGACGTGGGCAGCATTTGAGTTCCGCTTCCATGAGAAGTATTATCCCCAGACTTACAGGAACGACAAGGAGATAAGTTTCTCCGTCTCAGACAGGCAGCGATGACAGTTACAGAGTATGAGCATCGGTTCACGGAGTTGGGCAGGTACGTCCCGACGATCCTAGCTGATGAGCAGAGGCGCATACGGCGCTTTTTGGAGGGTTTACAACCGGATATTCGGTCGAAGATGTGTTGTGTTAGCATTCCCTCCTATGCGGAGTTGATTCACATGTCCATACGGGCAGAGCAGGACGTGGATCGACTTGCGCAATCTCGTGGCCCGGCTGCTTCTAGGCCATGACCAGACTTGCCAGACAGGCCCTTTGCGGGCAAGAGGCCTCGCATTGATCATCCTACTAGGACTACGACGCTTGTACCACCGTTTCGACGCCCTGACTTGACATGTACATACTGTGGGAGGACAGGCCACTTGGCGCAGAGCTGCATTTTGAGGATGCAGGACAGTGGGTTCTCACCGCCGCAGAAGATTGACCGTGTACGTCCACAGGTGATATCAGCACTGCCTATACGGTCAGCTCCTGCGCATCCTTCTTTCAGACCTCCGGTATCGCAGATTAGACAGCCTCCACGGCCCTTGACACAGCGGTCGAACCGGCCACAGCAGGCTCGGGTTCATGCATTGACAGCTGAGGCAGCTGCGACGTCGACTTTCCAGCATTCAGCCTTCAAGGTCACGGCCCATATTGGAGGTACTCCCGTTCTTGTCATGGTGGACACTGGTTCCACGATTTCTTTGATATCGCGTGCCGTAGTCAGGCGTCTTGGGGTACAGACTATCACTATGGAAAGCATGCGAGTCTTTACAGCTCATGGAGATTATTCGGATGTCACTCAGATGTGTGAGGGTTGTTTAGTTGATCTGGGAGGCAGGACGATGACTCTGAATCTTGTCGTCGATCCCTCGCTCGTTTATCTCGACGTCATTCTTGGCATGGACTGGTTGACTGCAACGAGAGCCGAGATTGACTGCGAGGCTCGTATGGTGACGGTGTACGAGCCTGAGGGAACGCCTTTCACGTTTTCAGTACGGGTAAATCTTCCTTTCCGCATACTTAGCTACGCCACTTTATTGCGCGACGCTGGTGCTCAGGTACTCGAGCATGTGCCAGTCGTTTCTGAGTTCGAGGATCTGTTCAGGAAGATCCCTGGGTTGCCGCCCCAACGTAAGATCGATTTTACTATCGATCTGGTTCCTAGTTCTACACCCGTCTCACTGCCGATGTATCGCATGGCACCATGTGAGATGGAGGAGTTGAGGACGCAGATTGATGGTCTGCTAGAGCTTGGCCTTATACGGCCTAGCGTGTCACCTTGGGGAGCACCGGTCTTGTTCTTGAAGAAGAAGGATGGTTCGATGCGATTGTGTATTGATTATCGCAGGCTGAACCAGCTCACAGTGAAGAATAAGTACCCTTTGCCCAGGATCGATGACTTGTTTGATCAGTTGAGAGGAGCGCAGTACTTCTCGAAGATTGATCTTCAGTCGGGATATCATCAGCTGCGCGTCAGGGATGAGGACGTGCAGAAGACAGCATTCAGGACCAGTTTTGGCCACTACGAGTTCCTCGTGATGTCGTTCGATCTCACGAACGCACCGGCCGTGTTCATGGATCTGATGAACCGGGTATTTCAGCCTTTCCTCTATCGATTCGTCGTTGTCTTCATTGACGACATTTTGGTGTACTCTAGGAGTCGAGAGGAGCATGAGGAGCACTTGCGTTTGGTTATTGATACGCTCAGACGGCATCAGTTGTTCGCACAGTACAAGAAGTGCGACTTCTGGAAGCAGGAGGTGAAGTTTCTAGGACACGTGGTGTCCAAGGATGGCATGGCAGTTGACCTGTCTAAGGTAGCTGCGGTGCAGGACTGGGAGCAACCTGGTTCTGTCACTGAGGTGAGGAGCTTCTTGGGTCTCGCTGGCTACTATCGGCACTTCATACAGGACTTCTCGAAGATCGCGAGACCCTTATCTCAGTTGACACGGAAGGATGTGAAGTTCGCCTGGAATGATAAGGCGGAGTCAGCTTTTCAGGAGCTGAAGGACAGACTTACGTCTGCCCCTGTGCTAGTATTGCCAGAGCAAGGGGTTAGATACACTATATACACTGACGCGTCTAGCATTGGTTTGGGTTGTGTCCTTATGCAGAGGGACAGGGTAATTTCGTATGCCTCGAGACAATTAAGGAAGCACGAGGAGAATTACCCTACACACGACCTAGAGTTGGCAGCCGTTATATTCGCACTGAGACTCTGGAGACATTACCTCTACGGAGAGGAGTTCGAGCTCTTTTGCGACCACAAGAGCCTCAAGTACATATTCACGCAGTGAGACTTGAATATGAGGCAGCGGACGTTGAAGGACTTCAAGTTTGAAGTCTCTTACCATCCTGGGAAGGCGAACCTTGTGGCTGATGCGTTGAGCCGCAAGAAGGTGATAGAGTTTGCGGCTCCGCTGATGGTTGCCGAGTGGGATATGGTTGAGTTTTTGCGAGACTTTGAGCAGAAACTCACCGTACAGGAGCCGTTTGAGTTCATCGCACATGTACAGGTGCGATCTCAGATCGATGACCGAGTCATCGAGGCGCAGGGGGACGATGCGCATCTTACTGAGCTTCGAGAGCAGGCCAGTGATGATGCTGACGCCGACTGGCGAGTTGGTATGGATGGGGGCTTACGTTACCGTGGCCGCCTATGCGTCCCAGATGTCCCTGACTTGAGACGAGAGATTCTCGAGGCTGCGCATTCTACTAGACTCGCGATGCATCCAGGCAGCACCAAGATGTATTGTGATGTGAAGAGGACGTATTGGTGGGAAGGTATGAAGACCCATATAGCTGAGTTCGTGTCCCGTTGTCTCACTTGTCAGCAGGTGAAGGCAGAGCACCGCCGACCACCTGGACTTTTGCAGCCGATGCCGATTGCAGAGTGGAAGTGGGATTTCATTTCCATGGACTTCATTTTTGGGTTGCCGAAGACGAGGAAGGGGCATGATTCCATTTAGGTGATCGTCGACCGATTGACGAAGTCGGTGCACTTCCTACCGATCAGAGTTACGAATTCTGCAGACGAGCTGGCTAGATTGTACATCCGAGAGATTGTGCGTCTGCATGGAGTTCCGTTGGAGATCGTGTCGGACAGAGACACGCGGTTCACTTCTATTTTCTGGACTCGCATTCAGGAGGCTATGGGTGTGAAGTTGAAGTTCAGTACTGCCTTCCACCCACAGACGGACGGACAGACGGAGCGAGTAAACTAGATCCTGGAGGACATGTTGCGAGCTTGCTCATTGGACTTCAAGGACAGTTGGGATGACTGTCTTGCATATGTGGAGTTTGCGTACAACAATAGCTTCCAGGCGAGTATCGGTATGACACCTTATGAGGCGCTGTATGGGCGACCTTGTCGCGCACCGTATTGCTGGTTAGAGGTCGGTGAGCATAGCTTAATTGGCCCAGAGTTGGTGCAGGCGATGTCAGAGAAGATTGATATTATTCGACGTCGGCTTCTTACAGCGCAGAGCAGACAGAAGAGCTACGCCGATACGAGACGACGGCCACTAGAGTTCACAGTCGGGGATCACGTGTTTTTGCGAGTTTCCCCTATGAAGGGAGTCCTTCGGTTCGGGAAGAAGGGGAAGCTGGCACCGCGATTCATTGGTCCATTCCAGATCCTCGATCGTGTGGGAGCAGTGGCTTACCGATTGGCTTTACCCACGCCCCTCGCGAGCGTTCACAACGTATTTCATGTTTCTATGCTGAAGAAGTACGTTGCTGATCCTTCCCATATCATCAGATGGGATCAGGTGCAGTTAGGAGAGGATGTTACTTATACCCTGCGACCGACACGCATCTTAGATAGGAAGGAGCAGGTACTGCGTAGCAAGGTGATTCCCCTTGTGAAGGTATTGTGGACGCATCATTCTGAGGAGGAGGCTACTTGGGAGACAGAAGCCGAGATCAGAAAGAACTACCCACAGCTTCTCGAGGAGTACGAAAAGATACAAATTTCGAGGATGAAATTATTTGTTAAGGGGGGTAGATTGTAACGCCCATGAAAAATCCGTACTTGGGCTCGAGTACCAACTCGACCCGAAATCGCGTAGAATTAAATTCCATGGAAATTAAGCGTAAGTTAGCTAGCGCAACGCTAGAGTAGCTAGGAAATAGTCCCTGATCACTTTAAATACGTTCTACAAGACCCAAATCGAGTAGAACAAACAACTCTACAATACTCTATAACCTCGGATCAAACTCTAAGCAGGTTTGTCCTCTGGACCACTTTGAATTCTTGTATTGGATTTAGACCGCGCGTCGAAGGCCCGATACTTCCTATCTTAGACCGTTAGAACCGCCTAGCTGTACTTGACAATCATTTCGAAAATCAAGTCAAACCGATAATCACAGACTATTTCGTTGAACCCGCACTGAAGAGACTGCGAACAGGGACAGAATTGGAATTTCAAATTCAAATCTGGCACACGACTTGACGCGTCAGTATTAAGCGTTCTGACCGTCGGAATTCATCCAGATTACACCCTCGGATCAGGAAAAATTTCTATTTATTATCATGAGACTTTCAGCCCCGATCTACGTGCGGTGACCGCTGAACTGAAACTGGTCCGCCACGTGCGATCTGCGAACCCTGCCAGACTGAAAACTTAATACGTGCTACATCTGGTACGCATGAGCTTAAGTCTGATCGCAATCGACCGGGGGACCACCAGAAACCAGCTTTTGGACCGAAACAGCCCCGAAATGGATAGGTACCAAGTAAACTTCGTTCCGGAGCCTGTTTCCGGCGTTTTTAAGCTTATAAAAGGGGTTGAAACCCTCATTTCTCTCTCCCATCCGAAAATTGCAAACCCTAGAGAAAAGGAGAGAGAGTTTGAGAGAGAGATTGGAAGGGATTTTTCCCGTTTCCGAGCCGCCGATTATTACTGTTTCAGCAACTCTTCCCAATCACCTGGATGGTGATTTCTCCACTTTTTCAGGTATGGAACGACCCTAAATGTTGCTGATTTGGGGATACTTGGATTCGTAGCGTGTTAGCTAACGTATTTCGTAAAACAGGTTCTCCTACTGCCGTAGACGAAGCGTACACGCTCCGTTCAAAATTCCACATCCGTAAGAGACTAGGTGAGGATTTTAGACGCTTTGATTGACGGTTTACAACGCTTTCAATGTCGTTTAATAGTAGATTATCAACGGCACCGCCGTTTGACATGTACAACATGCTCTCCGTTTCCTGTTTCGTAAATTAACGAAGAATATGAGATTTAGGGCATTTTAGTCATTTGTAGGAAGTACGGTCTACATTCATATTTTGCTGACGTGATTGACATGGTTTGTTGTCGCATTAGGGAGTTAGGAATGCTTGCATAATTAGTTTGGCGAAGAGATTCGCCTAGTTGCGCACTTTGGGTCGACATACTATATGTAGACTTAAGTGTGTAGTGTATGTGTTTGTATAAATGCTTGTATTAGTATGTATTGAATTAAATGATGTTATATAGTAGTTTGAGATTGATTTCTTAGTTAATATGCTGACCTAAATGATTTCCTACATGTTGACCATATGCATGATTCCATTACATGCATGGAAAGTATGTGTTGAAGATTTGCTTAAGTTGAATGTTATAACATGTGTTAACATGCTCATATGATTATATTTCAATTCCAATACCTTTACATATATTGCTAATGTGATTCTATAAATGTTTGGGACTAGACTTAGTCCAGGCAGTCGGTAACCGAGCAAATTCGTGGCTGACTGGTCATAGCCACGAACGACGCGTCGATGAACGTGATTCGTGTTTAGAGTTGGCGGCAGTGGTTAGGCCACGCGAAGTGTTTTACGCACTTCATGTCGTTCGACTTGAGATGCGGTCGCGCTAGTCGAGCCCATCAAGCAACCCGACTGGCCGATTTATGTTCACCTTGTATGAGTCATAACTGCTTGAACCTAGGGTACTGAACTTACCACTGAAAACCCTGTTAACCATGGTACCTTGATCCACGAAGACTCATGAGCCGGGCATGGTGGTATGGGACACCGTGGTCGAGCTGTTGGCCTACGCTGGGGCCACAAACCTCCCCGTAGTGACCAGTGAGCACCTAGACTCGTGAGCAGATTATGGTGGTATGAGACACTATATTCTAGCTGTCGGCCTACACTGATCAGGCGACGAGCCCTTTGTAGTGACCGCGAGCGTATTCTGAGTCCACGGGAGGCGACGACCCTTCCGTTGCAGTAGAGTACGGTAGGCCTGTATTGATAAGGTGATGGGGGAGCGGTGCAACGAGTGCGAGCAACAACCCTGGCAGCCCTTGCAGTGACCTACGAAATACACATCGTATGAGATTACTAGGAGTGACGACCCTAGACAGGATCTGTGTTGGGATTGATACAAGGAAAGTACCTTAGTTTCCCAATCCTGCTGTTTGAATGGACTAATAACAACTTAGAAATCATATCGCCATAGCATTGCATGTGCCTGGAAGATGTGGAGCACTCTAGGGAGTGTGGCATGCCGCGGTCGTAAGATGTTGCCGTATGAGGGAGATCGTCAGTGAGGGCATACATCACGTCATGTCATCTTGCATTAACAACAGTATTAGGATTGTCTGATTTACTGCTTTACTATTATCGCATGATTGAATTGTGAATATGCTAATCCTTGCTCTATGATTCCACTGAGTTGATTACTCATTCCCACGTTACGGGATGGTGTTTGCAACACCCACCAGACCCTGTTGTAGATGCAGGTGAGGCTGAGATCCAGGAGGTGGAGCCAGAGATCGACGAGGACCAGGACGAGTTCTCATATATGCAGTATCACGACGGCTTCCCGTAGGCGACTTGGATCGAGGGGACTTCAGTGAGACTATTTTGAACATTATTTTTTGTTTATGTATATGTATATGAGATTCAAAGATGTAGTCATACTTTGGAGACAGATGAGATTTATTTTGTTTTTTCATACAGTGATATATATATTGTTTAGTCTTCCGCTTGCTTTTATCACTGGATCTGAAGTATGAATTGCAGTTTTGGTATACTTTTACTCATGTGAATGCTTTAAATCAGACAACATTGAATCATAACCATTTTTGTTGCATAAGTGATGGTCTGGAACTCGGGAGTTGAGTTTATACACGACCATCGATTTTAAGGGTGTTACATCAACCTAGGTCACCTAAGCAAAGCCATCATGAAACTGCATGTATGAGAACTCGTCCTGGTCCTCATCAAAGTCTGGCTCTGCCTCCTGAATCTCAGCATCACCTGCATCTAAAACAGGGTCTGGTGGGTGTTGCAAACACCATCCCGTAACGTGGGAATGAGTAATCAACTCAGTGGAATTATAGAGCAAAGATTAGCATGTTCACAAATCAATCATGCGATAATAGTAAAACAGTAAATCAGACAATCCCAATACTGTTGTTAATGCAATATAACATGACATGATGGATGCCCTCATCGACATTCTCCCTCATACGGCACCATCTTCGTCCGTGGCATGTGTGCATCCCGCTCAGTGCTCCACATCTTCCAGGCACATGCAATGTAATGGTGATATGATTGTCAAGTTGTTATTAGTCCATTCAAACAGCAAGATTGGGAAACTAAGGTACTTCCCTTATATCAATCCCAACACAGATCCTGTCTAGGGTCGTCACTCCTAGTAATCTCCTATGATTTATATTTTGTAGATCGCTGCAAGGGCTGCCAGGGCTGTTGCACGCACTCGTTGCTCCGCTCCCCCATCACCTTATCAATACAGGCCTACTGTACTCTACTGCTACTGAAGGGTCGTCGCCTCTCGTAGACTCAGAATACGCTCGCGGTCACTACAAAGGACTCGTCGCCTGATCAGTGTAGGCCGACAGCTAGAATATAGTGTCCCATACCACCATAATCTGCTCACGAGACTAGGTGCTCACTGGTCACTACGGGAAGGTTTGTGGCCCCAGCGTAGGCCGACAGCTCGACCACGGTGTCCCATACCACCATGCCCGGCTCATGAGTCTTCGTGGATCAAGGTACCATGGTTAACAGGGTTTACAATGGTAAGTTCAGTACCCTAGGTTCAAGCAGTTATGACTCATGCAGGGTGAACATACATCGGTCAGTCGGGTTACTTGACGGGCTCGACTAGCGCGATCGCATCTCAAGTCGAACGACATGAAGTGCGTAAAACACTTCGTGTGGCCTAACCACTGCCGCCAACTCCAAAACACGGCTCGCATTCATCGACGCGTCGTTCGTGGCCAAGATAAGCCGACCACGAATTCGCTCGGTTGCCGACTGCCTGGACTAAGTATAGTCCCAAACAATTATGGAATCACATTAGCAAATCATATGAGAGTATTGGAATTGAAATCCAACCATGTGAGCATGTTAACACATGTTATAACATACAACTTAAGTAAATCTTCAAGCACATACATTTCATGCATATAATGAAATCATGCATATAGTCAACATGTAGGAAATCATTTATGTCAGCATATTAATTGAGAAATCAATCTCAAAATATTTCATAACATCATTTAATTCAATACATACTAATACAAGCATTTATACAAACACATACACTACACACTTAAGTCTACATATAGTATGTCGACCCGAAGTGTGCAATTAGGCGAATCTCTTCGCCAAACTAATTATGCACTTATTCCTAACATTCTAATTCGGCAATAATCCATGTCAATCACATCAGAAAAATATGAATGAAATCAGCACTTCCTACAAATGACTAAAATGCCCTAAATCTCATATTCTTCGTTGATTTACGAAACAGGAAACGGATAGCATGTTGTACATGTCAAATGGTGATGCCGCCAATAATCTACTATTAAAAGACATTGAAAGCGTTGGAAACCGTCAATCAAAGCGTCTAAAATCCTCACCTTGTCTCTTATGGATGTGTAAATTCGAACGGAGCGTATACGCTTCGTCTACGGCTACTAGAGGACCTGTTTTACAAGATCTATTAACTATCGAGCTATGGAATGAAAGAAACATCAAATCAGCAACTTTCTAGGGTTATTTCTTACCTAAAAATGAGGAGAAATCACCGGCTGAATGATGGAAGCGTGTTGCTAAAGCACGTGCAACAGGCGGTGCAAAGACAGGAAAATTCTCTCCTAATCTCTCTCTCAAACTCTCACCTTTTCTCTCTCCCAATCTAGGGTTTCTCTCAAATTCGGATGGGAGAGAGGAGTGAGGGTTTCAACCCCTTTTATAAGCTTAAAAATGCCCAAAATAGGCTCAGGTACAAAGTTTACTTAGGGCATATCCAAATCGGGGCTGTTTCGGTCCAAGAGATGATTTCTGGTGGTCCCTTGGCCGAATGCGATCGGACTTAAGTTCATGCATACCAGATGTAGCACGCACCAAGTTTTCAGTCCGGCAAGGTTCGCAGATCGCACGTGGCGGTCCAGTTTCAGTTCAGCGGTCACCGCACGTAGATCAGGGCTGCAAGTCTCATGATATGAAATAGAAATTTTTCCTGATCCGAGGGTGTAATCTGGCTGAATTCTGACGGTCAGAACGCTTAATACTGACACGTCAAGTCATGTGCCAGATTTAAATTTTAAATTCCAAATTTGTCCCCATTCGCACTCTCTTCAGTCCGGGCTCAATGAAATAGCCTGTGATTATTGGTTGGACTTAATTTTCGAAATGATTGTCAAGTCCAGCTAGGCAGTTCTAACGGTCTAAGATAGGAGGTTTCAGACTTTCGACGCGCGGTCTAGATCCAATACAAAATTTCAAAGTGGTCTAGAGAACAAACTTGCTTAGAGTTTGATCCGAGGTTATAGAGTATTATAGAGTCATTGGTTCTACTCGATTTAGGTCTTGTAGAATGTATTTAAAGTGATCAGGGACTATTTCCCAGCTACTCTAGCGTTGCGCTAGCTAACTTAGTCATATTTTCTAAAAGAATTAATTCTACGCAATTTCGGGTCGAGTTGGTACTCGAGTCCAAGTATGAATTTTTTTTTTCACGGGCGTTACATGAATATACTAACCGTAAGGTGTTGTTTGAGGTAGACGTGGAAGGGCGACTCTTTGGCGAATTTCTGTTATTCGAGCGCATTGAAGCTGCACATTGGGGTCCGCTCTTTGAAGCCTGTTCTCGTGCTAATGTGAGCACCGTTCGTGCCTTCTACGCTCGTATCCAGAGTCCTACATTGGAGCCATTGTAGTTCAAGATTCCCTTTGGTAGAGACCGGATGGCTACGATCGATGTTCTGTTGATAGCGCGACTTCTGAACGTGCCCCTTGGTGATGTTCATCCCAGTGCGAAGAATTTGAGGAGTAGGTGTGAATGAGATGGTCGTACCAGGTTCCTATGCAGTAGTCTGGTTCCATGGCAGTCTAACAATAGCCTCAAGGTGTCTCATATGTCTGATGATTTGTGCCTGCTGCACCACATTTGCACGTTCGACGTGAATCCTAGGTCGACAAATCGCATTGAGTGTACGCGCCTTATGGTTGATTTCTTGTATCAGGTGGCCCAGGGAGAAAATGTGTGTATGGCCACTTTCATGTTGCGACAGATTATCCTCATAGCGAAATCAAGGAGAACGTCTGAGTTACTTTCTTTTGGCCGGCTTATATGCAAGATCGCGATTGAGTTTGCTTACAGACTTGGGCCGGAGTTGCCAGTTCCAATTCACTGCATTGATGAGTCTACCATGGTCAAGATGAAGATCGGGTCTCAGTACCGTAAGACTCATCTTGATGAGGATAGCGAGGACGATTTTGATGACGAAGAGGATCCAAGTGAGGGAGAACTTAGAGCGGAAGTAGAGGAAAAAGTCCAGGAAGAGGTAGAAGAGGAGGCTCAGGATACAGATGAGAGCCCTCCTCCTTCTACTCAGGCTACTCGTGATGCTCACATTGCCCGAATTGAGGAGAGCCAGGTCTCCTTACGAAGGAAAGTTCTGGAACTTCGGGCTGAGGTCGAGGATACCAAGGCCGTTATGAAGAGAAAATTCGGCAAGGTGACTCGCACCTTGAAGGTGATCCTGTGCTGCTTGCAGGATAAGGGTGCTCCTCCTCCATCACCCGACTCAGACTAGCGATGAGATTTTAGTTGTTGTTGTTAGTAGTTAGTCGTTTCCTGCTTTATGTTGTGTAAGCCTGTTAAGGCTAGTGGTTTACTTATGTTGCTGTTGTAGCTTTAACTGTAACATCCCGAAAATCAGGAGTCGAGTAAAAACTCCACTCCCGAGTTTCAGAACATCACTTATGCAATATAAATGTGTATGATTGAATTTTGTGTGTTAATGTATTAAACATGAGTGGGATTAAGCCAAAACAACATATCATACTCCAGAGACAGTTAAATTTACAAGCGTAAGACTGTGATAGTATGTATAACATATATAAACTGTTGTATGTCTCCAGAGTGTGAACATGTTACCAGGTTATATACATACATGTATGCTCCAAAAGTAAACAAAAAGAATATACATGAGTGCTCTAAAAATATAAAATGACAAGTGTCAAGGCAACAAATCAACCTCCCTGTAATCCCGTCAATTAGAACACGCATAAAGGAGGGATCCTCCTCATCATCATCAAGTCCAGCTCCGCTTCTCAAGCTGCGCCATCATCTGCAACCAAAATAGGGACTGGTGGGTGTCCAGAAACACCATCCCGTAATGTGGAAGTGAGTAGCTAACTCAGTGGAATAATAGAACAAAGATTAGCATGTTCTCAAATCAATCATGCGATAATAGTAAAGCAATGAATCAAACATTCCTAATACTATTATTAATGCAATATGACGTGACATGATGGATGCTCTCACGGACGATCTCCCTCATACGGCACCATCTTCGTCCGCGGTATGCTTGCGTACCGTTCAGTGCTCCACTTCTTCCAGGCACATGCAATGTGATGGTGATATGATTGCCGAGTTATTATTAGTCCATTCAAACAGCAGGATTGGGAAACTAAGGTACTTCCCTTATATCAATCCCAACACAGATCCTGTCTAGGGCCGTCACTCCTAGTAATCTCATACGATGTATATTTTGTAGGTCGCTGCAAGGGCTGTTACTCGCACTCGTTGCACCGCTCCCCCATCACCTTATCAATATAGGCCTACTGTACTCTCACTGCTACGGAAGGGTCGTCGCCTCCCGTAGACTCAGAATACGCTCGCGGTCACTACAAAGGACTCGTCGCCTGATCAGTGTAGGCCGACAACAAGAATAGTGTCCCATACCACCATAATCTGCTCACGAGTCATAGGTGCTCACTGGTCACTACGGGGAGGTTTGTGGCCCCAGCGTAGGCCGACAGCTCGACCACGGTGTCCCATATCACCATGCCCGGCTCATGAGTCTTTATGGATCAAGGTACCATGGTTGACAGGGTTTACAATGGTAAGTTCAGTACCCTAGGTTCAAGCATTTATGATGCATACAAGGTGAACAATCAATGGCCAGTCGGGTTACTTGACGGGCTTGACTAGCACGAGTGCATCCCAAGATGAACGACATGAAGTGCGTGAAACACCTCGTGTGGCCTAACCACTGCCGCCAACTCCAGAACACGACTCGCATTCATCGACGCGTCGTTCGTGGCAAAGATAAGCCAACCACGAACTTGCTCAGTTGAATTCATATCAGCAATCATGTAAGAGTAATGGAAATGAAATACAACCATGTGAGCATGTTAACACATGTTATAACATACAACTTGAGTGAATCATCTAACACTTGCATTTCATGCATATAATGAAATCATGCATATAGCCAACATGTAGGAAATCATTTACATCAGCATATCATTTGTGAATTCAATCTCAAACTAATTCATAACACCATTTAATTCAATACATACTAATACAAACATTTATACAAACACTTAGACTACATCCTTAAGTCTACATATAGTATGTCGACTCAAAGTGTGCATTTAGGCGAATCTTTTTGCCAAAATAATTATGCACGCATTCCTAGTATCCTAATGCGACAAGAAGCCATGTCAATCACATCAGAAAAATATGGATGAAAACAGTATTTCGTACAAATGACTAAAATGCCCTAAATATCATATTCTTCGTCTACTTAAGAAACAGGAAACGGACAGCATGTTGTACATGTCAAACGGCGTTGCCGTCGATAATATACTATTAAACGACATTGAAAGCATTAGAAACAGTCAATCAAAGCGTCTAAAATCCGCACCTTTCACTTTATATGTGTATCGTTTCGAACGGAGTGTATATGCTTCGTCTACGGCGAATAGGCAACCTAATACACAAGATCCATAAGCTACTTCACTATGGAAATGATGGAACCTCAAATCAGCAAGTATTTAGGGTATTTTCTTACCTAGAATCACGGCGAAATCTTTGAAAAAGTGATTGGATTGCGTGGCTTAAACACGTGCAGCAGGTAGTGCAGCAGTAGGAAAAACTCTCCCACCTTCTCTCACGAACTCTCACTTTCTCTCTCACTCTTGCTAGGGTTTCTAGAAAATTCGGATGGGTGAGAGGAGTGAGGGTTTAAGCCCCTTTTATAACCTAAAACTAGCCCAGAACAGGCTTGGGAACAAGGTTTACTTGATACCTAACCAAATCGGGGCTGTTTCGGTCTAGAAAGGCATTTCTGGTGGTCCCCTGACCGAACGCGATCGGACTTAAGCTCATGCATACTGGATCTAGCACACATCAAGTTTTCAAACCGATAGAGTTCCCAGATCGCATGTGGCGGTCCAGTTTCAGTTCAGCGGTCATCGCACCTAGATCAGGTCTATAAGTCTCGTGATATGAAATAGAAATTTTTCTTGATCCAAGGGTGTAATTTGGTTGAATTCTAACGGTCAGAACGCTTAATAATAACGCGTCAAGTTGTGTGTCAGATTTGAATTTTAAATTTCAAATCTAACCCTATTCTCACTCTCTTCACTCTAGGCTCAATGAAATAGCCTCTGAATGTCGGTTGGACTTGATTTTTGAAATGATTGTCAAGTCCAGCTAGGCGGTTATAACGGTCTAAGATTGTGGGTATCAGACTTTCGACGCGTAGTCTAAATCCAATACAAAGTTTCAAAGTGGTCCTGAGAGCAAACCGGTTTAGAGTTTGATCCGAGGTTTTAGAGTATTATAGCACCATGGATTCTACAAGTTTTGGGTCTTGTAGAACGTATTTAAAGTGATCAGGGACTATTTCCCAGCTACTCTAGCGTTGTGCTAGCTAACTTATGCTTAGTTTCTAAAGGAATTAATCCTAAGTGATTTCTTTGGCTATGGAATTAGGTTCTGAGCGATTTTCCAGGTGTTTTAGTTGACCCATTGCCTAAGGATGTCTAATCCCAGGTTGGCAAAAGTTTGGGGTGTTACATTAACTGTCTTAGTTCCCATGTACTTCTTGTCATGATGCCTGTAAGGAGGTATTCCTATTCTTGTGATGGTGGATACTGGATCCACACTTTCTTTGATATCGCATTCCATAGTCAGGCGTCTTCGACTGCCAACCATTCATATGGATGGAGTGCGAGTCCTTTCAGCTCATGGGGATTTTTCTGATGCCACCCTGATGTGTGAGGGTTGCTTGTTGGATTTGGGACGCAGGACGATGGCTCTTGATCTCATCGTCGACCCCTCTCTTGTTTATCTCGATGTCATTCTTGGCATGGACTGGTTGACTGCTGGGAGGGCCGAGATTGACTGCGAGACTCGTATGGTGACGGTGTACGAGCTAGAGGGCACGCCTTTTATATTTTCAGTTCGGATAAATCTCCCCTTCCGCATACTTAGCTACGCTTCTTTACTTCGGGACGCTGATGCCCCGATGCTTGAGCATAGGCCAGTCGTTTGTGAGTTTGGGGATCTGTTCAGGAAGATCCGTGGTTTGCCGCCTCGACGAGAGATTGATTTCACTATCAATCTGGTGTCTGGTTCCATGCCCGTCTCACTGCCGACGTATCGCATGGCACCGTGTGAGATGGAGGAGTTGAGGACGCGGATTGATGGTTTACTGGAGCTTAGCCTTATATGGCCTAGTGTGTCTCCTTGGAGAGCACCAGTCCTGTTCGTAAGGAAGAAGGATGGTTCGATGCAATTGTGTATTGATTATCGCAGACTGAACCAGATCACGGTGAAGAACAAGTACCCTTTACCCAAGATCGATGACTTATTTGATCAGTTGAGAGGAGCACAGTACTTCTCGAAGATTGATCTTCAGTCAGGATATCATCAGTTGCGCGTCAGGGATGAGGACGTGCAGAAGACAGCATTCAGGACCAGCTTTGGCCACTACGAGTTTCTTGTGATGTCATTCGATCTCACGAACGCACCAGCCGTGTTCATGGATCTGATGAACCGGGTATTTTAACCTTTCCTCTATCAATTCATCGTTGTGTTCATTGACGACATTTTGGTATACTCTAGGAGTCGAGAGGAGCATGAGGAGCATTTACGCTTGGTCCTGGATACACTCAGACAGCATCAGTTGTTCGCACAGTACAAGAAGTGCGACTTCTGAAAGCAGGAAGTGAAGTTCCTGAGACACGTGGTGTTCAAGGATGGCATGGCAGTTGACCTGTCTAAGGTAGTTGCAGTTCAGGACTGGGAGCAGCCTGGTTCTGTCACTGAGATGAGGAGTTTCTTGGGTCTCGCTGGCTATTATCGACGCTTCATTTGGGATTTCTCGAAGATCGTGAGACCTTTATCTCAGTTGACACGGAAGGACGTGAAGTTCGCCTGGAATGATAAGGCGGAGTCAGCTTTTTAGGAGTTGAAGGACAGGCTTACCTCCGTCCCTGTGCTAGTATTGCCAGAGCAAGGGGTTAGGTACACTATATATACTGACGCGTCTAGCGTTGGTCTAGGTTGTGTCCTTATGCAGAGGGACAGGGTAATTTCGTATGGCTCGAGACAATTAAGGAAGCACGAGGAGAATTAGCCTACACACGACCTAGAGTTGGAAGCCATCATATTCGCACTGAGACTCTGGAGACATTACTTCTATAGAGAGGAGTTCGAGCTCTTTTGCGACCACAAGAGCCTCAAGTACATATTCACGCAGCGAGACTTGAATATGAGTCAGCGGCAATGGATGGAGACTTTGAAGGACTTCAAGTTTGAAGTCTCTTACCATCCTGGGAAGGCGAACCTTGTGGCTGAGGCGTTGATCCGCAAGAAGGCGATAGAGTTTGCATCTCCGCTGATGGTTGCTGAGTGGGATATGGTTGAGTTTTTGTAAGACTTTGAGCAGAAACTCACTGTAGAGGAGGCGTATGAGTTCATCGCACATGTGCAGGTGCGATCTTAGATCGATGACCGGGTCATCGAGGCACAGAGGGATGATGCGCATCTGATTGAGCTTCGAGAGCAGGCCAGTGATGATGCAGACGCCGAGTGGCGAGTTGACACGGATGGGGGCTTACGTTATCGTGGCCGCCTATGCGTCCCAGATATCCCTAACTTGAGACGAGAGATTCTCGAGGCTGCGCATTGTACCAGACTTGCGATGCATTCAGGCAGTACGAAGATGTATCGCGACGTGAAGAGGACCTATTGGTGGGAAGGTATGAAGACCCACATAGCAGAGTTCGTGTCCCGTTGTCTTACTTGCCAGTAGGTGAAGGCAGAGCATCGTCGACCACCTGGACTCTTACAGCCTATGCCGATCGCAGAGTGGAAGTGGGACTTCATTTCCATGGATTTCGTTTCAGGGCTGCCGAAGACGAGGAAGGGACATGATTCCATATGGGTGATCATCGACCGTCTGACGAAGTCGGTACACTTTCTACCGATCAGAGTCACGAACTCTGCAGACGAGCTGGCTAGACTATATATCAGAGAGATCGTGCATCTGCATGGAGTTCCGTTGGAGATCGTGTCGAACAGAGACACGTGGTTCACTTCTATTTTCTAGACTCGCATTCAGGAGGCTATGGGTGTGAAGTTAAAGTTCAGTACTGCCTCCCACCCACAGACAGACGGACAGACAGAGCGGGTGAACCAGATCTTAGAGGACATGTTGCGAGCTTGCGCATTGGACTTCAAGGACAGTTGGGATGATTGTCTTGCATATGCGGAGTTCGGGTACAACAACAGCTTCCAGGCGAGTATCGGTATGGCACCTTACGAGGCACTGTATGGGCGGCCTTGTCGAGCACCGCATTGCTAGGCAGAGGTCGGTGAGCGAAGATTGATTGGCCCAGAGTTAGTGCAGGCGACGTCGGAGAAGATTGATATTATTAGACGTCGGCTTCTCACAGCGCAGAGCAGACAGAAGAGTTATGACGATACGAGACGGCGGCCGCTAGAGTTCACGGTTGGGGATCATGTATTTTAATGATTTCCCCTATGAAGGGAGTCCTTCGGTTCGGAAAGAAGGGGAAGCTGGCACCGTGATTCATTGGTCCATTCCATATCCTCGATCGTGTGGGAGCAGTGGCATACCGTTTGGCTTTACCCACGCCTCTCGCGAGCGTTTACAACATATTTCATGTTTCTATGCTGAAGAAGTACGTTTCTGATCCTTCCCATATCATTAGATGGGAGCAGGTGCAGTTAAGAGAGGATGTTACATATATCCTGCGACCGACGCGTATCCTAGACAGGAAGGAGCAGGTGCTGCGTAGCAAGGTGATTCCCCTTGTGAATGTATTGTGGACGCATCACTCTGAGGAAGAGGCTACCTGAGAGATAGAAGCCGAGATCAGAAAGAACTACCCATAGCTTCTCGAGGAGTATGAAAAGGTACAAATTTCGAGGATAAAATTTTTTTGTTAAGGGGGGTAGATTGTAACGTCCTAGAAAAATCCGTACTTGGACTTGAGTACCAACTCGACCAGAAATCGCGTAGGATTAATTCCTTTAGAAAATATGTGTAAGTTAGCTAGTGTAACGCTAGAGTAGCTGGGAAATAGTCCCCGATCACTTTAAATACGTTCTACAAGATCCAAAATGAGTAGAACCAATGACGTTATAATACTTTAAAACCTCGGATCAAACTCTAAACCAGTTTGTTCTCAGGACCTCTTTGAAACTTTATATTGGATCTAGACCGCGCGTCGAAAGTCCGATACTCACAATCTTAGACCGTTATAACCGCCTAGCTGGACTTGACAATCATTTCAAAAATCAAGTCCAACGGACATTCAGAGGCTATTTCATTGAGCTTGGAGTGAAGAGGGTAAGAATAGGGTTAGATTTGGAATTTAAAATGCAAATCTGGCACACGACTTGACGCGTTATTATTAACTGTTCTGACCGTCAGAATTCAGCCAAATTATACCCTCAGATCAGGAAAAATTTCTATTTCATATCATGAGACTTGTAGGCCTGATCTATGTGCGGTGACCGCTGAACTGAAACTGGACCACCACGTGCGATCTACGAACACTACTGGTCTGAAAATGGGATATGAGCGACATCTGACATGCATGAACTTAATTCTGATCGCGTTCGGCCAGGGGACCTCTAGAAATGTCTTTTTAGACCGAAACAGCCCCGATTTGATTAGGCATCAAGTGAACATTGTTCCCAAGCCTGTTTTGGGCAAGTTTTAGGTTATAAAAGGGGCTTAAACCCTCACTTCTCCTACCCATCCGAATTTGCTAGAAACCCTAGCTGGTGTGAGAGAAAAGGTGAGAGATTGTGAGAGAGAGTGGGAGAGAATTTCCTGCTGCTTGCACTACGTGTTGCACGTGCTTAAGCAACGCATCTCAATCACTTTTCCGGCAATTTTGCCACGATTCTAGGTAAGTAAATACCCCAAATACTTGCTAATTTAAGGTTCCTTTGGTTCCTTAGCATGGTAGCTGATACATCTTGTAAAATAGGTTCCAGGTTCGCCGTAGACGAAGCATACACGCTCCGTTCGAATCAATACACTTATAGGAGAAAAGGTACAGATTTTAAACGCTTTGATTGACTGTTTTCAACGCTTTCAATGTCATTTAATAGTAGATTATCGATGAAAACGCCGTTTGACATGTACAACATGCTGTCCGTTTCCTGTTTCGTAAGCAGACGAAAAATATGAGATTTAGGGCATTTTAGTCATTTGTAGGAAATACTGTTTTCATCCATATTTTGCTGATGTAATTGACATGGCTTCTTGTCGCATTAGGATACTAGGAATGCGTGCATAATTAGTTTGGCGAAGAGATTTGCCTAAATGCGCACTTTGAGTCGACATACTATATACAGACTTAAGTGTGTTGTATAAGTGTTTGTATAAATGTTTGTATTAGTATATATTGAATTAAATGGTGTTATGAATTAGTTTGAGATTGAATTCTCAAATGGTATGCTAATGTAAATGATTTCCTACATGTTGGCTATATGCATGATTTCATTATGCGTATGGAATGCATGTGCTAGATGATTTACTTAAGTTGTATGTTATAACATGTGTTAACATGCTCACATTGTTATATTTCATTTCCATTACTCTTACATGATTTCGGATGTGAATTCATAAATGTTTGGAACTATACTTAGTCCAGGCAGTCGGTAACTGAGTAAATTCGTGGTTAGCTTATCTTTGCCACGAACGACGCGTCGATGAACGCGAGTCATGTTTTGGAGTTGGCGGCAGTGGTTAGGCCACACGAGGTGTTTTACACACTTCATGTCGTTCGACTTGAGATGCGCTCGTGCTAGTCGAGCCCGTCAAGTAACCCGACTGGCCTTTGTATGTTCACCTTGTTTGAGTCATAACTGCTTGAACCTAGGATACTGAACTTACCATTGTAAACCCTGTGAACCATGGTACCTTGATCCATAAAGACTCATGAGCCGGGCATGGTGGTATGGGACACCGTGGTCAAGCTGTCAGCCTACGCTGGGGCCACAAACCTCCCCGTAGTGACCAGTGAGCACCTATGACTCGTGAGCAGATTATGGTGGTATGGGACACTATATTCTTTCTGTCGGCCTACACTGATCAGGCGACGAGTCCTTTGTAGTGACCGTGAGCGTATTCTGAGTCTACGGGAGGTGACGACCCTTCCGTAGCAGTGAGAGTATAGTAGGCCTGTATTGATAAGGTGATGGGGGAGTGGTGCAACGAGTGCGAGCAACAGCCCTGGTAGCCCTTGCAGTGACCTACAAAATATACATCGTATGAGATTAGTAGGAGTGACGACCCTAGACAGGATCTGTGTTGGGATTGATATAAGGGAAGTACCTTAGTTTCCTAATATTTTTGTATGAAAAGGACTAATAATAACTCAGTAATCATATCAACATCACATTGTATGTGCCTGGAGGATGTGGAGCACTGAGTGGTACGTAAGCATGCCGCGGACGCAGATGGTGCCGTATGAGGGAGAATGTCAGTGAGGGCATCCATCATGTCATGTCATATTGCATTAACAACAGTATTAGGATTGTTTGATTTACTGCTTTACTATTATGGCATGATTGATTTGAGAACATGCTAATCTTTGCTCTATTATTCCACTGAGTTGGCTACTCACTCCCACGTTACGGGATGGTATTTGTAACACCCACCAGACCCTGTCTTAGATGCAGGTGAGGCAGCGATTCAGGAGGAAGAGCCGGATTATGATGAGGACCAGGACGAGTTCTCATATATGCAGTACCACGACGGCTTTGCTTAGGTGGCATGGATTGACGGGACTACTCAGTGGGACTATTTTTGACATTTGATTTCTGTTTATTTACATGTATATGAGACTCAGAGATGTATACATACTTTGGATATAGTTGAGATCTATTTTGTTTTCCATACAGTGATATGTATATTCTTTAGTCTTCCACTTGCTTTTATCACTGGATCTGGAGTATGAATTGCAGTTTTGGTATACTTTTACTCATGTGAATGCTTTAACTCAGACAACATTTAATCATAATCATTTTTGTTGCATAAGTGACGGTCTGGAACTCGGGAGTTGAGTTTATACACGACCCCCGATTTTCAGGGTGTTATACTAGCCCACGACTGTGTCAAAGATCCACAGTTTCCTTGGTTTGGCGGGTTATTACCGACATTTTATTGAGGGCTTCTCTCGTATTGTAGCCCCGCTGACCAGGTTGACTCGGAAGGGCACAGAGTTTATTTGGAGTGACGCCTACAAGCTAGCATTTATGGAGTTGAAGGACCGTCTAACATCCGCTCCTATCCTCACTCTTCCCTTTAGGTGTGATGAATTTATCGTATTTACTGATGCCTCGCATATTGGTTTGGGTGCTGTCCTGATGCAGCATGGGAGACCAATGGCCTTCGTGTCTCGCCAGCTCAAGATCCATGAGCTGAACTACCCCACGCATGATTTAGAGCTGGTTGTAGTTGTCTTTGCACTGAAGGTGTAAAGACACTATCTCTATGGGGTCAGGTTTGAGCTCTTCTCCGACCACAAGAGCTTGAAGTACCTCTTCTCGCAGTCTGAGTTGAATATGAGGTAGAGGTACTGGATGAAGCTCCGAAAGACTATGATTTCGATCTTCAGTACCACCCGAGAAAGGCGAACGTGGTGGCAGATGCCCTCAGTCGTTAGCCACGAGACCTGGTGGCGCATATGATGATCCGAGAGTGGAGAATGCCTAAGGATATCACAGAGTATGATTTTGAGTTCAGCCTGCAGTCTTCTATCGTGCAGTTATCAAGCCTATCGATCAACCCTCTCTTGTCGTAAGGATGATCGAGGCTCGGCAGGCTGATGAGTCATTGCAGAGTTATATGGCTGAGGCGGCATCTGAGAGTCAGGCGGATTGGCAGATTGGTACGGACAGTGGACTTCACTTTAGAGGCCGATTATGTGTCTCGGATATTCCTGAGTTATGTAGAGATCTTATGACTGAGGCACATCGATCGCAGTTTTCTATCTACCCTGGCTCGACAAAGAAGTACCGTGACATGAGGCGACAATATTTTTAGGCAGGGATGAAGTGCCAGATTGTCAATTTTATGGCTGAGTGTGACACATGCCAGCGTGTTAAGGCCGATCATCGGAGACCCCCTTGTCTATTGCAGTCGTTGAGCGTCCCGATGTGGAAGTGGGAGCATGTGTCGACAGATTTCATTACGGGCTTGCTGAGGACTCAGCGTCGTCATAACGCCATTCGGGTTGTTGTGGATCGTCTAACGAAGTCAGCACATTTTCTTGCGATGTGTGTGACTTGGTCTATGGACCGGCTTGCGAGGTTATTTATCGAGGAGGTTATGAGACTGCATGGCATTCCAGTCTCGATCATTTCTGACTGAGACTCGAGGTTTTTATCTCAGTTTTGTGGGAGCTTCCAGCGAGCGATGGGGACTGATTTATAGCTCAGCATCGCATACCATCTGCAGACCGATGGACATACCGAGAGGGTCAACCAGATCTTTAAGGATATGCTTCGAGCTTGCATGATTGATTTTGGGGGTAGCTGGGATGAGCATCTGCGATTGACTGAGTTCGCATACAACAACAACTATCAAGTGACCATCGACATGGCTCCTTTTGAGGCACTATATGGCAGACCATACAGATCACCAAGTTATTGGATCAAGGTTAGAGAGCGTCGTCTCCTAGGTCCCAAGCTTGTGCAGGAGACGTCAAAGGTTATTGATATCATCATACAGAGGATGCGCATAGCTCAGAGCCGGTAGAAGAGTTTTGTTGATCATCAGTGTGTCCCTTGGAGTTTGATGCAGGGGACCATGTGTATCTCAAGGTCTCACCCATGAAGGGTGTGGTTCGATTTGGAGTGAAGGGCAAGTTTACCCCGAGATTCAAGGACCTTTCGAGATCACTGGGCGCATTGGTGTCGTGTCCTATCAACTTGCCTTGCCACCTCAGTTGTCTGGCATCCACAATGTTTTCCATGTCTCTATGTTCAGGAAGTGTCGGTCAGACATAGTTCCCGTTATTGATTGGCAGTCGTTGGATGTTTGTGAGGACACTTCTTACATCAAGCAACCAGTCTGTATCCTTGATCGGAAGGAGCAGGTCCTCCAAACCAAGGTTATTTCATTGGTGAAGGTTCAGTGGGGTCACTATTCTGTTGAGGAGGCTTCTTGGGAGCACGAGGCTGAGATTCAAGAGCGCTATCCCCATCTCTTTGATGATTGATTATGTGTTGTATTTTGTACGTTATCTCTGATTTTATATAGTGATGTTATGTTTCATCTCCCTCATGAGTTATAGCTAGTTACGATGATTATGTAAATTTTTAGGATAAAATTTTTATTAGGAGGGGAGAGCTGTAAGACCCGTATCTTAGTCCATATTATTCCGTAGGCTTCCGCAGTCTTCCCGGTCGAATTCTGACAACCTTCGACCCTTAACCGACATTTGCTCATGACCCTGAGTCACACGCCGTCGATACCCAGGCCAGGAGATGCAGACCCACATTCGGTGCGAGGAAAATGTCAGACGTATGAATTCAAAGAGAATCTCTATGACTTGTCAAATTAATCCCATCATGTCAAGTACATGTCAAGTACACATCACCTTTCACCCATCCCCAAGCAACCTCCAAAGTCAAAAAGTTTCTTACAAGCCCATACCTTTCTTACACAAAATACCTCCAAAGTAAAAAAAGTATCTTACACACCCATCACCACCACATCCATCACTCCATCACCCATCGCTCCTTCTCTCCCTTTACAAGTCTCTCTCTCTCTCTCTTTTCCAAGTTCATTTCTAAGTAAGAAAAGCACCATACGTATGAGCCTCTCTAAGCCTTCCCAAGCAACATAGGGGGCCCATTTTCCTACCCTTTCATCTCTTACCTCAACCATCCAAACCTCATCTCCTCCATTGGAATCGAAGCTAAGGAGCTAAAGAAGCCTAGGGTGTAAGAAGGAGTGGTGGGTGATCTTTATTTTTGTTGTTTTATGATTTAACGGCCCACATTTGGTGAGGCCCATCTTGATGTATATTTTGTATCAAAGAGGGGCCCATAGTGGTGGGGCCCCTCCGTCACCTCCATCCTCGCTGATTTCTCTCTCTCTCTCTCTCTCTCTCTCTCTCTCTCTCGTGTATGATGGTTTGAGGCCCACCTTGATGCATGATATCATCCACCCTATCCACCCATCCAAAACGGTGTGGCCCGCCTTGATCATGCCCTTTTAAATCGGTGTCATTCATCCATTTTATCTAGGTCATCCGGTAGCCTAGATGTAGGAGAAACATAAATATTAGAGTGATGAAATCAGATGGGCAACGACCATGTGGGACCCACCATGATGCTTGTGTTGTATGTACACTATCCAGCGTCTAGGGACGTTGGACGTGCACTAATAGTGAAGAGTGGACTGGCGTAGGCTGCACCAACAGTGAAGTGTTAACTGACAGTGGAGTGGAGTGGAGGGTGCACCATAGTGAAGTGTGTGCTGATGGTGGGGCCCATAATACTCATCCACGCCATTCACCCTTTTTATGGGCCACACAATAGAGTAAGTGTTTTATCCGACCGTCCACCACCACTGGATGGTGGGACCCACATCCATGTGGGGCCCTCCTTAGTGCGTGGGCACACCCAAATCCATAGCTCCAAAGGTAGGAGGAGTGCTAAATACCTCGTTTCAATGTGGGGCCCAGGCCCTAGCTTAACTGGCAGGCTGAGTGAAAGATACCTCGTTGCAATGCTTAGGTCTTGGTATGATTCTCTAGTGGGGGTGGCCTACACGTGGGACCCACCTGAGGTGCCTGCACATGTGTAGTGCACTGGACATGAGGCCCTCTGTTGTATGTTTTGCACCACACCGTTCATCCATTTGCATGGGCCCACCCCACACGTATAACACGTGTGAAGGTGGGGCCCACCAAGTGTATTTGTTTCTCATCCCGCCGTCCATCCATCATGGCCCTAGGACGTATGTGTTTTGTCCAGCGTCCAGATGGATGGCCTGGACATTTGCTATTTGTTTATATATATATATATATATAATATTAATGTATTATACTATATTATATAATATATAATGTAATATATTATAAAGTATATTATAGTATTATATTATATTATATTACTTGTTGTGGTGGGCCCTACGTGGGACCCACCTCGGCCTTTCTTTAAGTAGTAATAACTGCATGTGCTGGTAGCTATATAGCCACCATATTAACGTTAACAGGATTGCAAGACCTGCTGCTGTACTCAGCAGCTAAGTTCTGTGGGTCCCACCTGTTTCGACCACACCGTCTATATATGGGACCCACCATGATGCATGTGTTGTGTACAAACTGTCCAACCATTTGTGAGATTAATTTATGGTATGGGATAAATGAGTGAGATCCAAAGTTCAAGTGAACCCCATCATTTGCTAGAATAATGGGGTACAGTGATGACATCCACCGTTTAAAACTTCTTAAGAACCACAATGGTTCCCACTCAAATTGATATTTATGTTTTCACTTCATTTATCTATATGTTAATTTATGAATTAGTCGGATCTCAAATATACATAAGGTTGGACCCGATTTGATATAAATGAGGCCCATCGGTGTGGCCTATTTGACATACTTGAAGCCCATTGGTGTGGCCCACATAATGCGGCCCATGTGATGTGGCCCGCTTGACATAAGAGGCCCATTATGATATATTTGAGGCCCAAGTGCGGGCCCACTTGATGTGTATTCGAGACCCGATGCGATGTATGTGAGGCCCATAAGCGAGGCCCAATGTGACATGTGTGTAGCCGTTACAGTGTAGGCCATGCCTTGAGAACAATGTTGGTTTGACGTCCACATTGTACGAATAATGTTCATTAAATGTTTGCATTATAATTCTCCCTATGGCCATCGTTAAGCCCATACTTGTAGGCCATCTAGGCCCATCTTCGTTATGAACATCATCCATCACCATATAACATGTTTAGTATAGTTCCATGATTCATGATCATATGCATCATATGTATGCTTGATATGAGAAGTGACTAATCATAGCATATGCCTTCGGACAGATTGTTTAGGGGCTCTCGGTTAGGCGGCGTTGCCCCACATGAGTGCACAATACGCGCAAGATTGCTGTATGACTGGATAGTGTGATTTATGCATTTCGCATTATGTGAGATGGTGATTGTACAACCTTGCGACATCAGGGCCATAGCCACCACAGGCATGTCGTGGTGGGCAGGATTTGATACAGGAAATCTTGTTCTACTTGGGGTGTTATAGATATCCCTAGGTGAAAGTCCCTAAACCCTTATGGTACTAAGAGGTTGCTCCAACATCTAGATCGAGTGGGTATCAGACGGTCGTGCTTTTCACTATGTCGTGGTCGGTTGGGAGTGGGTGCGTCCTTACCCGCCCAACTGGAGGAGGCAAAGTTAGGCTTAGTTTGACCAGCTCGGGGAATGGGTCCGCTATCGACGAGCAAAGCTCGATATTGACAGGTGGATAGTGAGGTCTTTTCCACTCACCTTGTTATGCGCAATGGGGTGGCAATATGGTTGGAGTGTACTAGACCCCGATGATATGTCAGAGTTAAGATGTATTGATATGTGGACTTAGATGAGGATTTGTATGCTTGAGTTGCATCTCACATCACATGGCCTTGGTATGGCCAACATCATTCATGCCTTGCATCGCATGGCCTTGGTATGACCAATGGTATTCATAGATCCTTCAGCATGTTCTGCAGTACTCTGATATTGCATGATCATATTACTATGTTACGTACATACTTTCACCACCCTCTAAGCTTTTCATAAGCTTATGCACAACCATTGCGTACATGTGACGCTGGAGCGCAGCAGCACTGAGGCAGGAGTGCTTTGCAGCACATTTTGGAGCTTTTTGTTCATCATCATTGTATTTCCCTTTATACTCATTATACTTGTAAAGTTTTTTATCATAGTAGAAATGTAATGGAGTTTTTGGTTGTTGTTTATGGGTTATGCCTTTGGTTATGCTTATTACAAATCAAACTGACATTAAAAATCCTCCTCGTAGCATCCCAGGATCGAAACCTAGCAAATGGCCGCTGGGAGTCAAGAATGGAGTTTTACGAAGGCTGTCGGCGCCAGATTCGACGATCGGGAATTTTGTGGCCCGATTTTTGAGTTTGGGGTGTGATAGAAGTTGGTATCAAAGTATAACTTGGGTATAATAGAGAACAACATTACATGTCTGCTATGAGTTTAAAATGATTAAGTCCCGAGTTCGAATAGCTTCGCGATCTTCTGTTATAGGCCTTT
Organism: Magnolia kwangsiensis; assembly: GCA_037074715.1. NCBI lineage: Eukaryota > Viridiplantae > Streptophyta > Magnoliopsida > Magnoliales > Magnoliaceae > Magnolia > Magnolia kwangsiensis. The sequence continues at coordinate 78,121,868 of CM073578.1, forward strand.
AACGTGCATGCCTTCAAGAGTTTTCAAGTTGATGGGCGCCTTTGCTCTTTCTTATAGGACATGCCGCCCAGGAGAGTGACATGATCGACTCCCGCACCACCACCTGAGACTCTCACACTACCACCTACGATCCCCACTCCACCACCAGAGATTTTTACCGCCTAACCTATGGATGCAGCTCCTCCACCAAAGACCGATGAGGACCCGACCATATCCGTTAGTGCCTCCCAGTTGTAGCAGATATTACAGTCTGCGATGGCTGCACTTCAGGGGCAGGGTAGGCACCCCATTGTTTCACCGACCCAGGCAGAGCAGGAGCACGTGAGCGCCCTCCTTCATGAGTTTCGATGACTCAATCCTCCGCATTTTCAGGGTGAGTCAGACCCAAAGGTAGTTGAGAGATGGCGCACCAATGTGGAGAAGATATTCGATACGATGGGATGTACGACTGAGCAGCGAGTCCGATTAACCGTATTTCTTCTCCATGGTGAGGCTGAGCACTGGTGGACATCAGTCTCCCGAGCAGCAGGCGCCAAATTTATGTGGACCTGGGAGGATTTTGTGGATTGGTTTGACCGACAGTACTTTCCTGATCACATCCGACAATAGCGAGCGTTGGAGTTTGAGGCCTTGGTGCAGGGTGATATGACAGTGGCTCAGTATGCAACTCGCTTTGTAGCACTGTCCAGATTTACACCCTATCTGGGAGATGATGAGGATTGGAGAGCCCGCTGCTTTGAGGATGGCTTGCGTTACGGTCTTCGAGGCCGTGTTATTGGGCATGAGCTCCTATTATTGGTTATGCTTATTACGAATCAAATTGATGTTGAAAATTCTCCTCGTAGCATTCCAGGATCAGAACCTGGAGAATGAGTACTGGGAACCGAGAATGGGATTCTATGGAGGCTGTCGGTGCCAGATTCAGCGATCAGAAATTTTGTGAGCCCAATTTCTGAGTTTGGGGCGTGACATAATGACACCCAAAAAATGGGGCCCATAGGGGGTGGGAGGTCCACTTACTAGACCGTCCAGCCCTATAAATTGAGGGGAAAACACAAATTCCAGCTTAAATTTTTTGAGAGGTGTGCCACTTTTGTGGACCCCACCTTGCTGTATTTTATGAGAAAAATATTAAACTTTCATCCCTCCCCTCCTAGGTGAAGTTTGAGCCCACTTTTAAGGGTGAACATTGCATGGACAACAACTTTTGTTCAACAGAATTTTAAATTCTTACCATATTGTCCATGAAATTTCTCCATGATTTGTTTGGGCTTTTGTCTCTCCAAATAGCCCATCTGTGGCTCATCATGTTGGGACCCATCTTGGGGGTGTGGACCACCAATTTCACCTCAGAAAATTGAAGTGTGACTGCTGGAATGACATCCCATAGCTGGACGTTCCAGCAGGGCTGGTGTCCAACGATGGGCTGACCGTCCACCCTCCTAAGGCCCACTATCATGTATGTTTTATCCATGCCACACTCCACCTTGTGGACTCCATGAGTGTGGCCCATCTCCCATGTGGGATGCCCACATGTTGGACCCACCTTAATGCATTTAAGGGGGAACGTCCTAGCGTCATTAGACCATCCACAATGAGACGCCCATCCCATTGGGTTACTGCTGAACGTCCAGTCCAACAGCATGGCCCACCTGAATTATGTGTTTTATTCACTCCTTCATCTAGTGGGACCCTCTGTGACATATGTGGGCCACCAAGGACTAAAATGGTTGTAGAAATTAATTATTATTGAATTTTCAGCAAGCCCAGATAGTGGGTGGGTTGGAATTTCAGCAACAAGCCCAAAAATTGTTGTCGATAAATGTATGTTTTGGGGCAGTATAGCCCACCTGATTTGGGGGATATTTTTATACATATCTTGCCCCCATTTAAATCAGGTTTTAGGCTTAATTAGTGCATACTTAAGGCCCACTTCAATTGGGTTTTATTGGACCAATATTCATAGTTGTTTGTTAGGTGAACTTACATGATGGGCCCCTGACCTTTAGGCCCATATTTAAACATACTATTGTGATGGGTTTTATGAGCCAAAATACTCAAGTAGTTGGGCCCTTGGTTGCTCATTAAATTAACCCCATACTTGGGCTAAGATGTGGGGCCCAACTCACTTGTTTCAAACATAAGAATTGCCCATATGGTTGGAATAATGGGCTACCCATTAGGCCCACTATAATGTATGGGATCATGATCTTTATGGTTGGGCCCAAACCTTGCTAGAGGGCCTATAATGTTGCTTACATGCTAGTCTTGGTTTACAACCCACTAGGCGTTTGATTGCTTAGGCCTTAGACCTTACTTTATATGCGTGTAAGTAGCAGGATACCTTTTGGGACCTAGTTGAGGTTAGATGTCCTCCTTGGTAGCCTTAAAGTAGGCCCATAAGGTTCTTATAGGTGGTTGAAGGCCCACCTTAGACCCTTGTTAGGATCATTTCTTCCTTAGGCTTTTACGACCCTCTTAGCTTGTGGGCTACCCCAAAGTATTGGGCCCCCACTAGAAGACTTCTCCTTAGAGTACATGTCTGTATCTGGACCTTGTCCCTCCTTGGAAAGGAGGAGTATAATCCATGTCATCATCGCTGAGTAACGTACTTACACAATTATGACCCATATGCATCATCTACATGAATGGATTGCATTGAGTGTGGTCATTAGGTTGACATGATAGAGGGATGAAGATTCTCCCCTTATGCACATCGAGTGCTTAAAGCTAGTGCATGATCTGTATGCATGACTCATGCATTGGCATCATATTTCATGATGATACTGCCCTTGCTTCATCAGGGTTATGCCTTCATAGGGACATTCGTGAATGACCGTATATGTGGACACCAGAAATGTTACTTGAGCATATATGGTACATAGGATGCCCATGGGTGAAATTCTCAAAAGTTCAATGGTACTAAGGATCTACCCCAACACCGTGATCGAGTGAAAACTATGTAACGCCCTGAAAATCGAGGGTTGAGCATCTCTCAGCTCCCGAATTCCAAAACATCACTTAAGCAACACATTTAATGATGGATGTATGTTGTCTGTATTAGTACATAAAATATGAAGTAGATTAAGCCAAATCAGCAAAACATAATCCAGGGACAGTCGTAATACGCAAACGAAAACTGGTATGAATATATAAACTAGTATAAGTTCCCAAAGTATGTATGCAATGTCAGGTCAATATTTACAAGTGTTGTGTCAAGATACAAAATGTCAAAAAAATGTATTAAGTCCTCTACAAGTATAATCACTGAAGCCCCGTCGATCCGGACTCGACTCATGCGAATCCGCTCGAAAACTGCATATAAGAGAATGCCTCCTCATCATCCTCATACTCCGGCTCTGCCTCGAGTGTTGCAACATCATCTTTAACTAAGACAGTCTAGTTGGTTTTTCAACACCGTCCCAGAATGTGGGAGTGAGTGATCTACTCAGTGAAGCTATACAGCAAAAGTTAACATGTTATCAATTCAATCAAGCAGCAATGATAAAGCAATTCAATCAAACATGTCCTAGATACTCTTGTTAATGCAAGAATGATATGAGGTAATGATGCATGCCCTCGATTGCACTCCCTCTTGCAACAACATCTAACGCTCATGGCGTGAATCACTACCACTGTGCTCTACACCAACGCTAACGACACATGCAATGTGTAACGCCCTGAAAATCAAGGGTCGAACAGAAGTTCAGCTCCCGAGTTCCAACGCATCACTTATGCAACATAGATAATGATGATTGAATGCTGTTCATATTAGTGCAGTAAACATGAGTGGGATTAGACCAAAACAATATATCATACTCCAGAGACAGTTAAATTTTGCAAGCGGAAGACTGTGATAAATATATAAAATGTATAAACTGTTGTAAGTCTCTAGAGTGTGAACATGTTACCAAGTTAACTATATACATGTATACTCCAAAAGGAACAAATGAATATACATGGGTGTTCCCAACAGTACAAAATAACAAGTGTAATGGCATCTAATCAACATCCCTGTGACCTCGATGATCAGAACATGGTCTACATAGACCCGCCTGATAGCTGCATATAGGAGAAACCCTCCTCATCATCATAAAAGTCCAGCTCCACTTCGCAAGCATCACCATCATCTGAAACAAAAATAGGGACTGGTTGGTGTTTCAAACACCATCCCGTAATGTGGGAGCGAGTGATCAACTTAGTGGAATCATAGAGCAAAGATTAACATGTTATCAATTCAGTCAAACAGTAATAATAAACCAGATATATCAAACAATCCTAGATACTCTTATTAATGTAAGGATGAAATATTTTCATGATGCATGCCCTCGCTTACCCTCCCTCGTGCGACACCATCTTACGATTGTGGCATACTTTCTTCCCTCTGTGCTCTTCAACCCGAGGCACATGGAGTGCGATGTTATGAGTATGATTATGGAGTTAATATTAGTCCTTTTCATACAACAGGATTGGGAAGCTAAGGTACCTCCCTTATATTAATACCCAAACAATGATCCATTCTAGGGTCGTCAGTCCTAGACAATCTCATACATTATAGTTCTAGATCGCTATAAAGGGCTCGTCACCAATCAATACAGGTCTAGTAATCCTATATATTATAATAAGGCTCGTCGCCCCAATGTGGTTTCAAGATATACTCGAGTTCACTACAAAGGGCTCGTCACCAATCAAAGTAGGCCGACAGCTCGAATATAGTGTCGCATACCACTATAATCGGCTCACGAGTCTAGGTTACTCACTGGTCACTGCGAGGAGGCTCGTCGCCCCAGCGTAGGTCGACAGCACGACTACAGTGTCCCATACCACCATGTATGGCTCAAGAGTCTTAGCGGATCGAGGTATCAAGGTTGACGGGATTGCACTGGTAAGTTTGGTACCCTAGATTCAAACAGGAGCGTCCATACATAGTGAATATACATTGGGTCAATCGGGTTACTTGACGACCTCGACTAGCACGAGCGCACGTTGAGTTGATCGACATGAAGTGCGCAAATACTCCGTGTGGCTAAACCACTGCCGACAACTCTAGTATGACTCGGGTTCGTCAAACACGTCCTACGTGGTGAATAAATCTCAGCCACGAACTCAAAGCCTGTTACCGATTGCCTGGACCATAACATGGCCCCATACACATTCAACCTTAACTAATAGGCATATGAAGTAGTCAAAACAGGATTAACCAAGTAGTTTAATCATAATAGCAAACATGTTATAAGATGCAACATAAATAAGGATCCATACACATGCATTTCATAAGTAAAGCGATAAAACTAAACAACTTGTATGGAGGAAATCATACATATCCCTAGGGTAGTTGAGAATCCTATCTTAACACCCATCAAAAGTACTATCTCTTAAGCACTTACTTATACAAGCATTTTCACAAACACTTAGACTACACTTATTATCCTACATAACATAAGTTGGCCCAAACATGTATTAGGGTGAATCTTCTTGCTAAGGAGTTTTTATATGCATAGCTAGGATATACACACAGTAGTTAATCATGGCAAGCACACTTCCAAATTTCATACGTATATGGTACTTTCTACAAATACAAAGAATAAGCTGAACTCCACATTGTTCGTATATAACTGAAATGCAAAACAGACATCGCATTTTGCATGTGACGTAGCACCCACGTCAGGAATCTATCATTAACTGACATTGAAAGCTTTGAAAACTAGAATCTATACATCTATAGTCCACACCTTAAACCAGTAAATGCGTAACAGATACGATTTAAATGGTAAGCCTTCGTCAACGGCGGATTAGCAACCTATAGCACGAACTAGGTTAGCTATTTCATCACTCCAACTATACTAAGCCCTAAAACAGGTTAGGGTTTTATTTTCTTACCCAAGTATGGAATTTGAATACCAAAATAACGATTTGAATAGGTGAATTAGGCATGTAGTGAAGCTGGGAAGAATTCCAGGATGAATCACCAACTTCTCTCTCACTTTCTCCCTCTTTTTCTTCTCTTCCTTAGCTAGGGTTTTGAAATTCGTATGGAATATGTGAGAGAGGGTTTAAGGCCCTTATATAGGCCCAGAATTGACGGAAACAGTCTCAGGGCCATTGTATACTTAGGTTATATCCAAATCGAGCTTGTTCCGATCCAACGGAGCAGTTCTGGAGGTCCCTTTACTGAATGTCGTCGGACTTAAGCTCACTAATATTGGATCTTGATCAAGCTAAGTTTTTAGTCCGATCGAGTTTCCAGATCGACCGTGGCGGACCAGTTTCAGTTCAACGGTCACCGAAACTTGATCAGGGCTACAAGAACATTGGCATATGTGGGACATTTCCCCTGATCTGAGGTTAACTTTGGGTCAAATTCCAATGGTCTGAATGCTTATAATCATTCCGCAAGCACACAACTCATATTACTTAAATTCATATTTAATTTCATAAAAACCTTCATGTTCTCACTCTCTTCACTCCGGTCTCAAGAAAATAGTCTCAGGACCTCATCTGGACTTGATTTTTGAGGTGATTGTCAAGTCCAACTTGGTGGCGATAATTGTCTAAGTTCATCGCTATCGGACTTTCGATGTGTAGTCTGTCCAATATGGAGTTTCTGAATGCTCCCGAGAGCAACTGGGTTTAGAGGTTGATCCTAGATTTTTAGGTAATGTAGCATTAGCGTTCCTACTCATTTTGGGTCTTGTAGTTCATATTTAAACTGGTTCAAGCTAATTCTACCGAGTATTCAGTTTAGTACTTAACCAAATCCTACCCTAATTATGGCAAAATACGGTCCTAGGGCCATTTTATGCCCCATTTTTGGCACTTCTAGTTATTATATTATTTTAATTATTTTTTTAGTAGTTCATCATTAAATTTATCCTGTCTCCACCAAATTTCATGAGATTTCATGTTGTAGAAAAATTCTAAATGTTCCAAAAGCAGCAGCTGTCCAACAAGTTATTTTCGGACAGTTGTCACAATGACATACTTGAAACTATATTAAATATATTTTTTTACCTTTTTACATATATTTATATAAAACTAGACTCATTTATCTTCAATCTTGTTTTAAATCACCTAAATCAGAGTTATAACGAGGGAGATATGATTTTTTAAAGTTAGGAAAAATACGCAAAAAAATGTAAAAAATGGGCTGCCCAATCCGCTGTACGGACGAGGCCTCGCCAAACCAGCGAGCCCCTCGCCGGTCACAGGACAGTTGGGCGAGGGCTCACCCTAGGGACGACGTCCGTCTCCCCCCCACCCCCTCCCCGGGGGATGCCGAAAACATGTGAGACCCACTCCGGGTCCCTCCGAAATGAGTCGTTTGGGCCCACGAGTCCGTCGAGGCATTATCGAGGCTCATTTACAAACTGAAATGAGTTACATGACATACAATATATGATTTTGGGGTAGGAGAAGTTAATCTATCCAAATAAACTATCTATATCATTAGACTCCAAAAATTCAATAGTCAAAATCCCATTTTATTCATGTATTTACCTTTTACAGTAATTTTTACTTTAAGTATAGTTCTTCACCATTTAAACTTTAGGATTTGTGTCTAATATGAAAGTACTTGGAGAAATTTGAAGAATGAGGTGGTGAAAGGTGAGATTTTGAAGGAAATGGGTTGAAAAATGATTTTTAGACTTTGGAATTGAGTTATGAGAAGTTACCAAGGTGTTATGGTTGACCCATTACCTAAGGACGTCTAACTCCAGGTTGGTAAAAATTCGGGGTGTTACAATCTATCCCCCTTAAAAATAATGTCATCCCCGAAATTGGCTAAGGGTAATGAGTAAAGATTCTATTATTCCTTTTGACTAAACTTTATTAATTCAAGTTTATATACGTGGTGGGGTATATACATCTATACTAGTCTGGCGCATTTTTATTTATCCTCCTTAAAAATTTACTCTTTATCTCTTACTTATACTCTGATGGTTTGCTACAATTTATTCCTTTATCTATTTGGAGTCTTGACGACGATTCCTTAGAGTAAGATATATATTTTCAATGGTTGACCAATACAGAGAGACGGTTGTAGTGGGCTTGATCCCGATACTTTGATCACCTACTTGACCAGGGTAGGAGGCTCATTGTATCCCTTCCTAGTCCTGGTAGATCCTGGTCTTCTACTCGGTCAAAGTAGTGAGTCCATTGGTAGTCGCCGCGAATGCTTCGCCATTGTGTATTTCAGTAACTCCGTAGTCCAACCACTCTAAAAGCTTAGGGAATGCCCATCATAGAAAAGTTTAAATTTCTCTACTTATAAGGTTGCCCTTTGGGTCTTGGTCTAGGAGCGACCTCCTCTGAATCTATGTCCAAGGTAGGGGTTGATAAGCACCTTAATAGATCATCCTAAAAGGATTTCTAATCGTATAGAGTTGGCCAAGGCTTCTATTATGGTCATATAACGAGTAGATTTGTGGATACACTGACCTCCGCTCGTTCTCATTGTTAGGCATATAATTTAATATGAATGAGTTCAACACTTAAGCCCTAATTGTTTCCCTTTAAAGACTTTCACTATTGACATTCTAAGGAAGATTCAGACCCTATTTAATGACCTAATCTTACGTATAACATAAATCAATTTCCTTCGATCCTGGGCCAGTGGGGATGGAGCCAACCACGCTTCCACTGCGCCCCTTTAATACAACGGTTGTATTGGCTGACCTAACTAGTTGGGCTCATAATGTTCTACCCCCCTTAAAAACTTATTTCTAATCTCAAGGCTTAAGAATCTATGTCCTGATCCGTATGTCGGAACAAGGTATAATTTAGGACTTATCCTTGACATGGAATGGGATACGATCTCCCAATACATTGGTCTTCCTTTCATTAATGATGCGTGTTATGGCATTGGTACCTATGGTTATAGAAAGGAGCTAAAATGATGGGTGTTGTGGTTGATTTAGGGACGGGTGTGAGTTTGTGGCAAGATACCTAATTCTACCAAAGAATGACTTTTACTACGATCCCGACTTACCCTCTTTAATCATGTATAGTTTAATACTATGAGTTAATCTATGCATTATTAGTACGTAATGAATTTGGACACAAAGTATGTTAACGAGCAGACTAACTTTCTAAGCCATATGTAAGCTAGAATGGTCTGTGATTCAGGAACTAATTCTTAACTATCTGTTGCTCGATTTTGAATTTAACTACACTCGAGCACTACACATATGTCCATACTAGCTAAGGAGGTCATAGAGTTCATGTTATCACTTTATCGGATCCCCTATACTGTCAGATCTTTCTAAAACTAGGAATACCAACTCTATGTCTAAAACTTTAAGGGCCTGTTTGACTAGTGTTATAAAGTTATATTAAATAGATTTCATCGCTAATCCCACCTCGGGAGTGGGAATGACATGTTTGGAAGGATGGTGGGATGTGATTAAAATCAATTTTATAGGCTTTGAAAAATGAGCCTTGTGTTGGAAAGTGTGAGATGGGATTTCCAAATCCCATGATGATGAATGTCCAAGTGTAATTTGAAAGAAAATCCTGGGATTTACTATTAATTGCATACATTCCAACCATGGCATTGGAAACCATGTGATACACCCAATCCAGGGATAATACCTTACACATGCATTTATTGTTACTTTTACAATTTCATCTGCCCTAATCTTACCTAATGCAGTTGGTCAAATGGGCCCTAAATGTCCCATCACTTGGAGGTTGTGCATGTTATGGGACACAAAAATGTGGATTTTGTGCCCAAATGAGGGGGGGTATAAGGAAGGTGAAGAGTTATAACGAATAGTTTTTTTTTTTTTTTTTTTTTTTTTTTGGGGGGGGGGGGGGGGGGGGGGGGGGGTTGTGATGGTAGATGGGTGTAAGATGTAGAAGAAGATGGAAGCTTGAGTGAATAGAAGTGGGGATGTGAGATCATTTTACATAGTCTCGGTTACATATGGGCTATTTTACACAAGTTAATCTCACCCTTCGGTGACACTTGGGATTCTAATGTGTTTTTTAGATTCCATCGCCCCCTTCCTAAGTCAAAGTGCGTCAGTGTATATCGTGTGACCATAACCCAGGTCCAGTTTAATCCAAATCATGGTCTGATACCATCTTGTAACGCTCTAAAAATTGGGAGTCGAGCAGAAGCTCAGCTTCCGAGTTCCAACGCATCACTTATGCAATATAGATAATGATAATTAAATGTTGTTCATATTAGTGTAGTAAACATGAGTGGGATTAGACCAAAAAAACATATCATACTCCAGAGACAGTTAAATTTCACAAGCGGAAGACTGTGATAAATATATAAAATGTATAAACTGTTGTAAGTCTCTAGAGTGTGAACATGTTACCAGGTTAACTATATACATGTATACTCTAAAATGAACAAATGAATATACATGAGTGTTCCCAACAGTGCAAAATAATAAGTGTAATGACGCCTAGTCAACATCCCTGTGACCCCGATGATCAGAACATGGTCTACATAGACCCGCCTGATAGCTATATATAGGAGAAACCCTCCTTATCATCATAAAATTCTAGCTCCACTTTGCAAGCATCGCCATCATCTGAAACTAAAACAAGGACTGGTTAGTGTTTCCAACACCATCCCGTAACGTGGGAGTGAGTGATCAACTCAGTGAAATCATAGAGTAAAGATTAACATGTTATCAATTCAGTCAAGCAGTAATAATAAAACAGACATATCAGACAATCCTAAATACTCTTATTAATGCAAGGATGAAATGTTTTCATGATGCATGCCCTCGCCTACACTCCCTCGTGCGACACCATCTTACGGTCACGGCTTGCTTTCTTCCCTTTGTGTTCTTCAACCCGGGGCACATGCAGTGTGATGTTATGAGTATGATTACAGAGTTATTATTAGTCCTTTTCATACAACAGGATTGGGAAGCTAAGGTACCTCCCTTATATCAAAACCCAAACAATAATCCATTCTAGGGTCGTCAGCCCTAGACAATCTCATATGATATTATAGTTCTAGATCGCTGTAAAGGGCTCGTCACCAATTAATACAGGTCTAGTTATATCCTATATACCACAATAAGGCTCATCACCTTAATGCAGTTTCGGGATATACTCGAGGTCATTACAAAGGACTCGTCACCAATTAGAGTAGGCCGACAGCTCGAATATAGTGTCTCATACCACCATAATCAGCTCACGAGTCTAGGTTGCTCACTGGTCACTACGGGGAGGCTCGTCTCCCTAGAGTAGGCCGACAGCTCGACCACGGTGTCCCATACCACCATATCCGGCTCATGAGTCTTAGCAGATCGAGGTACTAAGGTTGACGGGATTGCACTGGTAAGTTTGGTACCCTAGATTCAAACAAGAGAGTCTATACATGGTGAACATGCATCGGGTCAATCGGGTTACTTGACAAGCTCGACTAGCAAGAGCGCACATTGAGTTGATCGACATGAAGTGCGCAAACACTCCGTGTGGCCAAACCACTGCCGACAATTCTAGTATGGCTCGGGTTCGTCAAACACGTCCTATGTGGTGAATAAATTTCAGTCACGAACTCAAAGCCTGTTACCGATTGCCTAGACCATAACATGGCCCCATATACATTCAACCTTAACCAATAAGCATATGAAGTAGTCAAAATAGGAGTAACTAAGTAGTCCAATCATAATAGCAAACATGTTATAAGATGCAACATAAACAAGGATCCATACACATGCATTTCATAAGTAAAGCGATAAAACTAAACAACTTGCATGGAGGAAATCATACACATCCCTAGGGTAGTTGAGAATCCTATCCCAACACCCATCTAAAGTACAATCACCTATGTACTTACTTATACAAGCATTATCACAAACACTTAGACTACACTTATTAGCCTACATAACATAAGTTGGCCCAAACATGTATTAGGGCGAATCTTCTTGCCAAGGAGTTGTTATACGCATAGCTAGGATATACACACGGTAGTTAATCATGGCAAGCACACTGCCAAATTTCATATGTATACGGTACTTTCTATAAATACAAAGAAAAAGCTAAACTCCACATAGTTCGTATATAACTGAAATGCAAAACAGACATTGCATTTTGCATGTGAAATAGCACCCTTGTCAGGAATTTATCATTAACCGACATCGAAAGCTTTGAAAACCATAATCTATACATCTATAGTCCGCACCTAAAACTGAAAAATGCATAACGGATATGATTTAAACGGTAAGCCTTTGTCAACGGCGGATTAACAACCTATAGCACGAACTAGGTTAGCTATTTCATCACTACAACTATACTAATCCCTAAAATAGGTTAGGGTTTGATTTTCTTACCTAAGTATGAAATTAGAATCGCTGGAATAACGATTCGAATAGGTGGATTAGTCACGTAGTGAAGCTGGGAAGAATCCCAGAATGAATAACCAACTTCTCTCTCACTTTCTCTCTCTTTTTCTTCTCTTCCTTAACTAGGGTTTTGAAATTCCTATGGAATATGTGAGAGAGGGTTTAAGGCCCTTATATAGGCCCAAAACTGACAGAAACAGTCCCAGGGCCATGGTATACTTAGGTTATATCCAAATCGGGCTTGTTTCGATCCAACAGAGCAGTTTTAGAGGTCCCTTTGCTGAATGCAGTCGAACTTAAGCTCACTAATATTGGATCTTGATCAAGCTAATTTTTCAGTTTGATCAAGTTTCCAGATTGACCGTGGCGGACTAGTTTCAGTTCAATGGTTACCGAAACTCGATCAGGGCCACAAGCACATTAGCATATGTGGGACATTTTCCCTGATTCGAGGATAAATTTGTGTCAAATTTGAATGGTCTGTATGCTTATAATTGGTCTGCAAGCACATGACTCAGATTACTTAAATTCATATTTAATTTCATAAAAACCTTCACGTTCTTATTCTCTTTACTCCGGTCTCAAGAAAATAGTCTCAGGACCTCATCTGGATTTGATTTTTGAGGTGATAGTCAAGTCCAACTAGGCGGTCATAATTGTCTAAGTTCATCGCTATCAGACTTTTGACGTGCGGCCCAGGTTTGATACGGAGTTTCTGAATGCTCACGAGAGCAACTAGGTTTAGAGGTTGATCCTAGATTTTTAGGTAATGTAGAATTAGTGGTCCTACTCATTTTGGGTCTTTTATTTCATATTTAAAGTGGTTCAAGCTAATTCTACTGAGTATTCAGTTTAGTACTTAACCAAATTCTACCCTAATTATGGCAGAATACGGTCCTAGGGCCATTCTATGCCCCGTTTTTGGTACTGCTAGTTATTGTATTATTTTAATTATTTTTTTATTATTTCATCATTAAATTTATCCTGTCTCAACCAAATTTCATAAGATTTTATCTTGTAGAAAAATTCTAAAAATTCCAGAAGCAGCAGCTGTCTAACAAGTTATTTTCGGACAGTTGTCACAACAACCCGCTTTAAGCTATATTAAATATATTTTTATATTTTTCACATATTTTTATATAAAACTAGACTCATTTATCTTCAATCTATTTTTTGAATCACCTAAATCAGATTTATAAGGAGGGAGTTATAATTTTTTAAAGTTTGATAAAATGGACAGAAAAATACAGAAAACGGGCTGCCCGATCCGCTGTACGGACGAGGCTTCGGCAAACCGGCGAGCCCCTCACCGGTCACTGGACATTTGGGTGAGGGCTCACCCCAGGGGCAGTGTCCTCCTCCCCGAGGATGCCGAAAACGTGTGGGACCCACCTCGAGTCCCCCCGAAATGAGTCGTTTAGGCTCACGAGTCCGTCGAGGCATTATTGGGTCTCATTTGCAAATCAGAATAAGTTACGCGACGTACAATATATGATTTTAGGGTAGGAGAAGCTAATTTATCCAAATAAATTATTTATATCATGAGACTCCAAAAATTTAATATTCAAAATCCCATTTTATTCATGTATTTACCATTTACAGTAAGTTTTAGTTTAAGTATAGTTCTTCACCATTTAAACTTTAGGATTTGTGTCTAATATGAAAGTACTTGGAGAAATATGAAGAATGAGGTAGTGAAAGGTGAGATTTTGAAGGAAATGGGTTAAACAATGATTTTTAGACTTTGAAATTGATTTATGAGAAGTTATCAAGATGTTGTGGTTGACCCATTGCCTAAGGACGTATAACTCCAGGTTGGTAAAATTTGGGTTGTTACACAGTGTGATGTCATGAACATGATTACCAAGTTCTTATTAGTCCCTTTCAAACAGCAGGATTGGGAAGCTAAGGTACCTCCCTCATATCAATTCCCAAACAATGATCCATTCTAGGGTCGTCAGTCCTAAACTATCCCATACGATATTATAGTTTTAGGTCACTGTAAAGGGCTCGTCACCCATCAATACAGCTCTAGTTATATCCTAGATACTATAATAAGGCTCGTTTCCCTAATGCAGTTTCAGGGTATACTCGAGGTCACTACAAAGGGCTCATCACCAATCAGAGTAGGCCGACAGCTCGAATATAGTGTCTCAAACCATCATAATCGGCTCATGAGTCTAGGTTGCTCACTGGTCACTACGGGGAGTCTCGTCGCCCCAGCATAGGTCGACAACACGACCATGGTATCCCATACCACCAATTTCTGGCTCATGAGTCTTAGGGGATCGTGGTACCAAGGTTAACGGGATCTCATTGGTAAGTTTGGTACCCTAGATTCAAGCAATAGCGTCCAAACATGGTGAACATACATCGGGTCAATCAGATTAATTGACGGACTCGACTAGGACGAGCGTACGTTGAGTTGATCGACATGAAGTGCATAAGCATTCCATGTGACCTAACCACTACCGACATCCCAAGTATGGCTCAGATTCATTAAACACATCCTGTGTGGCGAAAGAAACCCCAGCCACCAATTCGAGAACTATTACCGATTACCTAGACTGTGATATAGTCCCAACCACGTACAATCACAATAATGAATATTCAAGTCAAATCCTACATTTATATGAACATGTTATGACATATAACTTAAACATGAATACACAATACATGGAGGAAACCATACACACAGTTAAGGTAGTTGGGATTCGTATCTCAACTCCCTATAAATCACACTTTACTAACTACTAACTCATACAGACATTTTCACAAACACTTAGACTACACTTTTCAACATACATCACATATGTTGGTTACATTACGTATTAGGGAAATTCCTTTTGCCATGGAGTTGTCGCATACATCACAATCATGTACCTACGACAGTTAATCATGGCAACCATAAAATCAGATTCCAAATGTACACGAACATTTCAACAATTACATGAATTTACTTATAGACTACATTATTCATATGTATACGTAAAACGAAACAGATATTGCATTTGGCATGTGAAATAGCATTCATGTCAGTAATAAATCATTATCTGACATTGAAGTCTTGAAAACCATAACCTAAACGTATATAGTCCGCACCTTAAACTGGAAAATGCGTAACGGATATGATTTAGACGCTAAGTCTTCATCAACGGCGGATTTATAACCTAGAACATGAAGTATGTTAGCTACATCATTACTTAGACTATTTGAAACTTTAGAATGGATTAGGGTTAGGATTTCTTACCCAAGTATGGAATTAGAATCACCGGAATAACGATTCAAATAGGTGGATTAGGCACGAAGTGAAGCTGGGAAGAATTCCAGGATGAATCACCAACTTCTCTCTCACTTTCTCTCTCTTTACTCTCTCTTTCTTAGCTAGGGTTTGAGAATTTATATAGATTATGAGAGAGAGGGTTTAAGACCCTTATATAGGCCCATAACTGACGGAAACAGTCCCAGGGCCATGGTATACTTAGGTTATAACCAAATCGGGCTTGTTCCGATCCAACGGAGCAGTTTTGGAGGTCCCTTTACTGAATGCGGTTGGACTTAAGCTCACTAATATTAGATCTTGATCAAGCTGAGTGTAACGTCTTGGAAAAATCCATACTTAGACTCGAGTACCACCTTTAGTAGGAATCATTTAGAACCTAAGTCTTTAGAAATTTAATGTGTATTATCTAGTGCTAAACTAGATTACCTGTGAAATTAGTACCAATCACTTTAAAATATGATCTGTAAGACCTAAAACCTATAGAATTAGTAACGCTGCATTACCTGAAATCTAAGGATCCAACTCTAAACCCAGTTGCTCTTGGGAGCATTTAGAAACTTCATATAGGACCTGGACTGCACGCCGAAAGTCTGATAGTGATGAACTTAGACAATTATGACCGCCTAGTTGGACTTAACTATCACCTCAAAAACTAAGCCCAAATGATGTCCTGAGACCATTTTCTTGAGTCCGGAGTGAAGAGTGTGAGAAAGTTAAGATTTTTAGAAAATTAAATATGGATTTAAGTAATCTGAGTCGTGTCGCTTGCGTGCCTTTTCTAAGCATTCTGACCATTAGTTTTTGATCCAAATTCACCCTCGGATCAAGGAAGGTGACCCATTCATGTCAAAGCACTTGTGGTCCTGATCAAGTTTCGGTGACTATTGAACTGAAACTGGTCCGCCACGGTCGATCTAGAAACCCGATCGGACTGAAAACTTAACTTGCTTAAGATCCCATATTAGTGAGCTTAAGTCTGACCGCATTTGATAAGAGGACCTCCAGAAGTGTTTTGTTGGATCGAAATAAGATCGATTTAGTTATAACCTAAGTATACCTTGGCCCTAGGGCTATTTCTGTCAGTTTTGGGCTTATATAAAGGCCTTAAACCCTCTCTCATAAATCCTATAAGAATTTTCAAACCCTAGCTTAGATAAGAGAGAGAAAGTGAGAGAGAAGTTGGTATTTCATCTTAGGATTCTTCCTAGTTTCTCTACACGCCTAATCCACCATATCTGAATTATTATTTCAGCAATTCTAATTTCATTTTTGGGTAAGTCAATCAAACCCTAACCTATTTTGGAGCTTAGAATAGTCTAAGTGTTGATGTAGCTAACCTGATTCATGCCTTAGGTTGCCTATCCGCCGTTGACAAAGACTTATCGTCTGAATCATATTCGTTTCGCATTTTTCGGCTTAAGGTGCGGACTATATACATTTAGGTTATGGTTTTCAAGACTTTCAATGTTAGATAATGATTTATTCTTGATGTGGACGCTATTACACATGCCAAATGCGCTATCCTTTTTGTTTTACGTATATGTATAACCTATGTTGTAAATAGGATATTTCATGTGTATGTTGAAATGTTTGTATGGATATTAAATCTGATGTTGCAATTGCCATGATTTATTGTCATTAGTACACGATTGTTATGTATGCGACAACTCCTTGGCTAAAGGATTTTCCCTAATATACAATATGGTCGACATACGTGATATATGTTGAATAGTGTAGTCTAAGTGTTTGTATAAATGCCTGAATGATATAGTATTCAGTAAAGTGTGATTTATAAGGTTGTCGAGATATGAATCTCAATTACCCTGCTTGTGTGTATGATTTCCTCCATGAATTGTTTAGTCTATTTTATTCATGTTAACTGTGTGTATGATTTCCTTCATGTACTGTATTCATGTTTAAGTTATATTTCATAACATGTTCATTTGAATGTAGAATATGAATCAATTATCTATTATTGAGCTTGTACATGATTGAGACTATATTACAGTCCAGGTAATTGGTAATTATTCTTGAACTGGTGGTTGAGGTCATTTTCACCACGCAGGATGTGTTCAACGAATCCGAATCATACTTGGGATGTTCGACAATGGTTAGGCCACACGGAGTGCTTATGCATTCCATGTTGATCAACTCAACGTGCACTTGGCCTAGTTGAGCTTATCAACTAACCCGATTAACCGATGTATGTTCACCATGTTTGGGCACTACTGTTTGAATCTAAGGTACCGAACTCACCAATGAAGTCCCGTTAACCTTGGTACCGCAATCCCCTAAGACTCATGAGCCGGACATGGGGGTATGGGATACCGTGGTTGAGCTGTCAGCCTACGCCGGGGCGACGAGCCTCCCCGTAGTGACTAGTGAGCAACCTAGACTCGTGAGCCAATTATGGTGGTATGAGACACTATATTTGTGTTGTCATCTTACATTGATTGGTGACGAGCCCTCTGTAGTGACCTCGAGTATATCCTGAAACTGCATTGGGGCGATGAGCCTTATTGTAGTATATAGGATATAACTAGACCTATATTGATTGGTGACGTGCCCTTTACAGCGATCTAGAACTATAATATCCTATGAGATGTACTAGGACTGATAACCCTAGAATGAATCATTATTTGGGAATTGATATAAGGGAGGTATCTTAGTTTCCCAATCCTGTTGTACGGAAAGGACTAATAAGAACTTGGTAATCATGTTCATAACATCGCACTACATGTGTCGTTGGCGTTGGTGTAGAGCATAGTGGTAATGATTCATGCCGCGATCGTTAGATGATGTCGTAAGAGGGAGTTTGTGGTGAGGGCATGCATCATTTCCTCATATCATCTTTCCATTAACAAGAGTATCTAGGACATGTATGATTGTACTGCTTTATCATTACTGCTTGATTGAATTGATAACATGTTAACCTTTGCTGTATAGTTCCACTGAGTTGATCACTCACTCCCATATTCTGGGTTGGTGCCTAAACACCAACCAAACTCTGACTTAGCTGCAGGTGATGGTGATGCAAGGTGAAATCGGAGTTTGATGAGGACGAGGAGGCATTCTCGTTCATGCAGTTCTCAGGCGGGTTCATGTAAGCCATGTCCTAATTGGCAAGGATTCAGGGCTATATTTATAGTGATTTATCATATTTTGTTATATGTATTTTGAAACACGTCTTGTAATTATAACCTAGCAGAGCATACATATCTTAGGGACTTATGTTGGTTTATATATGTATTTCAGTCTTCCGCTTGCATTTTCAAACTATCCTTGAACTATGTTTGTCATTTTGGCTTAATCTACTTCATATTTTATGCATTAATATAGACAACATACATCCATCTTTAAATATGTTGCGTAAGTGATGTTTTGGAACTCGGGAGCTGAGTTATGCTTGACCTCCAAATTTCAGGGCGTTACAAGTTGGCATCAGAGCAAGATCTGGATTAAAATGGACTTGGGTTATGGTCGCATGATGCACGCTGATGTCACTTTAGCATAGGAGGATGCGAGAAAAACCTAGAAACAGGTTTAGGACTCCCAGTTTTGTTAATTAGCGAAAGTTTACTAAAAATGATCACCGAGATCTAGTCCATGCACACTTCTGATTACACACGACGACCCTAAATCACTTCTATACCATCAATCGATGGGTTTAGATCGTGTTTCATTCCATCCCAACCATTAGAAATCGATAAATGTGTATATGTATCAGTTTTATTTCGAAACGACCTGAAATAAGTCGAATCGGAGTAAGGGCCCAATCGGGGCTGTTTTAGGGGGACCCAGGGTGAGACCCATATCATTTTCGACCCAAGGGGGAGGGGGGGGAGGACTTCGCCAGAGGGGAGAGCCCTCGTCGAGAGGTCCAGAGACTAGCGAGGCCCTCGTCGGTTTGACGAGGCCTCGCCGCCTAGTGGGCCTGGGCGGGCCGGGGAGGGCGGGCCGACACTCTTAAGGCCTAGTGTGGCCCACTCCATCATTTTTTAATTTAAACCTTCCCTATCTCATCCTTCCTTCACAAATCCCACCTTCAAGCTTTCCTTTTTCTTCAAAACGTCTCATTTTCCTCTCAAACCTCCCTTCTAATCCCTCTTTCCCTCATTTTTCTTCAAGCATTACATCCCTCCACCGTTCTCAGCAATACCCATCTTCCATCTCCCTCATTTCCTTTGATTTGAGCTCCTAAATCCCATATTTGAGTCTCAAATTCGTGTAAACCCACTAACCCATCCTATTTTGTTATTTTTTTCTATATATACCCTTCATTTGAGCCTTTACACTCTCTTTTGAGGCTCAAATCCGTGGAGACCCAAGTATCTCATCCCTTTCTTTCCTTTTCTTCACTTTTTCATGGCTTTCATGGAGGTTATTGCGGCCATATTCTTGATTTCCTCTATTCTTTCTCTCATGAAAAAGAAGAGAGCTCCCGTAGATGAAGTCGAGCCTAGTCGCCCAACCTATTCTAGAAGATCGAGAGGTTCCGTCGCTAGTTCAAACGCCACTCGTGAATTGCAGACAAAGCGAGATTTAGATCCCCATGCTTCTATAGGAAGGTCCTTGTTGCCGGAGTTATCTCATGGTGTTTTTGAAGGCCGCAGGCTCCTTTTTGAAGCTCGTATTGATGCACGGCTATTTGAAGAGTTCCTGTTGTTCGAGTGCTTAGTAGAAGCCAAGTGGGGTCCGCTATTTGAGGGTGAGCACTGGGCAAATGTGGGCATTGTTCGAGCTTTCTATGCCCACATCTGAGAGCTAACACTGGAGCCCTTGCAGTTTAGAATTCTAGTTGGAAGAGATCGGGTGGCCATAGTCGATGTTGCTTTGATATCTCAGATTCTGAATGTGCCACTTGGCGAGGTTCATGCAAGTGAGAAGAATCTGAATAGTGCACGTGAGAGGGATCACCGCACACGGTTCCTTTGTGGTCGTTTGGTTGAATGGCAGCCTAATGAAAGCCTCTTAGCGACAAATATGACAGACGACTTCCATTTACTTCACCACATCTGTACGTTCAACATCTATCCCAGGTGGAGTAACCGCAGTGAGTGCACGCGCCTGATGGTGGATTTCTTATATCAGGTGGGGCAAGGAGAGAAGCTTAGTGTGCCTACATATGTCCCATGACAGATAGTCCTTATCGTACGTTAGAATAGAAGGACTGAATCTCTCCCATTCGGCCGACTCACATGCAGGATTGCACTTGAGTTTGGCTATAGACTTAGGGCGAAATTGTCGGTGCCAATCCATTACATCACTGAGACTTCTCTCAATTAGATGGATATTGGGACTCGGTAGCGACAAGCCCTACTTGAGGAAAGTGAAGATGAGTCAGATAATGAAGAGGAAGAGAGTGATGAGGAAGGTGGAGCTGAGATAAAAGAGGAAGTAGAGCAGGACGAAGAAGAAGTAAAGGCTCAGGATACTAATGAGAGTATCCTAATAGGGTTGATAAAGAAGCCCTTTTGGTTAGGCTTGAGGAGGGCTAGGCCACTCTTCGGCAGGATATTATGGATCTACGTGGCCTCGTGAAGCATAAGTTCAAGAAAGTAACCGCACTTTGAGGACGATCTTGTGTTGTCTGCAGGATAAGGGTGCCCCTCCTCTATCGCTAGATTCTGATGAATAGTCTTTTATGTAGTCGTTATTTGTTTATTTGTTGTTTATTTTTGTGTGTGGTTTGGTAGTTGTTTGGTAGTTGTATTAGTGTTTGAAGCTTAAGTGTATCTGCTTACATGCCTTCTTCGTCGCGATTCATGTAATGCTGCACTTCATGTATTGTGATAATTTTATTAATGAAATGCATGTCATTTTCTTTAGCTTGTGAAGTGAATGCTGTACGGATGGACTGTGTGAATGCTTAATCTCACTGGTTGCACCCTCTGTTGTATGTAGGGTATGCCACCTAAGGGCTCGAGGACTTCGGCCCGTCTCTCTCTAGGTGAGTCGCTTGATGGGGCCCCTCCCCTGAGCGGTAGCCATATGGACCCCCATTCGGGCCCGTCTCATTCTGATTTTATGCCAGATTCTCAGTCGGCCTCTGGCCCTGCTGTTAAGTAGACTCTTGTGACACCTTCTGTGGTGCCTCCTATCACACCTTCAGTTCCTAAGCAGAACTGTGCATCTACATCAACGCCTCATGCATCATAGTCCGCTCTGCCTCCTGATAGGCTAAAGCAGATGATGTTGTTGATGTAGCAGCAGTTCTTGACCTCCATGGCTGGTATCTTTTCTTAGTCGATGGGGTCGACTCACCTGCCTCGCCTATACTCCCAACTGGGAATGTTAGTGCCAGCAGCACATTCGACGGATTCTAGCCCTTGCGGCCTCCTACTTTTGTAGGTACTCACAGACCCGAGGAAGCTGAGTATTGGATTAACTGCATCTCGAAGATGCTGAGACCACTACACTGTACAGAGGCGGAGTAGGTCGAGCTTACCACCTTCATGTTTGAGAAGAAGGCCATCTTGTGGTGGGATTGTATTCTCCGTACAGTTGCGGAGGGATTCGTATGGACGTGGGAGGCGTTTGAGGCCCGCTTCCACGAGAAGTATTTCCCGAACACTTACCGAAACGAGAAGGAGAGTGAGTTCCTTCACCTTCGTCAGGGAGGAATGTCAGTGACAGAGTATGAGAACCATTTCACGGAGCTGGGCAGGTATGCTCCTTTGATTCTGGGTGATCAGTCGTTGCGGATGCGGCATTTTTCTGAGGGTCTATGGCTCGAGATTCGATCGAAGATGTGTTGTGCGAGCATCTCTTCCTATGCTGAGTTGGTGAGCATGTCCCTGCGAGCTGAGCAGGATGGGAATAGGTTGTCCTGTATGTGTGCACCTATGGTTTCCAGGCCACGACCTAATTTCTCGAGTAGGCCTTTCCTCGGTAAGAGGCCTTGTGTTGACTCACCGTCAGGGTTTATGGTATCTCCTGCCCATGTGAGGCGACCTGATGTGTGGTGCAACTACTGCAAGAAGCCAGGCCACACTGAGGTGACTTGTTTCTCCAGGATACAAGATAGTGGATTCTCGTCGCCTCATAGGATCAATCATCTGATGCCTCAGGTTATTTCTACACCACCCCTTCGATCAGCAATAGCTTATCCTTCCTTAAAACCACCTGCACCTCATTTTAGGCAGCCACAACAGCCCATGGTACCTCTACCACATCGCCCACAGCAGGCTTAGGTTCATGCGCTCACAGCTGAGGTGCCCAAGGCATATTCAGCACCGACATCTTTTCAGGTTTCCACTCATATTCTAGGTACGCCTGTCTTCTTATTGGTGGACACTGGGTCCACTATTTCGATCATCTCTTGCACTGCGGTCAAGCGGATAGGTTTAGTTACGACTCCTATAAAGGGAGTGAGACTCACTGCAGCTACAGAGACCACTTCAGATATCAGTCTGACCTGTGAGTCTTGTTCAGTAGATTTGGATAGCAGGATAGTGGTCATCAACCTGATTGTCACCCCACTGTGTCACTACGACGTTATATTCGGGATGGATTGGGTCACGAAGATAAGAGCAGAGATTGATTATGAGGCCAGAGTTATGACAGCCTACGAACCTGAGGGCACAGTCTTCTCATTTACAGTTCAGGTTAGTTGGTCCTGCTGTGTTAGCAACTACACTTCTTTGTTAGAGGGTTCTGATGATCCGACATTGGGAGATATGTCAGTGGTTTGAGATTTCCCCAATGTGTTTGAGAAGATCCCGGGACTTCCTCCTCGGCGCGAGATTGACTTTACTATCGATCTTGTGCTAGGTGCGACACTTATTTCCCTACCGACGTATCGTATGCCTCCATGTGAGATAGAGGAACTGAGGAGACAGATTGATGTATTATTAGAGGTAGGCTTTATTTAACCGAGTGTGTCACCTTGGGGAGAACATGTCTCATTTCTGAAGAAGAAAGACGATTCCCTGTGGTTATGTATTGATTATTGCAGGCTGAATCAGGTGATGGTGAAGAACAAGTATCCCTTACCCAGGATTGATGATCTATTTGATTAGTTGAAGGGGGCATGTTATTTCTCAAAGATAGATTTACAGTTTGGGTATCATCAGTTGCGTTTCAGGGATGAGGACGTGCAGAAAACTGTATTCAGGACTAGTTTTGGTCATTATGAGTTCCTTGTGATGTCGTTTGGACTCATAAATGCTCCGACTGTGTTCATGGATCTGATGAACAGAGTGTTTCGGCCATTTCTGTTCCGATTCGTCATCATCTTTATCGATGACATTTTGATATACTCCATGAGTTGGGATGAGCACGAGGAGCACCTGAGAGCGGTATTGAATACTCTCAAGGAGAATCGGCTTTTTGTGCAGTATATGAAGTGTGATTTCTGGAAGGAAGAAGTCAAGTTCCTAGGACATGTGGTGTCCAAGGAAGGCATTGTTGTAGACCTCGCTAAGGTAGTTGCGGTTCAGGATTGGAAGCAGCCCGGTTCAGTTACTGAGGTGAGGAGTTTTCTTAGGCTGACAGGTAACTATCGATGATTCATTCGAGACTTTTCCAAGATTGCCAGACCGTTGTCTCAGTTGACATGGAAAGATTTGAAGTTTTCCTAGAATGAAAGGCCGAAACAGCTTTTCAGGAGCTGAAGGACAAGTTGACGTCCACCCCTGTGCTAGTATTGCCAGAGCAAGGGGTTAAGTATACGATATATACTGACGTGTCTCGCGTTGGTCTAGGTTGTATCCTTATGTAGAAGGACAGGGTGATTGATTATGCCTTGAGACAGTTGAGGAAGCATGAGGAGAATTACCCTACACACGACCTAGAGTTAGCAGCTGTCATTTTCACATTAAAGCTCTAGAGACATTACCTCTATGGAGAGGAGTTCGAGCTCTTTTGTGACCATAGGAGCCTTAGATATATATTCTCACAGCGAGACTTAAATATGAGGCAGCGCCGATGGATGAAAACCTTGAAGACTTTAAGTTCAATGTCTCCTACCATCCAGGCAAGGTAAACCTTGTGGAAGACGCGTTGAGCCACAAGAAAACTATAGAATTTATGGCTTCACTTATGATAATAGAATGGGATATGGTGGAGTTTGTGAGAGACTTTGAGTAGAAAATCACGGTGGAAGAGCGGTATGAAGTCATCACACATGTTCATGTACAGCCCCTCATAGATGGCCAGATTATCGAGGCTCAGGCAGATGATGAGCTTTTGGTGAAGATGAAAGAGTGGGTTGGTACAGATGAGGACTCAGAGTGGACTATTGGTACGGATGGGGGTTTACGTTATAGAGGCCGCCTATGCATCCTAGACATTCTTGACTTGAGACGAGAGGTTCTTAAGCAGCCCACAGTTCGAGGCTTATGATGCATCCAGGTAGCATGAAGATGTATTAAAATATGAAAAGATCATACTTGTGGGACAATATGAAGGTCCACATTGCAGAGTTTGTGTCTCGTTGTCTCACATGTCAGTAGGTTAAGGCAGAGCATCGCCGACCTTCTGGATTGCTTCAACCCATGCCCATAGCTAAATGGAAATGGGACTTCATTTCTATAGATTTTATTTCAAGATTGCCTAAGACGAGGAAGGGACATGACTTTATTTGGGTGATCATTGATAGGTTGACGAAGTTAGCTCATTTTCTACTGATCAGAGTTATGAATTCTACAAACAAGTTGGCCAGGTTGTACATCAAGGAGATTGTACATTTGCATGGAGTTCCCTTAGAGATTGTGTCAAATCGAGACATGCGTTTCACATTTATCTTCTAGACTCGTATCCAGGAAGCGATGGGTGTGAAGCTGAAGTTCAATACCGTGTTCCATCCACAGACAGACGGGTAGACGAAGCGTGTGAATCAGGTGTTAGAAGATATGTTGCGAGCTTGTGTGTTGGATTTTAAGGATAGTTGGGATGACCGTCTTCCTTATGCAGAGTTTGCGTATAACAACAGATTTCAGGCGAGTATTGGCATAGCTCCCTATGAGGCATTGTATAGTTGCCCATGTAGAGCGCTGCATTATTGGGCAGAATTGGGCGAGAAGACTCTGATTGGCCCAGAGTTGGTTCAGGCGACGTTAGAGAAAATCAACATTATTAGGCATCGATTGCTCTCAGCACAGAGCAGGCAGAAGAGCTACGCCGATATGAGATGGCGACCGCTTGAGTTTGAAGTTGAGGACCATGTATTCCTTAAGGTTTTCCCTATGAAGGGAGTCCTTTGGTTTGGTAAGAAAGGGAAGCTCACGTCAAGATTTATTGGCCCGTTTCAGATACTTGATCGAGTGGGGGCAGCAATGTATCTCCTTACTTTGCCCACAGCACTAGCAGGCATGCATAACATTTTTCATGTGCCCATGTTGAAGAAGTACGTTCCTGATCCTTCGCATATTATTAGTTGGGAGCAGGTGCAGTTGAGCGAGGATGCCACATATGAATTGCGACCGAAGCATATTTTGAATAGGAAGGAGCAGGTATTGTGTAGCAAGGTTATCCCACTTGTGAAGGTACTGTGGATACATCATAATGAAGAAGAGGCTACTTGGGAGACCGAAGCTGAGGTCAAGAAGAAATACCCTCAGATCCTCGAGGAGTATGAGAAGGTACAAATTTCGAGGACGAAATTTATTCTTTAGAGGGGCAGATTGTAACGTCTTGAAAAAATCTGTACTTAGACTCGTGTATCACCTTTAGCAGGAATCATTTAGAACCTAAGTCTTTAGAAATTTAACGTGTATTACCTAGCGTTAAACTAGATTACTTGTGAAATTAGCACCAATCACTTTAAATACAATCTGTAAGACCCAAAATCCTTATAGAATTAGTAACGCTGCATTACCCTAAAATATAGGATCCAACTCTAAACCCAGTTGCTCTCGGGAGCATTCAGAAACTTCGTATTGGACCTAGACTATACGTCGAAAGTCCGATAGTGAAGAACTTAGACAATTATGACCGCCTAGTTGGACTTGACTATCACCTCGAAAATCAAGCCCAAACAATGTCTTGAGACCATTTTCTTGAGTCCGGAGTGAAGAGTGTGAGAAAGTGAAGATTTTTAGGAAATTAAATATGGATTTAAGCAATCTGAGTCATGTCGCTTGCGTGCCTTTTCTAAGCATTCTGACCATTGGACTTTTACCCAAATTAACCCTCAGATCAGGGAAGGTGCCCATTCATGTCAATGCACTTGTGGCCCTGATCGAGTTTCGGTGATCGTTGAACTGAAACTAGTCTGCCATAGTCGATCTGGAAACCAGATCGGACTGAAAACTTAACTTGCTTAAGATCCCATATTAGTGAGCTTATGTTCGATCACATTTGATAATAAGACCTCCAGAAGTGTTTCGTTGGATTAGAATGAGCCCAATTTAGTTATAACCTAAGTATACCTTGGCCCTAGGGCTATTTTCGTAAGTTTTGGGATTATATAAAAGCCTTAAACCCTCTCTCATAAATCTCATACGAATTTCCAAACCCTAGCTTAGATAAGAGAGAGAAAGTGAGAGAGAAGTTGGTATTTCATCTTGGGATTCTTCCCAGTTTCTCTACACGCCTAATCCACAGTATCTGAATCATTATTTCGACGATTCTAATTCCATTTTTGGGTAAGTCAATCAAAACCTAACCTGTTTTGGAGCTTAGAATAGTCTAAGTGTTGATGTAGTTAACCTGATTCATGCCTTAGGTTGCCTATCCACCGTTGACGAAGACTTATCGTCTGAATCATATTCGTTTCGCATTTTCTGGTTTAAGGTGAGGACTATATACGTTTAGGTTATGATTTTCAAGACTTCTAATGTTAGATAATGATTTATTCTTGATGTGGACGCTATTACACATGCCAAATGCTCTATCTATTTTGTTTTACATATATGTATAACTGTAACGACTCGTAAAAATCCATACAAAGACCCGAGTACCAACTCAAGCTGAAATCCCTCGGACTAAATCCTTTAGAAACGAGATGAGAACTAACTAAGTGTTAACCTAGATTAGTTATGAAATTAGCACTAACCACTTTAAATACGATCTGCAAGACTCAAAACTTGTAGAATCATTAACGCTATATTACCCTGAAATCTAGGATCCAACTCTATACCCAGTTGCTCTCGGGACCACATTGAAACTTCGTAACGAACCTGGACCGCACGTTGAAAGTCCGATTGCGATGAACTTAGGAGATATTGACCACATAGTTGGACTTGACAATCACCATAAAAATCACATCCAAACGATGCTCTGGGACTATTTCCTTGAATTCGGAGGGAAGAGTGTGAGAAACTGAAGATTTTTAAGAAATTAATAATGGATTTAAGTAATCTGGGTCGTGTCGCTTGTGCATCAGTTATAAGCATTCTGACCATTGGATTTTGACACAAATTCACCCTCGGATCAGAGGTGATGGCCCACACATTGCAAAGTACTTGTGGCCTCGATCGAGTTTCTGTGACCGTTGAACTGAAACTGGTCCGCCACGGTCGATTTGAAAATTCGATCGAACTGAAAACTTAACTTGATCAAGATCCAACATTCATGAGCTTAAATCCGACCGCACTCAGTAATAGGAACTCCAGAAGTGTTCCGTTGGATTAGAAAGAACCTAATTTGGTTATAACCTAAGTATACCATGGCCTTAGGGCTATTTCTATCGATTTAGAGCTTATATAAGGACCTTAAAACCTCTCTCACATACACCATACGAATTTTGAAACCCTAGCTAAGGAAGAGAAGAAAAAGAGAGAGAAAGTGAGAGAGAAGTGGTGTTTTCATCTTGGGATTCCACCCATCTGCACTACGTTCCAAATCCATCCATCTGAATTGTTATTTCAGCGATTCTGATTCCATACTTGGGTAAAAAAATCAAACCCTAACTTGTTTTAAGACTTGGTATAGTCAGAGTAATGAAATAGCTAACCTAGTTCGTGTTATAGGTTGTTAATCCGCCGTTGACGAAGGATTATCGCTGAGAATCATATCCGTTATGCTCCTACCGTGTAAGGTGCAGATTATAGATGTATAGGTTATGGTTTTCAAAGCTTTCAATGTCAGATAATGATTTATTATTGACGTGGATGCTATTTCACATGAAAAACGTGTTGTTTGTTTCGCGTTATGAATACGTATGAAATATGTATACCGTAGTGTATTCTATGTATTTGTTGAAATACCAGTATATGTATAAATTTTGGATCTGTGATTGCCATGATAAATCATTGTTAGTACATGCTTGTTATGTATGCGACAACTCCTTAACAAAAGGATTTTCCCAAATATGCAATACGCCAACATGCATGATGTATGTTGAATAGTGTAGTCTAAGTGTTTGTGTAAATGCCTGAATGAGTTAGAAATAGGTAAAGTATGATTTTTAAGGGGATTGAGATATGAATGTAGATCACCTTACTTGTGTGTATGATTTCCTCTATGTTATATTTAGTCTATTTTGTTCATGCTAATGGTGTGTATGATTTCCTTCATGTTATGTTTAACCTATATCATTCCTGTTAATTGTGTGTATGATTTCCTTCATGTATAGTATTCATGTTTAAGTTACATTTCATACCATGCTTATATGAATGTGAAAGTTGAATCATATGTCTATTATTGAGGTTGTACGTGATTGTGGCCATATTATGGTCCAGGCATTCAGTAACAGGCTTAAATTCGTGGCTGAGATCGATTTGCCATGTAGGACGTGTTTGATGAACCCGAGTTGTACTAGAGTTGTTGGCAGTGGTTTGGCCATGTGAAGTGTTTACACACTTCATGTCGATCAACTCAATGTGCACTCGTGCTAGTCGAGCTCGTTAAGTAACCCGATTGACCCGATGTATGTTCACCATGTATGGACGCTTCAGTTTGAATCCATGATACGAAACTTACCAGTGCAATCCCGTCAACCTTGGTACCTCGATCCGTTAAGACTCATGAGCAGGACATGATGGTATGGGACACTGTGCTCAAGCTGTCGGCCTACGCTGGGGCAACGAGCCTCCCCATAGTGACCAGTGAGCACCTATACTCGTGAACCGATTATGGTGGTATAGGACACTATATTCGAGCTGTCGGACTACTCTGATTGGTGAGGAGCCCTTTGTAGTGACCTCGACTATATCTTAAAACTGCATTGGGGCGACGACCCTTATTGTAGTCTATAGGATATAACTAGACCTGTACTGATTGGTGACGAGCCCTTTACAATGATCTAGAACTATACTATCGTATGAGATTGTCTAGGACTGACGACCCTAGAATGGATCATCGTTTGAGTAATGATACAAGGGAAGTACCTTAGCTTCCTAATACTATTGTATGAAAAGGACTAATAACAACTCGGTAATCACATTCATAACATTGCACTGCATGTGCCGTCATTGAAGTGCACAGAGGGAAGAAAGCATGCTGCAGACGTAAGATGGTGTCACACGAGGGAGTGTAAGCGAGGGCATGCATCATAAAAACATTTCATTATTGCATTAAAAAGAGTATCTAAGAATGTTTGATATGTCTGCTTTATCATTACTACTTGACTAAATTGATAACATGCTAATCTTTACTTTATGATTCCACTGAGTTGATCACTCACTCCCATGTTCTGGGACGGTGTTCTGAACACCCACCACTCTGTCTTAGTTGCGGATGACGATGTGACTCAGGAGGCGGAGCCTGATTACTATGACGATCAGGTCGAGTTCTCATATATGCAGTTCTCTAACGGTTTCGCTTAGGCCGTTTTAATTGATGGGGCTACAGGGTTTATCATTATAGTTGGACTATTCTTTTGACATTTTGTTTTTGAGTTATGACATGTATATGGTGACTCAGTGATGTATTCATACTCTGGAGATCGACAATGATCTTTTAGATTTATATTCATTTATATACATTTTTCAATATTTCGCTTACGTTCTATAAGTTGATTTGGAGTATGAATTGTTTTGGTGTAATCCCATTCATGTTTAATGCACTAATATGAACAACATTCAATCATCATTATCTATGTTGCATAAGTGATGCATTGGAACTCGGGAGATGAGCTTCTGCTCGACGCCCGAATTATAGGGCGTTACAAGTTGGTATCACAGCATAATTTGGATTAAACCGGACATAAGTTATGGTCACACAACACACGTTGACGCAACTATAGCATAGGAGGGTGCGAGAACAATCTAGAAACAGGTTTAGGACTCTTAGTTTGTTTGTTGGTGAAAGTTTACTGAAAATGATCACCGAGATCGAGTCCGTGTGCAATCTTGATCACACATGACAACCCCAAATCACTTCTAGACCGTTATTTGACGGGGATAGATCATGAATCATCTCATTCCAGTCGTTAAAAATTGGTAAATGTGAATGGAGATGTGATTTATTCCAAATTGACCCGAAACGGCTCGAATCGAAAGTGTGGGCCAAACGGACCACTTCCAGGGGGACCCAAGGTGGGACCCACGTGTTTCTGGACCCAGGGGGTGGCGAGGCCTCCTAGAAAAGTGGGCTCGTCCTAGCTAGGCCTTTGGGTCAACGCCCTTAGGGGCCTAGTGAGACCCTGTAACACCCTGAATTTTTTTCAACCTGGGATTAGACGTCCTTAGGCAATGGGTCAATCCTAACACCTGATTAACTTCTCAAAACTTAATCCCAAAAGTCTCAAATTCCTATTTCCTTCGAAAATCTCACCTTTCACTACTTTATCCCTCAAAATTTTCTAGGAGCTTTCATATTAGACACAAATCTTAAAGTTTAGGTGATGTTAATCAATACTTAAACTAAAAAGTACTATGAATAGTAAATAAATAAATAAAAAGGGTTTTTAACCATTAAAATTTTGTAATCTCATGAAATAAGTAGGCTATTTGGATAGATCAACTTCTCCTACCCCAAAATTATATATTACATGTTAAATAACTCATCCCAGGTTCTAAAATACACTCATTTCAAATATCAGATGGCGAAATCACCTCAAACAAGTCAGCGAGCAGCGATTGGGTCACCGGTTTGGCGAGGCATCGCCAAATCCGTCCATACAACGGTCTGGCAGGCCCGTTTCTGTACTTTTTCCTGCGCATTTCTTCCAACTTTAAAAAATCATATCTCCTTCGTTATAACTCCGATTTAGATGATTTAAAAACTAGATTGAATATAAATGAGTCTAGTTTTATATAAAAATATGTGAAAAATATAATAAAATATTTAATATAATTTAAAGTAGGTCATTGTGAGGATAATCACTTGTTGGACAGCTGCTGCTTCTGAAATTTTTAAAATTTTTCTTCACCTTGAAATCTTATGAAATTTGGTGGAGTCAGGGAAAACTTGATGATGAGCTCTCAAAAAAATAATAAAAATAATATGATAACTAGAAGTGCCCAAAATGGGGCATAGAATGGCCCTAGGACCGTATTCTGCCCTATTAGGGTAGAATTTGGTAAAGTACCAAACTGAATACTCAGTAAAATTAACTTGGATCACTTTTAATATAAACTATAAGACTTAAAACATCTAGAATCATTGACACTATGTTACCCTAAAATCCAGGATCAAACTCTAAACCGGTTTGTTCCCAGGAACCCTTTGAAACTTTATATTGGATCTAGACCGCGCGTCGAAAGTCCAATACCTACAATCTTAGACAGTTATGACCGCTTGGCTGGACTTGACAATCATTTTGAAAATCAAGGTCAACCGACGTTTAGAGCCTATTTCATTGAGCCTGGAGTAAAGAGAGTGAGAAAGGGGTTAGATTTGGAAATTTTAATCCAAATCTGGCACGTGACTTGACGCGTTATTATTAAGCGTTCTGACGGTCAGAATTCAGCTAAATTACACCCTCGGATCAGGAAAAATTTTTCTTTCATATCATGAGACTTGTAGACCAGATTTAGGTACGATGACCGCTGAACTGAAACTGGTCTGCCACGTGCGATCTATGAACTCTGCTGGACTGAAAACTGGGTGTGAGCAAGATCCAGTATCCATGAGCTTAAGTCCGACTGCATTCGGCCAGGGGACCTCCAGAAATGCTCCGTTGAGACGGAACAGTCCGTATTTGGACATAAAATAAGTATACTTTGTTCTCAAGTCTATTTAAGTTATGTTTTAGCCTATATAAGGGCTTTAAACCCTCTCACAACCCTCCCATCCGAATTTTCTTGACACCCTAGGAAAAGAGAGAGAGAAAGTGAGTGATTGTGAGAGAGTGTGGGAGAGATTCTCCTGCCACTTGCTGCAGTTTTCACCATGTTGGCTATATGAATTGATTTCATTATATATATGAAATGCATGTGTTGGAGGATTTGCTTATGTGATATGTTATAACTTGTAACAACATGCTTGTATTGTTTATATGCATTCTTGTTACTCTCATGTGTTTACTGACGTTGGTTTACAAATGCTTGAGGCTATGACCTAGTCCAGGCAGTCAGTAATGGATTGAATTCGTGGTTAGTTTCTATGTACCACAAAGGACGCGTCGATGAACGCGAGTCGTGTTTTGGGTTGGCGGCAGTGGTTAGGCCACATGAAGTGTTTCATGCACTTCATGTCGTTCAGCTTGAGATGCGTTCGTACTAGTCGAGCCCGTCAAGTAACCCGACTGGCCATTGTATGTTCACCCTGTATGAGTCATAACTTCTTGAACCTAGGGTACTGAACTTACCATTGAAAACCCTGTTAACCATGGTACCTTAATCCATAAAGACTCATGAGCCGAGCATGGTGGTATGGGACACCATGGTCAAGCTGTCGGCTTATGCTGGGGCCATAAACCTCCCTGTAGTGACCAGTGAGCACCTTACTTTGAGCAGATTATGGTGGTATGGGACACTATATTCTTGTTGTTGGCCTACACTGATCAGGTGACGAGCCCTTTGTAGTGACCTTGAGTTTATCCTGACACCGTATGGGGACGACGAGTCCTGATGCAGTCTTAAGGATAATTAGGCCTGTATTGATAAGGTGATGGGGGAGAGGTGCAACGAGTGCGAGCAACAGCCCTGGCAGCCCTTGCAGCAACCTACAAATATAATATCGTATGAGATTACTAGGAGTGATGACCCTAGACAGGATCTGTGTTGGGATTGATATAAGGAAGGTACCTTAGTTTCCCAATACTGTTGTATGAAAAGGACTAATAATAACTCGGTAATCATATCCACATCACATTGCATGTTCCTGGAAGATGTGGAGTACTGAGCGGAATGCAAGCATGCCGCGGGGGTAAGATGGTGTCGTATGAGGGAGAATGTCGATGAGGGCATCCATCATGTTATCTCATACATACATTAACAACAGTATCTAGGAATGTTTAATTGATTGCTTTACTATTATCGCATGATTGATTTGAGAACATACTAATCTTTGCTCTATGATTCCATTGAGTTAATTAGTCACTCCCACGTGACGGGACGGTGTTCCGGACACCCACCAGACCCTTTTATAATTGCAGATGATGGCGCGGCCTGCGAGGCGGAGCCAGACTTGATGATGAGGAGGAGGATCCCTCCTTTATGCGTGTTCTAATCGACGGGATTACAGGGAGGTTAATTAGACGCCATGACACTTGTCATTTTATGTTTTTAGAGCACTCATGTAT
Organism: Magnolia kwangsiensis; assembly: GCA_037074715.1. Classification (NCBI taxonomy): domain Eukaryota; kingdom Viridiplantae; phylum Streptophyta; class Magnoliopsida; order Magnoliales; family Magnoliaceae; genus Magnolia; species Magnolia kwangsiensis. Next base: position 78,156,039 of record CM073578.1, read on the forward strand.
ATTCTTTTTGTTCATTTTTGGAGTATACATGTATTTAATTAACCTAGTAACATTTTCACACTCTGGAGACTTATAATTAATTATATATATTTTATGTATTTATCACAGTCTTCCGCTTGCTAATTTAACTGTCTCTGGAGTATGATATGTTGTTTTGGCTTAATCTCAATCTTGTTTAATATCATTCTACGGACAACATGCATTTATCATTATCTATGTTGCATAAGTGACGTTCTGGAACTCGGGAGTTGGGTTTCTACCCGACCCCCAATTTTCGGGGTGTTACAGACCCGCTGGTCCATGATTTTTGGTTTAAAACATCCTCAAATACATACTTCCTTCACAAAACCACCTCCCAAGCTCTCCCTTTTCTTCAAAAATGCTTCATCCTCTCTCAATCATCCTTCCAATCTCTCTCTCTTATTTTACTTCAAGGTTTACATCCCTCCACCGTGCTCATCCATACCCATCACCTAACCCTCTCATTTTCTTTGATTTGAGCTCTCAAATCCTCCATCTGAGACTCAAATTCATGCAAACCCCAATACCCAACCTATTTTGCTATCCTTCTTCTTCATTCTCTTTCATTTGAGCCCTTACACTCCCATATAAGGCCCAAATCCGTGGAGACCCAAAGATCTCATCCCTTTCCCTCATCTTTTTCACTTTTCCATGGCTTTCTTAGAGCTTGTAGCAACTTTATTCTCGATTTTCACTATTCTTTATCTCATGGGAAAGAAATGAGCCCCTGTGGATGAAGCTGGGCCTAGTCACCCCTCTCGTTCAAGGAGACCAAGAGGAGCCACCGCGAGTACAAGTGCTGGGAGAGAATTGCAGACCAAGTGGGGTCTTAATCCTCAGGCTCCCATTGGAAGGGCATTGTTGGTAGAGTTATCTCATGGCGTCTACGAGGACCGTAGGGTCCTTTTTGAAGTGCATGTGGATGGGAGACTCTTTAGAGAATACCTATTGTTCGAGAGCCTAAAAGAGGCCAGGTGGGGTCCGCTATTTGAAGGTGACTCTCGTGTCAATGTGAGCACTGTTCAAGCCTTCTATGCCCACATTCGAGAGCCTACATTGAAGCCCTTACAATTTAGAATTCCTATTGGAAGAGATCGGGTGGCCACAGTCGATGTCGCTTTGATATCGCAGATTCTGAATGTGCCACTTGGCGAGGTACATCCTAGTGCAAGGAATCTGAATAGTGTTCGTGAAAGGGATCGCCGCACTAGGTTTCTATGTAGTTGATTGGTTGAGTGGCAACATAACAAGAGCCTCTTAGCGACCCATATGTCAGGTGATTTTCGTCTGCTTCACCACATCTGCACGTTCAACGTCTACCCTAGGTGGAGCAATCGCAGTGAGTGTACTCGTCTCATGGTGGATTTCCTGTACCAGGTGGGGCAGGGAGTGAAGTTGTGCGTGCCTATGTTTGTACTGCGACAGATCATCCTTATCGCACGATCAAATAGAAGGACTGAGTCACTCCCCTTCGGCCAACTCATATGCAAGATTGCACTTGATTTTGGCTAAAGACTTAGGGCAAAATTGCCAGTGCCGATCCATTACATCAGTGAGACCACTCTCAATCAGATGAAGATTGGGCCACGACAACGACAAGCCCAACTTGAAGAAAGCAAGGATGAGTCTGAAAGTGAAGAAGAAGAGGAAAGCAATGAAGAAGGTGGAGCAGAGATAGAAGAGGAAGAACAGGACGAAGAGGAAGAGGAGGCTCAAGATACTAATGAGAGTCCTCCTACGGCACCGAAGCAGGACACTGATTAGGCCTCTAGGGATGCCCGTATAGCTCGGCTTGAGGAGGGTCCGGCTGTCCTATGACAGGACATTATGGATCTTCTAGGCCTCATGAAACATAAATTCAAGAAAGTGACTCGTATGCTGAAGACTATCCTGTGCTGCCTACAAGATAAGGGTGCCCCTTCTCCATCGCCAGATTCTGACGAATAGTTCCTTATGTCGTCACTGTTTGTTTATAGTTGCTTGTTGTTTTTGTGTGTAGCCTCTATAGGCTTCGTAGTTTGATAGTTGTTTTAATGTTAAAGCTTCGTGTTTGAAGCTTAGTTGTATTAGCTCACATGCATCTTTTGTCATGATCCATGTAAAACTTGTGTCTCATGTATTATGACAGTTTTGGTAATGAAATGCATGAAGTTGCCTTAAATTTGTGTGGAAATGTTGCGTAAATAGGCTTGTTCTTGTGAGTGAATCTGATTTGGATTGCACCCTATGTTGTGTAGGGAATGCCACCTAAGTTCACGCGGAGCATGGCACGCCTCGCATTAAGTAATTCGATGGACCAGGCACCACCCCAGAGTGATGGTCGTGCAGACCCTAGTTTGGGCCCGGTTCGTGAGCCTATGCCTGAGTCTCAGCCTTCTACTGGTCTTACAATTGGGCTGCCACCTTATACACCACCAGTTCGAGAGCAGAATCGTGCGTCTTCTTCGACGCAGTATGTGCCTCCATCTGCTCCACCTACATATAGGTTAGAGCAGTTGTTGATGATGATGCACCAGGTGCAGGAGCAGCATCAGCAGCAGATGCAGCACCAGCACCAGCACTAGCAGCTCTTAGCCACCATTGCAGGAGATTTAGATCAGGGTGGGAGTACGACTCCACCTTCACCATCTGTACTCCCTGCTGAGGCTGCAGGGTCTTCCGCTGAGGATGAGGGTGTGGCCTTGCCTACACCTACTGTATACCTTATGGGGAACTTGGGTACGAGTGGCCTCCTAGAGCGATTCAAATGCTCGCGGCCTCCTACATTTTTGGGTTCTCACAGACCCGAGGAGGCCGAATATTGGCTAGACCACATCTCTAAGATGCTGAGGATGCTACATTGTACAGAGCCAGAGCAGGTCAAGTTAGTCACCTTTATGTTGGAGAAGGAAACCAGCTTGTGGTGGGATAGTGTCCTGCGGACTGTGGCAGTTTACTACATATAGACGTGGGCAGCATTTGAGTCCCGCTTCCATGAGAAATACTATCCCCTTACGTACCAGCATGAGAAGGAGAATGAGTTTTTGTGCCTCAAATAAGGAGGCATGACTGTGACAGAGTACGAGCACTACAGAGTTGGGCAGATACGTCCCGACTATACTTGTCGACGTGCAGATGCGGATGCGGCTTTTTTTCGAGGGCCTGTGACTAGACATTCACTCGACGATGTGTTGTATTAACATACCCTCCTATGCTGAGCTAGTATACATGTTTATGCGAGCAGAGCAGGACGGGGATCGATTAGCACATTCTCGTAGGCCTATGATTCTTAGGCCACAACCAGATATGCTGAGCAGGCCATTCCTCGGCAAGAGGACCTGTACCGACTCTCCTTCCAGGATCTTGGCACCACTAGTTCCGATGAGGTGACCTGGTGTGACCTGTACTTACTGTGGGAAACCAGGTCATGTGGCGGAGAGCTGTTTTACACGTATGAGAGATAGTGGCTTCTCGCCGCCATAGAGGATTGACCGCCCTCGCCCTCAGGTTATATCAGCTCCACCTCTACGGACTGCACCTGCACATCCGTCGTTTCAACTGCTGGCACCCTGATTTAGGCCACCTCAACGCCCATGGTACCACTGTCGAACCACCTGCAACAGGCTCGGGTGCACTCACTCACAGCGGAATAAAACAGAGGCAACACTTATAGTGCCTATGGCTTTTGAAGTCACTGCACATGTGCAAGGTACTTCTTTCTTCTTGTTGGTGGACACTGGGTCCACAACCTCCCTCCTTTGATGCACGTTAGTCAAGCGGCTAGCGTTGTTATTACTCCTATGACGGGAGTGACACTCACTACAGCTACTGGGACTTCTTCCGCCATTACTAGGGTTTGTGTGGGTTGATTGATAGATCTAGGGAGTAGTATAGTTGTAGTTGACCTGTATGTCACACCTTTGCATCATTACGACATTATCCTTGGCATGGATTGGCTCACTGAGGTGAGAACGGAGCTTGACTGTGAGACTAGGTTGGTGATAACCCATGGACCTGCGGGCATGACATTTACTTTTCCTATTCAGGTTAGCTACCCTTCCTGACACGACTGTTATACTTCTCTGTTGGAGGATTCTACTGGTTCGGCGCTTGAAAACACCCCTGTGGTTCAAATTTTAGGATATGTTCAGTAAGATACCTGGGCTACCACCGCAGTGTGAGATCAATTTTACTATTGATCTCGTGCCAGAAGTGGCACCTGTTTCATTACCGATGTATCGTATGTCACCATGTGAGATGGAGGAGCTAAGGAAACAAATTGACGAGCTGGTAGAGAAAGGATTTATACGACTTAGTGTGTCTCCTTGGGGAGCACTTGTGTTGTTTGTTAAGAAGAAAGATGGGTCGCTACGGTTATGTATTGATTACCGTAGGTTGAACCAGTTGACCGTGAAGAATAAGTATCCTTTGCCCAGGATAGACGATCTGTTTGATCAGTTGAAAGGGGCGTGATACTTTTTGAAGATTGATTTACAGTCAGGATATCATTAGTTGCGCCTCAGGGGAGAAGACGTGCAGAAGACTGCATTTCAGACTAGCTTTGGTCATTATGAGTTCCTCGTGATGTCGTTCGATCTTATGAACGTACCGGCTATGTTCATAGACTTGATGAACCAGGTGTTTCGGCCATTTCTATACCGATTCGTCATTGTGTTTATCGATGACATTCTGGTATACTCTGCGAGTCGGGAAGAGCATGAGGGAGACCTACAAGCAGTCTTGGATACTCTGAAGAAGAACCAGTTGTTCACACAGTACGAGAAGTGCAATTTCTAGCAAGAGAAAGTTAAGTTCCTGGGACATGTAGTGCCGAAGGAAAGGATTGCGGTGGACCTTACTAAGGTAGTCGCGGTTCAGGACTGGAAGCAGCCGAGTTCAGTTACTGAGGTGAGGAGTTTTTTAGGCCTCGTAGGCTATTACCGACGCTTCATTCCGGACTTCTTGAAAATTGCCAGACCATTGTCTCAGTTGACTCGGAAAGACTTGAAGTTCACCTGGAATGAGAAGGCGGAATAATCTTTTCAGGAGTTGAAGGATAGACTGATGTCCACCCCTGTGCTAGTATTGCCAGAGCAAGGGGTCAAGTATACTATATACACTGATGCATCTCGAGTTGGCCTGGGTTGTGTCCTTATGCAGAAGGACAGGGTGATTGCATATGCCTTGAAATAGTTGAGGAAACACGAGGAAAATTACCCTACACACGACCTCAAGTTAGCAGTCGTCATCTTTACGTTAAAGCTCTGGAGACATTTCCTCTATGGAGAGGAGTTCGAGCTTTTCTGCGACCACAAGATCCTTCGCTATATATTCACTTAGCGGGACTTGAATATGAGGCAACGCCAATGGATGGAAACCTTGAAGGACTTCAAGTTCGAGGTCTCCTACCATCCTGGCAAGGCCAACCTTGTGGCTGATGCATTGAGCTGCAAGAAGACGATCATATTTGCGGCTCTGCTGATGATTGAGGAGTGGGGTATGCTGGAGTTTGTTCGTGACTTTGAGCAGAAGCTCACTATGGAGGAGTCATTCGAGAGTGTCGCGCACATTCAGGTGCAGCCACTTATTAATGATGGGATTATAGAGGCCCAGAAGGGTGATGATCGATTGTCCAGGTAGCACGAAGATGTATCAAGACATGAAAAGATCATATTGGTGGGACAACATGAAGGCCCACATAGCAGATTATGTATCCCGTTGTCTCACGTGCCAACAGGTCAAGGTAGAGCATCTCTGACCTCCTGGATTGCTTTAGCCCATGGCCATAGCTGAATGGAAGTGGGACTTCATCTCTATGGATTTTATATCAGGACTGCTGAAGACGAGGAAGGGACATGATTCTATCTGGGTGATCGTTGACCGATTGATCAAGTCAGCTCACTTCCTTCCTATCAGAGTTACAAACTCTGCAGATGAGTTGGCTAGGCTATACATCAAAGAGATAGTTCGTCTACATGGAGTTCCCTTGGAGATTATTTCGGATAGGGACACGCGATTCACATCTATCTTCTGGACTCGTGTCCAGGAAGCAATGGGTGTGAAGTTGAAGTTCAGTACCGCATTTTATCCACAGACTGACGGGCAGACGGAGCGGGTGAATCAGATTTTAGAGGATATGCTGTGAGCTTGTGTTTTGGACTTCAAGGACAGTTGGGATGACTGTCTCCCGTATGCAGAGTTCGCCTACAATAACAGTTTCTAGGTGAGTATTGGCATGGCTCCTTACGAGGCCTTATATGGGCGCCCTTGTCGAGCACCGCATTGTTGGGCAGAGGTTGGCGAGCACAATTTGGATGGCCCAGAGTTGGTATAGGTGACCTCAGAGAATATTGACATTATCAGACGTCGACTTCTGACAACTTAGAGCTGACAAAAGAGTTATGCCGATACAAGGTGACGATAGCTTGAGTTTGAGGTTGGAACCATGTGTTCCTTCGAGTTTCTCCTATGAAGGGAGTCCTGCGGTTTGACAAGAAGGGGAAGCTCACATCGAGTTTTATTAGTCCATTTCAGATCCTGGATCGAGTGGGGGCAGTGGCATATTTTCTGGCTTTACCCACACCACTCGCAGGCGTACACAACGTATTTCATGTATCTATGCTGAAGAAATACATTCCTGATCTTTCGTACGTCATTAAATGGGAGCAGGTATAGCTGAGCGAGGATGCTACATATGTGCTGCATCCGACACGTATCTTAGACAGGAAGGAACAAGTGTTGCGCAGTAAGGTCATTCCACTAGTGAAAGTTCTGTGGACGCATCATACTGAGGAGGAAGCTACTTTGAAGACAGAGGCCGAGGTCAGAAAGAATCACCTTCAGATTCTCAAGTACGAAAAGGTACTAATTTCGAGGATGAAATTTTCTTTAAGGGGGGTAGATTGTAACGACTTGAAAAAATCCGTACAAAGACCCGAGTACCAACTCAGATAGAAATCTCTTAGGACTAAATCCTTTAGAAACGAGACGAAAACTAAGTGCTAACCTAGATTACCTGTGAAATTAGCACTAATCACTTTAAATATGATCTGCAAGACTCAAAACTTGTAGAATCGTTAACACTATATTACCCTGAAATCTAGGATCCAACTCTAAACCCAGTTGCTCTCGGGAGTACTTTGAAACTTCGTAACGGACCTGAACTGTACGTCGAAAGTCCGATTGCGATAAACTTAGGAGATATTGAACGTATAGTTGGACTTGACAATTACCATAAAAATCACGTCCAAACAATGCTCTGGGACTATTTCCTTGAGTCCGAAGTGAAGAGTGTGAGAAACTGAAGATTTTTAAGAAATTAATTATGGATTTAAGTAATCTGGGTCATGTCGGTTGCGCGTCAGTTATAAGCATTCTGACCGTTGGATTTTGACCCAAATTCACTCTGGGATTAGGGGTGATGGCCCACACATGTCAAAGTACTTGTGGCCTTGATCGAGTTTCGGTGACCGCTAAACTGAAACTGGTCTACCACGGTCGATCTGGAAATCCGATCGAACTGAAAACTTAACTTGATCAAGATCCAGCATATATGAGCTTAAGTCCGACCGCACTCAGTAATAGGACCTCCAGAAGTGTTCTGTTGGATCAGAAAGAACCTGATTTGGTTATAACCTAAGTATATCTTGACCTTAGGACTATTTTCGTCGATTTAGAGCTTATATAAGGACCTTAAAACCTCTCTCACATACACCATACGAATTTTGAAACCCTAGCTAAGGAAGAGAAGAAAAAGAGAGAAAGTGAGAGAGAAGTGGTGTTTTCATCTTGGGATTCCAACCAGCTGCACTACGTGCCAAATCCATTCATCTGAATCGTTATTTTGGCGATTCTGATTCCATACTTGGGTAAGAAAATCAAACCCTAATTGTATGGTTGGAGTAATGAAATAGGTAACCTAGTTCGTGTTATAGGTTGTTAATCCGCCGTTGACGAAGGATTATCGCTTAGAATCATATCCGTTACGCTCCTACGACGTAAGGTGCGGATTATAGACATATAGGTTATGGTTTTCAAAGCTTTTAATGTCAGATACTATTTCACATGCAAAACGTGTTGTTTGTTTCGCGTTATGAATACATATGAAATATGTATACCGTAGTGTATTCTATGTATTTGTTGAAATACCTGTATACGTATAAATTTTGGATCTGTGATTGCCATGATAAATCATTGTTAGTACATTCTTGTTATGTATGTAACAACTCTTTATCAAAAGGATTTTCCTAAATATGCAATACGCCAACATACGTGATGTATGTTGAATAGTGTAGTCTAAGTGTTTGTGTAAATGCCTAAATGAGTTAGAAATAGGTAAAGTATGATTTTTAAGGGGATTGAGATATGAATCTCAATCACCTTACTTGTGTGTATGATTTCCTCTATGTTATATTTAGTCTATTTTTTTCATGCTAATGGTGTGTATGATTTCCTTCATGTTATGTTTAACCAATTTCATTCCTGCTAATTGTGTGTATGATTTCCTTCATGTATAGTATTCATGTTTAAGTTACATTTCATATCATGTTTATATGAATGTGGAAGTTAAATCATATATTTATTATTGAGGTTGTATGTGATTGGGGCGATATTATGGTCCAGGCATTCGGTAACAGGCTTAAATTCGTGGCTGAGATCGATTTGCCATGTAGGACATGTTTGACGAACCCGAGCCGTACTAGAGTTTTCGATTGTGGCTTGGCCACATGAAGTGTTGTGCACTTCATATCGATCAACTCAACGTGCGCTCGTGCTAGTCGAGCTCGTCAAGTAACCCGATTGACCCGATGTATGTTCACCATGTATGGACGCTTCTGTTTGAATCTAGGGTACCAAACTTGACAGTGCAATCCCGTTATCCTTGGTACCTCGATCCGCTAAGACTCATGAGCCGTACATGGTGGTATGGGACACTGGGGTCGAGCTGTCGACCTACGTTAGGGTGATGAGCCTCCCCATAGTGACCAGTGACCACCTATACTCGTGAGCTGATTATGGTGGTATGAGACACTATATTTGAGCTGTCGGCCTACTCTGATTGGTGACAAGCCCTTTGTAGTGACCTCGAGTATATCCTGAACTGCATTGGGGCACCGAGTCTTATTGTAGTCTATAGGATATAACTAGACCTGTACTGATTAGTGATGAGCCCTTTACAATGATTTAGAACTATACTATCGTATGAGATTGTCTAGGACTGGCGACCCTAGAATGGATCATTGTTTGGGTAATGATACAAGGGAGGTACCTTAGCTTCCCAATACTGTTATATGAAAAGGACTAATAATAACTCAGTAATCACGTTCATAACATCGCACTGCATGTGCCTTCATTAAAGTACACAGAGGGAAGAAAGCATGCCACGGACGTAAGATGGTGTCGCACGAGGGAGTGTAGGCGAGGGCATGCATCATGAAAACATTTCATCCTTGCATTAACAAGAGTATCTAGGAATGTTTGATATATCTGCTTTATCATTACTGCTTGAATGAATTGATAACATGTTAATCTTTACTCTATGATTCCACAAAGTTGATCACTCGCTCCCACGTTCTGGGACGGTGTTCTGAACACCCACCAGACTCTGTCTTAGTTGCAGATGACGATGCGACTTAAGAGGCGGAGCCTGATTACTACGACGATTAGGACGAGTTCTCATATATGCAGTTCTCTAACGGTTTCACTTAGGCCGTTCTGATTGACGGGGCTACAGGGTTTATCATTGTAATTAGACTATTCTTTTGACATTTTATTTTTGAGTTATTACATGTATATGGTGACTTAGTGATGTATTCATACTCTGGCGATCGACAGCGATCTTTTGGATTTATATTCGTTTATATACATTTTTGAGTCTTCCGCTTGCATTATATAAGCTGATCTGGAGTATGAATTACTGTTTTGGTGTAATCTCACTCATGTTTAATGCACTAATATGAACAACATTCAATCATCATTATCTATGTTGCATAAGTGATGCATTGGAACTCTGGAGCTGAGCTTCTGCTTGACCCTCGAATTCCAGGGCGTTACAATAACCTATGTTGTAAATTAGATATTTCATGTGTATGTTGAAATGTTTGTATGCATATAAAATCTGATGTTGTGATTTCCATGATTTATTGTCGTTAGCACATGATTGTTATGTATGTGATAATTCCTTGGCGAAAGGATTTGCCCTAATATGCAATATGGTCAACATACGTGATGTATGTTGAATAGTGTAGTCTAAGTGTTTGTATAAATGCCTGAATGAGATAGTATTCAGTAAAGTGTGATTTATAAGGTTGTTAAGATATGAATCTCAATTACCCTGCTTGTGTGTATGATTTCCTCCATGAATTTTTTAGTCTATTTTATTCATGTTAACTGTGTGTATGATTTCCTCCATGTACTGCATTCATGTTTAATTTATATTTCATAACATGTTCATTTGAATGTAGAATATGAATCAATTGTCTATTATTGAGCTTGTACGTTATTGGGACTATATTATAGTCCAGGTAATCTGTAACGCCTGTGAAAAATCCATACTTGGGCTCGAGTACCAACTCGACCCGAAATTGCGTAGAATTCATTCCTTTAGAAAATATGACTAGGTTAGCTAGTGCAACGTTAGAATAGCTGGGAAATGGTCCCTGATCACTTTAAATACGTTCTATAAGGCCCAAAGCGAGTGGGACCAATGGTGTTATAATGCTCTAAAACCTCAGACCAAACTCTAAGCAGGTTTGTTCTCTGGACCACTTTGAATCTTTGTATTGGATCTAGACTGCATGTCGAAAGTCCGATACCTCCTATCTTAGACCGTTAGAACCGCCTAGCTGGACTTGACACTCATTCCGAAAATCAAGTCAAACCGATAATCACAGGCTATTTCATTGAGCCCGGACCGAAGAGAGTGAGAATAGGGTTAGAATTGGAATTTGAAATTCAAATCTGGCACACGATTTGACGCATCAGTATTGAGCGTTCTGACCGTCAGAATACAGCCAAATTACACCCATGGATCAGGAAAAATATCTATTACGTATCACGAGACTTATAGGCCTGATCTTGGTACGATGACCGTTAAACTAAAACTAGACCACCACGTGCGATCTGGGAACCCTACCGGTCTGAAAACTGGATGTGTGCTAGATCCAGTATGCATGAGCTTAAGTCTGACCGCATTTGGCCAGGGGACCTTCAGAAATGCCCTTTTGGACCGAAACGGCCCCGATTTGGTTAGGCACCAAGTAAACATTGTTCCCAAGCCTATTTTAGGCATGTTTTAGGCTATAAAAGGGGTTGAAACCCTCACTCCTCTCTCCCATCCGAATTTGAGAGAAACCCTAGCTTGGGAGAGAGAAAAAGGTGAGAGATTGTGAGAGAGTGGGAGAGTTCTTCCTGCCACTTGTGCTCGTGTTGCACGTGCTCAAGCAACACACCTCTACCGCTTTCCCGGCGATTTCACCATGATTCTAGGTAAGTAAATACCCTAAATAGTTGCTGATTTGAGTTTCCCTTGTTTCCATAGCGATGTAGCTTATGGATCTCGTGTATTAGGTTCCTTATTCGCCGTAGATGAAGCGTATACGCTCCGTTTCAATTCACGTGTTTACAAGACATAAGGTGAGGATTTTAGACGCTTTGATTGACGGTTCCCAACGCTTTCAATGTCGTTTAATAGTAGATTCTTGACGGCATCGCCGTTTGACATGTACAAAATGCTCTCCGTTTCCCATTTCGTAAATTAACGAAGAATATGAGATTTAGGGCATTTTAGTCATTTGTAGGAAGTACTGTTTACATTCATATTTTTCTGATGTGATTGACATGGTTTGTTGTCGCATTAGGAAGTTAGGAATGCGTGCATAATTAGTTTGGCAAAGAGATTCGCCTAGTTGCGTACTTTGGGTCGACATACTATATGTAGACTTAAGTGTGTAGTGTATGTGTTTGTATAAATGCTTGTATTAGTATGTATTGAATTAAATGATATTATGTGATAGTTTGTGATTGGTTTCTCAATTAATATGCTGACCTAAATGATTTTCTACATGTTGACTAAATGCATGATTTCATTACATGCATGGAATATATGTGCTTGAAGATTTTCTTAAGTTAAATGTTATAACATGTGTTAACATGCTCACATGATTGTATTTCAATTCCAATACTTTTACATATATTGCTGATGTGATTCCATAAGTGCTTGGGACTAGACTTAGTCCAGGCAGTCAGTAACCGAGCGAATTCGTGGCTGACTGGTCATAGCCACGAACGACGCGTCGATGAACGCGATTCGTGTTTGGAGTTGGCGGCAGTGGTTAGGCCACGCGAAGTGTTTTACGCACTTCATGTTGTTCGACTTGAGATGCGATCACGTTAGTCGAGCCCGTCAAGTAACCCGACTGGTCGATGTATGTTCACCTTGTACGAGTCATAATTGCTTGAACCTAGGGTACTGAACTTACCATTGTAAACCCTGTTAACCATAGTACCTTGATCCACGAAGACTCATGAGCTGGGCATGGTGGTATGGGACACCGTGGTCAAGCTGTCGGCCTACGCTGGGGCCACAAACCTCCCCGTAGTGACCAGTGAGCACCTAGTCTCGTGAGAAGATTATGGTGGTATGGGACACTGTATTCTAGCTGTCGGCCTACACTGATCAGGCGACGAGTCCTTTGTAGTGACCGCGAGCGTATTCTGAGTCCACGGGAGGTGATGACCCTTTCGTTGCAGTAGAGTACAGTAGGCCTGTATTGATAAGGTGATGGGGGAGCGGTGCAACGAGTGCGAGCAACAGCCCTGGCAGCCCTTGCAGTGACCTACGAAATATACATCGTATGAGATTACTAGGAGTGACGACCCTAGACAGGATCTGTGTTGGGATTGATACAAGGGAAGTACCTTAGTTTCCCAATCCTGCTGTTTGAATGGACTAATAACAACTTGGAAATCATATCACCATAGCATTGCATGTGCCTGGAAGATGTGGAGCACTCTAGGGAGTGTGGCATGCCACGGTCGTAAGATGTTACCGTATGAGGGAGATCGTCGGTGAGGGCATACATCATGTCATATTATCTTGCATTAACAACAGTATTAGGATTGTCTGATTTACTGCTTTACTATTATCGCATGATTGAATTGTGAACATGCTAATCTTTGCTCTATGATTCCACTGAGTTGATCACTCACTCCCACGTTACGGGATAGTGTTTGCAACACCCACCAGACCCTGTTGTAGATGCAGGTGAGGCTGAGATCCAGGAGGTGGAGCCAGACTTTGACGAGGACCAGGACGAGTTCTTGTACATGCAGTATCACGATGGCTTCGCGTAGGCGACCTGGATCGATGGGACTTCAGTGGGACTATTTTGGACATTTACTTTTATTCATGTATATGTATATGAGACTCAGAGATGTATTCATACTTTAGAGACAGATGAGATTTACTTTTTTTTTCCATACAGTGATATATATATTGTTTAGTCTTCCGCTTGCTTTTATCACTGGATCTGAAGTATGAATTGCAGTTTTGGTATACTTCTACTCATGTGAGTGTTTTAAATCAGACAACATTGAATCATAATCATTTTTATTGCATAAGTGACGGTCTGGAACTCGGGAGTTGAGTTTATACATGACTCCCAATTTTCAGGGTGTTACATAATCGGTAATTGTTCTCGAACTGGTTGTTGAGGTCATTTTCGCCACGCTAGATGTGTTCGATGAATCTGAGTCGTACTTGGGATGTTTGAAAGTGGTTAGGCCACATAGAGTGCTTATGCATTCCATGTTGATCAACTCAACGTGCGCTCAGCCTTGTTGAGCTTATCAACTAACCCGATTGACCGATGTATGTTCACCATGTTTGGGCGCTACTGTTTGAATCTAAGGTACCGAACTCACCAATAAAATCTCGTTAACCTTGGTACCGCGATCGCCTAAGACTCATGAGCTGGACATGGTGGTATGGGACACCATGGTCGAGTTGTCAGCCTACGCTGGGGCGACAAGCCTCCCCATAGTGACCAGTGAACAACCTAGACTTGTGAGCCGATTATGGTGGTATGGGACACTATATTCGTGATGTCGGCCTACATTGATTGGTGATGAGCCCTTTGTAGTGACCTCAAATATATCCTGAAACTGCATTGGGGCGATAAGCCTTACTGTAATATATAGGATATAACTAGACCTGTATTGATTGGTGAGGAGCCCTTTGCAGCGATCTAGAACTATAATATCGTATGAGATGTACTAGGACTGACGACCCTAGAATGGATCATTGTTTGAGAATTGATATAAGGGAGGTATCTTAGCTTCTCAATCCTACTGTATGGAAAGGACTAATAAGAACCTGATAATCATGTTCATAACATCGCACTACATGTGCCGGTGGCGTTGGCGTAGAGCACAGTGGTAATGTTTCATGCCGCGATCGTTAGATGATGTCGCAAGAGGGAGTTTGTGGTGAGGGCATGCATCATTTCCTCATATCATCTTTGCATTAACAAGAGTATTTAGGACATGTATGATTGTACTGCTTTATCATTACTGCTTGATTGAATTGATAACATGTTAATCTTTATTGTATAGTTCCACTGAGTTGATCACTCACTCCCACATTCTGGGATGGTGCTTAAATACCAACCAGACTCTGACTTTGCTGTAGGTGATGGGAATCGAAGTTCGATGAGGACGAGGAGGCATTCTCATTCATGCAGTTCTCTGGTGGGTTCATGTGAGCTATGTCATAATTGGCGAGGATTTAGGGCTATGTTTGTAGTGATTTATCATATTTTATTATATGTATTTTGGGACACGTCTTGTAATTATAACCTAGCAGAGCATACATATCTTGGGGACTTATGCTGGTTTATTTATGTATTTCAGTCTTCTGCTTGCATTTTCAAACTATCCCTGAACTATGTTTGCTGTTTTGGCTTAATCTACTTCATGTTTTATACACTAATACAGAAAACATGCATCCATCTTTAAATATGTTGTATAAGTGATGTTTTGAAATTCGGGAGCTGAGTTATGCTCAACCCTCGAATTTCAGGGTGTTACACTGAGTTTTCAATTCGATCGTGTTTATAGATCGACCGTGGATGACCAATTTCAATTCAATGATCACCAACACTCGATCAGGGCCACAAGTATATTGGCATGAGTGGGACATCTTTTCCGATCCGAGGGTGTATTTGGGTCAAATTCCAACGATCAGAATGCATATAATTGGCTCGCAAGGGACATGACTCAGATTGCTTAAATTCATATTTAATTTTTAAAAACATTCACCTTTCTCACACACTTCGTTCCGGACTTAAGAAAATAGTCTCAGGACATCATCTGAACTTAATTTTCGAGGTGATTGTCAAGTTCAATTAGGCGGTCATAGTTGTCTAAGTTCATCGCTAGTGGACTTTTGACATGTGGTCTAGGTCCGATACGGAGTTTCTGAATGCTCCTGAGAGCAACTGGGTTTAGAGGTTGATCCTAGATTTCAGGATAATGTAGCGTTAACAATTCTACAAGTTTTGGGTCATGCAGAACGTATTTAAAGTGGTTGGTGCTAATTTCACAGGTAATCTAGTTTAGCATAGTTAATTCTCGTTAAATTTCTAAAGGATTTGGTTCTATGTGATTTCTGTTTGAGGTAGTACTCAGGTCTTTGTACGGATTTTTCCAAAACGTTACAAACTATGGGCGCTCGAGGGCCTTACACCATTAGGCCACGACTTCCACTGTCATGTAGTCGGTTGGGTAGGTGTGTGGCCTTACCCGCTTGGTGTAAGAAGGCATTGTTAGGCTGAGTCTGACTAGCTCGTAAATGGGTCCGCTACTGATGAGCCCTGTTGGTGATTAGCTATCCATAGACGGGTAGTGAGGTGTCTTACACTCATTTAACTGTGCGGGTCTGGAGAGCGTTATCCAGCAGTGTACTGGACCCTAGTGATTTCCTTATGATTGGAAATGTTCTTAATATGCGGATTGGATATGAGCACTAGCATCACTTCTCATTGCATTTGCATCAGCTACTTAAGCCTCCCTTTATGCATCACCTTGGTAAGGTGCCTAGTACTCATTGCATTGCATTCATGGTAAGCCTCGGTAAGTCTAGTGATCGTCATTGATCATGTATCCCTTCCTATACCTCGTATTATTGTTCTGAGCACTATTATCACACACTTCCACCACCCTCTAAGCTTTTATAAGCTTATGCACGATTGATGCGTGTAGTAGATCCTAGGTCAGTATCGTAGCAACAGAGCTTGGATTAGAGTTGAGCTGAGGACCCCAATGTTGCAGATCTTCTTCTTTCTTCTTTTGCTATCAGATGTATTTTCTTCTTCTATGTACTTGTAAAAGTTCAAATTTATAATGGATTTTGTAATGTGTCCCTTTTTTATTTTTAAGATTTACTTGTTGTGATCTTAGGTATGCTCGTCTTGAAAATGGTTATATGATTATGAAAATCCTCCTTGTGGGATCCCAGGATTGGACCCTACCTCAGGAGCCGAGAATGGGGTATTAAGGAGGTTATTGTGGCCAGAACTGGCTATCGAGTTCCTTGTGAGTCCGATTAAAGAGTATGGGGCGTGACAAGGATTATGAAGATTTGAAAGGGATTCCATCACTAAACCATGCCCATGAGATGATGGCAAACAACAGGATTTACGAATCCTACAATCTCAAATAAGAAAAGAAGTTACTCAAAGCTATCACAGTGTCTACTGTAATGTGAATCACAATAAACCATTGAAAATTGAAAATATTACTTAAAATCAACTAGAAAACAATGAAGTTCAATATAAATATGAATCGAAGTAAAGTAAACATCTCAATCATGCTACAAATTCACCTCTTAAGCCTAGCTAAAACATTTAGCCAACCATAGACATGATTAAACTAAGAACTCTTAAATAAAACATAAAAGCAACTAAGAAAAAAGAAGAAAGACTCTTGACGATGACTCTCTACCCTTTTGTTCCACTCCTTAAACACTAAAAGATCCCTAGGAATGTTATAGGGACTCCTATTTATAATTGTGAAGCCCTATCTTACGCAACTCCATTGAATTTTCAGAAACTGTCTTGAATTTATGCACTCTGCATAAGTCCCATGTTATGCTTCAGTTGGACCAAAGTTGGCTTCATTAAGACCGAATTAAGGTTGAAAATCGCATTTTCTCGCTGGAAAATTCTGCGTGATTTTGGTCGGACCAAAGTTGACTCAGGTCAAACTAAATTCTCTTGTTTTCTTACTAGACTATTTTCTGTGATTTCGATCAGACCGAAGTTAGCTCATGTCAGAACAAAATGTCTTGTTTTCTGTTGTGGATTCTACATTCTTTCAAGTCCTTTCTTCATTCTTCTACTTAGTTTCCATGGATCTTTGGCATGTGAATTCTTCATTCTTGGTCTCTTAAGATCTTTCTTTTGTCTTGGTGATTCTTGAGCATTAAATCCATGCTTTTAACATTCTTTTCAATCTAAGCTCTCAAATTTACCTAGCAACACAAATATGTATAAAATATACCATTAAGCCTTATCATGTTCTTAAAAATAAGATATAAATAGGAAAAAATATGCAATATTTGACACTCAACACACTCTCAACCAACATTTTGCTAGTCCCGAGCAAAAACATGCGTGAAGAAATCTTCAATTCTTAATGTTCAAGCCTCTTCCGAAAAACATTCTTTTGTGTAAACAAGTATGAATGAGTATAATTCAAAGAAGTCAGAGTGAGAATTTAAAAACCTAGAGCCAAATCATATGAACAATTAATCAAATAGGATCTTTATCAATTACTTAGAAGCATAAGTTCATATATCAAGTTTTTCAATGTGCTCAGTGAAAGTGAAAGTCAACTTACTTTCTATAAAAGTATTATTATTTCATTAACCATGCTCATCACCTCAGATTAATTGAATAACCAAGTGCTGATTCTGAACTTATCCCCTTCTTCTTCTTTTTTCAGTTTTTAATTTTATATCGACCGTCTCTTTTTATTCATTTAGTCTTCTCATCTTTATTCATGTTGAATTTTTCATTCTTTTTAGCCTTTTCATGACATTTTTATCAATCTCACTGTATTTTAACTGGTTCTTTTCATCTTTTATGGTGGATAAAATTCTTCAGACTCAATTCTCAACATCTATCAGTGATTCACATGCCAATAATCAGAAATTTTAGCATAATTCATAGAAAATGAATTGAATGTGCTTTATGTTTTTAGATCAACATGATATTCAAACTTCTCCTAGTAAATTAAGTGCAAGAATTTCAGTGATAGTTTACTTAGTTGATCATACTCCTACAATTTAAGATTCAATCTTCATCTTAGTATCCTACTCAAGGTATTCTTAATTATACAAACTATCACTTTCGAAATATGTTTTGAATTTGAAAATTTGAAAATTTTCAAAATTTTTGCTCAAAAACTAAGGAAATACATATTAGTTTACCTAATCCACACCCTCCAACCTAAAATCTACATTGTGCTTAATGTAAAAGATATAAGCATTTAATGCACATGACGCAATGAAAAATAAAGGAGTAATGATGAAAAGATAGTACCTGAAGAAGGAAGATTTGAGGCTTTTCCAAGTAACTCAACAAGTAGATAGGTTAACATGAAGACTAAGTTTATTGACAAACAAACTATCATAATCTTAGATTTTATAAAAGCAATAAACTAATCCTAAATTGGGAAAGCAAAGGAAAGCTACTCAATCATGTAGCAAGGTTCCTCCTCTAGCTAGTATCTTGATAAATTTCTCGGTAAGTTTCTCAACAAGATCATCTAAAAGCCCTTTTCACAATAGGTACCGATGCCCCAGAGTATGAATTTCTAGAGAAATTTATGGACCTCAGCAAAAAATCGTCGTTGAATCACCTGAGGTATCGAAAGTATATTTGATTCACTTGTGACAGACAAATTTTCAAAGTTAGTATAATATGGTAAATTAGAGACTACAAGTAAGTGAAATTCAGAGAAATTATCGGTAAGTGGTGTAGTCTCAATACATTCCGAAGTTTCAGAGTTTAGTTCAATTGTCAGCTCCTCTTACTTTGATGGTAAACATTCAGGATCTGTAAGAGGAGGGGCTTTAGAATAATGATTCCCTCAGTCAGTATCAACTACTAAGGTATTATCTTGCAAAACATTCACTATGTCTTGTATCATGAGATCGTTTGAATCTACAAAGTGTGTCAAGCATTCTTCTAGAGAGTTGAGAGATTCAGTTAAGAGGGGCTCATTTGCCACATTAAGTCTTTAATGACATGCCCAATGACTCCTTCCTCTTCTTTTAGAATAATGGAAAACATGCTCTCTTTCTCTTCATCTTGGTGAGAGTTAGTCATCACTGGATGCATCTTACCTTGCCCTGTATAGATAGATTGAGAATCAGTAGGCGAAGATCTAAGGAAAAGACTCGGTTCCTTGATACTAATCAATAGAGGCTTTGTATTTCCAAGAGATGATTGTTCAAATGATGGCCTCCACTGGGTATTTTCGCATACTAGAGTCATATCAAGTGATTCATCCATCTGTAAGACCCATATCCTAGCCCGTACTGCTTCGTAGGCCTCTGATGTCCTCTTGGTCGAATTCTGGCAACTCGTGATCTGTGATCAATTTTTGCATGTGACCCTAAGTCGTATCCCGTAGATTTGGGTCGGCTTAATCCGAGACTTGTACCATTGCGACCGCACCATCGCCTCGGTTCCAACGTCACGTCTTACAGACTGATCCGATACCCTTGGTAGGGAAATGTGGACCCGCATTCAATTTGAAGAAAAACGTCATGCGTTATAATCCGAAGAGAATGTCCCATCAATCATATTAAAAGTCAAGTACTCCATCCCATTAAGTCAAGTACAAGCAACCATCCACCTCTTACATCACCCTTAGCTAAAGTCAACTCTCTCTTCCACAAGTACACACATCCATCCCTCTCTACCATCATCTCTCTCTCTCTCTCTCATTCTCTCTCTCATTCTTTTTCCTCTTAAGCAACCCACATCCAAGCTCCCCATGAGAGAGTTAGTGTGGCCCACCTTCCTATCTCTCATCCCCACCATCCAAAGTCCATCTTAACCGTTAAAATCCATTCTTTAGAGCTATGGAACGCATTGGTAGAAGAAGGAAGAAGAGATCTCGAGGTGGGTGATTTTCTTTTGTGTAGATCTTGACCTTTGAATCATAGTGGGAGTTTCTCTCTCTTCCCTTTATTTTGTGGCCCATTTAATGATTGTATGTGGTATCCAAATCGTCCATCATATGAACCCTATGGCCGTCCAAGCCATGTGGGCCCTACCCTTTGATGTTAGGAAAAACATAAATATCATAATGATACAAATCAGGAGGGACATGTCTATGTGGGAGCAACTTAGATGAATCATCTTCACACCGTCCAGTGCCCTGGACTTGTGAACAAATAGTGGGTGTACTAACAAAAAAATAAAAAAAATAAAAATAAGCTATTTGGGTGGGCCACTCATATAGGCCCCACCTTGACGTATGGATTCAATCCAAGCGATCCACCCTATTCCCTAACTCATTTTAGGCGGTGAGCTGAAAAATGAAGCTGATTCGACTTTCTGGCGGGCCACATCATAGAAAATTGGGATTTTTACTGTTGAAAAACCACCTAATGTTTCTATACTCCGAAACACCTCGAATATTGGGCTTGTTTAGCTTGTCTAGGGCCATAAGAGCCAGTGGACAGGGTGGATCTACCTGATGCGGGCCCCACCTGGGAAAAACTGTAGGAAAATAAGTTTTTCAAAATAATAAAAATAATAAAAAAATAAGCACCTGATGATGCTGCTACTGCTGACGTTGCAACAACATCATGCTACGTGATGGGTGAGAGAGGCCAGGGCCGTGGACCCCACTACAGGTCCCACTGTGATGCGTGTTGAACATCCATGCCATGCATTTGATGGTTCTTTAGGGCAGCGGGTCCCTCTCCAAAAATTAGTTGCACGAGAGGCTCAGATGGCCCACATCACAAGAAATAGTGGGATAGAACGTCTGCCATTGAAATCCTTTGGGGTTGTCACGGATGATTTAGATCACTATGAAATTTATTTTTCCTTTTTATCTGAGTCCCTATGACCTTATGTATAGCTGGGATGGAAAATAAACATTGTGGTGGACCCCACATGGGACCCACCCGATGTATGAGGAAAAACCACCACCAACCATCTATTCTTCACTTGCATCAGCAAGTACCGTGGGCCCACCATGATGAATGTTGCATATAGACCGTCCATCTGCAAACAGTGAGACCTGGACGAAGGAAACACACAGATATTAGCTTTATCCAGATATGTAGGCCACACGTCTGGCCCACCTTGTTAAGTGCTTATCCACGCCGTCCATAGGGAGTTGGGACGGTGGGTCCCTTGCAGCAAATGCTGCTGGGTTATTAAACCCACACCGTCTGCCCAGCACTCACACCTTGATGTATGTATGTATGTATGTATGTATGTATGTATGGTACACGTCCTACGTGGGACTAACCTTGATGTATGGGAGTATCCGCACTGTCCAGCATCCCTAGACGGTGGGAATCCACTTGATGTTTGTGTTGTCCACACGTGGACACACCTGGGGTGTGTGTCTCATCCGTACAGTGTATCTGTGGGCCACACATGATGGATGTACTTTACCCTTGGGACATTGCAGCCATGGGACCCACACATCCCACACCAGCAATATAGCTACTATCTTTTCACGTCAGCAAGTTCTGTGGACTAACATGACATATTCGTTCTCCACCATCCATCTGTGTCGCATCCAGACCATCCACATTTGCATCCCACCAGTAGTAGTAGCTGTTGTATTCCGCTGCAAGTTCAGTTGGCCTAATCATATGGTGGGCCTTCCCTCAGAAGGTGGGACCCACCATGAAATCTGTATTATATCTACACCATCCGTTTGGATGAGATACATGCATGGGTCCATAGAGCACCATCTAGTAGTAGAGTGGGCCCATGCTATTTGTGGGTGACAGATTGCATGCATGCATGGCACGTTGTATGACTCTAATCCATGGCATGCATGTATACATGCATGTAATGCTTGTCTGTTTAGTACCTGTAATAGTTGTATGCATGCATGATGAGTGTGTAGTAAGGTGCATGACACCACGTTATGTGTTATACATGCATGGATGCAAGTAACACATGCATGAGTGATGGGTTACATTGAATGCATATGTGACAAATATGGGATGCACACCTAATCCGCGCATGAGCTAAACCATGGTGGAGAGGCACATGCGAGGCTTGAGGTCTGGTAATATTATTTGAATACATGTAACAGAGCTTAGCCATTCGTGTGAGTGTATTGCATGCACCTTCACGGTCCTGCCAATGTGATCTATATGTGGCCCATGAGTGAGGCCCGATGTGTTGTATATGATGGCCCATTGGTGCGGCCCATTGATGTGGCACATGTATGCAGCCCACTATGATGTGTGTGTCGTCCATTCGTGCGGCTCGTCGTTAGGTATGTATTGTATATCTATACCATCCATTTGTGCGGACCGCAGTGATATATTTACAGTCTATATGGTAGGACTCACCTGCCTTGTATTTAAGGCCCATATGATGGGGCTCACCTACTTGAATCTGAGACCTATGGGCAAGGCCCACTATGATGTATTTATGGCCTATATGCAAGGCCCATTGTGATATGTATTAAGCCCATGATACATGGCCCATTTAATGTATTCGAGGCCTAGATACGTGGCCCATTTGATGTATATAAGGCCCTTGTGTAATGCCCATCCTATTGTATTTATGGCCTTTGAATTAGGCCCACGTGATGTATTTATGGCCCATTGATGCGGCCCACTTGATATAATTTTGGCCCATATGTCGTGGCCCATTATGATGTGTATTGGCCCATTGATATGGCCCATTGTGATGACATTCAAGCCCATATGGCGAGGCCCGACGTGTTGCATATATAGCTCATGAGTGAGGCCTATGGTGAATTATATCGGGCCATTGTGTGAGGCCATGGGCCCACTATGTCATTCAGTTCTATGTAAGCCACTCCTTAGGAGCAATGTTACTTAGATGTCCACATTAATGAGAAATGACAGTTAAATGTCCTCATTGTGACCTTCTCTTAGACCTTGATAGGCACATTCTCTTCGTGGGTTAACCCAAATAAGTGGGCTCCATTCATCATAGATGGATGACTCCGTGCTATCGGATTTGATATAACCTCAGCTAAGGGACAATCTTTATATTATAGCTAATCAGCTGTTCATTTATGGACCCCGCCTTGTTTATATGCTGATTTGTCAAGGACAATTATATAGATCGATTCTGATTATTGATCAATTCTGATTGTTGTGGTCGATTGCCTATTCTGATTATTGTGCCCGACTGCCAATTCTGATCATCAAAGTCGATTATTAATCAATTTCGATTGTTAAGGCCAATTGTATAAGCTGATTGTCGAGGCCAATTGTATAAGCTAATTATCGAGGCTAGATATCGAGGCCCAATGTGAGGGATATGTAGCTCGTATTTGAGGCCCATTTTAATGCACATTTGACCCGTGTTTAAGGCTCAATGTAATGTATATGTGGCCCATA
Source organism: Magnolia kwangsiensis (assembly GCA_037074715.1). Taxonomy (NCBI): domain Eukaryota; kingdom Viridiplantae; phylum Streptophyta; class Magnoliopsida; order Magnoliales; family Magnoliaceae; genus Magnolia; species Magnolia kwangsiensis. Next base: position 78,179,689 of record CM073578.1, read on the forward strand.
TTTGAAGCCGTTGTGATGTGTATTCAGCTCTTGTTTAAGACCTAATGTGATGAATGTAAGGCCTATGTGATGAGGCCCATTGTGATGCATTGAGGGTCAGGCAATGGAGTCCATTGTAATGTATGTTAGGCCCATGCGAGAGGCCCATCGTGATGTATATTAGACTCTTGAGTGAGGCCCATTGTATTGTATATTAAGCCCTTGTGTGAGGCCGTGGGCCCATTATATGTTTGATTCTATGTGGGCTATTCCTTGGGGGCAATGTTGGTTAAATGTCCACATTGTCAAGGCCGATCGTTAATACTAATTTTGAGTATGTGACAGCATAGCATCATGATACATGCCCATGCACATCATCTACATGTTTGTTATGAGATGTGATTGACCATTGCATATGTCATTGGGCAGGATGATATGAGTCTCCCTGATAGGCAGAGGTTATCTCACATGAGCGCACGACATGCGTAGGATTGATGCATGACTGGATTGTATGACTCATACATCTTGCATTGTGTTGTGATTACTGTATGCCCTAGCGACATCAGGGCCGTAGCCTCCACAGGCATGTCGTGGATGGACAGACGGGACACTAAAAATTTGATCTAGTATCGGGTTGCCATAGATGGGCCAGAGTGAAAATCCCTAAACCCTCTTGGTACTAGAGGACACCCCAACATCGAGACCGAGTGGATACATGATTGCCCAAGTGCCGTATACTAGAAGGCCGCATCTCCCACTATGTCGTGGTCGGTTGGGAGGGGGTGTGACCTTACCCGCCTGAGTGAGGGGGCAATATCTAGGTTAAGTTTGACTAGCTTGAGGAATGGGTCCTCTATCGACGAGCTGGACCCGATATTGGCAGGTGGATAGTGAGGTCTCTTCCACTTATCCAGTTGTGTGCTTGGATAGGGGTGGCAAGCTGGAGTACAGTGTAATAGACTCCGGTGATGATCTCAGTGAAGAATCGTACTGATATGTGGACTTATTGAGCAGGAGTTGCATACTCATTCATCCATTCATTCACTATCCACTCGGGCTAGTGGTGCGTAACTATTTGTAACGTGTGCTTTCGCAATGGCCAGGATTTCAGTTGGGGTGCGTGACTACCCAGAGATCAGGAGTCTACCACATTGAGTCTGACTATCCAAATTTAGGTATGGGACTAGTTTGGATAAAAGTCCCTTGTGATGGACCTCATAGCCTGCAATACTACGTACTATCATCCTGACTTCACACTCTAGCATGGTCATTCCATTTACACCGCATATTGCATTACATGTGCAGCATATGACATTTTGGGTTGCTATGTTTCTGTACTTATATGGTCTAGACAGACTTAGCTGGATTTACACATTGCATTACATCCTTGGCATATCTGATATTTGACTCTTTATGACTCCTCAGTTGCCTAGCTGATTTGTATTGCGTACTCTGATATTGTATGACTCATGATCTTGTTAGTATTTCTACTTACTTTGATAATTCCTGATCTTGTTAGTATTTCTGCTTGTTCCAATATTATGCAGTTTATGGATTGCTAGCATTTCTGGTATTGTATGATTATGACATTGTATTGAATACTCGACACTTACCTTGTGCACACACTTACACCACCCTCTAAGCTTTCTATAAGCTTATGCACCATAGATGCGTGTAGGTGATATTAGTCTGTAGCAGGGTGGAGCTTGGAGCATGTATCTGACTTCTGGAGTTTTAATTTTTACATATGTATTTCCATTTTAGCATTGTATTCAAATGTTTATATTAGTGGATATGTGATGATGATGTTGCTGTTGTGATTTGGGTATACTTATGGTTATGCTTATTTCGAGTTAAATGTGCATTGGAAAAAAATCCTCCTTATGGGATCTCAGAATTGGAATCTAGCGTATGGACACTAGGAGCCGAGAATGGGGTACTACGGAGGCTGTCGGCACTGGATTCGGCGATCGGAATTCCTGTGAATCCGATTTCTGAGTTTATGGCGTGATAGAAGTTGGTATCAGAGCATAACTTAGGAATACCTAAGGATAACATCACATATCTACTAATAACGACCCTTCACTCTATAATTGTTGAGAACTTAGAATGGTTAGGTCCCCGAGTTTGAATAACTTAGAGATTTTCTGACATAGCTCCCTACCGTTGAGATTGTGAGGCTGCATAGTATTCCATTTTTTTCTGATTCGGGATTCAAAGATTAGTGGGGTCATCATAATGCTGAGGAGGCATCTTGGGAACATGAAGCTAAGAATAGAGAGCGTTATCTTCATCCTTTTGTAGATTGATTGAGCCCTGACACGTATGCTTGATGATGTCTCCTCTTCCCTTATCTGTTCTGCAAATTTCGAGGATGAAATTTTTATTAGGATGGGAGAGTTGTAAGACCCGTATCCTAGCCCGTACTGTTTCATAGGCCACTACGGTCGTCGAATTCCGGCAACTCGTGATCTATGATCGATGTTTGCGCGTGACCCTAAGTCATATCCCATAGATTTGGGTCGGCTTAATCCAACACTTTTACCATTGCAACCGCACCATCGCCATGGCTCCAAGTCCACATCTTGCATACCGATTCGATACCCTAGCAGGGAGATGTGCACCCGCATTCAGTTCAAGAAAAAATGTCATGCATTACAATCCCAAGAGAATGCCTCATCAATCATATCAAAAGTTAAGTACTCCATCCCATCAAGTCAAGTACAAGAAATCATCCCCCTCTTACATCACCCTTACCTAAAGTTAACTCTCCCTTACACAAGTACAGACATCCATCCCTCTCTCCCATCATCTCTCTCTCTCTCTCTCTCATTTTTTTCCTCCTAAGCAACCCACGTCCAAGATCCCCATGGGAGAGTTAGTGTGGCCCACCTTCCTATCTCCCATCCCCACCATCCAAAGTCCATCTCAAACGTTAAAATCCATTCTTTGGAGATATGGAACGCATTGGCAGAAGAAGGAAAAAGAGATCTCGAGGTGGGTGATTTTTTTTATGTAGATCTTGACCTTTGAATCATAGTGGGTGTTTCTCTCTCTCCCCTTTATTTTGTGGCCCATTTAATGATTGTATGTGGTATCCAAACTGTCAATTAAATGAACCCTATGGTCGTCGAAGCCATGTGAGCCCTACCCTTTAATGTTAGGAAAAACACAAATATCATAATGATACAAATCAGGTGGGCCACATCTATGTGGAACCCACCTGGATGAATCATTTTCACACAGTCCAACGCCCTGGATGTGTGAACAGATAGTGGGTGTACTAACAAAAAAATTTAAAAATAAAAATAAGCTATTTGGGTGGGTCACTCATATAGGCCCCACCTTGACATATGGATTGAATCCAAGCTGTCCACCCTATTCCCTAACTCATTTTAGGCATTGAGCCAAAAAATGAAGCTAATCCGACTTTCTGGCGAGCCACATTATAGAATGCTGGGATTTTTACCATTGAAAAACCACCTGATGTTTCTATTTTCCAAAACACCTCAAATATTGGACTTTTTTGGCTTGTCTAGGGCCATGGGAGCCAGTGGACAGGGTGGATCTACCTGATGCGGGCCCCACCAGGGAAAAATCGTAGGAAAATAAGTTTTTCAAAATAATAATAATAAAAAAAAAGTAGCTGATGCTGCAGCAGCATCATTCTGCGTGACAGGTGAGAGAGGCCAGGGCCGTAGACCCCACTACAGGCCCCACTGTGATGCGTGTTGAACATCCACGCCATGCATTTGATGGTTCTTTAGGTCAGCAAGCCCCTCTCCAAAATCAGCTATATGAGAGGTTCAGATGGCCCACATCACAAGAAACAGTGGGATAGAACGTCTTCCACTGAAATCCTTTAGGGTTGTCACGGACGATTTAAATCACTATGAAATTCATTTTTCCTTTTTATCTGAGTCCCTGTGACTTGATGTACAGCTGAGATGGAAAATAAACGTTGTGTTAGACCCCCAGTGGGACCCATTTGATGTAAGAGGAAAAACCCCCACCGACCATCTGTTCTTCACTTGCATCAGCAAGTACTGTGGGGCCCACCATGATGAATGTTGCATCCAGACCATCCATCTGCGAATAGTGGGACCTAGACAAAGGAAACACATAGATATCTGCTTTATCCAGATATGCGGCCCACACGTGTGGCCCACCTTGTTAAGTGCTTATCCACGCCGTCCGTAGGGAGATGGGACGGTGGGTCCCTTGCAACAAATGATGCTGGGTTATTAAACCCACACCGTCTGTCCAGCACTCACACCCCCTTATGATATTAAATATTATAACATATTATACATCATATATATCATATATATATATATATATATATATATATATATATATATATATATATATATATATATGTATGTATGTATAGTACGTCCTACGTGGGACCCACCTTAATGTATGGGAGTATCCGCACCGTCCAGCGTCTTTGGATGGTGGGAATCCACTTGATGTTTGTGTTGTCCACACATGGACACACCTGAGGTGTGTGTCTCATCCATACTATGTATCCGTGGGCCACACATGATGGATGTACTTTACCCTTGCGGCATTGCAGCCATGGGACCCACGCATCCCACACCAGCAATGTAGCTGCTGTCTTTTGACGTCAGCAAGTCGGCAAGTTCTGTGGACTAGCATGACATATGTGTTCTCCACCGTCCATCTATGTCGCATTCGAACCATCCACATTTGCATCTCACCAGCAGTAGTAGCTGTTATATTCAGCTGCAAGTTATGTGGGCCTGATCATTTGGTGGGCCTTCCCTCAGAAGGTGGGACCCACCATGAAATATGTATTATATCTACACTGTTCGTTTGGACGAGATACACGCATGGGTCCATGGAGCACCATCTAGTAGTAGAGTGGACCCATGTTATTTGTGGGTGACAGATTGCATGCATGCATGGCACATTATATGACTCTAATCCATGGCATGTATGTATGCATGCATGTAATGCTTGTTCGTTTAGTACCTGTAATAGTTGTATGCATGCATGATGAGTGTGTAGTAAGGTACATGACACCACGTTATGTGTTATACATGCATGGATGCAAGTTATACATGCATGAGTGATGGGTTACATTAAATGCATATGTGACATATATGGGATGCACATCTGTTCCGTGCATGAGCTAAACCATGGTGGGGAGGCACGTGCGAGGCTTGAGGTCTGGTAATATTATTTGAATGCATGCACAAGATCTTAGCCATTCGTGTGAGTGTATTGCATGCACCTTCACAGTCTTACCAATGTGATCTATATGTGGCCTATGAGTGAGGCCCAATGTGTTGTATATGATGGCCCATTAGTGCGGCCCATTGATGTGACCCACTGTGATGTGTGTGTCGTCCATTCGTACAGCTCGTCGTGATGTATGTATTGTACATCTATACCATCCATTTGTGCGAGCCGCAATGATATATTTGCGATCGATATGATAGGACCCACCTGCCTTGTATTTAAGGCCCATATGATGGGGCTCACCTACTTGAATCTGAGGCTTATGGGCAAGGCCCACTATGATGTATTCATGGCCTATGGGCAAGGCCCATTGTGATATGTATTAAGCCCATGATGCATGACCCCTTTGATGTATTCAAGGCCCAGATACGTGGCCCGTTTGATGTATATAAGGCCCTTGTGTAAGGCTCGTCATGATGTATTTATAACCTTTGAATTAGGCCCACGTGATGTATTTATGGCCCATTGATGCGGCCACTTGATATAATTTCGGCCCATATGTCGTGGCCCATTGTGATGTGTATTGGCCCATTGATGCGGCCCATTTGGATGAAATTCAGGCCTATATGGTGAGGCCCGACATGTTGCATATATAGCTCATGAGTGAGGCCCGTGGTGAATTATATTGTTCCATTGTGTGAGACCATGGGCCCACTATGTCGTTCGGCTCTATGTAGGCCACTCCTTGGGAGCAATGTTAGTTAGATGTCCACATTAATGAGTAATGGCGATTAGATGTCCTCATTGTGACATTCCCTTAGAACTTGTTAGGCCCATTCTCTTTGTGGGTTAACCCAAATATGTGGGCCCCATTCACCATAGACGGATGACTCCGTGCTATCAGATTTGATATTACCTCGGCTAAGGGCTGATCTTTATATTATGGTTGATCGGTTGTTCATCTATGGACCCTGCCTTGTTTATATGCCAATTTATCGAGGCCAATTCCGATTATTGATCGATTTTGATTGTTGTGGCCGATTGCCTATTTCAGTTATATTGTCTGACTACCAATTCTAATCATCGAAGCCGATTATTAATCGATTTTGATTGTTGAGGCCAATTGTATAGGCTGATTGTCGAGGCTAGATATCGAGGCCCAATGTGAGGAATATGCAACCCATATTTGAGGCCCATTTTGATGCACATTCGGCCCGTGTTTAAGGCCCAATGTGATGTATATGTGGCCCGTATTTGAAGTCGTTGTAATGTGTATTCAGCTCATGTTTAAGGCCTAATGTGATGAATGTGAGACCTATGTGATGCATTGAGGGTCAGGCGATGGAGTCCATTGTATTGTATATTAGGCCCATGCTAGAGGCCCATCGTGATGTATATTAAACTCTTGAGTGAGGCCCATTGTATTGTATATTAGGCCCTTGTGTGAGGTCGTGGGCCCATTATATGTTTGATTTTATGTGGGCTATTCCTTGGGGACAATGTTGGTTAAATGTCCACAATGTCGATGCCAATCGTTGATAACGATTTTGAGTATGTGACAGCATAGCATCATAATACATGCCCATACGCATCATTTGCATGCTTGTTATGAGATGTGATTGACCATTGCATATGTCATTGGGTAGGATGATATGAGACTCCCTGATAAGTGGAGGTTATCTCACATGAGCGCACGGTATGCGTAAGATTGATGCATGACTGGATTGTATGACTCATGCATCTTACATTGTGATGTGATTACTGTACGCCCTAGCGACATCATGGTTGTAGTCTCTACAGGCATGTCGTGGATGGCTAGACGGGACACTGGAAATTTGATCTAGCATCGGGTTTCCATAGATGGCCCTGGGTGAAAATCCCTAAACCCTCTTGGTACCAAAGGACTCCCCAACATCGAGACTGAGTGGATACATGATCACCCAAGTGCCGTATACCAGTAGGTCGTGTCTCTCACTGTGTAGTGGTCAGTTGGGAGGGGGTGTGACCTTATCCGTCAGAGTGAGGGGGCAATATCTAGGTTGAGTTTGACTAGCTTGAGGAATGGATCCGCTATCGACGAGCTGGGTCCGATATTGGCAGGCAAATAGTGAGGTCTCTTCCACTTATCCAGTTGTGTGTTTGGATAGGGGCAGCAAGCTAGCGTAGAGTGTAATAAACCCCAGTGATGATCATAGAGAAGAACCATATTGATATGTGCACATATTGAGCAGGAGTTGCCTACTCATTCATCCATTCATTCACTATCCACTCAGGCTGGTGGTGTGTAACTATTTGTTACGTGTGCCTTCTCAATGTTCAGGATTTCAGTTGGGACGCGTGACTAACCTGAGATCAAGAGTCTACCACATTGAGTCTGACTATCCAAATTTAGGTATGAGACTAGTTTGGATAGAAGTCCCTTGTCATGGACCCTATAGCCTACGATACTACGTACTATCATCCCGATTTCACACTCTAGCATGGTCATTCCATTTACACCGTATATTACATTACATCTATGGCATATGACATTTTGGGTTGCTATGTTTCTTCACTTATATGGTCTAGACGAACTTAGCAAGATTTACACATTGCATTGCATCCTCGGCATCTGATATTTGACTCTCTATGACTCCTTAGTTGCCTAGCTGATCTGTATTGCGTACTCTGATATTGTATGACTCATGATCTTGTTAATATTTCTACTTACTCTGATCATTCTTGATCTTGTCAGTATTACTGCTTGTTCCAATATTATACGATTTATGGATTGCTAGCATTTTTGGTATTGTATGATTATGGCGTTGTATTGAATACTCGACACTTACCTTGTGCACACACTTACACCACCCTCTAAGATTTCTATAAGCTTATGCATGATAGATGCGTGTAGGTGATATTACGTTGCAGCAGCGTCGAGCTTGGAGCATGTATCTGACTTCTGGAGCTTTAATTTTTTACTTATGTATTTTCCTTTCAGCATTGTATTCAAATGTTTATATTAGTGGATATGTGATGATGATCTTGTCATTGTGATTTGGGTATATTTGTGGTTATGCTTATTACGAGTTAAATTTGAATTGGAAAAAAAATCCTCCTTGTGGGATCCCAGAATCGGAATCTGGGGTATGGACGCTAAGAGCCGAGAATAGGGTACTACGGAGGCTGTCAGCACAGGATTGGGCGATCGGGATTCCTGTGAATCCAATTTCTGGGTTTGGGGCGTGACACTATTTCCCTAATCAAATCATCATTTAAACTAGAGGAGTGGGCCAAGCACACTTCAAAAGAATCATGTGGTTCAATTAGAAGAAACTCATCCTCCACATTTAAATCAAACATGTCAGATGGGTGAAGTGTGTCAGCATTATTATATTTGAAAAATACCAATGTCTCTTGATCATTTCTTTAGACAGTCATTGAGATCGACTCTTCGAAAAATTGAACTGTATGCTCATTAACACAATCCAACTCTTCATTCTCAATTTCAACACTCTCCACAAGCGAGTTAGGATCACTTTTTTCACATTGTGTTTCTAGATTGGGTTGAGACTGGGATAACCTAGTCTCTTCCTCATCATTAAGGTACAATTCAGCTCTCTGAATGGATGATTTCATTGCTTCTAATGATTTTCTAATGTCTGTAAATGACTGTGTGTGAATTGGTTGAATTGTTCTTGAGCTTCCATGTGAAAAAGAAAATTTTGAAGTGAATCCTTTTGGATTGTTTCTGGTTGGATCTCAAAGATAGGGGATCCAAAAGGATAGTCATTGGAATTGATTATTTGTTAATCTCTCCAATGTTGATGTTATCATTGATCATAGTCATATGGGTCATATGTTGGAGAGTTTGATGGTTGTTAGTAAGCGTTATCACCCATAATATAATCACGCATAGGTTTCTTCTTGCTGGATGGGTGATAATTGTCTTCACTCCAATAATCATGTAATGAATTCTCAATCTGTGGAGTATAATTATTCTCCTGCATATGATCACGCATAGACTTCTTGATTGGTGTAGCATTATATTCTAGCCGATTCTCGATAAAGGCTTCAGAAAAATTTTGAGACAAAGGTTGTTTCCTAACATAATCTTCTAATACTTCTTCACAGAACCTCTCGTTTTCTAGAAATAGATTACCGTACTTATGTGCCCACTCTTGCATGTTCATGGTGAAACCTTAATTCTGAATATATTCCTATAAAAAAATCTACAATAATCTGGAAAGTAGGTACTGGGAAGGACTTACCAAAAGAGAAGAACTAGCAATGAGGATCCTACAAAAACAATCAAACTATGTTAATAATGTTAGAAGAATAAACAAAAGAAAAGAAAATTAAGATGAATCCTAAAAACCCTAGATTAAAAAAGATCAGAAAATAAGAAAAAACATAACCTAAATTAATCCTAATCTTAACCTAATTCTAATACTAATTAATCTTAGTAATCCCTAACAATGGAACCAAACTTGTTCACAACCCCAAGTGTAGGGTAACAATGTAGAAATAATCTCAGTAAGATTGAGGTCGAATCCACAGGGACTAAACTCGTACGTTTCTAAAAGTAATTTGAACTAAAAGAAGGAGAAGAAGAAGAAGAAGAAGAAGAAGAAGATCTAAATTTGAATTCTAGAATAATTTGAGTAATTGTGATATTGTATATTGAAACTTGTGAATTTAAAGGTGGAAACTAGGGTGCCAAGGATCCACTTGTAGCTATTGGGATACTACCTGACTTGATTTAAAAGATCCAATTGGAATCAGAGTCCTATGTTATCCAATTGGAAGGAGAGATGATCAAATATTTGAACTTCTCATTAATCTAACCTCAATGAAAGAAGATTGTGAAGATTTAGAAGGGATTCCGTCACCAAACCATGCTCGGAAAATGATGGCAAACAATAGGATTTACCAATCCCACAATCTCAAGTAAGAAAAGAAGTTACTCAAAGCTATTGTAGCATCTACTGTAATTTGAGTCACAATAAACTGAAAACTGAAAATATTCCTTACAATCAACTAGAAATCAATGAAGTTCAATATAAACATGAATCGAAGCAAAGTACACATCTCAATCATGCTACAAGCTTCACCTATTAGCCCTACCTAAAAGTTTTTGCCAACCATAGACATGATCAAATTAAGAACTCTAAAATAAAATATAAAAAAAACTAAGGAAGAAGAAGAAACACTCTTGACAGCGGCTCTCCACCCTTTTGCTCCACTCCTTAAACCTTAAACGATGCCTAGGGCCTTATATTTATAGTTGTGAAGCCTCATCTTACACAACTCCTTGGAATTTTTGAAAACCATCTTGAATTTACACACTTCGCATAAGTCTAATGTTACACATCGGTCAGACCAAATTAAGGTTGAAACTCGCACTTTCTCACTAGACAATTCTGTGCGATTTCTCACTGGAAAATTATGTTGAAAAATCTTATGTAGAAAATCTATCAAATTTAAGTCGGACCGACTCCAATCAAAACTTTGGTCAAACCGAAGTTGGCTCAGGTCGGACCAAATTATCCTTTTTTTCTTGTTAGACTATTTTTCATGATTTCGGTGGGACCAAATTTGGCTTAGGTCAGACCGAAATGTCCTATTTTCTACTGAGGATTATGCATTCTTTCAAGTCCTTTCTTCATCCTTGTACTTGTTTTTCTTAGATCTTTAGCATGTGAATTCCTCATTCTTAGTCTCCTAAGATCTATCTTTTGCTTTGGTGATTCTTGATCATTAAATTCATGCTTTTAGCATTCTTTTCAATCCAAGCTCTCAAATTTACCTTGCAACATAAACATATATAAAATATTTCATTAAGCCTTATCATGTTCATAAAACTAAGATATAAATAGGGAAAAATATGTAATATTTGACACCCAACACCAGCCTTATAAACTTAAACATGTTTAATGCTTCATCTTTAGACCTAATAAGGTATACATAGTAGAACCTAGAATGATCATCTATAAAGGTAATAAAGTACCTTTTACCACCTCTTGTTTGGGTTACTTTCATATCACAAATGCCTGAGTGTATAAGGCCTACATTTTCATAATTCCTCTTAACTGATTTGAAAGTTTACTGTAGTGCACACACTTATTAGATAGGTCTCTATCACTTAACTTACAGATAAGTTTCAAGGAACTCATGTACTTCACATATTTTAGATTAATGTGGCATAAGCCAACGAGCCATATGTTCTCATTATTTACACTAATAGAGTAAGTAGAAGAAGAAACTTTATTCGAATCAACAGAAAGCTTTTTTTCTTGGGGAGGGGGGGTTAGCGTGTTAGTACACACCATGTCAATACCTTAAGCTATGGAATCAACAGAAAGCATGTACATCCTGTCTACTTTACATGCCTTATATGCCTTCCTAATAAACTTTCCATTAATAGAAAAATATCTTGCCTACATTCAATTACATTCTTAATGGAAGCCTCATCCAATAAGTGATAAGATGTTAAATGTTTCCTAAGTTTCGGGACATTTAGAACATCATTCCACGTTATTTCTCGACCAAAAGTGAATTATAGTATCACAATCTCTTTTTCAGTAACTTTAGTAGTTGCTGAACTAGCTAGATGGATGACTTGGTGATGTTAGGATGGTTCGTAACTTTTGAACTAGGCTTGGTGCAACCCAACATGCCTTGTAGCTCGTAAGTCTAGCGACCAGCCTTCTTTCACTTTGATAGTGCATCTCTCCATGATCACTGGCACTAGTTTTTCTTCTTAATCAGCTTTATCAGCTTTTATTATGTTAGCTTAAACTTTTCTTTGTGATATATGCAGTACCTAGTATAATGGTCTGGAACACCACATATAAAATAACTTGATTTAGCTTTGATGTTATTGAATTTCTTGTATGGATTTTTTGAGTCATGATCTAGCTTATTATTGGGTTTGTTTGCCTTCTTAAGATGTTGATTTTTAATATCAACAGGATGGACCTTAGGCCAGTTATTTTCCTAGGATCTTGAAGACGACCCTAATCATCACACTCCAAATCTAGGGACAAACATCTTCCGTGATGCTCCAAATCTGACACTTTACTTCCATACACCAAGTCCCGAGTTCGGCACACCACAAGGAAGATTTTTGACTGAAATTATATATGTGTGTGTGTGTGTGTGTGTGTGTGTGTGTGTGTGTGTGTGTGTGTGTGTGTGTGTGTGTGTGTGTATACACATAATAATACCTGAGCATGAAGATCCATGATCAAAATACCAAACAACACTCTCCATTATAAATCCTGATGGTTATAAGTACAATGCTTTCCAAAAAGTACACAACATCAACATTGCCAAATCAAAAAATAGATACAATGCATCAAGAAAGCTAAGTCTCCCAAGCTACTCCTGCCTTGAAAAAAAAGGGAAATAGGAAGCTTAGGGAAAAATTCTAGTGAGTACATACATGTGTGCAGTGTGTCCTATATGCAAGCAAGATAAATATATCACAAAGAAATCATGTATGATGAAAGACATGTAGTAAGGTATGATGTCAGTGCCAATGCAATGCAATGCATATGCATCATAGTAATACTCTAAGTTAATGCTACCAGCATCATCAAGTCATATTTTCATTTCTCATATAGCAGAGCCATAACCGTATTACGTGCATCCATAATCACATCATCATCATCATATTGTCATGCCATATCATAATTATATATCTCAGAAAAACACTGTGGTCAACACCCATGCACCAGACACCAGCAATCGACCTCGCATACCCGCCTTGCGGTGGACTTCCACCCACATGCCAGTAGCGGACCTCATTCGTGCTTCTCCTCACTGGCGAGTTAGACTAGTCCTTATTTGCACCTCAGCCCTTAAGCAGGTTGGACCCACCTCTTCTCAACCCGACCTCGTTAGTGGGAGTCAAATCTATGACCCATATATCCACTCAGCCCGACGGTGAGGTATCCCTACCTAGCATTGGGGTTTAGGGACTTTCAACCCAAGGTGCACATCATCCCCTACTATTTCTACACTTCCACTGTCCTGTCCCTTTTCAAGGATAACCCAAGTCATCATCATAGATGCACATTTCATTATCCAGATCCAACTCATGTTATATGGCACGACTATGGTATTTTGATTATCATGTATGTCATGATTATGCATGAATTCAAGCAATTATGATAAGGCATATACATTTAAGTGCATGTGGTATGCATATAATGTCATAAGTTTAGGGTCTGCTTAACCTTTAAGCCAAAAATGACATATAATCATCATATGCCACTATCAACTATATCAATCCATGGTCATGTGACTAAACTGAAGAGGACATATCTTACACATGAACAAATGTATTGAAGTACACTTGCGCATATCATCATTCCATGGTGCATGAGTATGATCAATATTAACATGTTAAGTAAATGAATTTAGTATACTAGGGAGTGGAACAACATTAATCAAGTTATTAAATCACATACTTCTATTAACCATAATCACTAACATCACTAATATCATCTATAGCTATCATAATCATAAGCATTAATTGTATTTAAAGTTACACCATATCCTTTGCAAGATAGATATTCCATTAACGGCTTTGGCCCGATATGATTTTCTTCTATTGGGACCACATGGTTATACCCTAACTGGGCCTTATGGTTAATGACTGGTGGTGATGCAAAGTGCATGCACCAAGTGGTTATGAGATGAAAGGCATAGATATAACATATAATAAATGAACCACAGGATGGATGGTGCTGGTAAAACTCATATAATGTAATGGGTTTCACCTTCACGTGGCTTGCTAGGAGGTTGGATTTATAAATAATTATCATAGTAGTTCTATAATAGTTTAGAAGGAACAAGTAAACCTCATAAGATACAATAAGCCCTAAGTTGAACAACTTGGGTATATAATATACACATAAAAGTTAGTCATAGTTAGATGACATGTCTCATAAAACATAGTGGGTCCTACTTCCAAGTGGTACTGCAAGTAGATGGGTCCACACACAAACATTACAGTGAGTCCTATCAAGTAGATAGTATAGGTAACTCACATACATTAAGGTAGTACAAGGAAGAACAGTTCAGATATATAAGGCACACATCAGCGGGCTCCATGATCGAATTGTTTGGTTAGAAAAATAATTGAACAGTGCAGATAAAATATTTACATTAAGTGGGTTCACAAGTGTTCGAAAGTTATACGTTCAATTAACGCTATTTCATATCGTCTGACTTATTTAGGAATTGTATCCAGGTCATTTTGGAATCATGTTCTAGAATTAGCTAACCTAATGGATAAATGGTGAAATATGCAATACTTATATAAAGGTATGGTCCATAATCAATCTGACACACGTCCTAAGTTCACATACCCAAGAGGTTACACCATCAGCATATTCCACGAGTCTGAGTAATCACACAATTCTCATATGCCCACATTGTCTTATAGCCACTCCATTATCAGAAGTCCATATGGTTGAGTGGCCACACAAATGTCACTCTACTTGCCATAATAAAGGACTTAAGGTAATATGGTTATGTACTTTCACTACCTCATAGCTCACATAATGGGGCAATCACTTTATTAAGCTCCCACATGGTCAGGTTGTCGATGCCATAATTTCACTTGGTTGAGTGGACATATAATTAGTATCATGGTCTAGTGAGCGCATCTCAAAGCATCCAAGGCACAATCACAAGCATACCCACCATACCCGGTTACACTAACTCTTAAACTATGACCGCCCAATACTTCATGCAAAGAATGACTCATATTTGGTGTCACATGATCAAGAGGTCAAGAACTAGCTTCCATTACATCAAATATATTTTAGTGGTCCCCACATCTGCCTCACCGATGAGTATAATGTAAGGGTTGTATATATGTCACATGACACCGAATTGAGGGCTACTTCATTATCAAGTTGTATAATCCAACCTATATAATAACTCTCATAACTAAGAAGATCTACACATACAACCTGATTGTTCATGGTTTAGGTGACTATGGCCATGCCTATAAGCATGTGGTCATGTCATTGGGTGGTCACCAATGCCACCTGATTTCATATAGTTGGTTGGCGATTTCGTAATCATACAATTAGACGACTACATATACTTAACAATTGCATATGATTAGGTGGTCATACATACATCACATGCCCACATGATTAAGGGGCCAAATACGTATATCACACCCTCACACCATTAGAGTCTACATATTTGTTATAATTGAACATGTTTATGGGTTTAAACACATGTCATATGATCTTACTACTTAGGGCCACATTCTAACCAAAGTGCCAAGTGGTGAAGGGCTGTGTACTCGTTATATAATTAGGTAATCTCAGGCAGCAACCCAATACAACCTAAATCACATGCCAAGTAGTGAAGGGCTATACACATAACACAATTTCACATGATTCAAGATAGCATACATTCAACACATGGAGATCACAAGCTCTTGCCCAAGAGGGCCAATGGTTGGCCCAAATAAGGCTACCACTGATGGGCCCACATGGTATTCACTCAAAATGGACCATAATATTGTTGGGCCCACACATCAATGGAATTCACAATCGGTTTTATGCGACAGAGCTCATGAGGCTATGCATTCGTCATACTTGTATCAATTTTAGACTGTCCACGCACTACATGGTCACATGATTGTACACCATCAATAAATAGAAATTTTAACAAAGATCTGGACCATTCACATATCACATTTACAAACAATTCAATTTACATAATTAATGGGCCACCAATCCATGGTGGGCCTGGGGCTTAAAATCAAGTCAATCTATGGAACATGTGTGCCACACCACACACAAAAGTTGAGAGGATTACCCTTCATTAAAAAAAATCATAATTACTTGTTGGGCCACCGAGGTGTGGATCACAAATCCAACCCATCCATTATGTGTGTCCCACTTGGTTAAGGGGTCAGGCCAAGTTTCAGATGCATTCAGATTTCAAGTGGACCCCAGTGCGTGATTTTATATCCTTGAGCTCCGAGTTGTATGAACGATTCAAGGAGATCAAAGTTACATGGGTCCCAAAGTAATGTGTTTATTATATCTACACTGTTCATCTATATTTAGAGATCATTTTAAAGCATTATCCAAACAAAAATGAATCATATCCAAAGATTATTTAGACCATACCACAAGTAGCGGTGGAGATAATGATTTCAACGTTAAACAATTCACAAGGCCCAACATAATGTTTATTTTTTATCCAATTTGTTCATAAGTTCACAAAGACCTAAATTAAGAGGAAAAACAAATTTCATATTTGTCCAAAACTTTTGTGACCCAAAAAGGGTTCTAATGGTAAACGTTCAATCCCCTGCTGCTTTTGTAGTGTGGACCACTTGATAGTTAGATCTGTCTTATTTCTCTTCTCAAGCCTTAAGACAAGCTCACCAAATGGATTGACGGTTTTGATATAACACATATCTCATGATCAAACCCACAAATATTACTGATTTACCCAGCTTCCTATTATTATTTTTTATGGTGTGGGCCACCTGAGTTCCGTGTATGGCTAATTTTTGGGGGTGACCCATTTATAAAGGGGGCCCATCAAATGCACGGTGTAGATGGTCGACATGCATCATGGTGTGACTAGTGGTGGGACCCACCATCCCTCCCCTCTCAAGCACGTCCTTTGGACGTTAACAGCAAGTGGCGTCTAGCCATTGCTTTTAAAAAAAAATGTATGGTTTTTCATAGGTGGGGCCCACATTAGGATGATCCAGTCCATTTGTTGCATTCTATTGCCCATAACAGATCCAACAAGCCCAATATTCAGCATTTTCTGGCACACAACAACATCACAGCGAGCCCTAACAGTTTATCACTATTAAAAGAACCTTTTTTATGGTGTGGCCTACCAGAGATTTGGATTGACTTCATTTTTTGGCTCAATGCCTAAAATGAGTTGGGAAATTGGATGGACAGTGTGGATTAAATACATACATCATGGGTGGAGGATATTGTGGTCCCCAGCCCCTTCCCTTATTCCCCAAGCAGCAGCAACGTCCTCTAGATGTTGGTAGCAACAACGTCTAGCAGTATTTTTATTTATTTATCTTTTTTTTTTTTTTTTGTAATTCACGTGTGTGAGAGACTTACGGTCTAGTTAGAGGGACCCATAATCTACACTATTAGATTGTGTATAAACATCACAATGGCTCATAGTGAGGCCATGTCTTGCTAACCAAGATGATATTTATGTTTTCTCTTCATCCACATCCTTACAACCATATATCCATGTATGATGGTTAGTATACATCACGGTGGGCCCACGGCTAGTGAGTCCCACACAAGCTTTAGATCAAACTAATATTTGTTTCATCTCACCATCTATATGTGTGTAACCATATATCATAATGGGCCCTACCATCAATGAGTCCTACATCATCATCATCACTTCAACATCACACTCCAATGTAAATAAAACATTCTAAAGACAAGTGAAGGGAGTGTACTCACCTTGATGGACTAGATGGATGAAAGGGATGAGATTGATGGAGTTGATGGCCCACCAAGATCACTCCTCTCTCTCTCTCTCACTCAATGTAGAAAATGGTGAAAATTCTAAGGGATAGAGGGGTATTTGTAGAGAAA
Source organism: Magnolia kwangsiensis (assembly GCA_037074715.1). Lineage (NCBI taxonomy): Eukaryota > Viridiplantae > Streptophyta > Magnoliopsida > Magnoliales > Magnoliaceae > Magnolia > Magnolia kwangsiensis. Next base: position 78,197,493 of record CM073578.1, read on the forward strand.
TTGATAAAAAAAAAATTTGGTTAAGTTAGGCTAATGTGATTAATGTTAGCTTAGGTTAGGATTATGATAATTAATTCATGATTAGTAAGTAATGGTGGATTAAAGGGACATGGGATGGCATGCTGTGATGATGTCATGCATAGGGTATGGTATGGAGAGAAGTTGACTTAGGGGAGCACATGAGAGAGGGATGACATGGGAGGGTGACATCACACACATGGGTAGAGATTCTCTCACCCATGTGTGGCATGTACATGTGTGCATGATGTATGTTGTGCACGTGTGGAATGAAGTATATGACGTCATGCACACATGATACACTAACGATTCTTCACGGTATATCTTACTAGCCGAGTGTCGTACAGACACACGGGTGATACATACGCGATCGCAACGATGGGGTAGTCGATATGAAACATGTTTCAAGGTCTTGGGGTGTAACATCCTGGAAAAATCCATACGAAGATTCGAGTACGGCCTCAGGAAGAAATCACTTAGGACTAAATCCTTTAGAAATTAAATGAGAATTAACTAGCGCTAAACTAGATTACCTGTGAAATTAGCACCAATCGCTTTAAATATGATCTGAAAGACCCAAAACTTGTAGAATAGTTAATGCTACATTACCCTGAAACCTAGGATCCATCTCTAAAACCAGTTACTCTCGGGAGCATTCAGAAACTCCATATCGGACCTGGACTGCACGTCGAAAGTCTGATAGCGATGAACTTAGACAAACATGACTGCCTTGTTGGACTTGACAACCATCTCAGAAATCAAGTCTAGACAGTATCCCATGACGATTTACTTGAGTCCAGAGCGAAGTGTGTGAGAAAAGTGAATGTTTTTAGAAATTAAATCCAAATTTAAGTAATTTGATTCATGTCACTTGTGGGCCAATTATAAGTATTCTGATCGTAAGAATTTGACCCAAATTCACCCTCGAATCAGGGGAAATGTCCCACACTTGCCAATATACTTGTGGCCCTGATCGAGTGTCGGTGACCGTTGAACTGAAACTATTCCGCCACGGTCGATCTGTAAATTCGATCGAACTAAAAACTTAGCTTGACCAAGATCCAATATTAGTGAGCTTAAGTCTAACAGCATTTAGCAAAGGGACCTCCAGAACTGCTCCATTAGATCGGAACAATCCTGATTTGGATATAACCTAAGTATACCTTGGCCTTGGGGCTATTTCCATAGGTTTTAGGCCTATATAAGTGCTTTAAACACCCTCTCTCATAATCCATACGAATTCTAAAACCCTAGCTAAGAAAAGAGAGAGTAAAGAGAGAGATAGTGGGAGAGAAGTTGGTGATGGTTCTCGGGATTCTACCCGGACTCTCCACGTGCTTATCCATCGCTACCGAATCGCTATTCCAGCGATTTTAATTCCAATATTGGGTAAGAAATCCTAACCCTAATCCGTTCTAGGGTTTCCAATAGTTTAGGTGATGATATAGTTAACCAAATTCGTGCTCTAGGTTGTCAATCCGCCGTTGACGAAGACTAAATGTCTAAATAAAATCTGTTACGCGTTTATCGGTTTAAAGTGTGGACTATACATGTTTAGGTTATGGTTTTCAAGACTTTCAATGTCAGATACTGATTTATTACTGACGTGGTTGCCATTACACATGCCAAGTGCAGTATCTGTTTCATTTTACATATATGTATAAACTATGTTGTGAATAGAGTATTTCATGTGTTTGTTGAAATGTTTGTATGCATTTGGAATATGATGTTGTGATTGTCATGATTAATTGTCATAGGTACATGGTTGATATGTATGCGACAACTCCTTGGTAAAAGGATTTGCCGTAATACGTAATATGGCCAACATACGTGATGTATGTTGAAAAGTGTAGTCTAAGTGTGTAACATCCCGAAAATCGGGGGGTCGAGCAAAAACCCAACTCCCGAGTTCCAAAATGTTATTTATGCAACATAGATATGTATGATTGAATGTTGTCTGTGATAATGTATTAAACATGAGTGAAATTAAGCCAGAACAGCATATCCTACTCCAGAGACAGTTAAATTAACCAGCGGAAGTCTGTAATAGTATGTATAACATATATAAACTGTTGTATGTCTCCAGAGTGTGAACATGTTACCAGGTTATATACATACATGTATACTCCAAAAGTAGATGAAACGAATATACATGAGTGCGCTACAAAATATAAAATGACAAATGTCAAAGTATCTAATCAACCTCCCTGTAATCCCGTCGATCAGAACATGCATAAAGGAGGGATCCTCCTCCTCATCATCAAGTCCAGCTCCGCCTCGCAGGCCGCGCCATCATCTGCAATCACAAAAGGTCTGGTGGGTGTCCAGGAACACCGTCCCGTAACGTGGGAGTGAGTAGCTAACTCAGTGGAATAATAGAGCAAAGATTAACATGTTATCAAATCAATCATGCGATAATAGTAAAGCAGTAAATCAAACAATCCTAATACTGTTGTTAATGCATTTATGACATGACGTGATGTATGCCCTCACCGACGATCACCCTCATACGGCAACATCTTACGACCGCGGCATGCCACACTCCCTAGAGTGCTCCACATCTTCCAGGCACATGCAATGCTATGGTGATATGATTACCAAGTTGTTATTAATCCATTCAAACAGCAGGATTGGGAAACTAAGGTACTTCCCTTGTATCAATCCCAACACAGATCCTGTCTAGGGTCGTCACTCCTAGTAATCTCATACGATGTATATTTTGTAGGTCGCTGCAAGGGCTGCCAGGGCTGTTGCACGCACTCGTTGCTCCGCTCCCCCATCACCTTATCAATACAGGCCTACTGTACTCTACTGCTACGGAAGGGTCGTCGCCTCCCGTAGACTCAGAATACGCTCGCGGTCACTACAAAGGGCTGCCAGGGCTGTTGCTCGCACTCGTTGCACCGCTCCCCCATCACCTTATCAGTGTAGGCCGACAGCAAGAATATAGTGTCCCATACCACCATAATCTGCTCACGAGTCATAGGTGCTCACTGGTCACTACGGGGAGGTTTGTGGCCCCAGCATAGGCCGACAGCTCGACCACGGTGTCCCATACCACCATGCCCGGCTCATGAGTCTTCGTGGATCAAGGTACCATGGTTAACAGGGTTTACAATGGTAAGTTCAGTACCCTAGGTTCAAGCAGTTATGATACATACAAGGTGAACAAACATTGGCCAGTCGGGTTACTTGACGGGCTCGACTAGCGCGATCGCATCTCGAATTGAACGACATGAAGTGCGTAAAACACTTCGCGTGGCCTAACCACTGCCGTCAACTCTCAACACGAATCACATTCATCGACGCGTCGTTCGTGGCTATGACCAGTCAGCCACGAATTCGCTCGGTTACCGACTGCCTGGACTAAGTCAAGTCCCACACATCTATGGAATTACATTAACACTATAAAAAGGTATTGGAATTGAAATACATCATGTGAGCATGTTAGCACATGTTATAACATTCAACTTAAGCAAATCTTCAAGGCATACTTCCCATGCATATTCAACTTAAGCAAATCCTCAAGCACATACATTCCATGCATGTAATGAAATCATGCCTTTTGTCAACATGTAGAAAATCATTTAGGTCAGCATAATAATCGAAAAATCAATCACAAACTATCAAATAACATCATTTAATTCAATACATACTAATACAAGCATTTATACAAACACATACACTACACACTTAAGTCTACAAATAGTATGTCGACCCAAAGTGCGCAACTAGGCGAATCTCTTCGCCAAAATAATTATGCACGCATTCCTAACTTCCTAATGCGACAACAAACCATGTCAATCACATCAGCAAAATATGAATGTAAACAGTACTTCCTACAAATGACTAAAATGCCCTAAATCTCATATTCTTCGTTAGCTTACGAAACGGGAAACGGAGAGCATTTTGTACATGTCAAACGGCGATGCCGTCAAGAATCTACTATTAAACGACATTGAAAGCGTTGAAAACAGTCAATCAAAGCGTCTAATATCCGCACCTTTTCCCTTTTAGGGATGAGAATTCGAACGGAGCATATACGCTTCGTCTACGGCGAATAAGGAATCTAATACACGAGATCCATAAGTTACATCGCTATGGAAACAAGGGAAACTCAAATCAACAACTATTTAGGGTTTTTACTTACCTAGGATCGCGGTGGAATCGCCGGGAAAGCGGTAGAGGAGTGTTGCTTAAGCACGTGCAACACGTAGCACAAGTGGCAGGAAGAACTCTCCCACTCTCTCACAATCTCTCACTCTTTTTCTCTCTCCCAAGCTAGGGCTTCTCTCAAATTCGGATGGGAGAGAGGAGTGAGGGTTTCAACCCCTTTTATAGCCTAAAACATTCCCAAAATAGGCTTGGGAACAATGTTTACTTGGTGCCTAACCAAATCGGGGCCGTTTCGGTCCAAAAGGGTATTTCTGGAGGTCCCCAGGCCAAATGCGGTCGGACTTAAGCTCATGCATACTGGATCTAGCACACATCCAGTTTTCAGACCGGTTGGGTTCCCAGATCGCACGTGGCGGCCCAGTTTCAGTTTAACGGTCACCGCACCAAGATCAGGCCTATAAGTCTCGTGATATATAATAGATATTTTTCCTGATCCAAGGGTGTAATTTGGCTGTATTCTGACGGTCAGAATGCTTAATACTGATGCGTCAAATTTGTGTGCCAGATTTGAATTTGAAATTCCAACTATGTCCCTATTCACACTCTCTTCGGTCCGGGCTCAATGAAATAGCCTGTGATCATCGGTTTGACTTGATTTTTGGAATGAGTGTCAAGTCCAGCTAGACGGTTCTAACGGTCTAAGATAGGAGGTATCGGACTTTCGACGTGCGGTCTAGATCCAATACAAAGATTCAAAGTGGTCCAGAGAACAAACCTGCTTAGAGTTTGGTCCGAGGTTTTAGAGCATTATAGCACCATTGGTTCCACTCGCTTTGGGCCTTGTAGAACGTATTTAAAGTAATCAGGGACTGTTTCCCAGCCACTCCAACGTTGCGCTAGCTAACTTATGCTTAGTTTCTAAAGAAATTTATCCTAAGTGGTTTCTTTGGCTATGGAATTGGGTTCTGAACGATTTTTCAGGTGTTTTAATTGACCCACTGTCTAAGGACTTCAAATCCCAGATTGGCCAAAATCCGGGGTGTTACAAAGTGTTTATGAAAATATTTGAATGAGTTAGTAGTTAGTAAAGTATGATTTATAAGGGAGTTGAGATATGAATCCCAACTACCTTAACTGTGTGTATAATTTCCTCCATGAACTGTATAGCCTACTTATTCATGTTTAACTATGTGTATGATTTCCTCCATGTATTATGCATTCATGTTTAAGTTATATTCCATAACATGTTCATATAATTGTAGGATTTGACTTAAATATTCATCATTGTGATTGTACGTGGTTGGAACTATATCATAGTCCAAGTAATCGGTAACAATTCTCAAATTGGAGGCTGAGGTTATTTTCACCACACAGGATGTGCTAGACGAATCCAAGCCATACTTGGGATGTCGATAGTGGTTAGGCCACACGGACTGCTTATGCATTTCATGTCAATCAACTCAATGTGCGCTCGTCCTAGTCGAGCTCATCAATTAACCCGATTGACCCGATGTATGTTTACTATGTTTGGATGCTACTGCTTGAATTTAAGGTATCAAACTCACCAGTGAAACCCTGTTAACCTCGGTACCTCGATCCCCTAAGACTCATGAGATGGGCATGATGGTATGGGACACCGTAGTCATACTGTTGGCCTACGCTGGGGTGACGAGCCTCCCCATAGTGACCAGTGACCAACCCAGACTTGTGAGCTGAATACGGTGGTATGGAACACTGTATTCGCGCTGTTGGCCTACACTAATTTGGTGACGAGCCCTTTGTAGTGACCTCGAGTATACTCTGAAACTGCATTGAGGTGACGAGCCTTATTGTAGCATCTAGGGTATAACTAGGCCTGTATTGATTGGTGATGAGCCCTTTATATTGACCTAGAACCGTAACATCATATGAGGTTTACTAGGACTGACGACCCTAGGATGGATCATTGTTTGGGTATTGACATAAGAGAGGTAATGTAGCTTCCTAATCCTGTTGTATGAAAAGGACTAATAAGAACTTAGAAATATTGTACATGCATTACGACTAATAAGAACTTGGTAATCATGTACATTCACCACACTGCATGTGCCGTTTGGCGTTGGGCAGAGCATTGAGAAAGTGACTGACATGCGCGACTATAAGATAAAGATCGCAGAGGGAGTGCAAGCGAAGGCATGTATCATTTCTTCATACATTCTTGTATTAATCAGAGTAATTAGGGATGTTTAATTATATTACCTTATCATTACTGCTTGACTGAATTGATAACATGTTAACCTTTGCTGTATAGTTCCACTGAGTTGATCACTCACTCCCGCGTTCTGGGACAGTGCTTAAACACCATCCAGACCCTGTCTTAGTTGCAGGTGATGAGGTGACACACGAGGTAAAGCCGGAGTTCGAGGATAACGAGGAGGCATTCTCGTGTATGCAGTATTCAGGAGGGTTCACTTAGACCGTTCTGAATCATTTGGACTTCAAGATTTATGCTTTGTAGAGGACTATCACATTTTGACATTTGTATTTTGAAATAATACTTATAACTATTAGTCTGGCAGAGCATACATATTTTAGAGACTTATACTGGTTTATATATTCATTTCAGTCTTCCGCTTGCATATTACAACTGTCCCTAGATTATGTTTTGCTAATTTGGCTTAATTTACTTCATGTTTTATGTACTAATATAGACAACATACATCCATCATTAAAAATGTTGTATAAGTGATGTTTTGGAACTCGGGAGCTGAGTTATGCTCGACCCCTGATTTTCAGGGCATTATGAGTTAGTATCAAAGCATGAGTTAGATTAAACTGGACCTGGGTAATGGTCACACGATGTACGCTGATGCCAATTTAATGTAGGAGGGTGCGAGAAAAATCTAGAAATAAGTTTAGGTTTCCTAATTTCGCCAATTGGCGAAGGATTACTGAAACGATCGTCGAGATAGGATACATTCACACCCGTGATCATGCAAAATGATCCTAATCCACTTCTAGACTGTCAATCAATGAGTTTAGACCATGTTTTATCCCATCCCACCTATTTAAAATCGGTAAGCGTGAATATGCATCAGATTTTATTCGAAATGACCCGAAACGAGTCGAAATAGAGTAGGGGGCCTAACGGAGCATCTCCAGGGGGACCTAGGGTGGGACCCACACTTTTTTGGGACCTAGGGGGTAGGAGGATATTGCCCCACCTGCAAGTCCTCGTCAGATTATCCAGAGACCGGCGAGGGCCTCGTCGGTTTGGCTAGGCCTCACCGTCAGTCGGGCCAGATCGGGCGGGTCAGCACGGGCCAATTTTTCTAGGGTCTTTTGTGGCCCACTGATCTATGTTGGGTCAATTTTAAAGACCCCCAACACATCCTCTCTTCACAAACCACCCCTCTAAGCTCTCTTTTCTTCAAAAAAATCTTTCAAATCACCCTCCAAGCACTTCCTTCTTCCATTTTCATGCACCATCTACACCATCCCCTTAAAACCCATCTTCATTACTAATTTTCCCTTTATTTTCCTTCCATTTGGGCACTTAAATCCCATTTTGAGTCTCGAATTCGTGGAAACCCCATAAACTTCTCATTTCCCTCTTTTCTTTCCTTTTTCATGGCCTTATTCGAGCTTGTTACGGCCATATTTTCAATTTCCACCATTCTCTTCTTCATGGAAAAGAAGAGGGCTTCCATGGATAAAGTCGGGCCTAGTCGCCCCACTCGTTCAAGGAGGCTGAGAGGTGCCATCATGAGTACAAGCGCTAGTCGAGAGTTACAGACCAAGTGGGATCCATATCCCCGGGCTCCCTTGGGAAGGGCTTTGTTGGCGAAGTTGTCTCCTGGAGTTTATGAGGGCCATAGGGTCCTTTTTGAAGCTCATGTGGATGCATGGTTATTTGGAGAATACTTGTTGTTCGAGCGCCTGGTAGAAGCCAAGTGGGGACTTCTATTTGAGGGTGAGCACCGTGCAAATGTTGGCACTGTCTAAGCTTTCTATACCTACATTCGAGAGCCTACGCTGGAGCCCTTACAATTTAAAATTCCATTTGGAAGAGATCGGGAGGCCATAATTGACGTTAGTTTGATATCTCGGCTTATGAATGTGCCACTTGGCGAGGTACATGCAAGTGAGAAGAATCTGAGGAGTACATGTGAAAGGGATCGCCGCACATGGTTACTTTATGGTCGTCTTGTTCAATGGTAGCCAAACAAAAGCCTTTTAGTGACCAATATGACGGACGACTTTCGCCTGCTTCCCGACATCTACATTCAACATTTATCCCAGGTGGAGCAACCACAGTGAGTGCACACGCCTGATGGTGAACTTCCTGTATCAGGTGGGGCATGGAGAGAAGTTGTGTGTGCCTACACATGTCTTGCGATAGATAGTCCTTATCGCACATTCTAATAGAAGGACTGAATCACTCCCGTTCAGCTGACTCATATGCAAGATTGCACTCAAGTTTGGCTACAGACTTAGGGCAGAATTGCCGGTGCCGATCCATTACATCAACAAGACTACTCTCAATCAGATAGATATCGGGCCATGGCAACAATAAGCCCTACTTGAGGAGAGTGAGGATGAAATAAAAAGTGAAAAGGAAGAGAGTGATAAAGAAGGTGGAGCTGATATAGAAGAAGAGCAGAGTGAAGAAGAAGAGGAGGCCCAGGATACAAATGAGAGCCCTCCTCCTACGACATGAGAGCATGACCCTGATCGGGCTGATAGGGAGGCCCGCTTAGCTCAACTTGAGGAGGGCTAGCCTGCCCTACGGCAGGATATTATCGACATTCGGGCCCTTATGAAACATAAGTTTAAGAAAGTGACTCGCAAGATAGGGGTTCCCCTCCTTCATCTCCAGATTCTGACGAATAGCATGTAGTCGTTGTTTGTTTTGCTTTGTTGCTTGTTCTTGTGTGTAGCCTTTATAGGCGTAGTAGTTTGGTAGTTATTTTAGAGTTTGAAGCATTAGTTGTATTAGCTCACATGCATTCTCTGTTGCGATCCATGTAATGTTGCACCTCGTGCATTGTGAGAATTTTGTTAAATCAAATGTATGATGTTTCTTTGAGTTGAGATGTGAATTGTTGTGTGGCTGGATTTTATGTATGCTAAATCTCACGGGTTGTATCATCTGTCGTATGTAGGGCATGCCACCTAAGGGTATGAGGACTTCGGCCCGTCTCTCGTTGGGCGAGTAGCTTAACGGAGCCTCTCCCCTAAGTGATAGCCATACGAACCACCGTTCAGGTCCGTCTCACTTTGATTCTACTCCAAATTCTCAGTAGGCTACTGGCCCCGCTGTCGGGTTGATGCCTATGACACCATTGTGGTACCACCTATCACACCTTTGGTTCCTGAGCAGAACCGTGCGTCTATGTCGACGCCACATGCATCTTAGTCAGCTCTGCCTCATGATAGGCTAGAGTAGATGATGTTTTTAATGAAGTAGCAGTAGATACAACAATAACAATAGCATCAACAACATCAAATACAGCAACAGTAGCAGCAGTAACAGTTTTTGACCTCCATGGCTGGTATCTTTGCTCAGACGTTGGGAACGACTCCACCTGCCTCACCTATGTAGCCAGCTGGGAACGCTAGTGCCAATGGTACATTTGAGCGATTCCAGCACTTACGGCCTCTTACTTTCGCGGGTATTCATAGACCCGAGGAGGTCGAATATTGGATTAACCGCATCTCTAAGATGCTGAGGCCCTTACACTATTCTAAGGCAGAGCAGGTCGAGCTTGCCACCTTCATGTTTGAGAAGAAGGCTAGTTTATGGTGGGATAGTATTCTTCTCACTGTTGCGGAAGACCATGTGTGGACGTGGGAGGCATTTAAGGCCCGCTTTCACAAGAAGTATTTCCCCATCACCTATCGACACGAGAAGGAGAGTGAGTTCCTTCACCTCCGTCAGGGAGGGATGTCGGTGACGAAATATGAGATCCTGTTCACGGAGTTGGGTAGGTGTGCTCCTTTGCTTCTAGGTGACCAATCGATGCGGATGCGACATTTTTCTGAGGGTCTGCGACCTGAGATCCAGTCGAAGATGTGTTGTGCTAGTATATCTACTTATACCGAGTTAATAGGCATGTCCCTACGAGCTGAGCAGGATGGGGACAGGTTGTCCTGTATGCGAGCACCTATGGCTCCTAGGCTATGACCTGATTTTCTAAGTAGGCCTTTCCTCGGTAGGAGACCTCATGCGGACTCACCGCCGAGGATCATGACATCTCCTGCCCTTGTGAGGCGACCAGATGTGTGGTGTGCTAATTACAAGAAGCCAGGCCACACAGAGATAAATTATTTCACCAGAATGCGAGAAAGTGGTTTTTCACCGCCTCAGAGGATCAACCGTCCGAGGCCTAAGGCCATTTTCGCTCCACCCCTTCGATTAGCACCAGCTCACCCATCTTTCAGGCCCCCCGCACCTCGCTTCAGGCCGCCTTAACGACCCATGGTTCCATAACCGAACTGTTCACAGCAGGCTCGGGTACACGCGCTTACAACTGAAGCACCCGAGGCAAACTTAGCACTGAGATCTTTTGAGGTTCCGGCTCATATCCAAGGTACGCTTGTCTTCTTATTGGTGGACATCGAGTCTACTATTTCGATCATCTCTTGCGCTGTGGTCAAGCGACTAGGGTTGGATACTGCTCCTACGAAGGGAGTGAGACTCACTACTGCTATAGGGACCTTTTCAGATATTACCTGGACCTGTGAGTCTTATTCAGTAGATTTGGGTAGCAGGACAGTGGTCGTTGACCTGGTTGTCACCCCACTGTGTCACTACGACGTTATTCTCGGAATGGATTGGCTCATCAAGATGAGAGTAGAGAGTGATTGCGAGGCCAGAGTTGTGATAGCCTATGGACCTAAGGGCACGGTCTTTACATTTTCAGTTCAGGTCAGTTAGTCTTGTCGAGTTAGTAACTACTCTTCCTTGTTAAAGAGTATTAATGATCCGACGTTGGGAGATACGCCTGTGGTTCAGGACTTCCCTGACGTATTTGAGAAGATCCCGAGACTTCCTCCTAGGCACGAGATCAACTTTACTATCGATCTTGTGCCTGATGCGACACCTATTTCCTTGTCGTCATATCGTATGCCTCCATGTGAGATGGAGGAACTGAGGAGTCAAATTGATGTATTGTTAGAGGCAGGCTTCATTCGACCAAGTGTGTCCCCTTGGAGAGCGCCTGTATTTTTTGTGAAGAAGAAAGACGGTTTCCTGTGATTATGTATTGATTATCGTAGGTTGAACCAGGTGATGGTGAAGAACAAGTATCCCTTGCTCAGGATTGATAATCTGTTTGATCAGTTGAAGGGGACACAATATTTTTTGAAGGTAGATTTATAGTCAGGGTATCATCAGTTGCGCGTCAGGGATGAGGACATGCAAAAGACAGTCTTCAGGACTAGTTTTGGTCATTACGAGTTCCTTGTGATATCATTTGGACTCACAAATGCTCTGGCCGTGTTCATGGACTTGATGAATAGGGTGTTTCGGCTGTTTCTATTCCGATTTGTCATCGTGTTTATTGATGACATTCTCATATATTCCAAGAGTAGGGAAGAGCATGAAGAGCATCCGCGAGCAGTCTTCGACACTCTTAGGAAGAACCAGTTGTTCGCACATTATAAGAAATGTGACTTCTGGAAAGAGAAAGTTAAGTTCCTGGGACATGTGGTGTCTAAGGAAGGGATAGCAGTCGACCTCGCTAAGGTAGTCACGGTTCAAGATTGGAAGCAGCCCGGTTCACTTACTGAGGTGAAGAGTTTTCTTGGTCTGACAGGGTACTATCAGCGATTCATTCGGGACTTTTCCAAGATTGCTAGACCGCTGTCTCAGTTGACACAGAAAAATCTGAAATTCTCCTAGAATGAGAAAGTGGAAGCATCTTTTCAGGAGCTGAAGGACAAGCTAACATCCGCCCCTATACTAGTATTACCAGAGTAAGGGGTTAAGTATACAATATACACTGACACGTCTCACATTGGTTTGGGTTGTATCCTAATGCAGAAGGACAGGGTGATTGCATACGCCTCAAGACAGTTGAGGAAACACGAGGAGAATTACCCTACACATGACCTAGAGTTGGCAGCCGTTATCTTCGTATTAAAGCTCTGGAGACATTACCTTTACGGAGAGGAGTTCGAGCACTTTTGTGACCACAAGAGCCTTAATACATATTGAAAGGGCCTAGCTGTGAGACCCGTATCTTAGTCCGTACCGACTCGTAGACTTCCGCGGTCTTACTGGTCGAATTCCGGTAACCTTCGACCCTTAACCGATGCTTACATATGATCCTGATTCATATGCCGACAACCCGAGTCGACTCAGACCAAGACCACTACCATAGCGACCACGCCGTCGTTGCGGTTCTGATGCCGCAACTCGCGCGCCGAGGCGATACCCTGGTCAAGAGATGTGGGCCAACGTTCAGTGCGAGGAAAATGCCGCGTGTTGTGAAACCCAAGAGAATCTCTATGATGTGTCACATCAATCACATCAATCCCATCAATCAATCATCCATTAATCCATCACATGTCAAGTACATGTTAAGTACACATCACTTTCACCCCTTTTCCCAAGCAAGCCACAAAAGTCTTCCATGCCCATACCTCTCTTACACAAAAGGCCTCAAAAGTCAAAAAGGTCTTACACACCCATCACCACCACATCCATCACTCCATCCATCCATCACTCTCTCTCTCTCTCTCTCTCTCTCTCTCTCTCTCTCTCTCTCTCTCTCTCTCTCTCTCTCTCCCTTTACAACTCCTCTCTTTCTCATTTTCAAAAAAATCTAAGGAGAGAAACTCCATACGTATGGAATTTTCCAAGTATTCCTAAGCTCCAAATGTGGCCCACTTCCCTACCCCATGATCTCCCCATCCTAACCTTCCATTCCCCATCTCCTCCATTGAAATCCAAGCTAAGGAGCTAAGGATCCCATAGGAGTAAGAAGATCGGACGGTGGGTGTTTAATCATACTAGTTTTTCCTATTTTTGAGATGGGCCAAGTGAGGCCAACCAATCAATGGTTTGGATCTCATTTGGGACCCTAAGATGTGGTCGATGGCCCACTTGATCATCATGATCATTCCATGATGGGGTCATTCTCCATGGACCCCATCATGATGTTTATTTCATTGCAATAGCAAGGTCATCTAGACCGTTTATTTTCGTAGAAAATGGATCTCCACCATCGATCCTTGGTTAAGAGGGCCCATATGCTATGATGTATGTTGTAGATCATGAAAGGGAGGGCCCATAGTGCCGGGGACCCTCCATCAAGCGTGTCCAACCCTCTATCTCTCTCTCTCTCTCTCTCTCTCTCTTTTTATTTCTGTTTATTTTATTTTATGTTATTTTATGTAATAGGGTAGTGTGGCCCACTTGAATGGACCCCACCTTGAGGTATTTATTTGGTCCAAGTGTTCCTCAAGTGGGGCCCACCTTACATGTTGTACCCACAACATTCATTTGTGGTGGCCCACTTCAACAGGGCCCACCATTTAAAAGCCAAACCGGTCCAGCGTCTGGGACGCTGGACCGTCCCTGTAAGAAAAAAAAAATAGAGAAAGAAAGAAGCTTTTGGGGTGGTCCCCTTGTATAGTCCCCACCTTGATGTATATATTTAATCCAAGCCATCCATTATATTCTCGGGATCATTTTAAGTGTTGAGTCGAAAAATGAGACTGATCGAATTATCTGGCGGGCCGTGGCATTAAGAATATTAGTATTTTCCTTTAAAATTTGAAAAAAATGATTGCTGGGGTCCACCAGAAGCTTGAACCCACCTGAAACTTGTTTTGGACCCCTATTTTTGTGGGACACATGCAATGGACGGGGTAGATCTGGTTAATGTGGGTCCCACCTAGGAAAAAAATAAAATAAAAAAATTTTTGGCATGATTTTGTGTCATGACGTCCAAAGACGTCCACGTTAAAAAAAAAGGTGGACGCATTGGCCCACTTGTAGACTCCACCATGATGTATGTTTACATCTATACCGTTCATTTAATAGGTTCCCTTGAATGGTGCATTGACTCCAAAAATCATTCACAAACTGAACTCAGGTGGGTCATACCATCCAAATCATGTGAAGACATGCCTAAATCATATAAAAATACTTGGTGGGGCCTATCTGAATTTTGAATGTGGCTGAAACTTGGTGTGAACCCTTAATTTTTTGGGGCACACATAATGGACGAGTTGGATTGCAAATAAACACTTTGGTGGGCCCTACATGGGACCCACTGCGGTATGTGTGGCTTACCACACCGTCCACAACAGTGGGTGGTGACACCCACTGTGATGCAAGTATTTCACTCACGCCGGTGGCCCCCACCTAGTGTATGTATTATGTCCACGCCGTCCATCATTGTGGGCCCTGGCCCATGTGACATTATGAACAGGTTTGGATGGCATTAAACATTACAATGGGCCCATGTTGGGTAGAAAATATATATTTTGGTGGGCCCTGGGTCTATATGACCTTATCAACAGGTGGGATGTAAAATAAACATTTTGGTGGGCCCCTTGCCACATGGCCTTATCGACAGGTTGGATGTAAAGTAAACATTACAGTGGAGCCCTTGCTCACGTGGCCTTACTAACAGGTTGGGTGGTTAAAAAACATTTTAGTGGGCCCAGGACTGGATGGAAAATAAATATTATAGTGGGCTCACATGGGAGCCTACCATGATGCATGAGTTTCATCCAAACTGTCCAACCATTTTGAGATCATCTTAAGGCCATTGTAGAGGCCCATCTTAATGTATTTATGACCCATCCACTAAGGCCCACTTTGTTATTTATGGGCCCATATGTGTAGGCTCATTTGATATATTTGTGGCCCATTGTTGAGGCCCACTTGATATGTTCCAAGGCCATGAGACTAGGCCCATTTGATATATTTTAAGGCCCATGGGACTAAACCCATTTGATTTATATATAAGGCCTATGGGTTTAGGCCATTTGGTTTATATAAGGCCTATGGGTTTAGGCCCATTTGGTTTATATAAGGCCTATGGGTTAGGCCCATTTGACTTATATAAGGCCTAGGGATTTAGGCCCATTTGAATCATATAAGGCCCACAGGATTAGGCCCATTTGATATGTATAAGGCTCTTGAGATTGGGCCCATTTGATGTAATCTAAGGCCCACGGGTTTTGACCCATTGCAATGCACATAAGGCCCATTGGTGCGGCCCATTTGATGAATAAAAGGCCCATATGATATGGCCCATCTGATATATATGTAAAGCCCAATAGGATGAACCTAAGGTCCATTGTAATGTGTAAACCCAACTCGGAGTATGTGATGATGTTTACGACGATCGTGACTTGGAAGAAATGTTGGTTTGACGTCCACATTTCGAGTGTAATGCTGGTTGGATGTCCACATTACGACTCTCCTTAGGGCCCATTATTAGGCTCGTACTTATTGTGTATAGGCAGCCCAGGCCCATCTGCATTGTAAGGATAGTTCATCTCATTATAACATGTTTAATATAGCTTCATGACTCATGATCATACGCATCATATGTATGTTTGACATGAGAATTGACTGATCATAGCATATGCCTTCGGGCAGGTTGTTTATGGGCTCCCGGTTAGGCAGTGTTGCCCTACATGAGCGCACGATATGCACAAGATTTGTTGCATGACTGGATACGTGATTCATGCATTTCACATTTTTGTGACATGGTTATTGTACGCCCTAGCGACATCAGGGCCGTAACCTCCACAGATGCATCGTGGTTGGCAGGATTGGATACCGAAAATGTTGTTCTACATGGGGTGCTATAGATATCCCTGGGTGAAAGTTCCTAAACCCTTATGGTACCAAGAGGTTGCTCCAACGTCTAGATCAAGTGGGTAGATGAGCGCTGAGTGCCGATTACCAGTTGGCTGTGCTCTTCACTGTGTCGTGGTCGGTTGGAAGGGGGTGCGGCCTTACTCGCCCGAGAGTAGGGGGCAATGCTAGGCTGAGTTTGACCAGCTCAAGGAATGGGTCCGCTATCGACGAGTCGTGGCCGATATTGGCAGATGGATAGTGAGGTCTCTTCTACTTACCTTATTGCGCGCGATGTGGCGGCAATCTGGTTTAGAGTGTACTAGACCCCAGTGATATCTCAGATTTGAGCTGTATTGATGTGTGGACATAGATAAGGATCTGTATGCTTGAGTTGCATTTCACATCGCATGGTCTTGGGATGACCAATACCATTCATGTCTTGCATCACATAGCCTTGGTACAACTCATAATATTATGGATCCATCTGCACATTCTGCATTACTCTGACATTGCATGTTCATATTACTACCTTGCGCACACACTTTCACCACCCTCTAAGCTTTCTATAAGCTTATGCACGACCGTTGCGTGCAGGTGACGTTGGTTCTCAGTAGCACTGAGGCAGGAGCACGTTGCAGATCGTTTTGGAGTTTTTGTTTTTTACCATTGTATTTCCCTTTATGCTCATTGTACTTGTAAAGTTTTTGATCATAGTGGAAATGTAATGGAGTTCTTGGTTGTTGATTGTGGGTTATGCCTTTGGTTATGCTTATTACGAATCAAACTGACGTTGAAAATCCTCCTCGTAGCATCCCAGGATCGGAACCTGGCGAATGGGCGCTAGGAGCTGAGAATGGGGTTCTACGGAGGCTGTCGGCATCAGATTCGGCGATGGAAAATTTTGTGAGCCCGATTTTCGAGTTTGGGGCGTGACACTAACTATATGCCCTAGAGGGGGGTGAATAGGGTAATGCCAAATAAAAACTAATAACAACGGAATAATAAAAGAAATAAAGCACAATGTTGAATTTAAAGTAATCTCAATAGCCTAAAATAAAGAGAATGATACTTTATCAGTTTTAAGGACAACCTTACACTAAAAACCAAAGGTTTAAGGTAGGACAACCTTATTTCTAAAACGTCCTTTATATCACAAACCAATGAGGAATAAAAAATAAAGAAATCAAAATAACTTGCAAAAATAAATCCTAAGTTATTACAACATTCATCCACACTTGCTTGAAATAAAATGATTACAACATTCATCCACAAACACAAACCACAAAACTGAATGAATAAAGGAATTGAAGAATAAAGCACATCCACAACACAACGATATATAGTGGTTCGCCTGTGTGTACACCAACTGTTATCCAACAACCACACAGAATGCTACTCCACTCTTAATATCCTCACACAGGGGATGTTAACATGCACTATCAAAATAGGTTTCACAGGTTCACCTAAAACCTTCACAATTGTATCTTTGATCTCGGGCTTACACAATCCAAAAACCCTCACAATCTGAGTTTTCTGGCTCTCCTCAGATAACCAATACAATTCAACTCTATTCATGCATTCTTTAGGCTATACTCTTAAATTACCCTACACACGACCTAGAGTTGGCAGCCGTTATCTTCGCATTGAAGCTCTGGAGACATTACCTCTACGGAGAGGAGTTTGAACTCTTTTGCGACTACAAGAGCCTTAGATACATATTGAAATGGCCTAGCTATATGCCCTAGAGGGGGTGAATAGGGCAATGCCAAATAAAAACTAATAACAACGAAATATTAAAAGAAATAAAGCACAATGCTGAATTTAAAGTAATCTCAATAGCCTAAAATAAAGAGAATGATACTTTATCAGTTCTAAGGAAAACCTTACACAAAAAACCAAAGGTTTAAGGTAGGACAACCTTATTTCTAGAATGTCCTTTGTATCACAAACCAATGAGGAATAAAAAATAAGGAAATCAAAATAACTTGCAGAAAAAAATCTCAAGTTATTATAACATTCATCCACACTTGCTTGAAATAAAATGATTACAACATTCATCCACAAACACAAACCACAAAACTGAATGAATAAAGGAATGAAAGAATAAAGCACATCCACAACACAACGATATATACTGGTTCACCTGTGTGTACACCAACTGTTATCCAACAACCACACAGAATGCTACTCTACTCCTAATATCCTCACACAGGGGATATTAGCATGCACTATCAAAATAGGTTTCATAGGTTCACCTAAAACCTTCACAATTGTGTCTTTGATCTCGGGCTTACACAATCTAAAAACCCTCACAATCTGAGTTTTCTGGCTCTCCTCAGATAACCAATACAATGAGATTTTTCTGGCAAATCTCAAACAAAACCAAAGAAAGTAAATTACACAAATGTAAAATACCTAAATCACCTTTTGAAGTAGCATGGTAGAACCAATCGGAGTAGAAGTTCGATTCAACATTCAAAGTCCAATACTCACTTTAAGAATGGTTGTAAGTCTAATTGATTTTAAATCAAAAGGGCTACTTCTATTTGATTTTGAATCTAAGAAGAAGGAATATCAAAAATTCCCCTTTTCTAATGAGATTGGAATGTGGATCAAAATCAAATAAAAAACAAGTTATTAAAAGAAATATTAAATAAGCATAGAGTAGCTTAAAATAAACACAAACTTATCTCAAAGTATAGCCTAAAGAATGCTTGAATAGAGTTGAATTGAATTGCTAAAACTCTGAAGTTCGTGCTCTATTTATAGCCTGAAAAATCCCATCTACGACTGGTCTTAGGATCCTAGGACTGGTCGTAGCTTCAAAGATTTTCAAATATTTCCGCGGGATAAGGATTTGTTATTCCACGACCGGTCCTGGGTGGTCTATGACCTGTTGTGGGTCACCTACGACTAGTCGTGGGTCACCTACGACCGGTCGTAGAACCCCCAATTTAGTTGCTGGAGTTTGAGTCGTAGGGCTACGACTGGTCGAAGGATGAGTCGTAGAACTCACAGGACTGGTCGTAGGATGTCCAAAACTGGTTGTAGGACAACTAGAAATATTCAAAAATCTTTAACAACCTAGGACTGGTCCTGAAAAACTTCAGACTAGTCGTAGCAGAGCTAGGACTAGTCTTGAAGTCCCTAGGACTGATCTTAGAACAGCCCAAACAAGCATATTAAAATATATGAATTATGTATCCAAAATGACCTACAGTAAAGCCCATCCTAAGGTCAATCTAATGTCAAACAAACCTTAAAAGTGAGATGGATATTGAAAGTCTGTACACTCAGATGACCCTTAAGAGAAGCTTGAGAATATACAAATCTTGTAGTAGGCCTTCTTGAGCTTGATCTTGACTTGATAAGGTCTTCTAATATACTTTGAACTTGATTGAATCTTGAACATGCAAACTTGAGGACTTCAATTCTTGAATTCTTCATCCATGACTTGAAAACTTTCTTCATTTAAGTTCTTGTCTTGAAATGCGATGTCTTGAAGTAAAGAATAGTCTCAAACATGAAACACAAGATATACAAGACATAGATATAGGTTTTGACACCACAAAATTTGACAACCAAAGGGATATGAAATCATAGCACTTACAATCTCCCCCTTTGTCAAATTTGTGACAAAACATATAGCATAAAGAATAAGAAAGAATCATGAGCCATAAAATCACAAATTACTCTACTCCCCCTGAGTAATACAAATACTGCTCATGTAGCCTATCAATAACATCAATACAACATATTCTCATCCACATATCCTTCTCAAACAATCAATCCAAATCAATTTAAACAAATTACTCTCCCTTTCCATACTACTCCCCTTTACCATACTACTCCCCCTTTTTATCACACAATGACAAGGGAAAGTCACACTAGGAAAGTCACAACATCATAAAGAGTAAGAACAAACAAATAATGAGAAAGAGATATGAAAGGTCATAGCATATTTCAAAATATAAACTAAAAACATCAAGTCATACGTAGTTAATACAATATCTAAAAGATAAGATAACGTTATACAATCCAAAAGATAATTCGCCTAATCAGATCTAGAGGAGGGAGCAGGGATAGTCGGATCAATCTGGTGTAAGCCCCTATTGATGCGAAAAAGATATTTTCGCATGTATTTAAACTGCATATCATGGGCTATACTCATGTTATCAACCTTCTCCTCCAATGCACGAAGGCGTGCATCATGACTAGATGGATCGTAATCATGATCATTTGGCGAATCAGTTTCTATATCATCAAATATCTCATCCATATTAATATCCTGTTGAGGAAGATCACCAGCTTCCCCTTCATTTTCGACTTCACCACCATCACCACCAACACCACCTTCATCAACTTGGCTAGGAAGCAGATCCAACTTCATCTTATTAAGATTGGAATTGTTGAAAATAAGATGATGAATTAGTGCCTCATTAATAGGTTTATCGACAAGCATGTGAGTGGCTAAAACAATCATAAGATAACTAAACGGAATATCACTATGACCCGGATGAAGACGAAACTGAATAATGAAATAACAAATCAAAGAAGGAAGACAGACCATGCTACCAGAAGTAATAGAATGCAACACACGAACCATGAAAGAAGTCAACTCAGTTTTATTACCGGACCAAGGATACACATTGGAAATGAAGAAATGATGTAACACTCTGTATCTAGGTAACAAATACTTTGAAGGGAGCGCATTCCCTTTGTGTGTCCATTGTGCATCAATTTTGCATAAATCTCTTGTTAACATGCATTTTTTCGATTCAGATGGTTTGTCGTATAGAGTATGAATCGGTATACCTTCATCATTAACGGGTATATCCATAATACCTGATATCAAATGAAGGTCTACTTTAAATTTCCCTTCTCTGGTATCAATTGAAAAAGTAAATTATCAAGAGAAAATTCTGAGATGCATGCTACCATTAATTGGGCAATGGAATGGTATGCAGGCCAACCCCAAAGCAAAATGTTAGTCCAGCCAATAGATTCAAGGAGAGGGACAATACCATATGGAGCAATGTAATTGAGATCAGCGGTATGCTCAACGATAATATTATGGACACGTAAATCTCGTACATCTTGAGAATCATCTTTGGGTGACCGAAGGTGCCGTTTTGTTATCGGTGTAGATCTAGATGAAGATGGACCACGGGATGTTTTCTTCTTTCCTCTAGCATCCATATTCAAAAAGATATACAAAGAGCAAGAAAAATACATAAATGGAAGGATGAGTTTTCTCTAGATCAGTAAATTGAGAAGAAACCCTTGAAAAACCCAACAAGAGATGAAATCTAGCTACACAATGATCAAATCAAAGCATAGAGAGAATGAATCTACAAGAAAAATGATGAAATAGGACTCACCTTGAAGAAAAATAAGAAATCCTATGACTGGTCGAGCCACGACTGGCCGTGTACAACCACGACCGGTCGAGTATCGACCAAAAATACATTTTTTAATGAAAACAAATGAAATTTAAATACAAATAGTACTAAATATAATACACTATGATACGTGCAAGCAAGAATATTCAATGTAAAATGCGCATACCAAGATCAAATTTCAATTTATTAAACATGCTTTTGTCGAGTGGTTTAGTAAATATATCAGCAAGTTGATTTTCGGTTGATATATATTCCAAAGAAATAACTTTTTCTTCAACCAATCCATGAATGTAATTGTACCTAATGTCAATGTGCTTAGTACGTGAATACTGAATTAGATTTTTAGAAATATTTATAGCACTAGAATTATCACAATGTAAGATCATTGAATCTTAATTAATTCCATAATCGCTTAGCATGCGTTTCATCCAACTAGTTGTGTACATGCATATCTAGCTGCAATATACTCAGCCTCAGCAGTGGAGAGCGATATTGAGCTTTGCTTCTTGCTGAACCAAGAAACTAAGCAATTTCCAAGGTAAAAACAACCACCACTGGTTGATTTTCTATCATCGATATTATCGGCCCAATCAACATCTGAGTACCCGGCTAATTGAACACTAGTATCAAAAGGGTACCATAGACCCAGATTTATAGTACTTGTGACATATCTAATAATCCGTTTAACAGAAGTAAGATGTGATTCCTTAGGATTAGACTGATATCTCGCACAAATTCCAACACTTAACGCAATATTAGGTCTACTTGCAGTAAGATATAACAAACTACCAATCATACTACGATATAGTTTAGGATCTATATCTTTACCTGCAGAGTCTTTTGAGAGTCTTAACGTTGTACTCATAGGAGTATCAAAGTTCTTACCATTCTCAAATCCAAACCTTTTAACCAAGTTTGAAGCATATTTGGTCTGGGAAATGAAAATTCCATCAGGTTGTTTTACTTGCAACCCTAGGAAATAGTTTAGTTCGCCAACCATGCTCATTTCGAACCTTGATTTCATTAACTCTGCAAACTCAATAGACATGTTAGAGCAAGTTGATCCATAAATAATATCATCAACATAAATTTGAACCATCAAAATATCATTATTATGCTTCTTAACAAAGAGCGTCTTATCGACACTACCTACTTGAAAGCTATGACTAAGTAAGAATTTAGTCAATTTCTCATACCATGCCCTGGGTGCTTATTTTAGACCATAGAGAGCCTTTTAGAGACAAAATACATGGTTAGATAACTTGAGGTCTTCAAACCCTGAAGGTTGTTCAACATACACTTCTTCATGTAAATCACCATTCAAAAAGGCGCTCTTTACATCCATCTGATAAATCTTAAATTTTCTAAAGCATGTGATGGAAATAAAAAGTCTGATTGATTCAAGGAAAGCGACTGGAGTAAAGGTTTCATCATAATCGATGCCTTCAATCTGAGTGTACCCTTGTATAACCAGTCTAGCCTTATTTCGTATTATATTTCCAAGCTCATCAGATTTATTTTTAAAGATCCATTTTGTTCCAATAATGTATTTATCTTTAGGTCTAGGAACAAGATATCAGACATCATTACGAACAAATTGATTAAGTTCATCCCGCATAGCAACAATCCAATTTTTGTCAGAAAGTGCTTCTTTCATGTTGGCTGGTTCTATTTAGGATGTAAAACAAACATAATTACATATGTTCTCAAGTTGTTTCCGAGTACGAACTCCAGTGAGAGGGTTTCTAAGTATTTGATTGGTTGAATGATCTTTGACAGTCCTTAGTTCAGATTCTTTTTGACTTGATGAGGTATCTTGATTGTCGATAATAAGAGCTTCATCATCATCTGAACTCGAAACTGGTGTATTCAAATGATTATCAATGACCACATTGATGAACTCTTGAATCACACCAGTTCTCTTATTTAGAACTCTATAAGCTCAACTGTTCAAAAAATAACAATGAAAAATACCTTCATCACTCTTCGTATCAAACTTTCTCAAATTTTCACGATCTCATAAAATATAACACTTACTGCCAAAAACCCGAAAGTATTTGACAGTAGGTTTCTTTCAAACCATAATTCATAAGCAGTCTTATTATCAGATTTACTGGTATAAACCCGATTAATAATATAACATGCGGTATTAACTGCTTCAGTCCAAAGATTTCTAGAGAGCTTCATGCTATTCAACATAACATTAGCCATATCCTAAAGCACTCTATTTTTTCTTTCAACTATACCATTTTGTTGTGGTGTTTTGGGCGCAGAGAATTCATGTGATATTCCCTGATCGCTATAGAATTTCTCAAAATTACTGTTTTCGAATTCGGATCCATGATCACTACGGATCTTACTAACATGAGAACCTTTCTCATTTTGGATTCGTTTGATGACTTTTTTCACTTCATTCAGGGTTTCAGTTTTGTCTTTTAAGAACGATACCCAAGTGAATCTGGTATAGTCAACTACGATAACCAAGATGTATTTTTTTCCTCCTCGACTCTCCGATCTGGTTGGTCCAATAAGATCCATATGGAGAAGCTCGAGTGGTCTAGATGTGGTATTGGAGTTCACTTTCTTGTGAGAGCTCCTAGTCTGTTTGCCCAACTGGCATTCACTACATATTTTTTCTACTTTTTACAATTTGGGTAGACCTCTAATTAGTTCTCTTTCGTTCAATCTAAATAAGTTCCGACAGTGTACATGTCCAAGGCGTTTATGCCATAATTCAGTCTCATCGGTATGGACCATGTAACATGATTGAGTAGATGAGCTTGCATCACTAACGATGTAGCAGTTTTCAGAAGTTCTGCGACCAGTTAATATAACAGAACCTTTTTTATTAAGTATCTCACAACCTTGATTAGAAAACTTCACACTATAGTTGTCATCGCATATCTGAGAAATTCTTAATAGGTTGTGATTTAAGCCCTCAACATATAAAACATTCTTAAATAAGGGAAGGTTATAAAGCTGAACCGTACCTTGGCCAATGATCTTGCAATTGCTTCCATCACCAAATGTGACTGATCCGTCAGTCATATGTTTAGATCGGTGAATAAAGCTTTGTCACCTGTCATATGCCTGGAGCAACCACTATCTAGGTACCACTTTGAATGACTTGTAGCTTTGAAAGCAGTGTGGGCAACCAAGCTGGCAACTTTAGGAACCCATTTCAGAACTGTTTTGGTTTTAGGAGAATAGATGATCTTTTTCTGTCTGTTGTTATAGGAGAGACCTATAGAGTTAGACTTTAATAGCTCCTTGAGAAGATCAATTATTTTTTCAGCCAATGGATTTCAATTTTGAAAATTAAAGTTGACATGGCTACCTGTCGATTTTTTAAAAGACCTTAAATTTTTAGAAAAACCTTGATAAGTATTCTTTTCTTTTGAGATTGAAGACTCTCCTTTTACAAATTTAGGAGCAATGTTCTTTTGCTTAAGAGATGTATTCTTATCATAGCCTAACTCGGATCGATCGCCACATTTTCTTGATCCGGACAATAATTTTTTCAATTTAGGATCACCTTGGGAATATCTCCATGTGTCTTTCAAACTCTGAAGAGAAGCTACCTCATTTTTGAGTTTCTCATTTTTGGATCTCAAATCTTCAATTTTGGAGGTTTTGAAATCTAAATCACCTTTAGTCTTTTCAAAAGAATCAGAAATATGAGACTTTTCTAAAACAAGAGACTCATAATCTTCCTTAAGCTTAGAAAATTTTTCTTTTTGTAATTTAAGCTTGACAGCAATTTTACAACTCTCCTTATATAGGGCATTATAAGCATCCTGAAGGTGATCTTCATTATCGAAATCACTATTTAGATTTTCTTCACTAGATATATCATCATTATCTGAAAAGGTGATCTTGGATAGAGTCATAAGGGCTTTAACATCTTCGCCCAACGCGGTTTCAGAATCTTCTGATTTAGAAGAGGATTCAGAATCAGATGATTCATCCCAAGTAGCCATCATGCTTTTCTTTTTTTATTTATCCTTTTTAAGACATTTGTTAGCTAAGTGCCCATACTCTTGACAGTTGTAACATTGACTATCTTTCAAGGATTTTCGAGTTCTAGGTTTAGATCGTCTCTTATCATTTGTCTTTTGAAAATTAAATTTTTTTTTGCTTTTGAAAATTTTGTAAAACTTTTTTGCTAAAAGCGCTATATCATCTTCAGAATTTTCTAAATCCGAAGTGCTCTCTTGTGAAACATTTTTAGATGATTTGAGAGCAATTGATTTTCCTTTAGGAGATTTAAAGGATAACTCATAGGTTTAAAGTGAACCAACTAGTTCCTCAACCCTCATGGTATCCGTATCACGAAGTTCCTGAATCGCGGTCACTTTAGAATTGAACCGTTCAGGAAGTGAGCGTAGTATCTTTGCGCACACTTCACTTTCTGGGATTCTATCACCAAGACCCCACATAGAGTTCACATGTCATTCAATCTAGTATAGAAGTCCATAAACATCTCATTCTCCTCCATATGAATTTCTTCAAATTTAGTTGTGAGGAGTTGGACTTTAGATTTCTTGACAACAGATGTACCCTCGAGTGTCATTTCTAATACATCACATGCTTATTTTGTATTTTCACAAGAGATGATTCTTTTGAATTCATCTGGTGATAATGCACAAGTAATTGCATTTAATGCTTTTGCATTAGCACTACTTTCACTTTTCTGAAGTGTGGTCCAAAGAGAATAAGCCGTTACTTTCATTGATTTTGAACCATCGTCATTAGTTACTTTAGTGATAGGAGGGTTCCATTTATTCACTGTGGCCAGCCACACACTTTCATCCAAGGATTTGAGGAAGATCCACATCCTGGCTTTCAATAAGCATAGTTTGTGCCATTAAAGGGTGGTGGCCAAGTGACTGATAAGCTATCAAAATTTGACATCTTAATATACCTTAGATCGTTAGCTCAGGAAATAAATCCAAAAAATAAATAATAAGCACGAGCTATTAGGCTCTGATACCACTTGAAAGGGCCTAGCTATATGCCCTAGAGGGGGGTGAATATGGCAATGCCAAATAAAAACTAATAACAGTGGAATAATAAAAGAAATAAAGCACAATGCTGAATTTAAAGTAATCTCAATAGCCTAAAATAAAGAGAATGATACTTTATCAGTTCTAAGGACAACCTTACACCAAAAACCAAAGGTTTAAGGTAGGACAACCTAATTTCTAGAACGTCTTTGTATCACAAACCAATGAGGAATAAAAAACAAGAAAATCAAAATAACTTGCAGAAATAAATCCTAAGTTATTACAACATTCATCCACACTTGCTTGAAATAAAATGATTACAACATTCATCCACAAACACAAACCACAAAACTGAATGAATAAAGGAATGAAAGAATAAAGCACATCCACAACACAACGATATATAGTGGTTCGCCTGTGTATACACCAACTATTATCCAACAGCCACATAGAATGCTACTCCACTCCTAATATCCTCACACAGGGGATATTAGCATGCACTATCAAAATAGGTTTCACAGGTTCACCTAAAACCTTCACAATTGTGTCTTTGATCTCGGGCTTACACAATCCAAAAACCCTCACAATCTGAGTTTTCTGGCTCTCCTCAGATAACCAATACAATGATATTTTTCTCAAAAATCTCAAACAAAACCAAAGAAAGTAAATTACACAAATGTAAAATACCTGAATCACCTTTTGAAGTAGCACGGTAGAACCAATCGGAGTAGAAGTTCGATTCAACGTTCAAAGTCCAATACTCACTTTAAGAATGGTTCTAAGTCTAATTGATTTTAAATCAAAAGGGCTAGTTCTATTTGATTTTGAATCCAAGAAGAAGGAATATCAGAAATTCCCCTTTTCTAATGAGATTGGAATGTAGATCAAAATCAAATAAAAAACAAGCTATCAAAAGAAATATTAAATAAGCACAGAGTAGCTTAAAACAAACACAAACTTATCTCAGAGTATAGCCTAAAGAATGCTTGAATAGAGTTGAATTGAATTGCTAAAACTCTGAAGTTCGTGCTCTATTTATAGCCTAAAAAATCCCGTCTACGACTGGTCTTAGGATCCTAGGACTAGTCGTAGCTTCAAACATTTTCAAAGATTTCAGCGGGATAAGGATTTCCTGTTCCACGACCGGTCCTGGGTGGTCTACGACTAGTCGTGGGTCACCTACGTCCGGTCGTATAAACTCCAATTTAGTTGCTGGAGTTTGAGTCGTAGGGCTACGACTGGTCGAAGGATGAGTCATAGAACTCACAGGACTGGTCGTAGGATGTCCAGGACTGGTCGTAGGACAACCAGAAAGATCTAAAAATCTTTAACAACCTAGGACTGGTCCTGAAAAACTTAAGACTAGTCATAGCAGATCTAGGACTGGTCTTGAAGTCCCTAGGACTGGTCTTATAACAGCCCAAACAAGCATATTAAAATCTATGAATTATGTATCCAGAATGACCTACAGTAAAGCCCATCCTAAGGTCAATCTAAGGTCAAACAAACCTTAAAAGTGAGATGGACATTGAAAGTCTGTACACTCAGATGACCCTTAAGAGAAGCTTGAGAATATACAAATCTTGTAGTAGGCCTTCTTGAGCTTGATCTTGACTTGACAAGGTCTTCTAATATACTTTGAACTTGATTGAATCTTGAACATGCAAACTTGAAGACTTCAATTCTTGAATTCTTCATCCATGACTTGAAATCTTTCTTCATTTAAGTTCTTGTCTTGAAATGCGATGTCTTGAAGTAAAGAATAGTCTCAAACATGAAATACAAGATATACAAGACATAGATATAGGTTTTGACACCACAAAATTTGACAACCAAAGGGATATGAAATTATAGCACTTACACATATTCTCTCAGCGAGACTTGAATATGAAGAAACACCGATGGATGGAAACCTTGAAGGACTTTAAGTTTGAGGTCTCCTATCATCCGAGCAAGGCAAACCTTGTGGCAGACGCGTTGAGCCGCAAGAAGACCATAGAGTTGGAGGCTCCTCTAATGATTCCAGAATGGGACATGGTGGAGTTTGTGCGAGACTTTGAGCAGAAACTCACGGTGGAGGAGCCGTATGAAGTCACCACACATATTCGAGTACAACTCCTCATTGACGACAGGATTATCGTGGCTCAGGCTGACGATGAGCTATTGACGAAGATGAGAGAGCAGGTTAGTACAGATGAGGACTCAGAGTGGAGTGTTGATATGGATGGGGGCTTACGTTATCGTGGCCACCTATGCATCCCAGATGTTCCTGACTTGAGACGGAAAGTTCTCGAGGCCATCCACAGTTCAAGGCTTGCGATGCATCCTGGTAGCACGAAGATGTATCAAAACATGAAGGGATCGTACTGGTGGGATAATATGAAGGTTCACATTGCAGAGTTTATGTCCCATTGTCTCATGTGCCAGCAGGTCAAGTGTAACAACTTAGAAAAATCCGTACTTAGACCCGAGTACCACCTCTCGTAGAAATCATTTAGAACCATATCCCTTAGAAATTAATGTGTTTTAGCCAGTGCTAAACTAGTTTTCATGTGAAATGAGCACCAATAACTTTCAATACGATCTGCAAGACCCAAAACCTATAGAATTATTGACGCTATATTACCCTAAAATCTAGGATCCAACTCTAAACCCAGTTACTCCCGGGAATGCTTTGTAACTTCGTATTGGACCTAGACCGCATGTCGAAAGTCTGATATCTATGAACTTAGACCATTATGACCGCTTAGTTGGACTTGACTATCCCCTTGAAAATCAAACCCAAACGATGTCGTGAAACCATTTCCTTGCGTCCGGAGTGAAGAGAGTGAGAAAATAAAGATTTTTAGAAAATTAAATATAAATTTAAGAAATCTGGATCGTGTCGCTTGCGCGATATTTCTAAGAGTTCTTACCATTAGATTTTGACCCAAATTCACCCTCGGATCAGGAAAGGTGGCCCTTACATGTCAAAGTACTTGTAGCCCTAATTGAATGTCGATAACCGTTGAATTAAAGCTGGTCCACCACGGACGATCTGGAAACCTGATCGGACTGAAAACATAACTTACTAAAGATCCAATACTAGTGAGCTTAAGTCCGACCACATTTGATAAGAGGACCTCCAGAAGTGCTCCGTTTGATTAGAAAGAGCCCGATTTGGTTGTAACCTAAGTATACCTTGGCCGTAAGGCTGTTTCCGTCGACTTTAGGCTTATAAAAAGGCCTTAAACCCTCATTCCCACATTCTATACGAATTTTCTAAACCCTAGCTTTCTAAGAGAGAGAAAAGAGAGAAAGTGAGAGAGAACCTGTTGATTCTCCGTAGGATTCTTCCCAGTTCATCTATACATCGAACCTGCGTATCTGAATCGTTAATCTGGCGATTCTGATTCCGTTCTTGGGTAAGTTAAGCCAACCCTAACCTGTTTTAAAGCTTAGAATAGCCGTAGTGGGGCTATAGCTAACCTGTTTCATGCCTTAGGTAGCATATTCTCCGTTGACAAAGACTTATCGTCTGAATCACTTCTTATACGCATTTTCTAGTTTAAGGTGCGGATTATATACATTTAGGTTATGGTTTTCAAGGCTTTTAATGTTAGATAATAGTTTATTCTTGACGTGAATGCTAATACACATGCTAAATGTGCTATCTATTTTGATTTACGAATATGTATAAGCTATGTTATAAATAACGTATTTCATGTATATGTTAGAATACCTGTATACGTATGGAATATGCCATTATGATTGCCATGATTATTTGTCGTAGTCATATGCTTGATATGTATGCAGCAACTCCTTGGCAAAAGGACTTGCCCTAATATGTAATGGACTCGACATACGTGATGTATGTTGAATAGTGTAATCTAAGTGTTTGTATAAATGCCTAAATGAGTTAGTAGTTAGTAAAATGTGATTGTTAAGATTGTTGAGATATGAATCTCGATCACGTTGACTTTGTGTATGATTTCCTCCATTTACTGTATTTACATTTAAGTTATACTTCATGAATGTTCAAATGAATGTAGGATTTAAATCATATGCCTATTATTGACTTTGTACGTGAATGGGGCTGTACTACAGTCCAGGTAATCGGTAACCGTTCTTTAAATAGTGGTTGAGGTCATTTTTGCCACACAAGATGAGTTTAACGAATCTGAGTCGTGCTTGGAGATGTTCGATAGTGGTTAAGCTACACGAAGTGCTTATGCATTCCATGTCGTTCAACTCAACGTGCGCTTAGCCTAGTTGAGCTTATCAACTAACCCAATTGACCGATGTTTGTTCATCATGTTTGGTCGCTACTGTATGAATCTAAGACACTGAACTTACTAGTGAAACTCGCGTTAACCTTGGTACCGTAATCCCCTAAGACTCATGAGCCGGACATGGTGGTATGGGACACCGTGGTCGAGTTGTCGGCCTACGCTGGGGCGACGAGGCTCCCCATAGTGACCAGTGAGCACCCTACTCTCATGAGAAGATTATGGTGGTATGGGACAGTATATTCTGGCTGTCGGCCTACATTAATTGGTGATGAGCCCTCTGTAGTGACCTCAAGTACATCCTGACACTGCATAAGGCCGACGAGTCTTGTTGCAGTATTGAGGATATAACTAGGCTTGTATTGATTTGGTGATGGGGGAGTGCTGCAACAATTCCGTGTAATAGCCCTGGCAGCCCTTGCAGTGACCTAGAACCATAACATCGTATGAGATTTCCTAGGACTGACGACCCTATAATGGATCAATGTTTGGGAATCGATATAAGGGAGGTGTCTTAGCTTCCCAATCCTACTATATGAAAAGGACTAATAAGAACTTGGTAATCATACTCATGACATCGCACTACATGTGCCATTGGCGTTGGTGTGAGAGCACAGTGGTAGTGATTCATGCCACGATCGTTAGATGATGTCGCATGAGGGAGTTTATGGTGAGGGCATGCATCATTCCCTCATATCATTCTTGCATTAACAAGAGTTTCTAGGATATATTTGATTGTACTGCTTTTTCATTACTGCTTGATTGAATTGATAACATGTTAACCTTTGTTGTATAATACCACTGAGTTGATCACTCACTCCCACGTTCTGGGACGGTGCTTAAACACCAACCACACTCTGACTTAGCTGCAGGTGATGGCGATGCTTGTGAGGTGGAGTAGGATTTCAACGAGGACGAGGTGGCGTTCTCATTTATGCAATTCTCAAGCGGGTTCATATGAGCCTTGTCCTGACCAGCAGGGATTCTGGGATATGTATATGATGATTTTTCTTAGTTTGATACATGTATTTTGAGACAGTTGTATATATTATCCTAGGCAGAGCACGCATCTTTTGAGGATTATTTTTTAATTATATATGTATTGAAGTCTTCCACTTGCATTTCCTCAATATCCCTGAATTATGTCTGCTGATCTGGCTTGATCTATTTCATGTTTTATGTACTAATACAGACAACATACATCCATCATTGTTTATGTTGCATAAGTGATGTTTTGGAACTTGGGAGCTGAGTTATGCTCGACCCCCAAATTTCAGGACGTTACATCAAGGCAGAGCATCGCTGACCTCCTGGACTGCTTCAGCCCATGCCCATAGTCGAATGGAAGTGGGATTTCATCTCTATGGACTTCATATCTGTAACACCCTAGATTTTTGCCAACCTGGGATTAGACGTCCTTAGGCAATGGGCCAACCATAACACCTTAGTAACCTCTCAGAACCCAATTTCAAAGCCAAAGAAATCATGTAGAACCAAATTCTTTAGAATTTAACGAGAATTAGCCAGCGCTACACTAGATTACCTGTGAAATAAGCACCAACCACTTTAAATACAATCTGTAAGACCCAAAACCTCTAGCATCGTTGACGCTACGTTACCCTAAAATCCAGGATCAAACTCTAAACCGGTTTGTTCTCAGGAACCCTTTGAAACTTCGTATTTGATTTAGACCGTTATGACCGCTTGGTTGGACTTGACAATCGTTTCAAAAATCAAGCCCAACCGATGTTCTGAGGCTATTTCATTGAACCTGGAGTGAAGAGAGTGAGAAAGAGTAAAGATTTAAAAATTTAAGTCAAAATCTGGCACGTGTCGTTACGAGTTATTATTAAGCATTCTGACCGTCAGAATTCAGCCAAATTTCACCCTCGGATCAGGAAAAATTTCTCTTTCATGTCATGAGACTTGTAGACTTGATGTAGGTACGATGACCGCTGAACTGAAACTGGACCGCCACGTGCGATCTGCAAACTCTACTAGTCTGAAAACTTCGTGTGAGCAAGATCTAGTGACCATGAGCTTAAGTCCGACCGCGTTCGGCCAGGGGACCTCCCGAAACGTTCTTTTGGATCGAAAAAGTCCCGATTTGGTTATACTTTGTTCCCAAGTCTATTTAGGTTAGTTTTTAGCCTATATAAGGGCTTTAAACCCTCTCATATCTCTCCCATACGAATTTGCTTGAAACCCTAAATTGAGAGAGAGAAAGTGAGAGATTGTGAGAGACTTTGTGAGAGAACTTCCTGCCATTTTCTCCATCCTTTACACGTACCAAAGCAACGTATTCAAATCACTTTTCCTATGATTTCCAACGCACTTCTAGGTAAGAAAAACCCTAACCACTTGCTGTTTTAGGGATTTCTTCGATTCGAATGGCAAAGTAGCTTATGTACTTGTGCATTAGGTCGCATTTACGCCGTTGACGAAGCATATACATTCTATTCAAACCGATACACATCTAAGGCGAAAGGTGAGGATTTTAGACGCTTTGATTGACTGATTTCAAAGCTTTCAATGTCGTTTAATAGTAGATTGTCGAAGAGAATGCCGTTTGAAATGTAGAACATGCTGTCCGTTTTTCATTTCGTATACGTACGGGAAATATGAGATTTAGGGCATTTTGGGTATTTATAGGAAATACAGTATACGTCCATATTTTGCTGAAATGATTGTCATGGCTATTTGTCGTGTTATGATATTAGGAATGCGTGCATGATCTGTTTGGCGAAGAGATTCGCCCTAATGCACACTTTGAGTCGACATACGCTATGTAGACTAAAGTGTGTAGACTAAGTGTTTATATAAATGTTTGTATTAGTAGGTATTGAGTAAATGGTGTTGTGAATTAGTTTTGAGATTGAATTCTCAATTAATATGCTGATGTATTTGGTTTCCACATGTTGGCTATATGAATCGATTTCATTATACATATATGGAATGCATGTGTTGGTTGATTTGCTTATGTAGTATGATATAACATGTCTCAACATGCTTGTATTGTTTATATTCTTTTCTGTTACTCACATATGCTTACTGATGTTGATACACAAATGCTTGGGGCTATGACCTAGTCCAGGCAGTCGGTAATGGATTGAATTCGTGGTTGGTTTCTAATTGCCACGAAGGACGCGTCGATGAACGCGAGTCGTGTTTTGGGTTGGCGGCAGTGGTTAGGCCACACGAAGTGTTTTATGCACTTCATGTCGCTCAGCTTGAGATGCGCTCGTACTAATCGAGCCCGTCAAGTAACCCGACTGGCCATTGTATGTTCACCATGTATGAGTCATAACTGCTTAAACCTAGGGTACTGAACTTACCATTGAAAACCCTGTCAACCATGGTACCTTGATCCATAAAGACTCATGAGCTGGGCATGGTGGTATGAGACACCGTGGTCGAGCTGTCGGCCTATGCTGGGGCCACAAACCTCCCCGTAGTGACCAGTGAGCACCCTACTCTGAGCAGATTATGGTGGTATGGGACACTATATTCTTGCTGTCAGTCTACATTGATAAGGTGATGAGGGAGTGGAGCAACGAGTGCGAGCAACAGCCCTGGTAGCCCTTTGTAGTGACCTTGAGTTTATCCTGACACCTCATGGGAGCGACGAGTCCTGATGTAGTCTTAAGGATATAAATAGGCCTGTATTGATAAGGTGATGGGGGAGTGGTGCAACGAGTGCGAGCAATAGCTCTGGCAGCCCTTGCAGCGACCTACAAATATAACATTGTATGAGATTACTAGGAGTGACGACCCTAGACAGGATCTGTGTTGGGATTGATATAAAGAAGGTACCTTAGTTTTCCAATCCTTCTGTATGAAAAGGACTAATAACAACTCGGTAATCATACTCATATCGCACTGCATGTGCCTGGAAGATGTGGAGCACTGAGGAACGTAAGCATGTCACGGGCGTAAGATGGTGCCGCATGAGGGAGTATGTCGGTGAGGGCATCCATCATGTCATTTCATGCATGCATTAACAACAGTATGTAGGAATGTTTGATTGTTTGCTTTACTATTATCGCGTGATTGATTTGATAACATGTTAATCTTTGCTCTATGATTCCACTGAGTTGATTACTCATTTCCACGTTACACGATGGTGTTCCGAACACCCACCAGTCCCTATTTTAGTTTCAGATGATGGCGCTGCTTGTGAAGTGGAGCCGGACTTGATGATGATGAGGAGGATCCCTCCTTTATGCGTGTTCTGATCGACGGGATTACAGGGAGGTTAATTAGACGCCTTGACACTTGTCATTTTATATTTTTGGAGCACTCATGTATATTCTTTTCTTTCCATTTTTGGAGTATACATGTATTTAATTAACCTAGTAACATGTTCATACTCTGGAGACTTACAATTAATTATATATTTTATGTATTTATCACAGTCTTTCGCTTGTTAATTTAACTGTCTCTGGAGTATGATATGTTGTTTTGTCTTAGTCTCAATCTTGTTTAATGCCATTCTACAGACAACATGCATTTATCATTATCTATGTTGCATAAGTGATGTTCTGGAACTCGGGAGTTGGGTTTCCACCTGACCCCCGATTTTCAGGATGTTACAATATCAGGACTGCCTAAGATGAGGAAGGGACATGACTCCATTTGGGTGATAGTTGATCGATTGATGAAATCAGCTCATTTCCTACCGATCAGAGTTACGAACTCTGCAGACGACTTGACCAGGTTGTACATCAAGGAAATTATGCATCTGCATGGAGTTCCTTTGGAGATCATGTCAGACTGAGACACGCGATTCACATCTATCTTCTGGACTCGTATTCAAGAAGCGATGGGTGTGAAGTTAAATTTCAGCACCGC
Source organism: Magnolia kwangsiensis (assembly GCA_037074715.1). Lineage (NCBI taxonomy): Eukaryota > Viridiplantae > Streptophyta > Magnoliopsida > Magnoliales > Magnoliaceae > Magnolia > Magnolia kwangsiensis. The sequence continues at coordinate 78,232,963 of CM073578.1, forward strand.
GTTCCATCCACAGACAGACGAACATACAGAATGAGTGAATCAGGTGTTAAAAGATATGTTACGAGCTTGTGCATTAGATTTCAAGGACAGTTGGGATGACTGTCTTCCTTATGCAGAGTTCACGTATAACAATAGCTTTCAGGAGAGTATTGGCATGGCTCCCTATGAAGCACTCTATGGTCGCCCGCGTAGAGCACCGCATTGTAGGGCAGAAGTAGGCGAGAAGACTCTGATTGGCCCAGAGTTAGTTCAGGTGACCTCAGAGAAGATCAACATTATTAAGCGTTGACTTCAATCAGTACAGAGTAGGAAAAAGAGCTACGCCGATACAAGAAGGCGACCGCTTGAGTTTGAGGTTGGGGACCATGTATTCCTTAAGGTTTCCCCCATGAAGGAAGTACTTCAGTTTGGTAAAAAAGGGAAGCTCACACCAAGATTCATTGGCCCATTTCAAATACTAGAACGAGTGGGGGTAGTAGCATATCACCTTGCCTTGCCCACACTACTCGTAGGCATGCACAACGTATTCCATGTGTCTATGTTGAAGAAGTATGTTCCTGATCCTTTGCACATTATCAGTTGGGAGCAGGTACAGTTGACCGAGAATGCCACATATATACTGCGACCGACGCGATCCGTGATAGGAAGGAGCAGGTATTGTGTAGCAAGGTTATCCCACTTATGAAGGTACTGTGGACGCATCCCGATGAATAAGAGGCTACTTGAGAGACTGAAGTTGAGGTTAGAAAGAATTACCCTCAGATCCTCAAGGAGTATGAGAAGGAACAAATTGCAAGGATAAAATTTTTCTTTAAGGGGGGTAGATTCTAACGTCCTGGAAAAATCCGTACGAAGATCCAAGTACCGCCTTAGGCAGAAATCACTTAGGACTAAATCCTTTAGAAATTAAACGAGAATTAACTAGCGCTAAACTAGATTACCAGTGAAATTAGCACCAATCACTTTAAATACGATCTGCAAGATTCAAAACTTGTAGAATCGTTAATGCTACATTACCCTGAAACCTAAGATCCATCTTTAAACCCAGTTTCTCTCGGGAGCATTCAGAAACTCCGTATCAGACCTGGACTGCACGTCGAATGTCCGATAGCGACGAACTTAGACAAACATGACCGCCTTGTTGGACTTGACAAACACCTCGAAAATCAAGTTCAGACGGTATCCCACAACGATTTACTTGAGTCTAGAGAGAAGTGTATGAGACAAGTAAATGTTTTTAGAAATTAAATCTGAATTTAAGTAATGTGAGTCGTATCACTTGTAGGCTATTTATAAGCATTTTGACCGTCAGAATTTAACCCAAATTCACCCTCGGATTAGGGGAAATGTCCCACACATGTTAATATACTTGTGGCCCTGATCGAGTGTCGGTGATCATTGAACTGAAACTGGTCCACCACGGTCGATCTGTAAATCTGATTGGAGTAGAAACTTAGCTTGACCAAGATCCAATATTAGTGAGCTTAAGTCTGAGCGCATTCAACAAAGGGACCTCCAGAACTGCTCCGTTGGATCGGAACAAACCCGATTTGGATATAACCTAAGTATACCTTGGCCTTGAAGTTGTTTCCATTAGTTCTGGGCCTATATAAGGGCTTTAAACACCCTCTCTCATAATCCATACGAATTCTAAAACCCTAGCTAAGAAAAGAGAGAGTAAAGAGAGAGATAGTGAGAGAGAAGTTGGTGATGGTTCTCGGGATTCTACCCTGACTCTCCACATGCTTATCCATCGCTACCGAATCGCTATTCCGGAGATTCTAATTCCAATATTGGGTAAGAAATTCTAACCCTAATCTGTTCTAGGGTTTCCAATAGTTTAGGTGATGATATAGCTAATCAAATTCGTGCTCTAAGTTGCTAATCCGCCGTTGACGAAGACTAAATGTCTAAATCACATCTGTTATGCATTTATTGGTTTAAGGTACAGACTATATACGTTTAGGTTATAATTTTTATGACTTTCAATGTCAAATAATGATTTATTACTGACGTGGGTGCCATTACACATGCCAAATGCGCTATCTGTTTCGTTTTACGTATATGTATAAATTATGTTGTGAATAGAGTTTTCATGTGTTTGTTGAAATGTTTATATGCATTCGGAATCTGATGTTGTGATTGCCATGATTAATTGTTTTAGTTACATAATTGATATGTATGCGACAACTCCTTGGCAAAAGGATTTGCCCTGATACGTAATATGGCCAACATACATGATGTATGTTAAAAAGTATAGTCTAAGTGTTTGTAAAAATGTCTGAATGAGTTAGTAGTTAGTAAAGTGTGATTTATAAGGGAGTTGAGATATGAATCACAACTACCTTAACTGTGTGTATGATTTCCTCCATGAAATGTATAGCCTACTTATTCATGTTTAACTGTGTGTATGATTTCCTCCATGTACTATGTATTCATGTTTAAGTTATATTTCATAACATGTTCATATGATTGTAGGATTTGACTTAAATATTCATCATTGTGATTGTACCTGGTTGGGACTATATCATAGTCCAGGTAATCGGTAACAGTTCTCGAACTGGTGGCTGAGGTTGTTTTCGCCACGCAGGATGTGTTCAACGAATCTGAACCGTACTTGGGATGTCAACAGTGGTTAGGTCACACGGACTGCTTATGTATTTCATGTCGATCAACTCAACGTGAGCTCATCCTAGTCAAGCTCATCAATTAACCCGATTGACTCGATGTATGTTCAATATGTTTGGACGCTACTGCTTAAATCTAAGGTACCAAACTCACCAGTGAAACCCTGTTAACCTCTGTACCTCGATCCCCTAAGACTCATGAGCCGAGCATGGTGGTATGGGACACCATGGTCGTGCTGTCATCCTACACTGGGGTGATGAGCCTCCCCAGTGTATGGGACACTGTATTCGTGCTGTCGGCCTACGTTGATTTGGTGACAAGCCCTTTGTAGTTACCTCGAGTCTATCATGAAACTGCATTGAGGCCACGAGCCTTATTGTAGTATCTAGGGTATAACTAGGCATGTATTGATTGGTGACGAACCCTTTATATTGACCTAGAACTGTAACATCGTATGAGGTTTACTAGGACTGACGACCTTAGGATGGATCATTGTTTGGGTATTGACATAAGGGAGGTACCTTAGCTTTCCAATCCTGCTGTATGAAATGGACTAATAAGAACTGGTAATCATGTACATGCAGTGCGACTAATAAAAACTTGGTTATCATGTACATGCAGTGCGACTAATAAGAACTTGGTAATCATGTACATGCAGTGCGACTAATAAGAACTTGGTAATCATGTACATGCAGTGCGACTAATAAGAACTTGGTAATCATGTACATGCACCACACTCCATGTGCCATTTGGTGTTAGGCAGAGCACTGAGGAAGTGACTGACATGCACGACCGTAAGATGAAGATCCCGGAGGGAGTGCAGGCGAGGGCATGTATCATTTCTTCATAGATTCTTGCATTAATCAGAGTAATTAGGGATGTTTAATTGTATTGCCTTATCATTATTGCTTGACTGAATTGATAACATGTTAACCTTTGTTGTATAGTTCCACTGAGTTGATCACTCACTCCCATGTTCTGGGACAGTGCTTAAACACCATCCAGACCCTGTCGTAGTTGCAGGTGATGAGGTGACACACGAGGCAGAGCCGGAGTTCGAGGATGACAAGGAGGCATTCTCATGTATGCAGTATTCAGGCGGGTTCACTTCGACCATTCTAAATCATTGGGACTTCAGGGTTTATGTTTTGTAGAGGACTATCACATTTTAACAATTATATTTCGAAACAATACTTGTAACTATTGACCTGGCAGAGCATACATATTTTGGGGGCTTATACTGGTTTATATATTCATTTCAGTCTTTCGCTTGCATATTACAATTGTCCCTGAATTATGTTTTGCTGATTTGGCTTAATCTACTTCATGTTTTATGCACTAATACAGACAACATACATCCATCATTAAAAATGTTGCATAAGTGATGTTTTGAAACTCGGGAGCTGAGTTATGCTTGACCCCTGATTTTCAGGGCGTTACATGAGGTTCCGGTCAGCTGGGTGTACACTATGCATAAATAGTCTAGGTCTGGCCAAGGGCGTCCATCATCTTGCACATAAGCATAGAAAATGGTACGAAATGGACAGGGTCTTACACTAATCTTCTATATATACGAATGTCCACAATCAATCTTTCCATGATTACTTCATCTGTTTTTGGTCTAAGGTCCTTTTGGAATTATTTCCACAAAGGTGGTAATTTATCTATAATAAATGCTACCAGATATTGTTCATCAACTTTAATACCCTCTTGTAATACCTCAATGAATGGGAGTTGGACTTCCTCTGTTTGAGCAATGGTTGAAATGACTAGCTACATTTTTTATCCAACATCTTCATTGTGGTATTTCTTAGTAGGATTCTTTTAGAGTTCCTTAGATAACTTATGATAATAATAATAAAGATAAAATATTGAATTGGTCTTACAATTTAGAATATGATCCTTACACAACTCATCATCTTCTTTTCATTTATTTAATTTCCAACTACAATAAGGTTCCATCAAATGAGCATCGATTCCTCCTTATGAATATAAAAGAGCTTCTCTTTACACAGGGGGAATTCAATCCTTTTCTCCCATCTTTTAAAATTAGATCTGCTAAACATATCAATGATTATAGAAGACTGGGAGTGACATTTACTTGTTGCCATTATCCTCTTCTTGTTTTTTTAATAACCAGATGTGCTTAAAGTTACCGCATTTGTAATATAAACAACTTGGATATTGGAAATAACTAATAAGATAAAATTGTACTAAAGAATTTAATGAAAATTTAAATAAGATATATAATGGACAAACCAATAGTTCAATGATTTGACACGAAAGGTTAATAATCTATTTGACTAATAGATGATTATAAGATGAAGAGTACTCATGTAATATGTGACAGATTTGAGTTAAGAAGACAAATCTTGTTCAACTCTGAATTTATAGAAATTTAAATACCCAGATCTGAGTTTATTAAACGAATCTGGATAAACAAGTAGATATTATTTGATCAGAAGAATCTAAATAAACAAATAAATCCAAATTGATCAATTAAGTCTATATAAATAGGTAAATATGATATAGATGAATCTAAATAAATATATCTGACAAATCAGAGATATTAAACAGATCATATCTCAAATTATTATGATGTAAAAGCAAGTGATTAAATAATTAGTGCAATTATAAATTTTGAGATATATATATATATATATAAAGAATAGGTATATTAGGTATATCTGAACAATTATATAAAGTAGATCTCAACAAGATTCGAACCAATGTGAAGTTCAGACTTGGATAACGAAATTGATCCAAACAGCTTAAGCTATAGATGCAAACAAATCCAAAGAAGCAACTAGGATTCGTTATTTTTAAGCATTGAATAAAATGATTTGTCTTAGGATTATTTTTTTAGTGCACAAAAATAATTAAATCAAGATAAATATTTGTTGGATAACACAAATACCATATATGATTCAATGAATAATCAATAAAAAAAAATTAATTAAATGAATAAAATAAAATGTGTGCACCTAGATCCGAGTAGAAAGATAAGAAATAAAATAAATAATGCAGTCAATAGAGGAGCAGAACCAAGTGGCTTTTTTAAAGACAATTCACGCCCAATTATCTAACCAGAAGAACGTTCTAGATGAGAAATTGTGACTGTCTTTGGGATACAACTCCATAGTGATTTAATACTTAATATGAGATTTTTTAAAAATAAAATAAAATTGATGATCAGAAAATGAAAATCAATTTGTTTTTTTGACTATCAAATGGGAAAAAAGAGATACAGAGGCTAGGGTTTTTTTAATTTCTATTAATCATATTAGGTTTTCTCCCTAATTGTGATTATTTATATTAAAATCAAACGCCCACGTGGCACACACCCAACGTTGAGGTGTCTTCCAACGTTACACTACAAGGTTATGTAAATGGTCACAACACCATTACACATACATGCATCTAAAAGCTATAAGATTGGATCAAAAGGAAAAATATAACAAGAAAATAAAAATAAATCATATAGACAAGCCTAAGACTGACTTGGCAAGCATGATATTGATGGAATTTTTTGTCCCATCGTCGACCGGTCGTGAGCCCTGCTCGACCGGTCGTGGGCTGGTGCATGACTAGTCGTGGAGTCGTTCCCTAACACGACCCAAAGTCTAGTGAGTGCGGACTATTTTTCTCCAGGGTACTCGAACAGTCGTAGGTGGTTCACGACTAGTCGTAAGTGGCCCTCGACCGGTCGTGGGTTCATCTCGACCGGTCATAGTTACGCAGATTCGTTCTGCGATTTTGTGCGAATTTTGTTTCGCAAGTCCTTTCGCAACCGAGATGCGGAAGGGAGTTTCCTAAAACTATAAAAAGGGGTCTCTAGGATTTTTCTAGGGTATGATGGTGTACATGAAAAATGCAAGAGGGCTATCAAAGGTGTGAGAGAGAGATAAAGAGAGAAAGGAAGCTTGTGGAAGGGAGGCTATGCTCGTAGAGGTGATCTACCATATCTCAGCGCTTCTACGTCCTCGTAATCAGTGAGATCTCTCTGTTTTCTTTGTTTCTCTTATTGTTTATCCACTCCTATGTGAGTGATGAAGGTTTGATCATAGCAGGGTGTGCTTGTGATCGGTTGTAATGTTCTACTTTATAGTGGATTGTTAATCTGGATAACGTCCCGTGGTTTTTATCACTTTGAGGGTTTTCCATATAAAAATTTCGTGTGGTGTGTGATTATTGCTTTGATTTATTTCATTGCTTTATTATCCATAATTTTGATTTGTTTTGGGAGGCTAGATCCTAAGGTTTTGTGTAAGGCCCCCAACAAAGTGGTATCAGAGCCAAGTTCATTGAACGAGTAGGATCAGTTTGAATTATGGAAATGGCTCATCAAGGATGATTAGCCTCAATGGATCTAATTGGACCATATGGAAGGCTAAGATGAAGGATTTGCTTTATTGCAAGGACCTATACTCTCTAATTTTAGGCATATCGGTAAAATCTAAGGATATGTCTGATGATGATTGGAAGAAGATGGGCTGGAAGGTGATGGGGTTTATTAGACAATGGTTGGATGATTCTGTGTTCCACCATGTGTCTACGGAAACCTCAGCCGCTAGCCTATGACTGAATTTAGAAGAGTTGTATGAGAGGAAGACAGCCGGTAATAAAAATTTTCTGATAAGGCGACTTGTGAATCTCAAGTTCAAGGATGGTGGTTCTGTGGTCGAGTATATGAATGAGGTCAACAATATAGTGAACTAACTCTCCTCTATGAAGATGGTCCTAGATGATGAATTGCAGGCTTTACTTTTGCTTAGTTTGTTGCCTAACAGTTGGGAGACATTGGTGGTATCTCTAAGTAACTCCGCGCCAGATGGAAAGATATCTATGGAACAGGTTACTAGTTGTCTCTTCAATGAGGGGACAAGAAGGAAGTCTCAGGGGTCTACTCATCAAGAGACCCTTGTGACATAGGAATGGGGGAGAGGAAAGAACAGGAAGGGAAGGAAGACTCGAGATAAATCAAGAGGGAAGTAGAATAATAAAAAAGATGTTAAATGTTGGAATTGTGACAAGAAGGGCCACTATAAGTATGAATGTCGTAAGATTAAGAACGACAAGAAAGGAAAAGGAAAAGAGAAGGAAGATGAATCAGATTTTATTGCGGTCACTTCAGATGGCGACATTGTAGTTATTCTTTTTACAGATCATGATGTATGTCTCATGGCTACAAGTCATGATACCAACTGGGTGATTAACTCAGGAGATTCTTTTCATGTGACTCCACGCAGGAGCTTCTTCACAAGCTACAAGTTAGGTGACTATGGGATTGTAAAGATGGAAAATTCTGTCATATCGAAGATCGTAGGGGTCGGTGATATTTTTTTGAAGACTGATGTGGGCTGCACATTGGTTCTCAAATATGTGAGGCATATCCCAGACCTTCGACTTAACTTGATGTCGATGAGAAGGTTGGATGATGATAGCTATGAAAGTCGGTTTGCTTGTGGGCGCTGGAAGCTTATCAAGGGTTCGTTGATCACAGCTAGAGGAAAGAAGTATTGCACCCTATACAAGGCAAGTGTCAGTATATGCAAGGATGGGTTGAATACAGTGGAAGATTCAGTTATTGACATGTGGCACAGGCGTCTAAGCCACATGAGTGAAAAAGGGCTTCAACTACTAGCGAGGAAGCGACTCCTTTCAGACATGACAGGTATGCCTCTCAAAAGTTGTCTTAATTATTTATCAGGGAAATAGCATAGAGTTTTATTTTTTAAAATTATTTCTCATGTTAATAAAGTCCATGCCTTAGATTTAGTTTATTCTGATGTTTGTGGTCCTATGAGGATAAAAACCTTAGGTGGGACATCATATTTTGTTACTTTTATAGATGATGCATCCAAGAGGGTTTGGGTTTGTGCTTTGAAATCTAAGGACGAGGTCTTTAGTGTGCTTAAATTATTTCATGCCATGGTCTAGAGAGAGACATATAGATCATTGAAGTGCATCCGCACTGACAATGGTGGTGAATATGTTAGTGACTTTCACGAGTATTGTAAGTCCTTGGGTATACAGCATGAACAGACAGTTCCCAAGACCCCAACATAATGGTGTAGATGAGTGAATGAATCACACCATTGTTGAGACAATCAGATGCATGTTATCCCATGCGAAGTTGCCCAAGACGCTCTGGGGAGAAGCAATGCACACGGCGGTGTATCTGATAAATATGTCTCCATCAGCTCCATTGAATGGAGAAGTACCTGAGAAGGTACGGATTGGACAGGGTCCATCGTACAGTCATCTCAGGGTATTTGGATGCAAGGCATCCGTTCACGTGTCCAAGCTTGATATGAAGATCAAGCAGTGTGTGTTCTTAGGGTATGGTGATGAAAAATTTGGTTACAGATTGTGGGATCTGACCAAGAAGAAGCTCGTTAGGAGCAGAGATGTGGTTTCCTTTGAAGATTAGTGTATATAAGACATTAGTAAGCCAGAGAAGAGTTAACTTGGTTCAAGTGAGCTAGAGGACATGGATCCGATTATTCCTTCCGTGGTACCTAATGACGAGGGAGTACAGAAATGTGCAGAGTATAAGGGAGTTCCTACAAAAGATGGACCAGGAGAGCAGCCCCCACTTGATCCACCTATTGAGCCACAGGTAAGGAGGTCATCTAGGGACAGACAGCCCTCCAAGAGGTACTCACCGTATGAGTATATTATGCTGACTGATGGGGGAGAGCCAGAAGACTATTCTGAGGCCCTAGCTGACGAGCATAAAGAAGAGTGGTTGAAAGTTATGCAAGAGGAGATGAAATCCTTACATAAGAACCATACCTATGAAATAGTGAAACTGTCTATGGGTAAGAAAGCTTTGAGCAACAAGTGAGTGTTCATAAAGAAGGTTGAGTAGAAGAATTCACAAACGAGGTTCAAGGCTAGACTTGTGGTGAAAGGGTTTGGTCAGAGGAAAGGTATAGACTTCGAGGAGATATTCTCACTAGTGGTGAAGATGACATCTATACGGATGTTTCTTGGGTTGACAGCTAGCATGGATCTGGAGATAAAGCTATTAGACGTTAAAACTGTCTTCTTCCATGGTGACCTAAAAGAAGAGATCTACATGCACCAACCAAAGGGGTTCGAAGTCAAGGGCAAAGAGCATATGGTGTGTAGGCTGAGGAAGAGCTTGTATGGGCTGAAACAAGCTCTACGACAATGATATAAGAAGTTCGATTCGTTCATGTTACAACATGGGTATGATAGAACGGAGTCAGGCCACTGTGTGTTCATGCGCAAGTTCTCATATAGTGATTTCTAATTTTTTTGCTATACGTTAATGACATGCTCATCATAGGAAAAGACATCAAGAAGATCGACAGGCTGAAACAAGAGTTGGGCAAGTCTTTTACGATGAAAGACTTGGGTCCGGCTAAACAGATCCTAGGAATGGAGATAACCCGTGATAAAAGTAGCAAGAAGCTTTAGCTGTCACCAGAGCAGTATATTGAGAAAGTCCTAAAGTGGTTTAATATGAATACAGGAAGCCGTTCAGTACTCCACTAGATGGTCACTTCAGATTGAGTGACAGGTAGTGCCCTAAGACGAAGGCAAGGGTGGAAGAGATGCAGAAGATACAATATGCATCATTTGTAGGAAGTTTGATGTATATTATGGTGTATAGACGCCCGGACATAGCATATGTGGTTAGTGTTGTCAGCCGGTATATTGTCAATCCTAGCAAAGAAATTGGGCAACAGTGAAATGGATACTGCGGTATCTAAGAGACTCATCTAGGTTGAGCCTATGTTATGGTGATAGAAAACCTGTGTTAGAGGGCTACACAGATGTAGATATGGCAGGCAACATAGACTCTAGGAATTCTACATCGGAGTTCATGTTCACGTTTCCAAGTGAAGCAGTTTCTTCGCAGAGCAAGCTACAGAAGATCATAGCATTGTCGACGATAGAGGCCGAGTATATTGCAGTCACAAAGGCATATAAAGAGATACTTTAGATGAAGAGATTCGTACAAGAACTTAGCCTGAAGCAGGAGCAACACGTGGTTTATTGCGATAGTCAGAGAACTATACACTTGAGTAAGAATCCAAGTCAGCATTCCAAGTCGAACCACATAGAGATTCGGTATCACTGGATTAGAGATACTTTGGAAAAAAAGTTGTTACAGCTTGAGAAGGTCCACACATACAGTAATGGGTCAGACATGATGACCAAGGCTTTGTTTAAGGGTAAGTTTGAGGTTTGTAGAAACTAGGCTAGCTTGAAAAAGGTGAATTCCTCTTGGGTCAAAAAGGGAGAGATTTGATGGGATTTTTTTTATCCCGTCATTGACCGGTCGTAAGCCCTGCTCAATCAGTCGTGGGCTGGTGCACGACCAATCGTGGAGTCGTGCCCTAACACGACTTAAAGTCTAGCGAGTATGGACTATTTTTCTCTGGGGTGCTCGACCAGTCATAGGTGGTTCACAACCAACCATAGGTGGCGCTTGACCGGTCGTGGGTTCGTCTCGACCTGCAGTAGTTACACAGATTCGTTTCGCGATTTTGTGCAGATTTTTTTTCGCAAGTCCTTTCGCAACTGGGATGCGGAAGGGAGTAAAACTATAAAAAGGGGTCTCTAGGATTTTTCTAGGGTTTGATGGTGTACATGAAAAACATAAGAGGGCTATCAAAGGTTTGAGAGAAAGAGAAAAAGAGAGAGGAAGTTTGTGGAAGGGAGGTTATGATCGTAGAGGTGATCTACCATATCTCAACGCTTATATGTCTTCGTAAGCGATGAAATCTCTCTGTTTTCTTTAATTTTCTTACTGTTTATCCACTCCCGCGTGACTGGTGAAGGTTTGATCACAGCAGGGTGTGCTTGTGATCTGTTATAACGTTCTACTTTATAGTGGATTGTTGATCTAGACGAGGTCCCGTGGTTTTTACCTCTTCGAGGGTTTTCCACGTAAAAATCTCTTGCGTGGTGTGTGATTGTTGCTTTGATTTATTTCATTGCTTTATTATCCATAATTCTGGTTTGTTTCGGGAGGCTAGATCCTAAGGTTTTATGCAAGGCCCTCAACAAATACTGTGTGGAAAACATCGGCATGTAGTACTCAACCTAACGTATTGAAAAGCTCAAATAAATATTATTCACATAGTTCTATATATAAAATGAAAAGAATTTTTATCTCTGTCTCTATCACATGTGGGAATAGTCCCACGGGTGAATTTTAAGAGAAACTTTATAGTAACTTTTTCATTCACTTGCCCTTCTTTTTTTCTTTTTCTTTTTTTTTTTTGGGGGGGGGGGGGGGGGGGGTTAAACAACTAACTAAACTAAGAGCTGTGAATTTTTTATCCATCACATCTATGGAAAACAGTGAGGATGGATTGCCCACCTTTAGTTAAAACAACTAACTAAACTAAGAGTTGTGAATGTTTTATCTATCACACAATAGAAAACAGTGAGGATGGATTGCCCACCATTGAAAACTTCCTAAGGCCTACCATGATGTTATAATTTCCTTCATGTTCATAAAGTCATACAGACCTGGACAATGGGAAAACAAAAATATAATCTTATCCAAAACTCGTGTTCCTTGGGGGGTGGGGTGGGGGTTTAAAACAACTAACTAAACTAAGAGATGTGAATGTTTTATCCAACACATGACAAAAAACAATGAGGATGGATTGCCCACCATTGAAAAATTCCTAAGGCCTACCATGATGTTATAATTTCCTTCATGTTCATAAAGTCATACAGACCTAGACAATGGGAAAATAAAAATATAATCTTATCCAAAACTCGTGTCCCTTGGGGGGTGGGGTGGGGGTTTAAAACAACTAACTAAACTAAGAGATGTGAATGTTTTATCCAAAACATGACAGAAAACAATGAGGATGGATTGCCCACCATTGAAAACTTCCTAAGGCCTACCATGATGTTATAATTTCCTTCATGTTCATAAAGTCATACAGACCTGGACAATGGGAAAACAAAACTATAAGCTTATCCAAAACTCATGTGAATGTTTTATCCCACGGGTGAATTTTAAGAGAAACTTTATAATAACTTTTTCATTCACGCTCTTTTTTTTCTTTTTTTTTTTTGAGGGGGGGGGGGGGGGGGGGAGGGTTCTAAAACAACTAACTAAACTAAGAGTTGTGAATGTTTTATCCATCACATCTATGGAAAACATGTGATGGAAAACAGTGAGGATGGATTGCCCACCATTTAGTTAAAACAACTAACTAAACTAAGAGATGTGAACCATTGAAAACTTCCTAAGGCCTACCATAATGTTATAATTTCCTTCATGTTCATAAAGTCATACAGACTTGGACAATGGGAAAATAAAAATATAAGCTTATCCATAACTCGTGTCCCTTGGGGGGTGGGGTGGGGGTTTAAAACAACTAACTAAACTAAGAGATGTGAATGTTTTATCCATCACACAACAGAAAACAATGCGGATGGATTGCCCACCATTGAAAACTTCCCAAGGCCTACCGTGATGTTATAATTTCCTTCATGTTCATAAAGTCATACAGACCTGGACAATGGGAAAACACAAATATAAGCTTATCCAAAACTTGTGTCCCTTGGGGGGTGGGGTGGGAGTTTAAAACAACTAACTAAACTAAGAGATGTGAATGTTTTATCCATCACACGACAAAAAACACTGAGGATGGATTGCCCACCATTGGAAACTTCCTAAGGCCTACCATGATGTTATAATTTCCTTCATGTTCATAAACTTATGTAGACCTGGACAATGGGAAAACAAAAATATAAACTTATCCAAAACTTATGTCCCTGTGAAGCTTTCGAAGGTGGGTAATCAATCCTCACTGTTTTTTAATGATGTGGTCCACTTGAACTATGGATCTTCGTCATTATCTGGATCAAGCAAGTTAGCGAAGTAGATATGGACAGCGTGGATATAATAAATAAATCACGGTGGGCTCCACAGAGAGAGGTTGGCCATGCATGCCACGCCACGCCACAAGGACATCCGTGTGGGCGTCCCACTTCTGTTCTTTGGCGGCCGACGCCCCTGCCGCCTCCAATTAAAAAAAATAAAAAATCCAAGGTAGTTACAATTTGCTTTAGAGCGATGAAATATCTGCGGTGACGATCATTATTTCCACGGTTTATATTGTGATGGGTGCCAGCTTGGAAAGTGTACTGTGGCAGTCTGCACGATATAAATGGCAGAGCACCCATCTGGAATCTATTGTTTTCCATGGTAGTGTTGCAGCCCACCGCAAAACGAAAGTGAATCCTTGTCGTCGTTAGGCCATGTGCGTGGGTGTGTATGTCCCGCGACCATACCCAAAGTATGTGCTGCCACAGTCAACTTCATCCATTCAACGTATGAACAGATAAATGTGATCTACTACTGCTTACGTTCAAATCGATGCATGGCCTATCTATGGTGGGACTGAGGTACCCCTCATGATCATCGAGATCTGCGTGTCCCCGGCCTACATGGGCCCCAGTTACCCACAGCTCTGTGGCGCCCACCGCAATGTCCGTATGAATGTGATCTATCATTTTTGCTAGATCATTTTAGGATGCAAGTCCAAAATTGAGACATATCCAAAACTCAAATTGGCCACATATAGGAAACAGTGGGGATTGATTGCCCACCAATGACCCCATATCAGGCCGACAGAACTTTGGGTCAGAAAACCTACTTGAGGCCCATCGTGATCTTTATATGCTATCCAACTAGTCCATCCCGATCCAAAGCTTTTGTGAGTTCAAAAAGGTTTCAATGGTTAACATTTTCATCTCCATCTTTTAGTGTAGCATAGTTCACGAGTTTTGGATCTTCCTAATTTTTGAGCTCACATCTTAGAATAATGTATCAAAACTCTAATGTACACAAAGTGAATGTCAAATGGGTATTAGAGTAGGCCCCTGAGCTGTAGATTAGGATGGGCCCATCTAATATGTCTTACAGGCAACCAAGTATAGACAGGCACCGGAATCCTCCACTAAAACCAGCGCATAGAACATTACACCTCTATTTCACCCACCAATTATATGTATAAAATCCACTCATTTTATCAGATTTTTGATGGGTTTTTTTTTTTGACTCGTCGTCCTTTCACAACTGGGATGCGCAAGTCCTTTCGCAACTGGGATGTGCAAGTCCTTTTGTAACTGAGATGCACAAGTCCTTTCGCAACTAGGATGCGGAAAGGAGTTTCCTAAAACTATAAAAAGGGGGTCCTTAGGATTTTTCTAGGGTATGTTGTGTGAAGAAAAAGCACAAGAGGATTTCCTAAAGGGTTTAGGGATATCAAAGGTGAGAGAGTGAGAGAAAAGAGAGAGAGGAAGCTTATGGAAGGGAGCCATCGTTTCAGCGCTTCTACGTCCTCGTGATCGGTGAGATCTCTGTTTTCCCTTTATTGTCTTATTGTTTATTCACTCCTGTGTGAGTGAAGAAGATTGTATCTTTCTACTTCATAGTGGATTGTTGATCTGGATGAGGTCTCGTGGTTTTTACCTCTTTGAAGGTTTTCCACATAAAAATCTCTTGTGTGGTGTGTGATTGATGCTTTAATTGATTTTCATTGCATTGTTATTTCATAATTCTGGTTTGTTCTGGAGGGCTAAATCCTAAGGTTTTGTGCAAGGCCCCCAACAAAGTGGTATCAGAGCGCTAGCGTCATTGAACGGGTAGGATCGGTTTGGAATTATAGAAGGTGGCTCAAGGATGATCAGCCTCAATGGTTCTAACTGGACCATATGGAAGGATAAGATGGAGTACTTGCTTTATTGCAAGGACCTATATTCTCCAATTTTAGGCATATCAGCAAAATCCTAGGATATGTCTGATGAAGATTGGAAGAAGTTGGACCGGAAGGCGGTGGGGTTTATTAGATAATATCTCGATGATTCTATATTCCACCATGTGTCTACGGAAACCTAAGCCACTAGCTTATGGCTGAAATTACAAGGGCTGTATGAGAGGAAGACAGCAGGTAATAAAATTTTTCTGATAAGGCGACTTGTGAATCTCAAGTTAAAAGATGGTGGTTCTGTGGTCGAGCACATGAATGAGGTCAACAATATAGTGAACCAACTCTCTTATATGAAAATGGTCCTGGATGATGAGTTGCAGGCATTACTATTGCTTAATTCGTTGCCTGACAGTTGGGAGACATTGGTGGTGTCTCTAAGTAACTCCGCGCCAGACGGAAAGATATCCATGGAACAGGTTACTAGATGTCTCTTCAATGAAGAGACAAGGAGGAAGTCTCAGGGGTCTACTCAGTAAGAGACACTTGTGACACAGGAACGTGGGAGAAGAAAGAACAGGAAGGGCGGGAAGGCTCGAGATAAATCAAGAGGTAAGTCAAGTAACAGAAAAGATGTTGAATGCTGAAATTGTAGCAAGAAGGGCCACAATAAGCATGAATGTCGTAAGGCTAAAAACGACAAGAAAGGAAAAGGAAAGGAGAAGGAAGATGAATCTGATTCTACTCTGGTCGCTTCAGATGACAACATTGTTATTATTCTTTCAGTAGATCATGATGTATATCTTACGGCTACAAGTCAGGACACTGACTAGGTGATTGACTCAGGAGCTTCTTTTCACGCGACTCCACGCAGGGACTTCTTCACAAGTTACAAGTCAGGTGACTATGGGACCGTGAAGATGAAAAATTCTGGCATATCAAAAATCGTAGAGGTCGGTGATATTTGTGTGAAGACCGATGTGGGCTGCACATTGGTTCTCAGGGATGTGAGGCATATCCCAGACCTTCGCCTCAACTTGATGTCGACAGGAAGGTTGGATGATGATGACTATGAAAGACGGTTTGCTGGTGGGCGCTGGAAGCTCATCAAGGGTTCGTTGATCGCAGCCAGAGGAAAGAAGTGTTGCACCTTGTATAAGGCAAGTGTCAGTGTATGCAAGGGTGGGTTGAACGCAGTCAAAGATTCAGCTATATACATGTGGCACAGGCGTCTAGGCCATATGAGTGAAAAAGGGCTTCATCTACTAGCAAGGAAGCGGTTCCTTCCTGATGTGACAGGTCTGCCTCTCAAAACCTGTATTGATTGTTTATCAGGAAAACAACATAGAGTTTCATTTGTTAAAACTGCTTCTCATGTTAATAAAGTGCATGCATTGGATTTGGTTTATTCTGATGTTTGTGGTCCTATGAGGACAAAAACCTTGTCTGGGACAATGTATTTTGTTACTTTTATAGATGATGCATCTAGGAGGGTTTGGGCTTATGCTTTGAAATTCAAGGACGAGGTCTTTGGTATGTTTAAGTTGTTTCATGCTATAGTCGAGAGAGAGACAGGTAGATCATTGAAATACATCCGCACTGATAATGGTAGTGAATACATCGACGACTTTTATGAGTATTGCAAGTCCCTGGGTATACGGCATGAACAGATGGTTCCCAAGACCCCCAGCATAATGGTGTAGCTGAGTGAATGAATCGCACCATTGTTGAGAGAATCAGATGCATGTTATCCCATGCGAAGTTACCCAAGACGTTCTGGGAAGAATCAATGTACACTGCAGTGTATCCGATAAACATGTCTCCATCAGCCCCGTTGAATGGAGAAGTGTCTGAGAAGGTGTGGACTGGACAGGATCCATCGTACAGTCATCTCAGGGTGTTTGGATGCAAGACATCCGTTTACGTACCAAAGGAGGAGAGGTCCAAGCTCGATATGAAGATCAGAAAGTGTGTGTTCTTAGGGTACGGTGATAAAAAATTCGGTTACAGATTATGAGATCCAACCGAGAGGAAGCTCGTCAGGAACAGAGATGTGGTTTTCTTTGAAGATCAGTATATAGAAGGCATTAGTAAGCCAGAGAAAAATCAGCCTAGTTCAAGTGAGCTAGAGGACATGGATCTAGTTATTCCTCCCATAGTGCCTGATGACGGGAGAGTACAGCAAGGTGCAAAGGACGAGGGAGTTCCTTCAGAAGATGAACCAGGGGAGCAGCCCCCACTTATCCACCTGTTGAGCCACAGGTGATGAGGTCATTTAGAGACAGGCAGCAGTCCAAGAGGTACTCCCCACATGAGTACATTATGTTAACTGATGAGGGAGAGCCAGAAGATTATTCTGAGGCCCTAGGCGACGAGCATAAGGGGGAGTGGTTGAAAGCTATGTAAGAGGAGATGAAATCCTTATTTAAGAACCACACCTATGACATGGTGAAACTTCTTAAGGGCAAGAAATCTCTTAGCAACAAGTGGGTGTTTAGAAAGAAGGTTGAGCAGAAGAATTCAGAGACGAGGTTCAAGGCCAGACTTGTGGTAAAAGGGTTTGGTCAGAGGAAAGGTATAGACTTCGAGGAGATATTCTCACTAGTGGTGAAGATGACATCTATACGGGTGTTTCTTGGGTTGACACCTAGCATGGATCTAGAGATAAAGCTATTGGACGTTAAAACTGTCTTCTTCCATGGTGACCTGAAAGAAGAAATCTACATGCACCAACCAAAGGGGTTCGAAGTCAAGGGCAAAGAGCATATGGTGTGTAGGCTGAGGAAGAGCTTGTATGGGCTGAAACAATCTCCACGGTAATGGTACAAGAAGTTTGATTCGTTCATGTTACAGCATGGGTATGACAGAACGGAGTCGGACCACTGTGTGTTCACGCGCAAGTTCTTAGATGGTGATTTCATAGTTCTGCTGTTTTACGTTGATGACATGCTCATCATGGGAAAAGACATCAAGAAGATCGACAGGGTGAAACAGGAGTCGGGCAAGTCTTTTTCCATGAAAGACTTGGGCCCGGTTAAACAGATTCTAGGAATGAAGATAACCCGGGATAGAAGCAGTAGGAAGCTTTGGCTGTCACAAGAGCAGTATATTGAGAAAGTCCTAGTGCGGTTCAATATGAATGCAGCGAAGCCGGTCAGTACTCCACTGGATGGTCACTTCAGATTGAGCAAAAGGCAGTGTCCCAAGACGAAGGCAGAGGTAGAAGAGATGCAGAAGATACGCGCGTCAGCTGTAGGGAGTTTGATGTATGCTATGGTGTGTACACGCCCAGACATAGCATATGCAGTTGGTGTTGTCAGCCGGTATCTTGTCAATTCTGGCAAAGAGCATTGGGCAGCGGTGAAATGGATACTGCGGTATCTAAGAGGCTCATCCAGGTTGAGCCGATGATATGTTGACGGTAAACCTGTGATAGAAGGCTACACAGATGCAGATATGGCAGGCGACATAGACTCTAGGAAGTCTACATCGGGATTCATGTTTACGTTTACAAAGGGAGCAGTTTCTTGGCAGATCAAGCTACAGAGGGTCATAGCATTGTCGACGATAGAGGTCGAGTACATTGCAGTCACGGAGGCATGTAAAGAGATACTTTGGTTGAAGAGGTTCCTACAGGAACTTAGTCTGAAGCAGGAGGAGCACGTGGTCTATTGCGATAGTCAGAGTGCTATACACTTGAGCAAGAATCCAAGTCAGCATTCCAAGTCAAAGCACATAAAGATTCGGTATCACTGGATCAGGGATAATTTGGAACAGAAGGTGTTACAGATTGAGAAGGTCCACATGGACAATAATGGGTCAGATATGATGACCAAGGCCTTGCTCAAGGGCAAGTTTGAGGTTTGTAAAAACCTTACTGGCTTAAAGAAGGTGAATCCCTCCTGGGTCAAAAGGGGAGAGATTTGATGGATTTTTTTTGACCCGTCGTCCTTTCGCAACTGGGATGCGCAAGTCCTTTCGCAACTAGGATGCGAAAAGGAGTTTCCTAAAACTATAAAAAGGGGTCCCTGAAATTTTTTTAAGGTATGTTGTGTGAAGAAAAAGTACAAGAGGGTTTCCTAAAGGGTTTAGGGATATCAAATGTGAGAGAGTGAGAGAAAAGAGAGAGAGGAAGCTTGTGGAAGGGAGCCGTCGTCTTAGCGTTTATACGTCCTCGTGATCGGTGAGATATCTGTTTTCCCTTTATTCTCTTATTGTTTATCCACTCCTGTGTGAGTGAAGAAGGTTGTATCTTTTTACTTCATAGTGAATTGTTGATCTGGACGAGGTCCCGTGATTTTTACCTCTTTAAGGGTTTTCCACATAAAAATCTCTTGTGTGGTATGTGATTGATGCTTTAATTGATTTTTATTGTATTGTTATTCCATAATTCTGGTTTGTTCTGGAGGGCTAGATCCTAAGGTTTTGTGCAAGGCCCCCAACAATTTTCTCCTCCACCATATGCCAGCTTATAAAACTATACCAGCTCCAAAAGTCAGATAGATAGGGTGGGGGATTGGAAGCCAACCATTTTTGGATAGGGTCACGGAGACATTTATCATTCATCAAAACCGTTGTTCAGATGTAATTGAGCAGGACGAAGTGAAGATGCCAAAAATAGCTGATCCAAACCTTAGATTAGCAACAAGGCATGGGAACTTAGATGTTTTAGGAGTATTTTTATAATGCTATCAGGCTGAAATTTTTTGTATGAAGTTCAAGCAAGGGTTTTCACTTGATCAATGGAGTGGATTTACATATGCAACATAGTGGCCCCAAAATTTGGGTATTTTAAGCAGCCGTGTAATTTACAGGTGTGTGGTAAACGATTCTGGTCCGAAGACAAGGGCTTACTTGTCCTTTACTCTATTGTTTTAAGCTAATAATGAGATTCGTGGGTGGATAAAGTGTTACTCGCTACCACATCAGTGGACGTTACCTTACCATATGTGGTCCATCTTAATGAATTCGCTGTATATCCATGCCACCCATCCAATTTTTAGATTATTTGGAAATACTATGACAAGACTTAAGCAGATCCAAATCTCCGTTGCAGGCATCATTTGAAAACGTACCGAATAATCGTTAAAAACTTTTTATAGGCCACAAAAGTTTGGGATCAATGTAATCTTTGTATTATAAATTTTTTCTTCTTCCAGGTCTGTTTGACAATATCAATGAGTTGGATGATAAATAGATGTTATGGATCTGATTATTATGGCCTTCTAAAGTTTTTAATGATGGTCATTTAATCACCGCTGTTTTCTAAGGTGTGGTCCACATGAGATTTGGGATCTCTGCTTAACGTCTTGGACCACGTCCTAAAATGGGCTGGAAAAAGGGATGGATGGCGTGGTAATACAACACATCATCAATGTGGCTCGACAGTAGGGGTAATACCTGCTAATGTGTTGGACGCTGTTTGGCTAGTGACGCTAACACTAGCCAGGTGGCCAGTGGCCAGTTCTATGTGGACCGTGCCATGACGTATGCTTTTTATCCACGCTGTCCATCCATTTTGAAAGATACTTTAGGGCTTGTTCCCCAAATTAAAGTAGATCTAAATCTCAAGTAACCACAATGTGGGAAAATATTAGTGGCCAGTAGCTGTAGGATCAAGCTTTTATATATATATATATCATCCAAGTCTATTTGACACTTGGGGTTAGCTTGTTAGTACACACTCATGTCAGTACACACGCTCCATGTTAGCCATCCCATTGGTGTTGAAACGAGGTATCTCCACTCAGACATAATCAACAGGTTAGATGTCAAATAATCATTGCAGTGGGTTTTAGGAGGTTTTTAAAAGGATAACCATTTAATCAGTACTGTTTTCCCTTGGTATAGTTCACTTGATATTTAGATCTACTTCAATTTTAAGATCAAGCCCTAAAATTATTTTGGATGGATGAATAGTGTGGATAAAGCACATATATCATGATAGGGTCTACATAGCACCGACCACTAACCACAACATCACTAGCGAAACCGCATCCATCCATGATCATTTGGTGACCGGTGGCAACGGAAGTGGATTGGCTGGTGTACTACACACCACCGACCTGGCTGGTGGGGCTACGTCACCGGGTTCTGTGAGTCCACTTATGGTTTGTGTTACATTCAACTGTGCATTCATTTAGCGAGCTTATCTCAAGGCTTGGGCCAAAAATAAGACAAATCCAAAGATCAAGTCTCTCATTGAAATCTATTTTAGGTCACAGAAGTTACATATTAATAAGATATTTGCTTTTCCACTTCATCTAGGTCCATGACCTTATCAACATATTGGATGAAAAATAATCGTGTAATGGCCCTACAAATGTTTTAAGAGTGGCAATCATTGTCTCCCTGATATCTGCGATGTGGTTCACTTGAGTTTTAAATATGACTTATTTTGTATCGTACTCTAAAATAATCCCACAAAATGAATGAACGGTATCCATATAATAAATACATCATTTTGGGGCATGTAACTTTGATTTCCTTTGAATCGTTCGCTCAATGGGAGCTCGATGAGCGTCGACCAACGTCCCTGCACGGCACGCACTCACACCAGCCAGGTCGGTGGTGTGTGTGACACATCAGCTAAACGGCGTCCGAGTGGCGGGGTTGTGAACGTTTTGGTTGGTCCGGAGTATTACGGGTTTACGGTATGGATCTTCACACCATATGCAACAGTCTACTCAGGGATGATATATTGGCTTTGGTTGGACATATCGATTGGAATCCCACCATCTCCCAAATTCCCATACGCATGTGACTCTTGCACATGTACCTGGGTTGATTTTTTTAAAATTTTATTTTGTCTATGTACACTATCCAAATCCTCATGACGTACTCCTGCTTTGCAACCGACCAAGTTTGACCTGATTGACGCCACACTGGATTCGTGATTCCCCAAATGTTCGATGAAACTACGGAACATTGTAGACTCCCATGATAGTTTAGCACTATTTAAAAATGGAGTGACTTTCGGCATTCTTATGCAACAATCCAGACCGTCAAAAATGTTTTCTCAACTATTGACGGTGCATAACCTGAAAATTAGACTCGAAAGATGACATGAACCACTGATTTTCTTTCAGATTTTGGCCACTTGTTTAATTTTCGAATAGCCATCTATAGAATCGATTGAATGGTTAGCAGTGCTTGATTAGTGTCATTTACGAGATATAATCCATTCACAATTTACCCCGTAATTTAGATGTGTGTGGATAGTTGTAGATGAGTGCCACGTCCCAGGAGGTGGTGAACTATCAAATGAGTCTAGCCCAAAGAATGTCAAAGATTTAATCGTGCTTTTGGTAAGACGACTTGGAAAGGACAGTACACCTATATATTGTTGTGCAACACAACAACGACACAATGAGCCGAGATCTAATCTCAAGTCTCATCCACAAGCGATAAACAAGAAGAAATATAAACTAGAAACAGATCAAAGTAATTCAAACAAACCACAAGACAAGATATATGTGAAAAAACTCCAAACTAGGATAAAAAAACTATGAATGCAAACTTTCACTATGAAGAAAAATAAATATTACAAGGCAAAATACTAACCTCTTCCTTAAAAGTACAGAGAAAATCCCTTACCCACACCTTAGAAATATTTTCTAATGCTTTCCAATACCTTAGAAAAGGCCTAGAGACACATATATACAGTTTAAGCAACTTCCTTTTCGCACCATCGCGAAAGGAGACACAGAATTCCGTAGTCCATATCAGATTCGGAAACGAATCTGCATAACCATGACTGGTCGAGCAGATTGCACGACCGGTCAAGCGGACCCTACGACTGGTCGAGCATGACTCACAACCATTCGAGCACCTCGGACCAAAAAACTGATGCTCGCTGGAGTTCGAGTCAAGCCAGTCCACGACTGGTCATGACTGGTCGAGCAAGGGCCATGACCGGTCGTGTGCGGCCCCAGATGTGGCTCCACTTCTCAACAATCTCCCAATTGGAGACACATCACCATAAACCTGTCTTCTTCATCCAGAGTGCACCATCTTCCTGTCTTTAAGCCTGAAGACTAATCAAAACTGAACAGATCTTCAGCTTCTCCTGTGTGATAGCCTTGGTCAACATATCCGCAGAATTCTCACTTATGTGAATCTTCTCCAGAATAATTAATCTATCTTCCAGTAACAAACGTATGAAGTAATATCTGATGACAATATGCTTGGTCCTTGAATGAAAGGTTGAATTCTTAGCCAAGTGTATTGCACTCTGATTATCACTGTACAGCTTGCAATCTGCTTGCTTCTTACCCAACTCTTCCATGAAACCTTGCATCTACATTATCTCTTTGCATGCTTCTGTAGCCACAACATATTCTGCTTTCGTCATATTGATAAATACTATCTTCTATAATTGAGAGACCTAACTGATTGCAGCCCTACCTAGAGTAAAAACATAACTTGTAGTGCTTCTTCTGCTGTCGATATCTTCTGCCAAATCTGAATCCATGTAGCCTTGTTGCTTAATTTTCGATCCACCATAGCACAACCTTACATCCTTAGTACCTACCAGGTGTCTGAGGATCCACTTCATAGGATCCTAATGTTCTTTCTCGAGATTGTCCATGAACCTGCTAACAACTCCCACTGCTTGACCAATTCTGGCCTCGTACTCACTATAGCATATATGAGACTCCCAATAGCTGACGCGTATGAGACTTTAGCCATGTAGTCTCATTCCTCTTGCGTCTTTTACCCCTTGCTCCTTAGATAGCTTGAAGTGGTTGGCTAATGGAGTGTTAACCAGCTTAGCACCGCGCATATTGAATCGATCAAGTATCTTGGCTATGTACTCTATCTGTGACAAAACTAATTTCTCGTTTTCCCTGTCACGCTTTATCCTCATGCCTAGGATTTGTTTTGCAGCTCGTAAATCCTTCATGAAAAATCCTCTAGATAGTTGTCTTTTGAGATCTGAGATGTCATTTATACTTGAACCAGCCACAAGCATATCATCAACGTATAGAAGAAGGATGATGTACGACGTATCAAACTTCTTCAAATAACAACAGTGGTCTGCATGATATCTCCTAAAATCGTTTTCCGACATGAAACTGTCGAACTTCTTGTACCACTGCCTCGGGGCCTGCTTCAGGCCATATAGACTCTTCTTCAATCTACACACCTTGTTCTCCTTTCCTTATGCCACATATCCTATCGGCTGATGCATATATATCTCTTCTTCAAGATCTCCATGAAGAAAGACTGTCTTAACATCTAGTTGCTCTAAATGTAAGTCCTCTATAGCCACTATACTCAAGACCATGCAAATCGTAGACATTTTCACCACAGTTGAAAATATTTCAGTGAAATCGATACCTGCCTTTTATTGAAACCTTTTCACAATCAATCTAGTCTTGTACCATTCGAACCATCATACTCCTCCTTCAGTCTGTAAACTCACTTATTATGAAGAGCTTTCTTTTCCTTAGGTAGAGTTACTAGCTCTCATGTACAATTAGACTCAAGAGAGTTCATCTCCTCATCCATGGCCTACTCCCACTTAACCCATGTATCTGATTGTAATGTCTCTTCAAAACACTTTGACTCATCATTATCTGTTAGTAATAGATAATGTGAGGAGAGTGAGTATCGGACCATGGGTCTCTTCTCCCGAGTAGACCTCCTCACAACTGGTGTATGTGGCTCTGCCTCATAATGCTCTTGTGCATTATCATCCTATGGCGCTGTAACACCTATGTCCGGTAACTCTTCCAACTCTACGAATTCTTTTTCCTCAACCTTAATTTCCTACACACTGTCCTTATGCATCACTTTTTCATTGAAGACTACATCCTTTCTTCTGATGATTTTCCTATTTTCTGCATCCCAAAACCTGTAGTCAAAATCATGTTGCCCGTAGCCTATAAATGTGTACTTCTTGGACTTCGCATCCAGCTTATTTTTATGCTCTACATCAATGTGAATATATGAAGTGCAACCGAACACTCTAAGATGTGTAAGGTTTACTTCTTTTCCAGTCCACGTTTCTTCTGGTAGCCCACCATCCAATGGTGCCGAGGGACTTCTATTGATGAGATATGCAGCAGTATTCACAACATTTGCCCAAAACGTCCTGGGCAACCCTGCATGTAACCTCATGCTCCTGGAGCGCTCAAGGATGGTCTTGTTAATGTGCTCAGCCACACCATTCTGTTGTAGTGTCCCTGGAATCATTTTCTGATGTTTGATTCCATTTGCTGCACAACCTCAAACCTTTTATCATAGTACTCTTTCCTATTATCAGATATGAGACATTTTACTATTTTACATATCTCGTTTTCTACCATTACTTTTCACTTCTTAAATACATCAAATACATCATATTTGTGCTTTAAGAAATAAACCCAAAGTTTTCTACTAGCATCATTAATAAAAGAAAAAATAATAATGTGAGCCACCAAGAGATAATGCCTGTGCCAGTCCCCATACATTAATGTGTACAAGCTCTAACAGATGTGTCTTTGGAGCACGTCCTGTCTTCTTAAAACTTACCCACTTTTTCTTACCATACATGCAGTCCTTGTAGAATTCCAAGTCAATAGACTTCAACCCTGGTAGCTTCCCTTTTGACAATAGCACTTTTATCACCTTCTCACTCATATGTCCCAATCTCTGATGCCATAACTGCTCATTCACTTCAGTTGATGCGACTACGAGTGAACTATATGATCTTGAAGTCACGTATAAAGTACCTTCCTTCTTGCCTCAAGATATCACCAAGACACCTTTTGTGATCTTCCAGAAATCATTGATGAATGTCGGCACATAACTGGTATCGGACAACTGCCCCACTGAGATCAAATTCCTTCTCAAACTCTATACATGTCTGACATTCTTTAATTTCAACTTCGTTTTGTCCTTCTGATTTATATGAATGTCTTCCTTTCCAACAATACTACACGACTCATCATCACCCAGGTAGACTCTTCCGAAGTCACCTGATACATAGTTATGCAGAATTTCCTTACACGAAGTGGTATGAAATGAAACACCCAAGTTTATAACCTAAAACTTATTCCTCACATTAAGAGATAAGATCAACGCCTCTGTATCACTCTCCTTAGATAGATTCACTGAATCCTTCTTTTCTTGAGAGCTTCCTTTTTTATTTCTTAAGCGCCCTGCAATCACGTTTCATTTGCCCCTTCTTGCTACAATGCCAACACTCGTCTTTGTCTTTCAGTCCCTTGGACTTTTTCCTCGACGTAGAACACCCATGTTTATTGCCTCATTTGTTCAGTGATCTTCCTTTTCCTTCAATGTTTAGAGCATTTCATGAGTCCCTTGAAACTCCTGATACCTTTCTTCTAGATTCTTCGCTGAGAATTAGACCGGCCACATCATCAAATTTTGACTTTGTCAACCTTGAAGAATTGCTCACAGCAATCACCAAACCATCTTAAATGCTTGAAAAACTAGACAAGATCAATAACGCCCTGACCTCATCATAAAAAATAATACCAACGGATTCGAACTAGCTCGTAACTGTATTAAACTCATTTAGATGTTCAGCCATGCTCCCACCATCTGACACCTTCAAGTTGAATAGTTGTTTCATAAGATGAACCTTGTTGGATGCAGAGGGTTTTTCATACATGTTGGATAGGACTTTCATTAATTCTTTTGTAGTTTTCATCTTAGATATGTTGAAGGTGACGCTCTTAGACAAAGAGAGTCGGATCGATCCTAAAGCCTTCTTATCCCGTAAAAACCATTCATCATTTGTCATTTTTTTTGGTTTCTTTTCTTTTCCTTCTAGGAGAATATAAAGGTCCTTCTGATATAGATAATCCTCCATCTGTATCTTTCAGAAGGTAAAGTTTGAACCTACAAACTTCTCAATTCTAGTTTTCCCTTCTTCCGTCATTGCTCCCAATACAACTAAACCAATAGAACTAAACCAATAGCTTTGATGCCAGTTGTTGCGCAGCACACCAACAACACAGTGACCCAAGATCTAATCTCAAGTCTCACCCACAAATGATAAATAAGAAGAAATATAAACAAGAAATAGATCAAAGCAATCCAAAGAAACCACAAGACAAGATATACGTGGAAAAACCCCAAACTAGGGTAAAAAACCATGGATGCAAACTTCCACTATGAAGAAAAATAAAGATTACAAGGAAAAATACTAACTTCTCCCTTGGAAGTACAGAGAAAATCCCTTGCCTGCACTTTAGAAATATTTTCTAATGCTTTCCAATACCCTAGAAAAGCCCTAGGGACATCTATATATAGTTTAGACAACTTCCCTTTCGTACCCTTGCGAAAGGTGACATAGAATTTCACATTCCGCATTAGATACGGAAACAAATCTGCTTAACCACGACCAGTCGAGCGGACCCTACGACTGGTAGAGCACGGCTCATAACCAGTCGAGCACCTTCGACCAAAAAACTGATGCTTGCTCGAGTTCGAGTCGAGCTAGTCCACGACAAGTGTAACACTCTGAAAATCGGGGGTCGTGTAGAAACCCGACTCCCGAGTTCCAGACCTTCACTTATGCAACAAATATGCTTATGGTTCAATGTTGTCTGAGTTAGAGCATTAACATGAGTGAGATTATACTAAAACTATAGTTCATACTCCAGATCCAGTGATAAAACGCAAGCGGAAGACTGAAAAATATATATCACTGTATGTAAAACAAAAACAATCTCGATCTGTCTCCAAAGTATGAATACATCTCTGAGTCACATATACATATATCAAATCAAAAATTAAAATGTTATATGGTCCAACTAGTAAGTCCCGCTGATCCAGGCCACCTACGCAAAGCCATCGGAAAACTGCTTGTACGAGAACTCGTCCTGGTCCTCGTAGAAGTCCGGCTCCAGCTCCTGGATCTCCTCACAACCTGCATCTAAGATAGAGTCTGATAGATGTTGCAAACACCGTCCCATAACGTGGGAGTGAGTGATCAACTCAGTGGAATCATAGAGCAAAGATTAGCATGTTATCAAATCAATCACGTGATAATAGTAAAGCAAACGATCAGACATTCCTAGATACTGTTGTTAATGCAAGTATGAAATGACATGATGAATGCCCTCACCGACATACTCCCTCATGTGACACCATCTTACGTCCGCGTCATGCTTTCTTCCCTCGGTGCTCCACATCTTCCAGGCACATGCAGTGCGATATGGAAATGATTACCGAGTTGTTATTAGTCCTTTCATACAGCAGTATTGGGAAACTAAGGTACTTCCTTTATATCAATCTCAACACAGATCCTATCTAGGGTCGTCACTCCTAGTAATCTCATACGATGGTATATTTCTAGGTCGTTGCAAGGGCTATCAGGGCTGTTGCTCGCACTCGTTGCACCGCTCCCCCATCACCTTATCAATACAGGCTGTCACGTCCCAAACTCGGAAACCGGGCTCACAAAATTCTCGATCGCCGAATCCGGCGCCGATAGCCTCCGTAGAACCCCATTCTCCGCTCCTAGCCCCCATTCGCCAGGTTTCGATCTTGGGATGCTACGAGGAGGATTTTCAATGTCAGTTTGATTCGTAATAAGCATAACCAAAGGCATAACCCACAAACAACAACCAAGAACTCCATTACATTTCCACTATGATCAAAAACTTTACAAGTACAATGAGCATAAAGGGAAATACAATGGTAAAGAACCAAAACTCCAAAACGATCTGCAACATACTCTTACCTCAGCGCTGCTGCGAACCAACGTCACCTGCACACAACAGTCGTACATAAGCTTATAGAAGGCTCAGAGCGTAGTGAAAGTGTGTGCGGAAGGTAGTAATATAAATATGCAATGCCAGAATAATGTGGAATATGCAGATGGATCCATAATATCATGAGCTGTACCAAGGCCATGCGATGCAAGACATGAATGGTATCGGCCATCCCAAGGCCATGCGATGTACAATGCAACTCAAGCATACAGATCCTCATCTATGTCCACACATCAATACAGCTCAAATATGAGATATCACCGGGGTCTAGTACACTCTAAACCAGATTGCCGCCACATCGCGCGCAATAAGGTAAGTGGAAGAGACCTCACTATCCGTCTGCCAATATCGGGCGCGAATCGTCGATAGCGGACCCATTCCTCGAGCTGGTCAGACTCAGCCTAGCATTACCCCGTACACTCGGGCGGGTAAGGCCGCACCCCCTTCCAACCGACCACGACACAGTGGAGAGCGTAACCGTCTGGTAATCGGTACTCAACGCTCATCTACCCACTCGTTCTAGACGTTGGAGCAACCTCTTGGTACCATAAGGGTTTAAGGACTTTCACCCAGGGATATCTATAGCACCCTATGTAGAACGAGATTTTCGGTATCCAATCCTGCCAACCACGATCTGCCTGTGGAGGCTACGGCCCCGATGTAGCTAGGGAGTACAACAACCATGTCATACAATGCGAAATGCATGAGTCACACTATCCAATCATGCAGCAAATCCAGCGCGTATCGTGCGCTCATGTAGGGTAACACCGCCTAATCGAGTCCCATAAATAATCTGCCTGGAGGCATATGCTATAATCAGTCACTTCTCATACCAAGCATACATATGATGCGAATGATCATGAGTCATGGAACTATACTAAACATGTTATAATGAAATGAACTATTCTTACAATGCAGATGGGCCTGGACGGCCAATACACAATAAGTACTGCCTATCAATGGGCCCAAGGGAGAGTCGTAATGTGGACATCCAACTAGCATTACACTCGCAATGTGGACGTCAAACCAACATTGCTCCCAAGGCACGATTGTCGTAAACATCGCTACATAATCGGTGTTGGGGTCACACATTGCAACGGACCTTAGGTACTTCCCATTGGGTCTTCAATACATCAAATGGGACACGTCAAATGGGCCTTTTATTCATCGAATGGGCCATATAAATGGACTACACCAATGGGCCTTAGGTATATTGCAATGGGTCATAACCCATGGGCCTCGGAGTACATCATAATGGGTCAAATCACATGGGCCTTGCCCATAGACCATATTCAAATCAAATGGGCCTAATTTGTAGGCCTTCTTATAAGTCAAATGGGCCTAACCCATAGGCCTTCTTATAGGTCAAATGGGTCTAACTCCTGGGTCTTAAATAAATCAAATGGGCCTAATCCCAAGGGCCTCTTTTTATAATCAAATGGGCCTAACCCATAGGCCGTTATATATCAAGTGGGCCTAAATCCATAGGCCTTTTACGCATCAAATGGGCCTAATCCCGCAGGCCTAGAGGCCCATTGAGATGTTTAATTTTTTCTCCAAAATGGCAAAGGGCCCACTGCTATGTTTATTTCCATCCAAACTGTTCATGAGGTTGCATGGACCTAGGCCCACTGCAATGTTTATTTGTCACCCAACGTGGGTATGGGCCAGGGGGAGGCCCACTGTAGCGTTTATTTCCATCCAAACTATTCAGCCAGGGGAGGGGGTGGCGTGAACAACACACGTGCAAGGTGGGTTCCACCGTCCGCTGGACGGTGGAGGTAAAATACAAATATCATGTGGGTGTCACCGTCCACGGACGGTGGACGGTGTGAATAAAATACATACATTACTGTGGGTTCCACAAACGTGGCCCACCATAATGTTTCAATGCCATCCAAGCTGTTCATAAGGTCACTCAGACCTGGATGAAGGGAAAAATATAAATTTCATCTTGATCCAACACTTCTGTGGGCTCCAAAATTTGTTTCAATGGTAGATGTTCATTCACACTGTTTCCTACGGCGTGGGCCACCTGATCAGCGGTTGAGACCAAAATTGGGAGGGGGCCCATCAAATGAACGGCACGGATGGGACATATGCATCATGGTGGGGCCCACGGCAGCAGCCGTGGGTGCTGCACGACACCTGCCCGCCCCAATCGCTGCACGCAGCAGCGTGCAGCTGCTGCTCGTGATAGAGAGAGGCAGAGGTTATGCCTCTTTCAAAAAATCCAGGAAAAACTGTTTTTCCGGGGTTTTCATCGTGTGGGGTCCACATCATGAGAATCGACTCCGTCCATTAGTTTCCCTGGCCCAAGACAAGCCCAAAGAGTCCAGAGTTTGAATTTTTTTGATCATTAACAAATGAAATAAAATAAGAAAAGTATCCTTGAATGGTAATGATGCATTCTTCGATGCTACGGCGCACCAGATTTTCAAATCAGCCCCAACTCGTGCCTCAACGCCTAAAACGGTCCGAGGAATAGGATGGATGGTATGGATCGGATCCAAACATCAAGGTGGGGCCTATACATGCGGTCCATCAAAGAATGAAATTCTCTTTTCTTTCTTTCTTCCTTTTTTTTTTGTTTTCTTCCTGTGTCCAGGGAACGTCCAGCGTCCCTGGACCATGTCACGTACATTGAGTGGGCCGTGATGAGGTGGGCCACCACTGATGGAAGATGTGGTACAACATATGAGGTGGGCCCCACTTGAAGAACACTTGGACAAAATACCTCGAGGTGGGGTCCATTCAAGTGGGCCACACAAACCTATTGCATAAAATAAAATAAAATTAAAATAAAAAGAGAAATAAAAAGGGAGAGAGACATGGAGAGTGGGACACACTTTGTGATGGAGGGACCCAGATACTATGGGCCCTCCCTTGCAATGAATCATACAATCAAGTGGGTCCTTTAACACATGGGACCATCAAAATTTAAAATCAACGGTGGGGATCCTTTCCCCACCAATATGGACGGTCTAGATGACCTTTATAAAGAAATAAACATCATGATGGGGTCCATGGAGAATGGCCCCATCATGGAATGATCATGATGATCCTAGTGGGCCATCGGCCACATCTTAGGGTCCCAAGTGAGATCCACACCATGGATTGGTGGGCCTCGCTTGGCCCATCAAAAAAAATAAGAAAAGCTACCCTATAGAGGCACCCACCGTCCGATCTTCTTGCTCTTATGGGTCCTTTAGCTCCTTAGCTTCAACTTCAATGGATGAGATGAGGAATGGAGGGTTGAGATGAGAGATCTTGAAAATGAAGAGGTGGGCCACACTTGGAGTTTAGGGAGAGAGGGAGAGGCTCATACGTAGGAGGGGTTTCTTGCTTGGAGAGAATGAGATGAGAAAATGAGAAAGAGAGAGAGTGTTGTAGAGAGAGATGGATGAATGGATGAATGATGGTTGTGTAAGAAATCCTTGACTTTTGAGGCCTTTTGTATAAGAGAGGTATGGGAGGTGTAAGAAATCCTTGACTTTTGAGGCCTTTTGTGTAAGAGAGGTATAGGAGGTGTAAGAAATCCTTGACTTTTGAGGCCTTTTGTGTAAGAGAGGTATGGAAGGTGAAGACTTTTGTGGTTGCTTGGAAAAATGGGTGAAAGTGATGTGCACTTGACATGTACTTGACATGTGATGGATTGATGGATTGATTGATTGATGGGATTGATGTGATTGATGTGATTGATTTGACACATCGTAGAGATTCTCTTGGGTTTCGCAACGCGCGACGTTTTCCTCACACCAAACGTTAGCCCACATCTCTTAACCAGGGTATCGCCTCGGCGCGCGAGTCGCGGCATTGGAACCACAGCGACGGCGCGGTCGCTATGGTAGTGGTCTTGGGTTGAGTCGATTCGGGTTGTCGGCATATGAATCAGGGTCGCGCGTCGATATCAGTTAAGGGTTGAAGGTTGCCAGAATTCGACCGGGAAGACCGCGAAAGTCTATAGAAAGGTACGGACTAAGATACGGGTCTTACAGTTCTCCCCTCCTAATAAAAATTTCATCCTCAAAATTTACACAATCATCGCAACTAGGCATAACTCGCGAGGAACAAGAAACATAACGTCATCATATAGAATCAGGGGCAGCATACAAAATACAATACAAGATCAATCATCAAAGAGATGAGGATAACGCTCTCGAATCTCGGCCTCACGCTCCCAAGAAGCCTCCTCTACAGAATGGTGACCCCACTGCACCTTCACCAACGGAATGACCTTGGTTCTGAGGACCTGCTCCTTCCGATCAAGGATACGGACTGACTACTCAATGTAAGAAGCGTCCTCATGAACCTCCAACATCTGCCAATCAATAACGGGAACTATGTCTGAACCACACTTCCTCAACATGGAGATGTGGAAGACGTCGTGGACGCCAGACAACTGTGACGGCAAGGCAAGCCGATATGTCATGGCGCCAACGCGCCCAGTGATCTCAAAAGTTCTTATGAATCTCGCGGCAAGCTTGCCCTTCGCTCCAAATCGAACTACGCCCTTCATGGGCGAGACCCTGAGATACACATGGTCCCCTACGTCAAATTCCAAGGGACGACGCCGACGATAAGCAAAACTCTTCTGTCGGCTCTGAGCTGTACGCATCCTCTGCCTGATGATATCTATAGCCTCTGACGTCTCCTGCACAAGCTCGGGACCTAGGAGACGACACTCTCCAACCTCGGTCCAACAACTCGGTGATCTGCATGGTCTGCCATATAGTGCCTCCAAAGGAGCCATGCTATCACGCCCCAAACCCAGAAATAGGATTCATAGGAATCCCGATCACCGAATCCGGTGCCGACAGCCTCCGTAGTGCCCCATTCTCGGCTCCTAGCATTCATATGCTAGATTCCGATCCTGGGATCCTACAAGGAGGATTTTTTTTTTTTTACATTTAACTAATAATAAGCATAACCACAAGATTACCCAATTCACAATGGCAACATCGTCATCACATATCCACTAATAATCATTTGAATACAATACTGAAAAGGAAATACATAAATAGAGAATCAAGCTCCAGAAGACCACCACACGCTCCAAGCTCAACACTGCTGCAACCTAACATCACCTGCATGCATCTATCGTGCATAAGCTTATAGAAAGCTTAGAGGGTGGTGTAAGTGTGTGCACAAGGTAAGTGTCAATATTCAATACAATGTCATAATCATACAATACCGAAAAACTAGTAATCCATAAACCATACAATGTCTGAATAAGTAGAAACACTGACAAGAGGAGGAATTATCAGAGTAAGCAAAAGTATGGACAAGTCCATACGTCAATCAATATTAGAATACGCAATATAGAACAGCTATGCAATAAGGAGTAATAAAGAGTCAGATATCAATGCTGAGGATGCAATGTAATATACAAATCCTGCTAAGTCTGCCTAGGCCATATGAGTGCAGAAACATAGGAAATCAAAATGCCATATACCTGCAAATGTAATGCAATATGCGATGCGAATGGAATGACCATGCTGGAGTGTGAAGTCAGGATGATAGTACGTAGTATCGCAGGCTACGGGGTCCACCACAAGGGACTTCTATCCAAACCAGTCCCATACCTAAATTTGGATAGTCAGACTCATCATGGTAAACTCCTGATCTTAGGTTAGTCGCGCGCCCAACTGAAATCTTTGCCATAACGAAGGTACACAACAATTAGTTGTGCACCACCAGCCCGAGTGGATAGTGAATGAATGAATGAATGAGCATACAACTCCTACTCAATAAGTCCACATATCAGTACGGTTCCTCTCTGGGAAATCACCGGGGTCTATTACACTCCATACCAGATTGCCGCCCCATCGCGCGCAACAAGGTGAGTGAAAGAGACCTCACTATTCGTCTGCCAATATCAGGCTCGACTCGTCAATAGTGGAACCATTCCTCGAGCTGGTCAGACTCAGCCTAGCATGCCCCCTCCTCTCGGGCAGGTAAGGCCGCACCCCCTTCCAACCAACAACGACACAGTGGATAGCGCAGCCATCTGGTAACCAGCACTCGACGCTCATCTACCCACTCGGTCTAGACGTTGGAGAAACCTCTGGAACCAAGAGGGTTTAGGGACTTTCACCCAGGGATATTTATAGCACCCCATGTAAAACAGATTTTTCGGTGTCTCATCTGGCCATCCACGAAATGCCTGTGGAGGGTACGACCCTGATGTCGCTAGGGCGTATAATAATCACAACACACAATGCAAGATGCATGAGTCATAAAATCCAGTCATACATCAATCCTGTGCATATCGTGCGCTCATGCGAGATAACCTCCGTCTATCAGGGAGTCTCATATCATCCTACCCAATGACATATGCAATGGTCAATCACATCTCATAACAAACATGCAGATGATGCGTATGGATATGTATCATGATGCTATGCTGACACATACTCATAGTCATTATCAACAATCGGCCTCGACAATGCGGACATTTAACCAACATTGCCCCAAGGAATGACCCACATAAATCTAAACATATAATGGGTCCGCGACCTCACACAACGGCCTAATATACAACACAATGGGACTTACTCAAGGGTTACATGTACACAACAGGTGGGCCCTGCTCATGGGCCTAACATACATCACAATGGGCTCTTTCGCCTGGCCCTCAAGTGTATCACAATGGGCCTCATCACCTAGGCCTCAATATACATCACATTGGGCCTTAGACACAGGCAGAATACACATCACGTCGGACCTCAAATATGGGTCGCATGTACATCACATTGGGCCCCTACAATCAAAATCAGCAATCGACCACGACAAATCAAGATCGGTAATCAGCCATCAGAATCGGTAATCGACCTCGATCGATAATCGGTAATCGGCCATCATAATCGGTCACGTCACTCGGAACCGGCAATCAGTCAAGATAATCGAACTCGATCGCTAATCAAAAATTGGTCATGATAATCGCCCTCGATCGCTAATCGGCAATCGGTCAGGATAGTCGACCTCGATCGCTAATCGATAATCGGTTAGGATAATCGGCCTCGATCGCTAATCGGTAATCGGTCAGAATAATCGGCCTCGATCGCTAATCGGTAATCGGTCAGGATAATCGGCCATCAGAATCAGTAATCGACCTCGATCGATAATCGGCATTGGCCATCAGAATCGATAATTGGACATCAGAATCAGTAATTGACCTTGATCGATAATCGACAATCGGCCATCATAATCGGTCACGTCACTCCGAACCGGCAATCAGTCAGGATAATCGACCTCGATCGCTAATAAAAAAATGATCATGATAATCGCCCTCGATCGTTAATCGACAATCGGTCAGGATAATCGACCTCGATCGCTAATCGATAATCGGTCAGGATAATCGAAATCAGCCTCGACAATCAGTCTCGTCAAATAGAATTGGCCTCGTCAGTCAGACTCGGCCTCGATAATCAGAATTGGCCGAACAAGGCTTAAGGGAAGGTCGCAATTGTGAACATTTAGCCATCCTTGTCCATCAATGTGGACATTTAACCAACATTGCTCCCAAGGCGTGGCCCACATAAACATAATTACATACATCAAGGCAAAATCACATATCTCAACAAGCCTTGAATATGTAATAGGTGGGCCCTGCACCTGGGCCTAATTACATCACATTGTCCCCTCACCACTCTGACCTCAAATACACAACAAGTGGGCACTGCACGTGGGCCTCAAATACGGGCCTTAAATATACATTAAGTGGACTGTATCTGCAGGCTGCACCAAGGGACCTCAAGTGGGCTTGGACCACATCAAAAATCATTGCAATAGTTGTAAGTGTAACAAGTGTCGCTGTATATTATCATTCCATGGGGGACATGGCCCATTAATGATGACCAATCCTGCCCAAACATTATCCATATAAATCAGCACCATCCAAACATTACCTATGTAAATCTGTGCCATCCAAACATTGGACAGCACGTCCCAACATGGTCCAGCACCGTCCAGCATAATCTGGACGGTGTGGATGAAATAATACAACATAGTGGTGTCTAGGTAGTGGCCCACCCGAGATTTGAATCGGCCTCAGCTAGGCTCAAGCGTTAAAACGAGCTTGCCAATGGATGGATAGCTTAAATGGAACACATCCACAAGTGGGACCCAAGGTACTTGCTGACGACAGTCCAGTAGTGGGTCCCACCATCTGGACCGCAGGGATATCACATGAGACCCACAAAACTTGCTGACGTCAATCAGCAGGTGGGTCCCCATCAAAATGGTTGGATGGCATTGCTAAAACACTTACATCACGGTGGATCCCACGTGGTGGGCCATCCCACTATCACACGTGCTGACAGTGTGCATGAAACAGACCCCACATGGGTCCCACTGTCACACATGTCACATGTCACATGTGTGCACAACACATAACGCAAGTCAGTTGGATGGACAGTTTGGGATTAAAGCACATACATCAACGTGGACCACACGTGTGGCCCACCAGAGGATTGCGTCAGCCTCTGAGATAGTGCGGATTCACCACATGTGCCCAACAGATGGGGCCCATGATCTGGACGGTATGGATAACAGATCATGGTGGGTCCCTGGCTATTGGACTAACGTCCAGCAGTGCCCACATGGATGGACGGTAAGGATACACAACATATACATCATATGGTGGGGCTACTGGAGATGGCTAGACGGTATAGACATACCTCATACATCATGATGGGGTCCCCACAGCCCGTCCAAATGGACGGCGTGGAAAACAAAACATACATCACAGTGGTGGCCCACGCAGCACCGTTACATACACAACACGTGGATCAAGGGGGGGTCCCACGCACCAGCGTCCAGATGGACGGCGTGGAGTAAACATATGTAGGTGGGTCCCACGTGGTGTGGCCCACATAAGATATACATAATATATTTATATTATCATTTATATTATATATATTTATATGTTTTATTTATTTATTTATTTATTAACAGCAACCAGCGTCCAGACAGATGGACGCTGGATTAAATTCATGCATTGATGTGGCTCACCGTCTAAGACATGGCCGGTGTGGATATTAAATAAATAAATACCTCCAGGTGGGTCCCATCCCACACGTATAACATGTGTGGTGTGGGCCTCACATGCTGCCAAAGGATGGATGGACAGTACATTTAAAATACAGACATCGTGGCTGCCATCCCACGTCCCAATCCAGTGGACGGTTTGGGTGTATCACATGCAGCACTGTGGTCCCACATGGGACCCACCATAATGTTATAAGCCATCCAATCCGTTCATAAGGTCACACGGACCTAGATGAATAGGAAAAACAAATTTCTTATTAATCCAAAACGTCTGCATCACCCAAAAGGGGTTTCAAGGGCATACGTTCAATCTCACTATTTCATATGATGTGGGCCACCTGAGCCATGTATAGGGCTGAGTTTTGGTGGGAGCCCCACTGGCCTAAGGGGTCCACCAATGCACGGTATAGATGATTCAGATGCATCACGGTGGGGTCCACACATGGGACCGTGATCCCTGTCCGCCCACCCAAACGTAGCAGGCAACCCCTGCTATTTCTGGGAGCAGCAGCGCTGCTGTATTTTTTTATTTTAATTAATTATTTATTTTAATATATAGGACCCACATTGGGACAATCCAGTCCGTCCAAGGGGTTCTCTTGCTCGTGACGGGTCTGATAAGCCCAATATTCAACATTTCTAATGTATAGAAACGTCGCAATGGGCCCTAAAAGATTTTAACCATAAATATCACTATTCTCAACAACGTGGCCCGCCAGAGATTTGAATCGGCCCCATTTTTCGGTTCAACGCCTGAAATGAGCAGGGAAACCGGGTGGACGGTGTGGATTGAACACATGCATCATGTATGGGGCTTGTTGTGGGCCCCACTCTCCTCTCTAACAAGCAATTGGACGCTGCTTGCTGCAGCGTTCTCCAGACGCTGGCAGCAGCGTCCTCCATGCCCCATCACACTCACGCTTAGTGGGATTTCACCAAATATATGGGCCCACCTGATGGATGGCCTGGGTAAAATGCATACTACAATGGTGGGGTCCATCTGAGTGGGCCACACATCACACAAAAGGAATGAAAAAGAGAGGAAAAAGCACCCACAGTTGATCTTCTCCTCCTCCTTCCGCCAAAGCATCCTAGAGCTCCAAAGGACGGACTTCAATGGTTGAGATGGGTCATAGAGGGTGGAGATGAGAGATAGAAAGGTAGCCACACTAGCTCCTCTCACGGAGCCATGGACGTTGGGTGTTGTTTGAAAATGGAGAGAGAAAATGAGAGAGAGATGATGGGAGAGAGGGAGGAGTGGTGTGACATAAGAGGTAAGGTAATTGTTGACTTTTGGGAGTACCTTTGTACTTGGGAATGGGGAGAGTAATGGGTTGAGTGATGGGTGTACTTTTGATAAGTGAGGTGATTGATGTGATGGATTTTTCACGGGATTTGCAACACGCGGCATTTTTCTCGAACTAAACGTGGGCCCACATCTCCTGGCCAGGATACCTCATCGACGTGCAAGACGAGGCATCGGAACCGTGATGACGGTGCGGTCGCACTGGTACAAGTCTCGGGTCGAGCTAACTCTGATATATGGGATACATCTCAGGATCACGCGCAAATGCCGAAAACAGATTGCAGGTCATCGAAATTCGACCGGTAGGACCACAGAGGCCTATGAAACGGTACGACTAGGATACGAGTCTTACAATGCCGATGGTTGCCTGATAGCTGTTATTGTACGCGAACTCAGCCAATCGCAGATGCTCATCCCAGCTACCCCCGAAATCAATCGCACAGGCCCGAAGCATATCCTCAAGGATCTGGTTGACCCTCTCGGTCTGGCCATCAGTCTGCGGATGGTACACGGTGCTGAGCTGCAAATCAGTCCCCATCGCACGCTGGAAGCTCCTCCAAAACTGAGACGTGAACCTCGAGTCTCGGTCAGAAACGATCGAGACTGGAACGCCATGCAGTCTCACAACCTCCTCAATAAATAATTTCGTAAGCCGGTCCATAGACCAAGTCGCACGCATCGCAAGGAAATGTGCCGACTTCGTCAGACGATCCACAACAACCTAAATGGCATCATGACCGTACTGAGTCCTCGATAAATCCATAATGAAATCAGTCGACACGTGCTCCCACTTCCACATCAGGACGCTCAACGGCTGCAATAGACCAGGAGGTCTCTGATGATCGACCTTGACACGTTGGCACGTGTCACACTAGGCCACAAAACTGGCGATCTGGCACTTCATCCCCGTCCAAAAGTATTGTCGCCTCATGTCATGGTACATCTTCGTCGAGCCCGGGTGGATAGAAAACCGCGATCGATGTGCCTCGGTCATAAGATCTCTGCGTAACTCTGGAATATCCAGGACACACAATCGGCCTCTGAAGCGAAGTCCACCGTCTATACCAATCTGCCAATCTGCCTGACCCTCAGATGCCGCCTCAGTCATATAACTCTGCAACCACTCATCAGCCTGCTGAGCCTCGATCACCCTAGCGACAAGAGAGGGTTGAATCGACAAGTTCGATAACTGCACGATAGAAGACTGCAGGCCGAACTCAAAGTCATATGCTGCAATATCCTCAAGCATCCGCCACTCCTGAATCATCATATGGGCCACTAGGCCTCGTGGCTGGCGGCTGAGGGCATCTGCCACCACGTTCGCCTTACCCGGGTGGTACTGGAGATCAAAATCATAGTCTTTCAGGAGCTCCATCCAGCGCCTCTGTCTCATATTCAACTTAGACTGCGAGAAGAGGTACTTCAAGCCCTTGTGATCAGAGAAGAGCTCGAACCTAACCCTATAAAGATAGTGCCTCCACACCTTCAGTGCAAAGACAACTTCAGCCAGCTCCAGATCATGTGTAGGATAATTTAGCTCATGGACCTTGAGCTGACGAGACGCAAAGGCCACTGGTCTCCCATGCTGCATCAGGACAGCACCCAAACCGATATGCGAGGCATCAGTGAATACAATAAATCCGTCACTCCCAGAGGGAAGAGTGAGGACAGGAGCGAACGTCAGACGGTCCTTTAACTCCGTAAATGCTCGCTCGCAGGCGTCACTCTAAATAAACTCTGCGCCCTTCCGAGTCAACCTGGTCAGTGGGGCTGCAATGCGAGAGAAGCTCTCAATGAAACGTCGATAATAACCCACTAGACCAAGGAAACTACGAATCTCTATCGCAGTCGTGGGCTGGCCCCACTGAAGCACTGCCTCGACCTTCTAGGGGTCCACTGCGACGCCCTCCCTCGTCACCACGTGACCGAGGAACTTCACCTCCTCCTGCCAGAACTCGCACTTCTCCAGCTTCGCATACAGCTGGTGTGCGCGGAGGGTCTGCAAGGTAATCTCCAAGTGCTTCTCATGCTCCTCACGGGTCCTTCAGTAGATCAGAATGTCGTCGATGAAGACTACAACAAACTGATCCAGATAAGGGCGGAAGAATTCTTTCATCAGCTGCATGAAGACCGCGGGTGCATTGGTCAGTCCGAAGGACATGACCTGAAACTCAAAATGACCGTAACGCGTCTTGAATGCCGTCTTCGGAATGTCCTCATCTCGGACCCGAATCTGACGATAATCGGAACGCAGGTCAATCTTCGAAAAGAACTGTGCACCCTGCAGCTGATCGAAAAAATCATCAATCTTAGGGAGTGGGTACTTGTTCTTGATCGTGACTTTGTTAAGCTCGCGATAGTCAAGGCAGAGCCTCAACGAGCCATCCTTCTTCTTCACGAAGAGTACCGGCAATCCCCACGGCGAACTGCTTGGATGGATAAAACCCAACTCTCGCAACTCGTCCAACTGCTTCTGCAGTTCCCGTAACTCCAACGGTGCCATACGATACGGGGCCTTCGAAATAGGCACGGTACCAGGCACGAGATCAATCTGGAACTTGGTGAGTCGGCGATGCAGTAATTCTGGAATCTCCTGGAACACATCGAAAAAATCACAAACCACGGGCAAATGGTCCATGCAGGTGGCAACAGGCTCCTCTATGGAGCAAGACATCAAACAAGACAACCGCTCTCCTCTGGCCTCTACAGCGAACTGAAACTGTGGCACGCCGGGTATACAGAACGTGACTGTCCTTGCGGCGCAGTCCAATATAGCATAGTACTCAACAAGCCAATCCATGCCCAGGATGACATCGAACTCAGACATCGGCAATGCAAACAGATCGGTAAGTAAAAAGATATTCCCAACCAGAACGGGGCAAGACGAGAAAAATCGGCCCAATACTGCAATCCTCCCCAAGGGAGTCGATACTAATAGGCTCTCACCAGCAGACTCCAATGGTAAGCCGGTCGATCGGTAGAAGCTCTTGGCCACAAAAGAGTGCGATGCACCGGAATCAAACAGCACACATGCAATGCATGCAAAGACTGGAAGTATACCCTCAACGACTCCTCCAGAAGACTGCGGGTCCTGCTGAGCCGCATAAAACCTAGCCTGACCCAGCTGGGGAGGTGTCTGTCCCCTCTGAGCGTGCTGCTGCTGCTGCTGGGGTCGCTGAGGTGGTCGAAATTGCTGTCTCTGCTGCTGTGGCCTCTGAAGCTGGTGCTGATGCTGATGCTGCTGCTGAGGTGGCCTCGGTGGTGGAGGCTGCTATCGCTTCTGCTGTGCGGGTCTCTGCTGCTGCGGTCGAGGCTGCTGGGGAGCCCTCTACTGCTGTGGACCTCTCTTCTGCTGCTGGGGGCTGGGACACTCTCATGAACGGTGTCCCGTCGCACCGCACCTAAAGCAAGTGCCAGTGAACGGCCTCTGAGGTGGAGGTGGAGGTGCTACTGGTGCTGCTGGTGCTCGAAAGGCTGGGCGACCTGTGCGCCCCTGCTGTTGTGGTCGACGCTGCTGGGAATCATTGGAAGAAGCCTGCCTCTTCAGGTCTCTCCTCTGACCACGATCAGACTGAGAACCGGCTCACTCAGTCTCATAAATCTGAGCTCTTCGCACCACTGCCTGGAAAGTAGGGAGTTCATACCCAATAACATGACCTCGAAGGCCGTAACGTAAGCCATTCTCGAAACGGCAGGCCTTCCACCCCTCGTCATCAACCATATACGGTGCAAATCTCGATAGTGCCACAAAATGGGCCACGTACTGCGCCACAGTCATGTCTCCCTGCACCAGAGTCTCGAACTCTAAAGCTCACTGACGACGGATATGGTCGGGGAAGTACTACTCCTCAAATCGGTCAATAAAGTCCTCCCATGTCCAGACATACTCAGGTC
This sequence comes from Magnolia kwangsiensis, assembly GCA_037074715.1. NCBI lineage: Eukaryota > Viridiplantae > Streptophyta > Magnoliopsida > Magnoliales > Magnoliaceae > Magnolia > Magnolia kwangsiensis. The sequence continues at coordinate 78,276,294 of CM073578.1, forward strand.
TGAAAACACGGGTAACAGAGGTCCACCAATGCTCGGCCTCACCCTGAAAGAGAAATACTGCTAACCAGACTCGCTCCTTGGTCGTACATGACATGGTATCGAAAATATTCTCCACATCAGAGCGCCATCTCTCTGATGCAGTCGGATCTGGCTCACCCTGGAAACGTGGAGGATCAAGCTGTCTGAACTCACGAAGTAAGGCGCTCGCGCGCTCTTACTCTGCCTGAGCTGGTGAAACAACTGGGTGCTTGCCCTGTCCCTGGAGTGCGGCTGTCATAGCATGTAACATCTACTGTAACTGAGAGGCACTCACAGGCACAGTCGGCTCCGCATCGGCCTCAGGTGGAGGAATGTCATCCTCAGGGAAGGGAGCAGGGATCTCTGAGGGTGGAACGGGAAGCGTAGGTGGTAAAGCTGGAGCCTCAAGTGGCGGAGTGGGATCCTCAAGAGGTGGTGCGGGAGTCGATCGGGTAACCCTCCCAGGCGCCATGTCCTATAGGAAAGAGCGAAGGTGCCTATCAACTTCAAAACTCTCGAAGGCACGCACGTTAGCGGTCTGTAACGGAAGGTTGCTAAGCTATCTGAACTTTGGAACTTAGCCATTCTACACTCATAGCAGACATGTAATGTTGTTCTCGATTATTCCCAAGTTATGCTCTGATACCAACTTCTGTCACGCCCCAAACTCAGAAACCGGGATCATAAATTTTTCAATTACCGAATTCGGCGCCGACAGCCTCCGTAGAACCCCATTCTCGGCTCCTAGCACCCATTCGCCAGGTTCCGATCCTGGGATGCTACGAGGAGGATTTTCAACGTCAGTTTGATTCGTAATAAGCATAACCAAAGGCATAACATACAAACAACAACTAAGAACTCCATTACATTTCCACTATGATCAAAAATTTATAAGTACAATGAGCATAAAGGGAAATACAAATTTAAAGAACAAAAACTCCAAAACGATCTACAACGTGCTCCAGCCTCAGCGCTGCTGCGAACCAACGTCACCTGCACACAACAGTCGTGCATAAGCTTATAGAACGCTTAGAGGGTGGTGAAAGTGTGTGCGCAAGGTAGTAATATGAACATACAATGTCAGAATAATGCGGAATATGCAGATGGATCAATAATATCATGAGCCATACCAAGGTCATGCGATGCAAGACATGAATGGTATCAGTCATCCCAAGGCCATGCGATGTGCAATGTAACTCAAGCATACAGATCCTCATCTATGTCCACACATCAATACAGCTCAAATATGGGATATCACCGGGGTCTAGTACACTCTAAACCAGATTGCCGCCACATCACATGCAATAAGATAAGTGGAAGAGACCTCACTATCCGTCTGTCAATATCGGGCGCGAATCGTCGATAGTGGACCCATTCCTCGAGCTGGTCAGACTCAGCCTAGCATTGCCCCCTACACTCGGACGGGTAAGGCCGCACCCCCTTCCAACCGACCACGACACAGTGGAGAGCGTAACCGTCTGGTAATCAGCACTCAACGCTCATCTACCCACTCGTTCTAGACGTTGGAGCAACCTCTTGGTACCATAACGGTTTAGGGACTTTCACCTAGGGATATCTATAGCACCCAATGTAGAACGAGATTTTCTGTATCCAATCCTGCCAATCACGATCTGTCTGTGGAGGCTACGGCCCCGATGTAGCTAGGGCGTACAACAACCATGTCACACAATGTGAAATGTATGAGTCACACTATCCAATCATGCAGCAAATCCAGCGCGTATCGTGCGCTCATGTAGGGCAACACCGCCTAATCGGGTCCCATAAATAATCCGCCCGGAGGCATATGCTATGATCAGTCACTTCTCATACCAAGCATACATATGATGCGAATGATCATGAGTGATGGAACTATACTAAACATGTTATAATGAAATGAACTATTCTTACAATGCAGATGGGCCTGGACGGCCAATACACAATAAGTACTGCCTATCAATGGGCCCAAGGGAGAGTCGTAATGTGGACATCCAACCAGCATTACACTCGCAATGTGGACGTCAAACCAACATTGCTCCCAAGGAACGATTGTCGTAAACATCGCTACATAATCGGTGTTGGGGTCACACATTGCAACGGACCTTAGGTACTTCCCATTGGGTCTTCAATACATCAAATGGGACACGTCAAATGGGCCTTTTATTCATCGAATGGGCCATATAAATGGACCACACCAATGGGCCTTAGGTATATTGCAATGTGTCATAACCCATGGGCCTCGGAGTACATCATAATGGGTCAAATCACATGGGCCTTGCCAATAGACCATATTCAAATCAAATGGGCCTAATCTATAGGCCTTCTTATAAGTCAAATGGGCCTAACCCATAGGCCTTCTTATAGGTCAAATGGGTCTAACTCCTGGGTCTTAAATAAATCAAATGGGCCTAATCCCATGGGCCCCTTTTTATAATCAAATGGGCCTAACCCATAGGCCGTTATATATCAAGTGGGCCTAAATCCATAGGCCTTTTACCCATCAAATGGGCCTAATCCCGCAGGCATAGAGGCCCATTGAGATGTTTAATTTTTTCTCCAAAATGGCAAAGGGCCCACTGCTATGTTTATTTCCATCCAAACTGTTCATGAGGTTGCATGGACCTAGGCCCACTGCAATGTTTATTTGTCACCCAGCGTGGGTATGGGCCAGGGGGAGGCCCACTGTAGCGTTTATTTCCATCCAAACTGTTCAGCCAGGGGAGGGGGTGGCGTGAATAACACACGTGCAAGGTGGGCTCCATCATCAGCTGGACGGTGGAGGTAAAATATAAATATCATGTGGGTGTCACCGTCCACGAACGGTGGACGGTGTGAATAAAATACATACATTATTGTGGGTTCCACAAACGTGGCCCACCATAATGTTTCAATGCCATCCAAGCTGTTCATAAGGTCACTCAGACCTGGATGAAGGGAAAAATATAAATTTCAGCTTGATCCAACACTTCTGTGGGCCCCAAAATTTGTTTCAATGGTAGATGTTCATTCACACTGTTTCCTACGACGTGGGCCACCTGATCAGCGGTTGAAACCAAAATTGGGAGGGGGCCCACCTGACGAGGGGGCCCATCAAATGAACGGCACGGATGGGACATATGCATCATGGTGGGGCCCATAGCAGCAGCCATGGGTGCTGCACGGCACCCGCCTGCCCCAATCGCTGCACGCAACAGCGTGCAGCTGCTGCTCGTGACAGAGAGAGGCAGAGGCATGCCTCTTTCAAAAAATCCAGGAAAAACTATTTTTTTGGGGTTTTCATCGTGTGGGGTCCACATCATGAGAATCCACTCCATCCATTAGTTTCCCTGGCCCAAGACGAGCCCAAAGAGTCCAGAGTTTGAATTTTTTTGATGATTAACAAATGAAATAAAATGAGAAAAGTATCCTTGAATGGTAATGATGCATTCTTCGATGCTACGGCCCACCAGATTTTCAAATCAGCCCCAACTCGTGGCTCAATGCCTAAAACGGTCCGAGGAATAGGATGGACGGTATGGATCGGATCCAAACATCAAGGTGGGGCCTATACATGCAGTCCACCCAAGAATGAAATTCTCTTTTCTTTCTTTCTTCCTTTTTTTTTTATTTTCTTCCTGTGTCCAGGGAACGTCCAGCGTCCCTGGGCCATGTCACGTACATTGAGTGGGCCTTGATGAGGTGGGCCACCACTGATGAAAGATGCGGTACAACATATGAGGTGGGCCTCACTTGAAGAACACTTAGACAAAATACCTCAAGGTGGGGTCCATTCAAGTGAGCCACACAAACCTATTGCATAAAATAAAATAAAATAAAAATAAAAAGAGAAATAAAAAGGGAGAGAGACATGGAGAGTGGGACATGCTTTGTGATGGAGGGACCCCGATACTATGGGCCCTCCCTTGCAATGAATCATACAATCAAGTGGGTCCTTTAACACATGGGACCATCAAAATTTAGAATCAACGGTGGGGATCCTTTCCCCACCAATATGGACGGTCTAGATGACCTTTATAAAGAAATAAACATCATGATGGGGTCCATGGAGAATGGCCCCATCATGGAATGATCATGATGATCCTAGTGGGCCATCGGCCACATCTTAGGGTCCCAAGTGAGATCCACACCATGGATCGGTGGGCCTCGCTTGGCCCATCATAAAAAAAATAAAAAAAGCTACCCTATAGAGGCACCCACCGTCCGATCTTCTTGCTCCTATGGGTCCTTTAGCTCCTTAGCTTCAACTTCAATGGATGAGATGAGGAATGGAGGGTTGAGATGAGAGATCTTGAAAATGAAGAGGTGGGTCACACTTGGAGTTTAGGGAGAGAGGGAGAGGCTCATACGTAGGAGGGGTTTCTTGCTTGGAGAGAATGAGATGAGAAAATGAGAAAGAGAGAGAGTGTTGTAGAGAGAGATGGATGGATGGATGAATGATGGTTGTATAAGAAAGTCTTGACTTTTGTGGCCTTTTGTGTAAGAGAAGTATGGGAGGTGTAAGAAATCCTTGACTTTTGAGGCCTTTTGTGTAAGAGAGGTATGGGAGGTGTAAGAAATCCTTGACTTTTGAGGCCTTTTGTGTAAGAGAGGTATGGGAGGTGAAGACTTTTGTGGTTGCTTGGGAAAAGGGGTGAAAGTGATGTGTACTTGACATGTACTTGACATGTGATGGATTGATGGATTGATTGATTGATGGGATTGATGTGATTGATGTGACACATCATAGAGATTCTCTTGGGTTTCGCAACGCGCGGCATTTTTCTCGCACCGAACGTTGGCCCACATCTCTTGACCAGGGTATCGCCTCGACGCGCGAGTCGCGGCATTGGAACCGCAGCGACGGTGCGGTCGCTATGGTAGTGGTCTTGGGTTGAGTCGACTCGGGTTGTCGGCATATGAATCAGGGTCGCGAGTCGATATCGGTTAAGGGTCGAAGGTTGCCGAAATTCGACCGGTAAGACTGCGGAAGTCTACAGAAAGGTACGGACCAAGATACGGGTCTTACACAGGCCTAGTGTACTCTTATTGCTACGGAAGGGTCATCCCCTCACGTAGACTCAAAATACGCTCGAGGTCACTACAAAGGGCTCGTCACCAATCAGAGTAGGCCGACAGCTCGAATATAGTATACCATACCACCACAATCGGCTCACGAGTCTAAGATGCTCACTGGTCACTACGGCGAAGTTTGTGCCCCCAGTGTAGGCCGACAGCTTGACCACAGTGTCTCATACCACCATGCCCGGCTCATGAGTCTTAATGGATCAAGGTACCATGGTTATCAGGATTTTCACTGGTAAGTTCAGTACCCTAGGTTCAAGCAGTTATGACTAATACAAGGTGAACATACAATGGTCAGTCGGGTTACTTGACGAGCTCGACTAGTATGATCACACCTCAAGCTGAACGACATGAAGTGCATAGAACACCTCATGTGGCCTAACCACTACCGCTAACCCAAAGCACGACTCGCATTCATCGACGCGTCCTTCATGGAAACTAGGTGCCAACCACGAATTCAATCTGTTACCGACCGCCTGGACTAACGTATAGCCCCAAGCATTTGAAATCAACATCAGTGATCATATGAGAGTAATAAAAATGAAATACAAGCAATACAAGCATGTTGACAACATGTCATAACATATAACGTAAGCAAATCAACCAACACATATATTCCATATATATAATGAAATCAATTCATATAGCCAACATGGTGAAAATCATATACATCATCATATTAATTGAGAATTCAATCTCAAAACTAATCTACAACACCATTTACTCAATACATACCAATACAAACATTTATACAAACACTTAGTCTACACACATTAGTCTACATATCGTATGTTGACTCAAAGTGTGCATTAGGGCGAATCTCTTCGCCAAACAGATCATACACGCGTATCTAATATCATAACATGACAAATACACATGGCAATCATTTCAGCAAAATACAGGCGTATATAGTATTTCCTACAAATGGCTAAAATACCCTAAATCTCATATTCACCGTACGCAGTCGAAATGGAAAACAGACAACATGTTTTACATGTCAAACGGCGCTCTTGTCGATAATCTACTATTAAACGACATTGAAAGCTTTGAAAACAGTCAATGGAAGCATCTAAAATCCTCACCTCTCGCTGTATAAGCGTAACGAATCGAATAGAAAGTCTACTCTTCGTCAACACCTGTATGTCAACCTAATTCACAAGATACATCATCTACTTCGCTACTTGTATCGAAGGAATCCCTAAAACAGGTTGAGGTTAGGGTTTTCTTACCTAGAATGATGTCCGAATGACCGGAAGAGTGTTTGGAATATGGTGATTAAACACGTGTAGAAGCTGGATCAAGTGGCAAGAAACTTTCCTCACAACTCTCTCACAATCTCTCTCTTTCTCTCTCTTCTCTTTCTAGGGTTTCTTGCAAATTCATAGGTGAGAGATATGAGAGGGTTCAAAGCCCTTATATAGGCTAAAATCTCACCTACTTAGTGTAACACCCTGAAAATCGGGGGTCATGTATAAACTCAACTCCCGAGTTTCAGACCGTCACTTATGCAACAAAAATGATTATGATTCAATGTTGTCTGATTTAAAGCATTCACATGAGTAAAAGTATCCCAAAACTGCAATTTATACTCCAGATCCAGTGATAAAAGTAAGCGGAAGACTAAACAATATATATATCACTGTAAGAAAAAACAAAGTAGATCTCAACTGTCTCTAAAGTACGAATACATCTCTGAGTCTCATATACATATACATGAACAAAATCAAATGTTCAAAATAGTTCCACTGAAGTCCCGTCAACCCAGGTCGCCTAAGCAAAGCCATCATGATACTGCATGTACGAGAACTCGTCCTGGTCCTCGTCGAAGTCTGACTCTGCCCCCTAGATCTCAGCATCACCTGCATCTATAACAGGGTCTGGTGGGTGTTGCAAACACCATCCCGTAACGTGGGAGTGAGTGATCAACTCAGTGGAATCATAGAGCATAGATTAGCATGTTCACAAATCAATCATGCGATAATAGTAAAGCAGTAAATCAGACAATCCTAATACTGTTGTTAATGCAAGATGACATGACGTGATGTATGCCCACACCGACAATCTCCCTCATACGGCACCATCTTACAACCGCGGCATGCAATCGACCCTTAAGTGCTCCACATCTTCCAGGCACATACAATGGTATGGTGATATGATTTCTGAGTTGTTATTAGTCCATTCAAACAGCAGGATTGGGAAACTAAGGTACTTCCCTTGTATCAATCCCAACACAGATCCTGTCTAAGGTCGTCACTCCTAGTAATCTCATACGATGTATATTTCATAGGTCGCTGCAAGGGCTGCCAGGGCTGTTGCTCGCACTCGTTTCACCGCTCCCCCATCACCTTATCAATACAGGCCTACTGTACTCTACTGCTACTGAAGGGTCGTCGCCTCCCGTACACTCAGAATACGCTCGCGGTCACTACAAAGGACTCGTCGCCTGATCAGTGTAGGCCGACAGCTAGAATATAGTATCCCATACCACCATAATCTACTCACGAGACTAGGTGCTCACTGGTCACTACGGGGAGGTTTGTGGCCCCAGCGTAGGCCGACAGCTCGACCACGGTGTCCCATACCACCATGCCCGGCTCATGAGTCTTCGTGGATCAAGGTACCATGGTTAACAGGGTTTACAATGGTAAGTTCAGTACCCTAGGTTCAAGCAGTTATGACTCATACAGGGTGAACATACATTGGCCAGTCGGGTTACTTGACAGTCTCGACTAGCGCGATCGCATCTCAAGTCGAACGACCTGAAGTGCGTAAAACACTTCGCGTAGCCTAACCACTGCCGCCAACTCCAAACACGACTCGCGTTCATCGACGCGTCGTTCGTGGCCAAGACCAGCCAACCACGAATTCGCTCGGTTACCGACTGCCTGGACTAAGTATAGTCCCAAACACATATGAATTCACATCAACAATTTATGTAGGAGTATTGAAATTGAAATACAATCATGTGAGCATGTTAACACATGTTATAACATACAACTTAGGCAAATCTCCAAGCACGTACATTTAAGCATATAATGGAATCATGTACATAGTCAACATGTAGGAAATCATTTACGTCAGCATATTAATTGAGAAATCAGTCTCAAACTAATTCATAACATCATTTAATTCAATACATACTAATACAAGCATTTATACAAACACATACACTACACACTTAAGTCTACATATAGTATGTCGACCCGAAGTGCGCAATTTGGCAAATCTCTTCGCCAAACTAATTATGCACGTATTCCTAACTTTCTAATGTGACAAAAAACCATGTCAATCACATCAGAAAAATATGAGTATAATCAGTACTTCCTACAAATGACTAAAATGCCCTAAATCTCATATTCTTCGTTGATTTACGAAACGGGAAACTGATAGCATGTTGTACATGTCAAACGGCGATGCCGTCGATAATCTACTATTAAACGACATTGAAAGCATTGGAAACCATCAATCAAAGCATCTAAAATCCTCACCTTATCTCTTATGGATGTGTCGTTCAAACGGAGCGTGTACGCTTCGTCTACGGCGATAAGAGAACCTGTTTTACGAGTTACGTTAGCTAACATGCTACGAATCCTAGTAAACCTTAAATGAGCAACTTCTAGGGTTGTTCATACCTGAAAACGCGGAAGAATCACCGGCTTGGTGATCAGGAGGTGTTGCTACAGCACGTGCAACAGGTGGTACGAAGATGGGAAAATCTCTCCTACACTCTCTCAAACTCTCACCTTTTCTCCCTCCAAATCTAGGGTTTCTCTCAAATTCAGATTGGATAGAGAAGTGAGGGTTTTAACCCCTTTTATTAGCCCAAAACTGCTGAAAATAGGCTCCGTACAAGGTTCACTTAGTGCATATCCAATTCGGGGCTGTTTCGGTCCAAAAGATGCTTTCTGGTGGTCCCCAAGCCGAATGCGATCGGACTTAAGCTCATGTATACCAGATCTAACACGTATTAAGTTTTCAGTCCGGCAGAGTTCGCAGATCGCACGTGGCGGACCAGTTTCAGTTTAGCGGTCACCGCACGTAGATCAGGGCTGAAAGTCTCATGATATGAAATAGAAATTTTTCCTGATCCGAGGGTGTAATCTGGCTGAATTCTGACGGTCAAAACGCTTAATACTGACACGTCAAGTCGTGTGCCAGATTTGAATTTGAAATTCCAATTCTGTCCCTATTCGCACTCTCTTCAGTCCGGGCTCAATGAAATAGCCTGTGATTATGGTTGGACTTGATTTTTGAAATGATTGTCAAGTCCAGCAAGGCGGTTCTAACGGTCTAAGATAGGAGGTATTGGACTTTCGACGCGCGATCTAGATCTAATACAGATTTTCAAAATGGTCCAGAGAATAAACCTGCTTAGAGTTTGATCCGAGGTTATAGAGTATTATAGAGTCATTGGTTCTACTCGATTTGGGTCTTGTAGAACCTATTTAAAGTGATCAGGGACTATTTCCAAGCTACTCTAGCGTTGCGCTAGCTAACTTATGCTTAATTTCCATAGGAATTAATTCTACCCAATTTCGGGTCGAGTTGGTACTCGAGCCCAAGTACGGATTTTTCACGGGCGTTACACTTAGACTCTAAACCAAGGTATACTTGGGTTATAACCAAATCGGGTCTTTCCTGATCTAAAAGAGCATTTCTGGAGGTCCCCTTGCCAAATGCGGTCAGACTTAAGCTCATGGGTGCCGGATGTTGATCATATTAAGTTTTCAGTCCGGTAGTGTTCCCAGATCGCACGTGGCTGACCAGTTTCAGTTCAGCGGTCACATAGATTCGATCTAAGATTCCAAGTATACTGACCTGAGTGAGAAATGTTCCCTGATCCGATGGTGTATTTGGGTCAGATTCCGACGGTCTGAATGCTTATACTGAACCCGCAAGAGAAACGTGCCAGATTTATTTAAATGACATTTAAATTTTTATGAATTTCACTCTTTCTCACACTCCTTGCTCCAGGCTCAATGAAATAGCCTTAGAACCTCAGTTGGGCTTAATTTTCGAAACGATTGTTAAGTCCAGCCAAGCGGTCATAATGGTCTAAGATTGTAGATATCGGACTCTCGACGCGCGGTCTAGATCCAATACAAAGTTTCAAAGGGTTCCTGAGAGCAAACGGGTTTAGAGTTTGATCTTAGGTTTCAAGATGTTATAGCATCATTGATTCTACAAGTTTTGGTTCTTGCAGAACATATTTAAAGCGAACAGTGCTAATCTAACGTAGCGTTAGTTAACTTACGCTTATTTTCTAAAGGAATTAATCCTAAGTGATTTCTGATCGAGTTGGTACTCGGGTTTCTGTACAGATTTTTTCGAGACATTACAATCTACCCCCCTTAAACAATAAATTTTATCCTTGAAATTTTTACTTTTTTGTACTCCTCGAGAAGCTGTGGATAGTTCTTTCTTATCTCAGCTTCCGTCTCCCATGTAGCCTCTTCTTCAGTGTGATGCGTCCACAATACCTTCACAAGGGGGATGACCTTTCTATGCAATACCTGCTCCTTTCTGTCCAATATACGCGTCAGTTGCAGTATATACGTAACATCCTCACCTAACTGCACCTGCTCCCATCTGATGTTATGGGAAGGATCAGGAACGTATTTCTTCAGCATAAAAATATGAAATACGTTGTGCACGCTTGCGAGAGGCGTAGGCAAAGCCAGACGATAAGCCACTGCACCCACACGGTCAAGAATCTGGAATGGACCAATGAATTGCGGCGCTAGTTTCCCCTTCTTCCCAAACTGAAGAACTCCCTTCATAGGAAAAACTCTCAAAAATACATGATCCCCAACCGCGAACTCTAGTGGGCGCCATCTCGTATCGGCATACTTCTTCTATCTACTCTACGCTGTAAGAAGCCGACGTCTGATGATGTTAATCTTCTCCGAGGTCGCCTGCACTATCTCTGGGCCAATCAATCTATGCTCACCGACCTCTGCCCAGTAATGCGGTGCTCGGCAAGGACGCCCATACAAGGCCTCATAAGGTGCCATACTGATACTCGCCTGGAAACTGTTGTTGTACGCGAACTCCGCATATGCAAGACAATCATCCCAACTGTCTTTGAAATCCAACACGCAAGCCTGCAACGTGTCCTCTAAAATCTGGTTCACCCGCTCTATCTGTCCGTCCGTCTGTGGGTGAAAAGCAGTACTGAACTTCAACTTCACACCCATAGCCTCCTGGATGCGAGTCCAGAAAATAGAAGTAAAACGCGTGTCTCGGTCTGACACGATTTCTAAGGGAACTCCATGCAGACGCACTAACTCTCTGATATATAGCTTGGCCAACTCGTCTGCAGAGTTCCTAACTCTGATCGGTAGGAAGTGCGCCGACTTTGTCAAACGGTCGACGATCACCCAAATAGAATCATGTCCCTTACTCGTCTTCGGTAGTCCCGAAATGAAATCCATAAAAATAAAGTCCCACTTCCACTCAGCAATGGGCATAGGCTGAAGGAGACTAGGAGGTCGGCGATGCTCTGCCTTCACCTGCTGGCAAGTGAGACAATGGGACACGAACTCTGCAATGTGGGTCTTCATGCCCTCCCACCAATATGTCATCTTCACGTTGCGATACATCTTTGTGCTGCCCGAAAGCATCGCAAGTCTGGAACTGTGCGCAGCCTCGAGAATCTCTCGTCTCAAGTCAGGGATATCTGGGACGCATAGGCGGCCATGATAACGTAAGCCCCCATCCGTTCCTACTCGCCACTCGACGTCTGCATCATCACTGACCTACTCTCGAAGCTCAATCAGATGCGCATCATCCCTCTGCGCTGTGATGACTCTGTCATCGATAAGAGGTCGCACCTGAACATGTGCGATGAACTCAAATGGTTCCTCCACGGTGAGTTTCTGCTCAAAGTCTCACAAAAACTCAACCATTTCCCACTCGGCAACCATCAGCGGAGCTGCAACTCTATCACCTTCTTACGGCTCAATGCATCAGCCACAAGGTTCGCCTTGCCAGGATGGTAGGAAACTTCAAAATTAAAGTCCTTCAAAGTCTTTATTCATCGCCGTTGCCTCATATTCAGGTCTCGCTGCGTGAATATGTACTTGAGGCTCTTGTGGTCGCAAAAGAGCTCGAACTCCTCTCCGTAGAGGTAATGTCTCTAGAGCTTCAATGCGAAAATGACGGCTGCCAACTCAAGGTCATGTGTAGGGTAATTCTCCTCGTGCTTCCTTAATTGTCTTGAGGCATACGAAATTACCCTGTCCTTCTGCATAAGGACACAACCCAGACCAACGCTAGACGCGTCAGTGTATATCATGTATTTAACCCCTTGCTCTGGCAATACTAGCACAGGGGTGGACGTCAGTCTGTCCTTCAGCTCCTGAAAAGCTGCCTCCTCCTTTTCATTCCAGGCGAACTTCAAATCCTTCCGTGTCAACTGAGTCAAGGGTCTGGCTATCTTGGAGAAGTCTCGAATGAATCGTCGATAGTAGCTAGCAAGTCCTAGGAAACTCCTCACCTTAGTGACTGAACCAGGCTACTTCTAGTCCTGCACCGCTGCTACCTTAATAAGGTCCACCGCCATCCCATCCTTGGACACCACATGTCCCAGGAACTTGACTTCCTCCTTCCAGAAGTTGCACTTCTTATACTGTGCGAACAACTAATGCTGCCTCAGTGTATCCAGGACCAATCGTAAGTGCTCCTCATGCTCCTCTCAACTCCTGGAGTATACCAAAATGTCGTCTATAAACACAATGACGAATCGATAGAGGAATGACTGAAATACTTTGTTCATCAGATCCATGAACACGGCTGGTGCATTCGTAAGACCGAACGACATCACGAGGAACTCGTAGTGGCCAAAGATGGTCCTGAAAGCTGTCTTCTGCACGTTCTCATCCCTGACGCGCAACTGGTGATACCCTGACTGCAGATCAATCTTTGAGAAGTACTGCGCTCCTCTCAGCTGATCAAACAGGTCATCTATCCTGGGTAAAGGGTACCTATTCTTCACCGTAATCTGATTCAACCTGCGATAATCAATACACAATCGCAGTGAACCATCCTTCTTCGTCACAAATAGCACTGGTGCTCCCCAAGGAGACACACTCGGTCATATGAAGCCAACCTCCAATAGATCATCAATCTGTTTCCTCAACTCCTCCATCTCACACGGTGCCATGCGATACGTAGGCAGTGAGACGGGCGTCGAACCAGGTACTAGGTCAATAGTAAAATCGATCTCACGCTGAGGTGGCAACCCAGGAATCTTCCTAAACAGATCCTTATAGTCACGAACTACTGGCGTGCGCTCAAGTGTTGGGGCATCAACATCCCTTAATAAGGAAGCATAACACAGCACTCGGAAAGGGAGATTAACCTGCACTGGAAATGAAAAGGGCGTACCCTCCGGCTCGTAGACTGTCACTATACGGGTCTCGCAGTTAATCTCGGCCCTCCCTGCAGTCAGCCAATCCATGCCAAGAATGACGTTGAGATAATTGAGAGAGGGGTCGACGATAAGGTCAAAAGCCATCGTCCTGCCCCCCATATCCACCAAACAACCCTCACACATCATGGTGGCATCAAAAAAAGTCCCGTGTGCTGTAAGAACTCGCACCCCATCCATCCAAGTAGTCGGTAGCCTAAGGCGCTTGACTACTGAATATGATATCAATGAAATCGTGGATCCTGTATCCACCATCACAAATATAGTACCTCCAATGTGGGTTGTGACCTCAAAGGCCAAGGGCTGAGTAGTCTCTGTCCCGGATGCCTCTGCTGTCAATACATGTACCCGTGCCTGTTGTGGACGGTTCAGCAGCGGTACCATGGGCCGTTGAGGCGGCCGGAACTGAGGTACTGGAGGTCTGAAAGAAGGATGCGCAGGAGCCGACCATAAGGGTGGAGCAGATAATGCCTGTGGATGAGGACAGTCGATCTTCTGCAGTGGCGAAAACCAGCTATCCCTCATCCGAACAAAGCAGCTCTCTACAGTGTGACCCAGTCTCCCACAGTAAGTACATGTCACACAGGGTGCCTCATCGGAAGTACTGGCGCTGTAGCCCTAGGAGGAGGGTCGATGCGAGGCCTCTTGCCAAGAAATGGCCTGTCCTGAGTATCTGGTCGTGGCCTAGCGACCACAGGGCCACGAGAACGTGCCAGTCGATCAACATCCTGCTCTACTCTCATGGACATATGTATCAGATCTGCATAGGAGGGTATGCTGACACAGCACATCTTCGACCGAATGTCAGGTCGCAAGCCCTCAGAAAAATGTCGTATGTGCATCTGCTTGTCTGCAAGTATCGTAGGGATATATCTGCCCAACTCTGTAAACCGATGCTCATACTCTGTAACTGATATGCCTCCCTGCCTGAGGCATAGGAACTCGTTCTCCCTCTCGTGCCAGTAGGTCTGGGGATAGTATTTCTCATGGAATCGGAACTTGAATGCTGCCCAAGTCCAGATATGGCCGACAGCAACCGTCCGTAATACGCTATCCCACCATAAGCTGACCTCTCTCTCGAACATGAACGTGGTCAACTCGACCTGCTCAGACTCCAAGCAGTGCAGCATCTTCAGTATCTTCGAGACACGGTCGAGCCAATACTCGGCCTCCTCGGGTCTGTGAGAACCCATAAAAGTAGGAGGTCGCAAGCGCTAGAATAACTCAAGTAGGCCCCATGTTCAGCAGTATTCCCCATAGGGTAAGCAGGCGGTGCAGGATGAGTCATATCCTCATCCTGAGTCGAAGTCCCAACATCCTCAGCTGGATGCACAGGAGGCACAGGTGGAGTCGCACTGTCACCCTGGGCTAAGGCCCCTGCAATGGTAGTCAAAAGCTGTTGATGCTACTGGTGCATCATGATCATCAACTGCTCAAACCTATCAGGAGGTGGAGCAGGCTAAGGCCATACTGCGTCGAGAAAGACGCACGGTACTGCTCTCTAACAGGCGGTGTGAAAGGTGGTGGTCCAACCGTAGGACCTACAGAAGGCTGAGACCCAGGTGCAGTCTCATGAATCGGGCCCATAGCAGGGTCCGTATGATCATCACTCTGGGGAGGAACCCGATCCATTGGCTCACCCAGTGTAAGTCGTGCCGTGCTCCGAGTAGCCTTAGGCGACATTCCCTATATTCAAAATAGGGCGCAACCTCGTCAGTTTCAGCAATAACACAAACACACCATAATCATTCACATAACAAACCGAAGAAACTCCATGCATTTCATTAAATCAAAATTTGTCACAATACAAGAGATATATCCTTACATGCATCATGATAAGAAACACATGGGAAACTAAACTAGTCAAAGCTACAACTGCAACATAAACCAACTACTAAGCCTTCTCAGGCTCACACACAGAAAATAGAAAACAGCCTAACTATGACCATCTGAAACCTAATCACTAGTCCGAGTCTGGCGATGAAGGAGGGGCACCCTTATCCTGTAGACAACATTGGATGGCCTTCAAGGTTCGAGTCACCTTGCCAAATTTCTTCTTCATGACGGCCTTGGTATCCTCAAGCTCTTGTTTTACCTCGACTCGGAGTTCTTGGACTTCTCGTCGCAAAACAACCTGACTCTCCTCAAGTTGGGCTACATGAGCATCCCTAGCAGCCCGATTCATAGGAGGAGGACTCTCATCAGTATCCTGAGCCTCCTCTTCTTCTTCTTCTTCTTCCTCCTGTCTTTCTTCCTCTATTTCCACTCCATCTTCTTCTTCACTTTCATCCTCCTCGATATCATATTCACCCTCATTGTCATCATCAAGCTGAGCCTCACACTGTCGAGGCCCTATCCTCATCTGGTTCATGGTAGCCTCATTGATGAAATGAATCGGCACAGGCAACTCCGGCCCAAGTCTGTAAGCAAACTCAAGTACAATCTTGCATATGAGCCGGCCAAAGGGAAGTGACTCTGACATTCTTCTGGATTTCTCTATGAGGAAGATTTGTCGCAACACAAATGTGGGCATGCACACGTTCTCTCCCTGGCCCACTTGATACAGGAAATCAACCATGAGATGCATACATTCACTGCGGTTGGTCGACCTGGGATACACATTGAACATACAAATGTGGTGCAACAGGTGAAAATCATCCGACATGTGGGACGCTAAGAGGCTCTTGTTACGCTGCCACTCAACTAAACCACCATATAGAAATCTGGTGCGGCGATCTCGCTCACGAACACTCTTCAAGTTCTTAGCACTTGGATGTACCTTGCCAAGAGGCACGTTCAGAAGTTGAGATATCAACTGAACATCGATCGTGGCTACCCTGTCTCTATCAAAGGGAATCCTGAACTGCAATGGCTCCAACGTAGGATTCCGAATATGTGCATAAAAGGCACAAACAATGACCACATTTGCACGAGACTGGCCTTCAAAGAGCAGACCCCACTTGGCAGCTTCGATGCGCTCAAACAAAAAAAACTCTCTAAAGAGCCGCTCATCCACATGCGCCTCAAACAAAACCTTGCGATCAGTATATGCACCGTGGGCCAAATCTCCCAACAGTGCTCTCCTTACATGAGCTCGGGGATCCAAATCTCACTTCGTATGTAGCTCTCTCCCAACACTTGGATTAGCGGCGGCACTTGAACTAGAGATGCCACCTCTCGGCTTCCTTGATCGTGAAGGGCGACTAGGCCCAGCTTCATCTGCGGCGGTCTTCCTCTTTCCCATGAGAGAGAGGATGGTGGAAAGGGAGAAAAAGGCTAAAATAGCCTCAAAAAAATCCATGGAAAATGGAGGAAAGGGGGAGAAATGGCTGACCTAGTGGGCTGGCACGAATCTAGGTCCTATAGAGGAGTGAAACAGGCCCCCAAATGCTAGGATTGCAAAGGGAGAAGGGTTTGATGGGTTGGGTTTGAAGCTCACACAAGTTTTAGCCTCCAATGGAGGAAGGGAGAGCTCCAACGGATGAAAATGGAGAGGGAAGGAAGTGCGTATGGATGTGAACGATGGAGGGGCATCAGTTGTAGTAGAAAATAGGAATGGGGGTGATTTGAAAAGGGATTTGAAAGGTAGGACAGCAAAAACGTGAGAAAGGGAGAGCTTGGGAGGGTTTTTTGTGAAGGAAGTGGGTCCTTGGGGTGGTTTTAACGGACGGCCCACACCTAGGGGGTTACCCTAACCCCCAAACCTCGTCGGCCGGACGGCCCGTCCGAGTGGGGCCCATTGTACGGCGAGGCCTCGCCGAATCGACGAGGTCCTCGCCACTCGCTGTCTTAAACGGCGATGCCTCACCATTTTGGCGAGGTCCTCCTGCCCTGTGGTCCCCAAAAATATATGGGTCCCACCTCAGATCATCCTAGATCAGCGTGGATAGGCCCCCGACTCCGTTTTGCACTATTTCGGGTCATTTCGGGCACTATCTGACTTATATTCACATTTAGTGACTTTTAACAGCTGGGATTGGGTCCAGAGAGGTCTAGACCCGTCCACACATGAACTAGAAGTGGTCCAAGGTCGTTTCATGCGACCACGGGTGCACACAGACTCGATCAAAGCGATCGATTTGAGTGAACTTCACTAATTGGCAAAACTGGGGCCCTTTGAGTGTTTTTATGTTTCTCTCGCACCCACCTAAGTCAAGGGGGTGACAGCGTACGTCGCGTGTCCATAACCCAGGTCTGGTTTAATCTAAATCATGCTCTGATACCAACTTGTAACACCCTGAAAATCGAGGGTCGTGTAGAAACCCGACTCCCGAGTTCCAGACCATCACTTATGCAATAAATATGCTTATAGTTCAATGTTGTCTGAGTTAGAGCATTAACATGAGTGAGATTATACCAAAACTGCAATTCATACTCCAGATCCAGTGATAAAATGTAAGCGAAAGACTGAAAAATATATATATCACTGTATGTAAAACAAAAACAATCTCGATCTGTCTTCAAAGTATGAATACATCTCTGAGTCACATATACATATATCAAATCAAAAATCAAAATGTCATATGGTCCAACTAGCAAGTCCCATCGATCCAGGCCACCTACGCAAAGCCATCGAAAAACTGCTTGTACGAGAACTCGTCCTGGTCCTCGTAGAAGTTCGGCTCCAGCTCCTGAATCTCCTCACAACCTGCATCTAAACAGAGTCTGGTAGGTGTTGCAAACACCGTCCCGTAACGTGGGTGTGAGTGATCAACTCAGTGGAATCATAGAGCAAAAATTAGCATGTTATCAAATCAATCACGCGATAATAATAAAGCAAACGATCAGACATTCCTAGATACTGTTGTTAATGCAAGTATGAAATAACATGATGGATACCCTCACCGACATACTCACTCATGCGACACCATCTTACGTCCACGGCATGCTTTCTTCCCTCGGTGCTCCACATCTTTCAGGCACATGCAGTGCGATATGGAAATGATTACTGAGTTATTATTAGTCCTTTTATACAGTAGTATTGGGAAATTAAGGTACTTTCCTCATATCAATCTCAACACAGATCCTGTCTAGGGTCGTCACTCCTAGTAATCTCATACGATGGTATATTTCTACGTCGTTGTACAGGCTGTCAGGGCTGTTGCTCGTACTCATTGCACCGCTCCCCCATCACCTTATCAATACAGACCTAGTGTACTCTTGTTGCTACGGAAGGGTCGTCGCCTCACGTAGAATCAGAATACGCTCGAGGTCACTACAAAGGGCTCGTCACCAATCAGAGTAGGCCGACAGCTTGAATGTAGTGTCCCATACCACCACAATCAGCTCACGAGTCTAAGGTGCTCACTGGTCACTACGGGGAGGTTTGTGGCCCCAGCATACGCCGACAGCTCGACTACGGTATCCCATACCACCATGCCCGACTCATGAGTCTTAATGGATCAAGGTACCATGGTTATCAGGATTTTCACTGGTAAGTTCAGTACCCTAGGTTCAAGCAGTTATGACCAATACAAGGTGAACATACAATGGTCAGTCGGGTTACTTGACGAGCTCGACTAGTACGAGTGCACCTCAAGCTGAATGACATGAAGTGTATAGAACACCTCATGTGGCCTAACCACTGTCGCCAACCTAAAGCAAGACTCGTGTTCATCGACGCGTCCTTCGTGGTAACTAGGAGCCAACCACGAATTTAATCTGTTACCAACCGCCTGGACTAACGTATAGCCCCAAGCATTTGAAATCAACATCAGTGATCATATGAGAGTAACAGAAATGAAATACAAGAAATACAAGCATGTTGGCAACATGTTATAACATACAACGTAAGCAAATCAACCAACACATATATTCCATATATATAATGAAATCAATTCATATAGCCAACATGGTGGAAATCATATACATCATCATATTAATTGAGAATTCAATCTCAAAACTAATCTACAATACCATTTACTCAATACATAATAATACAAACATTTATACAAACACTTAGTCTACACACATTAGTCTACATAGGGTATGTCGACTCAAAGTGTGCATTAGGGCGAATCTCTTCGCCAAACAGATCATACACGCGTATCTAATATCATAACATGAAAAATATACATGAAAATGATTTTAGCAAAATACAGGCATATACAGTATTTCCTACAAATGCCTAAAATACCCTAAATCTTATATTCACCGTACGCAGTCGAAATGGAAAACAGACAGAATGTTCTACATGTCAAACGGTGCTCTTGTCGATAATCTACTATTAAACGACATTGAAAGCTTTGAAAACAGTCAATCGAAGCATCTAAAATCCTCACCTCTCGCCGTATAAGCGTAACGAATCGAAAGAAAGTCTACTCTTCGTCAACGCCTGTATGTCGACCTAATTCACAAGATACATCAGCTACTTCACTACTTGTATCGAAGGAATCCCTAAAACAGGTTGAGGTTAGAGTTTTATTACCTAGAATGATGTCAGAATGACCAGAAGAGTGTTTGGAATACAGTGATTAAACACGTGTAGAAGCTGGATCAAGTGGCAGGAAACTTTCCTCACAACTCTCTCACAATCTCTCTCTTTCTCTCTCTTCTCTTTCTAGGGTTTCTTACAAATTTGTAGGTGAGAGATATGAGAGGGTTTAAAGCCCTTATATAGGCTAAAATCTCACCTACTTAGACTCTAAACTAAGGTATACTTGGGTTATAACCAAATCGGGTCTTTCCTGATCCAAAAGAGCATTTCTGGAGGTCCCCTGAACAATTCTGGAGCTCCCCTGAACAAATGCGATCAGACTTAAGCTCATGGGTGCCAGATGTTAATCATATTAAGTTTTCAGTCTGGTAGTGTTCCCAGATCGCACATGGCGGACCAGTTTCAGTTCAGTAGTCATGGAGATTCGATCGAGGATTCCAAGTACACTGACCTGAGTGAGAAATGTTCCCTGATCCGAGGGTGTATTTGGGTCAGATTTCGACGGTCTGAATGCTTATACTAAACCTGCAAGCGAAACGTGCCAGATTTATTTAAATGACATTTAAATTTTTATGAATTTCACTCTTTCTCACACTCCTTGCTCTAGGCTCAATGAAATAGCCTCAGAACCTCAGTTGGGCTTGATTTTCAAAATGATTGTCAAGTCCAGCCAAGTGGTCATAATGGTCTAAGATTATAGATATCGGACTCTCGACGTGTGGTCTAGATCCAATATAAAGTTTCAAAGGGTTTCTGAGAGCAAACGGGTTTAGAGTTTGATCCTAGGTTTCAGGATCTTATAGCGTCATTGATTCTACAAGTTTTGGGTCTTATAGAACATATTTAAAGCGAACAGTGCTAATTTTACAGCTAATCTAACGTAGCGCTAGTTTACTTACGCTTATTTTCTAAAGGAATTAATCCTAAGTGATTTCTAATCGAGTTGGTACTCAGGTCTCTGTATGGATTTTTTCGAGACGTTATAACTAGTCACGACCGGTTAAGTGAGCTCCACGACCGATCGAGCAGGGGCCACGACCGGTCGTGCGTAGCCCCAGAGGTTACTCCACTTCTCAATATGTGTGTGTGTGTGTGTGTGTGTGTGTGTGTGTGTGTGTGTGAATAATTGAATACTATAGAATAATAATCTCTAAGGGGTCGTTGGGAACCATGAATTTGGGCAGATTTGAGGGGATTTCAATTCCAATTTATTGATCATGTATATTGATAAAAATTAAAAAGGAAATAGTATTACCTAACTAAAAAATAGTCATTAAAAGAGGCTACCTATCGAATTATCTATGAAAAGAGTATTTGGCTTTTTTTTAAAAAAAAAAAATAAATAAATTTAAAGGAGGGAAGAATGAATGGTTAGAAAAAGAAAACTTAAAATGAGAAATAAAGTAAAAGCCATCAATTAAAAAAAAATAAAAATCAAGAGCTGGAAGAGTGAAATGTTGAACTATAAGACAATTTGTAGTTTATGCTTTGGTGGATTTGATCATTCCTTTTATTATCACTATGGAAATGAAAGTGGAAGAACTAGATCTGTGGTGGTGTAAGTTTATACTACATAATGCATTCATGAAACTCAATGTTAGAAATTATTCAATTATATGATTATTATTTAGAGTTTAATAGGGATATTTATTAAATTATTAGAACATAGGTGAATGATGTTATGGGAAAATGTAGTCCCACCACTTTTGAGGTCAACTCGAGTCGACAAGCACCTATTCCCACGCCATCTCACTAAGAGAAGCTAAGGTCCACCCCTGTGAGTGCAATCTTCAGCAACGCATGATCCCTGAGTTTCCACTCACTCATCCCATAGGGAATTGGATGGCCCAATGAAGCTGAGGAATAACCCATCAATAGTAGATAGGGCCGACAAGGAATCAAGTTTGACCCACGGCTCAGATCAATCCAGCTTGAATCAACTCAGCTCGGAATCAGTCTGGCTTGGATCAATTTAGCTTGGCCTATCATCGGTCGATCGATTGAATTCAGCTCGAGTGAGTTCATTTTAGTCCATCTCTGGTCAAACGAAGAGGGATCCATAACATATCGACCTACCTCCTCGGTTAAGTGGATGATCTTCCTCGGCTATGCACAATTCGAAAGTAACCATTAAAACCCCATGACTTGCATGTACCGTCCACTACGTGATTCTAGGGTAACTGTCAACATTCACCACTGAAGCACATCTCATCTAAATGGCTAAGAGCATGCCTAAGATTATGGACCATCCTACCCTATGAACGTTATAAATAAAAGGCCCATCTACATGAAAAGGTATGCAAAATCTCTCACTCTAAACCCTCCAACGTGACCTGACTCAGATTCCTGCCTGACTTTGGCATCGGAGGGTCCCCCGTTTTAGCTAAGGTCTCCTTTGTCTTCTTCCTGTACAGGTGCTCGGAGGTCAGAAGAGGATGGTTTAGATTCTTCCATCAACATTTTAGCGTCGTCTGTGGGAAGAACATCAAAGTCATTCCCGCTTTACCCAAGAAAGAACAAATGCGAAAGGAAGAAACAAAGGACTTCCACTACCGTTATTGTCAGCCTCGAGCCTGGTAGACAACCTAACCTTCAAAACTCATCTTCTGAACTTCAAGTCGAGTCTGTTCCTACAGGCCCGACGCAATGATCTAGAAATAGAGGAGGCCGTTACATTTCCTTGCAGAACCAGGTTGAAACGTTGGCTAGTGAACTCGGACAAATGAGATAATTGCTAGAAAGATAGCTCCCCCTCCATAATCAAGAAGCAGTTACCCCAGTAGCTACTGAAAATTCTACACCTGATGGTTTTAGGCGAGAAATGTCTCGGGGCGTATCTGCCCGGGCACTGTCCCATGTTTTAGGGACCTTAGTATTGGTGCCTTTTGATCTACATAATGAACTAGAAAAGAGGAGGCACAGAAAAGCACCTGAGGAAGATCTTGCCCTTAAAATTGTCACCGAAAGCAAGGATCCTTGGGAGGTCTACTTGACGAGTTGTGAGCTAGATTAGTGTCATGCGCTAGGCTTACTGAGCACAAGCCCCAGCTTCGATAGATGCAATGATGGAAGAAAAGGAGTCGTTATTCACTAGAAGATCATAAGCTCAGCTTCACCCTCAAGGTTTCGGATGTCACCCATTATCCAGTACTCGGGTTCTAGAGGTCCTACTGAGCACCTAGAATCCTATAAAGCTTGGATCGAATTTTAGTCAGCATCCAAATTGATTATGTGTCGTGCCTTCTCCTTAACCTTATGGGGGCTACGCAGAGCTGGTACAGGCAGCTGAAAATGAGGTCAGCTAACTCCTTCACCGACCTTAACAAAGCATTCCTAACACAGTTTATTATTAGGAAAGAACAACAAAATTCATCTACTAACTTGCTCACCATCAAGCAAAAAGAAGGTGAAACTTTGAAAGATTAAATTGTACCGTTCAATAGCGAAGTAGTGCAAGTCGACAACTATTCAGACAAAAAAGCTCCGACAGTCATGATAGTCGGTCTCAGAGAAGGGAGGTTTCTCTTCTCAATAGGGAAAACCTTTCAACAACCTTAAGAGAGCTCATGAATCAAGCATAAAAGTATTCTAATGCCGAAGACCTCTTTAGTTCTCGGAAGGTTACTCGAAATAATGAGAGCTCGGTGAAGGACAAGAAATGCCAAGAAGAAGCTCCATCCTAAGCACCTTCAAACAAAAAAGGTCAGATGAGAATACGACAAAGGGACAACGACCAAGCAGACATCCTGAGAGCCGGTTTAGTTCGCACACCCCTCTCAATGCCTCACATAACAGGTCCTTCTGGAAGTACGGGATCAATGGCTACTGAAATAGTTAAGATGTATGAAAACTAGTGCGGACTAGTGAGACAAGTGGAAATACTATCTTTTCCACAACGACCACAACCACAACACTTGCGACTACTTCGACCTCAAGGAAAAGATCGAGGCTCTCATTCGCAGTGGGCATCTGTGAGAATATGTTAAGGGAGAACGACTCTGTCGAAAAGACGAGCAACCAAGTAAAGTCACTGATGGCAACCTCGAAATCCACACTATCTATGCTGGGTCTGCAAGAGATGGTGATTCAAACCAAGCTCAGAAGGCCCATGCTCGAAGCACTGACCCGAGCCATTATGTCCATCTCGCTAGTAGGTTGTCCAAAGAGTAGCGAATGTGCCCATGTAGCTTGACATTCTCTAAGGATGACGCCTATTAAGTGTCAAATATTGCATATTCTCCCCTATTTATATCTTGGTTTTAGGAACATGATAATGCTTAAAGGTATATTTTATACATGTTTGTGTTGTAAGGTGAATCTGAGAGCTTGGATTGAAAAGAGAGCTTAAAGCATGGATTTAATGCTCAAGAATCACCAAGGCACAAGATGGATCTTAGGAGACTAAGAATAAAGAGTTCACATGCCAAAGATCCAAGTAAACCAAGTATAAAAGCTGAAGAAAAGACTTCAAAGATCTTAAAATCTACAGCAAAAATAGATAGGTTTGGTCTGACCAAATCCAATTTGGTCCAATCGAAGGGAGGATTCAGTGCGACCGAAAGTACACAAAAAGCTCTAGCACTGAAATGGGTTAATTAGGTTCGACCGAAGATTAATTTGATCTAACTGACAACTTAAGTTCGGTCCGACTAAACCCAGCTCGATTCGACCAAAATCAGGCAACTACTAAAATAGAATCTTTTTCAAATTCAAACTCGACTTTAGACTCAGCTTCAGTACGACTAAAGATGACTTCAGTTTGACTGATGTGTAACTTCACTGCGTAAATTGATGCGGCTTCGCGATCAGATTACAAAAATTCTAAGTCGGTGCGTAAGGTGGAGCTTCACAAGTATAAATGGGAGTCCCTAGGACATTCCTAGGTATTTTCTAGGGTTTAAGGCATGGAACAAAAGGGTGAAAAGATGCTACCAATAATTTTTCTTCTTCTTCCTTAGTTGTTTTTATGTTTTATTTAAGAGTTCTTAGTTCAAGCATGTTTATGGTTAGCTAAATCTCTTAACTAGGGCTAAGAGGTGAAGCTCGTACCGTGATTGGGATATTTATTTTTCTTTGATTCATGTTTATGTTGAACTTCATTGATTTGTAGTTGATTTTAAGGAATATTTTCAATTTTTTATGGTTTATTGTGACTCAAATTACAATAGACGCTGCGATAGCTTTGAATATCTTCTTTTTCTATTGACATTATAGGATTGGTAAATCATGTTGTTCACCATTGTCCTTTGGGCATGATAGGGTGATGAATTATGGTGATGAAATCTCCATAATTCTCCTCCATTGAGGCTAGATCAATGAGAAGTTTAGAAATTTGACCATCTCTTTCTCCAATTGGATAAGATAGGACTCTGATTTTTATTGATCTCTTAAATCAAGTAAGGCAGCATCTCAATAACTACAAGTAGATCCTTGGCACCCTAGTGCTCACCTTTAAATTTATAAATTGCAATTACATCTTATAGAATTACTCTTTCTAAATATTCAGATTTAGTTTTAGATCTTCTTCTAGTGCTATTTCTAGTTATTTTCATAAAAGTACAAGATTAGTCCCTGTGGATTCGACCTCGATCTCACCAGATTATTACTACATTGCGACCCTACACTTGGGGTTGTGAACAAGTTTTTGGCGTTGTTGTCAGGGACTACAATTGTGTTTTTCTGAATTTAATTAGTTTTAAAATTAAGTTAAGAGTAGGATTAAGTTTTTGTTTTATTTTTAGGTTAGGAATTTTTCTACTTTGTTTTTAGAAACTAATTTTGTTCTATGTTTTGCAGCATCCTAACTTGGCATCTCTTATTTGGTAACTTCATTCTAACTCTCTCTCTCTCTCTCTCTCTCTCTCTCTCTTACTTCTTATTTGCTATAATTTTTAATTTTTAGATTTTAGGTTAGATTCTGTACTTGAAAGCTGAGAATGTTTCATGCCCAAGTGGGTTCGTGACAACATTCTATGTCTTTTGAGTGAAGGAGAATTAGTTGAAGGGTTGCCTATTCTTCACAGGACTAGAAACCACTTGAGATCCTCAGTGTCAATAGAAATGATGACTGCTAATCAACTTGCAAATCATCCTCAACCTCTAGTTGAGGAAGCCCAGGATGAGAATGAGGTGCATCATGCACCCCTACCGCATACTTTACGAGACTATTTAAAACCAGTGGGGGTGATCACTAACTTCATGTATGATTTTTCTAAAAAATATAGGATATATATATATATATATATATATAAAGCTAGGAGTGATCTAACTCCTTCCAAAGTTCCTTTTGAGGGTCAAATATTGCATATTGAACCCCATTTATATCTCGTAAAACATGATACTACTTAATGTCTTATTTTACTCATGTTTGTGTTGCAAGTTGAATTTAAGAGCTTGGATTGGAAAAGGTGCTAAATGAATGGATTCGACTCTTAAAGTCATCAAGACAAAGAATGGATCTTAGGAGATAAATATTGAAGGTTTCAAGGTCCCAAGATTCAAGAAAACCAAGTGGAGAAGGAACGAAGCTGAAAGAACAAGTGTAGAACATAGATTTACCATGTCATCGAACACCGTTCGATAACATTGAAGACACATTCAATGATATCGAACACAGGTCAATGACATCAAATTTATGAAGGAAAATTGAGTTGGTCGCTAAAAAATTGAAGACATTTTTGGATGACTAAAGAACTTATTCGATGACTCGAAGATCTGCTCAATGACATCGAAGACCTGCTTGATGACATCGAAGGTCTCTTTGGTGGCATCAAATTTATTAAAGAAATTGGATTAACTCTATATACTGTTTTGGAGACATTATTGATTCCTTGAACAATATTTGATGACATCGAAAGCCCTTTCGATGACATCGAAGGTAGGATCGATGACATAGAAGGTTGCATAGTCTGGATGAAGACACAAAAGCATGAAAAAAGCAGGTATAAAAGACACCTTCAATGACATCGAAGTCTGTTCGATGTCATCGAATGAATCGCATGAAGTTACACTGAGTGCATAAATTTGATGCAGTTTTTGAATTTTTCCAAAGAGTTGTGAAAGGAGGTGTTGCACAACTATATATAGGAGTCCCCAAGGCATACCTGAGGATCTATCTAATCATTATAGGGTTTGGAGGAGCAAAGCATAAGGGTGTAGAGTCATTACCAAGTAGTTTTATTCTTTTCTTCCTTAGTTTTTCATGCTTTTCTCTAGGATTTTAGTTCCAATCATGACTATGGTTGGTTAAACCTCTTAGCTAGGGCTAAGAGGTGAAGCTTGTAGCATGATGAGATATTTTCTATTGCTTTGATTCATGTTTAAGTTGAACTCTCTTTGATTCTAGTTTAATATTTAAGAAATACTTTTTATTTTTAATGATTTGTTGTGACTCAAATTACAATAGATATGCGATAGCTTTGCGTATCTCTTTTCATGTATTGAGATTGTAAAGTTAGTAAATTCTGTTGTTCACCATTGTCTCATGGGCATGGTTGGATGATGGAATCTCTTCTAATCTTCATGATTCACTCATGTTTGGTTATGAGATTGGTATATCCTATCGTGAGCCATTGTCTCCTAGGCATGGTTTTGTGATGGAATCACTTCCAATTCTCACAACTCTCATCCATTGAGAATTAGGTCAAAGGAAGTTCAAATTTAGTTTTACTGAGATATCTTCCAATTGGATAAGATGAGACTCTGATTCTAGTTGTGTCTTTGAATCAAACATTGATCTCCTTGATCTCTACAAGTGGATCTGTAACACCCCGAATTTTTACCAACCTGGAGTTAGACGTCCTTAGGCAATGGGTCAATCATATTACTCTTGAAGATCAATCCTAAAGTCTAGAAATCACTTTTTAACCCATTTCCTTCAAAATCTCACCTTTCACCATCTCATTCTTTGAATTTCTCCAAGTACTTTCATATTAGATACAAATCTTAAAGTTTAAATGGTAAAGAACTATACTTAAACTAAAACTTACTATAAATGGTTCATACATGCGTAAAATGGGAGTTTGACTATGAAATTTTTAGAATCTAATGATGTAGATAGGTTATTTAGTTGGACTAGATTCTTCTACCCCAAAATCATCTATTGTACGTCACATAACTCATTCCGGTTTGCAAATGAGACTCGATAAACACCTCGACGGACTCGTGGGCCCAAACAACTCAATTCGGGGAGATCCAAGGTGGGCCCCACATGTTTCTTGCATCCTTGGGGGGTGAGGACCTCGCCCCTGGGGTGAAACCAAGCCAAATAGGTCAGTGATCGGCGAGGCCTCGCCAACCTCGTCCGTACAGCGGTCTGACAAGCCGATTTCTGCACTTTTTCCTGCACGTTTCTTCCAACTTTAAAAAATCATATCTCCTTCATTATAATCCGATTTAGGTGATTCAAAAACCAGATTGAAGATAAACGAGTCTAGTTTTATATAAAAATATGTGAAAAATATAATAAAATATTTAAATTAGTTTAAAGTAGGTCGTTGTGAGCAACTATCCGAAAATCACTTGTTAGACAGCTGCTGCTTCTGGAATATTTAGAATTTTTCTACAACTTGAAATATTATGAAATTTTGTACAGATTGGGTAAAATTGATGAGGAACCAATATAAAAATAATAAAAATAATATGATTACTAGAAGTGCCCAAAATGGGGCATAGAATGGCCCTAGGACCGTATTCTGCCCTATTAGGGTAGAATTTGGTTAAGTACCAAACTGAATACTCAGTAGAATTAACTTGAATCACTTTAAATATAAACTACAAGACCAAAATTAGTAGGACCGCTAACTCTATGTTACCTAGAAACCTAGGATCAAACTCTAAACCTGGTTGCTCATGGGAGCATTCGGAAACTTTGTATTGGACCTGAACCGCACATCGGAAGTCCGATTATCCCAAACTTAGACGAATATGACCGCCTAGTTGGACTTGACAATCACCTCAAAAATCAAGTCCAGATGATGTCCTGAGACGATTTCCTTGCGTCCGGAGTGAAGAGAGTGAGAAAATGAAGATTTTTAAGAAATTAAATATAATTTAAGTAATCTGGCACGCGTCACTTACGCGACATTTTCTAAGCGTTCTGACTGTCAGAATCTGATCCAAATTTACCCTCGGATCAGGGAAAATTTCTCACCTAGGTCAGTGTACTTGAAATCCTCGATCGAGTCTCCGTGACTGCTGAACTGAAACTGGTCCGCCACGTGCGATCTGGGAACTCTACCGGTCTGAAAACTTGATGTGAGCAGGATCCAATGTGCATGAGCTTAAGTCCAACCACATTCGGCCAGGGGACCTCCCGAAACACTCTTTTGGATCGAAAAAGACCCGATTTGGTTATAACCCAAGTATACCCTTGTCCCAAGTCTATTTAGGTGAGGTTTTAGCCTATATAAGGACTTTAAACCCTCTCATATCTCTTTCATACGATTTTGCAAGAAACCTTAGAAAGTGGTGAGAGAGAAAGAGAGAGTTAGTGAGAGAATTTATGAGAGAACTTCTTGCCGTTTGCTCCAGGTTTTGCACGTATTAAAGCACCGCCTTCAAATCACTTTTTCGGTGATTCCAACTCACTTCTAGGTAAGAAAACCCTAACCTATAGCTGTTTTAAGGATTCTTTTGATTCAAATAGTGATGTAGCTTATGTATCTTGTGCATCAGGTCACCATAACGCCGTTGACGAAGCGTAGACGTTCTGTTCGAATCGATACACGTCTAAGGCGAAAGGTGAGGATTTTAGACGCTTAGATTGACTGATTTTAAAGCTTTCAATGTCGTTTAATAGTAGATTATCAACGAGAACGCTGTTTGACATGTAGAACATGCTGTCCGTTTTTCATTTCGACTACGTACGAGAAATATGAGATTTAGGGTATTTTAGGTATTTGTAGGAAATACAGAATACGTCCGTATTTTGCTAAAATGATTGCCATGGATATTTGTCATGTTATGATATTAGAAATATGTGCATGATCTGTTTGGTGAAGAGATTTTCCCTAATGTGCACTTTAGGTCGACATACGCTATGTAGACTAAAGTGTGTAGACTAAGTGTTTGTATAAATGTTTGTATTAGTATGTATTGAGTAAATGGTGTTGTGAATTAGTTTTGAAATTGAATTCTCAATTAATATGCTGATGTATATGATTTCCACCATGTTGGCTATATGAATTGATTTCATTATAACAATGGAATGCATGTGTTGGTTGATTTGCTTACGTTGTATGTTATAACATGTGTCAACATGCTTGTATTGTTAATATTCATTCTTGTTACTCTCATATGATTATTGATATTGATTTACAAATTCTTGGGGCTATAACTTAGTCCAGGCAGTCGGTAATGGATTGAATTCGTGGTTGGCTTCTATTTACCATGAAGGACGCGTCGATGAACGCGAGTCGTGTTTTGGGTTGGCGGCAGTGGTTAAGCCACACGAAGTGTTTTATGCGCTTCATGTCGCTCAGCTTGAGATGCGCTCGTACTATTCGAGCTCGTCAATCAACCCGACTGACCGTTGATTGTTCACCTTGTATGAGTCATATCTGCTTAAACCTAGGGTACTGAACTTACCGGTGGAACCCCTGATAACCGTGGTACCTTGATCCATAAAGACTCATGAGTCGGGCATGGTGGTATGGGACACCGTGGTCGAGCTGTCGGCCTACGCTGGGGCTACAAACCTCCCCGTAGTGATCAGTGAGCACCTTTGACTCTTGAGCTGATTGTGGCAGTATGGGACACTACATTCGAGCTGTCGGCCTACTCTGATTGGTGACGAGCCCTTTATAGTGACCTCGAGCGTATTCTGAGTCTACGGGAGGCGATGACCCTTCCGTAGCGACAAGAATACATTAGGCCTGTATTGATAAGGTGATGGGGGAGCGGTGCAACGAGTGCAAGCAACAGCCTTGGCAGCCCTTGCAGCGACCTACAAATATAACATCGTATGAGATTACTAGGAGTGACGACCCTAGACAGGATCTGTGTTGGGATTGATATAAGGAAGGTATCTTAGTTTCCCAATACTGCTGTATGAATGGACTAATAACAACTCGGTAATCATTATCCATATCGCGCTGCATATGCCTGGAAGATGTGGAGCACTGAGGAACGCAAGCATGTCGTGGGTGTAAGATGGTGTCGCATGAGGGAGTATGTCGGTGAGGGCATCCATCATGTCATTTCATGCTTGCATTAACAACAGTATTTAGGAATGTTTGATTGTTTGCTTTATTATTATCGCGTGATTGATTTGATAACATGCTAATCTTTACTCTATGATTTCACTAAGCTGATCACTCACTCCCACGTTATGGGATGGTGTTCCGGACACTCACCAGTCCCTATTTTAGTTTCAGATGATGGCGATGCTTGCGAAGCAGAGCCGGACTTAATGATGATGAGGAGGATCCCTCCTATATGCAGGTTCTGATTGACGGGGTTACAGGATTACTGATTAGATGCCAGTACACTTGGTATTTTGCCTTTTACCTTCACATCTATGTATATTCTCTTCTTTCTATTTTGGAGTATACATGTATTTAGTTAACCTGGTAACATGTTCACACTCTGGAGACTTACAACAGTTCATATATTTTATATATCTATCACATTCTTCCGCTTGCTAATTTAACTGTCTCTGGAGTATGATATGCTGTTTTGGCTTAATCCACTTCATGTTTTATGCACTAATATGGCCAACATTTATCCATCATTGAAAATGTTGCATAAGTGATGTTCTGAAACTCAGGAGTTGGGTTTCTACCTGACCTCCGATTTTCAGGATGTTACAGGATCCTTGGAAACCCTAGTTCCCACCTTCGAATTGCTTAAGTTTTTTCATTAAATCTCTCACAATTACTCCCTATATTTTTTTATTAGATTCACATATTTTTCTAGTTCTACTTATAGTTGCTTTCTGAACACTCACAAGATTAGTACCCGTGGATTCAACCCCAGTCTCACCGACATTATTACTGCGTCGCGACCCTACACTTGGGGTTGCGAATAAGTTTTTGGTGCCGTTGCCGGGGACTAACAGTTGCATTTTTTTGAGATTAACTAGTTTTGCAATTAGGTTAAGATTAGGGTTTTTCTACTTTTTATTTTTAGGTTAGGGTTTTTTCTAAATTATTCTATAAACTAACTTAGCTTTCTATTTATAGGTTTAAAAACTTTCCTAATGTGTTTTTAGAAACTTTTCTTTTCCATTTTTCTTAGACTACTTTCTAATTCTAGGTTAAAAGCTTTCTATTTTATGTTTTAAGAAACTTTCCCTTTTTGTTTTTAGAAATTAGGTTGCTTTCTTATTCCTTTTTTAGAAACTAATTCACTTTCCTTTTTTTTTTCTTTTGCAGGATCCTAACATAGAACCTTCTAATTTGGTAACTTCTTTCTAATTCTCTCTCTCTCTCTCTCTCTCTCTCTCTCTCTCTCTCTCTCTCTCTCTTTCTAATTCTTAATTTCTATTTCCTTTATTTCCTTTAGGTTTAGGTTAGATTTTAAAATTGAGGGCTAAGAGGTTTGTGACAACACTCGACGTCTCTTGAGTAAAGGAGGATTGGTTGAGAGGTTACCTATCCATCATAGGATTAGACACCATTCAAGGTCCAAAGAGTTAATTAGAGTTATGGCTGCCAATCAACCAGCCAATCAACCTCCAAATCCACCTCAACCTAGGGTTGAGGAAGTATAGGATGAGAATGATGTGCATCAAGCACCCCCGCCTCGTACTTCACAAGATTATTTACAACCGGCGGGGGTGAGCACACCTTCATGCATGATTTTTTCAAAAAATATGGGATATATGGATATCAAGCTAAGGGTGATCCAACTTCTTCAAAAATTCCATGGGCTTGAATCTAAAAACCCATATTTACAGTTGAAAGAGTTTGATGAGATCATAGCTGCTTAATATTTCCCTAATGTGTCTGATGACACAGTCAGGCTGAAACTCTTTCCCTTTTCTTTAAAAAAGAAAGTTAAGACGTGGTTACATTCACTACGTCATCGATCTATTGGTAGATGGAATGATATGACCAGGGAGTTCTAAAAAGGTCGAGCTATATGTCCTTGGGGAGGGGGGAGGGATGAATAGGACTATGCCAAATAAAAAATTTATAAGCGGAATATAAACAACAGATAGCTAAATAAATATAAATAACAACCTCAAAAATCAAGTATTGAGAGGTTGATATAAACTTAGTTCTAAGGACAACCTAACATCAAAAACCAATGGCTTATGGTAGGACAACCTTACTTAAAAACTAAAACTCAAGAGGATATGAAAGAAATAGAAACAAATCTATTACAACATTCACCACACAATGCTGAAATTAAAGATTACAACATTTACATTTACAAATACATCCCACAATCTTAAACCATAAAAGATAAAGAGATAAATCACACATCCACCAAACATAGAGAATTATAGCGGTTTGCTTGTGTGTACACCAACTGTTAAAAAATAGCCACACAACTACTCCACTCCTAATACCCACTCTCTCGGGATACTAGCGTTCACTAAACAAAATAGGTTTTTTAAGGTTCACCTAAAACCTTAACAATTGTGTCTTTAGATGAGCTTACACAATTCAAAAAATCCCTCACTCTGAGATTTTTTGGATCACCTCAGACAAAACTAAAATAGAGATTTTCTGTAACAATCTCACAACCAAAAAGGAATTGAATTATAGAAAAAGAAAAATACTTATCTGTATAAAGATTTGAAAAGGCCAAGCTATATGTCCTAGAGGGGGGGGGGGGGGGGGGGGGGTGAATAAGACTGCTAAATTAAAATGATAACAGTAGAATTTAAACAATTAAAGGTGAGATAACATTATAATCAATCCACAATACTAAAATGTAAAGAAACCTCAAATGTATGAGTATTGAGAGATTAATACAAATGATATTCTAAGGATAATCTTACACCCAAAACCAAGGTTTATGGTAGGAAAACCTGATTCCTAGAAAAGTCTTTGTATCAAAAACTCAAACTTGATACAAAAGAATACATAAATAAATAAATAACAAAAAAAATGAAATCTAAGTTATTACAACATTCCCCATAATGCTTGAAATGTAAAAGATTACAACATTCACATCTACAGATACATCCCACAATATTGAATGAAAAGAGATATAGAAAATAAACCAAACATCCAAACACAAAGAATTATAGTGGTTCGCCTATGTGTACACCAACTGTTAAACAACAGCCACATAGTTAATCCACTCCTAATATCCTCACACAGTGGATATTAGCGTTCACTATGAAAATAGGTTTTTTTAGGTTCACCTAAAACCCTCACATTTTTATCTTTCAAATGGGCTTACACAATTCAAAAAACCCACACTCTGAGTTTTATAGATCTCCTTAGATAACCAAAACAATGAGATTTTTCTAGCTTAATCTCACAAGAAACCAAAAATAGAAGATTTACACAAATGTAAAATACCTGGATTTATCCTTTTACTGTAGCCCGGAAGAACTAAGTCGGATTAGAAGTTCGAATAGCAGTTCAATGTCTAATACTCACATATGAAATGGTTTTAGGTTCTAAATTGATTTTAGAGTTAAAGTACCTTGGGCTAGCTTGATTTGATTTTGATTCCAAGAAATGGGAATACCTCAGTTCCTCTTTTAAATATAATTGGAATGCAAAAATTCAAAATCAAATGCAAAGAAAGCTATAAAAAAGAGAATATTAAATGAGCACAATATAGCTTAAATAAATTACTAACTTATCTCTTAGAGTAATGTCATGATTTTACTTGAATTGAATATTAAACTCTGAAAATCATGCTCTATTTATAAGTGCAAAAGTCGCACCTTCGACTGGTCCTGTGGACACTATGATTGGTTGTAGGACCAATGGATTTTTAAAATTTTGAGTGCGATCGGATAAAGTCATTTCATGACTGGTCGTAAGCCATCCACAACTGGTCGAGGGACCTCCGTGACTCATCGTGACCTATCCATGATTGGTTGTGTGGAGTCTAAATTAGTCGCTAGAGTTCGAGTCGTGAATGCAGGACTGGTCGTGAATGAGTTGGCACTGTTCATATGACCAGTCGAGCAGTCTACAGGACTGATCGTGCCTCAACAAAAAATTTTGAAGACTCAAACAAACTTCGGACTGGTCGAGCCAGTGCTAGGACTAATCGAATAGAGTCTAGGACTAGTCCTAGAACAGACCAAAGACTTAAAATGATTCAATTGAATTATGTATCCGA
The DNA here is from genome assembly GCA_037074715.1 of Magnolia kwangsiensis. Taxonomy (NCBI): domain Eukaryota; kingdom Viridiplantae; phylum Streptophyta; class Magnoliopsida; order Magnoliales; family Magnoliaceae; genus Magnolia; species Magnolia kwangsiensis. The sequence continues at coordinate 78,311,495 of CM073578.1, forward strand.
AATGACTTACCCTAAGGTCAATCTAAGGTCTTTCATACCTTGAACATGACATATGAACATTAAACCTTCTTTTCTTCAGATGATAGATGATCTTTGAAGTTCATTAAGCTTGATATCGTGACACATAATGAAGCTTGAACTTGTGATCTCTTGAAGCGTGATTTTGTAGTACTTGAGATGTACTTCTCTTTGAGTCTTGAGTATGAAAAATTCACTTATCTTTCGATGTCACTTTAAGACATTGAGCTTTGAAGCTTAAAAGGAGTGAACAATGTACTTGATCTTGTAATTTTTTGACGTAGATCTTGTTCTTGTCTTGAAGCATTGTCCTTGAACTTGAGATGCATTGCCTTGAACAATTTAATGTGCTACACAACACACAGAAAGTGGTTTTGACACTACAAAATTTGACAATCAAAGGAGCAAGAGACCATAACACTTTTAATCTCTCCCTTTGTCAAATTTGTGACAAAACACACTCCACAGAACATAACAAATATATATACAAAGAATCATGCACTAGTTATCAAAATAAACCAGTTACAGCCTGGTTAAAGAATCATGCACCGGTTATCATCAACTTTCATCAACACTACTCCCCCTTACTTAACTCCTCCCCCTTTTTCAATAAAATAAAATAAATAAATCTACATATCCACAATCCATGCCAATATACCAATATATATATATATATATATATATATATATATATATATATATATATATATATATATATATATATATATATATATATATATATATATATATCACAATCACCACATTCTCCACATATATATATTAGACATGTCAAACTTCTCCCCCCTTTTGTCACAATATGACAAAGGAAGGAATCAAGATATGACAAAATATATAAAAGAGTAATAAGGAAGCGAACAAGTTAAGAAATAAGCAAATAATGTGCAAACAAACTCATGATACAAATTCATGAACCAGCATGAACCAAATTCATCCAAAGTCAGTCATACAAACTAAAAGAAAACAAAGTATCATAAGAGTTATTACAGGCCATAAAAAAACTTAATCAGTTCCAGAAGAGGAAGCAGGAATAGATGGATCAATTTGGTGTAAACTCTTGTTAATGCACCTCATATATTTGTGCATATAAGCAAACTGAGAATCCTATGTTACTCGTATTTGAGTCACTTGTTCCTTAAGACAATGCAACCTTTCAACAAAATCAGAAGGCTAATAGCCAGGGTCAACCTCAGAATCTGATTTAAGCTCATTAAATATATCATTCATGTTAACATCATCATATAAACCACCTTCTTCTTCATTCACTACTTCAGCTCCACCACCACCCACATCTACTTGGCCTTTAGCCAATCACAACTTCATCTTATTTATATTTTTGTTGTTGAAGATGAGGTGATGAATGGGTGCCTCTGCAACAGGCATAGCTACTAACATATGAGTGGCTAACACAGTCATAAGGTATGCAAAAGGAATATTACTATGGCTAGGATGGAGACGGAATTGGATAATGAAATGATAGATTAACAAAGGAAGACAAACGTTAGTACCAAATATGATGGAATGTAAAATCTAAACCATGAAAGTAATGAGTTAGGATAGACATTTGAAATAAAAATCCTGTGAAGGACTTTATATCAGGGTAATAAGTACTTGGAAGCAAGTGCATTCCCATTCTGATTCCATTATACATCCATGTTGCATAATGCTCTAGTAAGCATACATTTTTGAATCAGATGGTTTCTCAACTAGAGAACTAATAAGAATACCTTCATCATTGATAGGTATGTCCATAAGGCTAGATATCGGATGACGATCAACTTCAAATGAGCTTTCTTTAATAGTAATTTTAAAAGTTAAATTTTCTGTAGAGAAACCAGAAATGCATGCGAACATATACTGTGCAATAGACTGGTATGCCGACCTACCCCAATGTAGAATGTTATCCCATCCTACAGATTGGAGAATTGCAAAGATATCAAAAGGAGAAATATGTTCAACATCTATAGGTCGCTCAACTATCACATTGCGCAACCACAAATCCTGTACATAGGGAGGATCATCTTCGGGTGACCGAAGGTGGCGCCGTGTGATAGGTGTCAATCTAGAAGATGACATACCACGAGAAGTTTTCTTCCTACATCTAGCATCCATTTGTAACTAAGAATATAAAAAATCAAGAGATTATAAAGGACGTAGAGTGGGGTTTTGCTAGATCAAATTTTATAAAAGAAAACCCCAAAAACTCAAGAAAACACAAAATAAATTACTCCAAGATTGAAAATGAAGTAATATTGGCTTGAATCTACAAGAAAAATATAAATGATGCACTAACCTTAAAGTTCTAGGAAGGTGGGTACGACTGGCCGGGCGTAAGCTCATTGGAGAAGAAGAGAAAATGGGGGAAAAAAGGGTTTTTTCCCAAATTAAAAGCACTAGTGCACTACACGATTGGTCGTGGGACGTCCTGGACCAGTCATGCCACGACTGGTCAAGTACGTCCTCGACTGGTGGTGTACACATAAAAATATGTATTTTTCACATAATTTTGAAATTGAAACAAATAAATTAACAAATATATATGCTATAATACAGAAATGCATGAATAATCAATTTAAATTGCACATTCTAAGATCAAACTTCAATTTATTAAACCTACTTTTGTCGAGAAATTTAGTGAAAATGTCAGCAAGTTGAGTCTCGGTCGGAATGTATTCCAAGGAAATTTTCTTTTCTTCCACTAATTCATGAATGTAGTGATATTTAATGTCAATGTGCTTGGTTCGTGAATGCTGGATTGGATTTTTAGATATATTAATTGCACTGGAATTATCACAATATAAAACCATTGAATCCTGTGTAATTCGGTAATTGCTTAACATTCTATTCACTCATACAAGCTGAGTACATGCATTTCAAGCTACGATGTATTCAGCTTCAGCAGTTGAGAGTGATATAGAACTTTGTTTCTTGCTAAACCAAGAAACTAAACAGTTTCCAATATAAAAATAACCACCACTGGTTGATTTTCTATCATCGATATTACCAGCCCAATCAGTATCTTTATAACCAGCCAGTTGAACACTAGTATCATGTGGATACCAAAGACCCAGATTAGCTGAACTTGCAACATATTACGTAATCCTCTTAACAACAGTTAAATGAGACTCTTTAGGGTCAAATTGATATTTAGTACAAATACTAACGCTAAAAGAAATATCAGGTCTACTTGCAATTAAATAAAGTAAATTGCCAATCGTACTACGATATAATTTTGGATCCACACTTTTACCTGCAGAGTCTTTTGAGAGTCTTAATGTTGTACTCATACGAGTATCAAAATTCTTACCATTCTCAAATCCAAACTTTTTAATTAAGTTTCGAGCATATTTGGTTTGAGAAATAAAAATACCATCTGGTTATTATTTTACTTGCAACCCTAGGAAATAATTAAATTCTCCAACCATGCTCATTTCAAATTTAGATTTCATAAGAACTGTAAACTCAATAGTCATGTTAGTATAGGTAGATCCATAAATAATATCATCAACATAGATCTGCACCATTAAGATATGATCATTATGTTTCTTAACAAAAAGAGTCTTATCAATACTTCTCATTAAAAAATTATGACATAGTATAAAATTAGTCAAAATTTTGTACCATGCCCTGTGTAAGCCCTGTATCCTATACCGTACCATTCCGTAGACTTCGACGATCTTCCCGATCAAATTCCGGCAACCTTTGACCCTTAACCGGTATTTGCGCGTGACCTTATTCACATGTCATCAACCCGATTCGACTCAACCTAAGATCTTTACCATAGCGACCACGCCATCACTGCGGTTCCAATGCCGCGACTCACGCGCCGAGGCGATACCCTGGTCAGGTGATGTGGGCCAGCGTTCGGTGTGAGGAAAACGCCACGTGTTGCAAAATCTAAGAGAATCTCTATGACTTGTCATATCAATCCATCAATCTCAACATGTCAAGTACACATCATGTTTCACCCTTTCCCATATAAGCCCCAAATTCAAAACGTTTCTTACAAGCCCATACCTTTCTTACACAAAATACCTCCAAAATCAAAAAAGTATCTTACATACCCATCACCACCACATCATCACCCATCACTCTCTCTCTCTCTCTCTCTCTCTCTCTCTCTCTCTCTCTCTCTCTCTCCCCCTTTACAAGTCTCTCTCTCTCATTTTCAGACTCAATTCCAAGCAAGAGAATCACCATACGTCCAAGCCCTCCCATGGAGAGAAAAATGCATATGTGAGGCCCACCTTTTCATCCTAGCCATCCATTTCTCATCTTCCTCCATCAAAGAGAAGCACAAGGAGACCGCCAAGCCGAGGGAGCAAGAAGATTAAGCGGTGGGTGCTTTGATAGAGTAGTTTTCATATTTTTGAGATGGGCCAAGTGAGGCCAACCGATTAATGGTTTGGATCTCACTTGGGACCCTAAGATGTGGACAATGGCCCACTTTGATCATCATGATCATTCCATGATGGGGCTAATCTCCATAGACCCCATCATGATGTTTATTTCCTTGCATTAAATAGGTCATCTAGATCGTCTATATTGGTGGGGAAAGGATCTCCACCATTGATTTTTTTATTTTGATGGACCCATGTGTAATGGGACCCACTTGATGTATGATTGAATGCAAGGGAGGGCCTATAGGGTCGGGGTGCCTCCATGTAACATCCCGAAAATCGAGGGTCGAGTAAAAACCCAACTCCCGAGTTTCAAAATGTTATTTATGCAACATAGATATGTATGATTGAATGTTGTCTGTGTTAATGTATTAAACATGAGTGAAATTAAGCCAGAACAGCAAATCATACTCCAGAGACAGTTAAATTAACAAGCGGAAGACTGTGATAGTATGTATAACATATATAAACTGTTGTATATCTCCAGAGTGTGAACATGTTTCCAGGTTATATACATACATGTATACTCCAAAAGTAAACAAAACGAATATATATGAGTGCACTAAAAATATAAAATGACAAGTGTCAAGGCATCTAATCAACCTCCCTGTAATCCCGTCAATCAGAACACGCATATAGGAGAGATCCTCCTCATCATTATCAAGTCCAGCTCCGCTTCTCAAGCAGCGCCATCATCTGCAACCAAAATAGGGACTGGTGGGTGTCCGGAAACACCATCTCATAACGTGGGAGTGAGTAGCTAACTCAGTGGAATAATAGAGCAAGGATTAACATGTTCTCAAATCAATCATGCGATAATAGTAAAGCAGTAAATCAAACAATCTTAATACTTTTGTTAATGCAATATGACATGACATGATGGATGCCCTCACCGAAGTTCTCCCTCATACGACACCATCTTCGTCCGCGGCATGCGTGCATCCCGCTCAGTGCTCCACATCTTCCAGGCACATGCAATGTGATGGTGATATGATTACCGAGTTATTATTAGTCCATTTCATACAGCAATATTGGGAAACTAAGGTACACTACCCAATGCAATAATCCCTTGGGGAAGGAAATTCTAAGGGGTGTGTTGGTGTATTCTAAGTTCGACCTGAGGGATTTATAAGTTTTTCCTAAGAGTGAATGGTTCTAAGTTACATAAGCTTCCTGAGAGTTACTAAAGGAGAGGATCTACCTAAAGAAGGGAGTCCCATTCCAAGTAAATCTAACCTGCTATTCCTTAGCATGTACAGGCTTTACACCACTTAAGGTAACTAGTAGGCTAGTCTGTAACTCAGTAGCTATAATCCAAAGCCTAAGATTATACGGTAAATGGTTCCATACCATTACTAATACAGGGAATTGCTCTATCGCTTAGGGTCAAGATTGTCTAAATGGAATTGACTTTTCTATATAGTCAGATCCTTCAAATCTAGGAGTGCTAACTCTAGGTCCAAAATGCCAATGGCCTATATGGCCAGTAGCATTAAGTTGTATTAAATGGAACTGCATTCCTAATCCCATATTGGGATAGGGAGTGGCATGCTTGGTAGGAGGGTGGGGTGGGATAAAAACTAATTTTGTAGGCTTAATCCTGGGATTTATAATATGGTAGTGGTAACCACAGGATACTCCCAACCTAGGGACAATACCTTACAGCGAACGAAACGGCATGCATTCCATCTAACCAAATTCGACTTTATTAAGCCCAAACCACTAATACAAACACATTTTCCACCTCTGACCTCACTAAACCTAACAACAACAAAACACAGAAATCTCAAAACAGTAATCAAACAAGCGAAGAACGTGGAGGAATGGGATGGGTAAGCAGGTTTCCATGAGTTTGAGGATCAAATAAAAGGGACATGAGAGAGAGGACGATGGAAAAGGAGAAAAAGGCTAAAATAACCTTAACAATGGCCATGGAAAGCGGAGGAAATGCTGAGAAATGGTTGCCCAAATGGACAGAATGAAATCTAGGCGTTGTAGAGGGATGCATCAAGCTCCCCTAGGATGGATTTTCAGAGAGAAAAGAGAATGAAAAAGGGGAATGGAGCACCTCACAATTTCAGCTCAATTTGGAGGTTTTAAGAGCTCCAAACGACGAGATTTGCAAGAGGGAAGGCTGCAAACTTCAATGGAGTGATGGAGTGGGGTCTTTTTTAGCCAAGAATGGATTTGGGAGTGGTTTGGAACCACGGTTTTAAGAGAGGATAGCTAGAAAATGAAAATGGAGCTAGGGGAGGGGCTGTTTGTAAAGGAAGTACCCTATTTAGGGGTTTTCTATGGACGAACACTACATGGAGGGCGTACACTACCCAAAATAGGGCGTGCGCCCAGTTTTCACATCAAGTGGGCCCCACCAGACGGCGATGCATTGCAGAACCGGCGATGGCATCGCCGACTGTCCCATGATCTGGTCGGTGGACCACATGGGTCTGGTCCCCCATGGTCCAGGGACTCCAAATAACTATGGGCCCCACCTTTGTTCATTGTATATTGACCTATAGAGGCCCAAACATGCGTTTGGGGCTTTTTGGAGCCAATCTGTAATCCCGAATACAATTCCCTATCATGCAACATATGATTTTGGGATAGAAGGAGCTAATACATCCATCTAGCCCATTAGTTGCTAAAGATCGCAAACTTAGAATGGCCTAATGACCAGTTTTCATGAAATTTTACTATTCACTGTAAAATTTTATCGAAGTAGGATTTTATATCATTTTCACATTAGGATCAATGCCTAATATGAAAAGAATAGGAAAGAATTGAATAATGGAGTGGTGAGAGGAAGAATTTCAAAGAATTTAGGTGAAACGGGATTTTTTTAAGCCCTAGCGATTGAATGCAAGGGTTGTGGTTGTCCCACAGCCCAAGGATTCACTTTATAGGTTTAGAATCATTCAATGAACGTCTCAACCCACCTACCTACAACCTAGGAGCTACTTAGGTCGCTTCACGCGACCCTAAATGCGTTACGGACTCGATCGCGCGATCGATACGAATAGACTTCGCCTATTGGCGAATCTGTAATCCTATAGGTGTTTCTAGACCTTTCTCGCACCCACCTAAGTCAAAGGAAGCGACAGCGTACGTCGCATGACCATAACCCAGGCCCAGTTTAATCCAAATCATGCTCTGATACCATCTGTAACATCTCAAAAATCGGAGGTCGAGTAAAAATCCGACTCCCGAGTTCCAAAATGTTATTTATGCAACATAGATATGTATGATTGAATGTTTTCTATGTTAATGTATTAAACATGAGTGAAATTAAGCTAGAACAGCATATCATACTCCAGAGACAGTTAAATTAACAAGCGAAAGACTGTGATAGTATGTATAACATATATAAACTGTTGTATATCTCCAGAGTGTGAACATGTTACCAGGTTATATACATACATGTATACTCCAAAAGTAAACAAAACGAATATATATGAGTGCACTAAAAATATAAAATGACAAGTGTCAAGGCATCTAATCAACCTCCCTGTAATCCCGTCAATCAGAACACGCATATAGGAGAGATCCTCCTCATCATTATTAAGTCCAGCTCCGCTTCTCAAGCAGCGCCATCATCTACAACCAAAATAGGGACTGGTGGGTGTCCAGAAACACCATCCCGTAATGTGGGAGTGAGTAGCTAACTCAGTGGAATAATAGAGCAAGGATTAACATGTTCTCAAATCAATCATGCAATAATAGTAAAGCAGTAAATCAAACAATCTTAATACTGTTGTTAATACAATATGACATGACATGATGGATGCCCTCACCGACGTTCTCCCTCATATGGCACCATCTTCGTCCGCGGCATGCTTGCATCCCGCTCAGTGCTCCACATCTTTCAGGCACATGCAATGTGATGGTGATATGATTACCGAGTTATTATTAGTCTATTTCATACAGTAATATTGGAAAACTAAGGTACTTCCCTTATATCAATCCCAACACAGATCCTGTCTAGGGTCTTCACTCCTAGTAATCTCATACGATGTATATTTTGTAGGTCGCTGCAAGGGCTGTCAGGGCTGTTGCTCGCACTCGTTGCACCTCTCCCCCATCACCTTATCAACACAGGCCCACTGTACTCTATTGCTACTGAAGGGTCGTCGCCTCCCGTAGTCTTAGAATACGCTCGCGGTCTCTAAAAAGGGCTGCCAGGACTGTTGCACGCACTCGTTGCTCCGCTCCCCCATCACCTTATCAATGTAGGCCGACAGCAAAAATATAGTGTCCCATACCACCATAATCTACTCACGAGTCATAGGTGCTCACTGGTCACTATGGAGAGGTTTGTGGCCCCAGCGTAGGCCGACAGCTCGACCACGGTGTCCCATACCACCATGCCCGGCTCATGAGTCTTCGTGGATCAAGGTACCATGGTTAACAGGGTTTACAATGGTAAGTTTAGTACCCTAGGTTCAAGCAGTTATGACTTATACAGGGTGAACATACAACGGCCAGTCGGGTTACTTGACGGGCTCGACTAGCACGATCGCATCTCAAGTCGAACGACATGAAGTGCGTGAAACACCTCACGTGGCCTAACCACTGCCGCCAACTCCAGAACACGGCTCGCGTTCATCGATGCATCGTTCGTGGCAAAGATAAGCCAACCACGAATTTGCTCGGTTACCGACTGCGTGGACTAGGTATAGTCCCAAACACATATGAATTCACATCAGCAATTCATGTAAGAGTATTGGAAATGAAATACAACCATGTGAGCATGTTAACACATGTTATAACATACAACTTAAGTAAATCATCAAGTACATGCATTTCATACATATAATGAAATCATGCATATAGCTAACATATAGGAAATCATTTACATCAGCATATTAATTGAGAAATCAATCTCAAACTAATTCATAACACCATCTAATTCAATACATACTAATACAAGCATTTATACAAACACTTACACTACACACTTAAGTCTACATATAGTATGTCGACTCAAAGTGCGCATTTAGGCGAATCTCTTCGCCAAACTAATTATGCACGTAATCCTAACATTCTAATGTGACAAGAAGCCATGTTAATCACATCAGCAAATAATGGATGAAAACAGTATTTCCTACAAATGACTATAATGCCCTAAATCTCATATTCTTCGAAAGTTTACGAAACAGGAAACGGACAGCAGGTTGTACATGTCAAACGGCGTTGCCATCGATAATCTACTATTAAACGACATTAAAAGCGTTGGAAACAGTCAATCAAAGTGTCTAATATTCGCACCTTATCTCTTATAGGTGAAGCGATTCGAACGGAGCGTATACGCTTCGTCTACGGCGACTGGGCAACCTGATTTACAAGATCCATCAGCTACCAGGCTATGGAAACTAAGAATCATCAAATCAGAAACTAACTAGGGTATTTTTTTACCTAGAAAAGTGAAGAAATCACCGGCAAGGTGATTGGAGCGTGTTGCTTAATCGCGTGCAATAAGTGGCACAGCAGCAGGAAAATTCTCTCCTACTCTCTCTCACAAACTCTCACCTTTTCTCTCTCCCAATCTAGGGTTTTTCTGAAATTCGGATGGGAGAGGGGAATGAGGGTTTCAACCCCTTTTATAAGCCCAAATGTGCCCAAAATAGGCTCGGGTACAATGTATACTTGAGATATATCCAAATCGGGGTTGTTTCAGTCCAAAAGGACATTTCTGGTGGTCCCCTGGCCGAACGCGATCGGACTTAAGTTCATGCTCGTCGGAGGTTGCTCACATCCCGTTTTCAGTCCATCAGTGTTCGTAGATCGCCCGTGGCGGTCCAGTTTCAATTCAGCGGTCACCGCACGTAGATCAGGCCTACAAGTCTCGTGATATGAAATAGAAATTTTTCCTGATCCGAGGGTGTAATTTGGCTGAATTCTGACGGTCAGAACGCTTAATACTGACGCGTCAAGTCGTGTGCCAGATTTGAATTTTAAATTCCAAATCTAACCCTATTCTCACTCTCTTTAGTCCAGGCTCAATGAAATAGCCTGCGAATGTCGGTTGGACTTGATTTTTGAAATGATTGTCAAGTCCAGCAAGGCGGTTCTAACGGTCTAAGATTGTAGGTATCGAACTTTCGACGCACGGTCTAGATCCAATACAAAGTATCAAAGAGGTCCAGAGAACAAACCGGCTTAGAGTTTGATCTGAGGTTTTAGAGTATTATAGCATCATTGGTTCTACTCGCTTTGGGCCTTGTAGAACGTATTTAAAGCGGTCAGGGACCATTTCCCAGCTACTCTAGCGTTACGCTAGCTAACTTATGCTTAGTTTCTAAAGGAATTAATCCTAAGTGATTTCTTTGGCTATGGAATTGGGTTCTGAGCGATTTTCCAGGTGTTTTAGTTGACCCCTTGCCTAAGGACGTCTAATCCCAGATTAGCCAAAATCTGGGGTGTTACACTCCATCACACGCGTCCTACTCTATTTCTCTCTCTCTCTCTCCCTCTCTCTTTCATATTTTTTTTGTATGATGATGTGGCCGACCCAGATGGGCCCCACCATGATGTATGTAATTTAGCTAAGCCATTTGTAAGTGGGGCCCACTTTATAAGCATTGTATCCACACCACCCATCATTTGGTGGCCCACGTGGGCAGCCCACCTGAAAATACACAGCCGTCCAGCGTCCCTGGACACTGGACATTGAAAGGAAAACACAAATATTAGCCTTGGTTCGAGGTTATTTGGGTGGACTGCTTGTGTAGGCCCCACCATGACGTATGTTGTTAATCCACGCCGTCCATTCCATTCTCTGGATCCTTTTACCCATTGAGTCGAAGGATGAATCTGATCTGAGTATCTAGCTGGCCATAGCATAGCAAATAGTGGCTTTACCATTGAAATTCACCCTGACGTTTCTGTACCCCAAAATATGTTGAATATTGGACTCGTTCGGATTGTCTTGAGCTATGGGGATCAATGGCGTTGTCGGATTTCTCTGATGTGGGACCCACCTGTGAAAAAACACAAGAAAGAAATAATAATAATAATAATAAATACAACATGCAGCAGCATTGCTGCTGCTGTTGTCAGAGGCGCTGTCAGCGCCTGCGCTGGGACGGAGGACGATCGGACAGTGACCTATGGCTCCAGCCGTGGGCCCCACCATGATGTATTTATACCATCCAATCCGTTCATGAGGTGGGCCACTCCCTGAAGTGGACCCCTTCCAAATTCCAGCCACATCCAACGCTCAAGTGGCCCACAAAATAGGAAATAACGTGATTAAATGGCTGCCATTGAGACCCATTTTTGGGTCCACAGAAGTTTTGAATTTATATGATATTTGTTTTTGTTCCTCATTCAGGTCCGTGTGACCTTACCAATGGTTTAGATGCTACACAAACGTTATGGTGGGCCCCACATGGGACCCACAATGATGCATGTGCTTTATTCATACCGTCCACTGGTAGTGGACGGTTGAACCCACACATGTGTTATATACCACACCGTCCATAGACAGTGGAACCCACCACAATGCATGTGTTTTATACATGCAGTCCAACCATTCTTTAGGGACAGTGGGTCCCGCTACTATGATGACAAGAGAAAGTTCTGTGGGTCCCCTTAATGAATATGTTATATCCTCTATCCATACATCTGGACGGTGGACCCTACTTTGATGTATGTGTTTTATGAATGCAGGCCCACGTGTATTGATGTATGTACGACCACCACCTCTGTGAGGCCCATACATGATGTATGTGTTATATCTCAACTGTCCATCCAATTGGCAAGCTTTCTTTGAGGCCTGAAGCTAAAAAAAAATAAGACATATTTAGGATCAGGTGGACCACATGATAGACAGCAATGGGTTTGAATGTCCACCATTAAACCTTTAGTAATTTTAATGGTGGAAATTCTTATCACCACCTATATGTGGGTCTGACCCATTTGATATATATACATGACTCGTGTGATGTAGCCCACTTGCCATATTTATGGCCCATTGTTGAGGCCCACCTTGGTATACATATAAGACCCAAAAGATTAGTCCCATTTGATGCATTCTAAGGCCCACAGGTTATGACCCATTGCAATGCACATAAGGCCCATTGGTGCGGCCCATTGATGTGGCCCACTTGATGAATATAAGGCCCATATGATTTGGCCTATTTGATGTATTTAAGGCCCAATGGGATGTACCTGAGGTCTATTGCAATGTATGAACCCAACATGGTTTATGTAATGATGTTTATGACGGTCGTGCCTTAGGAGTAATGTTGGTTTGACGTCCACATTGCAAGTTTAGTGTTGGTTAATGTTCGCATTATGACTCTCCCAAGGGCCCATTGATAGGTCGTCTAGGCCCATCTGCGTTGTAAGGATAGTTTATTACCTTATAACATGTTTAGTATAGTTCTGTGATTCATGATCATACACATCATATGTATGCTTGATATGAGAAGTGATTGATCATAGCATGTGCCTTCGGGCAGATTGTTTAGGAGCTCCCGGTTAGGCAGTGTTGCCCCACATGAGTGCACGATACGCGTAGGATTACCGCATGACTGGATAGTGCGATTCATGCATTCGCATTGTGTGATATGGTTACTGTACGCCCTAGCGACATCAGGGCTGTAGCCTCCACAGGCGTATCGTGGATGATAGGATTGGATATCGAAAATCTTGTTCTACATGGGGTGCTATAGATATCCTTGGGTGAAAGTCCCTAAACCCTTATGGTATTAAGAGGTTGCTCTAACGTCTAAACCGAGTGGGTGCATGAGTGTCGAGTGTCGATTACTAGATGGTCACGCTTTTCACTATGTTGTGGTCAGTTGGAAAGGGGTGAAACCTTACCCGCCTCAGAGTAGGGGGCAATGCTAGGCTGAGTTTAACCAGTCGAGGAATGGGTTCGCTATTGACGAGTCGAGCCCGATATTGGCAGATGGATAGTGAGGTCTCTTCCACTTACCCCATTGCGCGTGATGTGACGATAATCTGGTTTAGAGTGTACTTGACCCCAGTGATATTCCAGAGTTGAGCTGTATTGATATATAGACTTAGATGAGGATTTGTATACTTGAGTTATATTTCGCATCGCATGGCCTTGGTATGGTCGACATCATTCATGCTCTGCACCGCATGGCCTCAGTACGGCTAATGGTATTCTTGGCTTTCATCAACATGTTCCACATTCCTCTGATACTGCATGATCATATTACTACCTCGCGCACACACTTTCACCACCCTCTAAGCTTTTCATAAGCTTATGTATGAATGTTGCGTGCAGGTGACGTTGGGACGCAGCAGCGCTGAGGCAGGAGCACTTTGCAGATCATCTTGGAGCTTTTATTTATCATCATTGTATTTCTCTTTATGTTCATTGTACTTATAAAGTTTTTTATCATAGTAGAAATGTAATGGAGTTTTTAGTTGTTGTTTGTGGGTTATGTCTTTGGTTATACTTATTACGAATCAAACTGATATTAAAAATCCTCCTCGTAGCATCATAAGATTGGAACCTGGCGAATGGGTGCTAGGAGCCGAGAATGGGGTTCTACGGAGTTGTCGGTGACTGATTCGGTGATAGGAAATTTTGTGAGCCCGATTTTTGAGTTTGGGGCGTAACAGAAGTTGGTATCAGAGCATAACTTGAGAATAACTAAGAATAATATTACATGTCTGCTATGAGTTTAGAGTAACTAAGTCCTGAAGTTCGGATAGTCTAGAGATCTTTTATTGTCGACCCTTAACGTGCGTGCCTTCGAGAGCTTTTAAAAGTTGATAGGCACCTTTGCTCTTTCATGTAGGACATGGCGCTTGGGAGAGTGACCTAATCGACTCCCTCACCACCACCTGAGACTCCCTCTCCACCACCTGCGGCTCTCGCCCTACCACCTACGATGCCCACTCCACCACCAGAGATTCCTACTGCCCTGCCTATGGATGGAGCTCCTCCACCAGAGATCGGTGTGGACCCGATCGTATCCGTGAGTGCCTCCTAGTTGCAGAAGATGTTACAGACTGTGACGGCTGCACTTCAGGGACAAGGCAGGCACCCCTTATTTTACCGGCCCAGGCAAAGTAGGAGCGCGCGAGTACCCTCCTTTATGAGTTTTGATGGATCGATCCCCCATGTTTCTAGGGTGAGCCAGACCCGACGGTAGCTGAGAGGTGGCACGCCGATGCAGAGAAGATATTCGAGACCATGGCATGTACGACTGAGCGGCGAGTTTAACTAGCTATGTTTCTTCTCCACAGTGAGGCTGAGCATTGGTGGACATCAGTCTCCCGAGTAGCAGGTGCCGACTTTGTGTTGACATGGGAGGATTTTGTGGATTGGTTTGACCGACAGTATTTTTCAGATCACATCCGATAACAGCGAACGTTGGAGTTTGAGGCCTTGGTGAAGGGTGATATGACAGTGGCTCAGTATGCAGCTCACTTTGTAGTACTGTCTAGATTTGCACCCTATCTGGTAGATGATGAGGAGCAGAGAGTCTGCCACTTCGAGGATGGCTTGTGTTACGGTCTTTGAAGCTGTGTTATTGGGTATGAGCTCCCGACTTCTAAGGGAGTGGTATAGAAGGCCCAAAATTTTGAGGCTGAGTGGGCCAATTCTCAGTTTGATCACGGTCAGAGGAGAGACTAGAAAAAGCAGGCTCCTTCCAGTGATTCCCAACAGCGTCGACCATAGTAGATGCGCACAGGTCGCCCAGCCTTTCGAGCGCTAGCAGCACCTTCAACACTACCTCCGAGGCAGTTCACCGGCACTTATTTTATGTGCGGTGCGACAGGACACCGTATGTGGGAGTGTCCTAGCCCCCAGCAGCAGCAGAGAGGTCAAAAATAGCCTCCACCACAACAGCAGTAGAGACCCCCACAGCAGCAGCGACAGCAGCCCCCACCACCGAGGCCACCTCAACAGCAGCATCAGCACCAGCCTCCGAGGCCATAATAGCAGAGGTAGCAGTTTCGACCACCTCAGCGACCTCAGTAGTAGCAGTAGCACGCTTAGAGAGGACAAATACCTCCCCAGCCGACTCAGGCTAGGTTCTATACGGTTCAACAGGATCCGCAGTCATTTGGAGGGGTTGTCGAGGGTATGCTTTTAGTCTCTGCATGCACTGCACGTGTGTTGTTTGATTTTGGTGCATCGCATTCTTTTGTGGCTGAGATTTTCTACCGATCGACTAGCTTGCCATTGGAGTCTGCTCGTGAGGGTCTATCAGTATTGACTCCCTTGGGGAAGAATGCAGTGTTGGGCCAATTTTGCTCGTCTTGCCCCATTCTAGTTGGGAATACCTTTTTGCCTGTCGATCTGTTTGCATTGCCGATGTTTGAGTTTGATGTCATCTTGGGCATGGATTGGCTTGGCGAGTACTATGCCATATTGGACTACTTCGTGAGGACAGTCACGTTCTGTATACTCGGAGTGACGCAGTTCCAGTTCATTGCAGAGCCCAGAGGAGAGCCATTGGCATGCTTAATGTCGTGTGCCATAGAGGAGACCATAGTGGTGAGCATCAACCATTTGCCTATGGTTTGTGATTTTCCTGATGTGTTGCAGGAGATTTCGGGATTACCGCCTCGTTGAATCACTGAGTTTCAGATTGATCTCGTGCCCAATACCGTGCCTATTTCGAAGGCCTCGTATCGTATGACACCGTTGGAGTTGTGGGAACTGCAGAACAGTTGGACGAATTGGGCGAGTTAGGTTTTATCCGTCGGAGCAGTTTGCCGTGGGGAGCGCCGGTACTCTTCATGAAGAAGAAGGATGGCTCGTTGAGGCTCTGCGTAGATTACCGCGAGCTCAATAAAGTCACGATCAAGAACAGGTACCCGCTCCCGAGGATTGATGATTTATTTGATTAGCTGTAGGGTGCACAGTTCTTTTTGAAGATTGACTTGCGTTCCTGTTATCATCAGATTTGGGTCAGAGAGGAGGACATTCCAAAGATAGCTTTCAGGACATGCTACCGTTATTTTAAGTTTCAGGTCATGTCCTTCGGACTGATCAATGCACCCGCGGTATTCATGCAGTTGATGAACGAGGTCTTCTACCCATATCTTGATCAGTTTGTTGTAGTCTTCATCGATGACATTCTGATCTATTTGAGGACCTATGAGGAGCACGAGCAACACCTGGAGATTACGTTGCAGACCCTCCGTGCACACCAGCTATATTCGAAACTGGAGAAGTGCGAGTTCTGGCAGGAGGAGGTGGAGTTCCTTAGTCACATGGTGATGAGGGAGGGTGCCACAGTGGACCCCTCGAAGGTCGAGGTAGTGCATCAGTGGGGCCAACCCACGAACACTTTTGAGATCTGCAGTTTTCTTGGTTTGGCGGGCTACTACCGGTGTTTCAATGAGGGCTTCTCTCATATTCCAGCCTCGCTAACCAGGTTGACTCGGAAGGGCGCAGAGTTTATTTGGAGCGACTCGTACGAGCGAGCATTTATGGAGTTGAAGGACCGTCTGACGTCCACTCCTGTCCTCACTCTTCCCTCTGGGAGTGACGGATTTATTATATTTACTGATGTCTCGCATATTAGTTTGGGTGTTGTCCTGATGCAGCACGGGAGACCAGTGGCCTTCACGTCTCATTAGCTCAAGGTCCATGAGCTGAACTATCCCACGAATGATTTGGAGCTGGCTGCAGTTATCTTCGCACTGAAGGTGTGGAGACACTATTTCTATGGGGTCAGGTTCGAGCTCTTCTCCGACCACAAGAGCTTGAAGTACCTCTTCTCGCAGTTTGAGTTGAATATGAGGCAAAGGGTCTGGATGAAGCTCTTGAAGGACTATGATTTCAAACTTTAGTACCACCCGGGCAAGGCGAATGTGATGGCAGATGCCCTCAGCCGTCAGCCACGAGGTTTGGTGGTGCATATGATGATCCGGGAGTGGAGGATGCTTGAGGATATCGCAGAGTATAATTTGAGTTCCGCTTGTAGTTTTCTATCATGTAGTTATTGAGCCTGTCGATTCAACCCTCTCTTATCACAAGGGTGATCGAGGCTCAGCAGGCTGATGAGTCGTTACAGAGTTATGTGGCTGAGGCAGCATCTGAGAGTCAAGCAGATTGACAAATTGGTACAGACGGTGGACTTCGCTTCAAAGGCTGATTATGTATCCCGGATATTCCTGATTTACGCAGAGATCTTATGACCGAGGCACATCGATTGTGATTTTCTATCCACCCTGGCTCGATGAAGATGTACCGTGACATGAGGCGACAGTTTTTTGGGTGGAGATGAAGCGTCAGATCGCTAGTTTTGTGGCCGAGTGTGACACGTGCCAGCGTGTCAGGCCGATTATCAGAGCCCCTTAGTCTATTGCAGCCGTTGAGCGTCCCGATGTGAAAGTGGGAGCACGTGTCGACAGATTTCATTATGGGCTTATCGAGGACTCAGCGCGGTCATGACACCATTTGAGTTGTTGTGAATCATCTGACGAAGTCGGCACATTTCCTTGCAATGCGTGTGACATGGTCTATGGACTGGCTTGTGAGGTTATTTATCGAGGAGGTTGTGAGACTGCATGGTGTTCCAGTCTCGATCATTTCTGACCGAGATTCGAGGTTCACGTCTCAGTTTTGGGAGAGCTTCCAGAGAGTGATGGGGACTAATTTACAGATCAGCACCGCGTACCATCCGCAGACCGATGGTCAGAACGAGTGAATCAACCAGATCCTTGAGGATATGCTTCGGGCTTGCACGATTGATTTCGAGGGTAGCTGGGATGAGCATCTACGATTGACTGAGTTCGCGTACAATAACAGTTACCAGGCGACCATCGGCATGACTCCTTTTGAGGCAGTATACGGCAGACCATGCAGATCA
The DNA here is from genome assembly GCA_037074715.1 of Magnolia kwangsiensis. Classification (NCBI taxonomy): domain Eukaryota; kingdom Viridiplantae; phylum Streptophyta; class Magnoliopsida; order Magnoliales; family Magnoliaceae; genus Magnolia; species Magnolia kwangsiensis. The sequence goes on from CM073578.1 coordinate 78,329,745, forward strand.
CCGAGTTGTTGGACCGAGGTTGGAGAGCTCCGTCTCCTAGGTCCTGAGCTTGTGCAGGAGATGTTAGAGGCTATTGATATCATCAGGCAGAGGATGTGCACAGCTCAGAGCCGGCAGAAGAGTTTTGCTGATCGTTGGCATCGTCCCTTGGAGTTTGATGTAGGGGATCATGTGTATCCCAAGGTCTCACCCATGAAGGGCGTAGTTCGATTTGGAGCGAAGGGTAAGCTTGCCCCGAGATTCATAGGACCTTTTGAGATCATTGGACGCGTTGGCGCCATGACCTATCAGTTTGCCTTGCCACCTCAGTTTTTTGGCGTCCACAACATTTTTCATGTTTCTATGTTAAGGAAGTGTGGGTCAGACATAGTTCCCGTTATTGATTGGCAGCCGCTGGAGGTTCATGAGGACGCTTCTTACATTGAGCAGTCAATTCGTATCCTTGATTAGAAGGAGTAGGTCCTCCGGACCAAGGTCATTCCTTTGGTGAAGGTTTAATGGGGTCACCATTCTATAGAGGAGGCTTCTTGGGAGCGCAAGGCCGAGATTCGAGAGCACTATCCCCATCTCTTTGATGGTTGATTTTGTATTAAATTTTGTATGTTGTCTCTAATTCTATATGATGATGTTATGTCTCTTCTTCCTCATGAGTTATGCCTAGTTACGATGATTGTGTAAATTTTGAGGACAAAATTTTTATTAGGACGAGAGAGCTGTAAGCCCCATATCCGAGACCGTACCGTTCCATAGACTTCCACGATCTTTCCGGTCGAATTTCAGCAACCTTCGACCCTTAACCGGTATTTACGCGCGACCTTGATTCACATGCAGTCAACCCAAGTCGACTCAACCCAAGATCTTTACCATAATGACTACACCGTTGCCACGATTTCGATGCCGTGACTCGTGCGCTGAGGCAATACTCTAGTCAGGAGATGTGGGCTAGTGTTCGGTGCGAGGAAAATGCAGCGCGTTGCAAAACCCAAGAGAATCTCTATGACTTGTCACATTAATCCATCAATCTCAACATGTCAAGTACACATCACCTTTCACCATTTCCCAAATAAGCTCCAAAGTCAAAAAGTTTCTTACAAGCTCATACCTTTCTTACACAATGTAAGACCCGTATCTTGGTCCGTACCTTTCCGTAGACTTCCGTGGTCTTACCGGTCGAATTCCGGTAACCTTCGACCCTTAACCGATATCGACGTGTGACCTTGATTCATATACCGACAACCCGAGTCGACTTAACCCGAGACCAATACCATAGCAACCGCACCGTCATTACGGTTCCAATGCCGCGACTCGCTCGCCAAGGCGATACCCTGGTCAAGAGATGTAGGCCAACGTTCGGTGTGAGAAAACACCGCGCGTTGCGAAACCCAAGGGAATCTCTACGATGTGTCACATCAATCACATCAATCCCATCAATCAATCAATCCATCAATCCATCACATGTCAAGTACATATCACTTTCACCCCTTTTCCCAAGCAACCACAAAAGTCTCCCAAAACCATACCTCTCTTACACAAAAAGCCACAAAAGTCAAGCTTTTCTTACACCTCTCATACCTCTCTTATACAAAAGGCCTCAAAAGTCAAGCTTTTCTTACACAACCATCATTCATCCATCCATCCATCTCTCTCTATAACTCCTCTCTTCCTCATTTGCAAAACACTCCAAGCAAAAGAAAATCCCACGTATGGAATTTTCTAAGTATCTCCAAACTTCAAGTGGCCCACTTTCCTACCCCACCATCTCCCATCTCAACCCTCCATTCCTCATCTCATCCATTGAAGTTGGAGCTAAGGTGCTAAGGAACCCGTAGGAGTAAGAAGATCGGAGGGTGGGTGCCTTCATAGGGTAATTTTTATTATTTTTATGATGGGCCAAGTGAGGCCCACCAATCAATGGTGTGGATCTCACTTGGGACCCTAAGATGAGGCCGATGGCCCACTTGGATCATCATGATGTTTACTCCATTGCATTTGAGAGGTCACCTAGACCGTCCATATCGGTGGGGAATGGATCTCCACCGTTGATTTTCATTTTCGATGGTCCCATGTGCAAAGGGATCTGTTTATTGTATAGTTTCTTATAAGGGAGGGCTCATAGTGGTGGAGCCCTCCATCACAAAGCATGTCCCACTCTCCATGTCTCACTCCCTCCTTATTTCTTTTTATTTTTCCTTGTACAATAGGGTTGTGTGGCCCACTTAAATGGACCCCACCTTGAGCATTTATTTGGTCCAAGCTTTCTTCAAGTGGGGCCCACCTTGCATGTTGTACCCCCCATCATCCATCTGTGGTGGCCCACTTCAATAGGCCCACCACAATGTATATTTTAAAAGGGGCCAAACCGTCCAGCGTCTGGGACGCTGGACGTCCCTGTACAAAAAAAAAAAGAAAAAAAGAAAAAGAGAAGCTTTTGGGGTGGTCCCCTTGTGTAGGCCCCACCTTGATGTATATATTCGATCCAAGCCATCCATCCTCTTACCCACATCGTTTTAACCGTCGAGAAAAAGAATGGGACTGATCCGAATATCTTGTGGGCCATAGCATGGGAAACATTGGCGGTTACCATTGAGAAATTTTCTGGTGTTTCTATGCACCAAAAAAATTCAAACTTCGGACTCTTTTTGTCTGTTGCGAGCTGTAGAACACTATGGCTGGAGTGGATTTCCAGGTAGCGGGCCACACACATTATTTTTGGCAGAAATAAAAATTTAAAGGGAGAGAGAGGAAGGGTGAGGCAGCCACTGCTGCTGCTGTCAGGCCAGTGCAGGCAGCGCCTGCGCTGTTGCAGCGGCGGGCGGACGACGTGGACCCACGACCAACAGCCGTGGGCTCCACCTTGATTCTTATATGCCATCTAAACCGTCCATGAGGTGGGTTCCATCCTCAGGTGGGCCCCCTCCAAGTTTCAGCTGATTCCGAAACTCAGGTGGCCCGCACCACAGGAAACAGTGAATTGAACCTCTGCCATTGAAACTCCTTTTGTGGGCCCCAGAAGTTTTGGATCAGGATGAAATTTGTTTTCCCCTTTCTCCCAAGGCTGTGTGACTTATCAGCGGTTTGGATGGCATATAAACATTAAGTTGGGCCCCACATGGGACCCACAGTTATGTGTGTGTACTATTTCCATCGTCCAAACGGACTGTGGAGCCCACGGTGACGCGCGTGCCCTGGTCCTTGCCGTCCATCTGTTTTGATTGTGGGGCCCACTGTCCCCTAGTAGCAGCAAGTTCTGTGGGTCCCACCATTATATATATATATATATATATATATATATATATATATATATATATATTATATTATATGTTATATATTATATAGTCCATATATTATATGTTATATATTATATAGTCTATATTATATATCTTGTAATATGTATATAGTGGTGGGCCCTACGTGGGACCCACCTCTGTTCCCTTTTAAAATGCTTAAAGAGCTGCAGCAACCACTATGTATATATAGATATGTGTATTTTATATACATACGTGCCCTTAATGTATAAATTGCTATTGTAGTTATAATATATGTATATTACTATACATATTATATATGTGGGCCCAAAGTCCATATGACCTTTTGAATAGAATGGATTGCAAATAAATATTATAGTGGGCCCTAGGCCATGTGTCCCTATGAATAGTTTGGATGGAAATAAATATTTTGTAAGGCCCATGGGTCGGGGCCCCTTTGATATATTTAAAGGCCAATGGGATTGAATCAGAACGAAGTATTCCAAGGCTCATGAGATTAGGCTCATTTGATATTTTGGGGGCCCATGGATTAAGGCCCATTGAGATGTAGTAAGGCCTATGGGTTAGGCCCATTTGATTTGCATAAGGCCTACGGGTTTAGGCCTAATTGATGCATTCAAGGCCCAACGGATTATGACCCATTGCAATGCACTTAAGGCCCATTGGTGCGGCCCATTGATGTGGCCCGCTTGTGGAATGGAAGGCCCATTTGATGTATTTAAGGCCCAATGGGATATACCTAAGGCCCATTGCAATGTATGATCCCAACCTAGTTCATGATATTTACTACGGGTAATGCCTTGGGAGCAATGTTGGTTTGACGTCCACATTTGGAGTGTAATGCTGGTTGGATGTTCGCATTAGAACTCTCCTTAAGGCCCATTAGTAGGCCCGTACTTGCATGTATAGGCCGTCCAGGCCCATCTGCGTTGTAAGAATGGTTCATCACTCATTTACATGTTTAGTATAGTTTCATGACTCATGATCATACGCATCATATGTATGCTTGATATGGGGATTGACTGATCATAGCATATGCCTTCGGGCAGGTTGTTTATGGACTCCTGGTTAGGCAGTGTTGCCCTACATGAGCGCACGATATGCGCAGGATTTGTTACATGACTGGATAGTGTGAAACATGCATTTTACATTTGTGTGACATGGGTATTGTACGCCCTAGCGACATTAGGGCCGTAGCCTCCACAGACGCATCGTGGTTGGTAGGATTGGATACCGAAAATCTTGTTCTACATGGGGTGCTATTGATATCCCTGGGTGAAAGTCCCTAAACCCTTATGGTACCAAGAGGTTGCTCCAACGTCTAGACCGAGTGGGTAGATGAGAGTTGAATGCCGATTACCAGACGGTTGTGCTCTCCACTGTGTCGTGGTCGGTTGGAAGGGGGTGCGGCCTTACCCGCCCGAGTGTAGGGGGCAAATCCTTGGCTGAGTCTGACCAGCTCAAGGAATGGGTCCGCTATCGACGAGTCGCGCCCGATATTGGCAGACAGATAGTGTGGTCTCTTCCACTTACCTTATTGCACGCGATGTGGCGGCAATCTGGTTTAGAGTGTACTAGACCCCGGTGATATCCTATATTTGAGCTGTATTGATGTGTGGACATAGATGAGGATCTGTATGCTTGAGTTGCATTGCACATCGTATGGCCTTGGGGTGGCCGATACCATTCATGTCTTGCATGCATAGCCTTGGTACGGCTCATGATATTATGGATCCATCTGCATATTCCACATTACTCTGACATTGCATGTTCATATTACTACCTTGCGCACACACTTTCACCACCCTCTAAGCTTTTTATAAGCTTATGCACGACCGTTGCGTGCAGGTGACGTTGGTTCGCAGCAGCGATGAGGCAGGAGCACGTTGCAAATCGTTTTGGAGTTTTTGTTCTTTACCATTGTATTTTCCTTTATGCTCATTGTACTTATAAAGTTTTTGATCATAGTGAAAATGTTATGGAGTTCTTGGTTATTGTTGTGGGTTATGCCATTGGTTATACTTATTACGAATCAAACTAACGTTGAAAATCCTCCTCGTAGCATCCCAGGATCGGTACCTGGCGAATGGGAGCTAGGAGCCGAGAATGGGGTTCTACGGAGGCTGTCGGTGCTGGATTCGACGATCAGAAATTTTGTGAACCCGGTTTCCGAGTTTGGGGCGTGACACACAAAATACCTCCAAAGTTAAAAATGTATCTTACACACCCATCACCACCACATCCATCACCCATCACTCTCTCTCTCTCTCATTTTCAAACTCAATTCTAAGCAAGAGAATCACTATACGTCCATGCCCTCCCATGGAGAGAAAAATGCATGTGTGAGGCCCACCTTTTCATCCCAAGATCTCTCATCCTAGCCATCCATTTCTCATCTTCCTCCATCAAAGAGAAGTACAAGGAGACCGGCAAGTCGAGGGAGCAAGAAGATCAAGCTGTGGGTGCTTTGATAGAGAAGTTTTCATGTTTTTAAGATGGGCTAAGTGAGGTCAACCGATCAATGGTTTGGATCTCACTTGGGACCCTAAGATGTGGCCGATGACCCACTTTGATCATCATGATCATTTCATGATGGGGCCAATCTCCATAGACCCCATCATAATATTTATTTCCTTGCATTAAATAGGTCATCTAGACTGTCCATATTGGCCTGGAAAGGATCTCTACCGTTGATTTTTTGATTTCGATGGACCCATGTGTAATGGGACCCACTTGATGTATGATTGAATGCAAGGGAGGGCCCATAGTGTCGGGGTCCCTCCATCACACGCGTCCCACTCTATTTCTCGCTCTCTCTCTCTCCCTCTCTCTTTCATATTTTTTTTGTATGATGATGTGGCCGATCCGGATGGGTCCCACCATGAAGTATGTATTTTAGCCAAGCCATTTGTAAGTGGGGCCCACTTTATAAGCATTGTATCCACACCACCCATCATTTGGTGGCCCACCTGAAATACACAGCCATCCAGTGTCCATGGATGCTGGACATTGAAAGGAAAACACAAATATCTGCCTTGGCTCAAGGCTATTTGGGTGGATTGCTTGTGTAGGCCCCTCCTTGATGCATGTTGTTAATCCACGTCGTCCATTCCATTCTCCAGATCCTTTTACCCGTTGAGTCAAAGGATGAATCTGATCCAAGTATCTGGCTGGCCATAGCATAACAAACAGTGGCTTTACTGTTGAAATTCACCCAAACATTTTTGTACCCCAAAATATGTTGAATATTGGACTCGTTCGGATTGTCTTGAGCTATGGCGATCAATGGTAGTGTCGGATTTCTCTGATGTGGGACCCACCTGTCAAAAACCACAGGAAACAAAAAATAATAATAAATACAACATGCAGCAGCATTGCTGCTGCTGCTGTCAGAAGGGCTACCAGCACCTGCGCTGGGATGGCGGACTATCGGGAAGCGACCCACGGCTCCAGCTGTGGGCCCCACCATGATGTATTCATACCATCCAATCCTTTCATGAGGTGGACCACTTCCTGAAGTGGACCCCTTCCAAATTCCAGCCACATCCAACGCTCAAGTGGCCCACAACATAGGAATAGTGTGATTAAATGGCTGCTATTGAGACCCATTTTTGGGTCCACAAAAGTTTTAAATTTATATGATATTTCCTTTTCTTCCTCATTGAGGTCCGTGTGACCTTACTAACGGTTTAGATGCCACACAAACGTTATGGTGGGCCCCACATGGGACCCATAATGATGCATGTGCTTTATTCATACCGTCCACTGGTAGTGGACGGTTGAACCCACACATGTGTTATATACCACACCATCCACGAACGGTGGAACCCACCACAGTGCATGTGTTTTATACATGCCATCCAATCATTCTTTAGGGACAGTGGGTCCCGCTACTTTGATGACAAGATCAAGTTCTGTGGGTCCCCTTGATGAATATGTTATATCCCCTATCTGTACATATGGACAGTGGACCCTACTTTGATGTATGTGTTTTATGAATGCAGGCCCACATGTATTGATGTATGTACGACCACCACCTCTGTGAGGCCCATACATGATGTATGTATTATATCTTAACTGTCCATCCAATTGGCAAGCTTTCTTTGAGGCCTGAGGCTAAAAAAAAAAGAAGACAGATTTAGGATCAGGTGGACCACATGATAGACAGCAGTGGGTTTGAATGTCCACCATTAAACTTTTAGGAATTTTAATGGTGGAAATCCTTATCACCACCTATATGTGGGTCTGGCCCATTTGATATATATACATGGCTCGTGTGATGTAGCCCACTTGGTATATTTATGGCCCATTGTTGACGCCCACCTTGATATACATATAAGACCCATAAGATTAGTCCCATTTGATGCATTTTAAGGCCCACAGGTTATGATCCATTGCAATGCACAAAAGGCTCATTGGTACGACCCATTGATGTGGCCCACTTGATGAATATAAGGCCCATATGATTTGGCCCATTTGATGTATTTAAGGCCCAATGGGATGTACCCAAGGTCTATTGTAATGTGTGATCCCAACATGATTTATGTAATGATGTTTATGATGGTCGTGCCTTGAGAGTATTGTTGGTTTGACGTTCACATTACAAGTATAATGTTGGTTAAATTTCTGCATTATGACTCTCCCTAGGGTCCATTGATAGGCCGTACTTGTTGTGTGTAGGCTGTCTAGGCCCATCTATGTTGTAAGGATAGTTCATTACCTTATAACATGTTTAGTATAGTTCCGTGATTCATGATCATACGCATCATATGTATGCTTGATATGAGAAGTGACTGATCATAGCATGTGCTTTCGGAAAGATTGTTTAGGGGCTCCCAGTTAGGCAGCGTTGCCCCACATGAGCGCACAATATGCGCAGGATTGCTGCATGACTGGATAGTATGATTCATGCATTCGCATTGTGTGATATGGTTACTGTACGCCCTAGCGACATCAGGGTCGTAGCCTTCACAGGCATATCATGGATGGCAAGATTGGATACTGAAAATTTTATTCTACATGGGGTGCTATAGATATCCCTGGGTGAAAGTCCCTAAACCCTTATGGAACCAAGAGGTTGCTCCAGCGTCTAGACCGATTGAGTGCATGAGCGTCGAGTGCCAATTACCAGATGGTCATGCTTTTGACTATATCATGCTCTATTGGAAGGGGGTGCGGCCTTACCCACCCAAGTGTAGGGGGCAATGCTCGGCTAAGTTTGACCAGCTCGAGGAATAGGTTTGTTATCGAGAGTCGAGCCTGATATTGGCAGATGGATAGTAAGGTCTCTTCCACTTACCTCATTGCACGTGATGGAGAAGCGATCTGGTTTAGAGTGTACTAGACTCCGGTGTTATTCCAGAGTTGAGCTGTATTGATATGTGGACTTAGATGAGGATTTGTATGCTTGAGTTGCATTTCGCATCGCATGGCCTTAGTATGGCCGACATCATTCATGCTCTGCACCGCATGGCCTTGGTACGGGTAATGGTATTCTTGGCTTTCATTAGCATGTTCCGCATTCCTTCAATATTGCATGATCATATTACTACCTCGCGCACACACTTTCACCACCCTCTAAGCTTTCCATAAGCTTATGCACAATCGTTGCGTGCAGGTGACGTTGGGACGCAACATCACTGAGGTAGGAGAACTTTGCAGATCATCTTGGAGCTTTTGTTCATCATCATTGTATTTCCCTTTATGCTCATTGTACTTGTAAAGTTTTTTATCATAGTAGAAATGTAATGGAGTTTTTGGTTGTTGTTTGTGGGTTATGTCTTTAGTTATGCTTATTACGAATCAAACTGATATTAAAAATCTTCCTCGTAACATCCCAGGATCGGAACCTGGCGAATGGGCGCTAGGAGCCGAGAATGGGGTTCTACGGAGGCTGTCGGCGACTGATTCGGCGATCGGGAATTTTGTGAGCCCAGTTTTCAGTTTGGGTCATGACACCCTTGGAGCTTGTTTTAAACCATAGAGAGCCTTTTTCAGGTGATAAACATGATCAGTGTTCTTAAGGTCTTCAAAACTCGTTGGTTGTTCAACATACACTTCTTCATGCAGATTGCCATTTAAGAAAGCACTCTTTACATCCATTTGATAGATTTTGAATTTTCTAAAGCACACAACGGATATAATAGTTTGATAGATTCAAGATGAGCTACTGGGGCAAAGGTTTCATTATAATCGATGCCTTCTATGTAAGTGTACCCTTATACAACCAGTCTAGCCTTGTTTCGAATTATATTACCAAGTTCATCAGACTTATTTTTAAAAATCCACTTAGTTTCAATAATATGTTTATCTTTAAGTCTAGGAACAAGATACCAAACATCATTTCTTATAAATTGATTAAGCTTTTCATGCATCGCAACTATCTAGTTTTCGTCAATAAGAGCTTTTTTTAACTTTATCAGTTCGATCTGAGATGTAAAGCACACATAATTACATACATCTTCTAGTTGTCTACGAGTGCGCACACCAATGAGAGGGTTTCCAAGAATTCGAGTGGTTGGATGATCTTTGACAATCAGTTCAAAGTATTTTAACTGGAAGAAGTATCTAATTTGTCAATTAAGAGAACATTATTATCTAAACTTGAGGCAGGTGTATTCAAATGATTGTCAATGACCACATTGATGGACTCTTGAATTACACCGGTCCTCTTATTCAATACTCGATACGCTTGACTGTTCAAAGCATATCCTAAAAAGTTCCCTTCATCACTTTTGGTGTCAAACTTACCCAGATTTTCACGGTCACGTAAAATATAGCACTTGCTGCCAAAAACTCAAAAGTATTTGACAGTAGGCTACTTATCAAACCACGTTTCATAAGCCATTTTATTGTTTGACTTACTTGTATAAACCCGGTTAATTATATAGCAGGCAGTATTTACAGCTTCACCTCATAGATTTTTAGGGAGCATCATACTATTCAACATTACATTTGCCATATCTTGAAGAACTCTATTTTTTCTTTCAATAATTCCATTTTGTTATAGTGTTTTGGGTGTAGAGAATTCATGTGATATTCCCTGATCGCAATAAAATTTTTCAAAACTGCTATTCTTAAATTCTGATCCATGATTGCTACAGGTCTTACTAACTTGAGAAGATTTTTTAGTTTGGATCCATTTAATAATCCTTTTTTACTTCATCATGGGTTTCAGATTTATCTCTTAAGAAGGCTACCCAAGTGAATCTAGTAAAATCATCCATAATTATTAGTATGTATTTTTTGCCACCTCGACTCTCCGTCCTGGTTGGTCCTATAAGATCTATGTGGATGAGTTCGAGCGGTTTTGATGTGGCATTGAAGTCCACCTTTTTGTGAGTACTCCTAGTTTGCTTGCCAATCTGGCATTCACCACAAATTTTGTCTAATTTTTATAATTTAGGTAGACCTCTTATCAGTTCTCTTTTGCTCAATCTATACAAATTGCGGTAGTGTACATGTCTAAGGTGTTTATGCCATAACACAGTTTCATCGGTATGGACCATGTAACACGATTGATTAGATAAGCTAGAATCACTTACGATGTAGCAGTTTTCAGAAGTTCTACGACCAATTAATATTACTGAACCATTTTTATTTAAAATTTCACACCCTAGGTTAGAAAATTTTGCACTATGATTTTTATCTCATATTTGAGAAATACTTAACAAGTTATGTTTTAACCCTTATACATATAAAACATTCTCAAATAAAGGAAGATTAGACAGTTGAACCATACCTTGGCCAATAATCTTACATTGCTACCATCACCAAATGTGATTGATCCATCAATCGTGTCTTTAAGAGTGGTGAATAGACCTTTGTCACTAGTTATATACCTGGAACATCCACTGTCTAGGTACCACTTTGAATGGCTTGAAACTTTGAAAGCCGTGTGGGAAACTAAGCAAGTAATCTTAGGAACCCATTTCATAACTGTTTTGGGTTTAGGAGTATAGTTGGTCTTCTTGTATTTGTAGTTGTTATAAGAATGACCTACTGAGTTAGATTTTAAGAGCTCCTTAAGTAAATCAACTATTTTCTCAGCTAAAGGGTTTTGGTTTTGATTTTTATAATTGATATGATTTCCTTTAGGTTTAAAAGATTGGAAAGTTTTAGTCTTTTAGAAAAATTTTGATTTGAACTATTCCCTTTTGAGTTTGAAGACTCTCCTTTCACAAACTTGGGAGGAGTATTCTTTTGTTTAGGAGGAACATTTTTATCATAGCCCAAACTAGATCTGTAACACCCCAAATTTTGGCCAACCTGGGATTAAACGTCCTTAAGCTATGGGTCAATTAAAACACCTGAAAAATCGCTTAAAACCCAATTCCATAGCCAAAGAAACCACTTAGGATTAATTCCTTTAGAAACTAAGCATAAGTTAGCTAGCGCAACGTTGGAGTACCTGGGAAACAGTCCCTGATCACTTTAAATACGTTCTACAAGACCCAAATCGAGTAGAACCAATGACTCCATAATACTCTATAACCTTGGATCAAACTCTAAGCCGGTTTGTTCTCTGGACCCCTTTGAATTTTTGTATTGGATCTAGACCGCACGTCGAAAGTCCGATACCTCCTATCTTAGACCGTTAGAACCGCCTTGCTGGACTTGACAATCATTTCAAAAATCAAGTCCAACCGATAAACACAGGCTGTTCCATTGAGCCCGGACCGAAGAGAGTGCGAATAGGGATAGATTTGGAATTTGAAATTCAAATCTGGCACATGACTTAATGTGTCAGTATTAAGCGTTCTGACCGTCAGAATTCAGCCAAATTACACCCTCGGATCAGGAAAAATTTCTATGTTATATCATGAGACTTTCAGCCCTGATCTACATGCGGTGACCGCTGAACTGAAACTGGTCCGCCATATGCGATCTGCTAACCCTGCCGGACTGAAAACTTAATACGTGCTAGATCTGGTACGCATGAGCTTAAGTCCGATCGCATTCGGCCAGGGGACTACCAGAAAGCATCTTTTGGACCGAAACAGCCCCGAATTAGATATGCACTAAGTAAACTTCATTCTCGAGCCTATTTCGGGCGTTTTTAAGCTTATAAAAGGGGTTGAAACCCTCACTCCTCTCTCCCATCCAAATTTTCAAAAAGCCCTAGATTGAGAGAGAGAAAAGGTGAGAGTTTGTGAGAGAGAGTGGGAGTGATTTTCCTGCCACCTGCTGCTGCTGCTGTACGTGCTTAGGCGACGCACTCCGATCACTTTCCCGGCGATTCCAATGCACTTCTAGGTAAGGAAAACCTTAACCACTTGCTGGTTTGGGGATTTCTTCGATTCAAATAGAATAGTAGCTGATGTACATGTGTATCAGGTTCTCTATTCGCCGTAGACGAAGCGTATACGCTCTGTTCGAACTCACACCCCAAAAAGGGAAAAGGTGCAGATTTTAGACGCTTTGATTGACTGTTTCCAAAGCTTTCAATGACATTTAATAGTAGATTATCGACGGCATCGCCGTTTGACATGTACAACATGCTATCCGTTTCCTGTTTCGTAAATCAACGAAGAATATGAGATTTAGGGCATTTTAGTCATTTGTAGGAAGTACTGATTACATTCATATTTCGCTGATGTGATTGACATGGTTTGTTGTCGCATTAGAAAGTTAGGAGTACGTGCATAATTAGTTTGGCGAAGAGATTCACCAAATTACGCACTTCGGGTCGACATACTATATGTAGACTTAAGTGTGTAGTGTATGTGTTTGTGTAAATGCTTGTATTAGTATGTATTGAATTAAATGATGTTATGAATTAGTTTGAGATGGATTTCTCAACTTATATGTTGACATAAATGATTTCCTACATGTTGACTATGTACATGATTCCATACTATGCATGAAATGTATGTGCTTGAAGATTTGCTTAAGTTGAATGTTATAACATGTGTTAACATGCTCACATGATTGTATTTCAATTCCAATACTCCTACATAATTTGCTGATGTGAATTCATATGTGTTTGGGACTATACTTAGTCCAGGCAGTCGGTAACCGAGCGAATTCGTGGTTAGCTTATCTTTGTCACGAACGACGCGTCGATGAACGCGAGCCGTGTTTTGGAGTTGGCGGCAGTGGTTAGGCCACACGAAGTGTCTTACGCACTTCATGTCATTCAACTTGAGATGCGATCGTGCTAGTCGAGCCTGTCAAGTAACCCGACTGGCCGTTGTATGTTCACCCTGCATGAGTCATAACTGCTTGAACCTAAGGTACTGAACTTACCATTGTAAACCCTGTTAACCATGGTACCTTGATCCACGAAGACTCATGAGCCGGGCATGGTGGTATGGGACACCATGGTCGAGCTGTTGGCCTACGCTGGGGCCACAAACCTCCCCATAGTGACCAGTGAGCACCTAGTCTTATGAGCAGATTATGGTGGTATGGGACACTATATTCTAGCTGTCGCCCTACACTGATCAGGCGACGAGTCCTTTGTAGTGACCGCGAGCGTATTCTGAGTCTACGGGAGGCGACGACCCTTCAGTAGCAGTAGAGTACAGTAGGCCTGTATTGATAAGGTGATGGGGGAGCGGTGCAACGAGTGCGAGCAACAGCCCTGGCAGCCCTTGCAGCGACCTACAAAATATACATCGTATGAGTTTACTAGGAGTGACGACCCTAGACAGGATCTGTGTTGGGATTGATATAAGGGAGGTACCTTAGTTTCCCAATCCTGCTGTTTGAATGGACTAATAATAACTCAGAAATCATATCACCATACCATTGCATGTGCCTGGAAGATGTGGAGCACTTGAGGGTCGATTGCATGCCACGGTCGTAAGATGGTGTCGTATGAGGGAGATCGTCGGTGAGGGCATACATCACGTCATGTCATATTGCATTAACAACAGTTTTAGGATTGTTTGATTTACTGCTTTACTATTATCGCATGATTGATTTGAGAACATGTTAATCCTTGCTCTATTATTCCACTGAGTTGGCTACTCACTCCCACGTTACGGGACAGTGTTCCTGGACACCCACCAGACCCTTTTGTGATTGCAGATGATGGCGCGGCCTGTGAGGCGGAGCTGGACTTGATGATGAGGAGGAGGATCCCTCCTTTATGCGTGTGCTGATCGACGGGATTACAGGGAGGTTGATTAGATACTTTGACATTTGTCATTTTATATTTTTAGCGCACTCATGTATATTCGTTTCATCTACTTTTGGATTATACATGTATGTGTATAACCTGGTAACATGTTCACACTCTGGAGACATACAATAATTTATATATGTTATACATACTATCACTGTCTCCGCTTGTTAATTTAACTGTCTCTGGAGTATGATATGCTAATCTGGATTAATCTCACTCATGTTTAATACGTTATCACAGACAACATTCAATCATACATATCTATGTTGCATAAATAACATTTTGAAACTCGGGAGTTGGGTTTTTGCTCGACCCTCCGATTTTCGGGATGTTACAAGATCGGTCGTCACATTTTCTTGATCCAGACAAAAGCTTTTCTAACTTTGGATCACCTTGGGCATACCTCCATGTATCATTTAAACTCAAAAGCGAAGAGACTATAAGTTTAAGTTTTTCATTTTCAGATTTAAGATTCTCAATAAGGGAGGTTTTGAAATCTAAATCGCATTTCGATTTTTCAAAACAATTTGAATGTGAGATTTTTCTAAAACAAGAGAAACAAAATTTTCTTTAAGTTTTAAAAACTTTTCTTTTTGAAGTTTTAATTTTACCGCAATCTTACAACTTTCCTTGTATAGGGCATTATAAGAATCTTAAAGATCATCTTCATTTTCATAATCACTATTCAGATTTTCCTCACTAGGTGAATCATCATGATCTGAAAAAGTGAACTTGGCAAGAGTCATAAGGGCTTTGACTTCATTGCCCAACTCAGTTTCAGAATCTTCTAATTTAGAAGAGGCTTCAGAGCCAGAAGATTCATCCTAAGTAACCAACATACCTTTCTTTTTAAGTTTACCTTTATTAGGACACTTGTTTGCTAAATGCCCATATTCTTTGCAGTTGTAACATTGACTATCTTTTAAAAATTTCTACGTTTTAGATTTGGATCTTTTCTTATCATTAGATTTTTGAAAATCAACCATCTTTTTACTTTTGAAAATTTTGTAAAACTTTTTAGCTAAAAGAGGCATATCATCTTCAGAATTTTCTAAATCAGAATTACTACTATTTTCTTGAGACATAATTTTAAAAGATTTAAGGGCAATAGATTTACCTTTAAGAGCTTTAAAAGTTAACTCATAAGTATGTAAAGAGCCAACTAATTCTTCTACCCTTATATTGTCTGTATCACGAAGTTCCTAGATCATAGTTACCTTAGAATTGAACCATTCAGGAAGTGAGTGTAGTATCTTTGCACACACTTTACTTTGTGAGATTTTATCGCCAAGACCCCACATAGAGTTCACAATGTCATTTAATCTTGTATAAAAGTCCATAAACATTTCATTTTCTGCATACGTATTTTCTTAAATTTGGTTGTGAGGATTTGGACTTTAGGTTTCTTAACAATTAATGTACCCTCGTGTGTCATTTCTAAAATATCCCAAGCTTGCTTTGCAGTATCATAGGATATAATTCTTTTAAATTCATCTGGTGATAGTGCGCAAGTGATTGCATAGGCTCTTCTCTCATTTTTGTGAAGAGTGGTCCATGAGAAATAAGGTGTTACTCTCATAGATTTTGATCCATCGATACTAGTAACTTCAGTGGTAGGAGGGGTCCATTCAGTCACTGTGGCTTGTCACACGATCTCATCTATAGATTTAAGGAAAATCCTCATTTTGGCTTTCCAATAGGTATAATGGGAGCCATCAAATGGTGGAGGCCTAGTGACTGAAAGGCTATCAAAATTTGACATTTTATAATAGCTTAGATCGATTAGCTCAGGAAATAAATCCAAAAATATAACAATTAAAATGAGCTACTAGGCTCTGATAACACTTGAAAAGGCCAAGCTATATGTCTTAGAGGGGGGGGGGGGTGAATTGGATTATGCCAAATTAAATTGATAAGAGCAGAATTTAAACAATTAAAGGTAATATAACACTATAATTAATCCACAATATTGAAATGTAAAGCAACCTCAAATGTATGAGTATTGAGAGACTGATACAAATGTTGTTCTAAGGACAACCTTACACCAAAAACCAAGGTTTATGGTAGGACAACTTAATTCCTTAAAAGGTATTTGTATCAAAAACTCAAACTTGATATAGAGGAATAAATAAATAACAAAGAAATGAAATCTTAGTTATTACAACATTCCCCACAATGATTGAAATGTAAAAGATTACAACATTCACATCCACAAATACATATCACAACATTGAATGAAAAGAGATATATAAAATAAACCACACATCCAAATACGAAGAATTATAGTGGTTCGCCTGTGTGTACACCAACTGTTAAACAACATCCACACAGCTACTCCACTCCTAATATCCTCACACAGTGGATCTTAGCGTTCAGTATGAAAATAGGTTTTTCTAGGTTCACCTAAAACCCTCACAATTGTATCTTTCAAATGGCCTTACACAATTCAAAAAACCCACACTCTGTGTTTTCTGGATCTCCTCAGATAACCAAAACAATGAGATTCGTCCAGCTTAATCTCATAAGAAACCAAAAACTGAAGATTTACACAAATGTAAAATACCTGGATTTCTCCTTTTGTTGTAGCCCGGAAGAACCAAGTCGAAGTAGAAGTTCGAATAGAAGTTCAATGTCCAATACTCATGTATAAAATGGTTCTAGGTTCTAATTTGATTTTAGAGTTAAAGTACCTTGGGCTAGCTTGATTTGATTTTGATTTCAAAAAATGGGAATACCTCGATTCCTCTTTCAAATATAATTGGAATATAAAAATTTAAAATTAAATGCAAAGAAAGCTATAAAAAGAGAATATTAAATGAGCACAATATAGCTTAAATAATTTACTAACTTATCTCTCAGAGTGATGTCTTAATTTTGCTTGAATTGAATATTAAACTCTGAAAATCGTGCTCTATTTCTAAGTACAGAAGTCACACCTTCGACTGGTCCTATGGACACTACGACTAGTCGTAGGACCAATGAATTTTTGAAATTTTGAGCGCGATCGGATAAAGTTGTTCCACGACTGGTCATAGGCCATCAACGACTAATCTGAGGGACCTCCACGACTGGTTGTGACTTGTCCACGACTAGTCATGTGGAGTCTGAAATAGTCGCTGGAGTTCGAGTCGTGAATGCAAGACTGGTCGTGAATGAGTCGGCACTGTTCATACGACCGGTCGAGCAGTCTCCAGGATTGGTTGTGGCTCAACAAAAAATTCTGAAACAATTCAAACAAACTTAGGATTGGCCTTAAAATTTCTTGGATTGGTCGAGCTAGTGCTAGAACTAGTCGAACAGAGTCCAGGAATAGTCTTAGAATAGACCAAACACTTAAAATGATTCAATTGAATTATGTATCCGAATTGACCCACCCTAAGGTCAATCTAAGGTCTTTCATACATTGAACATGACGTATAAATATTAAACCTTCTTTTCTTCAGATGATTGGTCTTGTAGGACTCATGACTGGTCGAGTGGCTTGCTCGACTGGTCGTGGACACCACACGATTGGTCGTGTGAGTCCAGATTACTCGCTGAAAAATGAGTCGAGCATTATACGACTGGTCAAGCACTATTCACATGACTTGTTGAACACTTTCTAGGACTGGTCATAGACCAATAAAAAAATTCTAAAAATTTAGAAAAAATTCTGGACTAGTCGAGGAAATACTAGGACTGATCGAGCTAGTGCTAGGGCTAGTCGAAAGAACAGAATTTTACACTTATAAAATGACCAAAATGACTGACTGAAAGTATGAAATGATCTAATCATGATCTAAGGTCAATCTAGGTCAATCGAGATAGAATATATGAACATTTAATCTATCAATCACTTATGTAGCTTTAATTCTTGCGATCTTCAAAGCTTGAACTCCACATAACAAACATAATCTTCAACTAGGTCTTGAGTTCTTGGACTTTTCTAGTTCCAGATCTTAAACAACAATAATCTTCAAAACTTTGTCTTCACTCAATATATGAAAGTCTTCACTTTCTTCCAGTTTGAAGATCTTAGTAAGTTCATTGTAGATATCGACACGATAGGTTCAACATGAAAAAAACGAACATCAAAGATTTAATGTGAATAGATGTACAAGCTTGATACAAATCAAGATACAAACTTGAATTAGTTTGTCACACCAAAATTTGACAATACTTATGGTTTATCAACATAGCACTTTCAATCTCTCCCTTTGTCAATTTTATGACAAAGCCAAAAAATGTAATAGATATTCAAACAATACATTGCATAAACATGTTATGATATAAGCATAATAATCAACTCTCCCCCTTAATCCACTACTCTTTACAAAATAAATAAATAAATATTAGCTTGCCATATTTCATCATACCACATATCATTCAATATTCTCCCCCTTTTTGTCACAACGTGACAAAGGAAACAAATAAGGATAAATGAAAAAAATAAGAGAGCAGGTAGAATTAATTACTTATCCATATCAAATAAACAAAGTATCTGAACTGAATAGATAAGAGTTTGAACAAAATTATTATAAGACCCGTATCCTAGCCCGTACCATTTCGTAGGCTTCCTCAGTCCTTCTGATCAAATTTCGATGACCCATAATTTATTATCGACGTTTGCGCGCAACCCTGAGATGTGTCCCGTATATCTAAGTCGGCTTGACCCGAGACTCGCACCTCTACGACCGCGCCGTCGCCGCGGTTCCGATGCTGCGTCTCGCACACCGAGGCGATACTCGGGCCAGGAGATGTGAGCCCGCATTCAGTTCGAGGAAAAATGCCACACAAGAGAATCTCTACCAAATGTCAAATCAATCCCATCAATTAATCAAAGTACAACCCATCACCCCATCCCATCCCCAAGTATACAAGTCATTCCCCAAGTCAACTCTTTCTTACACAACCCATACCACTCATCACCCATCACTCCCTTACATCCCATCCTCTCTCTCTCTCTCTCTCTCTCTCTCTCTTTTCTTCCAAGAAATCCCTCCATGGTGCACCCATGTCCATGTCTCCCATGAGAAGCCATGTGTGGCCCACTTCCCACCTCCTATCTCCACCATCCTAAGAACATCTCGACCGTTGAAATCATCCCCTTGGAGCTCTAGATCATGTTGACAGAAGAAGACGAAGAGATCTTAAGGTGGGTGCTTCTCTCTCTCTTTTTTTCATTTTTGTGTGATGTGTGGCTCAATTGGATGGACCCCACCTTGATGTATGTCTTATCCAAACCGTCCAAGTCATGTGGACCCTACCTTATGAATGATGAGAACACACAGATATTAAATCCATCAAGTGGGCCACGTTCACGTGGGACTCAACTTTTATTAAGGTGGGCCATGTTCATGTGGGACCCACCGTGTTGCTGTGTTTATCCATGCCATCCAGCGTCACTGGACGTCGGAAGCTGGCTAACATGGAGTGCGTGTATTGGAATAGGTGTGTACTAATGTCAGTGGTTTTTTTTTTAATTTTTGAGTGGGCCACTTATATAGGCCCCACCTTGATGCATGTTGTTAATCCAAGCCATCCATTCTGTTCATCAGATCATTTTGGGTATTGAGACAAAAAATGATGCTGATTCAAATTTCTAGTGGGCCATAGCATAGCAAACAGTGTTATCGACCGTTGAAAACCTACTCTGATGATTTTATGCATCAAAATACATTGAATATTAGGCTTGATGGGTCTGTCTTAAGTTGCTGAAACCAATGGCTGAGTTGGATTCACCTGACGTAGGGCCCATCTGTGAAAAAACACAGAAATACCCTGATTTCAAAAAAAAAAAAAGAATGCAGCAGCACCTGCTGCTGCAGACGCTACTGGCGCACGCAGCAGTGTGCACTGGAGGCAGGCCCACCATGGAGCATGTGTTATGTCCTCACTATCCACTGTTTAGACGGTGAGACCCATCGTGATGTACATGTTCTATCCATGCAATCCACCTGTTGGCTAGGTGGGCCACACTGCAAAAGCAGTGAAGATTGAACGTCAGCTATTGAAACCTATTTGGGACAAGTTTTGGATTAATATGAAATTTGTTCCTCCTTGTCAGCCCATGTGACCCTGTTAACGGGTTGGATTGCAAATAAACATTTTGGTGGGCCCTAGGTGTATGTGATCGTACCAACAAGTTGGGTGGGAAGTAAACATTATAGTGGGCCTAGGTCCGTATAACCTTACCAACACGTTGGATGGAAAATAAATGTTCTGGTGGGCCACACGTGTGGACCCACCCACCATGATGCATGCATTGCATCCAAACTGTCCAACCATTTTGAAAGCTTGTCTTAAGGCTTGAGACTAAAAATGAGATAGATCTATAATTCAAGTAGACCCCACCATTTAAAAATAGAGGGGTCATGACATTCACCGTTCAAAACTTCTTAAGGGCCACTGTAGTTCCGATCAAGCTGATGTTTTCTCTTTCACTTCATCTATCTCCATGTAAATTCATGAATTGGTCAGATTCCAAAGTAATACCTAACGGTGGGCCCTGTACGATTTTTTAATGGTGAAAATCATTGTCGCCACTGTTATTTGGAGTGTGGTCCAGTTGACCCTTTGATACGATTCATATATGTATAAGGCCATATGATCAGGCCCACTTTGATGTATTTGGTGGCCCATTTGTCGGGCCCACTTTGATGTATTTTGTGGCCCATTTGTCAGGCCCACTTTGATGTATTTTGTGGCCCATTTGTCGGGCCCACTTTGATGTATTTTGTGGCCCATTTTTTGGGCCCACTTTGATGTATTTTGTGGCCCATTTTTTGGGCCCACTTTGATGTATTTTGTGGTCCATTCGAGGTACCCACCTTGATATACTTATGGCCTATCTGTAAGGCCTACCTTGATATATTTATCGGGCTCATTAGTATGGCCCAATGATGCGGTCCAGTTGTTGTACATGAGGCCCATTGGTGCAACCCATTAGCACGACCCAACTTAATATGGCCCAACTTGATATGACGAGGCCCATGTGCAGAGACTACCTATTACATATATTGGGCCCATGTGTAGGGCCCGCCTGTTATGTATTTATGGCACTTTTTGGTGTGGCCCATTCAGTTGTATTCTAGGTCCATATGATGCAGCACACTTGATGTATTCAAGGCCCAGATGCGTGGCCCATTTGATCTATAATGGACCCATGTGTAGGGCCTACATGTTATGTATTTGAGGTTCATGTATAGGGCTCACATGTTATGTATTTGAGGCTCATGTGTAAGGCCCACCTATAGTGTATATGAGGACCATAAGTGAGGCCATTGTGATGTGTTTGAGGTCCATGTGATGCGGCCTGTTGGTGTGACCCATTTGATGTATATTAGGCCCTTGTGTGAAGCCGTGGGCCCACTATGTGTTTGGTTCTATGTGGACTACTCCTTGGGAGCAATGTTGGTTTAATGTCCACATGGATGCGAGATGGTTGGATGTCCACATTGTGACCTTCCCTTAAGTCTGGTTAGGCCCATTCTCATCATTCTCAAGTGGGTTAACCCAAACGAATAGGCCCCATTGATATTGCTTGGACCATCATCGACCGTCCATTTATAGGCCCTGCCTTGCGTCGATTATCGATTACTGATTCTGATTTGTTGTGGCTGATTACCAATTATCGATCGAGGCTGACTATCGATCGAGGCTAATTATCAATTCTGATTTGTCATGGCCGATTGCTGATTATCGATCGAGGCTGATTATCAACCGAGGCTGATTATCGATTCTGATTTATTGTGGTCGATTGCTGATTATCGATCGAGGCTAATTACCGATTCTGATTTGTTATAGTCAATTTTCGATTATCGATCGAGGCTGATTATTAATCGAGGCCGATTACCGATTCTGATTTGTCATGGCCGATTATCAATTATCGATCGAGGATGATTATCGACTGAGGTCGATTACCAATTTTGATTTGTCGTGGTCAATTACCGATTATCGATCGTGGCTGATTCTCGATCGAGGCCGATTACTGATTCTAATTTATCATGGTCGATTGTCGATTATCAATCGTAGCTGATTATCGATCGAGGCTGATTACCGATTCTGATTTGTCATGGTCGATTGCTGATTATTGATTGTAGCTGATTATCGATCAAGGTCGATTATCGTGGCCAATTACCAATTCTGATTTTTTGAGGCCCAATGTGATGTATATGAGGCTTATATGATGAGGCCCATTGTGATGCATTTAAGGGCCAGGCGATGGAGCCCATTGTGATGTATGTTAGGCCCATGTGAAAGACCCATCATTGTGTGTATTAAGCTCTTGAGTGAGGCCTATGGTGTCATATATTTGGCCCGCGTATGAGGCCATGGGTCCACTATATAGCAAGCTCTATGTGGGCCATTCCTTGGGGGCAATGCTGGTTAAATGTCTACATTATCGAGGCCGATTGTCGATGTCAGTTATTGATACTGATTATGAGTATGTGAAAACATAGCATCATGATACATGCCCATACGCATCATCTGCATATTTGTTATGAGATGTGGTTGATCATTGCATATGTCATTAAGCATGTTGTTATGAGACTCCCTGATAGGTAGAAGTTATCTCACATGAGCACACAGTATGTACAAGACTGATGCATGACTGACTTGTATGAATCATGCATCCTGCATTATGATTACTATACGCCTTATTAACATCATGGTCGTAGACTCCATAGGCATATCATGAATGGCCAGATGGGACACCAAAAATATTTAGTTATAGCATACGGGCACCATAGATTTTTCTGGGTAAAAATCCCTAAACCTTCATGGCCAGGAGACACCCCAACGTCGAGACTGAGTGGATATATAGGAGCGCATGAGAGTCGTATACCAGTAGGCTACGTCTCCCACTGTGTCGTGGTCGGTTGGGACTGGGTGTGGCCTTACTCGCCTAAGGGTAGGGGGCATTACTAGGCTGAGTTTTACCAGCTCGTGAATGGGTCCCTATTGACGTACCAGATAGATATTGACAAACTATTGGCTAGGCGGATAGTGAGGCTTCTTATGCTTACTTGGACTGTGTGGCTGGGAAAGCGGCAGTGCCTTTTGGAGTGTACTAAACTCCGATGATAATCCTAGAGATGAACTGTACCAATATGTGGACTTATTGAGCAGGAGTTGCATACTCATTCATTCATGCATTCACTATCCACTCGGGCTGGTGGTGTGCAACTATTTGTTACATGTACCTTCGTATTGATCAAGATTTTGGTTGGGGCGCATGACTAACCTGAGATCAAGAGTTTACTACATCGAGTCTGACTATCCAAATTTAGGTATGGGACTAGTTTGGATAGAAGTCCTTTGTGATGGACCCCATAGCTTGCGATATTATGTACTACCATCCTGACTTCACACTCCAGCATGGTCATTCTATTCGCACTGCATGTTGCATTACATCCGCGGCATATGGTACGACTGAAGTTGTTTGTGTTACTCATCAGGAATGTATATTGCATTGCATCCTCTGTATCTGATATTTGGCTCTCTATGACTCCTCATTTACATAGTTGATTTCTATTGCATATTCTAATATTGTATGACTCATGCACTGGTCAGTATTTTCGTTTACTCTGTTATCATGTGATTTAGGACTTTGTCAATATTTCTGTTCACTCTGATAATTCTTGATCTTGTCAGTATTTCTGTTTACTTTGATAATTCATGATCTTATCGATATTTCTGCTTATTCAGACATTGTACGATTTATGGATTATCAGTATTTTCGGTGTTGTATGATTATGACATTTTATTGAATATTTGGCACTTACCTTGTGCACGCACTTACACCACCCTCTAAGCTTTCTATAAGCTTATGCATGATAGATGTGTGCAGGTGATGTTAGGTTGGAGTAGTGTTGAGCGTGGAACGTTCAGTGGTCTTCTAGAGCTTGATCTTCGATTTATGTATTTCCTTTCAGCATTGTACTCAAATGATTATATTAGTGGATATGTGATGGTGATGTTGCCTTTGTGAATTGGGTAATCTTGTGGTTATGCTTATTATGAGTTAAATGTACAAAAAAATCCTCATTGTAGGATCCCAGGATAAGAATCTGGCATATAGATGCTAGGAATTGAGAATGGGGTACTACGGAGGCTATCGGCACCGGATTCGGTGATTAGGATTCCTATGAATTCAATTTTCGGGTTTGGGGCGTGACAATTATCCAAGCAGTCATAGTAAAAAGAGTTAGAATAAAGTTATTACGGATACCATCAAATTAAAACGAAATTAATCAGATCCTGAAGAGGGAGCAAGAATAGATGGATCAATTTGATGAAAACCCTTATTAAAGCGCCTCATATATTTGTGCATATAAGCAAATCGAGAATCTTAGGTTACACGAATTTGAGCCACCAATTCCTTAAGATTACACAACCTCTCATCGAAATCAGAAGGCTGATAATCAGGGTCAACATCATAATCTAATTCAAGTTCAGCAAATAAATCATCCATATTAACGTCTTCTTGATGTAAAACATCAGCTTCTTCAGCTTCTTCATCTCCTCCAACATTCCCATCAACTTGACCAGGTGTCAAATCTAGGTTCATCTTGTTGATATTAGAATTGTTACTGGACAGATATTAATAGAACCTTCTCTAACAAGCATAGCTATTAAAGCATGAGTAGCTAAGGCAGTCTTAAGATAAGCAAAAGAAATATCGCTATCACCAAGATGAAGACAAAACTGAATAATATGATGACAGATAAGAGAAGGAAGACAGATATGGATGCCAGATATAACTGAGTGCATAATGCGAGCCATAAAAGAGGTCAGGTCAGTCTTGTAGCGAGGATAGACATTCGAAATAAAAATTCGATGCAAGACCCTATATCTGGGTAACATATATTTGAAACTAATCACAGTACCATCGTTCCATTCCGCATTCATGTTACAAAGAACTCTCGTAATTAATTGTTTAGCATTTTCAGAAGGTCTAGATTGCAAAGTAGATATAGGTATGCCATCATCAACAACATGTATATTCATGATTACTAAAATTAAATGACTGTCTACCTCAATTGGACCTCTCTAGTTGACACAGTAAATGTCAAATCTTCTAGAGAGAAATCAATAATGCAAGCATACATTGCCTGCGTAATGGATCGGTATGTAGGACTGCCCCAAAGTAATATGTTTTCCCATCCTATAGCTTGAAGAAGAGGGACAGTGTTGAAGCGCTCAAGATGATCAACAATGACAACACACTCAACAATGACATTTCTAAGACGGAAATCCCGTACATACTCAGGATCCTCTTCAGGCGGCCGAAGGTGACGCACGGTAATGGATGCGTAACGGGATGAAGAGGGACCACGAGTGGTTCTCTTCCTATTTCTTCCTTCCATTGCAATAAGAAAAAAAAGAAACAAAGGATTGTAAAAAGAAATGAAAGGATTCCAAGCAAATTATATTATAAGAAAAAAAAATCCTTTCAAACCACCATAAATCTTGAAACAAGAAGTAAAATCAAGATTAAGGATGATCAAATAAGTTAAATTCACAAGGAAATAAAAAATGAAGCACTAAGCGGAGAGTAATTAAGTGATGGGTTCGATCGGTCGTGGTTGGGCTTGATAGAGAAGAAGAAAGAAATGAAGAAAAATGACTTTTTCCCAAATAAAAACCCAATTTGCGAGTTATAGAACTAGTCGTGTAACACTGAAAGTGTGCAAATTTGTATATATTTAAAATTAAAAAAATATAATATATATATACACACACACACAAGCATTATGATATAAATGAGTACAAATCATCAGTTCATATTGCACATCCAAGATCAAATTTGAATTTTTTAAATCTATTTTTGTTGAGCGATTTTGTGAATATGTCAGCTAGTTGATTCTCGGTCTGAATATATGCTAATGAAATTATCTTTTCTTCCACCAATTCACGAATATAATGATACCTAATGTCAATGTGCTTGTGTAACACCCTGAAAATCGGGGGTCGAGTATAAACTCAACTCCCGAGTTTCAGACCGTCACTTATGTAACAAAAATGGTTATGATTTGATGTTGTCTGATTTAAAGCATCCACATGAGTAAAAGTATACCAAAACTGCAATTCATACTTCAGATCCAGTGATAAAAGCAAGCGGAAGACTAAACAATGTATATATCACTGTATGGAAAAGCAAAGTAATCTCATCTGTCTCCAAAGTATGACTACATCACTGAGTCTCATGTACATATACATAACAAAAGAATAATGTTCAAAAAGAAAAGTCCCACTGATGTCCCCTCGATCCAGGTCGCCTACGGGAAGCCGTCATGATACTGCATATACGAGAACTCATCCTGGTCCTCGTCATCATCTAGCTCCACCTCCTGGACCTCGTCCTCACCTGCAACTACAACAGGGTCTGGTGGGTGTTGCAAACACCATCCCGTAACGTGGGAATGAGTGATCAACTCAGTGGAATCATAGAGCAAAGATTAGCATGTTCACAATTCAATCACGCGATAATAGTAAAGCAGTAAATCAGACAATCCTAATACTGTTGTTAATGCAAGATGATATGACGTGATGTATGCCCTCACCGACGATCACCCTCATGCGGCAACATCTTACGACCGCGGCATGCCACACTCCCTAGAGTGCTCCACATCTTCCAGGCACATGCAATGCTATGGTGATATGATTACCAAGTTGTTATTAGTCCATTCAAACAGCAGGATTGGGAAACTAAGGTACTTCCCTTGTATCAATCCCAACACGGATCCTGTCTAGGGTCGTCACTCCTAGTAATCTCATACGATGTACATTTCGTAGGTCACTGCAAGGGCTGCCAGGGCTGTTGCTCGCACTCGTTGCACCGCTCCCCCATCACCTTATCAATACAGGCCTACTGTACTCTACTGCACGGAAGGGTCGTCGCCTCCCGTGAACTCAGAATACGCTCGCGGTCACTACAAAGGGCTCGTCGCCTGATCAGTGTAGGCCGACAGCTAGAATATAGTGTCCCATATACCACCATAATCTGCTCACGAGTCAAGGTGCTCATTGGTCACTACGGGGAGGTTTGTGGCCCCAGCGTAGGCCGACAGCTCGACCACGGTGTCCCATACCACCATGCCCGGCTCATGAGTCTTCGTGGATCAGAGTACCACGGTTAATAGGGTTTACAATGGTAAGTTCAGTACCCTAGGTTCAAGCAGTTATGATACATACAAGGTGAACAAACATCGGCCAGTCGGGTTACTTGACGGGCTCGACTAGCGCGATCGCATCTCGAATTGAACGACATGAAGTGCGTAAAACACTTCGCGTGGCCTAACCACTGCCGCCAACTCTCAACACGAATCACATTCATCGACGCGTCGTTCGTGGCTATGACCAGTCAGCCACGAATTCGCTCGGTTACCGACTACCTGGACTAAGTCAAGTCCCACACATCTATGGAATTACATTAACACTATAAAAAGGTATTGGAATTGAAATACATCATGTGAGCATGTTAGCACATGTTATAACATTCAACTTAAGCAAATCTTCAAGGCATACTTCCCATGCATATTCAACTTAAGCAAATCCTCAAGCACATACATTCCATGCATGTAATGAAATCATGCATTTTGTCAACATGTAGAAAATCGTTTAGGTCAGCATAATAATTGAAAAATCAATCACAAACTATCAAATAACATCATTTAATTCAATACATACTAATACAAGCATTTATACAAACACATACACTACACACTTAAGTCTACATATAGTATGTCGACCCAAAGTGTGCAACTAGGCGAATCTCTTCACCAAACTAATTATGCACGCATTCCTAACTTCCTAATGCGACAACAAACCATGTCAATCACATCAGCAAAATATGAATGTAAACAGTACTTCCTACAAATGACTAAAATGCCCTAAATCTCATATTCTTCGTTAGCTTACGAAACGGGAAACGGAGAGCATTTTGTACATGTCAAACGGCGATGCCGTCAAGAATCTACTATTAAACGACATTGAAAGCATTGGGAACCGTCAATCAAAGCGTCTAAAATCCTCACCTAGTGTCTTGTAGACTCGGGAATTGAAGCGGAGTGTATATGCTTCGTCTACGGCGAGTAAGGAGCCTAATACATAAGATCCATAAGCTACATCGCTATGGAAACAAGGAAAACTCAAATCAACAACTATTTAGGGTTTTTACTTACCTAGGATCGCGGTGGAATCGCCGGGAAAGCGGTAGAGGAGTGTTGCTTAAGCACGTGCAACACGTAGCACAAGTGGCAGGAAGAACTCTCCCACTCTCTCACAATCTCTCACTCTTTTTCTCTCTCCCAAGCTAGGGCTTCTCTCAAATTCGGATGGGAGAGAGGAGTGAGGGTTTCAACCCCTTTTATAGCCTAAAACATTCCCAAAATAGGCTTGGGAACAATGTATACTTGGTGCCTAACCAAATCGGGGCCGTTTCGGTCCAAAAGGGCATTTCTGAAGGTCCCCAGGCCAAATGCGGTCGGACTTAAGCTCATGCATACTGGATCTAGCACGCATCCAGTTTTCAGACCGGTTGGGTTCCCAGATCGCACGTGGCGGCCCAGTTTCAGTTTAACGGTCACCGCACCAAGATCAGGCCTATAAGTCTCGTGATATATAATAGATATTTTTCCTGATCCAAGGGTGTAATTTGGCTGTATTCTGACGGTCAGAACGCTCAATACTGATGCGTCAAATTTGTGTGCCAGATTTGAATTTCAAATTCCAATTCTAACCCTATTCTCACTCTCTTCGGTCCGGGCTCAATGAAATAGCCTGTGATTATCGGTTTAACTTGATTTTTGGAATGAGTGTCAAGTCCAGCTAGACGGTTCTAACGGTCTAAGATAGGAGGTATCGGACTTTCAACGTGCGGTCTAGATCCAATACAAAGATTCAAAGTGGTCCAGAGAACAAACCAGTTTAGAGTTTGATCCGAGGCTTTAGAGCATTATAGCACCCTTGGTTCCACTCGCTTCGGGCCTTGTAGAACGTATTTAAAGTGATCAGGGACCATTTCCCAGCTATTCCAACGTTGCACTAGCTAACCTAGTCATATTTTCTAAAGGAATGAATTCTACGCAATATCGGGTCGAGTTGGCACTCGAACCCAAGTATGGATTTTTCACGGGCGTTACAGCTTGGTTCGTGAATGTTAAATAGGATTTTGGGAAATATTAATTGCACTTGAGTTATCATAATATAACATCATACATTCTTGCATAATTCTGTAATCACTTAGCATTCTCTTCATCCATACTAGCAGAGTGCATGCATTACCTGCAGCAATATATTCAGCCACAATAGTGGAAAGTGATACGAAACTTTGTTTCTTACTTAGTCAGGACACTACACAGTTCCCGATATAGAAACAACCAACGCTGGTCGATTTACGATCATCAATGTTACCAGCCCAATCAGCATCCGTGTAACCAGCTAATTACACACTAGTATCATGTGGATACTAGAGACCAAGATTAGCTAAACTAGCGACATATTGCAAAATTCTCTTAACAACAATCAAGTGGGACTCTTTAGGGTCCGATTAATATTTGACACAAATTCCAACACTAAAAGCAATATCGGGTTGACTCGTAGTTTAATAAAGTAAACCTCCTATCATATTGCGATCCAGCTTAGGATCCACAGTCTTACATGTTGAATCCTTAGAGAGTTTTAGAGTGGTACTCATTGGAGTATCAAAAATTTTCCCACTCTCAAATCCGAACCTTTTAACTAAGTTCAGAGCATATTTGGTTTGAGAAATGAAGAATCCATTAGGAAGTTGTTTGACTTACAACCCTATGAAATAATTTAATTCTCTAACCATTATCATTTTGAATTTGGACTTCATAAGATCTACAAACTCAACAGTCATATTAGCATAGGTAGATCCATAGATAATGTCATCAACATAGATTTATACTATTAAAATATGATCATTATGTTTCTTTATAAATAATGTTTTGTCTACACTCCCCATAAGAAACTCATGACTTAACAAGAAATTGATTAATTTCTCGTACCATGCCTTGGGAGTCTGTTTCAAACCATAAAGTACCTTTTTAAGGTGATAAACATAATTAGCATGTTTAGGGTCTTCAAAACCCTTTGGTTGTTCAACGTATACTTCTTCATGAAAATCACCTTTTTAAAATGCACTCTTAATATCCATTTGATATATTATGAATTTTTAAAAACACGTAATGGATATAAGCAGTCTGATTGATTCAAGATGAGCTACTGGGGCAAATGTTTCATTATAATCAATACCTTCAATTTGAGTGTATCCTTGTACAACCAGCCTATCTTTGTTTCTAATTATGTTACTAAGTTCATCAAACTTATTCTTAAAAATTCATTTTGCTCCGATAATATTTTATTAGTTAGTCTTGGAACTAAATACCAAACATCATTTCTCACAAACTAATTGAGTTCTTTTTGTATAGCTACAATCCAGTTTTCATCAGTAAGGGCTTCTTTTACGTTAGTCGGTTCCATCTTCGATGTAAAGTACACGTAGTTACACATATCTTCTAATTATTTACAAGTGTGTACACCAGTGAGGGAATTTTTAAGGATTTGAATAGTAGGATGATCTTTATTTGTTTATAATTCAGTGTTATTTTGATTAGATGAAGAGTTTGGTTTATCAATTAGAAGAACCTCATCATCTTTTGAACTTGAGAGAGGTGTATTCAAATGATCATCAATAACCACATTAATAGACTCTTGTATTACACTGATCCTCTCGTTAAGTACCTAATATGCTCGACTATTCAGAGCATACCCTAAAAATATCCCTTCATCACTTTTGGTGTTAAATTTACCCAAATGTTCTCGGTTATGCAAGATATAACATTTACTACCGAAAACTCGAAAGTATTTGACAGAAGTCTTCTTATCAAACCACATCTCATAAGATATTTTGTTATTTAATTTTTAATATAAACACGGTTAATTATATAACAAGCAGTATTTACGGCTTCAGCCAAGAGATTTTTAAGAAGCTTCATACTATTTAACATTACATTTGTTATTTCTTAAAGAACCTTATTTTTCCTTTCCACTATCTCATTTTGTTGTGGTGTTTTAGGAGAAAAATATTCATGTGATATTCCTTAGTCACTAAATTTTTTTTCAAAACTGTTATTTTCAAACTTAGAACCATGATCACTGTGGATCTTAGTGACTTTAACTCTTTTTCATTTTGGATACATTTAAGTACCCTTTTTACTTCATCGAGAGTTTCATATTTCTCTCTTAAGAAGACTACCCAAGTATACCTGGTAAAGTCATTTACAATGGTCAAAATATACTTCTTGCCACCTCGACTCTCCGTTCTAGCTGGTCCAATGAGATCCATGTGGAGAAGTTCGAGTGGTTTAGATGTGGCATTGGCTTTTATCTTTTTGTGAACACTCCTGGTTTATTTACCAATCTGGCACTCGCCACATATCTTATCCACTTTCTTTATTTTGGGTAAACCTCTTACCAAATCACTTTTGCTCAATCTATAGAAGTTGTGATAGTGTACATGTCCTAGACACTTATGCCATAGTTCGGTCTCATCGGTATGGGTCATGTGACACGATAGCTTAGATGAGCTTGAGTCATTAACTATATAGTAGTTCTCAGAAGTTCTGTGACTAGTTAAAATTATAGAACCATTCTTATTTAAGATTTCACACTTTTTGTTTGAAAATTTTACACTTTGATTATTATCACAAATTTGAGAAATGCTTAATAAATTATGTTTTAAACCTTCTACATATAAAACATTCTTAAATAGAGGCAAGTTAGAGAGTTGAACCATACATTGGCCAACAATTTTACAGTTATTACTATCACCAAATGTGACTGAACCATCAGTCATATCTTTAAGACTAGTGAACAGACTTTTGTCACTCGTCATATGTCTAAAGCAACCACTATCCGATACCACTTTAAATGTCTCGTAGCTTTGAATACGGTGTGGGCAACCAAACAAGTAACCTTAGGGACCCATTTTATTACAGTTTTGGGTTTAGGTGCATAGTTGGTCTTCTTCTGATTATAATTATTATAATTCTTAGCCACTGAGTTAGATTTTAAGAGCTCCTCAAGCAAGTTTACAATTTTCTTAGTTAAAAGATTACGATTATGATTTTTTATAATTGATATCGTTCTTTTTAGGATTTAAGGACTAAAAAGTTTTATTCGTTTTAGAAATATTTTGATTCATGCTTTTCCCTTTTGAGTTAGAAGACTCCCTTTTAACAAATTTAGGTAGAGTATTCTTATTTGGGAGGAATATTTTTATTGTAGGCCAATCCAGATCAATCACCACATTTTCTGGATCCGTATAGGAGTTTTTCTAATTTAGGGTCACCTTGGGCATACCTTCATGTGTCCTTCAAACTTAAAAGTGAAGAGACATCTAGTTTTAGGTTTTTATTTTTAGATTTTAAGTTTTCAACTTAGGACATTTTGAAATCTAAGTAACACTTAGTTTTTCAAAGCAATTTGAAAGGTGTGATTTTTTCAAAACCAGATTATCAAAATTCTCTTTCAAATTTAAAAGCTTTTCTTTCTGTAGTTTTAATTTAACAGCTATTTTACAACTCTCCCTGTATAGGGCATCATAAGCATCCTGGAGATCTTCTTCATTCTCATGATCACTTCCAGATTTTCTTCACTAGTTGTATCATTATCTGAGAAAGTGAACTTGGCTAGAGTCATTAGGGCTTTAACATCATTACCCGACTCGGTTTCAAAATCTTCTGACTCAGAAGAGGCTTCAGAGCAGGAAGATTCATCCCATGTAGCCAACATACCTTTCTTTTTTAGGTTTCTCCTTTTTAGGACATTTGTTTGCTAGATGCCCATATTCAAGGCAATTGTAGCATTGGCCGTCTTTTAAAGATTTCTAATTTTTTGATCTTGATCTTTTCTTTTCAGTAGGTTTTTGAACATCAACCCTCGTTTTACTTTTGAAAATCTTATAAAACTTTTTAGCTAAAAGGGCCATATCATCTTTAAAATTTTCTAAATTAGAATTGTTATTTTCATGAGACATACTTTTAGAAGACTTGAGGGTGATAGATTTACCTTTCAGAGATTTAAAGCTTAACTCGTAGGTTTGTAAAGAACCAACTAGTTCTTCAACCTGCATATGGTCTGTATCATGAAGTTCCTGAATGGCCATGACTTTTGAATTGAACCTTTCAGGTAGTAAGCGTAGTATCTTTGTACAAACTTTACTTTTCGGGATGCTATCTCTAAGACCCCACATAGAGTTGACTATACATTCAACTTAGTATAGAAGTCCATGAATGTTTCACTTTCTTCCATACGTATTTCCTCAAACCTAGTGGTGAAGATTTTTAGTTTAGATTTCTTAACAGTAGTTGTACCCTCGTGTGTCATTTATAAGATATCCCAGGCTTGTTTCACAGTATACCAAGCTATAAATATTTTGAATTCATCTGGTGATAGTGTGTAAGAAATTACATTTAAAGCCTTGGCATTGACACTACTCTCAGTTCTCTGAAGAGTGGTCCAAGTGCTATAGGGAACAACCCTTAGAGATTTAGTTTCATCAAGGCCCAGAACTTCAAGAGGAGTTCATTCATTCTCATCAAGAGACCTCAAGAATATTCTCATTCTGGCTTTCCCATTAGCATAATTAGAGTCATCAAAAGGTGGAAGCCTAGTTATAAAGAGGCTATCAAAATTTAACCATCTTAAAAGCTCAGATCTGTTAGCTCAGGAATTAAATCCAAATAAACAAGTTATTAGGCTTTGATACCACTTGAAAAGGTCGAGCTATATGTCCTTGGGGGGAGGGGGGGGGGGGGGAGGGGGGGGGGGGGGGGGTTGAATACGATTATGCCAAATAAAAAATTGATAAGTGGAATATAAATAATAGATAGCCAAATGAAACATAAATAAAAAAAGGAAATAATAACCTCAAAAATCAAGTATTGAGAGGTTGATACAAACTTGGTTCTATAAGGACAACCTAACACTAAAAACTAATGGCTTATAGGAGGACAACCTTACTAGAATATGGGTGAGTATCAAAAACTAAAACTCAAGAAGATATGAAAGAAATAGAAACTAATCTATTATAACATTCACCACACAATGCTGAAATTAAAAATTACAACATTCACATCCAAAAATACATACCACAATCTTAAACCATAAAAGATAAAGAGATAAATCACACATCCACCAAACGTATAGTATTATAATGGTTCGCTTTGTGTGTACACCAACTGTTAATAAACAGCTACATAACTGCTCCACTCCTAATATCCACTCCCTTAAGATATTAGCATTCACTAATCAAAATAATTTTTCCAAGGTTCATCTAAAACCTTCACAATTGTGTCTTTGGATGGGCTTACATAATTCAAAAAACCCCTCGCTTTGAGATTTTCTGGATCACCTCAGACAAAACTAAAATAGAGATTTTGGAACAATCTCACAACCAAAAAGGAATTGAATTACAGAAAAAGAAAAATACTTATCTGTATGAAGATTCTGAAGTAGCCCGGTAGAACCAACTTACGACGCAGATGTTCAACGTTTAGTGTCACACCCTGAAAATCGGAGGTCGTGTATAAACCCGACTCCCGAGTTCCAGACCGTCACTTATGCAACAAAAATGTTTATGATTCAATGTTGTCTGAGTTAAAGCATTCACATGTGAAAAATTATACCAAAACTGCAATTCATACTCCAGATTCAATGATAAAAGCAAGCGGAAGACTAAAGGATATACATATCACTGTATGGAAAATAAAATAGATCTCAACTGTCTCCAAAGTATGAATACATCTCTGAGTCTCATATACATGTAAATAAACAGAATCAAAATGTCAAAAATAATCCCACTGAGAAGTCCCACCAATCCAGGCCACCTAAGCAAAGCCGTCGTGGTACTGCATATATGAGAACTCATCCGGGTCCTCATCATAATCCGGCTCGGCCTCCTGAATCGCTGCTTCACCTACATCTAAGACAGGGTCTGGTGGGTGTTGCAAACACCATCCTGTAACGTGTGAGTGAGTAGCTAACTCAGTGGAATAATAGAGCAAAGATTAGCATGTTCTCAAATCAATCACGTGATAATAGTAAAGCAATAAATCAAATATTCCTAATACTGTTGTTAATGCAATATGACGTGACATGATGGATGCCCTCACCGACGATCTCCCTCATACGGCACCATCTTACGCCCGCGGCATGCAATCGTCCTTCAAGTGCTCCACATCTTCCATGCACATGCAATGTAATGGTGATATGATTTCTGAGTTATTATTAGTCCATTCAAACAGCAGGACTGGAAAACTAAGGTACTTCCCTTATATCAATCCCAACACAGATCCTGTCTAGGGTCGTCACTCCTAGTAATCTCATACGATGTATATTTTGTAGGTCGCTGCAAGGGCTACCAGGGCTGTTGCTCGCACTCGTTACACCGCTCCCCCATCACCTTATCAATACAGGCCTACTGTACTCTACTGCTACTGAAGGGTCGTCGCCTCCCGTCGACTCAGAATGCGCTCGCGGTCACTACAAAGGACTCGTCGCCTGATCAGTGTAGGCCGACAGCAAGAATATAGTGTCCTATACCACCATAACCTGCTCACGAGACTAGGTGCTCACTGGTCACTACGGGGAGGTTTGTGGCCCCAGCATAGGCCGACAGCTCAACCACGGTGTCCCATACCACCATGCCCGGCTCATGAGTATTCGTGGATCAAGGTACCATGGTTAACAGGGTTTACAATGATAAGTTCAGTACCCTAGGTTCAAGCAGTTATGACTCATGCAGGGTGAACATACAATGGCCGGTCGGGTTACTTGACGGGCTCGACTAGCACGATCGCATCTCAAGTTGAACGACATGAAGTGCGTAAAACACTTCGCGTGGCCTAACCACTGCCGCCAACTCCAAACACGACTCGCGTTCATCGACGCGTCGTTCGTGGTAAAGATAAACCAACCACGAATTTACTAGGTTTCCGACTACCTGGACTAGGTATAGTCCCAAACATTTATGAATCCACATCAGCAATCATATAAGAGTAATGGAAATGAAATACAATAATGTGAGCATGTTAACAGATGTTATAACATACAACTTAAGTAAATCATCTAACACATGCATTTCATACATATAATGAAATCATGCATATAGCCAACATGTAGGAAATCATTTACATCAGCATATTATTTGAGAATTCAATCTCAAACTAATTCATAACACCATTTAATTCAATACATACTAATACAAATATTTATACAAACACTTAGTCTACACACTTAAGTCTACATATAGTATGTCGACTCAAAGTGCGCATTTGGGCGAATCTCTTCGCCAAACTGATTATGCACGCATTCCTAATATCCTAATGCGACAAAGAGCCATGTCAATCATATAAGCAAAATATGGATGAAAAAAGTATTTCCTAGAAATGACTAAAATGCCCTAAATCTCATATTTTTCGTCTGCTTATGAAACAGGAAACGGACAGCATGTTGTACATGTCAAACGGCATTGCCGTCGATAATGTACTATTAAACGACATTGAAAGCGTTGAAATCATCCAATCAAAGCATCTAGAATCCGCACCTTTTCCCTAGAGGTGAACCAATTTGAACGGAGTGTATACGCTTCGTCTACGGCAAACCGGGAACCTAATACACAAGATCTGTAAGCTACTTCGCTAAGAGATTCAACAGAACCTTAAATCATAAAAAAGTTAGGGTTTTCCTTACGTAGAAGTGCGACAGAATCACCGAAAAAGTGATTGAGGTACGTGGCTTAAACACGTGTAGCAGGTAGTGCAAGCAGCAGGAAGTTCTCTCCCACTCTCTCTCACAATCTCTCACCTTTTCTCTCACAACAGCTAGGGTTTCTAGCAAATTTGGATGGGTGAGAGAAGTGAGGGTTTAAGGCCCTTTTATAACCTAAAACATTCCCAAAATAGACTTGGGAACAATATTTACTTGACGCCTAACCAAATTGGGGCTATTTCGGTCCAAAAAGACATTTCGGGAGATCCCCTGGCCAAACGCGATCGGACTTAAGCTCATACACTTCGGATGTCGCTCACATCCCATTTTCAAACCTGTAGTGTTCGTAGATCACACGTGGCGGTCCAGTTTCAGTTCAGCGGTCATCGCATGTAGATCAGGTCTACAAGTCTCATGATATGAAAGAGAAAATTTTCCTGATCCGAGGGTGTAATTTGGCTGAATTCTGATGGTTAGAACGCTTAATAATAACGTGCCAAGTCGTGTGCCAGATTTGAATTTCAAAATTCCAAATCTAACCCTATTCTCACTCTCTTCACTCTAGGCTCAATGAAATAGCCTCTGAATGTCGGTTGGACTTGATTTTCGAAATGATTGTCAAGTCCAGCTAGGCGGTTATAACGGTCTAAGATTGTAGGTATCGGACTTTCGACATGCGTTTTAGATCCAATATAAAGTTTCAAAGGGGTCCTGAGAACAAACCGGTTTAGAGTTTGATCTGAGGTTTCAGAGTATTATAGTGTCATTGGTTCTACTCGTTTTGGGTCAGGTAGAATGTATTTAAAGTGATCAGGGATGATTTCACAGCTACTCTAGCGTTGCGCTAGCTAACTTACGCTTATTTTTTAAAGGAATTAATCCTACGCGATTTCGGGTCGAGTTGGTACTCGAGTCCAAGTACGGATTTTTCCAGGGCATTACAATCTACCTGTAACATCCCGAAAATCGGGGGGTCGAGTAAAAACTCCACTCCCGAGTTCCAAATTGTTATTTATGCAACATAGATATGTATGATTGAATGTTGTCTGTGTTAATGTATTAAACATGAGTGAGATTAAGCCAGAACAGCATATCATACTCCAGAGACAGTTAAATTTACAAGCGGAAGACTGTGATAGTATGTATATCATATATAAACTGTTGCATGTCTCCAGAGTGTGAACATGTTACCAAGCTATATACATACATGTATACTACAAACGTAAATAAAAAAGAATATACATGAGTGCTCTAAAAATATAAAATGACAAATGTCAAGGCATCTAATCAACCTCCCTGTAATCCCGTCAATCAGATCACGCATAAAGGAGGGATCCTCCTCATCATCAAGTCCAGCTCCACCTCACAGGCCGCTCCATCATCTGCAATCACAATAGGGACTGGTGGGTGTCCGGAAACACCATCCCGTAACGTGGGAGTGAGTGATCAACTCAGTGGGATAAGAGAGTAGAGATTAGCATGTTATCAAATCAATCATGCGATAATAGTAAAGCAGTAAATCAAACAATCCTAATACTATTGTTAATGCAATATGACATGACGTGATGTATGCCCTCACCGATGATCTCCCTCATACGGCACCATCTTACGACGGCGGCATGCAATCGTCCCTCAAGTGCTCCACATCTTCCATGTACATGCAATGTAATGGTGATATGATTTCTGAGTTATTATTAGTCCATTCAAACAGCAGGATTGGGAAACTAAGGTACTTCCCTTATATCAATCCCAACACAGATCCTGTCTAGGGTTGTCACTCCTAGTAATCTCATACGATGTATATTTTGTAGGTCGCTGCAAGGGCTGCCAGGGCTGTTGCTCGCACTCGTTGCACCGCTCCCCCATCACCTTATCAATACAGGCCTACTGTACTCTACTGCTACTGAAGGGTCGTCACCTCCCGTAGACTCAGAATACGCTCGCGGTCACTACAAAGGACTCGTCGCCTGATCAGTGTAGGCCGACAATAAGAATATAGTGTCCCATACCACCATAACCTGCTCACGAGACTAGGTGCTCACTGGTCACTATAGGGAGGTTTGTGGCCCCATCATAGGTTGACAGCTCGACCACGGTGTCCCATACCACCATGCCCGGCTCATGAGTATTCGTGGATCAAGGTACCATGGTTAACAGGGTTTACAATGGTAAGTTCAGTACCCTAGGTTTAGGCAGTTATGACTCATGCAGGGTGAACATACAATGGCCGGTCGGGTTACTTGACGGGCTCGACTAGCACAATCGCATCTCAAGTTGAACGACATGAAGTGCGTAAAACACTTCGCGTGGCCTAACCACTGCCGCCAACTCCAAACACAACTCACGTTCATCGACGCGTCGTTCGTGGCCAAGATAAGCCAACCACGAATTCACTCGGTTACCGACTGCCTGGACTAAGTATAGTCCCAAACAATTATGGAATCACATCAGCAATCATATTAGAGTATTGGTAATGAAATACAACCATGTGAGCATGTTAACACATGTTATAGCATACAACTTAAGTAAATTATCGAACACATGCCTTTCATACATATAATGAAATCGTGCATATCGCCAACATATAGGAAATCATTTCCATCAGCATACTAATTGAGAATTCAATCTCAAACTAAATCATAATGAAATCATCAAGCACATGTTATAACATACAACTTAAGTGAATCATCAAGCACATGCATTTCATACATATAATGAAATCGTGCATATGGCTAACATGTAGGAAACCATTTACACCAGCATATTAATTGAGAAATCAATCTCAAATTAATTCATAACACCATTTAATTCAATACATACTAATACAAGCATTTATACAAACACTTACACTACACACTTAAGTCTACATATAGTATGTCGACTCAAAGTGTGCATTTGGGCAAATCTCTTCGCCAAACTAATTATGCACACATTCCTAGTATCCTAATGCGACAAGAAGCCATGTCAATCACATCAGAAAAATATGGATGAAAATAGTATTTCCTACAAATGACTAAAATGCCCTAAATCTCATATTCTTCGTCGGTTTACGAAACAGGAAATGTACAGCGTGTTGTACATGTCAAACGACATTGCCGTCGATAATCTACTATTAAACGACATTGAAAGCGTTGAAAACAGTCAATCAAAGCGTCTAATATCTGCACCTTATATCCTAGAAGCGTATCGTTTCGAACGGAGCGTATGCGCTTCGTCTACGGCGAATAGGGAACCTGATTTACGAGATCTATTAGCTACTTTGCTATTAAACCAAGGGAACACTAAATCAGCAACTTCTAGGGTATTTTCTTACCTGAAAATGCGGAGAAATCACTAGTTAAGTGATCGGAGCATGTTGCTAAAGCACGTGCAACAGATGGCACAATGACAGGAAAATCCTCTCCTACTCTCTCTCACAAACTCTCACCTTTTCTCTCTCCCAATCTAGGGTTTTTCTCAAATTCGGATGGGAGAGAGGAGTGAGGGTTTCAACCCCTTTTATAAGCCCAAACATGCCCGAAATAGGCTCGGGAACAATATTTACTTGAGGTTTATCCAAATCGGGGCTGTTTCGATCCAAAAGAGCATTTCTGGAGGTCCCCTGGCCAAATGCGGTCGGACTTAAGCTCATGCATACCGGATCTAGCACACATCAAGTTTTCGGTTCGGTAAGGTTCGCAGATTGCACATGGCGGTCCAGTTTCAGTTCAGCGGTCACCGCACGTACATCAGGCCTGCAAGTCTCATGATATGAAATAGAAATTTTTCCTGATCCAAGGGTGTAATTTGGCTGAATTCTGACGGTCAAAACGCTTAATACTGACACGCTAAGTCGTGTGCCAGATTTGAATTTTAAATTCCAAATCTAGCCCTATTCTCACTCTCTTCGGTCCAAGCTCAATGAAATAGCTTGCGAATGTCGGTTGGATTTGATTTTCGACATGATTGTCAAGTCCAGCTGGGCGGTTCTAACGGTCTAAGATTGTAGGTATCGGACTTTCGACACGTGGTCTAGATCCAATACAAGGTTTCAAAGAGGTCCAGAGAACAAACCAGCTTAGAGTTTGATCCGAGGTTTTAGAGTATTATAGAGTCATTGGTTCTACTCGATTTGGGTCTTGTAGAATGTATTTAAAGTGATCAGGGACTATTTCCCAGCTACTCTAGCGTTGCGCTAGCTAACTTATGCTTAGTTTGTAAAGGAATTAACCCTAAGTGATTTCTTTGGCTATGGAATTGGGTTCTAAGTGATTTCTCAAGTGTTTTAGTCGACCCATTGCATAAGTACGTCTAATCCCAGGTTGGCCAAAATTCGGGGTGTTATAATCTACCCCCCTTAAAACACAATTTCGTCCCCGAAATTGGCGAAGGGTAAGAAGTACTTTTTCTAAGGAAGGTTCAAATCCTATTTAATAACCTCACCTTACGTATAACCTAAATCAAATGTTTCGATCCTGGGCCAGTGGGGAAGAGGCCAGCCACATTTCCGCTGCGCCACTCTGATCGAACGGTAGCGTTGACTAACCTAACTGGATTGGACTCAATATGTTCTACCCCCTTAAAACTTGGTTCTACTTAAAGTTTAAGAATCTATGCATCGCTCCGTATATCGGAACGAGGTGCAACTTAGGGGCTATCCTTGACATGAATTAGGAAACAACCTCTCATTACAGTGGTTTTTCTTTGCTAATGATGCGTTCTATGGCATTGATATCTATGGCGATAGAGATGAGCCTAATCTCTATTGTGGTTGAGTTTAGGGGCAGGTATGAGTTGGTGGCAAGATGTCAAATTCACTACTGGCTTTAAGTCCTTGTCATTTCCCAAAGACAAAGCAATAACTTTTGGTTGTATGTGGTCGAGCCAACGTGGAAGAAAAGTTGTGTAGTGGGTCTGAGCCGGATATATAGACTTTCTTCCTAGAACAGAAATTTACTGTATCAGTTCTTAATCCTAGACGATGCCGATCTTCTGCTTGATCAGATCATTGGATTTATTGGCAACTACCAGGATTGAGAAGTCAATTCAAACCGCGAATATATCATTTACATGCAGTTCCTTTACTCTGCGTTCCCGAATGCAATAAGCCCTTGGGGAAGGCAATTCTAAGGGGCGTGTTGGTTTATTCTGAGTTTAACCTGAGGGATTTATAAGTCTTCCCTAAGAGTGAATGGTTCTAAGTTACATAAACTTTCTCAGAGTTATTAAAGGAGTCTATGGATGTTATGAGGATCTATCCAAGGAAGGGAGTCCCATTCCAAGTAAATCTAACCTACTATTCCTTAGCATGTATAGGCTTTACACTACTTAAGGTAACTAGTAGCCTAGTCGGTAACTCAGTAGCTATAATCCAAAGCCTAAGATTAAACAGTAAATGGCTTTCCTACATAGTCAGATCCTTCAAATCTAGGAGTGCTAACACTAGGTCCAAAATGCCAAGGGCCTATGTGGCCAGTAGCGTTCAGTTGTATTAAATAGAACGACATTCCTAGTCCCATGGCGGGATTGGAAGTGGCATGCTTGGTAGGAGGGTGGGTTGGGATAAAAATCTAATTTGTAGGCTGAATCCTGAGAGTTACAATACTCCCAATCTAGGGACAATACCTTACAACGAACGAAACGGCATGCATTCCATTCAACAAAATTTGTCACACTACATGGAATAAAGTTCCACATGAATTATGACAGGAACACTTTCGGCTATGCTAAAGCCAAATCACTAACACAAACACATTTTCTACCTCTGACTTCACTAAACCTAACAACAACAAAACATGAAAATTCTTAAAACAGTAATCAAACAAGCGAAGAACATGGAAGAATGGGATGGGTAAGCAGGTTTCCACGAGTCTAAGGATCAAATAAAAGGGACATGAGAGAGAGGACAATGGAAAGGGAGGAAAAGGCTGAAACAGCCTTAGCAATAGCCATGGGAAGCAGAGGAAATGCGGAGAAATGGTTGCCCAAATGGATAGAATGAAATCTAGGCGTTGTAGAGGGATGCATCAAGCTCCCTTAGGATAGATTTTCAGAAAGAAAAGAGAATGAAAAAGGGAAATGGAGCACCTCACGATTTCAGCTCGTTTTGGGGATTGTAAGAGCTCCAAACGACGAGATTTGCAAGAGGGAGGGCTGCAAATCACTATGGAGTGATTGAGTGTGGTCGTTTTCAACTAAGAATGGGTTTAGGAGTGGTTTGGAATCACGGTTTTGGGTTAGGGCAGCTAGAGAACGAAAATGGAGCTAGGGGAGGGGCTGTTTGTGAAGGAAGTACCTCTTTTTGGGGTTTTCTATGGTCGAACCCTACAAGGAGGGTATACACAACCCAAAATAGGGCGTGCGCCCAAAAATCAAATCAAGTGGGCCCCACCGGACGGCGATGCATCGCCGAACCGGTGATGGCATCACCAACCGTCCGGTGATCTAATCGGTGGGACCATATGGGTCTGGTCCCCAATGTTCCAGGGACCCCAA
Source organism: Magnolia kwangsiensis (assembly GCA_037074715.1). Lineage (NCBI taxonomy): Eukaryota > Viridiplantae > Streptophyta > Magnoliopsida > Magnoliales > Magnoliaceae > Magnolia > Magnolia kwangsiensis. The sequence continues at coordinate 78,373,398 of CM073578.1, forward strand.
AAATGTATGGTCCCCACCTTGGTTCATTGTATATTTCCCTATAGAGGCCAAAACATGCATTCAGGGATTTCTGGGGCCAATTTGCAATCCTGAATACAATTTCCTATCATGCAGCATATGATTTTGGGATAGAAGGAGTTAATACATCCATCTAGCCCATTAGTTGTTAAATAAAGCAAACTTAGAATGGCCTAATGGCCAGTTTTCATGAAATTTTACTATTCACTGTAAAATTTTGTCGAAGTATGATTTTGTATCATTTTCACACTAGGACCAATGCCTAACAAGAAAAGGATAAGAAATAATTGAAGAATGGAGTGGTGAGAGGAAGAATTTTGAAGATTTTATGTAAAACGGGATTTTTAAGCCCTGGCGATTGAATGCAAAGGTTGTGGCTGTCCCACAGTCAAAGGATTCACATTTACGGGTTTAGAATCGTTCAAAGAATGTCTCGACCTAACTACCCACAACCTAGGAGCTACTCAGGTCGCTTCACGCGACCCTAGATGCATTACGGACTCGATCGCGTGATCAATACCAATAGACTTCGCCTATTGGCGAATCTGCGATCCTATAAGTGTTTCTAGACCTTTCTCGCACCCACCTAAGTCAAAGGAAGTGACAGCGTACGTCGCATGACCATAACCCAGGCCCGGTTTAATCCAAATCATGCTCTGATACCATCTGTAACATCCCGAAAATCGGGGGGTCGAGTTAAAACTCCACTCTCGAGTTCCAAATTGTTATTTATACAACATAGATATGTATGATTGAATGTTGTTTGTGTTAATGTATTAAACATGAGTGAGATTAAGCCAGAACAACATATCATACTCCAGAGACAGTTAAATTTACAAGCGGAAGAATTTGATAGTATGTATATCATATATAAACTGTTGCATGTCTCCAGAGTGTGAACATGTTACCAAGTTATATACATACATGTATACTCCAAACGTAAATAAAAAAGAATATACATGAGTGCTCTAAAAATATAAAATGACAAGTGCCAAGGCATCTAATCAACCTCCCTGTAATCCCGTCAATCAGATCACGCATAAAGGAGGGATCCTCCTCATCATCATCAAGTCCAGCTCCGCCTCACAGGCCGCGCCATCATCTGCAATCACAATAGGGACTGGTGGGTGTCCGGAAACACCATCCCGTAACGTGGGAGTGAGTGATCAACTCAGTGGGATAAGAGAGCAGAGATTAGCATGTTATCAAATCAATCATACGATAATAGTAAAGCAGTAAATCAAACAATCCTAATATTGTTGTTAATGCAATATGACATGACATGATGTATGCCCTCACCAACGATCTCCCTCATACGGCACCATCTTACGACCATGGCATGCAATCGTCCCTCAAGTGCTCCACATCTTTCATGCACGTGCAACAGATGGCACAACGGCAGGAAAATCCTCTCCTACTCTCTCTCACAAACTCTCACCTTTTCTTTCTCTCAATCTAGGGTTTTTCTCAAATTCGGATGGGAGAGAGGAGTGAGGGTTTCAACCCCTTTTATAAGCCCAAACATGCCCGAAATAGGCTCGGGAACAATATTTACTTGAGGTTTATCCAAATCGGGGCTGTTTCGGTCCAAAAGAGCATTTCTGGAGGTCCCCTGGCCAAATGCGGTCGGACTTAAGCTCATACATACCGGATCTAGCACACATCAAGTTTTCGGTCCGGCACGGTTCGCAGATCACACGTGGCAGTCCAGTTTCAGTTCAGCGGTCACCGCACGTAGATCAGGCCTGCAAGTCTCATGATATGAAATAGAAATTTTTCCTGATCCAAGGGTATAATTTGGCTAAATTCTGACGGTCAGAATGCTTAATACTGACGCGCCAAGTCGTGTGCCAGATTTGAATTTCAAATTCCAAATCTAGCCATATTCTCACTCTCTTCAGTCCAGGCTCAATGAAATAGCTTGCGAATGTCGGTTGGACTTGATTTTCGAAATGATTGTCAAGTCCAGCTAAGCGGTTCTAACGGTCTAAGATTATAGGTATCGGACTTTCGACGCGCGGTCTAGATCCAATACAAGGTTTCAAAGAGGTCCAGAGAACAAATCGACTTAGAGTTTGATCCGAGGTTTTAGAGTATTATAGAGTCATTAGTTCTACTCGATTTGGGTCTTGTAGAACGTATTTAAAGTGATAAGGGACTATTTCCCAGCTACTCTAGCGTTGCGCTAGCTAACTTATGCTTAGTTTCTAAAGGAATTAACCCTAAGTGATTTCTTTGGCTATGGAATTGGGTTCTAAGCGATTTTTCAGGTGTTTTAGTCGAACCATTGCCTAAGGACGTCTAATCCCAGGTTGGCCAAAATTCAGGGTGTTACACTACCCCCCTTAACAAAAATTTCATCTTCGAAATTTGTACCTTTTCGTACTCCTCGAGAGGTTGTGGGTAGTTCTTTTTTATCTCGGCTTCTGTCTCCCAGGTAGCCTCTTCCTCAGAGTGATGCGTCCATAATACCTTCACAAGGGGAATCACCTTGCTACGCAGTACCTGCTCCTTCCTGTCTAGGATACGCGTCGGTCGCAGGATATATGTAACATCCTCTCCTAACCGCACCTGCTCCCATCTGATGATATGGGAAGGATCAGAAACGTATTTCTTCAGCATAAAAACATGAAATACCTTGTGAACGCTCGCGAGAGGCGTGGGTAAAGACAAACGGTATGCCACTGCTCCCACACGGTCGAGGATCTGGAATGGACCAATGAATCGCGGTGCCAGCTTCCCCTTCTTCCCGAACCGAAGGACTCCCTTCATAGGGAAAACTCGCAAAAATACATGATCCCCAACCGTGAACTCTAGCGGCCGCTGTCTCGTATCGGCATAACTCTTCTGTCTGCTTTGCGCTGTGAGAAGCCGACGTCTAATAATATCAACCTTCTCCAACGTCGCCTGCACTAACTCTGGGCCAATCAATCTGCGCTCACCGACCTCTGCCCAGCAATGCGGTGCTCGACAAGGTCGACCATACAACGCCTCATAAGGTGTCATACCGATACTCACCTGAAAACTGTTGTTGTATGCGAACTCCGCATATGCAAGACAGTCATCCCAACTGTCCTTGAAGTCCAATGCACAAGCTCGCAACATGTCCTCTAAGATCTGGTTCACCTGCTCTGTCTGTCCGTCTGTCTGTGGGTGGAAGGCAGTACTGAACTTCAATTTCACACCCATAGCCTCCTGAATGCGAGTCCAGAAAATAGAAGTGAACCGCATGTCTCTGTCCGACACGATCTCCAATGGAACTCCATGCAGACGCACGATCTCTCTGATATATAGTCTAGCCAGCTCGTCTGCAGAGTTTGTGACTCTGATCGGTAGGAAGTGTGCCAACTTCGTCAGAAAGTCGACGATCACCCATATGGAATCATGTCCCTTCCTCGTCTTCAGCAGCCCTGAAACGAAATCCATGGAAATGAAGTCTCACTTCCACTCTGCAATCGGCATAGGCTGCAAGAGTCCAGGTGGTCGGCGATGCTCTGCCTTCACCTGCTGGCAAGTAAGACAACGGGACACGAACTCTGCTATGTGGGTCTTTATACCTTCCCACCAATAGGTCCTCTTCACATCGCGATACATTTTCGTACTGCCTGGATGCATCGCGAGTCTGGTACAATGCGCAGCCTCTAGAATCTCTCGTCTCAAGTCAGGGATATCTGGGACGCATAAGCGGCCATGATGACGTAAGCCCCCATCCGTGCCAACTCGCCACTCGGCGTCCGCATCATCACTGGCCTGCTCTCGAAGCTCAGTCAGATGCGCATCATCCCTCTGCACCTCGATGACCCGGTCATCGATCTGAGATCGCACCTGCACATGTGCGATGAACTCATACGGCTCCTCTACAGTGAGTTTCTGCTCAAAGTCTCATAAAAACTCAACCATATCCCACTCAGCAACCATCAGCGGAGCTGCAAACTCTATCGCCTTCTTGCGGCTCAACGCGTCAGCCACAAGGTTCGCCTTCCCAAGATGGTAAGAGACTTCGAACTTGAAGTCCTTCAAAGTGTCCATCCATCGCCGCTGCCTCATATTCAAGTCTCGCTGCGTGAATATGTACTTGAGGCTCTTGTGGTCGCAAAAGAGCTCGAACTCCTCTCCATAGAGGTAATGTCTCCAGAGCCTCAATGCGAATATGACGGCTGCCAACTCCAGGTTGTGTGTAGGGTAATTCTCCTCGTGCTTCCTTAATTGTCTCGAGGCATACGAAATTACCCGGTCCTTCTGCATAAGGACACAACCCAGACCAACGCTAGACGTGTCAGTGTATATAGTGTATCTAACCCCTTGCTCTGGCAATACTAGCACAGGGGCGGACGTAAGTCTGTCCTTCAGCTCCTAAAAAGCTGACTCCGCCTTATCATTCCAGGCGAACTTCACATCCTTCCGTGTCAACTGAGATAAAGGTCTCGCGATCTTCGAGAAATTCCGAATGAAGCGTCGATAATAGCCAGCGAGACCCAAGAAACTCCTCACCTCAGTGACAGAACCAGGCTGCTCACAGTCCTGAACTGCAGCTACCTTCGCCAGGTCAACTGTCATCCCATCCTTGGACACCACGTGTCCCAGGAACTTCACTTCCTACTTCCAGAAGTCGCACTTCTTGTATTGTGCGAACAACTGATGCTGTCTGAGTGTATCTAGGACCAAGCGCAAGTGCTCCTCATGCTCCTCTCGACTCCTGGAGTATACTAAAATTTCGTCAATGAACACAACGATGAATCGATAGAGGAAAGACCGAAATACCCGGTTCATCAGATCCATGAACACGGTTGGTGCGTTCATGAGACCGAATGACATCACAAGGAACTTGTAGTGGCCAAAGCTGGTCCTAAATGCTATCTTCTATACGTCCTCATTCCTGACGCGCAACTGATGATATCTTGACTGAAGATCAATCTTCGAGTAGTACTGCGCTCCTCTCAACTGATCAAACAAGTCATCGATCCTGGGTAAAGGGTACTTGTTCTTCACCGTGATCTGGTTCAGTCTGCGATAATCAATACACAATCGCATCAAACGATCCTTCTTCCTTACAAATAGGACTGGTGCTCCCCATGGAGACACACTGGGTCAAATAAGGCCAAGCTCCAACAGACCATCAATCTGCGTCCTCAACTCCTCCATCTCACACGGTGTCATGCGATACGTCGGTAGTGAGACTGGCGCGAAACCAGGCACCAGATCGATAGTGAAATCAATCTCTCGTCGAGGCGATAGACCAGAGATCTTCCTGAACAGATCCCTAAAATCACAAATGACTGGCATATGCTAAAGCATCGGGGCATCAACGTCCCGAAGTAAACAAGTATAGCTAAGTATATGGAAGGGGAGATTTATCCGAACTGAAAATGTAAAAGGCGTGCCCTCTAGCTCGTACACCATCACCATACGAGTCTCGCAGTCAATCTCGGCCCTCCCAGCAGTCAACCAGTCCATGCCAAGAATGACGTCGAGATAAACAAGAGAGGGGTCGACGATAAGATCAAGACCCATCGTCCTGCCTCCTAGATCCACCAAGCAACCCTCACACATCAAGGTGGCTTCAGAAAAATCCCCATGAGCTGAAAGGACTCACACTTCATCCATATGAATGGTCGGTAGTCAAAGACGCCTGACTATGGAATGCGATATCAAAGAAAGTGTGGATCCAGTATCCATCATCACAAGTATAGGAGTACCTCCGATGTGGGCAGTGACCTCAAAGGCCGATTGTTGAGAAGTCTCTGTCTCGGCTGCCTCAGCTGTCAAGGCATGCACCCATGCCTGTTGTGGCCGGTTCGGTCGCTGTACCATGGGCCGTAGAGGCGGCCTGAACTGAGATATGGGAGATCTGAAGGAAGGGTGCGCAGGAGCCAACCGTAAATGTAATACCCCAGATTTTGGCCAATCTGGGATTTGACGTCCATAGGCAGTGGGTCAACTAAAACACTTGGAAAATCGCTCAGAACCCAATTCCATAGCCAAAGAAACCACTTAGGATTAATTCATATGGAAATTAAGCGTAAGTTAGCTAGCGCAACGTTAGAGTAGTTGGGAAATAGTCCCTGATCACTTTAAATACGTTCTACAAGACCCAATGGCTCTATAATACTCTATAACCTCGGATCAAACTCTAAGCACGTTTGTTCTCTGGACCACTTTGAAATTTTGTATTAGATCTAGACCGCGCGTCGAAAGTCCGATACCTCCTATCTTAGACCGTTAGGACCGCCCAGCTGGACTTGACAATCATTTCAAAAATCAAGTCCAACCGATAAACACAGGCTATTTCATTGAGCCCGGACTGAAGAGAGTGCGAATAGGGACAGAATTGGAATTTCAAATTCAAATCTGGCACACGACTTGACGTGTCAGTATTAAGCGTTTTGACCGTCAGAATTCAGCCAGATTACACCCTTGGATCAGGAAAAATTTCTATTTCATATCATGAGACTTTCAGCCCTGATCTACGTGCGGTGACCGCTGAACTGAAACTGATCCGCCACGCGCGATCTGCGAACCCTGCCGGACTGAAAACTTAATACGTGTTAGATCTGGTACGCATGAGCTTAAGTCCGAATGCATTCGACCAGGGGACCACCAGAAAGCATCTTTTGGACCGAAACAGCCCCGAATTGGTTATACACTAAGTGAACCTTGGACCGAAACAGCCCCGATGGCTTTGCTTAGGTGACCTGGGTTGACGGGACTTCACAGTGGGACTCTTATGGACATTTATTTTTGTCATTTACATGTATATGAGACTCAGTGATGTATTCATACTTTAGTGACAGTTGAGATCTACTTTATTTTTTCATACAGTGATATATATATTGTTTAGTCTTCCGCTTGCTTTTATCCCTGGATCTGGAGTATGAATTACAGTTTTGGTATACTTTTACTCATGTGAATGCTTTAAGTCAGACAACATTGAATCATAATCATTTTCATTGCATAAGTGACGGTCTGAAACTCGGGAGTTGAGTTTATATATGACCCCCGATTTTCAGGGTGTTACAAGTTGGTATTAGAGTATGAATAAGAGTATACTGGGCCTGGGTTATGGTGACGCGACGTATGATGTCGCTTCCTTTGACTTAGGTAGGTGCAAGAAGGGTCTAGAAACACTCATAGGATCGCAGATTAGCCAATAGGCGAAGTCTATTCGAATCGATTGCGTGATCGAATCCGTAATGCATATAGGGTCGCGTAAAGCAACCCAAATAGCTCATAGGTTGTAGGTGAGTGGGTTGTGACGTTATTTGAATGATTCTAAACCTGTTAATGTGAATCCATGGGCCGTGGGACAACCACGACCCCTGTATTTAATCGTCAGGGCTTAAAAACCCCGTTTCACCAAAAATCTTCAAAATTCTTCCTCTCACCACTCCAATATTCAATTCCTTCTCATCCTTTTTATTTTAGGCATCAAAAATAATGTGAAAATAATATAAAATAATACTTTCATAAAATTTTATAGTGAATAGTAAAATTTCATGAAAATGGCCATAAGGCCATTCTAACTTCACTTTCTTTAGTAACTAAAGGGCTAGATGAATGTAATAGCTCCTTCTACCCCAAAATCATATGCTGCATGATAGGGTTTTATATTTGGAATTGCAGATTGGTCCCAGAAAGCCCCGAACACATGTTTGGGCCTATATAGGTCAAAATACAATAAACCTAGGTTGAGACCATACATATTTGGGGTCCTTGGACCATGGGGGACCAAACCCATGTGGTCCCACCGATCGAACAGGTGATCGGTCGGCGATGCCATCGCCGACCTCCATGCTCCGTTGGAGGTGTGTTTTGATATGTAGGGGTATTTTGGGTACTACACACTCCCCATGTATGGTTCGTGGGTAGAAAACCCCTAAATCATGTACTTCCTTCACAAACAGCCCTCCCCATAGTTCCATTCTCATTTTTCAGCTGCCATCTCCAAGATCCATGATTCCAAACCACCCCTAGATCCATCCTTGGCTAAAAACGACCACTCTCCATCAATTTATTTCGGTTGGCAGCCCTCCCTCTTGAAGATTTCGTCGTTTGGAGCTTTAAAAACCCCCAAATCGAGCTGAAATCGTGAGGTGCTCCATTCCACTTTTTCATTTTCATTTCTCCTTGAAAATACATCCTAGGGAAGCTTGAAGCATCCCTCTACAACACCTAGATCTCCCTTTTCCAGTTTGGATAGTCTCTTCTCCGCATTTTCTCCATTTTCCATGGCTTTCGTGGAAGCCATTTTAGGCCTTTTGTCACTCTCCACCAACTTATCTTTGATGGGTAAAAGGAAAACTGCAGTAGATGAGGCTGGGCCAAGTTGTCCTGCTCAATCGAGAAGGCCGAGGGGTGGTGCCGCAAGTTCAAGCGCCGCCACAGGTCCAGCTACAGCCCGAGAGTTCCATATAAAGCGGGATTTGGATCCCCATACTCACCTTGGGCGGGTGATTCTAGCAGAGATGCCTCACGGCCAATACACTGATTGCAAAGTGTTGTTTGAGGCGGACGTGGAAGGGCGATTGTTCGGTGAATTTTTGTTGTTCGAGCGCATTGAACCTGCGCATTGGGGTCCGATCTTTGAAGCTTGTGCTCGTGCTAATGTGAGCACCGTTCGTGCCTTCTACGCTAGTATCCGAAATCCTACCTTGGAGCCATTGCAGTTCAAAATCCCTTTTGGTAGAGATCGGATGGCAACGATCGATGTGCGGTTGATTGCGCGGCTTCTGAACGTGCCTCTTGGTGATGTGCATCCTAGTGAGAAGAATCTGAGGAGTAGGCGTGAGCGAGATCGCCGTACCAGGTTCCTGTATGGTAAATTGGTTCCATGGTAGCCTAATAATAGCCTCAAGCCGACGTATATGTCTGATGATTTGTGCCTGCTGCACCATATCTGCACGTTCAATGTGTATCCCAGGTCAACGAATCGCATTGAGTGTACCGCCTTATGGTTGATTTTCTATATCTGGTGGCCCAGGGAGAGAATGTATGTATGGCCACTTTCATCTTGCGACAGATAATCCTCATAACCAAGTCAAGAAGAACGTCTGAATCGCTTCCTTTTGACCGACTGATATGCAAGATCGCGCTTGAGTTTTCTTACAGACTTGGGCCAGAATTGCCAGTTTCGATTCATAGCATTGATGAGTCGACTATGGTCAAGATGAAGATTGGGTCTCAGTACCGTGAGAATCAGCTTGAGGAGGATAGCGAGGATGACTTTGATGATGAAGAGGATCCAAGTGAGGGAGAACCTGGAGTAGAAGTTCAGGAAGAGGTCTAGGAAGAGGCAGAAGAGGAGGTTCAGGATACAGATGAGAGCCCTCCTCCTTCTGCGCAGGCTACTGGCGATGATCGCATTGCTCAGATTGAGGAGAGCCAGATCACCTTGCGAAGGGAAGTTCAGGAACTTCACGTTGAAGTCGAGGATGCCAAGGCCGTTACGAAGAGAAAATTTGGCAAGGTGACTCGTACCTTGAAGGCGATCCTGTTCTGCTTGCAGGATAAGGGTGCTCCTCCTCCATCACCTGATTCAGACTAGCGATGAGATCGTTGATGTTGTTATCAGTAGTTAGTCATTTTCTGCTTTAAGTTGTGTAAGCCTGTTAAGGCTAGTGCTTTACTTATGTTATAGTTGTAATTTTAACTGTCTTAGTTCCCATGTATTTCTCGTCATGATGCTTGTAAGGACATATCCCTTGTATTGTGACAATTTTGATTAAATGAAATGCATGGAATGGTTTTGACTCTTGTGTGAATGATTGCGGTGCATTTGTGCTATTGAGACTGATAAGGTTGCGCCCTATTTTAAATATAGGGAATGCCGCCGAAGATTACCCGGAGCACGGCTTGGCTTTCATTGAGTGAGCCTATGGATCAGGCTCCTTCGCAGTCTGATGCACATGCGGACCCTGCTGTGGGCCCGATTCCTGAGACAGTGCGTGTGTCTCAGCCTACTGCCGGTCCTACAGTTGGACCACTGCCGTTCACACCGCTAGTCAGAGAGCCGTATCGCGCATCTTCTTCGGCGCAGCACACGCCACAGCCTGCTCCACCTCCCGACAGATTCGAACAGATGATGGCTATGATGCTACAGTAGCAGCAGCTCCTGACTACTATTATGGGGACACTAGCCCAGGGCGAGGGTGTGACTCCAACTGTGCATCTAGCTGAGGATGCTGATGCATATGCCCAGGATGAGGGCATGGCTCATCCTGCACCACCTGCTTACCCTGCGGGGAATGCTGCAGATACACGGGGCTTGTTAGAGCGATTCCAGGGCTTACGGCCTCCCACTTTTACGGGTTCTCATAGACCAGAGGAGGCCGAGTATTGGCTCGACCGTGTCGAAGATATTGTGGATGCTTCATTGTATAGAGGCTGAGCAGGTAGAGTTGGCTACGTTCCTCTTGGAGAGAGAGGCCAGCTTGTGGTGGGACAACATATTGCGGACCGTTGCCACCGACTTTGTATGGACATGGGCAGCATTTGAGTTCCGCTTCCACGAGAAGTATTATCCCCAGACGTACAGGCATGACCGGGAGAATGAGTTTCTTCGCCTCAGACAGGGAGCCATGACAGTCACGGAGTATGAGCATCGGTTCACGGAGTTGGGCAGATACGTCCCTACTATTTTGGCTGATGAGCAGATGCGCATACGGTGCTTTTCAGAGGGTTTGCGACCGGATATTCGGTAGAAGTTGTACTGCGCAAGCATTCCCTCCTATGCGGAGCTGATTCACATGTCCATGCGGGCAGAGTAGGATGTGGATCGGCTTACGCGATCTCGTGGCCCTGTTGCTCCTAGGCCATGACCAGAGATCCGGGACAGGCCCTTTACGGGAAAGAGGCCTCGCGTCGACCCTCCTACTAGGGCTACCATGCCAGTACCCCCGATGCGACGCTCTGATTTACTATGCACATATTGTGGGAGAGAGGGCCACTTAGCGCAGAGTTATTTTTCTAGGATGAGGGACAGTGGGTTTTCGCCGCCGCAGAAGATCGACCGTACACGTCCACAGGCGATATCAGCATCGCCTATACGATTGGCTCCTGCTCACCCTTCCTTCAGACCTCCGGTATCGCAGATCAGGTAGCCTTCACGGACCACGGCGCAGCGGCCGAACCAGCCACAGTAGGCACGGGTACATGCCTTGACAGCAGAGACAGCTACGACACCGACTTCTCAGCATTCAGCCTTCGAGGTTACTGCCCATATTGGAGGTATTCCTATTCTCGTGATGGTGGACACTGGTTCCATGATTTCTTTGATATCACGTGCTATAGTTGGGCGTCTTGGGCTACAGACCATTACTATGGATGGGGTGCGAGTTTATACAGCTCACGGGTCCTTTACAGATGCCACCCAGATGTGTGAGGGTTGTTTGGTGGATCTGGGGGGCAAGACGATGGCTTTAGATCTCGTCGTCGATCCCGCTCTGGTTTATCTCGATGTCATTCTTGGCATGGACTGGTTGACTGCAGCGAGGGCCGAGATTGACTGCGAGACTCGTATAGTGACAGCCTACGAGCCAGAGGGTACATCCTTCACGTTTCCAGTGCGGGTAAATCTCCCTTTCCGTATACTTAGTTACGCCACCTTATTGCGAGACGCTGGTGCCCAGATACTTGAGCATACGCCAGTCGTTTGTGAGTTTAGGGATCTGTTCAGGAAGATCCCTGTCTTGCCGTCCCGAAGAGTGATCCATTTCACTATCGATCTGGTTCCTGGTTCCTCGCTCGTCTCACTGCCGACGTATCGCATGGCACCGTGTGAGATGGGGGAGTTGAGGATGCAGATTGAAGGGTCTAACGACATAAGAAATCCAATTCCATTTAGACAATCTTGACCCTAAGCAATAGGAGAATTCCCTGTAGTAGAAATGGTATGGAACCATTTAACGTATAATCTTAGGCTTTAGATTATAGCTACTGAGTTACAGACTAGCCTACTAATTACTTTAAGTAGTGTAAAGCCTGTATATGCTAAGAAATTGTAGGTTAGATTTGGTTGAAGTAGAAGATTATCCCTTCGATAAATCCCTTTATGACTTATAGATTTATGTTGACGCCCATAGAAAAGAACCATTCACTCTCAGGGAATATTTATAAATCCCTCAAATTGAACTTAGAATGTACTAGCACGCCTCTTAGTATTGCCTTCCCCAAAGGGCTTATTGCATTCGGGAACGCGGAGTAAAGGAAATGTAATTATCAGCGAAGTATTCGCGGTTTGAATTGACTTCTCAATCCTGGTAGTTGCCAATAAATCCAATGCTCTGATCAAGCAGAAGATCGACATCGTTTAGGATTAAGAACTGATACAGTAAATTTCTGTTCTAACCAGAAAGTCTATGTATCCGGCTCAGACCCACTACACAACTCTTCTTCCGCGTTGGCTCGACCACATATAACCAAAAGTTATTACTTTGTCTTTGGAAAATGGTGAGGACTTAAAGCTAGTACAGAATTCGATATCTTGCCACCAACTCATACCTACCCCTAAACTTAACCATAATAGAGATTAGGCTCATCTCTAAGATCATAGGTACCAATGCCATAGAATGCATCATTAGTAAGGAAAACCCTGTAGAGAAAGGTTGCTTCCATTTTATGTAACACCCCGGATTTTGGCCAACCTGGGATTTGACGTCCTTAGGCAATGGGTCAACTAAAACACCTGAAAAATCCCTCAGAACCCAATTCCATAGCCAAAGAAACCACTTAGGATTGATTCCTTTAGAAACTAAGCGTAAGTTAGCTAGCGCAATGCTAGAGTAGCTAGGAAATAGTCCCTGATCACTTTAAATACGTTCTACAAGACCCAAATCGAGTAGAACCAATGGTGCTACAATACTCTATAACTTGGGATCAAACTCCAAACCGGTTTGTTCTCTGGACCTCTTTGAAACTTTGTATTGGATCTAGACCGCGCGTCGAAAGTCCGATACCTACTATCTTAGACCGTTAGAACCGCCTTGCTGGACTTGACAATCATTTCGAAAATCAAGTCCAACCGATAACCACAGGCTATTTCATTGAGCCCGGACTGAAGAGAGTGCGAATAGGGACAGATTTGGAATTTGAAATTCAAATCTGGCACACGACTTGACGCGTCAGTATTAAGCGTTCTGACCGTCAGAATTCAGCCAAATTACACCCTTGGATCAGGAAAATTTTTTATTTCATATCATGAGACTTGCAGGCCTGATCTACGTGCGGTGACCGCTGAACTGAAAATGGACCGCCACATGCGATCTGTGAACCCTGCCGGACTGAAAACTTGATGTATACTAGATCCAGTATGCATGAGCTTAAGTCCGACCGCATTCAGCTAAGGTACCACCAGAAATGTCCTTTCGGACCGAAACAGCCCCGATTTGGTTACCCTTCAAGTGAACCTTGTTCCCTAGCCTATTTCGGGCAAGTTTAGGTTTATAAAAGGGCTTGAAACCCTCACTCCTCTCTCCCATCCGAATTTGAGAAAAATCCTAGATTGGGAGAGAGAAAAGGTGAGAGTTTGTGAGAGAGAGTAGGAGAGAATTTTCCTACCGTTCCACTGCCTGTTGCATGTACTTTAGCAACACGCTGCCATCACTCAGCCGGTGATTTCACCGCATTTTCAAGTAAGAAATAACCCTAGAAAGTTGCTGATTTGATGTTTCTTTCGTTCCATAGCTTGATAGTTAATAGATCTTGTAAAACAGATTCTTTAGTCGCCGTAGATGAAGCGTATATGCTCCGTTCGAATTCACACATCTATAAGAGATCAGGTGCGAATTTTAGATGCTTTGATTGACTATTTCCAAAGCTTTCAATGCCGTTTAATAGTAGATTATCGACGGCAACGCCGTTTGACATGTACAATATGCTGTCCGTTTCCTGTTTAGTAAACCGGCGAAGAATATGAGATTTAGGGCATTTTAGTCATTTGTAGGAAGTACTGTTTTCATGCATATTTTGCTGATGTGATTGACATGGTTTATTGTCGCATTAGAATGTTAGAAGTACATACATAATTATTTTGGCGAAGAGATTCGCCTAAATGCGCACTTCGGGTCGACATGCTATATGTAGACTTAAGTGTGTAGTGTAAGTGTTTGTATAAATGCTTGTATTAGTATGTATTGAGTTAAATGGTGTTATAAATTAGTTTGAGATTGATTTCTCAATTAATAGGCTGATGTAAATGATTTCCTACATGTTAACCATATGCATGATTTCATTATATGAATGAAATGCATGTGCTTGATGATTTCATTATGATTTAGTTTGAGATTTCTCAATTAATATGCTGATGGAACTGATTTCCTATATGTCGGCGATATGCATAATTTCATTATATGTATGAAAGGCATGTGTCAGATGATTTACTTAAGTTGTATGATATAACATGTGTTAACATGCTCATATGGTTGTATTTCATTTCTAATACTTTCACATGATTGCTGATGTGGATTCATATTTGTTTGGGACTATAGCTAGTCCAGGCAGTCGGTAACCGAGCGAATTCGTGGTTGGCTTATCTTGGCCACGAACGCCGCGTCGATGAATGCGAGCCGTGTTTTGGAGTTGGCGGCAGTGGTTAGGCCACACGAAGTATTTTATGCACTTCATGTCGTTCGACTTGAGATGCGATCGCGCTAGTCGAGCCCGTCAAGTAAACCGACTGGCTGTTGTATGTTCACCCTGCATGAGTCATAACTGCTTGAACCTGGGGTACTTACCATTGTAAACCCTGTTAACCATGGTACCTTGATCCACGAAGACTCATGAGCTGGGCATGGTGGTATGGGACACCGTGGTTGAGCTGTCGGCCTACGCTGGGGCCACAAACCTCTCCATAGTGACCAGTGAGCACCTATGACTCGTGAGCAGATTATGGTGGTATGGGACATTATATTTTTGCTGTCGGCCTACATTGATAAAGTGATGGGGGAGTGGAGCAACGAGTGCGTGCAACAGCCCTGGCAGCCCTTTGTAGTGACCGCAAGTGTATTCTGAGTCTACGGGAGGTGGCGACCCTTCAGTAGCAGTAGAGTACAGTAGGCCTGTATTGATAAGGTGATGGGGGAGCGGTGCAACGAGTGCGAGCAATAGCCCTGGCAGCCCTTGCAATGACCTACGAAATATACATCGTATGAGATTACTAGGAGTGACGACCCTAGACAGGATCTGTGTTGGGATTGATATAAGGGAAGTACCTTAGTTTCCTAATCCTGCTGTTTGAATGGACTAATAACAACTCGAAAATCATATCACCATACCATTGCATGTGCCTGGAAGATGTGGAGCACTTGAGGGTCGATTGCATGCCGCGGTCGTAAGATGGTGCCGTATGAGGGAGATCGTCGGTGAGGGCATACATCACGGCATGTCATCTTGTATTAACAACAGTATTAGGATTGTCTGATTTACTGCTTTACTATTATCGCATGATTGATTTGTGAACATGCTAATCTTTGCTCTGTGATTCCACTGAGTTGATCACTCACTCCTACATTACGGGATGGTGTTTGCAACACCCACCAGACCCTGTTGTAGATGCAGGTGATGCTGAGATCCAGGAGGCAGATCCAGACTTCGACGAGGACCAGGACGAGTTCTCGTACATGCAGTACCATGATGGCTTTGCTTAGGCGACCTGCATTGACGGGACTTCAGTGGGATTATTTTGAACATTTGATTTTATTCATGTATATGTATATGAGACTCAGAGATGTATTCATACTTTAGAGACAGATGAGATCTACTTTGTTTTTCCTTACAGTGATATATATATATTGTTTAGTCTTCCGCTTGCTTTTATCACTGGATCTGAAGTATGAATTGCAGTTTTGGTATACTTTTACTCATGTGAATGCTTTAAATCAGACAACATTGAATCATAATCATTTTTGTTGCATAAGTGACGGTCTGGAACTCGGGAGTTGAGTTTATACACGACCCCCGAATTCGGGATGTTACAGATGGTATCAGAGCATGATTTGGATTAAACCGGGCCTAGGTTATGGTCACACGACGTACATTGTCGCTTCCTTTGACTTAGGTGGGTGTGAGAAAGGTCTAGAACCACTTTTAGGATCGCAGAGTCACCAATAGGCGAAGACTATTCGAATCGATCGCGCGATCGAGTTCGTAACGCATCTAGGGTCGCCTGAAGCGACCTGAGTAGCTCCTAGGTTGTAGGTAGGTTGGTTGAGATGTTCTTTGAATGATTCTAAACCCATAAATATGAATCCTTGGGCCGCGGGACAACCACGACCCCTGTATTCAATCGTCAGGGCTTAAAAACCCCGTTTTACCTAAAATCTTCAAAATTCTTCCTCTCACCACTCCAATCTTCAATTCTTTCTTATACTTTTCATGTTAGGCATCAATCCTAATGTAAAAATGGCATAAAATCATACTTTCACAAAATTTTACAGTGAATAGTAAAATTTCATGAAAAATGGCCATAAGGCTATTCTAACTTCGCTTTATTTAGCAACTAATGGGCTAGATGGATGTACTAGCTCCTTCTACCCCAAAAAAGTATGCTGCATGAAGGGGATTGTATTCGGGTTTACAGTTTGGCCCCAGAAAGCCCCGAATGCATCTTTGGACCCATATAGGGCAATCTAGAATGAACCAAGGTGGGGACCATACATTTTTGGGGTCCCTGGACCATGGGAGACCAGACCCATGTGGTCCCACCGACCAAATAGGGAGTTGGTCGGCGATGCCATCGCCGGTTCGGTGATGCATCGCCGACCGGTGGGGCCCACTTGAAGTGATTTTTGGGCGCACGCCCTATCTTGGGTCGTGTACACCCCCCATGTAGGGTTCGTCCGTAGAAAATCCCAAATAGAGATACTTCCTTCACAAACATCCCCTCCCCTAGCCCCATTTACATTTTCTTGCTGCCCTAACCCAAAACCGTGATTCCAAATCGTTCCTAAATCCATTTCCTTCTGAAAATGACCACACTCCGTCACTCCAAAGTGATTTGCAGCCCTCCCTCTTGAAGATTTCATCGTTTGGAGCTCTTAAAACCCCCAAATCGAGCTGAAATCGTGAGGTGCTCCATTCCCCTTTTTCATTCTCTTTTCTCTCTGAAAATACATCCTAGGGGAGCTTGAAGCATCCCTCTACAACGCCTAGATTTCGTTCTGTCCAATTTAGAAAACCATTTCTCCACAATTCCTCCTCTTTCCATGGCTATTGTTAAGGCTGTTTCAGCCTTTTTCTCCCTTTTCATTGTCCTCTCTCTCATGTCCCTTTTATTTGATCCCCAGACTCGCAGAAACCTGCTTACCCATCCCATTTCTTCACGTTCTTCGCTTGTTTGATTGCCGTTTAAAATTTCTGTGTTTTGTTGTTATTAGGTAGAAAATGTGTTTGTGTTAGTGGTTTGGGCTTAATATAGCCGAATTTTGTTAAATGGAGTGCATGTCGTTCGTTTGTTGTATGGTATTGTCCCTAGATTGGGAGTATTGTAACTCCCGGGATTCAGCCTACAAATTAGTTTTTTATCCCACCCCACCCTCCAACCAAGCATGCCACTCCCAATCCCAACATGGGATTAGGAATGTAGTTCGTTTCATACAATCGGCCCTTGGCGTTTGGACCTAGTGTTAGCACTCCTGGATTTAAAGGATCTGACGATATAGGAAAGCCAGTTTTATTTCGATAATCTTGACCCTAAGCGATAGAGCAATTCCCTGTATTAGTAATGGTATGGAACCATTTACCGTATAATCTTAGGCTTTGGATTATAACTACTGAGTTACAGACTAGCCTACTAGTTACCTTAAGTAGTGTAAAGCCTGTATATGCTAAGGAATTATAGGTTAGATTTGGTTGAAGTAGAACCTTATTCCTTCGATAGATCCCCTTCTTACTTATAGATTTCTGTTGTAACCCATAGAAAAGTGTTTTTAACTTAGAACCATTCAGTCTCAGGGAAAATTTATAAATCCCTCAGATTGAACTTAGAATGAACTAGCACGCCCCTTAGAATTGCCTTTCCCAAGGACTTATTGCATTCGGGAATGCGGAATAAAGGAAATGCATTTATCAACGAAGTATTCGCGGTTTGAATTGACTTCTAAATCCTGGTAGTTGCCAATAAATCCAATGCTCTGATCAAGCAGAAGATCGGCATCGTCTAGGATTAAGAACTGATATGGTAAATTTTCTATTCTACGCAGAAAGTCTATGTATCCGGCTCAGACCTACTACATAACCTTTCTTCTGTGATGACCCAACCACCTATAACCAAATGTGATCACATTGCCCTCGAAAAAAGGCGAGGACTTAAAGCTAGTAAAGAATTCGACATCTTGCCACCAACTCATACCTGCCCCTGAACTCAACCACAATAGAGATTAGGCTCATCTCTATCGCCATAGATACCAATGCCATAGAACGCATCATTAGCAAAGGAAAACCACTGTGATGAGAGGTTGTTTCCCAATTCATGTCAAGGATAGGTCTTAAGTTGCACCTCGTTCTAATGTACGGAGCGAGACATAGAATCTTAAACCTTAAGTAGAACCAAGTTTTAAGGGGGGTAGAACGTATCGAGCCCAATCTTATTAGTATTAGTTAACGCAACCGTTGGACCAAAGTGGCGCAGCGGAAGCGTGGTCAGCCTCTTCCCCACTGGCCCAGGATCGAAACAGCTGAGTTAGGTTCTACGTAAGGTGAGGTTATTGAATAGGATTAGAACCTTCCTTAGAAAAAGTACTCCTTGCCCTTCGCCAATTTCGAGGACGAAATTGTGTTTTAAGGGGGGTAGATTGTAACACCCCAGATTTTGGCCAACCTGGGATTTGACGTCCTTAGGCAATGGGTCAACTAAAACACCTGAAAAATCGCTCAGAACCCAATTCCATAGCCAAACAAACCACTTAGGATTGATTCCTTTAGAAACTAAGCATAAGTTAGCTAGCGCAACGCTAGAGTAGCTAGGAAATAGTCTCTATTCACTTTAAATACGTTCTACAAGACCCAAATCGAGTATAACCAATGGTGCTACAATACTCTATAACCTGGGATCAAACTCCAAACCGGTTTGTTCTCTGGATCTCTTTGAAATTTTGTATTAGATCTACACCGCGCGTCGAAAGTCCGATACCTACTATCTTAGACCGTTAGAACCGCCTTGCTGGACTTGACAATCATTTTGAAAATCAAGTCCAACCGATAACCACAGGCTATTTCATTGAGCCCGGACTGAAGAGAGTGCGAATAGGGACAGATTTGGAATTTAAAATTCAAATCTGGCACACGACTTGACGCGTCAGTATTAAGCGTTCTGACCGTCAGAATTCAGCCAAATTACACCCTCGGATCAGGAAAAATTTCTATTTCATATCATGAGACTTGCAGGCTTGATCTACGTGCGGTGACCGCTGAACTGAAAATGGACCGCCACGTGCGATCTGCGAACCCTGCCAGACTGAAAACTTGATGTATGCTAGATCCAGTATGCATGAGCTTAAGTCCAACCGCATTCAGCCAGGGGACCACCAGAAATGTTCTTTTGAACTGAAACAGCCTCGATTTGGTTACCCTTCAAGTGAACCTTGTTCCCGAGCCTATTTCGGGCAAGTTTAGGTTTATAAAAGGGGTTGAAACCCTCACTCCTCTCTCCCATACGAATTTGAGAAAAACCCTAGATTGGGAGAGAGAAAAGGTGAGAGTTTGTGAGAGAGAGTAGGAGAGAATTTTCCTGCCGTTCCACCGCCTGTTGCATGTACTTTAGCAACATGCTGCCATCACTCAGCCGGTGATTTCACCGCATTTTCAGGTAAGAAATAACCCTAGAAAGTTGTTGATTTGATGTTTTTTCGTTCCATAGCTTGATAGTTAATAGATCTTGTAAAACATGTTCTTTAGTCGCCGTAGATGAAGCGTATACGCTCCGTTCGAATTCACACATCTATAAGAGATAAGGTGCGGATTTTAGACGCTTTGATTGACTGTTTCCAAAGCTTTCAATGTCGTTTAATAGTAGATTATCGACGACAACGCCGTTTGACATGTACAACATGCTGTCCGTTTCCTGTTTCGTAAACCGGCGAAGAATATGAGATTTAGGGCATTTTAGTCATTTGTAGGAAGTACTGTTTTCATGCATATTTTCCTGATATGATTGACATGGTTTATTGTCGCATTAGAATGTTAGGAATACGTGCATAATTAGTTTGGCGAAGAGATTCGCCTAAATGCGCACTTCGGGTCGACATGCTATATATAGACTTAAGTGTGTAGTGTAAGTGTTTGTATAAATGCTTGTATTAGTATGTATTGAGTTAAATGGTGTTATGAATTAGTTTGAGATTGATTTCTCAATTAATAGGCTGATGTAAATGATTTCCTACATGTTAACCATATGCATGATTTCATTATATGAATGAAATGCATGTGCTTGATGATTTCATTATGATTTAGTTTGAGATTTCTCAATTAATATGCTGATGGAACTGATTTCCTATATGTCGGCGATATGCATAATTTCATTATATGTATGAAAGGCATGTGTCAGATGATTTACTTAAGTTGTATGATATAACATGTGTTAACATGCTCATATGGTTGTATTTCATTTCCAATACTTTCACATGATTGCTGATGTGGATTCATATTTGTTTGGGACTATAGCTAGTCCAGGCAGTCGGTAACCGAGCGAATTCGTGGTTGGCTTATCTTGGCCACGAACGCCGCGTCGATGAATGCGAGCCGTGTTTTGGAGTTGGCAGCAGTGGTTAGGCCACACGAAGTGTTTTACACACTTCATGTCGTTCGACTTGAGATGCGATCGCGCTAGTCGAGCCCGTCAAGTAAACCGACTGGCCGTTGTATGTTCACCCTGCATGAGTCATAACTGCTTGAACCTGGGGTACTGAACTTACCATTGTAAACCCTGTTAACCATGGTACCTTGATCCACGATGACTCGTGAGTTGGACATGGTGGTATGGGACACCGTGGTCGAGCTGTCGGCCTACACTGGGGCCACAAACCTCTCCGTAGTGACCAGTGAGTACCTATGACTCGTGAGCAGATTATGGTGGTATGAGACACTATATTTTTCCTGTCGGCCTACATTGATAAGGTAATGGGGGAGCGGAGCAAGGAGTGCGTGCAACAGCCCTGACAGCCCTTTGTAGTGACCGCGAGTGTATTCTGAGTCTACGGGTGGCGACGACCCTTCAGTAGCAGTAGAGTACAGTAGGCCTGTATTGATAAGGTGATGGGGGAGCGGTGCAACGAGTGCGAGCAACAGCCCTAACAGCCCTTGCTGCGACCTACGAAATATACATCGAATTAGATTACTAGGAGTGACAACCCTAGACAGGATCTGTGTTCGGATTGATATAAGGGAAGTACCTTAGTTTCCCAATCCTGCTGTTTGAATGGACTAATAACAACTCAGAAATCATATCACCATACCATTGCATGTGCCTGGAAGATGTGGAGCACTTGAGTGTCGATTGCATGTCGTGGTCGTAAGATGGTGCCGTATGAGGGAGATCGTCGGTGAGGGCATACATCACGTCATCTTACATTAACAACAGTATTAGGATTGTCTGATTTAGTGCTTTACTATTATCGCATGATTGATTTGTGAACATGCTAATCTTTGCTCTGTGATTCCACTGAGTTAATCACTCACTCCCACATTACGGGATGGTGTTTGCAACACCCACCAGACCCTGTTGTAGATGCAGGTGATGCTGAGATCCAGGAGGCAGAGCCAGACTTCGACGAGGACCAGGACGAGTTCTCGTACATGTAGTATCATGATGGCTTTGCTTAGGCGACCTGGGTTGACGGGACTTCAGTGGGACTATTTTGAACATTTGATTTTATTCATATATATGTATATGAGACTCAGAGATGTATTCATACTTTATAGATAGATGAGATCTACTTTGTTTTTCCTTACAGTGATATATATATTGTTTAGTCTTCCGCTTGCTTTTATCACTGGATCTGAAGAATGAATTGCAGTTTTGGTATACTTTTACTCATGTGAATGCTTTAAATCAGACAACATTGAATCATAATCATTTTTGTTGCATAAGTGACGGTCTGGAACTCGGGAGTTGAGTTTATACACGACCCCCAATTTTCAGGGTGTTACATTTTAGGTTAAGGATAACCCCTAAGTTGCGCCTCGTTCCGATATACGGATCGATGCGAAGATTCTTCAACCCTAAGTAAAACCAAGTTTTAAGGGGGGTAGAACGTAATGAGTCCAATCCAGTTAGGTTAGTCAACGCTGTCGTTCGATCAGAGTGGCGCAGCGGAAGAGTGCTTGGCCTCTTTCCCACTGGCCCAGGATCGAAACATTTGAGTTAGGATGTACGTACGGTTAGGTCATTAAATAGGATTTGAACCTTCCTTAGAAAAAGTACTCCTTACCCTTCGTTAATTTTGGGGATGAAATTTTGTTTTAAGGGGGGTAGATTGTAATACCCCGGATTTTGGCCAATCTGGGATTTGACGTCCTTAGGCAGTGGGTCAACTAAAACACTTGAAAAATCGCTCAGAACCCAATTCCATAGCCAAAGAAACCACTTAGGATTAATTCCTATGGAAATTAAGCGTAAGTTAGCTAGCGCAACGTTAGAATAGTTGGGAAATAGTCCCTGATCACTTTAAATACATTCTACAAGACCCAAATCGAGTAGAACCAATGGCTCTATAATACTCTATAACCTCGGATCAAACTCTAAGCAGGTTTGTTCTCTGGACCACTTTGAAATTTTGTATTGGATCTAGACCGCGCATCGAAAGTCTAATACCTCCTATCTTAGACCGTTAGGACCGCCCAGCTGGACTTGACAATCATTTCAAAAATCAAGTCCAACCGATAAACACAGGCTATTTCATTGAGCCCGGACTGAAGAGAGTGCGAATAGGGACAATTGGAATTTCAAATTCAAATCTGGCACACGACTTGATGCGTCAGTATTAAGCGTTCTGACCATCAGAATTCAGGCAGATTACACCCTCGGATCAGGAAAAATTTCTATTTCATATCATGAGACTTTCAACCCTGATCTACGTGCGGTGACCGCTAAACTGAAACTGGTCCGCCACGCGCGATCTGCGAACTCTGCCGGACTGAAAACTTAATACGTGCTAGATCTGGTACGCATGAGCTTAAGTCCTATCGCATTTGACCAGGGGACCATCAAAAAGCATCTTTTGGACCGAAACAGCCCCGAATTGGTTATGCACTAAGTGAACCTTGTACTGGAGCCTATTTTAGGCATTTTTAAGCTTATAAAAGGGGTTGAAACCCTCACTCCTCTCTCCCATCCGAATTTGAGAGAAACCCTAGATTGGGAGAGAGAAAAGGTGAGAGTTCATGAGAGAGATTAGGAGGGATTTTTCCTGCCTTCGTGCCACCTGTTGCACGTGCTTCAGCAACACATCTCAATCACCTGGCCAGTGATTCATCCACTTTTTCAGGTATGAAATAACCCTAGAAAGTTTCTGATTTGAGGTTTACTAGGATTCATAGCTTGTTAGCTGACATAACTCGTGAATTAGGTTCTCTTATCGCTGTAGACGAAGCGTATACGCTCCGTTCGAATTTACACATCCATAAGAGACAAGGTGTGGATTTTTGACGCTTTGATTGACTGTTTCCAAAGCTTTCAATGTCGTTTAATAGTAGATTATCGACGGCAATGCCATTTGACATGTACAACATGCTATCCATTTCCTGTTTCGTAAATCAACAAAGAATATGAGATTTAGGGCATTTTAGTCATTTGTAGGAAGTACTAATTACATTCATATTTTGCTGATGTGATTGACATGATTTGTTGTCGCATTAGAAAGTTAGGAATACGTGCATAATTAGTTTGGCGAAGAGATTCGCCAAATTGCACACTTCGGGTCGACATACTATATGTAGACTTAAGTGTGTAGTGTATGTGTTTGTATAAATGCTTGTATTAGTATGTATTGAATTAAATGATGTTATGAATTAGTTTGAGATGGATTTCTCAAATTTATATGTTGACATAAATGATTTCCTATATGTTGACTATGTACATGATTCCATACTATGCATGAAATGTATGTGCTTGAAGATTTGTTTAAGTTGAATGTTATGACATGTGTTAACCTGCTCACATAATTGAATTTCAATTCCAATACTCCTACATAAATTGCTGATGTGAATTCATATGTGTTTGGGACTATACTTAGTCCAGGAAGTCGGTAACCGAGCGAATTCGTGGTTGACTGGTCTTGGCCACGAACGACGCGTCGACGAACGCGAGCCGTGTTCTGGAGTTGGCGGCAGTGGTTAGGTCACGCGAAGTGTTTTACGCACTTCATGTCGTTCGACTTGAGATGCGATCGTGCTAGTCGAGCCCGTCAAGTAACCCGACTGGCCGATGTATGTTTACCCTGTATGAGTCATAACTGCTTGAGCCTAGGGTACTGAACTTACCATTGTAAACCCTGTTAACCATGGTACCTTGATCCACGAAGACTCATGAGCCGGGCATGGTGGTGTGGGACACCGTGGTCGAGCTGTCGGCCTACGCTGGGGCCACAAACCTCCCCGTAGTGACCAGTGAGCACCTAGTCTCGTGAGCAGATTACGGTGGTATGAGACACTATATTCTAGCTGTCGGCCTACACTGATCAGGCAACGAGTCTTTTGTAGTGACCGCGAGCGTATTCTGAGTCTACGGGAGGCGACGACCCTTCAGTAGCAGTAGAGTACAGTAGGCCTGTATTGATAAGGTGATGGGGGAGCGGTACAACGAGTGCGAGCAACAGCCCTGACAGCCCTTGCAGCGACCTACAAAATATACCTCGTATGAGATTACTAGGAGTGACGACCCTAGACAGGATCTGTGTTGGGATTGATACAAGGTAAGTACCTTAGTTTCCCAATCCTGCTGTTTGAATGGACTAATAACAACTCAGAAATCATATCACCATAACATTGCATGTGCCTGGAAGATGTGGAGTACTTGAGGGACGATTGCATGTCGCGGTCGTAAGATGGTGCCGTACGAGGGAGATCGTCGGTGAGGGCATACATCACGTCATGTCATATTGTATTAACAACAGTATTAGGATTGTCTGATTTACTGCTTTACTATTATCGCATGATTGATTTGAGAACATATAAATCCTTGATCTATTATTCCACTGAGTTAGCTACTCATTCCCACGTTACGGGATGGTGTTTGCAACACCCACCAGACCCTGTTGTAGATGCAGGTGATGCTGAGATCCAGGAGGCAGAGCCAGACTTTGACGAGACCAGGATGAGTTC
Organism: Magnolia kwangsiensis; assembly: GCA_037074715.1. Classification (NCBI taxonomy): domain Eukaryota; kingdom Viridiplantae; phylum Streptophyta; class Magnoliopsida; order Magnoliales; family Magnoliaceae; genus Magnolia; species Magnolia kwangsiensis. The sequence continues at coordinate 78,398,721 of CM073578.1, forward strand.
TTGTACATGCAGTACCATGATGGCTTTGCTTAGGTGACCTGGGTTGACGGGACTTCACAGTGGGACTCTTCTGGACATTTATTTTTTTCATTTACATGTATATGAGACTCAGTGATGTATTCATACTTTAGTGACAGTTGAGATCTACTTTGTTTTTCCATACAGTGATATATATATTATTTAGTCTTCCGCTTGCTTTTATCACTGGATCTGGAGTATGAATTACAGTTTTGGTATACTTTTACTCATGTGAATGCTTTAACTCAGACAACATTGAATCATAATCATTTTTATTGCATAAGTAACGGTCTGGAACTCGAGAGTTGAGTTTATACACGACCCCCGATTTTTAGGGTGTTACAGTAATGGCGGTGCTGATATAGCCTGTGGGAGTGTACGGTCGATCTTCTGCGACGGCGAGAACCCACTGTCCCGTATCTGAGCGAAACAACTCTATACTAAATGGCCAGATCTCCCACAATAAGTACATGATAAATCGGGGCGCCACATCGGGGGTACTGGCGCTGTAGCCCTAGGAGGAGGGTCGACGCGAGGCCTCTTGCCCGCAAGGGACTTGTCCTGCAACTCTGGTCGTGGCCTAAGAATAATAGGGCCATGAGATCTCCCAAGTCGATCCACATCCTGCTCTGCCCTCATGGACATGTGAATCAACTCAGCGTAGGAGGGAATGCTCATGCAACACATCTTCGACCGAATATCCGATCGCAAACCCTCAGAAAATGCCGTATGCGCATCTGCTCATCAGCAAGTATAGTCGGGACATATCTGCCCAACTCAGTGAATCGATGCTCATACTCCATGACAGTCATGCCTCCCTGTCTGAGGCGTAGAAACTCATTCTCCCGGTCATGCCTATATGTCTGGGGATAGTATTTCTCATGGAAGCGGAACTCGAACACTGCCCAGGTCCAGATGTAATCAGTGGCAACGGTCCGCAACACACTATCCCACCATAAGCTGGCCTCCCGCTTGAATAAGAACGTAGCCAACTCAACCTGCTCGGACTCTGAGCAATGTAGCATCCGTAATACCTTCGACACACGGTCGAGCCAATACTCGGCCTCTTCGGGTCTATGAGAACCCGTAAAAGTAGGAGGCCGCAAGCGCTGAAATCGCTCGAGTAGGCCTGTGTATCTGCAGCAGTCCCAATAGGATAAGCAGGTGGTGCAGGATGAGCAATGTCCTCATCCTGAGCATAAGTACCGGCATCCTCAGTTGGATGCACAGGTGGTGCAGGTGGAGTCAAACTCCCACCCTGGACTAGAGCCCCCACTATAGTAGTCATGATCTGCTGCTGCTGCAGCATCATGGCCATCATCTCCTCAAATCTATCTGGAGGTGGAGCAGGCTGTGGCATGTACTGCGTCGAAGAAGACGCACGGTACTGCTCTCTGACGGGCAGTGTGAAAGGCGGTGGTCCAACTGAAGGACCAGTAGGAGGCTGAGACTCACGTGCTGTCTCAGGAATCGAGCCCACAGAAGGGTCCGTATGAGCATCAGACTGGAGGGGAACCTGATCCATAGGCTCACCCAATGTAAGCCGAGCTGTGCTCCGTGTAGCCTTAGGCGGCATTCCCTATATTCAAAATAGGACGCAACCTTGTTAATCTCAATAGCACAAACACACCGCAATCATTCACATAAAGAGTCAAAGGCATTCCATGCATTTCATTTAATCAAAATTGTCACAATACAAGGGATATCTTCTTACATGCATCATGACAAGAAGTACATGGGAACTAAGACAGTTTAAGCTACAACAGCAACATAAGTAAACTACTAGCCTTAACAGGCTTACACAACATAAATCAGGAAATGACTAACTACTACCAACAACATCTAAAATCTTATCGCTAGTCTGAGTCAGGTGATGGAGGAGGAGCACCCTTATCCTGCAAGAAGCACAGGATCGATCGCCTTCAAGGTGCGAGTCACCTTACCGAATTTTATCTTCATAAAGGCCTTGGTATCCTCGACCTCAGCCCGAAGTTCCTGAACTTTCCTTCGCAAGGTGACCTGGCTCTCCTCAATTCGAGAAATGTGAGCATCACTAGTAGCCTGAGTAGAAGGAGAAGGGCTCTCATCAGTATCATGAGCCTCCTCTTCTTCCTCTTCCTGGGCTTCTTCCTCTACTTCCGCCCCAGGTTCTCCTTCACTTGGATACTCTTTGCCATCAAAATTGTCCTCGCTATCCTCATCAAGATGAGTCTCACGGTACTGAGACCCGATCTTCATCTTGACCATGGTAGACTCATCAATGCAGTGAATCGGAACTGGAAACTCCGGCCCAAGTCTGTAAGCAAACTCAAGCTCGATCTTACATATAATCCGGCCAAAAGGAAGCGACTCAGATGTTCTTCTTGATTTCGCTACGAGGATAATGTTTCGCAACACGAAAGTGGCCATACACACATTTTCTCCCTGGGCCACCTGATACAAGAATTCAACCATAAGGTGCGTACATTCAATGCGATTTGTCGACCTAGGATACACGTTGAACATACAAATGTGGTGCAGCAGGCACAAATCATCAGACATATGAGACGCCTTGAGGCTATTATTAGGCTGCCATGGAACCAGACTACCGCATAGGAACCTGGTACGGCGATCTCGCTCACGCCTACTCCTCAAATTCTTTGCACTGGGATGAACATCACCAAGGGGTACGTTCAGAAGTCGCACTATCAACCGAACATCGATCGTAGCCATCAGGTCTCTATCAAAGGGAATCTTGAACTGCAATGGCTCCAATGTAAGATTTTGAATACGAGCGTAGAAGGCACGAACGGTGCTCACATTAGCACAAGAACGGGCTTCAAAGAGCGGACCCCAATGTGCAGCTTCAATGCGCTCAAACAATAGGAATTCATCGAAGAGTCGCCCATCCACGTCCGCCTTAAACAACACCTTACGGTCAGTATAATCACCGTGAGGCATCTCTGCTAACAGCACTCGCCCAATTTGGGCATGGGGATCCAAATCCCGCTTTGTATGAAACTCCCGGGCTGTGCTTGGACTTGCGGCGGCGCTTGAGCTAGCGGCGTAACCCCTCGGTCTTCTTGATTATGTCGGGCGACTACGCCCAGCCTCATCTGCTGCGGTCTTTCTCTTTCCCATCAAAGAGAGGATGGTGGAGAAAGAGAAAAGAGCCAAAATGGCTTCAATAAAAGCCATGGAAAATGTGGGAAATGTAGAGAAATGGCTGCCTAAACAGATAGAAGGAAATCTAGGCATTGTAGAGGGATGCTTCAAGCTCCCAAGGGCTAGATTTTCAAAAAGAAAAGAGAAGAATAAATGGGAATGAAGATCCACCCAATTTCAGCCACAAATGGAGGTTGTAGGAGCTCCAACGGATGAGATTTGCAAGGGAGGGGGTTGCAAATCATGATGGAGGGATGGAGTGGGATCGTTTCTAGCAGAGAATGGGGTTGGGAGTGATTTGGAGTTGTGGCTTGAGCTGAGGCAGCAAGAAAAATGGAAATGGGAGGGCGTTGGAGCTTTTTTGTGAAGGAACTGTAGGATTTAGGGGGTTTTAAGGGATGGACAGCATATGGGAGGGGTGCCCTACCCCAAAAAACACGTGCGCCCAAATTTCAACCCAAACAGGGCCCATCGTACGGTGATGCATCGCCGGATCGACGATCGCATCGCCTGCTATCTCCAAATCCAGTTGGTCTGGCCTGGTGGGATGGGTCCCCCCTGCCCTAGGCACTCTAAATAAGTATGGGCCCCACCCCAGATCATTATATTTTGACCTAGGGAGGTCCAAACTTCCATTCGAAGATTTTTGGGGCCAGTCCAAAACCAGAATATGATTTTGGGGTAGGAGGAGCTAATACATCCATCTAGCCCATTATTTGCTAAGGATTGCAAATTTAGAATGGCCAAATGGCCAGTTTTCGTGTATTTTTACTATTCATTGAAAAATTTTGCCTAAGTATGATTTTATATTATTTTCACATTAGGATCAATGCCTAACATGAAAATTCAGAGAAATAATTGAAGAATGGAGTGGTGAGAGGAAGGATTTTGAAGGAATTAGGTGAAACGGGGTTTTTAAGCCCTAGCGATTGAAGTAAGGGTTGTGGTTGCCCCACAGCCAAAGGATTCACATTTACGGGTTTAGAACCTTTCATAGAACATCTCAACCCACCTACTTACAACCTAGGAGCTACTTAGGTCGCTTCACACGACCCTAGATGCGTTACGGACTCGATCAAACGATCGATATGAATAGACTTCGCCTATTGGCGAAACTGCGATTCTATAAGTATTTCTAGACCTTCCTCGCACCCACCTAAGTCAAAGGAGCGACAGCGAACTTCGCGTGACCATAACCCAGGCCCGGTATAATCTCATTCATGCTCTGATACCAACTTGTCACACCTTGAAAATCGGGGGTTGTGTATAAACCCGACTCCCGAGTTCCAGACCGTCACTTATGCAAAAAAATGTTTATGATTCAATGTTTTCTGAGTAAAGCATTCACATGAGAAAAATTATACCAAAACTGCAATTCATACTCCAGATTCAGTGATAAAAGCAAGCGGAAGACTAAAGGATATACATATCACTGTATGGAAAACAAAATAGATCTCAACTGTCTCCAAAGTATGAATACATCTCTGAGTCTCATATACATGTAAATAAAAAGAATCAAAATGTCAAAAATAGTCCCACTGAGAAGTCCCGCCAATCCAGGCCACCTAAGCAAAGCCGTCGTGGTACTGCATATATAAGAACTCGTCCTGGTCCTCATCATAATCCGGCTCTGCCTCCTGAATCGCTGTCATACCTGCATCTAAGACAGGGTCTGGTGGGTGTTGCAAACACCATCCCGTAACGTGGGAGTGAGTAGCTAACTTAGTGGAATAATAGAGCAAAGATTAGCATGTTCTCAAATCAATCACGTAATAATAGTAAAATAATAAATCAAACATTCCTAATACTGTTGTTAATGCAATATGACGTGACATGATGGATGCCCTCACCGACGATCTCCCTCATACGGCACCATCTTACGCCCGCGGCATTCTTTCTTCCCACAGTGCTCCACATCTTCCAGGCACATGCAATGTGATGGTGATATGATTGCCGAGTTATTATTAGTCCATTCATACAGCAGGATTGGGAAACTAAGGTACTTCCCTTATATCAATCCCAACACAGATCCTATCTAGGGTCGTCACTCCTAGTAATCTCATACGATGTATATTTTATAGGTCGCTGCAAGGGCTGCCAGGGCTGTTGCTCGCACTCATTGCACCACTCCCCCATCACCTTATCAATACAGGCCTACTGTACTCTCATTGCTACAGAAGGTTCGTCGCCTCCCGTAGACTCAGAATACGCTTGCGGTCACTACAAAGGGCTCGTCGCCTGATCAGTGTAGGCCGACAGCAAGAATATAGTGTCCCATACCACCATAATCTGCTCACGAGTCATAGGTGCTCACTGGTTACTACGGGGAGGTTTGTGGCCCCAGCGTAGGCCGACAGCTCGACCACGGTGTCCCATACCACCATGCCCGGCTCATGAGTCTTTATGGATCAAGGTACCATGGTTAATAGGGTTTACAATGGTAAGTTCAGTACCCTAGGTTCAAGTAGTTATGACTCATACAACGTGAACATACAATGGCCAGTCGAGTTACTTGACAGCTCGACTAGTACGAGCGCATCTCAAGCTGATTGACATGAAGTGCATAAAACACTTCGCGTGGCCTAACCACTGCCGGCAACTTCAAAACACGACTCGCGTTCATCGATGCGTCGTTCGTGGTAAAGATAAGCCAACCACGAATTTACTCGGTTTTCGACTGCCTGGACTAGGTATAGTCCTAAACATTTATGAATTCACATCAGCAATCATATAAGAGTAATGGAAATGAAATACAACAATGTGAGTGTAACACCCTGAAAATCGAGGGTCGTGTATAAACCCAACTCCCGAGTTCCAGACCGTCACTTATGCAACAAAAATGATTATGATTTAATGTTGTCCGAGTTAAAGCATTCACATGAGTAAAAATATACCAAAACTGCAATTCATACTCCAGATTTAGTGATAAAAGCAAGCGGAAGACTAAAGAATATACATATCACTGTATGGAAAAAAAAGTAGATCTCAACTGTCTCCAAAGTATGAATACATCTCTGAGTCTCATATACATGTAAATAAACCAAAATCAAATGTCCAAAAAGAGTCCCACTGAGAAGTCCCACCAATCCAGGCCCCCTAAGCAAAGCCGTCATGGTACTGCATATATGAGAACTCGTCCAGGTCCTCATCATAGTCCGTCTCTGCCTCCTGAATCGCTGCCTCACCTACATCTAAGACAGGGTCTGGTGGGTGTTGCAAACACAATCCCGTAATGTGGGAGTGAGTAGCTAACTCAGTGGAATAATAGAGGAAAGATTAATACGTTCTCAAATCAATCATGCGATAATAGTAAAGCAGTAAATCAAACATTCCTAATACTGTTGTTAATGCAATATGACATGACATGATGGATGCCCTCACCGACATTCTCCCTCATACGGCACCATCAGCGTCCGCAGTATGCTTGCGTACCGCTCAGTGCTCCACATCTTCCAGGAACATGCAATGTGATGTTGATATGATTACCGCGTTATTATTAGTCCTTTTCATACAGCAATATTGGGAAACTAAGGTACTTCCCTTATATCAATCCCAACACAGATCCTGTCTAGGGTCGTCACTCCTAGTAATCTCATATGATTGTATATTTTGTAGGTCACTGCAAGGGCTGTCAGGGCTGTTGCTCGCACTCGTTGCACCGCTCCCCCATCACCTTATCAATACAGGCCTACTGTACTCTCATTGCTACGGAAGGGTCGTCACCTCTCGTAGACTCAGAATACGTTCGCAGTCACTACAAAGGACTCGTCGCCTGATCAGTGTAGGTCGACAGCAAGAATATAGTGTCCCATACCACCATAATCTGCTCACGAGTTATAGGTGCTCACTGGTCACTACGGGGAGGTTTGTGGCTCCAGCGTAGGCCGACAGCTCGACCACGGTATCCCATACCACCATGCCCGGCTCATGAGTCTTTGTGGATCAAGGTACCATAGTTAATAGGGTTTACAATGGTAAGTTCAGTACCCTAGGTTTAAGCAGTTATGACTCATACAAGGTGAACATACAATGGCCAGTCGGGTTACTTGACGGGCTCAACTAGCACGAGCGCATCTCAAGTCGAACAACATGAAGTGCATAAGACACCTCGTGTGGCCTAACCACTGCCGCCAACTCCCAAACACGACTCGCGTTCATCGACGCGTCGTTCGTGACAAAGATAAGCCAACCACGAATTTACTCGGTTGCTGACTGCCTGGACTAGGTATAGTCCCAAACAATTATGAATCCACATCAGCAATCATATAAGAGTAATGGAAATGAAATACAACAATGTGAGCATGTTAACACATGTTACAACATGCAACTTAAGTAAATCATCTAACACATGCATTTCATACATATAATGAAATCATGCATATTGCCAACATGTAGGAAATCATTTACATCAGCATATTGTTTGAGAATGCAACCTCAAACTAGTTCATAACACCATTTAATTCAATACATACTAATACAAACATTTATACAAACACTTAAACCACACACTTAAGTCTACATATAGTATGTCGACTCAAAGTGCGCATTTAGGCGAATCTCTTCGCCAAAATAATTATGCACGCATTCCTAGTATCCTAATGCGACAAGAAGCCATGTCAATCACATCAGCAAAATATGGATGAAAACAGTATTTCCTACAAATGACTAAAATGCCCTAAATCTCATATTTTTCGTCTGCTTACGAAACAGGAAATGGACAGCATGTTGTACATGTCAAACGGCGTTGTCGTCGATAATCTACTATTAAATGACATTGAAAGCGTTGAAAACAGTCAATCAAAGCGTCTAAAATCCGCACCTTTTATCCTAAAAGTGTATTGATTCGAACTTGGAACCTAATATACAAGATTTGTAAGCTACTTCGCTATGGAAATGACAGAACCTCAAATCAACAAGTATTTAGGGTCTTTTCTTACCTAGAAATGCGGTGAAATCGCTGGGAAAGTGATTGAGGTGCATTGCTTAGGCACGTGCAACAGGTAGTGCAAGCAGCAGGAAATTCTCTCACACTCTCTCTCACAATCTCTCACCTTTTTTCTCACACCATCTAGGGTTTCTAGTAAATTCGGATGGGTGAGAGAAGTGAGAATTTAAGCCCCTTTTATAACCTTAAACATGCCCAAAACAGGCTTGGGAACAATGTTTACTTGATGCTTAACCAAATCGGGGCTGTTTCGGTCCAAAAAGACGTTTCTGGTGGTCCCCTGGCCGAACGCGATCGGACCTAAGTTCATGCACGTCGGATGTCGCTCACATCCCATTTTCAGACCAGTAGTGTTCGTAGATCGCACGTGGCGGTCCAGTTTCAGTTCAACGGTCATCGCACATAGATCAGGTCTACAAGTCTCATGATATGAAATAGAAATTTTTCCTGATCCAAGGGTGTAATTCGGCTAAATTCTGACGGTCAGAACGCTTAATAATAACGCACCAAGTCGTGTGCCAGATTTGAATTTCAAATTCCAAATCTAACCCTATTCTCACTCTCTTCACTCCAGGCTCAATGAAATATCCTCTGAATGTCGGTTGGACTTGATTTTCGAAATGATTGTCAAGTCCAGCTAGGCTGTTATAACGGTCTAAGATTGTAGGTATTGGACTTTCGACGCGCGGTCTAGATCCAATACAAAGTTTCAAAGAGGTCCTGAGAACAAACCGGTTTAGAGTTTGATCCGAGGTTTTAGAGTATTATAGCGTCATTGGTTCTACTCACTTTGGGTCTTGTAGAACGTATTTAAAGTGATCAGGGACTATTTCCCAGCTACTCTAGCGTTGCGCTAGCTAACTTACACTTATTTTCTAAAGGAATTAATCCTGCGCGATTTCTGGTCGAGTTGGTACTCGAGTCCAAGTACGGATTTTTCCAGGGCGTTACAGTGAGCATGTTAACACATGTTATAACATACAACTTAAGTAAATCATCTAACACATGCATTTCATACATATAATGAAATCATGCATATTGCCAACATGTAGGAAATCATTTACATCAGCATATTGTTTGAGAATGCAACCTCAAACTAGTTCATAACACCATTTAATTCAATACATACTAATACAAACATTTATACAAACACTTAGTCTACACACTTAAGTCTACATATAGTATGTCGACTCAAAGTGCGCATTTGGGCGAATCTCTTCGCCAAACTGATTATGCACGCATTCCTAATATCCTAATGCGACAAAGAGCCATGTCAATCATATCAGCAAAATATGGATGAAAACAGTATTTCCTACAAATGACTAAAATGCCCTAAATCTCATATTTTTCGTCTGCTTACAAAACAGAAAACGGACAGCATGTTGTACATGTCAAACGGTGTTGCCGTCGATAATCTACTATTAAAAAACATTGAAAGCGTTGAAATCAGCCAATCAAAGCGTCTAGAATCCGCACCTTTTCCCTAGAGGTGAACCGATTCGAACGGAGCGTATACGCTTCGTCTACGGCGAACCGGGAACCTAATACACAAGATCTGTAAGCTACTTCGCTAAGGAATTCAACGAAACCTTAAATCAGCAAAAAGTTAGGGCTTTCCTTACCTAGAAGTGTGGCGGAATCACCGAAAAAGTGATTGAGGTACGTGGCTTAAGCACGTGTAGCAGGTAGTGCAAGCAGCAGGAAGTTCTCTCCCACTCTCTCTCCCAATCTCTCACACCAGCTAGGGTTTCTAGCAAATTCAGATGGGTGAGAGAAGTGAGGGTTTAAGACCCTTTTATAACCTAAAACATTTCCAAAACAGACTTGGGAACAATGTTTACTTGATGCCTAACCAAATCGGGGCTGTTTCGGTCCAAAAAGACATTTCGGGAGGTCCCCTGGCCGAACGCGATCGAACTTAAGCTCATGCACGTCGGATGTCGCTCACATCCCATTTTCAGACTAGTAGTGTTCATAGATCGCATGTGGCGGTCCAGTTTCAGTTCAGCGGTCATCGCAGGTAGATCAGGTCTACAAGTCTCATGATATGAAAGAGAAATTTTTTCTGATCCGAGGGTGTAATTTAGCTGAATTCTGACGGTTAGAACGCTTAATAAAAACGCGCCAAGTCGTGTGCCAGATTTGAATTTCAAAATTCCAAATCTAACCCTATTCTCACTCTCTTCACTCCAGTCTCAATGAAATAGCCTCTGAATGTCGGTTGGACTTGATTTTCGAAATGATTGTCAAGTCCAGCTAGGCGGTTATAACGGTCTAAGATTTTAGGTATCGGACTTTCGACGCGCGGTCTAGATCCAATACAAAGTTTCAAAGGGGTCCTGAGAACAAACCGGTTTAGAGTTTGATCCGAGGTTTCAGAGTATTATAGTGTCATTGGTTCTACTCGTTTTGGGTCTGGTAGAACGTATTTAAAGTGATCAGGGATGATTTCACAGCTACTCTAGCGTTGCGCTAGCTAACTTACGCTTATTTTCTAAAGGAATTAATCCTACGCGATTTCTGGTCGAGTTAGTACTCGAGTCCAAGTACGGATTTTTTCAGGGCGTTACATCTAGTCTCAAGTATATAGGGTTCTAAGTCTAGATGATTTTTAATTAAATCAATAAGGGCTTTGTATTGATTTTAATATCAAGAAAGGATAAATCAAATATCTCTTTTCAATATAAGAATGGAATAAAGATTCAAAATCAAATTACAAGAGCTACTATAAAGAATCTTAAATATGCACAAAATAGCTTAGAATGTAATCAAAATAATCTTAGAGTGATTGCTTAAGAATGATAAGAATTAAATAGAAAACTCAGAAATTCGAGCACTATTTAGATGAAAAATCGGTTCGCATGACTAGCCTTTGGTCAGCTATGACTGGCCTTATCCAAATAGATTTTTAAAAATTCTGCCGCGATAAGATTTTTCAACTGCATGACTGACCTTATGAGTCCCATGATTGGTCACGGACACCACAGGACTAGTTATGTGAGTCTAGATTACTCGCTGAAAAAAGATTTGAGCACTATACGACTGGTCAAGTACTATTCACACGACAAGTCAAGCAGTTTCTAGGACTGGTCGTAAGACCAATAAAAAAATTTTAAAAATTCATAACAAATCCTAGACTGGTTGAGGAAATACTAGGACTGGTTAAGCCAATGCTAGGGCTAGTCGAAAGAACAGAATTTTACACTTATAAAATGACCAAAATGACCGACCAAAAGTATGAAATGATCTAATCATGATCTAAGGTCAATCTAGGTCAATCATACCTTACTTGTGAGATAGAACATATGAACACTTAATCTATCAATCACTTTAGTAGTTTTATTTTTTGTGATCTTCAAAGCTTGAACTCAACATACCAAACATAATCTTCAACTAGGTCTTGAGTTCTTGGACTTTTCTTATTCCAGATCTTGAACCGCAATAATCTTGAAAACTCTATCTTCACTCAATATATGAAAGTCTTCACTTTCTTCTAGTTTGAAGATCTCGGTAAGTTCATCGTAGATATTGACACGATAGATTAATACAAACAAAATGAACGTCGAAGATTCAATGAGAAAAGATGCACAAGCTTGATACAAATCAAGATACAGACTTGAATTGGTTTGTCACACCAAAATTTGACAATACATAGGGTTTATCAACATAGTACTTTCAAGCTCATAAAGAAAATTTTCCCACACCATAAAATGAACACCCTTAGAAAGTCAATCATGAACTTCGCCCAAAAGGAAGATGAAACATTCTTCTAATGGTGGGAGCAGTTAGAGGATAATGTCAGTTCATGCCCACAACACGGTTTTGAAACGTGGCGCATTACACACTTTTTCTATAATGGGCTAATATCTTCCATGCATCAATTAGTTAAGACAATGTGCAATGGGGAATTCATGAATAAAAATGTCAATGATGTGTGGGATTATTTGGACAAACTTGCTGAAAACGCGCAATCGTGGGACGTCTCCCTAAAATCGAACATCACCTCTAGGCTCACTCAATCAAAGGAGAGGGGAAAAAAAATACCTTCTGAAAGAGAATAATGATATCAATGCTAAAGTGGCTAATCTCATAAGGAAATTTAAAGCCATAAAATTAAAGAAGGATAAGGCTAAGGAAACTATTTGTGCTATTTGTACTTGTAACATTCACACAACTGAAAATTTCCCAACAATACCTGCTTTTCAAGAGGTACTAAATGAGTAATCTAATGCCGTGAATAATTACCAAAGGCCTTACAATGGACCCATATCTAATACATACAATCCTAGTTGGAGAAATCATCCAAAATTTAGTTGGAGGTATAGACAAACTCCTCCTCAAGGATTCGCTAATCAAATTCCAAATCAAGGGAAACCTCAAGAAGAACCCGTTCAAAATTTCGTACAAACTCAGGAGCTTACCCAAGCAATACGAGAACTTACAAAATTTATACAAAAGATGGATTCACGTGCTACAGTTATAGAGAAGGGGATGCTTCTTACTCAACCTTTCCCCAACCTAAACCAAAATACGAAATAAGTGATCCAAGCTCTTCAAATCAAATGGAGCAAGCTAAGTCTATCACCACTCTTAGGATTGGGAAGATAATTGACAAATCTATTCCTGTGAAGGCTGAAAAGTTTAAAGACCCAGATGTAGATGAAACTAATAGACCTAGCAACACTCCATTTCCCCAATGGTTGATTGCACCAAAACATCTCTCTAACTCTCAGGACATTCTAGATGTGTTGAAACAAGTGAAGGTCAACATCCCTCTACTAGATGCGATCAAACAAATACCTTCATATGCCAAATTTTTGAAAGATTTGTATACGACCAAAAGACAGCAAAATATTCAAAAGAAAATATTTTTAATTGAAAAAGTGAGTGTCATCGTAAAGTAAGATGGGCCATCCCAGTAGCCCAATCATTACTTATGTAATTAGGAATCACCACATTGAGCATGCACTTTTTGATTTAGGAGCAAGTACAAATCTGATGTCATACTTGGTCTACGAACAACTAGGTCTAGGTGAATTAAAACCAACCCAGACTACATTACAACTTGCTAATAGCTCAGTTCGAGTATTGAGAGGGATAATTGAGGATGTGTTGGTCCAGGTTGATAAATTTTACTACCCAGTAGATTTTATTGTCTTGGATACTTAACCCATCACAGACATGAGCACTCAAATTCCAGTCATTCTTGGTCATCCATTCCTTACCACATCAAATGCAATTATTAATTGGAGGAATGGACTCATGAGTTTGTCTTTTAGAAATATGACATTAGAGTTGAATATCTTTTTTAATACGGGTAAATAGTTGGATGATGATGACAATTTTCATGACATTAACATAATTGACTCTTTCGTGAAAGATAAAACACTTTTGACCTTATCCTTTGACCCTTTAGAGAAGTTCCTGGCCCACTCCAATGATTTAGACGATGATATGATTAGGGAGATGGGGGTCATGCTTGATACTGTGCCAATACTTGAAGTTAACCGGTGGAGGACAATATTTGAAGAATTGCCCCAAGGATGTAGTGCCTCTACCGTCTAACCTCAAGGCACTAAAGCTTGATCTACAACCTTTTCTCTCTAATTTGAAATATATCTATTTAGGTCAAGATGAGACGTACCCAGTGGTGATTTCTTCCCACATTAAGTAAGAACAAGAGAGTATGCTTATCTCTACTCTCATTGAGCACAAAGGATCCCTTGGATGGTTAATTATGGATCTTAAGGGAATCAATCATTTGATTTATACTCACCACATTTATCTAGAGGATAATGCGAAGACCTCTCGATAACCATAACATATATTAAATCCAAACATGAAGTGGTTAAGGCCAAAGTTCTTACACTATTGGATGTGAGTATCATATACTAAATATTCGATAGTCAACGGGTGAGTTCAACTTAGGTGGTTCCTAAGAAATCTGGAATCACTATCGTAGCCAATGCCAACAATGAACTCGTGCCAACTAGAGTTACTACTGGTTGGAGAATGTACATTGACTACAGGAAGTTGAATACTATCATGAGGAAGGACCACTTCCCTTTGCCCTTCATTGATCAAATCTTAGAAAGGCTAGCTGGTCACTCGTATTATTATTTTCTTGACGAGTATTCGGGTTACAACCAGATAGAGATAGCCCATGAAGATCAGGAAAAGACCATATTCACATGTCCCTTTGACACCTTTGCTTATCGAAGGTTGTCATTCGGATTGTGTAATGCCCCCGCCACTTTTTAGCGATGCATGATGAGTATATTTTCTGACATGGTGAGGCAATATTTAGAGGTCTTCATGTACAACTTCTCTATCTTTGGTCCATCCTTTAGGGATTGTTTGAAGTATCTTAAATGTGTGCTGAAGCGATGTGAGGAAAAGAATTTGATACTGAATTGGGAGAAGTGTCATTTCATCGTTCATAAGTGAATTGTCCTTGGACATATTATCTCATCCAAATGAATGATGAATTGAGGTAGATAAGGCTAAGATTGATCTTATCTCTAACTTACCTCCACCCAAGAACATACGAGATGTGCGATCCTTCTTAAGACATGATGACTTTTACAGAAAATTCATAAAGGACTTTAGTCACCTCTCTCGTCCTCTATGTAATTTACTTCAAAAGGATGCACCATATGAGTGGACTGAGCAATGCTAGAAATCTTTACTAAGCTCAAGGGCATGTTAATCACTGCACCTATCATGTAGCCACCCGACTGGATCATTCCTTTTGAACTTATATGCGATGCGTCTGACTATGCTCTTGAGGTGATTTTAGGCTAGAGAAAAGAAAAGAAGCCCTACGTTATTTATTACGCAGGTAAAACTCTAAATCCTGCATAAGTGAACTACTCTACTACGAAAAAGGAACTCTTAGCCATAGTGTTCACTTTGGATAAATTTAGGTCCTACTTGATCGGATTCAAGATCGTCACTTGCATAGATCTACGATGCTTAAATATCTTCTTTCTAAGAATGATTTTAAGCCTCGCCTAATAAGATGTATCCTTCTACTCTAAGAATTTGATCTGAAAATAAAAGATACAAAAGGGAGTAGAGGACGTACTGGCTGACCATCGTTCCCACCTCGATCTCTTTGAATCCCTTAAAATGACACATATAAATGACATGTTCCCTAACGAACAATTGTTCAAAGTCTTTCATTCACCTTGGTTTGCAAATATTGATAATTATCTTGCTACAAGTCTCATGCCGACACATTGGACTGCACAAGATAAGAAAAACTTCTTTACTAAGGTACGCAAATTCTTTTGGGACAATCCATATTTGTTTAAATATTACCCAGAAGAAATCTTAAGGAGATGTGTGTTAGAAAATGAACACCA
Organism: Magnolia kwangsiensis; assembly: GCA_037074715.1. NCBI lineage: Eukaryota > Viridiplantae > Streptophyta > Magnoliopsida > Magnoliales > Magnoliaceae > Magnolia > Magnolia kwangsiensis. The sequence goes on from CM073578.1 coordinate 78,414,195, forward strand.
AAGTGTCATCTCCTTCTGTCATTCTCAGGCCCGTGGTGGTCACTTTTTTGTTAAAAAGACCATGGCCAAAATTCTGCAGTGCGGCTTTTACTTGCCCACTATGTTTAAGGACACTCATGAGTTTTGCAAAGCTTGTGAACATTGTAAGAAATTGGGAGCATTATCCTATTGAAATATGATGCCCTTGAACCCTATTCTGATCATTGAAGGATTTGATTGTTGGGGCATCGATTTCATGGGACCATTCTCCTAATCTTTCAGAAATTTATATATTTTTCTTGTTGTAGACTATGTCACTAAATGGGTTAAAGCAATTCCATGCTGGAACAATGATCATTAAACGATCATTAAATTTTTAAAAGAGAACATTCTTTCCCAGTTTGGAAATCCTGGAGCCACCATTAGTGATAGAGGTTCACATTTTTGTAATAGACTATTTGCGAACTTAATGAAGAAATGTGTCATTTCTCACAAAGTGAGCACTCCATACCACCCACAAATAAGTGGGCAAGATAAGATTTTCAATAGGAAAATTAAACATATTTTGAAAAAAATGGATAACCCTGACCGTAAGGATTGGTTAATTTGATTAACCGATGCCTTATGAGCTTACCGTACTGCATTCAAAACTCCTATTAGAATGTCGCCCTTTAGAATTATCTATGGGAAGGCTTCTCACTTTCCTGTGGAACTAGAACATAAAGCCTATTGGGCTATTAAAAATTTTAAGTTTAATATGAAAAATGTGTCCCACTATGTAAACTTCAGTTGAATGAACTTTTAGAAAGTTGAAACGATGCGTATGAGAACTTGAGAATTTACAAGGACATGATGAAGGTTTTTCATGACCAATACATTCTTTGAAAATCATTCACACTAGGTCAGAAAGTATTCTTGTACAATTCTCAGTTACACCTCTTTCCAGGTAAGCTTCGATCTCGTTGGACCAGCCCTTTCACTTTTATTAATGTTTATCCTCATGGAGCTGTTGAGATTCGAAATTCAAACAATGACAATGAATTCAAAGTAAATGGACATCAATTAAAGCCATTTTTTAACAAAATTGATTTAAAGGACATGTCCATACCTCTGAGGGATCCTGTTTACCAGGATTGATCTCCTATTTTGATAGAGGTATAGGTAGGTTTATCACTTTCATAGGACTAGGGTAGTTTGCTTCTGCAGTTTTAAGATAGTTTTCTTATATTCTGTTGAGTTTTTTTTTATTTTGTGCTAACCCATCTTTACACTGAGATCATTGGAAAAGTCTCATAATTCCTTCTTCAGGTATTACCTTTCCATCACTTCCCTTTTCTTTTTAGTTTCTCTTTTGCATTACATGTATATTATTTTATATTAAGGATAATGTAGATATTTTAGTTGGGGATGGGGGATTAGGTAACCTAATCAGTGTTTTCTTCGTTTTGAGTAAATTTTTTTAAAAAAATTTCAATGATTCCAGTTAAAATCTATTTGGGAAGCGATGAATTGTGTACTTAAGAATCCTTTGAGTATGAGAAGATAGAGATTAAATTTTGAATTGCTAGAGTTAATCCATCTAAGTAACTTATCATTTAATTACTTGCACTCAATTGGTTAAGAGAAAGTTTGAATATCATGTTAATCTAAATCACAAAACACATTCAATTTGTCTTCTGTAAGACATACTAGAATTTCTAATTGTTAATATGTGAATCATTGATAGATGGTGAGAATCGAGTCTGGAGAAGTTTATCCACCTTAAAAGAAGAAAAAACTCAGCTAAAAAAATAGGAGATCAACAAAGAGGTCATGAAAAAGAATGAAAAGAATAAAAAATTTGGAAAAGAATGAATAAAAACCGATCGTCAACACAAAATCAAAAATCGGAAAAAGAAGAAAAATGGGATAAGTTCAGAATCATTACTTGAGTTTCAAATTGATCTTTAAGCGATGAGCATACTTAACATGATGAATTGATAGTATTCGTACTGAAGGTAAATTAACTTTCACTGAGCACATTGAAAAACTTGATATAAAGATTATGCTTTGATTTAATGGGCAAAGACCTTATTTGATTGGTCACTTATGTGATTGAGTTCCGGACATTCAAAATCTCACTTTCATATCTAAATTCTACCCATTCACCCTTAAGTGCACAAAATATTGTTTTCTAAAAAAGATCTCTGACATTAAGTATTGAGATTTATTTTATGCATACTTTGCTTGGGACTAGCAAACACTACATGAAAAATGGAAAAAAATGACGGATTTAGAGATAGTTCTAGACCATCTCTAAAATTGCTTGGTTTAAAGACGCTTTAGAGACGGCCGTAAACCATCTCTAAAATTTTAGACGTCCCCTAACCGTCCTTAATATTGTCTTAAAAATTTGATCGTCCACAAATCATTTAAGACGGTCGTTGACCGTCTTATATGCGGTCATTTAAGAATGTCATTGGCCATCCGTATTAGAGACGGTCTTTGACATCTTATATGTGGTCATTTGATACGGTCATTAGCCGTCTTTTACTTATAATCTGAGACTGTCAAAGACCGTCTTTATTAGAGATGATCCTTAGCCATCTTATAGCCTTGCCAAAGACCGTCTCTATTAGAGACGGTCAAAGCCTGTCTCTATTAGAGACGGTCCTAAATTGTCTTATAGCCTTGTCAAAGATCGTCTCTATTAGAGACTATCAATGACCGTCTCTATTAGAGACTGTCAAAGACCGTCTCTATTAGAGACGGTCCTAAACCGTCTCTAATGTGGTCAAAAATTACCACGCTTGAAACAATTATGAATTTTTTTTATTTTATTTTTTTAAAAATAGTTAAGAAGCTTAGAAAAATAATTAACAATGTTTAAGAAAAATTTAAATTTTGAAAAAAAAAAAACTATAATTTTATAAAAATCTAGATTTTGAAAAAAAAAAAATCGATAAAAAAAATGATATTTTGAAAAAGAAAATTTAAAAAATTTAAAAAATTTGTGAAAAAATTGACCAATTGTAAAAAAAATATATATTTTAAAAAAGAAAACTAGATTTTGTATTTTGACAAGAAAAATTAAAAAGTTATATAACAAAAGTGAGATTTAAAAAATAATATTTTGAAAAAGAAAATTTAAAAAATTAAACAAAATTATGAAAAAGTTAACAAATTGTAAAAAAAATATATTTTTTAAAAAAGAAAACTAGATTTTTTATTTTGACAAGAAAAATTAAAAAGTTACATAACAAAAGTGAGATTAAAAAAAAATGATATTTTGAAAAAAATTTAAAAAAATTAAACAAAATTGTGAAAATTTTGACAAACTGTAAAAAAATATATTTTTTAAAAAAGAAAACTAAATTTTGTAAAAATAAATGCTAAAATTTATTTATAATAAAAATGATATTTATTTAAAAAGTAAAAAAAAAAAAAAAAAACTATACATTTTGAAAAAAAATGTTAAATTTATTTGTGAAAAATAAAATTCTAAATTATTAGGCACATCCACTAATTGAACCTTTAATTGTTTTTGGGCAATCTAATCAGTTCAAATTGAAGAGTAAATAACTTCAGATGTTTAAATGAAATTTCACTGAAATTGTTAATCAATCTTGTATGCTCAATATCTTTCTCATATGTAGCCTGATTGAGGCGAGTAACTAGTCAAATTGAGAGTATTGATTAGTAAAATAGAGTGAATGGACTAGACATGTAAAATGGGCCAAATATTCTAGTTATAATTGTGACCCAACTTACTGACCTCGTGAGAACATAAGAATTGATGTTAGTAAGTTTTGCGGGCCCCATCATAATGTCTGTTGAACATCAACACTATGGATTTGATGTGTCCCCTTTAGGTTATGAGATATCTCAAAAATCATTGGTAAATGAAACTCAAGTGGGCCATACCATTTAAAACTATGTGAAGACATCCTAAAAAATATAAAAGCACTTGGTGGGGCCCACATGAGTTTTGGATGTGGTTGAAACTTGGTCTGACCCCTCATCCAAGTGGGATACACATAATGAGTGGGTTGGATATCTGAATTACATTTAGGCAGGCCTAATATATGATTATGAATGTTTTAAGAAAACCTTTCTCCACTACATTTAAGTGAGTTATTCGTTACTTTTACCAGAGTAAACTCTGTGGGGTTCACCATTATTTATTTATTTATTTATTTATTTTATCCACTCCATTCATCCATGTTAACAGATAATTTGAGGTCTAAAGAACAAAAAGGAAGCATATCCAAAGCTCAAGTGGACCACACCACAGGAAATAGTGTGATTGAACCTCTACCATTTAAAATTTCTTGGAGGTCATAGAAGTTTTGGATCAAGTTGATGTTTGTGTTTTCTATTCATTTATATATTTTTTAATATTATGAACAACCTTTAACTATTTTTGGACAATCTGATCAATTCGGACATGAAGAGTAAATAACTTTAGATGTTTAAATCAAAATTAACTCAAATTGTTGATCAATCTTGTTTGCCCAATATATTTCTCATATGTAATATGATCGAGGCGAGTAACTAGTCAAATTGAGGGTAATGATCAGTAAAATAGAGTGAATGGACCAGACATGTAAAATGGGCCCATCATGATGTGTGGTACTCTGTAATAGGTGATCTGTTCTATTTGCATCCTGACACAAAGGAATCCTAGGGCTATAATTTTAAAGATAGTGAAAGTAACGTCTTACCTGTTACAGTAATAAAAACACTATCTGATCTTTTCTATGACTTTTTGTCCATCAACTTGCTATAAATGAATGAGGGAAAAATGACTTCTATGTTAGTTTTCCACCATTTAAAAAAATGATAATGACTTATCCTCTTCATTGTGGCACTGATGTTCAGCTATCTAGATCATCCAAATTGTGAGTTCCATTACAGATGGACTGTATCTCTAAAATAGCATTGATCAATCAATTGTAACCGTTCAATTAATGGCTGACAAATGAGCGGTTGGGAGTAAAGTAGCACTTGGTCCAAATTCAAAAGGAAAAATCAGATTGTAGGTTTACGCTAAACTATTTATATAATTTGAGCTGTTGTACAACTACACCATGTGTATAGTTAAAGAATCTTTCCTATTTTTTAAAGTTGTTTATAACTAGCATATGGAATAATAAATACTTTGATACTCTGGTAGTGGAACGAATGATAGGTAGGTATAATAAATCGTACATGTGACACAAATAATTCAAATTAAGTTCCAGTTGATATAAACAAAAAACTAGAAAACATTTTTTTTCATACGACTACCACATTACTGAAACCTGTATTGAAATGAAAAATAACCTACAGTCCTAAATCAACAAAGTAGTGTCGGGCTGAGTTCAGGTGGGGCCGAGTCGGGTCGGGTAGAGTCGGGTTTCGGATCGAGTCGGGCCGAACTGGGCCCTATCTGAGCTCGGCCCGAACTCAGTTTCAAGTTGAGAAAAATGGCCCGTCCCGACCCGAACTCAGTTCCGGGTTGGGCTGAGTCCAGCTTTTTCGCGCTGAGTCGAGCGAGCTAACCAGTATGTAGTGTGGCCCACCCAAGTCATGGATTGACTTTATTTTTAAGCTCGTGGCCTACCATGGAATGGTGCATCTAACTGATGGGGCAGATCGAAAGTTCAAGGTGGAAATCATTATTCCACACGATTTTATGTGGCATGGTCCGCTTGAGTTTTAGATTTACCAAAAATTTGGGATCAACACACACCGTGCATCCATTTTTCGAGATCATTTTACAGAATTATCTAAAAAATGAATCATATTCAAAGATTAAATGGACCACACCACAAATAAGGGGAACAGATTGGCTACTCCCCCTACACCATCCAATGGCTGGTGGTTGGTGCTGTGTGGGCCCCACCATGATGTATGGCCCCACGACCATTTTTTTTTACTTTTTTTACTTTTGAACCAGTTAAATTTCAAATAAACATTATGATGGGCCTTAGGATAGTTTCAACGGTGGGAATCACCCTCCCGTTGTTTTCTGTGGTGGGGCCCACTACAAATTTTTATCTGCCTCATTCTTTGGCTCGTAACTTAAAATGATATCTCAAAATGGATGGATGGTGTGGATATAACAAATACATTATAAGTTTTTATATTTTTTAAATATTATATATATAAATATGTATATGGGAAAAGGTACTATGCACTCGAGCTCACAGCTCTGTCCCATGCGGTTGAACTATGTGGGCCCCACCGTGATGTGTTTCGAACATCTACCCCATTAGTCAGTGCTTCGACAAAGAAACAAATGCATTCGATTTGGGAGATTGTCTTATTCAAACATAACAGAGAAAGAGTACTAGGAACATTCATCACATTTTATTGACACCGAGTTCATTTACATCCTCTTTACATCCCTTAATTCAACGATAGATCATTTAGAAATAAAGGACTTGTGTTTTAAACATCAAAAGTTCATTTCGACAGCCTTCCAGTGCCTGATTCAATTATCTCCTAGGACTTAGGAGGAATGTCGATTCGATCGACGGGTCTTTAATGAAATAAAGATTTCAGCAACATAACATCGCCTATTTCAACCATCCTCTAGGACTTAGGAGGAATGTCGATTTGATCGACTGATCTTTCTCTTTTGAACCCATGAATTGGAGAAAGCCCGGAGAAAGGAAGCCTGGCCCACGGATTTTAGCAACATGACGACCTTTGGACTTCACAGACTGCAGGGCAGCCTGGTTGCACGGACTCGCTCAACTGATACCGGTTACGCGGTCCTGCGCAACTACCAGGAGACTCTCTTCTACCTTCTGTCTTCTATTCCGCTTCGCTCCTCTTGAAAATCTTCAATTACCCGTAATGAAGAAGGGGAGGGGGTATTTATAGACCCTCGCTCTTGTGAAAATCCTGATCTTAACGATGTGGGACTATTTTTTAGTGCTTTAGATCATTCTGAATGAAGCCCTTTGTGCAGTACATTTTGAGGTCCCGCGCAATTGATATTTCCTTTACGTGGACCTGTGCAACTGGAATTGATTGTGTGGAACCGTGTAACTTATAGTGGTTACGCAGACCTGCGCACTCTCATGAAAGCTATCTCTATCTTCTTCTTTCCAAAATTTCTTCCTATCTCTTTACCTTTCCTTGCTTGATTCTTTCACCATTTTTTATGCCGCAACGGATGCCCCCTTGATCCTTTCTTTATTTCCTCAAGAAATAAAAAAGGATCAAAATTTTGACTTTTCATTTAGCTTGCGCGGACCTGCACAATCGGCCGCGTATATACTCGGTCACGGTAGCCTATAAATACCACACTTCCTTCATAACCTGCAGTTTCCTCATCCTCTGGCAAAATTTTTCCTTTTGGCGATTTTCCCGCGCAACCGACATTGTCTGCCCGAACCCACGCAATGGATCTTCCATCCGCATAAGTTTTCTAAGTATTGCGACACTCCACGCAACTGATTTTGATTGCACGGACCCGCGTAACCAAGACTTTACTATTTTTTCTGAACTTTCCTCAACAATCTTCCTTAGGTCTTTAACCCTCTTCTCTTCATGGCCCTCATCAAGAGGACCCTTCGTCCCGTAGATCCTCCAACTGACCATCCTTCTCATCCCGACTCACCCGATACATCTTCTCATCGCCCGTCTCCTTCCGCTGATCAACCACCGACTAAGTGTACCAAAACCACCACTCAAACTACCTCATATTTCAAAGAGCCAGTACTTCTAACCTTTGATTTTACCGACCGCATTGAATCGTTTCCCTCTCCCATTCACCGGGCTATAATCATGGGGAACATAAAACTACCTCCAAAGCATGGTCGTGAATATGATTGGGAAGAATGGTAGAAGACAACCGCCCATATTCTCACGGATAACGATAGACCCCCTATCAGAGAAGATACCCCACCTACTTCTCGCCCTAAGAAAACTCGTCAAAATAAGGTGAAAGAGTTTGAAGAAAAGATAAAGGAGCATAATAAGAAGCTCCAAAACTCTTGGAAATCCGTTCGAGTAATCGAGGGCATCATGAAATTCGACAACCCTCATTTAGAAGGCATGACAATAATTCCCATCAATGTTCATCGTCATTAGTCCATCCTTGAATGTGAACCCACATATTACGTGAACGGAGAAAAGTTGATGTATACTGAATCGTGGGCGACGCGAGAACCTTGAATTCTCGAAGGGAAATTGCAGACGCAGAAACCGCTACAGAACATCAGAGAATCCCACCCCATGATCTTCCTCATTCCTTTTCACAGTCCACACAATCTCTTTCTAACATATTTCTACGAGACTATCAGACAGCGGTACAAGGATTGCGATCCTCTCTAGGGATCGGAAGATTTCCGAACAAGGGGCCCGCTGACTTCTCGTCGCTATTATTCTGATTGGGCAGAGGCAATCCTGAAGAAACACGTAAGTACTCTTTCTAAAGTAGGCCTTTATGATGCGATAGAGGTCACATCCAAATACTTTTACAAGGAACCCTCTGTGCTGAAAGGATTCCTCGAATATTGGTCTCATTACCAATTCCCTTCACTTGCAGTTCGGAGAAATGAGCATAATGTTATGGGATCTTCATCGCATAGCAGGTCTACCGCTTACAGGAAGATTTTACGATGAGTTTATCCCGACGAATGCAGAATTGGAATTTATATCTTCTCCTGACTGCAGACCTTCTATCTCTGAAACCACCGTCGAACTTTTCAGAGAGATGGGAAAGTTTCTGAATTTTCACAAACTATCCCCTCTGCAATGGCTGGCTCATTTTTCTAGAATACTCAGGTAGTCCAGACCCAGAGATTAGCATTTTCCTTTTCATCACATACTCTTGCATATTAATTCCTTTTTCGTTTTGCAGATTCCGCGACAGTCGCTGTAAGGAACTAACGACTCTTCGTGACAATATGAAGGAATGACCAGATTATAGTTCCTTTGGGGAACTTGCAGCCTTTCTAGCTTACTGTCTAAGCATAGTTACTCTTCCTGGTTCCAAGTGGGAAGATGTAATTCGCCCCACCACCTTCGTTGTCGCCGGAGCTCTAGTGAAAAGTAAGAAATATTCCATTGCGCCCCCTGTGCTTTGTTCCATTATCGGGCCTTTGGAGAAATCTCTACACACGTCAAAAATCCCACCCTGGGATCTTCATCAGCATATACTGCTTGGCACTACTTCACTGGATGGTTAGGAGTCTATTTCCCCTAGACTTTTGAAGCACCAGAGAAAGCTTATGTCAACCCTTCTCATCTTCTTCTCTGGTTTTTTCAACAAAGGGCCATGGCCAGAAGATCGTATGAATGGGTGATTAACAAGATCCAGGATTTTGATCAAGTGAACTTCTTCCAGTTTCGCCTTCATCGCTACATTCAAGATACGGACATGGTGGATCAGGGGGCACTGACGGTAGCGGAAAGGGCCTTTTTTCTTTCTATTTGTTCTTGCAGTTTTCCTCTTAGAGAAGGGACGAAATTCTGGAGAGAACCCTATTATCCTAGCTATTTTGCTCGCCAATTCGGCTATGACCAAGCCGTGCCAGAAGATTGTGGGCTGGTTACTAAGAGAATGCGCTGCTATGGAACAGGTCCTTTGAACTGGGCCATGATATGGAAGCAACTATTAGGCAGCCGTGTCAACTCTTCTTTCATCTTCCCTAGCTGCGACTGAATAGTCCGTACTTCTTATAGCTGGATGAGGTGGTGGGACCACCAATCATTTCTTATCAACAAACACCTACCAGTGGATTCTCTTCTCTTTCTCCATCCACCTCGGCTTAGGGGCAGAAAAATTGAGGACGAAATTGGCTTCATTCCAGAGAAAAGTCGCGCTCCTCATCATGGTGAAATTTGTAGAAAGATTTCGACGGAAGAGCCAATCCGTGAGAGAAAACCAATTAATACTTTAGACAGTTGGTTTGCTCATGGAGTCCTGGCAGAATTTGAACATGTCCCCCACGACTTTGGTGGCCGAGCTTCAGAAAATGTTGCAGGAGCATCTTCCCCTATTCCTGAAGAGATTGCTACAGCTGAGGAGGGTCTGGCTCGAAATGAACCTGCCCCTTCTTCACAACCTCTTCCCCCTAGCTCATCGTCTCCGATGACTAGATCACGAGCACGTCTGCTAACGTCATCACCCACTCCTCGGGAAGAGGAAAGATAGGTCTCTTCATCTTCCTCAATTCCAGTTGGCAGGAGATCTCCAAGAGAAAGCAACCAGCCTGTCTCCTACAAAGGAAAATAAGTCATGGTTGCAGAAGTAGATGAGGAAGATCTGGCAAGCGAAAGTTCATCTTCTACATCAGGAGATTCCACTTCCCTAGGATCTGGAGATGATGATAACAATGATGATGATGATGGAAATGATGGAGCTCAGGACGATGACTATGAAGAAGGGGAGGTCATCATAGATGACGAGAAAAATATGGCCACCAAAAATGTAGAGGAAGAACATCTCCCCACGGCTCCTGAAATTTTCCCTGCCACTTCTATTCCTGGCAAGCCACATGCAGTAACCGAAGAGGATGAAGAACCCTTGGACTACAGGGAATATGGGTATTCACCTGGTAAGGGAGCCCGAATTCCTTAAATATTCACGTGCTTGTCTAGTGATCACTATCTTATCATCACTGTCATTTCCTTTTTTAGGTACTCATGTGGCTTGTATTGAGACGAGTGTTGCCCCCTCTGTAGATCTTCACCCTACCGCACCAATGGCTTCACCACAGGTTTCATTGGCTCCTCTGGTGGCACCGAAGAGTGTGGCTCGTGAAATTGTATTCCCTTCGAGGCTACCGACCTACCGACTCCTACTACCAGAGATTCAAGCACAGAAGTGGGAGCTCCTTCTCTTGCTGATATGTTGGAAGCTGGTACTTCTGCAGCCCCAGAAGTTCCCTCACTTGTTGGTCACACCTCTGCGACAGGTATATATATTAATTTGAAGAACCGCTGATCCTTCATCTTGCGTTGTTTACTCTAACTTTATCTCTTATTCATGTTATAGGAATTCTTCTCTGTAGTGGGGACGGCCAGCTCCGAATCTGTGGCCACTGTCTCTGAGCTACCATTTCCTTCGAAGATTCCCGCTCACAAAATACTTCTGATGAAAAACTCTTTGTCAACGGTAGTCCATATCTTCAATGATCCTGAACAATGGCCAGACCTGGATATCGCCATCGAGATTCTGGAAAGCTCTGCAAAGATGGCGAAGATTAATATTTCTGTTTTGCGTGATTCCCTCCTCAGATTCCATGGTTCGATATCTTATTTGGCATCAGCAGAGATTATTACGATTGCTCCAGAAGTTCTGGAATACGGGAAGCAGTTAACTTTGTCTAAAGAGAGGGCTTCACTTATTGCTTCCACCATATCTGAATTAGACGAGGAGCAGTTATCTTTGCAAAAATAGCTGAAGACCCTTACTGATGACAAGGTACTCATTCAAGATCGTATCGCGGCTTTAAGAGAAGAGATTTCGCGGTTAGAACTGCAAGGTCATGAGAAGGAACTATCTATATAGGAGGTTAAAGAGAAACTTGATGTCAATATTCGGTCTGCTGACACTGAAAAGTTTGAATTACTCAGGAGCAAGGAAATGATTACATCTTTAGAAGACAAATTAGCTGGCCTTCCTAATCAAACAAAAATTATTCTTAAAGAGAAATCAAAGCATGATGAAGCTCAACTTCAATTAAAGGAAAACTTGCGGCAATATATGAATATAATAGGCATTACAGAGGAATTATAAACATGTAATCCCTCCCTTTTTTTGTATACATACTTTTGTTTCTTCCTTTCTTCTTCTCCTTTTTTTTTAATATTTGAGTGCATGTTCTCTTTTGATTTTCAACAGTAAATTTCAGTAACTTTTTCATGCACTTCTACATTATACATTATTTCAGACATATTGTCTATGTCATAACTTCAACATGAATTTGCTGCATTTTGAACATTGCACATAGTTTATCATGACATTCTATGAAACTAATCATAAAGCACCAATATTTTATGCTTGTCAATATCGGATTTCCTACATTACTTCATTCATTTATATTTTATTGGCGGTGCTAAGTTTCAATTCAGTCAGCTGCACACAGTTTAGGCTCTTGAGTAGTGGAGCGAATTTACTTGGCAAATTTACTTGGACTCTAGTTAGAGTCGGGTCTTACGTGATGGTCTCTGTAACTCTCTAGAGTTCACTAGACTTCTCACTGCCTAGGGAGTTAAACCGCGATCCATCAGAGGGGCCCAGTGAAGCTATCAGGGCCATGAACTCGGTTGGTTTTACATATAGGGTTGGCCACGGTAACTCTCTAGAGTTCACAGAGCTCAAAAGGCTACCTTTCGGGGTACCAAATCTATGGTTGTCGATCCATCGATGAGTAGGTTTAAGCCCTTCCTCATGAGTTAGTACCGAAATCGAACCATAAATCTGGGGGTCTTATGTATGGTTGGCCTATCTAAAACGCACACTGCAGCCCTCATTTTCTTCACCTGTAAGGTCGGGCCCATTTACTGGAGGGCTTGTGCTTCATTCTTCGTGACGCTGTCGGAAAGCTATATAGATGACACAGGGGTTATGCTGACTGGTCATTTGAGGACTTTTAGCACTTTGGCTTTTAGTTGACTTTTTGGCCTTTAACTTTTGGTCTTTTGGTTGACTTTTGGCTCTTTTGGCTTTTGATCACTTGAAGACTTTTAACTTTTTTGGCCTTTGGTCATTTGAAGATTTTTAGCTCTTGGCTTTTTTGTCAACTTTTGGTCATTGACTCCGTCAGCTGCCCGCATGAGTATGTGTACGATGGCCTTCACGGGCTTTTTAGGGCCACTGGCTTCTTGCCGCTGTCCGAATGGCGATCTTCATATATCTTATGCATAGCTAGTCCCTTTTGAGATTTGGTCCTTTTAGAACTTGACTTTTTTTTTTTTTGGGACTTGACTAGGCTGCCTTTTTTTTATGATAAGCAGTCATCGCTATCGCCAATTACATATATACAGTTGACTGTATGATTCATTCTACTATTATCATATGGTTGATCAATAATTGACATTTTGCTGCTGCTGACAATGTCATAAGGACTTTCGTATCATGTTTAAAACAATGTATCAGCTTAGCGATGATGAGCGATTGATCGGCAATAGCGATAACTGTTCTCTTTTCTTTTTATGATCATCGATACCTGATGATGCGATTTCGATGGAGATTTTCTATCGGTGATGAGCGTCAACGCTTGATAGCGATCATTGGCACTTTTTTGTTCGGTGACGATTTAATATGCTATCTTCAAATGTCTTGGCAGACTGAAGACTTTTGGCGATGATCTAGCATGCTATCTTGAAAGACGATGACAGGTATTTTCACCTGAAATTGTTTATCTGTATCGTTTATCTGTATTGTTTGTGATCTACTAGCTTGATAGTGATATCAATTTCAGGAAAAATTGATGGTGAACTCTCTTTGATGGTGCTCACCTTCTTCATCTTTCTTTATTTGCTATCATACGATCTTGATATGCTTTGTCATATGATTTTGATATTCTTGCGAACTTCTTCCTTATTCATCCTATTCATCTTGCCCCCTTTTGATACAGAATTATTATCTTGATAATGTTCTGTATCAAAATCAGTAGCGCCTTCGGAAGCAATTTCCTTTTTTCCAGCGCAAGTATAGGCCAACATAGGCTTTCATTTACTTCTTTGAAGAATTTTACTTTCATTAAGCACACTTTATCTCATTTGGCTTTGAACTTGCCCCCTGGATATGATTGTGACTGTTATTGGAGATATATTTTTTCGTTCTTGGAGATATTGAGGCATATATTTCCACGGGAGGCTACACGATTGCAATCGTATTCATTGGCTAGCTTGCCCCCAACCCTTGAAATTTTCTATGCTTCTCTTGATCGACCCCAATGGGGACTTGAATTCCCTTCCCATGGTTTAGGCTAATGGGTTCTTCATAATCAAAGCTCATGTTTTTCATAATTTTCTTACTTGCTAGAATATACTTTTGGAGGTCTTGCGGCGTCAACCTACCACGGTAATCATTACTTTGAGTTTCTCCTCTTGTCCTTACTGCTTCTGAAATATAGAACTCGATTGGCTTAGGATATTTTTCACTCGCCTTAACTTAAAATCTTGTTGGAGCGGCCGAAAATGGCTTATTTCTTTCAGCATACGACAGCGGCACCGTATAATTTGACTGTAAAATTTTTAGTTGTACAGATGACAGCAGGGTTAATGGTGGTTGTCCCGGTTGCCTTAAATGTTTTGGCATAAAATAGAACTTCTTGCTTATTTTCACAGTTTCAGATGGCACTACTTTTTCCGCTATCTCCGTAATTTCACTTTCCCGATCATTCTTTAGGGCACCACCTTCATCCTTATTCATTTTTTCACTAGCGAATTCTTTATAATAGCTAGCATCTGTAAAGAAGGACTCAACTTCTGTATACGGTCTTACATTGGCCATCACTTTATGTTGTACTCCGTCTTTACAGTATTTGAAACACTGATGCAGAGTAGAGGGTATGATATTGTATTGATGTATCCATGGCCTTCCTAGGAGAAGGTTGTATGTCGTTATTGCACTTATGATGTGACAAACAATGTCAGTAGTCAATTCTCCTATTTTCAACGTTACCGTAATCTTGCCAAGTGCGCGCTGCCTATCTTGATTAAAACCTTGTATCATCATTCCGCTGGGGCATAGTTCTGAGCGACGGTAGTTCAATTCATTTAACATTGAGAGTGGCAAAAGATTTACTGCAGACCCATTATTTATCATAATCCGTTTGACTTTCTTCCCACGAATATGGCCTTCTATCATTAGTGGTCTGTTATGGTCTTCCTCACAGATCAGATCATTATCAGAAAAAGAAATGATCGGGAAACAGTCCTCATGTTCATTGAGTTCTTCATGTTCTAACTCTGCCAGTAAGGTTTCCCTGATGTCATGATCAGATAAGGCCTGGATCAAACTTTGTCAAAATTCTTCTGATAGCTTCAGTGCATCATAGACGCTTAATCAGACCGGTATTCCTTTTAGATGGTTTACCACGTCATAAGTCACTCTCGTCATCTCATTCTTCTCCTTTGTCTTGCCGCTATCACTCTCTTTTACAATTGTTTCTTTCCTAGTGACTTCTGATTTCTGTTTTGTAGGGCTTACCATCTTCTTACCTGACCATAGTGTGATCACCACAACCTTCTTTACAGCTTTACCGTTTCGTACGTTATTCGCGTCTTGGTCCTTCTTTCGGACTGTAAGCATGTTTACGGTTGCCATGGAGCCCCTTTCTCTTTCTTTTCCCAATACTATCTCGCCCCTATTGATCAGTCGCTGTATTATACATTTCAATGTATAGCAGTTCTCTGTTGGATGCCCCACCAGATGATGATAACGACAGAAATCCCTTTCTTTGGTTCTTGTTACATCTTCTGGGCGTTTAGGCTCCGGCAATACTATCGTGCTAGCTTTTAATAACCGTTCCATCATAGGGGAGACATCTTCTTTTTCAAATGCGAACCCCTCATGAGAATTCAGCATTCTAGGCCTTTTCCCGTTGTACCTATTTCTTGACTTATCACCCTCTTCGCGTCTGTCCGGTCTTCTTTCTCTCGATTCCTTTATGTCTTTTCCTCTTCTATCATGATCGACAGCGTTCACAGCTGTCCTGCCAGACACTCTCCTAGTTTATCATGGTGAAATGCTGGGATCTTGCGAGTCATCAGCTCCAACGCGTGGGCTTTAGTAGCCAAATCATGAAAAGTTCTGATATTGGCACTAGTCAGTCCGAACGTAATTCCTGTCCCCATAGAATTTAGACACATTTTAACTTATTCTTTTTCCTCCGGTAGTTGTCTACATGAAGCCCCTAATGTTTTCCACCTGTCTATAAACTTCTCTACCGGCTCTCCTTCTCTTTGTCGAATAGAGGCCAGTTTCGTAATACTGACGTCACGTTCCGAGGAGAAGAAGTTTAACATGAAAACCTCCTGCATTTGTTCCCAGGTATGTATTGATCCAGGTGCCAAACTAAAATACCATCGAAATGCTTTGTGTGTTAGTGATGAACTAAACAACCTCAAGCAGTACTGTGGTATCATAGAAAAATTTCCCATGCTAGTGATGAAGTGCATCAAATGCTCCTCCAAGGATCCTTCTCCATTGAACTTTTAAAAATCTGGATGCTTGAAATTGGCCGAAAATGGGATGTCTTCTACTTCCCTTGGATACGACGTTTGATACCTAAAATGTCCGTTATTTTCACGTTCTCTTTCTACTCTAACCGCCTCTTCGACCACTTGCCTTACTTCTTCTTGTGTCAAAGTTCTCGTCGCAGGGATAGATCCTAGTGACCTTGCCCCCTGTGGTGGGAGGACATCAGGTTGATTTTCTTGCCCTTCCATTGCATTCTGGGGGATTTCTATTCGGGCTACGTTGTGTGCGAGGGTTGCCAGTGCTTCTCTGAGGTTTCTGCATTCTTCTATTAATGCATTTTGGGCTTCTATCATTGCATTGAAACGATCCTCTGTAGTTATTTTATAGTCTGGATTTGTTCCAGCCATGAATACTGTAGCTTTTCACTTTTCGACGAAGCAGTAATCGAAGGAGAACAAGAGAATGCTGATGTGACAGGGCTTACAGAAAAGGGAGGGGACAGAGTTTCATTGGGCCTTTTCGTACTCTCTGTGACATCAATTGACTGAGATGATGCCGATACTGGTGAATCTTTTCGGGATGGCATTGGCGATCTAATGACCAATGCTTTTCCCTTTTGTTCTCTTATTCGTTCAGCCATTGAAGCATTTAAAGTCAGGAAATCGCGTGCTATCAACTGGGGAACTGTTTGCCCTGTTTGTACTGTTTGCACTATCCGCGCTGGATAAATTATCGGAGGAGTAAGTTTAGGATTTCTTCTAACTGTGCTCCGCATTACGGGCCCTCTGATTCTTAATGAAGGCTGATTCATTCCCAAATTTCTGAAGTTTTGTGTTCTTGCCTTACGAGAGGTCACGACGGTCCAGCCTGCATTGTCTTCTAATGACTGGGGTGAAGCAGAAATGACCCCAACTATTGCTTGAACCATGCCTGTACTCGCATGACTTGGTGCGTATTCTATCGCTAACCCTGTCGGGGTGAATCGGAAGTTCACTTTTCTTACGGGGATCGCCATGGGTAATAAGTCGTAGTCAGATTTTCGAAACCTTCAATCATGAAACATAGTAATAATTAGTAATTGAACGATTAGAATGATCTATCTTAGAGGTGAAGGGGAGGACTTCCCACTGAGAGTCACCATTTTGGCGTCCATAGGACGCCAAACCATGACGAATGTTCGTAACAACTTCACTGTTAATATTTTAAATAAGACAATAAGATAGGGTCCCCATCAGAGTCACCATTTTGTTTCGACAAAGAAACAAATGCATTCGATTTGGGAGATTGTATTATTCAAACATAACAGAGAAAGAGTACCAGGAACATTCATCACATTTTATTAATACTGAGTTCATTTACATCCTCTTTACATCCCTTGATTCTAAGATAGATCATTTAGAAATAAAGGACTTGTGCTTTAAACATCAAAAGTTCATTTCAACAGCCTTCCGGCGCCTGATTCGATCATCTCCTAGGACTTAGGAGGAATGTCGATTCGATCGACGGGTCTTTAATGAAATAAAGATTTCAGCAGCATAACATCGCCTGTTTCAACCATCCTCTGGAACTTAGGAGGAATGTCGATTTGATCGACTGATCTTTCTCCTTTAAACCCATAAATAGGAGAAAGCTCGGAGAAAGGAAGCCTGGCCCATGAATTTTGGCAGCATGATGGCCTTTGGACTTCACAGACTGTAGGGCAGCCTGGTTGCGCGGACCCGCGCAACCGATACCGGTTATGCGGTCCTGCACAACTGCCAAGAGACTCTCTTCTACCTTCTGTCTTCTATTCCGCTTCGCTCCTCTTGAAAATCTTCAGTTACCCGTAATGAAGGAGGGGAGGGGGTATTTATAGACCCTTGCACGTGTGAAAATCCTGATCTTAGCGATGTGGGACTATTTTTCAGTGCTTTAGATCATTCTAAATGAAGCCCTTTGTGCAGTACATTTTGAGGTCCCGCGTAGCTGATATTTTCTTTGCGCGGACCTGCGCAACTGGTATTGATTGCGCGGAACCGTGCAATTTATAGTGGTTGCGCGGACCTGCGCACTCTCATGAAAGCTATCTCTATCTTCTTCTTTCTGAAAGTTCTTCCTATCTCTTTACCTTTCCTTGCTTGATTCTTTCAGCATTTTTTATGCCGCAACAGTCAGATGTGTCATTCCATCGTGAGCTTTGGTCTCAAAAATCAAGTCAATCCGTGACTTGTGTGGGCCACACCACATACAGAAGTGGAGAGGGACCGTGCACCATTAAAACATTCATAATCATTTTTAGGGCCCACAAAAGATGTGGTTTGCAAATCCAGCCCATCCATTATGTGTGTCCCACTTGTATGAGGGTTCAGACCAAGTTTCAGCAGCATTCAAAACTCAGGTGGGCCTCACCAAGTGCTTTTATATGTTTTAACAGTGTTTCACATGATTTTAGATGGTATGGCCCACATGAGTTCCGTATACGACTGATTTTTGGGCTATCCCATAATTTAAAGGGTACCTATCAAATGCACGGTGTTGATGGTTGACACGCATCATGGTGGGGCCCACACAGCTCGACCTCACGGGAGCTTATCGTGAGGTCGAGCGCATAGTACCTTTTCCCTATATATATATATATATATATATATATATATATATATATATATATATATATATATATATATATATATGGAAATTGTTCTATCTGTCAAGCTCATGGGAACTCCCATGAGGTTGAGCTGTGTGGGCCCCACCATGACATGTGTCAAAAATCAACACCGTGCATTTGATGGGTCCCCTTTAAATTATAGGATATCCTTAAAATCAGCCGTATACAGAACTCCGGTGGGCCATACCATCTAAAATCATGTGAAGACTTGCCTAAAACATATAAAAACACTTGGTGGGGCCCCACCTGAAATTTGGATGCGTTTAAAACTTGGTATGACCCCTCATCCAAGTGGCACACACATAATGGATGGACTAGATTTGTGAACCACATCTCTGTGGGCCCAAAAATTAATTATGAATGTTTTAATGGTAAGCATTTAATTGTCACTATTTTCTTGTGGTGAGTACAATCCATTGATCTAGACTGTTTATTAGGTCCAACTCATATTTCATAGGCTACCATGAATAAATCATACTAATCTAACTAAAAAAAAAATATTTGATAAATGGTCTTAAAAATGGACAGTCAAGATCATTTACAAAAAAGTAGGTCCGATCAACAATTTGATTCATCAAATTTTTAGGGACCATCATGAATTGCTTATGAGTCTAAAGAATCACTTTTGTTAGCCAATTGAAAGCATCCTATCCATGTCTTGGAAAAGGATGGTTAGAGAAAAAGGCCAAATTAATCATAGATTATATCACTCGTTTAGTTTAAATATTTTTCAAGGTAGCCTAGAAAATGTGTTCTGAACTTAATAGATGGTTGAGATCAACCGATTGGACTTTCTAAGTGTCTGAATACAACCAGAAGCACTATAAGTTATCATGTCCCGATAGTACTCCTCTTGACACTAGCCAATGACTGGTGGTCGGTGCTCTGTGGCCCCCACCATGATGTATGTGTTTCATCCATGCCGTCCATATATTTTTACAGATAATTTTACAATATGAGACCAAAAATGAGATATATCCAAATTTCAAGTGGACCACATTAAAGGAAACAATGTTGAATGAGCATCGACCATTAAAAACATTTTGGTAGCCATAAAAGTTTTGGATCAAGCTGATTTTGTTTTTTCCCTTCATCTGGTCTTGTATGACCAAATGAACAGATTGGATGTCAAATAAACAGTACAGTGGGCCTTAGGAGGATTTTAATGGTGGATATTGAATCACTATTGTTCTCATGTGGTGTGGACCACCTGAGATTTATATCCCTCTAATTTTTTGGCATAAAGCTATAAAATGATCTTTAAAAATGGATGAACGGAAGGATGAAACACATACATCATGGTAGGGCCCACAGAGCACCGTCCATCGTCTTGACCAAAAATGAGCACGCGCCCAAAAACCCTTCATTTTTCTCTCTCATCTCTCTCTCTCTCTCTCTCTCTCTCTCTCTCTCTCTCTCTCTCTCTCTTCTCTCTCTCTCTCTCTTTCTCCGTTCCCTAAACCCTCCCTCTCTCCCGATCTCTGGCCCGTCTTTCAGAATCTCCTCCCTCTCTCTCTCCAATGCATCTTTGCCATCTCTTCTATCTCCCTCATATCATCATTTTTCTTAGACCACCATTGCAGCAGCCGTGATGCACTGAAGGAATTCGAGGCTTCTCTCCATAGGTATGATTTCCTTTTATAGTTTTCTTATGTAATTTTTTTTAATACAATTTTTGAACACGAATCAGTACAAATCTTTCATTCACACATGTTTGATGTCTTGAAATCGAAGGAATCTGCTACTCCTCCCTACAGTTTCGATCTCTTCCTCTCTGTTGCTCTCTCCTACGATCTCATTTTCTTTGTTTTCTTATTGAGATTAGTGTTATATTTCTCTCTCTCTCTCTTTCACTCTCTTAGATTGTGTTCTGCCATTCATATTTTTAACCCTTTTTAAATTTTTGGCGCATAGACCATAATTTCATCATTTTATTAGTCACTAAACAATGGTATAGTTGTAAAAACTAAAAAATCCCTTGTATAATATCTCTTATAATTCATGCATGCTAATTGTTTGATGAAATGGCTTAATAAGGAATGTTTTGTGTGGATATAGCTGAGCAAAGGGTTGTTCTGCTTTGATTATGTGGGGTTGGAGTTTGTGTTGTAGCAGTAAGAGGTGGGTTGTCATTGGCATTTGTAGATGCATGTTAACAACATTCCTACTGTTAGATTCTCCTACCAGGGCATTTTGCAAGAGGCTGTCTAAATGTGCCTGTTTGTAACAATTACACCATTCCTGGGCATATTACAGCTAAGTGCACCTCAAAGACTGTGTGCGGGAACTGCAAAGATCCTGGCCATGTTGCTGGCCAGTGCAACAATGATCCCATCTGCCACACATGTGGGAAAAGGGGCCACCTTACTCGTGAATGTTCTTTGTCTGTCTTACTCGCTTTTGACACCAAGCTCTGCGACAACTGCTACAAGCTGGGCCACATTGCTGCTGATTGTACCAATCAGAAGGCATGCAACAACTGCCACCAGACTAGTCTAGCTGAGATTTGACTATGCAAAATCTGTTTATATATAAAAAAATTATGCATGTGTCACCTATAAGGAAAAGTATGTAGGAACCAATCAGATCAAGATCCTCTATTTCATACTGTTTCGTGTTTGTGGCTTTAGGATCCTGGTTAGATCTTCATGAGGGGATCATCAAAATTTTCATGAGGCAGATTCTGGTGACAGTCATTGCAGAAGGATATCTGTTGGAATTAGATAAACTCTCATAAAATCATAGGTTGTTTTCTTCTTTCAAGTAATGTATCAGGGTCCGTTGAATGGTGCCTGAGGTGGTAAATGTTCACTTTTGGTCAAGGCGATTGACAGTCATCCTTATAAGCATTCTAGAAATGTGTCAAATTAAATGTTGTGGAATATTTATGGATATTTATGGACATGTTGGTAAAATTTGAGTGACATCAAGTGGTACAACATAATTTTTATGCTCTGTTGTCTCTTTGACAACTTTTTATCATGATTTGCTCCTATTTATTGTTCCACTAGGTTCATGCCTGGCTTCCAATAAGCTATAATTGGCTTTCGGTGCCTCATGTTATTGTGAATAAAGGCTAGTGTTTTTAGCTTTTTTGCTCTACATATGCTTAAGGGTACTCTAGTCTCTTTGCTATGGCCCAATCTTCACTTTGCCTTTTGAAAGGTTTGGATTTTCTTGATCTACTGATTAGTTTTCAATTTTTGAAATGTTACATGAATCCCTGCTTCACCATGGTTGAACAGGTAATTTGTATCATGTGCTATTCATTTGTTGAGAACCTTATCATATTGTGCAATGTATGTAGTTTTCATGTGTACCACTTGGGCAGAGTTTGTACTCCAAAGGACTGGTTGTACACTATGCATGCATGCATGGATGGACAGATTATGCATCTATCTGTATGCATTCATACATGCATGGATGGATTTATGTGTGTGTATATGTATGTATGTATGCATGCATGGTTGGAAGACTGGATGGATGGATCATCACACATGTGTGTGTATGTGTGTATGCATGCATGGATGGATGGATTGTTAGATCATGGATGGATGGATCATCATGCATGTGTTTATAAGTTATTTAATTGAAGGTATGACACCTCGATCATATTGCATACAATTCTATTTTGTGGACATGCAAGTGAGCTGTTACTGCAAGAACAGTGTTTTTTGCTACTTTAGTTCCTTTATATTGGCTTTTTCCTTATAAGTTTTGTTATACAGTTTGATTGTTAAACTGGTTTCTCAATAGAAAAAGGGCTATTGGAATATGGGTATTACTGTCATGTGACAATAAGTCAAGTTTATAGGAGTTCAAACACTATATATCTGGAAGTGACATTTGAGCTTCTGGAAAATTCACAAGTAGCTATAATTTCTCCTGTAGTGTAGCAGATTCCTTGTTAGTTCACCTGGATATGACATCTCTATGCAGCAGATTCCAATCTCATTTGAGCTTCTAGAGTCTACTAACTAGATGTACACCATGAGATGTACATTTTGAAATTTATAGGACATCAAAGGTAATGTCAACTTGGGTGTAACTCAAAGATCCTTGCCGATGGATCCATCATCAATTTATGGACAGGGAGTCATGTAGTCAAAACCTAGACTTGGTGGTGCAAGTAAGATTGCTTGGTTATCTAGGAAATTACCACCACTCTCATGTCTTTACATCACATCTAGTCATCAGACATAAATTACATGTATTGTTCAATATACTGATTTAGAGGACAACAGGGACCATCGCTTTTTTGTCAAAAATTTGAGAGCCCTTTACTTTCTAAATACACCCCTTGAAATGGTCAAAGGACCTTTAAAGACCAAAGATTAATTGGCGTAAACTTCTGATAGCAGGCATTGAGCTATTGGTTTTGTTGTTCCTTTTCATTGCATTCATTAAAAAAATAAAATAAATAAATAAAACTTCAGATTTGGTGTTATCTTCTAAGATGTTAATATATGCCCTTTTTATTGAAAAAAAAAACTTGATTACAGGTATTGTTTATTGCATTTTGCTGCTCTTGTTTCCTAAATAACTTCTGAATTATTACTTCTTTCTTTTTGTGGATTGAAACTTCATATTTTCATTTAGTGCAAGAATGGTAAGACTACTTTTCATATTTCAGTCTACATATGTGAGTCAATGTTTGAAAACTCATAACTTGAAGTAGCCTGTAACCTATAACCTATAACCTAAAACCTACACCTAATCATGTGCATATATTTGCGGATATATATAGATCTTTATTTTTTTGTGATTGGTGACCAAGTCACTAAAGGATTTCAATTTCAAATGTAATTGAAGTATTGATAGAATGTTGTCTCTTGTTGCAGTACGAGATGTAACAAGAATATACATTGATTGCGTTTTTTTTTTTTTTAAAATGCACCAACCAGAAATGATTTGAGACGACGTTCAATGATACTTTGTTAAATATGAAATTTATGACCTTTAGTAACTTGGTTAATTAAAAAGAACTACGTATTGGCTTGATCCCAATATGACTTTTTGGGTACGTAGGCAGCTGTTCGTAATGTACTAGAATATCGGTGTAGCCACAAATCTTTTTTCTCCTTTGAATTATAACAGACTGTATCGGTTGCATTTTTCTTTGTCATACAGGTTGTGGATATCAAAGATATAATATCACCTCCTTATAGGGAAACATTTAATGATGTGTACAGGTAAATTCATTTTTTCTTATTCCTTATATTGTTTCCCAGTTATATTTATGTTGGTTTTAGAGTACAGGTCTAGTTATATTTGTATTGGTTTCAGAGTACAAGAAGCGATAGAAATTGTTGGTCGATTGTGGCTTGTAGACAAAGGGATGAGTAACTAACAATACAAATATGAGAGCCCTTCCCTAGGTATCCAGAAACTTTTAGATATATTTATGTTATTTTTTAATGTATTAGCTTGAAATTGATGGAGCATACCTGGATGTGCATCGGAGCTATCCGGATGAGCGGGGGTCCCTAAAAGGTGAAAACTGCTGTTATGACCAAGATGAAGTTGTCCATTTCCTTTGAACAACATTGGAGGGGCCTGGACATTTGGACAGGCCATGTTTATGTATTTGCTTGAAATTAATGGAGCAGACGCAGATGTGCATAGGAGCTATCAGGATGAGCGGGGGTCCTTGGAAGGTGGGAACCGCTGTTATGACCATGATGAAGCTATCAATCTCCTATAAACAGCATTAGAAAGGCTTGACCATTTGGACAGGCCGTGTTTATATCTGTATTTATAGGGACTACACCCTTAACCTAAACCTAAACTTGAAAACCCAAACCTAAACACGATCCTGAACCTGAACCCGATTTCCTAAACCTAAACCTTAACCTATTCTCAATTCCCTAAACCTATAGCATATAACCTAATCCTAAACCTTAACTTAAACCTAAACCTATAACCTTAACCTAAAACCTAAATGTATTCTCGAATCCCTAACCTAAACATATAACCTACACTTATAACCTAAACCTATAGCTTATAACATAAACCTAAGTAGAAAACCTAAACCTATGACCTAAAACCTAAATGTATTCTCAAATCCATAACTTATTCTCAATTTCCTAAACTTTTAGCTTATAACCTAAACCTAAACCAAAACCTTAACCTAAACCTAAACCTTAACCTAATCCTATAAACTTAACCTAAACTAAAACCTGTGACCTAAAACCTAAATGTATTCTCAAATCCTTTAACCTAAACCTACACCTAATCCTAATCTCAACTCCCTAACCTAAACTTGAAAATCCAAACTTAAACCTGATCCCGAACCTGAAACCAATTTCCTAAACCTAAACCTTAACCTATTCTCAAATCCCTAAACCTAAACCTACACTTAATCCTAATCTCAACACCCTAACCTAAACCTAGACCTAACTTGAAAACCCAAACCTAAACCCGATCCCGTACCCGAACACGATTTCCTAAACCTAATCCTTAACCTAATCTTAATTCCCTAAACCTTAACCTATAACTTAACCTAAACCTAAACCTAGAACCTACACTTATAACCTAAACCTAAACCTATAACCTAAACCTAAGCCTAAAACCTAAACCTATGACCTAAAACCTAAATGTATTCTCAAATCCCTAAACCTAAACCTACACCTAATCCTAATCTCAACTCCCTAACCTAAACCTAAACCTAAACTTGAAAACCTAAACCTAAACCCGATCCTGAACCCGAACACGATTTTTTAAACCTAAACCTTAACCTATTCTCAATTCCCTAAACCTATAACTTATAACCTAAACCTAAACCTTAACCTAAACCAAAACCTATGACGTAAAACCTAAATGTATTCTCAAATCTCTAAACCTAAACCTACACCTAATCATATTCTCAACTCCCTAACCTAAACTTAAACCTAAACCTAAACTTGAAAGCCCAAACCTAAAATCCGATCCCGAACCCAAACCTAATTTCCAAAACCTAAACCTATGACCTAAAACCTAAATGTATTCTCAAATCCTTAAACCTAAACCTACACCTAATCCTAATCTCAACTCCCTAACCTAAACATAAACCTAAACTTAAAAACCCAAACTTAAACCCGATCCCGAACTCGAACCCAATTTCCTAAACCTAAACCTTAACCTATTCTCAATTCCCTAAACCTATAGCTTATAACTGAAACCTAAACCTAAACCTAAACCCTAACCTATAACCTAAACCTAAACCTAAAACCTAAATGTATTCTCAAATCCCTAAACCTAAACCTACACCTAATCCTAATCTCAACTCTCAAACCTAAACCTAAACCTAAACTTGAAAACCCAAACCTAAACCCAATCCTGAACTTGAACCCAATTTCCTAAAGCTAAACCTTAACCTATTTTCAATACCCTAAACCTATAGCTTATAACCTAAACCTAAACCTTAACCTAAACCTAAACCTAAACCTATAAACTTAACCTAAACCAAAACCTATGACCTAAAACCTTAACCTATAACCTATAACCTAACCTTAACCTAAACCTAAAACCTAAACCTTAACCTATAACATAAAACCTAAGCCTAAACCTAAAACCTAAATGTATTCTCAACTCCCTAAACCTAAACCTATAACCTAACCTAAACCTAAACCTAGAACCTACACTTATAACCTAAACCTAAACCTATAACCTAACCTAAGCCTAAAACCTAAACCTATGACCTAAAACCTAAATATATTCTCAAATCCCAAAACCTAAACCTACACCTAATCATAATCTCAACTCCCTAACTTAAACCTGATCCCGAACCCGAACCCGATTTTCTAAACCAAAACCTTAACTTATTCTCAATTCCCTAAACTTATAACTTATAACCTAAACCTAAACCTTAACCTAAACCAAAACCTATGACTTAA
Source organism: Magnolia kwangsiensis (assembly GCA_037074715.1). NCBI lineage: Eukaryota > Viridiplantae > Streptophyta > Magnoliopsida > Magnoliales > Magnoliaceae > Magnolia > Magnolia kwangsiensis. The sequence continues at coordinate 78,440,833 of CM073578.1, forward strand.
AAACTAAATGTATTCTCAAATCTCTAAACCTAAACCTACACCTAATCCTAATCTCAACTCCCTAACCTAAACCTCAACCTAAACTTGAAAACCCAAACCTAAAACCCGATCCCGAACCCGAACCCGATTTTCTAAACCTAAACCTATGACCTAAAACCTAAATGTATTCTCAAATCCCTAAACCTAAACCTACACCTAATCCTAATCTCAACTCCCTAACCTAAATCTAAATCTAAACTTGAAAACCCATACCAAAACCCAATCCCAAACCCGAACCCGATTTCCTAAACCTAAACCTTAACCTTTTCTCAATTCCCTAAAACTATAGCTTATAACCGAAACCTAAACCTAAACCTAAAACTTAACCTATAACCTAAACCTAAACCTAAAACTTAAATGTATTCTCAAATATTTAAACCTAAACCTAAACCTACACCTAATCCTAATCTCAACTCCCTAACCAAAACCTAAACCTAAACTTGAAAACCCAAACCTAAACCAGATCCCGAACGTGAATCCGATTTCCTAAACCTAAACCTTAACCTATTTTTAATTCCCTAAACCTATAGCTTATAACCTAAACCTAAACCTATAAACATAACCGAAACCAAAACATATGACCTAAAACCTTAACCTATAACCTATAACCTAACCTTAACCTAAACCTAAAACCTAAACCTTAACCTAAAATATAAAACCTAAAACCTAAACCTTAACCTAAAATATAAAACCTAAAACTAAACCTAAAACCTAAATGCATTCTCAACTCCCTAAACCTAAACCTATCACCTAACCTAAACCTTGAACCTACACTTATAACCTAAATCTAAACCTATAACCTAAACCTAAGCCTAAAACCTAAACCTATGACTTGAAACCTAAATGTATTCTTAAATTCCTAAACCTAAACCTACACCTAATCCTAATCTCAACTCCGTAACCTAAACATAAACCTAAACTTGAAAACCCAAACCTAAACCCGATCCCGAATCCGAACCCAATTTTCTAAACCTAAACCTTAACCTATTCTCAATTCCCTAAACCTATAGCTTATAACCTAAACCTAAACCTTAACCTAAACCAAAAACTATGACCTAAAACCTAAATGTATTCTCAAGTCTCTAAACATAAACCTAAACCTAATCCTTATCTCAACTCCTAAACCTAAACTTAAACCTAAACCTAAACCTAATCCTTATCTCAACTCCCAAACCTATACTTAAACCTAAACTTAAACTTGAAAACCCAAACCTAAAACCCGATCCCGAACCCGAATCTGATTTCCTAAACCTTAACCTATGACCTAAAACCTAAATGTATTCTCAAATCCCTAAACTTAAACCTACACCTAATCCTAATCTCAACTCCCTAACCTAAACCTAAACCTAAACATGAAAACCTATACTAAACCCAATCCCGAACCCAAACCAGATTTTCTAAACCTAAACCTTAACCAATTCTCAATTCCCTAAACCTATATCTTATAACCTAAACCTAAACCTTAACCTAAACCTAAACCTAAACCTATAAACTTAACCTAAACCAAAACCTATGACCTAAAACCTTAACTTAAAACTTATAACCTAACCTTAACCTAAACCTAAAACTTAAACCTTATCCTATAACTAAAACCTAAACCTAAACCTAAAACCTAAATGTATTCTCAATTCACTGAACCTAAACCTACACATAATCCTAATCTTAACTCCCTAACCTAGACCTAAACCTAAACTTGAAAACCCAAAACTAAACCCGATCCCGAACCCGAACTCGATTTTCTAAACATAAACTTCAACCTATTTTAAATTCCCTAAACCTATAGCTTATAACCTTAACCTAAACCTTAACCTAAACCTATAACCAAAACCTATGACCTAAAACCTAAATGTATTCTCAAGTCTCTAAACCTAAACCTGCACTTAATCTAATCTCAACTCCCTAACCTAAACCTAAACCTAAACTTGAAAACCCAAACCTAAAACCTGATCCCGAACCCGAACCCGATTTCCTAAACCTAAACCTATGACCTAAAACATAAATGTATTCTCAAATCCCTAAACCTAAACCTACACCTAATCCTAATCTCAACTCCCTAACCTAAACCTAAGCATAAACCTAAACTTGAAATCTCAAACCTAAACCTGATCCCGAACCCAAACCCGATTTCCTAAACCTAAACCTTAACCTATTCTCAATTCCCTAAACCTATAGCTTATAACTGAAACCTAAACCTAAACCTAAACCTTAACCTATAACCTAAACTTAAACCTAAAACTTAAATATATTCTTAAATCCCTAAACCTAAACCTACACCTAATCTTAATCTCAACTCCCTAACCTAAACCTAAACCTAAACTTGAAAACCCGAACCTAAATCCGATCTCGAACATGAACCCGATTTCCTAAACCTAAACCTTAACCTATTCTCAATTCCCTAAACCTATAGCTTATAACTGAAACTTAAACCTAAACTTATACCTTAACCTATAACCTAAACCTAAACCTAAAACCTAAATGTATTCTCAAATCCCTAAACCTAAACCTATACCTAATCTTAATCTTAACTCCCTAACCTAAACCTAAACCTAAACTTGAAAACCTAAACCTAAACCCTTCCCGAACCTGAACCCGATTTTCTAAACTTAAACCTTAACCTATTCTCAATTCCCTAAACCGATATCTTATAACCTTAACCTAAACCTAAACCTAAACCTATAAACTTAACCTAAACCAAAACCTATGACCTAAATCCTTAACTTATAACCTATAACCTAACCTTAACCTAAACCTAAAACCTAAACCTTAACCTATAACCTAAAACCTAAATGTATTCTCAACTCCCTAAACCTAAACCTACACCTAAGCCTAATCTCAACTCCCTAACCTAAACCTAAACCTAAACTTGAAAACCTAGAACTAAACCCGATCTCGAACCCGAACCTAATTTTCTAAACCTAAACCTTAACCAATTCTCAATTCTCTAAACCTATAGCTTATAACCTAAACCTAAACCTTAACCTAAACCTATAACCTTAACCTAAACCAAAACCTATGACCTAAAACCTAAATGTATTCACAAATCTCTAAACCTAAACCTACACCTAATCCTAATCTCAACTCCCTAACTTAAACCTAAACATAAAATTGAAAACCCAAACCTAAAACCCAATCCCGAACCCGAACCCGATTTCCTAAAGCTAAAACCTAAATGTATTCTCAAATCCCTAGACATAAACCTACACCTAATCCTAATCTCAACTCCCTAACCTAAACCTAAACCTAAACTTTAAAATTCAAACCTAAAACCTGATCCTGAGCCTGAACCCAATTTCCTAAACCTAAACCTATAACCTAAAACATAAATGTATTCTCAAATCCCTAAACATAAACCTACACCTAATCCTAATCTCAACTCCCTAACCTAAACCTAAACCTAAACTTAAAAACCCAAACCTAAACCCGTAACACCCTGAAAATCGGGGGTCGTGTATAAACTCAACTCCCGAGTTCCAAACCGTCACTTATGCAACAAAAATGATTATGATTCAATGTTGTCTGAGTTAAAGCATTCACATGAGTAAAAGTATACCAAAACTGCAATTCATACTCCAGATCCAGTGATAAAAGCAAGCGGAAGACTAAAGAATATACATATCACTGTATGGAAAACAAAATAGATCTCAACTGTCTCCAAAGTATGAATATATCTCTGAGTTTCATATACATGTAAATAAACAGAAATCAAATGTCAAAAATAGTCCCACTGAGAAGTCCCATCAATCCAGGCCACCTAAACAAAGCCGTCGTGGTACTGCATATATGAGAACTCGTCCTGGTCCTCATCATAGTCCGGCTCTGCCTCCTGAATCGCTGCCTCACCTGCATCTAAGACAGGGTCTGGTGGGTGTTGCAAACACCATCCCACAACATGGGAGTGAGTAGCTAACTCAGTAGAATAATAGAACAAAGATTAGCATGTTCTCAAATCAATCATGCGGTAATAGTAAAGCAGTAAATCAAACATTCCTAATACTGTTGTTAATGCAGTATGACATGACATGATGGATGCCCTCACCGACATTCTCCCTCATACGGCACCATCTGCGTCCGCGGCATGCTTGCGTACCGCTCAGTGCTCCACATCTTCCAGGCACATGCAATGTGATGGTGATATGATTACCGAGTTGTTATTAATCCATTCAAACAGCAGGATTGGAAAACTAAGGTACCTCCCTTATATCGATCCCAACACAGATCCTGTCTAGGGTCGTCACTCCTAGTAATCTCATACGATGTATATTTTGTAGGTCGCTGCAAGGGCTGCCAGGGCTGTTGCTCGCACTCGTTGCACCGCTCCCCCATCACCTTATCAATACAGGCCTACTGTACTCTACTGCTACGGAAGGGTCGTCGCCTCCCGTAGACTCAGAATACGCTCGCGGTCACTACAAAGGACTCGTCGCCTGATCAGTGTAGGCCGACAGCAAGAATATAATGTCCCATACCACCATAGTCTGCTCACGAGACTAGGTGCTCACTGGTCACTATGGGGAGGTTTGTGGGCCCAGCATAGGCCGACAGCTCGACCACGGTGTCCCATACCACCATGCCCGGCTCATGAGTCTTCGTGGATCAAGGTACCATGGTTAACAGGGTTTACAATGGTAAGTTCAGTACCCTAGGTTCAAGCAGTTATGACTCATGCAGGGTGAACATACAACGGCCAGTCGGGTTACTTGATGGGCTCGACTAGCACGAGCGCATCTCAAGTCGAACGACATGAAGTGCATAAAACACCTCGCGTGGCCTAACCACTGCCGCCAACTCCAAAACACGACCCGCGTTTATTGACGCGTCGTTCTTGGCAAAGATAAGCCAACCACGAATTTACTCAGTTACCGACTGCCTGGACTAGGTATAGTCCCAAACATTTATGAATTCACATCAGCAATCATGTAAGAGTAATGGAAATGAAATACAACAATGTGAGCATGTTAACACATGTTATAACATACAACTTAAGTAAATCATCTAACACATGCATTTCATACATATAATGAAATCTTACATATAGCCAACATGTAGGAAATCATTTACATCAGCATACCATTTGAGAAATCAATCTCAAACTAATTCATAACACCATTTAATTCAATATATACTAATACAAACATTTATACAAACACTTATACTACACACTTAAGTCTACATATAGTATGTCGACTCAAAGTGCACATTTAGGCGAATCTCTTCGCCAAACTAATTATGCACCCATTCCTAGTATCCTAATGAGACAAGAAGCCATGTCAATCACATCAGGAAAATATGGATGAAAACAGTATTTCCTACAAATGACTAAAATGCCCTAAATCTCATATTTTTCGTCTTCTTAGGAAACAGGAAACGGACAGCATGTTGTACATGTCAAACGGCGTTGCCGTCGATAATCTACTATTAAATGACATTGAAAGCGTTGAAAACAGTCAATCAAAGCGTCTAAAATCCGCACCTTTTCTCCTATAAGTGTATTGATTTGAACGGAGCATGTACGCTTCGTCTACGGCAAACCGGGAACCTATTTTACAAGACGTATTAGCTACCATGCTAAGGAACCAAAGGAACCTTAAATCAGAAAGTATTTGGGGTATTTTCTTATCTAGAATCGCGGCGAAATCGCTGGGAAAGTGATTAAAGCACGTCGCTTAAGCACGTGCAACACGTAATGCAAGCAGCAGAAAATTCTCTCCCACTCTCTCTCACAATCTCTCACCTTTTCTCTCACACCAGCTAGGGTTTCTAGCAAATTCGGATGGGTGAGAGAAGTGAGGGTTTAAGCCTCTTTTATAACCTAAAACTTGCCCAAAACAGGCTTGGAAACAATGTTCACTTGATGCCTAACCAAATCGGGGCTGTTTCGGTCCAAAAAGACATTTCTGGAGGTCCCCTGGCCGAACGCGATCAGACCTAAGTTCATGCACGTCGGATGTCGCTCACATCCCATTTTCAGACCAATAGTGTTCGTAGATCGCACGTGGCGGTCCAGTTTCAGTTCAACGGTCATCGCACATAGATCAGGTCTACAAGTCTCATGATATGAAATAGAAATTTTTTCTGATCCGAGGATGTAATTTGGCTAAATTCTGACGGTCAAAACGCTTAATAATAACGCGTCAAGTCGTGTGCCAGATTTGAATTTCAAATTCCAAATCTAACCCTATTCTCACTCTCTTCACTCCAGGCTCGATGAAATAGCCTCTGAATGTCGGTTGGACTTGATTTTTGAAATGATTGTCAAGTCCAGCTAGGCGGTTATAACGGTCTAAGATTGTAGGTATCGGACTTTCGACGCGCGGTCTAGATCCAATACAAAGTTTCAAAGAGGTCCTGAGAACAAACCGGTTTAGAGTTTGATCCGAGGTTTTAGAGTATTATAGCGTCATTGGTTCTACTCGCTTTGGATCTTATAGAACGTATTTAAAGTGATCAGGGACTATTTCTCAGTTACCCTAGCGTTGTGCTAGCTAACTTACACTTATCTTCTAAAGGAATTAATCCTACGCGATTTCTGGTCGAGTTAGTACTCGAGTCTAAGTACGGATTTTTCCAGGGTGTTACAATCTACCCCCCTTAACAAAAAAATTTCATCCTCAAAATTTGTACCTTTTCGTACTCCTCGAGAAGCTGTGGGTAGTCCTTTCTGATCTCGGCTTCTGTCTCCCAGGTAGCCTCTTCCTCAGAGTGATGCGTCCACAATACCTTCACAAGGGAAATCACCTTGCTACGCAACACCTGCTCTTTCCTGTCTAGGATACGCGTCGGTCGCAGGATATATGTAACATCCTCTCCTAACTGCACCTGCTCCCATCTGATGATATGGGAAGGATCAGAAATGTACTTCTTCAGCATAGAAACATGAAATACGTTGTGAATGCTCGCGAGAGGTACGGGTAAAGCCAAACGGTATGCCACTACTCCCATACGATCGAGGATCTGGAATGGACCAATGAATCGCGATGCCAGCTTCCCCTTCTTCTCGAACCGAAGGACTCCCTTTATAGGGAAAACTCGTAAAAATATATGATCCCCAACTGTGAACTCTAGCGGCCGCCATCTCGTATCGGCATAACTCTTCTATCTGTTTTGCGCTGTGAGAAGCCGACGTCTAATAATATCAATCTTCTCCGACGTCGCCTGTACTAACTCTGGGCCAATCAATCTACGCTCACCGACTTCTGCCCAGCAATGCGGTGCTCGACAAGGTCGCCCATACAACGCCTCGTAAGGTGCCATACTGATACTCGCCTGGAAACTGTTGTTGTACGCAAACTCCGCATATGCAAGACAATCATCCCAACTGTCCTTGAAGTCCAATGCGCAAGCTCGCAACATGTCCTCTAAGATCTGGTTCACCCGCTCTGTCTGTCCGTCTGTCTGTGGGTGGAAGGCAGTACTGAACTTCAACTTCACACCCATAGCCTCCTGAATGCGAGTCCAGAAAATAGAAGTGAACTGCGTGTCTCTGTCTGACACGATCTCCAACGAAACTCCACGCAGATGCACGATCTCTCTGATGTATAGTCTAGCCAGCTCGTCTGAAGAGTTCGTGACTCTGATTGGTAGGAAGTGCACCGACTTCGTCAGACGGTCGACGATCACCCATATGGAATCATGTCCCTTCCTCGTCTTCGGCAGCCCTGAAACGAAATCCATGGAAATGAAGTCTCACTTCCACTCTGCGATCGGCATAGGCTGCAAGAGTCCAGGTGGTCGGCGATGCTCTGCCTTCACCTGCTGGCAAGTAAGACAATGGGACACGAACTCTACTATGTGGGTCTTCATACCTTCCCACCAATAGGTCCTCTTCACGTCGCGATACATCTTTGTACTGCCTGGATGCATCGCGAGTCTGGTACAATGCGCAGCCTCGAGAATCTCTCGTCTCAAGTCAGGGATATCTGGGAAGCATAAGCGGCCATGATGACGTAAGCCCCCATCCGTGCCAACTCGCTACTCGACGTCCGCATCATCACTGGCCTGATCTCGAAGCTCAGTCAGATGCGCATCATCCCTCTATGCCTCGATGACCCGGTCATCGATCTGAGATCGCACCTGCACATGTGCGATGAACTCATACGGCTCCTCTACAGTGAGTTTCTGCTCAAAGTCTCACAAAAACTCAACCATATCCCACTCAGCAACCATCAGCGGAGCTGCAAACTCTATCGCCTTCTTGCGGCTCAATGCGTCAGCCACAAGGTTTGCCTTCCCAAGAGACTTCGAACTTGAAGTCCTTCAAAGTCTCCATCCATTGCCGCTGCCTCATATTCAAGTCTCGCTGCGTGAATATATACTTGAGGCTCTTGTGGTCGCAAAAGATCTCGAACTCCTCTCCATAGAGGTAATGTCTCCAGAGTCTCAGTGCAAATATGACGGCTGCCAACTCTAGGTCGTGTGTAGTGTAATTCTCCTCGTGCTTCCTTAATTATCTCGAGTCATACGAAATTATCCTATCCTTCTGCATAAGGACACAACCCAGACCAACGCTAGACGCGTCAGTGTATATAGTGTACCTAACCCCTTGCTCTGGCAATACTAGCACAGGGGCGGACGTAAGTCTGTCCTTCAGCTCCTGAAAAGCTGACTCCACCTTGTTATTCCAGGCGAACTTCACGTCCTTCCGTGTCAACTGAGATAAAGGTCTCACGATCTTCGAGAAATCCCGAATGAAGCGTCGATAATAGCCAGCGAGACCCAAGAAACTCCTCACCTCAGTGATAGAACCAGGCTGCTCCCAGTCCTGAACTGCAGCTACCTTAGATAGGTCAACTGCCATGCCATCCTTGGACACCACGTATCCCAGGAACTTCACTTCCTGCTTCCAGAAGTTGCACTTCTTGTACTGTGCGAACAACTGATGTGGTCTGAGTGTATCCACGACCAAGCGCAAGTGCTCCTCATGCTCCTCTCGACTCCTGGAGTATATCAAAATGTCATCAATGAACACAACGACGAATCGATAGAGGAAAGGTCGAAATACCCAGTTCATCAGATCCATGAACACGGCTGGTGCGTTCGTGAGACCGAACGACATCACAAGGAACTCATAGTGGCCAAAGCTGGTCCTGAATGTTGTCTTCTGCACATCCTCATCCTTGACGCTCAACTGATGATATCCTGACTGAAGATCAATCTTCGAGAAGTACTGCGCTCCTCTCAACTGATCAAATAAGTCATCGATCCTGGGTAAAGGGTACTTGTTCTTCACCGTGATCTGGTTCAGTCTGCGATAATCAATACATAATCGCATCGAACCATCCTTCTTCCTTACGAACATGACTGGTGCTCCCCAAAGAGACACACTAGGCCGTATAAGGCTAAGCTCCAGCAAACCATCAATCTGCGTCCTCAACTCCTCCATCTCACATGGTGTCATGCGATACGTCGGTAGTGATACGGGCGTGGAACTAGGCACCAGATCGATAGTGAAATCAATCTCTCGTCGAGGCGGCAAACCAGGGATCTTCCTGAAAAGATCCCCAAACTCATAAACGACTGGCATATACTCAAGCATCGGGGCATCAGCGTCCCGAAGTAAAGAAGAGTAGCTAAGTATGCGGAAGGGAAAATTTACCCGAACTGAAAATGTGAAAGGCGTGCCCTATGGCTCGTACACCGTCACCATACGATTCTCGCAGTCAATCTCGACCCTCCTAGCAGTTAACCAGTCCATGCCAAGAATGACATCGAGATAAATAAGAGAGGGTTAGACGATGAGATCAAGAGTCATCGTCCTACCTCCCAGATCCACTAGGCAACCCTCACACATCAGGGTGGCATCAGAAAAATCCCCATGAGCTGAAAGAACTCGCACTCCATCCATGCGAATGGTCGGCAGTCCAAGACGCCTGACAATGGAATGCGAGATCAAAGAAAGTGTGGATCTAGTATCCACCATCACGAGAATAGGAATACCTCCGATGTGGGCAGTGACCTCGAAGGTCGAATGCTGAGAAGTCTCTGTCGCGGCTGCCTCAGATGTCAAGGCATGCACCCGCGCCTGCTATGGCTGGTTCGGCCGCTGTGCCGTGGGCAGTAGAGGAGACCTGAAGTGAGATACGGGAGGTCTGAAGGAGGGGTGCGTAGGAGCCAACCGTAAAGGCGGTGCTGATATAGCCTATGGGCATGTACGGTCGATCTTCTGCGACGGTGAAAATCCACTGTCCCGCATCTGAGCGAAATAACTCTGTGCCGAATGGCCCGATCTCCCACAATAAGTACATGATAAATCGGGACGCTGCAACGGTGGTACTGGCGTTGTAGCCCTAGAAGGAGGGTCGACGCGAGGCCTCTTTCCCGCAAAGGGCCTGTCCTGCAACTCCGGTCGTGGCCTAGGAGCAATAAGGCCACGAGATCGCGTAAGTCGATCCACATCCTGCTCTTCCCGCATGGACATGTGAATCAGGTCTGCGTAGGAGGGGATGCTCACGCAACACATCTTCGACAGAATATCTGGTCGCAAACTCTCAGAAAAGCGCTGTATGCGCATCTGCTCATCTGCCAATATAGTCGGGATGTATCTGCCCAACTCAGTGAACCTATGCTCATACTCAGTCACTGTCATGCCTCCCTGTCTGAGGCGCAGAAACTCGTTCTCCCGGTCATGCCTATACGTCTGGGAATAGTATTTCTCGTGGAAATGGAACTCGAAAGCTGCCCAGGTCCATATGTAGTCAGCGGCAATGGTCCGCAACACACTGTTCCACCATAAGCTGGCCTCCCGCTCGAACAAGAACATAGCCAACTCGACCTGCTCAGTCTCTGAACAATGCAGCATCCATATTATCTTCGACACACGGTCGAGCCAATACTTAGCCTCCTCGGGTCTATGAGAACCCGTAAAAGTGAGAGGCCGTAAGCGCTGAAATCGCTCTAATAAGCTCCGTGTGTCTGCGGCATTCCCCGCAGGGTAAGCAGGTGGTACAGGATGGGCCATGCCCTCATCCTGAGCATATGTATCGGCATCCTCAGCTGGATGCGCAGGTGGTGCAGGTGGAGGCACACTCCCACCCTGGGCTAGAGCCCCCACTATAGTAGTTAGGAGTTGTTGCTGCTGCTGCATCATAGCCATCATCTGCTCAAATCTATCTGGAGGTGGAGCAGGCTGTGGCATGTACTGCGTCGAAGAAGAAACAGGGTACTGCTCTCTGACGGGCGGTGTGAATGGCGGTGGTCCAACTGCAGGACCAGTAGTAGGCTGAGAAGCACGTGCTGTCTCAGGAATCGGGCCCACAGCAGGGTCCGCATGAGCATCAGACTGAAAAGGAACCTGATCCATAGGCTCACCCAGTGTAAGCCGAGCTGTGCTCCGTGTAGCCTTCGACGGCATTCCCTATATTCAAAATAGGGGGCAACCTTGTCAGTCTCAATAGCACAAACACACCGCAATCATTCACATAAAGAGTCAAAGGCATTCCATGCATTTCATTTAATCAAAATTGTCATAATATAAGGAATATCTCCTTACAGGCATCATGACAGGAAGTACATGGGAATTAAGACAGTTAAAACTACAACAGCAACATAAGTAAACCACTAGCCTTAACAGGCTTACAAAACATAAAGCAGGAAACGACTAACTACTAACAACAACAACTAAAATCTCATCGCTAGTCTGAGTCGGGTGATGGAGGAGGAGCACCCTTATCCTGCAAGCAGCACAGGATCGCCTTCAAGGTGTGAGTCACCTTGCCGAATTTTCTCTTCATAACGGCCTTGGTATCCTCGACCTCAGCCCGAAGTTCATGAACTTCCCTTCGTAAGGTGACCTGGCTCTCCTCAATTCGGGCAATGCGATCATCACTAGTAGCTTGAGTAGAAGGAGGGCTCTCATCAGTATCCTGAGCCTCCTCTTCTACCTCTTCCTGGACTTCTTCCTCTACTTCTGCTCCAGGTTCTCCCTCACTTGGATCCCCTTCGTCATCAAAATCATCCTCGCTATCCTCATCAAGCTGAGTCTCACGGTACTGAGACCCGATCTTCATCTTGACCATGGTAGACTCATCAATGCAGTGAATCGGAACTGGCAACTCTGGCCCAAGTCTGTAAGCAAACTCAAGCGCGATCTTGCATATAAGTCAGCCAAAAGGAAGCGACTCATATGTTCTCCTTGATTTCTCTATGAGGATAATCTGTCGCAACACGAAAGTGGCCATACACACATTTTCTCCCTGGGCCACCTGATACAAGAAATCAACCATAAGGCGCGTACACTCAGTGCGATTTATTGACCTCGGATACACGTTGAATGTGTAAATGTGGTGCAGCAGGCGCAAATTATCAGACATATGAGATGCCTTGAGGCTATTATTAGACTGCCATGGAACCAGACTACCGCATAGGAACCTGGTAGGGCGATCTCGCTCACGCCTACTCTTCAAATTCTTCGCACTGGGATGAACATCACCAAGGGGCACGTTTAGAAGTCGCGCTATCAACCGAACATCGATCGTAGCCATCCGGTCTCTACCAAAGGGAATCTTGAACCGCAATGGCTCTAATGTAGGACTCTGGATACCAGCGTAGAAGGCACGAACGGTGCTCACATTAGCACGAGAACAGGCTTCAAAGAGCGGACCCCAATGTGCAGCTTCAATGCGCTCGAATAACAGGAATTCGCCGAAGAGTCGCCCTTTCACGTCCGCCTCAAACAACACCTTACAGTCAGTATATTCACCGTGAGGCATCTCTGCTAATATTACACGCCCAATTTGAGCATGAGGATCTAAATCCCGCTCTGTATGGAACTCTCGGGCTGTGCTTGGACTTGCGGCGGCGCTTGAGTTAGCGCCACCACCCCTCGGTCTTCTGGATTACGCAGGGCGACTAGGCCCAGCCTCATCCACTGCAATCTTTCTCTTTTCCATCAAAGAGAGGATGGTGGAGAGAGAGAAAAAACCTAAAATGGCTTCAACAAAAGTAATGAAAAATGTGAAAAATGTAGAGAAATGGCTGCCCAAACAGAAAAAAAGAAATCTAGGTGTTGTAGAGGGATGCTTCAAGCTCCCTTAGGCTGAATTTTTAAAAAGAAAAGAGAAGAAAAAAGGGGAATGGAGCTCCACACGATTTCAGCACATTTTGGGGGTTGTAGGAGCTCCAACGGACGAGATCGAAGAGGGAGAGGGTTTTTAGAAATGGGAGGAATTGGGAGTGATTTGGGGTCGCAGTTTTGAGATGGGCAGCAGAAAAATGAGCAAGGGAGCTTGGGAGGGGGCTGTTTGTGAAGGAAGTACTCATTTTAGGAGTTTTCTACAGACGGACCACATGTGGTAGGGGTACCCTACCCCAAAAACCACACGCGCCCAAGTTTCAGCCCCAACAGGGCCCACCGGACGGTGATGCATCGCCGGCCATCTCATAAGCTGGCCGGTGAGACCACATGGGTTGGGTCGCCCCTGCCTCAGGGACCCCAAATATGTATGGGCCTTACCTTCGTTCATTCTAAATTGGCCTAGGGAGGCCCAAACATCCATTCAGGGATTTTCGGGGCCAATTTGTAAACCTGAATGCAATCCCCTATCATGTAACATATTATTTTGGGGTAGAAGGAGCTAATACATCCATCTAGCCTATTAGTTGTTAAATATTGCAAACCTAGAATGGCCTAATGGCCAGTTTTCATAAAATTTTACTATTCACTGTAAAATTTTGTCAAAGTATGATTTTATATCATTTTCACTTTAAGATCAATGTCTAACATGAAAATAATAAGAAATAATTGAGGAATAGAGTGGTGAGAGGAAGAATTTTGAAGAATTTAGGTGAAACGGGGTTTTTAAGCTCTAGCGATTGAATGTAAGGGTTGTGGTTGCCCCACAGCCCAAGGATTCACATTTACGGGTTTAGAACCATTCAAAGAATGTCTCAACCCACCTACCTACAACCTATGAGCTACTTAGGTTGCTTCACGCGACCTTAGATGCGTTACGGACTCGATCGCGCGATCGATACGAATAGACTTCGCCTATTGACGAATCTGCCATCCTATAAGTGTTTCTAGACCTTTCTCACACCCACCTAAGTCAAAGGATGTGACAGCATACATCGCGTGACCATAACCCAGGCCCGGTATAATCTCATTCATGCTCTGATATAAACTTGTAACACCCTCAAAATCGGAGGTCGTGTATAAACTCAACTCCCGAGTTTCAGACCGTCACTTATTCAACAAAATTTATTATGATTCAATGTTTTCTGATTTAAAGTATTCACATGAGTAAAAGTATACCAAAACTGCAATTCATACTCCAGATCCAGTGATAAAAGCAAGCAGAAGACTAAAGAATATACATATCACTGTATGGAAAATAAAATAAATCTCAACTGTCTCCAAAGTATGAATACATCTCTACGTTTCATATACATGTAAATAAACAGAAATCAAATGTCAAAAATAGTCCCACTGAGAAGTCCCGTCAATCCAAGCCACCTAAGCAAAGCCGTCGTGGTACTGCATATATGAGAACTCATCCTGGTCCTCATCATAGTCCGGCTCTGCCTCCTGAATCGCTACCTCACTTGCATCTAAGACAGGGTCTGGTGGGTGCTGCAAACACCATCCCGCAACATGGGAGTGAGTAGCTAACTCAGTGGAATAATAGAGCAAAGATTAGCATGTTCTCAAAACAATCATGCGATAATAGTAAAGCAGTAAATCAAACATTCCTGATACTGTTGTTAATGCAGTATGACATGACATGATGGATGCCCTCATCGACATTCTCCCTCATATGGCACCATCTGCATCCGCGGCATGCTTGCGTACCGCTCAGTGCTCCACATCTTCCAGGCACATGCAATGTGATGGTGATATGATTACCGAGTTATTATTAGTCCATTCAAACAACAGGATTGGAAAACTAACGTACTTCCCTTATATCAATCCCAACACAGATCCTATCTAGGGTCATCACTTCTAGTAATCTCATACGATGTATATTTTGTAGGTCGCTGCAAGGGCTGCCAGGGTTGTTGCTCGCACTCATTGCACCGCTTTCCCATCACCTTATCAATACAGGCCTACTGTACTCTCACTGCTATGGAAGGGTCGTCACCTCCCGTAGACTCAGAATACGCTCGCGGTCACTACAAAGGACTCGTCGCCTGATCAGTGTAGGCCGACAGTAAGAATATAGTGTCCCATACCACTAGAATCTGCTCATGAGTCATAGGTGCTCACTGGTCACTACGGGGAGGTTTGTGGCCCCAGCGTAGGCCGACAGCTCGACCACGGTGTCCCATACCACCATGCCCGCCTCATGAGTCTTTATGGATCAAGGTACCATGGTTAACAGGGTTTACAATGGTAAGTTCAGTACCCTAGGTTCAAGCAGTTATGACTCATACAAGGTAAACATACAAAGGCCAGTCGGGTTACTTGACGGGCTCGACTAGCACAAGCGCATCTCAAGTCGAATGACATGAAGTGCATAAAACACCTCGCGTGGCCTAACCACTGCCGCCAACTCCAAAACACGACTCGCGTTTATCGACGCGTCGTTCGTGGCAAAGATAAGCCAACCACGAATTTACTCAGTTACCGACTGCCTGGACTAGGTATAGTCCCAAACATTTATGAATTCACATCAGCAATCATGTAAGAGTAATGGAAATGAAATACAACAATGTGAGCATGTTAACACATGTTATAACATACAACTTAAGTAAATCATCTAACACATGCATTTCATACATATAATGAAATCATGCATATAGCCAACATGTAGGAAATCATTCACATCAGCATACCATTTGAGAAATCAATCTCAAACTAATTCATAACACCATTTAATTCAATATATACTAATACAAACATTTATACAAACACTTATACTACACACTTAAGTCTAAATATAGTATGTCGACTCAAAGTGCACATTTAGGCGAATCTCTTTGTCAAACTAATTATGCACGCATTCCTAGTATCCTAATGCGACAAGAAGCCATGTCAATCACATCAGCAAAATATGGATGAAAACAGTATTTCCTACAAATGACTAAAAATGCCCTAAATCTCATATTTTTCGTCTGCTTACGAAACAGGAAACGGACAGCATGTTGTACATGTCAAACGGCGTTGCCGTCGATAATCTACTATTAAACGACATTGAAAGTATTGAAAACAGTCAATCAAAGCGTCTAAAATCCGTAACTTTTCTCCTATAAGTATATTGATTTGAACGGAGCGTGTACACTTCGTCTACGGCGAACCGGGAACCTATTTTACAAGACGTATCAGCTACCATGCTAAGGAACAAAAGGAACCTTAAATCAGCAAGTATTTGGGGTATTTGCTTACCTAGAATCGTGGCGAAATCGCCGGGAAAGTGATTGAGGCGCGTTGCTTAAGCACGTGCAACACGTAGTGCAAGCAGCAGGAAATTCTCTCCCACTCTCTCTCACCTTTTCTCTCACACCAGCTAGGGTTTCTAGTAAATTCGGATGGGTGAGAGAAGTGAGGGTTTAAGCCTCTTTTATAACCTAAAACTTGCTCAAAACAGGCTTGGGAACAATGTTCACTTGATGCCTAACCAAATCAGGGCTGTTTCGGTCCAAAAAGATATTTCTGGAGGTCCCCTGGCCGAACGCGATCAGACTTAAGTTCATGCACGTCGGATGTCGCTCACATCCCATTTTCAGACCAGTAGTGTTCATAAATCGCACGTGGCAGTCCAGTTTCAGTTCAGCGGTCATCGCACATAGATCAGGTCTACAAGTCTCATGATATGAAATAGAAATTTTTCCTGATCCGAGGGTGTAATTTGGCTGAATTCTGACGGTCAGAACGCTTAATAATAACGCATCAAGTCGTGTGCCAGATTTGAATTTCAAATTTCAAATCTAATCCTATTCTCACTCTCTTCACTCTAGGCTCAATAAAATAGCCTCTGAATGTCGGTTGGACTTGATTTTCGAAATGATTGTCAAGTCCAGCTACGCGGTTATAACGGTCTAAGATTGTAGGTATCGGACTTTCGACGCGCGATCTAGATCCAATACAAAGTTTCAAAGAGGTCCTGAGAATAAACCGGTTTAGAGTTTGATCCGAGGTTTTAGAGTATTATAGCGTCATTGGTTCTACTCACTTTGAGTCTTGTAGAACGTATTTAAAGTGATCAGGGACTATTTCTCAGCTACTCTAGCGTTGCGCTAGCTAACTTACACTTATCTTCCAAAGGAATTAATCCAACGCGATTTCTGGTCGAGTTGGTACTCGAGTCCAAGTACAGATTTTTTCAGGGCATTACAAAACCCGAACTCGATTTCCTAAACCTAAACCTTAACCTATTCTCAATTCCCTAGACCTTAACCTATAACTTAACCTAAACCTAAACCTATAACCTGCACTTATAACCTAAACCTAAGCCTAAAACCTAAACTTAAACCTAAAACTGAAATATATTCTCAAATCCTTAAACCTAAACCTACACCTGATCCCAATCTCAACTCCCTAACCTAAACTTAAACCTAAACTTGAAAACCCAAACCTAAACCTGATCTCGAACCCAAACCTGATTTCCTAAACCTAAACCTTAACCTTAACCTATTCTCAATTTCTTAAAGCTATAACCTATAACCTAAACCTAAACCTAAACCTTAACCTAAACCTATAACCTAAACCTAAACAAAAACTTATAACCTAAACCTTAACTTATAACCTATAACCTAAACTTATAACCTATTACCTAACCTTAACCTAAACCTAAACCTAAAACCTAAATGTATTCTCAAATCCCTAAACCTAGACCTACACCTCTTCCTAATCTCAACTCCTTACTCTAAACCTAAACTTGAAAACCCAAACCTAAACCTGATCCCGAACCCGAACCCGATTTTCTAAACCTAAACCTTAACCTATTCTCAATTCCCTAAACTTAAACCTAAACCTATAACCTGCACCTAAAACCTAAACCTAAACCTAAAACTAAAACCTAAACCTAAAACCAATCGCCCTAATAGGATTGAGATGGCTCTGATGGATGTACACAAACAAGCTACTGCAAACCTACAGAGTGGAGATAAGAAGAAACATCCTAATTCCTTATTATCATTTTACCTGACATGAGTGGTTCATATGGTGAGTGCAAACAAGACCCTAAATCCTAGAGAGATGGAATGGATCAACTAAAGCATTTTGTTTTCTGATTTTGCAGGAAAGATAAAACATGTTTACGAAATGGAGTTGGTCATAGTGTCGCAGTGTTGCCAACCGAGATAGGCATCCAGAGTCAATAAACAGTATCTCGAAAATGTTTCCTTAAAAATAAATGTCAAGGTTTGTGATTCTTTGAAGTTGTTGAACTTTGAATGTCTGATGTGTTTCTTCTTTTGACTCTTTTGAATTTATTCTCGGCACAGCCGCATCGACAGGAGCTGATAAGAGATCTTTTTCAAGTTGTGCAGGATCCTTAGAGAGGTTCTATGAATAAAGGGATAATCTGGTAAGTCTTTCTCCTCTGTTTTTGTATGATCTTTGGTGCAAGTGTTTGAATTCAGTGTTTAAAGAATATCTATGGTATTTAGCAGAGAACAACTAATTGCATTCAGGCAAGCAACGAGACAGAAGCCTCATCGCATCATATTCCATAGGTAATTCTTCACCTTGGGAGTCTCTATAGAGTATGAATATTATGATTTAGTCTTAGTTTTTATTGGATGAGAAACTTTTTGGTATTTTGGCTCATGATTTCGAGTTTTGCAGGGTTGGTGTGAGCATATTTATGCGTGGATGAATGTAATGTGGATAAGATTGTTTTTGTTTGGATGGATGTAGTTTATGTTTGGATGAATGTAGTTTATGTTTGGATGGATTTATGTAGTTTGGGTTTAGATGGATGTGAATGTGAATATGATGAAATATATTATATAACAGGTGTATATCAGGAAGAATACGATGTTGTAACAGGTGTATATAATAGGTGTATATTAGGAAGAATATGATTTGTAACAGGTGTATATTGTTTGTGTTTGGATGGATGTAGTTTATGTTTGGATGAATGTAGTTTTTGTTTGGATGGATTTATGTAGTTTGAGTTTAGATGGATGTGAATGTGAATATGATGAAATATATTATATAACACGTGTATATCAGGAAGAATATGATGTTGTAACAAGTATATATCAGGAAGAATATGATATGAACATGTGTATATGCAAATACGAGACGGCTGAAGATTATCCTTTTAAAAGATGGTTCATGACTGTCCTTTTCAAGTTCATAAGAGATGGTCCATAACCGTTCTTTTCAAACTCATAAGAGACGTTTCATGACCGTCCTTTTGCGGTTCATAAGAGATGGTTTATGACCGTCTTTTTCAAGTCATACGAGACGGTCTATAACCGTCCCTTTTACGGACGGTATAGGACCGTCCTTTTTACGGACAATCATAGATTGTCTTTTTCAGTTTCATATAAGTCCACTAATACCTACCATTATAGGCGATCTATGACCGTCCTTTTTTAGAGACGATTCATGATCGCCCTTCTTTAGAGACGGTTTATGGCCGTCCTTTAAAAAATACGACATGTCAAAATTTGATGGCCGTTGCGATGGTCCAGGACCGTCCTTTTTAGCCTTTTGAGATGGTTTTCAACCGTCCTTTTTTTTGCTATTTTGGCATAGTGAAAATGCTAGTTGGGAATTGTGTTGAGGGTCAAATATTATATATTGAACCCCATTTATATCTTGGTTTTACGAACATGATACTGCTTAGTGTCTTATTTCACTCATGTTTGTGTTGCTAGGTGAATTTAAAAGGTTGGATTGGAAATGGTGCTAAAAGCATGGATTTGATGCTCAAAGATCATCAAGGCAAAGAATAGATCTTAGGAGATAAAAATTGAAGATTTCAAGGTCAAAAGATTCAAGAAAACTAAGTGGAGAAGGAACGAAGCCGAAAGAATAAGTGAGGAATACAAATTTATTGTGTCATTGAACAACATTCGATGACATCAAGGACATATTCAATGACATCGAACATGGGTCGATGACATCGAATTTATGAAGGAAAATCGAGTTGGTCACTGGACAAATTGAAGACTTTTGTCGATGACTCTAGAACTTATTCGATGACTCAAAGATCTGCTCGATGACATCGAAGACCTACTCGATGACATCAAAGGTCTCTTCGATGGCATTGAATTTATTGAAGAAATTAGATTAACTCTCTAGACTAATTTAGACACATTATTAATTCCTCGAACAATGCTCAATGACATTGAAGGCCTCTTTGATGACATTGAAGGTAGGTTCAATGACATAGAAGGTTGCAGAGTCCGGATGAAGCTACAAAAGTGTAGAAAAAACACGTATAAAAGACACCTTCAATGACATCAAAACCTGTTCGATGTCATCGAACGAATCGCACGAAGTTACGCAGAGTGCGTAAATTTGAGGCAATTTCTGAATTTTTCTGAGGTGTTGTACAACTATAAATAAGAGTCTCCAGGGCATCCGTAGGGATCTATCTAATCATTCTAGGATTTGGAGGAGTGAGGCACAAGTACAGAGAGCGATCGCCAAGCATTTTTCTTCTTTTTTCCTTAGTTTTTCATGCTTTCTTCTAGGGTTTTAGTTCCAATCATGACTATGGTGGGCTAAACCTCTTAGTTAGGGCTAAGAGGTGAAGGTTGTAGCGTGATGGGATGTTTTCTATTGCTTTGATTCATGTTTAAGTTAAAATCTCTTTAATTATAATTTAATATTTAAGAAATAGTTTCAGTTTTTAATGGTTTGTTATGACTCAAATTACAATAGATCCGCGATAGCTTTGAGTATATCTTTTCATGTATTAAGATTGTGAAGTTAGTAAATCCTGTTGTTCACCATCGTCTCATGGGCACGGTTGGATGACAAAATCACTTCTAATCTTTATGATTCTCTCATGTTTGGTTATGAGATTGGTATACCCTATTGTGAGCCATTGTCTCCTAGGCATGGTTTTGTGATGGAATCACTTCTAGTTCTCACAACTCTCATCCATTGAGAATTAGGTCAAAGGAAGTTTAGATTTAGATCTACTGAGATATCTTTCAATTGGATAATATGAGACTCCGATTCTAGTTGTGTCTTAAAATCAAGCATTGATCTCCCTGATCTCTACAAGTGGATCCTTGAAAACCCTAGTTCCCACCTTTGAATTACTTAAGTTTTTTCATTAAATCTCTCATAATTACTCCCTTTATTTTCTAATTAGATTCATATCTTTTTTCTATTTCCACTTCTAGTTGCTTTTCGAATACTCATGAGATTAGTCCCTATGCATTCAACCTCAGTCTCATTGAGATTATTACTACATTGCGACCCTACACTTGGGGTTGTGAATAGTTCCATGGACTTAAATCTGAAAGTCCATATCTACACTTGAAAGAGTTTGGTAAGAAAATAACCACTTTTTATTTTCTTAATATTTCTGAGTACACGATCAGGCTGAAAATTTTTCCTTTCTTCTTAAAAAAAAAAGCTAAGACGTGGTTGCATTCACTACGTCCACAATATATTGGCAAATGGAATGACATGACAAGGGAGTTCGTATAGAAATTCTTCCCATATCATAAGACAAACAACATCAGAAAATCGATCATGAACTTCGTCCAAAAGGAAGATAAAACTTTCTTCCAATGTTGGAAGCGGTTCAAGGATCTTGTCAGTTCATGCCCACAAGATGGTTTTCAAACATGGCGTATAATAAATTTCTTCCATTATTTCGAACAAGAAATGAAAGCATTTGGTTTGGGGGATTTATTCAATGATAATAAAGAATTCAATGAGAAAACAATCATCACAATTCTATTCATTCTGAGTTCATTTACATCCTCGAATTCCCTTGATTCTGAAAATAAAGTACAATCATTGCAACATAATGTGCGAAGAAGAAGATAGCTCGATGACGATTTGGACAACATTTCGACGCTTTTGATGTTCATCGTCAAGGGAGAAAGTTTTACGAACTTCTAGCTGTTGGTTCAGTCATTCGACATGTTCTACTCATCCTTCCATTCATCCTCCTAGTTGCATGGACAAATTCTTCTTTCTTCTTGAACTCTTTATGCACTTCACATTTCTGTCGTTTTCCTTGAATAGTGAACCGCACTTCCCTTGAATTGTGGAGTGAACTTCCCTTGAATAGTGGAGCGGACTTCCCTTGAATTATGGAGCGCACTTCCTTGAATTGTGGAGCACACTTTCCTTGAATAGTGGAGCACACTTCCCTTGAATAGTGGACTACGCACTTTCCTTGAATAGTGGATGCACACTTTCCATGAATATTGGACTGCACTTCCTTGAATTGTGGTGGCGTATGGAGCATCCGTTAAGATAAGAAAAGCCTATTGTCTAGACATTGTTCCACATGGAGTGAAACATGGAGTATCCGTTAAGACAGTAAAAGCCTCTTCTTAGGACAAGGGGAGAGAGAAGTGGCACATGGAGTATCCATTAAGACAATAAAAGCCTCTCCTTAGGAAAACCTCCACACTAAGTGGCGCAAGGGCTATTTTGGCATTTGGACAATTCCCACACAAAGTGGTGCATGGGCTATTCAAAAGCCTAGGCTTAGGACATGGGAAGAGGGAAAAGTGGCGTTGGGATAAAGGCCCTTTGGAAGTGAGTGTGTGACAATCCAATTGGATGTGAGTGTGCGGAACATCCGAAACTTCCATTTTAGGTGGTGTGTGCAACTATTTTGGAGAGTGTTGTGTAGAACCACTCTTTGGAGAGTGGGTTTGCGGGACATGGATTGTGTGTCTCACACCCCATCAATACACAATAAAAGGGGGGGCACAATGGAGGGGATTAAGACAAGTGTCCACTCAAAGTGGCGCACAACAGAGGGAATTAGGACAAAAGCTCAAGGCTTTCCTTGATAAGTGGCATTGGAAGCCTAGCTTTAGGACAAGTGTATAATGCTTCCCATAATAGGTGGTGCACAAAGGAGGATATTAGGACAAGCGCACAATGCACTCTTTGAGATATGGCACACAATGGGGAGCTCTAGGACAGAACATATCAAAACTCCTTAAGAGGTGGCGTTAAAGCTTTGTGTTAGGACAAAGAGGATATGTGCTAATCCTTTTGGAAGGAGGTTGTGTAGACAACATTTGGAAGATGTTGTGCACAAGCATCTTTGAAATGGGTTGTGCGGTGAACATGTTGTGCGCCGCACAACACATCCAACACACAACACTTTTGGGTGGACAAATCTCTCTACTTTCTTCTCCATGTTTCTCTCCCTCTTGTCTCTTTCTTCTCCCATCCAAATGAGGCATGGGAGGGAATATTTATAGGCATATCTCCCTTACATAGTGGTGATCACCACCACTTCTTTTTCCATACAACTTCTACCATCTTTCCTTACATAGTGATGTTCAACCACTTTTCCTTAAATCGTGGTGTATATCCCTTCTCCATTAAATGACACCCATACACCCCCGTTTTACTAAAATACCCTCGTCACTGCCTTTTACTAAAATACCCCAAATCACTAATTTTTACCAAAATACACCACCAACTCACTGATTTTTATGAAAATACCTAAACTCACTGATTTTTCTAAAATACCCCAAACTCATTGATTTTTACTAAAATACCCCGACTCACATATTTTTACCAAAATACCCCAATTCACTGATTTTTACCAAAATACCCTCTTCACTGCAAAATAAGGAGTGTACAACTCGGGGAAGGATCTGTACCATGGAATTCTTTGACCAATGCAATGGACATGCAATGAGATGGAATATTTTTTATGCCTCAACAGATGCCCCCTCTTTCCTTCTTTGATTGATTCATGAAATCAAATGGAGGATCGATCTTCCTCTGACTGAAGAACTGAATGAACTACAACTGAAGGATGATTGGATGATCATGCTTGCATGAAAGACTGAATGATCACATTTGAACGGAAGACTTAAATGATCGTGCGCGAACGAAAGACTGAATAATCATGCTCGAACGGAAGGCTTGGATGATCGTGTTCGAACAGAAGACTTGGATGATCGCGTTCGAATGGAAGACTGAGTGATCACATTCGAATGGAAGGCTTGAATGATCACGTTCGAATGGAAGACTAAATGATCGCGTTCGAACGGAAGACTTGAATGCCCCTAGCTAGTAGTGTTGAGTGAATGCTTCATTAGAGAGCATAAGATTTTCTTTTCATCGAAACCTGTCATTGTAATAGCTGTGACGTCTTCGTCTTTGAGTATCTTGGTTAGAGAACTATCTTTCAATGTTGTTGGTGCTGCAACAATCTCTTTGATTAACACCAGTGACTCTTCCTTTGAACTCTGTCTCTAGAGGTTATTCTTTAATGTTGCTCCTACTACAACAACTCTTTTGATTGTCTCTTTAATTCATGATCTGTTCGAATGATAGTCTTTCCTACCAAATTAATCGAAATTAGTATCTCAAGATATCGTAACTTTTCAATTTAGCTTCATGAAGTATTTATAATTTTAAAATATATTGAAAGCTTCTTCTCTCTTTTAGGCTAATTGTAATATTCGTAATATGATAATGATTTAATAATTTCATCTTTATGCTTGTTAGCATGCTTTCCGTTGCATTCTTTATTCGTTATATTGCACTTTCGAAGATGTCATTTCTAACTCTTAAGGTTCAACCGCTGAGTCTTTTACTGAGTCTTTTCTAGTTTGTGCTCCTTGGCATTTCTTCATAGACTTTTTTTTTAGATCTTTGCTGATTCTTAAAAATAGACAAGACTTCTTTCAATTTTCCTATAATAATTTTCTGAAGGCCATAGAAGTTACTGATGATGATTTTGTTTGTTCCTTGTCTCCATTAGATCTGGTACTTGGAGTCTTGCGATATCATTATTCATAATTCTCGACATATGAATTCCTCCACCGCGCATAAGAAATTATCAGAAAAACTAAGGCATAGATTACTTTGAAGACATAAATCATGCCCCCTTTCCAGGCCAATCTTTGCATAAAGATTCCTTCAAAAGATAATATTTTCGAAGTACAGTTTGCTAATACCCTTGAAGGATAGATAATCTTTGTTGCTCCTTTAATAAATCCAAAGAATATATCTAAATCTTTAAATTGTCCGAGAGAGTGACGATTCTTCACCAGTTTATTCTCTACCACTTTTCTGAATATTGTGTAACAATATTTCTCTATCATCAAGAAGGTAAGAGACAAAAAGACCTTACAGCTCTTATTAATATATTAATTGATCTTGAACTTTTGAGTAGATAATTGTCAATATTTTAAAGGCATTTGCTATTACTGTAATTTGAACCTGATTCAAGAGAAACACATTTTTACATGTTGTTTACTCAATATTTAAAATTTTCATCAGGCAATTGCATATTTGTGCATATCTAAAGTGAAATAAATAAATATATATATATATATATATATATATATATATATATATATATATATATATATATATATATATATCTGTAGCATTTTAATGCTACACATAATTTATGCTTTTGAGCAGTTGGAGCAATATGCTTTTGACTGACCATACTTTGACTGGACATGACTTGAATAAATTAGACTTGACTTAACTTTATTGACTGGACTTGACTTTACTGACTTGACTTGACTTGAATGGACTGGACACTTCACACATTTTAGGCTCTTGAGTAGTGGAGCAAATCAAGGTTTTTTAGACTCAGAAGTAATTGGAGTCAGGTCTTACGCAAATGGTCTCTCAAACTCTCGTGAGTTCTCTGGACTTATCGTAGCCGGAGAGTTCACAAACTGCCGTCCATCAGAGGGGCCAAGTAAAGCTACTAGAGCCTTGAACTCGGTGGGATTTACCCACAGGGTTGGCCACAGTAATTCTCTAGAGTTCGTGGGGCACGTAAGGTTACCTTTGGTACCAAATCCAAGGTCGTCAGTTCATTAATGAGTAGATTTAAGCCATTCCTCATGAGTTAATACCGAAATCAAACCAGGGATCTGGGGGGCCTTATTTTATTCCCCATTTTTCTTCTCCTGTGAGTTTAGACCCATTCATGGGAGGATATTTTCATCCTCATCCATGACGTTGTCAAAGAGCTCACAAATGGCATTAGTCTTACACATGACTGGCCATTTTATGACTTTTAGTCCTTTAAAGCTTTTAGTCGCTGACTACATCCGCTGCCCGCATGGGTATGCATGTGAGGTGGCCTATATGGGTGCTTTTAAGGGCCACTGGCTCCACACTGTTGTCCCGAATAATATAGGTCTTATGCGTAGCTAGCTATATAGGGCTTCACTAGGCTACCTTAAATGATAAACTGTTGTCATTGACGTGATGGTTGATCGTACAGGCTTTGCTAAAGATAACAGATTAATGATTGATATAACTGAATGGAGCTTCAACTTGATAATAATATCAATTTTGCTAAACTTTGATAATAGAATAATCTTCACGTCAGTGATATGGAAATGGCAACGGTAGTTTTGTTAATCTAATCAAGCAATCATCATCGATGCTCAACAATAATAATATACTTCAACTTGATATACTTGGGCATCCACCTTTTATTCATGTATGATATCGGCATTCGGAGACTTGGCATTCTGAGACTTACATTATGAGATTTTCATTTTGAGACTTTGGTTATCTTGCCCCTTTTGATTTGGAAGTATTATGCTAATAATCTTTAAAATTAAAAGTATAATTATCTTCCAGGATGATGTATTTTGTATGTCTTTGTCTGCCCCCTGAATAATTATGTCGTAAATCTTCTGAGTCAAAATACCATGAATCTTCTGAGCCAAAATGTTGTGAATCTTTTTGGTATTCTGGGATGATACATTTTGCTGAACTGGCAAGTATGTTGATGAAAATTTGCCCCCATGATGAATATAATTATCTTACTTTCTTCTTGCCTACCCTTCTATAGAGCGAATATTTTCAATCGGTACCATATGTTGTTACTTTCTCTTTTATTCCATATGTCTTCTTTCATGATAATTTTGACTATCATCGGTTATCTTTGGTAGAATACCTTTTTCTTCTTGACTTCATTTCCTTTGATTTTCTTTGTAGTTATCCATTGATTCATCATAGGAAGTATATCGTTCTTCTTCAATTGTATATTTCCTGTAGTCTTTGAATTGTCCTAACTCTTTCTAAACTTTCTTAATTGTTGAATCACTCATGTTCTCTATATCGGAAAACTCAAATCTTTACTTTTTGATGATCTTTTATTTTTCTTTTCTTTCTTTCACACTATTTGTTGCTGCTCTCTTAAGACTTTGAAATAGCTGATCCATATGAGGGTTGAGGAGTTTCACTTTGACTCCTTTCAAATTGTAATCTTTTATAATTAAATATCGAAAGATTCTTCTTTGTCAAATTGTGAACACGATGCCCCTAGGGTTCTCCATCGGCTAATGAATTCATATATTAATTCATCTTTTCTTTGGTAAGCAGCGACTAATTTAGTCGCACTAACTTCTCATCTAAAGGCTTTTCTTAAAGTTTACTGTTGTTTACGGCAGTCTTTGTTGGAAAATTAAGAACTTCAACAACATGCTTATCTAGTGAAGGCGTTGAGGAGGATGAAATGAGAGAGTGAGGTCAAACTGCACCTTGTAATACTGCGCATGATCGACCTGCTATCTATACTCGCTAGGATGGTACTCCTTGTGAGAGAGAATCGAACCCTTCGTCTTTTGGATGTGAAACTTGTCCATCCTTCATCATCTTAATGTTCTACTGGTGAAGCAGAAACCATTCCAAACATTACCTGGCATTGCCTGTCCTTGATCCTAACTGACTTGACCTTTTCTGGTGCTTTCTATAGTAACAATCTGGGAATCTTCTAAACAGAGTGTTAATTCCTTCTAAGTTAGTTGGGAGAAAAGTCATTAAGGTATGCCTGTCATTCAGAACAGAGTATTAGTTATTTTTATTTAAATAAAATTGTACTTTATTTTTAGAGATGAAGGGGAGGATGTTCCCACTGAGAGTTGCCATTTCGGTGTCTATATAATGTAAAAAAGTGATAAATATTCTCTTAATATTTTCTAAGTTACCATTAAAAATTTCCTAATGGAGTCGCCATTTTGTTTTGAATAAGAAATGAAAGCGTTTGATTTGGGGGATTTATTCAATGATAATAAAGAATTCAATGAGAGAATAATGATTACAATTCTATTCATTCCGAGTTCATTTACATCCTTGGATTCTCTTGATTCTGAAAATAAAGTACAATCAATGCAACACAATGAGCAAAGAAGAAGATATCTCGATGATGATTTGGACAACATTTTGATGCTTTTAATATTCATCGCCAAGGGAGAAAGGTTTTACGGACTTGAAGCTCTTGGTTTGGTCATGCGGCATGTTTTGATCATCCTTCCATTCATTCTTCCAGTTACACAGACAAATTCTTCTTTCTTCTTGAACTCTTTATGCACTTCACATTTTCGTCATTTTCCTTGAATAGTGAACCGCACTTCCCTTGAATTGTGGAGTGAACTCCCCTTGAATAGTGGAGCACACTTCCTTGAATTGTGGATCACTCTTTCCTTGAATAGTGGAGCACACTTCCTTTGAATACTGGACCGTACACTTTCCTTGAATAGTGGACTACACTTCCTTGAATTGTGGTGGCATATGGAGCATTCGTTAAGACAAGAAAAGCCTCTTGTCTAGACATTGTTCCACATGGAGTATCCGTTAAGACAACAAAAGCCTCTCCTTAAGACAATCTCCACACCAAGTGGTGCATGGGCTATTCTGGCATTTGGACAATTCCCACACAAAGTGGCACATGGGCTATTCAAAAGCCTAGGCTTGGGACATGGGAAGAGGGAAAAGTGGCGTTGGGACAGAAGGCCTTTGGAAATGAGTGTGCGCCAATCCCATTGGATGTGCGTGAGCGGAACTTCCTTTAAGAAGGTGGTGTGCGGAACTCCTTTTTAGGTGGTGTGCGGAACTTCCTTTTTAGGTGGTGTGCTCAACTCTTTTGGAGAGTGGTGTGCAGAACCTCTCTTTGGAGAGTGGGTGTGCGGGACATGCATTGTGCGTTGCACACCCCATCAGCGCACAATAAAAGGGGGCACATAATGGAGGGGATTAAGATAAATGTCCACTAAAAGTGATGAATAACAGAGGGAATTAGGACAAAATCCTAAGGCTTTCCTTGATAAGTGGTGTTGGAAGCCTAGCTTTAGGACAGGCGCACAATGCTTCCCTTAATAGGTGGCATACAAAGGAGGATATTAGGACAAGCACACAATGCACTCCTTGAGATATGGTGCACAATGGAGAGCTTCAAGAAAAAACATATCAAAACTTCTTAAGAAGTGGCGTTAAAGCTTTGTGTTAGGACAAAGAGGTTGTGCACTGATCCTTTTGGAAGGAGGTTGTGTGGACAACCTTTGGAATATGTTGTGTGCAAGCATCTTTGAAATGGGTTGTGCAGTGAATATGTTGTGCACCGCACAACACCTTCAGCACACAACACTTTTAGGTGGACAAATCTCTCTTCTTTCTTCTCCATGTTTCTCTCCCTCTTATCTCTTTCTTCTCCTCTCCAAATGAGGCATGGGGGGAGTATTTATAGGCATCTCTCCCTTATATAGTGGTGATCACCACCACTTCTTTCTTCATACAACTTCCACCATCTTTCCTTACATGGTGGTGTTCAACCACTTTTCCTTAAATGGTGGTGTACATCCCTTCTTCATTAAATGACACCCATGCACCCACTTTTTACTAAAATACCCTCTTCACTGCCTTTTACCAAAATACCTCAACTCACTGATTTTTACCAAAATACCTTCTTTATTGCAAAATAAGGAGTGTACAACCCGGGAAAGGGTCTGTACCATGAAATTCTCTGACCAATGTAATGGACATGCAATGAGATTGAATATTTTTTGTGCCTCAACATCCATGAAGGACTAACCTCTTTCATACACCAATTCGGTGAGACAATGTTTATGGGGAATTCATGAACAAAGATGTCGATGATGTGTGGGATTACATTGACAAACTCGCTGAAAGTGCACAATCATGGGACATCTCCCCAAGACCTAACACCACTGGTAAGCCTACTCAATCAAAGGAGAAGGCGGAATATACATGTTGAAAGAGGAAGATGATATAAATGCTAAAGTGGCCATTCTCACAAGAAAACTCGAGGCCATGGAAGTTAAGAAGGATAAGGCTAAGGAAGTTGTTTATGATATTTGTGCTTGCAACGTTCATACAACTAAAAATTGTCCAACAATACCTGCTTTTCAAGAAATATTAAATGAGCAATCAAATGCCATGAACAACTACCAAAGGCCTTTCAAGGGACTCACTTCAAACACATACAAAGAAATCATCCAAACTTCAGTTGGAGGAATGGATAAACTTCTACTGCTCAAGACATCCCTAACTGATTCTTGAATCAAGGGAAACCTCAAGAGGAATTGGTTTAAAATCCTGCACAAACTCAAGAGCTCATCCAGCAAAGTACTCTTAAAGCCTTATAAGAACTTACTAAGGCTATACAAAAGATAGACTCACGCATTGCGGTTATGGAGAAAGGGATCCTTTCAGATCAACCTATTCCCAATCCAAAACCGCAATACGAAGTTAGTGAACCAGGCTCTTCAAATCCAATGGAGTAAGCCAAGTCAATCACCACTTTTAGAGTGGAAAAATAATTGACAAATCTATTCCAGTAAGGGCTAAAAAGTCTAAGGACCCAAAAGAAGACACAGATGATAGACCTAGCATTACTCCACATAGATTAAAACCGGAACCTCTGAGCAAGCCGATTGCTCCATTCCTCCAGTGGTTGATTACACCAAAACCTCTAGCCAATTCATAGGATATTACAGAGGTGTTAAAATAAGTGAAGGTCAACATCCCTCTTCTGGATGCTATAAAAAAAAATATTCCTTCATATGTCAAATTTCTTAAAGACCTATGCACAACCAATAGGTAGCAAAGTATTAAAAAGAAAATTTTCCTGACAGAAAAAGTGAGTGTCATCCTCAAGCAAAATGTGCCACAAAAATATAAAGATCTAGGTATCCCAACTATCACATGTGTAATTGAGAATCACCAAATTAAGAATGCACTTCTTGACTTGGGGGTAAGCATAAATATGATCCCTTACTCGATATACGAACAATTGGGTCTAGGTGAATTAAAACCCACCAGGACCACATTGCAACTTACCAATCGCTCAGTTTGTGTATTGAGGGGGATGATTGAGGATGCGTTGGTCTAGGTTGATAAATTCTACATCCAATGAATTTTATTATCCTGGATACTCAACCCATTGTAGATATGAGCACTCAAATCCCTGTCATGCTTGGCCACCCGTTCCTTGCTATATCCAATGATATCATCAATTGCAGGAATGAGGTCATGAATTTATCTTTTGGAAATATGACATTGGAGCTCAATATCATTTTTAATATGAGCAGACAGGCAGAGGATGATGACGAGGCCCATGACATTAATATGATAGACTCTTTTGTAGAAAATAGAGCTCTCATGACCTTATTCTTTAACCCTCTAGAGACGTGTATGGCCGACTCCCCTAATTTGGATGATTGCATGATTAGGGAGATGAGTGCCTTGCCTGATGCCGCACCAGTACTTGAAGTTAATTGGTGGAGCCCGCAATTTGAAAAATTATCCCAAACTGATGTTGTGCCTCAATTGTCCAACCTCAAAGCACCGAAGCTTGACCTAAAACCTTTACCCTTTGATCTTAAATATGTCTATTTAGGTCAAGATGAGACATAACCGGTAGTGATTTCTTATCACTTTGAGCAAGAACAGGAGAGTATGCTTATCTCTACTCTCATTGAGCACAAAGGGGCCCTTGGATGGTTGATTACGAACCTCAAGGTAATTGACCCTCTGATTTGTACTCACCGCATTCATCTTGAGTGTAATGCGAAGACCTCCGAACAGCCACAACGTAGATTAAATCCAAACATAAAGGAAAATAGTTAAGGCTGAGGTACTTAAGTCGTTGGATGTGGGTATTATATACCCCATATCCGATAGCCAATGGGTGAGTCCAACTCCAGTGGTTCCTATGAAGTTTGAAATCACCATCGTAGCAAATGCCAACAATGAACTCATGCCAACTAGAGTTACTACTAGTTGGAGAGTGTGCATTAACTATAGGAAATTGAATACTGTTATAAGGAAGGACCACTTTCCTTTGCTCTTCATTGATCAAATTGTAGAAAGGTTAGCTGGTTACTCTTACTGTTGCTTCATTGATGGATATTCGAGTTATAACCAAATAGAGATAGCCCTTGAAGATCACGAAATGTCAACGTTCACATGTCTTTATGACACCTTTGCTTATCGAAGGATGTCATTTAGACTGCGTAATGCTCCTACCACTTTCAGTAATGCATGCTGAGTATATTTTCTGACATGGTGGGGTAATATTTATAGATCTTCATGGATGAATTCTTTGTCTTTGGTCCATCCTTGAGTGAATGTCTAGAAAACCTAAAAAATGTGCTAAAGCAATGTGAGGAAAAGAATTTGGTACTAAATTAGGAAAAGTGTCATTTCATGATTTCTAAGGAAATAGTTCTTGGACATATAATTTTGTCCAAGGGAATTAAGGTAAACAAGGCAAAAATTGATCTTATTTCCAACCTACCTCTACCCAAGCACATACAAGATGTGCTATTCTTCTTAAGACACGTAGGATTTTACAGATGATTCATAAAGGACTTTAGTTACCTCTCTCATCCTCTATGCAATCTTCTTCAAAAGGATGTACCATGCGAGTGGACTGAGCAATGATAGGAAGCCATTTCTAAGCTCAACGGTATGTTGACCACCGCACCTATCATGTAGCCACCCAATTGGAGCGCCTTTTGAGATTATGTGTGATGCATTTAACTTTTCTATTGGGATAGTGTTAGGTTAAAGAAAAGAAAAGAAGCCCTATGTTATTCACTATGAAAGTAGAACTTTAAATCCTGCCGAAGTGAATTACTCTACTATAGAGAAGGAACTCCTGGTTGTAGTATTCGCTTTGGACAAATTTAGGTCCTACTTGATCAAATCCAAGATCATCATTTACACTATTCATGCAGTACTTAAGTACCTTCTTTCTAAGAATGATGCTAAACCCCACTTGATAAGATGGATCCTCATACTTCAGGAATTTGATTTGGAAATACGAGACAAAAGGGGAGTAGGAACGTAGTGGCTGACCATCTTTCAAGACTTGATCTCCATGGTTCCCTTGAGATAACACCTATAAACGACATGTTCCCTAATGAACAATTGTTCAAACTCTCCCAACTACCTTGGTTTGTTGACATCACAAATTATCTTACTATAGGTTTCACGCCGACACATTGGACCACACAAGATAAAAGAAAATTCTTCGCTGAGGTACATAAGTTCTTTTGGGATGATCCATATTTATTTAAATACTGTCTAGACCAAATTCTAAGGAAATATGTGCCAGAAAATGAATGTCAAACTGTCATCTCCTTATATCACTTTTAAGCCTGTGGTGGTCACTTCTCTGCTAAAAGGACCACAACCAAAATCCTATGGTGTGGCTTTTACTGGCCTAGTATGTTTAAAGATACTCATGAGTTTTATAAAGCTTGTAAGCGTTGTCAAAAATTGAGAGCATTGTCCCATCGAAATATAATATCTTTGAATCTCATTCTGATCATTGAAGCATTTGATTACTAGGGCATTTATTTCATGGGACCATTCCCACAATCCTTTGGGAATTTGTACATTTGTATGTAGGACACCGTCTATTCCATATGACTTTCTGCTTATGTACACGATGATCGATGCCCTTAGCTAGACCTAGATTGGCCGTTCATAGTACACACTCGACTACCGGAACCTCAAGACCTCAAAACCTATCTCATATCGACTGCCCCGTCACCACGATCTTGGAGGTACCACCTATGTGTTTGTACGATACTCCATTAATGAGATACACTGTGAAGAATCAATGTTGTATCATGTGCACATTGGGCCATGTACTCCATTCCACACATGTGCACAACACATGCCATTCACACATGTACATGCCACACATCTTTACCCATGTGTGTGATGTCACACACCCATACCTCTCCCTCTCTCATGTACACCTCAAGTCAACTCTTTTCCATGCCACACCTTAAGCATGACATCATCACACCATGTCATCCTATGCTCCTTTAACCCACCATTAATTACAAATTATGAGTTAATTGTCATAATCATAATCTAAGCTAACCAAGATCACATTAATTGAATCTAACCACATTTTAACAATTTCTCTACAAATAGGCCCCACCCATGATATATACGTTTAATCCATGCCATCCATCCAATTCCTTAATTCATTTTAGGCCTTGAGCTAAAAAATGAAGCCATTCCAAATATCTGGTAGGCCACACCATCAAAAATATATGTTTTAATAGTGGTAATCTGTTAAGGCCCGTTATAATATCTCTGTATGTCAAAATTATCGAATATTGTGCTTATTGAAGATATCATGAGCTCGGGAATCTTATAGACGGAGTTGATTTTCCTGATGTGGGCCCCACATATGAAAAACTACTGAAAAATAAAAAATTAAAAAAATAAACAACATCCGATGCTGCTGCTGTCAGCGTCAGAGGATGCTGCTTGTGCAGCATCCAGTTGCTTGGAATGTAGGCAGGGACCGTGAGTCCCAGCCATAGGCCTCACCATGATGTATGTCAAACATCAGCACTGTGCATTTGACAAGTCCCCTTTAAATGATGGGATCCCCCAAAAATCAGCCGTACATGAAACTCAGGTGGCCCACACCATTTAAAAAAATAAATAAAAATAAAATACAAAAAAATAAGAAGCTAGATCAACCTGATCATGAGGTATGTGTTATATCCAAACTGTCCATTCATTTGGCGAGTTTGTCTTAAGGCTTGAGAAGAAAAAGATAGATCTAACTATTAAGTGGGCCACACTACAAAAGCAGGAGGGATTAAACATCTACCATTAGAATCCTTTTTGGGTCAGAAGTTTTGGACCAATATGAAATTTAATTTTCCCCTTAATTCAGGTCTTTGTGACCTTATGAACAGATCGAATGGAAAATAAACATTAAGGTGGGCCTTGTAAATTGTTTAATGGTGAAATCATTATCTCCACAACTGTTTGTGGTGAGGTCCAGATAATCTTTGGATATGATTCACTTTTGGATAATGCTATAAAATGATCTCTAAAAAAAAAATAAAAAAATAAAAAATAAAAATAAAAATAGATGAACGGTGTATATGTAATAAATACATCACTTTGGGACCCATGTAACTTTGATCTCCTTGAACCATTCATAAAACTCGGAGCTCAAGTATACAAAAGTACTTGTGGGGTCCATTTGAAATTTGGATGCATATGAAACTTGGACTAACCCCTCAACTAAGTGGTACACACATAATGGATGGGCTGGATTTGTGATCCACTCCTCAGTGGCTTGACAAGTAATCATGAATGTTTTAATGGAGGGTAATCCTCTCAATTTTTGTGTGTGGTGTGGCCCACATGTGCAATAGATTGACTTGATTTTAGCCCCAGGCCCAGTATAGATTGGTGGCCCATTAATTATGCAAATTGGATTAATATGTGAATGGAACAGATCTCTGTTAAATTTTCTATATATTGATGGTGTACAATCATGTGACCATGTAGTGCGTGGACAACCTACAATTGATGTAAGTATGATGAATGCATAACCCCATGAGCTCCATCACAAAGAACCCATTTGAATTCCATTGATATGTGGGCCCAAGAATGTTAAGGCCCATTTTGAGTGAATGTCATGTGGGCCCATTAGTAGTAGCCTTGTTTGGGCCAACCATTGGCCCTCTTCGGCAAGAGTTTGTGATCTATATATTAAATGCATGTTATATTGAAAGATGTGAAATTGTGTTATGTGTGTAGCCTTTCACCACTACCTAATTATATAATGAGTGCACACCCTTTCACCACTTGGCACTTTGGTTAGATTGCGGCCCTAAGTAGTAGGATCATATGACATGTGTTTAAACCTATAAACATATTTAATTATAAAAATTAGGTAGGCTCTAGATGTGTAACGCCCTGGAAAAGTCCGTACTTGGACTCGAGCACCAACTCGACCAGAAATCGCGTAGGATTAATTCCTTTAGAAAATAAGCATAAGTTAGCTAGCGCAACGCTAGAGTAGCTGTGAAATCATCCCTGATCGCTTTAAATACGTTCTACAAGAGCTAAAACGAGTAGAACCAATGACACTATAATACTCTGAAACCTCGGATCAAACTCTAAACCGGTTTGTTCTCAGGACCTCTTTGAAACTTTGTATTGGATCTAGACCACGCGTCGAAAGTCCGATACCTACAATCTTAGACCGTTATGACCGCTTATCTGGACTTGACAATCATTTCAAAAATCAAGTCAAACGGACGTTCAGAGGCTATTTCATTGAGCCTAGAGTGAAGAGAGTGAGAATAGGGTTAGATTTGGAATTTTGAAATTCAAATCTGGCACATGACTTGGCGCGTTATTATTAAGCGTTCTGACCGTCAAAATTCAGCCAAATTACACCCTCGGATTAGAAAAAATTTCTTTTTCATATCATGAGACTTGTAGACCTGATCTACGTGCGATGACTGCTGAACTGAAACTGGACTGCCACGTGCGATCTACGAACACTACTGGTCTGAAAATGGAATGTGAATGACATCCGACGTGCATGAACTTAAGTCCGATCACGTTTGGCCAGGGGACCTCCCGAAATGTCTTTTTGGACCGAAACAGCCCCGATTTGGTTAGGCATCAAGTAAATATTGTTCCCAAGCCTGTTTTGGGAATGTTTTAGGTTATAAAAGGGCCTTAAACCCTCACTTCTCTCACCCATCCGAATTTACTAGAAACCCTAGCTGGTGTGAGAGAAAAGGTGAGAGATTGTGAGAGAGAGTGGGAGAGAACTTCCTGCTGCTTGCACTACCTGTTGCACGTGCTTAAGCAACGCACCTCAATCACTTTTTCGGTGATTCCAGCGCATTTCTACGTAAGGAAACACCCTAAATACTTGCTGATTTGAGGTTCCGTCGATTTCTTAGTAAAGTAACTTATACATCTTGTGAAATAGGTAGCCTGTTTGCCGTAGACGAAGCGTATACGCTCCGTTCGAATCGGTTCACCTCTAAGGAAAAGGTGCGGATTCTAGACGCTTTGATTGGCTGATTTCAATGCTTTCAATGTCGTTTAATAGTAGATTATCGACAGCAATGTCGTTTGACATGTACAACATGCTGTCCGTTTCCTGTTTCGTAAACAGACGAAAAATATAAGATTTAGGGCATTTTAGTCATTTGTAGGAAATACTGTTTTCATCCATATTTTTCTGATATGATTGACATGGCTCTTTGTCACATTAGGATATTAGAAATGCGTGCATAATCAGTTTGGTGAAGAGATTCGCTCAAATGAGCATTTTGAGTCGACATACTATATGTAGACTTAAGTGTGTAGACTAAGTGTTTGTATAAATGTTTATATTAGTATGTATTGAATTAAATGATGTTATGAATTAGTTTGAGATTGAATTCTCAAATAATATGCTGATGTAAATGATTTCCTACATGTTGGCTATATGCATGATTTCATTATATGTATGAAATGCATGTGTTAGATGATTTACTTAAGTTGTATGTTATAACATGTGTTAACATGCTCACATTGTTGTATTTCATTTCCATTACTCTTATATGATTGCTGATGTGGATTCATAAATGTTTGGGACTATACCTAGTCCAGGTAGTCAGAAACCTAGTAAATTCGTGGTTAGTTTATCTTTACCACGAACGACGCGTCGATGAACGCGAGTCGTGTTTGGAGTTGGCGGCAGTGGTTAGGCCACGCGAAGTGTTTTACGCACTTCATGTCATTCAACTTGAGATGCGATCGTGTTAGTCAAGCCCGTCAAGTACCCCGACTGGCCATTGTATGTTCACCTTGTATGAGTCATAACTGCTTGAACCTAGGGTACTGAACTTACCATTGTAAACCCTATTAACCATGGTACCTTGATCCATAAAGACTCATGAGCCGGGCATGGTGGTATGGGACACTGTGGTCGAGCTGTCGGCCTACGCTGGGGCCACAAAATTCCCCGTAGTGACCAGTGAGCACCTATGACTAGTGAGCAGATTATGGTGGTATGGGACACTATATTCTTGCTGTCGGCCTACACTGATCAGGCGACGAGCCCTTTATAGTGATCGCGAGCGTATTCCGAGTCTACGGGAGGCGACGACCCTTCCGTAGCAATGAGAGTACAGTAAGCCTATATTGATAAGGTGATGGGGGAGCGGTGCAACGAGTGCGAGCAACAGCCCTGACAGCCCTTGCAGCGACTTACAAAATATACATCGTATGAGATTACTAGGAGTGACGACCCTAGACAGGATCTGTGTTGGGATTGATATAAGGGAAGTACCTTAGTTTTCCAATCCTACTGTATGAATGGACTAATAATAACTCGGTAATCATATCACCATCACATTGAATGTGCCTGGAAGATGTGGAGCACTGTGGAAAGAAAGCATGCTGCGGGCGTAAGATGGTGCAGTATGAGGGAGATCGTCGGTGAGGGCATCCATCATGTCACGTCATATTGCATTAACAACAGTATTAAGAATGTTTAATTTACTGCTTTACTATTATCGCATGATTGATTTGAGAACATGTTAATCTTTACTCTATTATTCTACTAAGTTAGCTACTCACTCCCACGTTACGGGATGGTGTTTGCAACACCCACCAGACCCTGTCTTAGATGCAGGTGAGGCAGCGATTCAGGAGGAAGAGCCGGATTATGATGAGGACCATGAAGAGTTCTCATATATGCAATACCACTACGGCTTTGCTTAGGTGGCCTGGATTGGCGGGACTTCTCAGTGGGACTATTTTTGACATTTTGATTCTGTTTATTTACATGTATATGATACTCAGAGATTTATTCATACTTTGGAGACAGTTGAGATCTATTTTGTTTTCCATACAGTGATATGTATATCCTTTAGTCTTCCGCTTGCTTTTATCACTGAATCTGGAGTATGAATTGCAGTTTTGGTATAATTTTACTCATGTGAATGCTTTAACTCAGACAACATTGAATCATAAACATTTTATTGCATAAGTGATGGTCTGGAACTCGGGAGTCGGGTTTATACACGACCCCCGATTTTCAGGGTGTTACAAGATGTGTGAGGGTACGATATGTGTTTGGCCTCTTAATCATGTGGGCATGTGACGTATGTATGACCACCTAATCAAATGAAATTATGGAGTATATGTGGGCGTTTAACCATATGATTTCGAAATTCACACAAGGTCAACTAACTACCTGAAGTCAACTGGCATTGGTGACCACCCAATGACATGACCATGTGCTTATGGGCATAGCCATAGTCACTTAAACCATGAACAATCGGGTTGTACATGCAGATTTTCTTAGTCATAAAAATTATTATATGGGTTCGATTATACAACTTGATAATGGAGTATCCTTCAATTCGGTGTCATGCGACATAAATACAACTCTTATATTATTCTCATAGTTGAGGTAGATGCAGGGACCATTAAACTATATTTGATGTGATGGAAGCTAGTTCTTGGCCTTTGATCATGTGACACCGAATCTGAGTCATTCTCCATATAAAGTATAGGGCGATCATAGTTTAAGAGTTAGTGTAACATATTGTAACTGGGTATGAAGGGTATGCTTGTGATTGTGCCTTGGATGCTTTGAGATGCGGTCACTAGACTATGATACTAATTGTATGTCCACTCAATCAAGTGCAATTATGGCATCGATAACTTGACCATGTGGGAGCTTAATAAAATAGTTGCACATAGATGTATGAGTTATGGTGTGGTAAAAAATAAGTAACCAAGTGACTTTAAATCCTTTATTATGACAAGTAGAGAGACATTTGTGTGGCTACTCAACCATACAGACTTCTGATAATGGGGTGACCATAAGACTATGTGAGCATATGAGAATTGTTTAATTACTCAGACTCGTGGACTATGCTAGTGGTGTAACCTCTTCTGTATGCGAACTTAGGGCATGTGTCAGATTGATTATGGACCCTACCTTGACATGAGTATTGCATATTTCACCATTCATTTATTAGGCTAGCTATTCCTATAATATGATTCCAAAATGACCTAGATTCAATTTCTAAATAAGTCAGACAATATGAAATAGTGTTAATTGAATGAATAACTTCCAAACACTTGTGAACCCACTCTATGTACGTATTTTATCCACACTGTTCAATTGTTTTGCCAACCAAACAGTTTGATGATGGAGCCTGCTGACGTGTGCCTTGTGCATCTGAACTATTCTTCCTTGTATTATCTTAATGTATGTGAGTTACCTATATTATCTACTTATTGGGAGCCACAGTAATATTTATGTGTGGACCCATCTGCTTGCAGTACCACTTGGAAGTAGGACCCACTACGTTGTATGAGACAAACCCACTGTCATCCAACCGTGGTTAACTCTTATGTGTATATTATATACCCAAGTCGTTCAACTTAGGGCTCACTGTATCTTATGAGGCTTACTTATGTCTTCCAAACTATTGTAGAACTAATATGATAATTATTTGCAAATCTAACCTACTAACAACCTGCTTGAAAGTGAAGCCCACTACATTATATGATTTTCGCTAGCACCATCCATCCTGTGGCTCATTTACTATATGTTATATTTATGTCTTTTATCTCATAAACACTTGGTGCATGTACTTTGTGTCACCACCACTCATTAACCATAAGGCCCAGTTAGAGTATAACCATGTGGTTTTAATAGAAGAAAATCACGTTGGGCTAATACCACTAATGGAATATCTATCTTGTGAAGGATATGGTGTAACCCTGAATACAATTAATGCTTGTGATTATGATAGTTATGGATGATATCAGTGATGTTAGTTATTATGGTTAATAGAAGTATGTGATTTAATATCTTGATTAATGTTGTTACATTTCCTAGCATACTAAATTCATTTACTTGACCATGTTGTTATTGATCATACTCATGCACCATGGAATGATGGTATGTGCAAGTGTACTTCAGTACATTTGTTTGTGTGTAAGATATGTCCTCTTCAGTTTAACCATATGACTATGGATTGATATAGTTGATAGTGGCACATGATGATTGTATGTCATTTTTGGCTTAAAGGTTAAGCAAACCGTAAACTCATGACATTATATGCATACCACGTACACTTGAACGTATGCCTTATCATAATTTCTTGAATTTATGTATAATCATGACACACATGATGATTAAAATACCACATTCGTGCCGTATAACATGAGTTGGATCTTGACGACAAAATGAAGATGACTTAGGTTATCTGTGAAAATGAACGAGACACTGGAAGTGTGGAAATAGTAGGGAATGATGTGCCCCTTGGGTTGAAAGTCCCTAAACCTTGATGTTAGCTAGGGTTGCCTCACTATTGGGCCGAGTGGATACATGGGTTATGAATTTGACTCCCACTGACGAGGTCAGGTTGAGAAGAGGTGGGTCCAACCTGCTTAAGGGCTAAGATGAAAATAGGGACTAGTCCGACTCACCGGCGAGGAGAAGCGTGAATGAAGTCCGCTACTAGCATGCTGGGTGGAAGTCCACCGCAGGGCGGGTATGCGAGGTTAATTACTAGTGTCTGGTGCATGGGTGTCAACCATGGTATTTTCCATGATATACAGTTGGTGAAAGTCCATCACAGGGCAGGTATGTGAGATCGATTACTAGTGTCTGGTGCATGGTATCGACCATAGTGCTTCCCATGATATACAATTATGATATGACATGACAATATGATGATGATGATGTGATTGCGGATGCGTGTAATACGGTTATGGTTGTGGTATAGGAGAAATGAAAATATGACTTAGTGATGCTGGTAGTACTAACTTGGAGTATTACTATGATGCATAAGTATTGTATTGGCATTGACATTGGCATTATACCTTATGTACTACACACCTTTCACCATACATGATTTTTTCATGACATATTTATCTTGCTTGCATGTAGGACACACTATACACACGTGTGTACTCACTATGCTTTTTGCCTAAGCTTCCTATTTCCCATTTTTTTTCAAGGTGGGAGTAGTTTGGAAGACTTAGCTTTCTCGATGCATTACATCTATTATTTGATTTGCCAATGTTGATGCAATGTACCTTTTGAAGAGCATTGTACTTGTAACCATCAGTATTTATAATGAAGAGTGTTGCTTGGTATTTTGATCATGGATCTTCATGCTCAGGTATTATTATATGTATATAAAAAAATTCAATAAAAAATCTTCCTTATGGTGCACCGAACTTGAGACTTGGTATATGGAAGTCGAGTGCCAGATTCAGGGAATCACAAAAGCTGTTCGTCCCCGGATTTGGGGCGTTGCATGCCAGCAGTACACTATGTCACTAAATGGGTCAAAGCAATCCCATGCCAAAATAATGACCATCAAATGGTCATTAAATTCTTAAAAGAAAATATTATTTTTCGATTCAGAACACCTCAAGCCATTATTAGTGATGAAGGTTCTGTCAAGCCCCAAACTCTGAAACCGGGCTCACAAAATTCTCGATCCCCAAATTCGGTGCTGAGAGCCTCCATAGTACCCCATTCTCGGCTCCTAGTGTCTATACGCAAGATTTCGATCCTGGGATCCTATAAGGAGGATTTTTCAATGTACATTTAACTCGTAATAAGCATAACCACAAGTTTACCTAAATCACAAAGGCAACATCATCATCACATATCCATTATTATAAACATTTGAATACAGTGATGAAAGAGAAATACATATGACAAAATCAAAGTTCCAGAAGACCGTTTTACGCTCCATGCTCAATTCTTTTACAACCTGACACCACTTACATGCATCTATTATGTATAAGCATATAGAAATCTTAGATGGTGATGTAGGTGTGTGCACAAGATAAGTGTCAAGTATTCGATACAATGTCATAATCATACAATGTCCAAAATAAGTGGAAATATTGATAAGATCATGAATCAAATGATATTAAAGCAAGAGAAAATACTGATAAGATCATGAATCATATAATATCAGAGTAAGCAAAAATATACTGGTAAGATCATGAATCATATGATATCATAGTAATCAAAAATATATTGGTAAGTTTATGAGTGCCATCAACCATACCAAGGCTATGTGATGCAAGGCATGAATGCTAATGGCCATATCAAGGTTGTGCGATGCAAAAACATAATAAGCCAATATCAGATGTCGAGGATGCAATGCACTATGCGGTGTGAATGGAATGACCAAGCTAGAGTGTGAAGACAGGATAATAGTATATAGTATCGCAAGCTACGGAGTCTATCAAAAAGGACTCCTATCCAAACCAGTCTCATACCTAAATTTGGATAGTCAGACTCAATGTGGTAGACTCCTGATCTCAGGTTAGTTGCGCACCCAGCCGAAATCCTGGCCATGCGAAGGTACATAATAATTAGTTATGCACCACCAACCTGAGTGGATAATGAATAAAATAAATGAATGAGTATGCAACTCCTACTCAATAAGTCCACATAACAGTACTGTACATCTTTGGAAAATCACCGGGGTCTATTACACTCCAAACCAGATTTTCACCCCATCGCATGTAACAAGGTGAGTGAAAGAGGCCTCACTAACTGCCTCCCAATATCGAGCCCAGCTCATCGATAGCAGACCCATTCCTTGAGCTGGTCAAACTCAGCGTAGCTTTGCCCCCTCCTCTCGGGCAAGTAAGGCCGCACCCCCTTCCAACTGACCATGACACAGTGGGAGACGCGGCCTAATAGTATACGACCCTCATGTGCTATACATTCACTCGGTCAAGATGTTGGCGCAACCTCTGGAACCAAGAGCTTTTAAAGAATTTTACCCAGGGATATCTATAGCACCTCATGTAGAACAGATTTCCAGTGTCTCATCTAGCCATCCACGATATGCCTGTAGAGGCTACGACCCTGATTTCATTAGGGTGTACGATGATTATATCACATAAATGTGAGATGTATGAGTCATACCATCCTGTCATGCATCAAACGGGCAACTCCGCCTATCAGGGAGTCCCATAAATATCTCAGCCCTATGACATATGCAATGATCAACCATATCTCATAACAAACATGTAGATGATGCGTATGGGCTTGTATTATGATGTTATGCTGTCACATACTCATAATCGGTATCGATAACTGGCACTGATAATCAGCCTTGGCAATCGGCCTCAACGATCGGCCTCGACAATCGGAATTGACTTGGCCTCGATAATCGGAATTGGCCTCAATAATTACAATCGACCTCGATAATCAGAATTGGTAATTGGCATTGATAATCAACCTATTAAACGTTTAACCATCATCGCCCATTAATGTGTACATTTAACCAATATTGCTCCTAAGGAGTGGCCCACATAGATCCAAACATATAGTGGACCCATGACCTCACACAAGGGCCTAATACACATCACAATGGGTCATAACCCATGGGTCTCAATGCATCGCAAGTGGGCCTCAAATATACATCATAGGGGGGCCTCACTCATGGGCCTCATATACATCAAGTCGGGTCTCATCATATGGGCCAGAAATGCATCTCATTGGGCCTCATCATATGGGCTGGAAACATATCACAATGGGCCACGTCATATGGGCTGAAAATACATTCATTAGGCCTCATCAATTGGGCCATAAATACATCACAATGGGTCGTTCACGTGGGTCTAATATATATATCAAGTGGGCCACATTACATGGGCCTTATACATCACATCGGGCCTCATCATATAGGCTAGAAATGTATCACAATGGGCCACGTC
The DNA here is from genome assembly GCA_037074715.1 of Magnolia kwangsiensis. Lineage (NCBI taxonomy): Eukaryota > Viridiplantae > Streptophyta > Magnoliopsida > Magnoliales > Magnoliaceae > Magnolia > Magnolia kwangsiensis. The sequence continues at coordinate 78,485,777 of CM073578.1, forward strand.
ATATGGGTTAGAAATACATCTCATTGGGCCTCACCAATCGGGCCACAAATACATCGCAATGGGTCGTTCACACGGGCCTAATATATATCAAGTGGGCCACAGTACATGGGCCTTATACATCACATCGGGCCGTATATACCACACATCGGGATGCATCACATGGGCCTAATACACATTATATGGGCCGCTCACATGGGCCTAACACATCACTATGGGCCGCATCACATGGGCTTAATACATATCACTATGGGCCACTCACATGGGGCTAACATACATCACTATGAGCCGCTCACATGGGCTTAACACACATCACTATGGGCCGCAACCCATGGGCCTCGAATACAACAAGTGGACCCTGAAAACTGATGGATGACTTGGAGATAAAACACTTACAACATATGAGATCCACGTCCAGATGGTCTGGATGGTTTGGATGAAACAATACATCACGGTGTGGCCGACAACACAATCTAAACATGTCTAACAAATGGATGGACAATGTAGAATAACACATCCAAAGAGGTGGGTCCGACCGTCCAGTGTGCTGGAGGGTGTGGATAAGACCCATACATCACGGTGGCCCCACATGACATGTCCAGATGGACAGTTAATTATAAAATAAATTCATCAAGGTGAGACCCATAAAACCTGTTGAAGTTAACAATAGTTACAGCTGCTGGGGTCTCCACGTGGATGGAGGTGGATAGCCAGGATAAAACACATATGCCAAGGTGGGCCACGTCCCGACTGGACGTTTATTTGATGGACGGTCAAGATACAAAATGTATGATATGCTGGGGTCCATGTCTAGCACTATCTGGAAATGGTGGATTGTCTGCATTTCAGACATATACAGCATGATGGGTCCCATGACAGTTGATGACGTCGATTACAATTAGCTACATGTTGATGGGCCCATAGATGATGGTGTTGATAAAACACCATCATCACGGTGTAACCCCCATCCAGCAATCTGGACGGTGGTGATATAATAAATAAATCATGGTGGGTCCACTTTAGTGTGGCCCACCAATGGATCAAACTGATATTTGTGTTTTTCCTTCATCAGATTTGTCCTAAAAATGGGTAGCAACATGGTGGGCCTCATGATCGGACGATGATGGTAATACATCAAGGTGGGCCATGCAATCAAGGAAAAAGAGAGGGGGGGGGGAGAGAGAGAGAGAGAGAGAGAGAGAGAGAGAGAGAGAGAGAGAGAAGGGGAGAGACCCTGCCACTATGGGCCCTCCCTATACAATACATGCATCAAGGTGGGTCCCACCACATGTGGGCTCTTAAATCACAAAAATCAAATCATAAAAACACCCACTTTCGATCTCTTCTTGGACTTGTCCTTATCTTTAGCTCCAATGGATCATGATTCAACGGTGGAGATCAAGCTAGGATGGTGGAGATGGGAGATAGAAAATGGGCCACACAAAGCCCTCTCATAAAGCTTGGACATTGGAGTTTTCTCCTCTCCTTGGGGTTGCTTTAAAATGGAGAGAGAATGAGAGAGAAAGAGAGGAGATGGGAGAAGAGTGATGGGAGAGAAGCATGGGTGAAAGGTGATGGAGTGATAGGTGTACTTAACACGTATGGGTTGCTTTGACTTTGGGGTTGCTTGGGGATGGGTGTTTGTACTTGACATGATGGGATGATTGATGGGACATTCTCTTGGGATTGCAATGCGCGGTGTTTTCTTCAAACTGAATGTGGGCCCACATCTATTGGCCTAGGTATCGCCTCGACGCATGAGATGCGGCTTTGGAACTACGATGATGGCACGGTAATTAAGGTACAAGTTTCGAGTCGAGATGACTCTGATGTACATGACACGACTCAGGCTCATGCGCAAATGCTGATTACAACTCACGGCTCACTGAAATTCGACTGGGAGGACCGTGAAGCCTACAGAACGATACAACTAGGATATGGGCCTCACAGGTTCATATTTCTGTAATAGGCCATTTGCAAACTAAATAAAGAAATATGGCATCTCCAAAAAGGTGAGCACTCCATACCATCCGCAGACAAGTGGGCAAACTGAGATTTTCAATAGGGAAATAAAACACATTCTGAAGAAAACGGTTAATCCTTACTATAAGGATTGGTCAATCCCTTTAACCAATGCTTTATGGGCTTACCGTATGACTTTTAAGACCCCCTTTCGTATGTCTCCCTTTAAACTAGTCTATGGAAAAGCCTGCCACTTACCTGTGGAATTGGAACATAGAGCCTACTGGGCTATCAAAAACCTAAATTTTAACCTGGACAACGCTGGCTTGTTACACAAACTTCGATTAAATGAACTTGAGGAAATGCGGAATGACGCATATGAGAACTCAAGAATGTATAAGGACAGGATGAAGGTGTTCCATGACAGGAACATCCTTCGAAAATCATTCTTAACTGGTCAAGAAGTCATGTACAATTCTCGGTTACACCTCTTTCTGGGTAAACTCCGATCTCGTTGGACTAGGCCTTTCATTGCTACTAATGTTTATCCATATGGGGTCGTTGAGATAAAGAATCCAATGAATGACAATGTTTTCAAAGTGAATGGACATCATTTATGTCACGCCCCAAACTCAGAAACCAGGCTCACAAAATTCCTGATCACTGAATCGAGTGCCGATAGCCTCCATAGTACCCCATTCTCGGCTCCCAGCACCCATACACCAGGTTCCGTTCCTAGGATGCTACAAGGAGGATTTCTAATCATCGATTTAATTTGTAATGAGCATAACTATAAGCATAACTCACGAACAATAACCACAAGAATACTATCACAAAATTTAATATGATCAAAAACTTTAAGTACAATGTGAAAAAAAAGGAGATACATGATAGTATTAATAACAAATCTGCAAAAGCTGGACTGCACACTCCAACTGCGATGAAGCTATAGTTGCGTCCTGGCATCACCTGCAAGCATCAATCGTACATAAGCTTATAGAAAGCTTAGAGGGTGGTGTAAGTGTGCACGCAATATAAACGTGCACAGAATGCAAGGTCAGAGTAATGCGAAATCATGTTGATGCATACATGAATGTAATCAGCTGTATCAAGGCTATGCAGTGCAAGATATGAATGCTATCGGCCATATCAAGACCATGTGATGCAAGATGCAGCTCAAGCATGCCAAATCCACATATAGCTCATCAATATCAGTACAGTTCTCATTCTGGATAATCACTGGGGTTTAGTACACTTCAAATGGCACTGCCGCTCTCCTAGCCGCACAGTCCAAGTAAGCGTAAGAAACCTCACTATCCACCTAGCTAATAGTCTGTCAATACCTATCTTACACGTCAATAGTGGACCCATTCACAAACTAGTCAAACTCAGCCTAATATTGCCCCCTTCTCTTGGGCGAGTAAGGCCACACCCCTATCCAACCGACCACGACACAGTGAGAGACACGGCCTTCGGGTATTCGGCCCTTGTGCGCTATATATCCACTCAGTTTTGACGTTGGAGTCATCCTTTGGTACCATCGAGTTTAGGGACTTTCATCGAGGAACATGTATGGCGTCCTAATTGCTTAGAACAAGATTTTCAGTATCCAACCAGCCACCCACGGTATGTTTGTGGAGGCTATGGCCCTGATGTCGCTAGCGCATATCACAATCACACAAATGTAAGTGCATATATCACACTATCAGTCATGCAACCATCCTGCCTGAAGCACGCGCTCATGTAGGGCAACTCCTCTTATTAGGGAGCCCGTAAACAGTCTGCCCGAAGGCATATGCTATGATCAGTCACTCCTCATCTCAAGCATACATATGATGCGTATGATCATGAATCATGGGGTGGCATTAAATTTATGATATGATAATGGGCTCTGCACAAAATGAGGTTGGGCCTAAACGGCCTACAGACTACAAATATGGGCCTATCAGTGGGCCTTAGGGAGAGTGACAATGCGGACTTTGAACCAATATCATACTTACAATGTGGACATCAAACCATCATTGCTCTCAAGGCATGGCTTTCTTGAATATCATAATATAAATCATGGCGGGATATCGCATAGGAATGAGCCTCATATATGTTAAATGGGCCAATCCAGTGGGCCAATCAGGTGGGTTGATTCAAATGGGTCAAGTCATATGGGCCTCATGTATATCAATCGGACCTAGTCAAATGGGCCAATCAAATGGGTCGAGTCATAAGGGCTGACCGAATGGGCCGAGTCAGATTGGGCCTTACACATACCATGGTGGGTCTTAATGGATGACTACCAATAAATCAAGATGGGCCTAATCACATGGGCCATATGTACATTAAATGAGCTACAACAATGGGCCCTATTTATATAAATGGGCCACTAAACAACTAAATATGCCTTATGTCTAGTCTCAAGCCTTAAAATGATCTAAAAAAATGGTTGGACGGCTTTGGATGTAACCTATGTTTCATGATGGGCCTCATGGAATGACGGCGTGGGGACTCCACCCATCCAAGTGGTGAATGGATGGCGTGGATACAACATACATCAGTGGTGGGTCCCAAGCACGTGGTCCACCAAAATGCTTATTTTACATCCAATCTATTGATAAAGTAAATGTATGCTATATATATATATATATATTCCTAGGTGGGACCCACATTAACCAGATCTACCTCATCCATTGTATGTGTCCCACAAAATTAGGGGTCCAAACCAAGTTTCAAGTGGGTTCAAGCTTCTTGTGGACCCCAGCAATCATTTTCCCAAGTTTTAATAGAAAATACTAGCATTCTTAATGCCATGGCCCGCTAGATAATTGGATCGGTCTCATTTTTTGGCTCAACACCTAAAATGATGCAAGGGTTGGGATGGACGGCTTGGATCATGCATAAACATCAAGGTGGGACCTACTTGAACTCCCATTTCCAAACCCATTATGGGTAGCTTGTTAGTACATCCATATCAATTCACACTTCATGTTAGCTACTTACAGCATCCAGCGTCCAAAGACGCTAGACAGCGTGGATGCTCACGGAGATCATGGTGGGTCCCATATGGACGTGGCCCACCATGTTATATATAATATATAATATAATATATATATATATGTATGGAATATGGGATCTCCTAAATGTGGTGGGCCACCCCATCTAATGGATGAAATATTTAATTTGGTGGGGCCCACTACATTCTAGGATGAGAAAAAGAAAAAGAAAAAGAAATCCAAGGTGCAATAGAGGGACCCTACCACTATGGGCCCTCATTGATACATCACATACATCACAACAAGTCTCACCAACATGTGGACCATAAAAAATAAAAATTTAACGGTGGATCGCCCACCTTTAAGCCTTCCCCTTGCTCCCTTGGCCTCCAATGCTCCTTGCCTTCACCTTCGACGGTGGATGATGGGGTTTGGATGGTTGAGATGGAAGATGAGAAGGTGTAGATGGAAGATGAGAAGGTGGACCACACTTGGGAGCGAGAGGGAAGCTTGGACGTATGGAGTGTCTTGGGTTGCTTGGGAGAGAGCTTTAAGAAAATGGAATAAAGGAATAAAATAAGAAAAAGAATGGATGGTATGGTGTGGTTAGAAAAATTGGAAGAGAGAGGTTTACTTTGAAATTTTTAAAGAAAGGGATGGTGAGGGAGAGAGAGGTTTGACTTGTGGGAAAAGGAGGAGTGGGGTGGTTGTACTTGGGTAAGGGATGCATTTATGGTTGATTGTTGGGACTTGTTGTAGAGATTCCCTCGAGATTCGTAATGCGTGGCATTTCTTCAGAATAAACGCAGGCCGACATCTTCTACCCTAGGTATCGGATCGATGCGCGAGTCATGACGTTAGAACCACGGCGACGGCGCGATCGCTATGATACAGGTTTCGGTTCGAGCCGACTTCGGTATGCGGGACCTGTCTTAGGATCATGTGCAAACATCAGATACTGGTTGAGGGTTATTGGAATTTGACCAGAAGGATCGCAGAATCCAATGGAACAGTACAGTCTAGGATATGGGTATTACAAACTCTCCCCTCCAAATAAAAAATTTCGTCCTCGAAATTTAGATAATCTTTGCAAGTAAACATAACTCATAATAGAAGAGGAAGTAAGGCATCTTCATATAAAATCAGAGACAGCATATAATATACAATATTCAATCAATCATCAAAGAGATGGGAATTGCGCTCTCGAATCTCAGCCTCGTGCTCCCATGACGCCTCATCAACAGAATGGTGACCCCACTGAACCTTCACCAAGGGAATGACCTTGGTCCGGAGGACCTGCTCCTTCTGATTAAGGATACGAACTGGCTGCTCAATGTAAGAAGTGTCCTCACGAACCTCCAGCGGATGCCAATCAATAATAAGAACTATGTCTGTCCCACACTTTCTCAACATAGAGATGTGGAAAACGTTGTGGACGCTAGGTAACTGAGATGGTAAGGCAAGCTGATAGTCCACGGTGCCAACGCGCCCAATGATCTCAAAAGGTCCTATGAATCTTAGGGCAAGCTTGCCCTTCGCTCCAAATCGAACTATGCCCTTTATGGGCGAGACCTTGAGATACACATGGTCCCCTACATCGAACTTTAAGGGACGACGCTAGCGATCAACAAAACTCTTCTGCCGGCTCTGAGCTATGCGCATCCTCTGCCTGATGATATCAATAGCCTCTGATGTCTCCTGCACAAGCTCGGGATCTAAGAGATGCCGCTCTTCAACCTCGGTCCAATAACTCAGAGATCTTCGTGGTCTGCCATATAATGCCTCAAAAGGAGCTATGCCAATGGTCGCCTGATAGCTGTTGTTGTATGCAAAATCAGCTAATCACAGATGCTCATCCCAGCTACCCTCGAAATCAATCGCACAGGCCCGAAGCATATCCTTAAGTATCTGGTTAACCCTCTCGATCTAGTCATCGGTCTACGGATGATACGCAGTACTGAGCTGTAAATTAGTGCCCATCTCTCTATGAAAGCTTCTCGAAAATTGAGACGTGAACCTCAAGTCTCGGTCAGAAATGATCGAGACTGGAATGTCATGCAGTCTCACTATCTCCCTAATAAATAGCCTGGTGAGCTGGTTAGTATGCCAAGTCTGACGGATCACAAGAAAATGTGTCGACTTTGTCAGACGGTCCACGAAAACACAGATAGCATCATGACAGCACTGAGTCCTCGGCAGACCCATGATGAAATCGATAGATACATGTTCCCACTTCCACATTGGGATGCTCAACGGCTGTAACAGACTAGGGGGTCTATGATTATCAGCCTTGACACGTTGACATGTGTCACACTTAGCCACAAAACTGGCGACCTGATGCTTCATCCCTGCCCAAAAATACTGTCTCCTCATATCATGATACATCTTCGTCGAGCCAGGGTGGATAGAAAACTGTGATTGATGTGCCTCGGTCATAAGATTTCTGCACAACTTAGGAATATATGGGACACAGAATCGACCTCTGAAGCAAAGTCCATCATCAGAACCAATCTGCCAATCTGTTTGACTCTCAGATGCTGCCTATGCTCGATAATCCTATAACGACTCATCTGTCTGTTGAGCCTCGATCACCATTGCAATAAGAGAGGGTTGAATCGACAAGCTCGATAACTATTCGATAGAAGACTGTAGACCAAACTCGAATTTGTACTCTGCTATATCCTCGAGCATCCTCCACTCCTAAATCATCATGTGTGCAACCAGCCTCGTGGCTGACGGTTGAGGGCATCCGCCACCACATTCACCTTGCCTGGGTGGTGCTGGAGGTCAAAATCATAATCCTTCAGAAGCTCCATCCAGCGTCTCTGCCTCATGTTCAACTCAAACTGAGAAAATAGATACTTCAAGCTCCTGTGATCAGAGAAGAGCTTGAACCTAACCCCATAGAGATAGTGTCTTCATACCTTCATTGCGAAGATGATTGCTGCTGGCTCCAAATCGTATGTGGGGTAGTTCAGCTCATGGACCTTGAGCTGATGAGACTCGAATGCTACAGGCCTGTCGTGCTGCATCAGGACAACACCTAAATTAATATGTGAGGCATCAGTAAACACAACAAATCCATCACTCCCAGAGGGAAGAGTGTGGACAGGAGTGGACGTCAAATGGTCCTTCAGCTCCATGAATGTTCACTCACAAACATTAGTCCAAATAAAATCTGCACCCTTCCGAGTCAACCTGGTCAACGGGGCAGCAATACGGGAGAAGCCCTCAATGAAACGCCGATAGTATCCTGCTAAACCAAGGAAACTACGGATCTCGGCCACAGTCGTGGGCTAGCCCCACTGACGCACTGCCTCAACCTTCGAGGGGTCCACTGCGACACCCTCCCTTGTCACCACGTGACTGAGAAATCTCACCTCCTCCTACCAGAACTCACACTTCTCTAGCTTTGTATACAATTGGTGGGCACGGAGGGTCTGTAATGAAATCTCCAGATGCTGCATATGGTCCTCAAGGGTCCTCGAATATATCAGAATATCATCGATGACCACAACAAACTGTTTGAGGTATGGATGAAAGACCTCATTCATCAACTGTCTGAAGACCGCGAGTGCATTGGTCAGTCCAAAGGACATGACCTAAAACTCAAAATGACCATAATGCATCCTAAAAGCTGTCTTCGGGATGTCCTCCTCTCTGACCCGAATCTGATGATAACCGGAGCACAGGTTAATCTTTGAAAAGAACTGTGCACCCTGCAACTGATCAAACAAATCATTTATCCTCAGGAGCGGGTACTTTTTCTTAATCATGACCCGGTTGAGCTCGCGATAATCGACGCAGAGCCTCAATGAGCCATCTTTCTTCCTAACGAAGAGTACTGGCGCTCCCCACAGAAAACTACTTAGACGGATGAATCCAAACTCACGAAACTCATCCAACTACCACTGCAGCTCAAGCAACTCTATTGGTGCCATACGGTACGGGGCCTTCGAGATAGGCATGGTACCGGGCACAAGGTCAATCTGGAACTCAATATGTCGAGGAGGCTTCAACCCCAAAATCTCTTGGAACACGTCGAGGAAGTCACAGAAAACCAGCAACTGATCAATACAAGCGGCAACAGGCTCCTCAACAGTGCAGGACATCAAGCATGATAATGGCTCTCCTCTAGGCTTGGCAATGAACTGAAACTGTAGTAGGTCTGGTATGCAGAATGTGATTATCCTCGTGGAGCAGTCTAAGATGGCGTAGTACTCGACAAGCCAATCCATGCCCAAGATAAACGTCAAAATTTGTCATCGACAACACAAATAAGTCAGCGGGCAAAAAGATGTAACTGACTAGAACAGGGCAAGACGAACAAAAATGGCCCAATACTATGGTCTTCCCTAAGGGTGCCGATACAGTCAATCCCTCACTAGCAGACTCTGTTAGCAATCCAGTCGATCGATAAAAATCCTTAGACATGAATGAGTGCGAAGCACCGGAATCGAATAATACTCGGGCGATGCATAAAGAGACTGGAAGTATACCCTCAACAACTCCTCCGAATGACTGTGTGTCCTGTTGAGCCACATAGAATCTGGCCTAAGCTGGCTGGGGAGGTGCCTGTTCTCTCGAAGGGTGCTGCTGCTGCTGATATCGCTGAGGCACTCAAAACTGCTGCCTCTGCTGCTGTAGTCTCGGAGGCTGGTGTTGATGTTGCTACTATTGAGGGGGTCTCGGTGGTGAGATCTATTGTCACTATTGCTGTTGTGGAGGCTTCTGTGGTGCTCTCAGAGGTTGCAGATGAGGGCGGGGGCACTCAAATATGGGGTGTCCAGAATCGCCACATCCAAAACATGTCCCCAAAAATAGCTACTGTGGTGGCGCTGGAGATGCTGCTGGTGCTCTAGCAGGTGGGTAACTCCTATACCTCTGTGGTCGTCGATGCTGCTGAGAGCTACTGGACTGGGTTGGCCTCTTCTAGCCTCTCCTCTGGTCTTAATCACTTTGAAAACTAGGCCACTCAGTCTCGTAAATCTGGGCCCTCCATACTACTGCCTAAAAGGTCAGGAGCTCATGCCCAATAACATAGCTGCGAAGACCGTAACGTAAGTCATTCTCGAAATAGTATGTCTTTTACCCCTCGTCATCAACCAAATATGGCACGAACCTCGATAGCGCCATAAAATGAGCCGCGTACTGTGCCACGATTATGTCCCCCTCCACCAGTCTCAAACTCTAATGCTCTCTGACGACGAATATGGCCAAGGAAGTACTGCTCCTCGAATCAGTCTATAAAATCATCCCATGTCCAGACGAAGTCAGGCCCTGCAATACGGGTAACAAAGGTCCACCAATGCTCTGCCTCACCCTGGAGAAGGAATACTACCAATTGAACTCGTTGCTCGATCGTACATGACATATTATCGAAGATCTTCTCCATGTCGGATCGCCATCTCTCAGCTACTGTTGGATTTGGCTCACCCTGGAAACGTGGAGGATCGAGTTGTTTAAACTCTCAAAGAAGGGAGCTCAAGTGCTCATACTCGGCCTGGGTTGGCGAAACAGCTGGGCACCTGCACTGTCCTTGAAGTGCGGCTGTCACAGCCTGTAACATCTGCTACAACTGAGTGACACTCACAGGCACGGTCGTATCCGCACCGACATCGGGTGGAGGAATGTCATCCTCAGGCAGGGGAGCAGGGATCTCTGGCTGTAGAACGAGAGGCGTACGTGATAAAGCGAGAGCCTCAGATGGTGGAGCAGGGTGCGCTCGGGTCGCTCTCCTGGACGGCATGTCCTAAAGGACAGAACAATGACGCCAATTAACCTTGAGAATCGCACGTTAGGGAATTTAATCAGAAGGTTTCACGCTTGGAACCTAATCGTCCTAAACTCATAGCAAACATGTGATGTGATTCTCAGTTATTCCCAAGTTATGCTCTGATACCAACTTCTGTCACGCCCCAAACTCAGAAACCGGGCTCACAAAATTTTCGATCGCTGAATCCAGCGCCGACAGCCTCCGTAGTACCCCATTCTCAGCTCTCTGTGCCCATACACCAGGTTCTGATCCTGGGATGCTACAAGGAGGATTTCTAATCATCGATTTAGTTTGTAATGAGCATAACCACAAGCATAGCCCACAAACAATAATCACAAGAACACCATCACAAAATCCACTATGATAAAAAATTTTAAGTACAATGTGAAAAAAAAAGAGATACAAGATAGTGCTAATAACAAATCTCCAAAAGCTAGACTGCACACTCCAACTGCGGTGAAGCTATAACTGCGTCCTGGCGTCACCTACATGCATCAATCATGCATAAGCTTATAAAAAGCTTAGAGGGTGGTGTAAGTGTGTGCGCAATATAAGCGTGCTAAGAATGCAAGGTCAGAGTAATGCGGAATCATGTTGATGCGTACATGAATGCAATCAGCTGTACCAAGGCTGTGGTACAAGATATGAATGCTATCGGCCATATCAAGACCATGTGATGCGAGATGCATCTCAACCATGCCAAATCCACATATAGCTCATCAATATCAGAACAGTTCTCATTCTGGATAATCACCATGATTTAGTACACTCCAAATGACACTGCCGCTCTCCTAGCTGCACAGTCTAAGTAAGCGTAAGAAATCACTATCTGCCTAGCCAATAGTCTGCCAATACATATCTGGCACATCAATAGTGGACCCATTCACGAGCTAGTCAAAATCAGCCTAATATTACCTCCTATCTCGGGTGAGTAAGGCCACACCCCTATCCAACCGACCACAACACAGTGAGAGATGCGGCCTCAGGGTATTCGGCACTCGTGCGCTATATATCCACTCAGTCTCGATGTTGGAATCATCTTCTGGTACCATCAGGTTCAGGAACTTTCACCGATGGACATCTGTGATGCCCTAATTGCTTAGAACAAGGTTTTCAGTATCCAACCAGCCACCCACAATTTGTCTGTGGAGGCTATGGCCCTGATGTCTCTAGGGTATATCACAATAACACAAATACAAGTGCATATATCACACTATCAGTCATGCAACCATCCTGCGTGAAGCACGTACTCATGTAGGGCAACTCCGCTTATCAAGGAGCCCGTAAACAGTCTGCCCGAAGGCATATGCTATGATCAGTCACTCCTCATCTCAAGCATACATATGATGCGTATGATCATGAATCATGGGGCGAAACTAAACTTATGATATGATAATGGGCTCTGCAAAAAATGAAGATGGGCCTAAACAACCTGCAAACTACAAATATGGGCCTATCGGTGGGCCTTAAGGCGAGTGACAATGCGAACTTTGAACCAACATCATCCTTACAATGTGGACATCAAATCGTCATTGCTCTTAAGGCACGACTTACCTTGAATATCATAATATAAATCATGGCGGGATATCGCATAGGAATGGGCCTCATATATGTTAAATGGGCCAATCCAGTGGGCCAATCAGGTGGGCCGATTTAAATGGGTTAAGTAATATGGGCCTCATGTATATCAATCGGACCTAGTCAAATGGGCTAATCAAATAGGTCAAGTCATATGGGCCGACCAAATGGGCCGAGTCAGATTGGGCCTTACACATACCGTGGTGGGTCTTAATGGACGACTACCAATAAATCAAGATGAGCCTAATCACATGGGCCATATGTACATTAAATGAGCTACAACAATTGGCCCTAGGTATATAAGTGGGACACTAAACAACTAGATCTACCTTATGTCTAGTCTCAAGCCTCAAAATGACTTAAAAAACATGGTTAGACGGCTTTAGATGTAACCTATGCATCATGATGGGCCTCATGGAATGACGGCGTGGAGACTCCACCCGTCCAGGTGGTGAATGGACGGCATGGATACAACATACATCAGTGGTGGGTCCCAAGCACGTGGTCCACCAAAATTCTTATTTTACATCCAATCTATTGATAAAGCAACATGTACATGGGGCCTACCATAATGTTCGTCTACCACCCAACTTGTTGATAGGGTCACGTGAGCAAGGGCCCACTGTAACATTCATTTTCCATCCACCCTGTTGAAGGGTCACATGGACAGAGCCACTGCAATGTTTATTTGCCAACCAAACTTTTGGTACGGTTACGTGGTCCCAGGGTCCACCATGATGTAGTACACAAATCCAACCCATTCATTTTGTGTGTCCCACCAATTTAAGGGTCCAAACTGAGTTTCAGGTGGGTCCAATCTGCATGTGGACCCCAGCATTTGATTACATGTGGTTTGGCATACCATCACATGAATGGTGATGGTGTGGGACATCCGAGAACTGTTTATGGCTGATTTTTGAAGCCAACACATCATTAAAGGGGACCTATTAAATGAAGGGAATGTATGTAGAACATACATCATGGTAAGGTCCACAACTGGAGCGAATGGGGCCCACCCTTTTTAACATTGGACGTCAAGGCAGTAAATGCACGCTATATATATATATATTCCTAGGTGGGACCCTCATTAACTAGATCTACCCTGTCCATTGTATGTGTCTCACAAAATTAAGGGTCCAAACCAAGTTTCAGGTGGGTCCAAGCTTCTTGTGGACCCCAACAATCATTTTCCTGAGTTTTAACGGAAAATACTAGCATTCTTAATGCCACGGCCCGCCAGATAATTAGATCGGTCTCATTTTTCAGCTCAATGCCTAAAATGATGCAAGGGTTGGGATGGATGACTTGGATCATGGATAAACATCAAGGTGGGGCCTACTTGAACTCCCTTTTCCAAACCCATTATGGGTAGTTTGTTAGTACATCCATGTCAGTTCACACTTCACGTTAGCTACTTGCAGTGTCCAGTGTCCAGAGACACTAGAAGGCATGGATGCTCACAGACATCATGGTGGGTCCCACGTGGACGTGGCCCACCATGTTATATATATAATATAATATATAATATATAATATATAATATATATGTATGGAATATGGGATCTCCTAAATATGGTGGGCCACCCCATCTAATGGATGAAATAAGTAATTTGGTGGGGCCCACTACATTCTAGGATGAGAAAAAGAGAAAGAAATAGAAATCCACGGTGCAATAGAGGGACCTCGCCACTATGGGCCCTCATTGATACATTACATACATCACAACGGGTCCCACCAACATGTGGACCATAAAAAAAAAATAACGGTGGATCACCCACCTCTAAGCCTCCTCCTTGCTCCCTTGACCTCCAATGCTCCTTGCCTTCACCTTGGACAGTGGATGATGGGGTTTGGATGGTTGGGATGGGAGATGAGAAGGTGTAGATGGAAGATGAGAAGGTGGACCACACTTGGGAGGGAGAGGGAAGCTTAGATGTATGGAGTGTCTTGGGTTGCTTGAAAGAGAGCTTTAAGAAAATAGAATAAATGAATAAAATAAGAAAAAGAATGGATGATATGGTGTGGTTTGAAAAATGGGTAAAAAAGGGATGGTTTAGTTTGAAATTTTTAAAGAAAGGGATGGTGAGGGAGAAAGAGGTTTGACTTGTGGGAAAAGGAGTGGGGTGGTTATACTTGGATAAGGGATGTATTTATGGTTGATTGTTGGGACTTGTTGTAGAGATTTGTAACGCGCTGCGTTTCTTCAAAATAAACGCAGGCCGACATCTTCTACCTGGGTATCGGTTCGATGCGCAAGTCACGGCATTAGAACCGCGGTGATAGCACGGTCGCTATGATACAGGTTTCAGTTTGACCTAACTTCAGTATGCGGGACCCATCTTAAGATAGCGCGCAAATGTCGGATACGGGTCGAGGGTTGCTAGAATTTGACTGGAAGGACCGCGGAAGCCAACGGAACGGTACGGTCTAGGATACGGGTATTACAATTTAAAGCCATTTATTATAAAATTTGATTCAGAGGACATGTCCATACCTCTGATTGAATCCGTTTACCAAGATTGACCTCCTTATCTGATGGAGGTGTAGTTAGGTTTACCACTTTCATAGAATTTAGGATTAAGATAGTTTACTTTCCGTTTGTTTAGTCTTTTAGGAGGTGTAGTTAGGTTTACCAATTTCAAGTTGAGATCCTTAGCAAAGCCTCAAAATTTCTTCTTCAGGTACTACCTTTCCATCACTTCTCATTTCTTTTCATTGCCTCTTTTGTATTGCATGCTAATTTCTTTTACATTGAGGACAATGTAGATTTCAGATTGGCGGGTGGGGATTAGGTAAACTAATCAGTATTTTCTCAGTTTTTGAGCAAATATTTTGAAAATTTTGTATTTCTCAAACCAAAAATCTATTCAGGAGGTGATAGTTTGTGTACTTAAGAATGTTTTGAGTATGTTAAGACTAAGATTGAACTTTGAATTGTTGGAGTTTGATCAACCAAGTAAATTATCACTTAAGTTCTTGCACTCAATTGATTAAGAGGAAGTTTTAAATATCATGCTAATCTAATTCACAAGACAAGTTCAAGCCACTTTCTGTAAGTTGTGCTAGAATTTCTAATGGTTAGTATGTAAATCATTGATAGATGTTGAGAATTCAGTCTAGAGAATTTTATCTACCTTAAAAGATGAAAAGAACCAGTTAAAAAATAGTGAGATCAACGAAAAGGTCATGTATAAGAAAAAGACTGAAAAAAGTTTCAAAAAGAATGAAAAGTTCTGAAAAGAATGAATAATAAAAAAAGGAACCGTCCATATAAAATCAAAAACTAGAAAAAGAAGGAGAAGGGAATAAGTTCAGAATCAACACTTAAGTTTTTAA
Organism: Magnolia kwangsiensis; assembly: GCA_037074715.1. Taxonomy (NCBI): domain Eukaryota; kingdom Viridiplantae; phylum Streptophyta; class Magnoliopsida; order Magnoliales; family Magnoliaceae; genus Magnolia; species Magnolia kwangsiensis. The sequence continues at coordinate 78,501,409 of CM073578.1, forward strand.
CCACTCTTGATATGATGAACACGGCTAACATTATGAAATGACAGTATCATCATGGGAAGTAATTTGATTTTCACTGAGCACACTTAAAAACATGCTATAGGAACTTATACTTTGAAGAAATTGATCAAGAGCTAATTTGATTGACTATTTATATATTTCGACTTTAGGTTTTCAAAATCCCACTTTCTCATCTTAATTCTACTCATTTATACTTAATTGTATAAAAGATTATTTTCTGAAAAAGGTTTGAACATTAAGAATTGAGGCTCACTTCAAGCATGTTTTGCTTGGGACTAGCAAAATGTTGGTTGGGGAGTGTGTTGAGTGCCAAATATTGCATATTCTCCACTATTTATATCTAGGTTTTAAGAACATCATAATGTTTAAAGGTATATTTTATACATGTTTATGTTATAAGGTGAATTTGAGAGCTTGGATTGAAAAGAATGCTTAAAGCATGGATTCAATGCTCAAGAATCATTAAGGCATAAGATAGATCTTAGGAGACCAAGAATGAAGAGTTCACATGTCAAAGATCTAAGTAACCAAGTATAAAAGCTGGAGAAAAGACTCGAAAGATTGTAGAATCTTGAGCAAAAAATAGATAGGTGTAACATCCCGAAAATCGGGGGTCGAGTAAAAACCCAACTCTCGAGTTCCAAAATATTATTTATGCAACATAGATATGTACGATTAAATGTTTTCTGTGTTAATGTATTAAACATGAGTGAGATTAAACCAGAACAGCATATCATACTCCAGAGACAGTTAAATTAACAAGCGGAAGACTGTGATAGTATGTATAACATATATAAACTGTTGTATGTCTCCAGAGTGTGAACATATTACCAGGTTATATACATACATGTATACTCCAAAAGTAAACAAAAAGAATATACACGAGTTCTCTAAAAATATAAAATGACAAGTGTCAAGGCATCTAATCAACCTCCATGTAATCCCGTTAATCAGAACACGCATAAAGGAGAGATCCTCCTCATCATCATCAAGTCCGGCTCCGCCTCGCAGGCCGCGCCATCATCTGCGATCACAAAAAGGGATTGGTGGGTGTCCAAAAACACCATCCCGTAATGTGGGAGTGAGTAGCTAACTCAGTGGAATAATAGAGAAAGGATTAACATGTTCTCAAATCAAACATGCGATAATAGTAAAGCAATAAATCAAACAATCCTAATACTGTTGTTAATGCAATATGACATGACGTGATGTATTCCCTCACCAACAATCTCTCTCATACGGCACCATCTTACGACCGCAGCATGCAATCGACCCTCAAGTGCTCCACATCTTCCAGGCACATGCAATGGTATGGTGATATGATTTCCGAGTTATTATTAGTCCATTCAAACAGTAGGATTGGGAAACTAAGGTACCTCCCTTATATCAATCCCAACATAGATCCTGTCTAGGGTCGTCACTCCTAGTAATCTCATACGATGTATATTTCGTAGGTCACTGCAAGGGCTGCCAGGGATGTTGCTCGCACTCGTTGCACCGCTCCCCCATCACCTTATCAATACAGGCCTACTGTACTCTACTGCTACTGAAGGGTCGTCGCCTCCCGTAGTCTCAGAATACGCTCGCGGTCACTACAAAGGGCTGTCAGGGCTGTTGCACGCACTCATTGCTCCGCTCCCCCATCACCTTATCAATGTAGGCCGACAACAAAAATATAGTGTCCCATACCACCATAATCTGCTCACGAGTCATAGGTGCTCACTGGTCACTATGGGGAGGTTTGTGGCCCCAGCGTAGGCCGACAGCTCGACCACGGTGTCCCATACCATCATGCCCGGCTCATGAGTCTTCGTGGATCAAGGTACCATGGTTGACAGGGTTTACAATGGTAAGTTTAGTACCCTAGGTTCAAGCAGTTATGATTCATGCAGGGTGAACATACAACGGCCAGTCGGGTTACTTGACGGGCTCGACTAGCACGAGCGCATCGCAAGTCGAACGACATGAAGTGCGTGAAACACTTCGCGTGGCCTAACCACTGCCACCAACTCCAAACACGACTCGCGTTCATCGACGCGTCCTTCGTGGCAAAGATAAGCCAACCACGAAATTTCTCGGTTACCGACTGCTTGGACTAAGCATAATCCCAAACAATTATGAATCCACATCGGCAATCCTGTAACAGTATTGGAAATGGAATACAACCATGTGAGCATGTTAACACATGTTATAACGTACAACTTAAGTAAATCATCTAACACATGCCTTTCATACACATAATGAAATTATGCATATCGCCAACATATAGGAAATCATTTCCATCAGCATATTAATTGAGAATTCAATCTCAAATTAAGTCATAATGAAATCATCAAGCACATGTTATAACATACAACTTAAGTGAATCATCAAGCACATGCATTTCATACATATAATGAAATCATGCATATGGCTAACATGTAGGAAACCATTTACACCAGCATATTAATTGAGAAATCAATCTCAAATTAATTCATAACACCATTTAATTCAATACATACTAATACAAGCATTTATACAAACACTTAAACCACACACTTAAGTCTACATATAGTATGTCGACCCAAAGTGCGCATTTAGGCGAATCTCTTCGCCAAACTAATTATGCACGCATTCCTAATATCCTAATGCGACAAGAAGCCATGTCAATCACATCAGCAAATTATGGATGAAAACAGTATTTCGTACAAATGACTAAAATGCCCTAAATCTCATATTCTTCGTCTATTTACGAAACAGGAAACGGATAGCATGTTGTACATGTTAAACGGCGTTGCCGTCGATAATCTACTATTAAACGACATTGAAAGCGTTGGAAACAATCAATCAAAGCGTCTAATATCCGTACCTTTTCTCTTATAGGTGTGTGAATTTGAACGGAGCGTATACGCTTCGTCTACGGCGAACTATGAACCTATTACACAAGATCTATCAGCTATTTCACTATGGAACTAAGGGATCAGTAAATCAGCAACTTATTAGGGTAATTTCTTACCTAAAAATGTAGAGAAATCACCGGCCAAGTAATCGAAGCGTGTTGCTAAAGCACGTGCAACAGGTGGCACGACAGCAGGAAAATTCTCTCCTACTCTCTGTCACAAACTCTCACCTTTTCTCTCTCCCAATCTAGGGTTTTTTCTCAAATTCGGATGGGAGAGAGGAGTGAGGGTTTCAACCCCTTTTATAAGCACAAAAATGCCCGAAATAGACTCGGGAACAAAGCTCACTTGAGGTTTATCCAAATTGGGGCTGTTTCGGTCCAAAAGAGCATTTCTGGAGGTCCCCTGGCCAAATGCGGTCGGACTTAAGCTCATGCATACTGGATCTAGCATACATCAAGTTTTCAGTCCGGCAGGGTTCGCAGATCGCACGTGGCGGTCCAGTTTCAGTTAAGCAGTCACCGCACGTAGATCAGGTCTGCAAGTCTCATGATATGAAATAGAAATTTTTCCTGATCCGAGGGTGTAATTTGGCTGAATTCTGACGGTCAGAATGCTTAATACTGACGCGTCAAGTCGTGTGCCAGATTTGAATTTCAAATTCTAAATCTAGCCCTATTCTCACTCTCTTCACTCCATGCTCAATGAAATAGCCTGTGAATGTTGATTGGACTTGATTTTCGAAATGATTGTCAAGTCCAGCTAGGCGGTCATAACGGTCTAAGATTGTAGGTATCGGACTTTCGACACGCGGTCTAAATCCAATACAAAGTTTCAAAGGGGTCCAGAGGATAAACCGGCTTAGAGTTTGATCCGAGGTTTTAGAGTATTATAGCACTATTGATTCTACAAGTTTTGGGTCTTGTAGAACGTATTTAAAGTGATCTGGGACTATTTCCCAGCTACTCAAGTATAGCGCTAGCTAACTTATACTTAGTTTCTAAAGGAATTAATCCCAAGTGGTTTCTTTGGCTATGGAATTGGGTTCTGAGCGATTTCCCAGGTGTTTTGTCGACCCATTGCCTAAGGACGTCTAATTCCAGGATGGCCAAAATCTGGGGTATTACAATCTACCCCCCTTAAAACACAATTTCATCCCCGAAATTGACAAAGGGTAAGGAGTATCTAGCAAGACTTCGGTATGGACATTCTAAGAAAGGGTCAATCCTATTTAATGACCTAACCGTACGTATACCCTAACTCAAATGTTTCGATCCTGGGCCAGTGGGGAAGAGGCCAACCACGCTTCCACTGCGCCACTCTGATCGAATGGTAGCGTTGACTAACCTAACTGGATTGGACTCAATACGTTCTACCCCCCTTAAAACTTGGTTCTACTTAAAGTTTAAGAATCTATGCATCGCTCCGTATATCGGAACGAGGTGCAACTTAGGGGCTATCCTTGACATGAATTAGGAAACAACCTCTCATTACAGTGGTTTTCCTTTGCTAAGGATGCGTTTTATGGCATTGGTATCTATGGCGATAGAGATGAGCCTAATCTCTATTGTGGTTGAGTTTAGGGGCAGGTATGAGTTGGTGGCAAGATGTCGAATTCTCTACTGGCTTTAAGTCCTCGCCATTTCCCAAGGACAAAGCAATAACTTTTGGTTGTATGTGGTCGAGCCAACGCGGACGAAAAGTTGTGTAGTGGGTCTGAGCCGGATACATAGACTTTCTGCCTAGAACAGAAATTTACTGTATCAGTTCTTAATCCTAGACGATGCCGATCTTCTGCTTGATCAGAGCATTGGATTTATTGGCAACTACTAGGATTGAGAAGTCAATTCAAACCGCGAATATACCACTTACATGCAGTTCCTTTACTCTGCGTTCCCGAATGCAATAAGCCCTTGGGGAAGGCAATTCTAAGAGGTGTGCTGGTTTATTCTGAGTTTGACCTGAGGGATTTATAAGTCTTCCCTAAGAGTGAATGGTTCTAAGTTACATAAACTTTCTAAAAGTCATTAAAGGAGTCTATGGATGTTATGAGGATCTATCCAAGGAAGGGAGTCCCATTCCAAGTGAATCTAACCTACCATTCCTTAGCATGTATAGGCTTTACACTACTTAAGGTAACTAGTAGCCTAGTCGGTAACTGAGTAGCTATAATCCAAAGCCTAAGATTATACAGTAAATGGCTTTCCTATATAGTCAAATCCTTCAAATCTAGGAGTGCTAACACTAGGTCCAAAACGCCAAGGGCCTATGTGGCCAGTAGCGTTCAATTGTATTAAATGGAACGGCATTCCTAGTCCCATGACGGGATTGGAAGTGGCATGCTTGGTAGGAGGGTGGGTTGGGATAAAAATCTAATTTGTAGGCTGAATCCTGGGAGTTACAATACTCCCAATCTAGGGACAATACCTTACAGCAAACGAAACAGCATGCATTCCATTCAACAAAATTTTCCACACTACATGGAATAAAGTTCCACATGGATTATGACAGGAACACTTTCGGCTATGCTAAGGCTAAACCACTAACACAAACACATTTTCTACCTCTGACTTCACTAAACCTAACAACAACAAAACACGAAAATCCTTAAAACAGTAATCAAACAAGCGAAGAACGTAGAGGAATGGGATGGGTAAGTAGGTTTCCACGATTCTGAGGATCAAATAAAAGGGACATGAGAGAGAGGACGATGGAAAGGGAGGAAAAGGCTGAAACAGCCTTAACAATAGCTGTAACATCCCAAAAATCGGGGGTCGAGCAAAAACCCAACTCCCGAGTTCCAAAATGTTATTTATGCAACATAGATATGTATGATTGAATGTTGTCTGTGATAACATATTAAACATGAGTGAGATTAAGCTAGAACAGCATATCATACTCCAGAGACAGATTAACAAGCGGAAGACTGTGATAGTATGTATAACATATATAAACTGTTGTATGTCTCCAGAGTGTGAACATGTTACTAGGTTATATACATACATGTATACTCCAAAAGTAGACAAAACGAATATACATGAGTGCGCTAAAAATATAAAATGACAAGTGTCAAAGCATCTAATCAACCTCCCTGCAATCCCCTCGATCAGAACACGCATAAAGGAGGGATCCTCCTCCTCATCATCAAGTCCGGCTCCGCCTCGCAGGCCGCGCCATCATCTGCGATCACAAAAGGGTCTGGTGGGTGTCCGAAAACACCATCCCTTAACGTGGGAGTGAGTAGCTAACTCAGTGGAATAATAGAGAAAGGATTAACATGTTCACAAATCAATCATGCGATAATAGTAAAGCAATAAATCAAACAATCCTAATACTGTTGTTAATGCAATATGACATGACGTGATGTATGCCCTCACCGACGATCTCCCTCATACGACACCATCTTACGACCGCGGCATGCAATCGACCCTCAAGTGCTCCACATCTTCTAGGCACATGCAATGGTATGGTGATATGATTTTTGAGTTATTATTAGTCCATTCAAATAGTAGGATTGGGAAACTAAGGTACCTCCCTTATATCAATCCCAACACAGATCCTGTCTAGGGTCGTCACTCCTAGTAATCTCATACGATGTATATTTCGTAGGTCGCTGCAAGGGATGCCAGGGCTGTTGCTCGCACTCGTTGCACCGCTCCTCCATCACCTTATCAATACAGGCCTACTGTACTCTACTGTTACTGAAGGGTCGTCGCCACCCGTAGACTCAGAATACGCTCGCGGTAAATACAAAGGGCTGCCAGGGCTGTTGCTCGCACTCGTTGCACCGCTCCCCCATCACCTTATCAATGTAGGCCGACAGCAAGAATATAGTGTCCCATACCACCATAATCTGCTCATGAGACTAGGTGCTCACTGGTCACTACGGGGAGGTTTGTGGCCCCAGCGTAGGCCAACATCTCAACCAAGGTGTCCCATACCACCATGCCCGGCTCATGAGTCTTCGTGGATCAAGGTAGCATGGTTAACAGGGTTTACAATGGTAAGTTCAGTACCCTAGGTTCAAGCAGTTATGACTCATACAGGGTGAACATACATCAGCCAGTCGGGTTACTTGACGGGCTCGACTAGCGCGATCGCATCTTAAGTCGAACGACATGAAGTGCGTAAAACATTTCGCGTGGCCTAACCACTGCCGCCAACTGTAAAACATGACTCGGATTCATCGACGCGTAGTTCGTGGCAAATACCAGCTAGCCACGAATTTTTTCTGTTACCGACTGCCTGGACTGCGTATAGTCCCAAACACATATGAATCCACATCAGCGATCATGTGAGAGTATTGGAAATGAAACAGAACCATGTGAGCATGTTAACACATGTTATATCGTACAACTTAAGTAAATCATCTGACACATGCCTTTCGTACATATAATGAACTTATGCCTATCACCAACATATAGGAAATCATTTCCATCAGCATATTAATTGAGAATTCAATCTCAAACTAAATCATAATGAAATCATCAAGTACATGTTGTAACATACAGCTTAAGCGAATCGTCAAGCACATGCATTTCATTCATATTATGAAATCATACATATGGAAAACATGTAGAAAACCATTTACACCAACATATTAATTGAGAAATCAATCTCAAACTAATTCATAACACCATTTAATTCAATACATACTAATACAAGCATTAATACAAACACTTACACTACACACTTAAGTCCACATATAGTATGTCGACCCGAAGTGCGCATTTAGGCGAATCTCTTCGCCAAACTAATTATGCACGGATTCCTAACATTCTAATGCGACAACAAATCATGTCAATCCCATCAGCAAAATATGAATGAAATCAGTACTTCCTACAAATGACTAAAATGCCTTAAATCTCATATTCTTCGTTGATTTACGAAACAGGAAACGGACAGCATGTTGTACATATCAAACGGCGTTGCCGTCGATAATCTACTATTAAACGACATTGAAAGCTTTGGAAACTGTCAATCAAAGCGTCTAAAATCCGCACCTTGTCTCTTATAGACATGTCGTTTCGAATGGAGCGTATACGCTTCGTCTATGGCGATTAGAGAACCTAATACACAAGTTCTATTAGCTACTTCGCTAGGAAATGAAAGGAACCTCAAATCAGCTGCTTCTAGGGTATTTTCTTACCTGAAAACGTGGAGAAATCGCTGGGAAAGTGATCGGAGTGCGTTGCCTAAGCACGTACAGCACGTGGCACAAGCAGCAGGGAATTCTCTCCCACCTTCTCTCACAAACTCTCACCTTTTCTCTCTCCCAATCTAGGGATTTTTGCAAATTTGGATAGGAGAGAGGAGTGAGGGTTTCAACCCTTTTTATAAGCCCAAACTTGCCCGAAATAGGCTCCGGTACAAAGTTCACTTAGTACATATCCAAATCGGGGCTGTTTCGGTCCAAAAGATGCTTTCTGGTGGTCCCCTGACCGAATGCGATCGGACTTAAGCTCACGCATACCAGATCTAGCACGTATTAAGTTTTCAGTCCGGCTGGGTCCGCAGATCGCACGTGGCAGACCAGTTTCAGTTCAGCGGTCACCGCACGTAGATCAGGGCTGAAAGTCTCATGATATAAAATAAAAATTTCTCCTGATCCGAGGGTGTAATCTGGCTGAATTCTGACGGACAGAACGCTCAATACTAACGTGTCAAGTCGTGTGCCAGATTTGAATTTGAAATTCCAATTCTGTCCCTATTCGCACTCTCTTCGGTCCGGGCTCAATGAAATGGCCTGTGATTATCGGTTTGACTTGATTTTCGAAATGAGTGTCAAGTCCAGCTAGGCGGTTCTAACGGTCTAAGATAGGAGGTATCGGACTTTCGACGCGCGGTCTAGATCCAATACAAAGATTCAAAGCGGTCCAGAGAACAAACCTGCTTAGAGTTTGGTCCGAGGTTATAGAGTATTACAGAGTCATTGGTTCTACTCAATTTGGGTCTTGTAGAACGTATTTAAAGTGATCAGGGACTATTTCCCAGCTACTCTAGCGTTGCGCTAGCTAACTTATGTAATTTTTAAAGGAATTAATCCTAAGTGGTTTCTTTGGCTATGGAATTGGGTTCTGAACGATTTTCTAGGTGTTTTAATTGACCCACTGCCTAAGGACGTCAAATCCCAAATTAGCCAAAATCTGGGGTATTACAATCTACCCCCCTTAAAATAAAATTTCGTCCCCGAAATTGGCGAAGGGCAAGGAGTACTTTTTCTAAGGAAGGTTCAAATCCTACTTAATAACCTAACCGTACATATAACCTAAATCAAATGTTTCGATTCTGGGCCAGTGGGAAAGAGGCCAACCACTCTTCCGCTGCACCACTCTGATCGAACGGTAGCGTTAACTAACCTAACTGGATTGGACTTAATTCGTTCTACCCCCCTTAAAACTTAGTTTTACTTAAAGTTCAAGAGTCTATGCGTCGCTCCGTACATCAGAACGAGGTGCAACTTAAGACCTATCCTTGACATAAATTGGGAAACAACTTCTCTACATGGTCTTCCTTGCTAATGATGCGTTCTATGGCATTGGTACCTATGATCATAGAGATGAGCCTAATCTCTATTGTGGTTAAGTTCAGGGGCAGGTATGACTTGGTGGCAAGATGTCGAATTCTCTACTGGCTTTAAGTCCTCGCCATTTCCCAAAGACACTGTGATCCCGTTCGGTTGTATGTGGTCGAACCAACACTGAAGAAAATAGTATAGTGGGTCTGAGCCGGATACATAGACTTTTTGTCTAGCTAGGACAGAAGATTTATTGTATCAATTCTTAATCCGAGTCGATGCCGATCTTCTGCTTGATCAGAGCATTGGATTTATTGGTAACCACTAGGATTAGGAAGTCGATTCAAACCGCGAATACTTCGCTGATAATTGCATTTCCTTTATTCCGCGTTCCCGAATGCAATAAGCCCTTGGGGAGGGCAATTCTAAGGGGCGTGCTAGTACATTCTAAGTTCAATCTGAGGGATTTATAAATGATCCCTGAGAGTGAATGGTTCCTAGTTAAAACAATTTCCCTAAGGGTTATAACAAAGGTGTATAAGTCTTAAGGGGATCCACCAAAAGAATGAGATTCTACCCCAACCAAATCTAAGGCCTTACACTACTTAATTTAACAAGTAGTCTAGTCTGTATTTCACTCACTATAATCCAAAACCTAAGCCTATACACTAGACGGTTTCATATCATCTTTAATACAGGGAATTGTTCTATCGCTTAGGGTCAAGATTTTCTAAATGGAATTGGATTCTCCTATCTCGTTAGATCTTTCAAATCTAGGAGTACTAACACTAGGTTCAAAATGCCAAGGGCCTATGTGACTAGTGGCATTGAGTTGTATTAAATAGAACTGCATTCCTAATCCCATATTGGGATAGGGAGTGACATGCTTGGTTGGAGGGTGGGGTGGGATAAAAATTAATTTGTAGGCTGAATCCCGGGAGTTACAATACGGCTGTGGAAACAATAGGATACACCCAAACTAGGGACAATACCCTACAGTAAATGAAACGGCATGCACTCCATTCAAAAAAATTCGGCTATTTTAAGCCCAAACCACAACACAAACACATTTTTTACTTGTGACATCACTAGACCCAATAACAACAAAATACAGAAATTCTTAAAACAAAAATCAAACAATCTACAGGGCAACGGTATAGATGCCTAATTCTACCAAAGGACTTCTACCATGGTCCTAACTAACCTTCTTGAATACTATCTAGTTCAGTACTGTCTGTTGCCCATTAGAGCTCTATCGGCCAGGTATTTTCAATACTTCTCAAACGAAGAAAGTTGAGAAATGGGATATGAGGTTAGCACGATTTTGAGACCCAAAAAGAGGGTAAAGGCTCAAATAAAAGGGACATGAGAGAGAGGGCGATGGAAAGGGAGGAAAAGGCTGAAACAACCTTAACAATAGCTATGGAAAGAGGAGGAAATGCGGAGAAATCGTTGCCCAAATGGACAGAATGAAATTTAGGCATTGTAGAGGGATGCTTCAAGCTTCCCTAGGATATATTTTCAGAAAGAAAAGAGAATGAAAAAGGAGAATGAAGCACCTCACGATTTCAGCTCGATTTGGGGGTTTTTAGAGCTCCAAAAGATGAAATCTTCAAGAGAGAGGGCTGCCAACTTCAAAGGAACGATGGAGTGTGGTCGGTTTTGGCCAAGGATGGATTTAGGAGTGATTTAGAATCACGATTTTTGGAATAGGACAGCAAAAATGAAAATGGAGCTTGGAATGGGGGCTGTTTGTGAAGGATGTACATGATTTTGGGGTTTTCTACACACGAACCCTACATAGGGGGTGTACACGATCCAAACTAGGGTGTGCGCCCAAAAATCAGATCAAGTGGGCCCCACAGGACGGCGATGCATCGCCGAACCGGCGATGGGATCGCCGGCCATCTTGCATGGTGGCCGGTGGGATCATATGGGTCTGGTACCCCATGTTCTAAGGACTCCAAAAAATTATGGTCCCAACCTTGGTTCATTGTATTTCGACCTATAGAGCCCCAAACATGAGTTCGGGGCTTTCCGAGGCCAATCTGAAATCCTGAATACAAAACCCTATAATGCAGCATATGATTTTGGGGTAGAAGGAGCTAGTACATCCATATAGACTATTATTTGCTAAATAAAGCAAAGTTAGAATGACCTTATGGCCATTTTTCATAAAATTTTACTATTCACTGCAACATTTTGTGAAAGTATGATTTTATGTTATTTTCACATTAATATTGATGCCTAACATGAAATGGATAATAAATAATTAAAGATTGGAGTGGTGGGAGGAAGAATTTTGAAGATTTTGGATGAAACGGGGTTTTTAAGCCCTGACGATTGAATACAGGGGTCGTGGTTGTCCTACGGCCCAAGGATTCACATTTACGGGTTTAGAATCGTTCAAAGAATGTCTCAACCCACTTACCTACAACCTAGGAGCTATTCGGGTTGCTTCACGCGACCCTAGATGCGTTACGGACTCGTTCACGCAATCGATTCGAATAGTCTTCGCCTATTAGCGAATCTGGGATCCTAGAAGTGTTTCTAGACCCTTCTCGTACCCACCTAAGTCAAAGGAAGCGACAACGTATGTCGCGTGACCATAACCCAGGCCCGGTTTAATCCAAATCATGCTCTGATACCATCTGTAACATCCCAAAAATCGGGGGTCGAGCAAAAACCAAACTCCCGAGTTCTAAAATGTTATTTATGCAACATAGATATGTATGATTGAATGTTGTCTGTGATAACATATTAAACATGAGTGAGATTAAGCTAGAACAGCATATCATACTCCAGAGACAGTTAGATTAACAAGCGGAAGACTGTGATAGTATGTATAACATATATAAACTGTTGTATGTCTCCAGAATGTGAACATGTTACTAGGTTATATACATACATGTATACTCCAAAAGTAGAAAAAACGAATATACATGAGTGCGCTAAAAATATAAAATGACAAGTGTCAAAGCATCTAATCAACCTCCCTGCAATCCCGTCAATCAGAACACGCATAAAGGAGGGATCCTCCTCATCATCATCAAGTCCGGCTCCACCTCGCAGGCCACGCCATCATCTGCGATCACAAAAGGGTCTGGTGGGTGTCCGAAAACACCATCCCTTAACGTGGGAGTGAGTAGCTAACTCAGTGGAATAACAGAGAAAGGATTAACATGTTCTCAAATCAATCATAATCGACCCTCAAGTGCTCCACATCTTCCAGGCACATGCAATGGTATGGTGATATGATTTTTGAGTTATTATTAGTCCATTCAAATAGTAGGATTGGAAAACTAAGGTACCTCCCTTATATCAATCCCAACATAGATCCTGTCTAGGGTCGTCACTCCTAGTAATCTCATACGATGTATATTTCGTAGGTCGCTGCAAGGGCTGCCAGGGCTGTTGCTCGCACTCGTTGCACCGCTCCTCCATCACCTTATCAATACAGGCCTACTGTACCCTACTGCTACTGAAGGGTCGTCGCCACCCGTAGACTCAGAATACGCTCGCGGTCACTACAAAGGGCTGCCAGGGCTGTTGCTCGCACTCGTTGCACCGCTCCCCCATCACCTTATCAATGTAGGCCGACAACAAGAATATAGTGTCCCATACCACCATAATATGCTCACGAGACTAGGTGCTCACTGGTCACTACGGGGAGATTTGTGGCCCCAGCGTAGGCCGACAGCTTGACCAAGGTGTCCCATACCACCATGCCCGGCTCATGAGTCTTCGTGGATCAAGGTAGCATGGTTAACAGGGTTTACAATGGTAAGTTCAGTACCCTAGGTTCAAGCAGTTATGACTCATACAGGGTGAACATACATCGGCCAGTCAGGTTACTTGACAGGCTCGACTAGCGCGATCGCATCTCAAGTCAAACGACATGAAGTGCGTAAAACACTTCGCGTGGCCTAACCACTGCCGCCAACTGTAAAACACGACTCGGATTCATCGACGCGTCGTTCGTGGCAAATACCAGCTAGCCACGAATTTTTTCTATTACCGACTGCCTGGACTACGTATGGTCCCAAACACATATGAATCCACATCAGCGATCATGTGAGAGTATTGGAAATGAAACACAACCATGTGAGCATGTTAACACATGTTATATCGTACAACTTAAGTAAATCATCTGACACATGCCTTTCGTACATATAATGAACTTATGCCTATCACCAACATATAGGAAATCATTTCCATCAGCATATTAATTGAGAATTCAATCTCAAACTAAATCATAATGAAATCATCAAGTACATGTTGTAACATACAGCTTAAGCGAATCGTCAAGCACATGCATTTCATTCATATTATGAAATCATACATATGGCAAACATGTAGAAAACCATTTACACCAACATATTAATTGAGAAATCAATCTCAAACTAATTCATAACACCATTTAATTCAATACATACTAATGCAAGCATTAATACAAACACTTACACTACACACTTAAGTCCACATATAGTATGTCGACCCGAAGTGCGCATTTAGGCGAATCTCTTCGCCAAACTAATTATGCACGTATTCCTAACATTCTAATGCGACAACAAATCATGTCAATCACATCGGCAAAATATGAATGAAATCAGTACTTCCTACAAATGGCTAAAATGCCCTAAATCTCATATTCTTCGTTGATTTACGAAACAGGAAACGGACAGCATGTTGTACATGTCAAACGGCGTTGCCGTCGATAATCTACTATTAAACGACATTGAAAGCTTTGGAAACAGTCAATCAAAGCATCTAAAATCCGCACCTTGTCTCTTATAGACGTGTCGTTTCGAACGGAGCGTATACGCTTCGTCTATGGCGATTAGAGAACCTAATACACAAGTTCTATTAGCTACTTCGCTAGGAAACGAAAGGAACCTCAAATCAGCAACTTCTAGGGTATTTTCTTACCTGAAATCGTGGAGGAATTGCCGGGAAAGTGATCGGAGTGCGTTGCCTAAGCACGTACAGCACGTGGCACAAGCAGCAGGGAATTCTCTCCCACCTTCTCTCACAAACTCTCACCTTTTCTCTCTCCCAATCTAGGGATTTTTGCAAATTCGGATGGGAGAGAGGAGTGAGGATTTCAACCCCTTTTATAAGCCCAAACTTGCCCGAAATAGGCTCCGGTACAAAGTTCACTTAGTGCATATCCAAATCGGGGCTGTTTCGGTCCAAAAGATGCTTTTTGGTGGTCCCCTGACCGAATGCGATCGGACTTAAGCTCACGCATACCAGATCTAGCACGTATTAAGTTTTCAGTCCGGCTGGGTCCGCAGATCGCACGTGGCAGACCAGTTTCAGTTCAGCGGTCACCGCACGTAGATCAGGGCTGAAAGTCTCATGATATAAAATAAAAATTTCTCCTGATCCGAGGGTGTAATCTGGCTGAATTCTGATGGACAGAACGCTCAATACTGATGCGTCAAGTTGTGTGCCAGATTTGAATTTGAAATTCCAATTCTGTCCCTATTCGCACTCTCTTCGGTCCGGGCTCAATGAAATGGCCTGTGATTATCGGTTTGACTTGATTTTCGAAATGAGTGTCAAGTCCAGCTAGGCGGTTCTAACGGTCTAAGATAGGAGGTATCGGACTTTCGACGCGCGGTCTAGATCTAATACAAAGATTCAAAGCGGTCCAGAGAACAAACCTGCTTAGAGTTTGGTCCGAGGTTATAGAGTATTACAGAGTCATTGGTTCTACTCGATTTGGGTCTTGTAGAACGTATTTAAAGTGATCAGGGACTATTTCCTAGCTACTCCAGTGTTGCGCTAGCTAACTTACGCGTAATTTCTAAAGGAATTAATCCTAAGTGGTTTCTTTGGCTATGGAATTGGGTTCTGAACGATTTTCTAGGTGTTTTAATTGACCCACTGCCTAAGGACGTCAAATTCCAAATTGTCCAAAATCTGGGGTATTACAATAGCCATGGGAAGCAGAGGAAATGCGGAGAAATGGTTGCCCAAATGGATAGAATAAAATCTAAGCGTTGTAGAGGGATGCATCAAGCTCCCTTAGGATGGATTTTCAGAAAGAAAAGAGAATGAAAAAGGGAAATGGAGCACCTCACGATTTCAGCTCATTTTAGAGATTGTAAGAGCTCCAAACGACGAGATCTGCAAGAGGGAGGGCTGCAAATCACTTTGGAGTGATGGAGTGTGGTCTTTTTCAGCAGGGAATGGATTTAGGAACGATTTGGAGCCACGGATTTGAGATAGGGCAGCTGAAAAATGAAAATGGAGCTAGGGGAGGGGCTGTTTGTGAAGGAAGTACCCCTTTTTGGAGTTTTCTATGGTCGGACCCTACATGGAGGGTGTACACTACCCAAAATACCCCCAAATCCCAAGCTTCTGATCAAATGGGCCATGGTGGACGGCGATGGCATCGCCGACCGTTCCTCTGGTCGGTTAGTGGGACCACATGGGTCTGGTACCCCATGGTCCAGGGACCCCAAAAATATATGGTCCCCACCTTGGTTCATTATATATTGCCCTATAGAGGCCAAAACATGCATTCGGGGCTTTCCGGGTCTAATCTACAATCCCGAATACAATTCCCTATCATGCAGCATAAGATTTTGGGGTAGAAGGAGCTAATACATCCATATAGCCCATTAGTTGCTAGAGAAAGCAAACTTAGAATGGCCTAATGGCCAGTTTTCATGAAATTTTACTATTCACTGTAAAATTTTATCAAAGTATAATTTTTGTATCATTTTCACACTAGGATCAATGCCTAACATGAAAAGGATAAGAAATAATTGAAGAATGGAGTGATGAGAGGAAGAATTTTGAAGATTTTAGGTAAAATGGGATTTTTAAGCCCTGACGATTGAATGCAGGGGTTGTGGTTGTCCCACAGCCCAATGATTCACATTTACGGGTTTAAAATCATTTAAAGAATGTCTCAACCCACTTACTTACAACCTAGGAGCTACTCAGGTCGCTTCACGCGACCCTAGATGCATTACGGACTCGATCGCGCGATCGATACGAATAGTCTTCGCCTATTGGCGAATCTGCGATCCTATAAGTGTTTCTAGACCTTTCTCGCACCCACCTAATTCAAAGGAAGTGACAGCATACGTCGCGTGACCATAACCCAGGCCCGGTTTAATCCAAATCATGCTCTGATATCATCTGTAACATCCCAAAAATCGGGGGTCGAGTAAAAACCCAACTTCCGAGTTCTAAAATGTTATTTATGCAACATAGATATGTATGATTGAATGTTGTCTGTGTTAATGTATTAAACATGAGTGAGATTAATCCAGAACAATAAATCATACTCCAGAGACAGTTAAATTAACAAGCGGAAGACTGTGATAGTATGTATAACATATATAAACTGTTGTATGTCTCCAAAGTGTGAACATGTTACCAGGTTATATACATACATGTATACTCCAAAAGTAAACAAAAAGAATATACACGAGTGCTCTAAAAATATAAAATGACAAGTGTCAAGGCATCTAATCAACCTCCCTTTAATCCCGTTAATCAGAACACGCATAAAGGAGAGATCCTCCTCATCATCATCAAATCCAGCTCCGCCTCGCAGGCCGCGCCGTCATCTGCAATCACAAAAAGGGACTCGTGGGTGTCCGAAAACACTATCCCGTAACGTGGGAGTGAGTAGCTAACTCAGTGGAATAATAGAGCAAGGATTAACATGTTCTCAAATCAATCATGTGATAATAGTAAAGCAGTAAATCAAACAATCCTAATACTGTTGTTAATGCAATATGACATGACATGATGGATGCCCTCACCGACGTTCTCCCTCATACGGCACCATCTTCGTCCGTGGCATGCGTGCATCCCGCTCAGTGCTCCACATCTTCCAAGTACATGCAATGTAATGGTGATATGATTGTCGAGTTGTTATTAGTCCATTCAAACAGTAGGATTGGGAAACTAAGGTACTTCCCTTATATCAATCCCAACACAGATCCTGTCTAGGGTCGTCACTCCTAGTAATCTCATACGATGTATATTTTGTAGGTCGCTGCAAGGGCTGCTAGGGCTGTTGCTCGCACTCGTTGCACCGCTCCCCCATCACCTTATCAATACAGGCCTACTGTACTCTACTGCTACTGAAGGGTCGTCGCCTCCCGTAGTCTCAGAATACGCTCGCGGTCACTACAAAGGGCTGTCAGGGCTGTTGCATGCACTCGTTGCTCTGCTCCCTCATCACCTTATCAATGTAGGCCGACAACAAAAATATAGTGTCCCATATCACCATAATCTGCTCACGAGTCATAGGTGCTCACTGGTCACTACGGGGAGGTTTGTGGCCCCAGCGTAGGCCGACAGCTCGACCACGGTGTCCCATACCACCATGCTCGGCTCATGAGTCTTCGTGGATCAAGGTATCATGGTTGAAAGGGTTTACAATGGTAAGTTCAGTACCCTAGGTTCAAGCAGTTATGATTCATGTAGTGTGAACATACAACGGCCAGTCGGGTTACTTGACGGGCTCGACTAGCACGAGCGCATCGCAAGTCGAACGACATAAAGTGCGTGAAACACTTCGCGTGGCCTAACCACTGCCGCCAACTCCAAACACGACTCGCGTTCATCGACGCGTCCTTCGTGGCAAAGATAAGCCAACCACGAAATTTCTCGGTTACCAACTGCCTGGACTAAGCATAGTCCCAAACAATTATGAATCCACATCGACAATCCTGTAAGAGTATTGGAAATGGAATACAACCATGTGAGCATGTTAACACATGTTATAAGGTACAACTTAAGTAAATCATCTAACACATGCCTTTCATACATATAATGAAATTATGCATATCGGTAACATATAGGAAATCATTTCCATCAGCATATTAATTGAGAATTCAATCTCAAACTAAGTCATCAAGCACATGTTATAACATACAACTTAAGTGAATCATCAAGCACATGTTATAACATACAACTTAAGTGAATCATCAAGCACATGCATTTCATACATATAATGAAATCATGCATATGGCAAACATGTAAGAAACCATTTACACCAGCATATTAATTGAGAAATCAATCTCAAATTAATTCATAACACCATTTAATTCAATACATACTAATACAAGCATTTATACAAACACTTAAACCACACACTTAAGTCTACATATAGTATGTCGACCCAAAGTGCGCATTTAGGCGAATCTCTTTGCCAAACTAATTATGCACGCATTCCTAATATCCTAATGCGACAAGAAGCCATGTCAATCACATCAGCAAATTATGGATGGAAACAGTATTTTCTACAAATGACTAAAATGCCCTAAATCTTATATTCTTCGTCTATTTACGAAATAGGAAACGGACAACATGTTGTACATGTCAAATGGTGTTGCCATCGATAATCTACTATTAAACGACATTGAAAGCGTTGGAAACAGTCAATCAAAGCGTCTAATATCCGCACCTTTTCTCTTATAGGTGTGTGAATTCGAACGGAGCGTATACGCTTCGTCTACGGTGAACTATGAACCTATTACACAAGATTTATCAGCTATTTCACTATGGAACCAAGGGTTCAGTAAATCAGCAACTTATTAGGGTAATTTCTTACCTGAAAATGCGGAGAAATCACGACAGCAGGAAAATTCTCTCCTACTCTCTCTCACAAACTTTCACCTTTTCTCTCTCCCAATCTAGGGTTTTTTCTCAAATTCGGATGGGAGAGAGGAGTGAGGGTTTCAACTCCTTTTATAAGCACAAAAATGCTCGAAATAGGCTCGGGAACAAAGTTCACTTGAGGTTTATCCAAATCGGGACTGTTTCGGTCTAAAAGAGCATTTCTGGAGGTCCCCTGGCCAAATGCGGTCGGACTTAAGCTCATGCATACTGGATCTAGCATACATCAAGTTTTCAGTCCGGCAGGGTTCGCAGATCGCACGTGGCGGTCCAGTTTCAGTTCAGCGGTCACCGCACGTAGATCAGGTCTGCAAGTCTCATGATATGAAATAGAAATTTTTCCTGATCCGAGGGTGTAATTTGGCTGAATTCTGATGGTTAGAAAGCTTAATACTGACGCGTCAAGTCGTGTGCCAGATTTGAATTTCAAATTCCAAATCTAGCCCTATTCTCACTCTCTTCACTCCAAGCTCAATGAAATAGCCTGTGAATGTTGGTTGGACTTGATTTTCGAAATGATTGTCAAGTCCAGCTAGGCGGTCATAACGGTCTAAGATTGTAGGTATCAGACTTTCGACGCGCGGTCTAGATCCAATACAAAGTTTCAAAGGGGTCCAGAGGACAAACCGGCTTAGAGTTTGATCCGAGGTTTTAGAGTATTATAGCACCATTGATTCTACAAATTTTGGGTCTTGTATAACGTATTTAAAGTGATCAGGGACTATTTCCTAGCTACTCCAGCGTAGCGCTAGCTAACTTATACTTAATTTCTAAAGGAATTAATCCCAAGTGGTTTCTTTGGCTATGGAATTGGGTTCTGAGCGATTTCCCAGGTGTTTTAGTCGACCCATTGCCTAAGGACGTCTAATCCCAGGTTGGCCAAAATCTGGGGTGTTATAATAGGTTTGGTCCGACCGAACCCAATTTAGTCCAACTGAAGGGAGGATATGGTACGACAGAAAGTTCACAAAAAGCTCCAGCACTAAAATGGGTTAATTCGGTTCAAACGAAGATTAATTCGGTCCAATTGACAACTTAAGTTCGGTCCGATCGAACCCAGGTCGGTCCGACCAAAATCAGGCAACTACTGAAATAGAATCCTTTCCAAATTTGGACTCGAATTTGGTCTCACCGATGCGTAATGTGACTGCATAAATTAAGGCAGTTTCACGATCGAATTGTAAAAATTCCAAGTCAACGCATATGGTGGAGCTTTATAAGTATAAATAAGAGTTCCTATGACATTCCTAGGTATCTTTTAAGGTTTAAGGAGTTGAGCAAAAGGGTAGATAGTTGCTATCAAGAGTTTTCTTCTTCTTCCTTAGTTATTTTTATGTTTTATTTAAGAGTTCTTAGTTCAAGCATATCTATGGTTGGCTAAATCTCTTAACTAGGGCTAAGAGGTGATTAGGATGTTTATTTTTCTTTAGTTCATGTTTATGTTAAACTTCATTGATTTTTAGTTGATTTTAAGGAATATTTTCAGTTTTCTATGGTTTGTTGTGACTCAAATTATAATAGATGTTATGATAGCTTCGAATATCTTCTTTTTTTATTTGAGAGTGTGGGATTGGTAAATTCTATTGTTCACCATCGTCCCCTAAGCAAGTTAGGGTGATAGAGTTCCTTCTAATCTCCACAATTCTCCTCCATTTAGGCTAGATTAATGAGAAGTTCAGAGATTTGACCATCTCTTTTACCAACTGGATAAGATAGGACTATGATTTCAGTTGATCTCTTAAATCAGGTCAGGCAGCATCTCAATAGCTACAAGTGGATCCTTAGCACATTACTTCCCACCTTTAAATTTATAAATTACAATTACATCCTTTAGAATTACACTTTCTAAATATTCAGATTTAGTTTTAGTTCTTCTTCTAGTTCTACTTCTAGTTATTTTTAGAAACGTACAAGATTAGTCTTTGTGGATTCGACCATAACTAATCAAAAGGTATATCACACTCTTGTAAACATAGGCAGCTCAGTCGATATACTCGTCATTGAAGTGTTCGATAAGATGGGGGTTGATAGGTCATGTCTCCCACCTGTTAAAACCCCACTACACTATCATGCTCCCTGTTACAACCGGGGAAGAAGAAAATCAGACTACCACAATGGTTGAATTCTTGGTGGTAAACTGCCCTTCAGCCTAGAAAGTCATCCTCAGATGACCATCTCTCAACTCCATGAGAGTCGTGGTATCCACATAGCACCTCATGATGAAGTTTCCTACTAAGGATGGGGTCAGCTATCTCTGGGGAGACCAACGCGAAGCTCAGCAATGCTACTCAACCACCCTAGAAAGAAAAACCCCCATGCAGACCCTAGTGGTCAACTTGCTTGATCCTAGGGAAGACTTATCAAAGAGAGGTTCTCTAATAGAAGACCTCTTAACTATTCCCCTCAATGAGACCGAACAGTCCAGATAGGGTTATTCTGGCCCCAGCTACCGCGAGCAGATAATGGACCTCCTTCAATGTAATGCCAACATGTTTGTTTGGTCCCATCAAGACATGTCAAGCATCAGCCCCGAGGTAATGGTTCACAAATAGATTGTGGACCTAGACTGCAGGCCAGTCAAATAAAAAAGGAGAGCATATGAGCCAGAGCGATACGCTGTAATTGCCAAAGAGGTCAGTAAACTTTTGGACACAGGGTTCATCAAAGAAGTCTACTGCCCCAACTGGATCGCCAATGTCGTCCTAGTAAAGAAGTCCAACAGGAAGTGGCAGGTTTACATCGATTATACTAACCTAAATAAAGCGTACCCTAAGAATAGTTTCCCTCTCTGTAGAATCGACTAGCTGGTCAATAGCACAACCGGGCATGAACTCTTGAGCTTCATGGACGCATACTTAGGCTATAATTAGATAGTCGTGCATCTGTGTGACAAGCAAAAGACAACCTTTTTCACTGACAAAGGCCTCTACAGCTACAAAGTCATCCCTTCAGAATGAAAAATGTTGGAGCTACATATCAGCGACTAATGAACAAAATGTTTGCTTAGTAGATTGGGTGGTCCATGGAGGTCTACGTTGACAGCATGTTAGTGAAAAGTGCTAAGCCAACTGACCATGTAGCCGATGTCGGTGAAACTTTTACAATCTTAAGGCAATACTAAATAAAGCTGAACTTGACCAAGTGTGCGTTCGGAGTTAGCTTGGGCAAGTTCCTCGACTTTCAAGTCAGCCAAAGAGGAATCGAAGCAAATCCTGATAAAATCAAAGCTCTGTTGGACATGAAATCTCTTCAAACTATGAAAGAGATCCAATGCCTCACTGGAAGGGTCGCCACCCTCAATCACTTTGTGTCCAGGGCAACTGAAGAGTAATAAGAAGGAAGAATGGACCCCAGACTATGAGAAAGAATTTTATCAGTTGAAGCAGTACTTAGGATCACCCCTACTACTTGTTAAAACCAGAATCGGGAACCCTTGCTTTTATACTTGGCAATCTCTGTGACAGCAGTTAGCTTGGTCCTCATCCGAGAGTTTGAAGGGAAGAAACACCCAATATACTTCGTCAACAAAGCCTTAGTTCCAACAGAAACATGATACCTAGACCTAGAGAAGCTGGCTCTAGCTCTAATAGTCTCATCTCGACATATCCGCCCTTACTTCCATGCTAATGTGATAGTGGTCCTGATTGACTAGCCTCTCCGCCAGGTACTTCAGAGGCCTGAGGTGTCGGGCAGACTCACTAAATGGGTGATTAAGCTCAACGAGTTTGATATCAAGTACCAACCTAGGAGTGTCATCAAGGGCCAGGCAGTGGCTGACTTCATCATTGAGCTCACTGGTCAAGAGAACAAAGTTTCCCTAGACAGCTCGGAAGAACTTCCCAGCTTGACCAAAACATCCAACCAAGAAGGTGAAGCTTTCCAATCAACTATTGTGCCAAATGATATGTGGCTCATTCAGCTAGCCGAGAACGTCCAAGTGACTACCCGAGTGCTTGGACACTATACATGGATGGATTGTCCAACTCCAAGCGTAGCCTAGTCGGAATCATCCTCCTAGCCCACTATCTGACATCTGTCTAGTACGCCCTGAGGTTCAACTTACGCACTTCAGACAACATGGCTGAATATGAAGCGCTACTAGCAGGGCTCAGATTAGCAATGATCATGGGGGCTCAGGTCTTCGAGGTTTGTTGTGACTCTCAGCTTATTGTCAATTAGATCTACAAAGAATATCAAGCAAAAGAGGCATGAATGATTGCATACCTGAGCTAAGGCTTGGGAATTGATGGAAAAATTCCAAAAATGTATCGTCAACTTAATCCCAAGGGCAGAAAACTCATGGGTAGATGCCTTAGCAAAACTAGCATCTACGACTAAAGGGGTCATCCCGAAGATTATCCAGATAGAGTTCCTTGTCGAACCGAGCATTAATTGGGCCAACCAGGAAACCGTACAGCCCGTGCACACAGCTCCAAGCTGGATGAAACCGATCATAGAATACCTCAATGAAGGAAAGCTCCTTGAAGATAAATTAGAAGCACAATGACTGAATCTCAGATCGGCCAAATACGTGATGATTGGAGACATCCTGTATAAAAAAAGGTTTCTTCCTTCCTTATCTTAGGTGCCTTCGACTAGAAGAGTCTAACTACTCCTAAAAGAAATTCACAAGGGAATATGTGACAATCACTCTAGCGATTGAGCCTTAGCCCACAAGGTTATCTGGCACGGCTATTTATGGCCGACCCTTTGAGTAGACGCCAAGTGCTTTGCCCAGAAGTGCGACAAGTGCCAAAGATTCACAACCATTCCTAAACAACCCGCTGAAGAGCTGAACCCTATGAACGAACCCTGTCCATTCACTCAATGGGGGATCGACATCATAGGGCCATTGCCACTGAGCAAACGGGAAACTCGATACACTATTATAGTGATTGATTATTTCATAAAGTGCGCGGAAGCCAAGCCTATGGCTAGAATCAACGAGCAGAAAGTTACCAACTTCATATGGAAGATGTTCACAACCCCAAGTGTAGGGTCGCAATATAGTAATAATCTCGGTAAGACCGAGGTCGAATCCACAGGGACTGAACCTTGTACGTATTCTGAAAGTAATTAGAACTAGAACTAGAAGAAGATGTAATCTAAATCTAGAGAATTTAAGAGAATAATTGTAAACTATGTAACTAAAACTTGTAAAATTCAAAGGTGGGAAACTAGGGTTTCTAAGGATCCACTTGTAGAGATCAGGGAGATCTATGCTTGATTCACAAACTCAACTGGAATCAGAGTCCCATCTTCATCCAATTGGAAGATAATTCATTAAAAATTAAATATGAACTTTTTTTGATCTAATTTTTAATGAATGATAAGTATGAGAACTAGAAGTGACTCCATCACTAAACCATGCCCATTAGATAAAGCAAACAAAAGAATTTCTCAATCCACAACCAATCCGAGAGAATTGTGAGAGTTAGGAAGGATTCCATCATCCAACCATGCCTAAGAGACGATGGTGAACAACAGGATTTCCTAAATTCACAATCCCTATAATAAAAAGAACATACTCAAAGCTATCACAGATCTATTGTAATTTAAGTTACAACAAACCATTAGAAACTAAAAGTATTTCTTATAATTAAACTAAAATCAAAGATAGTTTAACTCAAACATGAATCCAAGCCACAGAAAACATCTCATCAAGCCATAAGCTTCACCTCTTAGCCCTAGCTAAGAGGTTTAACCAATCATAAACATGATTAACTAAAATCTCTTAAGGAAAAAATAAATAAATAACAAAGAAGAAGGAAAGAACTCTTGATCCTAGCCCAGTCCAAGCTCTCTCTCCCTCTCTTGCTCCTCACATCTGATCCCTGGCTGCCTCATCACGTCCTTCTCTCCCTCTCTTTTATAGATATTGGGAGGTCCCAAGTTGGCTAGAGTCGGTCGGCTCCATGCTTACGCAACTTCCTCCTTTTACAGTGAAAATGCGAGAATGAGTTGCGTATGGATTGGTTTTCGAGGAAGGAATCATTCACGCCATTCATTCTGACTCCATAGGAAGGGTCGTGACCCCCTTCTCTAGCATTTAGATGGTCTAGATCATTGATCCAACTATGATCAAGGTCACACAACGGCCCATAGTGGGCCGGTTAGCATCCACATGTCCTTACACACGTTGTTGCACATGTACCTGTGCTAAGATGCTTGGTGGGCTCATGGTCAGCATCAACAGAGAAATCCACTCCATCCATTAGACTCGTGGCGAGATTTCAGTGCGAGATGGACAATTTTGGTTATCCGTTGATGCGGCCCATGGAGTTTTTTCCTCCTGTTGTCCATCCTACATTTGAACTTAATCTTCCGGTGTGTGCATGCATGGCAAGATATGGATGGCATGGCTTTAGTCATTCCGACCATTTGGTTTAAATGGATGGCTCGGATCATCCATCTAATCAAAGGTGGTGGGCCACGATACATCACAGCGGACGTCCTTCTACACCCTGCGTAAGAGAAGAGAGATTATCTCTCTTTTTTTTAATTCGGATGGGTCAAAGTCAGTTTGACCTAACCTGGCATCCAGTGCACTACGAGTGCACTTGCTGTGGTGAACGTGCAGTACTCGTGTGGGCCCCACAGTGCTATTTCTGATAATTCCACACCATTCATTTGCCTTCCCATCTAACTTAAGGGGTTGAGTTCAAAATTGAGGCATATCCAGAGATCAGGTGGGCCCCAAATAAGTGATTTATGGCTGATCTTTTCGTTGGACCACTTCCACAAAGATCCAAAGGCTGAAATTTTACATGTACGATTACTATTCGATGCTCAAGCCAGATATAAAATTTATGCCAAACAGATGGTGGAAACCCTATTATCTTGCATTCAGGATGATTTTTAAGCTTCTTTATCTTCAATCACTTGGTTTTCTCAGATCTTTAGTGTGTGAATTCTTCAATCTCGGTCTCTTAAGATTTTTCCCTTGCCTTAGTGATTCTTGAGCATTAAATCTAAGCTTTTAGTACCCTTTTCAATCCAAGCTCTTAAATTCACCTTGCAACACAAACATAATTAAAATAAATCGTTAACCATTATCATGTTCATAAAACTAAGTAATAAAAAGGGTCTAATATGAATATTTGAGCCTAAATAGAAGAACATCATTTGTCGATTCAGTATCCCGCATACCATCATCTTGGACAATGGAAGACAATTCGATAATGATAAATTTCGTGGCATGTGTCAAAGGCTCGGCATCCAAAATGCCTATTTGTCACCTTGGCACCCTCAATCAAATGGACAAGTTGAAGCGGTCAATAAAATAATAAAAATCATAAATCTTTAATAAGCAACGTTAAATGCCAAAAGTGAAGAGTCGTCCCCTCACCCACTACTTTACACGTGATAACTCCTTATTCACTGTGCTGATCCATGTTCTTGGCCTGCGCCACACATCCATTCCCCATAAGCATGCAGTCGAAAAGTTGTCGCTATAGAGTACAATGCCTCAATCGTGTTAAGTCATCATTGCAAATTTTCCTCGATCTTGTTTCCTTGATAGCTAACAGTTAATGTGTAATGGCCCATCTGTTCGACCCCATTTTTCACTGACTTACTCACTGAGCTCATGATGTAAGCTCATGAAGTAGGGAGCTTCTATTATGGGAAATTGTATTTTGACCACTTTCGAGGTCATCTCGGGTCGATGACCACCTATTCCCGCACCATCTTATTACGAGAAGCTGAGGTCCATCCCTGCGAGTGTAGTCTTCAGTAGCACATGATCCCTAAGTTTCCACCCACTCGTCCCATAGGGAGTTGGATGGCTCAGTGAAGCTAAGGAAGGACCCATTAAGAGTAGATAGGATCGACGAGGAAACAGGTTTAAGCCATGGGTTGGATCAATTCAGCTCAGATCAACTCGGCTTGCAATAAGTCTGTCTTAGATTAATTCAATGGGACCCATCTCTGGTCAATCGATAAAATTCAGCTCGGGTCAGTTTATTTTAGTCCATCTCCGGTCAAACAAAGAGGGATCCATACCATGTCAACCTATGATGTCCCTACTAGAACTGTGCCAACCTACCTCCTTAGTTGAGCAGATGATCTTCCTCGGCTACGTACAATTCAAAAGAGACCACTAACCCTTGTCACTTGCATGTAACTGTCCACCGGGTGATTCCAGGGTAACTGCCAACATTCATCACTCATGCACATCTCACCTAATGGTTAAGATTGTGCCTAAGATTACAGACCATACTGCCCTATGAACACTATAAATAAAAGGCCCATCTATATGAAAGGTACACAGAATCTCTCACTCTAAACCCTTAACATTACCAAACCCAGCTTCTGAGCCTAATTTTGGCATAGGAGGGTCCCTTGCTTTAGCCAAGGTCTCCTTTATCTTCTTCCTATACAGGTGCTCGGAGGTCAGAAAAGGGCATTCCAGATTCTTGCATCAACAAATGATATGCTTGATTTGGTTCTCTCTATATTAGATTAGTTTAGAATTATTTAAGATTACAGGATTGGTTATTTTTGAAATTATTTTTTTATTTCAGATTTTTTTGCTTATTTTGCATGGGACTAGCAAAATGCTAGTTGGGGGTGTGATAACATCTGAATATTATATATTTATCCTCTCAATTACATTAGTTTCCATGCATTTAAAGTGCTTAATTAATTAACTAATATATATATCATACACGTGAGGGAATTCAAGAAACAAAGATGAAATCATGCTTAAGAATGAGAATTAAATCTCTAAAGACTAATCAAGTGAAGACTTGGATGTTTGTATGTCATTATTGAAGAATTCAAATGCTAAAGATTCAAGAAAACTAAGTACGAAGGATGAAGAAAATACTAAAAAATCACATAGTTCATTAACATAAATAACAAGCTGTTCGATCCTTCCCGAGGTCAATTCAGTCTGACTGAATGTGCACAAAATAGTCTAACAAGAAGTTGTGATTTTCAGAGTTAATTCGACTCAACATTCGATCCAACTAAAATCATGTTCGGTGCTGAGGAGGAGAGTTTAGTGTGACCTAAGGGAGACAAAGACTTCAGAAGAAATTTTAGAAAATTCGCCTACAACCGAGAGACTTATTTGGTGTGACCGAAGTGATGTTCAGTGCAACTGAAGCCTACAGTCGGTGCGACTGAAGCACAACAAGGTACAAATTATTGTGCAGCATGCCAACAACACAGTGAACCGAGATCTAATCTCCGGTCTCACCCATAAATGGTAAATAGATAGAAATATAATCTGAAAATAGAATCAAAGAATACAAAACAAACCATAAGACAAGATATACGTGGAAAAACCCTAACAAGGGTAAAAAAC
The DNA here is from genome assembly GCA_037074715.1 of Magnolia kwangsiensis. Classification (NCBI taxonomy): domain Eukaryota; kingdom Viridiplantae; phylum Streptophyta; class Magnoliopsida; order Magnoliales; family Magnoliaceae; genus Magnolia; species Magnolia kwangsiensis. The sequence continues at coordinate 78,529,790 of CM073578.1, forward strand.
TATGGGTGTAAACTTCTACTATGAAGAAAAACAAAGATTAGAAGTAATATACTAATATCTTGATGCTCCCATGCATAAAGATAACCCTTAGCTTATCTTAGAAAACCCTTTCTCATACCTTAGACTAACCCTATGACCTTTATTTATAGTTTAGGCAACTTCCCTTTCGTACCCTTGCGAAACTGCCTCAAAATTTCGTAGTCCATGTGAAATCTGCAAAATGAATTTGCCTAACCTCGACTGGTTGAGCAGGCTACTCGACCGGTTGAGTAGACCCTCGACTGGTCAATCATGGGCCTCGATTGGTCGAGCACCTCAGACCAAAAAATAATTTTCAACACTGGACTTTGAGTCGAGCAGTCACTTGACTAGTCAAGTAGCACTAAATGAGGCTTCACATTCTCAACAATCTCCCACTTGGAGATACATCGCCACTATCCTTTGTTTTCTATATTTAGAGTGCACCACCTCCCCGTCTCCAAGCCTAAAGACCAACCAAAGCTAAACAAAGCTTCAGCTTCTCCCGTGTGACCACCTTGGTCAGCATATTTGCAGGATTCTCACTTGTATGAATCTTCTCCAAAGCAATCGATTCATCTTCTAGTAACAAACGTGTGAAGTGATATCTGATGTCAATATGCTTGGTCCTTGAATAAAAGGCTAAATTCTTAACCAAGTGTATTGCACTCTGACTGTCACTGTACAACTTACAATCTGCTTACTTCTTTACTAACTCTTCCATGAAACCTTGCATCAACACCATCTCCTTGTACACTTCTGTAACTGCAACATATTCTTCTTCTGTTGTACTAATAGATACTATCTTCTGTAAATGAGAGACCAACTGACTGTAGCACTACCCGGAGTAAAGACATAGCCTGCAGTTGTTCCTCTGATGTTGATATCTCCTGCCAAATTTGAATCTACGTAGCCTTGTAGATTAATTTTCGATCCTCCATAACACAACCCTACATCCATAGTACCTACCAAGTATCTAAGGATCCACTTCACAACTTCTTCATGTTCCTTCCCAGGGTTATTCATCAACCTACTAATAACTCCCACTACTTGAGCAATGTCAGGCCTCGTGCTCACCATTGCATACATGAGACTCCCAATAGCTGATGCATATGGGACTTTAGCCATGTATTTATGTTCCTCTTGTGTCTTTACACTTTACTCCTTAGAAAGCTTGAAGTGATTAGCTAATAGAGTGCTAACCAGCTTAGCACCTCCCATACTGAATCGATCAAGTACCTTGGCTATGTACTCTGCTTATGACAAAATTAGTTTCTTATTTTCCTTGTCACGCCTTATCCTCATGCCTAAGATTTATTTTGTAGCCCCTAAATCTTTCGTAGAAAATTCTCTAGACACTTGTCTTTTAAGATCTGAGATGTCCTTCATACTTGATCCAACCACAAGCATGTCATCAATGTACAGAAAAAGGATAATGTATGACGTATCAAGCTTCTTTAAATAGCAACAGTGGTCTGCATGACATCTCCTAAAACTATTTTTTATTATGAAACTGTCAAACTTCTTGTACCACTGCCTCATGACTTATTTCTAGCCATATAAACTCTTCTTCAGTCTACACACCTTGTTCTCCTTTCTTGGTACCACGTATCCTGTGGCGGATGCATATATATCTCTTCTTCAGGGTCCCCATGAAGAAAGGCTATTTTAACATCTAGCTGCTCTAGATGTAAGTCCTTTGTAGCCACTATACTCAAGACCATGCGACTCGTAGACATTTTCACCACTGGTAAGAATATTTTAATAAAGTTGATACTTGCCTTTTATTGGAACCTTTTCACAACCAGTCTAGCCTTATACCATTTTTCTCCTCCTTCAGTCTGTAAACCCACTTGTTATGAAGAGCTTTCTTACCCTTAGGTAGAATGACTAGCTCCCATGTACGATTAGACTCAAGAGGAGTCCATCTCATCATCCATGGCCTACTCCCACTTAATTCGTGTATCTGACTGTAATGCCTCTTCAAAATACTCTGGTTCACCATTATCTGTTAGTAGCAGATAATGTAAGGAGGGTGAGTATCGGATCATGGGTCTCCTCTCCCGAGTAGACCTCCTCACAACTGGTGTCTATGGCTCTGCCCCACTATACTTTTGTGCATGTTAATCCTGTGGCGCTATAACACCCGTGTCTGGTAACTCTTCCAACTCTATGAATTATTTCTCATCGAATTTATTTTACTACACATTGTCCTTATACATCACTTTTTCATTGAAGACTACGTATTTACTTCTTATGATTTTCGTATTCTCTGTATCCCAAAAAGGTAGCCAAAATTATGCTTCCCATATCTTATAAACATGCACCTCTTTGATTTCGCATCCAACTTGTTTATATGCTCTACATCAATGTGAACATATGAAGTGCAACCAAATACATTGAGATGTACAAGGTTCACTTCTTTCCCAGTCCACGTTTCTTCTGGTAGCCCATCATCCAATTGTACTGAGGGACTTCTATTGATGAGGCGGCAGTATTCACAGCATCTTCCTAAAACATCTTGGGCAACCTTGCATGTATTCTCATGCTCCTGGCGTGCTCAAGGATGGTTCTGTTCATGCACTTAGCCACACCATTCTATCACGGTGTCCCTGGAATCATTTTATGATATTTGATTCCATTTACTGTAAAATACTCCTCAAACCTCTTATCACAGTACTCTCCCCCATTATCTGATTTGAGACATTTTACTGTTTTACTTATCTCATTTTCTACCATTACTTTTCACTTCTTAAATACATTAAATACATTAGATTTTTTCTTTAAGAAATAAACCCACAGTTTTCTACTAGCATCATTAATAAAAGAAACAAAATAACGTGAGCCACTAAGAGATGATACCTATGCGAGTCTCCACACGTCAGTGTGTATAAGCTCCAACAGATGCGTCTTTGGAGCTCATCTTATTTTCTTGAAACTTACCCTCTTTTGCTTGCTATACACAGTCCTCACAAAATTCTAATTCAATAGACTTTAGCCCTAGTAGCTTCTCTTTTAACAATATCACTTTCATCCCCTTCTCACTCATATGTCCCAACCTTTGATGCCATAACTATCCATTCACTCCAGATAATGCAACTGCGAGTGAATTATATGATCCTGAAGTCACATACAAAGTACCTTCCTTCTTACCTCGAGATATCACCAAGGCATCGTTTGTGATCTTCTAGGAATCACTAGTGAATGTTGTCACATATTCGGTATCGACCAACTGCCCTACTAAGATCAAGTTCTGTTTCATACTCGGTACATGTATGGCATCCTTCAATTTTAAAGGTATTCCATCTTTCTAACTTATATGAACGTCTCCCTTTCCAATAATATTACACGGCTCTTTATCACCTAGGTAAACTCTCCCAAAGTCACCTGACATATAATCATGCAGAACTTCCTTACAAAGTGGCATGAAACGAAGCACCTGAATCTATGACCCAAGACTCGTTCCTCACATCAAGAGACAAGATCAACACCTCAATGTTACTCTCCTCAGATAGATTCACTGAATCGTTCCCACCTTGAGAGCTTCCTTCTTGTTTCTTAAGCACTCTATAATCACATTTAATGTGCCCCTTCTTCCTACAATGCCAGCACCCATCTTAGTCTTTTAGTCCCTTGACTTCTTCATTGACTTAGAATGTCTATGTTTATTACCTCCTTTGTTCAGCGATATTCCTTTTCCTTTAACGTTTAGAGCATTCCCTGAATCCCTTGAAACTCCCAATGTCTTTCTTCTAGATTCTTCACTAAGAATTAGACTGGCCACATCATCAAACTTTAGCTTTGTCGACACTGAAGAATTGCTCACGAAAATCACCAAACCATCCTAATTGTCTAGCAAACTAGACAAGATCAATAATGCCCTGAGCTCATCTTTAAAAATAGTGCCAACAAATTCTAACTGGCTTGTGACTATATTGAACTCATTTAGATGTTCAGCCATGCTCCCACCATCTGACATCTTCATGTTGAATAGTCATTTCATAAGATGAACCTTATTGGACAGTGAAGGTTTCTCATACATCGTAGCTAGGGCTTCCCTTAATTCTCTTGTGGTCTTCACCTTAGATATATTGAAGGCAACGCTCTTAGACAAAGATAGTTCCACTTCCCTTCATGAGTAAACATCCGCAATCCTGGGAAGGGTTTGAGGGTTAGTCTGGGTAATGCTGATCAGTGAGATAGTAAGCATCTCACGAGGAAGAGGGGAGTAATTGACACTGAAAGTCATAAAGATATTAGTCACTGCCGAATAGTTGAATTCTCCATAATTAAGGGGCTCTTCCTCTGCAAGAGTGTTCACTCAGTCAATCAGGGTAGATACATTTTGTGGGACTTCCTAACTAACCGTAGTGGCTTTGCCTACTACATTATCCTCCTCATCAATATTTACTTCCCATTCCTCTTCCAAGTCACCACTCACAAGCTTCCTTTAGAAAAGTTATTACTGGATGATGATTCTTCATTCTCACTCTCTTTTGATAATTCCTCCTCAGCAGGTTCTTCAATCATTAATTTTTTTCTTTTGTTGGAGGTGTTGGCCCTACTTGTATGTGCTCATACTTTTGCAATGGTAGGGGAGACACATTGTTGGCTCTGTTGCATATAGGGGGAGTGGGGTTTCGTCTGTGAGAAAGTCACGATAGATGAGAAGCTCTACATTTTTGACCTCATTGGTGGTGATATAGTCAAAGAATCAAGCCTGCCCTCAGCACTTTTTATAGTCTCCCTGGTAGGGGTATAAACTGTGGTCACTGGTACTTGTAGAATCGGTTGCTTCCTTTTTCCTATGGGCTCAGAGTTGTAGCTGCAGTAGGTTGCTCTCTTAGTCTCCTTAATTCCACTAAAGGAATGCCATACATAATCTAGCCCTCCAAAGTGTTGGTGGGCTTTACTTGACAGATGGGTTTCTCTAAGGAAATCTTCAGGTAAACTTAGACAAGGGCAGGGGCATGATCCTTCTTCATAATGTAGCCAATCCCCTTCTCGGGTCTATAATTCCTCAATCTTGGCAGAGTGATCCAAACTAGGTAGCTCACTGAGTGGCAATGGTGTACCAAGAAAACTTGGTGGACTCACCATCACATCCAATAACAAGAAGTTTGGACCAAGTGGTGATAGCAGGGCAACAAAAAGTGGGGACCCATGCATACGATCAGAAGTTACTTCCATATCAACTCCCAATTATATGGCCTGACACCATGGCTCCTCATAATTCTAGTAATGATGTCTTAATCCTCTAGGATCATCTAATTAGCCAAACTCACATGTGAATCTACTAGGATAGTATGGTTTGAGCCAGAATTTACTACCCTCCCTTAAATGGAGGCTACTGGATTTGATGCATATAAATAAAATACGCTCGCTTGAAGACAGCGAGTCTTTTTCAATGGCGTCTTTGTCTTCAGAAACATTAGAGATGGAGAACTTGAAGAAATTAATGGACTCTGTCCTCTCAATCTTGTCCACCACTTATTCATATGTTTTCTTGATCATCTTCCACCTTTAGTAGTGCCAGAGTGGGAGGCAATCTGGATTCATGTATGCCTTCTCTGGTTCATCATAAGTCCAAGGGAAGTATATGCCTAACCACCTTACAAAGTAATTCCAGGGTGCATAAGCCGAAGACACTTTGACTATCTGGCTCTTTCAGTGAGTGGCCACATTGCCGAAGGCATGGTACAATGAGCAGAGGATTGAAGGAGCCAAAAATTACTTTTTACCCTCTTTCATTGCTCCTGCGACTACAAATAAAGATGGTATGATGGCATTAACCCTTTTCAAGTTGGGAAGCACCACTAGACTGAGATAGTAGGCCAAAAAAGCAACCAACTCACTGGATGCTCTATATTCTATAGGACCTTTGATCCTTTACTTAAGGCCCTTTAGTACCTGTGTGTGGTTCCCTGCAAAACTGTAAGACTGAAAGAAGTAATATAGTTATTAAAGATATAATGAAGAAGTGTGTGACAAATCTAACCAGAGTAAAGAAAGAAGACATACCACAAGTCTCTAGTAAAATGAGTAAGCCAGATAAGATGCAGGACTTTACGAATGTCAGGAAACTTCACCCTTTCTCTAAAAAGATCGATGGTGATTTTTGAAACATTCGGTTGACGGTTGGTGGGAGAAAAATGTGTAAATTCTTTGTTTGTGGGCACGTATTCATTGAAAAAATGACCCATTATTGGAAGACCAACCATCCTATGCAAATCTCATTGTGTGATGCTGACTTCACCCAAGGGAAGGTGAAAGGAGTTAGTTATGGGGAACCAATAGTTGGGGAAGCCCTTAAAGAAAGTCACATCTTTATAAAAATAATCAGATATAACCTCAATCGCATTAAGGAGACAGATCTTGATTAGAATGTTTGAGTTTTTATTGATTATTGCCTAGGCCCACACATTATAATAATTATAGCAAGAGAAGAAGCCAAGATTCTGACTCTTCTATTCCCCGTAGAGAGTCTATCGTGTGGAAGCGTTAATGCATGGTTTTAAAATATTGGTTGGGGAAGAGATGATGAGGGTTGTAGCATGTCATTAAGAACCGCATCAGAGAGATTTTACTGGTCCTTTCACTAAAACCCTTCTCTATCAGATGACCCTATAAGATTGATATTCTCTCAAAACCTAATAGGCCATATAAATAATCTTGTTGTGTGTCATCTGGTCCATCAGCTCACTGTATAGGATTGAGAGATGGGGGCATAGATTCATAGGGAAAATGACCATCTCGTCCTTAAAAGGATCGGTGAATTTGATAATCTCCTGGTGGACCTTTACACTGTCACAGGTTTCTAAAGACATTTTTCAGTCAACTTCTTAATCTTTTCCTGAAGTTGTTGCCCTTTGTTCTTTAGGTGTTTCTTCTTTGTGAAAGAGGGAGGTAAAGTAGATTCTTTGTCGGACAGTCTGGAATTGTCTGCTCGCAAATTTGTTGTGGCCTTCAGCCAGTTCTCCCAATTTATCTCTTGACCCTCTCACGAGGCCTTTTTATATTCCCCATTATTATAGCTTGACGAATAAGGCTGGCCAAATATGATATCCTTGCAAAAGAATTTATGGGAGACAGACTCAGTTATTTGAAGAAAGAAGGATGTTTGACCAGATTCTGAACCATTTTTCCAGGGTGATAGTTAGTTTGGGGGGCTTGAAGGTTTTGGGATTTTGACCTCTGCCTCCTATGAGATTGATGGGTAGGAGTTGGAGGTTCTTAGGAAGAGTTGGAGTTCTCATGCTCTTTGCCATAAGATTAGAGTGGAAAGAAAAGGCATGATAAACTTTCAGCAAAGTCTAGGTACTTGGGCAAGTTTTTGTCAAAGGAGAAGTTTTTTGCATGATCATGCAATGTAGATCAATAACATAGTCACACAAAGGGGTTCTGTTGCATGATCATGCAAAAGTCTAGCAGAGTTCAAGAAAGAAGTCAGAAACTAAAGTGGATTGAAAGAAGGGGGCCGACTTATATAGACAACGGGACCCGATGAACTATTGCATGGATCTGATCGCGCAATAAGTGAAGCATGGATTTTTGGTGCTGACAAAAGGTTTGATCCCCCATTTAATATTGTAACAATATCAAAGGAGGATCGAGGGAGCATCTGTTAGGGCACAAAAAATAAAATCCACACTAGATGGTTGTGTTACACGCTCGCGCAATAGAGTGGATTACACCACCGTGTAATTAAAGATGAAAATTGCTAGAATGCCTTACAAAGAGTAAATTTATCTGGCTCACACAGAAGCCTATTATGAAATCACATAGTAAGGATATGTTGTGTGACCGTGCAACAACACTTTGCTGTGCGAATTGGATAGTTCACATGTATGGAGGCTTATAAATACCCCCTCTCCCTCTCATTTGACACCAAAGAGAAAGGAACAACAGAGAAATTAGAGAAACATTCAGGAACTTTTAGAGCCAAGAATTGCAGCATTCATGTTTCTCGTGGGATGTACCACGAGAGAATGGAAGGGAGGAGATGCAAGGAGAAAAAGGCTTGCCTATTGTGCGACCGTGCAGCAGGGGTCCCCAATAGCTCATATGTTATGCAACTTTTTAAATTTTTTAGGGATTTATTCTCATATTAACATGTCTTATGAATACCAGCGTGAAACACAAACCTGCTTAATTCTTCTATCTTTATAACGGATGTTATATAAGCTAAGATGCTATTGAAATTATTATTGAATTAGTGTCAATTATGCTAATTAAGTGTACTTTTTTAGAATCAAGGTAAATTTGAGGGATGTAATAAGGATTCAAATTAATAAAATAAAATGATGATTATTCTTTGACCTTTCTTTCGTTATTATTGAATGTGGATATTCTAATCTCTAACCCATTTTTTATCGAAATAATCATAACATAGCCTTAGGAGCCTCAATGGAACATGATAAGATAGGCTATAAGAGGTGCAATGATATTGTAAATATATTAGGCCAAAACAGTAGTGTTTGAATGGTCTCGATCCCATCGACAATCTATCGATGGGTCTCGATGTGTTCAAAAAACCAATCCAACAACCTAATAGATATATTTCTAAATTTTCTGAATGGGATCGAAGGACTATTCGATCCTTTAGAAGGAACTTTAATCCCATCGAAGGGCCTTTCAATCCTATCGATGGAGTCGATAACTAGCTATTGGAAAACTTTTCTATAAAATGGGCATTCGTTTCTTGGACAAATTGATGTTTTTTAGTGAGTTAGAAGCCTTAGTGTATCCCAATACTTCCTAACACTTTTATGCTCTCACTTAAAGGGATCCAAGCCACCTTGCATGTGTTTATTCACTCTCATGAGCATTCTGAGATCTTATTTCCTTACATTATTTAAATGATAGACACCAATCCAATAGAAAAACTATTTTTCTTTCAAACCTCTAGAATTTTAATCTAGGTAAATTCCCCTTTAAAAACTAAGCCTTTAGTTGTATTAGATTCAACCAAACCCCTCCCATTACCTTAGTAGCCTCATTGGAGCATCAAGTGCAAGGTAACCGATTTAAGTAGAAGACTGGCTTCAAAGATCAGGGGAGTACAAGAGAAGCTTCTTAAAGTATATGAGAGTATCAATCAAGCATCTCAAGATGGTGTTACAAAGGGGCTCAATCCGACAAGTTGTCAATTGTAAGAGTCCACATAATCTCTCCTAGTATAGGATTGAGTATAGAGTTTATGATCTAAGCTTACGTAGGTTCTTATGTAGGACCGTATCGCAACTAACACAGGTGAGTATATGTAAGTCCTTGTGTAGGCCTTCGACAGGAGTACATATGTCACGTCTCGTATAGGCCTTCGATAGGAGTGTACATTTGTAAAACCTTATGTATGCCATTGACGGGAGTGTATGCTTGTGAATGTTAGGGATGAATCTATTGAAAACTCTTAAGATAGTGAACAACAGTACACTCGAGGAGAGTATGTCTATCGAGAAGGGAGTAGAGAAACCGAACCACTACATATGCATGTGTTTGTGATTGTGACTTGCGTATATTTCTATTCATGTGTATGTGTTGATTACTTAGCTCGTAAGCACACACAAACTCACTATCTCTATAGATTACTTTCTTAATTGGCATATCCTTTATAGTCTATACGATTGTAATGACTCAAAAAAATCCGTACAGAGACCTGAGTACCACCTCAGGCAGAAATCCCTCAGGACCAAATCCTTTAGAAATTAGACGAGATTTAACTAAGTGCTAAACTAGATTACTTGTGAAATTAGCACTAATCACTTTAAATATGATCTGTAAGACTCAAAACCTGTAGAATTATTAATGCTACATTACCCTAAAATCTAGAATCAATCTCTAAACCCAGTTGCTCTCGAGAGCACCTTGAAACTTTGTATTGGACCTGGACCGCAGGTCGAAAGTCCGATGACTATAAAACTATAGGATTAGGACCGCCTTTCTGGACTTGACTACCACCTCAGAAATCAAGTCCAAAGAGTATCCTGAAGCCATTTCCTTAAGTCCGGAGCGAAGTGTGTGAGAAATGAGAATATCTTTAGAAATAAATTTACATTTAAGTAAAACTGAGTCGTGTCAGTTGCAGACTAAATATAAGGAATCAGATCATCAGAATCTGAACCAAATACACCCTCGGATCAGGGATATTTTCCACTACATGGAAATCTACTTGTGGCCCTGATCGAGTATCAGTAACCGTTGAATTGAAATTGATCCACTGCGGCCGATCTGTAAATCCGATCGGATTGAAAAATTAGTATGACCTAGATCCAAGGTCAGGAAGCTTAAGTCTAACTGCAAGTCAAAAAGGGGCCTCCAGAAGTGCTCCGTTGGATCGGAACAAGTACCCTTTGGCTGAATCCTAAGTATACCTTGGTTGTGGGGCTAATTCCATCAGTTTTAGGCCTATATAAGGACCTTAAACACTCTCTCATTCACTCCATACGAATTTGAGAAAAACCTAGGAGAGAGAAGGGAGTAAAGAGAGAGAAAGTGAGATAGAAGTGGGAGCTACTCCTAGGATTCAATCCCCATTACTCCTCATGCTTAAACATCATTACCGAATCGTTGTTCTAACGATTCCAACCCCCCTCCCCCCATTGCTATCTAATCTCCTTATTCTCTCTCATTTGAGCTCTTAAACCCCTCATTTGAGTCTCAAATTCATGTAAACCCACTAACCCATCCTATTTCATCATTTTCCCTCTTTATCCCCTTTCATTTGAGCCTTTACACCCTCCTTTGAGGATCAAATTCATGGAGACCCAAAGATCTCATCCCTTTCCTCCCTTTTCTTCACTTTTTCATGGCTCTATTCAAGCTTATTATGACCATCTTCTCAATTTCCACCATTCTTTCTCTCATGAGAAAAAAAAGGGCTTCCGTGGATGAAGCTGGGCCTAGTCGCCCCGCTCGCTCGAGGAGACCGAGAGGCACCACCGCGAGTACAAGTGCTGGCAGGGAGTTATAGACTAAGCGGGGTCTTGATCCCTAGGCTCCTGTTGGAAGAGCTTTGTTAGCAAAGCTATCCCATGGAGTTTATGAGGGTCATAGGGTCCTTTTTGAAACACATGTGGATGGGCGACTATTTAGAGAATACTTGTTATTCGAGCACCTGAAAGAGGCCAGGTGGGGTCCACTCTTTGAGAGTGAGTACCGTACAAATGTGAGCACTGTCCGAGCCTTCTGTACCCACATTCGAGAGCCTACGCTAGAGCCCTTACAGTTCAAGATCCCATTTGACAGAGATCGAGAGGCCACAATCAACATTGGTTTAATATCTCGTCTTCTGAATGTGCCACTTAGCGAGGTACATGCAAGTGAGAAGAATCTGAATAGTGCACGTGAAAGGGATCACCACACCAGGTTTCTTTGTGGCTGATTAGTTCAGTGGCAGCCTAACAATAGCCTCTTGGTGACCAATATGATGGGAGACTTTAGCCTACTTCACCACATCTGCACGTTCAATGTTTACCCTAAGTGGAGCAATTGCAGCGAGTGCATGCGTCTGATGGTGGATTTCCTGTACCAAGTAGGGCAGGGAGTGAAGTTGTGCGTGCCTACGTATGTACTGCGACAAATAGTCCTTATTGCACGTTCAAATAGAAGGACTGAGTTGCTCCCCTTCGGCCGACTCATATGCAAGATTGCACTTGAGTTTGGCTATAGACTTGGGACAGAATTGCCAGCGCTGATCCATTATATCAACGATACCACTCTCAATCAGATGAATATCGAGCCATGACAACGACAGGCTCGACTTGAGGAGAGTGAGGATGAAACAGAAAGCGAAGAATAAGAGAGTAAAGGAGAAGGCGGGGCTGAAATAGAAGAAGAAGAGGAATAGGAAGAAGAAGAGGAGGTTCAGGATACAGATGAGAGCACTCCTCCTGCGGCACCGAAGCAGGACACTGATAGGGATGCCGCCAGGGATGCCCACATAGCTCTACTTGAAGAGGGTCAGGCTGTCCTACGACAAGATATTATGGATCTTCGGGGCCTCATGAAACACAAGTTCAAGAAAGTGACTCACACTCTGAAGTTTATCCTGTGCTGCCTGTAGGATAAGGGTACCCCTCCTCCGTCACCAGATTCGGATGCTTAGTCATCCACGTTGTTGCCCCGTTGCTTGTTTACTACTTGTAGGATGTTGGTGTTTTCATGTTGATAGGCTTGGTAGAGTAGTAACGTTTAGGATGTTTTAAATGTTTGAAGTCTTGGTTTTATTAGCTCACATGCATCTTTTGTCATGATTCATGTAACACTGTGTCTCATGTATTATGACAATTTTGGTGAATGAAATGCATGAAGTTGCTTTAATCTGTGTGTGAATGCTACGTAAAAGAGTTTGTGAATATGTTGAATCTGATCTGGGTTGCACTCCATGTTGTATATAGGGAATGCTACCTAAGTTCATGCGAAGCACGACACGCCTCACATTTAGTGATTCAATGGACCAGGCACCTCCCCAGAGTGATGGACATGTGGACCCTGGTTTAGGCTCGGTTCGTGTAACTATGCCTGAGTCTCAGTCTTCTACTGGTCCAACAGTTGGACCGCCATCTTACACACCACAAGTTCGTGAGCAAAATTGTGCATCTTCTTCGACGTAGCATGTGCCTCAGTCGGCTCCACCTATGGATAGGTTGGAACAGTTGTTAACAATGATGCACCAGCAGCAGGAGCAGTAGCAGCTCTTGGCCACTATTACAGGGGCCCTAACTCAGGGTGGGAGTACGACTCCACCTCCACCATCTGTACACCCTACTGGGACTGTAGGGCCTTTTGCTCAGGATGAGGGTGTGACTTTACCTACACCTACTGTATACCCTACGGGGAACTTGGGTACTAGTGGCCTCCTTGAGCGATTCCAACGCTTGCGGCCTCCTACCTTTACGGGTTCTCAGAGACCCAAGGAGGATGAATATTGGTTTGACTGCATCTCCAAGATGCTAAGGATGCTACACTGTACAGAGCCAGAGCAGGTCGAGTTGGTCACCTTTATGTTGGAGAAGGAGGCCAACTTGTGGTGGGATAGTGTCCTGCGGATAGTTGCAGTTGACTATGTATGGACTTGGGCAGTATTTGAGACCCGCTTCCATGAGAAGTACTATCCCCTTACATACTGGCACGAGAAGGAGAATGAATTCTTATGCCTCAAACAGGGAGGCATGTCGTGACAGAGTACGAGCACCAATTTACGAAGTTGGGCAGGTACGTCCCTACTGTACTTGCTGACGCGCAAATGTAGATGTGACATTTTTTCAAGGGCCTGCGACCTGATATCCGCTCAAAGATGTGTTGTGCTAGCATACCCTCCTATTTTGAGCTGGTACACATGTCTATGCGAGCAGAGCAGGACGGGGATTGATTGTCACATTCTCGTGGGCCTATGATCCCTAGGCCACGACCTGATATCCGCTCAAAGATGTGTTGTGCTTGCATACCCTCATATTTTGAGCTGGTACACATGTCTATGCGAGCAGAGCAGGACGGGGATTTATTGTCACATTCTCGTGGGCCTATGATCCCTAGGCCATGACCAAATATGTCGAGCAGGTCATTCCTCGGTAAGAGGTCCTGAACTGACTCTCCTTCTAGGATCGCGACGCCACTAGTTCAAATGAGGTGACCTGGTGTGACATGTACGTATTGTGGAAGACCAGGTCATGCTGTGAAGAGCTATTTTGGGCGTATAAGAGACAGTGGGTTTTCACCGCCGCAGAGAATCGACCGTCCTTACCCTTAGGTTCTATCGGCTCCACCCCTACGGACTGCACGTGCACATCCATCATTTCAATCATCAACACCTCTATTTAGAGTGCCTCAACGGCCCATGGTAGGACTATTGAACTGCCGGCAGCAGGCTCGAGTGCATGCACTTATAGCTAAGGCTTCTGAGGGTGCAGATCTAGCACTGAGGTCATTTGAGGGTACGACTCATATCCAAGGTACTTCAGTTTTCTTACTGGTGGACACTAGTTCCATTACTTCTATGATTTCATGTTCAGTAGTCAAGTGACTGGGGTTGGATACTACTCCTACGAAGGGAGTGAGGTTTATCATCGCAGCTGGGACATTTTCTGATGTTACTAAGATTTTCAAGAGCTGTCCGATAAACTTGGAGAGTAAGATAGTACTATTCGACATGATTGTCTTTCCTCTATTTCATTACGACATTATTCTTAGTATGGATTGACTCGCTAGGATGCGAGCAGAGATTGATTGCGAGGCTAGGGTGGTGACAGCTTATGGACTTGAGGGCACAGCTTTTACTTTCCCAGTTCAAGTCAGTCACCCTTCTCGGTTGAGTTGTTACATTTCTCTATTGGAGGATATGGACAGTTTTCCACTTGTGAATACACCGGTAGTCCAGGATTTTGAGGATGTGTTCGCGACGATCCTTGATTTGCCTCTGCAGCATGAGATCGATTTTACTATTGATCTCGTGCCAGGTGCAGCAACCGTTTCATTATCAGTGTATCGTATGCCTCCATGTGAGATAGAGGAACTGAGGAAACAAATTGATGAGCTAGTAGAGAAGGGCTTCATACGACCAAGTGTGTCTCCTTGGGGAGCACCTGTGTTGTTTGTCAAGAAGAAGGATGGATCGCTACAGTTATGTATTGATTACCGTAGGTTGAACCAATTGACCGTAAAGAACAAGTATCCTTTGCCCAGGATAGACGACCTATTTTTTCAGTTGAAGGGAGCACAGTATTTTTCGAAGGTCGATCTATAGTCAGGGTATCATCAGTTGCGCGTCAAGGATGAAGATGCACAAAAGACTACATTTAGGACTAGCTTTGGTCATTACAAGTTCCCTGTGATGTCGTTCGGCCTTACAAATGCACCGGTCATGTTCATGGACTTAATAAACCGGGTGTTTCAGCCATTTCTATACCGATTCGTCATCATGTTTATCGATGACATTCTGGTATACTCTGCAAGTCGGGTAGAGCATGAGAGACACCTACAAGCAGTCTTGGATACTTTGAGGAAGAACCAGTTGTTCGCACAGTACAAGAAGTGTGACTTCTGGCAGGAGGAAGTCAAGTTTCTGGGACATGTGATGTCCAAGGAAGGGATAGTGGTGGACCTTGCTAAAGTAGTCGCAGTTCAGGACTAGAAGCAGCCTCGTTCAGTTATTGAGGTGAGAATTTTTTTGGGCCTGACAAGCTATTACCGACGCTTCATTCAGGACTTCTCGAAGATAGCCAGACCTTTGTCTCAGTTAACTCCGAAAGACTTGAAGTTCACCTGGAATGAGAAGGTGGGAGAAAATTTTCATGAGCTGAAGGACAGACTGACGTCTGCCCCTGTGCTAGTATTTCCAGAGCAAGGGGTCAAGTATACAATATACACCGATGCATCTCGCATTGGTCTAGGTTGTGTCCTTATGCAGAAGAACAAGGTGATTGCATATGCCTCGAGACAGTTGAGGAAACACGAGGAGAATTACCCTACGCACGACCTCGAGTTAGTAGCGGTCATATTTGCATTAAAGCTCTGGAGACATTACCTCTACGGAGAGGAGTTCAAGCTCTTTTGGGACCATAAGAACCTTAAGTATATATTCACTCAGTGGGACTTGAATATGAGGCAGAGCCGATGGATGGAAACCTTGAAGGACTTCAAGTTTGAGGTCTCCTACCATCTTGGCAAGGCCAAACTTGTAGCTTATGCTTTAAGCCGTAAGAAGGTGATCATATTTGTAGCTCCGCTTATGATTAAGGAGTGAGGTATGCTAGAGTTTATTCGTGACTTTGAGCAGAAGCTCACGGTGGAGGAATCATTTGAGAGCATCGCACACGTTCAGGTGCAGCCACTTATCGACGATAGGATTATTGCAGCCTAGAAAGATGACAAGTGATTGGTTGAGCTTAGAAAGCTAGCTGACGATGATGAGGATGTCGAATGAAGTGGATTTGGATGGGGACCTATGTTATCTTGGCTGCCTATGCATCCCAAACATTCCTGAGTTGAGGCGAGAAGTTCTTGAGGTAGCGCATAATTCAAAGCTAGCGATGCATCCTGGAAGTACGAAGATGTATCGAGATGTGAAGAGGTCATACTGGTGGGACAACATGAAGGCTCATGTAGCAGAGAATGTATTCCGTTATCTCACGTGCCAGCAGGTCAAGGCAGAGCATCACCGACCTCCTGGATGCTTCAGCCCATGCCCATAGCTGAATGGAAGTGGGACTTCATCTCTATGAATTTTATATCAAGGTTGCCGAAGACAAGGAAGGGACATGATTTTATCTGGGTGATCGTCGACCGATTGACGAAGTCGGCTCACTTCCTTCCGATCAGAGTCACGAACTCTGCAGACAAGTTAGTCAGGCTGTACATCAAAGAGATAGTGCGTCTGCATGGAGTTCCTCTGGAGATCGTTTCGGACCGAGACACGTGATTCACATCTATCTTCTGGACTCGTATCCAGGAAGTGATGGATGTGAAGTTAAAGTTCAGTACTGCGTTTCACCCATAGACCGACGAGCAGATGGAACGGGTGAGTCAAATTTTAGAGGATATGTTGTGGGCTTGTGTTTTGGACTTCAAGGACAGTTGGGATGACTCTCCCATATACAGTGTTTGTCTACAATAACAATTTTCAAGTATTGGCATGACTCCTTATGAGGCCTTGTATGGGTGCCCTTGCCGAGCACCACATTGTTGGGTAGAGGTTGGTGAGCGCAGTTTGATTGGTCTAGAGTTAGTACAAGAGACCTCAGAGAAGATTAATATTATCAGGCATTGACTTCTGACAGCCCAGAGTAGACAGAAGAGTTAAGCCAACATGAGGCGGTGATCGCTTGAGTTTGAGGTTGGAGACCATGTGTTCCTCCGAGTTTCCCCTATGAAGGGAGTCATGCCGTTTGACAAGAAAGGGAAGCTCACATCGAGGTTTATTGGTCCATTTCAGATACTGGATCGAGTGGGGGTAGTAGCGTACTTCTTGGCTTTGCCCACACCACGCAGGTGTGCACAACGTATTTCATGTATCTATGCTGAAGAAATACGTTCCTGATCCTTCACACATCATCAGATGGGAGCAGGTGCAGTTGAGCGAGGATGCTACATATGTACTGCGTCCAACGCGTATCTTAAACAGGAAGGAGCAAGTGTTGTGCAATAAGGTGATTTCACTCGTGAAGGTATTATGGACACATCATTCAGAGGAAGAGGCTACTTGGGAGATTGAAGCCGAGGTCAGAAAGAACTACCCTCAGATTCTCGAGGAGTACGAAAAGGTATTAATTTCGAGGATGAAATTTTATTTAAGGAGGGTAGATGTAACGACATGAAAAAATCCGTACAGAGACCTGAGTACCACCTCAGGTATTTATCCCTCATGACCAAATCCTTTAGAAATTAGACGAGATTTAACTAAGTGTTAAACTAGATTACTTGTGAAATTAGCACTAATCACTTTAAATATGATCATTAAGACTTAAAACCTGTAGAATCATTAACGCTACATTACCCTAAAATCTAGAATCAATCTCTAAACCTAGTTGCTCTCGGGAGCACTTTGAAACTTCATATCAGACCTGGACCGCACCTCGAAAGTCCGATGACTATAAAACCATAGGATTAGGACCGCCTTGTTGGACTTGACCACCACCTCAGAAATTAAGTCCAGACAGTATCCTGAAGCCATTTCCTTAAGTCTGGAGTGAAGTGTGTGAGAAACGAGAATATCTTTAGAAATAAATTCACATTTAAGTAAAACTAAGTCGTGTCACTTGCGGACTAAATATAAGGAATCAGATGTTAGAATCTGACCCAAATACACCCTCAGATCAGGGATATTTGCCACTACATGGCAATCTACTTGTGGCCCTGATCGAGTATCAGTAACCGTTGAATTGAAATTGATCCACTACAGCTGATCTGTAAATTTGATCAGACTGAAAACTTAGTATGACCTAGATCTAAGGTTAGGAAGCTTGAGTCCGACCACGCGTAAAAAAGGGGCATCCAGAAGTGCTCCGTTAGATCGAAACAAGTACCCTTTGGCTGAATCTTAAGTATACCTTGGCCCTGGGGCTAATTTCATCAATTTTAGGCCTATATAAGGACCTTAAACACTTTCTCATTCACTCCATACGAATTTAAGAAAAACCTCGGAGAGAGAAGAGAGTAAAGAGAGAGAAAGTGAGATAGAAGTGGGAGCTACTCCTAGGATTCAATCCCCGTTACTCCTCGTGCTTAAATATCATTATCGAATCACTATTCCGGCGATTCCAACTCCGTACTTGGGTAAGAAAAACCTAACCCTAAGCTATTCTAGGGTTTCCACTGATGCAAGTAGCGAAATAACTAACTTAACTCATGCTATAGGTTGTCATTTCATCGTTGATGCAGACTTAGAGTCTCTATCGAATTCGTTACGCTTCTACGGCGTAAGGTGCGGACTATAGATGTATAGATTATGGTTTTTAAAGCTTTCAATGTCGATTAATGATAGATTCCTGACATGGGTGCTATTTCACACGCAAAATGTGATGTCTGTTTTTCGTTTCAGTTTTATACGAACTATGTGGAGTTTAGCGTATTCTTTGTAATTACAAAAAGTACCGTATACGTATGAAATTTGAAAGTGTGCTTGTCATGATTAACTACCATGTGTATACTCTAGCTATGCGTATAACAACTCCTTGGCGAGAAAATTTTCCCTAATACATGTTTGGGCCAACTTACGTTATGTAACCAAATAAGTGTACTCTAAGTGTTTGTGAAAATTCTTGTATAAGTAAGAACTTAGGAGATAGTACTTTAGATGGGTGTTGAGATAGGATTCTCAACTACCCTAGGGATTTGTATGATTTCCTCCATGCAAGTTGTTTAATTTTATCACTTTACTTATGAAATGCATGTGTATGGATTCTTATTTATGTTGCATCTTATAACATGTTTGCTATTATGATTGGACTATATGGTTACTCCTGTTTTGACTACTTCATATTCTTATTGGTTAAGGTTGAATGTGTATGGGGCCATGTTATGGTCCAGGCAATCGGTAATATGCTTTGAGTTCGTGGCTGAGATTTATTCGCCATGTAAGACGTGTTTGACGAACTCGAGCCGTACTAGAGTTGTCGACAGTGGTTTAGCCACACGGAGTGTTTGTGCACTTCATGTCGATCAACTCAACATGCACTCGTGCTAGTCGAGCTCGTCAAGTAACCTGATTGACCTAATGTATGTTCACCATGTATGGACGCTCCTGTTTGAATCTAGGGTACCAAACTTACCAGTGTAATCCAGTCAACCTTGGTATCTCGATCCACTAAGACTCATGAGCTAGACATGGTGGTATGGGACACCGTGGTCAAGCTGTCGACCTACGTTGGGGCGACGAGCCTCCCTGTAGTGACCAGTGAGCAACCTAGACTCGTAAACTGATTATGGTGGTATGGGACACTATATTCGAGTTGTCGACCTACTCTGATTGGTGACGAGCCCTTTATAGTGACCTCGAGTATATCGTAAAACTGCATAGGGGCGACGAGCTTTATTGTAGTATATAGGATATAACTAGACCTGTATTGATTTGTGATGAGCCCTTTACAGGGATCTAGAACTATAATATCATATGAGATTGTCTAGGACTGACAACCCTAAAATGGATCATTGTTTGGGTATTGATATAAGGAAGGTACCTTAGCTTCCCAATCCTATTGTATAAAAAGGACTAATAATAACTCAGTAATCATACTCATAACATCACACTTCATGTGCCTCGGGTTGAAGAGCACAGAGGGAAGAAAGCATGTTGTGACCGTAAGATGGTGTCGCATAAGGGAGTGTAGGCTAGGGCATGCATCATGAAAACATTTCATCCTTGCATTAATAAGAGTATCTATGAATGTCTGATATGTCAGCTTTATCATTACTGCTTGACTGAATTGATAATATGTTAATCTTTGCTCTATGATTCCACTGAGTTGATCACTCACTCCCACGTTCTGGGAAAGTATTCTGAACACCCACCAGACCTGTCTTAGTTGCAGATGACGACGTGACTCAAGAGGCAGAGCCTGATTTCTATGACGATCAGGATGAGTTCTCGTATATGTAGTTCTCCGACGGTTTTACTTAGGCCATCCTAATCGACGGGGATCTAGGGCTTATCATAGTAGTTGAACTATCTCTTGACATTTTAATTTGTGAAATATTACCTGTATATGGTGACTCAGTGATGTATTCATACTCTGGGGTTCGACGGTGATCTTTTGGACTCATATACGCTTATATACATCTTTCAGTCTTCCGCTTGCGTTATATAAATTGATCTGGAGTATGAATTACTATTTTAGTATATTCTCACTCATGTTTAGTGCGCTAATATGAACAATATTCAATCATCATTATCTATGTTGCATAAGTGATGCATTAGAGCTCGGGAGCTGAGCTTCTGCTCGACCCCCGATTTTCAGGGCGTTACAATGATTAGACCCACTTGGGCTTAGAAACCTTAGTGTTAATTGCCTAACTTATTTAAATTGGTAAATTATTTAAGTAAGCATTTGTGGTTTTATTTTTAGAATTTTAAATTGGTCCTAATCATCCCACTCTAGGATTTAACCATAATTTTATACCTCTTCCAAACTTCCACATGTGTGGTAACGCCCCATATTTTTCTAAAGTAGTTTTGGAAGCATAGTATTATATGTTATGTGTGAATTCCCTAATTAATGTGAATTTTAACTTATTGTATAAATAACTATTTATCCATGATGAATTTGATATGAACTCTTTTATAAGAATTAATTAAAATTGTGTTTAGAAGCTCGTAAAAGCATTAGATTTTATAAATTTTCTACTTAAAATTTGTACATAAACGCCCTTAACCTTGACCCTCAATTTGAGATCTTATGGTTCCTATGATTTGATTAATGTAAAATTTTATACCATGCCTGTCTATCATAAATTAATTATACACTTTAAATTTTAGCCCTTAAATCATTATGAAGTGGCCCAATTGTCAAATCATCCCCTTAACCCTTGATTTTGGTGTCCATTGAGTGAGGAAAGTTCGTAAGTAGTCATAGTCAAATTTTTTTCTTCACGTGAATAATTTAGATTGCTCATAATATGGACGAAATGTGAGATGTGAGAACCCTAACTTGATAAGCCTTTCCTTAAAAATGAAGTTAGTAATTTTAAGCTTACCAACTCTATCCAAATATGGACCTTCTAATTTACCCACTTCCCACTGTCAATTGCAACTCAAATTTGGACCATACTTTAGCCTCATATGATTATGAGATTATACCAAATGTGGACCCTTTTCTATGATCTTAGACCGTTGAAAAATGACCGCCTTAAAGCTAGTTCTTTCTTTTTTATGCAACATGTGAGATTTCATATTCAGACTATTCCCATTATTGTTCAACTACCAAACTTTGCTCATTTGTTTACCTATCATGATAACATATTTTTTCAATTTTGGGATCTGATCATCAAGCGTGGATCATTAAATTAAGATCAAGTCCGTTTTGGCACCCACTAGGCCATTTTTCAAGATCGGTCAATCTAAGTTTCGTATTAGTAAGAAAATTACGTATCATGGCTCTATTCAACGACCCTAACACTATGAATGAGTAAAATTTGAAAAACATCACCCAAAATAGAAGGTTTGAGAAAACCCAATCCAAGAGGGATTTTCATACCTCACACACTCCTCTATTCCCTCTCACCTCCAAGGAAGAGAGAGAAAGAGAGAGATGGACATCCACCCTTGGGCACGCCCAAACCTTCCATCATAACTGCCAGTTATGTGGGTTATCTCTTTATAGCTCGTTATTTGAACCCAGGGTTGACAAATCAAAGTATCAAGCTGCGATGAAATAATAATTTAGTAAGAACGAGATCGATCCATAGAGAATTTGATGAGAATATACTAAGAACTTAATTTAAGAAAAATGGTTCGTCTGAGTTTTTCATCTAATAAAATAGAAGAGTTGTAAAAACAATTAATAAAAAAGACTAAGGATCAAGGAATCCCAAATTAATAGACTTTGAATTTAATTCATCTTTTTGAGTCGATAACTCAACTTGAAGTAGATTCCAATCCATTATAATCAGAAAATAACACAGTAATGTTAATAAAAAACATCTAACGTAGATTAGAATTATAATAGGCTTGATCTCTCATTAAGATATAGGTAATTATATTGTAAGGAATTGAAAGCATCTAATTGTAAGGAATTGAAAGCATCTAATGTACCTAGATGCGACACTAGATCAATTAACTTTATAGATTGATTCTTTCTTTAATATAGGAATTCAATCACATCCAATCACAATTCAACATAAAAAATCTTAACTTTCATTGAAAAATGAATTAACTATCAAATATCCCTCAAAAGGTTCATCCCTTAGCCTTAGCTAAGAGATATCCAAGCATGACTAACATCTTAAACAAAATGAAAAGAAAAACTATAAAAATAAACTAGAACCGAATGATTAAGAAGGAAGCTTGATTTCGAAGAATCTTCACAACTCCTAAGTTTCTCACCCGATCCCTAATTCCTCCTTAGAAAAACCTAAAACATCTCTTGATTCACACTGACTTTAGAAATTTTTGTTGAAAATGTGGAGCCTTGTCTGGTGCTACTCGACCAGTCGAGTTGGCTGCTCTACCCAAAGTCCAGCGTTGAAAATTGTTTTTTGGTTCGAGGTGCTCGATCGGTCGAGGCCCATGCTCGACCAGTCGAGGGTCTGCTCGACCGGTCGAGTAGCCTGCTCGACCAGTCGAGGTTACGCAAATTCATTTTGCAGATTTCACACGGACTGTGGAATTTTGAGACAGTTTCGCAAGGGTGCAAAAGGGAAGTTACCTAAACTATATATAGTGGTCCCAAGGTTAGTTTAGGGTATGAGAAAGGGTTTTCTAAGATAGGCTAAGGGTTATCGGTTATCTATGTGCATGGGAGCATCAAGAGGTTAGTATATTGTTTGTAATCTTCATTTTTCTTCATAGTGGAAGTTTGCATCTGTGGTTTTTTCCCCGTAATGGGGTTTTTCCATGTATATGTTGTCTTGTGGTTTATTTGGTATGTTTTGATTCTACTTCCAGATTATATTTCTTTCTGTTTAACGTTTATGGGTGAGACTAGATATTAGATCTCAGTTCACTACGTTGTTGGTGTGTTGCGCGGCAGTTGTTGTCTCTTTAGAACATGAGCTTGCTGGTGCTCTAGATCTAGCCAAACTTATCATTAAAGCTAAGCTTAACATTGTTGCAACCTAAGTTCAGTTTAAATAATATTTGTAAAATTTCATGCTAGCTTTGGGCATTTTAGAATAATTGTATTATATCAGCAATTTCTTAGGGCATATTGTAATGTATTGACAATTTCAGAGTGTATGAGAATTTTAAACTTTTCAAAGAAATTTCAAGTATAAATGGTATGAGTGATTTTATACTTTAGTGTGTAATTATGAATGACTTTTAGCTTATATCTATCCATATTTCAATTGATATTTTTTCATAACTTAAGACATATGATATGATGATAATTTAGTCATTCTAATTTTTTTCTTATTAGTAGACTTCGTATTGCATTCTCCTTAGTGGCTAGGACTATCTTAGAGTTAAATTAGTAGACCTAAGGCACCATCCATAGTTTAGGCTCTTGAGTATTTGGAGAAGCTACAATTTAGGCTCTTGATTAGTTGGAGCAACTATAGTTTAGGCTCGTAAGTAGTTGAAGCAAGTAGGGCTTATGCTAATTAGTCTTTATAACTCTCATGAGTTCGTAAAACCACCACTGCTTGAGGAGTTCACTCACTGCTGTCCATCAGAGGGGTCCATTGAAGCTATCGGAACGGTGAACTCGGTAGGATTTACACATGAGGTTGGCCTCGGTACCTCTCTAGAGTTCATGGGGCTCACAAGGCTAGTTGTAGAGGTACCAAGTCCAAGGCTGTCAATCCATCAATGAGGGGGGAACTCTTACAGAGGTCACCCCTCCCCATGAGTTACTATTAAAATCAAGCCAGGAACCTAGGGGGTCTTATGCACGGTTGACCTATCTATGGATGAACCACAAAACTCATGTTACAGCTCTCTTTTTCTTCACATGTATGACCTGGGTTCATTCATAAGGAGGCATTTTTTTCACCTATTCCTATGGCACTACCAAGAGTGATACATCAGCAATATTATATAATAATTGGAGATAATTAGTAAAGCCTTTTCAAAGCTTGTATATAACCTTATGAAGGTTATAGTAATAATTCAATTGTGGTAATAATTCTAGCCAATTGTCATTCTGCAGCATTATTAACGGTAACTATTGTTTGACAATTATCCTCTTTTAGGATTAAAGGATTGGAAATCTTATCATTGTGTTTGGAGGAATATGTTTAAAGGAATATTTGAAGATCATATCTCTCTTTAACTTTTCTTTTTATTAATCACTCTTTATCCTTTCCTCATTAGAGAAGGAAGGTTGATGAAGATTCATGTTTGCATTTCTCATGAAGATACATGGCTACATATCATGTTGTTATATGACTGTTTGTCTCATTGTGCTTATAACATTGTTGTACCCATTCTACCCCCTTTTAATTGAGAATGATTTTTTAAAAAAATAATCTTCGCAATCAAAACTTTATTCCTTTTAAGGATAAAACCTTTTAATAAAATGATCGTTAACGGGTTTTCATATCTCTTGTCCATTTTGATTCATGACTCAATAAGCCCCATTGGAGTAAACCTCATTATAACATACGAGCCATCCCATATAGGATCAAATTTGCCCCAAGTTCTATAAGTAACCATGATGGGCCTTTTTAGTAACAGCACCATGTCCCCTTTCTTGAAGAATCGATGTTTAACCTTTTTGTCGAAGGCAATGAATATTTATGCTTGATATAAATCTAGATATTGCTGCGCCGCTAGCTATTTTTCATCCTGAGTATCTAACTCCGTTAACCTTATCTTGGTATTTTCATTTCTGTTATTGACTTATGTATTACCACCCTGAGTGACATAATTTGTATTTCGATTGGCAAAATGGCTTCACCCCCATAAACTAATGACTAATGGGTGGCTTTTATCATCATTCAATGAGTCATTCAGTAGCCCCATAAGGCTTCTTGTAGTTTCTCATCCTGGTCGCGCTTATTTCCTGTGACGATTTTCTTCAGAATTCTTACTATCATCTTATTAAAAGCTTTCTCCAATACGTTCGCTAACGGGTAACAGGGGGTCAAAAAGGAATGTTGAATACTGACCTTTTGGCATAATTTTTTCATGTTTTTTCTATTGAAAGGAGTGTCATTATTGGTAATAATTCTTTTTGAAATCCCATGTCGGTATACGATTGCATGACGGATAATATTAGCTACATATTTTTCTTTGACATTACACAGAGCAACGACTTATTTCCATTAGAAGAAATAATCTATTGCTGTCAAGATATACTGGCATCCTCGCTAAGATGGCAAATTAGTGGGGTTAATGACATCCAATTCCTAGGCCACGAAGGGCCATGAAGCCATTGACTGATGCAGGTCTTCAGGTGGCACATGTATGATGTCATTGTGTATCTGGCACTCATGACACTACTTTGTGAAAGCTATCACATCTTTAAACATAGAGGGCCAATAATTTCCCATGTGATGTATATTGTGAAATAGATTTTGACCGGCCTGATGAGCTCTACACTCTCCTAAATGGGCTTCCCATAGCACATAATCAACATTTTTTTTGTTTAAACACCATAACGGCATTTCAATATAGGATTTTCTTTATAACACTTCATCGTTCACGATAAATCTTTTCAACCTTTGTTTAACTTACAGTTTCAACGACTTTTCTTTTGGTAAGATTCCATATTTGAGATAATCAATAAATAGTTACCGCCAGTCAACAATTGCAACTTCTGGCCAAGATATTGGTTGCACTTTTACAGTCTCACTTATAAACTCAGGTGATGGCAAGAATCTTCGTTATTTAATTGTCACCTAAAGAGGGTTCTTATCAAGATAAGAGAGTTCTATAGCCAAACTGGACAATGCATCTGCCTTTGCATTTTTTTGTTGGGGCAAATATAAAGGCAGATATGCATTTTAAGCTAGGATTAGAAAGTCAAAATTGTTACCCTATTTCCTTTGCATTTTCAACATCATAAAACCCTTCTACTAATTATCGCACCTGCTGGCAGTAGGGTAACAATTTTGGCTTTCTTATTTCAAATTTTGTAGTTGACTAGTTTATCACTAGCTTGAAATCCCCAAAGATTTACAAAGCTCGAATTTTCATTTTTGAGCTATTTCCAATCATATGACTAAAGCATTATATTCAGCCTCATTATTTGTACACGTTGCACTCAATGCAAAGGATTATGGCAACAAATTTTCATGAAGATTGATAAAAACAACTCTAGCGCCTGTGCATGATGCTCAGGAAGCACCATCAAAATACATATGTCAAGGCCTAGGTGGCTCAACTAGCGTCACTTGTTCATCTGCTAACTCATTAGAAATTTCTTCACCGTCAGGAACTGGATGAGCTGTTAAAAAGTTTATGATTGCCTGTCATTTTATTACTTAATGATTGCCTATCATTTTATTACTTAGGATGGTGCATAAGTTATTGTAAATTTAGAAAAGTGCATCATCCACTTGGCTAGCCTTCCAAACAACATCGGTCATGTCATTACCTTATAATACAAGTAATAATGTCATAATTTCTGTACAACAAAAATGAGGGCTATGTATACTTTCTCAATGGGAGAATAGTTATGTTCTTCCCCTATTTATGTTCGCCTTGGGTAGTAGAGGGTGTTTTCTCTCTCTTGTTCATTGCGCTGAGCCAACAAAGCTCCCAAAGAACTTTCACATGTGGTGATGTAAAAAACTAGAAGTTTGTCTTTCACAGGCGTTATTAACACCAGGGGTTGTTTTAATAAGTCTTTAATGGTGTCAAACGCATTCTAATATACTTTGTCCCATACCAACTCTACCCCTTTTCATGAGTTGGGAGAATGGCTGGCATCTTCCTGCCAAATTTGATACAAAGCGTCAGACATAGGCTAATTTTCCATGCAAGCTATTCAATTCTCATAATGTTTTCGGTGGTGGCATTTCTTGAATTACCCTAATTTTTCTTGAGTCAACTTCTATTCCTTGATGCTTAATAATGAACCCAAGGAACTTGTCAAAGGATACCCTAAATGCGTACTTTGTCGAATTCATCTTTAGTTATTTTTTTCCCAAGTCAATGAAAGACTAATGATCAATGTTCAAAATGTTCTGCATGGTTGCAGGATCATACCACTAAATCATTGATGTAGCATTCAACATGTTTATGCATCATATCCTAGAAAATATTCTAGATCACTCTCTGATACGTGGCCCCAGCATTTTTTAGATCGAGTGGCATAACTTATAGAAGTATAATCCTAAGGATGTTCTAAATGTTGTAACTTCTTCGTCCACTAGTGCCATACGTATTTGACTATATCTAGCATATCCATCCATGAAAGTTATAACTGAGTATTTTTCAAACTATCAATCAACAATTCTGTTATAGGCAATGGAAAGTCATCCTTCAGGCATGCCTCATTTAAATCTCTTAAGTCAATGCATACTCTGATTTGTCCACTCTTTTTTTATAGACACTATATTAGAGATCCATTTGGGATATTTCACCTCTCTTATGAAGCCAAATTTTATCAATTTACTTATTCCTATATTAGTGGAATTAAATTGGGATGGAAACACCATTATGCTTGCTTAACCAGTTTCTTATCTTTAGAAATGTTAAGCGAGAATTTACTCTGTGCACCACGACTAATCAACAGATTAACATTTGATGATTCTAGGCATTAGTAAGGCCTATAAACCCTTTAGGGCTTCCTATCCATGAATAGAAAATGAGAGAAATAGAGGGGAGAGGGGGCGTTGTTTGTGCCGCACCAAGTAACTCACCCGATTTGTGAGCTCAAGTCAATAGGTCTCAAGCTGTCTGGGCTCTGTGTGGGTCTTAGGAGAAGGTATAAAAGAGGGAAGGAGAAATGAGAGAGAGTGGAAGTTTTATCTTCGTGTCGCACTCCCGTTCGAGTTCGGGTGAGTCTGGTTGAGTCAAACCCAACCCATACAGAGCTAATTTCAATTTTCAGTCATTCAAGGAGCACATTAGTTGAGAGAAAAAAAAAGAAGAAGAAGAAGAAGAGAGGAGGGGGAGAGAGAGAGAGAGAGAGCATAGAGAAAGGGAGGGACAGTTTTTCCTATTGTATTACACCACATTGAGTTGAGTCGAGTCAAGTTAGGCGAGTCATGGTATCTGGACCAAGCCTAGACCTTGTAAAAGTCCAGTAAAGAGGGGAAAGAAGAGAAACAGAGGTGAGGGGAAGAAGAAGATCAAAGGTTGCAGAAAGAGAGTCATCTTCCTTGCCACATTGGGTGACTTGGACCAGGTTTGGCATCTGGGTCGAGCTCAATATGAATCCATCCCCTATCCAACTAAGTTAGAAGAAGAGAGAGAAGGAAAGAAGGAGAGAAAAGAAAGGAGAAAGGAGGGCTGCTGAGTCGTGATTAAGTCAACTCAACTACCTATCGAGTTACGGGTCAATTTTTGGTCTGGCAACCTTGCTGGACAAGTATAAGGAAAAGGAGAAAAGAAAATTGAAGAAAGGGAAGAAGTAAAATAAAATAGAGAGAGGGAGTTTGAGTCTTTGGTTGCTGCCAAGTCAACTCGGCTGAAACCAAGTCCGTTTGGGTTGAGTCTAATCGTGGGCTATTGAGGGAAACAAAGAAGAAAAAGAAGAGAAAGAGAGAGAGAGAGAGAGAGAGAGAGAGAGAGAGAGAGAGAGAGAGAGGAAGCAAGAAGAGAGAACGAATGAAAGGGAGAAGAAGAGATGAAAGAGTGTCGACTCAGCGAATCAATCCAAGTTCGACCCAAACCTGAATCGTTTCAACAATATTATGAGTTCATTGGGACAAGTGGTGATTAGAGCTTAGTCTAGTAACTGATGTAGACTCGACCAGCTTCATAGAAGCCCAATTTGGATCCAAGTTGAGTTGAGTCGACTCAATGATTAAGGAATTTGAATTCCAAATGTTGTGGTTGGATCTTGAATATATTCAAGTTGGAGATCAAATTACTCTTGATTGAATTGATACTCTTGATTGAATTGAGGAATAATGCTTCTCCTCAAATCCTCATTTCGAAATCTATCCAGAGTGGGTCGCGACCACACTCTAAAGTGACAACTCCCCCTTTAAGCTTCCCACTTAAATCTGTTAATCATAATATAGACGATGCTTTAATCACTTACATTTAATATCTCCTAAGTTAGTTTATTAATCTACTTATCTCACCATGTGAATATGACAATTTGATTGCAATTGACTCATGTATTGTATAATTGATATGTCTCTTTAATTTTATCAACATGAATGGTTTTATTGTCATATGTTATCTCCAGTTATAAAATTTGTTGTTTAATTAGATGTATGCCACTTGTGATTACTTAATGGATTGAATTTAACTCGTGGACTTTCCATCTTGTAGACCATTTGTGCCCTATGTGGCTTTAATCACATATATGCCCTACGTAACTTGGATCACACATTTGTCCAAAGTGGCTTGGATCACATATTTGACCTACGTGGCATTAATCGCATATTTTTCACTTTATGGCTTTGATAGAATATTAGTGCCCTTTGTAGCTTTGATGGTTATATTTGTATAAACTTGTTGATTTTCAGGTCATTATGCGAAGTTTGATATGATTTTCGAGTAGAGCTGAAGTTCATTATTGATTTTCTAAGCACCTTGTGAAGTTCATATGATTTATGAATGATGCTGGAGTTCATAAGTTAATTCTCTCTTCATCTTGTGAAGTTCAATCATATTGAAATTTACGGGTAAAGTTGAAGTTCATTTATCAATTTTCTAGTCTCCTTGTGGAGTTTATCTGCGATATGATTTCAGGAGAAGTAAAGGTTTAAAAGTAGATTTTCAATTCATTTTGTGAAGTTCACTTGTATTGTGATTTTTTGAGTAAAGCCGAAGTTCACATGTTGATTTCCTAGTCACCGTGTAGAGTTCGTATGATTTTCGGGTGAAGTTAAAGTTTAAAAGTGTCATTGTTTGTTAATGTACATGAATGTTAAGTCCTAGAGTCAAGTGAGCCCCATATGAAGACTATAAGACCAAAGACTCACCAAGTTGAAGAAGTTCGAGTGCACTATACATGTAATATCCTGAAATTTTGCTATTTTGGATTGTCAAAAATCCTTTAAATTTTTTTTATAACTAGCCACATTGTCACTTATTGACCCTCGACACTTGAGGTGAGCCTATACATAGGTAATACTAATAAAGAACTACATAAATTTGATTAACCAACCGTATGAAGCCAACGAATCTGTCTGATCACTTAAACCTCAAGTCTAGCCTCGTGAATTATTCATCTAGGGTCCAAATCTAACCGACCTATCACTGATTAATCATGACAACCGTAAGTAAATTAAAGATCTACCCAAAGCCTAGCTAGCTATGGCCCAGATCTTAACTAATGAACCAAGTTAACCTATTTACTCATTTAACCTTAGAACCAATAGTTTAGGATAATTATGATCAAATCACCATTTTTGCTAATTTTAAATAGGCCACACCATGAACTTAGTTAATCCAGACCATAACAACTACGCCCAAGAAATCTCCCTACCCAATTCATTCAAAAAATGCCCCGATTATCAGAACGACCTCCAAACTGCTCGTTAGTGGCCCACTAGTTTCGAAATTATAGAATAATGTTCATCCCATTGGGCTTAACATCCATCACAGGTGACAAATCAAGATAGTACCCGGAACTGCTCAACTTGGGTCAGAAATCAAGTGCTTGAAATATGAAAATCTCCTAAGATGAAATATGAAAACTAAAGTGAAATAAACCTTCCACTCTTTCGAGAAGTTGTGAATTTCTCACCATTAGATCGCAACCAAACTCGAGACATGAGTTAAGCATATTTTTCTAGTCATATCCATATAACCGAGGCCCTGATTGAACATCGGTGTTAATAGCAAATCGGGCCCCTATAATCAATTGACTCATTCGTTTGCCACCAAACTTGGAATAACCCTTCATCTGACCATGTGGCACATGCCCTATAACATAAATGGGCCAAGGGGCCATTGAGATGACCCCAAGGACCAAAAATCAACCTTCTAAGGGTTTGCGTGTTAAAATAAGAGTTCCTAGGGCCATTTAGATAAATTTTCAGGCTATAAAAGTCCCAAAAATCTCTCTCCCACTATCCCATAAGAATTTTCCTAAAAAGTGAGGAATTCACCCTCCTACCTCAACTCTCATCGGAGCCCATGACACCGCTGCTGTAGGAGCAGACCACCAGCCATAGAAAGGTAATCAGTCTAGCCCCTTCCAAATTTCAGGTGCTCTAAACCACTTGCATGTGATCTAACATGCAAACTCTATCGTCGGGAGGCTCCAGCACACCAACCCGCGGGACCAGCACCTTGGAAGTGACTCTGAAAGCCATCGAACCATATCTAGGTGGCCATTTATCAAAACTAAGCTAGATTTAATGATTTTCTATGAAAATCCTGTTGTGCATATTGTTTCCTAAAGGAATCAATGGTAGATATTCACTTAAAATTGATTAGACTTTATTAGAGGGGAAGTAATTTAGTTCCTAACCATCTAATGTTTACCTTGTTTGAATTCCTTTCAACTATGAGAAATCAAGTTTGACTCATCCCCAAACCTGGGGTAATTTGGGAAAAATGTATTGCATGCTTTCCATGTATATGAATTGAGGAAATTGATGGCATAATTACATACATGCATGTCTAAATTTTTACAATTAGGAATATTATATGGTCCTCTTACAACATTAAGTAAATTAATATTCTTACATGCTTGCCTAGAACCCTCTTACAATTTGATCATTAGTAATATCTAATTTATAATTCTGATACTTATGCATACGTGAATTCCACACAACTATAAGTAGATCAAATTATTCCTTTGTTTTAACTAGATATTCAATCCCCCTTGTTGGGTTGGCCAGCAAACACCGAAGTCATAGTGGTAGCCCCATCAGTAGGGCTGTCCAACAGCCAATGTGACTCATTTAGTTCGAGTATGGATAGCCGGCAATAGTTAGACTACATGGGATGCTCGCTCCCAATGCTGTGAGTTCTGCAACTCACTTGAATGCGAAAATTGGCTCACTAGCTAACCAACCATGTGTCTTAAGCATGTATAGTCATATCTGCTTGAATCTGAAGCACCCCATACCTTTGAGAGGCCTACTGATAATGTAACACCCCAGATTTTTACCAACTTGGAATTAGACGTCCTTAGGCAATGGGTCAACCATGTTGCTCTCAAAAATCAATCCTAAAGTTTAGAAATCGCTTTTCAACCAATTTCCTTCAAAATCTCACCTTTCACCACCTCATTCTTTGAATTTCTCCAAGTACTTTCATATTAGATACAAATCTTATAGTTTAAATGGTAAAGAACTATACTTAAACTAAAACTTACTATAAATGGTTCATACATGCGTAAAATGGGAGTTTGACTATGGAATTTTTAGAATCTCATGATTTAGATAGGTTATTTGATTGGAATAGCTTCTTCTACCTCAAAATCATATATTGTACGTCGTGTAACTCATTCCGGTTTGCAAATGAGACTCGATAAACGTCTTGACGGACTCGTGGGCCCAAACGACTCAATTCGGGGGATCCAAGGTGGGCCCCACATGTTTTCGGCATCCCCGGGGGGTGAGGACCTCGTCCCTCGGGCGATTCCTCGCCAAATAGGTCAGTGACCGGCGAGGACCTCGCCGGTTTGGCGAGGCCTCGCCAACCTCGTCCGTACAGCGGTCTGGCAGGCCGATTTTTGCACGTTTCTTCCAACTTTGAAAAATCATATCTCCCTCGTTATAACTCTGATTTAGGTGATTAAAAAACTAGATTGAAGATAAATGAGTCTAGTTTTATATAAAAATATGTGAAAAATATAGGAAAATACTTAATATAGTTTAAAGTAGGTTGTTGTGACAACTGTTCGAAAATCACTTGTTGGACAGCTGCTACTTCTGAAAATTTTAAAATTTTTATACAACTAGAAATATTATGAAATTTTGTAGATTTAGGTTAAACTTGATGATAAATCACTATAAAAATAATTAAAATAATATGATAACTAAAAGTGCCTAAAATGGGGCATAGAATGGCCCTAGGACCGTATTCTGCCAATTACACTAGAATTTGGTTATGTACCAAACTAAATACTCAGTAGAATTAACATGAACCACTTTTAATATGAACTACAAGACCTAAAATGAGTAGGACTGCTAGTACTATGTTACCTAGAAACCTCTATTCCCATTTACTCTTGGGAGCACTTTGAAACTCCATATCGGACCTGCATCGCACGTTGAAAGTCTGATATCTATGAACTTAGACCATTATGACCACCTAGTTGGACTTGACAATCACTTCTAAAATTAAGTCCAAACGATGTCCTAAGACTGTTTCCTTGAGTCCGAAGTGAAGAGTGTAAGAAAAGTGAATTTATTTAGAAATTAAATATAAATTTAAGAAATCTAGCACATGTCGCTTGCGCGACATTTTTAAGAATTTTGCACGTTAGAATTTGACCAAATTTCACCCTGGGATCAGGAAAGTTGGCCCTTACATGTCATAGCACTTATGGCCCTGATCGAGTTTCGGTGACTGCTGAACTGAAACTGGTCCGCCACGGTCGATCTGAAAATCCGACCGGACTGAAAACTTAGCTTGAACTAGATCCAATATTAGAGAGCTTAAGTTCGACCGCATTCAGCAACAGGACCTCCAGAAGTGCTCTGTTAGATCGAAACAGACCCGATTTGGATATAACATAAGTATAACTTGGACCTAAGTCTGTATTGGTGAGTTTTTAGCTTATAAAAGGGCCCTAAACCCTTAGCTTTCTAACCCATACGAATTTAGGAAAAACCCTAGGAGAGAGAAGAGAGAAAAGAGAGAGAAGTGAGGGAGAAGTTGGGGATTTCTCCTGGGATTCTTCCCTGCTGCTCCACGTGCCGAAGCCATCCACCTGCATCATTATTCCGATGATTCTGTCTTCATTCTAGGTAAGAAAACCCTAAACTTAACCTGTTTTAGGGTTTCTATCGATGCAAGTAGCTAAGTAGCTGACTCACCTTGTGTTATAGGTCGTCATATCAACGTTGACGGAAGCGTAGATACCTATTCAATTCATTACGCTTCTACGGTGTAAGGTGCGAATTTTAGACGCGTAGATTACTTGTTTTCAAAGCTTTCAATGCCGCTTAATGATAGATTGTTAATAAGAATGTTGTTTGACATATAGAACATGCTGTCCGTTTTCATTTCGAATACGTACGAAGAATATGAGATTTAGGATATTTTAAGTATTTGTAGGAAATACTGTATGCGTACGTATTTTTCTCATATGATTACCATGAGTATTTACCGTGTACCTATATTAGTTGTACGTGTATGATCTGTTTGGCGAAGAGATTCGCCCTAATGCACATATTGGCGGACATATGCTATGTAGACTAATGTGTGTTGACTAAGTGTTTGTTGAAATGCCTAAATCAATATGATTTATGCTTGCCATATGTTTTGAATGTAAGAACATGATTGTTGTGTATTAGACAACTCCTTGATATAAGGATCGGTCATATTATATGTTGAAACCAACATACGTCAAGTACGTTGGAGTTGAGTAGTCTAAGTGTTTGTATAGATGTATGTATTAGTAAGTATTGAGTAGATGGTGTTGTAGATTAGTGTTGAGACTGGATTCTCAACTAATTTGATGATGTACATGATTTCCTCCATGCTTGTTGTATTTCAATTGATTACCTTATGTGTGAAGTACTCATGTATGGTTAACTGCTTATGATGTATGATATAATATGATGATAACATGCTGAAATTTCTTGTATTTCAATTCTGTCTCTCTCATATGATTATTGATTTAGATTACATGTGCTTAGGGCTATACTCTAGTCCAAGCAGTGTGTAACAGTTTAGAATTCGTGGTTGGATTCTATTTGCCATGAAGGATGTGTATGATGAACCCGAGTCATACTAGAGTCGTCAATAGTGGTTAGGCCACACGAAGTGATTGTGCACTTCATGCCGGTCGATTCAACGTGCCCTCGTGCTAGTCGGACTCATCAAGTAACCCGATTGACCATTGTATGTTCACCTTGTATTCATCATAACTGCTTGAACCTAGTGTACTGAACTTACCAGTGATAACCCTAATAACTGTGGTACCTTGATCCACTAAGACTCATGAGCCAGGCATGGTGGTATGGGAAATCATGGTTGAGCTGTCAGCCTACGATGGGGCCACAAACCTCCCCATAGTGACCAGTGAGCACCTTCGACTCATGAGCCGGTTATGGTGGTATGGGATACTATATTCGAGCTGTCGGCCTACACTGATAAGGTGATGGGGGAACGGTGCAACGACTGCATGCAACAGAACTAGCAGCCCTTTGTAGTGACCTCGAGCGTACTCTGAGTCTACGTGAGGCGACGACCCTTCCGTAGCAATAAGAGTACAACTACGCCTGTATTGATAAGGTGATGGGGGAGCGGAGCAACGAGTGCGTGCAACAGCCCTGGCAGCCCTTGTAACGACCTAGAAATATATCATCGTATGAGAGTACTAAGAGTGACGGCCCTAGACAGGATCCTTGTTGAGAATGATATAAGGAAAGTACCCTAGTTTTCCAATCCTGCTGTATGAAAAGGACTAATAACAACTCGCTAATCATATTCATATCGCACTGCATGTGCCTGGAAGATGTGGAGCACTGAGGGAAGAAAGCATGCCGCGGATGTAAGATGGTGTCGCATGAGGGAGTATGTCGATGAGGGCATCCATCATGTCATTTTATTCTTGCATTAATCAAAGTGTTTAGGAATGTTTAATTTTTGCTTTACCATTATCGCGTGATTGATTTGATAACATGTTAACCTTTGCTCTATGATTCCACTGAGTTAGCTACTCACTCCCACGTTATGGGACGGTGTTCCGGACACCCACCAGTCCCTATTTTAGTTTCAGATAGTGGCAATGATTGCGAAGCAGAGCCGGACTTGATCATGATGATGAGGATCCCTCCTATATGCAGGTTCTGATTGATGGGGTTACAGGGTTACTAATTAGATGCCAATACACTTAGTATTTTACCTTTTATTTACATACCCATGTATATTCTCTTCTTTCTATTTTGGAGTATACATGTATTTAGTTAACCTGGTAACATGTTCACACTGTGGAGACTTATAACAGTTCATATATTTTATATATCTATCACTTCTTCCGCTTGCTAATTTAACTGTCTCTGGAGTATGATATGCTGTTTTGGATTAGTCTCAATCTTGTTTAATGTCATTCTATAGACAACATGCATTCATCATTATCTATATTGCATAAGTGACGTTTTGGAACTCAGGAGTTGAGTTTTTACTCGACCCCCAATTTTCAGGGTGTTATAGATAACCTTTATTAATTTGATTCCACTAAGACTCATAAGCTGGGCATGGTAGAATAGGACACTTTGTCTGAGCTATCAGCCTATGCTGGGGTGATAAGCCTCCCCATAGTGACTAATAAGCAACCAAGTCTTGAGAGTCAGGCATGGTGGAATGGGACACTATATCCGTGTGACCAGCCTCCTCGTAGTGACCAGCGAGCACAAAAGGTGACAAGTCCTTGTTTGAACGGCCCCATCAAATTACCCATCTAATGGTTCCATGCCAGAGTACCATTCAAATGACCTGGACATAAATGGAATTGGGTGGCGAGCCCTTCCCTATGGTGATTTCTTTATGTGACAAGTCCACACCTCAAAACTAAGTGGTCATACTCAGTGTTTGGGTGATGACCCATATAGAATTGATCCTCATACCTTTAGGTATCATGACTTACCTTTGGAATTATTAATTTGGGAGACAGAAGATACTTAAATTTGGATCATGGATTGCAGGCTCAGAGCTATGGCCGCCCTGGGCCAAGTGATCTAGATATGGTTATTGATTAAATGAAGGTGTTTCAGCTTCCCCAATGTTGCTGGATGAACAGACTTAATTAAATACTTGACTAACATGAATATTCATAGCATTACATTAGTTAGGTTTGCGACTCAGCAGTCGAGGTTGCCTTATGAGGGAGTGTTCGACATTGCGAACATAAGATGGTGTTACTCGAGGGAGTGTTGGATGGTGAGGGCATGCATCATATCATAATAAAATGAATATGTATTAATAAGAATAGTTAGGAACTGTGTGTTAAATGCTTTCCATTAATTACGCCTATAGAATTGATAACATTTTATAACTTATTGCTAATGGAACCCACTTAGTTGATCACTCACTTCCACTCTGGGATGGTGTTTTAAAACACCAACCAGACGCTTTCATAAATGCAGGTACTAAGAATCTGATGCGCTGGACGAGGTGACCATAGACTCAAGGGAGGAGCCCTCCTATTGCCAACTCATGGGTGGGCCTCTATAGTTGCCCTAGGGCCAGCAATGGGGCCATAGGGTAGGATTATTTTTGTATATTTTTGCACATTTATATTTTTTAACTGTAACTTTCCTCAGTTGTATTCCTGTACTCTAGATATAGACATATTTCACTTGTCAACTGATTTACTTACATTAAAATTTATGTTTGTTCCAGGGTACATCGCATAGTCTCTTTCAATTCTACGAATTGCTCAAATTTTAAGTGAAATGAATTGTAAAATCCCTCTTCCACAAAGCATAAGTGGCACCGAGGATGTTGGGAGTCGAGTATATACTCAGCACCTGAAATACGGAGCATTACAATATAGGTATATTAAGCCTCGCTTCCCAACCAAACCCTATTAAGTAAAAGACACACTTAAAATAAATCTAAACTTGCCCAAATTTATTTTTACAAAACCCCTGGTAAGCGTAGATTGGAGTTTGTTTAAAGTCTATGGAGATAGAAACAAAATTGGTAAATTCATGTTGTGTGACTTACAATTGAATTTGCAATCGAGCAGCTACGATGATATCGAAACGGAGGCCTATCAGTCCAACAACCAAACTGTGAAAATCATGGATAAGTTCGATAGAAATGAAGGCAGTTTGATGACATCGATATAAGCCCAAATATCTCGAGCAAGCTTTGAAAAACTCTAAGTATACTCGATGTAATCGAATCCCTTTCGATGACATCGAAGTAAGTTGTCGATGGCATCAAACACTATTCGATAGCATGAAAAAGGGACCAGTTTGTCCAATAAGCTTTCAAGGAAAAATTATATATTCTTGATGGCATCAAAGGCTAGTCGATGACCTTAAAATTAAAATTTTAATGGCATCGAAAGGTTGTTCGATGACATCGAAGTAAGTTGTCGATGGCATCAAACACTGTTCGATAGCATGAAAAAGGGACCAGTTTGTCCAACAAGCTTTCAAGGAAAAATTATATATTCTTGATGGCATCAAAGGCTAGTCGATGACCTTGAAATTAAAATTTTAATGGCATCGAAAGGTTATTCAATAACATCAAAGTATGGACAAAATTTTCTAGTGAGCTTTCATAGGAAAATCAATTTATTCTTGATGACATCGAGAGGTCTTCGATGACATCGAGATTCAAATCTCAATGGAATTAAAAAAAAGTGGTCAAACTGTCCAGCAACTAAAGTGCATTTTTCAAAGAAAATCTCGATGGCATCGGACAAAATCTATCTTGCACCTATTTGAAAATCTTGGTGTAGGTAGTTGAAGACATCGAAGGAAACATCGTTGGCATTGAAGACCCTTTGATAGCATCAAAAGCAACAGATTTCTACCCTTTCTTTATTGTTAGGATTTGTCTTTATATATCCCTTAGGTTTCTTTTTATGCTTTTAAATGAGCATTGAAGAGAGCTTTGAGATAGTGATTACTAAAGTTAATACCCTTACTCTCAAGCCCTGTTTCCCATAAGAATTCATCATTCAATCCATGGCTTAAAGGCATTTATTGGTATATTTATAGCCTGGATTAAACAATGAACTCCGACCTTCATCAATCTTCCACCAGCATCTTTAATGATAAATCATTGTGTTGGGATAATTGAATGCTTAATATTTGGGAATCTTCTCTAGCTCTTAAAGACATATCATAAACTAGAGTAGATTGAACCAAATCCTAACCTAACAACCTCGGTACCATGATTGGAATATCTACAAGAGGTTACAGTTCAAAGGAGCTAAAGATTCTTCATCACAAGGAAGATCTTCAACAACATGTGCTAAAACGAGGCTCACTCACTTATAAGTAAGTTTTAGAGTCCATTGATTCCTAAGCCCTTCCATTGAGTCTGAAGCCCTTTCCTTGCATAGGATCGGGATTCAAAGCTTGATTATTCAAATTCACTATAATCTTTCATAGGCATCCAACAAGAAAATACGTGTAGGGTCCTTGTGTAGGATCTACTACCTTATGTAGGCATTACCTTATGTAGGCTTTTGTGTTTGCCCTATGTAGCCATTATAAGTTGCCTTGTGTAGGCACATAGGGTTGTCTTGTGTTGGCACCTCAGTTAAACTTGTGTAAGTTGTAAAGGTTTATGGTTAACCTAATTTTAAACCATTGGATAGTGAAATTTGGTACACTCATAGGGATGAGTGCGTCCACTGGGAGTGTAGTAGGCACATAGCCAAACCACTATATATCGTTGTGTTTGTGATGCTTGATCTCAATTTTGCTTTCAACTATTCATGCTTTGTTTATTTTATGCACTCAACATGTTTGATAAAATGTAGCCTTCATATATTCCACTATCCTATTTTTTATTGTGCTTGATTGTTAATTAATCCTGCTTATTAGTGCTTAGAAGTTAATATTCGCATTAAGTAGGATTAACATTTTTTAAAAGTTCTATTCACCCCCCTCTTGGACACTTGGGCATAATTTTGTACTTCACTATTAGCAGTTTACCACATTTTCAATTGGTATCAGAGGGTGTTCCTCTTGAAGGGTTTAACAACCTAGAGAGAGATCCTTACTAAAGTTAGAACAATGGAGAGGGAAGATCGGTCTCTCGACCTCATAACTTTGATGGTTTAAACTATGCATACTGGAAAGGTAGGATGAACATATTTTTGTAATCATTGGACCATGATGTTTGGGATATTGTCGAGACTGGATGTGTGTTATCAATGGAACAAGTTGTACTTAATAATGGCATTACCTTCTCTCGACCAAAACAAAAGGCATTTTGGACCAATTATGAAAAGAAAACGAAAACGTGTGATGCTAAAGCTATGAATGTGATTTATTATGATGTTTCACTGGAAGAATTCAAATGTATATGTATGTGTGAAACATCTAAAAAAGCATGGGATTTATTGAAAACCACCCATGAAGGAACAAACACCATAAAATGCTCTAAGCTATAGCTCCTAATAGTCCACTTTGAAAACATAAATATGGAAGAACATGAGAAATTTATGGAGACACAAAGCTAAATGACATATGTAACTCCATGTGGGGACTTAGAGAGAGGGTTCTGGTATCTAAAATCTATAGGAAAATCTTGAGATCCCTACCAGAACACTTCAATTCTAAACTCACCACCATAGAAGAGTGTACAAATATTAATGAATTGAAAGTAGAATACAAATATTAATGAACTAAAAGTAGAAGAACTCATAGGTTCCTTATAAACTTTGAGCTACACTTTAAAACTCCCACAAAATCCAAACATAATGTTCTCAAAACCTCAAAAAACAAAGTTAAATCTGAGGACGATAGTGAAAAGGATGATGGAGATGAGGAGGTGGCTCTTTTAGCCAAGCGATTTAAAAAATTCTTCAACAAGAACCATGGAAGGACATTTAACAATAAGGGGAAACAATCAGACCATAAGCGCCAAATAGGAAAATAATTCAAAAAGTCCAAGGAGTCCCAATGTTACAATTACTAAAAGTATGGCTATCTATCTATTAAGTATCTCATGAAGAAATTGAAAGGAAAGGTTATGGTAGCCACATGGGATGACACCAAAGACTTAGGATCAGAAACATGTGAGTCTGAAAGTGATGGATACAAAAAATCCTTAAAAATTCTGAAATTACGGTTTAGACCGCTATTAGAAGTGTTGAATAGGTCAAAGTGTCCTAGAGGGGGGTGAATGGGACTTTATAAAATCTATGTCAATTTAAAATGATAATCCCCTAATCTTGAACTAATATGCAATTAATCAAGATGTAGCAATCATAACACTACAGGCTTCCAAGCCAAGTAGAGGATCCAAACAATAGACTACTCAGGTTGAACAACTTCAACAATTTATCTATGTAGAATCGTGTATATGAGTGTGTGGGATGTGATTCCTATTAGTTTTAACCATTCACA
Organism: Magnolia kwangsiensis; assembly: GCA_037074715.1. Taxonomy (NCBI): domain Eukaryota; kingdom Viridiplantae; phylum Streptophyta; class Magnoliopsida; order Magnoliales; family Magnoliaceae; genus Magnolia; species Magnolia kwangsiensis. The sequence continues at coordinate 78,571,253 of CM073578.1, forward strand.
TGCATCATTTTAAGCATTCAAAACAAGCATAATCAAATGAGTGTGAAAATAGAAATACCAAACACAATCATATATAGTGGTTTGGCTATGTGCCTACTCCACTCCCAATTGACACACTCAACATTTGAGTGTACCAAATTTTAACCAGATCCTTGAGGATATGCTTAGGGCCTGCGCGATTGATTTCTCGAGTAATTGGGACGAGCACCTATGATTAGCTGAGTTCACGTACAACAAAAGCTATCAGGCGACCATTGGCATGGCTCCTTTTGTGGCATTATATAGCAGACCGTGTAGATCTCTAAGTTGTTGGACTGAGGTTAGAGAGCGGCATCTTCTAGGTCCCGAGCTTATGATGCAGACGTCAGAGGCTATCGACATCATCAGGCAGAGGATGCGCACAGCTCAGAGCTAGCAGAAGAGTTTTGTTGATCGTCGGCGTCATCCCTTGGAGTTTGCAGTAGGGGACAGAGTGTATCTCAAGGTCTCACCCATGAAGGGTGTGGTTCATTTTGGGACGAAGGGCATGCTTGCCCTGAGATTCATAAGACCTTTCGAGATCACTGGGCGCATTGGCGTCGTGGCCTATCGGCTTGTCTTGCCATCGCAGTTGTCTGGCATCCACAACGTCTTCCACGTCTCTATGTTGAGGAAGTGTGGGTCAGACATCGCGCCTGTTATTGATTGGCAGCCGTTGGAGATTCGTGAGGACGCTTCTTATGTTGAGCATACCGTTCGTATCCTCGATCGGAAGGAGCAGGTCCTGCGGATCAAGGTCATTCCCTTGGTAAAGGTGTAGTGGGGCCATCATAGTGTGGATGAGGTATCTTGGAAGCACGAGGTGGAGATTCGTGAGCATTATCCCCATCTTTTTGACGTTTGATTGTATGATGTATTATGTCTCGATTATATATAATGTTATGTTTTCTATTCCCTTATGAGTTATGTCATAGCTGCGATGGTAGTGTAAATTTTGAGGATAAAATTTTTATTAGGTGGGGAGAGCTGTAATACCCGTATCCTAGACCATACTATTCCATCAACTCCCATGATCCTTCCCGTTGAATTTCAGTAATCTGCGACTTGTAATCGACGTTTGCGCATGACCCTAAGTCGTATCTTGTAGATTTAAGTCAGTTTAATTCGAGACTTGTATCACTGTGACCGCACCGTCGCCGCAGTTCCAACGCCACGATTCACACACCGATCTGATACCCTAACTAAGAGATGTGAGCCGGCGTTCAGTTCGAGAAAAAATACCGCACTTTTGCAATCCTAAGAGAATCTCTACAACATGTCCCATCATGCCATCAATCAATCAATCAACCCATCAATCCATCAATCACTTCATGTCAAGTACACATCACCTTTCACCCCATCCACAAGCAACCACCAAGTCAACTCTCTCTCACCCTCTCTCTTACACACCCATACTTGTCAAGTACCACATCACTCACATCCATCACTCACCTCACATCCATCACTCTTACAATCACCCCTTTTCTCTCTCTTTCTCTTCACAAATTCCAAGCCACACCAAGCACCAAAGAAGTGCACATCCAAGCTTCCCCAAGAGTGAGAAAAGAGTGTGTTGAGAGTGGCCCATTCCCATCACAAGATCTACCATCCTAACCATTCAAACCTTATCACCCTCCATCAAAGTGAGACACAAGGAGACCGAAGTTCCAACGAACCGAGAAGATCGAACGGTGGGTGCTTATTAGGCTAGATTTTTCATATTTTTATAATGGATTATATGAGGCCTATAGATCAATGGTATGGATCTCACTTGGGACCCTAGATGTGGCCGATGGCCCACCTTGATTTTATTATCATTCCATGATGGGGCCATTCTCCATGGACCCCATCATGATGCTTATTTTTTAGCTTAAAAAGGGGTCATTTAGACCTTACATCTTAGTGGAGAAGGGATCTCCACCGTTAATCTTTGATTTGATGGGCCCACATGTTATGGGACCCACTTGATTTATGTTATAGATCATGGAACGGAGGGCCCATAGTATCGGGGTCCTTCTATCACACGCGAGTCCCACTCTCTCTCTGTCCCTCTCTTTAATTTTATTTTTTTCCCTTTCTTTCATATGATAAACCCATGTGGACCACCCGGATGGACCCCACCGTGAGACATGTATTTTATCCAAACCATCTACATGTGGGGCCCACTTTATATGTATTGTACCCACACCATCCTCCATTTGGTAGCCCACCTGATCGGGGCCCACCTTATGCATGTGGGTTGCCCAGACCGTCCAGCGTCCAGGGACGCTGGACGTCAATTGAAAACACAAATATTAGCTTTGTTTTCAAAGCTTTTGGGAAGGGCTATCTATGTAGGCCTCACCTCGGTATATGTTTTTTTTAATCCACGCCATCCATTCCATTCTCCAGATTATTTTAGCCGATGAGCTGAAAAATGAAGGTGATCCGAGTATCTGGTGGGCCACAGTATAGAAAATGGTGGTTTTCACCGTTAAAATGCACTCTGATATTTCTATACCTCCAAAACATATCGCATATTGGACTCTTTTGGTCTATCTCAAGTTGTAGAACGCAATGGGTGAGGTGGATTTACCTGATGCGGGATCCAACTGAGAAAAACCTTCAGAAAACACACACACACACACACACACACACACACACACACACACACACACACACACACACACACACATATATATATATATATATATATATAAGGGAAGCAGCAGGGTTATTGCTAGCGAGAGGCGCAGAAAGCGCCTGCGCTAGCTAGGCATCCCAGCAGGGACCCACGGCTCCAGCAGTGGGCCTCACCTTGATGTTTATTTTCCATCTAACCCGTCCATGAGGTGGCCCACCCCTTGAGGTGGGCCCTCTCCAAAAATGAGGCACATCTAAAGCTCAGGTGGCCTACATCACAGGAAACATGATCATTGAATGGCTACCATTGGACCCCTTTTAGGCACCACAGAAGTTTTGAAATTAATATGGAATTTATTTTTACTCTTCATCCAGGTCTGTGGCCCTTATCAACGAGTTGGATGATGTATAAACATTATGGTGGGCCCCACGTGGGACCCACAGTGATATAAGTGTTTTATTCCCACCATCCAGGCGGACGGTGGAGCCCACCTGGATGTATGTGTTTACCTTGTGCCGTCCATCCATTTTAACTGGCTGCTGGACGGCAAGGGGACCCCACCACGAGGTATATGTTTCATCCATGTCGTCCATCTATATGGGACCCACCCCACGTATGGGGGTTGCACCTCGTGTGTGTGTGTGTGTGCATGTGTATATATATATATATACATTATATGTATTATATATTATAATATATAATATATATGTATATATATACGGTGGTGGGCCCTTAAGGGACCTACCATGATGCACATGTAGCATCCAAACTGTCCATCCATTCTCAAAGCTCATTTTATGGGTATGAGCTAAAGAATGAGCGAGATCCATAGTTCGGTAGACCCCACCCTTGATGCATGTGTTTCATCCAAATGGTCCAACCATTTGGCAAGACTAAATTAATAGGCTTGAGACTAAAAAATAAGATAGATCTACAGTTCAAATGGACCCCATCTTGGTATATGTATGAGGCCCATTTTGATTTATTTATGGCCGGTGTTGAGGCCCACCTTAGTATGTACATAAGGCCCATGTTATGAGGTCCATTCGACGTATTTGTGGCCCATGGTTGAGGCCCACTTTGATATATATATATATAAGGCCCATGTTATGAGGCCCATTTTGATGCATTGTAAGGCCCATGGGTTATGAACCTTTACAATGTACATAAGGCTTGTTGGTGAGGCCCATTAATGCAGCCCATTTGATGAATGTAAGGCCCATGTGATACGGCCCATTCAACGTATCCAAGGCCCATGGGTCGAGGCCCAACGGAATGTCCTTAGAGTCCATTGTAATGTGTGATTTCCCATGGTTCATGTAATGATATTTATGGCGGGCCATGCCTAGGAAACAATGATGGTTTGACATCCACATTATAAGTACAATGTTGGTTAAATGTCCACGTTGTAACTCTCCTTAGGGCCCATTGATAGGTCCATACTCGTTAATATTCATCACTTTATAACATACTTAGTATAATCTCATGACTCATGCCCATACGCATCATATGTATGCTTGATATGAGTAGTGACTGATCATATCATACGCCATTGGACAGACCATTTACGGGACTCGTTATGAGACAGAGTGCCCCACATGATCGTGCAGTATGCACTAGATTACTGCATGATTTGATGGTGTGATTCATGCATCTCGCATATGTGTGACTTGATCACTGCACGCCCTAGCGACATCAGGGGCGTGGCTCCACAGGTGCATCATAGATGGCCGTATCGGATACCAAAAGTGCTTGGTTCTAACACTGTGGGCACTTAGGATGTCCTTGGGTGAAAGTCCTAGAACCTTTTTAATACCAGGAGATGCTTCAACGTCTAGACCGAGTGGATACAAGAGTGTCGAATACCAGTAGGCCGCGTCTCCCACTGTGTCGTGGTCGGTTGGAAGGGGGTGTGGCCTTATCTGCCCGAGTGAGGGGGCTATAAGCTAGGCTGAGTTTGACCAACTCACAAATGAGTCTGTTATCAACGAGCCGAGTAGGTATTGGTAGACTATTGTTCAGGCGGATAGTAAGGTCTATTCCGCTTGCTTGACTGTGCAGCTAGGGAGGAGGCAGTTAGTGCAAAGTGTATTAGACCCCGGTGATATCCAGAGAGGAACTGTATTAATATGTGTACTTGATGAGTACTGGCATGCTTGCTTTGCATCTCGCATATGACATTTAGCTTCATAGGTCACGCATCGCATAGCCTTAATATAGCCGATAGCATTCATGCCTTGCATCATATAGCTTTAGTACAGCTAATAGCATTCATGGACTTACCACAGGTTTTCACATTACTCTGATATTATACACTTGGTGTTTTCCTGGCGCACACACTTATACCACCCTCTAAGCTTTTGTAAGCTTATGCATGACTGTTGCGTGCAGGTAGCGTTAGATAGTAGCAGTGTTGAGGCAGGAGTGTGCATCTGACTATTTTGGAGCCTTTGATCACCTTGTATTTCCCTTTCCGCATTGTACTTAAAGTTTTTGATATAATGGATACGTGGTGATGTTGTTTTACGCCTTGGTTATGCTTGTGGTTATGCTCCATTATAAAAAAAAAAAATCATTCTGAAAATCCTCCTTGTAGGATCCCAGGATCGGAATCTGGCATATGATTGCTAAGAGCCGAGAATGAGGCACTACAGAGGCTGTCGGCACCGGATTCGGTGATCGGGATTCCTGTGAACCCGATTTCTGGGTTTGGGGCATGACACCAGGCTTGGATGTTGCTATTGATTAGAATATGTGTGTGTGTGTGTGTATGTGTATATATACACACACACACACACATATATATATACATACACACATATGTTATACTCATATCAGGTGGCCTCATGTGGGAACCCACTTGATGAGGGCCAGTCGTGGATGTGTGGGTCTTATCCACGTCATCCAGCAATTTGGATGGGTGGGACCCACCTGCCATGATGTATGTCTTAAAATCCCACCATCCATCTATTTTGATGGTGGGCCAGCATGATGTATGCGTTTTATTCAAACCGTCCACCCTTTTAGAGCCTTGGGCCATCCCACACGTGTGGCACATGTGGGGATGGGACCCACCTTAGTGTATATATTCTATATCCACCATCTGTCTAGTTTGTTGGACCCACCTTGATTTATGTGTTTATATCCACATCGTTCGTTTTTGGGACGTGTGGACTCAGTCATGATGTACGGGTTTTATCCCAGCCTTCGTCCATCTGGATTGATGTCACCAAGTTCTGAGGGCCCTGATCATGGGGTATGTGTTATATTTCAACCGTCCATTCATCTGGACGTCGCCCCCCACCCCCCCTCCACTCATGCTATATAGCTACTGTAACATCAATAGTATGTGGGGTTTGATCTGAGATGCATGTGTCATCTGAGTCGTCCATCTACTGGATGCTGGACTAGTAGCCCAGCAGTCCAGCAACTGGATAGTTATTGTATTGTCAAATAGTAAGTTCTATGGGTCTGATTATGAGGGATGTGTTAATCTAGATCATTCATCTATATGGGTCCCACTTTGATGTACCTGTTGTACATAAGGATCCCACTTGATGTATATGAGGCCCACTGGTGCAACCCATTGATGTGGCCCATTTTAATGTATATAAACATAAGGCCCACTAGTGTGTCCCATTGATGCGGCCCATTTAATGTATATTAAGCCCACCTTATGATGCAATGGGCCCACATAATGTATATGAGGGCCATGTGATATGACCCAGTGCAATGTATGCGAGGCCCATATGATAAGGCCCATTGTGATGTATTTGGGGCCCATGGGTTGAGGTCTATTGTAATGTTTTTAGGGCCGATGGGTTGAGGCCCATTGTAATGTATTTGGAGCCCATGTGTCGAGGCACATTATGATGTATATGCGGCCCATGAGTGAGGTCCATAGTGATGCCATGGGCCCACCTTATGTTTGGCTCTATGTGGGCCACTCCTTGGGAGTAATATTGGTTAAACGTCCACATTGATGGGCAATGATGGTTAAATGTCCACATTGTGACCTTCTCTTAGGTCCATTGTTAGGCTAATTGTCGAGGTCGATTTTAATTATCGAGGCTAATTTCGATTGTCGAGGCCGATCCTAATTGTCAAGGCCGATTGTCAAGGCTGAATCCTATTGTCAAGGTCGATTATCAAGGTCGATTCTGATTGTTGAGGCCGATCATTGGGGCCGATTCTGATTCCGATTATCAAGGCCAATTTTGATTGTCGAGGCTGATTGTTGAGGCTGATTCCGATTGTCAAGGCCGATTATCGAGGTCGATTCTAATTGTCGATACTGATTCTGATTGTTGAGGCGATTGTATAGGCCGATTGTCAAGGTCAATTATCGAGGCTGATTTCGATTGTCAAGGCTAAGTCCAATTTTTGAGGCCAATTGTTAAGGCCGATTATTGAGGCCGATTCCAATTGTCGAGGCTAATTCTGATTATCGAGGAGGATTCTGATTGTCAAGGCTGATTCTGATTGTCAAGGCCGATTCTGATTATCGAGGCCAATTCTGATTATCGAGGTTGATTATCGAGGCTGATTATGATTATTAAGGTCGATTATCAAGGCTGATTCCATTTGTTGTGGCCGATTGTGATGTATATACATCTCGTACTTGAGGCCTGTTGTAATGTGTATTCAGCCCATGTGTTGAGGCTCAATGTGATGTGCTATGAGGCCTATGTGATGAGGCTTATTGTGATGCAATTAAGGGCCAGGCAATGGAGCCCATTGTGATGTATGTTAGGCCCATGTGAAAGGCCCATCATGATGTTTATTAAGCTCTTGAGTGAGGCCTATGGTGTTGTATATTTGGCCCTTATGTGAGGCTATGGGTCCACTATATGTTAGGCTTTATGTGGGTCATTCCTTGGGGGTAATGTTGGTTAAATGTCTACATTGTCGAGGTCGATTATCAATGCTCGTTATTGATACCATTTATGAGTATGTGACAACGTAGCATCATGATACATGCCCATACACATCATCTACATGTTTGTTATGAAATGTAGTTGACCATTCATATGTCATTGGGAAGGTTGTTATGAGACTCCCTAATAGGCGGAGGTTATCTCATATGAATGCACGGTTTGCGCAGGATTGATGCATGACTAGATTGTATGACTCATGCATCTTACATTGTGTGTTATGATTACTGTATGCCCTAGACACATCAGGACTATAGCCTTTACGGGCATATTATGGATGGCTAGATGGGACACTGAAAATCTGTTATTAGATGGCCTTGGGTGAAAATCTCTAAACTCTCTCAGTACTAGAGGACGCCCCAACGTCTAAACCGAGTGGATATATATGAGCGTATAAGGGTCGTATTCCAATAGGTCATGTCTCCCACTATGTAAGGTCAGTTGGGAGGGGGTGTGGCCTTACCCACCCAATAGGTCGTATTCCAATAGGTCAGTTGGGAGGGGGTGTGGCCTTACCCACCTGAGGGAGTAGGTATAACTAGGCTGAGTTTGACTAACTCGTGAATGGGTCCGTTATCGATGTGCCGGGTAGATATTAGCTGACTACTAGCTAAGTGGATAGTGAGGTCTCTTTCACTTACCCAATTGTGCGCTTGATGGGGCGATAAGCTGGTGTAGAGTGTACTAGACCCCGGTGATGATGCCAGAGATGAACAGTACTGATATGTGGACTTATTGAGCACGAGTTGTATACTCATTCATTCATTTACTATCCACTTGGGCTAGTGATGCATAACTATTTGTTACATATACCTTCACAATGACTAAGATTTCAGTTGGGGCACGCGACTAACCTGAGTTCATGAGTTTACCATATTGAGTCTAACTATCCAAATTAGGTATGGGACTGGTTTGGATAGAAGTTCCTTGTGATGGACCCCATAACCTACGATACTACGTACTATCATCCTAACTTCACACTCCAGCATGGTCATTTCATTCGCACCATATATTGCATTACATCCGCAACATATGGCATTTTGGATTACTGAGTTTTTGCATTTATATGGTCTAGGTATGGATTACGCTATTCGTGAACTCATTAGGAATTGTATATTACATTGCATCATTAGCATCTAATATTTGGCTCTTTATGACTCCTCATCTGCATAGCTGATTTGTATTATGTATTCTAATATTGATTGACTCATGGACTTATTAGTATTTCTGCTTACTCTGATATCGTATGATTCATGATCTTACCAGTATTTCCAATATTGTATGATCATAGCATTATATTAAATACTTAGCACTTACCTTGTACACACACTTACACTACCCTCTAAGCTTTCTATAAGCTTATACATAATAGATGCGTGTAGGTGATGTTAGGTTGCAGCAGCGTGGAGCTTGGAGCATGAAGCTGATTTATGGATCTTTTATTTTGACATATGTATTTTCCCTTTAGCATTATATTCAAATGTTTATATTAGTGGATATGTGGTGATGATGTTGCCTCTGTGATTTGGGTAAACTTGTGGTTATGCTTCTTATGAGATAAATTCATGTTGAAAATTCTCCTTGTAGGATCCCAGGATCAAAATCTGGCGTATGGATGTTGGGAGTCGAGAATGGGGTACTACGAAGGCTGTCGACACCTAATTCGGCGATCGAGAATTTTGTGAGCCTGGTTTCTGAGTTTGACGTGTGACAGAAGATGGTATCATGGCATAACTTGGGAATACCTGAAGATAACATCACATATCTGCTGATAGCTACTCTACATTATATGATTGTTGAGAACTTATTGTCAAATAGTAAGTTCTGTGGGTCTGATTGTGAGGGATGTGTTAATCCAGATCATTCATCTGTGCGAGTCCCACCTTGATGTACCTGTTGTACACAAGGACCCCACTTGATGTATATAAGGTGCACTGGTGCAGCCCATTGATGTGGTCCATTTTGATGTATATAAGCATAAGTCCCACTGGTGCAGCCCATTGATGCAACCCATTTGATGTATATTAGGCCCACCTTATGATGCAATGGGCCCACTTAATGTATATGAGGCCCATTAATTGAGGCCCATGTGATACGACTCAGTGTGATGTATGTGAGGCCCATTGTGATGTATTTGGGGCCCATGGGTTGAGGCCCATTGTGATGTAGTTGGGGCCCATGGGTTGAGGCCCATTATGATGTATTTAGAGCCCATGTTCTGAGGCCAAGTGTGATGTATATGCGGCCCAAGCATGAGGCCCATATTGATGTGTATTAGGCCTTTGTGTGAGGCGATAGGCCCACATTATGTTTGGCTCTATGTAGGCCGCTCCTTGGAAGCAATGTTGGTTAAACATCCACATTAATGGGCAATGATGGTTAAATGTCCACATTGTGAACTTCCCTTTGGTCCTTTGTTAGGCCGATTGTCAAGGATGATTCTGATTATCAAGGCCGGTTTCGATTGTCGGGGTCAATTGTTAAGGCCGATTCCAATTGTCAAGGCCAATTGTTGAGGCCGATTTCAATTGTCGAGGTCGATTCCGTTTATCGAGGCTAATTTTGATTGTCGAGGTCAATTTAAATTGTTGAGGCCAATTATTGAGGTTGATTCTAATTTCGATTATCGAGTCCAATTCCGATTGTCGAGGCTGATTGTGGAGATCAATTCCGATTGTCAAGGCCGATTTTGATTATCGATACTAATTTTGATTGTTGAGGCCAATTCCGATTTCGATTGTCAAGGCTGATTTCGATTGTTGAGGCCGATTATATAGGTCGATTGTTGAGGTCAATTATCGATACCGATTCTTATTGTTAAGGCTGATTTCGATTATCGAGGTCAATTCTTGAAATCGATTCTGATTGTCAAGGCTGATTGTTGAGGCTGATTTCGATTATTGAGGCCCATTTCAATTATTGAGGCTGATTCTGATTATTGAGGCCGATTCCGATTGTCGAAGCCAATTATTTATCGAAGCCAATTCCGATTGTCGAAGTCGATTATTTATCGAGGCCAATTCTGATTATCGAAGTTAATTGTCAAGGCTGATTCTGATTATCAAGGCCGATTGTCGAGGCCGGTTGTGATGTATATGAGCCCGTATTTGAGGTTCGTTATGATGTGTATTTAACTCATGTTTAAGGCCCAATGTGATGTAATATGAGGCCTATGTGATGAGGCCCATTGTGATACAATTAAGGGTCAAGCGATGGAGCCTATTGTGATGTATGTTAGGCCCATGGATCATGTGAAAGGCCCATCATGATGTGTATTAAACTCTTGAGTGAGGTTCATGGTGTTGTATATTTGGCCCTTGTGTGATACATTACTGGATTGTATAGCTCATGCATCTTGCATTGTGTTGTGATTACTGTATGCCCTAGCGACATCAGGGTTGTAGCCTCCAAAGGCATATCATGGATAGCCAGATGATATACCGAAAATCTGTTATTAGCATCGGGCTGCCATAAATGGCCCTGGATGAAAATCCTTAAACCCTCTTGGTACTAGAGGACGCCCTAACATCGAGACCGAGTGGATATATATGAGTGCATAACAACTATATTCTAGTAGGCCGTGTCTCCCACTATGTCGTGGTCGGTTGGGAGGGGGTGTGGCCTTATCCTCCTAAGGGACTAGGCATAGCTAGGCTGAGTTTGACCAGCTCGTGAATGGGTCCGCAATCGACGTGCTGAGTAGATATTGGTTGACTACTGGCCAGATGGATAGTGAAGTCTCTTCCACTTACCCAGTTTTGCGCTTGATGGGGTGGCATGCTGGTGTAAAGTGTACTAGACCCCGATGATGATCCTAGAGATGAACAGTACTGATATGTGAACTTATTGAGCATGAGTTGTATACTCATTCATTCATTCATTTACTATCCACTCGGGTAGGTGATGCACAAATATTTATTATGTGTACCTTCGCAATGGCAGGATTTCAGTTAGAGTACACGACTAATCTAAAATTAGGAGTTTACCACATTGAGTCTGACTATCCAAATTAGGTATGAGACTGGTTTGGATAGAATTCCCTTTTGATGGACCCCATAGCCTATGATACTACGTACTATTATCTCGACTTCACACTCTAGCATGGTTATTCCATTCGCACCGCATATTACATTACATTCCTGGCTTATGGAATTTTGGATTACTGTGTTTCTGCATGTATATGGTTTAGGTACGGCTGACGCTATTCGTGAACTCATCAAGAATTGTATATTGCATTGCATCATTGGCATCTGATATTTGGATCTTTATGACTCCTCATGTGCATAGTTGATCTATATTATGTATTCTGATATTGATTGACTCATGACTTGTCAGTATTTCTGCTTACTTTGATATCATATGATTTATGATCTTACCAATATTTTTGATATTGTATTATTATGGCATTATATTGAATACTTGACACTTACCTAGTGCACACACTTACACCACCCTCTAAGCTTTCTATAAGCTTTTACATGATAAATGCGTGTAGGTGATGCTAGGTTGCAACAGCGTGGAGCTTGGAGCATGAAGCTGATTTCTAAAGCTTTTATTTCGACATATGTATTTCCCTTTCATTATTGTATTCAAATGTTTATATTAGTGGATATGTGATGATGATGTTGTGTAACGCCCTAGAAAAATCCGTACTTAGACTCGAGTACCAACTCGACTAGAAATCGCGTAGGATTAATTCCTTTAGAAAATAAGAGTAAGTTAGCTAGCGCAACACTAGAGTAGCTAGGAAATAGTCCCTGATCACTTTAAATACGTTCTACAAGATCCAAATCGAGTAGAACCAATGACTCTATAATACTCTAAAACCTCGGATCAAACTCTAAGCAAGTTTGTTCTCTGGACCTCTTTGAAACTTTGTATTGGATCTAGACCGCGCGTCGAAAATCCGATACCTACTATCTTAGACCGTTAGAACCGCCTAGCTGGACTTGACAATCATTTTGAAAATCAAGTCCAACCGACATTCGCAGGCTATTTCATTGAGCCTGGACTGAAGAGAGTAAGAATACGGACAGATTTGGAATTTGAAATTTAAATCTGTCACACAACTTGACGTGTCAGTATTAAGCGTTCTGACCATCAGAATTCAGCCAAATCACACCCTCGGATCAGGAAAAATTTCTATTTCATATCATGAGAATTGTAGACCTGATCTACGTACGGTGACCGCTGAACTGAAACTGGACTGCTACTTGCGATCTGCAAACCCTGTTGGACTGAAAACGGGATGTGAGCGACATCTGACATGTGTGAACTTAAATCCGATCGCGTTCGGCCAGGGGACCACTAGAAATATACTTTTGGACCGAAACAGCCCCGAAATGGATATGCATCAAGTAAACTTTGTTCCCGAGCCTATTCTGGACATTTTTAGGCTTATAAAGGGGTTGAAACCCTCACTCCTCTCTCCCATCTGAATTTGAGAAAAACCCTAGATTGGGAGAGAGAAAAGGTGAGAGTTTTTTAGAGAGATTAGGAGAGAATTTTCCTACCGTTGCACCACCTGTTACAAGTGCCTAAGCAACACACTTCGATCACCTGGCCGGTGATTTCTCCACGTTTTCAGATAAGAAAATACCCTAGAAGTTGCTGATTTAGCGTTCCCTTGGTTTAATAGCAAAGTAGCTGATAGATCTTGTAAATCAGGTTGTCCAGTTGCCGTAGACGAAGCGTATACGCTCCGTTCGAAACGATACGCTTATAGGAGATAAGGTGCGGATTTTAGACGCTTTGATTGACTGTTTCCAACGCTTTCAATGTCGTTTAATAGTAGATTATCGACGGCAACGCCGTTTGACATGTACAACATGCTGTCCATTTCCTGTTTCGTAAACCGACGAAGAATATAAGATTTAAGGCATTTTAGTCATTTGTAGGAAGTACTGTTTTCATTCATATTTTTCTGATGTGATTGACATCGCTTATTGTCGCATTAGAATGTTAAGAATATGTGCATAATTAGTTTGGAGAAGAGATTCGCCTAAATGCGCACTTCGGGTCGACATACTATATGTAGACTTAAGTGTGTAGTGTAAGTGTTTGTATAAATGCTTGTATTAGTATGTATTGAATTAAATGGTGTTTATGGATTAGTTTGAGATTGATTTCTCAATTAATATGCTGATGTAAATGATTTCCTACATATTAGCTATATGCATGATTTCATTATATGTATGAAATGCATGTGCTTGAAGATTTGCTTAAGTTGTATGTTATAACATGTGTTAACATGCTCACGTGGTTGTATTTCATTTCCAATACTCTCATATGATTGCTGATGTGAATTCATGTATGTTTGGGACTATACCTAGTCTAGGCAGTCGGCAACCGAACAAATTCGTGGTTGGCTTATCTTCGCCACGAACGACGCATCGATGAAAGCGAGCCTTGTTTTGGAATTGGCGACAGTGGTTAGGTTATACGAGGTGTTTTACGCACCTCATGTCGTTTGACTTGAGATGCGATCGTGCTAGTCGAGCCCGTCAAGTAACCCGAATGGCCGTTGTATGTTCACCCTATATGAGACATAACTGCTTGAACCTAGGGTACTGAACTTACCATTGTAAACCCTGTTAACCATAGTACCTTGATCCACGAAGACTCATGAGCCGAGCATGGTGGTATGGGACACCGTGGTTGAGCTGTCGGCCTACGCTGGGGCCACAAACCTCCCCGTAGTGACCAGTGAGCACCTAAGTCTCGTGAGCAGATTATGGTGGTATGGGACACTATATTCTTGCTGTCAGCCTACACTGATCAGGCGACGAGTCCTTTGTAGTGACCGTGAGCGTATTCTGAGCCTACGGGAGGCGACGACCCTTCCGTAGTAGTGAGAGTACAGTAGGTCTGTATTGATAAGGTGATGGGGGAACAGTGCAACGAGTGCGAGCAACGGCCCTGGCAGCCCTTGCAGCGACCTACAAAATATACATCATATGAGATTACTAGGAGTGACGACCCTAGACAGGATCTATGTTGGGATTGATATAAGGGAAGTACCTTAGTTTCTCAATCCTGGTGTTTGAATGGACTAATAACAACTCGGCAATCATATCACCATTACATTGCATGTGCCTGGAAGATGTGGAGCACTGAGTGGGATGCACGCATGCCACGGACGAAGATGGTGTCGTATGAGGGAGAATGTCGGTGAGGGCATCCATCATGTCATGTCATATTACATTAACAACAGTATTAGGATTGCTTGATTTACTGCTTTACTATTATTGCATGATTGATTTGAGAACATGCTAATCTTTGCTCTATGATTCCACTGAGTCGATCACTCACTCCCACATTACGGGATGGTGTTTGCAACACCCACCAGACCCTGTCTTAGATGCAGGTGATGCAGAGATCCAGGAGGTAGAGCCGGACTATGATGAGGACCAAGATGAGTTCTCATACATGCAGTACCACGACGGCTTTGCTTAGGTGACCTAGGTTGACGGGAGTCTTCAGTGGGACTATTTTGAACATTTGATTTTGTTCCTTTACATGTATATGAGACTCAGTGATGTATTCATACTTTAGTGACAGTGGAGATCTACTTTATTTTTCCATACAGTGATATATATATATATATTCTTTAGTCTTCCGCTTGCTTTTATCACTAGATCTGGAGTATGAATTGCAGTTTTGGTATACTTTTACTTATGTGAATGCTTTAACTCAGACAACATTGAATCATAATCATTTTTGTCGCATAAGTGACGGTCTAGAACTCGGGAGTTGAGTTTATACACGACCCCCGATTTTCAGGGTGTTACATGTTGCCTCTGTGATTTGGGTAAACTTATGGTTATGCTTCTTATGAGATAAATTCATGTTCAAAATCCTCCTTATAGGATCCCAAGATCGAAATCTGGTGTATGGACGCTGGGAGCTGAGAATGGGGTGCTAAGGAGGCTGTCGGCACCAGATTCAGCGATCAAAATTTTTTTAGCCCGGTTTCTGAGTTTGGGGCGTGACAATATTGGTTATCAAGGATCATCCCCACAATTAAATCATTGAAGATCCTAAAGCCATTGTGAAAACTCAGCGACAGCTTGAGACTACATTTAGATATCTCTATTTCACTTGTAAAATTGAACCTAAGAATGTTCCAGAGGTTCTTTAAGATGAATATTGGATTGCAACAATGCAAGATGAACTACAACAGTTTAAAAGGAATGAGGTGTGGCAACTAGTACCTAGGCCATAAGAAACAAATATCATTGAAACAAAATGGATTTTCAAGAACAAGTATGATGAAGTTGGGAATGTGGTGAGGAATAAGGCAAGACTCGTTACGCAAGGTTATTCACAAATTGAGGGCATCAATTTTGATGAAACATTTACCCCAATAGCGCATTTAGAGTCTATCAAGATTCTCATGTCCATTGCTTATGCATTGAAATTTAAATTATTTCAAATGGACGTGAATAGCGCCTTCATCAATAGTGTACTCGAGGAATAAATATACGTTGAGCAACCTAAAGTATTTCTTGATCCTAAATATCCTCAACATGTATACAGATTGAATAAAGCGTTCTACAATTTTAAGCAAGCACCCCGAGCATGTTATGAGCATTTAACGTAATTTTTGCTAGACCACCAATTTTACAGGGGGAGTGATGATAAAACATTGTTTACACATAAGACTAATGATGCCTTGCTAATTACATGAAATTGTTTTTTAATTCACTTGTGAAGATATGGCTCATGAGTTTGTTAAATTGGTGAACTCTGAATTTGAGATGAACATGGTTGGTGAGCTTAATTTCTTTCTGAGATTACAAATGAAAACAAATGTAAAAAGGGATTTTTGTATATCAATCCAAGTATGCTAAAGAATTGGTAAATAGATTTGGACTTGAATCTGGCCATACTCATCATACTCTCATGATCACCACACTTAATCTTTATAAATATGCAAATGGAAAGAGTGCATCAACACTTATATCGCAGCATGATAAGGAGCTTACTTTACCTAACAGCAAGCCAGTCAGACATTTCCTTTATCATAGGTGCATGCGCTAGATTCCAAGCCGATCCTAAAGAGTCACATTTAACTGTTGTTAAGAGAATTATAAATTTGTCACTAAGACAATTGATTTTAGGCTATGGTACCCTTTTGACACATCGACTATTATTGTCGGGTATTCAGATGTTAATATTGATAATCACAAATCAACCCACAATGGTTGTTTTTATATTAGGAATTGTCTATTATCTTAGCATAGCAAGAAACAAAATTTTATATCTTTGTTTACTGTCGAGGCCGAATACATTGCAACCGATAGTTGTTGTGCACAGCTTCTTTGGATGTAGAAAATGTTGCTGGATTATAGTATTAAATAATCATCAATGACACTATTTTGTGATAATACTAGTGCCATTAACATTTTGAAAATTCCAGTCCAACATTTTAGAACAAAGCACGCTAACATCTAACACCATTTTATATGTGAGCTAGTAGAGGAAAATGTGACTACGTTGGATTATGTGACTATCGAGCGACATCTTTCCAATATTTTAACAAATCTACTAGATGCCGATGAATTTGGAGATCTCCAAAATTCTATTGAATTATGTGCAGTTTAATTTCATTTTTGGCCGAAATGATTTAACGGTTATATTTAAGGATTTTTGCCTCATTATTCTTTTTGAATATATTTGTGTTTATTTTTTATTTCTTCTTTTTGTGAATTTTGATTGGGTGTATAAATGCTTATTTATTGCTAAATATTAGTGTACATCCCAGTTTACAGGTCAATGTAAGCTGAACTAGTAAATTTGAATGGATAGACCATTTCGATGGCCTTGAACAGGTCTTCGATGGCATCGAAAATCCTTCACACCTCTCTGACCTATCTAGGCAGTTCTCGGTGACATTGAAGGTAGTTTGATGGCATTGAAGCTTATGCTTCAATAGTATCAAAGAATCGCAGGCTATATATACAGCACAAGAGAGATTTTTCATCTCTCACAATTTTCCAGCACCTGGTCATCTTCTAGCCCCCCTTAATGCTTCATGGTCAGTTTTTAAGTCTTTTTCTGTCCTCCATTATTGCTCCATTGTGTTAAGGCATCCCCTTTGAGTTCTCTATTTCCATTTTCCTTCAATTGGTTTGCCTTTTTAAGGTTATTAGAGCCTATATGGGGCTTTTTCATTGGTTTCGTGCATTTCTCGATTGCCTTTCTTGGTATACCTTGTTTATTTCGAGAATCACATTATGCCAAAAGAAAAATGAAAGGTCGTGGCCCAAGGGTAGTCCTCTTGGGCAAAGAAAACCAAAATGTGTGCCCGAAGAATGTCCGAGAGGCCTTAAGCTCCTATAGAGCCCTCTTCGCCCATGTCTCCGGCCTGACGGTAGGAGACATCGTGACGAGGTACTCCGAGCCAAAAATTCAAATTCTGGTTCTTCCACCTCCATGAGGCATTATATGAAAATTTTAGGGGGAGGAAGATGGTCTTGGAGTGAACGATAGAAAAAACTTGTATAGAGCCATATGATATTGAGACCATTTTGGAGGTTGTGGGCTAGGAAAAAGTGCTAAATTTTGGAAGTGTGTCTCGAAATGAACAGGTGTATCAGTTTCTTACATATTGTCATTTTTTGGTTCCAGACCCTTCATCACTTGATGTCACCATTAGTCAGTCTACAACCCATCTCACCCCTACATCATTGCGCAAATCATTGGTGTGCCAGCCACTCCACGAGGCTTGGCAGACCATGATTTCAACTCACTAGAGGTTAGATTAAAGGTCACACTCTATCTGTGTGATAGAGTGAATGTTCCCTGGAACAAAGGGAACTCTTTATGCACATCACACATGTCTCACAAATTATAACGTCTCGGAAAAATTCATACAGAGACCCGAGTACCACCTCAGGCAGAAATCACTTAGGATTAATTCCTTTAGAAATTAAGTGTAAGTTAACTAGCACTATGCTAGTTTAGCTATGAAATTAGCACCGATCGCTTTAAATACGTTCTGCAAGACCCAAAACTTGTGGAATTGTTAACACTATAACGTCCTGAAACCTAGGATCAAACTCTAAACCCGTTTACTCTCAAGAACCCTTTGAAACTTTGAATTGGATTTAGACCATGCGTCGAAAGTCCGATATCTACAATCTTAGGCCATTATGACCGCTTAGCTGGACTTGACAATCGCTTCGAAAATCAAGCCCAACTGATGTTCTGAGGCTATTTCATTGAGCCTAGAGCAAGGAGTGTGAGAAAGAGTGAAATTCTTTGAAAATTAAATGTGATTTAAATAAATATGACACATTTCACTTGCGGGTTAAGTATAAGCATTCAGACCATTGGAATCTGACCCAAATACACCCTCGGATCAGGGAACATTTCCCACTCAAGTCAGTATACTTGGAATCCTCGATCGAGTCTCAGTGACCGTTGAACTGAAACTGGTCCGTCACGTGCGATCTGGTAACACTACCAGACTGAAAACTTAATGTGATCAGGATCCAATATCCATGAGCTTAAGTCCGACCGCATTTGGTTAAAGGACCTCCAGAAATGCTCTTTGGACCGGAAAAGACCCGATTTGGCTATAACCCAAGTATACTTTGGTTTAAAGTCTAAATGGGTGAGTTTCTAACCTATTTAAAAACCTTAAACCCTCTCACACCCCTCCCATACGAATTTGCAAAAAGACCTAGAAAAGAGAAGAGAGAAAAGAGAGAGATTCGGTGAGAGTTTGAGGGAAACTTCCTGCCACTCGATCCGGCTTCTACACGCACTTAATCACCGCGTTCTAATCACTCTTTCGGTGATTCCGATTTCATTTTAGGTAAGAAAACCCTAACCTCAACCTGTTTTAAGGATTCCATAGATACAATTAACGAAGTAGCTAATTTATCTTGTGATATAGGTCGTCATACAGACATTGGCGAAGCGTAGAGTTTCTACTCGATTCGTTACACTTCTACGGCGAAAGGTGAGGATTCTAGATGCTTAGGTTGACTGATTTCAAAGCTTTCAATGTCATTTAATAGTAGATTATTGATAAGAACGCCGTTTGACATGTAGAACATGCTGTCTATTTTTCATTTCGACTGCGTACGGAGAATATGAGATTTAGGGTATTTTAGGCATTCATAGAAAATACTGTATACGTTTGTATTTTGCTGAAATGATTGCATGTGTATTTGTCGTGTTATGATATTAGTTAGGCGTAATTGATCTGTTTGGTGAAGAGATTCGCCCTGATGCACACTTTGGGTCGACATACGCTATGTTGACAAATGTGTGTAGACTAAGTGTTTGTATAAATGTTTGTATTAGTATGTATTGAGTAAATGTTGTTGTAGATTAGTCTGGAGATTGAATTCTCAATAAATATGATGATGTACATGATTTTCCTCCATGTTGTTATTGAATTGATTTCCTTATATGTATGGAATACATGTGTTTAGTTTATTTTCTTACGTTGTATGTTATAACATGTTGTTAACATGCTTGGATTGTTCGTATTTCATTTCTGTTACTCTCATATGATCATTGATGTAGATTACAAGTTCTTGGGACAATGCTCTAGTTCAGGCAGTCGGTAATAGATTCGAATTCGTGGTTGGCTTCTATTTGTCATGAAGGACGAGTCGATGAACGCGAGTCGTGCTTTGGGTTGGCGGCAGTGGTTAGGCCACACGAGGTGTTTTATGCACTTCATGTCGTTTAGCTTGAGGTGCGCTCGTGCTAGTCGAGCCCGTCAAGTAACCCAACTGACCGTTGTATGTTCACCTTGTATTGGTCATAACTGCTTGAACCTAGGGTACTGAACTTACCAGTGAAAATCCTGATAACCATGGTACCTTGATCCATTAAGACTCATGAGCCGAGCATGGTGGTATGGGACACCGTGGTCGAGCTGTCGGCCTACACTGGGGCCACAAACCTCCCCATAGTGACCAGTGAGCACCTTAGACTCGTGAGCCGATTGTGGTGGTATGGGACACTACATTCGAGCTGTCGGCCTACTCTGATTGGTGATGAGCCCTTTGTAGTGACCTCGAGCATATTCTCAGTCTACGTGAGGCAACGACCCTTCCGTAGCAACAAGAGTACAACTAGGCCTGTATTGATAAGGTGATGGGGGAGCGGTGCAACGAGTGTGAGCAACAGCCCTGACAGCCCTTACAGCGACCTAAAAATATAACATCGTATGATATTACTAGGAGTGACGACCCTAGACAGGATCTATGTTGGTATTGATATAAGGAAAGTACCTTAGTTTTCCAATCCTGCTGTATGAAAGGACTAATAACAACTCGGTAATCATATCCACATCGCACTGCATATGCCTGAAAGATGCGGAGCACTGAGGGAAGAAAGCATGTCGCCGATGTAAGATGGTGTCGCATGAGGGAGTATGTCGATGAGGGCATCCATCATGTCATTTCATACTTGCATTAACAATAGTATCTAGGAATGTCTGATTGTTTTCTTTACTATTATCACGTGATTGATTTGATAACATGCTAATCTTTGCTCTATGATTCCAATGAGTTGATCACTCACTACTACGTTACGGGACGGTGTTTGTAACACCTACCAGACTCTGTCTTAGATGCAGGTTGTGAGGCGATTCAGGAGCTGGAGCCGGACTACTACGAGGACCAGGACGAGTTCTCGTACATGCAGTTTTCCGACGGCTTCGCATAGGTGGCCTGGATCGCCGGGTTTTTGCTAGTTGGACTATCATACGACATTTTATTTTTAGTTTGATTTATGTATATGTGACTCAGACATGTATTCATACTTTGGAGACAGTTCGAGATTATTTTATTTTTCATACAGTGATATATATATTCTTCAGTCTTCCGCTTGCATTTTATCAGTAGATCTGGAGTATGAATTGCAGTTTTGATATAATCTTACTCATGTTAATGCACTAACTCAGACAATATTGAATCATCAGCATATTTGTTGCATAAGTGATGGTCTGGAACTCGGGAGTCGGGTTTCTACACGACCCCCGATTTCAGGGTGTTACACAAATATCACATCCTTCATGGCATTTTTAAATCAAATGTTTATCCCCATGGAAGGAACAAAGCTAATCCGACTCAATTCATGCTAGACATTCTCTACAGTGTCTACATAGGTGTAGAGAATGATTGTTTTTATAATAGCAATTGTCTATTATCTTGGCATAGCAAGAAATAAAATTTTATATCTTTGTCTACTGTCGAGGTCAAATACATTGTAGCCGATAGTTGTTGTGCACAACTTCTTTGGATGTAGAAAATGTTGCTGGATTATAGTATTGAATAATCATCAATGACACTATTTTTTGATAATACTAGTGCCATTAACATTTCAAAAATTCCAGTCCAACATTTTAGAACAAAGCACGCTAATATCTAACACCATTTTATATGTGAGCTAGTAGAGGAAAATGTGACTGTGTTGGATTATGTGACTATCGAGCGACATCTTGCCAATATTTTAACAAAGCTACTAGATGCCAATAAATTGGGAGATCTCCAAAAGTCTATTGAATTATGTGCGATTTAATTTCATTTTTGGCCCAAATGATTTAACTTTTATATTTGAGGATTTTTTGCCTCATTATTCTTTTTGAATATATGTGTGTTTATTTTTTTATTTCTTCTTTTTGTGAATTTTGATTGGGTGTATAAATGCTTATTTATTGGTAAATATTAGTGTATATGTAACACCCTGAAAATCGGGGGTCGTGTATAAACTCAACTCCCGAGTTCCAGACCGTCACTTATGCAACAAAAATGGTTATGATTCAATGTTGTCTGATTTAAAGCATTCACATGAGTAAAAGTATACCAAAACTGCAATTCATACTTCAGATCCAGTGATAAAAGCAAGCGGAAGACTAAACAATGTATATATATCACTGTATGGAAAAACAAAGTAATCTCATCTGTCTCCAAAGTATGACTACAACTCTGAGTCTCATATACATGTAAATAAACAAAAGAATAAGTTCAAAATAGTCCCACTGAAGTCCCCCTCGATCCAGGTCACCTACGGGAAGCCGTCGTGATACTGCATATACGAGAACTCATCCTGGTCCTCGTCAATCTCCGGCTCCACCTCCTGGATCTCGTCCTCACCTGCAGCTACAACAGGGTCTGGTAGGTGTTGCAAACACCATCCCGTAACGTGGGAATGAGTGATCAACTCAGTGGAATCATAGAGCAAAGATTAGCATGTTCACAATTCAATCACGATAATAGTAAAGCAGTAAATCAGACAATCCTAATACTGTTGTTTAATGCAAGATGATATGACGTGATGTATGCCCTCACCGACGATCACCCTCATGCGGAAACATCTTACGACCGCGGCATGCCACACTCCCTAGAGTGCTCCACATCTTCCAGGCACATGCAATGCTATGGTGATATGATTACCAAGTTGTTATTAGTCCATTCAAACAGCAAGATTGGGAAACTAAGGTACTTCCCTTGTATCAATCCCAACACGGATCCTGTCTAGGGTCGTCACTCCTAGTAATCTCATACGATGTACATTTCGTAGGTCACTGCAAGGGCAGCCAGGGCTGTTGCTCGCACTCGTTGCACCGCTCCCCCATCACCTTATCAATACAGGCCTACTGTACTCTACTGCACGGAAGGGTCGTCGCCTCCCGTGGACTCAGAATACGCTCGCGGTCACTACAAAGGGCTCGTCGCCTGATCAGTGTAGGCCGACAGCTAGAATATAGTGTCCCATACTACCATAATCTGCTCACGAGTCAAGGTGCTCATTGGTCACTACAGGGAGGTTTGTGGCCCCAGCGTAGGCCGACAGCTCGACCACGGTGTCCCATACCACCATGCCCGGCTCATGAGTCTTCGTGGATCAAGGTACCACGGTTAATAGGGTTTACAATGGTAAGTTCAGTACCCTAGGTTCAAGCAGTTATGATACATACAAGGTGAACAAACATCGGCCAGTCGGGTTACTTGACGGGCTCGACTAGCGCGATTGCATCTCGAATTGAACGACATGAAGTGCGTAAAACACTTCGCGTGGCCTAACCATTGCCGCCAACTCTCAACACGAATCACATTCATCGACGCGTCGTTCGTGGCTATGACCAGTCAGTCAGTCACGAATTCGTTCGGTTACCGACTGCCTGGACTAAGTCAAGTCCCACACATCTATTGAATCACATTAACGCTATATATCAGGGTATTGGAATTGAAACACATCATGTGAGCATGTTAGCACATGTTATAACATTCAACTAAGGCAAATCTTCAAGGCATACTTTCCCATGTATATTCAACTTAAGCAAATCTTCAAGGCGTACTTTCTATGCATGTAGTGTAATCATGCATAAGGTAAGCATGTAGGAAATCATTCAGGTCAGCATATTAATCATGAAATCAATCTCAATCTACTACATTACATCATTTAATTCAATACATAATAATACAAGCATTTATACAAACACATACACTACACACTTAAGTCCACATATAGTATGTCGACCCAACGTGCGCAACTTGGCGAATCTCTTCGCCAAACTGATTATGCAAGCATTCCTAACTCTCTAATGCGGCGACAAATCATGTCAATCACGTCAGCAAAATATGCATGGAGACCGTACTTCCTACAAATGACTAAAATGCCCTAAATCTCATATTCTTCGTTAATTTGCGAAACAGGAAACGGAGAGCATGTTGTACATGTCAAACGGCGATGCCGTCGATAATCTACTATTAAACGACATTGAAAGCATTGTAAACCGTCAATCAAAGCGTCTAAGATCCTCACCTAAGCTCTTACGGTCGCGGGATTTTGAACGGAGCGTGTACGCTTCGTCTACGGCTGTAGGAGAACCTGATTTATGGATCTAGTTAGCTAACATGTTGTGCATCTAAGCAAACCCTAAATCAGCAAGTTGTTGGGATTATTTCATACCTGAAAAAGTGTAGAAATCACCAGCCAGGTGATTGGAAGGAAGTGCTGATGCAGCAACCGTTGGTGGCTCGGAAGCGGGAAAAATCTCTTCCCTTTCTCTCAAACTCTCTCTCTCTTGTTCTAGGGTTTGTGAAATTCGTATGCAAGGAAGGAATGAGGGTTTCAACCCCTTTTATAAGCTTGGAAACGCCGAAAATAGGCTCCGGGATGAAGTTTACTTATTACCTATCCATTTCGGGGTTGTTTCGGTCCAAAAACTGATTTCTGGTGGTCCTCTGGTCGATTGCGATCAGACTTAAGCTCATGGGTACCAGATGTACCTCGTATTAAGTTTTCAGTCTGGCAAGGTTCGCAGATCGCACGTGGCGGACCAGTTTCAGTTCAGCGGTCACCGCACATAGATCAGGGCTGAAAGTTCCATGATAATAAATAAATATTTTTCCTAATCCGAGGGTGTAATCTGGATGAATTCTGACGGTCAGAACGCTTAATATTGACGCGTCAAGTCGTGTGCCAGATCTAAATTTGAAATTCCCAATTCGTCCCTATTCGCGGTCGCTTCAGTCCGGGTTCAACGAAATACTCTGTGATTATCGGTTTGACTTGATTTTCGAGATGATTGTCAAGTCCAGATGGGCGGTTCTAACGATCTAAGATAGGAGGTATCAGACCTTCGACGCGCGGTCTAAATCCAATACAAAAGTTCAATATGGTCCAGAGGACAAACCTGCTTAGAGTTGGATCCAAGGTTATAGAGTATTGTAGAGTTGTCTGTTCTACTCGATTTGGGTCTTGTAGAACGTATTTAAAGTGATCAAGGACTATTTCCCAGCTACTCTAGCGTTGCGCTAGCTAACTTACGTATAATTTCCATGGAAATTATTTATACACGATTTCGGGTCAAATCGGTACTCGATTCCAAGTACGGATTTTTCACGGGCGTTACAATCTACCCCCCTTAACAAATAATTTCGTCCTCGAAATTTGTACCTGTTCGTACTCCTCGAGAAGCTATGGGTAGTTCTTTCTGATCTCGGCTTCGGTCTCCCAAGTAGCCTCCTCCTCAGAGTGATGCGTCCATAGTACCTTCACAAGGGGAATCACCTTGCTACGCAGTACCTGCTCCTTCCGGTCTAAGATGCGTGTCGGTCGCAGGATATAAGTAACATCCTCTCCTAACTGCACCTGCTCCCATCTGATGATATGGGAAGGATCAGCAACGTACTTCTTCAGCATAGAAACATGAAATACGTTGTGGACGCTCGCGAGGGGCGTGGGTAAAGCCAATCGGTAAGCCACTGCTCCCACACGATCGAGGATCTGAAATGGACCAATGAATCGCGGTGCCAGCTTCCCCTTCTTCCCGAACCGAAGGACTCCCTTCATAGGGGAAACTCACAAAAACACATGATCCCCGACTGTGAACTCTAGTGGCCGTCGTCTCGTATCGGCGTAGCTCTTCTGTCTGCTCTGCGCTGTAAGAAGTCGACGTCGAATAATATCAATCTTCTCTGACGTCGCCTGCACCAACTCTGGGCCAATCAAGCTGCGCTCACCGACCTCTAACCAGCAATGCGGTGCGCGACAAGGTCGCCCATACAGCGCCTCATAAGGTGCCATGCCGATACTCGCCTGGAAGCTATTGTTGTACGCAAACTCCGCATATGGAAGACAGTCATCCCAACTGTCCTTGAAGTCCAATGCGCAAGCCCGCAACATGTCCTCCAGGATCTGGTTCACTCGCTCCGTCTGTCCGTCCGTCTGTGGGTGGAAGGCAGTACTGAACTTCAACTTCACACCCATAGCCTCCTGAATGCGAGTCCAGAAAATAGAAGTGAACCGCGTGTCTCTGTCCGACACGATCTCCAACGGAACTCCATGCAGACGCACAATCTCTCAGATATACAATCTAGCCAGCTCGTCTGCAGAGTTCGTAACTCTGATCGGTAGGAAGTGCGCCGACTTCGTCAATCGGTCGACGATCACCCAAATGGAATCATGCCCCTTCCTCGTCTTCGGCAACCCAGAAATGAAATCCATGGAAATGAAATCCCACTTCCACTCTGCAATCGGCATAGGCTGCAAAAGTCCAGGTGGTCGGCGATGCTCTGCCTTCACCTGCTGACAAGTGAGACAACGGGACACGAACTCAGCAATGTGGGTCTTCATACCTTCCCACCAATACGTCCTCTTCACGTCACGATACATCTTCGTGCTGCCAGGATGCATCGCGAGTCTAGTAGAATGCGCAGCCTCGAGAATCTCTCGTCTCAAGTCAGGGACATCTGGGACGCATAGGCGGCCACGGTAACGTAAGCCCCCATCCATACCAACTCGCCAGTCGGCGTCAGCATCATCACTGGCCTGCTCTCGAAGCTCAGTAAGATGCGTGTCGTCCCTCTGCGCCTCGATGACACTGTCATCGATCTGGGATCGCACCTGTACATATGCGATGAACTCAAATGGCTCCTCTACGGTGAGTTTCTGCTCAAAGTCTTGCAAAAATTCCACCATATCCCACTCGGCAACCATCAGCGGAGCCGCAAACTCTATCGCCTTCTTGCGGCTCAACGCATCAGCCACAAGGTTCGCCTTCCCAGGATGGTAAGAGACTTCAAACTTGAAGTCCTTCAGCGTCTCCATCCATCGCCGCTGCCTCATATTCAAGTCTCGCTGCGTGAATATGTACTTGAGGCTCTTGTGGTCGCAAAAGAGCTCGAACTCCTCTCCGTAGAGGTAATGTCTCCAGAGTCTCAGTGCGAATATAACGGCTGCCAACTCCAAGTCGTGTGTAGGGTAATTCTCCTCGTGCTTCCTTAATTGTCTCGAGGCATACGAAATCACCCTGTCCCTCTGCATAAGGACACAACCCAAACCAACGCTAGACGCGTCAGTGTATATAGTGTATCTAACCCCCTGCTCTGGCAATACTAGCACAGGGGCGGACGTAAGTCTGTCCTTCAGCACCTGAAAAGCTGACTCCGCCTTATCATTCCAGGCGAACTTCACGTCCTTCCGTGTCAACTGAGATAAGGGTCTCGCGATCTTCGAGAAATCCTGAATGAAGCGCCGATAGTAACCAGCGAGACCCAAGAAACTCCTCACCTCAGTGACAGAACCAGGCTGCTCCCAGTCCTGCACCGCAGCTACCTTAGACAGGTCAACTGTCATGCCATCCTTGGACACCACGTGTCCCAGAAACTTCACCTCCTGCTTCCAGAAGTCACACTTCTTGTACTGTGCGAACAACTGATGTCGTCTGAGCGTATCTAGGACCAAACGCAAATGCTCCTCATGCTCCTCTCGACTCCTAGAGTATACCAAAATGTCGTCGATGAAGACAACGACGAATCGATAGAGGAAAGGCCGAAAAACCCGGTTCATCAGATCCATGAACACGGCCGGTGCGTTCGTGAGACCGAACGACATCACGAGGAACTCGTAGTGACCAAAACTGGTCCTGAATGCTGTCTTCTGCACGTCCTCATCTCTGACGCGCAGCTGATGATATCCTGACTGAAGATCAATCTTCGAGAAGTACTGCGCTCCTCTCAACTGATCAAACAAGTCATCGATCCTGGGCAAAGGGTACTTGTTCTTCACTGTGAGTTGGTTCAGCCTGCGATAATCAATACACAATCGCAGCGAACCATCCTTCTTCTTCACGAACAAGACCGGTGCTCCCCAAGGAGATACGCTAGGCCGTATAAAGCCAAGCTCTAGCAGACCATCAATCTGCGTCCGCAACTCCTCCATCTCACAAGGTGCCATGCGATACGTCGGCAGTGAGACGGGTGTAGAACCAGGAATCAGATCGATAGTGAAATCGATCTCACGTCGGGGCGGCAAACCAGGGATCTTCCTGAACAGATCCCCGAACTCAGAAACAACTGGCGTCTGCTCAAGTACCTGGGCACCAGCGTCGCGCAATAGAGTGGCGTAGCTAAGAATGCGGAAAGGAAGATTTACCCGCACTGAAAATGTGAAGGATGCGCCCTCAGGCTCGTACGCTGTGACTATACGAGTCTCGCAGTCAATCTCGGCTCTCGCTGCAGTCAACCAGTCCATGCCAAGAATGACGTCGAGATAAACGAGCGAGGGATCGACGACCAGATCAAGAGTCATCGTCCTGCCTCCCAGATCAACCAAACAACCCTCACACATCTGGGTGACATCCGAAAAATCTCCATGAGCTGCAAAGACTCGCACGCTATCCATAGTGATAGTCTGCAACCCAAGACGTCTGACCACGGCACGCGATATCAAAGAAATCATGGAACCAATGTCCACCATGATAAGAACGGGAGTACCTCCGATATGGCCCGTGACCTCGAAGGCTGAGTGCTGGAAAGTCGGCGTCGTAGCTGCCACAGCGGTCAGTGTATGAACTCGAGCCTGCTGTGGCCGGTTCGGCCGCTGTGTCAAGGGCCGTGGAGGCTGTCGAATCTGCGATACCGTAGGTCTGAACGAAGGATGCGCAGGAGCTGACCGTATAGGCGGTGCTGATATCGCCAGTGGACGTACACGATCAATCTTCTGCGGCGGCGAGAACCCACTATCCCGCATCCTGGAAAAGTAACTCTGCGATAAATGGCCCGTCCTCCCACAGTATGTGCATGATAAATCAGGGCGCCGAAACGGTCGTACAGGCGCCGTGGTCCTGGTAGGAGGATCAATGCGAGGCCTCTTGCCCGCGAAGGGCCTATCTGGCAACTCCGGTCGCGGCCTGGAAGTAGTCGGGCCTCGAGATCGCGCAAGTCGATCCACGTCCTGCTCTGCCCGCATGGACATGTGAACCAACTCCGCATAGGAGGGAAAACTGACACAGCACATCTTCGACCGAATATCCGGTCGCAAGCCCTCCAAAAAGCGCCGTATGCGCATCTGCTCATCAGCCAGAATCGTCGGGACGTACCTGCCCAACTCTGTGAACCGATGCTCATACTCGGTAACCGTCATCGCTGCCTGCCTGAGACGGAGAAACTCATTCTCCCTCTCGTGCCTGTAGGTCTGGGGATAATACTTCTCATGGAAGCGGAACTCGAATGCTGCCCACGTCCATACGAAATCTGCGGCAACAGTCCGCAATATACTATCCCACCACATACTGGCCTCTCTCTCAAATAGGAAGGTAGCCAGCTCTACCTGCTCAGTCTCGGTACAGTGTAACATGCGTAGAATCTTCGACACTCGGTCGAGCCAGAACTCTGCCTCCTCAGGTCTGTGAGAACCCGAAAAAGTAGGAGGCCGCAAGCGCTGAAATCGCTCCAGAAGGCCCCGTGTGTCGGTAGGATTTCCCGCAGGGAAAGCAGGCTGCGCAGGATGTGCTATGCCCTCATCCTGGGCGTAAGTATAGGCATCCTCAGCTGGATGCGCAGGTGGTACAGGTGGAGTAGAGGTAGTCGCACCCCCACCCTGGGCTAAAGTCCCAACTATAGTGGTCAATAGCTGCTGCTGCTGTAGCATCATAGCCATCATCTGCTCGAATCTATCAGGGGGTGGAGCAGGCTG
Organism: Magnolia kwangsiensis; assembly: GCA_037074715.1. Classification (NCBI taxonomy): domain Eukaryota; kingdom Viridiplantae; phylum Streptophyta; class Magnoliopsida; order Magnoliales; family Magnoliaceae; genus Magnolia; species Magnolia kwangsiensis. The sequence continues at coordinate 78,601,283 of CM073578.1, forward strand.
TGGCGGATGAGGTGCGGAAGTAGATGCGCGCTGTGGCTCTCGAACTGATGGTGTAAATGGCGGTGGTCCACCTGTAGGACCAACAGCAGGCTGAGACGATCGAACCGTCTCAGGAATTGGGCCCACAGCAGGGTCCGGACGAGTGCCAGACTGAGAAGGAGTCTGATCCATCTGCTCAGACAATGAAAGCCGAACCGCGCTCCTCGTAGTCTTAGGTGGCATTCTCTATATTCAAAATAGGGCGCAACCTTGTCAGTCTCAAGTGCACAAATACACCACAATCATTCACTTAAAGAGTCAAAGGCATTCCATGCATTTCAATTAATCAAAATTGTCACAATACAAGGGATATATCCTTACAAGCATCATGACTAGAATGACATGGAAATTAAGACAGTTAAGCAACAGCAACATAAGCAAAGCACTAGCCCTAATAGGCTTTACACACATAAAACAGGAAATGGCTAACTACTAATAATCAACATCAAAGATCGCATCGCTAGTCGGAATCTGGTGACGGAGGAGGAGCACCCTTATCCTGTAAACAACACAGGATTGCCTTCAAGGTGCGAGTCACCTTGCCAAATTTCTTCTTCGTAACGGCCTTGGCATCAGCGACTTCCGCTCGAAGTTCTTGGACTTCCTTTCGCAAAGCGGTCTGACTCTCCTCCATCCGAACAATGCGGTCAGCGATAGTAGTCTGCGCAGAAGGAGGAGGGCTCTCATCAGTATCCTGAGCCTCCTCTTCTGCTTCTTCCTGAACCTCTTCCTGAACCTCTGCTCTAGGTTCTTCTTCGCTTTGATCTTCCTCTTCATCAAAGTCATCCCCACTATCCCTTTCGAGTTGATTTTCACGGTATTGCGACCCAATCTTCATCTTGAGCATTGTCGACTCATCGATGGTGTGAATCGATACCGGCAATTCGGGTCCAAGTCTATAGGCAAACTCAAGCGCAATCTTGCAAATGAGTCGGCCAAAGGGAAGGGATTCGGATGTTCTCCTCGACCTGGCTATGAGAACTATCTGCCGTAAGATGAAAGTGGCCATACATACGTTCTCTCCCTGGGCCACCAGAAATAAGAAATCGACCATAAGACGTGTACATTCAATGCGGTTCGTCGACCTAGGATAAACATTGAACGTGCAGATATGGTGCAGCAGACGCAGATCCTCAGACATGTACGTCGCTTTGAGGCTATTATTAGGCTGCCATGGAACCAACTTACCGCACAGAAACCTGGTGCTGCGATCTCATTCACGTCTAGTCCTCAAATTCTTCTCACTTGGATGTACATCACCTAGAGGCACGTTGAGAAGTCGCGCAACCAACCGGACGTCGATCGTAGCCATCCGATCTCTACCAAAAGGGATTTTGAACTGTAAGGGCTCCAAGGTAGGACTCTAGATGCTAGCATAGAAGGCACGAACAGTGCTCACATTAGCACGAGCGCGAGCTTCAAAGATCGGTCCCCAGTGCGCAGCTTCAATGCGTTCGAACAACAGATACTCGCCGAACAATCGCCCATCTACGTCCGCCTCAAATAATACTCTACGATCAGTGTATTCACCATGAGGCATCTCTGATAGAATGGTTCGTCCAAGGTGTGCATGGGGATCCAAATCCCGCTTTGTACGGCACTCCAGGACTCCAGCTGGACTTGCGGCGGCGCTTGAACTTGCGGCACCACCCCGCGGTCTTCTCGATCGAGCAGGGCGGCTCGGCCCAGCCTCGTCTGTCGCAGTTTTCCTCTTACCCATCAAAGATATGATGGATGAAAGCGACAAAAGGCCCAAAATGGCTTCCACAAAAGCCATGAAAAACGCCGAAAATGCTGAGAAATGGCTGCCCAATCTGAAAAAAGGAAATCTAGGCGTCGTAGAGGGATGCTTCAAGCTTCCCAAGGCTGTACTTTCAGGGAAAAATACAAACAAAAAGATGGGATGGAGCAGCTCACGATTTTAGCACTATTTGGGGGATTTTGGAGCTCCAAATGGGGAAATCTTCAAGGAAAGGGGCTTCCAACACCCAATAATTGATGGGTGGTGGTCGGTTTTGGCCAAGGAAGGGTTTAAGAGTGGTTTGGGTCACCGGGGTTTGGAATGGATTGCTGAAAATCGAATCTAGGGTATGCAAGGGGGCTGTTTGTGAAGGAGAGGTGGGTTTTGGGGATTTTCGTGATGTGGGAGGTAGCTAGGGGTGATGTGGAGACTATTTAAGGGGGTGCGCCCGAAGGACAGCACCAACCAAGCTCGCCGGCCGGCGATGGCATCGCCGGTCAACTCGCAAGTTGACCGGTGGGACCCCATGGGTCTGGTCCCCCATGGTCCCAGGGTCCCAAAAAGTCAGGTCCCACCCCTTGGTTCATTGTATTTTGGTCTCTATGAGCCCAAACATGTGTTCGGGGCTTTCCGGGTCCACATCGCAATCTCGAATACCAAACCATATGATGCAGCATATGAATTTCAGGTAGAAGGAGCCAGTACATCTTTCTAGCTCCTTAGTTGCTAAAAAAAGTGAAGTTAGAATGGCCTTATGGCCATTTTTCATAAAATTTTACTATTCACTGTAAAATTTGGTGAATGTGCTAATTTATGTTATTTTCACATTAGGTTTGATGCCTAATATGAAATGGATAAGAAAGAACTGAAGGTTGAAGTGTTAGAGAAGGAATTTTGAAGATTTTTGGTGAAACGGGGTTTTTAAGCCCTGGCGATTGATTACTGGAGTCGTGGTCATCCCACGGCCCAAAGATTCACTTTTGCGGTTTAAAACCGCTCATAGGACGTCTCCACCCGACTTCCTACAGCTTAGAAGTGATTCGGGTCGCTTTACGCGACCCGAGATACGTTACAGACTCGATCTTGCGATCGATCCTTATAGACTTCGCCTATCGGCGAATCTGTGATCCTAGAAGTGTTTCTAGACCCTTCTCGCACCCACCTAAGTCAAAGGAAGCGACAGTGTACGTCGCAAGACCATAACCCAGGCCCAGTATACTCTCATTCATGCTCTGATACCAACTTGTAACACCCTGAAAATCGGGGGTCGTGTATAAACTCAACTCCCGAGTTTCAGACCGTCACTTATGCAATAAAAATGGTTATGATTCAATGTTGTCTGATTTAAAGCATTCACATGAGTAAAAGTATACCAAAACTGCAATTCATACTTCAGATCCAGTGATAAAAGCAAGCGGAAGACTAAACAATGTATATATATCACTGTATGGAAAAACAAAGTAATCTCATCTGTCTCCAAAGTATGACTACAACTCTGAGTCTCATATACATGTAAATAAACAAAAGAATAAGTTCAAAATAGTCCCACTGAAGTCCCCCTCGATCCAGGTCACCTACGGGAAGCCGTCGTGATACTGCATATACGAGAACTCATCCTGGTCCTCGTCAATCTCCGGCTCCACCTCCTGGATCTCGTCCTCACCTGCAGCTACAACAGGGTCTGGTGGGTGTTGCAAACACTATCCCGTAACGTGGGAATGAGTGATCAACTCAGTGGAATCATAGAGCAAAGATTAGCATGTTCACAATTCAATCACGCGATAATAGTAAAGCAGTAAATCAGACAATCCTAATACTGTTGTTTAATGCAAGATGATATGACGTGATGTATGCCCTCACCGACGATCACCCTCATGCGGAAACATCTTACGACCGCGGCATGCCACACTCCCTAAAGTGCTCCACATCTTCCAGGCACATGCAATGCTATGGTGATATGATTACCAAGTTGTTATTAGTCCATTCAAACAGCAAGATTGGGAAACTAAGGTACTTCCCTTGTATCAATCCCAACACGGATCCTGTCTAGGGTCGTCACTCCTAGTAATCTCATACGATGTACATTTCGTAGGTCACTGCAAGGTCTGTCAGGGCTGTTGCTCACACTCGTTGCACCGCTCCCCCATCACCTTATCAATACAGGCCTACTGTACTCTACTGCACGGAAGGGTCGTCGCCTCCCGTGGACTCAGAATACGCTCGCGGTCACTACAAAGGGCTCGTCGCCTGATCAGTGTAGGCCGACAGCTAGAATATAGTGTCCCATACTAGCATAATCTGCTCACGAGTCAAGGTGCTCATTGGTCACTACGGGGAGGTTTGTGGCCCCAGCGTAGGCCGACAGCTCGACCACGGTGTCCCATACCACTATGCCCGGCTCATGAGTCTTCGTGGATCAAGGTACCACGGTTAATAGGGTTTACAATGGTAAGTTCAGTACCCTAGGTTCAAGCAGTTATGATACATACAAGGTGAACAAACATCGGCCAGTCGGGTTACTTGACGGGCTCGACTAGCGCGATCGCATCTCGAATTGAACGACATGAAGTGCGTAAAACACTTCGCGTGGCCTAACCACTGCCGCCAACTCTCAACACGAATCACATTCATCGACGCGTCGTTCGTGGCTATGACCAGTCAGTCACGAATTCGTTCGGTTACCGACTGCCTGGACTAAGTCAAGTCCCACACATCTATTGAATCACATTAACGCTATATATCAGGGTATTGGAATTGAAACACATCATGTGAGCATGTTAGCACATGTTATAACATTCAACTAAGGCAAATCTTCAAGGCATACTTTCCCATGTATATTCAACTTAAGCAAATCTTCAAGGCGTACTTTCTATGCATGTAGTGTAATCATGCATAAGGTAAGCATGTAGGAAATCATTCAGGTCAGCATATTAATCATGAAATCAATCTCAATCTACTACATAACATCATTTAATTCAATACATAATAATACAAGCATTTATACAAACACATACACTACACACTTAAGTCCACATATAGTATGTCGACCCAACGTGCGCAACTTGGCGAATCTCTTCGCCAAACTGATTATGCAAGCATTCCTAACTCTCTAATGCGGCGACAAATCATGTCAATCACGTCAGCAAAATATGCATGGAGACCGTACTTCCTACAAATGACTAAAATGCCCTAAATCTCATATTCTTCGTTAATTTGCGAAACAGGAAACGGAGAGCATGTTGTACATGTCAAACGGCGATGCCGTCGATAATCTACTATTAAACGACATTGAAAGCATTGTAAACCGTCAATCAAAGCGTCTAAGATCCTCACCTAAGCTCTTACGGTCGCGGGATTTTGAACGGAGCGTGTACGCTTCGTCTACGGCTGTAGGAGAACCTGATTTATGGATCTAGTTAGCTAACATGTTGTGCATCTAAGCAAACCCTAAATCAGCAAGTTGTTGGGATTATTTCATACCTGAAAAAGTGTAGAAATCACCAGCCAGGTGATTGGAAGGAAGTGCTGATGCAGCAACCGTTGGTGGCTCGGAAGCGGGAAAAATCTCTTCCCTTTCTCTCAAACTCTCTCTCTCTTGTTCTAGGGTTTGTGAAATTCGTATGCAAGGAAGGAATGAGGGTTTCAACCCCTTTTATAAGCTTGGAAACGCTGAAAATAGGCTCCGGGACGAAGTTTACTTATTGCCTATCCATTTTGGGGCTGTTTCGGTCCAAAAACTGATTTCTGGTGGTCCCCTGGTCGATTGCGATCAGACTTAAGCTCATGGGTACCAGATGTACCTCGTATTAAGTTTTCAGTCTGGCAGGGTTCGCAGATCGCACGTGGCGGACCAGTTTCAGTTCAACGGTCACCGCACATAGATCAGGGCTGAAAGCTCCATGATAATAAATAGATATTTTTCCTGATCCGAGGGTGTAATCTGGATGAATTCTGACGGTCAGAACGCTTAATACTGACGCGTCAAGTCGTGTGCCAGATCTAAATTTGAAATTCCCAATTCGTCCCTATTCGCGGTCGCTTCAGTCCGGGTTCAACGAAATACTCTGTGATTATCGGTTTGACTTGATTTTCGAGATGATTGTCAAGTCCAGCTGGGCGGTTCTAACAGTCTAAGATAGGAGGTATCAAACCTTCGACGCGCGGTCTAAATCCAATACAAAAGTTCAATATGGTCCAGAGGACAAACCTGCTTAGAGTTGGATCCAAGGTTATAGAGTATTGTAGAGTTGTCTGTTCTACTCGATTTGGGTCTTATAGAACGTATTTAAAGTGATCAGGGACTATTTCCCAGCTACTCTAGCGTTGCGCTAGCTAACTTACGTATAATTTCCATGGAAATTATTTATACGCGATTTCGGGTCAAATCGGTACTCGATTCCAAGTACGGATTTTTCACGGGCGTTACAGTATATCCCAGTGTATAGGTCATGGAAGCTGAACTAGTAAATTTGAATGGACAGACCATTTCAATGGCCTTGAACAGGTCTTCGATGGCATCAAAAATCCTTCACACCTCTCTGACCTATCTAGGCAGTTCTCGGTGACATTGAAGGTAGTTTGATGGCATTGAAGCTTATGCTTCAATAGTATCAAAGAATCGCAAGCTATATATACAGCACAGGAGAGATTTTTCATCTCTCACAATTTTCCAGCACCTGGTCATCTTCTAGCCCTCCTTAATGCTTCATGGTCAGTTTTTTAGTCTTTTTCTGTCCTCCATTATTGCTCCATTGTGGTAAGGCATCCCCTTTGAGTTCTCTATTTCCATTTTCCTTCAATTGGGTTACCTTTTTAAGGTTATTAGAGCCTATATGGGGCTTTTTCATTGGTTTCATGCATTTCTCGATTGCCTTTCTTGGTATACCTTGTTTATTTCAGGAATCACATTATGCCAAAAGAAAAATGAAAGGTCGTGGCCCAAGGGTAGTCCTCTTGGGCAAATAAAACCAAAATGTGTGCCCGAAGAATGTCCGAGAGGCCTTAAGCTCCTATAGAGCCCTCTCCGCCCATGTCTCCAGCCTCATGGCAGGAGACATCGTGACGAGGTACTCCCGAGCCAAAAATTCAAATTCTGGTTCTTCCACCTCCGTGAGGCATTATATGAAAATTTTAGGGGGAGGAAGATGGTCTTGGAGTGAATGATAGAAAAAATTTGTATACAGCCGTATGATATTGAGACCATTTTGGAGGTTGTGGGCTCGAAAAAAGTGTTAAATTTTGGAAGTGTGTCTCGAAATGAACAGGTGTATCAGTTTCTTACATATTGCCATTTTTCGGTTCTAGACCCTCCATCACTTGATGTCATCATTGGTCAGTCTCCAACCCATCTCACCCCTGCATCATTGCACAAATCATTGGTGTGCCAGCCACTCCACGAGGCTTGGCAGACCATGATTTCAACTCACTAGAGGTTAGATTGAAGGTCACACTCTATCTGTGCGATAGCGTGAATGTTCCCTGGCACAAAGGGAACTCTTTGCGCACATCGTACATGTCTCACAAATATCACATCCTTCATGGCATTTTTAAATCAAATGTTTATCCCCATGGAAGGAACAAAGCTAATCCGACTCAATTCATGCTAGACATTCTCTATAGTGTCTACATAGGTGTCTGTCTTTTTCTTCTGACTATCATCCTTCACTAGTTGGTGTACGTTGTCCAGAGTATTAGAGATACCCTCATTCCATTCCCATATATTATATGTGTAAGACTCGTATCCTAGTCCATACTATTCCGTAAGCTTCCACAGTCCTCCCTGTCGAATTTCGGCAACCTTCAACCTGTAATTGATATTTATGCGTAACCCTAAGTTGCAGCCCATAGATTTAAGTCAGCTCGACTTGAAACTTATATCCTAGCGACCGTGTCATCGCCATAATTGCAACGCCGTGACTCACACACCGATCCGATACCCGGCCCAGAAGATGTGGGCCATCGTTCATTTAGAGGAAAATGTCACACGTGCGAATTTTAAGAGAATCTCTATAACCTATCCCATCAATCAATCAAGTCAAGTACACACCATATCACAAGTACAAGTGACCCATCCCTTTCCCATTCCCAAAGTCAACTCTCTCTCTCTCTCTCCACCCATCCCTTTCTTACAACTCTTCATCCATCACCCATCACTCCATCTCTTTTCATCCCATCACTTCCCCCCCCCCCCCCCCCCCCCCCCCCCTCTCTCTCATTCTCTCTCTTTACTCTTAAGCAATAAAAAAAAAAAATCCAACATCCAAGCCTTCCAAGAACAACCTAAGTGTGACCCACTTCTCTACCACCCAATCTCTCATCTCCACCATCAAAACTTCATCATCCAACGAAGTTATTCATCGAGGAGATTGTGAGACTAGATGGCGTCCACAACATTTTCCATATCTCTATGCTGAGGAAGTGTGGCTTATATATAATTCCTGTTATTGATTGGCAATAGCTGGATGTTCGTGAGGACGCTTCTTACATTGAGCAACCAGTTTGTATCCTTGATCGAAAGGAGCAAGTCCTCTAGACCAAGGTCATTCCCTTGGTGAAGGTTCAATGGGGTCACCACTCTATTGACGAGGTGTCGTGGGAGCGTGAGGTCAAGATTCGAGAGCGCTATCCCCATCTCTTTGACTATTGATTATATATTGTATCTTGTATGTTGTCTCCAACTTTATAAGATGATGTTATGTTTCCTCTCTTCTTATGAGTTATGTCTAGTTACGTTGATTGTGTAAATTTTGAGGATAAAATTTTTATTAGTAGGGGAGAGTTGTAAGAACCGTATCCTAGTCCGTACCATTCCATAGGCTTTCACAGTCCTCCCGATCAAATTTTGGCCACCCTCGACATGTAATCGATATTTACATGTAACCTTAAGTTGCAGCTCATAAATCTAAGTCAACTCGACTCGAAACTTATATCTTAACGACCGCGACGTCGCCACGATTCCAATGCCGTGACTCACGTACTAATCCGATACCCGAGCTAGAAGTGTGGGTCCGCGTTAGTTTTAAGGAAAACGTTGCGTGTGCGAATTTCAAGAGAATCTCTACAACCTATCCCATTAATCAATCAATCAATCAAATTAAGTACACACCATATCACAAATACAAGCAACCCATCCCTTTCTCATTCCCAAAGTCAACTCTCTCTCTCTCTCCACCCATCCCTTTCTTACAAATCCATCACTCCACCCATCACCCATCACTCCATCTCTTTTCATCCCATCACTTCCCTCTCTCTCTCTCTCATTCTCTCTCTTTAATCCTAAGCAGTAAAAAAAATCCAACGTCCAAGCCTTCCAAGAGCAACCCAAGTGTGGCCCATTGCACTACCACCCAATCTCTCATCTCCACCATCAAAACTTCATCATCCACCGTCAAAAGTTGAGCATAGGAGCTAAGGAAGTTGAGGGACCAAAAGAAGGCCAATAGGTGGGTGATCTACCGTTGATTTCCATTTGAGGGCTCACTTGTATGTGGGACCCGTTTGATGTATGTGTTGTAATCTAGAGGGGCCCATAGTGGCAGGATCCCTCCATTACGCTGAACTCCCTCTCTCTCTCTACCTACCTCTCTCCCTCTCTCTCTTTTTCCTGATTGTATGGGCCACCTATGAGGTATGTATCTTATCCATGCCATCTATGCGTTGGGCCCGCCTCGATGGACTGTCCAGCGAACGGCCCGTCCATTTAGACGGGATTACTGCCCGTCCGTTTAGACGGGCCCGGATGAAGGAATACACAAATATCATCTTTATATAAAGCTAAGGTGGGCCACACGTGTAGACCCACCATGATATATGCATTAGATCCACACCGTCCAGGGGCCAGGACGGTGGGGCCTACCCTTGTGTGATGTGGTTTAAATCCATACCGTCCGAAGCATCCAGAGGGTCTGAACGATGGACCATTAAAAAAAGTATATATAATAATATTAAAACTCATATAATATATATATATAGAGAGAGAGAGAGAAAGAGGAGTGGGGTGGCCCACCTACGTGAGACCCACCTTGGAGTATGTATTGTATATCCACTCCGTCCATCTGTCCAGTTGGGACGTCGATGCCCTCAATGATGTATGGGTTGTATCCCACCATCCAAGGGCAGGGATGGTGGGTAGCTATGATATATGTGTTTTATTCATACCGCATAGCAGCTGTGGGACCCACGCACGTGTGGACTCCACATGATGCATGTGCTTATCAATGTCGTCCACCTATTTACCAGTGTCATCCACCTGTTTTGCATCCACCGTCCAGATGACTAGACGATGGTGCATACCATGATGTATGTATTTTATTCCAATTGTCCAGATGGCTGGACAGTGGACCATTTCAAAAAATAATAATAAATAATAATAAATAAATAAATAAATAATGAAGAAGGTTCAAATCTCTGGTGGGCCATGTACGTGGACCCCACCCATGATGTATGTGTTACATCCAAACTGTCCATCTACTTAGTGAGCGCGTCCTAAGGCCTGAGATTAAAAATAAGACAGATCTAGTTATCAAGTGGACCTCACTGCCATAAATAGTGGGGATTAAACGTCCAGCATTGAAACCTTTTGGGTCACAAAAGTTTTGGACCAATATGAAATTTTTTTATCCTCTTAGTTCAGGTCTTTATGACCTTATGAACAAACTAGATGGAAAATAAATGCTATGGTGGCCCACTAGAGTTTTAACAGTGGAAATCATTATCACCACGGTTATTTGTGGTTTGGTCCAAATGATCTTTTGATATGATTCATTTTCTTGGATAATACTCTAAAATGATCTCTAAAAATAGATGAATGGTGTAATCGGTACCCATGTAATGCGGCCCATTTGATGTATTTGAGGCCCACATGATGTGGCCCATTTGATGTATTTGAGGCCCACATGATGCTGCCCATTTGATGTATATGAGGCCCATTGGTGCAGCCCATATGATGTGGCCCATTTGATGCATGTTGGCCCATTGGAGCGGCCCACATGATGCAGCTCACTTGATGTATATGAGGCCCATTGAGACATATTCGAGGCCCATGGGTTAAGGCCCAATGTAATGTATATAAGGACCATGAGTGAGGCCCAATGAGACATATGTGAGGCCTTTGTGTGGGCCGAATGTGATGTATATGAGGCCCGTTATGATGTGAGATTCCACCATGATGGATGTAATGATGTTTATGGTGACCATGCCTTGGAAGTAATGATGGTTTGACGTCCACATTGTAAGAGCAATGATGGTTAAATGTCCACATTGTAACTCTCCCTAGGGCCCATTGTTAGGCCCATACTTGTAGTGTGTAGGCCGTCTAGGCCCATCTTCATTATGAAAAAAATCCATCACCATATAACATGTTTAGTATAGCTCAATGACTCATGCTCATATGCATCATATGTATGCTTGATATAAGGAGTGACTGATCATAGCATATGCCTTTGGACAAATTGTTTATGGACTCCCTGATAGGCGAAGTTGCCCCACATCAGCGAATGGTATGCGCAAGATTGTTGCATGACTAATAGTGTAATTCATACACTTCACATTTGTATGACATGATTACTATAGGCCCGAGAGACATAAGGTTTGTGGCCTTTACAGGCACATCATGGATGGCGAGATCGGACACTAGAAATACTGTTACTAACATTGGGGCGTCATAGATATTCCTGGGTGAAAATTCCTAAACCCAATGGTACAAGAGGATAATTCCAACGTCGAGACCAAGTGGATACATGAGCGCACGAGGGCTGAATACTAGGAGGTCACGTCTCTCACTGTGTCGTGATCGGTTGGAAAGGGGTGTAGCCTTATCCGCCCGAGGGTAGGGAGCATTGCTAGGCTGAGTATAACGAGAACGTGAATGGGTCCGCTATCGACATGCCAGATAGGTATTGGAAACCTATTAGCCAGGCGGATAGTGAGGTTTCTTACGCTCACTTGGACTGCCTGCCTGAGAAATGGGCAGTGTCATTTGGAGTGTATTAAACCTCGGTGATTATCCATAGTGAGAACTATACTGATATTTGATGCTCTAGTGATGAGTTGCATTAATATATAGATTTGGATGAGGAATGACATACTTGAGTTGCATCTCGCATCACATGGTCTTGATATGACCGATAGCATTTGTCTTCCACCACATAACCTTGGTACAACTGATTGCATTCATGCACTCATCAGCATGATTCTGCATTACTCTGATATTATATTCTGAGCACATTCATATTACGCACACTTAAGTTGCATCTCGCATCGCATGGTCTTGATATGACCGATAACATTTATCTTCCACCGCATAGCCTTGGTACGACTAATTGCATTCATACACTCATCAGTATGATTCTGTATTACTCTGATATTGTATTCTGAGCACGTTAATATTACGCACACACTTACACCACCCTTTAAGCTTTCTACAAGCTTATGCATGATTGATGCGTGCAAGTGACGTCAGGACGCAGCCGTAGCTTCACTACAGTAGAAGCATGCAGTTGAGCTTTAAGAGTTTTTGTTATTATTATCTTGTATTTCCTTTTATATGCATTGTATCTTAAAGTTTTTGTTATCATTGTGGATTTTGTGATGGTGTTCTTGTGGTTATTATTCGTGGGTTAAGTTTATGGTTATACGTATTACGAATCAAAATCAAGTTTGAAATCCTCCTTTTAGAATCCCAAGATCAGAACCTGGTGTATGGGTTCCAGGAGCCGAGAATGGGGTACTATGGAGGCTGTCGGCGCCAGATTCGGTGATTGGGAATTTTGTGAGCCCAGTTTCTGAGTTTGGAGCATGACAATATGTCTCTTTTCTCAGGAAGTGGGGTTACTGTCCACTATCGATCTTCTTAGGGTTCCTCCTAAGTTCACATAAGTAAACATTAAGAGGATGAATCTTAAGGAAAAGACCAAGACTACAACAACCACTTCAACATCAACACCCCCAAAGGGCGACATTATAGGTGAGACAAATGCGGAGGTAGCAGAGATGAAGATGGCAGAGACTAACTACCCTACAAAGGATGACATATAACCTTCTTGAGAGTTCACACGCACTCCTGACACACACACGAGGTGACATTTGCGATCTCACAATCATCGCGAGTCCATCCTTCAGTGACTTGACCATCAGGATGAGTGTCTTATGCGATTAGAGAGAGTTGTGGAGACCATGCAACGAGCCATCGAGAGGGAGGCGCGAGCAACCTAGGACATTCTTGCAGCAATCACATGCCGATGGGATGACACAGCACCACGCAAGGGTGGTCCATCCAGTTAGAGTCGAGTTCAACTACAGAGCTAGGTTATGTCACACTCCAAACCTGAAAATCAGATTCATAGGAATCCCGATCACCGGATCCAGTGCCGACAGCCTCCGTAGTACCCCATTCTAGGCTCCTAGTACTCATACGCTAGATTTTCGATCCTGGGATCCTACAAGGAGGATTTTCAATATGAATTTGTCTCATAAGAAGCATAACCACAAGTATACCCAAATCATAAGAACCACATCATCACCACATATCCACTAATATAATCATTTGAGTACAATATTGAAAAGGAAATACATGTGTCAAAATCAAAGCTTCAGAAGTCAGCTACATGCTCCAAGCTCCACACTGCTGCAACTTAACATCACCTGCACACATCTATCGTGCATAAGCTTATAGAAAGCTTAGAGGGTGGTGTAAGTGTGTGCACAAGGTAAGTGTTAATTATTTAATATAATGTCATAATCCTACAATATCAGAAATACTGGTAAGATCATGAATCATACAATATCATAGTAAGTGGAAATACTGACAAGTTCATGAGTCAAATAATATCAAAGTACATAATGCAAATCAGCTACGCAAATGAGGAGTCATAAAGAGCCAAATATCAGATGCCGATGATGCAATGCAATAGACAATTCCTGATGAGTTCACTAGTACCGTCAGCCGTATCTAGATCATATAAATGCAAAAACACAGTAACCCAAAATGTCATATGCAGTGGATGTAATGCCATATGCGGGGCGAATGGAATGACCATGTTGGAGTGTGAAGTTGGGTTGATAGTATGTAGTATCGTAAGCTATGGAGTCCATCACAAGGACTTCTATCCAAACCAGTCCCATACCTAAATTTGGATATTCAGACTCAATGTGGTAAACTCCTGATCTTAGGTTAGTCGCACGCCTTAACTGTAACGCTCGTGAAAAATCCATACTTGGGCTCGAGTACCAACTCGACCCGAAATTGCATAGAATTAATTCTTTTAGAAAATATGACTAAGTTAGCTAGCGCAACGCTGGAGTAGCTGGAAAATAGTCCCTGATCACTTTAAATACATTCTACAAGACCCAAATCGAGTAGAACCAACGACTCTATAATACTCTACAACCTCGGACCAAACTCTAAGCAAGTTTGTTCTTTGGACCACTTTGAATCTTTGTATTGGATCTAGACCGCGCGTCGAAAGTCTGATACCTCCTATCGTAGACCGTTAGAACCGCCTAGCTGGACTTGACAATCATTTCAAAAATCAAGTCAAACCGATAATCACAGGCTATTTCATTGAGCCCGGACCGAAGAGAGTGCGAATAGGGACAGAATTGGAATTTCAAATTCAAATCTGGTACACGACTTGACGGGTCAGTATTAAGCATTCTGACCGTCAGAATTCAGCCAGATTACACCCTCGGATCAGGAGAAATTTCTATTTTATATCATGAGACTTTCAGCCCTGATCTACGTGCGGTGACCGCTGAACTGAAACTGGTCCGCCACGCGCGATCTGCAAACCCTGCCAGACTGAAAACTTAATACGTTCTAGATCTGGTATGCATGAGCTTAAGTCCAATCACATTCGACCAGGGGACCACCAGAAAGCATCTTTTGGACCGAAATAGCCCCGAATTGGATATGCACTAAGTAAACTTTGTACCGGAGCCTATTTTCGACGTTTTTGGGCTTATAAAAGGGGTTGAAACCCCCACTCTTCTCTCCCATCCGAAATTGCAAGAAACCCTAGATTTGGGAGAGAGAAAATGTGAGAGTTTGTGAGAGAGAGTGGGATAGATTTTTCCAGCCTTCGTGCCATCTGTTGCTAGTGCCTAAGCAACACCTCCTGATCACCAAGCCGGTGATTCTTTTGCATTTTCAGGTAATAACTAACCCTAGAAGTTGCTGATTTGAGGATCACTAGGATCCATAGCTTTTTAACCAATAGATCTTGTAAAACAGGTTCTCTTATTGCCGTAGACGAAGTGTATACGCTCCGTTCAAATTTACGCATCCATAAGAGACTAGGTGAGGATTTTAGACACTTTGATTGACAGTTCCCAATACTTTCAATGTCGTTTAATAGTAGATTATTGACGGCATCACCGTTTGACATGTACAACATGCTATCCGTTTCCTGTTTCGTAAATCAACGAAGAATATGAGATTTAGGGCATTTTAGTCATTTGTAGGAAGTACAGATTACATGCATATTTTGCTAATGTGATTGACATGGTTTGTTGTCGCATTAGGAAGTTAGGAATACGTGCATAATTATTTTGGCGAAGAGATTCGCCAAATTGCGCACTTCGGGTCGACATACTATATGTAGACTTAAGTGTGTAGTGTATGTGTTTGTATAAATGCTTGTATTAGTATGTATTGAATTAAATGATGTTATAAAATAGTTTGAGATTGATTTCTCAATTAATATGCTGACCTAAATGATTTCCTACATGTTGACTATATGCATGATTTCATTACATGCATGAAATGTATGTGCTTGAAGATTTGCTTAAGTTGAATGTTATAACATGTGTTAACATGCTCACATGATTGTATTTCAATTCCAATACTCTTACATAAATTGCTGATGTGATTCCATAATTGTTTGGGACTAGACTTAGTCCAGGCAGTCGGTAACCGAGCGAATTCATGGCTGGCTGGTCTTGGCCACGAACGACGAGTCGATGAACGCGAGTCGTGTTTGGAGTTGGCGGCAGTGATTAGGCCACGCGAAGTGTTTTACGCACTTCATGTCGTTCGACTTGAGATGCGATCGCACTAGTCGAGCCCGTCAAGTAACCCGACTAGCCGATGTATGTTCACCCTGTATGAGTCATAACTGCTTGAACCTAGGGTACTGAACTTACCATTGTAAACCCTGTTAACCATGGTACCTTGATCCACGAAGACTCATGAGCCGGGTATGGTGGTATGGGACACAGTGGTCGAGCTGTCGGCCTACGCTGGGGCCACAAACCTCCCCGTAGTGACCAGTGAGCACCTAGTCTCATGAGCAGATTATGGTGGTATGGAACACTATATTCTAGCTGTCGGCCTACACTGATCAGGCGACGAGTCCTTTGTAGTGACCGCGAGCGTATTCTGAGTCTATGGGAGGCGACGACCCTTCAGTAGCAGTAGAGTACAGTAGGCCTGTATTGATAAGGTGATGGGAGAGTGGTGCAACGAGTGCGAGCAACAGCCCTGACAGCCCTTGCTGTGACCTACAAAATATACATCGTATGAGATTACTAGGAGTGATGACCCTAGACAGGATCTGTGTTGGGATTGATACAAGGGAAGTACCTTAGTTTCCCAATCCTGCTGTTTGAATGGACTAATAACAACTTGAAAATCATATCACCATGCCATTGCATGTGCCTGGAAGATGTAGAGCACTTGAGGGTCGATTGCATGCCGCGGTCGTAAGATGGTGCCGTATGAGGGAGATCGTCGGTGAGGGCATACATCATGTCATGTCATCTTGCGTTAACAACAGTATTAGGATTGTCTGATTTACTGCTTTACTATTATCGCATGATTGATTTTTGAACATGCTAATCTTTGCTCTATGATTTCACTGAGTTGATCACTCACTCCCACGTTACGGGATGGTGTTTGCAACACCCACCAGACCCTGTTGTAGATGCAGGTGAGGCTGATATCCAGGAGGCAGAGCCAGACTTCGACGAGGACCAGGATGAGTTCTCGTACATGCAGTATCATGATGGCTTTGCGTAGACGACCTAGGTTGATGGGACTTCAGTGGGACTATTTTGAACATTTGATTTTGTTCATGTATATGTATATGAGACTCAGAGATGTATTCATACTTTAGAGACAGATGAGATCTACTTTATTTTTCCTTACAGTGATAAATATATTGTTTAGTCTTCCGCTTGCTTTTATCACTGGATCTGGAGTATGAATTGCAGTTTTGGTATACTTTTACTCATGTGAATGCTTTAAATCAGACAACATTGAATCATAATCATTTTTGTTACATAAGTGACGGTCTGGAACTCGGGAGTTGAGTTTATACACGACCCCCGATTTTCAGGGTGTTACACTAACCGAAATCCTGACCATTGCGAAGGTACACATAACAAATAGTTGTGCACCACCAGCCTGAGTGGATAGTAAATGAGTGAATGAGTATGCAACTCCTGCTCCACAAATAAGTACTGTACAACTCTGGGATCATCACCGGGGTCTAGTACACTCTACATGTGAATCGCCGCCCATTGACGCACGACCATACAAGTGGAAGAGACCTCACTATCTACCTAGCTAGTAGTCAGCCAATATCTACCAGCACGTCAATAGCTGACCCATTCATGAGCTGGTCAAACTCAGCCTAGCTATGCCCCTTACTCTCAAGTGAGTAAGGCCACACCCCCTCCCAACCGACCATGATACAGTGGGAAATGTGGCCTCCTGATATTCGGCACTTAAGCTCTCATGTATCCACTCGGTCTCGACATTGGGGCATCTCCTGACCTCGGAGGTTTAGGGACTTTCACCCACGGACATCCAAAGTGCCTAGAAGCTTGAACCAACATTTCCAGTGTCCCATCTAGCCATCCACGACATGCCTATGGAGGCTACGACCTTGATGTCGCTAAGGCATATAGTAATCACAACACACAATGCAAGATGCATGTGTAACACCCTGGATTTTGGCTAACCTGGGATTTGACGTCCTTAGATAGTGGGTCAATTAAAACACCTGAAAAATCGCTTAGAACCCAATTCCATAGCCAAAGAAATCACTTAGGGTTAATTCCTTTAGAAACTAAGCATAAGTTAGCTAGCGCAACGCTGGAGTAGCTTGGAAATAGTCCCTGATCACTTTAAATACGTTCTACCAGACCCAAAGCGAGTGGAACCAATGACCCTATAATGCTCTAAAGCCTCGGATCAAACTCTAAGCCGGTTTGTTCTCGGGACCTCCTTGAAACTTTGTATTGGATCTAGACCGCGCGTCGTAAGTCAGATGCCTACCATCTTAGACCGTTATGACCACTTAGCTGGGCTTGGCAATCGTTTCGAATATCAAGTCCAACTGACGATCACAGGCTATTTCATTGAGCCCGGACCGAAGAGAGTGTGAATAGGGACATAGTTGGAATTTCAAATTCAAATCTGGCACACAAATTTGACGCATCAGTATTAAGCATTCTGACCGTCAGAATACAGCCAAATTACACCCTTGGATCAGGAAAAATTTCTATTACATATCACGAGACTTATAGGCCTGATCTTGGTGCGGTGACCGTTAAACTGAAACTGGGCCGCCACGTGCGATCTGGGAACCCTACCGGCCTGAAATCTGGATGCGTGCTAGATCCAGTATGCACGAGCTTAAGTCCGACCGCATTTGGCCAGGGGACCTCCAGAAATGCTCTTTTGGACCGAAACAGCCCCGATTTGGATATACTTTAAGTATACCTTGACTTGGAGCCTATTTTGGGCATGTTTAGGCTTATAAAAGGGGTTGAAACCCTCACTCCTCTCTCCCATCCGAATTTGCAAAAATCCCTAGATTGGGAGAGAGAAAAGGTGAGAGTTTGTGAGAGAGATTGGAGGAGAATTCCTTGCCGCTTGTGCTACCTGTTGCAAGTGCCTAAGCAACGCAACTCAATCACGTTGCCGGTGATTTCTCCGCTTTTCTAGGTAAGTAAATACCCTAAATAGTTGTTGATTTGAGTTTCCCTTGTTTCCATAGCGATGTAGCTTATGGATCTCGTAAATCAGGTTCTCTATTCGCCGTAGACGAAGCGTATACGCTCCGTTCGAATTCTCATCCCTAAAAGGGAAAAGGTGCGGATATTAGACGCTTTGATTGACTGTTTCCAAAGCTTTCAATGTCGTTTAATAGTAGATTCTTGACGGCATCGCCGTTTGACATGTACAAAATGCTCTCCGTTTCCCGTTTTGTAAATTAACGAAGAATATGAGATTTAGGGCATTTTAGTCATTTGTAGGAAGTACGGTCTACATGCATATTTTGCTGACGTGATTGACATGGTTTGTCGCCGCATTAGAGAGTTAGGAATGATTGCATAATCAGTTTGGCGAAGAGATTCGCCAAGTTGCGCACTTTGGGTCGACATACTATATGTGGATTTAAGTGTGTAGTGTATGTGTTTGTATAAATGCTTGTATTAGTATGTATTGAATTAAATGATGTTATGTAGTAGTTTGAGATTGATTTCATGATTAATATGCTGACCTAAATGATTTCCTACATGTTGACCTTATGCATGATCGCATTACATGCATAGAAAGTATGCCTTGAGGATTTGCTTAAGTTGAATATGCATGGGAAGTATGCCTTGAAGATTTGCTTAAGTTGAATGTTATAACATGTGCTAACATGCTCACATGATGTATTTCAGTTTCAATACCTTTGTATAGTGTTAATGTAATTCCATAGATGTGTGGGACTTGACTTAGTCCAGGCAGTCGGTAACCGAGCGAATTCGTGGCTGACTGGTCATAGCCACGAACGACGCGTCGATGAATGTGATTCGTGTTGAGAGTTGGCGGCAGTGGTTAGGCCACGCGAAGTGTTTTACGCACTTCATGTCGTTCAATTCGAGATGCGATCGCGCTAGTCGAGCCCGTCAAGTAACCCGACTGGCCGATGTATGTTCACCTTGTATGTGTCATAACTGCTTGAACCTAGGGTACTGAACTTACCATTGTAAACCCTATTAACCGTGGTACCTTGATCCACGAAGACTCATGAGCCGGGCATAGTGGTATGGGACACCGTGGTCGAGCTGTCGGCCTACGCTGGGGCCACAAACCTCCCCGTAGTGACCAGTGAGCACCTAGACTCGTGAGCAGATTATGGTGGTATGGGACACTATATTCTAGCTGTCGGCCTACACTGATCAGGCGACGAGCCCTTTGTAGTGACCGCGAGCGTATTCTGAGTCCACGGGAGGCGACGACCCTTCCGTTGCAGTAGAGTACGGTAGGCCTGTATTGATAAGGTGATGGGGGAGCGGTGCAACGAGTGCGTGCAACAGCCCTGGCAGCCCTTGCAGCGACCTACAAAATGTACATCGTATGAGATTACTAGGAGTGACGACCCTAGACAGGATCTGTGTTGGGATTGATACAAGGGAAGTACCTTAGTTTCCCAATCCTGCTGTTTGAATGGACTAATAACAACTCGAAAATCATATCACCATAGCATTGCATGTGCCTGGAAGATGTGGAGCACTCTAGGGAGTGTGGCATGCCGCGGTCGTAAGATGTTGCCGCATGAGGGTGATCGTCGATGAGGGCATACATCACGTCATATCATAATTGCATTAACAACAGTATTAGGATTGTTTGATTTACTGCGTTACTATTATCGCATGATTGATTTGATAACATGTTAATCTTTGCTCTATTATTCCACTGAGTTAGCTACTCACTCCCACGTTACGGGATGGTGTTCCGGACACCCACCAGACCTTTTTGTGATTGCAGATGATGGCGCGGTCTGTGAGGCAGAGCCGGACTTGATGATGATGAGGAGGATCCCTCCTTTATGCATGTTCTGATCGACGGGATTACAGGGAGGTTGATTAGATACTTTGACATTTGTCATTTTATATTTTTAGCGCACTCATGTATATTCGTTTCATCTACTTTTGGGGTATACATGTATGTGTATAACCTGGTAACATGTTCACACTCTGGAGACATACAACAGTTTATATATGTTATACATACTATTACAGACTTCCGCTGGTTAATTTAACTGTCTCTGGAGTATGATATGCGGTTCTAGCTTAATCTCACTCATGTTTAATACATTATCACAGACAACATTCAATCATACATATCTATGTTGCATAAATAACATTTTGGAACTCGGAAGTTGGGTTTTTGCTCGACCCCCCGATTTTCGGGATGTTACAGATGGTATCAGAGCATGATTTGGATTAAACCGGGCCTGGGTTATGGTCACGTGACGTACGCTGTCGATTCCTTTGACTGAGGTGGGTGCGAGAAGGGTCTAGAAACACTCATAGGATCCCAGATTCGCCAATAGACGAAGTCTATTCATTTCGATCGCGTGATCGAGTCCGTATCGCATCTAGGGTCGCGTAGAGCAACCCGAATAGCTCCTAGGTTGTAGGTAAGTGGGTTGAGCTGTTCTTTGAACAATTCTAAACCGTTAATGTGAATCCTTGGGCCGTGGGACAACCACGACCCCTGTATTCAATCGCCAGGGCTTAAAAACCCCGTTTCACCAAAAATCTTTGAAATTCTTCCTCTCACCACCCCAATCTTTAATTATTTCTTATCCATTTCATGTTAGGCATCAATCCTAATGTGAAAATAACATAAAATCCTACTTTCACAAAATTTTATAGTGAATAGTAAAATTTCATGAAAAATGGCCATAAGGCCATTCTAACTTCACTTTCTTTAGCAACTAATGGTCTAGATGGATGTAATAGATCCTTCTAACCCAAAATCATATGCTGCATGATAGGGTTTTGTATTCAGGATTAAATATTGGACCCGAAAAGCCTCGAATGGATGTTAAAAATGTATTGGCCTCCCTAGGGCAATCTACAATGAACCAGAGTGTGCACCATACCTTTTTGGAATCCCTAGGGCAAGGGGAATCCATCCCATATGGCCTCAATGGCCATTTTGGAACTTCATCGGCGATGCCATCGCCGGTTCGGCGATGCATCGCCGGTCAAACTTGTCGGATAGGTTTGAACTTTGGGCTGGAGGAGTTTGGGGGCTAGAGTAGTCCCCTGGTATGCGGTCCGTACCTTGAAACTCTCTAAAAGATGTACTTCCTTCACAAAAGTCCTCTTCCCTAGCCCCATTTTCGTTTTCTTGCTGCCCTAACCCAAAATCGTGGTTCCAAACCACCCCTAGATCCATTCCCTGCCAAAAACGACCACCCTCCATCATTCCTTTGAAGTTGGCAGCCCTCCCTCTTGAAGATTTCATTGTTTGGAGCTCTTACAACGCCCAAATCGAGCTGAAATCGTGAGGCGCTCCATTCCCCTTTTTCATTCTCTTTTGTTTCTGAAAATACATCCTAGGGGAGCTTGAAACATCCCTCTACAACGCCTAGATCTCCCTTTTCTAGTTTGGTTAGCCATTTCCTTTCATTTCCCCCATTTTTCATGGCTATTGTTAAGCCGTTTTAGCCTTTTTCTCTCTTTTCACCATCCTCCCTCTCAATCCTATTTCTCCATTTTCTTTGCTTAAGGGATACTGAAAATATATGGCCGAGAGAGCTCTAGTGAGCAACAGACAGTATTAGACTCGACAGGGATAAAGAAGGTAAGTCGGGACTGTGGTAAAGTCCTTTGGTAGAGTTAGGCATCTATGCCTTTGCCCTGTAGATTGTTTGATTTTTGTTTTAAGGATTTCTGTGTTTTGTTGTTGTTAGGTTTAGTGAAGTTACAGGTAGAAACTGTGTTTGTGTTGTGGTTTGGCCTTATCATAGCCGAATTTTGTTGAATGAAATGCATGCCGATTCATTTTGTTGTGAGGTATTGTCCCTAGATTGGGAGTATTATAACTCCCGGGATTCAGCCTACAAATTAGATTTTTATCCCACCCCACCCTCCAACCAAGCATGCCACTCCCTATCCCACTATGGGACTAGGAATGCGGTTCCATTTAATACAACTAAGCGCTACCGGCTACATAGGCTCTAGGCATTTTTGGATCTAGTGTTAGCACTCCTAGATTTGAAGGATCTGACGACATAAGAAATCCAATTCCAGTTAGACAAATCTTGACCCTAAGCAATAGAAGAATTTCATGTAGTAGAACTGGAATAGAAAGCCATTTATCGTATAATCTTAGGCTTTGGATTATAGCTACTGAGTTACAGACTAGCCTACTAGTTACCTAGAGTAGGGTGAAGCCTGTATATGTTAAGGAATGATAGATTAGTTTTGATTGGAATGAGACTCCCTTCCTTGGATAGATCCCCTTATGACTTATAGACTCCTGTTGCTGCCCATAGGAAGGAACCATACACCCTCAGGGAACATTTATAACTCCCTCAGATTGAACTTAGAATGAACTAGCACGCCCCTTAGAATTGCCTTTCCCAAGGACTTATTGCATTCGGGAACGCAGAGTAAAGGAACTACATGTAAGCGATGTATTCG
The DNA here is from genome assembly GCA_037074715.1 of Magnolia kwangsiensis. Classification (NCBI taxonomy): domain Eukaryota; kingdom Viridiplantae; phylum Streptophyta; class Magnoliopsida; order Magnoliales; family Magnoliaceae; genus Magnolia; species Magnolia kwangsiensis. The sequence goes on from CM073578.1 coordinate 78,624,498, forward strand.
CGGTTTGAGTCGATTTCTTACTCCTAGTGGTTACCAATGAATCCAATGCTCTGATCAAGCAGAGGATCGGCATCGACTTGGATCAAGAACTGATACAACACATTTTCTGTCCTGATTAGACAGAAGGTTCAACGTATCCGGCTTAGACCCACTACACAACCTTTCTTCTGTGATGGCCTAACCATCTACAACTAAACAGGATCACATTATCTTTGGAAAATGGCAAGGACTTAAAACCATGTAGAGAAAGGTTAAGGATAGCCCCTAAGTTGCGCCTCGTTCCGATATACGGATCGATGCAACGATTCTTAGACTTTAAGTAGAAACAAGTTTTAAGGGGGGTAGAACGTATTAAGTCCAATCCAGTTAGGATTAGTCAACACTACCGTTCGATCAGTGTGGCGCAGCGGAAGAGTGGTTGGCCTCTTTCCCACTGGCCCAGGATCGAAACATTTGATTTAGGTTATATGTACGATTAGGTTATTAAATAGGATTTGAACCTTCCTTAGAGAAAGTACTCCTTGCCCTTCGCCAATGTCGGGGACGACATTGTGTTTTAAGGGGGGTAGATTGTAACACCCTGAATTTTGGCTAACCTGGGATTTGACGTCCTTAGACAGTGGGTCAATTAAAACACCTGAAAAATCGCTTAGAACCCAATTCCATAGCCAAAGAAATCACTTAGGGTTAATTCCTTTAGAAACTAAGCATAAGTTAGCTAGCGCAACGCTGGAGTAGCTTGGAAATAGTCCCTGATCACTTTAAATACGTTCTACCAGACCCAAAGCGAGTGGAACCAATGACCCTATAATGCTCTAAAGCCTCGGATCAAACTCTAAGCCGGTTTGTTCTCGGGACCTCCTTGAAACTTTGTATTGGATCTAGACCGCGCGTCGTAAGTCAGATGCCTACCATCTTAGACCGTTATGACCACTTAGCTGGGCTTGGCAATCGTTTTGAATATCAAGTCCAACTGACGATCACAGGCTATTTCATTGAGCCCGGACCGAAGAGAGTGTGAATAGGGACATAGTTGGAATTTCAAATTCAAATCTGGCACACAAATTTGACGCATCAGTATTAAGCATTCTGACCGTCAGAATACAGCCAAATTACACCCTTGGATCAGGAAAAATTTCTATTACATATCACGAGACTTATAGGCCTGATCTTGGTGCGGTGACCGTTAAACTGAAACTGGGCCGCCACGTGCGATCTGGGAACCCTACCGGCCTGAAATCTGGATGCGTGCTAGATCCAGTATGCACGAGCTTAAGTCCGACCGCATTTGGCCAGGGGACCTCCAGAAATGCTCTTTTGGACCGAAACAGCCCCGATTTGGATATACTTTAAGTATACCTTGACTTGGAGCCTATTTTGGGCATGTTTAGGCTTATAAAAGGGGTTGAAACCCTCACTCCTCTCTCCCATCCGAATTTGCAAAAATCCCTAGATTGGGAGAGAGAAAAGGTGAGAGTTTGTGAGAGAGATTGGAGGAGAATTCCTTGCCGCTTGTGCTACCTGTTGCAAGTGCCTAAGCAACGCAACTCAATCACGTTGCCGGTGATTTCTCCGCTTTTCTAGGTAAGTAAATACCCTAAATAGTTGTTGATTTGAGTTTCTCTTGTTTCCATAGTGATGTAGCTTATGGATCTCGTAAATCAGGTTCTCTATTCGCCGTAGACGAAGCGTATACGCTCCGTTCGAATTCTCATCCCTAAAAGGGAAAAGGTGCGGATATTAGACGCTTTGATTGACTGTTTCCAAAGCTTTCAATGTCGTTTAATAGTAGATTCTTGACGGCATCGCCGTTTGACATGTACAAAATGCTCTCCGTTTCCCGTTTTGTAAATTAACGAAGAATATGAGATTTAGGGCATTTTAGTCATTTGTAGGAAGTACGGTCTACATGCATATTTTGCTGACGTGATTGACATGGTTTGTCGCCGCATTAGAGAGTTAGGAATGATTGCATAATCAGTTTGGCGAAGAGATTCGCCAAGTTGCGCACTTTGGGTCGACATACTATATGTGGATTTAAGTGTGTAGTGTATGTGTTTGTATAAATGCTTGTATTAGTATGTATTGAATTAAATGATGTTATGTAGTAGTTTGAGATTGATTTCATGATTAATATGCTGACCTAAATGATTTCCTACATGTTGACCTTATGCATGATCGCATTACATGCATAGAAAGTATGCCTTGAGGATTTGCTTAAGTTGAATATGCATGGGAAGTATGCCTTGAAGATTTGCTTAAGTTGAATGTTATAACATGTGCTAACATGCTCACATGATGTATTTCAGTTTCAATACCTTTGTATAGTGTTAATGTAATTCCATAGATGTGTGGGACTTGACTTAGTCCAGGCAGTCGGTAACCGAGCGAATTCGTGGCTGACTGGTCATAGCCACGAACGACGCGTCGATGAATGTGATTCGTGTTGAGAGTTGGCGGCAGTGGTTAGGCCACGCGAAGTGTTTTACGCACTTCATGTCGTTCAATTCGAGATGCGATCGCGCTAGTCGAGCCCGTCAAGTAACCCGACTGGCCGATGTATGTTCACCTTGTATGTGTCATAACTGCTTGAACCTAGGGTACTGAACTTACCATTGTAAACCCTATTAACCGTGGTACCTTGATCCACGAAGACTCATGAGCCGGGCATAGTGGTATGGGACACCGTGGTCGAGCTGTCGGCCTACGCTGGGGCCACAAACCTCCCCGTAGTGACCAGTGAGCACCTAGACTCGTGAGCAGATTATGGTGGTATGGGACACTATATTCTAGCTGTCGGCCTACACTGATCAGGCGACGAGCCCTTTGTAGTGACCGCGAGCGTATTCTGAGTCCACGGGAGGCGACGACCCTTCCGTTGCAGTAGAGTACGGTAGGCCTGTATTGATAAGGTGATGGGGGAGCGGTGCAACGAGTGCGTGCAACAGCCCTGGCAGCCCTTGCAGCGACCTACAAAATGTACATCGTATGAGATTACTAGGAGTGACGACCCTAGACAGGATCTGTGTTGGGATTGATACAAGGGAAGTACCTTAGTTTCCCAATCCTGCTGTTTGAATGGACTAATAACAACTCAAAAATCATATCACCATAGCATTGCATGTGCCTGGAAGATGTGGAGCACTCTAGGGAGTGTGGCATGCCGCGGTCGTAAGATGTTGCCGCATGAGGGTGATCGTCGGTGAGGGCATACTTCACGTCATATCATAATTGCATTAACAACAGTATTAGGATTGTTTGATTTACTGCGTTACTATTATCGCATGATTGATTTGATAACATGTTAATCTTTGCTCTATTATTCCACTGAGTTAGCTACTCACTCCCACGTTACGGGACGGTGTTCCGGACACCCACCAGACCTTTTTGTGATTGCAGATGATGGCGCGGTCTGTGAGGCAGAGCCGGACTTGATGAGGAGGAGGAGGATCCCTCCTTTATGCGTGTTCTGATCGACGGGATTACAGGGAGGTTGATTAGATACTTTGACATTTGTCATTTTATATTTTTAGCGCACTCATGTATATTCGTTTCATCTACTTTTGGGGTATACATGTATGTGTATAACCTGGTAACATGTTCACACTCTGGAGACATACAACAGTTTATATATGTTATACATACTATTACAGACTTCCGCTGGTTAATTTAACTGTCTCTGGAGTATGATATGCGGTTCTAGCTTAATCTCACTCATGTTTAATACATTATCACAGACAACATTCAATCATACATATCTATGTTGCATAAATAACATTTTGGAACTCGGGAGTTGGGTTTTTGCTCGACCCCCCGATTTTCGGGATGTTACAGCATGAGTCATACAATCTAGTCATGCATCAATCCTGTGCATACCGTGCGCTCATGTGAGACAATCTCCGCCTATTAAGGAGTCTCATAACAACTGGCACTATGACATAATAGTCAATCATATCTCCTAACAAACATGCAGATGATGCGTATAGGCATGTATCATGATGCTATGCTTCCACATACTCATAATCATTATCAATAACCGTCATCGACAATCGACCTCGACAATGTGGACATTTAACCAACATTATCCTCAAGGAATGACTCATATAGAGTCTAACATATAGTGGACCCATAGCCTCACACAAGGGTCAAATATATAACACCAAGGGCCTCACTCAAGAGCTTAATACATATCATGATGAGCCTTATACATGGGCCTAACATACATCACAATGGGCTCCATCGCCTGGCCCTCAAATGCACCACAATGAGCCTCATCACATAGGCTTCACATACATTGCATAGGCCTCAAATGCATCAAGCCGGGGCTGCATGCTCATCAGAATGGGCTTAAAATATGGGCCGCATATACATCACAATGGGCCTCGACAATCGGCCTTGACAATCGGAGTCGGCCTCAATAATCATAATCGACCTCAATAATCAGAATCGATAATCGACAATCGGAATTCGCCTCTACCCTGATAATTGAAATTGGTAATCAGCAATCGGAATCGGCCTTGACCCTGATAATCGAAATCGATAATTGTCAATCAGAATCGGCATCGACCTCGATAATCAAAATCGGTGATCGAAAATTGGAATCGACCTTAGCAATCGGTCAGACAAGGCCTAAGGGAAGGTCACAATGTGACATTAAACCATCATTGCCCATCAATGTGGATATTCAACCAACATTGCTCCAAGGAGTGGCCTACATAAGGCTAAACATATGTGGGCCCATGGCCTCACATATAATCATGTTGGGCCTCATTTATGTTACATTGGCCTCAAATACAAAATAGGTAGGTCTTGCACCTAAGCCTCAAATATATCATGTGGGCCCCATCACACGGGCCTCAATACTAGGCCTCATATATCTAGTGGACCTCATTACATGGGCCGCAATTGCATCAAGGTGGGCCTTAACGGATGAGCCATAAATGTATCAACTGGGCCGCACCAATGGGCCTCATATTCCTCGAGTGGGCCGCATCAATGGGCCTCAATGATGGGCCTAGAAAAGTGAATGAATTGTGTGCATGCGACACGCACATCCTGGTAGGATGCACAAATGAATGACATAAATATACAATACATGCATCAATGGTAGGCCCCACATGACATCGTCTAAAGGTGGACGGTGTGAATATAGAATACATACACCAAGGTGGGCCCCATCACATTTACATAACAGGTGGGCCTCGCACATACAGCCAATGAGCCCCACCAGATTAACAGTGTGGGTTCAACGTACATCGCGGTGAGCCGCATAAGTGGACGGCATAGGTATATAACACATACTTAAGGTGGGCCTCACGTTGGCAGCCAAAATAGGTGGACGGCGTGGCTACAAAGTTTATCAAGGAAGGTTCCACCATCAGGATGGTGAGAATGCAATGCATACATCATGGTGGGCTACAAATATATATCAAGGTGGGCCTTACAAATGAGCCACAAGTCGGCCACACCCATGGGCCTTGAATACATCATATTAGGCCTCACCCATGGGCCTCAATACTAGGCCTCATGTATCACGTGGGCCACATTTTATGGGCCGCTCCATTGGGCCAACATGCATCAAATGGCCACATCATATGGGCCACACCAATGGGTCATGCCAATGAACCTCATATATATCAAGTGGGCCCATCAAATTTCATCTGGACAGCACCTATAAATAACAGTGAAGATTTCCACCCTTAAAATTACCAGTGTCCACCATAACGTTTATTTTCCATCCGATCTGTTCATACGGTTACAAAGACCTGAATCAAGAGGAAAAACAAATATCATACTGATCCAGAACTCCTGTGATCCCCAAAATGGTTTCAATGGTAAGGTTTGTTCCTCCACTGATTTTTGTAGTGTGGTCCACCTAATAGGAAGATCTATCTTATTTTTAGTCGCGAGCGATGAGACGTGCTCACCATATGGACGAGTGGTTTGAACGTAACACATGCATCAAGGAAAGGCTCACCGTTTGGACGGTGTGAATAAGACTCATGCATCTCTGTGCGTCCCACACCACCAGTATGATGTCCATGCAAATGGACGGTGGGAGTATAACACATATATCATGAGGGGCCCATAGATGGATGATGTGGATGAAATAAATACATCACGATGGCCCCTGCACAATAAATGAACGATGTGGGTGCCGCACACGTGCAGCTAACGAGGCCACAAATGGATGGGCGGTGTGGATTATTCCACCTACAGCGGCAACATAACTGGTGTACAGTAGCCAGCCAATCTGCTTCACATTCAAGGCAGACTCACATGGTAGGTGGGTCCACACGTGTGGGACCCACCAATAAAATGGATGGATAGTTGTGGATAAAACACTGTAACACCCTAAAAATCGGGGGTCGTGTAGAAACCTGACTCCCGAGTTCCAGACCATCACTTATGCAATAAATATACTGATGATTTAATGTTGTCTGAGTTAGTGCATTAACATGAGTAAGATTATACTAAAATTGCAATTCATACTCTAGATCCAGTGATAAAATGCAAGCGGAAGACTAAAAGATATATATATCACTGTGTATAAAACAAAATAGTCTCGAACTGTCTCCAAAGTAAGAATACATCTCTGAGTCACATATACATATCATAAACCAAAATCAAAATATCATATAATAGTCCAACTAGCAAAAATCCCACTGATCCAGGCCACCTATGCGAAGCTGTCAGAGAACTGCATATACAAGAACTCGTCCTGGTCCTCGTAGAAGTCCGGCTCCAGCTCCTGGATCTCCTCACAACCTGCATCTAAGACAGAGTCTGGTAGGTGTTGTAAACACTGTCCCGTAACGTGGGAGTGAGTGATCAACTCTGTGGAATCATAGAGCAAAAATTAGCATGTTATCAAATCAATCACGCGATAATAGTAAAACAAACATTCAGACATTCCTAGATACTATTTTTAATGCAAGTATGAAATGACATGATGGATGCCCTCACCGACATACTCCCTCATGCGACATCATCTTACGTCCGCGGCATGCTTTCTTCCCTCAGTGCTCCACATCTTCCAAGCACATGCAGTGCGATGTGGATATGATTATCGAGTTGTTATTAGTCCTTTCATACAGCAGTATTAGGAAACTAAGGTACCTTCCTTATATCAATCCCAACATGGATCCTGTCTAGGGTCGTCACTCCTAGTAATCTCATACAATGTTATATTTCTAGGTCGCTGTAAGGGTTGTCAGGGTTGTTACTCGCACTCGTTGCACCGCTCCCCCATCACCTTATCAATACAGACCTAGTGTACACTTGTTGCTACGGAAGGGTCATCGCCTCTCGTAGACTCAGAATACGCTCGAGGTCACTACAAAGGGCTCGTCACCAATCAGAGTAGGCCGACAGCTCGAATGTAGTGTCTCATACCACCACAATCAGTTCACGAGTCTAAAGTGCTCACTGGTCACTACGGGGAGGTTTGTGGCCCCAGCGTAGGCCGACAGCTCAACCACGGTGTCCCATACCACCATGCCCGGCTCATGAGTCTTTATGGATCAAGGTACCATGGTTATCAGGGTTTCCACTGGTAAGTTCAGTACCCTAGGTTCAAGCAGTTATGACCAATACAAAGTGAACATACAATGGTCAGTCGGGTTACTTGACGGGCTCGACTAGCACAAGTGCACCTCAAGCTGAATGACATGAAGTGCATAAAACACCTCGTGTGGCCTAACCACTGCCGCCAACCCAAAGCACGACTCGCGTTCATTGACGCGTCCTTCGTAGCAAATAAAAGCCAGCCACGAATTCAAATCTATTACCGACTGCCTGGACTAGAGCATAGTCCCAAGCATTTGCAATCTACATCAGTGATCATATGAGAGTAACAAAAATGAAATACAAATAATCCAAGCATGTTAACAACATGTTATAACATACAACGTAAGCAATCAACCAAAACATATGTATTCCATACATATAAGGAAATCAATTCAATAACAACATGGAAGAAAATCATGTATATCATCACACTAATTAAGAATTCAATCTCAAGACTTATCTACAACAACATTTACTTAATACATACTAATATAAACATTTATACAAACACTTAGTCTACACACTTTAGTCTACATAGCGTATGTCGACCCAAAGTGCGCATTAGGACGAATCTCTTCGCCAAACAGATCATACACGCGTATCTTGTATAATAACACGACAAATAAACATGGTAATCATTTTGGCAAAATACGGACGTATACAATATTTCCTACAAATGCCTAAAATACCATAAATCTCATATTCTCCGTACGCAGTCGAAATGGAAAACAAACAGCATGTTCTACATGTCAAACGACATTCTTGTCAATAATCTACTATTAAACGACATTGAAAGCTTTGAAAATAGTCAATCTAAGCATCTAAAATCCTCACCTTTTGCCGTAGATGCATATCAATTTGAATAGAAAGTCTACGCTTCGTCAACGTCGATATAGACTTGGAACAAAGGTATACTTGGGTTATAACCAAATCGGGTCTTTCACGATCCAAAAGAGCATTTCTGAAGGTCCCCTGACCAAATGCGGTTGGACTTAAGCTCATGGATATTGGATCCTGATCACATTAAGTTTTTAGTCCGGTAGTGTTCCCAGACCGCACGTGGCGGACCAGTTTCGATTCAGCGGTCACGGAGATTCGATCAAGGATTTCAAGTACACTGACCTGAGTGAGAAATGTTCCCTGATCTGAGGGTGTATTTGGGTCAGATTCTGACGGTCTGAATTCTTATACTTAACCCGCAAACAAAAGTGCCAGATTTATTTAAATGACATTTAATTTTTAATGAATTTCACTCTTTCTCACACTCCTTGCTCCTGGCTCAATGAAATAACCTCAGAACATCAGTTGGGCTTAATTTTCGAAGCGATTGTCAAGTCTAGCTAAGCGGTCATAATGGCCTAAGATTGTAGATATCAGACTTTCGACGCGCAGTCTAGATCCAATACAAAACTTCAAAGGGTTCCTGAGAGCAAACGGGTTTAGAGTTTGATCCTAGGTTTCAGGACGTTATAGTGTTAACAGTTCCACAAGTTTTGGGTCTTGTAGAACGTATTTAAAGTGAACAGTACTAATTTCACAGCTAATCTAACATAGCGCTAGTTAACTTACGCTTATTTTCTAAAGGAATTAATCCTAAGTGATTTCTGATCGAGTTGGTACTCGGGTCTCTGTGCGGATTTTTTCGAGACGTTACAAACACATACACCAAGGTGGCTCCCACTGGTGGTTTGAATCCATTTCATTGGATGGACGGTGTTGATATACACATCCATCCAATGCGTCCACATCTGATGTATGGACAACATAGACACATACATCATGTTGTGGCCCACTGGACGGTGGGGATGCAAAACAGGTGGACGGCAAGGGTCTAACATAGATGGACAGCGTTGATAAATCACACGCTCCATGTGGTTTTCCCCAGTGCGAGTGGGTCCCATGGCTGCTGTGCAGTAAGTTGAAACACATATATTATGGTGTCCACATAGGGACAAAACACATACATCATAGGTGGGTGTCCCACCGTCCAGTAGTTTGGACGGTGCTGGACACACGAACAGTGTGGGACCCCCTTGCAAATGGATGAAGTGGATATAAAATAAATACTGCCCTACCCATCCAGAACGGACAGACGGCAGGGATAAAACCGATACAAGCGTGGTGCAGCCCACCGTCCAGATCTGTTGGATGGTGCAGATGAAACATATACTTCATGGCGTGGGTCCCACCAAAATTGTTGACGCCAACTACAGCAGCTACCTTGCTGCGTGTAGTGCTCCAGCCACTATGGCCCTAGTCGGGTCCACACGCTCTAACAGATGGATGGCTGGAGGAGACAATATATTTGGTGGGTTCCATCATCCTTCCACTGGACGGTGGAGATCAACTGACATGAAGGTGGGTCCACACAGCATTATGGTGTGGATAAAATGGGCCACGCTCATCACAAGAGAGAGAGAGAGGGAGAGAGAGAAAGAAAAAGACCGATGAGAAGGGGAGAGACCCCGCCAATATGGGCCCTTCCTATACAATGCATACATCATGATGGGTCCCACAACAAGTAGTCCTCAAATCATAAAATTAAATGATAAGATCACCCACCTCAAGATTTCTTCTTACTTCTTCCGCCAATGCGATCTAAAGCAGCCACACTAGCTCTCTCATGGGAAGCTCTCATGGACATTGGGTTGCTTGCTTGTAAAATGGAGAAAATGAGTGAGAGAGAGAGAGAGAGGATGGGATGGATTGATAAGGTGTGGTTGTTATAAGAGATGGGAAAGGGGAGGTATGGGTTAGTTTGAAAATGGTGTAAAAAAAGTATGGGTGGGGAGAGAGAGAGTTGACTTGTAAGGGGTGAGGTGGCATAGAACATGGGTGGTGTACTTGACTTGTGAAATGATGTATTGATGTGAGGTGACATAAAGATTCTCTCGGTATTTGCAACACATGGCATTTTCCTCGAACTGAACGCAGACCCACATCTCCTGGCCCGGGTATCACCTCAGCACATAATATGTGGTGTCAGAACTACGGTGATGGCGCAGTCACAAATGTACAAGTCTCGGGTTGAGCCAACTCTAAAATACGGGACACGATTAAGGATCGCGTGCAAACGCCGATAACAGATCGCGGGTCGCTGAAATTTGACCGGGAGGACTGCGGAAGCATACGGAATATTGTAAGCTAGGATACGCGTCTTACAACTCTCCCATCCAAATAAAATTTTCATCCTCAAAATTTACAGAACAGACAAGGGAAGAGGAAACATCATATATAAGTTAAGGCACAATTAATTTACATAAGAATGGGGATAACGCTCTCTAATCTCAACCTTGCGCTTCTAAGAAGCCTCACCAACACTGTGCTGACCCCTACTAAACCTCAGATCCTGGATCAGAAACGATCGAAACTAGGATACCTTGCAACCTCACCATCTCACCAATGACTAATCTAACAAGGTGCTCCTAATGCCTGGTTGCGTGAATCATTGGCGACTCCTGACGACTAAAGGTCTTGTAGAGTTTCATAAAACCTACTCTAGGTCTGCTAGGGAGGTATATGTTCTCCCAAAAGAGGTCGTTGCTGCTGAAAATGGGGGCACTCACGCTTACGATGCCTCATCTCACCACATCTGAAGAAGATGCCCGTAAACGATCTCTTTGGTGATGCTGAAGATGCTACCAGCGCTCGAAAGGATGGACGGTTCTTGTGCTTCTACGGCCATCGATGCTGCTGCTACTGGAAACTACTAGAGGGGATCTTCCACTTCGGTCTCCTCTGTGGTCACAAACCCTTTACGAATCAATCCATTCTTCCTGTAAATTTGGGCCCTCTGAACTACCTACTCAAAGGTCAGGAGCATGTGTCTGACGACATGGCTCCTAAGGCCAAAACGTAAGCCATTCTCAAAATGGTAGACCTTTTGGTTCTCATCATTAACTAAATACGGAGCGAACCTTGATAGCGTCACGAAATGAGCCGCATATTGCACCACATATGTCTCCCTGTACCAAGGTCTCGAACTCTAACGCTCGCTGCCAACGAATGTGGTTGGGAAAGTACTGCTGGTCAAATCGATCAATAAAATCCTCTCATGTCTAGACAAAATCAGGCCATAAAATATAGGTAACAGAGGTCCACCAGTGCTCGGCCTCACCATGGAGAAGAAATACTGTCAACTGGACTCGCTGGTGGGTCGTACATGCCATAGTATTAAAAATATTTTTCACATCGGATTGTCATCTCTCGGCTACAGTCGGATCTGGGTCGCCTTGGAAACGCGAAGGATCAAGCTATCTGAACTCTTAAAGAAGGGCGCTCCCGCGCTCCTGCTCTGTCTGAGGTAGAGAAACAACTGGGTTCCTATCCGGCCCCTGGAGGGCGATCATGTAAGACCCGTATCCTATACCGTACCGTTTTGTAGACTTCCGCGGTCTTACCGGTCGAATTTCGGTAACCTTCGACCCTTAATCGATATTTGTGTACGACCCTGATTCATTCACCGTCAACCCGTATCGACTCAACCTAAGACCTTTACCATAGCGACCGCGCCGTCGTTGCAATTCCGATGTCGTGACTCACGCACCGAGATGATACCCTAGTCAAGAGATGTGGGTCAGCGTTCAGTGCGAGGAAAACGCCGCGCGTTGCGAAACCTAAGAGAATCTCTACGAGGTGTCACATCAATCCCATCAATCAATAAAATCTCATCACATCTCATGTCAAGTACACATCACCTTTCACCCATACCCAAGCAACCACAAAAGTCAAAAAGGTCTTACAATCTCATGCCTTTCTTACACAAAAGGCCACCAAAGTCAACAAAGCCTTACACACCCATCTCTCTCCCATCCATCACTCCATCACCCCATCACCTCACATCTCCCTACAACTCTCCTTCTTTCTCATTTCTCATCTCATTTTCTTAAGCAACCAAAACCCATACGTATGAGAAATTCTCCAAGCCTTCCAAGCTCCAAGTGTGCACACCTTTTCATCCCTAGATCTCCCATCCTAGCCATCCATTCCTCATCTCCTCCATTGGAATCAAAGCTAAGGTTCTTAGGAACCCAAGGGAGCAAGAAGATCGAACAGTGGGTGCTTGATAATAGTATTTTTTTATATTTTTAAGTTGGGCCAAGTGAGACCAACCGATCAATGGTTTGGATCTCACTTAGGACCCTATGATGTGACCGATGGCCCACTTTGATCATCATGATCATCCATGATGGGGCCATTCTCCATGGACCCCATCATGATGTTTATTTCATTGCATTAGGGAGGTCATCTAGACCGTCCATATTGGTGGAGAAAGGATCTCCACCACTGAATTCGATTTTGTTAGTTCCATGTGTCAAGGGATCCATTTTATTGTATGATCTCTTACAAGGGAGGGATCATAGTGGCGGAGCCCTCCATCACACGCGTCCCACTCTCCATCTCTCTCTCTCTCTCCCTTTTTATTTCTTTTTCTTTTATTTTATTTTATTTTATGAGGATATAATAGGGTTGTGTGGTGTCGGAACTATGGTGATGGCGCGGTCACAAATGTACAAGTCTCGGGTCGAGCCAACTCTAGAATACGGGACACGATTAAGGATCGGGCGCAAACGCCGATAACAGATCACGGGTTGCTGGAATTTGACCGGGAGGACTGCGGAAGCATACAGAATATAACAAGCTAGGATACAGGTCTTACAACTCTCCCATCCAAATAAAAATTTCATCCTCAAAATTTACAGAACAGACAAGGGAAGAGGAAACATCATATATAAGTTAAGACACAATTAATTTACATAAGAATGGGGATAACGCTCTCTAATCTCAACCTTGCGCTTCCAAGAAGCCTCACTAACATTGTGGTGACCCCTACTAAACCTCAGATCCTGGATCAGAAACGATCGAAACTAGGATACCTTTCAACCTCACCATCTCACCAATGACTAATCTAACAAGGTGCTCATAATGCCTGGTTGCGTGAATCATTGGCGACTCCTGACGACTGAGGGTCCTGTAGAGTTGCATAAAACCTACTCTAGGTTTGCTAGGGAGGTATATGTTCCCCCAAAAGAGGTCGTTGCTGCTGAAAATGGGGGCACTCACGCTTACGATGCCTCATCTCACCACATCTGAAGCAGATGCCCGTAAACGATCTCTTTGGTGATGCTGAAGATACTACTAGCGCTCGAAAGGATGGACGGTTCTCGTGCTTCTACGGCCATCGATGCTGCTACTGTTGGAAACTATTAGAAGGGATCTTCCACTTTCGGTCTCCTCTTTGGTCATGAACCCTTTACGAATCAATCTATTCTGCCTGTAAATTTGGGCCCTCTGAACTACCTACTCAAAGGTCAGGAGCATGTGTCTGACGACATGGCTCCTAAGGCCAAAACGTAAGTCATTCTCAAAATGGTAGACCTTTTGGTCCTCATCATTAACCAAATATGGAGCGAACCTTGATAGCGTCACGAAATGAGCCGCATATTGCACCACATATATGTCTCCCTGTACCAAGGTCTCGAACTCTAACTCTCGCGGCCAACGAATGTGGTCGGGGAAGTACTGTTACTCAAATCGATCAATAAAATCCTCTCATGTCTAGAAAAAATCAGGCCTTAAAACATAGGTAACGTAGGTCCACCAGTGCTCTACCTCACCCTGGAGAAGAAATACTATCAACTGGACTCGCTGGTGGGTCGTACATGCCATAGTATTAAAAATATTTTCCACATCGGATTGTCATCTCTCGGCTGCAGTCGGATCTGGATCGCCTTGGAAAAGTGGAGGATCAAGCTATCTGAACTCTTAAAGAAGGGCGCTCCCGTGCTCCTGCTCTGTCTGAGGTGGAGAAACAACTAGGTTCCTATCCTGCCCTTGGAGGGTGATCATGTAAGACCCGTATCCTATACCGTACCATTTCGTAGACTTCCGCGGTCTTACCGGTCGAATTCCGGCAACCTTCGATCCTTAATCGATATTTGTGCATGACCCTGATTCATTCGCCGTCAACCCATATCGACTCAACCTAAGACCTTTACCATAGCGACCGCGCCGTCGTTGCGATTCTGATGCCGCGACTCATGCGCCGAGGCGATACCCTAGTCAAGAGATATGGGTCAGCGTTCAGAGCGAGGAAAACACCGCGCGTTACGAAACCCAAGAGAATCTCTACGAGGTGTCACATCAATCCCATCAATCAATCAAATCCTATCACATCTCATGTCAAGTACACATCACCTTTCATCCATACTCAAGAAACCACAAAAGTCAAAAAGGTCTTACAAGCCCATGCCTTTCTTACACAAAAGGCCACCAAAGTCAACAAAGCCTTACACACCCATCTCTCTCCCATCCATCACTCCATCACCCCATCACCTCACATCTCCCTACAACTCTCTCTCTTTCTCATTTCTCATCTCATTTTCTCAAGCAACCAAAACTCATATGTATGAGAAATTCTCCAAGCCTTCCAAGCTCCAAGTGTGGCCCACCTTTCCATCCCTAGATCTCCCATCCTAGCCATCCATTCCTCATCTCCTCCATTGGAATCAAAGCTAAGGTGCTTAGGAACCCAAGTGTAACACCGTGAAAATCGGGGGTCGTGTATAAACTCAACTCCCGAGTTTCAGACAATCACTTATGCAACAAAAATGATTATGATTCAATGTTGTCTGAGTTAAAGAATTCACAAGAGTAAAAGTATACCAAAACTGCAATTCATACTCCAGATCCAGTGATAAAAGCAAGCGGAAGACTAAAGAATATACATATCACTGTATAGAAAACAAAATAGATCTCAACTGTCTCTAAAGTATGAATACATCTCTGAGTCTCATATACATGTAAATAAACAGAAATCAAATGTCAAAAATAGTCCCACTGAGTAGTCCCGTCAATCCAGGCCACCTAAGCAAAGCCGTTGTGGTTCTGCATATATGAGAACTCGTCCTGGTCCTCAACATAATCCGACTCTGCCTCCTGAATCGCTGCCTCACCTGCATCTAAGATAGAGTCTGGTGGGTGTTGCAAACACCATCCCGTAATGTGGGAGTGAGTAGCTAACTCAGTGGAATAATAGAGCAAAGATTAATATGTTCTCAAATCAATCATGCGATAATAGTAAAGCAGTAAATCAAACATTCCTAATACTGTTGTTAATGCAATATGACATGACATGATGGATGCCCTCACCGACATTCTCCCTCATACGGCACCATCTGCGTCCCCGGCATGCTTGCGTACCGCTCAGTGCTCCACATCTTCCAGGCACATGCAATGCGATGTTGATATGATTACCGAGTTATTATTAGTCCTTTTCATATAGCAATATTGGGAAACTAAGGTACTTCCCTTATATCAATCCCAACACAGATCCTTTCTAGGGTTGTCACTCCTAGTAATCTCATACGATGTATATTTTGTAGGTCGCTGCAAGGGCTGTCAGGGCTGTTGCTCGCACTCGTTGCACCGCTCCCCCATCACCTTATCAATTCAGGCCTACTGTACTCTCACTACTACGGAAGGGTCGTCGCCTCCCGTAGACTTATAATACGCTCGCGGTCACTACAAAGGACTCGTCGCCTGATCAGTGTAGGCCGACAGTAAGAATATAGTGTCCCATACCACCATAATCTGCTCACGAGTCATAGGTGCTCACTGGTCACTACGGGGAGGTTTGTGGCCCAAGCGTAGGCCGACAGCTCGACCACGGTGTCCCATACCACCATGTCCAGCTCATGAGTCTTTATGGATCAAGGTACCATGGTTAATAGGGTTTACAGTGGTAAGTTCAGTACCCTAGGTTCAAGCAGTTATGACTCATATAGGGTGAACATACAATGGCCAGTCGGGTTACTTGACTGGCTCGACTAGCACGAGCGCAACTCAAGTCGAACGACATGAAGTGCATAAGACACCTCGTGTGGCCTAACCACTGCTGCCAACTCCAAAACACGACTCGCGTTCATCGACGCGTCGTTCGTGGCAAAGATAAGCCAACCACGAATTCACTCGGTTGCCGACTGCCTGGACTAGGTATAGTCCCAAACATTTATGAATACACATCAGTAATCATGTAAGAGCAATGAAAATGAAATACAACAATGTGAGCATGTTAACACATGTTATAACACACGTAGATCGCACGTGGCGGTCCAGTTTCAGTTCAGCGGTCACCGCACGTAGATCAGGGCTACAAGTCTCATGATATGAAATAGAAATTTTTTCTTATCCAAGGGTGTAATTTGGCTGAATTCTGACGATCAGAATGCTTAATAATAACGCGTCAAGTCGTGTGCCAGATTTGAATTTTAAATTTCAAATCTAACCCTATTCTCACCCTCTTCACTCCAGGCTCAATGAAATAGCCTCTGAATGTCGGTTGGACTTGAGTTTCGAAATGATTGTCAAGTCCAGCTAGGCGGTTATAACGGTCTAAGATTGTAGGTATCGGAATTTCGACGCGCGGTCTAGATCCAATACAAAGTTTCAAAGAGGTCCTGAGAACAAACCGGTTTAGAGTTTGATCCGAGGTTTTAGAGTATTATAGCGTCATTGGTTCTACTCGCTTTGAGTCTTGTAGAACGTATTTAAAGTGATCAGGGACTATTTCCTAGCTACTTTAGCGTTGCGCTAGCTAACTTACACATATTTTCCAAAGGAATTAATCGTACGCGATTTCTGGTCGAGTTGGTACTCGAGTCCAAGTACGGATTTTTCCAGGGCGTTATAATCTACCCCCCTTAACAAAAAATTTCATCCTCGAAATTTGTACCTTTTCGTACTCCTCGAGAAGCTGTGGGTAGTTCTTTCTGATCTCGGCTTCTATCTCCCAGGTAGCCTCTTCCTCAGAGTGATGCGTCCACAATACCTTCACAAGGGGAATCACCTTACTACGCAGCACCTGCTCCTTCCTGTCTAGGATACGCGTCGGTCGCAGGATATATGTAACATCCTCTCCTAACTGCACCTGCTCCCATCTGATGATATGAGAAGGATCAGAAACGTACTTCTTCAGCATAGAAACATGAAATATGTTGTGAACGCTCGCGAGAGGCGTGGGTAAAGCTAAACGGTATGCCACTGCTCCCACACGATCGAGGATCTGGAATGGACCAATGAATCGCGGTGCCAGCTTCCCCTTCTTTCCGAACCGAAGGACTCCCTTTATAGGGAAAACTCATAAAAATACATGATCCCCAACTGTGAACTCTAGCGGCCGCCGTCTCGTATCGGCATAACTCTTCTGTCTGCTCTGCGCTGTGAGAAGCCGATGTCTAATAATATCAATCTTCTCCAACGTCGCCTGCGCTAACTCTGGGCCAATCAATCTACGCTCACCGACCTCTGCCCAGCAATGCGGTGCTCGACAAGGTCGCCCATACAGCGCCTCGTAAGGTGCCATACCGATACTCGCCTGGAAGCTATTGTTGTACGCAAACTCCGCATATGCAAGACAATCATCCCAACTGTCCTTGAAGTCCAATGTGCAAGCTCGCAACATGTCCTCTAAGATCTGGTTCACCCGCTCTGTCTGTCCGTCTGTCTGTGGGTGAAAGGCAGTACTGAACTTCAACTTCACACCCATAGCCTCCTGAATGCGAGTCCAGAAAATAGAAGTGAACCGCGTGTCTCTGTCCGACACTATCTCCAACAGAACTCCATGCAGACGCACAATCTCTCTGATGTATAGTCTAGCCAGCTCGTCTGCAGAGTTCGTGACTCTGATCGGTAGGAAGTGCGCCGACTTCATCAGACGGTCGATGATCACCCATATGAAATCATATCCCTTCCTCGTCTTCAGCATCCCAGAAATGAAGTCTATGGAAATGAAGTCCCACTTCCATTCCACGATCGGTATAGGCTGAAGAAGTCCAGGTGGTCTGCGATGCTCTGCCTTCACCTGCTGACAAGTAAGACAACGGGACATGAACTCTGCTATGTGGGTCTTCATACCTTCCCACCAATAGGTCCTCTTCACGTCGCCATACATCTTCATACTACCTGGATACATCGCGAGTCTGGTACAATGCGCAGCCTCGAGAATCTCTCGTCTCAAGTCAGGGATATCTGGGATGCATAGGCGGCCACGATAACGTAATCCCCCATCCATGCCAACTCGCCACTCGGCGTCCGTATCATCACTGGCCTGCTCTCGAAGCTCAGTCAGATGAGCATCATCCCTCTGCGCCTCGATGACCCGGTCATCGATCTGAGATCGCACCTGCACATGTGCAATGACCTCATACGGCTCCTCTACAGTGAGTTTCTGCTCAAAGTCTCGCAAAAACTCAACCATATCCCACTCAGTAACCATCAGCGGAGCCGCAAACTCTATCGCCTTCTTACGGCTCAACGCGTCAGCCACAAGGTTCACCTTCCCAAGATGGTAAGAGACTTCGAACTTGAAGTCCTTCAAAGTCTCCATCCATTGCCGCTGCCTCATATTCAAGTCTCACTACGTGAATATGTACTTGAGGCTCTTGTGGTCGCAAAAGAGCTCGAACTCCTCTCCATAGAGGTAATGTCTCCAGAGTCTCAGTGCGAATATGATGGCTGCCAACTCTAGGTCGTGTGTAGGGTAATTCTCCTCATGCTTCCTTAATTGTCTCGAGACATACGAAATTACCCTGTTCCTCTGCATAAGGACATAACCCAGACCAACGCTAGACGCGTCAGTATATATAGTGTACCTAACCCCTTCCTCTAGTAATACTAGCACAGGGGCGGACGTAAATCTGTCTTTCAGCTCCTGAAAAGTTGACTCCGCCTTATCATTCCAGACGAACTTCACGTCCTTCCGTGTCAACTGAGATAAAGGTCTCACGATCTTCGAGAAATTTCGAATGAAGCATCGATAATAGCCAGCGAGACCTAAGAAACTCCTCACCTCAGTGACAGAACCAGGCTGCTCCCAGTCCTAAACTGCAACTACCTTAGACAGGTTGACTGCCCTGTCATCTTTGGACACCACGTGTCCCAGGAACTTTACTTCCTGCTTCCAGAAGTCGCACTTCTTGTACTATGCGAACAACTGATGTTGTCTCAGAGTATCCAGGACCAAGCGCAAGTGCTCCTCATGCTCCTCTCGACTCCTGAAGTATACCAAAATGTCATCAATGAACACAATAACGAATCTATAGAGGAAAGGCTGAAATACCCGGTTTATCAGATCCATGAACACGGGTGGCGCTTTCGTGAGACTGAACGATATCACCAGGAACTCGTAGTGGCCAAAGCTAGTCCTGAATGCTGTCTTCTGCACATCCTCATCCCTGACGCGCAACTGATGATATCCTGACTGAAGATCAATCTTCGAGAAGTATTGCGCTCCTCTCAGCTGATCAAACAAGTCATCGATCCTGGGTAAAGGGTACTTGTTCTTCACCGTGATCTGGTTCAGTCTGCGATAATCAATACACAATCGCATCGAACCATCTTTCTTCCTTACGAACAGGACTGGTGCTCCCCAAGGAGACACACTAGGCTGTATAAGGCCAAGCTCCAGCAAACCATCAATCTGCGTCCTCAACTCCTCCATCTCACACGGTGTCATGCGATACATCGGCAGTGAGACGGGCATGGAATCAGGCACCAGATCGATAGTGAAATCAATCTCTTGTCGAGGTGGCAAACTAGGGATCTTCCTGAACAGATCCCCAAACTCACAAACGACTGGCGTATCTCAAGCATCGGGGCATCAGCGTCCCGAAGTAAAGAAGCGTAGCTAAGTATGAGGAAGGGGAGATTTACCCGAACTGAAAATGTGAAAGGCGTGCCCTCTGGCTCGTACACAGTCACCATACGAGTCTCGCAGTCAATCTCGGCCCTCCCAGCAGTCAACCAGTCCATGCCAAGAATGACATCGAGATAAACAAGAGAGGGGTCGACGATGAGATCAAGAGTCATCGTCCTGTCTCCCAGATCCACCAAGCAACCCTCACACATCAGGGTGGCATCAAAAAAATCTCCATGAGCTGAAATGACTCGCACTCCATCCATACGAATGGTCGGAAGTCCAAGACGCCTGACAATGGAATGCGATATCAAAGAAAGTGTGGATTCAGTATCCACCATCACGAGAATAGGAATACCTCCGATGTGGGCAGTGACCTCGAAGGCCGAATGCTGAGAAGTCTCTGTCGCGGCTGCCTCAGCTATCAAGGCATGCACCCGCACCTGCTGTGGCCGGTTCGGCTGCTGTGTCGTGGGCTGTAGAGGCGGCCTGAACTGAGATACGGGAGGTCTGAAGGAAGGGTACGCAGGAGCCAACAGTAAAGGCGGTGCTGATATAGCCTGTGGGCATGTACGATCGATCTTCTGCGGCGGCGAAAACCCACTGTCCCGCATCCGAGCGAAACAACTCTGTGTCGAATGGCCCGATCTCCCACAATAAGTACATGATAAATCGGTGCACCGCAATGGTGGTACTGGAGCTGTAGCCTTAGAAGGAGGGTCGACGTGAGGCCTCTTGCCCGAAAAGGGCCTATCCTGCAACTTCGGTCGTGGCCTAGGAGCAATAGGGCCACGAGATCGCGTAAGTCGATCCACATCCTACTCTGCCCGCATGGACATGTGAATCAGCTCTGCGTAGGAGGGGATGCTCACGCAACACATCTTCGACCAAATATCCGGTCGCAAACCCTCAGAAAAGCGCCGTATGCGCATCTGCTTATCTGCTAGTATAGTCGGGACGTATCTGCCCAACTCAGTGAACCGATGCTCATACTCAGTCACCGTCATGCCTCCCTATCTGAGGCGCAGAAACTCATTCTCCCTGTCATGTTTATACGTCTGGGGATAGTATTTCTCATGAAAACGGAACTCGAACGCTGCCCAGGTCCATATGTAGTCAGCGACAACGGTCCGCAACACACTGTCCCACCACAAGCTGGCCTCCCGCTCGAACAAGAACGTAACCAACTCGACCTGCTCAGTCTCTGAACAATGCAGCATCCGTAGTATCTTCGACACACGGTCGAGCAAATACTCGGCCTCCTCGGGTCTATGAGAACATGTAAAAGAGGGAGGCCGTAAGCACTGAAATAGCTCTAATAAGCTCCGTGTGTCTGCGGCATTCCCCGTAGGGTAAGTAGGTGGTACAGGATGAGTCATGCCCTCATCCTGAGCATATGTATCGGCATCCTCAGCTGGATGTGCAGGTGGTGCAGGTGGAGGCACACTCCCACCCTAGGCTAGTGCCCCCACTATAGTGTCAGGAGCCGATGCTGCTGCTGCATCATAGCCATCATCTGCTTAAATCTATCTGGAGGTGGAGCAGGCTGTGGCATGTACTGCGTCGAAGAAGACGCACGGTACTGCTCTCTGACGAGCGGTGTGAATGGCGGTGGTCCAACTGCAGGACCAGTAGTAGGATGAGACGCACATGTTGTCTCAGGAATCGGGCCCACAGTAGGGTTCGCATGAGCATCAGACTAAAAAGGAACCTGATCCATAGGCTCACCCAGTGTAAGCCGAGCTGTGCTCCGTGTAGCCTTCGTCGGCATTCCCTATATTCAAAATAGGGCGCAACCTTATCAGTCTCAATAGAATAAACACACCGCAATCATTCACATAAAGAGTTAAAGGCATTCCATGCATTTCATTTAATCAAAATTGTCACAATACAAGGGATATCTCCTTATAAGCATCATAACAGGAAGTACATGGGAACTAAGACAGTTAAATCTGCAACAACAACATAAGTAAAGTACTGGCCTTAACAGGCTTACACAACATAAAGCAAGAAACGACTAACTACTAACAACAACAACTAAAATCTCATTGCTAGTCTGAGTCGGGTGACAGAGGAGGAGCACCCTTATCCTGCAAGCAGCACAGGATCTCCTTCAAGGTGCAAGTCACCTTACCGAATTTTCTCTTCATAACGGCCTTGGTATCCTCGACCTCAGCCCGAAGTTCCTGAACTTTCCTTCAGAAGGTGACCTGGCTCTCCTCAATACGGGCAATGCGAGCATCACTAGTAGCCTGAGTAGAAGGAGGAGGGCTCTCATCAGTATCCTGAGCCTCCTCTTCTACCTCTTCCTGGACTTCTTCCTCTACTTCCGCTCCAGGTCCTCCCTCACTTGGATCCTCTTCGTCATCAAAATCGTCCTCGCTATCCTCATCAAGCTGAGTCTCACGGTACTGAGACCCGATCTTCATCTTGACCATGGTAGACTCATCAATGCAATGAATCGGAACTGGCAACTCCGGCCCAAGTCTGTAAGCAAACTCAAGCGTGATCTTGCATATAAGTCGGCCAAAAGGAAGTGACTCAGACGTTCTTCTTGATTTCGCTATGAGGATAATCTGTCGCAACACGAAAGTGGCCATACACACATTTTCTCCTTGGGCCACCTGATACAAGAAATCAACCATAAGGCGCGTACATTCAATGCGATTTGTCGACCTGGGATACATGTTGAACGTACAAATATGGTCCAGCAGGCACAAATCATCAGACATATGAGACGCCTTGAGGCTATTGTTAGGCTGTCATGGAACCAGACTACTGCATAAGAACCTGGTACGGCGATCTTGCTCACACCTACTCCTCAAATTCTTTGCACTGTGATGAACATCACCAAGGGGCACGTTCAGAAGTCGCGCTATCAACCGAACATCGATCGTAGCCATCCAGTCTTTACCAAAGGGAATCTTGAACTGTAATGGCTCCAATGTAGGACTCTGGATACGAGCGTAGAAGGCACGAACGGTGCTCACATTAGCACGAGAACGGGCTTCAAAGAGCAGACCCCAATGTGCAGCTTCAATGCGCTCGAATAACAGGAATTCACCGAAGAGTCGCCCTTCCACGTCCACCTCAAACAACACCTTACGGTCAGTATATTCACCGTGAGGCATCTCTGCTAATATCACTCACCCAATTTGAGCATGGGGATCTAAATCTCGCTTTGTATGGAACTCTCGGGCTGTGCTTAGACTTATGGTGGAGCTTGAGCTAGCGGTGCTACCCCTCGGTCTTCTTGATTGTGCAGGGCGACTAGGCCCAACCTCATCTGCTGCAGTCTTTCTCTTTCCCATCAAAAAGAGAATGGTGGAGAGAGAGAAAAAACCCAAAATGGCTTCAACAAAAGCTATGAAAAATGTGAGAAATGTAGAGAAATGGCTGCCCAAACAGAAAAAAGGGAATCTAGGTGTTGTAGAGGGATGCTTCAAGCTCCCTTAGGCTGGATTTTCATAAAGAAAAGAGAAGGAAAAAGGGGAATAGAGCTCCACATGATTTCAGCCACAAATGGAGGTTGTAGGAGCTCCACCGGATGAGATCGGAGAGGGAGAGGGTTTCTAATCACGTTGGAGGTATGGGATAGGGTCGTTTTCAGCAATGGGAGGATTTGGGAGTGATTTGGGGTCGCGGTTTTGAGATGGGCAGCAAGAAAACGAGCAAGGGAGCTTAGGAGGGGGCTGTTTGTGAAGGAAGTGCCCTTTTTATGGGTTTTCTATGGGTGGACCACACATGGGAGGGGAACCCATCGGTGATGCATCGCCGGATCGGCGATGGCATCGCCGGCAAGTCATCAATCTGGCTGGTGGGACCCCATGGGTTGGGTCCCCCCTACCCCAAGGACTCTAAATATGTATGGTCCCCACCCCAGATCATTGTAATTTGACCTAGGGAGGCCCAAACATCCATTTGGAAATTTTCGGGGCCAATCTGTAAACCTGAATGCAATCCCCTATCATGCAGCATATGATTTTGGGGTATAAAGAGCTAATACATCCATGTAGCCCATTAGTTGCTAAAGATTGTAAACTTAAAATGGCCTAATGGCCAGTTTTCATGAAATTTTACTATTCACTATAAATTTTGTCGAAGTATGATTTTATATCATTTTCACATTAGGATTAATGCCTAACATGAAAATTCAAAGAAAGAATTGAAGAATGGAGTGGTGAGAGGAAG
The DNA here is from genome assembly GCA_037074715.1 of Magnolia kwangsiensis. NCBI lineage: Eukaryota > Viridiplantae > Streptophyta > Magnoliopsida > Magnoliales > Magnoliaceae > Magnolia > Magnolia kwangsiensis. Next base: position 78,648,952 of record CM073578.1, read on the forward strand.
AATTTTGAAGAAATTAGGTGAAACGGGGTTTTTAAGCCCTAGCGATTGAATGCAAGGGTTGTGGTTGTCCCACAGCCCAAGGATTTACATTTATGGGTTTAGAGCCACTCAAAGAATGTTTCAACCCACATACTCACAACCCAGGAGCTACTTAGGTCACCTCACGCGACCCTATATGCGTTACGGACTCGATCGCGCGTTCGATACGAATAGACTTCGCCTACTGGCGAATCTGCGATCCTATAAGTGTTTTTAGACCTTTCTCGCACCCACCTAAGTCAAAGGAAGTGACAGCGTACATCGTGTGACCATAACCCAAGCCCGGTATAATCTCATTCATGCTCTTATACCAACTTGTAACACCGTGAAAATCGAGGGTCGTGTACAAACTCAACTCCCGAGTTCCAGACCGTCACTTATGCAATAAAAATGATTATTATTCAATGTTGTCTGAGTTAAAGCATTCACATGAGTAAAAGTATACCAAAACTGCAATTCATACTCCAAATCCAGTGATAAAAGTAAGTGGAAGACTAAAGAATATACATATCACTGTATGGAAAACAAAATAGATCTCAACTGTCTCCAAAGTATGAATACATCTCTGAGTCTCATATACATGTAAATAAACAGAAATCAAATGTCAAAAATAGTCCCACTGAGTAGTCTCATCAATCCAGGCCACCTAAGCAAAGCCGTCGTGGTACTACATATATGAGAACTCGTCCTGGTCCTCATCATAATCCGGCTCTGCCTCCTGAATCGTTGCCTCACCTGCATCTAAGACAGGGTCTGGTGGGTGTTGCAAACACCATCCTGTAACGTGGGAGTGAGTAGCTAACTCAGTGGAATAATAGAGTAAAGATTATCATGTTCTCAAATCAATCATACGATAATAGTAAAGCAGTAAATCAAACATTCCTAATACTGTTGTTAATGCAATATGACATGACATGATGGATGCCCTCACCGACATTCTCCCTCATACGGCACCATATGCATCCGCAGCATGCTTGCGTACCGCTCAGTGCTCCACATCTTCCAGGCACATGTAATGTGATGTTGATATGATTACCGAGTTATTATTAGTCCTTTTCATACAGCAATATTGGAAAACTAAGGTACTTCCCTTATATCAATCCCAACACAGATCCTTTCTAGGGTCGTCACTCCTAGTAATCTCATATGATGTATATTTTGTAGGTCGCTGTAAGGGCTTCCAAGGCTGTTGCTAGCACTCGTTGCACTGCTCCCCCATCACCTTATCAATACAGGCCTACTGTACTCTCACTGCTACGGAAGGGTCGTCGCCTCCCGTAGACTCAGAATACGCTCGCGGTCACTACAAAGGACTCGTCGCCTGATCAGTGTAGGCCGACAGCAAGAATACAGTGTCCCATACTACCATAATCTGCTCACGAGTTATAGGTGCTCACTGGTCACTACGGGGAGGTTTGTGGCCCCAGCGTAGGCCGACAGCTCGACCACGATGTCCCATACCACCATGCCCGGCTCATGAGTCTTTATGCATCAAGGTACCATGGTTAATAGGGTTTACAGTGGTAAGTTCAGTACCCTAGGTTCAAGCAGTTATGACTCATATAGGGTGAACATACAATGGCCAGTTGGGTTACTTGACGGGCTCGACTAGCACGAGCGCATCTCAAGTCGAACGACATGAAGTGCATAAGACACCTCGTGTGGCCTAACCACTGCCGCCAACTCCAAAACACGACTCGCGTTCATCGACGCATCATTCGTGGCAAAGATAAGCCAACCACGAATTCACTCGGTTGCCGATTGCCTGGACTAGGTATAGTCCCAAACATTTATGAATACACATCAGCAATCATGTAAGAGTAATGAAAATGAAATACAACAATGTGAGCATGTTAACACATGTTATAACATACAACTTAAGTAAAACATCTAACACATGCGTTCATACATATAATGAAATCATGCATATAGCTAACATGTAGGAAATCATTTACATCAGCATATTAATTGAGAATTCAATCTCAAACTAGTTCATAACACCATTTAATTCAATACATACTAATACAAACATTTATACAAACATTTGAACTACAAACTTAAGTCTACATATTGTATGTCGACTCAAAGTGCGCATTTGGGCGAATCTCTTCGCCAAACTAATTATGCACACATTCCTAGTATCCTAATGTGACAAGAAGCCATATCAATCACATCAACAAAATATGGATGAAAACAGTATTTCCTACAAATGATTAAAATACCCTAAATCTCATATTTTTCGTCTACTTACGAAATAGGAAACGGACAGCATGTTGTACATGTCAAACGGCATTGCCGTCGATAATCTAGTATTAAATGACATTGAAAGCGTTGAAAACAGTCAATCAAAGCGTCTAAAATTCGTACCTTTTCTCCTATAAGTGTATTGATTCGAACGAAGCGTGTACGCTTCGTCTACGGCGAACCGGGAACCTATTTTACAAGATGTATCAGCTACTATGCTAAGAAACCAAAGGAACCTTAAATCAGCAAGTATTTGGGGTATTTTCTTACCTAGAATCGTGGTGAAATCGTCGAGAAAGTGATTGAGGCGGTTGCTTAAGCACGTGCAACACGTAGTGCAAGCAGCAGGAAATTCTCTCCCACTCTCTCTCACAATCTCTCACCTTTTCTCTCACACCAGCTAGGGTTTCTAGCAAATTTGGATGGGTGAGAGAAGTGAGGGTTTAAGCCCCTTTTATAACTTAAAACATGTCCAAAACAGGCTTGGGAACAATGTTTACTTGATGCCTAACCAAATCGGGGCTGTTTCGGTCCAAAAAGACATTTCTGGAGGTCCCCTGGCCGAACGCGTCGGACTTAAGTTCATGCATATCGGATGTCGCTCACATCCCATTTTCAGACCAGTAGTGTTCGTAGATCGCACGTGGCGGTCCAGTTTCGGTTCAGCGGTCACCGCACGTAGATCAGGGCTACAAGTCTCATGATATGAAATAAAAAATTTTCCTGATCCAAGGGTGTAATTTGACTGAATTTTGATGGTCAGAACGCTTAATAATAACGCGTCAAGTCGTGTGCCAGATTTGAATTTCAAATTCCAAATCTAACCCTATTCTCACCCTCTTCACTCCAGGCTCAATGAAATAGCCTCTGAATGTCGGTTGGATTTGATTTTCGAAATGATTGTCAAGTCCAGGTAGGCGGTTATAACGGTCTAAGATTGTAGGTATCGGACTTTCGACGCGCGTTCTAGATCCAATACAAAGTTTCAAAGAGGTCCTGAGAACAAACCGATTTAGAGTTTGATCCGAGGTTTTAGAGTATTATAGCGTCATTGGTTCTACTCGCTTTGGGTCTTGTAGAACGTATTTAAAATGATCAGGGACTATTTTCCAACTACTCTAGCGTTGCGCTAGCTAACTTACACATATTTTCTAAAGGAATTAATCTTACGCGATTTCTGGTCGAGTTGGTACTCGAGTCCAAGTACGAATTTTTTCAGGGCGTTATACCAAGGGAGCAAGAAGATCGAACAGTGGGTGCTTGATAATAGTATTTTTTTCATGTTTTTAAGTTGGGCCAAGTGAGACCAACCGATCAATGGTTTGGATCTCACTTGGGACCCTAAGATGTGGCCGATGGCCCACTTTGATCATCATGATCATCCATGATGGGGCCATTCTCCATGGACCCCATCATAATGTTTATTTCATTGCATTAGGGAGGTCATCTAGACCGTCCATATTAGTGGAGAAAGGATCTCCACCATTGAATTTGATTTTGTTAGTTCCATGTGGAAAGGGATCCATTTTATTGTATGATCTCTTACAAGGGAGGGCTCATAGTGGCAGAGCCCTCCATCACACGCGTGTCCCACTCTCCATCTCTCTCTCTCCCTTTTTATTTCTTTTTATTTTATTTTATTTTATTTTATGAGGATATAATAGGGTTGTGTGGTGTCGGAACTACGGTGATGGCGCAGTCACAAATGTACAAGTCTTGGGTCGAACCAACTCTAGAATATGGGACACAATTAAGGATCGCGCGCAAACGCCGATAACAGATCGCGGGTTGCTGGAATTTGACCAGGAGGACTGCAGAAGCGTAAGGAATATTACAAGCTAGGATACGGGTCTTACAACTCTCCCGTCCAAATAAAAATTTTATCCTCAAAATTTACAGAACAGACAAGGGAAGAGGAAACATCATATATAAGTTAAGGCACAATTAATTTACATAAGAATGGGGATAACGCTCTCTAATTTCAACCTTGCACTTCCAAGAAGCCTCAGCAACACTGTGGTGACCCCTACTAAACCTCAGATCCTGGATCAGAAACGATCGAAACTAGGATACCTTGAACCTCACCATCTCACCAATGACTAATCTAACAAGGTGCTCCTAATGCCTGGTTGTGTGAATCATTGGCGACTCCTGACGACTGAGGGTCCTGTAGAGTTGCATAAAACCTACTCTGGGTTTCCTAGGGAGGTATATGTTCCCCCAAAAGAGGTTGTTGCTGCTGAAAATGGGGGCACTCACGCTTATGATGCCTCATCTCACCACATCTGAAGTAGATGCCAGTAAATGATCTCTTTGGTGATGTTGAAGATGCTACTAGCGCTCGAAAGGATGGACGGTTCTTGTGCTTCTACGGCCATCGATGTTGCTGCTGCTGGAAACTACTAGAGGGGTTCTTCCACTTTCGGCCTCCTCTGTGGTCACGAACCCTTTGCGAATCAATCCATTCTGCATGTAAATTTGGGCCCTCTGAACTACCTACTCAAAGCTCAGGAGCATGTGTCTGACGACATGGCTCCTAAGGCCAAAACGTAAGCCATTCTCAAAATGGTAGACCTTTTGGTTCTCATCATTAACTAAATACGGAGCGAACCTTGATAGCGTCACGAAATGAGCTGCATATTGTACCACATGTCTCCCTGTACCAAGGTCTCGAACTCTAACGCTCGCTGCCAACGAATGTGGTCGGGGAAGTACTGCTGCTCAAATCGATCAATAAAATCCTCTCATGTCTAGACAAAATCAGGCCTTAAAACATAGGTAACGGAGGTCCACCAGTGCTCGGCCTCACCCTAGAGAAGAAATACTGTCAACTGGACTCGCTGGTGAGTCGTACATGCCATAGTATTAAAAATATTTTCCACATCGGATTGTCATCTCTCGACTGCAGTCGGATCTGGGTCGCCTTGGAAACGCGGAGGATCAAGCTGTCTGAACTCTTAAAGAAGGGCGCTCCCGTGCTCCTGCTCTGTCTGAGGGGGAGAAACAACTGGGTTCCTATCCTGCCCTTTGAGGGTGATCATGTAAGACCCGTATCCTATACCGTACCATTTTGTAGACTCCGCGGTCTTACCGGTCGAATTTCGGCAACCTTCGACCCTTAATCGATATTTGTGCACGACCCTGATTCATTCGCCGTCAACCCGTATCGACTCAACCCAAGACCTTTACTATAGCGACCGCGCCGTCGTTGCGATTCCGATGCCGCGACTCACGCGCCGAAGCGATACCCTAGTCAAGCGATACCCAAGAGAATCTCTACGAGGTGTCACATCAATCCCATCAATCAAACAAATCCCATAACATCTCATGTCAAGTACACATCACCTTTCACCCATACCCAAGCAACCACAAAAGTCAAAAAGGTCTTACAAGCCCATGCCTTTCTTACACAAAAGGCCACCAAAGTCAACAAAGCCTTACACACCCATCTCTCTCCCATCCATCACTCCATCACCCCATCACCTCACATCTTCCTACAACTCTCTCTCTTTCTCATTTCTCATCTCATTTTCTCAAGCAACCAAAACCCATATGTATGAGAAATTCTCCAAGCCTTTCAAGCTCCAAGTGTGGCCCACCTTTCCATCCCTAGATCTCCCATCCTAGCCATCCATTCCTCATCTCCTCCATTAGAATCAAAGCTAAGGTGCTTAGGAACCCAAGGGAGCAAGAAGATCGAATAGTGAGTGCTTGAAAATAGTAATTTTTTATATTTTTAAGTTAGGCTAGGTGAGACCAGAAAGTACACTTATTATGTGCCCTGGTTTGTCAATTACGTTGTAAGTTGAGTCAGTCGGACGACAGCACTTAACAAGAAGATCAAGTCAAGCGTCTTCCTCATCTGGATGTGTGGAAGCTCGCCAAAAGGTAAATCATAGCCTCACATCCCTTGTCCCAAAACACCAGGTGATTAAACCCTTAAAAAGAACTAGAACATCTTAGGGTTTATGTATAAGAAAATTTTTTATCAAAAAGAAAATCTTTTAAGTTTTTCTTAGACTGTCGATTATATCAATTCCCCTTTCGATATGATCGACCAGCTCTGTCGATGTCCTCGGCATATCAATCGATACAATCGAGTGAGGATAAAAAGCGTCCAGCAATCAAACAATCTTCTGGACGATTTATCGATATATCGACCTTCGAGTCGATATCATCAATATTCAAAAATCGATCATATCTAAAGTGGATCGATCATATCGACAGACTGCTTTCCGACGCCCCTATTTTTCTAAAGAGAGTTGTCTTCATTGCTGGTAGAAAAAGCAGAGAGTGCTTTTGAGAGTTTTAACCTTCCTATCATTTACCTTAAGCCCTTTCTCTCAGGAAGTTCATCCTCCAATCCACCCTCATCATTGATATCTCATATAGTGGATTGGGGAATGAACTTTCACATTCAAGGATCCTTCATCTACTACCTTAATGACATATCATTAAGCTGGGATTCCTTGAATGCATAGATGATGGGAACCTTTCTATCTTCCTTATAGGAAAATCTTCAGAGAGTGGTATTCCATCATAGCCTTGACCCAAACATTTTTGTGTGCGGATCAAGGGAGCTGAAGATTCTTCATCAACAAGAAGGAGATCTTCATCATTGCGCTGAAAGGGACTCATCAACTTATCTGTAAGTACTAAGAGTCTAGAGGACACTTGTAATCATTCCTTTTTAGGAGTGAGTTTTAAGTGTTGCTCACCATTTGAAGTCCTCGAATGAGGCCTCCGATGGGAGTGTACGTGCGGGGTGCGTTGTGTGGACCCTTACTCTGTGGAGAGCATAAACATCTGGTTAGGAGTACGCCAGCAAAACTCCAGGGTTTGAGGTGAACCGAGTAGAAACATCAGGGTGCGTTGTGTGGACCCTTGTCCTGTGTGGACATAAACATCTGGTTAGGAGTACGCCAGTAAAACTCCAGGGTTTGAGGTGAATCGAGTAGAAACCTCTGTAAAGGTTGAAGGTGAACCTGATTTAAAACCTTAGGTTTGAGGTGAACCATGGGAAACCTCCTTAGTGAAATCCGGTCACTCAAGGGTTGAGTGTGGAAGCCGGGAGTGGAGTAGACAAGTCGTCGAACTACTATAAAATGACTGTGTTTGAGTTTGATATTTTCTTTCATTTATGTGATTGTCTTGCATGTCTTTATATATGATCACATCCTATGCACACACAGTCATATCCATCACAATCTCATCTATACATTGTTTGTCTTTTAAATAGTTTGTGATTGGATCCTCTATCAGGCTTGGAAGCCAGTAGAGTTAAGGTTGAGTAATCCTAATCAATATTCTGTGATAGGATTAGTGTGATAAGGATTTTCTATAATTTATATAAACTTTAAAAAGTTCTATTCACCCCCCTCTAGGATATACCGACCTATTCCTACTTCAACTAAAGTGGTCTTCACTGCAATTTCAATTGGTATCAGAGAGGGTCTATCTTTAAGGGCTTCACCGCCTAGAGAGTGATCTTGACTGAAGTAGAAATATGGCCAAAGGAGAGGGCTCATCTATCACTAGACCTCCAGTATTTGATGGATCAAATTATGTGTACTGGAAGGCTAGAATGTACTACTTCCTAAGATCTTTGGATCATGAAGTTTGGGATGCAGTTAAAAAAGGATACGTAGTACCATCCGAACAAATTATACTTGAAGATGAAACCACAATCACTAAACCCAAACCTAATGAGAAGTGGACAGCGTTCGACAAAGAACAAAAAAATTCTGAAGCAAAAGCAATGAACGCCATCTACTGTGTCGTGTCCCAAGATATTTTCAATCAAATAAGTATGTGTGGGACATCCAAGGAAGCATGGGATTTACTGGAAACAACCCATGAAGGCACAAGCACTATGAAGAGATTTAAACTACAACTCTTAACTTCACAGTTTGAAAATCTCAGGATGGAAGATGTCACGCCCCAAACTTGAAAATCGGATTCACATGAATCTCGATTGCTGAATCCGGTGTCGACAACCTCCGTAGTGCCCCATTCTCGGCTCCTGACAATCAAGTGCCAGATTCTGATCCTGGGATCCTACAAGGAGGATTTTCAGAATGAATTTTTTTTTGTAATGGAGCATAACCACAAGCATAACCAAGTCACAAAACAACATCACCACATATCCACTATATCAAAAATTTTAAGTACAATGCGGAAAGGGGAAATACAAGGTGATCAAAAATCTCCAAAAGGTCCTGATACGCGCTCCTGCCTCAGCGCTGCCGCTGTCCAACGCTACCTGCACGTAATTGTCGTGCATAAGCTTACAAAAGCTTAGAGAGTGGTGTAAGAGTGTGCGGAGGGCAAACGCTAAGTGTACAAGATCAGTCCATGAATATACCAAGACTATGTAATGCAAGGCATGATGCGAGATATGAATGCCATCAGCCACACCGATGCAATGCAAGGCCTACATAGCCGAATGTCATATGCGAAATGCAATCCAAACAAGTCGGTACTCATCATGTACACATATCAGTACAGTTCCTCTCTGGATATCACCGAGGTCTAATACACTTCGCAGTGACTCCACCTCCCTGGCTGCACTGTCAAGCAAGCGAAAAAGACCTCGCTATCCGCCTGACCAGTAGTATGCCAATACCTACCCGGCTCGTCGATAGCGGACTCATTTGTAAGCTGGTCAAACTCAGCCTAGCTTATAGCCCCCTCACTCAGGCAGATAAGGCCACACCCCATTCCAACCGACCATGACACAGTGGAAGACGCGACCTACTGGTATTCGGCACTCGGGCGCTCGTATATCCACTCGGTCTAGACGTTGGAGCATCTTCTGGTACCAAAAAGGTTCTGGGACTTTCACCCAAGGACATCCTAAGTGTCTACAGTGCTAGAACCAAGTATTTTCGATATCCGATAGGGCATCCACGATGTACTTGTGGAGCCACGGCCCTGATGTCGCTAGGGCGTGTAGTGAATCAAGTCACACATATGCGAGATGCATGAATCACACCGTCCAATCATGCAGAAATCCAACGCGTACTGCGCGATCATGTGGGGCACTCCGTCTCATAACGGGTCCCATAGGTGGTCTACCCAATGGCATATGCTATGATCAGTCACTACTCGAATCAAGCATACATATGATGCATATGGGCATGAGTTATGGGATTATACTAAGCATGTTATAAAGCGATGAATAGTAACGAGTATGGGCCTGTTGATGGGCCCTAAGGAGAGTTACAATGCAGACATTTAACCGACATTATTCTTATAATGTGGACGTCAAACCAACATTACTTCTAAGGCATGGCCCGCCATAAAATATCATTACACAACCCATAGAGAAATCGCACATTGCAATGGACTCTAAGGACAACCCGTTGGGCCTCAACCCATGGTCCTTAGATACATCAAATGGGCCTCATATCATGGGCCTTACATTCAAATCAAGGTGAGCCTCAACAATGGGCCTCATACATATCAAGGTGGGCCTCAATAACGGGCCACAAATACGTCAAGATGGACCTCAACCCATAGGCTCTATACACATCACAGTGGTTCTCAACCCACGAGTCTTAATACATCACAATGGGCCTCAACCCATGGGCCCTAAATACATTACAATGGGCTTCTAAATGGGCCATGAATATGCAACAAGTGGGCCCTACACATGGGCCTTTATACATCATAGGTGGCCCTTAAAAGTTTTGAATGGTGGATGTCATTGTCCACATAGATGGTGGGGTCCACTTGAACCTTGGATCTAACTCATTCTTTTTTTTTTTTTCCATAAAATGATCTCTCAAAATGGTTGGACGGTACGGATGCAATACATGCATCATGGTGGGTCCCACTGTCCAAGATCTGGACAGTGTGGATCAAACCCACCCAGCTGCTGACACCATGCAGCAGCTATATAGCTGGTGAGCGGTAGACCAGCCAATGGTTTCCAAAGAGGTGGGTCCCACGTATGCCCACCATCAAATATAATATATTATATTATATTAAATATTATTATTATTATTATTATTAAATCTAATCCAACGTCCAGACCCTGGACGCCTGGATGGATAGCATAGGTATAAGATATGCATTATGGTGGGATCCACACACGTGGCCCACCAACTAAGTGGATGGTGTGGATACACACAGTCTGGATGGACGGATGGAGTGGATTGCACACACATCATGGTTGTGTCCCACCGTCCAGCCATCTGGACGGTGCGGATTACAAATCAGGTGGATGGCACGGATTAAATGGAGATGGGCAGCATTGCATGCCCCACGTGGAGTCCACTCACACGTGGGTCCCATCCTGCTGGTGCAGCAGGATAAAATTCAAATATCATGGTGGGTTCCACCGTCCACTGCCGTGGACGGTGAGAATAAAACACATACAGCACCCTGGGTCCTATGTGGGGCCCACATCACGTGTACTTGCCATCCAAACTGTTGATAAGCTCACGCAGACCCATATTAAGAGGATAAACGGATTTCAAAACGATCCAAAACTTACATAAACCCAAAAATGGGTCTCAATGGCAACCATTCAATCATATTGTTTCTTATGATGTGGGCCACCTGAACGTTGGATGTGGCTGGACTTTAGAGAGTGGCCCACTGCCCTAAGGAGCTTCAAGACGGACAGTGTAGATATACAAAACAATCATCATGGTGGGGCCCACGGCTGGAACCGTGGGTCCCTGGCCCGTCCGCCCATCTGCCGTAGGCAGCAGTCGCTGCTTGCAGCAGCAGCCCTGCTGCTTGCAATCTTTTTTTTTTTTTTTTGAAAAGCGGTTTTTCCTTGGTTTTTCACCTGTGGGGCCCGCCTATGATGGATCCACCCCGCTCAATGGCCTCTATGACCCAAGACAAGCCAAACGAGTTCGATATTGCATATTTTTTTTTGGCAATCAAATTGTCAAGGTGAATTTCAATGGCAAACACACTTTTTGCTATCCTATGGCCCATCTGAGAGTCAGATTATCCTCATTTTTCAGCTCAACGCCTAAAATGAGTTGGGGAAGAGGATGGGCGGCTCGGATTGTATACATATATCAAGGTGGGTCCTATACAAATGGCCCACCCCAATGGCTTGAAACAAGCCTTTTTCTTTTGTTTTCATTCCAGTGACGTCTGGACGTCACTGGACTCTTTTGGACAACAAAATATATTTTAGGTGGGGCTTACCTAGGTGGGCCACTACATAATAGGTGATGTGGGTACAATGCATATAAGGTGGGCCCACTCATGGATGACTTGAAAAAAAATACATATTTCATGTGGGGTTCATTCAAGTGGGCCACATGGCCTCATCAACATTTAAGAAAATAAATAAAAATGAGAGGGAGAGAGAGAGAGAGTAAAGTGGGACACACGTGTGATGGAGGGACCCCGATACTATGGGCCCTCCATTTCAACCATCCAATCATACATCAATGGGTCCCATTGCATATGGGCCATCCAAACAAAGGATCAACGGTGGAGATCCCACTCCACTAAAAATGGACTGTCTAGATGACCTCTTTAATACAAGGAAAGTAAACATCATGATGGGGTCCATGGAGAATGGCCCCATCATGGAATGTTTTGATGATCAAGATGGGCCATCGGCCACATCTCAGGGTCCCAAGTGAGATCCACACAATTGATCGGTGGGCCTCACTTAGCCCATCGTAAAACAAGTAAACTACTCTATCAAAGCACCCACCTTATGATCTACTCGGTCCGTTGGAAGGCCTATCTCCTAGAGCTTCACTTTGACGGTGGAGATGGGAAATGGATGGCTAGGATGATGAGATTTGGAGATGGGAAGTGGGCCACCAACATGCACTTTTCTCTCATGGGAATGCATGGATGTGGGATGCTCTCCCTTGCTTTGAAGTGGTGTGAGAAAAGAGAGAGAGAGAGAGAGATGAGATGTAGGGAGATGTGAGGTGAGTGATGGGGTGATGGTTGATGGATGTGAGTGATGGGTGAGGTGATGTGTTAGTTGACTTGGGTGGTTGCTTGACTTGTGGAGGAAGAAAGCATGGGTGTGTGTACTTGACATGATAGGTGATTGATGGGATTGATTGATGGGATTGATGGGACATGTTGTAGGATTCTCTTGGGAATGCAAACGCGCGGCGTTTTCTCAAAATAAACGCTGGCTCACATCTCTTAGTCAGGGTATCGGATCGGTACATGAGTCACGGCGTTGGAACCGCGGCGACGGTGCAGTCGCAAGGATACAAGTCTCGGATTAAGTCGACTCAAATGTATAAGATACGTCTCACAGTCGTGCGCAACGTCAACTATAGGTCGCGGGTTGCCGAAATTTGACGAGAAAGATTGCAAAAAGCGATGGAACAGTACAGATTAGGATACGGGTCTTACAGAAGAGCATGAGACATTTATGGAGTTTTTCACAAAATTAAACATCATTTGTAACTCCATGGGTGGATTGGAAGAGAAGGTTCCGACACCTAAAATATGTAGAAAAATCTTAAGATCCTTACCGGAATGCTTCAATCCCAAGGTAACAACAATTGAGGAGTGTAGGAATATTGATGAGATGAAAGTAGAAGAACTGGTAGGTTCCCTACAAACTTTTGAACTACACTTCACACAACCCCAAAAATTCAAAAACATTGTCCTAAAAACTTCTAAGATATCAAAACATGAGGACAGTGAGAGTGAAAAGGAAGATGAAGATGAGGAAGTGGCTCTGCTGGCACAAAGATTCAAAAGATTCTTTCAAAGGAATCGCGGTCGCCCCTCTAAAGGTAGAAAGGTGGATGACAAACCTTTAGCAGGAAAATTTAGGAAAAGAAACAGAGAACCACATTGTTGTGCCTGTCATGAGTATGGACACCTATCTACCGAATGCCCAAACAGAAAAACCAAGGGCAAGACGATGGCTGCCACATGGGATGATACAGAGGAGTCAAATTCAGAAAACAATGACTCAGGAAGTGACGGAGATCAGAAACCTTTGAAAATTCTTATGGTCTCCACCACTTCAATTATTCCCATGGAATCTGAAAGAAAAGAAGAACAACTAACCACTGAATCATTTTTATCTGACAATGAGAAAATTGAAGAACAAGAAGATAAAGAGCAGAATGAATTGCAGGATGCTTATAATCAACTATATAATCATAGCATCCACATCCTTAAGAAAATTGGCATGACTGAAAACAAAAAGAAATTGTTGCAGAAAGACTTGGACAAAACCTTAGAAATAAACATATATTTGTCCAATGATTTGCAACAATATCTTACAGATAATGATCAATTGGAAAAAGAAAACCTATCCCTAAAAGAAGAATTATCAGAACTTATGAACAAAGCTGAACTGCTAAGAGATGATAATACAAAACTCAAAAATGAGAACCACTCACTTTGCATTGATTTAGAAAAATCCAGAAAATTTTTCGAGATAAACTATAAGTTTTCTTAGAGTCGTGAAAAACTTGAAAGAATGTTAGGGATAGGAAGGCCTGAAAAAGATAAGAGTGGCCTAGGGTATGAGAAAATCAAAATGAAAACTGGAAAATTTGTTGCTTCAGGTAGCAATACAAGAACGTCTCCAGTTTGTCATTTGTGTGGTGATATGGGACATTATAAGTTTGAATGCTTAAAAACAACTTCTTATAACTCTGGTCAAAATGACACTGATAAACTTAATCGGACCAGAGTAATACAAAATATCCTTTTATCACCCAAAATGGAAGACAGAACGAAGAAACCACTAGATCGAATTGGTAAGATAACAAAAGTGTAACACCCCAGATTTTTGCCAACCTGGGGTTAGACATCTTTAGGCATTGGGTCAACCACATCACTCTTAGGAATCAATTCCAAAGCCAAAGAAATCCTATAGAACCTAATTCCTTTAGAAAATAAGCGTAAGTTAGCTAGCGCTACGTTAGAGTCGCTTTGAAATTGTCCCTGATCGCTTTAAATACATTCTACAAGATCCAAAAGTTGTAGAAGCAATGACGCTACATTACCCTAAAATTCAGGATCAAACTCTAAACCGGTTTGCTCTCAGGAATCCTTTGAAACTTTGTATTAGATCTAGACCGTGCGTCGAAAGTCCGATACCTACAATCTTAGACAGTTATGACCGCTTAGCTGGACTTAACAATCGTTTCGAAAATCTAACCCAACCACGTTCAGAGGTTATTTCATTGAGCCTGGAGTAAAGAGAGTGAGAAAGGGGTTAGATTTGGAAAATTTAATTCAAATCTAGAACGTAACTTGGCGCGTTATTATTAAGCGTTCTGACCGTCAGAATTCAGCCAAATTACACCCTCGGATCAGGAAAAATTTCTCTTTCATATCATGAGACTTGTAGACCTGATCTAGGTGCGATGACTGCTGAACTGAAACTGGACCGTCACGTGTGATCTGGGAACTCTACCGGTCTGAAAACTTGATGTGTGCTAGATCCAGTATCCATGAGGTTAAGTCCGACCGCATTCGGCCTGGGGACCTCCCGAAATGCTCTTTTGAATCGAAACAGTCCAGATTTGGTTATAACCCAAGTATACTTTGTTCCTGAGTCTAAAAGGGTGAAGTCTTAGCCTATATAAGGGCTTTAAACCCTCACTTATCTCACCCATCCAAATTTTCTAAAAACCCTAGCTAGAGAGAGAAAAGGTGAGAGTTTGTGAGAGAGTGTGGGAGAGATCTTCCTGCCACTTGCTGCTGCTGCTATACGTGCTAAAGCAACGCATCCCAATCACTTTGTTGGCTATTCCAACGCACTCCTAGGTAAGAAAAACCCTAACTACTTGCTGATTTAGGGTTCTTTCGATTCAAATAGCAACATAGCTTATGTATCTTGTGCATTAGGTCGCCTGTAAGCCGTTGACGAAGCGTATACGTTCCGTTCGAAACGATACACGTCTAGGGAAAAGGGTGAGGATTTTAGACGCTTTGATTGACTGATTTCAAAGCTTTCAACGTTGTTTAATAGTAGATTATCGACGGCAACACTGTTTGACATGTACAACATGCTGTCCGTTTTTCGTTTCGTAAACGTACGGTAAATATGAGATTTAGGGTATTTTAGTCATTTGTAGGAAATACTGCTTGCATCCATATTTTGATAAAATATTTGCCATGGCTATTTATCGTGTTAGAATATTAGGAATGCGTGCATGATTGGTTTGGCGAAGAGATTCGCCCTTAAGCGCACTTTGAGTCGACATACGCTATGTAGACTAAAGTGTGTAGTCTAAGTGTTTGTATAAATGTTTGTAATAGTATGTATTGAGTAAATGGTGTTGTGTATGAGTTTTGAGATTGAATTTTCAAGTAATATGCTGATGTAAATGATTTCCATCGTGTTGGCTATATGTATTGATTTCATTGTATACATGAAATGCATGTGTGGGATGATTTGCTTAAGTTGTATGTTATAACATGTGTCAACATGCTTACAATGTTGTATTTCATTTCTGTTACTCACATATGCTTACTGATGTTGATGCACAAATGCTTGGGGCTATAACCTAGTCCAGGCAGCCGGTAATGGATCGAATTCGTGGTTGGTTTCTATTTACCATGAAGGACGCGTCGATGAATGCAAGTCGTGTTTTGAGTTGGCGGCAGTGGTTAGGCTACACGAAGTGTTTTATGCACTTCATGTCGTTCAACTTGAGATGCGCTCAAGCTAGTCGAGCCCGTCAAGTTACCCGACTGATCATTGTATGTTCACCCTGTATGAGTCATAACTACTTGAACTTAGGGTACTGAACTTACCATTGGAAACCTTGTTAACCATGGTACCTTGATCCATAAAGACTCATGAGCCGGGCATGGTGGTATGGGACACCGTGGTCGAGCTGTCGGCCTACGCTGGGGCCACAAACCTCTCCGTAGTGACTAGTGAGCACCCTACTCTATGCAGATTATGGTGGTATGGGACACTATATTCTCGCTGTCGGCCTACACTGATCAGGTGACGAGCCCTTTGTAGTGACCTTGAGTTTTTCCTGACACCGCATGGGGGCTACGAGTCCTGATGCAGTCTTAAGGATAATTAGGCCTGTATTGATAAGGTGATAGGGGAGAGGAGCAATGAGTGCGTGCAACAGCCCTGACAGCCCTTGCAGCGACCTAGAAATTTATCATCGTATGAGATTACTAGGAGTGACGACCCTAGACAGGATCTGTGTTGGGATTGATATATTAAAGTACCTTAATTTTCCAATCCTGTTGTATGAAAAGTACTAATAACAACCCGGTAATCATTGTCCATATCGCATTGCATATGCCTAGAAGATGTGGAGCACTACGAGAAGAAAGCATGCCGCGGACGCAGATAGTGCCGCATGAGGGAGTATGTCGGTGAGGGCATCCAGTAGAGTTAAGGTTGAGTAGAGTTGGATCCTCTATCAGGCTTGGAGGCCAGTAGAGTTAAGGTTGAGTAATCCTAATCAATACTCTGTGATAGGATTAGTGAGATAAGGATTTTTAATAATTTATATAAAATTTAAAAAGTCCTATTCACCCCCCTCTAGGATATACCGACCTATTCCTACTTCAACTAAAGCAGTCTTCACCGTAATTTCAAGACCAACCAATTAATGGTTTGGATCTCACTTGGGACCCTAAGATGTGGCCGATGGCCCACTTTGATCATCATGATCATCCATGATGGGGTCATTCTCCATGGACTCCATTATGATGTTTATTTTATTGCATTAGGGAGGTCATCTAGACCGTCCATATTAGTGGAGAAAGGATCTCCACCATTGAATTCGATTTTGTTAGTTCCATCTGTAAAGGGATCCATTTTATTGTATAATCTCTTATAAGGGAGGGCTCATAGTGGCGGAGCCCTCCATCACACGCGTGTCCCACTCTCCATCTCTCTCTCTCTCCCTTTTTATTTCTTTTTATTTTATTTTATTTTATTTTATGAGGATATAATAGGGTTGTGTGGTGTCGGAACTATGGTGATGGCGCGGTCACAAATGTACAAGTCTCTGGTCGAGCCAACTTTAGAATACGGGACACGATTAAGGATCGCGTGCAAATGCTAATAACAGATCGCGGGTCGCTGGAATTTGACCGGGAGGACTGCGGACGCATACGGAATATTACAACCTAGGATACGGGTCTTACAACTCTCCCGTTTAAATAAAAATTTCCTCCTCAAAATTTACAGAACAGACAAGGGAAGAGGAAACATCATATATAAGTTAAGGCACAATTAATTTACATAAGAATGGGGATAACGCTCTTTAATCTCAACCTTACGATTCCAAGAAGCCTCACCAACACTGTGGTGACCCCAACTAAACCTTAGATCCTTGATCAGAAACGATCGAAACTAGGATACCTTGCAACCTCACCATCTCACCAATGACTAATCTAATAAGGTGCTCCTAATGCCTGGTTGCATGAATCATTGGCGACTCCTGACGACTGAGGGTCCTATAGAGTTGCATAAAACCTACTCTAGGTTTGCTAGGGAGGTATATGTTCCCCCAAAAGAGGTCGTTGTTGCTGAAAATGGGGACACTCACGCTTACGATACCTCATCTCACCACATCTGAAGCAGATGCCCGTAAATAATCTCTTTGGTGATGCTGAAGATGCTACTAGCTCTCGAAAGGATGGACGGTTCTTGTGCTTCTACGGCCATCGATGCTGCTGCTGCTGGAAACTACTAGAGGAGATCTTCCACTTTCGGTCTCCTCTGTGGTCACGTACCCTTTGCAAATCAATCCATTCTGCCTGTAAATTTGGGCCCTCTGAACTACCTACTCAAAGGTTAGGAGCATGTGTTTGACGACATGGCTCCTAAGGCCAAAACATAAGCCATTCTCAAAATGGTAGACCCTTTGGTCCTCATCATTAACCAAATACGGAGCGAACCTTGATAGCTTCACGAAATGAGCCACATATTGCACCACATATATGTTTCCCTGTACTAAGGTCTCGAACTCTAATGCTCGCTGCCAACGAATGTGGTCAAAAAAGTACTGCTGCTCAAATCGATCAATAAAATTCTCTCATGTCTAGACAAAATCAAGCCCTAAAACATAGGTAACGTAGGTCCACCAGTGCTCGGCCTCACCCTGGAGAAGAAATACTGTCAACTGGACTCGCTGGTGGGTTGTACATGCCATAGTATTAAAAATCTTTTCCACATCGAATTGTCATCTCTCGGCTGCAGTCGGATCTAGGTCGCCTTGGAAATGCGGAGGATCAAGCTGTCTGAACTCTTAAAGAAGGGCGCTCCCGCGCTCTTGCTGTCTGAGGTGGAGAAACAACTGGGTGCCTATCCTGCCCATGGAGGGCGATCATGTAAGACCTGTATCCTAGACCGTACCGTTTTGTAGACTTCCGCGATCTTACTGGTCGAATTTCGGCAACCTTCGACCCTTAATCGATATTTGTGCACGACCCTGATTCATTCGCTGTCAACCAGTATCGACTCAACTCAAGACCTTTATCATAGCGACCGCGCCGTCGTTGCGATTCTGATGCCGCGACTCGCGCGGCGAGGAGATACCCTAGTCAAGAGATGTGGGTCAGCATTCAGTGCGAGGAAAACGCCGCGCGTTGCGAAACCCAAGAGAATCTCTACGAGGTGTCACATCAATCCCATCAATCAATCAAATCCCAGCACATCTCAGTCAAGTACACATCACCTTTCACCCATACCCAAGCAACCACAAAAGTCAAAAAGGTCTTACAAGCCCATGCCTTTCTTACACAAAAGGCCACCAAAGTCAACAAAGCCTTACACACCCATCTCTCTCCCATCCATCACTCCATCACCCCATCACCTCACATCTCCCTACAACTCTCTCTCTTTCTCATTTCTCATCTCCTTTTCTCAAGCAACCAAAACCCATATGTATGAGAAATTCTCCAAGCCTTCCAACCTCCAAGTGTGGCCCACCTTTCCATCCCTAGATCTCCCATCCTAGCCATCCATTCCTCATCTCCTCCATTGGAATCAAAGTTAAGGTGCTTAGGAACCCAAGGGAGCAAGAAGATCGAACAGTGGGTTCTTGATAATAGTATTTTTTCATGTTTTTAAGTTGGGCCAAGTGAAACCAACCGATCAATGGTTTGGATCTCACTTGGGACCCTAAGATGTGGCCGATGGCCCACTTTGATCATCATGATCATCCATGATGGGGCCATTCTCCATCGACCCCATCATGATGTTTATTTCATTGCATTAGGGAGGTCATCTAGACCGCCCATATTGGTGGAGAAAGGATCTCCACCATTAAATTCAATTTTTTTAGTTCCATGTGTAAAGGGATCCATTTTATTGTATGATCTCTTACCAGGGAGGGCTCATAGTGGCGGAGCCCTCCATCACACGCGTGTCCCACTCTCCATCTCTCTCTCTCTCCCTTTTTATTTTATTTATTTTATTTTATGAGGATATAATAGGGTTGTGTGGCCTATTTGAATGAACCCCACCATGAAGTATTCATTTTATCCAAGTTATCCTCAAGTGGGGCCCACCTTAAATGCATTATACCTGCATTATCCTCCATGAGGTGGCCCACCATGAGCAAGACCCACCTCCAATGTATTTATGTGAAACGTCCAGCGTCCCTGGACGCTGGACGTGGGATGGATAAAACACAAATACTAGCTTGATTCCAAGCCTTTGGGGTGGTCCACTCGCATAGGCCCCACCTAGGTGTATGTATGCAATCTATGCCGTTCACCTCATTCCCTGGAACATTTGAACCGTTGAGCCGAAGGATGAGGCTGACCTGATCATCTAGTGGGCCGTAATATGGGAAACTTTGGTGGTTACCATTAAAAGACTCGCCTGATGTTTCTAATCATCCAAAAATCCCAAACTTTGGACTTATTTCGCTTGTTAGGAGCCGTAGAATCTCATGGTTGGGATGGATTTCTTAAATATGGGCCCCACCTGTGGAAAACCATAGAAAAATAAAAAAATAAAGGAGAGAGAGAAAGGATAGAAGCAGCAAGTTACTGCTAGTGTCAGACAGCGCGGGCAGTGCCTGCGCTGTTGCCAGGCGAGCGGGCGGACGACAGGGACCCACGGCCTCCAGCTGTGGGCCCCACCCTAATATTATATGCCATCTAAACCGTTCATGAGGTGGGCCCCCTCCTCAAGTGGGCCCCCTCCAAGTTTCAACCGAATCCAAAACTCAGGTGGCCCACACCACACGAAACAGTGGGATTGAAACTCTGCCTTTGAAACCCAAATTTGGGTCCACAGAAGTTTCGAATCAATTTGAAATTTATGTTTTCACTTCATCTAGGTCTGAGTGACCTTATAAACGGGTTGGATGACATGTAAACATTTCAGTGGGCCCCACATGGGAACCCAAAGTGATGCATGTGTTTCATTTCCCACCGCCAGCATGACGGTGGGGCCCTCAGTGGGCGTGTGTGTGCGTGCATGTGGGTGTGCAGCTTGTGTGTGCAGCGTGTGTGCGTGTGTGCAGCATGTGTGTGTTTATATATATACATATATATATATATATATATATATATATATATATATATATATATATTATACATATAATATTGTATATATTATATATATTATATATATTATATGTTGTTTATATATTATACAATATATAATATTCGCGATGGTGGGCCTTCATGTGGGCCCCCACCTTTGATGCAGGTCCTGCATCCAATTTGTCCATCCATTCTAAAGCTCATTTTATGAAATGAGTTAAAGAATGGGCCAGATCCATAGTCCGAGTGGACCCCATCTTAGCATGTTATAAGGCCCATGGGATTGGACATTTGATATATTCCAAGGCCCATGGGATTAGGCCCATTTAGTGTATTATAAGGCCCACGGAATTAGGCCACTTGATATATAAGGCCTATGGGTTTAGGCCCATTTGATTTATATAAGGCCTATGGATTTAGGCCCATTTGACATATAAGGCCTATGGATTTAGGCCTACTTGATAGATAAGGCCTATGGATTTAGGCCTATTTGACATATAAGACCTATGGATTTAGGCCCACTTGATAGATAAGGCCTATGGGTTTAGGCCCATTTGATTTATATAAGGCCTATAGGATTAGGCCCATTTGATACGTATAAAACCCATGGGATTAGGCCCATTTAAGATACATAAGGCCCATGTGATTAGACCCATTATGATGTACTTTGAAGCCCATGGGTTATGACTCATTGCAGGCCCAGTAGGAGATACCTAAGGTCCATTGCAATGTGTGAACCCAACATGGTTTGTGAATGATGTTTACTACGGGTTATGGCTTGGGAGTAATGGTGGTTTGACGTCCACATTGCAAGTATAGTGTTGGTTAAATGTCCACATTATGACTCTCCCTAGGGCCATTGGTAGGCCGTAATTGTTGTGTGTAGGCCGTCTAGGCCATCTGTGTTGTAAGGGTAATTCATTACTTTGTAACATGCTTAGTATAATTCCATTACTCATGACCATACGCATCATATGTATGCTTGCTATGAGGAGTGTTTGATCATCGCATAAGCCGTTGGGCCAAGACATTTACGGGACTCCTTATGAGACGGAGTGTCCCACATGAGCGCATGGTGCACATGAGATTGTTGCATGATTGTATAGTATGACTCATGCATCTCGCACTTATGTGACATGTGACATCAGTACCATAGCCTCCACAGGCATATTGTGGTTGGCAGGATTGGATACCGAAAATTTTATTCTACATGGGGTGCTATAGATATCCTTGGGTGAAAGTCCCTAAACCCTTATGGTACCAAGAGATTGCTCCAATGTCTAGACCGAGTGGGTAGATGAGTGTTGAGTGCCGATTATCAGATGGCTGCACTCTCCACTGTGTCGTGGTCGGTTGGAAGGGGGTGCGGCCTTACCCGCCCTAGAGTAGGGGGCAAAGCTAAGCTGATTTTGACCAGCTCGAGGAATGGGTCCGCTGTCGACAAGTCGAGCCCGATATTGGCAGATGGATAGTGAGGTCTCTTCCACTTACCTTATTGTGCGCGATGAGGCGACGATCTGGTTTAGAGTGTATTAGACCCCGGTGATATTCCAGATTTGAGCTGTATTGATATGTGGACTTATATGAGGATTGTATGCTTGACTTGCATCTTGCATCGCATAGCCCTGGTATGGCCAACATCATTCATGCCTTGCATCGCAAAGTCTTGGTAAGCTAACGGTATTCATGGATCCATCAGTATATTCTGCATCACTTTGATATTGCATGATCATATTACTACTTTGCGCACACACTTTCACCACCCTCTAAGCTTTCTATAAGTTTATGCACGACCGTTGCGTGTATGTGACGTTGGATCGCAGTAGCGCTGAGGCAGGAGCACTTTGCAGATCATTTTATAATTTTTATTCTTTACCATGGTATTTCCCTTTATGCTCATTGTACTTATAAAGTTTTTGATCATAGTGGAAATGTAATGGAGTTCTTGGTTGTTGTTTGTGGGTTATGCCTTTGGTTATTCTTATTACGAATCAAACTGACGTTGAAACTCCTCCTCGTAGCATCCCAGGATCAAAACCTGGCGAATGAGCACTAGGAGCTGAGAACGGGGTTCTATGGAGGCTGTCGGTGCCGGATTCGGTGATCGAAAATTTTGTGAGCCCGATTTTTGAGTTTGGGGCATGACAGATCCTCACAGCCTGCAACATCTGCTATAAGTGGGAGGCATTCATGGGTACAATTGGATCTGCACCAGCTTCGGGTAGAGGAGCGAAATCCTTAGGCTGGGGAGTAGGGGACTCAGGTGGTGGAGCGAAAGTCGCTTGAATCACTCTCTTAGGCCACATGTCCTATAGGGAAGGATAAAGGCACCTATCAACCTTGAGAACTCTCGAAGGCACGTACATTAAGAATCTATAACAAAAAATCACAAAGTTATTCGAACTCGGGACCTAATCATTCTAAGTTCTCGACAATCATAGAGTGTAGGGTAGCTATCAGCAGATATGTGATGTTATCCTCAGGTATTCCCAAGTTATGCTCTGATACCAACTTCAGTCACGCCCCAAACCTGAAAATCGGATTCACAGGAATCCCGTTCACCGGATCCGGTGCCGACAGCTTCCGTAGTACACCATTCTCGACTCCCAGTGCTCATATGCCATATTTTCGATTCTGAGATCCTACAAGGAGGATTTTCAATATGAATTTGTCTTAAAAGAAGCATAACCACTAGTATACCAAAATCATAAGAACCACATCATCACCACACATCCACTAATATAATCATTTGAGTAAAATTCTGAAAAGGAAATACATTGTTAAAATTAAAGCTTCAGAAGTCAACTACATACTCCAAGCTCCACGCTGCTACAACCTAACATCACCTGCACGCATCTATCGTGTATAAGCGTATAGAAAGCTTAGAGGGCGGTGTAAGTGTGTGCATAAGGTAAGTGCCAAGTATTCAATATAATGTCATAATCCTACAATATCAGAAATATTGGCAAGATCATGAATCATAGGATATCAAAGTAAGTAGAAATTCTGACAAGTCCATGAGTCAAATAATATCAGAGTACGGAATACAAATCAGTTATGCAAATGATTAGTCATAAAGATCTAAATATCAGATGTCGAGGATGCAATGCAATATACAATTCCTGATGAGTTCACTAGTACCGTCAATCATATCTAAATCATATAAATGCAGAAACACGGCAACCCAAAATGTCATATGTCACGGATGTAATGCAATATGCGCTATAAATGGAATGACCATGCCGGAGTGTGAAGTCGGGATGATAGTACGTAGTATCTCAAGCTACGGGGTCCACCACAAGGACTTCTATCTAAACCAATCACATACCTAAATTTGGATAGTCAGACTCAATGTGGTAAACTCCTAATCTCAGGTTAGTCGTGCGCCCCAACCGAAATCCTAGGCATTGCGAAGGTACACGTAACAAATAGTTGTGCACCACCAGCCCGAGTGGATAGTGAAAGAGTGAATGAGTATGCAACTGCTGCTCCATAAATCAGTACTGTACAACTCTGGGATCATCACCGTGGTTTAGTACACTCTACATGCAAATCGACGCCCACTGACGCGCTACCATGCAAGTGGAAAAGACCTAACTATCTGCCTAGCCAGTAGTCAGCCAATATCTACCCGGCATGTCGATAGCGGACCCATTCACGAGCTGGTCAAACTCAGCCTAGTTATGCCACTTATTGTCTGGCGAGTAAGGCCACACCCCCTCCCAACCGTCCACGATACAGTAGGAAACGTAGCCTCCTGGTATTTGGCACTCGAGCGCTCATGTATCCACTCGGTCTCGATGTTGAGGCGTCTCTTGGCCCCGGAGGTTTAGAGACTTTCACCCACAGACATCCAAAGTGCTTAGATGCTCGAACCAACATTTTTGGTGTCTCATCTAGCCATCCACAACATGCGTGTGGAGGCTACGACCCTGATGTCACTAAGGCGTACAGTAATCATAACACACAATGTAAGATGCATGAGTCATACAATCCAATCATGCATCAATCCTGTGCGTACCATGCGCTCATGTGAGACAATCTTCGTCTATTAGGGAGTCTCATAATAACCGACACTATGGCATGTGCAATGGTCAATCAAATCTCCTAACAAACATATAGATGATGCGTATGGGCATGTATCAAGATGTTATGTTGTCACATACTCATAATCGTTATCAATAACCATCATCAACAATCGACCTCGATACTGTGGACATTTAACCAACATTACCCCCAAGGAATGACCCATATAGATCCTAACATATAGTGGACCTATGGCCTCACACAAGGGCCAAATATACAACACCATGGGCTTCACTCAAGAGCTTAATACACATCATAATGGGACTTTCACATGGGCCTAACATACATCACAATGGGCTCCATCGCCTAGCCCTCAAATGCACCACAATGAGCCTTATCACATAGGCTTCATGTAACACCCCAAAAATCGGAGGTCTGGTAGAAACCCAACTCCTGAGTTCCAGAACATCACTTATACAATATTTTCAATGATGGGTGAATGTCGGCGGCAATAGTACATAAAACATGAGGTGGATCAAGCCAAAATAGCATATCATACTCCAGAGACAGTTAATTTAACAGCGGAAGAATGTGATAGATATATAGAATATATGAACTGTTGTGAGTCTCCAGAGTGTGAACATGTTACCAAGTTAAACATATACATGTATACTCCAAAGATGAGCAAAAAGAATATACATGGGTGCAAAAATAAAGGGAAAAATACCACATGTACTGGCATCTAATCAGTAACCCTACAACCCCGTCAATCAGAACCTGCATATAGGAGGGATCCTCCTCATCATCATCAAGTCCGGCTCTGCTTCGCGAGCATCACCATCGTCTGAAACTAAAATAGGGACTGATGGGTGTCCGAAACACCATCCCGTAACGTGGGAATGAGTAGCTAACTCAATGGAATCATAGAGCAAAGGTTAGCATATTATCAAATTAATCAAGCGATAATGGTAAAGCAAGAAAAACAAACATTCCTAAACACTGTGATTAATGCAAGCATGAAATGACATGATGGATGCCCTCACCAACATACTCCCTCATGCGGCACCATTTCACGGCCGCGGCATGCTTTCTTTCCTCAGTGCTCCACATCTTCCAGGCACATGCAGTGCGATATGAATATGATTACCGAGTTGTTATTAGTCCTTTTCATACAGCAGGATTGGGAAACTAAGGTACTTCCCTTATATCAATACCCAAACAATGATCCTGTCTAGGGTCGTCACTCCTAGTAATCTCATACGATGATATATTTCTAGGTCACTGCAAGGGCTGCCAGGGCTGTTGTACGCACTCGTTGCACCGCTCCCCCATCACCTTATCAATACAGGCCTAGTTTATATCCTTAAGACTGTATCAGGACTCGTCGCCCCCATGCGGTGTCAGGATAAACTCAAGGTCACTACAAATGGCTGTCAGGGCTGTTGCTCACACTCGTTGCTACACTCTCCCATCACCTTATCAATGTAGGCCGACAGTAAGAATATAGTGTCCCATACCATCATAATCTGCTCAGAGTAGGGTGCTCACTGGTCATTACGGGGAGGTTTGTGGCCCTAGCGTAGGCCGACAGCTCGACCACGATGTCTCATACCACCATGCCCGACTCATGAGTCTTAGGGGATCGAGGTACCAAGGTTAGAGGGGCTTTCCAATGATAAGTTTAGTACCCTAGGTTCAAGCAGTTATGACGAATACAAGGTGAACATACAATGGTCAGTCGGGTTACTTGATGAGTCCAACTAGCACGAGCGCACGTTGAATCGACTGACATGAAGTGCACAAGCACTTCGTGTGGCCTAACCACTGCCGACAACTCTAGTACAACTCGGGTTCGCCATACACATCCTTCATGGTGAATAGAATCCAACCATAAATCCTACTCTGTTACCGACTGCTTGGACTAGAGTATAGCCCCAAACGCAAAGATGTGAATCAGTAATCATATGAGATAAACAGAATTGAAATAACAAGTAATCCAAGCATGTTAGCAACATGTTATAAGATACAACATAGGCAATTTAACCGTACACAAGTACTTCACACATAAGGAAATCAATTGAAATACAACAAGCATATAGGAAATCATATACATCATTAAATTAGTTGAGAATCCAGTCTCAATGCTAATCTACAACACCATTTACTCAATACTTACTAATACATACATTTATACAAACGCTTAGACTACTCAACTCCAACTTACTTGACGTGTGTTGATTTTAACATATAGTATGACAGATCCTTATATCAAGGAGTTGTCTAATACATAACAATCATGTTCTTACATTCAAAACATATGGCAGGCATAAACCATATTGATTTAGGTATTTCAACGAACACTTAGTCTACACACATTAGTCTACATAGCATATGTCGGCCAATATATGCATTAGGGCGAATCTCTTCGCCAAACAGATCGTACACATATTACTAGTATAGGTACACGGTAAATACTCATGGCGATCACATCAACAAAATACGTACGTATACAGTATTTCCTACAAATATCTAAAATACCCTAAATCTCATATTCTTCGTACGTATTCGAAATGAAAAATGGACAGCATGTTCTACATGTCAAACAACATCCTTATCAGCAATCTACCATTAAACGGCATTGAAAGCTTTGAAAATAAGCAATCTAAGCGTCTAAAATCCGTACCTTAAACCAGAAATGCGTATTCGTTAAGATTTAGACGATGTGTCTTCGTCAACGGCAAATACGCTACCTATGGCAAGAAACAGGTTAGCTAGAACTCTTCTATAGCTAATCTAAGCTTTAAATCAGGTTAGGGTTAGGGTTTTCTTACCTAGAACGAAACCAGAATCACCGAAATAATGATGCAGGTAGGTGACTTTGGCACGTGGAGTAGCAGGGAAGAATCCCAGGAGAAAGCTCCAACTTCTCCCCCACTTTCTCTCTCTTTTCTCTCTTCTCTCCTAGGGTTTTCTCCAAATTCGTATAGGTTAGAAGGCTAAGGGTTTAAGGCCCTTTTATCAGCCAAAACATAACCAAAACAGACTTTAAGTCAAGGTATACTTGGGTTATAGCCAAATCGGGTCTTTCCCGATCCAAAATAGCATTTCTGGAGGTCCCCTGACCAAATGCGGTCAGACTTAAGCTCATGGGTATTGGATCCTGATCACATTAAGTTTTCGTTCCGATACTGTTCCCAGATCGCACATGGCGGACCAGTTTCAGTTCAGCGGTCACTGAGACTCGATCGAGGATTCCAAGTATACTAACCTGAGTGGAAAATGTTCCCTAATCTGAGGATAAATTTGGATCAGATTCTGACGGTCAGAATGCTTAGAAAATGTCGTGTAAGTGACGCTTGCCAGATTACTTAAATTATATTTAATTTCTTAAAAATCTTCGTTTTCTCACTCTCTTCACTCCGGACGCAAGGAAATCATCTCAGGACATCATCTGGACTTGATTTTTGAGGTGATTTTCAAGTCCAACTAAGCGGTCATATTCGTCTAAGATTATAAATATCAGACCTTCGACGTGCGGTCTAGATCCAATACAAGGTTTCGGTGTGCTCCCGAGAGCAACCGGGTTTAGTGATGGATTCTAATTTTTTAGATAATGTAGTGTTAACAGTCCTACTAATTTTATGTCTTGTAGTTTATATTTAAAGTGATCCAAGTTAATTATACTGAGTATTCAGTTTGGTACTTAACGAAATTCTACCCTAATAGGGCAGAATACGGTCCTAGGGCCATTTTATGCCCCATTTTGGGGACTTTTAGTTATCATATTATTTTTATTATTTTTCTTGTGGTTCATCATCAATTTTACTCTATCTCCACCAAATTTCATGAGATTTTGAGTTGTATAAAAATTCTAAAAATTTTAGAAGCAGCAGCTGTCTAAAACTATACTTTCTAGATAGTTCTCACAATGACCCATTTTT
This sequence comes from Magnolia kwangsiensis, assembly GCA_037074715.1. Taxonomy (NCBI): domain Eukaryota; kingdom Viridiplantae; phylum Streptophyta; class Magnoliopsida; order Magnoliales; family Magnoliaceae; genus Magnolia; species Magnolia kwangsiensis. The sequence continues at coordinate 78,677,667 of CM073578.1, forward strand.
AACTATACTAAATATTTTATTATATTTTTAACTTATTTTTATATGAAACTAGACTCATTTAGCTTCAATTTGGCTTTTGAACCACCTAAATTAGAGTTATAACGAAGGAGATATGATTTTTCAAAGTTGAACCAAAATCACAGAAAATGTGGCCGAAAACGGGCCAGCCGATGAACTGCGGCCCGGCCAAGCCTGGTAATCGGCGAGGCCTCACCGAACCAGCGATCCCCTTGCCGCTTGCTGACCTATTTGGGGTGATTTCACCATTTGATATTTGAAATGGGCGTATTTTAGAACCTGGGATGAGTTATTTAACATGCAATATATGATTTTGGGGTAGGAGAAGCTGATCTATCCAAATAGCCTACTTATTTCATGAGATTCGAAAAGGTTAATGGTTAAAAACTATTTTTATTTATTTATTTACTATTCATAGTACTTTTTAGTTTAATTATTGATCAACATCACATAAACTTTAATATTTGTGTCTAATATGAAAGATCTTAGAAACTTTTGAAGGATAAAGTAGTGAAAGGTGAGATTTTTGAAGAAAATAGGGATTTGAGACTTTTGGATTGAGTTTTGAGAAGTTAATCAGGTGTTAGGATTGAGCCATTGCCTAAGGATGTCTAAATCTAGGTTGACAAAAATCTGGGGTGTTACACTTCACATACATTACATAGGCCTCAAATGCATCAAGCCGATGCTGAATGCTCATAAGAATGGGCTTAAAATACAAACTGCATATACATCATAATGGGCCTCGGCAAGCAGCCTCAACAATCGAAGTTGGCCTTGATAATTAGAATCGACCTCAATAATCGGAATCGGTAATCAACAATCGGAATCGGCTTCGACCCCAAAAATCAGAATCGGCATCGACCTCAATAATCAAAATTGGTAATCGGCAATCAGAATCAGCCTCGACCATGATAATCGGAATCAGTAATCGACAATCGGAATCAGCCTCGACCCCAATAATTAAAATCGGTAATCAGTAATCGGAATTATCCTTGACCCCGATAATCAGAATCGGTAATCGACAAGCGGAATCGGCCTCTACAATTGGTCAAACAAGGCCTAAGGGAAGGTCACAATATGGACATTAAACCATCATTGCCCATCAATGTGGACATTTAACCAACATTGTTCTAAGAAGTGGCCTACATAGGGCTAAACATATAGTGGGCCCACGGCTCACATACAATCATGTTGGGCCTCATTTACGTCATATCGGCCTCGAATACACAATAGGTAGGTCTTACACTTGAGCCTCAAATATATCATATGGGCCCCATCACACGGGCCTCAATACTAGGCCTCATATATCAAGTGGGCCTCATTACATGGGCAGCAATTGCATCAAGGTGGGCCTTAATAGATGAGCCACAAATGCATCAAGTGGGCCGCACCAATGGGCCTCATATTCCTCAAGTGGGCCACATTAATGGGCCTCACTGATGGGCCTAGAAAAGTGAATGAATCGTGTGCATGTGACACGCACATCCTAGTAGGCTGCATAAATGAACAACATAAATATACAATACATGCATCAATGGTAGGCCCCACGTGGCATCGTCCAAAGGTGGACAGTGTGAATATAGAATACATACACCAAGATGGACCCTATCACATGTACATAACAGGTGGGCCTCGCACATACAGCCAATGAACCCCACCAGATCGGTAGTGTGGGTTCAATGTACAACGTTGTGGGCCGCATAAGTGGACGTCATAGGTATACAACACATACTTAAGGTGGCCCTCACGTTGGCAACCAAAACAGGTGGACGGTGTGGCTGCAAAGTTTACCAATGCAGTTTCCACCATCAAGACGGTGAGAATACAATGCATACATCATGGTAGGCTACAAATATATTATTAAGGTGGGCCTTACAGATGGGCCACAAGTGGGCCACACCCATGGGCCTTGAATACATCATATTAGGCCTCGCCCATGGGCCTTAATACCAGGCCTCATATATCATGTGGGCCACATTTTATGGGCTGCTCCATTGGGCCAACATGCATCAAATGGCCACATCATATGGGCTGCACCAATGAGCCATGCCAATGAACCTCATATATATCAAGTGGGCCGATCGAATTTCATTTGGACCACACCTACAAATAAAAGTGGAGATTTCCACCCTTAAAATTATGGTTGTCCACCATAACATTTATTTTCCATCTGATCTGTTCATAGGGTCACAAAGACCAAAATCAAGAGGAAAAACTAATATCATACTGATCCAGAACTTCTGTGATCCCCAAAATGGTTTCAATGGTAAGGATTCGTTCCTCCACTGATTTTTGTAGTGTGGTCCACCTAATAAGCAGGTCTATCTTATTTTTAGTCGCAAGCCATGAGACATGCTCACCATATGGACGAGGGGTTTGGACGTAACAGATGCATCATGGAAAGGCTCACCGTTTGGACGATGTGAATAAGACCCATACATCTCGGTGCATCCCACACCACCAATAGGATGTCCATGCAAATGAACGGTGGGAGTATAACACATATATCACGAGGGGCCCCACAGATGGACGACATGGATGAAATAAATACATCACGATGGCCCTTGCACAACAAATGAACGGTGTGGGTGCTGCACACGTGCAACTAATGAGGCCACAAATGGACGGACAGTGTGGATTATTCCACCTACAGCAGCAACATAGCTAGTGTACGTAGCCAACCAATCTGCTTCACATTTAAGGCAGGCCCACACGGTAGGTGGGTCCACACGTGTGGCACCCACCAATAAAATGGATGGACGGTTGTGGATAAAACACGTACACCAAGGTGGCTACCACTAGAGGTTTGAATCCATTTCATTGGATGGACGGTGTGAATACACACATCCATCAAGTGTGTCCACATCTGATGTATGGAGGACATAGACGCATACATCATGTTGTGGCCCACCGTCCAGCCATATGGATGGTGGGGATGTAAAACAGGTGGACGGCAAGGGTCTAACACAGATGGACAACACTGATAAATCACACGCTCCATGTGGTAATTTCACGTGTGTGTGGGTCCCATGGCTGCTATGCAGCAAGGTGAAACACATATATTACGGTGTCCACATAGGGACAAAACACATACATCATAGGTGGGTGTCCCATCATCTAGTAGCTTGGACGGTGTTGGACACACGAGCAGGGTGGGACCCTCCTTGCAAATGGATGAAGTGGATATAAAATAAATACTTCGAGGTGGGCCCTGCCCGTCCAGAATGGACGGACAGCAGGGATAAACCCATACAAGCGAGGTGTGGCCCACCATCCTGATCTGCTGGACGGTGTGGATGAAACATATACATCATGGCGTGGGTCCCACCAAAATTGTTGATGCCAACTACAGCTACTACATTGTTGCATGTAGTGCTCTAGCCACTATGGCCCCAATTGGGTCCACACGCTCCAACAGATGGATGGCTAGATGTAACACCCCAAATTTTTACCAACCTGGAGTTAAGCGTCCTTAGGCAATGGGTCGACCATAACACCTTGGTAACCTCTCAGAACCCAATTCCAAAGCCAAAGAAATCATTTAGAACCTAATTCTTTAGAATTTAACGTGAATTAGCCAACGCTACACTAGATTACCTGTGAAATTAGCACCAACCACTTTAAATACGATCTGTAAGACCCAAAACCTATAGAATCATTGACGCTATCTTACCCAAAAATCCAGGATCAAACTCTAAACTTGTTTGTTCTCAGGAACCCTTTGAAACTTTGTATTGGATCTAGACCGTGCGTCGAAAGTCCGATAGCGATAATTTTAGACAATTACGACCGCCTAGTTGGACTTGACAATCGTTTCAAAAATCAAGCCCAACTGATGTTTTGAGGCTATTTCATTGAGCTTGGAGCAAGGAGTGTGGGAAAGAGTGAAATCCTTTATAAATTAAATGTGATTTAAATAAATCTAGCACGTTTCGCTTACGGGTTAAGTCTAAGCATTCAGACCATCGAAATCTGACCCAAATATACCCTCGGATCAAGGAACATTTCTCACTCAGGTCAGTATATTTAGAATCCTCGATTGAGTCTCAGTGACCGCTGAACTAAAACTGGTCCGCCACATGCGATCTGGGAACACTATCGGAATGAAAATTTAATGTGATTAGGATAAAATATCCATGAGCTTAAGTCCGACCGCATTTGGTCAGGGGACCTCCAGAAGTGCTCTTTTGGATCGGGAAAGACTCGATTTGGCTATAACCCAAGTATACCTTGACTTAAAGTCTATTTTGGTTATGTTTGGGCTTATAAAATGGCCTTAAACCCTTAGCTTTCTAACCCATACGAATTTGGGGAAAACCCAAGCAGAGAGAGGAGAGAAAAGAGAGAGAAAGTGAGAGAGAGTTGGAGTTTCTCCCAGGGAGCCCTCCCTGCTGCTCCACGTGCCAAAGCCATCCTTCTGTATCGTTGTTCCGGTGATTCTGGCGTCATTCTTAGGAAAGAAAAGCCTGGCCCTAACTTGTTTTAGGGTTTCCATTGATGCTAGTAGCTAGATAGCTAACCTAACTTGTATCACAGGTTAATATTCTACGTATACGAAGACTTAGAGATTCCATCGACTTCTTTACGCTTCTACGACGTAAGGTACGAATTTTAGACACTTAGATTACCTGTTTTCAAAGCTTTCAATGTCGTTTAATGGTAGATTGCTGATAAGGACATTGTTTGACATGTAGAACATGCTGTCCTATTTTCATTTCGAATACGTACGAAGAATATGAGATTTAGGGTATTTTAGGTATTTGTAGAAAATACTGTATATGTACATATTTTTCTTACGTGATTGCCATGAGTATTTATTGTGTACCTATACTAGTTATGCGTGTATGATCTGTTTGGCGAAGAGATTCGCCCTAATGCACATATTGGCCGACATATGCTATGTAGACTAATGTGTGTAGACTAAGTGTTTGTTGAAATGCCTAAATCAATATGATGTATGCCTGCCTTATGTTTTGAATGTAAGAACATGATTTTTGTGTATTAGACATCTCCTTGATATAAGGATCTGTCATATTATATGTTGAAATCAACATATGTCAAGTGCGTTGGAGTTGTGTAGTCTTAAGTGTTTGTATAAATGTATGTATTAGTAAGTATTGAGTAAATGGTGTCGTAGATTAGCGTTGAGACTGGATTCTCAATGAATTTGATGATGTATATGATTTCCTCTATGCTTGTTATATTTCAATTGTTTTCCTTATGTGTGAAGTACTTGTGTATGGTTAAATTGCCTATGTTGTATCTTATAACATGTTGCTAACATGCTTGGATTACTTGCTATTTCAATTCAGTTTATCTCATATGATTACTGATTCACATCTTTGCGCTTGGGGCTATACTCTAGTCCAGGCAGTCGGTAACAGTTTAGAATTCGTGGTTGGATTCTATTCACCATGAAGGATGTGTATGACGAACCCGAGTCGTACTAGAGTCATCGGCAGTGGTTAGGCCACACGAAGTGCTTGTGCACTTCATGCCGGTCGATTCAACGTGCGCTCGTGCTAGTCGGACTCATCAAGTAACCCGATTGACCGTTGTATATTCACCTTGTATTTGTCATAACTGCTTGAACCTATGGTACTGAACTTACCAGTGATAACCCTGATAACCGTGGTACCTTAATCCACTAAGACTCATGATCTGGGCATGGTGGTATGGGACACCGTGGTCGAGCTGTCGGCCTACGCTGGGGCCACAAACCTCCCCGTAGTAACTAGTGAGCACCTTAGACTCGTGAGCCGATTATGGTGGTATGGGACACTATATTTGAGCTGTCGGCCTACATTGATAAGGTGATGGGGGAGCGGTGCAACGAGTGCGAGTAATAGCCCTGGCAGCCCTTTGTAGTGACCTCGAGCGTACTCTGAGTCTATGTGAGGCGACGACCCTTCCGTAGCAACAAGAGTACAACTAGGCCTGTATTGATAAGGTGATGGGGGAGCGGAATAATGAGTACGTGCAACAGCCCTGACAGACCTTGCAGCGACCTAGAAACATATCATCGTATGAGACTATTAGGAGTGACGACCCTAGACAGGATCCTTGTTGGGAATGATATGAGAGAAGTACCCTAGTTTCTCAATCCTGCTATATGAAAAGGACTAATAGCAACTCGGTAATCATATTCATATTGCACTGCATGTGCCTGGAAGATGTGGAGCACTGAGGGAAGAAAGCATGCCGCGGACGTAAAATGGTGTCGCATGAGGGAGTATGTCGGTGAGGGCATCCATCATGTCATTTCATCCTTGCATTAATCACAGTGTTTAGGAATGTTTGTTTTACTTGCTTTATCATTATCGCTTGATTGACTTGATAATATGTTAATCTTTGCTCTATGATTATACTAAGTAAGCTACTCACTCCCACGTTACAGGACGGTGTTCCGAACACCCACCAGTCCCTATTTTAGTTTCAGATGATGGCGATGCTTGAGAAGCAGAGCCCGACTTGACAAAGATGAGGAGGATCCCTCCTATATGCAGGTTCTGATTGACGGAGTTACAGGGTTACTGATTAGATGCCAATACACTTGGTATTTTGCTTTTTATTTATGCACCCATATATTCTTTTTGCTCATCTTTGAAGTATACATGTATATGTTTAACCTGGTAACATGTTCACACTCTGGAGACTCACAACAGTTCATATATTCTATATATCTATCACATTCTTCCGCTTGCTAAATTAACTGTCTCTGGAGTATGATATGTTGTTTTGGCTTAATCCATGTCATGTTTTATACACTATTATGGCCGACATTCATCCATTATTGAAAATGTTGCATAAGTAATGTTTTGGAACTCGGGAGTTGGGTTTCTACCCGACCCCCAATTTTCAGGGAGTTACACTAGAGGAGATAATACATTTGGTGGGTCCCATCGTCCTTCCACTAAACAGTGGAGATCAACTGACACGAAGGTAGGTCCACACGACGGTATGGTGTGGATGTATGGTGTGGATAAATTGGGTCATGCCCATTACAAGAGAGAGAGAGGGAGAGAGAAAAAGACCGATGAGAAGGGGAGAGACCCCACCACTATTGGCCCTCCCTATACAATGCATACACCATGATGGGTCCCACAATAGGTGGTCCTCAAATCATAAAATTAAATGATAAGTTCACCCACCTCAAGATCTTTTCTTTCTTCTTCCTCCAATGCAATCTAAAGCTCCAAGGAAATGATTCTAATGGTTTAGATGGACTTTAGATGGTGGAGATGGCAGGTAGGAAGGTGGGCCACACTTGCACTCTCATGGGAAGCTCTCATGGACATTAGGTTGCTTGCTTGTAAAATGGAGAAAATGAGAGAGAGAGAGAGAGAGAGAGAGGATGGGACGGATTGATAAGGTGTGGTTGTTGTAAGTGATGGGAAAGGGGCGGTATGGGTTAGTTTGAAAATGGTGTAAAAAAGGTTTGGGTGAGGAGAGAGAGAGTTAACTTGTGAAGGGTGAGGTGGCATGGAGCATGAGTGGTGTACTTAACTTGTGAAATGATGGATTGATGGGATGTGCCATAAAAACTCCCTCGATATTTGCAACGTGCGGCATTTTCCTCGAACTAAACACATGCCCACATCTCTTGGCCTGGGTATCGTCTCGGCACGTAATATGTGGGGTCCAAACTGCGGTGACGGTGCGGTCGCAAAGGTAGAAAAGTCTCGGGTCGAGCCGACTCTGGAATACTGGACACGATTCAGGATCACATGTAAATGCCGATAACAGATCGCGGGTCGCCGAAATTCGATCGGGAGAACCGCTGAAGCCTACGGAACAATACAGGATAGGATATGAGTCTTACAGGGTATATGTCCTTTAGCATTGGTATCTTTTTAAGTGCCCAAGACTATCTAATCAATGGGTATTTATATATGTTGTGGTTAAATGTATGGCTGTCTATTTGTAGAGTTTATGTGTTTTAGATGTTATTACCCTACTTGGGCTTATCGTGGCTTGTTTTGTCTAAATGATGATTTTTTTAGATATTTATGCTATTCTTAAGCATTGATGATATATTTATTGATGATGGTTTAATTTTCTGCATTCACTCGTATCATTTTAATTGTGTGATAGTTTCAATCTATCTTCCTATTATTGTTACGTATGAAATATTGCATATTTTTCTCTATTTATACCTTGGCTTTATAAGCATGATGTGCTTAATTGATCTAATTATGCATGTTTTTATGTGCGGGGTGATTTCGAGAGCTTAAGGTAAAATTGATGCTAAAAGGAATATTTATGCTCAAAAGATTACTAAATGAAGATTTAAAGATTTGAAAGTCATTAATGAAGAATTCACATGCCAAAGATCTAAGAAAATCAAGTGAGAAATGAAGAGAATTAAAGATTTGAAGTGAAGAAAAGGAATCCTAATATTGTCCTGAAAACAAACATATTCATGAAATTCTCCTGAAAAATATATTCTGAAACTCTGAGTCTATTTTGGAAAACTACGTAAAGTGCATAATTTGAGGTCATTTAAAATTCGAGTCTATTTTAGAAAAGTGTGCGGAGTGCGTAAATTTGAGGCGATTTCTAGATTTTTCCTACTCGGTACAAAAGTTGGAGTTCCCCAACTATAAATAGGACTCCCTAGGATGCTCCAAAGTATTTTCTGGGGTTTGAAAATGTCTCAAGGAGCATACACAAGGGTGGAGTAGCCGCCAAAGAGTCTTTCTTCCCTAATTTATTTTTCATACTTTATTTAAGAGATTTAGTTTCAATCATGTCTATGGTTGGCTAAACCTCTTAGCTAGGGCTAAGATGTGAAGCTTGTAGCATGTTTTGGTGTTTCATTTTCTTTGATTCTTATTCTTATTAAACTTCATTGATTTCTAGTTTCATATTAAGGGAATATTTTCAGTTTTTTATGATTTATTATGACTCAAATTACAATAGATGATGTGATAACTTTGGATATCTTCTTTTCCTGTTTTGAGATAGTGAGATTAATAAATCTCATTGTCCACCATCATCTCTTGGGCATGGTAGGGTGATGGAATCCCTTCCAATCATCACAATTCTTCTCCATTGAGAATTAGGTAAATGAAAAGTTTAGATTTGATTTAAATTATTTTATCTTCCAATTGGATAAGATAGGACTCCAATTCCAATTGTGTTCCTTGAATTAAGGTAGCATCTTGTTAGCTACAAGTGATTCCTTGGTACCCTAGTTTCCACCTTTAAATTCATAAATTTTAATTAACATTATTCACCGTTACTCTCAATTATTCAGATTTCAATTTACATGTTTTTATAGTTCTAATTCTAGTTATTTTCAGAATACGTATGAGTTTAGTCCCTGTGGATTCGACCTCAGTCTTACTGAGTTATTATTACATCGAGACCATACACTTGGGGTTGTGAACAAGTTTTTGGTGTCGTTGCCGAGGACTACAGCTGTATTTTTTTTAGAATAATTAGTTTTGGAATTAGGTTAAGATTATGGTTAATTTCTACTTTGTTCTTAGGTTAAGATTTTTTTTCTAAAATTATTTTTAGAAACTAACATTATTTTCTATTTTGTAGGATCCTAACATAACTACTCCAATCCAATAACCTCTTTCCAATTCTCTCTTTCTTTTATAGATTTCTAATTTGTTGTAGGTTTTATTTTTATTTTTCTTAGATTTAATTTGTTTAGTTACTTGAGGGTTGTAAGTGTTTCATGCCCAAGTAGGTTTGTGACAATACTCGAGGTCTCTTAAGTAAAGAAGATTAGTCGAAGTAGGTTTGTGACAACACTCGACTGAAATAGCAGTGAAGACCGCTTAAGTTGAAGTAAGAATATGCCAATATCTCCTAGAGGGGGGTGAATAGGACTTTTTAAGATTTACAGTGTATTTAAAAATCCCATTGCACTAATCCTATTAGATATCAGGATTACTCAAATGTAACTCTACTAGCTTCCAAGCCTTATAGAGGATCCAATCACAAACTTTTTGAAAGATAAATAAGTTGCATACAAGATTGTGGTGGATATGAGTGTGTGTGTGTGTGTGTGAGGTGTGATCTTAGATAATTAAATATGAAAGCATGTAAGGAATATCACACGAATGAAAATAAATAAAAAACTCAAACACAGTCATTTTTATAGTGGTTCGACTACTTGTCTACTCCACTCCCGGCTGTCGCACTCAACCTTTGACTGTACCGGATTTCACTAAGGAGGTTTCCCAAGATTCACCTCAAACTTAAGGTTTTAAATCAGGTTCACCTTCAACCTCTACATGGAGGTTTCTACTCGGTTCACCTCTAACCTTGGAGTTTTATTGGTTCACTCCTAACCAGATGTTTATGCTTTCCATAGAGCAAGGGTCCACACAACGCACCCACTACGTACACTCCCGCCAGAGGCCTTCTATGAGGACCTCAAAGGTGAGCAATACTCAAGACCGAATCCTAAAAAGGAATGATCACAAGTTTTCTCTAGACTCTAGATACTTACAAATAAGTAGATGAGTCCCATTTAGTGCAATGACGAAGATCTCCTCCTTGTTGTTGAAGAGTCTTCGCCTCCCTTGATCCGCAATAAAAGATGTATCAGTACTTAGCTTCGGGTTGGGTCAAGGTTGTGATGAAAATCCACTCTCTTAAAATTTTCCTATAAGAAAGATAGAGTGATTCCCATCATCTATTCATTCAAGGCATCCCAGCTTAATGATATACTATTAAGATAGTTCTTGAAGGATCCTTGAATGTGGAAGTTCATTTCCCAATCCACTCTATTGAATGTCAATGAATGAGAGTGGATGGAAGATGAACTCCCATGAGAGAAAGGGCTTTGGGTATATGATCTAAAGGTAAGACACTCAAAAGCGCTCTCTTCTTTCTCTACGAGCAATGCAGACAAGTCTCCCTTTATATAGGCAAAAGGATCTAACGGATATAAAACGGTCATATTTATGACAGAGTTCGATATCATCGAGCAGGGTCGATATCATCAAGCGTATACTCTCGATGGGATCGACTGTACACTTGATAACACAAACTCAAATGTCATACGCTTTTGAAATCTTTTGCCTGTTGGTCGATGAGATCGATACTGATGTCGATGTCATCGGATTTCGAACTCCGATTCCATCGAGACTGGGATCGATCTATCGAGACTTAAAGCATGAGAGACACAGGTCTTGAAATATTTTAAATTTTTAGGATATGATTGGGGAACAATCGATGTCATCAAAATTTAAATATCGATGATATCGGAGGCCGTGTCGATGGGATTGATAAGTCATAGATTTACCTATAAGTATGCTGAACAGTTTATGTCCAGTCTCAATCCAATCGACTGGGCCTCGATAGCATCGATATAAGACTATTGAATTCATTGAGTGGCCCCCGATCAAAGTTAAAAGCAATTTGAAATATTTGCTAGAAGAAATGTGTGCCTACTACCGATATGATCAATGGGCTACCGATCTGATCGATATTTGAATTCAGATTGAATCGGGAAAGGCATCGATATATCGAAGCACATAGTAATTTTCTTTAAGAAAACAGGGGCGCCAGAAATCTGTTTATCAATATTATCGAGCCACTTCCGATGAGCTCAAAATTTGAATATCGATGATATCGATATGTGTATCGATATATCGATAAATCCATCTAGATGAGTATGCGGTTGCTGGACACTTTTAGTCCTCTTATCGATAGTATCGATCAAGAGTCGAGGATATCGACAACGCAGGTTGATCATATCGAAATGTGTATCGATACAATCGACAAGGCAAATAAATTTAGAGATTTTTTTATGTTTGAAAAAGTTCACTTATCCAAAAACCCTCATATGTTCTAAGTTATTTTTAAGGGTTTTAATCACCTGGTGTTTTGGGACATAGGATGTGAGGCTATGATTTACCTTTGGTGAGCTTCCGCACATCCGGTTGAGCCAGGTGCTTGAGTTGTTCTTTCTGTGAAGCTCTGCAGATTGACTGACTCAACATACACAGTAATTGATAAACCAGGGCACTAACAGGTGCACTTTCAATCTCCTCCTTTGTCAATTATGTGACAAAATACCAAAACACCCTAGGATAATATCTAGATAAACGCATCCTAAATTATGTGTACATGTTTTTACACAATTTTACAAATTCTAATATAGCCATGTACAAAACCAGTATTTGCTCCCCCTTTCTTGGTGCAGCTGCTCCCCCTAACACCTGCAACATATAAGAGCAAGATATCCAATTTTTCACATGGGGTGTACTTTTCTCCCCCTTTTTGTTAGTCATTGGCAAAGGCATAACAAGTAAATATTGACTGAAGTTAAAGAAGCATATGGGACAACATGCATACATATAGTTAAGATAGATGGGTAAACCATCTTAAATGTGAGTCATATGTATGCGAGGGAAGTAACCAAGTATGGCAGTGAGAGATATGAGTAAAACAGCACATGTTATGTAGAACTATGGATGCATTCAGATAAAGCAGAGATAAAGATAAGCATAGTAAAAGCACATGCCACAAGAACCTGTCACATGTAATCCATATCAAATACTCCATTTAACTAGCGGATTTCATATATTATTATGGCAGTAAGAATAGAATTATGTCAAATACTCCATTTATCCAGGGGATGAGAGGCAGTAAAAATGAGAGTTAGATTCAGCCATAAGTATCAAAATGTCCAAGAACATACTGCCACAGACAACAATAGTTTAACTAAAAAAAAAAAACAAACAAAGCCCATTTAAGGGAACCTAAATATTACAACCAGTATTTTAGCCCAATCATGGGCATAAAAAAAACTTTCAGCTTATGTAGGATAGAGAGTTGTCACATGCACTCAAAGAAGTGTAGAACATTCAAAAAGATACTACTGTTCATAAGCTGAGTTAAGAAGAGTGAGTGGTGTGACAGCATTCAAAAATCAATGATAAGGGGCAGAGTAAGATGGAGCTTTGTTATCCAGGCGACAAGTCATCAAGTCGACCAACTGTTGCACTATGTGTATAACTCGCTCCAAGACTGTAAGTCGTTCTTGCACCGAGTGAATTTCTCGCTGAATTGCTTCAATCCTGTCCATCTTATATCATTTGGTATGTCCAGGAATTAACGTAGATGGGGCTGGATTAGGTCTAGAGAATTCATCTCCTTCCATCTCAGTTTCCTCCGTGTGAGGGTCACCAACACCTTCGGCTCCTCCTTCTTGAATGCCTCCTTCTTTGTACTCATGGTAGACCAGGACCATTTTATGAATGTTCTTGATATTAAAGACTTGAAGTGGAAGTACAAGATCAGTGGTAGATGAAAAACCAATGCTTTGACATATTCTTCTTATGATCCAGGGATATGGTAGACGCAGATCTCTGGAAGTATGTATAGCATTTACCAGCTGATTGACAAGCAGTGTTGGAAGGCAAACCTTCGTCCCATTCATAACAGAGTATGCTATCATGACTATAAGACTCATGAGATCGGATCGATTTGTACTCCTTGAATACAGATTTGTAGTGAAGATCCCATGCATAACCCGAAAGCGAGGTTCCATGTACCTGGATTTTAAGGCATTCCCTTGATGTCAGGGAATATCTCTATTATGGCATAGGTACTTGGTTACCATGGATCGAACATCAGGAAGATCGAGATCCAAATCGGGGAGGCCTTCTAGAGCCATCTATAGATTGAGAATGTGAGCCATTATGGCAGGAGTGATAAATGCATCATCACCATTCAGAGAGACCATGAATGAAGGAGGGTCAGATACCGGAGTGTGACACGTTACAAGGAAGTTGCGTGTTTGTTCAAGTTGACAAGGCCCTCCAAAATCTAGGATGGGCAGCCAGCCGATTGCAGTGAACAGGGATTCCAAATTTTAGGGTACAAACAACCCTTGTCAACTTTTCTCTCGTGGATTAGCTTCCTACAGGTGTATTTTACTGGCCGTTAGATAGCTAGAGAAGGTGGTGCCGGTTCATGAGATGCTGAAAATTCGGTCTAGGACCCACCGCATGAGGTCTGTCATGATCTTTGCTGAGTGGGGGTCCCACGGTCCGAGGCCCTTGCCCTTTCTTTTGAGGCGAGGACTTTTTGTTGGGTAGTTCTTGAAGATTCCCCTACACCAGATGCAACTCCTTTGTCTTTTCCCATGTGGACCAATAGACTTTTGAAGGATTTGGGAAAAATGACAAGACACCTGACAAACCATAAATACTCAAAAAGAAATGGACCCTTGACATTTTTAGAAGGATATTACCGGATTTGCAGAAGGATTTGAGTAGTCTAACGTGGCTGCTAGTGATTTGGCCGAGAGGATAGGGCAGAGAGGACAACAGAAAAATTCATGAAAAATAAACCCTCTTTTTCGCTTCTCTGGCTTTTATCGGGCGCCATCAGTCGATCATATCGATCATTATTTCAATAATATAGAGAACTTGTCGATCGATTCTATCGAGTCTGTCTCTGATGTCATTCTCGATCATATGGCGTTTTATAATCTAAAGAGCCATCGATGGTATCGACCCTTAGTCAATAAGATTGATATACAAAAAAAATCAATAGTTGTATCAAAAATGAGTTTTTTTTTTTTAGGTTCTCCATCATTTCGACACATTATCATGTATAATGGGATATATCTTGATTTCATCTGTATACATCACAAAATTTTATACAAGATTTGTATACCTCAAAAATTATGATCCTATTTATATATAAAAATTTTGAGATGTGTAACCTCAGATGTAACATTGAATGCTCAGCAAAAAAAAAAAAATTCTTATTTCTCTTTTCAGCACATATCCAGATCTTGATATATGATCTGAACTAATTTCTTACTTATCCATTGCACCTTGTTAATCAATTTTGGTGGTGATGCAAGGGCATTTCCTCTATCCATAATCCTAAGAGGACTTCTAATGTTCGGTATTTCTCTATTTAATAATTTGTTAACATGATTCTGACCAGAGCTATGTTGAATCCTCTTAGGTGTTATGCATTCACACTTGTAATGTCCTGAATTACCACACAAATGACATACTGGAGTTGTTCTGGTTTTGCTCCCAGAGGAAGCAAATTTTTCAGTTCCAGGAGTTGCATATCTAGTCTTTGATGTATATTTTTTATATACAAGCCCACTTTTATCCTTCCCAGGTTTTCCCATTCCCAACAGTTTTTCTAGCTTTTCTTCACTTTGGGAAAACTTACAGTTTATATTGGAAATTCTTCTGGATTCTTTCAAATCAAACAGGAGTGTGTGATTTTTATTCTGAAGGAGCATATTTTCATCTTTTAATTGCTCAACCTATTTGTTCAATTTTTTAGATTCAATTTTAAGAGAAGAATTTATTCTCTTAAGTCTCTCATTATCCGAGTGATGTTGTTGCAAGTCATTAATCAGATGAGTATTGATATCTAAGGTTTTATCTAGATCTAGTTGCAGCAATTCCTTTTTTTTCTCAACAATTCTAAATCTTTTGACAACATTGATGCTATGAATATAAAGTTGATTATAAGTGTCTTGTAATTCATCTTGTTCTCTTTCTACCTCATTTTCAGATGGAAATGATTTAGTAGCTTGTTGTTCTTCCTCAGATTCAGTTGAAATGATCGGAGTAGTGGAGGCCATAAGTACTTTTAAGCATTTTCTGTCTCCATCGCTCCCTGAGTTACTTGATTCTGAATTTGACTCCTCTGTATCATCCCACATGGCGGCCATTGCCTTGCCCTTAGTTTTTCTGTTTGGGCATTCGGTAGATAGGTGTTCATACTCCCGACAAGTGTAACATTGTGGTTCTTTGGTCCTTTTTCTAAATTTTCCTGCAGAGGGTTTATCATCCACCTTTCTACCTCTAGAGGGATGGCCGCTATTCTTTTGAAAGAATCTTCTAAATTTATGTGCCAGCAAAGCCACTTCTTCATCTTCATCTTCTTTTTCACTTTCACTGTCCTCATGTCTTATTTTCTTCAAAGTTTTTAGGACTATTTTTGGATTTTTTGGATTGTGTGAAGTGTACTTCAAAAGTTTGAAGGGAACCTACCAGTTCTTCTACATTCATTTCATTAATATTTCTACACTCCTCAATTGTTGTAACCTTAGGATTAAATCGTTCTGGTAGGGATCTTAGAATTTTCCTACAAATTTTAGGTACCAGAACTTTTTCTCTCAATCCACCCATGGAGTTGCAAATTATATTCAACTTTGTGAAAAACTCCATAAATGTCTCATGCTCCTCCATCCTAAGATTTTCAAACTGTGAAGTTAAAAGTTGTAGTTTAGACCTCTTCACAGTGCTTGTGCCCTCATGGGTTGTTTCTAGTAAAACCCATGTTTTCTTGGATGTCTCATACATACTTATCAAATTGAATATATCTTAAGACACGGCACAGTAGATGGCGTTCATTGCTTTTGCTTCAGCAGTTTGTTTTTCTTTGTCGAACGTCGTCCACTTTTCTTTGGATTTGGGTTTAGTGTTGGTAGTTTCATCTTTAAGTACAATTTGTTCAAATGGTATCATGTAACACCCTGAAAATTGGGGGTCGTGTATAAACTCAACTCCCGAGTTCCAGACCGTCACTTATGCAACAAAAATGATTATGGTTCAATGTTGTCTGATTTAAAGCATTCACATGAGTAAAAATATACCAAAACTGCAATTCATACTTCAGATCCAGTGATAAAAGCAAGCGGAAGACTAAAAATATATATATCATTGTATGGAAAAACAAGGTAAATCTCATCTGTCTCCAAAGTATGACTACATCTCTGAGTCTCATATACATGTACATAAACAAAAGAATAATGTTCAAAATAGTCCCACTGAAGTCCCCTCGATCCAGGTCGCCTACGGGAAGCCGTCGTGATACTGCATATACGAGAACTAGTCCTGGTCCTCGTCAATCTCTGGCTCCACCTCCTGGATCTCGTCCTCACCTGCATCTACAACAGGGTCTGGTGGGTGTTGCAAACACCATCCCGTAACGTGGAAATGAGTGATCAACTCAGTAGAATCATAGAGCAAAGATTAGCATGTTCACAATTCAATCACGCGATAATAGTAAAGCAGTAAATCAGACAATCCTAATACTGTTATTAATGCAAGATGATATGACGTGATGTATGCCCTCACCGACGATCACCCTCATGCGGCAACATCTTACGACCGCGGCATGCCACACTCCCTAGAGTGCTCCACATCTTCCAGGCACATGCAATGCTATGGTGATATGATTTCCAAGTTGTTATTAGTCCATTCAAACAGCAGGATTGGGAAACTAAGGTACTTCCCTTGTATCAATCCCAACACAGATCCTGTCTAGGGTCGTCACTCCTAGTAATCTCATACGATGTGTATTTCGTAGGTCACTGCAAGGGCTGCCAGGGCTGTTGCTCGCACTCGTTGCACCGCTCCCCCATCACCTTATCAATACAGGCCTACCGTACTCTACTGCAATGGAAGGGTCGTCGCCTCCCGTGGACTCAGAATACGCTCGCGGTCACTACAAAGGGCTCGTCGCCTAATCAGTGTAGGCCGACAGCTAGAATATAGTGTCTCATACCACCATAATCTGCTCACGAGTTTAGGTGCTCACTGGTCACTACGGGGAGGTTTGTGGCCCCAGCGTAGGCCGACAGCTCGACCACGGTGTCCCATACCACCATGCCCGGCTCATGAGTCTTCGTGGATCAAGGTACCATGGTTAACAGGGTTTTCAGTGGTAAGTTCAGTACCCTAGGTTCAAGCGGTTATGACACATACAAGGTGAACATACATCGGCCAGTCGGGTTACTTGACGGGCTCGACTAGTGCGATCGCATCTCAAGTCGAACGACATGAAGTGCGTAAAACACATCGCGTGGCCTAACCACTGCCGCCAACTCTAAACACGAATCACGTTCATCGACGCGTCGTTCGTGGCTATGACCAGTCAGCCACGAATTCGCTCGGTTACCGACTTCCTGGACTAATTCTAGTCCCACACATCTATGGAAATCACATTAGTAATACATGTAAGGGTATTGGAATTTAGATACAATCATGTGAGCATGTTAACCCATGTTATAACATTCAACTTAAGCAAATCTTCAAACACATACATTCCATGCATGTAATGCAATCATGCATAAGGTCAACATGTAGAAAATCATTTAGGTCAGCATACTAATCAAGAAATCAATCTCAAACTACTACATAACATCATTTAATTCAATACATACTAATACAAGCATTTATACAAACACATACACTACACACTTAAGTCTACATATAGTATGTCGACCCAAAGTGCGCAACTAGGAGAATCTCTTCGCCAAACTGATTATGCAAGCATTCCTAACTCCCTAATGCGACAACAAACCATGTCAATCACGTCAGCAAAATATGCATGTGGACCGTACTTCCTACAAATGACTAAAATGCCCTAAATCTCATATTCTTCGTTAATTTACGAAACAGGAAACGGAGAGCATGTTGTACATGTCAAACGGCGATGCCGTTGATAATCTACTATTAAATGACATTGAAAGCGTTGTAAACCGTCAATCAAAGCGTCTAAAATCCTCACCTAGTCTCTTACGGTTGCGGGATTTTGAACGGAGCGTGTACGCTTCGTCTACGGCAGTAGGAGAACCTGATTTATGGAATACGTTAGCTAACATGCTATGAATCTAGGTAAGCCCTAAATCAGTAAGTTCTAGGGTTATTTTATACCTGAAAAAGTGGAGAAATCACCAGCCAGGTGATTGGGAAGAAGTACTGAAGCAGCAGCAATCGGCGGCTCGGAAGCGGGAAAAATCCCTTCCAATCTCTCTCTCAAACTCTCTCTCCTTTTCTCCTAGGGTTTGCAATTTTCGGATGGGAGAGGGAAATGATGGTTTCAACCCCTTTTATAAGCTTAAAAATGCCGAAAATAGGCTCCGGAACGAAGTTTACTTGGTGCCTATCTATTTCGGGGCTGTTTCGGTTCAAAAACTGCTTTCTGGTGGTCCCCTGGTCGATTGCGATCGGACTTAAGCTCATGTGTACCAGATGTAGCTCGTATTAAGTTTTCAGTCTGGCAGGGTTCGCAGATCGCACGTGGCGGACCAGTTTCAGTTCAGCGATCACCGCACGTAGATCAGGGCTAAAAGTCTCATGATAATAAATAGAAATTTTTCCTGATCCAAGGGTGTAATCTGGATGAATTCTAATGGTCAGAACACTTAATACTGACGCGTCAAGTCGTGTGCCAGATTTGAATTTGAAATTCCAAATCCGTCCCTATTCGCGGTCGCTTCAGTCCGGGTTCTACGAAATAGTCTGTGATTATTGATTTGACTTGATTTTCGAGATGATTGTCAAGTCCAGCTGGGCGGTTCTAACGGTCTAAGATAGGAGGTATCGGACCTTCGACGCGCGGTCTAAATCCAATATAAAAGTTCAATGTGGTCCAGAGAACAAACCCGCTTAGAGTTTGATCCGAGGTTATAGAGTATTGTAGAGTTGTTTGTTCTACTCGATTTGGGTCTTATATAACGTATTTAAAGTGATCAGGGACTATTTTCCAGCTACTCTAGCGTTGCGCTAGCTAACTTACGCTTAATTTCCATGGAAATTATTTCTACGCGATTTCGGGTCGAGTTGGTACTC
Organism: Magnolia kwangsiensis; assembly: GCA_037074715.1. Taxonomy (NCBI): domain Eukaryota; kingdom Viridiplantae; phylum Streptophyta; class Magnoliopsida; order Magnoliales; family Magnoliaceae; genus Magnolia; species Magnolia kwangsiensis. The sequence continues at coordinate 78,697,283 of CM073578.1, forward strand.
GAGCCCAAGTACGGATTTTTCACGGGCGTTACATATCATATATTTCTTTTAAACTACATCCCAAACATCATGATCCAAAGATCTCAGGAAGTAATGCATTCTAACCTTTCAGTATGTATAATTTGAACCATCAAATACTGGAGGTCTAGTGACTGATGAGCCCTCTCCTTTGGCCATATTGCTAAACTTCAATCAAGATCACTCTTTAGGCGATGAAGCTCTTAAAGAGAGACCCGCTCTGATACCAATTGAAATAGCAGTGAAGACCACTTGAGTTGAAGTAGGAATATGCCAATATGTCCTAGAGGGGGTGAATAGGACTTTTTAAGATTTACAGTGTATTTAAAAATCTTATTGCACTAATCCTATCAGATATCAGGATTACTCAAATGTAACTCTACTAGCTTCCAAGCCTTGTAAAGGATCCAATCACAAACTGTTTGAAAGATAAACAAGTTGCATACAAGATTTTGGTGGATATGATTGTATGTGTGTATGAGGTGTGATCTTAGATAATTAAATATGAAAGCATGTAAGGAATATTACACGAATGAAAAATAATAATAAACTCAAACACAGTCATTTTTATAGTGGTTTGACTACTTATCTACTCCACTCCCGGCTACTGCACTCAACCCTTGAGTGTACCAGATTTCACTACGGAGGTTTCCCAGGGTTCACCTCAAACCTAAGGTTTTAAATCAGGTTCACCTTCAACCTTTACACGGAGGTTTCTACTCGGTTCACCTCTAACCTTGGAGTTTTACTGGTTCACTCCTAACCAGATGTTTATGCTCTCCACAAAGCAAGGGTCCACATAATGCACCCACTACATACACTCCCGCTGGAGGCCTCCTATGAGGACTTCAAAGGGTGAGCAACACTTAAGACCGAATCCTAGAAAGGAATGATCACAAGTGTCCTCTAGACTCTAAATACTTACAGATAAGTTGATGAGTCCCATTTAGCACAATGGCGAAGATCTCCTCATTATTGTTGAACAGTTTTCGACTCCCTTGATCCGTAATAAAAGATGTACCAGTACTTGACTTCGGGTTGGGTCAAGGTTGTGATGAAAATTCACTCTCTTAGAATTTTCCTATAATGAAGATAGAGTGATTCCCGTCATCTATTCATTTAAGGCATCCCAGCTTAATAATATACTATTAAGATAGTTCTTGAAGGATTCTTGAATACGAAAGTTCATTTTCCAATCTACTCTATTGAATGTCAATGAACGAGAGTGGATTGGAAGATGAACTCCCGTGAGAGAAAGGGTTTTGGGTATATGATCTAAAGGAAAGACACTCAAAAGCACTCTTCTTCTCTACCAGTAATGCAGACAAGTTTCTCTTTATATAGGCAAAAGGTTCCAACGGATATAAAATGGTCATATTTATGACTGAGTTCGATATCATCGAGCATATACTCTCAGTGGAATTGACTGTTCGCTCGATAACACAAACTCAAATGTCATATGCTTTTGAAATCTTTTGCCAGCTGATTGATGGGCTCAATACTGGTGTCGATGTCATCGGATTTCAAACTCTGATTCCATCTAGACTGGGATCGATCTATCGACATTTGAAGCATGAGAGAGACAAGTCTTAAAATATTTCAGGTTTTTAGGATATGATCAGGGAACAATCGATGTCATCAGAATTTGAATATCAATGATATTGGAGGCCGTGTCGATGGGATCGATAAATCGTATAGATTTACCTATAAGCACTCTGGATAGTTTATGTCCAGCCTTGATCCAATCGACTAGGCCTCGACAGTATCGACATAAGAATATCGATTTCATCGAGTGGCCCCCAATCAAAGTAAAAAGCAACCTGAAATATTTGTTGGAAGAAATGCGCGCCCACTATCTAAAATAGCAATGAAGACCGCTCTAGCTGAAGTAGGAATATGCCAATATGTCCTAGAGGGGGGTGAATAAGACTTTTTAAAGTTTTATGACATATTTAAAATTCAATTGTACTAATCCTGTTAGATATGCAATTATAAGGATTACTCAAATGTAACTCCACTGGCTTCTAAGCCTAGTAAAGGATCCAATCACAGACTTCATGAAGTTAAATAAGTTACATAAAAGTTGTGGTGAATAAGACTGTGTGTGTATATGAGGTGTGATCTTAGATAATCAGATATAAGGGCATATAAGAAATTTCACACAATGAAAAATAACAACAATCACAAACACGTCATTTTTAGTGGTTCGACTACTTGTCTACTACACTCCCTGTTTTCACACTCATCCCTTAAGTGTACCGGATTTCACTAAGGAGGTTTCCCATGGTTCACCTCAAACCTAAGGTTTTAAATCAGGTTCACCTTCAACCTTTACACGGAGGTTTCTACTCGGTTCACATATAACGCTAGAGTTTTACTGGTGCACTCCTAACCAGATGTTTATGCCCACACAGAGCAAAGGTCCACACGACGCACCCAGATGTTTATGCCCACATAGAGCAAGGGTCCACACAACGCATCCAGATGTTTATGCCCACATAGAGCAAGGGTCCACACAACGCACCCAGATGTTTATGCCCACTGTAACATCCCGAAAATCGGGGGGTCGAGCAAAAACCCAACTCCCGAGTTCCAAAATGTTATTTATGCAACATAGAAATGTATGATTGAATGTTGTCTGTGATAATGTATTAAACATGAGTGAGATTAAGCCAGAACAGCATATCATACTCCAGAGATAGTTAAATTTGCAAGCGGAAGACTGTAATAGTATGTATAACATATATAAACCATTGTATGTCTCCGGAGTGTGAACATGTTACCAGGTTATATACATACATGTATACTTCAAAAGTAACCAAAAGAATATACATGAGTGCTCTAAAAATATAAAATCTCAAGTGTCAAGGTATTTAAGCAACCTCCCTGTAATCCCGTCAATCAGAACACGCATAAAGGAGGGATCCTCCTCATCATCATCAAGTCCGGCTCTGCCTCACAGGCCGCGCCATCATCTGCAATCACAAAAAGGTCTGGTGGGTGTCCGGAACACCGTCCCGTAACGTGGGAGTGAGTAGCTAACTCAGTGGAATAATAGAGCAAAGATTAACATGTTATCAAATCAATCATGCGATAATAGTAACGCAGTAAATCAAACAATCCTAATACTGTTGTTAATGCAATTATGATATGACGTGATGTATGCCCTCACCGACGATCACCCTCATGCGGCAACATCTTACGACCGCGGCATGCCACACTCCCTAGAGTGCTCCACATCTTCCAGGCACATGCAATGCTATGGTGATATGATTACCGAGTTGTTATTAGTCCTTTTCATACAGCAATATTGGGAAACTAAGGTACCTCCCTTATATCAATCCCAACACAGATCCTGTCTAGGGTCGTCACTCCTAGTAATCTCATACGATGTACATTTCGTAGGTCGCTGCAAGGGCTGCCAGGGCTGTTGCACGCACTCGTTGCTCCGCTCCCCCATCACCTTATCAATACAGGCCTACTGTACTCTACTGCACGGAAGGGTCGTCGCCTCCCGTGAACTCAGAATACGCTCGCGGTCACTACAAAGGGCTGCCAGGGCTGTTGCTCGCACTCGTTGCACCGCTCCCCCATCACCTTATCAGTGTAGGCCGACAGCAAGAATATAGTGTCCCATACCACCATAATCTGCTCACGAGTCATAGGTGCTCACTGGTCACTACGGGGAGGTTTGTGGCCCCAGCGTAGGCCGACAGCTCGACCACGGTGTCCCATACCACCATGCCCGGCTCATGAGTCTTTATGGATCAAGGTACCATGGTTAACAGGGTTTACAATGGTAAGTTCAGTACCCTAGGTTCAAGCAGTTATGATACATACAAGGTGAACAAACATCGGCCAGTCGGGTTACTTGACGAGCTCGACTAGTGCGATCGCATCTCGAATTGAACGACATGAAGTGCGTGAAACACTTCGCGTGGCCTAACCACTGCCGCCAACTCTCAACACGAATCACATTCATCGACGCGTCGTTCGTGGCTATGACCAGTCAGCCACGAATTCGCTCGGTTACCGACTGCCTGGACTAAGTCAAGTCCCACACATCTATGGAATTACATTAACACTATACAAAGGTGTTGGAATTGAAATACATCATGTGAGCATGTTAGCACATGTTATAACATTCAACTTAAGCAAATCTTCAAGGCATACTTCCCATGCATATTCAACTTAAGCAAATCCTCAAGCACATACATTCCATGCATGTAATGAAATCATGCATTTTGTCAACATGTAGAAAATCATTTAGGTCAGCATAATAATTGAAAAATCAATCACAAACTATCAAATAACATCATTTAATTCAATACATACTAATACAAGCATTTATACAAACACATACACTACACACTTAAGTCTACATATAGTATGTCGACCCAAAGTGCGCAACTAGGCGAATCTCTTCGCCAAACTAATTATGCACGCATTCCTAACTTCCTAATGCGACAACAAACCATGTCAATCACATCAGCAAAATATGAATGTAAACGGTACTTCCTACAAATGACTAAAATGCCCTAAATCTCATATTCTTCGTTAATTTACGAAACAGGAAACGGAGAGCATGTTGTACATGTCAAACGGCGTTGCCGTCAAGAATCTACTATTAAACGACATTGAAAGCTTTGAAAACAGTCAATCAAAGCGTCTAATATCCGCACCTTTTCCCTTTTAGGGATGAGAATTCGAACGGAGCGTATACGCTTCGTCTACGGCGAATAAGGAACCTAATACACGAGATCCATAAGCTACATCGCTATGGAAACAAAGGAAACTCAAATCAGTAACTATTTAGGGTACTTTCTTACCTAGAAAAGCGGAGAAATCACCGGCAACGTGATTGAGTTGCGTTGCTTAGGCACTTGCAACAGGTAACACAAGCGGCAAGGAATTCTCCTCCAATCTCTCTCACAAACTCTCACCTTTTCTCTCTCCCAATCTAGGGATTTTTGCAAATTCGGATGGGAGAGAGGAGTGAGGGTTTCAACCCCTTTTATAAGCCTAAACATGCCCAAAATAGGCTCCAAGTCAAGGTATACTTAAAGTATATCCAAATCGGGGCTGTTTCGGTCCAAAAGAGCATTTCTGGAGGTCCCCTGGCCAAATGCGGTCGGACTTAAGCTCGTGCATACTGGATCTAGCACGCCTCCAGATTTCAGGCCGGTAGGGTTCCCAGATCGCACGTGGCGGCCCAGTTTCAGTTTAACGGTCACCGCACCAAGATCAGGCCTATAAGTCTCGTGATATATAATAGATATTTTTCCTGATCCAAGGGTGTAATTTGGCTGTATTCTGACGGTCAGAATGCTCAATACTGATGCGTCAAATTTGTGTGCCAGATTTGAATTTGAAATTCCAACTATGTCCCTATTCACACTCTCTTCGGTCCGGGCTCAATGAAATAGCCTGTGATCATCGGTTTGACTTAATTTTTGGAATGAGTGTCAAGTCCAGCTAGACGGTCCTAACGGTCTAAGATAGGAGGTATCGGACTTTCAACGTGCGGTCTAGATCCAATACAAAGATTCAAAGTGGTCCAGAGAACAAACCGGTTTAGAGTTTGATTTGAGGCTTTAGAGCATTATAGCACCCTTGGTTCCACTCGCTTCGGGCCTTGTAGAACGTATTTAAAGTGATCAGGGACTGTTTCCCAGCCACTCCAACGTTGCGCTAGCTAACTTATGCTTAGTTTCTAAAGGAATTAACCCTAAGTGATTTCTTTGGCTATGGAACCGGGTTTTAAGCGATTTTTCAGGTGTTTTAATTGACCCACTGTCTAAGGACGTCAAATCCCAGGTTAGCCAAAATCCGGGGTGTTACAATCTACCCCCCTTAAAACACAATGTCGTCCCCGACATTGGCGAAGGGCAAGGAGTACTTTCTCTAAGGAAGGTTCAAATCCTATTTAATAACCTAATCGTACATATAACCTAAATCAAATGTTTCGATCCTGGGCTAGTGGGAAAGAGGCCAACCACTCTTCCGCTGCGCCACACTGATCGAACGGCAGTGTTGACTAATCTTAACTGGATTGGACTTAATACGTTCTACCCCCCTTAAAACTTGGTTTTACTTAAGGTTGAAGGATATTTGCATCGATCCGTATATCGGAACGAGGCGCAACTTAGGGGCTATCCTTAACCTAAAATGGAAACAGCCTTTCTCTATATGGTCTTCCTTGCTAATGATGCGTTCTATGGCATTGGTACCTATGATCATAGAGATGAGCCTAATCTCTATTATGATTGAATTCAGGGGCAGGTATGAGTTGGTGGCAAGATGTCTAATTCTCTACTGGCTTTAAGTCCTCGCCATTTCCCAAAGACAATGTGATCCTGTTTAGTTGTAGATGGTTGGGCCATCACAGAAGAAAGGTTGTATAGTGGGTCTAAGCCGGATACGTTGAACCTTCTGTCTAATCAGGACAGAAAATGCGTTGTATCAGTTCTTAATCCGAGTCGACGCCGATCCTCTGCTTGATCAGGGCATTGGATTTATTGGTAACCACTAGGATTAAGAAGTCGATTCAAACCGCGAATACATCGCTTACATGTAGTTCCTTTATTCCGCATTCCCGAATGCAATAAGTCCTTGGGGAAGGCAATTCTAAGGGGTGTGCTAGTACATTCTAAGTTCAATCTGAGGGAGTTATAAATGTTCCCTTAGAGTGTATGGTTCCTTCCTATGGGCAACAACAGAAGTCTATAAGCCATAAGGGGATCTATCCAAGGAAGGGAGTCTCATTCCAATCAAAACTAATCTATCATTCCTTAACATATACAGGCGTTACCCTACTCTAGGTAACTAGTAGGCTAGTCTGTAACTGCTATAATCTAAAGCTTAAGATTACACGGTAAATGGCTTTCCATACCATTTCTACTACAGCGAGTTGTTCTATCGCTTAGGGTCAAGATTGTCTAAATGGAATTGGATTTCTTACATCGTCAGAGTCTTCAAATTTAGGAGTGCTAACTCTAGGACCAAAACGCCAAGGGCCTATGTGGCCAGTAGCATTCAGTTGTATTAAATAGAACCGCGTTCTTAGTTCCATAGTGGGATCGGAAGTGGCATGCCTGGTAGGAGGGTGGGGTGGGATAAAAACTAATTTGTAGGCTGAATCCCGGGAGTTATAATACTCCCAATCTAGGGACAATACCTCACAACAAAATGAATCGGCATGCATTTCATTCAACAAAATTCGGCTATGATAAGGCCAAACCACAACACAAACACAGTTTCTACCTGTAACTTCACTAAACCTAACAACAACAAAACACAGAAATCCTTAAAATAAAAATCAAACAATCTACAGGGCAAAGGCATAGATGCCTAACTCTACCAAAGGACTTTACCACAGTCCCGACTTACCTTCTTTATCCCTGTCGAGTCTAATACTGTCTGTTGCTCACTAGAGCTCTCTCGGCCCTATATTTTCAGTATCCCTTAAGCAAAGAAAATGGAGAAATAGGATTGAGAGGGAGGATGGTGAAAAGAGAGAAAAAGGCTAAAACAGCTTAACAATAGCCATGGAAAATGGGGGAAATGCAAGAAAATGGTTAACCAAACTAGAAAAGGAAGATCTAGGCATTGTAGAGGGATGCTTCAAGCTCCCCTAGGATGCATTTTCAGAGAGAAATGAAAACGAAAAAGGGGAATGGAGCACCTCACGAATTCAGCTCGATTTGGGGGTTTTTGAAGCTCCGACTGATGAAATCTCCAAGAGGAAGGGCTGCAAACTCCAAAGAAGTGAGAGATGATGGTCGGTTTTGGCCAAGGATGGGTCTAGGGTGGTTTGGAATCACGGATTCTTGGAGATAGTTGCTGAAAAACGAAAACGGGGCTAGGGAAGGGGCTGTTTGTGAAGGAAGTACCCCTATTTGGGGTTTTCTTGGGGTGGGAGGTGCATAGGGGTGATGTGGACCCTGTTTAAGGAGGTGCGCCCGAAGGACGGCCCCATCGGAGCTCGCCGGCCGGCGATGCATCGCCCGGCCGGCGATGGCATCGCCGGTCAACTCTCAAGTTGACCGGTGGGACCCCATGGGTCTGGTCCCCCATGGTCCCAGGGTCCCAAAAAGTTAGGTCCCACCCCCTGGTTCATACTAATTTGGTCTCTATGAGCCCAAACATGTGTTCGGAGCTTTCCGGGTCCACATCGCAATCCCGAATACCAAACCATATGATGCAGCATATGAATTTGGGGTAGAAGGAGCCAGTACACCTATCTAGCTCCTTAGTTGCTAAAGAAAGTGAAGTTAGAATAGCCCTATGGCCATTTTTCATGAAATTTTACTATTCACTGTAAAATTTTGTGAAAGTACTAATTTGTGCTATTTGCACATTAGGTTTGATGCCTAATATGAAATGGATAAGAAATAAATGAATATTGGAATGTTTAGAGGAGGAATTTTGAAGATTTTTGGTGAAACGGGGTTTTTAAGCCCTGGCGATTGATTACAGGAGTCGTGGTCATCCCACGGCCCAAGGATTTACTTTTGCGGTTCAAAACCGCTCATAGGACGTCTCAACCCGACTTCCTACAGCTTAGAAGTGATTCGGGTTGCCTTACGCGACCCGAGATGCATTACAGACTCGATCTTGCGATCCATTCTAATAGACTTCGCCTATCGGCGAATCTGCGATCTTAGACGTGTTTCTAGACCCTTCTCGCACCCACCTAAGTCAAAGGAAGCGACAGCGTACGTCGCGTGACCATAACCCAGGCCCGGTTTAATCCAAATCATGCTCTGATACCATCTGTAACATCCCGAAAATCGGGGGGTCGAGCAAAAACCCAACTCCCGAGTTCCAAAATGTTATTTATGCAACATAGAAATGTATGATTGAATGTTGTCTGTGATAATGTATTAAACATGAGTGAGATTAAGCCAGAACAGCATATCATACTCCAGAGATAGTTAAATTTGCAAGCGGAAGACTGTAATAGTATGTATAACATATATAAACCATTGTATGTCTCCGGAGTGTGAACATGTTACCAGGTTATATACATACATGTATACTTCAAAAGTAACCAAAAGAATATACATGAGTGCTCTAAAAATATAAAATCTCAAGTGTCAAGGTATTTAAGCAACCTCCCTGTAATCCCGTCAATCAGAACACGCATAAAGGAGGGATCCTCCTCATCATCATCAAGTCCGGCTCTGCCTCACAGGCCGCGCCATCATCTGCAATCACAAAAAGGTCTGGTGGGTGTCCGGAACACCGTCCCGTAACGTGGGAGTGAGTAGCTAACTCAGTGGAATAATAGAGCAAAGATTAACATGTTATCAAATCAATCATGCGATAATAGTAACGCAGTAAATCAAACAATCCTAATACTGTTGTTAATGCAATTATGATATGACGTGATGTATGCCCTCACCGACGATCACCCTCATGCGGCAACATCTTACGACCGCGGCATGCCACACTCCCTAGAGTGCTCCACATCTTCCAGGCACATGCAATGCTATGGTGATATGATTACCGAGTTGTTATTAGTCCTTTTCATACAGCAATATTGGGAAACTAAGGTACCTCCCTTATATCAATCCCAACACAGATCCTGTCTAGGGTCGTCACTCCTAGTAATCTCATACGATGTACATTTCGTAGGTCGCTGCAAGGGCTGCCAGGGCTGTTGCACGCACTCGTTGCTCCGCTCCCCCATCACCTTATCAATACAGGCCTACTGTACTCTACTGCACGGAAGGGTCGTCGCCTCCCGTGAACTCAGAATACGCTCGCGGTCACTACAAAGGGCTGCCAGGGCTGTTGCTCGCACTCGTTGCACCGCTCCCCCATCACCTTATCAGTGTAGGCCGACAGCAAGAATATAGTGTCCCATACCACCATAATCTGCTCACGAGTCATAGGTGCTCACTGGTCACTACGGGGAGGTTTGTGGCCCCAGCGTAGGCCGACAGCTCGACCACGGTGTCCCATACCACCATGCCCGGCTCATGAGTCTTTATGGATCAAGGTACCATGGTTAACAGGGTTTACAATGGTAAGTTCAGTACCCTAGGTTCAAGCAGTTATGATACATACAAGGTGAACAAACATCGGCCAGTCGGGTTACTTGACGGGCTCGACTAGTGCGATCGCATCTCGAATTGAACGACATGAAGTGCGTGAAACACTTCGCGTGGCCTAACCACTGCCGCCAACTCTCAACACGAATCACATTCATCGACGCGTCGTTCGTGGCTATGACCAGTCAGCCACGAATTCGCTCGGTTACCGACTGCCTGGACTAAGTCAAGTCCCACACATCTATGGAATTACATTAACACTATACAAAGGTGTTGGAATTGAAATACATCATGTGAGCATGTTAGCACATGTTATAACATTCAACTTAAGCAAATCTTCAAGGCATACTTCCCATGCATATTCAACTTAAGCAAATCCTCAAGCACATACATTCCATGCATGTAATGAAATCATGCATTTTGTCAACATGTAGAAAATCATTTAGGTCAGCATAATAATTGAAAAATCAATCACAAACTATCAAATAACATCATTTAATTCAATACATACTAATACAAGCATTTATACAAACACATACACTACACACTTAAGTCTACATATAGTATGTCGACCCAAAGTGCGCAACTAGGCGAATCTCTTCGCCAAACTAATTATGCACGCATTCCTAACTTCCTAATGCGACAACAAACCATGTCAATCACATCAGCAAAATATGAATGTAAACGGTACTTCCTACAAATGACTAAAATGCCCTAAATCTCATATTCTTCGTTAATTTACGAAACAGGAAACGGAGAGCATGTTGTACATGTCAAACGGCGTTGCCGTCAAGAATCTACTATTAAACGACATTGAAAGCTTTGAAAACAGTCAATCAAAGCGTCTAATATCCGCACCTTTTCCCTTTTAGGGATGAGAATTCGAACGGAGCGTATACGCTTCGTCTACGGCGAATAAGGAACCTAATACACGAGATCCATAAGCTACATCGCTATGGAAACAAAGGAAACTCAAATCAGTAACTATTTAGGGTACTTTCTTACCTAGAAAAGCGGAGAAATCACCGGCAACGTGATTGAGTTGCGTTGCTTAGGCACTTGCAACAGGTAACACAAGCGGCAAGGAATTCTCCTCCAATCTCTCTCACAAACTCTCACCTTTTCTCTCTCCCAATCTAGGGATTTTTGCAAATTCGGATGGGAGAGAGGAGTGAGGGTTTCAACCCCTTTTATAAGCCTAAACATGCCCAAAATAGGCTCCAAGTCAAGGTATACTTAAAGTATATCCAAATCGGGGCTGTTTCGGTCCAAAAGAGCATTTCTGGAGGTCCCCTGGCCAAATGCGGTCGGACTTAAGCTCGTGCATACTGGATCTAGCACGCCTCCAGATTTCAGGCCGGTAGGGTTCCCAGATCGCACGTGGCGGCCCAGTTTCAGTTTAACGGTCACCGCACCAAGATCAGGCCTATAAGTCTCGTGATATATAATAGATATTTTTCCTGATCCAAGGGTGTAATTTGGCTGTATTCTGACGGTCAGAATGCTCAATACTGATGCGTCAAATTTGTGTGCCAGATTTGAATTTGAAATTCCAACTATGTCCCTATTCACACTCTCTTCGGTCCGGGCTCAATGAAATAGCCTGTGATCATCGGTTTGACTTAATTTTTGGAATGAGTGTCAAGTCCAGCTAGACGGTCCTAACGGTCTAAGATAGGAGGTATCGGACTTTCAACGTGCGGTCTAGATCCAATACAAAGATTCAAAGTGGTCCAGAGAACAAACCGGTTTAGAGTTTGATTTGAGGCTTTAGAGCATTATAGCACCCTTGGTTCCACTCGCTTCGGGCCTTGTAGAACGTATTTAAAGTGATCAGGGACTGTTTCCCAGCCACTCCAACGTTGCGCTAGCTAACTTATGCTTAGTTTCTAAAGGAATTAACCCTAAGTGATTTCTTTGGCTATGGAACCGGGTTTTAAGCGATTTTTCAGGTGTTTTAATTGACCCACTGTCTAAGGACGTCAAATCCCAGGTTAGCCAAAATCCGGGGTGTTACACCCACATAGAGCAACGGTCCACACAATGCACCCACATGTACACTCCTGCCGGAGGCCTCCTTTGAGGACTTCAAATGGTGAGCAACACTCAAGACCCAATCCTATAAAGGAATGATCACAAGTGTCCTCTAGACTTTAGATACTTACAAATAAGTTGATGAGTCTCATTCAGCACAATGTCGAAGATCTCCTCCTTGTTGTTGAAGAGTCTTCGGCTCCCTTGATCTGAAACATAAAATATTACCTGTACTTGGCTTTGGGTTAGGTCAAGGTTAGGACGGAAATCCACTCTCTTGGAATTTTTCTATAAGGAAGATAGAGTGATTCCTGTCATCTATTCATTCAAGGTATCCCAGCTTAATGATATGCTATCAAGATAGTTGTTGGGGGATCCTTGAATGGGAAAGTTCATTTCCCAATCCACTCTATTGAATGTCAATGGTAAGAGTGGAGTGGAAGATGAACTCCCATGAGAGAAAGGGCTTTGGGTATATGATCTGAGGGTAAGACACACAAAAGCACTCTCTTCTTTCTCTACCAGCTATATGACCAAGTTTCTCTTTATATAAGAAAAAGGTTCCAACGGATATAAAACAGTCATATTTATGACAGAGTTCGATATCATCAAGCATTATCGATATCATCGAGTATATACTCTAGATGGGATCGACTGACCGCTCGATAACATGAACTCTAATGTCATACGCTTTTAAAACCTATTGCTAGCTGATCGATGGGATCGATACATGTGTCGATGTTATCAAATTTCGAACTCCGATTCCATCGATACTTGGACCGATTTATCGACACTTGAAGAATGAGAGAAACTAGCTAACATATTTTAGGATACAGGATATGATCGAGGGTCAACCGATGTCATCAGAATTTAAATGTCGATGATATCGAGACCTTGTCGATAGGATCGATAAATCATATAGATTTACCTATAAGCACGCTGGACAGTTTGCGCCAGACTCGATCCAATCGACCAGGACTCGATGGCATCGACATAAGAATATCGATTTCCTCGAGTGGCCCCCGATCAAAGATAAGATCATCCTGAAATATTTGTTGGAAGAAATACACGCCCACTATCGATATGATCGAGTGACTTTCGATATGATCGATATTGAATTCATATTGAATCGGAACAGTCATCGATATATCGAAGCTTATAGTAGATTTCTTTGAAAAAATAGGAGCGCCGAAAACTGCCTGTTGATATTATCGATCCACTTTCAATGGGTTCGATATTTGAATATCGATGATATTGATTGAAACTTCGATATATCGATAAATTGTCCAGATGAATGTGTGGTTGCTGGACGTTTTTTGTCCTCACTCGATTATATCGATTGAGATGCCGAGGACATCAGCAGAGCAGATCGATCATATCGAAAGGTGAATTGATATAATCGACAGGGCAAGCAAACTTAAAGATTTTCTGCTGATTGAAAAAAGTTCACTTACCTAAAAACCCTCATGTGTTCTAAGTTATTTTTAGGGTTTTTAATCACCTGGTGTTTTGGGACATGGGATGTGAGGCTATGATTTACCTAAGGCGAGCTTCCACACACCCAGTTGAGGCAGACGCTTGAATGGATCTTCCTGTTAGGCTTTGTAGACCGACTGACTCAGCTCACACCATAATTGACAAACCAGGGCACTAGTAGGTGTACTTTCAATCTCCCCCTTTGTCAATTATGTGACAAAATACCCAAAACACCCAAGGAAAATATCTAGATAGATACATCCTAAATTGTGTGTACATGTGATTATACAATTTTACAAATTCTAACACATTCATGTACACAACCATAATTTACTCCCCCTTACTGTAAAAACTCCTTTCTTGGTGCAGTTACTCCCTCTTACACCTGCAACATATAAGAGCACAAATATCTAATTTTTCACAGGAGTGTTTGTAACTTTTCTCCCCCTTTTTGTCAGTCATTGGCAAAGGCATAATAAGTGATATTTGACTGAAGATTTTAAGCATATGGGAGAACCATAGACAGATAGATGTATACAGATTTTCAACAGGATAAGCATACATTCATTAAGGCAGGAAGTAAATAGATAAAACAATCAGCATAGTCATTTCATAAGCATTAAGAATGGTAATGAAATATGAATTGAATTCAACCATATCAACCAGTATCCTAAAAAACATATATATATACTGCCACAGACAGCGGTATTTAATCCATCATCCAAATACAACAAAGCCCATTTCAGAGCCACCAAATATTATAACCAGTATTTCATCCCATCTGAGGGAAAACACACAAAAAAAATTTAACCTGTGCAAACAAAAGAGAGTTATCACATGCACTCAAGGAAGCGTAGAACATTCAAAACGATATCATAGTTCATACACTGAGTTAAAGAGTGAGTGTGCGTGATAGCTTTTAGAAATCAGTGTTAGGGAGCAGAATGAGAAGGAGTTGTGTCATCTCGATGACAGGTCATCAGATCTACCAACTGTTGCACAGACTGTTGTTCCTTGAGGACAATACGCTCCAAGACTGTAAGTCGCTCTTGCACTGATTGAATGTCCCGCTGAATTGCCCCGATCCTATCTAGCTTGTATCATTTAGTATGCCCAGGGATTGACATATATGGGATTGGATCAACTCTGGCAGATTCACCACCTTCCATCTCAATTTCCTCAGCCTGAGGGACACTAGTACCTTCACCTCCTTCTTCTTGAATTCCACCATCCTTGTACTCGTGAAAAATCAGATCCATCTTGCTAATATTTTTAAAATTAAAAACTTGAAGTGGAAGCACAAGATCATTTATAGAAGGAAAGCCAATGCTTTGACAGATTCTGCTAATAATCCAGGGATATGTGTAACACCCCAAATTTTTTCCAACCTGGAGTTAGACGTCCGTAGGCAATGGGTCAACCATATCACTCTCAAAGATCAATCCTAAAGTCTAGAAATCATTTTTTAACCTGTTTCCTACAAAATCTTACCTTTCACCACCCCATTCTTCAAATTTCTCCAAGTACCTTCATATTAGACACAATCCTAAAGTTTAAAAGGTGAAGAACTATACTTAAACTAAAACTTACCGTAAATAGTACGTACATGCATAAAATAGGATTTTGACTATGTAATTCTTGGAATCTC
The DNA here is from genome assembly GCA_037074715.1 of Magnolia kwangsiensis. NCBI lineage: Eukaryota > Viridiplantae > Streptophyta > Magnoliopsida > Magnoliales > Magnoliaceae > Magnolia > Magnolia kwangsiensis. Next base: position 78,712,517 of record CM073578.1, read on the forward strand.
ATGATGTAGATAGGTGATTTGGATGGATTAGCTTCTTCTACCCCAAAAACATATATTGTACGTCATGTAACTCCTTCCAGTTTACAAATAAGACTCGATAAACGCCTTGACAGACTCGTGGGCCCAAACGACTCAATTCGGGGGGATCCAAGGTGGGCCCCACATGTTTCCAGCATCCCTGGGGGGTGAGGACCTCACCCCTGGGGTGAACCCGAGCCAAATAGGTCAGTGAACGGCAAGGCCTCGTCCGTACAGCGGACAGGCAGCCCGGTTTCTATACTTTTTTTGCACATTTTTTCAAATTTTAAAAAATCATATCTCCTTCGTTATAACTCCAATTTAGGTGATTCAAAAACAATATTGAAGCTAAATGAGTCTATTTTTATATAAAAATAGGTAAAAAATATAATAAAATACTTAAATTAGTTTAAAGTAGGTCGTTGTGAGCAACTGTATGAAAATCACTTGTTGGACAGCTACTGCTTCTGAAATTTTTAAAATTTTTTTGCAACTTGAAATCTTATTAAAATTTGTGGAGATAGGTTAAACTTGATTATGAACCACTAGAAAAATAATTAAAATAATATGATAACTAGAAGTTCCCAAAATGGGGCATAGAATGGCCCTAAGACCGCATTCTGCCATAATTAGGCTAGAATTTGGTTGAGTACCAAACTGAATACTCAGTAAAATTAACTTGAACCACTTTAAATATGAACTACATGACCCAAAATGAGTAGGACCACTGACGCTATGTTACCTAGAAACCTAGGATCAATCTCCAAACCAAGTTGCTCTTGGGAGCATCGTGAAACTTTGTATTGGATCTAGACCGCGCGTCGAAACTCCGATCTCTACAATCTCAGACCATTATGACCGCTTAGTTGGACTTGACAATCTTTTCAAAAATCAAGCCCAACCGATATCCTGAGACAATTTTACTGAGTCCGGAGTGGAGAGAGTGAGAAAAGGAAAATATTTAGAAAATTAAATACATTTTTATGAAATCTGGCACGGTTCACTTACTCGTAAGTTTTAAGCGATCTGACTGTTGGAATCTAACCCAAATACACCCTCAGATCAGGAAACATTTCCCATCAGGTCAGTATACTTGGAATCCTTGATCGAGTCTCAGTGACTGCTGAACTGAAACTGGTCCGCCACGTGCGATTTGGAAACCCGATCGAATTGAAAACTTAACTGGATCAGGATCCAGCATCCATGAGCTTAAGTCCGACCGCATTTAATCACAGGACCTCCAGAAGTGCTCCGTTGAGATGGAACAGTCCGTATTTGGACATAACCTAGCACATAATGCATGATGCATGAGTCATACAATTCAGTCATGCATCAATCCTGCGCATGCCATGCGATCATGAGATAACCTCTACCTATCAGGGAGTCTCATATCAGAATGCTCGATGACATATGCAATGATCAACCATATCTCATAACAAACATGCAGATGATGCGTATGGGCATATATCATGATGCTATGCATTCTCATACTCATAATCGGTATCAACCGTCAATCTCGACAATGTGAACTTTTAACCAACATTGCCCCTAAGGGATGGCCCATGTAGAATTAAACATATAATGGGCACATGGCCTCACACAAGGGCTAAATATACGAACCAGGTGGGCCCTGCTCATGGGCCTAACACATATCACAATGGGCCTTGCCCATAGGCCTCAAACATATCTGGGTCAACCACCACCACAATAGGTGGGCCTCATACACATCAAGGTGGGCCTCAACAACGGGCCTCATACACCTCAAGGTGGGTCTCAATAGCAGGCCTCATACACATCAATGTGGGCCTGGACAACGGACCTCATACACCTCCAGGTGGGCCTCAACAACGGGCCTCATACACATCAAGGTGGGCCTCAACAACGGGCCTCATGCACCTCAAAGTGGGCCTCAATAATAGGCCTCATACACATCAAGGTGGGCCTCAACAACGAGCCTCATACACATCAAGCTGGGCCTCAATAACAAGCCTCATACACATCAAGGTGGGCCTTAACAACGGGCCTCATACACATCAAGGTGGGCCACAACAACAGGCCTCATACACCTCCAGGCGGACCTCAACAACGGGCCTCATACACATCCAGGTGGGCCTCAACAACGGGCCTCATACACCTCAAAGTGGGCCTCAACAAATCGGTCAAGATGGTCGGCCTCAATCGCTAATCGGCGATCGGTAACCAGCCTCGATAATCGGCACTGATAATCAGTAAACAAACAATGCGAGGTTCATAAATGATCGACACTCGATCGTGGTCATATCAAATCTGATAACACGGAGCCATCCATCTACGGAAAATGGGTCCCACTTATTTGGGTTAACCCACTAAGGGAATGATGAGAAAAGGCCTAATAGGGCCTATGGGACAGTCACAATGTGGACATCCAACCATCATTACTCTAAGGTATGGCCCTCCTAGGGCCGAACACACAGTGGGCCCATGACCTCATATAAGGGTTTGATGTGCGTCATAATAAATTCTATACAAGAACTACGAATACAACAGGTGGACCCTGCATAAGCAGGAAGTGGGCCCATTCATAACATACCCGTCTAAATGGATCACAAGTATATCTAAGTGGGCCCCCTAACATGGGCCTTATATATGGCCTCAGCACCAGGCCATAAGTACACTAAGATGGACCTAATCAATCATATGGGCCGATACAAACAGGCCGGTCAGATGGACTTATACAAAAGGGTTGAACTAAATGAGCCAAGTCAAATGGGCCTCCAAATACATCGAATCGGGCTTCATCAAGTAGGCCCTAGATACACCAAATAGCCTAAGCGTCCAGGAGTTATACTAAGTATGTTATAAGGTAAGGGATGCTGTTCATAACGAAGATGGGCCTAGACGGCCCACAAATATGGACATAATAATGGGCCCAAGGAAAATTATAATGTAGACATTTAACCAACACTATACTTGTAGTGTGGACGTCCAACCAACATTGCTCCCAAGGTACGATCGTCATAAACATTATTACATAACTCGAGCTGGGATCATACATTGCAATGGACCGTAGGTATATCCCATTGGGCCTTAAATACATCAAATGGGTCATATCAATGTGCCTTTTACTCATCATATAGGCCACATCAATGGGCCTTATGTGCATTGCAATGGGTCATAACCTAACCTGTGGCCTTAGAATACACCAAATGGGCCTAATCCCATGGGTCTCATATGTAACAAATAGGTCACCCTACTAGGTCTAACAATACCATCACATGGGGCCAAGTCGAGCCGACTGACATCAGGTGGGCTGGTCCGAGCGGACCTGACTGCACAACAACATCAGGTGGGCTGATCCCAGCCGACCTGATTGAACAACAACATCAGGTGGGCTGATCTGAGCCGACCTGACTGAACAATAATAGCAGGTGGGCTGATCCGAGCCGACCTGACTGAACAACAACATTAGGTGGGCTGATCCGAGCCAACCTGACTGAACAACAACATCAGGTGGGATGATCTGAGCCGACCTGATGAACAATAACAGCAGGTGGGCTGATCCGAGCCGACCTGACTAAACAACAACATCAGGTGGGCTGATCCGAGCCGACCTGACTGTGGCCAACATCTATACTTGGCCATAGAGGAACTCATTAGTCATGACCGGTGCTGGCCGACCTCATGTCCCACAGAGCTATCCGAGCCGACCTCATCTCTAGTCGGACCATGCTTACCCATAACATATACCCTCATATACTGGAGATCCATGGGGCTCACGGCACATCAGAGAAGACCAGCACCGCTCAGACATTGATTTCAACTTATCCAGGTATACCAGCACTACCCAAAATAGATGGACGGCATTGATGGGTCTCATAGACCCCATGCCAGCTTACGTTACTCGGTTGTCACCGCCAGTAGGGGTGGATGCCAGAACCTCCACGCTGAGATGAGGTAGCTCCGCTCAGTTACCAGTTGAGCAATGGGTTTGGGTTTGAACATGCATCAAAGAGGGTCTACACGGACGTGGCCCCACTGTCAAGGGGTAGTAGATGGTTTGGACAAGACCCATGCCCCATGGTGTGGGCCATCTGGACGAATGGAGGGAGTGATGGGTCCATAGACCCCCATGGTCAGTCCATTCAAGTCCATACACGCTCCATGTTAATCACCACCACAAGAAACGTTATCAAGACTACAAGAGTTGGGACGGGGCATCTGCCACTCCGCCTACTACCAGAACCACGGGCTGGGTGAGTCCATCCAGAGTTGAAACAATGTATCTTTCCACTCAGTTTACTAATTAAGCAAAAGGGGTCTGGATGTATGATAGCACCCTAACTAGGGATAGAAACCAAGGCCTCAAGTGTTGCAGCGAGGCATCTCCACCCCACCTACCAGTTACGATGTGGAGCTAGGTGTCCATGATAGCCATCCCCACTAGGGATGGATGCCAAGACCTCAATGATGAAATGAGGTACCTCTCACTCCGTCTACCAGTTGAGTTGTGAAGCTGGGTGTCCATGATAGCCACCCCCACCAGGGATGGATGCCAAGACCTCAGTGATGAAATGAGGTACCTCTCACTCCGTCTACCAGTTGCGTTGTGAAGCTGGGTGTCCATGATAGCCACCCCCACCAAGGATGGATGCCAAGACCTCAGTGATGAAATGAGGTACCTCTCACTCCATCTACCAGTTGAGTTGTGAAGCTGGGTGTCCATGATAGCCACCCCCACCAGGGATGGATGCCAAGACCTCAGTGATGAAATGAGGTACCTCTCACTCCGTCTACCAGTTGAGTTGTGAAGCTGGGTGTCCATGATAGCCACCCCCACCAGGGATGGATGCCAAGACCTCAGTGATGAAATGAAATAACTCCGCTCAGCCTACTAGTTGAGCTATGGAGCTGGGTGTAAACACGCATCAAGGAGGGTCTACACGGACATGGCCCCTCCGTCCAGTTATACTAATGTCCGAATACACCCATGTCAGGACACACGCCATGTCAACCACCCCCATAGGGAACGATACCAAGACCACAGGTGTTGAGACGAGGCATCTTTCACTCCATCTACTGCCTGAGTTGTGGAGCTGGGTGGGCTCTGCGTTAAAACAATGTATCTTTCACTCAGTCCACTACCTGAGCTGAGGAGCTGAGCCCACGTCAGATCACACTTCATTGGTAGAATGGCCCATCCGATGCTCCGTTCAACCTCATTTCCTAGCTCAACGCCTAAAGTAAGTTGGTGTATAGGAGGAACGGCGTGGATTTAACACATACAACAAGGTAGGGGCGTATGAGTGGGTCACCCCACAAGCTTGTAACCAAGCAATTATTTGGGTTTTCTCAGAGACGTCCAGTGTCCTAGGGACGCTAGACGGTCCTCACAATGAGGGTGAGCTATATTCAAGTGGGCCACCACATGATGAATGGTAAGGATAAAACGCACATAAGGTGGCCCCACTCATAAGCGGCTTAAGTAAAATACCACAGGGAACGATACCAAGACCACAGGTGTTGAGACGAGGCATCTTTCACTCCGTCTACTGCCTGAGTTGTGGAGCTGGGTGGGCTCTGCGTTAAAACAATGTATCTTTCACTCAGTCCACTACCTGAGCTGAGGAGCTGAGCCCACGTCAGATCACACTTCATTGGTAGAATGGCCCATCCGATGCTCCGTTCAACCTCATTTCCTAGCTCAACGCCTAAAGTAAGTTGGTGTATAGGAGGAACGGCGTGGATTTAACACATACAACAAGGTAGGGGCGTATGAGTGGGTCACCCCACAAGCTTGTAACCAAGCAATTATTTGGGTTTTCTCAGAGACGTCCAGTGTCCTAGGGACGCTAGACGGTCCTCACAATGAGGGTGAGCTATATTCAAGTGGGCCACCACATGATGAATGGTAAGGATAAAACGCACATAAGGTGGCCCCACTCATAAGCGGCTTAAGTAAAATACTTCGTGATGGGTTCCATTCCAGTTGGCCACACACCCAAATCACCACACAAAATATAAGAAAAGAAAGAGAGAGAGAGAGAGAGAAGCACCCACCTTAGATCTGCCTTCTCCTTGGACTTCTTCTTTCATCAACGCATCCTAGAGCATCCAACTGTTGAGATTGGCTTGAAAGATTGGATCCTTGCTCTTGCTCGGATGGTAGGGAGTGGCCACACAAGCTCCTCCCATGGAGAGCCGTGGACGAGGGTTGCTTGGAGAGAATGAGGGACAGAGATGAGAGAGAGAGAGAGATGTGTAAGAGAGAGGGATGGGTGATGGGTGATGGGTGTACTTGGGTGTAAGAAGGATGTTGACTTTTGGGGTTGCTTGGGAAAGGGTGTGAGGTGATGTGTACTTTGATTGATGGGATGTGATGGGATTGATGAATGGGATATTGGGTAGAGTTTCCCTTGAGTTTCGCAACGCGTGGCATTTTTCTCGAACTGAACGTGGGCCCACAATTCCTGACCAAGGTATCGCCTCGGGGCGCAAGTCGCGACATCGGAACTGCAACGACGGCGCGGTCGCTATGGTAAAGGTCTCGGGTTGAGTCGATACGAGTTGACAGCATATGAATCCGGGTCGCGTACCAATATCGGCTAAGAATCGAAGGTTGATAAAATTTGACCGGGAAGACCGCGGAAGTCTACAGAATGGTACGGTCTAAGATACGGGTCTTACATATGACCTCGACTTTTCTTGTAAGTTTTTCAATCTTGCATTTACGTCATCTTCCTCTTTTAAGACATAAATTCCTCCCATTTCTTTTGATTAAGTGGGCTTAGAAGTAGTGGTTCTTGAGGAGGTATTCGATGATTGCACATTCTCAGCAAGTTTATCAAAATAATCTCATGCATCATCAGCTTCCTTATTCATGAATTCCTCATTACACATCATCTTCACAAATTGGTGCATGGATGAGGTCAATCCGTCATAGAAAAAGCTCGTTATTCTCTATGTTTCGTAGCCATGTTGTGGACATGAATTTATGAGATCCTTAAATCGTTCCCAACATTGGAAGAATGTCTTATCTTCTTTTTGAGAAAAATTCACAATTATTTTCCTTAAGGTATTCGTTTTATGATATGGAAAGAAATTTTCAAGGAACTCCCTTATCATCTCAGCCCATGTGCCAATGGACCGTGGTCTTAAGGAATATAACCACGACTTAGCCTTTTATTTCAAAGAGAAAGGAAATAATTTCAGTTTTATCATGTCCTTGAACAAGTTTGAGAAGTGTAATGTACATATTATTTCATCAAACTCTTTCATATGCAAGTATGGACTTTCAGATTCTAGTCCATAAAACTTAGGGAAGAGTTGAATTACCCCTAGTTTAATATCCACAGTTCCTATATTCAATGGAAATAACATGAAGGAAGGTATGCTCACCCCTGGTGGTAGTAAATAATCACATAAAGTACAAGCCAATGGTGCATAATGCACCTCATTCTCATCTTATGCTTTCTAAACTACGTGGTGAGATTGATTTGCAGCCATAACTTGAATTAATTTAGAGGATCTCAAGTGATGTCTAATCCGGTGATGGATAGGCAACCCTTCAATTAATCCTTCTTCGCTTAAGAGACACCGAGTGTTGTCACGAACCCACTTGGGCATAAAACACTCATAACCCTCAAATAGTTAAAACTAAAAACTACAGTAAATAAGAAATCTAAAAAGATAAGAGAGAGTTAGAGAGAAGTTACTCGATTAGAGTTCCTAACGAAATAGAAAACAATGTTAGTTTTTAAAAGGAATTTTAGAAAAATCTTAACCTAAAAGCATAGTAGAAAAACTAACCATAATCTTAACTTAATTTCATAACTAATTAATCTCAGAAAAATGCAACCGTAGTCCCTGACAACGACGCCAAAAATTTGTTCACAATCCCAAGTGTAATGTCGCAATGTAGTAATAACTCGGAAAGACCAAGGTCGAATCCACAGGGACTAAACTTGTATGTATTCTGAAAATAACTAGAACTAGAACTAGAAAAAGATCTCAATGTAAAATCTGAATAAAAGAGAGTAATTGTGAAGGATTTATCAAATATAAAAAGGAAACTAGTGCACCAAGGATCTATGTAATATCTCAAAAATCGGGGGTTGAGCATAAACTCCACTCCCGAGTTCCAGAACATCACTTATGCAACATTTTCAATGATGGATGAATGTCGGCTGTAATAGTGCATAAAACATGAAGTGGATTAAACCAAAACAGCATATCATACTCCAGAGACAGTTAAATTTTGCAAGCGGAAGACTGTGATAAATATATAAAATGTATAATTTATAGTAAGTCTCCGAAGTGTGAATATGTTACCAGGTTAACTATATACATGTATTGTAACACCCTGAAAATCGGGGGTCGTGTATAAACCTGACTCCCGAGTTTCAGACCATCACTTATGTAACAAAAATGATTATGATTCAATGTTGTCTGAGTTAAAGCATTCACATGAGTAAAAGTATACCAAAATTGCAATTCATACTCTAGATTCAGTGATAAAAGCAAGCGGAAGACTAAAGGATATACTTATCACTGTATGAAAAATAAAATAGATCTCAACTGTCTCCAAAGTATGAACACGTCTCTGAGTCTCATATACATGTAAATAAACAGAATCAAAATGTTAAACATAGTCCCACTGAGAAGTCCCGTCAGTCCAGGCCACCTAAGCAAAGCCGTCGTGGTACTGCATATATGAGAACTCGTCCTGGTCCTCATCATAATCCGGCTGCCTCCTATATCGCTGTCTCACCTGCATCTAAGACAGGGTCTAGTGGGTGTTACAAACACCATCCCGTAACGTGGGAGTGAGTAGCTAACTCAGTGGAATAATAGAACAAAGATTAGCATGTTCTCAAATCAATTATGCGATAATAGTAAAGCAATAAATCAAATATTCCTAGTACTGTTGTTAATGCAATATGATGTGACATGATGGATGCCCTCACAGACGATCTCCCTAATACGGCACCATCTTACACCCGCGGCATGCTTTCTTCCCACAGTGCTCCACATCTTCCAGGCACATGCAATGTAATGGTGAAATGATTACCGAGTTATTATTAGTCCATTCATACAGCAGGATTGGGAAACTAAGGTACTTCCCTTATATCAATCCCAATACAGATCCTGTCTAGGGTCGTCACTCCTAGTAATCTCATACGATGTATATTTTGTAGGTCGCTGCAAGGGCTGTCAGGGCTGTTGCTCGCACTCGTTGCACCGCTCCCCCATCACCTTATCAATACAGGCCTACTGTACTCTCATTGCTACGGAAGGGTCGTCGCCTCCCGTAGACTCAGAATACGCTCGCGGTCACTACAAAGGGCTCATCGCCTGATCAGTTTAAGCCGACAGCAAGAATATAGTGTCCCATACCACCATAATCTGATCACGAGTCATAGGTGCTCACTGGTCACTACGGGGAGGGTTATGGCCCCAGCGTAGGCCGACAACTTGACCACGGTGTCCCATACCACCATGCCCGGCTCATGAGTCTTTATAAATTAAAGTACCATGATTAATAGGGTTTACAATGGTAAGTTCAGTACCCTAGGTTCAAGTAGTTATGACTCATACAAGGTGAACATACAATGGCCAGTCGGGTTACTTGACGGGCTCGACTAGCACGAGCGCATCTCAAGTCGATCAACATGAAGGGCATAAAACACTTCGTGTGGCCTAACCACTGTCGCCAACTCCAAAACCCGACTCGCGTTCATCGACGCGTCGTTCGTGGCAAAGATAAGTCAACCACGAATTTACTCGATTACCGACTGCCTAGACTAGATATAGTCCCAAATAGTTATGAATCCACATCAGCAATCATATAAGAGTAATGGAAATGAAATACAACAATGTGAGCATGTTAACACATGTTATAACATACAACTTAAGTAAATCATCCAACACATGCATTTCATACATATAATGAAATTATGCATATAGCCAACATGTAGGAAATCATTTACATCAGCATATTATTTGAGAATTCAATCTCAAACTAATTCATAACACCATTTAATTCAATACATACTAATACAAACATTTATATAAACACTTAGTCTACACACTTAAGTTTACATATAGTATGTCGACTCAAAGTGCGCATTTGGGCGAATCTCTTTGCCAAACTGATTATGCACGCATTCCTAATATCCTAATGCGACAAGAAGCCATGTCAATCATATCAGCAAAATATGGATGAAAACAGTATTTCCTACAAATGACTAAAATACCCTAAATCTCATATTTTTCGTCTGCTTACGAAATAGGAAACGGACAACATGTTGTACATGTCAAACGGCATTGTCATCGATAATCTACTATTAAACGACATTGAAAGCGTTGAAATCATCCAATCAAAGCGTCTAGAATCCGTACCTTTTATCCTAGAAGTGTATTGATTCGAACGGAGCGTATACGCTTCATCTACGGAGAACAGGCAACCTATTTCACAAGATGTATAAGCTACCATGCTAAGGAACCAACGGAACCTTAAATCAGTTAGTGTTTGGGGTCTTTTCTTACCTAGAAATGCTATGAAATAACCGAGAAAGCGATTGAGGTGCGTTGCTTAAGCACGTGCAACAGGTAGTGCAAGCAGTAGGAAATTCTCTCCCACTCTCTCTCACAATCTCTCACCTTTTCTCTCACACCAGCTAGGGTTTCTAGCAAATTCGGATGGGTGAGAGAAGTGAGGGTTTAAGGCCCTTTTATAACATAAAACATGCCCAAAACAGGCTTGGGAACAATGTTTACTTGATGCCTAACCAAAACGGGGTTATTTCGGTCCAAAAAGATATTTCGGGAGGTCCCCTGGGCGAACGCGATCGGACTTAAGTTCATGCATGTCGGATGTCGATCACATCCCATTTTCAGACCAGTAGTGTTCGTAGATCGCACATGGCGGTCCAGTTTCAGTTCAGCGGTCATCGCACGTAGATCAGGTATACAAGTCTCGTGATATGAAATAGAAATTTTTCTTGATCCAAGGGTGTAATTTGACTGAATTCTGACGGTCAGAACGCTTAATAATAACGCACCAAGTCGTGTGCCAGATTTGAATTTCAAATTTCAAATCTAACCCTATTCTCACTCTCTTCACTCCAGGCTCAATGAAATAGCCTCTGAATATCGGTTGGACCTAATTTTCGAAATGATTGTCAAGTCCAGCTAGGCAGTTATAACGGTCTAAGATTGTAGGTATCGGACTTTCGACGGTATAGATCCAATACAAAGTTTCAAAGAGGTCCTGAGAACAAACCGATTTAGAGTTTGATCCGAGGTTTTAGAGTATTATAGCGTCATTGGTTCTACTCGCTTTGGGTCTTGTAGAACATATTTAAAGTAATCAGAGACTATTTTCCAGCTACTCTAGCGTTGCGCTAGCTAACTTACACTTATTTTCCAAAGGAATTAATCCTACGCGATTTCTGGTCGAGTTGGTACTCGAGTCCAAGTACGGATTTTTCCAAGGCGTTACATGTATACTCCAAAAATGAACGAAAAGAATATACATGGGTATTTTAAAAGTGAAAGATAACAAGTGTAATGACATCTAATCAGTAACCCCGTCGATCAAAACCTACATATAGGAGAAATCCTCCTCATCATCATAAAGTTCGGCTCTACTTCGCAAGCAACGCCATCATCTGAAACTATAACAGGGACTGGTTGGTGTTGCAACACCGTCCCGTAACATGGGAGTGAGTAGCTAACTCAGTGGAACAATAGAGTAAAGATTAACATGTTATCAAATTAGTCAAGCGGTAATGATAAAGTAAACATAGCAAACATTCCTAAATACTGTAGTTAATGCAAGGATGAAATGACATGATGTATGCCCTCGCCAACATACTCCCTCATGCGACACCATCTTACGTTCGCGGCAAGCTTTCTTCCCTCAGTGCTCCACATCTTCCAGGCACATGCAGTGCGATATGAACATGATTACCGAGTTATTATTAGTCCTTTTCATACAGCAGGATTGGGAAACTAAAGTACCTTCCTTGTATCATTTCCCAACAATGATCCTGTCTAGGGTCGTCAATCCTAGCATATCTCATATGAAGTACGGTTCTAGGTCACTGCGAGGGCTGTCAGGGCTGTTACACGCACTCGTTGCACCACTCCCCCATCATCTTATCAATACAGGCCTAGTTTATACTCTGTTTACTATGGGAAGGCTCGTCGCCTCACCACAGATTCAGAGTATGCTCGAGGTCACTACAAAGGGCTGTCAGGGCTGTTGCTCGCACTCGTTGCACCACTCCCCCATCACCTTATCAGTGTAGGCCGACAGTTCGAATGTAGTGTCCCATACCACCACAATCGGCTCATGAGTCTGGGTTGCTCACTGGTCACTACGGGGAGGCTCGTGGCCCCAGCATAGGCCGACAGCTCAACCACAGTGTCCCATACCACCATGCCCGGCTCATGAGTCTTAGCGGATCGAGGTACCACAGTTAATGAGATTTCCACTGGTAAGTTTGGTACTTTAGATTCAAGTAGTAGCGTCCATATATGGTTAACATACATCGGGCTAATCGGGTTACTTAACGAGTTCGACTAGTACGAGCGCCCGTTGAGTTGATCGACATGAAGTGCATAAGCACCTCGTGTGGCCTAACCACTGTCGACAAGCAACGCACGGCTCGGGTTCGTCAAACACATTCTGCGTGGAGAATACAACTCAGCCACGAACTTAAGTCCGGTTACCGATTGCCTGGACTATGGCATAGTCCCAAACACTTTCAATCTGAATCAGTAAGCATATGAACAAACAGCATCAAAATAATCAAGTAATTCAAGCATGTTATCAAACATGTTAGAAGATATAACGTGTACATGAAACCATACACAAACGTTTCATAAGTAAAGCAATTAAATCAAACACTTGCATGGGGGAAATCATAAATATCATTAAGATTTTTGAGAACCATATCTCAACAACACTATTAAATTTAGTTCACCACACAATTTCTCACACAGGCATTTTATCAAACACTTAGACTACACAACTCCAACATACATGACGTATATTGATTTCAACATAGAATATGACAAATCCTCAAATCAAGGAGTTGTCTCATACACAAAAATCATGTTCTTACATTCAATACATATGGTAGGCATAAATCATAAATTCATATTTATTTAGTCATTTCAACAAACACTTAGACTACACACATTAGCCTACATAAGCTATGTTGGCCAAAATGTGTATTAGGACGAATCCTTTCGCCAAACAGGTCATACATCCATAACTAGCATATATACAAGGCAAATACTCATGGCAATTATATCAGCAAAATTTATACGGATACGGTATTTTCTACAAATACATAGAATACACAAAATTCCATATTCTTCGTATTTAACCGAAACAGAAAACGGATAGCATGTTGTACATGTGAAATAGCATCCACGTCAGGAATCTATCATTATCCGACATTGAAAGCTTTGAAAAATGACAATCTAGACATCTAAAGTCCGCACCTTATGCCGTAGAAGCATAAAGAAGTCGATGGAATCTCTAAGTCTTCGTATACGTGGAATATTAACCTGTAATACAAGCTAGGTTAGCTATCTAGCTACTAGCATCAATGGAAACCCTAAAGCAAGCTAGGGTTAGGCTTTTCTTACCTAAGAATGACGCCAGAATCATCGGGATAGCGATTGTAAAGCGATGGGTAAGCACATAGATCGGCAGGAAAGAATAGTAGGAAGATTCTCCCACTTCTCTCACACTTTCTCTCTCTTTTCTCTCTTCACTCTCCTAGGGTTTCTCTCAAATTCGTATGGGCTGAATGAGAGAGGGTTTAAGGCCTTTTTATAAGCCCAAAACTCACTAAATTAGACTCAGGGCCATGGTATACCTATGTTATAACCAAATCGAGTCTGTTCTGATCCAACGGAGCACTTCTGGAGGTCCTATTACTAAATGCGGTCGGACTTAAGCTCACCAACCTTAGATCTAGGTGGAGTTAAGTTTTCATCCCAGTCAAACTTCCAGATAGCACCTGGCGGACCAGTTCCAATTCAACGGTTACTGAACTTTGATCAAGGTCACAAGTACTTTGACATGTAAGGGCCACCTATCCTGATCCGAGGGTGAAATTGGGTTGAATTCTAACGGTCAGAATGCTAAAAAATAACGCACAAGTGAAACGTGCCAGATTTCATAAAAATATAATTAATTTTCTAAATATCTTCCTTTTCTCACTCTCTTCACTCTGGACGCAATAAAATGGTCTCAGGACATCGTTTGGACTTGATTTTTGAAGTGATTGTCAAGTCCAGTTAGGCGGTCCTAATTCTATAACTTCGTATTATTCAGACTTTCGATGTGCGGTCCAGATCCGATACGAAGTTTCAAAGTGCTCCCGAGAGCAACTGGGTTTAGAGTTGGATTCTAGATTTTAGGAAACATAGCGGTAATAATTCTATAGGTTTTGGGTCTTATGGATAGTATTTAAAGTAGTTGGTGCTTATTTCACAGGTAATCTAGTGTAGCACTAGTTAATTCACGTTAATTTCTAAAGAATTTAGTTCTAAATGATTTCTTTGGCTTTGAAATTGAGCTTTAAGAGTGGTATGGTAGACCCATTGCCTGAGGACGTCTAACTCCAGGTTGAAAAAAATTTGGAGTGTTACAATCTACTTGCAGCTATAAAGATGCTACCTTACTTGATTCAAGGAACACAATTAGAATTGGAGTCCTATCCTAACCAATTGGAAGATAAAGCAATTTAAATAAAATTTAAACTTTTCATTGACCTAATTCTCAATAGAGGAGAATTGTGATGATTAGAAGGGATTCCACAACCCTACTATGCATAGGAGACGATGGTAAACAATGAGATTTACCAATCTCACTATCTCAAAATAGGAAAAGAAGATATCCAAAGATATCACATCATCTATTGTAATTTGAGTCATAATTAATTATATAAAACTAAAAATATTCTCTTAATATCAAACTAAAAATCAATAAAGTTTAATAAGAACAAGAATCAAAGCAAAATAAACATCCAAACACGCTACAAGCTTCACCTCTTAACCCTATCTAAAAGGTTTAAACAACCATAGACATAATTGCAACCAAATCTCTTAAATAAAGTATAAAAAATAAATTAAGGAAGAAGAAGAACTCTTTGGCAGCTGCTCCACCCTTATGCATGCTCCTTAAGACCTTTCAAAACCCTATAAGATGCTTTGGAGCATCCTAGGGAGTTCTATTTATAGTTGTGGAACTCCAACTTTCGCACTGAGTTGGAAAAATCTAAAAATCGGCTCAAATTTAAGTACTCTTCACAATTTTTTAAAATAAATTCAAAGTTTAAACCTCCTCAAATTTACACACTCTGCACAGTTTCCCAAAATATACTAGGAGTTTCAGAATATACTTTTTCAAGACAATTTCAGGAATGTGTTTGTTTTCAGGATTCTTTTTCTTCACTTCAAATTTTTAATTCTCTTTATTCTTCACTTAGTTTTCTTAGATCTTTGACATGTGAATTCTTCATTAATGACTTTCAAATCTCTAAATCTTCATTTAGTAATCTTTTAAGTATAAATCTTCCTTTTGGCATCAATTTCACCTTAAGCTCTCGAAACCACTTAGCACATGAAAACATGCATAATTAAAGCGATTAAGCACTATCATATTTATAAAACCAAGATATAAATAAGGGGAAATATACAATATTTTATACTCAACAATCTTCCACCAGCACTCTTTAATGGCAAATCATTGAGTTGGGATCATTGAATGCTTAGCATTTAGGAATTTTCTCTAGCTCTTAAAGAGTTATCATAAACTAGAGTAGATTGAACCAAACCTTAACCCAGCAACCTCGGCACCCCGATTGGAGCATCTACAAGCGGTTGTGATTCAAGGGAGCTGAAGACTCTTGATCACAAGGAAGATCTTCAACAACATGTGTTAAAATGGGCTCACTCACTTATAAGTAAGTTTTTGAGTCCATTGAATCTGAACCCCTTTCCTTGTGTAGGATTGGATTCGAAGTTTAGTTCTTAAAACTCACTAAGACCTTTCGCAGGCCTCCGATGGGAAAATACATGTAGAGTCTGAAAAGGAAAGCTTAAAAAGTCCTAAAGGGGGCGAATAAGACTATGACAAATAAAAATTAAAGTGCTAAAATATTAAATAAATCAAAAATCTCAATCGTTATTGAAAAATTTATTTAAAATAATTCATAGGAGAACCTACACCCAAACCAAGTTTAAGTAGGACAACCTTATTTCACGAATGTTTATAAGAATCAAGATCTCAAACCAAGCAAGAGAAAATAAAGTTATTTATTACAACCATTCACTACTTTTACATAAATAAAATTACAAATATTCTCCATAAATGCAAAACAGTAAACATTCACCATAACACCAATAGTTATAGTGGTTCGGTGTGTACAACAATTGTTCTCAAACAGCCACACCTACTCCACTCCCAATAATCACTATCCGCATGATATTAGCTTTCACTATAAATATAGTTTTCATAGGATCCCCTTAAAACCTAATACAGTTGTAATTTTAAAGGGCTATCACAAACACAAAAAAAAAAAAATCCTCTTTATGAATTTTCTGGCTATCTAAGAAAAACCAACAAATGAGATTTTTTAGCTATCTAAATAAAATCAAACAAATAAGATTTTATGGCTATCTCGATAAAATTAAAATATAAAAGCAAAGAATACTTATGTTCTCTTTTGAAGATGTATCAGTCGATGTAGCCATAAAACCGCTTCTCTTATAGTAAATTGTTCAATGTTCAGTCATATAGACAAGGGTTCTAGGTTCTAAATTGACTTTAAATATATTCAAACCAAAGGCTATTTGTTTGAATTCCTTAAGATCTCAAAGAAGAGTATTTACTCTCTTTATAGAATAAGATTCAGAAAATAGAAGATCAAGGAATTAAAACAAATAAGCTATTAAAAAATATTATAAATACTGTGCAATAGCTTAAAATTAATAAGGACTTCACTCTCTCTTAATGAAGGCTTATATCAACTTGAATTGATAATTTTGGATTAAGAGAAAGCTTTATATGCAAAGAAATTGTTGCTTCGACTCGTCTAAGAACCGAATTCCATTCCAACAAATTTTCAAATTGAGCGAGATAAGATAAAATAGATCTTCGACTGGTTAAGGGCCCTACTCGACTGGTTGAGGGCCCTATTCGATTGGTCGAGCAAGGGCTTCAACTAGTCGAGGGTGCCTAAAATCTAAACTAATTCAGTTGCTAGACTTTAAGTCGAGCAACTCTCGATTGGTGGAAGGCCCATCTTCGATTGGTCGAGTATTTTACTCGACTAGTCGAAGAAGTAACGAAAAAATCCATTTTTCTTAAGTTTAAACTAGGACCAGTTGAAAAATGCTTAGACTATTCGAACTTTAGCCTAAACATAAGCATAAAAATCCATTCAAGTTATATTTTGAAAGTACTTAAGCCTAAGGTCTTTCTAAGGTTTGTTATGCCTAATATGACTAAACTTTGAAGTAGCTTGAACTTCATGGAACTTGTTCTTCTACTTAAATCTTCAATAGAGCTTGAAGTCAAAGATGGAGCTTGATCTACTACTAGAACTTTAGTAGAACTTGAACTCAATCATCTTAGAATTTGAACTTTCCATCTTTAGCTTGAACTTCAGTAGAGTCTTAAACTTTCCATCTTGATTTTGAACTTCAGTAGAGTCTTGAACTTTCCATCTTGATTTACATTAGAAGGCTTACATCATAAGCTATTTTGTCTAAATGAAATTTGATAAAAAAAAAAATGTGTGTTTTATACAATATATCACCTACAGAGTCCTTATGTAGGATCTGCTACCTTGTGTAGGCATTTGTGTTTGCCTTGTGTAGGCATTATAAGTTGTCATGTGTAGGCACCTAGGGTTGTCTTGTGTAGGCACCTTAGTTAACCTTGTGTAGGCTATAAAGGTTTATAGTTAACCTGATTTAAAACTATTGGATAGTGAAATCTAGTACACCCATAGGGATGTGTGCGTTTGCTGGTTGTGGAGTAGGCACATAGTCGAACCACTATATATCATTGTGTTTATGATGCTTGATCTCATTTATGTTTGCAACTATTCGTGCTATGTGTAATTTATGCATACAACATGTTTGATAAAATGCAGCCTTCATATATTCCACTATCCTATCTTTTGATTATGCTTGATTGTTAATTAATCCTACTTATTAGTGCTTAGAAGTTAATACTTGTATTAGGTAGGATTAACATTTTTCAAAAGTCTTATTCCCCCTCCCCTCTAGGACACTTGGGCATAATTATGTACTTCCTATTAGTAGTTTACTGCAATTTTAAAGTTTATTTATTAATTTTTCTTATCACCGTGTGGAGTTCTATATGATTTCTAGGTGAAACAGAAGTTCACTTGTTGATTTTTTAATCTTCTTGCGAAGTTCACGTACAAGTGATTTTCGAGTGCAATAGAATATCGTATGTTGATTATTAGACTTTTTGGACACATTCACTTGCATTGCAATTGCTACTACATTTTTCTAATGGTGAAATTATAATGATTGGCTATACTTCTGAGTATGTGATCATGATTTTGAATTTTGTTGTTTACTATATCTCTTCCCATGTCTTGCGATCTATACTGGGTGATGAACGATGAGTGTTTAATCTTAGATAGTATTCCTCACTATGATAACCATTGATGCTATCAAAACATATCAATTGATGCAAATGTAGAGTGAGCCAATACAATTCACTTAGTTGCTTAGCAGGTCGAACAGTTGAGGAGTTAGATAAGTTCCTAGCGGCACATATTGAGCTTCATCACTAGTTAATAGATTTCTATTTTTGTTTCATGAACTTTTAGTATTTTGGTTGTATAAGTCTTATGTGGGTGATACATTTTGGATTTTTGTGATGATTGAAAAATTTTTATTTAATGAATGGTTTACTTCGCTATAATTGCTACTAACTCTAATTGATCATAAAATTGTTTAAATTTAGACTAAAACTAAAGGTTAATGCTCGAATTTTTGGGAAACGAGCACTATACTTGGGTTTCAAAAATCGGAGTGTTACAAATTGAGTCTTCCCTCTTCTGGATGTCACTATTGTCCATTCTTCTTCATCCTTTTGCATTGTTGGTGAGGTAGAGATTACGCTAGACATCGCCCATTGTTGTCCATTTCTGGTCGCAGCTAACTCAACTCTCATCGATACCTTTTCAAACGATGATTGGACACTACCCATATAATCCACAGCAAATCCATTGAGCATGAAATAGAAGACTACGTTAATGGGAAGAGAAGTCATTGTGATTATGTAAGAATGGAGTACCTGAATACCAAAATAGACTATTAGTTATTCGGATTGAATTCAACTATACTTTATTTTAGAGATGAAAGGGAGATGTTCTCGTCGAGAGTCGCCATTATGGCGACATTTGTTGACAAGTGTTTTTTAATTATTCTTTCATTAGTATTAAACATAAATATATCAAAGATTCTGGATTTGATCCCCAATGGAGTCGTCATTTTATTTCAATCAGAAACATGGGTTGGAAATTGGAATATCCATATTCAATAATAACAAAAGAAAGGTCAAAGAATAATCATCATTTTATTTCATTAATATGAATCATTATTACATCCCTCACATTGTCCTTGATTCTAAAACAAAGTACACTTAATTAGCATACTTGAAACTAATTTAATAATAATCTCGATAGCATCTCAGCTTTTGATGTAGAGTGGGTCGCAGAAAATTTCATGGCCAAGATGGATCAGAAAAGGCACGGTCGCCGACATAAGTGATCCGGACTATTGGACCCTAGATCAGGCGTATCTCACAATCCGGAATGAGTTATCTGACGTAAAATATATGATTTTGGGATAGAACGAGCTACTTTAGCCAACCAACCCCGCTACGCCGGGTTGCGCAGCCCGGATTTGTGAGAAACCCCTAATCGATGGTCATTTTCCTGTTTTAATTTCGTTTTTACTATAAATAGTAAGTTTTAGTTTGCTTATAGCTTTTCATCCATTGGGCTTTAGGAGTTGTGTCCAACATGAAAAGTGCTTAGGATAATTAAGAGAATGGTTTGGTGAAGCCAAATAGGACAATTACTATTTTTGGCCGAAAACCTTGCACACTAGTAGACATCACGACCGTCTATAAATAGTAAGTTTACTATTTATAGTAAGTTGCGAATTCTAGGAGTTTTAGTTGTAGTTTGAGTCTGATTTCTTTCCTATTGCTTGGTTCCCTTATTTAAAGGGGTGTAAACTTGTTTTTAGTCATTCATCAATTAATTTTGAATTTATTAGAGTTTATTTCTATTTTCCTGCTTTCTTTCCTCGTGGATTCGAGAAGTCTCTGTGAGGAGTCCAGAGAAGCTCCGTGGATTCGGAGTAGTTATCCTTGAGGAAGACGGTGATCGACCTCATCACGTTCATCCCTGCGTCAGCTTTTATAACATCTGTTGCAATGATAGAAGAATTATGCGGGTTTGAAACCCTTGCTTCATGTTGGTATGCATCAGACATGCGCATGGGAGAATGAATCCCTGACAAATCTGCAAAGTCGCATAACATATGGGCTGTTGGGGACCCTTGTTGCATGGATGCGCAAGGTCCTATTACACAGTCGCGCAACAGGGCAACCTTCTATTTCTCACATCTCCTCATTTCATTTCTCCCGTGGTACATCTCGCAGGATACTTGAAAGCTACAACTCTTGGCTCTGAAAGCCCCTGAATATTTCTATGATCTCTCTGATGCTCTTTTCTCTCTGGAATCAAATGAGAGGAAAATGAGGTATTTATCGGCCTCCACACATGTGAGCTATCCATTCCGCGCATCAAAGTGTTGTTGCAAAGTCGCACAATATATCTGCGCAACAGCCTTCTTTGCGAGCCAAACAGATTTACTCTTCGCCAAACGTCACAATAATTTTCATCTTTACTTATGCAATCACATAACATATCTCTATTGTGCGATCGCATAACACAGTCATTTTATGCGGATTTCATTTTTTGTGCCCCAACAATATTCACTCAAGTTTTGCCAATAAAGATTAGGATCATTTAGAGGCTAAGGTTGTTTTGGGTCTAAAGTTAGGGTCACTAAGACATCTCGAAATACATGTTCTTCAAATCCTTGATGCTCCAAGTCTACATGTGTCTTCGGTCTTCAACTTCTAAGGGCTCAACCGACATACTAACATACAACCGCACGTGATTGACAAATAGGTGCATAAATAAGTCCACTAACATAAACTTGTACATGCATGGAGTGCAAACATGTGGTTTCAGATGGATTTAAAAAAAATCAATTCATTATAAGATCGATCAATAAAGAAAATAGACATAAGCAGGTGAGCTTATGATAAGGAAAATGTTGTAGTGTAAGACAAATGTAATGATGGACAACAGGTGAACCACACAGCATGCCTGTGCATGGTAGATATGTGAGAGGGGATCGGAGAACTCTAACAATCTGCTAGCGAAAATGTAGTAATGGGTCGTATATCTTGGCTTTACTGGATTTGGACCTTCTAAGTAATTCAGGTTGGCTGGGTGTATGATTGGCCGATGGTTAGATATTCTCTCAGTCATTTCTTTCCTTTCTCTCTCTTTTCCCCATTTCTCTTTCATTTCATTTTCTTTTGTTTTTCCTTCCCCCGACCTTCCCCACAGCTATCTTGGAATGATATTAGTTCACCTTCTATAGCAGAGACATCCGATTTTACCGGATCCCTAAATAGTTGACCTGATACCCGAGGCTTTCCTTGGTCATCGATGTGACAGTGACATCAAGATTTGGATTGGTCACGTGGCGGATATTAGACATCTGCGTCCATACTTGACTCAAACCCAAGATATTTCTCACATCACTGGAGGTTATGTGGAAACTTTTAATTGGAGAAAATATTCCACTAGAAATTTAATTTTCACTTGTGTGGAGAGATTAATTTAGCCGAATTTTTGTTTTACGTTGTCCAGATAACTCCCTGGTTCGATTTGGATTGGATTGGGGTGTTTTTTGTGGTCCTACGGGAACTTATATGGGGTTATACATGGTTTTAGGGCTGCAAGTTTCAGGCTTTTGATTTTGATTCTGGGTAAAGATTTGAGTTGATGTTTTTGGCTCCAGGTTAGGGTTAAGGCTGAAGTTTCACTCCGAATTAAAAGTTTAGGATAAGGTTTTGTTCTGGATTTGGGTTCATGCCTTTGTTTCCAGTTTGGGTTCATACTGAGGTTTGGCTTTTGGGTTATGTTCCAAGCCAAGGTTTTTTGGTTGTTAAGTTTCAGTTCAAAACCAGATCTCGGCAACCACTCTGTTTCGAGTGGGGTGTCTATTGAATCATGATTGTTGATTTGATTTCATGAAAATTAACACATGTATCTTTAAACCATCCATTCTTATTGCATGATGTTAGCCCAATTGAAGATTGAACTGGACCATCAGGCCAGTTTGGGCCACTTATCATTTTCCCGAGCGTAGTTTAGAGACCCAAGACAGTGGCCCTACAGATCAGGCTTCCTGCCTCATTGCCAGCCTTAAGTGGAAGTCTGTAAAAATTGCACGGGATAGTAACATTCTCTTTTGGCAAGAGGGGGCAATCACATTGCTTCTGTGGAGGAAAAGAACAAGGTGTGCACTTCAAGCAAGATATAAAACCAGAGGAAAGTGGGTTGTTTATTAATAAGAGGTCATTTGGGCAAAAGGGACTAAAGTAATTGATTTCTATAGGCTGGCCATGATAACTTGTCTGTTCTGACTTTTCTTTTGAGAATTTTACAAATAACTATCTACTTAATGTGGGAATTACATTCCATACCTTTTCAAAAAGACTTTCAAAATGCTACTTCATTAATCTAAGCATTACCATTCCACCACCTCCCATCCGATTTCTTAACGCCCCATTAATCAACCTTCGGAATAAAAGGTCTGTGGCTCAAGTGGGCCCATGAGATGCTTCTGTGAAATTCCCCCCAACCAGCAGGTGCGTCAAGCCATGTTAAGCTTAGGGCTTAAAAATCAGCCCCAACCTTCATGCAAGTAGACTACGTAGTTGAAAACAATGTACAAGGCAACACTCACCCTCCAAACTGTTTTCACTTAGTGTGGCCCACTTGAATCACGAATGAACCTGATGTTTAGTCTCTAGTTTTGAATTATGTTGTAGCATCTAATGGTTGGAAAAGATTTCTTATAATCATCAAGGTAGCCCTATAAAAATAATCAAGGGTAGACGTCTATATCCCCACTCTTTCCTTCAACATAACCCACATGAATCACAAGTCAGACTAATTTTTTTCCTCTAGGCTAGGGTTACATATTTAATTATCAGGGTAGATCTTGTGTACACGTCATGGTGGGCCCTGTCAAAATCAAGAGAGGGGGGACCTTTTTTTCAAGGTCTAAGGTTCAAATAGATTGGATCATAATTTACAGCTCACCTGGTGGATAATTTCCAACTGTTAGGTCCTTGTAACATCCAATCCTGTTAATAGGTTGGACCCACCATGATGATTTCCTGGTGCAAAGATTAGCCCTATCCATCCATCAAGTGAACCACACGATAGAAAATAGTGCATAACCATGTATAAATAGCAAAATACAATAAGGTCCACTTGATGAGTAGGTAGGGCTCACTTATTGTAGTGTTCCTCATTTGGATCCAATCTATTCAACGTGTAAATGGTCCATGCACTTAAGAAATTGGAAAGTATCTACTTGGTGGATCATAACTCATGTTCCAATCACCTGGACTTTACCTTTTTTTTTCTAATATAGCAGTCAAATCGCTGTCCAGCTTCAGAAACGGAAGTAACCACCTAATTTTTGCAGGGCCACCATGATATTTATGTGAAATACACTAAGATCGTTCAATGTATAATCCCACTTTAGGCGTAGGATCAAAATATTAGGTTAACTTATGATCCCACTTTAGGCGTAGGATCAAAATATTAGGTTGATCTTGTAATCCCACTTTAGGCATAGGACCAAAATATTTGGTTGACTTATGATTTGCGCCACATTAAAGAAAATAATTTAAAGAGAGAAGCCTACCCGCAATTGCTACAAGGCTCACTATGATGATTATATAAAATTCACTACAATCATTAGGTTACATACTAGAGTGCATGCAAAAGGCTTAAACATCAAGCCCATCCATGATTCAGGTGAGCCACACCAAAAAAAAAAAGTTTTGAGGGTGAGTACTGTTTCCTTATACATTAGTTTCAATTATATGGTCCTTTTGAATCATGGATGGGATTGGCTCTAAATCTATCATGGGATGACGCACCTGATGGTTAGGGTGAATTTTACATAAGCATTGAGGTGAGGTCCACTCAAGGCCCCCAACCATTTGCTTGTTAAACCAAATCCGACTATTAAGAAAACTAACGGCGGTGGAACAATAATACTTCAGATAAATCAGGTAGCTTTTTGAAAATCTTTTTGAAAAGATACTAAAATGTAAATTTGATATTAATTATTATTAGTTTTGTAAAATTACCTTCTCTTTTCCAAATAATGATCATCACTACCCACTTCATGAGTACTTCACATCCATGCATTTCTTTGCCGCATCTTGTCACCAATACTCATTAGTCATACCATTGATGGTACATTGACCATGAAGTTGCAATTAGCTCCATTTTATTTTCACACCAACTGACCAATATGTTGGTTCAATGGCCATGAGGCACGTCTTATCCTAACCATTCTTGGTAAAGACCTGAGTAAACTGCACAAAAGTTCACTAATTAAGATGTTTAAAATTGTGTTAATATTATTATTATTACAAATGATATTTATTTTGTAAAATATATTTTCAACTACTTATGTGAAAGGTTAACATGGAGCGTAAGGAGGGGTGCATTTCTCTATTGTTTATATCAAAGGTTAATGTGGATTGGTATTTCCAATCGTATTTTCAAAGTATTGAGTGCATATTTTTTTGTTGGATTATGTTGGTTGTATTAAATAGACTATTAAAATTAAAAACTAAAAATAAAATAAAATAAATGAGATAGAAGACTTATAATTGAATCAAGGTGTGTCGTGAGTCACTTAGCTAGAAATCGAATTTTTCTTCCCTTGGATAGCATCCTAAGTGTAATAGATTTTCAAAGTAATCAACTTCCAGAATACAACGACTATGACTCAATCTCAGGTGTGCACTTACTATATGTGGGCTCAAACCACTTACAGTTTAAACCAAAAGTGATCAATTAATTCAACAATGAACTCAATAATCAAAATCCTTAAAACAATAGCAATGAAGAGATTTTAATAAGAGCGAAGAAGAAGATTTTCGTTGTTGTAAAACGGATGGTGGAGGTCTTTACATAGACTCTGAAATGGTGCCTTAAGCATCATTTGAAGAATGTTTGGTCCAACCGACATGTATCTCTCTATTAAAATAATAAATAAATAAATAAAGTGCAAGCGTGCAAGTGCGTGTATACCCTCACACAAAGTAAAGTCTCACGAGTATCCATACACACACCTACTCGAACACATGTGTGGTCGCGGCTGTAGCCTGGCACATCGCATCGCGCATGGACTCAAATTTGGTACACACATGGTCTATGGCATAGATTAGACTAATTAAACCAAATTCACATGCCTTCTAAAAACAAACTAAGCTAATAGGCAAAATGCTTATATTATATATTATTAAGTTAATAGGCAAAATGCTTTTATATATATATATATATATATATATATATATATATATATATATATATGTGTGTGTGTGTGTGTGTGTGTGTGTGTGTGTGTGTGGAGATGGGGGGGGGGGGGGGGGGGGGGGAGGTACTATGCGCTCAAGCTCACAGCTCCGTCCCATGCGGTCGAGCTGTGTGGGCCCCACCATGATGCATTTCGAACATCTACTCCATCAATCAGATGCACCATTCCATCGTGGACCTAAGTCTCAAAAATCAAGTCAATCCGTGACTTTTGTGGGCCACACCACATACAGTAGTGGAGAGGGGACCGTACACCATTAAAACATTCATAATCATTTTTTGGGTCCCACCAAGATGTGGTTTGCAAATCCAGCCCATCCATTATGTGTGTCCCACTAGGATTAAGGGTCATACCAAGTTTCAGTAGCATTCAAGACTCAGGTGGGCCCCCACCAAGTGCTTTTATATGTTTTAACGGTGTCTTCACATGCTTTTAGATGGTATGGCCCACCTGAGTTTCATATACGGCTGATTTTTGGGATATCCATTATTTAAAGGGGAACCATCAAATGCACGGTGTTGATGATCGACATGCATCATGGTGGGGCTCACACAGCTCGACCTCACGATAAGCTTATCGTGAACTCGAGCGCATAGTACCTTTTCCCTGTACACACACACGAAAACGCTCACTTGCGAACCAGTTCATACGTACTACGTACAAACTTTTTTGAGAACTCATCACTTGCAAATCTAAACGGTCCACGTGAAGCAGAACGTGTTCAAACCTTCCCGTACAAATTTTTACTTTGATCCAAAACTTCTGTGGGCCATGAAAAATACAAACAGTTTCTTCCCTTGATTTGAATTTCTCTTTGCTATGGCCCACCAGAATCTTAGATTAGGGAGAAAATTCACCCCCTAAGGTTTCATGAGATTCCGCATCTTATGGACCGTTTGGATTCGACACCCATGACACGTGTGCAAAGGTGCGCACATGCGTAAGTGAGCACGCCTATATATATATATATGTGTGTGTGTGCGCGCGCGCGCGCAAAAAACTAATAGACAAAATTTAATATGAATCTAAACCCATATAGGAAAAGCAACACAAATTTCAAAATGTGGAGAAAGACTGAAATATTTAAATTTTATTTTTTTTTAACAAAATACAACACTTTAAGGCATTGAAGATGCAACTGTTAAGACGGTTTATCAAACCTGATAAAAGAATACTAACAACCCTATTACATGACGCTTAAGAAAAATTGGAGAAAATTATAAAAAAATCTTACAATCCGGAGGAGTATAACACCAAAGGGACACTTCTTCCTTATTGACCGTCCCTATCTTGATCATTGGGGGCGTGGTCCAACATGGTATGATTCTCCTTTTGCACGTATCCGGTATTCCAAACATGCCACAAAAGGGTGTGAAAGAAATGGGTGAACGTAAAGTTTACTTACAACCACTTCATTTACTTATTTCCCAATTTTAAATGTCATTTCCGTTTTCCTCGTACCAGCATGATTTGGAAACGGATTGGCTACTCCCCTGCCACCACCCCGGTGCTCTGTGGCCCCACCATGATGTATGTATTCTGTTCATACATTTTTTAAGATCATTTTAAGGCTTTATCCCGAAAATGAGATGGAAGTAAATCTCAGGTGGAACACACCACAGGAAAACAATAATGATTAGATATCCACCATTAAAATCCTCCTAAGGCCCACTGTACATTTTATTTGACATCCAATATGTTGATTGGGTCATACATGCGCAGATGAAGGGAAAAGAAAAATATTAGCTTGATCCAAAACTTCTATATCCCCCACTCATTCAACATTGTTTCCTGTAATGTGGTTCAATTGATATTGGAATATACCTCATTTTTTATCTCATATCATAAAATGATCTGTTAAATTACATGGACCGCATGGATGAAATATATACATCATGGTGACGCCCACAGAACACCGACCACAGCAATTGGGAGTAGCCAATCCGTTCCCCAAGATTTGGGTCGACGACGTCGGGAGTGCCAATCTCCAGTGGGGCGTGGATTGGATGTCAGTAGCCAAATCGCTACTGAAGTTACGTCACCAAGCTCTCTGCGGACCCCGCCATTGTGTATGTATTGCATTCACACCGTCCAACCATTTGTAGAGATCGTTTCATGGCATTACAAAGAGAATGAGATATATCTAAATTTCAAGTGGACCCACCAGAGAAAACCACGGGAGCCGTCACACACCCACCGTTGAAACATTTATAAGGCCCACAGTTATGTATTTTTGAGATCCATCTTATTCATAAGTTAACATATCTACCGTTAAAACATTCATAGGGCTCCACAGTGATGTATTTTTGAGATCCATCCTATTAATAAGTTAACATAGAGATAGATGAAGTGAAAAAAAAAAAATTAAAAAAAAAAATCGGAAAACTACCGTGGCCCCTAAGAAGTTCCGAACAGTAAATGTCACTGTCCCCACTATTTTCTATGGTGGGATCCACTTGAACTTTAGATTTATCTCATTCTCCTTGTAACGCCGTAAAATGATCTCTAAAAACGGTTGAACGGTATGGATACAACACATGCATCATGGTGAGGTCTACAGAGCTTGGTGACGTCACTTTAGTAGGGATTTGGCTAATGACCTTGTCAGTTACCAATCCGGGATTAGGTGGGACCCTGGACTCACCCGAGATGGAGGGGCCCTTACTGTAGGGCTCACCTTGATTTATGTACTCTGTATCCGCGCGGTCCATCCTTTTTCAGATTATTTTAGGTCAATATCCTGAAAATGAAGCAGGTTCAATAATCAGGTGGACCACACCCTAGGAAACAGTGGTTATTGACCATTAATGGCCGTAAAAATTTTGGATTAAGCTGATATTTATTTTTTTTCCATTCATCCAGGCTTACTTGACCTTATCAACACATTAGATGGCAAATAAACACTATACAAACATTAAGTTGTGCCCTAAGGAGTTTTTAATGATTGGGCGTTCAATCACCACTGTTTCCTCTGATATGGTTCGTCTAATAATCGGATGTGCTTCATTTTTAGTTAAAAACTTAAAATGATATAGAAAAAGGAGTGAACGGTGTGGATATAGAATACATACACCAAGGTGGGCCGCACCGTCTTGGGTGAGGCCCGGTCTCACCTAATCCGTTCTGGCCAACCTGGAGCCGAGCTGTCTCCGCCATTTCCACTTATCAGTAAATAATAATAATAATAATAATAATAATAATAATAATAATAATAATAATAATAATAAGGATAAGGATAATGATGATTAAGATGGCGATAAGGACGACCACCGGCGACCAGAAATGTTCGGGTGCTTTTAGAGCAATTTTAAACTATAGTGCTACTGCACCTTTGTTCACTTGGGACAGTCTAATTGATCAATTGGGACTGTCTAGTGAAACCAAAACACACATTTAATAGGTTACCGTACAAAAATCTCACCGATCATATGCTCCGATTCATCCTTGATTCAGCCTTATCTTCTACAGCCATTCATTTTCTAAACGTTAGATGGATGGGATGTTTGCAATTGCCTAACAAAAACGACTCCTTAAAACACGATGGGTGCTAACAATAGAGTGATCAAATTATTGATTTAACCTATTTGTGTAAATGAAGTTGGCAATCCACTAATGTTCATATGATTTATATTTGTCAAATCACTGTTATGTTTGCTTAAGAGCATATGGGCTCGTAACTAATTATTCTGTCTAAATGTCCTCGTACAATTAGATGCACATGTAATCCTCCCAGACCCCTCCAGCCTCTCCTAATAATAATAATAATAATAAAAGTGAAATAAATTATGCTGACTTGACTTGCCCCCAAATCATGCATTATTTTAATAATATGTGCAGGTGCGAAAACTGGGGGAGCGGATCAGGTGAGACCCCGATCCAGGGACGTGGGTGGAACCCTTGACTATAGGGCTCACAGGAAACAGTTATTATTGAAATCTCACTGTTAAAAATTTCATGAGTTCCACTGGAAAGTTATATGCCATCTAACTTGTGATTAGGTCACAAACACCTAGATGAAGGGACTACCTAAATATCATCTTGATCCAAAGCTTGTCTGTTTCCTAAGAGGGTTTTTTTTTTTAATGTTAATCAATATTATTTCCAATACAATGGTCCAGTTAAGATTTGGAATTGCTTTAGCTTTCAACATAGATGAATGGCGTGGATGAAGCCACATACATGACAGTGGACCCGACAGGGGTCACATCCCCCTCGGTGTATCCGGGCTCTCACCTAAGAAGCTCCCGATAACGGAATCTAAGCTAGTCGCATCGTACTAGTGATGTTGACTTTCGCGCACTTCCTCATGCTTTGTGGCCTTTTAGCCGATGTATTATAACTCCTGTACCCTTTGGATAGGCCGCCCATTAGTTACTACCCCGCCTGTTCGTAGATCGGGACTGGTTGAGGCTCTGAGGACCAGTACGATGCATGTGTTTTATCCATACCGTCCATCCGTTACTTACCCAAAATAAATCATATCCGAGGCTCAAATGGATCACACCGCGTGAAGTAGCAGTGCTAATGATGCCCATTATTAAAACCTTCTTGGGTTCACTGTGTGGTTTATTTTCCATCCAACCTTTCGACATGGCCGTATGCATGTGGATGTTGTGAAAAAATAAATATCATCTTGATTCCAAAATTTTGTTTTCCCTAAGAAATTTTCAACAGTAAAAATTTAATTCTATTTTTTCCACTGAAGGGCCACTGCATGGTTTATTTACAGCTTACCCAATTTTTTGTCATTTTAGAAAATTACATTAAAAGAGTTATACATGGCATTGCACGATGAAATTTGCGTGACGGGATGCCACAACCATACATGAAAGTTTAACGAAGCTATGGAATGTTAGCTATGTCTTAAAAAGGATGATTAGAATCCAATCAAATTTATTTATTTTAATACATAATTATTTACTTAATACGCTAATTGAACAAATTAAGGTAATATAACACTAAAACTTTCAATCCAATAATGAATCTAATCACATAAACTACAATAAATGTTTCAATCAAACAACTAGTCAATAAATGATGATGTACATATGTATGCGATATGTACTAACTATTAACTCTTATCATTCCTTTAATTATGCATTCATATAATTTGAAAATCAATTATATAAGCATAATTAAAAAAAAGTGCACAAATGATAATATCAAAAAACACATGCATATATAGTAGATCGTTTTCTCTACTCTACTCTTGGCGGATGCACTCTCCCAAAGTGTAACGAATTTCCCTATTAAAGCTTTTAAATTAGGTTCACATTTAACCCTTACAACTATAAACAATAATCTAGTATGTAATCCCGTTGGATGCTTTTACAAGTGACTTTAGTTAGTTTTTCATCAACTAACTAACAACATTGGTTCTAGTCTAAAAACCTACGTTTACTTCCATTGAAGGCTCCTACAGATACTAATATGTACATACTCATGTCTAGTGAATTCGGGCCCACACGAGCCTAGGTCTTGCACAATAACCTATCGAGTTTGGGTTACAAACTCTTACTCCTAATCTTACACAATGAAAGAAAGTAGGAACTCATTAATTGACAATTACTTATTGAATTGAGCCCCTTTGATGTGTTGTCTCGTGTTGCCTGATAGATGCTCTCACATGCTTCAATCAGCTCCTCTTTTGCTCCTACGATCATTGACGTCGATGCTTTACAAAAGCTTTAACTCTAAGATCAAAAACCTTGCATGCGATGCTCCATTGAAGTGATCGAGATGATGAAAGGTTGGTTGAATCTCCTATAACACATGGGAAGGTTGTAATCCTAGGGGATTCACCTAAATATGTCTTCTATATGATTTAGACAAAGGACTTGCCAATAAAATTGAGTCTAATCTCTAAAAAATGGAGTTCAAGCTCATCTCTAAAGTATAGATTGAAATCTTCATTAGAATGTTAATCTAAAGAAAGATGACTTGGAACTAATTGTTGAGGCATAAAAGAGAGAGAGAGAGAGAGAGAGAGAGAGAGAGAGAGAAAAGAGAGAAGAAAGTTCATTACGTAGATTATTGTGCAGAAGTGATTGTTGTGCAGAAATGATCATTATTCAGAAATGAGTCTTATGCGCAGATGACCACACAGTGAAGACCGCACAAAGGGGATCGCACAGTGAAGACCGCACAAAGGGGATTGCACAGCACAGAGGAGTCTGCACGGTGAAGTCTGTACAAAGCAGTCCGCACAATGAAGCCGGTGAAGACCGCGCCATAAAAACCGCACAAAGGGATGTCGCACAATGCCTACGTGGCATATTCACACGTATGAGAGGACTATAAATACCTCATGACCCCTCCAAAGGGGTCATTAGCATCCAATCACAAAGAAGGAGAAGATTATGAAAGAGGAGAGGTAGAGCCTGTACTCATTGTGCGGAAAAGGCGTTGTGCGGCACACAATAAGAGCTAGTGCACAACAAGAGCCAGTGCACAACAGTGCCAGCACACAACAAGAGTCAGCGCACAATAGTGCCCGTGCATAATGGCTTCTTCCAGCGCACAGTAGCCTTTACCAGCGCACAATGGCTTCTGACAGCGGCACAATGGCTTTTGATAGTGCACAATGACTTCTAGCACAACATTTGGAATAGTGTCTTAATGCTTGGTACATGTATGCATCATATTGCTGCTAAATATTTATATTATAATTCATAAATATTATATTTGGAATCAAATGAGAGAATGATGTAAAAGAACTTGTAATGAATAAATGATGTGATTATATTCCTTATTTTCTTTTGTTCATGATTACGTGAATGAGATAATTTTCCAAATCAAATGCATTTGTTTACTTGTCAAAACAAAATAGTGATTTTGTTGAGGACCTTTTTCACTTAAATATTAACCTAAAAAATGTACGAAAGATAATCACAACTGTTTGACACGTTACAGGCGCCAAAATGGTGACTCTCAGTGGGAACATCCTACCTTTTATCTCTAAATAAAAATATAACTTGATTTTAATTACTAATGTTGTTTTACAATATGATGGTCCCAGGAGAAAAGATATTTTAATCAACTAACCAATGATAACCATTCAAAAGAATACAATCTTCTATTTTACTGTGACGGGTTTCGTCATAGATTATGCTGAGAAAGCAGCGTCAACCAAATGTATGGAGCCAAGGGTAGCTGTTACAGTTATAACTGCTTCACTGATTGCGCAGGAAGAAAGATATGACTGGATCGTCATCACTCGTAGAAGGACAAGGACTCAGAATGTCACTGTGATAGAAGCGAATACATCACCGAGAAAAGATGGAGGACCGATAATGCGAAATATTGCCAGGAAACATCCTGAACTTGCTCTGCCGGCAATCTACCCTATGCAGGCAATGACTTCTCCATCCACATAAGATTTTCCTACCTTGCCCGTTAAGAGCTCCAGGTGGACAAGAGAGCAGAAAGGAAAGGCTTTACTGACAAGTCTATCAGGATTGTCACGCCCCAAACTCGAAAACTGAGCTCACAAAATTTTCGATCGCTGAATTCAGCACCGACAGCCTCCACAGTATCCCATTCTTGGCTTCCGGCACCCATATACCAGGTTCCGATCCTGGGATGCTACAAGGAGGATTTCTAATATGATTTAATTCGTAATGAGCATAACCAAAAGCATAACCTACGAACAATAATCACAAGAACACCACCACAAAATCTATTATGATCAAAAACTTTAAGTACAATGCATAGGAAAGGGAAATACAAGATAGTGACAATAACAAAAACTCTAGAAGCTCGGCTGCACGCTCCAACGGTGGCGAGACTAAGGCTGCGTCCTGGCATCACTTGCACGCATCAATTGTGCATAAGCTTATAGAAAGCTTAGAGGGTGGTGAAGTGTGCGCGCAATATAAGCGTGCTCAGAATGCAAGGTCAGAGTAATGCGGAATCATTCTGATGAATACATGAACGCAATCAATCATACCAAGGCTATGCGGTGCAAGATATGAATGCGATCGGCCACATCCAGGCCATGCAATGTAGAATGCAAGTCAAGCATGTCAATCCTCATCATATATCAGTACAGTTCTCATTCTAGATAATCACCGGGGTTTAGTACACTCCAAATGGCACTGCCGCTCTCCAAGCTGCACAGTCCAAGTAAGGGTAAGAAGCCTCACTATTCGCCTGGCCAATAGTCTGTCAATGCCTATCCGGCATGTCGATAGCGGACTCATTCATGAGCTGGTCAAACTCAGCCTAGTATTGCCCCCTACCCTAGGGCGAGTAAGACCACACTCCTTTCCAACCGACCATGACACAGTGGGAGACACGGCCTCCTGGTATTCGGCCCTCGTGCGCTCATATATCCACTCGATCTCGACGTTGGAGTCATCCTCTAGTACCATCGGTTTAAGAATTTTCACCCAGGGACATTTATGGCGTCCTTATGCTAGAACCAAATATTTTCGGTATCCAATCCAGCCACCCATGATGCGTCTGTGGAGGCTTTGGCCCTGATGTCGCTAGGGCATACAACAACTACAATCATACAAATGCAAGTGCATGAGTCACACTACCAGTCATGCAACAGTCCTACGTGTACCATGCACTCATGTAGGGCAACTCCACCTATCAGGGAGCTCATAAACAGTCCGCCAAAGGCATATGCTATGATCAATCACTCCTCATATCAGTCATACATATGATGCGTATGATCATGAATCATGGATCAATACTAAACATGTATATAAGGATGAGCTTTGTATATAACGAAGATGGGCCTAGTCGGCCTACTCACTACAAGTACGGGCCTACCAATGGGCCTCAGGGAGAGTGACAATGCGGACATTTAACCAACATTATCCCGACAATGTGGGCGTTAAACCATCATTGCTCCCAAGGCTTGGCTCACCTTAAATATCATTAACTAAATCGAGGCGGAATCACACATTGCAATGTGCCTTAGGTACATCCCATTGGGCCTCAAATACATCAAATAGGTCGTATCTCATGGGCCTTATATTCATCAAGTAGGCCACCTCAATGAGTCTCACCAATGGGCCTTAGGTACTTTGCAATGGGCTATCACCCATGGGTCTTAGAATGCATTAAAATGAGCCCAATCATATAAGATTTATGTGTATCAAATGGGCCTAATCACATAGGCCTTATATATATCAAA
Source organism: Magnolia kwangsiensis (assembly GCA_037074715.1). NCBI lineage: Eukaryota > Viridiplantae > Streptophyta > Magnoliopsida > Magnoliales > Magnoliaceae > Magnolia > Magnolia kwangsiensis. Next base: position 78,747,459 of record CM073578.1, read on the forward strand.
GTGGGCCTCAAAAATTGGGCCACAAATACATCAAATGGGCCTCGTAACATGGTCCTATATATATCAAGGTAGGCCCTAACAACGGGCCTATGAACATATCAAGATGGCCTACATGCATGGGCCCATATATACCAAAGTGGGCCTCAACATTGGGCCTATATACTTGCCGAGGTGGGCCTAAATGCATGGGTCCATATGCATTCAAGTGGGCCTCAATAATGGGCCTAAAAATACATCAAGATGGGCCTAAATACCTGGGCCCATACTTACCAAAATGAGCCTCATGTGAGGCCCGCCATAATGTTTATTTTCCTATCCAATCTGTTAATACGGTCACATAAATAGAGGGCCCACCAAAATGTTTATTTTCTAGCCAACCTATTGATATGATCACATGGACCAAGGGGCCCACTGTAATGTTTATTTATCATCCAACCTGTTGAAAGGTCACAACGACCACGGAGGGGGGTTGGGCCCATTGTAATATTTATTTGTCATCCAAACCTGTGCATAGGGTCACATGGGTTTGGGCCCACCATAATGGACAGTGTGGATATACAAATCATACATCATGGTGGGGTCGTGCACACACATCACGGTGGGACCATACACACATCACGGTGGGGCTATCAGATGGGGCCCACTGGAATGTTTATTTGCTAAACCTGTTCATAAGGTTACGTGGGCCAGGGGCCCACGGTGATGTTTATTTGCAAACTAACCTATTCATGAGGTCACGTGGATAGGGGGGCCCACGGTGATGTTGTCCACAAATCCAGTCCACCCATTATGTGTGTCCCACCTGGCTGAGGGTCCAGACCAAGTTTCAGCCACATCCAAAATTCAGGTAGGCCCCACCAAGTGTTTTTATATGATTTAGGCATGTCTTCACATAATTTAGATGGTATGGCCCACCTGAGTTTCGTTTATGGCTGATTTTTGGGAACACCCCATAGATAAAGGGGACCCATCAAATGTATGGTGTTGATGCTCGAAACGCATCATGTGGGGCCCACAATTTGGGACCCGTGGGTCAGCCCAGACTGGCTGCCCGCCTGGCGCAGGCGCTGCCTGCGGCGCTTGCAGCAGCAGACGCTGCTGCCTCCTCTCCTTTCTTTTTTTTTTAAAAAAAAAACACAAATTTCTATGGTTTTTGGAAGGTGAGGCCCACCTTGGACAAATCCGACCCAGCCAATCACTCCAACGACTCAAGACAAGCCAAAAGAGTCCAATATACGGTATGATCTGGCGAGAAAAAGAGATCAAGGTGTGTTTTAATGGCAAACACTTCTATTTCCTATGATATGGCCCGCTAGAGAATGGGATCGGCTTCATTTCTTGGTTCAGTGGCTAAAATGAGCTGGGAAACGTAATGGACGGCTCGAATTATGTACATAGACTAAAGTGGGGCCCGCATGAGTGGTCCACCCCAAATACTAATTTAAATAATATTTTATTTTATTTTGTTATCCACCAGTGTACGCCCAAGCTAGCACACGCATTCCATAATATGCGTCCAGCATCCCTGGACGCTGACGGCGTGGATAGTCACGATATCATGGTGGGCCCCACACATACGTGGCCCACCATATACCTATATATATGTATATATATATATAATATAATGTTAATATAATATAATATATATTACATATCATTTCACCTAAAATGTGGTGGGCCACACCGTTTGATGGATGGAATAGATTTATCATGAATTGGTGGGGCCCACTTCATTTTAGGGGAAGGATAAAGAGAGAGAAAGAGAGAGAGAGAACAAGAGAAAGACGGTGATGGAGAGGAGGGACCCCGCCACTATGGGCCCTCCATTAATACAACACATACATCAAGTGGGTCCCACAATAAGTGGACCCTTAAAATTAAAAATGAACGATGGATCACCCACCTTTAGGCCTTCTTTTTACTCCCTTAGGCTTGTAAGCTCCTTGCCTTCTCTTTTAACGGTGGATGATGGACTTTTGATGGTGAGGATAAGAGATGAGAAGGTGGGCCACACTTGGCCTTTGGGATTTGCTTGGGATGGCTTGGACGTATGGAGTTTTCATGGAATTTTGGGAGTTGCTTGAGAGGTTGAGAAATGAGAAAGAGAGTGAGGTGATGGGTGAAAAAGGATGGGTGAGGTGTGATAGGTGATGAGTTTGGTGATGGATGAAGTGATGTGAGAGTTGACTTTGGGTTGCTTGTGTAAGAGAGAGGTATGGGCATAGCATGGGTTAGTTGTACTTGACTTGATGTGTGATGTGTACTTGATTGATCAGACATCTCTAGAGATTCCCTCGTAATTCGTGACGCGCGGTGTTTTCTTCAAATTGAACGCGGGCCTACATCTCCTACCCTGGGTATCGGGTCGGTACGCAAGTCGCGGCGATGGCGCAGTCGCTATGATACAGATTTCGGGTCGAGTTGACTCTGATATGCGGGACTCGGCTTAGGTTCGCGCGTAAACGTCAGAAACGGGTCGAGGATTGTGGAATTTTGACTGGAAGGACCGTGGAGGCCAACGGAACGGTACGGACTAGGACACTAGTCTTATAAGGATTCACATCACCAATCTCTATCTTCCCGATCAGTCGGTTACTCCAGAAATGCACAAAGAGTATATGAGTCTCCTCTTTCGGCGACTCCTATAACGTCAATACACTCTCATTCAGTGTCGACCACTGCCTCATCAGGGAATGGAGAAGCTACCATTCACATGGCCTGTCATGCCCCAAACCTGAAAATCGGATTCATAGGAATCCCGATCGCCGAATCCGGTGCCAACAGCCTCCGCAGTGCCCCATTCTCGGCTCCTGGTAATCATATGTCAGATTTCGATCCTGGGACCCTATAAGGAGAATTTTCAGAATAAATTTTTTATTAATGGAGCATAACCACAAGCATAACCAAGTCACAAAACAACATCACCGCATATTCACTATATCAAAAACTTTAAGTACAATAGGAAAGGAAAATACAAGGTGAACAAAAAGCTCCAAAAAGTCCTGATACGCACTCCTACCTCAGCACTGCTGCTGTCCAACGCTACCTGCACGCAACTGTCATGCATAAGTTTACAAAAGCTTAGAGGGTGGTGTAAGTGTGTGCGTAAGGCAAACGCCAAGTGTACAATATCAGAGTGATGCGAAAGTATGCGGTAAGTCCATGAATATAATCAACCATATCAAGGTTATGTAATGTAAGGCATGAATGGTATCGGCTATACCAAGGCCATGCGATGCGAGACATGAATGTCATCGGCCACACCGATGCAATGCAAGGCCTACATAGCCGAATGTCATATGCGAAATGCAATCCAAACAAGTCGGTACTCATCAAGTACAGTTCCTCTCTGGATATCACCAGGGGTCTAATACACTTCGCAGGGAGTGTCACCTCCCTAGCTGCACAGTCAAGCAAGCGGAATAGACCTCACTATCCTCCTGACTAGTAGTCTGTCAATATCTACCCGACTCATCGATAGCGGACTCATTTGCAAGCTGGTCAAACTCAGCCTAGCTTATAGCCCCCTCACTCAGGCAGATAAGGCCACACCCCCTTCCAACCGACCACGACACAGTGGGAGATGCGGCCTACTGGTATTCGGCACTCGGGCGCTCGTGTATCCACTCAGTCTAGACGTTGGAGCATCTCCTGGTACCAAAAAGGTTCTGAGACTTTCACCCAAGGACATCCTAAGTACCCACAGTGTTAGAACAAAGTATTTTTAATATCCGATACGGCCATCCACGATGTACCTGTGGAGTCACGGCCCTGATGTCACTAGGGCGTGCAGTGATCAAGTCACACATATGCGAGATGCATGAATCACACGTCAAATCATGCAAAAATCTAGCGCGTACTACGCGATCATGTAGGGCACTCTGTCTCATAATGAGTCCCGTAAATGGTTTGCCAATGGCGTATGACATGATCAGTCACTACTCATATCGAGCATACATATGATGCGTATGGGCATGAGTCATGGGATTATACTAAGCATGTTATAAAGTGATGAATATTAACGAGTATGGGCCTATCAATGGGCCCTAAGGAGAGTTACAATGCAGACATTTAACCAACATCGTAATTACAATGTAGACGTCAAACCATCATTGTTCCCTAGGCACGACCCGCCATAAATATCATTACATGAACCATGGAAAATCACACATTGTAATGGACCCTAAGGACATCCCATTGGGCCTCGACCCATGGGCCTTAGATACATCAAATGGGCCGTATCACATGGACCTTTCATTCATTAAATGGGCTGCATTAATGGGCCTCACCAATGAGCCTTATGTACAATGCAATGGTCCTTGACCCATGGGCCTTGAAATACATCAAAGTGGGCCTCACAACTTGGGCCTTACATGCATCAAATGGGCTTAATCATATGGCCTTATCAAATGGGCCTAATCCATGGGCCTTATACATGTCAAATGGGCTTAATCCCATAGGCCTTATTCATGCCAAATGGGCTTAATCCCATGGGCATTATATATGTCAAATGGGCCTAATCCCATGGGCCTTACAGATGCCAAATGGGCTTAATCCCATGGGCCTTACATATGCTAAATGGGGCTTAATCCCATGGGCATTTATATGTACACCAAGGTAGGCCTCAATGGATGGCCATAGGTAAATCAAGATGGGCCCCATACATATGTCAAGGTGGGTTCCATTTGAACTTTAAATCTGCCCCACTCTTTAGCTCATGCACTAAAATGATCTACCAAATGGTTGGGGGAAAATAGGAGGTAGCACGTGCATCAGGGTGGGTCCCACCAGTCGTCCAGCAGCCAAAGGAAGTGGCTGGACGGGCATGGAAATACATACAGTGGTGTGGCCTCCACCGTCCGTACGGACGGTAGTAATAAAACACATATATCATTGTGGGTCCCATGTGGGACCCACCATAATGTTTATATGACATCCAACCCGTTGATAAGGTCCACAGACCTGGATGAAGAGAAAAAAAAAACAAATTTCATTTTGATTCCAAAACTTCTATGGGCCCAAAAAGGGTTTCAGTGGTAGACGTGCAATCTCACTGTTTCTTACAGTGTAGGCCACCTGAGCTTTGGATGAGCCTCATTTTTGGAGAGGGCCCACCTCAGAGAGTGGGCCACCTTGTGGACAGGTCAGATGGAAAATAAACATCAAGGTGGGGCCCACACGGTCAGCCGTGGGACCTCCTAGCGTCCGCTTGCCCGTCACGTGTGGACGGTACCTGCACTGGCAGCAGCAACAGCTGCTGCCTCTGTTTTGTTTTTTTTTTTTTTTTTTGAAATCGTGAAATCCCACGGTTTTTCCTGTGTAGGGCCCACTTCAAGTAGATCCAATCCAGCCATTGGATTCCACAGCTAAAAAAAAATCTAAAGACTCCAATATTGAATATATTTTGGAGGTATAGAAATATCAGAGTGCATTTTAATGGTGAAAACCATCGTTTTCTATACTGTGGCCCACCAGATACTCGGATCACCTTCATTTTTCGGTTCATCGGCTAAAATAATCTAAAGAATGGAATGTATGGCGTGGATTGAATACATACATCAAGGTGGGGCCTGCTTGAGTGACACACTCCAATGGCTTGTAGAATCAAGCCAATATTTGTGTTTTCCTTCCACGTCCAGCGTCCAGACGCTGGACGTTTCTTTTTTTTCTCTGTTTATGTAGGCCACCACAAGATGGATGATACATCTAGGATGGGCCCCACTCATGGATGGCTTGGATAAAATACATATTTCATGGTGGGGCTCATTCAAGTGGGCCACATGGCCACATCAACATACAAGGAAAATAAAAATAAAAAAGAAAGGGAGAGAGAGAGAGTAAAAGAGTGGGACACGCATGATGGAGGGACCCCGACACTATGGGCCCTCCGTTTCAACCATCCAATCATACATCAATGGGTCTCATTGCATATGGGCCTTCTAAATAAAAGATCAACGGTGGAGATCCCTCTCCATCCAAAATGAACGGTCTATATGACCTCTTTAATGCAAGAAAGTAAACATCATGATGGGGTCCATGGAGATTGGCCCCATCATGGAATGATTTTGATGATCAAGATGGGCCATCGGCCACATCTTAGGGTCCAAAGTGAGATCCATACCATTGATCGGTAGGCCTCATTTGGCCCCTCTTAAAAACATGAAAAAGTAGTCTATGGAAGCACCCACCACTTGATCTTCTTGGTCCGTTGGAAAGTTACTCTTCTAGAGCTTCACTTTGATGGTGGAGATGGAAAATGGATGGCTAGGATTAGAGCTTTTGGGATGAGAAGTGGGCCACCAAAATCACATTTTCTCTCATGGGAAGAGCTTGGACGTGGGTTCTCTTTTGCTTGCTTGGGAATGTGTTAGGAAATGAGAGAGAGAGAGAGAGTGAGAGAGAGAGAGAGAGAGAGAGAGAGAGTTGTAAGAGAGATGAGGGATGGGTGTGATGGGTGAAAGGGTGAGGTGAGTGATGGATGTGGTACTTGACATGTAAGGTGGTGTAAGAGAGAGGGTGAGAAAGAGTTGACTTTGGTGGTTGCTTGGGGATGGGGTGAAAGGTGATGTGTACTTGACATAAAGTGATTGATGGATTGATGGAGTGATTGATTAATTGATGGATTGATGGGACATATTGTAGAGATTCTTTTGGGATTGCAAACGTGCGACGTTTTCTCGAAATAAATGTCGGCTCACATCTCTTAGTCAGGTTATCGAATCGGTACATGAGTCGCGGCGTTGGAACCGTGGCGACGATGCGGTCGCAATGATATAAGTCTCAGATCAAGTCAACTCAAACGTATAGGATACGACTTACGGTTGTGCGTAAACGTCGATTACAGGTCACAGATTGCCAGAATTCGACAGGAAGGATCGCGAGAGTCAATGCAATAGTACAGACTAGGATACGGGTCTTACATGGCTGGAACAAACCAAGGGTCTTCTCTAACTACAGAGGATCGAATCGCTGAAATGGTAGAGGCATAAAAAGCACTAATGGAAGAATTTAGAAACATTCGAGAGGCCTTAGGAACTCTTGCACACAATGTAGCCCGAATGGCTGCACCCCCAGTGACTGATAATGCAAATGAACGAGAACAACACCTCGAAGGGTCGCAGCTGCCGAGGACAGGGTCACATGGATCTGCTCCCACGATGAGAGCAGTGACACAGGAAGAAGTACGATAAGTCGTCGAAGAAGCGGTTAGGTCAGAAAGAGAACGTGAGGGCACAAGGAGATTCAGATATCGAATGTTGTACCTGAGGGAGGTAGAAGATATCCCATTCCCGAACAATTTTAAGCATCCTGACTTTCAAAAATTCAACGAGGACGGATCACCAGAAGAACACCTGATGCATTTCATCACTAGTATGGGCAATTTCTCCATAGTGCCCTAATATTGCATCCGATTATTTGGGTCTTCTGTGAGAATAAAGCGTTCAGGTGGTATTCTAGCTTAACACCTGGGTTGATAAGAACATGAGAACAGATGCAAGACGAGTTCATGTCAAACTTCTTCTCATCAGAATGTGATGTCAGTATCATAGAACTGGCATCGGTGCGACAAAGAGAGGGGGAGCTAGTGGAAAATTTTATAGATAGATGGAAGACCTTGGGAGCTTCTTGCAGGAAATTTCCAGAAGAAAAAGAATAGGTAAAAATGTACCTAAACTCTATGAAAACTAGAGTAACATTTGGACTCACTAGTGCTGATATCAGAACCTTCCGCGACTTGGCTACAAAAGTACACGCTCTAGAACTGATGACTCGAAAAATGCCGGCGTTCAATTATGAAATGGTCAGAAGAGGATCCCAGAAGTTTATCACAAATGTGGTTGAGCGTGAAACGATATGCCATGACACGAGAGAAGCAAAGGGCAAAAAGACAAAAAGGAAGGAAGAGTCAAATTGCCTCAGAGGAAGGTTTTACGACAAAAGACCCCAATCATTGAATTCTCACGAGGGTTTTGCATTTGAAAGAGAGGATGTACTCCCTATGATGAATTAATTGTTAAAAGTCGGAATAATTGAATTCCCATGTCGAAACATCCCAAAGAAGCATCTAAAACAAAGGAAAGAGACTTTTGTCACTATCATCAATTAGTAGGGCATCCAACAGAAAACTGTTATACATTGAAGTGTATTATACAAAGAATGATAAACAGGGGTGAGATAATAGTTGGGAAAGAGAAAGAAAGAGACAGAAGAGCGACAACAAACATGCTTACCTTGTAAGAAGATCATCGGGGTAGGACAAGGGTGGATAATCAGAAGACAATGGAGAAAGTTGCAGTGACTACCTTGTGATCAGGAAAGATGATGACCAGTCCGCCAAATTCGAGAAGCGAAAAACTAAAGACAGAAGCGGTCAAGAATCACGCCAACAATGATAACAGTAGCGAAAATGAAAAGAGGAAGGAGAAAGGGACAGTGACTTATGACATTATAAGCCACTTGAAAGGCATTCCAGCTCAATTGAGTGTCTATGATGCTCTAAAACTGTCAGAAGACTCCCGAAAAAGCTTGATTAAAGCCTTATCTAATGAAGGTATAAGGGGAGTGTTGCTGACTGTGATGGAGAATGAGAAATGAGAAGATTGTATGCCAGTTATCTCCTTCTCTGATGAAGACCTGGTTTGTGAGGGGGAACATAATATACTGTTGATGATAATGGGCCATATTCGTGGTAAACAAGTAAAACAAATAATGCTCGATAATGGGTTTGCTATAAACCTGTTACCATTAACAATGCTGAATGAATTAGGTTATCGATGCTCGAACCTACGCCCTAGTGGAATGATGATATAGGGCTTTAATCAAGATGGATAGCATGCGCTTGGAAAAATCACAATAACTCTGGAGATAGGAGAATTGACTACAAACGTCGTCTACCATGTTATAAATGCAGTGACTACATATAATATTCTTCTAGGAAGACGTGGATGCATCAATATGGCATCATACCTTCTACCCTGCACCAGTGTTTCAAATACTATAAAGACGGGGTGCAACACAAAGTATTAGCTGATGCAAGACCATATATAGAAGCGGAGGCATTTTTCGCAGATGCGAGTTATTATGATGCATTTGCTAGCGAGGAAGGAAAGGAGAATGATAAGAAAGGCTCCAAAAAATGCCTACATAGAAATAGTAAAAGAAAAGGAAGCAAAGTTATCCGTAACAGAAAAGGCGAAAGAGAAGTTCTATTTTGTTCCGAAACATCTGCAATAGCTAGGACAGCCGTCGCTAACATTACTATCGCCAGAACAATTAGAAATTCTACAGTCAAATTACACAGAACTGCTCCCATATGTTGAAAGGAGTAAGCCATTTCCTCTCATTCTGAAAAGATTTCATGTTAAGTTCAGTGCAAGATATCCAGAGCCGATCGAATTCTTTACTCCCTCAGAAATGAAGAAAGATGAAGCAGTTGACAGTAGTGTGGGAAATGAAAAATTAACACCCAAAGAGCTTGAAAGATATGCTTGGCGAGTTAGAAAATCATGAAGAAAATAGGCTTTAACCACGAAGAACATGTTGGCTTAAATTATGGAAAAGGAATTCAGATTCCAATCGGGGTGAATCAGAAGAAGCGAGAAAAATTCTAAGGACTAGGGGCAAAATCTTCAGTGAATATGGTAACAGTTGAACAGATAGAAGAAACAGGCCTTGATATAATCGGCAAGCCTGAGATAGCTTCAAAGCAGATGGAGGGTGGGGGGCAGCTGGCAATTGACAATTTGAAAGAGATAAATTTGGGAACGGAGAAAGAATGCGGAATGCGTTCATAAGTGTTAGTTTATTAGAAGAAGAAGCTTATCATATGTTAGTCTCCTGAAGGAAAATTAAGATGTCTTTGCTTGGACGTATGCGAAAATGCCAAGTCTAGAGCCGATAGTGGCGATGCATCGGTTAAATATCTCTAAAGACAAAAGGCCCATCAAGTAAACACGGCGTCAATTTCACCCAAATTTGGTTCCCAAGATAGAAGAAGAAATAAGCAAACTGATAAAGGTCAGATTCATCAGAGAAGTTAAATACCCCAAGTGGATATCAAATATATTCTCAATAAAGAAAAAGAATGGACAGATCAGGGTTTTCTTCGATTTCAGAGATTTGAATGAAGCATGCCCGAAAGATGATTTTCCATTGTCGATAACTGAAATGTTGGTGGACAGTACTACGCAGTATGTTGTCATGTCCTTCATGGATGGTTACACTAGTTACAATCAAATACGAATGGCACCTGAAGATGAGGAAGCGACGGCTTCAAGAACTCCATTGGGGATACATTATTATAAGGTCATGTCGTTTGGTCTCAAGAAAACAGGGGCGACGTATCAAAGGGCAATGCAAAATGCATTTCAAGGCATGATGTATAAGCATGTTGAGTGTTATGTGGATGATTTGGTGGTCAGGTCGAATCATCACGAGGAACACCGTGAACATCTGGCTTCAATCTTCCGCCGAATAAAAAAGAAACAGTTAAAGATAAACTCGGCCAAATGTGCGTTCGGAGTATTATCAAGAAAATTCCTTAGTTTCGTGGTGAGACACAAGGGTATCGAAATAGATATAGAGAAAGTTAGAGCTATTCAAGATATGTCACTTCCGAAAATGTTGAAAGAGTTAAAAATCTTACAGGGAAGTTAGCATATATCCACTGTTTCATCTCGAACCTGATAGGAAGATGTCAGCCGTTTTCTAATCTGATGAAGAAGGGAGCAGAATTCATATGGGATAAATCCTGTTAGAATGCCTTTGATTCAATAAAAGAATTGTTGAAACAAGTTCCAGTATTAATGGCCCCAGTGAAAGGAAGACCTCTCATTTTGTATATATTAGTGACCGAGAATTCACTAGGAGCCTTGTTGGCACAAGTGAACGAAAATGGGAAAGAACCGGCACTAAATTATTTATGTCGAACATTGATCGACACAGAATGCAATTATACACCCATCGAAAGAATATGCTTGGCATTAATATTTGCAGTTCATAAATTAAGGCATTATTGTTTGCCTCACGACATAACTTTGAATCTCGAGCAGACCCCATCAAATTTTTGATGACAAGACCAATGTTGTCAGGAAGGTTGGCAATGTGGATGTTGCTGTTGTCAGAATATGCAATCGCGTAAGAACCAGCGAAAGCAGTAAAAGGACAGGTAGTGGTAAATTTTCTAGCTGCTCATCCTGTGACAGACAGAGAAACCATCTTCAATGAGTTTCCTGATGAACAGGTTATAATGACAGGGTCGCCAAAAGTGTGGCAAATGTTATTTGATGGAGTGGCTCGGGCAACAGGGGCAAGTGTCAGAGTAATATTCATTACCCCCTAGGGTGATTTTTTGCCTTATTCTTTTATGTTAGGTACTGCATGTACAAATAATGAAGCTGAATACAACGCCCTTATCATTGGGATGGAGATAGCAGGAGAACTGAAAATAAATTATCAACTTATGTTGGACGGTGACAGGAAATGGCCGCCAGAATGAAAACACCTATTGATGACGAGGAGCAAATCTACACGATCATCTACTTAGCAAACCCAAGTATCTCTGGATACTTCGTCTCCTATCCATATACCAACTTTACCCAACTCATCCGTGTTGGGGAACAAGTCAAAGCCGGAATAAGAGTTGAGACAATCTCCCCTTGGTGGAAGGAATGTCTACTGGATATGAGAACGGTAATAGAAGTGTTCCTAACCTCTTTTCAACAGAAGAAGACAATCTTGTTACCTCTACCCAAGGCGCTCAATTCGCCCCTCAAGAGGAGCAATGGCAACAACAACAACAACAACCTAAGGAAAATGCACAAAACTCATACAAGTAATGATGGGCAAGAAGTTTACTCCCTTGGCACAAACATACAGTCAGATCATAACAATGTTGGTGCAAAAGCCACTTCTGACATTACTTCAACCTCGACTTTCGCCACATCCCCTACTTGCAATCTACTATGAAAATGAGTATTGCGCATATCATCAGTCTCTTGGCCATCGAACCGACCGTTATTTTACCTTGAAACACGTGGGCCAGGATTTGATTGAAAGCTAGAAGATTGCGATCACCCCTTAGGCTAACACTACGGCTTTAACCAAAATCCTCTGTAATTCTCTACCACCATATAAAGTATGCCCTAGCTCATTAGGAACCCCTACTAACAAAATCAATCAAGGAGAGCCACCCTTGGTTAATCCAGTTCATGCATCTATTCAATCACTACCAGCCCAACAACAATACCCCCAAGTTTACAAGGGGCACACCCTGTCAATCCAATCTCTTCGCTCTTAAATATACAAGGGGCATCTCCATCTAGTCCAATCTTCATGCCCCAAGTCTACAAGGGGCACACCCTGCCAGTCTAATCTCTTCGCTCTTAAATATGCAAGGGGCATCTCCATCCAATCCAATCTCTATGCCCCCAAGTCTACAAGGGGCATACCCATTCAATCCAATCTCCATGGCCCCGAGTCTACAAGAGGCATGCCCAGTCAATCCAGTCCATACATCTTCCGCCTTGCAAGGGGCACCACCTGCCTATTCGCCCCCTACTTCAACCGTCATGCTCCAAGAAAATGCCCCTTCCTCAATCAACATACCGCATGCCATAACAAAATCAGGGCCTAACTTCAATCATGCAGTGACTTTCCAGGAAGGACATTCTGCTACTTAAAGAGATTTGTTTAGCTCTACTTAGTCTTCAATCCTTCAAGAGAAGAGTCTATGACAAATTGTTCCCACCTCTAGGAGAAATGTCAAGGAAGAGATTAACGTCGAGATCTTGATTAGTCCCAAAGCACCAACCATCACTTTTCAGGTCTTTAACATCACAACTTCATTTCATCTCCTCCTTGATCGGTCTTGGATCCATAGAGTCAAGGCTCTCTCTTCAATTCTTCACCAAAATGCCAACTACATTTTTAGAGACAAGGCGCTAACCATTCTGGATGATCATAAAAAAATCTTTCCGATAGAAGCAGTCAACCATCGAGAGCTAGATATCCCGATTACAGACATACAAGCTTCGATGAGTATATTTCATACCATAGTCTTAATTTCGAACTGTGAATTGCATACCTCTTGCATGTCCCATCGGATTAAACTATGTCTTCCCTCCAGTCGAGCACCAACATTTTTATTATCAGCTCGAATATCAAGAGAATGCAGGCATGAGAGGACTGAAACATCTACCTCCTATAAGTGAGAGAGCAAAGCATAGATTTATCAAAGGAGGGCAAGATCAGTAAGAGGTGGATGATCCCTTCATCCACACATCAATCATATCCATCAGAGAAAGGATCATTTGTTCAGCTGGAAGGTCGAGATCCACTGTGGAGGATCAAATGAGCGAAATGAGTCTAACTGAAAATGACTCATACAAGGGGCAAGAATTACCCCTGACTGACTGGATCACAGTCTAGATCCTACCTAAGCTGAAAGAATTCAAAGGCTCACAATGCATCGGGGAAGATCTAAGGAAAGTGACATCCAACATCAACTCAAAGCCCAATCCCAAACTCATCACGACATTCGGGCACGACAATGAGGGCCCACCTATTGATCCGTTTGGCCCTGCCTCTTAAGAGAAGGGAGTGCTGGGCAATAGCTGGTTCACAGTCCCCAAGACGGCACAATAAAAAAAATTAAAAAAGAGAGAGAAGTGTTTGGCTCCTCGAGCCAAATCAGGCAATCCCTGGTTCACATCACCGTCTTTCATAAAAAAATTAATAAAAATCAGAAAACTTCAAAAAGCCAAAAACAATAGATATTTTCAAAATCCTAAAAAAAAAAAAAAAAAAAAAAAAAAAAAAAAAAAAAAAAAAAAAAAAAAGAAAATTTCCAAAAGCCAAAAACATTAGATATTTAAAAAATGTCAAAAAATCATATATTTGCCAAAATCCAAAAAAAAAAAAAAATTAGAAATTTCTCGAAACAATAAAAAATCTCTAAAAATCAGAAGCAATAATGTGTCAGGTGTGTCTGTCAAAGCACCTGAGTTTTAAAGTCAACTCGTATGATTTCGATCTAAAGTTAGACTTTAAACTCATGGTTTTGAACAAAGCCCACGATGGGGAAAATAATTATCCAACTCTCATGTCACGCCTTAAAACCAGAAATCGGATTCACAGGAATCCTGATCACTGAATCCAGTGCCGACAGCCTTTGTAGTACCCCATTCTTGACTCTCAGCGCCCATATGCCAGATTCCGATCCTGTGATCTTATAAGGAGAATTTTCAACATCAGTTTATCTCATCATAAGCAAAACCACAAGTTTACCCAAACTAAAAAAAAAAGCGACATCATCATCACATATCCACTAATATAAACATTTGAATATCATGCTGAAAGGAAAATACATATGTAAAAATTAAAGCTTCAGATGTCAGCTACATGCTCTAAGCTCCACGCTGCTGCAACCTAACATTACTTGCATGCATCTATCATGAATAAGCTTATAGAAAGCTTAAAAGGTGGTGTAAGTGTGTGCACATGGTAAGTGTCAAGTATTTAACACAACGCCATAATCATACAATGTCGGAAATACTAGTAAGATCATGAATCATACGATATCCAAGTAAAGCGAAAATACTGGTAAGATCATGAATCATACGATATCCAAGTAAAGCAGAAATACTGACAAGTCCATGAGTCAAACAATATCAGAGTACGTGATATAGATCAGCTTTACAAATGAGTCATAAAGAGCCAAATATCAGATGGCAAAGATGCAATGCAATATACAATTCCTGATGAGTTCAAGAATACCATTGCCATATCTAGACCAAATAAATACAGAAACATAGTAACCCAAAATGTCATATGTTATGGATGTAATGTAATATGCGGTGCGAATGGAATGACCATACTAAAGTGTGAAATGGGGATGATAGTACGTAGTATTGTAAGCTATGGGGTCCATCACAAGGGACTTCTATCCAAACCAATCTCATACCTAAATTTAGATAATCAGACTCAATGTGGTAAACTCCTGATCTCAGGTTAATCGCACGCCCCAACCGAAATCCTAGTCATTGTGAAGGTACACGTAACAAATAGTTGCACATCATCAGCCTGAGTGGATAGTGAATGAATGAATGAATGAGTATGCAAATCGCCGCCCACTGATGCGCGACCATGCAAGTAAAAGAGACCTCACTATCCGCCTAACCAGTAATCAGCTAATATCTACCCGGCACGTCAATAGTGGATCCATTCATGAGCTGGTCAAATTCAGCCTAGCTATACCCCCTATGCTCGGGCGGTAAGACCACACCCCCTCCCAACCGACCATGACACAACGGAAGACGCTGCCTCCTAGTATTCGACACTTGGGCTCTCATGTATCCACTCGGTCTCGACGTTGGGGCATCTCTTGGCCACGAAGGTTTAAGGACTTTCACCCACAGACATCCAAAGTACCCAAATGCTCGAATGGCCATCCATGACATGCCTGTGGAGGTCACAACCCTGATGTCGCTAGGGTATACAGTAATCACAATCACACAATGCAAGATGCATGAGTCATGTATTCTAATCATGCATCAATCTTATGCATACCTGCTCTCATGTGGGATAACTCTACCTATCAGTGAGTCTCATAGACCATCTGTACTATAGCATATGCAAGGGTCAATCACATCTCACAATAAACATGCAGATGATGCATATGGGCATGTATCATGATGTTATATTGTCACATACTCATAATCGGTATCAATAACCGGCATCAACAATCAACCTCGATAATGTGGACATTTAACCAACATTGCTCCCAAGGAATAACCCACATAGAGCCAAACATATAATGGTCTCACGGCCTCACACAAAGGCCTAATATACAACACAATAAGCCTTACTCAAGGGTCACATATACACAACAAGTGGGCCCTGCTCATGGGCCTCAAATACATGACATGTGGGCCCTACACATAGATCTCAAATACATCAAATGAGTCATGCATCATGGGCCTAATACATATCACAATAGGCCTTGTCCATAGGCCATGAATACATCACAATGGGCCTTGCCCATGGGCCATGAATACATCACTATGGGCCTTGCCCATGGGCCTCAAATACATCACAATGGGCCCCATTACATAAACCTCTTATTCATCACATTAAGCCTTAAACACAAGCTGCATATACATCACACAGGCCGAATACACATCAGAATGGGTCTCAACTACGGGTCGCACATACATCATATAGGTCTCGACAATCGCCCTTGACAATCGAAATCAACCTCGTCAATCGAAATTAGCCTCAGTAATCAGAATTGGCCTTGATAGTTGACCTCGACTATCGAAATTGGCCAATACAATCAGCCTCAACAAATTGGAATCAGCCTCGATACTTGACCTCGACAATCAGGATCGGCCTATACAATCAGCCTCGACAAATCAGAATTAGCCTCGATACTCAGCCTGGATAATTAAAATTGGCCTATACAATCGGTCATGATAATTAACTTCGATCACAAATAGGCAATCGGCCACGATAATCAAAATCGATCGATAATCGGCCTCGATAATCAGAGTCAGTAAATTGGCCATGTCAATTGGAATTGGCAATCGGTCACGATAATCGGCCTTGATCACTAATCAGCAATCAACCATGACAATCAGAATCGATTGATAATCGACCTCAATAATCAGAGTTGGCAAATCGACTACGTCAATCGGAATTGGCAATCGGTCACGATAATCGGCCTCAATCACTAATCGGCAATCGGCAATCGGCCACGTCAATCGGAATCGATAATCGGTCATAATAATCGGAATCGGTAAGAATGGGTCTAATGAGGCCTAATGAAAGGTCACAATGTGGACATTCAACATCATTGCCCATCAATATGGATATTTAACTAACATTACTCCCAAGGAGTGGCCCACATAATCATCATTACATACATCATGGCAAAATCACATATCTCAATGGGCCTTGAATATACAACAGGTGGGCCCTACACCTAGGCCTCATATACATCACATTAGCCCCTCATATACGTCACGTCAGGCCTTGCCAAAGGTGACGAACACATCACAGTGGGCCTCCTCACGTAGGCCATATACACATCAATGCAGGCCTCGCCAAATGAGCCACAAATGCATCATAATGGACCTCATATTTGTGCTCAGGTGGACCCCATCATATGGGCCTTAAATACAAGGAAGGTGGGCCCTATCACATGGGCCTCAAATATAAGGCAGATGGGCCCTCTCACATGGGCCTCAAATATACATTATGATGGGCCTCATGGATAAACCGCACCAATGGGCCTCAAGTGGGCTTGGATTACACCAAAAATCATTTCAATAGTTGAAGGTGTATCATGTGTATCACTATACACTATCATTCCATGGGGCACATGGCCCACTAATGATGATCAGCACTGTCCAAACATTGTCTAAGTAAATAAGCACCATCCAAATATTTCTCATTTAAATCAGCACCATCCAAATATTGTCCAGCACCATCCAACACTATCTGGACGGTGTGAATGAAATAAATACATCATGGTGGTGTCTTACCATCCCACGTCCAGATGAACGGTGTGGGATCAAAATATACATCATAGTGGGTCTTTCAACAGATGGACGACATATATCACGGTGGGGTCCTCGCAGATGAGTGGACAGTGTAGATTTAAATCCATACGTTAGTGGGTCCCACAGGACTTGGGACGTTAAGACAGTAACTAGTGTGAGGTACCCAGCCATTCGGTCCAGTAGGTGGGTCCCACATGGGGCCCACCACACACACACATATATTTATACCATATATGCATATATAATATAATATTATATTATTAATATATACATTTTATATATATGCAGGGGTGCAGCGTCCAGATCTGCTAGATTAACTGTGTGGATATAAAATAGAGACATCAGGGTGGGTCTCACATGCGTGGCCCACCAGGGATGTGGATCTGCCTCACGTCCAGATAGATGGTGAGGAGAATGCATATATCAAGGTGGGTCCCACACTCATGGCCCACCAAAGATTTGAATCTGCTTCATTGCAGTCTCCAGCCTTTGGACGAACTCACCAAAAGAATGGACGGTTAATATGCAACACAAACATCAAGATGGCTACTCCAAGCTCCTGCCCGTCCCAGCTAAAAGGATGGACGGTGTGGATGGAAAACATCCATCTTAGGGTCCACGTGCTGCACTCAGCTCGTCACCAAGGTGGGCCCCACATGCACTTTCAAAATGGTAGGACGGTTTGGATTAAACACAACCTCATGATGGGCCACTTGCTAACGTTAATCCAATGGCCCACCGTTCCCAAATAGACAGACGCTTGGATATACAACAGATACATCAAGGTGGGTCCCACCTCCACACGTGTGGAGTGGATCCCACGAGCAGGGATGGAGTATAAAACACATGCATTCGTGTTGGCCCCACTGCACATGCTGCGTCAGTACAGCATCCTGCTGCTGTGAGGGACCCACCGTCCCATGCTGCTGGACGGTGAGGCAAAACACATCAAGGCCCATGTCCCATGCACATGGACGGTGTGGATCTAACACATAACTCATGGGTGGGTCCCACGTGGGGCCCACCAGAATATAATAATATTATATATGTACTATTATTTTATTATTATTATTATTATTATTATTATTATTTTAAAAATTAAATGAATAAACACATACATCTAGTGGGCGTCCAGCGTCCAGAGGGTCGGAGGTCTGCCCAATGGACGGACTGGATTCACATGCATCAAGGTGGGCCCCACCATCATTTGCTGGGTTTAAATCTACCAACCTTGGGCTGCGTTAGATCCACCATCCAGATGAACAGTGGGGATATACAGCTCATCCATCAATGGGTGGGGTCCACGTAAGTGTGGCCCACTGTTTTGGATTAAAGTGATATTTATTTTTTTCCTCTACGTCCAGTCCTGCTGACTGGCTGGATGGTACCAGCAGCAGCGGCTAGGCCACAGCAGACCGGGCCCACACCTTCAGTGGCTCCACCACACGGATGGTGTGGATGCGACTCACAAATTAATGGGGTCCACGTGTAGCCTCCTAGCTTAGGATAAAAGCTGATATTTGTGTTTTACCTTCGTCCAAATCCAGGTCTGCCCAAATGGACAGCAAGGTGGGACCATTGGATGGGGCTAGACGTTGGATATAATGTGTGCAAGGTGGGTCCCACTCAAGTGGATGGCGTGGACATCACACAATATCAATGGTGGGTGTAACGACCTAGAAAAATTCGTACTTAGACCCGAGTACCACCTTCAGTAGAAATCATTTAAAATCAAATCCCTTAGAAATTCAATGTGTTTTAGCTAGCGCTAAACTAGATTAGTTATGAAATTAGCACCGTTAACTTTCAATACGATCTGTAAGACCTAAAACCTATAGAATCATTGATGCTACCTTACCTTGAAATCTAGGATTCAACTCTAAACTCAGTTGTTCCCGGGAATGCTTTGTAATTTTGTATTGGACTTGGACTGCACATCGAAAGTCTGATATCTGTGAACTTAGATCATTTCGACCGCTTAGTTGGACTTGACAATCATTTCGAAAATCAAGCCCCAACGATGTCCTGAGACCATTTTATAGCGTCTGGAGTAAAGAGAGTGAGAGAAGGGAAATAATTAGAAAATTAATTATATTTTTAAGAAATCTGGCACATACAGCCTATTTTTAAGCGTTCTGACCATTAGAATTCGACCAAAATTCACCCGTGGATCAGAATGAGTGACCCTTACATATCATAGTGTTTGTGGCCTTGATCGAAGTTCGGTAACCATTGAATTGAAGCTGGTCCGCCACGGACGATCTAGAAACCCGATCGGACTGAAAACTTAACTTACTAAGGATCCGATGCTAGTGAACTTAAGGCCGACCACATTTGATAAGATGACCTCCAGAAGTGCTCCGTTAGATCAGAAAGATCCCGATTTGGTTACAACCTAAGTATACCTTAACTTTAAGTCCGTTTTCGTCATGTTTAGGCTTATAAAAAGGCCTTAAACCCTTAGTTCCCATACCCATACGAATTTCCTAACCCTAGTTCCCTAAGAGAGAGAAAAGAGAGAGAAGGTGTAGGAGAATTAGTTGAAGCTCCGTAGGATTTTTCCTAACCCCATCTATACATTGCACCAGCTTTTCTGAATCATTTTTCCGGCGAATCCGATTCTATTTTTGGGTAAGTTAAACTAACCCTAACCTGATTTGAGACCTAGAATAGTTTGAATGACGCTATAGCTAACCTGTTTCATGCCTTAAGTAGCGTATCCGCCGTTGACGAAGACACATCGTCTGAATCATATAGAATACGTATTTCTTGGTTTAAGGTACGGACTATACACGCTTAAGTTATGGTTTTCAAGACTTTTAATGATAGCTAATGATTTATTCATGTTGTGATTATCATTACACATGCCAAATGCACTATCCGTTTTGAATTCCGTATATATGTACTCTATATTGTAAATAGCATATTTTGTATATATGTTAGAATACCTGTATGCATACAGAATCTGTTGTTTTGCTTGCCATGATAAATTGTCGTTGTTATATGCTTGATATTTATGCGGCAACTCCTTAGTGAAAGGACTTGCCCTAATGTGTAATAGAATCAACATACGTGATGTATGTTGAATAGTGTAACGTAAGTGTTTGTATAAATGCTTAAATGAGTTAGTAATTAGTAAAGTGTGATTGCTAAGGTTGTTGAGATATGAATTCTGATCATGTTAGTAGTGTATATGATTTCCTCCATGTATTGATCAACTTAGATTATTCATGTTACATGTGTGTATGATTCCTTCCATGCGCTATATTTAAATTTCAGTTATATGTCATGAATGTTCATTTGAAGGTAGGTTATGAATCATATGCTAGATATTAGACTTGTATGTGAATGGGGCTATGCTACAGTCCAGGTAATCGGTAATCGTACTCTAGATGGTGGTTGAGGTCGTTTTCGACACTCAGGATGAGTTCAATAACTCTGAGTCATGCTTGGGATGTTCGGCAGTGGTTAGGCCACACGGAATGCTTATGCATTCCATGTCGTTCAACTCAACGTACGCTTGGCCTAGTTGAGCTTATTGACTAACCCGATTGACTGATGTTTGTTCAACATGCTTGGTCGCAACTGTTTGAATATAAGACACCAAGCTTACCAGTGAAACTCCCGTTAACCGTGGTACCCTGATCCCCTATGACTCATGCGCTGGACATGGTGGTATGGGACACCGTGTGTCACGCCCCAAACTCGGAAACCGGGCTCACAGAATTCTCGATCGCCGAATCCGGCGCCGACAGCCTCCGTAGAACCCCATTCTCGGCTCCTAGCTCCCATTCGCCAGGTTCCGATCCTGGGATGCTACGAGGAGGATTTTCAAAGTCAGTTTGATTCGTAATAAGCATAACCAAAGGCATAACCCACAAACAACAACCAAGAACTCCATTACATTTCCACTATGATCAAAAACTTTACAAGTACAATGAGCATAAAGGGAAATACAATGGCAAAGTACAAAAACTCCAAAATGCTCAGCAACGTGCTCCTGCCTCAGTGCTGCTGCGATCCAACGTCACCTGCACGCAACGGTCGTGCATAAGCTTACAGAAAGCTTAGAGGGTGGTGAAAGTGTGTGCGCAAGGTAATAATATGTACATGCAGTGTCAGAGTGATGCGGAATATGCAAATGGAACCATGATATCATGAGCCGTACCAAGGCTATACAATGCCAGACATGAATGTATCGGCCATCCCAAGGCCATGCGATGTACAATGCAACTCAAGCATACAGGTCTTCATCTATGTCCACACATCAATACAACTCAAAATATGGGATATCACCGGGGTCTAGTACACTCTAAACCAGATTGCCGCTACATCGCGCGCAATAAAGTAAGTGGAAGAGACCTCATTATCCGTCTGCCAATATCGGGCATGACTCGTCGATAGCGGACTCATTCCTCGAGCTGGTCAAACTTAGCCTAGCAATTACCCCCTACACTCGGGCGGGTAAGGCTGCACCCCCTTCCAACCGACCACGACACAATGGAGAGCACAGCCAACTGGTATTCGGCATTCAGTGCTCATCTACCCACTCGGTCTAGACGTTAGAGCAACCTCTTGGTACCATAAGGGTTTAGGGACTTTCACCCAGGGATATCTATAGTACCCCATGTAGAACAAGATTTTCGGTATCCAATCCTACCAACCACGATGCGTCTGTAGAGGCTACGGCCCTGATGTCGCTAGGGCGTACAATATCCATGTCATACAAATGCGATATGCATGATTCACACTATCCAGTCATGCATCAAATCCTGCGCATATCGTGCGCTCATGTAGGGAAACACTGCCTAACCAGGAGCCCATAAACAACCTGCCCGAAGGCATATGCTATGATCAGTCAATCCTCATATCAAGCATACATATGATGCGTATGATCATGAGTTATGAAACTGTACTAAACATGATAAAATGAACTACCTCACAATGCAGATGGACCTGGACGGCCTATACACGATAAGTACGGCCCAGTAATGAGCCCTAAGGAGAGTCGTAATGTGGACATCCAACCAACATTATACTCGCAATGTGGACGTCAAACCAACATTGCTCCCAAGGCACGATCTTTGTAAACATTAATACTTAGTCTGTAATGAATTTACACATTGCAATGGACCGTAGGTTGTCCCCATTGGACCTTATATATATATCAAATGGGCCATATCCTATGGGCTTTTTATTCATCGGATGGGCCACATAAATGGGCCAAACCAATGGGCCTTATGTGCATTGCAATGGGTCAAACCCGTGGGCCTTGGATTGCGTCAAATGAGCTTAGTCTCGTGAGTCTAAAATATGACCAATGGGCCATACCAATTGGGCCCCACATGTAGATCAAGTGGGCCTCAACCCATAGACCTAACATGAGTCCAATGGACCTAAACCCCTAGGCCTTACATATATCAAATGACCTACTTCCATGGGCTTTAAATTTCAACAAAAGGGGTCCAATTACCTGGGCCTTGAACTACATCAAATGGGCCTAGTCCCATGGACTTGCAATACATCAAATGGGCCTAAGTCCATAGGCCTTATATGAATCAAATGGGCCTAACCCATAGGCTTTTCATAGCAAGTGGGCCCAAGTCCATAGGACTCGTACGAATCAAATGGGCTTAACCCATAAGCATTTTATAATTCAATAGGCCTAACCCATAGCCCTTTTGAAATTAAATGGGTCCCGACTCATGGGCCTTACAAAATATTTATTTTCATCCAAACTATTCATAAGGACACATGGTCTAGGGCCCACTACAATTTTCATATTAAAATATACATTATAAACTATATAACATACATAAATATTTATTTTATAAAATATACATAATTATATATAATGGTGGGTCCCACAGAAATCAATATAGTCAGTTGGCAGTGGGCCCCATCATCAAAGATAGATGGACGGCGTGTGTAAAATACATGCAACAGGGCCCCACCGTCCGCTGGATGGTGGGTGAAACCATAAATCAGGTGAGTCTCACCGTCCACGGGCTGTGTACGGTGTAAATGAAATACATACCCACCCTGATGCCCAAATGCCATCTGAGTCATTCATAAGGCCTCTCGGACCTAGGTGGAGGGAAGACAAAAATTTCAGCTTGATCCAAAGCTTCGGTGGGCCCCAAACCAGATTTCATGGTAGCCTTTTAAACCTACTGTTTCAAATGGTGTGGGCCACCTGCGTTTAGGATCTGTCTCATTTTTGGAGGGGACCCACCTGAGGAGGGGTCCCATCAAACGGACGGAGAAGATGCTCCAAAGGCATCACGATGGGGACCCACAGCCGGGCCGTGAGGCCTGGTCGCCCGTCCGCCCGCCAGCACGCAGGCGCTGCCTGCGTGCGCCTGACACAGCAGCAGCAATGGCTGCTGCCTTGTAATTTTTTTAAAAAAATTTTTATGCATTTCGCGGTTTTCGGTAGGTGGGGACCATATCTGAAAAATCTGATCCGCTCATTAGATTCTATGGCCCCTGATCGATCCAATGAGACCAATATGCGATATGTTTTTGACCAATGGAAGAATAAATATGAATTTTTAATGGTAAAACTACTATTTACTACGGTATGGCCCGCTTGTTTATCAGATCAGACTTAAATTTTGGCTCAACGCCTAAATGAATCTGAGGAAAATGATGGACGACTTGGATTATAAACATACATCAAGACGGGGCCTATGTAAGCGAGCCACCCCATTAGCTTGGAAACAAGCTACCCCTTTTTTTTTTTCATTTTGCACAGCGACGTCCAGCGTCCCTGGACGCTGGACGTTTGTAACAGCCCAAGCATTTAGGTGGGCCTTGCTCTAGTGGGCCAGCACATGATGGATGGTGTATTTCAAAATTTAAGGTGGGCCCCACTTGAAGGAAATTTGGACTAAGGAATACTTCAAGGTTGGGTCCATTCAAGTGGGCCACACCATCCTATATCATAAAAATAAAATAAAATAAAATAAAATAAAATAAAAGAAATAAAGGAGAGAGAGAGACATGGAGAGTGGGACACGGCTTGTGATGGAGGGACCCCGTTATTATGGGCCCTCCCTTGCAATAAATCATACAACAAGTGGGCCTTAAAGCATGTGGGACCACCGAAATTTAAAATCAACGGTGGGGATCCTTTCCCCACCAACATGGACGGTCTAGATGACTTTTGAAGAGAAAATAAACATCATGATGGGGTCCATGGAGAATGGCCCCATCATGGAACGATCATGATGATCCAAATGGTCCATCGGCCACACATAAGGGTCTCAAGTGAGATCCACACCATTGATCGGTGGGCCTCACTTGGTCCATCATAAAAATAAGTAAATCTACCCTATAGAGGCACCCGCCGTCCGATCTTCTCGCTCCTAGGGGTTCCTTGGCACCTTGTCTTCAACTTCAATGGTTAAGATGAAGAATGGAGGGTTGAGATGGGAGATTTTGAGGTAGGAAGGTGGGCCACTTAGAGCTTAAGAGCTCTTGCAAATTCCATACGTATGGACTCTTTGGCTTTGGGATTTTTTGAAATGGGAAAGAGAGAAAGAGAGAGAGTGATGTAAAGGGAGAGAGAGAGAGTGATGGATGGATGGGTGAGTGATGGTTGTGTAAGAAAAACTTGACTTTTGAGGCTTTTGTGTAAGAGAGGTATGGGTGGTGAAGACTTTTGTGACTTTTTGTGTAAGAGAGGTATGGGTGATGAAGACTTTTGTGGTTGCTTGGGAAAAGGGATGGAAGTGATGTGTACTTGACATGTGATAGATTGATGGGTGATTGATTGATGGGATTGATGTGATTGATGTGACACATCGTAGAGATTCCCTTGGTTTTCGCAATGCGCGGCATTTTCTCGCATCGAACGTTGGCCCATAACTCTTGACCAGGGTATCACCTCGGCGCGTGAGTCGCGGTATCAGAACCGCGGCGACGATGCGGTCGCTATGGTATTGGTCTCGGGTTGAGTCGACTCGGGTTGTCGGCACATGAATCAGGGTCGCGCTTCGATAATGGTTAAGGGTCGAAAGTTGCCGGAATTCGACCGGTAAGACCGCGGAAGTGTACGGAAAGGTACGGACTAAGATACGTGTCTTACACCGTGGTCGAGCTGTTGGCCTACGTTGGGGCCACAAACCTCCCCGTAATGACCAGTGAGCACCTTACTCTGAGAAGATTATGGTGGTATGAGACACTATATTTTTACTATCGGCCTACACTGACTGGTAACGAGCCCTCTGTAGTGACCTTGAGTTTATCCTGATACTGCATAGAGGCGACGAGTCCTGCTGCAGTCTTAAGGATATAAGTAGGCCTGTATTGTTTTGGTGATGGGGAAGTGGTGTAACGATTGCGCAACAGCCCTGGCAGCCCTTACAGTGACATAGAAATGTAACATCGTATGAGAATCCCTAGGACTGACGACCCTAGAATGGATCAATGTTGGGAATTAATACAAGGGAGGTGTCTTAGCTTCCCAATTCTGCTATATGGAAAAAGGACTAATAAGAACTTGGTAAGCATGATCATATCATCGCATTGCATGTGCTAACGGGGTTGGTGAAAGAGCACTGAGGAAGTGACTGTCATGCGCGACCGTAAGAGGAAGATCACAAAGGGGATTGTGGTGAGGGCATGCATCATTCTTCCATAACATCCTTGCATTAACAAGAGTAACTAGTACCTGTTTGATTGTACTGCCTTATCATTACTGCTTGATTGGATTGATAACATGTTAACCTTTGTTGTATAGCACCACTGAGTTTATCACTCACTCCCATGTTCTAGGACGGTGCTTAAACACCAACCAGACTCTTATTTAGTTGTAGGTGATGGCGATGCTGTCGAGGCAGAGGCAGACTTTGATGCAGTTCTCTTTAATGCAGTTCTCGGGCGGGTTCATGTGAGGCTTGGCCTGACGAGCGGGAATTTTTGGGATGTATATATGATACATTTTTCACAGTTTATATATGTATTTGAGACACAGTTGTATATATTTTTCTGAACATAGCACGCATATTTTAGGAATTTATTTTGAATTATGAATTATATAGGTATTTAAGTCTTTCACTTGCAGTTCCTTAATATCTCTGAATTATGTCTGTTGCTCTGACTTGAGCTATGTCATGTTTTATTCACTAATACAAGCAACATTCATCCATCATCAAATCATGTTGCATAAGTGATGTTCGGGAACTTGGGAGCTAAGTTATACTCGACCCCCAATTTTTAAGGCATTACAGTGGGCCATCAAACCAAGGAGAGAGAGAGAGAGAGAGAGAGAGAGTGTGTGTGTAACGCCCTGATAATCGAGGGTCGAGCATAAACTCTACTCCCGAGTTCCAGAACATCACTTATGCAACATTTTCAATGATGGATGAATGTCGGCTGTAATAGTGCATAAAACATGAAGTGGATTAACCCAAAACAACATATCATACTCCAGAGACAGTTAAATTAGCAAGCAGAAGAATGTGATAGATATATAAAATATATGAACTGTTGTAAGTCTCTAGAGTGTGAACATGTTACCAGGTTAAACATATACATGTATACTCCAAAAATGATAAAAAGGAATATACATGAGTGCTCCAAAAATATAAAATGACAAGTGTCATGGCGTCAAATCAACCTCCCTGTAATCCCGTCGATCAGAACAGGGTCTACTTAGACCCGCCTGATAACCGCCTATAAGAGAAATTCTCCTCATCATCAAACAAGTCCGGCTCCTCTTCACAAGCAGTGTCATCATCTGAAACTAAAACAGGGACTGATTGGTGTGTACAACACCGTCCCGTAACGTGGGAGTGAGTAGCTAACTCAGTGGAATCATAGAGCAAAGGTTAACATGTTATCAAATCAATCAAGCGATAATGATAAAGCAAGTAAATCAAACATTCTTAAATACTGTGATTAATACAAGGATGAAATGACATGATGTATGCCCTCGCCAACATACTCCCTCATGCGACACCATCT
Organism: Magnolia kwangsiensis; assembly: GCA_037074715.1. Lineage (NCBI taxonomy): Eukaryota > Viridiplantae > Streptophyta > Magnoliopsida > Magnoliales > Magnoliaceae > Magnolia > Magnolia kwangsiensis. Next base: position 78,774,992 of record CM073578.1, read on the forward strand.
TACGTCCGCTTCATGCTTTCTTCCCTCAATGCTCCACATCTTCCAGGCACATGCAGTGCGATATGAATATGATTACCGAGTTGTTATTAGTCTTTTTCATACAGCAGGATTGGAAAACTAGGGTACTTCCCTTATATCATTCCCAACAAGGATCCTGTCTAGGGTCGTCACTCCTAGTAGTCTCATACGATGATATGGTTCTAGGTCACTGCAAGGGTTGTCATGGCTGTTACACGCACTCGTTGCACTGCTCCCCCATCACCTTATCAATACAGGCCTAGTTGTACTCTTGTTTCTACGGAAGGGTCGTCACCTCACGTAGACTCATAGTACGCTCGAGGTCACTACAAAGGGCTGTCAGGGCTATTGCACGCACTCGTTGCACCGCTCCCCCATCGCCTTATCAGTGTAGGCTGACAGCTCCAATATAGTGTCCCATACCACCATAATCAGCTCACGGGTCTGGGTTGCTCACTGGTAACTACGGGGAGGCTCGTGGCCCCAGCGTAGGCCGACAGCTCGACCACGGTGTCCCATATCACCATGCCCGGCTCATGAGTCTTAGTGGATCAAGGTACCACGGTTATCAGGGTTATCACTGGTAAGTTCAGTACCCTAGGTTCAAGCAGTTATGACCAATACAAGGTGAACATACAATGGTCAATCGGGTTACTTGATGAGTCCAAATAGAACGAGCGCACGTTGAATCGACCGACATGAAATGCAGAAGCACCTCGTGTGGCCTAACCACTGCCGACAACTCTAGTACGACTCGGGTTCGTCATACACATCTTTCGTGGCGAATAGAATCCAACCACGAATTCAAATCTATTACCGACTGCCTGGACTAGAGTATAGCCCCAAACACTTGTAATCTAAATCAATAATCATATGAGAGAGACAAAATCGAAATACAAGAAATTCCAGCATGTTAACAGCATGTTATAACATACATCATAAGCAGTTAACCATACACGAGTACTTCACACATAAGGTAATCAATTGAAATACAACAAGCATAGAGAAAATCATGTACATCATCAAATTAGTTGAGAATCCAGTCTCAATGCTAATCTACAACACCATTTACTCAATACTTACTAATACATACATTTATACGAACACTTACTCTACACACATTAGTCTACATAGCATATGTCAGCCAATAATGTGCATTAGGGCGAATCTCTTCTCCAAACAGATCATACATGCACAACTAGCATACGTACACGATAAATACTCATGGCAATTATATCAACAAAATACGTACATATACAGTATTTCTTACAAATACCTAAAATACCCTAAATCTCATATTCTTCGTACGTATTCGAAATGAAAAACGGACAGCATGTTCTACATGTCAAACAACATCCTTGTCAATAATCTACCATTAAACGACATTGAAAGCTTTGAAAAATGGTAGCCTAAGCATCTAAAATCCGTACCTTACGTCGTAGGAGCGTAATGAATCGAATAGGAACTCTACGTCGTCGTCAACGACTGATTAGCAACCTACAGTATGATTTAGGTTAACTACTTCACCACTTACACCAATTGAAACCCTAGAACAGGTTAGGGTTAGACTTTCTTACCTAAGAACGAAGTTGGAATCGCCAGAATAACGATGCAGGTGGATGGCTTTGGCACGTGGAACAGTAGGAAAGAATCCTAGGAGAAAACCCCAACTTCTCCCTCACTTTCTCTCTCTTTTCTCTCTCTTGATTTGGATAGGGTTTGAAATTCGTATGGGATTTGTGAGAGAGGGTTTAAGGCCTTTTTATAAGCCCAAACATAATGAAAACAGACTTAAAGTCAAGGTATACTTAAGTTATAACCAAATCGGGTCTGTTCCGATCCAACGGAGCACTTCTGGAGGTCCTGCTACTAAATGCGGTCGGACTTAAGCTCTCTAATATTGGATCTAGGTCAAGCTAAGTTTTCAGTCCTGTCGGGTTTTCAGATCGACCGTGGCGGACCAGTTTCAGTTCAGCGGTCACCGAAACTCGATCAGGGCCACAAGTGCTATGACATGTAAGGGCCACCTATCCTGATCCGAGGGTAAATTTGGGTCAAATTTTAACGGTCAGAATGCTTAAAAAGAGCTCGCAAGTGACTCGTGCCAGATTTATTAAAATTATATTTAATTTCTAAATAAATTCACTTTTCTCAAACTCTTCACTCCGGACTCAAGGAAACAGTCTCAGGACATCATTTGGGCATGAGTTTCAGGGTGCTTGTCAATTCCAACAACGCGGTCAATATCTTCTAAGTTCATCGCTATCAGACTTTCGATGTGCGGTCTAGGTCCGATACGAAGTTTCTGAATGCTCCCGAGAGCAACTGGGTTTAGAGATTGATCGTAATTTTCTAGGTAACATAAAGTTAGCAGTCCTACTAATTTTGGGTCTTGTAGTTTATATTTAAAATGATTCAAGTTAGTTCTACTGAGTATTCAGTTTGGTATTTAACAGAATTCTACCCTAATTATGACAGAATACGATCCTGGGGCCATTCTATGCCCCATTTTGGGAACTTCTTGGTATCATATTATTTTAATTATTTTTTTAATAGTTCTTCATCGAGTTTACCCTGACTCTACCAAGTTTCATAAGATTTTGAGTTGTAGAAAAATTCTAAAAATTCCAGAAGCAGCAGCTGTCCAACAAGTGATTATCGGATAGTTTCTTACAATGACCTACTTTAAACTATATTAAATATTTTATTATATTTTTCATGTATTTTTATATAAACCTAGACTCATTTATCTTCAATATGATTTTTGAATCACCTAAATTCGAGTTGTAACGAAGAAGATATGAGTTTTCAAATTAGAAGAAATGTGCAAGAAAAAGTGCAGAAACTGGCCTGCCAGACCGCTGTACGGACGAGGTCGGCGAGGTCCTCGCAGCTCACTGACCTATTTGGTGAGGAATCACCCCAGGGGCGAGGTCCTCACCCCCCGGGGATGCTGAAAACATGTGGGGCCCACCTTGAATCCCCCCGAATTGAGTCGTTTGGGCTCACGAGTCCGTCAAGGCGTTTATCGAGTCTCATTTACAAACCGGAATGAGTTACACGACGTACAATATATGATTTTATGGTAGAAGAAGCTAATCCATCCAAATAACCTATTTACATTTTGAAATTCAAAATATTAACTAGTCAAAATCTCATTTTACGCATGTATTTACCATTTATAGTAAGTTTTAGTTTAAGTATAGTTCCTCATCTTTTAAACTTTAGGTTTGTGTCTAATATGAAAGTACTTAGAGAAATTTGAAGAATGAGGTGGTGCAAGGTGAGATTTTGAAGGAAATGGGTTGAAAAGTGATTTCTAGACTTTATGATTGATCTCTAAGAGTGATATGGTTGACCCATTGCCTAAGGATGTCTAATTCCAGGTTAGTAAAAATTCGAAATGTTACAATCTACCCTTGTAACACCCTGGATTTTTGCTAACCTAGGGTTAGACGTCCTTAGGCAATGGGCCAACCATGGCGCCTCGGTAAACTCTCAGAACCCAATTCCAAAGTCAAAAAAATCACTTAGAACCAAATTCTTTAGAATTTAACGTGAATTAGCCAGCGCTATGCTAAATTACCTGTGAAATTAGCATTGATCGCTTTAAATACGTTAACTTGTAGAACCAATGACGCTACAATACCCTAAAATCTATGATCAAACTCTAAACCGGTTTGTTCCCAGGAACCCTTTGAAACTTTGTATTGGATTTAGACCGCGCGTCGGAAGTCCGATATCTATAATCTCAGACCGTTAGGACCGCTTAGCTGGACTTGACAATCATTTCGAAAATCAAGCCCAACCGATGTTCTGAGGCTATTTCATTGAGCCTGGAGTGAGGAGTGTGAGAAAGAGTGAAATTCATTTAAAATTTAATGGGATTTAAATAAATCTGGCACGTTTCTCTTGCGGGATCAGTATAAGCATTCAGACCGTCGAAATCTGACCCAAATACACCCTCGGATCAAGGAACATTTCTCACTCAGGTCAGTGTACTTGAAATCCTCGATCGAGACTCCGTGACTGCTGAACTGAAACTGGACCGCCACGTGCGATCTGGGAACTCTATGGGTATAAAAACTTCGGGTGAGCAGGATCCGTTGCGCATGAGCTTAAGTCCGACCGCGTTCGGCCAGGGGACCTCCCGAAATGCTCTTTTGGACCGAAAAAGTCCCGATTTGGTTATAACCCAAGTATATCTTTGTCCCAAGTCTATTTAGGTGAGTTTTTAGCCTATATAAGGGCTTTAAACCCTCTCATATCTCTCCCATCCGAATTTGCAACAAACCCTAGAAAAAGAAGAGAGAGACTGTGGAGAGTTGTGAGAGAATCTCCCTGCCACTTGAACCAGCTTCTACACGTGTTTATCCACCGCCTTCAAATCACTTTTCCGGTGATTCTAACTCACTTCTAGGTAAGAAAAACCCTAACCACTTGTTATTTTAGGGATTCCTTTGATACTTTAGCAATGTAGCTTACGTATCTTGTGCATTAAGTCACCTTGGCGCCGTTGACGAAGCGTATAAATTTTGTTCGAATCGATACACGCCTAAGGCGAAAGGTGAGGATTTTAGACGCTTAGATTGACTGATTTCAAAGCTTTCAATGTCATTTAATAGTAGATTATCAACGAGAATGTCATTTGACATGTAGAACATGCTATCCGTTTTCCATTTCGTATACGTACAGTGAATTTGAGATTTAGGGTATTTTAGTCATTTATAGGAATACTGTATACGTCCGTATTTTGCTGAAATGATTGCCATGGTTATTTGTCATGTTATGATACTAGGAATAGGTGCATGATCTGTTTGGCGAAGAGATTCACCCTAATGCACACTTTGGGTCGACATACGCTATGTAGACTAAAGTGTGTAAACTAAGTGTTTGTATAAATGTTTGTATTAGTATGTATTGAGTAAATGTTGTTGTAGATTAGTCTTGAGATTGAATTCTCAATCAATATGACGATATACATAATTTCCTCTATGTTGTTTTTGAATTGCTTTCCTTATATGTATGGAATACATGTGTTTTGGTTAATTCGCTTACGTTGTATGTCATAACATGTTTCTAACATGCTTGGATTGTTTGTATTTCATTTCTATTACTCTCATATGTTAGCTGATGTAAACTGCAAGTGCTTGGGACTATAACCTAGTCCAGGCAGTCAGTAATGGATTGAATTCGTGGTTGGCTTCTATTTACCACGAAGGGCGCGTCGATGAACGCGAATCGTGTTTTGGGTTGGCGACAGTGGTTAGGCTACATGAAATGTTTCATGCACTTCACGTCGCTCATCTTGAGATGCGATCGTACTAGTCGAGTCTGTCAAGTAACCCGACTGGCCATTATATGTTCACCTTGTATGAGTCATAACTGCTTGAACCTAGGGTACTGAACTTACCATTGAAAACCCTGTTAACCATGGTACCTTAATCCATAAAGACTCATGAGCCAGGCATGGTGGTATGGGACACCGTGGTCAAGCTGTCGGCCCACGCTGGGGCCATAAACCTCTCCGTAGTGACCAGTGAGCACATTTGACTCGTGAGCCGATTGTGGTGGTATGGGACACTACATTCGAGCTGTCGGCCTACACTGATTGGTGACGAGCCCTTTGTAGTGACCTCGAGTGTATTCTGAGTCTACGGGAGGCGACGACCCTTCCGTAGCGACAAGAGTACATTAGGCTTGTATTGATAAGGTGATGGGGGAGAGGAGCAATGAGTGCGTGCAACAGCCCTGACAACCCTTGCAGGGACCTACAAATATAACATTGTATGAGATTACTAGGAGTGACGACCCTAGACAGGATCCGTGTTGGGATTGATATAAGTAAAGTACCCTAGTTTCCCAATCCTGCTGTATGAAAAGGACTAATAACAACCCGGTAATCATATCTACATCGCACTGCATGTGCTTGGAAGATGTGGAGCACTGTGGGAAGAAAGCATGCCGCAGGGGTAAGATGGTGCCGTATGAGGGAGAATGTCGGTGAGGGCATCCATCATGTCATTTCATGCTTGCATTAACAATAGTATCTAGGAATGTTTGATTGCCCGCTTTACTATTATGGCGTGATTGATTTGACAACATGCTAATCTTTGCTCTATGATTTCACTAAGTTGATCACTCACTCCCACGTTACGAGACAGTGTCACGCACACCAACCAGTCCCTGTTTTAGTTGCAGGTGATGGTGCTTCTTGTGAAGTGGAGCCAGACTTGATGATGATGAGAAGGATCCCTCCTTTATGCGTGTTCTGATCGACAGGATTACAGGGAGGTTGATTAGACGCCTTGACACTTGTCATTTTATATTTTTGCAGCACTTATGTATATTCTTTTCTTTTCATTTTTAGAGTATACATGTATTTAATTAACCTGATAACATGTTCACACTCTGGAGACTTACAATTAATTATATATTTTATGTATTTATCACAGTTTTTCGCTTGCTAATTTAACTGTCTCTGGAGTATGATATGATGTTTTGGCTTAATCCACTTCATGTTTCATGCACTATGATAACCGACATTCATCCATCATTAAAAATGTTGCATAAGTGATGTTCTGAAACTCGGGAGTGGAGTTTATGCTTGACCTCCGATTTTTGAGATGTTACAACCCCCCTTAAAAATAATTTCATCCCCAAAATTGGCGAAGGGTAATGAGTAATGATTCTATTATGCTTTTTGCCTAAACTGTACTGATTTCAAGTTTATATACATGGTGGGGTATATACATCTATACTAGTTCTGCCGCATTCTTGTCTATCCTATATAAAAATTTACTCTTTATCTCTTGCTTATACCCTGATGGTTGGCTACAATTGATTTCTTTATCTATTTGAAGTCTTGTCGACGATTCCCATCTACTTAGAGTAAGATATATGTTTCAATGGTTGACCAGTACAGAGAAATGGTTATAGCGGGCTCGATCTTCATACGTTGAATATCTACCTGACTAGGGTAGAAGGCTCATCAATCCCTTCCTAGTCCTCGTAGATCCTGGTCTTCTACCTGGTCAAAGCAGTGAGTCCATTGGTAGTCTCCCAGGATTGAGAAATGAGTCAAGTCGCGAATGCTTCGCCATTGTATATTTCAGTAACTCCGTATAATCTGATTACTCAAAAGCTTAGGGAATTCCCATCATTGAAAGGTTCCAATTTCCTATTTATAAGGTTGCTCTTTGGGTCTTGGTCTAAGGGAGTCCTCGTCTGAATCTATGTCCAAGGTAGGGGTTAATATGCACCCTAATAGATCATCTTAAAAGGATTTCTAATTGTATAGAGTTGGCCAAGGCTTCTATTATGTTCGTATTTAACGAGTAGGTTTATGGATACACTAACCTTCGCTCACTCTCACCGTTAGGCCTATGATTTAATATGAATGGGTTCAACACTAAAGCCCTAATTGTTTCCCTATAAAGACTTCACTATTGACATTCTAAGGAAGATTCAGAATCCTAATTTAATGACCTAACCTTACGTATAACCTGAATCACTTTCTTCGATCCTGGGGCAGTGGGGAAAGGGCTAATCACGCTTCGCTGTGCAGTTCTAACTCAACTGTTGTATTATCTGACCTTACTAGATTGGGCTCATAAGGTTCTACCCCCCTTAAAAATTATTTCTACTCTCAAAGCTCAAGATTCTATGTCTCGATCCGTATGTCGGAACGAGGTATAATTTAAGACCTATCCTTGACATGATATGGGATACAATCTCCCAATACATTAGTCTTTCTTTCATTGACGATGTATACTATGGCATTGGCACCTATGGTTATAGAAATGAGCCTAGTCTCTAATACGGTTGATTTCAGGGGCGGGTGTGACTTGGTGGCAAGATATCTAATTCTCTATTGGCTACTCTACTAGCTATATGTCCTTAACATTTCCCAAGGGTAAAGCAATAACTTTTGGTTATAAGTAGTCAGGCCAACACGGAAGAAAAGTGGTGTAGTGGGTCTGAGCCGGATACATAGACTTTCTGTCTAGCTAGGACAGAAAACTTATCGTATCAGTTCTTAATCCTAGTTGGTCTCGATCTTCTGCTTTATCAGAGCATTGAGTTCATTGGTAACTACCAGAATTAAGAAGTCGATTCAAACCACGAATACCTCGCTTATATATAATTTCTCTACTCCGTGTACTCAATTGTACTAAGTCCTTGGGAGGGCAAATTTAAGGGGCGTGCTGGTTTATCCTAGCATTTAATCTGAGGGGTATATAAGTTTTCTATAAGCGTAACTAGTTCTGAGTCAAGCAAGCTTCCTAAGAGTTAATAAAGGAGCCTATAAGTATCAAGGGAATCCAACAAAAGAACAAGATCTCACTCTAACTAAATCAAGACAACTAACTACGTCTATATTCCAATTATCTTAGCAAAATCAGTCTTTTACATTCCTTAACAAAACCAGTAGCCTAGTCTTAATAAATTTAACGACGCTCAAGCACTTCACATATGTCTATACTAGCTAAGGAGGTCCTAGGGTTTACGTTTTTAATTTACTATCTTTCCTATACCGTCAGATCTTTCTAAATCTAAGAATACCCACTCTAGGTCCAAAACTCTAAGGTCCTGTTTGGCTAGTGGTATAAGGCTGTATTAAATGGATTGCATCGCTAATCCCACCTCGGGATTGGGAATGACATGTTTGGAAGGAGGGTGGGATGTGATTAAAATCAATTTCATAGGCTTTGGAAAATGAGTCTTGTGTTGGAGAGTGTGAGATGGGATTTTCAAATCCCATGATAATGAATTTTCAAGGGTAATATGAAAAGAGAACCTGAAATTTACTTTTAATTGCATACATTCCAACCATGGCATTAGAAACCATGAGATACACCCAATTTAGGGACAATACATTATACATACATTTCTTATTACTTTTACATTTCCATCTGCCCTAATCTTACCTAATGCAGTTAGTCGAACGACCCTAAATGTCCCATCATTTGAAAGTTGTGCAGGTTTTGGGACACAAAAATGTGAACTTTGTGCCCATATGAGAGGGTATAAGGAAGGTGAAGAGTTATAAAGAATAGTGGTGGATGGGTGTAGGATGTAGAGGAAGATGGAAGCTTGAGTGAATAGAAGTGGGGATATGAGATCATTTTACATGGTCTCGGTTACGTATGGGGTGTTCTAGGTAGTTAATCTCGCCAATCGGCGACACTTGGGATTCTAATATGGTTTCTAAATTCCATTACCCCCTTCCTAAGTCAGAGTGCGTCAGTGTGCGTTATGTTACCATAAATCAGGTCCGGTTTAATCTAATCATGCTCTGATACCATCTATAACACCCTGAAAATTGGGGGTCGAGCATAAACTCCACTCCCGAGTTTCAGAACATCACTTATGCAACATTTTCAATGATGGATGAATGTCGGCTGTAATAGTGCATAAAACATGAAGTGGATTAAGTCAAAACAGCATATCATACCCCAGAGACAGTTACATTAGCAGGCGAAAGAATGTGATAGATATATAAAATATATGAACTGTTGTAAGTCTCTAGAGTGTGAACATGTTACCAGGTTAAACATATACATTTATACTCCAAAAATGATAAAAAATAATATACATGAGCACTCCAAAAATATAAAATGACAAGTGTCATGGCGTCAAATCAACCTCCCTGTAATCCCGTCGATCAGAACATGGTCTACCTAGACCCTCCTGATAACCGCCTATAGGAGAAATCCTCCTCATCATCAAACAAGTCCGGCTCCTCTTCACAAGTAGCGTCATCATCTGAAACTAAAACAGGGACTGGTTGGTGTGTACAACACCGTCCCGTAACGTGGGAGTGAGTAGCTAACTCAGTGGAATCATAGAGCAAAGGTTAACATGTTATCAAATCAATCAAGCGATAATGATAAAGCAAGTAAATCAAACATTTCTAAATACTGTGATTAATACAAGGATGAAATGACATGATGTATGTCCTCGCCAACATACTCGCTCATGCGACACCATCTTACGTCTGCGGCATGCTTTGTTCTCTCAGTGCTCCACATCTTCCAGGCACATGCAATGCGATATGAATATGATTACCGAGTTGTTATTAGTCCTTTTCATACAGTAGGATTGGGAAACTAGGGTACTTTCCTTATATCATTCCCAATAAGGATCCTGTCTAGGGTCGTCACTCCTAGTAGTCTCACACGATGATATGGTTCTAGGTCACTGCAAGGGCTGCCAGGGTTGTTGCACGCACTCGTTGCACTGCTCCCCCATCACCTTATCAATACAGGCCTAGTTGTACTCTTGTTGCTATGGAAGGGTCGTCACCTCACGTAGACTCATAGTACGCTCGAGGTCACTACAAAAGGCTGTCAAGGCTATTGCACGCACTCGTTGCACCGCTCCCCCATCACCTTATCAGTGTAGGCTGACAGCTCCAATATAGTGTCCCATACCACCATAATCGGCTCACGAGTCTGGGTTGCTCACTGGTAACTACGGGGAGGCTCGTGGCCCCAGCATAGGCCGACAGCTCGACCACGGTGTCTCATATCACCATGCCCGGCTCATGAGTCTTAGTGGATTAAGGTACCACGGTTATCAGGGTTATCACTGGTAAGTTCAGTACCTTAGGTTCAAGCAGTTATGACCAATACAAGGTGAACATACAATGGTCAATCGGGTTACTTGATGAGTCCAACTAGCACCAGCGCACGTTGAATCGACCGACATGAAGTGTACAAGCACCTCATGTGGCCTAACCACTGCCGACAACTCTAGTACAACTCGGGTTCATCATACACATCCTTCGTGGCGAATAAAATCCAACCACGAATTCAAGTCTATTACTGACTGCCTGGACTAGAGTATAGTCCCAAACACTTATAATCTAAATCAATAATCATATGAGAGAGACAAAATCGAAATACAAGAAATTTCAGCATGTTAACAGCATGTTATAACATACATCATAAGCAGTTAACCATACACGAGTACTTCATACATAAGGTAATCAATTGAAATACAACAAGCATGGAGGAAATCATGTACATCATCAAATTAGTTGAGAATCCAGTCTCAACGCTAATCTACAACACCATTTACTCAATACTTACTAATACATACATTTATACGAACACTTAGTCTACACACATTAGTCTACATAGCATATGTCGGCCAATAATGTGCATTAGGGCGAGTCTCTTCGCCAAACAGATCATATACGCACAACTAGCATAGGTACATGAAAAATACTCATGGCAATCATATCAACAAAATACGTACCTATACAGTATTTCTTACAAATACCTAAAATACCCTAAATTCATATTCTTCGTACGTATTCGAAATGAAAAATGGACAGCGTGTTCTACATATCAAACAACATCCTTGTCAACAATCTACCATTAAACGACATTGAAAGCTTTGAAAAATGGTAACCTAAGCGTATAAAATCCGCACCTTACGCCGTAGGAGCGTAATGAATCGAATAAGAACTCTACATCGTGGTCAACGACTGATTGGCAACCTACAGTATGATTTAGGTTAGCTACTTCATCACTTGCACCAATTGAAACCCTAGAACAGGTTAGGGTTAGACTTTCTTACTTAAGAACGAAGTTTGAATCGCCAGAATAGCGATGCAGGTGGATAGATTTGGCACATGGAGCAGTAGGGAAGAATCCCAGGAGAAAACCCCAACTTCTCCCTCACTTTCTCTCTCTTTTCTCTCTCTTGATTTGGGTAAGGTTTGAAATTCGTATGGGATTTGTGAGAGAGGGTTTAAGGCCTTTTTATAAGCCCAAACATAATGAAAACAGACTTGAAGTCAAGGTATACTTAAGTTATAACCAAATCGGGTCTGTTCCGATCCAACGGAGCACTTCTGGAGGTCCTGCTACTAAATATGGTCGGACTTAAGCTCTCTAATATTGGATCTAGGTCAAGCTAAGTTTTCAGTCCGGTCGGGTTTCCAGATCGACCGTGACGGACCAGTTTCAGTTCAGCGGTCACCAAAACTCGATCAGGGCCACAAGTGCTATGACATGTAAGGGCCACCTATCCTGATCTGAGGGTAAATTTGGGTTGAAGTCTAATGGTTAGAATGCTTAAAAATAGAGCGCAAGTGACTCGTGCCAGATTTATTAAAATTATTTTTAATTTCTAAATAAATTCACTTTTCTCACACTCTTCACTCCGGACTCAAGGAAACAATCTCAGGACATCATTTGGGTGTGATTTTCAGGGTGCTTGTCAAGTCCAACAACGCGGTCAATATCTTCTAAGTTCATCGCTATCAGACTTTCGACGTGCGGTCCAGGTCCGATACGAAGTTTCTGAATGCTCCCAAGAGCAACTGGGTTTAGAGATTGATTCTAAGTTTCTAGGAAACATAGCGTTAGTGGTCCTACTAATTTTGGGTGTTTTAGTTTATATTTAAGTGATTCAAGTTAGTTCTACTGAGTATTCAGTTTGGTACTTAACCGAATTCTACCCTAATTATGGCAGAATACGGTCCTAGGGCCATTCTATGCCCCATTTTAGGAACTTCTAGTTATCATATTATTTAAATTATTTTTTTAGTTATTTATCATCAATTTTACCCTGACTCCACCAAATTTCATAAGATTTTGAGTTGTAGAAAAATTCTAAAAATTCCAGAAGTAGCAGTTGTCCAACAAGTGATTATCGGATAGTTTCTTACAATAATCTATTTTAAACTATATTAAATATTTTATTATATTTTTCACATATTTTTATATAAAACTAGACTCATTTATATTTAATATGGTTTTTAAATCACCTAAATTTCAGTTATAACGAATGATATATGAGTTTTCAAAGTTGAAAAAAATGTGCATGAAAAAGTGTAAAAATCGGCCTGTCAGACCGTTGTACGGACGAGGTCGGCGAGGCCTCGCCAAACCGACGAGTTCCTCACCGGTCACTGACCTATTTGGCGAGGAATCGCCCCAAGGGTGAGGTCCTCACCCCCCGGGGATGCCTGAAACATGTGGGGCCCACTTTGGATCCCCCCGAATTGAGTCGTTTGGGCCCACGAGTCTGTTGAGGAGTTTATTGAGTATCATTTGCAAACCGGAATGAGTTACACGACATACAATATATGATTTTGGGGTAGAAGAAGCTAATTCATCTAAATAACCTATTTATATTATGAAATTCTAAATATTAACTAGTCAAAATCCCATTTTATGCATGTATTTACCATTTATAGTAAGTTTTAGTTTAAGTATAGTTCCTCACCTTTTAAACTTTAGGTTTGTGTCTAATATGAAAGTACTTAGAGAAATTTGAAGAATGAGGTGGTGCAAGGTGAGATTTTGAAGGAAATGGGTTGAAAGGTAATTTCTAGACTTTAGGATTGATCTCTAAGAGTAATATGGTTAACCCATTACCTAAGGACGTCTAATTTCAGGTTGGAAAAAATCTAGTGTTACAGAGAGAGAGAGAGAGAGAGAGAGAGAGAGAGAGAGAGAGAGAGAGAATAGGGAAGGGACCCAACCACTATGAGTCCCTCTAAATACAATGCATACATCAAGTGAGTCTCATTACAAGTGGGCCCTAAATTAAAACCAAGATGATGAACACCCACCTTAGATCTCTTCTTCATTCTTCCGTCAATGCATGTTAGAGCTTCAAAGGAACAATTTCAACGGTTGAGGTGGACTTTGTATGGTGGAGATGGGAGATAGGAAAGTGAGCCACACAAGCTCTATCCATGGAGCTTAAAGCTTGGACGTTTTGGCTTTCATGGGTTGCTTGAGAATTGGTTTAAGAGAGAGTGAGAGAGAGAGAGAGAGGTGATGTAATAAATGGATGGTATGGTGCTTGTTGACTTGTTGATAAGAAAGGAATGGGATGAGTATGGGTGTTGTTGACTTTGGGTGAGAGAGGGATGGATAGGGTATGAGTTTATTTGACTTGATTGATTGATGGATTGACGTAACGTGTCGTAGAGATTCCCTCGTAATTCGTAACGCACGGCATTTTCCTCAAACTGAACAGGGCCCACATCTCCTGGCCCGGGTATCGCATCGGCGTGCGAGACACGGCATCGAAACCACTGCGATGGCGCGATCGCAAGGGTACAAGTCTCAGGTTGAGCCATCTTTGAAATACAGGATACGACCTAAGGTCGTGCGCAACTGTCTATAATAGATCGCGGGTCGCTGAAATTCTACCGGGAGGACTGCAGAAGCCTACAGAATAGTACGGTTTAGGATCAGTCCTTACATCTTAAGCTAGAGGATTCCCTTAGAAAGCTCAAAACAAAGGCCAATGTGGTCACGAATAATTTTGAACTTGTGAACTTGGAATCCTTTGAGCTCCCTAGAACAGTACACATTAAGAGATCCTCGCCTCCCAAATACAAACAGATAATGACAGAATTCCTAAGACCCGGGACTATCTAACTTTTGGTTCTCCTATGAAGCCTTACCCAGATCAAATGAAGAGCTAGTCATACACCATCTGCTATGAAGCCTGAAGTCAAGCCCACCAAAGCTGTTAAGATCATGTTTGAAAACTACAATGGAGTTTGCAACTTGCATGTAAAGGAATGTGCAATGTCCAAGAAGAACTTGTGATGAACGATGAAGATAAGCTATTGCAGCATGTCAAGAAGTGCTTTAAGTATTAAAAGCTTACATAACGGATTCATGTGCATGCTTCGAGTCTTTATAACCTAACAACACTCTAGCCCTTCTTCATTATGGGGTGTGAACATCATCAAAAGAATGAACCTAAAGGCATCCAATGGTCATGAGTAAATTCTCATGGCAGACAAAGGCAGGTGCCAAGAACATCCTATATCATTGGTATGAATGAAAAAGAGAAGTCAATGAAAATAATCGGTGGTAATCTCGACACAACCAACTATATCTTGTAGACATCAAGTGCACGACGATCATAAGGACTAACGACAAGCAAGTCTGAAAGAAAGGTTAGCAACATGGTAATAATGCACATCTTATCATTGCACCTACTAGATCCAGAGGGTAAGTCCAAGCCAGCTTAGGATGATCCGTTGATCACTCACGAAGTTCTTCCGGTAGGTGCCCTTTTATCTCATCATCATTAGGGGCAATGATCTTCCAAAGCCCATCAACGCCAACAATATGGGTAATCCTACCTGACTATGTCAGCAACTACAATCGAAAAGCTGAAGTCAAACAACAAGAGGTTAGTATCCTAAGGTACATTCCATAATCATTCCTTCCTTCTAATAAGTGTTTCAAAAAGATAAAGGGTAAAAAAAAAGATAAAAAAAGGATGAATAAAGCGCGCAGTCCAAAAAAAGAAGAAGAAGAAAAGAAAAAAAGAGTTGAATCTAATGAGTGAGAACACAAGTCACCAACCCATTTTCCCTCAGGATAGTTTAACCCAATATCAACAGCTTCACGATCGTGATTGAAGACAAAGTCAGGTAGCTCACCAGTTGGCCCACAATGAATGAAGTTTAGTCTCCCACTTCTGTACAAGAAAAAGAGAAATCAAAAGAAAAGTAATATGCTTAAGCAAAACGGGCAAGGTGAAACCCCAAAAGGGCGCCTCGAGTAAAAACAACAGGCATGTAGTGGACTTGGTAAAAACCTTAAAAGGCACTAAGGGTAAAAAGAGCACAGCTATTAAGGAACAGATAATAGGAAAAACTTAGGACGTGGTGAAAATCCAAAAGAATGCCACAGGCAAAAATGATGAGAAAGCCAGTCATAGTAAAAACCTGAAAAGACTCTATGGGCAAAAATGGCTAAAAAATAAAAATAAAAAATGCAGGAACAGGAGAAGCCAAGGCAACAAGCAAATTGAAGAAATACAAGGAAAAGATATGTCCCGGATCAGAATTCTTTCAGACTCTACCCAAATCCAAGGGTCATGATCCTAGTATGTGTTATTCTCAGGGAATCGGGATCCCTAGTAAATAACTCAGAATATCAGATTCGACATGGGTTAAGTTCAATATTCTGATTCCACCATCCAAGCACAAGCTTAAACGTAAGCAAACACTAACAAATTTGGCACAAACAAAAAAATTTATTCCTTTAAAACATTTTTTATAAGTACATTATTTTCCTTCCTTTGCAAGAACAAAAACATACATATACAGGACAAGCAGTCAACAAAGTCGCGGATCTACAAAGTCAAAGTCAAAGCCCTAAAGGCCTGCATTGCAAAGCTCACAAGGCCCACAAGTTTAAAGCCCCAAACGCCCACATTTCAAAACCCATGAGGCCCACATTTCTAAGCCCACAAGGCCCACAAGTTCAAAGCCTAAGAGGCCCACATTTCAAAAGCCACAAGGCCCACATTTCAAAGCCCTAGAGGCCTACATTTCAAAACCCACAAGGCTCACAAGTTCAAAGCCCCAAATGTAAGGCTCATACCCTAGTCTGTACCATTCCATAAGCTTCCACAATCTTCTTGGTCAAATTTTGGCGACCCTCGACTTAAAATCAGTATTTTCACATAATCTTAAGTTGTAGCCCATAGATCTAAGTTGGCTCGACTCGAAACTTATATCTTAGTGACCGCGCCGTCACCGTGGTTTCAACGTCGTGACTCATGCACTAATCCTATACCCAGGCCAAAAGATGTGGGCCCGCATTCATTTTGAGGAAAACGTCGCGCGTACGAATCCTGAGAGAATCTCTACAACCTATCCAATCAATCAATCAATAAATTAAGTACACACCATATCACAAGTATAAGCAACCATCTCCCTCTTACACCACACTTACCTAAAGTCAACTCTCTCTCCACCCATCCCTCTCTCACCCAAAATCCAACCAAGTCCATCCCTCTTCTTACAAACCCATCCCTCTCTCCTTACGTCACTCCTCTCCCTCTCATTTCTCTCTCATTCAAAGCAACTTCCAAGAGAATCCAACGTCCAAGACTCCGAAGGAGAAGCTTGGTGTGACCCACTTTCCTACCCCCAAAAGCTCTCATCCCCACCATCAAAATTTCATCATCCTCCATTACGATCGAAGCTCAGGAGCCTAGGAGTCCAAAGAGCTAAAGAAGAAGGTTAATAGGTGGGTGATCCACCGTTGATTTCCATATTAAGGGCCTGGGACCCACTTTGATGTATGTGTTGTGATCAAAGAGGGGCCCATAGTGACGGGGTCCCTCCACTTCACCGATCTCTCTCTTTTTTTCTCTCTCTTTCTCTTTCCTTTCGTTCATGATGATGATGATGATTATGTGGCCCACTTGATCCACGCCATCCACGAGATGGACCCCACCTTGAAAGTTGATTGGCCGGTGTACCTACAATAGCTATATAGCTGCTGTACAATGACAACAAGCTCTGATGGGCCACGCACGTGGGACCCACCTGAAATGGGGAAACGGACTGGATGGATACCTCACACCAGTTATATAGCTAGTGTATTGACGCCACTAAGCCCTATGGGTCCCACTATTGTGACGTCACAGCAAGGTCTATGGGACCCAGCTGATGTATGTGTATTATGTACACCATCCATCCACACTGTCCAGATGGCTGGATAGTGAGACAGATCCTGGTGTGTGCATCAGCACCGTCCGTTCATCTGGCCAGCAGCCTGCTGGGCCCTTTCAACACAAAATAAAATAATAATAATAATAATAAATATAATAATAATAGTAGTAATAATATATATATATATATATATATATATATATATATATATATATATATATTATATCAGCTGGTGGGCCCTATGTGTGACCCACCTCTTTGGAGCTGATTGGCTAACGTCCCTCACAACACCTATATAGCTGCTGTATTGATGCCCACATGATCAGTGGGTCTGATCATGTGGTATGTGTTATTTCCACACTGTGCAACAGTGGGCCACACCTGATGTATTTATTCTATATCCACACCATCCATATGCCAGGACAGTGGGATCCCAGTGATGTATGTGCTTTATTCACACTGTCCATCCAGACCGTCCATCTGGACGGTGGCCTGGCCCTACACCCCTGCCATATAGTTGTTGCTTGACGTCATCAGATTCTGTGGGCCCCACATGAGGCATGTGTTACATCCAAACTGTCCATCTAATCGGTGAGCTCATCTTAAGGGCTGAGACTAGAAAAATGAAGCAGATCTGATGATCAGGTGGACCACAATGCAGAAAACAGTGTTGAGTGAATGTCCACCATTAAAACCCTTTTTGGGGTCACGAAAGTTTGGAATAATATGAAATTTATTTTTTCTCTTAATCCAGGTCTTTGTGACCTTATGATCAAGTTGGATGGAAAATAAAATGGTGGGCCCCACGAATTTAAACGATGAAAATCATTATCTCCACTGTTATTTGTGGTATGGTCCAAATGATCTTTTGATATGATTTATTTATAAAAATGCTCTAAACTAATCTCTAAAAATAGAAGAATAGTGTATATAATGCAGCTCATTTGATGTATATTGGCCCATTGGTGCAGCCCATATGATGCGGCCCATTTAATGTATGATTGTCCCATTGGTGTGACCCATATAATGCGACCCATTTGATGTATATTAGCCCATTGGTGCAGCCCATATGATGCTGCCCATTTGATATATGTTTGTCCCATTGGTGCAACCCATATAATGCGACCCATTTGATGTATATTGGCCCATTGGTGTGGCCCATTTGATGTATATTGGCCCATTGGTGCAGCCCATTTGATGTATGATTGGCCCACTGATGTGGCCCATATAATGTGGCCCATTTGATGTAAATTGGCCCATTGGTGCAACCCATTTGATATATATTGGCCCATTGGTGTGGCCCATATGATGCACCCATTTAATGTATGTTGGCCCATTGGTGCGGCCCATATGATGCAACCCACTTGATGTATATGAGGCTCATGGGTTGAGGCCCAATGTAATGTATATGAGGACCATGAGTAAGCCCCGATGAGACTAATGTGAGGCCTTTGAGTGGGGCCAAATGTGTTGTATATGAGGCGAGGCCTTTGTGTGGGGTCGAATGTGTTGTATATGAGACCCATTGCGATGTGAGATTCCACCATGATGTATGTAATGATGTTTATGGCGACCATGCATTGGGAGCAATGATGGTTTAACGTCCATATTATAAGAGCAATGAGGGTTAAATGTCCGCATTGTAACTCTCCCTAGGGCCCATTATTAGGCCTATGTTGTTGTGTGTAAGTCGTCTAGGCCCATCTTCATTATGAAAAGAGTTTGTCACCATATAACATACTTAGTATAGCTCCATGATTCATGCCCATACGCATTATATGTATGCTTGATATGAGGAGTGACTGATTATAGCATACGCCTTCGGCTAGATTATTTATGGGGCTCCCTAATAGGTAAGGTTGCCCCATATGAGCGCGCGTTATGCGCAGGATTGCTACATGACTGATAGCGTGATTCATGCACCTCGCATTTATATGATATGATTACTATACACCCTAGCGATATCAAGGTTGTGGCCTCCACAGGCATATTGTGGATGATAGGATCGGACACTATTGGGGCACCAAAGATGTCCCTGGGTAAAAACCCCTAAACTTGATGGTACCAGAGGATGACTCCAACATTGAGACCAAGTGGATATATGAGCACACGAGGGCCGTATACCAGTAGGTTGGGTCTCTCGCTATGTCATAGTCAGTTGAAAAGGGGTGTGACCTTACTCACTTGAGTTATGAGGTAATATCTACGTTGAGTCTGACCAACTTGAGGAATGGGTCCACTATCAACGAACCGGGCCCGACATTGATAGGCGGATAGGGAGGTCACTTCCACTTACCCACTTATGCGCTTGGATAGGGGCGACAAGCTAGCGTAGAGTGTATTAGACCATGGTGATTGTCCAGTGTGAGGACTGTACTGATATTTGATGCTCTAGTGATGAATTGCATTGATATGTGGATTCGGACGAGGACTGGTATGCTTGAGTTGCATCTCGCATATAGCCGACATCATTCACTCCTTGCATTGTATGGCCTTGGTATGGTCGACATCATTCACTCCTTGCATTGTATGGCCAACACCATTCACTCCTTATATTATATGGCCTTGATGTGACCAATAGTATTCATGTCTTACATCGCATGGTCTTGATATAGCCAATAGCATTCATATCTCGCATTGCATAGCCTTAGTACGGCTGATGACATTCATGGACTTACCGGCATTTTTTGCATTACTCTGATATTGCAAACTTGCATTTCTACTATATGCGCACACTTTCACCACCCTCTAAGCTTTCTATAAGGTTATGCACGATCGTTGCATACAAGTGACACTAGGTAGTAGCTGTTCAGGAGTAGGAGCGTGCTGCAGAGTTTCCAGAGTTTTGGCTTTATTATCACTGTATTTCCCTTTATGCGCATTATACTCAAAGTTTTAATCATAGTGGATTTGTAAAGATGTTCTTGGTTATTGCTTATGGGTTATGCTTACTACGAATCAAATTCATGTTAAAAATCCTCCTTGTAGGATCCCAGAATCGGAACCTGGTGTATGGGTGCTGGGAGCCAAGAATGGGGTACTACGGAAGCTGTCGGCGCCGGATTCAGCGATCTAGAATTTTGTAAGCCCGATTTTCAAGTTGGGGTGTGACACATAAGGCCCACATTTCAAAGTTCACAAGGCCCACAAGTTTAAAATCTCAAAGGCCCACATTTCAAAACACACAAGGCCCACAAGTTCAAAGTCCACAAGGCTCATATGTCAAAAGTCCACCAAGCCCATTGTCCAAAGGCCCATGGTTCAAGACCCATGTTTTCAAGCCCATTTCCTAAACCCACATATCCAAAACAAGGCCCACTTCACAAGCCCAATTTCAAGGCCCATGGTCCTAGGCCCACATGTCCAAATCAGGCCCATGTTCCCCAATTGCCCCATTAATTCATTAGTAGAGGCCATCTGGTTATTCGATCCAAACCATATAATAAAAACCAAATGACGACGCCCACCAGCAACATCGGACAAATCTTTCAAAAAATCCAAAAATATTTCAAACCCTTACCCTCATCAGCTTATCAGTGGAGGCAATGCAACTGTTAATTTTTATAAATAAAAACTGGACGATGACTCCCTCTCACGAGATCGAACGGATGTTTCAAAAATCCCAAAAATATCTTTAATAAAAAACTGTTAGCTCCATTAGCTCATCAGTGGAGGCAATGCAGCTATTTACTTAACTTGTGCAAATAAAAACTGAACGACGACGCCCTCCCATGAGATCGAACGAATATTTTTTAAAAATCTAAAAATATCTTCAAATAAAATCCCAAAGGAGTTTAGCTCCAAAGAGGATAGTTTTCGAATAAAAAACTTTCAAAAAATGCACACGGCACATAGTACATTGAGGAATCTTCCATATTCTCCAGTTACGATAAACAGCTAAATAAGATTCGATCTCTTCTGATTTCTCCAGAGGATAATCAAATTCGTACATGATACATATACAATTAGCCTGATCTCCATATCTGGACAATCATACAAATGCTAGTAGAAATGAGTGGATCTATCTCTAGAAAGAATAATCAAACTTGAAGTGATAATAATCCATTGTAACTAAAGTATCAGAATCAACAGACTTCATGGCAAAAGATTACCTATACATACCTAATCTGGGATGTTCAAAAATTTTGATCAAGTCCAAGTCGGCATAGTGAGTTTCCCGTAAGGTCGCATGAACACGTAGGGCAGCTAACCACTTTGACGATCAAACATAACGAATACTCCTAGGGTAATTACGTAGCAAAGGAAACGACAGATCAAACAGTACGTGAATCCTTGTAAACCACAATGAACGTGCAGAGGCCTTACTTTCAGACTTACCATCCAATGCTATTAACAATTTGACGTGAAAGGATTGTGATTGGTAATCCATAATGCTGCATGAACGCGTAAGGACAATTACAACGTTTTCCTTAACCTTCATAATATGTGCAAGTTATCTCTTTTACAAACAATCAACTGACAATGATACAATGGTAGGCAACAGATTCAAATCACTCCCCTTTCTAACTAGAAGGGTGTCCACTCGCTTTTGTGCTCGGTTGCTTGCAACCTCGGTCTAATGTCTCGAAAAAATCTGTAAAAAGACCCGAGTATCACCTCAGGTAGAAATTACTAAGGATCGAATTCTGTAGAAATTATATGAAAATTAATTAAGTACTAAACTAAATAACTTGTGGAATTAGCTTGAACCACTATCTATACGAATTTTAAGACCTAAAACTATTAAAATCGCTAATTCAACATTACTTAAAAACTTATGAGAAATCCCAAAACTCACTTGCTCTCGAGAGTACCTTGAAACTCCGTATCGGACCTGAACCTCACGTCGAAAGTTTGATTACTACGAAACTATAAGGTTATGACCGCCTTATTAGGCTTGACAACCATCATGCGAATCGAGCCCAAATGGTATCTAGAAACGCACAACTTGAGCCTGGAGCGAAGTGTGTGAGAAACGTGAATATCTTTAGAAATGGAAGTCAAACTTGAGTAAATTGGACCATTCTCTTATAAGCAAAATTGAAGGTTTGACCATCAGTTTCTGACCAAACTTTACCTGTAAATCAAAAAAATTTCCCTGCACATGTCAATATACTTGTGGCCTTTATCGAGTGACGATGATCGTTAAACTGATACAGGTCCTCCACGGTCGATCAACAAATCCTATCGGACCGATATCATAACCTAGCTTACATCCATGGTCAGGGAACTTACTCCATGACGCAGGTGAGTAATGGGCCTCCAGATGAGTCCTGTTTACCCGAAACAGACACCCTTTGGCTATAACCTAAGTATACCATGGCCCTGGGGCCATTTGAACCAGTTTTAGGCCTATTTAAGGACCCTAAACCACCCCTCTCTCATTCTATACGAATTTCTCTAACCCTAGGAGAGAGAAGAGATAAAAGCAGAGAAAAGACTGAGGAGAAGAGAGAGATAGGGAGACTATTACTGGGATTCACTCCCACTACTCTACGTACCGAATCACCACCCCACCATCGCTACGCCAACGATTCTAGCTTTGATTTGGGTAAGAATTCCTAACCCTAATCTTGTTTTAGGAATCCAAATAGAGGAATCAGTGAATTAGCGAACCTATTTCATGATTCAGGTAATTATTATTCTGTAGACAGAGACATAGGATTCGAACCGAGTTTAAAATGAGGAATTCGATAAAAGGTGCAGACTATAAACGTTTAGGTTATGGTTTTCAAGGCTTTCAATATCAGTAATGATTTATATCTGACTTGATAACTGCCATATGATCTTAGTAACGATATATTCGATAAACTATACATGTATGTGAACTATGTGAATATATAATGCATTTCATGTGTTTATTGAAATGTTTGAATGAAAGTGCAATTATGATTTATGCTTGCCATGACTATCAACCTAGAAACATGTTTGTTGTATGTATGACAACTTCTTTATGAAAGGTGATGAGGGTCAAATATTGTATATTAGACCCCGACTGTTACCAGATTTTATCAACAAGATAATATTTAATGCCATATTTTAATTATCTTTTCATTACAGGATGAAATCAGGAGCGTTGACTGAAAAAGGGATATTAAAAGTGTGTATTTGATGATCTGAAGTCACCAGAGCAAGGAAAGGACTCTAGAAGACCAATATTGATGGATTTACACGGCAGGGATCTGAGAAAATTAAGCCATTCGCGTTAAAGAGGCGCAAAATTGGTCCAAGAATGTAAGATCACATGGTTCCCGCCATCCAATCAATTTGAAACTTCACATATGGGATGAGGGCCATAAATTAACCGTACACATAAAATTTCATCTATTGGATCACTATGGAAGTGCCCCAACTGACAGATCAGGCCATAAACCGTTGATTCTGGGCCCACCTGATATCTGGAACTGCCTCAAAATTATTATTGACGGTTTAAATGAGATGAGAAATAATTTAGACGGTGAAAATTTCTGAAAATCATCACAGTGGACCCCACATGAATAAAATGTGCATAGTCTACAAGTGCACTACACGTGCATGGAAAATGGCAGAGACGGTTGACTGTCTCTTACCGAAAAAGAAAGAAAAAAAAACGAAAGTTTCCGTTTTCATCAGCCAACGCACGTCCGCTGGCCCTTTTGCGGTCAATAGTGGACCCCACACATGTCCCGTACGGATAATCCGTACCGTCCATCTTGTAGAGGGCTTCGAGAGCTACAAAACCATGCTGACCTTTTGTACCCATGCGCGCACACGTGTGAGATACAGAGGCCACAAAAGGGCTGCCCTGTAGCGTTCAAATTTGATCTTTTAGTTATTTCTTCTCTGAGACACGTCAATGGACGTTCAAAACCACCTATTCTTGACTGAAATTTCGTCCTGAATCCAATGGACGGGGTGGATTTTCCAGAAAATGCTTCTGTGGGGCCCACCAATCACAACAGTGAAATGGTGCGAAAGGTTTCGCACATCCGCGAAAATCGACTTTTCCAGGCAGTTTTGGCCCACCATCTTTGATGATATGACAGATCTGAACCGTCTATCATGTAGAGGACCCAAGAAAGTCTTAAGGGACGGTGTTTCTTTGAAATTTGAGTGAGGAAAGTGGCGTGTTTCGAGGCACCGAACTTGGCTGCGAAAAGGCTTCGCTGCGCATGCATAGCTTTCCAAATCCGATTCAAATCCAATTTTCACCACTCCAGCATCTATATAAGGAGGTTTTGGACGTGGGGAGGAGTCATTCAGAGCTAGGAAGGAAGATCTAGAACCAGGGGAGAGCAGACTAAAAGAAGAAAGAGGAAAGAAAAAGAAAGAGAAGAAAGAGAGAGGAAGGAAGAAGGGATGTTTTTCATGCTTCAATCTTATTTTTCTTTCTTTCTCATTAACATTATGAATTGCTAATCTCTTAACTAGGGCTGAGATGAAGCCCCTAATTTGAATAATGCTTGTTATGTGTTGATTTTATTTGGTTTAGATTGATTTGTTTCTTTCGCTAGTATGCTTAACTATAATTTTCATATTCATCCATTCTATGAGCTCGACTAAAGTCTAGATATGGATGTTGTTTAGAATATTACTCTAGGTGCTTGTGTCTGACCATAAACAGGTTTCCTATAGAGGAAGAAACAAGATTTACATCTCTCCATGCCTGACCATGGATGGAAAGATGTGATCCATATGCTTTAAAAGATTATACATTCTGTGTGTCAGACCAAGGACATAGGATGTGCTTTGTTTATTAAATTTATATCAATCTGAATTAGAATAAATCAATAGGTAAAACAAGGGTTAAGATAATTAGGAGTGGATTAGAAAGTCCTAGTCTTTTCCTAGATTCAATTTTTCTCATAGTTCTCAGTTATTTTCCATAGATTTGTGTTAGTTTACTTATTAGTTTGCTAAAATATTTGTTGGATTAGTTAAGAAGAGTCTTAAGTTTCAAATTGTGACAACCAGTCCTCGTGGGAATGATCTCGTAATACGTACCATATTTACATCTGATTCGTATACTTGCGAGTTAAAATCATTTAAATCAAAATGGTTTAAATTAAAACATCAAGTTTTTGGCGCCGTTGCCGGGGACTGTTTCGGTCCAAATTGAATTTAGGATTCTCTCTTATCATAATTCATAGCCTTAGGATTTTACTAACTTTAGGTTAAAGTTTATTTTATTTTATTTTAGAAACTAATATATTTCTTGTTTTGTAGGGTCCTGACTTGAACTTCCAATTTGGTAATCTCTTTCTAAATTCTCTATTTTTTTTAATTTCTATTTTTAGAATTAGGATTTTATTTTTTAGAAATTTTCTAAGTCTAGGATTTCTTTTAGAACTTTTCTATTTTCTAATTTTAGATTTAGATTCTTCTTTTAAGTGGCTTTCTATTTTCTAGTTTTAGAAATTTTTCCCTTTTTAGAAACTAACCATTGCTTAAGATTTTTTTTTTATTTTTTTTTTCTTTCTAGCATTATTTTAGGAAATTGCTTTTGTTTTTATTTTTTTATTTTTACAGGAATTGAAGAAGGAAGCTGTTAAATAAGATTGTCTTCAAAAGGAGAAGCTACCAAATCTTCAGACATTCATCACCTTCTTTTTCGGATTCTTTCTTCTAATTCTTGTTTATATAGTTTTCTCTTGTTTTTAGGAATTCATAATTTTTAGCTCTAGTCTTATTTCTCTTAGGTTGCATCTTAGTTTAGTTTAGTTCTCTTTCCTACATTTCAGTTATTCAGTTTATGTTAGGGCGTAGATCTTTGAACATACAACTAGCACCCTTTGATCCTGAAATAGAAAGAACCTTTCGTAAAAGATTTAGAAATATCCTATTCAAAATGACGGACGAGAATGCAATGAAAGCGCTTAGAGATTATTCAGCTCCTGTCCAATTTAATGCGCCTTCATGCATAGTATTGCCAACCACCACGGCAGCACACTTTGAACTTAAACCAGGGGTCATACAGTTGTTACCATCTTTCTATGGTTTAGACAAAGAGGATCCATATCATCATGTAAAAGAATTTCTAGACATTTGCTCGACCTTTAAGTTTCAAAACTTCTCAGATGATTCAATCCGTTTGTGCCTTTTTCCTTTTTCTTTGAAGGATAAGGCAAAAGCATGGTTGAATTCTCTAGGAGTTGGGACGATCACTACATGGGATCAACTGTCTAAGAAGTTCTTAAACAAATTCTTCCCTGTTCACAAAACGAATGCTCTCCGTAGAGAAATCACTAATTTCACGCAAAAAGAGGGAGAACACTTTCATGAATGTTGGGAAAGATGGAAGGACTTGCTCCTTAAATGTCCACACCATGGCTTTGAGAAGTGGCAACAAGTTCAATACTTCTATGACGGTTTGACACCTCAAAACCGTCGCATGGTTGATGCCACCAGTGGAGGGTCATTCATGACCAAAAGTGATGTCGAAGCATGAAATTTCTTTGAAACCTTGTGCGAAAATTCTCAACAATGGGACTACTCAAATAGAGGTGAAAGAAATCGCCAACTGCCAAAGAAAGGTGGTATATATGAGATAGGAGTCACGCCAAATATTTATACCATACTTGATAGCCTGACACAGAAAGTCGATGCTCTGATGTTGAATAATGGACCTCCACAAACAACTCAAATCGAGTCATGTGCTATATGTTCTAGTCTTGGCTATCCTACGCAGTCGTGTCCATCTGGTGCAGCATTTCTTGAATTTCTCTCTGAACAAGTACATGCTATGAACACCTTTCAGAGACCTGGGAATGATCCTTACTCAAATACCTACAACCCAGGGTGGGCTAGACATCCAAATCTTTCTTGGGCAAAAGGACCACAACAAGGAGGAGCATCTGGAAATCCTCCTATGCAACCTTACCCATAAGTTGGTAGTCAACAACCTCAACAGTTTCCATAATATCAACAAGCTCCTGCACAATCTAGGAAACCATCTCTTGAGGATACACTCAATCTTTTTATGCAGAGTTCTCTTCAATTTTAAAAAGACACCCAACAAATTTTATTAGCTAACCAGCAAAGCATACATGCGAATGCTCAATCTATTGCCAAGCTGGAAGTTCAATTGGGTCAACTTGCTGCCACATTGAGTGAGAGAGAGAAGGGGAGGTTCCCTAGCCAACCTGTGGCAAATCCAAAAGGACAGTTTGAGGTTGGCTCTAATTCAAACCAAGAACAATATCATGAGCAAGCCAAATCTATCATTACCCTTAGGTCCGGTAAACAGATCGATAACAAAGTAGAAATGCCTAAGGAAGAATCGAATTCCAAACTGGAAGAGCAAAATGAAGCGGAGAGACATACTATTGCATCTAGAGTCCAAAAGCACTCTAACCCTCCAGAAACCACTCTTGTGCCATCCTATGTGCCTAAAGCACTTTTTCCTCAACGTTTGGCACCAGTTAAGAAAGGAAACAACTTTAATGAGATATTGGAGATGTTTAAGCAAGTGCAAATTAATATTCCATTGCTTGATGCTATCAAGCAAGTCCCTGCTTACGCTAAGTTTCTTAAAGATTTATGCACTCAGAAGCGTAAGATACATGTTCATAAGAAGGTCTTCCTTGCAGAGCAACTTAGCTCTATGATTCAACATAACACCCCTCCTAAATTTAGGGATCCAGGAGCTCCTACCATTTCTTGCGTCATAGGAGATCATAAGGTTGAGAAGGCATTGCTTGATTTAGGGGCGAGCGTTAATTTGTTGCCATATTCTGTGTATGAGCAGCTAGGACTTGGTGAACTGAAATCAACTAAAATAACACTACAACTAGCTGATAGATCTGTCAGGGTGCCCCGTGGTATTATTGAGGATGTGTTAATCCAGGTTAATAAGTTTTATTTTCCAGTGGATTTCATCGTTCTTGATACTCGGCCTGTCCTGAATCCTACGAGTCAAATTTCGGTTATCTTGGGACGTCCATTCTTAGCTACATCCAATGCTATTATAAATTGCAGGAATGGAGTCATGAAGTTGTCTTTTGGTAACATGAAGATTAAACTTAATGTTTTCAATGCTGGACAACAACCGGCAGACCCGGATGATATTTTTGAGGTGAACATGATTGATAGTCTAGTGCATGACTCTTTCTTTAAATCTTCCGAAGACGCACTGGAGACTTGTCTAGCACATTTTGGCACAGACTTTGACATAGAAAGTTCCATCGAAGAACTCAATGCATTGCTCGACTCTAATTCTATAATGGATACTACAAAATGGAAAGCGAAAGTGGAACTTCTTCCACCATCTGAGTCTAAACCGGTCTCGTCTGTTGAGAAACCACCCGAACTTGACCTTAAACAATTACCTGAAACTCTCAGGTATGCATTTTTAGGTCCTTCTGAGACCCTACCTGTCATCATAGCTTCTAACCTCGATAAGGAACAGGAGGGCAAGTTGCTTAATGTTCTTAGAGAACATAGGGCAGCTATTGGGTGGACAATAGCAGACATAAAGGGAATAAGCCCCACTGTGTGTATGCATCGTATTCATCTTGAGAAAAATGTAAAAACATCACATGAAATGCAAAGGAGGCATAATCCTAACATGAAAGAGGTCGTACGGGCGGAGGTGCTTAAATTGTTAGATGTTGGTATCATTTACCCTATTTCGGATAGCACGTGGGTCAGCCCAGTTCAAGTTGTTCCAAAAAAGTCTGGGATTACGGTGATAAAAAGTGATGATAATGAATTAGTACCAACCCGCATGACTACGGGTTGGCGAGTTTGTATTGATTACCGTAAACTGAACCTGGTCACAAGGAAGGATCACTTTCCTCTTCCTTTCATAGATCAGATGCTTGAGAGATTGGCAGGGCATAGCTATTATTGTTTCCTGGATGGTTATTCCGGGTACAATCAGATTCTCATTGCTCCCGAGGATCAAGAGAAAACCACATTTACATGTCCTTTTGGTACATATGCCTATCGGCGTATGCCATTTGGGCTATGTAATGCGCCTGCTACTTTTCAAAGATGCATGATGAGTATTTTTTCAGACATGGTTGAGCGTTTTCTCGAGATTTTCATGGATGATTTTTCCATTTTTGGCTCTTCCTTTGATGAATGCTTATACCATCTATCTCTAGTTTTAGAAAGATGTAAAGAAACGAACCTGGTATTGAATTGGGAAAAGTGTCATTTTATGGTTCAAAAAGGGATTGTACTCGGGCATGTTATTTCAAGTAAAGGCATTGAAGTTGATAAAGCCAAGATTGATTTAATTTCTAGTCTTCCTCCACCTAGAACGGTGAAGGAAATTAGATCATTTTTAGGGCATGCAGGATTCTACAGGAGATTCATTAAGGATTTTAGCAAAATTTCTTGACCCTTGTGCAGTTTATTAGCTAAGGATGTTGCATTTGACCTTGATGATGATTGTCGGAAAGATTTTAACAAGTTAAAGCTTTTATTAACTTCTGCTCCAATCATCCAACCACCCAATTGGAGTTTACCTTTTGAGCTTATGTGTGATGCTTCTGATTATGCAGTTGGAGCCGTTTTAGGGCAACGATTGGACAAAATACCTCATGTCATTTATTATGCTAGTAGGACTCTAAATGATGCTCAACTGAACTACTCTACCACTGAAAAAGAGTTGTTGGTAG
The DNA here is from genome assembly GCA_037074715.1 of Magnolia kwangsiensis. Lineage (NCBI taxonomy): Eukaryota > Viridiplantae > Streptophyta > Magnoliopsida > Magnoliales > Magnoliaceae > Magnolia > Magnolia kwangsiensis. The sequence goes on from CM073578.1 coordinate 78,805,079, forward strand.
TAGTATTTGCTCTAGACAAATTCAGGTCATATCTCATTGGATCGAAGGTTATAGTGTTTTCAGATCATGCAGCATTGAAATATCTTCTTTCTAAAAAAGATGCTAAACCTCGATTGATTAGTTGGATTCTCTTGCTACAAGAATTTGACATTGAAATTCGGGATAAAAAGGGTTCCGAAAATGTGGTAGCCGACCATTTGTCTAGACTTGTCTTGGAGCCCACAGTGGATCTTGTGCCAATGAACGAGTCTTTCCCTGATGAACAACTTTTAGCTATTTCTCAATTACCTTGGTATGCTGACATCGTAAATTATCTTGTTACAAGTTAGATTCCTTCTCATTGGACTAAACAGGATAAATCCAAATTTCTTACTGAGGTTAAACATTTCTTCTGGGATGATCCATACCTATTCAAACTCTGTCCTGACCAGGTCATTACGAGATGTGTACCTGAGAGTGAGTTTCATAGTATAATCTCCTTTTGTCACGACCATGCATGTGGTGGTCATTTTGGTTCAAAGAAAATAGCTGCAAAAGTTTTACAAAGTGGATTTTATTGGCCTACACTTTTTCGAGACACACATGCCTTTTGTTCTACATGTGATTGATGCCAACGTATGGATAATATTTCCCGTAGGAACATGATGCCACTTACCAATATTCTCATTGTTGAGATATTTGATGTTTGGGGTATTGACTTCATGGGTCCATTTCCCCCATCATTCGGTTATATGTATATCCTTGTGGCCGTCGATTATGTCTCTAAGTGGGTGGAAGCAGTGCCATGTAAAATGAATGATCACAAATTTGTGGTCCGCTTCTTGAAAGAAAATATCTTTTCTCGTTTTGGTACTCCTCGGGCAATAATAAGTGATGGTGGTACTCATTTTTGCAATAAACCGTTTGAATCTTTAATGAAGAAATATTCCATCACCCATAAAGTTGCAACTCCATACCATCCAAAACAAGTGGTCAAGTAGAAGTTTCAAATCGGGAGATTAAACAAATTTTAGAGAAAACAGTTCGCCCTGATCGTAAGGATTGGTCGCAACGTTTGAATGATGCTCTTTGGGCGTATCGTACAACATTCAAAACCCCGATTGGAATGTCTCCCTATAGGCTCGTCTTTGGGCAAGCATGTCACTTACCTGTGGAATTAGAACATCATGCATATTGGGCCATCAAAACCTTTAATTTGGATTTGAACAAGGCTGGATCGCACCGTAAACTTCAACTCAATGAGTTAGAAGAAATTCGAAATGAGGCATATGAGAATGCAAAAATTTATAAAGAACGAACGAAATTTTTTCATGACCAGTCAATTCTTCGCAAGACATTTGAACCAGGTCAGAAAGTCTTATTGTATAATTCTAGGTTATGCCTCTTTCCTGAAAAACTACATTCGCGATGGTATGGTCCTTATCAGGTAGTAACAGTATTTCCTCATGGAGCAGTCGAGATTAAAAATCTTAAGGACGGAAATATTTTCAAAGTGAATGGTCAACGACTGAAACCTTATTTGGAGGATTTTGTTAATCAAGATGTTGAGGAAGTTAATTTGGAGGACCCAGGTTTTCAAGATTGATTAATTCATGGTCTATTTTTGTCTGGCTGAAGACGTTAAACTTAGCGCTCCTGGGAGGCAACCCAGCTTTTCTTTTTATTTCTTTTTCCTAGTTAGTTATTTCAATGTTTGTGGGTAACATTGCTGCAAACCCTCACGAGACTACAACTCGTCCACTAGGGGTAATCTAGGGGTTTAAAGGCTTATTGCATGCGCTAAATGCAATCGAGAGCACTTGCGAAAATGGTATAGGTAGGCTTTTCTTTTGTGATTTTATTTTTGTTATTTTAGTTTTGTTGATTTCTCTCTTGTGCTGACTCATTTTTACGTTGAGATTTTGGGAAAGCCTCTTGATTCTCCGTCCAGGTACTATCTTTCCATCACTCCTCTTTTACTTTCATTGTCCCATGTGCATTGCATGCTTATTTCTTTTACATTGAGGACAATGTAGATTTTAGGTTGAGGGTGGGAGATTAGGTTACCTAATCAGTATTTTCTTGGTCTTGAGTAAAAATTGTGCAAATTGTGTAATTTTTAAAATTTTATGTTGAAGGATAGTTGTGATTTTAATATTATAAAATAGAGAATGTTGGGAATTAATGCCTCTAGAATTTCGTCATATGTTAGATTTCACAGTTAAGTTTGAGTTGTTAACTCGTGATTAGAAGTTTTAAACATTGATTGAATCATGATCTCACAAGATACATCTCGCTTACACATTAAATGATTAACTTGGTAATCTCTAAGCATGAATGGAATCAGCTTGAAAAAAAATATATATATATTTTGTTCAGTAAAAGAAGAATTAAAAGGGTAAGTCAAGAATTAAAAGGGTAAGTCACATAATCTTTACCATAGGTTTGCTCCCTATAGGTGTAGATTCGATCCCCCATTGTTGATAGTTAGAAAAAAATATTAGGTGACAAGTTTTCACCATAGGTTTGCTCCCTATAGGTGAGGATTTGATTCCCCTCCTTAGCGTTACTATTTATGAACAAAATCAAAGGCTGATATAATGAAAATTTAACCTGTCAGGCAAGTGTTGGTTTCAGTAATCATGCATTCCGTTGTTGATTACCAATGATATCATAAATTTGACAATTGGATCTCTTAATGAATGTAAGACGAGATTACACTATACACTCATGGAACTCAATGTTTAGAATGTTCTAATTAATGGATTAATATTTTAAATTTGATTATGAAGTTTACCATGAGCTTGATTCCTGGAGAAAGTTCCACACACCATTCATGAATCTTAGAATTCTCACATCTCGACTATCTGTTCACAAGTCACTTGGGTTTAAAGGAATTGTCATTTAGTTTTGAAATTATTTTTCGCATGTTTTGCTCGGGACTAGCAAAATGCTGGTTGGGAGTTGTGATGAGGGTCAAATATTACATATTAGACTCCGACTATTACCAGATTTTATCAACAAGATAATATTTAATGCCATATTTAAATTATATTTTCATTACAGGATGAAATCAGGAGCGTTGACTGAAAAAGGGATATTAAAAGTGTGTATTTGATGATCTGAAGTCACCAGAGCAAGGAAAGGACTCTAGAAGACCAATATTGATGGATTTACACGGCAGGGATCTGAGAAAATTAAGCCATTCACGTTAAAGAGGCACAAAATTGGTCCAAGAATGCAAGATCACATGGTTCCCGCCATCCGATCAATTTGAAACTTCATATATGGGATGAGGGCCATAAATTAACCGTACACGTAAAATTTCATCTATTGGATCACTATGGAAGTGCCCCAACTGACAGATCAGGCCATAAACCGTTGATTCTGGGCCCACCTGATATCTGGAACTGCCTCAAAATTATTATTGACGGTTTAAATGAGATGAGAAATAATTTAGACGATAAAAATTTTTGAAAATCATCACAGTGGACCCCACATGAATAAAATGTGCATAGTGCACAAGTGCACTACACGTGCATGGAAAATGGCAGAGACGGTTGACCGTCTCTGACCGAAAAAGAAAGAAAAAAAAAACAAAAGTTTCCATTTTCGTCAGCCAACGCACGTCCGCTGGCCCTTTTGCGGTCAATAGTGGACCCCACACATGCCCCGTACGGATAATCCGTACCGTCCATCTTGTAGAGGGCTTCGAGAGCTACAAAACCATGCTGACCTTTTGTACCCATGCGCACACACGTGTGAGATACAGAGGCCACAAAAGGGCTGCCCTGTAGCGTTCAAATTTGATCTTTTAGTTATTTCTTCTCTGAGACACGTCAATGGACGTTCAAAACCACCTATTCTTGACTAAAATTTCATCCTGAATCCAATAGACGAGGTGAATTTTCTAGAAAATACTTCTGTAGGGCCCACCGATCACAACAGCGAAATGGTGCGAAAGGTTTCGCACATCTGCGAAAACTGACTTTTCCAGGCAGTTTTGGCCCACCATCTTTGATGATATGGCAGATCTGAACCGTCTATCATGTAGAGGACCCAAGAAAGTCTTAAGGGACGGTGTTTCTTTGAAATTTGAGCGAGGAAAGTGGCGTGTTTCGAGGCACCGAACTTGGCTGCGAAAAGGCTTTCGCTGCGCATGCATGGCTTTCCAAATCCGATTCAAATCCGATTTTCACCACTCCAGCAACTATATAAGGAGGTTTTGGACGTGGGGAGGAGTCATTCAGAGCTAGGAAGGATGATCCAGAACCAGGAGAGAGCAGACTAGAAGAAGAAAGAGGAAAGAAAAAGAAAGAGAAGAAAGAGAGAGGAAGGAAAAAGGGATGTTTTTCATGCTTCAATCTTATTTTTCTTTCTTTCTCATTAACATTATGAATTGCTAATCTCTTAACTAGGGCTGAGATGAAGCCCCTAATTTGAATAATGCTTTTTATGTGTTAATTTTATTTAGTTTAGATTGATTTGTTTCTTTCGCTAGTGTGCTTAACTGTAATTTTCATATTCATCCATTCTATGAGCTCGACCAAAGTCTAGATATGGATGTTGTTTAGAATATTACTCTAGGTGCTTGGGTCTGACCATGAACAGGTTTCCTATAGAGGAAGAAACAGGATTTACATCTCTCCATGCCTGACCATGGATGGAAAGATGTGATCCATATGCTTTAAAAGATTATACATTCTGTATGCCCGACCAAGGATATAGGATGTGCTTTGTTTATTAAATTTATATTAATCTGAATTAGAATAAATCAACAGGTAAAACAAGGGTTAAGATAATTAGGGGTGGATTCGAAAGTCCTAGTCTTTTCCTGGATTGAATTTTTCTCATAGTTCTCAGTTATTTTCCATAGATTTGTGTTAGTATACTTATTAGTTTGCTAAAATATTTGTTGGATTAGTTAAGAAGAGTCTTAAGTTTCAAATTGTGACAACCAGTCCTTGTGGGAATGATCTCGTAATACGTACCATATTTACATCTGATTCGTATACTTGCGAGTTAAAATCATTTAAATCAAATTGGTTTAAATTAAAACATCAAAAGGATTTACCATAATATATGTTATAACCGATCTAGTTTGTGTATCTAGTATTATGTAGTCTAAGTGTTTAATAAAATGTCTGAATGATTAATTTTTTGGTAAATTACTTTTAACAAGGGTGTTGAGATGGGATTCTCAACTACCATATCCATATTGGTAGTTTCCTTTATATAACTTAAATTATTACTATATGATTTATGGATGAAATGCATATGTATGTCAACATGTTCAATGTGTTTGATGAAATGCTCAATTGAGAATTATGTTTAAATTGTTCGTTAAATGCTTTTATGAGTAACATATATGATTTCCTATGGCATTTAAGTATGTTTGGGACTCTCACCTAGTCCAGGTAATCGGTAATGACTCCCGATTGATGGTCAAACTAGTTTCGCCAGATTAGATATGTTCGATGAATCTAAGCTGTACACTGATTGTCGACAGTGGTTAGGCCACGAGGAGTGCTTACGTGCTTCATGATGATTAATTCAACATGCGCTCATACCAATCGCACTTGTTAAATAACCCAATTAGCCTATTGTGTGTTTACCATGTATGGACACTACTGTTTGTATCTAAGGAACCACTTACCAATGTAAAGCCCGTTTAAACCATGATATCAAGATCCGCTAAGACTCATGAGATGGGTATGGTGGTATGGGACACCGTGGTTGAGTTTTCAGCCTATGCTGAGGTGACGAGCATCTCCGTAGTGACTAGTGAGCAACCTAAACTTGTGAGCTGAATATGATAGTATGAGACACTGTATTCGAGCTATCGGCCTACGATGAGGTGACAAGCCTTCCCATAGTGACCTCAAGTATAAATTAGGGCTACATAGAGGTAACGAGCCTCTCCGTAGTGACCTCGAGTGTAAACTCTTGAACTTGCTTATCCACTGTTTCCATCAGGGGTAATGCCCTACAACTTGTCTATCGTATGTGATTAACTAAGATTGACGACCCTAGATGGATCCTTATTTGGATAAATGATATAAAGAGAGGTATGTTAACTTCTCAAATATGATGTATGAATAAGCCTAATAAATTGTTGGCTAACTGTAATGCCTTGAAATTCTGTAACGCCTTGAAAATCGGGGGTCGAGCAGCAACTCAACTTCCGAGTTCCAGACCATCACTTATGCAACATAAAGAATGATGATTAAATGTTGTATGAGTTAGTGTATTAAACATAAGTGAGATTATACCAAAACAGTGATTCATACTCCAGATCCAGTGATAAATATATATATATATATATATATATATATATATATATATATATATATATATATATATATATATATATCACTATATGTAAAACAAACAACTTTGATCTATCTCCAAAGTATGAATGTCTCCGAGTCACATATACATATATCAAACCAAAATCAAATATCATAGAATAGTCCAACTAGCAAAATCCCACCGATCCTGGCCACCTATGTGAAGCCGTCTGAGAACTGCATGTACGAGAACTCATCCTGGTCCTCGTAGTAGTCCGGCTCCAACTCCTGAATCGCATCACTATCTGCATCTAAGACAGTCTGGTGGGTGTTGCAAACACCATCCCGTAACATGGGAGTGAGTGATCAACTCAGTGGAATCATAGAGCAAAGATTAACATGTTATCAAATCAATCATGCGATAGTGGTAAAGCAAGCAATCAAATATTCTTAAATACTGTAATTAATGCAAGGATGAGATGCAATAATGATGCGTGCCCTCACTTACGTACTCCCTCATGCGACACCATCTTACGTTCACGGCATGCTTTCATCCCTCAGTGCTCTACATCTTCCAGGCACATGCAGTGCGATATGAATATGATTACCGAGTTGTTATTAGTCCTTTCATACAACAGGATTGGAAAACTAAGGTACTTCCCTTATATCATTCCCAACAAGGATCCTGTCTAGGGTCGTCACTCCTAATAGTCTCATACGATGATATAGTTCTAGGTCACTGCAAGGGCTTTCAGGGCTATTGCACGCACTCATTGCACAGCTTCCCCATCATCTTATCAATACAGGCCTAGTTTATTGTAACGCTCGTGAAAAATCCGTACTTGGGCCCGAGCACTAATTCGACCCGAAATCGCGTAGAAATAATTTTCATGGAAATTAAGCGTAAGTTAGCTAGCGCAACGCTAGAGTAGCTGGGAAATAGTCCCTGATCACTTCAAATACGTTCTACAAGATCCAAATCGAGTAGAACAAACAACTCTACAATACTCTATAACCTCGGATCAAACTCTAAGCGGGTTTGTTCTCTGGACCACATTGAATTCTTGTATTGGATTTAGACCGCACGTCGAAGGTCCGACACCTCCTATCTTAGACCGTTAGAACCGCCCAGCTGGACTTGACAATCATCTCGAAAATCAAGTCAAACCGATAATCACAGACTATTTCGTTGAACCCGGACTGAAGCGACCGCGAATAGGGACAGAATTGGAATTTCAAATTCAAATCTGGCACACGACTTGACGCGTCAGTATTGAGCGTTCTGACCGTCAGAATTCATCCAGATTACACCCTCGGATCAGGAAAAATTTCTATTTATTATCATGAGACTTTCAGCCCTGATCTACGTGCGGTGACCGCTGAACTGAAACTGGTCCGCCATGTGTGATCTGCGAACCCTGCCAGACTGAAAACTTAATACGTGCTACATCTGGTACGCATGAGCTTAAGTCTGACCGCAATCGACCAGGGGACCACCAGAAAGTAACTTTTGGACCGAAACAGCCCCGAAATGGATAGGCACCAAGTAAACTTTGTTCCGGAACCTGTTTTCGGCATTTTTAAGCTTATAAAAGGGGTTGAAACCCTCATTTCCCTCTCCCATCCAAAAATTTCAAACCCTAGGATAAAGGAGAGAGAGTTTGAGAGAAAGAGTAGAAGGGATTTTTTCCGCTTCCGAGCCACCGATTACTGCTGCTTCAGCAACTCTTCCCAATCACCTGACTGGTAATTTCTCCGTTCTTTCAGGTACAAAACAACCCTAGAACTTGCTGATTTAGGGTTTATCCAGATTTAGGGCGTGTTAGCTAACGTACTTCATAAATCAGGTCCTCCTACTGCCGTAGACGAAGCATACACGCTCCGTTCAAAATCACGCTTTCGTAAGACCTAAGGTGAGGATTTTAGACGCTTTGATTGACGGTTTACAACGCTTTCAATGTCGTTTAATAGTAGATTATCGACGGCATCGCCGTTTGACATGTACAACATGCTCTCCGTTTCCTGTTTCATAAATTAACGAAGAATATGAGATTTAGGGCATTTTAGTCATTTGTAGGAAGTACGGTCTACATTCATAATTTGCTGACGTGATTGACATGGTTTGTTGTCGCATTAGGGAGTTAGGAATGCTTGCATAATTAGTTTGGCGAAGAGATTCGCCTAGTTGCGCACTTTGGGTCAACATGCTATATGTAGACTTAAGGGTGTAGTGTATGTGTTCGTATAAATGCTTGTATTAGTATGTATTGAATTAAATGATGTTATGTGGTAGTTTGAGATTGATTTCTTAGTTAATATGCTGACCTAAATGATTTCCTACATGTTGACCATATGCATGACTCCATTACATGCATGGAAAGTATGTGTTGAAGATTTGCTTAAGTTGAATATTATAACATGTGTTGACATGCTCATATGATTATATTTCAATTCCAAAACTCTTACATAGATTGCTGATGTGATTCCATAATTGTTTGGGACTAGACTTAGTCCAAGCAGTCGGTAACCGAGCGAATTCGTGGCTGACTGGTCAAAGCCACGTACGACGCGTCGGTGAACGTGATTCGTGTTTGAAGTTGGCGGCAGTGGTTAGGCCACGCGAAGTATTTTATGCACTTCATGTCATTCGACTTGAGACGCGATCGCGCTAGTCGAGCCCGTCAAGCAACCCGACTGGCCGATGTATGTTCAGCTTGTATGAGTCATAACTGCTTGAACCTAGGGTACTGAACTTACCACTGAAAACCCTGTTAACCATGGTACCTTGATCCACGAAGACTCATGAGCCGGGCATGGTGGTATGGGACACCGTGGTCGAGCTGTCGGCCTATGCTGGGGCCACAAACCTCCCCGTAGTGACCAGTGAGCACCAAGACTCGTGAGCAGATTATGGTGGTATGGGACACTATATTCTAGCTGTCGACCTACACTGATCAGGCGACGAGCCCTTTGTAGTGACCGTGAGCGTATTCTGAGTCCACGGGAGGCGACGACCCTTCCGTTGCAGTAGAGTACGGTAGGCCTGTATTGATAAAGTGATGGGGGAGCGGTGCAACGAGTGCGAGCAACAGCCCTGACAGCCCTTGCAGTGACCTACGAAATATACATCGTATGAGATTACTAGGAGTGACGACCCTAGACAGGATCTGTGTTGGGATTGATACAAGGAAAGTACTTAGTTTCTCAATCCTGCTGTTTGAATGGACTAATAACAACTTGGAAATCATATCACCATAGCATTGCATGTGCCTGAAAGATGTGGAGCACTCTAGGGAGTGTGGCATGCCACGGTCGTAAGATGTTGCCGTATGAGGGAGATCGTCGGTGAGGGCATACATCACGTCATGTCATCTTGCATTAACAACAGTATTAGGATTGTCTGATTTACTGCTTTACTATTATCGCATGATTGAATTGTGAATATGTTAATCCTTGCTCTATGATTCCACTGAGTTGATCACTCACTCCCACGTTACTGGATGGTGTTTGCAACACCCACCAGACCCTGTTGTAGATGCAGGTGAGGCCGAGATCCAGGAGGTGGAGCCAGAGATCGACGAGGACCAGGACGAGTTCTCGTATTTGCAGTATCACGACGGCTTCCCGTAGGTGACCTGGATCGATGGGGTTTCAGTGGGACTATTTGGAACATTAATTTTTTTGTTCATGTATATGAATATGAGACTCAGAGATGTATTCATACTTTAGAGACAGATGAGATTTACCTTATTTTTCCATACAGTGATATACATATTGTTTAGTCTTCCGCTTGCTTTTATCATTAGATCTGAAGTATGAATTGCAGTTTTGGTATACTTTTACTCATGTGAATGCTTTAAATCAGACAACATTGAATCATAATCATTTTTGTTGCATAAGTGACGGTCTTGAACTCGGGAGTTGAGTTTATGCACGACCCCCAATTTTCAGGGTGTTACAAGTTGGTATCAGAGCATGAATGAGAGTATACTGGGCCTGGGTTATGGTCTCGCGACGTACGCTGTCGCTTCCTTTGACTTAGGTGGGTGCGAGAAGGGTCTAGAAACACTTTTAGGATCGCAGATTCGCCGATAGGCGAAGTCTATTAGAATCGATCGCAAGATCGAGTCTGTAACGCATCTCGGGTCGCGTAAAGCAACCCGAATCGCTTCTAAGCTGTAGGAAGTCGGGTTGAGACGTCCTATAAGTGGTTTTAAACTGAAAAAGTGAATCCTTGGGCCGTGGGATGACCACGACTCCTGTAATCAATCGCCAGGGCTTAAAAACCTCGTTTCACCAAAAATCTTCAAAATTCCTCCTCTAAACACTCCGATCTTCATTTCTTTCTTGTCCATTTCATGTTAGGCATCAAACATAATATGAAAATAACATAAATTAATACTTTCATAAAATGTTACAGTGAATAGTAAAATTTCATGAAAAATGGCCATAAGGCCATTCTAACTTCACTTTCTTTAGAAACTAAAGATCTAGATGGATGTACTAGCTCCTTATACCCCAAATTCATATGCTGCATCATAGGGTTTGTTATTCGGGATTGCGGAGTGGTCCCGAAAAGCCCCGAACACATGTTTGGGCTCATATAGGTCAAAATACAATGAACCAGGGGGTGGGCTACATATTTTTGGAGTCCTTGGACCATGGGGGACTAGACCCATGTGGTCCCACCAGCCAACTGGGAGGTTGGCCGGCGATGCCATCGCCGATCCGGCGATGCATCGCAGACCGGTGGGGCCCCTTTGCCATAAATTTTGGGCGCACGCCCTTAAATGGGGTGCACATCCTCCCCATATACCTCTCATCCCACGAAAATCCCTAAAACACCCCCCTCCTTCACAAACAGCCCTCCCCTAAGCCCTATTCTCATTTTCCAGCAGCCATTTCCAAATTCTGGCGTCCCAAATCACTCCTAGGTCCCTCCTTGGCCAAAACCGACCACCACCCATCACTTATTGGGAGTTGGCAGCCCTTCCTCTTGAAGAATTCACCATTTGGAGCTCCAAAAATCCCCAAATAGAGCTGAAATCGTGAGGTGCTCCATTCTACTTTTTTATTTGCATTTCTCCTCATAATTATAGCCTTGGGAAGCTTGAAGCATCCCTCTACGATGCCTAGATCTCCCTTTTCCAGATTGGGCAGCCACTTTTCCCCATTTTTACCGTTTTCCATGGCTTTCGTGGAAGCCATTTTAGGCCTTCTATCACTCTCATCCATCATATCTTTGATGGGTAAGAGGAAAATCGCAATAGATGAGGCTGGGCTAAGCCGTCCTGCTCAATCGAGAAGACCACGGGGTGGTGCCGCAAGTTCAAGCGCCGCCGCAGGTCCAGCTGCAGTCCTGGAGTACCGTACAAAGCGGGATTTGGATCCCCATGCACACCTTGGGCGAGTAATTTTATCAGAGATGCCTCATGGCCAATACACTGATCGCAAGGTGTTATTTGATGCGGACGTAGATGGACGACTATTCGGCGAATATCTGTTGTTCGAGCGCATTGAAGCTGAGCATTGGGGTCTGATCTTTGAAGCTCGCGCTCGTGCTAATGTGAGCACTGTTCGTGCCTTCTACGCTAGTATCCAGAATCCTACCTTGGAGCCTTTACAGTTTAAAATCCCTTTTGGTAGAGATCGGATGGCTACGATCGACGTTCGGTTGATTGCGCGACTTCTCAATGTACCTCTAGGTGATGTGCATCCTAGTGAGAAGAATCTGAGGACTAGACGTGAACGAGATCGTCGCACCACGTTTCTGTGCGGTAAGTTGGTTCCATGGCAGCCTAATAATAGCCTCAAGGCGACGTATATGTCTGAGAATTTACGCCTGCTGCACCATATCTGCACGTTCAATGTTTATCCCAGGTCGACAAACCGCATTGAATGTACACGCCTTATGGTCGATTTCTTATATCTGGTGGCCCAGGGAGAGAACGTATGTATGGCCACTTTCATCTTACGGCAGATAGTCCTCATAGCCAGGTCAAGAAGAACATCCGAATCGCTTCCCTTTGGCCGACTGATTTGCAAGATTGCGCTTGAGTTTGCCTATAGACTTGGGCCAGAAATGCCGGTCTCGATTCATAGTATTGATGAGTCGACAATGGTCAAGATGAAGATTGGGTCACAATACCGTGAAAATCAACTTGAAAGGGATAGTGAGGATGACTTTGATGATGAGGAAGATCAAAGCGAAGAAGAACCTAGAGCAGAGGTTCAGGAAGAAGCTCAGGAAGAGGCAGAAGAGGAGGCTCAGGATACAGATGAGAGCCCTCCTCCTTCTGCGCAGGCTACTATCGACGATCGCATTGCTCGGATGGAGGAGAGTCAGACCGCTTTGCGAAGGGAAGTCCAAGAACTTCGCGCAGAAGTCGCGGATGCCAAGGCCGTTACAAAGAAAAAATTTGGCAAGGTGACTCGCACCTTGAAGGCGATCCTATGTTGCTTACAGGATAAGGGTGCTCCTCCTCCGTCACCAGACTCCGACTAGCGATGCGATCTTTGATGTTATTATCAGTAGTTAGTCATTTCCTGCTTTATGTGTGTAAGCCTGTTAGGGCTAGTTCTTTGTTCATGTTGTTGTTGCTTAACTGTCTTAATTTCCATGTATTTCTCGTCATGATGCTTGTAAGGATATATCCCTTGTATCGTGACAATTTTGATTAATTGAAATGCATGGAATGCCTTTAACTCCTTGTGTGAATGATTGTGGTGTATTTGTGCAATTGAGACTGACAAGGTTGCGCCCTATTTTGAATATAGGGAATGCCGCCTAAGACTACGCAGAGCACGGCTCGTCTTGCGCTGACCGAGCATATGGATCAGACTCCCTCTCAGTCTGGCACCCATACGGACCCTGCTTTGGGCCCGATTCCTGAGGCGGTTCGATCATCTCAGCCTGCCGCTGGTCCTACAGATGGACCACCGCCATTTACGTCATCAGTCAGAGAGCCATATCGCGCATCTACCTCCACACAGCATCCACCACAGCCTGCTCCACCTCCTGACAGATTCGAGCAGATGATGGCTATGATGCTGCAGCAGCAGCAGCTTTTGACTACCATCGTGGGGACATTAGCCCAGGGTGGGGGTGCGGCTACATCTACTCCACCTGCACCACCTGCGCATCCAGCTGAGGATGCCTATACATAAGCCCAGGATGAGGGCATGGCTCATCCTGTGCCGCCTGCTTTCCCTGCGGGGAATCCTGCCGATACACGGGGCCTATTGGAGCGCTTTCAGCGCTTGCGGCCTCCTACTTTCACGGGTTCTCACGGACCCGAGGAGGCTGAGTACTGGCTCGACCTGGTGTCGAAGATTTTACGGATGTTGCATTGCACCGAGGCCGAGCAGGTAGAGCTGGCTACCTTCCTGTTTGAGAGAGAGGTCAGCATGTGGTGGGATAGCGTACTGCGGACCGTTGCCGCAGACTTTGTATGGACGTGGGCAGCATTTGAGTTCCGCTTCCATGAGAAGTATTATCCCCAGACTTACAGGCACGACAGGGAGAATGAGTTTCTCCGTCTCAGACAGGCAGCGATGACAGTTACAGAGTATGAGCATCGGTTCACGGAGTTGGGCAGGTACGTTTCGACGATCCTGACTGATGATCAGATGCGCATACGATGCTTTTTGGAGGGTTTGCGACCGGATATTCGGTCGAAGATGTGCTGTGTTAGCATTCCCTCCTATGCGGAGTTGATTCACATGTCCATGCGGGCAGAGCAGGATGTGGATCGACTTGCGCGATCTCGTGGCCCGGTTGCTTCTAGGCCACGACCAGACTTGCCAGACAGGCCCTTCGCGGGCAAGAGGCCTCGCATTGATCCTCTTACTAGGACTACGGCACCTGTACCACCGTTTCAGCGCCCCGATTTGACGTGCACATACTGTGGGAGGTCAGGCCACTTGGCACAGAGCTACTTTTCTAGGATGCGAGACAGTGGGTTCTCGCCGCTGCAGAAGATTAACCGTGTATGTCCACAGGCGATATCAGCACCGCCTATACGGTCAGCTCCTGCGCATCCTTCTTTCAGACCTCCGGTATCGCAGATTAGACAGCCTCCACGGCCCTTGACACAGCGGCCGAACCGGCCACAGCAAGCTCGGGTTCATGCATTAACAGCTGAGGCAGCTGCGACGCCGACTTTCCAGCATTCAGCCTTCGAGGTCACGGCTCATATTGGAGGTACTCCCGTTCTTGTCATGGTGGACACTGGTTCCACGATTTCTTTGATATCGCGGGCCGTAGTCAGGCGTCTTGGGTTACAGACTATCACTATGGATAGCATGCGAGTCTTTGCAGCTTATGCGGATTATTCGGATGTCACCCAGATGTGTGAGGGTTGTTTAGTTGATCTGGGAGGCAGGACGATGACTCTTGATCTGGTCGTCAATCCCTCGCTCGTTTATCTCGACGTCATTCTTGGCATGGATTGGCTGACTGCAGCGAGAGCCGAGATTGACTGCGAGGCTCGTATGGTGACGGTGTATGAGCCTGAGGGCACGCCTTTCACGTTTTCAGTGCGGGTAAATCTTCCTTTCCGCATACTTAGCTATGCCACTCTATTGCGCGACGTTGGTGCCCAGGTACTTGAGCATATGCCAGTTGTTTTCGAGTTCGGGGATCTGTTCAGGAAGATCCCTGGTTTGCCGCCCCGACGTGAGATCGATTTCACTATCGATCTGGTTCCTGGTTCTACACCCGTCTCACTGCCGACGTATCGCATGGCACCATGTGAGATGGAGGAGTTGAGGACGCAGATTGATGGTCTACTAGAGCTTGGCCTTATACGGCCTAGCGTGTCTCCTTGGGGAGCACCGGTCTTGTTCGTGAGGAAGAAGGATGGTTCGATGCGATTGTGTATTGATTATCGCAGGCTGAACCAGCTCACGGTGAAGAACAAGTACCCTTTGCCCAGGATCGATGACTTGTTCGATCAGCTGAGAGGAGCGCAGTACTTCTCGAAGATTGATCTTCAGTCAGGTTATCATCAGCTGCGCGTCAGGGATGAGGACGTGCAGAAGACAGCATTCAGGACCAGTTTTGGCCACTACGAGTTCCTCGTGATGTCGTTCGGTCTTACGAACGCACCGGCCGTGTTCATGGATCTGATGAACCGGGTATTTCGGCCTTTCCTATATCGATTCGTCGTTGTCTTCATTGACGACATTTTGGTGTACTCTAGGAGTCGAGAGGAGCATGAGGAGCACTTGCGTTTGGTCCTGGATACTCTCAGACGGCATCAGTTGTTCACACAGTACAAGAAGTGCGACTTCTGGAAGCAGGAGGTGAAGTTTCTGGGACACGTGGTGTCCAAGGATGGCATGGCAGTTGACCTGTCTAATGTAGCTGCGGTGCAGCACTGGGAGCAGCCTGGTTCTGTCACTGAGGTGAGGAGCTTCTTGGGTCTCGCTGGCTACTATCGGCGCTTCATACAGGACTTCTCGAAGATCGCGAGACCCTTATCTCAGTTGACACGGATGGACGTGAAGTTCACCTGGAATGATAAGGCGGAGTCAGCTTTTCAGGAGCTGAAGAACAGACTTACGTCCACCCCTGTGCTAGTATTGGCCGAGCAAGGGGTTAGATACACTATATACACTGACGCGTCTAGCGTTAGTTTGGGTTGTGTCCTTATGCAGAGGGACAGGGTAATTTCATATGCCTCGAGACAATTAAGGAAGCACGAGGAGAATTACCCTACACATGACCTAGAGTTGGCAGCCGTTATATTCGCATTGAGACTCTGGAGACATTACCTCTACGGAGAGGAGTTCGAGCTCTTTTGCGACCACAAGAGCCTCAAGTACATATTCACGCAGCGAGACTTGAATATGAGGCAGCGGCGATGGATGGAGACGTTGAAGGACTTCAAGTTTGAAGTCTCTTACCATCCTGGGAAGGCGAACCTTGTGGCTGATGAGTTGAGCCGCAAGAAGGCGATAGAGTTTGCGGCTCCGCTGATGGTTGCCGAGTAGGATATGGTTGCACTTCATGTCATTCTACTTGAGACGCGATCGCGCTAGTCGAGCCCGTCAAGCAACCCGACTGGCCGATGTATGTTCACCTTGTATGAGTCATAACTGCTTGAACCTAGGGTACTGAACTTACCACTGAAAATCCTGTTAACCATAGTACCTTGATCCACGAAGACTCATGAGCCGGGCATGGTGGTATGGGACACCGTGGTCGAGCTGTCGGCCTACGCTGGGGCCACAAACCTCCCCGTAGTGACCAGTGAGCACCAAGACTCGTGAGCAGATTATGGTGGTATGGGACACTATATTCTAGCTGTCGGCCTACACTGATCAAGCGACGAGCCCTTTGTAGTGACCGTGAGCGTATTCTGAGTCCACGGGAGGCGACGACCCTTCCGTTGCAGTAGAGTACGGTAGGCCTGTATTGATAAGGTGATGGGGGAGCGGTGCAACGAGTGCGAGTAACAGCCCTAACAGCCCTTGCAGTGACCTACGAAATATACATCGTATGAGATTACTAGGAGTGACGACCCTAGACAGGATCTGTGTTGGGATTGATACAAGGAAAGTACTTAGTTTCCCAATCCTGCTGTTTGAATGGACTAATAACAACTTGGAAATTATATCACCATAGCATTGCATGTGCCTGGAAGATGTGGAGCACTCTAGGGAGTGTGGCATGCCGCGGTCGTAAGATGTTGCCGTATGAGGGAGATCGTCGGTGAGGGCATACATCACGTCATGTCATCTTGCATTAACAACAGTATTAGGATTGTCTGATTTACTGCTTTACTATTATCTCATGATTGAATTGTGAATATGTTAATCCTTGCTCTATGATTCCACTGAGTTGATCACTCACTCCCACGTTACTGGATGGTGTTTGCAACACCCACCAGACCCTGTTGTAGATGCAGGTGAGGCCGAGATCCAGGAGGTGGAGCCAGAGATCGACGAGGACCAGGACGAGTTCTCGTATTTGCAGTATCACGATGGCTTCCCATAGGCGACTTGAATCGATGGGGTTTTAGTGGGACTATTTGGAACATTACTTTTTTTGTTCATGTATATGTATATGAGACTCAGAGATGTATTCATACTTTAGAGACAGATGAGATTTACCTTGTTTTTTCATACAGTGATATACATATTGTTTAGTCTTCCGCTTGCTTTTATCACTGGATCTGAAGTATGAATTGCAGTTTTGGTATACTTTCACTCATGTGAATGCTTTAAATCAGACAACATTGAATCATAATCATTTTTGTTGCATAAGTGACGGTCTGGAACTCGGGAGTTGAGTTTATGCACGACTCCCGATTTTCAGGGTGTTACATTTATACTCTTATTGCTACGGAAGGGTCATCGCCTCACGTAGACTCAGAGTACACTCAAGGTCACTACAAAGGGCTCGTCACCAATCAGAGTAGGCCGACATCTCGAATGTAGTGTCCTATACCACCAGAATTGGCTCACGAATCTAAGGTGCTCACTGGTCACTACGGGGAGGCTCGTCGCCCCAGCGTAGGCCGACAGCTCGACCACGATGTCCCATACCACCATGCCCGGCTCATGAGTCTTAGTGGATCAAGGTACCATGGTTATCAGGGTTATCACTGGTAAGTTCAGTACCCTAAGTTTAAACAGTTATGACCAATACATGGTGAACATATAATGATCAGTCGGGTTACTTGACGAGTTTGACTAGTACGAGCACACCTCAAGCTAAACGACATGAAGTGCATAAACACCTTGTGTGGCCTAACCACTATCGTCAACCAAAGCACAACTCGGGTTCGTCGATACGTCCTTCGTGGTGAATAGTATTCAACCACGAATTCAAATTTGGTACCGACTGCCTGGACTAGAGTATAGCCCCAAGCACATGTAATGTGAATCAGTAATCATATGAGATAAATAGAATTGAAATAACAAGTAATTCAAGAATGTTAGTAACATGTTGTAAGATACAACATAAGCAATTTAACCATACACAAGCATTTCATATATATAAGATAATTAATTCAAATATAACAAACAAGGATGAAATCATATACATCATCTAAATAGTTGAGAATCCTATCTCAACACTAATCTACAACCTCATTTACTCAATACTTACTTATACAAACATTTATACAAACACTTAGTCTGCATTAGTCTACATAGCATATGTCGGCCAAAATGTGCATTAGGACGAATCTCTTCGCCAAACAGATCATACACGCATAACTAGCATAGATACATGGCAAATACTCATGGCAATCTTATCAGCAAAATTCATACGTATACGGTATTTCCTACAAATACCTAAAATATCCTAAATCTCATATTCTTCATACGTATTCGAAATGAAAAATAGACAGCATGTTCTACATGTCAAACAGCATCCTTGTCAACAATCTACTATTAAACGGCATTGAAAGCTTTGAAAACAGGTAACCTAAGCATCTAAAATCCACACCTTACGCCGTAGAAGCGTAATGAATCGAATAGGAACTCTACACTTTCGCCAACGTCGATATGACAACCTATTAGACAAGGTAAGTCAGCTACTTCGATACTTGTATCGATAGAAACCCTAAAACAGGTTAGGGTTAGGGTTTCTTACCTAGAATGAAGTCAGAATCACCGGAAGAGTGATTAGATCGCGGTGGTTAAGTATGTATGGTAGCAGGGTAGAGAAACAGGGTCTTTCTCTCACAACTCCCACACTTTCTCTCTCTTTTTTCTCTTCTCCCTCCTAGGTTTTCTCTCAAATTCATATGAGAGGAATGAGAGAGGGTTTAAGATCCTTATATAGGCTAAAAACTCACCTATTTAGACTTAGGACCAAGGTATACTTAGGTTATAACTAAATCAGGTCCTTTTCGATCCAAAAGAACATTTTTGGAGGTCCTCTGATTGAATGCGGTCGGACCTAAGCTTATGGATGCTGGATCTTGATCAAGTTAAGTTTTCAGTTCGATCGGATTTTCAGATCACACGTGGCGGACCAGTTTCAATTCAACAGTTACTGAACTTCGATCAAGGCCACAAATACTTTGACATGTAAGGGCCACCTATCCTGATCCGAGGGTGAATTTAGGTTGAATTCTAATGGTCAGAACGCTTAATAATAACGTGCAAGTGAAACTGTCAGATTTCATAAAAATATAATTAATTTTCTAAATATCTTCCTTTTCTCACTCTCTTCACTCCGGACGTAATAAAATGGTCTCAGGACATCGTTTGGGCGTGATTTTCCTGGCACTTGTCAAGTCCAATAATGCAGTCAATATCTTCTAAGTTTATCGCTATTGGACTTTCTACGTGCGGTCCAGGTCCGATACGAAGTTTCAAAGGGTTCCTGAGAATAAACGGGTTTAGAGTTTGATCGTAGGTTTCATGATGTTATAGCGTCAATGATTCCATAAGTTTTGGGTCTTGCAGAACCTATTTAAAGTAAAAAATGCTAATTTCACAGCTAATCTAGCTTAGCGCTAGTTAACTTATGCTTAATTTCTAAAGGAATTAATCTTAAGTGATTTCTGCCTGAGGTGGTACTCGGGTCTCTGTACGAACTTTTTCGAGATATTACAAATTCAGGAGTCTAGCATAACTCAGCTCCCGAGTCCCAAAACATTACTTATGTAACATAAATAATGATGAATGTATGTTGTCTATATTAGTGCATAAACATGAAGTAGATTAAGCCAAAATAGCAAACATAATTCAGGGATAGTGAGAAATGCAAGCGAAAGACTTAAATACATATATAAACTAAAAATAATACCCAAAATATGCTTACTCTGCCCAGGGTAATAAGTACAACTGTGTATCAAAATACATATATCAAACTGTGACAAATCAATATAATCATATCCCAGAATCCCCGCCAATCAGGACAAGGCTCACATGAACCCGCTTGAGAACTGCATGAACGAGAAAGCCTCCTTGTCCTCGTCAAACTCCGGCTCCGCCTCACAGGCATCACCGTCACCTGCAGCTAAGTCAGAGTCTGGTTGGTGTTTAAATACCATCCCAAAACGTGGGAGTGAGTGATCAACTCAGTGAAACTATACAGCAAAAGTTAACATGTTATTAGTTCAATCAAGCAGTAATGATAAAGCAGTATAATCAAACATGTCCTAGATACTCTTGTAATGCGAGAATGATATGAAATAATGATGCATGCCCTCACCACAAACTCCCTCTTGCGACAACGTCTAACGATCGCGGCATGAATCACTACCACTGTGCTCTCACACCAAAGCTAATGACACATGTAATGCGATGTCATGAGTATGATTTTCAAGTTCTTATTAGTCCTTTTCATACAGTAGGATTGAGAAGCTAAGACACCCCTTATATCAATTCTCAAACATTGATCCATTCTAGGGTCGTCAGTCCTAGAAAATCTCATACGATGTTATGGTTCTAGATCGCTGTAAAGGGCTTGTCACTAATCAATACAGGTCTAGTTATATCCCAAATACTGCAACAAGACTTGTCGCCCTTATACAGTGTCAGGATATACTCGAGGTTACTACAGAGGGCTCGCTACCAATCAATGTAGGCCGACAGCATGAATATAGTGTTTCATACCACCATATTCGGATCATGAGAGTAGGGTGCTCACTGGTCACTACAGGGAGGCTCATCGCCCCAGCGTAGGCCAAAAGCTCGACTATAGTGTCCCATACCACCATGTCCAACTCATGAGTCTTAGGGGATCACAGTACCAAGGTTAACGGGAGTTTCACTAGTGAGTTCAGTGCCTTAGATTCAAACAGTAGCGATCAAACATGGTGAACATACATCGGTCAATCGAGTTAGTTGATAAACTCAATTAGGCCAAGCACACGTTGAGTTGAACGACATGGAATGCATAAGCACTCTATGTGGCCTAACCACTGTCGAACATCCCAAGCACAACTCGGATTCGTTAAACTCATCCTACGTGGCGAAAATGACCTCAACCACCATTTGAAGAATGGTTACTGATTACCTGGACTATAATACAGCCTCAATCACATACAAGCTCAATAACAGGTATATGATTCATATCCTACATTCATATGAACATTTATAAAATATAACTTGAACATAAATACAGTACATGGAGGAAATCATACACACAATTAACATGAATAATTTAGGCTAAACAATACACGGAGGAAATCATACACACAGGTAATGTAATTGAGATTCATCTCTCAACAACCTTAAAAATCACACTTTACTAACTACTAACTTAATCAAGCATTTATACAAATACTTAGACTACACTATTCAACATACATCACGTATGTCGACCATATGGCATAATAGGGCGATTCCTTTCATCAAGGAGTCGTCGCATATATAACAATCATGTATCAATGACAAAGAATCATGGCAATCATAACAGTAAATTTTATACGTATACAAGTATTCTAACATATACATGAAATACTCTATTTATAATATAGATTATACATATATATAAATCAAAACAGATAGTGCATTTGGCATGTGTAATAGCATTCACGTCATGAATAAATCATTATCTAACATTGAAAGTCTTGAAAACCATAACCTAAACGTATATAGTCCGCACCTTAAACCAAAAAATGTGAAATAGAGATGATTCAGACGATAAGTCTTCGTCAACGGCGGATACACTACCTAAGGTATGAAACAGGTTAGCTATAACTTCACTAAATCTATTCTAAGCTTCAAAATAGGTTAGGGTTTGCTTAACTTACTCAAAAACAGAATCAGAATCACTGGAATAACGATTCAGATACGCAGGATCGATACATATAAGAACTGGAAAGAATCCCACGGAGAAACAACAGGTTCTCTCTTACTTCTCTCTCCCTTCTCTCTCTTGAAATGGCTAGGGTTTAGGAAATTCATATGAGATTTGGGAATGAGGGTTTAAGGCCTTTTTATAAGCCTAAAGTCAACAGAAACAACCTTAGGGCTAAAGTATACTTGGGTTATAACCAAATCGGGCTCTTTCTGATCCAACAGAGCACTTCTAGAGGTCCTCTTATCAAATGCGGTCGAACTTAAGCTCATGAATATTGGATCTTAAACAAGTTAAGTTTTCAGTCCGATCAGGTTTCCAGATCGTCTATGGCGGACCAGTTTCAATTCAACGGTCACTGATATTTGATCAGGGCCATAAGTACTTTGACATGTACGGGCCACCTTTCCTAATCCGAGGGTGAATTTGGGTGAAAATCTAACGGTCAGAACGCTTAGAAATATCGTGCAAGCGACACGACTCAGATTACTTAAAATCATATTTAATTTTCTAAAAATCTTCGCTTTCTCACTCTCTTCACTCCGGACTCAAGGAATAGTCTCAGGACATCGTTTGGGCTTAATTTTCGAGGTGATAGTCAAGTCCAACTAGGCGGTCATAATGGTCCAAGTTCATCTCTATCAGACTTTTGACGTGCGGTTTAGGTCTGACACGAAGTTACAAAGTACTTTCAGGAGTAACTGGGTTTAGAGTTGGATCCTAGATTTCAGGGTAATATTGCGTCAACGATTCTATAGGTTTTGGGTCTTACAGATAGTATTGAAAGTTATTGGTGTTAATTTCACATGTAATCTAGTTTAGCATTAGCTAATACACATTAAATTTCTAAGGGATTTATTTCTAAATGATCTCTGCTAAAGGTGGTACTCGGGCTTAAGTATGGATTTTCTAAGACGTTACACTAACACGACCATGCACCACATTGCATGTGCTTTAGCAAGAAAGTGCACGTTTAGGGAGTTTACCATGCACAATCGTGAGATGATGTCACTAAGAGAGTGCAGGCGAGGGCATGCATCATTACAGCATACCATTCTTGCATTAATAAGAGTACTTAGGATATGATTATTGTACTACTTTATCATTACTGCTTGACTGAATTGATAACATGTTAACCTTTACCTTATAGTACTACTGAGTTGATCACTCACTCCCACTCTAGGATGGTATTTTAAAACATCAACCAAACTCTGTTTTAGATACAGATTATGGCGAGCCTTATGCGATGGAGTTAGACTTCTTCAACGAGGGGGAGGAGTTCTCCTACATACAACTCTCTAGCGGGTCTATGTAGACCTAGGGCTGCATCACCGGGATTATAGGACTATAGATTAGTCAAACATTCACACTTTGATCTTTTGTAAATTTTAAAACAATTCATATATTTATTTAGCCTGGTAACATACTCATACTCTGTGGATTGATAAACACTTACATACTTTATATATTTATCTCAGTCTTCCGCTTGCTTAATTTAAGTAACTCTAGAGTATGATATGCTGATCTGGTGTAATCCCAATCATATTTAAGTCATGTTTAATACACTAATATGGACAATATTTAAACATCATTATCTATGTTGCATAAGTGATGCGTTGGAACTCGGGAGTTGAGTTATGCTCAACCCCAGATTTTCAGGGCATTACAAGTTGGTATCAGGGCATGATTTAGATTAAACTAGACTTGGGTTATGGTAACACGATGCTCATTAATGCACTTTGCCTTAGGAGGGGGTGTTAAAATGTAGAGATGAACGTAGGATTCCAAGTTTCACTGACGGGCGAAACTGATAGTTGAAATGTACCCCGTATGCATCTGAGATCACATAAAATGATCTCAATTCCTTTTTAGACCATCAATTAATGGGTTTAACTTATTATTCGGTGGATCCCAAACTTAAAACATGCCAAAGGGCTTGAATGTGTAAGATGGAACCTAGAACTACCTAAAACGGATACGGGGGCCCAAACCATAAGAAACGGTGGGACCCGTTGGGTCCCCCACATATTTTCGGCACCTCGAGAGGGGGAGGCCACCGTGCTAGCACAGGGAGGCACGGTGGCACCACGACACACCGCGCTCACCTCCAGCAGGTCGCGGCGGGCCCGTGGCCCACCACCCTCCACATGCACATGTGGGACCACTTTATTTGGGGTCCCCTTGCTCCCCTTTGTTCATTTCACCCCACCCTTAGCTCTTAAACCCTTCCAAAAATATAATTTTCCCCTCTAAATCTCTCTTCCATACACACAAGCTTCATATTCTTCCATATCTTTCATTACCTCCACCATTTTCCTCAAACCCATCTTATACAACTCTCCATCTTTCCTATTTCTCACCTATTTGAGCACAAAGCCTACATCTTTGTGTCTCATAACTTAAAAGCTTCACAAATCCACCCTATTCCCAAGCTTTTTCAACTTCATGGCTCTTTTTGAGCTTGTCACCACTATTTTCTCCATCTCTGCACTCCTTTCCCTCATAGAAAAGAAAAGCACCTGCAGATGACGTCAGGCCTAGCTGCCCTACCCATTCAAGGAAACAGACGGGCGTCAGAGCAAGCACGAGCGTCGAGCAGGAGCAAAGGACAAAGCAGGATCTCGATCCCCAAATTTTTCTTGAAAGATCTCTACCGCCGGGCATCAGTCTCGATAAGTTTCTCAACCGTAAAGTTGTATTTGAAGCGCATGTAGAGAAAGGATATTCGGGTTGTATCCAGTGATAGACCTCCTGTTGGAATCCAGGTCGGGTCCCATATTTAAAGGCAAGTCTCATGAGTGTGAAATCATTTTCCGAGCCTTCTATGCCCACATACGGGATCCATTACTGGAGCCTCTGTAGTTTACTATACCCATGGGAAGGCGGGAAGCCATAGTCAATGTTGGCGTGATGGCCTAGATTATGGGAATTAAACGTGGAGAGGTGCATGCTAGTGAATCTCATCTCACTAGTGTGCGAGAGAGATCACCGCACGTGGTTTCTTTGTGGCTGACTAGCTCACTTGAAGTGAGGCAATTGCCTCCCATCGACCAAGATGACGGTAGATTTCTACCTACTCCACCACATATTCACATACAATGTATATCCTAGTTGGAGCAACCATACCGAATGCACTCGTTTGATGGTGGACTTTCTGTACATTCTATGCGGGAGACAAGCTATGTCTGCCTACGTTTTCCTTACTACAGATAATCCAGACCACACTTTATTAGGAGAGATGTTTAACTCCCATTCAGCCAACTTATATGTAAGCTTGCTCGAGAGTTAGGCTACAGACTTAACATGGAAGAGCTTGCACCGATCCACTTTATTAATGACACTTCGCGCAACAGCATGGGAATTGGCCCTCAACAACATCAAGCCCGACTCAATGAGTATGGGGGCGAGACAGAAAGTGAAGAGGAAGAAAGTCATGAAATAGAGGAAGAAAGTAATGAAGAAGAGGAAGAAAATGAAATAAAAGAAGTGAGGAAGAAGAGGAGAAAGCCTAAGACTCTGATGGGGGACCTCCTACTACTACACCTGAGCACCGCCATGATCGGGTCACCTTAGAAGCCCGCATGACTCAGATTGAAGAGAACCAGGCTGCCCTGAGATAATAGGTCAAGGAGACCTAGGTTGAATTGAAGCAAAAGCTTGAAGAAAATCAGGCTTATATGAAATAGAAATTTAAAAAGATGTCTCGCACCTTGAAGGCTCTCCTGTGCTGTATGCAAGACAAGGGTGTGCCTCCGCCTTCATCAGAGTCAGACGACTAGTCGTATGTTGTAGTCGTCTTTTGAGTTGTTTTATTTCTTACTTTCTATATAATAGCCCTTGTTGGCTTAGTTGGATATTAGTAGTTAGTTTTAAAGCTTTTGTTAGGTTAGCTCGCATACATCTTCTGTCATGATCCATGTAAGACTACTTCTCATGTATTATGACAATTTTGGTTAAATGAATGCATGAAGCTTCTTTTGATTTGGAATGTGTAGAATGCTTAAAAATTTTGAATGTTGCCATTTAAAATCTTACATGTGTTGCACCCCTATGTTGTGTATAGGGAATGCCTTCGAAGACCACTCAGAATATGACATGTCTTGCACTTAGCGGATCGTTTGCTGGGGCACCTCCCCTGAGCGATAGCCACACAGACCCCAGTTTAGGCCCTGATAGTGACACTATTCCGGATTCACTGTCAGCCATTGGCCCCACCCATGGGCCAACACCTAATGCACCACTGGTTCCAGAGCAAAACCATGCATCTACGTCAACGCCTCACATACCACAGTCGGCTCCTCCTGATAGGTTGGAGTAGATGATGCTCCTGATGCAGCAGCAGCAGCAAGTTTAGACCATGATTGCGGGGACCCTTGTCCAAAACATGAATATGGTCCTACCTACACCATCTACGTAGCTTGGTAGAAATATGAATGCCAGCAGTCTATTCGAACATTTTTAGTGTTTCCAACCTCCCACTTTTGCAGGCACTCATAGGCCCGAGGAGGTCAAATACTGGCTAAATCGCATCTCTAAGATGCTGAAGCTGCTGCACTGCACTGAGGCAGAGCACGTAGAGTTGGTTGCTTATATGTTCGAGAAAGAGGTCAGTCTCTGGTGGGACAGCATCCTACAAACAGTTGCCCCTGGATACGTATAGACGTGGGACGTGTTTGAGACCTGCTTTCATGGAAATACTTCCCCCTCACTTACCGTAATGAAAATGAGGGTGAGTTCCTTCGCCTCCGACAAGGAGGAATGTCTATGTCAGAATATGATAACAGATTCACAGAGCTAGCTAAATATGCTCCTTTGATACTAGCAAATGAGCCGATGAAAATGCAACGATTTTTAGAGGGTTTGTGGCCCGAAATTCGTAAAAAGTTGTGTTACGCTAGCATTCCAAATTATTTTCAGCTAATGAACATGTCCTTGCGAGCTGAGCAAGATGGGGACAGACTGTCCCGTACGCGTATGCCCATGGGCCCGAGGCCTTGACCGGACTTACCGAACCGACCGTTCCTCGGCAAAAGGCCATGTGTCGATTCGTCTCTTAAGCTTACTACTCCACCGACTCAACTGAGGCGATCAGATTTGTAGTGCACCTACTGTAAGAAGATGGGCCATACAGATACTTATTGTTTTACCAAGATGAGGGATAACGGCTTTACGTCGCCTTAGAAGATCAACCGTCAGTTACCTCAAGCCATTTCATCTCCACCTCTACGATCAGCACCGCCAGCATAGCCTTTTTATAGACTAAAGTAGGCCACCTTAGTGACCTATGGCAGTGCAACCGAATAGTCCTCAATAAGCACGAGTACATGTGCTTATAGCTGAAGCGCCTAAGTCAGCAGCTATAGTGCCTCTAGCCTTCAAAGTCACAACACATATCCAAGGTATACCAGTTTTTTGGTTGGTGGACATCAGGTCCACTATTTCGATGATATCATACTCTATAGTCAAGCATTTAGGGTTGAATACTACCCCTATGGTTGAGGTAAGAGTCAATGTGGCAGAAGGAATCTTCACAACACTAAGCTTTGTAAGGGTTGCCTAATAGACTTAGGGAGCAGGGTGGTGTATATTGACTTGATTGTCACTACCCTATATCATTATGATGTCATCCTTAACATGGATTGGTTCACCGAATTGAAGGCAAAGATGGACTGTGATACCAGATTGGTGACAGCTCATCGGCCTGAGGGCACGACCTTTACTTTTCCTGTTCAGGTCAGTTAGCCCTATCGCATCAGTTGTTATACTTCCCTGGTAGAGAATTATGATAGTCCGACCCTTAGGGACACGCCAGTAGTCCAAGATTTCACGGACGTGTTCAGAACGATCCCTATACTACCTACTCGACGAGAGATTGACTTTACTATCGATCTTATGCCAGATGTGACACCCATTCCCTTACCTACGTATTACATGCCTCCATGTGAAATGGAGGAATTGAGGAGACAGATTGATGATTTTTTAGATTCAGGTTTCGTACGACCAACTGTATCTCCTTGGGGAGCACCTGTGTTTTTTGTGAAGAAGAAGGATGGATCATTATGATTTTTTATTGATTATCGCAGGTTGAACTAAGTGACAGTCAAGAACAAGTATCATTTGCCCGGAATAGATGATCTGTTTGACTAGTTGAAATGGGCACAATATTTCTTGAAGATCAACTTACAGTCCAGGTACCATCAGTTGTGTGTCAGGGATGAAGACATGCAAAAGACGACATTCAGAACCAGTTTCGAGCACTATGAATTCCTTGTGATGTCATTTGGACTCACAAATGCACTAGCAGTGTTCACGGACCTTATGAACTGGGTGTTTCGGCCATACCTTTATCGGTTTGTCATCGTATTTATAGATGACAATTTAATATACTCCAAAAGCTGAAAGGATCACGAAGAGCACCTGCGAGCAGTCTTCGATACTCTCAAGAGGAACCAATTATTTTCTCAGTACAAGAAATGTGACTTTTGGAAGCAAGAAGTCAAGTTCTTGGGACATGTTGTGTCCAAGGAAGGTATTGTTGTAGACTTGCCAAAATGACCACAGTTCAGGATTGGGAGCAGGCCGGTTCAATTACAAAAGTGAGGGGTTTTCTGGGACTTGCTAGCTACTATTGCCAATTTATTAAAGATTTTTCCAAGATAGCCAGACCATTGTCTCAGCTTACTCGAAAGGATCTTAAGTTTTTCTGGAATGAGAAAGTAGAAGCAGCCTT
The DNA here is from genome assembly GCA_037074715.1 of Magnolia kwangsiensis. NCBI lineage: Eukaryota > Viridiplantae > Streptophyta > Magnoliopsida > Magnoliales > Magnoliaceae > Magnolia > Magnolia kwangsiensis. The sequence continues at coordinate 78,833,850 of CM073578.1, forward strand.
TTAGGAATTGAAGGACAAGTTAACGTCCGCACCCGTACTAGTATTGCCAGAGCAAGGGGTCAGATATACGATATACACCAATGCGTCTCGTGTTAGTTTGATTTGTGTTCTTATGTAGAAGGACAAAGTGATCGCCTATGCCTCACGACAATTGAGGAAACACAAAGAAAATGACCCTACGCACGACTTGGAATTGGCAGTAGTTAATTTTGCATTAAAGCTCTAGAGACATTACCTCTATGGAGAGGAGTTCGAGGTCTTTTAAGACCATAAGAGCCCCAAGTACATATTCACGCAGAGGGACCTGAATATGAGGCAGCGGCGATGAGTAGAAACCTTGAAAGACTTCAAGTTTGAGGTCTCCTACCATCCTGACAAGGCTAACCTTGCAGCAAATGCGTTAAGCCGCAAGAAGACAATAGAATTTGTAGCTCCACCAATGATTGAAGAATGAAACATGGTAGAATTTATGTGAGACTTAAAATAGAAGCTTTCAGTAGAGGAGCCGTTCGAGAGCATCGCATACATCCACGTGCAGCCACTTATTGATGACCAAATCATTGTGGCTCAGAAAGAGGATGAACTATTGGCAAAAATGAGAGAGCAAGCAACTGACGATGAAGACTCTGAATGGAGAGTTGGTTTAGATGAGGGTTTATATTATCGTGGCCGCCTATGCGTCCCAAATCTTCATGACCTGAGAAAGAAAGTTCTCGAAGCTGCTCACAATTCGAAGATGGCGATGCATCCTGATAGTACAAATATGTATCGAGATATGAAACACTCGTACTGGTGAGACAACATGAAGGTCCACATAGCAGATTTTGTATTCCGTTGTCTCATGTGCCAGCAGATCAAGGCCCAGCATCGCTGACCTCCTGGATTGCTTCAGCCCATGCCCATAGTTGAATGGAAGTGGGATTTCATATCTATGGATTTCATTACTGGGTTACCGAAGATAAGGAAAGGACACGACTCTATTTGGGTGATTGTGGACCGATGACGAAATGGGCTCATTTCCTCCCAATTAAAGTTTCGAACTCCGCAAATGATTTAGTCAAGCTGTACATCAAGGAGATTGTACGGCTGCATGGAGTGCCTATAGAGATTATGTCAGATCGAGACACGCGATTCATATCTATCTTCTGGACTCGAATCCAGAAAGCAATGAGGGTAAAACTGAAGTTCAGTATCGCGTTCCACCCATAGACTGATGGGTAGACGGAACGGGTAAATCAAGTGTTAGAAGATATGTTGCGGGCATGTGTGCTCCATTTCAAGGACAGTTAGGATGACTGTCTTTCCTATGTTGAGTTCGCTTATAACAACAGTTTTCAAGTGAGCATTGACATGGCTCCCTATGAAGCATTGTATGAGCGTCCGTGTTGAGCACCACATTGTTGGGTAAAAGTTAGTGAGAAGAGTCTGATTGGCCCAGATTTAGTACAGGAGAACTCAGAGAAGATCGACATTATTAGGCATCGACTTCTTGCAGCACAGAGCAGACTAGAGAGCTACACTGATACCAGACGATGATAGCTAAAATTTAGGATTGGGCACCACATGTTTTGTAATACCCTGAAAATCGGGGGTCATGTATAAACCCGACTCCCGAGTTCCAGACTGCCACTTATGCAATAAAAATGTTTATGAATCAATGTTGTCTGAGTTAAAGCATTCACATGAGTAGAAGTATACCAAAACTGCAATTCATACTCCAGATTCAGTGATAAAAGCAAGCGGAAGACTAAAGGATATACATATCGCTGTATGGAAAACAAAATAGATCTCAACTATCTCCAAAGTATGAATACATCTCTGAGTCTCATATATATGTGAATAAACAGAATCAAAATGTTAAAAATAGTCCTGCTGAGAAGTCCCGCCAATTCAAGCCACCTAAGCAAAGCTGTCGTGGTACTGCATATATGAGAACTCGTCCTAGTTCTCATCATAATCCGGCTCTGCCTCCTGAATCACTGCCTCACCTGCATCTAAGACAGGGTCTGGTGGGTGTTGTAAACACCATCCCGTAATGTGGGAGTGAGTAGCTAACTCAGTGGAATAATAGAGCAAAGATTAACATGTTCTCAAATCAATCATGCGATAATAGTAAAGCAGTAAATCAAACATTTCTAATACTGTTGTTAATGCAATATGACGTGACATGATGGATGCCCTCACCGATGATCTCCCTCATACGGCACCATCTTACGCCCGCGGCATGCTTTCTTCTCACAGTACTCCACATCTTCCAGGCACATGCAATGTGATGGTGATATGATTACCGAGTTATTATTAGTCCATTCATACAGCAGGATTGGGAAACTAAGGTACTTCCCTTATATCAATCCCAACACAGATCCTGTCTAGGGTCGTCACTCCTAGTAATCTCATACGATGAATATTTTTGTAGGTCGCTGCAAGGGCTGCCAGGGCTGTTGCTCGCACTCGTTGCACCGCTCCTCATCACCTTATCAATACATGCCTACTGTACTCTCATTGCTACGGAAGGGTCGTCGCCTCCCGTAGACTCAAAATATGCTCGCGGTCACTACAAAGGGCTCGTCGCCTGATCAGTGTAGGCCGACAGCAAGAATATAGTGTCCTATACCACCATAATCTGCTCACGAGTCATAGGTGCTCATTGGTCACTACAGGGAGGTTTGTGGCTCCAGCGTAGGCCGACAGCTCGACCACGGTGTCCCATACCACCATGCCCGGCTCATGAGTCTTTATGGATCAAGGTACCATGGTTAATAGGGTTTACAATGGTAAGTTCAGTACCCTAGGTTCAAGCAGTTATGACTCATAAAAGGTGAATATACAATGGCCAGTCGGGTTACTTGACGGGCTCGACTAGTACAAGCGCATCTCAAGCTGAGCGACATGAAGTGCATAAAACACTTCGCGTGGCCTAACCACTGCCGCCAACTCCAAAACATAACTCACGTTCATCGATGCGTCGTTCGTGGCAAAGAAAAGCCAACCACGAATTTATTCGGTTACCGACTGCCTGAAATAGGTATGGTCCCAAACATTTATGAATCCACATCAGCAATCATATAAGAGTAATGGAAATGAAATACAACAATGTGAGCATGTTAACACAGGTTATAACATACAACTTAAGTAAATCATCTAACACATGCATTTCATGCATATAATGAAATCATGCATATAGCCAACACATAGGAAATCATTTACATCAGCATATTATTTGAGAATTCAATCTCAAACTAATTCATAACACCATTTAATTCAATACATACTAATACAAACATTTATACAAATACTTAGTCTACACACTTAAGACTACATATAGTATGTCGACTCAAAGTGCGCATTTGGGCGAATCTCTTCGCCAAACTAATTATGTACACTTACCTAATATCCTAATGTGACAAAGAGCCATGTCAATCATATCAGCACAATATGGATGAAAACAGTATTTCCTACAAATGACTAAAATGCCCTAAATCTCATATTTTTCGTCTGCTTACGAAACAGGAAACGGACAGCATGTTGTACATGTCAAATAGCGTTGTCGTCGATAATCTACTATTAAATGACATTGAAAGTGTTGAAATCAGTCAATCAAAGCGTCTAGAATCCGCACCTTTTCCCTAGAGGTGAACCGATTCAAACGGAGCGTATACGCTTCGTCTACGGCGAACCGAGAACCTAATACACAAGATCTGTAAGTTACTTTGCTAAGAAATTGACGGAACCTCAAATCAGCAAGTATTTAGGGTATTTCCTTACCTAGAAATGCAGCGGAATCACCGAAAAAGTGATTGAGGTGCGTTACTTAAGCACGTGCAATAGGTAGTGCAAGCAATAGGAAGTTGTAACACCCTGAAAATCGGGGGTCGTGTATAAACTCAACTCCCGAGTTCCAGACCGTCACTTATGCAACAAAAATGGTTATGATTCAATGTTGTCTGATTTAAAGCATTCACATGAGTAAAAGTATACCAAAACTGCAATTCATACTTCAGATCCAGTGATAAAAGCAAGCGGAAGACTAAACAATGTATATATCACTGTATGGAAAAACAAAGTAATCTCATCTGTCTCCAAAGTATGACTACATCTCTGAGTCTCATATACATATACATAACAAAAGAATAATGTTCAAAAAAAGAAAGTCCCACTGATGTCCCCTCGATCCAGGTCGCCTACGGGAAGCCGTTGTGATACTGCATATACGAGAACTCGTCCTGGTCCTCGTCAATCTCTGGCTCCACCTCCTGGATATCGTCCTCACCTGCATCTACAACAGGGTCTGGTGGGTGTTGCAAACACCATCCCATAACGTGGGAATGAGTGATCAACTCAGTGGAATCATAGAGCAAAGATTAGCATCTTCACAATTCAATCACGCGATAATAGTAAAGCAGTAAATCAGACAATCCTAATACTGTTATTAATGCAAGATGATATGACGTGATGTATGCCCTCACCGACGATCACCCTCATGCGGCAACATCTTACGACCGCGGCATGCCACACTCCCTAGAGTGCTCCACATCTTCCAGACACATGCAATGCTATGGTGATATGATTTCCAAGTTGTTATTAGTCCATTCAAACAGCAGGATTAGGAAACTAAGGTACTTCCCTTGTATCAATCCCAACACAGATCCTGTCTAGGGTCGTCACTCCTAGTAATCTCATATGATGTATATTTCGTAGGTCACTGTAAGGGCTGTCAGGGCTGTTGCTCGCACTCGTTGCACCGCTCCCCCATCACCTTATCAATACAGGCCTACTGTACTCTACTGCAACGGAAGGGTCGTCGCCTCCCGTGGACTCAGAATACGCTCGCGGTCAGTACAAAGGGCTCGTCGCCTGATCAGTGTAGGCCGACAGCTAGAATATAGTGTCCCATACCACCATAATCTGCTCACGAGTTTAGGTGCTCACTGGTCACTACGAGGAGGTTTGTGGCCCCAGCGTAGGCCGACAGCTCGACCACGGTGTCTCATACCACCATGCCCGGCTCATGAGTCTTCGTGGATCAAGGTACCACGGTTAACAGGGTTTTCAGTGGTAAGTTCAGTACCCTAGGTTCAAGCAGTTATGACTCATACAAGGTGAACATACATCGGCCAGTCGGGTTACTTGACGGGCTCGACTAGCGCGATCGCATCTCAAGTCGAACGACATGAAGTGCGTAAAACACTTCGCGTGGCCTAACCACTGCCGCCAACTCTAAACACGAATCACGTTCATCGACGCGTCGTTCGTGGCTATGACCAATCAGCCACGAATTCGCTCAGTTAACGACTGCCTGGACTAAGTCTAGTCCCACACATCTATAGAATCACATTAGCATTACATGTAAAAGTATTGGAATTGAAATACATCATGTGAGCATGTTAACACATGTTATAACATTCAACCTAAGCAAATCTTCAAGGCATACTTTCCATGCATGTAATGCAATCATGCACAGGGTAAACATGTAGGAAATCATTTAGGTCAGCATATTAATCAAGAAATCAATCTCAAACTACTACATAACATCATTTAATTCAATACATACTAATACAAGCATTTATACAAACACATACACCACACTCTTAAGTCTACATATAGTATGTCGACCCAAAGTGCGCAACTAGGCGAATCTCTTCGCCAAACTGATTATGCAAGCATTCCTAACTCCCTAATGCGACAACAAACCATGTCAATCACGTCAGCAAAATATGCATGTAGACCGTACTTCCTACAAATGACTAAAATGCCCTAAATCTCATATTCTTCGTTAATTTACGAAACAGGAAACGGAGAGCATGTTGTACATGTCAAACGGTGATGCCGTCGATAATCTACTATTAAACGACATTGAAAGCGTTGTAAACCGTCAATCAAAGCGTCTAAAATCCTCACCTAGTCTCTTACGGTCACGGGATTTTGAACGGAGCGTGTACGCTTCGTCTACGGCAGTAGGAGAGCCTGATTTATGGAATACGTTAGCTAACATGTTATGCAACTAAGTAAACCCTAAATCAGCAAGTTTTTGGGGTTATTTTATACCTAAAAAAGTGGAGAAATCACCAGCCAGGTGATTGGAAGGAAGTGCTAAAGCAGCAACTGTTAGGGGCTCCGAAGCGGGAAAAATCCCTTCTTCTCTCTCTCAAACTCTCTCTCTTTTCTTCCTAGGGTTTGTGAATTTCGGATGGAAAGGAGAAATGAGGGTTTCAACCCCTTTTATAAGCTTGAAATCGCCGGAAATAGGCTCCGGGATGAAGTTTACTTGATGCCTATCCATTTCGGGGCTGTTTCGGTCCAAAAACTGCTTTCTGGTGGTCCCCTGGTCGATTGCGATCAGACTTAAGCTCATGTGTACCAGATGTAGCTCGTATTAAGTTTTCAGTCTGGCAGGGTTCGCAGATCGCACGTGGCGGACCAGTTTCAGTTCAGCGGTCACCGCACGTAGATCAGGGCTGAAAGTCTCATGATAATAAATAGAAATTTTTCCTGATCCGAGGGTGTAATCTGGATGAATTCTGACGGTCAGAACGCTTAATACTGACGCGTCAAGTCGTGTGCCAGATTTGAATTTGAAATTCCAAATTCGTCCCTATTCGCGGTCGCTTCAGTCCGAGTTCAACGAAATAGTCTGTGATTATCGGTTTGACTTGATTTTCGAGATGATTGTCAAGTCCAGCTGGGCAGTTCTAACGGTCTAAGATAGGAGGTATCGGACCTTCGACGCGCGGTCTAAATCCAATACAAAATTCCAATATGGTCCAGAGAACAAACCTGCTTAGAGTTTGATCCGAGGTTATAGAGTATTGTAGAGTTGTTTGTTCTACTCGATTTGGGTCTTGCAGAACGTATTTAAAGTGATCAGGGACTATTTCCCAGCTACTCTAGCGTTGCGCTAGCTAACTTACGCTTAATTTCCATGGAAATTATTCCTACGCGATTTCGGGTCAAATCGGTACTCAAGCCCAAGTACGGATTTTTCACGGGCGTTACAGAAGTTCTCTCCCACTCTCTCTCACAATCTCTCACCTTTTCTCTCACACCAGCTAGGGTTTCTAGCAAATTCGGATGGGTGAGAGAAGTGAGGGTTTAAGACCCTTTTATAACGTAAAACATTCCCAAAACAGACTTGGGAACAATGTTTACTTGATGCCTAACCAAATCGGGGCTGTTTCGGTCCAAAAAGACATTTTGGGAGGTCCCCTGGCCGAACACGATCAGACTTAAGCTCATGCACGTCGGATGTCGCTCACATCCCATTTTCAGACCAGCAGTGTTCGTAGATCGCACGTGGCGGTCCAGTTTCAGTTCAGCGATCATCGAACGTAGATCAGGTCTACAAGTCTTATGATATGAAAAAGAAATTTTTTCTGATCCGAGGGTGTAATTTGGCTGAATTCTGACGGTCAGAACGCTTAATAATAACGCGCCAAGTCGTGTGCCAGATTTGAATTTCAAAATTCCAAATCTAACCCTATTCTCACTCTCTTCACTCCAGGCTCAATGAAATAGCCTCTGAATGTCGATTGGACTTGATTTTCGAAATGATTGTCAAGTCCAGCTAGGCGGTTATAACGGTCTAAGATTGTAGGTATCGGACTTTCGACGCGCGGTGTAGATCCAATACAAAGTTTCAAAGGGGTCATGAGAACAAACCGGTTTAGAGTTTGATCCGAGGTTTCAGAGTATTATAGTGTCATTGGTTCTACTCGTTTTGGGTCTTGTAGAACGTATTTAAAGCGATCAGGGATGATTTCACAGCTACTCTAGCGTTGCGCTAGCTAACTTACGCTTATTTTCTAAAGGAATTAATCCTACTCGATTTCTGGTCGAGTTGGTACTCGAGTCTAAATACGGATTTTTCCAGGGCATTACAATCTACCCCCCTTAAAAAAATTTCATCCTCAAAATTTGTACCTTTTCGTACTCCTCGAGAAACTGTGGGTAGTTCTTTCTGATCTCGGCTTCTGTCTCCCAGGTAGCCTTTTCCTCAGAGTGATGCGTCCACAATACCTTCACAAGGAGAATCACCTTGCTACGCAGTACCTGCTCCTTCCTGTCTAGGATACGCGTCGGTCGCAGGATATATGTAACATCCTCTCCTAACTGCACCTGCTCCCATCTGATGATATGGGAAGAATCAGAAACTTATTTCTTCAGCATAGCAACATGAAATACGTTGTGAACGCTCGCGAGAGGTGTGGGTAAAGCCAAACGGTATGCCACTGCTCTCACACGATCGAGGATCTAGAATGGACCAATGAATCGCGGTGCCAGCTTCCCCTTCTTCCCGAACCGAAGGACTCCCTTCATAGGGGAAACTCATAAAAATACATGATCCCCAACCGTGAACTCTAGCGGCCGCCATCTCGTATCGGCATAACTCTTCTGTCTGCTTTGCGCTGTGAGAAGCTGATGTCTAATAATATCAATCTTCTCCGATGTCGCCTGCACTAACTCTAGGCCAATCAATCTACGCTCACCGACCTCTGCCCAGCAATGCGGTGCTCAACAAGGTCGCCCATACAACGCCTCGTAAGGTGTCATACCGATACTCGCCTAGAAACTGTTGTTGTACACGAACTCAACATATGCAAGACAGTCATCCCAATTGTCCTTGAAGTCCAATGCGCAAGCTCACAACATGCCCTCTAAGATCTGGTTCACCCGCTCTGTCTGTCTGTCTATCTGTGGGTGGAAGGCAGTATTGAACTTCAACTTCACACCCATAGCCTCTTGAATGTGAGTCCAGAAAATAGAAGTGAACCGCGTGTCTCTGTCCGACACGATCTCCAACGGAACTCCATGCAAAAGCACGATCTCTCTGATATATAGTCTAGCCAGCTCGTCTACAGAGTTCGTGACGCTGATCGGTAGGAAGTGCACCGACTTCGTCAGACGGTCGACGATCACCCATATGGAATCATGTCCCTTCCTCGTCTTCGGCAGCCATGAAACGAAATCCATGGAAATGAAGTCCCACTTCCACTCTGCGATCGGCATAGGCTGAAGAAGTCCAAGTGGTCGGCGATGCTCTGCTTTCACCTGCTGGCAAGTAAGACAACGGGACACGAACTCTGTTATGTGGGTCTTCATACCTTCCCACCAATAGGTCCTCCTCACATCGCTATACATCTTCGTACTGCCTGGATGCATCGCGAGTCTGGTACAATACGCAGCCTCGAGAATCTCTAATCTCAAGTCAGGGATATCTGGGACGCATAGGAGGCCAAGATAACGTAAGCCCCCATCCGTGCCAACTCGCCACTCGGCATCTGCTTCATCATTGGCCTGCTCTCGAAGCTCAGTCAGACGCGCATCATCCCTCTGCGCCTCGATGACCCGGTCATCGATCTGAGATCGCACCTGCACATGTGCAATGAACTCATATGGCTCCTCTACAGTGAGTTTCTGCTCAAAGTCTTGCAAAAACTCAACCATATCCCACTCAGCAACCATTAGCGGAGCCGCAAACTCTATCGCCTTCTTGCGGCTCAACGCGTCAGCCACAAGGTTCACCTTCCCAGGATGGTAAGAGACTTCGAACTTGAAGTCCTTCAAAGTCTCCATCCATCGCCGCTGCCTCATATTCAAGTCTCGCTGCGTGAATATATACTTGAGGCTCTTGTGGTCACAAAAAAACTTGAACTCCTCTCCATAGAGGTAATGTCTCCAGAGTCTCAGTACGAATATGACGGCTGCCAACTCCAGGTCATGTGTAGGGTAATTCTCCTCGTGCTTCCTTAATTGTCTCGAGGCATACGAGATTACCCTGTCCTTCTGCATTAGGACACAACCTAGACCAACGCTAGACGCGTCAGTGTATATCGTATATCTAACCCCTTGCTCTAGCAATACTAGCACAGGGGTGGACGTAAGTCTGTCCTTCAGCTCCTGAAAAGCTGAATTCGCTTTGTCATTCCAGGGAAACTTCACGTCCTTCCGTGTCAACTGAGATAAAGGTCTCGCGATCTTCTAGAAATCTCGAATGAAGCGTCGATAATAGCCAGCGAGACCCAAGAAATTCCTCACCTCAGTGACAGAACCAGGCTGCTCCCAGTCCTGAACTGCAGCTACCTTCGCCAGGTCAACTGTCATCCCATCCTTGGACACCACGTGTCCCAGGAACTTCATTTTCTGCTTCCAGAAGTCGCACTTCTTGTACAGTGCGAACAACTGATGCTGTCTGAGTGTATCCAGGACCAAGCGCAAGTGCTCCTCATGCTCCTCTCGACTCCTGAAATATACCAAAATGTCGTCAATGAACACAACGACGAATCGATAGAGGAAAGGCCGAAATACCCGGTTCATCAGATCCATGAATACAGTTGGTGCGTTCGTGAGACCGAACGACATCACAAGAAACTCGTAGTGGCCAAAGCTGGTCCTGAATGTTGTCTTCTGCACGTCCTCATTCCTGACGTGTAACTGATGATATCCTGACTGAAGATCAATCTTCGAGAAGCACTGCGCTCCTCTCAACTGATCAAAAAAGTCATCGATCCTGGGTAAAGGGTACTTGTTCTTCACTGTGATCTGGTTCAATCTACGATAATCAATATACAATCGCATCGAACCATCCTTCTTCCTTACAAACAGGACTGATGCTCCCCAAGGAGACACACTGGGTCGAATAAGGCCAAGCTCTAACAGACCATCAATCTACGTCCTCAACTCCTCCATCTCATACGGTGTCATGCGATACCTCGGCAGTGAGACAGGCACGGAACCAGGCACCAGATCGATAGTGAAATCAATCTCTCGTCGAGGCGGCAAACCAGGGATCTTCCTGAACAGATCCTCAAAATCACAAACGACGGGCGTATGCTCAAGCATCGGGGCATCAGCGTCCCGAAGTAAAGAAGCGTAGCTAAGTATGCGGAAGGGGAGATTTACCCGAACTGAAAATGTAAAAGGCATGCCCTCTGGCTCGTACACCATCACCATACGAGTCTCGCAGTCAATCTCGGCCCTCCCAGCAGTTAACCAGTCCATGCCAAGAATGACGTCGAGATAAACAAGAGAGGGGTCGACGATAAGATCAAGAGCCATCGTCCTGCCTCCTAGATCCACCAAGAAACCCTCACACATCAGGGTGGCATCAGAAAAATCCCCATGAGCTGAAAGGACTCGCACTCCATCCATACGAATGGTTGGTAGTCCAAGACGCCTGACTATGGAATGCGATATCAAAGAAAGTGTGGATCCAGTATCCACCATCATAAGTATAGGAGTACCTCCGATGTGAGCAGTGACCTCAAAGGCCGAATGGTGAGAAGTCTTTGTCTCGGCTACCTCAGCTGTCAAGGCATTCACCCGCGCCTACTGTGGCCGGTTCGGCTGCTGTACCATGGGCCGTAGAGGCGGCCTGAATTGAGATACGGGAGGTCTGAAGGAAGGGTGCGTAGGAGCCAACCGTAAAGGCGGTGCTGATATAGCCTGTGGGCGTGTACGGTCGATCTTCTGCGGCGGCGAGAACCCACTATCCCGCATCCGAGCGAAATAACTCTGTGTTAAATGGCCCGATCTCCCACAATAAGTACATGATAAATCGGGGCACCGCATCGGGGGTACTGGCGCTGTAGCCCTAGGAGGAGGGTCGACGCGAGGCCTCTTACCCACAAAGGACCTGTCCTGTAACTCTGGTCGTGGCGTAGGAGCAATAGGGCTACGAGATCGCATAAGTTGATCCGCATCCTGCTCTACCCGCATGGACATGTGAATCAGCTCTGCGTAGGAGGGAATGCTCACGCAACACATCTTCGACCGAATATCCGGTTGCAAACCCTCAGAAAAGCATCGCATGCGCATCTGCTCATCTGCCAGTATAGTCAGGACGTATCTGCCCAACTCAGTGAACCGATGCTCATACTCAATCACCGTCATGCCTCCTTATCTGAGGCGCAGAAACTCGTTCTCCAGATCATGCCTATATGTTTGGGGATAGTATTTCTCGTGGAAGTGGAACTCGAACGCTGCCCAGGTCCAGATGTAATCAGCGGCAACGGTCCGCAACACATTATCCCACCATAAGCTGGCCTCCCGCTCGAATAAGAACGTAGGCAACTCAACCTGCTTGGACTCTGAGCAATGCAGCATCCGTAATACCTTCGACACACGGTCGAGCCAATACTTGGCCTCTTCGGGTCTATGAGAACCCGTAAAAGTAGGAGGCCGCAAGCGCTGGAATCGCTCGAGTAGGCCCCGTGTATCTGTAGTAGTCCCCATAAGATAAGAAGGCGGTGCAGGATGAGCAATGCCCTCATCCTGAGCATAGGTACCGGCATCCTCAGCTAGATGCACAGGTGGTGCAGGTGGAGTCACACTCCCACCCTGGGCTAGAGCCCCCACTATAGTAGTCAGGAGCTGCTACTACTGCTGCATCATGGCCATCATCTGCTCAAATCTATCTAGAGGTGGAGCAGGATGTGACATGTACTGCGTCGAAGAAGACGCACGGTACTGCTCTCTGACGGGCGGTGTGAAAGGTGGGGGTCCAACTGCAGGACCAGTAAGACGCTGAGACTCACGTGCTGTCTCAGGAATCGGGCCCACAGCAGGGTCCGTATAAGCACCAGACTGGAGGGGAACCTGATCCATAGGCTTACACAATGTAAGCCGAGCTGTGCTCCATGTAGCCTTAGGCAGCATTCCCTATATTCAAAATAGGGCACAACCTTATCAGTCTCAATAGCACAAACACACCGCAATCATTCACATAAAGAGTCAAAGGCATTCCATGCATTTCATTTAATCAAAATTATCATAATACAAGGGATATCTCCTTACAGGCATCATGACAAGAAGTACATGGGAACTAAGACAGTTAAAGCTACAACAGCAACATAAGTAAACTACTAGCCTTAACAGGCTTACACAACATAAAGCAGGAAATGACTAACTACTACTAACAACATCTAAAATCTCATCGCTAGTCTGAGTCGGGTGATGGAGGAGGAGCACCCTTATCCTGCAAGCAGCACAGGATCGTCTTCAAGGTGCGAGTCACCTTACCGAATTTCCTCTTCATAACGGCCTTGGTATCCTCGACCTCAGCCCGAAGTTCCTGAACTTCTCTTTGCAAGGCGACCTGGCTCTCCTCAATTCAGGCAATGCGAGCATCACTAGTAGCTTGAGTAGAAGGAGGAGGGCTCTCATCAGTATCCTGAGCCTCCTCTTCTTCCTCTTCATGGGCTTCTTCCTCTACTTCCGCCCCAGGTTCTCCTTCGCTTGGATACTCTTCGCCATCAAAATCGCCCTCGCTATCCTCATCAAGCTGAGTCTCGCGGTATTGAGACCCGATCTTCATCTTGACCATGGTAGACTCATCAATGCAGTGAATCGGAACTGGCAACTCCGGCCCAAGTCTGTAAGCAAACTCAAGCGCGATCTTGCATATATGCCGGCCAAAAGGAAGCGACTCAGACGTTCTTCTTGATTTCGCTATGAGGATAATCTGTCGTAACACGAAAGTGGCCATACACACATTTTCTCCCTGGGCCACCCGATACAAGAAATCGACCATAAGGCGTGTACATTCAATATGATTTGTCGATCTGGGATATACGTTGAACATGCAAATGTGGTGCAGCATGCGCAAATCATCAGACATATGAGTCACCTTAAGGCTATTGTTAGGCTGCCATGGAACCAAACTACTGCATAGAAACCTGGTATGGTGATCTCACTCACGCCTACTCCTCAAATTCTTCGCACTGGGATGAACATCACCAAGGGGTACGTTCAGAAGTCGCGCTATCAACCGAACATCGATTGTAGTCATCCGGTCTCTACTAAACGGAATCTTGAACTGCAATGGCTCCAATGTAGGATTCTGGATACGAGAGTAGAAGGCACGAATGGTGCTCACATTAGCACGAGAACGGGCTTCAAAGAGCGGACCCCAATGTGCAGCTTCAATGCACTCAAACAATAGGAATTCGCCGAAGAGTCGCCCTTCCACGTCCACCTCAAACAATACCTTATGGTCAGTATAATCACCGTGAGGCATCTCTGCTAATAACACTCGCCCAATTTGAGCATGGGGATCCAAATCCCGCTTTGTATGAAACTCTCGGGCTGTGCTTGGACTTGCGGCGGTGCTTGAGCTAGCGGCACCATCCCTCGGTCTTCTTGATTGCGTAGGGTGACTAGGCCCAGCCTCTTCTGCTGTGGTCTTTCTCTTTCCCATCAAAGAGAGGATGGTGGAGAAAGAGAAAAAACCCAAAATGGCTTCAACAATAGCCATGAAAAATGTAGAAAATGTAGAGAATGGCTGCCCAAACAGATAGAAGGAAATCTAGGCATTGTAGAGGGATGTTTCAAGCTCCCTAGGGCTGGATTTTTAAAAAGAAAAGAGAAGAATAAAGGGGAATGGAGCTCCACCCGATTTCAGCCACAAATGGAGGTTGTAGGAGCTCCAAATGATGAGTTTTGAAAGAGGAAGAGTTTTAAACAGTAATGGAGGGATGGAATGGGTTCGGTTTTAGTAGGAAATGGGATTGGGAGAGATTTGGAGCAACGATTTGAGATGGGCAATAAGAAAAATGTTAAAGGGAGGGCGTTGGGGCATTTTTTTGTGAAGGAGGTACCCCTTTTAGAGGTTTTTGACGGATGGGCACTGTATGGGAGGGGTGTACTAGCCACATAAGGGCGTGCGCCCGATTTTTACAGTAAGTGGGCCCCACTGTACGGTGATGCATCCCGGATCGGAGATGGCATCGCCGTCTGGTCACCAATCCGGCCGGTGGGACCACATGATTTGGGTCCCCCCTACCCTAGGGACCCCAAATATGTATGGGCCCCACCTTAGTTCATTGTAGATTGGCCTATGGAGGCCCAAAACTCCATTCGGGGTGTTCCAGGGCCAATCTGTAAACCTGAATACATTCCCCTATTATGTAGCATATGATTTTGGGGTAGGAGGAGCTAATACATCCATCTAGACCATTATTTACTAAATATTATAAAGTTAGAATGGCCAAAAGGCCAATTTTTATGTATTTTTACTATTCACCATTAAAGTCTGACTAAGTATGATTTTATGTTATTTTCACATTAGAATCAATGTTTAACATGAAAAGAATGAGAAATAATTGAAGAATGGGGTGGTGAGAGGAAGAATTTTAAAGAAATTAGGTGAAACGAGGTTTTTAAGCCCTAACGATTGAATGTAAGGGTTGTGATTGCCCCACAGCCCAAGGATTTATATTTTTGGGTTTGGAACCTTTCAAAGAATGTCTCAAACCCACCTACTTGCCACCAAGGAGCTACTTAGGTCGCTTCACGCGACCCTAAATACGTTACGGACTTGATCAAGCGATCGATACGAGTAGACTTCGCCTATTGGCGAAACTGCAATCCTATAAGTGTTTCTACACCTTTCTTGCACCCACCTAAGTCAAAGAAAGTGACAGCGTATGTCGCGTGACCATAACCCAGGCCCGGTATAATCTCATTCATGCTCTGATACCAACTTGTAACACCCAGAAAATTGGGGGTCATGTATAAACCTGACTCCCGAGTTCCAGACCGTCACTTATGCAACAAAAATGTTTATGATTCAATGTTTTCTGAGTTAAAGCATTCACATGAGTAAAAGTATACCAAAACTGCAATTCATACTCCAGATTCAGTGATAAAAGCAAGCGGAAGACTAAAGGATATACATATCGCTGTATGGAAAACAAAATAGATCTCAACTGTCTCCAAAGTATGAATACATCTTTGAGTCTCATATACCTGTAAATAAACAGAATCAAAATGTCAAAATAGTCCCACTGAGAAGTCCTGCCAATCCAGGCCACCTAAGTAAAGCCGTCGTGGTACTGCATATATGAGAACTCGTCTTGGTCCTCATCATATTCCGGCTCTACCTCCTGAATTGCTGCCTCACCTGCATCTAAGACAGGGTCTGGTGGATGTTGCAAACACCATCCCGTAACGTGGGAGTGAGTAGCTAACTCAGTGGAATAATAGAGCAAAGATTAACATGATTTCAAATCAATCATGCGATAATAGTAAAGCAGTAAATCAAACATTTCTAATACTGTTGTTAATGCAATATGACGTGACATGATGGATGCCCTCACCAACGATCTCCCTCATACGGCACCATCTTACGCCCGTGGCATGCTTTCTTCCCACAGTTCTCCACATCTTCCAGGCACATGCAATGTGATGGTGATATGATTACCGAGTTATTATTAGTCCATTCATACAGCAGGATTGGAAAACTAAGGTACTTCCCTTATATCAATCCCAACACAGATCCTGTTTAGGGTCGTCACTCCTAGTAATCTCATACGATGTATATTTTTGTAGGTCGCTGCAAGGGCTACCAGGGCTGTTGCTCGCACTCGTTGCATCGCTCCCCCATCACCTTATCAATACAGGCCTACTGTACTCTCATTGCTACGGAAGGGTCGTCACCTCCCGTAGACTCAGAATACGCTCGCGGTCACTACAAAGGGCTCGTCGCCTGATCAATGTAGGCCGATAGCAAGAATATAGTGTCTCATACCACCATAATCTGCTCACGAGTCATATGTGCTCACTGGTCACTACAGGGAGGTTTGTGGCCCCAGCGTAGGCCGACAGCTCGACCACGGTGTCCCATACCATCATGCCCGGCTCATGAGTCTTTATGGATCAAGGTACCATGGTTAATAGGGTTTATAATGGTAAGTTCAGTACCCTAGATTCAAGCAGTTATGACTCATACAAGGTGAACATACAATGGCCAGTCGGGTTACTTGACGGGCTCGACTAGTACGAGCGCATCTCAAGCTGAGCGACATAAAGTGCATAAAACACTTCGCGTGGCCTAACCACTGTCGCCAACTCCAAAACACGACTCGCGTTCATCGACGCGTCGTTCGTGGCAAAGAAAAGCCAACCACGAATTTATTCGGTTACCGACTTCCTGGACTAGGTATAGTCCCAAACATTTATGAGGCTACATCAGCAATCATATAAGAGTAATGAAAATGAAATACAACAATGTGAGCATGTTAACACAAGTTATAATATACAACTTAAGTAAATCATCTAACACATGCATTCCATACATATAATGAAATCATGCATATAGCCAACATGTAGGAAATCATATACATCAGCATATTATTTGAGAATTCAATCTCAAACTAATTCATAACACAATTTAATTCAATACATACTAATACAAACATTTATACAAACACTTAGTCTACACACTTAAGTCTACATATAGTATGTCGACTCAAAGTACGCATTTGGGCGAATCTCTTCACCAAAGTGATTATGCACGCTTTCCTAATATCCTAATGCGACAAAGATCCATGTCAATCATATCAGTAAAATATGGATGAAAACAGTATTTCCTACAAATGACTAAAATGCCCTAAATCTCATATTTTTCGTCTGCTTACAAAATAGGAAACGGACAGCATGTTGTACATGTCAAATGGCATTGCCGTCGATAATCTACTATTAAACGACATTGAAGCGTTGAAATCAGCCAATCAAAGCGTCTAGAATCCGCACCTTTTCCCTAGAGGTGAACCGATTCGAACGGAGCATATACGCTTCGTCTACGGCGAACCGGGAACCTAATACACAAGATCTGTAAGTTACTTTGCTAAGAAATCGACGGAACCTCAAATCAACAAGTATTTAGGGTATTTCCTTACCTAGAAATGTAGCGGAATCACCGAAAAAGTGATTGAGGTGCGTTGCTTAAGCACGTGCAACAGGTAGTGCAAGCAGTAGGAAGTTTTCTCCCACTCTCTCTCACAATCTCTCACCTTTTCTCTCACACCAGCTAGGGTTTCTAGCAAATTCGGATGGGTGAGAGAAGTGAGGGTGTAAGGCCCTTTTATAACCTAAAACATTCCCAAAACAGACTTGGGAACAATGTTTACTTGATGCCTAACCAAATCGGGGCTGTTTCGGTCCAAAAAGACATTTCAGGAGGTTCCCTGGCCGAACGCGATCGGACTTAAGCTCATGCACGTCAGATGTCGCTCACATCCCATTTTCAGACCAGTAGTGTTCGTAGATCGCATGTGGCAGTCCAGTTTCAGTTCAGCAGTCATCGCACGTAGATCAGGTCTACAAGTCTCATGATATGAAAAAGAAATTTTTTCTGATCCGAGGGTATAATTTGGCTAAATTCTCACGGTCAGAATGCTTAATAATAACGCGCCAAGTCGTGTGCCAGATTTGAATTTTAAAATTCTAAATCTAACCCTATTCTCACTCTTTTCACTCCAGGCTCAATGAAATAGCCTCTGAATGTCGGTTGGACTTGATTTTCGAAATGATTGTCAAGTCCAGCTAGGCGGTTATAACGGTCTAAGATTGTAGGTATCAGACTTTCGACGCGCGGTCTAGATCCAATACAAAGTTTCAAAGGGGTCCTGAGAACAAACCGGTTTAGAGTTTGATCCGAGGTTTCAGAGTATTATAGTGTCATTGGTTTTACTCGTTTTGGGTCTTGTAGAACGTATTTAAAGCGATCAGGGATGATTTCACAGCTACTCTAGCATTGCGCTAGCTAACTTACGCTTATTTTCTAAAGAAATTAATCCTACGCGATTTCTGGTCGAGTTGGTACTCGAGTCCAAGTACAAATTTTTCCAGGTTGTTACATGTTTCTTAAGGTTTCCTCCATGAAGGGAATCCTTTACTTTGGCAAGAAAGGAAAAATCATGCTAAGATTCATTGACCCATTCCAGATTATAGACCGAGTGGGTGTGGTAGCATACCGCCTTGCTTTACCAACACCACTCGCCGACGTGCACAACATATTTCACGTATCGATGCTGAAAAAATATGTTCCTGATCTCACTCACATTATTAAGTGGGAGTAGGTGTAGCTGAGTGAAGATGTTATATACGTACTTCGACCAACACGTATCCTGGATAGGAAGGAATAGGTGTTGCACAGCAAAGTTATCCCTCTTGTGAAAGTATTGTGGACTCACCACACTGAAGAAGAGGCGACCTAGGAAATGGAAGCCGAAGTCCGTAAGAACTACCCTCAAATCCTCGAGGAGTACAAAAAGGTACTAATTTTGGGGATGAAGTTTTTCTTTAAGGGGGTATATTGTAACGTCTCGAAAAAATCTGTATAAAGACCCAAGTATCACCTAAGGCAGAAATTATTAAGGATCGAATTCTGTAGAAATTATATGAAAATTAATTAAGTACTAAACTAAATAACCAGTGGAATTAGCTTGAACCACTATCTATACGAATTGCAAGACCCAAAACTATTAAAATCGCTAACTCAACATTACTTAAAAACCTAGGAGAAATTCGAAAACCCAGTTGCTCTCGGGGGCACCTTGAAACTCCGTAGCGGATCTGGACCACACGTCAAAAGTCCAATTACCTCAAAACTATAAGGTTCTGACCGCCTTATTGGGCTTGACAACCGTCGCTGAAATCAAGCCCCAATGGTATCCAGAAACACACAACTTAAGTCAAGAGCAGAGTGTGTGAGAAATGCGAATATCTTTAGAAAATGAACTCAAACTTAAGTAAATTGGACCATTCGCTTGTGGGCATAATTAAAGGTTTTAGACCGTCAGTTTCTGACTAAACTTTACCCATGGATCAGGAAAATTTTCCTGCACATGTCAGTATACTTGTGGCCCTGATCGAGTCACGATGACTGTTGAACTGACACAGGTCCTCCACGGTCGATTAACAAATCCGATCAGACTGAGGTCATAACCTGGTTTACATCCATGGTCAGGGAACTTACTCCATGACGTAGGTGAGTAATGGGCTTCCAGATGAGTCATGTTTGCCTGAAATAAACACCCTTTAGCTATAACCTAAGTATACCATGGACCTGGGGCCATTTGAACTAGTTCTAGGCCTATTTAAGGACCTTAAACCACCCCTCTCTCATTCCATACGAATTTTCCTAACCCTAGGAGAAAGAAGAGAGAAAAGAGTGAGGAGGAGAAGAGAGAGAAAGATGAGGAGATTGTTGCTGGGATTCACTCCCCCTACTCTACATACCAAATCACCACCCCACCATCTCTACGCCAACGATTCTAGCTTCGATTTGGGTAAGAAATCCTAACCCTAATCTTGTTTTAGGAATTCAAATAAAGGAATCGGCGAAATAGCTAACCTATTTCGTGATTCAGGTAATTATTGTTCTGTAGACAGAGACGTAGGATTCGAACTGAGTTCGAAACGAGGAATCCTACGAAATGTGCGGACTATAAACGTTTAGGTTATGGTTTTCAAGGCTTTTAATGTTAGCAATGATTTATGTCTAACTTGATTGCTGCCATAAGATCTTAGTTACGATGTATTCGATAAATTATACATGTGTTTAAACTATGTGAATATATAATACATTCCACGTGTTTGTTGAAATGTTTGAATAAAAGTGCAATTCTGATTTATGCTTGCCATGACTATCAACCTAGAATACATTTGTTATATGTATGACAACTCTTTTGTGAAAGGATTTGCCATAATATATGCTATAACCATCTAGTTTGTGTATGTAGTATTATGTAGTCAAAGTGTTTGATAAAATGTCTGAATGAGTAATTGTTTGGTAAATTGATTTTAACAAGGGATTCTCAACTATCGTATCCATATTGGTAGTTTCCTTTATATAACTTAAATTATTGTTATATGATTTATGAATGAAATGCATATGTATATCAACATGTTCAATGTGTTTGATAAAATGCTCAAATAAGAATTATGTTTGAATTTTTCGTTAAATATTGTTATGAGTAACATATGTGATTTCCCATGGCATTTGAGTATGTTTGGGACTACCACCTAGTCCACGCAATCGGTAATGCTCCTGATTGAGTGGTCGAACCAATTTCGCCACATTAGATACGTTCGATGAATCTGAGCCATACGTTAATTGTCGACAGTGGTTAGGGTATGAGGAGTGTTTAAACGCTTCATGTCGATTAATTCAACGTACGCTCATACCAATTGCACTTGTTAAGTAACCTGATTGGCTTATTATGTGTTTACCATCCAATCAATTACCTCACTTGTCAAAGTACACTCATCACTCAACCCATTACTCTATCCCATCCTCAAGTATAAAAGCAACCCCAAAAAGTCAAACCTTCCATCACTTCACTCATCCCTCTCCCCATCACTCCATCACTCACACCCATCCATCCTCTCTCTCTCTCTCTTTCTCTCTCTCTCTCTCTCTCTCTCTCTCTCTCTCTCTCTCTCTTGTTTTCTCCATTTTCAAGCGAGCAACCCACGTCGAAGCTCCATGGATAGAGCTTGTGTGGCCCACCTTCCTACCTCCCATCTCCACCATTCAAGCTTCATCTCAACCCTTAAACCTTATTCCTTTGGAGCTAAAGATGAGGAGTCTAAGAAGATCAAAGGTGGGTGATTTTATGAATTGATTTTGTGATTTAAGGGCCCACTTGTGGTGGGACCCATCTTGATGTATGATTTGTATTAAAGAGGGGCCCATGGTGGCGGGGCCCCTCCTCTACTTCGATCTCTCTTTCTCTCTCTCTCTTTTGTAGTGATGTGTGGCCCACCTAATGTGTCCATAAATTTAGACCGTCCGCCCATTTGGTCGGACATGGGGTTACCTTGATAAAGTATTCCATCTAGGTCGTCCGTCCGCTGGACGTCCAAGATGCCTAGATGAGAGTAGGGATAACACAAATATCATTTGATTCATTGGTGGGCGACACTGATGTGGACCCACTTGATGGACGTGTGTATCCACACCGTCCATCCTTTTAGCTAGGACGAGCAGGAGCTTTGAGTAGCCACCTTAATGTATGGTTTAAATCCACACCGTCCATCCTGGGTATTCAAACCCTTTGGACGCTACATTTTTTAAAATATAATCATATATATGCATGTGGTGGGCCTCATGTGGAACCCACCTACTGGACGGTTTGGATAAGTACGTCACACCAACTATTTAGCTACTGAGTGACGTCACCAACTTTGAGGGTCTCACCATGCTATAGTGTTGTATCCACACCGTCCAGCTGTCTAGACGGTGGATACCCACCATGATTTATTTATTTCATCCACACCATCTAGATTATGCTGGACGGTGCTAGATAGTGTTTGAACGGTGCTGTCCAATGTTTGGACGATGCAAATTTACATGGACAATGTTTGGATAATGTTGTCCAATGTTTAGACAGTGCTAATTTACATGTCCAATGTTTGGACAGTATTGATTTACATAGACATTGTTTGGCAATGCTGATCATTATTAGTGAGCCATGTGCCCCATATAATAATAGTGTACAGTGAGACACATGTTACACCTGTAACTATTGAAATGATTTTTGGTGTAATCTAAGCCCTCACTTGAGGCCCATTGGTGTGGCCCATCCATGAGGCCCATCTTGATGTATTTATGGCCCATCTATTAAGGCCCACTTTGATGTAATTATGGCCCATGTGATGAGGCCCATGGTGGTGTATTAGGCCCATATGATGAGGCCCATTGTGATACAATTTTGGCTCATTTAGTAAGGCCCATTGTGATGTATTTCTGGCCCATATGATGAGGCCCATTGTGATATATTTCTGACCCATTTGGTGAGGCCCATTGTAATGTATTTCCGACTCACATGATGAGGCACATTTTGATATATTTTCGGTTCATATGATGAAGCCCATTGTGATATATTTTTGGCCCATTTGGTAAGGCTCATTGTGATGTATTTGAGGCCCTTAGGATGTGGCCCATTGTGATGTACTTGAGGCCCTTGTATGAGACCCATTTGATGTATATGAGGCTCATGTATTGCGGCCCATTTAATGTTTATAAGGCCCTTGAGTACGGCCCATCGTGGTGAAGATTAGACCCTTTATGTGAGACCCATTATGTTGTGTATGAGGCCCTTGTATGAGCCCATGAGCCCACTATATGTTTGGCTCTATGAAGGCCACTGCTTGGGAGTGATGTTGGTTAAATATCTACATTGATGGGCAATGATGGTTGAATGTTCACATTATAACCTTCCCTTAGCTGATTGTCGAGGCCGATTATCGATGCCGATTATGAGTATGCGACAGCATAGCATCATGATACATGCTCATACGCATTATCTGAATGTTTGTTATGAGATGTGATTAACCATTGTATATGTCATTGGGTAAGTTGCTATAAGACTCCTTGATAGGCGAAGATTGTCTCACATGAGTGCACAGTATGTGCAGGATTATGCATGACTGGATTATATGACTTATGCATCTTACATTGTGTGTTGTCATTACTGTACGCCCTAGCTACATCAGGGTCGTAGCCTCCACAGGCATATTGTGGATGGCTAGATGGGACACTGGAAATTTGTTACTAGTATTGGGCCACCATAGATGGCCCTAGGTGAAAATTTCTAAACTTTTGAAGCTAGGAGACACCCTAATATTAAGACTGAGTTGATACATGAGCGCCCGAGTGCCAAATACCAACAGATCACGTCTCTCACTATGTCGTAGTCGGTTGGGAAGGGGTGGTGGCCTTACCTGCCCGAGGGTAGTGGGCATAGTTAGGCTGAGTTTGACCAGCTCGTGATTGGGTCTGCTATCGACGTGCCAGGTAGATATTGGCTGACTACTGGCTAGGCAGATAGTAAGGTCTCTTCCACTTGTATAGTTATGCGTCCAATGGACAACGATTGCATGTAGAGTGTATTAGATCCCGGTGATGATCCCAAAGATGTACAGTACTGATATGTGGACTTATTGAGCAAGAGTTGCATACTCAGCATTTTACTCATCCATTCACTATCCACTTGAGCTGGTGGTGCACAACTAATTGTCGTGTACTTTCGTAAAGGCTAAGATTTCGGTTGCGGCGCGTGACCAACCTGAGATCAAGAGTTTGTCACACTGTATATGACTATCCAAATTAGGTATGAGAATGGTTTGGATAAAATTTCCTTATGATGGACCCCATAGCCTACGATACTACTTACCATCATCTTGACTTCACACTCCAGCATGGTCATTCCATTCACACATTACATCCTAGAAATCTGATATTTGGCTTTTTATGACTCCTCATTTACATAGTTGATCTGTATTACGTACTCTGATATTGTATGACTCATGGATTTGTCAGTATTTCCGCTCACTTTGATATCGTGTGATTCCTAATCTTGCCAGTATTTTCGATATTGTATGATTATGACATTGTAATGAATACTTGATACTTACCTTGTGTACCCACTTACACCACCCTCTAAGCTTTCTATAAGCTTATGCACGATAGATGCGTGCAGGTGATGTTAGGTTGTAGCAAAATTGAGCTTATAGCGTACAGTCGTCTTCTGGAGCTTTGATTGTCGATATATATATTTTTCTTTCAGCACTGTATTCAAATATTTATATTAGTGGATAAGTAATGATGATGTTGCCTTTGTGATTTGGGTAAACTTTTTGTTATGCTTCTTACGAGATAAATGTACATTGAAAAATCCTCCTTGTAGGATCCTAGGATCGGAATCTGGCATGTGTATTGGAAGCCAAGAATGGGGTACTACAGAGGCTGTCGACATCAGATTTGGTGATCAAAAATTTTATGAGCCCGATTTTTGAATTTGGGGCATGACAGGAGCAAAGACTCAGACCTTAAAAATTCGGAGCGGTACACTTTTAACCCCTTCTCCTTATTTAACCATTCACTCTCATTCTTCAACTCTTCCCTCTCCTCCTTCAGTTCTTTAACCAATTCATATCCATTTTCCTCTCCTTCTCCCTCTCTTTCTCTCCTTCCTTATCTTCTTCATCGTTGTTGAGGGTCAAATATTGCATATAAGACCCTAATTATTACTTAATTTTACGAACATGATAATGTTTAACGCTCTAATTTGATCATGTTTGTGTTACAAGGTGAATTTAAAAGCTTGGACTGAAAAGGGTATTAAAAGCATGAATTTAACGCTAAAAAATCACCAAGGCAAGGGGATGGATCTTAGGAGATTGAGATCATTGAATTCACATACCAAAGACTCGAGAAAATCAAATGATTGAAGATAAAGAAGCCTGAAAATCATCTTGAATATAAGATCATAAGGTTCCCACCATCCGTTTGGTTCGAAACTTGATATCTCGCTCGAGGACCATAAAGTAACGGTACACGTAAAATTTCAACCTTTGGATCGTTGTGGAAGTGGCCCAAAGGAAAGATCAGCCACAAAAAACCTGATTTAGGCCCCACCTGATATCTAGATATGCTTTAATTTTGGTCTTAACCACTTAAATTAGATGAGAAGGCAAATGGACGGTACAAATTTCTCATGCACATCACTGTGGGCCTCACACTAGGATGTGCGCGTGCACAGAAGGTTCACACCCGCACCGCACTGGATCGGAGAGTCTGGTTAAAGGGCAGTTGACCTGACCCATCTCCCTTGTTTACGTAGCGTCTGCAAGGTACGGACACTGTGATTAAGTATGCCACCTCAGTCACTTGGATGACTGATTCGAACCATCCATTCGATCTGGAAGGGGAAACCGACCACAACCATGCTATCCAAAAGCACCCATGCATACGATCATAAGAAGACCATTTCAAACGTAGGATGAACGGCGGGAAGATTTGATCCATCGGGTCGCACCAAACTCGAGAAAAACCATCCATTCCTGATTGAAATTTCACAACGAATCCAATGGACGGAGTGGATTTCTCCGTTAACAATAACCAGGGGCCCGTCGAGCATCTCAGCACAGTCACGTGCCCAAACATGTAGCGCCAGATGTCCGGTCCTCCGTGGCCACTGTATGATCATGGACATGGTCGGATCCATGATCCAGACTATCCATAAGTTGCAAGAGGAGGCCACGACCCAATCCATGAAGTTAGATTTTAAGGATAGGCTGTTCACTGTCCTGAAAATCAGGCCAAGCGCAAGTGGGTTTTCGGTTTTTACTGCGCACGCGAAAGGAGCTGCGTAAGGGCTACACATGCGCAAGCTCCCACTGACTATAGCAATTGACCTTCTCACTCTTATAAAAGGGGGGGGGGGGGGGGAGAGAGAGAGAGAGAGAGAGAGAGAGAGAGAGAGAGAGAGAGAGAGAGAGAGAGAATGTGAGCATCATCCAAGACCGTGAATGTGGAGCAAAAGAAGAAGAAGAGAGAAAAATAATGGGACAGCCGGCCATTGACTAAGTTTTTCTTCCCTTCCTATTTTGTTAATGTTTTTCCTTTAAGAGATTTTAGTTCATCATAATCATGATTGACTAAACCTCTTAGCTAGGGCTAAGAGGTGAAGCTTGTAGCGTGATGGGATACTTTATATAGTTTGATTCATGTTTATTGAACTCTCTTTGATTTTGGTTTGATTATAAGGTATATTCATAGTTTTTAATGGTTTGTTGCGACTTAAATTACAATAGATCTGCAATAGCTTTGAGTATGTTCTTTTCATTATAAGGATTGTGAACTTAAAAATCGTGTTATTCACCATTGTCCCTTGGGCATAATTGGATGATGGAATCCTTCCTAACGTTCAAAATTCTCTTAAATTGGTTGTTGATTGGTTAAATTCTGTTGTTTGCTTTGTCTCATGAGCATGATTGTGTGATGAAATCAATTCTAGTTCTAATACTTCTCATCTCTAGAGAACTAGATCAAAGGAAGTTCATAGTTGAGTTTTAATGAGATATCTTCCAATTGGACGAAGATAAGACTCTAAATCCAGTTGTGTTTGTGAATCAAGCATAAATTTCCCTGATCTCTACAAGTGAATCCTTGGAAACCCTAGTTTCCCACTTTTGAATTTTACAAGTTTCAGTTAAAGTGATTCACCATTATTCTCTTAAAATTTCTTGATTTAGATACATCTTCTTCTAGTTCTAGTTTAGTTACTTTCAGAATATATATAAGGTTCAGTCCCTATGGATTCAACCTTAGTCTTACTAAGATTATTACTACATAATGACCCTGTACTTGGGGTGGTGAACAATCATCCTCATCTTTCTCTTCCTTATTTTCATTCTCATCTTCATTTTCCTCTTGCATATCGAATCTTCCCTTCTTCCTTACTTCTATTGTCCTTTTAATATAACATGCTTTAATGTCCTATAAAATGTAACAATATATATATATATATATATATATATATATATATATATATATATATATATATATATATATATATAAAAGATATGTACGCAAAATTAATAATCTTCAACATAAAAAAAGAGATTGCATGACATCTTACCTCAAACTTTTCATGGACTAAACAAATGACCTTTATCTCCAGTTTTTCACTGGTGGGTTATAAGGTAAGGATTACTTTAGACTACAAAATAACTTGTTTCAAGTTTATGTATAGAATCTATATATTAAAATAAACAACTAAATAACTTGAAATAAATTGGCTTATGTCTTCATTCTTGAAGATGTTGTATACTGTGATGTACCTCCCAACCCTTCCATCCTCGATATTGAATGAAGCGTAGAATTTGGGAGGAAACAAATGAGATCACTCAATCTCTAAGAGTCAGTATTATCTCAATAGCCTATATCTATTACAATAAAATTGCATAACGTTAAAAAACTATAGTTTAATACAAACACTAGTTATATGGAATAAAGAAAGAATCCCTACTTGCAGTGAAAAGATACAGCCGCAGATGTTGTAAGTTTTTCCTATCCAATGTGATGCCTTGACTACTCCTTTAACCCCTTGACTCATTGTCTTGAATGCTAAACTACCCCAAGGATACCTATTAAACTTTTTTAAAAAGTCAACCAAGTTAATGTATTATGATTTGTAGTAATATTGGGTGTCAATCCCCCTAATAAACCAATCTACGCACTTTAATAAGACAACCTTCACAACATATTCATGCTTATTGGTGTCAACAATCTTATAAAACACCTCTCATATATGTTTATTTAATATAGGATATTGTTTCTTCAAGTATTTCTCTCTTTTGGACTTCCTAATAGTCCCTATTTTGAGTATAGAAAGGTTTCTAGTTTCAAGTCATGTTATAATGGCGAAGTTTGTTTTAGCAAATATTAAAAGTTTTCCTCACATCTCAAATACAAAATCACTTCTGTATTTCTTATGGACTTTTTATTTCTTTAAATCTCCTTTTCAAATTCTAAATCAACCTAACTAGTTTGAAACAATAAAAAAAATGTAGTAAAAATTTTAAGAAAAAAATTAAGAAACAATTTGAAGAAGAAATACAAGAGACGAGATGATTTTATAAAGAAATATAAAGACATGAATATGAATTTTTTGGTATAACAAATGTATTTTCATCCTTAAAAACAACCCTCCAACGTTTAGAAATAAAAAAAAATAAAGTTCCAGATGTTTTGGTAGGTCTATTAGTTAAGAGGGAAGTGTACGTGGGAAAATTTTTTTTGAAAAGAAACGAGTGGAGTGGATTAGGTGTGGCTTTAACCTCAACAAAGCTGGTACACCCTGTACCATGGGGATTACCGTCATTTATGTATCATATATCCTGGCCGTCCATAAATTTCTCCACGCCATTTTAGGTTATGAGCCCAAAAATGAAACTGAACCAAATCTTAGGTGGACCATGAGATAAGTAAACAATGGTGTTTGACCATTACAAATTTATTATGATTCACAAAAATTTTGGATCACGTTAATATTTCCTCTTTCATCCAGGTTTAAACTACCTTACCAACATAGATGGAAATAAACGTTATACGGCTAACGGTGATGCATTCAATTACCCCTGTTTTCTATAGCACTTTACTTGGGCTTTATGTCTGCTTCATTTTTCTCGTGCCCTAAAATAATAAACGTAAGAACTGTTTGGATATAGAATACATAAGGGCCGCTAGCAGGCATGGAGGTATAATTTGGGAAAGAAAACAATGGAAAATGAGGACGCGGTTTGCATCCTGACACGCGCAACAGGCATGGAGCTATGTGGGACAGGAGATGGTGTTTGTGTTTCATCCGTGCCGTGTTTTTTTTTTTTTTTTTCAGCTCAATTTATGGTATGAACACAAAAATAAGGCAGATTCAAGTCTTAAGTGGACCACGCTAGGGGAAATAATGGTAATTGTATACCCACTGTTAAAAACTTCCTAGGGTTCACGAAAGTTTTCTATCAAACTGATATTTGTGTTTCCCTGTGTGACCTAATTAAAAGCGCAGATGGAAAATAAATATTGCGGTGGGCCTGAGAAAGTTTTTAATGGTGAGAGTTCAATCACTACTGTTTTCTTGAAGTGTGGTTCACCTGAGATTTGGATCTACGTTTTCTTTGCTCAAACCCTGAAATAATGATCCAAAATGAGTGGACGGGGTGGATAAAACACATACGTTGTTGTGGCCCCTTAGCACTGTCCAATAGCGACGTAGGCAATCCGCGTCAGGAAGACGAGACCACGGAGGGAGAAAAGAGACGAAGAGTCGCTACTCCCAATGCATTCCTTAATAAAGGAGGACAGTGGACCGACTTAGTGAGAAATGTTGCTTGTGTTACACGTGCGATGATTCCAACATCAAGATCAACGACACCCTCTTTCCTGTCTCATTAAAGACAGTAGCTGCAACAGCTCACACTAAAACGCCGGATCATCTCTTTTTTAAATGGAAAGGATCTGAAAGGAAGAAAGAAAGAATGGGAAGCTACAAGATGTGCCTCTGCTTCACGAGGAAGTTTGGGAGCAAGGAAGCTGAGCCCCCTCCCGACGTAGTCCATGTTTTCTCCAACTTCTCCGATGGCGCTGCTAATATGACAGCCGATCAGCTCCTTCGCTTCCTTTTGGAATTCCAAGGAGACACCACTGCCACCATTTCCGACGCCGTTTCCATCATGGAGCAGATTCGACATCGCCGCCCCATCAGCATTTTCTCAAAGCACGCTCTCACAGTCGAGGATTTCCATCATTACCTCTTCTGCGACGATCTCAACCCTCCTATCAAATCTGAGGTCATTATCTTCTCCTTCTTATATTATTTTCATCCTCTTTTAACCTGGTGCGTTCAACTTTTGAATTTGGACATGTCCATGATCTGGCCACTCATCAGCTGGTTCCGACCATCTGCCGACCATCTAATTGGTGGGCCTTCCTGCGTCCAATGCTGACTTCTGATCATATTGTTTTCCGCTATCACAATGGTCGGATTGCGATGATCGAGAGCTTCCTGTTGGTTAGGAGTTATTTCTCTTGTGGCCCATCTGCAGTTGGACCCAACTGACGAATGGTCTAGATCGTGTGACTGTTCTGCCATGTGTCCAGTTAGAGTGCAGTGCACCACACTGCAAAATCGATCCTTTTCTCAGGTTTGGTTTCCCCTTTCTTTTTGTTGATTCTGCTTCTTTTTTTTTCTTTGTTTATGATCCAGTTCTTGGAATTTAAGCAGCCTGAATTTTCTTAATTCGTCATGAATATCAGGTTTTGCTCAGCAATTATAGATTAGAATTAACAAACTGAAAAGATCTGATCCATTCCTTATCTCCAGTCCCGTCTCTCTCTCTCTCTGTCTCTCTCTCTCTCTCTCTCTCTCTCGCTCTCAATTTGTATTTCTTTTGCTGTTGTTAGTGCTGTGACCTTTTTCTTTTTACCAGTTTGGAGCAGTAGTTTTTACCTTTCCTTTTGACTTTGCTTCTTCTTTTTTTTTTTTCCAATTTTATTTAAATGGTATTTGGGATGTAATGATGCAAATTTTTGAGAAGCCTACGGATGAGAGCGATGGGCCCGCCTGGAGAGCATTATAGTGTTATTAGCAGCAGGCTATGCTCAGAGCACAGTTAGCCAAATAGCACTGTTCGCTGCCATTTCTCAGCGCTGGTTGCTGAATTATGCAAATAGTTGGATTTCTTAAACAAGGCGAATGCTTTGATAAGAACCGTGCTAGCATCACATGCATAACCATGTGGGGGAGGGGATGCGCATGAGATCCACATGGTCCTTCAGACGCGCCATCTCATCTTCACCTTGGAGCTAAAAAAATCAGGTGATCCAAAACTCAGGTGGGCTACACCATAGGGAACTGTTGGGGTGGGGATGCCTACCATTAGTTGTGTGTGGGACTGTGGGGCCCACCACAGTGTGTGTATCCCATTCAATCCATTCACTTGGTGTGCTCTACCAAGATGAAGGGATGTTCCCAAGTTGCCATCTGAACACTAAGGTGGGCCCCGACATGTGAATGTAGAGGTTTTAGGCATGATTTACACTGTTCCCTATAGTTTGGCCCACCTGAGTTTTGGATTGGTTTGATTCTCAGGATCAAGGGCAAACATGGGGTGGCACACTGATGTAGGACATGTAATGTATGTTCAGTTATGTTGTAAAATCAGGAAACAGATTATGAGGAACTCAAAATAGAAGATGTATGCTATTCTACCACAACCACAAAGCATTCAGTTAGGCACAAAATTGTTGAATTCAGAGTAAATCACAATTCACAGTCCCACAGTAGTAAACCATTAAGAAATATGAAAATCTAGGATCCAAGGGATGTAGAAATCCCTCAAGTAGCATAGGTTCGCAATTCAATTTCAACCTAAGAAGAAGAAGACTTTCTAGGGTTAGGGTTTTCAAAAGTGAAAGACTAGGGTTTGTGACGATTGAAGGAATTGGGAATTTGGTTAAGGAATTTGTGATTTGGGTCTTAGGGTTGATGTAACTAGGGAATTGGGGACTTTAGGGTTTAGGGAAATTGGGGATTTAGGTTTAGAGTTTTATTGGGGGAAAATTTAAATAAGATTTAGGATTTATGAGGGGAATCAAATGAAGGAAGAAAATAACCACATAACCACAAGGGGGGTTTATGGATGGCTGTATGGGCCTGCCCATACGGTAGGTTTGACTATGCAGTCCAAGGGTGAGGGGGATTGGATTAGAAGGGTTGAATGGTTTGGGCCCTTGGA
Organism: Magnolia kwangsiensis; assembly: GCA_037074715.1. Lineage (NCBI taxonomy): Eukaryota > Viridiplantae > Streptophyta > Magnoliopsida > Magnoliales > Magnoliaceae > Magnolia > Magnolia kwangsiensis. The sequence continues at coordinate 78,865,713 of CM073578.1, forward strand.
GATTCAAGAGGGAACATTCAAAGAAAGAAGATGAGAGAGGAGAGAAGAAGGTGAGAAGAGTGATGACAATTTCGCTTGTAGATGGAGGATGAGCAACGGTTGATAGGTGTAGGCTTCACACTCACGTGGCTTCACACTTTCACGAAGGACTTTTCTCTCCCTTCACAAGAGAACCATGCACAAGAGCAAAGAGAAAATTTTCATTCACAAAAGCATAGGTAGGGCTTGGACATCCCCCCTTTGTATATATAGTCTCAAAACCTTAGAACAGTTACAAATAACCTCCTACTTTATGAAAAATTGCAAATAACCTCGTACTTCATGAATGTTCACAAAATAACCCCCTAGGTGAGATGAAACTCAACCAAAATGTACCATATAATCAATAATCAAATCCTAAGCATCTAAACATCAAATAACCATGAAATAATAAATCCTAACACTAATATCAAGGTGATGTAAGATCACAATGACTTGGCAGTCCGATCGAGATGCGCATGCGATCTAACGGTCTGATCAAAGATCTAATGGTCCAATCAGCACGACGACTTGATCTGAGTGATGAAATCTTTTCTAGAATGCAACCCGCATGCATCTCCCTAGTGTAGCGTCTTCTAAGATGCACGTCGATGCATGTGGGATCTTTGGCCCATCTGACTGGTCTCCAAGCCAAAGTGAGACTAAGGCCAATCTCCTCCTCCTCCTCTGATACTCTCTATGTGATGCTCTGATGTCCTCATCACACACCGCCCATGTGTGTATGCAAGGCAATGCTAGGGTTTACTTGTCGATAAGGGAAGGGGGTTCAATGACTGCTTGAGTGTGATGGTTGATACACAGACACTTAGAAGATCGTACACTTGCCATGGTTATACGACAATCCAAACCATCCAAATCGTGGACTCGACCATGGATGGAACATAACTGGATTTTAGCACTTGCCTCTCACATATGAGGAGTAGAGTATTGAGTATTTAACTTTTTGCACTATCACACAAGCTTATATGTATAGGTATTTTTACTGCAAAACACCCTACAGTTATTGTCATCACGATGGTAATCATACAATGATCATATCCTGTTGACACCATCCATAGCTGTATGATACACATCAAATGGATCCTGTAACTCTAGTGAGTGGGCTTAGCAAAACATGGATAACTTTCCAAATGTGCAAACTATTGAATGCCGGTGATACAAGTTGTGGTGATTACATGGGAACTTTGCCACATGAGAGAAGAACACATCCTCAATTTAGATCCCCTTTGTCCTAGCAGTTCACGGATCATCAGGATTTGAATTTGTCAACTAATCATGAGTATTGACTTTCTTCTTACATACTAATGTTTCTTATACCTTTATTAGGATATTTGAGTGGCATTTATGTTGTTTTTTCACATGTATATTTTCAATCGTCTTATATTTTGGATTTAATTGTTGAAAGTTTTGTTCTCCTCTTCTTTTTCATCCCTTGTGTTTGCACCCCACTGTATGGCGATGCAAAAAAAAAAAAAAAAAATCAATTGGTTACAATCTAGACTCTTGATAATTCTCATAGTCCATGTAAAGGCATTGAAATGTGGACCATTGTTTCTAGCATTTCTAAGGATAGTGAAGATCTTTGTTCATTAGGACTTTTGCGACATGGCTTGTCCAAGGGGGGACGTACTAAATGAACTTTTGATTAAGCATACAGTGAGAAACAAGGGATACTCACTATTCTACACTTATTTGAAGGCCACGGCTTGTTTCCCTATAAATCCTTCAAAAAAAAAAAAAAAGTTTGTTTCCCTATACATTGGTATAAGTCTTTACAAGAGCTTCTATTTCATCCTCCATGGAATTTTGCCTCATCGGATGATACATGCATTTCTTGATTGAAGTTCGCAGAGATTGATTAGACATGGAAACTTAGTGTTTGCTAGATTGCTTCCATGTGAATGTAAGTCCTATATTAAACATCAATGATCGATTATACATGAAGTACACTTTTTTACTATTTTTATTTTTTATTTTTTAAAATAAGGTAGATACCCTCTCTACCATGTTAAATAAATCATATTTATAAAGTTTTATCCAGAAATTCATTATCTACCTTCATAGAAGAGTCTTTACAACTTTACATACTTTTCTCAATGCCAGAGGAACCCTAAGGGCTTGTTTGGTGCATGGTATTAAAGAGTATTAGGTGGTATGGAATTAGAAAAAAGAAATTATTACATGTGGCTGTGTAGTGTCTGCTAATACCATTGTCTTCTCAACGTTCTACCCCATGTTTGGATTATAAGAAGGTCATCGGTGCTTAGCAATATGCTGGATATACAACGTTTGGAAAGATGTTGACTTCGATGAGGAATTACCTTCCTATCCAAGAACACCATTTGGAGAGTGGTGTATTAATGCGGACTAAGCTACCTAGCACAAGATCCGTGCACAATATACAAGATCCACAAGGGTTTGAGACATGGAGGCGGTGTAAAGGGTGAGAAGCGACAATTTGACGAAGATTTGGATCCATTCGATGGCTAGATTCAGATTCGTTGGATTGGGTAGGTGATGCAGGACCGATGCATGAATTAAGTAACATGTGAGATCAAATAACCGAATTAAGATATTTAACAAAAAATACAAACATCGCTATATTCATCACAAATATTATGAAAATCAAAAGAAAATCATGCATAATCCTGACCTAAGTTATCAACATCGTAACACAAGATCATGAAATAAAAAAGAAACTAGGATTTAATGGATGTAGACACATCCAATTAACATATGGTATAATCTATTTCAAAATAGGAAACCTAATACAACATAGGGTGAAGATTAGGGTTTGGGTAATTTTGGGTAAGTAAGAAAATTAAGAATTTTAGGTGTAGGGTTAGGTTTTCGAGGATGGAAGAAAGGGGTTTTGATATAATGATGGTGGGAAACCAAAAGGGGCAGGTGGGATTCACATGTGGCTATACGATCACACGTGTGGCGTGGGAGGATGGGTTTAAGTTGGTTAGGGTTTGGATTGTGGATGGGTATAAGAAAGTTGGGTTTGAGAGAAGACGAAGATTTGAGATAAGAGAATTAAGAATCTGAAGAAAATGCCTTGATGGGGAAGAAAAGAGAAGATGGTGTGGGGATAGTTGGAGACCTCGCCCCTCCGCTGATAAAAATTAGCCTCTCACCAATTTTCCTTCTAAATCACATTGAAGTATCTTCAAATCGCATGAAGAGGGGAGAAGAAAGCAATAGCTTTTTATTTTTTATTTTTTATTATTTATTATTTTTTTAATATTTAAAATCACAAAATTCAATGGGAGAGAGGTTACACGCCCCCCTCATTTTATATATTCAAGAAGTTTCAAAAATTACAAAAACTCCGTCTTATGAATTTCAATGAAAATGGCCCTAGTTTAAATAATATCAACTAAAATACTCCTAATGTGTCCAAATATAAAATAATACGAAACTAAATCATAAAATATGATAAAGTCTAAAACCGATGTGGAAAATCAACGATCAATGACCCGATCATGTGATCCATGCGATCCAATGGCCCGATCGTCGCATCCCTTCGATCTAATAGTTTGGATCACTCCATAAAGCAACCCATGTGCATCTTCCTAGTGTGGGGTCTTCAAGATGCTCACACATGCACATGGGGTCTTTAGCACGAACACGGGTACTCGCCTAGCCACAGGGAAATCGGTGTTGCCTGTTTCCTCTAATACGTACGTAAGGGTGTATGTGACATGATGTCCTCATCAGTAGGTGCAACGGCGGATATGTGCTGGTTCTCTCAAATCCCAGGAGGATTTGGGAGAGTCTTCCTTCATTTGAGTTATTTCGAAGAAGGATGGTTGAAATCCCTCTTTAAACAGTGGTAGTCTTGGTGCATTTTCCAATGACAAAAACTGAAAAGCGATGGAGAAAGAAAACATGGTTGTGACTTTAAAATGTGGTATTTGCAACACAATTCCACTTAATACCATCTAATACCTTGTACCAAACAGGCCCTGATAGAATCCTAACCATCCATTTTTTTTTCCCTAATCGTGAGCATCTATTTCAATAAAACGTTAAAAATGACCAAAATATCATAAAATCCTGTCTCAACCATACATGATTTTCATAAATTGGACATAGTTCATATGATATCAAAATTGCATAATCTTAGGCTTGTTTGAAAGCTAACTAAATAGGCTTTCAAATGAGACCAATTTCATGTCATTCAGATATCATTTGCTACCTAAAGAATTGCCCATGACGGCGATGCAAAGACTAATGGGAGCTGCTTCAACTGACTCTGACTTTTTAAGTAATTAAATGACCACTAATCTGGTCCAGAATGCACATCAGGACTGTTGCTCTCCCATCAGATCAATCTAGACCCTCAAAATGGTCCAAATCTTCAATCTAGATGATTGGATGGTCCAGATCCTTGATCAAGAACCCTTGGATGAGCCTGATCTTTGACCAGCCTGCTCGTGTGGCCCAGATGCATGTATGCATCCCTAACCCTAAGGTAATGCTGACAGTGGGGAAAGTTGCAATGGCATTTCCACATTAGGTTTTCTACTCTGATTCAGTTGCTGGCTTCAGGGTCTTCGTTATTCAATGTATTTTAGTGTTTTGACATCCTTTCCTGGTTACTTGCTGAAACAGCTTACTGACCTACGCAATTGTTCAATTAATGTCATTCCTTGACCAGGCTTAGTTAACTATTTTGAACCTCTCGCTTCTCTCTTCTATTGCTTGATTTCTGTGGCCAGTGTTTCTGCTTATGCATCTTTGCTTGAACCTGTTCATTGTGGTGACCATACTTGTTTCTTACTTGACAAAACTGCCTTTATTCCAGGTTCATCATGCTATGACTGCTCCACTATCCCATTATTATATATATACTGGCCACAATTCCTATTTGACTGGCAATCAACTCAGCAGTGATTGCAGCGATGTCCCAATCATAAAGGCACTGAAGAGAGGGGTGAGGGTAATTGAACTGGATATGTGGCCAAACTCAACAAAAGATAATGTTGATATACTTCACGGAAGGTACATTTTTATTGTGCAAAACCATCCGATTACACTATTGCATTGTTCTTGCTTGTTTGGTGTACCCCTTACCTTAGCAAATGATAGCAGATACATAGTTTTTTTGTTCTTATCATAGACGTCGACAGAAAAAATCTAAGAAAAAAGGGGTATGCCAATATTAAAATTTATAAACTCAAGAGAGTCGGACCATGAGTGAATATGTTCTTAGAACACCACTTGCTTGAGACGCATATACCCTTGTAGCACGAATCCATGTAATCCTAGAGATTCAATCTTTGTTGTAGTAGGATATGACTTAATTTTTTAAATCTCGAATATGACTTAATTTTTTAAACCTCAAATATGACTTAATTTTTTAAACCTCAAACATGACTTTTTTTTAAAAACCTCAATAAACTTGGAATTGAACTAGGCCTATTTAGAGTGATTTGTTATATCTTTCAAAAGACTTGGTATTTCTTCGTAATGACCTTTTTATTAAACCTTCAGCACACTAGTTGTGAAAGGCCCAGATAGGTGGTCTTGCATATTTGACAGTATCTACACGATTTTTGGGACCTTCACAAAGAAAATATGGATGACTCTCCTCCAACGAGTGAAAAGGAGCTAATCACCTCTTTGATTCATGGTTAGGATGACTACCGGATATGATGGATGTGATGATGCAGGATGAAAGTTTTCTAAGTTAGTGTGATAAGTGAGATCAACTTCTAGAGTAATACAATTAAATCAAGCATAAAAATAAAGCATGTATTCTACCACGAATCAGGAAAATTAGAGATTCCAACCAAAGTTATCAACCCATGATGCATAATCAATATAAAACTAAGAAAGAATGGTCCCTATGAGATGTGGAAGTCCTGTTCTAGTAGAGGATTGTCCCAACACAAATAGATTTATGATTTCAAGTTTTAGACACAATTTGGGGCTGAGGGCTCAAAATAAGAAACCTAGGGTTAGGATTTGGAGAAGATTAGGGTTTTTTTGTGGGTAATGAAATATGGGTTTATGAAGAAGGTTTCATGAGGGAAACAAAAGGGCAAAAGGTGGGGAAAGTGGCTACCCATGTGGACAGCCCTACACATCCGTATGTGCGTGCGTGTGTGTATGGTCATGGGGATGGGTTGTACGGTTAGATTTTGAAGGGGTTTGGTGTTCGGTTGGGTTTGGGAGAAGAAAGGAGGAAGAAAGGAAGAAAAGGAAAGAAGGATCTAAGGTTTGGATGGGAGGAGGACAAAAGGAAAAAATGGTGAGAAAGATTTGCCATTGGCGTAGCAAAACTACGGAATTGCTGGAGAATATAGATCCAATTTCTGAAACTCCGCCTTTGTGATCCATGTGCTGTCTGATGTCGGTCTGTCTTTCCATTTGACTATGAATTTCTGCAATCCTCTTTACCTCGTGGAAACCATGTGGTGATCCAATACATCCTCAATCTTCTCTCTTCGCTCAGGTAAAGATAGTAGAGAAGGTTAATGATGTGATAATGGGTCAGGTAAAGGCCAAAGACTGGGGGACAAATCTAGTATATTTGGAGTTTGTGGGAGGGCTAGTGGGTGTAGTAGCATGTCCATCACATGAAACTAGGTCCTTTACATTGACCATGGTACTAATGCCCATGCTAGATGGGATATCCACCACATATGCATTAGCGCCCATTCTTTGCAAATTTCACTTGGGTTATTAGAATATCTACTTAGTTTACTAATCACGAAGGCAATATCGGGCCTAGTGCAAATCATAGCATAGGCCAGGCTACCGATTTCACTATCATATTCAATCTACGATATTCCTTCACTGATATTATGTTCTAGTTTAACCCTAGGATCAAAAGGTGGTTTGCACTCAAAGTGCTTAAATTTCTTTAAAATCTTCTCTTCATAATGAGATTGAGTTAAGGTTATACTATTTTCGTCCCTAATTATTTTAATCCTTAGGATGACATCTACCTTTCCAAGGACTTGCATGTCAAAGTGAGAAGAGGAAAGATTTTGTTTCATTAATAACATCAATATCTGTACCAAAGATTAAAAGATCATCTACATATAGACACACTATAACTCCAGATTTATCAAACATCTTAGAATAAAGACATTGAACATAAATCCATTGGACATCATCACATAGTCGACTTTTTTGTGCCACTGTCTAGGAGCTTGTTTAAGTCCATATAAGGACTTCAAAAGTTTACACACTTTATATTCTATTCCTGTTTCAAGTTCAATAAACCCTTCAGGTTGCTCCATATATATATATATATATATATAAAATTCACCATTTAAGAATGTAGTTTTAACATCCATTTGGTGAATTAAAAGATCATTTACAAATGCAATAACAATTAAAATTTAAATGGATGTCATTTTAGAAATAGGGGGATATGTATCAAAGTGTTCGACACTTTCCTTTTGTTTAAACCCCTTGGCTACTAATCTAACTATATATTTCTTAATTGAATCATCAACCCTTAGATTCTTTTTTAATATCCATTTATAGCGTAGGGTTTTTGCCCTAGAAGGTAGGTCGACTAATTTTCAAGTGTTGTTAGTTCTAATAGAATTTATTTAATCTATAATTGCTTCATTCCAAAGGTAGCATCATGTGAGGAAATCACCTCGCTAAATGTTACAGGTTCACCTTCTAGTTGACCTAAAAAACTTGAAAATCGGGACTAAAATCCTTGGCCGTTTACTTCTTCAAATCTCAGGTTCGGACTCGGGATCATCTAAAGTCTTTAGGGCGTTTATCTATGTTAACGGAGGAGGAACCCCATTGGATTGACCCCCATTGTTATTTAATTTGTATGGAAAAACATTTTCATGAAATTTCGCATCTCTAGATTCAATTATGATATTTTCACTAATATTTAGGAATCTATAAGCTTTACTATGGGATGCATACCCAACAAGTACACACCTAGAAGTTTTAGGTCCTAATTTAGGTCTTTTGGGATTAGTAAGCCTAACATGCACAAGGTAGCCCTAAACTCTTAAGATAATTTAGATTTGGTTTTCTACCTTTCCATAACCCATATGGATTTATTTTAGATTTGGTTATAGGCCCTCTGTTTAGGATGTAATAGGCTGAATATAAGGCTTCTCCCCCAAAGACTTGACGGAATATTATAACTTAACAACATAGCGTTCACCATATTAATGAAAGTCATATTTTTATGTTTTGCTACCTCATTTAGTTGTGGAGAGTAGGGAGTGGTAATTTCATGAATTATGCCATTAGACTTGCAAAAATGATCAAAATCCTCTGAAGTGTATTTGTCACCTTAATCACTCCTAAGAGTTTTGATTTTTTGTTTAATTGATTTTCTATTTCATTTTTGAAAATGCTTTATCCTTTGATCTTATATGTATATCTGGAATAATCATCTATAAAGGTAACAAAATATTTATTACCTCTTTTGCTAAGATTTTCTTTAAGATCGCATATATCAAAATAAATCAATCCCAACAACTTTGAATTTCTTTCTACCCTAGGAAAAGGTTTCCTAGTTACCTTAGATTGAGAACATGATTCACAATTTTCAAATTCACTATTTTCTAAATGAGGTATAAGAAATGTACTTAACATTCACATGACCTAGTCTACCATGCCATAATGAAATAATGCACAACATGTAAGCAGAAGAAGTAGAAGCTTTATTCAATTCAACATTCAACCTAAATATTCCATGACCATGATCAGCATAATCTTTACCAACAAAGGAGCCATTCTTAGTTATTATTATTTGATCCAACTTAATAACCTGTCTTAGACCCTCTTTGTTCAAAAGATTATTCGAAACAACGGTTTTTCGCATATTTGGCACGTAAAGAATATTAATTGGAGTACTAATGGTCTTCCCAAAGGTGAACACAAGTTCAACCTTTCCTTATCCAATTACATTTTCTGTGACAACATTCTCCATTTGGACTTTTCCACCAAAAGGAACTTGCTTGTAACTCTTAAACTAGGTACAATTGTAACATACGTGAGTGCTAGCACCTGTGTTGATCCACCAACCATCATACAGTTCTATGCGAACCATGTTGACCTCTGTGAGCATAGCTACAATGTTAAGTTCCTCGGTCAAATTTGCTTGAGGTGTAAGAGCTGGCTTTTTTTTTTTTTTTTTTTTTTCATTTATATTATTCTCTTGCAAAGTGACCTGGTTTGCCACACACATAGCAACCATATGATTTATCCTGGTCACTATTGTTGTGGATCTAAGCCTTGGGTTTGTTTATTTTTATTTTATTTTTAATTTTTATTACTTGTTTTGGTTCGGTTTCAAGTTATTGGGTTTGGGCTTTCCTTTTTGTTGTTTTTGGTTATGCTTTAATTATTAAAACTTTAGATACATTAGCTTTCTTTTCTTTTAAAGTATTCTGGTGTAACATCCCGGATGTTACTGTTTTAGCTAAAGTTCAGCCTACTTCTTCTTTTTCTTTCTTTCTTTCTTTTTTTATTTTTATTTTTATTTTTTTATTTTTTATTTTTTATTTTTTATAATCATTTAGATAAATGTTCGTACTTATTTATTTATTTATTTATTTTATTTTAATCATTTAGATTAATGTTCTTTTGTAAGAATTGCTTAGAATTATACCTAGAACTATGTAAAATTATTAGATTTTTAAAAATTCTTAGATCAGAAATAATTACGAAAATGCCATTAACCTAGACTCTTGATTTCTAGATCACATGGTTCCCATAACTTGAGATTTTATTCCATGTCTATGTTTCATAAATGAACCATACATATCAAATTTCAGCCCTTGGATCATAGTAGAAGTGACCCAGTTGCCAAATCAATTCCTTAACCCTTGATTTTATTGTCCATCGATTGAGGAAAGTTCGTGGGTAGTCGTAGTCGAATATTTTCTTATGAGTGACTTGAATTGCTTATCATGCAGACCGAATGTGAGATATGAGTGCCTCACCTTGATAATCCTTTTCTTAAGCTCTAAGTTACCCCATTTTAGGAAATAAATAAGCTTACTACATGTATAAAGAGATAACTCACGCCCCCTCTTCCCTATTTCCACCCTCTTAGCTCACGTCCGTCACAATTTCCTGCCCTCCACACGTCCAAGAGAGAGTGAGAGTGAACGTCCCACCTAAGGACGCCCCTCCCTTTAGCCCCACGTGTGGGCCCTCCTCCCTAGCAAGAGTGACTCCCGTTCATTGTGGTTCACCTTTCATCTAAGGCTAAGGTGAGGAATCCCTTTAGGCTTATGCACAATTCTAACTAGTTTTTCCTTAAATCTATGCATTGTTTTCCTTGGTTGTTTGGTTGTTGGTTTGATTGGTGTAATTCATGTTAATTCTCTGTTTTAATGTGTTTTATTGCTGTAAAATTGAGGATGACTGAATGAATCCATGTTTGGATGTGGTTTGATGGAGAATTTAATCATGTATAGGCTTAAACTCTAACTACATGATATAAGGTTCATAAACTATGTGGAATTGATGACGGAAACCCCATCTAGGGTGGGTGTGTGAACCTATGGCACCTAGATTGATGTTCTATGATGATGAATCTCATGGGAACATGTAGATCAGCGAGTTAACCTGTTCTTTGTGACGAGCTAACCCGCCGAGTCTTCAAGGTGCGCCCACTAGGTAACCCATATGGACCCTACATGTTGTAGTTTGGATTAGTCTAATTGTTGTGTTGTTTATGGATGGTTTAATGATGTTTAACATGAGACATATGTAATGCTATGTTGCTGGACTTTTTTTTTTTTTTTTTTGAATAATATGAGCATGCTACAAGATGGATGTTGAACATGGATTTGTGAATGAAATCATGTATATGATGATTGAACTTGGAGTAATGTAATGGAATGAGATTTAATTTTTTTCCATCATTTATGCTGCGATTGCCATGAAAATATGAAATTATAAGATTGTAAAGAATATGCAGAGTATTTATACTATGACATACTCATATTATTACCCCGAAATTCAGTTTTTCGTGTTGTCCCCGGAGAGCTGAAATCTCGAGCTGTTACACCTGGAGTCTCGCTTCTTCCTCGATTTGCAAACGAACAATCAATTGCTCCATCGATAACTCTTTGTTTTTTATGCTGAATGGAGGTTTTTTTTTTTGAAATCTCTCCAAGTGGGTGACAGTTTCTTAATAACAACAGCCACTTGGAATTGTTCATCTAACTTGATTCCTTTAGATATGATTTCATGGGCTATGAGATTAAACTCATTTGCCTAATGCACCACTAATTTATTGTCAACTATCTGGAACTTAAAATTATTGACTGACAGTGGATTTTTTCACACCCGCCTCTTCAGTCTTGTACTTCTTCACTAAAGCCTTTCGGATCTTAGCAAATGTATCATAGTTGCAATACAAATCATATAGTTGGTTCGACATAGCACTAAGTATATAATTTTTGCATTGATAATTGTCCTCACCAATTTCTAATGAACTACATATAGTTCTGGTCCAAGTAGATCCGACCATTGAGGTTGATTGATAACCTACGCAATGGTAAGGCATAAGAACAAATTTTATTTATTTTCTTTCTTTTTGGGGTTTCCACCTCTTAAAAGTGTTGGCCATCAATACTTTCAGGTCAAATCAATTTGTCACTTGAATTTTCCGAAGCCATGGGACGAACTATCTCAAAATTGTTGTAACTATTGCAATGGAAACAGGAAATATCTAAGTGTAATAAAGCAGAATAAAGGAACCCCACTCATGGAATAGAGATCTACAATGTTGGCACCAACGGATCGTTAATGATATGGAATAGTTGCTGGGTTGAGGCGCGTACGTAGTTGCTATCTTTGTGATAGTTCGTGCACTCCTCGCTTTAATAAACCGGTGCAGAAGGTCGCCAACGTGACCATCTCCTAGGATACAACTCCCCAACAACCGGTTCTCCACAGTGTGCACTAGTTGCGAGAATCCCAACACCAATAGCACACCATACAACACACCACTGTCTTTTTGCCCAAACAAATAAATTAAAATGCAATCATAGAAAGAAGAAGAGGAGAAGACTGCGGAAATGAGAAGGTTTTTTGCTCTTTTTTTTTCCCCCTCGAAATTATACAAAACCCTAACCCTGACCCCTTATATAGGACTCGTTAAGAGGCAATTGTTGTGACATTTAGATATGTCCAATTACGAAGGTACATTTCCAACGGCCACAATAAAACAAAGGATTAAAAAAACATTTGAAGGCAAAACCTAGCTCATGAAGACTCAACCCCCCCCCCCCCCCCCTCCCCTTTCGGGCCAGGCTTCTCCATCGGGCTAGCCTTGCACGCACATATGGACTTGGGCATAGTTGAACACACTTCATAAGAGCACGGAGGCCAAAGGCTTATAAACCCTTTTCAACTCCCATTCTATCTGATATGGGATTAAAGAAATTCACTAAAAGACAAAAAAAATAAAGTTGCTTTTGCTTTTCAAAACTACTCTTGTATTGTTATTGAAATATGCATAACACCTCGTACTATCTACCAGAAGAACTATATCTCAAACTTGTAGGCTTCTTGAGTAACCTTCAAGCCATTCTATTCATTACAGCCATAGTCCTAGATAGGTGCGGTCTTTTGTTTGTTACCTTGTCAAGCATAGATTATGATGGTCTTTTGTTTGTTACCTTGTCAAGCATAGATTATGATGGAAGATGAAACCTTCCATTACTTAATTAAATACATTGTGCTTATGTCGTATATTGATAGCAATGCTGCTGTTGATGTTACACTTACACCAAATTAAGTAGAACATGTTGGGTATAAAATCTAAAATACACCAGAGACCAATATATGTTACCTTGATTTCCATGGATGTCCTATGAAGAAGAGAGCCTTAGATCTTAATATGATTCCTTGTGAAGATTAGGCCTGTCTTTGAAGGAATCAACTAAGAATAGGCCTTTCTCTTTTAAGGAATCAAACTACTTTCATATCCAAAATGGATGCCTTTGGGGTCTTCCAAATTAAACATGATGATGAATTCTGGTCTGATTTAACACTAAGTTTCCTAAACACTCTTTGAGGATGCTAGTTATTTCAGAAGAGTTGGCTCAAAACCTATGGCCTACCCTGACACTCAGCAAATTGTCCAAGAAAACAGTGTATTTGAGACATTTAATAACAATAACTGATTGATATAAGGATGCGCTATGCCCATTCTTCTTTTTCTTGTACTTATTTTATTTTATTTTATTTATTTTATTTTTTTATTTTTAAATAGTAATGATAAATTTTATTTGGACTGATAAAAAGAGCTTGCATGTAGAAAAAAATCCTGAGAACAGGGATGGTGAGAAATCATCCCAACTAAGCCTGCCCCAATACATTCGCCCAATCCCCCTGAAGATAATCCCTTTCACAAGTACCCACAAAAAGACTCAACCAATCCAGATGAGAGTTTCCTATAAGCTCATTATGCTTCTAGGTAAGATAGCAGAAAGTTTACCACTGTACCCACTAAGCAGTCAACTCCGTTCCAAGTCAAGTGGTTGAGGTTGGACATATCCATCCATAACCTGGATAGAATGTTCCAAATATCAGCAACATTATTTATAATATTGTCAATATTGTTGGTATCCTCGGGTTAGTGATACCAAAACCACAAATAATATAAAAAATGCCAAATATTGCCAAAAATTTCGATGATGGGATATTTTGATCTTTGGACAATATAAGTATAGGTAATACCAATGATAAAATCACGAATACCAAGGATTCTTGTGTAAAACCCCAGAAATTCTGAAAGAGCTTGCATACGGAAAAAATCCTGAGAACATGGATGGTGAGAAATCATCCTGACCAATGTCGTTAAATGCGACCCCATATTCGCATATGCAAATTCTCCCATGCATTTCGCATATGCCATCATGGCACATGCGATTGTAGTGCATATGCGATCGCATATGCAAAAAATGTGAGAACATGTGATCGCATACAACATATGTGATGGCATATTGGCATCCACAAATTATTATTATTATTATTATATTTTTGTTTTTGAAAAAAAAAAAGACCATTTGCCTATTAAACGGCATCCAAACCTCCTCCATTTGCAACATTCTCACTCTAAAACTCCCTTAACTCTCTTTTTTTCTTACATTCTTACTTCCAAGTGCAATTAATCTCCCTCTCTCTCTCTCTCTCTCTCTCTCTCTCTCTCTCTCTCTCTCTCTCTGACATAGTTCCTATCCTACTAACCAAGTTCCAACTTCCATCATCCAAGTTCATAGTTCCTACTTTACAAGATTAATGCAAGAAGATCATTTATTCATTTAAGAAGAGAAGTTTCCCTCTCTCTTGGAAGATCAAGATTTAAGCTTTAAGCACTCTCAAGGAGGATTCAACTCTTAAGATTCAAGCACTCTCATTCTACAATCTACATTTCTCTCTTACATACACTACAATCCTAATTCTTGAATGTTGATGACTTGATGTATACTTAATTCATTGTTTAATTGATTTTATTTCTCTCAAATGTATTTTAAATATGTAAAATTAGATATCTATTAACTCAGGAAAGTTCCCCCTAATTTCTTATATATATATTTTTACATATTTTATTTTATTTTTCTCCTATTTTTTTTCTTTTAATTTTTTGAAAAAAAATAAAAAATAAAGTAAATATGTGGTCACATATGCGATTGTGTGATCTCATATGCGCATAGGCATATGCGATGACACATGATCGCATATGCAATTTAACAACATTGATCCCGACTCAGCCTGCCCCAATACATTCGCGCAATCCCCCTAAAGATAATCCCTTTCACAAGTACCCACAAAAGGACTCAAGCACCACGCTGAAGAAATAACTTTGTCCATTGGCAGATAGACTTGTTACACTCATCTCGTTTGTTGAAGTTGCAGTTGTTTTGTTCATACCATAACAACCATCCAATCCAAAGGAGGGTTTCCTATAAGCCCATTATGCTTTTATGTGAGAAAACAAAAAGTTTACCATTGTGCCCATTTATGGATACCGAGCAGTCAACTTCACTCCTAGTGGCATTGATGGTGGTTGAGATTGGACATATCCATTCATACCCTGGATAGAATGTTCCAAATATCATCAACATTATTGATAATATTGCCAATATTATTGGTTTCCTCGGGTTAATACTGAAACCCAAAATAATATAGAAAATGACAAATATCACCAATAATTTTGGTGATACCAAAGATATTTTGATCTCTTGACAAAATAAAAGTTCCCTGGTATTAGCAATACCAATGATAAAATTGCACATACTAGGGATTCTTGTGTAAAACCCCATAAATTCTCGAGAAAATCAGGAAAAGAACATCTTCAATGATTCCTTTTTAGTATTTGTTGAACCAAGTGTAGAAGTCTCATATTGAAGCAGATACGAGCTGGATCTCAAAGATCACAAAAAATCCATAGAAACTCGATTTTTTTTTTTTTTTCCTTTCAATTGGTAGCATGGATTACAATGTTCATTTATGATTCTTGTGAATTGACATGGATTTATGGTGAATAAATCAACATTTGAGTGGGTGAATAGGGGAAATTAGGGAAATCCTAATTTCCTCCTTTTTTACCCCTCAAATTGAGAATGGATTTTTGTCAAAGTTAATGTAACGCCTTGGCTCTCGAAACCCGAGGATGGTCGCTCCTCATTGAGAACCTGAGTATTACATTATGAAGTGTACTAACATACATCTAAATAACAGTAAAATTTCATAACATGGAGTAAGGCAACATTGCATAAACTAAGGATAACAAGGAAGCTTAATACATGTAAATGAGAGCAAAATGAAATCCCACAGCAGGGGAAATATTTTATTACAATTCAAGCAAGATGCAAAATTTGAAATATGAAAGCAAGTAAATCCTAAATTATCAGTCAAGCTCCAACGGCTCAACTGTAATGGCATAGAGTTCTTCCTCGCCAAACTCCAACTCAGCCATCCTTGGAATCCTGTCATAAGGGTCTTCACTTGACATCAATCCCGCATCTATTTGGTGCAACCGCACGATGGGTGAATGAAAACTCATTGGGAATTTCCCTCATAGATTCAACCATGACACATTACTCCAAAATGGGTTAACAATTCATATATAATACATATGACAATACACTAACAATGCGTTTGTATGAATATATGAATGTATGCTCAAGTCACAGATTTGGGGATGCACATCCAGCTGTCAAAATAAAGGGTCGCCCGCGGTAGTAGACTACCTGGAAAAGACCATATATACCACTCGCGGTAGATTAACTACCTAGAAAAGGCCATGAAGGTGAGTGCGCCCAAGGATGACCTCCTGAAAAAATACTCGGGGTATGCCCGAGGAAGTATAAAATTCCGGAAAAGCCTCATGTATAGAAAGAGTGGCCCAAAGTGTACAAGTGCACAAACCTAATGGTTGGACTTGGGTAATAGAACCTTGCACAACCCAACAAGACATGACTTACGGTGAACACTCGGAAAAGCTCACGTCATACGTGGATGTTATGCACCATGACATATATATACATTACTTTCATAGAATGGTAATGACCTTCAACTTTCAAATAGGAAATATCCAACCATGCATTCCACATGAACTTCCATGATTTCTTTATATTCAAAGGAGGGCACACTAAGTATCATGTAAATTTTCAAGTGAGGTCACATCATTAACTAAGAGTCCATTCATAAGTACACTACATGTAAACAAATTCTCAGTTTCCATATTGTAAGAACTATTCACAAGATTGTACCTACAAAATTAGAGATTAAAAATATAGAAAATCATGAAGTTAATGTCTCACTACACAATTCACAAATAATCTAGTAAGAAAGCTTTCTTTTCTCATCATGTCTAATGAGAATATACACATAGGCAAATGATTATAAATGTGGCATGGAATTTCCACGACAATACCTCATACACATAATTATAAGGAAACATGGCATTAAAACAATTTCTTCATAAAAGTCAAGATAACTAGGAATTAATATTTCTCTAAAATACTCTACATTAAAGAGTTAATGCACATGGAAATTAGTGAATGGAAGAAACTATGGGGGATGCTCCTCACCTTAGGGGTATTTTCTCTAATTTGCAATGCTCCTAAGCGGTGAGATGTGGATGTAAAGATCTTGATTGGTCAAATTGTAGGTAGGAGTGTCCTTTAAGGTAAACAGTTGGTGGTGGCACCTGGATGATTTGTCACAAGGCACCAGTGAGTCAAAATCGAGTCGACTCGGTTGTGGGTTCTCGACTAACAACTAGTTGAGTTAAGAGATCTAGTGATTACAAGATTAATTTAACGATCCACTGGATTCAATGCCTTCTGAATCCTCCTCAGATGGTTTTGCTATTGGAGTCAACCTGACTCGGGAGGTTGGCCGAGTCAGCCCACAATCGAGTGTAGGGTTGATTCGTTAAGAAAACCGGCCGAGTCAACTACAAATGAGCAATTTCTGAGTCGCCACAGACTGGGCTCTAATCTCACTTTAATGAGCTGCATCTCAGGCCTAGCTAAGTCGGGTCTTACTTCTCTAATCCGAAACTGAGTTGCTGACTCGGTATTGACTTGATTCAGTCGAGTCTATTCACCTAGCAACGCCCAAAGCCTAGAAGGTGTCCATGATTGGTCCCAGGCACTGGTCCCTGCCCAGGGCAGACCGATCACAGATGTGAACTTACCTTGGGGTTTTGTACTCCAAACTTAGATCAGGGCCACACAACTCGTGACCGAGTTGAGAAGAAATTCCAAATGTAGGCAGCGATGTTGGGTTCCATACCTGATTTTCGTTAGATCTAATCGGTGGTGTGGAGCAAGTTGCGTCAGATATTGCTGAATCAAAACTGAAATACAGGGTTTGGCCGGGTCAGAAAACTAAGGATTTGACAATGACTTAGTCACAGACTCGGTCGGGTTGGCTGTCCGTTACCTGAAACCGTCTGCTGATTGAATGGTTTATTGTCAGACAGACGTTGCTAAAATAGAAGAGTCGATCTAGAATGGTCAGGATCTATGGCGAGTCCAGTTCGCTCGCTGGGTAGTCGAGTCGAGTTGCAACGATAGCTGGAAATCGGTTCCAGCAGCTGCCTCTCCTTCCTCTCTCTCTCTCTCTCTCTCGCCTTTTGTCTTCTTCCTTCTTCTTTGCTTCTCTCCTTCTTCTCCTCTCTTTTATTCCTTACTCTTTCTTTGATGGAAGCTCGAACGGGACACTGGACTCAACCCGATTTACAATAACTCAGGGCGAGTCAACCCGACTAGGTGTGGTAGCTTGGTGCGGCGCCTCTCTCCAAATCTCTCCTCTCTTGCTAGCTTTTAGGGTTTCGCTGGCCTCTTTACCGAATTGGAAAGAGAGCATATATAGCTACCTTAAACGGCTTCTATAACATTCGAGCGCAACTAATCACAAGATTAGTTAAGAGCGCTCGCTCAAATCAAGAGTGCTATAGACGATAACTTAAGATCTGGCCTACATGGCCAAGATCGGATGATATGGATGATTTTCTGATCGTATGGCCCATCAAAATGTCGTGTTTGATCAACAAATAAGGCCCATCCCATGATGATGTGTTTTTCAGATGGACGGGGAGGATGAGTTGAGCTCTCATGGTAGAATGCGGTCTAGGGGTTTATCTTTCGATCCATACCTTATGGACGGACCAGATTAGTCTATTAATCACAGTGGGACCCACATTTTGAACGGTCGCTTGGGTTTTCTCATGAGATTAGATTTCTGTTTGCGGCGGTGGCTCTTTTGTTGTAAAAAAAACCCTAGAGTGCGGGGTGAGATTGGAGGGTTGGGATTGATTGAGGCGGAGGGCTAGGATTTAGGGAAATATTTCCACTTCGGTTGCCAGCTAGCAGACAACGAAGTTTCCGCATTCGGAAACCGCCTGAGCGCACCTTCCTCTTGCGCCCGAGATCGTGTACGTGTACACGAGTGGTCATGTGCGGTAGTGATGGGGGTCTGGTAGAATTTCCCATCCAAGAATGATAGACGGTTCGGATCGTTGATCCAATCTCAGATGGTGGGCCCACATTCAAACTGACGGACGTCAGGATTCAAACACGGGCGCGGTGGGAAAAACGGGAGAGATTTCTCCTTTTCGGCTTTGCTTTGGTCAACCCCCGATTTGACTGTATTGACAGTCCCATGCATTGAGGGTGTACACAATCTGTGCACGTGCAGGGTTTAAAAGTGGCGTACTTGTCATGGTTGGCGTGATCTACACCGTCTGTTCGCCTGTGTAAGCTTTGGTGTACTATTACCAACTGTAAGCTTTGGTGTACTAGTCTTATTGGTAAGTTAAGACCTAGGATTTATTATTATTATTATTATTATTATTATTATTATTATTATTATTAGTGGTAATAGTATTTAAAGTTTCCTGTACAAGGGTCTCAACCTACTATTATCGATTTATTTTAACTTAATGATTGGATTTGTGAATTTAGTATTCTAACTGTCGAGTTTTTAGTGGTGGGTTG
This sequence comes from Magnolia kwangsiensis, assembly GCA_037074715.1. Classification (NCBI taxonomy): domain Eukaryota; kingdom Viridiplantae; phylum Streptophyta; class Magnoliopsida; order Magnoliales; family Magnoliaceae; genus Magnolia; species Magnolia kwangsiensis. Next base: position 78,885,233 of record CM073578.1, read on the forward strand.
GGACTATTGTGCCTTGTTAAATAATGGTTAATAACTTAGGTTTTGTGTATCCTCGTATAGATATGCAATTATAGTTTATAATGGTAACACTTGAGTATGCGAAAGTACGGGGTGTTACAGTTAACTAGGATTTTATTAAAAGGAATGAAGGGGAAAAAAACATAGCGCTGAATTGCCGAGGTGGCGACTCAACTAAGTCCCCCAAAAGGGAAGATTACAACCCTTGATCTTATCAAGGGTGGAGGCGCATTCAATAATGAATATTTGAGCCCTATGAGACATGCCCTCCATTAACTTACTAACCCCTCTAGAGTATCTCATGTTCATTTCTTCCCACACTGCCCACCAAAACAAAAAGCAAGGAGATTTTCCAAAGGATCGTCCTTTCTTTTCCCAAGCACGCACTGTGCCAAGCTTTCAATAACTCGCCTGCTAACCTCGGGAATGCCCACACCACTTTGAAGTGAGAGAATATGTCCCTCCGTATCAAACCAATGAATTGACAGTGGACAAAGAGATGATCCACCGTTTCCTCATCCCCCATACAACATAAGCAGATATTAGGAAGAATCATTGCTCTTTTTTGCAAATTATCAATAGTCAACACCTTCCTACCGACCAACCATTCGAAGGCCACTATCTTAGGGAGAAGTTGATAATGCCAAACATGCTAAGTTAGCGCCTCGATTCTTGTCATGGTAGGTTTGCTAAGAAAGGTGTAGAAGGATCAGACAAAAAATTCACTAGATTTTTCATGTCTCCAAACCATCCTATGCGAAGAGGAAGAATCTGGGAGGCACAATTGGATACGATTTAGGTGGGCTGTGAAATCTTCTACCTCATTGTGAAGATTTTGGTTGTAAGGAGGGTTCCACACCACCTATTCCCCTTTCATAGGAGAAACAATCTGAAACTGCAATAGACAGATTCGAGGGCAAGGTGGAATATCCAAGGGAATTTAGATTTCAGAGGGTAATCTCCTATCCACACATCTTCCCAAAATCGAACTCTCTGTTCCCAACTGAGAACTCGATACCTAAAAAAAACACTGATTTTGTTGATATCACACCTTTTCATAAAGCGAAAGCTCTATAATAGGATGAATCCCTTGTCCACCAACCAACCTCAGGACACCCATAGTTTTAATAACTTCTTTCCAAAGTGCCCTATCTTCCTTCCTAAATCTCCACAACCATTTCCTGAGCAATGCCATATTCATAATTTTAAGGTCTTTTATGCCTGCCCCACCTTCATATGACTTGCAAACGTCGCTCCACTCCATAAGGTGAAATTTCTTTTTATCTTCCACACCATGCCATAAGAAGTCACGCCTTATTTTCTCAAGCCCAGAAAGCATAAAGGCCGGACTTTTAAAAATAGGCATAAAATATAAGGGGAGATTCGATAGGGTTGCTTTAATGATTGTAATGCGACCGCTAAGAGAAAGATATTGACATTTCCATCTCACTAAATATTTTTTGAACCTTTCAACCATCTTGTCCCAAAGATGAATCACCAACTTTCCAATGTAAAGGGGAAGACCCACAAAAGTGGTAAAAAACTTCCCAACTGCGCACTCGAAAAGATCCGTCAATTCCTTATTCTCCTATTCCTTCATACACACCCCAAACATCTTACCTTTCATGATATCTTTAACTTGGACACCACCTCAGAACATTGAATGATCGTTCTCAAGTTTTCCATGTTGATCGGATCGTCATTGCAAAATAACAATGTATCATCCGCAAATTGGAGGTTAGAGATTGGAGAAGCCATATCTTCAATTTTGAAGCCGTTAATAATACCTTCAAACTGTCCTTTATCAAGCATTCTTGCCAAAGCCTCAACAATGATGACAAGGGGAAACAGAGACGGCAGGTCACCTTGCCGAAGACCTCTGGAGCTCTTAAAGAAACCTTTAGGAGATCTGATGAGTAAAATCGAAAACTGGGTTGATTCCACACATTCCTCTATCCATCTCTTCCATCCCTCTCTGAACCCAAGACGCTGCAACATATAATCGAGGAAACTCTAGTCAATATGATCATACGCCTCCTCAAGGTCCAGCTTGCTGACGATGCCTTTAACTCTTGATCTATGCCATGAATCCAAACATTCATTGTGCTATTAATGCACTATCGAAGATTTGACGATTCAACACAAAAGCACTTTAATTAGTGGAGATGATGCTTCCTAGCACCCCTTGCACACGGAGCACTAAGACTTTGGCCAAAATCTTATAAGGGCCTCCAATGAGGCTAATAGGCCTAAAGTCTTTTAGAGCTTTTGCACCCGATAACTCTAGATCAAAGCAATAAAGGAAGCTCTAGTGCCTTTCGACAGATGCCCTCTTTCGAAGAATTCATAACATCCACTTTTACAGTTTCCCAAAAAACTTCGAAAAACACCATAGGGAACCCATCCGTCTCGGGCACTTTATCTTCTCCCATCGAATCAACAACTCTCTTCACCTCTTCCACCGAAAATGGCAATTCAAGCGAACCTGCATCACCATCTGAGAGCCTCTCAAACTGCAGAAGATCTAGACTCGGCCTGTTCCATTCCTCCCCGCTTAGGAGATTGAGCTAAAATTTGATCACCTCAGTTTCTATGCGATCTTTATCTTCTATTTGGACTCCATTAACCATAAGACTGCTAATTTTGTTGATTCTCACTCGAGCACTAGGGATATCGTGGAAGAACTTTTTATTTTTATCACCTTCTTTGATCCATGTGCTTTGCGACCACTGGCGCCATCTAATTTCATATTCAAGAATTCGCATCAACTAGATCCGAGTAAGATGAAGTCTCTTTGCTTTATCTTCTAAGGATAAGTCACCTCCTTCCTGTCAAGAGCTTTGATATCATAAAGAATCATAGCCGTCTCCATTTCCTTTTTACAGAGTTCATCCCTTTTCCAATTCTTGATTTTATCTTTAATGAGATTGAGTTTCCAACAAAGCTTGAAACGCATACCCCTCTACATCAAATGAAGTCCACCAGTCTTTGACTAATTAAGAGAAGCCTTCAACATGAAGCCGGAAGAGCTCGAACTTGAATAGTTTAGGGCCTTAATTTTCTTCATCCATGGCAAGCAACATTGGACAATGATCAGAAGTTAGCTTCGAAAGAGCACGCTGAAAGGCGAGAGTATTTGTCTAACCACTTCGGAGACGATAAGATTCTATCCAATCTGGACATGGCTGGGTTTAACTGCCATTCGGCCATGTGAATTTTTCCCCTTGCATCGAAAGATCGGTTAGCTCATGCATATCGATCCAATTTGAGAAAGCCCTCATGCTAACAGTCACCCTTCCACCAATTAATCTTTTAGAAGCATAATGAATGATATTAAAATCTCCCTCGATGCACAACAGATCGCTGAACCTGGTTCTCGTCACCGAAAACTCTTCCTAGAACTCGTTTCTTCTCTCTTCCAAATTCGGACCATAAACTGAAGTAAGAAGCCGGGTGAACCTTAAAGACTTTACCTTCAAAACCATAGAAGCTGAAAAGACACCTCTCCACCAGTCTAGTTTCGACCAAACTGATGAATCTTATGCCGCCACCGCACCTCCGGACCTGCCCACTGCATTAATGGCTACCGAATCAACATTCTTGGTTTCTTATAGAGAATGAATTTTTTATTACTTTCATTGTATTGTTATTTGAATGCTATGAACTCGTTTTGGATATAACTGCATTCTTGTGCCCACATGTTTTTTCGACAACACATGTTTTGGAAGAGGGGTTGGGAAATTAAGAAGTCATCTCACTATCGTGCGTCAAGCATTTGGAAAGTGATCCTGTTGGTTTCTCCCTCGGTTGTAGCCCCATCTTCCTTTGGCCTCGGGAATGGATCCCGTATTCGGTTTTGGGAGGACAGTTGGTGTGGGCATAGAACATTGGCTGAATCTTATCCTTCCTTGGTGGTGGTCTCAGCGGCAAAGAATGTAACAATAGATAGTCTTTTGAGGGAGGGGTGTGTGGTGCCTACCATGCAGAAGGGGCCTAACAGACGCTGAAGCCGAAGAATTTGCAAGACTACAGTCGAGTATTCAGCTCTATGTTCCTTCCCTTGTAGATGCAGACTCTTTAGTGTGGCTAGATACAATGTCTCGATGTTTCTCCATCAAGTCCTAAAACAAGTCTCGCCCATCTTGTAATGCGATAGATAACCCAATTCCGGTTGACTTTTGGCTTTATGGAGCCCCCTCTAAATTTGCGGCTTTTACATGGTTGGTGAGTAGGAAATGAATCCTAACCTTGGACAATCTCCAAAAGAGAAGATTGTGCCTTCGTAGCATTTGTCTCTTTTGTATGCATGATGCTGAAATGGTAGGTCATCTCCTTGTGCATTGCCCATATTTTAGCTAGATTTGGGTCCAGTTTTGGGGATTATTCGATGTGAAATGGTGCTGCCCTTGGTCAATCTCACAACTAGTATGGGCATGGCAAGGAGTGCATCTATCAAAGGACAAGCTGTCCATATGGAGGTTGTGCCTGCTTGCATGTCTATGGCATATATGGGGAGAACTTCATGCTTGCTGCTTCGACAATTCCCACAAAGTGTGGGAAGAGAGGCTATGGAAGATTAAGAGAGACATTTTGAATGGGCCGTGATTCTTATGCATATTGACGTGAATGTAGCTCAGTCTACTTTGTTTCCCTAATCTTCTGTACTTTGTTTTTTCAGATGGCTTCCGCTGGTCTGCTTTTTAAATAAAATTCCATTCATAGCTCTTAAAACAAGGTTCTTATAAAATGGAAAGTTATTATGTATATATATTTTTTTAATTCCTAAATGTGTAAACATGCCTCGTTTAACATATCCTAAAGTTCCATTGAAAATTTCCACATTTTCCCAATGTTTCCCTCAATAACCATATATATATATATATATATATATTAGTATTGGTGATATCGGTACATGTTTCTGTATCCTTGGTCATTGATACATGTAATAATACCGTTATTCTAAAGACTACCTGGATGCATTTGTCCATAGCCATGTCCTTGCTCCTATCCGTGCTCTTGACTATGTTCATATGAGGCATGGAAGTGGAACTCTCCTTCCCATCTCCAATGCCTATGGGCCCAATGTTCCATGTAATAGACTGCGCATCACTTATAACAATCTCCTATGATGCAAAAAATGATGGCTTGACTCAAAAGTTCATGCCAGGACCATACAAGCACCATCATTATGGTCTTGGGTTGTTCGGTCAAACTCCCTCACCATAGTGAATGGATTAAGAGGCCTCTAACTCGAACTCTCTTTACGAACATCATCGCAATTGTCAGCTCTGTCATCGCCATCATCATTGGCATTGTCATCTCAGTTGTCGTCTCTATCAAAGGGGCACAATTCAATCATTGTAGCTTTCTTAATGGCTCAAGGTCATGCTACACCACCTCCATGCGACCCTGATGCGTAACAACCCTCACTTATCAAGCTCTCAATGGGTCATCCTGACACCTTACTTCAACTATAATTTCGTAGACATCATTGTTCGTGGCTGCTGCTTCTCAAACTATCGTTGGATGAATGCGTTGATCTGCCTTGTCCAAGTCTACAGACTAAACCCACTCGTCCACCCTAGCAACAAACAGATCTCTATCAATGGTTATCAAGTCTAAGGGGTTACATCCTGATTCTCTTCCACCACCTGCTTGGAACTACCTGAATCATAGCCTCATGTTGTTGCAACAAAACACAAGCTTTGTTTACCCTAGCCCATTCCTTCTATTCACGTGCATAAGGGAAAATATTCTCACATTTCATCAATCACTGCTTGCTTGTCAATTTATCATGTATATTTGTTAGCTTAATAAACATGTGATTCGACAATTTCAAAGCCGTGGTTCTAAAATCAGTATCATCGTGCAAATTGGCCCAACTGAAAAACTGATTCAATATAGTGTTGTATATTGGTATCAAACCCATATCTTATAAAAAAAAATTGAGCAAAAAATTATAGGAAAATATTAGGAAAAAAAAGGAGTATCCAAGAATCTTTCTTCTTCTTCTTCTTGGTGTATCGGATCCTTATTTTGTAAGTATCGGATCCTTATTTTGTAAGAATGTTATTTGTCGGGTTGACCTGCTGTAAGCTATGATTTCGAGTCTTTTTGCTATAAATTGTCTTATATGTCATAAATTGATATGATATATTATTATGATGATTATCTATCAAATATTGAACTATCATCTTCATTGATTTATGTATAAAATCTATAAACTAAATAATATACATAATTGTAAAAATTAGATTGATTATTAGATTTAGATTAGGAGACAGATAGTGAGAGTACTACTAAGTACCAATTACCAAGACAGTACCAACTATTTGTGTATTGAATCTATTGATGAGTGTATGATGATCTTAATATCAAACAAACTCTTTTATTTATTTCAAAAATAAATTTAATTTTTATAGAAAATTAACAAAAAATAATTTGGAAATATATATTTTTAATACATGCATTTTGTAAATATAGGTATATTTTTACTTTTTTTTGGCTTTTGAATGTATTGGTTGTGTTTTCGTACTTGTATTGTCTGATTTATAAATGATATTAACTTATTTTGGATATAATTGCATCACTTATGTCAAACAATGCATAGTCTAGGACATTATACAGAAGTAACTTATTATGCATACTTTTTTTTTGGTGATCTTTAGAGTTCTAAGTGTGAAATAATGTGTTTATATATATATATATATATATATATATATATATATATATATATATATATATATATATATATATATATATATATATATATAAAACATCCCTTGAAGTTTAATTGAAAATTTCGATCAATTTTCCAACGTTTCCCAAAAACAATGACACACTGTGATACATGCAACATTTCCCATGTGATATTGACATGTTTTTGTATCCCAAGGGTGCAGTACATGCATTGATACCAATATTTAAGTCATTGTACTAAACTACATGTTATCAGAGACATATTGGTGTAGTTTTTTCCTCTTTATCATCCTATTCCTCTTCTTCTTCCTGGATCTCACCTGCATCTTGCTGTGCTGATCTCTTTTTCGTTTAGATGACTTTATAGTACACAGATCACCTTATGGGATTTGGATCATGTTTTTCTTGTTTTCTTTTTACTGATGACAGGGTGTTCCCTGCCCCCTTTTGAGGCAAGACTATACCCTATGAATGCATGCAATCACCTGCCAACCATGTGCATCGGGTAATCCACGGGGAGGAGAATCAAACTCGTGTCTGTGGGGAGCAAACCCACAACCTAAGCCATTTGCCCAAACTGTGATGGGTATTTGGATCGTGTTTTGGTGTTGATATCGTGTAATATCAACTCTCTTTGGCTTTCAAACAGAGGGTCTGCATATGTTCATTGTCCTGTGACTGGATATGTGTATCTTTGTGGTGGCATGCATCTTGATGTGTTGTTGCTGTACCTTCATGCTATTTTTTTTAGTAGATCTGATTTAAGAGAGGGTTCGGATCTGGTATGCTGCCTATGTCATCAATTGGATTGCTGTTGCTATGGTGTTGGCACATGATATATGGTTAGATCTTTTCATTTTGCTATCAGATTTGTGGTGTTGTTGATTGTTTATTATTTATATATGATTTTACCTCTAGTTACATCTACTTTACTGTTCTATGCTGTTTGGGTATTCTTTTCACTGGGAACATTTATTTTCAGCTTGATGCATGGTGAAAGTGAGGCAAAAAATTATATTTTGACACCCTCCAAGTCTCAAGGATTCCAAATAAATTCTACAAAATTAAATGGTATGAATTACTTACAATGGGCTAGAGCTTTGGAGGGTTTTCTAGCGGGCCAACACAAGTTGAAAGTACATAACATCTTCTAAACCTAAGGAAGGTACTTCCGATTATGATGATTGGGTGACAAAAGATGTTCAGATTCATATCCTTTTGTGAAACAGTATGGATGCCACCATAAGTGCTATCATTATGTTTTTAAAGGCCTTGAAGGAAGTATGGGATACCCTAAGAGACATACTTAAGAGAGAAAAATATAATCTAGATGTATGAATTGTATGAGAAAAAGTTTAAACTCAAATAGGGCGATAAAATTGTCAGAGATTATTATTACACCCTTATGCATCTGTGAGAAGAACTAAATATATGTCAGCGCTTGCCTTTGAATTAAAATGTTATGCCAAAGTAGTGCAAGGAGTTCCAAGTTTTGAACCATCTTTTTGGGTTATGTTCTAATTTGAGCGTTTTCGTGTTCAATTTCTTAGAGGCGGCGAAATTCCAATTCTTAGTGACACATTCTTTCATATTTAGTATATTTTGATTTGGGCCTCCATTCTACCACTCCTTGGGAAAGATATGCTCTGGTTGTTGCATCAGGCAGTGGAGATGCTGGTAGTCATGGTGGATGTGGAGGCTATGGTATGCCCATGTAGGATTTAGGGGGAAACCATGGTGCCCATAATGGATGATCTAGTGGTAGAGATTCAGGGGGAGGCCACGGCAGAGGTTGTGGATCCCCAAAAGTTTACACATTGTAGGCGCATTCACCACTATGTAGATACATGTTGGGACATCCATTGGAAGCCACATGGGCTAATCAAGCATTTGTTACTGAGACTGGTGTTGAGCCCAAGGTGTGCCGAAACTAATACAGGGGCATGTTCACACCGGGCTCGAGTGGGGTAGCCTGTGGGATTCTGGGACACTCTAGGTGGACGGCCCGTGTGAGGCGGTACCCATGTGATGTGGGACCTATGAGGGGGATTCAGACATGAGATGTGGGGCCGCTTGAGGTATGAGATAAAGGGATTGATTCGCCATGTTCTATCGGTTTGAGCTTTTAGAGCAAGTGATTAATTGTCCTGCATCAGAAACAATTATGTAACGGTATCGACGCATCCCATTATGTGAGTTGGGGTCGAATCTGGCACCCCCAAAAAAACAGCACCGCAATGGTCGTTACATGGCATAATTGCCGTTACCCCGTAAAGGTCACCTCCCAAAAAAGGGGAAAAAAAATAATCTTAAATGATATAAATTACAAGAGACATTGACAAATTGGAATTGAGGGGTGTTATCTAGATGTGGATCAGGTGGGTTCCCTTTATGATTAACCCTCACCTACAGGTTATTGTATGTATGTTGGTGGAAATTTGGTGACTTGGTAGAGTAAATTGTAGAATGTGGTGGCAAGATCTATTGTAGAGGCCAAGTATAGAGCTATGGCCCATATGGCCTATGTGGCTCAAAACATTACTTCATGAGATTGGATTTCCAATTGAAGATCCCATTCCTATACATTGTGATAATTAAGCTGCTTCTCATTTGCTAGTAACCAGGTCCCATGAGAGGACCAAGCAGGTGGACTGCATATATTGTGGTGTCCTTTAAAGATATATCTTTGGTGTACATCAGATCCTAGGATCAAGTTGTAGACATCCTCACCATGACTCTTAGGAGTCGGTCATCGAGCATTCAAGACAATTTGGGCATGGATGATATCTATGCAATAGGTTGAGAGGGAGTGTTGAAAAAGATCATTTTGGATCTTATGATTGGTTCAGTTTGATTGTCGTGTGTGTGTGACTATGTGTGTGCACACACATGTATGGTTGACCTAGATGGCTGTACAATTGTATTGTTCAGTCCACTTTTATTTTTTGTTAATAGTCCCTTTAAACCCTATCTTTACGCATAATGTCTACTACCTATTGCATTGTAATAAGTGAGGGGCATTTTGGATTTTTTTCTTCTTTACTCATTGAGATATAAGGTGTTTGGGGTGGCACATCCAACTCTAATTTCCTTTTTCTCTCATTCTCTTTTCTCACCTCTTTTTCTTTCTTCTTGTATTCTCTATGCCAAACTATAGAATCCATGAAACATAGATTCTGTGCAAAGTTTTGTATTTTGCATGTCTCTACATTGAACAGTGTCTCACTATTTGGTATCAAAGATCTAATTCAAAAATTACTAAGAGTAAGCTATTTTGCTTGCAAGTAGTATTCGAAATATCAGTATCGCGTTACATATTGCGTCCTTGGGATACAGATATGTATCGGTTATCGCACGGGATATATCATTTGTATAATGTAATTTATTCCACTTTTTGGGAAATATGGGGAAACATTGGGAAAATGGTTGAATTTTTTAATGAAACTTCAAGGATTGTTATAAAAAACCTTAATACACACTTTTAAATCATAGCATCTCAAATACGAAGTGCACATAATAGGTTTCCTTTCGAAATTAGTCTCAATTGACAACTGGTTGAAGGAAAATTTCGAAAAAAAACATGGAGAACATGAAGAACCAATGGATATCGAAATTAATCTCCAACTCCATGATTTTTCATGCAAAACATGAAGAACCAATGGATTTGTAAACATTGGACACTGATTTAACATAAATTTAACAAAAGGGATTGGAAATTGAAAATGCTCACCGGATCTAACACATAGGATATATCGGCACTACCTGTGCTTTTCGTATCGCACAGGTGGGAGACAAGATACATCGTGGGATATATCAGCTGATATCGTCGATATTTAAAACATTGCTTGCAAAAACACTATATGGGTTCTCGATTTCATGATTTCAGCAGTCCCACAAGTCCAACTGTAAGTGAGCTAATGAGTTGGCCGCTGTCCAAATATGGCCTAGGAGTTATAAATAACAGTTTCTTGTCTTCTTCAAAATTTCCAAGAGGCTTGAGTAGTGTTTTATATCTCACCACCTCATTTATGTTTGAAATATTTGGATTTTTGCACAACTGTAGGACTCTGACTACTCCAGTGGAGCTCATCAAATGTTTGAGGTCCATTAAAGAACATGCTTTTGTTGCATCTCCATATCCTGTTGTAATTACTCTAGAAGACCACCTTACACCAGATCTTCAAGCTAAAGTAGCGGAGGTAAAAAAATTCTTAAATATCTTTGTGGCTCTTACCCCTCAACCCCAATTTCATGTTGAGTTCACACTTTTTTTTTTTTTTTTTTTTTTTTTTTTTTTTTTGTAATTCAAAACTGATTTGCTTTTAGATGGTCACTGAAACATTTGGAGCAATGCTGTTTTACCCTGAGGGAGAACTGTTAACTGAATTCCCTTCACCGGAAGCATTGAAGAAGCGAGTTATTATTTCCACTAAACCACCAAAAGAATACCTTGAATCTAAGGCTTTTAAGGAGAATGGATCACAGAAAGAAAAAGATTCAGCACATGAAGAAGCATGGGGAAAGGAGGTTCCAGACTTTAAAGCTTCACTAGAAACTGACGACAAGGTTCATTGAGAAATAAACCTTATTTGCATTATCCTGGTGATTTAGTGATCAAATAATGGCCTCTTAATGGCTCAATTCAAAATTTTCACCATTTGCAAGCAGAATGAGAATGATCGTGGCGAACAAGTCCAGGATGAGGATGATCTTGATGATGGTGACCGCATGTCGCGCCCACTTTCAGCACCTGAATACAAGCGTCTAATTGCTATTAGAGCTGGGAAACAGAAAGGTGGGTTAAAAGGTTCACTAAAGGTGGTTCCTAATGAAGTCAAGCGTCTTAGTTTGAGTGAACAAGAACTTGAAAAGGCCGCCGATTCTCATGGAACTGATCTTGTAAGGTATTTTTTATGGCTTTTGGACAATTTGTTTCTTTCAGATTTTCATTTGTGTTGCATACCAAAATTGTGTCAGTAACCTGATATTTGAAATGAAGAGGATTTTCCAACTGTTTGTTCTGTTGATTGGCATTTGTTTTTAAGATTCACCCAGAAGAATTTGCTGAGGGTGTACCCAAAGGGTATCCGTTTTGACTCCTCGAATTACAACCCATTCATTGGATGGATGCATGGAGCTCAGATGGTCGCATTTAATATGCAGGTTAGTTTATCTATTTTAATACCCAAACTGGAACTTATCAGAACATTTTGCAGTGGACATTCTAGTGAAGTTGATACTTCTCTCATGTGTAAAGCTTTTTATCTGCTCAATCTAAGCCACATTGTAGTGAGGACAGCAGACACTTTTAAGGAGAGTAGCATGTAATTCTTCATAAGTCAATTACTTTCCAGAATCTATAGAGCTCATCTCATGGAAACCTCTGGAAGAGTATGTTTATGTTTACTCTTTAGTGCATAGGCTTAATGAGATTATCATTTATGAAACCAATCAATCATATATATGATTGTAGAGTCTTTCAAGAAACACAAGAAAAAAAAATAAAAAAAAAAGAAAAAAGAAAACAAAAACAAAATCTGATTGTACACCAGGTAAACATAGCCACCAATTGCTTCCACTGTGAAAACATGTTTATTTTATGTGTTACATGTCCCTAATAAAGCAAAACAAACTTCTCATCTTCCCTCTGAACCAGTTAAAAGAACTATTAAGATTTTTTTAACTGGCTTGTTATCCAAGCACGTGAAGCACTTGTTTTTGGAAGAGAGCTCCTGCACCTTTTGGTATAAATCATTGTGCATGCAGGGATCTACTACTGTTGCTTCATAATAAAACTATTTCCATTTTGGTCTCTTATTGACGATTTTTTATTTTATTTTATTATTATTTTTTATTTCCATGATATCTGGGTAACACTAGAGGAAAATGGAATCATATGATTCTTGACCAGAGCATATGCATAGAATTTTAGGGCCTCAAATCAGTACAAATCTACCCATGGTTCAATGATCTGAGCCACTGATCTGATGGGTAGACATGCCCCAAAAATCTCGCAGATTGATTTTTTTTTTTTTTTCTTTTTCTTTTGCGTGATTTGGACTGTTGCTGTGTGTTTTCTTAACCATCTGTTTGCAAGGTACTGAAAGGTTAGAGCCACATGGTTGGGTGGATAGCAAGTTTGAAATGGTCAGAAGTAGATTCCTATTCTCTCCGCCTGCTACAGTCTTCCTTAGTTGATGGTTTAGAGGGTTGTAACAAAAATTCATCCTCAGTCATTTCTCCTACATCATCAACTAATCCTGCAATCTGCATTCTCTGTCTTTGGTTGAAGGTGGTCCTTACTCCAGTCCACACGTTACTACTCAATCGGCCTTCTCTACTTGATCAAGTCTGACATAGGCCATGTAAACATTAACATATGTATTTTTTTTTGACAAGAGAACTAAGTCAACTGGCTTCTTTGATTTGTTCCTCCGAAGATGATCTTGAGTAATTATTTGCAACAGGGTGTCCCATATCGGTTACGTATACGTAACGGTAACAGTGGGGTCCGTTACGCGATACGGGGTTGAAAAGGGCCCCCCCCCCCCCCCCGCCCGATTTTGTGACCGTAACGGCTGTTATGGGCCAAAAAAAAAAAAGAAAAAAAAAGCATTTCTTTTTTTAATTTCTTTTCTTCTCCTCCTCCTCCTCCTTCCTCTTCTTCTTCTTCTCACCCTGCTGCGGTTGCGGGCCTCCTCTTCCTTCTTCTTCCTCTCTCTCTCTCTCTCTCTCTCTCTCTCTCTCTTTAGATTTTCGGTTTCCCTCTCCCGTCTTTTTCGTTTGAAATCGGAAGCCCTCTCTCTCCCTTCTTTTTCCACTGAAATCGGAAGCCGATTGACTGGTGTACAACACATTAGCTATAGTTGTAGGTACGTGTCATGCTAAAACGAGCCCTGACACTCCTCAAGCTCTGAGTTGTATGAACGGTTCAAAGGAGATCAAAGTTACGTGGGCTCCACAATGATGTATTTGTTATATCTACACCGTTCATCTATTTTTAGATATTATTTTAGAGCATTAACCAAAAAATGAATCATATCCAAAGATCTTCTGGACCGCACCAAAAATAGCAGCGGAGATAATGATTTTCACTGTTAAACAATTTGTAGGCCCACCGTAACGTTTATTTTCCATCTAATCTGTTCATAATGTCAAAATATTGATCCAAAACTTCTGTGATCCCAAAATGGGTTTCAATGGTAGACGTTCAATCTCCCACCGCTTTTTGCAGTGTGGTCCACTTGATAATTAGATCTGTATTATTTTTAGTGTCAAGCCTTAAGATGAGCTCGTCAAATGAATGAACGGTTCAGATATAATACACATGTCATGATCAGAGCCACAGGACTTATTGACGTTAATGCAGGTATGTCATTGAGGTACGCAACGTAATCTACTTCAAAGAAATGTGCGTGGTAGGCTTTTGTACACGTGTTGCGTGGCTCCACCATGATATATATATTTTATCCATGCCGTCCATCCATTTTGCCACATCATTTTAGGTCATAATCCAAAAAATTAGTAAGATCCAAATCTCAGGTGGACCACACCATAGGAAAGAGTGGTTATATAATGCTCACCATTAAAAATTTCTTAGGGCATACTGTAATGTTTACTTTTCATCTAACCTGTTAATTGGGTCACATTGACGTGGATGAAGGGAAAACATACATGTCAGCTTGATTTAAAACTTTTGTAGCCTCAATAAATTTTTAATGGTGCATGTTTAATTATTGTTGTTTCTTATGATACAGTCCACCTGAGCCTTGGATCTGCCTCATTTTTGGGCTCATGCCCTAAAATTATTTGGCAAAATGGATGGACGGTGTGGATATAACACATTCATCATGGGTGGGGCCCAAAAAACTTTGACACTCGTGTGCTACACTTCACAATTCGGGTCCCGCCTAATTCGGGCCCTTAAAAAATTGTACACGAGACATGTATTAACTTAAAATTTACCAATTAAATTATGGACTATAATTGCTAATTCACCATGCCAAAAATCAAATTGTTTGAATAGTTTTAATTGTTAATTTGTAGATGCTTATTTTTTTAAATAGGGCCTTTTGATTTTTTATTTTTTTTCATCATTCACTATCTAATAAATGTCTACCAATTCATAAGTAGGATAATTTCAATAAATTGCATGAATTTGAGACTTATTTGAGGCATGGTTTGGTCCTCCAAGTCGGCCCCAAATTGGCAACACCATCTACCTGAATTTAATTTCATTTTTTAAAATAAATATTGGGAGAAATGATATCAAATTGTTAAATATATAAATTAGATATTTATAAAATTAAATATATGAACTTTGTAGTCAAATTTAAGTTACCTGGTTCACAAATTCATCAGACAGTCCGATACAACTTCTCACCAAAGAGTGGACCGTTACACCACCATAAACATGTTCCAATTTATAAATGAATGCATATTTGGAATGCTTAGAATATTCCGGATTTAATCCATATTTTTTCATAATTTTTTGGCAAAAAAGAATTTTACGCCATCACAGGCTGTTACGCCCCCGTATCACCGTTACGCCCCCGTATCCGTATCGGTTTCGGAGGGCATCGTTACGCCAACCGATATTGATACAGGACACCTTGATTTGCAATGATTATGATGAGGACATCTAAGCACCTTTTAGAGTCTATCAGAGGAGGAGAGCTACCCCAGTTTCTTTATGGTTAGGTGATCATTACATGGAGCCCAATGGGCCTAATTCGAGTTCTTAGCCACGTTGAAGACCTCACATGCATGATCGTGCATCTTTGAAGACCCCACACTGGGAAGATGCACATGGGTTGCTTAGTTGAATGTATTGGACCGTTGGATCGATTGGATACATCTATCGGACTGTTGGATTTCGCATGATGAGCCATCTTGACCGTTCGACCATTTTGATGGTTGGGTGGTCTTGATTGTGGACTCATATTGGACACTAGTTTTAGTTATTTTGTTTAGTTAGTTTCATTATTTTGGTTTATTTTTTATGATTTAGTTTATATTAAAGGTGTTTTAGATATTTTATAGTATCAAGGGTGTTTTTTTTTTTTTTTGTAAAAAACTCTCCAAATAGATTATATAAAGCTTGGACTTGTGAAGCCTAGGGCATTATTAGCTATTGAATGAAATTTTCTTCTTTCTTTGTTTTGGAGCAAAATTCCTTATATGATTGGAGTTTGGTGTGAAGACATGGAGTGATTCCAACTATCTTCTCTCTTTTTTCTTCTCTTCAAGGTATATTTTTCTCCTCTTTTTCCATCTATATTTTCTTTCCTTTTCTTTTGTTTTCTCCCAAATTTCATCCCAACCATCCCCAAAACCCTCTAGACCTAAACCTTATCCAACCGTACAATCGCATGGGCCACCCCCATGTCTGTACGACTGTACGGATGCAATTGTACAACTATCCGTACGGCCAGCCCCATTCTCCTCTTCGTTCCCTCGTTTTGGTCCTTGATCCTTCCACTTTAAAACCCTGTAAAACCTAAGACCCTAACCCTAGAACCTAGAATTCTAAACCCTAATCTCCTAAATTCTGTAAACCTAGAATTCCAAACCCTAATCTCCCAAATTTCGTAAACCTTAAATCTCTAAACCCTAACTATTTCAAAGCCTAATAAAGCGCAAGTGAATTCTCGGATTTAGATCAAATCCTATATAAATGGAAGTTCTACATTCTGGGCCATTTCCGATCGATAATCTTAAGATCCATATGTGGGATTGTGATGTGGCTTTAAATTTGAGCATAGATGACTACTTGATTCTTTAGATTTGTAATAGATTTGCAATAATTTTACTCTAATAATCCATTTATTAATTCATTCACATCATTATAGTTTAGGCTATCCGTCCTGCAACAAAATTTGGTATCAGAGCCTCGGTTTATCATAGGGTTTAATATGATTATCAAATTATCATATGACTTTCATGTTGCATTTAGAGTAGGTTTTTTATATTGTCGTGTCTAGGATTAGCAGTCTTCCCATTCTCATCACATTGCATCTAGAGTCTTTAGTTCTTAGGTTTCCCATTAGATCCCTGATTTATACCCACTTGTACTAGGCGTGGTTTTGGTCTACACCCCACAATGAGTTTGGAATAGCTTACCGAGATTATCATGCCATGATTAATTGTTTTGCAACTCTGGAGGCCTAAAGTAGAGCCGCCAACAACCAACTGGCAGTGACCAACATTCGTGTAACCTAGTTGAAAACTTCCCTCCAGGCAAACCCTGACAATGTGGAAGATGACCAATCTCAAGTAGGAGATCAAGTTGGAGGACGTGGAAGAGGCTATAGCCGAGGTGTTGGTCGTGGTGGGGTGCGTACCCAGCCACCCTTTGGAGAGTATTAAGACCACCATGATCCTGATGAATGAGCAATAAAAAGTATGAAAGTTGAGACACCAAATTATGATGGTCACTTAAGACCCCAAGGCCTTCCTCGATTGGCTTGTGGACATGGATCATTATTTTGAGTGGTACGATATGTCCGATTGCATCAGGTGAGGTTCACCAAGATGAAGTTGGTGGGCCAATCCATGTTTTGGACAAATGTCGAGTGAAAGATAAAGAGGTATGGAGATGACCATGTCTCATTGTGGGCCGAGATGAAAGAGATCTGAAAGAAAAAGTACCTTCGTCTCTCGTACTACCAGAAACATTTGGATTAGTGGCAATCCCTTCGTCAGGGGATCCATGCTCGTGGCTGATTACATCACCAAGTTTGATGAATATATGATGCGATGTAACATTAGGGACCTGTTAACGACCATTTCCCGTTTCAAGATGGGCCTCCGACTCGAGCTTCAACGATAGCTTATTCCTTCTTACAATATCAACACCCTAGAGTATGCAAGTGGTGCAAGAGCTGGAGCAATATATGAAGCTGCAATTTATGAGGTGATTCGACTCTCGGGAATCCAATGTCAGGGCCACTCCCCAAGGAGCTAAGCCTAATTTTGAGAGTCAATCTGAAGCCCCTACTAATATTCAATCCACTAATAGGGATGTTAAATGGCAAAGGTCTAGTTAATACCAGCTCTTGGGGATGTGAGCAAGCACAGTGTTACAACTACCATGGATGCGACTATTTCGCATATCGGTGCCCTACGAAAGAGCGAAATAAGGCCCCTCGTGATTGGTGAGTTTAATGAGGATGTGGATGATCATGGCGATTGTGAAGAAGAAGAATATCAACCCAAAATTGGTGCTGGCGATGAATAAGTTGGAGTTGAAATCGTGCTAATTGCAGTTGTCAGATGCGCGTTAGCCCATGCCAAAGAGAGTGATGTTTGGTACATGAATTCAATTTTTCATACTTATGTCGAGTGTGGTGACAAAAACTGCAATGTGATAATTGATAGTGGTAGTTGCACCAATGTTGTCTCTGCTAGCACTATATCTCGTTTGGGTATGAAACTTGTCCCTCACCCTCAGTCATATCGAGTTTCATGATGTGTCCTCAATACCGGTTTCTCAATGGTGTTTTATTCTCATTCAGTTTGCTTCCTACAAAGATGTTATGCTGTGATGTTTTGCTAATTGATTTAGGACTTATCATTTTGGGAATACCTTGGCTGTATGATAGTGACGTGACACTATTCGGCCGTTTGAATTCATGTTCATTTATTCATGAAGGGAAGAGGATAAAGTTAAATCCTTGATGAAGACATCAGGGCACCATCCTATTGTGTCTACCAATGGAGGAGGAAGACCCCGACCGAGGCCTTGGTTTCACCATGGCCGGACGATTGCTACGTGGGGCCTAGTGGTTTACATTGAAGACCCCATATGCATGCTTCGTACATCTGGAAGACCCCAGACTGGGAAGATGCAATGGGTTGCTTTTATTAGAGATTTTAACTGTCAGATTTTGTCCACCAGCCCATTGGACTATCAGATCATGGCGATCGGGCAATTGAACCACTTCGACCACCGGATCTTAGACCTTATGGGTCCCTTTTTTTATTTCTTAGTTATTATTATTTTTGGACTTGATGGATACTTTAGATTGGTTTTATTTGGTTTGGATTGCTTATTTTAGAGTGGAACACGTTTTACTTAAGTGTAGTGTCAATTTTGTAATTAAAATTTTTGGAAGTATAAAAGCTAAGGGGTGGGCATCCAATGTGCATTTAACAGATTATGCAACTGATTATATATATTTTTGGACCATGTTTAGCCGATTTTTAAAAATTACGAAAAATTATTATTATTTTCAATGTATTTCTGTTTTAGTGGTTGAATATGATGTGTTAATCATAATAGAATATACGAATGTGCATTTAACATATTATGCAACTGATTCTGATATATATATATATATATATATATATATATATATATATATATATATATATATATATATATATATATTATTTTCGGACTATTTTCAGTTAAATTTTAAAAATGATGAAAAATCATTTTTTGCAATGTATTTCTGTTTTAATGGTTGAATATGATGTGTTAATCATAGTAGAACATACCAATGTGCATTTAATATATTATGCAACTGATTTTTATATATATATATATATATATATATATATATTATATATATATATTTAGATTAGTGACTTTATGTTTATATTTTCTTATTTTAGACAAGTTTTGGAGCTTCGTAGGATTCTGGAACATAATTTCTTCTTTATTGATTATATTCAGAAGTTCAAACTTTATTTTATTAAGCTATTTACATTAAGTTTCGAGATTTAAATTAATTAATTCATTCTCCTATAAAAACTGTATTTAAAATTACAAAATGTCTGGTTCTGGCCAACAAGGAAGTGAGGATATTGGATAGAATCATTGTCAGAGGGTATGTGGTACTAGGCACCAAATGAAGTGCAGTTATTGTGATAGACTAATAATTGGTGGAATTACGCGACTCAAACAACATTTGACACATTGAAAGGTTCAAATTACAGGATGTACTAGAATTCCAAAAGAGATAATGACATTAATGTAAGTTAGTTTGGATGAGTCGAAGGGTAAACGTGTTGCTGGGCAGAAGAAAAATGAGATTTTGGAGGTGGCCCAACATAAGGTGTTTGGTCCTGAATATATGAGCATTCGTGATGAAGATATTATTGATTACGACGAAGATTTAGATTGGAAAGTTTAGATGGAAGGTCGAATGATTAAATGTAGGCTGAATGGGATGGTTGGACTGATTTTTTACAACAACACATGCTTTTAAGGCCCCATTAAATGGAAACTTGTTATGTATGCATTCTTTTTGTAAATTTTTTTGATTTTTTTAATTTTTTTTTTAAATTTCTAAATATGCAAATATATAAATTTTAATATCTCCTGAAGTTTCGCTGAAAATTCCATCGTTTTTCCAATGTTTCCACGCATTTCCATTTATCAGAGATATCGATATTGTTTCCGTATCCTTGTCCAGCAAAACTACCGATACTTCGAACACTGGATGCACCTTCAATATTTCATAGTATGCAAAACAATAGCAACAGTTTACAGGTATTTCATCAAACACTCGATAGGTAGCATCAAAATCAAAATACAAGGGTAGTTTTTTCATGTAAAGTTTTTTTTTTTTTTGGTAGTGATTTGTTTTGTATCATACCTTCCTTGCCACCAGCCGATCCTACGGAGAATGTATGCACCCAAAACAACACTTCGTTGAGTCATTTCATTAAACACTTGGTGAGCAACGTCAATATCAAAATAACCGAGTCACCAAACTTATTTAATCCGAGTTCGATTCAAGATGAGGTTCGATCCGAGTCGATTCGAGCTCGGACAAGCTTGAACTCGGCTTGAAATTTTTTCGAGCTCCAAAAATTAGCTCGACTCAGCTTGAACTCAGTTTCGAACCGAGTCGAGTCGAGTCGAGTGAGTTAACCGAGCTAACTCGGTTTGTGTACAACTCTAATTACAATGTATGTTTGAGAGCTGACGGGAGTCATCTTCATGTGATACCCCCGTACATTTAGACGAAGAAGTAATGAGCCCAGGAGACCCTCTATCGATCCAATCCTATTTAGGAAAGAATCAACTAAACAAAAGAAGATAAAACAAATGTGGAGTAGAACTTCTATTGAAAAGTTAGGTATGACAGCAACAAAGTTATTTATACATCCCAACCATTGTTGTGAATAGCTCTGTAGCGTAACATGTAGCGTACGCTACATAGCGTATCAAAATAGCATTTTTCTATTGTAGCGTATGCTACAAGGGCTGTAGTGTACGCTACACAGGTAGCGTGTAGCATACGTCGCATACGCCTCAGGACTACAGTGGTTTTCTTTAAAATAAAAATTCCATTTTATTATGTGAGTTAACAATTTGTTTTAAAATGGTGGCGGCCCTTATTTTTCACACATGACAACATGTAGATCCATCCAAACCATCCTTCACACACATGACACTTTGTAGGTTATAAATATGTACTCATTTGAACATTTTTACAATCTAAACCATTAAAAAAGGGCCTTGAAATGTACGGTTGAGACTTTTTTCCCTTAAATAGATAATGGGAGACTCATATTTTAAGAAAGAAAGTTTTAACTTGAAAGTATCGAAATAGGGCTTTCGAACAGCCCTATCTCAGTGCTGTAGCAGCCGCACTTGCTGCCATTTTCAAGCTTCGATTCCTCTCGATCAAATGGCCCCTTGAAGATAAGATTTTAGGCATTCAATCGGACCTACAAGAGCATCTTCTTGCTGGATTTTCAAGAGCATTGAAGCCCAAACAAGGAAAAAATCTCTTTTCCCCCTTTCGCAGCTGCGTGGACACGTAACTCAAAACAATCCATTTTCGGTTGATTAAATCTCTATTTAAGGTATGTTTTGGCCTTTTAATCATTGCTAATGAGTTTTCTTTTTATTTATGTCGGAAAGTAGTGGTTATTTTTTCAAATTTTTTTCTTTTTTTCTTTTTCTTTTTAAGAGGTCGGTTCTCATCTAACAAAGATGCATGGGGGCTGTGGTAGGTATGGCATGAATTTGACCCATCCAACCATCACGTGGGACACAGGCATGGGGTCCACTGTGGTGTTCTATGCCATGACCCACGTGTGGGGTCCTCTATGGTCTTTTATGCCATGGCCCACATGCGTGGGGTCCACTGTGGTGTGTGTATGGCATAGGCCACATGCATGGGGTCCACTGTGGTGTGTGTATGGCATAGGCCACATGCATGGGGTCCACTATGATGTGTGTATGGCATGGCCCACATGCGTGGGGTCCACTGTGGTGTGTGTATGACATCATTAATTAAAGTAGTTTGCTCAGAATGTTTTTGATGTGATATTGATTTGATTTAGTTTAAATATGTGAATTGGCTTGCTTTTACTTGAAAAATGAAACATGTGTAGACATTTTCATTTTCATTTTTTTGCATTTTTAAAAAAAATATTTATTCTTACAATGTATTATATGTTTTTTTTTTTTTTTTTTTTTTTTTTTTTTAAATATAAAAAAAGAAGTATCATGTAGCTTACGCTACACACTCTAGGGGCTGAACGCTACGTGCTATTTAAAACACCAATGCCAACATACCTCCTAATGTAGTCAATTCTCCATACTGGCATGTGACAATTGATCTAGTAGCAGAAACAGGTGAAGGAATTAAAGCTCCCACGACTAGGGAGATTTGGGGGAATTGGACAGATGCAAAGTATGTGGATGTGAAAACATACGTGGCTACGACTACCTTTAAACCCATATGGCAGGCCAGAGGATGCATGATCATGTGCAATAGTTGGACTGGCCCAAGCAGACACAACACGATCAACTTCATGGTGTACTGCCACTTGGAAACTATGTACCATAAGTTGATGCCAAGGTGGAAACAAAAAATTCTAATTATATTTTTTTCCTAATGGATAAAGTGGTGGATGAGATTGGAGAGGAGAATGTGGTGTAGATTGTGATAGATAATGAAGCAACATATAAGGTTGCAGGATATAAGTTGATGATAAAGAGACTACATATATTTTGGTCACCATGTGCTACCCATTGTATTGATCTTATATTGGAAGATATCGGGAAGAAGATGAGTGTTAGGGAAATGATCAAAAGGGCAAGACAAGTGATAACATTTATTTTCAACCATAATCAAGTATTTACAATAATGAGGAAGTTCACGAAGGGACGAGAGTTGTTGAGGCCTGCGGTAACTAAATTCACGACAAACTTTATAGCCTTGGAGAGTTTATACCAGTATAGGAGAGTTGAGTGAGATGTTCGCTTTCCGAAATTGGCTCAATACAAAACATGGGAGGAAGACACCAGGGACATCAGTTGAAGTTGTGAACACCATACGGGACAACAAATATTAGAAGAAGGTCAAGAGGATCCTAAAGGTAATGGAGCTACTAAAGAGGGTATTCCGTCTTGTTGAAACTAACGAAGCACCTATTATGTGCTTCCTATACGATGCCATTGATAAGGAAAAGTTGACAATTCAACGTGATTGTACAAGCTGGAAGTCTTATTAGAAGATGATTGACAAGAGATGGACAACACAACTCCATCACCATCTTGGACAACACAACTCCATCACCATCTTCATGCAGCAGGTTACTGCCAAAATCCGAGGTACAGATATGCTCAATCATTTATTGCGGATAATGAAGTTCGTGTCAGACTAAAGAATGTGACAAAGAGATTAGAGCTTGACTTAGATATGCAAATAAAGGCATTGAATGAATTAGATACATTTGAAAATCGTCAAGATAGCTTTGCAGATGCTCTTACACAACATTCAGTATCTAGATTGCAACCGGCCAAATGGTAGATGAATTACGAAGTGAGTACAAAAGCTCTCCAAAAATTGTAGTAAAATTTTTGAGCCGGGCAACATCTTTTTCTAGCTGTGGAAATAGACTAACTTTACAAATATGGCTTTGTTTTTTGTTTCTCATCTATCTGTTTCAGTTGTCATCATTCCCAAAACAGTTCCTTTTCATTGCAAAAATCTAGATTGAAAATGAACAAATACCTTTAGTTTATTGGAATTGTAATTCATGAAAGTTTCTTCATCATCAAAACTACCTCATTTTCTTTATTGGTCCCTTTTGTTATACATTATAGATGTAAAAGGAGAAAATCAGTTTTCTACATTGAAGTATTTCCCAGGGCTCATTCCCTTGCTTCAAAAATGATTAAAACTTCAATTTTCTCTGTCATGATGTTGGCATTCATCAGGTACCGTTTTACAAAATATTACACAAATTCAATTAATTGGTAAACTCTGGTTTCAAAGAACTCCAGCGCTGCTGCAAGAAAAGGCAAGAAGAATTCATTTCCATTTTCACCCACTTTTCCTTTGAGATTTTTTCCTATTTTGACTTCTGAGAAGAAATGTAGCTGGTTCATTATCCTCATCTTCAGTTATCTTCACGTTTGTTCGAAAATATTTGGCTATATGGCCAACTTTCTCTGATGGTAACACATCCTTTTTTCCTGAGCCTTTTGGATTTCTTTATACAGATTGTCTCTGAATTTTCAAAACTTAAAAAGTCTTGAAACAAAAGAGTGCATGTCTCTGGTTTGAGCCATTAGCAGCTTGAAGTATGCTTAGATAACTGCTCATTTCCTACTACACACTATTTGGGTACGTAGGCCAAACCAGCAATGGTTGCATTAGCATGGCAGGATTGATATTTTTTACAAACAATGTTGTCAAAATCGTAATCATATCACAAATCGTAGTATGTGCTGAATTGTATTGAATCACAAATCTAATTTTTTTTTATAGTTTTCTTAAAAAATTGAAAACTATAAATAAATCAGATTAAAAAAAAAACTTGTCAATCTTCCTTTTTCCATTAATGTGCACTTAGTAATACCATGTCATAATAGTATTCAAGGATTCTTATTCCTTTATTTTTGTTTTTTAAGAATTTTCATTAAAAAAACATACTAGAGTCCTTTAATAATTTATGTTCTTGTTTCCTTTCTTGAATATAGAATCACGGTGGAAAAGTGGCCTTTGATATTGAGACTGACGAAAAAGGATATTTTGATTTCTAAACATCATTTCATAATACATATAAGTCAACATGATTGTAACCATCCATAAAAACATTACTGGTAAGTCATACATCAATTTGGTGTTTCAACTACTTAAGAAGTAAGGATTAAAAAAACTACATAATTTAACTTTGAAGAGAATATATATCATTTAATCTCTTATAAAGAACAAATAAAATAATTTATCTTTTCAAAACTATTCTTAAAGCCCCCACCAATTTAAAAAACATAAAATAAAAGCCAAGTGAAGCTTAAAATAATTTGAATCGATAATTGGGATTTGAATCGTTAATCGTACAATTCAAATCATAAAATCGTAGGATTCATATAAAAAAAGATTCAAGGTTGGGATTCAAATCGTTTTGCTTAAGATTCGACTAAAATCGTATATCGTAAATGGTAGGATTTTGACAATGTTTATGGAGACTAAATGTTTAGTAGTTTCTATTCTTTCTAGCAAAATCCTGGGGCATGGAAGCGTTCTTAGTTTCACATTTGATGTATCTATATCAATGGCTTATAGTTACAAGAAATGCTTGCTTACCAATTAACATTGTTTTAAGAGTCCATGTGGGTTTCTTGCGACAGGGATATGGCAGGTCGCTCTGGCTGATGCATGGATTTTTCAGGGCTAATGGAGGGTGTGGTTATGTGAAAAAACCTGATTTTTTGATGGAGATTGATCCTGATAGCAATGTCTTTAATCCTAGAGAAAATTTGCCTGTGAAGAAAACCTTGAAGGTGAGACCTTGACTCCATGCGAAATTATCTTGAGCCTGCAGTTATTTTCGTTCTCTGATCACTCTCTGATTTGAGCTCCGTGTGACTGAACAGGTGAGAGTGTATATGGGGGATGGATGGCGTTTGGATTTCCATCACACCCATTTTGATACATACTCCCCGCCAGACTTTTATACTAGGGTAAGATGATAAGAATGAATGTTGTGTTGAAGAATCCTGTATTTTTCTCATTACTTTGGATGATTGATATGTGTGTCTAGTTATCTACTTCCATTTCCACACACTGGCCTTGATTATAGCAAGGGTGGGCCATGGTACATGACCTATGTGCTAAAGCATTATTAGGTTTCCTGTTTGTTCCAGTGTGGGCCATGGTTCAGTGGTCCAGATCAATGGTGTGATGGGTCCCATCTGCAGCAGCCCATGTCCCCAGAATCTCGATATGACAATCCAAATGGCCAGACTGGCAGCCTGAAGGTAGATGGTCAACACATGAGACCAGGGCTGGATGGTTATGATCTTCCAATCTAGGGAAGTTTCAAGGCATGGTCCGTCATGGTGGGTCTCAATAGACCAATGGTCTGGATTACTGAACCTTGGGCCCCATTAGTAGACGCACACGCACATGCACGCGCGCGCGCGCGCACACACACAAGGATACCATATATTTCCTCAGATCAAGGATACGCATATAATTCCTTTTGGTTGATTTGGACTCATGCACAAAGGAAAGAATTTTGTAAACCAAGATGGATTCTAGATGAAGTTTTGAAGACATGAAAATAACATAGATGAAATTTTTTTAGCTACTGATCAATCTGTGCACAGGTTGGTATAGCTGGAGTGCCAGCTGATTCTGTGATGAAGAAAACAAAGGCAATTGAGGACAACTGGATACCTGTTTGGGATGAAGAGTTCGAATTCGCATTGACTGTTCCAGAACTGGCTTTGCTTCGGATTGAAGTGCATGAGTATGATATGTCTGAGAAAGATGATTTTGGCGGCCAGGCATGTCTGCCTGTATCAGAGCTAAGGTCAGGGATCCGAGCTGTCCCACTTTATGACCGAAAGGGTGAGAAGTTCAAGTCCGTAAAGCTTCTTATGCGGTTTCAATTTGTTTGAAACTGTTGCTAAGTTGCATTCAATTGTAAGACTTTTTCGTAGTGCCATAGAGATATGGTGGTTGTGTATTATATTGTTCATTTCTACCAGCATTTAAGAGTTGTTATTTTTGCATGTTGAGCTGTAATGGTTGTTTTTGTCTATTTGACTATTGTGGTTCAAACCTTTGTGATAAATTCCAGTTTTTAAGTTCCATGTGTTTTTACCAATCTTGATTTGTGTATGTTTCTCACTAACATGCTTTGAATGCTTTGTGTATGATCACTTTTGTTACCTTGGGTCAATAATTCATGAGAGTGGGGAGATTGAGAAGTATGATGCCTATAAAATTCAAGCTGGGTGGAATGGAGATTGGCCAATAGAATTTTAAGTGATCATCGTGTACCACTCAAAAACTGAAAAGGGAAAATTTATAGGATAGTATAAAAACATCCATTTTATGAGAAAGAATGATGTGTAGCTGAAATGAGGATGTTAAGATGGATGAGTGGCAAGATAAGGAAGGATAAGAGTTGGAAATTAATGCATTCGAGAGCACTTGGGAGTAGCACCAATAAGAAACAAACGAGTGGAAGTAGATTTAAATGGTTTGGTCATGTGCAATGGTGACCAAGAATGGTACCGGTTTGAACGAGTTGGTACAAGTTGAGGGCTTTGAAAAGAGGGGAAAGGCCCAAAAGGACGCGGATGGAGTTAGCAAGAAATGACTTGATGACCTATGGTTTAAGTGAAGGTATGACCCTTGATACAGTGGCAAATGGCTAAAAAAGATTCATGTAGATGACTCCAATTAAAAGGGATGAGGCTTAGATGGTGACAACGAAGAGTAGTTTCCATCTTTCTTCTTGAAAGAGCGGGCTCTATGCTACCAAAGAGGGTTGCGTATCGTTTGCATTTTAGGGTGCCTCTGTTTCCTAGTGTGGGTTGGCTCAAGTATGGAGCACATGAAAGAGTCCACAAAGCTCCATCTGTGGCCACGCCTGCCACTACCTGTTCAAGGGATTAGTGATGAATGGAAAGAGCAAAAGGCTCCAATCCATTGTTTGTAGTGCACTAGCGCAATGGAAGAGTGCAGGGCCCCAGTCCATGCAGCATTAGGCACTAGTGTTGGAGATGAGGCTGGGCAAAGAGCTCACATTAGGTGGTCTTGTGCCAAGTGCCTGAGGGTAAGCAATGCGTCTGGAGTGACACAAATGAGAGGGTGTTTATGTAGGTGTTGGACCCTTGATATCCCACTGAAAAGTTGATTATTTTCCTCACAAAAATTATTGAAAATGATACGGTGTCTCCTGATTGGATGAAGCAAGAGCAAATGATGCTAGCGCTGCCAGCACCGAAGCAAGTGTTGGTACTAAGTGATAGCAATGTAGGCACTGAAGCGTTAAAATGCATCCAAGAAGAGTTGCAAGTGCCTAGTTTCGTGAGAAACTATGCCTAGGACTGCCGTGCTTCACTCAGGAGAAGCAGCGCCTAGGCGCTGAAGATGAACCAGCATGATTAAGAGTATAAGGTGAGAATGACTTGGTCACTTGAAGCTATAGTGCATGCATCAAGTGAGACTGGTACAAAACCTATACCAACGCCCAATGACTGAAAACTCATATGGTGATAGTCATACCAATGTAAGATTACTAAGTGGAATGGAGGGAGACGGTGCATGGAGCTCACTGTACCTGCGGAGGATGGAAAGCATCGTGGTGGAGGGAAACTGAGATGATCATCATGTGAACGGATTCAACGGACCATCCTACATGTAAAGGCAGTCAGGACGGGTAGCAGATCCGCTTGCAGTCAAAACAGGCCCAATGGGTGAACTCACATGGTAATACATATGAGCTGATCCCTTGCATGCAAATGGTACGCTCTACGAAATCTTCTGTACATTCTGCTCAAGGACATCCCACATCCAAAACCTTTTCTTTCGGTTTGTCTCGAATTCGGCCATGCGGGACGTGTGGTTTGCCGGTGTGTCAAAACTGATTGGGTCCGATTCAAAATGTGACCATTGACCCCTGGCACTTAGAGCGGTGCTTGGTTGTGGTTCAACTGTCCGTCTATTCAGCCAACTTTCGAATGAGGAAGCACCAACAATCAAATGTTTCTATGATTAAAATGGGACTTAATAACATCATATTTTGACGAGATATTCCTCCCAATTTCTGACATTACTTGTATGCTTTACAAAATTCATCGGATCCTTGAACATAGTGGGCCAATAAAAGCCTCACTATAAATTTTTACAGTGGTCTTGTAGCCGAGAAGTGGCCACCACATGCACATGAGTGACATTAGGAGATGATATTTTGTTGCTCATGAACGGGAAGACATCTCATATATAATATGATATGAGCAATATTTAAAAAGATCAGGATCATCTTTGAAGAATTTGCATTACCTTGACAAAAAATTTCTTCTTATCTTGCGAATTTCAAAGAGTAAAAATTTCATAATCACAAATTAAATCATGCTAAGCTAAAATAAAAAGAAATGATACATATAGGTTCACGCCGGGAGTTACAGGGAATTCACATGCCCATGATTCTAGTCAGTAGCGAGGGTTTTGGTTCAGATAGGTTGCCCAAGGTTTGGGTGTGACGCAATAGAGTCGTCTCTATCACAGTAAGATAAACATTCCTCTCAACCAAGCACCTCTACACAATACACATGGGATGCTGTAGAAAGCTTGCGTAGAGTGGGACTGTCCATCCAGTGTTCCCAGACAGAGGCATGGAGTACGAATGTTTCTAGCTAGCATGTGTGGTGTAACCGTGTTTGGCACTTGAAGATGGTAGCAGCATGCCTTATTTTGAAATGATACTCTTTCATCCATCTCGGTGGACCTTTCAATCATGGATGAAAATATAGACCTTTCAAACCATGGGGCCCATTTTGGATGGACTATATTCTAAATGTCCCACGCGTTGCTGGAGCCGTGGATGAGTCACCATCATCTTGAGAAATGGCAGCAAACTGTCATTATCATGGTTTCTAGAATTGGACTCGGACCGACTCATTCATTCTCGAGTCGAGTCACGACTTGCCGAAGTCAGGTGCATTCGCCAGACTCAACTGTGTTGGGACTACTTGTGGTATCGAACCAGATTGGTTAGTACCAAATCTGAGTTAACTCGGACGAGTTGTACTGGATCATCGGAGTCTTAAAACCAGGTTCATTATAGTTTTGACCTTACCAAGAGAGATACCTTTGAAGAGACGTACTAGGTTGTGTATGGATGCATTAATGCAGGTGAGAGAGGCTTTGGGCGTGTTTGGGTGTGGGTAATGAGTTTTTTCTCTCCAACTGTGTCGGTGTAATTATACCAATGGCTGAATTTGAGCTTTCTGGCCCACTCAGGTATCCGATGGTCCTGAAATTTCATTGCACAAGGCTTTTCACGAGGCTTATTTTGATGAATGGTTTGGGTTTCGAATGCATGGCACACATGAACACGTGAGAGATCGACCATCCCCACGCCTCGCTAGCCTCCAATTTTTTTTTTTAACAATAAAACGGGGATAAATAAAATTTCCTTTTGTAAGTGCGCGTTTGGATGCATAGATCAAATGCAATTAATTACATTGCTTCCTAGTTATGAATTCTTGGTAACATGGTTAATTTTTGTCATTGCCTCTTCATTTAACAGAATGTTTCAAAATTCAACTAGCTATGGTGGTGAAATCCCACTACAGCATGTGTGCTTGGGTGTGTCAAGTGCGCGTGTAAAAAAAAAAACAAACATGCAGCTGAAGTCCAAGCAATATTCTCTCTCTCTCTCTCTCTCTCTCTCTCTCTCTCTCTCTCTCTCTCTCTCTCTCTCTCCTTTTTAACCATTGTTGAGAGAAAAATAAATCGACTTATGGAATGAACCAATTCTAAAAACCAGCACAAACCCGATAGAGTTAAAACCACTTAAGAGTCATCCACAGGCAGGGAGAGATCAACTTTCAAGTAGGTCGATATAACTGTAAGGCCACTCAAATAAGACGCAACTATAAATGCACTCAAATGGTCGATTGCTTACATAAACCATAAGTCAATTATAAGTCAGCCTAAGTCATCTGTGGACTATAAGTCAACTTGATATAGCTTGGCTATAGCTCGGCCATAGCTTGGCCATATCTCGGCATAACCTCTGAACAAGATAAATACTGATCTAACGAAAAGCTTAATATTACTTGCGTCTACTGTACCTGACACCTATACCACCCAACCTTTTTTCGAACTAATGGTCTGGAAATCCCTCCAACAGCCTGAGGATCTCTCCAAGATCTTTGGGAGAAAGAATCAGATCCCGAGGATATCAGACAACCACAATCTCGGGAAAATCCTGGACGAATCTGGAAACCTGTGCGGGAAGATCTCCGACATATTAGGAAAGACTTCCTATGGCATGGTCTTCCTTCCCCTATAAATAAAGATACCTCTAGCCAATGTAAGGCACACATACTCTATCATAAATATATGACTTGTGATTCTTTTCCAAGGGATTATCTCCTTTAAAAGACCTAAGAACCTGACCTAGGCAACAGAGGGTCCCCTACACTAGCCAGGGTCTCCTTTGTCTCTCGCCTTCTTCTGTACAAGTCCCAGAGGATCCCCTACACTAGCCAGAGTCTCTTTGTCTCTCACCTTCTTTTGTGCAAGTCCCAGAGAGTTCACCAAGGAGGGCCCATCGAAAAACTACATCAACAGTTTGGCACTGTCTATGGGAATTCGAGATCATAGCCATTTCCTGCTCTACCATTAGAAAGTACAATGGTAAGAGGGAAGAAGAAAACCAGGACCTCCCCGATTGCAATCCAAATTGTGCCTGACCACATGCCGCCCCTGGAACAGCTTGATGGTCATCGGGATTCTACGTCCCAACATCAGGCTGACTCCAGCTCAGGAAGGCAGGGTCAACGGTCTCGCACTAAGGGAGGACGATTGAACCCCCTCGAGCAACAGGTTGGAATATTGAGAGAGAACAGGGTTACATTAAGCAGATGCTGGAACAACTACAACCTCAACATATGCAGAAGACCGACAAGGAGGATGAATAAATGGGCAACAACCCTCCTTAACTTTCTTGTACGCGTGTTGCCTCTCAAAGGAGCCGACTGCCTTCCTATGGGAGCCAACAACATAGCTCAGCCAAACCAGTCCCATCTCACGTTTCGGAGACTGCAACCTTGCCTGCTTTTGATCTACGCCACGAGCTAGACCAGAAAAAAAGCGACAAGGCCCCGGTCGAGGCTAGTGGTACCACGCTAACTCCAATGGAGGCCATAATGGAGGAAGCCGATCCTCCATTCACTGCTGATATTATGAATGTACGATTACCGAGTAGATTTTTTCTACCTCAAATCACTCCGTTCTCTGGGAATACCGACCCTTCAGAACACATGGAGTCTTTCAGAGTTTACATGGAGCTCCATGACGCATCTGACGTAGTCATGTGCTGAGCTTTTTCTTTAACCTTGACTAGAGCTGCCTGACTGTGGTTCAAGCAGTTGAAGCCAAACTCCATTAGCTCTTTCTCTCAGCTCAGCCAGGTCTTCATCGCGAACTTCATTGAGTGGAAGAAAAAGATCAAACCATACTCATATTTTTTATGCCGTCCAGAGGGATGGAGAGCTACTGAAAGACTACATGAAGCGCTTCAATCTAGAAGCATCGTAGGCTCGAAAGCACTCTGAAGAACTCGCCCTAGCCGCGATCATGGGAGGGTTAAGAGATCAGTAGTTTCTCTTCTTGCTGGACCAAAGTTTGTCAATGACGATGGTCGACCTATTGAATAGGTCGCAGAAATATGCCAACGCTGAAGAAATCCGCGTCCTCTAGAACGTTCTCTAGAGCAAAAAACCCCCTAAACAAAGAACAACAACCCAGGATATAGCAGAGCTCGGCCGCCATGAGTAGAAAAAGGAAGGACGGCCAATCTCGAGTCAATCATCGCCCTAACAAGCAGCCTGACAGTAAGTTTAAAACTTACACTCCTTTTCACAAAACACCAGAGCAAGTTCTGATGGAGATCCAGGACAAGCGTCTCCTCCACTGGCCGAACAAGTTGAAATCCGATCTCAAAAATAGAAGTAAGAACAAATATTGCCTCTTTCATCGGGATCACGGATATAACACAAGTGAATATTTTGACTTCAAACAAGAGATCGAGGCACTCATTCGCAGCGGCCATTTTAGGGAGTACGTCAACCATAGAGGAGATCAGGTTGAGGTGAAAGATGAACCAGTCAACAACGAGCCGGTCAGGAAGATCCGCACGATCTTCAGGGGCCACAGAGGCATATGAGATTTAAATAATGCTCGGAAGGTACACGCGATGAATATTGGTCGCCCCGAAGATGAAGTTCTACTTATCGGAAGACTTCTGAAAGAGCAAAAGGTGGAGACTCATAGCCTAACTATAATGCCCCGAAAATCGGGGGTCGAGCATAGCTCAGCTCCCGAGTTCCAAAACATCACATATGCAACATAATTAATGATGGATGTATGTTGTCTGTGTTAGTGCATTAAACATAAAATAGATTAAGCCAAATCAGCAAATCATAATCTAGTGACAATTAGAATACGCAAGCGGAAGTCTGAAATACATATATACACCAATATAAGTCCCCAAAGTATGAGTGCTCTGCAAGGTCAATAAGTACACGTCTTGTTTCAAATTACATAAAAAAAATGCATGAGTCCTCTAAAAAGTGCAATCCCTAAAGTCCCGTCGATCTGGACTCAAGTCATGCGAATCCGCCCGAAAACTGCATGCACAAGAATGCCTCTTTGTCCTCATCAAACTCTGGCTCTGCCTTATGCGGCACAAGATCATCTGTAACTAAATCAGAGTTTAGTTCGTGTTTAAGCACCATCCCTGAACGTGGGAGTGAGTGATCAACTCAGTAAAACTATACAGCAAAGGTTAACATGTTATCAATTCAATCAAGTAAAAATGATAAAGCAGTACAATCAAACATGTCCTAGGTACTCTTGTTAATGTAAGGATGATATGAGGAAATGATGCACGCCCTCGCTTGCACTCCCTCTTACGACAACATCTAACGATCGCGGCATGAATCACTACCACTGTGCTCTACACCAACGCCAACGGCACATGCAGCACGATGTTATGAGCATGATTACCAAGTTCTTATTAGTCCTTTTCATATAGTAGGATTGAGAAGTTAAGGTACCTCCCTTATATTAATTCTCAAATAATGATCTATTCTAGGGTCGTCAGTCCTAGACAATATCATACGATATTATAGTTTTAGATCGCTGTAAAGGGCTCGTCACCAATCAATACAGGTCTAGTTATATCCTAGTTACTACAATAAGGCTCGTCGCCCAATGCAGTTTCAGGATATACTCGAGGTCACTACAAAGGGCCCGTCACCAATAAATGTAGTCGACAGCTCGAATATAGTGTCCCATACCACCATAATTAGCTCACGAGTCTAAGTTGCTCACTGGTCACTACGGGGAGGCTCGTCGCCCTAACGTAGGTCGATAGCTCGACCACGGTGTCCCATATCACCATGTCCGACTCATGAGTCTTAGTGGATCGAGGTACCAAGGTTAACGGGATCTCATTGGTAAGCTTAGTATCCTAGATTCAAACAGTAGTGTCCAAACATGGTGAACATACATCGAGTCAAACGGGTTAGTTGACGAGCTCGACTAGGACAAGCGCACGTTGAGTTGATCGACATGGAATGCATAAGTACTCCGTGTGGCCTAACCACTGTCGAACATCCCAAGTATGACTCAAATTCGTCGAATACATCCTGCGTGGCGAACACGACTTCAACCACCAGTTCGAGAACAGTTACCGATTACCTGAACTGTGATACAGTCCCAACCACCTACAATCTCAATAATAGACATTTAAATCAAATCCTACATTCATATGAACATGTTATGAAATGTAACTTAAACATGGATACAATACATGAATGAAATCATACACACAATTAACATGAATAAATAGGCTATACAGTTCATGGAGGAAATCATACACACAAGCAAGGTAATTGAGATTCAGATCTTAACACACTTATAAATCACGCTCTACTAAATACTAAATCATTCAGGCATTTGTACAAACACTTAGACTACACTATTCAACATACATCACGTATGTCGGCCATATTACATATTAGGGCAAATCCTTTTGCCAAGGAGTTATCGCATACATAACAATCATGTACTAATGACAATTAATCATGGCAATCACAACATCAGATTTCATATGCATATAAACATTTTAACAAACACATGAAATACTCTATTTATAACATAGGTTATATATATACGTAAAACAAAACAGATAATGTATTTGACATGTGTAATAGCATCCACCTCAGTAATAAATCTTTATCTGACATTCAAAGTCTTGAAAATCGTAACCTAAACGTATATAGTCCGCACCTTAAATAAGAAAATGTGTAACGGATATGATTTAGACGATAAGTCTTCATCAACGGCGGATAGGAAACCTAAAGCATGAATCTGGTTAGCTATACCAACACTTAGACTATTCTAAGCTCCAAAACAGGTTAGGGTTTGATTGTCTTACCCAAATACGAAATTAGAATTGCTAGATTAATGATTTATATGCGATGGATTAGCGCGTAGAGTAGCTGGAAAGAATCTCAAGTTGAATCACCAACTTCTCTCTCACTTTCTCTCTCTTTTTCTTCTCTTTCTTAGTTAGGGTTTAGGAATTCGTATGGGATATGTGAGAGAGGGTTTAAGGCCCTTATATAGGCCCAAAACTAACGAAAATAGCCCCAGGGCCAAGGTTTACTTAGGTTATAACCAAATCAGGCTTGTTTCGATCCAACGGAGCGTTTCTGGAGGTCAATTTACTGAATGTGGTCGGACTTAAGCTCACTAATATAGGATCTTGTTCAAGTTAAGGTTTCAGTCCGATCGAGTTTCCAGATCGACCGTTGCGGACCAGTTTCAGTTCAGCGGTCACCGAAACTCAATCAGGGCCACAAGTATATTGACATGTGTGGGCCATCTTCCCTGATCCGAGGGTGAATTTGGGTCATAATCCAACTCACACCCTTCACTCCGGACTCAAGAAAATAGTCTCAGGACATCATATGAACTTGATTTTTGAGGTGATTGTCAAGTCCAACTAGGTAGTCATAATTATCTAAGTTCATCACTCTGTCCATTGGATTTCATGCCTCAAGACCAACCATTTGAACCTAATATGTAGCATGTTTGGCGAGTAAAAAAAATATCCAGCGAATTTTAACGGTAAACAAAACTATTTCCTATGGTATAGCCTGCTTGATTATCGGATCGGCCTCGTCTTTTGGCTCAACGCCTAAAATAGGCTGAGAAGTGAAATGGATGGCATGGATTATATACATACATTAAGGTGGGGCTTGCATGAGTTGCCCACCATTTTCTTTTCTTCTTTCCCTTTGTTTTGTTAGCTTGCAAGTACACATCCATATCAGTGCACATACTCTACGTTAGTCACACCCGTACCCGTCCAGCGTCGATGCTGGACGGCATGGATAAACACATGCATTGTGGTGGGTCCCACATGGACGTGGCCCACCATTTCTAACCAAGGTGGGTCCCACATAAACGTGGCCCACTTGACCTAGATCAATCTAATATTTATGTTTTCCTTCCATTCGGGCCCGCTAATGGGCTAGATGGGGTAGATCCAACACATCCATCTGATGGGTCCCACATGAAATATTTGATTCATGGTGGGCCTCACTCACCCCTTCATCATCATCACCATTCAAAGAAAGAGAGAGAGACGGTGATAGAGAGGAGGGACCCCGCCACTATGGGCCCTCTATTGATACAACACATACATCAAGTGGGTCCCACAACAAGTGGGCCCTTAAAACCGAAAACAACGGTAAATCACCCACCTCTAAGGCTTCTTCTTGCTCCCGTAGGCTTGTAAGCTCCCATGCTTAACTTTTAACAATGGATAATGGAGTTTCTATGGTGGGGATGAGAGATGAGAGGGTGGGCCACACTTGGAGTTGAGAGAGTGTTGGACGTATGGAATTTCTCATGAGATTTGGGTATTTGCTAGAGAATGAGAGAGGGAGATAGAAATAATGGGTGTAAGGATGGATGGAGTGGTGTTGTAAGGATGAGAAATGGATGGGTATGGGTGAATTTTAAAAATTTGTAAAAGGAGTATGGTTATGTTTGAAAATTGTAAAAAGAAGGAATGGTGAGGGGAGAGAGAGGTTTGACTTGTGGGAAAAGAGAGAGAGGCCACTTATACTTGTTGTTGGGTGAAGTGGCATGAAGGTAAGGTGGTGTACTTGATTAGATGTGACACGTCGTAGAGATTCCCTCGAAGTTCACAACGTGCAGCGTTTCTTCGGAATAAAGGCAGGCCGACATCTTCTACCCTGGGCATTGGATCGGTGCGTGAGTCACGGTGTTAAAATGGTGCTGACGGCGCGGTCGCTATGATATAGGTTTCAGTTCAAGCTGACTTCAATATGCGGGACCCATCTTAGGATCGCTCGCAAAGGTCGGATACGGGTCGAGGGTTGCCGAAATTCGACCGGAAGGACCGCAGAAGCCAATGGAATGGTACGGACTACGATGTGGGTCTTACATCGACAATATGCTAATCAAGTGCATCAAAGATGCAGATCATGTTACTGATTTCGAGGAAATGTCTTCGTCCTTCGTAAATACCAAATGAAGCTAAATTCAAACAAATTTGCCTTTGGGGTTAGCTTGGGAAAGTTCCTCGGTTTCTTAGTCAGCCCTCAAGGAATTGAGTCAAAGCTGAGAAGATCAAAGCTCTGCTCAACATTAGTTCACCAAGGACGATCAAAGATGTTCAATGGCTTACAGGAAGGATCACTGCACTCAATTGCTTCGTATCTCGAGCTACAAACAAATGTCTCCTCTTCTTCAAACAGCTGAAAGGAAAACAAGTAATAAACTAGACAGAAGAATGTGATGCAACCTTCCAAAAGCTTAAATAATATCTTGAGTTGCCTCTGTTACTTTCCAAACTCGAGCAAGTTGAACATCTACTTTTTTATTTAGTTGTTTCTGAGGCCGCAGTTAGCTCGGCCTTAATTAAGGAACACGAAGGGAAACATTTCCCGGTATACTATGTCAGCAAAGCCCTAGTGGTAGCCAAAATTAGATACCCAAGCCTGGAAAAACTGGCATTAGCCTTGTTCATCTCTTCCCAACGATTGCGATCGTATTTTCAAGATCACACCATCGTCGACTTGACTGATCAACCACTCTGTCAAATGCTCCAAAAGCCCGAAGCCTCGAGAAGATTGACCAAGTGGACAATCAAGTTAAGTGATTTCAATATCAGTATCATCCTCAAATGACCATTAAAGGTCAGGCAGTGGCTGACTTCATAGCCGAACTAACTCATACATCTGGGCAAGATACCGATCTACCTAGGTTGGAGCTCGTCCTAGATGTTCTGCCCGATCAAGCATCTGACCAAGCATCCCCATCTACCCCGACCCACCCAAGTGGATGCTCTATGTTGATGGCTTATCCAACTCTAAGCAAGTGGGGTCGGGATAGTCCTTGAGACCCCGGACCATTTATGTATACAATATGCCTTAAGATTCGGATTCCAAGCCTTCAACTATACAACAGAATATGAAGCTTTGTTCGTGGACATAAATTGGCAGCCAATATGAGAGCTCAACACCTTTGAAGTATTTAACAATTCCCAGTTGGTTTCCAATCAAATATCTAATGCATACCAAGCCAAGAAGGAATGCATGAAAGCTTATCGACAGAAAGCTAAAGAATTGATTGGGAAATTCAAAAAATGCAGTGTTGCTCTGATTCCTCAGGCATACTGAACTACTGCTTGAACAACCACAGGGGAAACTCACTTTTCTTTAGCCTACGAAGCAGAAGCGGTCACTCTGGTAGAAATTGGAATACCAATAGCTCGAACAGAGACGTTTGACGAACAATTGAACTTCGAGCTAATGGCGTTAAGCCTCGACCTTCTTGAGGAAAGAAGAGAACAAGCTCGGATTCGGACCGCTATATGCCAGCAACAAGTAATGTGTTTCTACAATTCCAAGGTGAAAGTTAGAAGGTTCCGAACTGGTGACTTAGTCCTTCAAAGAACTTTTCAAAATACCAAGGAACTAGGATTGAGAGCTTTGGGCCCGAAATGGGAAGGACCCTATACAGTAACGAGTACAGGTCGACTTGGCTCATATCGACTGAAAAATATGGAAGGTCAACTCCTACCCCATCCCTGGAATGCTGAACATCTTAAGATCTATCATCTTTAGTGGATCAAGGTGAAGTTTACTGCATGTTGATCAACTTCAAGATAGAACTAATAAAGATTTGTTGTAGCTTGATTCTTATTCGACTTATCTATGTGGTCCGATTTATGGACGACCTACATCTGATCTATCGACAACCTATCTATAGAATTTGACCTACTTGAATCTAGACTGAATCCCATCCATCTACCGATCCGACTCGCCTATTGAGTGCGATCTACTTAACTTAGAAAAATCTATAAATGAACATATTATCTCAAAAAGGGGCAAATTCCATTGATAAAGCCCAGAGAGG
Organism: Magnolia kwangsiensis; assembly: GCA_037074715.1. NCBI lineage: Eukaryota > Viridiplantae > Streptophyta > Magnoliopsida > Magnoliales > Magnoliaceae > Magnolia > Magnolia kwangsiensis. The sequence continues at coordinate 78,924,418 of CM073578.1, forward strand.
CATGTTTACATCAATCTACATTCAAAAAAAAAAGAAAAGGAAAACGTATTGTAAAGAGAGGTCGATCATTAAGCCTTGGGGGACTGTTCGGGAGGCTGCTTGGAGGGTTAATCAGGAGTTTCCTCATCGCTAGAAGAATCGGAGCCTGACTCAGTATCATCATAACCAGAAAGGTCTAACTCCAGAAAGGCTTCCTTTATGCACTTCGAGTAGCCTAGCTAGTACAAAGAATTTCTGTCATCCATGTATGTTTGGGAAGACTGATATTCTTTGACAGTATCCTCCTTAGCTTAGGCGATAACTGTTTGAGTTCCTACCTTAAGTTTCTCGAGCCTCATCTCGGTCTCCCGAGCTTCGCCCCAGCTTCTCTGAGCTTTGTCCTAGCTTCGTCGAGCTTCACCTCTAGCTTAGCCTCCCGCCGAGCCAACTTTTTTAGAAGCCTCTACGATAAGCTTCTTTGTAGCTTCTAGCTCGACCTCTACAGAAGAAGCATGAGCTTAGGATTGGGCAATCTCAATCTCCTTCTGTGTGGGCTTTTGACAGGTCTCACCTATTTGCCCATGTAGTCGAGTGATCTCATGATGCACCTTTAGTATGCAAGGAGTAAGTTGCAAAGAAAAAGCAAAAAATGAGCGAAGTTGAACAATCAGAAAGAGAGACAAACTACTTATGGAAACGTGCCTACTCCAAGAAGGTTCGTCGCTGCAAACACGAGGACCAAGTTCGCGGGAGAGTCTAACAAGCCAAGGAATTCCGCCTTAGGCACGTGCCGATCCGCCCAAGGAAGGATCTCCTCAATAGCTCAGCGGAAGCCTCGACCTTCCTCCTCCTGAACTATTGAAGGACCAATTGAAGGGCGGCCAGTCTCTTCAGCCTCTGTAAAATGAGCCTCCACAGAAGGCTCAACAACTCCTTGTGCCTCAAAAGGAGAGGCCTCTTCCTGAACGACCGTCCTGACCGTTGCAGCAGTAGCATTAAAGACGAGCTCCCCCGCTGCTTCTTCCTCTTCGACTTCCATCACAACCAAGAAAGAAGGGCCAACTTTTGCCTTACTTTTAGAGGAGGTAGGCGGCCAGTCTCTTCAGCCTCTGTAAAATGAGCCTCCACAGAAGGCTCAACAACTCCTTGTGCCTTAAAAGGAGAGGCCACTTCCTGAACGACCATCCTGACCGTTGCAGCAGTAGCATTAAAGACAAGCTCCCCCGCTGCTTCTTCCTCTTCGACTTCCATCACAACCAAGAAAGAAGGGCCGAATTTTGCCTTACTTTTAGAGGAGGTCTTTTGCCTCTTCCTTTTCGACGTTGTTGCTTCTTTCAGGGAGTGTGCCTGGAGGTTGGACACAGGACTTAGCAAAGGACGAGCTTCAGACATTTCTTCATCAAAACACGAAGAAATTCAATAATGGAAGTCATGAAAATTTTTGAAGTCCTAAAGCTCGGTCAGAGTTCTTACCGAAGTTCTTACCAGTGAAAGCGAGGTCTAAACCCGACTTAAGAAGCAGTTCAGGCTGGAGAAGTACTCTCCAAGATCTTTCCTCCTCCCCTAGTGCTTTTGCCTCTTTGATCCGAGTGAGAGATCCACTATCCAGTAGGGGCGAGTGCTTGAGAATAACTGCGATAGAAGGCGTGTGCGAACAAGTTAAGAAAACTTGAAAAATGACCAACCAAGGAAGAGTTGAAGGATAACTAAGTCTGAGGAATACTGACCTGGGTCGGTAAATGATGTGGAGATCCAGTGTTGATCTAAGGGTAGATTGACCACTTTCCAAAATCCAAAGGTCCAGAACCACATATCCTCCAATTCTTATTGGACAATGGAGGGTCGGTAATAAGGCTCCCTCCAGTCTACTGCCAAGTAGAGAGATAATACCAGCTGAGGTGAAACTTGTTCTTCTTCAACTGGTATAGATGGCGGAACTCCTTGACAAAAAACTACTAGTTGGGGTGAAACTTGTTCGTCTTCAACTGGTATAAATGGAGGAACTCCTCGACAAAAAGCTCGGGCTGCTCTAACTCGAACTATATGACTACACAGCTGATTAAAGCCCTCCATCCATTGGGGATCATCTGCCCCGGAGCCAAGTTCAGTCGAGAAAGCACCTACCGTACCAAACCTTACAGAGGGAACCTACGGCCGCATTGAAGGGCGACCTGAAAAATAGCAACTGCTCCCTCTTGAGGACGATCAGGAAGCTCATCTGACAAGGGAACTCGAAGGATTACGGGCTTAGGGATGTGATACCCCAGTCAAATCCAAGCTAATTCTGCCTTAGTAAGGGTTGAGGGCATGGGACTTCTCGGACCCTCCTTGCCAGAAGACTCCTATGGATCCCCTTCACCAGATAGTCCATGGTCCACCCTAACCAGCCTCTCTGCCGGGAACCTCTCCATCGCCTGCGCTGCCTGAAACTGGGTATCGATTATTATTACCAATGACGACGGTGGGTTCGAAATTATCCGAAGACTGCTCGCCCCATTGTCGCAGCTGAAAGTCCCCTCCCATGAACTCAAAGAGTCAGACATAGTGGCTTTTATAGATGTAGAGAGTCGCTTTAAAGGGAAAAAAAGGAGGGGGCAAGTGAAGAATAGAACTCATTGGAGAAGAAAAGGATGCCCAGCTGCTGGTGAATACAATCATCAAAAATTGCCTATGTGCACTAAGGAAGATGACTGGAAGGGAAAAGGAGAAAATGCAGATGAAAATGACTAAGGGTTAGGGCTTCCTTTATATAGGGAAGCCACATGGCAACTCTTGAGTTCTCCTGTTAATGCGGATTCGGTACGGTGTCCTCTCGACTACCCCCTCTCGACATGTGGTGTGACTCCATGTGTCACTCGACCCTAATATTGAGAATTGGACATGTGTTACATTCTGGTTAGTCTGACACTGAAACGACGGCTTGATGGACCACATGACCTCGAGCCACGAAATGCCACCTCGGTTGCATCGTACATAATGACTAACACACCTCAACTACCGTGCTATCCACCATTCTTGGCATTTATGACAACATAACCCGACCTAAGCTATATGTGACTTACTTTTCGAGCCTCCGATGATCGGCTCAAAAGTAAGGGGGGCCTACTATTGGGAGAAAAATTATAATGCCCTGAAAATCGGGGGTCGAGCAAGGCTCAACTCCCAAGTTCCAACGCATCACTTATGCAACATAGATGATGATGATTATTATGAGTGCATTCGAACATGAGTGAGATTATACTAAAAAAGTATATCATACTCCAGAGTTAATGTAATTTGATAAGCGGAAGACTGAAATATATGCATTTAATTATGAAAATATTTCACAAAGTTTGGAGTGTGAGTATGAAATCGGGATAAATATATACACGTGTTGTTTCTAACCATATACAATGAAGGAAGTAAATGTGTTCAACTAAACAAGTATCCTAGTAGTCCCTGCGCATCGGTATGAGATCTACATTGATCCGCCTGATAGTTGAATGTAGGAGAATCCTTCCTCCTGGCCTACGAAGTCCAACTCTGCTATGTAGACCTCGTCATCACTTGCATCTAAATCAGAGTCTGGGTGGTGTTTTAAAACATCGTCTCAGGTGGGAATGAGTAGCTAATTCAGTGGAACTATAAAGAAAACGTTAACATGTTATCAATTCAGTCAAGTAGTAATGATAAAGCAGTATAACAATCAGGTCCTAATTACTCTTGTTAATATAAAAATGGTATGCGATAATGATGTATGCCCTCGCCTGCACTCTTTCAGTGACATCATCTCCTGATTGTGCATGCAACACTCCCGGTAAATGTGCACTTCCTCGCCAAAGCACCTTACAATGCGATGCATGGTCGTGTTAGCCAAGTTCTTAATTAGGTCTATTCATACAGCAGGTTCGGAAAGCTATGACACCTCCTACACAAACAATGATCCATCTAAGGTCGTTAATCCTAGTTAGTCACATACGATAGACAAGTTCATGAGTTTATACTAGCGATTGCTACGGGAGGCTCATCACCTTAGCGTAGGCTTAATTCATACTTGAGGTCACACCACTAATGCCCTACCAACTGACAGTATATTTTTGAAGGCACGTCACCAACCTGACTGGGGACCACAGTTAGGCTACACTGGGGTAGGCCTATTTATACTCAAGATCACTACGGCAAGGCTCATCACCTTAGCATAGTCCTAGTGTATATTCAAGGTCACTACGGAAAAGACTCGTCACCTTAGCGTAGGTCAACAGATCAAATACAGTATCCCATACCACCGTATTCGACTCATGAGTTTGGGTTGCTCACTAGTCACTACGGGGAGGCTCGTCACCCCAACGTAGGCTGACAACTCGACCACGGTGTCCCATACCACCATGCTCGGCTCATGAGTCTTAGTGGATCGAGGTACCAAGGTTAAACGGGCTTTTCACTGGTAAGTTTGGTACCTTAGATTCAAGCAGTAGCATCCGTATATGGTGAACATACATTAGGCCAATCGGGTTACTTGATAAGCTCGAATGGTACGAGTGCACGTTGTATTTATTGACATGGAGCATGTAAGCACTCCGCGTGGCCTAAACACTATCGACAAACAGCGTACGACTCGGATTCATCGAACGTGTCTTGTGTGGTGAAAATGACTTCGGTCACTAATTCAGAAATCATTACCGATTACCTGGACTACGCAGTAGTCCCAATCACATTCGAACACAATAGGCATTCATGTGTGATAGTCAAAATAACATGTGATAATCGATTCAAACATAAATCTCATTTGGTCATTTTAACAAACACATAGTGCACATGTTATCATATATAGACATTCATCCATAAATCATGTAATAGCGAGATAGATTACATGAAGTAAACTATAATTATACATAAGGTTATTGAGGATCCTATCTCAGTGCCCTCATTAAACATATTTCAACAAGCATTTTCTCATTCAAACATTTTATCAAACACTTAGACTACACATATCAATATACATATAATGAAGTAGTTATAACTTGTATTATAGTAAATCTTTTCACAAAGGACTTGCCACACGTACAATAATCATATATTCTCAATCAATAATCATGAAAAGTACAAATCATGATTCCATATTCATTTAAACATTTCAACAAACACATGGAATGCATTAAAATCAACATAGTTTACATATGTGTAATATATAGAAAACATTGCATCTAAGCACATGTGACAACAATCAAGTCTGTCATAAACCATTAGCTGAGATTGAAAGCCTTAAAAACCATAACCTAAACATTTGTAGTCCGTACCTTTCGCCCGTAGACTTGTATCGAACTCAGTTCGATCACTACGTCTCTGTCTACTGAACAACGGTTACCTGAATCATAGAATAAGTTAGTTATTTTGTTGATTCATCTATTTGGATTCCTAAAATAAGATTAGGGCTAGGATTTCTTATCCAAATCGAGGTTGGATTTGACAGTGTAGCTAGAAGTAGAGGCGATTCAATGCGTGGAGTAGCAGGAAGGAACCACGGCAGCAAACTCTAAGGACCTCCCTTCGACTCCACTCCTTTCTCCCCTTTTCTCTCTTCTCTCTCCTAGGGTTTGGAGAAAATCGTATGAAATAGAAATGGGGTGGGTTTAGGCCCTTATATAGGCCCATAACTGATGGTAATGGCCTCAGGGCCATGGTATACTTAGGTTATATCCAAAAGTTGACTATTTCGGTCCAACGGAGCTCATCTAGAGGCCCATTTCCTGCATACGGTCTAAAGAAAGCTCCTTGACCATGGATCTATGCCAGGTTAAAGTTTCAATCCGATCAGATTTGTGGATTGACTGTAGAGGACCTGTTTTAATTTAACGGTCACTGTTACCCGATCGGGGCCACAAGTGCACTTACATGTGTAGGAAAATTTTCCTAATCCAAGGGTGTAGTTGGGTCAAAATTTGACGGTCTGAAACCTTAAATTTGGCCTGCAAGCGAACGACTCAAATCACTTAAGTTTAAGTTCATTTCTAAAAGATATTCGCGTTTCTCACATACTTTGCTCTAGGCTCAAGTTGTGTGGTTTAGGATACTATTTGGATTTAATTTCTAAGATAGTTGTCAAGCCCAGTAAGGTAGTCATAACCATATAGTTTTGTGGTAATCGGACTTTCGACACGCGATCCAAGCCTGATAAGGAGTTTCAATGTACTCCCGAGAACAACTGGGTTTTGAGATTACTCCTAGGTTTTTAAGTAATGTTGAGTTCGTAATTTTAATAGTTTTGGGCCTTCTAGTTTATATAAAAAATGGTTCAAGATAAATCCATCGATTGTTTAGTTTAGTACTTAACCAAAATTTGCCCTAATTATAATAGATAAGGTCCTAGGGCAATTCTATGCCCCTTTTTGGCACTGTAACATCCTGGATTTTCACTGTTTTGAATTTTCAAAAATTCTTAAATTTTTTTTTAATTAATCTATAATATCACTTAATGACCGTTAGCACTCAATGTTAATATATACATGAGTGAAACCAGTAAAAAACTGGTAACGTCCCGTCCAACCAACACAGTGTCCTGAGGCATCCACGTAGAATTTGTCGCATGACCGTTCATCTAGACTACTTGTGGTGAAGTACCACAAGTTAATTAACTTAGGATTAGCCCATTAGAGTAGACCAGACGTGTTATGATAGGACCTAGTGCGGGCCGCCAAGCCAGATGACCGTTTGTACTTAGCAACAGCCCGTGCAGGCCACACAGCGACGCAGGAAGGTCAGAAAATTATAAAACTTTAGGAAACACTAGATCTCACTGGGTTTGAGGTCCATCGTGGACCTCAGACCCAGTGGACACCCAGAACTGGGATCTGGCACTGGCCAAATGTACCCCACCAATGCCAAAATTTAAATATGGCACTTACAAATGAAATCGAGACTCTAGGCTTTTTAGCCGTCGAATTTCTTCTAAATTTACGGTGAAGGTCTAATGTGCGGGCCTACGCCCGTCAACAAAACCTGGGCCCCGATCGTGGCACGGTAACCGTTGATCATACATCGGACCCGTACGATCAAACCAAATATCCGATCGACCCCAAAATTTGCATGGCCCTTCATCAGGCCATGGTCCACCATCCTGAAAGTTTCATGGCCAGGAGACCACCAGAACCTCTCCAATCATCGGAATAGGCCCCATAGGGCCACTTAAGGATCGGGACCACATGGTCAAACCGCATATCCGATCGTTTTCAAATTTTGCATGGCCCTTCATCGGGCCATGAAGCACTTATCCTGCAGTGTAAATCAATATGTACAACCCACAGTGGGCCCTAGAGCTTAGAAAGATCCTCCAATAAGTCTAGTATAGTAAAAACCCAACACTTGGGGCCATTTCCACTAAATCTGAAATTATAAAAAGGCCTTCTTTTGGGCACCCCTCTCCCCATACGATTTTTGCCCTAGGGAAAGAAAGAAAGAAAGAAAAAGAGAGAGAAAGAGAAAGAGAGGAAGAAAGAGTGAAAGAGAGAGTGAAGGAGAGCTAAGGTAGACCTTAGATCGAGGTGGGGCCAAGGAAAATCAACCCTTTCAACTCCTTACCCCCCTTTCTCCAAAGGAAACTCTCCACCGCCACCTCAAAATCGTCCGTGGGCCATCTAGGTAAGATCTGTCACTCTTTTTCTCTTGAAACCCTTTTATTGAAGAAGAAATGACATGGATTTCTCTCATGCTTGAGTTGTTTTAGGGATTCCGGCCGGCTAACCTCCAAAACCCTCATCTCTAGGTCGTTTCCAAGCCTCCAACAAATCCTAAGGTGTAGACTATTGCTCTTAGGTGGCCTAGCACCAATTTTAGTATGAAATTAATGATTTTGACTGTTTGGATGCCATATTTGGAGAATCTAGAGAATCCTTAAGAATTGCATGTTTGTTGAAATTGCATGAAATTGTGTGTTTGGATCTCATGAGATTGTTCTTAGTTCCTGCATGATGTTGTGTATGGATGATTCTATGCTCATGCCTTATTGATTCTTTTCATCTATTCTTGCTTCATAATATGTATGACATCAATACTCTTATGCATATGATTTCTTATGATGGAGGAAGTGCTTAATTTCCTCACACCCACACACACCCACACATTCACATGCACTTGTTTCTTAATATGGTTAATTAGTCTTATGTGCTATTAGAATCTGAATTGTGTGTTGTAAAGTGTGAGAACATGATGTTATTTATTCTACTGATGCATTGGTAGTCGGCATGCTATGAATTACTATTCGTGCATTTGGGTTGGCCAGAATCATGAGGAGAGCGTAGGTGGTATCGTTGGTAGGTCCACCTCGAGACTAAACCTATGGATTTGGGTGGGTGTGTTCGGGTGGCTGTAGTTCGACTACATGGGTCTCTTGTGCCTGATGTCACTCGTCTCACGCTCGCCTGACTCTTATGGTTTAGTCTACTGTCTGACCAACCTTGATTGTTAACCTTGATTTCTCACATATGTTTGGAACCTGAACCACCTTACAACCGTTGTAGCCCATCAATAACCCACTTGAAACTGGTCAACAGCCTCGTGAGCCGGGCATGGTGGAATGGGACACTGTGCCCGAGCTATCGGCCTACGATAGGGTGCCACGCCTCCCCGTAATGACCGTGAAGGATCCCTTTCTCTTGGCACTCCTCATGTGCTTGAAGTCGGGGATGAGGAACCCGAAGGGATCATGGACCGTGAGGTCTCAGCCTCACGCATTGGGGGGTCTTGGCCTCGCAACCCGTTTAGGGCATTGATACGTGGGGTGTATCAGATTTCCCAACCTACTGGATGAATGGACTTAACTAATAACTTGGCTAACACGATCGCATTGCATGGCATTAGTTAGGGTGATGACTCGAAAGTCGAGGTCACAATGAGGGAGTGCTGACATACGCGATCGTTAGATGGAGTCGCTCGAGGGAGTGTTGTGGAGAGGGCATGCATCATATCATTTCGCATGCATGCATTTTAATAAGAGTTGTTAGGTGTCGATGATTGGCTGTGTTTCATTAAATTCATATTATAATTGATGCCTGTTGTAATTTAAGATTAATAGCATCCACTGAGTTGATCACTCACTCCCACTCTGGGACGATGTTTTAAAACACTACCCAGACTCTTCAATAGCTGCAGGTTGTGCTGAGTTCGACGAGCCTGACGACGCAAGCTTAAGCGAGGAGGACGAGTTCTCCTACTTTCAGTTGATGAGCGGTTCTTCATCGGCTTAGGAGACTGGATTCTTGAGTGTTGAGTCGTGGGCTCAACGCACCATTCTTTTGGATATATGTTTCTCTTTGTGAATTTTTGTTGGGCAACGCCTTAGGCGACTCCTTTATATTCTTTTGAACTTGTACATATATATATATATATATATATATATATATATATATATATATATATATATATATATATATATATATATATATATCCCTTTCACTTCAATAGACTAGTTATGGTTGCATTTCATGTTCCAAGTAATTTCAGGCTGCGTGTTTAAACTTGATTAAATCTTAAAACCATAAAATTGATGATAAGTGACACTCGGTAACTCGGGAGTCGAGAGTATGCACGACCCCCAATTTTTTGGGACGTTACAGGCACTTTTAGTTAGTATATTATTTTAATTATTTTTCTAGTAGTTCTTCATCAAGTTCACTTCATCTCCACTAAATTTCATGAGATTTCGTATTGTAGGAAAATTCTAAAAATTCTAGAAGTAGCAGCTATCCAAACTAATAAGTGTTGAATAGTTGTCACCTCAACCTAGATATAACTATATTAAAATTTTTATTATATTTTTTATATAATTTTTTTTTTATAAAACTATACTTATCAAGCTTCAATCTGAATTTTGAATCACCTAAATTAGAGTTATAACTAGGGAGATATGACTTTTTGAAGTCGGTCGAACAGTGTAGAGAATCTGTAGTAAGGGTCCACCGATATTCGGTGCACCAGCGGTACGCCGCAGTTCGCTGGATTGTGGGTGGAGCCACTGCCGCTCAGGTGGTGCCGCCATAGTCTGCTGGACTGTGGGCGGTGCCACTGCTGCTCGGGCGGTGCCATCGCACCCGCTTGGTGGTGGTTCTGCCACTTATTATTTGAAATAGGCGTATCTTTCAATCCGGAATGAGTTACGTGACGTGCTATATATGAATTTGGAATAGGAGAAGCTTATTTATCCAAATTACCTATATATTTCATAATATTCCATAATTTTAATGGTTAAAAACCTATTTTATTTATATATTTATTATTTATAGTAAAGTTTAGTTTATGTATTGTTCTTCATCATTAGTGTCTAATATGAAAGTAATTAGAAAATTTTGAAGAATAAGGTGTTGAAAGGTGCGATTTTGAAGGAAATGGGTTGAAAGGGGATTTTAGACTTTGGGATTGAGTTTTGAGAAGTTAATAAGGTGTTAGGATTGACCCATTGCCTAAGGACGTCTAACTTCAGGTTGGCAAAAATTCGGGGCATTATAAAAATAGATCGACTTATGGAATGGACCAACTCTACAAACCAGCACGGACCCAATAGGGTTAAAACCACTTAAGAGGCATTCACTGGCAAGGAGAGATTGACCTTCAAGTAGGTCAATGCAACTGTAAGGCCACTTAAATAAGATGCAACTGTAAGTCCACTCAAATGGCTGGTTGCCTAGCTAAACTATAGGTCGACCTAAGTCATATGTCGATTACAGGTCAACCTAATATAGCTTAGCCATAGCTCATCCATAGCTCCACAGAACCTCTGAATAAGACAAATACTGATCTAACGGATAGCTCAGTATTACTTGCATTTACTGTACTTGGTGCCTATACCACCCGACCTTTTTTCTGAACTAACAGTCCAGAAATCCCTCTAATAGACCAAAGATCTCTCCAAGATCTTTGGGAGATTAAATCAAATATTGAGGATCTCAACCACAATCTTGGGAAGATCCCGGACGGATCTGAAAACCTGTACAGGAAGATCTCCTACATATCAAGAAAGACTTCCTATGGCATGGTCTTCCTTCCCCTATAAATAAAGATACCTCTAGCCAATGTAAGGTACGCATACTCTATCACAAAATACGACTAGTGATTCTTTTTCAAGGGATCATCTCCTTTGAAAGACCCAAGAACTTGCTTAGGCATCGGAGGGTTCCATGCACTAGCTAGGGTCTCCTTTATCTCTCACCTTCTTCTGTGCAAGTTCCAGAGGGTTTGCCAAGGAGGGCCCATCGGAAAATTGCATCAACAACCATCATACTATTTAATATTCTCTAATTCTGTTCACATTGTAGTTTGTGAGTGAGTTGGTTCAGGTTGCAGCTCCTGGTGCAACCATAATAATAGTGACATGGTGCGATAGAGATCTGTCACCCTCTGAGGACTCCTTAAAGCCCGAAGAAAAGAAGCTACTGAGTAAGATATGTGATGCCTATTATCTTCCGGCCTGGTGCTCTACTGTAGATTATGTTCGAATAGCTCAGTCCTTATCACTTGACGTAACAATAAAAAAACTGAGTTTGACTTAAAACCAGTCAAGTTGAATCAACTCAAGACCTAGTACGGGTTTTTCTGAGATTTTATTTTTTTTATTTTGATTTTTAAATTTTTTTATGAATAATATTTAAGAAGCATATGCAGATACAGTATATACGGTGTTCATTGTGAACATGGAATTTCCATGTTTGACACCTAATTTATACATGTGGGGGGCATCGGTCTATCCAAGACATTGATTTGATGTCCCACATCATGAAAAATCTCATGGACTAGAAGATGGACATCATGAAAAATCTCACGGACTAGAAGATCTTTACTATAAATTTTTTTTTGAATGTGGATTGTTGGCACATTTGTACTTAAACCTATATTTACATGTTAACAATTAAAATTTTAGATTTGTCTTGATCGAATGAAGAGGTTCTTTGGAATGGTTCATCTATGATTATGGCCATCAAATCAATGGATTGAATAAACCAACCATAGCCCCATATGTATATTAACAAATCGAGAAGCCCCGGCGTCAATATATAAATAACATGAGAGTTGTGGTGAGTGGAGTATGAGTTTTGCCGAGTATTTCTCCAAGTTCAATGGAATTGTGGCTCGTATATTTGTTGTTGTTCGACACAGTTCAAAATGACATGTTTATAAGTGCCTCTTCACACTTAAAATTTGAACAAAAAATGTTGCATACCTAATGTTATAGGTAGCGTGCATACATGCATGTATACATACATAAATATGTATAAACATGCCATGTCTTCTTATATTTGATGCAGGATATCAAGATAGCGGATTGGTCGAACAATGTAGCACCATTTTGGCAGGCGGTTATCCGTTCTGCCTTAACATGGAAGCGTTTTGGGGGAGGGGGGACCACGGAGACACACATAGATGAATCTAGGATAATGATCCTATAGCACCAAGAAAACATAAAGATTTAATGTGGAAAAACCCTTTCAGGAAAAAACCACAGCACAAAACGACAGATGATCAATATGAAAGCAGAATTACAAAGTATAGAGTTTACCCGATTCAAACAACATCGAATATCACCCTTGCTACACCCTTTGAAACCTGTGGACAATTTGAAAACCCTAGAACCCTTCAATACCCTCTCAATTCTGATTGCACTCCAATATATAGCCTTTGGAGGAAGCACAATTGAAATAGGAAATAAAATCCCACAAATATGCAACTTCGCGTAAATCTGCACCGAACAGTTTGATGGCATCAAACACACTTTGATGTCATCAGAACTTATCCTTTAAAGGCATTGAAGCCGAGTTGATGGCATCGAATTAACACCCAAACTATCCAACAACATAACATGAAATTCTGATTTTCTCCGATTGCATCAAGCCATCGAACAACTATTGATGGCATCGAACAACTATTGATGGCATCAAAAAGATGCCCAGTTAGGCCAACAACCAACTAGAGAAATCCAGAAAATCTCGATGGGATTGAGCATTGTTCGATGCAATTGATAATGACATTGAATAGTCTGTCGATTACATTTTCAGGTCGTGTAATAGACTCGATTTAAGACATCTATACAACAATCTTCACAATGTCTTCAATAATCAAACATGTAGCTTCTTGTCATCTTCTCTTATCTCTGTCTTGCATCATATCTCAATCAATGCTTCTCGTGCACACTTTCCTCCTTTTATGTCATCGCCAAGCTTGGAGAAGTCGTACAAAACTTTAACTTCTCTATAGCAAACACCTTGGTGAGCATGTTTGCCGGATTCACACTTGTGTGAATCTTCTCAAGAGTCATGCCTCTTTATTCAAGCACCAGTTGGATAAAGTGGTGACGAACATCAATGTGTTTAATACGTGAGTGATAAATATAATTTTTAGCCAAATTGATAGCGCTCTCATTGTCACAATTAATTGGCACGACCTTCTACTAAAGTCCTAATTGATTTATCATGCCTCTCAACCAATTACCTTCCTTAAACACTTTCGTTATCGTCATATACTCTGCTTTAGTCATGGAAAGTGTAACGTCTCGAAAATCGAGGGTCAAGCAGAAGCTCAGTTTTCGAGTTCCAATGCATTACTTATGCAACATAGATAATGATGATTAAATGTTGTCTGTATTAGTGCATTAAACATGAATGAGATTACACTAAATCAACATATCATACTCCAGAGACAATTAGATTACGTAAGCGGAAGACTGTGATAGATATATAAAGCATATAAGTGGTTGTAAGTCTCCAGAGTATGAACATGTCACCAAGTTAATTAATTACATGTATAGTTCCATAATTCACAAAATGATACAATGTAATGACATCTAATTCGTATCCCTGTAACCTCGTCCACGCAACTCCAGGTCTGCATAGACCCGCCATAGAGTTGTACGTAGGAGAATTCCTCCTCGTCATCATAAAAGTCAGGCTCCGCTTCGTAAACATTACCATCATTTGCAGCTAAAATAAAGTCTGGTTGGTGTTTTAAAACACTGTCCCAGAGTGGGAGTGAGTGATTAACTCAGTGGAGCTATAAGGCAAAGGCTAACATGTAACGCCCTGACTTTTCAGGACCCGAGTATACGACTCGTTTCCCAAAAATCTGAGTGTTAACCTTAAAGGATGGTCAAATTCGAGTGTACATTTTTTTTTCTTTTATCAGAGTAAGAAAATGAGTGTAGTGTGGAAAAATCGACATAAAAAAATTTTTCATTCAGGTATACAAGAAACTACCTATAATGGCTTATACAAACCAACGTCCCTGAATTTAACAAATATAAGATTTATAAGAATTTAATACATGGAGAATAACAGAAAACATGTAAATATAAGCCGCAAGATCACGCAGCTCCTCCAGGCAAATATAGTCATGCATCCCTGGCGATCGTATCCTGCTCCTCATCAAGTCCAAACATGCATATTACTAAAGCCACCTGTACTACCTATATGGTTGTATATTTGATGGATGAGTGGCTAACTCAGTGTGAATTTCCCTCGAAATTACACACCGCCATATTAGGTAAGCATAGTTATAAAATAAAGCATACAAAATACTACACGATGCAGCTCTTATTAGACGCATGGATGCGTGAAATATGCAATCACGCCTTGGGGATGTTCATCCATTCAGACAGTGGGCCGTCACCCATGCAATCATCGAACCTGGGAAACATCATCTAGTCGGAATTATCGAACCTGGGAAACATCATCCAATCAGAACAATACGTGCCATGTATGCATGATTAGCCAAGTCATTATTAGTCCATTTATAACCAGCCAATTTAGATAAGCTCAAAGGTCACTACGAGGAGCACATGACCCAGCGTACGCCGACAGCTCGGGCATAGGTCCCAAACCACCATCCCCGGTTCTTAAGGTTACCATCTTAGGATGTTTAATGAAAACCCATCGACTAGTGGGCAATCATATTACAATATATGGGGCTTACCATTGCATGATTGCATGGTATAAAACATCAAACCCATATAGGGAAAATACTAGAACCAAGCCACATAGGGCGATATTAAACAAGCCACATAGGACAATTATCAAAATAGGCCTCATAGGGCGAGTATCAAAACCATACGATAAAAGATCATCCTTGAAAACTATTGGACACAACAACCCTGGATGGTAGGCTCATATTAATGATCCATTTAGACTACCACTCAATAACCACTAAGTCGAAGGTCCATTTTAATCACGACTAGTCAGGTTACATCCTAAATATGGGTGTACATTTATAGGTGGGGGTTTCCCATTAATGTAACAGTTTAAAGTTTATAAGCAATACACAAATAATCCACAAGCATGAATAAATATACAGGATGAACATTAAGTAGGCAATATAGCAATTCAATTTCCACCAACTAACACATGTGATTATAGGAGAGACATTATAATTTTTAATAAAAATTATAACTTAAGCTAATGAGAAGATGGAAAGTTCAAGGGGAAGAATCATCACCTTATTTGTTGACTCGCCTTCTAATGCTATTAGGAAGGGCGCACGTCCTTAGACTTGGATCTTACCATAATTCAGGAACTTGCACAATCAGGTCCAAGTTCTCTAAACTACCTAGGGTTTTGTTCTAGGCTTAGATTTTGTGCAATTAATTTTAGTATTGATTTAATAATTATAAACTATTTATTAACATTAGTGTTATAGTTAATACTAGTTAATAATTATTATGATGACGCCAATAGTACCATCTACTATCAATACAATTATTCAAGGATGATACATGAATTACTAGTATTTAATAATTGAAATTTATGCACGATAACAAGTCTTAGAATAAGTGATTCATTGCTGTTTAAACATATACAATATTAACAATCCCCATAAATGAGAATGGTAACAATGGTAATAGCACTTTAAAATGGGTCTAATGTGGGTTTGGAGGGGGGTCCCATGAATAAGGTTACTTGGGCTTGCTTTAGAGTGGCCAGGCCCAACAATCTATTTTTTTCAACAAGGACCCAAATGGGGCCCAAAACCACCCTTAAGGGCCGAACTGGGCCAGAACTTATTTGATTAGGCCTATCAGTTGTGGCCCAAAACTATGGCCTGAAATTGGGCCTGACCATGGCCTGAATTGGCCCAACCATTAGGCTGCCCATTGGTGGCTCGGACTGGGCCTGGCTCGGCCCAATCTCCACTATCCTGATTATGGGGCCAGAGTTGGGCCTGATTATGGCCCAATGCTGCTGTGGCTGAACTCAGGCCCAAATTTCAGCCCTAAAGTGACCCCGGCCCATAAAGTTATGGTGGGGCCCACAGGGATATGGAAAGAGGACCACCAGTTCTACATGGTGCGGCCCACTGCATTTGTGCAGGGCCCAAGGCCAGAACGGCCCACTTGTGGCAGACATGAAGATGGCCTTGTTACAGGTCGTTTTGGAGGCCGTTTCCAGCCTGCTCATCAGTTCAAACATGGCTCACCCCTGGGCCATTTTTTTTACCTATTTTAGAGCTCAAATAGAGCTCATTTCCTGCCATGATTTCAGCTCAGAGATGGCTCGACTAGGTGTGATTTTAGCCATGTTTTCAGGCTGGTATTATTTCCATTTTCCTGGGGCGTGTTGTAGCTTGAACAGGGGCTCATTTTTAGGCTGATTTTTAGCTCCCTGCTGAGCCGTTCACTGGACATTTTGGCCACAAAACAAGGCTCATTTTTTGGCCATATTCGACCTCAGTAACAGGCTAAAATGATGAAGAAAAAGGGAGAGGGTGGGGTGGTGTTACCTGGTCGGACGGTGGTGCTCACGCCCACCCTGCTTCTTTCCTTTCTTACTCTCTGTTTCTCTCCTTTCTCTTTCTTTTCTTTTCCTCAAATTTCTCTCGCTTTTTCTCTCTCTCTCTCACTCTATATTCTTTCTATTTCTGGTGTGGAATTTCCTGAAGCAACCGGGTCTTATATATAGGCAGTGAGGTGCCACCAGCGGTTGAAAAAAAAAAAACCCACCATATGCAATGGTTAGGATTTAAGGATGGCCATGCATGGGGCCCATTTGTGTTTGGGGATGGATTAGTAGTACCTTGGGCTCCCTAACGGCGTATTTTTCTGGCCAAATGGGGTCCACCTTATGATCGTGTTTGGATGGGTCATTTGGGAAGATGACCCACCCATCAATGGCGGATCGTTACTTAGGGGGTTTAAGGGCAATCCGGACCGTTTGATTAGTCTAAATGGGTACCATTAGTGGTGTGGGGCCACTTCTTGGATCTCAGATTAGAACTTGCTCCATCACATGAGATCTCCTTGCTTTCTCTTCTCTTTCTCATGAGATGAGAGAGTTCATCATCTCGACTCATACCTCCCTCTTATGAGGGCTGGGATGGTGCCACGTGGCTCATCAGCCACTCACAAATGTGACAGGCTTTGCTATCCAAAAGAAGAAAAATCTCCTTTTTCTTCCTTCTTAGTTGTCAGCCATTTTTGGGCTGTGAGAGGACTCCTCTCAGCTGGTAAAGAGGAAGGCCGAAAACCTCTGGTCCATGTGATGTTTTCTTGCCCAACAAGCTACCTGATGCTCCCTCCCATTGAATTTCAGCCCCACATGAAGGAAATGGACGGTTGGGGCTGATCTTCGTTGCTTGAATGCATGGGACAAGAAACCTATACCGTTTTGTTCAATGGGCCACCACGAGTGAAATGGACGGTTTGGATCATCCTGAAAGTGTTTGTTGAGGCTCACTTTGGGGTTTAAAATTTTACAGATTCAAATCTTTTGATGGCGAGAGAGATCCCAGCCTTTTTTTAAAAATTTTTCTCGGTCAAAGCCATTTTGACCAAGCAACTCCATCCAGCGCATGTCATGTGCTTGTAGCCCGAGGTGCGCACACACCGTATGTGAGGTCTTTTGTGATGTTTATGATAAATCTGCACCATTCATTCACCTAGGAATCCCTATATAGGTATCCTGAACCAGTTTGGGGTAATGTGAGGCCAAGGTGGGCCATACGGGTTGATTCCTACCTCCAACTGTGGTTTACTGTTAATCTGAGGGTCGGATCACCCTAAGATTAAGCGTCAATGGTTAGAAAATCCTAATGGGCTATGTGTGAGGCTCCCACCATATATTACTGGCCAATTAATATAAAATCTATTACTATTGTACTTATAATTACATTAATTAAAACAATTCACAATTATATAAATACAACTTTAATATTAACATAACACTATATACATGCTATTGACAGCACCTTTACTAGCGTATAATTAATAATATACAAAATCATACTGCGCACATACATGAATTGGAAATTGTACACACTATATTTAAAATTGCATTGTGAAATAATTTACAACTTTTTAAAAATATCTAGCAATCCTTTGTATACATATTTATACAAGATGCTTACCACTACATTAATATTTATAGTTCAATTATGCATTGTAAAATTCTCACTCTTTAAGTTTATTTAGTATAATATTATTTTTCATAATATTTCATATACATCAAATATGCACATATCACCCTATTTCAATACATTTTTATACATTTTCATATGATAAATAAATTATCAATTATACCTAAAAATTTTGATCTATTGAAGTGATTGAGATCCTAAAATCAATGTTTCAGAAACTATGATGGGCTAATTTAGAATCATTCGGGTGGATGGCTTGTCGTACGAATGAATGTTGTTTTAGACGGTTGAGATGGATGATTTGAGGTTCACTAGGTGCCGATGTGTAAGGAAGGCTACGTGTGTTTATCAAACGCGTGCAAGCTGATTCAGATTCTTATGGTAACACTCGAGTACTGAAAAGTACGGGGTGTTACATAACATATTTTTAATTCAGTCAAGCAGTAATGATAAAGCAATACAACAATCATATCCTAAGTACTCTTGTTAATGAAAGAATGGTATGCGATAATGATGTAGGTCCTCGCTTGCACTCCCTCTGCGACATCATCTCACGATCGTGGCATGCACCACTCTGGACACGTGCGCTTGCTCGCCAAAGCACATACAATGTGGTGCATAATTGTGTTAGCCAATACTTAATTAGGTTTATTCATACAACAGGTTCGAAAAGCTAAGGTACCTCCCTTTATATCATTTACTCAGTGATGATCCATATAGGGTTGTCAATCCTAGTTGATCATGCTAGGCAAGTTATACGGTAACGTCACCCCTGATTTAAAAGCAGTGGACAGGCAAGTTCAGGTGGCTACGGGAGGCTCGTCACCTTGGTGTAGGCATAATTTATATTCAAGTTCACTACGGGAAAGGTTCGTTACCTTAGCATAAGCCGACAACTCAAATACAGTGTCCCATACCACCGTATTCGGCTCACGAGTTTGGATTACTCACTGGTCACTACGGGAGGCTCGTCACCCCAGCGTAGGCCAACAGCTCGACCATAGTGTCCCATACCACCATCCCGGCTCATGAGTCTTAGCGGATCATGGTATCAAGGTTGAAATGGGCTTTACATTAGTAAGTGGTACCTTAGATTCAAGCAGTAGCATCCATACATGGTAAACACACATTAAGCCAATCGAGTTACTTAACAAGTTTGACTGGTATGAGCGTACATTGAATTGATCGACATGGAGTGTGTGAGCACTCCGCGTGGCCTAACCACTGTCGATGAATGGCATACGACTTAGATTTATCGAATGTGTCTTGTGTGGTGAACAACCTCGGCCACTAATTCGGGAATCACTACTGATTGCCTGGACTACGTAGTAGTCCTAAACCAACTCAAACACAACATGTGGATACATATGATATTCATAATAGCATTTAACCAATAGTAACCACATAAATCTCATTTGAGCATTTTAACAAAACATAAAGCATATTATCATACATATGTACTTCATTCATATATTACGTAGTAATAAGGCAGGTACATGAAGGAAACTGTAGCTATAGATAAGGTAATTGAGAATCCTATCTCATCACCCTCATTAAGTACATTTCAACAGGTAATTTATCATTCAAACATTTTATCAAACACTTAGATTACACATATCAACATACATGTAATAAATTAGTTATAACCTATATTGTAGCAAATTCTTTCACAAAGGAGTTGCCACACATGCAACAATCATGTATTCTCAACCAATAATCATGGCAAGCACAAATCATAATTCTATATTCATTCAGACATGTCAACAAACATATGGAATGCATTATATTCAACATAGTTCTTATATATGTGTAATACATGGAAACATCGCATCTAAGCACATGTGACAACAATCAAGTCAATCAAAAATCATTAACTAACATTGAAAGCCTTAAAAACCATAACCTAAATGTTTATAGTCCGTACCTTTCATCGATATACTCGTATCAAACTCAGTTTGAATCCTGCGTTCTTGAATACGGAATAACGGGTACCTATACATTGAGATAGGTTAGTTATTTCATAGATTCTTCTATTTGGATTCCTAAAATGAGATTAGGGTTAGGATTCCTTACCCAAATTACAGTCGAAACGAGTTGAGTAGCGTAGCCAAGAGGCGATCTAGGGCGTGTAGTTGTACGAGAGAACCACCGCCTTGATCTCCCTAACCTTCACTCTTTTCCTCACACTTTTCTCTTCTTTTCTCTCTTCTCTCTCCTAGGGTTTTATGAAATTTGTATGGAATGAGAGAGGGGTGGGTTAAGGTCCTTATATAGGCCCAGAACTGGTGCCAATGGCCCCAGGGCCATGGTATACTTAGGGTATAGCCTAAGGGTGACTGTTTCGGGCCGACAGAGCTCATCTGGAGGTCCATTGTAACACCCCGGATTTTGGCCAATCTGGGATTAGACATCCTTAGGCAATGGGGCAACTAAAATACCTGAAAAATCACTGAGAACCCAATTCCATAGCCAAAGAAATCACTTAGGGTTAATTCCTTTAGAAACTAAGCATAAGTTAGCTAGCGCGACGTTAGAGTAGCTGGGAAACAGTCCCTGATCACTTTAAATACATTCTACAAGACCCAAATCGAGTAGAACCAATGACTCTATGATACTCTATAACTTGGGATCAAACTCTAAACCGGTTTGTTCTCTGGACCACTTTGAAATTTTGTATTGGATCTAGACCGCGCGTCGAAAGTCCGATACCTCCTATCTTAGACCGTTAGAACCGCCTTGCTAGACTTGACAATCATTTCGAAAATCAAGTCCAACCGATAACCACAGGCTATTTCATTGAGCCCGGACTAAAGAGAGTGCAAATAGGGACAGAATTGGAATTTTAAATTCAAATCTGGCACACGACTTGACGCGTCAGTATTGAGCATTCTGACCCTCAGAATTCATCAAGATTACACCCTCGGATCAGGAGAAATTTCTATTTTATATCATGAGACTTTCAGCCCTGATCTACGTGCGGTGACCGCTGAACCGAAACTGGTCCGCCACGAGCGATCTGCGACCCCTGCCAGACTGAAAACTTGATATATGCTAGATCCAGTATGCATGAGCTTAAGTCCGATCGCGTTCAGCCAGGGGACCACCAGAAATGTCCTTTTGGACTGAAACAGCCCCGATTTGGTTACCCCTCAAGTGAAACTTGTTCCCGAGCCTATTTCGGGCAAGTTTGGGCTTATAAAAAGGGTTAAAACCCTCACTCCTCTCTCCCATCCGAATTTGAAAATATTCCTAGATTGGGAGAGAGAAAAGGTGAGAGTTTGTGAGAGAGAGTAGGAGAGAATTTCTTGCTGCTCGTGCCACCTGCTGCAAGTGCCTAAGCAACACACTCCGATCACCTGGCCTGTGATTTCTCCGCATTTTCAGGTAAGGAATAACCCTAAAAGTTGCTGATTTGAGATTCTTTCCATTCCATAGCATGCAAACTGATAGAACTCGTGAATCAGGTTCTCTATTCGCCGTAGACGAAGCGTATACGCTCCGTTCGAACTCTCACCCCAAAAGGGGAAAAGGTGCAGATTTTAGACGCTTTGATTAATTGTTTCCAAAGCTTTCAATGTCGTTTAATAGTAGATTATCGACGGTAATTCCGTTTGACATGTACAACATGCTGTCCGTTTCCTGTTTCGTAAATCAATGAAGAATATGAGATTTAGGGCATTTTAGTCATTTGTAGGAAGTACTGATTTCATTCATATTTTACTGATGTGATTGACATGATTTGTTGTCGCATTAGAATGTTAGGAATACGTGCATAATTAGTTTGCGAAGAGATTCGCCTAAATGCGTACTTCGGGTCGACATACTATATGTGGACTTAAGTGTGTAGTGTAAGTGTTTGTATAAATGCTTGTATTAGTATGTATTGAATTAAATGGTGTTATGAATTAGTTTGAGATTGATTTCTCAATTAATATGTTGGTGTAAATGGTTTTCTACATGTTAGCCATATGCATGATTTCATAATATGAATGAAATGCATGTGCTTGACGATTCGCTTAAGCTGTATGTTATAACATGTGCTTGATGATTTCATTGTGATTTAGTTCGAGATTGAATTCTCAATTAATATGCTGACGGAAATGATTTCCTATATGTTGGCGATATGCATAATTTCATTATATGTATGAAAGGCATGTGTCAGATGATTTACTTAAGTTGTACGATATAACATGTGTTAACATGCTCACATGGTTGTGTCTCATTTTCAATACTCTCACATGATTGTTGATGTGGATTCATATGTGTTTGGGACTATACTTAGTCCAGGCAGTCGGTAATTGAGCGAATTCGTGGTTGGCTTATCTTTGCCACGAACGACGTGTCGATGAACGCGAGCCGTGTTTTGGAGTTGGCGGCAGTGGTTAGGCTACACGAAGTGTTTTACGTACTTCATGTCGTTCAACTTGAGATGCGATCGTGCTAGTCGAGCCCGTCAAGTAACCCGACTGGCCGTTGTATGTTCACCCTGCATGAGTCATAACTGCTTGAACCTAGGATACTGAACTTACCATTGTAAACCCTGTTAAGCATGGTACCTTGATCCACGAAGACTCATGAGCCGGGCATGGTGGTATGGGACACCGTGGTCGAGCTGTCGGCCTACGCTGGGGCCACAAACCTCCCCGTAGTGACCAGTGAGCACTTAGTCTCGTGAGCAGATTATGGTGGTATGGGACACTATATCTAGCTGTCGGCTTACACTGATTAGGCGACGAGTCCTTTGTAGTGACCGCGAGTGTATTCTGAGTCTACGGGAGGCGACGACCCTTCAGTAGCAGTAGAGTACAGGAGGCCTGTATTGATAAGGTGATGGGGGAGCGGTGCAACGAGTGCGTGCAACAGCCCTGGCAGCCCCTGCAGCGACCTACAAAATATACATCGTATGAGATTACTAGGAGTGATGACCCTAGACAGGAATTGTGTTGGGATTGATATAGGGGAAGTACCTTAGTTTCCCAATATTGCTGTATGAAATGGACTAATAATAACTCGGTAATCATATCACCATACCATTGCATGTGCCTGGAAGATGTGGAGCACTTGAGGGTTGATTGCATGCCGCGGTCGTAAGATGGTTCCGTATGAGAGAGATCGTCGGTGAGGGCATGCATTACGTCATGTCATATTGCATTAACAACAATATTAGGATTGTTTGAATTACTGCTTTACTATTATCGCATGATTGATTTGATAACATGCTAATCTCTGCTCTCTTATCCCACTGAGTTGATCACTCACTCCCACGTTATGGGATGGTGTTTCCGGACACCCACCAGTCCCTATTGTGATTGCAGATGATGGCGCGGCCTGCGAGGCGGTGCTGGACTTGATGATGATGAGGAGGATCTCTCCTTTATGCATGATCTGATTGACGGGATTACAGGGAGGTTGATTAGATACTTTGACACTTGTCATTTTATATTTTTAGCGCACTCATGTATATTCGTTTTGTCTACTTTTGGAGTATACATGTATGTAAATAACCTGGTAACATGTTCACACTCTGGAGACATACAACAGTTTATATATGTTATACATACTATTACAGTCTTCCGCTTGTTAATTTAACTGTCTCTGGAGTATGATATGTTGTTCTAGCTTAATGTCACTCATGTTTAATATGTTATCATAGATAACATTCAATCATACATATCTATGTTGCATAAATAACATTTTGGAACTCGGGAGTTGGGTTTTTGCTCGACCCCCCAATTTTTGAGATGTTACAGATGGTATCAGAGCATGATTTGGATTAAACCGGGCCTGGGTTATGGTCACGCGACGTACGCTGTCGCTTCCTTTGACTTAGGTGGGTGCGAAAAGGGTCTAGAAACACTTCTAGGATCCCAGATTCGCCAATAGGCGAAGACTATTCGAATCGATCGCGCGATCGAGTTCGTAGCGCATCTAGGGTCGCGTAAAGCAACCCGAATAGCTCCCAGGTGGTAGGTAAGTGGGTTGAGACGTTCTTTGAACGATTCTAAACCCACTTACCTACCACCTGGGAGCTATTCGGGTTGCTGGGAAATAGTCCCTGATCACTTTAAATACGTTCTACAAGACCCAAATCGAGTAGAACAAGCAATTCTACAATACTCTATAACCTCGGATCAAACTCTAAGCGGGTTTGTTCTCTGGACCACATTGAATTCTTGTATTGGATTTAGACCGGGCGTCGAAGGTCCGATACCTCCTATCTTAGACCGTTAGAACCGCCCAGCTGGACTTGACAATCATCTCGAAAATCAAGTCAAACCGATAATCACAGACTATTTCGTTGAACCCGGACTGAAGAGACCGCGAATAGGGACAGAATTGGAATTTCAAATTCAAATCTGGCACATGACTTGATGCGTCAGTATTAAGCGTTCTGACCGTCAGAATTCATCCAGATTACACCCTCGGATCAGGAAAAATTTCTATTTGTTATCGTGAGACTTTCAGCCCTGATCTACGTACGGTGACCGCTGAACTGAAACTGGTCCGCCACGTGCGATCTGCGAACCCTGCCAGACTGAAAACTTAATACGTGCTACATCTGGTACGCATGAGCTTAAGTCCGATCGCAATCGACCAGGGGACCACCAGAAAGTAATTTTTGGACCGAAACAGCCCCGAAATGGATAGGCACCAAGTAAACTTCGTTCCGGAGCCTGTTTCTGGCATTTTTAAGCTTATAAAAGGGGTTGAAACCCTCATTTCTCTCTCCCATCCGAAAATTGCAAACCCTAGAGAAAAGGAGAGAGAGTTTGAGAGAGAGAGTGGAAGGGATTTTTCCCGTCTCCGAGCCACCGATTGCTACTGCTTCAGCGACTCTTCCCAATCACCTGGCTGGTGATTTCTCCGTTCTTTCAGGTATAAAACAACCCTAGAACTTGCTGATTTGGGGTTTACTTAGATTCATGACGTGTTAGCTAATGTAACTTGTAAAATAGGTTCTCCTACTGCCGTAGACGAAGCGTACACGCTCCGTTCAAAATCCCGCATCCGTAAGAGACTAGGTGAGGATTTTAGACGCTCTGATTGACGGTTTACAACGCTTTCAATGTCGTTTAATAGTAGATTATCGACGGCATCGCCGTTTGACATGTACAACATGCTCTCCGTTTCCTGTTTCGTAAATTAACGAAGAATATGAGATTTAGGGCATTTTAGTCATTTGTACGAAGTACGGTCTACATTCATATTTTGCTGACGTAATTGACATGGTTTGTTGTCGCATTAGGGAGTTAGGAATGCTTGCATAATTAGTTTGGCGAAGAGATTCGCCTAGTTGCACACTTTGGGTCAACATGCTATATGTAGACTTAAGGGTGTAGTGTATGTGTTTGTATAAATGCTTGTATTAGTATGTATTGAATTAAATGATGTTATGTGGTAGTTTGAGATTGATTTCTTAGTTAATATGCTAACCTAAATGATTTCCTACATGTTGACCATATGCATGATTCCATTACATGCATGGAAAGTATGTGTTGAAGATTTGCTTAAGTTGAATGTTATAACATGTGTTAACATGCTCATATGATTATATTTCAATTCCAATACCTTTACATATATTGCTAATGTGATTCCATAAATGTTTGGGACTAGACTTAGTCCAGGCAGTCGGTAACCGAGCGAATTCGTGGCTGGCTGGTCATAGCCACGAACGACGCGTCGATGAACGTGATTCGTGTTTAGAGTTGGCGGCAGTGGTTAGGCCACGCGAAGTGTTTTATGCACTTCATGTCATTCGACTTGAGATGCGATCGTCCTAGTCGAGCCCGTCAAGCAACCCGACCGGCCGATGTATGTTCACCTTGTATTAGTCATAACTGCTTGAACCTAAGGTACTGAACTTACCACTGAAAACCCTGTTAACCATGGTACCTTGATCCACGAAGACTCATGAGCCGGGCATGGTGGTATGGGACACCGTGGTCGAGCTGTCGGCCTACGCTGGGGCCACAAACCTCCCCGTAGTGACCAGTGAGCACCTAGACTCGTGAGCAGATTATAGTGGTATGGGACACTATATTCTAGCTGTCGGCCTACACTGATCAGGAAACGAGCCCTTTGTAGTGACCGCGAGCGTATTCTGAGTCTACGGGAGGCGACGACCCTTCCGTTGCAGTAGAGTACGGTAGGCCTGTATTGATAAGGTAATGGGGGAGCGGTGTAACGAGTGCAAGCAACAGCCCTGGCAGCCCTTGCAGTGACCTACAAAATATACATCGTATGAGATTACTAGGAGTGACGACCCTAGACAGGATCTGTGTTGGGATCGATACAAGGAAAGTACCTTAGTTTCCCAATCCTGCTGTTTGAATGGACTAATAACAACTTGGAAATCATATCACCATACCATTGCATGTGCCTGGAAGATGTGGAGCACTCTAGGGAGTGGGGCATGCCGCGGTCGTAAGTTGTTGCCGTATGAGGGAGATCGTCGGTGAGGGCATACATCACGTCATGTCATCTTGCATTAACAACAGTATTGGGATTGTCTGATTTACTGCTTTACTATTATCGCATGATTGAATTGTGAATATGCTAATCCTTGCTCTATGATTCCACTGAGTTGATCACTCACTCCCACGTTACGGGATGGTGTTTGCAACACCCACCAGACCCTGTTGTAGATGCAGGTGAGGCTGAGATCCAGGAGGTGGAGCCAGACGTCGACGAGGACCAGGACGAGTTCTCGTATATGCAGTATCACGACGGCTTCTCGTAGGCGACCTGGATCGATGGGGTTTCAGTGGGACTATTTGGAACATTACATTTTTGTTCATGTATATGTATATGAGACTCAGAGATGTATTCATACTTTAGAGACAGATGAGATTTACTTTGTTTTTTCATACAGTGATATAATATTGTTTAGTCTTCCGCTTGCTTTTATCACTGGATCTGAAGTATGAATTGCAGTTTTGGTATACTTTTACTCATGTGAATGCTTTAAATCAGACAACATTGAATCATAATCATTTTTGTTGCATAAGTGACGGTCTGGAACTCGGGAGTTGAGTTTATGCACGACCCCCGATTTTCAGGGTGTTACACCCTCCTACCAAGCATACCACTTCCAATCCCACCATGAGACTAGGAATGCGGTCCATTTAATATAACTTAATGCTACTAGCCACATAGGTCTTTGGCATTTTGGACCTAGTGTTAGTACTTCTAGATTTGAAGGGTCTAACGACATAAGAAATCCAATTCCATTTAGACAATCTTGACCCTAAGCAATAGAACAACTCCCTGTAGTATAAATGGTATGGAACCATTTAACGTATAAACTTAGGCTTTGGATTATAGCTACTGAGTTATAGACTAGCCTACTAGTTACCTTGAGTGGAGTAAAGCCTGTATATGCTAATGAATTGTAGGTTAGATTGGTCGAAGTAGAACCTTATTCCTTCGATAGATCCCCTTATGACTTATAGACTTCTGTTGTTGCCCATAGGAAGGAACCATTCACTCTCAGGGAACATTTATAACTCCCTCAGATTGAACTTAGTATGTACTATCACGCCCTTTAGAATTGCCTTCCCCAAGGGCTTATTGCATTCGGGAACACGGAATAAAGGAACTATATGTAAGCGATGTATTCGCAGTTTGAATCGACTTCCTAATCCTAGTGGTTACCAATAAATTCAATGCTCTGATCAAGCAGAAGAACGGCATCGACTCGGATTAAGAATTGATACAATAAATCTTCTGTCCTAGCTAGATAGAAAGTCTATGTATCCGCCTCAGACCCACTATACTACTTTTCTTCCGTGTCGGCTCGACCACATAAAACCGAACGGGATCACAGTGTCTTTGGGAAATGGCGAGGACTTAAAGCCAGTAGAGAATTCGACATCTTGCCACCAAGTCATACCTGCCCCTGAACTTAACTACAATAGAGATTAGGCTCATCTCTATGATCATAGGTACCAATGCCATAGAACGCATATTAGCAAGGAAAACCATGTAGAGGGAGGTTTTTTCCATTTTAGGTTAAGGATGGCCCCTAAGTTGCGCCTCGTTCTGATATACGGAGCGATGTATAGATTCTTGAACCTTAAGTAGAACCAAGTTTTAAGGGGGGTAGAATGTATTGAGTCCAATCCAGTTAGGTTAGTCAACGCAACCGTTGGATCAGAGTGGCGCAGCGGAAGCGTGGTTAGCCTCTTTCCCACTGGCCCAGGATCGAAACATTTGATTTAGGTTGTACGTACGGTTAGGTTATTAAATAGGATTTGAACCTTCCTTTGAAAAAGTACTCCTTACCCTTCGCCAATGTCGGGGACGACATTGTGTTTTAAGGGGGTAGATTGTAACACACTGGATTTTGGCCAATCTGGGATTAGACGTCCTTAGGCAATAGGGCAACTAAAACACCTGAAAAATCGCTGAGAACCCAATTCCATAGCCAAAGAAATCACTTAGGGTTAATTCCTTTAGAAACTAAGCATAAGTTAGCTAGCGCGACGTTAGAGTAGCTGGGAAACAGTCCCTGATCACTTTAAATACGTTCTACAAGACCCAAATCGAGTAGAACCAATGACTCTATGATACTCTATAACTTGGGATCAAACTCTAAATCGGTTTGTTCTCTGGACCACTTTAAAATTTTGTATTAGATCTAGACCGCGCGTCGAAAGTCCGATACCTCCTATCTTAGACCGTTAGAACCGCCTTGCTGGACTTGACAATCATTTCGAAAATCAAGTCCAACCGATAACCACAGGCTATTTCATTGAGCCCGGACTGAAGAGAGTGCAAATAGGGATAGAATTGGAATTTCAAATTCAAATCTGACACACGACTTGACGCGTCAGTATTGAGCGTTCTGACCGTCAGAATTCATCCAGATTACACCCTCGGATCAGGAGAAATTTCTATTTTATATCATGAGACTTTCAGCCCTGATCTACGTGTGGTGACCGCTGAACCGAAACTGGTCCACCACAAGCGATCTGTGAACTCTGCCGGACTGAAAACTTGATATATGCTAGATCCAGTATGCATGAGCTTAAGTCCGATCACGTTCAGCCAGGGGACCACCAGAAATGTCCTTTTGGACTGAAACAGCCCCGATTTGGTTACCCCTCAAGTGAAACTTGTTCTCGAGCCTATTTCGGGCAAGTTTGGGCTTATAAAAAGGGTTGAAACCCTCACTCCTCTCTCCCATCCGAATTTGCAAAAATTCCTAGATTGGGAGAGAGAAAAGGTGAGAGTTTGTGAGAGAGAGTATGAGAGAATTTCTTGCTGCTCGTGCCACCTGCTGCAAGTGCCTAAGCAACACACTCCGATCACCTGGCCTGTGATTTCTCTGCATTTTTAGGTAAGGAATAACCCTAAAAGTTGCTGATTTGGGATTCTTTCCATTCCATAGCATGCAAACTAATAGAACTCGTGAATCAGGTTCTCAATTCGCCGTAGACGAAGCGTATAAGCTCCGTTCGAACTCTCACCCCAAAAAGGGAAAAGGTGCGGATTTTAGACGCTTTGATTGACTGTTTTCAAAGCTTTCAATGTCGTTTAATAGTAGATTATCGACGGCAATGCCGTTTGACATGTACAACATGCTGTCCGTTTCCTGTTTCGTAAATCAACGAAGAATATGAGATTTAGGGCATTTTAGTCATTTGTAGGAAGTACTGATTTCATTCATATTTTACTGATGTGATTGACATGATTTGTTGTCCCATTAGAATGTTAGAAATACGTGCATAATTAGTTTGCGAAGAGATTCGCCTAAATGTGCACTTCGGGTCGACATACTATATGTGGACTTAAGTGTGTAGTGTAAGTGTTTGTATAAATGCTTGTATTAGTATGTATTGAATTAAATGGTGTTATGAATTAGTTTGAGATTGATTTCTCAATTAATATGTTGGTGTAAATGATTTTCTACATGTTAGCCATATGCATGATTTCATAATATGAATGAAATGCATGTGCTTGACGATTCGCTTAAGCTGTATGTTATAACATGTGCTTGATGATTTCATTGTGATTTAGTTCGAGATTGAATTCTCAATTAATATGCTGATGGAAATGATTTCCTATATGTTGGCGATATGCATAATTTCATTATATGTATGAAAGGCATGTGTCAGATGATTTACTTAAGTTGTACGATATAACATGTGTTAACATGCTCACATGGTTGTGTCTCATTTCCAATACTCTCACATGATTGTTGATGTGGATTCATATGTGTTTGGGACTATACTTAGTCCAGGCAGTCGGTAACCGAGGGAATTTGTGGTTGGCTTATCTTTGCCACGAACGACGTGTCGATGAACGCGAGCCGTGTTTTGGAGTTGGCGGCAGTGGTTAGGCCACACGAAGTATTTTACGCACTTCATGTCGTTCAACTTGAGATGCGATCGTGCTAGTCGAGCCCGTCAAGTAACCCGACTGGCCGTTGTATGTTCACCCTGCATGAGTCATAACTGCTTGAACCTAGGATACTGAACTTACCATTGTAAACCCTGTTAACCATGGTACCTTGATCTCATGAGCTGGGCATGGTGGTATGGGATACCGTGGTCGAGCTGTCGGCCTACGCTGGGGCCACAAACCTCCCCGTAGTGACCAGTGAGCACCTAGTCTCGTGAGCAGATTATGGTGGTATGGGACACTATATTCTAGCTGTCGGCCTACACTGATTAGGCGACGAGTCCTTTGTAGTGACAGCGAGCGTATTCTGAGTCTACGGGAGGCGACGACCCTTCAGTAGCAGTAGAGTACAGTAGGCCTGTATTGATAAGGTGATGGGGGAGCGGTGCAACGAGTGCGTGCAACAGCCCTGGCAGCCCTTGCAGCGACCTACAAAATATACATCGTATGAGATTACTAGGAGTGACGACCCTAGACAGGATCTGTGTTGGGATTGATATAGGGAAAGTACCTTAGTTTCCCAATATTGCTGTATGAAATGGACTAATAATAATTCGGTAATCATATCACCATACCATTGCATGTGCCTAGAAGATGTGGAGCACTTGAGGGTCTATTACATGCCCCGGTCGTAAGATGGTGCCGTATGAGGGAGATCGTCGGTGAGGGCATACATCACGTCATGTCATATTGCATTAACAACAGTATTGGGATTGTTTGAATTACTGCTTTACTATTATCGCATGATTGATTTGATAACATGCTAATCTCTGCTCTCTTATCCCACTGAGTTGATCACTCACTCCCACGTTATGGGATGGTGTTTTCGGACACCCACCAGTCCCTATTGTGATTGCAGATGATGGCGCGGCCTGCGAGGCGGTGCTGGACTTGATGATGATGAGGAGGATCTCTCCTTTATGCATGATCTGATTGACGGGATTACAGGGAGGTTGATTAGATACTTTGACACTTGTCATTTTATATTTTTAACGCACTCATGTATATTCGTTTTGTCTACTTTTGGAGTATACATGTATGTAAATAACTTAGTAACATGTTCACACTCTGGAGACATACAACAGTTTATATATGTTATACATACTATTACAGTCTTCCGCTTGTTAATTTAACTGTCTCTGGAGTATGATATGCTGTTCTAGCTTAATCTCACTCATGTTTAATACGTTATCACAGACAACATTCAATCATACATATCTATGTTGCATAAATAACATTTTGGAACTCGGGAGTTGGGTTTTTGCTCGACCCCCCAATTTTCAGGATGTTACATCCATTACTTGCATACAGTTAGGAGAAAGTTCCCTGACAATGGATCTATGTCAGGTTAAGATTTTGGTCTGATCGGATTTGTGGATTGATCGTGGGGGACCAGTTTCAGTTCAACGGCCATCGTCACTCGATCAGGGCCACAAGTACACTGTCATGTGTAGGGAAATTTTTCTGATCCAAGGATGTAGTTAGCTTAGAATCTGACGGTCTGAAGCCTTAAATTTTGGCCTACAAGTGAATGGTCTAATTCACTTAAGTTTGAGTTTATTTTCTAAAGATATTCACGTTTCTCATAGACTTCGTTCCAGGCTTAAGTTGTGCATTTTTGGAT
The DNA here is from genome assembly GCA_037074715.1 of Magnolia kwangsiensis. Taxonomy (NCBI): domain Eukaryota; kingdom Viridiplantae; phylum Streptophyta; class Magnoliopsida; order Magnoliales; family Magnoliaceae; genus Magnolia; species Magnolia kwangsiensis. The sequence continues at coordinate 78,956,783 of CM073578.1, forward strand.
ACTATTTGGACTTGATTCCCGCGATGGTTGTCAAGCCCAGTAAGACTGTCATAACCATATAGTTTTGTGGTCATCGGACTTTCAACACGTAGTCCAGGTCTGATACAGAGTTTTAATGTGCTCCCAAGAGCAATTGGGTTTTGAGATTAATCCTAGGTTTCTTGGTAATATTGAGTTAGTGATTCTACCGGTTTTGAGTCTTGCAGTTCGTATAGAAAGTAGTTCAAGCTAATCTACTAATTAATTTAGCTTAGTCTTAATTAATTTTCATCTAATTTCTAAAGGATTTGGTCCTTAATGATATCTGCTTGAGGTGATACTCGGGTCTATGTACAGATTTTTTCGAGATGTTACAGAAAGAGCCACTACAGAAGCTTTGACATCTAACTAATTACTCCACCCGCTACTAAAAATGAGTAACCTAAAGTCAACTTTTTAGAATCCACACTGCCTGCGTAGTTTGAATCCACATACCCAACCGACTTTGCTCATTTCTTCTTAAAAATTAATACGCAGTCTTTTGTACCTTGAATGTATCGAAGTAGCCATTTCACCTCTTCTCAATATCGCCTGTTGGGGTTTGATATATATCTGCTCACAACACCGATTGCCCATGAAATATCCGGTCTCATATAGACCATGACATACATTAAACTGTCAACTACATTTGAATAAGGCACATGAGATATATCTTTCTTTTCCTCATCTATTTTTTGACATTATATGAGAAAGCTTAAAGTGAGCTATGTGGGGTACACTCACTGACTTTGCCTGGTCCATCCTATACTTGATCAATACCTTTTCAAGGTATTCTACATGTGATAACCAATGCATGCTCCTCTTCCTGTATCTATAAATATCTATGTCGAGAACTCTCTTTGCAGCCCCCAAATTTTTTATCTTGAATGTCCCTAATAACTAAGTTTTTAGTACATTGATTTCAGACATACCATGATTAACAATCAACATATCATCAACATACAATACTAGGATGATGAATTTGCCATCACTCAATGTCTTGTAATAAACACAATGATTGTATTCTCTTTGAGTAAATTTCTGACTCAACATGAAATAATCAAATTTTTTATACTATTGCCTAAGCGACTGTTCTAAGCCATACAACGACCTCATTAACCTACAGAATTTTCTCTATGCCCCTTTAACTTCATAGTTCTTTAGTTATTTCCTATATATCTGCTCTTCTAATTCCCCATGTAAAAATGTAGTTTTGACATCCATATGTTCCATCTCGAGATCGTATTGGGCAACCAATGCTAACACGAATTTGACAGAAGCCTGCTTAACCACCGGCGTGAATATCTCTATAAAGTTAATTCTTTCTCTTTGAGAATAACCCTTTGCTACCAGCTTTACTTTGTATCTATCATATTTTCTTTTAAATAACCACTTGCATCTGATCGCTTTTCAGCCCACTGGAAGCTCCACTAGCTCCCATGTGTGATTTTGTACAAAGAGTCGATCTCATTATCCATAGCGGCCTTTTACTTTTCTACATCAGGCTCATCAAAAACCTCCTGAATAGTAGATGGGTCTCTCTCATCTATAATGTAGGCATATGCGATATTAGAGTTGTCTATGTATCTTGTTGGTAACCTGTGATCTTGCAATAGGTGTCTTCTCCACCTGCTCTTATACCTCTGTCTGCGCATCTGTCTCTACTGAGTATCATATGTATCAATCTTGACATCTATGATCAACCTTTTTGGTTTCTCTTGTTCCTTTTGATTATTCTTGTGGAATAGGGAGCTTTCATCAAATTTGACGTCACGACTAGTGATTACCTTACGTGTGACCTTATCGTATAGCCTATAACCTTTCACATCAACACCATAGCTAACAAAGATGTACTTTTTAGTTCTATGGTCTAGCATATCTCTCTTAACTGATGATACATGAGAGTAAGCCTCACAACCAAATATACATAAATTTGAGTAGTCTATCTTATGACTACTCCATACTTCCTTTGGGATCTTACAATCAATTGTTGTAGAAGAGGATCGGTTCACCAAATAGCAAGCGGTGTTAGTGGCCTCAGTCCATAAGTCCTTACCCAACCCAATATTACTTAACATGCATTGGGCCCTCTCTAAGAGAGTCCTATTCATCCGTTCAACCACATCATTTTATTCATGTGTGTGGTGCACTATGTTGTGCCTAATGATCTCCTCATCTTTATAATATTTATTAAACTCAATGGAAGTAAATTCTCCACCATTATCAGTGCTTAAAACTTTTATATTTTATCCTAACTGTTTTTCCACCATTACCTTCCATTGTTTGAATGTGGTGAAAACTTCAGATTTACGTTTCATGAAGTAAACCCAAACTTTACAGGAGTAGTCATAAAGGAATAAGACAAATCATGACGACCCTCCAACGGAAACTTTGGCAATGGCCCCCATACGTCAGGGTCCACATAATCAAGTACTCCCTTACATACATGTTTTTCATATTTAAAAGATAATTTATATTGTTTTCCATATATACAATGCTCGCATATATCTAAATCATAATTCTTAAAAGCTAGAATCAAACATCGATCAGAAAGTACCTTCATACTCTGCTCGCTCATGTAGCCCAGATGAGCATGCCACATATGTGCAGATGTGGAATCTATAATGGTCGCTGCCGCTTTACCTACTGAAGTGCTTCCAATCAAACTGTAAAGGTTTTCGTGCCTCTGAGCTCTCATAACCACGAGTGCCCCTTTTAAAACTTTATTGATACCATTAAGATCGATGAACTTGCACCCTATAACCTCGAGTGCACCGAGAGAAATCAAACACTTCTTCATATCAAGAATGTGATGACATCAGTTAAGGTATGCTCCATCCTATCAAACATCTTGATGCACACCATACCAATAGCCACAACATTATAGGTATTATCATTGCCCATAAAGACCTGTCTATCATCACACTTTCTGTAAATGGTGAACAAACTTCGATGAGGATTCATGTGATATGAGGCTCCTGTGTTAAGAATTCACTCGTCTCTACGATCGTTGTACAAGTGTCCAATCATAGACACCGACAACACCTCACATGTGCTTGTTTCTTCATCAGATTTGACAATATTAGCCTCCCTGGAAGAAGCCTCTAAGTTTTATTTTATCGATTTAAGATTCGTACAATCTTTCTTCATGTGTCTAGTCATCTCATAATTCTAGCATTTTAACTTGCCTTTACCCTTACCCTTACCCTTAGATTAGATCTAGACATTGAAGATCATGTATTTCGCTCAGTATTCCTGCCTCTCGTAAGCAGTGCATCAGAAGAGGTCCCTACACTACTGTTTATCTTTCTTATAGCCCTCTCTTAAAGGGATGAGATAATGGTGTCCACACTCAAGGACGATTTACCGATGCACAATGAGTCCTTGAATGACTCATATGATACTGGAAGAGAATTCAACAAAATATATTTATAATCTTCATCTTTAACCACTTCCTCCATGTTTAACAATTTGCAAACCAACTTATTAAAACTATTGATGTGGGCCTCCACATCTCTACCTTCTGTCATCCTGAAGTTGAACAACTACAGCTTCAAGTGTGGGTGATTCTTAAGGGAGTTTTTCGCATAAACGCCCTCTAACTTCATCTATAAACTTTCTGTGGTTTTCTCCCTCAAAGCATTGTAGAGAACCTCATCCGTGAGACACAATCGGATAGAGAATAAAGACTTCTTATCAAGAGTATTCCAATCATCATCACTCATAGATGATCGACCCTCCTCAAGAGCCCCATCTTTCTATGCTTAGTTAATAGACTAATCATCTTAACCTTCCATAACTCAAAATTATTTTTGTATGAGTACTTCTCAATATCATACTTAACGTTTTCCATTTATACTAATCCTTTAGATTCAAGCTTCTGCCCTAACCTTAACTATGATACCACTTGTTGGGGGGACCACGGAGACACACAAAGATGAATCTAGGATAATGATCCTATAGCACCAAGCAAACACACAGAGAACATAGTGATTTAACGTGGAAAAACCCTTTTAAGAAAAAACCATGGCACAAAGCGATTGACAATCACTATGAAAGAAAAATTACAAAGTATAGAGCTTACACGATTCGAACAACCTCGAATCTCACCTTTGCTACACCCTTTGAAACCCTTGGATGATTTGAAAACCCTAGAACACTTCAATACTCTCTCAATTCCAATTGCACTCCAATATACGACCTTTGGAGGAAGCACAATCGAAATAGGAAACAAAATTCTGCAAATACGCAACTCTGCGTAAATCTACGCCTAATAGTTTGATGGCATCGAGCACACTTCGATGTCATCGAAAATTATCATTCAATGGCATCAAAGCTGAGTTGAAACTAACACCCAAACTATCCAGCAACATAACATGAAAATTTGATTTTCTTTAATTGCATTGAGCCATGTTTGATGGCATCGAAAAGATGCCCAGTTAGTCCAGCGACCAACTGGAGAAATCTAGAAAATCTTAATGGGATTGAGCATTGTTCGATGCCATCAAACAGCCTGTCTATTGCATTAACAAGCCTTTAAACAGACTCAATTTAAGACATCTATTACAACAGGAAGGGCCTCACTTCATTGTTGAGAAGCGGTAAGATTCGTCCATCCCACATGCAATAGTTCCTTTTGCTAATCACCATCTCTAATTCTATCATTGTTATTAAAATAAGATGGAAAACCATAAGAGGGGCGTTTGTGATGCCATTGATGATCAAGGGTTACATGTTTTCTTTCTTTGCTGATCTAAAGTTTTCTTTGTTTGCTGGGGTTGATGAAATGGCAAAAAAATAAAATAAAAAAATAAAAAAAATAAAATAAAATCCAAAGTTCCTTCAAGTTTAAACTGGAGGACCTACATGACCCCACCAACTTTTTCAATTTCTTTATAGATAAGGAATTCTAGGTGGTGTGCATAACTCATACAAAAAAAAAAAAGAAAAAAGAAAAAAGAAAAAAAAGAAGAAGATGGGTCTTTGATCTTTTAAAGTGAAACCCTTGTTTTTGCTCAATTATGATTGATTTGATATTTTTTTTTTCTTTGTTTTGTGTTTCTTTTGGAAGTGAATTTAATTTGGGATGTGGATTTTTTAAAGATAATTTTTGGTCTAAAGCTTATGTTTCTGCTCAATTCATGTTGATTTGAGTTTGTTTGTTTGTTTTTTTTTTTTTTTTTTTTTTTCGCCCTTTTTCGTTTGGAATGTGAATCTATTTTGGGATGTGGATCTTTGATCTCTGGGTTTAAAACCCATGTTTATGGTCATTTTATGATTGTTAGAGATGGGTTTTTTCTTTTTTAAAAATATCAGAGAAAATAGTCAATTGCTCTTATATTTTCCTATTTGTTGAAAATTTCTAGTTATCTCTCTTTTTCTTTTTCACGATCCTAATTTCTTTCTTTAACAGAGTGGGCCTGTAAGTTCCAAATTTGGAAATGAGATTTGAGGGGCTAACAGATTGGGAAAAGAGCCTTGCTTACTTTGCTAAATTATATCCGCGACTCCTAGAGTTGTACACAAGTCGAACCGAGTTGAGCTTGGCACAACTCAGCTTAGCTCGGCTTAGACAATAGCTAACCCTAGCTCGAACTCCGCTTGGCTCGGTCCTCGAGCTTGTCTGGCCAACTCGACTTGATTTGGTCAGCGACTTGGGCTAGTTCAAGTCGAGTTCGAGCTTGTGTGATATTTTCTCAAACACATAAAATGCATCTTCAATTTGTCATAAAATTCAAAATAGTAACAACTCTTTACAGGTATTCATCAAACACTCGGTGAACAAAATCAAAATCGAGATATGAGGGCACTTTTATACTGTATTTTTTTTTGTAGTGATTTGTTTTGTATCCATTCCTTCCTCACCACTAGCTAATCCCACAGAGAATTACACACCCCGAAACAACACTTCATTGAGTCATTTCATCAAACACTTGGTGAATAACATCAATATTAAAATAACTGATTCATCGAGCTGATTCAATCCTAGTTTATTTGACTTGAGTTTCGATCCGAGTCAAGTCAAGCTCGAACTCAACTCAATTTTTTTTTAATCTTTAAAAACTAGCTCAACTCAGTCCAAATTCAATTTTGAGCCAAGAGCGAGTCGAGCTTTTCTGAGTTGAGTTGAGCAAGCTAATTGAGCTAACTCAACTTGTGTACAACTCTAGCAACTCCATTGTGGTCGATATTCTCTTTACAATACAATCCCTTCTCCTAAATCTATTTCATAGATATTCTATCATGAAGCAATTAACTCAGTTAAAGAACAATATACATTCAATATATAACATACGTAACCATTTATTTGTCTTGTTTGTTTGTGGGAACAAAAAACTTGCATTTTAAAATCTACATTATGTCTTGTTTGACTTACTAAATGACATTGTTAATTCTATATGGGGTCTTGGATAAAAAGTCCCTGAAAGCAAAGTTTGTACAAAGATACTATGATCACTTCTTGACAGGTTCAATTTTAAAGTTACTGCTATTTAGGAATTGGGAGATACCGATACTATGAAGGTTGAGGAATTAGTTGTATCTCTACAAATCTACGAGCTGAATTTCAAACTCCTAAAAACAAGTCCATAACTCTTAAATCATTTAAATCCAAAGACATAAATTCTGAAAATGATGAAAATGAGGATGATATGACAATGTTGGATAAAATGTTTTATAGAAATTTCAAAAATAAAAATAGATCAATTTTTTAAAAGCCATTTGACAAAAGAAAAGGAAATCTAAATTTTTAGAAATCAAAATCTAAAGACACACAATGCTTCAATTGTTCTGAATATGGACATCTAGCTTCCAAATGTCCTAAAAAGGATAAATCTAGAAAAAGAGGCATGATTGCCACTTGGGATGAATCATCAAAATCTGAATCCAATTCAAAACCTGACGAATTAGACAAGAAATTGAGAAAGATCAAAAGGCTTTCATGACCATAACTAGAATCAGTTCCTCAGATGAATGTGAAACTTCTAACTATGAAACTCCTGGAAGTGATTCTGAAAATGAAAATGATCTTCAAATCACTTGTGATGCCCTATATAAAGGAAGTTGCAAGATTGCGGCTAAACTGAAAATTTAAAAAGAAAACTTTGCTAAACTTTAATTAGAACTTGAAAAATCAGTTTTGGAAAAATCACAATTTTTGATTATTTTAAGAAAACCAAACTGGATTTAACTTCAAAAATTTCTGAAATTCAAAATATCAAAACTGAAAATGAGAATTTAAAATTAGAAGTTGCTTCCCTTAAGACTTCAAAAGATACTTGGATATACACCCAAGGAAACTAGAAACTTGAAAATTTATTATTTGCATCTCGTCGAAGTGGTGACAAATCTGGCTTGAGATATATCAAAAGTTGCACAGAAAAATCTAAAAATTCTGATCCCATATTTGTAAAAGGAGAATCTTCAAAGTTTAAAGGAGAAACTATAAAGGAAGTAAAGAAGAATGAAAAATTCTTTCAAAAAACTTCTAATCCAAAAACTAATGCTAACTACCATAAATATCAAAGGAGAAATAATAATCCTCTAGCAAATAAAATAGTTGACTTGCTTAAAGAGTTCTTGAAATCTAACTCTGGAAATAACAAAGTAAGTAAAAGCAAGAAAAACTCTTACACCTAAACACAACGAATAGTAAGAGATCCTCCTAAACCCAAAATCATAATGAAATAGGTTCCAAAAGATAAATGTCTTGTTATCTACATACCTTTTAAAGAAAGTAGCCATTTAAGATAATACTCAGATAGTGGATGTTCTAGACACATGACAAATGATAAGGCGATTCTATCAGACATCAATCAAATCGATGGTATCTCAGTCGCTTTTGAAGGGTAGCAACTACAAAATCATCGGAAGAGGTAATGTAAAACTTCCAAATCTACCTATCTTTAAAGATGTGCTATATGTTGAAGGATTAAAACATAATTTGCTAAAAATTATCTCAAATCTATGATAATAGTTATAGTGTAAAATTTTCAGACAAAGTATGTGAGATAATTAATAATCAAGGTCATATAATATTAAATGGTCGAAGAACCTTTAAAAATTATTATATCATTGATGAATCTTGTTCTACAAATCATTCCTGTTACATGGTCCAAACAGACGAAACTGAACTTTGACATCAATGTCTTTAACAAGTAAACTATAGAGACTTATATAAATTGAGTATGAGAGATCATCTATGTGGTCTACCCAAATTGAAAAAGGTAGAAAATAAAGTATGTAGTGCCTGTCAATTAGGCAGACAAATTAGGAGTAGTCACAAAAAAATGAACTCCTTAACCACTACAAGATCTCTTGAGCTACTCCATATGGACTTGGTTGGACCAACTCAAACGGAGAGTAGAGGTGGAAAGAAATATTTTCTAGTTGTAGTGGATGACTGCATTAGATATTCATGGATAGCCATCTTAAGAGAAAATTTGAATGCTTTTGATGAAGTTAAAAAGTTAATTAAATGCATCAAGACTGAAAGGAATTGTCGGTGATCAGATTAAGAAGTGACCATAGTACTGAATTTGAAAATAAAAATTTTAAGAAGCACTGTATTGACCATGGAATATTACATGAGTTTACTGCTCTTAAAACTCCTCAGCAAAATGGAGTTGCTGAGAGGAAAAACAGAGTTCTTCAAGAAATGGCTAGTGTTATGCTAAATAGTTTAAAATTAGCTAAAAAATTATGGGTTGATGCTATTAATGCTACTTGCTACACTATTAATTGTGTTTATGTAAGAGCAGGTAAAAATAAAATAGCTTATGAACTTTTGTTTGATAAAAAAAACCTTTTAAATAATTTCACACTTCGGAAACAAGTATTTCATTTTACGAGACCAAAAAAATCTATGAAAATTTGAAGCTAAAAGTGATAAAGAAATATTTTTAGGTTACACTCTAAACAGTTAAGCATATCGTGTCCTAAATAAAAGAACTAAGGTGATATAAGAATCCATAAATATTGTTATCGATGATGAAACTATCACACCCAAACTTAATCAAGATGATGAAGTTACTATAGTCAATTGTAACGCCCTAAAAATCGGGGGTCGAGCATAAACTCCACTCCCGAGTTCCCGAACATCACTTATGCAACATTTTCAATGATGGATGAATGTCGCCTGTATGAGTGCATTAAACATGAGTGGGATTATACCAAAATAACATATCATACTCCAGAGATAGTTAAATTATGCAAGCAGAAGACTGTGTTAGATATATAACATATATAAATTGTTGTAAGTCTCCAGAGTGTGAACATGTTACCAGGTTAAATGTCTACATGTATACTCCAAAAAAATGAACAAAAAAATATACATGAGTGCTCCAAAAATATAAAATGGCAAGTATCATGGCGTCTAATCAACCTCCCTGTAATCCTATTGATTAGAACACGGTCTACATTGATCCGCCTGATAACCGCCTATAGGAGAAATCCTCCTCATCATCATACAAGTCTGGCTCCACTTCACAAGAAGTGTCATCATCTGAAACTAAAACAGGGACTGGTTGGTGTGTACAACACCGTCCCATAACGTGGGAGTGAGTGGCCAACTCAGTGGAATCATAGAGCAAAGGTTAACATGTTATCAAATTAATCAAGCGATAATGATAAAGCAAGCAAATCAAACATTCCTAAATACTGTAATTAATGTAAGAATGAAATGACATGATGTATGCCCTTACCAATATACTCCCTCATGCGACACCATCTTACGTCCGCGGCATGCTTTCTTCCCTCAGTGCTCCACATCTTTCAGGCATATGCAGTGCGATATGAATATGATTATCGAGTTGTTATTAGTCCTTTCATACAACAGGATTGGGAAGCTAAGGTACCTCCCTTATATCAATTCCCAACAATGATCCAGTCTAGGGTTGTCACTCCTAGTATTTTCATACGATGATATGGTTCTAGGTCGCTGCAAGGGCTGCCAGGGATGTTGCACGCACTCGTTATACCGCTCCCCCATCACCTTATCAATACAGGTCTATTTTGTACTCTTGTTGCTACGGAAGGGTCGTCGCCTCCACATAAACTCAGAGTAAGCTCGAGGTCACTATAAAGGGCTGCCAGGGCTGCTGCACGCACTCGTTGCACTGCTCCCCCATCACCTTATCAGTGTAGGCCGACAACTCGAATATAGTGTTCCATACCACCATAATAGGCTCACGAGTCTGGGTTGCTCACTGGTCACTATAGGGAGGCTGGTGGCCCCAGCGTAGGCCGACAGCTCAACCACAGTGTCCCATACCACCATGTCCGGCTCATGAGTCTTAGTGGATCGAGGTACCATGGTTAGCGAGATTTTCATTGGTAAGTTTGGTACTTTAGATTTAAGCAGTAGCGTCCATACATGGTTAACATACATCGGGCTAATCGGGTTACTAGATGAGTTCGGCTAGTACGAGCGCCCGTTGAGTTGATCGACATGAAGTGCATAAGCACCTCGTGTGGCCTAACCACTGTCGACAAGCAACGCACGGCTCGGGTTCGTCAAATATGTCCTACGTGGCGAATAGAATTCAACCACGAGTTCAAATCTGTTACCAACTTCCTGGACTATAGCATAGCCCCAAACACTTGCAATCTGAATCAGTAAGCATATGAGAGAGAAGAAATTGAAAAATCAAGTAATCCAAGCATGTTATCAACATATTATAGGGTACAACATACGCAGTTAAGCATACACAAGCATTTCATATATAAGGAATTCAAGTCAACAACGTACATGGAGGAAATCATACACATCGTCAATGTAGTTGAGAATCCTATCTCAACACTAGTCTACAACACCATTTACTAAGTACTTACGCAAGCATTTATACAAACACTTAGACTACACAACTCCAACGTACTTAACGTATGTTGATTTCAACATATAATATGACAGATCCTTATATCAAGGAGATGTCTAATACATAAAAATCATGTTCTTACATTCAATACATATGACAGGCATAAATCATATTGATTTAGGCATTTCAACAAACACTCAGACTACACTTAATAACATACATAGCATACGTTGGCCGAAACATGTATTAGGGCGAATCCTTTCGCCAAATAGATCATACATCCATAACTAGCATATATGCACGAAAAATACTCATGGCAATCATATCAACAAAATTTAAACGTATACGGTATTTCCTACAAATACCTAAAATATCAAAAATCTCATATTCTTCGTATGTATTCGAAATAGGAATCGGTCGGCATGTTCTACATGTGAAACAGTATTCTTCTCAACAATCTACCATTAAACGACATTGAAAGCTTTGAAAAATAGTAACCTAAGTGTCTAAAATCCACACCTTATGCCATAGAAGTGTAACGAATTCAATAGAGACTCTAAGTCGTCGTCAACGTCGATACGACAATGTATAACACAAGGTAAGTTAGCTACTTAGCTACTTGTACCCATAGGAACCTTAAAATAGGTTAGGGTTAGGATTTTCTTACCTAGAATGAAATTAGAATCACCGGAATAACAATACAGAAGGGTGGATGAGGCACGTAGAGAGATTGGGAAGAATCCCAGGAAGCAGCACCAACTTCTCCTTCACTTTCTCTCTCTTTTCTCCCTCTTGAAAAGCTAGGGTTTGGAAATTCATATGGGATTTGGAATGAGGGTTTTAAGCCCTATTTATAAGCCTAAACTTGACAAAAATAGACTTAAGGCCAAGGCATACTTAGGTTATAACCAAATCGGGTATGTTCCGATCCAACAGAGCACTTCTGGAGGTCCTATTACAAAATGCGGTCGGACTTAAGCTCTCTAATACTGGATCTAGGTCAAGCTAAGTTTTTAGTCTGGTCGGGTTTTCAGATCAACCGTGGCGGACCAGTTTCGGTTCAACGGTTACGGGAACTCGATCAGAGCTACAAGTACTATGACATGTAAGGGCCACCTATCCTGATCCGAGGGTAAATTTGGGTCGAATTCTAACGGTCAGAATGCTTAAAAATAACGCGCAAGTGAAACGTTCCAGATTTCATAAAAATATAATTAATTTTCTAAAAATCTTCATTTTCCTACCCTCTTTACTCCGGGCTCAATAAAATGGTCTCAGGACATCGTTTGAGCTTGATCTTCTAGGTGATTTACAAGTCCAACTAGGCGGTCGTAATGGTCTAAGTTCATAGCTATCAGACTCTCGATGCATGGTCTAGAACCAATACAAAGTTACAAAGTATTCTCGGGAGAAACTGGGTTTAGAGTTGGATCTTAAATTTTAGAGTAACATAGCGGTAACAAGTCTATAGGTTTTAGGTCTTACAGATCGTATTTAAAGTAGTTGGTGCTAATGTCACAGGAAATCTAGTGTAGCGCTAGTTAATTCACATTAAATTTCTAAAGAATTTCGTTCTAAATGATTTCTCGGGCTTTGGAATTGAGTTCTAAGAGGTTACCAAGGTGTTATGGTTGACCCATTTCCTAAGGACGCCTAACTCCAGGTTTGTAAAAATCCAGGGTGTTACATCAATCAATCTAAATCATCATCACGATCAAATTCAACTGAGTTAAGATTAGTCAAGGATCATTCAACTAATCAAATACTTGGTAACCCTCACATTGGTTTTCAAACCAGAAGATAATTAAAAAAACATATGTAATTATGTTTACTTCACTTCCCAGATAAAATTGACTAATGTAAATGAGTCCCTAGCAGATGAAAATTGGATTTTAGCCATGCAAGATGAATTAAATCAGTTTGTTAGAAATGATGTGTGGTATCTAGTTCCTAAACCTTTTGACAAACATGTTATTGGAACTAAATGGATTTTTAAAAATAAAACCAATGAATTAGGAAATATTACAAGAAATAAGGCACGATTGGTTGTGCACGGTTACACACAAATAAAAGGAATTAACTGCGATGAGACCTTTACTCCAGTTACTCACCTTAAGTCTATCAGATTATTTATTTCCATTACATGCCACACAAATTTTTAAAATATGCCAAATAAATGTTAAAAGTACCTTATAAAATGGTGACCTAAACGAGAAAGTTTATGATGAGCAACCTAAGGGCTTTGAAGATCCCAAACTTCCTAAAAATGTATACCTTCTTAAAAAGGCTCTGTGTGGTTAAAAATAAGTCCCAAGAGCATGGTATGAAAAATGGACCAAATTTCTACTTAGTCAAAATTTTAAAATGGGGAGTGTTAATAAAACTCTATTTATAAAACATTGTAATCAAGACATGTTGATTGTTTAGATATATGTAGATGATATTATTTATGGATTGTCACGCCCCAGACTCGGTAACCGAAATCCCAAGGAACCCGATGGCCGGTTCTGGTCGTAACAGCCTCCATAATACCCCATTCTCGACTCCTGAGACAGGTTCCGATCTTGGGATCGTACAAGGAGGATTTTCATAACAATGTAATCATTACCAATATGAGCATATCCAAGATTACAACAAGTACATCTGAGAAGAACAAAGGTACACATAAAAAAATTCACTAAAAATTTAAACTTTTATAATCATCCATAAGGTCTAAAAGGACATACATGAGATAATAGGAAAAGAGAGAAAGGTCAGCAACACTGGAGTCCTCAAATGCTCAGCTCTACTCCATGCTCTGTTGCTACGATGCCTGCCTAGAATCTCCTGCACGCATTAATCGTGCATAAGCTTATAGAAGCTTAGAGGGTGGTGTAAGTGTGTGATAATGGTGTACAGAAGAATAGTAGGAGATGCAAGAAGGGAAATATGCTCAATGGGCAAAATTAATAGCCTTACCAAGGCTTATCATGAATATGATGCGATGAGTACTGGACACCATACCAAGGTAATGCATGAAGGGGCTTACACAGCTAATGCTAATGCGATGCAAGTAATGCCAGTGCTCATTTCTCAAAAATAAGTCAAGTACATTTCCAATCATAAGGAAATCACCGGGGTCCATTACACTGCTGAATGAATGTCGCTCTATAGATTCTGCACAGTCAAACGAGCGTAAGAGACCTCACTACCCTCCTGTGGAAAGCCAATCACCAGTAAAGCCTGACAGTAGCGGACTCATTTACAAGCTGGTCAGACTCAGCCTAGCAATGCCCCCTACACACCAGGCAGGTAAGGCCACAACCCTATCCAACCGACTACATGACAGTGAGAGTCACGTCTTAACGGTATAAGGCCCTCGTGTGCTCATGTATTTCACCCGATCATGGCGTTGGAGCAGATCCTTGGTACCATGAAAGTTTTGAGAATTTCACCCATGGGCATCTTATGTACCCGGTATGCTCAACTAATATTTCTGATGTCCACACATACGACCATCTAGGAATATCCCTGTGGAGGTAAGGCCCTAATGAAGTAAGGGCAGATATCCACATGCTATGCAATGCCAGATGCATGAATCACACACTCACCCATGCATCAATCCCAAGCACCCATCGAGCTCCAGAGGGAAAAACTCCACCCCTTGGGGAGATAGCAACATGTCCTACTCAATGGCATAACCATGACCAATCATACATCAACCAAGCATGCATATGATGCTTATGAGAGTGGTTCATGAAATGAATAGGGGTACCAATTGGGTGAAGATGAACTCTCTACCTACCCGTGAAGGGTCTAGGTACTTAACCAATTCCTCATACAGAATACAACCTCTAGTAGGGGCCCATTTACCTAGGGTAGCCCACGAGACTAAGGAGGACAATGATATAGGCCTAAATACATGAAACGGGCCTAGCAAGGGTCTATGATGGGCCTTTAACCACCCATAGAAGCCCATGGGCCTACCTTAAGGCCACCAATGTGGACATCCAACCACAATTGGTCCTCAAGAGGTAGCTCATCTCTAATTGATCATGGATCAAGGCCTACGGCCCACACAATATTAGAAATAAGAAATGAATAGTCATAATCATACCATAAACACTCATGTTGGGCTTCATAAAGGGCAGCCCAAGGCCTATCCAAAGCATGGGTCTAAGGAAAATACATATAGCCCAACCCATATATTCCATTATGGGCCCATAAGGAAAAGGTTAAGGCCTAACATAAAGGTCACTAATCTCATATATTGTGGTGGCCTAGTGGGCAGCTCATTGCTCAAACCAAATGGGCAAATGTCATGCTTTTAGTCAAGTAAGTTGGGCCTACAACCCGGCCTAAGTATAAAGTTGATTTGGTGGGCAACCAAGGGCCCATCTACTTGTGTAATTTTAGCCCACTAGCCCAACATAATAGTATGGTAAAAATGGCCCAAAAGTTCAACGGGCCTATCTAGAAAGTTTCAGCCCAATTGGGCCTAAAGAGTTCAACCACTAGCTACATTCACGGACCCAATTGACTCCAACTGTGGTGGGCCTCAAAAGTGCATTTATTAAGCCTAAAATTTAAGGGACTAAAGGTATAAATTATTCCCTCTAAGATCATCATAATGTGCTGGGATATACAACACATCTAGGTGGGCCCACAAGGCAAGCTGGACACCCCAGCCTGGGAGTCCCTGCCTAGTGAGACACTCCCGGCCGCACCACGGTCAGCTCAAATGTCCTTTTGGCCTAAAAGTTTTTAGGGTGATACTTCCATAGGTAGAACATATCTTCACAAAATTTCAGAATTTTTGAATATTCTAAATATTTTAATTAATCTAAAAAATACAGTCTGTCTAGAAAATCGGATAGACCTGAATGTCCCAATGTGGTGGGCCAGTCCGGCCCTCGCTGCGGTGTGCAAAGGAGTCCATTGGCCCTAAAATTTGGTAGGTGGATCCCACCATGGGTGGAACACTTTTTTATAAAATTTTATGATTTTAGGATACCCATAAGTATTTTAATTAATTTAAAAAATATAATCTATCCAGGGTAGAATATTGCTGGAATATAACTGTG
Organism: Magnolia kwangsiensis; assembly: GCA_037074715.1. Lineage (NCBI taxonomy): Eukaryota > Viridiplantae > Streptophyta > Magnoliopsida > Magnoliales > Magnoliaceae > Magnolia > Magnolia kwangsiensis. The sequence continues at coordinate 78,972,678 of CM073578.1, forward strand.
CTGAATTTGGGCCATCTAATGGGTGGGTTTTGGGCCTCCAAAATTCTTAAAATTTGGACTCAAGGTCCCTCATCAGACCTACAACAAAGTGAGACCTAAAAATATGGCCCACATTCTTAGAAAGTATTTATGAATTAAGGCTTTTATCAGATTATATTGCTGGACTACACAGCAGAAAATTAAAGTAGTGTTGTCCCTGATTTAAACACCCCAAAGGGGTGGGCCCAAGTTCTCCAAAAAATTGAAAAAATTAATTCTAACCTCACTACACAAGTGTACTATAAGTGAGGGTCTACAAAAGTGGCCAACATTACAAAAACCATTTTATATTTATGGATTTCTAACTGTACATGTTGTTGGACAGTCCAGAAAATCTGGACTGCCCATCCCACTTGGGCCACTCCTTTGGGACCTCAATCAAGGTCAGATGGAGGTAAAATTTGGGGTACATCTAGGTGGGGTTCTCAACTTTAATAAAATTATATCAAATGGGTAGAAATAGTTCCCCAATCAGTCTAAAAATTTGACCCAAAACAAACCAGAAAGTGTTCAGAAAATTTCTGGACAGCAGCATGCACATGAAATAAAATGAGCATAGGAACCAAAATAAGAGGAAATATCCCCATGGAATTCAAGTTTTGGTCCACCTCAGTAGGCCCCAAAAATATCTAGACCTAATCCATACCATAAAATCCATTGCATGTGTCCAAAAAGGTACAAATGAGACACCTATGTTCATAGAGTGGATAGACATAGACATCCACTCTCTTTGGATGGTCTAGATACTTCCATGCCACAAGGTGGGCTACACACATCTGTGAATAATAGATCAACAAAAGAAGAGTAAGAATCAGCCACAAGGGAAGGGACTCCACCTCATTGAGGCCCTTCCCTTCATCACAAACCACACATCACACAATATTGATGGGATTACAAGATCTACCCATGCATGCCTCTTCAAATCAAAATCCAATGGTGGAGATGCCATATCCACCAAGGATCAAGGGTCTATATGACCTAAGGATCCTTCAAACTAAGAAAAAAAAATCATGGTGGGGTCCATAGAGAATGACCCCTCCCATGGGTAATGCATACACAAAAGGATGGGCCAATGGCCACATCCAAGAAGATATGGGGCCTCCACCATCATTTGGTGGGCCCCACATACGTCAAGCATGAAGTGAAGAAGAGAAATAAGAGGAGGGAATAGAAATCCTAAGGTTCTAAGTACATACACACCCACCTGTAAGGTCTTCAAGCAAACACCTCCAAGATGGTTTTCAAGCTCCAAGGTACATGGATCTAAGGTTGAGATCTTATTTCAATGGTTAGATGGGGGGATCTATGAGTGAAAGGGAGCTAAAAAATGGGAGAAATTTGCTGGAGAAGAAGAGAAGAAAGAGGGAGAGAGAGAGAGAGAGAGAGAGAGAGAGAGAGAGAGAGAGAGAGAGAGAGAGAGAGAAATGAGAGGGAGAGTATGGAAATTTGCTAGAAAAGAGAGAGAGAGAGAGAGAGAGAGAGAGAGAGAGAGAGAGAGAGAGAGAGAGAGAGAGAGAGAGTAAATAAGCTCTCTCTTGGATAGGGAAACCCATAATGAAAAATAGGGTGATATAAACAAAGTTCATAGACTTATAGGTTTGGGGTAAGGAAGGGTAGTGTGTGGGTGGTGGGTGGCGTAGGATATGGGGGTTTAGGTAGTGTATGGGTGGTGTGTGTTGGAATTTACACAAAAGAGGGTGGTCACCTTGAAAAACATACCCTCCACACTAGGTGGACCACATGATCATGCTCAAAGGCTATAAATGAGATGCACACAACTTATGATTCACACGTCGGATGGACGTACAAGACGCGGCGTTGGAACCGCGACGACGATGCGGTCGCAATGGCATAGGTCTTAAGTCAATCCGAGTCGGGCCTACATGACCGGACTTAAGAATGACCATAAACACTATCTGAGGGTCGCGGGTCACCTGAATTCGACCGGTAAGACTGTGGGACCAAAATGAACTAAATGCATACTCACACACACAAATGCACACATGCGAACTCAGGTTGGATCTCATATGGATAAACTTATATTGACCCCTCCTCTAAGTTTGCAGATTTAATGAAGTCAGAATTCAAAATGAGTATGGTTGGTGAGCTAATTATTTCCTTAGTATTCAAATGAAACAACTCAAAGATGGGATATTTATTTCTCAAACCAAATATGTTATGAATCTAGTAAAAAGATTTGGTTTTGAGAATGGTAAAAACTTTTAGACACCCATGAGTACAACACTCAAATTATCTAAAGATGATTTAAGTAAAAATGTTAACCCTTGTATTTACCGTAGTATGATTTGTAGTCTACTGTATTTAACTGCCAGCAAACCTGATATTTCCTTTAGTGTAGGCATATTGCTAGATATCATTCTAACCATAAAGAATCTCATTTGTCTACGTTAAAAGAATAATCAGATATGTTGTTTTCATGACTAACTTAGGCTTATGGTATCTTCATGATACATCATTACAAATTACTGGATATACTGATGTTGATTGCACAAGTATTGTCGATGACAGAATATCTACAAGTGGTGGATGCCTTTACATGGAAAAATACCTTGTTTCTTGGATGAACAAGAATAAAAACTCAGTATCATTATCCACCGCAGAAGCTGAATATATTGCGGCAGGAAATGTATGCACGCAACTGATGTGAATGCGTATGTTAGCAGACTATAGTATTGATCAAGATACCATGAATCTATACTATGACAATATTCATGCTATAAACAGATCCAAAAATCATATTCAACATTCTCGCACAAAACATATTGACATATGATATCATTATATTCGAGAATTAGTTGAAAATAAAACTGTCATGCTAGAATACATTAATATTGAGAAACAACTTGCAAACATTCTAACAAAACCACAAGACAATGTCAGATTCTCCAATCTAAAAAATGATATTGGTTTATGTTGCATTAATTGATTAATCTTCCTTTATTGCATTTTGTTTATTTTTTTTCTTTTTTTAAAAATATAATTGCATGAAAAGGAAAAATATAAAAATAAAATTTTTGAGATTTTTTTTCAGCTAGCCCATAGCTGACCAACTAGTTTGTCTAGCCGAGCACCCACTCGGGCTAGCCAAATCGGGCATGGATTGAACAAAGGGGGAAATTTTCAAAATTGCTCATTTCGACTTCATCTTCTTCGGCTTGCTAGTGCTTCCTTCGGCCAACCCATCTTCTTCGACTCGCTAGTGCTCATTTTTGAGATTTTTTTCCAGCTAGCCCATAGCTGACCAACTAGTTCGTCTAGTCGAGCACCCACTCGGGCTAGCCAAATCAGGCATGGATTGAACAAAGGGGGAAATTTTCAAAATTGCTCATTTCGACTTCATCTTCTTCGGCTCGCTAGTACTTCCTTCGGCCAACCCATCTTCTGAGCTTCCTTGTAAGTGATTTATTTACTATTTCCTTCTAGATTTAAGTTGCTAGTTGTGCTTTATTTGTGAATCTTGCAATTTCTTTGAATCTATAACCTTTATTTTGGCAGGTTTGCTCAAAAAATTTGATTTACTCAAACCCATCACCCACTTTGTTATTATTTGTTCATTTTCTTTAATGAAACATCGGATTAAATGTACCATTTGTAGACTGCATTCTAGTTCCTCATCCTGCTCTGTTACTCGAGTTGTGCAGTCCGTACATGCACCAGAGGATGATCTAGAGAATGTATGGGATTTTCGCTCTCGGAGCATCATTATTGAGTGATCAGTTAATCTTGATCATATTGCTCAATATGGTCTATTTAATCTTTTCTACGAGGTAGGATGGGAGAATATTCAAAAATGGGGTGGGGCGACTTATCGATCCATTGCACAAGGGATGTACGCCTCCATAATTGAAGTTTCGTCCAATAATCTATCATTTAATATTCAATTTATGGAATAAAATATCACCATAACAACCTCCATCATATCATCTGTTATGGACATTGAGATGACGGATGACGGGTTACCTATCACACCTCTTTTTAAAGATATGTACACTTCAGAAAGAACTACCATTACCTGGGTGTTATGTGGATTTAATGCCAAATGGAAATCCGGTAACTCTCTCCCCACTTATAATTTACTTCCAAAATATCGCGTTCTTCATCGCATCTTTACATCTAATGTTTATCCAAGGGCTGAGAATAAGATTGATTTTACTCCCTTCATGAGGCATATTATGCATTCTGTTGCATCCGTTATTGGCATTTATTTTTTATCTTTGATATCTCATTTGATTATTTAATATTATCTTCATCCTCATCATGGTTCCATTCCTTTTGCATTTCTTATGACTTCCCTTGCTTTGCTATTTAATGTCCAAATTCCTACGATCTAAGCACCAGAATCCAAACTTCCCTTTGGTAATCCAAACTTAAACATGATGAAGTTAGATCTGATGCCTGAGCAGCAATGCAATTAGGAAGAGGATCCTAAAGGTGATATCAACATGTATGACATATTTGCTAACTTAGAAGAATATGCTAATACGAATGACTCAGATTTCCAACTTTCACAATTCTTTGATAGGTTAGAGAGTTTAGAGAGGAAGGTGGATGCCTTACATGTATCAAAGGAATCATTACATCAGACTCAAAAATAACATATGAAGTACATGAAAAAGTATTTTCATCGTTTCAATCGAAGTTTTAGAATTAACGATCTTAAGATGGCTGCACCCAATGTTTTAAATATCGTTATTGTGTAATGTATGGCACCCTTGGGATATGGATACATATCGGTTATCACATGGGATATATCAGTTGTATCGTGTAATGTATTATTGTTGTTGGGAAACATGGGAACATTAGGAAATTGGTCGATTTTTTTAATGAAACTTCAGGGATTGTTAAAAAAGACATTAATACACACTTAAAAATCAAAACATTACAAAAAAAGTGCACATAATAGGGGCTTCCTTTGTATGGGGTACTAATATATGCGATTTTCAACTGAACTGATGTAAGTATGTTCAAGGTCTATTCATATAATTTATAAAAATTAGAAGAGATGTATGGAAACACAAGTAATACATTTAAAACAAAAAGAACAATAACTAGATTAGGTTACATACATTTTTAAATGTGTTTAGATATAAGGATTGTAACTAATTTGTGAGAAATTAAGTAATTTTAATTTTTCTCAATTTTCCGTAACTTGACCTATCTCCCCCAAATCTTAAAATTGAAGTTCCAAATTCATGATTTTTCATGGAAAACATGAAGAATCATAGATTTGGAACCATTTACATTGGTTTAACGTGATTTACAATAAAAACATGGATCAAAAATTGAAAATGCTCACTGGATCGAATAGGTGGGATATATCGACACCACCTGTACATTTCATATTGAACAAGTGGGATACAAGATATATTGTGGGATATATTGGCTAATATCATTGATATTTAAAACACTGGCCGCACCATCCTCCTTTGGTTCTGACTGATATATATATTTTTAGTTATGGTCTGTAATAACTTTTATTCTCTCTTTGGATTACATGCACTCTTAGATGGTTTTCCTTTACGCACATTTGAATATTAATCTTTATGTAACTTAATAACTGCATATCCTTATTTTATATGCTCTTATCCTTGATATTCATGTTACATACATCATTTAATTCTTTCTTCCTTTGTCAACTTCTAACAAAAAGGGGGGAGAAATGGTTATGGATATATGAGCACAACACCACAACACTTGAATGAATATCTAGCACAACACTTGCATACATAAATTCTATGGAATTATATTTTTCTACATGTGATAAAGTATTAGATGGTGTATGTGTGTGTGTGTGTGTGTGTGTGTATGTAATGCTTGTTCTAAGGAGGAGCATTAAGATCATCAAGATATGACATCACTGGTGGTGTACATATGTTCTTTTAATCCGGAGCTTATATTAGGATGATGAGTTTGTGAGAAGTTGTAATATTTTATGATGAGTTGTATGATTGTAAAATGAGTTGTTTTTTGTCATAAAATTAACAAAAGGGGAGATTGTAAGGGCTTATATTTAAAGCACCCTCAATGTTGTCAAATTTTGTAATCTTGGATGGATCACAAACACGAATGAATATACTCTTTGATAACTCATGAAGAACTCGTAAAGGCTTAATCAACATCTGCCTTAAAAGCTTTACACGGTTCAAAAATTAGAACGCTTTGTATGTGTCAACCATCAAGTGGTATAACCTTAGATTGACCCTAGGTTAGGTGTATTTACATGATATCATGATAACATATGATTCTAAGTAAAATACACTGGAGTTAGGCCAACTCAACCTTAGTTTGGCCAGCCTAACTACATTTGGCCAACCTAACATAATTCAGGTAACTATATAGTAAGAAAGATATTTTTCGAAGAAATTTCGGCCAACTCAACATGTCTGCTTGGTTAGCCCGAAGTATGTTCAGTCAAGTTTTTAGTAAGATAAGATTTCAAATCTCATGGAGATTTGGCCAGCTGAATTTTGGCTTGGGCTAGCCAAATTTTTGAAAGATTTGATCTCGCAAAATCTGAAGAGCCATTGGAACGCAATCGTTGGAATTCAGTCAACCAAAATTTTAAATCCTTTGGCTATATATAGATGCTATCTCTCACTCATTCAAGAAATAAAAATTAGAGATCCATCTTCTCAAGAAAAGAGTGAAAGTCCAAGCCTCTTTAAGCTATTTGTGCTGTAATTCTTATATTTGATTTAGCTTATTCTATTCTCTTTCCCAAGTTAGTTTAATATTTTTTAATAGAGTAATTCATACTCTACTTGAGAATTAGAGAATCGAATTTATAACATTAAGGTATTATTTTTTACATTAAAAATATATTAGATCCTTATATTGTTTTTGGGTTGAACACATATACGGCTATACCATATCCCAAGAAAGAAGATCGCTGCAATGAAAGTACGGTTACATCTTCGACTTGCCAATTGAAGATAAATACTGTATTTTATTTCATTTTATTTTGGATTTTTTTGAGATAGGCAAAAAATCTCAGCGAATTATTTTATGGTGAGCCCATGAAAATCATAAAGAAGGTTTTGTTTTGATAGCCCATGAAAATCACACGAACTGTATTAAGTTGTTAAGGTGACCCTGTGAAAACCTTAAAATAGTGAAAGACAAAATTACAAGGGTAGTAATTTTAGGAGTGGAGTAGGTGTGGGGTTTAAGCATCAAACCACTATAATTGCTTGTGCATTGTGGTGATTGTTTAATTCTTTATATACTTTCCTTGTGATTGATTGTTTAATTCTTTATATACTTTCCTTGTGATTGATTATCTCTTTCTAAGTTTGATATTTTGATCTCAAAGACGTCATGAAATAATGTGGTCCTGCCTAAATATTTTAGGTGAAAGTTGTCTTATGAACAATTTGAAATTAAGATTTCAATACTCTAAGAAATTGAGAGTATTTATTTTATTATTCCACATTATATCGAAATATTTTGTATTGTTCGATTCAACCCCCCTGTAGGACATCTATAGATTGTACTTTAAAATTATATATATATATATATATATATATATATATATATATTTATTTATTTATTTATTGTAAATATGTATAATATTTGTTCAATATTTATTTTTAATCATATTGCAAATTTCATTGGGTTTCAAATAATAATAAAAAATACAGGTTTCAATGGAAAAAAAATTACTAGCTTTTGGTACTGGTTGCACGACTTTTATGAGCACTTCCTAAATAAGGAAGGATTCAAAACCGTTCCTAAATAAGGAAAAATAATATTCCCAAAATTAAGAAGGGTTTAGAACTGTTTTGAAATTATCGTTTTAAAAATTTGTGACAATTTTCAATCGTTGCTAATTTTTTACAACGCCCTATTTAGGAACGGTTGAAAACCATTCCTAAATGGTTCAACTCAACCATTCCTAAATATGGATTTTGGTGTAGTGTCAATTCTGGATATACATATATAAGTGGAGTTTTCCACTAATTGATGTGGCAATTCAAGCTTCATAAACAATCCACGAGTATAAGAAGATACTCATGTGTAATATGTAAGTGTTTATATAAGATAAATGTTGAGCATCTAATTTGAGGATCGATTCCAATAACTAACACAAGTAATCATGAAATAAAACTATCAATTATCAGTTAAAATTTAAAGGAAAAATATCACTTAAACTAACATAAAAGCGGTAAGCCTAAGGGGAAATGTTGTCACCTTACGAGTTGAATCGCCATCTAATGTTGCTAGAAAGTGTGCTCGCCCTTAGAATCGAATCCTACCATGAATTCTAGAATTGTATGGCTAGATTTAAGTTTAATGCACTGTTTTGAAGAAGAAACAAAAGCATTGGATTTGGGGGGTATTATCTTATTCAAACATATTAAAGAGAATAAACATAGAACAATCATTGTATTATTATTGCTGAGTTCATTTAAATCCCTCCAGTGTCCCTTGATTCCAAGATAGATCATTTGAAATACATAAATTAGAATTAACAAAGTTTATATGTTGAATCTCAAATTCGCAGCATCTCGACAGTTGCTTCGATCATCTCCCTAGGAGGAATGTCATATTGATGAATGCATCCTCTTTTAAGCTTGTCCTTTATATAAAGGAGAGCTTGGAGAAATATAGATTTCATCAGACGATTTTGGCAGCACCTCGTTCTCTTTTAGGACTGGTCACATAGTGGTCTAGTTGCGCTACCCACACAACCAGTTTGTTTGTTACGCGGTCCATGCAATCAATTAGTGGGTTGTGCGGCCTGTGCAACCGATCTTCTTCTTCGCTCCTCACCTTCAGTCTTCCTCCAGAGCTCTACTCCTCTTCCAGAATTCTTCTACTACTCAAATGAGAGGGGGAGTGGGGTATTTATAGGCTTTCACATGTGTCAACCCTTGAACTTTGCACCATGGGGCCCACTTTGCATTAGATCTGACTGTTTATCTCGATTATTGACCGTTCTTTATTACGCTTCCCACGCAATAGAGAATTTGGTTGCGTGACTCGCACAATGAGTAATTAGTTGTGCGATCTGTGTAATCTGCTATGAACATATTAGGCTATTCGTGTCATCTGCGTAACTTCTACTGGTTCCGCGATTCGCGCAACTACCAAACAGATCACTTGATTCTTTTTCCATTCCTTCCCTTTTATGTTTAGTTTTTGATCTTTAACCTTTCTTCATGATTTTTATGCTCCAAAAAATACCCCCTTGATCCGTTCTTTGTTCCCCTGAATCAAAGAATCAGGATCAATTTTCTCAGAATTCTGTATTCGCCCGAGTTCGGTACTCAACCCAAATTTTTATAAATAGTCCGTTCAATTTCATTTCTTCACTTCCTCTCATTGCAGTCAGACCCCGTTTCTCTGGTTTCTCCTTCGTGCAACCGATACCTGTTGCGCAACCCAAGTAACGATTTTTTCGTTCGCGTAAGTACTTTGGCCATTGCGTTGCCCGCGCAACCTTGAACCCGTTGCGCGACCCGCGCAACCATCACCTTTGGTTAACTTTCCATACTTAGCCAAATTTCTCAATTTCTCTAACATGGCCCGCACCAAAAGAGCTTTCATTGCTATCAATCCTCCCTTCGATCAACCTTCTCATCGGGAATTGCCAAATCCTGAACCTTTCCAAATCGGAGCATCTTAGGCAACAGTATCACCATCATCTCCAACTAAACCTTCACATAAGTGATTCAAAATGACAGCCAGGTGCCCTGCTTACATAAAAGAGCTAGTACTCCCCATCTTTGACTTCACCCAATGTATTGAAACACTGTCATCTCCCATCCATAGAGCCATAGCGAGGGGTGATCTTAAAATACCCCCGAAACATGGTTACGAATACGATTGGGAAGAATGGTTGAAGACAACGGAGCATCATCAGACGATCAGCCAAAGGCCGCTTGTTAGAGAAGATACTCCTCCCCCTTCTAGACCAAAGAAGAACCATAAAAATAAGGCTCAGGAGTTTCAAGTGAAGATCAAAGAACACAACAGGAAGAAACTCTATAATTCTTGGGAATCAGTTCGTGCTGTTCAGGGTATCATAAAATTTGACAACCCCTATAAGCAGGGCATCGTAGTGATTCTGGTCAGTATCCACCACCACCACTCCATGTTAATTTGTGAGCCTAAGGATCATCTAACCGTAGAAAGATTGGCCTACACAGTCTTGGTCGTTCAAGGAACCAAGATTGCTAGAAGGCATTCTGCGACCGGTGAAACCAAGATAGAAAATTGGTGATATTCATTCCATGATTTTCCTCGTCCCTTCCTATGACCTTCATAGTCTATATCCAACATGCTTTTACGAAACACTTAAGCAGTGTTTTAGCCATCGTTGCCTCATTTGGAGCCCAGAGGAATTCAGAATGAGAGGCCTTCTGACTCCATGCAATTACTATTCTGAATGGGCTACCGCAGTTTTGGAAAAACATGGAAGGACTTTATCAAAAATCAATATTTTCACTATGATTAAAGCAACGTCACATCCCTTTTTCAAGGAATCTTCCATTTTGAAAGCTTTCCTCAACTATTGGTATCCTTCTACTAATTCTTTCCATTTCCTCGAAGGCAAAATGAGCATCACGCTTTGGGACATTCACAGGATTACCGGTTTACCGATAACTGGAAAATTCTTTAATGAATTTATCCTCACTAATGAGGATCTTGCCTTTGTCTCTTGGCCTGATCACATTCCTTCTATCCCAGAATCAACTACCTAACTTTTTAGGGAAATGTCCAAATTTTTGAATATTCATAAGATTCAGCCCATGTAATGGTTGGCTCACTTCAGCAGAGCTCTCCAGTAATTTTCCTTCTTCTTCAAATAATGCCTCTATCACTCCTTACTACATATTCTAATTTCATTTACTTATATCTTTTTCTTTTAGGTTTAATGACAACCACTCTCGAGAGCTTGAATGTCTCCGGAAGGGTATAAAAGATCGTGCTGAATATTCTATTTATGGGGAGCTCGCAACATTCATTTCTTATTAGTTAAGTGTAGTGGTCCTCCTAAGCTCAAAGTCAGCAGATGTTATCCGCCCTTCGTTGTTTGTAGTCATAGGTGCCATGACTGAAGGAGTTAAATACTCTCTTACCCCTCCTGTTCTGTGCTCGATTTACAGAGGTTTTAGAGAGATTACTTTCCAAATAAAAATCCCCTCTGTCGGTTCCACTTCAACTTATATGCCCTAACACTACTTCCTTGGCTGGCTTGATGTTTATTTCCCGTGGACTTTCGAAATACCGAAAAAGGCTTACGTCCATCCCTCTCAAGTCCCCCTTTGGTTTTTCCAAAAGAGATCTATGGAAAAAAGATGCCATCTCTTCTGATGACAAGATAAATTACTTTCATTTTAGCCTGTCTCGTTATACTGTAGACACAGAGAAACCCGTCATGGCATCACTTACCGCGGGAGAAAGGGGATTCTTTTTATCAATTAGATCATGCAGTCTCCCATCAAGGGAAGGGACAGAGTTCTGGCGAGAGTCATATTATCCTAGTCATTTTTCCTGTCAATTCAGCTTCGATGAGACGGTTCCAAAAGATTGTGGGCTCGTTACTCGAAGAATGCGGAGCTACAACATTGGCCCATTTAATTGGGCAATGGTTTGGAAGCAATTATTAGATCGAGCCAATTCTTCCTTCATCATTCCGGGCTGTGATCATACTCCTAGGGCTTTATATAACCATATGAGGTGGTGGGTGCACCAGTCATACTTGGTAAGAAAAGGTCTGCCAGCGACTAGGCCCGTATGGCTTCCACCTCCTAGACTTAAGGGTCGCATCATTGAAGATGGAGTCGGTTTCATAGCAGAGACCAGTCATGCCCCTTGTACTGGTCAAAACTGTGTCAAGATATCTATGGATGAGCCTATTCGAGAGAAGAAGCTTGACAATACTCTCGAAGGATGGATAGCCTATGGTGACACTTGTGAGTTTGAACAAATTCCTCTCCATCGTCCATAAAGAGGAGTTACAGAAGACAATTCCCCTCAGCCAGAGAATATCGCCAATCCTCAAGATCAACCGACTTCTTCTACCCATCCTCAACAACAACCAACTTCTTCTCCTGCCCTCAGGACCATCTCTCCATAACAACAACCAACTTCTTCTCCTGCCCCCAGAACTATCTCTCCTCAACAACAACCAACTTCTTCTCCTATGACAGATCTTGGGTGCGCGTCTAGGCTTCTCCTCAAGGAGGGGCCACTGCCACCACTTCCCCATTTTTGGCTACTGTAGACCCTTAACCAAAGGGCCACCCATCCCTTCCCTCTAAAGGAAAATAAGTCCTTATTGAAGAGTCTAGTGAAGGAGACTCAGATGGTGAAAGCTCAACTTCTACGTCTGGACATACTATTTCTGATGAAAACGAGACAGAGGGAGAAAACCAAGATGATGATTATGAGGAGGGGGAAGTCAATATTAGCGATGAAGATGATATAATTGTAGAAGATGATACTGCCATTGAAGTACATATCCTTCCAACCTTTGAGATTGTTCCTGCAAAAACTTTGCCCATTACAGGGGGAGAAGAAGATGAACCCCTAGACTATGGGGAATACAGTTATTCACCATGTAAGCAAATCTTACTATCCTTGTCTACTTTTGTTCTTTCCTCCTTTCTTGTCTTACATATTCTATTCTAGGTGGTCATGTTGTAAATACGGAGGTGAAAAATATTTCTCCTTTAGATCTTCCCCCTGTTGCACCAACAACATCGAGATTCTCTATGCCTTCGCGAGCGGTGGCATGTGAAATTGTCTTTCCCGCAGATTCAACTGATTTACCAACCCCCACCACTGTCGCTTCGAGTACTGAAATTCGAGCTCCATCTTTTGCAGAGATGGTAGAACCTGAACCTTCTCTAGCAAGAGAGACGTAACTACTTACTATTTTGGTACCAGCATAAGGTATGTCCTTTCTCTTGTTTACACTTTTTATATTTCCTACACATAAAATTTTTACTAAATCTTTATATTTCTCATTTCTTAATAGGAAATTTACCACAGAGTGGTGCAGCAAGTTCTAGTTCTATTGGAACTTCATCAAATGTGTTATCCTTTGAGAAGGTTTTTGTTTACAAACTGGCAATGATCAGGAATTCCATATTTGCTATTGTCAAGATGTTCAAAGATCTTGATCAATGGTCAAATCTAGCCGTTGCTCTAGATGTCTTGGATAGTGCTACGTGGATGGCTAAAGTTGATATTTCTTCCATATGTGATGCTCTTTTGAGATTCCATAATTCGATAGCTATTTTGTCGTTAGTTAAAACTCTGATCATCCCGCTTGAAATTTTGGAGTATATGAAGTAGCTTGCGTACTCCAAAGAGAAAGTTTCTCAAATTGCTCCCATTGTCTCTCGCCACGATCAAGAACAATTATCTTTGTGAGAGCAATTGAAGACTTTCACTGATAACAAAGCAGCTATTCAGTATCGCATTACTCTTTTGAAGAAAGAAATCGCTCAGTTGGAAGAGCAAAGTCTGAAGGCAAATCTGAACATTGAAAGAGTACAAGAAAAGATGCAGTGTAACCTTCATTCTGTGGACTCTGAAAGTTCTAAATTGGCTAAGAATGAGGAACTGATTGCCTCTTTGGAAGAAAAGCTAGCTTCCTACCAGGATGATTTCGAATGCTTGATTGGAACATGCGGCTGCTCAAGTCAATCTTCAAGAAAATTTGCAACAATACTTAGCAGTGTTAGGCATTATAGTAGAACTATGAGACGTATAACTTTAATTTTTTCTCTTTTTGCTACTATAAATGCTTTGATAATGATACTTTTTCTTTGTTTATGTGATGTTTTGATTGATGCATTATGATGCATTATGCTTCTTCTTTTTCTAATCCTCTTATGACTTGTTGTAAGGGATTTCCTAGACGATGTTCTTAATCCTCTTAATTGACGGTGCTAAATTTAGTTTAGTCAGTTACACACAGTTTAAGCTCTTGAGTGGTGGAGCCCATGTAATTTTTTACACTCTTGAGTAGTGGAGTCGGGTCTCACGTGATGGTCTTTGTAACTCTTAGGAGTTTACTAGACTTCTCACACCCTGGTGAGTTCACAAACCATGATCCATCAGAGGGGCCCAGTGAAGCTACTTGGACCGTGAACTCGGTTGGAATTACGCACAGGGTTGTCCACAGTAACTCTCTAGAGTTCACGGGGCTCGCAAGGTGACCTTTAGGGTACTAAATCTAGGGCTTCCAGTCCATCGATGAGTAGGTTTAAGCCCTTCCTCACAAGTTAATACTAAAATTAAGCCATAGATCTTACGGGTCTTACGCATGGTTGACCTATCTATGGACATGGCCAAAGAGCTCATACTGTGGCCTACATTTTCTTCGTCTGCTAGGTCGAGCCCATTCACGTGAGGGCATTTTCCTTCATTCCCCGTGATGCTGTCGGAAAGCTATATAGATGACATTGGTCTCACGCGTGACTAGCCGTTGAGGACTTTTTGGCTTTTTAAGGCTTTTGGTCACTGGCTCCGTTAGCTGCCCGCATGGGTATGCGTATGATGGACTTCATGGGCTTTTTAGGGCCACTGGCTTCTCGTCGCTTCCCGAATGGAAAAAATGATAGGTCTTAAGCGTAGTTGGACATTTTAGGGCTTAGTTAGGTTGCTTTAAAAAATGATAGTAGGTAACCATTGTTGTCGCGAGGATGATAAGCATCTCTGACTGAGATTGATATGTCACCACTTCTACTAATATCTTCAACGATAATCATATGTGTTGTTTATAATATATCAGCTTGGTGACGATACCATTTTCGACAGAATTTTGCAGAACTCGCTTGATGATGACGATGGGCCCTTTCTTTTCACAATACTTGTTGGTACATAGTCCTGATATGCTTGTAAATTTCTTCTTTATTCATTCATCTGACAATACATGGCCGTAGTCTTGCTTATTCTTGCCCCCTTTTGATATAGAATCATTATTCTGATAATATTTTGAATCAAAATCAGTAGCATCTTCAGGGGTGGTATATTTTAATGAAGCGAGCACTGATTGGTATACCGATACCTTGTCCATCTTAATCCATGACTCTGTATGCGTCATTAGAGTACACTTCCCTTATTATGTACGACCCGTCCCATTTAGGCTCGGATTTGCCCCCTGTCTTCAATTTTCTTCGGAGCCATTTCAGGATGTTTGACTGTTTTAGGATCCTCTCTCAATAACTGTTCAGTTTTAACCATATTCACTGATGACTATACCCCCAATCCTTGAAATTTCCTTTACTTTTCCTGATCAATCCCAATTGGAATTTGAATTCCCTTCCCATGATTTAATCCAGTGGGTTTGTCATAATCAAAACCCAGGTTTCTCATGATTTTCTTACTTGCCAGGTTATATTTTTTAAGATCTTGTGGTGTTAGCCTACCATGGTACACATTATGCTTGGTCTCTTCTTTTATCTTCACTTCCACCGAGGTGTAAAATTCTATTAGTTTTGGGTATTTTGCGCTAGCCTTGACTTGAAATCTTCCCGGAGTGGCTGTAAATGGCTTACTTCTTTTAACATGCAACAATGGTACTGTATAATTAAACTGTAAAACTTTCAACTATTTAGGTGATAATAAGGTTAGCGGTGGTGGCCCTGGTTGTCTTAGATGTTTTGGTACAAAATAAAATTTCTTCTTTGCTTCTGTAGTCCTAGATGATTTTGTCTTTCCTATTTCTTCTTTCATCGCTTTTCCTTGAATGTCCTTTAAGACTTCACTTTCATCATTCTTCCTTCCTTCTTTAGCAAACCCTTTATAATAACTGGCATCAGCAAAGGACTCGGCCTTTGTATACGACTTCGCGTTAGCCATTACTTTATACTGTATCCCACCTTTACAGTATTTGAAACACTGATGCAGAGTAGAGAGTACAATACTGTACTGGTGTATCCATGGCCTTCCTAGGAGAAGATTGTATTTCGTTACTGTGTTTATAACGTGGCATACGACATCAGTGACCAACTCTCCCATTTCCAACATCACTGTAATTCTACCAATCGCACGTTACCCATCTTGATTGAATCCTTGCATCATCATTCCACTAGGACGTAGATCAGAACGACGATAACCTAACTTACTCAACATTGAAATTGGCAAAAGGTTCACTGCAGATCCATTATCTATCATAATCCTCTTAACCTTCTTAACACGAATATAGCCTTTTATCATTAATGGCCTATTAAGCTCTATCTCGCAGATCAAATCATCATCGGAGAAGGAAACTACTGGTTGACAGTCTTCTTACTCGTTGTGCTCTTCACGTCCCATCTCTATCAGTGAAGTTTTTCTGACATCGTGATTGGATAATGCTTGGACCAAGCTCTGCCAAAATTCTTCTGACAACTTAAGCACATCATAGATGCTTAGTCGAGCCGGTATTCCCTTCAAATGACTTATTACATCATAAGTCACCTTTGTCGTCTCATTCTTCTTTTCTTTCTTGTCATCATCGCCCTGCTTGTCAACGAATTTTCTTATAATCCTTGCTTTCTGCTTCACAAGGCTCATTATCTTCTTTCCTAATCGCAACGTAATCACCGGTACCTTCTTTGTCGCCTTATGGTCCTCTTTCTCTTTCATTTCCTGGACCTTTTCTCGGATCATGAGCATATTAACCGTCGCTATTGTACCCCTTTCTTTTTCTTTCCTAATTACTATTTCACCCTTGTCTATCATTCGCTGTATTATTCATTTCAA
This sequence comes from Magnolia kwangsiensis, assembly GCA_037074715.1. Classification (NCBI taxonomy): domain Eukaryota; kingdom Viridiplantae; phylum Streptophyta; class Magnoliopsida; order Magnoliales; family Magnoliaceae; genus Magnolia; species Magnolia kwangsiensis. The sequence goes on from CM073578.1 coordinate 78,989,445, forward strand.
TGTATAACAATTCTTCGTCGGATGTCCCACCAGACGATGATAGTGGCAAAAATCTCACTATCTAGTTCTTGTCACATCTTCAGGGCATTTGGGCTCTAGTAATTTTATCGCATCAGCTTTCAGCAATTGGTTCATCATAGGAACAACATCTTCTCTATCAAACATGAACCGTTTGTGCGAATTGAACATTTTGGGCCTTTTACCACTGTATCTATTTCTTGACTGATTTCATTCTTCTTTCCATTCTGGTCTTTTATCTCTTGAGTCTCTTGCATCTTTGCTTCCCCTTTCGTGGTCAATGGTATTTGCGCTCAGCCTATTGGATGCCCTTTTGGGTGTCTCAGAGGGAAACATTGGCATCTTTCGAGTCATCACCTTTAAAACGTGAGCCTTAGTGGCTAGGTCACAGAAAGTTCTGATATCAGCGCTGGTGAGTCCAAACGTGATCCCTGTTTCCATGAAATTCAGACACATCTTAACCTATTCCTTTTCTTTCGGCAGCTGTCTGCACAAAGCTCTTAATGTCTTCCACTTGTCTATAAACTTTTCTACCAGCTCTCCTTCTCTCTGTTGCACAGAAGCCAACTTCGTAATACTAACATCACGCTCTAAAGAGAAGAAATTTGACATGAAGGTGTCCTGCATTTGTTCCTAGGTATGTATCGACCCCAGAGCTAAGCTGGAATACCATTGGAATGCTTTGTTTGTCAAAGATGATCCGAACAATCATAAGCAATATTGCGGTATTGTAGAAAAGTTCCCCATGCTAGTAATGAAGTGCATTAAGTGTTCTTCTGGTGATCCCTCCCCATTAAACTTTTGAAAATATGGATGCTTGAAATTGGCTGGAAATGGGATGTCCCTGGATGCTGGACGTGGTGATGGGTGTGGCTAACATGGAGTGTGTGTACTGACATGGGTGTGTACTAACAAGCTGACAATATATATATATATATATATATATATATATATATATATATATATATATATATATATATATATATATATATATATATATATATATATATATATATATTATTTGAGCTTTGGGGGTGGTCCACTCATGCAGGCCCCACCTTGATGTATGGGGCTAATCCACGCCATCCATCCCATTCCCCAACTCGTTTTAGGCATTGAACCAAAAAATGAAGCCAATCCGATTATCTGGCGGGCCATAGTATAAAAAGTAGTGGTTCTTACCATTAAAATGCACTTTGAAGTTTTCTATACACCAAAATACCTCAGATATTGGGCTCATTTAGCCTGTAATGAGCCACAGGATTCAATGGATGGAGTGGATCTGATCGATGTGGGCCCCACCTAGGAAAATCTGTAGGAAAACATTTTTTAATAAAACTAACTAATAGTAGAAGCGCCTGTTGCTGTTGTTGCGCTGTGGACAGGCAGGCAGGGACCATGGGTCCCAGCCGTGGGCCCCACTGTGATGTGTTTGAACATCAACACCGTGTGTTTGGTTGGCCCCCTTCCACATATGCCCCAAAAATCAGCCGTACTCAATGCTCAGGTGGCCCACATCACAGGAAACAGTGATGATTAAATGTCCACCATTGACACCCTGTTGGGTCACAGAAGTTCTGAATCATTATGAAATTTTTCTTTCCTCTTCATCCAGCGTCTGTGTGACCTTATCAACGTTGGATGGAAGATAAACATGGTGGGCCCTACGTGGGACCCACTGATGTATGCATTGTATCCCACACCGTCCCCATGCATGGGAGGGACAACTGGCGTACCTCACTCCAGCTACATTGCTACTGGAGTGGCGTCACCAAGTTCTATGGGTCCCACTTGTATCATTCACAACTTCCATCTATGGGACCCACCATGATGCATGTGTTGCGTCCAAGCTGGCTAACCATTTTGAAAGCTTGTCTTGAGGCTTAAAACTAAAAATAAGACAAATCTAGGATCAGTTGGACCACATTACAGAAAATAGTGGATTTGAATGTCCACCATTAAAAACCCTTGGACTACAGGGTTTGGACCGATATGATATTTATTTTCCCCTCTTAATCTAGGTCTTTATAGCCTTATGGTTAGATTGGTTGGAAAAATAAACTTTATAGAGGGCCCTGTGAATTATTTAACCGTAACAATTATTATCTCCATTATTATTTATGGTATGGTCCAAATGATCCTTCATTATGACTCTTTTGGGTATTTGATGAGGCCCATATTGATGTAATTATGGCCCGTTGTTGAGGCCCACCATGATGTATATGAGGTATGTTGTTGAGGCCTACTTTGAATATATAAAGCCCATGTGATGCGGCCCGTTTGATATATTTGACTCAACCCATTTAACTTGACCCAGTTGATTCGGCCCATGATTAGGCCCGATGTGATATATGAGGCCCGATATTAAGACCCACCTGGATATATATGAGGCCCATGTGATGTGGCCCATTTGATGTATTTGGAGCCCTTGGGTCAATGCCCAATGGGATGTACATAAGGTCCATTGTAATGTATGATTCCACCATGGTTTATGTAACAATGTTCACGGCAGGCCGTGCCTTGGGAGCAATAATGGTTTAATGCCCACATTGTAAGGATGATGTTGGTTAAATGTCCACATTGTCACTCTCCCGAGGGCCCATTGATAGACCCATACTTGTAGTGTGTAGGCTGTCTAGGCCCATCTTCGTTATGAACAGATTCTATTATCATATAACATGTTTAGTGTAGATCCATGATTCATACTCATACGCATCATATGTATGCTTGGTATGAGGAGTGACTGATCATAACATATGTCTTCAGGTAGATTTTTTATGGGCTCCCTGATAGGCGGAGTTACTTTTCACGAGTGCGCAGTACGCGCAGGACTATTGCATGTCTGGTAGAGTGATTCATGCACTTGCATTTGTATAATTGTGATTATTGTATGCCCTAGCTATATCAGGGCCATATCCTCCACAGACACATCGTGGATAGTTGAATTGAATACTAAAAATACTATTTCTTACATCGAGGTGCCATAAATGTCCCTAGGTGAAAATTCCTAAACCCGATGGTACCAAAGGATGACTCAAACATCAAGACCGAGTGGATACATGAGTGCGCGAGGGATGTATACCAGTAGGCCGTGTCTCCCACTATGTCGTGGTCGGTTGGAAAGGGGTGTGACCTTACCCGCCTAAGTGAGGGGGCAATTTCTAGGTTGAGTTTGACCAGCTTAAGGAATAGGTCCTCTATCGACGAGCCGGGCTCGATATTGGAAGGTAGCTAGTGAGGTCTCTTTCACTCTCCCAGTTGGGCATTCGGATAGGGGCAGCAAACTGGTGTAGCGTGTACTAGACCCCAGTGATTATCTAGAATGAGAACTGTACTAATATTTGATGAGCTGCATTGATATGTGGATTTGGATGAGTATTGGTATGCTTGAGTTGCATCTCGCATTGCATGACCTTGATATAACTGATAGTATTCATTTCTTGCACCGCATAGCCTTGGTACTACTAATTGCATTCATGTACCCATCGGCATGATTCCGCATTACTCTGACATTGCATTCTGAGCACGTTTATACTCCGCACACACTTACACCACCCTCTAAGCTTTTTATAAGCTTATGCACGATTGATGCGTGTAGGTGATGCCAGGTCGTAGCCATAGCCTCGCCATAGTTGGAGTGTGCAGTCGAGCTTCTGGAGTTTTTGTTATTTTTCTTATCTTATATTTTCCTTTCATACGCATTGTACTCAAATTTTTTTATCATAGTGGATTTTATGATGGTGTTCTTGTGGTTATTGTTCGTGGGTTATGCTTATGGTTATGCTCATTATGAATCAAATCATGTTTGAAATCCTCCTTGTAAGATCCTAGGATCGGAACCTGGTGTATGGGTGCCGAGAACCGAGAATGGGGTACTATGGAGGCTGTCAGTGCTAGATTCGACGATTGAGAATTTTGTGAGCCCAGTTTCCAAGTTTGGGGAGTGATAGGCGAGGTCCCTCCATCACCATTTGAGCTCTCCTTTTCTCTTTCCCTCTCTCTCTTTTCCTACTTTTCATGGTAATGATGATGATGAGGTGTGTGGCTGTAACGCCCTGGAAAAATCTGTACTTGGGCTCGAGTACCAACTCGACCAGAAATTGCGTAGGATTAATTTTTTTAGAAAATAAGTGTAAGTTAGCTAGCGCAACGCTAGAGTAGTTGGGAAATAGTCCCTGATCACTTTAAATACGTTCTACAAGACCCAAAGCGAGTAGAACCAATGACGCTATAATACTCTAAAACCTCGGATCAAACTCTAAATCGGTTTGTTCTCAAGACCTCTTTGAAACTTTGTATTGGATCTAAACCGCGCATCGAAAGTCCGATACCTACAATCTTAGACTGTTATAACCGCCTAGCTGGACTTGACAATCATTCCAAAAATTAAGTCCAACCGACATTCAGAGGCTATTTCATTGAGCCTGGAGTGAAGAGAGTGAGAATAGGGTTAGATTTGGAATTTGAAATTCAAATCTGGCACACGACTTGACGCGTTATTATTAAGCGTTCTGACCGTCAAAATTCAGCCAAATTATACCCTTGGATCAGGAAAAATTTCTATTTCATATCACAAGACTTGTAGACCTGATCTATGTACGATGACCGCTGAACTGAAACTGGACCGCCACGTGCGATCTACGAACACTACAGGTCTGAAAATGCGATGTGAGCGACATCCGACGTGCATGAACTTAAGTCCGATCGCGTTCGGCTAGGGAACCACCAGAAATGTCTTTTTGGACCGAAATAGCCCCGATTTGGTTAGGCATCAAGTAAACATTGTTCCCGAGCCTGTTTTGGGCATATTTTAGGTTATAAAAGGGGCTTAAACCCTCACTTCTCTCACCCAACCGAATTTGCTAGAAACCCTAGCTGGTGTGAGAGAAAAGGTGAGAGATTGTGAGAGAGAGTGAGAGAGAATTTTCTGCTGCTTGCACTACGTGTTGCACGTGCTTAAGCAATGCACCTCAATCACTTTTCCGGCGATTACACCGCATTTCTAGGTAAGAAAAGACCCTAAATACTTGCTGATTTGAGGTTCCGTCATTTCTATAGCGAAGTAGCTTACAGATCTTGTATGTTAGGTTGCCTGTTCGCCGTAGACGAAGCGTATACGCTCCGTTCGAATCAATACGATCCTAGGATAAAAGGTGCGGATTCTAAACGCTTTGATTGATGGTTTTCAACGCTTTCAATGTCGTTTAATAGTAGATTATCGACGGAAACGCCGTTTGACATGTACAACATGCTGTCCGTTTCCTGTTTCGTAAACAGACGAAAAATACGAGATTTAGGGCATTTTAGTCATTTGTAGGAAATACTGTTTTCAACCATATTTTTCTGATGTGATTGACATGGCTTCTTGTCGCATTAGGATACTAGGAATGCATGCATAATTAGTTTGGCGAAGAGATTTGCCTAAATGCGCACTTTGAGTCGGCATACTATATGTAGACTTAAGTGTGTAGTTTAAGTGTTTGTATAAATGTTTGTATTAGTATGTATTGAATTAAATGGTGTTATGAACTAGTTTGAGATTGAATTCTCAAACAATATGCTGATGTAAATGATTTCCTACATGTTGGCTATATGCATGATTTCATTATATGTATGAAATGCATGTGTTAGATGATTTACTTAAGTTGTATGTTATAACATGTGTTAACATGCTCACATTGTTGTATTTCATTTCCATTACTCTTATATGATTGCTGATGTGGATTCATAATTGTTTGGGACTATACCTAGTCCAGGCAGTCGGTAACTGAGTAAATTCGTGGTTGGCTTATCTTTGCCAGGAACGACGCGTCGATGAATGCGAGTCGTGTTTTGGAGTTGGCGGCAGTGGTTAGGCCACACGAGATGTTTTATGCACTTCATGTCGTTCGACTTGAGATGCGCTCGTGCTAGTCGAGCCCGTCAAGTAACCCGACTGGCCATCGTATGTTCACCTTGTATGAGTCATAACTGCTTGAACCTAGGGTACTGAAGTTACCATTGTAAACCTTGTTAACCATGGTACCTTGATCCATAAAGACGCATGAGCCGGGAATGGTGGTATGGGACACCGTGGTAGAGCTGTCAGCCTACGCTGGGGCCACAAACCTCCCCGTAGTGACCAGTGAGCACCTATCACTCGTGAACAGATTATGGTGGTATGGGACACTATATTCTTGTTGTCGGCCTACATTGATAAGGTGATGGGGGAGCGGTGCAACGAGTGCGAACAACAGCCCGGGCAGCCCTTTGTAGGGACCTCGAGTGTATTCTAAGTCTAAGGGAGGCGACGACCCTTCCGTAGCGACGAGAGTACAAGTAGGCCTGTATTGATAGGGTGATGGGGGAGTGGTGCAATGAGTGCAAGCAACAGCCCTGGCAGCCCTTGCAGCGACCTACAAAAATATAAATCGTATGAGATTACTAGGAGTGACGACCCTAGACAGGATCTATGTTAGGATTGATATAAGGGAAGTACCTTAGTTTTCCAATCCTGCTGTTTGAATGGACTAATAATAACTCGATAATCATATCACCATCACATTGCTTGTGCCTGAAAGATGTGGAGCACTGAGCGGTATGCAAGCATGCCGCGGACGCAGATGGTGCCGTATGAGGGAGAATGTCGGTGAGGGCATCCATCATGTCATGTTATATTGCATTAACAATAGTATTAGGAATGTTTGATTTACTGCTTTACTATTATCGCATGATTGATTTGAGAACATGCTAATCTTTGCTCTATTATTCCACTAAGTTAGTTACTCACTCCCACGTTACGGGATGGTGTTTGCAACACCCACCAGACCCTGTCTTAGATGCAGGTGAGGCAGCGATTCAGGAGTCAGAGCCGGATTATGATGAGGATCAGGACGAGTTCTCATATATGCAGTATCACGACGGCTTTGTTTAGGTGGCATGGATTGGCGGGACTACTCAGTGGGACTATTTTGACATTTAATTTTTATTTATTTACATGTATATGAGACTCAGAGATGTATTCATACTTTGGAGACAGTTGAGATCTATTTTGTCTTCCATACAGTGATATGTATATCTTTTAGTCTTCCGCTTGCTTTTATCACTGAATCTGAAGTATGAATTGCAGTTTTGGTATACTTTTACTCATGTGAATGCTTTAACTCAGAAAACATCGAATCATAATCATTTTTGTTGCATAAGTGACGGTCTGGAACTCGGGAGTTGGGTTAATACACGACCCCCGATTTTCAGGGTGTTACAAGTTGGTATCATAGCATGCATGAGATTATACTGGGCCTGGGTTATGGTCACACGACGTATGCCATCGCTTTCTTTGACTTAGGTGGGTGCGAGAAAGGTATAGAAACACTTATAAGATCGCAGATTCGCCAATAGGCAAAGTCTATTCGTATCGATCGCGCGATCGAGTCAGTAACGCATCTAGGGTCGCGTGAAGCGACCTAAGTAGCTCCTAAGTTGTAGGTAGGTGGGTTGAGTTGTTCTTTGAATGGTTATAAACCTGTAAATATGAATCCTTGGGCTTCGGGGCAACCACAACCCTTACATCCAATCGCCAGGGCTCAAAAACCCCGTTTCACCCAATTTCTTCAAAATTTTTCCTCTCATCACTCCATTCTTCAATTATTTCTCTGAATTTTTATGTTAGGCATTGATCCTAATGTAAAAATGATATAAAATCATACTTCGACAAAATTTTACAGTGAATAGTAAAATTTCATGAAAACTGGGCATTAAGCCATTCTAAGTTTGTAATATTTATCAACTAATGGGATAGATGGATGTATTAGCTCCTTCTACCCCAAAATCATATGCTACATGATAGGAAATTACATTCAGGTTTGCAGATTAGCCCCAGAAATCCCCGAATGAAAGTTTGGGCCTTCCTAGGCCAATCTAGAATGAACTAAGGTGGGGCCCATACCAATTTGAGGTCCGTAGGCCAGGGGGGACCCAACCCATGTGGTCCCACCAGCCGGATGGGCGACCGGCCAGCGATGCCATCGCCGATGGGTGGTCCGCACTTGCATTAAATTTTTGGCACGGGGTGTTTTTAGGGTAGGGCACCCCTCCCATGTATGGTCCATCCGTCAAAAACTCCTAAAAGAGGTACCTCCTTCACAAACAGCCCCCTCCCAAGCTCATTTCACATTTTTCCTGCTGCCCTCTCTCAAACCACAGCTCCAAATCCCCTCCAATCCCACCAATTGCTGAAAACGACGCCTGTCCATCCTTCTAGGGTGATTAGTAATCCTCTCCCTCTCTGATTTCATCGTTTGGAGCTCCTACAACCCCCAAAATGAGCTGAAATCGGGTGGAGCTCCATTCCCCTTTATCCTTCTCTTTTCTTTTTGAAAATTCAGCCCTTAGGAGCTTGAAGCATCCCTCTACAATGCCTAGATTTCCTTTTTTCTGTTTGGGCAGCCATTTCTCTACATTTCTCACATTTTTGCATGGATTTTGTTGAAGCCATTTTGGGTTTTTTCTCTCTCTCCACCATCCTCTCTTTGATGGAAAAGAGAAAGACCGCAGCGGATGAGGCTGGGCCTAGTCACCCTGCGGAATCAAGAAGACCGAGGGGTGGCGCCGCTAGCTCAAGCACCGCCGCAAGTCCAAGCACAGCCCGGGAGTTCCATACAAAGCGGGATTTGGATCCCCATGCTCAGATTGGGCGAGTGATATTAGCAGAGATGCCTCACGGTGAATATACTGACCGTAAGGTGTTGTTTGAGGTGGACGTGGAAGGGCGACTCTTCTGTGAATTCCTATTATTCGAGCGCATTGAAGCTGCACATTGGGGTCCGCTCTTTGAAGCCTGCTCTCGTGCTAATGTGAGCACCGTTCGTGCCTTCTACGCTCGTATCCAGAGTCATATATTGGAGCCATTGCAGTTCAAGATTCCCTTTAGTAGAGACCGGATGGCTACGATCGATGTTCGGTTGATAGTGCGACTTTTGAACGTGCTCCTTGGTGATGTTCATCCCAGTGCAAAGAATTTGAGGAGTAGGCGTGAGTGAGATCGCCGTACCAGGTTCCTATGCGGTAGTCTGGTTCTATGGCAGCCTAACAATAGCCTCAAGGTGTCTCATATGTCTAATAATTTACGCCTGTTGCACCACATTTGCACGTTCAACGTGTATTCCAGGTCGACAAATCGCATTGAATGTACGCGCCTTATGGTTGATTTCTTGTATCAGGTGGCCGAGGGAGAAAATGTGTGTATGGCCACTTTCATGTTGCGACAGATTATCCTCATAGCGAAATCAAGAAGAACGTCTGAGTCACTACCTTTTGGCCGGCTTATATGTAAGATCGCGCTTGGGTTTGCTTATAGACTTGGGCCGAAGTTGCCAGTTCTGATTCACTGTATTGATGAGTCTACCATGGTCAAGATGAAGATCGGGTCTCAGTATCATGAGAATTAGCTTGATGAGGATAGCGAGGGCGATTTTGATGAAGAAGAGTATCCAAGTGAAGGAGAACCTGGAGTGGAAGTAGAGGAAGAAGTCCAGGAAGAGGTAGAAGAGGAGGCTCAGGATACTGATGAGAGCCCTCCTCCTTCTGCTCGGGCTACTAGTGATGATCACATTGTCTGAATTGAGGAGAGCCAGGTCACCTTGCGAAGGAAAGTTCAGGAACTTCGAGCTGAGGTCGAGGGTACCAAGGCCGTTATGAAGAGAAAATTCGGCAAGGTGACTTGCACCTTGAAGGCAATCCTGTGCTGCTTGAAGGATAAGGGTGCTCCTCCTCCATCACCCGACTCAGACTAGCGATGAGATTTTAGTTGTTGTTGTTAATAGTTAGTCGTTTCCTGCTTTATGTTGTATAAGCCTGTTAAGGCTAGTGGTTTACTTATGTTGCTGTTGTAGCTTTAACTGTCTTAATTCTCATGTACTTCTTGTCATGATGCCTGTAAGGAGGTATTCCTATTCTCGTGATGGTGGATACTGGATCCACACTTTCTTTGATATCGCATTCCATAGTCAGGCATCTTGGACTACCGACCATTCGTATGGATGAAGTGCGAGTCCTTTCAGCTCATGGAGATTTTTCTGATGCCACCCTAATGTGTGAGGGTTGCTTGGTGGATCTGGGAGGCAGGAAGATGACTCTTGATCTTATCGTCGATCCCTCTCTTGTTTATCTCGACGTCATTCTTGGCATGGACTGGTTGACTGCTGGGAGGGCCGAGATTGACTATGAGACTCGTATGGTGACGGTGTACGAGCCAGAGGGCACGCCTTTCACATTTTCAGTTCGGGTAAATCTCTCCTTCCGCATACTTAGCTACGATTTTTTACTTCGGGACGCTGATGCCCCGATGCTTGAGCATACACCAGTCATTTTTGAATTTGGGGATCTGTTCAGGAAGATCCCTGGTTTACCACCTCGACGAGAGATTGATTTCACTATCGATCTGATGCCTGGTTCCACACCCGTCTCACTGCCGACGTATCGCATGGCACCGTGTGAGATGGAGGAGTTGAGGACGCAGATTGATGGTCTGTTGGAGCTTGGCCTTATTTGACCTAGTGTGTCTCCTTGGGGAGTACCAGTCCTATTTGTAAGGAAGAAGGATGGTTCGATACGATTGTGTATTGATTATCGCAGACTGAACCAGATCATGGTGAAGAACAAGTACCCTTTACCCAGGATCGATGACTTGTTTGATCAGTTGAGAGGAGCGCAGTACTTCTCGAAGATTGATCTTCAGTCAGGATATCATCAGTTGCACATTAGGGATGAGGACGCGCAGAAGATAGCGTTCAGGACCAGCTTTGGCGACTACGAGTTCTTGGTGATGTCGTTCGGTCTCATGAACCCACCAGCCGTGTTCATGGATCTGATGAACCGGGTATTTCAGCCTTTCCTCTATCGATTCATCATTGTGTTCATTGACGACATTTTGATATACTTCAGGAGTCGAGAGGAGAATGAGGAGCACTTGCGCTTGGTCCTAGATACACTCAGACAGCATCAGTTGTTCGCACAGTACAAGAAGTGCGACTTCTGGAAGCAGGAAGTGAAGTTCCTGGGACACGTGGTGTCCAAGGATGGTATGGCAGTCGACCTGTCTAAGGTAGTTGCAGTTCAGGACTGGGAGCAGCCTGGTTCTGTCACTGAGGTGAGGAGTTTCTTGGGTCTCGCTGGCTATTATCGACGCTTCATTCAGGATTTCTCAAAGATCGTGAGACCTTTATCTCAGTTGACACGGAAGGACGTGAAGTTCGCCTGGAATGATAAGGTGGAGTCAGCTTTTCAGGAGCTGAAGGATAGACTTACGTCCGCCCCTGTGCTAGTATTACTAGAGCAAGGTGTTAGGTACACTATATATACTAATGTGTCTAGCGTTGGTCTGGGTTGTGTACTTATGTAGAAGGACAGAGTAATTTCGTATGTCTCGAGATAATTAAGGAAGCACGAGGAGAATTACCCTACACACGACCTGGAGTTGACAGCCGTCATATTTGCACTGAGACTCTGGAGACATTACCTCTATGGAGAGGAGTTCGAGCTCTTTTGCGACCACAAGAGCCTCAAATACATATTCATGCAGCGAGACTTGAATATGAGGCAGCGGCGTTGGATGGAGACTTTGAAGGACTTCAAGTTCGAAGTCTCTTACCATCCTGGGAAGGTGAACCTTGTGGCTGACGCGTTGATCCCCAAGAAGGCGATAGAGTTTGCGCCTTCGCTGATGGTTGCTGAGTGGGATATGGTTGAGTTTTTGCGAGACTTTGAGCAAAAACTCACTGTAGAGGAGCCGTATGAGTTCATTGCACATGTGCAGGTGCGATCTCAGATCGATGACCGGGTCATCGAGGCGCAGAGGGATGATGAGCATCTGACTGAGCTTCGAGAGCAGGCCAGTGATGATGCGGACACCGAGTGGCGAGTTAGCACAGATGGGGGCTTACGTTATCGTGGCCGTCTATGCGTCCCAGATATCCCTGACTTGAGATGAGAGATTCTCGAGGCTGCGCATTGTACCAGACTCGCGATGCATCCAGGCAGTACGAAGATGTATCGTGACATGAAGAGGACCTATTGGTGAGATGGTATGAAGACCCACATAGCAGAGTTCGTGTCCCGTTATCTTACTTGCCAGCAGGTGAAGGCAGAGCATCGCCGACCACCTGGACTTCTTCAGCCTATGCCGATCGCAGAATGGAAGTGGGACTTCATTTCCATGGACTTCATTTCAGGGCTGCCGAAGATAAGGAAGGGACATGATTCCATATAGGTGATCGTCGACCGTCTGATGAAGTCGGCGCACTTCCTACCGATTAGAGTCACGAACTCTGCAAACGAGCTGGCTAGATTATACATCAGAGAGATTGTGCGTCTGCATGGAGTTCCGTTGGAGATCGTGTCGGACAGAGACACGCGTTTCACTTCTATTTTCTGGACTCGCATTCAGGAGGCTATGGGTGTGAAGTTGAAGTTCAGTACTGCCTTCCACCCACAGACAGACGGACAGACAGAGCGGGTGAACCAGATCTTAGAGGACATGTTGCGAGCTTGTGCATTGGACTTCAAGGACAGTTGGGATGATTGTCTTGCATATGCGGACTTCGCGTACAACAACAGCTTCCAGGCGAGTATCCGCATGACACCTTACGAGGCGTTGTATGGGCGGCCTTGTCGAGCACCGCATTACTGGGCAGAGGTCGGTGAGCGCAGATTGATTGGCCCAGAGTTAGTGCAGGCGACGTCGGAGAAGATTGATATTATTAGACGTCGGCTTCTCACAGTGCAGAGCAGACAGAAGAGTTATGCCGATACGAGATGGCGGCCGCTAGAGTTCACGGTTGGGGATCATGTATTTTTGTGAGTTTTCCCTATGAAGGGAGTCCTTCGGTTCGGAAAGAAGGGGAAGCTGGCACCACGATTTATTGGTTCATTCCAGATCCTCGATCGTGTGGGAGCAGTGACATACAGTTTGGCTTTACCCACGCCTCTCGCAAGCGTTCACAACGTATTTCATGTTTCTATGCTGAAGAAATACGTTTCTGATCCTTCCCATATCATCTGATGGGAGCAGGTGCAGTTAGGAGAGGATGTTACATATATCCTGCGATCGACGCGTATCCTAGACAGGAAGGAACAGGTGCTGCGTAGCAAGGTGATTCCCCTTGTGAAGGTATTGTGGACACATCACTCTGAGGAGGAGGCTACCTGGGAGACAGAAGCCAAGATCAGAAAGAACTACCCACAGCTTCTCGAGGAGTACGAAAAGGTACAAATTTCGAGGATGAATTTTTTTGTTAAGGGGGGTAGATTGTAACGCCCTGAAAAAATCCGTACTTGGGCTCGAGTACCAACTCGACCAGAAATCGCATAGGATTAATTCCTTTAGAAAATAAGTGTAAGTTAGCTAGCGCAACGCTAGAGTAGCTGAAAAATAGTCCCTAATCACTTTAAATACGTTCTACAAGACCCAAAGCGAGTAGAACCAATGACGCTATAATACTCTAAAACCTCGGATCAAACTCTAAACCGGTTTGTTCTCAGGACCTCTTTGAAACTTTGTATTGGATCTAGACCGCGCGTCGAAAGTCCGATACCTACAATCTTAGACTGTTATAACTGCCTAACTGGACTTGACAATCATTCCGAAAATCAAGTCCAACCGACATTCAGAGGCTATTTCATTGAGCCTGGAGTGAAGAGAGTGAGAATAGGGTTAGATTTGGAATTTAAAATTCAAATCTGGCACACGACTTGACGCGTTATTATTAAGCATTCTGACCGTCAGAATTCAGCCAAATTACACCCTTGGATCAGGAAAAATTTCTATTTCATATCACGAGACTTGTAGACCTGATCTATGTGCGATGACCGCTGAACTGAAACTGGACCGCCACTTGCGATCTACGAACACTACAGGTCTGAAAATGCGATGTGAGCGACATCCGACGTGCATGAACTTAAGTCCGATCGCGTTCGGCTAGGGAACCACCAGAAATGTCTTTTTGGACCGAAACAGCCCCGATTTGGTTAGGCATCAAGTAAACATTGTTCCCGAGCCTGTTTTGGGCATATTTTAGGTTATAAAAGGGGCTTAAACCCTCACTTCTCTCACCCAACCGAATTTGCTAGAAACCCTAGCTGGTGTGAGAGAAAAGGTGAGAGATTGTGAGAGAGAGTGAGAGAGAATTTTCTGCTGCTTGCACTACGTGTTGCACGTGCTTAAGCAATGCACCTCAATCACTTTTCCGGCGATTACACCGCATTTCTAGGTAAGAAAAGACCCTAAATACTTGCTGATTTGAGGTTCCGTCATTTCTATAGCGAAGTAGCTTACAGATCTTGTATGTTAGGTTGCCTGTTCGCCGTAGACGAAGCGTATACGCTCCGTTCGAATCAATACGATCCTAGGATAAAAGGTGCGGATTCTAAACGCTTTGATTGATGGTTTTCAACGCTTTCAATGTCGTTTAATAGTAGATTATCGACGGAAACGCCGTTTGACATGTACAACATGCTGTCCGTTTCCTGTTTCGTAAACAGACGAAAAATACGAGATTTAGGGCATTTTAGTCATTTGTAGGAAATACTGTTTTCAACCATATTTTTCTGATGTGATTGACATGGCTTCTTGTCGCATTAGGATACTAGGAATGCATGCATAATTAGTTTGGCGAAGAGATTTGCCTAAATGCGCACTTTGAGTCGGCATACTATATGTAGACTTAAGTGTGTAGTTTAAGTGTTTGTATAAATGTTTGTATTAGTATGTATTGAATTAAATGGTGTTATGAACTAGTTTGAGATTGAATTCTCAAACAATATGCTGATGTAAATGATTTCCTACATGTTGGCTATATGCATGATTTCATTATATGTATGAAATGCATGTGTTAGATGATTTACTTAAGTTGTATGTTATAACATGTGTTAACATGCTCACATTGTTGTATTTCATTTCCATTACTCTTATATGATTGCTGATGTGGATTCATAATTGTTTGGGACTATACCTAGTCCAGGCAGTCGGTAACTGAGTAAATTCGTGGTTGGCTTATCTTTGCCAGGAACGACGCGTCGATGAATGCGAGTCGTGTTTTGGAGTTGGCGGCAGTGGTTAGGCCACACGAGGTGTTTTATGCACTTCATGTCGTTCGACTTGAGATGCGCTCGTGCTAGTCGAGCCCGTCAAGTAACCCGACTGGCCATCGTATGTTCACCTTGTATGAGTCATAACTTCTTGAACCTAGGGTACTGAACTTACCATTGTAAACCCTGTTAACCATGGTACCTTGATCCATAAAGACGCATGAGCCGGGAATGGTGGTATGGGACATCGTGGTCGAGCTGTCGGCCTACGCTGGGGCCACAAACCTCCCCGTAGTGACCAGTGAGCACCTATCA
Organism: Magnolia kwangsiensis; assembly: GCA_037074715.1. Classification (NCBI taxonomy): domain Eukaryota; kingdom Viridiplantae; phylum Streptophyta; class Magnoliopsida; order Magnoliales; family Magnoliaceae; genus Magnolia; species Magnolia kwangsiensis. The sequence goes on from CM073578.1 coordinate 79,004,838, forward strand.
CTCGTGAGCAGATTATGGTGGTATGGGACACTATATTCTTGCTGTCGGCCTACATTGATAAGGTGATGGGGGAACGGTGCAACGAGTGCGAGCAACAGCCCTAGCAGCCCTTTGTAGAGACCTCGAGTGTATTCTGAGTCTACGGGAGGCGACGACCCTTCCGTAGCGACGAGAGTACAAGTAGGCCTGTATTGATAAGGTGATGGGGGAGCGGTGCAACGAGTGCGAGCAACAGCCCTGGCAGCCCTTGCAGCGACCTACAAAAATATACATCGTATGAGATTACTAGGAGTGACGACCCTAGACAGGATCTGTGTTGGGATTGATATAAGGGAAGTACCTTAGTTTCTCAATCCTGCTGTTTGAATGGACTAATAATAACTCGATAATCATATCACCATCACATTGCATGTGCCTAGAAGATGTGGAGCACTGAGCGGTACGCAAGCATGCCGTGGATGCAGATGGTGCCGTATGAGGGAGAATGTCGGTGAGGGCATCCATCATGTCATGTCATATTGCATTAACAACAGTATTAGGAATGTTTGATTTACTGCTTTACTATTATCGCATGATTGATTTGAGAACATGCTAATCTTTGCTCTATTATTCCACTAAGTTAGTTACTCACTCCCACGTTACGGGATGGTGTTTGCAACACCCACCAGACCCTGTCTTAGATGCAGGTGAGGCAGCGATTCAGGAGGTAGAGCCGGACTATGATGAGGATCAGGACGAGTTCTCATATATGCAGTACCACGACGGCTTTGCTTAGGTGGCCTGGATTGGCGGGACTACTCAGTGGGACTATTTTGACATTTGATTTTTGTTTATTTACATGTATATGAGACTCAGAGATGTATTTATACTTTGGAGACAGTTGAGATATATTTTGTCTTCCATACAGTGATATGTATATCTTTTAGTCTTCCGCTTGCTTTTATCACTGAATCTGAAGTATGAATTGCAGTTTTGGTATACTTTTACTCATGTGAATGCTTTAACTCAGACAACATCGAATCATAATCATTTTTGTTGCATAAGTGACGGTCTGGAACTCGGGAGTTGGGTTTATACACGACCCCCGATTTTCAGGGTGTTACAGTGGCTCACCATGATGTTTACATCCATGTCCTCTACCGGTGGACTCCATCCATGTGGGACACACCATGATATTTATATGGCCCTCATTGATGTATTGATCCACCCAGATCCATGAAATGGCCAAGCTATATGTCCTGGGGGGGGGGGGGGGGGGGGGGGTGAATAGGACTATGCCAAATTAAAATTAACTACAACGGATTAAAATGAAGAAATAGCCTTACAAATTAAATCAATTCACAATGCTGAAATAAAATCAATCCTAATAAACAAGCTTTGAGTGGTTGATACAAATTCAGTTCTAAGGACAACCTTACACCATAATCAACAAGGGCTTATGGTAGGATAACCTTATTTCTAGAACATCTTTTGAATCAAAAACTCAATCTGAAAATAAATAGCAAAGGAATTGCAATCTTTAGAATTGATTATTCTAGGGACAACCATGCACCATAAAAATGGCAGGGCAACCTTACTAGAATAATTACTGAAATTGAAACATAGATTGATAAAAGTATAGCACGAGATAAAATGCTGATATAAATCTCTAGATTATTACAACATTCTCCACACTTTCTTGAAATGTAAATAGTTATAGCATTCACATCCACATGTACATTCCACAAAACTAAAATATAAGAAATTAAACAAGCAATCAATCCACAAGACAAAGAGTTATAGTGGTTCGCCTGTGTGTACACCAACTCTTTTACAACAGCCACACAGAATGCTACTCCACTCCTAATATCCACACACAGGGATATTAGCGTTCACTATCAAAATAGGTTTCACAGGTTCACCTAAAACCTTCAACAATTGTGTCTTTTAACTTGGGCTTACACAATCGAAAAACCCACACTATTCTGAGTTTTCTGGCTCTCCTCAGATAACCAACAAATGGAATTTTTCTAGCGAATTCCAAACAAAAACCAAAAGAATGGAAATTTTACAGAATTGTAAAATACCTGGATTTCTCCTTTGTAGCAGCCCGAAAGAACCAATTGGAGTAGATGTTCGAATGTGAAAGTTCAATGTCCAATACTCACTTTATAATGGTTCTAAGTTCTAATTGATTTTAAATTAAAACAGAGTAGGCTAGCTCTATTTGATTTCAATTCCCAGAAGAAGGAAAATAATATTTCCTCTTTTCAAATTAGATTGGAATAATGAATCAAATCAAATAGAAAAAAGCTAACAAAAGGAAATAGAATTATGCACAATATAGCTTAAGAGCAGACGCAAACTTATCTCAGAGTGAAGCTTTGAATTCACTTAATTTTCGATGAATAACTCTAAAATTTGTGTGCTATTTATAGCTGCAGAAATTCATCTTCGACTGGTCCTAGGGTCACCATGACTAGTCGAAGAAGAAACAAATTTTTGAATTTTCAGGGGCGATCGGATAAAATCGTTACATGACTGGTCATGAGAAGTCCACGACTGATCGAAGGTCGTCCATGACTGGTCGTGGACCTCACACGACTAGTCGTGCGACCTTTGATTTTGTTGCTAGAGTTGGAATCGTGGTTCCTCGACTGGTCAAAAGACGAATTGTGACCATCCCACGACTAGTCGAGCAGACTCCAGGACTAGTCGTAGACGAACAGAAAAAATCTGATAATTTGCAACAAAACTTTGACTGGTCTTGAAATTTTTAGGATTGGTTGAACTAGCGCCAGGACTAGTCGAACAAGGTCTAGGACTAGTCTTAGAACAGACCAATATCATTTATAAAAGATATATGAATTATGTATCCAAAATGACCTACACTAAAGGTCAACCTAAGGTCAATCAAACCTTACCAAGGACATTGAACCTTCTTTAGCTTAGACGTTGAACTTTACGAAGCTTGAGTTCTTCTTGATGTAGTTCGAACACTTCAAAAACTTTGAAGTCACCATCAGTATGAGTTGTGGTCAGTTCCCTATCTTATGCTAGAGTCTTGATCTTGAATATATGAACTTCGAGTCTTGAACATGAACTCTTCGTGAATATCATCAAAATTGTAGCTTGAACTAGCTTGAGGAGTTCATCGTCGTGTCTCGAAGTATAACTGTGATGTCTCGAACATATACAACAAGATACAAGACACATAGAGGTTTTGATACATAAAATTTGACAACCAAAGAGGATTCATACCATAGTACTTACAATCCATAGCTCTACTGGTAGACTAAGTGAAAGATACCTCGTTTCAACAGTGATGTGTGACTGATAACAATGAGGTGTGATTGACGGTGGGGGTGGCTAACAATGAGGTGTGAATGGACAGTGGGGTCCGTGGGACCCACCCACGTCGTCCACCCATTTAGATGGGCCACACCGTGATGCGTTTGAGGCATTCACCGTCCCTGGACGGTGGGACCCTAGACGGTGGGGCTACCTTTAATATATGGGTCCGTCCAGGCCCTGGATGGCCTGGATGCTGTCAATATATTACATATAATATTAATATATTATATTATATTAATATAATATATAATACGATACATTATATATTATATTATAATGTAATATAATATTTTATGTTAAATGTTATGGTGGACCCTTCATGGGACCCACCTCTGCAAATTTAAAGCAGCAAAAGCTACATGTTATTATATAATATAATATTAATATGAGGGTGGGCCTTACGTGGGACCCACCTCTGCCTATTTAAAAGTGGCTGTATGTACAACAACTATGTAGCTGCTCTCTTTTAACATCAGCAAGTTCTGCAGGTCCCATGTGATGTACGTGTACATCCAAGCTATTCTGACGATGGGACCCACTCCAGATGTATGTGTTTTATCCCTGTGGCGTGGGCCCCAATGATGTATGTGCTTTATCTACACCGTTCACTGTTTGGACAGTGGGGCCCACCATGATGCATGTGTTGTATCCAACTGTCCAACCATTTAAGATATCATTTTATTGTATGAGCAAAAGAATGGATCAGATCTAAAGTTCAAGTGGACCCCACCATTTAAATAGTGGACAACGACATCCATTTAAACTTCTAAGGGCCACAGTAGTTTCCAATTAAGATGATATTTGGCTTTCACTTCATCTATCTCTATGTTAACTTGTGGATAGGTCAGATCTCAAAATACATAAGAGTGGGCCCATTTTGATATACGTGAGGTCCATTGGTGTGTCCTATTTGATATACATGAAGTCCATTAGTGCTGCCCATATAATATAGCCCATGTGATGTGGCCCACTTGACACATGAGGCCCAGTGATGAGGCCCATGGGTGAGGCTCATTGTGATGTATTTAAGGCCCATAGGTGAGGCCCATTATGATGTATTTAAGGCCCATGGGTGAGGCCCATTATGATGTATTCAAGGCCCATGGGTGAGGCCCATTATGATGTATTAAGGCCCATGGGTGAGGCCCATTATAACATATTTAAGGCCCATGGGTGAGGCCCATTGTGATGTATTCGAGGCCCATGGGCATGGCCCAATGTGATGCATATGTGGCCCATGAGTGAGGCCCATGGTGATGTATGTTAGGCCCTTGTGTGGGGCCATGGGCCCACTATACATATGGCTCTATGTGGACCTCTTCTTGGAAGCGATGTCGGTTAAATGTCCACATTGATGGGCAATGATGGTTGAATGTCCTTATTGTGACCTTACTTTAGGCCTTGTTAGGCACATTTTCATCATTCTTTTAGTGGGTTAACCCAGATAAGTGGGCCCCATTCACCATAAATGGATGACTCCGTGCTATCGGATTTGATATAACCACGGCCGAGGGTTGATCTTTATATTATGGTTGATTGGTTATCCATCTATGGACCCCACCTTACTTATATATGCTAGTTATCAGTGTCGATTATCGATGTTGATTGTTAGTGTCAATTATCAATGTTATTATTGGTGCCGATTGTCGATGCTAAGCATTGGTGGTGATTGTCGAGGCTGAGTTCAATTATTGAGGCCAATTTTGATTGTTAAGGCCGATTTCAACTGTGAGGCCAATTATATAGGCTGATTGTTGAGGCTGAGTGAGATTGATGAGGCCGATTCTGATTGTCGAGGCCGATTCCTATTCCGATTGTCAAGGCCGATTCCTATTCCGATTGTTAAGACTAATTTTGATTATGAGGCCGATTGTATAGGCTGATTATTGAGGCTGATTCTGATTATCGAGGCTGACCGCTGAGGACGATTTTGATTGCCGAAGCCAATTGTCGTGGCTTAATGTGATGTATATGCGGCCCGTAGTTGAGGCCCATTGTGATGTGTATTCGGCCTGTGTTTGAAGCCCAATGTGATGTATATGTGGCCCGTGTTTGAGGCCTAATGTGATGTATATGCAGCCCATATTTAAGGCCCATTTTGATGTGTATTCAGCCTGTGTTTAAGGCCTAATGTGATGAATATGAGGTCTACGTAATGAGGCTCATTGTGATGCATTTGAAGGCTAGGCGATGGAGCCCATTGTTATGTACATTAGGCCAATGTGAGAGGCCCATCGTGATGTGTATTAAACTCTTGAATGAGGCACATGGTGTTGTATATTAGGCCATTGTGTGAGGTCATGGGTCCACTATATGTTAGGCTCTATGTGGGCTATTCCTTGGGGGCAATGTTGGTTAAATGTCCACATTGTCGAGGCTAATTTTTAATGCCAGTTATTGATACCGATTATGAGTATGTGACAATATAGCATCACAATACATGCACATATGCATCATCTGCATGTTTGTTATGAGGTGTGGTTGACCATTGCATATGTCATTGGGTAGGTTGTTATGAGACTCCCTGATAGGCGGAGGTTATCTTACATGAGAGTATAATATGCACAGGATTGATGCATGACTGGATTGTGTGACTCATGCATCGTGCATTGTGTGTTGTGATACTGAACGTCCTAGCGTCATCAGGGCCGTTGCCTCTACAAGCATATAGTGGATGACCAGATGAGACACTGAAAATATGTTATTAGCATCGGCCTGCCATAGATGGCCCTGAGTGAAAATTCCTAAATCCTCTTAGTACTAGAGGACGCCCCAACGTCGAGACCGAGTGGATATATATGAGCGCATGAGGGTCGTATACTAGTAGGTCACATCTCCCACTGTGTCATGATCGATTGGGTGGGGGTGTGGCCTTACCTGCTTGAGGGAGTAGGCATAGCTAGGCTAAGTATAACCAGCTCCTAAATGAGTCCACTAACGATGAGCCGGGCTGATATTGGTAGGCGTGTAGTGAGGTCTCTTCCACATGGGACAGCAAGCTGGCGTAGAGTGTACTAGACCCCGGTGATGATCTTAGAGATGTACAGTAGTGATTTGTGGGGTAAGAGTTGCATATTCATTCATTCATTTATTCACTATCCACTCGGGCTGGTGGTGCGTAACTATTTATTATGTGTACCTTCGTAATGGCTAAAATTTTAGTTGGGGCATGCGACTAACCTGAGGTCAGGAGCTTACCACATTGGGTCTATCTATCCAAATTTAGGTATGGGATTGGTTTGGATAGATGCTCTTTGTGATAGGCCCCATAGCCTGCGATACCACGTACTATTATCCCGACTTCACACTATAGCTTGGTCATTTCATTCGCACCACATATTGCATATTACATTACATCCTCAGCATATGGCATTTTGGGTTGCTATGTTTCTACATTTACATGACTTAGATGAGGCTGATAGTATTCGTAGCTCTTCCAAATTTCATATTGTACTGCATCCTCGATATCTGATATCTGGTTTATTATGATTTCACATTACATAGCCGATTTAAATTACTTTCACTGTATATGACATTTGCTTGCTATGTCTTTTCATTGTATATCTTGGATGAGGTTGATGATATTTTTATAGACTTATCAGTATTTCTTCTTACTCTGATAATGTATTGTTTGTGGACTTATCGGTATCTCCGTTTACTTTAATATTACATTCTGAGCACGCATATACTGCTCACACACTTACACCACCCTCTAAGATTTCTATAAGCTTATGCACGATAGATGCGTACATGTGGTATTAAGTTGCAGCAGTGTCGAGCTTAGTGCATGTAGCTGTCTTCTGGAGCTTTGATTTTTGATCTATGTATTTTTCTTTCAGCATTGTATTCAAATTTTATATTGGTGGATATGTGATGATGACATTGCCTTGTGATTTGGGTATACTTGTGGTTTTACTTCTTATGAGAAAAATTTTACGTTGAAAAATCCTCCTTGTAGGATCTTAGGATTGGAACCGGGAGTATGGATGCTAGAAGACGAGAATGAGGTATTACGGAGGTTGTTGAAACTTGATTTGGCAATCGAAAATTTTTTGACCCTGATTTTTAGGTTTGGGGCGTGACAAATAGGTTCATCTAGGCCTTGTATTTTGGTGGATAAAGGATCTCCACTGTTGATTTTGATCGATGGGCCCACATGTAATAGGACCCACTTAATGAATGTTGTGATATATGGAAGGGAGGGCCCATAATGCTGGGGTCCCTCCATCACTCGATCTTCCTCTCTTTCTCTCTCTCCTTTTCATTTGTTGATGGCCCCTTAATGTATATAACTTATCCATGTCGTTCACCTTCGAGGGACCCACTTGATGGACGTGTTGGATCTACACCGCCCAGGCCATGTGGGCCCTACCTTAATGGTGATGGGAAAACACAAATATTAGGTTGATTTAAATCAAGTGGGCCACGTCCATGTGGGACCCACCTTAATGAAATATATAGGAAAAGGTTTTGTGGTCCACCACACGAGGACTTCCCATGAGGTCGAGCTGTGTGAGCGTAACGTGATGCGTGTCGAATATCTACCCTGTTAGTTAAATAATTGTGTGGGCCCAGCGTGATGCGTGTTTAACATCTGCCCCATCTGTTAGATAATTATATGGGCCTATCATGATGTGTGTCTAACATCTGCCCCATCAATTAGATGCACCATTCCATAGTGGGCCTGGGGCTTAAAAACCAAGTCAATTAGTGACATGTGTCAGCCACACCACATACAAAGGATGAGAGGGGTCACCCTTCATTAAAACATTCTTTATCATTTGTTGGGCCCACCAAGATGTGGTTCACAAATCCAGCCCATCCATTGTGTGTATCCCACTTGGTTAAGGGGTCAGTCCAAGTTTTAGATGAATTATATATTTTAACATGTCTTCACATGATTTTAGATGGTGTGGGTCACCTGAGTTCGGTGTACGGCTAATTTTTGGGGTAACCCAGTTTTTAAAGGGGACCCATCAAATAGACGGTGTTGATGTTCAACATACATCATGGTGGGGCCTATGGTGGACCCACCGTCCCTGCCTTATTCCAAGCAGTAGGACAGTGCTTGTTGCAACATCCTCTGGATGCTGACAGTAACAACGTTAGCTATTTTTTTTCAATAGTTTTCATAGGTGGGGCCCATATAAGGACAATTAACTATGTCTATAAGGTTCCCGGGCTCATGACAGATATAATGAGCCCACTATTCGATATAGTTCGGTGTATAGAAACACCACAACGAGCCCTAACAGTTTTAATAGTAAATATTACTATTAAAATGATTTTTGATGGTGTGGCCTACCAGAGATTTGGATTGGCTTCATTTTTTGGTTCAAAGCCTAAAATGATCTAGGAAATTAGATGGACAATGTGGATCAGATACATACATCATAGTGGGGCCTGTTATGGTCCCACAACCCCTCCCCTTATGTCATGTAGCAGGGACGCTATTTTGCCGCAGCGTCCTCTGGACTCTGTAGCAACAGCGTCTTCTTCCCTTTATATATATATATATATATATATATATATATATATATATATATATATATATATATATATATATATATATATATATATATATATATATATATAATGTACGTGTGTGAGAGTGTGTGAGAGAGTGAGGGTTTGGTTAGAGAGGTCCATAATCTATACGGTTAGATTGTGTATAAACATCACAATGGCTTATAGTGGGGTCATGTCTTGCTGACCAAGCTGATATTTATGTTGTCTCTTCATCCACATCCTTGTGACCATATACATATGTATGAAGGTTAGTATACATCATGGTGGGCCCACAGCTAGTGGGTCCCACACTAGCGTTAGATCAAGCTAATATTTATTTTGTCCCATCATCTATATGTGTGTAACCATATATCAAAATGGGCCCTACCATCAATGGGTCCTAAATCATCATCATCACTTCAACATCATACTCCAAAGTAAATAAAACATTCCAAAGACAAGTGTAACATCCCGAAAATCGGGGGGTTGAGTGAAAACCCAACTCCTGAGTTCCAAAACGTTATTTATGCAACATAGATATGTATGATTGAATGTTGTCTGTGTTAATGTATTAAACATGAGTGGGATTACGCCAGAACAGCATATCATACTCCAGAGACAGTTAAATTAACCAGCGGAAGACTGTGATAGTATAACATATATAAACTGTTGTATATCTCCAGAGTGTGAACATGTTACCAGGTTATATACATACATGTATGCTCCAAAAGTAAACAGAAAGAATATACATGAGTGCTCTAATAATATAAAATGACAAGTGTCAAGACATCTAATCAACCTCCCTGTAATCCCGTCAATCCGAACACGCATAAAGGAGGGATTCTCCTCCTCATCATCAAGTCCAGCTCCGCCTCACAGGCCGTGCCATCATCTGCAATCACAAAAGGGTCTGGTGGGTGTCCAGGAACACCGTCCCGTAATGTGGAAGTAAGTAGCTAACTCAGTGGAATAATAGAGCAAGGATTAATATGTTCTCAAATCAATCATGCGATAATAGTAAAGCAATAAATCAAACAATCCTAATACTGTTGTTAATGCAATATGACATGACGTGATGTATGTCCTCACCGACGATCTCCCTCATACGGCACCATCTTATGACCGCGGCATGCCATACTCCCTAAAGTGCTCCACATCTTCCACGCACATGCAATGTAATGGTGATATGATTTTCAAGTTGTTATTAGTCCATTTTGGAAAACTAAGGTACCTCCCTTATATCAATCCCAACACAGATCCTGTCTAGGGTCGTCACTCCTAGTAATCTCATACGATGTATATTTTGTAGGTCGCTGCAAGGGCTGCTAGGGCTGTTGCTTGTACTCGTTGCACCACTCCCCCATCACCTTATCAATACAGGCCTACTGTACTCTACTGCTACGGAAGGGTCGTCGCCTTCCGTAGACTCAGAATACGCTCGCGGTCACTACAAAGGGCTGCCAGGGCTGTTGCTCGCACTCGTTGCACCGGTCCCCCATCACCTTATCAATCTAGGCCGACAGCAAGAATATAGTGTCCCATACCACCATAATCTGCTCACAAGACTAGGTTGTAACACCCTGGATTTTGGCCAATCTGGGATTTGACGTCCTTAGGCAGTGGGTCAATTAAAACACCTGAAAAATCGTTCAGAACCCAATTCCATAGCCAAAGAAACCACTTAGGATTAATTCCTTTAGAAATTAAGCGTAAGTTAGCTAGCGCAACGCTGGAGTAGCTGGGAAATAGTCTCTGATCACTTTAAATACATTCTACAAGACCCAAATCGAGTAGAACCAATGACTCTATAATACTCTATAACCTCGGACCAAACTCTAAGCAGGTTTGTTCTCTGGACCACTTTGAATCTTTGTATTGGATCTAGACCATGCGTCGAAAGTCCGATACCTCCTATCTTAGACCGTTAGAACTGCCTAGCTGGACTTGACACTCATTTCAAAAATCAAGTCAAACCGATAATCACAGGCCATTTCATTGAGCCCGGACCGAAGAGAGTGCGAATAGGGACAGAATTGGAATTTCAAATTCAAATATGGCACACGACTTGACGCGTCAGTATTGAGCGTTCTAACCATCAGAATTCAGCTAGATTGCACCCTCGGATCAGGAGAAATTTCTATTTTATATCATGAGACTTTCAACCCTGATCTACGTGCGGTGACCGCTGAACTGAAACTGGTTCGCCACGTGCGATCTGCGGACCCAGCCAGACTGAAAACTTAATACGTGCTAGATCTGGTACGCTTGAGCTTAAGTCCGATCGCATTCGGTCAGGGGACCACCAGAAAGCATCTTTTGGATCGAAACAGCCCCGATTTGGATATGCACTAAGTGAACTTTGTACCGGAGCCTATTTCAGGCAAGTTTGGGCTTATAAAAGGGGTTGAAACCCTCACTCCTCTCTCCCATCCGAATTTGCAAAAATCCCTAGATTGGGAGAGAGAAAAGGTGAGAGTTTGTGAGAGAAGGTGGGAGAGAATTTCTTACTGCTCGTGCCACCTGCTGCAAGTGCCTAAGCAACGCACTCCGATCACTTTCCCGGCGATTCCTCCACTTTTTTAGGTAAGAAAATACCCTAGAAGTTGCTGATTTAAGGTTCCTTTCGTTTCCTAGCGAAGTAGCTAATAGAAATTGTGTATTAGGTTCTCTAATCGCCGTAGACGAAGCGTATACGCTCCGTTCGAATTTACACATCCATAAGAGACAAAGTGCGGATTTTAGACGCTTTGATTGACTGTTTCCAAAGCTTTCAATGTCGTTTAATAGTAAATTATCAACAGCAACGCCGTTTGACATGTACAACATGCTGTCCGTTTCCTGTTTCGTAAACCGGCGAAGAATATGAGATTTAGGGCATTTTATTCATTTGTAGGAAGTACTGATTTCATTCATATTTTGCTAATGTGATTGACATGATTTGTTGTCGCATTAGAATGTTAGGAATACGTGCATAATTAGTTTGGCAAAGAGATTCGCCTAAATGCGCACTTCGGGTTGACATACTATATGTAGACTTAAGTGTGTAGTGTAAGTGTTTGTATAAATGCTTGTATTAGTATGTATTGAATTAAATGGTGTTATGAATTAGTTTGAGATTGATTTCTCAATTAATGTGTTGGTGTAAATGGTTTCCTACATGTTAGCCATATGCATGATTTCATAATATGAATGAAATGCATGTGCTTGACGATTCACTTAAGCTGTATGTTATAACATGTGCTTGATGATTTCATTATGATTTAATTCGAGATTGAATTCTCAATTAATATGCGGATGGAAATGATTTCCTATATGTTGGCGATATGCATAATTTCATTATATGTATGAAAGGCATGTGTCAGATGATTTACTTAAGTTGTACGATATAACATGTGTTAACATGCTCACATGGTTGTGTTTCATTTCCAATACTCTCACATGATTGTTGATGTGGATTCATATGTGTTTGGGACTATACTTAGTCCAGGCAGTCGGTAACCGAGCGAATTCGTGGTTGGCTTATCTTTGCCACGAACGACGCGTCGATGAACGCGAGCCGTGTTTTGGAGTTGGCAGCAGTGGTTAGGCCACACGAAGTGTTTTACGCACTTCATGTCGTTCGACTTGCGAGGCGCTCGTGCTAGTCGAGCCCGTCAAGTAACCCGACTGGCCGTTGTATGTTCACCCTGCATGAGTCATAACTGCTTGAACCTAGGGTACTGAACTTACCATTGTAAACCCTGTTAACCATGGTACCTTGATCCACGAAGACTCATGAGCCAGGCATGGTGGTATGGGACACCGTGGTCGAGCTGTCGGCCTACGCTGGGGCCACAAACCTCCCCGTAGTGACCAGTGAGCACTTAGTCTCGTGAGCAGATTATGGTGGTATGGGACACTATATTCTCGCTGTCGGCCTATACTGATCAGGCGACGAGTCCTTTGTAGTGACCGCGAGCGTATTCTGAGTCTACGGGAGGCGACGACCCTTCAGTAGCAGTAGAGTACAGTAGGCCTGTATTGATAAGGTGATGGGGGAGCGGAGCAATGAGTGCGTGCAACAGCCCTGGCAGCCCTTGCAGGGACCTACAAAATATACCTCGTATGAGATTACTAGGAGTGACGACCCTAGACAGGATCTGTGTTGGGATTGATATAAGGGAAGTACTTTAGTTTCCCAATCCTGCTGTTTGAATGGACTAATAATAACTCGGAAATCATATCACCATACCATTGTATGTGCCTGGAAGATGTGGAGCACTTGAGGGTCGATTGCATGCCGCGGTCGTAAGATGGTGCCGTATGAGGGAGATCGTCGGTGAGGGCATACATCACGTCATGTCATATTGCATTAACAACAGTATTAGGATTGTTTGATTTACTGCTTTACTATTATCGTATGATTGATTTGAGAACATGCTAATCCTTGCTCTATTATTCTCACTCCCACGTTACGGGATGGTGTTTCCGGACACCCACCAGACCCTTTTATGATTGCAGATGATGGCGCGGCCTGCGAGGCGGAGCCGGACTTGATGATGATGAGGAGGATCTCTCCTTTATGCGTGTTCTGATTGACGGGATTACAGGGAGGTTGATTAGATACCTTGACACTTGTCATTTTATATTTTTAGCGCACTCATGTATATTCGTTTTGTTTACTTTTGGAGTATACATGTATGCATATAACCTGGTAACATGTTCACACTCTGGAGACATACAACAATTTATGTATGTTATACATACTATCACTGTCTTTCGCTTGCTAATTCAACTGTCTCTGGAGTAGGATATGCTGTTCTGGCTTAATCTCACTCATGTTTAATACATTAATACTGACAACATTCAATCATACATATCTATGTTGCATAAATAACATTTTGGAACTCGGGAGTTGGGTTTTTGCTCGACCCTCCGATTTTTGGGATGTTACATAGGTGCTCACTGGTCACTACGGGGAGGTTTGTGGCCCCAGCGTAGGCCGACAGCTTGACCACGGTGTCCCATACCACCATGCCCAGATCATGAGTCTTCGTGGATCAAGGTACCATGGTTAACAGGATTTACAATGGTAAGTTCAGTACCATAGGTTCAAGCAGTTATGACTCATGCAGGGTGAACATACAACGGCCAGTCGGGTTACTTGACGGGCTGACTAGCGCGATCGCATCTCAAGTCGAACGACATGAAGTGCGTAAAACACTTCGTGTGGCCTAACCACTGCCGCCAACTCCAAACACGACTCGCATTCATCGACGCGTCCTTCGTGGCGAAGATAAACTAACCACGAATTCGCTCGGTTACCGACTGCCTAGACTAAGTATAGTCCCAAACATGTGGATTCTCATCAGCAAAGCATGTGAAAGTATTGGAAATGAAATTCAACCATAAGAGCATGTTAACACATGTTGTAACATACAACTTAAGCAAATCACCTTATACATGCCTTTCATACATATAATGAAATTATACATATCGCCAACATATAGGAAATCATTTCCATCAGCAAATTAATTGAGAATTCAATCTCAAACTAAATCATAATGAAATCATCAAGCACATGTCATAACATACAACTTACGTGAATCATCAAGCACATGCATTTCATTCATATCATGAAATCATGCATATGGCTAACATGTAGGAAACCATTTACACCAACATATTAATTGAGAAATCAATCTCAAACTAATTCATAACACCATTTAATTCAATACATACTAATACAAGCATTTATACAAACACTTACACTACACACTCAAGTCTACATATAGTATGTCGACCCGAAGTGCAAATCTCTTCGCCAAACTAATTATGCACGCATTCCTAACATTCTAATGTGACAACAAATCATGTCAATCACATCAGCAAATTATGAATGAAATCTGTACTTCCTACAAATGACTAAAATGCCCTAAATCTCATATTCTTCGTCGATTTACGAAACAGGAAACGGACAGCATGTTGTACATGTCAAACGGCGTTGCCGTCGATAATCTACTAGCAAACGACATTGAAAGCTTTGGAAACAGTCAATCAAAGCATCTAAAATCCGCACCTTGTCTCTTATAAACGTGTGAATTCGAACGGAGCGTATACGCTTTGTCTACGGTAAATAGAGGACCTAATTTAAAAGATCTATCAGCCAACATGCTATGAAAATGGAGGAACACCAAATCAGCAACTATCTATGGTATTTTCTTACCTAGAAAAGTGGAGAAATCACCGGCAAAGTGATTGAGTTGCGTTGCCTAAGCACGTACAACAGGTGGCACAAGCAGCAGGGAATTCTCTCCCACCTTCTCTCACAAACTCTCATCTTTTCTCTCTCCCAATCAAGAGATTTTTGTAAATTCGGATGGGAGAGAGGAGTGAGGGTTTCAACCCCTTTTATAAGCCCAAACTTGCCCGAAATAGGCTCGGGAACAAGTTTCACTTGAGGGGTAACCAAATCGGGGCTGTTTCGGTCCAAACGATATTTCTGGTGGTCCCCTGGCCGAATGCGATCGAACTTAAGCTCATGCGTACCAGATCTAGCACGTATTAAGTTTTCAGTCTGGCAGGGTTCGCAGATCGCGCGTGGCGGACCAGTTTCAGTTCAGCGGTCACCGCACGTAGATCAGGGCTGCAAGTCTCATGATATGAAATAGAAATTTTTCCTGATCCGAGGGTGTAATCTGGCTGAATTCTGATGGTCAGAATGCTTAATACTGACACGTCAAGTTGTGTGCCAGATTTGAATTTCAAATTCCAAATCTGTCCCTATTCGCACTCTCTTCAGTCCGGGCTCAATGAAATAGCCTGTGATTATCGGTTTGACTTGATTTTCGAAATGATTGTCAAGTCCAGCTAGACGGTTCTAACGGTCTAAGATAGGAAGTATCGGACTTTCGATGCGCGGTCTAGATCCAATACAAAATTTCAAAGTGGTCCAGAGAAGAAACCTGCTTAGCGTTTGATCCAAGGTTATAGAGTATTATAGAGTCATACGTTCTACTCGATTTGGGTCTTGTAGAACGTATATAAAGTGATCAGGGAATGTTTCCCAGCTACTCCAACGTTGCGCTAGCTAACTTATGTTTAGTTTCTAAAGGAATTAATCCTAAGTGGTTTCTTTGGCTATGGAATTGGGTTCTGAGCGATTTTCCAGGTGTTTTAGTTGACCCACTGCCTAAGGACGTCAAATCCCAGATTGGCCAAAATTCGGGGTGTTACAACAAGTGAGAGGGGGTATACTCACCTTGATGAACTAGATATTTGGTTGAGATAGATGAAATTGATGGGATGGATGGTTGAGATGGATGGAAGGGATGAGATTGATGGCCCACCAAGATTACTCCTCTCTCTCTCTCTTTCTCTCTCTCTCTCTCTCATGGTAGGAAATTGGTGAAAATGCTAAGGGAAGGAGGGGTATTTGTAGAGAAATGGATAAAAATTTGATTAAGTTAGGCTAATGTGATTAATGTTAGTTTAGGCTAAGATTATGAGAATTTATACATTATTAGGAATTAATGGTGGATTAAAGGGGCATGGGATGGTATGGTGTGATAATGTCATGAATAGGGTATGGTATGGAGAGAAGTTGACTTTTGGGGGCACATGAGAGAGGGATGGCATGGGAGGGTGAAATCACACACATGGGTAGAAATTCTCTCACCCATGTTTGGCATATGCATGTATGCATGACATGTGTGGAATTGAGTATATGGTGCCATGTGTACATGATACACTAACGATACTTCACTGTGTATCTCACTAATGGAGCATCGTATAGATGCACGGGTGGTACCTACACGATCGCGGCGATGGGGTGGCCGATATGGAATCAATTTCGAAGCCTTGGGGTTCCGGTCAGTCGGGTGTGTACTATGCACAACCGATCTAGGTCTGGCCAAGGGTGTCGATCATCGTGCACATAGGCATGGAAAATGGTATGGAATGGTCAGGGTGGTCATTATGGTATCAGTTTCGATTATTTACAGTCGCATTATAAGGTGTGTACTATAAGGGGTTCTTTTGAGTATTTGAATTGTACACGCGGGCATTACCGAGTTTTATTTCGAAAGGTGAGTCTCATCCACTAACCAATCGATCGTACTTATAAGCTAGATCATTTATTACAATTCTCCTCTCCTTATAAAAATTCCATCCTCGAAATTTCTACTATATTGGATAAAATGCGGGCTTCATGATCGAAAAAATGAAATGATAGAAAACCCTTTTTATTGCAAAAAGGATATCATACATTGGTAATGTTTTTACAGTGTTTATAAAGTTCATTAAAACAAATGAGGATATTTCTTTCAAATGTCCTCCTCATGTTCCCACGAAGCCTCAGCTTTGTTATGGTGTCCCCACTGAACTTTCACCAATGGAATCATCTTTGTCTTCAGGACCTGCTCCTTTCGATTTAAGATGCGAATCAGATGTTCTATGTATAACACGTCCTCACGGATTTCAATTGGTTGCCAGTCAATAATGTCCTCTGTCTCCAGCTCATGCCTCCTCAACACGGATACATAAAATACATCGTGAACACCTGACAGCTAGTGAGGCGAGGCTAGTCGATATGCCACTTGGCAAATCTGGTCTACTATCTCGAAGGGACCTATATATCTTAGGGCGAGCTTTCCTTATTTTCCAAATCGAAATATGCCCTTCATGAACGAGACCTTGAGGTAGACATAATCTCTGACAATAAATTTTAATTCCCTATGCCGGTGATCAACATAACTCTTTTGTCAGCTTTGAACAGTGCGCATACTCTTTCTGATAAGCTTTATCTTTTTTAAGGTTTTCTTAACGATTTCATGCTAGAACAAATTCCACTCTTCAACTTCTGTGCAACAACTAGGTGACCTACAAGGTCGGTCATACAACGCCTCATATGTAGC
The DNA here is from genome assembly GCA_037074715.1 of Magnolia kwangsiensis. Classification (NCBI taxonomy): domain Eukaryota; kingdom Viridiplantae; phylum Streptophyta; class Magnoliopsida; order Magnoliales; family Magnoliaceae; genus Magnolia; species Magnolia kwangsiensis. The sequence continues at coordinate 79,022,573 of CM073578.1, forward strand.
CATGCCGATGGTCGCCTGATAACTATTATTATATGAAAATTTGGCCAACGAGAAATGATTATCCCAGCTACCTTGGAAATCCAGCACACATGCTCTGACATATCCTCCATAATCTGATCAACTCTCTCAGTTTGCCCATCTATCTGGAGGTGGTAGGCAGTGTTGTACTTCAGAGTCACACCCAAGGCTCGCTGAAAGCTCTTCCAGAATTACGACGTCAACCTCAGGTCACGGTTGGATACTATTGATACCGTCACTCCATGCAGCTTGACGATCTCACTAACAAATAACTGAGCAAGTCAGTCCATGGAGTAGGTAGCATGTATAGGTAGGAAATGTGCTGACTTCATCAATCAATCAACAATGACTTAGATGACATCATGACCTTGAGGAGTCCGTGACAATCCCATAATGAAATCCATTGTAACTTGAAAAGACCGAGCTAAGAGTCCTAGAGGGGGGGGGGGGGGGGGGGGGGGGGGGGGGGGGGGCTGGATGAAAAGGACTATGCCAAATTAAAAATTAAATATGGAATTTAAAAAAATATAAATAAAGATAGCATTAAAACAATACCACAATGCAAAAATGAATAACAACCTTAAGTATTGAGAGGTTGATATAGATGTTGTTCTAAGGATAACCTTACACTAAAAATCAATGGCTTATGGTAGCACAACCTGATTCCTAGAATGGTTTGTGTATCAAAATTCCAAACTGATACAGAGGAATAAAAAATAAAATAGCAAAAAAAATAACTAAGCTATTACAACATTCCCACACATAAAAAGATTACAACATTCTCCACAAATGCATAAAGGGAAATTACAACATCTAGACAATGCCACAATCAAATAATCACCACAAGACCAGAAGTTATTGTGGTCCACTTGTGTGTACACCAACTGTTTAGAAAAATAGCCACACAACTACTCCACTCCTAATATCCTCACACAGTGGATATTAGCATTCACTATGAAATAGGTTTTTCAAGGTTCACCTAAAACCTTCACAATAGTGTCTTTCAAGTGGGTTTACATAATTCAAAAACCCCACACTCTGAGTTTTCTTGATCACCTTAGACAAACCAAAAGAAAGAAATTTTTCTGGCACAATCTCAAAGAAACTAAAAGAATAGATTTACAAAATAATAAAATACTTATTTGGATATTCTCCTTTGATGTATCCCGGTAGAACCAATTCAGAGTAGAAGTTCAATATAGACGTTCAATGTTCACATTCACTTATGAAAAGATTCTAAGTTCTAAATGATTTTTAGATTAAATCACTTTGGGTTAGCTTGATTTCATTTTGATTCCAAGAAATGAGAAAACTTCAATCCCTTCTTTAAATACAATTGAAAAATAAAATAAAAAATTAAATGCAAACAAAGCTAAATAAAGAGAATACTAAATGAGCACAATATAGCTTAAGAATATCACTAACTTATCTCTCAGATCGGTGTCTTGATTTCACTTGAATTGAATATCAAACTCTGAAAATCGTGCTCTATTTATAAGTACAAAAATTGCTCATTCGACTGGCCTAGAGGTTAGCTCGACTGGTCGAAGGGCTTGCTCGACCGGTCGAGTGGCCTCCACGATCGGTCAAGTCCTGTCTATGACTGGTCGTGAGGGACCCAATTTAGTTGTTGGACTTTGAGTCGAGCCTGCTTAACTGGTCGAGCACTGTTCACTTGACTGGTCGAGCATCTCCAGGACTGGTCGAGGCAATAACAGAAAATCTCAAAAATTAGTAACAAACTTAAGACTTGTCGAGGAATTTCTTAGACTGGTCGAGCTAGTACTAGGACTAGTTGAACATAGGCTAAGACTAGTTGAGAAACAGCCTATACACTTATAAAGTGACCTAATTAAAGTTTGCAATCAATATGACTTAACCTATGGTTAATCTAGGGTCATTCATACCTTATAAGCAATGTTAGAACATTGAAACATCTTTTGCTTCGGTTAATAGTTGATTGTGAAGTACTTGAAGCTTGACATCTTGAAGTATGTTGAAGCTTGTACTTCAAAGCTTGAACTTGAAGTACTTGACTTGTATTTCATCTTGAGCTTTGAGGTTCAAAGTAAAGAACTTTGTCTTGACATTGATGAAGCTTTGAAACCTTGAACTAATGAAGCTTGAAAGTTTTAATTATCACTTGGTGTTGTACTTGAACTTGTATATCTCTTGATCTTGCATTCGAAGTTCTGGAGGTAAAGACCTTTGTTCTTATACATGAGTTGCATGATCTTGAATATGTAGATGAGCTACACAAGACACAGATTCTAAGAGGTTTTGGCACTACAAAATTTGACAATCATAGGAGCTAGAAATCATATCACTTACAATGTGCTCCCAGTTCCACTGAGGAATTTCTAGTTGTTGCAAGGAACCAGAGGGTCGTTGATGCTCTGCCTTGACCCTTTTAGATGTATCGCATTGGGCAACAAATTCAGCAATGTGACGCTTCATCCCTGGCCACCAATATTATCTCTTAACATCGCAGTACATCTTTGTATTGCCTAGGTGGATCGGGAATTTGGACCGGTGTGCATTGGTCAATATTTCTTGCCTCAGCTCTACATCTCCGACACATACAATCACCCTTTATAGCGAAGTGTATCATCTACACTGACATGCCACTCGGATGAACCATCATTAGTCATTTCCTTCCAGCGATTGATGATCACTGGGTCAGCCTGTTGTGCCTCAATGACTCAGGATATAAGTGATGGTTAAATGGATAAGCTTGCAAGATGGATAGTAGCTGACAGTAAGCTCCAGTTGAAATTAAAGTCCCTTATTTCTTCCAACATTTACCACTGTCGAACCATAAGGTGAGCAATAATTCCTCGTGGCTGATAACTGAGGGCATCAATTACAACATTGGCCTTACTTGGGTGGTATTGAAGAGAAAAATCATAATCCTTTAACAACTCTAACCACCTACTCTGCCGCAAATTAAGCTCCTTCTAAGAGAATAAATATTTAAGGCTCTTATGGTCCGTGAACAACAAAAATCTGACCCCGTATAGATAATGTCGCCATATCTTTACTGCAAACACTACCACGGCCAACTCTAAGTCATGCATGGGGTAATTCTTCTCATAGGCCCTCAACTATCGAGAAATGTATGCTATAACTATGTCATGCTACATAAGCACACAACCTAATCCAACCCACGAGGAATCTGTGTATACTATGAACCCTTTATTTCCAGATGGCAGGGTGAGAACTGGTGTCTTTGTCAACTTATCTTTCAACTCTGCAAATGCCTTCTCGCAGGCTTCACTCCAATCAAAAGGTGCTCCTTTATGGGTCAGTTGTGTCAGAGGTGCACCTATATGAGAAAACCCTCGAATAAACCGTCTATGGTATCCCACTAGACCTAGAAGCTCCAAATTTTCATGACATTAGTGGGTTAATTCCACTTAAGCACGACCTCGACTTTAGCTGAATCTATGTGCACTCCTCTAGTAATGACATGGCCAAGAAACTTCACTTCTTCCTGTAAAAATTCACACTTCTCCAATTTTGCATATAACTAATGATTGCGAAGCATCTATAGAGCAGTGCGTAGATGATGCTTATGCCCCTGCCGGCTATGCAAATATATCATAATATCATTTATGAATACTACCACAAACTGGTCGAGATACGGGCGAAATACCTCTTTCATCAATTACATAAATACGCTCGGGCATTCGTCAGTCCAAAGGGCATGAACAAGAACTCGAAGTGGCCATATCTGGTGTGAAAAACCATTTTTGGATGTCCTCCTTTCGAACTCAAACTTGATGGTATCTAGAATGTAGGTTGATCTTTGAGAAGAACTGCACCTCCCTAAGCTGATCGAACAGATTGTCAATCCATAGTAATGGACACTTATTCTTGATGGTCACTTTATTTAGCACCCTGTAATCCACACAAACTCTCAAAGGCCCATCCTTCTTCTTAACGAATAGGACCGGCGCTCCCTAAGGAGAACTACTTGGGCGAATAAAGCCCAAAGCCCGAAGTTCCTCTAACTGCTTCTTCAATTTTTCTAACTCCATGGGTGTCATGCGATACGACGCCTTTAAGATAGTGAAAAGGCCGAACCAAGAGTCCTAGAGGGGGGGTGAATAGGACTATGCCAAATTAAAAATAAACTACGAAATTTAAAGAAATATAAATAAAGATAGCACTAAACAATCCCACAATGCAGAAATTTAAAATAACCTTAAGTGTACAAGTATTGAGTGGTTGATATAAATGTTATTCTAAGGATAACCTTACACGAAAAATCAATGGCTTATGGTAGGACAACCTGATTCCTAGAACAGTCTGTGTATCAAAAACTCAAACTGATACAGAGAAATAAAGAAATAAATAACAAAGAAAGAAACTAAACTATTACAACATTCCCACACTTGCATAAAAGAAATTACAAAATTCTCCATAAATGCATAAAGGGAAATTACAACATCCATAAAATAAAATAATCAATTAATCACCACACAACCATAAATTATAGTGGTTCGCTTGTGTGTACACCAACTGTTTAGAAAAATAGCCACACAACTACTCCACTCCTAATATCCTCACAATTGTGTCTTTCAAGTGGGCTTACACAATTCAAAAACCCCACACTCTGAGTTTTCTTGATCACCTCAGAAAAACCAAAAGAAAGAGATTTTTCTAGCACAATCTCAAAAAAGCCAAAAGAATGAATTTACAAAACTGTAAAATACTTATCTAGATATTCTTCTTTCGATGTAGCCCGAAAGAACCAATTCGAAGTAGAAGTTTAACGTAGATGTTCAATGTTTATACTCACTTATGAAATGGTTCTAAGTTCTAAATTGATTTTAGATTAAAGCACCTTGGGCTAGCTTAATTTGATTTTGATTCCAAGAAATGGATAAACTTCAATCACTCTTTTAATAAAATTAGAATGCAGAATACAAAATCAAATGTGGAAAGATAATTAAAGAGAATATAAAATGAGCACTAAATAGCTTAAAAATATCACTAACTTATCTCTCAGAGTGATGTCTTGATCTTACTTAAATTGGAGATCAAACTCTGATATTCGTGCTCTATTTATAAGCGCAGAAATCGCATCTTTGACTAGTCCTGAGGTTGGTTCAACTGGTCGAAGGACCAACAAACTTTTAAAAATTTGGGTGCAATAAGATAAGATCACTCCACGACTAGTCGAATGGCCTACTCGACCAGCCGAGTGACCTCCACGACTGGTCGAGTCCTGTCCACGACTGGTCGTGTGGGACCATTTTTAGTTGTTGGACCTTGAGTCGAGCCTGTAGGACTGGTCGAGCACTGTTCACACGATCGGTCGAACACTCTTCAGGACTGGTCGAGGCAATAACAAGAAATCTTGAAAATAAGTAACAAACTTAGGACTGGTCGAGAATTTCTTGGACTGATCGAGCTAGTACTAAGACTAGTAGCACATAGTCTAAAGACTAGTCAAAAAACAGTCTATGTACTTAAAAAATGGCCCAATTAAATTATGTATTCAAAATGACCTATCTTATGGCCAATCTAGGGTCATTCATACCATGTAAGAAAAATATGAACATTGAATCTTCTTTTGCTTCAGTTGATAGTTGTTCTTTAAAGTTCACAAAGCTTGAGATCTTGACATATGATGAAGCTTGATCTTGAGACTTTTGAAGCTTGAATTTGATTAACATGGAATCTTGAGCTTGAGGTTCAAAGTAAAGAACTTTGTCTTGACATGGATGAAGCTTTGAAAACTTGAACTAATGAAGCTTGAAAGTTGAATTAACACTTGGTGTTGTACTTGAACATGAACATGTAATCTTACATTTGAAGTTCTTGAGGTAAAGACCTTTGTTCTTATATATGAGATGCACAGTCTTGAATATGTAGATGCGCTACACAAGGCACAGATTCCAAGAGGTTTTGACACTACAAAATTTGACAATCATAGGAACTAGAAACTATAGCACTTATAATCTCCCCCTTTGTCAAATTAGTAATAAAATACATTTCATTAAAATAACATAAGCATTACACGCACAATAAAGAATCATGCACCAAGAATCATGTACCATATATGCAGAAGAAAGAATTATGTTCTAGTTACATAAACCAGAATAAGCCAAAACGCATCAATACTCCATATCAATACTCTCCCCCTTACTCCCCCTTACTCCACATCAATACTCCTCATCAATATCAAAAAATGGAAATATGGCTACTATCCACAATTCTTCTCCCCCCTTTTGTCACAATATGAAAAAGGAAGGAACCATTAAATGAGAATTGAGATAGATAAATAAGGAAGTAAATAAAAGAGTAATAAAAAAGAAGTTCATATAAGAGCAAGATTACCAAGTAATTAGAACCATAAGAAAGCATGTTCAAGCATGTCCAACCACATAATCCAAAAGTAGTTCAAGTATCTTAAAAGTTATTACAAACCACATAATCAAGTACTAATCAAAACTCAAAAAAGGAGCAGGTATGGTAGGATCAATTTGATGAAGTCCCTTGTTAAGGCGCCTAAGATATTTGCGCATATATTTGAATTACAAGTCATGGGACACATTCATATTTTCTACCTTCTCCTCAATTGAGCGCAAACACACATCAAAGTCAGATGTTTGATAATCAGGATCATTGCTGAATCAGATTTGATCTCATAAAAAATATCATCCATATTGATGTCATTGGAGGCAAATCACCCTCCTCTTCATTTGCGGCATCAGCTCCACTAACACCCACATTGACTTGGCCTAGGGCCAGCTTCAAATTCATCTTGTTAATATTGGAATTGTTGAATGGTAGGTGATGAATGGGGCTTCTCCAATAGGCATAACCACTAAACTATAGGTGACCAACATAGTTATAAGATAAGAGAAGGGAATGTCATTGTATCCTGGATGGAGACGGAACTAAATGATGCAACGACAAATCAAGGAAGGAAGACATACAGAGGTACCAGAGATGGTGGAATGAAGAATGCGAACCATGAACATAATGAGTTCGGTTTTGTTACCAGAACAAGGAGACACATTTGAAATGAAAATCCTGTGAAGGATTTTGTATCTGGGTAACAAAAACTTTGAGGCAAGCTCATTTCTAGCAATATTCCATTCCGCATCTATATTACATAAATCTCTAGTAAGCATTCGCTTCTCAGTTTTAGATGGTTTTGTCATAAGAGCACTAATGAGAATACCTTCATCATTGACAGGTAAATCCATTAATCCAGAGATAAGGTGATGGTCTTCGTCAATTGGACCTTCTCTGGTTGAGATAGTGAATGTTAGATTTTCAGTAAAAAAATCAGTAATGCAACCATAGATAGCTTGTGTAATGGAGCGGTATGCCGGTCCACCCCAATGTAGTATGTTATCCCAACCTACAGACTGAAGGAGAGGAAGGAGATCAAACAGAGCCAAATATCAACATTCACAGGTCGTTCTACTATATAACATTGTGCAACTGAATATCCCACACATAAGAGGGATCATCTTCGGGTGACCGAAGGTGACGCACTGTGATAGGAGTCGACTTAGAAGTTGAGGGACCATGAGATCCTTTCTTTCTAGTTCTACCTTCCATTTGCAATAAAGAAAGCAAGGAACAACGAGATTACAAAAGAGGTAGAGTGGGTTTCCAATAGATCAGATTTTTTAGAAAAAATCTCTAAAAAATACTATTAATCAAGAAATAAACCACACAAATGATTAAAAGGGAGTGCAATGGACTTGAATCTATAAGAAAAATGAAAACAATGCACTAACCTTGAAGAACTAGATGATGGGTTCGACCAGTCGGCCTAGGAGCCATTGGAGAAGATAACCAAAATGAGGAAAAAAGGGATTTTTCCCCCAAATAAAGCACCAAACCCGCGGTTCACGGCCGGTCGAGTACATGCTCGACCGGCCATGCCACGACTGGTCGAGTATGTACTCGACTGGTCGTGCACATCCCAAAATGTGTAATTTTACACAAAATTTAAACATTTAAAATAATAAATATATACATTATGATACAAAAATGCATGAATAATTAATTCATATTGCACATGCCAAGATCAAATTTTAATTTAGCAAACCTGCTTTTGTCGAGCAATTTTGTGAATATTCAGTTAGTTGATTCTTGGTCAGAATATATTCCAAACAAAATTTTCTTTTCTTCCATTAATTCATGAATGTAGTGATATCTAGTGTTAATATACTTGGTTCGTGAATGATGGATTGAATTTTTAGATATATTAATTACACTGGAATTATCATAATATAAAATTATGGTATCTTGCGTAATTCTGTAATCGCTTAGCATTCTTTTCATCCACATAAGCTGAGTACATGTATTATATACTGCAATGTATTCAGCCTCAGCAGTTGAGAGTGATACGAAACTTTATTTCTTACTTTGCCAAGAAACTAAACAGTTCCATGCATAAAAATAACCACCACTGGTTGATTTTCGATCATCAGTGTTACCAGCCCAATCAACATCAGTGTAATCAACTAATTACACACTAGTATCATATGAATACCAGAGATCAAGATTTACTGAACTAGCGACATATCGCAAAATGCGCTTACCGGCAGTTAGATGTGACTCTTTAGGGTCAGATTGATATCTAGCATAAATTCCTACGCTAAATGTAATATCAGGTCGGCTTGCAGTTAAATAAAGCAAACTACCTATCATACTGTGATACAATTTAAGATCCACACTTTTACCTGTAGAGTCCTTTGAGAGTTTTAAAGTAGTACTCATTAGAGTATCAAAGTTTTTTCCACTCTCAAATCTGAAATTTTTAACTAAGTTCAGAGCATATTTGGTTTGAGAGATAAAGAAACTATTAGGTTGTTGTTTAACTTGCAACCCTAGAAAATAATTCAATTCTTCAACTATGCTCATTTCGAACTTAGACATCATAAGATCTGCAAACTCAATAGTCATGTTAACACAGGTAGATCTATAAATAATATCATCAACATAAATTTACACTATTAAAATGTGATCATTATGTTTCTTTACAAACAATGTCTTATCAACACTTCCCATTATAAAGTTATGACTTAGTAGAAACTTAGTCAACTTTTTATACCATGCCCTGGGAACTTGTTTCAAACCGTAGAGTTCCTTTTTTAGGTGGTAGACATGATCAACATTCTTAGGGTCTTCAAAACCCGTTGGTTGTTTAACATACACTTCTTCATACAAATCACCATTTAAGAATGCACTCTTTACATCTATTTGATATATTTTAAACTTTCTAATGCAAGCAATGAATATAAATAGTCTGATTGATTCAAGACGAGCTACTAGGGTAAAGGTTTCATCATAATTGATGTCTTCAATTTGAGTGTACCCTTGTACAACCAGCCTAGCCTTATTTCTAATAATATTACCAAGTTCATTAGACTTATTTTTTTAAATCCATTTTGTTTTAATAATGTGTTTATCTTTCAGTCCTGGAACTAAGTACCAAACATCATTTCTGACAAACTAATTGAGCTCTTCTTGCATCTCAACAATCCAATTTTCGTCAGAAAGGGCTTCTTTTCATTAGTCGGTTCTATCTGAGATGTAAATCATAAGTAATTACACATATCTTCTAGTTGTTTATGAGTGCGCACACTAGTGAGAGGGTTTCCAAGAATCTGATTAGTTGGATGGATGGTCTTTAACAGTCCTCAGTTCAGAGTTATTTTGACTAGATGAAGTATCTAGTTTATCAATTAAAAGTACTTCATCATTTTCTGAATTTGAGATGGGTGTATTCAAGTGATCGTCAATAACCACATTAATGGACTCTTGAATTACATTGTTCTCTTATTAAGAACCCAATACGCTCGACTATTTAGAACATACCCTAAAAATATCCCGTCATCACTTTTGGTGTCAAACTTACCTAAAGTTTCTCGGTTACGTAAAATGTAGCACTTACTGCCAAAAACTCTAAAGCATTTGACAGTAGGCTTCTTATCAAATCACATTTCATAAGGTGTTTTACCATTTGATTCTCTAGTATAAAGGTGGTTGATTACATGACAAGCAGTATTTATAGCTTCAGCCCAAAGATTTTTAAGGAGATTTATACTATTTAACATTACATTTGCCATTTCTTGAAGCACTCTATTTTTTCTTTCCAATATATCATTTTGTTGTAGTGTTTTGGGCGCAAAGAATTCATGTGATATTCCCTGATCAACGCAAAATTTCTCAAAACTGTTATTCTTAAATTCTGATGTATGATCACTAGGGATCTTACAGACTTGAGATCCTTTTTCCGTTTAGATACATTTAAGTACCCTTTTTACTTCATGGAGAGTTTCTGATTTGTTCCTTAAGAAGACTACCCATGTATATCTAGTAAAGTCATCAACAATTACTAGAATGTACTTCTTGCCATCTCGACTCTCCGTTCTGGTTAGTCTAATAAGATCCATGTGGAGAAGTTTGAGCGGTTTAGATGTGGCATTGAAGTTTACTTTTTTGTGAGTACTCCTAGTTTGTTTGCCAATTTGGCATTCACCACATATTTTGTTTACTTTCTGTAATTTAGGTAGACCTCTTACCAACTCTCTTGTGCTCAATCTATACAAGTTACGGTAGTATACATGTTTGAGGCGTTTATGTCATAATCAGTCTCATCGATATGGACCATGTAGCACGATATATTAGATGAGCTTGAATCACTCACAATGTAGCAGTTTTTAAAAGTTCTGCGACCAGTTAATATTACAGAACCATTTTTATTTAGGATTTCACAACCTTAGTTAGTAAATTTTACACTATGATTATTATCGCATATTTGAGAGATGCTTAATAAGTTATGTTTTAACCTTTCTACATATAAAACATTCTTAAATAGAGGGAGGTTAAAGAGTTGAACCGTACCTTGGCCAACAATTCTGCAGTTGCTACCATCACCGAATGTGACTGAACCATCAGTCATGTCTTTAAAATTGGTGAACAGACCTTTGTCATCCATTGTCTAGGCACCACTTTGAATGGCTTGAAGCTTTGAAAGCAGTGTGAGCAACCAAGAAAGTAACTTAGGGACCCATTTTATTACAATTTTGGATTTAGGAGTAAATTTGGTCTTTTTGTATTTGTAGTTGTTATAAGACCGACCCACTGAGTTATATTTTAAAAGTTCCTTAAGTAAATCAACAATTTTCTCAGCTAAAGGATTACGATTCTGATTTTTATAGTTGATATGGTTGTTTTTAGGTTTTAAGGTTTGAAAAGTCTTAACATTTTTAAAATAATTTTGTTTAAGACTTTTTCCTTTTGAGTTTGAAGACTCCCCTTTCACAAATTTAGGTGGAGTATTCTTATGTTTGGGAGGAATACTTTTATCGTTGCCTAACCCAGATCGATCGCCACATTTTCTAGATCTGAATAAGAGTTTTTCTAACTTAGGATCACCTTGGGCATACCTCCATGTCTTTTAAACTCAAAAGTGAAGAGACTTCAAGTTTTAACTTTTATTTTCAGATTTCAAGTTTTCAACTTGGGAGTTTTTAAAATCTAAGTCGTACTTAGTTTTTTCAAAATAATCTGAAATGTGAGATTTTTCTAAAATAAGATTATCAAAATTTTCTTTAAGTTTTGAAAACTTTTCTTTCTGAAGTTTTAGTTTTATAGCAAATTTGCAACTTTCCTTGTATAGGGCATTATAAGCATCTTGAAGATCTTCTTCATTTTCATGATCAATATTCAGATTTTCTTCACTAGCTGAATCATCATTATCTGAAAAGTTAACTTGGCTAGAGTCATAAGGGCTCTAACTTCATTACCTGACTCAGTTTTAGAATCTTCTGACTCAGAAGAGGCTTCAGAGCAAGAAGATTCATCCCAAGTAGCCAACATACCTTTCTTTTTTGGTTTGTCCTTTTTAGGACACTTGTTTGCTAAATGCCCATATTCCTGGCAGTTGTAACATTGACTGTCTTTTAAAGATTTCCATGTTTTAGATTTAGATATTTTCTTTTCATTAGGTTTTTGTAAATCAACCCTCTTTTCACTTTTGAAAATCTTATAAAACTTTTTACCTAAAAGGGCCATATCATCTTTAGAATTTTTTAAATCAGAATTACTATTTTCTTGAGAAATACTTTTAAAAGATTTAAGGGCGATGTATTTACCTTTAGGAGCTTTAAAGTTTAACTCATAGGTCTATAATGAGCCAACTAATTCTTCTACCCTCATATTATTCATATCGCGAAGTTCCTAAATCACAGTCACCTTTGAATTAAACCGTTCAGGTTGTGAGCATAGTATCTTCGCACAGACTTTACTTTCTAGGATTCTATCACCAAGACCCCACATAGAATTGACAATGTCATTTAATCTTATATAGAAGTCCATGAAAGTTTCACTTTCTTCCATACGTATTTTCTCAAATTTAATTGTGAGGATTTGGACTTTAGATTTCTTGACAATTGTTGTTCTCTCATGTGTCATTTCTAAAATATCTCAGGCTTACTCTGCAGTATCATAGGATAAAATTCTCTTGAATTCATCCGGTGATAGTGTGCAAATGATTGCATTTAGAGCCTTTGCATTGGCACTACTCTTACTTTTTTGAAGAGTGGTCCAAGAAAAATAAGGTGTGATTTTCATAGATTTGGATCCATCGATACCAGTCACTTCAGTGGTAGGAGGGGTCCAATTGGTCACTGTGGCTTACCACATACTTTCATCCATGAATTTTAAGAAAATGCTCATTCTGACTTTTCAATAAGCATAATTGGAGCCATCAAATGGTGGAGGCCTAGTGACTGAAAGGCTATTAAAATTTGACATCTTAAAAAGCTCAAATCAATTAGCTCAGGAAATAAATCCAGAGAAAATAATTAAAGCAAGCTATTAGGCTCTGATACCACTTGAAAAGGCTGAGTTAAGAGTCCTAGAAGAGGGGCGAGGGGGGGGGGGTGTGAATAGAACTATGCCAAATTAAAAATAAACTACAGAATTTAAACAAATATAAATAAAGGTAGCACTAAACAATCCTACAACGAAGAAATGTAAAACAACCTCAAGTGTACAAGTATTGAGTGGTTGATACAGATGTTGTTCTAAGGACAACCTTACACCAAAAACCAATGGCTATTGGTAAGACAACCTGATTCCTATAATGGTCTGTGTATGAAAAACTCAAACTAATACAAAAGAATAAAGAAATAAATAGTAAATAATGAAACTAAGTTATTACAACATTCTCACACTTGCATAAAATAAATTACAACATTCTCCACAAATGTATAAAGGGAAATTACAACATCCATAAAATAAAATAATCAATCAATCACCACAATACCAGAAATTATAGTGATTTGCTTGTGTGTACACCAACTGTTTAGAAAAATAGCCACACAACTACTCCACTCCTAACATCCTCACACAGTGGATATTGGTGCTCACTAGGAAATAGGCTTTTCAACGTTCACCTAAAACCCTCACAATTGTGTCTTTCAAGTGGGCTTACACAATTTAAAAACCCCATACTTTGAGTTTTCTGGATTTCCTTAGACAAACCAAAAGAAAAAATTTTCTGGCACAATCTCAAAGAAGGCAAAAGAATGAATTTACAAAACTATAAAATATTTATCTGGATATTCTCTTTTTAATGCAACCTGGAAGAACCAATTTGGAGTAGAAGTTCAACGTAGATGTTCAATGTTTACACTCACTTATGAAATAGTTCTAAGTTCTAAATTGATTTTAGATTAAAGGACCTTGGGCTAGCTTGATTTGATTTTGATTCTAATAAATGAAAAAACTTCAATCCCTCTTTCAAATAAAATTAGAATGTAGAATACAAAATTAAATGTAGAAAGCTAATTAAGGATACTATAAAATGAGCACGAAATAGCTTAAGAATATCACTAACTTATCTCTCAAAGTAATGTCTTGATCTTACGTGAATTGGATATCAAACTCTGAAATTCGTACTCTATTTATAAGTACTGAAATCGCATCTTCAACTGGTCCTAAGGTCAATTCGACTGGTCGAAGGACCAACAAACTTTTAAAAATTTGGGCGCGATAAGATAAGATCGTTCCACGACCGGTCGAAGGGCCTGCTCGACCGATCAAGTGGCCTCCACGACCGATCGAATCCTATCTTCGACTAGTCATGTGGGACCATTTTTAGTTGCTGGACTTTGAATCGAGCCTGTAGGACTAGTCGAGCATTGTTCACACGACCGTCAAGTAGTCTCCAGGACTGGTCGAGGCAATAACAAAAAATCCCAAAAATAAGTAACAAACTTAGAACTGGTTGAGGATTTCTTGGACCGGTTGAGCCAGTACCAGGACTAGTTGAACATAGTCTAAGACTAGTTAAAAAATAGTATATGCACTTATAAAATGACCCAATTATATAATGTATTCAAAATGACCTATCCTATGGTCAATCTAGGGTCATTCATACCTTGTAAGCAAAATATGAACATAAAATCTTCTTTTGCTTCAGTTGATAGTTGCTCTTTGAAGTTCATGAAGCTTGAGATCTTGACATATGATGAAGTTTGAACTTGAGACTTTTGAAGCTTGAATTTGACTAACATGGAAGCTTGAGCTTGAGGTTCAAAGTAAAGAACTTTGTCTTGATTTGGACGAAGCTTTGAAAACTTAAACTATTGAAGCTTAAAAGATTGAATTAACACTTGGTGTTGTACTTGAACATGAACATGTAATCTTGCATTTGAAGTTCTTGAGGTAAAGACCTTTATTCTTGAACATGAGATACATAGTCTTGAATATGAAGATGCGCATCATAGTCTTGAATATGAAGATGCGCATCATAGTCTTGAATATGAAGATGCGCTACACAAGACAGATTTCAAGAGGTTTTAGTATAACAAAATTTGACAATCATAGGAGCTAGAAACTATAACACTTACAAATGGGTGCAGTACCTGGCATCGGATCAATACAGAAATCCATTGCCCTTTGAGGAGGTAGGCACGGAATGTCCTGAAAGACATCGAGATACTCGCATACGATTGGGATCTCCTCAATCCTTAGGTTCCTTTCTTCTTCTACTAGGTAGGCCAAGGATGTCCCTGTCTACTCTGCTGGTAGAATCCTGAATTGGAACTGTGGCTGGCCGATTATAGAGAAGGTGATTGTCCTTTCAAAACAATCTAATGAGGCATGATATGTGGCCATCCAATCTATACCCAAAATAACATCCAGCTTCAACATCTTCATAATAAATAAATCAGCGGGTAAGATGTGATCTCCAATCATCACTAGGCAATCCTTGAAGATAAGGCTTAGGTTAGAATTCTCTCCTAATGGTGTGGCTACTGATAACTCTTTTACTACCCTTTCTAGCTCTAACCCCAACGTGTTTACGAGTGATGATGATATGAATGCATGGGATGCGCTTGAGTCAAATAAGGTGTGTGAAAATGATGAGAAGAGAGTAGCCATACCCTCGAGTATCGTTACTGATGATTGAGGACTAGTCTGCTGAATAACATATACATTAGGTTAGGCAATCGCTACAAATCTTGCTTGTTGTCTCTGAGGCGGTCTCTGGTACTACTAAGAGTGATCTCGACCTTACGATGGCTGCTACTATTGGCATTGTTGAGGCTAATTGTAACACCCCAAAAATCAGGGGTCGGATAGAAACCTAACTCCCGAGTTCCAGAAGGTCACTTATGCAACATAGATAATTATAAATGCATGTTGTCTGTAGAATGACATTAAACAAGATTGAGACTAAGCCAAAACACCATATCATACTCCAGAGACAGTTAAATTTTACAAGCAGAAGACTGTGATACATATATAACAATATATAATTGATTGTAAGTCTCTAGAGTGTGAGCATGTTATCAGGTTAGACATATACATGTATACTCCAAAAATGATAAAAAAGATATACATGAGTGCTCTAAAAAAATATATAATGACAAGTGTCATGGTGTCTAATCAACCTCCCTGTAAACCCATCGGTCAAAACACGCATATAGGAGAAATCCTCCTCATCATCATCAAGTCCGGCTCCACTTCACTAGAAGCGCCATCATCTGCAACTAAAACAGGAACTGGTTGGTGTGCACGACACCGTTCCGTAACGTGGGAGTGAGTGATCAACTCAGTGGAATCATAGAGCAAAGATTAGCATGTTATCAAATCAATCACGCGATAATAGTAAAGCAGGCAATCAAACATTCCTAGATACTGTTGTTAATGCAAGCATGAAATGACATGATGGATGCCCTCACCGACATTCTCCCTCATACGGCACCATCTTATGCCCACAACATACTTTTTTCCCACGGTGCTCCACATCTTCCAGGCACATGCAGTGCGATGTGGATATGATTACCAAATTGTTATTAGTCCTTTTCATACAGCAGGATTGAGAAACTAGGGTACTTTGCTTATATCAATCCCAACACGGATCCTGTCTAGGGTCGTCACTCCTAGTAATCTCATACGATGTTATATTTGTATGTCGCTGCAAGGGCTGTCAGGGCTGTTGCACGCACTCGTTGCTCCTCTCTCCCATCACCTTATCAATACAGGCCTAGTGTACTCTTGTCGCTATGGAAGGTTTGTCACCTCCCGTAGACTCAGAATACGCTCGAGGTCACTACAAAGGGCTCGTCACCAATCAGTGTAGGCCGACAGCTCGAATGTAGTGTCCCATACCACCACAATCGGCTCACGAGTCAAATGTGCTCACTGGTCACTACGGGGAGGTTTGTAGCCCCAACATAAGCCGACAGCTCAACCACGGTATCTCATACCACCATGCCCAGCTCATGAGTCTTTATGGATCAAGGTACCATGGTTAACAGAGTTTTCAATGGTAAGTTCAGTACCCTAGGTTCAAGCAGTTATGACTCATACAAGGTGAACATACAATGGCCAGTCGCGTTACTTGACGGGCTTGACTAGTACGAGAGCATGTTGAATCGACCGGCATGAAGTACACAAGAACTTCGTATAACCTAAGCACTGCCGACGACTCTAGTATGACTCGGGTTCGTCATACACATCCTTCGTGGCAAATAGAATCCAACCACGAATACAAATCTGTTACTGACTGCCTGGACTAGAGTATAGCCCCAAGCACATGAAATGTGAATCAGCAATCATATGAAATAGATAGAATTAAAATAACAAAAGATTCAAGCATGTTAGCAACAGGTTATAAGATACAACGTATGCAATTTAACCATATACAAGCATTTCATATATATAAGGTAATCAATTCAAATAAACATTTATACAAACACTTAGACTACACAACTCCAATGTACTTGACGTATTTTGATTTCAACATGTAATATGACAGATCCTTATATCAAAGAGATGTCTAATACACAACAATCATGTTCTTACATTCAAAACATATGGCAAGCATAAATCATATTGATTAAGGCATTTCCACAAACACTTAGTCTACACACATTAGTATACATAGCATATGTCGGCCAATAAGTACATTAGGGCGAATCTCTTCGCCAAACAGATCATACATCCATAACTAGTACAAATACACGATAAATACCCATGGCAATCATATTGGCAAAATACGTACGTATACAGTATTTCCTACAAATACCTAAAATACCCTAAATCTCAAATTCACCGTACGTATACAAAATGGAAAACAGACAGCATGTTCTATATATCAAATGGCGTTCTCGTCGATAATCTACTATTAAATGACATTGAAAGCTTTGAAATCAGTCAATCTAAGCGTCTAAAATCCTCACCTTTCGCCTTAGACGTGTATCGATTCGAATAGAACGTCTACGCTTCGTCAACGGTGTTATGGCGACCTAGTGCACAAGATACATAATTTATTTCGATATTTGAATCGAAAGAATCCTTAAAACAGCTATAGGTTAGGGTTTTCTTACCTAGAACGAAGTTAGAATTGTCAGAATAGCGATGCAGGTGGGTGGCTTTGGCACGTGGAGCAGCATGGAAGAATCCCTAGAGAAATCACCAGCTTCTCCCTCACTTTCTCTCTTTTCTCTCCTCTCTCCTAAGGTTTTCTCCAAATTCGTATGAGTTAGAAGGCTAAGGGTTTAAGCCCCTTTTATAAGCCCAAACATGACCAAAATAGACACCAAGTCAAGGTATACTTAGGTTATAGCCAAATCGGGTCTTTTCTGATCCAAAAGAGCATTTCGTGAGGTCCCCTGGCCGAACGCGGTCGGACTTAAGATCATGTATATCGGATCCTGCTCACACCAAGTTTTCAGACCGGTAGAGTTCCCAGATCGCACGTGGCGGTCCAGTTTCAGTTCAACGGTCACGGAGTCTCGATCGAGGATTCCAAGTACACTGACCTGAGTGAGAAATGTTCCCTGATCCGAGGGTGTATTTGGGTCAGATTCCGACGGTCTAAATGCTTATACTGATCCCGCAAGCGAAACGTGCCAGATTTATTTAAATCCCATTTAATTTTAAATGAATTTCACTCTTTCTCACACTCCTCGCTCCAGGCTCAATGAAATAGCCTCAGAACATCGATTGGGCTTGATTTTTGAAATGATTGTCAAGTCCAGCTAAGCGGTCCTAACGGTCTGAGATTATAGATATCGGACTTCCGACGAGCAGTCTAAATTCAATACGAAGTTTTAAAGGGTTCCTCAGAGCAAACAGGTTTAGAGTTTAATCCTAGATTTCAGGGTATTGTAGTGTCATTGGTTCTACAAGTTTTGGGTCTTGCAGATCGTATTTAAAGTGGTTGGTGCTAATTTCATAGGTACTCTAGTGTAGCGCTGGCTAATTCATGTTAAATTCTAAAGAATTTGGTTCTAAATGATTTCTTTGGCTTTGAAATCGAATTTTGAGAAACTACCAAGGTGCTATGGTTGACCCATTGCCTAAGGACGTCTAATCCCAGGTTGAAAAAAATTTAGGGTGTTACACTAATACTATTGAGTCTGTTGTTGACGATAGTATTGTTGAGTCTGATGTTGTTGAAAAAGTTTCTGCTGGGGGTGACCATGAGGCCATTGCCTGAAAGAAGACCTATCCTTCTGCTCTACAGAGACATCTGGCAAATTGGGGCAAGACCTAACCTGATGGCCTACTCCACCGCACCTAAAACATGTCCCTTGAAATGTTAATCGTTACGAATCTCGTTGGAGCTCCCGAATAGCTGGTCCTTGCCTTGCAAACCTTTTCGACGGACAAAACTGCTAGGTTGGGCCTCCCTTCCTCTTGTTCCTATTATCCTATCTCTGAGGGGGCTGTGTAACACCCCGAAAATCAAGGGTCGGGTAGAAACCCAACTTCCGAGTTCCAGAACATCACTTATGCAATATAGATAATGATAAATGTATGTTGTCTGTAGAATGGCACTAAACAAGATTGATAATAAGCCAAAACAACATATCATACTCCAGAGATAGTTAAATTAGCAAGCGGAAGACTGTGATAAATACATAAAATATATAATTGATTGTAAGTCTCCATAGTGTGAACATGTTATCAGGTTAATTAAATACATGTATACTCCAAAAATGGAAAGAAAAGAATATACATGAGTGCTCCAAAATATAAAATGACAAGTGTCAAGGCGTCTAATCAACCTCCCTGTAATCCCGTCGATCAGAACACGGAGGAGAAGTCCTCCTCATCATCATACAAGTCCGGCTCCGCTTCACAAGCAGTGTCATCATCTGTAACTAAAACAGGGACTGGTTGGTGTGCGTGACACCGTCCTGTAACGTGGGAGTGAGTGATCAACTCAGTGGAATAATAGAGAAAAGATTAGCATGTTATCAAATCAATCACGCGTTAATAGTAAAGAAAAAAATCAAACATTCCTAGATACTGCTGTTAATTCATGCATGAAATGACATGATGGATGCCCTCACCGACATACTCCCTCATACGGCACCATCTTACGCCCGCAGCATGCTTTCTTCCCGCAGTGCTCCACATCTTCCAGGCACATGCAATGCGTTATGGATAATGATTACCAAGTTGTTATTCGTCCTTTTCATACAACAGGATTGGGAAACTAGGGTACCTTCCTTATATCAATCCCAACACAGATCCTGTCTAGGGTTGTCACTCCTAGTAATCTCATACGATGTTATATTTATATGTCGCTGCAAGGGCTGCCAGGGTTGTTGCACCCACTCGTTGCTCCTCTCCCCCATCACCTTATCAATACAGGCCTATTATATCCTTAAGACTACATCAGGACTGGTCGCCCCCATGTGGTGTCAGGATAAACTCAAGGTTACCACAAAGGGATCATCACCAATCAGTGTAGGCCGACAATAAGAATATAGTATCCCATATCACCATAATATGCTCAGAGTAGGGTACTCACTGGTCACTACGGGGAGTTTTGTGGCCCCAGCGTAGGCCGACAGCTCGACCACGGTGTCCCATACCACCATGACCGGCTCATGAGTCTTTATGGATCAAGGTACCATGGTTAACAGGATTTTCAATGGTAAGTTCAGTACCCTATGTTCAAGCAGTTATGACTCATACAAGGTGAACATACAATGGCCAGTCGGGTTACTTGACGGGCTCGACTAGTACGAGCGCATCTCAAGCTGAGCGACATGAAGTGCATAAAACACCTCGTGTGGCCTAACCACTGCCGCCAACCCAAAACACGACTCGCATTCATCAACGCGTCCTTCGGGGCAAATAGAAGCCAACCATGAATTTAATAAATTACCAACTGTTTGGACTAGGTTATAGCCCCAAGAACATGTAATGTGAAACAGTAATCAGATGAGAGAGGCAGAATTGAAATACAAGAAATTCCAGCATGTTATCAACATGTTGTAACATACATCATAAGCAGTTAACCAAACACGAGTATATCACACATAAGGTAACCAATTTAAATATAACAAGTATGGAGGAAATCATGTGCATCATCAAATTAGTTGAGAATCCATTCTCAATGCTAATCTACAACACCACTTACTCAATACTTACTAATACAGACATTTATACAAACACTTAGTCTACGTACATTAGTGTACATAGCATATGTTGGCCAATAAGTACATTAGGGCGAATCTCTTCACCAAACAGATCATACATCCATAACTAGTACAAATACACGGCAAATACCCATGACAATCATATTGGTAAAATACGTACGTATACTGTATTTCCTACAAATACCTAAAATACCTTAAATCTCAAATTCACCGTACGTATACGAAATGGAAAACGGACAGCATGTTCTACATGTCAAATGGCGTTCTCGTCGATAATCTACTATTAAACGACATTGAAAGCTTTGAAATCAGTCAATCTAAGCGTCTAAAATCCTCACCTTTTGCCTTAGACGTGTATCGATTCGAATAGAATGTCTACGCTTCGTCAACGGTGTTATGGCGACCTAATGCACAAGATACATAAGCTATTTCGATATTTGAATCAAAAGAATTCTTAAAACAGCTATAGGTTAGGGTTTTCTTACCTAGAACGAAGTTAGAATCACCAGAATAGCGATGCAGGTGGGTGGCTTTGGCACGTGGAGCAGCATGGAAGATTCCCTAGAGAAATCACCAGCTTCTCCCTCACTTTCTCTCTCTTTTCTCTCCTCTCTCCTAGGGTTTTCCCCAAATTCGTATGAGTTAGAAGGCTAAGGGTTTAAGCCCCTTTTATAAGCCCAAACATGACCAAAATAGACTCCAAGTCAAGGTATACTTAGGTTATAGCCAAATCGGGTCTGTTCCAATCCAAAAGAGCATTTCGGAAGGTCCCCTGGCTGAATGCGGTCGGACTTAAGATCATGTATATCGGATCCTACTCACACCAAGTTTTCAGACCGGTAGAGTTCCCAGATCGCACGTGGCGGTCCAATTTCAGTTCACCGGTCATGAAGTCTCGATCGAGGATTTCAAGTACACTGACCTGAGTGAGAAATGTTCCCTGATCCGAGGGTGTATTTGGGTCAGATTCCGACGGTCTGAATGCTTATACTGATCCCGCAAGTGAAACGTGCCAGATTTATTTAAATCCCATTTAATTTTAAATGAATTTCACTCTTTCTCACACTCCTCGCTCCAGGGTCAATGAATTAACCTCAGAACATCGGTTGGGCTTGATTTTCGAAATGATTGTCAAGTCCAGCTAAGCGG
Organism: Magnolia kwangsiensis; assembly: GCA_037074715.1. Lineage (NCBI taxonomy): Eukaryota > Viridiplantae > Streptophyta > Magnoliopsida > Magnoliales > Magnoliaceae > Magnolia > Magnolia kwangsiensis. The sequence goes on from CM073578.1 coordinate 79,044,700, forward strand.
TCCTAACGGTCTGAGATTATAGATATCGGACTTTCGACGCGCGGTCTAAATTCAATACGAAGTTTCAAAGGGTTCCTAAGAGCAAACGGGTTTAGAGTTTAATCCTAGATTTCAGGTATTGTAGCGTCATTGGTTCTACAAGTTTTGGGTCTTGCAGATCGTATTTAAAGTGGTTGGTGCTAATTTCACAGGTACTCTAGTGTAGCGCTGGCTAATTCACGTTAAATTCTAAAGAATTTGGTTCTAAATAATTTCTTTGGCTTTGGAATCGAATTTTGAGAAACTACTAAGGTGTTATGGTTGACACATTGCCTAAGGACATCTAATCCTAGGTTGGCAAAAATTTGGGGTGTTACAATCTACCCCCCTTAAAATAAAATTTTATCCCCGAAATTGGCTAAGGGTAATGAGTCCCTAAAGAGACTTTAGTATTGACATTCTAAGGATAATTCAAATCCTATTTAATGACCTAGCCTTACGTATAACCTAAATCAACTGTTTCGATCCTAGGCCAGTGTAACGTCTCGAAAAAATCCGTACTTAGACTCGAGTACCAACTCAACCAGAAATCACGAGGATTAATTCCTTTAGAAATTAAGCATTAGTTAGCTAGCGCAACACTACGGTAGCTGTGAAATTATCCCTGAACACTTTAAATACGTTCTACAAGACCCAAAACTTGTAGAATCAATGGTGCTATAATACCCTGAAACCTAGGATCAAACTCTAAACCGGTTTGCTCTCAGGAACCTTTTGAAACTTTGTATTGGATCTAGACAGCGCGTCGAAAGTCCGATACCTACAATCTTAGACCGTTATGACCGCTTAGCTGGACTTGACAATCATTTCAAAAATCAAGCCCAACCGACGTTCAGTGGCTATTTCATTGAGCCTGGAGTGAAGAGAGTGAGAAAAGGGTTAGATTTGAAAATTTAAATCCAAATTTGGCACGTGACTTGGCGTGTTAATATTAAGCGTTCTGACCATCAGAATTCAGCCAAATTACACCCTCGGATTAGGAAAAATTTCTCTTTCATATCACGAGACTTGTAGACCTGATCTAAGTGCGATGACCGCTGAACTGAAACTAGACTGCCACGTGTGATCTACGAACTCTACCGGACTGAAAACTGGGTGTGAGAAACATCCAGTGACCATGAGCTTAAGTCCGATTGCATTTGGCCAGGGGACCTCCCGAATTACTCTTTTGGACCAGAACAGCCCCGATTTGGTTACACCTCAAGTAAACATTGTTCCCAAGCCTAATTTGGAAAGGTTTTAGGCTATAAAAGGGCTTTAAACCCTCACTTATCTCACCCTTCCGAATTTTCTAGAAACCCTAGCTAGAGAGAGAGAAAAAGTGAGAGATTGTGAGAGAGTGTGGGAGATATCTTCCCGCCACTTGCTGCAGCTGCTACACGTGCCTAAGCATCGCGTTCAAATCACTTTGCCGGTGATTCCAACGCATTTCTAGGTAAAGAAAACCCTAAATACTTGCTGATTTAGCATTTCGTCGATTCAAATAGTGAAGTAGCTAATACATCTTGTGCATTAGGTCGCCGTTACGCCGTTGACGAAGCGTATCTGTTTTAATTGAAACGATACACGTTTAGGGCAAAAGGTGCAGATTTTAGACGCTTTGATTAGCTGATTTCAACGCTTTCAATGTCGTTTAATAGTAGATTATCGACGGCAACGCCGTTTGACATGTATAACATGCTGTCCGTTTTCTGTTTCGTAAATGTACGGAAAATATGAGATTTAGGGCATTTTAGTCATTTGTAGGAAATACTGTATACATGCATATTTTGCTGAAATGGTTGCCATGGCTATTTGTCACATTAGGATATTAGGAATGCGTGCATAATTGGTTTGGCGAAGAGATTAGCCCAAATGCGCACTTTGAGTCGACATACACTATGTAGACTTAAGTGTGTAGACTAAGTGTTTGTATAAATGTTTTTATTAGTATGTATTGAGTATATGGTGTTGTGAAATAGTTTTGAGATTGAATTCTCAAGTAATATGCTGATGTAAATGATCTCCATCATGTTGGCTAGATGTATTGATTTCTTTATGTATAGGAAATTTATATGTTGGATGAATTGCTTAAGTGGTATGTTATAACATGTTTCAACATGCTTATTGTAACACCCTGAATTTTTTCCAACCTGGGGTTAGACGTCCTTAGGCAATGGGTCAACTAAAACACTTGGAAAATCGCTCAGAACCCAATTCCATGGCCAAAGAAATCACTTAGGATTAATTCCTTTAGAAATTAAGCGTAAGTTATCTAGCGCTACACTGGAGTAGCTGTGAAATTATCCCTAACCGCTTTAAATACGTTCTACAAGACCCAAAACTTGTAGAATCAATGGTGCTATAATACCCTGAAACCTAGGATCAAACTCTAAACCCGTTTGCTCTCAGGAACTCTTTGAAACTTTGTATTGGATCTAGACCGCGCGTCGAAAGTCCGATATCTACCATCTTAGACCGTTATGACCGCTTGGCTGGACTTGACAATCGTTTCGAAAATCAAGGCCAACCGACGTTCAGAGGCTATTTCATTGAGCCTGGAGTGAAGAGAGTGAGAATAGGGTTAGATTTGAAAATTTTAATTCAAATCTGGCACGTGACTTGGCACGTTATTATTAAGCTTTCTGACCGTCAGAATTCAGCCAAATTACACCCTCGGATCAGGAAAAATTTCTCTTTCATATCATGAGACTTGTAGACCTGATTTAGGTGCGATGACCGCTGAACTGAAACTGGACCACCACGTGCGATCTGGGAACTCTACCGATTTGAAAACTTGATGTGTGCTAGATCCAGTATGCATGAGCTTAAGTCCGACCGCGTTCGGCCACGGGACCTCCAGAAATGCTCTTTTAGACCAGAACAGCCCCGAATTGGTTAGACCTCAAGTAAATATTGTTCCCAAGCCTAATTTGGGAAGAAATTAGGTTATATAAGAGCTTTAAACCCTCACTTCTCTCACCCATCCAAATTTTTTAGAAATCCTAGCAAGAGTGAGAGAGAAAGTGAGAGTTTGTGAGAGAAGGTGGGAGAGATTTTCCTGCCACCTGCTGTTGCTGCTGCACGTGCTTGAGCGACGTATTCCAATCACTTTGTTGGTGATTCCGACGCACTTCTAGGTAAGAAAAACCCTAACCACTTACTGATTTGGAGATTTCTTCGATTCAAATAGCAAAGTAGCTGATGTACGTGTGCATTAGGTCGCCTGTACGCCGTTGACAAAGCGTATACGCTCCATTCGAAACGATACATATATAAAGTGAAAGGTGCAGATTTTAGACGCTTTGATTGGATGTTTTCAACGCTTTCAATGTTGTTTAATAGTATATTATCGACGGCAACGCCATTTGACATGTACAACATGCTGTCCGTTTCCTATTTCGTAAGCAGACGAAAAATATGAGACTTAGGGCATTTTAGTCATTTGTAGGAAATACTGTTTGCATCCATATTTTGTGGATATGATTGACGTGGCTTTTTGTCACCTTAGGATATTAGGAATGCGTACATAATCAGTTTGGCGAAGAGATTCGCCTAAATGCTCACTTTGAGTCGACATACAATATGTAGACTTAAGGGTGTAGACTAAGTGTTTGTATAAATGTTTGTATTAGTATTTATTGAATTAAATGGTGTTGTGAAATAGTTTCGAGATTGAATTCTCAAATAATATGCTGATGTAAATGATTTCCTTCATGTTGGCTATATGTAAGATTTCATCATATGTAAGAAATGCATGTGCTAGATGATTTACTTAAGTTGTATGTTATAACATGTGTTAACATGCTCACATTATTGTAATGCATTTCCATTACCTTTATATGATTGCTGATGTGGATTTATAAATGTTTGGGACTATACTTAGTCCACGCAGTCGGTAACCGAGTAAATTCGTGGTTGGCTTATCTTTGCCACGAAGGACGCGTCGATGAACGCGAGTCGTGTTTTGAGTTGGCGGCAGTGGTTAGGCCACACGAAGTGTTTCATGCACTTCATGTCGTTCAGCTTGAGATGCGCTCGTGCTAGTCGAGCCCGTCAAGTAACCCGACTGACCATTGTATGTTCACCATGTATGAGTCATAACTGCTTGAACCTAGGGTAGTGAACTTACCATTGAAAACCCTGTCAACCATGGTACCTTGATCCATAAAGACTCATGAGCCGGGCATGGTGGTATGGGACACCGTGGTCGAGCTGTTGGCCTACGCTGGGGCCACAAACCTCCCCATATTGACCAGTGAGTACCCTACTCTGAGCAGATTATGATGGTATGGGATACTATATTCTTGTTGTCGGCCTACACTGATCAGGTGACGAGCCCTTTGTAGTGACCTTGAGTTTATCCTGACACCGCATGGGGGCGACGAGTCCTGATGCAGTCTTAAGGATAATTAGGCCTGTATTGATAAGGTGATGGGGGAGCGGTGCAATGAGTGCGAGCAACAGCCCTGACAGCCCTTGCAGTGACCTACAAATATAACATCGTATGAGATTACTAGGAGTGACAACCTTAGACAGGATCTGTGTTGGGATTGATAGAAGGAAGGTACCTTAGTTTTCCAATCCTGCTGTATGAAAATGACTAATAACTACTTGATAATCATATCTACATCACATTACATGTGCCTGAAAGATGTGGAGCACTGTGGGAGGAAAGCATGCCGCGGGTGTAAGATGGTGCCGTATGAGGGAGATCTTCGGTGAGGGCATCCATCATGTCACGTCATATTGCATTAACAACAGTATTTAAGAATGTTTGAGTTATTGCTTTACTATTATCGCATGATTGATTTGAGAACATGCTAATCTTTGCTCTATTATTCCACTGAGTTGATCACTCACTCCCACGTTATGGGACAGTGTTTTCGGACACCCACCAGACCCTATTGTGATTACAGATGATGGCATGGACTGCGAGGTAGAGCCGGACTTAATAATGATGAGGAGGATCTCTCCATTATGCGTGTTCTAATCGATGGGATTACAGGGAGTTCATTAGATGTCATGACACTTGTCATTTTATATTTTTAGAGCACTCATGTATATTCTTTCTTTCTATTTTGGGGTATACATGTATATGTTTAACCTGGTAACATGTTCACACTCTGGAGACTTACAATCAATTATATATTATATGCATGTATCACAGTCTTTCGCTTGTTAATTTAACTGTCTCTGGAGTATGATATGCTGTTCTGGCTTAATCCCACTCATGTTTAATACATTAACACAGAAAACATTCAATCATATACATTTATGTTGCATAAGTGATGTTCTGGAACTCGGGAGTGGAGTTTTTACTCGACCCCCGATTTTTGGGATGTTACATATATTATTGTATTTCATTTCCATTACTCTTATATGATTGCTGATGTGGATTCACAAATGTTTGGGGCTATACTTAGTCCAGGCAGTCGGTAACAGAGTAAATTCGTGGTTTGCTTATATTACCACGAAGGACGCGTCGATGAACGCGAGTCATGTTTGGAGTTGGCGGCAGTGGTTAGGCCACACGAAGTGTTTTACGCACTTAATGTCATTCGACTTGCGATGCGCTCGTACTAGTCGAGCCCGTGAAGTAACTCGACTGGCCGTTGATTGGTCACCCTGTATGAATCATAACTGCTTGAACCTAGGGTACTGAACTTACCGTTGAAAACCCTGTTAACCATGGTACCTTAATCCATAAAGACTCATGAGCCGGGCATGGTGGTATGAGACACCGTGGTCGAGCTGTCGGCCTACGCAGGGGTCACAAACCTCCCCGTAGTGACCAATGAGCACCTATGACTCGTGAGCCGATTGTGGTGGTATGGGACACTACATTCGAGTTGTCGGCCTACACTGATTGGTGATGAGCCCTTTGTAGTGACCGCAAGCGTATTCTTAGTCTTCGGGAGGCGAAGACCCTTCCGTAGCAATGAGAGTACATTAGGCCTGTATTGATAAGGTGATGGGGGAGCGGTGCAACGAGTGCGAGCAATAGCCCTGACAGCCCTTGCAGCGACCTACAAATGTAACATCGTATGTGATTTCTAGGAGTGACGACCCTAAACAGGATCTGTGTTGGGATTGATATAAGGGAAGTACCTTAGTTTCCCAATACAGCTGAATGAATGGACTAATAACAACTTGGCAATCATATCCACATCGCATTGCATGTCCCTAGAAGATGTGGAGCACTGAACAGTACGCAAGCATGCCGCGGACGCAGATGGTGCCGCATGAGGGAGAATGTCGGTGAGGGCATCCATCATGTCATGTCATATTGCATTAACAACAGTATCTAGGAATGTTTGATTAATTACTTTACTATTATCGCATGATTGATTTGAGAACATGCTAATCTCTGCTCTATTATTCCACTGAGTTGATCACTCACTCCCACGTTATGGGATGGTGTTTGCAACACCCACCAGACCCTATCTTATATACATGTGAGGCGGCGATTCAGGAGGCAGAGCCGGATTACGATGAGGACCAGGACGAGTTCTCATATATGCAGTTTCACGACGGCTTTGCATAGGTGGCTTGGATTGGCGGGACATACTAATTGGACTTTAGACATTTTAATTTCTGTTTATTACAGGTATATGAGACTCAGTGATGTATTCATACTTTGGAGATAGTTGAGATTTATTTTATTTTCCATACAGTGATATATATATTCTTCAGTCTTCCACTTGCATTTTATCACTGAATCTGGAGTATGAATTATAGTTTTGGTATAATTTTACTCATGTGAATGCTTTAACTCAGAAAACATTGAATCATAATCATATTTGTTGAATAAGTGATGGTCTGGAACTCGGGAGTCGGGTTTATACACGACCCCCGATTTTCAAGGCATTACAGCCAGTGGGGAAGAGGCCAATCACGCTTCCGCTGCGCTACTCTCATCCAACAATTGTAATAGATAATCCTAAGTAGATCGGGCTCAATACGTTCTACCCCCCTTAAAACTTAGTTCTACTTAAGGTTCAAGAATCTATGCCTCGATCCGTATATCGGAACGAGGTGTAACTTAGGGCCTATCCTTGACATGAAATGGGAAACGACCTCTCACTACATTGGTTATCCTTTGTTAATGATGCGTTCTATGGCATTGGTACCTATGGTTGTAGAAAGGAGCTGAAATGACGGGTGTTGTGGTTGATTTCAAGGACGGATGTGAATTTGTGGTAAGAGGTCTAATCTCTATTGGCTGTATATCCTTAACATTTTTCAAGGCAAGATAATAACTTTTGGTTGTAGGTGGTCGGGCCAACATGGAAGAAAAGTTGTGTAGTGGGTCTGAGCCGGATACATGGACTTTCTGTCTAGCTAGGACAGAAAATTTTTTGTATCAATTCTTAATCCGAGTTGATGCCGATCTTCTGCTTGATCAGAGCATTGGATTCATTGGTAACTACTAGGATTAAGAAGTTGATTCAAACCGCGAATACATCGCTAATATACAATTCCTTTACTCTGCGTTCCCGATTGTAATAAATCCTTGGGAAGGAAATTCTAAGGAAAATTCTAAGGGGTGTGCTGGTTTATTCTAAGTTTAATCTGAGGGATTTATAAGTTTTCCCTGAAAGTGAATGGTTCTGATTTATAAGTTCAATTCTAAGAAGTTGGGGCAGAGATCGAGGAGGAAGTACAGGAAGAAGAAGAAGAAGAGGCTCAGGATACTGACGAGAGCCCTCCTCTAGCGACTCAGGCTACTAGAGATGCTCACATTGCCCGAATTGAGGAGAGTCAGGTCGCCTTACGACAAGAAGTCCAGGAACTTCGGGCCGAGGTCGAGGATACCAAGGCTGTTATGAAGAGAAAATTTGACAAGATGACTCGTACTTTGAAAGCTATCCTGTGTTGTCTGCAGGATAAGGGTGCTCCTCCTCCATCCCCAGACTCGGACTAGTGATTTAGATCCGGATGATGTTCGTTGTTGTTAGTTATTTCCTGCTTTCTGTGTGTAAGCCTGATAAGGCTAGTAGTTTACTTATGTTGTTGTAGTAGTTTACTGGTTTAGTTCCCATGTGTTTCTGGTCATGATGCATGTAAGGATATATCTCTTGTATTGTGACAATTTTGATTAAATGAAATGCATAAAATTCTACGGTTTAGTATGTGAATGATTGCGGTGTGTTTGTGTTATTGTTGAAACTGACAAGGTTGCGCCCTATTTTGAATATAGGGAATGCTGCCTAAGGCCACGTGGAGCACAGCTCGACTTACATTGGGAGAGCCTATGGATTGGTTTCCTCTCCAGTCTGATGCTCATACGGACCCTGCTGTGGGCCCGATTCCTGAGACAGCACGTGAGTCTCAGCCTCCTACAGGTCCTGCAGTTGTACTGTCGCCTTTCACACAGCCTGTAAGAGAGAAGCATCGTGCGTCTTCCTCAACGCAGTACATGCCACAGCCCGCTCCACCTCTTGATAGGTTTGAGCAGATGATGGGCATGATGCAGCAGCAGCAGCAGCAGCAGCTCTTGGCTACTATAGCAGGGGCTTTAGCCCAGGGTGGGAGTGCGACACTACCTGCACCCCCTGTGCATCCAGTTGAGGATGCCAATACTTATGGTCAGGATGAGGGCGTGGCTCATCCCGCACCACCTGCTTATCTTATGGGGACTACTGCTGATACACGGGGCCTACTCATGCGATTCCAGCGCTTACGGCCTCCTACTTTCACGGGTTCTCACAGACCCGAGGAGGCTGAGTATTGGCTCGACCGTGTGTCAAAGATTCTGAGGATGTTGTACTGCTCAGAGTCCGAGTAGGTAGAGTTGGCTACGTTCATGTTCGAGCGGGAAGCCAGTCTTTGGTGGGATAGTGTGTTGCAGACCATTGCAGTCGATTACATCTAGACTTGGGCAGCATTCAAGTTCCATTTTCATGAGAAATAATATCCCCAGACTTACAGGCATGAGCGGGAGAATGAGTTTCTACACCTCAGACAGGGAGGCATGACAGTCACGGGGTATGAGCATCGATTCACCGAGTTGGGCAGATACATCCCGACTATACTTGCAGATGAGCAGATGCGCATACGGCACTTTTCAGAGGGCTTGCGACCGGATATTCGGTCGAAGATGTGTTGCGTTAGCATTCCCTCCTACGCTGAGCTGATTCACATGTCCATGAGGGCAGAGCAGGACGTTGATAGACTGACGCGATCTCATGGCCCTATGGTGTCTAGGTCACGACCAGAGTTGCAGGACAGGCCCTTTGTGGGCAAGAGGCCTCGCATCGACCCTCCTCCTAGGGCTACAGCGCCAGTGTTACCGACGAGGCACCCCGATCTTTCATGTACTTATTGTGGGAGACCGAGTCATTCTGTGGGGAGCTGTTTCGCTCGGATGAGAGACAGTGGGTTCTCACCGCCGCAGAAGATCGACTGTCCACGCCCGCAGGCTATATCAGCACCGCCTTTACGGTTGGCTCCTGCGCACCCTTCCTTCAGACCTCCCACATCTCAGTTCAGGCCGCCTCTACGGCCTATGATACCACGGCCGAACCGGCCACAGTAGGCTCGAGTACACGCCTTGATAGCAGAGGCAGCCGAGACAGAGACTGCTCAACACTCGGCTTCTGAGGTCACCGCCCATATTGGAGGTATTCCTATACTAGTGATGGTGGACACAAGATCCACGATTTCATTGATATCGCATGCTATAGTCAGGCGCCTTGGGCTACCGACTATTCGGATGGATGAGGTGCGAGTTTATACAGCTCATGGGTCTTTTACAGATGCCACCCTGATGTGCGAGGACTATTTGGTGGATCTGGGGGCAGGACGATGGCTATTGACCTTATCGTTGACCCCTCTCTCTATTTTCTCGACATCGTTCTTGGCATGGATTGGCTGACTGCAGCGAGGGCCGAGATTGACTGCGAGACTCGTATAGTGACTGTTTACAAGCCAGAGGGCGCGTCCTTTACATTCCCAGCGAAGGTAAATCTCCCCTTCCGCATACTTAGCTACGCTACTTTACTACGGGACGCTGGTGCCCAGACACTTGAGCATACGCCAGTCGTCCGTGATTTTGGGGATCTGTTTAGAAAGATCCCTGGTTTGCCACTTCAGCGTGAGATTGATTTTACTATCGATCCGGTGCCTGGTTCCACGCCCGTCTCACTGCCGATGTATCGCATGACACCGTGTGAGATGGAGGAGTTGAGGACGCAGATTGATGATTTGTTGGAGCTTGGTCTTATTCGACCCAGTGTGTCTCCTTGGGGAGAACCAGTACTGTTTGTGAGGAAGAAGGATGGTTCGATGCGATTGTGTACTGATTATCGCAGGCTGAACCAGATCACGGTGAAGAAAAAGTACCATTTACCCAGGATCGATGACTTGTTTGATCAGTTGAGAGGGGCACAGTACTTCTCGAAGATTGATCTTCATTCAAGATATCATCAGTTACACATCAGAGATGAGGACATGCAGAAGACAGCATTTAGGACCAGCTTTGGCCACTACGAGTTCCTTATGATGTCGTTCGGTCTCACGAACGCACCAGCCGTGTTCATGGATCTGATGAACAGGGTATTTCGGCCTTTCCTCTATCGATTGGTCGTGGTGTTCATTGACGACATTTTGGTATATTCCAGGAGTCGAGAGGAGCATGAGGAGCACTTGCGCTTGGTCCTGGATACACTAAGACAGCATCAGTTGTTCGTACAGTACAAGAAGTGCGATTTATGGAAGCAGGAAGTGAAGTTCCTGGGGCACGTGGTGTCCAAGGATGGCATGGCAGTCGACCTATCTAAGGTAGCTGCAGTTCAGGACTGGGAGCAGCCTAGTTCTGTCACTGAGGTGAGGAGTTTCTTAGGTCTTTCTGGCTACTATCGACGCTTCATTCAGGATTTCTCGAAGATCGCCAGACCTCTATCTCAGTTGACACGGAAGGATGTGAAGTTCGCCTGGAATGACAAGGCGGAGTCAGCGTTTCAGGAGCTGAAGGATAGGCTCACATCCGTCCCTGTGCTAGTATTGCCAGAGCAAGGGGTTAGATACACTATATATACCGACGCGTCTAGCGTTGGTTTGGGTTGTGTCCTTATGCAGAGTGACAGGGTAATTTCATATTCCTCGAGATAATTAAGGAAGCACGAGGAGAATTATCCTACACACGACCTGGAGTTGGCAGCCATCATATTCGCACTGAGACTCTAGAGACATTACCTCTATGGAGAGGAGTTCGAGCTCTTTTGCGATCACAAGAGCCTCAAGTACATATTCACGCAGCAAGACTTGAATATGAGGCAGCGACGATGGATGGAGACTTTGAAGGACTTCAAGTTCGAAGTCTCTTACCATCCTGGCAAGGCGAACCTTGTGGCTGACGCGTTGAGCCGTAAGAAGGCGATAGAGTTTGCGGCTCCGCTGATGGTTGCTGAGTGGGACATGGTTGAGTTTTTGTGAGACTTTGAGCAGAAACTCATTGTGGAGGAGCCCTTCGAGTTCATCGTCCATGTGCAGGTGCGATCTCAGATCGATGACCGGGTCATCGAGGCGCAGCGGGATGATGCGCGTCTGACTGAGCTTCGAGAGTAGGCCAGTGATGATGCAGACGCCGAGTGGCCTGTTGGCACGGATGGGGGCTTACGTTACCGTGGCCGCCTATGCGTCTCAGAAATTCTCGACTTGAGACGAGAGATTCTCGAGGCTGCGCACTGTACCAGACTTGCGATGCATCCGGGCAGTACGAAGATGTATCGCGACGTGAGGAGGACTTATTGGTGGGAAGGTATGAAGACCCACATTGCAGAGTTCGTGTCCCGTTGTCTTACTTGCCAGCAGGTGAAGGCAGAGCATCGTCGACCACCTGGACTCCTGCAGCCTATGCCGATCGCTGAGTGGAAATGAGACTTCATTTCCATGGATTTTATCTCAGGGCTTCTGAATACGAGGAAGGGACATGATTTTATATGGGTGATCGTCGACCGTTTGACGAAGTCGACGCACTTCCTACCGATCAGAGTTACGAACTCTGCAAACGAGTTGGCTAGACTGTATATCAGAGAGATCGTGCGTCTGCATGGAGTTCCTTTGGAGATCGTGTCGGACAGAGACACGCGTTTCACTACTATTTTCTGGACTCGCATTCAAGAGGCTATGGGTGTGAAGTTGAAGTTCAATACCGCCTTCCACCCACAGACAGACAGACAGACAAAGCGTGTGAAACAGATTTTAGAGGACATGTTGCAGGCTTACGCATTGGACTTCAAGGAAAGTTGGGATGATTGTCTTGCATATGCAGAGTTTACATACAATAACAGTTTCTAGGCGAGTATCGGTATGGCCCCTTATGAGGTGTTGTATGGGCGACCTTGTCGAGCACCGCATTGCTGGGCAGAGGTTGGTGAGCGTAGATTGCTTGGCCCAGAGTTAGTGCAGCGACGTCAGAGAAGATTGATATTATTAGACGCCGGCTTCTCACAGCGCAGAGTAGACAGAAGAGTTATGCCGATACGAGACGGCGCCCGCTAGAGTTCACGGTTGGGGATCATGTATTTTTGTGAGTTTTCCCTATGAAGGGAGTCCTTCGGTTCGGGAAGAAGGGGAAGCTGTCACTTCGATTCATTGGTCCATTCCAAATCCTCGATCGCATGGGTGCAGTGGCTTATTGTCTGGCTTTACCTACGCCACTCGCGAGCGTTCACAACGTATTTCATGTTTCTATGCTGAAGAAATACGTTTCTGATCCTTCCCATATCATCAGATGGGAGCAGGTAGAGTTAGGAGAGGATGTTACATATATCCTGCGACCGACGCGTATTCTAGACAGGAAGGAGCAGGTACTGCATAGCAAGGTCATCCCCCTTGTGAAGGTATTGTGGACGCATCACTCTGAGGAAGAGGCTACTTGGGAGACAGAAGCCGAGATCAGAAAGAACTACCCACTGCTTCTCGAGGAGTACGAAAAGGTATAAATTTCGAGGATGAAATTTTTATTAAGGGGAGTAGATTGTAACGTCTAGGAAAAATCCGTACTGAGACTCGAGTACCAACTCAACTAGAAATCACGTAAGATTAATTCCTTTAGAAATTAAGCATTAGTTAGCTAGTGCAACGCTAGAGTAGCTGTGAAATTATCCCTGAACACTTTAAATACGTTCTATAAGACCCAAAACTTGTAGAATCAATGGTGCTATAATACCCTGAAACCTAGGATCAAACTCTAAACTGGTTTACTCTCAGGAACCTTTCGAAACTTTGTATTGGATCTAGACCGCGCGTCGAAAGTCCGATACCTACAATCTTAGACCGTTATGACCGCTTAGCTGGACTTGACAATTATTTCGAAAATCAAACCCAACCGATGTTCAGTGGCTATTTCATTGAGCCTGGAGTGAAGAGAGTGAGAAAAGGGTTAGATTTGGAAATTTAAATCCAAATCTGGCACGTGACTTGGCGTGTTAATATTAAGCGTTCTGACCGTTAGAATTCATCCAAATTACACCCTCGGATCAGGAAAAATTTCTCTTTCATATCACGAGACTTGTAGACCTGATTTAAGTGCGATGACCGCTGAACTGAAACTGAACCGCCACGTGCGATCTACGAACTCTACCAGACTGAAAACTGGGTGTGAGCAACATCCAGTGACCATGAGCTTAAGTCCGATCACGTTCGACCAGGGGACCTCCCGAACTACTCTTTTGGACCAGAAAAGCCCCGATTTGGTTACACCTCAAGTAAACATTGGTCCCAAGCCTAATTTGGAAAAGTTTTAGGCTATAAAAGGGCTTTAAACCCTCACTTATCTCACCCTTCCGAATTTGCTAGAAACCCTAGCTAGAGAGAGAGAAAAAGTGAGAGATTGTGAGAGAGTGTGGGAGAGATCTTCCCGCCACTTACTGCAGCTGCTACACGTGCCTAAGCATCGCGTTCAAATCACTTTTCCGGTGATTCCAACGCATTTCTAGGTAAAGAAAATCCTAACTACTTGCTGATTTAGCATTCCGTCGATTCAAATAGCGAAGTAGCTAATACATCTTGTGCATTAGGTCGCCGTTACGCCGTTGACGAAGCGTATCTGTTCTAATTGAAACGATACACGTTTAGGGCAAAAGGTGCAGATTTTAGACGCTTTGATTGGTTGATTTCAACGCTTTCAATGTCGTTTAATAGTAGATTATCGACGGCAACGCCGTTTGACATGTACAACATGCTATTAGTTTTCTGTTTCGTAAATGTACGGAAAATATGAGATTTATGGCATTTTAGTCATTTGTAGGAAATACTGTATACATGCATATTTTGCTGAAATGGTTGCCATGGCTATTTGTCACATTAGGATATTAGGAATGCGTGCATAATTGGTTTGGCGAAGAGATTCGCCCAAATGCGTACTTTGAGTCGACATACACTATGTAGACTTAAGTGTGTAGACTAAGTATTTGTATAAATGTTTTTATTAGTATGTATTGAGTATATGGTGTTGTGAAATAGTTTTGACATTGAATTCTCAAGTAATATGCTGATGTAAATGATCTCCATCATGTTGGCTAGATGTATTGATTTCTTTATTTATAGGAAATGTATATGTTGGATAAATTGCTTAAGTGGTATGTTATAACATGTTTCAACATGCTTAAATTGTTGTATTTCATTTCCTTTACTCTTATATGATTGCTGATGTGGATTCATAAATGTTTGGGGCTATACTTAGCCCAGGCAGTCGGTAACAAAGTAAATTCATGATTTGCTTATATTTACCACGAAGGACGCGTTGATAAACGCGAATCGTATTTGGAGTTAGTGGCAGTGGTTAGGCCACACGAAGTGTTTTATGCACTTCATGTCGTTCGACTTGCAATGTGCTCGTACTAGTCAAACCCGTCAAGTAACTCGACTGGCCGTTGATTGTTCACCCTGTATGAATCATAACTGCTTGAACCTAAGGTACTGAACTTACCGTTGGAAACCCTGTTAACCATGGTACCTTGATCCATAAAGACTCATGAGCCGGGCATGGTGGTATGGGACACCGTGGTCGAGCTGTCGGCCTACGCTGGGGCCACAAACCTCCCCGTAGTGACTAGTGAGCACCTATGACTCGTGAGCCGATTGTGGTGGTATGGGACACTACATTCGAGCTGTCGGCCTACACTGATTGGTGACGAGCCCTTTGTAGTGACCGTAAGCGTATTCTGAGTCTACGGGAGGTGACGACCCTTCCGTAGCAATGAGAGTACATTAGGCCTGTATTGATAAGGTGATGGGGGAGCGGTGCAACGAGTGCAAGCAACAGCCCTTGCAGTGACCTACAAATGTAACATCGTATGTGATTTCTAGGAGTGACGACCCTAGACAGGATCTGTGTTGGGATTGATATAAGGGAAGTACCTTAGTTTCCCAATATGGCTGAATGAATGGACTAATAACAACTTAGTAATCATATCCACATCGCATTGCATGTGCCTGGAAGATGTGGAGCACTGAACGGTACGCAAGCATGCCGCGGACGCAGATGGTGCTGCATGAGGGAGAATGTCAGTGAGGGCATCCATCATGTCATGTCATATTGTATTAACAACAGTATCTAAGAATGTTTGATTAATTGCTTTACTATTATCGCATGATTGATTTGAGAACATGCTAATCTCTGCTCTATTATTCCACTGAGTTGATCACTCACTCCCATGTTACGGGATGGCGTTTGCAACACCCACCAAATCCTGTCTTAGATGCAGGTGAGGCGGCGATTCAAGAGGCAGAGCCGGATTACGATGAGGACCAGGACGAGTTCTCATATATGCAGTTTCACGACGGCTTTGCATGGGTGGCTTGGATTGACGGGACATACTAGTTGGACTTCAGACATTTTGATTTCTGTTTATTACATGTATATGAGATTCAGTGATGTATTCATACTTTGGAGACAGTTGAGATTTATTTTATTTTCCATACAGTGATATATATATTCTTCAGTCTTCCGCTTGCGTTTTATCACTGAATCTGGAGTATGAATTACAGTTTTGGTATAATTTTACTCATGTGAATGTTTTAACTCAACAACATTGAATCATAATCATATTTGTTGCATAAGTGATGGTCTGGAACTCGGGAGTCGGGTTTATACACGACCCCCGATTTTCAGGGCATTACAGCCAGTGTGGAAGAGGCCAATCACGCTTCCGCTACGCTTCTCTCATCCAACAATTGAAATAGATAATCCTAAGTAGATTGGGCTTAATACGTTCTACCCTCCTTAAAACTTAGTTCTACTTAAGGATCAAGAATCTATGCCTCGATCCGTATATCAGAACGAGGTGTAACTTAAATCCTATCCTTGACATGAAATGGGAAACAACCTCTCACCACATTGGTTATCCTTTGTTAATGATGCGTTCTATGGCATTGGTACCTATAGTTGTAGAAAGGAGCTGAAATGATGGGTGTTGTGGTTGATTTCAAGGACGGATGTGAATTTGTGGTAAGGGGTCTAATCTCTATTGGTTGTATGTCCTTAACGTTTTCCAAGGTAAGGCAATAACTTTTGGTTGTAGGTGATCGGGCCAACATGGAAGAAAAGTTGTGTAGTGGGTCTGAACCGGATACATAGACTTTCTGTCTAGCTAGGACAGAAAATTTGTTGTATCAATTCTTAATCTGAGTCGATGCAGATCTTTTGCTTGATCAGAGCATTGGATTCATTGGTAACTACTAGGATTAAGAAGTCGATTCAAACTGCGAATACATCGCTAATATACAATTCCTTTACTCCGCGTTCCTAATTGCAATAAATCCTTGGGAAGGCAATTCTAAGGGGAATTCTAAGGGGCGTGCTGGTTTATTCTAAGTTCAATCTGAGGGATTTATAAGTTTTCCCTGAGATTGAATGGTTCTAAGTTAAAACAACTTCCCTAAGGGTTATAACAGAAGTTTATAACTATTAAGGAGACTACCGAAGGAATGAGGTTCTACTCCAACCAAATTTAACCTACTATTCCTTAACATATACAGGCTTCACACTACTTAAGGTAACTAGTAGACTAGTCTATAACTCACTAGCTGTAATCCAAAGCCTAAGCTTATACGTTAAATGGTTTTATACCATTTCTAATATAGGGAATTGTTCTATCGCTTAGGGTCAAGATTTTCTAAATGGAATTGGATTTTCCTATATCGTCAGATCTTTCAAATCTAGGAGTACTAACTCTAGGTCCACAACTCTAGATGTTATAGCATTAGATGGCCATTATTTGTGGACTAAGCTACCGTATTTGGTCTCGCCCGACGGTAAAGCGGAGAGATCGAGAAGACGGCTATAACTAGCTCAAAAGAGCCATGGAAAATGAAGGAAAGGGGATGAAATGGCTGTCCAAATGGGCTGAAACGAATCTAGGCTCTATAGAGGGGTAAATCAGGCCCTCAAAGGCTAGATTTTTAAAGGGAAAAAAGCAAGTTAAGTTGGAATAGAGGTTCACCCAATTTTCAGCCTTCAATGGAGTATGTGAGAGCTTCCATGGATGAAGATGAAGAGTAAAGGGAATGCCAATGGCTGTGGACGATGGAGTGGGGTCAGTTATGACCGAAAATGGGATTGGGGCCATTTTGGAAAGGGTTTTAAAAGAGGAGACAACAATAACTTGAAGAAAGGAGAGCTTGCGGGCTTGGATTGTGAAGGAGGTGAGGTTTTAGGGCTGTTTTGAGGGACGTCCCACATGTAGGGGAGGTGCCCTACCCACCAAATGAGGTCAGACCGAAGCCCTGTGTAAGACCCGTATCTTGGTCCGTACCTTTCCGTACACTTCTGCAGTCTTACCGGTCAAATTTTGACAACTTTCGACCCTTAACCAGTATCGACGCGCGACCCTGATTCATGTGCCGATAACCCAAGTCGAATCAACCCGAGACCAATACCATAGCGACCGCGCCGTCGTTGCGGTTCCGATACCGTGACTCACGCGCCGAGGCGATACCCTGGTCAAGAGATATGGGCCAACGTTCGGTGCAAGAAAATACCGCGCGTTGCGAAACCCAAGGGAATCTCTACGATGTGTCACATCAATCACATCAATCCCATCAATCAATCACCCATCAATCCATCACATATCAAGTACACATCACTTTATTCCATTTTCTCAAACAACCATAAAAGTCTTCATCACCCATACCTCTCTTACACAAAAAGCCACAAAAGTCTTCATCTCCCATACCTCTCTTACACAAAAGCCTCAAAAGTCAAGCTTTTCTTACACAACCATCACTCACCCATCCATCCATCTCTCTCTCTCTCTCCCTTTACATCACTCTCTCTCTTTCTCTCTTTCTCATTTTAAAAATCCCAAGCAACAAAAGATTTCCAAAAACTCCATACGTATGGAATTTTGTAAGAGCTCCTAAGCTCCAAGTGGCCCACCTTCCTACCCCAAAATCCCCCATCTTAACCCTCCATTCTTCATCTTAACCATTGAAGTTGAAGCTTAGGTGCCAAGGAACCCCTAGGAGCGAGAAGATCGGATGGTGGGTGCCTCTATAGGATAGTTTTACTTATTTTTATGGTGGACCAAGTGAGGCCCACCGATCAATGGTGTGGATCTCACTTAGGACCCTTATTTGTGGCCGATGGACCACTTGGATCATCATGATCGTTCCATGATGGGGCCATTCTCCATGGACC
This sequence comes from Magnolia kwangsiensis, assembly GCA_037074715.1. Classification (NCBI taxonomy): domain Eukaryota; kingdom Viridiplantae; phylum Streptophyta; class Magnoliopsida; order Magnoliales; family Magnoliaceae; genus Magnolia; species Magnolia kwangsiensis. Next base: position 79,063,367 of record CM073578.1, read on the forward strand.
CCATCATGATGTTTATTTTCTTTAGAAAGGTCATCTAGACCATCCATATTGGTGGCGAAAGGATCCCCACCATTGATCTTAAGTTTTGATGGTCACACGTGAAAAATGACCTACTTGATGTATGATTTCATGTAAGGGAGGGCCCATAATGTTGGGGTCCCTCCATCACAAGCCATGTCCCACTCTCCATGTCTCTCTCTCTCTCTTTTATTTTATTTTATTTTATTTTATTTGTATTGCAATAGGATGGTGTGGCCTACTTGAATGGATCCCACCTTGATGTAATTTTTATTCAAGTGGGGCCCACCTTGGACGTTGAACCCATGGCACCCATCAGTGGTGGCCCACTCCATCAGGGCCCACACTCAAAAAATATTAATAATAATAAAAGACCGTCCAGCGTCTGGGACGCTGGACGTTTCAACAGAAAGGGAAAAAGGAAGAAAGGAAAAGGAAAGGGACTTGGGTGGCCCCCTTGCATAGGCCCCACCCTGATGTTTATGTTCGATCCAGGCCGTCCATCCTCTTACCCATAGCATTTTAGTTGTTGGGTAGAAGTTTGGAGCTGATCCAATCACCTGGTGGGCCATAACGCCAAATATTACGTCCTCACCATTCAAATACTATTTTCCTATTTTATTCCACTTCTTTAGCTTATAAAAATTCAAACTCTGGACTCATTTTGACTGTTGTGGGCCACTGAACGCAATGGTCGTAGCGGATTTCATTTTAGCGGGACCCATGCATGAAAAACTACAGGAAAACTGATTTTCCTGATTTTTGGAAAGAGGCATAACCTTTGCCTTTATGTCAGCAGCAGGAGGGCTGCACGCACCTGCGTGCAGCCAGTGGGGCGGGCGGGCGGCCGCTAGCCACCCACGGCCCTGCACGTGGGCCCCACAGCGATGTTTATTTGCATTCCAATCCGTTCATCGCTTGGGCCACCCTCTAAAGTGGCTCCCCTCCAAGAATGGGACAGATCCAAAACTCAGGTGGCCCACACCACGTGAAATAGTAGAATTGAGTGTTTGCCATTGAAAATTTTCCTGGGGCCCACAGAAGTTTTGGATCAAGCTGAAATTTATGTTTTTCCCTTCATCCAGGTCCGAGTGACCTTGTGAATGGGTTGGATTGCCAAATAAATATTACAGTGGGCCCCACATGGGATCCACAATGATGTGTGTATTGTAAGTCCACCGTCCAGTGGATGGTGGCGCCCACCTTTGCACTGTAGCGTCTCCACCGTCCAGCGGACGGTGGAGTCCTCCTTGATGCACGTGCTATCCCCACTGTCCAGCGACAGTGGGACCCACCATGTTGTATGTGAGCAAAGGCCTATGGGTTAGGCCCATTTAATTTATGTAAAGGCTATGGGCTTGAGCCCACTTGATATGTTTCAAGTCCATGGGACTAGGCCCATTTGATGTATTCCAAGGCCCATGGAATTGGGCCCATTTGATATATATGTAAGGCCTAGGGATTTAGGCCCATCTGACTCATAGAAGGCCTATGGGCTAGGCCCACTCAAATTTCAAAAGGGCTATGGGCTAGGCCCATTTGGTTTATGAAATACTTATGGGCTAGGCCCATTGGGTTCATTTTAGGCCTAAGAACTTAGGCCCACTTGATGTGTTGCAAGTCCATGGGACTGGGCTCATTTGATATATGTAAGGCCTAGGGGTTTAGGCCCACTTTGATATGCATACGAGGCCTATGGGTTAGACCCATTTAATTTATTGAAGGCTCATGGGTTAGGCCCATTTGATTTGTTTAAGGCCTAGGGATTTAGGCCCATTTGACTCATGTTAGGTCTATGGGTTGAGGCCCACTTGATCTACATGTGGGATCCCAATTGGTGTGGCCCATTTGATACATATTAGACTCATGTGACTAGGTCCAATTGATGCAATCTAAGGTTCACGGGTTATGACCCATTGCAATATACCTAAGGCCCATTGGTGTGGCCTATTTATGTGGCCATCTGATGAATAAAAGGCCCATAGGACATGGCCCATTTGATATATATATGAAAAGCCCAATGGGATAAACCCAAGGTCCATTGCAATGTGTAATCCCAATACCGATTATGTAGCGATGTTTAAGGAGATCATGCCTGGGAAGTAATGTTGGTTTGACGTCCACATTGCGAGCGTAATGCTAGTTGGATGTCCACATTACGACTCTCCTTAGGGCCCATTACCAGGCCGTACTTGCTGTGTATAGACCGTCCAGGCCCATCTGCGTTGTAAGAATGGTTCATAACTCATTTACATGTTTAGTATAGTTTCATGACCCATGATCATACGCATCATATGTATGCTTGATATGAGGATTGACTGATCATAGCATATGCCTTCGGGCAGGTTGTTTATGGGCTCCTGGTTAGGCAATGTTGCCCTACATGAGCGCACGATATGCGCAGGATTGGTTGCATGACTGGATAGCGTGATTCATGCATTCCGCATTTGTGTGACATGGTTATTGTATACCCTAGCGACATCGGGGTCGTAGCCTCCACAAACAGATCGTGGTTGGTAGGATTGGATACCGAAAATCTTATTCTACATGGGGTACTATAGATATCCCTGGGTGAAAGTTCCTAAACCCTTATGGTACCAAGAGGTTGCTCCAATGTCTAAACCGAGTGGGTAGATGAGCACTGAGTGCCGAATACCAGTTGGTTGTGCTCTCCACTATGTCGTGGTCGGTTGGAAGGGGGTGCGGCCTTACCGGGCCCGAGACTAGGGGGCAATGCTAGACTGAGTTTGACCAGCTCGAGGAATGGGTCCGCTATCGACGAGTCGTGCCCGATAGTGGCAGATGGATAGTGAGGTCTCTTCCACTTACCTTATTGCGCGCGATGTGGCGGCAATCTGGTTTAGAGTGTACTAGACCCCGGTGATATTCCATATTTTGAGCTGTATTGATGTGTGGACATAGATGAGGACCTGTATGCTTGAGTTGCATTGCACATCTCATGGCCTTGGGATGGCTGATACATTCATGTCTGGCATTGTATAGCCTTGGTACGGCTCATGATATCATGGTTCCATTTGCATATTCCGCATTACTCTGACATTGCATGTTCATATTCTACCTTTCGCACACAATTTCACCACCCTCTAAGCTTTCTGTAAGCTTATGCACGACCGTTGTGTGCAGGTGACGTTGGTTCGCAGCAGCGCTGAGGCAGGAGCACGTTGCTGAGCATTTTAGAGTTTTTTTGTTCTTTACCATTGTATTTCCCTTTATGCTCATTGTACTTGTAAAGTTTTTGATCATAGTGGAAATGTAATGGAGTTCTTGGTTTTTCTTTGTGGGTTATGCCTTTGGTTATGCTTATTACGAATCAAACTGACATTGAAAATCCTCCTTGTAGCATCCCAGGATCGGAACCTGGCGAATGGGAGATAGGAGCCAAGAATGGGGTTCTACGGAGACTGTCGGCGCCGGATTCAGCGATCGGGAATTCTGTGAGCCAGGTTTTCGAGTTTGGGGCGTGCCACCTTGTCCGAGTGGGGCCCACCGTACGGCGAGGCCTCAAGCTCTCCTTTCTTCAAAGTTGAATCCGGTGAGGCCGGCCATATGGGCTGGGTCCCCCCTGCCCTAGGGGCCCCAAAAAGGTGTGGTCCCCCCCGGTTCATATGGCCATATGCGCCGAATTCAGCCGATTCGGGGCCTCGCTAGGATTGGCCATATGGCCCATGACCCTCAAACGGTGGGTTATGCCCATGACCCCGTTTGAGGTGTTTCAGGGCCAATTTGTAAACTAGAATGCATTTATGCATCATGTAACATATGATTTTGGGGTAGGAGAGGCTAATCCATCCAACTAACCCACTTATTCCACAATATTCCATAATTGGAATGGACAAAAATCCTATTTATACATATATTTACTATTTGTAGTAAATTTTTATTCAAGAAAGATTCTCCATCATTTAGAAGTTAGTATTTATGCCTAGTATGAAAGGATTTAGAAAAAATTGAAGAATGAGGTGGTGAAAGGAGAGATTTTGAAGGAAATGGGTAAAACAGGGGTTTTAAGCCTTGCGATTGAGTGTAGGTTGTTGTGGTCGACCCACAACCTAAGGACATCCATTTTCAGGTTTGAAATTCCTCAAGGAATGACTCAAACCCGTCGACTGACGGCCTAGAGTCGACTTAGGTCGCTTCACGCGATCAAAGATGTGTTGTGGCCAAAATTATCGTATAGTCTCACTTGTCGGCGAAACTTGGGACTCTAATGTGGTTTCTAAGTTTCCATCGCCCCCTTCCTAAGTCAAAGTACGTCAATGTGCAGTGTGTGACCATAACCCAGGTCCGATTTAATCCAAATCATGCTCTGATACCATCTGTAACACCCCAAAAATCGAGGGTCGGGTAGAAACCCAACTCCCGAGTTCCAGAATGTCACTTATTCAACATAGATAATGATAAATACACGTTGTCTGTAGAATGGCATTAAACAAGATTGAGACTAAGCCAAAACAGCATATCATACTCCAGAGACAGTTAATTTTTACAAGCGAAAGACTGTGATACATATATAACAATATATAATTGATTATAAGTCTCCAGAGTGTGAGCATGTTAGCAGGTTAGACAAATACATGTATACTCCAAAAATGATAAAAAAGATATACATGAGTGCTCTAAAAAAATATATAATGACAAGTGTCATGGCGTCTAATCAACCTCCCTGTAAACCCGTCGGTCAGAACACGCATATAGGAGAAATCCTCCTCATCATCATCAAGTCCGGCTCCACTTCACAAGCAGCGCCATCATCTGCAACTAAAACAGGGACTGGTTGGTGTGCGTGACACCGTCCCGTAACGTGGGAGTGAGTGATCAACTTAGTGGAATCATAGAGCAAAGATTAGCATGTTATCAAATCAATCACGCGATAATAGTATAGCAGACAATCAAACATTCCTAGATACTTTTGTTAATGCAAGCATGAAATGACATGATGGATGCCCTCACCGACATTCTCCCTCATATGGCACCATCTTACGCCCGTGGCATGCTTTCTTCCCACAGTGCTCCACATCTTTCAGGCACATGCAGTGCGATGTGAATATGATTACCGGGTTGTTATTAGACCTTTTTATACAGCAGGATTGGGAAACTAGGGTACTTTGCTTATATCAATCCCAACACGGATCCTGTCTAGGGTCGTCACTCCTAGTAATCTCATACGATGTTATATTTGTAGGTCGCTGCAAGGGCTATCAGGGCTGTTGCACGCACTCGTTGCTCCTCTCCCCCATCACCTTATCAATACAGGCCTAATGTACTCTTGTTGCTACAGAAAGGTCGTCACATCCCGTAGACTCAGAATATGCTCGAGGTCACTACAAAGGGCTCGTCACCAATCAGTGTAGGCCGACAGCTCGAACGTATTGTCCCATACCACCACAATCGGCTCACGAGTCAAATGTGCTCACTGGTCACTACGGGGAGGTTTGTAGCCCCAACATAGGCCGACAGCTCGACCACGGTATCTCATACCACCATGCCCGGCTCATGAGTCTTTATGGATCAAGGTACCATGGTTAACAGAGTTTTTAATGGTAAGTTCAGTACCCTAGGTTCAAGAAGTTATGACTCATACAAGGTGAACATACAATGGCCAGTCGGGTTACTTGACGGGCTCGACTAGTACGAGCGCACGTTGAATCGACCGGCATGAAGTGCACAAGCACTTCGTGTGGCCTAACCACTGCCGACGACTCTAGTACGACTCGGGTTCGTCATACACATCCTTCGTGGTAAATAGAATCCAACCACGAATACAAATCTGTTACCGACTGCTTGGACTAGAGTATAGCCCCAAGCACATGAAATGTGAATCAGTAATCATATGAGATAGACAGAATTGAAATAACAAGATATTCAAGCATGTTAGGAACATGTTATAAGATACAACGTATGCAATTTAACCATATACAAGCATTTCATATATATAAGGTAATCAATTCAAATAAATATTTATACAAACACTTAGACTACACAACTCCAACGTACTTGACGTATGTTGATTTCAACATGTAATATGACAGATCCTTATATCAAGGAGATGTCTAATACATAACAATCATGTTCTTACATTCAAAACATATGGGAAGCATAAATCATATTGGTTTAGGCATTTCCACAAACACTTAGTCTACACACATTAGTCTACATAGCATATGTCGGCCAATAAGTACATTAGGGTGAATCTCTTCGCAAAATAGATCATACAACCATAACTAGTACAAATACACGGCAAATACCCATGGCAACCATATTGACAAAATACGTACGTATACAGTATTTTCTACAAATACCTAAAATACCCTAAATCTCAAATTCACCGTACGTATACGAAATGGAAAAAGGACAGCATGTTCTACATGTCAAATGGTGTTCTCGTCGATAATCTATTATTAAACGACATTGAAAGCTTTGAAATCAGTCAATCTAAGCATCTAAAATCCTCACCTTTCGCCTTAGACGTGTATCGATTCGAATAGAATGTCTACGCTTCGTCAACGGTGTTATGGCGACCTAGTGCACAAGATACATAAGCTATTTCGATATTTGAATCGAAAGAATCCTTAAAACATCTATAGGTTAGGGTTTTCTTACCTAGAACGAAGTTAGAATTGCCAGAATAGCGATGCAGGTGGGTGGCTTTGGCACGTGGAGCAGCATGGAAGAATCCCTGGAGAAATCACCAGCTTCTCCCTCACTTTCTCTCTCTTTTCTCTCCTCTCTCCTAGGGTTTTCCCCAAATTCGTATGGGTTAGAAGGCTAAGGGTTTAAGCCCCTTTTATAAGACCAAACATGACCAAAATAGACTCCAAGTCAAGGTATACTTAGGTTATAGCCAAATCGGGTCTTTTCCGATCCAAAAGAGCATTTCGGGAGGTCCCCTGGCCAAACGCTATCGGACTTAAGGTCATGTATAATGGATCCTGCTCACACAAAGTTTTCAGACCGGTAGAGTTCCCAGATCGCACGTGGCGGTCCAGTTTCAGTTCAGCGGTCATGGAGTCTCGATCGAGGATTCCAAGTACACTGACCTGAGTGAGAAATGTTCCCTGATCCGAGGGTATATTTGGGTCAGATTCCGACGGTCTGAATGCTTATACTGATCCCGCAAGCGAAACGTGCCAGATTTATTTAAATCCCATTTAATTTTAAATGAATTTCACTCTTTCTCACACTCCTCGCTCCAGGCTCAATGAAATAGCCTCAGAACATCGGTTGGGCTTGATTTTTGAAATGATTTTCAAGCCAGCTAAGCGGTCCTAATGGTCTGAGATTATAGATATCAAACTTCCGATGAGCGGTCTAAATTCAATACGAAGTTTCAAAGGGTTCCTGAGAGAAAACGGGTTTAGAGTTTAATCCTAGATTTCAGTGTATTGTAGTGTCATTGGTTCTACAAGTTTTGGATCTTGCAGATTGTATTTAAAGTGGTTGGTGCTAATTTCACAGGTACTCTAGTGTAGCACTGGCTAATTCATGTTAAATTCTAAAGAATTTGGTTCTAAATGATTTCTTTGGCTTTGGAATCGAATTTTGGGAAACTACCAAGGTGCTATGGTTGACCCATTGCCTAAGGACGTCTAATCCCAGGTTGGAAAAAATCTGGGGTGTTATAATAATACTATTGAGTCTGTTGTTGACGATGATATTGTTGAGTCTGATGTTGTTGAAAAGGTTTCTGCTGGGGGTGACCATGAGGCCATTGCTTGAAAGAAGACCTATCCTTCTGCTCTACAGAGACATCTGGCGAATTAGGGCAAGACCTAACCTGATGGCCTACTCCACCGCACCTAAAACATGTCCCTTGAAATGTTAATCATTGCGAATCTCGCTGGAGTTCCCGAATAGCTGGTCCTTGCCTTGTAAATCTTTTCGACGGACAAAACTGCTAGGTTGGGCCTCCCTTCCTCTTGTTCCTATTATCCTATCTCCGAGGGGGCTGTGTAACACCCCGAAAATCGGGGGTCGGGTAGAAACCCAACTTCCAAGTTCCAGAACATCACTTATGCAACATAGATAATGATAAATGCATGTTGTCTGTAGAATGACACTAAACAAGATTGAGACTAAGCCAAAACAACATATCATACTCCAGAGATAGTTAAATTAGCAAGCAGAAGACTGTGATAAATACATAAAATATGTAATTGATTGTAAGTCTCTAGAGTGTGAATATGTTACCAGGTTAATTAAATACATGTATATGCCAAAAATGGAATGAAAAGAATATACATGAGTGCTCCAAAATATAAAATGACAAGTGTCAAGGCATCTAATCAACCTCCCTGTAATCCCGTCGATCAAAACACGGAGGAGAAGTCCTCCTCATCATCATACAAGTCCGGTCCGCTTCACAAGAAGTGCCATCATCTGAACTAAAATAGGGACTGGTTGGTGTGCGCGACACCGTCCCGTAACGTGGGAGTGAGTGATCAACTCAGTGGAATAATAGAGCAAAGATTAGCATGTTATCAAATCAATCACGCGTTAATAGTAAAGCAAACAATCAAACATTCCTAGATACTGTTGTTAATGCATGCATGAAATGACATGATGGATGCCCTCACCGACATACTCCCTCATACGGCACCATCTTACGCCCGCAGCATGCTTTCTTCCCGCTGTGTTCCACATCTTCCAGGCACATGCAATGCGTTATGGATAATGATTACCAAGTTGTTATTAGTCCTTTTCATACAGCAGGATTGGAAAACTATGGTACCTTCCTTATATCAATCCCAACACAGATCCTGTCTAGGGTTGTCACTCCTAGTAATCTCATACGATGTTATATTTATAGGTCGCTGTAAGGTCTGCCAGGGCACGCACTCGTTCCTCCTCTCCCCCATCACCTTATCAATACAGGCCTATTATATCCTTAAGACTATATCAGGATTCATCGCCCCCATGCGGTGTCAGGATAAACTCAAGGTCACCACAAAGGGCTCGTCACCAATCAGTGTAGGCCGACAGCAAAAATATAGTGTCCCATACCACCATAATCTGCTCAGATCAGGGTGCTCACTGGTCACTATGGGGAGTTTTTTTGCCCCAGCGTAGGCCGACAGCTCGACCACGGTGTCCCATACCACCATGCTCGGCTCATGAGTCTTTATGGATCCAGGTACCATGATTAACAGGGTTTTCAATGGTAAGTTCAGTACCCTAGGTTCAAGCAGTTATGACTCATACAAGGTGAACATACAATGGCTAGTCGGGTTACTTGACGGGCTAGACTAGTACGAGCGCATCTCAAGCTGAGCGACATGAAGTGCATAAAACACCTCGTGTGGCCTAACCACTGTCGCCAACCCAAAACACAACTCGCGTTCATCGACGCGTCCTTTGTGGCAAATAGAAGCCAACCATGTATTTAATCCATTACCTACTGCCTGGACTAGGTTATAGCCCCAAGCACATGTAATGTGAAACAGTAATCAGATGAGAGGGGCAGAATTGAAATACACGAAATTTCAGCATGTTATCAGCAAGTTGTAACATACATCATAAGCAGTTAACCAAAAACGAGTATATTACACGTAAGGTAACCAATTCAAATACAAGTATGGAGGAAATCATGTGCATCATCAAATTAGTTGAGAATCCATTCTCGACGCTAATCTACAACACCACTTACTCAATACTTACTAATACAGACATTTATACAAATACTTAGTCCACACAATTCCAACGTACTTGACGTATGTTGATTTCAACATATAATATGACAGATCCTCATATTAAGGAGTTGTCCAGTACGCACAATCATGTTCTTACAGTCAAAACATATGGCAGGCATAAATCATATTGATTTAGGCATTTTAACAAACACTTAGTCTACACACATTAGTCTACATAGCATATGTCCGCCAATATGTGCATTAGGGCGAATTTCTTCGCCAAACAGATCATACACGTATAATTGGTATAAGTACATGGTAAATACTCATGGCAATCATATCGACAAAATATGTACGTATACAATATTTCCTACAAATACCTAAAATACCCTAAATCTCATATTCTTCGTACGTATACGGAATGAAAAATGGACAGCATGTTTTAGATGTCAAATAGCATCCTCATCAGCAATCTACCATTAAACGGCATTGAAAGCTTTGAAAACAGATAATCTAAGCGTCTAAAATCCTCACCTTAAACCAGAAATTGTGAAACGGAGTTGATTCAGATGATTAGTCTTCGTCAACGGCGGGTACGCTACCTATGGCATGAAACAGGTTAGCTATACCAACACTACAACTATTCTAAGCTTCAAATCAGGTTAGGGTTAGGATTTCTTACTTAAGAATGGAGCTGAAAATACCGGAATGGCGGTGCAGAAGTGGCTGCTATGGAACATGGAACAGCAGGGAAGAATCCCAGGAGAGAGCTCCAAATCTCCCTCCCTTTCTCTCTCTTTCTCCCTCTCTTTTCTCTCTTCTCTCTCCAAATTCGTATGGAATGAAAGAGCAAGGGTTTAAGCCCTTTTTATATGTCCAAAAGCTACGAAAATAGACTTGGGGCCAAAGTATACTTATTTTATGTCCAAATACAGACTGTTCCGTCTCAACAGAGCATTTCTGGAGGTCCCTTGGCCGAATGCGGTCGGACTTAAGCTCATGGATACTAGATCCTGCTCACATCAAGTTTTCAATCTGGTAGTGTTCCTTGATCGCACGTGGCGGACCAGTTTCAGTTCAACGGCTACCGGTACTCGATCAGGGCCAGAAGTGCGTTGACATGTAAGGGTCACCTATCCTGATCTGAGGGTAAAATTTAATCAAATTCTGACGGTCAGAACACTTAGAAAATGTCACGCAAGAGACACGTGCCAAATTTCATAATTTATATTAATTTCTAACATTTCTCACACTCTTCACTCTGGACTCAAGGAAATCGTCGTGGGACATCATCTGGACTTGATTTTCGAGGTGCTTGTCAAGTCCAACTAGGCGGTTAGGATTGTCTAAGTTCAGGCTAATCGGACTTCCGACTTGCGGTCCAGAGCCGATACAAAGTTTCAAGTTGCTCCCGAGAGCAAACGGGAATAGAGTTTGATCCTAAGTTTTACGGTATTGTAGCGTCACCTATTCTATACGTTTTGACTCTAGCAGATCGTATTGAAAGTGATTGGTGAGAATTTCACAGGTCATCTAGTGTAGCGCTAATTGATTCTCGTTGGATTTCTAAAGGAAGTAGACTTTATTGATTTTTGTTTGAGATGAGATTTGAAGGGTAGAGCGAGGGTGTTTGGAAACGGAAGAAGGAAGAGTTTGAAAGGGTGGTTTTTGCCAAAAATTAGGCATTTTGGTGAGAAAAGAGAGCTTGGAGGGTCACTTTGTGAAGGAAGTACCTGATCGGGGAGGTTTTAAGGGACGATCCACATACCATGGGGCTACCCTAACCTCCAAACACCTCAGGCCTGAAGGTCGACCTGAGTGGGGCCCACTGTATGGCGAGCCCTCGCCGGTCAAACTTTAAACCGGTGATGCCGGCCATATGGGCTGGGTTCCCCCTGCCCTAGGGACCCCAAATATATGTGGGACCCACCCTGGTTCATTGTATTTGGGCTTGGATAGGCCCAAGACTTCATTTGAGGCGTTTCAGGGCCAGTTTGTAAACCAGAATGAGTTTATCCATCATGTGGCATATGATTTTGGGGTAGGAGAGAATAATCCATCCAACTAACCCATCTATTTTGTTAGATTCCAAAAAATTAAGGGTCGAAACCCATTTTACCCATTTATTTACTATTCACAGTAATTTTTAGCTTCGGTATTATTCTTCATCATTAATACCCTAGGATTGGTGTTCTTTACTATTTAAACTTGAGGAGTCGTGTTTAAAATGAAAGTACTTGAAGAAATTTGAAGAATGAGGTGGTGAAAGGTGAGTTTTGAAGGAAATGGGTTGAAGAGTGATTTCTTTGGCTTTGGGATTGAGTTCTAAAAGTGATAAGGCTGACCCATTGCCTAAGGACGTCTAACCCCAGGTTGGAAAAAATTTGAGGTGTTACAATCTACCCCCCTTAAAAATAATTTCGTCACCAAAATTGGCTACAGGTAATGAGTAAAAATATTATTTTTCTGTTCGCCTAAGCTTTATTGATTTCAAGTTTATATGTGTGGTAGGGTGTCTACTATCTATGCTAGTCTGAGGCATTTTAGTCTATCCTCCTAAAACCATACTCTTTATTTCTTGCTTCTATCCTGATGGTTTACTACAATTCATTGCTTTATCTATTTGTAGTCTTGACGACGATTCCCATCTACTTAGAGTAAAATATATGTTTTCAATGGTCGACCAATACGGAGAAACGGTTGTAATAGGGTTGATCCAGATACTTTGATTATCTACCTTGCTAGGGTAGATGGCTCAATGTATCCCTTCCTAACACTGGTGGATCCGGGTCTTCTGTTCGGCTAAATAGTGAGTCCATTGGTAGCCGTCCAGGATTGAGAATTGGGTCAAGCCGCGATTGCTTCGCAATCGTGTATTTCAGTAACCCCGTATAGTCCGATCACTCCAAAACTTAGGGAATGCCCATCACTGAAAGGTTAAAATTTCCTATTTGGGTCTTGGCTTAATTTATATCCATGGTGGGAGTTAGGGGTTTCTACCTTTTCGTCTAACCTGGACCAGTTTCTTTCGATCCTGGGCCAGTGGGGAGAGGTCCAACCATGCTTCGCTGTGCAGTTCCAACTCAACTGTTGTATTAGCTGACCTTACTAGATTGGGCTCATAAGGTTCTACCCCCCTTAAAAATTGTTTCTACTCTAAAGGCTCAAGGATCCATGTCCTGATCCGTATGTCGGAACAAGGTAGAATTTAGGACTTCTCTTGAGTGTTGTGGTTAATTCTAGGGTCTGGTGTGAGTTTGTGGCAAGATATCTATACCCTATCGGGTAAATGTTCTTAATACTTTCCAAGGACGAATTAATAAACTTTTGGTTGTAAGTGGTCGGGCCAACATGGAAGAAAAGTTGCGTAGTAGGTCTGAGTCGGATACATAGACTTTTTACCTAGACTCTGACAGAAAATTCGTCGTATCAGTTCTTAATCCTAGCCGATGCCGATCTTCTACTTGATCAGAGCATTGGATTCATTGGCAACTACCAGGATTGAGAAGTCAATTCAAACCGCGAATACTTCGCTTATATATGCAGTTCTTTTATTCCGCGTTCCCGAATGTAATAAGTCCTTAGGAAGACAATTCTAAGGGGGTGTATTGATTTGACCTATTACTAATTCCAAGGGATTTATAAGTTCTCTCCAAGCGTGAATAGTTTCTAATCAAACAACCTCCCTAAGAGTTATTAAAGAAGCCTATAAGTATTATGGGGATTCAACGAAAGAATGAAGTCTTACTTCAACCTAATCAAGCCGACTAACTAAGCTATATTTCACTTATCTTAGCAAAATTAGTCTTTTACATTCCTTAGTAACTAGTAGCCTAGTCTTAACTTATGGGTAGTGGCAATCCACTAGTTGTAATCTAAAGTCTACGCTCATAAGCGAGATGATTTGATATCATTTCTAATACACGAAATTTATTTTATCACTTAGGGTGAAAGGTCACCTAATTGGAATTGAGTTGCCCAAACCTAAATGTAACTGCGCTCGAGCACTACACATATGCTCATATCAACTAAGGAGGTCCTAGGGTTTACAACATTAATTTATTAGATTTCCTATACTGTCAGATCTTTCTAAATCTAGGAATACCAACTCTAGGTCCAAAATTCTAAGGGCCTGTTTGGGCTAGTGGTATGAAGTTGTATTAAATAGATAGCGTTGCTAATCCCACCTCGGGATTAGGAATGACATATTTGGTAGGAGGGTGGGAGGGGATTAAAATCGATTAATAGACTTTGAAAAATGAGTCTTGTGTTGGGAAGTAGGAGATGGGATTTCCAAATCCCAAGATGAAGAATTTCTAAGTGTAATTCATAAGGAAATCCCGGGATTTACTTCTAATTATATACATTCTAAACATGATATTAAAAATCATGGGATACACCTAATCTAGGGGCAATAGATTATACCTGCATCTATTCTTCGATAATTAATCTCGCCTGTCGGCGAAACTTGGGATTCTAATATGGTTTCTAGATTCCATCGCCCCCTTCCTAAGTCAGATTGCGTAGGTGTGCGTTGTGTTACCATAACCCAGGTCTGGTTTAATCGAAATCATGATCTGATACCATCTGTAAAACTCTGAAAATCGGGGGTCGGGTAGAAACCCAACTCCCGAGTTCCAGAACGTCACTTATGCAACATAGATAATGATAAATGCATGTTGTCTGTAGAATGACATTAAACAAGATTAAGACTAAGCCAAAACAGCATATCATACTCCAGAGATAATTAAATTAGCAAGCAGAAGACTGTGATAAATACATAAAATATATAATTGATTGTAAGTCTCCAGAGTGTGAACATTTTACCAGGTTAATTAAATACATGTATACTCAAAAAATGGAAAGAAAAGAATATACATGAGTGCTCCAAAATATAAAATGACAAGTGTCAAGGCATCTAATCAACCTCCCTGTAATCTCGTCGATCAGAACACGGAGGAGAAGTCCTCATCATCATACAAGTCCGGCTCCACTTCACAAGCAGTGTCATCATCTGCAACTAAAACAGGGACTGGTTGGTGTGCACGACACCGTCCCGTAACGTGGGAGTGAGTGATCAACTCAGTGGAACAATAGAGTAAAGATTAGCATGTTATCAAATCAATCACGCGTTAATAGTAAAGCAAACAATCAAACATTCCTAGATACTGTTGTTAATGTATGCATGAAATGACATGATGGATGCCCTCATCGACATACTCCCTCATACGGCACCATCTTACGCCCGCGGCATGCTTTCTTCCCGCAGTGCTCCAGATCTTCCAGGCACATGCCATGCGATATGGATAAAGATTACCAAGTTGTTATTAGTCCTTTTCATACAGAAGGATTGGGAAACTAGGGTACCTTCCTTATATCAATCCCAACACAGATCCTGTCTAGGGTCGTTACTCCTAGTAATCTCATACGATGTTATATTTATACATCGCTGCAAGGGCTGCCAGGGCTATTGCACACACTCATTGCTCCTCTCCCCCATCACCTTATCAATACAGGCCTATTATATCCTTAAGACTACATCAGGATTCGTCGCCCCCATGCGGTGTCAGGATAAACTCAAGGTCACCACAAAGGTCTTGTCACCAATCAGTATAGGCCTACACAAAGAATATAGTGTCTCATACCACCATAATCTGCTCAGAGTAGGGTGCTCACTGGTCACTATGGGGAGGTTTGTGGCCGCAGCGTTGGCCGACAGCTCGACCACGGTGTCCCATACCACCATGCTCGGCTCATGAGTCTTTATGGATCAAGGTACCATGATTAACAGGTTTTTCAATGGTAAGTTCAGTACCCTAGGTTCAAGCAGTTATGACTCATACAAGGTGAACATACAATGGCCAGTCGGGTTACTTGACGGGCTCGACTAGTACGAGCGCATCTCAAGCTGAGCGACATAAAGTGCATAAAACACCTCGTGTGGCCTAACCACTGCCGCCAACCCAAAACACAACTCGCGTTCATCGACGCGTCCTTTGTGGCAAATAGAAGCCAACCACAAATTTAATCCATTACCGACTGCCTGGACTAGGTTATAACCCCAAGCACATGTAATGTGAAACAGTAATCAGATGAGAGAGAAAGAATTGAAATACAAGAAATTTCATCATGTTATCAGCAAGTTGTAACATACATCATAAGAAGTTAACCAAACACGAGTATATCACACATAAGGTAACCAATTCAAATATAACAAGTATGGAGGAAATCATGTGCATCATCAAATTAGTTGAGAATCCATTCTCAACGCTAATCTACAACACCACTTACTCAATACTTACTAATACAGACATTTATACAAATACTTAGTCCACACAATTCCAACGGACTTGACATATGTTGATTTCAACATATAATATAACAGATCCTTATATTAAGGAGTTGTCTAGTACGCACAATCATGTTCTTACAGTCAAAACATATGGCAGGCATAAATCATATTGATTTAGGCATTTCAACAAACACTTAGTCTACACACATTAGTCTACATAGCATATGTCCGCCAATATGTGCATTAGGGCAAATTTCTTCGCCAAACAGATCATACACGTATAATTGGTATAAGTACATGGTAAATACTCATGGCAATCATACCGACAAAATAAGTACGTATATAGTATTTCCTACAAATACCTAAAATACCCTAAATCTCATATTCTTTGTACGTATACGGAATGAAAAACGGACAGCATGTTTTACATGTCAAATAGCAGCCTCATCAGTAATCTACCATTAAACGGCATTGAAAGCTTTGAAAATAGGTAATCTAAGCGTCTAAAATCCTCACCTTAAACCAGAAATTGTGAAACGGAGTTGATTTAGACGATAAGTCTTCGTCAACGGCGGGTACGCTACCTATGGCATGAAATAGGTTAGCTATACCAACACTACAACTATTCTAAGCTTCAAATCAGGTTAGGGTTAGGATTTCTTACCTAAGAATGGAGCTGAAAATACCAGAATGGCGGTGTAGAAGTGGCTGCTATGGAACATGGAGCAGCAGGGAAGAATCTCAGGAGAGAGCTCCAAATCTCCCTCCCTTTCTCTCTCTTTCTCCCTCTCTTTTCTCTCTTCTCTCTCCAAATTCGTATGGAATGAAAGAGCAAGGGTTTAAGCCCTTTTTATATGTCCAAAAGCTACGAAAATATACTTGGGGCCAAAGTATACTTATTTTATGTCCAAATCAGACTGTTCCGTCTCAACGGAGCATTTCTGGAGGTCCCCTGGCCGAATGCGGCCGGACTTAAGCTCATGGATACTGAATCCTGCTCACATCAAGTTTTCAGTCCGGTAGAGTTCCCAGATTGCACGTGGCGGACCAGTTTCAGTTCAACGGCTACCGGTACTCGATCAGGGCCACAAGTGTGTTGACATGTAAGGGCCACCTATCCTGATCCGAGGGTAAAATTTGATTGAATTCTGACGGTTAGAACGCTTAGAAAATGTCGCACAAACGACACGTGCCAGATTTCATAATTTATATTAATTTCTAACATTTCTCACACGCTTCAGTCTGGTCTCAAGGAAATCGTCATGGGACATCATCTGGACTTGATTTTTGAGGTGCTTGTCAAGTCCAACTAGGCGGTCAGGATTGTCTAAGTTCGGGGTAATCGGACTTCCGACGTACGGTCCATTGCCGATACAAAGTTTCAAGTTGCTCCTGAGAGCAAACGGGAATAGAGTTTGATCCTAGGTTTTACGGTATTGTAGTGTCACCTATTCTATACGTTTTGACTCTAGCAGATCGTATTGAAAGTAATTGGTGAGAATTTCACTGGTTATCTAGTGCAGCGCTAGTTGATTCTCGTTGGATTTCTAAAGGAAGTAGCCTTTATTAATTTTTGTTTGAGATGAGATTTGAAGGGTGGAGCGAGGGTGTTTGGAAACGGAAGAAGAAAGAGTCTAGAGGGGTGGTTTTTGCCAAAAATCAGGCATTTTTGTGAGAAAAGAGAGCTTGGAGGGTCACTTTGTGAAGGAAGTACCTAATTGGAGAGGTTTTAAGGGACGACCCACATACCAGGGGACTACCCTAACCCCCAAACACCTCCGGCCCGAAGGCCGGCCCTAGTGGGGCCCACTGTAAGGCGAGCCTTCGCCGAACCGGCGAGGTCCTCGCCGGTCAAACTATAAAACGACAATGCCAGCCATATGAGTTGGGTTCCCCCTGCCCTAGGGACCCCAAATATATGTGGGACCCACCCTGGTTCATTGTATTTGGGCTTAGATAGGCCCAAGACTCCATTTAGGGCGTTTCGGTGCCAGTTTATAAACCAGAATGAGTTTATGAATCATGTGGCATATGATTTTGGGGTAGAAGAGGCTAATCCATCCAACTAACCCATCTATTTTGTTAGATTCCAAAAGGTTAAGGGTCGAAACCCATTTTACCCATTTATTTACTATTCATGGTAATTTTTAGCTTCGGTATTGTTCTTCATCATTAATACCCTAGGATTGGTGTTCTTTATTATTTAAACTTGAGGAGTCGTGTCTAAAATGAAAGTACTTGGAGAAATTTGAAGAATGAGGTGGTGAAAGGTGAGTTTTGAAGGAAATGGGTTGAAGAGTGATTTCTTTGGCTTTGAGATTGAGTTCTGAAAGTGATAAGGCTGAACCATTGCCTAAGGATGTCTAACCCCAGGTTGGTAAAAATTCGGGATGTTACAGGCTGCTCATGAGTCTTGTTCATCTCTTTGAAATCTGTTTCTATGATCTTAGCATGGTCCATCACCTCCTCAAATGTAGGGAGTCGCAAAGGTACTACCATACTCCTCAAGATAGGAAGAAGTCCCTTCTTAAATTTACGACCTTTCATACTGGGGGTCGAAATCAAATTCGATGTGAAACAAGATCGTTCGATGAATCTGGCCTCGTACTGGGCCACAGATAAAGCTCCTTGCTCAAGAGATATAAATTTAGACACCATCTTTTCTCGAATACTATTAGGAAAATACTTTTAGTCGAACTTGTCGCTGAACATGCTTCAACTCCATACTATACTCGACTTAGCTTCCTTCTTAACTAACTACCACTATAACTCTGCTTGTCCCTCGAGTGTGAAGCTAGCAAGAGATATTCTCTGGGAATCAAGACACCCCATCACATCTAAAATCTTGATAACCTCGGTCCTCCATCGATCAACCTGAAGGGGATCTGGCTACCCTTTAAATCGAGGGGGTCGCAAGGCCTGGAATTCCTGAATCAAGGATGACTACTATGATACAGAAGATGCCTCTGCAGACCTCCTCTCTCGACGTTCCATCAGAGATGTCATGGAACGAAGGATTTCCTGAATCGAAGAGGCTTCTTGAGGAGTATCTGGTGTCGTGGCCTAGTGATCCTCAGATGGTTCATTCTCTACTATTGTTTTAATTTTAATGGCCTTCTTAGGCGCCATGATCTACCATAGAAAATGGATGCTTAGGTTAGTTACAACCTAAAATAGTCTCTTAAGGTCAAATAAGAAGAAGTGTATCTTCCTAATCTCTTATCTAAGTAACTTTTCCTAAGTTCCTTAAGGGGAAA
Organism: Magnolia kwangsiensis; assembly: GCA_037074715.1. Classification (NCBI taxonomy): domain Eukaryota; kingdom Viridiplantae; phylum Streptophyta; class Magnoliopsida; order Magnoliales; family Magnoliaceae; genus Magnolia; species Magnolia kwangsiensis. The sequence continues at coordinate 79,082,581 of CM073578.1, forward strand.
CATAGTGTTTCTAAGTTATTAAGTCGGTTTTCAAGTTTTAAAACTCTAGCTTTCTCCCAAATGGTTACTTGTCCATAGGTAATCCCTTATATCATACTTTGACACCAACTTTGTCACACCCCAGACCCAATAGCTTATACTGCTTCTATATCTACCGAGTCTGGCGTGCCACAAGCCAAACTTTGGGATTAGTACCCAATGCCCACACACTAAGTCCCAAGCTCGATGTCGAGCAAGGTAATGTAAAGGATAAATCTCACCATTCAGTCTTCACAAAAGGAACATCAGAGACAAGATAGGTAACATCTGCATACAAGTAAACTGGGTACTACAAAATTCTAAAAGTACATCATCTGTCTGCACGATACATATATACATTATATGCAATTCAAAATTCTAAAAGTCAAATCAGTCCCCTCGACGTGGCACTTACATCGTGGTCACTACTTATTTTTCTTCTTTAGATCCTCTACCTGAGTGGTTAAAAGACAAGTAAGTCTCATAACTTAACAAGTGCAAAGTCCTCATGATAAGTATGCAAGATAATTTAACATAAAAGATATAATGAAAGAACCGTAAAAAGTAATAATCTATGTAAAGCGATGTCTTAATGAATGATGGAGGATGATCATGCGAGATGCATAAAATAACTATATGTTAACTATAGAAATACCTGCCAAAAGTCCTCTCACCACGGACTTGACTGCACTACTTATGAACATCATCGTATCGATTATGATCAATATACTATTGGAACTTAGGATCCACCGGGGTCGATGCCCCTGTACCAAACACTAGCAATCAACCTTGCTACCCACCAATGGGTTTCAACCTTCATTATGTATACTAGTAGCGGACCCCGTTCGCACTTCTCCTCATCAGCGGGTCAAACCGGTCTCCGTTTGCCACTTTAGCCCTAAGGCGAGTCGGACATGCCCCTTCTCAACCTGGCCTTATCAGTGGGAGTCAAATCCATGGCCTATGTGTCCACCCAGCCCATCAGTGAGGCATGCTAAGGTGCCATTGGGGTTTAGGGACTCTTAACCGAAAAGGCACACCATCCCCTACTATTTTCATATTTTCGGTGTCCATGATTCAATATCATCATCCTTCTCATAATACATTCAACCCGTGATGTTATAAAGAATTTGGATACTATTTCTCATCCTATATCATGTCATGAAATGCATAGTGATGCTAATGACAAGTGACTCAAGGATAACTAGAACTTAATGTATGCCGATATGTAGGTTGTAAGGCCCGTATCCTAGTCCGTACTGTTCCGTAAACTCCCGCCATCCTTCCCGATAAATTTCGACAACCCGCAACATATAATCGACGTTCGCACGTGACCTTAAGTCGTATCCCGTAGATCTGAGTCAGCTTAATCCGAGACTTATACCATTGCGACCATGCCATCACCACGTATTATACACCGAGGCGATACCCTAGTCAGGAGATGTGGGCCCGCGTTCAGTTCGAGAAAAACACCGTGTGTTGTAAAATTTAAGAGAATCTCTACATCATGTCACTTCAATCAATCAATCAATCCCATAAAGGGTCAAGTACATGTCAAGTATACATCACCTCACACACATCCCTAAGCAACCCCATAAGTCAACAAACCCTTACACAACCCATACCCTTCTTACACAAATTTCCTCAAAAGTTAATAAAGTTCTTACACACCCATCCCTCTCTCCCATCCATCCCATCACCTCTCTCTTATTTCTCCCTTCTTTTCCAAGAAACCCAAAACACCAAAATACCACATGTCCAAGCTCTCCAAAATCTCCATGAGAGAATTTTGTGTGTGGCCCACTTCCTAACCCTCTCATCTCTCATCCCAAACCTTCATTCTTTATCATCTTCCGTTGGAATCGAAGCTAAGGAGCAAAGGAAGTCAAAGGAGCAAGAAGATTGAACGGTGGGTGTTTCTATAGGCTTATATTTCTTGTTTTGATGATGGGCCAAGTGAGGCCTACCGATCGATGGCATGGATCTCACTTTGGACCCTAGATGTGGACGATGACCCACTTTGATTCTCATGATCATTCCATGATGGGGCTATTCTCCATGGAGCCCATCATGATGTGTATTTCCCTTGCATGGATAGGGTCATCCAGACCTTCCATTTCGGTGGAAAAAGGATCTCTACCGTTGATTTTGATCGATGGTCCCATATGAAATGGGACCCACTTGATGTATGTTGCAAATCATGTAAGGGAGGACCCATACTGATGGGGTCCTTCCATCACTCGATCTCTCTCTTTTCCCTTGATGTATGCATTCTATCTAAGTCATCCACCTTCATGGGACCCACTTGATTTACGTGTAGGATCTACACCATCCAAATCATGTGGGCTCTACCTTAGGGAGATGGGAAAACAAATATCATATTAATCCAAATTAGGTAGGCCACGTCCATGTGGGACCCACCTTGAAAATATATTCTGTCCAGCGTGTGAACAACAATGGGAAGTCCAGCACATCTGGACGTGCAGTGAAAACAAAAATATGAGTTTGATTTTAAAAGTTATGGTGGATGTACACCCCACCTTGATGCATGGCTTTAATCCACACCGTTCATCCTATTTTCCAAGTCATTTTAGGCATTGAGCCAAAAAATGAAGCCAATCCGATTTTCTGGCAGGCCATAGCGTTGAAAACAGTGGCTTTTACCGTTGAAATCCACCTTTATGTTTCTACCTGCCCACAACACATTGCATAATGGGCTTGTTTAGTCTGTCTTAAGTCATGAAATCCAGTGGTTGGGTCAGATTCTCCGGATGTGGGCCCCACCAGTGATAAACTGCTGAAAAACTCTTTTTTAAAAAAATAAATAATAAGAAGCTAAGCAGTAGGTGCTACTGCTGGCGCCAGAGGACGCTGTGCAGCGTCCTGCTGCTTGCTGCACTCCTGTGTAGGCGAGATGGGCAAGGGCAGTTGGGTCCCAGCCGTGGGCCCTACCATGTTGAGTGTGGAACATCAGGACCGTGCATTTGATGGAGCCCCTTTTTACAGCAGGGCACCCTAAAAACAGCCGTATACTAGAGCTCAGGTGGCCCACATCATAGGAGGCAATGATGGATTGAACTTCTGTCGTTGAAACCCCCTTTGGATTTCCTGGAGTTTTAGATAAATATAATATTTATTTAATTATTATTTTTTTGGCCTGTGTGACCCTATCAATCAATTGTGTATGGAAAATAAATGTTACGGCGGGTCCCACATGGGACCCACTTACCATGGAAAGTGGATTGGATGGCGTGCCTCACTAGCAGGCATTATTGCTACTACGTTTGACGCCAGCAAGGTCCGTGGGACCCTCTAGTTAACGTGCTGCAGCCCAGGACGTGGGAGCCACCATGATGTACGTGCCTCATCCCTGCCATCCACGTGGGCATGGGGCCACGTAGTGTATATCCAAACCGTCTATCTATGGGCCCACGACCTACTTAGCTGTTGTTTGATGCAGCAGTTATGTGGATTCCACATGAGGTATGTGTTATACCTACACCAACCTACACCATCCGTTGGTGCTGGACGCACCTGTTATATAAGGTATGTGCCTTGTCCACGTGTCCACCGTCTAGACGGTGGACTACCTTGATATGTGTATTATTATCCACACCATCCAGACAGTGCTGGACAATGCTGAACAATTCAGACGAAGATGTGGACTCCACCATGATGTATGTATTTTATGTCCACGCCATCCATCTGCCAGTCCTACCATTGATGGATGTGATTCATCCACACCGCCGGCCTTGATCGACGGCCCCACCTGCCATGCAATCACAGGACCTACCATGATGTACCTACTTCATCTATGCCGTCCACTTATGCGGCCTACCTCAATGTGTTGTATCCAAAGCACCCATCCATCTTACTAGTAGGGCTGTGGGCCCCATTATCTTGTGAGATCCACCATGATATACATGTGTTATACACACACTGTCCATTAAAATTTTGGGTCGTAGGCCTTATTACCTTAAGAGGCCCACTTGATGTGTATGATGCCTATTGGTGCGGCCCATTGATGTGGCACACTCATTGCTTTTGACGCCCACCTTGATGTATATGAGCCCTGTTGTTGAGGCCCACCTTAATATATATACAAGGCCATGTTATTAGGCCCATTGTGATGTATGTGAGGCCCAATTGGTGCATCCTATTCGATATATATGACGCCATGTGATTTGGCCCATCTTGATGTATTTGTGGCCTGTCCATTGAGGCCCACCTATTATATATATTTGAGGCCCATTTGTAGGGCCCACCAATTGTGTATTTAAACCCCATGGGTTGTGGCCCATAGTGATGTATATTAGGCCCATGGGACGTGGCCCATTGTGATGTATGCAAGGCCCATGGGCGTGGCCCATCGAGATGTGTCTGAGGCCCATGGGCATGGCCCATTGTGATACGTTTGAGGCCCTTGTAGGAAGTCCAACACGATATATGAGGCCCATGAATGAGGCTGTAAGTGCTGTGATTTCATATCCCTTTGGTTATCAAATTTTGTGGTGACAAAACTTTTATATATATATATATATATATTTGTCTTATACATCTTGTGTTTTATGTTTGATACTATTCATTGCTTCAAGACATATATATATATATATGTCTTGTACATCTTGTGTTTCATGTTTGAGACTATTCATTGCTTCAAGACATCGTATTTCAAGACAAGAACTTAAATGAAGAAAGTTTCAAGTCTAGTCATGGATGAAGAATAGAAGAATAGAAGACTTCAAGTACGCATGTTCAAGATTCTAACAAGTACAAGAATAGAAGAAGACTTTATCAAGTCAAGAAATGTTCAATCTCGAGAAGGCCTACAACAAGATTCATAAATTCTCAAGCTTCTCTTAAGGATCATCTGAGAGTACAGATTATCAATGTTCATCTCACTTTCAAGGTTTGTTTGACCTTAGATTGACCTTAGGTTGGGCTTTATTGTAGGTAATTCTGGATACATAATTCGTATATTTTAAATATGTTTATTCGGGCTGTTCTAAGACCAGTTCTAGAGACTTCAAGACCAGTCCTAGCTTTGTTACGACCAGTCTTAAGTTTTTCAAGACCAGTCCTAGGTTGTTGAAGATTTTTAGATTTTTCTAGTTGTCATACGACCAGTCTTGGACATCCTACGACCAGTCCTGTGAGCTGTACAACTCGTCCTTCGACCGGTCTTAGCCCTACGACTCGAACTCCAGCAACTAATCTGGGAGTCCTACGACCAGTCGTAGGTGACCCACGAGCAGTCGTAGGTGGCCCACGACTGGTCGTAAGCTACCTAGGATCAGTCGTGGAACAGCTAGTTCTTATCACACAAAAATCTTTGAAAATCTGTTGAAGCTATGACTAGTCCTAGGGATCATAAGACCAGTTGTAGATGAGATTTTTCAGGCTATAAATAGAGCACGAATTTCAGAGTTTTTCAATTCAATTCAAGCAATTTTAAGGCCATTCTCTGAGATAAGTTCGTGTTTGTTTTTAAGCTACTTTGTGCTCATTTAATATTTCTTTTGCTAGCTTGTTTTGTATTTGATTTTGATCTACATTCCAATCTTATTAGAAAAGAGGAATTTTTGATATTCCTTCTTCTTGGATTCAAAATCAAATAGAACTAGACCTTTTGATTTAAAATCAATTAGACACCATTCTTAAAGTGAGTATTGGACTTTGAACGTTGAATCGAACTTCTACTCCGATTGGTTTTACCGGGCTACTTTAAAAGGAGATTCAGATATTTTACATTTGTGTAATTTACATTCTTTGGTTTTGTTTGAGATTTGCCAGAAAAATCTCATTGTTTTGGTTATCTGAGGAGAGCCAGAAAACTCAGATTGTGTGAGTTTTTGGATTGTGTAAGCTTGAGATAAAAAGACACAATTGTGAAGGTTTTAGGTGAACCTGTGAAACCTATTTTCATAGTGCATGCTAATATCCCCTGTGTGAAGATATTAGGAGTGGAGTAGCATTTTATATGGCTGTTGAATAACAGTTGGTGTACACACAGGCGAACCACTATATATCTTTGTGTTGTGGATGTGCTTTATTCTTTCATTCCTTTATTCATTCAGTTTTGTGGATTGTATTTGTGGATGAATGTTGTAATCATTTTATTTCAGGCAAGTGTGGGGAATGTTATAATAACTTAGAATTTTTTTCTGCAAGTTATTTTGGTTTCCTTGCTTTTTATTCCTCATTGGTTTGAGATACAAAGGACGTTCTAGAAATAAGGTTGTCCTACCTTAAACCTTTGGTTTTTGGTGTAAGGTTGTCCTTAGAACTGATATAGTATCATTTTATTAATTCTAGTTTATTGAGATTGCTTTTAATTCAGCATTGTGCTTTATTTCTTTTATTATTCCGCTGTTATAAGTTTTATTTGGCATAGCCCTATTCACCCCCCCTCTAGGGAATATAGCTAGGCCCTTTCAAGTGGTATCAGAGCCTAATAGCTCGTACTTATTGTTTATTTATTGGACTTATTTCCTGAGCTAACGATCTAAGCTATATTAAGATGTCAAATTTTGATAGCCTATCAGTCACTAGGCCACCACCCTTTAATGACACAAACTATGCTTATTGGAAAGCCAGGATGAGGATCTTCCTCAAATCCATGGATGAAAGTGTGTGGCTGGCTACAATGAATGAATGAAACACTCCTATCACTGAAGTAACTAATGACGATGGTTCAAAATTAATTAAAGTAATGGCTTATTTTCTTTGGACCACACTTCAGAAAAGTGAGAGTAGTGCCAATGCAAAAGCACTAAATGTAATTACTTGTGCATTATCACTAGATGAATTCAAAAGAATCATCTCTTGTGAAAATAAAAAATAAGCATGGGATGTACTAGAAATGACACACGATGGTACATCTATTGTTAAGAAATATAAAGTCCAACTCCTCACAACTAAATTTGAAGAAATTCATATGGAGGAGAATGAGATGTTTATGGACTTCTACACTAGATTGAATGACATTGTGAACTCTATGTGGGGTCTTGGTGATAGAATCCCAGAAAGTAAAGTGTGCGTAAAGATACTACGCTCACTTCCTGAACGGTTCAATTCTAAAGTAATCGGGATTCAGGAACTTCGTAATACAGATACCATGAGGGTCGGGGAACTAGTTGGTTCACTTCAAACCTACGAGTTGTCCTTTAAAGCTCATAAAGGAAAATCAATTGCTCTCAAATCATCTAAAAATGTTTCACAAGAGAGCACTTTGGATTTAGAAAATTCTGAAGATGATATGACGCTTTTAGTAAAAAAGTTTTACAAAATTATCAAAAGCAAGAAAAAAGTTGATTTTCAAAAGTCAAATGATAAGAGACGATCTAAACCTAGAACTCGAAAATCTTTGAAAGATAGTCAATGTTACAACTGTCAATAATATGAGCACTTGGCTAACAAATGTCCTAAAAAGGACAAATCAAAAGGAAAAAGCATGTTGGCTACTTGGGATGAATCGTCTGATTCTGAATCCTCTTCTAAATCAGAAGATTCTGAAACCGAGTCGGGCGATGATGTTAAAGCCCTTATGACTCTAGCCAAGATCACTTTTTTAGATAATGATGATATATCTAGTGAAGAAAATCTGAATAGTGATTGCGATAATGAAGATGATCTTCAGGATGCTTATAATGCCCTTTATAAGGAGAGTTGTAAAATTGCCGTCAAGCTTAAGTTACAAAAAGAAAAAATTTCTAAGCTTAAAGAAGATTATGAGTCTCTCGTTTTAGAAAAGTCTTATATTTCTGATTCTTTTGGAAAGACCAAATGTGATTTAGATTTCAAAACCTCCAAAATTGAAGATTTGAGATCCGAAAATGAGAAACTCAAAAATGAGGTAGCTTCTCTTCTGAGTTTGAAAGACATATGGAGATATGCCCAAGGTGATCCTAAATTGGAAAAATTATTGTCCGGATCAAAAAAATGTGGCGATCGATCCGGGTTGGGCTATGATAAGAATAAATCTCTTAAACAAAAGAATATTTCTCCTAAATTTGTAAAAGGAGAGTCTTTAACCTCAAAAGAAAAGAGTACTTATCAAGGTTTTTCCAAAAATTCAAGGACTTTTCAAAAACCTAAAGGTAGCCATGTCAACTTTGATTTTCAAAATTGAAATCCATTAGCTGAAAAAATAATTGATCTACTCAAGGAGCTATTAAAGTCTAACTCTATAGGTCTCTCCTATAACAACAGACAGAAAAAAGGCCATTTATACTCCTAAACCCAAAACAGTTCTGAAATGGGTTCCTGAAGTTGCCTGCTTGGTTGCCCACACTGCTTTCAAAGCTACAAGCCATTCAAAGTTATACCTAGATGTGGTTGCTCCAGGCTTATGACAGGCGACAAGGCTTTATTCACCGATCTAAAAGCTATGATTGACGGGTCAGTCACATTTGGTGATGGAAGCAATTGCAAGATCATTGGCCAAGGTACGGCATAACCTACTAAGCATTTCTCAGATATGCGATAACAACCATAGTGTTAAGTTTTCTAATCAAGGTTGTGAGATAGTTAATAAAAAGGGTTCTGTTATATTAATTAGTCGTAGAACTTCTGAAAACTGCTACATCGTTAGTGATGCAAGCTCATCTACTCAATCGCGTTACATGGTCCATACCGATGAGACTGAATTATGACATAAACGCCTTGCACATGTACTCTACCGGAACTTATTTAGATTGAGCAAAAGAGAACTAATTAGAGGTCTACCCAAATTGAAAAAAGTAGATAAAATATGTGGTGAATGTCAGTTGGGCAAACATACTAGGAGCTCTCACAAGAAAGTGAACTCCAATACCACATCTAGACCACTCGAGCTTCTCCACATGGATATTTTTGGACCAGGCAGAACGGAGAGTCGAGGAGGCAAAAAATACATCTTGGTTATCGTAGATGACTATACCAGACTCACTTGGGTATCGTTCTTAAAAGACAAAAATGAAACTCTGGATGAAGTAAAAAAGGTCATTAAACGAATCTAAAATGAGAAGGTTCATGGATCTTATTGGACCAACCAGAACGGAGAGTCGAGGAGGCAAAAAATACATCTTGGTTATCGTAGATGACTATACCAGACTCACTTGGGTATCGTTTTTAAAAGATAAAACTAAAACCCTGGATGAAGTGAAAAAGGTCATTAAATGAATCCAAAATGAGAAGGTTCTCATGTTAGTAAGATCCGTAGTGATCATGGATCCGAATTCGAAAACAGTAGTTTTGAGAAATTCTATAGCGATCAGGGAATATCGCATGAATTCTCTGCACCTAAAACTGAAAGAGCCTAGCTATATGCCCTAGAGGGGGGGGGTGAATAGGGCAATGCCAAATAAAACTAATAACAACGGAATAATAAAAAAAATAAAGCACAATGCTAAATTTAAAGTAATCTCAATAGCCTAAAATAAAGAGAATGATACTTTATCAGTTCTAAGGATAACCTTACACTAAAAACCAAAGGTTTAAGGTAGGACAATCTTATTTCTAGAACGTCCTTTGTATCACAAACCAATGAGGAATAAAAAGTAAGAAAATTAAAATAACTTGCAGAAATAAATCCTAAGTTATTACAACATTCTCCACACTTGCTTGGAATAAAAAGATTACAACATTCAACCATGAATACAAACCACAAAACTGAATGAATAAAAGAATGAAAGAATAATGCACATCCACAACACAACGATATATAGTGGTTCGCCTGTGTGTACACCAACTGTTATCCAACAGCCACACAGAATGCTACTCCACTCTTAATATCCTCACACAGGGGATATTAGCATGCACTATCAAAATAGGTTTCATAAGTTCACCTAAAACCTTCACAATTGTGTCTTTGATCTCAGGCTTACACAATCCAAAAACCTCACAATCTGAGTTTTCTGGCTCTCCTCAGATAACCAATACAATGATATTTTTCTGACAAATCTCAAACAAAACCAAAGAAAGTAAATTAAAAAAATGTAAAATACCTGAATCACCTTTTGAAGAAGCCCGGTAGAACCAATCGGAGTAGAAGTTTGATTCGACGTTCAAAGTCCAATACTCACTTTAAGAATGGTTCTAAGTCTAATTGGTTTTAAATCAAAAGGGCTAGTTCTATTTGATTTTGAATCCAAGAAGAAGGAATATCAGAATTTCCCCTTTTCTAATAAGATTGGAATGTAGATCAAAATCAAATAATAAACAAGCTAGCAAAAAGAATATTAAATAAGCACAAAGTAGCTTAAAACAAACATAAACTTATCTCAGAGAATAGCCTAAAGATTGCGTGAATAGAGTTGAATTGAATTGCTAAAACTCTGAAGTTCGTGCTCAATTTATAACCTAAAAAATCCCATCTATGATTGGTCTTAGGATCCTACGACTGGTCGTAGCTTCAAAGATTTTTAAAAATTTCCGCGGGATAAGATTTTACTATTCCACGACCGGTCCTGGGAGGTCTACGACCGGTCGTGGGCCACCTATGACTGGTCGTGGGACACCTACGACCGGTCATAGGACCCTCAATTTGGTTGCTGGAGTTTGAGTCGTAGGGCTACGGCTGGTCGAAGGATGAGTCGTAGAACTCACAGGACTGGTCGTAGGACAGCCAGAAAGATCCGAAAATCTTCAACAACTTAGGACTGATCCTGAAAAACTTAAGACTAGTCGTAGCAGAGCTAGGACTGGTCTTGAAGTCCCTAGGACTGGTCTTAGAATATCCCAAACAAGCATATTGAAATATATGATTTATATATCCAGAATGACCTACTGTAAAGCCCATCCTAAGGTCAATCTAAGGTTAAACAAACCTTAAAAGTGAGATGGACATTGAAAGTCTGTACACTTAGATGACCCTTAAGAGAAGCTTGAGAATATACAAATCTTGTAGTAGGCCTTCTTGAGCTTGATCTTGACTTGACAAAATCTTCTAATATACTTGAACTTGATTGAATCTTGAACATGCAAACTTGAAGACTTCAATACTTGAATTCTTCATCCATGACTTGAAAACTTCTTCATTTAAGATCTTATCTTGAAATGCGATGTCTTGAAGTAAAGAATAGTTTTAAACATGAAACACAAGATATACAAGACATAGATATAGGTTTTGGCACCACAAAATTTGACAACCAAAGGGATATGAAATCATAGCACTTACAAAAACACCGCAACAAAATGGTATTGTTGAAAGAAAAAATAGAGTGCTTCAGGATATGACTAATGTTATGTTGAACAGCATGAAGCTCTCTAGAAATCTTTGGGCTGAAGCAGTTAATACCGCATGCTATATTATTAATCGGGTTTATACCAGTAAATCTGATAATAAGACTGCTTATGAATTATGGTTTGAAAAGAAACCTACTGTCAAATACTTTCAGATTTTTGGCAGCAAGTGTTATATTTTACGAGATTGTGAAAATTTGGAAAAGTTTGATACGAAGAGTGATGAAGGTATTTTTCTTGGTTATTCTATGAACAGTTGAGCTTATAAGGTTCTAAATAAGAGAACTGGTGTGATTCAAGAGTCCATCAATGTGGTCATTGATAATCATTTGAATACACCAGCTCCGAGTTCAGATGATGCTGAAGTTCTTATTATCGACAATCAAGATACCTCATCAAGTCAAAAAGAATCTGAACCAAGGACTGTCAAAGATCATCCAACCAATCAAATTCTTGGAAACCATCTCACTGGAGTTCGTACTTGCAAATAACTTGAGAACATATGTAATTATGTTTGTTTTACATCCCAAATAGAACCGGTCAATGTGAAAGAAGCACTTTCTGACGAAAATTGGATAGTTACTATACAGGATGAACTTAATCAATTTGTTTGTAATGATGTCTGGTATCTTGTTCCTAGACCTAAAGATAAACACATTATTGGAACAAAATGGATCTTTAAAAATAAGTCTGATGAACTTGGAAATATAATACAAAACAATGCTAGACTGGTTGTACAAGGGTACACTCAGATTAAAGGCATCGATTACTATGAAACCTTTGCTCTAGTCGCTCGCCTTGAATCAATCAGACTTTTTATTTCCATCGCATGCTTTAGAAAATTTTTAATTTATTAGATGGATGTAAAGAGTGTCTTCTTAAATGACGATTTACATGAAGAGGTGTATGTTGAACAACCTTCAGGGTTTGAAGACCCCAAGTTATCTGACTATGTATGTCGTCTCAAAAAGGCTCTCTATGGTCTAAAACAAGCACCCAGGGCATGGTATGAGAAATTGACTAAATTCTTACTTAGTCATAGCTTTTAAGTAAGAAGTGTCAATAAGACGCTCTTTGTTAAGAAGTATAAAAATGATATTTTGATGGTTCAAATTTATGTTGATGATATTATTTATGGATCCACTTGCACTAACATGTCTATTGAGTTTACAGAGTTAATGAAATCAAAGTTCAAAATGAGCATGGTTGGTGAACTAAATTATTTCCTAGGGTTGCAAGTAAAACAACAACCTGATGGAATTTTCATTTCCCAAACCAAGTATGCCACGAACTTGGTTAAAAGGTTTGGATTTGAGAATGGTAAGAACTTTAATACTCCTATGAGTACAACGTTAAGACTCTCAAAAGACTCTACGAGTAAGGATATAGATCCTAAACTGTATCATAGTATGATTGGTAGTTTGTTGTATCTAACTGTAAGTAGACCTGATATCGTGTTTAGTGTTAGTATTTGTACAAGATATCAGTCTAATCCTAAGGAATCACATCTTACTGCTGTTAAACGGATTATTAGATATGTCGCAAGTACTATAAATCTGGGTCTTTGGTATCCTTTTGATACTAGTGTTCAATTAGCCGGGTACTCAGATGTTGATTGGGCCGGTAATATCGATGATAGAAAATCAACCAGTGGTGGTTGTTTTTACATTGGAAATTGCTTAGTTTCTTGGTTCAGAAAGAAGCAAAGCTCAATATCACTCTCCACTGCTGAGGCTAAGTATAATGCAGTTGGATATGCATGTACTCAACTAGTTTGGATGAAACGCATGCTAAGTGATTATGGAATTAATCAAGATTCAATGATCTTATATTGTGATAATTCCAGTGCTATAAATATTTCCAAAAATCCAATCCAGCATTCACGTACTAAGTACATTGACATTAGGTATCATTACATTCGTGAGTTGGTTGAAGAAAAAGTTTCTGCTTGGAATATATACCAATCAAAAATCAACTTGTTGATATATTTACTAAACTGCTCGACAAAAGCAAGTTTAAGAAATTGAAATTTGATCTTGGTATGTGCATTTTACATTGAGTATTCTTACCTGCATGTATCATAGTGTATTATATTTGGTATTATATGTATTGAAATTTTATTTATTTTACATTAAATATGTATTTTTGGTCGATGCTCGACCGGTCGTAGTTGTACACGACCAGTCGTGTTATGACCGGTCGTACACAGCACTCGACCGGTCGTGGATCTCGTGAACATGATATAATTTAGAAAAAATCTCCTTCTTCTTCATTTCCACTCCGACCTACGACGAGTTGTGGCTCGACCAGTCATAGGATTTCTTATACTTATTCTAAGTAAGTCCTATTTCTTTATTTTTCTTTAAGTTTCATGCTCTTTATGCTTTGATTTGATCATTGTGTAGCTAGATTTCATCTTTTGTTTGGTTTTTCAAGGGTTTCTTCTCAAATTGCTGATATAGAGAAAACTCATCCTTCTTTTTGTGTATTTCTCTTACTCTTAGTATATCTTGTTGAAGATGGATGCTAGAGGGTTGAAGAAAATATTCCGTGGTCCATCCTCATCTAGATCTACATCGATAACTAAACGGCACCTTCGGTCACCCGAAGATGATCCTCAAGATGTACGAGATTTACGTGTCCGTAATATTATCGTTGAACATCCCGCTGATCTCAATCACATTGCTCCTTATGGTATTGTCCCTCTCCTTGAATCTGTTGACTGGGCTAATATTTTACTTTGGGGTGGGCCTTCATACCAGTCAATTACACAATCAATGGTTGCATGTATCTCAGAATTCTCCCTTGACAATTTAACTTTTTTAATTGATACTAGAGAAGGGAAATTTGAAGTAGACCGTCATTTGATATCGGGTATTATGGATATACCCGTTAATGATGAAGGTATACCGATTCATACTCTATACGACAAACCATCTGAATCGAAAAAATGCATGTTAACAAGAGACTTATGTAAAATTAATGTGCAATGGAAACACAAAGGGAATGCGCTCCCTTCAAAGTATCTGTTACCTAGGTACAGAGTGTTACATCATTTTTTCATTTCAAATCTGTATCCTCGGTCCGGTAATAAAATCGAGTTGACTTCTTTCATGGTTCGTGTGTTGCATTCTATTACTTCTGGTACCATGGTCTGCCTTCCTTCATTGATCTGTCATTTTATCATACAGTTTCATCTCCATCCGGGTCATAGTGATATTCCGTTTGGTTATCTTATGACTGTATTAGCCACTCACATGTTTGTCGATACACCTATTAATGAGACACCCATTCATCATCTTATTTTCAACAATACCAATCTTAATAAGATGAAGTTGAATTTACTTCCTGGTCAAGTTGATGAAGGTGGTGTTGGTGGTGATGGTGGTGAAGTCGCAAATGAAGGGAAAGTTGGCGATCTTCCTCAACAGGATGTTAGTATGGATGAATTATTTGAAGAGATAGAAACTGATTCCCCAAATGATCCTGATTACGATCCATCTAGTTATGATGCTCGCCTTCGTGCATTGGAGGAGAAGGTTGATAACATGAGTGTAGCCCACAATATGCAATTTAAATATATGCGAAAATATCTTCGTCGCATTAATAGGGGCTTACACCAGATCGATCCTACTATTCCTGCTCCCACCTCTGGATCTGATTAGGCGGATTATCTTTTGGATTGTATAACATTATCTTATCTTTTATTTTGGGTATTGTATTAACTTGGTTATGGCTTGATGATTCTGGATTTATATTTTGAGATATGATTTTTCCTTCCATATTCCTTTCTCATTATCTGCTTTTTATTACTCTCTTTGTTGTTGATCTCTTTCCTATTGTGACTTTCCCTTGTCATTTTATGACAAAAAGGGGGAGTAGTATGGTAAAAGGGGAGTAGTATGAAAAGGGGGAGTAATTTGTATAGCTTTATTGATTGGAGTATATGTGGATTGATAATATGGAGTCTTGATGTTTACATATTGTTTATTGTTTATATGAGCAGTACTCGTATTACTCAGTCGTATTACTCAGGGGGAGTAGAGTAATTTGTGCTTTTATGGCTCATGATTCTTTATTGAGCAAATGTTGATCTTCTCTTTTATGATATGTGTTTTCTCACAAATTTGACAAAGGGGGAGATTGTAAGTGCTATGATTTCATATCTCTTTGGTTGTCAAATTTTATGGTGACAAAACCTATATATATATATATATATATATATGTCTTGTACATCTTGTGTTTCATGTTTGAGACTATTCATTGCTTCAAGACATCGTATTTCAAGACAAGAACTTAAATGAATAAAGTTTCAAGTCTAGTCATGGATGAAGAATACAAGAATAGAAGACTTCAAGTATGCATGTTCAAGATTCTAACAAGTACAAGAATAGAAGAAGACTTTATCAAGTCAAGAAATGTTCAAGCTCGAAAAGGCCTACAACGAGATTCATAAATTTTCAAGCTTCTCTTAAGGGTCATCTGAGAGTACAGACTATCAATGTTCATCTCACTTTTAGGGTTTGTTTGACCTTAGATTGACCTTAGGTTGGGCTTTATTGTAGGTCATTCTGGATACATAATTCGTATATTTTAAATATATTTATTCAGGCTGTTCTAAGACCAGTTCTAGGGACTTCAAGACCAGTCCTAGCTCTGTTACGAGCAGTCTTAAGTTTTTCAGGACCAATCCTAGGTTGTTGAAGATTTTTAGATTTTTTTGGTTGTCCTACGACCAGTCCTGAACATCCTACGACCAGTCTTGTGAGCTGTATAACTCGTCCTTCGACCGGTCTTAGCCCTAAGACTCGAACTCCAATAACTAATCTGGGGGTCTTACGACCAGTCGTAGGTGACCCACGACCAGTCGTAGGTGGCCCACGACCGGTCGTAGGCTACCCACGACCAGTCGTGGAACAGATAATCCCTATCCCACGGAAATCTTTAAAAATCTGTTGAAGCTACGACCAGTCCTAGGGATATAAGACCAGTCGTAGATGAGATTTTTTAGGCTATAAATAAAGCATGAATTTCAGAGTTTTTCAATTCAATGCAAGCAAATTTAAGGCCATTCTCTAAGATAAGTTCGTGTTTGTTTTTAAGCTACTTTGTGCTCATTGAATATTCCTTTTGTTAGCTTTTTTTGTATTTGATTTTGATCTACATTCCAATCTTATTAGGAAAGAGGAATTTTTGATATTCCTTCTTCTTGGATTCAAAATTAAATAGAACTAGCCCTTTTGATTTAAAATGAATTAGACTTAGAACCATTCTTAAAGTGAGTATTGGACTTTGAACGTTGAATCAAACTTCTACTCCGATTGGTTCTACCGGGCTACTTCAATAGGAGATTAAGGTATTTTACATTTGTGTAATTTACATTCTTTCATTTTGTTTGAGATTTTTCAAAAAAATCTCATTATTTCGGTTATCTGAGGAGAGCCAGAAAACTCATATTGTGTGGGTTTTTGGATTGTGTAAGCCTGAGATAAAAAGACACAATTGTGAAGGTTTTAGGTGAACCTGTGAAACCTATTTTGATAGTGCATGCTAATATCCCCTGTGTGAGGATATTAGGAGTGGAGTAGCATTCTGTGTGGCTGTTGAATAACACTTGGTGTACACAAAGGAGAACCACTATATAACTTTGTGTTTTGGATGTGCTTTATTCTTTCATTCCTTTATTCATTCAGTTTTGTGGATTGTATTTGTGGATGAATGTTGTAATCATTTTATTTCAGGCAAGTGTGGGGAATGTTATAATAACTTAGAATTTTTTTCTGCAAGTTATTTTGGTTTCCTTGCTTTTTATTCCTCATTGGTTTGAGATACAAAGGACGTTCTATAAATAAGGTTGTCCTACCTTAAACCTTTGATTTTTGGTGTAAGGTTGTCCTTAGAACTGATATAGTATCATTCTCTTAATTCTAGTTTATTGAGATTGCTTTTAATTCAGCATTGTGCTTTATTTCTTTTACTATTCCATTGTTATAAGTTTTATTTGGCATAGCCCTATTCACCCCCCCTCTAGGGCATATAGCTAGGACCTTTCAGAGGCCCAATGTGATGTATATGTGGCAGCTACGTTGTGTTTAAATCCCTTACGTAGGCCACTCCTTGGGAGCAATGTTGGTTAGATGTCCACATTGATGTGCAATGATGGTTAGATGTCCTTATTGTGACCTTCCCGTAGGCTTTGTTAGGCCCATTCACACCATTCTCTAAGTGGGTTAACCTAAATAAGTGGGCCCCATTCTCCATAGACAGATGGCTCCGTGCCATCAAATTTGATATAACCATGGTCATAGGTCGATCTTTATATTATGGTTGATCAGCTGTCCATCTATAGACCCCGCCTTGTTGGTATGCTGATTGTCGGTGCCGATTATCAATGCTGATTATCGGTGCCAATTGTCAAGGTTGATTGTTGAGGCCGATTCCAATTATCGATCCCCATTGTGATATATTTCCGGCCCATATGATGAGGCCCGATTTGATGTATATTAGGCTCATGTGAGTGGCCCATTGCGATGTATATTAGACCCGTGAGATGCGACCCACTTGATGTATATGTGGCCTGTTTCGAACAAGAAACAAAATACATATGATTTGGGAAAATTATTTTTTTTAAAATATAACAAAGAGATTTCATACAACAATCATGATGTTATTGATTCTGAGTTTATCTACATCCCTTCTAAATCCCTTGATTCTAAGATAGAATACTTTGAAACGAACAATATTGTAATTAATAAAGCTCATATGTCAAATCTTGAATTTACCAATATTTCGAAAGTAGCTTTAGTCATCTCCTATAACTTAGGAGGAATGTCGAACTTAATCAATCAATCTCTCATTTGAACTTGTCCGTTGTGCAAAGGAGAATGCCTAAAGCAATGAAGATTGAACTTGAATGCTTTCCACAATTTCAATAGCATTTCAGCCCCTTTTTAGCCTTGGCCACATGGTGACTTGGTTATGTGACCGGCGCAACTGAATTACCTGTTACGTGGTCAGCGTAACCTGTTGCCTAAGTCACGCGATTTGTGTAGCTTTTCTCCCATGTTGCGTGATCAGCGTGGCTAAGTGCTTGAGTTGCGCGATCCGTGCAACTGACTTTTTCTTCTACTCCTCACCTTCAGTCTTCCTTCAGAGCTCCACTCTTCTCCAGAAAATTTCTTCCTCCCAAATGAGGAGGGGAGTGGAGTATTTATAGGCCCCCGCATGTGCTAACCCTCGGTCTCTATGTCATGGGTCCCACTTTGTATTAAATTTGACCATTCATCTTGATCAACTTTTGTTCTTGATTGCGCTAACCGAGCAATAGTAAAGTTAGTCGCGTGATCCACAAAATGATTTTTTTTATGCACACTCCGCGCAAGGATAACACAATCGTGTCATTCGCACAATGCCCTGATCTGGCTGCGCGATCCTTGAGACCTCTATAGCTGGTTATGCCAACCGAGCAACGACTCATCTGGTTGCACGACTAGCGCAATAGTAATGCTTCCTTTCCCATTTCTTCACTTTATGTTTGTATTGTTCTTCTTTTTTTCCTAACTTTAAATCTTCCTTCATGATTCATGATTTCTATGCTCCAATAGATGCTCCCTTGATCCGTTCTTTTATTCCCTTGAATCAAAGAATACAGATCAATCTTCAAAAAATTCTATTTTCCTTAGGGTCGTTGCGCAGCTCGTGCAACAGCCACCCGAGTTTGGTACTCAACCCTATCCTCTATAAATAGTCCAACACTCGTCATTTTCTTCATTCCTCTCTGCAGTGGCAAAACTCTGTCTCTGCATTTTCTCCCCGTGCAACCAGCAAGTGTTGCGTGACCTGCGTAACGTATTTTCATCACGCAAGGCTTTAAATCGTTGCACCATCCACGTAATCATATAATCGTTGCGCAATCCGTACAGCCATTTTCAGCATGCAGAAGTCTTTTTTACTGTTGCGTCGTTAGTGCAACCGCCACTTTGGCCAGTTTTCCTGACTTAGCCACATCTCCAACTTTACCTAACCATGACCTGTACAAAAAGAACCTTCACTGCTGTAAACCCTCCTTCTAACCACCCTTCGCATCAAGAACTTCCAAACACTGAATCTTTCTAAGCCATAGTGCCTCCAACAATAGAATCTCCTTCCTCTCCAGCTCAACCTTCGCGTAAGAGATTCAAGACAACCCCTAGACGCCCTGCCTACATAAAAGAACCCGTACTCCCTACATTTAATTTTTCTTCACGTTTCGCAACATTATCATCTCCTATTCACAGAGCCATCACCATGGGCGATCTTGAGATGCCTCTAAAGCATGGTCGTGAGTATGACTGGGAGAATTGGTTGAAGATGACAACACACTATCAAACAACCAGTCAAAGTTCACCTGCTAGATAGGACACCCCTCCTCCTTCTAGACCCAAGAAGCATCGCCACAACAAAGCTCAGGAATTCCAAGAGAAGATAAAGGAACACAACAGGAAGAAGCTCCACAATTCCTGGGAATCGGTCCGTGCTATTCAAGGCACCATAAAATTTGACAACCCATACAGACAGGGCTTCATCTCAATTCTGATCAACATTCACCGCCACCTCTCCATGCTAGTTTATAAACCCAGAGATCACCTTACTGCATAAAGATTGGCATATACGAAGTCTTGGTCATTTAATGAGTCAAGACTATTAGAAGGTATTTTGCAGCCGCCAAGACCAAGACAACAAGCAGGTGACATCCATCTCATGATTTTCCTTGTCCCCTCCTATGGCGTTCACAGTCTACATCCAACCTACTTCTACGAGACACTCAAACAGCGTTTTAGCCACCACAACCTCATATGGAGCCTGGAAGAATTTAGAACGAGAGGTCTTCGTACTCCTCGTAATTATTATTCTGAACGGGCCACCGCAATATTGGTGAAGTATGCTGGAACTTTGTCGAAGATCAATATCTTCCATGCAATCGAAGCGACATCGTCCCCCTTTTATAAGAAAGCTTCTATTTTGAAAGCATTTCTCAACTATTAGTGCCTTTCCACCAATTCTTTCCATCTTCCAGAAGGAGAAATGAGTATCACTCTTTGGGATATTTACAAGATCACCGACCTGCCAATAACTGGAATTTTTTTTGATGAATTTGTCCCCACCAACGAGGAACTTACTTTTGTATCCTCACCTGATCACATCCCTTCCATTTCAGAGTCGACTACTAAACTTTTTAGGAAAATGTCTAAATTCCCAAACATACAAAAAATTCATCCTATGCAATGGTTGGCTCATTTCAACAGAGCTTTCAAGTAAGAATTCTTTTCTTCAATCTCTTCTTATTACAGCTTGAGATATATATAACCTTACCTTTATTTACTCATCCTTTTAGGTTTAACGGTGATTGATCACAGGAGCTCGAACGTCTCTGAAAAAATATAAAAGGCCATGCCGAATATTCTATTTATGGGGAGCTTGCGGCATTTATCGCATACTGGCTAAGCGTGGTGGTCTTCCCTTATTCCAAATCAATGCACGCCATCTGTCCATCATTATTTTTCGTTGCAGGTGCTATGGCTGAAGGAGTTAAGTTTTCTCTTGCTCCCCCAGTTCTTTGTTCAATCTATAGAGGTCTTGGAGAGATTGCCATGTAAAAAGCCCATCTATTGGTTCTTCTTTAATGTACATGCCATGGCATTGTTTCCTTGGTTGGATTAGCATTTACTTCCCCTAGACTTTTGAAGCACCGGAAAAGGCTAATGTCCACCCTTCTTAGGTTCCTCTCCACTTCTTTCAAAAGAGGTCTATGGCGAAGAGATCTTATAACTGGCCAAAAGATGCCATTGCCTCTGATGTTAAAATAAACTACTTTCATTTCGGCTTGCCCCGTTATATTGTAGATACTGAGAAAGTGGACACGGAATCCCTCTCCTCAAAAGAAAGAGGATTTTTCATATCGATCAGATCATGCAGTCTCCCATTAAGAGAAGGAATCGAATTCTGGCGAGAGCCATATTATCCAAGCTGTTTCACATGTCAGTTCGGCTTCGATCAAGCAGTACTAGAAGATTGTGGGCTAGTCACCAGAAGAATGCAAAGTTACAGTACTGGCCCATTTAATTGGGCAATGATCTGAAAACAGTTATTGGGTCAGGACAACTCTTCCCTTATTATTCTGGGTTGTGATCATACCCCAAGGGCGTCATACAACCATATGAGATGGTGGGTACACCAATCCTACCTAGTCAGAAAAATTCTATCGGTTAATAGGCCTATATGGCTTCCTCCTCATACACTTAAGGGTCGTGTCATTGAAGCGGGAGTCGGTTTCATTGCAGAAACAAGTCATGCCCCCTTGGCTGGTCATCGCTGCGTATATATCTCTGTAGACGAGCCCATTCGTGAAATAAAACTTGATAATACTCTCAAAGGCTGGACAACATACGGTGACATTCATGAATTTGAACAAATTCCTCTCCAGCATCCACAAAGAGGCATGCAGAAGAGGTTGTCGCTCAACCAGAGAATATTACGAATCCTCCAGACCAGCCCTCTTCTTCCACTCATCCTCAGCAACAACCAACATCTTCCCTTGTTTCTAGGAACCGCCTTTCCCCATGGCAGTTCACTTCTTCTCCGATGACCAGATCCCGAACACGTGACCAATCTTCTCCATAGGAAGGGATTACAGCCATCGTTTCACCGATTGTAGCCACCACAGAGATTGAACTAGAAAGTCAATAGTCTCCTCCTTCCAAAGGGAAATAGGTGGTTGTTGAGGAGTCAAGTGAAAAGGATTCGAGTGATGGAAGTTTAACTTCTTCATCTGAATGTACTACTTCTAATGAAAGCGAAATGGAAGAAGAAGACCAGGATGCTGATTATGAAGAGGGGGAAGTCGATGTTGGCAACAATAATGATACAGCTGTGGAAGACGAAATAGCATTGAAGATCGCTTGAGTTGAAGTAGGAATATGGGGGTGAATAGGACTTTTTAAAGTTTTATAATGTATTTAAAAATCCTATCAGATAGACAATTATCAAGATTACTCAAATGTAACTCTATTGGCATCTAAGCCTAGTAGAGGGTCCAATCACAAACTATTCAAAAGATAGCAATATAGAACTTAGTTCATGCTGGATATGACCGTGTATGTGTGTGAGGTGTGATCTCAGAAATTCAAATAATGAAATAATAAAGAAAATGGCACAAACAAAGCAATCACAAACACAATCATTTTTATAGTGGTTCAACTACTTGTCTATTCCACTGCCAGCTGCCACACTCAACCCTTAAGTGTACCAGATTTCACTAAGGAGGTTTCCCAGGGTTCACCACAAACCTAAGGTTTTAAATCAGGTTCACCTTCAACCTTTACATAGAGGTTTCTACTCGGTTCACCTCTAACCCTGGAGTTTTACTAGTTCACACCTAATCAGATGTTTATGCTCTCCATAGAGCAAGGTCCACACAACACACCCAGATGTTTATGCTCTCCACAGAGCAAGGGTCCACACAACGCACCCCCTACGTACACTCCCGCCGAAGGCCTCCTATGAGGACTTCAAAGGATGAGCAACACTCAAGACCGAATCTTAGAAAGGAATGATCACAAGTGTCCTTTGGACTCTAGATACTTATAGATAAGTTGATGAGTCTCATTCAGCGCAATGGCGAAGATCTCCTCCTTATTGTTGAAGAGTCATTGGCTCCCTTGATTCGCAACACAAAAGATATACCAGTACTTGGCTTCAGGTTGGGTCAAGGTTAGGACGAGAATCTATTCTCTTAGAATTTTCTTATAAGGAAGATAGAGTGATTCCTGTCATCTATTCATTCAAGGCATCCCAACTTAATGATATGCTATTAAGATAGTTACTGGAGGATCCTTTAATTTGGAAGTTCATTTCCCAATCCACTCTATTGAATGTCAATGAATGAGAGTGGATTGGAAGATGAACTCCTGTGAGAGAACGGGCTTTGGGTATATGATCTAAAGGTAAAACACACAAAAGCACTCTCTTCTTTCTCTACCAGCAATATGGACAAGTCTCTCTTTATATAGGTAAAAGGTTCCAACGGATAAAAAATGGTCATATTTATGACAGAGTTCGATATCATCGAGCAGGGTCGATATCATCGAGCGTATACTCTCGATGGAATC
Organism: Magnolia kwangsiensis; assembly: GCA_037074715.1. Taxonomy (NCBI): domain Eukaryota; kingdom Viridiplantae; phylum Streptophyta; class Magnoliopsida; order Magnoliales; family Magnoliaceae; genus Magnolia; species Magnolia kwangsiensis. Next base: position 79,105,968 of record CM073578.1, read on the forward strand.
GACTGTTCGCTCGATAACATAAACTCAAATGTCATACACTTTTGAAACCTTTTACCAGCTGGTCGATGGGATCAATACTGGTGTCATTGTCATCGGATTCTGAACTCCGATTCCATCGATACTGAGATCGATCTATCGACATTTGAAGCATGAGAGAGATTAGCCTTGAAATATTTTAATTTTTTAGGATATGATTGGGGAACAACCGATGTCATCAAAATTTGCATATTGATGATATCGGAGGCCGTGTCGATGGGATCAATAAATAGTATAGATTTACCTATAAGCTCGTTGGACAGTTTGTGTCCTGTCTTGATCCAATCGACTAGACCTCGATAACATCGACATAAGAATATCGATTTCCTCGTGTGGCCCCCGATCAAAGTTGAAAACTACCTAAAATATTTACTGGAAGAAATGCGTGCCCACTATCGATATGATTGATGGCCTTCCGATATGATTGAGATTTGAATTCAGATTGAATCGGGAAAGACATCGATATATTGAAGCACATAGTGATTTTCTTAAAAAAATAGGGGCAGCGAAAATCTGCCTGTCGATATTATCGAGCCACTTTCGATGTGCTTGATTTTGATATCGATGGGTGTATCGATATATCATAAATCAGTCCTGATGAGTATGAAGTTGCTGGACACTTTTAGTCCTCTTATCGATAGTATCAATCAAGTGTCGAGGACATCGACAGCGCATGTCGATCATATCGAAATGTGTATCGATACAATTGACAGGCAAGAAAACTTAGAGATTTTCTATTTGATAAAAAGTTTTCTCACCAGAAAACCCTAAGATGTCTAGCAAGTTTTTAAGGGTTTTATTCACCTAGTGTTTTGGGGCATGGGATGTGAGGCTATGATTTACCTATGGCGAGCTTCCACACATACGGTTGAGGCAGGCACTAGAATTGTTCTTCCTGTGAGGCTCTGCAGACCGACTGACTCAACACACATGGTAATTGACAAACCAAGGCACTAGCAGGTGCACTTTCAATCTCCCCTTTTATCAATTACGTGACAAAATACCAAAACACCCTAGGATAATATCTAGACAGACACATCCTAAATTGTGTGTACATGCAATTTACATAATTTTACAAATTCTAATGATCCCATGTACACAACCAGTATTTGCTCCCTCTTACTGTAAAACTCCCCCTTTCTTGGTGCAACTGCTCCCCTTAACACTTGCAACATATAAGAGCAAAGATCCAATTTTTTTACACGGGGTGTTTTAAATTTTCTCCCCCTTTTTGTCAGTCATTGATAAAGATAAAGAAGTAGATATTGACTGAAGTTAAAGAAACATATGGGAGAACCATGGATATAGATGTATAAAGATTTTCAATAGTGTTAAGCATACATCATTGGTAGATAGTATGAATGCACAAAATAAAACTTGACAAAATCAGATAAGATAATCAGGAAAAACATATGCAATCCATATCAAATACTCCATAAGCCAGGGGATTTCATATATCATTATGGCAGTAAGAATAGAATTATATGCAGCCGTATTCAACAAAACGTAAGAATAGAATTATATGCAGTCATATTCAACAAAACTTTCATCATTCAAAAACACGTACTACCCCAGACAGTAGTAGATTATCAACCATCAGACAGAGATATCAAGTCCATGTAAGGGTTGAAAATAGAGCAAGACTCTACTTTATCATAGTCTGTAAGTCTGTAATTCATCACACATATAACCATGATCATATGGCATTCAAAAAGATACTTATGCCTAAGTATTCTAGAAAGATTCCAGGTATGCGATAAACGAAAAGAGAGCCTGGACATGCTTTATGAAGAAGGGAGAATGTTCAGAATTTATTCCGTAGCATGTTGCAGCGACTCCAGTCTTTGTCGGATTTCTGAAAGATGGGCTTCATAGTTATCAAGTTTCTTCATCATGCATGATTGAGCATCCAAAAGATTTTGTAAACTATCTTTCACTGGGATACATTGAATGTTGTTTGCGATATTGAGGTTGTGCATAGACTTACCATGGCTTGAGATTTGATTGGTTCTTTCAACACAAGAGACTTTGTCATAGAGATTCAGATTACGAATGTCTTTATAATTGAACCAACTACATGGATGTGGAAGATCATGAGTAGGTGGCAAATCGAATTGACATGAAAGCTTAGACAGAAGACATGGAAATGGAATTATAGTGATGGATTCTTCTGAAGACACACGAATTATCTGTTGTAAAATTAGAGTAGATAGACATACTAGAATCCCTAGATGAACATCATACAATACATTCAGAATGTATGGAGAGAGATTGTTGCCAGGGACTTCACAGGGATAGACATTAGTGCTGAAAATACTGTGAAGAATATTATAGGTAGGATCGTGGTGCTTAACATGGATTTTTTTCTTTGTATTCCTGAAAATTGTGGCACCATTGCATAATGCTCGAGTAACTTCTCCCCATACACTGAGACCATTCATGTTTCAATCAGATACCGGTATTCCAATGGATTTTATGTCAATTAATCTACCTATCTCCCTCAGCGTGATGCATTCGACCCTATTTATGACTGTGACTTAGATGAGTGGAGGATCCTTTTCAACATTGTAAACAAGGCTCAGAAATTGATGTACCAGATTGTGTTGAAATGTTCCACCAAGACTCACAACAATGTCCCACCCAATCTATTTCAAAAAGTCGATGATCTTAAATGGTTCAACGCTCTTTCTATGGATTACTCGTTTCTCCACGAGGTTGATGTTAAACAGGGAAGAAGAGGCTATCGCATTCTCCTTACCTTTCTTGTTCGAAATTGAAGTCCTTCAAGGAAGAGCTGACAAATTTTTTCTTTTGGACATCTTAGAAGAGGGTGACCAGATTTTAGAAGATCTTTTGTTCTTCAGATAACATGGTTTTGGATGCCATTGGTAGTCCCAAATTTTGAGTTTTGCACAGGAGTTTGGAAGAAGATTGACCGCCTCGACACTTTGGCTACCCAGAAGAACGTCGATGATATCGACACTTTGTCGATATGACTAATATTTAAAATGACGAATCAACGGTTATATCGAAAGTGAGCATATATTTATTTATTTATTTATTTCCAGTATTTAGATGACTTCTCAAGGATACTTTTAGATTTTCAAGTATACAGGAAAAATTATATACAATCACTGTTCATACAAAAATATAAACATTCGAATGTTTATATACAAAAGATAGAGGTCTGGAACCTCAGATATATCATTTGGAGCTTAGCAAAATTGCATCATTTCAGCCAATATCCAGATCTAGATGCATGACCTAGACTTGTTTCTTTTTTTGCTTAATATTTCAGGGTATATGAAAGTTAATCATTAAACAGTTCAGTTTTTCTTTTACCACCCATTGTGAGACAGATTTCTTCATTCTGTCCTTTTCTTTAGGTGGTGATGGATGTATGTTTCTTCTTGGAGGACTTTCATTATTTAGTGTTTCTCTGATTGGTTTGAATTTTCCAATGTGATTTCGATTAGAGTTATGTGAGGTCCGTCTTGGTGCCAAGCATTCAAACTTATAATGACCCACATCACCAGATAAATGATAAACTGGAGAAATTCCCATATTGCTACCTGAAGCAGCCAGTTTTGTTAGAGCTTTATTTCTATTTTTCTTTTTAATTTTCTAATACCCTAGGCCACTCTTGTCGCTTCCTAGTTTTTCCCATCCCTAACAATTTTTCTAATTTTTCACCACTCTGAGAAAATTTATAGTTTATCTCGGCAAATTTCTTGGATTTTTCTAAGTCAATACGGAGTAAGTGATTCTCATTTTTGAGTTGTGCATTATCATCTCTTAACAATTCAGCCTGGTTCATAAGGTTTGATACTTCAGTTTTTAGGGATAGGTTTTCTCTTTCTAACTTATCATTGTCTGAATGATATTGTTGCAAATCATTGACTAAATGTGTGTTGATTTCTAAGGTTCTATCCAAGTCTCTCTACAACACTTCCATTTTATTTTTAGTCATACCAAGCCTTTTAAGGATATGGATGCTATGAATATACAGTTGATTATAAGCATCTTATAGTTTATCCTTTTCAACTTCTTCTTCCTCTTCTTCAATTTCCTCATTGTCAGATGGAAATGATTCAGTAGCTTGCTGTTCTTCCTCAGATTCAGTTGAAATAATCGAAGCAGTGGAGACCATAAGTATTTTCAAAGATTTTCGGTCTCCATCACTCCCTGAGTCGCTTGATTCTGAATTTGACTCCTTTGTATCATCCCTCATGGTTGCCATTACCTTCCCCTTAGTTTTTTTTGTTTGGGCATTCAGAAGATAGGTGTCCATACTCATGACAGGCATAACATTGTGGTTCTTTGGTTCTTTTACTAAATTTGCCTGTAGAGGGTTTGTTGTACACCTTTCTTACTTTGGAGGGACAGCCACGATTCTTTTAAAAGAATCTTTTAAATTTTTGTGCTAGTAAAGCCACTTCCTCATCTTCATCTTCTTTTTCACTCTCACAGTCCTCATGTTTTATTTTCTTAGAAGTTTTTAGGACAGTGTTTTTGGATTTTTGGGATTGTGTGAAGTGTAGTTCAAAAGTTTGTAGGGAACCTACTAGTTCTTCTACTTTCATCTCATCAATATTTCTATACTCCTCAATTGTTGTTACTTTGGGATTAAACCGTTCTGGTAGGGATCTTAAGATTTTCCTACATATTTTTAGTACCGAAACTTTCTCTCCCAATCCACCCATAGAGTTACAAATAATATTCAACTTGGTGAAAAACTCCATAAATGTCTCATGCTCTTCCATCCTGAGATTTTGAACTGTGAAGTTATAAGTTGTAGTTTAAACCTCTTCACAGTGCTTGTGCCTTCATGGGTTGTTTCCAGTAGATCTCATTCTTCCTTGGATGTCTCACACATACTTATCTGATTGACTATATCCTAAGACACGACACAATAGATGGCGTTCATTGCTTTTGCTTCAGCAGTTTATTTTTCTTTGTCGAACGTCGTCCACTTTTCTTTGGGTTTGGGTTTAGTAATGGTAGTTTTATCTTCAAGTATGATCTATTCAGATGATAAAACATAACCCTTTTCAACTACATCCCAAACATCATGATCCAAAGATCTCAGGAAGTAGTGCATCCTAGCCTTCTAATATGCATAATTTGAACCATTAAATACTGGAGGTCTAGTGACTGACGAGCCCTCTCCTTTGGCCATATTCTTAAACTTCAGTCAAGATCACTCTCTAGGTGGTGAAGCCCTTAAAGAGAGACTCGCTTTGATACCAATTGAAATAGCGGTGAAGACCGCTTGAGTTGAAGTAGGAAAATGCCAATATGTCCTAGAGGGGGGTGTGTAACATCCCAAAAATCAGGGGTCGAGCATAAACTCCACTCCCAAGTTTCAGAACATCACTTATACAACATTTTCAATGATGGATGAATGTCGGCGGTAATAGTACATAAAACATGAGGTGGATTAAGCCAAAACAGCATATCATACTCCAGAGACAGTTAAATTTCTCAAGCAGAAGACTGTAATAAATATATAAAATGTATAAATGATTGTAAGTCTCCAGAGTGTGAAGATGTTACCAGGTTAACTAAATACATGTATACTCCAAAATAGAAAGAAAAGAATATACATGGGTGTGTAAAAAAAGGTAAAATACCAAGTGTATTGGCATCTAATCAGTAATCCTATAACCCCGTCAATCAGAACCTGCATATAGGAGGAATCCTCCTCATCATCATCAAGTCCGGATTTGCTTCGCAAGCATCACCATCATCTGAAACTAAAATAGGGACTGGTTGATGTGTACAACACCGTCCCGTAACGTGGGAGTGAGTAGTTAACTCAGTGGAATGATAGAGTAAAGATTAGCATGTTATCAAATCAATCACGCGATAATGGTAAAACAAGTAATCAAACATTCCTAAACACTGTGATTAATGCAAGGATGAAATGAAATAATGATGCATGCCCTCACCGACATACTCCCTCATGCGACACCATCTTACGTCCGTGGCATGCTTTCTTCCCTTAGTGCTCCACATCTTCTAGGCACATGCAGTGCGATATGAATATAATTACCAAGTTGTTATTAGTCCTTTTCATATAGCAGGATTGGAAAACTAAGGTACTTCCCTTATATCATTCCCAACAAAGATCCTGTTTAGGGTCGTCACTCCTAGTAGTCTCATACGATGATATATTTCTAGGTCGCAGCAAGGGCTACCAGGGCTGTTGCACGTACTCGTTGCTCCGATCCCCCATCACCTTATCAATACAAGCCTAGTTGTACTCTTATTTCTACGGAAGGGTCGTCGCCTCATGTAGACTCAGAGTATGCTCGAGGTCGCTACAAAGGGCTGTCAGGGCTGTTGCACGCACTCATTGCACTGCTCCCCCATCACCTTATCAGTGTAGGCCGACAGATCAAATATAGTGTCCCATACCACCATAATCAGCTCACGAGTTTGGGTTGCTCACTGGTCACTACGGGGAGGCTCGTGGCCCCAGCGTAGGCCGACGGCTTGACCACGGTGTCCCATACCACCATTCCCGGCTCATGAGTCTTAATGGATCGAGGTACCATGGTTATCAGGGTTATCACTGGTATGTTCAATACCCTAGGTTCAAGAAGTTATGACGAATATAAGGTGAACATACAACGGTCAATCGGGTTACTTGATGAGTCCAACTAGTACGAGTGCATGTTGAATTGATCGACATGAAGTGCACAAGCACTTCGTGTGGCCTAACCACTGCCGACAACTCTAGTACGACTCGGGTTCATCATACACATCCTTCGTGGAGAATAAAATCCAACTATGAATTCTAATCTGTTACCGACTTCCTGAACTAGAGTATAGCCCCAAGCACATGTAATGTGAATCAGTAATCATATGAGATAAACAAAATTAAAATAACAAGTAATTCAAGCATGTTAGCAACATGTTATAAGATACAACATACGCAGTTAAGCATACACAAGCATTTCATATATAAGGAATCAATTCAACAACGTACATGGAAGAAATCATACACATCGTCAACGTAGTTGAGAACCCTATCTCAACACTAGTCTACAACACCATTCACTAAGTACTTACTCAAGCAAGCATTTATACAAACACTTAGACTACATAACTCCAATGTACTTGACGTATGTTGATTTCAACATATTATATGACAGATCCTTATATCAAGGAGATGTCTAATACACAACAATCATGTTCTTACATTCAAAACATATGGCAGGCATAAATCATATTGATTTAGGCATTTCAACAAACACTTAGACTACACTTAATAACATACATAGCGTACGTTGGCCGAAACATGTATTAGGGTGAATCCTTTCGCCAAATAGATCATACATCCATAACTAACATATATGCACGAAAAATACTCATGGCAATCATATCAGCAAAATACGTACGTATACAGTATTTCCTACAAATACCTAAAATACCCTAAATCTCATATTCTTCGTATGTATTCGAAATAGGAATCGGTCGGCATATTCTACATGTGAAACAGCATTCTTGTCAACAATATACCATAAAACGACATTAAAAGCTTTGAAAAATGGTAACCTAAGCATCTAAAATCCGCACCTTATGCCATAGAAGTGTAACGAATTGAATAGGTACTCTACACTTCCGTCAACGTCGATATGACAGGGAAGTCAGCTACTTCACTACTTGTATCGATAGAAACCCTAAAATAGGTTAAGGTTAGGGTTTTCTTACCTAGAACGAAGCCAGAATCGCTGGGATAGCGATCGTAAAGCGATGGGTAAGCACGTAGATCGGCAGGAAAGAATAGTAGGAAGGTTCTCCCACTTCTCTCACACTCTCTCTTTTCTCTCTTCTCTCTCCTAAGGTTTCTTTCAAATTCATATAGGCTGAATGGGAGAGGGTTTAAGGCCTTTTTATAAGCTAAAAACTCACCTATATAGACTTAGGACCAAGGTATACTTAGATTATAACCAAATCGGGTCTGTTCCAATCCAACGGAGCACTTCTAGAGGTCCTTTTACCAAATGCGGTCGGACTTAAGCTCAAGCTAAGTTTTCAGTCCAGTCGGGTCTCTAGATCGACCATGGGGGACCAGTTTCAGTTCAGCAGTCACCGAAACTCGATCAGGGTCACAAGTGCTATGACATGTAAGGGCCACCTATCCTGATCCGAGGGTGAAATTTGGTCGAATCCTAACGGTCAGAACACTTAAAAATGTCGCGCAAGTGACACATGCCAGATTTATTAAAATTTGAATTAATTTTCTAAATATTTTTCTTTTCTCACTCTCTTCACTCCGGACTCAGTAAAATGGTCTCAGGATATCGGTTAGGCTTGATTTTCAAAATGATTGTCAAGTCCAAATAGGTGGTCGTAATTGTCTAAGTTCATCGCTATCGGACTTTCGACGCGCGGTCTAGATCCAATACAAAGTTTCAAAGGATTCCTGAGAATAAACAAGTTTAGAGTTTGATCCTGGATTTTAGGGTAAGATAGTGTCAATGATTCTATAGGTTTTGGGTCTACAGATCGTATTTAAAGTGGTTGGTGCTAATTTTGCAGGAAATCTAGTGTAGCGCTGGCTAATTCATGTTAAATTTCTAAAGAATTAGGTTCTAAATGAATTCTTTGGCTTTGGAATTGAGTTCTGAGAGTGATATGGTTGACCCATTGCCTAAGGACGTCTAACCCCAAGTTGGCAAAAATCTGGGGTGTTACAGGGTGAATACGAGGAGTAAAAATAAGAGAAGAATGGAAAAAAATGAAGATCGAAAGACTGAGTTAGAAGAAAAGACCATCAGTTCATAAAGGACTTTGCGCAGGACCGCGCAAGACGTATGCTTTGCACGGAACCACGCAATCGACATCACACTGCGTTGATAAAGGGCAAGATAAGTGCGGTTTGTTTTGTCCCACAATACTAAAGATGGGGTTTTCACACGTGTGAGTGCCTATAAAAACCCCGTTCCTTCCTTGATTAGGGGTTAGTTGTTTAAAGATTTCAGAAAATAAGTGAAGCAAGAAGAGAAGACCGAAGGTGAGAGCGGCTGTCCAAGGGACTTTGCACCGGGCAGCGTAAAGTATATCCTTTACGTGGGTCCGTGCAAACTGGCTGCTCTGCAGTCTATAAAGCTTAGGAGTCAACATGCTACCGGAATAATCCACTGTTTAAAGTCCTTCTACTCAAGTACAAAGGGAAATGATCCGCTAAAGCGCACATTCCTCCTAAGTCTTAAGAGATGATCGAAATAACGCTGGAATGCTGTCGAAATCTTTATTTTCCTAAAGAAGGATTAATTTAAACTGCAATTCCTCCTAAGTCCTTGGAGAAGATTGAAATTCAGGCTGAAATGCTACCGAATTTTCTATTTAAACTTAATGTTTTAATGTTTATACATATTTAAATGAATGTATCTTAGAATCAAGGGAGATTAGAGGATGTAAATGAACTCAAAATTAATAAAATGTGATGATTGTCTTTGCACTTTTTCTCTATTATGTTTAAATAAGATAATCCCCCGAGAATTGAAACACATTTTTTTTCTTGTTAAAACAAAATGGCGACTTTGCTAGGGACAACTTTATTGTCTTACTTAACATTAACACTTGGAAAAAGTGTAAAAGCGATTGTCACCTTTTTGCGTCTTCCAGACGCCAAAATGGCGACTCTCAGTGGGAACATCCTCCCCTTCATCTCTAAAATTGTTCACATTAACCCTTCATATACTAACTTCACGTGTGTTTCATTACTCCCAAAGGTACCTGAGTTCGACTGCAACATACAGATGATGGCTAACTTTACAAGAAAAGTGAATTTTCGCTTCACCCCCACGGGATTCATAGTGAAATACGCGCCAACTGGCACCCCAAAGCACAGGAGTCTGCGTCCCACTGGCGAGAATACAGTGACTCGAATGACAGCTGGACTCATATCCATTTCACCTCACCGCAGGAAAGTGACGGAGACTGGACCATGGTACTGTCACGTAAGACAAAAGCAAGGAACATGAGGAACCATAAAGCGAACCCATCTTTGCCAAAGACCAGAGGACCGATAATGTGCAGTACAGTCAGGAAGAACCCTGAGCTCGCTCCTCCTGCGATATACCTTGAGCAGACAGGCCCACAGTTTGCGTCGCGCGATTTTTCGGCCCTGGTTGCCCCAAGGAACAAGTGGACAAAAGAGCAGAAAGGCAAGGCGCCGTTAATAAGTTCACCAACGCCCGTGTCAGCTGAGGTAAGTTTGCCGAAGACTATGTCACCCCGATCAATTAGCAACACAGAAAGCACACGGAAGTCGAATGAGACTCCGATCTTTTCCCTCTTTACAAGCCTCACTGCATCAATATACTCTCATTTTACCCCAACAACAGCTTCAGCAAGCAGAAAAGAAGCCACAGTGCATATGGCCGAGACGAATCGAGAGAACATGCCAACGACAGAAGATCGTGTCAACCAGATGGCCGAAGCACAAAGAGCGTTAATGGAGGAGTGCCGAAATCTCAGAGAAGCTTTAGCTACTTTGTCGCATAATGTAGCCCAAATAGCGGCCCCACCGATGATGGGGGAAATAAATGGGCAAGGAAGCCAACAGGAGGGTCCTCGTCCACAAGGAATTGGATCGCGAGAGTGTGTTCCAGTAGCGAGAGCCATAATACATGATGACATCAGACAGGTCATTGAAGAAACCGTGAGAACAGAAAGGGAGCGAGAAAATACTGGCCGTTTCAGATACCGAACACCGTATCCGAGAGAAGTGGAAGATGTTTCATTTCCAGCCAATTTTAAGCATCCAGACTTTCAGAAATTTAATGGGGAAGGATTACTGGAAGAACATCTGATGCACTTCATTACCAGTATGAGGAATTTTTTCACAGTACCATAATACTACCTAAGACTGTTCGGGTCATCACTAACCCATAAAGCATTCCGGTGGTATTCCAGCCTGACTCCTGGATCGATGCGTACTTGGGAGAAAATGCAAGATGCTTTTATGTCAAATTTCTTCTCGTCAGAACGTGATGTTAGCATTACGGAGTTGGCCTCTATACGACAATGAGAAGGAGAGCCAGTGGAAAAGTTCATCGACAGATGAAAAACACTGGGAGCTTCATGCAGACAGTTGCCAGAGGAATCGGAACAGGTAAAGATGTGTTTGAATTCCATGGAAACAGGAATCACGTTCGGACTCACCAGTGCCGATATCCGAACATTCCGTGACCTGGCCACCAAAGCTCACACGTTGGAATTAATGACTCGCAAAATGCCAGCTTTTCATCACGAGACTATTAGAAGGACATCCGGCTGGACGACTGTGAATACCGTCGATCGTGATAAGAAAGACAAGGATACGAAGGGCTCAAAAGACAGGAGGCCGGGACAAAAAGAAGGATGGAATCAGTCAAAGTATAAATACAATAGAAAAAGGTTTAGGATGCTCGACTCCCACGAAGGGTTCGACTTCGACAAGGAAGATGTGGTTCATATGATGAAAGAATTGCTAAAGGCCAGCACCATAGAATTTCCAGAACCCAAATGGCCGGAAGATGTGACAAAAACTAGGGAAAAGGATTTTTGTCAATATTATTGCCTAGTCGGACACCCGACGGAGAATTGCTATACGCTGAAATGCATCATGCAGCAGATGATAGAGAAGGGTGAAATAATAACTGGTGAAGGAAAGAAAAGGAATACAAGAGCAACAGTAAACATGTTTACAGCCCGAGAAAAAGCTCGAGAGATGGGAAGGAAAGAAAGTCAGAAGTTGGTAAAGAATATAGCAATGCTTACATTACGCTCAGGGAAGAAGATGGCGAGTCCCGTGAAGAAAAAAATGGGGATTGTAAGGAAAGAAATAATCAGTGAACAAAATAATGACGATAGAAAAGAGTATAGGGGTGAAACGACGAAAGTGGCTTACGACGTAGTTAGCCATTTGAAAGGGATACCGGCACGTGTAAGCATCTTTGATGCGCTCAAGTTATCAGAAGAGTTTCGACAGAGTTTAATACAGGCATTATCTAATCGCAATGTCAGAGAAACTCTACTGACAGAATGAAACAAGAAAGACATAATGAACAAGCAGATTGTCTGTCAGTCATTTCATTCTCCGATGATCACTTGATTAGCGAGACGAAACATAACAGGCCCCTTATGATAGAAGGTCATGTCTGTGGGACAAGGGTAAAATGGATCATGATAGATAATGGGTCTGCAGTAAACCTTTTACCACTTTCAATGGTAGGCAAATTGGGCTACCGCCATTCTGATCTGCGCCCCAGTGGAATGATGATATAAGGCTTCAATCAAGATGGGCAGCGTGCGCTGGGTAAAATTGCAGTGACACTGGAAGTGGGAGAATTAAGTACTGATGTCGTATGTCATGTTATAAACGCCGTGACGACATACAATCTCCTTCTGGGAAGACCATGGATACATCAATATAGCATAATACCCTCTACTTTGCATCAATGCTTCAAGTATTACAAGGTCGGGGTACAGTGTAAGGTGATGGCTGATGCAAAACCATATACGAAAGCCGAATCTTTCTTTGCAGATGCCAGTTATTATAAAGGGTTCTCTGAGGAGGTGAGACATAGTAATGAAAGAAAAGTCTCGAAAGATGCTCAAATAGACAAGGCTCGAAAAGAAAGGGTAGAATCTTCTGGGACGGCAGAAGTAAGGAAGAAGTTCTATTTTGTACCAAAGCACCTAAATAACCTGGGCAGCTACCATTAACACTATTATCGCCTGAGCAGTTAAGAATTCTGCAATCTAATTATACAATACCATTACCCAATGCTGAAAGGTGTAGGCCATTTTTAGCAGCCCCAGGAAGATTTTAAGTTAAGGCTAGTACTAAGCATCCCGAGCCGATAGAGTTCAAAACTGCAGTAGAGACGAAAGCAAGAAAGGATAGTGTGAGCAATGTATACCGCGGTAAGCTGACATCACAAAATCTGGAAAAGTACAGTTCAGTGAGCAAGCAAATCATGAGAAACATGGGTTTTGATTGTATCAAGCCCATCGGACTAAATCATGGGAAGGGAATTCAAATCTCTCTTGGGGTTGAGTAGGAAAAGCGAAGAAAATTTTAAGGATTAGGAGCAGAGGCATCAATAAATATGATTATAGTCACGCAGGTAGCGGAAGAAGATCCTGAGGTGGTTAAGTATCCTGAGACAGCGTCGAAGCAGATAGAAGACGGGGGGTAGCCGATGATAGACAGCCTGAAGGAAATAAATTTGGATACAGAAAAAGAGCCCCGGAATACATTTATCAGTAGCAGTATCTTTGAGCAAGAATCTGTGAAGTATTTCCAATTGCTCAAGGAAAATAAGGACGTCTTTGTAACGCCCGTGAAAAATCCATCCTTGGGCTCGAGTACCAACTCGACCCGAATTTGCGTAGAATTCATTCCTTTGAAAAATTTGACTAGGTTAGCTAGTGCAACGTTAGAATAGCTGGGAAATGGTCCCTGATCACTTTAAATACGTTCTACAAGGCCCGAAGCGAGTGGAACTAAGGGTGCTATAATGCTCTAAAGCCTCGGATCAAACTCTAAGCCGGTTTGTTCTCTGGACCACTTTGAATCTTTGTATTGGATCTAGACCGCACGTTGAAAGTCCGATACCTCCTATCTTAGACCGTTAGGACCGTCTAGCTGGGCTTGACACTCATTCCAAAAATCAAGTCAAACCGATGATCACAGGCTATTTCATTGAGCCCGGACCGAAGAGAGTGTGAATAGGGACATAGTTGGAATTTCAAATTCAAATCTGGCACACAAATTTGACGCATCAGTATTAAGCATTCTGACCGTCAGAATATAGCCAAATTACACCCTTGGATCAGGAAAAATATCTATTATATATCACGGGACTTATAGGCCTGATCTTGATGCGGTGACCGTTAAACTGAAACTGGGCCGCCACGTGCGATCTGGGAACCCAACCGGTCTGAAAACTGGATGTATGCTAGATCTAGTATGCATGAGCTTAAGTCCGACCGCATTTGGCCTGGGGACCTCCAGAAATGCCCTTTTGGACCGAAACGGCCCCGATTTGGTTAGGCACCAAGTAAACATTGTTCCCAAGCCTATTTTGGGAATGTTTTAGGCTATAAAAGGGGTTGAAACCCTCACTCCTCTCTCCCATCCGAATTTGAGAGAAGCCCTAGCTTGGGAGAGAGAAAAAGAGTGAGAGATTGTGAGAGAGTGGGAGAGTTCTTCCCGCCACTTGTGCTACGTGTTGCACATGCTTAAGCGACACTTCTCTACCGCTTTCCCGGCGATTCCACCGCAATCCTAGGTAAGTAAAAAAACCCTAAATAGTTGGTGATTTGAGTTTTTCTTGTTTCCATGGCGATGTAGCTTATGGATCTTATGTATTAGGCTCCTTACTCGCCGTAGACGAAGCATATACACTCCGCTTCAATTCCCGAGTCTACAAGACACTAGGTGAGGATTTTAGACGCTTGGATTGACGGTTCCCAATGCTTTCAATGTCGTTTAATAGTAGATTCTTGACGGCATCGCCGTTTGACATGTACAAAATGCTCTCCGTTTCCCGTTTCGTAAGCTAACGAAGAATATGAGATTTAGGGCATTTTAGTCATTTGTAGGAAGTACTGTTTGCATTCATATTTTGCTGATGTGATTGACATGGTTTGTTGTCGCATTAGGGAGTTAGGAATGCGTGCATAATTAGTTTGGCGAAGAGATTCGCCTAGTTGCACACTTTGGGTCGACATGCTATATGTAGACCTAAGTGTGTAGTGCATGTGTTTGTATAAATGCTTGTATTAGTATGTATTGAATTAAATGACGTTATTTGATACTTTGTGATTGATTTTTCAATTATTATGCCGACCTAAATGATTTTCTACATGTTGACAAAATGCATGATTTCATTACATGCATGGAATGTATGTGCTTGAGGATTTGCTTAAGTTGAATATGCATGGGAAGTATGCCTTGAAGATTTGCTTAAGTTGAATGTTATAACATGTGCTAACATGCTCACATGATGTATTTCAATTCCAATACTTTTATAGTGATTCCATAGATGTGTGGGACTTGACTTAGTCCAGGCAGTCGGTAACCGAGCGAATTCGTGGCTGACTGGTCATAGTCACGAACGACGCGTCGATGAATGTGATTCGTGTTGAGAGTTGGCGGCAGTGGTTAGGCCACGCGAAGTGTTTTACGCACTTCATGTCGTTCAATTCGATATGCGATCGCGCTAGTCGAGCCCGTCAAGTAACCCGACTGGCCGATGTTTGTTCACCATGTATGTATCATAACTGCTTGAACCTAGGGTACTGAACTTACCATTGTAAACCCTATTAACCGTGGTACCTTGATCCACGAAGACTCATGAGCCGGGCATGGTGGTATGGGACACCGTGGTCGAGCTGTCGGCCTACGCTGGGGCCACAAACCTCCCCGTAGTGACCAGTGAGCACCTAGACTCGTGAGCAGATTATGGTGGTATGGGACACTATATTCTAGCTGTCGGCCTACACTGATCAGGCGACGAGCCCTTTGTAGTGACCGCGAGCGTATTCTGAGTTCACGGGAGGCGACGACCCTTCCGTGCAGTAGAGTACAGTAGGCCTGTATTGATAAGGTGATGGGGGAGCGGTGCAACGAGTGCGAGCAACAGCCCTGGCAGCCCTTGCAGTGACCTACGAAATGTACATCGTATGAGATTACTAGGAGTGACGACCCTAGACAGGATCCGTGTTGGGATTGATACAAGGGAGGTACCTTAGTTTCCCAATCCTGCTGTTTGAATGGACTAATAACAACTTGGTAATCATATCACCATAGCATTGCATGTGCCTGGAAGATGTGGAGCACTCTAGGGAGTGTGGCATGCCGCGGTCGTAAGATGTTGCCGTATGAGGGTGATCGTCGGTGAGGGCATACATCACGTCATATCATCTTGCATTAACAACAGTATTAGGACTTGTCTGATTTACTGCTTTACTATTATCGCGTGACTGAATTGTGAACATGCTAATCTTTGCTCTATGATTCCACTGAGTTGATCACTCATTCCCACGTTACGGGATGGTGTTTGCAACACCCACCAGACCCTGTTGTAGTTGCAGGTGACGATGAGATCCAGGAGGTGGAGCTAGATGATGACGAGGACCAGGATGAGTTCTCGTATATGCAGTATCATGACGGCTTCCCGTAGGTGACCTGGATCGAGGGGACATCAGTGGGACTTTTCTTTTTGAACATTATTCTTTTGTTATGTACATGTATATGAGACTCAGAGATGTAGTCATACTTTGGAGACAGTTGAGATTACTTTGTTTTTCCATACAGTGATATATATCTTGTTTAGTCTTCCGCTTGCTTTTATCACTGGATCTGAAGTATGAATTGCAGATTTGGTATACTTTTACTCATGTGAATGCTTTAAATCAGACAACATTGAATCATAACCATTTTTGTTGCATAAGTGACGGTCTGGAACTCGGGAGTTGAGTTTATACACGACCCCCGATTTTCAGGGTGTTACAAGTTGGTATCAGAGCATGAATGAGAGTATACTGGGCCTGGGTTATGGTCTTGCGACGTACGCTGTCGCTTCTTTTGACTTAGGTGGGTGCGAGAAGGGTCTAGAAACACTTCTAGGATCACAGATTCGCCGATAGGCGAAGTCTATAAGGATCGATCGCAAGATCGAGTCTGTAACGCATCTCGGGTCGCGTAAAGCGACCCGAATCACTTCTAAGCTGTAGGAAGTCGGGTGGAGATGTCCTATGAGCGGTTTTAAACCGCAAGAGTGAATCCATGGGCCGTGGAATGACCACGACTCTAGTAATCAATCGCCAGGGCTTAAAAACCCCGTTTTGCCAAAAATTCTCAAAATTCCTTCTCTAAACACTTCAACCTTCAGTTCTTTCTTATCCATTTCATGTTAGGCATCAAACCTAATGTGAAAATAACACAAATTAGTACATTCACCAAATTTTACAGTGAATAGTAAAATTTCATGAAAAATGGCCATAAGGCCATTCTAACTTCACTTTCTTTAGCAACTAAGGAGCTAGAAAGATGTACTGGATCCTTCTACCCCAAATTCATATGCTGCATCATGTGGTTTGGTATTCGGGATTGCGATGTGGACCCGGAAAGCCCCAAAAACATGTTTGGGCCCATAGGGACCAAAATACTATGAACTAAGGGGTGGGACTAGACTTTTTGGGACCCTGGGACCATGGGGGACCAGACCCATGGGGTCCCGCTGGCCAACCTGGAGGTTGGCCGGCGATGCCATCGCCGGCCGGGCGATGCATCGCCGGCCGGCCACCTCGGACGGTGCTGCCCTTTGGGCGCACCCACTTATATGTCTCCCACAACACCCCTAGGTACCTCCCATCCCACGAAAACCCCTAAAACACCCCTCTCCTTCACAAACAGCCCCCTTGCATGCCCTAGATTTGAGTTTCAGCGCTCCATTCCAAATCCCGGCGACCCAAACCCATCCTAATCCCATCCTTGGCCAAAACCGACCACCACCCATTGATTATTGGGTGTTGGCAGCCCCTTTCCTTGAAGATTTTCCCATTTGGAGCTCCAAAATCCCCCAAATAGTGCTGAAATCGTGAGCAGCTCCATTCCACCTTTTTGTTTTTATTTTTCCCTGAAACTACAGCCTTGGGAAGCTTGAAGCATCCCTCTACGACGCCTAGATTTCCTTTTGTCAGATTGGGCAGCCATTTCTCCGCATTTTCGGCGTTTTCCATGGCTTTCGTGGAAGCTATTTTGGGTCTTTTGTCACTCTCATCCATCCTGTCTTTGATGGGTAAGAGGAAAACTGCAACAGACGAGGCTGGGCCGAGCCGCCCTGCTCGATTGAGAAGACCGCGGGGTGGTGCCGCAAGTTCAAGCGCCGCTGCAGGTCCAGCTGCAGTCCTGGAGTGCCGTACGAAGCGGGATTTGGATCCCCATGCACACCTTGGACGAACCATCCTATCAGAGATGCCTCATGGTGAATACACTGATCGTAGAGTGTTATTTGAGGCGGACGTAGATGGGCGATTGTTCGGCGAATATCTGTTGTTCGAACGCATTGAAGCTGCGCACTGGGGACCGATCTTTGAAGCTCGCGCTCGTGCTAATGTGAGCACTGTTCGTGCCTTCTATGCTAGCATCCAGAGTCCTACCTTGGAGCCCTTGCAGTTCAAAATCCCTTTTGGTAGAGATCGGATGGCTACGATCGACGTCCAGTTGGTTGCGCGACTTCTCAACGTGCCTCTAGGTGATGTACATCCAAGTGAGAAAAATTTGAGGACTAGACGTGAACGAGATCGCCGCACCAGGTTTCTGTGCGGTAAGTTGGTTCCATGGCAGCCTAATAATAGCCTCAAGGCGACGTACATGTCTGAGGATTTGCGTCTGCTGCATCACATCTGCACGTTCAATGTTTATCCTAGGTCGACGAACCGCATTGAATGTACACGTCTTATGGTCGATTTCTTATTTCTGGTGGCTCAGGGAGAGAACGTATGTATGGCCACTTTCATCTTACGGCAGATAGTTCTCATAGCCAGGTCGAGAAGAACATCCGAATCCCTTCCCTTTGGCCGACTCATTTGCAGAATTGCGCTTGAGTTTGCCTATAGACTGGGACCCGAGTTGCCGGTATCGATTCACACCATCGATGAGTCGACGATGGTTAAGATGAAGATTGGGTCGCAATATCGTGAAAATCAACTTGAAAGGGATAGTGGGGACGACTTTGATGAAGAGGAAGATCAAAGCGAAGGAGAACCTAGTGCAGAAGTTCAGGAAGAGACTCAGGAAGAAGCAGAAGAGGAGGCTCAGGATACTGATGAGAGTCCTCCTCCTTCTGCGCAGACTACTATTGACGATCGCATTGCTCGGATGGAGGAGAGTCAGACCGCTTTGCGAAGGGAAGTCCAAGAACTTCGAGCAGAGGTCGCTGATGCCAAGGCCGTTACGAAGAAGAAATTTGGCAAGGTGACTCGCACCTTGAAGGCAATCCTGTGTTGCTTACAGGATAAGGGTGCTCCTCCTCCGTCGCCAGACTCCGACTAGCGACGCGATCTTTGATGTTGTTATGAGTAGTTAACTATTTTCTGTTTCATGTGTGTAAAGCCTATTAGGGCTAGTGCTTTGCTTTTGTCGCTGTTGCTTAACTGTCTTAATTTCCATGTCATTCTAGTCATGATGCTTGTAAGGATATATCCCTTGTATTGTGACAATTTTGATTAATTGAAATGCATGGAATGCCTTGACTCTTTAGTGAATGATTGTGGTGTATTTGTGCAATTGAGACTGACAAGGTTGCGCCCTATTTTGAATATAGGGAATGCCACCTAAGACTACGAGGAGCGCGGTTCGGCTTTCATTGTTAGAGCAGATGGATCAGGCTCCTTCTCAGTCTGGCACTCGTCCGGACCCTGCTGTGGGCCCGATTCCTGAGACTGTTCGATCGTCTCAGCCTGCTACTGGTCCTACAGATGGACCACCGCCATTTACACCATCAGTCAGAGAGCCACAGCGCGCATCTACTTCCGCACCTCATCCGCCACAGCCTGCTCCACCCCCTGATAGATTCGAGCAGATGATGGCTATGATGCTACAGCAGCAGCAGCTTCTGACCACCATAGTTGGGACTTTAGCCCAGGGTGGGGGTGCGACTGCATCTACTCCGCCTGCACCACCTGCGCATCCAGCTGAGGATGCCTATGCTTACACCCAGGATGAGGGCATAGCACTTCCTGCGCAGCCTGCTTTCCCTGCGGGGAACCCTGCCGACACACGGGGCCTTCTGGAGCGATTTCAGCGCTTGCGGCCTCCTGCTTTCACGGGTTCTCACAGACCCGAGGAGGCTGAGTTTTGGCTCGACCGAGTGTCGAAGATTCTGCGCATGTTGCACTGTACTGAGGCAGAGCAGGTAGAGCTGGCTACCTTCCAGTTTGAGAGAGAGGCCAGTATGTGGTGGGATAGTGTATTGCGGACTGTTACCGCAGACTTCGTATGGACATGGGCAGCATTCGAGTTTCGCTTCCATGAGAAGTATTATCCTCAGACCTACAGACACGAGAGGGAGAATGAGTTTCTCCGTCTCAGGCAGGCAGCGATGACGGTCACCGAGTATGAGCATCGGTTCACAGAGTTGGGCAGGTACGTCCCGACGATTTTAGCTGATGAGCAGATGCGCATACGGCGCTTTTTGGAGGGCTTGCGACCGGATATTCGGTCGAAGATGTGCTGCATCAGTTTCTCCTCCTATGCGGAGTTGGTTCACATGTCCATGCGGGCAGAGCAGGACGTGGATCGACTTGCGCGGTCACGAGGCCCGACTACTCCTAGGCCGCGACCGGAGTTGCCAGATAGGCCCTTCGCGGGCAAGAGGCCTCGCATTGATCCTCCTACCAGGACCACGGCGCCAGTAGGACCGTTTCGGCGCCCTGATCTATCATGCACATACTGTGGGAGGACGGGCCACCTAGCGCCGAGTTGCTTTGCGAGGATGCGGGACAGTGGGTTCTCGCCGCCGCAGAAGATTGATCGTGTACGTCCACAGGCGATATCAGCACCGCCTATACGGTCAGCTCCTGCGCAGTCCTCTTTCAGACCCACAGTATCGCAGATTCGACAGCCCCCACGGCCCTTGACACAGCGGCCGAACCGGCCACAGCAGGCTCGAGTTCATGCACTGACCGCTGAGGCAGCTACGACGCCGACTTTCCAGCATTCAGCCTTCGAGGTCACGGGCCATATCGGAGGTACTCCCGTTCTTGTCATGGTGGACACTGGTTCCACGATTTCTTTGATATCGCGTGCCGTAGTCAGACGTCTTGGGTTGCAGACTATTACTATGGATAGCGTGCGAGTCCTTGCAGCTCATGGAGATTATTCGGATGTCACCCAGATGTGTGAGGGTTGTTTACTTGATCTGGGAGGCAGGACGATGACTCTTGATTTGGTCGTCGATCCCTCGCTCGTATATCTCGACGTCATCCTTGGCATGGACTGGTTGACTGCAGCGAGAGCCGAGATTGACTGCGAGGCTCGTGTGGTGACGGTGTACGAGCCTGAGGGCACGCCTTTCACATTTTCAGTGCGGGTAAATCTTCCATTCCGCATTCTTAGCTACGCCACCCTGTTGCACGACGCTGGTGCCCAGGTACTTGAGCAGACGCCGGTTGTTTCTGAGTTCGGGGATCTGTTCAGGAAGATCCCTGGTTTGCCGCCCCGACGTGAGATCGATTTCACTATCGATCTGATTCCTGGTTCTACACCCGTCTCACTGCCGACGTATCGCATGGCACCATGTGAGATGGAGGAGTTGAGGACGCAGATTGATGGTCTACTAGAGCTTGGCCTTATACGGCCTAGCGTATCTCCTTGGGGAGCACCGGTCTTGTTCGTGAAGAAGAAGGATGGTTCGCTGCGATTGTGTATTGATTATCGCAGGCTGAACCAACTCACAGTGAAGAACAAGTACCCTTTGCCCAGGATCGATGACTTATTTGATCAGTTGAGAGGAGCGCAGTACTTCTCGAAGATTGATCTTCAGTCAGGATATCATCAGCTGCGCGTCAGAGATGAGGACGTGCAGAAGACAGCGTTCAGGACCAGTTTTGGTCATTACGAGTTCCTTGTGATGTCGTTCGGTCTCACGAACGCACCGGCCGTGTTCATGGATCTGATGAACCGGGTACTACGGCCTTTCCTCTATCGATTCGTCGTTGTCTTCATCGACGACATTTTGGTATACTCTAGGAGTCGAGAGGAGCATGAGGAGCACTTGCGTTTGGTCCTTGATACGCTCAGACAGCATCAGTTGTTCGCACAGTATAAGAAGTGCGACTTCTGGAAGCAGGAGGTGAAGTTTCTGGGACACGTGGTGTCCAAGGATGGCATGGCAGTTGACCTGTCTAAGGTAGCTGCGGTGCAGGACTGGGAGCAGCCTGGTTCTGTCACTGAGGTGAGGAGTTTCTTGGGTCTCGCTGGCTACTATCGGCGCTTCATTCAGGATTTCTCGAAGATCGCGAGACCCTTATCTCAGTTGACACGGAAGGACGTGAAGTTCGCCTGGAATGATAAGGCGGAGTCAGCTTTTCAGGAGCTGAAGGACAGACTTACGTCCGCCCCTGTGCTAGTATTGCCAGAGCAAGGGGTTAAATACACTATATACACTGACGCGTCTAGCGTTGGTTTGGGTTGTGTCCTTATGCAGAGGGACAGGGTAATTTCGTATGCCTCGAGACAATTAAGGAAGCACGAGGAGAATTACCCTACACACGACCTGGAGTTGGCAGCCGTGATATTCGCACTGAGACTCTGGAGACATTACCTCTATGGAGAGGAGTTCGAGCTCTTTTGCGACCACAAGAGCCTCAAGTACATATTCACACAGCGGGACTTGAATATGAGGCAGCGGCGATGGATGGAGACGCTGAAGGACTTCAAGTTTGAAGTCTCTTACCATCCTGGGAAGGCGAACCTTGTGGCTGATGCGTTGAGCCGCAAGAAGGCGATAGAGTTTGCGGCTCCGCTGATGGTTGCCGAGTGGGATATGGTTGAGTTTTTGCGAGACTTTGAGCAGAAACTCACCGTAGAGGAGCCATTTGAGTTCATCGCACATGTTCAGGTGCGATCCCCGATCGATGACCGTGTCATCGAGGCGCAGAGGGACGACGCGCATCTTACTGAGCTTCGAGAGCAGGCCAGTGATGATGATGACGCCGACTGGCGAGTTGGCATGGATGGGGGTTTACGTTACCGTGGCCGCCTATGCGTTCCTGATGTCCCTGACTTGAGACGAGAGATTCTCGAGGCTGCGCATTCTACTAGACTCGCGATGCATCCTGGCAGCACGAAGATGTATCGTGACGTGAAGAGGACGTACTGGTGGGAAGGTATGAAGACCCACATTGCTGAGTTCGTGTCCCGTTGTCTCACTTGTCAACAGGTGAAGGCAGAGCATCGCCGACCACCTGGACTTTTGCAGCCTATGCCGATTGCAGAGTGGAAGTGGGATTTCATTTCCATGGACTTCATTTCTGGGTTGCCGAAGACGAGGAAGGGGCATGATTCTATTTGGGTGATCGTCGACCGATTGACGAAGTCGGCGCACTTCCTACCGATCAGAGTTACGAACTCTGCAGACGAGCTGGCTAGATTGTATATTAGGGAGATCGTGCGTCTGCATGGAGTTCCGTTGGAGATCGTGTCGGACAGAGACACGCGGTTCACTTCTATCTTCTGGACTCGCATTCAGGAGGCTATGGGTGTGAAGTTGAAGTTCAGTACTGCCTTCCACCCACAGACGGACGGACAGACAGAGCGAGTGAACCAGATCCTGGAGGACATGTTGCGAGCTTGCGCATTGGACTTCAAGGACAGTTGGGATGACTGTCTTGCATATGCGGAGTTTGCGTACAACAATAGCTTCCAGGCGAGTATCGGCATGGCACCTTATGAGGCGCTGTATGGGCGACCTTGTCGCGCACCGCATTGCTGGTTAGAGGTCGGTGAGCGCAGCTTGATTGGCCCAGAGTTGGTGCAGGCGACGTCAGAGAAGATTGATATTATTCGACGTCGGCTTCTTACAGCGCAGAGCAGACAGAAGAGCTACGCCGATACGAGACGGAGACCACTAGAGTTCACAGTCGGGGATCATGTGTTTTTGCGAGTTTCCCCTATGAAGGGAGTCCTTCGGTTCGGAAAGAAGGGGAAGCTGGCACCGCGATACATTGGTCCATTTCAGATCCTCGATCGTGTGGGAGCAGTGGCTTACCGATTGGCTTTACCCACGCCCCTCGCGAGCGTCCACAACGTATTTCATGTTTCTATGCTGAAGAAGTACGTTGCTGATCCTTCTCATATCATCAGATGGGAGCAGGTGCAGTTAGGAGAGGATGTTACTTATATCCTGCGACCGACACGCATCTTAGACCGGAAGGAGCAGGTACTGCGTAGCAAGGTGATTCCCCTTGTGAAGGTACTATGGACGCATCATACTGAGGAGGAGGCTACTTGGGAGACAGAAGCCGAGATCAGAAAGAACTACCCACAGCTTCTCGAGGAGTACGAAAAGGTACAAAATTTCGAGGACGAAATTATTTGTTAAGGGGGGTAGATTGTAACGCCCGTGAAAAATCCATCCTTGGGCTCGAGTACCAACTCGACCCGAATTTGCGTAGAATTCATTCCTTTGAAAAATTTGACTAGGTTAGCTAGTGCAACGTTAGAATAGCTGGGAAATGGTCCCTGATCACTTTAAATACGTTCTACAAGGCCCGAAGCGAGTGGAACTAAGGGTGCTATAATGCTCTAAAGCCTCGGATCAAACTCTAAGCCGGTTTGTTCTCTGGACCACTTTGAATCTTTGTATTGGATCTAGACCGCACGTTGAAAGTCCGATACCTCCTATCTTAGACCGTTAGGACCGTCTAGCTGGGCTTGACACTCATTCCAAAAATCAAGTCAAACCGATGATCACAGGCTATTTCATTGAGCCCGGACCGAAGAGAGTGTGAATAGGGACATAGTTGGAATTTCAAATTCAAATCTGGCACACAAATTTGACGCATCAGTATTAAGCATTCTGACCGTCAGAATATAGCCAAATTACACCCTTGGATCAGGAAAAATATCTATTATATATCACGGGACTTATAGGCCTGATCTTGATGCGGTGACCGTTAAACTGAAACTGGGCCGCCACGTGCGATCTGGGAACCCAACCGGTCTGAAAACTGGATGTATGCTAGATCTAGTATGCATGAGCTTAAGTCCGACCGCATTTGGCCTGGGGACCTCCAGAAATGCCCTTTTGGACCGAAACGGCCCCGATTTGGTTAGGCACCAAGTAAACATTGTTCCCAAGCCTATTTTGGGAATGTTTTAGGCTATAAAAGGGGTTGAAACCCTCACTCCTCTCTCCCATCCGAATTTGAGAGAAGCCCTAGCTTGGGAGAGAGAAAAAGAGTGAGAGATTGTGAGAGAGTGGGAGAGTTCTTCCCGCCACTTGTGCTACGTGTTGCACATGCTTAAGCGACACTTCTCTACCGCTTTCCCGGCGATTCCACCGCAATCCTAGGTAAGTAAAAAAACCCTAAATAGTTGGTGATTTGAGTTTTTCTTGTTTCCATGGCGATGTAGCTTATGGATCTTATGTATTAGGCTCCTTACTCGCCGTAGACGAAGCATATACACTCCGCTTCAATTCCCGAGTCTACAAGACACTAGGTGAGGATTTTAGACGCTTGGATTGACGGTTCCCAATGCTTTCAATGTCATTTAATAGTAGATTCTTGACGGCATCGCCGTTTGACATGTACAAAATGCTCTCCGTTTCCCGTTTCGTAAGCTAACGAAGAATATGAGATTTAGGGCATTTTAGTCATTTGTAGGAAGTACTGTTTGCATTCATATTTTGCTGATGTGATTGACATGGTTTGTTGTCGCATTAGGGAGTTAGGAATGCGTGCATAATTAGTTTGGCGAAGAGATTCGCCTAGTTGCACACTTTGGGTCGACATGCTATATGTAGACCTAAGTGTGTAGTGCATGTGTTTGTATAAATGCTTGTATTAGTATGTATTGAATTAAATGACGTTATTTGATACTTTGTGATTGATTTTTCAATTATTATGCCGACCTAAATGATTTTCTACATGTTGACAAAATGCATGATTTCATTACATGCATGGAATGTATGTGCTTGAGGATTTGCTTAAGTTGAATATGCATGGGAAGTATGCCTTGAAGATTTGCTTAAGTTGAATGTTATAACATGTGCTAACATGCTCACATGATGTATTTCAATTCCAATACTTTTATAGTGATTCCATAGATGTGTGGGACTTGACTTAGTCCAGGCAGTCGGTAACCGAGCGAATTCGTGGCTGACTGGTCATAGTCACGAACGACGCGTCGATGAATGTGATTCGTGTTGAGAGTTGGCGGCAGTGGTTAGGCCACGCGAAGTGTTTTACGCACTTCATGTCGTTCAATTCGATATGCGATCGCGCTAGTCGAGCCCGTCAAGTAACCCGACTGGCCGATGTTTGTTCACCATGTATGTATCATAACTGCTTGAACCTAGGGTACTGAACTTACCATTGTAAACCCTATTAACCGTGGTACCTTGATCCACGAAGACTCATGAGCCGGGCATGGTGGTATGGGACACCGTGGTCGAGCTGTCGGCCTACGCTGGGGCCACAAACCTCCCCGTAGTGACCAGTGAGCACCTAGACTCGTGAGCAGATTATGGTGGTATGGGACACTATATTCTAGCTGTCGGCCTACACTGATCAGGCGACGAGCCCTTTGTAGTGACCGCGAGCGTATTCTGAGTTCACGGGAGGCGACGACCCTTCCGTGCAGTAGAGTACAGTAGGCCTGTATTGATAAGGTGATGGGGGAGCGGTGCAACGAGTGCGAGCAACAGCCCTGGCAGCCCTTGCAGTGACCTACGAAATGTACATCGTATGAGATTACTAGGAGTGACGACCCTAGACAGGATCCGTGTTGGGATTGATACAAGGGAGGTACCTTAGTTTCCCAATCCTGCTGTTTGAATGGACTAATAACAACTTGGTAATCATATCACCATAGCATTGCATGTGCCTGGAAGATGTGGAGCACTCTAGGGAGTGTGGCATGCCGCGGTCGTAAGATGTTGCCGTATGAGGGTGATCGTCGGTGAGGGCATACATCACGTCATATCATCTTGCATTAACAACAGTATTAGGACTTGTCTGATTTACTGCTTTACTATTATCGCGTGACTGAATTGTGAACATGCTAATCTTTGCTCTATGATTCCACTGAGTTGATCACTCATTCCCACGTTACGGGATGGTGTTTGCAACACCCACCAGACCCTGTTGTAGTTGCAGGTGACGATGAGATCCAGGAGGTGGAGCTAGATGATGACGAGGACCAGGATGAGTTCTCGTATATGCAGTATCATGACGGCTTCCCGTAGGTGACCTGGATCGAGGGGACATCAGTGGGACTTTTCTTTTTGAACATTATTCTTTTGTTATGTACATGTATATGAGACTCAGAGATGTAGTCATACTTTGGAGACAGTTGAGATTACTTTGTTTTTCCATACAGTGATATATATCTTGTTTAGTCTTCCGCTTGCTTTTATCACTGGATCTGAAGTATGAATTGCAGATTTGGTATACTTTTACTCATGTGAATGCTTTAAATCAGACAACATTGAATCATAACCATTTTTGTTGCATAAGTGACGGTCTGGAACTCGGGAGTTGAGTTTATACACGACCCCCGATTTTCAGGGTGTTACAGTCTTTGCTTGGACGTATGCGGAAATGCCAGGTTTGGAACCCTCCGTAGCAATGCACCGATTAAATATCTCCAAAGAGAAAAGACCGGTTAAACAGGAATAAAGGCGATTTCACCCAGACTTAATTCCATTAATTGAAGAAGAGGTCAGGAAGCTGATCAAAGTCGAGTTCGTTCGAGAAGTTAACTATCCCAAGTGGATATCAAACATTGTCCCGGTAAAAAAGAAAAATAGACAAATCAGAGTGTGCATTGACTTCAGGGACCTGAATGAGGCCTGTCCGAAGGATGATTTTTCTCTTCCAATAACAGAGTTGCTAATTGATAGTACAACTCAATATGCTGTCATGTCTTTCATGGATGGCTATGCAGGGTATAACCAGATTAGAATGACATCCGAAGATGAGGAAACAACAACATTCAAAATGCCGTTAGGAATTTATTGCTATAAGGTCATGCCATTCGGTCTCAAAAATGCTGGGGCGACGTACCAAAGGGCAATGCAAAATATATTCCAAGACATGATGCATAAACATGTCGAGTGTTACGTCGACGATTTGGTGGTTAGATCAGGAGATCATCAGGAGCATCGTGAACACTTAGAATCGGTTTTCTGTCGATTACGAAGGAAATAATTAAAGATGAATCCAGCCAAATGTGCGTTCGAGGTATCTTCGGGAAAATTCCTTGGTTTCATTGTACGACACAGGGGTATCGAAATCGATCCAGAGAAAGTCAAAGCTATTTAAAATATGCTGCCACCGACAACCTTGAAAGAATTGAAGAGTTTGCAAGGAAAACTGGCGTACATTCGTCGTTTTATTTCGAATCTGGTAGGAAGATGCCAGCCATTCTCACATCTGATGAAAAAGGACGCAGACTTCGTATGGGATCAAGCTTGTCAGAACGCATTCGACTCAATAAAGTAATTATTGAAGCAACCGCCGGTGTTAACGGCCCCGATAAAAGGAAAACCACTTATTTTATGCATATCTGCAGCTGAAAATTCCTTAGGTGTTTTGCTGGCTCAAGTAAATGAAGCTGGGAAGGAAGCCGCTCTTTATTACTTGAGTCGAACATTGATGGGAGCCGAATGTAATTATTCTCTGATCGAGAAAGAGTGTTTGGCGTTAATATTCGTAGTCCAAAAGTTGAGGCATTATTTTCTCTCTCATGACATAACTCTAATCTCAAGAGCAGACCCGATCAAGTTTTTAATGACAAGGCCAATGTTGTCAGGAAGACTGGCTAAATGGATGTTGTTGCTTTCAGAATACACCATTACTTATAAATCGGCCAAAGCAGTGAAAGGATACGTAGTGGCGGATTTCCTTGCAGCACACCTTGTGGCAGATTGCGAAGCTATCACGGATGACTTCCTAGATGAGCACGTTATGCTGGCAGAAGCACAAAGCCCGTAGCAGATGTACTTCGACGGCACTGCACGGGCATCAGGAGTGGGGGCAGGGGTGATATTCATTACTCCTCAAGGTGACTTGTTACCATACTCCTTCACAATCGGTACTGCATGCACAAACAATGAGGCTGAATATAAGGCCCTCATCATTTGGATGGAAATAGCTCAGCAGATGAAAATAAGAATGCTGCATATCTTTGGAGACTCCAAATTAATTATAAATCAATTGACAACCGAGTTCGAAGTAAGAAAGCAAGAACTCTTGCCCTATTATCAAAAGATGCAACAATTATTAGAATGGTTCTGCCATGTAGAAATTAAGCATATATCGCGGTCTGAAAATGTAAAAGCGGATGCTTTGGCTAGCCTAGCAGTCGCCCTGTCCTGCCCTAACAGGAGTCCTCTTCAAGTAACTATAGAAGAAAGAAGATTCTTACCATCTTCAGAGATCATAGAAGAAGCAGTTGAAACGCTTCCTGTATCTTGCTTAGAAATAGCGACAGTTGATTAGCGTCAACCTTTTGTTGATTACCTCAGATTTGATATCCTGCCAAAGGATCAGGCAACGAAGCAGCAAATCAAACAGTGGTCGGTTAGATTCATCATATGCGGCGAAATATTATATAGAAAATCTTACAATGGAATGTTATTACGCTGTTTAGACGAGCAAGAAGCAAGGAAAGTATTGCGGGAAGCACACTCTGGTGAATGTGGGGCACATCAGGAGGGTCAAAATTTATTCCACAGAATACATCGGATGGGTTATTATTGGCCCACAATGTTCAAAGATGCTATAAATTATGCAAAGTAGTGTCACGAATGCCAGATTCATGGAGACTTTATACATGTTCCTCCAGAAGACTTGCACTAGTCTGTTGCCTCTTGGCCTTTCTCCGCTTGGGGACTAGATGTAATTGGTCCTATAAGCCCGCCTTCATCCAGACGAAAGCAATATATTCTGACAGCAACGGATTATTTCACCAAATGGACTGAAGCAGTCGCGTTCCGCAATGTTAAAGAAAAGGACGTGGTCAATTTCATCCGGCATGCCATAATATACCGTCACGACATTCCAAAGAAAATCGTTACTGATAATGGCACTCCCTTTAAAAATAGAGGCATGGAAAAGCTGTGCCAGAAATTCAGCTTTCGTCACTCATTTTCAACACCTTACTATCTCCTGGCCAATGGGCTAGTAGAGGTGTTTAATAAAATGATCATCAAAATACTAAAGAAGACAGTCACCGGCAACAGGCGTGATTGGGATGAAAAGTTGCAAGAAGCATTATGGGCATACAGGACTACTGAGCGCACTGCAACAGGGGCAACACCATACTCATTAATCTATGGCGTGGAGGCAGTTATCCCAATCGAAATACAAGTGGCATCGCTCAGAGTGGCGGTACATCAGTCCATAACAGATGATGAAAATGCTAAAATAAAGCTGAAAGAGTTGGATCTGCTTGATGAGGGACGGCTGGCCGCCCAACAGCGATTGCAATCATATCAAGCAAGGATATCAGCTGCCTTTGATAAACAAGTTAACACCGCTCTTTTAAAAAAGGAGATATGGTGTTAATGTTGAAAAGACCTATAGTGATCACCCGCCGAACAGGGGGCAAATTCGAGCCCAAATGGGACGGGCCGTATGTGATCAATGAAGTTTATTCCAATGGAGCATATAGAATCGGCAATCAAGATGGGAAAGGTATCAGTATACCGGTCAATGCTTGCTTCATCAAAGGATAGTACCCTTAAAATGAAGCAACGGATTTTGATCTAGAATATTATCAACATAAAGATTCTATATCAAAAGGGGGAAAGAAGGAATGGGACCATGTCCATATGTTAAGAAAATCTATGAAGAAGAGATTCATGAGCATATTGACTACATTTAGCAAGTATTTTGAATGAAAGTGATCATCGCCATCACCAAATGAGTCCTGTAAGTGGCAAAGTTTGGCGAGTATCATCATGAAAATCCTCTTGAAGATATTATCAGAAGTAACGATGATCTCAGTCAGACACGTTTATCATCTTGGCGATAACGATGATCACAATTATTATTGCCTTACAAGGCACGACAGGATAGCCTAGCCAAGCCTATGTGGCTAACTATGCATAAAGCCTACAATCATCCAAGGAAGTCTAGCCAAGCTAAATCCTCAAAGGGTCAAAATCCCGAAAGGGCTGAAATCCTAAAAAGGAAAGAAAAAATCATGGAAGAGTCAAGAGCCAAATCAAAATTTATTATGCTCTAAAAGAAGGCCTAAAAGCTCTAAAAGGATCAAGCCCTGGAAGGATCGATCAAAAAGAGCTGACCGACTATGCATAAGTCCTATTATCTTCGCCATTCGGGCATGCGGACAAGAAGTCAGTGGCCCTAAAAAGCCCGTGAAGGCTATCGTACCCACCCATGCGGGCAGCTGATGAAGCCTGCGACTAATATGTCTAAAAGGCTAAAAAGTAAATGGCTAGTCACGCGTAACTCCCATGCCGTCTGTATAGTTGCCTGGCAGCGTCACGGGGAATGGAGGAAAATGTCCTCCCATGAATGGGCTTGCTCTTACAGACGAAGGAAATAAGGGCCGCAGTGTGAGCACTATGCCAACCATGCATAAGATCCCCCAGATTTATGGTTCATTTTCGGTACTAACTCATGAGGAAGGGTTTAAACCTACTCATCGATGGACTGGCAACCATGGATTTGGTACCCCAAAGGTAGCCTTGTTAGCTCTGTGAACTCTAGAGAGTTACCGCGGCCAACCCTGCACGTAAATCTAATCGAGTTCACCGCCCCGGTAGCTTCACTGGGCCCCTCTGATGGATCGCGGTTTGTGAACTCACTAGGCAGTGAGAAGTCCAGTGAACTCTTGAGAGTTACAGAGACTATCACGTAAGACCAGCTCCACTACTCATGAGCTAAAACTGTGTGTGTGCTCCACTACTCATGAGCTTAAACTGTGTGTGACTGACTAAATTGAAATATAGTACCGCCAACTTAAATACCCACATAGGAAATCCCACACTTACATACATAAAAGGTTAAAAAAATTTGCCATCATAAATACAATCGCAACGATATGCAATATGATAATATGAATAAACAAATATGATTATGATAATATGAGATATAATAATGCTTCAGAAAAAAGGGAAATATCTCAAAATGCTATCGTAGATATATCTCTCGAAAGTCAAATAAGTTACTTGTTCAAAAAACATATGAACGGAAAATACATGTTTAAAGTTTCTCTGCCATTCCCAATGCCTCCATATATCTTCACAAATCTTCTTTTAATCGTTCTTGAGCTGCATCATGCTTCGATTTTTCTTCAAGAATAATCTTTGCCTGATCAGGAAGACCGGCTAGCTTACTCTCCAAAGATGTAATTACTTCTCTACTTTGTAGCAACATGGATTTTTCTGCATTAGCAGATTGAATATTAGCTCACATCTTCTCCTTAATATCCTGGATGGATGATTCCTTCTCATGATTCTTCAACTCCAGCTGAGAGAATTCTTCTTTCAGAGCAGTGATGCAATCTTGAATAATTGCTCTTTCATCAGTATAAACCTTTAATTGATCTTGAAGAATTGAGTATTCTTCTTCAAACTTAGAAACGGAGGAAGCGATCAAAGAGGCTTGTTCTTGAGACGTAGCTAGTTGTTGCCCGTATTCTAAAATTCTAGGCGTAATTGCAACATTTTCCGTCGATGCCAAAGAAATTACTGAATCGCGGAATCTGAAGAGAGAATCTCGTAAAGAAGATATGTTAATTCTATCCATCCTTGCAGAACTCTCCAAAATTTCAATAGCGAGATCCAAGTCCGACCATTGTTCAGGATCTTTAAAGATATGGATTATTGCTGATAGAGAATTCCTCATCAAGAGCATCTTGTGAGTGGGGATTTTCACAAAAGATGAAAGCTCAGACGTGGTGGTTACTGAGTTAGAACTGGCTGCTCCACTACAAAGAGGGGTTCCTATAATAAAAAGAAAAAAGAAAAAAAGAGGAAGCATGAAGAGACGTCAATAGAAAGTTATATGAGTTTCGAATAAATATATATGCATCTGCATGTACCTGTTGTCGGGACAGGATTAATAGGAGTAGCTCCTTGAATTATAAAAGGACCGGTCGCCACTATATTTGCAAGGGAAGGCACCCTGGCCTCCGTACTCGAGTCTCTGGTGGTCGGAGTCGGCAAGTCTGTGGTTTCAGTTGGAAATATGATTTCACGAGCTACTGTTTTCGACACCGCTAATGAACTTAAAGGGATTCTTGGTGAAATCGCTGATGCAGTCGCAGGGGGTTTGAGGGAAAAATCTCACCTATCTCAATATTTGCGACATGAGCACCTAAAAGGGGGAAACACAATAATTTTTTTAAAAAATAAATGATTATTCTTAAATAAGTAAATAAATATATGAAAATTAAATTTCCTTTACCTAGTGAGTATCCATATTCACCGTAATCTAAGGGTTCTTCTTCCTCTTCTACAGTTATAGGAGACTTGATAGGAATTTTAGAGCTAGGAGGAGCTTCAGAGGTTGCAGGATGTTTTGTTTCACCGCCTTCCATAACTGCTTCCTCTTCTCCGTCAATATCAACTTCTCCTTCCTCAAAATAGTCATCCTTATTTTCACCGTTTTCGCCATCTTCATCATCTTCATATTGAGAAGGAGCGGTACTCTCTGATGATGAGGCTGAGCTTTCATCCTCCAAAGTTTCTTCATCAATTTCCTCAATAGAAATTTGCTTTCCTTTGGAGGAAGTAGCCCGACTACTCTCTAGGGCGGGTTCTTTGATTGGAGGAGAGATAAATATTTGTCCTATTCCTTCTGGAGGAATGTGAGGTGATGCTTGTGAACGCGCTCTCGATCTTGTCATTGGAGATGATGAGCTAGGGCAAGCGGGTTGTGGAGAAACCACTGGAACATCATGAGTTGGTTCTTCTTGAATCACCGTAGTCTCTACCGAAACTGGAGAAGGCGTACCTGTCACATCATCTGTAACCCGACATGTAGAGTTAAGAGGAGCTTGTTCAAATTCCCTCAGGGCCCCATGGGAAAACCAGCCATCCAAAGTATTAATGGGTTTTATCTCACGAATGGGTTCTTCTAGCGGTATTTTTCTACAAATTTCCCCGCTATGCGATGCATGACTCTTCTCTGGGATAAAGCCGATTCTGCTCTCTAGCTTGCCTTTCAATCTGGGTGGATGAAGAAAGATAGGAGAATCCACAGGTAAACATTTAGCGACCAGATATGACTGATGATCCCACCATCGCATCCAACTGTATGAAGTACAGACTATGCGCTCGCAACGAGGAATTATGAAAGATGAATTAACATGGACATTCAAAAGTTGCTTCCATATCATGGCCCAGTTGAGAGGGCTCGTGCCATAACAATGCATTTTTCGGGTGACCAGTTTGCAGTCTTTTGGTACAGTTTGATCATAACCGAATTGGCGAGCAAAACGGCTGGGATAATAAGGCTCTCGCAAGAATTCTGTCCCTTCCCGGAGAGGTAGACTGCAAGAACGAAGAGAAAGAAAGAACACCCTTTTTGCTGAGGTGAGTGTTCCTTGATCCACCATATTTGTATCCTTGATGTAGCGGTGAAGACGAAATTGAAAGAAATCTATCCAGTGTCCCGGATCTTATAAACAACTCAGTCATACGCCCTCTTGGGCATGGCTCTTTGTTGGAAGAACCAAAGCAGAAGATGTGCAGGATGGACGTATCCTTTCTCGGGCGCTTCGAAGGTCCAGGGGAAGTAGACTCCTAGCCAACCCGTGATGTAATGCCAAGTGGTATATGCTGATGAAGTTCCAAGAATAGGATCCTTGATGTGAGTGGCTATCTCCCCAAGGGCTCTGTAAATGGAACATAACACCGGAGGAGCAAGGGAATATCTATGGCCTTCTGCCAAGGCACCGGCTACAACAAAAATCGTAGGGCGAACAGCGTCTGCCCATTTGGAGCTAGGGAGTACAACAAGGCTTATCCAATAGGCCAAGAAAGCCGCAAGTTCTCTGAATGAACTATACTCTGCTCTTTCCTTCATTGCATCACGGAGTCATTTTAACTCCTTAGAGCGACAGTCGCGAAATCTACAAAAAAAGGAGAATATGTATATGCTGAAATTTTTAGAAAGGAAGAAAAGAGAAAAGAGTTGAGTCGCGGGTTCATAAATACCTGAGGGATCTGGAGAAATGTGCAAGCCATTGCAAAGGGGAAAGCTTGTGAATATTGGGGAATTTCCCCATCTCCTTAAAAAGTTCAATAGTGGTTTCAGAAATGGAAGGCCCGCGATCAGGAGAAGTGACGAAGGCTAGCTCCCTGTTGGAGGGGACGAATTCATCATAGAATTTACCTGTTATGGGAAGACCGGCGATACGATGAAGGTCCCAGAGTGTTACGCTCATTTCACCATATGGAAGGTGGAAAGAGTTGGTAGTGGGGGACCAGTACTGGATGAAACCTTTCAGCACAGTGGCTTCTTTATAAAAGTGCTTGGACGTGACTTCTATAGCATCGTAAAGGCCAATTTTGGCAAGTGTGCCTGCATGCTTCAGCAAGATAGCTTCTGCCCAGTCAGAATAATAACGTCGAGCAATTAATAGACCTCTGGTGCGGAAGTCTTATGGTCCCCAAAGTTGAGTGCGATCTCGAAAGCGTTGGCGGATGGTCTCATAAAAATGAGAAGGAAAAAGATCATGAGGGTTATGAAAAGGCGCAAGAAAAATCATGGGATGGATCTTTCCGATCTTTTGCTGCGGCTTTTTCGTCCATATTATCCCTTCAAGGATACGCGGTTCTCTCGTTGCCCATGACTCAGTGTACATCAGTCTTTCACCTTGAACAAGGTCCTTTGGTTCACAGTCGAGCATAAAATGGTGGCGGTAGACGTTGATGGGAATTATTGTCATGCCTTCCGAGTGGGGGTTATCAAACTTCATGATACCCTCGATGACTCGTACCGAGTCCCATGAGTTCTGGAGCCTCTTCTTCTTATGTTCAGTAATTTTTTCTTCGAATTCTTTCACCCTGTTTCGGCGAACCTTCTTCGAATGGGAAGCAGAAGGAGTGTCTTTCTGAGGAGGTGGCCTTTGACTATCTGTCACGCCCCAAACTCGGAAATCGGATTCATAGGAATCCCGATCACCGAATCCAGTGCCGACAGCCTCCGTAGTACCCCATTCTCGGCTCCTAGCATTCATATGCCAGATTCCGATCCTGGGATCCTACAAGGAGGATTTTTTTTTATACATTTAACTAGTAATAATCATAACCACAAGATTACTTAATTCACAAAGACAACGTCATCATCACATATCCACTAATATAATCATTTGATTACAACACTGAAAGGGAAATACATAAATAAAAAACCAAGCTCCAGAAGACCACTGCATGCTCCAAGCTCAACACTGCTGAAACCTAACATCACCTGCATGCTTCTATCGTGCATAAGCTTATAGAAAGCTTAGGGGGTAGTGTAAGTGTGTGCACAAGGTAAGTGTCAAGTATTCAATTCAATGTCATAATCATACAATATCGAAAAATCGGTAATCCATAAACCATACAATGTATGAATAAGCAGAAACACTGACAAGAGCAGGAATTATCAAAGTAAGCAGAAATATTGACAAGATATAAATCATACAATAACAGAGTAAGCGGAAGTATGGACAAGTCTATAAGTCAATCAATATCAGAATATGTGATATAGAACAGCTATGCAATGAGGAGTCATAAAGAGCCAAATATCAGATGTTGAGGATGCAATGCAATATACAAATCCTGCTAAATCTGTCTAGGCCATATAAGTGTAGAAATAGCAACCCAAGATGCCATATGCCTGCGGATGTAATGCAACATGCAATGCGAATGAAATAACCATGCTGGAGTGTGAAGTCAGGATGATAGTGCGTAGTATCGCAGGCTATAGGGTCCACCACAAGGGACTCCTATCCAAACCAGTCCCATACCTAAATTTGGATAGTCAGACTCAACGTAGTAAACTCCTGATCTCAGGTTAGTCGCGCGCCCAATTGAAATTCTTACCATAATAAAGGTACACAACAATTGGTTGCGCACCAGCAACCCAAGTGGATAGTGAATGAATGAATGAGCATACAACTCCTACTCAATAAGTGCAAATATCAGTACAGTTCCTCTCTAAGAAATCACCGGGGTCTAGTACACTCTAAACCAGATCACCGCCACATTGCGCGCAATAAGGTAAGTGGAAGAGACCTCACTATCCGTCTGCCAATATCAGGCTCGACTCGTCGATAGCGGACCCATTCCTCGAGCTGGTCAGACTCGGCCTAGCATTGCCCCCTACTCTCGGACGGGTAAGGCCGCACCCCCTTCCAACTGACCACGACACAGTGGAGAGCGTAACCATCTGGTAATCGGCACTCAACGCTCATCTACCCACTCAGTCTAGATGTTGGAGCAACCTCTGGAACCAAGAGAGTTTAGGGACTTTCACCCAGGGATAACTATAGTACCCCATATAGAACAGATTTTTGATGTCCCATCTAGCCATCCACGATATGCCTGTAGAGGCTACGACCCTGATGTCGATAGGGCATACAGTAATCACAGCACACAATGCAAGATGCATGAGTCATACAATCCAATTATGCATCAATCCTACGCAAACCGTACGCTCATGTGAGACAATCTCCGCCTATCAGGGAGTCTCATAACAACCAGCACTATGACATATGCAATGGTCAATCATATCTCATAACAGACATGCAGATGATGCGTATGGGCATGGATCATGATGCTATGCAGTCACATACTCATAATCGGTATCAATAGCCGGCATCAACAATCGGCCTCGACAATGTGGACATCTAACCAACATTGCCCCAAGGAGTGACTCTCACAGATCCAAACATATAATGGGCCCACGGCCTCAACACAATGGGCCTTACTCAAGGGTTACATGTACACAATAGGTGGGCCCTGCTCATGGGCCTAACATACATCACAATGAGCTCCTTTACCCGACCCTCAAATGAATCACAATAGGCCTCATCACCTAGGCCTCAATATACATTACATTGGACCTTAGACACGGGCTGAATACACATCACGTCGGGCGTCAAATACGGGTCGCATGTTCATCACATTGGGCCTCGATCGATAATCAGCAATCAGCCTCTACAAATCAGAATCGGTAATCGGCCTCGATCGATAATCGACAATCGGCCATGACAAATCAGAATCGGTAATCGGCCTCGATCGATAATCGACAATCGGCCATGACAAATCAGAATCGGTAATCGACCTCGATCGATAATCGACAATCGGCCACAACAAATCAGAATCGGTAATCTGCCTCGATCGATAATCGACAATCGGGCATGACAAATCAGAATCAGTAATCGGCCTCGATCGATAATCAGCAATCGGTAAGAATGGGTCTAACAAGTTTTAAGGGAAGGTCACAATGAGGACAACTAACCATCATTGCCCATCAATGTGGACATTTAACCAACATTGCTCCCAAGGAGTGGCCCATATAGGGTCGAGTATACAGTGGGCCCATGGCCTCGTACAAGGGTCTAATATACATCACCATGGGCCGAATATGCCGGCCTAATATACATCCCCATGGGCCACGACCCATGGTCCTCGAATACATCCTAATGGGCTACAACCCATGGGCTTCAATATACCTCAAGTGGGCTGCATTAATTGGCCGCACCAATGGGCCTCATGTGCTCAAAGATGGGCCCTGCTCATGGGCCTCAAATACATAAAATGTGGGCCCTACACATGGGTCTCATATGCATCAAAAGGGCTACATCTCTGGGCCTTAAATACATAAAATGGGCCACGCATCATGGGCCTAATACATATCACAATGGGCCTCACCCATAGGCCCCAGATTCAAGTAGGCGGGCTCCATCATATGGGCCTTAAATACAAGACAGGTGGACCCTATCAGATGGGCCGATTCAGATGGGCCGATCAAATGGTCCAATTCAAATGGACCGATTTAAGTAGGCCGAATTGAATGCACCATTCATCCATTGCTAGAGATCATTATAGAGCATAAAAGAAATGAATCATATCCAAAGGATCATCTAGACCATACCACAAATAACGGTGGTGATAATGATTTCCACAGTTAAATTTCTAATGGGCCCACCATAGTATTTATTTCCCATCCATATTATTCATAAGGTCACAAGGACCTGAACTGGGAAGGAAAACAAATATTATATTGAATCAAAACTTCTGTAACCGGAAGGGGTTTCAAGGGTGGGCGTTCAACACCACTGTTTTCTGTAGGGTGGTCCACTTGATATTAGATTTGCCTTATTTTTAGTCTCAAGTCGTGAGACGAGATTTTCAAGAGGATGGACGGTAGGGATTCAACACATGCATCATGGTAGGGCCGTACCTAGCGTGGCACGGTAGTTGATGGACGGTTGAGATGGAAAAATAGTTGGATGGCATGGAATGAAACTCATACATCAGGGGTGGGTCCCACCCATGTGGCCCACCTAAGATGGGTCGCCAGATGAATGGATGGACGGTTTGGATGACATAACCGTTGCATCGTCCAGTAATTGAACGGTGCAGATATAAGCATACATCATGGTGCGGTCCACGTAGTGGCCCCCTGAATATACATTATCAATATATAAAATATTATATACCATATATGTCAGCACGTGGCAGCAGATTACCCATACCCACCGTCCAGATGCATCCGGACGGTGTAGGCTTAAGGTGGGTCCCACTTGACAGTGGCCCACCACAGCATTCATATATAATACATTATATTATACAGTATATATACATGGTAATATAATATCATATATAATATTAAATATATAATATATTATCATATATAACACAACATTATATATATAATATATCTGTAGACGGTGAGATAAAGGTGGGTCCCACGTAACAGTGGCCCACCACAACATTCATATGTAATATATTATATTATATAGTATATATATATATATATATATATATATATACGTGTGTGTGTGTGTGTGTGTGAGCCGTGTGGTGGTAGCGTCCAGCGTCCAGAGACGCTGGACGGCCTGAATGAAAGGGGCCCACTTAATGTTGTAGGCCCACATGAATGGACGGCGTGGGTTAACACATACGTCAAGGGTGGTAGGTCCCACCCGTCCACTGATGTCAGCAGCAGCAGCTGCTGCTGCGAGAGGGGATGCACGGCGTGGATGAAGCCCTTGTCAAATGGTGGGTACCCACTGTTCAAACGAGTGGACGGTTAGGATGGAAGGTGGGTCCCATGTGTATGGACCACATACAACTGAGGTGGGTCCACCCGTGTCTGGAAGAATAGGAAAATAAATTTCGTAATGGTCCAGGACTTCTGGACGCCCACAAAGTTTCCAATGGCAGACGTTCATCCCTACTATTTCCTATGATGTGGGCCACCTGAGCTCCATTTAGGGATGATTTTCGGAGGGGACCCACTTCACGAAGGGACCTACAAAATCAACGGTGTTGATTATGACACACATCACAGTGGGACCCACGGCTAGAGCCGTGGTCTTGCTGTCCGTCCGTCAACGCAGCAGCGCCTGCTGCTGACGCCAGCGGCAGCAGGTGCTACCTATATTAATTTTATTTTTTTAAAGATGGAGTTTCTGGGATTGCTTGCATGTGGGGCCCATATCAAGTGAATCCACTCCACCTATTGGATTCTATGGCCCAAGATGGACCAAACAAGTCCAATATCCAATATATTTCACTGTATAAAAACATCAGGGGGGTATTTCAATGGTAATGACACTGTTTTCAATGTTATGGCCCACCAGATACTCGGATCAACCTCATTTTTCGGCTCAACGCATAAAATGAAGTGGGGAAAGGAATGGATGGTGTGGATTAGTCTCATACATCAAAATGGAGCCTATAGGAGTGGCCCACCCAATAAACTTTGAAACAAGCTAATATTTTTTTATTTTGTGTTTCCATTTCACGCCCAGGGACGTCCCTGGACGCCTGACGGTCTGGGTGAAATGCACATACAAGGTGGGCCTTGCTCAGATGGGCCACCAAATGCAAGGATGGTATGGATAAGACTACACCGAGGTGGGGTCCATCTAAGTGGGCCACTCAACTACATCATCACACAAAAAGGAAAAGAGAGAGAGAAAAGAAGAAGCACCCACCTTAGGATCTTATCTTCTTCTTCCGCCTATAGCCTCTAGAGCTCCAAGGGAACAAGATTCAATGGTTGAGATTAATTTTTGGAGGGTTGGATTGGGGGTGTGGAGCTTGTAAATGGTTGGAAATGGAGAGCTCTCATGGACGTTGGGAGCTCTCTCTCTTGCTAGGAAATAAGAAAGAAAGAGGGAGGGAGAGAGAGAGAGAGGTGGTGGTTCCTAGACAATTAATGAGTTTGACTAATGAGAAAAAGAAGGGATGGTTGCTTGTAAGGAGTTATGGCTAGGGTAGGGTAGGGTAGAGTAAAGTAGGGTAGGGTGATGTCACCCCTAAGGTAACATCATGGTAATTATGGCTTTCTAGGAAAATACAACAACAGGGATAGGTGGGTCCCGTGATCAAGCGATCAATGGACGGGATAATGCACGGGCCGGATCTCATAATCTGAGCGTCGCATTGACGCACGAGACGTGGCATTGGAACCACGACGACGACGCGGTCGAAATGATACAGGTCTCAGGTTGAGTCGGCTCGAGTTTACAGCATGTGACTCACGAGTATGCGAAATTGCTATTTACACGTCTCGGGTTGCCGTAATTGGACAAGGAAGACCGAGAGAGTTGATGGAACAGTATGGACTAGGATACAGGCCTTATAGCTTAAACCACGACGTAACCAATACAGAGCTTACTAAGGGAGGGAAAAC
Organism: Magnolia kwangsiensis; assembly: GCA_037074715.1. Lineage (NCBI taxonomy): Eukaryota > Viridiplantae > Streptophyta > Magnoliopsida > Magnoliales > Magnoliaceae > Magnolia > Magnolia kwangsiensis. Next base: position 79,147,641 of record CM073578.1, read on the forward strand.
CTCACTACTATATATAATCAGAACACAACATACCAACATAATCAAGGACCTAAGAGATGGAGATAACACCCACGAATCTCAAGCTCTAACTCCCAAGATGCCTCATTCATAAACAATTTAGGAAGACGGTGCAGGGGCAAAGTCACACGAATTGTCAGCGACTCATGAGGTCTGAGGATCTTGCTGCTGCTACTGCCATTGCTGGGGTCCTGATGGCGGATACTGTCGTTGCTGCTGGTGTTGAGGACGGGGACACTTGCTCCTATGATGCCCTATCCCACCATACCCAAAGCAAGCACCAGAGAACAGTCTGAGTGGCAGGGGCTTTCTAGGGTGGGGGTACTCCTAGAAGTGGTGCCCTGCCTCATCACATCTGAAGCATACACTTGAGGATTGACGTTTAGGTGGTGCAAATGCTTGAAAGGATGGTTCCTACGCTTTTGTGGCCGTTAACATCGTTGCAACTGGGAGCTACCAAAGGGGGATTTCCTCTTCCGGTCTCCTCTCTAAAGAATGGCGGTCATTGCTTGTAACATCTACTGTAGCAGGTCTGCACTTATGGACACGGTCGGTGCTGCGTAAGACTCGGATGGGGGTGTAGAAGTCTCAGGTGAGGGAACAAGAATCTCAGGCAAGGAAACGAAAGTTGCTCAGGTTACTCGCTTGGGTTAACTTGGTACCATGTCTTACAGGAAGGAACAAGGGCCTATCATCCTTGGGTACTCTCAAATGTACATGCAATAGGGAGCTATATCATAAAGTTTCTAAGTTATTCGAATTCGGGAATCTAACCATTCTAAGTTCTCAACAATCATAGGGTGAAGGGTAGCTATCAGTAGATATGTGATGTTATCTTCAAGTATTCCCAAGTTATGCTCTGATACTAACTTCTGTCACGCCCTAAACTCAGAAATCGGATTCATAGGAATCCCGATCGCCGAATCCAGTACCGACAACCTCTGTAGTACCCCATTCTCGGCTCCTAGCGCTATTGCACGATGGATAGGGGATGGTAGAGATTTAATATGATCAGTAAAGTCGAAAGTGGGTAGAACAGACTCTTTAAAGTATAAAGGAGTCTTGGCGGTAGTTTTTGTTCGTTTAGCAGGAGGCTGATCAAAGAGGGGGAAGGGTGAAAAGAAGATGGATCAGGTAACTCAGGATGAGAAGGTTGTTCAGTAGGTGAATTAACAAGATGAAAGGTTTGCTTGGTACGAGCCATTGTGGAAATAGTGTTTAGAGTCTGGGGAAAATCAGAGAAGGGGTGTAAAGGAAAGGAGGAAGTGGGAAGAAACGGCCACTAAGTGTTTAGAAAGAGTTTGAAAGGAAGAGAGACAAGAAATCACTAAGTAACGGACAGGGTGCTTTGCGCGGAACCACGCAATGGAAATCCTTTGCGCGAAGCGAAAGGGACTTAGAGAAAATTTTTCACAGCAACACGGGTTGCGCGGTACCGCGCAAAGTATATCGATTGCGCGGAGAGGAATGACTCGGGTGAAATTTCTCAAGCATGAAAAGGATCTGAGAAAATGACGAAGTCTTTAAGCTATTTATAGGGTTTTCGGCTGAGTACGGTACACGGGTCAATATAGAAAGAAGAGGAATTTCATTGATCCTTTCCTTTGATTTTGAGAAAAATAAAGGACGGATCAAGGGGGCATCTGTTGAGGAGTAAAAATAAGAGAAGAATGGAAACAAATGAAGATCGGAAGACTGAGTTAGAAGAAAGGGCCATTAGTTTATAAAGGACTTTGTACAGGACCACGCAAGACGTATGCTTTGCACGGAACCGCGCAAACGATATCATCTGCGCAGAACCGCGCAATCGACATCACACTGTGTTGATAAAGGGCAAGATAAGTGCGGTTTGTTTTGTCCCACATCGCTAAAGATGGGGTTTTCGCACGTGTGAGTGCCTATAAATACCCCGTTCCTTCCTTGATTAGGGGTTGGTTGTTCGAAGATTTTAGAGAAAAAGTGAAGCAAGAAGAGAAGACCGAAGGTGAGAGCGGCTGTCCAAGGGACTTTGCGTCAGGCCGCACAAAGTATATCCTTTGCATGGGTCCGTGCAAACTGGCTGCTCTGCAGTCTATAGAGCTTAGGAGTCGACATGCTGCCAGAATAATCCGCTGTTTAAAGTCCTTCTTCTCAAGTACAAAGGGAAATGATCCGCTGAAGCGCACATTCCTCCTAAGTCTTAGGAGATGATCGAAATAGCGCCAGAATGCTGTCAAAATCTTTATTTTCCTAAAGAAGGATTAATTCAAACTGTAATTCCTCCTAAGTCCTTGGAGAAGATTAAAATTCAGGCTGAAATGATGCCAAATTTGCTATTTGAACTTAATATTTTCATGTTTATACATATTTAAATGAATGTATCTTAGAATCATGGGAGATTAGAGGATGTAAATGAACTCAAAATTAATAAAATGTAATGATCGTCTTTGCACTTTTCCTCTGTTATGTTTAAATAAGATAATCCCCCGAGAATTGAAATGCATTTGTTTTCTTGTTAAAACACTTGTATTCCAATCTAATCTAAAAAGAGGAACTTTGATTATCTTTTTTCTGGAATCAAAATCAATTAAATTTAGCCCATCTCGTTTAATTTAAAATTAATTAGAACTTAGAACCATTGTAAAGTGAGTATTGGACATTGAACTTGGACATTCAAATCTCTACTCTGATTTGGTTCTTTTGGGCTACTACAATGAAGGAGATATTCATGTATTTTACGTTTCAGTAATTTACTTTCTTTTGGTTTACTTTTGAGATTTTCCAGAAAAATCTCATTGTATTGGTTATCTGAGGAGAGCCAGGAAAACTCAGAAGCAGGGTTTTTCTTAATTGTGTAAGCCCACAGAGAAAGACACAATTGTGAAGGTTTTGGGTGAACCTAGAAAACCTATTTTGATAGTGAATACTAATATCCACTGTGTGAGGATATTAGGAGTGGAGTAGCTGTGTGGCTATTTATTAACAGTTAATGTACACATATGCGAACCACTATAATCCCTATTATTTTGTGGTTGTGTGATTTATATTTCATATCTTTCAGTATTCATTTGTGGGATGTATATGCAAATGTGAATGTTGTAATCATTTTATTTCAAGCATTGTGGTAAATGGTGTAATAGTTTAGAATTTACTTCTTGTTATTCCTTTATTTCTTTGAAATTCAGTTTCTTTATTTGTTCTAGTAAGGCTGTCATGCCATTCTTATGGTGTATGGTTGTCCTTAGAACAATCAATATTTAAGATTACATTTTATACATTCATTTATTTATCCCTCTTCAGTTTGAGTTCTTGATACAAAGACCTTTCTAAAAATAAGGTTTTCCTACCATAAACCCTTGGTTTTTGGTGTAAGGTTGTCTTTAGAACAACATTTGTATCAACCTCTCAAGACTTGAATTTTGAGGGTGCCTTTCATTTCAGCGTTGAATATTGAATTTCTTTATTTGGTTATCTATTTTATTTAATTCCACTGTATTTATTTTAAATTTGGCATAGTCTTATTCACCCCTCCCCCTCTAGGACATATAGCTTGGCCATTTCAAGTGGTATCAGAGCTTAATAGCTCGTTTTAAGATGGCACCAATTATGCCTATTGGAAAGCCAAGATGAGGATCTTCCTCAAATTCATAGATGAAAGTGTGTGGCTAGCCACAGTGAATGAATGGACCCCTCCTACCATTGAAGTAACTGGGATTGGTGGTTCAAAATCAATGAGAGTAACACCTTATTTCTCATGGACCACACTTCAGAAAAGTGAGAGTAGTGCAAATGCTAAAGCACTAAATGCAATTACTTGTGCTCTATCACCAAATGAATTCAAAAGAATTAAATCCTGTGATTTTGTAAAACAAGCTTGGGATATATTGGAAATGACACACAAGGGTACTTCAATTGTTAAGAAATCTAAGATATAAATCCTCACAACTAAATTTGAGGAAATACGTATGGAAGAAAATGAAACGTTCATGGACTTCTATACCAGATTGAATGACATTGTAAACTCTATGTGGGGTCTAGGCGATAAAATCCCTGAAAGCAAGATATGTGCTAAAATATTACGCTCACTTCCTGAATGATTCAATTCAAAAGTAACCGCAATCCAAGAACTTCCTGATATGGACAATATGAGGGTTGATGAATTAGTTAGCCCATTACAGACTTATGAGTTAACCTTTAAAGCTCCAGAAGGTAAATCTATTACCTTAAAAACATCTAAAAATGGTTTTTAAGAAAATGATTTAAATTCTGATTTAGAAAACTCTGAAGATGATATGACCCTTTTGGCAAAAAAAAATTCTAAGATTTTTAAAAGTAAAAAGAGGGTTGATCTTCAAAAAGTAAATGATAAAAAGAAACCTACACCAAAATCTAGAAAATCATTAAAAGATAGTCAATGTTACAACTGTCATGAGTATGGGTATTTGGCTAACAAATGTCCTAATAAGGGCAAGTCGAAAAAGAAAATTATGATGGCTACTTAGGATGAGTCCTCTGATTTTGAAGTCTTGTCTGAATCAGAAGATTCTGAAAATGAGTCGGGCAGTGAAGTTAAAGCTCTTATGACTCTAGCTAAATTCACCTTTTCAGATAATGATAACTCAATCAGTGAAGAAAATCTGAATAGTGAATGTGAAAATGAAGATGATCTTCAAGATGCATACAATGCCCTATACAAGGAAAGTGGTAAAATTGCTGTGAAATTGAAACTTCAAAAAGAAAAATTTTCTAAACTCAAAGAATCGTATGAATCTCTTGTTTTAGAAAAGTCCCATATTTCAGACTGTTTTGAAAACACAAAATACAATTTGAATTTTAAAACCTCCTGGTTTGAAAATATTAAATCTGAAAATGAACAATTGAAAAATGAAGTTTCTTCTCTCTTGAGTTTAAAGGAAACCTAGAAATACGCCCAAGGTGATCCTAAATTAGAAAAACTCTTTTCTAGATCAAGAAAATGTGGTCATTGATTCGGTTTGGGATATGATAAGAATGTTCCACCTAAAGTGGAGAATACTCCTCCCAAATTCGTAAAGGGAGAGACCTTAAACTCAAAAGGGAAAGAACAAATGTTTTCTGAAGACTTTAAATCTTTTCAAAAACCTAAAGGCAATTATTTCAACTATAAGAAGCATAACCAAAATCCTTCACTGAAAAGATAATTAATTTTCTTAAGGAGCTTCTAAAGTCTAACTCAATAGGTCATACTTATAACTCTTATAAACGAAAGAAGACCAACTATCCACCTAAACCCAAAACGGTTATGAAATGGGTTCTAAAGGTCACTTGTTTGGTTGCTCACATAACTTTCAAAGCTACAAGCCATTCTAAGTGGTACTTAGACAGTGGATGATCAAGGCATATGACTGGTGATAAAGGTTTATTCACCGATCTCAAAGACATGACTGATGGTTCAATCACATTTGGTGATGGTAGCAACTGCAAGATTATGGGCCAAGGTACAATTCAACTATATAACCTTCCTTTGTTTAAAAATATTTTATATGTTAAAAGACTGAACATAATCTGCTAAGCATATCTCAAATATGTGACAATAACCATAGTGTAAGATTCTCTAATCAAAGCTGTGAGATTCTAAATAACAAGGGTTCAGTAATACTAACTAGACATAGAACATCTGAAAACTACTATATTGTTAGCGAATCCAGATTACCTATTCAATCATGTTACATGGTCCATATAGACGAGACTGATTTGTGGCACAAACGTCTTAGACATGTACACTACTGAAACCTATATCGATTGAGCAAACGAGAACTAATAAGAGGTCTACCCAAAATTCAAAAATTGGATAAAATATGTGGCAAATGTCATATTGGCAAACAAACAAGGAACTCACATAAAAAGGTGAATTACAATGCTACTTCAAGACCACTCAAGCTTCTCCATATGGATCTTGTAAGACCTACCAGGACGGAAAGTCGAGGTGACAAAAGATATATTTTGGTAATTATAAATGATTTTACCAGATATACATGGGTAGTCTTCCTAAGGGACAAATCAGAAACCCTTGAAGAAGTAAGAAAAGTTCTCAAAAGGATTCAAACTGAAAAAAATTCTCAAATAAGTAAGATTCGTAGTGATCATGGATCCAAATTTGAGAATAGCGGTTTTGAGAAGTTCTGTAGCGACTAGGGAATATTCATGAATTCTCAGTGCCCAAAACTCCACAACAAAATGGAATACTTGAAAGGAAAAATAGAGTTCTTTAAGAAATGGCTAACGTCATGTTGAATAGCATGAAGCTCTCTAAGAATCTTTGGGCTGAAGTAGTCAATACAACTTGTTATATAATAAATCGAGTTTACATTAGTAGAGGCAATAATAAAATGGCTTACTAAATGTGGTTCGATAAAAAACCTACAGTAAAATACTTTTGAGTTTTTGGCAGCAAGTGCTAGATTTTACGAGATCATGAAAATCTGGGAAAGTTTGATAAGAAGAGTGACGAAAGGATCTTTCTTTGATACTCTTTAAACAATCAAGCTTATAGGGTTCTGAACAAAAGGACTGGTGTGATTCAAGAGTCCATCAATTTGGTCATTGATGATCACTTAAATACACCAGTCTCAAGTTAAGATAATGATGTACTCATAATTGATAAACCTGATATTTCGTCTAATCAAGCTAATTCTAATTTGAGCACTATTAAAGATCATCCAACCATAGATTCTTGAAAACCCTCTCACTAGTGTTTGTACCCGTAAACAACTTGAGGATATATGTAATTACGTATGTTTTACATCCCAGATTGAACCATCGAATGTAAAAGAAGCTCTTGCTAATGAAAATAGGATAGTTGCAATGCAAGAAGAGCTTAACCAATTCGTGAAAAATGATATTTGGTTTCTCGTACCTAGACCTAAAGATAAACACATCATTGGAACCAAATGAATTTTCAAAAATAAGTTTGATGAGCTTGGCAATATAATTAGAAATAAGGCTAAGCTAGTGGTACAAGGTTACACTCAAATTGAAGATATTGATTATGATGAAACCTTCACACCAGTAGCACGTCTTGAATCAATTAGACTTTTTATATTCATTACATGTTTTAGGAAGTTTAAGATTTACCAAATGGATGTGAAAAGTATATTTTTAAATGGTGATCTGCATGAAGAAGTCTATGTTGAACAACCTATGGGTTTTGAAGACCCCAAGAATGTTGATCATGTGTATCGCCTTAAAAAGGCACTTTATGGCTTAAAACAAGCTCTTAAGGCATGGTACGAGAAACTAACAAAGTTTTATTAAGACATAATTTTCAAATGGGATGTGTTGATAAAACACTGTTTATTAAAAAACATAATGATCATATTTTGATAGTACAGATTTATGTTAATGATATCATTTATGGATCTACCTGTACTGACATGGCTATTGAGTTTGCAGATTTGATGAAATCTCAGTTTAAAATGAGCATGGTTGGGGAATTGAATTATTTTCTTGGGTTGCAAGTAAAACAACAACCTGATGAAATGTTCATTTCTCAATCTAAATATGCTATGAATTTGATTAAGAGATTTAGATTTAAAAATGGTAAGAATTTTGATACTCATATGAGTACAACTTTAAAACTCTCAAAAGATTCTGCAGGTAAGAATGTGGATCCGAAATTATTTTAGAGTATGATTGGTAGTCTACTGTATTTAACTGCTAGTAGACCCGATATCGCTCTAAGTGTTGGTATTTACGCTAGATATTAGTCTTATCCTAAAGAATCGTACTTGACTGCTGTCAAGCAGATTATGTGATATGTCACAAGTACTGTTAATCTCGGTCTCTGGTATCCACATGAGACTAGTGTTCAATTAGCTGGGTACTTGGATGCTGACTGGGCTGGTAATCTTGATGATAGAAAATCAACCAGTGGTGGTTACTTTTATATCAAAAACTATTTAGTTTCTTGGTTTAGCAAGAAAAAAAGTTCTCTATCACTTTTAATTGCTAAAGCTGAATATATCGCAGTTGGTAATGCGTGTATGCAGCTTGTTTGGATGAAACGCATGCTAAGTGATTACGGAATTAAACAAGATTCTATGTTATTATATTGTGATAATTCCAGTGCTATAAACATTTAAAAAAATCCAATTCAGCATTCTCGTACTAAGTACATTGACATTAGATTTCATTATATTCGTGAATTAGTGAAAGAAAAGGTTATATCTTTGAAACATATCCCTACCGAGAATCAACGTGCTGACATTTTCACTAAACTGCTCGACAAAAGCAGGTTTAACAAAATAAAATTTGATCTTGGCATGTGCATTCTAAAATGATTATTTATGCCTATTTATATCATATTGTATATATTTGCTAAGTTTAGATTTCAATTTTTGTGAATATGTAGGAAATCAAAATTTTTGGCGGGTACTCGACCAGTCGTGAGTATACACGACCAGTATTGCTACGACCGGTCATGAACATCCACGACCAGTCGTGAATCGCGTGAATCTCTTAAAATTTATGAAAAACACTTCTTCTTCATTTCCTCTTCACTCTCCAACGAGCCGAAGCACGACTAGTCGAACCCATCTTTCAAAATCTTCAAGGTTAGTGCTCCATTTACATTTTTCTTATAGATTTATGTCTAGATTACTTCTATTTATCCCTTGAAGTTGTCTATTTTAAATTTCATTGTGATTTGGGATTTTTCTTTTGAAAAATCTGATTTGAGAAAACCTTCTCAATCCTTTACAACTCCTTGTCTTCTTAAAATCCTTGCTGCAAATGGCTTCTAGAGGGAGAAAGACAACATCCCATGGTCCATCTTCCTCCAGATCAGCCTCTATCACTAAGCGTCATCTTCGGGCTTCCGAGGATGATCCGTCTTATGTTCGAGACATCAGATTGTGTAATGTTATTGTTGAACATCCTGTTGATATTAATCATGTTGCTCCTTTTGATATCCTTCGTATGCTCCAAGATGTAGGTTGGGATAACTTATTGCATTAGGGTGGGCCAGCATACCAGTCCGTTGCCCAGTCCATGTTCACTTGTATAAGTGACTTTTCACTGGAAAATTTAACTTTTAGAATAGTCACGAGAGAAGGATCATTTGAAGTTGATCGTAATTTAATTTCAGCTCTTATGAAAATTCCTATGAATGATGAGGAAATTCCTATCCATACCTTATCTGAAAAGCCCTCAGAAACTGAAAAATGTATGCACACTAGAACCTTATGCAATTTGGACGTTCAATGGACGCATAAAGGGAATGTGCTCCCCTTAAGGTTTTTGTTACCCAAATACAGAGTTCTTCACAAATTTTTTATGTCCAACTTGTATCCTAGATCGGGTAATAAATCTAAATTAACGTCCTTCTTGGTTCATGTTCTTCATACTGTTACTAGAGGTGTTAATGTCAGTTTACCATCCTTAATTTGTTATTCCAATATTCAGTTTCGACTCCATCCAGGTCACCGTGACATCCCTTTTACTTATCTAATGACTGTGTTGGATACGCATATGTTAGTCAATATGCCTGTTGGAGAGGCCCTTATCCATTATTTTATATTTAACAATTCTAATATTAATAAGATGAAGTTGGATTACCTTCCTGGTCAAGGTGATGGGGTTGGTGCTGCTGAAGCTGGACATGAGGAAGAAGCTGGTAATCTTTCTCCTGATGATATTGACACGGATGATATTTTCGATGAAATTGAATCTGATTCAGCTAATGATCCAGATTATGTACCATCTGAGTTTGATATGCGTTTATGTGCATTGGAAGAGAAAGTTGAGAATATAAATATTAAGATGGAAAACATGAATGTTGCCCATAATTTACAGTTCAAATATATGCGCAAATATCTACGGCGCTTGAATAAGGACATGCATCAACTTGATCCTTCCATCTCTGCTCCTTCATCTGGCTTAGATTAGCTCTTTTTATCTTGCTGGACTGTAATAACTTTATTACTCTTATGATAGCTTAATTGGTTTTGAGATTGTAGCTATATTTGACTTAGCTCAGTTTATGACTTATATGTGTTGCTTATGTAATATCTTGTCTTGTTACCTCTCTTATATCTCTTTCTTTATTACTCCTCAGTCATCTATTATGTGCTTCCTTTGTCCTATTGTGACAAAAGGGGGGAGAATGGATGTCTAATGATAGAATGTTGCCTATGTTTATGTTATGAGAGTAGCATTTTTTATTTCTGTGATGTATGTTACTCAGGGGGAGTATGTGTAAAGGTGGACTGTATGTTGAATATTGATTTGCAGGTTCATGTGTGCCAGTTGATAACAACTGGTGCATGATTCTTTAATTAGATATTCTACTTTATGTAATATATCTTAAAAGTGTTTTGTCATTAATTTGACAAAGGAGGAGATAGTAAGTGCTAGAGTTGCTAGCCCTTTTTGTTCTCAAATTTGTGGTGCCAAAGACACTGTTTGTATCTTGTTATGAAGCTTGCATATGTGAATAACAAAGCTCTACTCAAGACATGTCGAGTCACGAAGTCTTACAAGATTAGCTTCGATAGACAAGCACTATTTTCAAGTCAAGACTCTAGAATGCAAGTATGTATGACTTAATACAAGTCATGTATAATTCAAGATCAAGATGAAGCTTTCAAGTTCAAGATCTCATGAAGCTTTCAAGTTCAAGCTACACCAAGATCTCAGGCTTCATTATTTTTAAAGGTCACTCGTCTTCAAGTTTCAATGTCCTTACTTCACGATTGAGGTATGACTGATTGTAGGTTGACCTTTAGAGTAGGTCATTTTGGATACATAACTCATATATTTTATATAAGTGAGTTTAGTCTATTTTAAGACTAGTCCTAGACTTTGTTCGACTAATCCTAGCATTGCTTCGACCTGTTTAAGAATTTCTTGGATCAGTTGTAAGTTTGTTGCAAAGTTCAGAAATTTTCTGTTAGGCTTCAACCAGTCCTGAAGACTGTTCGACTAGTCGTATGAACAGTGTCGACTGATTCTTAAACCAGTTGTAGACCTACGACTCAAGGAATAGCGTTAAAATTTGGCTACCTTCGACTAGTCGTGGGAGACCTTCGACCAGTCGTAGGAAACCTACAACCAATCGTAGCTAACCTACGACCAGTCGTAAAACCGTCAGATCTTATCACACTCGAAATTTTAAATATCAGTTGGTTCTACGACCAGTCGTAAAGCTGTCTAAACCAGTTAAAGATGTGATTTGCTCACCTATAAATAGAGAACAAATCTCAAAATAATTAACACAATTCATGCTAATTTAATTCGGCCTTCTGTGAGATAAGACTGTGCTCCGTTTAAGCTAAGTGCATATTTAATATTCTCTTTCTTTATCTTTGTTAATTGATTTTGTTTCTTGTATTTCAATCTAATCTGAAAAGAGGAACTTTGATTATCCTTTTTCTAGAATCAAAATCAATTCAAGCTAGCCCATCTGGTTTAATTTAAATTCAATTAGAACTTAGAACCATTGTAAAGTGAGTATTAGACATTGAACTTGGACACTCAAATCTCTACTCCGATTTGGTTCTTCTGGGCTGCTACAATGAAGGAGATATTTAGGTATTTTATGTTTCAGTAATTTACTTTCTGTCGGTTTACTTTTGAAATTTGTCGGAAAAGTATCATTGTATTAGTTATCTGAGGAGAGCCAGGAAAACTCAGAAGTTGGGTTTTTTTAATTGTGTAAGCCCACAAAGAAAGACACAATTGTGAAGGTTTTGGGTGAACCTGGAAAACCTATTTTGATAGTGAACGCTAATATCCACTATGTGACGATATTATGAGTGGAGTAGTTATGTGGCTGTTTATTAACAGTTGGTGTACACACAGGCGAACCACTATAATCCCATGTGTTTTGTGGTTATGTGATTTATATTTCATATCTTTTAGTATTCATTTATGGGATGTATATGTGGATGTGAATGTTGTAATCATTTTATTTCAAGCATTGTGGTGAATGGTGTAATAGTTTAAAATTTACTTCTTGTTATTCCTTTATTACTTTGAGATTCAGTTTCTTTATTTGTTCTAATAAGGTTGCCCTGCCATTCTTATGGTGTATGGTTGTCCTTAGAACTATCAATATTTGAGATTACATTTTATGCATTCATTTATTTATCCCTTTTCAGTTTGAGTTCTTGATACAAAGACCTTTATAGAAATAAGGTTGTCCTACCATAAACCCTTGGTTTTTGGTGTAAGGTTGTCCTTAGAACAACATTTGTATCAACCTCTCAAGACTTGAATTTTAAGGGTGTCTTGCATTTCAATGTTGAATATTGAATTTCTTTATTTGGTTATCTATTTTGTTTAATTCCATTGTGTTTATTTTAAAATTGGTATAGTCCTATTTACCCCCCTCCAGGACATATAGCTTGGCCATTTCACATGCTGCTGGTCAAGTCAATTTTTAAGAGAATTTACAACAATACTTAGCAATGTTAGGCATTACAGGGGAACTATAAGATTGTTTTGTTTTACTATTGTAACTATTTTTAAAATTACAAATCATACAAGTTTCTCATGATATTTTGATAATGATGCTTTTGCTTTATTTTCACAATACTTTAATTACTGCTATATTATTGATGTATTATACTTTTTTATATCCTTTTATGATTTGTTAGCAAGAGATTTCCTAGATGATCCTTGTCTTAGTTGGCGGTACTAAATTTTAATTTAGTCAGTCACACACAGTTTAATCTCTTGAGTAGTGGAGCATATACAATTTAAGCTCTTGAGTAGTGGAGTACACACTGTTTTTTAGACTCTTGAGTAGTAGAGTTAACTGGTCTTATGTGATGGTCTTTGTAACTCTTAGGAGTTTGCTAGACTTCTCACTGCCTAGTGAGTTCACAAACTGCGATCCATTAGAGGGGCCCAGTGAAGCTACTGAGGCCGTGAACTCATTTGAATTTACGCACAGGGTTGGCCACGGTAACTCTCTAGAGTTCACAGAGCGCACAAGGCTACGTTTGGGGTACCAGATCCAGAGCCGCTAGTCCATCAATGAGTAGGTTTAAGCCCTTCCTCATGAGTTAGTACTGAAATCAATAACCCTAAATTCGGGGGGTCTTATGCATGGTTGTCCTATCTATGGACATGGCCCAAAGAGCTCACACTGTGGCTTGCTTTTTCTTCATCTGCAAGGTTGGGTCCATTCATAGGAGGGCATTTACCTCCATTCCCCATGACACTGCCGGAAAGCTATACAGACGGCATTGGTCTTACACGCGTGACTCGTTGTCAAGGACTTTTGACCTTTTAAGCTTTTAGTTGCTGGCTTCATCAACTGACCGCATGGGTATGCATATGATGGCCTTCACGGGCTTTTTAGGGCCACTGGCTTCTCATTGCTGCCCAAATGGTGAAAATGATAGGTCTTATGCGTAGCTGGTCCTTGTAAGATTTAGTCCTTTTCAGACTTGGCCTTTTTAAGACTTGGTTAGACTGTCTTAAAATGCCTTAAAAGGAAATAATGGGTGTGATTATCGTTGTGGCACTGCGAGAACGATAAAATTTTCTGATTGGGAGTGATCATCATTGTTGTGTTGTGAGAATGATAAACCCTTCTGATTGGGATTGATATGTCACCACTTTTGCTGATATTTTTAGGAGAACCAGTCTGTGTTTTTTATAATATATCGGCATGGTGACAATACCAATTCTGACAGAATTTTTCAGAGCTCGCTTGATAATAACGATGGTCACTTTCTTTTCACAGTACTTATTTGATATCTAGTCTTGATATGCTCACAAACTTCTTCTTTATTCATTCTTTCGATGATATACAAACATGGTCTTGTTCATTCGTGCCCCCTTTTGATTTAGGAGCATTATGCTGGTAATGTTTTGGATCAAAACTAGTAACATCTTTAGGGATAGTATCTCTTTATGAAGCAAGTATTGACTAGTATACCGATCCCCTGTCGCTTTTGATCTACAACTCTGTATACGCCATTAGAGTATACTTCTTTTATTATATAAGGCCCGGCCCATTTAGGCTCAAATTTGCCCCCTGTTCGACGGGTGACTACTATAGGTCTTTTCAGCATCAGCACCATATCCCCTTTCTTGAAGGAATGATATTTAACATGTTTGTTAAAGGCAACTGATATTCTAGTTTAATATGATTACTGTTGCTATTAGGCTGCCAACCGTTTTTCATCAAGCATATTCAGCTCTTTCAACTTTATCTTTGCATTCACATCGTCTGTTTTGCACTGGTGCACTGCCACTCTAAGTGATGCTACTTGTATTTCAATCGAGATTACTGCTTCCACACCATATACCAGAGAATACAGTGTTGCTCTCATTACTGTCCGATGAGTAGTTTGATATGCCCACAAAGCTTCCTACAATCTTTCATCCCAGTCACGTTTATTCCCGATCACCGTCTTCTTCAGTATCCTAACTATTGTTTTGTTAAACGCCTCTGCTAATCCATTAGATGGTGGATAGTAAGGTGTTGAAAACGAGTGATGAATACTGAACTTCTGACAGAGCTTTTCCATGCCTCTATTCTTAAAGGGGGTGCCATTATCTGTAACAATCTTCTTCGGGATACCATGGTGGTATATGATTGCATGCCAAATGAAATTAACGACATCCTTTTCTTTAACATTGCGTAAAGCAATTACTTCTTTCCATTTAGAGAAATAATTTGTTGCCACCAATATATACTGCTTTCCTTTGGACGAAGGCAGCTTTATAAGACCAATGACGTCCAGTCCCCAAGCTGAAAAGGGTCAAGAGGTAATTGACTGATGCAAGTCCTCTGGAGGAACATGTATGACATACCCATGAATCTGGCATTCATGACACTGCTTCGCATAATTTATTACATCGTTGAACATAGAGGGCCAATAATATCCCATTCGATGTACTCTATGGAAAAAATTTCAACCGGCTTGATGTGCTCTACATTCCCTATAGTGTGCTTCTCGTAATATGTGACTTGCCTCTCGTTTGTCTAAGCAACATAACAACGTTCCATTGTATGACTTTCTGTACAATACATCATTGCATGGAATGAATCTTTTTGACCGTTGCTTGACTTGTTGTTTCTCTACTAGTTCTTCTAGCAAGATGTCATATTTGAGATAATCGAAGAAAGGCTGATGCCAATCATTTACAATTATCTCCAAACATAATATAAGAAGTGTTTCAACAGTCTCCTCGATGACCTCTGCAGATGGTAAAAATCTTCTTTCTTCTATGGTTACTTGAAGAGGACTTCGATTTGAGCAGGACAAGGCTGCTGTTAAGCTGGCTAAAGCATCTACCTTAGCATTTTCAGACCGTGGCACATGTTTGATCTCAACATGACAGAATCGTTCTAGCAATTACGACGCTTTCCGGCAGTACTACAATAGTTCTTGCTTTCTCACTCCAAATTTGGTTGTCAATTGATTTATAATCAACTTAGAATCTCTGAAGATATGTAGCATTTTTATCTTCATTTTTTGAGCCATTTTCATTCCAATAATGGGGGCTCTGTACTTACCTCATTATCTGTGCATGTAGCGCCTAGCATAAAGGAGTAAGGTAATAAGTCTCCTTGAGGAGTAATAAATATCACTCTTGCCCCCGCTCCTAATGCTCGAGTGGCGCTGTCAAAATACATCTGCCACGAGATTTACGACTCAACCAATGTAACTTGTTCATCTAGAAAATCATCATTGATGGTTTCATGTTCTGCTAGGGGATGTGCTGCAAGAAAGTCTACCACTACTTGTCCTTTTACTGCTTTTGTCAGCTCATATGTAATAGTATATTCTGAAAGCAATAGCATCCATTTGGCCAATCTTCTAGACAACATTGGCCTCATCATCAAAAACTTTATAGGATTTGCCCTCGAGATCAGAGTTATGGGGTGAGAGAGACAATAATGTCTTAACTTCTGTACTGTAAATATCAACGTTAGGCATTCCTTCTCAATCAGGGAATAGTTACATTCTTCACCCATCAAAGTTCAGCTCAAATAATAGAGAGTAGTTTCTTTTTCAGCTTCATTCACCTGAGCCAATAAAGCTCCTAAAGAACTTTCAGCTGCAAATATGTACAAAATCAGCAGCTTCCCTTTTATTGGAGCAGTCAACACTGACGGCCGTTTCAGTAAATCTTTGATTGAGTCAAATGCATTTTGGCAGGCTTTGTCCCACACAAATTCTGTATTTTTCTTCATCAGATGGGAAAATGGTTGACATCTCCCTACAAGATTTGAAATAAAACGGTGAATGTATGCTAACTTTCCTTGTAAACTTTTCAGTTCCTTTAATGTTTTTGGAGGCGGTATATTTTGAATAGCTTGGATTTTCCCTAGATCAATTCCGATGCGCCTATGCCAGATAACAAAACTAAGGAATTTTCCTGAAGATACTCCAAATGCACATTTAGCTAGATTCATTTTTAACTATTTCCTTTTAAGCCGACGAAAAACTAATGCGAAATGTTCGCGATGCTCCTGATGATCTCCTGACCTAACCACCAAGTCATCAACATAACATTCAACATGCTTGTGCATCATGTCTTGGAAGATATTCTGCATCGCCCTCTGATATGTCGCTCTGACATTTTTAAGACCAAACGGCATTACTTTATAACAATAAATTCTCAATGACGTTCTGAATGTTGTCGCTTCTTCATCTTCAGGTTCCATTCTAATCTGATTATACCCTATGTAACCATCCATGAAGGACATGATAACATACCGAGTTATGCTATCAATCAGCAGTTCAATTATCAGAAGGGGAAAATCATCTTTCGGACAGGCTTCATTTAGATCTCTGAAGTCAACACACACTCTGACTTGCCCATTTTTCTTTTTCACCAGGACGATGTTTGATATCCATTTGAGATATTTGACTTCCCTGATAAACCCAACTTTTATTAACTTATTAACTTCTTCTATCAAGGGAACCAGGTCTGGATGAAATCGCCTTTGTGCTTGTCTAACCGGTCTTTTCTCTTTGGATATGTTTAATCAATGCATTGCTACAGAAGGTTCTAAGCTTGGCATCTCTGCATATGTCCAAGCGAAGATGTCTTTATTTTCCTTGAGAAGTCAAACATATTCCTCAGACACCTGTTTAGAAAGACCGGCACTGATGAATGTATTTCTTGGCTCATTTTTCATACCCAAATTTATCTCTTGCGAACTATCTATTGTTGGCTGCCCCCCGTCTTTTATCTGTTTTAGTGCTATTTCAGGGTATTCAATCGTCTTGGGCTCTTCTTTTGACAACTGCCCAACTATAATGTATTTATTGATGATTCTGCCCCTAGTCCTTAGAATTTTCTTCGCTTTTCCTGACTAATTCCAATAGGAACCTGGATCCCTCTCCCATGATTCAAGTCAGTGGGCTCTTCACAATCAAAGACCATATTTTTCATAATTTCTCTACTTTTCGGGCTATACTTTTCGATATCTTGCAGTGTTAGCCTACCATGATACACATTATTCTCGATCTCTTCTTCGGCCCTTGATTCCACCGTAGTGTAAAATTCTATTAGTTCTTGATGCTTAGCGCTGGCCTTGACTTAAAATCTTCCTGGAGTGGTCGAAAATGGTTTATTCCTTTCAACATGTGGCAACGGTATTGTGTAATTGGATTGCAAGATTTTTAACTGCTCTGGTGACAATAAGATCAGCGGAAATTGTCCTGGTTGCCTTAGATGTTTCGGCACAAAATAGAATTTCTTCTGTCTCAGCAGTTCTAGCTAGTCCTTCTTCATCTGCTTCTTCTTTTATCGTATTTATTTGAGTTTTGTTTAGGGTTTTTCTTTCATCATTCTTTCTTTCTTCTTTTGCGAACCCTTTATAATAGCTGGTGTCTGCAAAGAAGGATTTGGCTTCTGTATATAAGGACTTGTAAGGCAATCACATAAATGTAAGATAATATCAATCTCAAACACGGTCATTTTATAGTGGTTCGACGACTTGTCTACTCCACTCCCGGCTTCCACACTCAACCCTTGAGTGACCGGATTTCACTAAGGAGGTTTTCCATGGTTCACCTCAAACCTAAGGTTTTAAATCAGGTTCACCTTCAACCTTTACAGAGGTTTCTACTCGGTTCACCTTAAACCCTAGAGTTTTGCTGACGTACTCCTAACCAGATGTTTATGCCCACATAGGACAAGGGTCCACACAATGAACCCGGAGGTTTCTACTCGGTTCACCTCTAACCTTGGAGTTTTGCTGGCGTACTCCTAACCAGATGTTTATGCTCTCCACAGAGCAAGGGTCCACACAACTCACCCTGCATGTACACTCCTGTCAGAGGCCTCCTTCGAGGACTTCAAATGGTGAGCAACAATTAAAATTCAATCCTAAAAAGGAATGATCACAAGTGTCCTCTGGACTCTTAGTACTTACAGATAAGTTGATGAGTCCCTTTCAGCGCAGTGATGAAGACCTACTTGTTGATGAAGAGTCTTCAGCTCCCTTAATCTACAACACAAAGATATATTTATACTGGGCTTAGGTTGGGTCAAGGTTATGATGGAATACCATTCTAAGGATTTTCCTATAAGGAAGATAGAGTGGTTCCCATCATCTATGCATTCAAGGCATCCCAGCTTAATGATATGTCATTAAAGTAGTAGCTGAAGGATCCTTGAATGTGGAAGTTCATTCCCCAATCCACTCTATGAAATATCAATGATGAGTGTGGATTGGAGGATGAACTTCCTGAGAGAAAGGGCTTAAGGTAAATGATAGGAAGGTTAAAACTCACAAAAGCACTCTCTACTTTCTCTACCAGAAATGAAGATAACTCTCTCTATTTATAGGCCAAAGGTTCCAACGGATATAAACGGTCATATTTATGACAGAGTTCAATATCATCGAGACGTCGTCGATATGATCGAGCGTATACTCCCGATTGTATCGGTAGACCTCTCGATGATAAAAACTCAATTGTCATTTCACTTTTGGAAACCTTCCGCCAACTAGTCGATGGGATCGAAACACACATCGATGTAATCGAATTTCGAACTCCGATTCAATCGAGTGATGGTTCAATCTATCGACAGGTAAAAAAATAAGAGAGAAGCCTTGAAGAATTTCAGGTTCTACAGATATGATCGGGGAAGCAGTCGATGTCATCAGAATTTGTACATCGATCATATAGGAGACCTTGTCGATGGGATCGATAAATCGTATAGATTTACCTATAAGCTTGTTGGACGATTTATGTCCTGACTCGATCCAATCGACTAGGTCTCGATATAATCAATATATGAATATCAATTTATCAACTGGCACCCCAATCATCATAAACAACAACCTGAAATTCATGTTGGTGAGAATATACGCCCACAATCGATATGATAGACTGACTTCCGATATGATCGATATTTGAGTTCAGATTGTATCGGACAGACATCGATATATCGAAGCATATGTTAGTTTTCTTTAGAAAAACAGGGGCGCCGAAAAGCAGTCTGTTGATTATATCGATCCTCTTCAGATATGATCGATATTCGAATATCGATGACATCGACTCTCAAGTCGATACATCGATAAATCGTCCAGATGATTGTTTTGATTGCTGGATGCTTTCTGTCCTCACTCGATTGTATCAATTGAGATGCCGAGGACATCGACAGAACTGGTCGATCATATCAAAGGGGTAATCGATATAATCGACAGTGTAAGAAAAACTTTACTGATTTTCCTTTTTAATAAAAATCTTTCTTACACTGAAACCCTAAGATGTTCTAATTCTTTTTAAGGGTTTAATCACCTGGTGTTTTGGGACATGGGATGTGAGGCTATGATTTACCTTTTAGTGAGCTTCCACACATCCAGTTGAGGCAGATGCTTGACTTGATCTTCTTGTTAGGCGCTGTTGTCCGACTGACTCAACTTACAACGTAATTGACAAACAAGGGCACGTAGTAGGTGCACTTTCATACTCTCTTACCTATTTGATGGTGAAAGGCTGGCATCTTACAGGTCATCAATTCTAAGGCATGAACCTTGGTGGCTAAGTCACGGAAGGTTTGGATATCGGCGTTGGTGACTCCAAATGCGATTCCTATTTTCATAGAATTTAAGCACATCTTGACTTGTTCCTTTTCTTCTGGCAATCTCCTGCACGAAGCTCCTAATGTCTTCCACCTATCTATAAACTTTTCCACTGGTTCTCCTTCTCTTTGCTGTACAAAAGCGAATTCTGTGATGTTAACGTCATGTTCTGAAGAGAAGAAGTTTGACATAAAGGCGTCTTGCATCTCCTCCCACGTACGTATGGACCCTAGAGCTAAACTGGAATACCATCGAAATGCTTTGTGCATCAGTGATGATCTGAATAACCGTAAGTAATACTGAGGTATTGTAGAAAAATTTCTCATGCTGATGATGAAGTGCATTAAGTGATCTTCTGGCGATCCTTCTCCATTAAACTTCTGAAAGTCTGGATGCTTGAAGTTGGATGGAAAAGGGATATCTTCTACTTCCCTTGAATACGACATCCAACACCTAAAATGGGCAGTATTTGCATGCTCTCTTTCTATTTTAACAGCTTCTTCGATGACTTGTCTTACATCGTCTTGTGTTACATTCATCGCTACTAGAATAGATTCTCTTGATCTGCCCCTTTTGGATGAGAGCATTCAGGACGGCTTTCTTGTCCATTTACTGCACCCGCCATTAGTGGAGCCGCAATCTGGGCCACGTTATGCGTGAGAGTTGCTAGTGCTTCCCTGAGGTTTCTGCATTCATCCATTAGCACTCTTTGTGCCTCTACCATCTCATTGATACGATCTTTCGTAGTTGACCTATTATCCTAATTCGTCTTAGCCATATATACCGTGGCTTCTCTACTTTTCGATGAAGCCGTAGCTGGAGTAGGGAGACAGTATGTTGACATTACAGGGCTTACAAAGAGAGGAGAGTGTGGAGTATCGTTCGAATTTCATGTACTTCCTGTGCTATTGATCGATCGGGGAGATATAGACATCGACGGACTTGCCTGGGGTGACACGGGCATTGGCGAGCTCATCATTATTGCTTTATCCTTTTATTCTTCTGTCCACCTAGCCCTCTAGGTAACTAAAGCCAGAACTACGGAACTACTCGGTTAGGATAAATTGTAGGGGGAGCGAGTTCGGGATTTCTTTTAGGTGCATTACGCGTCACAGGGCCCTTAACTCTCGATGAAGTCGAGTTTGTTCGAAGATTCCTTGCATTCCGTACTCTCGTCCTACGAGTCATCACTAGGGTCTAGTCTTTATCTCCTTCCGATGGCTGAGGCAAAACAGATACCACCCCAGCTGTAGCTTGAGTCGGGCTGTTCTTGTTTGTAGACAGTTAAGTCATGTATTCCCGAGGCGGGTCTGACACGTACTTTATCATGAACCCGGT
The DNA here is from genome assembly GCA_037074715.1 of Magnolia kwangsiensis. NCBI lineage: Eukaryota > Viridiplantae > Streptophyta > Magnoliopsida > Magnoliales > Magnoliaceae > Magnolia > Magnolia kwangsiensis. The sequence goes on from CM073578.1 coordinate 79,169,020, forward strand.
CGGAGTGAAACAAAAGCTCACTTTTCTCGTGGAAAATGCCATTGATTGTGATTTATAGTTTGATTCGAAAGCCTTCAATGACAAAGCATATTTATGATTAGTATCTAGAAAGTAAATAATCTATCTTAGATATGAAGGGGGGTATGTTACCACTGAGAGTCGCCATTTTGGCGTCAGAAGACGCCAAAAATGCGATAAGAATCCTGATACTCTCAATGTTATCATTGAAATAAAAATAATGTCCCTAGCAGAGTCACCATTTTATTTCAAACAAGAAACAAAATGCATCTGATTTGGGAAAATTATTTTATTCAAATATAACAAAGAGATTTCATACAACAATCATGGCGTTATTAATTCTGAGTTTATCCACATCCCTTCTAAATCTCTTGATTCCAAGACAAAATACTTTGAAATGAACAATATTGTTATTAATAAGGCTCATATGTTAAATCTTGAATTCGGTAATATTTCGACAGTAGCTTCAATCATCTTCTATAACTTAGGAGGAATGTCAAACTTAATCAACCAATCTCTCTTTTGAACTTGTCCGTTAAGGAGAAGGCCTAAAGCAATGAAGATTGAACTTCAATGCTTTCCACAATTTCGGTAGCATTTTAGCCCCTTTTAGCCTTGGCCACATGGTGACCTGATTGCGCGACCGGCTCAATTGAATTACCTGTTGCGCGGTTAGCGCAACCTGTTGCCTTAGTCTCACAATTTGTGCAGCTTTTCTCCCATGTTGCACGATCAACACAACTAAGTGCTTGAGCTGTGCGATCCGCGCAACTGACTTTCTCTTCTTCTCCTCACCTTTAGTCTTCTTTCAGAGCTCCACTCTTCTCCAAAAAATTTCTTCCTCCCAAATGAGGAGGGGAGTGGGGTATTTATAGGCCCCCACACGTGCCAACCCTCGATCTCTGTGTCATGGGTCCCACTTTATATTAAATTTGACCGTTCATCTTGATCAACTTTTATTCTTGATTGCGCTAACCGAGAAATAGTAAAGTTAGTCATGTGATCCACACAATGATTTTCTTTGACATGCAGTCCGTGCAAGGATAACACAATCGTGTCATTCGTGCAACGCCCTGATCTGGCTGCGTGATCTTTAAGACCTGTATAGCTGGTTGCGCCAACCGTGCAACAACTCATCTGGTTCCGCGACTATCATAATAGAAATGCTTCCTTTCCCATTTCTTCACTTTATGTTTGTCTTGTTCTTCTTTTTTTCCTAACTTTGAATCTTCCTTCATCATTCATGATTTTTATGCTCCAACACATCATGATACCTTGTGTAAGGCCATGAGTCCACTGCATGTTAGACTCTATATGGGACATTCCTTAGGGAAAATGTTGGTTAAATGTCCACATTGTCGAGGTTAATTGTCGATGACAATTATTGATACTGATTATGAGTATGTGACCACATAACATCATGATACATGCACATACGCATTATCTGCATGTTTGTTATAAGATGTGGTTGACCATTGCATATGTCATTGGACAGGTTGTTATGAGACTCCCTGATAGGGGGAGGTTATCTCACATGAGCACACGGCATGCACAGGATTTATGCATGACTGGATTGTATGACTCATGCATCTTAAATTGTGTGTTGTGATTATTACACGCCCTTGCGACATTAGGGTCGTAACCTCCACAGGCATATCGTGGATGGCCAGATGGGACATCGAAAATGTTTGGTTCGAGCATCGGGCTGCCATAGATGGCCCTGGATGAAAATTCCTAAAACCCTCTTGATACCAGAGGATGCCCCAATGTCGAGACTGAGTGAATATACATGAGCGCCCGAGTGTCGAATATCAGGAGACCGCATCTCCCACTGTGTCATGGTCGTTGGGAGGGGGTGTGGCCTTACCCTCCCGAGGGAGTAGGTATAGCTCGAGGATTGGGTCCGCTATCAACGAGTCGAGTAGGCATTGGCAGACTATTGGCCAGGTGGATAGTGAGGTCTCTTCCACTTACCCAGTTGTACGCTTGATGGGGCGACAGGTGGCGTGGAGTATACTAGATCCCGGTGATGATCCCATAAAGGAACCATACTGATATGTGGACTTATTGAGTAGGAATTGCATATTCATTCATTCATTCATTTATGATCCACTCGGGCTGGTGGTGTGCAACTATTTGCATTGCCAGAATTTTGGTTGGGCACGCGACTAACCTGAGACTGGGAGTTTACCACAAGTCTAACTATCCAAATTTAGGTATGGGACTGGTTTGGATAGAAGTCCCTTGTGATGGACCCCGTAGCCTACGATACTACGTACTATCATCCCAACCTCACACTACAGCTTGGTCATTTCATTCGCATCACATATTGTATCCGCATTCAATGACATTTTGGGTCGTTATATTTTCTATACTTATATGGCCTAGACGGACTTAGCAGGATTTACATATTACATTGTACCCTCTGCATCTGATATTTGGCTCTCTATGACTCCTCATTTGCATTATTGATCTGTATTGCTTATTCTGATATTATATGACTCATGGACTTACCAGTATATTTCTTCTTACTCTGATTACTCTAATATCGTATGATTCATGATCTTGTCAGTATTTTCTCTTATTCCGATGATGTATGATTTATGGGCTTTATGGTATACCTGACACTTATCTTGTGCACACACTTTCACTACCCTCTAAGCTTTCTATAAGCTTATGCACGATAGATGCATGCAGGTGGTATTAGGTTACAGCAGTGTTGAGCTTGGAGGGTGCAGCTGTCTTCTAGAGCTTTGATTTCGATATATGTATTTCCCTTTCAGTATTGTATTCAAATGATTATATTAATGGATATGTGATGATGATGTTGCCTTTATGACTTGGGTATACTTGTGGTTATGCTTCTTATGAGACAAATGTACGTTGAAAAATCCTCCTTGTAGGATCTTAGGATCGGAACCTGGCGTATGAATGCTGGGAACCGAGAATGGGGTAGTACGGAGGCTGTCGGGACCGAGTTCGGCGATCGGGATTCCTGTGAATCCGATTTTTGGGTTTGGGGCGTGACATAGGGTGTAAGATTATTAAAGAGCTGCGTACTTGGGTAGCTAATCCCTACGTTGTCATGCCCCAAACTCAGAAATCGGGCTCATAAAATTCTCGATCGTCGAATCCAGCGCCGACAGCCTCCGTAGTACCCCATTCTCGGCTCCTGGCACCCATATACTAGGTTCCGATCCTGGGATGCTACAAGGAGAATTTCTAATATCCATTTAATTCGAAATGAGCATAACATAAGCATAACCCACGAACAATAACCACAAGAACACCATCACAAAATCTACTATGATCAAAAACTTTAGGTACAATGCGTAAGAAAGGGAAATACAAGATAGTGACAATAACAAAAACTCTAGAAGCTCGGCTGCATGCTCCAAAGATGGCAAGACTAAGGCTGCGTCCTGGCATCACCTGCACGCATCAATCATGCATAAGCTTATAGAAAGCTTAGAGGGTGGTGTAAGTGTGTGCGTAATATAAGCATGCTCAAAATGCAGGGTCAAAGTAATGCGGAATCATGCTGATGAATACATGAATGCAATCAGCCATTCCAAGGCTAAGCAGTGTAAGATATGAATGCTATCGGCCATATCCAGACCATGTGATGTGAGATGCAACTCAAGCATGTCAATCCTCATCATATATCAGTACAGTTCTCATTCTGGATAATCACCGGGGTCTAGTACACTCTACGCCAGCTTGTCGTCTCTATTTGAATGTAAAACTGGGAGAGCGGAAGAGACCTCACTATTCGCCTGCCAATATCAGGCCCGGCTTGTCAATAGCGGACCGATTCCTCAAGCTGGTCAAACTCAACCTAGAAGTTGCCCCCTCACTCAGGTGGGTAACGTTACACCCCTTTCTAACCGACCACGACACAGTGGGAGATGCGACCTACTGGTATACGGCCCTCGCGCACTCGTGCATCCACTCGGTCTCGACGTTGGAGTCATCCTCTGGTACCATCGAGTTTAAAGATTTTCACCTAGGGACATCTATGACGCCCGTATGCTAGAACCAAACATTTTCGGTATCCAATCAGTCATCCATGATGTATCCATGATGTATTGCCCTGATGTTGGTAGGGCATACAGTAACTACAATCACACAAAACAAGTGTATGAGTCATACTACCAGTCATGCAACAGTCCTGCGTGTACCATGCGCTCATGTAGGGTAACTCCGCCTATCAGAGAGCCCATAAACAATTCGTCCAAAGGCATATGCTATGATCAGTCACTTCACATATCAGTCATACATATGATGCGTATGATAATGAATCATGGATCTATACTAAACATGTATATAGAGATGGGCTCTGTGTATAATGGAGATGGGCCTAGACAGCCTACTTACTACAAGTATGGCCTATTAGTAGGCCTTAGGGAGAGTGACAATGCGAACATTTAACCGATGTCATCCTTACAATGTGGGCATCTAACCATCATTGTTCCCAAGGCATTACTTGCTATAAACATCATTATATGCCATGGAGGGATCACGCATTGCAATGGACCTAGTTGCACCCAATTGGGCCTTAAGTACATCAATTGGGCCGTATCATATGGGCCTTACATTCAACAAGTGGGTCACCTCAATGAGCCTCACCAATGGGCCTTAAGTATTTTGCAATGGGCCATCACCCATGGGCTTTAGAATGCATTAAATAAGCCCAATCACATAAGCTTTATGTGTATCAAATAGGCCTAATCACATAGGCCTTACATATATATCAAAGTGGGCCTCAATAATGGGCCACAAATACATCAAATAGGCCTCATAACGTGGGCCTATATATATTAAGGTAGCCCCCAACAGCGGGCCTATAAACACATCAAGATGGCCTACATACATGGGCCCATATATACCAAAGTGGGCCTCAACATTGGGCCTATATACATGTCAAGATGGGCCTAAATACATGGGTCCATATGCATCCAAGTGGGCCTCAATAATAGGCCTGAAAATACATCAAGATGAGCCTAAACACATCAGCCCATATGCATCCAAGTGGGCCTCAATCATGGGCCTAAAAATACATCAAGATGGGCCTAAATACATGGGCCCATATTTACCAAAGTGAGCCTCATGTGAGGCCCATCATAATGTTTATTTTCCTATCCAGTCTGTTGATAAGGTCACATAAATCGTGGGCTCACCATAATATTATTTTCCATCCAACCCATTGATTGGGGCATGGGGGGCCCACCATAATATTTATTTTCTATCCGGTCCATTGATTGGGGCATGGAGGGCCCACCATAATATTTATTTTCCATCCAGCCCATTGATTAGGGCATGGAGGGCCCACCATAATATTTATTTTCCATCCAATCTGTTCAGAGGTCACAAGGACTAGGGGCCCACCATAATGTTTACTTCCATCCAACCTATCGAGAGGTCACATGGACCCAGGGGCCCACGGTGATGTTCATTTGCCATGCAACCTATTTATAAGGCCACGTGGACCAAGGGGGCCCACGGTGACATTCATTTGCCATGCAACCTATTCATAAGGTCACGTGGACCAGGGGGGCCCACAGTGACATTTCTTTATCATCCAACTGGTTCATGAGGTCACGGTCGGGGGGCCACCATAAGGTGGTTCACCAATCCAGCCCACTCATTATGTGTGTCCCACCTGGCTGAGGGTTCAGACCAAGTTTCAGCCATATCCAAATTTCAGGTAGGCCCCACCAAGTGCTTTTATATGTTTCAGGCATGTCTTCACATGATTTTAGATGGTATGGCCCACCTGAGTTCCATATACGACTGATTTTTGGAAGGAGGCCCACTGCCCTAAGGGGCCACCTAGTGAAAGGCATGGATGTTCGAAACGCATCACATGGGACCCACAGCTAGGGCCGTGAGCCCCAGCCAGTCCATCCGCCAGCGCTCGCTGGACACTGTGGCGTCCTCAGTTGCAGCAGCAACTTCTACTTCTTCTTTTAAAAAAAAAAAATTGATATTTTGTGGTTTTTCCTAGGTGAGGCCCACATCAGATGGATCCACACCGTCCATTGGATTCTACGGCCCCTGGTCGATCAAATGAGACCAATATGCGGCGTGTTTTTGGCGAATAGAATAGTCAAGGTGGGTTTTAATGGGGGTACTGCTATTTCCTTTGGTATGGCCCGCTGGATTATCAGATCAGCCTCATCTTTTGGCTCAATGCCTAAGATGATCTGGGGAATGAAATAGACGGTGTGGATTAAACTTATATGCCAAGGTGGGGCCTGCATGAGAAGTCCACCCCAAATACTAATATAAATAATATTTTATTTGATTTTGTTATCTGTCAGTGCACACCCCAGCCAGTACACGCATTCCATTACATGTGTCCAGCGTCCCTGGACGCTGGACGACGTGGATAATCACAATATCATGGTGGGTCCCACACGTACGTGGCCCACCATATACCTTTATATATATGTGTGTGTATATATAATGTTAATATAATATAATATATATTAAATATCATTTCACCTAAAATGTGGTGCGCCACACCGTTTGATAGATGGAGTAGATTTATCGTGAATTAGTGGGGCCCACTTCATTTTAGGGGAAGGATAAAGAGAGGGAGAGAGAGAGAGAGAATAAGAGAGAGATGGTGATGGAGAGGAGGGACCCCGCCACATGGGCCCTCCATTGATATAACACATACATCAACTAGGTCCCACAACAAGTGGACCCTTCAAATTAAAAATGAACGATGGATCACCCACCTCTAGGCCTTCTTTTTGCTCCCTTAGGCTTGTAAGCTCCTTGCCTTCGCTTTTAACGGTGGATGATGGACTTTTGATGGTGGGGATGAGAGATGAGAGGGTGGGCCACACTTATGATTTCGGAGAGAGTTGGGGAAGATTGGACGTATGAGGTTTTTGGTTACTTGGGAGAGTGTTTTTGAGAAATGAGGGAGAGAGAGAAATGATGGGATTAAAGGGATGGATGGAATGGTGAGTGTAAGGAAAAGAGATGAGAGGTATGGGGGAGTTTGATTTTTTTGTAAAAAGGGGATGGGTTTATTTGAAAAATTGTAAAAGAGGGATGGTGAGGGGAGAGAGAATATTGACTTTTGAAAAAGGAGGGATGGGTTGTTTGTACCTAGGGCATGGTGTGTACTTGACATTGATTGATGGGACATCTCGTAGAGATTCTCTCATAATTCGCACCGCGCGGTGTTTTCTTCAAATTGAACGTGAGCCTACATCTTCTTCCCTAGGCATCGGGTCGGTGCGTGAGTCGCGAGGTTAGAACCGCGGCGACAACACAGTCGCTAAGGTATAAGTTTCAATTTTAGCCGACTTTGGCATACAGGTCTCGGCTTAGGATCGCACCCAAATGTCAGAAACTGGTCGAGGATTACCGAATTTCGACCGAAAGGACCGCGGAGGCAACGGAACGGTACGAACTAGGACACGGGTCTTACTTATGTGATGTTGTCAACTTGTGCCTCGTAGCTTGGTAACTTTCGACTACAAAATACTTTTCTCTTCTTGCTTAATCATGACTAATCGAATTGTAGTCCTTGTAATTTCTAAATTGGGGTACTTGATGGTAATTTTAGTTATTACTCCTTTCTATAAATTAACATCCCTTCTTATGTATGAATGTCCTACTAACAATCTAATTGCATATTCCACGATTTGATCATTGCATTGTATTGGGCGATTTAGATACCTTGTATGACTATTTAAGATATTCATAAAATTGGGCCACAAATTCCTATCATATAGGATGGCCTTAAGTCCAATACACACCGAAGTTTCATGGTGGGCTTACATGGGTTTTGGATTGGGCTTTGATGAGGAGAACATATATTTTTTGAAAGACCCAAAATTTAGTTCCACCATATATGTATTATGTATATATATACACCCTGATCCATAGCCCAAGTGGTAGACTGAGTGAAAGATACCTCATTTCAACACTTAGGTCATAGTATTGATCCCTACTGATGGTGGCTAACAGTGAAGTGTGAACTAATAGTGGGGCGTACTAACTAGCTACCAATTATATATATATATATATATATATATATATATATATATATATATATATATATATATATATATATATATATATAGGAAAAGGTTCTATGTGGTCCAGCACACAGGGACTTCCCATTAGGTCGAGCTGTGTGGGCCCAACATGATGGGTGTTGAACGTTTACCCCGTTAGTTAGATAACTGTGTGGGCCCAGCGTGATGCGTGTCAAACATCTGCCCCATCAGTTAGATAATTGTGTGGGCCCAGCGTGATGCGTGTCTAACATTTGCCCCATCAGTTATATAATTGTGTGAGCCAGCGTGATGTGTGTTTAACATCTGCCCCATCAGTTAGATGCACCATTCCATGGTGGGCCTAGCGCTTAAAAACCAAGTCAATCAGTGACTTGTGTTGTCCACACCACATACAAAGGATGAGAGGGGTCACCCTTTATTAAAACATTTTTAATCATTTGTTAGGCCCACCAAGATGTGGTTCACGAATCCAGCCCATCCATTATGTGTATCCCATTTGGTTAAGGGGTCAATCCAAGTTTCAGATGCATCCAATTTCAAGTGGGGCCCAGCGAATGCTTTTATATATTTTAACATGTCTTCACATGATTTTAGATGGTGTAGGCCACCTGAGTTCGGTGTACAGTTGATTTTTGGGATAACCCAATTTTTAAAGGGGACCCATCAAATGGATGGTGTTGATGTTCAACATACATCATGGTGGGGCTTGTAGTGGACCCACCGTCCCTGCCATATTCTAAGCAGCAGGACGCTTCTTGCTATAGCGTCAACGTCAGCTGTTATTTTATATATATGTGTGTGTGTGTGTGTGTGTGTGTGTGTGTGTGTGTGTGTGTGTGTGTGTTTCAATAGTTTTTCATAGGTGGGGCCTATATCAGGACAATCAACTCCGTCTATAAGGTTCCCGGGCTCGTGACAGATATAATGAGCCCAATATTCGATATATTTCGGTGTATAGAAACACCACAGTGGGTTCTAATAGTTTTAATTATAAATATGACTATTAAAATGGTTTTTTATGGTGTGGCCTACCAGAGATTTGGATTGGCTTCATTTTTTGGTTCAATGGCTAAAATGATCTGGGAAATTAGATGGATATTGTATATCAGATACATACATCATGGTGGGGCATGTTATGGTCCCACAACCCCTCCCCTTACATCATGCAGCAAGGATGCTGCTTTGTTGCAGCGTCCTCTAGACTCTGTAGCAGCAGCGTCTACTTCCCTTTTTATTTATTTATATTTTTTATGCACATGTGTGAGAGTGTGTAAGAGAGTGAGGGTCTAGTTAAAGGGGTCAATAATCTACACGGTTAGATTGTGTGTAAACATCACAATGGCTCATAGCGGGGCCATGTCTTGCTGACCAAGCTGATATTTATGTTGTCTCTTCATCCACATCCTTGTGACCATATACACATGTATGATGGTTAGTATACATCACGGTGGACCCACAACTAGTGGGTCCCACACAAGCTTTAGATCAACCTAATATTTATTTCTTCCCATCATCTATATGTGTGTAACCATATTTTAAAATGGGCCCTACATCAATGGGTCCTAAATCATCATCATCACTTCAACATCATACTCCAAAGTAAATAAAACATTCCAAAGACAAGTGACAGGGGGTGTACTCACCTTGATGAACTAGATGGATGGTTGTGATGGATGAAAGGGATGAAATTGATGAGATGGATGGAAGGGATGAGATTGATGGCCCATCAAGATCACTCCTCTCTCTCTCTCTCATGGTAGGAAATTAGTGAAAATGCTAAGGGATGGAGGGGTATTTGTAGAGAAATGGATAAAATTTTGATTAAGTTAGGCTAATATGATTAATGTTAGCTTAGGTTAAGATTATGGGAATTTATACATTATTAGGAATTAATGGTGGACTAAAGGGGCATGGGATGGCATGGTGCAACGATGTTATGCATAAGGTATGGTATAGAAAAAAGTTGACTTTGGGGGGCATATGAGAGAGGGATGGCATGGGAGGGTGACATCACACACATAGGTAGAGATTCTATTACCCATATGTGGCATGTGCATATGTGCATGACATGTGTTGTGCACATATGTTGAATTGAGTATATGGCGTCGTGCACACATGATACACTAATGATACTTCGCGACGTATCTCACTAACGGAGCGTCATACAGACACACGGGTGGTACCTATGCGATCGCAGCGATGGGGCGGTCGATATGAAATTGGTTTCAAAGTCTTGGGATTTTGGTCAGTCGGGTGTATACTATGCACGGCCGATCCAGGTCTGATCATGGAGGTCGATCATCATGCACATAAGCATAGAAAATTGTACGGAATGGTCAGGGTGGTCATCATGGTATCGGTTTCGGTTATTTACAGTCGTATTGTGAGGGGTGTACTATAAGGGATTATTTTGAGTATTTGAATTGTACATTGTAACATCCCGAAAATTGGGGGTCGAGCAAAAACCCAATTCTCGAGTTCCAAAATGTTATTTGTGCAACATAGATATGTATAATTGAATGTTGTCTGTATTAATGTATGAAACATGAGTGGGATTACGCCAGAACAGCATATCATACTCCAGAAACAGTTAAATTAACCAGCGAAAGACTGTGATAATATGTATAACATATATAAACTGTTGTGTGTCTCTTGAGTGTGAACATGTTACCAGGTTAAACATATACATGTATACCTCAAAATAGAAAGAAAGTATATACATGAGTGCTCTGAAAATATAAAATGGCAAGTGTCAAGACATCTAATCAACCTCCCTGTAATCCCGTCGATCAGAACACGCATAAAGGAGGAATCCTCCTCATCATCATCAAGTCCAGCTCCGCCTCACAGGCCGCGCCATCATCTGCAATCACAAAAGGATCTGGTGGGTGTCCGGAAACACCATCCCGTAACGTGGGAGTGAGTAGCTAACTCAGTGAAATAATAGAGCAAGGATTAAGATGTTCTCAAATCAATCATGCGATAATAGTAAAGCAGTAAATCAAACAATCCTAAAACTGTTGTTAATGCAATATGACATGACGTGATGTATACCCTCACCGACGATCTCCCTCATACGGCACCATCTTACGACCGCGGCATGCCATACTCCCTAAAGTGCTCCACATCTTCCAGGCACATGCAATGTAATGGTGATATGATTTCCGAGTTGTTATTAATCCATTCAAACAGCAGGATTGGAAAACTAAGGTACCTCCCTTATATCAATCCCAACATAGATCCTGTCTAGGGTCATCACTCCTAGTAATCTCATACGATGTATATTTTGTAGGTCACTGCAAGGGCTGCCAGGGCTGTTGCTCGCACTCGTTGCACCGCTCCCCCATCACCTTATCAATACAGGCCTACTGTACTCTACTGCTACGGAAGGGTCGTTGCCTCCCATAGACTCAGAATACGCTCGCTGTCACTACAAAGGACTCGTCGCCTGATCAGTGTAGGCCGACAGCAAGAATATAGTGTCCCATACCACCATAATCTGCTCACGAGACTAGGTGCTCACTGGTCATTACGGGGAGGTTTGTGGCCCCAGCGTAGGCCGTCAACTCGACCACGGTGTCCCATACCACCATGCCTGGCTCATGAGTCTTCGTGGATCAAGGTACCATGGTTAACAGAGTTTACAATGGTAAGTTCAGTACCCTAGGTTCAAGCAGTTATGACTCATGCAGGGTGAACATACAACGGCCAATCGGGTTACTTGACGGGATCGACTAGCACGATCGCATCTCAAGTTGAACGACATGAAGTGCGTAAAATACTTCGTGTGGCCTAACCACTGCCGCCAACTCCAAAACACAGCTCGCGTTCATCAACGCGTCGTTCGTGGCAAAGATAAGCCAACCATGAATTCGCTCGGTTACCGACTGCCTGGACTAAGTACAGTCCCAAACATGTGGAATCACATCAGCAAAGCATGTGAAAGAATTGGAAATGAAATACCACCATATGAGCATGTTAACACATGTTGTAACATACAACTTAAGCAAATCACCTGATACATGCCTTTCATACATATAATGAAATTATGCATATCGCCAACATATAGGAAATCATTTCCATCAGCAAATTAATTGAGAATTCAATCTCAAACTAAATCATAATGAAATCACCAAGCACATGTTATAACATACACCTTACGTGAATCATCAAGCACATGCATTTCATTCATATAATGAAATCATGCTGTAACACCCTGAAAATCGGGGGTCGTGTATAAACTCAACTCCCGAGTTCCAGACCGTCACTTATGCAACAAAAATGGTTATGATTCGATGTTGTTTGATTTAAAGCATCCACATGAGTAAAAGTATACTAAAACTGCAATTCATACTTCAGATCCAGTGATAAAAGCAAGAGGAAGACTAAACAATGTATATATCACTGTATGGAAAAACAAAGTAATCTCATCTGTCTCCAAAGTATGACTACATCACTGAGTCTCATGTACATATACATAACAAAAGAATAATGTTCAAAAAGAAAAGTCTCACTGATGTCCCCTCGATCCAGGTAGCCTACGGGAAGCCGTCATGGTACTGCATATACGAGAACTCATCCTGGTCCTCGTCAACATCTAGCTCCACCTCCTGGATCTCGTCCTCACCTGCAACTACAACAGGGTCTGGTGGGTGTTGCAAACACCATCCCGTAACGTGGGAATGAGTGATCAACTCAGTGGAATCATAGAGCAAAGATTAGCATGTTCACAATTCAATCACGCGATAATAGTAAAGCAGTAAATCAGACAATCCTAATACTGTTGTTAATGCAAGATGATATGACGTGATGTATGCCCTCACCGACGATCACCCTCATGCGGCAACATCTTACGACCGCGGCATGCCACACTCCCTAGAGTGCTCCACATCTTCCAGGCACATGCAATGCTATGGTGATATGATTACCAAGTTGTTATTAGTCCATTCAAACAGCAGGATTGGGAAACTAAGGTACTTCCCTTGTATCAATCCCAACACGGATCCTGTCTAGGGTCGTCACTCCTAGTAATCTCATACGATGTACATTTCGTAGGTCACTGCAAGGGCTGCCAGGGCTGTTGCTCGCACTCGTTGCACCACTCCCCCATCACCTTATCAATACAGGCCTACTGTACTCTACTGCACGGAAGGGTCGTCGCCTCCCGTGGACTCAGAATACGCTCGCAGTCACTACAAAGGGCTCGTCGCCTGATCAGTGTAGGCCGACAGCTAGAATATAGTGTCCCATACCACCATAATCTGCTCACAAGTCAAGGTGCTCACTGGTCACTACGGGGAGGTTTGTGGCCCCAGCGTAGGCCGACAGCTCGACCACGGTGTCCCATACCACCATGCCCGGCTCATGAGTCTTTGTGGATCAAGGTACCACGGTTAATAGGGTTTACAATGGTAAGTTCAGTACCCTAGGTTCAAGCAGTTATGATACATACAAGGTGAACAAACATCGGCCAGTCGGGTTACTTGACGGGCTCAACTAGCGCGATCGCATCTCAAGTTAAACGACATGAAGTGCGTAAAACACTTCGCGTGGCCTAACCACTGCCGCCAACTCTCAACACGAATCACATTCATCGACGCGTCGTTCGTGGCTATGACCAGTCAGTCACGAATTCGTTCGGTTACCGACTGCCTGGACTAAGTCAAGTCCCACACATCTATTGAATCACATTAACGCTATATATTAGGGTATTGGAATTGAAACACATCATGTGAGCATGTTAGCACATGTTATAACATTCAACTAAGGCAAATCTTCAAGGCATACTTTCCCATGTATATTCAACTTAAGCAAATCTTCAAGGCGTAGTTTCTATGCATGTAGTGTAATCATGCATAAGGTAAGCATGTAGGAAATCATTCAGGTCAGCATATTAATCATGAAATTAATCTCAATCTACTACATAACATCATTTAATTCAATACATAATAATACAAGCATTTATACAAACACATACACTACACACTTAAGTCCACATATAGTATGTCGACCCAACGTGCGCAACTTGGCGAATCTCTTCGCCAAACTGATTATGCAAGCATTCCTAACTCTCTAATGCGGCGACAAATCATGTCAATCACGTCAGCAAAATATGCATGTAGACCGTACTTCCTACAAATGACTAAAATGCCCTAAATCTCATATTCTTCGTTAATTTACGAAACAGGAAACGGAGAGCATGTTGTACATGTCAAACGGCGATGCCGTCGATAATCTACTATTAAACGACATTGAAAGCGTTGTAAACCGTCAATCAAAGCGTCTAAAATCCTCACCTAGTCTCTTACGGTCGCGGGATTTTGAACGGAGCGTGTACGCTTCGTCTACGGCTGTAAGAGAACCTGATTCATGGACTACGTTAGCTACCATGCTCAGAATCTACGTAAACCCTAAATCAACAAGTTTTTGGGGTTTTTCTATACCTAAAAAAGTGGAAAAATCACCAGCCAGGTGATTGGAAGGAAGTGCTGATGCAGCAACCGTTGATGGCTCGGAAGCGGGAAAAATCTCCTCTTCCCTTTCTCTCAAACTCTCTCTCTCTTTTCTAGGGTTGGTGAAATTCGGATGCAAGGAAGGAATGAGGGTTTCAACCCCTTTTATAAGCTTGGAAACACCGAAAATAGGCTCCGGGACGAAGTTTACTTAATGCCTATCCATTTCGGGGCTGTTTCGGTCCAAAAACTGATTTCTGGTGGTCCCCTGGTCTATTGCGATCAGACTTAAGCTCATGGGTACCAGATGTACCTCGTATTAAGTTTTCAATCTGGCAGGGTTCGCAGATCGCACGTGGCGGACCAGTTTCAGTTCAGCGATCACCGCACATAGATCAGGGCTGAAAGTCCCATGATAATAAATAGATATTTTTCCTGATCCGAGGGTGTAATCTGGATGAATTCTGACGGTCAGAACGCTTAATACTGACGCGTCAAGTCGTGTGCCAGATTTGAATTTGAAATTCCCAATTCGTCCCTATTCGCGGTCGCTTCAGTCCGGATTCAACGAAATACTCTGTGATTATCGGTTTGACTTGATTTTCGAGATGATTGTCAAGTCCAGCTGAGCGGTTCTACCGGTCTAAGATAGGAGGTATCGGACCTTCGACGCGCGGTCTAAATCCAATACAAAAGTTCAACATGGTCCAGAGGACAAACCCGCTTAGAGTTTGATCCAAGGTTATAGAGTATTGTAGAGTTGTCTGTTCTACTCGATTTGGGTCTTGTAGAACGTATTTAAAGTGATCAGGGACTATTTTCCGGCTACTCTAGCGTTGCACTAGCTAACTTACGTTTAATTTCCATGGAAATTATTTATACGCGATTTCGGGTCAAATCGGTACTCGATTCCAAGTACGGATTTTTCACGGGCGTTACACATGCATATGGCTAACATGTAAGAAATCATTCACATCAGCATATCAATTGAGAAACCAATCTCAAACTAATCCATAACATCATTTCATTCAATACATACTAATACAAGCATTAATACAAACACTTGCACTACACACTTAAGTCTACATATAGTATGTCGACCCGAAGTGCGCATTTAGGCGAATCTCTTCGCCAAACTAATTATGCACGCATTCCTAACATTCTAATGCGACAACAAATCATGTCAATCACATCAGCAAAATATGAATGAAATCAGTACTTCCTACAAATGACTAAAATGCCCTAAATCTCATATTCTTCGTCGGTTTACGAAATAGGAAACGGACAGCGTGTTGTACATGTCAAATGGTGTTGTCGTCGATAATCTACTATTAAACGACATTGAAAGCTTTGAAAACAGTCAATCAAAGCGTCTAAAATCCGCACCTTGTCTCTTATGGATGTGTAAATTCGAATGGAGCGTATACGCTTCGTCTACAGCGATAAGAGAACCTAATGCACGAGTTACGTCAGCTAACAAGCTATGAATCCTAGTAAACCTCAAATCAGCAACTTTCTAGGGTTATTTCATACCTGAAAAAGTGGAGGAATCATCAGCCAGGTGATTAGAGCACGTGGCTTAACCACTTACAGCACGTGGCACAAGCAGCAGGGAATTCTCTCCCACCTTCTCTCATAAACTCTCACCTTTTCTCTCTCCCAATCTAGGACTTTTTTGCAAATTTGGATGGGAGAGAGGAGTGAGGGTTTTACCCCTTTTTATAAGCCCAAACTTGTCCGATAGGCTCGGGAACAAGTTTCACTTGAGGGGTAACCAAATCGGGGCTGTTTCAGTCCAAAAGGACATTTCTGGAGGTTCTCTGGCCAAATGCGGTCGGACTTAAGCTCATGCATACTGGATCTAGCATACGTCAAGTTTTCAGTCCGGCAGGGTTCGCAGATCGCACGTGGCGGTCCAGTTTCAGTTCAGCGGTCACCGTACATAGATCAGGCCTGCAAATCTCATGATATGAAATAGAAATTTTTCCTGATCCGAGGGTGTAATTTGACTGAATTCTGACGGTCAGAATGCTTAATACTGACACGTCAAGTCGTGTGCCAGATTTGAATATGAAATTCCAATTCTGTCCCTATTCGCACTCTCTTCGATCCGGGCTCAATGAAATAGCTTGTGATTATCGGTTGGACTTAATTTTTGAAATGATTGTCAAGTCCAGCTAGGCGGTCCTAACGGTCTAAGATAACAGGTATCGGACTTTCGACGCGCGGTCTAGATCCAATACAAAGTTTCAAAGTGGTCCAGAGAACAAACCGGCTTAGAGTTTGATCCGAGGTTATAGAGTGTTATAGCACCATTGGTTCTACAAGTTTTGGGTCTTGTAGAACACATTTAAAGTGGTCCAAGTTAATTCTACTGAGTATTCAGTTTGGTACTCAACCAAATTCTACCCTAATTACGGCAGAATATGGTCCTAAGGCCATTCTATCCCCCATTTTGGAAACTTCTAGGTATCATATTATTATTATTTTTTTAGAGGTTTATCATCAAGTTTACCCTAACTCCACAAAATTTCATAGGATTTCAAGTTGTAGAAAAATTCTAAAAATTTCAGAAGCAGCAGCTGTCCAACAAGTGATTATCGGATAATTTCTCACAATGGCCTACTTTAAACTATATTAAATATTTTATTATATTTTTAATATATTTTTATATAAAACTAGACTCATTTATCTTCAATTTAATTTTTGAATCACTTAAATCGGAGTTAAAACGAAGGAGATATGATTTTTCAAAGTCAGAAGAAATGCGCACGAAAAAAGTGCAGAAACTCGCTGTACGGACGAGTTTGGCGATGCATTGCCAAACCGGCGATGGCATCGCCGACCACTGACCTGTTTGGGGTGATTTCACGTTTGATATTTAAAATGGGTAAATTTTAGAACCTGAGATGAGTTATTTGACATGCAATATATGATTTTGGGGTAGGAGAAGCTGATTTATCCAATTAGTCTACTTATTTAGTGAGACTCCAAAAGGTTAATGGTTAAAAATCCTTTTTATTTATTTATTTACTATTCATAGTACTTTTTAGCTTAAGTATTGATCAACATCATCTAAACTTTAAAATTTGTGTCTAATATGAGAGCTCCTAGAAAATTTTGAAGGATAAAGTAGTGAAAGGTGAGATTTTTGAAGGAAATAGGGATTTGAGACTTTTGGATTGAGTTTTGAGAAGTTAATCAAGTGTTAGGATTGACCCATTGCCTAAAAACATCTAATTTCAGGTTGGCAAAAATCTGGGGTGTTATATACATGCAGGCATTACAGAATTTTTTTTCAAAAGGTGTCTCATCTACTAGCCAATTAATCATACTTATAGGTTGGATCGGGTATTACAGCCATGCTCACTCAGGCCGTGCGATCAGGATAAGGCATTTATTTGTTAGGGTGTCATAGTTTCCCCAAACTGTTGGATGAATGAATGTAATTAATCAACATGGCTAACATGCTCACCATTACATCGCATTAATTAGGATGATGACTCAGCAGTCGAGGTCACATTGAGGGAGTGTTTGGCATTGCGAACGTTAGACTATATCGCTTGAGGGAGTGTTGGATGTGAGGGCATGCATCATGTCATGGAACCATGCATATGCATTAATAAGAGTACCTAGGATCTTGTGATTAATTGCTTTTCACTAACTTCGTCAATGGAATTGACAATATATGTAACTTATTACTAATGGTATCCATTGATTTGATCACTCACTCTCACTCTAAGATGGTGTTTTAAAACACCAACCAGAACCTATCTTAGATGCAGGGATTATAGAGCTCGACGCGCTTAATGGAGTGAGCATGGACAATGAGGAGGAGCTGTCATATTTGTAGATCTTTGACAGATCCCTGTAGACCGCCTTAGGATTAGCGATGTGACTCAGGGTAGGGATTTATTCATTTTTGGATTATATGTTTGGTGGGACATGGTCCCTCATGTTTATTTACATTATCTTTTTTCTGGATGTAAATTTCATATTAGTTGCACATGAGCTCATTATATTGGTCTCGATTTATGTTGTATGGTCCAGTACATTTCCCCATTACTTATGAAACAAACAAGTCATGCATATTTTGAAACTCGTATGGCATAAGTAACACTCAGGAATTTGGGAGCTGAGTATTTACTTGGACCCAAAATCCAGGACGTTACACCAGCTTGCACCCATATGCGAGTCCATATTCATGCTAGTTTGGAAGAACACACAAAAGGAATGGAATGATGATTGTGAAGAAGCCGTCGACAGAATCAAGAAGTATCTGCTAGACCCACCAATGCTAGTCTCATCGGTGCCCAGACGACCTCTACTATATATCTCAATAGCCACCGACATCATTGGGTGTGTCTTCAGCCAGCATGACGACACAGGAAGAAAGGAGCGAACAATCTACTATCTCCATCGATTCACCGATTACGAGTCCCGATACTCACTAGTCAAAAAGACATGCCTTACCCCCGTATAGGCCACCCAACGCCTACTCCAATACATGATCGCTTATCCAATCCTCCTACTCGCACAAATGGGTCCATTGAAGTACCTGTTCAAGAAATCGGATCTAACCGGAAGAATCGCAAAATGGCAATTGTTGCTTTTCGAGTTTGACATCACCTATGTCACTCAAAAAGTAATCAATGGGCAAGCATTAGCCGACCATCTCACATCACACTCCTTACCTGACTACCAGTTATTAAAGACCTTCTTTCCCAATGAGGACATCCTATTCCTCAAGAGAGAAGAAGGACTAGAGGTAAATGAATGGACCTTATACTTTGAAGGTGCAATTAACACCAAAGAAATAGGAATATGGGCAATCCACTACTCTCCAGATGATATCCCCATCCTTATTTCGAGAAGGCCAACCTTCAGGTGCACAAACAACAAGGCCAAGTATGAGGCATGTATTGTAATACACTAGTAATTTTGGGGTGGTACTTTTTTTCTTTCTGATTACTTAATCATAACCGATCATCAAGTTGGTCATTTTAACCATTTAAACCAAGATCTATAATAATTTATCTGTTGGATCACCAATCCAAATCATCAATCCAAGCCATCCAAATTGAATAGTAATTGATTGACTTTTAATTTACCGTTAAAATTATTATATAATAAATGTATCATCAAGATCTTGAGAATTGCCCATTAGACCCTTGATGTCATGCCCCAAACACGGAAACCGGACTCACAAAATTCTCGATCGCCAAATTTGGTGCCGACAGCCTCCGTAGTACCCCTTTCTCGGCTCCCAACGCACATACGCCAAATTCTGATCCTGGGATCCTATAAGGAAGATTTTTTTTTAATGTACATTTATCTTGTAAGAAGCATAACCCCAAGTTTACCCAAATCAAAAAGGCAACATCATCATCACATATCCACTAATATAAATTTTGAATACAATGCTGAAAGGGAAATACATAAGTCAAATTCAAAGCTCCAGAAGACCGCTGTGAGCCACATGCTCAGTGCTGCTGTAACCTAACGCCACCTGCACGCATTTAATGTGCATAAGCTTATAGAAAGCTTAGAGGGTAGTGTGTGTGCACAACGTAAGTGTCAAGTATTCAATACAATTTCATAATCATACAATATCAAAAATGCTGGCAAGATCATGAATCATATGATATCAGAGTAAGCGAAAATACTGACCGGTCCATGAGTCACACAATATCAGAGTACGGGATGGAGATCATAATGAGTTAAATATCAGATGCCGAGGATGTAATATAATATACACATCCTTACAAGCCATGAATACCATCAACCTTATCTAAGTCATATAAATGCAGAATCATAGTAACCCAAAATACTAAATGTTGCAAATGCAATGTAATATATGGTGCAAATGAAATGAGTAAGCTGGAGTGAAGTCGGGATGATAGTGCGTAATATCGTAGGCTATGGGGTCCATCACAAGAGAATTCTATCCAAACCAGTTACGTACGTAAATTTGTATAGCCAGACTCAATGTGCTAAACCCTTGAACTCAGGTTAGTCGCGCACCCTAACTGAAATCCTAGCCATTGCAAAGGTACGCGAAACAAATAGTTACGCACCACCAACCGGAGTGGATAGTAAATGAATGAATGAATGAGCATGCAACTCCTGCTCAATAAGTCCACATATCAGTACGTACATCTTTGGGATCATCACAGGAGTCTAGTACACTCTAAACCAGATTGTCGCCCAATCACGAGAAACCAAGTGAGTGGAAGATACCTCACTATCTGCCTGGCCAGTAGTTAACCAATACCTACCCGGCACGTCAATAGCGAACCCATTTATGGCCTCGTTAAACTCAACCTAGTTTTGCCCACTACGAATCGGGCGAATAAGGCCACACACCCTTCTAACCGACCATGACACAGTAGGAGACGCGGCCTACTGGTATTCGGCACTCGGGTGCTCATGTAATCCACTCGGTATAGACATTGGAGTGTCTTCTGATACCAAGAGGGTTTAAGGATTTTCACATAGGGCCATTTATGACAGCCTGATGCTAGTAATAGATTTTTGGTGTCCCATCTGGCCGTCTACGACATGCTGTGGAGGGTATGACCTTAATGTTGCTAGGGCGTACAGTAATCACAACACATAATGTAAGATGCATGAGTCATACAATCCAGTCATGCATCAATCCTACGTATACCGTGCACTCATGTAAGACAATCTCCGCCTATCAGGGAGTCTCATAACAACCTGCCCAATGACATATGCAATGGTCAACCACATCTTGTAATAAACATGTAGATGATGCGTATGGGCATGAATCATGATGTTATGTTGTTACATACTCATGATCAGTATCGACAACCGACACCGATAATCGGCCTCGACAATCGGAATAAGCCTCGGCAATCATTCTTGACAATCAGAATCAGCCTAATTGGAATTGGCCTTGATAATCAAAATCGGCCTTGACAATTGGAATCAGCCTTGATAATCAAAATTGGCCTCGACAATCAGCCTTGACAATCAAAATTGGCCTCAACAATCAGAATCAGCCTCGATAATCGGCATCGGCCTCAACAATTGACCTCAACAATCAGCCTTGACAATCGGAATTGGCCCCGACAATCAGCCTTGATGATTAGAATCAGCCTCGACAAATAGCCTTGACAATTGAAATCAATCTTGACAATTAGAATCAGCCTCGATAATCGGCCTCGACAATTGGAATCGGCCTCGATAATCGGAATTGGCCTCGACAATCAGCCTCGATAATTAGAATCAACCTCGAAGGGCTTAAGGAAATGTCACAATGTGGACATTTAATCATCATTGCCCATCAATGTGGACATTCAACCAATATTGCTCCCAAGAAGTGGCCCACATAGAGCCAACATAGAGTGGCCCATGGCCTCACACAAGGGTGTAACATCTTGAAAATCGGGGGTCGAGCATAAACTCAACTCCCGAGTTTCAGAACATCACTTATGCAATATTTTCAATGATGGATGAATGTCGGCTGTATTAGTACATAAAACATGAAGTGGATTAAGCCAAAACAGCATATCATACTCCAGAGACAATTAAATTTCACAAGCGGAAGACTGTGATAAATATATAAAATGTATAATTTATTATAAGTCTCCGAAGTGTGAACATGTTACTAGGTTAACTATATACATGTATACTCCAAAAAATGAACAAAAAGAATATACATGGATATTTTAAAAGTACAAGATAACAAGTGTAATGACATCTAATCAGTAACCCTGTAACCCCGTCAATCAGAACCTGCATATAGGAGAAATCCTCCTCATCATCATAAAGTCTGGCTCTGCTTCACAAGCAACGTCATCATCTGAAACTAAAACAGGGACTGGTTGGTATTGCAAACATAGTCCAGTAACGTGGGAGTAAGTAGCTAACTCAGTGGAACAATAGAGTAAGGATTAACATATTATTAAATCAGTCAAGCGGTAATGATAAAGCAGTACAATCAAACATTCCTAGCTACCCTTGTTAATGCAAGGATGAAATGCAATAATGATGCATGCCCTTGCCTACATACTCCCTCATGCGACACCATCTCACGTTCGCGACATGCTTTCATCCCTCAGTGCTCCACATCTTCCAGGCACATGCAGTGCGATATGAATATGATTACCGAGTTGTTATTAGTCATTTTCATACAACAGGATTGGGAAGCTAAAGTACCTCCCTTATATCATTTCCCAACAATGATCCAGTCTAGGGTCGTCAGTCCTAGCATGTCTCATACGAAGTGCGGTTCTAGGTCACTACAAGGGCTGTCAGGGCTGTTACGCGCACTCGTTACACCACTCCCCCATTACCTTATCAATACAGGCCTAGTTTGTACTCCTGTTGTTACGAAAGGGTCGTCGCCTCCATGTAGACTCAGAGTACGCTCGAGGTCACTATAAAGGGCTGCCAAGGCTATTACACGCACTCGTTGCACCACTCCTCCATCACCTTATCAATGTAGGCCGACAGCTCGAATACAGTGTCTCATACCACCATATTCGGCTCACGAGTATGGGTTGCTCACTGGTCACTACAGGGAGGCTCGTGGCCCCAGCGTAGGCCGACAGCTCGACCACGGTGTCCCATACCACCATGCCCGGCTCATGAGTCTTAGCGGATCAAGGTACCAAGGTTAACAGGATTTCCACTGGTAAGTTTAGTATTTTAGATTCAAGCAGTAGCGTCCATACATGGTTAACATACATCGGGCTAATCAGGTTACTTGACAAGTTCAACTAGTACGAGCGTCCGTTGAGTTGATCGACATGAAGTACATAAACACCTCATGTGGCCTAACCACTGTCAACAAGCAACGCACGGCTCGGGTTCGTCAAACACGTCCTACGTGGCGAATAGGTCTCGGCCACGAACTCAAAGCGTATTACCTATTGCCTGGACTATTCAATAGCCCCAAACACATTCAACTACAACATGATGTCCTATGAGATAGTTAAAGCAGTAATGGATCAAGATTACAAATCATTCAATCATATAAACATGTTCTGAAGTGCATTGTAAACATGAATTCACACACATTCAATTTATAATCAAGCAGACATCAAAATAAGTCATACATGGAGGAAATCATACACATCAATGATGTGGTTGAGAATCATATCTCAACCCGCATACAAGTACATCTTGCTAACTACTAACTCATTCAGACACTTTTACAAACACTTAGCCTACACATTACATCATACATATTATGTGTTAATTTGCATACGTATTAAGGCAAATCCTTTCGTCAAAGGGTTGTCGCCCATACAACAATCATATATCCACGACAGTTTGTCATGGCAAGCACGAATACAAAGTCTATACTCATTCAGTCATTTTCACAAACACTTAGGCTACACATTCTAAATACATATCGTATGTTGGTATATCATGTATTTGGGCTAAACCTTTAGCCTAGGAGTTATTACACATACATCTAGCATACATAGACGGCAGTTAACCATGGAAAATACACTTTCATATTTTGTACGTATACGGTATTTTCTACGAATACAGAGAATACACAAAAATTCCATATTCTTCGTATTTAATCGAAACGGAAAACAGATAGCATGTTCTACATGTGAAATAGCATCCACGTCAGGAATCTATCATTATCCGACATTGAAAGCTTTGAAAAATGACAACCTAAACATCTAAAGTCTGCACCTTATGCCATAGAAGCGTAAAGAAGTTGATAGAATCTCTAAGTCTTCGTCAACGTTGATATGACGACCTATAAAACGAGGTAAGTCAGCTATTTCGCTACTTGCAACTATCAAAACTTTAAAACAGATTAGGGTTAGGTTTCTTTACCTAGAAACGAAGTCAGAATCGCCGGAATAGCGATTAGATCGTGATGGTTAAGCACGTGCAGCAGTAGGATAGAGTATCAGGGAGATCTTCCCACTTCTCCCACACTTTCTCTTTCTTTACTCTCTCTTCTCTCCTAGGGTTTTCTCAAATTCGTATGGGAGGAATGAGAGAGGGTTTAAGGTCCTTATATAGGCCCAGAACTCATGAAAATAGACCTCAGGCCATGGTATACTTAGGTAATGTCCAAAGGGAGGTTGTTCCGATCCAACGGAGCACTTCTAGAGCCCCCTTTGCTGAATGCGGTCGGACTTAAGCTCATAAATATTGGATCTTGATCAAGTTAAGTTTTCAGTCCGATCGGGTTTCCAAATCGACCATGGCGGACCAGTTTCAGTTCAGCGGTCACCGAAAGTCGATCAGAGCCACAAGTATTATGACATGTAAGGGCCACCTTCCTGATCCGAGGGTAAATTTAGGTCAAAATCCAACGGTCAGAACGCTTAGAAATAACGCGCAAGCGACATGTCTCAGATTTCTTAAAATTATATTTAATTTCTTAAAAATCTTCATTTTCTCACACTCTTCACTCCGGACTCAAGGAAATCATCTTAGAGCATCGTTTGGACGTGATTTTCGCGGTGCTCGTCAAGTCCAACTACGCGGTCAATATCTTCTAAGTTTATCGCTATCGGACTTTCGACATGCGGTGTAGGTCCGATACGGAGTTTCAAAGTGATCCCGAGAGCAACTGGGTTTAGAGTTGGATTTTAGATTTTACGGTAACATAGCGTTAACAATTTTATAGGTTTTGGGTCTTACAGATCGTATTTAAAGTGGATGGTGTTACTTTCACAAGTAATCTAGTGTAACGCTAGTTAATTCACGTTAAATTTCTAAGGAATTTAGTTCTAAATGATTTCTTTGGCTTTAGAATTGAGCTTTAAGAGTGATATGGTTGACCCATTGCCTAAGGACATCTAACTCCAGGTTGGCAAAAATTTGGAGTGTTATAAAGGGCCTCATACACAACATAATGGGCCACATACAATCATAATGGGTTGAGCCTCGTATACATCACATTGGGCCTCATCATATGGGCCTCATATATCACAATGGGCCGCTCACACGAGATTAATATACATCACAATGGGCCTCATCGCCTAACCCTCAAATGCATTACAATGGGTCGTATCACATGTGCCACATCAATGGGCCTCATATATATTAAGTGGGCCACATCACATGGGCCACACCAATAGGCCTCATAACATCAAGTGGGCCGCATCTACAGGCAACATCATGTGGGCCTCAAATACAACAAATTGGGCCACATCATGTGAGCCCCAAATACATCAAATTGGGCCACATCATGTGGGCCTCAAATACATCAAATTGGGCCGCATCACATATGCCTCATCAATGGGCCTCATATACATCAAGTCGGCCACATCTACGGGTCTCACCATAAATAGCTGTGGACATAATGATCGAAAGATCGTCTGAACCATATTACAAATAGCAGTGGTGATAATGATTTTTTATAGTTGAAAGTTCACAGGGCCCATCATCACATTTATTTTCAATCCAATCTGTTCATACGGTCACAAAAAATCAAAAGGAAAAACAATATTATATTGATCCAGAACTTCTGTGGTCCCAAAAAGATTTTAATGGTGGACGTTCAATGTTCACTATTTTCTGTAGTGTGGTCCACCTAATAGATCTGCCTCATTTTTTTTTTAGTCTCAAGCTTTGAGACGAGCTTGCCAATTGGATGGACAGTTTAAATACAATACATACATCCTGTATGGGCTTCACAGCTAGGCGGACTAGATGCGAAACAAATGGACGGCGTTGATGAAACACACATGTCACAGTGGGTCACACCGTCCTCAGCTGGACGGTGTGAAGGAAACGCATACTCCATGGTGGTCCCACGTGCTGGATACAGCTCGGTAGGCCCACCTAATACTTAAATATGCCTTATATAAGGGTGGACGGTGTGGATCAAAACCCACACGTCAGCGGGTCACACCGTCCCTGATGGACAGTGTAGATAAAACACTGAAATCTTGGTGGGGTCCACCATCAGATGTACTGTGTAGGTATAACCCGTACAACAGGATGGAACCACAGAATTTATGACGTCATCCCAGCAGCTAGATTGCTGCTGGACAGACAGTATAGATAAACACATATCACGGTGGTATCCAAACCGTCCAGCTAGGATGATCCCATCACCTGCACGTGTGACACGTGCAGGGTGGGTCCCACATATAGACGATTGTATACAACACGTCAGGTAGGTCCCATGGGCAGACGGGATGGATGAGATGCATATCATCAAGGTGGGCTCTACTTAACCTTGATGGTCAGGATTTCACATACATCACATCAGGCCCCACCGTCCCTTGTTGGACGGTGGGCTTCATGGATGCAATGCACACTTCAGGTGGGTCCCCCATGGTGTGGGCCACCCCATATAATATAATATTTAATTATACAATATTTTATATATGCATGAGTATTTTATTCTACAAACGCCCAGCCTCTGGAAGTCCATTGACAGACGGTCTGGATATAACACGGCTGCCATGTGGGACCCACCGTCCTGGCTGCTAGACGGTGGAGTCACACATAGGAAATCAAGTGGTTTCACATGTGTGGCCCACAGCTCTGGATACGAGCTGATATTCGTGTCTTTCCCTTTAAACAGGGCTAGCAGGGTAGATGATCTGCATTGCTGGATCTGACCAGACCGCGGGCCCAAGCTTGAAATGATCTCTCAACATGGACAGCGTGGATATAATACATACTTCATAGCAAGGTCCATGCAAGTGGGCCACCCTACAAAAAGGATCAAGCTAATATTTAAACAGGCAGTCAGTCAGCAGGTGGACGGTCCTGCTACTACTTCTATGGTGCGGCCCACCAGGTGACTGGATCTGGATGTACAGATGGATGGCTTAGGATATAGCACATATATATACGGTGGGCCACACAATGGATGGACAAAGTGGATTAAAACCATAGTCATGCAGACGTCCAGTAGCAGGTGAATCTGCCTGACTTTGGACCATTGGATCTACCCATATGGGCTCTAGATCTGGACGGTGTGGATGCTATACACTTCCAGTAGGGTGGGGTCCATGCCAATGTAGCCCATCAGTCCATCAGTTTTGAATCAAGATGATATTTGTGCTTCCCTCTCCATTAACGCCTGCTGCTGGACAATAGCAGGTCAGCTAGAAATGGGCCGCCTATCCCATGGTCTGGGCGATCAGGGAGAGGGGTGGACAGTGTAGATAAAACCCATACATCATAGTGGGTCCATGTGGGGCCCACGCGGCTGGAGATCAAGCCAATGTTGGTGTTTACCCCACCACCCAAGCCTGCCTAAAATAGCAGCAAGGTGGCCTTAGACGGTCCAACAAGGCTATCCCGTTTGTAGACAACGTGGATCTTAAATATACATCCATAGTGGGTCATCAAACCAGGAAAAGAGAGAGAGAGAGAGAGAGAGAGAGAGAGAGAGAGAGAGAGAGAGAGAGAGAGAGAGAGAGAGAGAGAGAGGATGAGCACACACAATGATCTTCTCCTTCTTCTTCTACCCATGAGTTCTCAAGCCTTCTAGGACCCCTTTCAATGGTGGAGATAGGCTTCTAAGGGTTGGAATATGAGGGATCTAAAGGTAAGAGGGCTGGAAATGGAGCTTGCTTGGGAAGTCCATGGATAGCAATGGAAGTGAAGAAGAAGAGAGAGAAAGAGGTTGTAAGGGAGAGGGATGGGTGTGATAGGTGACTGATGAGTGTACTTGACTTGAGGGGTA
Organism: Magnolia kwangsiensis; assembly: GCA_037074715.1. NCBI lineage: Eukaryota > Viridiplantae > Streptophyta > Magnoliopsida > Magnoliales > Magnoliaceae > Magnolia > Magnolia kwangsiensis. The sequence continues at coordinate 79,197,192 of CM073578.1, forward strand.
TGAGTTGTTTGACTTTGGAGAAAAGAGAGGTATGGGTATTGTACTTTGATTGATTGATGTAATGTTGGTTAGAGATTCTCTCAAAATTTGCAACGCGCGGCGTTTTCCTCGAGATGAATGCAGACCCACAACTCTTACCTTGCGTATCGCATCGGTGCGCAAAATGGAGCGTTGGAACCGCGGCAACGGCATGATTTCAAGGGTATAAGTCTCGGGTCGAGTCGACTCATATTGGCAGCACGCGACTTAGGGTCTCACACAAATGCTATCTATGTGTTGCGAGGCAACCGAATTCGACTGAGAGGACCACAGAAGCCCGCGGAACGGTACGGACTAGGATATGGGCCTTATACTTAGTATTTATATAGACAACCGTTTAATATGTTCCTAGACACAATATCGACAATGCTATATAAAAATCTCGAGTTAAACAAGGATAAAAAGTTAAGATTTAAGGCGAAGAATTCTTGAACCAATAATTTTAGCATATTTTGTGGACCCTAGCAAAGTATACTAGCTTTTTATTTCATGACTCTAGTAGATCTTCAATAATATAATTTTAAATTATTTAAGCATATATAAAATCATAAAAATTATCCATATGTATTATAACCATACATTTGAGCATGACCCATAGTATTATACAGTTATTTTTTACCTTGAAATTATTTTTTTCGTGATTTTTATAATAAAAGCTTCATTTTGATATAATTATTTGACATATAAACTTTTGGTATGGGTCACACGATCATGGTATGTACACACTCGATTTATACACCCTATTTCACATGAACGCATGTGTACAATCTTGGATGCACTGTCACCTCTACGAACACTTGTAATTTTTCTACAATTAATCATGGTCTCATTTTTACAAGATGACATAAGGTATAAATAATCTAATTATGTGTTTAGATCAAGAAGATTGTACTTGTGAGACCCACATCTTCATGGCACGTATGCACATATTGTTTGCACCCTCATCCACCATAAAATCTCACACCCTTAATATGAGAGTTATTGTAACACCTTGAACTTTTCAATACCCGAGTATTGAAAGTCCTCGGGTGTTACCATGAATTTAACCTATTATGTACATGTGTGCAGTACCAATCTAGCTAACCTAACCCTACATCCATCCTCCAACATGAATTTAACCGATTAAAAATGTTCTTCATCCATAAATCAAGTCATTCGACTATTGATCATGTGGTCTAACATATGTACATTCCCTTAACTAAATCGATGAATAACTATTTAACCATAATGATTTAGATGTAAGTTCTTTTATAAGAATTTTTTAGAAATTGGCATAAAACCATGTAGAACCATTAAATTTCACAAAACTCTTAGATCAACAATAATTATGGAAATGCCATTAACCTAGACCCTTAAATTCTAGATCACATAGTTTTCATGATCCACTTAATGAAAAATTTTATACCATGCCTATGTATCATAAATTAACCATACACATCGAATTTCGGCCTTTAAATCATTGTAAAAGTGGTCCAATTGACAAATCAGCCTGTAATCGTTGATTTTGGTGTCCATCGAGTGAAGAAACCTCGTGGGTAGTCGAGTAGGATACTTTCCTTCATATGAACAACTTGGATTGTCTATAATATAGACCAAGTGTGAAATATAAAGACCTCACTTTCGTAAGTTTTTCCTTAAGCGCGAAGTTATCCTTTCCTAACTTATCAACTATATGAAAACCTAGATCTTCAAATTTAACCACATCCTGCATCGAAATTCGAATTTGGATCACACATTGGCCTCACTTTTTTTTTTTTTTTTAACACACGCACACACACCCCCACACACTCACGCCACACGCACACCGTGGGATTTCACCACCATGGGTACTCGAACCCTTGACCCGGTGTTGAAACTCTAAGGAGTCTACCACCTGGGTAAGAGTAAGGACCCCACATTGGCCTCACTTGACTATGACATCATACAAAATTTGTACCCTAATCTATAATCCTGCACAGTTGAACGTTGAAGCCAGTTCTTTCCTTTTTGACGCAAAAGGTGATATTTCAGATGCTACCATCGATCAATCACCAAGTTTTGTTCAATTGTCTACCTATCTTGACTATACATTTCCTTCAAATTTAAAACTTAATTATTAAGTGTGGATCGTTAATTTAAATTAAGTCCATTTTGACACCTACTAGGAGACCTTTCAAGATAAGCTTATGTAGGATCGGATCTACTTCATATTTGGGCTCATGGGCCAACATGACTTGACTAGAGTAATGAATGAAATGGATTCTCCAAAAATTCATCATAGTGGGCCCCATTGATTCCGTACAACCAAACTAAAGTTAAATGAATTCCGGATGCTATAAGAGCATCTGAGATAAATGTGCTTGCGAGGAATTTACATAAATCCTTACAATAATTGTCACCCACACTTTCACAACATGTGACCCACTTAAGACTTAGATTGGGCTCATATTTGAGACCAAAACCGAAGGTAACATTGCAAATGTGATGAACAAGATGGATCTCTAAAAAGCTACCAGAAGCGGGTCCCACCAACCCCACGACAACCCATTTACGCATCCAAAGCTACCCTCACATACAGGCACGTATTTAAATGAAACTCCTCTCCCCAAATTTCTAATTTCCGAAGAATCATTTCAAAAGTGAATGTCTTCAACTGTTTCAAATCGTGTGGTCCACTTGAGTAATGGACTACCTCATTTTGAACCCTATGTCCTAACATGATATGGAGAAACAGATGGATGAAGAGGATCTTTCAAAACCCACCATGTGTGGACCCCACATCCTAATAGCACATGTGCACAGGACAGCGCACCTAAAGTGCACTGAACCACACGACTCGGTCAAACACACTTTGACCAAGGTTTCACGAAGGAGGATCCTCCTTTTATAAGTCTCCCGCCAAACCGTTGTCAAATGGAGACTCCCATTGCATACGTTGGTGGGCCACCATCACAGTGACCCACATTGATCTGAACTGATCACTAGATTCATAGGGAGAATCCGACCTATACCAGAGAGAGATCGGACTCCAGCGAGGGTCGGGATCCAATCCAAGACACACCTCTTCTGCACTCCTTCCGCAACAACAAAGAATCCGAGCGAGATCCGACTTCCACACGCAACACTTGGAGCCAGACCCCAATCCGAACCATCAAAAGCCTAGGAAGATAGGTTCCGATCCAACTCTGGCTGTCCGAAAAGAATGTTAAGGAGGAGAGATTATGGGTTTGCGCCATTTTCCCCTCAAGTAAACCACGCCTCTGAAAATTACATCCGCAAAAGCTCCGAAGATCTTGGGCGCGGAGAAGCAACGTGATCAAATCAAGATTTTCGTGGGCCAGGGGTCATCAATTAACGCAATCCAAGCCATTCAGAGGAGTCGATCAAATGGATAACAATGCCGATTAAAATCACCATTAGAATGGGACCAATATGTTGGCCAGACGCTTGACGTTGGACGATGATCTCAACGATCAGAAACCTCCACTTGATGGACCACCTAAATTACAAAGGAAAGAAAGAAAAATAAGAAAGAAAGAAGAACTAAAAGGAAATAGGAAGATTAATGGAACCCGCTGCCACTTCGCACCTCGCGTATCGCACCACCTGATCGCACTCCACCTGCGTTAGAAGTTACGCACAAGGCTTCTGAATCTAAAACACTATATAAGGAAGCCCACCCTCCTATTAGGAGGATGCACCCAGTAAAGGTTGGGTCGAGTGGGAACGAAAGGAAAGAAGAAAAGGTCAGTGAACACGCTGTACAATGACTCGCTGAGTCACCGAGGCGAGTCCAGCCCTATGTTCAGCCCGTCAAACCTCTGAGGTTAGTTGATCTATTTAATCCCTATTTTGAACTTCCATAGGAGACAAAATTCAACCAAAATCATCATCCAAACATTCAATCAAACTAGAAGTTCCAAAACATGGGTAGACTACGACCGAGTCATCTCAGCAACACTGAACTTGTTTCTTTTGGTCGAGATTTAGGCGTTGATCAAGGTGAGCCAACCATTACATGAAGAATCATGTTAAGTTTTAAATTGACAAATAATTAGTTTAACTTACACGTAGATTAAACCCTAATCATGTGGTTGGCATAAATCCATAGCTGAAGTTGAATTTAAAGTTCATGCATAAGTTCTAACGACATGAAAAGGCGTTGCAATGCAAAAGGTGAGGGTTTTTATAACGTCTTGAAAAAATCTGTACAAGGACTGGAGTACCACCTTAGGCAGAACTACCCGAGGACCGCATCCTATCGTATAATTTAGGTGAAATTTAGTTAAGTACTAAGCTAAATAATCGATGGATTAAGCTTGGGCCACCATTATCACAAATGAGAAGGCCTAAAAGCATGAGTACCACTGGCTCAATGCTGCCTTAAGACCTAGGAGAAATCCCCAGAGCCTGTTGCTCTCGGGAGTACATTGAAACCCCTTATCAGACCTGTACCGCGCATCGAGGGTCTGATGACTGCGAAACTATAGGACTATATCCATCCTGATGGGCTTGACAACCAACGAGGGAATCGAGCCTAGATGGTGTTCAGAAATGTCCAACTTGAGTCATGAGTGAAGTGCGTGAGAATCGTAAATACCTTTAGAAAACGAACTAAAACTTAAGTGAATTGGGTCATTCGCTCTTACGTGAATTTGAGGATTTCGGACCGTCAGTTTCTAACCAAACGTCACCCATGGCGAAAGGAAATTTTTCTACACATATCCATATAACAGTGGCCCCGATTGAGTAAGTATGACCATTGATCTGATGTAGGCTTGAACAATTAATCGGCTTATCCGATCGAATCGAAATCATGTCCTAGCAAGGATCCATTGTCAGGTAACCTACCCTATGACCTAGATGGGTCGTGAGCCTCCATATGAGCCCTGTTCGTCAGAAACAGACACTCAAAAGGTACAAACTATGTATAAAGTGGCCCTAGGGCCATTTGCATCACCTCTAGGCTTATAAATAGCCCTTATTTCACCCCTCCTCTCTCATATACGAATTTCACAAAAACCCTAAGGGAGAGAGGAGAGAAAAGAGGAAAGTGAGGAGAAATTTTGGGAGATGGTTGCATGAATCCTCTCCCACGAATCCACACACCAAATCACTGCCCCGTTGTGCTCCCAAAACCTTTTTCGATTATAATTTTGGATAAGAAATCATAACCCTAATATCATTATAGAGATCCAGGATAGTTATTCGTCAACCTAGCTAACCTGTTTCGTCATTTAGGTGCCCAACGTTATATTTTCAAAAACGTAGAGTTTGGACTGAGTCCGAATCGAGTATTCCGACAAAAGGTGTGGACTATAAATGCTTAAGTTATGGTTATCAATGCTTTCATGTCGGCTAATGGTTTATGTCTGACTTGATTGCTACCGTATTATTTATTTTGAAGCAATACGTGTATATATTAAACCCGGTTACATACTCATACTTTGTAGGTTTGTGAAACACCCACATACTTAAATAGATATGTTTCAGACTTTCTCTTGCTTAATTTAATTATATCCGGAGTATGATATGTTGTTTAGTATAATCCCACGCATGCTTAACTCATTAACATGGACGAAATCTGAATGTCATCATCCATGCTGCATAAGTGAGGTTCTTAATATCGGGAGTAGAGCTTTGCTCAACCCTCGAAATTCGGGGCGTTATAAGTTAGTATCAGAGCATGATTTGAATTAAACTGGACATAGGTTATAGGTAACATGACGTACTCTAACTTAGGAAAGGGGCGATGAAATTTACAGACCACATTAGGATCCCAAAGTTTCACCGACAGGTGAGACTAAAAACGGTAATTTAGTCCACAACATATGACTGAGGGACTTAGATCCCGAGAAGTGACCTAAGTCGCCTCTGGGCCGTCAGTTGACGGGTTTGAGTCGTCAATTAATGAATTCCTAACCTGAGTCGGATCCAGTTGGCATAAATACATACACGTTGGACCACGAAAAAAGGACGCTATGGCCCTAAGGACCCAACCCAAGGAGTATGGTGGGTCCCTCCCACATGTGGGGGTCCACTTATATGACCCTACCACCCCTCCTTTTCACATTTCCACCCATTTCCATCCCTTTCCAACTCATCTCCTTCAAAATCTCACCTTTTACCACTTTATTCTTCAAATCTTTCTAGGTACTTTCATATTATATACAAATCTTAAAGCTCAAAGGATGAAGAACTATAATTAAACTAACATTTACTATAAATAGTAAAAATATAAATAAAATATACTTTTGACCATTAAACTTATAGAATTTTATAAAATAACTAGGTTATTTGGATAGAGCAGCTTCTCCTACCCCAAAATCATATATGGCACATCGAGTAAGTCATTATGGATTGAGAAATACACTCGTTTCAAAAATCAAGTGGCAGAACCACCATTAGGACCACCAGAGAGATCGACGGCGCACTGCCTCAGGCTCCAGCGAGTGGCGGCGCCACCGCTGGATTGGCAGCGCACCGCCGGATTTTTACGATTTTTTATGTTTTTTAACTAACTTCAAAAAGTCATATCTCCTCAATATTACTCTGATTTAGGTGATTCAAAGGCCAAATTGAAGATTGATAAGTATAGTTTCATATAAAAATAAGTGAAAAATAAAATAAAAATATTAATATAGTTAAATCTAGGATGCTTTGACAACTGTCCAACTTCTAGAATTTTAATAATTTTTCTACAACTCCAAATGAACTGAAATTTTGTGTGATGACTTTAAACTTAATGATAAAACACCATAAAAAATTTAAAAAAATTTCACTAACTAAAAATATAGAAAATGTTAAAAGAAATAAAGACATTATGGAATCATATAGAAAATCGTTAGTCTTAGACAATTAATACTTCCTGAATTTTTATAATTTTTATGGAACTTTGAATAAAACAAAATTTTATGAAATAAAAGTATATACACACACACACACACACACACACACACACACACACACACACACACACATACATGCATACATATATTTTTGTTTAAGTTATTTTCGTGCAATTAAATTAGGACCCTTAAGTAGGATTGATTTTCATATATTTTTATTTCCGTAAACTCATGTTAAAGGCGGACTACAGTAAAATATTATAAGTTTTTTATTCTCTTATGAATTTAAGGTTCATACCGCATTAAGGAGATGTCCCTCCATTTTCTTTTTCCGCGGCCTTATGTTGCTAACATTCCAAACCTCTGAAATATTTTAGAATTCTCGATTCTTCCTTCGCTCTCGAAGTTAATGAAACCGATGTGTAGTCTGCTCATAACCCATGAGTCATAAGATCGAAATGGTGATATACATATAAAATTTTATACTATTAGAAACCATTTTAGGATAATCTTTGACCATAGGCATATTAAGATATTTATTAACCCCTACCTTGGACATAAATTAAAATAAGGACTCTCTTAGACCAAGACCCAAAGGATCAACCACCAGCCCCTGCACGCTATTTCAGCCCCTCCTTTAAGATTCGTGGCATCGACACAACCATACAACTGACCTCCTGTATCTCGAAATAGGCTGTCACAACGACCTATAACAGCGCCGTTTAACCGCCCGCAACAGGCTCGCATACATGCACTCACTGTCGAAACATCTGAATCAATGGTTATAGTACCGCTAGCCTTTGAGGTCACTGTTCACATACAAGGTACACCTGTATTCCTGTTGGTAGACACTGGGTCTACATTTCAATGATAGCATGCTTTACAGTAAAGCAATTAGGGTTGGACACAACCCCTATGGTTAGGGTGAGAGTCATCACTGCAGTAGGGACCTTCTTAGATGCCACTAAGCTTTGTAAAAGTTGCTCGATAGACTTAAGGAGTAGAGTAGTGTGCATTGACCTGTTTGTGACCAAGATATATCATTACGATGTCATCCTCGACATGGATTGACTCACCGAAATTGTAACGCCCTGAAATTTGGGGGTCGAGCATAACTCAGCTCCCGAGTTCCAAAACATCACTTATGCAATATAATGAATGATAATTATATGTTGTCTATGTTAGTGCATAAAACATGAGATAGATCAAGCCAGATCAGCAGACATAATTCAGGGATATTGAGGTAAAGCAAGCGGAAGACTTAAATACATAAATAATTCAAAAATAATTCCCAAATGATGCATGCTCTGCCCAGGAAAATATATACAACTGTGTCTCAAATACATATATCAACTGTGTAAAATAATCCCATACATATCCCAAAAATTTTCGCTGGTCAGGACGAGGCTCACATGAACCCGCCTGAGAACTGCATATACGAGAACGCCTCCTCATCCTCATCAAAATCTGGCTCTGGCTCGCCAACATCGCCATCACCTGTAACTAAATCAGAGTCTGGTTGGTGTTTAAGCACCATCCCAGAATATGAGAGTGAGTGATCAACTCAGTGGTACTATATAGCAAAGGTTAACATGTCGTCAATCCAATCAAGCAGTAATGATAAGGCAGTAAAACCAAACATGTCCTAGATACTCTTGTTAATGCACGAATGTTATGAAGAATGATGCATGCCCTCACCACAATCCCCTCTCCGATATTATCTAACGATTGCGGCATGAATCACTTCCTCAGTGCTCTATCACCAATCCCGTTAGCACATGCAATGCGATGAAATGAGCATGCTTACCAAGTTCTTATTAGTTTTTTTCATACAGCAGGATTGGAAAGTTAAGACATCTCCCTTATATAAATTTCCAAACATTGATCCATTCTAAGGTCGTCAGTCCTAGGAATTCTCATACGATCTTATGGTTCTAGGTCGCTGCAAGGGCTGTCAGGGCTGTTACGCGCAATCGTTACACCACTCCCCCATCACCAAATCAATACAGGCCTAATTACATCTTCAATACTGCAACAAGACTCGTCGTCCTTATGCAGTGTCAGGATATACTCGAGGTCACTACAGAGGGCTCGTCACCAATCAATGTAGGCCGACAGCAAGAATATAGTGTCCCATACCACCATAATCTACTCACGAGAATAAAGTGTTCACTGGTCACTACGAGGAGGTTTGTGGCCCCAGCGTAGGCTGACAGGTCGATCACGGTGACCCATACCACCATGTCATGCTCATGAGTCTTAGGGGTTCACGGTACCATGGTTAACGGGAGTTTCTCTGGTAAGCTCAATGCCTTAGATTCAAACAGTGGCGACCAAACATGGTAAATAAACATCAGTCAATCGGGTTAGTTGATAAGTTCAACTAGGCCAAGCGCACGTTGAGTTGAATGACATGGAATGCATAAGCACTCTGTGTGGCCTAACCACTGTCGAACATCCTAAGCACGACTCAGATTCGTTAAAATCACCCTGTGTGGTGAAAACGACCTCAACCACCATTTGGAGTACAATTACCTATTACTTGGACTGTAGCATAGCCCCATTCATATACAAATTCCATAACAGGCATATGAGTCATATCCTATAATCATATGGACATTCATGAAGTATTACTTAAATGTAAATACAGTACATGGAGGAAATCATGCACATCTTCAACATGATAAATCTAAGTACATAATCCATAGAGAAAATCATACACTCAAGTATGGTGATGGAGATTCATGCCTCAACAACCTTACTAATCACATTTTTACTAACTACTAACTCATTTATGCATTTAAACAAACACTTAGATTACACTATTCAACATACATCATGTATGTCAATGCCAATGCATATTAGGGCAAGTCCTTTCACCAAGGAGTTGCTGCATACATATCAGGCATATAACAACGACAAATAATCATGGCAACCAAAAAAACAGATTCCATACATATATAGGTATTCTAACATATTCATTAAATACGCTATTTACAATATAAAGAATACATATAAGGAAGTCAAAACGGATAGCGCATTTGGCATGTGTAACGGCAATCACAACATGAATAAATCATTATCTAACATTGAAAGTGTTGAAAACCATAACCTAAACGTATATAGTCCGCACCTTAAACCAGAAAATGCATATAAGAGGTGATTCAGACGATAAGTCTTCGTCAACGGCGGATACGCTACCTATGACATGAAATAGGTTAGCTAGAACTTCACTACAACTAGTCTAAGCTTCAAAACAGGTTAGGGTTAGCTTAACTTACCCAAAACAGAATCAGAATTACCGAAAAAATGATTCAGATAGGCAAGTTAGATGAATAGATGGACTAGGAAGAATTCTACGGAGATTCGACAGATTCTCCCACACTTTCTCTCTCTTTTCTCTCTCTTGGAAACATAGGGTTTAGGAAATTCGTATGGGATTTGAAACTAAGAGTTTAAGGCCTATTTATAAGCCTAAACATGATAAAAACAGACTTAGAGCTAAGGTATACTTAGGTTATAATCAAATCGGGCCTGTTCCGATCCAACGGAACACTTCTAGAGGTCCTCTTATCAAATGCGGTCGGACTGAAGCTCACTAGTATTGGATCTTTAGTAAGTTAAGTTTTCAGTCCGATCGGGTTTATAGATCGTCCGTGGTGGACCAGCTTCAATTCAACGGTTATCGACATTCGATCAGGGCTACAATTACTTTGACATGAAAGGGCCAACTATCCTGATCCGAGGGTGAATTTGGGTCGAAATCTAACAGTCAGAATGCTTAAAACTAACGCGCAAGAAAAACATTCTAGACTACTTAAAAAGATATTTAATTTTCTAAAAATCTACCGTTTCTCACTCTCTTCACTCAAGACTCAATAAAATGGTCTCAGGACATCGTTTGGGCTTGATTTTCGAAATGAAAGTCAAGTCTAACTAAACGGTCATAATGGTCTAAGATCATGGATATCATATTTTTGGCGTGCGGTCTAGATCCAATATGAAGTTACAAAGCAATCCAGGGAGTAAATGGGTTTAGAGTTGGATCCTAAATTTTAGGGTACTATAGCGTCAATGATTCTATAGGTTTTAGGTCATACAGATCATATTGAAAGCTATCGGTGCTAATTTCACATGCAATCTAGTTTAGCGCTAGCTAAAACACATTAAAATTCTAAGGGATCAAGGCCAAAATGATTTCTACTGAAGGTGGTACTCGAGTCTAAGCACGGATTTTCTAAGTCGTTACAGAAATGAAGGCAGAAATTGACTATGAAACCAGATTGGTGACAGCCAATGGGCCCGAGGGCACGACCTTCACCTTTCCAGTTCAAGTCAGTTGTGCTTACTGCATTCATTGTTACACCTCCTTATTGGAAAATTGTCATTGTCCGTCACTTAGGGACATGCCAGTAGTCGAAGATTTCATGGACGTGTTTAGAACGATCCCTGGACTACCTCCTCAGCACAAGATCGACTTTACCATCGACCTTGTGCCAGGTGTGACACGTATCTCCTTACCGACATACCGCATGCCTCCATGTGAAATGGAAGAATTGAGGAAGCAGATAGACGATTTATTGGACTCGGGATTCATTTGGCCTAGTGTAACACCCCGTACTTTCTAGTACTAGGGTGTTACCTTATAACCTAACTTAATATAAGTATAAACCTAGACTAATTGAACATTTCCCTTTATTATAGCCACATCAAGGGAGATTCCAGTAGAATTAATCATGGATCTGAAGAATGGACCATGCTTTTACATCATAACGACCTAAGAGCTCAAGAAGGACCCAATCTTCATCTCATCTACATCTATAAGAGACTTGAATGCTCAATTAAATCTACTATAAACACTCACCTCAAATCAGTAAACGTAAAAATGAGTTTAGATGATTTAAACATTACTAACCGTCGAATCAAGATTAAACTAATGATTCATAGATTTGATCCTCACCACTGGGTTATATGACCCTAAAATTTATCATAGATTATCACTCAAAATAGAGCCTAAAATGCTGGGACCATCGATGTTCAAATTCAGTTCGATCCGACCATTAGAACCACCTGTAAGTGTTAACAAAACCATCGTCGGATTAACAACAAACTATACTTATTACTGATCAACCCCCAAATGAGACCCATTAAAACCTTGGATCAACAAACTATACTTATTAGTGATCAACCCCCAAATGAGACCCATTAAAACTGTAAACAAATAGTTGACGGGCTAAGGCAAATTAATGGTGCAGATCGCACCATTCATCACAAGGGACCCATTCTTGGTCAGTGTGGGTGCACAGAACCATGTGCACCCGCTATGATTGGGACCGCACGCTTAGTCAAAGCGTGTCTAACTCTGCAATATCCCAAAAAATTGGGATTTCTACCCATCTTTCCCGCCTGACAACTAGTTTAAACGGACAACGCCTGTGTGTGGCTGATGTGACCCACCATCATGATCATCTCGGATGATCCAAACCATCCATTGTGTTTAGGACGCGGCCTCGACCAAACTCTAAAAGGACTCACACGCCACTTCACACATGTATGCGCACAATTGCAGACTCAAGGCGAGTTGTGTGTGGCAACTCTTTTAAAAATGAAACCTCCGCTTTTGTGAGGATGAGCTGGCATCTCAAGTGGGAATGTCTCCCTCCATCTCGACTCTCCACCTTAATCAATCCAAACCCTCCAATCTCATCCCGTTATTAGGGCTTTCACTACTGTTAATGTGAATTTTTGATAAACTCTACGCTCTTCTCATCTCTTACCTACATAATATCAGATACAAAGGGGACCCTGGCTAGAGCCGGGGAACCTCCAATGTTTAAGTCAGTTATCAAGGATGATAGCAAGAACTTTTTGGGTTGGATTCTCCGTACCTTTCACCGTGATCGAGATGACTATTTATAGGCGTGGAAAAACCCTAACGTGTGGGGATTCTCTTCCCATCTTTTCAGAGATTTGATTTTCTTGGCTGATTTCACTCGATCTTAAGATCCTCGTTTAGATTTTCAAGACAATATTATGCATTGACCCGTTGCATGAGCGCGTTAAGTTCTATTTCTTCTGAGTGTTTTCGAACCTGAAGAGATTTGAAGTTGAAGTGCTTGATGTAATCCTTCAGTAGCTCTCCTTCCTTTTGAACTATGTTGTTCAGGTGTGTGGGTGCCTTCAGTTTCTTTTTTCCAACGATAAAGTTGGTGAGGAAGGCATCGCTGAGTTCTGTGAAAGAATTGATAGACTTTGGTTTTAACTATTTGAACCAAAGCCGAGCCACGTCCGTCAACGTGAGGGAGAAGGCCTGGCACATAACAGCGTTCGAGGCATCATGTTACTCCATATAAGTTCTAAAGCATTCAATATGCTCAGTTTGATCAATTTTTCTGGAAAAAGGAGTAATCTGGGGTAGGCGGAACCTCTCCGGTAACCGAGCCCGCATTACTTCATCCACAAATGGAGAAACTTTTTCCTCGAACTTGGTTGGGTATGTATTCCGACCTTGCTTCATGTTCGCCATCTCTCTCGCCATTTCTTCCAGAACTTCCTTTTTGAAGTCTTGGATATCAGCTCTTCAGGGCTCTGCGCTTTCTGTCATTTCTTCCATCGAAAGCCGACTGCGCCTTCTTTGATTTATTCTATGACATAAATCAGAGGGGGACAATACGGCTGTGGCTGAACGAACTGGCACCGGTTCATTCAGACCTTGGTGCTGACTCGGCTGATGGAGCGATCGTGGAGCAGTAAGCTGAGCACTGGATGTTGGCGGGGGAACCTGCATTGTCCCCTGATGTGACTGCATTTGTTGATTATACAGCTGCTCCAACATCTGCTCATGACATTCATATCAGATCGCATCTCTTGAACCTCTCGATCCAGCCACTCATTCCCTCGATTCTGCCGACTGCTGGTCACTACAGATGCTGCTGGCGGTATCGCTGGTGGGGCTTCTTGAGCCACGCTGGCAGTAGCTTCGCCTACTTCATTTTGATCCACTCTTCTAGTTCTTTCCATTAACCCTTGTGAACCTATTTGTTAACCCTTTAGATAGAGCGTGAAAAATGGCTTTTTGCTCGTGTTCCCACAGACGGCGCCAAACTGTTGATGTGAATTTTTTATAAACTCTACGCTTTTCTCATCTCTTACATACATAATATCATATACAAAGGGAACCCTGGCTAGAGCTGGGGAACCTCCGATGCTTAAGTTGAATAGCGGTGAAGACCGCTTGAGTTGAAGTAGGAATATGCCAATATGTCCTAAAGGGGGGTGAATAGGACTTAATAAAGATTTATGAGTTATATTAAAATCCTATCACTTTAATCCTAACAGGTATGCAATTTTCAGGATTACTCAAATGTAACTCTACTAGCTTCCAAGCCCAGTAGAGGATCCAATCATAGAACTATTCAATTAATAAGCATGAAGCAATTATAGTCTATGATGGATGTGATTGTGTGTGTGAAGTGTGAGCAGATATGAATGCAATTAGCATAATCACTCAAATGATCAAGCACAAGAATCAATCACAGACACATTCATTTTTATAGTGGTTCGACTACTTGTTACTCCATTCCCGGCTGCCACACTCAACCCTTGAGTGTACCGAATTTCACTAAGGAGGTTTCCCAGGGTTCACCTCAAACCTAAGATTTTCAATCAGGTTCACCTTCAACCTTTACAACCTACACAAATGCTGACTATTTATGCTCTCACGAGCAAGGGTCAACACATAGCACCCAGTTTAGGCACACTGGCCAAGGATCTTACCCTAAGACCCTAACAAAGGTTTTACACGGTTCACCTCATAACCTAGAGTTTTACTGGTTCAATCCTAACCAGATATTTATGCCCACACAGAGCAAGGGTCCACACAATGCACCCGACACGTACACTCCCGTCGGAGGCCTCCTATGAGGACTTCAAAGGGTGAGCAACACTTACGACCAAATCCTAAATAGGAAAGATCACAAGTGCCCTCTAGACTCTAGATACTTACAAATAAGTTGATGAGTCCCTTTTAACACAGTGATGAAGATCTCCTTCTTGTTGATGAAGATTCTTCTGCTCCCTTGATCCACAACACAAAGGATGTACCAGTACTAGGCTTCAGGTCGGGTCAAGGTTATGATAAAATTTCACTCTCTAAAGATTTTTCTATTAGGAACATAGAGTGATTCCAATCATCTATGCATTCAAGGCATCCCAGCTTAATGATTTTCTATTAAGGTAGTAGATGGAGGATCCTTAAATGCAGAAGTTCATTCCCCAATCCACTTTATTGAATATCAATGATGAGGGTGAATTGGAGGATGAACTCCCTGAGAGAAAGGGCTTAAGATAAATGATATAAAGTTTAAAACACTCAGAAGCACTCTCTTCTTTCTCTACCAGCAATAAAGACAAGCCTCTCTTTAAATAGACAAAAGGTTCCAATGGATATAAAACGGTCATATTTATGACAGAGTTCGATATCATCGAGCAAGAGTCGATGTGATCGAGCGTATACTCTCGATTGTATCGATGATCCACTCGATGGCACAATCTTCATGTCATTCACTTTTAAAATCTTTTGCTGGCTTATCGAGTGGATCGATACAGGTGTCGATGTTATCGGATTTTGAACTCCGATTCCATCAATACTGGGATCGAGCTATCGACATTTGAAGTATGAGAGAGACTAGCTTAGAAATATTTCAGGTTTCTAAGATATGATCGGGGAACAACCGATGTCATCAAAATTTGTATATCGATGATATCGGAGTCCATGTCGATGAGATCGATAAATCGTATAGATTTACCTATAAGCTTGCTGGACAGTTTGTGTTTGGTCTCGATCCAATCGACTAGGCCTTGATATGATCGACATATGAATATCAATTTCTCGACTGGCCCTCCGATCAAAGTTAAAAATAACCTGAAATATTTGCTGAAAGAAACATGCGCCCACTATCGATATGATCGAATGACTTCTAATATGATCGATATTTGAATTTAGATTGAATCAGACAATCATCGATATTTCGAAGCTTATAGTAGTTTTTTTTACAAAAACAGGGGCGCCGAAAAACCGCATGTTGATAGTATCGATCCACTTTCGATGGGATTGATATTCGAATATCAATGATATCAATTGAGATTTCGATATGTAGATAAATCATCCAGATGAATGTTTGATTGCTGGACACTTTTTGTCCTCACTCGATTGTATCGATTGAGATGTTGAGGACATCGACAGAGCAGGTCGATCATATCGAACTGTGAATCGATACAATCGAAAGGGTAAGAAAACTTTAAGATTTTCCTGTTTGGTAAAAAGTTTTCTTATAATAAAACCCTAAGGTGTTCTACTTAGTTTTAAGTATTTTAATCACCTGATGTTTTGGGACATGGGAGGTGAGGTTATGATTTACCTATGGCGAGCTTCCACACATCCAGTTGAGGCAGAAACTTGAATTGATCTTCCTGTTAGACGTTGTTGTTTGACTGACTCAACTTACACTGTAATTGATAAACCAGGGCACTAGTAGGTGCACTTTCAATCTCTCTCTTTGTCAATTACGTGACAAAATACCCAAAACACCCTAAAAAAAATATCTAGAAAGATACATCCTAAATTGTGTTTACATGCATTAACATAATTTTACAAATTCTAATCCATTCATGTACACACCCATAATTTACTCCCCCTTACTGTAAAAACCCCTTTCTTGGTGCAGCTGCTCCCCCTTACACCTGCAACTTAGAAGAGCACAAATATTCAATTTTTCATAGGGGTGTTTGTAATTTTTCTCCCCCTTTTTGTCAGTCGTTGGCAAAGGTATAATAAGTGATATTGACTGAAGAGTTTAAACATATGAGAGAACCACAGTCAGATAGAGGTATATAGATTTTCAACAGCAAAAGCATACATCAATGAAGGCAGGAAGCAAAATAGATGAAGCAATCAGCACAGTCAATGTATAAGCAATAGGAATGGCAATGAAATAGGAATTATATGCAGCCATATCCAATCAGTATCCTAAAAAAAAAATATACTTCCACAGACAGCAGTAGAATGAGATTTGTCCAGAGAAAAATACTAACACAATAGCAGACGCGTTGGATATTCAAAGGACAATTAGACTGATGCTTAATGTCTTCGAGGAAGATCATTCGTGAACAAGTCTACCATTTGCTGAGTAGTTTCCTGAAGGACATCAAGCTTCGAGCTTCTCTTCAATTATAGTGAGACGCCTTTCACAATTGTTCAGACGGTCCTCTATACCAACCATCCCATTGAGTAGGTGACGTTCAAGGTGATGAGCTAGGCGATTTGTAATCGACTCAGGAATGACCAATGGCATGCGATTTGATCCTCCATGTGTAGGCTGCATTGTTGGTGAAGCATGTTGGACGGCCCTTGGTATAGAAAGACTATGCCGGGAGGGAGACAAGGAAGGACAAAATCGTTGTGCCATCAGCGATGCATCACTATCAAACCATGCTTCAGGATGCACTTCATCAGATGTGACAGGAAGCCCTGCATGATGTGTGAGTTTGCATATGAGCACGGGAAAGGGAAGTGTCTCCCCATGATGTCCTTGGATTACATGAATGATTTGCTTAAGGAGGAGAGTTGGCAGGCACACTTGATTCTCTTGATATACATCATAGAGTACATTGATCACAGATGGAGAAAGATGATCACCATTTACATCGCAGGGATACACATTTGACCAAAAAATGCTATGAAGAATTTTGAAGGTAGGTCCAAGATGGTTGATACGCAGCAAATTTTCATCATTTCGCGGAACTGTAGTCCCTTGGCACAATGCACGGGTTATTTCTCCCCATACCCCCAACCCATTGAGATTTCGGTTGGTTACTGGAATTCTAGTGACCTTCAGATCGAGGATTTTGCCAAGGTGACTGGAGTGATAAGCTTTGAGTAATGTGCAAGAATAATTCGAATGCTGGTGGGATCTTCACAAATGACATGGCAATGTTTGAAGAATTCATGGATCACACCCAGTTGGTACGATCCTCCAAGATTTAGAATATTTTGCCAACCGATTACTTCCAGAAGGAGGTCAACTCCAAAAGGCTCAATGACACTATTGAGCACTAATCGTTCAGTGATGACAGACGGACAACCTTCCTTTGGAGTAGGTTGATGCCTACTAGAATTTGATTGCATGCTTTTCTCCTCTAAATATTGAAAGTGAGCCTTACCTTTCCCTTTGATCATGTTTTGAATAGGTGAGATGTTGATAGGAATTGGAAGAGGTATTTAGAGAAGGGAAGGATATGAGTTCGAGTGCGCCCTTCTCTTTATATAACAGACTTATTGATTATATCGATCAGTTATCGATAGCATCGTCATGACTTTCACCAAAAGTTATGCTGACAGTTGTTGGAAAACAGCAGTCCGATGGAATGCAGTTCAAGGAACCGTCGATTGCATCGATGTACCATCTCGATGGAATCGATTATAAAATCAAAACTGCACAGATATTATCGAGGCTGTAAGAATTTTGACATTTGTTCATCATCAGCATGGCCATGAATATCTCAGACCTTAAGATTTTCCAGTGTGTACCATAGTTCCTAAGATATTATTAATGCGAATAAACGCCAATTGACTTTTGGAGGTCACAGAACCTGTTTGTGTCAAGAGTCTTTGTAAAAATATCAACAAGCTATTTTTCAGTAGTTACGTAATCCAACACAATGGTCTTTTCTTCAACTAGTTCTCGGATAAAATGATAACGAAATTCAATATGCTTGGTCCGAGAGTGCTGAACTGGATTCTTCGAGATATTTATAGCACTAGTATTGTCACAGAAGAGACTCATTGTGGATTGTGTAATCCCGTAGTCAAATAGCATCTGTTTCATCCAAAGGAGTTGAGCACAACAGCTACCCGCGGCTATATATTCAGCCTCCGCAGTGGATAATGAGATTGAGTTTTGTTTCTTGCTTTTTCAGGAAACTAAATAATTTTCAATATAAAAGCATCCACCACTTGTTGATTTTCGATCATCCAAATTTTCAGCCCAATCAGCATCTGAATATCCTGTAATAATGGTGGAGGTTTCATATGGATACCATAGTCCAAAGGTGGTAGTCCCTGCAACATACTTGATAATCCTTTTAACCGTTGTTAGGTGAGATTCCTTAGGATTCGCTTGATAACGAGCACACACACCAATGCTAAAAGATATATCTGGACGACTAGCAGTGAGATATAGTAGACTTCCGATCATGCTTCGATAGAGATGTTGGTCCACACTTTTGCCGTTAGTATCTTTTGAAAGTTTTAGAGTAGTACTCATAGGCGTGTGATAAGTGCGACCAGACTCAAGCCCAAATCTTTTCACTAAGTCTTTTGTATACTTGGTTTGATTTATGAAAATTCCATCATCCAGTTGCTTGACCTGTAACCCTAAGAAGAAGTTCAATTCACCAACTATGCTCATTTCGAATTCTGATTTCATGAGGTTAGCGAATTTGGATGCCTCATCTCCGCATGTTGATCCAAACACTATGTCATCCACATAAATTTGTGCAATAAGCAATGAGTTCTTTGTTCTCTGGGTGAATAGTGTCTTGTCTACACTTCCTCTGCGGAATTCATGGTCTAAAAGAAACTTCGTTAATCGTTCATACCAAGCACGTGGTGCTTGTTTGAGACCATACAGAGCTTTGTTCAAATGACAAACATGATGGGGATGCTTAGGATCTGAAAATCCTTTTGATTGTTCCACATATACTTCTTCGGCAAGATCCCAATTAAGAAAGACACTCTTAACATCCATTTGAAATAATTTGAATTTTAGTGCGCATGCAATGAACATAAGAATTCTAATGGACTCTAGACGTGCGACAGGGGAAAATGTTTCATCAAAATCAATTCCTTCAATCTGTGAGTATCCCTGAGCAACCAATCTTGCTTTGTTTCTAATTACATTCCCTGATTCGTCAGATTTATTTTTAAAGATCCATTTTGTTCCAATGACATTAGTATCATTTCGTCTAGGAACCAGTTTTCACACATCATTTCTCTGGAATTGTTGAAGTTCTTCTTGCATGGCATTTATCCAATATTCATCTTAAAGAGCTTCTACAATATTCTTGGGTTCAATCTTTGAAGTAAAATAAAAATGACTATAAGCATTGTCTATCTTTCGTCTAGTTCTTACACTGTCATTAGGGTCTCCAATAATTTGCTCTCGAGGGTGATTCTTAATAACGGGTATGTCAGATGATTGCTAAGGTTCATTCAATAATGAAGATTTTTCATCTGATTTTTTCAGTATGCATGAATCTACATCATCTTCTATCTCATTTGCAGGGGAATTCACATCTTGACGATGATCATCAATTACCACTTTCACAGATTCTTGAATAATAAGAGTTCTTAAGTTGTATACTCTATAAGCACGACTATTCATGGCATACCCTAGAAAAATCCCTTCATCACTTTTGGATTCAAACTTCCCTAAGTGATCCCTGTCCCTCAAAATGTAGCATTTACTACCAAAGACCCGAAAGTATTTCACATTTGGTAGCTTCCCATACTATAGTTCATATGGAGTTTTGTTCAGACCTGCTCTAAGATATACTCTGTTTATGATGTAGTAGGCGGTATTCATAGCTTCTGCCCAAAAACTCTTTGCCATATCCTTTCCATTTAGCATAACCGACCCCATTTCCTGTAATACTCGATTTTTCCTTTTAGCAACACCATTTTGCTGTGGGGTTTTTGGAGTAGAAAATTCATGATGAATTCCTTTATCATTGCAATATTTTTCAAATTCATCATTTTTGAATTCACCACCATGATCACTTCTGATGCGTTTTATGTCATATCCTTTCTCATTTTGGATTTGTTTTGCCAAGACTACGAATTTTCCAAAGGCATCAGATTTTTCTCGAAGAAATGCAACCCAAGTAAATCTAGTATAGTCATCTACTACCACCAGAAAGTATCTTTTCTTGCAATGACTTTTCACTTTAGTAGGACCTACCAGATCCATATGCAACAGATCCAAGGGCTTTGTTGTTGCTATGGTGGTTGTCTTTTTATGTCCAACTTTTATCTGTTTTCCTTTTAGACATTCCACACATACTACTTTTTCTTCTTTTCTAATTTTGGGAAACCTCTAACCAAGTTTTTTGAGCAAAGTTTAGCTAAATTCTAATAATGAACATATCCCAACCTTTGATGCCATAACTTGGATTCATTCTTTACAGCCATATTACACTTTATGGACAACCCATTTTCGTTGGTACTCTCAATGATATAATAGTTATCACTAGTGCATAAACCTTTTATGAGAGATTTTCCTGTATGATCTACAATTCTACACGCATCTTTTGAGAAGGTGACCAGATGTTCCTTTTCACAGATTTGGGTGATACTGAGGAGATTATGTTTCAGACCTTCTACACAGAGAACATCATTAATTTTTAGAAGACCTGGTACTGCTAGTGTTCCTTGTCCAATGATTTCGGATGAGCTACCATCTCCAAATGTGACCGATCCACCATCGAAGTTTGAATATTTACAAAAGTGAGTACGATCACCAGTCATGTGTCTGGAACATCCACTATCAAGATACCACTTCGAACTATTACCAGCTTTGAGAGCGATGTGGATTACAAGGCAATTATTTTGATCTGTCATATCCTCTGAGACTTTCTTGATCATGATTCCAACTTCAGTCAAGATCACTCTCTAGGCGGTGAATCCCTTAAAGAGAGACCCGCTCTAATACCAATTGAATAGCGGTGAAGACCGCTTGAGTTGAAGTAGGAATATGCCAATATATCCTAGAGGGGGGTGAATAGGAATTTTTAAAGATTTATGAGTTATATTAAAATCCTATCACTCTAATCCTAACAGGTATGAAATTTTCAGGATTAATCAAATGTAACTCTACTGGCTTCCAAGCTCAGTAGAGGATCCAATCACAGAACTATTCAATTAATAAGCATGAAGCAGTTATAGTCTATGATGGATGTGACTATGTGTATGAAGTGTGAGTAGATATGAATGAAATTAACATAATCACACAAATGATCAAGCACAAGAATCAATCACAGACAGTCATTTTTATAGTGGTTCGACTACTTGTCTACTCCACTCCCGGCTGCCACACTCAACCCTTGAGTGTACCGAATTTCACTAAAGAAGATCTCCTTCTTGTTGATGAAGAGTCTTCTGCTCTCTTGATCCGCAACACAAAAGATGTACCAGTACTAGGCTTCAGGTCGAGTCAAGGTTATGATGGAATTCCACTCTCTAAAGATTTTTCTATTAGGAACATAGAGTGATTCCAATCATCTATGCATTCAAGGCATCCCAGTTTAATGATTTGCCATTAAGGTAGTAGCTGGAGGATCCTTGAATGGGGAAGTTTATTCCCCAATCCACTCTATTGAATATCAATGATGAGGGTGGATTGGAGGATGAAATCCCTAAGAGAAAGGGCTTAAGATAAATGATATGAAGTTTAAAACACTCAGAAGCACTCTCTTCTTTCTCTACCAACAATAAAGACAAGCCTCTCTTTAAATAGACAAAAGGTTCCAACGGATATAAAACGGTCATATTTATAACAAAGTTCGATATCATCGAGTAAGAGTCGATATGATTGAGCGTATACTCTCGATTGTATCGATGATCCGCTCGATGGTACAATCTTCATGTCATTCGCTTTTGAAACCTTTTGTCGGCTTATCGAGTGGATTGATACAGGTGTCGATGTTATCGGATTTTGAACTCCGATTCCATCGATACTGGGATCAAGCTATCGACATTTGAAGCATGAGAGAGACTAGCTTAGAAATATTTCAAATTTCTAAGATATGATCGGGGAACAGCCGATGTCATTGGAATTTGTATATCGATGATAACGAAGTCCGTGTCGATGGGATGGATAAATCGTATAGATTTACCTATAAGCTTGCTAGATAGTTTATGTCCGGTCTCGATCTAATCGACTAGGCCTCGATATGATCGACATATGAATATCAATTTTTCGACTGGCCCCCCGATCAAAGTTAAAAATAACCTGAAATATTTGCTGGAAGAAACATGCGCCCACTATCAATATGATCGAATGACTTCCGATATGATTAATATTTGAATTCAGATTGAATCGGACAGTTATCGATATATCGAAGCTTACAGTATTTTTCTTTAGATAAATAGGGGCGGTAAAAAATTTCCTATCGATTTTATCGATCCACTTTCGATGGGATCGATATTCGAATATCGATGATATCGATTGAGATTCCGATATATTGATAAATCATCTAGATGAATGTTTGATTGTTGGAAACTTTTTGTCCTCACTCGATTGTATCGATTGGGATGCCGAGGACATCGATAGAGCAGGTCAATCCTATCGAACTGTGAATCGATACAATCAACAGGGTAAGAAAACTTGAAGATTTTCCTGTTTGGTAAAAAGTTTTCTTACAATAAAACCCTAAGGTGTTCTACTTAGTTGTTTTAATCACCTGGTGTTTTGGGACATGGGATGTGAGGTTATGATTTACCTATGGCGAGCTTCCACACATCCAGTTGAGGCAGACACTTGAATTGATCTTCCTGTTAGGCACTGTTGTTCGATTAACTCAATTTACACTGTAATTGATAAACTAGGGCACTAGTAGGTGCACTTTCATAAGTCAGTTATCAAGATGATAGCAAGAACTTTTTTAGGTTGGATTCTCCGTACCTTTCACCGTGATCGAGATGACTATTTATAGGCGTGGGAAAATCCTAACGTGTGGGGATTCTCTTCCCATCTTTTCAGAGATTTGATTTTCTTGGCTAATTTCACTCGATCCCGGGATCCTCGTCTAGATTTTCAGGACGATATTATGCATTGATTTTCTCTCACTCAGCTCGGCCGATTCTGACTCATGTGATGGATGAGTCTCGGCTGGCTTATAAGGACAAGCTTTTTGCCTTCTACCGGGTAGGAATAGACTCGACTCTCTTCCGTCATCCTTCCTTATCCCATAGCCGACATTACTAACTTGTTGGGTCAGTTTATTCTGTCGGTCGGATGGCTTATAGCTTTCTGGCTTTTAGTCGGCTCACGTAGATGCTGCTAACTCATCGACCGAGTTAACTTAAGCCATCTTACACTTTTGCCTCTTGGCCTTATGCACTGTTCTCTCGGCCTTGACTATTATCTCGGACAACTCAGGCAGTACAAGTAGGACTAACCTACTTCATATCCGAGTCTCTGGACTTAACATATTTTTTCCCAATAACTATAATGAGAAAATCGTCGCAACCTATAGACTTATAGCTGATTGAGTTTTCATGGTTGTCCATCCTAATGGGGGGTCCCACAAGGTCCTTATGACCCATCTGAGACACCCAAACGCATCAGATCGAAGGATCAATTGACCCTTGTGAAAGTGTCATGATTAGTCGATCATCGCCTCCAAAATGGTTGTGGAACCCATCTTCTTTTAAACCACAGCTAATCAGCTGATTCAGGGCCAATGTTATTAGGCGTCTATAAGACTAGAAATAGCTGGTTTTTAGGGCTTCCTTTCTAAAGATAGAAAATCCATAAGGATTAGAATGGGAACGCCGTTTCAGCTGTTGTAATGGGTGGAGCTATCTCGGTCCGAGTCATTGTACGTTCGAGTGAGTCCAGATCCGCACACCCCTTCAACAGAAAGAAAAGGAAAAGAAGAGGAGAAAGAGAACAGGAAAGAGAGAAAGAAGAAGGGAGAAAGGGAGAAGGAATGCGACTGAGGAGATTTTCAGCCATCTGTCCATAGATCTCACTGAGGGTGTTACTCGAGTCATC
This sequence comes from Magnolia kwangsiensis, assembly GCA_037074715.1. Classification (NCBI taxonomy): domain Eukaryota; kingdom Viridiplantae; phylum Streptophyta; class Magnoliopsida; order Magnoliales; family Magnoliaceae; genus Magnolia; species Magnolia kwangsiensis. The sequence continues at coordinate 79,221,892 of CM073578.1, forward strand.
AATCCAACACGTCAGGCCCTATTTCACCCAGCTCTTATCCCCATCTGAGCGTGAAAATCCCGATCTTCGACGCTTCCAACCCCCACCAGCAACCACCCAACATCCAGCTCAGGTAACAATGTTGGACCCATCCTCTGTTAAAAGGAAAGTTTCTCACTCCTCTAGTTGTGCTCACGCTCATCCAACTCAGTCACGAGTTGAGTAACTCAGCCCACATGTCTGGATGGAAACCCCATCTTGAAAACAGGGCTATGGTCAGTTTGCATCAAGCTAGAGGAAGGACCTCGAACCAATCTCCAATGCACTACACCCAGTGAGTTGAAGGAATCATTCGGGCTGAGTTGCCACTAACTCAGCAACTCAAGAACGTTTTAAACTCGATAAATCTAACTCGATAGGGCCTGGGAAGAAGGTTTGCCCATTCGACCTAAAGCCTAGTTTGGGGCAATCAAAATCTGCCCACCTCGGGGCTGACTCGACTCTTTTACCCATCTGAGCCAACACTATCCTCTTTACCAGACTGACTCAGTCAGGTTTTTCAGCTATGTCAGGCTTACTCCAACCAACGGTGGATGATTTGAGGGAGTCTTGGATCCAATGGATCATTAACCTGACCATATAGTTAATAGGGCACTTATAAACTAACTCCACTAGTTGTAGGTTGAGATGTTCATCCGAGTCAACTCGGTTCCAACTCACTAATACATTGCAATGTATCATCCAGGTGTCATTGGCAAACTGACATTCTTGGGAAATGCTCCCTAACAGTCAATCACAAATCAGACTCATCTCACAAGGAAATACAATTAGGAAGAGCATTCTCTCCATCCATTTTAAGTGAGGGATATCCCCCATGGCTTCTTCATTGCATTAAATTCTAAAAATAGAGTTAAGCTTGAATTTGTAGAGATATTAATTGTACATGTGTTAGTCTTACTTTCTTTGAATCAATCATGGGAAAATGTTTATATCTCATTACTCTAGGGTATCTCGTAGAAATTCACATTATACTCTTAGCCTAGTTATATGTACCTTTTAGTAAGTACTTTAAGAAGTAGTAAATCTTGCTTTCATTTAAATGGTAAGTTCACTCCATAATCCATTTCATATGCTAGAACCATTCTATTTTAATTCTAATCCATATGAAGTCTTGGAGTAATACGCTATTTCGTTCATTCTTAATTTGTTGTGTGTAATATGAGCTAATGTATAGATGTCTATTTATTTGAGTTCTATATGTGACGAACATGTGATTGGAACTTAGTATAGCACTCTCTAAATCATGTTAGTAATGGTCCAACTTAGAGTTATATTCTACCAAGTAACGACACATGACATGATGTAGCAATCTATTAACCATGTTGTATAATGAGGCCTAAGTGTGACATGCCACCTTTGGAGGGATGTCATGAGAACTTGGTAAGATATGCTACATTTATGGGCCTCAGTTGAACCTTGATCATGTTTGTGAGAATAATCTTGTCAGTCCTATGAAATGTAGGTGAGCATCATGATGCATGACATTTACGCATGACATGCGAGCTTTTCCAAGTGCTTAATGTAAGCCACACTCTGCTCAATTTACTATTAAATCAGTTGAATGATCAAAGTTTGTGCATTTGAGCCACTTTAGGCGCTCTTATTTTACATGAGGCTATTCCGGGATCAGGCACTGCTTAGGCGTACCCCATGTATTATTTTGTGAGACAGGTCATACTTAGGCGCACTCACCTTCATGGCCTTTTCCAGGTATTCTACCTACCATGGGCAATCTTTTATTTTGACAGCTGGATGTGTATACCCAGATCTGTGAATTGAACATATATTCATACATTCATGCAAATGCATATGTAATAGTGTTGCTCTATGAATCAAATATGAATGGTTAACCTATTTTGGAATGATGTGTTAAGGATGAATCCATAAGGGAAATTTTCACTGAGTTTTCACTCACCCCATCATGCGATTACACCAAATAGACACAAGTTTGATGATAGGTGGAGACCTGTAACACCCTAAAAATCGGGGGTCGTGTAGAAACCCGACTCCCGAGTTCCAGACCATCACTTATGCAACAAATATGATTATGATTTAATGTTGTCTAAGTTAGAGCATTCACATGAGTAATATTATACCAAAAATGTAATTCATACTCCAGATCCAGTGATAAAACGCAAGCGGAAGATTGAAGAATACATATATCACTGTATGGAAAATAAAATAATCTCGAACTGTCTCCAAAGTATGAATATATCTCTGAGTCACAAATACATATAATAAACTAAAAATTAAAATGTCATATGGTCCAACTAGCATATCCCGCAGATCCAGGCCACCTATGCAAAGCCGTCAGCGAACTGCATATACGAGAACTCATCCTGGTCCTCGTAGAAATCTGGCTCCAGCTCCAGGATCTCCTCTCAACCTGCATCTAAGACAGGTCTGGTAGGTGTTGCAAACACCATCCCGTAACGTGGGAGTGAGTGATCAACTCAGTGGAATCATAGAGCAAAGATTAGCATGTTATCAAATCAATCACGCGATAATAGTAAAGCAGGCAATCAGACATTCCTAGATACTGTTGTTAATGCAAGCATAAAATGACATGATGGATGCCCTCACCGACATACTCCCTCATGCGACACCATCTTACGTCCGCGGCATGCTTTCTTCCCTCAGTGCTCCACATCTTCCAGGCACATGCAGTGCGAAGTGGATATGATTACCAAGTTGTTATTAGTCCTTTTATACAGCAGTATTGGGAAACTAAGGTACATTCCTTATATCAATCCCAACACAGATCCTGTCTAGGGTCGTCACTCCTAGTAATCTCATACGATGTTATATTTATAGGTCGCTACAAAAGCTGCCAGGGCTGTTGCTCGCACTCGTTGCACCGCTCCCCCATCACCTTATCAATACAGGCCTAGTATACTCTCGTTGCTATGGAAGGGTCGTTGCCTCCCATAGGCTCAGAATACGCTCGAGGTCACTACAAAGGGCTCGTCACCAATCAGTGTAGGCCGACAGCTTGAATGTAGTGTCCCATACCACCACAATCGGTTCACGAGTCAAAGGTGCTCACTGGTCACTACGGGGAGGTTTGTGGCCTCAGCGTAGGCCGACAGCTCGACCACGGTGTCCCATACCACTATGCCCGACTCATATGGATCAAGGTACCATGGTTATCAGGGCTTTCACTGGTAAGTTCAGTACCCTAGGTTCAAGCAGTTATGACTCATACAAGGTGAACAATCAACGGTTAGTCGGGTTGCTTGACGAGCTCGACTAATACGAGCGCGTCTCAAGCTGAGCGACATGAAGTGCATAAAACACTTTGTGTGGCCTAACTACTTCCGCCAATCCGAAACACGACTCGCGTTCATCGACGTGTCCTTCGTGGCAAATAGGAGCCAACCATGAATTCAATCCATTACCGACTGCCTGGACTAGGTTATAGCCCCAAGTATTTGTAAATCAGCATCAGTGATCATATGAGAGTAACATAAATGAAATACAAACCATACAAGCATGCTGACAACATGTTATATCATACAATGTAGCAATTCAACCAAACACATGCATTCCATACATATACAGAAATCAATTCAATAATAACTTGGAGGAAATCATGCACATCATCATATTAATTGAGAATTCAATCTCAAGACTAATCTATGAAAACATTTACTCAATACATACTAATATAAACATTTATACAAACACTTAGTCTACACACTTTAGTCTACATAGCGTATGTCGACCCAAAGTGTGCATTAGGGCGAATCTCTTCGCCAAACAGATCATGCACGCATTTCTAATATCATAACATGATAAATAACCATGGCAATCATTTCAGCAAATTACGGACGTATACAGTATTTCCTATAAATACCTAAATTATCCTAAATCTCATATTTTCCGTACGTATATGAAATAAAAAATAGGCAACATGTCAAACGGCGTTCTCGTCGATAATCTACTATTAAACGACATTAAAATCTTTGAAATCAGTCAATCTAAGCGTCTAAAATCCTCACCTTTCGCCGTAGACGCGTATTGATTCTAATAGAAAGTCTACACTTCGTCAACGACGATATGACGACCTATACCACAAGATGAATCAGCTACTTCACTAATTGTATCTATTGAATCCCTAAAATAGGTAGAAGTTAGGATTTTCTTACCTAGAAATGAGTTGGAATCACCGGGAAAGTGATTTGAATGCGGTGATCAAACGCGTGTAGAAGCTGTAGCAAGTGACAGGAAGTTTCTCCCGCAACTCTCTCACAATCTCTCTCTTTCTCTCTCTTCTCTTTCTAGGGTTTATTGCAGATTAGGATGGGAGAGATATGAGATGGTTTAAGGCTCTTAAATAGGTTAGAAACTCACCTATTTAGACTTGGGACAAAGGTATACTTGGGTTATAACCAAATCGGGTCTTTTTCGATCCAAAAGAGCATTTCGGGAGTTCCCAGATCACATGTGGCGGTCCAGTTTCAGTTCAGCGGTCACGGAGACTCGATCGAGGATTCCAAGTACACTGACCTGAGTGAGAAATGTTCCCTGATTCGAGGGTGTATTTGAGTTAGATTCTGACGGTCTGAATGCTTATACTTAACCCGTAAGCGAAACGTGCCAGATTTATTTAAATCTCATTTAATTTTTAATGAATTTCGCTCTTTCTCACACTCCTTGCCCCAGGCTCAATGAAATAGCCCCAAAACATTAGTTGGGCTTAATTTTTGAAATGATTGTCAAGTCCAGCTAAGCAGTCATAACGGTCTAAGATTGCAGATATCGGACTTCCGACGCGCGGTCTAAATCCAATATAAATTTTCAAAGGGTTCCTGAGAGCAAACTGGTTTAGAGTTTGATCTTAGATTTTAGGGTATTATAGTGTCATTGTTTCTACAAGTTTTGGGTCTTGCAGAACGTATTTAAAGTGATCAGGGACAATTTCACAGCTAATCTAGCATAGCGCTAGTTAACTTACGCTTAATTTCTAAAGGAATTAATCCTAAGTGATTTGTGATCGAGTTGGTACTCGGATCTCTGTATGGATTTTTCTGAGGCGTTACAAGACCCCTATGATGGGATCCCAAGGATGACTAAGGTGGAGTTTGGCGAGGAGGACCTTTATGTGAATGTAGTTGAGTCGTTGAAGCTCAACTAATATTTTAGGATTTACTTGCTTATGTACTTCAGATTTTGTGTTTTGTTTGAATTGTAATAAAATATTTCCCCTGCTATGGGATTTCATTTTTCTCTCATTTACATGTATTAAACTTCCTTGTTGTTACTCTTGATATCCCTAGCTTATGTAGTGATTGCCTTACTCCATGTTATGGAATTTTCTGTTATTTAGATGTATGTTAGTCCATTTTATAACATAATACTTAGGGTTCTCAATGAGGAGAGACTATCCTCGAGTTTTGAGAACCAGGGAGTTACATTGAAGGTTTCTCCTTGGGGTGTATTTGTGTCATTTGTGAAAAACAAGGATGGATCACTGCGGTTGTGTATAGATTGTCGCAGGCTAAATCACATCACGGTAAAGAACAAGTATCCTTTGCCAAGGATAGATGACCTGTTCGACCAATTAAAGGGGGCTCAGTATTTTTCTAAGATAGACTTACAGTCCGAGTATCATCAGTTGCACGTCAGGAATGAAGACGTGTAGAAAACAGTTTTCATGACCAACTTCGGGCACTAGGAATTCCTCATGATGTCGTTTGGACTTACAAATGCACCGACCGTATTCATGGATCTCATGAACCAGGTATTTCGGTCATATCTTTACCAATTTTTTATCTATTTATAAATGACATTTTGATATACTTATAGAGTTGGAGAGATCACAAAGAACACCTACAAGTAGTCCTTGATACTCTCAGATAGAATCAGTTGTTTGCATAGTACCAAAAATGTAACTTCTGGAAGGAGGAAGTCAAGTTCTTAGGACACGTGATTTTGAAGGAAGGAATCACCGTAGACCTTTCCAAGGTGAGCGCAGTACAGGACTGGGAGCAGCCAGGTTTGGTTATAGAAGTGAGGAGTTTTCTTAGACTTACCAGCCATTATCACCGATTCATTAAAGACTTCTCCAAGATAGCCTGATCGTTGTCGCAACTTACTTGAAAGGATCTTAAATTTTCTTGGAATGAGAAAGCAGAGGTAGCCTTTCAAGAATTAAAGGACAAGCTGACGTCTATGCCCGTACTAGTACAGCTAGAGCAAGGGGTTAGATATACTATTTACACCGACGCTTTTCATGTCGGTTTGGGTTGTGTATTTGTGCATAAGGATAGGGTGATTGCCTAAGCCTCACGACAGTTGAGGAAACACGAAGAAAATTAGCCCACTCATGACTTGGAGTTGGCGGCAGTCATTTTTACATTAAAGCTTTGGAAACATTACCTCTACGGAGAGGAGTCTGAGCTTATTTGCGACCACAAGAGCCTCAAGTACATTTTTACATAGAGGGACCTGAATATGAGGCAACGTCCTTGGATGAAGACTTTGAAAGACTTCAAGTTTGAAGTCTCCTACCATCCTAGCAAGGCCAACCTTGTGGTCGATGTGTTGAGCGACAAGAAAACTACAGAATTTGAAGCCCTGCTAATGGTAAGAAAGTGGAATATGGTGGAGTTCGTGCGAGATTTCGAACAAAAGCTGACAGTGGAGGATCCGTTTGAGAGTGTCACACACTTTCACGTGCAACCACTTATTGATCACCGAATCATTGTGTCTCAGAAGGAAGATGAAATATTGGTGAAGATGAGAGAGCGTGCAAGTGACAGTGAAGAATCAGAATGGAGGATTGGCTTAGATGGAGGTTTGGATATCGTGGCCGCCTATGCATCCCGAACCTTCACGAGTTGAGGAGAAAGTTTTAGAGGCCGCTCACAATTCAAAGTTGGCGATGCATCTGGGTAGTACGGAAATGTATCGAGATGTGAAGCGTTCATACTAGTGGGACAACATGGAGGCTCAAATAGTAGACTTTGTGTCCCAATGCCTCACATGCCAACAAGTCAAGGCTGAGCACCGCTGACCCCCTGGTTTACTTCAATCATACCCATAGCTGAGTGAAAGTGGGATTTCATATCTATAGATTTCATTTTCGGGTTACTAAAGACGAGAAAGGGGCATGACTCCATTTGGGTGATTGTGGACCAGTTGACGAAATCGACCCATTTCCTCCTTATTAGAGTTTCTAATTCAGAAGATGACCAGGCCAAGCTATACATTAAGGAGATAGTACGATTGCATGGGGTTCCTCTAGAGATTGTGTCAGATCGACACACATGATTCACGTCTATTTTCTGGACTCGAATACAAGAAGCAATGGGAGTGAAGCTGAAATTTAGTACCATGCTCCACCCTCTGACTGATGGATAGATGGACCGGGTGAATCGAGTACTTGAAGACATGTTACGAGTGTGCGTACTTTACTTCAAAGACTTCTGGGATGACTGTCTCCCTTATGCCGAGTTTTCTTATAATAATATCTTCCAAGCAAGCATTAGCATGACTCCCTACAAAGCCTTGTATGGATGCCCATGTCGGGCTTCACATTGTTAGGTGGAAGTTGGCGAGAAGAGTTTGGTTGGCCCAGATATGGTTTAGGTGACCTCAGAGAAGATCGATATTATCAGGCATCGACTCCTTACGACCCAGAGTAGGTAGAAGAGTTACGCTGATGCGACAAGCAATTGGAATTCAAAGTTGGGGACCATGTATTTCTTAAGGTGTCCCCAATGAAAGGAGTACTTCATTTTGGTAGAAAGGGGAAACTCACATCGAGATTCATTAGTCCGTTCTAGATTTTAGACCGAGTGAATGTGGTGGCATACCTCCTCGCCTTGCCCACACCACTCGCAGGCGTGCATAACTTATTTCATGTATCGATGCTGAAGAAATATGTTCCTGACCCTACCCATATTATCAAGTGGGAGCAATTGCAGATAAGTGAAGACACTACCTATGTATTGTGACCAACATGTATTTTAGATAGGAAGGAACAAGTGTTGCGTAGCAAGGTTATCCCACTCGTGAAAGTTTTATGGACACACCACACTGAGGAGGAGGCTACTTGGGAAACAGAAGTTGAAGTCCATAAGAACTACCCACAAATCCTCGAGGAGTACGAAAAGGTACTAATTTCGGAGATAAAATTTTTCTTTAAGGGGGGTAGATTGTAACGTCTTGAAAAAATCTGTACAAGGACCCGAGTACCACCTCAGGCAGAACTACCCGAGGACCCCATCCTGTCGTATAATTTAGACAGAATTTAGTTAAGTACTAAACTAAATAATCAGTGGATTAAGCTTAAGCCACCATTTTCACAAATGAGAAGGCATAAAACCATGAGTACCACTTGCTCAATGTTGTCTTAATACTTAGGAAAAATTTCCAAAGCCTGTTGCTCTCGAGAGTACATTGAAACCCCGTATCGGACCTATACCGCGCGTTGAGGGTCCGATGACCGAAAAATTATAGGAGTATGTCCGTCCTGCTAGGCTTGACAACCAATTCTGGAATCGAGCCTAAATGGTGTCTAGAAACATCCAACTTGAGCGATGAGTGAAGTGCGTGAGAAATGTAAATACCTTTAGAAAATGAACCAAAACTTAAGTGAATTGGGTCGTTTGCTCTTACACGAAATTGAGGATTTCGAAACATAATTTTCTGACCAAACTTCACCCATTGGGAAAGGAAATTTTCCTGCACATATCCATATAATAGTGGCTCCGATTGAGTAAGTATGATCATTGATCTGACGTAGGCTCTCCACGGTCAATCGGCTTATCCGATCGCACCGAAATCTTGTCCTAACATGGATCCATTGTTAGGGAACGTACACTATGATGTAGATGGATCATGAGCCTCCATATGAGCCCTGTTAGTTAGAAACAGGCACCCAAAGGGTATAAACTATGTATAGAGTGGCCCTGGGGCCATTTGCATCACTTCTGGGCTTATACATAGCCCTTATTTCACCCCTCCTCTCTCATATACGAATTTCACAAAAACCCTAAGGGAAAAAGGAGAGAAAAGAGGAGAAAAGAGGATAGAGAGGAGAGATTTTAGGAGATCGCTGCAGGAATCCTCTCCCATGAATCCACGTACCAAATCGTCACCCCATTGCGCTACCAAACCTTTTTCAATTACGATTTTGGGTAAGAAATTATAACCCTAATATCGTTGTAGAGATCCAGGATAGTTATTCATCAACCTAGCTAACCTATTTCATCATTTAGTTGCCCGACATTCTACTTTCGAAAACGTAGAGCTTGGACTGAGTCTTAATCGAGTATTGTGACAAAAGGTGCGGACTATAAACAATTAGGTTATGGTTATCATTTCTTTCATGTCGGTTAATGGTTTATGTCTGATTTGATTGTTACCATATTGTCTTAGATACGTTGATTTTCGTATGAAATTTACCTATGAACTGTGATGAGTAAGAGATGCATTCCATGTGTTTATTGAAATGTTTGAATGAACATTTGAAATGATTTGTGCTTTTCATGATTATTGATCTAGGATTCATCATAAGTCATCTGCATGTTGATCTCTCTGTATAAGGAGTTACTAAAAGCTATGATATAACTAGCCCATTCTATGTGTATGATGAATTGTAGTCTATGTGTTTAATGAATTGTCTGAATGAAAAATTGTTGATGATATGTATTTATTACAAGTATTAAGATAGGATTCCTTATTTTCATATGCGTATGTATGGTTTCCTTTATGTAATCAAATTTTTCTCTATGTAATTAATTGATAAAATGCAAGTGTTTGGTAACATGATCTATGTGTTTGATGAAATGCTGAGAAACTCAATTGGAATGTTTGTTAAATGTTGAGATGATTATCACATGTGTTTGTTAGCTACATATGAGTAAGATTGAGGCTACAAAGTAGCCTAGGCAATCGGTAACAATTCCTGTTCGGGTGGCCGAATTAGTCTCACCACATTGGGTATACTTGATGAATCTGGGTCGCATGATGATTGTCGACAGTGGTTACGCCATGAGGGGTGCTTATACGCTCCACGTCGATTAAGTCAGCGTGTGCTCGTACCAATCGAACTTGCCTAACGAATCGATTGGCCTATTATGTGTTTACTATGTATGAACACTACTGCTTAAATCTAAGGTACCCCTTACCAATGTAAAGGCCCACTTTAACCATGGTACTACAATCCGCTAAGACTCATGAGGTAGGCATGGTGATATGGGACACCGTGTTTAAGCTGTCGGCTTACGCTGGGGTGACGAGCCTCCCCGTAGTAACCAGTGAGCAACTCAGACTCGTGAACCGGGCATGGTGGTATAGGATACCGTGTTCATGTTGTCGACCTACACTAAAGTGACGAGCCTCCTGTAGTAACTGCGAGTACAAACTCTTAAACTTTCCTATCGACTGCTTTTCATTAGGAGTGATGACCTTACAACTTGCCTATTGTATATGCTTAACTAGGAGTGATGAACCTAGATGGATCCTTCGATTCGGGTTAATGATATAAAGGGAGGTACCCTAGCTTCCCAAACTTGTCGTATGAATAAACTTAATTAATTACTTGGTTAACACGACCATGCATTGCACTGAATTAGTTAGAATGTGCTTTAAAGACGATGAAGTTGCACCATTTTGAGGAAGTAATGTCATATGCGAAATAGGGTATTGGAGTCACTTGTGAGGGAGCTTCGATGCGAGGGCATACATCATTACTTGCACTCTATTTCTGTATTAAAAAGAGTAGTTAGGAAGTGATTGTTATGTTGCTTTATCATTACTGCTTAATTGACTTGATAACATGTTAACTTTTGCCTTATAGTACCACTAAGTTGATCACTCACTCCCACTCTGGGATGGTGTTTTTAAACACTAACCAGACTCTGATTTAAATGCAAGTGCTGATGAAGTCTTTGCAAGGGAGCAAGACTTTATGGATGAGGAAGAGGAATTCTCCTACTTTCAGTTATCAGGTGGGTCGGTGTAGACCTCATGCTGATATGCAGGGATCACTGAGATATTTGGCTTAGTTGGACACATCTACTTTTCCACATTTTATTTATTTTGAAGAAATACATGTATATATTAAACCTAGTTATGTACTCATAATACATGTATATATTAAACCCAGTTATGTACTCATACTCTGGAGGTTTGTGAAACACCCACATGCTTAAACAGATATGTTTCAGACTTTCGCTTGTTTAATTTGATAATATTCGGAGTATGATATGTTTTTTAGTATAATCCCACGCATGTTTAACTCATTAACATGGACGAAATCTAACTGTCATCATCCATGATGCATAAGTGAGGTTCGGAATCTCGGGAGTAGAGCTTTGCTCGACCCTCAAAATTTGGAGCGTTACAGTTTTATCCTTTAAGCTTACATTAATTTAAGTTATTATATTTATCTTGCCTTTCACATGCTTTCATGTTATTACGAATCTTTCCTACAATTATATGTTTTACCATCAATTATTTATCCTTTGGGATTATAGTGTAATGTTGATTACGAATGATCTTTATTAATTTATGTAGGGTGATGGATACGAGCCTTGCCCTTACCTTTATCAATTTATTGAGTTGGCCCTTACCACTCTCCTCTTTATTTAGTTGGTTATTACCACTCTCCTTATATTTGAGTTAGTCATTGTCACTCGTCTATTTATTGAGTTAGTCATTGTTACTCTTCTTTTAATGAGTTGATCATTGTCACTCTTCTCTTTATTACATTGGTCATTGCCACTTTTATCTTTGCTGAGTTGGCCATTACCTCTCTTCTCCTTATTATATTAGCCCTGTGTTATTTATCTTTAAGGCTTGGGCATGTGTCTTGATATTGCTAAACTCCAATGATTCGATAGATTTTCCTTTTTGGTACAAGTACTATGTTAGGTATCTCTCTTCTAACGATCAAATAAATATCGTGGACGTAATTCATTTTTGGTTGTGGCCCTGAAGCGACATGTAATTCCATGTTTCATGGGTGATGGTGCACAAATTGGCGTATGTAAATCGTTATACGTGTTACATCAATTCTTTTATTTTGGGGGTTGGATGTCGCAATTAGTCGCTCCAATCTGGTTGCGTGATTCACGCAATCATGTGTTGTGTTCATCTTGGGATAACCACATAAATCCATATTAAATGTGGACACACCTACGAATCTCCATAGTATGGGATGTGGGGTGAGTCAGATAACTATAATCGTATTCCACATTGCGGCGATCGTTAAGTGTGATAAACTGTATATATTTTGTTAGACATGCATCTCATGTAGATCATTTGTGCATATTAATACCTCTTTAGTTTTGGAGTACGGGATGAATCAAAATATTTATATTGCTTTTATGAATCTCTTAAATTACTGTTAATCTTAAAGGATAACCATCACTATGAGTACGGCATTGACTATCACGCCCCAAACTCAGAAAATGGGCTTACGAAATTCCCAATCACTGAATCTGATGCCGACAGCCTCCGTAGTACCCCATTCTTAACTCCCAATGCCCATACGCTAGGTTCTGATCTTATGAACTGTGGGTTATGAGCGTATAGGTGCTAGGAGTTAAGAATGGGCTACTACGGAGGCTGTCGACACCGGATTCGGTGATCAAAAATTTCATGAGCCTGTTTTTTGAGTTTAGGGCATGACAAAAGTTGGTATCAAAGCATAACTTGGGAATACCTGAGGATAACATCACATATCTACTGATAGCTACCCTACACTCTATGATTGTTGAGAACTTAAAATGATTAGGTCCCCGAGTTTGAATAACTTAGAGACTTTCTGATATAGCTCTCCATCGTGTGCATATTCGAGAGTATTTAAGGATAATAGGCCCTTGTTCCATACTATAAGACATGTTGCTTGAGAGAGCAAGCCAAGTGGCTCCCACATTCAAGACAAGTACAGTCCCGACCATATCAATGAGTACGGATCAGCTTCAGCAGATGTTACAGGCGATGATCTCGGTTCTTCAGTTGCAGGGTAGGCGACCCACAGATACACCCGCCCAGGCACAGCAGGAGAGCGACAACTCCCTTCTATGCGACTTCAGGCGACTGATCCCCCGTGTTTCTAGAGAAGTGACCGGAGGAGGAAGGTTCCCTCTAGTAGTTCCTAGCAGAAGCAGCGACGGGCGCAGTGGCACAGGAGCCATCCATCTTTCATGCACTAGCAGTACCTCAACACCTCCTTTATGTCAATTCACAGTTGCTTGCTGTGGATGCGGTGGGATAGGGCATCATAGGAGTGAGTGTCCCCATCCTTAGTAGCAGCCTCCACAGTAGAAGCAGCGACAACAATATCTGCCACCGAGACCTTAGCAGTAGCACAGTAGCCACCGAGACCCCAGCAGTATAGGCTGCCACAGCGGTAGCAACAATAGCAGGATCCTCAGGCATCAGGAGGAGTCATCGACGATTCGTGCGAATTGGTCCCTATACTGTCTTCCTAGATTACTCATGGATGAGGAATCTTGGGAGTGGGAGGCTGAGATTTGTGAACGTTATCCTCATCCCCTTATCGATGCGTGATTTTATATGTGTATTGTGTTTTTAATTTTACAAAGTGAGACAATTTCCCGCTTTTGTGACCACCAGTTAGTTGTATGATAATGTAAATTTTGAGGATAAAATTTTTATTAGGAGGGGAGAGCTGTAAGGCCCATATCCTAGTCCGTACCATTCCATAGAATCTCGCGATCCTCCCTGTCAAATTCTAGCAAACTGCAACCTAAGTCACCTCCCGTAGACCTAAGTCGACTAGACCTGAGACTTACACCCTGGTGACCGCGTCGTCGCCACGGTTCCAACGCCATGACTTGCACCCCGATGCGATACCCAGGTTAGGAGTTGTAAGCCCGTGTTTATTCTGGGAAAAATGCCGCGCATTGCGAATTCCAAGAGAATCTCTATGCAATCCATCACATCAATCAATCAATACTAGTCAAGTACACATCCCATCACACCCATCCCTCTCTCACCCAAAAGTCAACACAACCCATGCCTCTCATGTCACTCTCTTACACAACCTATACCACCCATCCCTTTCATCCCATCACCTTCTCTCTCCTTCTCATTCTCTCCACTATTCCGAGCTACCAAAGAGGGTGGATGTCCGAGTTTTCCAAGGAGAGAAAGAGCTTTATGTGTGGCCCACTTCCCACCCCAAGATCTCACCATCCAACCCTTCAATTCTCATTATCCTCCATCAAAGAGGAAGCGTGGAGCTCGGGAGATCAAGGAGCCTAGAAGAAGTGAAATCAGTGGGTGTTCATAATGCTAGATCTTGATTTTGATTTAGGGTCCAAATAATTTTTGGGGCCCATCTTGATGTATGCATTGTAATTTCTAGGGGAGCTCATAGTGGCGGAGCTCCTTCACTACACGTTCTCTCTCTCTCTCTCTGTCTCTCTCTCTCCCCCTCTCCTTTCCCCTATTGTGGATCACTGTGATTTATGTATTTTTATCCATGCCATCCACCAAGTGGGATGTACCCGCTGTCCAACCAGGGCCCACTTTGTTATCCACCTTGCTGCCCATTTAGGTAGGCCCTGTTTGAAGGGAAAACACAAATATCAATTTGATCCAAACCAAGTGGGCCACGTGCACGTGGGACCCACCTTGAGGTGTGAACAGTGTCCACACTGCCTAGCCCAACATGGGCAGCAGCATCCACCGGAAGTCCAACAGGCCTAGACAAGGTAAAACAAAAATACCGGCTTCATCTAAGCAGGTGGGCCACACATGTGGACCCACTTGACATGTTCATTTTATCCATGCAGTCCATCCACATGGGACGTGGACCCAACCCTCATGGCCTTCCTTGAGGTATGTATTGCATCCCACCGTCCAGTAATGGACAGTGGGGCCCTGATGTATGTATTTTATCTAAACAGTCCATCTCTCGATCCTACACAGTTCCTGTGTCAGCGTCACCAAGTTGTGTGGGTCCCGAATGATGTATGTATTTCATTCCATGTCGTCCATCTATTTTTCATCTGGGTCGTCCATCCATGGACCCCACCTATCCAGTTGTTGTGTTAACATCAATAGCTCGTGGGTTTGATCATGAGGTGTGTGTTATCTACACCGTCTAACCATCCAAGAGATCATTTTATGGCATTAGAATGAGATAGATCTAAATTTCAGGTGTGACCTACCTTTGAAGTATATGTTTTATATCCAAACTGTTCATCTGCAGGTCCCATTAGCAGCAGATTGCTGTTGCATTTAACGTCAGCAAGTTTTGTGGGCTCGATCATGGGTATATGTTGTATCCCCACCATCTAAATGGGACGGTGAGACCCACCGTGATATGTGCATTATATCCAAATCGTCTATCCACTTTGCAAGCTCGTCTTAAGGCTTGCGAAGAAAAATAAGACAGATTTTCCTATCAAGTGGACCACACTGTAAAAATTAGTGAAGGATTGAAGGTCCATCATTGAAACCGTTCGGGGAAACAAAAGTTCTAGATCAATATGAAATTTATTTTTCCTCTTAATTTAGGCCTTTATGACCTTATGAATAGATTGGATGGAAAATAAACGTTATGGTGGCCCTGTGAATTGCTAATGGTGAAATCATTATCTCCACTGCTATTTGTGGTATGGTTCAGATGATCTTTCGATATGATTCATTTTTAGGTAATGCTCTATAATAATCTCTAAAAATAGATGTATGGTGTAGATATAATGAAATGAAAACATAGTGTGTGGGTCCGACCTTGATGTGATGTATATTGGATCCGTATGAGAGGCCCATTGTGATGTATTCGAGGCCCATGGGACGTGGCCCGTTAAGATGTATTTGAGGCCCAGATATGAGGCCCATTGTGATGTGTTTGAGGCCCATGGTTTGTGGCCCATTGTGATGTATTCGAGGCCCACGAGACGTGGCCCATTATGATGTATTTGAGGCCCAGATATGAGGCCCATTGTGATGTGTTTGAGGATTATAAGTTGTGGCCCATTGTGATGTATTTAAGGCCCATGAGACGTGGCCCATTGTGATATATTTGAGGCCCATGGGATGTGGTCCAATGCGATGTATATGAGGCCTTTGAATGAGGCCTAATGTGATGTATATATGGCCCATGTGATGAGGCCCATTGTGATGTGTATTAGGCCCTTATGTGAGGCCATGGATCCACTATATGTTTGGCTTTATGTGGGCCACTCCTTGAGAGCATTGTTGGTTAAATGTCCACATTGATGGGAAATGATAGTTAAATGTCCACATTGTGACCTTCCTTTAGGCCTTAGGCCCATTATCATCATTCTCTAAGTGGCTTAACCCAAATCATTGGGCCCCATTAATGTTTGCATGACCCATCTATTCATATTGGGCTAACTCATAATGTTGGGCCCCCTAGGGCATCTAGCAGGCTATATAATAGTATGGTAGAAGCCTGTTCCGGATCCTTAGGTATAGGTAGGCCACCTAGGCCCAACCTTGATATAAGGAGAGTTCATCATCATCGTAGATGGAAGGATCCATGCTATCAGATTTGGTATACTCACATTTAAGGATTGACCCTCATGTTAAGGATCTACTATCCATCTATGGACCTCGCCTTATGTATATGTCGATTATCAATGTTGATTATAAGTATGTGCTAGTATAACATCATGATACAAACCATTGAGATGGTATGGGGCCCATTATGATTGTATTAAGCTCATTCTCATTTCCCTTAGTGGGCTAACCCAAATTAATGGGCCCCTATTCTTATTAGTATGATCCACCTCGCCTTATTAAGGCTATCCCAATTCTTTGGGTCCCCATTGATGCTAGTAGAAGTACCCAAACCTGGAAGCCCACTCTTAGGCCCATGAGTAGGCCATCTAGACTCATCCTTATTACGAGGAGGATACATCATCACCTTTGGCCATAGGTAGAAGAATCTACGGTAATAGATTTGGTATATCCACTGTTGAAGACTGATCCTCATGTTGTGGATTAAATCTGTTGTCCTTTTATGGACCCTTCCATATATAGGCCGATTATTGATTACTACTATGTTAGTATCCACACTGAGTATGTGTTAGTATAGCATTATGATTATATAAGGTCATTGTAAGGTTAATTGTGATTGTATGAGGCCATTGTGATTATATGAGGCCCATTGTACGATTGCACGAGACCCGTTGTGATTATATGAGACCCACTGTGTGATTACACGAGGCCAGTTGTAATTGTATGAGACCATTGTGATTGTATAAGGCTCATTATGATTGTATGAGACCTAATTGTGATGTAAGAGACCCATCAAATGTATGAGGACCATTATATGTGTGAGGCCCATTGTATGTGTGAAGCCCACCATGTGTAGGTGATTATTGCACATCACCCATTCACCTATACAGGCCATGGGCCATCTTATACCAGCTTACTATGACATATGTGATTATAATCATGCTTGGTATACTTCACGATACATGCCTATATACATTATCTGCATGCTTGTTATGAGTGATTAGCATAGGATGTGTCATTGGGCTAATTGATTATGGGACTCCCTGAGAGATGGAGTTGCCCACATGAGTGTGCAGCACGCACAGGTTTGATGCATGACTGGATGGTATGACTCATGCCTCTCGTATTTTATGATATGACCACCATATGCCTTAGCGATATTAGGATCATGACCTCCACAGGCATGTCGTGGATGGCCAGATGGGATACCGAAAATGTTTAGTTCTAGTATACGGGTGCAATAGATGTCCATGAGTGAAAATTTCTAAACCCCCAAGGCTAGAGGATGCCCCAACGTCGAGATCGAGTGGATATATATTAGTGCATGAGTGCTGTATACCAGTAGGCTACGTCTCCCATTGTATCGTGGTCAGTTGGGAAGGGGTGTGGCCTTACCCGCCTAAGGGAGTAGGCAATGTTAGGTTGAGTCTGACCAACTCATAAATGGGTCTGCTATCGATGGGCCGGGCCGATATTAGATGTGGATAATGAGGTCTCTTCTAGTTACCCAGTTGTGGCTTGATGGAGCGACAAGATGTCGTAGAGTGTACTAGACCCCGATGATGATCTCAAAGATGTACGGTACTAATATGTGGACTTATTGAGCAGGAGTTACATACTCAACATTTTACTCATTCATTCATCCATTCACTATCCACTCAAGCTAGGAGTGTGCAACTAATTTGTTATGTGTACCTACGCAATGGTTAGGATTTCGATTGGGGCGTGCAACCAACCTGAGATCAAGAGTTTACCACATTGAGTCTGACTATCGAAATTTAGGTATGGGACTGGTTTGGATAGAAGTCCCTTGTGATGAACCTTATACCCTTCGATACTACGTACTATCATCACGACTTCACAATCCAGCTTGGTCATTCCATTCGCATCGCATATGGCATTGTATCCTCAACACATAACATTTAGTTTACTATGCTTTTGTTTTGCATAGTCTGAATAAGGTTAATGGTATTATGGACTTGCCAGGATCTGCATATTGTATTACATCCGTGACATAAGGCATTTGGGTTGCTATGTTTCTGCATTCATATGGCCTAGATGAAGCACATGGGCCTGCTGCCTATGTTGGGCTGGGCGGTGTGGACATCGTTCACACCTCAAGGGGGGTCCCATGGGCACGTGGCCCACTTGGTTTGGATCAAACTAACAATTGTGTTTTCCCTTCAAATAGGGCCTACCCAAATGGGTAACAAAGTGGGCCCCAATTGGACAACAGGTGCATCCCACTTGGTGGACGGCATGTATAAAAATACATAAATCACAGTGATCGACAACAGGGGAAAGGAGAGGGGGAGAGAGAGAGATAGAGAGAGAGAGACGACGTGTAGTGGAGGAGCTCTGCCACTATGAGCTCCTCTAGAAATTACAACACATACATCAAGATGAGCCCCAAAAATCTTATGGACCTTAAATCAAAATCAAGATCGAGCGCTATGAACACCCACCGATTTCACTTCTTCTATGCTCCTTGATCTCGTGATCTCCTATGCTTCCCCTTTGATGGAGGATTATGAGAATTGATGGGTTGGATGGTGAGATCTTGGGGTGGGAAGTGAGCCACACACAAAGCTCTTTCTCTTCTTCAAAAGCTTAGACGTCCACCCTCTTCGGTAGCTTGGAATGGTGGAGAGAATGAGAGGGAGGGAGAAGATGATGGGATGAAAGGGATGGTTGAGTGATGGGTGGTATGGGTTGTGTAAGAGAGTGACATGAGAGACATGGGTTGTGTTGATTTTTGGGTGAGAGACAAATGGGTGTGACGGGATGTGTACTTGACTAGTGTTGATTGATTTATTTGATGGATTACATAGAGATTCTCTCAAGATTCGTAATGCTCGACTTTTTCCTTGGAATAAACGCAGACCCACAACTCATAACTTGGGTATCTCATCGATGCGCAAGTCAAGGCGTTCGAACTGCGGTGAGAGCGCGGTAGCTAGGGAACAAGTCTCGAGTTGAGTGGACTCAAGTCTATAGGACGCAACTTAGGTCGAACACAAATGCCGATTATAGGTCGTGGTTTGCCAGAATTTGAAAGGGAGGATAGTAGGAGTCTACGGAATAGTACGGACTAGGATACGGGCCTTAACCTCTCCCAACCGTATAGATGATGCAGGTGATGTACAACTTGAAGACCTAGAGGACTCTCCCTATAAAACACTATACTGAAAGAATACAAAGATATTTTTATTACTTAGTTTTGTACTTCCGCTACAAACTCGACTAATGTAATAAGCTTCCAGGGAGAAAGTATTTAATTATTTATTAAATTTTTTTACTCTGATGAAATAATCAATCCAATCAATTTTATTCTTGTGAATGTTACCTTTATGAATGTATCCGGATGTGATTTTAAAAAATAAAAATAATAAAAATAAGGAGCGATTTCTAAAGCATCCAAGTTTCTCATTATTAATACTATGTTTTCTCGGGCACAAGTATAAACTCTAGCCGTGAAAATTTGGGGCGTTACAGTTATATACACTTAACATGTGTTTATCACATGTTACATGTATTTATCACATGTTACATGTACATGTGCATTACTGTAAGAGGGCTTTGGCTCCTCTACCACTTCTTGTAAGCACTCATAGAGAGAGAGAGAGGGGGGGGGGGGAGAGATTAAAAGAAAAGTTCTGAGAGCTTACCTCCTGATCCAAATTTATCAAGTGCTCTAATACTATATATCTTAAATGTTTTGGATTAAATCTAAGTGGACCCCACCACAAGATCATGTCTGTCATATTAAATCATTTGCATTCACTACATTTTATATTGTGTTATAATCTAGTAAGTGAAAAATTCATTATAAACATTATTGTGAAACTGGGCCCCACATAAAATTAACCTTACATTTAGAAATCTTATTCATTAAGTGTAAATATGGATTGAAGACCTTATAAATCTAGATCCAAATTGTTAAAATTAGAAAAAAATATCATAATAATGATTTGGATCGTTAAATTAATGATCGAGTTTAATCCAATCGTTGATCAAAGTTTTAATAAGATAATTAAGGGATTAGATTTAAGAAATTAAAAATCTACTTAATTTAATGTTAGATCAGATCATCTGATCAAAGATCAATTAGGACCATAAAACTAAAATTATAAAAAATAAAGAAATAAATGGTTGGATCGGATAGATCTAAACATCCAATTGTCTAGATCTTGATCCAAAACAAAGATTAATATATTTGATCTATGGTGTGAAACATGATAAATGGACTATCTACAACTCATATCTAAGAAATCATGGACTTGATTCACCAATTTAATGGACTAATGTAATAATCTTAGGATCTTACTCCTTTGTTGTAAGTATTTTAAGAAAATGAACACTAAGTAAGAAAGAAATTAACTTAATACTTGTATTCTAGGTATGACTCATAAAAAGAAAATTTCCTATGGATCATAGACCCAAGTGCAGTCATCATATCCACGAGGAAATTATAAAAAGGTAAAAATGGTCAAACAAGGAATGGACATTATGGATAAGTATTCACTATCACAGATGGATTTTTTTCGTATGCATTACATATTACATGCTTACTTTTGCTTAACCTTTATAATATGTTAATATCTATTTAAGTATGCAACTGCCTTGTATTTGATATGTCATTCTAAAAATACCAGAGAACTCGGGGATCGAGTTTCCCTTAAATTCGAGGGCAAAGTTTTCGATGGAACCCGAGTTGGTACCAATAGAGCCTCCTCCTTAGACAGTAGTCGAGGTTAGGGAAAGAGTTTGACCATCTCTAGATTAGGTCACTCCTTACCAGATTATATAGTTATACACGGAACGTGAGATACCTCAAACCAACATTCGCGCAGGATGTGAGTAAACTCCAACATGTGTTGGGCTCGTATGGATCTCGGTCAGATGAGTGTTGGCAAGTCAGATGTTTTGCACAGCTATGACCCTAGTTGTTCACTAAAGAAATTGTTTATATGGTAATGTGGCATACTAAGATTCTTGTATATGCACTTGTATTAAGTCTATGTTGTGAATCATGCGTACAACTACTTGCTAAGTTGTTAGCTCACTCTGCTGATTGAAAAGCCATCCAGGACAGGGAAATGAACTGGAGTCTTCACATATGGAGTGATGACTTTGAGAGGCATACTCTTGAAGAGTTGCTATGAGAATAAAGAATTTTTTATTTTTTATTAACTGCTTTAAATAATGATGTATGAACTTGTGTTGGATATCAACCAGCAGATACTTGATACTTGTGACCAGATGCATGATGATTAATTAAGTTTACTATTTGTGATGATATATTATGTTTATGTATATAATATTATCCCCTTCCCCATCGAGTCACACCCTTGACTCGGCGACTGAGTCAAGCGAACTTAAGTTTCCAAAATCGGGGTGTGACATGTATAGCAGGCTTAAAAGAAGAAATCATTTTGGGGGTGAAAAAGCTAAGGGTTTTCAATGACTCTCAGCTCATCATCAATGAAATGAATAGTGACTAGAGGACAAAGGACGACAAGCTAATTCCATACCACATTTATCTCAAAAATCTCATCGACGAGTTCCACATAGTCACTTTTACATACAATCTACATGCCAAGAACCAATTTTTTGATGCCCTGGCCACGTTATCATCTATGCTAGACATTTCTAAGGGAGAAGCACAATGAGAACTCAAAGTTGAATTACAAGAAGATCTAGTATTCTGCATGTAGATCAAAGAAGCTGAAACGCCACCTGATAATCACCCTTGGTATACCAACATTAAGAAATACCTGGAAGACCACATATGCCAGGAAAGTGCCATGCCAACAAACTATCGTATAATCCAATGATTATCCACACAGTTTACTATTAACAGTGATATCTTATACAAATGGTACTTCAACCATATCTTGTTGTGATGCATGTGAAAGTGTCATTGTTTGTCAATATACCTAAGTGTTGAGTCTGTCTATTCAAGTCTGATCTTATTTGAAGACATTAAGACCAAGCCTCAACAAAGATGAAGGTCATGATCAAGCTTACATCTGGTAAACCATAGCCTCATCATACCATAACAAACGCTAGCATGTATATGCCCCCATATAATCCCAAATTATCCTATAAAAAGAATAAAAACATCTTCTGGTCAAGTTGATACTTAATGCACAGTGAGTATTGTAAGTGCTATGGTTGAAAGCCTCCTTATGTTGTCAAATTTGTGGTGCCAAAAACACTACTTGTACTTTGTGAAATTGCATACATGTTCGAGACATAGTATGGATGAAGCGTGTATGGATGAAGCGAGTCACAGTGTATGGATGTTGACTACATCAGTGAAGCACAATGCTCAACTCAAGATATGTCAAGCCACAACATTGTCTCGCAAGATCGACTTCGAAAGACAAGACAAGTTTACAAGGAAAGACTCGAGAATGTTTAACTGAATTCACAAGTTACAAATCAATATTCAAGATTGCTTAATTGAAGCTTTTAAGGACAAGCTACATCAAGATTTCAAGCCTCACTTTCTTTAAAGGTTACATATCTTAAGGGTTCAATGTCCTTACTTCACTATTAAGGTATGTTTGACCTTAGGTTGACCTTTAGAGTAGGTCATTTCGGATACATAATCCATATGTTTTATATTTGGGAATTTGGTTTATTTTAAGACTAGTCTTGGACCTTGCTCGACTAGTCCTAACACTGCTTCGATCTGTCTAAGATTTTCCTAGACCAGTCGTATGTTTGTTGTAGAAATTTAAAATTTTTTGTTAAACTTCGACCAGTCCTAGGGTCTGTTCGACCAGTCGTATGAACAGTGTCGACTGCTCCTTTGACCAGTCGTGAACCTACGACTCAAACTACAGCTTTGAATTTTACTTAGCTTCGACTAGTCGTAAGCAACCTATGACCAGTCAAAGGTGACCTTTGACCAGTCTTAGACTACTTACGACCAGTCATGAAATTGCCTTATCTTATCGCGCTCAAATTTTTAAATATCTGTTGGTCCTACGACCAGTCGTAGCAACCTCTAGATTAGTCGAAGATGCGATTTGCTCACCTATAAATAGAGCACGAATCTCAGAATATTTAAGATAACTCAAGCAATTTTAATTTGGCCTTCTAAGAGATAAGTCTGTGCTCCATTTAAGCTAAGTGTGCATATTTAATATTCTCTTTCTTTAGCTTTTTAAATTGATTTTGTTTCTTGTATTCCAATTTGATCTGAAAAGAGGAAGTTTTAATTTTCTTTTTTTTGGAATCAAAATCAATTAAAGCTAGCCCAACTAGTTTAATTTAAAATCTATTAGAACCTAGAACCATTATAAAGTGAGTATTGGACATTGAACTTTGACATTCGAACCTCTACTCCGACTTGGTTCTTCTAGGCTACTACAACAAAGGAGAGATTCAAGTATTTTACATTTTGTGTAATTTACTTTATTTAGTTTTCTTTTGAGATTTGCTAGAAAAATCTCATTTTGTTGGTTATCTGAGGAAGCCAGTAAAAATTAAAAGTCGAGTTTTTTTAATTGTGTAAGCCCACAGAAAAAGATACAATTGTGAAGGTTTTAAGTGAACCTGAAAAACCTATATTGATAGTGAATGCTAATATCCACTGTGTGAGGATATTAGGAGTGGAGTAGCTGTGTGGCTGTTTATTAACAGTTGGTGTACACACAAGCAAATCACTATAATCCCTTGTGTTTTGTGGTTATGTGGTTTATTTTCCTATCTTTGATTATTCATTTATGGGATGTATATGTGGATGTAAATGTTGTAATATTTACATTTCAAGCTCAGTGGGGAATGTTGTAATAATTTAGATTTATATTCTTGCTATTTATTTATTCCTCTTCGGTTTGAGTTTTTGATACAAAGACCTTTTTAGAAATAAGGTTATCCTACCATAAACTCTAGTTTTTGGTGTAAGGTTGTCCTTAGAACGACATTTGTATCAACCTCCCATGACTTGAATTTTGAGGTTGCATTTTATTCTAGCATTGTGAATTGATTTCTTTATTTGGTTATCTATCATTCAATAATTCTGCTTTATTTATTTTAAATTTGGCATTTTCCTATTCACCCTCCCCCCCCCCCCCCCCCCCCCCCCCCCCCCCTCTAGGACATATATTGTTTAGCCATTTCAAGTGGTATCAGAGCCTAATAACTTATTTTAATTCTTTTATTTGGATTTATTTCCTGAGCTAATCAATCTAAGCTATATTTGAGATGTCAAATTTTGATAGCCTTTCAGTCACTAGGCCTCCACCTTTCGATGGCACCCATTATTCCTATTGGAAAGCTAGGATGAGGATCTTCCTCAAATCCATGGATGAAAGTCTGTGGCTAGCCATAGTGAATGAATGGATCCCCCTTACGACTGAAGTAATCGGGATTGATGGTTCAAAATCTATGAGAATTACACCATATTTTTCTTGGACTACACTTCAAAAAAATGAGAGTAGTGCAAATGCTAAAGAACTAAATGCAATTACTTGTGCACTATCACCGGATGAATTCAAAAGAATTATATCCTGTGATTCTGTAAAATAAGCTTGGGATATATTGGAAATGACACATGAGGGTACTTCAATTGTCAAGAAATCTAAGATACAAATCCTCACAACTAAATTTGAGGAAATACGTATGGAAGAAAATGAAATGTTCATAGACTTCTATACCAGATTGAATGACATTGTAAACTCTATGTGGGGTCTAGGCGATAAAATCCCTGAAAGAAAAATATGTGCTAAAATACTACGCTCACTTTCGGAACGGTTCAATTCTAAAGTAACCGCAATCCAGGAACTTCGTGATACGAACAATATGAGGGTTGAGGAATTATTTATCTCATTACAGACTTATGAGTTAACCTTTAAAGCTCCAAAAGGTAAATCTATTCCTTTAAAAACTTCTAAAAATGGTTTTCAAGAAAATGATTTAAACTCTGAAGATGATATGGCCCTTCTGGCAAAAAAGTTTTATAAGATTTTTAAAAGTAAAAAGAGGGTTGATTTTTAAAAGGTAAATGATAAAAAGAAACCTAAACCTAAATCAAGAAAATCATTAAAAGGCAGTCAGTGTTACAACTGCCATGAATATGGGCATTTGGCTAACAAGTGTCCTAAAAAGGACAAACCTAAGAAGAAGGGTATGTTGGCTACTTGGGATGAGTCCTCTGTGAGACCCAACCCGAGTTCGCATGTGTTCATGTGTGTGTGTGTGAGTGTATAATTCATTTCTTGTGGTCCTGCGGTCTTACCGATCGAATTTAAGTGACCCACAACCCTAAAATTTTATTTTCGGTCATCCTTGAGTCCGGTCACGTAGACCTAACTCGGATTGATCTGAGACCTATGCCATCTTATCTGCTTCGTCATTGCGATTCCAACGTCGTGTCCCGCGCATAAATCCGATATGTAGATCAAAAGTTGTGTACATTTCATTATATGACCATTGATCATGTGGCCCACTTAAGTGGGATGCATGTGGACCACCACACCCATGGCACAAGTCCCCATACATACTACAGACACACCAAATAAATCCTATGAAAACACCACCCATCTCAACAAACACCACCCAAGCCTAGTCTAAAGGCCTAAACATTATAATCTCCTCCCTATGTCATGATGGCTTTTCTTACAAAATAATTATGACATTTTTCTCTCTCTTTATTCTCTCCCTCCTTCTCATTTTTCTCTATTTCTAGAATTTCCAGCAACTTCCCTTCTATCTCTCTCTCTTCTCCAGCCCCTTCTTTCCCTAATCTCTCTAAATCCATCCATTTCAAGATCATCTCATCCATTGGTTTCCCTTCCTTGCAGCTAGAGGAGTAAGGAGACCTGAATTTTTGTAAGGATCAAGGTGGCTGCTCTCCATATCATGTAGATTTCTTCTTCATAATTTAGATCCTTCCCTCCTTCTCATTTTAGATGTGTAAGACCCATCAATCAATGGAGGAGATCCTACACAACCATCTAGATGTGGCCATGAGGCCCACATTGTACATGCATGTCCATGCATGGGATTCTTCCCTTGATGGACCCCTTGCATGTGAATTTTTTATATTTTTCTAGGTATAATGGGTCATCTAGACCCTTTCATGTGGCTAGGATGGCATCCCAACCATTTATCTCAAAGATCTAGGTCATGCATCATAATATCTATGTCGTACAATGTCTTTTAATTGATGTTTGTGGTTGTGATTGTGTGGGGATAGCTTAATAGCAGCGGAGCCCTCCCATGATGGCTGGATTCTCTTCCTTCTCCTTCCTTCTTTCATAATCTGATGATATTATGTGTGGTCCACTTAATGGGCCTGGATTGCCTAGAAAAGCCTAGTAAGGAATGGACATCTATACTCAACTTACATCATGGTTTAGATGCCCTTTTTTTCTCCACCTTAAATGTTCTTGCAAGGGTGGGAATTTGGGGATTTATTCTGAAAAATTCTGGGGCCCACTGAAGTGGGTCATGGCACCCAACTTATGGGTCAATCCCTTTCTTAATAAGCCCACACATTCATTTTATTTCATGCATGTATTGTTGTCCAGAAATTTTGGACAGATTTTTATTGGACTTTGGGCTTGAATTTGGGAATTATTGGGGGACCTTTTGTACCCATCAAATATATTTTTCTAAAATTTGGAGATCTCATCTTGATGTCCCCTAAATTTCAGCCCCAACTGACCTTCATTGGGGTCCCAAAGGTGTGGTCTAAGTGAGGTGGATAGTCTGGATTTTCTGCACTGTTCCAGCAACATTCCACCCTGGACAGGTTAGAATTCTAAAATTTATTAAAGTAATTTTAGGTGTCTAAAAAATTCTAAAATTTTATAAAGGGTGGCCCACCCATTTTAGGACCTACATAAAAAATTTTGGGGCCAATGGATGCCTATACACACCATGATGGTGGTTGGACCGACCCACTATAATCTGGTATCCAGATCAGTCTAATTTTCAGGATAGATTAATTTCTTTAAAAGAATTAAAATATTTACAGATGTCTAAAAATTTAAAAATTTTGTAAGGATGTGTTCAAATCATGTTAGGACCCACCTAACAAATTTTAGGGTCAATGGACCCTTGTACACAACGTGGCAAGGGCCGGACTGGCCCACCACATTGGGACGTCCAGGTTTGTCCGATTTTCTGGATAGACTGTTTTTTTTTTAATTAATTAAAATACTTATGAATATCTAAAAATTATAAAATTTTGTGAAGGTGTGACCCACCTATAAAAGTGTTACTCTGTAAAATTTTAGCCCAAAAGGACCCCATTTGGGCATCCAAAATAATGTACCAAGATGGTTGGACTGCCAGATTTTTCTGTTGTGCAGTCCAGCAATATGCCTTGATAAAAATCATAATTCAAAAATATTTCCTCCGATGGTGGGCCACATTTTTGAATTTCCTCTTATTGTATGCATGATGAGGGAATTTAGCCCTCAATTTTTAGAATTTTAGAGGCCCTGGACCCACTCTAATGGAGTGCCCAAATTTAGGATAGCAACATGCATTGCAGAAATTTCCTATACATTATTGTCCCTTGTTATTTCAGAACTTTTGGGCCCCAGCCCATTGGGTTTTGTGTATGATTAGTTGGGGACCCATCCCTGATGTTCTAGGGCCCATTGGGGCTGTGATTGTGAGGCCCACCATATTAAGAAAATTCAATATTTATTGCTCCCTTATAATTTAGAATATTCTTGGGCTTAATTAATGCCTTTTTGGGTCTCCATTGATGATCATTTGGGGACCCAAATATAAACCAGATTTTAGGACTTCTTAGTGGACCCAGATTGGATTGGAACATCCCAGCTTGGCCTAGCCATATGTTGGGCTGACTTCCACAATTTTGATGGACTTATGGGCTGAGATAAAGGCGGTATTAGGCCCTTGGTTGCCCACTTAGATGGCTAGTTGTTGGGCTGATGTAGTGGGGCCCATTTCACCCAACTTAAACTTATGTTTAAGCCGTATTTTTGTGCTCATGGGCTACCCATTAAGTTCAACTAAATGTATGAGTTCTATGGCCATTGGGGCTTGGGGCTTGGGCCTTGGGCCTTGATTCCTTTCCTTGGGCCCATGTTGTTTAAGGTAGTATTGGACCCTTTTTCTCAAGCCTTTTTGTGGGGCTTATGTATGTGGTTTGGATGTAGGCCTTGGGCCTTGTAGCTATATGGATTATGGTTGGTTATGCCTTGGGGAAATGGTGGTTAAATGTTTCCATTATGGACCCCTCTAAGTGTGGTTAAAGGCCCACCATAGACCCTTGCTAGGCCCGTTTCATCTATTTAGGCCCATATCATTGTTCTCCTTAGTCTCGTGGACTACCCCAGGTAAATGGGCCCCCACTAGAGGTTGTATTCCTTATGAGGAATTGGTTAAGTACCTAGACCCTTCATGTTTAGGTAGAGAGTTCATCTTCACCCCATTGACACCCCTATTCATTTTATGGCCCACTCTCATATACATCATATGCATGCTGGGTTGAGGCATGATTAACCATGGTTGTGCCATTGTGTAGGACATGTTGGTATCCTCCCCGAGGGGTGAAGTTTTTTCCTCTGGAGCACGATGGGTGCTTGGGATTAATGCATGGGTAATTATGTGATTCATGCATCTGGCATTACATAGTATGTGGATATCTGCACTTGTTTCATCAGGGCCTTGCCTCCACAGGGATATTTATGGATGGCTGTATGTGTGGACACCAAAAATATTAGTTGAGCATACTGGGCACATAGGATGCCCATGGGTGAAATTCTCAAAACTTTCATGGTACCAAGGATCTACTCCAACGCCATGACTAAGTAGAATAAATGAGCGCACGAGGACCTTATACCGTTGGGCCGCGACTCCCACTATCGTGTAGTCAATTGGATAGGGGTGTGGCCTTACCTACCTGGTGTGTAGGGGGCATTACTGGCTGAGTCTGACCAGCTCGTAAATAGGTCCACTACCGTTGGGGCTTGCTGGTGATTGGCTATCCATAGGTGGGTAGTGAGGTCTCTTACGCTCGTTTCACTGTGCGGGGTCTATAGAGCGGCAGTCATTCAGTAGTGTAATGGACCCCGGTGATTTTCTTATGATTGGAAATGTACTTAACTTATGGTTTGGATATGAGCACTGGCATTACTTACATTGCATTAGCATTAGCTGTACAAGCCCCTTCATGCATTGCCTTAGTATGGCATCCAGTACTCTTCGCAACGTACTCATGATAAGTCTTAGTAAGGCTAGTGATTTCCCATTGAGCATATTTCCCTTCTTGCATCTCCTACTGTTCTTCTGTATACCATTGTCACACACTTTCACCACCCTCTAAGCTTCTATAAGCTTATGCATGATTGATGCATGCAGGAGACTCTAGGCAGGCGTCGTAGCTGCAGGGCGCAGAGTTTAGTTGAGCTTCAGGACCCGGTGTTGTTGATCTTCCTTTCCTTCTCCTATCATCTTATTTATGTTCTTTTGGACCTTCTGAAAATTGTAAAAGTTTAGATTTATAGTGGATTTTGTGATGTGTGCCTTTGTTATTCTCAGATGTACTTGTTGTGATCTTAGATATGCTCATATTGGTGATGATTATATTATTATAAAAATCCTCGTTGTAGGATCCCAGGATCGGAACCTGTCTTAGGAGCCGAGAATGGGGTACAATGAAGGCTGTTACGGCTAGAACCGACCATCGGTTTCCTTGGGATTCCGGTTACCGAGTCTGGGGCGTGACATCCTCTGATTCTAAAACCTCCTCAGAATCAGAAGATTTTGAAACCAAGTTGGGCAATGATGTTAAGGCTCTTATGACTCTAGCCAAATTCACTTTTTTAGATAATGATGACTCGACTAGTGAAGAAAATCTGAATAGTGAATGTGAAAATGAAGATGATCTTCAAGATGCTTATAATGCCCTATACAAGGAAAGTTATAAAATTGCTGTGAAACTGAAACTTTAAAAAGAGAAATTTTCTAAACTCAAAGAAATTTATGAATCTCTTATTTTAGAAAAGTCTAACATTTCAGACTGTTTTGAAAAGACAAAATGCGATTTGGATTTTAAAACCTCCCAGATTAAAAATCTTAAATCTGAAAACGAACAACTAAAACATGAAGTCTCTTCACTCTTAAGTTTAAAGGAAACCTGAAAATATGCCCAAGGTGATCCTAAATTAGAAAAAACTCTTATCAGAATCAAGAAAATGTTACGATCGATCCGGTTTGGGCTATGATAAGAGTGTTCCTCCTAAACCGAAGAATACTCCTCCCAAGTTCGTAAAGGGAGAGACCTTAAACTCAAAAGGAAAAGATCAAATGTTTTCTAAAAACTCTAAATCTTTTCAAAAATCTAAAAATCATATCAACTATAAAAAGAAAAATCATAGTCCTTTGGCTGAAAAGATAGTTGATTTACTTAAGGAGCTTTTAAAGTCTAACTCACTAGGTCATACTTATAAATCTTATAAACGAAAGAAGACCAACTATCCACCTAAACCCAAAACGGCTATGAAATGGGTTCTAAAGGGTACCTGCTTAGTTGTCCACACAGCTTTCAAAGCTACAAGCCATTCAAAGTGGTACCTAGACAGTAGATGCTCAAGACATATGACTGGTGATAAAGGTTTATTCACCAATCTTAAAGATATGATTAATGGTTCAGTTACTTTTGGTGATGGCAGCAACTGCAAGATTATGGGCCAAGGTACGGTTCAACTTTATAACCTTCCTTTGTTCAAGAATGTCTTATATGTTGAAGGACTAAAATATAACTTGCTAAGCATATCTCAAATATGCAACAATAACCACAGTGTAAAGCTTTCCAATCAAAGCTGTGAGATTCTAAACAACAAGGGTTCAGTAATACTAACTGAACGTAGAACGTCTGAAAACTGCTATATTATTAGCGAATCCAGTTCATCTAATCAATTATGTTACATGGTCCATACATACGAGATTGATTTGTGGCACAAACGTCTTGGACATGTACACTACCGAAATTTATATAGATTGAGCAAAAGAGAACTTAGAAGAGGTCTACCCAAACTATAAAAAATAGATAAAATATGTGATGAATTCTAGATTGGCAAACAAACAAGGAACTCATACAAAAGGGTAAATTTTAACGCCACATCAAGACTACTCAAGGTTCTCCATATGGATCTTATAGGACCTACCAAGATGGAAAGTCGAGGTGGTAAAAGATATGTCTTAGTACTTGTAGATGATTTTACCAGATATACTTGGGTAGTCTTCTTAAGGGATAAATCTAAAACCCTTGTAGAAGTAAAAAAAAAAGTTCTTAAAAGGATTCAAACTGAAAAAGGTTCTCAAATCAGTAAGATTCGTCGTGATCATGGTTCCGAATTTGATAATAGCAGTTTTGAGAAGTTCTGTAGCGACCAGGGAATATTACATGAATTCTCAGTGCACAAAACTCCACAACAAAATGGTATAGTTGAAAGGAAAAAAAAAGTACTTCAAGAAATGGCTAATGTCATGTTGAATAGCATGAAGCTCTCTAAGAATCTTTGGGTTGAAGCAGTCAATACAACTTACTATATCATTAACCGGGTTTACACTAGTAAAGGTAATAATCAAACGGCTTACGAAATGTGGTTCGATAAAAAGCCTACTGTCAAATACTTTCGAGTTTTTGACAGCAAGTGCTATATTTTACGAGATCATAAAAATCTGGGAAAGTTTGATACGAAGAGTGATGAAGGGATCTTTCTAGGATATTCTTTAAATAGTCGAGCTTATAGGGTTCTGAACAAAAGGACCAGTGTGATTCAAGAATCCATCAATGTGGTCATTGATGATCACTTAAACACACCAATCTCAAGTCCAGACAATGATGAAGTTCTTGTAATTGATAAAACCGATACTTCATCTAATCAGATTAATTCTGAACTAAGGACTATTAAAGATCATCCAACCACACAGATTCTTGAAAACCCTCTCACTAGTGTTTGTACCCATAAACAACTTGAGGATATATGTAATTACATATGTTTTAAATCCCAGATAGAACCATCTAACATAAAAGAAGCTCTTGCTGATGAAAATTGAATTGTTGCAATGCAAGAAGAACTTAACCAATTTGTGAGAAATGATGTTTGGTATCTCGTACCTAGACCCAAAGATAAATACATCATTGGAACCAAATGGATTTTTAAAAATAAGTCTGACGAGCTTGGCAATATAATTGAAAACAAGGCTAGGCTAGTGGTATAAGGTTACACTCAAATTGAAGGTATTGATTATGATGAAACCTTCGCACCAGTAGCATGTCTTGAATCAATTAGACATTTTATATCCATTGCATGTTTTAGAAAGTTTAAAATTTACCAAATGGATGTGAAAAGTATATTTTAAATTGGCGATCTACATGAGAAAGTCTATATTGAACAACCGATGGGTTTTGAAGACTCCAAAAATGCTGATCATGTGTATCGCCTTAAAAAGGCACTTTACGGTTTAAAACAAGCTCCTAGGGCATTGTATGAGAAACTAACAAAGTTTATATTAAGCCATAATTTTCAAATGGGATGTGTTGATAAAACTCTGTTTATTAAAAAATATAATGATCACATTTTAATAAAACAGATTTATGTTGATGATATCATTTATGGATCTACCTGTACTAACATGATTATTGAGTTTGTAAATTTGATGAAATCTCAATTTGAAATGAGCATGGTTGGGGAATTAAATTATTTTCTTAGGTTGCAAGTAAAATAACAACCTGATGGAATGTTCATTTCTCAATCTAAATATGTTATGAATTTGATTAAGAGATTTGGATTCGAGAATGGTAGGAATTTTGATACTCTTATGAGTATGACTTTGAAACTCTCAAAAGATTCTGCAGGTAAAAATGTGGATCCAAAATTATATCAGAGTTTGATTGGTAGTTTACTATATTTAACTGCTAGTAGACCCGATATCGCTCTAAGTGTTGGTATTTGCGCTAGATATCAGTTTGATCCAAAAGAATCGCACTTAACTATTGTCAAACGAATTATGTGATATGTCGCAAGTACTGTTAATCTCGATCTCTGGTATCCACATGAGACTAATGTTCAATTAGCTGGGTACTCAGATGCTGACTAAGTTGGTAATCATGATGATAGAAAATCAACCAGTGGTGGTTGCTTTTATATCAGAAACTATTTAGTTTCTTGGTTTAGTAAGAAACAAAGTTCTATATCACTTTCAACTGCTAAAGCTGAATATATCGCAGCTGGTAATGGGTGTACGCAGCTTGTTTGGATGAAACGTATGCTAAGTGATTATATAATAAATAGGATTATATGTTATTATATTGTGATAATTCCAGTGCCATAAATATTTCAAAATTTTCAATTCAACATTCTCGTACTAAGCACATTGACATTAGATTTTATTATACTCGTGAATTAGTAGAAGAAAAGATTATATCTTTGGAATATATTATCACACCCCAAACTCGGTAACCGGAATCATAAAGAACCCGATGGCTGGTTCTGGCTGTAGCAGCCTCCGTAGTATCCCATTCTCGGCTCCTGAGGAAGGTTCCGATCTTGGGATCCTACAAGGAGGATTTTCATAACAGTATAATCATTACCAATACAAGCATACCCAAGATCATAGCAAGTACATCTGAGAACAACAAAGGGCACACATCATAAAATTTACTAAGAATTTAAACTTTTACAACCATCCATAAGATCCAAAAGGACATACATGAGATAAAAGGAAAAGAGAGAAAGGTCAGCAACACTAGAGTCCTCAAATGCTCAGCTCTACTCCATGCTCTGCTACTACGACACCTGCCTAGAATCTCCTACATTGAAGCTTAGAGGGTGGTGTAAGCGTGTGACAATGGTGCACAGAAGAATAGTAGGAGGTGCAAGAAGTGAAACATGCTCAATGAGAATATCACTAGCCTTACCAAGGCTTATCATGAATATGATGCAATGAGTACTGGGAGCCATACTAAGGCAATACATGAAGGGGCTTACACAACCAATGCTAATGCGATGTAAGTAATGTCAGTGCTCTTAACCAAACTATATGTCAAGTACATTTACAATCATAAGAAAATCACCGAGGTCCATTACACTGGTGAATGACTGCCGCTCTACAGACCCCGCATAGTCAAACGAGTGTAAGAGACCTCAATACCCTCCTGTGGACAGTCAATCACAAGCAAGGCCTGATGGTAGCGGACTCATTTACGAGCTAGTCAGACTCAGCCTAGCAATGCCCCCTACACACCGGGCAGGTAAGGTCACACCCCTATCCAACCGACTACACGACAATGGGAGTCACGGCCTAATGGTATAAGGCCCTCGTGCACTTATGTATTCCACCCGGTCACGACGTTAGAACAGATCCTTAGTACCATGAAAGTTTTTGAAATTTCACTCATGGGCATCCTATGCACCCGGTATACTCAACTAATATTTTCGATGTCCACACATACGGCCATCCATGAATATCCCTGTGGAGGCAAGGCCCTGATGAAGCAAGGGAAGATATCCACATGTTTTGCAATGCTAGATGCATGAATCACACAATCACCCATGAATCAATCCCAAGCACCCATCGTTCATAAGAGGGAAAAACACTACCCGTCGGGGAGATACTAACATGTCCTACTCAATGGCACAACCATGACCAATCATACATCAACCAATCATACATATGATGCATATGAGAGTGGGCCATGAACTGAATAAGGGTGTTAATGGGGTGAAGATGAACTCTCTACCTAACCATGAAGGGTCTAGGTACTTAAACTAATTCCTCATAAGAAATACAACCTCTAGTGGGGGCCCATTTACCTAGGGTAGCCCACGAGACTAAGGAGAACAATGATATGGGCCTAAATAGATGAAACGAGCCTAGCAAGGGTCTATGGTGGGTCTTTAAGCACACTTAGAGGGGTACATAATGGAGATATTCAACCACCATTTTTTAAATGCATAACCAACCATAATCCATATAGCTACAAGGCCCAAGGCCCATATCGAAACCACATACATAAGCCCCACAAAAAGGCATGAGAAAAAGGGTCCAAAATTACCTTCAACAACATGGGCCGAAGGAAAGGAATCAAGGCCCAAGGCCCAAGCCCCAATGGCCATAGGACTCATACATATAGTTGAACTTAATGGGCAGCCCATGAGCACAAAAACATGACTTAAACATAAGTTTAAGTTGGGTGAAATGGGCCCCACTACATCAGCCTAACAACTAGCAATCTAAGTGGACAACCAAGGGCTTAATACCACATTTATCTTAGCCCATAAGTCCATCAAAATGGTGGAAGTCAGCCCAAAATATGGCTAGGCCAATCTGGGATGTTCCAGCCCAATCTGGGCCCACTAGAAAGTCCCAAAATCTGGTTTATATTTGGGTCCCACAAATAATCATCAATGGAGACCCAAAAAGGCATTAATTAAGCCCAAGAATATTCTAAAATATAAGGGAGCAATAAATACTAAATTTTCTCAATATGGTGAGCCCCACAATCATGGCCCCAATGAGCCCTAGAATATCAGGGATGGGTTTCCAACTAATCATACACAAAGCGCAATAGGCTGGGGCCCAAAAGTTCTGAAATAACAAGGGACAATAATGTACGGGAAATTTCTTCAATGCATGTTGCTGTCCTAAATTTGGGCACTCCATTGGAGTGGGTCTAGGGCCTCTACAATTCTGAAAATTAAGACCCAAGGTCCCTCATCATGCATAAAATAAGTAAAAACCAAAAAATGTGGCCCACCATCAGAGGAAATATTTTTAAATTATGGTTTATATAAAGGCATATTACTGGACTGCACCGCAAAAAAATCTGGCAGTCCAACCATCTTGGCCCATTCTTTTGGATGCCCAAATGGGGTACTTTGGGGATGAAATTTTACAGATTAACACTTTCATAGGTTGGACACACCCCCACAAAATTTCATAATTTTTAGATATTCATAAGTATTTTAATTAATTTAAACAAAACAGTCTGTCCAGAAAATAGGACAAACCTAGACGTCCCAATGTGGTGGGCCAGTCCAGCCCTTGCCACGGTGTGTACAGGAGTTCATTGGCCATAAAATTTAGTAAGTGGATCCTAACATGTGTAGAACACACACCAAAAAAATTTTAGAATTTTTAGACATCTATAAATATTTTAATTCATTTAAAGAAATTAATCTATCCTGAAAATCGGACTGATCTGGACACCATATTATAGTGGGCTGGTCCAGCCACCACCATAGTGTATACAGGTGTCCATTGGCTCCAAAATTTTGTAGGTGGGTCCTAACATAGATTTTTCACCCCTATAAATTTTTAAAATTTTTTAGACACTCAAAGTTATTTTAATAAATTTCATAATTCCAACCGTCCAGGGTGGAATGTTGCTGGAACGGTGCAGAAATCCAGACTGTCCACCTCACTTAGACCACACCTTTGGGACCCCAATGAAGATCAGTTGGGGCTGAAATTTGGGGGACATGAAGATGAGATCCCCACCTTTCATAAAAATATATTTGATGGGTACAAAAGGTCCCTCAATCAGTCCCAAATTCAAGCCCAAAGTCCAACAAAAATCTGTCTAAAAATTTCTGGACAACAATACATGCATGAAATAAAATGAATGTATGGGCCTATTAAGAAAGGGATTGGCCCATAAGTTAGGTGACATGGCCCACCCTAGTGGGCCCCACAATTGTCCAGAACATTCCCCTAAATTCCCACCCTTGCAAGAATATTTAAGGTGGAGAAAAAATGGGCATCTAAACCATGGTGTAAGTTGAATATAGATGCCCCTTCCTTACTGGGCTTTTCTAGCCAATCCAGGCCCACTAAGTGGACCACACATAATATCATCAGATTATGAAAGAAAGAAGGAGAAGGAAGAGAATCCGCCATCATGGGAGGGCTCCTCCACTATTGAGTCGTCCCCACACAATTACAATCACAAACATCAATTAAAAGACATTGTACAACATAGATATTATGATGCATGGCCTAAATCTTTGAGATAAATGGTTGGGATGCGCCACATGTAAGGGTCTAGATGACCCATCATACCTATAAAAATAAAGAAAATCCACATGCAAGGGGTCCATCAAGGGAAGAATCTCATGCATGGACATGCATGTACAATGTGGGCCTCAGGGCCACATCTAGATAGTTGTGTAGGATCTTCACCATTGATTGGTGGGTCTTACACATCCAAAATGAGAATGAGGGAAGGATCTACATTATGAAGAAGAAATCTACATGATATGGAGAGCACCTACCTTGATCTTTACAAAAATCTAGGTCTCCTTGCTCCTCTAGCTCCAAGGAATGGAAATCAATGGATGAGGTGATCTTGAAATGGATGGATTTAGAGATATTAGAGAAAGAAGGGGCTGGATGGAAGGAGAAAGTTGCTGGATTTTTTGTAAATGGGAGAGAAAATGAGAAGAAAGAGAGAGAGAGAGAGAGAGAGAGAGAGAGAGAGAGAGAGAGAGTAAAGAGAAATGAGAGGGAGAGTATGGAAATTTGCTAGAAAAGAGAGAGGGGGAGAGTAATCATAAGATCTCTCACCTTGGATTGGGAAACCCATCATGAAAAAGTAGGGTGATATAAACAAAGTTCATAGACTTATAGGTTTAGGATAAGGATGGGTAATGTGGGTAGTGGGTGGTATAGAGGATGGGGTTTAGGTAGTGTGTGGATGTTATGTGTTGGAACTTGCATAAAAGTGGGTGATCATCTTGAAAAATGTACCCTCCACACTAGGTGGGCCACATAATCATGTTTGAGGTCCACGATGGAATTTGTGGCCCATATATGATGGCCAAAAAAATCCTACGACTAGGATACTACTGGCTAACTATGTAAACCGGTTGTTTTCGACACGTCAGGACGTGCTTTAAATGCCGAGAACATGCGAATTGGATCAATCCACCTACTTCCGTGTTATATAGCCTGACCACACCCTAACCTTTTTCAATGTGAGGCATTGACATCATCTGCAAAATCAGCCCCAAGGCAACATCTTTTACCAAGTAGGTGGAAGCAACATCTTTTACCATTATCACAACCTCTCATGTGGTGCGGTTCCTAAAGAATAACATCATCAGCCGATATGGAATCCCACATGCCATTAACATAGACAACGAAATGCCCTTTGTGAACTAAAAGGTGGACAACTTTCTCAAGCAATTTAAATCAAAAGGCATCGATCAAGCTCCTATCGCTTACAAATGAATGGACGAGTGGAAGCTGCTAACAAAACACTCACTCGCATCCTCGGAAAAATGGTGAAAATATATCGTGATTGGTCAGAAATGATCTCATACGTGCTTTGAGCTTATCGAACATCCATGTGCACTGCAACGGGCCCCGCTCCATACGAACTCACATATGGAATGGAGGTTGTTCTACCCATTGAAGTTGAAATTCCCTCAATACGTATTCTGTTAGAAAGTGAAGTGGAAGAGGGAGAATGGATACAAGCTCGCTATGATCAGATGCATCTAGTAGACGAAAAGCGCATGCAAGTCTTATATCATTCCCAAGCTTACCAAATAAGAATTCAACGAGCTTACAACAAGCAAGTCCGTAAAAGAACATTCAGAATAGGAGGCATAGTAATGAAGAAGATTCTACCATCTCATCTACTTGACTCAATGGAAAAATTCAAATCCACCCAGGAAGGCCCGTTAGTTATGCGAGGGGTGCTCCCTAGAGGTGCACTCCGCCTCACCAACATGGGGGGAGGAGATCTCCCTAAGCCCATCAATGTCGATCATGTCAAAATGCACTATGGATAACGAGTAAGTTAGTGAAGGTTTCCTAAGATTGGATCATACCATTCTCTACTCGCCCTCAACAACAAAAAAAAATGAAATAAAAAAGGATTTCTATACATATGATTATTCAAACTTCCCAAATCCAAAAAAAAAAAAAAAAAAAAGTAATAAGGTCACAAGAACAAAGTAAATAAAAATTTAAAAATAAAAAAGGTAAAATAAAAAAAGAGAAAGAAAAATGAAGAACAAGGTGAAATTTGAGGGTAAACTTCCATCAGCCTTACCCCATTTCCAAGAAAAATTCTGAACTTAGAATGCATTTTGAAACCTATTGTTTCCCTAGAAATCATCATCGGCCAACAGTGAGAAAGTTTTTAGACAAAATAAAAATTTTAAAAAAAATAGAGAAAGAATGTGTCTAAGAAAAATGGATGAGGTCAAAACCCATAAGGGCGCCTTGAGTAAAAAGAGTAGAAACACAACAGACTTGGTGAAAACCTAAAAAGGCACCAGGGACAAAAAGGCACAAGTGTCAAGGGGCGGGTAAGAACAAATACCTAGGACGTGGTGAAAACCTGAAAGGGCATCATAGGAAAAATTGATAGGATAAGCCAGACATAACGAAAACTCACAAGAGCATTATGGGTAAGAACAACAAGAAAAGAAAAGAGAGAAAAAAAACAAGGCACTTCAATCATGGCAGTAAATTTGTCGAAGTCAAAGACGTGAAAACGATGATGTTTCAAGAACAATCAAGCGCAGTCCAAGTCAGGGGGCATGGATTCCCACTACATACTCCTAAAGATACTTTAAAAAATCTTTAGGAATCAACTCAAAACTCATATGGGATGAACGATGGAAAGTCAAGTATCTGATTCCTACCGTTTAAAGCACCAAAACATAAACCATGCTCACAAGACAAGTCTGGTCACCGAAAAGAGTTTCTATTTTTATCGCACTATTTATTTACATGCATGTTATTAAAAGAAGAGAGGAAAAAAAAAAGAGAGAAAGAAAAAACCTTTGCAGGTTGCATCATCAAGTAATGGATGCTTCTCTGAAACACTCGGCCTAACACAACCTTTATCTGTGACTAAGGTTAGTCTCGCTCCCTTTGCACCAAACTCTTTGATCATCTTATTAAGACGCTTTATTTCTTCATAGGAATCAAAGCTCCCTCAACAATAATCTGCCTCAAGCCGTAGGGTTGTAGTGTCAAATGCAAGCACACTCAAAGTTAAACACCGAGCAAAGAACGTGCTTTAATAAAAGTTAACTTTGATCAGGACCATTGAAACCCCTACTGGAAATGATTGGTCAGACTTATTTTTTTAAAAAAAAAGAGGCAGAAACAAGAGCCACTCGAATGCCTCCTCACGAGATCAAGCAAACATTTTCCAAATAAATAGCCCGAAAAAAATCTTTTAAAAAAAATTACAATAAAAAACCCATAGAACAATGTTCTATAGGTGGGGAACTTTTTTGAAAAAAAATATAATGTGCATGGTATCCGAGACATTGGGCGGTCCTCCATACATCCCGATGGGTACCAATGCAAAAGCAATAATTGATTTTAATTTTCTTTGAGTCTTCGATTTTCTCTGAAATTATAAGTGGAACATGGGACAACCGGAATGAACTTTCAGTGTTACTCCGATTGTCTTGGAATGCGAATTGAATATATTTGAGTTAGCATAACTGCACTTCAAGTCATGGGAAAAGACTATTACAACTATAGTTTCATACTCGAAAAATCAAATGGCGAAGAAATAACTCGAGGTTACTCTAATTCAGGACGCTTGTCATCCTAGTGCATTGTAATGCGAGAGATCTATAAAGCCGCATAAGGCGCAAGTAACTACCCATTACAATGACCAGTCTTGCATGCGGTCCTTGGGATTATGCAGCAATGAGAACCACTCTTCAAAATCAAATGTGTTTAGTGGATCCCCCTAAGGCTGCAAAAAGTGCAAGGGCACTAACCACCCAAAATTCATACTTACAAACCACCCTTGATGCAAACTGTCAGTCACGATGAGAAAAGGTTGTGATTTAATGCCATGTAAAGCCACAAAATGCGTAGGGAAAAATCACAATATTTTCCTCAACCATCGAGAGACACCAGAATTACTCCTTAACCAAACAAATCTTCTGATAATGACACTTCGATGGACGTAGACTACACCATGTTTACATCTAATTTGAAAGGTGGGGTGTACACTTGCTTTAACATTCGACTTCCTGTAATCTCTACCAAAGAGGGGCATCTGTAGACACTCCACCTAAAACGAGGACAAGCAACTCTTTGAGCTTCAGCTTAACTTCAATAAATTATCTTCTACTGACTAATAAATCATTGAAAATCCAAACAGATCAAACTGGGAGCATACTCGGTACGTATCGGAGACAACCAACGGACCCGATTGGCTAACACCAAATCTGGTAACGATTCGATCATAGCCATACATTCGAACTCCAAAACTCTAGAAACTCTCTATATGTCACACCCGATATGTGAAAAAG
The DNA here is from genome assembly GCA_037074715.1 of Magnolia kwangsiensis. Classification (NCBI taxonomy): domain Eukaryota; kingdom Viridiplantae; phylum Streptophyta; class Magnoliopsida; order Magnoliales; family Magnoliaceae; genus Magnolia; species Magnolia kwangsiensis. Next base: position 79,263,714 of record CM073578.1, read on the forward strand.
GATAAAATGAATTCTCTCTACCCATGGATCACTCTTTGTACTAATTAGTCTTCCCGAATAATATTTTGTCAAGGCGTGAAAGGTCATATCTTTAAGATTATGGAAAGTACGATTGTCCTTGTCTATAAAGTGGCCATGGTATTATTAAGGGAAAATTTTGAGCAATCAAAATGATTTATGATTCATTAGAAAGGTGGTCAAATAATCTTCCTAACAAACTTAAGTTTCCTCCAATCTGGCTTAAGATTGGAAGATCCGGCTCATTTATCAAAACCACACATTACCAAGTGACTAAAGCTAAAAAAAACTTTGCCCACACTTTAAACTAGTAAAATGAGATCCGATTTAAGTGATTTCAGTTACGTTGAAAAAACTTATCAAGCGACATTTCCAATGATCCTAAGATCATTAAAAAAAAACCATCGGTCAAATTGCAGACAACTGATTTCATATATTGGACAGGCATACTTTCGGCAGGTTAAACGGGGTCCGATCGAAGTGATTCTACAGCCCGAGGAATTACAACCGTTAGCAGAATTTAGCTACCAATGCCTATATAAGGGATCCGATGGATGAAGGAAAACATACAGAGACATATACATAGATGGAGAGATAAAAAGGAACGGAAGGAGAAAATACAAAGGAATGGAAGGAGAAAGAAACATAAAGTGAGAGAAAAAAAATTTAAAGAGTAGAAAGAGAGAAAAATAAAGAGAGGGTCCGAGAGTTGGATTTTACTTGGAGGTGTTGCTTGAGGTGTCTTAAAGATTTTCAAAATGATAACATGCTATCTGACATATGAGATAAAAACGACCATCAAAGAAGTCATTGAAGCTAAGAGTTTGTCCGTCTATATTTAATTCGTATCTAACTCCACACATTCCAAGTGCATTAACTATATCCATATTTCATTCTATCTCATATTATATTATTCTTCCTCTTTCATTTTTTTTCTTTATTTGCATGCCTAGGATCTTAAATCCTACGAAACAAGGCTAGTTGGAATTTTATTTTATTTGTTACATTTCTACTTTATTTAACTACCCGGGGTCACATGGCTCTGTAATGTAAGGCTAGATAGTTTTTTCTTATTTTCACCTGGCCAGCTGTAACATCCCGAAAATCGGGCGCTCGAGCAAAAACCCAACTCCCGAGTTCCAAAATGTTATTTATGCAACATAGATATGTATGATTGAATGCAAGGGTTGTGATTGTCTCACAGCCCAAGGATTTACATTTACGGGTTTAAAATCGTTTAAAGAACATCTCAACTCACTTACCTACAACCTAGGAGCTACTTAGGTCGCTTCATGCGACCCTAAATACATTTCGGACTCGATCGCGCGATCGATATGAATAGACGTCGCCTATTCGCGAATTTGCGATCCTATAAGTGTTTCTAGACCCTTCTCGCACCCACCTAAGTCAAAGGAAGCAACAGCGTACGTCGCATGACCATAACCCAGGCCCGGTTTAATCCAAATCATGCTCTGATACCATCTGTAACATCCCAAAAATCGGGGGGTCGAGTAAAAACTCCACTCCCGAGTTTCAAAATGTTATTTATGCAACATAGATATGTATGATTGAATGTTGTCTGTGTTAATGTATTAAACATGAGTGAGATTAAGCCAGAACAGCATATCATACTCCAGAGACAGTTAAATTTGCAAGCGAAAGACTGTGATAGTATGTATAACATATATAAACTATTGTATGTCTCCAGAGTGTGAACATGTTACCAGGTTATATACATACATATATACTCCAAAAGTAGACAAAACGAATATACATGAGTGCAATAAAAATATAAAATGACAAGTGTCAAGGTATCTAATCAACCTCCCTGTAATCCCGTCAATCAGATCACGCATAAGGGAGAGATCCTCCTCATCATCATCAAATCCAGCTCCGCCTCGCAGGCCGCGCCATCATCTGCAATCACAATAGGGACTGGTGGGTGTCCGGAAACACCATCCCGTAACGTGGGAGTGAGTGATCAACTCAGTGGGATAAGAGAGCAGAGATTAGCATGTTATCAACTCAATCATGCGATAATAGTAAAGCAGTAAATCAAACATTCCTAAAACTGTTGTTAATGCAATATGACATGACGTGATGTATGCCCTCACCGACGATCTCCCTCATACGGCACCATCTTACGACCGCAACATGCAATCGACCCTCAAGTGCTCCACATCTTCCAGGCATATGCAATGGTATGGTAATATGATTTTTGAGTTGTTATTAGTCCATTCAAACAGCAGGATTGGGACACTAAGGTACTTCCCTTATATCAATCCCAACACAGATCCTGTCTAGGGTCGTCACTCCTAGCAATCTCATACGAGGTATATTTCATAGGTCGCTGCAAGGGCTGTCAGGGCTGTTGCACGCACTCGTTGCACCGCTCCCTCATCACCTTATCAATACAGGCCTACTGTACTCTACTGCTACTGAAGGGTTGTCGCCTCCCGTAGACTCAGAATACGCTCGCGGTCACTACAAAGGACTCATCGCCTGATCAGTGTAGGCCGACAGCAAGAATATGTGTCCCATACCACCATAATCTGCTCACGAGACTAGGTGCTCACTGGTCACTACGGGGAGGTTTGTGGCCCCAGCGTAGGCCGACAGCTCGACCACGGTGTCCCATACCACCATGCCCAGCTCATGAGTCTTTGTGGATCAAGGTACCATGGTTGACAGGGTTTATAATGGTAAGTTCAGTACCCTAGGTTCAAACAGTTATGACTCATGCAGGGTGAACATACAACGGCCAGTCGAGTTACTTGATGGGCTCGACTAGCACGAGCGCCTCGCAAGTCGAACGACATGAAGTGCGTGAAACACTTCGCGTGGCCTAACCATTGCCGTCAACTCCAAACACAACTCGCGTTCATCGACGCGTCCTTCATAGCAAAGATAGGCCGACAACGAATTCGCTCGATTACCGACTGCCTGGACTAAGTATAGTCCCAAACAATTATGAATCCATGTCAACAATCAAGTAAGAGTATTGAAAATGGAATACAACCATGTGAGCATGTTAACACATGTTATAACGTTCAACTTAAGTAAATCATCTAACACATGCCTTTCACACATATAATGAAATTATGTATATTGCCAACATATAGGAAATCATCTCCATCAGTGTATTAATTGAGAATTCAATCTCAAACTAAACTATAATGAAATCATCAAGCACATGTGTAATACCCCAGATTTTGGCCAATCTGGGATTTGACGTCCTTAGGTAGTGGGTCAATTAAAACACCTAGAAAATCCTTCAGAACCCAATTCCATAGCCAAAGAAACCACTTAGGATTAATTCCTTTAGAAATTAAGCGTAAGTTAGCTAACGCAACGATGGAGTAGCTGAAAAATAGTCCCTGATCACTTTAAATACGTTCTACAAGACCCAAATCGAGTAGAACCAATGACTCTATAATACTCTATAACCTCGGACCAAACTCTAAGCAGGTTTGTTCTCTGGACCACTTTGAATCTTTGTATTGGATCTAGACCGTGTGTTGAAAGTCCTATACCTCCTATCTTAGACCGTTAGAACCGCCTAGCTGGACTTGACACTCATTTCGAAAATCAAGTCAAACCGATAATCATAGGCCATTTCATTGAGCCTGGACCGAAGAGAGTGCGAATAGGGACAGAATTGGAATTTCAAATTTAAATCTGGCACACGACTTGACGCGTCAGTATTGAGCATTCTGACCGTCAGAATTCAGCCAGATTACACCCTCGGATCAGGAGAAATTTCTATTTTATATCATGAGACATTCAGCCCTAATCTACGTGCGGTGACCGCTGAACTGAAACTGGTCCGCCACGTGCGATCTGTGGACCCAGCCGGACTGAAAACTTAATACGTGCTAGATCTGGTACGCGTGAGCTTAAGTCCGATCGCATTCGGTCAGGGGGCCACCAGAAATGTCCTTTTAGACTGAAACAGCCCCGATTTGGTTACCCCTCAAGTGAAACTTGTTCCCGAGCCTATTTTTGGCATTTTTGGGCTTATAAAAGGGGTTGAAACCCTCACTCCTCTCTCCCATCCGAATTTGCAAAAATCCCTAGATTCGGAAAGAGAAAAGGTGAGAGTTTGTGAGAGAAGGTGGGAGAGAATTCCCTGCTGCTTGTGCCACGTGCTGTACGTGCTTAGGCAACGCACTCCGATCACTTTTCCGGCGATTCCTCCACGTTTTCAGGTAAGAAAATACCCTAGAAGTTGCTGATTTAAGGTTCCTTTCATTTCCTAGCGAAGTAGCTAATAGAACTTGTGTATTAGGTTCTCTAATCGCCGTAGACGAAGCGTATACGCTTCGTTCGAATTTACACATCCATAAGAGACAAGGTGCGGATTTTAGACGCTTTGATTGACTGTTTCCAAAGCTTTCAATGTCGTTTAATAGTATATTATTGACAACAATGCCGTTTGACATGTACAACATGCTGTCCGTTTCCTGTTTCGTAAATCAACGAAGAATATGAGATTTAGGGCATTTTAGTCATTTGTAGGAAGTACAGATTTCATTCATATTTTGCTGATGTGATTGACATGATTTATTGTCGCATTAGAATGTTAGGAATGCATGCATAATTAGTTTGGCGAAGAGATTCGCCTAAATGCGCACTTCGGGTCGACATACTATATGTAGACTTAAGTGTGTAGTGTAAGTGTTTGTATAAATGTTTGTATTAGTATGTATTGAATTAAATGATGTTATGAATTAGTTTGAGATGGATTTCTCAATTAATATGCTGACGTAAATGATTTCCTACATGTTGACTATATGCATGATTTCATTATATGCATGAAATGCATGTACTTGATGATTTACTTAAGTTCTATGTTATAACATGTGTTAACATGCTCACATGGTTGTATTTCAATTCCAATGCTCTTGTATGATTTGCTGATGTGATTCCTTAATTGTTTGAGACTATGCTTAGTCCAGGCAGTCGGTAACCGAGCAAATTCGTGGTTGGCTTATCTTTGCCACGAACGACGCGTCGATGAACACGAGCCGTGTTTTGGAGTTGGCGGCAGTGGTTAGGCCACACGAAGTGTTTTACGCACTTCATGTTGTTCGACTTGAGATGCGATCGTGCTAGTCGAGCCCGTCAAGTAACCCGACTGGCCATTGTATGTTCACCCTGCATGAGTCATAACTGCTTGAACTTAGGGTACTGAACTTACCATTATAAACCCTGTTAACCATGGTACCTTGATCCACGAAGACTCATGAGCCGAGCATGGTGGTATGGGACACCGTGGTCGAGCTGTCGGCCTATGCTGGGGCCACAAACCTCCCCGTAGTGACCAGTGAGCACCTAGTCTCGTGAGCAGATTATGGTGGTATGGGACACTATATTCTAGCTGTCGGCCTACACTGATCAGGCGACGAGTCCTTTGTAGTGACCGCGAGCGTATTCTGAGTCTACGGGAGGCGACGACCTTTCAGTAGCAGTAGAGTACAGTAGGCCTGTATTGATAAGGTGATGGGGGAGCGGTGCAACGAGTGCGAGCAACAGCCCTGGCAGCCCTTGCAGCGACCTACAAAATATACATCGTATGAGATTACTAGGAGTGACGACCCTAGACAGGATCTGTGTTGGGATTGATATAAGGGAAGTACCTTAGTTTCCCAATATTGCTGTATGAACAGGACTAATAATAACTCGGTAATCATATCACCATGACATTGCATGTGCCTGGAAGATGTGGAGCACTTGAGGGTCGATTGCATGCTGCGGTCGTAAGATGGTGCCATATGAGGGAGATCGTCGGTGAGGGCATACATCACGTCATGTCATATTGCATTAACAACAGTTTTAGGATTTTTTGATTTACTGTTTTACTATTATCGCATGATTGATTTGAGAACATGTTAATCCTTGCTCTATTATTCCACTGAGTTAGCTACTCACCCCCACGTTACGGGATGGTGTTTCCGGACACCCACCAGACCCTTTTGTGATTGCAGATGATGGCGCGGCCTGTGAGGCAGAGCTGGACTTGATGATGAGGAGGAGGATCCCTCCTTTATGCGTGTTCTGATTGACGGGATTACAGGGAGGTTGATTAGATACTTTGACACTTGTCATTTTATATTTTTAACGCACTCATGTATATTCGTTTTGTCTACTTTTAGAGTATACATGTATGTATATAACCTGGTAACATATCCATACTCTGGAGGCATACAACAGTTTATATATGTTATACATACTATCACAGTCTTCCGCTTGTGAATTTAACTGTCTCTGGAGTATGATATGTTGTTCTGGCTTAATCTCACTCATGTTTAATACATTATCACAGACAACATTCAATCATACATATCTATGTTGTATAAATAACATTTTGGAACTCGGGAGTTGGGTTTTTGCTCGACCCCCCAATTTTCGGGATGTTACAACATGTTATAACATACAACTTAAGTGAATCATCAAGCACATGCATTTCATACATATAATGAAATCGTGAATATGGCTAACATGTAGGAAACCATTTACACCAGCATATTAATTCAGAAATCAATCTCAAATTAATTCATAACACCATTTAATTTAATACATACTAATACAAGCATTTACACAAACACTTAAACCACACACTTAAGTCTACATATAGTATGTCGAACCAAAGTGCGCATTTTTGGCGAATCTCTTTGCCAAACTAATTATGCATGTATTCCTAACATTCTAATGTGACAATAATCCATGTCAATCACATCAGCAAAATATGAATGAAAACAGTACTTCCTACAAATGACTAAAATGCCCTAAATCTCATATTCTTCGTTAGTTTACGAAACAGGAAACAGACAGCATGTTGTACATGTCAAACGGTGTTGCCGTCGATAATCTACTATTAAATGACATTGAAAGCTTTGGAAACAGTCAATCAAAGCGTCTAAGATCCGCACCTTATCTCTTATGGATGTGTAAATTTGAACGGAGCATATACGTTTCGTCTACGGCAATCAGACAACCTGATACACATGTACATCAGCTACTATTCTATTTAAATCGAAGAAATCTCCAAATCAGCAAGTGGTTAGGGTTTTCCTTACCTAGAAGTGTGTCGCCTAAGCACGTACAACACGTGGCACAAGCAGCAGGGAATTCTCTCCCACCTTCTCTCACAAACTCTCACCTTTTCTCTCTCCCAATCTAGAGTTTTTCTCAAATTCGGATGGGAGAGAGGAGTGAGGGTTTCAACCCCTTTTATAAGCCCAAACTTGCCCGAAATAGGCTCGGGAACAAAGTTCACTTGATGTTTATCTAAAGCGGGGCTGTTTCGGTCCAAAAATACATTTCTGGTGGTCCCCTGGCCGGATGCGATCGGACTTAAGCTCATGCACACTGGATCTAGCACACATCAAGTTTTCAGTCTGGCAGGGTTCTCAGATCGCACGTGGCGGTCTAGTTTCAGTTCAGCGGTCACCACACGTAGATCAGGCCTACAAGTTCATGATATGAAATAGAAATTTTTCCTGATCCGAGGGTGTAATTTGGCTGAATTCTGAAGGTCAAAATGCTTAATACTGACACGTCAAGTCGTGTGCCAGATTTGAATTTCAAATTCTAAATCTGTCCCTATTCTTACTCTCTTCAGTCCAGGCTCAATGAAATAGCCTACGAATGTCAGTTGGACTTGATTTTCGAAATGATTGTCAAGTCCAGCAAGGCGGTTCTAACGGTCTAAGATAGGAGGTATCGGACTTTCGACGCGCGGTCTAGATCCAATACAAAGTTTCAAAGTGGTCCAGAGAATAAACTGGCTTAGAGTTCGATCCAAGGTTATAGAGTATTATAGAGTCATTGGTTCTACTCGATTTGGGTCTTATAGAACGTATTTAAAGTGATCAGGGACTATTTCCCAGCTACTCTAGCGTTGCGCTAGCTAACTTATGCTTAGTTTCTAAAGGAATTAATCCTAAGTGATTTCTTTGGCTATAGAATTGGGATCTGAGCGATTTTTCAGGTGTTTTAGTTGACCCATTGCCTAAGGACGTCAAATCCCAGATTGGCCAAAATCTAGGGTGTTACACCAGCCCTTATAGGTTATGTGAAACATGGCCAAATATAAAATACTAAAACTCCGTTAAATCTCCCAAAATTGTAAAATCTTGTAAAGTAAAAAATCACACATTGTGCTGATGGAAAAGGGTACTTAATACCTTCCTTTTCCATCACCGAGGCCCTTAATCAGAATCTACGATCGTAGACCAATCGCAAGAGTCACTTGAGTTAGGGAATCGTGAGATTCCCAACCCATAAGCGATTTTATCGTTTCTAGCAGGCCATAAATTTTAAGCTTCATTTAACTAATAGTGACTCCGAATCAAATGCATTCTTATTCTCGAGTCAATAACATACTTAGGCTACAGTTACAAATCAACACTAAAGCCAAGGAAGTGAGGCCACCACTACGCTTACATGCGTGGGGGGTGGTGTTCAAACAGGGCTTTTGAGATTTTCCAAACAAATGTAGGTTAGACTTTTTTCATTGATTTAAACCCAAATAGTTTATTTACGTCTATAAGATGATTAAATGTACATTGTTAATTATCAGATGTCTTGGATTGATTAACAGTGGATCTACTGATTTAAGCCTCAAAATTAACAAATGACGGATCATTCTACCTAATAGGGTGTTACATTAAGTTTTGTCTAGGTTAGGATTTCACAAAGGGCTCTAGTAAACAGATTGTCCAATTTTTAATATGGATGATGATGCAATCATCCATCTTGAAAATTAACGGATGGATGGCTTGATCTATGGACGAAGATTACTCCTAACTGTCAAATCAAGCTAGAATGAAGGTGAAGATTTAAATAAGTTAGATTTGCTTTTGTAAGTGTTGTTATGTTAAACACACATAGATTGTTAAATTTTGTAAGACAAAAGTACTTCAAGGTCAAATCACAAGTATGGAATCACAACTACTCCACATTATTGAAGTTCAGCTCAAAATCGACTTATAATCAACTCAAGATCTGCACATCTTCTCAAGAAATTGACGCCCGAATTCAAGACAAGATCAAGTTAATGTTCAAGACAAGGTGTCTCATATATTTGTTAAAACACAGGTGGTATAACTCTAGAAAAACCTTAGGTTTAGGTACTTTCAAACTTTCATTAAATTGAGTTTTAATGAGTGTTTTTGCTATGGAATTTGGCCAGCCTAACTTTTGGTTCAACTAGCCTAACTTTAAGCCTGAGCAAAATAACAAATTCTATTAAAAATTTGGCTATCCTAAGTTTTGGTTCAGCTAGCCTAAGCTTGAAATTCGGTTAGCCCGAAAAAGTTCAGGTCAAATTCTAGTAATGTAAATCTTTAATTTTTACAGGAATTTGACCACCCAATTGGCAAATTCGTCTAGCCGAATTGTAATATTTAGCTAGACGAATTTAACCTCGAGTCAGCCTAATTTTGGATAAATCCTTTCCCGCACGATCTGATAGCCATTGAAACGAACCTAGTGGAATTCGGCCAGCCGAAGCCAGTCTTAGGCTAGCCGAAGTTCCAACCTCTTTCTCTATAAATCGAAGCTTTCCCTCATTCTAAAATATAACAAAAATTTACTATAATCCTTTCGCATGAGAGAGAGAATCTCAAGTCTTCAGCAGGCTATCTGTGTGGTATTTATAATTTTAATTTATAGATTATTTAATTCTCTTATCTCAATATCATTTTAATATTATTTTAATAGAGTAATCTATACTCTTCTTTGAGATATAAGAGAATTGAAGCAAGTAACATTTTAGTTTTCCATTTATAAAATATATAGAACCCTAGACTCTTTCTGCCTTATTGAACACTGTGCCATCTATGTTCAAGAAAGAAGTTCTTCTACTACAAGCTTTTGTCACGTCTTTGAATATCTATTTGAAGATAAGTATATTTATTCTATTTCATTTTAAGTTTTTTTGAGATAGCCTGTGAAAATCTCAATGGGATTTTTATTTGTGATAACCCGTGAAAATCACAAAAGGGGTTTTTATTTGTGATAGCCCATGAAAATCACAAGAGGGGTTTTTATTGTGATAGCCCATGAAAAGTGTAAGGAACGGTATCAGGTTGTTAAGATGAACTTGTGAAAACCTTATTATAGTGAAATCCAAAATTACGAGGGTAGTAATTTTGGTAGTGGAGTAGGTGTGGTTGTTTGTTGATCGTGAATATGCATAAAAACATCTAATGAGTAATCTATAAAATTTAGGTGATTCTTGATCGTTCGAACCCTAGTTTTCGATTGATCTAAGGTCATAAAAATTGTCCAACAAAACTGTGGGGTCATTTCCTGCATTTTCTAGATTCTGACTTTTCTGACCCTACAATTCTGGACTTTGAATTTTTTGGCCCTAAAATTTTAGGATTCCTTTTCCTTGGTTTCTTCACTTGTTTTTAAGCATCGTTCAACTTTCACTTAATCTCTTTTGGTCCACATTCTCAAATATGATTGCCCATCATCCATTGAGCTCTCTCAAATCTTTAATCACTCCACTCCTTTGGGCTTTAATTTATTACAGTAAGCTTGTATTTGACTTAGACTTCAAAATCTCTCTGCAAGATGAAAACATATTCAATTAAACCACTTTAACACACACCTCAATCAGCATTTTGCTAGTCCCGAGCAAAAAATGCGAAAGATATTTCAAATCCTGATCAAATTTCTTTTAGAAAAGTTATTCTGTAAATTCCTATAATTCTCAAAACAATTTGATCAATAGAATCCCAAAGCTCACTAGTTTAAAATAAAAATCAACCTAGATTCTAGTGAACTTAGGAAATAACCTATTTGAGTTCAAATCATTAATCAGTCAGTAGAAAAATCCTAAACATTAAGTTTCATGGTGCATGGTGATATATAGACTTAAACATCTAGAAGTTTAGTTATTTGTATTCATGCTAATATTAATAATCAATGGAATAATCATATTAACCAAAACATGCCTTATAGTTCAATCAATTTTCTTCTAGCTTTCAATTGTTTCCATCGACGACTTTCATATTATTATCTCTTTTTTTATTCTATAATAGTCTTTTCATGGACAATTTTCAATAGGTAGCTCTCTTCAATGCTTAATATTTTTTAGTTGGGTATTATCTTTTTTAACTTGAACATGATAGACAAATTTCCCAGGCTTGATTCTTAACACTCTCGATAATCATCAAGTTAACATTATAGTATCGAACTTTAACCTAAAAAATGTAAGGTAGATATGAATTGTGAAAATTCATGACTTAATCAATATTTAAAATGTTTCCTGCTAAAAATTAATAAGAACTCAACTTTGAAATTTACCAAATAAGTAGTTCTAGGCTTCAAAAATTCTCACCACTAAGTGCCTTATCATTCTATATTCAGATAATTAAGAAGTACTTGAATTCACATAATAAATCTTCTAATTTTATTTTTTTCAAAAATTCAGCCCAAAATCTAGAAATTTAGCACATGAATTGAAGAATTTTCTAAAGAAAATCCCATCCCCCAACCTAAATGATACATTATCCTCAATGTTAAAAACATCAACAATAAAATCAACATGAGAGCAATCTAATTGTAAAAAGTACAGGATAAAAAGTACCTAAAATGACGATTATGTAGAAGTTCTTGAATTCTTTAAATTGGTGCAAAAATAAAGAACACCTAAACTACTAAAACAAATTAGTCTTGTTAATGCAGAAATCTAGTTAACCCTTGTTGGAGCCTTGAGTACTTTCACATGAAGAAAATAAAGGAGACCCTGGCTGTAGTAGGGGACCCTCCGATGCCAAAGTCAGACAGGCAAACTAGGTCTAGTAGAACATAGGGTTTTTGGGTATGATTTATGCGTTAGGTTGTGTATACCTTTCACCATTGGAGAGGATCTTATTTATAGTTGATAGGTGTGGTGGCGTAGATAGTAATATTCCTATTTAGTAGGTGCATATTATAGAGAGAATCATATCCCAAGTGTGTCGTGATTATCTTTCAAGATCTTCTATTGAGATCTCAGAAAAATCTGTGTTAAGGTTATTTTTTGAGATCTTCGGCTGAGATCTCAGATAGATCTCTTCGATAAGATGTAGTAGGAGGCCGAGGTTGAACACTCGAGGTGACCTACATAACCATCCCGAGGAGTAGTTTACCAACTTGGATTCTCTAGTGAGTCATGGTCGAGCTTTCCCTTAACATTGAGTGGATCGTCGACCTAACAACCTGCCCTTGGACGTTAGATCTGAGCACTTAGATCGAGCTCCCTTATAATATACATGAAATTGAGGATGACCATCCTCTTTCATCTTATCGTATAGTGAAGGGATTCCCTGAGTGTAACAGCTCGGAGTTTTACCTCAAGAGCCTTTACCAAGAGATGATTTGAGCAACAGATTGAAAATGGATGGGACCATGGAAGGGCTCGATGTTTGATGAAGTTGAGACACTTTATCTTCTGATGGTTGAGCTCAAGGAATAAGTAGTTTCCCCAGCAATGGGTTACTACTTTCGAGCTGTTGAGGAGCTCCTTGATCATGATTGGTGCTTGCTAATCATACGACGAGTACAGATGTACAAGCTGGCCCTTTCTCTTTGGCTAGTATTTTTACCCATAACAATAGTCCCCCTACTTCCGAGCTTGTGCAGTAGGCTTAGGAAGTAAGTCGATAAAGCGAGGTCGAACTATCTTGCACGTGGGTGTCGAGCCTACTTATCATTAATGCTGAATAAGGCGGTAGGCATGGGGATCGAAGTGGATTCACAATCATGGTAGACACACTCGAGGTAATGTGCAACGGTAAGGCTCCTGTTCGGCTCCCGACCAATGGGGCGCGAATGCGTGGCATCTCCAAGGAAGTCGAGTTACCCATCAAGTGAGGAGGCTCTACGTGGCCATGCGTGGGTGTTGATGAGCCTTTTTTTCTGTCACGTTAAATGCAAGCAGTCATTGTTGCACAGCATGGAGGCATTTTCTTCCACTGCCTTTCTCTACTTTTGCTACCACCCACCCCCCCCCCCCCCCCCCCCCCCCCCCCCCCCCCGATCTTGGCAATTTTTGATAAGTTGGAATCCTTTCTCTTTGGCAATTTCTGCATCTTCTCCGGCCTTCTTCCTTCCTCCCTACCCTTTTATTTCTTATGTTATTTCCATTTTCTGGCAAAAAACATTGGATTCATCAGACAACTGGGACGAACCTACTACATTCCAAGTCAATTCGGAGCTGGAGGACTAAGATTGGTTAAAGGGAGCTTTACGCGATCCACCGTCCCCAATCATGATGATGAGCGGCGGGGAGATCGCGCCCATTTTGAAGGTGAGGGTTGTAGCTCAGTCCTTTGTCGAGCAACCCACGAGAGTTTAGGTGGAGTTAGCTCCAGTAAGGGAAGAGGCATCCCCATCTTCCATGGAGTCTGAGTAAGTAAACCTATGTAATGCCCTGAAAATCGGGGGTCGAGCAGAAGCTCAGCTCCCGAGTCTAGAACATCACTTATGCAGCATTTTTGATAATGGATGAATGTTATCAGCATTAGGGCATAAAATATGAAGTAGATTAAGCCAAGACAGCAGACATAATTTAGGAATAGTCTGAAAACACGAGCGGAAGATGAAAATACATATATAAATCAACATAAGTCCCCAAGATATGTATGCTCTGCCAGGTCATAATTACAAGTAGTGTCTCCAAATAAATATATCAAAAAGTGATAAATCACTACCAACATAGCCCTGAATCCCCGTCAATCAGGTCATGTTCGCATGAACCCGCCTGAGAACTACATATAGGAGAAACCCTCCTCATCGCCAAAAGGACTAACTCTGCCTCGCAAGCATTACCATCATCTGAAACTAAAACAGGGACTAGTTGGTGTTACAAACACCGTCCCAAAATGTGGGAGTGAGTGATCAACTCAGTGGAAACTATACAGCAAAGGCTAACATGTTATCAATTCAATCAAGCAGTAATGATAAAACAGTACAATTAAACATGTCCTAGATACTCTTGTTAATGTAAGAATGATATGAGGGAATGATGCATGCCCTCACCACAATCTCCCTCTGCGATCTTAATCTTAAGGTCGCGCATGTCAGTCACTTCCTCAGTGCTCTTTCACCAACACTGATAGCACATGCAGTGTGATGATATGAGCATGTTTACTAAGTTCTTATTAATCCTTTTCATACAGCAGGATTGGGAAGCTAAGGTACCTCCCTTGTATCATTACCCAAACGATGATCCATTCTCGGGTCATCAGTCTGAGATAATCTCATACGATGTTACAGTTCTAGGTTGCTGCAAGGGCTGCCAGGGCTATTACACATAATCGTTACACCACTCCCCCATCACCAAATCAATACAGGCCTAGCATGTACTCTTGTTACTACGGAAGGGTCATCCCCCCCACGTAGACTCAGAGTACGCTCGAGGTTACTATAAGGGCTATCAGGGCTGTTACACCACTCCCCCATCACCAAACAATGCAGGCCGACAGCTCGAATATAGTGTCCCATACCACCATAATCGGCTCACGAGTCTGGGTTGCTCACTGGTCACTATGGGGAGGCTCGTGGCCCCAACGTAGGCCGACAGCTCGAATATAATGTCTCATACCACCATAATCGGCTCATGAGTCTTAGCAGATCGAGGTACCAAGGTTAGAGGGGCTTTTCATTGGTAAGCTTGGTACCTTAGGTTCAAGCAATAGCGTCCAAACATGGTAAACATACATCGGTCAATCGGGTTAGTGATAAGCTCAACTAGGCTAAGCACACGTTGAGTTGAACTACATGGAATGCATAAGCACTCCATGTGGCCTAACTGTTGTCGAATATCCTAAGCACGACTCAGATTCGTTAAACTCATCCTGCGTGGCAAACAACCTCAACCACCATTTGGAGTACGATTACCGATTACCTGGACTATAGTACAGCCTCAATCATGTACAAGCTCAATAACAAGTATATGATTCATATCCTACATTCATATGAACAATCAGGAAATATGACTTGAATATAAATACAATACATGGAGGAAATCATACACGTAGTTAACATGAATAATCTAGGTTACATAATTTATGGAGGAAATCATACACATCATTGATGTAGTT
Organism: Magnolia kwangsiensis; assembly: GCA_037074715.1. Lineage (NCBI taxonomy): Eukaryota > Viridiplantae > Streptophyta > Magnoliopsida > Magnoliales > Magnoliaceae > Magnolia > Magnolia kwangsiensis. Next base: position 79,278,836 of record CM073578.1, read on the forward strand.
GAGAATCATATCTCAACCCGCATACAGGTACATCTTACTAACTACTAACTCATTCAGACACTTTTACATACACTTAGTCTACACATTACATCATACATATTATGTATTCATTAGCATACGTATTAGGGTAAATCCTTTCATCAAAGGGTTATCGCCTATACAACAATCATATATCCATGACAATTAGCCATGGAGAGCACGAAAGCGAATTCCATACTTATTCAGTCATTGTCACAAACACTTAGAGTACATACTTTATCAGACATGTGTATGTTGATTATACATATATTAGGCCAAATCCTTTCACTAGAGAGTTGCCCCATATACCACTAGCATATACCCACGACGGATAATCATGGCATGCATGAATCCGAGTTCCGTCTTCATTTAAACATTTTCCCAAACACGTGGGCTACACACTTTAACGTATATGGCGTATATTGGTCGTGGCGTTATTTAGGGCAAGTCCTTTCGCTAAGGAGTTTTCGTACATGAAACAAGCATATATTTATGGTAAATAATCATGTTAAACACAAATCCAAATTCTCTACATATACAGGTATTCCAACAAATACATAGAATACTCAATACTATACATTTTCCATACGTATTCGTAAAGCAAAACAAACAACACGTTAGACATTTGAAATAGCATCCACGTCAATAATAAATCATTAACTGACATTGAAAGTCTTGAAAACCATAACCTAAATGTATATAGTCCATACCTTAAACCAGAAAATGCGAAATGGATATGATTCAGACGATAAGTCTTCATCAACGGCGGGTTGACAACCTAGAACATGAAATAGATGAACTACATCATCATTTAAACTATACTAAGTCCTAAAACAGGTTAGGGTTAGGATTTCTTACCTAGGATTGGAGTCAGAAACACCGAAATAGCGATACGGGCAGGTGAATTAGGCACGTAGAAAAACTGGGAAGAATCCTAGGAAGAATCACCAACTTCTCTCTCTTTCTCTCTCTTTTCTCTCTCTCTCTCTCTCTCTCTCTCTCTCTTAGCTAGGGTTTGGAAATTCGTATGAAATTTAGGAATGAGGGTTCTAAGCCTTTTTATAAGCCTAAAAGTGACAGAAATAGCCCTAGGGCCAAGGTATACTAAGGTTATAACCAAATCGGGTCTGTTCCAATCCAACGGAGCACTTTTGGAGGTCCTGTGACTAAATGCAGTCAGACTTAAGCTCTCTAATATCAGATCTAGGTCAAACTAAGTTTTCAGTTCGGTCAGGTTTCCAGATAGACCGTGGCAGACCAGTTTCAGTTCAACGGTCACCGAAAGTCAATCAGAGCCACAAGTGCTATGACATGTATGAGCCACCTATCCTGATCCGAGGGTGAATTTGGGTCGAAATCTAACAGTCAGAACGCTTAGAAATATCGCGCAAGCAAAATGATCCATATTACTTAAATTTATATTTATTTTTCTAAAAATCTTCATTTTCTCACTCTCTTCACTCCGGACTCAAGGAAATGGTCTTAAGACATCGTTTGGGCTTGATTTTTGAAGTGATAGTCAAGTCCAACTAGGCGGTCATAATGGTCTAGGTTCATCCCTATTAGACTTTCGACGTGCGGTCCAGTTCTGATTCGAAGTTTTCAAATGATCTCAAGGGCAACTGGGCTTAGAGATTGATCCTAGATTTTAGGGTAACTTAACGATAACAAGTCTATAGGTTTTGGATCTTACAGATCATATTTAAAGTGGTTGGTGCTAATTTCGCAGTAAATCTAGTGCAACGCTAGTTAATTCATGCTAAATTTCTAAAGCATTTAGTCTTAAATGGTTTCTTTGGCTTTGAAATGAGTTCTGAGAGGTTACCAAGGTGTTATGATTAACCCATTGCCTAAGGACTTTTAACTCCAGGTTGGTAAAAATTTGGGGTATTACAATTTAATTAGGTCGAGTCTAAGGGAGTCCGAGCTGGTGCGGATCAGGTCACGGTACCACATTCTGAACTTGGTGGAACTTCGAGCTCCCACACTTGGCGAACTTCTGAGCGATCCTAGGGAGGGCGAAGTTACGGTGTATCTAGTTTCCTTATAGTGCATCCTGAGGCTCCCTTTCCACCAGATAATTAGGGAGGTTATCTCACATCTAAGCCTAGCCCCTGGCCAGATCATACCAAATTCCTAGAGGGCTTTGGCGAGGTCTTTCATTCTTTAGTTCCAGCTCGGGCAACCCGAGCTGACCGTGGATGAATTCCTTCACATGTACTAAGTGAAGGCCAACCATTTCCATAAGGTTTACGTAAGGGCATCAAGTCCTCCAAACCTGAGGTGACCATTTCCATGAGGTTTGGAAGCTGACCAATGCAAAACAATCTGCTCAGATCGTTGCTGAATTTCGAGCATCGCTCTCAGATGTTAGCTTTCTTACAGCAACATAAAGATGTCTTCGCATGGTCACATGAAGATATGTCAGAAATTTCCCCCAATGTTATGGTCCACAGGCTAAATGTGGATCTGGCTCACAAGCCAGTGAAACAGAAGAGAAGAGCATTCAACGCCGAGAGGTACTCAACCATAGCAGATGAAGTGTCGAAGCTTCTCAGCGTCAGATTCATTGAAGAAGTACATTATCTAGACTGGATCACTAACGTGGTCCTTGTAAAGAAAGCCAATGGGAAGTGGCAAGTCTGTGTGGTCTATTTGGACCTGAACAAGGCCTGCCCCAATGACAACTTCCCTCTGCCTTGAATTAATCAGCTAGTGGACAGTACAGCTGGGCATGAGCAACTCTCATTCCGAGATGCCTACTCTAGGTATAATCAGATCACCATGCATCCTCCAGATAGGCAAAAGATGACCTTTGTTATGGATAAAGGTCTCTACTGTTACCGGGTCTGCCCTTTGGCTTAAAGAACGTTAACGCTGGAGCGACATATCAGTGGTTAGTGAACCAGATGTTTGCCAAGTAGATTAGTTGGACCATGGAAGTCTATGTCGATGACATGTTGGTGAAGAGCGTTAGAGCATCCGACCACATTGCAAACCTCGAAAAGACTTCTCAATCCTCCGGGAGTACCGCATGAAGTTGAATCCCTCCAAGTGCGCCTTTGGAGTCTTCTCAGGTAAATTCCTTAAATTTTAAGTCAACCAGACCGGCATTAAGGCAAATCTCAAAAAGATCAAGGCGTTGCTTGACATGAGCTCACCTCGGATGACAAAGGAGATCCAATGTCTTACTGGTCAGGTAACAGCACTCGGTCGATTTATATCCCGAGCTACCGATAAGAGCCTCCCCTTCTTCCAGGTGTGGAAGGGTCACAAGAAGGCCGAGTGGACTCCAGAGTGTGAGCAAGCCTTCCAACAGTTGAAGCAATATCTAGGTTCACCTCCCCTATTATCCAAGCCGAAAGAGGGTAAACCCCTATTCCTATATTTGGCGATTTCTGTCTCGGTCGTCAGTTCTGCAGTAACACCTTGAAAATCGGGGGTCGTGCATAAACTCAACTCCCGAGTTCCAGACCGTCACTTATGCAACAAAAATGATTATGATTCAATGTTGTCTGATTTAAAGCATTCACATGAGTAAAAGTATACCAAAACTGCAATTCATACTTCAGATCCAGTGATAAAAGCAAGCAGAAGACTAAACAATATGTATATCACTGTATGGAAAAACAAAGTAAATCTCATCTGTCTCTAAAGTATGAATACATCTCTGAGTCTCATATACATATACATGAACAAAAATGTAATGTTCCAAATAGTCCCACTGAAACCCCATCGATCCAGGTCGCCTACGGGAAGCCGTCGTGATACTGCATGTACGAGAACTCGTCCTGGTCCTCGTCGATGTCTGGCTCCACCTCCTGGATCTCAGCCTCACCTGCATCTACAACAGGGTCTGGTGGGTGTTGCAAACACCATCCCGTAACGTGGGAGTGAGTGATCAACTCAGTGGAATCATAGATCAAAGATTAGCATGTTCACAATTCAATCATGCGATAATAGTAAAGCAGTAAATCAGACAATCCTAATACTGTTGTTAATGTAAGATGACATGACGTGATGTATGCCCTCACCGACGATCTCCCTCATACGGCAACATCTTACGACCGTGGCATGCCACACTCCCTAGAGTGCTCCACATCTTCCAGGCACATGCAATGCTATGGTGATATGATTTTCAAGTTGTTATTAGTCCATTCAAACAACAGGATTGGGAAACTAAGGTACTTTCCTTATATCGATCCCAACACAGATCCTGTCTAGGGTCTCACTCCTAGCAAAATATGAATGTAGACCGTACTTCCTACAAATGACTAAAATGCCCTAAATCTCATATTCTTCAATAATTTACGAAACAGGAAACGGAGAGCATGTTGTACATGTCAAACGGAGATGCCGTCGATAATCTACTATTAAACGACATTGAAAGCGTTGTAAATCGTCAATCAAAGCGTCTAAAATCCTCACCTAGTCTCTTACGGATGTGGGATTTTGAACGGAGCGTGTACGCTTCGTATTCGGCAGTAGGAGAACCTATTTTACAAGTTACGTTAGCTAACACGTCGCGAATCTAAGTAAACCCCAAATCAGCAAGTTCTAGGGTTGTTTTATACCTGAAAGAGTGGAGAAATCACCAGCCAGGTGATTGGGAAGAGTCGCTGAAGCAGTAGCAATCGGTGGCTCAGAGACGGGAAAAATCCCTTCCACTCTCTCTCTCAAACTCTCTCTCCTTTTCTCTAGGGTTTGCAATTTTCGGATGGGAGAGAGAAATGAGGGTTTCAACCCCTTTTATAAGCTTAAAAATGCCGGAAACAGGCTCCGGAACGAAGTTTACTTAGTGCCTATCCATTTCGGGGCTGTTTCGGTCCAAAAATTACTTTCTGGTGGTCCCCTGGTCGATTGCGATCGGACTTAAGCTCATGCGTACCAGATGTAGCACGTATTAAGTTTTCAGTCTGGCAGGGTTTGCAGATCGTACGTGGCGGACCAGTTTCAGTTCAGCGGTCACCGTACGTAGATCAGGGCTGAAAGTCTCATGATAATAAATAGAAATTTTTCCTAATCCGAGGATGTAATCTGGATGAATTCTAACGGTCAAAACGCTTAATACTGACGCGTCAAGTCGTGTGCCAGATTTGAATTTGAAATTCCAATTCTTTCCCTATTCGCAGTCTCTTCAGTCCGGGTTCAACGAAATAGTCTGTGATTATCGGTTTGACTTGATTTTCGAGATGATTGTCAAGTCCAGCTGGGCGGTTCTAACGGTCTAAGATAGGAGGTATCGGACCTTCGACGCGCGGTCTAAATCCAATACAATAATTCAATGTGGTCCAGAGAACAAACCCGCTTAGAGTTTGATCCGAGGTTATAGAGTATTGTAGAGTTGTTTGTTCTACTCGATTTGGGTCTAGTAGAACGTATTTAAAGTGATCAGGGACTATTTCCCTACTACTCTAGCGTTGCGCTAGCTAACTTACGCTTAATTTCCATGGAATTTAATTCTACGCGATTTCGGGTCGAGTTGGTACTCGAGCCCAAGTACGGATTTTTCACGGGCGTTACAATCTACCCCCCTTAACAAATAATTTCATCCTCAAAATTTGTACCTTTTCGTACTCCTCGAGAAGCTGTGGGTAGTTCTTTCTGATCTCGGCTTCTGTCTCCCAAGTAGCCTCCTCCTCAGAATAATGCGTCCACAATACCTTCACAAGGCGAATCACCTTGCTACGCAGTACCTGCTCCTTCTTGTTTAAGATGCGTGTCGGTCGCAGGATATAAGTAACATCCTCTCCTAACTGCACCTGCTCCCATCTGATGATATGGGAAGGATCAGCAACGTACTTCTTCAGCATAGAAACATGAAATACGTTGTGAACGCTCGCGAGGGGCGTGGGTAAAGCCAATCGGTAAGCCACTGCTCCCACACGATCGAGGATCTGGAATGGACCAATGAATCGTGGTGCCAGCTTCCCTTTCTTCCCGAACCGAAGGACTCCCTTCATAGGGAAAACTCACAAAAACACGTGATCCCCAACTGTGAACTCTAGTGGCCTCCGTCTCGTATCGGCGTAGCTCTTCTGTCTGCTCTGCGCTGTAAGAAGCCGACGTCGAATAGTATCAATCTTCTCTGACGTCGCCTGCACCAACTCTGGGCCAATCAAGCTACGCTCACCGACCTCTAACCAGCAATGCGGTGCGCGACAAGGTCGCCCATACAGCGCCTCATAAGGTGCCATACCGATACTCGCCTGGAAGCTATTGTTGTACGCAAACTCCGCATATGCAAGACAATCATCCCAACTGTCCTTAAAGTCCAATGCGCAAGCTCGCAACATATCCTCCAAGATCTGGTTCACTCGCTCTGTCTGTCCGTCCGTCTGTGGGTGGAAGGCAGTACTGAACTTCAACTTCACACCCATAGCCTCCTAAATGCGGGTCCAGAAGATAGAAGTGAACCGCGTGCCTCTGTCCGACACGATCTCCAACGGAACTCCATGCAGACGCACGATTTCTCTGATGTACAATCTAGCCAGCTCGTCTGCAGAGTTCGTAACTCTGATCGGTAGGAAGTGCGTCGACTTTGTCAATCGGTCGACGATCACCCAAATGGAATCATGTCCCTTCCTCGTCTTCGGCAACCCAGAAATGAAGTCCATGGAAATGAAATCCCACTTCCACTCTGTAATTGGCATAGGCTGCAAAAGTCCAGGTGGTCGGCGATGCTCTGTCTTCACCTGCTGACAAGTGAGACAACGGGACACGAACTCAGCTATGTGGGTCTTCATACCTTCCCACCAATACGTCCTCTTCACGTCACGATACATCTTTGTGCTGCCTGGATGCATCGCGAGTCTAGTAGAATGCGCAGCCTTGAGAATCTCTCGTCTCAAGTCAGGGACATCTGGGACGCATAGGCGGCCACGGTAACGTAAGCCCCCATCCATACCAACTCGCCAGTCGGCGTCAGCATCATCACTGGCCTGCTCTTGAAGCTCAGTAAGATGCGCATCATCCCTCTGCGCCTTGATGACTCGGTCATCGATCTGGGATCGCACCTGTACATGTGCGATGAACTCAAACGGCTCCTCTACAGTGAGTTTCTGCTCAAAGTCTCACAAAAACTCAGCCATATCCCACTCGGCAACCGTCAGCGGAGCCGCAAAATCTATCGCCTTCTTGCGGCTCAACGCATCAGCCACAAGGTTCGCCGTCCCAGGATGGTAAGAGACTTCAAACTTGAAGTCCTTCAACGTCTCCATCCATCGCCGCTGCCTCATATTCAAGTCTCGCTGCGTGAATATGTACTTGAGTCTCTTGTAGTCGCAAAAGAGCTCGAACTCCTCTCTGTAGAGGTAATGTCTCCAGAGTCTCAGTGTGAATATAACGGCTGCCAACTCTAGGTCGTGTGTAGGTAATTCTCCTCGTGCTTCCTTAATTGTCTCGAGGCATACGAAATTACCCTGTCCCTCTGCATAAGGACACAACCCAAACCCACGCTAGACGCGTCAGTGTATATAGTGCATCTAACCACTTGCTCTGACAATACTAGCACAGGGGCGGACGTAAGTCTGTCCTTCAGCTCCTGAAAAGCTGACTCCACCTTATCATTCTAGGCGAACTTCACGTCCTTTCGTGTCAACTGAGATAAGGGTCTCGCGATCTTCGAGAAGTCCTGTATGAAGCGTCGATAGTAGCCAGCGAGACCCAAGAAGCTCCTCACCTCAGTGACAGAACCAGGCTGCTCCCAGTCCTGCACCGCAGCTACCTTAGACAGGTCAACTGCCATGCCATCCTTGGACACCACGTGTCCCAAAAACTTCACCTCCTGCTTCCAGAAGTCGCACTTCTTGTACTGTGCGAACAACTGATGCTGTCTGAGCGTATCCAGGACCAAACGTAAGTGCTCCTCATGCTCCTCTCGACTCCTAGAGTACACCAAAATGTCGTCAATGAATACAACGATGAATCGATAGAGGAAAGGCCGAAATACCCGGTTCATCAGATCCATGAACACGGCCGGTGCGTTCGTAAGACCGAACGACATCACGAGAAACTCGTAGTGGCCAAAACTGGTCCTGAATGCTGTCTTCTGCACGTCCTCATCCCTGACGCGCAGCTGATGATAACCTGACTGAAGATCGATCTTCGAGAAGTACTGCGCTCCTCTCAGCTGATCGAACAAGTCATCGATCCTAGGCAAAGGGTACTTGTTCTTCACCGTAAGCTGGTTCAGCCTGCGATAATCAATACACAATCGCATCGAACCATCCTTCTTCCTCACGAACAAGACCGGTGCTCCCCAAGGAGACACGCTAGGCCGTATAAGGCCAAGCTCTAGCAGACCATCAATCTGCGTCCTCAACTCCTCCATCTCACATGGTGCCATGCGATACGTCGGCAATGAGACGGGTGTAGAACCAGGAACCAGATCGATAGTGAAATCGATCGCACGTCAGGGCGGCAAACCAGGGATCTTCCTGAACAGATCCCCGAACTCAGAAACGACTGGCACATGCTAGAGTATTTGGGCACCAGCGTCGCGCAATAAAGTGGCGTAGCTAAGTATGCGGAAAGAGAGATTTACCCGCACTGGAAATGTGAAGGATGCACCCTCAAGCTCGTACGCTGTGACTATACGAGTCTCGCAGTCAATCTCGGCTCTCACTGCAGTCAACCAGTCCATGCCAAGAATGACGTCGAGATAATAAAGAACAGGGTCGACGACGAGATCTAGAACCATCGTCTTGCCCCCCAGATCCACCAAACAACCCTCACACATCTGGGTGGCATCTGTAAAGGACCCATGAGCTGTATAAACCCGCACTCCATCCATAGTAATGGTGTATAAGCCAAGACGTCTGACAATAGCACGCGATATCAAAGAAATCGTGGATCCAGTGTCCACCATCACGAGAATAGGAGTACCTCTAATATGGGCGGTGACCTCGAAGGCCGAATGCTGAGAAGTGCCCGTCGTAGCTGCCTCAGCTGTCAATGCATGAACTCGAGCCTGCTGTGGACGGTTGGGCCGCTGTGTCAAGGGCTGTGGAGGCTGTCTGATCTGCGATACCGGAGGTCTGAATGAAGGATGCGTAGGAGCTGACCGTATAGGCAGTGCTGATATCGCCTATGGACGTACACGGTCAATCTTCTGCGGCGGCGAGAACCCACTGTCCCGCATCCTCGAAAAGCAGCTCTGCGCCAAGTGGCCTGACCTCCCACAGTATGTGCACGTCAAATCGGGGCACCGAAACGGTGGTACAGGCACCGTAGTCCTAGTAGGAGGATCAATGCGAGGCCTCTTGCCCGCGAAGGGCCTGTCTGGCAAGTCTGGTCGTGGCCTAGAAGCAACCGGGCCACGAGATTGCGCAAGTCGATCCACGTCCTGCTCTGCCCGCATGGACATGTGAATCAACTCCGCATAGGAGGGAATGTTAACACAGCACATCTTCGACCGAATATCAGTCGCAAACCCTCCAAAAAGTGTCGTATGCGCATCTGCTCATCAGCCAAGATCGTCGGGACGTACCTGCCCAACTCCGTGAATCGATGCTCATACTCTGTAACTGTCATCGCTGCCTGTCTGAGGCGGAAAAACTCATTCTCCCTGTCGTGCCTGTAAGTCTGGGGATAATACTTCTCATGGAAGCGGAACTCAAATGCTGCCCACGTCCATACAAAGTCTGCGGCAACGGTCTGCACGCTATCTCACCACATGCTGGCCTCTCTCTCAAACAGGATGGTAGCCAGCTCTACCTGCTTGGCCTCGGTGCAATGCAACATCCGTAAAATCTTCGACACCCGGTCGAGCCAGTACTCAGCCTCCTCAGGTCTGTGAGAACCCGTGAAAGTAGGAGGCTGCAAGCACTGAAATCATTCTAATAGGCCCCGTGTATCTGCAGGATTCCCCGCAGGGAAAGCAGGCGGCGCAGGATGAGCCATGCCCTCATCCTGGGCGTATGTATAGGCATCCTCAGCTGGATGCGCAGGTGGTGCAGGTGGTGTAGATGGAGTCGCACCCCCACCCTGGGCTAATGTCCCTACGATGGTAGTCAAAAGCTGTTGCTGCTGCAGCATCATAGCCATCATCTGCTCGAATCTGTTAGGGGGTGGAGCAGGCTATGGCAAATGCTATGTGGAAGTAGATGCTCGATATGGCTCTCTGACCGACGGTGTAAATGGCGGTGGTCCATCTGTAGGACCAGTGCAGGCTGAGACGATCGAACTGCCTCAGGAATCGGGTCCAAAGTAGGGTCCGCATGGGTGCCAGACTGCGAAGGAGTCTGATCCATATGCTCTGTCAATGCAAGCCGAACCGTGCTCCGCGTAGCCTTAGGCGGCATTCCCTATATTCAAAATAGGGCGCAACCTTGTCAGTCTCATTAGCATAAATACACCGCAATCATTCACATAAAGAGTCCAAGACATTCCATGCATTTCAATTAATCAAAATTGTCACAATACAAGGCATATATCCTTACAAGCATCATGAGGAGAAATACATGGGAATTAAGACAGTTAAGCAACAGCAACATGAGCAAAGCACTAGCCCTAACAGGCTTACACACATAAAGCAGGAAATGACTAACTACTGATAATAACATCAAAGATCGCATCTCTAGTCAGAGTCTGGTGACGGAGGAGGAGCACCCTTATCCTGTAGGCAACACAGGATCGCCTTCAAGATGCGAGTCACCTTGCCAAATTTCTTCTTTGTAACTGCCTTGGCATCCGCGACTTCTGCGTGAAGTTCTTGGACTTCCCTTCGCAAAGCGGTCTGACTCTCCTCCATCCGAGCAATGCGATCGTCGATAGTAGCCTGCACAGAAGGAGGAGGGCTCTCATCTGTATCCTGAGCCTCCTCTTCTGCCTCTTTCTGAGCTTCTTCCTGAACCTCTGCTCTACGTTCTTCTTCGCTTTGATCTTCCTCATCATCAAAGTCATCCTCACTATCCTTTTCAAGTTGATTTTCACGGTATTGTGACCCAATCTTCATCTTGACCATTGTCGACTCATCAATACTATGAATTGAGACCGGCATTTCTGGCCCAAGTCTATAGGCAAACTCAAGCGCAATCTTGCAAATCAGGCGGCCAAAGGGAAGCGATTCGGATGTTCTTCTTGACCTGGCTATGAGGACTATCTGCCGTAAGATGAAAGTGGCCATACATACGTTCTCTCCCTGGGCCACCAGATATAAGAAATCGACCATAAGGCGTGTACATTCAATGCGATTCGTCGACCTGGGATAAACATTGTACGTACAGATATGGTGCAGCAGGCACAAATCCTCAGACATATACGTCGCCTTGAGGCTATTATTAGGCTGCCATGGAACCAACTTACTGCACAGAAACCTGGTGCAGCGATCTCATTCACGTCTAGTCCTCAGATTCTTCTCACTAGGATGCACATCACCAAGAGGCACGTTGAGAAGTCGTGCAATCAACCGAACATCGATCGTAGCCATCCAATCTCTACCAAAAGGGATTTTGAACTGCAAAGGCTCCAAGGTAGGATTCTGGATACTAGCGTAGAAGGCACGAACGGTGCTCACATTAGCACGAGCGCGAGCTTCAAAGATCGGACCCCAATGCGCAGCTTCAATGCGTTCAAACAACAGATATTCACCGAATAGTCATCCATCTACGTCTGCCTCAAATAACACTTTACGATCAGTGTATTGGCCATGAGGCATCTCTGATAAAATTTCTCGCCCAAGGTGTGCATGGGGATCCAAATCCCGCTTTGTACGGCACTCCAGGACTGCAGTTGGACCTGCGACGGAGCTTGAACTTGCGGCACCACCCCGCGGTCTTCTTGATTGAGCAGGACGGCTCGGCCCAGCCTCGTCTGTTGCGATTTTCCTCTTACCCATCAAAGATATGATGGATGAGAGTGATAAAAGGCCTAAAATGGCTTCCACGAAAGCCATGGAAAACGGCAAAAATACGGAGAAGTGGCTGCCCAATCTGGAAAAAGGAGATCTAGGCGTCGTAAAGGGATGCTTCAAGCTTCCCAAGGCTATATTTTCAAGGAGAAATGCAAACAAAAAAGTGAAATGGAGCACCTCACGATTTCAGCTCTATTTGGGGGTTTTTGAAGCTCCAAATGGTGAAACCTTCAAGAGGAAGGGCTGACAACTCCCAATAAGTGATGGATGATGGTCGGTTTTGGCCAAGGAGGGATCTAGGAGTGATTTGAGACCACAAGCTTTGGAGATAGTTGTTGGAAATCGGAAATAGGGCTTGGGGGAGGGCTGTTTGTGAAGGAGGGGGATGTTTTAGGGGTTTTCGTGGGATGGGAGGTATATGGGGACGGTTTTCTAGGTGTTTTAGGGCGTGCGCCCGAAAATTACTGCCAACGGACCCCACCGGTCGGCGATGCATCGCCGGACCGGTGATGGCATCGCCGGCCAACTTCCCAGTTGGCCGGTGGGACCATATGGGTCTGGTCCCCCATGGTCCAGGGACTCCAAAAATATGTGGCCCACCCCCTGGTTCATTGTATTTTGATCTATATGAGCCCAAATATGTGTTCGGGGCTTTTCGGGACCACTCCGCAATCCTGAATACCAAACCCTATGATGCAGCATATGAATTTGGGGTAGAAGGAGCTAGTACATCCATCTAGATCCTTAGTTTCTAAATAAAGTGAAGTTAGAATGGACTTATGGACATTTTTCATGAAATTTTACTATTCACTGTACAATTTTGTGAAAGTACTAATTTGTGTTATTTTCACATTAGGTTCGATGCTTAATATGAAATGGATAAGAAATAAATAAATATCGAAGTGTTCAGAGGAGGAATTTTGAAGATTTTTGGTGAAACGGGATTTTTAAGCCCTGGCGATTGATTACAGGAGTCGTGGTCATCCCACGGCCCAAGGATTCACTTTTGTGGTTTAAAACTGCTCATAGGACTTCTTAACCCGACTTCCTATAGCTTAAAAGCGATTCGGGTTGCTTTACGCGACCCGAGATGCGTTACAGACTCGATCTTGCGATCGATTCTAATAGACTTCGCCTATCGGCGAACCTACGATCCTAGAAGTGTTTCTAGACCCTTCTCGCACCCACCTAAGTCAAAGGAAGTGACAGCGTACATCGCGAGACCATAACCCAGGCCCAGTATACTCTCATTCATGCTCTGATACCAACTTGTAACACCCTGAAAATCGGGGGTCGTGCATAAACTCAACTCCCGAGTTCCAGACCGTCACTTATGCAACAAAAATGATTATGATTTAATGTTGTCTGATTTAAAGCATTCACATGAGTAAAATTATACCAAAACTGCAATTCATACTTCAGATCCAGTGATAAAAGCAAGCGGAAGACTAAACAATATGTATATCACTGTATGAAAAAATAAAGTAAATCTCATCTGTCTCTAAAGTATGAATACATCTCTGAGTCTCATATACATATACATGAACAAAAATGTAATGTTCCAAATAGTCCCACTGAAACCCCATCGATCCAGGTCGCCTACGGGAAGCCGTCGTGATACTGCATGTACGAGAACTCGTCCTGGTCCTCATCGATGTCTGGCTCCACCTCCTGGATCTCAGCCTCACCTGCATCTACAACAGGGTCTGGTGGGTGTTACAAACATCATCCCGTAACGTGGGAGTGAGTGATCAACTCAGTGGAATCATAGAGCAAAGATTAGCATGTTCACAATTCAATCATGAGATAATAGTAAAGCAGTAAATCAGACAATCCTAATACTGTTGTTAATGCAAGATGACATGACGTGATGTATGCCCTCACCGACGATCTCCCTCATACGGCAACATCTTACGACCGCGGCATGCCACACTCCCTAGAGTGCTCCACATCTTCCAGGCACATGCAATGCTATGGTGATATGATTTTCAAGTTGTTATTAGTCCATTCAAACAACAGGATTGGGAAACTAAGGTACTTTCCTTATATCGATCCCAACACAGATCCTGTCTAGGGTCTCACTCCTAGTAATCTCATACGATGTATATTTCGTAGGTCACTGCAAGGGCTGCCAGGGCTGTTGCTCGCACTCGTTGTACCGCTCCCCCATCACCTTATCAATACAGGCCTACCGTACTCTACTGCAACGGAAGGGTCGTCGCCTCCCGTGAACTCAGAATACGCTTGCGGTCACTACAAAGGACTCGTCGCCTGATCAGTGTAGGCCGACAGCTAGAATATAGTGTCTCATACCACCATAATCTGCTCACGAGTCTAGGTGCTCACTGGTCACTACGGGGAGGTCTGTGGCCCCAGCGTAGGCCGACAGCTCGACCACGGTGTCCCATACCACCATGCCCGGCTCATGAGTCTTCGTGGATCAAGGTACCATGGTTAACAGGGTTTTCAGTGGTAAGTTCAGTACCCTAGGTTCAAGCAGTTATGACTCATACAAGGTGAACATACATCGGCCAGTCGGGTTACTTGACGGGCTCGACTAGCACGATCGCATCTCAAGTCGAACGACATGAAGTGCGTAAAACACTTCGCGTGGCCTAACCACTGCCGCCAACCCCAAACACGAATCACGTTCATCGACGCGTCGTTCGTGGCTATGACCAGTCAGCTAGGAATTCGCTCGGTTACCGACTGCCTGGACTAAGTTTAGTCCCAAACATTTATGGAATCACATTAGCAATATATGTAAAGGTATTGGAATTGAAATATAATCATATGAGCATGTTAACACATGTTATAACATTCAACTTAAACAAATCTTCAACACATACTTTCCATGCATGTAATGGAATCATGCATATGGTCAACATGTAGGAAATCATTTAGGTCAGCATATTAACTAAGAAATCAATCTCGAACTACCACATAACATCATTTAATTCAATACATACTAATACAAGCATTTATACAAACACATACACTACACCCTTAAGTCTACATATAGCATGTTGACCCAAAGTGCGCAACTAGGCGAATCTCTTCGCCAAACTAATTATGCAAGCATTCCTAACTCCCTAATGCGACAACAAACCATGTCAATCTCATCAGCAAAATATGAATGTAGACCGTACTTCCTACAAATGACTAAAATGCCCTAAATCTCATATTCTTCAATAATTTACGAAACAGGAAACGGAGAGCATGTTGTACATGTCAAACGGCGATGTCGTCGATAATCTACTATTAAACGATATTGAAAGCGTTGTAAACCGTCAATCAAAGCGTCTAAAATCCTCACCTAGTCTCTTACGGATGCGGGATTTTGAACGGAGCGTGTACGCTTCGTCTACGGCAGTAGGAGAACCTATTTTACAAGTTACGTTAGCTAACACATCGTGAATCTAAGTAAACCCCAAATCAGCAAGTTCTAGGGTTGTTTTATACCTGAAAGAACGGAGAAATCACCAGCCAGGTGATTGGGAAGAGTCGCTGAAGCAGTAGCAATCGGTGGCTCGGAGACGGGAAAAATCCCTTCCACTCTCTCTCTCAAACTCTCTCTCCTTTTCTCTAGGGTTTGCAATTTTTGGATGGGAGAGAGAAATGAGGGTTTCAACCCCTTTAATAAGCTTAAAAATGCCGGAAACAGGCTCCGGAACGAAGTTTACTTGGTGCCTATCCATTTCAGGGCTGTTTCGGTCCAAAAATTACTTTCTGGTGGTCCCCTGGTCGATTGCGAACGGACTTAAGCTCATGCGTACCAGATGTAGCACGTATTAAGTTTTCAGTCTGGCAGGGTTCGCAGATGGCACGTGGCGGACCAGTTTCAGTTCAGCGGTCACCGTACGTAGATCAGGGCTGAAAGTCTCATGATAATAAATAGAAATTTTTCCTGATCTGAGGGTGTAATCTGGATGAATTCTAACGGTCAGAACGCTTAATACTGACGCGTCAAGTCGTGTGCCAGATTTGAATTTGAAATTTCTGTCCCTATTCGCGGTCTCTTCAGTCCGGGTTCAACGAAATAGTATGTGATTATCAGTTTGACTTGATTTTCGAGATGATTGTCAAGTCCAGCTGGGCGGTTCTAACGGTCTAAGATAGGAGGTATCGGACCTTCGACGCGCGGTCTAAATCCAATACAAGAATTCAATGTGGTCCAGAGAACAAACTCGCTTAGAGTTTGATCCGAGGTTATAGAGTATTGTAGAGTTGTTTGTTCTACTCGATTTGGGTCTAGTAGAACATATTTAAAGTGATGAGGGACTATTTCCCAGCTACTCTAGCGTTGCGCTAGCTAACTTACGCTTAATTTCCATGGAATTTAATTCTACGCGATTTCGGGTCGAGTTGGTACTCGAGCCCAAGTACGAATTTTTCACGGGCGTTACATCTGCACTCATCAGAGAAGCGGGGGGCAAGCAACACCCCATCTACTATGTAAGCAAAGCAATGGCACCCGTCGAGACCAGAAACTCGAGGATGGAGAAGTTAGCACTCAGCTTGGTGTCCTCAGCACAGAGGTTGCACCCATACTTCTAAGCACATACCATTATTGTCCTGACTGACTCCCCCCTTAGGCAAGTCCTCCAAAAACTTGAGGTATTAGGTTGGTTAACTAAGTGGGCGATAAAGCTCAGAGAGTTCGACATCCAATATCGTCCTAGGGCCGTAATTAGGGGTCAAGCTGTGGCCCACTTCATAGCAGAATTCACTACCCCATATGCAAAAGAGGAAGATGTGGGTGAGGGAGCAGTTTCCATGACCCCGCCAATTCCCTCGCCTATCCAAGATGCAGAATCAGAGCAAAAATGGATACTGTATGTGGACGAATTGTCCAACTTTAAGCGCGTCGGGGCGAGGATTGTCCTGGTGGCACTTGATGCAACCTCCATTCAATACACAATCAGACTTAACTTCAAAGCCTCCAACAATGAAGCAGAGTACGAAACCTTAATGGCCAAACTTAGATTAGCAAGCAGTCTGGGGGTTCAATCTCTTAAAGTACGGTGCGACTCTTAACTCATCGTAAACTACATCTCCACCGAATATGAGACCAAGGAGGCAATGATGGTGTCTTATCTAACTGAAGCCAAGAAGCTGATAAAAAGGTTTTGGAGCTATGTCATCAACCCCTTGAGGGGTCAACTATCCATGAATGGCGTGTAGTAATCAAAAAATTCTATTTATTTTCCATAACATACTACTATTTCATAATGTTAGCCATGATCATCACTTTAAGTTTTATTGAATAATCAAGTACTGATTCTGAACTTATCACGTTTTCCTTCTTTTTTTAATTTTTGATTTTATATCGATGATTCCTTTTATTTATTCATATTTTTCAGACTTTTGATTCATTTCCAGTCTTTTCATCATACATGACCTTTTTGTCGATCTCTCTATTTTTTAACGGGTTCTTTTCATCTTTTTAAGATAGATAAAATTCTTCAAATTTAATTCTCAATATCTATCAATGATACACATACTAACAATGAGAAATTCTAGTACAATTCACAGAAAGCAATTTGAATGTGGCTTGTTACTTCGATTAACAAGATATTCAAACTTCCTCTCAATCAATTAAATGCAAGAGTTTAGATGATAGTCTACTCGACTGATCAAACTCCAATAATTCAAAGTTCAATCTCTATCTTATCATCATATTCAAAGCATTTTTAATTTCACAAATTATCATTTCCCAAACATGTTCTTAACTTGAAATTTTAAAAATTTTCACAATTTTTGCTCAAAACTAATAAAACATTTATTAGTTTATCTAATCCACACACCCCAACCTAAAACCTACATTGTCCTCAATGTAAAAGATATGAGTATGCAATGCACATAAGATAACGAAAAGAAATGAGAAGTGATGGAAAGATAATACCTGAAGAAGGAGAATTTAAGCTTTTCCAAAGTTCTTAATATGTAAAAGGGTTAACACGAAGACTAAACAAACTGAAATCAAACTATCTTAATCCTAAATCCTATGAAAGCAATAAACTTAACTAAACCTCCATCTGACTAGGAGGTCAATCCTGGTACACCGGATCAGTCAGAGGCATGGACATGTCCTCTGAATCAAACTTCTCAACAAATGGCTTGAGATGATGTCCATTCACTTTGAAAATATTGTCATTTGTCAAATTCTTTATCTCAATGGCCCCATGAGGATAGACATTATTAACAGTGAAAGGGTCGGTCCAACGAGATTGAAGTTTTTCCAAAAAAAGATGTAACCCAGAATTATTGTAACACCCCGAATTTTTGCTAACCTGGGATTAGACGTCCTTAGGTAATGGATCAACCATAACACCTTGGTAACCTCTCAGAACCCAATTCCAAAGCCAAAGGAATCACTTAGGATTAATTCCTTTAGAAATTAAGCATAAGTTAACTAGCACTACGTTGGATTAGCTGCGAAATTGTCCCTGATCGCTTTAAATACGTTCTGCAAGACCCAAAACTTGTAGAATCGTTGACGCTACAATACCCTAAAATCCTGGATCAAACTCTAAACCAGTTTGCTCTCAGGAACCCTTTGAAACTTTGTATTGGATCTAGACCGCGTGTCGAAAGTTCGATATCTACCATCTTAGACCGTTATGACCGCTTGGCTAGACTTGACGATCATTTTGAAAATCAAGGCCAACTGACGTTCAGAGGCTATTTCATTGAGCCTGAAGTAAAGAGAGTGAGAAAGGGGTTAGATTTAAAAATTTAATCCAAATCTGGCACGTAACTTGGCGCGTTATTATCAAGCGTTCTGACCGTCAGAATTCAGCCAAATTACACCCTCGAATCAGGAAAAATTTCTCTTTCATATCATGAGACTTGTAGACCTGATCTAGGTGCAATGACCGCTGAACTGAAACTGGACCACCACGTGCGATATGGGAACTCTACCGGTCTAAAAACTTGATGTGTGCTAGATCCAGTATGCATGAGCTTAAGTCCGACCGCGTTCGGCCAGGGGACCTCCCGAAATGCTCTTTTGGATCGGAATAGTCCCGTTTTGGTTATAACTTAAGTGTACCTTGTTCCCAAGCCTAATTTGGAAAGGTTTTGTCCTATATAAGGGCTTTAAACTCTCTCATAACCCTCCCATCCAAATTTGGATAAAACCCTAGATTGAGAGAAAGAGAAAGTGAGAGATTGTGAGAGAGTGTGGGAGAGATTCTCCTGCCACTTGTTGCAGCTATTGCACGTATCGAAGCACCGTACTCCAATCACTTTTTCGGTGATTTCAACGCACTCTTAGGTAAGAATAACCCTAACTACTTACTGATTTAGGGTTCTTTCGATTCAAATAGCAACATAACTTATGTATCTTGTACATTAGGTCGCTTGTACACCGTTGACGAAGCGTATACGTTCCGTTCGAAACGATACACGTCTAGGGCAAAAGGTGAGAATTTTAGACGCTTTGATTGACTGATTTCAAAGCTTTCAATGTCGTTTAATAGTAGATTATCGACGGCAACACCGTTTGACATGTAGAACATGCTGTCCGTTTTTCATTTCGTATACGTATGGGAAATATGAGATTTAGGGCATTTTGGGTATTTGTAGGAAATACAGTATACGTTCGTATTTTGCTGAAATAATTGCCATGGTTATTTGTCGTGTTATGATATTAGGAATGCATGCATGGTCTGTTTGGTAAAGAGATTCGCCCTAATGCGCACTTTGAGTCGACATACGCTATGTAAACTAAAGTGTGTAGACTAAGTGTTTGTATAAATGTTTGTATTAGTATGTATTGAGCAAATGGTGTTATGTATGAGTTTTGAGATTGAATTCTCAAGTAATATGCTGATGTAAATGATTTCCATCATGTTGGCTATATGTATTGATTTCTTATATACATGAAATGCATGTGTGGGATGATTTGCTTAAGTTGTATGTTATAACATATGTCAACATGCTTACAATGTTGTATTTCATTTCTGTTACTCACATATGCTTACTGATGTTGATGCACAAATGCTTGGGGCTATGACCTAGTCCAGGCAGTCGGTAATGGATCGAATTCGCGGTTGGTTTTTATTTGTCACGAAGGATGCGTCGATGAACGCGAGTCGTGTTTGGGTTGGCGGCAGTGGTTAGGCCACACGAAGTGTTTCATGCACTTCATGTCGTTCAGCTTGAGATGCGCTTGTGCTAGTCGAGCCCGTCATGTAACCCGACTGGCCACTATATTTCACCCTTTATGAGTCATAACTGCTTGAACCTAGGGTACTGAACTTACCATCGGAAACCCTGTTAACCATGGTACCTTGATCCATAAAGACTCATGAGCCGGGCATGGTGGTATGGGACAGCGTGGTCGAGCTGTCGGCCTACGCTGGGGCCACAAACCTCCCCGTAGTGACTAGTGAGCACCCTACTCTGAGTAGATTATGATGGTATGGGACACTATATTCTTGTTGTCGGCCTACACTGATCAGGTGACGAGCCCTTTGTAGTGACCTTGAGTTTATCCTGACACCGCATGGGGGCGACGAGTCCTGATGCAGTCTTAAGGATAATTAGGCCTGTATTAATAAGGTGATGGGGGAGAGGTGCAACGAGTGCGAGCAACAGCCCTGGCAGCCCTTGCAGCGACCTATAAATATAACATCGTATGAGATTACTAGGAGTGACGACCCTAGACAGGATCTGTGTTGGGATTGATATAAGCAAAGTACCTTAGTTTCCCAATACTGCTGTATGAAAAGGAATAATAATAACTTGGTAATCATATCCACATCACATTGCATGTGCCTGGAAGATGTGGAGCACTGAGCAGTACGCAAGCATGCTGTGGACGCAGATGGTGCCGTATGAGGGAGAATATCGGTGAGGGCATCCATCATGTCATATGATATTGCATTAAAAATGGTATCTAGGAATGTGCGATTGATTGCTTTACTATTATCACATGATTGATTTGAGACCATGCTAATCTTTGCTCTATTATTCCACTGAGTTGATCACTCACTCCCACGTTACGGGATGGTGTTTCTGGACACCCACTAGTCCCTATTTTAGTTGCAGATGATGGCGCTGCTTGTGAAGCGGAGCTGGACTTGATGATGATGAGGAGGATCCCTCCTTTATGTGTGATCTGATCGACGGGATTACAGGGAGGTTGAGTAGATGCCTTGACACTTGTCATTTTATATTTTTGGAGCACTCATGTATATTCTTTTCTTTCCATTTTGGGAGTATACATGTATTTAATTAACCTTGTAACATGTTCACACTCTGGAGACTTACAATTAATTATATATTTTATGTATATATCACAGTCTTTCGCTTGCTAATTTAACTGTCTCTGGAGTATGATATGTTGTTTTGGCTTAGTCTCAATCTTGTTTAATGCCATTCTACAGACAACATGCATTTGTCATTATCTATGTTGCATAAGTGACGTTCTGGAACTCGGGAGTTGGGTTTCTACCCGACCCTCGATTTTCGGGGTGTTACAATTATATAGAAGGACTTTTTGACCGGTTATGAATAATTTCTTAAGGATGTTCCTGTTATGAAACACCTTCATCCTGTCCTTATAAATTCTCGAGTTCTCATAAGCGTTGTTCTAGATTTTCTTAAGTTCATTTAATTGGAGCTTATGCAAAGAGTCAACATTGACAAAGTTAAAGTTCAGATTTTTGATAGCCCAATAGGCTCTATGCTCTAACGCCACAGGTAAGTGGCAGGCTTTCCCATAGACGAGTCTAAAGGGTGACATTCTTGAGGGGTCATTAAAGCTATACGGTAAGCCCATAAAACATCGGTCAAACGGATTGACTAATCCTAACGATTAGGGTTAACTATTTTTTTCAAAATTTGTTTAATTTTTCTATTGAAAATCTCAGCTTGTAAACTTATCTGCGGGGGGTATAGAGTGCTCACTTTATGAGAGATGTCATATTTCTTAATTAAGTTCTCAAATGGCCTATTACAAAAGTGTGAACCTTCATCACTAATGATGCCTCTAGGCGTTGCGAACCGCGAAAGGATATTTTCTTTTAAGAATCAAATGACCATTTTATGATCATTATTCTAGCATGGGATTACTTCGATCCACTTAGTGACATAGTCTACTACTAACAAAATGTAAATATTCCTAAAGGATTGGAGGAATGGTCCCATGAAATCGATGCCCCAGCAATCAAATGCTTCAATGATAAGAATGGGGTTTAGTGGCCTCATATTTCTATGAGACAACCCTCCTAATTTCTGACAACGCTCACAAGCTTTGTAAAACTCATGAGTATCTCTGAATATCATGAGTGAGTAAAATTCACACTACATAATTTTGGTCGTGGTCTTTTTAGAAAAAAAGTAACTACCACAGACCTGAGAATGATAAAAGGAGATGGCACTCTGATGTTCATTGTCTAGCACACATCTTCTTAGAATTTGGTCTGGGTAATATTTAAACAAATACAAATCATCCGAAAAAAAAGTTACGTACCCCAGTGAAGAATTTTTTCTTATTTTGCGCGGTCCAATATGTTGGTGTGAAACCTGTAACAAGATAATTTGTAATGTGAGCAAACCAAGGTAGTTGGGAGAGTTTAAATAATTGTCTGTCAGGGAACATATCATTTATCAATGTCGGCTCAAGGGAATAAGGGAGGTTAAGTCGAGAAAGGTGGTCGACCACTACGTTTTCTACTCTTTTGTCTCGTATTTCAATATCAAATTCTTGGAGTAAGAGGATTCATCTTATCAGGAGGGGCTTGGCATACATCATATAAATAAGATACTTTAGCGCCGCATGGTCTGTGTGGATGATGATCTTAGATTTGATTAGGTAGGACCTAAATTTGTTCAAAGCGAATACTACGGCTAAGAGTTCTTTCTCCATAATAGAGTAGTTCATTTGGGTAGAATTTAAAGTTCTACTTGCATAGTGAATAACATAGGGCTTCTTTTCTTTTCTCTAACCTAACATCGGTCCAATTTCATAGTTAGATGCATTACATGTAATCTCAAAAGGGATGCTCTAATCAGGTAGTTGCATGATAGGTGCAGTAGTTAACATGCCTTTGAGCTTAGTGAAAGATTCTTGGCATTGTTTAGTCCACTTGTATAGTACATCCTTTAGAAGTAGATTTTAAAAACGATAAGAGAGATGACTAAAGTACTTTATGAATCATCTAAAAATTACGGCATGTCCTAGGAAGGATCTGTAAGTGCTACTGTAACATTTCAAAAATCGGGGGTCGGGTAGAAATCCAACTCCCGAGTTCCAGAACATCACTTATACAACATAGATGATGATAAATGCATGTTGTCTGTAGAATGACATTAAACAAGATTGAGACTAAGCCAAAACATCATATCATACTCCAGAGACAGTTAAATTAGCAAGCGGAAGAATGTGATAGATATATAAAATATATAAATGATTGTAAGTCTCCAGAGTGTGAACATGTTACCAGGTTAACTAAATACATGTATACTCCAAAATAGAAAGAAAAGAATATACATGAGTGCTTCAAAAATATAAAATGACAAGTGTCATGGTATCTAATCAACCTCCCTGTAATTCCGTCTATCAAAACACGGAGGAGAAGTCCTCCTCAGCATCATACAAGTCCGGCTCTACTTCACAAGCAGCGCCATCATCTGCAACTAAAATAGGGACTGGTGGGTGTCTGGAAACACGGTCCCGTAACGTGGGAGTGAGTAGCTAACTCAGTGAAATAATAGAGCAAAGATTAGCATGTTATCAAATCAATCACACATTAATATTAAAGCAAACAATCAACCATTCCTAGATATTGTTGTTAATGCATGCATGAAATGACATGATGGATGCCCTCACCGACATACTCCCTCATGCGGCACCATCTGCATCCACGGCATGCTTTCTTCCCGCAGTGCTCCATATCTTCCAGGCACATGCAATGCAATATGGATAATGATTACCGGGTTGTTATTAGTCCTTTTCATACAGCAAGACTGGGAAACTAAGGTACCTTCCTTATATCAATCCTGACACAGATCCTGTCTAGGGTCGTCACTCCTAGTAATCTCATATGATGTTATATTTATAGGTCGCTGCAAGGGCTGTCAGGGCTATTGCACGCACTCGTTGCTCCTCTCCCCCATCACCTTATCAATACAGGCCTATTTATATCCTTAAGACTGCATCAGGACTCGTCGCCTCCATGCGGTGTCAGGATAAACTCAAGGTCACTACAAAGGGCTCGTCACCTGATCAGTGCAGGCCGACAACAAGAATATAGTGTCCCATACCACCATAATCTGCTCAGAGTAGGGTGCTCACTGGTCACTACGGGGAGATTTGTGACCCCAGCGTAGGCCGATAGCACGACCACGGTGTCCCATACCACCATGCCCGGCTCATGAGTCTTTATGGATCAAGGTACCATGGTTAACAGGATTTCTAATGGTAAGCTCAGTACCCTAGGTTCAAGCAGTTATGACTCATACATGGTGAACATACAATGGCCAGTCGGGTTACTTGACAGGCTCGACTAATATGAGCGCATCTCAAGCTGAGCGACATGAAGTGCATGAAACACTTCGTGTGGCCTAACCACTGCCGCCAACCCAAAACATGACTCGCTTTCATCGGTGCGTCCTTCGTGACAAAGAGAAGCCAACCACGAATTCAATCCGTTACCGACTGCCTGGACTAACGTATAGCCCCAAGCATTTATAAACAACATCAAAGATCATGTGAGTGTGACATAATTGAAATACAAACAACCAAAGCATATTCACAACATGTGATAGCATACAACGTAAGCAAATCATCCAACACCTGCATTTCATATATATAGTGAAATCGATACGTATAGCCAACATGTAGGAAATCATATACAACATCATATGGATTGAGAATTCATTCTCAAAACTAATCTACAATACCATTTACTCAATACATACTAATACAAACATTTATACAAACACTTAGTCTACACACCTTAGTCTACATAGCGTATGTCGACCCAAAGTGCTCAATAGGGTAAATCTCTTTGCCAAACAGATCATGCACGCATACTTAATATCATAACATGATGAATTTACATGTCAAGCATTTCAGCAAAATACAGACGTATGCAGTATTTTCTACAAATATCTAAAATACCCTAAATCTCATATTTACCGTACGTTTACGAAACAAAAAATGGACAGCATGTTGTACATGTCAAACGGCGTTGTCGTCGATAATCTACTATTAAACGACATTGAAAGCTTT
The DNA here is from genome assembly GCA_037074715.1 of Magnolia kwangsiensis. Classification (NCBI taxonomy): domain Eukaryota; kingdom Viridiplantae; phylum Streptophyta; class Magnoliopsida; order Magnoliales; family Magnoliaceae; genus Magnolia; species Magnolia kwangsiensis. The sequence continues at coordinate 79,303,954 of CM073578.1, forward strand.
GAAATCAGTCAATCAAAGTGTCTAAAATCCTCACCTTTTGCCCTAGACATGTATCGTTTCGAATGGAACGCATACGCTTCATCAACGGCGTACAGGTGACCTAATACACAAGATACATAAGCTATGTTGCTATTTGAATCGAAAGAACTCCAAAAAAAATAGTTATAGGTTAGGGTTGTCTTACCTAGAACGGAGTTGAAATCACCAGAAGAGCGATGCAAGCAGGTCGATGTGGCACGTGGAGCAGCAAGGAAGACTCCCAGGAGAGAGCTCCAAATCTCCCTCCCTTTCTCTCTCTTTTCTCTCTTCTCTTCCCAAATTCGTATGGAATGAAAGAGCAAGGGTTTAAGCCCTTTTTATAAGCCCAAACATGACCAAAATAGACTTGGGGCCAAGGTATACTTATTTTATAACCAAAGAGGGCTTGTTCTGATCCAACGGAGCATTTCTGGAGGTCTTGTGACTGAATGCGATTGGACTTAAGCTCCCTGACATTGGATCTAGGTCAGGCAGAGTTTTCAGTCCGAGTAGATATCCAGATCGACCGTGACGGACCAGTTTCAGTTCAACGGTTATGGAAACTCGATCGGAGCTACAAGTACTATGACATGTAAGGAAAAATTTTCCTGATCCGAGGGTGAAATTTGATTGAATTCTGACGGTCAGAACGCTTAGAAAAAGCATACAAGAAAACGTGCCAGATTTCATAAATTATATTTATTTCTCACACTTCACTCTGGACTCAAGGAAATCGTCATGGGACATCATCTGGACTTAATTTTCGAGGTGATTGTCAAGTCCAACTAAGCGGTCAGGATTGTCTAAGTTCGGGGTAATCGGATTTCTGATGTGCGGTCCAGAACCGATACAAAGTTTCCAAGGTGCTCCAGAGAGTAATCGGGAATAGAGTTTGATCCCAGGCTTTACGGTATTGTAGCATCACCTATCCTATACGTTTTGACTCTAACAGATCGTATTGAAAGTGATTGGTGAGAATTTCATAGGCCATCTAATGCAGCGCTAATCGATTCTCATTGGATTTCTAAAGGAAGTAACCTTTATTGGTTTTTTTTTGAGATGAGATTTGGAGGGTGGAGCAAGGGTGTTTGGAAATGGAAGAAGGAAGAGTTTGGAGGGGTGGTTTTTGCCAAAAATCAAGCATTTTGGTGAGAAAGGAGAGCTTGGAGGGTATTTTTGTGAAGGAAGTACCTGATCGGGGAGGTTTTAATGGACGGACCACATACCTGGGGGCTACCCTAGCCCCCAAACACCTCCAGCCCGAAGCCCGGACCCAATTGAGGATTTTGACCGGCGATGCATCGCGGAATCGGCAATGCCATCGCCGATGAAAATCATCTCCGGTGAGGCCGGCCATATAGGCTGGGTTCCCCCTGCCCCCTAGGTCCCAAAAATATGTGGGGCCTACCTAGGTTCATTGTCTTTTACCCTGGATAGTCCCACGACTTCGTTCAAGGTGTTTCGGGGCCAGTTTGCAAACTGAAATGAATTTCTATGGCGTATAGCATATGATTTTGGGGTGGGAGATGCTAATCTATCCAAATAACCTATTTATTTTGTTAGATTACAAAAGTTTAAGGATAAAAGTCCATTTTACCCAGTTATTTACTATTCACAGTAAGTTTTAGCTTCGATATTGTTCTTCATCATGAAGACATTAGGATTAGTAGTCTTTACTATTTATACTTGAGGATTTATGTCTAATATGGAAGTACTTAGAGAAATTCGAAGAATGAGGTGGTGAAGGGTGAGATTTTGAAGGAAATAGGGAAATTTTGATTTTTAGACCTTGGGATTGATCATTGAGAGTGAAATGGTTGACCCATTGCCTAAGGACGTCTAATTCCAGGTTGACAAAAAATCTGGGGTGTTACAGCTACGATGTATAAAACACCCTTTATTGTCAAATGTTGATGAGACAAAACAATTCAAAGTGTGACTTGTTCATATGATGGAAAGTTTAACTTCAAGCTCAAGTATGATGGAAAGTTTACCTTCAAGATCACATGAAGTAGTAAAGTGCAAGACCACATAAAGTTGGTAAGTTCAAGACATCAAGATCAAGTTTACTTCAAGATCAAACTCTACTTCATGATCAAGCTACTAAATCTACTTCAAATAGAAGATATGAAGCTGGTGAAGATTTGAGTTCAATATCCAACCTTTCAGGTATATATAACCCTAGAAAGACCCTAGGTTTAGGTCCTTTCTTATGCATATTATCTATGGATTATTATACTTTGAATAGGCTTAAATTCGACTAGTCCTAGCCTATGTTCGACTAGTCCAGGCTTTGGTTCGACCAGTCTAAGAATTTCTTCGATCAGTCCTAGTTTCAAATTCAAATTTTGAGTTTTTCTAGTAGAGCCACGACCAGTCAAGCACCTTTCTCGACCAACCATGGACACTGGCTTGACCAATTGTAGACAACTTGACTTAAATTCAAGCAAAATTTTTGTGGGTCCCTCGACTGGTCATGGGCCATGCTCGACTGGTCGTAGGTCGATTTTATCCGATCACGACAGAAATTTTAAAATTTGGTTGAACCTTAGACCACTCGAAGGAACCAATTTTCAACCTATAAATAGAGGTATTTTCTCATTCTAAATCATTCAGAAGAGCTATAAAAAGCTTCTACCTTGAGAGAAAAATCCCCATCATTATCAAGCTATAGTCCAATAATTTAATATTCTTTATTAGCTTATTTGTTTGTAATTCTTTGATCTCATTATTGTGAATTTTATTTTATTTTAAGGGGAGTTCTTACTCTACCTTTTGATATCCAAGGAATTCAAACAAGTAGCCCAAGCTTTGAGATAATTTAAAATTTATTTAAAACTTAGAATCCTTGATTATATTTCTTGGACATTAAACATCTAAACATTAAGCAAAGTTATTCTATGGGCTACATCAAGTAACGTCTTCAAAGAAGAAGATAAGTATTTTGTTTATTTACTATTTGGTTTATTTGAGATATCCAAGAAAATCTTTATTGTGGTTTTGACTGAGATAGCCAGAAAATGTATGGGGTTTGTGATTGTGATAGCCCATTTGAAAACACAATTGTAGAGGTTTTAAGGTGAACTTGAGAAAACCTTATTTTATAGTGAACGTCAATATCACGCAGGTTGTGATTATTGGGAGTGGAGTAGGTGTGGCTATTTAAGAACAATTGGTGTACACACCAAACCACTATAACTCTTGGTGTTTGTGGTGGAAGATGATGTTTGTGATGGATGTGTGTTAAATATTTGTAATCTTTCTTTTCATGTACATGTGGTGAATGCTTGTAATAGATAACTTACTTTATTTACCTCTTATTTTAGTTTGTGATCTTGATCCTTACTAAGTTCAAGAAATCATGTTGTCCTACCAAAAACATTTATTTTTAGTGTAAGATTGTCCTTTAAACAAGGTTTGAATCAATTTCTTAATACTATTAATATTGAGATCTTAGAATGATTCAGTTATATTTATCATTTTTGTTCAGTAATTTCTTATTTTGGCATAGGCCTATCCCCCCCCCCCCCCCCCAAAGGACTGAGAGCTCTCCTTTTCAAGTAGTATCAGAGCTAAGTTGCTCTATTCTTGGATTAATTTTCTTGAGCTTATTGATCTAGAGCTTTCATTATGTCAAAATTTGATAGTTTATCTATTACTAGGCCTCCACCCTTTGATGGCTCAAACTATGCTTATTGGAAAGCCAGAATGAGGATTTTCTCGAAACCCATTGATGAAAGCGTGTGGCAAGCCACGGTAACCAAATGGAAACCACCAATGTCTGAGGTTCTAGGCAATGATGGAACCAAGTCCATTAAAGAGTCACCTTACTATTTATGGACCACACTTCAAAAAAATGAAAGCAATGTGAATGTTAAGGCTTTATTTACAATTACATGTGCTCTATCACCTGATGAATTCAAAAGAATCATTTCATGTGATACAGCGAAACAAGCCTTGGACATTCTTGAAATGGCACACGAAGGAACGACTATTATCAAAAAGTCTAAAGTACAGATCCTCACTACTAAGTTTTGAGAAAAATTGTATGGAAGAAAATGAGTCTTTCATGAACTTCTATATGAAACTAAAGGACATAGTCAATTCTATGTGGGGTTTAAGAGATGGGATCCCAAAAAGAAAAGTTTGTGCTAAAATACTGCGATCACTTCCTGAGAGGTTTAATTCCAAAGTTACTGACATTCAGGAACTAAGAGACACAGATCAAATGAAGGTTGAGGAGTTAGTTGGTTCACTTCAAACCTATGAGTTAAATTTTAAAGCTCCCAACAGTAAGTCCATAGCTCTTAAATCATCCAAATCTATTTTAAAAGATAGTGATGTTAATTCTGATTTTAAAAACCCAAAGGATGATATGGCTTTACTTGCTAAAAAGTTTTACAGAATTTTCAAAAGTAATAAAAAGAGTAGATTTTCAAAAACCTTCTGAGAAGAGAAAGGGAAAATCTAAAAATTGGAAATCTCTAAAAGACAGTCAATGTTTTAACTACCATGAATATGGGCATTTGGCAAATAAGTGTCCAAAAAGGGACAAGCCAAAAGAAGAAATGTCACTTAAGATGAATCATCTAGTTCTAAAGTTTCTTCTAGTCAGATGAATTAGAACAAGAAACTTCAAATGAAATAAAGCTCTAATAACTATAGCCAGAGTCACCTCCTCGGATAGTTACAATTCATCTGATTATGAAAATCTCAAGAGTGACCCTGAAAATGAAAATAAAAAAGATCTTCAGGATGCCTATAATGCCCTATACAAGGAAAGTTATAAGATTACTGTCAAGTTAAAACTTCAAATAGAAATTTTTTTTTTTAAATTAAAACAAGAACTTGAAAATTCTATTTTGAAAAGTGCTTTCTTAAATGGTGATCTACATGAAGAGGTATATGTTGAATAACCTACGGGCTTTGAGGACCCTAAACACTCTAATCATGTTTATCGTCTTAAAAAGGAACTTTATTGTTTGAAATAAGCTCCCAGGGCATGATATGAGAAGTTAACTAAGTTCTTACTCAGTCGCAATTTTGTTATGGGAAGTATTGACAAAACCTTTTTTGTTAAAAAATATAATGAACATATACTAATTATATATGTTGATGATATTATTTATGGTTCTATATGCACTAACCTATCCATTGAGTTTGTAGAGCTTATGAAATTTAAATTCGAGATGAGTATGGTGGGAGAGTTGAACTATTTTCTAGGTTTACAGGTTAGACAGCTAGAAGATGGTATCTTCATTTCTCAAACCAAGTACACTTTAAGTCTAGTTAAGAAATTTGGATTCAAAAATGAAAAGAAATTTGATACTCGTATGAGTACAACTCTTAAGCTATCTAAGGATAAAACAGGTAAAAGTATAGACTCTCGGTTATATCGCAATATGATTGGTAGTCTCTTATACTTAATTGCAAGTAGACTAGATATTGCATTCAGTGTAAGTATCTCTACTAGATATCAATCTGATCTAAAAGAATCTCATCTTATTGTTGTTAAGTGTATTATTCGATATGTCGTAAGTACCACTAATTTAGGACTCTGGAATCCATATGATACAAATGTTCAATTAGCTGAATATATAGATGCTAACTGGGCAAGGAAAATCGATGACAGAAAGTCTACCAGTGGTGGATGTTTCTATGTTGGGAATTGTTTAGTTTCCTAGCATAGTAAGAAACAGAGTTCAGTATAACTATCCACAGCTGAGGCTAAATATATCACAGCTGATAATGCTTGTATCCAACTTATTTAGATGAAAAGAATGGTTAATAATTACAGAATTGTGCAAGATACAATGATTTTGTATTACGATAATTTTAGCACAATTAATACTTCCAAAAATCCTATACAGCATTCTCGTACTAAGCATATTGACATTGATTATCACTACATTCAGGAATTGGTTGAAGATAAATGCATTTCTTTAGAATATATCCAGATGAAAAATCAACTTGCTGACATTTTAAGTAAACCGCTTGACAGGAATAGATTTTCTAAATTGAAACTTGATATTGGTATGTGCAATTCAAATTAATTGAATTAAGTTTGCATGTTTTATTTTATATATTTTTTTACAAATATTTCTAAAATTTTTAAATAAAAAATTTAATTTTTTCAGCGTCTTAATACGGGTCGAGCATGTACTCGACCAATCGTGAAATGCAGGTAAGGTGTCTTAAAAGAGGGGAAATCACTTTTTTCTCATTTCTTCATCTTCCACATTCGGCTCTTCTCTCGACTCGTCAGTCCCATCAACCTAAGATCTTAGTAAGTTCTCCATTTTCATTTTCCTTATAAATTTAGGTTATTGCATGCTTATATTGCTATATCTTGAAGTCGATTTGAGTTTTCCCATCCATTGTTGTAGGGTTTGATAAAAAAAAATATTATCTCTTAGAAACCCATCAATCTTTTGTTGTTTTTCTCTATTACTTGTATTCAATGGATGTTTGGTCTAAAAAGAAAGTTACTCGTGCTTCTTCTAGGGCAACTCCTCTTAGGGTGCATACCCTAAGGACACCTAAGGAAGACCCGAAATATGTTCGGGATCTCCGTAACAAGGAAGTAATTTTTGAGTGTATGGTCAATGTTGATCATTTAGCTCCTTTCCATATTCTTCCCATCCTTACCGCTGTAGGTTGGGAAAACATCCTGAATTGGGGCGAACCGGCATATCACTTTATTTTGTAAAGGATGTATGCTTCAATCAGTGAAGTGTCCCTCAATGATCTTACTTTCTCTTTTAATTTTAGAGAAGGGACATTCAAAGTAGATAAACATCTCATTTCGAGTTTGTTAGACATAGCAGTTAATGAGGAAGGTATACCTATACCAACCCTTGCTGATAGAATGTCTGAATCCAAGCAGTGCAAATTGACCCCTAAATTATGTCATTTTAATGCGGAGTGGAGTCTAGGTAATGCGCTCCGTTCCAATCAAATGTTACCCAAATACAGGGTTCTTCATCGCATCTTCATTGCCAATGTGTATCCTCGTTTTGGGAACAAGGATGAGTTGACGTCGTTTATGGTTTGTATTCATCATTCAGTTGTATCAGGCATACCCATTTGTCTTCCTTCATTGATTTTCTACATTATCATTCAATTCCATCTCCATCCTGGCCATAGTTATATATTGTTTGCCTATTTGATGACTATATTAGCTCTTCATTGTAATGTGGTCATGCCATCTGCTGAGGCACCAATAGCGGTTCTTCCTTTCAATAATTCTAATATTAACAAGATGAACTTAGAGTTCTTACCAGGCCAACACGATGAGGAGGATGTTGAAGTTGAAGAAGAAGACACTCTACCTAATGACACTATGATGAATGATATTTTTGATGTGTTAGAATCTGAAGACCTTGATTTTCAGTCGTCTCAGATTGATGAGTGTCTTTGCTCACTGGAGGAGAAGGTGAGTGAGTTGAAAATGTCTCAAGACAATCTGAATGAGAGTGAAAAATCTTCTATAAAGTACATGCGTAAGTATTTTCATCGCATTACCGAAGGACTCTATCATATTGACCCGTTTATTCCACCTCCTTCTTCTTCAATTTCTGATTAGTTTTTGTTTTTATCTGTTATGGATCTATATAACTTTAACTTTCATTTTCTCTAAGATTGTATAATTTAATGTTAGATGACACTCTCTTTATATTACTCTCTATCTGCTACTCTTATATTTCACTCTTAATTATATTTCTAATCTTGGATGTTTAATCATATTACTTCTATTGTGCTTCGTTTCTTTATGATTTTGTCTTCCTTTGTCAAGTTGTGACAAAATGGGGGAGAGTTTGAGGTTTATGATCACATTTTTTCCAATGTTTGAATTGTGTGGATGTTTGGATATATGTATATTTGCTAGTACATGTATTCTACACAATTTCAAGTTCAAATTGAGAGGGAGTAGATTGAGGGCGAGTATTTGTTATACTCATATTAAGAGAAAGTGTGTTGTGTGAAGTTTGTATATTTTTTTGAATGTATTTTATCATGAATTCGACAAAGGGGGAGATTGTAAGTGCTATGATGTATAAAACATCCTTTGTTGTCAAATTTTGATGAGACAAAACCATTTAAAGTGTGACTTGTTCATATAATGGAAAGTTCACCTTCAAGCTCAAGTATGATAGAAAGTTTACCTTCAAGATCACATGAAGTTGGAAAGTGTAAGATCACATGAAGTTGAAAAGTGCAAGATCACATGAAGTTGGTAAGTGTAAGACATCAAGATCAAGTCTACTTCAAGATTAAACTCTACTTCATGATTAAGCTACTAAATCTACTTCAAATAGAAGATCTGAAGCTAGTGAAGATTTGAGTTCAATGTCCAATATTTTAGGTATATATGACCCTAGAAAAACCCTAGGTTTAGGTCCTTTCTTATACATATTATCTATGGGTTATTATACTTTGAATAGGCTTAAATTCGACTAGTCCTAGCCTATGTTCGACTAGTCCAGGCTTTGGTTTGACCAGTCCAGGAATTGCTTCGACCAGTCCTAGTTTTAAATTCAAATTTTGATTTTTTCTAGTAGAGCCACGACCAGTCGAGCACCTTGCTCGACCAGTCGTGGACCACTCAACTCAAAGTCCAACAATATTTTTGTAGGTCTCATGATCGGTCGTAGGGGCCGCTCAACTAGTCGTAGGTCGGTTTTATTCGATCGCGCCAGAAAATTTGAAATTTGGTTGAACCTTAGACTAGTCAAAGGAACTGATTTTCAGCCTATAAATAGAGGTATTTTCTCATTTTAAATCATTCAGAAAAGCCATAGAAAGCTTTCACTTTTTGAGAAAATCTCCGTCATTATCAAGCTATAGTCCGGTAATTTAATATTCTTTATTAGCTTATTTATTTTTGTAATTCCTTGATCTCATTGTTGTGAATCTGATTTTATTTTAAAAGGAGTTTTTACTTTAACTTTTGAGATCCAAGGAATTCAAACAAGTATCCAAAGGTTTGAGATAATTTAAAATCTATTTAGAATCTAGAATCTTTAATTATATTTGTTGGACATTGAACATCTATACATCAAGTAAAGTGCTTCTACGAGCTACATCAAGCAACGTCTTCAAAGAAGAAGATAAGTATTTTGTTTATTTGCTATTTGGTTTATTTGAGATATCCAAGAAAATCTCTTTTGTGGTTTTGACTGAGATAGGTAGAAAATCTCAGTGTGTAGGGTTTGTGATTGTGATAGCCCATTTGAAAACACAATTGTATAGGCTTTAAGGTGAATCTGAGAAAACCTTATTTTGTAGTGAACGCCAATATCACGTGGGTTGTGATTATTGAGAATGGAGTAGGTGTGGCTATTTGAGATCAGTTGGTGTACACACCGAACCACTATAACTCTTGGTGTTTACGGTGGATGATGATGTATGTGATGGATGTGTGCTGAATGTTTGTAATCCTTTTTTTCATGTACATGTGGTGAATGGTCGTAATAGATAGTTTACTTTATTTGCCTCTTGTTTTAGTTTATGATCTTGATCCTTACTAAGTTCAAGAAATCATGGTGTCCTACCACAAACATTTGTTATGGGTGTAAGGTTGTTCTTTGAACTAGGTTTGAATCAATTTCTCAATACTATTACGATTGAGATCTTATATTGATTCAGTTGTATTTATTATTTCTATTCAGCAATTTCTTATTTTAGCATAGTCCTATTCACTCCCCCCCCCCCCCCCCCCCCTGGACTGAGAGCTCTTGGGTGGAGATAGCTTAGAGATAAGATCAATTTTTGCCTTGTCTACCTCAATTCTCTTGGATGAAATTGTGTCTAAGCACAATTCCCTTTGAAACTATGAAATGACATTTCACTTAATTCAGAACCAAAATTTTTTCCTCACATCGCTTCAGCACACATTTAAGATTTTTCAAACACTCGCTAAAGGATGGACCAAAGACAGAGAAGTTGTCCATGAAGAACTCTAAATATTGCCCTACCATGTCAGAAAAAATACTCAACATGCATCGCTAAAAAGTGGCAAGGGCATTATATAATCCAAATGGCATCCTTCGGTAAGAAAAGATGCTAAAGGGACATATGAATGTTGTTTTCTCTTGATCTTCAAGGGCTATCTCTATATGATTATAGTCTGAATATCTGTCAAGGAAGTAATAGTAAGAGTGACCGGCTTGCCTTTCCAAAATTCAATCTATGAAGGGTAAAGAAAAGTGGTCTTTCCTTCTAATGATATTCAACTTCCTATAGTCAATGCATACTCTCCAACCAGTAGTAACTTTAGTTGGCATGAGTTCATTATCGGCATTGGCTACGATGGTGATTCCGGACTTCTTAGGAACTACTTGAGTTGGACTCACCCATTGACCGTCAAATATAAGATATATGATACCTACATCTAACAACTTAATTACCTTAGCCTTAACGACTTCTTTCATATTTGGATTGAGTCGACATTGTGGTTGTCAGGAGGTTTTCGCATTATCCTCAAGATAGATGCGATGAGTATAAATCAAAGGGTCAATTCCCTTGAGGTCTGCAATTGACCATCTAAGAGCTCCTTTATGCTCAATAAGAGTGGAAATGAGCACACTCTCTTATTATTTCTTAAGGTGGGAAGAGATCACCACTGGGTATGTCTCATCTTGACCTAAATAGACATATTTAAGATCAACAAGCAAAGGTTTTAGGTCAAGCTTCGGTGCTTTAAGGTTAGACGGTATATGTATTACATCAGTTTGGGATCATTTTTCAAATTGTGACCTCCACCGGTTAACTTCAAGTACCGGCATACCATCAAGTAAGGCATCCATCTCTCTAATCATGTCATCATCTAAATCAGGGGAGTAGGCCAAGTACGTCTCTAAAGTGTCAAAGTATAGAGTCAGGAGTGCTCTATCTTTCACGAAAGAATCGATCATATTAATGTCATGGGTATCATCATCATCCTCTGGCTGTTTGTTCATGTGGAAAAAGATGTTGAGCTCCAATGTCATATTTCTAAAAAATAAATTGATAATTTCATTCCTATAATTAATGATAGCATTTGATGTAGTAAGAAATGAGCGACTAAGAATAACGGGTATTTGAGTGCTCACATCTATGATGGGTTGAGTATCCAGGACAATAAAATCTACTGGATAGTAAAATTTATCAACTTGGACCAACACATCCTCAATCATCCATCTCGGTATGTGAACTGAGTGATCGGAAAGTTGTAATATGGTCTGGGTGGGTTTTAATTCATGTACACTTCATAAACCGAGTAAGGGATCAGATTTACGCTGAGGTTCTGGTTCTAACCCATGTGGACCATTACTAGGTCTATCATTCTCATCTATTTCTGAGTCCTTAGGCTTTTCGACCCTCATTAGAATAGATTTGTCAATTGTCTTCTCACTCCTGAGAGTGGTGATAAACTTAGCCTGCTCCATCTGTTTTGAAGAGCTTGGGTCACTGATTTCTGAGCCGGAAGGATCCCTTTTTTTCTAATCAAATTTTTTATTTTAAGCCCTTTTATGGCCTTTGTAAGGTCTTGAAAGGCTTGCAGCATACCCTGATTAAAAATCTCTTGGTTTTGTATATGTTTTAAGATCGGATCCTCTTAAAGTTTCTTTAATTCAAAAATTGGTTAAGGATCCCTGAGTAGCCGTTCGTCCGTTCCTCCGACTGAATTTTGGATTGTTCCTCCAGCTTAAGTTATATGTATTTGAGGTAGGTCCACTAAAAGATTTTTTATAGTTGTTTATGGCATTTGATTGCTCATTCAATATCTCTTAAAAAGAAAGAATTTTAGGCAATTCTTAGTTGTATGTATGTTACAAGCAAAAATACCACAAACAACTTCTACAGTCTTTTCGGGTTCTACCTTCTTAAGTTTCATGGCCTCGACTTTTCTTGGGAGTTTGGCCACTCTTGCATTTATATCATCTTCCTCTTTTAGAACATAACTGCCTCCTCTTTCCTTTAATTGATTAGGCTTAGAAGCAGTAATTCTTGAAGAGGTATCCCATGATTGTGCATTTTCAGCAAGTTTATCAAAATAATCCCAAGCATCATCAGCTTCCTTATTCATGAATTCCCCATTACACATCATCTCCACAAATTAGCTCATGGGTGAGGTCAATCTCTCATAGAAAAGGTTTGTTATACGTCATGTTTCGTAGCCATGTTGTGGACATGAATTTATGAGATATTGAAATTACTCCCAACATTGGAAGAAGGTCTCATCCTCTTTTCGCACAAAATTCATGATTACTTTCCTTAAGGTATTTATTTTATGATAGGAAAAAAATTTTTTAAAGAACTCCCTTGTCATCTTAGCCCACGTGCCAATGGACCTTGGTCTTAAGGAATATAACCACAACTTAGCCTTTTTTTTGAAAGAGAAAGGAAATAATTTTAGTATAATTGTCCTTAGACACGTTTAGGAAGTGTAATGTAGATATGATTTCATCGAACACTTTCATATGTAAGTATGGACTTTCAAATTTTAGTCCATGAAACTTATAGAGGAGTTGAATTACCCCTAGTTTAATATCCACGGTTCCTGTATTCAAGGGAAATATCATGTAGAAAGGTGTACTCACCCCCGCTAGTTGTAAATAATCTCATAGAGTACGAGGCGGGGGTGCATTATGCACCTCGTTTTCATCTGGAACTTCCTCATCTAATGGTTGAGGTTGAGGTTGAGGTTAATTTATAGCTATCACTTCAATTAACTGAGAGGATCTCAAGTGATGTCTAATCCTGTGATGAATAGGCAACCCTTCAACTAATCCTCCTTCACTTAAAAGACGGAGGGTGTTGTTACAAACCTACTTGGGCATTAAACACTCTCAGCCCTCAAGTAATTAAACAAGTAAACCTAAAAAAGAAAACTACAAAAATTAAAATAAATAAGAGATCTAAAAAAATAAATAAATAAATAAAGAGGGTTGGAACAAAATTACCGAATAAGAGTTATTATGTTAGGATCCTATAAAATAGAAAACAATGTTAGTTTCTAAAAATAATTTCAGTAAAAATCCTAACCTAAAAACATAGTAGAAAAATAAATCCTAATTTTAATTCCAATTAATTCTAGAAACACGTATTTGTAGTCCCCGACAATGGCACCAAAAACTTGTTCATAACCCCAAATATAGGGTTGTAACGTAGTAATAACTCGGTAAGACCGAGGTCGAATCCACAGGGACTAAACTTGTACGTATTTTGAAAATAACTATAATTAGAATAAGAAAAAGATATTAATTAAAATCTAAATAATTGAGAGTAATAGTGAATAATGTTAATTAAAATTTATAAATTTAAAAGTAGGAATTAGGGTGCTAAGGATCCACTTGTAGCTATTAAGATGCTATCTTACTTGATTCAAGGAACACAATTGGAATTGGAGCCTATCTAATCTAATTAGAAGATAAAACAATTTAAATCAAATCTGAACTTTTCATTGACTTAATTCTCAATGGAGGAGAATTGTGATGATTTGAAGGGATTCTATCACCCTACCATGCCCAAAAGACGATCGTGAATAACGGGATTTACCAATCTCACTATTTTAAAATAAGAAAAGAAGATATCTAAAGCTATCAAAGCGTCTATTATAATTTGAGTCATAATATATCGTATAAAACTGAAAATATTCCTTTAATATCAAACTAGAAATCAATGAAGTTCAATAAGAATAAGAATTAAAGCAAAATAAATATCCAAACATACAACAAGGTTCACCTCTTAGCCCTAGCCAAAGGTTTAGTCAACCATAGACATGATTGAAACTAAATCTCTTAAACAGAGCATGAAAAATAAACTGAGAAAAAAGAATAACTCTTTGGAGGCTGATCCACCCTTGTGAATGTTCCTTGAGACCTTTCCAAACCTTAGAAGATGCTTTGGAGCATCTTAGGGAGTCCTATTTATAGTTGTAGAACTCTAACTTTCGCATTGAGTTAGAAAAATCTAGAAACCACCTCAAATTTACGCACTCTGCGTAGTTTTTCAAAATATACTCAGAGTTTAAATCACCTCAAATTTACGCACTCTACACAGTTTCTCAAAATATTATCGGAGTTTCAGAATATGCTTTTTCAGGACAATTTCAAGAATATGTTTGTTTTCAGGACAATTTCAGGATTCATTTTCTTCACTTTAAATCTTTGATTTTCTTCATTCCTCACTTGGTTTTCTTTAATCTTTGGCCTGTGAATTCTTCATTAATGACTTTCAAATCTTTAAATCTTCATTTAGTACTCTTTTAAGCATAAATCTTCCTTTTGACATCATTTCACCTTAAGCTCTCGAAATCACCTCGCACATGAAAACATGCATAATTAAATTAATTAAGGACTATCATGTTTATAAAACCAAGGTATAAATAGGAGAAAATATGCAATATTTCACACTTAACAACCACCACCACAAACCCGCCCTTGACCTCAGAGGTAGTTGATGCAGATCAACAGGAGGCTGTCTCTGTGAGGGAGGTTACCCCCTGCAACTAACCCTTAAACCTTTGAGGTCCAGGCAGAGCTAGCCTCTAGGGCTCAAACCCCCACAGCGCATGTCTAGGTGGGCACCTCGCCTGATTGTCAGGGGGGAGCTGAGGGGGCCCCTCAATATGATACCTCCTACATGGAAGGTCTCCTCTCGTGGATATCCCAGCATGTTCCTGACGTCGAGATAGCTGAGGCGATGAAGATTAACCTGGTTAAATTTATGGGCCAGGTAGCCCCATTTTCTACAATGTAGAGCTCTATGCTCTCCTTGTAGTTGCTTTTATACTTAAATTGTATTTCCTATCATGAATTTATTTTTCAGTTCGGCCTTGTTGTGTTAAACACCCGTCGCGCAATGATACACGTGGGGAAGGAGTGCAAGGAGGCAGAAGCGAGCCTCGAAAGCAAAATTGTCGAGGCCGAGCAACTTCGATTGGCCTTAGAGAAATTTAGGGAAGAGATTACAGTCTGAAGATCCAGGTGGAGGAGCTGATAGCTCTCAAGGCTGAAGTTGAGGATGCCTTAAAGGAGAAAGATCATATGAAGGTCGAGCTAGAGGCAACATAGTCGCTTTTGAAGGAGGCTCAAGCGAAGACTGATAAGTGGAAGGCTAATCTGGCTGAGATGAAGGTCAGCCCTATGGAGAAACTAGTAAAAGCTGAGGCATCCATCCTGACATCTCGGGTAATGACGGAGGAGGAATACAAGGCCTCCAAGGAATGAGCTGAGGAGAAAGTGCTTATGTACAATTTTGGGTATGAGAAATGCCTTGAAGATGTCAGGGAGAAATACCCTAAGCACGACCTTAGTAGTCTCAAAGATAGTCCCGCTGAGGACGCAACCCCACCAGAAGCTGAAGGCTCGATTCTAGCTAAAGCCGAGCAACCGACCTCAGCAAAAGCCGAGCAGACCCCTTTGGGGGACTAGCTTTTTTTTCCCTCCACTTGCACTCATGTTACATCTCTTTTATCAATGAAAAGATGATTTTTTATAATAAATTATTATGTATGGAATTTTAAGTAGATTTAGCAAGTCGATTAGCCACACGTTAGTCATAGTAGTAGGTCAATCATATTAGTCAAGTAGAAGCTTTTGAGCTCTTCCCTTTATTAAGGGATTTCTGCCCTTGTAGAGCAGATAGATTAGCTGCAATAACCTCTTCATAAAGGGCCAAGCAGTTTACTTAGGAGGACTATTTTCCCTTGCACTAAGAGAAATTCTCATTATAGATCGTATAGTCCAAGTAGCATTACTAATTATTGGCCCGACCTCTTCTCTAAGGGTCAAACAACTAGTGAGAAGACTATTTTTTTCCTTACACTATGGGAAGTTCTCAGTAGACCATGTAATAGAATCGATTAATAGCCCACCCTCTTCTCTAAGGGTCAGAAGATTAGTAAGAGGATTGTTTTCCCTTACACCAAGGGAAGTCCTCGGTAGATTATGTAGTTTGAATAGTGTAGAAAATGAATATTAGTTCAAATTCCCAGCCTTTAGGTTTTTATTGTAGATTCTGAACAATAAACATATAGATTCTGACCTGGTAGGTCAATTATTATAAATTTTGAACAGTAGACATGTAGGTCCTGACCTAAGATCTAATTGGTTTTCATGGATATTAGATCTTCAAATGCTCGACATCTACGGATGTAGCAAAGGTTGTCCCCCTATAGCTTCAAGTCAATAGGTCTCTGGTCGGGTTGTACTCTTTATCTTATAGGGTCCTTCCTAGTTCAGTCCCAGAGTCTCCGAACTGGGCTCCTTAGTGTTTTGGAAGGTTATGTGAAGGACCAAATCCCTCACTTGGAACCTTCTCGTCCTTACTCAGGAATTGTAGAATCGAACGACCGACTGTTGCCGGGTCACGACCTTGAGTTGAGCTTGTTCCCTCTTCTCTTCGAGCAGATAAAGACCTAGAGCCATCTACTAAGTATTCTGAGATTCGTCGTATGATTGAACCCGCGTAGTAGGGAGCCCTATCTTGTAACATCCTGAATTTTCACGAGTAGAGTTTTCAGCCCAAAAAATCGGGTGTTAATAATGCATAAACTTAGATGCTTTAAAAATCACACTTTTTTTTAATTTAGATCACATCCAGATACATTTGTGAAGGTAACATTCACAAGAATAAAATCGACTAAATTGATTATTTAATTGGAGTAAATAAATTCAATAAATAATCAATTGCCTTCTCTATGGAAGCTTATTACATTAATCGAGTTCACAACGAAATTATAAAACTAAATCTTAAAACTATCTTGTTCTTTCAATATATTCTTCCATAGGGAGATGGTCCTTGTAACACCCTGAAAATCGAGGGTCATGTATAAACTCGACTCCCGAGTTCCAGACCGTCACTTATGCAACAAAAATGGTTATGATTCAATGTTGTCTGATTTAAAGCATTCACATGAGTAAAAGTATACCAAAACTGCAATTCATACTTCAGATCCAGTGATAAAAGCAAGCGGAAGACTAAACAATATATATATCACTGTATGGAAAAACAAAGTAAATCTCATCTGTCTCCAAAGTATGACTACATCTCCGAGTCTCATATACATATACATAAGCAAAAATAATGTTCAAAACAGTCCCACTGATGTCCCCTCGATCCAGGTCGCCTACGGGAAGCCGTCGTGATACTGCATATACGAGAACTCGTCCTGGTCCTCGTCGATCTCTGGCTCCACCTCCTGGATCTCGGCCTCACCTGCATCTACAACAGGGTCTGGTGGGTGTTGCAAACACCATCCCGTAACGTGGGAATGAGTGATCAACTTAGTGGAATCATAGAGCAAGGATTAGCATGTTCACAATTCAATCATGCGATAATAGTAAAGCAGTAAATCAGACAATCCTAATACTGTTGTTAATGCAAGATGACATGACGTGATGTATGCCCTCACCGACGATCACCCTCATGCGGCAACATCTTACGACCGCGGCATGCCACACTCCCTAGAGTGCTCCACATCTTCCAGGCACATGCAATGCTATGGTGATATGATTTTCAAGTTGTTATTAGTCCATTCAAACAGCAGGATTGGGAAACTAAGGTACTTCCCTTGTATCAATCCCAACACAGATCCTGTCTAGGGTCATCACTCCTAGTAATCTCATACGATGTATATTTCGTAGGTCACTGCAAGGGCTGCCAGGGCTGTTGCTCGCACTCGTTGCACCGCTCCCCCATCACCTTATCAATACAGGCCTACCGTACTCTACTGCAACGGAAGGGTCGTCGCCTCCCGTGGACTCAGAATACGCTCGCGGTCACTACAAAGGGCTCATCGCCTGATCAGTGTAGGCCGACAGCTAGAATATAGTGTCCCATACCACCATAATCTGCTCACGAGTCTAGGTGCTCACTAGTCACTACGGGGAGGTTTGTGGCCCCAGCGTAGGCCAACAGCTCGACCACGGTGTCCCATACCACCATGCCCGGCTCATGAGTCTTCGTGGATCAAGGTACCATGGTTAACAGGGTTTACAATGGTAAGTTCAGTACCCTAGGTTCAAGCAGTTATGACTCATACAAGGTGAACATACATCGGTCAGTCGGGTTACTTGACGGGCTCGACTAGCGCGATCGCATCTCAAGTCGAACGACATGAAGTGCGTAAAACACTTCGCGTGGCCTAACCACTGCCGCCAACTCTAAACTCGAATCACGTTCATCGACGCGTCGTTCGTGGCTATGACCAGTCAGCCACGAAATCGCTCGGTTACCGACTGCCTGGACTAAGTCTAGTCCCAAACATTTACGGAATCACGTTAGCAATATATGTAAAGGTATTGGAATTTAGATACAATCATGTGAGCATGTTAACACATGTTATAACATTCAACTTAAGCAAATCTTCAAACACATACATTCCATGCATGTAATGGAATCATGCATATGGTCAACATGTAGGAAATCATTTAGGTCAGCATATTAACCAAGAAATCAATCTCAAACTACTACATAACATCATTTGATTCAATACATACTAATACAAGCATTTATACAAACACATACTCTACACACTTAAGTCTACATATAGTATGTCGAC
Organism: Magnolia kwangsiensis; assembly: GCA_037074715.1. Classification (NCBI taxonomy): domain Eukaryota; kingdom Viridiplantae; phylum Streptophyta; class Magnoliopsida; order Magnoliales; family Magnoliaceae; genus Magnolia; species Magnolia kwangsiensis. The sequence continues at coordinate 79,322,522 of CM073578.1, forward strand.
CCAAAGTGCACAACTAGGCGAATCTCTTCGCCAAACTAATTATGCAAGCATTCCTAACTCCCTAATGCGACAACAAACCATGTCAATCACGTCAGCAAAATACGAATGTAAACCGTACTTCCTACAAATGACTAAAATGCCCTAAATCTCATATTCTTCGTTAATTTACAAAACAGGAAACGGAGAGCATGTTGTACATGTCAAACGGCGATGCCGTCGATAATCTACTATTAAATGACATTGAAAGCGTTGTAAACCGTCAATCAAAGCGTCTAAAATTCTCACCTAGTCTCTCACGGGTGCGGGATTTTGAACGGAGCGTGTACGCTTCGTCTACGGCAGTAGGACAACCTGATTTACGAAATACGTTAGCTAACACGCCCTAAATCTGGATAAACCCTAAATCAGCAAGTTCTAGGGTTATTTTGTACCTGAAAGAACGGAGAAATCACCAGCCAGGTGATTGGGAAGAGTTGCTGAAGCTGCAGCAATCGATGGCTCGGAAGCGGGAAAAATCCCTTCCAATCTCTCTCTCAAACTCTCTCTCATTTTCTCTAGGGTTGCAATTTTCGGATGGGAGAGAGAAATGAGGGTTTCAACTCCTTTTATAAGCTTAAAAACGCCGAAAACAGGCTCCGGAACGAAGTTTACTTGGTGCCTATCCATTTCGGGGCTGTTTCGGTCCAAAAGCTGCTTTCTGGTGCTCCCCTGGTCGATTGCGATCAGACTTAAGCTCATGCGTACCAGATGTAGCACGTATTAAGTTTTTAGTCTGGCAGGGTTCGCAGATCGCACGTGGCGGACCAGTTTCAGTTCAGCGGTCACCGTACATATATCAGGGCTGAAAGTCTCATGATAATAAATAGAAATTTTTCCTGATCCGAGGGTGTAATCTGGATGAATTCTGACGGTCAGAACGCTTAATACTGACGCGTCAAGTCGTGTGCCAGATTTGAATTTGAAATTCCAAATCTGTCCCTATTCGCAGTCTCTTCAGTCCGGGTTCAACGAAATAGTCTGTGATTATCGGTTTGACTTGATTTTCGAGATGATTGTCAAGTCCAGTTGGGCGGTTCTAACGGTCTTAGATAGGAGGTATCGGACCTTCGACGTGCGGTCTAAATCCAATACAAAAATTCAATGTGGTCCAGAGAACAGACCTGCTTAGAGTTTGATCCGAGGTTATAGAGTATTGTAGAGTTGTTTGTTCTACTCGATTTGGGTCTTGCAGAACGTATTTAAAGTGATCAGGGACTATTTCCCAGCTACTCTAGCGTTGCGCTAGCTAACTTACGCTTAATTTCCATGGAAATTAATTTTACGCGATTTCGGGTCGAGTTGGTACTCGAGCCTAAGTACGGATTTTTCACGGGCGTTACAATCTACCCCCCTTAACAAATAATTTCGTCCTCAAAATTTGTACCTTTTCGTACTCTTCGAGAAGTTGTGGGTAGTTCTTTCTAATCTCGGCTTCTGTCTCCTAAGTAGCCTCCTCCTCAGAATGATGTGTCCATAGTACCTTCACAAGGGGAATCACCTTGCTACGCAGTACCTGCTCCTTCCTATCTAAGATGCGTGTCGGTCGCAGGATATAAGTAACATCCTCTCCTAACTGCACCTGCTCCCATCTGATGATATGGGAAGGATCAGCAACGTACTTCTTCAGCATAGAAACATGAAATACGTTGTGGACGCTCGCGAGGGGCGTGGGTAAAGCCAATCAGTAAGCCACTGCTCCCACACGATCGAGGATCTGGAATGGAACAATGAATCGCGGTGCCAGCTTCCCCTTCTTCCAGAACCGAAGGACTCCCTTCATAGGGGAAACTCGCAAAAACACGTGATCCCCGACTGTGAACTCTAGCGGCCGTCGTCTCGTATCGGCGTAGCTCTTCTGTCTGCTCTGCGCTGTAAGAAGCCGACGTCGAATAATATCAATATTCTCTGACGTCGCCTGCACCAACTCTGGGCCAATCAAGCTACGCTCACCGACCTCTAACCAGCAATGCGGTGCTCGATAAGGTCGCCCATACAGCGCCTCATAAGGTGTCATGCCGATACTCGCCTGGAAGCTATTGTTGTACGCAAACTCCGCATATGCAAGACAGTCATCCCAACTGTCCTTGAAGTCCAATGCGCAAGCTCGCAACATGTCCTCCAGGATCTGGTTCACTCGCTTTGTCTGTCCGTCCGTCTGTGGGTGGAAGGCAGTACTGAACTTCAACTTCACACCCATAGCCTCCTGAATGCGAGTCCAGAAAATAGAAGTGAACCGCGTGTCTCTGTCTGACACGATCTCCAATGGAACTCCATGCAGACGCATAATCTCTCGGATGTACAATCTAGCCAGCTCGTCTGCAGAGTTCGTAACTCTGATCGGTAGGAAGTGCGCCGACTTCGTCAATCGGTCGACGATCACCCAAATGGAATCATGTCCCTTCCTCGTCTTTGGCAACCCAGAAATGAAGTCCATGGAAATGAAATCCCACTTCCACTCTGCAATCGGCATAGGCTGCAAAAGTTCAGGTGGTCTGCGATGCTCTGCCTTCACCTGCTGACAAGTGAGACAATGGGACACGAACTCAGCTATGTGGGTCTTCATACCTTCCCACCAATGCGTCCTCTTCACGTCACGATACATCTTTGTACTGCCTGGATGCATCGCGAGTCTAGTAGAATGCGCAGCCTCGAGAATTTCTCGTCTCAAGTCAGGGACATCTAGGACGCATAGGCGGCCACAGTAACGTAAGCCCCCATCCATACCAACTCGCCAGTCGGCGTCAGCATCATCACTGGCCTACTCTCGAAGCTCAGTAAGATGCGCATCGTCCCTCTGCGCCTCGATGACTCGGTCATCGATCTGAGATCGCACCTGTACATGTGCGATGAACTAAAATGGCTCCTCTACGGTGAGTTTCTGCTCAAAGTCTCACAAAAACTCAACCATATCCCACTCGGCAACCATCAGTGGAGCCGCAAACTCTATCGCCTTCTTGCGGCTCAACGCATCAGCCACAAGGTTCGCCTTCCCAGGATGGTAAGAGACTTCAAACTTGAAGTCCTTCAATGTCTCCATCCATCGCCGCTGCCTCATATTCAAGTCTCGCTGCGTGAATATGTACTTGAGGCTCTTGTGGTCGCAAAAGAGCTCGAACTCCTCTCCGTAGAGGTAATGTCTCCAGAGTCTCAGTGCGAATATAATGGCTGCCAACTCTATGTCGTGTGTAGGATAATTCTCCTCGTGCTTCCTTAATTGTCTCGAGGCATACGAAATTACCCTGTCCCTCTGCATAAGGACACAACCCAAACCAACGCTAGACGCGTCAGTGATATAGTGTATCTAACCCCTTGCTCTGGCAATACTAGCACAGGGGCGGACGTAAGTCTGTCCTTCAGCTCCTGAAAAGCTGACTCCGCCTTATCATTCCAGGCGAACTTCACGTCCTTCCGTATCAACTGAGATAAGGGTCTCGCGATCTTCGAGAAGTCCTGAATGAAGCGCCGATAGTAGCCAGCGAGACCCAAGAAGCTCCTCACCTCAGTGACAGAACCAGGCTGCTCCCAGTCCTGCACCGTAGCTACCTTAGACAGGTCAACTGCCATGCCATCCTTGGACACCACGTGTCCCAGAAACTTCACCTCCTGCTTCCAGAAGTCGCACTTCTTGTACTGTGCGAACAACTGATGACGTCTGAGCGTATCAAGGACCAAACGCAAGTGCTCCTCATGCTCCTCTCGACTCCTAGAGTACACCAAAATGTCGTCAATGAAGACAACGACGAATCGATAGAGAAAAGGCCGAAATATCCGGTTTATCAGATCCATGAACACGGCCGGTGCGTTAGTGAGACCGAACGACATCACGAGGAACTCGTAGTGGCCAAAACTGGCCTGAATGCTGTCTTCTGCACGTCTTCATCCCTGACGTCGGGGTAGTAAGACAACCTAATTTAAGAAATACGTTAGCTAACACGCCCTAAATCTGGATAAACCCTAAATCAGCAAGTTCTAGGGTTGTTTTGTACCTGAAAGAATGGAGAAATCACCAGCCAGGTGATTGGGAAGAGTTGCTGAAGCTGCAGCAATCGGTGGCTCGGAAGCGGGAAAAATCCCTTCCAATCTCTCTCAAACTCTCTCTCCTTTTCTCTAGGGTTGCAATTTTCGGATGGGAGAGAGAAATGAGGGTTTCAACCCCTTTTATAAGCTTAAAAATGCCGGAAACAGGCTCCGGAACGAAGTTTACTTGGTGCCTATCCATTTCGGGGCTGTTTCGGTCCAAAAGCTGCTTTTTGGTGGTCCCCTGATCGATTGAGATCAGACTTAAGCTCATGCGTACCAGATGTAGCACGTATTAAGTTTTCAGTCTGGCAGGGTTCGCAGATCGCACGTGGCTGACCAGTTTTAGTTCAGCGGTCACCGCACATAGATCAGGGCTGAAAGTCTCATGATAATAAATAGAAATTTTTCCTGATCCGAGGGTGTAATCTGGATGAATTCTGACGGTCAGAACGCTTAATACTGACGCTTCAAGTCGTGTGCCAGATTTGAATTTGAAATTCCAAATCTGTCCCTATTCGCGATCTCTTCAGTCCGAGTTCAACAAAATAGTCTGTGATTATCGGTTTGACTTGATTTTCGAGATGATTGTCAAGTCCAGTTGGGCGGTTCTAACGGTCTAAGATAGGAGGTATCGGACCTTCGACGTGCGGTCTAAATCCAATACAAAAATTCAATATGGTCTAGAGAACAGACCTGCTTAGAGTTTGATTCGAGGTTATAGAGTATTGTAGAGTTGTTTGTTCTACTCGATTTGGGTCTTGCAGAACGTATTTAAAGTGATCAGGGACTATTTCCCAGCTACTCTAGCGTTGCGCTAGCTAACTTACGCTTAATTTCCATGGAAATTAATTTTACGCGATTTCGGGTCGAGTTGGTACTCGAGCCTAAGTACGAATTTTTCACGGGCGTTACAGTCCTCTAGGTCTTCAATCTATACATCACCTACATCTGTACAGATGGGAGAGGGTCAATGCCCTACTCATAGTGATGGTTATTGTAACACCCCGAATTTTGGCCAACCTGGGATTTGACGTCCTTAGGCAATGGGTCAACTAAAATACCTGGAAAATCGCTCAGAACCCAATTCCATAGCCAAAGAAATCACTTAGGATTAATTCCTTTAGAAACTAAGTACAAGTTAGCTAGCGCAACGCTAGAGTAGCTGGGAAATAGTCCCTGATCACTTTAAATAGGTTCTACAAGACCCAAATCGAGTAGAACTAATGACTCTATAATACTCTATAACCTCGGATCAAACTCTAAACAGGTTTGTTCTCTAGACCACTTTAAAATTTTGTATTGGATCTAGACCGTGCGTCGAAAGTCCGATGCCTACTATCTTAGACCGTTAAGACCGCCTAGCTGGACTTGACAATCATTTCGAAAATCAAGTCCAACCGATAATCACAGGCTATTTCATTGAGCCCGGACTGAAGAGAGTGCGAATAGGGATAGATTTGGAATTTGAAATTCAAATCTGGCACACGACTTAACGTGTCAGTATTAAGCGTTCTGACCGTCAGAATTCAACCAGATTACACCCTCGGATCAGGAAAAATTTCTATTTCATATCATGAGACTTGCAGGCCTGATCTACGTGCGGTGACCGCTGAACTGAAACTGGACCGCTATTTGTGATCTGCGAACCCTGCCGAACTGAAAACTTGATGTATGTTAGATCCAGTATGCATGAGCTTAAGTCCGACCGCGTTTGGCCAGGGGACCTCCAGAAATGCTCTTTTGGATCGAAACAGCCCCGATTTGGTTACCCCTAAAGTGAACCTTGTTCCCGAGCCTATTTCGGGCAAGATTTAGCTTATAAAAGGGCTTGAAACCCTCACTCCTCTCTCCCATCCGAATTTGGAAAAAACCCTAAATTGGGAGAGAGAAAAGGTGAGAGTTTGTGAGAGAGAGTAGGAGAGAATTTCTTGCTGCAAGTGCTTTAGCAACACGCTCCGATCACCTGCCTGGTGATTTCTCCACATTTTTAGGTAAGCAAATACCCCATTTAGTTGCTGATTTAGTTTTTCCTTGGTTTAATAGCAAAGTAACTGATAAATCTCGTAAGAAAGGTTCTCTATTCGCCGTAGACGAAGCGTATATGCTCTGTTCGAATCACTTCACCTATAAGGGAAAAGGTGCGGATATTAGACGCTTTGATTGACTGTTTTCAACGCTTTCAATGTCGTTTAATAGTAGATTATTGACGGCAATGCCGTTTGACATGTACAACATGCTGTCTGTTCCCTGTTTCGTAAACCAACGAAGAATATGAGATTTAGGGCATTTTAGTCATTTGTAGGAAGTACGGTTTTCATTCATATTTTGCTGATGTGATTGACATGGCTTATTATCGTATTAGAATGTTAGGAATACGTGCATAATTAGTTTGGCGAAGAGATTCGCCTAAATGCGCACTTTGGGTCGACATACTATATGTAGACTTAAGTGTGTAGTGTAAGTGTTTGTATAAATGCTTGTATTAATATGTATTGAATTAAATGGTGTTATGAATTAGTTTGAGATTGATTTCTCAATTAATATGCTGATGTAAATGATTTCCTATATGTTAGCCATATGCATGATTTCATTATATGAATGAAATGCATGTGCTTGATGATTCACTTAAGTTGTATGTTATAACATGTGCTTGATGATTTCATTATGATTTAGTTTGAAATTGAATTCTCAATTAATATGCTGATGGAGCTGATTTCCTATATGTTGGCGATATGCATAATTTCATTATATGTATGAAAGGCATGTGTCAGATGATTTACTTAAGTTGTACGATATAACATGTGTTAACATGCTCACATGGTTGTGTTTCATTTATAATACTCTCACATGATTGCTGATGTGGATTCATATGTGTTTGGGACTATACTTAGTCCAGGCAGTCGGTAACCGAGCGAATTCGTAGTTGGCTTAACTTTGCCACGAAGGACGCGTCGATGAACGCGAGTCGTGTTTGGAGTTGGCGGTAGTGGTTAGGCCACACGAAGTGTTTTACGCACTTCATGTCGTTCGACTTGCGATGCGCTCATGCTAGTCGAGCCCGTCAAGTAACCCAACTGGCCGTTGTATGTTCACCCTACATGAGTCATAATTGCTTGAACCTAGGTACTGAACTTACCATTGTAAACCCTGTTAACCATGGTACCTTGATTCACGAAGACTCATGAGCCGGACATGGTGGTATGGGATACCGTGGTCGAGCTGTCGGCCTACACTGATCAAGCGATGAGTCCTTTGTAGTGACCGCGAGCATATTCTGAGTCTACGGGAGGCGACGACCCTTCCGTAGCAATAGAGTACAGTAGGCCTGTATTGATAAGGTGATGGGGGAGCGGAGCAACGAGTGCGTGCAACAACCCTGGCCGCCCTTGCAGCGACCTACAAAAATATATATCGTATGAGATTACTAGGAGTGACGACCCTAGACAGGATCTGTGTTGGGATTGATATAAGGGAAGTACCTTAGTTTCCCAATCCTGCGTTTGAATGGACTAATAACAACTCGAAAATCATATCATCATACCATTGCATGTGCCTGGAAGATGTGGAGCACTTGAGGATCGATTGCATGCCCCGGTCGTAAGATGGTGCCGTATGAGGGAGATCGTCGGTGAGGGCATACATCACGTCATGTCATATTGCATTAACAACAGTATTAGGATTATTTGATTTACTGCTTTACTATTAGCGCATGATTGATTTGATAACATGCTAATCTCTACTCTCTTATCCCACTGAGTTGATCACTCACTCCCACGTTACGGGATGGTGTTTTCGGACACCCACCAGTCCCTATTGTGATTGCAGATGATGGCGCGGCCTGTGAGGAGGAACTGGACTTGATGATGATGAGGAGGATTCCTCCTTTATGCGTGATCTGATTGATGGGATTACAGGGAGGTTGATTAGATACCTTGACCCTTGTCATTTTGTATTTTTAGAACACTCATGTATATCCTTTTGGTTTACTTTTGGAGTATACATGTATGTATATAACCTGATAACATATTCACACTCTGGAGACATATAACAGTTTATATATGTTATACATACTATCACAGTCTTCCGCTTGTAAATTTAACCGTCTTTGGAGCGTGATATGCTGTTTTAGCTTAATCTCACTCATGTTTAATACATTATCACAGACAACATTCAATCATACATATCTATGTTGCATAAATAACATTTTGAAACTCGGGAGTTGAGTTTTTGCTCGACCCCCCGATTTTCGAGATGTTACAGTTATCCTTTGAAATTAACTATAATTCAAGAGATGCATAAAATTAATGTAAGGGTTCTGATACATCTTGTACTCTACTAATACATGAAATATCGGTATGCACAAACAACCTATATGAAATGCATGCCTAGAAAAGTGTATACATCTCATCATACGTAATAATCATCACAATGTGAAATATAATTCATAAAAAACCCAACTCAACCCGTATCCCATAACTACAGATATTCGCCGGCATGGCCAACACGAATATGGATTTATGCGAACATATCAGGGCAACAAAACATGCATTTCGGGGATTTACATAACGCGATGTGTTCATGAAGTAACTATTTGCAACATCTAATCCTGAAAAAGTGATGTAACACATATGACGATTTATATATATCGATTTATGCACCACGCCAACCAACCCACGAAATTATGTGCCAACCAAGAGGACCGCTACTCGTAAAGCATTATGTTTATGATAAATATTGAGTCACTAGTTGTAATACCTTCAACACATCACTTGCATTGATAGAGAATGTGATCTGAATCATGGAGGTTCTGAAATATCAAGACACATGCCTAAGCCTTAAAAATAGATAGCATAAGGCCAATACAATAAAGAGAAGAGTGACAATGGTCAACTCAATAAAGATAAAAGTGGCAATGACCAACATAATAAAGAGGAGACTGACAATGGTTAACTCAATAAAAGAACAGTAGCAATGGCTAACTCAACAAATAGAAGAGTGCCAATGTCCAACTCAATAATAAGGAGAGCAGCAATGGCCATCTCAATAAAGAGACGAGTGGCAGGGCAAATCAAATAAGGAGACGAGTGGCAGGGATAATTCAATAAATTTGATAAAGCAAGGGCAAGGCTTGTATTCATTGCCCCACATAAATTCATAAAGATCTCTTGTAATCAACATTATACTATAATCCTAAAGGGCAAATAATTGATGGTAAAACATATAATTGTAAGGAGAATTCACAATAACATGAAACATAGTATGTAAAAGGAAAGATAATAACATATCAACTTAAATTACTGTAAGCTTAAAGGATAAAACCCTCACTTGAAGCTTGACTCAAATTTAGCCCTGACTTAGTCTAGGACCCAGTGAGTCGACCTGAAACCCAACTCTCTCTTTCCTTTTTCTTTTCTTTTCTTTTCTTTCTTTCTTTCTCTTTCTCTTTCTTTCTCTTTTCCTTTCTTTTCTTTTCCTTTCCTTTCCTCTCCTTTCTTTTCTTTTTCATTTCCTTCCTTCCTTCTTTCTTTCTTTCTTTCTTTTTCTTTTCTTTTCCTTGCTGCTACGTCCAGCAGGGAGCTAGACGTTGCTCTCTTCTTGCTGGATGTCTGCAAGTCTGGACGAACCAAGCCTTTCTCTCCCTTACTTTCTCCCTCTCTCTCTTTCTCTGTATCCTCAAAACTCTAGGGTGGGATGCTTTTATAGGGCGTCCAAACCCTCGAAGTTGCGTGCGTAAATCTTACGCACCATGCAGTGGAGTCGGTTGGGCTTATGCAGCACCTGTTTCTGCGTAAGTCAGTCAGCAGCGCCATGCGGATAGACTGGCAGTGACCCCTGTGGATATTTCCTAATCAGACTCTATGGAAAGGTTCGTAATCCCCTAGGGATAGGTTTAGACGGTGTTGATTACGCCAAGGGATGGGCTGCTTATCCCATAACTATTGACTTTGTCGGTTCCACAGAAAACGGCATCCTTTGTGCCTGTTGTTGCGCACGCAATGGCTTGCATGGGTCCTTATGGATTCCTAGGTTTTAGTCGTGTAATAAACCTAATGGACGGTTTAGATCCCTGTCCAGAGGGCTGCAACGTGGCTCAGCACGGTTTGATCACCCATCCTTCATGTTCAGCCCGTCTTACTGCATCCAACGTCTCATATACATGTTTGCCTGGGAAATTCAAGCAGAGAACTAGGGTTCAGTCGGTTTAATCTCCTGGTTACAATGAACGGATTGGATCATCTATACGGATGATGGGGGGTGGCCAACGTCTAATCCTAGCGGACGATGGTACGTTGAGGGAAGGAGCGATCCGCTCTTCTTTGCGAAAGTTCGTCGGGTCAAAGACTCCTTGACCGCTTTCTAGTAATGGTGTGGTGCGGACGTGCATAGTCCGTGCACACACACGGTTCATGGGTGGGGTCCATGAATAGTTCGGGGTGAATCCACACCGTCCGTGAGGTCCTGGTTGGCTGACATTAAGCCCGTGTCCAAATTGGAGAGTGAGGGCTAGTCCTAGGTGGGCCATCCCATGCGAACATTTGTTCGACTGTCGATTCAGCTGATTCAACGGTCAGGGTTGTGCATGTATGGTTTATTTGTGGTAATTAGGCTTGATATAAGGTTTCACGTCAAGCAGGTCATGGGAAACATGTGATCCAGTATTCAGGGGTCTAAGTTAGTGGCACTTTGGTAATTATTGTTGATATGGGAATTCTAGGAAATCTAAGGGTTCTACATGGTTACTAGCATATTTCTAAGTAATTCTTATAAAAGAACTTATGTCTAAATAGTTAAGGATGATTGGTTATTTGTTAGTTCAATTAAGGAAAGGTACGTATATCAACCCATCTGATCAATGGTCGAATGACTTGATCTGTGAATGAAGTCTATTCTAAATAGTTAGATGTATGTCAAGGATTGGATGTAAGGTTAGGATAGCTAGATTTGTGTCATACACATGAACATATTACGTTAAATTTCATGGTAACACTCGAGAACTTTCAATATTCGAGTATTGAAAAGTTCGAGGTGTTACATATCTCAACAAGGCAACGGCTTTTACTCTGAAGGCCAAGGAGAAATGAGTTTCTCCTATGGTCATCTGGGTAGTGGTCCAGTATGCCCAGAGGACATACGGGAGCTCTTCGACCTAGTCTCCTTTTGCTTTCTTGAGTTTAGTTTGGAGGTGATTTTTGATAATCTTGTTAACTGTCTTCACTTGGTTATTAGCTTGATGGTGCCAAGGTGACAAATAAGCGTTTTGAATTCTGAGGTTCCCACACATGCCTCAAAATCGATCATTGTCGAACTGCTTCCTGTTGTCCAAGATGATCATATGCAATATCCCGTATCGACAGATGATATTTTTTCCAGACGAAATCCATGATTTTTTTCTTGGTGATCTTAGCCAAAGGTTCAGCCTCGACCCATTTAGTAAAGTAGTCAACTATGACGACTGCATACTTGGTTTGACCTTTACTCATGGGTAGTGGGCCGATGATGTCTATCCCCCACTAGGCGAATGGCCATGGTCTAGTCATGAGGGTCAACTACTCAGGTGGCTTATGAGGTATCACCGCGAATCTCTGATATTCATCGCAGCTCTGAGTGTATTGCTTGGCATCTTCTCGGATGGTTGGCCAGAAGTATCCTTGTCAGAAGACTTTATGGACAAGGGCACGGCTACCAGAGTGGTTGCCGCAAATCCCTTTGTGTATTTCCTTCAAAATATACTCGGCCTCTTCAGGTCGGAGACATCTAAGATGAGGTAGAGAGAACCCCTTTTGTACAGGTTGTTTCCAACCATGGTGTATCGAGCTGACTTGGATTGGAGCCTGCATGTCACGAGTCGATCTTCGGGTAGCTTACCTTCCCGAAGATATTCAATTATCGGGTCCATCCAGCTTGAGACCAAATTTACTAAAAGAATTATTTCTAGATCACACTTCTTGATGCTTGGCTCAACTAGAAACTCGATCAGGATCTATCTCGGGATTTGTTCCTCAAAACTTCACTACTGCATCTGCCTTGGAGTTTTTCGACCTGGGGATCAAGTTGACGTCGCACTTAAGGAACTTTCTCCTAAGTTCTCGAGCTTTTTGTAAGTAAGCGATCATTCTTTCCTCTTTGGCTTAGTATTCACTAGCGACCTGGTTGACAATGAGTTGTGAATCACTTTGGACTTGTAGAATCTGAACCCCCATCCTTGTTGTCAGCTTGAGCCTGGTGAGCAATGCTTTATAATTTACCACATTTCATGTCTGGAATCCAAATCTTAAGGCATATTATGTGCAGGTCGGGTCGGGAGCCTCAAGGACTACCCCCGACCCCATTGCCTTTAGAACTGGATGAGTTGTTGATGTACAATGTACAAGTTGGTGGGTCAGGTTCGACCACCTGATCAACTTTGGCCCGTTGGTCTATTTTGCTACTTGGACCAGCTGCCAAGTTTTGGCCATAGGTGAGCTCGACAATGAAATCGGCCACCGCTTGACCTTTGATGGTGGTCCAAGAGCTGATATTTGATGTCAAATTCATTGAGCTCAATTACCAATTTTATGAGTCTCCCCGACACCTCGAGGTTTTTGAGTACTTGACGGAGGGGTTAATTGGTCAAGGCTGTGATTGTATGAGCCTGGAAGTAAGGTTTGAGGCAACGAGATGAGACGACCAGAGCTAGGGAGAGTTTCTTAATGTCTGGGTACCTGGTCTCGGCTGGGACCAAGGCCTTGCTGACATAGTACACTGGGATTTACTTCTCCCTTGCTCCCGGATGAGGGCCAAGCTGACCTCTGCAGCCAATACTACCAAGTAGAGCAGTAGTGGCTCTCCTTGCTCATGCTTGAAAAGTAGTGGAGGTGATCCTAAGTATTGTTTGAGATATTGGAAGGCCAGCTCACAATCCTCGATTCATTTTACCTTTTGTTTTCCTTTCAACTACCGGAAGAAAGGGAGACACTTGTTAGTGGCTCTGGAGACAAGGGGATTAAGGGCAGCAACCCTTCTAGTGAGGCAATATATTTCTTTCATCGTCTTGGGCAAGCTCATTTCTAGTAGAGCACGAATCTTATCGAGATTTGCCTCAATCCCTCTTTGGTTGACTAGAAAGCTAAGGAATTTTTTCGAGCCAATGCCAAAGGCCCATTTGCTCAGGTTCAGCTTCATCTGATATTTTCGCAAGATTTTAAACATCTCTTTAAGGTCGGCGATATGATCCGTTGCTTTAATGCTCTTGACAAGCATATCGTCGACGCACACCTTCATGGAGTTTCTAATCTGTTGAGCAAACATTTTATTAATTAATCATTGATACATGGCTCCAGCATTCTTCGACCTAAAAAGGCATGACTTTGTAGCAGTAGAACCCCTTGTCGATGATGAAGGTCATTTTCTGCTTGTCATTTGGGTGCATGGTGATCTGATTGTAACCTAAGTACGACATGTCTCGGTGGGACCAAGTGAAGACATCGGCATTGCATCAAAGGAATTCCATGATCTTGTCCCACATATTTGGAGCTAGCGATGAGCTAACTTATATGATACGGGTCGGGTTGGAATTACTGAGGGGGTGGTTATGAGGTCTTCGACTGGAGACCCTCAAGGGAAGTGATGACCATCATGCGATGCTGTGTCCTTAAAGCCGTGGAGTAGCATTGGCCAGCTTCTTGCTCGGTCAAAAACTTTATGATAAGATGGTACGTTGATACTACCACTAGCATGGCATTGAGGGACGGTCATCCAAGGATGACATTGTAGATGGAAGGACAGTCGACCACAAGGAAGTCGATCATTATCATCATCTAGTTTTTCCCCTCCCATAGTGACTGAAAGTTGTATATATCGGAAGTGACTATGTACATTGCAAATCCAAGAATGGGAGTTTTGACATGTCGGAGTCGGGACCTTTCGATCCCCATTTTATTCAAGGCGTCGGTGAAAAGGATGTCGGCTGACCTGCCAGTGTCCACCAAAATCTGAAACACTTTGCAGTTAGCTATGGTCATGGTCATGGTGGAAGGGGTAGTACTTCCATTTATCCAACTTTTTGGTGTCGGTCTTCATTCAGTTCAGACATTCGAGTAGTTGTTTGTCCCAGACTTCTATGGGGACTTGCTCAGGCATAGCATTACGGGGAGTGTAAGAGAAAAATATGCTCTCAGGTTATCTATTTGGACGTTGACTTTTAATTGGATCCTCGTCCCTTCTGTGCTTGTTGCTTGGTGCAGATGCTTGCTCTTCATTAGGCCGTTTCTCCCTAGCTGAGCTTCTTCCACTTTTGGTGGCTTTTCGCAAGTTGAAAAGCTCTTTGGCATTGGAGTACTTTTGAGCTCGATCGAGAAAATAAGCCAATGTCGTCTTGGATTCTTACTGAGCAAGAAGAGGAACCTTCCCTCCTTCAAGTTGGCCATCATAGTGGCTAGGGTGATTTGATCTAAGTAGCCCTCCACTTGCATTGCTTTCAACTTGAAGCATTTGATGTAATCCTTCAATAGCTCGTCCTCCTTCTGAGTGATGGTGAGAGGTGAGTTGTTGGCTTTCACCTTTCTTTTCCTCCAATGAATTTGGTAATGAAGGCTTTGTTGAGCTGTACAAATGAGCTGATGGACTTTGGTTTCAATTGTCAGCACCACTTCTTGGTTGCTCCTAACAGAGTTAAGGAGAATGCTCAGCACATCACTGTAGTCGAGGCACCATGAAACTCCATCTACACCCTGAAAGATTCTAAATGTTCGGTCAGGTCAGTGGACCCAGAATAAGGAGTAATCTATGGCGTCCTGAATTTGAAGGGGAGCTGAGCTTACATGATATTGTCAGTGAATGGTGGCTCGATTTCCTCCAACATAGCTTCTATTGAGGTCGAAGAATGGGCACGATAGGCTTGGCGTATGTTACCGATTTAATCCCATAGCTTGTTGAGTGCAGCTTCCTAGGGGTCCTTGGTCTCGACCACTGCTTTAGGAGCCTTACCATGCCTCTTCTTCTCCAATATATGACATAGGTGGGAGGCAAGCAACGCGGTAGTTCCCAAGCCATGGGAAGTGTACAGTTTAACACCTCATGAGCTTGTTTGTCCCTCTGGGAGTTGGCGAATGCTTGAGACGGTGTGGAGACTTCAGTAGCTACCTGATCACTAGCTTCCTCAGCCCCTTGGTTAGGAGGAAGATTTTGTCGCTCCAGCGTTTGCCTTATCTCATCAATGTTATTGGTCAGTGCTTCAACTCGATGCTCTAAGGAGACAAGTCGACCTGCCTGATTCCGGGACCGTTGCACTGGGCTTGTGCATACAGAATCATCTTGAAGTTGGGAGGTTAAGTCCCGATGGTTTATGACATGCTCTGCCAGTGCAGGATCGAGGTGCAACAGTAGTGGTTTGGGCTTTCTTTCTTCCTTTTTCCATTGTTAGATCATTGTAGATGATAGGAACAACTTTCAATGTCATTTCCCATAGACAGCGCCAAACTCTTGATGCAGAAATCTGGTTAACCCTTGTTAGACCCTCGAGTACTTACACACGAAGAAGACAAAGGAGACCCTGGCTGTAATAGGAGACTCTCCGATGCCAAAATCAAACAGGCAAGCTAGGTCTAGTATAACGTAGTGTTTTTGGGTGTGATTTATGCGTTAGGTTATGTGTACCTTTCACCATTAGAGAGGCTCTTATTTATAGCTGATAGGTGCAGTGGCCTAAATAGAAATCTTCCTATATAGTAAGTGCGTATTGTAGAGGGAATCATATCCTGAGCATATCACAATTATCTTCTGAGATCTTTGGCCGAGATCTTAAATAAATCTATGTCATGGTTATTTATCAAGATCTTTGACTGAGACTCAGATAGATCTCTTCGAAAAGATCTGAGTAGTTGGAGTTAAAGAAAACATGTAGTAGGAGGCAGAGGTCGAGCACTTAAGGTGGCCTATATAGCCATCCTAAGGAGTAGTTTACCGACTTAAACTCTTTAGTGAGTTGTGGTCGAGTTTTTCCTTAACATTAAGTGGATCGCCAACCTGTCAACCTGCCCTTGGACGTCGTATCTGTACGCTGAGATTAAGCTCTCTTCCTTAATAGAATATAGGCAAAATCAAGGATGACTATCCTCCTCATCTTATCGTACGGTGCAGGGCTTCCTTGAGTGTAGCAGCTCAAAATCTTACCCTAGGAGCCTTTACCAAGAGATGATTCGAGCAACAGCTCGAAAATGGATGGGACCGTGGAAGGGTTAGGAATCTGATGAAGTGGAGACACTTCATCTTTTGATGATCAAGCTCGAGGAAAAAGCAGTTTCCCAAGCAATGGGTCACTTCTTTAGGGCCATTGAGGAGCTCCTTGGTCATGGCTGGCGCTGGCTGATCACACGATGAGTATAGATGTCCAAGCTGGACCTTTCTCCTTCGCCATTATGTTTACCCATAACAAGTCCTAAGAAAGCAATTAAACTCCTAATCTAAGAATTCTAGTAAACATTTTCCTCCTCTGACCAGTATCTCATTAAATTTCTCAACAAGATCATCTAAAAGCCCATTTTTCAGTAGGCTTAGATATCCTGGGGTTCGTCTAAAGAAATTTATAAACATCGGCAAAAAAAAATAAAAAAAATAAAATTTGAGGTATCCTAATTATATAAATTCACATGTGATAGAAAAATTTTCCATGTCACTGTACCATTATGAATCAGAGACTACAATTAATTGAAATTTTTATCTATTATCGATGTAATCTCAATAAATTCTGAAGTTTCAAACTTTGGTTCAAATTCCAACTCCTCCACCCTTAATGATAAACATTTAAGATCAATGGAAGGAAACATTTCAAAATAGATTTTCCTCCAGTCAGTGTCAGGAGCCAGGGTAGGGACTTGTAAGGCATTCACTGAGCATATCAGACACTCCAGGGTAGGGTCTTGCAAGGCATCCATAGCCCAACCTCGAAAAGGCCACGACTTTATAATCAGGTGGAATTCTATGGCTGAAACATGTTGCATAGGGCCATGCTATTGACAAGTATGCATCTCTGAGTGTATCTGACACACCAGTCTATTATTTTCGGCCAATAATAACTATATTGCAAACTAGTGCCCTCATTTTTCTTCTAACTTAATGTGCTCCTCATATTCCTTCATGGGCTTCACACATTACTTTCAATGCTTCACTTATAAATGGGAATTTTAACAATATACCCTCGTAGGTTTTCCAAAATAATTTGTCATTTAACATTACATAGTTGTGAGTCATTTGCTTAACCTTTCGACCAACTTTCATACTTGGGTTTGTTAAGTACTGAATTATTGGTAAGCACCAATCTTCCGGGTAACGATTCAAGTTATAAACCCTTACCCAATGCTTCCATTCACTTAATGACAGTAATGATAATTATTAGACAATAACCACCCTTTTTCTACCCCTTTCAAGAAGTCTTAAGCCAGAATCCAACTATTCTCCTCTCAGAATGAAAGTTAGTGTGACCACTTTAAAACATTGAAGTAGCTTCCCAGCTATCATGATGTACGAAAGAAGATTTTTCATTTGTGCATTTATAAGTTTTGTTAATTTGGTTAGTGACCAATTGAGAACCTCCGAACATCTTGCCCATTCAAGCTCTAACATCAAATAACAAATCTAATCCAAGAATTAGGGCTTCATATTCATCTTAATTATTTGTGAATGCGAATTCTAGTTGAAATGCTAGCTCCCGCCTTTCACTAGTGGGAGTTGTGATAATTATTCTCTCCTTTTATCTTCTTTTAAGGTATGTAGTTGAAATTAAATTCAGAAAATACCAACATCCATTTACTAATTTGGCCCCTTAGTACGGCCTAAGTCAACGTATACTTGATAAGATCGGTTAAGGCTGTTACATAGACAATATTAAACATGAAGTAATGTGGTAACTTAACAGCTGGAAAATACAAAGATAAACATAACTTTTCAACTGGTGAATATCTAGTTTTAGCATCATTTAGCCATCTACTTAAATAGTATATGGCCTGCTCTTTCCGATCATCATTCTAATGCACCAACGTTGGTCCAATTGATTCTCCAACAGTCATTATTTATGTAACCAAGGGGATCTATCTTTTTGTGGTGGGGTCAGCACCGACGGTTTTGTCAAGTATTCTTTTAATTTGTTGAAAGCCCACTAATGACACTCTTCCTAAACAAAAGTTTCCCCTACTTACAACTTAATCAGCAAAGAAAAAAATGTTAGTCTTGCCTACTAAATTTGAGATAAATCGGCGTAAATAATTCACCTGTCTGAGAAATCTCTATAATTCATTTTTGTTCGTTGGAGGCTTAACTTTAATAATAGCCTGAGTTTTCTTTCAGTCCACTTCAATGCTCCTCAGATGAACTAAGAAACTCTTGAAATTCCCTACTAAGATGCAAATGCACTTTTTTTTTACTATGGAGACTATGCTCACGTCACACACGTGATTGGCTGGATGAACCCAACCCTCAATGGTTGCTCGACTTCTTCATTTACCTGAGCCGTAACTTTCATGGTAATCCTTTTGGGAGACTATTTAACATGTCAGAAACCTTCTTTCATGTGTAACCTATGTTCCACCAGATTACAACTTAAACTCGGCATCTCATGATAATCCTAGGTAAAACATTCTTTGTAATCATGGAGTAACTCGATCATTACCTCCTACTCCTCTGGTGACAAACATCTACTGATATAAGTTGATTGGGGGTTTTAATTGGTTCCTAAGTTGATTTCAATCAAAGGATCTTGCACATCGGTTTCAAATCATAAAGCTTGGCTGGAGTAGCCTTTAACACTTCGAAGGAAATGCCATCATCAACAATCTCATCATGTTTTAATAAGCACTCGACTATGTTAATTAGGCAACAATTATCTAATTCACATTCCTTACGAAGCCCTTGCGAGCTTTGTAACCCAAGCCATGAGTTTAACTATCTCTTCTTCTTTTGATGTTGTGCAATTCATAACAACTCTTTGACAATGTATCATTGTCCTAGCTAAATACAACGAGTGTTCTCGGCATAAATATTTCTTTGTTAATGGCTTTTCTTGTTACTTTGATCAACGAGTTCTTAAATACTGATACTCCAATTGGTTGACCTGCTTATCTCAACCTATAAAATTCGTTGTTCTAACATCATCTTCATAAAAATAAGCTTTTGTTGCATTTGACATCGCACAAAATAAATTTTCATCAGTTAAAACTATCTCCACCTTTCCTTTATTCCAAAATATTGAGAACTGATGCAGGGATGACGAGATGTGATAATTTGCATGAATTCAATCTTGACCCAAGAGGCTATTGAAGCTCGAAGTTGAGGGAACTATTAAAAATGTTGTGAGTGCCTTCTTGCTTCTTACTGTGAATTCAACTGGTAAAATGGCTTTTGCATCAGTGTAATACCCCGAATTTTGGCCAATCTGGGATTTGACGTCCTTAGGCAGTGGGTCGACTAAAACACCTGAAAAATCGCTTAGAACCCAATTCCATAGCCAAAGAAATCACTTAGGATTAATTCCTTTAGAAACTAAGCATAAGTTAGCTAGCGCGACGCTGGAGTGGCTGGGAAACAGTCCCTGATCACTTTAAATACGTTCTACAAGACCCAAATCGAGTAGAACTAATGACTCTATAATACTCTATAACCTGGGATCAAACTCTAAACCGGTTTGTTCTTTGGACCGCTTTGAAATTTTGTATTGGATCTACACCGCACGTCGAAAGTCCGATACCTCCTATCTTAGACTGTTAGGGCCGCCTAGCTGGACTTGACAATCGTTTCGAAAATCAAGCCCAACCGATAATCACAGGCTATTTCATTGAGCCCGGACTGAAGAGAGTGCGAATAGGGACAGATTTGGAATTTCAAATTCAAATCTGGCACACGACTTGACGTGTCAGTATTGAGCATTCTGACCGTCAGAATTCAGTCAAATTACACCCTCGGATCAGGAAAAATTTCTATTTCATATCATAAGACTTGCAAGCCTGATCTACGTGCGGTGACCGCTGAACTGAAACTGGACCGCCACGTGCGATCTGCGAACCCTGCCGGACTGAAAACTTGATGTATGCTAGATCCAGTATGCATGAGCTTAAGTCCAATGGCGTTCGGCCAGGGGACCACCAGAAATGTCCTTTTGGACTGAAACAGCCCCGATTTGGTTACCCCTAAAGTGAACCTTGTTCCCGAGCCTATTTCGGGCAAGTTTGGGCTTATAAAAAGGGTTGAAACCCTCACTCCTCTCTCTCATCCGAATTTGCAAAAAGTCCTAGATTAGGAGAAAGAAAAGGTGAGAGTTTGTGAGAGAAGGTGGGAGAGAATTCCCTGCTGCTTGTGCCACGTGCTGCAAGTGGTTAAGCCACGTGCTCTAATCACCTGGATGATGATTCCTCCACTTTTTCAGGTATGAAATAACCCTAGAAAGTTGCTGATTTGAGGTTTACTAGATTCATAGCTTGTTGGCTGACGTAACTCGTGAATTAGGTTCTCTTATCGCTGTAGACGAAGCGTATACGCTCCGTTCAAATTTTGCACATCCATAAGAGACAAGGTACAGATTTTAGACGCTTTAATTGACTGTTTTCAAAGCTTTCAATGTCGTTTAATAGTAGATTATCTACGGCAACGCCGTTTGACATGTACAACATGTTGTCCGTTTCCTGTTTCGTAAACCGACGGAGAATATGAGATTTAGGGCATTTTAGTCAATTGTAGGAAGTACTGATTTCATTCATATTTTGCTGATGTGATTGACATGGTTTATTGTCACATTAGAATGTTAGGAATACGTGCATAATTAGTTTGACGAAGAGATTCGCCTAAATGCGCACTTCGGGTCGACATACTATATGTAGACTTAAGTGTGTAGTGTAAGTGTTTGTATAAATGCCTGTATTAGTATGTATTGAATTAAATGATGTTATGGATTAGTTTGAGATTGGTTTCTCAATTAATATGCTGGTGTAAATGGTTTCCTACATGTTAGCCATATGCATGATTTCATTATATGAATGAAATGCATGTGCTTGATGATTCACTTAAGTTGTATGTTATAACATGTGCTTGACGATTTCATTATGATTTAGTTTGAGATTGAATTCCCAATTAATTTGCTGATGGAAATGATTTCCTTTATGTTGGTGATATGCATAATTTCATTACATGTATGAAAGGCATGTATCAGGTGATTTGCTTAAGTTGTATGTTACAACATGTGTTAACATGCTCATATGATTATATTTCATTTCCAATACTTTCACATGCTTTGCCGAAGTGATTCCACATGTTTGGGACTATACTTAGTCCAGGCAGTCGGTAACCAAGCGAATTCGTGGTTAGCTTATCTTCGCCATGAACGACGCGTCGATGAACGCGAGCCGTGTTTTGGAGTTGGCGGCAGTGGTTAGGCCACACGAAGTGTTTTACACACTTCATGTCGTTCGACTTGAGATGCGATCGCGCTAGTCGAGCCCGTCAAGTAACCCGACTGGCCGTTGTATGTTCACCCTGCATGAGTCATAACTGCTTGAACCTAGGGTACTAAATTTACCATTATAAACCCTGTTAACCATGGTACCTTGATCCACGAAGACTCATGAGCTGGGCATGGTGGTATGGGACACCGTGGTCGAGCTATCGGCCTACACTGGGGCCACAAATCTCTCCGTAGTGACCAGTGAGCACCTAGTCTCGTGAGCAGATTATGGTGTATGGGACACTATATTCTTGCTGTCGACGTACATTGATAAGGTGATGGGGGAGCGGTGCAACGAGTGCGAGTAACAGCCCTGGCAGCCCTTTGTAGTGACCGCGAGCATATTCTGAGTCTACGGGAGGCGATGACCCTTCCGTAGCAGTAGAGTACAGTAGGCCTGTATTGATAAGGTGATGGGGGAGCAGTGCAACGAGTGCGAGCAACAACCCTGGCAGCCCTTGCAGCGACCTACAAAATATACATCGTATGAGATTACTAGGAGTGACGACCCTAGACAGGATCTGTGTTGGGATTGATATAAGGGAGGTACCTTAGTTTCCCAATCCTGCTGTTTGAATGGACTAATAGCAACTCAGAAATCATATCACCATTACATTGCATGTTCCTGGAAGATGTGGAGCACTTTAGGGAGTGTGGCATGCCGCGGTCGTAAGATGGTGCCGTATGAGGGAGATCGTCGGTGAGGGCATACATCACGTCATGTCATATTACATTAACAACAGTATTAGGATTGTTTGATTTATTGCTTTACTATTATCGCATGATTGATTTGAGAACATGTTAATCCTTGCTCTATTATTCCACTGAGTTAGCTACTCACTCCCACGTTATGGGACGGTGTTCCTGGACACCCACCAGACCTTTTTTTGATTGCAGATGATGGCGCGGCCTGCGAGGCGGGGCCGGACTTGATGATGATGATGAGGAGGATCCCTCCTTTATGCGTGTTCTGATCGATGGGATTACAGGGAGGTTGATTAGATGTCTTGACTCATGTCATTTTATATTTTTAGCGCCCTCATGTATATTCATTTTGTTTACTTTGAAGTATACATGTATGTATATAACCTGGTAATATATTCACACTCTGGAGACATACAATAGTTTATATATGTTATACGTACTATCACAGTCTTCCGCTTGTAAATTTAATCGTCTCTGGAGCGTGATATGTTGTTTTGGCTTAATCTCACTCATGTTTAATACATTATCACAGACAACATTCAATCATACATATCTATGTTGCATAAATAACATTTTGGAACTCGGGAGTTTGGTTTTTGCTCGACCCCCCGATTTTCGGGATGTTACAATCAGTGATGCCACTGGTAAAGTTTGTAAACGTCACTTCCATAGCAATTATATCAGAGTGGTCTTTTTCTAACCTCTTCAACATATTCCTCAGCAAAATGTTAACTATTGCCCTCTTGTCAACCATAATGTGGAGAATGAGGCATCCATTCATGTGTGCTGATATGAATAAATATTTCAAATATTGTGACATCGCATAGGGTGGATGATTAAAGATTACCATCTCTGAGTCCACACCCTGCTCTATGGTGATGGCGGACGTATCTTTATGCCTTATCGGTCCTTGTTTAAATGTTTCTTTCTTGACCAACATTGCTCCAATCTCTTTGATATCACCCTCCATATTATTTGGTTGGTCTATTTTAGCCAAAAATTTAAGTGGAAGTGTGAATACCATATTGCACTCTACTCGTAATGGTGGCGATGATCCAAATATTATTGTCGTCGTCTCCTGTTCACCAAGTCTTTTATAATCCTTTATTTTTATAACCTATTGAAAATCAACATCGTTGTCAAGTAATTTCACATTTTCCAATAGTTCTTCGATCAACAAACCTTCCTCTAAGGGATCCAAGTTACTTGATTCCTCTCCTAAGGCCTTGTTTTTCTTGATTTTATCAGATGACTTTTGATCATCTTAGTTGGTTAGTACATCTTTGAGTGAAACAATTATTTTCGCTTTTTGTTTACTGTCAAAATTAATCCTCTAAGCTCTCCCTTGACCGAGAGTACTCTAAGCTCTACCTTGACCGAGAGTATATTAACCATGTATAGTTGGTCTTTCTGATGTGTGGTGGACAAGATTTTGCATTTTCATTGCTTTTTTTGCTTCCATTTTCTGGTGCCAAAAATGTTTCCATGTCCATGTCATTTTCGACAGAAACAGTGGGAATTTAAGATGCACAGCTTTGGTCCATCAATTAACCATGGTATTGGTTGGCTTAACGATCCTCGGTTGTTTCTAGTCATATTCTTTATCAATGTTCTTTTTCCTTCGGGCCTGAGAATTCTATGTGATACGACAACTGTGTAAACTTGTATGTTTTTTTTCCGTGTGATATCTTTTTGGCAAATACTATCATTGGACATCTTCATGACAACACTCACACAATTAACTCTCCTCACCAGCTAATTAATAAAAGAACACTTCCCCTAGTGTTCTAGGTTTGGTTGCTTGTCGATATAGTTTGTGTCACGCCCCAAACTCAGAAACTGGGCTCACAAAATTCCCGTTCATCGAATCCGATATCGATAGCCGCCGTAACACCCCATTCTCAGCTCCCAATGCCTATATGCCAGTTTTTGATCCTAGGATCATATAAGGAGGATTTTCAATATGAATTGTCTCGTACGAAGCATAACCATAAGTATACCTAATTCACAAGAACAACATCATCACCACATATGCACTAATATAATCATTTGAGTACAATGCTAAAAGGGAAAATATATGCATATAATAAAATCTTCACAAAGCTCAGCCGCACGCTCCTGCTCCTACTTGGCTACGACTACGTCCTAACGTCACCTGCACACATCTATCGTGCCTAAGCTTATAGAAAGCTTAGAGGGTGATGTAAGTATGTGAGCAGTATATGTGTGCTCAGAATGTAGTATCAGAGTAAATGAAAATACTAGTAAGTCTATAGAAATGTCATAAACTTTGTCCAAGATATGCGATGCAAAGACATAATAAGCCAATATCATATACTAAGAAAGTAATGTAGGTCAGCTATGAAATATGAAAACATAATGAGTCAAATATCATATACCGAGGATACAATATGCAATTTGGAAAAGCTACGAATACCATCAGCCTCATCTAGGTCACATAAATGCAGAAACATAGCAACGTAAAATGTCATATGCCATGAATGTAATGTAATATACGGTATGCGGTGTGAATGAAATAACCAAGCTGCAGTGTGAAGTCAGGATGGTAGTACATGGTATCGCAAGCTACGGGATCTATTACAAAGGTCTTCTATCCAAACCAGTCTTATACTTAAATTTGGATAGATAAACTCAATATGGTAAACTCCTGATCTCAGGTTAGTCGTGTGCCCTAACCAAAATCCTGGCCATTGCGAAGGTACACGTAACAAACAGTTGCGCACCACTAGCCCGAGTGGATAGTGAGTGAATAAATGAATGAGTATACAACTCCTGCTCAATAAGTCCACATATCATTACCGTACATCTCTGGGATCATCACCGGAGTCTAGTATACTCTACATGCAATCGCCGCCCCCTGGATGTGTAACCATGCAAGCGGAAGAGACCTCACTATCTGCCTAGCCAATAGTTAACCAATACCTACCCGGCACGTCGATAGCAGACTCATTCACGAGCTAGTCAAACTTGGCCTAAGTATGCCCACTACCCTTAAGTGGATAAAGCCACACCCCATCCCAACTGACCACGACATAGTAGGAGACGCGGCCTCCTGGTATACGCCACTCGGGCGCTCATGTATCCACTCAGTCTCGACGTTAGGGCATCTCCTCACCTCGGAGGTTTAGAGACTTTCACCCATGGACATCCAAAGTGTCCAGATGCTCGAACCAAATAATTTTGGTGTCCATCTGCTCATCCATGACATGCCTGTGAAGGTCAGCCCTAATGTCGCTAAGGCGTAAAGTAATCACAATCACATAATACAAGATGCATGAGTCATGCAGTCCAATCATTCATCAATCCTGCGCATACCATGCGCTCATGTGGGATAACTCCACCTATCCAGGAGTCCCATAAATCATCTGTACTATAACATATGCAATGGCTAATCACATCTCATAATAAACATGCAGATGATATGTATGGGCATGTATCATGATGCTACGCTATCACATACTCATAATCGGTATCAATAACCAGCATCGACAATCGGTCTCGACAATGTGGAATTTAACCGACATTGCCCCCAAGGAATGGCCCACATAAAGCCTAATATATAGTGGACTCATGACCTCACACAAGGGCCTAATATACAACACCATGGGCCTCACTCAAGAGCTTAATACACATCACGATGAGCCTCTCACATGGGCCTAATATACATCACAACAAGCTCCATCGCTTGGCCCTCAAATGCACCACAATGGGCCTCATCACATAGGCCTCATATACATCACATTGGACCTTAAACACGGGATGAATACACACCACAATGGGCCTCAAATATGGACCGCATATAAATCACATTAGGCCTCGACAATCGGCCTCAATATTCGGCCTCGACAAATCAGAATTGGCCTCAACAATTGGCCTTGACAATCAGAATTGGCCTCGATACTCAGCCTCGACAACCAAAATCGACCTCGGCAATTGGCCCCAATAATCAAAATTGGCCTCGATACTCGGCCTCAACAATCTGAATCGGCCTCAGAAATCAAAATCGGCCTCAACAATCAGCCTCCATAATCGAAATCAACCTATACAGTTGGCCTCGACAATCAGAATCGGCCTCGATAATCGGAATCGGCCTATACAGTCGGCCTCGATGCAAGGCAAGGTCCATAGATGAACAACCGATGATGGATTAAGAAATGTTAATGGGGCCTAATAATTTAGGTTAACCTACTAGAGAATGATGAGAATGGGCCTAACCGAGCCTAAGGGAAGGTCACAATGTGGACATTTAACCATCACTGCCCATCAATGTGGACATTTAACCAACATTGCTCCCAAGGAGTGGCCCACATAGGGCCAAATTATAGTGGGCCCACTGCCTCACATAAGGGGCTAATAAACATCACGATGAGCCTCACTGATGGGCCACATATGCATCGTATTAGGCCTTACTCAAATGGGTCGCAATACATCATATTGGGCCTCTACAAATACAACAAGTTGGGCCTCTTACAAGGGCCTCATATATCACATTTAGCCTTATTAAATGAGCCCCAAGTATATCACATCGGGCCTCACCAAATGGGCCCCAATTATATCAAATGGGCCAAATCACTACACCATTCATCTATGTTTAGAGATCAATTAGAGTATTATTTAAAATTATATCATATCAAATGATCATCTGGACCATACCACAAATACAATGCTGATAATGATTTCCACTAATGGAATTCCAGTCGGCCCACCATAACATTTATTTTCCATTCAATCTGTTCATTAGGTCACAAACACCTGATCTAAGAGGATAAATAAATATCACTTTGGTCCAAAACTACTGTAACCTAAAGGGTTTCCAATGGTGGGCGTTCAAACCCACTATTTCTACAGTGTGGTCCACTCGATACTAGATCTGTTTTATTTTTCTTCCCAAGCCTTAGGACTGGCATACCAAATGGATGGACAGTTTGGATGAACCATATACATCAGGGTGGGGTCCACGTAGGTGGCCCACCAGAGATTTGAATCTGCTTTTTTTATCTCAAGCCTTAAGATGTGCTCGCCAAATGGGATGGATGGTTTAAATGTAACACATTCATAAACAGTGGGTTGGATAAGACCCATACATTAGGTGTAGCCCATCCAGCATTGTCCAGAAATTGTCCAGAAGTGGATGGTGTGGATACTGAAAGTGCACCTACAAGTGCCCTGGTTTGTCAATTACAGTGTAAGTTGAGTCAGTCGAACAACAGCGCCTAACAGGAAGATCAATTCAAGTGTCTGCCTCAACTGGATGTGTGGAAGCTTGCCATAGGTAAATCATAGCCTCACATCCCATGTCCCAAAACACCAGGTGATTAAAACCCTTAAAACTAAGTAGAACACCTTAGGGTTTTATTGTAAGAAAACTTTTTGCCAAACAGAAAAATCTTCAAGTTTTCTTATCCTGTCGATTATATCGAATTACATTTCGATATGATCAACCTACTTGTCAATGTCCTAGGCATCTCAATCGATATAATCGAGTGAGGATAAAAAGCGTCCAGCAATCAAACATTCATCTGGACGATTTATCGATATATCGAAATCTCAATCGATATCATCCATATTCGAATATTGATCCCATCAAAAGTGGATTGATAATATCAACAGACAGTTTTCTGATGCTCTTATTTTTCTAAAGAAAATACTATAAGCTTCGATATATCGATGAATGTCTGATTCAATCTGAATTCAAATATCGATCATATCAATAGTGGGCGCATGTTTCCTCAAGTAAATATTTTAGGGTGTTTTAAACGTTGATCGGGGGGCCAGTCGAGAAATCGATATTCATATGTCGATCATATCGAGACCTGGTCGATTGGATCGAGACCGGACACAAACCGTCCAGCAAGCTTATAGTTAAATTTATACGATTTATCGATCCCATCGACACGGACTCCGATATCATTAATATATAAATTTTGATGACATCCGCTGTTCTCCGATCATATTTTTAGAACCTGAAATTCTTCGAGGCTTGTCTCTCTTGTTTTCACCTGTCGATAGATCGATCCCTCTATCGATGGAATCGGAGTTCGAAATTCGATAACATCGATGTGTGTCTCGATCCCATCGACCAGTTGGCAAAAGGTTTTCAAAAGTGAAAATAACGTTTGAGTTTATATCATCAAGAGAACAATCGATGCTATCGGGAGTATACGCTCGATGATATTGAACTCTATCATAAATGTGACCGTTTTATATCCGTTGGAACCTTTTGCCTATATATAGAGAGGTTAGTCTTTATTGCTAGTAGAGAAAGAAGAGAGTGCTTCTGAGTGTTTTAAACTTCATATCATTTATCTTAAACCCTTTCTCTCAGGGAGTTCATCCTCCAATCCACCTTCATCATTGATATTCAATAGAGTGGATTGGGGAATGAACTTTCACATTCAAGGATCCTCCAGCTACTACCTTAATGGCAAATCATTAAGCTGAGATGCCTTGAATGCATAGATGATTGAAATCACTATCTTTCTAATAGGAAAATCTTTAGAGAGTAGAATTCTATCATAACCTTGACCCGACCAAAGCCGGATATTGGTACATCTTTTGCGTTGTGGATCAAGGGAGCTAAAGACTCTTCATCAACAAGAAGGAGATCTTCATCACTACGCTAAAAGGGACTCATCAACTTATCTGTAAGTACCTAGAGTCCAGAGGACACTTGTGATCATTCCTTTCTAGGATTGGGTCTTAAGTGTTGCTCACCCTTTGAAGTCCTCAAAGGAGGTCTCCGGCGGGAGTGTACGTCTGAGTGCGTGGTGTGGACCCTTGCTCTGTGTGGGCATAAACATCTGGGTGCATTGTGTGGACCCTTGCTCTGTGTGGGCATAAACATCTAGTTAGGAGTGCACTAGCAAAACTCCAGGGTTAGAGGTGAACCGAGTAGAAACCTTCGTGTAAAGGTTGAAGGTGAACCTAATTTAAAACCTTAGGTTTGAGGTGCACTATGGGAAACCTCCTTAGTGAAATCCGGTACACTCAAGGGTTGAGTGTGGCAGCCGGGAGTGGAGTAGAAAAGTAGTCGAACCACTATAAAAATGACTGTGTCTGTGATTGATTCTTGTGCTTGATCATTTGTGTGATTATGTTAATTTCATTCATATCTGCTCACACTTCACACACACAGTCACATCCATCATAGACTATAACTGCTTCATGCTTATTAATTGAATAGTTTTGTGATTGGATCCTCTATTGGGCTTGAAAGCCAGTAGAGTTACATTTGAGTAATCTTAAAAATTGCATACCTGTTAGGATTAGAGTGATAGAATTTTAATGTAACTCATAAATCTTTAAAAAGTCCTATTCACCCCCCTCTAGGATATATTGCCATATTCCTACTTCAACTCAAGCGGTCTTCACCGCTATTTCAATTGGTATCAGAGCGGGTCTCTCTTTAAAGGCTTCACTCCATAGAGAGTGATCTTGACTGAAGTTGGAATCATGAGCAAGAAAGTCCCCGATGATGTGACAGATCAAAATAATTGCCTTGTAATCCACACCGCTCTCAAAGCTGAAAATAGTTCGAAGTGGTATCTTGATAGTGGATGTTCCAGACACATGACTGGTGATTGTACTCACTTCTGTGAATATTCAAACTTCAATGGTGGATTGGTCACATTTGGAGATGGTAGCTCAGCCAAAATTATTGGACAAGGAACAATAGCAGTACCAGGTCTTTCAAAAATTAAAGATATTCTCTGTGTAGAAGGTCTGAAACATAATCTCCTCAGTATCTCCTAAATTTATGACAAGGAACATCTGGTCACCTTCTCAAAAGATGTGTGTAGAATTGTAGATCATATAGGAAAATCTCTCATTAAAGGTTTACGCACTAATGATAACTGTTATATCATTGAGAGTACCCACGAAAATGGGTTGTCCACAAAATGTAATATGGCTGTAAAGAATGAATCCAAGTTATGGCATCAAAGGTTACGACATGTTCATTACTGAAATTTAGCTAAACTTAACTCAAAAAACTTGGTTAGAGGTCTTCCCAAAATTAGAAAAGAAGAAAAAGTAGTATGTGTGGAATGTCTAAAAGGAAAACAGATAAAAGTTGGACGTAAAAAGACAACCACCATAACAACAATAAAGCCCTTGGATCTGCTGCATATGGATCTGGTAGGTCCTACTAAAGTGGAAAGTCATGGCAAGAAAAGATACTTTCTGGTGGTAGTAGATGACTATACTGGATTTACTTGGGTTACATTTCTTCAAGAAAAATCTGATGCCTTTGAAAAATTCGTAGTCTTGGCAAAACAAATTCAAAATGAGAAAGGATATGACATAAAACGCATCAGAAGTGATCATGGCAGTGAATTCGAAAATGATGAATTTGAAAAATATTGCAATGATAAAGGAATTCGTCATGAATTTTTAGCCCCAAAAACCCCACAACAAAATGGAGTTGCTGAGAGGAAAAATCGAGTATTACAGGAAATGGGGTCGGTTATGCTGAATGGAAAGGATATGGCAAAGAGTTTTTGGGCAGAAGTTGTCAATACCTCCTGCTACATTATAAACAGAGTATATCTTAGAGCAGGTCTGAACAAAACTCCATATGAACTATGGTATGGGAAGCTACCAAATGTGAAATACTTTCAGATTTTTGGTAGTAAATGTTACATTTTGAGGGACACGGATCACTTAGGAAAGTTTGAATATAAAAGTGATGAAGGCATTTTTCTAGGGTACGCCATGAATAGTCGTGCTTATAGAGAATACAACTTAAGAACTCTTACTATTCAAGAATCTGTGAATGTGGTAACTGATGTTCATCCTCAAAATCTGAATTCCCCTGCAAATGAGATAGAAGATGATGTAGATTCATGCATACTCGAAAAATCAGATGACAAATCTTCATTATTGAATGAACCTCAACAATCATCTAACATACCCGTTATTAAGAATCACCCCCAAGAGCAAATTATTGGAGACCCTAATGACGGTGTAAGAACTAGACAGCAGATAGACAATGTTTATAGTCATTTCTGTTTTACCTCAAAGATTGAACCCAAGAATATTGTAGAAGCTCTTCAAAATGAATACGGTATAAATGTCATGCAAGAAGAACTTTAACAATTCTAGAGAAATGATGTGTGGAAACTGGTTCCTAGACCAACTGATACTAATGTCATTGGAACAAAATGCATCTTCAAAAATAAATCTGACGAATCAGGGAATGTAATTAGAAACAAAGCAAGATTGGTTGCTCAGGGATACTCACAGATTGAAGGAATTGATTTCGATGAAACATTTACCCCTGTCGCACGTCTAGAGTCCATTAGAATTCTTATGTCCATTGCATGTGCACTAAAATTCAAATTATTTTAAATGGATGTTAAGAGTGTCTTTCTTAATGGGGATCTTGCCGAAGAAGTATATGTGAAACAACCAAAAGGATTTTCAGATCCTACGCATCCCCATCATGTTTATCGTTTGGACAAAGCTTTGTATGGTCTCAAACAAGCACCACGTGCTTGGTATGAACGATTAACGAAGTTTCTTTTAGACCATGAATTTCACAGAGGAAGTGTAGACAAGACACTGTTCAACCAGAAAATAAAGAACTCATTGCTTATTGCACAAATTTATGTGGATGACATAGTGTTTGGATCAACATGCAGAGATGAGGCATCCAAATTCGCCAACCTCATGAAATCAAAATTTAAAATGATCATGGTTGGCGAATTAAACTTTTTCTTAGGGTTACAGGTCAAGCAACTGGATGATGGAATTTTCATAAATCAAACCAAGTATGCAAAGGACTTGGTGAAAAGATTTGGGCTTGAGTCTGGTCGCACTTATCACACGCCTATGAGTACTACTCTAAAACTTTCAAAAGATACTAACGGTAAAAGTGTGGACCAACATCTCTATCGAAGCATGATAAAAAATCAACAAGTGGTAGATGCTTTTATATTAAAAATTATTTGGTTTCTTGGCAAAGCAAGAAACAAAACTCAATCTCGTTATCGACTGCAGAGGCTGAATATATAGCCACAAGTAGCTGTTGTGCTCAACTCCTTTGGATGAAACAGATGCTATTTAACTACAGGATTGCACAATCCACAATGAGTCTCTTCTGTGACAATACCAGTGCTATAATGTAACACCCCGAAAAATCGGGGGTCGTGCATACGCTCGACTCCCGAGTTCCCGAGTGTCACTTATCATCAATTTTATGATTTTTAAGATTAATCAAGTTTAAACACGTAGCCTGGAATTACTTGGAGCATGAAATGTAACCACAACTAGTCTACTGAAGTGAAAGAGATATATATATGTACAAGTCCAAAGGAATATAAAGGGGTCGTCCAAGGCGTTGCCCAACAAAAATAAATAAAAGAATACTATGACCCCAAAGAATAAAGCTGAGTCCGCAACTCAGCGATCCAAATCCCGCCTGATTAAGCTGATGGGGAGTCGTCCATCAACTGAAAGTATGGCAGCTCCACCTCGTCGAGAGTAACATCACCATGCTCCCCCTGCTCCGCATCACCTGCAACTATGAGAGGGTCTGGTTGGTGTTTTAAAACACCGTCCCAGAGTGGGAGTGAGTGATCAACTCAGTGGGTGCTATTAATCTTAAGTTTTAATAGGCATCAATTATAATATGAATTTAATGAAAAATATATAATCAATAATACCTAGCAACTCTTATTTAAAATACATGCATGCAGAATGATATAATGCATGCCCTCACCACAACACTCCCTCGAGCGACTCCATCTAACGATCGCGTATGTCAGCACTCCCTCATTACGACCTCGACTTCCGAGTCGCCACCCTAACTAATGCGATGCAATGCGATCGTGTTAGTCGAGTTGTTAGTTAAGTCCATTCATCCAGTAGGTTTAAGAATCTGATGCACCCCACATATCAATGCCCTAAGCTAGTTGCGAGGCCAAGACCCCCCAATACGTGAGGCCAAGACCTCGCGGTCCGTGATCCCGTCGGGTTCCTCATCCCCGACTTCAAGCACATGAGGAGTGCCAAGAGAAAGGGATCACTCGTGGTCACTACGGGGAGGCGCGGCACCCCAGCGTAGGCCAACAGCTCGGACACAGTGTCTCATTCCACCATGCCCGGCTTACGAGGCTGTGGACCAATTTCAAGTGAGATATTAATGGGCTGCAACGGTTGTAGGGTGGTTCAGGTTCCATATATATGTGAGCATACAGGGTTACAAACAAGGTTGGTCAGACAGTAGACTAAACCGTAAGAGTCAGACGAGCATGAGATGAGTGACATCGGGCACAAGAGACCCATGTAGTCGAACTACAGCCACCCGAACACACCTGCCCAAATCCATAGGTTTAGTCTCGAGGCGATTCTACCAACGGGACCACCTTCGCTCTCCTCATGTTCCTGACCAACCTAATGGTATGATGATGATCCATAACATGCCAACTATTTAAGTTATCAACTAGCATATCGTCCTCATAATTTCATGCAACTCAATCACACGAATCAAATATCCCTAACAAGCAAGCTACCGCTATCATGAAATAAAGTGTATGTTAGTGTGTGGTTTGGTGAGGAAGTTAAGCACTTCCTCCATCATAGGAAATCATATGCACAAGAGTAGTGAATCATACATACCATGAAGCAACAATATATGAGAAAAATGAACAAGGCATGAGCATGTAATCAAACATACACAAAATCATGTTAGAGGCAAGAACACATCATGAGAGAGTCAATCATACAATTCCATACCGACATACAATTCCTAGGATTTTTCTAGATTCTCCAATCATAGCATCCAAGCAATCAAAATCATTAAACTTATAATAGAATTGGTGTTAGGCCACCTAAGAGTAATAGTCCGCACCTTCGGGTTCGTTGGAGGTTTGGAAACGACCTAGGGGATATGAATTTCGGGGTAGATCGGACGGAATCCCTAAAACAACCATTTACATGTTAGAACTTCACGCAAACCCTCACATACATAAGGGTTTCAAGAAAAAAGGGTGAGAAATTTACCTATACAATCAACAGAAGAGAATGGGCGGTCATGGTGGAGGATTCGTTGAGGAAGAGGTGAGGAGTTGCAATCATCGGACTCCCTTGGCCCCACTTTGATCTATGACCCACCTTCACTCTCCCTTCCTCTCTTCTTCTTTTCTTCTTTCTCCCTTTTTTCTCTTTTCTCTTTCTCTTCTTTAGGGTAAAATTCGTATGGGGAGAGGGGTGCCCAAAGGAAACCCTTATATAGTGCCAGATTTGGTGCCAATGGCCCCAAGTGTTGGGTTTTTACCAAACTAACCCTATGGGAGGGTTTTTCTAGCCCCTAGGGCCCACTATGGGTGTACACATCGATGCACACCGTAGGATAGTTAGCCCTAATGATGATCTACGTATGGATACGATCGGCCCGCCATTTGGATGTGCCGATCAACGGATATGATGAGAAGTCTGTTCAACGGTCACCGATAGTCGATCGGGGCCGCGGCTATACGGATATGGGCAGAGAAATATCCTTACTCCACGTGTGAAGTTTGGTCGCAAACCGACGGTCCAAAATCCTCAACTTAGCATAAGAGTGGACGACCCAATTCACTTAAGCTTCAGTTCATTCTTTTAGGGTATTTGCACTTCTCATGCACTCGTCCTTTAGCTCAAGTTGAGCGGTTCCAGATAGCACCCAGGTCTGACTTCCGCGATGGACGTCGAGTCCAGAGTGACGGACATTCTTCTATAGTTTTGGAACTAGTGGCCCGCTAACGAGCGGTCTAAAGCTTGTTCAAAAATTCGGGACATTTCTGGAATGAATTAGGTAGTGAGATTTCTCGTGGGCGATAATTAGGGTTTGGATTAACTATGTGCATGGTGTGGCCTATTTATAACTAGTAAAAGTGGAGATTTGGTCGTGCTTACTCTAAACCGTCGATTTTAGGCTAAAAGAGTAACGGAGTTGCTCTGATGGGTCCCTGGTCATAAAATTTATAGGACAGGTGCTCCATGGCCTAATGAGGGGTCATGCAAAGTTTGGAGGCAAATGGATGAACGAATATGGGGTTTGATCATACAATTCTGATCTTTAAATGGCCCTGCGGGGTCTATTCCAGTGATTGGAGAGGTTGTGGTCCCCTGGCCATAAAACTTATAGGATAGGTGGAGCATGGCCCGATGAAGGGCCATGCAAAATTTGGGGACGATCGGATATTTGGTTTGATCGTACGAGTCTGATTTGTAATCAACGGTTACCGTGCCATGATCGGGTTCCAGATTTTGTGGACGGGCATAGGAAAATACATTAGACCTTCGCTATAAATTTGGAAGAAATCTGATGGCTGAAAAGCCCAGAGTCTCGGTTTCATTTGCAAGTGCCAGATCCCAATTCTGGGTGTCCACTGGGTCTGAGGTCCGCGATGGACCTCAAACCCAGTGTAACGCCCGTGAAAAATCCGTACTTGGGCTCGAGTACCAACTCGACCCGAAATCGCGTAGAAATAATTTCCATGAAAATTAAGCGTAAGTTAGCTAGCGCAACGCTAAAGTAGCTGGGAAATAGTCCCTGATCACTTTAAATACGTTCTGCAAGACCCAAATCGAGTAGAACAAACAACTCTACAATACTCTATAACCTCGGATCAAACTCTAAGCGGGTTTGTCCTCTGGACCACGTTGAACTTTTGTATTGGATTTAGACCGCGCGTCGAAGGTCCGATACCTCCTATCTTAGACCGTTAGAACCGCCCAGCTGGACTTGACAATCATCTCGAAAATCAAGTCAAACCGATAATCACAGACTATTTCGTTGAACCCGGACTGAAGCGACCGCGAATAGGGACGGATTTGGAATTTCAAATTCAAATCTGGCACACGACTTGACGCATCAGTATTAAGTGTTCTGACCGTCAGAATTCATCCAGATTACACCCTCGGATCAGGAAAAATTTCTATTTATTATCATGAGACTTTCAGCCCTGATCTACGTGCGGTGACCGCTGAACTGAAACAGGTCCGCCACGTGCGATCTGCGAACCCTGCCAGACTGAAAACTTAATACGAGCTACATCTGGTACACATGAGCTTAAGTCCGATCGCAATCGACCAGGGGACCACCAGAAAGCAGTTTTTGAACCGAAACAGCCCCGAAATGGATAGGCACCAAGTAAACTTCATTCCGGAGCCTATTTCCGGCGTTTTTAAGCTTATAAAAGGGGTTGAAACCCTCATTTCCCTCTCCCATCCGAAAATTGCAACCCTAGGAGAAAAGGAGAGAGAGTTTGAGAGAGAGATTGGAAGGAATTTTTTCCACTTCCGAGCCGCCGATTGCTGCTGTTTCAGCACTTCTTCCCAATCACCTGGCTGGTGATTTCTCCACTTTTTCAGGTATAAAATAACCCTAGAACTTTCTGATTTAGGGCTTACCTAGATTCATAGCATGTTAGCTAACGTATTCCATAAATCAGGTTCTCCTACTGCCGTAGACGAAGCGTACACGCTCCGTTCAAAATCCCGCAACCGTAAGAGACTAGGTGAGGATTTTAGACGCTTTGATTGACGGTTTACAATGCTTTCAATGTCGTTTAATAGTAGATTATCGACGGCCTCGCCGTTTGACATGTACAACATGCTCTCCGTTTCCTGTTTCGTAAATTAACGAAGAATATGAGATTTAGGGCATTTTAGTCATTTGTAGGAAGTACGGTCTACATGCATATTTTGCTGACGTGATTGACATGGTTTGTTGTCGCATTAGGGAGTTAGGAATGCTTGCATAATTGGTTTGGCGAAGAGATTCGCCTAGTTGTGCACTTTGGGTCGACATACTGTATGTAGACTTAAGTGTGTAGTGTATGTGTTTGTATAAATGCTTGTATTAGTATGTATTGAATTAAATGATGTTATGTAGTAGTTTGAGATTGATTTCTTGATTAATATGCTGACCTAAATGATTTCCTACATGTTGACCTTATGCATGATTGCATTACATGCATGGAATGTATGTGGTTGAAGATTTGCTTAAGTTGAATATTATAACATGTGTTAACATGCTCACATGATCATATTTCAATTCCAATACCTTTGCATATGTTGCTAATGTGATTCCATAGATGTGTGGGACTTGACTTAGTCCAGGCAGTCTGTAACCGAGCGAATTCGTGGCTGACTGGTCATAGCCACGAACGACGCGTCGATGAACGTGATTCGTGTTTAGAGTTGGCGGCAGTGGTTAGGCCACGCGAAGTGTTTTACGCACTTCATGTCATTCGACTTGAGATGCGATCGCGCTAGTCGAGCCCGTCAAGTAACCCGACTGACCGATGTATGTTCACCTTGTATGTGTCATAACTGTTTGAACCTAGGGTACTGAACTTACCATTGTAAACCCTGTTAACCATGGTACCTTGATCCATGAAGACTCATGAGCCGGGCATGGTGGTATGGGACACCGTGGTCGAGCTGTCGGCCTACGCTGGGGCCACAAACCTCCCCGTAGTGACCAGTGAGCACCTAGACTCGTGAGCAGATTATGGTGGTATGGGACACTATATTCTAGCTGTCGGCCTACACTGATCAGGCGACGAGCCCTTTGTAGTGACCGCGAGCGTATTCTGAGTCCACGAGAGGCGACGACCCTTCCGTTGCAGTAGAGTACGGTAGGCCTGTATTGATAAGGTGATGGGGGAGCGGTGCAACGAGTGCGAGCAACAGCCCTGGCAGCCCTTGCAGTGACCTACGAAATATACATCGTATGAGATTACTAGGAGTGACGACCCTAGACAGGATCTGTGTTGGGATTGATACAAGGGAAGTACCTTAGTTTCCCAATCCTGCTGTTTGAATGGACTAATAACAACTTGAAAATCATATCACCATAGCATCGCATGTGCCTGGAAGATGTGGAGCACTCTAGGGAGTGTGACATACCGCGGTCGTAAGATGTTGCCGCATGAGGGTGATCGTCGGTGAGGGCATACATCACGTCATATCATCTTGCATTAACAACAGTATTAGGATTGTCTGATTTACTGCTTTACTATTATCGCGTGATTAAATTGTGAACATGCTAATCTTTGCTCTATGATTCCACTGAGTTGATCACTCATTCCCACGTTACGGGATGGTGTTTGCAACACCCACCAGACCCTGTTGTAGATGCAGGTGAGGCCGAGATCCAGGAGGTGGAGCCAGAGATCGACGAGGACCAGGATGAGTTCTCGTATATGCAGTATCACGACGGCTTCCCATAGGCGACCTGGATCGAGGGGACTTCAGTGGGACTATTTTGAACATTATTCTTTTGTTTATGTACATGTATATGAGACTCAGAGATGTAGTCATACTTTAGAGACAGATGAGATTTACTTTGTTTTTCCATACAGTGATATATATATTGTTTAGTCTTTCGCTTGCTTTTATCACTGGATCTAAAGTATGAATTGTAGTTTTGGTATACTTTTACTCATGTGAATGCTTTAAATCAGACAACATTGAACCATAATCATTTTTGTTGCATAAGTGACGGTCTGGAACTCGGGAGTTGAGTTTATACACGACCCCCGATTTTCAGGGTGTTACACCCAGTGAGATCTAGTGTTCCCTAAAGTTTTGTAATTTTCTGACCTTCCTGCGTGGCTATGTGGCCCGCATGGGCTGTTGCTAAGTACAAACGGTCATCTATCTTGGCGGCCCACACTAGGTCCTATCATAACTCTTCTGGTCTACTCTAATGGGCTAATCCTAAGTTAATTAACTTGTGGTACCTCACCACGAGTAGCCTAAATGAACGGTCCTGCGACAAATCCTACGTGGATGCCCCAGGACACTGTGTTGGTTGGACGGGACGTTACCGGTTCTTTACTGGTTTCACTCCTGTATATATTAACATTGAGTGCTGAAGGTCATTAAGTGATATTATAGATTAATTAAATAAATAAATAAAAATTAAGAATTTTTTTGAAAGTTCAAAACAGTGAAAATCCAGGATGTTACATATAAATATCTCAAAGAATCCAGTTCAACACTCTCAGACCAAGCATATTGACATTCGTCATTATTTTATCTGAGAACTAGTCAAAGAAAAGACCATTGTGTTGGATTATGTAACTACTGAAAAATAGCTTACTGATATTCTTACAAAGCCTCTTGACACAAACAGGTTCTGTGACCTCCAAAAGTCAATTGGCGTTTGTTCGCATTAATAATATCTTAGGAACTATGGTAAACACTGAAAAATCTTAAGGTCTGAGATATTCATGGTCATGCTGATGATGAACAAATGTCAAAATTCTTACAGCCTCGATAATATCTGTGCAGTTTTGATTTTATAATCGATTCCATCGAGATGGTACATCGATGCAATCGACAGTTCCTTGAACTGCATTCCATCGGATTGCTGTCAACGCAACTTTTGGTGAAAGTCATGACGATGCTATCAATAACTGATCGATATAATCGATAAGTCTATTATATAAAGAGAAGGGCCCACTCGAACTCATATCCTTTCCTTGTCTAAATACCTCTTCCAATTCCTATCAGCATCTCACCTCTTCAAAACATGATCAAAGGGAAAGGTAAGGCTTACTTTCAATCTTTAGAGGAGAAAAGCATGCAATCAAATTCCAGTAGGCATCAACCTACTCTAAAGGATGGTTGTCCGTCTGTCATCACTGAACGACTTAGTGCTTAATAGTGTCATTGAGCCTTTTGGAGTTGACCTCCTTCTAGAAGTAATCGGTTGGCAAAATATTCTAAATCTTGGAGGATCGTACCAACTGGGTGTGATCCATGAATTCTTCAAACATTGCCATGTCATTTGTGAAGATCCCCCCAGCATTCAAATAGTTCTTGGACATTACTCAAAGCTTATCACTCCAGTCACCTTGGCGAAACTCCTCGATCTGAAGGTCACTAGAATTCCAATAACCAACCGAAATCTCAATGGGTTGGGGGTATGGGGAGAAATAACCCGTGCATTGTGCCAAGGGACTACAGTTCCACGAAATGACAAAAATTTACTGCATATCAACCATCTTGGACCCACCTTTAAAATTTTTCATAGCATTTTTTGGTCAAATGTGTATCCCTGCGATGTAAATGGTGATCATCTTTCTCCATCTGTGTTCAATGTACTCTATGATGTATATCAAGAGAATCAAGTGTGCCTGCCAACTCTCCTCCTTAAGCAAATCATTCGTGTAATCCAAGGACATCATGGGGAGACACTACCCTTTTCCCGTGCTCATATGCAAACTCGCACATCATGCAGGGCTTCCTGCCACATCTGATGAAGTGTATCCTGAAGCATGGTTTGATATTGATGCATCACTGGAGGCACAATGATTTTGTCCTTCCTTGTCTCCCTCCCGGCATAGTCTTTCTATACCGAGGGTCATCCAACATGCTCCACCAACAATGCGGCCTACACATGGAGGATCAAATCGCACGCCATTGGTTAGCCCTGAGTTGATTACAAATTGCCTAGCTCATCACCTCAAACGTCACCTACTCAATGGGATGGTTGGTATAGAGGATCGTCTGAACAATTGTGAAAGGCGTCTCATTATAATTGAAGAGAAACTCGATGTCCTCCAGGAAACTACTCAGGAAATAGTAGACTTGCTCACGGATGGCCTTCCTCGACAACATTAAGCATCAGTCCAGTTATCCTTTGAATATTCAACGCATCTACTGTTGTGTTACGTATTTTGCTTTGGAAAAAATTCTTCTGCTGTCTGTGGCAGTATATATATATTTTTTATACTAGTTGATATGGCTGAATTCAATTCATATTTCATTGCCATTCTTGATGCTTATGACATGCCTGTGTTGATTGTTTCATCTATTTACTTCCTGCCTTAAGTAATGTATGCTTATCTTGTTGAATATCTATATACTTATTTAAATTCTTCAGTCAATATCACTTATTCTACCTTTGTCAATGACTGACAAAAAGGGGGGAGAAAAATTACAAACACCCCTGTGAAAAATTGGATATTTATGCTCTTATATGTTGCAGGTGTAAGGGGGAGCAGCTGCACCAAGACAGGGTTTTTACAGTAAGGGGGAGTAAATTATGGTTGTGTACATGGAAGTGTTAAAATTTGTAAAATTGTGTAATCACATGTACACACAATTTAGGATGTATCTGTCTAGATATTTTCTTAGGGTGTTTTGGGTATTTTTTCATGTAATTGACAAAGTGGGAGATTGAAAGTGCACCTACAAGTGCCCTGGTTTGTCAATTACAGTGTAAGTTGAGTCAGTCGAACAACAGCACCTAACAAGAAGATCAATTCAAGTGTCTTCCTCAACTGGATGTGTGGAAGGTCGCCATAGGTAAATCATAGCCTCACATCCCATCTCCCAAAACACCAGGTGATTAAAACCCTTAAAACTAAATAGAACACCTTAGGGTTTTATTGTAAGAAAACTTTTTACCAAACAGGAAAATCTTCAAGTTGGCTTACCCTGTCGATTGTATCGATTCACATTTCGATATGATCATCCTGCTCTGTCGATGTCTTCTGCATCTCAATCGATACAATCGAGTGAGGACAAAAAGCATCCAGCAATCAAACATTCATCTGGACGATTTATCGATATATCGAAATCTTAATCAATATCATCGATATTCAAATATCGATCCCATCGAAAGTGGATCAATAATATCGACAGGTAGTTTTTTCGGCACCCCTGTTTTTCTAAAGAAAACTACTATAAGCTTAGATATATCGATGACTATCCGATTCAATCTGAATTCAAATATTGATCATATCGAAAGTCATTCGATCATATCGACAGTGGGCGCATGTTTCCTCCAACAAATATTTCAGGGTGTTTTAAACGTTGATCGGGGGGCCAGTCGAGAAATTGATATTCATATTTTGATCATATCGAGACCTGGTCGATTGGATCGAGACCAGACACAAACCGTCCAATAAGCTTATAGGTAAATCTATACGATTTATTGATCCCATCGACACGGACTCCGATATCATCGATATACAAATTCCGATGACATCGGCTGTTCCCCGATCATATCTTTAGAACCTGAAATTCTTCAAGGCTTGTCTCTCTTGTTTTCACCTGTCGATAGATTGATCCCTCTATCGATGGAATCGGAGTTTGAAATTCGATAACATCGATGTGTGTCTCAATCCCATCGACTAGTTGGCAAAAGGTTTTCAAAAGTGAAAATGACATTTGAGTTTGTATCATTGAGAGATCAGTCGATGCTATCGGGAGTATACGATCGATGATATCGACCCTGCTCGATGATATCGAAATCTGTCATAAATGTGACCGTTTTATATCCGTTGGAACCTTTTGCCTATATATAGAGAGAGATTAGTCTTTATTGCTAGTAGAGAAAGAAGTGAGTGCTCCTGAGTGTTTTAAACTTCATATCATTTATCTTAAGCCCTTTCTCTTAGAAATTTCATCCTCCAATCCACCCTCATCATTGATATTCAATAGAGTGGATTAGGAAATGAACTTCCGCATTCAAGGATCCTCCAACTACTACCTTAATGACAAATCATTAAGCTGGGATGTCTTGAATGCATAGATGATTGAAATCACTTTATCTTCCTAATAGGAAAATCTTTAGAGAGTAGAATTCCATCATAACCTTAACCCGACCAAAGCTGAATATTAGTACATCTTTTGTGTTGCAGATCAAGGGAGCTGAAGACTCTTCATCAACAAGAAGGAGATCTTCATCACTACACTAAAAGAGACTCATCAACTTATCTGTAAGTACCTAGAGTCCAGAGGACACTTGTGATCATTTCTTTCTAGGATTGGGTCTTAAGTGTTGCTCACCCTTTGAAGTCCTCAAAGGAGGCCTCCGGTGGGAGTGTACGTCTGGGTGCGTTGTGTAAACCCTTACTCTGTGTGGGCATAAATATCTGGGTGCATTGTGTGGACTCTTGCTCTGTGTGGGCATAAACATCTGGTTAGGAGTGCGCCAGCAAAACTCCAGGGTTAGAGGTGAACCGAGTAGAAACCTCTGTGTAAAGGTTGAAGGTGGACCTGATTTAAAACCTTAGGTTTGAGGTGAACTATGGGAAACCTCCTTAGTGAAATTCGGTACACTCAAGGGTTGAGTGTGGCAGCCGGGAGTGGAGTAGACAAGTAGTCGAACCACTATAAAAATGATTGTGTCTGTGATTGATTCTTGTGCTTGATCATTTTTGTGATTATGTTAATTGTATTCATATCTGCTCACACTTCACACACACAGTCACATCCATCATAGACTATAACTGCCTCATGCTTATTAATTGAATAGTTCTATGATTGGATCCACTACTGGGCTTGGAAGTCAGTAGAGTTACATTTGAGTAATTCTGAAAATTACATACATGTTAGGATTAGAGTGATAGCATTTTAATATAACTCATAAATCTTTAAAAAGTCCTATTCACCCCCCTCTAGGACATATTACCATATTCTTACTTCAACTCAAGCAGTCTTCACCGCTATTTCAGATACATAATACATAAAACAATGTGGGTCCCATGTAGCTGGGCCACCCCACTTCTCTATCTATATATATAATATAATATTATCATTGTTATTATTTTATTATTTTTTTAAAGCCAGGGATGATCTCACCAAATGAATGGATGGATGAAACACGTACATCATGGTGGGTTCCCACCGTGGATGGACGGTGGGGATATGAACCACATACATCATGGGTGGGTCCATGTCCCAGCTAGACGGTGGAGATCCTACACGTGTGGTTGGGTCCCACCGTCCAACAAATGGACGAACAGTTGGGATACAATACATACCACATGATGGAACTCACCCACCGGCTGACTGTACAGCAGCTATATATCTGGTGTGAGGTACCCAGCCAATCCACAACTATTCCACTCTAGATGGGTCCCACGTGGATGGGGTCCATTGCTGGATAGTGTGAATAAAGCACATACATCATGTGGTACCATGATGATGGGCCACTTGTAACATCCTGAAAATCGGGGGTCGGGTAGAAACCCAACTCCCGAGTTCGAGAACGTCACTTATGTAACATAGATAATGATAAATGCATGTTGTCTGTAGAATGGCATTAAACAAGATTAAGACTAAGCCAAAACAGCATATCATACTCCAGAGACAGTTAAATTAACAAGTGGAAGACTGAGATAAATACATAAAATATATAATTAATTGTAAGTCTCCAGAGTGTGAACATGTTACCAGGTTAATTA
Organism: Magnolia kwangsiensis; assembly: GCA_037074715.1. NCBI lineage: Eukaryota > Viridiplantae > Streptophyta > Magnoliopsida > Magnoliales > Magnoliaceae > Magnolia > Magnolia kwangsiensis. The sequence goes on from CM073578.1 coordinate 79,366,967, forward strand.
AATACATGTATACTCCAAAAATGGAAAGAAAAGAATATATATGAGTGCTCCAAAACTATAAAATGACAAGTGTCAAGGCATCTACTCAACCTCCCTGTAATCCCGTCGATCAGATCACACATAAAGGAGGGATCCTCCTCATCATCATCAAGTCCGGCTCCGCTTCACAAGCAGCGCCATCATCTGTAACTAAAATAGGGACTGGTGGGTGTCCAGAAATACCATCCCGTAACGTGGGAGTGAGTGATCAACTCAGTGGAATAATAGAGCAGAGATTAGCATGGTCTCAAATCAATCATGCGATAATAGTAAAGCAATCAATCACACATTCCTAGATACCATTTTTAATGCAATATGACATGACATGATGGATGCCCTCACCGATATTCTCCCTCATACGGCACCATCTGCGTCCACAGCATGCTTGCGTACCGCTCAGTGCTCCACATCTTCCAGGCATATGCAATGTGATGTGGATATGATTACCAAGTTGTTATTATTCTTTTTCATACAGCAGTATTGGGAAACTAAGGTACTGGCCTTATATCAATCCCAACACAGATCCTGTATAGGGTCGTCACTCCTAGAAATCACATACGATGTTACATTTGTAGGTCGCTGGAAGGGCTGTCAGGGCTGTTGCTCGCACTCGTTGCACCGCTCCCCCATCACCTTATCAATACAGGCCTAATTATCCTTAAGACTGCATCAGGACTCGTCGCCCCCATGCGGTGTCAGGATAAACTCAAGGTCACTACAAAGGGCTCGTCACCAATCAGTGTAGGCCGACAGCAAGAATATAGTGTCTCATACCACCATAATCTGCTCAGAGTGGGGTGCTCACTGGTCACTACGGGGAGGTTTGTGGCCCCAGCGTAGGTCGACAGCTCGACCACGGTGTCCCATACCACCATGCCCAGCTCATGGGTCTTTGTGAATCAAGGTACCATGGTTGACAGGATTTTCAATGGTAAGTTCAGTACCCTAGGTTCAAGCAGTTATGACTCATACATGGTGAACATACAATGGCCAGTTGGATTACTTGACGGACTCGACTAGTACGAGCACATCTCAAGTTGAACGACATGAAGTGCATAAAACACTTCGTGTGGCCTAACCACTGCCGCTAACCCAAAACACGACTCGCGTTCATCGACACGTCCTTCGTGGTAAATACAGGCAAACCACGAATTTACTCTATTACCGACTGCCTGGACTAAGTATAGCCCCAAACATTTGTGAATCCACATCAACAATCATATAAGAGTAATGGAAATGAAATACAACAATATAAGCATGTTGAAACATGTTATAACATACCACTTAAGCAATTCATCCAACATATACATTTCCTATACATATAGAAATCGATACATCTAGCTAACATGATGGAGATCATTTACATCAGCATATTACTTGAGAATTCAATCTCAAAACTATTTCACAACACCATATACTCAATACATACTAATACAAATATTCATACAAACACTTAGTCTACACACTTAAGTCTACATAGTGTATGTGGACTCAAAGTACGCATTTGGGCGAATCTCTTCGCCAAACCAATTATGCACGCATTTCTAATATCCTAATACGACAAATAGCCATGACAATCATTTCAGCAAAATATGCATGTATACTGTATTTCCTACAAATGACTAAAATGCCCTAAATCTCATATTTTCCGTACATTTACGAAATATAAAACGGACAGCGTATTATACATGTCAAACGGCGTCACCGTCGATAATCTACTATTAAACGACATTGAAAGATTTGAAATCAGCCAATCAAAGCGTCTAAAATCCGCACCTTTTTACCCTAGATGTGTATCGTTCCGAACGGCACGTATTTGCTTCGTCTACGGCGAATAGGCGACCTAATACACAAGATGTATAAGCTACTTCTCTATTGGAATCGACGGAACCTTAAATCAGTAAGTGTTGAGGGTTTTCCTTACCTAGAAATGCATTGGAATCACTAGCAAAGTGATTGGGATGCGGTGCTTTGACACGTGCAAAAGCTAGTGCAGGTGGCAGGAAGATCACTCCCACACTCTCTCACAAACTCTCACTTTTTCTCTCTCTCTAACTAGGGTTTCTAGCAAATTCGGATAGGTGAGATATGTCAGGGTTTAAAGCCCTTTTATAGGCTAAAACCTTCCCAAATTAGGCTCAGGAACAAAGTTTACTTAAGGTATAACCAAATCGGGGCTGTTCTGGTCCAAAAGAATGTTTCAGGAGGTCCCCTAGCCGAACGCGGTCAGACTTAAGCTCATGCATACTGGATCTAGCACACAGTAAGTTTTCAGGTCGGAAGAGTTCGCAGATCGCACGTGGCGGTCCAATTTCAGTTCAGCGGTCATCGCACCTAGATCAGGTCTACAAGTCTCATGATATAAAAGAGAAATTTTTCCTGATCCGAGGGTATAATTTGACTGAATTCTGACGATCAGAACGCTTAATAATAATACGCCAAGTCACGTGCCAGATTTGAATTAAAATTTCCAAATCTAACCCTTTTCTCACTCTCTTCACTCCATGCTCAATGAAATAGCCTCTGAATGTCGGTTGACCTTGATTTTCGAAACGATTGTCAAGTCCAGCCAAGTGGTCATAACGGTGTAAGATGGTAGATATCGGACTTTCGACGTGCGGTATAGATCCAATACAAAGTTTCAAAGGGTTCTAGAGAACAAACCGATTTAGAGTTTGATCCTGGATTTCTAGGTAACATAGCGTTAGCAGTCCTACTAATTTTGGGTCTTATAGTTTATATTTAAAGTGATCCAAGTTAATTTTACTGAGTATTCAGTTTGGTACTTAACCAAATTCTACCCCAATAGGGTAGAATACGGTCCTAGGGCCATTCTATGCCCCATTTTGGGCATTTCCATTAATTATATTATTTTTATTATTTTTTTGAGAGTTCATCATCAAGTTTACCCTGACTCCACCAAATTTCATAAGATTTTAAATTGCAGAAAAATTCTAAAAATTCTAGAAGCAGCAGCTGTTCAACAAGTGATTATCGGATAGTTTCTCACAATGACCTACTTTAAACTATATTAAATATTTTATTATATTTTTTATATATTTTTATATAAAATTAGACTCATTTATCTTCAATCTTGTTTTTAAATCACCTAAATCAGAGTTATAACGAAGGAGATATGATTTTTCAAAGTTGGAAGAAATGTGCAGGAAAAAGTGCAGAAACTGGCCTACCAGACAGTTGTACGAACGGGTTCGGTGATGCATCGCCGCTCACTGACCTGTTTGGGGTGATTTCGCCGTCTGATATTTGAAATGGGTGTATTTTAGAACCTGAGATGAGTTATTTGACATGCGATATATGATTTTGGGGTAGGAGAAGCTGATCTATCCAAATAGCCTACTTATTTCATGAGATTACAAAAGGTTAATGGTTAAAACCTTTTTTTTTATTTATTTACTATTCATAGTACTTTTTAGTTTAAGTATTGATTAACATTACGTAAACTTTAAGATTTGTGTCTAATATGAAAGCTCGTAGAAAATTTTGAAGGATAAAGTAGTGAAAGGTGAGATTTTCGAAGGAAATAGGGATTTGAGACTTTTGAATTAAGTTTTGAGAAGTTAATCAGGTGTTAGGATTAACCCATTGCCTAAGGACGTCCAATCCTAGGTTGGAAAAAATTCGGGGTGTTACACTACCACAATTTGTATCAAGCAGTTATATGTGCTTTCCTTCATCCAAGTCTGTCCAGACGGATGGGCAGCAATCCCGTCCGCTAGATAGTCTAGCAAGGTGGGCCCATTACATGAACGACATGGATTTAATACATACTTCAGAGGTGGGCCATGCAATCAGAAAAGAGAGAGAGAGGGGGGGGGGGGGGGGGGGAGCGAGAGATAGATAAAGATAAAGAGATGGAGATCGGTGTAGTGGAGGGACCCCGCCACTATGGGCCCCTCAAGATTATGACATACATATCAAAATGGGTCCCACATACAAGTGGGCCCTCAAACGAAAATCGACAGAGGATCACCCACGTTCGGCCTCCTTCCTTAGCTCCTTGGACTCTTAAGCTCCTTGGCTTCAATCTTGATGGAGGTTGATGGAGATTAGAAGGTTGAGATGGGAGATGAGAGAGTAGGAAAGTAGGCCACACTTGGCTTTGAGAGAGCTTGGAGAGCTTGAACGTTGGGTGTTTCTCTTGGGAGTTGAAGAGTTGTTATTAGAGAATGAGAGAAAGAGAGAGAGAAGTGATGGATGAAAAGAGACGGATGGAGTGGGTGTTGTAAGAAAGGGGATGGGAAGGCATGGGTTGGTTTAAATTTTGTGTAAAGAAGGAATGGGTAGGGAAAGAGAGAGTTGACTTGTGAGGGAGGTCAGGTGGCATGGGGTATGGGTGATGTACTTGAGATAGCATGTGTGATTGATTGATGGGATAGGTTGTAGAGATTCCCTCGGAATTCGCAACGCCCGACATTTCTTCGAAATGTATGTTAGCCCACATCTTCTGGCTTGAATATCGCATCAGCGCTGGAGACGCGGCATTGGAATCGCGGTGACGGCACTGTCACTAGGGTACAAGTTTTGAGTTGAGCCTACTCAGATATATAGGACGTGACTTAAGTTCACGCACGAACGTCGGATACAAGTTGTAAGTTGTCGAAATTCGACTGGGAGGACCGCGGAAGCCTAGGGAATAGTACAATTTAAGATACATGCCTTACAGTTCATATGACAATTGTGTCGCTTTATTATTGGTACAAGTTTTAACTTTTTTCTAAGGGTATTCATGTTTTGTAAATCAACAAATGTTATGTTGATTCCCATTGTTAGGGAAAATGGATCAATATTAACTAGCATGGCTTCACTCTCTCTTTTTAGAAACTTAAGTATTCCAGAATTGATATTGTCTTGAATTGTGTTCCCAAAAGCAACACATTTTCTAGTTGAATGAGATTAAGATTCATGCCATTTGCACTATTCTATTTTTTCAACTCCTCTGCCAAAGGAATCCACTGCTTTGGCAGAAGTTTAATGTGTTTAATGGCCAGTAAAAGATCAAATATCTCATCAGCCTTGCTACTATCAAAGGAAAACTTTCTACTTTACTGAGCAATCTCCTTTTCGGTATTAAGACCTTGAGGAGATGACTCATCCTCCGATTTCATTAAAGCCATACAAATGAATAGTTTATTGAGGTTTACTTTGTCTAAGACTATCTCATAATTTGGATCACGGCAGTAAGTTCCCGATGATGAATTCCTCCGTCAGTTTTCTTTATTAAGAAGCCATTCATATCTGGTTACTCTATTTAACAGATTGACCATATCCTCAAAGTCCATACCTTTGAACTTCTTTCATAGTTCAGTCTCGAAACCTTCTACGACCAACTTAACAAACTAAGTTTTTGAAAGAAAAATCCAATATTTATTCTTAACTTTTTTAAACTGAGCAATATATTGTTCAGCCAACTTGCCTAGTAATTACCTTAGGCGTGATAAGTCAGCCAATGAGAATTCAGGCTTGGTTCGATAAAATTAAGCATGAAACATTTCCTCCATATCTTGTCAGAATTATACCGAATTCACTGAAAAATTAATATATCATGTAAATGCAGTGTCTATTAATGAACATGCGAACCACTTCAACTTTACATGCTCATTTGATGAGAATTCACCACATTGCACAGTGAAACGACAAATGTGTTCTATTATAGATTGGCTATGTCTCCAGAGAATAATAAAAATTCTGGAATTTTGGTGCATCTCAGCACCTCAACACACTTATCAACCTAGTCAAGATACCACCTACGAAAAACAGGCCATATGGTACAGCGACCATGATGTTAGTTAGTTACCTCGTTAATCAAGTTAATCAATTCATCCCGGCAACTAGTAACAAAGTGACTCCTCTTAAATCTTGAAGTCTTTAATTAACCACTTGAAGTTGTACACCTTGGACATATGGAACCTGTCCTCCCTTGTATTTTGTTATTCAACATATGTTGTCCCACAACAAGTACGCCGTAATAATTTTCATTTAGGTCATGAGATGACCATTTCATTGATTCCTCCTAATGTCTACCGGTGGTGGCATATTTTGTCTTGCTAGACCTGGGTCTAGCCGAACATTATGTGGAGGAAAAATCGATGACTTTAGAGCAGTATTGCCTAATTGACGTATTTTCGCATTATACTGGTAAGAATGGGGGAGCTTATCTTGAATGAACATCATTAATCTATTAATAGCCTCAATTTGAGCCTAACACACTCAGCCTGAGCCCTGAAATACTCGACTTGCGTTCTTCCATGTTTAGTTAGTTCCCTTAGGCCAATGTTAACACTTTCTAGAATTCCATTAACATCAACAAAGTTATTCTGGGATGGTGATCCTATTTTCGAGATGATTAGAAGTGGAAGATTCATGACCTCTTGATCAACTTACATCTGAGATGTGTCGGGTGCCTAATTGAGGTCATGTTATTCAATATTCTCACTGCCTCGAATAGATCACCAACTCATGTTGTTGTAATATTCAATCAACAATTGTACACCTGTCCCACCATACGTGCTACAAATGGTGTTGGTGTGGTTTCTGACCATGCACATGCTTGTCTTGTTGTGTGCAGGTGTGCCAGGACTGATATAGGTCCGGTGCAAACTATGATTATCACTGACCCTCTGAAGTAGAGATAGAGCGTCACTGGGTCAATCGACCATCGTCTATTCAGCTAACAATCTTACGCTTATTTTTAACCAGGAGATTTAGAGAGGCTGGGCTCCCCCTCCAATGAGCTTTTTTTGCCTTATCAAATTGGACTTGTGAAGGTGTAATAATTATATGATTGGACAGGTGAAGGTATATGGAAATAGATGTGAATTCCAAACATGATCAATTACAATCTTTTACCACTAAGGTGGGATCATCGATCCTAGCTGAGAGCAACAACAACAATGTGTTACTGAGTGGGGTGATGGAAATACCAAGAATTACAACAACTAATGTCGGCCCAACATATGAGCGTAGGTGGACGGTTCCTAAACTAAGGTCTTCCTTCCGATTTGGCGCGTAGGCATAGATGGAAGAGAATTATAGCTAATAGACTAAAACTATGAGTCGGCCTGGCATACTCGTAGGGATGGACTGATGCTACTACTAACCTAATGGTGCACGACTGGTGAGCAATGGATGAACTAAGCTAAGATGCTACATTAAGATAATCATCAACATTGCATTGGTAAATTGTTTGTGTTTAGATTGAGGATTCTGGATTGTCTATTCCCTTTGTGTTTGTTCTTGCTATTTATAGAGTCTCTTGCTGAAGGTTGAAGATAACTGATAGCCCACGTAGTACGTCTGTGTGTAACTAGTGGAAAAGAGCGGTTATCCTTCTCTCGATTGTGGCTTGCCTTGGTCGAACATGCTTCGACACTGACACATCCAGAACAATTATTTATCTTTATTTTATATGCTTTTTCAATACTAACCGAATAAGCTAAATATGCTATACATACCATGTGGCATGATCTATGCTCTTGATTTAATACATAGGTTTTGGTATAAACAATGTCCAAACCAACACGGGTGATTTGAACCCTCTGAGTTTTAGCCTGTACCTTCGTCCCCAGGATCTCTCATTAATACGTTGGAGGACATACACACAACATGGTGGACCCTGTGTAATATGAAAGTTTAGTTGGCTTTTGGCATCACCTTCTTGTTGTCCTCCATTGTTCCCATTGATATAGTCCAACCAAAGTTAGAGTTTAAGTTGGGTTTGGACGCATTCAATGGACGAGTAGGATGGAGCCCACATATCATAGCAGGCCCACTTGGTTTTAGTCTCTTACCATCTCTCACATATGCAGGTGAGTTACATGCACCAGCGGATTCGTACCCTAACAAGCAGATAGAGGTGTACACGAGTTGAACCAAGTCGAGCTTAGCACTCTCGACTCGGCTCGGCTCGGCCACTTGCTGACCCCAGCTTGAACTCGTCTCAGCTCGATCGTCGAGCCTGACTAGCTAGCTCGGCTTGGTTCGGTCAGCAGATCGGGCCAGTTCGGGTCGAGTTTGAGCTAAGTTTGTCTGTGCAGTATTTTCCTAAACACATGAACTATACCTTCAAAATCTTACCATATGTAAAACAACAACAATGGTTTTACAGGTATTTCAACAAACACCTTGTAAACAACATAAAAATCAAGAAAAAAAATGATATTTGTTTCATATATATACCTTCATTGTCACCGGCCACACTTCGTTGAGTCATTTCATCAAACACTTGGCAAGCAACATCAATATCAAAGTAACCAAGTCACCGAACTAGTTTGATTTGAGTTCGACTTGAGTTAGGTTCGATCCGAGTCGAGTCGAGCTTGGGCAAGCTCGAACTCGGTTTGAAATTTTTTCAATCTAAAAAAATTAGCTCGACTCGGCTCGAATTCAGTTTCAAACTGAGTCCAATAGAGCGAGCTAACTTGATTCATGTAGAGCCCTACAAGCAGAGTTATATTGTATTCATGCTGCATCTGCAAATGACGCTTGATACGCATGCACTCAGAAATTGTATACATGGCTTGTATTAACTCCGGTAAGACCGACTAGAATGTCCAGTCCGATGTCTCCGAAGTCACATTCTAATGATCAGATCGATCGAACAATCCTATCCTTTCTCAGGCATTTGTTTGATGCAATAAGGCCGGTGGATGTTTTATTTTCAACCGTCCAATAAATGTCTACTGATCTTAAAGTCAGATAATCAAATAATAGCTTTTGGTTCTGAAACATATTCACTGAGAACCTATAAGTGGACTTTTTGGTTCTGACTACTAAGCAACTTGACAAGATTGTATCATTTTTTTTTTCCTCGTTATTTCTTTTTTTGGATTTTATTTATTTATTTTTATATACTTTCTGTAGCAAGTAAACCACGGAATGCCGAAGTCTTTCTCATGAAAGTCGAAATTGGGCGGGGCCACCGTGATGCTTATGAGAACTCTACTCATCCATTCATTTTTCAGATCATGTTACGAGAAATCTACTCCATCCTTCAGGTTTTTCAGATCATGGCAGAACATTGATTAAAAAGAGAAGTAAATCTAAAACTCAAGTGACCTGTATGAAAAGAGAAAAGTGGATTAAGAAATGGCAACCATTGAAACCTATAGTGTCTATTGTTTATATGCCATCCACGTTATTTATAAGGTTATTTCTATCAAAAATAATAAAAATAAATTGAAAACACAAAAATATATGCCTTTGTGTCTATGCAAATGTTTCAATGGTGGATGTTGTATTTTCATAATTATGGGCATGCCTCATTTTTGTGTCCGTTTCCTAGGACGCAAGAGCCTTTTGCAGGAATTCCCCAGATATTTGTGAGAAATAGTCTGTCTATTTATTTTATAAGTTTATTTTAAAACATGTAGTAAAAAATAAATCATATCCAAAGCTTAGTAAACAGTATTAAAGAAAGAGTGGTTTGAAAAATTCCTATCTAAAAACCTTTTTAGGTTTAACAGTGATGTTTAAATGCCATCCACACTGTTAATAATGTCATTTCTATTGGGATATACTGACAATAAAAATATTAACATAAATCGAAACTTCTATGGCCCCACAAATATTCCAACTGTGGACATTTAATTATACATTTTCGGCTCACCTAAGCTTTGAATATGGTTCATTTTTTATAACATCCCTTAAAGTAAACTCACAAAACGGATGGACGGAGAGGATTTCTCACAAACATCACGATGACCCCACCTGATTTCCTAGCGCAGGAACTTACTGCGAAAGGCTTTCGCAGGAAATCCGCGTCCCGTTTCCTAACACAAGCCGCACCTAACTGTCGCGGGAAGTTCCTGCGAACGGCTTGGCAGGCAATCCGCGTCGGCACTCTCTCTGGGGGAATGAAATTCCATCTCCCAGGCAATTAATTCATTCAAACAAGAAAAGGAAACCGCGAATGGACGACGAGCTGGAGATCCTCATCTCCCTGCAACAGCAGGAACTCATGGTCGCAAAAACCCTGGAATCCGATCTTGATTTCGCTTTCCGAATCCAAATGCAGGAAGCCATGGACGTTTCTCTCCTCCACCATCAAAACCCTTCTTCCTCTTCCTCAACCCTTCTCTTCCCGTTAGAAGAAGAAGAACGCAACGGACACGTCTCCGACCTGATGAAGCTCCAGAACCTGGAGCTCGAAAGATTCCAGCAAGAGCGCAAAGACCAGGAACTCTGCGAGGCCGAGATGCGCCGCATCTCTTTCGATATCAAGCGCCGCATCCACGACGCCAGCTTCGCACGAGAGATCCGCGACATGGCCGACGATGAGTGGGAGGAATACGGGGATCACTTTCAGAAGCCAATTCACCTGGGCTGCTCTTCCTCTTCCTCTTCCTCCACCACCGCGGACCCACCCACGATCCAAGAGCCATTCAAGCTGTACTTTAAGGGGCTAATCAGCACGGAGCCTGTGAAAGGCCGGCTCGTTACCCTGTCGGCGATCGGGATTGCTGTCTGCGACCCGCTCAACAATCTGGTCCTCAAGATACAGAAGCCCCTCATTGGGGCTGGGATGTCGCGCGGGGTCGTGGAGACCAAGGCATTGATCGAAGGGCTGAATGCTGTTCTTTCTTTGGACATAAAGAATGTTGATGTTTTCTGTGATTATGTGCCACTGTTCCATCAAGTGAGTTCCAGTTCCCTCTTTGTTCATTTTCTTCTCTTTTTGGGTTATTTTTACTATTTTGAAGAAGGAACATTGTTGCTTCTTAATTGAAAATGTTTCTTGATAAATGGAAAAAATGAATTACTGAGGCTGTGAGACTGCTTGTCTTCTCACCTGATGAACGATTTCTCGTACCACTTCTTTTTTTGTTTTTTGGTTTTTTGTTTTTTGTTTTTGTTGAAGACACGTAGGTTTGAAGGGAATATGATGTGGGATAATATGAAAGCTGGAAGAAGTGGGGAAGGACAAGGTTCCGAAATGGAGCTGGCTAATGATGTCATCCATTGGTGTCCACAGTCAGTCTGTGGTCCTGAGATTTTGTATGGTATAATCTTTGGAAACTTCAGCTTTGGTAGGAATGGTTCGCCTTCTAATTTCAAGATTTAGAATCTTAGTTGACATAGGGAAGTCATTTGGTGGCTGTGTTATTTATTAGATGATTAGGAAAGGGCTCTGTCAATTTTGGTACTGCATCAAGTTCCGTAACCTTGGGTACTTTTGATTGAGATCCATCATGGCTGCAACAGTGGGCAAGTGGTTGCTGGAATTCTGTGAGGATGACACAGCCTAAAGAGATGTGGTAATGTTGGAGACTTGGAGTAGTTAAGGAAGTGTGTTAATTGAGGCAAATATTTCATGGTCATTACAGAAGAAAAGTTTGCTAATGGTTGGAACCTAATCATGGTTCTGAATGTTGGTATTGGTCGGCGTATTGGCTTGATGGAAAAATGATGATATGACGTTGTGTATTGGTATCGGGGCCGTATCGGCCCATATCAGTTAGAATTTTTTTAAAGCAAAAAAATATGAAAAAATATTAGAAAAATAGGAAAAAATGAGATATCCAAGAATCTTTCATTTGTGTGTGTGTGTGTGTGTGTGTGTGTGACCATATATTCAATGGTGTATCGAACCATTCTTTAATAAGAATGTTGTTTGTTGATTTGACTGGGTGAAGGTCAACTAAATAGTTCCCAATTGAACACAAATAAGCATGGTTTGGTGAACTAAGGCCCATTACATTGAAATACAATAAAAAGAAGATGAAGATATAAAAAAAGAAAATTAAGGTTTACCCTTCGTTTCGATTTTTCCCACAATGGTCCACTTTGCTTTGATTTATCGAATTCCATTCAAATCATTTGTTTTGATCCCAAAATAAGTCTAGATCTAGCCTAAAGTGAGTTTTTATGCTTCTTCCATGGTTTAAATGAAAAAAAAAAAGAAAAAAAAAAAAAGAAAGAAAGAAGAGAAGACATGAGTGAAATTTTGAAAAGAAAAAAAATGGCCTTTTATGGGCGTATCAGCCTCTATTAGACATATCGGCCCCATATTGGCTGTGCATTGGATGGGAATGATCGGAGGTCCCAATTTTCATAGTACTTTCGTGATAGTTGGCTACCATTTGTCGTACCATGAGTAAGACTTACAATGGTAAGTCTAAAAATGTAAGCCTAAGGCACAACTTTGTTAAAGGATTGCTCAAGGATGCAGTGATCACAATGGAATATGTTAAGTTTATTATGAACTTAGTAGATCCTTTAACAAAAGGTTTTTCAAGAGATCAAAGAAAGAGAACCACTAAAGGAATAAGACTAAGATCTATAAACACAAATTTCACTCTTGATTGAAATTACGAACAAGTCAAGTAATTTACCGTAGAATACATTTAAAAATATTGAGTCGTATTTCTAAAAGTCTATTGTTTGGATTCTACATTTTTGTAAGAGGTTGAGTGCTAACATTTAATAGTTTTATAAGCAGTATTTGCTTGGATGAGGTAGAATCATCCTTGATAGATTTATCAATATCAGTATACAAGCGAGAGCTGCTTCTGACGAGATTGGGGTCATCTTTCGAATACTCATGAAATCGGTATATACACAAGGCTATCAATTTGCGAACTTTTTGATCTCCAAGTTACTTATAAATAGCTGTGTGCTATGTGTTTGGTGAGTCATATAAGATCCCTAGTTAAATGTTGATTCACTAAGTACCTGACAAAACTTTGATACATATGCACTAAAATAGATGTTCAAATCCACAAGATACCTTTAATTATGCATCTATTTATACTGATATACGCCATTCATTCTTTTCACAATTTTATTTTTTTTTAATTGTGGGGGATTGTTATGTTTTTTGGGAAAAATAGATTTAAAAAATAAAACATTTATTTTTAGAAAGTTAATAAATATATTATACATGGAAAGTTTTCCAAAATACTCATGTGAATTAGTGGTAAGAGTGTGTCACATGAAAAATGGTTTCAAATCTCTATTAGGTTGGTGTGAAGCACCTTCCACATGTGCATTTGGCATGGGCTGTGGTGTTGTCAGGCACCATAGGGTTTCTTGGGTGCTTTTTGGCACTTTATTAGGTGCTTTATTAGGTGCACTTTGCTTGTGTTTGTTGTTGCAAGTAGGCTACAAAGCGTTATCTTTTTGGCACTTGGTATAGACTATCATAGCCATTGTACTATTAAGGAGTAAACTAGTGTCTGGCGAAGGGTTTGACCCACGGTGTGTAAGGTTCTATCTAGAGTGTTGGTTGGGTGTGCTTGGCACATAGCATACACGTGGCATCAGTGATCCAAGTTGTATGCGTGGCGGCCGTTGGGTTGACTATGATTTGGACAGTAGTCATGTGTTGCCATGTGGCAACATTCTTTTAACTGTTGTATAACTATCTCTGTCCAAAAGAGACAAATAATTGCCACAAGAAAGGTCATGTTCATTCATAACTAAATGACTATTGTATGTAAAAGGATGTGTATGTCCTAAAGAGGCTCATGTGGCTTTCTTTAGAAAGGATACCTTGCTCCTCAATATCTATGTATCCTAGACATTACAATCTTGTCTTGAGACACAAAAAATTCCTAGATCAAGACATTCATAGCCAAGTATTGTTATATCTGCTCCCTTCTACTTGGCCACTTGAGAGCTTTTTGTGAGGCATGTCCATGTTAGTACTTGGAGATCTGTTCAACACTTAGAGGTGCAAATCTTCGTGTTGAATTTTGGATCCATGAGTTCATTGTATGCTGAAGACAATTTGCTATCTACCTTCTTTTAGACTTGCTAGAATATCCAAAAAAAGGCAACATATGCATTGACTATTTAATTTAAATATAAAATTCTATATTTTTGTTTCAAAATTCTTTATTTACTCTATTGTGTACTTCCTCCTTTTGCAACAAATGGATAAGCCAAGCGTGACTTGTCAGACAAGTGCTCCATGATAGGTGGGACTATGATCCAAATTTTGGATTGTCTTAGAAGATGATGTAATTTACCATAGGGATACTAGGACAACCTTGGCAGGAATGAAGATGTTTTTTGCTTAGTCGACACTGTAGAGGCATCTCTGGGTGGGATAATACAACACCATCTATGTGTGGTTGGAACCAATGCTTTGGCACACTCCATGGGAAGAGTGTTGCCTGTTATAGCACGTGTAGTGCAAATGTTTGTGCGTATGGTATGATCATTGGACTAGAATGATTTGTAGAACCTGTTAACTGCTTAGCATGGCCTCTGTATTACAATGCGCATGCGCTATGTATTTATAGCTCACATAGTGTTGGTGCAGATAGTGTTCCAAATATGGGTGATATTATTGATAATATCGATATCTCCAGCCTGGTGATACCGAAACCATTGGAAACACTGATGTTTCCGAGTATTGGTGAAAATACTACCAATATCACCATTATATTGCTATAGTGTTGATGCAGGATTGCCATGTGCGCTTTATTGTTGATAACACTCATGGTCTAGGGAACTCGCAATATTATTGAAATAAAATAAATAAATAAATAAATAATTTCAAGATTCTTCTTCTTCTTCTTCTTCTTCTTCTTCTTCTTCTTCTTTTTATTGGATTTTGACCATACAAATATGATTTATTTGGAAAGAAGGTTCAATTTGGGAGAGATTTGATCAAGGAGTGGAACAGTAGGCTAGATGTAAAATGGTGAGATTTTTTTAATTTTTATTACAAAAGACCTATTTTTCTTAATATTTGAGCTTCGATTTCAACCAAAATCCATGTCTATGCATTATTCTTGTGCATTGGCACAGATTTGAGTTGGAAATCTAGAGATTTGGGGGTAAATTTTGGGGAAATCCAATTTTTCCTCATTTTCTCCTCTAAAATAAATAATTGAGGACCCAAATTTTAGTATGTTGATGAGAGTTGGTCGATTTATCGATTCATGTGAATTTTTTGATTTTTCAGAATTCTTTTAATTATTTTAAAATTTGAAAATTAATTAAGAAATCTATCTTTTTTGAAAATTTAATTTTAACCTAATTTTCTTAGATATCTAGTTTATTTTATTTCTTTTTTATTTATGGTTGTTGATGATCGATAGGGTCCATTTCTCGAGAAATATATTACATTTTCAAAGATTTTAAATATATGATAAATGAAAATTCCGTTTATTTTAAAAAATTATTGTTTCCATGGTTATATGGTTCTATGATGCATTTATGTGGGGATTTCGGGTGCAGTTTTTGAGGGATGGATGCATGTATGCATTTATATATGTAATGTATGCATAATGCATGGTCGTAAGTGCACGTAGATGGATGGAAGGATCATGGATGTATGCACGTATGTATGTATGCATGGATGGATGGATGTAGTAATCTATGTATGTATGAATGTATGTATAGGAGGGATGGATGGATGGATATGAATGGATGCTTGTATGTTAGCATGTATGTACCAATGTATGAATGGATGGATGGATCATGTATGTGTGTATGTCTATATGCACGTATGGATGGATGGATGTATTAATGTATGTATGTATGAATGTTTTTCATCTCCTTTTGTTTTTGGATATCTTAGTTATTGTTTGTTACTTGCATTTGTATGATCATTTTGGATACTATGGCACTGGTTTTTTACAACAACACATGCTTTAGGCCCCCTATTAAATGAAAACTTGTTATGCATGATTCTTTTTTACAATTTTTTTTATTCCTAAATATGTAAATATTTGTCTTTTAGCATCTCCTGAAGTTTCACTGAGAAATTCCACCTTTGTACTCATGTTTCTCTAATGTTTCCGCCAGTCAGCATTACATTGCCGAGTATCAGCAATATTATTGGCGACATTGATACATGTTTCTATATCCCCTCAGTGATACATGTAACGATACCGATACTGTGAATAATGGGTGCAGCATGCATTCTGCTGGTTGAAGCTTATGGCACGAACCCATACCAATGCAGCTTGAGGTTGTGGATAAGTGTAGCTCAAGGCCATGCCACATTGGTTGAGCCGGTGGGTGAAGTGGTACAAGGTCCTGCCTTGAGTTGGTAGATTGGAGCTTGATGTGCAGCACGCCTAGCGTTAAATGTGTAGAATGCACAACACTGCCTAGGATTCGTGGCGAAACATGCACTGATGCAGTTTGGAGCTGAGTGGGCCAAGTTATGCAAGCCCCTATCTTGTGTTGCGCTTACTAGTGCAAGCTTGAGTGAGGAAGTGTTGCTCACCTAGGTTCTTAGTGTGTAGTCTCTAGTGAGCTATGGAAGAGCAAAATTGTGTCCTTTTCTGCTGGAACCTAGGAAAATTACACAGGGGATGTATATCGGTTGAAATACACATCGTTTCCTTCTATTTGAGACTGAATTGGTGATGTGACGCACACTGCTTGGTGTGTGGCACATGGTGCATGGTGCTGATGTGGCGCAAGCTGATCCGTCGTGTGGCGTTTTGAATAGTTCAACACCCATAACGTTGGTGCCATTTGCAATGATGGTGCCTGCTATGCTTTTGTTAGCATTATGGTTGTTGTTGCTCTAGCACATTGATAGGTTGCATGAGATGGTTTTTAGTTTGTGATGTAAACTGAATTCGGAATAGCAAGGACCGTGCTATTCATTGGATATGGAGATTAAAGAACTAGATGGCGTACCTTGTTGAAACGCCATTGTTGTAGGTCGAATGCCGCAGTATTCCTTTCCTTACACCTTTAGAGAAGCTCTGATGGGATTCTTGGTTCTGTCGATGTGTTGGATTAGGGACCCAACCCTGTTCTTATAATTATAGAGGGCAGAGGAGTGTGAAACCCATCGAAACTCCTCTCCCTATGGTTCCACACGAATTAGGTAATCCCAATCCCACTTAGATATTGTTTGTGTATTATAGTTCTAGCATCCCACCCCTTACACGAATTTTCTAGATCATCACAACTTAGTGGGGTGCACTGGTACACCCAATCACATTATCCAACCCTTGGGGCAAATCCAGACCGTTGATCAATAAGGCCCACCTTATAGAATTCTTACATGTGATGCTTGTATAGTAGCTAATGCTCATTCCCCGAACTGTACTCCACACATTCACTAGAAATGATACTCCATACTCTTTAAGTATCAAGCCAAGAAAGATCCATTCCCTAAAGAAAACAATTTTGGAATATTTTTTGATTGGTGATGCCCTATATGTTAAGAGAAAACAAGAAAGTAAAGGAGAAGTACATAATGAAAGGGGAATGATAAACAATGGAAGAGGCAATTATATCCGTAGAGTACTACAAAGTTATTTGCAATTGGTACTATACTTTTAGCACATGCCAATGAGCATATTCCAATATCCACTTGAGTCCTTTATTCGTTTATTTTGGTTTTAGACCTCTGCTTGCTTGGAAATTATTTAATTTTGTTCTTTATTGAAACATGTGTTTGGTTTCATCGCAAGAAGAAAAATCACTAGTTGAAGTTGGATGTTATTGCTTTTCTAGGAGTCTTGTTTATTCTAGCCAAACCGATAAAGGTATTAGTGGTTTTTTAAAGTTTACTTTTTCTTTTTTGAAGGATAATGGTTTTTTAAAGTTTTATTTATTAAATTTTTTAAGATAATAAAACGTCATAGATTTGGGCCCCAAACCATGGATCTATGGTTATATTGAAGGATTGTTTGATAACCTGCTAAGTTGTGTTATTTATTGATTTGTCCAACACAGTGGCATTAACCTTGGTTTTTCAACTAAACTTGGGCAAAAATCCCCATGAAATTGATGGTAGATATATCCAAGAAAGTGAGGGTTAGCTTGGATATGCTATTCTTTACAAAAAAAAAAAAAAAGTTGTTTTATGCTATTCCTTGATGGGGTTAGACATTAGATTTTTTTTATTTTTTTTTCATACACATTTGTGTCACGTATGCCACATGTTCTAGGGTGCGATAAGTGAGGCCATCTATCTTTGTTCACAACCCCAAGTGTAGGGTCGCGATGTAGTAATAATCTCGATGAAGACCGAGGTCGAATCCACAGGGACTAACTTGTACTTATCTTCTGAAAGTAACTTGAACTATAACTAGATGAAGAACTAAAACTAAATCTGAATAATTGAAAATAGTAATTATGATTTAAGTAATTAGAACTTGTAAATTTAAAGGTGGGAACTAGGGTGCCAAGGATTCACTTGTAGCAATTGAGATGCTACCTTGCTTAATTCAAGAGATCCAACTAGAATCAGAGTCCTATCCTCTCTAGTTGGAAGAAGAGACGGTCAAATCTCTGAACTTATCATTGATCTAGCCTCAATGAAGGAGAATTGTGGTGAATTGGAAGGGATTCCATCATCCAACCATGCCCAGGAAACAATGGCAAACAACGAGATTTATCAAATCCACAATCTCAAATAGAAAAGAAGATATTTAAAGCTATTACAGACTTATTGTAATTTGAGTCCCAATAAACTATTAAAAACTGAAAATATTCCTTAGAATCAACCAGAATTCAATGAAGTTCAAACATAAACATGAATCAAAGTAAAGTACCCAATCATGCCACAAGCTCCACCTCTTAGCCTTAGCTAAGAGGTTTAGCCAACCATAGATATGATTGAACTAAAGTCTCTTAAGAAAAGCATAAAAACAACTAAGGAAGAGGAAGAAAGACTCTTGGCGACAACTTCTCCACCCTTTTGCTCCATTCCTCAAACCCTAGACGATGCCTAAGAACGTCCTAGGGACTCCTATTTATAGTTGTGCATCCCCCTCTTATGCACCGACTTGAAATTTTCGGAAATCGCTTGCGAAAGGCCTCAATTTATGCAATCCTCATCAGCCTTGCGTAACAACTCTACACGATTTCGGTCGGCTTCGATAGCACCGAAGTCATATTTGAAATTTTTCGCATTTGAAATTGTTTGTGCAGAGTGCTTAGGTAGCAAAATGTGCTACCGAAGTTGCTATCGAAATTGACTTCGGTGGTACCGAATTAAGCTATTTTCTTGCTTGACTATTTTGTGCACTTTAGGTAGCTATCGAAGTTGACTTAGGTAGCATCGAAATTGGCTGTTTTTTTTTGCTATTTTACTCATGCTCTTGCCAATCTTTTCTTCATCCTTTGTACTTGGTTTCTTTGGATCTTTGCCATGAGAATTCTCCGTTCTTGGTCTCCTAAGATCTCTCCTTTGCCTTGCTGATCCTTAAGCATTAAATTCATGCTTTTAGCATCCTTTTCAGGCCAAGCTCTTAAATTCACTTTGCAACACAAATATGATTAAAATAGAACATTAAACATTATCATGTTCATAAAACCAAGTAATAAATGAGGGATAATATGCAATATTTGACCCTCGACACAATCCCTAACTAGCATTTTGCTAGTCCCGAGCAAAATATGTGAAAAAATATTTCAAAAACCATTATATAATTTCCATAAACTCAAGAGGTTTCAAAAACAATCTAAATAATAGAGTTTGAAAATACATCAATGTTGAGCATTATTCTCTCCTAAACTGTAGCACTTTATAACTTCATAATCAAGTTCAAAGCATTAATCCATCAATTAGAACAATTCCAAACATTGAGTTCCATATGTGCATAATGAAGTCTAGAATTATCACAGTAAAAGGTTCAATTCTTTATTTTTATGATAACATTGATAATCCCAAGAGCATTCAAGACAACCAAAACCTAAACCGAAACTTGCCTTACAATTCATCTTTTAATTCCATCTTTTATTCCTCTAGCATTTGATTTTTCCATTGATAGCTTTCACGCTATGTTAACCTTTTTAAAGATCTTTAATAAGTGCCTTTTCGAAGATAACTGTTTTTTTTTTTTTAAAAAAAAACTGGGTATTATTATTATTATTATTATTATTTTGAACATGATGGACAAATTCCCCAAGTTGGTTCCTTCCATGTTAAATAATCACCAAGTTAATAATTTAATGTTGACTGAAGCTTTAATGTGAAAGCTAGATGTGACATATGAAATCATACTCAATCAATGTTTAGAACTCCTAATCATGGATTAATAATTTGAACTTACTTTGAAATTTTCAAATAACTGAATTCAAGAGACGTAAATCATCAACATCAAGCATCTTAAACTTCAAAGTTTTTTTTTTTTTTTTTTTTGCAATTTTTGCTCAAAGACTAAGAAAACAACTGATTAGTTTACTTAATCTCCCATCCCCAACCTAAAGTCTACATCATCCCCAATGTAAAAGAAATAAGCATGTAATGCAAAAGAGGTAATATAAAGACAAGGGAAGTGATAAGAAGATAGTACCTGAAGAATGAATTTTGAGGCTTTTCCAATGATCTCAGTATGAAAAATGGGTTAGTACAAAAGACTCAAACAGACGATAAGCAAACTATCCTAAAACAACGGAAAACAATAAACCTAACTACACCTCCATCAGACTATGAGATCAATCCTTGTATACAAAATCAGTCAAAGGTATGGACATATCCTCTGAATCGATTTTATCAACAAATGGCTTCACCAAATGTCCATTTACTTTAAAAGCATTGATGTTGTTCGAATTCTCTATCTTGACGGCCCCATGAGGATAGACATTAGTAACTGTGAAAGGGCCGGTCCAACGAGATCGGAGTTTTTCAGGAAAAAGATGTAACCGAGAATTGTACAGAATGACTTTTTAACCAACCAAGAATGATTTCCGAATGATGTTCTTATCATCAAACACATTTATCCTGTCCTTGTAAATTCTTGAATTCTCGTATGCGTCATTCCGGATCTCCTTGAGTTCATTCAATTGTAGCTTGCGCAGCAAGCCAGCATTATCCAAATTCAAGTTTAAATTCTTAATAACCCAGTAGGCTCTATGTTCCAACTCCACAGGTAAATGACAAGTTTTCCGATATATATGTCTAGAGGGAGACATTCCAATGGGAGTTTTAAAGGCTGTACGGTAAGCCCATAAAGCATCGGTCAAGCAGATTGACCAATCCTTGCGGTCAGGGTTAACTGTTTTTTCCAAGATATGTTTGATCTTTCTATTGGAAATTTCACCTTGCCCACTTGTTTGTGAGTGGTATGGAGTGCTCACCTTGTGAGATATGCCATATTTCTTCATTAAGTTCGCAAATGGCCTATTACAAAAATATGGGCCCCCATCACTAATGATGGCTTGAGGCATTCCGAGCCGGGAAAGGATGTTTTCTTTTAAGAATTTAATGACTGTTTGATGGTCATTGTTCTGGCATGGAATCGCTTTGACCCATTTAGTGACATAGTCTACTGCTAGTAGAATATATAAATTCCCAAAGGATTGGGAAAATGGTATCATGAAATCGATGCCCTAGCAATCAAATGCTTCTATGATAAGAATGGGGTTTAAGAGCATCATATTTCGACGGGACAATGCTCCCAATTTCTAACAATGCTCACAAGCTTTACAAAACTCATGAGTGTCCCTGAACATAGTAGGCCAGTAAAAGCCATACTGCAAAACTTGGCTATGGTCTTTTTAACAGAAAAGTAACCACCACAGGCCTGAGAGTGACAGAAGGAGATGACACTTTGGTATTCATTGTCTGGCACACATCTCCTTAAGATTTGGTCTGGACAATATTTAAACAAGTATGGATCATCTCAGAAGAATTTATGTACCTCGGTAAAGAGTTTCTTCCTATCTTGCGCAATCCAATGTGTTGGCGTGAAACCTATAGCAAGATAATTAGCAATATCCACAAACCAAGGTGAATGAGAGACTTTGAACAATTGTTCGTTAAGGAACATGTCATTGATATGTGTCGTCTCAAGGGAATCAGAGAGCTCAAGGCGAGAAAGATGGTCAGCCACTATGTTCTCTACTCCCTTTTTATCTTTTATTTCCAAATCGAATTCTTGGAGTAGAAGGATATATCTTATCAAGCGAGACTTAGCATCATTCTTAAAAAGAAGATACTTGAGTGCTGCATGATCATTGTAGATGATCTTAGATCTGATCAAGTAGGATTTGAATTTGTCTAAAGTGAATACTACAGCCAAGAGTTCCTTCTCCGTAGTAGAGTAATTCTACCTCAATTCCTTTGGACGAGATGATATGTTCAAGGACAATCCCCTTACGAACCACGAAATGACACTTTTCCCAATTTAGTACCAAATTTTTTTCCTCACGTTGCTTCAGCACACATTTAAGATTCTTCAAACAATCGCTGAAGGATGGACCAAAGATAGAAAAGTCGTCCATGAAGACCTCTAAATATTGCCTCACCATGTTAGAAAAAATATTCATCATGCATCGCTGAAAAGTGGCGGGGGCATTACACAGTCTGAATGGCACCCTTCGGTAAATAAAGGTGCTAAAGGGACATGTGAATGTGGTCTTTTCCTGATCTTCAAGGGCTATCTCTATCTGATTATAACGTGAATACTCATCGAGAAAACAGTAATAGGAATGACCAGCTAACCTTTCCAAGATTTGATCAATGAAGGGCAAAGGGAAGTAGTCCTTCCTCGTGACGATATTCAACTTTTTGTGGTCAATGCACATTCTCCAACCAGTAGTGACTCTAGTTGGCATGAATTCATTGTCAGCATTGGCTACGATGGTGATTCTGAACTTCTTAGGAACCACTTGAGTTGGACTCACCTATTGACTATCGGATATAGGGTATATGATACCCACATTCAATAGCTTAAGAACCTCGGCCTTAACTAATTCATGTTTAGATTTAATTTACGTTGTGGTTGCCGGGAGGTCTTCGCATTGTCCTTTAGATAAATGCAGTGAGTACAAATCAAAGGGTTGATTCCCTTGAGGTCCACAATCGACCATCCAAGGGCTCCTTTATGCTCGATGAGAGTAGAAATGAGCACTCGCTTGTTCTTGCTCAAGGTGGGAAGAAATCACCACCGGATATGTCTCATCTTGACCTAAATAGATATTTCAAATCAGAGAGCAAAGGTTTTAGGTCAAGATTTGGTGCCTTGAAGTTAGACGGTAGAGGTATTACTTCAATTTGGGGCAATTCTTTAAATTGTGGCCTTTACCAGTTAACTTCAAGTGCTGGCACAGTATTTAGCATGGTCACCATCTCCCTAATCATATCATCATCAAAATCATGAGAGTGGGCTAGACACGTCTCTAGAGGGTCAAGAGGATAAGGTCAAAAGTGTTCTATCTTCCACAAAAGAGTCAATCATGTTAATGTCGTGGGAATCGTCATCATCCTCTAACTGTTTGCCCGTATTGTAAAGGATATTCAAGTCCAGTGTCATATTTTCAAAAGGCAAACTCATGACTCCATTCCTGCAATTAATGGTTGCATTTGATGTGACAAGGAATGGGCGACCAAAGAATGACTGAAATGAGTGCTCATGTCCATGGTGGGTTGAGTATCCAGGACGATAAAATCTACCGGGTAGTAGAATTTGTCAACTTGGACCAACACATCCTCAATTATCCCTCTTAGTACTCGAACTAAGCGATCGGCAAGTTGTAATGTGGTTCGGGTGGGTTTTAATTCACTCAAACCTAACTGTTCGTAAACCGAGTAAGGAATCGGATTTACAATCGCTCCTAAGTCAAGAAGTGCATGCTCAATTCGGCAGTTTCCAATTACACAAGCGATGGTTGGGCTACCGGGATCTTTGTATTTTTGTGGCACATCTTGCTTTAGGATGACACTCACTTTTTCAGTTAAAAAGATTTTCTTTTAAATATTTTGCCGTCTTTTGGTCGTACACAAGTCTTTCAGAAATTTGGCATATGAAGGTATTTGTTTAACAACATCCAGTAGAGGGAAGTTGACCTTCACTTGTTTCAGCACCTCTAGAATGTCCTAAGAGTTAGAAGGAGGTTTTGGTGCAATCAATTGTTGGGGAAATGGAGCAATTGGCTTGCCTTGAGGTTCCGGTTCTAACTCTTGTGGAGTGTTGCTAAGTCTATCAGTTTCATCTACTTCCGGGTCCTTAGACTTTTCAACCCTTACCGGAATAGATTTGTCAATTATCCTCCCACTCATAAGAGTAGTGATAGACTTAGCTTGCTCCATTTGATTTGAAGAGCTTGGATCACTTATTTCGTATTGCGGTTTAGGATTGGGGAAAGGTTGAGCAAGAAACATCCCCTTCTCTATAACCGTAACACGTGAATCCATCTTTTGCATAAATTTTGTAAGTTCTCGTATTGCTTGGGTAAACTCCCGAGTTTGTGTGGAATTTTGAACCGGTCCCTCTTAAGGTTTCTCTTGATTTGGAATTTGATTAGGGAATCCTTGAGGAGCAGCAGTTTGTCCATTCCTCCAACTCAAATTTGGATGATTTCTCAACTAGGATTGTATGTATTGGAGATGGGTCCATTGAAAGGCCTTTGGTAATTATTTACGGCATTTGATTGCTCATTCAGTACCTCTTGAAAAGCAGGTATTGTTGGGCAATTTTCAATTGTGTAAATGGTGCAAGCACAAATACCAAAAACGGTTTCCTTAGCCTTATCCTTCTTTAATTCCATGGACCCGAATTTCCTTATGAGATTAGCCACTTAAGCATTGATATCATCATCCTCTTTTAGAAGGTATATTCCACCCCTCCTTTGATTGAGTGGGCCTAGAGGTGGTGCTCGATTTTGGGGAGACGTCCCATGATTGTGCGTTTTTAGGAAGTCTGTCCAAATAATCCCACACATTATCGACCTTTTTATTCATGAATTCCCCATCGCACATTGTCTCGACCAATTGGCGCATGGAGGATGTCAATCCATCATAGAAAAAGTGTGTAATGCGCCACGTTTCAAAACTGTGTTGTGGGCCTGATAAGATCCTTGAACCGCTCCCAACATTGGAAGAATGTTTCATCTTCCTTTTGGGCGAAGTTCATGATTGACTTTCTGAGGGTGTTCATTTTATGGTGTAGGAAAATTTTCTTTATGAACTCCCTTGTCATATTGTTCCATCTACCAATAGATCGAGGATGTAGTGAATGTAACCACGTCTTAGCTTTTTCTTTCAAAGAAAAGGGTAAGAGTTTCAGCCTCACGTTGTCATCAAACACATTAGGAAAATATAAAGTGGTTATGATCTCATCAAACTCTTTCAAGTGTAAATATGGGTTTTCATATTCAAGCCCATGGAATTTTGGAAGGAGTTAGATCACCCCTGGCTTGATGTCCATATGTCCCGTATTTTCTGGAAAAACCATACATGAGGGTGTGCTCACTCCCACCGGTTGTAATAATCTCATAAAGTACGAGGTGAGGGTGTTTGATGCACCTCATTCTCATCTTGGGTTTCCTCAACCCTAGGTTGACGTTGGATCACAGGTTGATTGGTCAATTGATTTGCAGCCATCACTTCAATTAACTCTGAGGATCTTGAGTGGTGTTTACTCCTGTGATAGATAGATAAACCCTCAACTAATCCTTCTTCACTCAAGAGACGTCGAGTGTTACCACGAACCCATTTGAGCATGAAACACTCTCAGCCCTCAATTTCAAAATCTAACATAAACCTAAAAAGAAAAAGGGAAATAGAAATCTAGAAATAGAAAGAAGTTACCAAATTAAAAGTTTCTATATTATGATCCTGCAAAAGAAAAAGGAAAGTGAATTAGTTTCTAAAAAGAAATAAGGAAGTTTTAAAAAATAGGAAGATAAGTTAGTTTCTAAAAACGAAAAAGGAAAGTTTCTAAAAACAAATTAGGAAAGTTCTAAACTTAGAATTAGAAAGTTAGTTTCTAAAAATAATTCAAAAAAATCCTACCCTAAAAAATAGAAACTAAACAAATCTTAATCTTAACCTAATTCCAAAACTAGTTAATTTCAGAAAAATGCAACCGTTAGTCCCCGGCAACAGTGCCAAAAACTTGTTCACAACCCCAAGTATAGGGTCGCGATGTAGTAATAATCTTGGTGAGATCGAGGTCGAATCCACAAGGACTGACTTGTACATATCTTCTGAAAGTAACTTAAACGATAACTAGATGAAGAACTAAAACTAAATCTGAATAATTAAAGAGAGTAATTGTGATTTTAGCAATTAGAACTAGTAAATTTAAAGGTGGGAACTAGGGTGTCAAGGATCCACTTGTAGCAATTGAGATGCTACCTTGCTTAATTCAAGAGATCCAAGTAGAATCAAAGTCCTATCCTCTCTAGTTGGAAGAAGAGACTGTCAAATTTCTGAACATCTCATTGATCTAGCCTCAATGAAGGAGAATTGTGGTGAATTGGAAGGGATTCCATCACCCAACTATACCCAGGAGACAATGGCAAACAACAGGATTTACCAAATCCACAATCTTAAATAGAAAAGAAGATATTTAAAGCTATTGCAGACTTATTGTAATTTGAGTCTCAACAAACCATTAAAAACTGAAAATATTCCTTAGAATCAACTAGAATTCAATGAAGTTCAAACATAAACATAAATCAAAGCAAAGTAAACATCTCAATCATGTTACAAGCTTCACCTCTTAGCCCTAGCTAAGAGGTTTAGCCAACCATAGACATGATTCAATTAAAGTCTCTTAAGAAACGCATAAAAACAACTGAGGAAGAGGAAGAAAGACTCTTTGCGATGGCTTCTCCACGCTTTTGCTCCATTCCTCAAACCCTAGATGATGCCTAGGAATGTCCTAGGGACTCCTATTTATAGTTGTGCATCCCCCTCTTATGCACCGACTTGAAATTTTCGGAAACCGCTTGCGAAAGGCCTTAATTTACGCAGTCCGCTTCGGCCCTGCGCAACAACTTTGCGCAATTTCAATAGCACTGAAGTTGGCTTCTGTAGCACCGAAGTCGTATCTGAAATTTTTTGCATCTGAAATTGTTTGTGCAAAGTGCTTAGGTAGCAAAATGTGCTACCGAAATTGACTTCGGTGGTACCAAATTAAGCTTAGGTAGCACCGAATTAAACTGTTTTCTTGCTATACTGTTTTGTACACTTTAGGTAGCTACTGAAGCTGGCTTAGGTAGCACCGAAATTGGCCGTTTTTCTGTTGTTTTACTTGCGCTCTTGCCAATCTTTTCTCCATCCTTTGTGCTTGGTTTCCTTGGATCTTTGGTATGAGAATTCTCCGTTCTTGGTCTCCTAAGATCCCTCCTCTGCCTTGGTGATTCTTGAGCATTGAATCCATGTTTTTAGCATTTTTTTCAGTCCAAGCTCGTAAATTTACCTTGCAACACAAACATGATTAAAATAGAATATTAAACATTATCACGTTCATAAAACCAAGTAATAAATGGGGGATAATATGCAATATTTGACTCTCGACAATCTTCAAGCATCCCACTTGTGCCACATCCAAACTTCAAACACCCTACATGTGCCATGTGTGCTACCATGCATGTTCAAGTGCCCTACATGTGCCACTATCAACATATATGCGCCCCGTGCGTCCACATTTGCTAATGTGCCCAGGTGCACAACCTCACATGTTCTTGTCCATCCATCCCTATTCTACAGTGTCTAACAAACAATAACTAGGACAACAGAATAGCCTATCCTTGCTAGATGTGTCCAAACAAGCTTGTTCGGACATATTTGTACAAAATATCCTGTTTAGGACAACTTTGATGGTTACCAAGCGGGCCCTGAAAATTGAAAAACTTAATACATACATTTTTCTTTTTGAAAAACTAATGGGGACATCATGCGCATGCACGCCCCCCATCATATGCACGTACTTGAGGAGGAAGGCCCCACTATCGATCTGGAGCGATGACGACATCTATGAAGGTCCTCTTAGTTAGGGGGCTGTGCTATGGAGCATTGGATTGGACCCAATCATCATGTGGATTCCACCATTGGATCTCATTATCGTGGCCCACTACCCTAGATGATCTAGGATTTTTGAGTTTTGGTTATTATCATTATTAGAAACATCATGAATGGTTTTCATTGCGTAAATTAGTTGTTATTTTTGTTACTTCATCTCTAAGTATTAGTGCGCGCATATGGCGCAACTTTTGGGGTTTACGGATTTCTTATAAATAGGCAATCCCACGTAGGTATTTTTCATTGAAGTTTATGAATAGAATTCTGCGTTTTTTCTTCTTCTCTCCCTTTGAGTTGAAGAAGCTAATTGGGTGTGAAACCCTCCCTTCTTCGAAGGGCTAACTATCATGGTGCGATGCCACAACCATCTCAAATCGTCCCCACCTCCTACACCCCACATCCATCATCTTCCACAACCCTCCCATCTTCAAATTCACTTTTTTTTTTTGTACCCAAGTTCTCTTCCACATCAGATTTTCAAATTTTGGCCCTCCAGGGGGTTGAAACTTTGGTGGAGCACCATGCACATCGGGCAGTGGATCGACACAAAAATTGGTGTGAGAGTGGGCCTCCCCTAGCCAACCAAACCTTAGGAGTCGTTTTTCGATTCCGTGGGCCCCACACATGTGCAAACAAGGACTCGCGCACATGCGCCTGGGACAGGTTGTCCACACGCGTGGATCGTCTCAGGTTCTGAATTTTCTCTTTTTTCTCCTCTCTCGCCTTAAATCTCGAATCCTAACCATAGATAATCCTAAATTCCAAGTATTTTCAACTTTTACAAACCTTAGATTTTCCCCCAAATTGAAACATGGTGTATCTCTGGAATTGGGGAACAATCCTTTGCAAGATTGGATGAATCTTACACTCCTTTGGGTATTGTTTGCTTTATAATTTTATTTGATCCAGCCCTAAACTTGTGTGGGCTTGGACCCCCATAGATTCCCCTTGTTGAATGTTCGATCGTATGTGGGACGTGGAATTTTGTGATTGTTTAAAATTGGTATGATTTAAAGCTTGAAATCTTGCATGTCATATTTAATTTCATGTCTTGCATTAAATTTGGTTTCAGAGATTAGGGTTTTCATAGGAGAATGCATTGCATGTTTAGGGTTTAGTTTATTTGTATCTATGTTGCATCAAGTATCCTCATATAGGGCTGTATAGGACCCATCATTCACAATATGGGCTATTGAATTTTCTGTTGTCAGAAAATCCCTAAGTTTCATGCTTGAATTTTCTGTTAACAAATTATTTGGGCAATTATATTGCTGGAATTTTAGTAGCATCATGTAGTTTCCCTCATATAGTCCTATAGGATCATTTAATCCAATTTAGACGCATATAGTTGTATTAGAGGGCCTTTGCGTTGAGTGACTTGTTGTATGCCCACACGTATTGGTTGTGGTTTTGGTTTGCACCCTATGCTAAACATGAAGCAATTGCAAGAGTCAATGAACAACATAACCCGACAATTTGAGTCTTTGGGTAGGCGCTTGGAACAACATATTGACCAACGCTTTGAACAGCTTAATGTGCACGTTACCCAACTAGAGACCTCCACCCGGGCAAACCCCACCATTGGGGAAGATACCCAATCTCAGGCAAGTGGTCGGGAGGATAGACAAAGGAATGAGGGTGGCCAAGGAATGAGACATGGGCGTACACTCACCCCGCGAGGGGTATCATGATCGTTATGACCCAAATGCGCAATTCCTCAAGGGAGTTAGCATAGAAGCCCTTACGTTTGATGGCCACTTGGACCATAAAGCTTTTCTAGATTGGTTGTCGGATATGGACCACTATTTTGAGTGGTATGACATGTCGGATGTTCGTCGAGTTCGATTTGCTAAGATGAAGCTTGTAGGCAAAGCAAAGAGGTTTTGGGCTACTGTGGAGTGAAAGAAAGAAAGAAAGGTTGAGGGAGCCCCCAATAGTCCATTAGGGAGAAATGAAATAAACTCTTAAGGAAAAGTACCTCCCTTTCTTTTATCACTTGAGGTTGGTTGAGGAATGACAGTCTCTTCGACAAGGTTCCATAACTGTGGCTGAATACATTGAGAAGTTTGAAGAGTACTTGACCCAATGTGAAGTTGAGGAGGGTCCCGTACTCACTCTTGCTCAATTTAAGACAAGCCTCTGTTCTGACATTAGGAGAGAGCTGCTCGCCAAGGACATAGATACTCTTGAACGGATGTATCAAGTAGTGTTGAAAGTCGGGCATACCTTAAAGCATTTGTGGGAAGGTGGTTTGAGTTTCATGTTTCTGGAACGAAGGCTAACCCTTCTGGAGCACTGGATATCAATACAAGCCTTCTGGTAGTTCTTAATCTAGGCCCAAGGATGATAAGGGCAAAGGAGTTGTCGGGTATAGCTCGCACAAAAGTGATGCGACTAGGTGTTTTAGATGTCAGAGGTTTGGTCACTTTGTCCACCGGTGTGGCATGAAAGAGGGCACCAAGGTGTTCCTTATTGATGGGCAGGTAGAAGTGCCCTCAGAAAGTGACGATGATGAGGAAGAATATGAGCCAACAAAACCCCTAGTGATGAGGAAGAGGGAGCGCAAGAGTCTGCGGCCCTTGTAGTTGTGCGTTGTATGCCAAGAATACTGACGATTAGCGTTGCAACACGATCTTCTATACTTATGCAAAATGTGGTGATAAGAACTGCAAGAGGATCGTGGATAGTGGAAGTTGTGTCAATGTGGCATCAACTGCCACTGTGAGTCATTTGGGCTTGAAACTTGAAGCCCATCCTCAACCCTATAGTGTCTTGGGTTGATAAAACTTCCATTCCGGTCTCGCATCGTTGTCTTGTTTCTATTTAGTTTGGATCATATAAGAACACACTTTGGTGTAATGTTATTCCCATGGATGTTGGCCATATCATTCTAGGAAGGCCCTGGCTCTATGACAAGGATGTCACCATATTTGGTCGTTCGAATGTGTGTACATTCTAGTTTGAGAGTAAGAAAGTCAAGCTAAAATAACTTCCACCTAAGAACACGACTGGAAAGGAGTCCACCACAGAGTGGTGTGAGCGGCTCAAAAGAATTAAAGGAATCAAAATCTGAGTCTAAGCTTCTCCATATTCTAAATGCCAAAGACTTTGAGTGAGAGACTAAGTCAGACTTGATAGTGTACGCCCTTGTGGCTAGGGAGAGTGCACTAGAGACTAGTGTAGAGTTACCCACCGAGGCCATTCTGGTAGTGAAACGAGTTTCATGATGTCTTTCCTGAGGATCTACCGGATGAGCTTACCCCTATGAGGGATATACAGCACACCATTGATTTAGTCCCTGGGGTGACTCTACCTAATCTCCCTCATTACAGAATGAACCCAAAGGAGCATGCAGAGTTAAAGAGACAAATTGATGAGCTCCTAGAAAAGGGTTTCGTTCGAGAGAGCATGAGCCCATGTGCCGTGCCTTCCCTTCTTACACCTAAGAAGGATGACACATGGAGGATGTGTGTTGATAGTAAGGTCATCAACAAAATCCCAGTCAAGTATCAGTTTCTCATACCGTGTCTTGATGACATGTTGGATATGATGGTCAACGTTACTATCTTCTCGAAAATTGACCTCAAAAGTGGTTATCACCAAATCCGTGTCCGCCGGGTGATGAGTGGAAGACTTTCTTCAAGACGAAGGATGGGTTATACGAGTGGCTAGTCATGCCTTTTAGGCTGACTAATGCCCCAAGTGCCTTCATGCGCGTGATGACCCAAGTGTTGAGGCCCTTCATGAGGAAGTTCCTGGTCATCTACTTTGATGATATCCTAATTTATAACATGACAAAGGAACAACATCTCAACCATTTGAGGCAGGTTTGTGGGATCCTTAGAGGCAAGAAATTGTACGCTAACCTAAAGAAGTGTGTGTTTATATCTAGCAGTGTTATCTTCTTAGGTTTTGTTGTGTCAGTTGAGGGTGTGTCGGCAGATCCTGAGAAGGTCAAAGCCATTGTCAATTGGCCTGAACCCCGCAATATTCACGAGGTGCGCAGCTTTCACGGCTTGGCCACCTTTTATAGATGGTTCATTCGAGGCTTCAGTTCCATTATGGCTCCCATCACGGATTGCATAAAAAATAGAGAGTTTTACTGGACGAACGCAGCCTTGAAGGCCTTCAAGGAGATAAAGGTCAAGATGACCAAAGCTCCAATCACACGACTTCCAGACTTTTCTAAAGCTTTTGAAGTCGCATGCGACGCATCATAAGTCGGCATAGGAGTACTTAGTCAAGAAGGGCACCTTGTCGCCTTTTTTAGTGAGAAACTGAATGAAGCAAAGAAAAAATGCTCTACCTATGACAAAGAATTCTATGCAGTAGTGTAGTCGTTGCTCCACTGGCGTCATTATCTATTGCCACAAGAATTCTTGTTCTCATATTACGAGGCCTTGAGATATTTGAACTCTCAGAAGAAATTAAACCCTAGACACGCCAAGTGGGTCCGGTTCCTTAAAGAGTAAAGTTTTGTGCTTAAGCACAAGGCTAGTGTAGAGAATAAGCCTACCGACACATTGAGTCGTCGAGTCGCGTTACTCAATTTCATGAGTGTTGAAGTCACAGGGCTCAAGTGTGTCAGAGAGGATTATTCTGAGTGCCCAAATTTTGGAGTTGTGTACATGTCGTTGTTAAAGAGTCCGTCAGGAGCTAGCGGTAAGTACTTGATAGTGGATGGATATTTGTTTAGGAGTGACCGTTTGTGCATACCTCGCACCTCCCTCCGTGACTTTGTTGTCTGGGAGTTGCATTCAAGAGGGGTCGCGGGTCAGTTTGGTCAAAACAAGACCATTGCCCTAGTGGATGATAGATTCTATTAGCCAAGCCTCAAGCAAGATGTGGCGGAAATTATAGGGCGATGTCATACTTGTCAACTGGCAAAGCAGAAAAAACAGAATACAGGGCTATACACACCTTTGCCAGTTCCATTCGCTCCTTGGCAGGACATCAGTATGGACTTCGTGCTTGGGCTCCCCTAGACTATTCGGAAACATGATTCCATATTTGTTGTCTTGTAACATTTTTCTAAAATGGCCCACTTCATCCTTTGTTCGAAGACCTTTGACGCATCTCATGTTGCCAAGTTCTTTAGTGAGGTTGTCAAGCTTCATGGGTTACTCAAAACCATAATGTTTGACCGTGATGTGCGATTCATGAGTTATTTTTGGAAGACACCATGACATATAATGAGTATTAGGCTCCAATTTTCTTCTGCCTACTACCCTCAGACCGATGGTCAGACTAAGGTGGTCAATAGGAGCCTATGAAATTTGCTCAGATGTTTAGTGGGGGAGCACACCAGGACGTGGGACACTGCACTACCTATTGCCGAGTTTGCATTTAATAGTTATGTCAATAGATCCACAGGTTTAAGTCCTTTTGAAGTCGTTACTGGTTATAAACATAAGAAGCCTATTGATCTTGTCCCTATGTCCCTGTCCCAAGGACATCAGAGTCTATAGAGTCTTTTACACATCACATTCATTCATTACATTAAGAAATCAGGCAAAAGATCAATACTAGTAATGAACATTATAAAAATTTTGCAGACCAACATAAATAATTTAAGGAATTCAATATAGGGGACTCTGTGATGATTCACATCAAGCCAGAGCGGTACCCTTAGGGAGCCGTTTGTAAATTACATACGCGTAGCGTTAGACCATTCAAAATTATAAAACGAAATGGTCTCAACGCGTATGTGGTAGATCTTCCACCTTTCATTGGAATTAGTTCAATATTCAATGTGGAGGATCTAGTTGCATTTCAGGGGACCACTGATACATTATCCAACCTTTCACCTAACCATCCTAATTCCACAAACCTTTCCCTTGATCCATGGTCCCTTCCCGACCAATCTTCCTAGCCTCTACCTCCCATATTGACCATTTTCGCACCCAGAGAGGAGAGGATATTCTGGACCATCAGATAGTATCGATGTTGGACGACGGATTTCAAAAGTTCTTGGTCAAGTGGAAGTTACGCCCAACTTTAGACAGTACGTGGCTCACTAAGGAGCTTCAGAGACTTAATTCTGACATCTTGGAGCGGTTTAGGAATTTTTTTTCACCAGTGGTGAAACCTTCGCAGCTGGGGAGAGTTGATGGGGACATCATGCGCATGTGCACGGCCCCCACCTTACGCACATACTCAAGGAGGGGGAAGGCCCCGCTATCGATTTGGATCGATGACAACATCTATGGAGGACCTCTTAGTTAGGGGGCTGTGCTATAGAGCATCAAAGTAGACCCGATCATCATGTGGATTCTACCATTAAACCTCATGATCGTGGCCCACTACCCTAGATGATCTAGGATTTTGAGTTTTGGTTATTATCATTATAAGAAATATCATGAACGGTTTTGATTGTGTAGATTAGTTGTTATTTTTGTTACTTCATCTTTGAGTATTAGTGTGCACACATGGCGCGACTTTTGTGGTTTAGGGATTTCTTATAAATAGGCAACCCCATATAAGTTTTTTTCATTGAAGTTTATGTATAAAATTCTGCGTTTTTTCTTCTTCTCTCTCCATCTGAGTTGAAGAAGCTAAGTGGGTGCGAAACCCTCCCTTCCTCGAAGGGCTAACTATCGTGGTGCGAAACCACAACCATCCCAAATCGTCCCCATCTCCTACACCCCACATCCATCATCTTCGATAGCCCTCCCATCTTTAGATTCACTTTTTTTTCTTTTTTCTTTTTTGTACCTAAGTTCTCTTCCCCAACAGATTTTCAGATTCTGGCCCTCCAGGGGGCTGAAACTTCAGCGGAGCATCACGCATACACTGGGCAGCGGATTGACACGAAAATTGGTGTGAGAGTGGGCCTCCCCTAGCCAACTAAACCCTAGGAGTCGTTTTTCGATTCTGTGGGCCCACACACATGCGCCTAGGCCAGGTTGTTGTCCACACACATGGATCATCTCAAGTTCTGGATTTCTTCTCTTTTTTCTCCTCTCGCCTTAAATCCCCAACCCTAGCCCTAGATAATCCCAAGTTCCAAGTATTTCCAACTTTTTCAAATCCTAGATTTTCCCCCGAATTGAAACATGGTGAATCTCTTGAATTGGGAAACAATCTTTTGCAAGATTGGATGAATCTTACACTCCTTTGGGTATTGTTTGGTTTATAATTTTATTTGATACAGCCCTAAACTTGTGTAGGCTTGGACCCCCGTAGATTCCCCTTGTTGAATGTTTGATCGTATGTAGGATGTGGAATTTTGTGATTGTTTAAAATTGGTATGATCTAAAGCTTGAAATCTTGCATGTCATATTTAATTTTATATCCTGCATCAAAAACCCAATTGGCCCTTTTTACATTGAATCACAATGTATAAGTCCTAGACGTTTTTCTTTGAAGTAGAAAGCAATAGACGCCTAAAATCTAGTTTTCTCTCCACCATATGCCTTTGTAGCGAGAAAATGGTGTGAAATTGGGTTTGCGAAAGCCTAACTTTGTTTACTCATCGAATGAGTGCGACTGTCTTGACTCGTGCAAAACTGAGTTGCCTTGGTCCAAGTTGTACCGAGTCTTGACAAGTAGGGATGAGTCAGGCTGAATAGGGGTTTGTTTTTGGGGATGAAACTGATATGACTCAGATGAAATGGAGTTGTATTTTATGATATTTCAAACCATTGCTGGGACTGCATTGGCATGCGAGTGTTGTTACTTTTAATATGTTCCTATATTATTACCAGTTCCAGAGCTCAGATAAAAGAGGAAGTTCAATATCTGGTGGGCAGCTGAAAATAAAACTTTTGCTGATCTACCGGAAGCCAATCTTGAATTGTTGGGAGAAGGCTGATATGATGATGATGATGAACAACAATGATGTTGATGACTCTTTTAAGTCAGCCTAACAGTTGTGGCTTATAAGATCTCAGCTATTGATCTCTCTGAGCATGTTTTAAATATTATTTGGTTTGGAAAGTGTTGATGGTACTAGCTTTCTCAAGTTACTTGATTATTGACTGATGTCATATTTCTCACGCAGGTTACTGGAAAATGGGCTGCAAAGCAGCGTAAGATTGCAAATTTAGTCAGTCAGATTCATCCTCTACGAAGAAAATTTGAGAGATGTCATATGTCTTTGTTGCCACGATGCCAATGTAAATTTGTATTCAGACTAGCAAAGGATGCAATAGATTCTCAGATTATGAAGACCACAGAACCTAGTGGTAATGCCAATTCGAAGGAAACTTGCAGCATCTGTTTGGAAGATACCGATGCTTCTCAAATATTCATTGTTGATGGTTGTTTGCACCGATACTGCTTCACTTGTATGAAACAGCATGTGGAAGTTAAGTTACTTCATGGAGTGTTGCCTGGGTGTCCCCATGATGGCTGCAACACAAAACTTGTTGCAGACAGTTCCAGGAAATTTTTACCTCCTAGGTTGGTTGAGATTATGACCCAGCGTCTGAAGGAGGCGTCAATTCCTGAATCAGATAGACTTTATTGCCCATACCCGAAGTGCTCAGCATTAATGTCAAGAAGTGAGATGATGCTTCCCCCTGAAGAATCATCTTCTATCTATCGCGCTAACTATGCATCTGGTTACAGGAAGTGCATCAAATGCAATGGCTTTTTCTGTCTCAATTGCAAGGTCCCATGGCATACTGACATGTCTTGCCATGAATACAAAAGGTTTAATCCACATCCTCGTGCAGAAGATGCAAAGTTGCAGTCCTTGGCTAGACAAAAGTTGTGGCGCCAGTGTATCAAGTGCAACCATATGATTGAACTGGCTGAAGGTTGCTTCCATATGACCTGCAGGTACTCTTTTTTATATTTTTCTTCCCGCTTTTTACATTAGCAGTAATTATCTTAATTGGATAGTTTTTTTTTTTTTTTGTACATCTCCTTCGGTTTTAATAGACAGACTGCTGTATCTATTGCATTATTGCATTATCTGGAGTTCAAAGAATATAAGAAAACTTGTTTGAGTTGCTCTACAAACGTTTTTTCTTTTTTATTTTATTTATTTATGAAGGCTGATGCTTTACTAAAATGTTTATCATGAAACACTTCAGTGCAATCTTGTGGCAATCTTGTAGCAGTAGCCACAGACAAATGATTAATTTATGATCCTAATTTGTCTTAATCATAACTATTGAGGGAAGTCGGTTTAAGGCATTGGTGGATAAGTTTGTAGTTCCAGTATAAGAATGTCATGGAAATTTAACAATGGAAAATGATATCAAAGTAAATTGGTCCCTTTTCTTTTCTTGGGGGTGAAGGATGATCTTTTGATAATCCTTAGTTTTTCCCAGCCTTGTATCCCACTATTGTTTCTGTGCTAATAAAGAGTGTTGCCTTTCAAGAAGAAAAAAAAGGGTTTCAAACTAAAATTGTTCATCTATGTTTGAGTTCTCTTTTCCTCTTTCAGACTATTCAGTGTTCCTCTGATTCTTCCTCCTGCAGCAACTGTTAGAGGATAGTTTTTCTCCATATTAATCAGACTAATTTGGCGCAAGATATCACAAGATTCATGATATTTTGCATAACCAAGCACCACCTTAACTAAAAATCTAGAAGTAGCATGTAGCTTACGACGCACGCTATGTAGCTTAAGCTTCATGCTTAATAGCATGTAGCTTATGATGCACACTACACTACACTACATGCTATTATTTGTTATTTAAAACATTTCTCACAAGTATTATGAGCCATTGCTTTATATTTTCTTCAGCACTTGGTCGGGTCACAACACTGCTTCTTACTTTTCTATGTGACCAGATTTTCTCCCACAAATGTACAGCACCCAGTGGTATCGTCTATTTGTTAAAGAATCTACTCAGTTGTCATTATCATTATTGTATCATAATTCATAAATCGTAAGTGGGTTTGAATCGTATAGTATTGTGAATTATATCATAAATCGCAAGATTTTTTTTTTCAGATTTTCATAAAAATATCATAAAAAACATAAATTTGCAAACAAATTTTTAAAAATTAAAAAACACATCCATAATCCATTTTCTCATGACTATGCACAAGAAAAAAAAAAAAGCCATTTGACCATGATGACATTAACCTAAAATTGTGATCAACTGCGTACTAAATGTATCATTGTGAATGTGTTGTATCATGTCATAATGAATTTTAAAAAATAACTCTTTTCCCATCCCATGTACATATAAGTTTTCAATATGATTAAAAAAATAGTGTTTTCCCGATCCCACTTATATGGATAATGTATTCATCATTCACTTGTTTCTATAAATTAAAAAGGAAAAAAAAAAGTCCAAACAATTCTATTCTTCGTCGAACGCAATGAAGTCAATATTATCAACATCATCTTCATCTTCAGAATTTGATGTCAAAATAAACTCATTTTCCTCTTCTACCACTTTCACTTTCCCCTTTGCTTTAGTTCGAATTACAAGTTTTTTAAGACCTGCAAAATAGTTTATGCATAATGCATTATAAGACTATTAATTAATAAATATAAGACTACAAGACTAAACAATAATAATATGACTTGCAATCATACTATGTCGCCTATCAGGTCATGAGATGTATCCCCTTACACTTTGCACATCCTCCAATCCCTCGGCAAGGCATTCACCTATGTCCATCCAGGTAGTATCTGTAGGAAGTATAGGATCCTCCTATATGATCCATTCATCGTTGGATTCCATATTTGATAAGCATATAGGATCAAGCCCTTGGTCCTCTCTCTTTGCATGACGAAATTTGAGCTAGAGATTGTATTTTACAAGGATGAGCACATTCAATCTCTGTTGCTTGAGTCTATTCCTTTTCTTTGAATATATCTACAATGAACGTAATATTACATAAGGCTATTGGTCACTACATGGTAAATACACGAGTAATGAATTCAATAATGTCTCACCTGCTCAAAAGTGCTCTAAATGTGCTGACAACCAGTAGCACTACATGCTAAACTCAAAATATGGATAACTAGCTTTTGCAATTCCGGACACTTGTCTCCATAACTCTCCCACCGCAAACATCTAAATCATTCATATATAATTATATAAATAAGCTAAATAACTGAAAAAGTAAACATACATGATCATAATTGCAAAATTGCCTTGTTGCTATGTCGTTTTGGTTAATTTTACAGTCTCTCTTCCAAATAAACGATAAGCCCTTTTAAGCTTATTCATCCATTCATCAATTATGACCCTTTGTCTTGAATCTGGGATCATTCTTTCAATACAGTCATACAGGCGTTTTGATCTCTAAATCTGGATGGAAATTGTATTTGTCATTATACTGAAATTTAGGATTTAAAAAATAAGCCGCATGTAAGGGCCTATGCAACTGAAGATTCCACTGTTGGTCAGTGATTTCCAATATGACGAATACCGCTTCTTCATCTCTCCCAAATTCTTTGCAATTGGCTCTTTTGCCCGATCCATCGCTTCATAAATTTTCCCATGGCCAGCCTCTCATCTAAATCAACTAGCCATAGCAACTTGACCAATGAAAAAATGGTCTTTAAGCAAAACTCGATTGATGGCCAAAAATCTACATCGTCCAGAACTTATCTTGAACATGCTTCTCCTTTTCGGTCTTGGAGAAGCTGCTACCTTCTCTTTCTTTTGAGGTAAACATCGCCCTCAAGCCAATTCTATTTTCGTGGATGCTTTTCAAAGTCAAGTAACACAGTGAATGGTGTTATAGTCGGTCTTGTCAACTTCCCCTTTGTGTGCTTCTTCATTAAATTCAAGACCCAACAATGTTTGTATATGTTAACCATTATAGCCCTTGTTTTCGTTATGATCTCCGAATGAACTTGCAAATTTTCTCTGTCTACAAGTTTTAGGTCCATACAATGGGCCGCACATGGAGACTAAACCGTCTTCCTCTTCTCCATTAACATTTGACTCGGCTTCACATAAGTGGATCTAATATCCATAATGACCTGTACCACCTTCTCTTCGCCCACCTCATTAATAACTAACTCAAGTAAAGTCAACATATTGTTTACATTCTTTGAAATATCGGACATATAACAAATCTAAAAAAGATAGCACCTCTCGGACTATTAACAAACAGATTTGTAATAGACTGATTCTCTCCATCGGTCCACCCTTCTGACATTATTTTGTATCCAGTCTTTGCCCATTCCTTTCTTATAAATCTTAATGAATTTCTCTATCGACTCAACCTCCATCTTAAAAGATTTATTCCTTCATGATATGACGGAAGTTTCAACCCCCGCCCAAATGCAACAATGGCTGCCATCATAGGTGCAAAGAAGGGGTTCTTTACAAGGTTAAATGGTTGAGCATTCACATACAGGAAACGAGAAATGGAAAGGCACACTGTCTTTATCTCCACTGATGAGGACATCAAACCCTTCAAAGTTTATCAAAGACGAAGGTGGCCAACAAATACATCTTTATGGCTCGATGATGGTTCGTGGCACAACCAATGAGGATTTTGAAGACCTTACACGTGTCCTTGGATTAATTGAAAGCCCCTCATTAGGAGGACACACGCGTAGGATGAGTTAGAAGACTGATCTGTTATGCGGAATTATTTTTTTTTAGAAAACTTTGTTTTGTGAGTTTTTTTTTTCTTTTGTCATACGGGTAGTTTAATCATTTTCTTTTAAATCCAAATTTTATAAATAGAGTGTTTTCTACCCTAAACTTAATAATGTTTTTTTAAATGAAAGTTTGGTGCCTCCTTCCCTTTTCTCTCTGTGGTAAGTGGTAAGTTCTTCTATTTCCCTAATCTTCTCTTCTTCTAAATTCTATTTCTAGCCCTCCAACCTTCTTCTTTTTCTATGCATAGTATCCTTTGATTGCTATTGACTCTGAAAATCTGAGAATTGATCCCAACACTCTCTCAGATTTTTCAGCCATCTATATTTCAGAAATCCTTTGATTTCCTGGACTAGAGAAGCTACATTGATTGCTGGATTTAAACCATGCAAGATCGGGAGGTCCCATCCCTCACCGGATCCAATCCACGCATGATTTGAATACGGTTCCACAAGATTGTGATGATGGTCTACAACCATTGCATGTTTCCTTTGTTATTATCTTTACTATGATGCGGGATGTTGAATATTTCAATTGATTTGCTTAGTTTATTTTGCTGGATTATTTTTTCCCAATCTTCCTCTTTGAAACTCGAGTCGAATGACCTGAGTTGGAAGTATGGGCACTATCATAGTGCTTTGGATAAGCACATACGATGTGAGTTATGTGGGTTCTAGTGGCATTGTGTGGCACAAGCAACACTTTGCACATTTACCGGGGTCAAATGCAAAAGCATGCGATAAAATTACTTCAAAGATCCAAAGAGAGATCATGAAGTATATGGATAAACAATCAAGAAAGAGATGCGATAGTGTCCTATGTCACGAGGAATATATGGAACAAGACGCATATGAAGATATAGACGTAGTTAATATAGATAAAGCTAGTTCCACTCCCCCTACTTCGACAGGCGGGTATAGACCACAACCACAACCAATGGTCTCGAAAAGAGCTCAAAAGCATGGGCCCATGGATAGATGGCGTAGACCACACTTCGAGGATGTGGTCAACCAAATGGGTCAGGGCAAAGGGCTGGCTCAAACAATTTTAGAAAACCGGTATAAACAAAAAATATAGGAAAATCACTATTCAATATATTGCTAAGTTGTTTTACCAAACTAGCATTGCTTTCAACGCAGTTAAATCGAGAAGCTTCAAAGTTATGGTTGAGGCTATAAGTTAATTTAGACCTGGGCTTAAACCTCTTTCATATCATGAAATAAGGGAGGCATGCCTAAAAACTGAAATTGATTATACACGATCCTTTATAGTTGAATATAAGGAATTGTGGAAAACATATGGGTGTTTACTCATGGCTGATGGATGGATCGGTAAATCCGGTCGGTCTCTCATTAACTTTATGGTCAATTGTCTAGTTGAGACAATGTTCTTGAAGTCTATGGATACATCGGGTCATTCACGTACTCGAGAATACTTGTTTAGCTTACTAGATAATGTAGTTGAGGAAATAGGTGAGGAATACGTTATACATGTAATTACAGACAACGCGGCCTCATATGTATTGGTCGGTTGTCTTCTTATAGAGAAGCGGCATCGTTTATTTTGGACCTCCTGTGTGGTCCATTGTGTTGATCTTATGTTAGAAGATATAAATAGGTGATTTATAAATGTGATTGTAAGGGCTAGAAGAATCAGTCTTTATGTACAAACACGCCTTCTTTTCAGTCGAATGAGAAAACACATTGGGGGTAACTTACTACGTCCAACAGTCACCCATTTTGCTACAATATTTTTAACACTACAAAGATTACATGCAAAAAAAATCAGAACTTAGAAGCTTTGTAGTATCGGCTGATTTTACAAGTGGGCCTTGGTCAAAGAAGGCTGAAGGAAAACAGATTTAACAAACAATCCTTTAGCAAAGTTTTTGGACACAAGTGGTATAGGCATTAAAAGCATCTGAGCCCTTAGTCACTGTGTTGCAATTGGTGGATGAGGATAAGAAGCCTGCAATAGGTTACATATATGATGCGATGAAGAGGGCAAGAAATAATATCATGGACTAGTTTAACTATAGAGAGTGTGATTACAATCCGATTATAAATATTATAAATAGAAGATGGGGCAGCTAAATGTCATCTCCATTGTATTCAGCTGCTTACATCCTTAACCCAACCTATTTGTTTGCTTCTGCTGATCCATCAGAAGCACTTACT
Organism: Magnolia kwangsiensis; assembly: GCA_037074715.1. Taxonomy (NCBI): domain Eukaryota; kingdom Viridiplantae; phylum Streptophyta; class Magnoliopsida; order Magnoliales; family Magnoliaceae; genus Magnolia; species Magnolia kwangsiensis. The sequence goes on from CM073578.1 coordinate 79,409,419, forward strand.
ATGCATATGGTTGGATTTATTGACGTGTTGGAAAGAATGTTTCTAAATAGAGAAGAATATGACTGGATCTTAGCTTTACTATACTTCTATACAAAGAGTGAGGGCATATTCTCAAGGGATATCGTCATCAGGCATCGGACAATGAAATTACCCAGTAAGTACTATGAATGTCTTACAAATAGTTCTTTTACAATTTAATATACAAAGTGACTCAACCTACTTAAACTATTTTTCTCACTGACTAGTGGGCTGCCTATGAAGTAGACCTGAACAGGAAGGATCCGGCTCTAAAGAAGCTGACTATGAAGATTCTTGGACTCACGCATTTTGCTAGTGGTTGCGAGTGCAACTAGAGCACGTTCAAGGCAATAAATTTAGTAATTGTAAACTTCAATTTTTTAGTGTAGGGCGTAAGTTAAATTAATTAACTAAATAGCTAGTGTCAAATGCACTTTCTTTCAAGCAGATTCATACCAAGAAAAGGAATCACCTTGTGCAAAAGAAGCTCAACAACTTGGTTTTCATCCAATACAATAAAAAATTGCGAGAACGATTCCAAACTAGGAAAGAAAAACATGGTTTCTTTGACCCTATCTGCTTAGATGAGCTAGATGTAGATAACAAATGGCTCGTAAGGACGGAAGACCCGGTATTTGCTAAAGACGACCTGACATAGGTGCAAGTTAAAGATGCCGCATTTGGTTCGGCACCTGGAAAAGGTACCACTCGAAGGTAAAAGATAGGGGAGTCCACCAAACAACACCTGGCAGAATTTGCTTGCCAACGATGAATAGTCCAATGGATTTGGAAATTACACCACCAAACAACACCTGGCGGAATTTGGTATTCTCCACCGTTACCTTATCTTATGAATGAGTTCTTACTTCTTCAACCACATGAGCTCAAAGCCAGATAGAATAAGACCCTAATCTTCCTCCATAGACTCTATAGTGGGGCAACAATTAGAGACCGTGTGAGGTAATCCTCATTACCCAGCACACAGGAATTCCTTGGAGGACACCAGGAACTTGTCTAGTTTGGACATAGCTGGGTTCTCTTGATTGTTTGATCAAATGAACTCAACTTGATTGTTTGATAAAATGAACTCAACTCCCACCCATTGGGAGGTCCAATCATCTCGTGTCTGCCAACCCAGTGGAGGATTCCCTCATATTTGTAATGCGGCTTTCATTCACTTCCAATGCTCCATGACTCCTCCCTCGACCTGATTCTAATGCTATCCAGCTCTGCTAGAAAAAATAAAAATAATAAATAATAATCTTTGAAAGGTAATTTTGCTAGAAGTTTACATGCTGAATTGGATTGTTCGGCCCATACACCATAGTGAAAACCCAACTAAAACCACCATAACGTTCTGTAAGAGCACTAACACCAAGAATTATCCAGTCCAGTACTCACCATACATCCAAATCCCAAACTACTACAATAGCACCCACAACCCCAATTGCATCAGGAGAAGTCAAGTCTCTATTCATCTCTTACCATAACTAACCTATACTGCATTCGTCCATAATTTGAATATTTGTTTCCGTAAAAGATGCCAACTAAACCTTCTAACTCTTGGAGAACCATGTGCTTTTATCTTGTTTATGGGAATACCCTTGCCCCCTTGCATTCCAAAAAGGAATCTTCGTTTGGAAACAATTCCCACCCCCCAATTAGTTAATGTGAATTATCCATGATATAAATTATCCAATTCATTGAGGCATGTTGATTTAGATTATTCCATAGCTTATATGTATTGTGGAATGATGTATGACTTATGATATTGTAGAATGATGTTTAGAAATCAAAATGATCTCTCTTTTATATGTATTGTGGAATGATGTTTAAAAATCAAAATATCTTTTTTCATCAGTCTACAGTGTATCAGATGTTGCTTTTCCAATGTGATTTTACATTCAAGAAAAGTAACAAGAACATAAATTATTAAAGGATCGTTGTATGTTTTTTAAGAGAAATTTCTTGAAAGAATAAAATAAATAAATAAAGGAAAGATAAGAATCCTTTAACACTGTCATGACATGGTATTACTTGGTGCATATTGATGGCAAAACGATGATTGATGATTTTTTTATTTTTTATTTTTTAAAAAAATAAATAAATTCTGATTTCTTTATATTTTTCATACATTTTTCAGTTTTTTAAGAAAATTATAAAAAAATCTTATGATTTATGATTTGATTTGCAGTTCGATATGATTCAACCCTTATTCCGATTTGGGATACGATAACGATTTTGACAACATTGCATGCTACCCTGAATCTGCTCACTTGAGTCCCAGCAATCATTGCTTTCCACATGGCGGACGCAGCTGTTGCTGCATTTTCCTGTCGCAGACAGCTCATTAGCAGACTGTTTGAAGATTTGCTGTCTTGCATTTATTGAAGTCTTCTATTACACCATCTAGTGTTTGAAGTGACAGTGTTGATGCTCTTCAAAAATAATAATAATAATAAGAAGAAGAAGAAAATAAGAAAAAGAAAAAGTGACATTGTTGATTCAACCTTCCCAACCTGCCGTTCCCTCTACTTTTATCATGGTGTCTGCCAATGGTATGATATTACTTGTTTGGGCCTCCTAACGTTTTTCTCCTCCGATTATTTTATTTATTAATTATTTACAGAAATAAAATTAAAATAAATAAATAAATTCATTTTTGACCCACCCATATTTTATTTATTAATTATTTACAGAAATAAAATTAAAATAAATAAATAAATTCATTTTTGACCCACCTAGTCAATTAGGGACTTGGCAGCTTGACCTGATTTAGTGACTGTTCTACCTATTGTTGGAAAACTCAGTCGACTAATGAATCAGCCAATTCTTAAACGTTCAACAGTTTCCTGTATGAATCAGTCCATATAAGAATGGCCCATGTTCTTACAAATTTGGTTGTTGTTTTTCTTGCCTGGTGGATTAGTTGAGTTCCAGAAGCTACATGAGTCATTGTTACTAATGCGGGGACATTTTCACACCGGGCTCAAGTGGGGTGGCCTGTGGGATGCAGGGGCACGCTCAGGGTGGGTGGCCCGCATAACCCATGGATTTGGGGGCCGTGTGAAGCGGGTGACTCGTGTGAGGTAGAACCCATGGATTTGGGACTTACAAGGAGGGTTCGGCCAAGGACCTAACCCATGGATTTGGGGCCTAGGCTACGAGATAAGGGATTAATTCGTCACACTCTATCAGTTCAAGCTTTTAGATCAAGTAGTTAATTGTTTCGCATCAAATTGGTATCAGAGCGGGAGGTCTCGTGTTCAAGATTCTTCACCGAGGGTGATTAATGTGGGGGCATTTTCACACCGAGCTCGAGTGGGGTGGCCTGTGGGATGCAAGGGCACACTCGGGGTGGGTGGCCCGCATAACCCATGGGTTGGGGCCCGTGTGAGGTAGAACCCATGGATTCGGGGCCCACGAGGGGGCAAAACCCATGGATTTGGGGCCTGGGCTATGAGATAATGGGATTAATTCGCCATGATCTATCAGTTCGAGCTTTTGGAGCAAGTGGTTAATTGTCCTGCATCAGTTACTGTGCTAGTTTGGAAGAAAAGCCCTATTAAAGCAAGACATGGTGTAATGTTTGTAGAGAAGTTACAAAGGTTCAACCACCGCACTACCAATGATTTTGTGTTGATAAATCAGCTTGTAGTAAAAGAAATAGTTTCAAACCTATTAATTTTGATATGCGACAAAACTGATAATTTTCTTGAAGGATGCACCTAATCAATTTTTATTGGTAAAGGGGGGAAAAAGTGATCTTGTCAACTCCCTGCCCGCCCTTCACATGGCCGCAGGTTTAGTGAGCATTCTTGCAGATGGCCCATAGTCTGATAATCACAGCTGTTGACTGATCGTACTGATCCAGTAAATATGCTTTTTGTCCATTGAATGCAAGTCATTGCTGACATTCTTCTCAATCACTTTTAACCATCTATTTGTGGAATAGTTGTAGTATGACTAACATACTCCTAGGACTGAATTTTGGCCACAAGTTCATGTGGTTGGTGGAATCAGAGGATTCGATCATTTTACCATTGTTCCCATGCATGATAGAGGTTGGACCATGTCTAATCAAACTTCTTAAATTATGCTCGCAATGTGGAATTATTGTTACCTCTAAGAAAGAGTGCCTAAAGTAATGTTTTAATTGTAGTCGGGGTTGTCTCATGTACACGACAGAAAGGAATCTCTGTTAGCTTTTTATTTTTATCTATTTATTTTTGGATTTTATTTAAATATTTAGATTTTATGATAAACGGTTCACTTCCTCAAGTATGTTATGTGATTTTATATGGTATTTTTGTATTTTTATTTATTATTATTACCATACCAAGTCAAATCTATGGGACTCGCCCAATATACTGGATCATCTTGCCCAAATAAAAAAAATTTCTTTTAAGATCCGAAGTCCGAGTTTCCTGACCACAGTTTTATAGGAGTTTCCCCCCTAAGAAATCCAGGCTTGGACGGTGATTGGTGTTTTCATCTCTCACTTGTTCATGGCCTGAACTCTTCCTGCATTACATCTATATTAAACGGCTGTCACTTTCAGAAAGAATTTCCAGGGTATATCTTTTAGACAACCGCCTACATTTGTTCTTAAAGACCTAAAATTTCTCTAAGATCATCTACAATGTCAAATTTATCAAGAAGAAAGTTGTGACATTCATCGGAATAACGAGTGATGAGTGTATGTTTCCTTCATAGTGACTGCAATGACCGGCTTGTATAATCATCCTAATTGTACAAGGAATGATCAGTTTTTCTCACCTAAGTAGGGCTTTGCATCCACTAAATATATTGAATGAAGTTTTGGTTAGGTTGGTTTTAATGGCCAAGCTCATCCTGATGAAGGATTGATAGTGCTACCCAAATATTTCAGTATAGGTGCTGGACCATGTCAGACATTCTGTGTATGTATTGTACTGGACTGCAGATAGGTTTCAGTCAGTAGCTGGTTGGATGGTGCTCTCTATTGCACTTGCAAGATTGGGGGTTGAAATCCTAGCCAGTGTACCAGAAATAGAAGTCCCTGTGCAGAAAAGCCTTTGACATATCCAGCATATAGTGTCCAACCCCCTTTCATCACCAAACATGCTTCATACAATGGAGTTGGTGAAATCATGGACAAAATTCTTAAAGTGATGTCCTCACGCATGCCATTTTGTAATCCAAAATGATGAATGCTTATTCTAGAGCCATTTGATTTGTTTTGGTATCCTCGTGACAAAAGATAATGGAGAAAAAAATGGCTTTTATTCGTAGATTGGATGACCTTATGAGTTTTGTATCCTTGTAACCCAAAGCATTATTTTGCAGGTGCAGTTACGAGTTCTGCTACACATGTGGAGCTGAATGGAAAAACAAGAAAGCAATGTGTTCCTGCCCACTCTGGGATGAGGAAAATATTTGGCACGATGATGACGATGAATCGTTAGATGATTTTGATGACAATGATGAAGAAGACGAAGAAGACTATGAGTCTGATTGGGAGTATGACTATTATCGAAGGAGGTATTAAAATCACTTATATACTTCCCTTTCTAAATAAGCACTAATGGAGCTTTTCAGTAGACCCCATATGTTAGAACATCACTCCTGCAGTTTGCACAGCAGAAGTTACAAGCTTTTATTTTATTTTTTTTATTTACTTTTTTGGGGACCCTTACATCCAAAAGAAAAAAGGTTTAAAAAAAAATTTAGCTTTTTGAATTTCCCATCGCTCAATATTTTTGTTGGCTTTTATGGGTGGGAACCCTAGCAAGAAATGCAAACTATCACGAAACAAATTTCACATGCATTTGCAAGGGAACAATCACTCAAATTGGACAATCCTAATTCCTCCGAGGACATGCCTCCTTAGAATTCTAACTGTTGTTTGGCTTTCCCTCAAAATGCCCTTTTTTTCCGCGTAAAATTGTTTTGATCATCTGTGAAGGAGAATGCTTGATGGATGGTGAAAATTGTCATGATTAAAACTGCGGGCTGGTTGTCAGTGATGTCCAAATTAATCTAAAGCATCGCACTGTAGATTCCCGTTGGCTAAGTGATGGAGACCTAACCATTTCCAGGTGGGTCCCAATGCATTAGTCGTTGAGTAACTCCCGTAAAAGATGGCCCACTGGAAAAGTAGAAGGAAGAGACGATCATAGTGAGAAATGGCGGGGCCATCTCTACTATTTGTGCTTCGTCCACGTTTCTGTGCGATTCTGACCAAAGGCCGTGAAAACAAAGACTGTACGATCATCAGGTGGACCACATGTACTGTACAAGGGAAACCATCTTTCAGACTAGTTTTCTCAGACCCTAGCCACCTAGGGCCCCTTTGTATACCACCCAATATACAACTTTTTTAGCTGAAGTTAGTTTGGTAAGTGCCATTGTAGAAGTAACTTGTATGATGAAAGTAAGTTAATTCCTGGTAAATTGTTTTTATTTTTTCCTACTTTTTACTTTTTCTCTCTCACATCTCTTCATGTGATGGATGGTTCATATCAAAGGTCCCACGTGATGGATGACTCATATTAACGTGGGCCCATATAATAGATGGTCCACGTCAAAGTTTGCCTCCGATGATAAATGGCCCACATCCAAAGTGGAAGACATGATGGACAACCCACTTCAAAGGTATGGACCGTCCACATCAAAGGTGGGCTCTATAATCTAAATGATAGGCAGTGGACATTGAAGGTGAGCCTCAACTGATGGCCCACATCAAGGTGGGCCCCACATAATGGATGGTCCACATCAAAGGTTAGCCCTAATGATGAATGACCCACGCCCAAGGTGAGCCCCCATGATGGATAATAACATTGATGGTGGGCCCTGTATGATAGATGACCCATATCAAGGTGGGCCCTACATAAGAATAGTTAACATCAAAGGTGGGCCCCTAATGATGAATGACCCACATCTAAGGAGGGCCCTGCATAATGTACAACTCACTTTGAAGTTGGGCCCTGCGTGGACTTTCCACATTAAATGTGGACCCCGCATGATGGACGGCTCACATCCAATGTGGGCCCTACATGATGGATAGCCTACATCGAAGGTGGGCCTTGCAAGGTGGTTGGTCAACATTGAAGGTAGGCCCCACGCAATGGACGGTTCACATTTAAGACAAGACCAAGGCCGGTCCAACATAATTAAGGTCCACATCAAAGCTTGGCCCCACATAATGGAAGTGGATATTAAGGGTGGACTAATCTAACTTGAGGTATGAGAACTTATGTAATGTTGGAAATTAAATATACTTTTCTATTTTTGGCTGATAAGTAAATTGTTTACCAAACATATTTATCTACATAAATCAAGATAAGTTATCGGGGTATAAGTAGCTTTACGTAAAGTAATTTAGGGTATGTTTGAATACCACCAAATAAGTAACTTATTTAGGATATTGTTTGGTTTAAAGATCAATCATGAGTAACTATTTTTTTTTTTTTTTACTTAAAGCTAATCACTTCTTCTTAATATGTAAAAACTAAGATAAGTTAATTGAGGCATAAGTGACTTATCTTAAGTAACTTAAGATCTCAATGCGCGTCCACACATCCCCTGGATCTGATCGTGTGGAACCCACACCCTGATGTGAAGTAGGCAGCACTGCTATATCAGAGTGGGATGTACCATTTGGATATATATATATATATATATATATATATATATATATATATATATATATATATATAGAGAGAGAGAGAGAGAGAGAGAGAGAGAGAGAGAGAGAGAGAGAGAGAGAGTCATGCTCCCCTGCGCTCCTACGCACGTGCCATGGGTGTCTAATCTGAACGGTTCATGTGATGCGGAATTCCATGAAACCGTATGTGACAAATTTTCACCCCAATCTAAAATTCTGGTGGGCCATAGCAAAGAGAAATGAAAATCAAGGGAGAAAACTGTTTTCATTTTTCATGGCCCATCAAGTTTTAGATCAAAGTAAAACTTCAGCCTGAGGGGTTTCATGAGGTGCTGCTTCATATGAACGGTTCAGATTTTGGATCCACATCAAGTATGATGAGTTTTCAAAAAAGTTCGTACGTAGGAACCGGTTCGTAGGTGAGCGTTCCGAGATATATATATATATATATATATATATATATATATATATATATATATATATATATATATATATATATATATATGTTGGGCCCTATAATTAATTGTTTCCTTTTATTCTTTATAATTTGATGGTCTGTATGATAAAATTCCTAAATCTGAATAATCTGGACCCATCGTTAGTAGTAATGCCATGTGATCAGGGACCCATTTTGTCAAATCTAGTGGGCCTTGATGATGAAAGATTGGTTGAATTATGAATGGTGATATTAATTATCATTTTATGTGAATTTAGTGCAAATGAATTTCGCGTATGGTAGAGGGTTGATTAGGACCATTGTGGTGGATCCAAGATCAGACAAATCTAACCTGGATCAACATAGAAATGATGAATCATGAGTCCCACTACGAAAATCCATCATTCTCTAGATGTATCGATCCTCTAGCGATGATGATATTTTTTCTTTTTACTATTTTTGTTTCTGAACAAGATCAGCAGATTGGATCATAGATCTCGGGCGTGTGACCCCTTGTTTAAACATGGCATGAACACGTTATGGAGGTATACAACTATATACACTGCCTCCATGAAATCCTCCCTTATCTGAAAAATATTCAGGGGAGAGAGGGGACGCCTAGCACTTGGTAGACTCTCAGGAGTTTCGACACCCGGTCCAGGGTTCGAACATCCATAGGTGGGTCCCACTACAGCGTGAGTGTGTGGGGGTGTGTGTCCATGTGTTTAAAATAAATAAATAAATAAAAGAGGACGCCTAGTATGTGGTCTGTCCTCACATAACAATGGGGATAATGATTTCCACCATTGAAACCTTTTTAGGCCCCATAGTAACGTTTATTTGTCATCCAACCTATTCATAAGATCATACAGACATGGATGAATGGAAAACACACTTTGTGGGCTCCCAAGAATTTTTCAATAGTAGACGTTCAATTCAACTGTTTCCTATGGTGTTGTCCATTTGAACATTGGATATGCTTTATTTTTGGGCTCAAGTACTAAAATTATCTAGTAAAATAGAAAGCGGATAAAATACATAAATCAGAGTGGACCTCAAAGAATTTACTCAGTACGCTAAGCGTAACAAGTTACTATGCAATGGCCGACAATACATGTGCCAAGGGTCTTTGACCCATATTGTAATGTGGAGCCCACCTAGGATAAATGATCCAAGCCCCTCATTTGCTGCTCTTGGTCCAAGTTTCCCTGTGACCGAATTTCATATTTTTTGAACATACATGATCGCTCAAATTTAAATAAAGGATATAGTGGAGTAAGTGACCACCTTCTAAGATCGATAAATGGGACCCTAGGTAACATCTGAGTACTACTTTATTGTTGTACATGTAACAGATCGGGGGAACACGATAACTGGGTCAGATTAGCTCACCTTCATGTGTGGACCTCACTTGAAGATAAACACTTGGATTCTGTGAGTACACTCACACAGAATCCAAAACGATACCCAGAAGATACTGCATTTTGACTGAACAAAGAAAGCAAAATAGTGACCGGGTGTTCTCCCTTCCAAACAGGGGTGTACATCGAACCGAGCTGGTCTCAGCTCCTCGGCCACTGGCTGACCTTGGCTCAGCTCGGTTCTCAAGCTTGACTGGCCAACTCGGCTCGCTTCGATCAGCAGCTCGGGCCAGCTTGGGCTGAGTTCGAGCCAAGATCGATCCGAGTTCACCATTGAGGCATTTCCATAAGCACCTAAACTGCAACTTCAAAATCTCACTGTTTTACATACAGAGGCAATAGTTTTACAGGTATTTTATCAAATACCTTCTAAGCAGCATAAAAACAAAGAAAAACCAAAAGAAAAAGTGTATTTGTTTCATGTACATACCTTCCTTGCCACCAGCCACATTTCGTTGAGTCATTTTATCAAACACTTGGAGAGCAACATCAATGGCAAAGTAAATGAGTCACTGAACTAGTTCGATCCGAGTTTGATTCGAGTTGGATTCAATCCGAGTCGAGTCAAGCTTGGGCTTGCTCAAACTCAACTCGAACTCATCTTTGAGCTCAAAAAATCAGCTTGACCCGGCTCGAACTCAGCTTTGAACCAAGTCGAATCGAGCTTTTTCGAGTCGAGTCGAGCGAGCTAACCAAGCTAGCTCGGTTCGTGTACACCCCTACTTCCAAACCTGTGCCCCAGGCATGGGGATGTTAACCCATTGTACGGGTGGGTTCCCACCACAGAGGGACGATCCAAACCATTAAGATGATTGCCCACAGTTTGTTACTCATGTATACAAAGTTTTACTATTTTTGGATGAGTGTATAACAATGAAAACAATTAACAGTGTAGGTAGTCTTAGACCAATATGGACTCTGATGAAAGTTTTGTGTAGACTCTGAGTGGCTTATCATCTGTGATCAAGTGTGGATGCTTCACACTGTTCATATGGATCTGGCTGTAAACATTCCACACCATCCATCATTAACAGTGAATAAGCATACTATCTTGATCCAATGAAGTAGCAAGTGGTGCAAGGCCTGTATCCTAAACTGTACCATTCCTTAGGATCCCGCGGTACTCCCAGTCGAATTCCGACAACCCGTGACCTATAATCGGGTTTGCATGCGACCCTAAGTCACATAACAAAGATCTAAGTCGGCTTGACTCGAAACTTGTACCCTATCGACCGTACGATCGCCGCACTTCCAATGCCGCGTCTCGCACGCCGATGTGATACTCATGCAAGGAGTTGTATGTCCGCGTTTATTTCGAAGAAAACTCCGTGTTGTGAATTTCAAGGGAATCTCTACAACACATCACATCAATCAATCACCTCAAGCAAGTACCTAGCCCATCCCTCTCTCATTCCCTAAGTCAACTCCTCTCTCCACCCATACCTTTCCATCCCATCTCTTACACAAACCACTCCACCCATCACTCACCTATCTCATTTCATCCCATCACTTCTCTCTCTCTCTCTCTCTCTCTCTCTCTCTCTCTCTCTCTCTCTCTCTCTCATTCTCAACTCATTCCCCAAGCAACCCTAAGGGCCTATTTGGATGGACGGATTAGATGGGATTAGGTGGGATGGGATCACTTGATCCCATCCCCGTAACCCACGCGCATGTTTGGACCGTGGATTTGAACAAAACCACCATAACCCAGGGGATATCCAATGGTATTCAGCAAGACGCCTGGGAAACAGCATCGTCCATCCGTCTTCCTCAAGCTTATCTGTCGTTAAGATGAGGAATTTAAAGAGATTATCTTCATCCCGCTCATCCACATACAAATGATGCATGGATTCAGCCTTAACCGGATGAAATGGGAAGTTAGGATTGCTCTAAATGAAAGGTTAAGATGCGTAGATTCAGCTTCACGCATCTTAAGCCAGCGATGCATAAGCTTTCCACTTTCGAAAATCCCCCACATATTGCTCATCTTGCATTCGAGGCTGAGCTCACACACGTGTGCATCATCGGGTGAGAACTCTAGGGTTTCGATCGAAATGCCTCGCCAAACACAATGGACAGTTCCGATCATTGAAGGGGGTTCTCAATGGTGGGTCATGTCCTGGCCAAACGGACATTGTCCGTTCAAATTCTTTCAGGCGGGAGAAAGCTCCCAGCCTTCCTGTCATTTTTATGCTTAATCTCATGTGTTCCCAAACACCCTTAGTGTTGGAGCTGTAGGATGGCCACATCCCATCTACCATCCCAAACAGATTTTGCAATTCATCCAAGATAATCCGATCCATCCAAACAAGTTTCGAACATTATCCCGGGATTTGGCAATCCGGTGAAACTCAATTCCATCCACTAATATCACCATCATTACCTTAAAATTGATCTCATCCCTCCTAATCCCGCTCAATCCTCCTGGCCAAACAGGCCCTAAGAGAGAGCCAACATCCAAGCTCTTCCCAAAGAGAGTCAAGTGTGGCCGACTTCCCTACCCCAAAAACTCTCATCTCTACCATCCAACCTTCATCATCCACCCTTAAAGAGCTAGCTTAGGAGTCAAGGAGTCTAAGGAGTTAAAGGAGTGATATCAGTGGGTGATCCATCGTTGATTTTCATTTAAGGGCCCACTTATGATGGGACCCATTTTGATGTATGTGTGTGATCAAAGAGGGGCCCATAGTGGCAGGGTCCCTCCACTACACCATCTCTCTCTCTCTCTCTCTCTCTCTCTCTCTCTCTCTCTCTCTCTCTCTTCATTTTGTACAGTGATGATGATGATGAGGTTTGTGGCCCACCTAGTGTGTGTGTGTGTGGCCCACCATGATATGTTATATCCATGCCATCTACTTGTAGGGCCCATCTTGCTTGACTGTCCAGTGCACAGGCTTGTTGCCCGACCGTCTAGACAGGCCCAGATATAGAGAAAACACAAATATCATATTAATCCAAAGTGGAGGTGGACCACACGTGTGGACCCACCTTAATGTTGTGTTGAATCCACACCGTCCAGACCCTTGGACGGTGGGACCCTTTGTGATGTATCCACACTGTCCATCCAGCGTCCAGGGTTTGGACACTGGACCCTTTCAAATAAATAAATAAATAAAATGAAATAATATAATAATTATAATTATAAAATAATATTATATTATACATATATATGTATGTATGTGGTGGGCCCCATGTGAGACCCACCTGCTAGATGGATTGGCTGGGATCCCCACACCAACTACGTTGACGTTAGTTCCGTGGGACCCACCAAATGTATGGGTTTCATCCACGCCAACTATCTATTTGTGGGCCCTATCATGAGGTATGTGTTAAATCCATACCGTCTAACATCTCGGACGGGTGGGACCCACGCTATATGTATTGTATCATCACCGTCCAATCTCTAGACGGTGATTGGTTGGACCCTGTTTTAAATATATATATATATATATATATATATATATATATATATATATTATTGTTTATATATATTATATGTGGTGGGCCCCATGTGGGACCCACGTTGATGTATTTACATCTGCACCGTCCCTTTGGAATGTGCTTATGAAATCCACTTGATGTATGGGCATATCCCAACCGTCCAAATCATGGATGGTGAGTACAGATTGGCTGGAGTACCTCATGCAGTCCCACACGATGTATATGTTTCATCTGTACCGTCCAACCATTTGATGTGGACCCCACCATGATATATGTGTTTCATCAACACCGTTCATCCAATTGGTGAGCTTTTCTTAAGGCTTGAGACTACAAATGAGGCAGATCCGTGTATTAGGTGGACCACACTGCAGAAAAACAGTGGAGGATTAAACGTCTATCATTGAAACGCGTTTGGGTCACAAAAGTTCTGGATCGATATGGAATTTGTTTTCCCTCTTAATCCAGGTCTTTATGACCTTATGATCAGATTGGATGGAGAATAAACTTTATGGTGGGCCCTGTGATTTGTTTAATAATGAAAATCATTATCTCCACTGTTACTTGGGGTATGGTCCAGGTGATCTATCGATATGATTAATTTTTTTGAGAACGGTTCTAAAATTATCTTTAAAATAGATGAATGGTGTAGATGGTGCGGCCCGGTGGTGTAGCCCATTGATGCGACCCACTTGATGTATTTGAGGCCCATTGGTGTGGCCCATTGATGTGGCCCACTCGATGTATTTGAGGCTCATTGGTGTAGCCCATTGATGCAACCCACTTGATGTATTTAAGGCTCATTGGTACGGCCCATTGATGGAGCCCACTTGATGTATATGAGGCCCATTAGTGCGACCCATGTGATGCGGCCCATTTGATGTATATGAAGCCCGTATAGATGTGATGTGGCCCATTAGATGTATATGAGGCCCGTATAGTACGACCCATTTAATGTATATGAGGCCCCTATAATACGGACCATTTAATGTATATGAGCCCCATGTATTGTGGCCCATTTGATGTATATGAGGCCCACATAATGAGGCCTAATGTGATGCATATGTGACCCATGAGCGAGGCCCATCGTTATGTGTATTAGACCCTTGTGTGAGGCCATGAGCCCATTATACATTGGCTTTATGTGAGGCCACTCCTTGGGAGCAATGTTGGTTAAATATCCACATTGATGGGCAATGATGGTTAAATATCCACATTGTGACCTTCCCTTAGGCCCTTTGTTAGGCCAATTATCGATGCTGGTTATCGATACTAATTATGAGTATGTGACAGCATAGCATCATACATGCCCATACGCATCATCTGCATGCTTGTGATGAGATGAGGTTGACCATTGCATATGCCTTCTGACAAGTTATTTTTAGGACTCCCTGATAGGCGGTGTTGCTCTCATGAGTGCACTGTACGCAAAAGATTGATGCATGACTGGATCGTATAACTCATGCATCTTGCATTATGTGACATGATTATTATATGCCCTAGTGACATCAGGGGGCAATATCTATATTGAGCGAGGGGGTAATATCTAGGTTGAGTTTAACTTTCTTGAGGAATGGGTCCGATATCGATAAGTCGGGCCCGATATTGGCAGGTGGATAATGAGGTCTCTTCCACTTACCCAGTTATGCGCTCGGATAGGGACGACAAGCTGGCGTAGAGTGTACTAGACCCTGGTGATTATCCAGAGTAAGAAATGTACTGATATTTGATGCTCTAGTGATGAGCTGCATTGATATGTGGATTCAGATGAGGATTGGTATGCTTGAGTTGCATCTCACATCGCATGACCTTGGTATGGCTGACATCATTCATGTCTTACATCGCATGGTCTTGATATGGCCGACAGCGTTCATGTCTTGTACTGCATAGCCTTGGTACAGCTGATTGCATTCATGGATCTACCAGTATATTTCGCATTGCTCTGATATTGCATTCTGAGCACGCTCATATTACGCACACACTTACACCACCCTCTAAGCCTTATATAAGCTTATGCATGATTGATACGTGCAAGTGATGCGAAGACGCAACCGTACCTTAGTAGGAACAGGAGCGTGCAGTCGAGCTTCAGGAGTTTTCATTATTATTATCATTATATTTTCCTTTATGCACATTGTACCTTAAAGTTTTTTATCATAGTTAATTTTATAATGGTGTCTTGGTTATTGTTCATGGGTTATGCTCATGGTTATGTTTATTGCGAATCAAATTCATGTTGAAAATCCTCCTTCTAGGATCCTAAGATTGGAACCTGGTATATGGGTGCCAGGAGCCGAGAATGGGGTACTACAAAGGTTGTTGGCGCTGAATTCGGTGATTGAGAATTTTATGAGCCCGATTTTCGAGTTTGGGGCATGACAAGTGACCACTTTGTATGATGATGACCTTGATGATTTCTCAAGCCATATGTGATTGTACCTTAATTAAAGTACCAGATTATATGATCCAACCCTAAGTCAAAATCGAAGTGGGCCATTGGTTTCCAAACACATATAAACCATAGAATTTAATAATGGCCTTAGATCCACTTGAATCATGATTAAAACCCAACATTTCTAATATCCATGTGAAACTCGATTAGTGAATGGACCTGATGACCCACCTAACATTGCAAGTGGGCCATCTTGAACCCTACATTTTTTTAAAGGGGGGGGGGGGGGGGGTTAGCTTGTTAATACATAGGCTACCGTCAGGACACACTCCACTATTAACCACCCCCACTAGGGAATGGATACCAAGACCTCAGTGTTGAAACAAGGTATCTTCACTCAGTTTACCACTTGAGCTATGGATCAAGGTGTCATCTTGAACCCTACATGATCTAACCTTGATCTTGATTATAAGATATTGAGCTAGTTCAATTCAAACCATGGAAAATGTGTCAAAACATATGATGGGATGATTTAAACCCTTAAATTAATAATCTAACTATTCATAACTGCCCATCAAGGGTTAAATTGATAAAAATGGAAGATTAAGGATATAGAAACCTATATCTAACTGACCATACACTAAATCAACGGTTCTAATAAGAGTTTAACAGTCGAATCGGAAGGATCTTAAACCTATATGAAGATAAATCTACAATAAATGGTCAAGGTTAGTAAATCATGAACCAAATGTGTGATATGACTAAACCGAAGGTACAGATCGATAGTTTAAGGATATTATTATTTAAACAACGGTCAAAATTATATATTAACAAACAATAATTGATTAAATTATGAGATTAAATATGAAACTAACCCTATTAACATGGTACCTAAAAGGAAACTCAACAAGAATGCAAACAGAGAACCAATTGATAAATTAAAGAGAATTGTATAAAAATGCCCAAGAGGATCAAAAGAAGAATATAACCTTTGGGTAAGTAACCCTACACCGGGATGGTATTTCTAGTATGTATTAATGAATCTTATGATATAAAATGCTTGTGTAATATATGTCATTACCTGAAATGTGATGTTGAGAATAAATACCAGACAACTAGGGGAGAGATGTCCATTTAATTCTTGGGCAAAGTTTCCAACTAGAATTCGAGTTGGTACCAATAGGGCCTCCTCCCAAGGTTACGGTCCGGAGCTAGGGAAGGAGTCTAGTCAGCTCTAGAATGGACTACTCATTGCTAGATTCCAAGTTTTGTACTATATACAAGAAAAATCAATCCAGTAGGAGTGGTATTCTTCTCCATGTATAAGACCTCGGAGAATCTAAGTTGAATGGGTATTGGCAAGCCAAAAGATGTGTGCAGCCATGGTCTCAATGATTCATGAGTATGAATTTATATATATGATAGTTGGCAAATTTTGTTGGTATTCTTATATATCATGACATGTATTGAATCATGCAATAAATTATTACTTGCTATGCCTTTAGCTCATGGTGTTGTATGTGAAAAACCTTCTAGGAAAATATATAATGGAAGTATTTCCATGAAGATGACTTCGATGAACAATTGGCTAGGGAGCCAAAAGAGAACAAGATAATTTATTCTTTATTTTATCAAGTTATTTTATGTGTTGAGATATGGGATTAAACATAGGGCTTAGGGCCATTTAATGTTTGCAGATGATTAATATTTAGTTATATGCTATGATGTTGATGATTATTTTTTATATTTTAATGGAGGAATGTATTATAGTTTGGGTTATGTCATAATATAATAGTTAATACCTTGAACCCAATACCTGAATTGATGAAATTTGGATATATGAGGTTGGGGTGTTACAGATAACGTATTAGGTTTCTAAATGAATCAATATTGGATGGATAAGATTAAAAATAAGGCTAATTGCCGATTTTATTGATTGAAATGTAAGGCCAATGTAATCAGTGTAAAAGAAAAATACATTAAGCAAAGAAGAAAAAGCTACATGAGATGGCTTGTGCCAACAAAATGGCTACGGAAAGGACCATATGGTTGTGAGAGGATCATGGTGCAAAATCAGTAGGATGTGACTGGTGATTGATTAAGTAGGATCTCGATGATCGAGGATCTGAAGACGGTGGTTGCATATATTTAATCTACTCCCATGCCGTATTACAATGATGGCGCTAGACAACAATGAATATAAGCTAACCTAGGGTCCCTAAACTTGCTACAACTTGACTGGACAATAGTGGAGTGTATAAAGTTAAGAAGTTAAAGTAAAGGATAGGTAGTGTTATGATATAGAAAGATTGTTGATTGTGACAAGGGCCTAGAATTCTTCGTCGAATGCTGCTTTTATAGGCTTTTGAGAGACAATAGCCACATATGATTCCATGTAAATCTTTAATTGTGCAATAGCCGTGTCCTAATAGGATATACAATCCTTATTGTATAGTGTCATCGTGATTTGATTTGTTTCTATTTCTGGATTAAATTTTTCATTATTTGCTCCAATTCCTTATTACCACAGAGAAATCATTGATCGTCCTTAGAAAAATCTCCCTTTCAATGTTGATTTGTTTCTTATTTGGGATGACAACATTGTGTGGAAGCTAGATTATGAAGAATCCATTATCGATAAGACTTTGAAAACTTATTGTGTACGCAAAGGGGTCACACGTGTTGTTTTTGCATCGATCACATGTCCTTCAAATGATGTCTACCTTTTTTGTTAGACGTGTGTATGGCTCTGAGCAATGTTGCTTTTAGTAGGCTAAGTGTTGGTGGCAGTCCCTCTCGATGCAAGTACATTTTCCTTCCGCCATTTGTACATTGTGATAACACGTGACGGCTTCTCACCGAGTAATGTGGACTATGTTAGGCCAAGTGTAAACAATGGCCCCACATCACTTTACATTTGAAGAATGTGAAGGGATGTTGTGACTCTTCATTTTTTACAAGCATTTAGTAGGTAACGCGTGGTGGCATGGGGTTTGCACTCAGTCGTCATGCGCATCCTTCTGGCATTAGAAATCATTCACCATTTATTGTCGGTGAAATTTTCAATGATGATATCATCTATAAAACAGTCTCCTTAGCTAGATCTTCTTTAGATTTCCTTTATCACTTCCTTCTTCCTCCTCACCTTCTTCCAGCTTCTTCCAATGGTATCTACTCCTCTTGCCACTGTGGAATGGAGAAGATCAAGACCAATGACGCTCTCTATGGGTTGCGGCCAAAGCCCAGGGACTTGACCACTATTTATATATATATAAAATAATAATAATAATTTTTTTTTAAAAAAAACATAGAATTCCCTCCATTTTGTTGGAAGGATAATCAGCCAGAGATCCTCGTACTTCTCTTTTTATTTTTACTTTTTGTGTAGAATTTTTTAAACATCTTATTAAGAAGAGAGTTTTGTAATGAAATAGATCTCATGTAAGGCCGTTTTAAAGGAAATGAAATCTCATTTTTGCTCACTGTCTCTTTTCTTCTTCTTTCTTTTTATTCTTCATTGGTCTGTTCTTCAACCGATTCATCTTATCCTTTCATGGATTCTCAACAATTGATTAGATTTTTACTTTCTCAACTTTCTTGATCTTGTAATTGATGAGTTCATCCTTATGGCAACCTTTTAACGATGAGTGGTCCTTCCCAAGTTGGGGATCACTTCTTGAATTTATGACTTTTTGTGACAATGGAAAGTGTGGTATTCCAGACCAATTCTCCTTCACCAAAGGATTTTTCCATTATTTTCTTATTATAGGCCCTAACTACCTTTGATTTATGAACTCTTACTGAATCAAGGGCTTGCAATCTAACGTGTCAAGTTTCTCTAGCTCCATCATCATAAATTGAGTAAAATTCTTATAAAGTTTACTGATTTGGTATGCCACCCTGAGCGAAGTAATATTTACCTGCATGTGCAACACAATGTCACATCCATACATCATGGAAAATGGTATAATTCTTATGCTCATCCTTTGAGATGTTCAATATATCCAAAGCACTTCAGACAACATTGTATACCACGATCATGGGTTGTCTTTTATCACATGCTTAATCATATTCTTCAAAATCTTGTTGGTCAATTCAGCTTGTCCATTGGCCTGAGCATAATATGGAGTATAATAGACTAACTTAAATTTATAGGCATTGGTAAGAGCATGGACTTGTGCACCTGAGAATGTTGCACCTCTATCAATTGTGATAGTTTTAGGAATACTAAATCAATGAAGAATATATTCCTTGATGAAATCAATAATTTCTACTTGGTTGACTCCTTTCATCAACCGTGCCTCAATCTATTTAGTGAAGTAATCAATTGCAATAATAACAAAGCAATGTTGTTCAGAGGATGGTGGAAATATTTTCCTAATGAGATCAATCACCCATTCATGAACAACCATGGTTTGACTATTGGATGAAGTTTGGCCCTAGGCACAAGTTGCAGCGGCCTATATTTTTTACAAGCCTGACACCATTTTGCATATTTCATGCAATCTTTTAATATGATCAGCGAATAATAGTCGTGCATCTTGATCAGCCACATCATCTTTTGTCTTGCTTGATGAGCCCCACATATGCCTTCATGCACTTCACCCACGACAATTATAGCCTTATCCGTTCCCAAACACTTCAATAGCATCTACCTGCCCCCTTTCGGTAAAGATATTTGTCTAAAAGAATATAGTGAGGTGCAATTCTTTAGATGGCCCAATCAGTTCTGTTGCTTGGCCTCATAGGGCAGCTAATAATTGGTATTCTCTAGTCATCTTCTGGAATCTCCAAAGAAGTGATTTTGAAAATCATGATGCTTTACTAAGTAGCTGGGGGTGATCACTTCTACATGGTTAAAAGCCTCTTAGTCAACCTATCTGGCAATCCGAGTCTTGCTGCGATTTGCATCATCTCATTCGCGTCGGTGTTCTTCTCACAAAAACATTGTTGAAGTCAGTCATTAACTACAAGACCATCCCATAATACAACATTAATGCTCAACTTGAATAGTTGTATAAGCCGACCAATTGATTGATTACCGAATGAGATTCTCTAATGATTTCTACATTCGTAGATATGAGCTCCATCAAGATTTCAAGCCAATGATAAAAGCTTGGTACTCTACTTGATTATTTGTACTTTTAAACTTGAGCTAGAAAGTATAGTCTTCTCTTTTCTCATTCAGGAAGATAGACAATGTATATACAAAAGATATCTGGAAAGATCTGGTCGTCAATCCTTAATGGTTGGTCAGTTAAGAAATCAACCAAATTCTAACCCTTAACGACCTTCTAGGATACATATTTGAAATTGAATTAAGATAATCTAAGAATCTATTTTAATTTCTTCCTCTTAAGATCGACTGTCTGAGTATATACTTAATGAGACCAGTTGTTGCAATACTATGGATCATTCTCATTTGTAGGTAATGTTAGAGTTTGGTAGCAATGAAATATAAAGATAAACACAAATTATTATTATTTTTTTTTGTTTGAATACCAACATTCAATATCGTGTAGAGTTCAGGATAGTTAGTAAATCGCCTACTCTTTCATATTGTCGTTCTCCTAGGCTAACAGAGCTCCAATCAATTCTTCGGTCGCTGCTATGTATAGTCAGAACTCCGTTTTGGGGGAACTAACACAAGTGACTTCATTAAGTATTCTTTAATTTTGTTGTAGGTGATCTGATATTCCTCTCGCCATATGAACTCCTCTCCCTCCTTTAATTTGACTAATGGGGAGAAAACATTAATCTTGTCGGCTGAATTGGAGATAAATCAATGTAAAAATTAATTTGGTTGATAAATCTTTGTAAATCCTTGTTCTTGGGCAGTTGAGCTTCCATAATAGCCCAAAACTTGTTTTGATCAACCTTTATTCCTCGCCGGTGAATGAAAAATTTGAGGAAAATTCCTATAGAAACTCCGAAGGCACATTGTGAGTGCTAATGTTCTAAGCACACATGTAGTTGTCAAATTTCATAGACAAAATATGGTATGGATCTTTAGCGTACTTCAGTTCACTTTGACACTTCAAGAGCATGACTCAACATCTTGAGAATAGAAGGTTCAGAATGATTTAAACAGAAAGATCAATTGTATGATAAACTATAGGTAAAAATAACCTTAGAAAAGACCGTAAGATATAGTGCATTATCATGGCTTTTCAAACTTTAATTTGTGGCAATTTTACATGATAAATTAAGGGTGTTTGGCCAATGGAACCATCTCAGGTCAGCTCGAGATCAACCTAGGTCAAGTTTTAACATCAAGTATTGTTGTTTCTGTTGGAAATTTTGCCAGCTTGACCCCGTGTTTGGCCAACCGAACTCAACTCGGGTCAGCTCAATGGTGACCCGGGTCAAGTTTACAGCAACACAATTTTTCATATTTTTGTGAGCCTAGACCAGCCGAACCTTATATTTGACTAGCCGAATTTTTGCTTGGGCCAGTCTAATTTTTTATAAAATCAAATCCCACGAAATCTGATAGTCGTTGGAACAGTATTGTGGAAATCTGGCCATCCAAAGTAATTCTTAGGTTGACCAAAGAACCGAATTGTTGGCTATAAATATAGACCTTTTCTCATTGTTTTAAACATGAAAAAGTGAAATTATTCTTCCACAAAAAAATAGAGAAATTCTAGTAGATTTAAACCTGAAAAAGTGTAGTAATTCTTATTTCTTTTATACTTTATTCAATTCCCTTCTCAAGTAGATTTAAATTCAATTAGAGAGTGTGCTATACTCAACTTGAAATTAGATAATTGAATCCACAGCTTTTAGGGTTTTATTCATTAAGAAATTATATATCTCTAGATCCTTTCTAGTTGAGCATATATTGATTCATCATCATCCAAGAAAGAGGATCCCTACATTGATTGAAGCATCTACTCCTAAAAGGCTTCATCATTATCTTCGCATCGACATTCGTCTTCGAGAAGATAAGTATTTGATTTCAGTATATTACATTCATTTTGAATTTTTTTTATTATCTTAAAATCTCATTGGGTTGTGTAGTGGTTGGCATGTATAAATCATTTGAGGTTTTATTATGGTAAGCGTGTGAAAATCAACCAAATTGAATCCTCGAACTCTAAAGTAGAACCTCTGAATGAGTTTGATCACAAAAAAATTAAATAAAAAAAACTTTACAAAATATTTTCAAGAATTTTCTAAAGAGAAAACCTTTTCCAACAACCTCAAATATCAAAGGAAAGAAAATAAAAACCCTCGTCTTACTAATAAAATTGTGAACTTACTTAAAGAGCTGTTGAAATCCAACTCAGGTAAGAAAGGAGCAAACATGAAAAGGAGAAATCCTAACTCTTAAAAACAATGAAAGGAAAGAGACCCTTCAAAGCCTAAAACCATCATGAAATGAGTTCCAAAGGTAAAGTGTCTTGTTATCTACACAACTTTTAAAGTAAGTAGTCATTCAAGATGGTACCTGGACAGTGAATGTTGTAGGCATATGATAGGTGATAAAGTCATTCTCTCAAATAACAACCAAATTGATGGAGGCTCAGTTACATTTGGAGATGGTAGTGACTCCAAGATCATCTGTAAAGGTAATATATATCTTCCCAACTTACCTATATTTGAAAATATCTTTTATGTTAAAGGATTAAAGCATAACCTTCTTAGTATATCTCAAATCTGTGATAATAATCATAATGTAAAATTTTTTGATCATGGATGTCAAATAATAAATAAAGAAGGACATGTAATATTATAAGGTCGCAAAACTTCTAAAAATTGCTATATCATTGATGACACTTGCTCAATAAATCATTCATGTTACATGGTCTAAACAGCTGAATTATAGTGGCACCAATGTCTTAGACATGTAAACTATAGAGATCTGTATAAATTGAGCAAAATAGATTACTTGCAAGGCTTACCTAAGTTAAGAAAGAAAGAAAATAAAGTATGTGGAGCTTGTCAGGTTGGCAAGCAAATTAAGAGTTGTAACAAGAAAGTGAACTCCATAGACACTACTAAACCTCTTGAACTTCTCCACATGGACTTAGTTAGACCAACAAAAAAACAAAGTAAAGGAGGAAAGAAATACTTTCTAGTTATAGTTGATGACTACACAAGATTTGAGTAGGCATTCTTAAGAGAAAAGTCGGATACTTTTGACGGGGTCAAAAAGCTTATTAAATGCATCCAGACTAAAAAATAATTATTTGAAGTCAGAATAATAAGTGATCATGGAACAAATTTTGAAAATAACAATTTTGAGAAATACTGCAATGATTATGGTATATTGTATGAATTTTCAACTCCCAAAACACCCTATCAAAATGTAATTGTTGAAAGAAATAATAGAGTATTGCAGGAAATGGCAAGCATAATGTTGAATAGTATGAAATTGCTTAAATATCTATGGGTTGAAGCGGTGAATATTGCCTGCTATATAATTAACTGTGTTTACATTAGAGCTAGAAAAAATAAAATAACATTTGTAATGTGGTTTGAGAAAAAGACAATGTAAAATATTTTCATACTTTCATAAGCAAGTGTTATATTTTACGTGAATGTAAAAAATTTAGGAAAATTTGATGCAAAAAGCGATAAGGGAATATTCTTGGGATATGCATTAAATAGTCATGCATATCTCGTTCTAAACAAAAAAAACTGGGGTAATTCAAGAATCGATAAATGTTATAATTGATGATGAGTCGATCAATCCCAATCTTTACTAAGATGATAATGATAGTGATATTATTATGATTAATCAAAGTGAATCATCATCCAAATCAGATTCTAGTGAGTTAAGGTTTTTAACGCCTTAAAAATTGGGGGTCGAGCATAACTCAGCTCCCGAGTTCCAAAACATCACTTATGCAACATTTCAATGATGGTTGAATGTTGGCTGTATTAGTGCATAAAATATGAAGTAGATTAAGCCAAATCAGCAAACATAAACTAGAGACAGTTAAAATATGCAAGTGAAAGGCTAGAAGAAATATATATACCAATATAAGTCCCCAAGATATGTATGCTCTACCAGGTCATAATTACATGTATTGTCTCAAAATACAAATATCAAAATGTGATAAATCACTACAAACATAGCTCTGAATCTCCGTCAATCAGGACACGGCTCACATGAACCCGACTGAGAATTGCATGAAGGAGAACGCCTCCTCATCATCCTCATACTCCTGCTCTACCTCGTGGGTCGCATCATCATCTACAACTAAGATAGAGTTTGGTTGGTGTTTAACACCATCCCAGAACATGGGAGTGAGTGATCAACTCAGTGGAGCTATACAGCAAAGGTTAACATGTTATCAATTCAATCAAGCAGTAATGATAAAGTAGTACAATCAAACATGTCTTAGATACTCTTATTAATGCAAGGATGTATGCAGAAATGATGCATGCCCTCGCCTGCACTCTCTCTTGCAACAACATTTAACGATTGCCACATGAATCACTACCACTGTGCTCTACACTAACGCCAACGGCACATGCAGTACGATGTTATGAGCATGATTACCAAGTTCTTATTAGTCCTTTTCATACAACAAGATTTGGGAAACTAAGGTACCTCCCTTATATCAATACCCATATAATGATTCATTCTAGGGTTGTCAGTCCTAGTAAATCTCATACGATGCTACAGTTCAAGGTCACTGCAAAGGGCTCATTATCAATCAATGCATACCTAATTATACCCTAGTTACTATAATAAGGCTCGTCGCCTCAATGTAGTGTCAAGGTATGCTTGAGGTCACTACAAAGGGCTCGTCACCAATCAATGTAGGCCGACAGCACGAATAAAGTGTCCCATACCACCATAATCGGCTCACGAGTCTGGGTTGCTCACTGGTCACTACGGGGAGGCTCGTCGCCCCAACATAGGCCGATAGCTCAACCACGGTGTCCCATACCACCATGTGTAGCTCATGAGTCTTAGGGGATCGAGGTACCAAGGTTAGTAGGGTTTCACTGGTGAGTTCAGTACCTTAGATTAAAACAGTAGCATCCAAACAAGGTGCAAATACATCAGTCAATCGGGTTAATTGATAAGCTCGACTAGGACGATCGCACATTGAGTTGAACGACATAAAATGCATAAGCACTTCGTGTGGCCTAACCACTGCCAAACATCCCAAGTACGGCTCGAATTCATCGAACACATCCTTTGTGGTGAAAACGATCTCAACCACCAGTTCGAGAACTATTATCGATTACCTTGACTGTGATATAGTCTCAACCACATACAATCATAACAAAAAATAGTAATGAATACTCAAATCAAATCCTACAATCATGTGAGAATGTTATGGAATATAACTTTAAACATGAATATACAGTACGTGGAGGAAATCATACACATAGTTAAACATGAGTACGTAGGTTATACAGTTTATGGAGGGAATCATACACGCAAGCAAGGTAGTTGGGATTTCATATCTCAACTCCCTCATAAATCACACTTTACTAACTACTAACTTATTCAGACATTTTTACAAATACTTAAGACTACACTTTTTAACATACATCATGTATGTTGGCCATATTACATATTAGGGCAAATCCTTTTGCCAAGGAGTTGTCACATACATAACAATCATGTTCCTACGACAATTAATCATGGAAACCACTACATCAGATTTCAAATGCATATAAACATTTCAATAAAAACATGAAATAGTCTATATACAACTTAGATCATATATATATATATATATATATATATATATATATATATATATATATATATATATATATATATATATATATATATATATATACACACGTAAAATGAAATAGATATCGCATTTGGCATGTGAAATGGCACCCACGTCAGTAATAAATCATTATCTGACATTGAAAGCCTTGAAAACCATAACCTAAACATATATAATCCGCACCTTAAATCGATAAACGCGTAACGAATTTGATTTATACGATAAGTCCTTGTCAACGGCAGATTTACAACCTAAAACATGAAGTAGGTTAGCTATAGCAACACTTAGACTATTCTAAGCTCTAAAATATGTTAGGGTTTGATTATCTTACCCAAATATGGATTTAGAATTTCCAGGATAACGATTTAGATAGGTGGATTAGGCATGTAGAGAGACTGGGAAGAATCCCTGGAAGAAACTCTTACTTCTCTCTCACTTTCACTCTCTTTCTAGCTAGGGTTTGAGAATTCGTATGGAATTTATGAGAGAGGGTTTAAGGTCCTTATATAGGCCCAAAATTGATGAAATTAGTCTCAAGGCCTTGATATACTTAGGTTATAACCAAATCGGGCTTGTTTCGATCCCACGGAGCATTTCTGGAGGTCCCTTTGCTGAATGCGGTCGAACTTATGCTCACAGATACTGGATCTTGATTAAGTTAAGTTTTCAGTCTGATCAGGTTTCCAGATCGACCGTGGCGGACCAGTTTCAGTTCAATGATTATTGAAACTCGATCAGAGGCACAAGTATATTGACATGTGTGGGACATTTCCCCTGATCCGAGGGTAAATTTGGGTCAAAATGCTTATAATCGGCCCGCAAGTGACACGACTTAGATTACTTAAATTTATATTTAATTTCTAAATAAATTCACTTTTCTCACACTCTTTGCTCCGGACTCAAGAAAATCGTCTCAGGACATCATCTGGACTTGATTTTCGAGGTGATTGTCAAGTCCAACTAGGCGGTCATAATTATCTAAGTTTATTGCTATCAGACTTTCGATGTACGGTCCAGGTCCGATACGGAGTTTCATTATACTCTCGAGAGCAACTGGGTTTAGAGTTTGATCCTAGATTTCAGGGTAATGTAGCGTTAATGTTTCTACAAGTTTTAGGTCTTGCAGATCGTATTTAAAGTGATTGGTGCTAATTTTACAGGTAATCTAGTTTAGCGCTAGTTAATTCTCGTTAAATTTCTAAAGGATTTGGTTCTAAGTGATTTCTGCTTGAGGTGGTACTCGGACCTTTGTACGGATTTTTCCAGGATGTTATAAGGTTGGTAACAGACTATTTAATAAATTAAATACTTGGTAGGTGGTACTCGGGTCTTTGTACGGATTTTTTCAAGACGTTACAAGTTTGGTAAAAGACTATTTAATGAATTAAATACTTGATACTGGTGTTTAAACCAGAAGAAAATTTAAAAATATTTGCAATCATATTTGTTTTACTTCCCAAATAAAATTGGCCAATGTAAATGAAGCACTGGCTGATGAAAGTTGGATTTTGGCTATGCGAGATGAATTGAATCAATTTGTAAAAAATGATGTGTGGTATCTTGTTCCGGGACCATCTGATAAACATATTATTCGAACCAAGTGGATTTTTTAAAATAAATCAGATGAACATGGAAATATTATCAAAAATAAGGCACGACAGGTTGTGCAAGGTTACACTCAAATAGAAGAAATTGATTATGATGAACCTTTGCACCGGTTGGTCGCCTTAAATCTATCAGACTATTTATTTCTGTTACTTGTTATAAAAACTTTAAAATACATCAAATGGATATTAAGAGTGATTTTTTAAATGGTAACTTGAATAAGGAAGTATATATTGAACAACCGAAGGTTTTGAAGATCCCAAACTTCCTGATCATGTGTTCCGTCTTAAGAAAGCCTTGTATGGTTTGAAACAAGCCCCTAGAGCATGGTATGAAAAGTTAATTAAATTTTTTACTTAGACATGACTTTTGGATGTGAAGTGTTGACAAAACCCTATTTATCAAGAAATTAAATGATGATATCTTGATTGTGCAAATATATGTTCATGATATTATTTATGGATCTACTTGTTCTAATCTATCATCTAAATTTGCAGAACATATGAAGTTAGAATTCGAAATGAGCATGGTTGGTGAGAAAACTATTTTCTTGGATTTCAAGTTTAATCAGCTCAAAGATGGACTCTTTATCTCAAATCAAATATGCCCAAAATTTAGTTAAAAGATTTGGATTTGAAAAAAGTAAAAATTTTAATATTTCGATGAGTACAACACTCAGATTATCCAAGAATTAATCAGGTAAAAAGTGTTAATTCTCATCTTTATCGAAGCATAATTAGTAGCTTACTTTATTTGACTATTTTTAGACATGATATATCATTTAGTGTTGGTATTTATGTTAGATATCAATCTGATCCTAAAGAATCAAATTTGTATCAAACACAAAATTAGATATGTTGCAAGCATTGCTAATCTTGGTCTATAGTATCCGCATAATACATTTATTCAAATAGCAGGAAATATTGATGCAGATTGGGCAGGAAATATCAATAATATAAAATCTACTAGTGATGGATGTTTCTGCATTGGAAACTATCTAGTCCCCTAAATGAGCAAAAAGTAAAATTTAATATCCTTATCTACTACGGAATATATTGCTACAGGAAATGGTTGTACTCAGCTTATGTGGATGAAACGAATGCTGGCTGATTACGACATAATTCAAGGTATAATGAATTTGTATTACAATAACACAAGTGCTATTAATATATCAAAAATCCTATCCAACACTCTCGTACAAAACACATTGACATTAGATATCACTACATACGAGAGTTGGTTAAAGAAAAGACGATTATACTGGAATAAATTCAAACTGAAAAGTAGCTTAGAAATATTCTAAGCCGCTTAATAGTGTTAAATTCTCTAATTGAATGCATAATATCAATAGGGTTGTACATCGAGCCGAGTCGAGTCGAGATGGGCCAAGCTTAGCTCGACTTGTCCATGTTATACTTGAGTTCGAGCTCGAGCTTGAGCTCGCCCTCGAGCTCAACATTGAAGCTTGACTTATTTTCCAAAGCTTTCGAGTCGAGCTAGTGGTTTGAGTTGAGTTTACCTAAGTAGGGTAAGGGAAAGAAAAAGAGGGAATGGGGATGGGTAGGGTTTTTTTGTAAAAACTTTTAATTTTTAACTTCTTCTTTTTTATATAACTTAAATATTGTATATATAATATTAATATAATATATTATTAAATATATTACTCGAGCTGAGTCGAGCTCAAGCTCGAGCTCGAGTCGAGTTGAAATACACCTTGGTCGAAGTTGGCTTGAACTCAACTCGAGCTTTAGTAAATAAGCTTGACTCACCTTGAGTCGGTCTTTCAAGCTGAGTCAATCCGAGCAGAGTCGAGCCGAGTCGAGCGAGCTTTTCGAGCTAGCTTGACTCATGTACAGCCCTAAATATCAGCTTGTGTTTTATTTAATTATCTTTTTAAAGCTAATATTTTTTACTTTCTTTATCTTCATTTTTATTTTAGATTTTGAAAGAAAAATAAAATAAAATAAGGTTTTTTGGCCAACCGGAGAGTTACCGAATTGTCCGGCTATCCAAACATGAGGTTCGGCCAGCTGAGTAGCGCACTGACCATTTTTTAAAAGTGAAAAATTTTCATTTTCTCCCAAATCTTCTTCTTCTTCTTCGGCTCACGGGTGCCTCCTTCAGTTAACCCATCTTCCATTTCTTGATTATAAGTGTATTTAAGTCTATTTTATTGTTGATTCAAGTTACTCATTGCATTTGCATTTTGATTTCATCCTGTTTCTTGAGTTTTGAAACTCCTTTGGTGGGTTATTTCAAATAAGATTTGATTTACTTGTTCTTCATGCTTTCATGTTTTAATCTAATGGAAGAACGATCTAAACGAGTTGTATGCAAAGTACAAGCTGGTTCTTCATCCCGATTCGGTTCCCGTGTTATTCGGTTCTTCCATCCACCAGAAGATGGGCCTGAAAATCTTCAGAATTTTTGAACAGAGGCATTATTATTGAAAGATCAGTAAATTGAATCATCTTGCTGAATATGGATTATATGATTTTCTTTTTGAAGTAGGATTTTAAAAAAAGAAAAGAAAATATCTTCAATGGGGAGGGAATGCATACCGATCTATTGTATAAGGAATGTACTCTTCTATTTTAGATTCGTCTCTTGAAAATGACATATTTTTCAAAGTTAACTTTTTAAAGGAAACAATTTCAATTACATCCTCCATCATTGCATTTTTTTATAGAAATTGAATTGGTGGATGATGGAATTCCTATTACTATTCTTATCCAAAAAAATGAAATGGATCCAACTCTCAAGTGGACCATACTATAAGAAGCAGTGATGATTAATCATTAAAAAGTTGTTCTGAGCTGCAAAAGTTTTGGATCAAGCTTTCATTCATCCAGGTTTATGTGACATTATCAACATATTAGATGCAAATAAACATTATGGTTAACCCAAAGAAGTTTCTAATGGTGTGGCATTCAATCACCACTGTTTCCTTTTGTATGTTCCACCATATATTTGTATCTACTTAATTTTTGGGCTCATGCCTATAATAATCTAGAAAAAAAGATGTACAACACGATATAGAATACATACATCAAGTGGGGCCTATGGTAAGAGGCCAAGGCTACACCTAATTTGTTCTGCACGTGTGGCACAGTGGACCATCTCAACTGCAACGCCCTGAAATTGGGGGGTCAAGCAGAAGCCCAACTCTCGAGTCTTAGCGCATCACTTATGCAACATAGATAATGATGATTAATTATTGTCTGTATTAGTGCCTTAAACATGAGTGAGATTATACCAAACAACATATCATACTCTAGAGACAGTTAAATTTTGCAAGTGGAAGACTGTGATAGATATATAACATACATAGATGTGTTTCCCAACCTCCAAAGTATGATGACATTATTGAGCTGAATAAATACATATTTCTTTCAAAAAATACAAAATGAAAAAATGTGACTGTCCAACTAATCATATATCCCTGTAATCCCGTCGATCAGAGCGGCTTACGTAAACCTGCCTGATAACTGTAAATATGAGAATTCCTCCGCATTGTCATAAAAGTCTGACTCGGCTTCATATGTTGCGCCAAAATCTGCATCTAAGACAGTCTGGTTGGTGTTTAAAACACCGTCCCAGAATGTAGGAGTGAGTGATCAACTCAGTTGAATTATGAAGCAAAGGTTAACATGTTATGAATTCAGTCAAGCAGTAATGATAAAGCAATACAACAATAAGGTCCTAAGTACTCTTATTAATGCAAGGATGGTATGTGTTAATGATGCATGCCCTTGCCTACACTCCCTCTAGCGATAACATCTTACGATCGCAACATGCACCCCTTCCTCTGTACACTTCCTCGCCAAAGCATCGTGCAATGCGATGCATGTTCGTGTTAGCCAAGTTCTTAATTAGACATATTCATACAGCAGGATTGGGAAGCTAAGGCACCTCCCTTTTTATCATAACCTAAACATCGATCCATCTAAGGTCGTTAATCCCAGTAGTCACATACGATAGATGGTTTCCAAGTCACTACAGAGAGGCTCGTCACCGTCAGCGTATGCCTAGTTTATACTCTAATTTACAACGGAAAGGCTCGTCACCTCAACGTAGTTTCTAGTGTATGCTTGAGGTCATTACGGGCTCGTCACCAGATCATAGGTTGACAGCTCGAATATAGTGTCCCATACCACTGTATTCAGCTCATGAGTCTGGGTTGCTCACTGGACACTACGAGGAGGCTCGTCACCCCAGTGTAGGCCGACAACACGATCACGGTGTCCCATACCACCATGCCTGGCTCATGAGTCTTAGTGGATCGAGGTAGCAAGGTTAAACGGGTTTTGCACTGGTAAGTTAGTACCTTAGATTCAAACAGTAGTATCCATACATGGTGAACATACATCGGGTCAATCGGGTTACTTGACAAGCTCGAATGGTACGAGCATACGTCGAGCCAATCGACATGGAGCGCGTAAGCACTCCACGTGGCCTAGCTACTACCAACAAATAGAGTACGACTCAGATTCATCGGGCGTGTCCATCGTGGTTAAGCAATTCAACTACCGTTCATAAACATTTATCAATTTCCTGGACTACATCGTAGCCCCAATCACATTTCAAACAATAGCAATCACATATACTAATCCAAAACAGCATGTGACAACTGAAATCAGATATAAATCTTATTTGAACAATTTAATAAACACATACTACACATATTATCATATATAAGCATTTCACCCATACAACACTGTAGACACCCCACCCAGGCTACATCTTGATAAGGCTAAGACTATTTGGGAACCATGACCATACCTTAAGCCAAATCCCTAATCTCAGCCTACACCAAACCCTAACCCAAAATCCCAACCTGCAGCCAGAAACCATAATCCAAACCGTTCAGCACACATCCAGCCCCGCCTATACCATATAGCCTAACCAGGACCCCTTAAATCCACTTGTCTGAGCTGCAAATCCCAAAAGATGACCTCCAGGTGAACCCGCACAATGTGCAAGGCCGACACACGTGAGCCTGGCCCGAACGAAGCCTGGAAAGTAGTTTGATTACCGCCTGAGGTACTTCGAGTGCCGCCCCTCGCGACCGGCATGCGGATAGTTGTTCCAGCGCCTAAAAGTCAACTTTCCTCTGAAATTACCCCCCCAGCCTTCACTATTTACCTTTTTACCACTCCCCATGGACAATGAGAGAGTGTCACGTGGCATTCCTCTCTCTATAACCAGCCATAGCTTGCCACCTCACCTTTTACCCCTCTCAAACCCCACAATTACCATAAGACCATTGGAGAAGGCTATAAATAGCTCTCTCCTCTTCACATTTGGAAGAACAACTCTTCACTTCCAATCCTAAGTGAGAAGGAGAGTGAGAGGGAGAGAGAGAGGAAGAGAGTGAGGGTGAGGAGATGCTCCCAAGCCTTCAAGTCCAGATTTTTCAACTATCTTCTTAGCCCACTCCTTACCTCTTAGCAATCCTAACCTCCCAACCTAGCCTAGCTAATCATGGTTCAACCCACATCCTAGCCTACTCAGAGATCAAGCTAAGGATGCATTTACATACAAGCATTCATCATGACATTTACTCCCTTCTCAACCCCCCCCCCCCCCCCCCCCCGCTTCTTCAGATCTCAAGTGAACGTATGCTCTGTGGCTTGCCGTACATCGGATCCCGTCACATAAAAAACTCCTAGTTTTCTAGCCTTTTTTAATCTTTGCATAACCATCATCACATCTGTCTTCTAGACACGCCGTTGGACGTATGCTCTGTGACTTGCTGAAATCTTGGATCTTATCACATCAGAAATTCACGTACATGCATAGTCCTATCCCGATCACATCACCCATCCCTTGAGATTGTTTCACCACACAAAGTAGAGACCATACGTTCTTACAGGCAGAGAGGGTGCCTAACACCTTCTCTGTTTATAACTGAGGTCCCTTATCCGGAATCCCAGATCACAGACCAGGAGTCAATTTAAGGTAGGGAAGTCTTTGGATTTCCCTTACCTTAAGTATTTTGTGGTTTTAGCCGACCGTGGGATTTCAAGATTTTTTTGGCTAGTGTCGACTCTAACATCCATAATCAGCCTATCACCCCCCTTAATCACACTATAAATATAAAATCAACGTGGGCACCGATTTTCAGTGTCTATAGAATAGCGACTCCACTAGGGACTTGATAGCTCGCACTAGCTGAGACTCGACTTGAAAGCGTGTTGTGTTCTAATCTCGAGGAAAATCATCATTTGCACTCATATAAAAAAAATAAAAAAAATTCCTTGGCTTGCACCTATTTAGGCATAGGTTTAAACCATGAACACCTGATCCCACGCAGTTATGACCTCTCAAGCTACCCATGAAGAAGAGCCGGCAGCTCACCTAGCTCTCAAAATATCAGCACCCGCACCTACATTAGCACCCACGCTACCATCACCATCGGCTCCAGTAGACCCACAAGCCAACACCACCATGCAAGAAATGGCCCAGAGTCTACGAGCAGTGCAAGAGCTGCTGCACCGCCTAGTGTCAAATGCCACACCAAACACATAGGCAACCCAACCTAGTGTACAAAATAGTTCACTCCCTCAGACTTCTTTTTCCTTCTCCCTCATTCCTCCAACAAATCCCTTGCTCTCCCTCCCAGAAGAGTGGCCATAAGATCAATAACAACCAGCAAACGGGAGCAACCCTCCCGCACATCTCTACTCAACACATCACAACAATCAGGTTACCACACAAGTTTCCCCTAACAGGAACTACCAACAAAAACTGGCAGATGCCCATGAAGGGGGCCAGTTTTGAGTCCAACTCACTCCCCCTAACTGGAGTAACATTTCAGAATTAGCAGATACCCCAGACGGGAGTCATTTCTGAACATCACACCCTCCTCTAAAAGGGAGTGGCGTTCAATTCCAGATACCTCCCGCCACCGGGAGTCCATCTTCTTTCCAACAACACCCCGCTCTCGATCCATATGAAGAAGAAGCAGCACAAACCCTATAGCAAGGGGTAAGATACCTGTAGCCAGGCAAGTCAAAAATCGAGGAACTATGAGAGTAATTACAAATGGTGCAAAATTAGTTCCAGAGATAGCAAGGAGTGGATCACCCATCCACTAAGTTCAGGGACCTTTGTCTCTTCCCAGATGCCCAGGTACCTCCGAACTTTGAGGTACCAAAATTTAAAAGGTATGATGGTAGCGGGTGCCCCACAACACACCTAAAAGTATTTTGTGGGGAACTCAATACGATAGCAGGGAATGATGGAGCCTTGATACAGCTCTTCCAGAAGTCCCTTAAGGGTGACACTTTGGATTGGTACACCTCGTTGGACAGCCATCAAATCAGAACTTGGGAAAAGCTCTCCCAGGCATTCATCGACAGATTCTCCTACAATCTGAACATGGTTCCAAGAAGGTCTGACTTGACTGCCCTGAGATAAAAAAGTGACGAATCATTGTCAGCATACGTGGGACGATGGCGGGCCATGGCAACCCAAATGAGAAACCCCATCAACGATGAGGACTAGATATCCATGATCGTACACTCTACAAATCCTAGCATTTCAGGATATCTAATCTCGTATCCATACGTAAACTTCTCCCAACTCATCCGAGTTGAAGAACAGGTGGAAGCCCGGATCAGAGCCAGAACCATTACTCCATGGCCACATCAGACCCCCTAGATCAAAAGAAACAAAGTCAAGGAGAAACTTGTAGGATATGGGAATGGAAATGACACTGTTCCTATACAGCGCACAATCGAGGTTAACAATATCGTCACTAACACTCAGGACAATCAGTACGCTCTGCAATCGAAGCCACAACAAGACAGGCAGTACCAGCCACAGTCCAATAGGCAGTACCAACCACAACAAGCCCAACAGGGATCAGGGACCACTATCCCAACAACAACAACAGCCTCGGGGGAATGCACCAGGTCCATACAAACATGCAATGTTAGGGAGGAAGTTCATCCCTTTAGCACAAACATACAATCAGGTTCTGACAATGTTAATACAAAAGCAACTCCTGACACCGTTCCAACCGTGACTTCCCCCTAACCCCTTATCGCCTGGATACAATGAAAATCAATACTGTACATATCATCAGGCTCCTGGCCATTTGACGGACCGCTGCTTCACTTTGAAACATGCGGTCCAAGATTTGATTGAAAGCCAGAAGATTGCAATCGCTTCATAGGTTAACAATGAGGCTCAGGCCAACATCCTCCAAAATCCCCTGCCATCGCACCAAGTAGGACCCAGTACATCAAGTACCTCTACCGTCAATCACATTGAAGAAAGGCAATCTATGTATCCCTCTTCGCATCATTCCATACAAGCAATCATGGCTGATACAGCAAATCGGACATGGGGTTACCAACATATGCCAACACCGGAGCCATAGTTTGTCCTTGAAGTAGCACCAGCAACACAACCCCTCATAGTTTTGGAAGCAGCACCAGCAGTTCAGCCACTCGTAACCATCGAAACCGCATCTAACAGGTCACACTTGCAGCATACAGTCCCCTAGGGGGCACACTCCGCACCAATACATCTAAAAATGTCAAATTCTGAACTTTTCATTCTCCCAATAGGTCTCCCTGATCTAGTCTTTCTAACCTTGCAAGGGGCACCCTCGGTTCAAGTTTCAAAATTCCTAATGCCTCACCAACTGGCACATGGCTAGAGGACCTCTCCCACACATCAAATGGAGGAAGAAAACTCCAGTGTCAAATCTCACCAAAGCTCGGTGGTACCTCAAGAGAAACCACCAAGTCTATCACAAACTGTTTCAGCCACAACCCCTCAGCCTCAGGAACCACTAATATACTTGGAAGGAAGGACGGTTCCGTCCTACAACCCGAAGGCAGTCCCA
The DNA here is from genome assembly GCA_037074715.1 of Magnolia kwangsiensis. Taxonomy (NCBI): domain Eukaryota; kingdom Viridiplantae; phylum Streptophyta; class Magnoliopsida; order Magnoliales; family Magnoliaceae; genus Magnolia; species Magnolia kwangsiensis. The sequence goes on from CM073578.1 coordinate 79,445,949, forward strand.
TGGCATTACCTAGAATGCGCTGAAGTGGGCAACAATGAGAGGTACTTCAGGAGAGATAACCAAAACCCAAAAGAAACCCGGAGAGTTTTGTCGAGAACTACTTGCAAAACTGACGCTGCTTTTGACATAGTAGCCCAACTCAAAACCATTCCCGCACAGATATCTATCTAAGAGCTCCTATGCATATATAACATCTCGAAAATCGGGGGTCGAGTAAAAACTCCACTCCCGAGTTCCAGAACATCACTTATGCAACATAAATATGTATGATTGAATGTTGTCTGTGTTAATGTATTAAACATGAGTGAGATTAATCCAAAACATCATATTATACTCTAGAGACCGTTAAATTAGCAAGCGGAAGACTGTGCTAGTATGTATAACATATATAAACTGTTGTATGTTTCCAGAGTGTGAACATGTTACCAGGTTATATACATACATATATACTTCAAAATAGAAAGAAAGAATATACATGAGTGCTCTAAAAATATAAAATGACAAGTGTTAAGGCATCTAATCAACCTCCCCGTAATCCCGTCAATCAGAACACGCATAAAGGAGGGATCCTCCTCATCATCATCAAGTCCAGCTCCGCTTCTCAAGCAGCGCCATCATCTGCAACCAAAATAGGGACTGGTGGGTATTCGAAAACACCATCCCGTAACGTGGGAGTGAGTGATCAACTCAGTGGAATAATAGAGCAGAGATTAGCATGTTCTCAAATCAATCATGTGATAATAGTAAAGCAATTAATCAAACATTCCTAAATACTGTTGTTAATGCAATATGACATGACATGATGGATGCCCTCACCGACGATCTCCCTCATACGGCACCATCTTACGCCCGCGGAATGCTTTCATCCCACAGTGCTCCACATCTTCCAGGCACATGCAATGTGATGGTGATATGATTACCGAGTTATTATTAGTCCATTCAAATAGCAGGATTGGAAAACTAAGGTACTTCCCTTATATCAATCCCAACACAGATCCTGTCTAGGGTCGTCACTCCTAGTAATCTCATACGATGTATATTTTGTAGGTTGCTGCAAGGGCTGCCAGGGCTGTTGCTCGCACTCGTTGCACTGCTCCCCCATCACCTTATCAATACAGGCCTACTGTACTCTCACTGCTACGGAAGGGTCCTCACCTCTCGTAGACTCAGAATACGTTCGCGGTCACTACAAAGGACTCGTCGCCTGATCAGTGTAGGCCGACAGCAAGAATATAGTGTCCCATACCACCATAATCTGCTCACGAGTCATAGGTGCTCACTGGTCACTACGGGGAGGTTTGTGGCCCCAGCGTAGTCCGACAGCTCGACCACGGTGTCCCATACCACCATGCCTGGCTCATGAGTCTTTATGGATCAAGGTACCATGGTTGACAGGGTTTACAATGGTAAGTTCAGTATCCTAGGTTCAAGCAGTTATGACTCATACAGGGTGAACATACAATGGCCAGTCGGGTTACTTGACGGGGCTCGACTAGCACGAGCGCATCTCAAGTCGAACGATATGAAGTGCGTAAAATACCTCGTGTGGCCTAACCACTGCCGCCAACTCCAAAACACGGCTCGCGTTCATCGACGCGTCGTTCGTGGCAAAGATAAGCCAACCACGAATTTACTCGGTTGCCGACTGCCTGGACTAGGTATAGTCCCAAACATTTATGAATTCACATCAGCAATCATATAAGAGTAATGGAAATGCATTACAACAATGTGAACATGTTAACACATGTTATAACATACAACTTAAGTAAATCATCGATCACATGCATTTCTTACATATGATGAAATCATACAACTTAGCCAACATGATGAAAATCATTTACATCAGCATATTATTTGAGAATTCAATCTCAAACTAATTCATAAGACCATTTAATTCAATACATACTAATATAAACATTTATACCAACACTTAGTCTACACACTTAAGTCTACATAGTGTATGTCGACTCAAAGTGTGCATTTGGGCGAATCTCTTCGCCAAACAGATTATGCACGCATTCCTAATATCCTAAGGTGATAAAAATCCATGTCAATCATTTTAGCAAAATATGGATGTTTACAGTATTTCCTACAAATGACTAAAATGCCCTAAATCCCATATTTTCCGTCTGCTTACGAAACAGGAAACGGACAGCATGTTGTACATGTCAAACGGTGTTGTCATCGATAATCTACTATTAAACAACATTGAAAGCGTTGAAAACATCCAATCAAAGCGTCTAAAATCCGCACCTTTCACTTTATATATGTATCGTTTCGAACAGAGCGTATACGATTCATCTACGGCGATCAGGCGACCTAATACACAAGCTACATAAGCTACATCGCTAATGGAATTGACGGAAGCTTAAATCAGCAAGTGTTGAAGGTTTTCCTTACCTAGAAGTGCGTTGGAATCACCGGGAAAGTGATTGGGATATGTCGCTTAAGCACGTACAGCAGCAGCAGCAGGTGGCAGGAAAATTCCTCCCACCATCTCTCATAAACTCTCACTTTTTCTCTCACTCTGCTAGGGTTTCTAGAAAATTCGGATGGGTGAGAGAAGTGAGGGTTTAAACCCCTTTTATAACCTTATTTCTTTCCAAATTAGGCTTGGGAACCATATTTACTTGAGGTCTAACCAATTCGGGGCTGTTCTAGTCCAAAAGAGCATTTCTGGAGGTCCCCTGGCCAAATGCGGTCGGACTTAAGCTCATGCATATTAGATCTAGCACACATCAAGTTTTCAGTCCGGTAGGGTTCGCAGATCGCACGTGGCGGTCCAGTTTCAGTTCAGCGGTCATCGCACCTAGATCAGGTCTACAAGTCTTAAGATATGAAATAGAAATTTTTCCTGATCCGAGGGTGTAATTTGGCTGAATTCTGATGGTCAGAACGCTTAATACTAACGCGTCAAGTCACGTGCCAGATTTGAATTAAAATTTTCAAATCTAACCCTATTCTCACTCTCTTCACTCCAGGCTCAATGAAATAGCCTCTGAACGTCGGTTGGCCTTAATTTTCGAAACGATTGTCAAGTCCAGCTAGGCGGTCATAACGGTCTAAGATTGTAGGTATCGGACTTTCGACGCGCAGTCTAGATCCAATACAAAGTTTCAAAGAGCTCCAGAGAGCAAACGGGTTTAGAGTTTGATCCAAGGTTTTAGGATATTATAGCATCATTGGTTCTACAAGTTTTGGGTCTTGTAGAACGTATTTAAAGCGATCAGGGATAATTTCACAGCTACACTAGCGTAGCACTAGCTAACTTGTGCTTAGTTTCTAAAGGAATTAATCCTAAGTGATTTCTTTAGCTATGGATTTGGTTCTGAGCAGTTACCAATGTGTTTTGGTTGAACCATTGCCTAAGGACGTCTAATCCCAGGTTGGCAAAAATCTGGGGTGTTACAGCATATCAAGATCACATTGAGAAATCTTTACAAAGACCTTGAATGATGCCCATATCTCCCCTGACGTACCCCCCAAAATGATGGCAAGTATGATTGGACAACTCCTCGCACCACGAGCCATCACTTTCTCTGATAATGAATTACCACCTGAGGATCACAAACACGGGTGCTCACTAAACATAGTAGCCTGCCACAAGAATTTCAAGATCTCACTCGTACTCATTGATAATGGATCCAGTTTCAACGTTTGCCCTCTAAGGACTGCCGAACGGTTAGGGATAAAACCGTCTTCTTTCAGGCCCAGTACCATGAGTGTCATTGCTTTCAATAATTCCTGAAGGCAGGTCAAGGTAAAAATCGATATTGAGTTACAAATCGGACCAGACCTGACCCTTGTCACATTCCAGGTCATTGACATCCTTGCCTCGTTTAACCTTCTGTTGGGGTGGCCGTGGCTCCATGCTGTTAGAGCCATTTCCTCAACCCTCCATCAAAGGGTTAAATTCCCTTCAGGAAATCGAATCATCTCAGTGTTGGCCAAACCAGAAACTGTCCTGCCAATGACAGTTAATATCCCATAAACTGACATTCCTGTGATTGACGTTCAACACGCGGAGGGGGATGTACCATATCACAGCTTCGAGTTCGAAGTTATAAATTCAATCGCAAATCCTTGCCCTCTCACTGTTGAACATGTCATTCCCCTTACTGAATGACTAATCTGGAATTACCGTACCGAGTTCCACGAGAAAGGTATAGTAGTAAAACCGTCACGTGCTAACGTACAAAGACAGGGACTGAGATATCAACTAAAATCAGAGGATCAAGTTGAAAGGCCCAAGAGGGGGCAACCATCTAAGTGTACACCCATCAAGTTCATCAAGGCTGGGACAGTTTGTGAAGACACAGTGATTCCCCTTGAGGACCACCTCCAGGGCTCCAACTCTCTGAACATTCCCACCCGGAGTCCATCTGGCTACCAATAAGGTGGGACAAGATTCTCAAGGCATCAAAAGCACATATGACGTAAGGGGTAGAACCCCCAGACCCATCACATGAGACAAGGGGCATGAAAAATGATCTGCCCATAGAGGACCTAGAGCCGAGAGTGTCTCTTATAGGAGATATAGGAGAGACGCCCATTTTCGCTCACAGTCAAGGGAGCATGTCCCAACCACCAGCTCAGCGACACAAGGGGCAGAAGCAACCCATCCACTGGATTGATAAAGGAAAGTGGCTCACCCTTGACTGGACAAACGTCAAAGCCCCATCATAAGAGGAGCCAGAGGAACCAGAAGAACTTCAACTCCTGGGCGCAGAGATCGAATCAGATTCCGACTCTGAGCCCAGCCTAGCGGACATCATGGTCATCGGGACAGATGACCCCACAGGAACACACAAGTCAGGATAATGGGATTGGAAGGGGGGAAGAATCACCATGGACAGCTGTCCCCCTAAAATCGAGTCCGTTGGTGAACCCTCCATGGATGCCGACCTAAAAAAAAATGTCAATATAAATAGCAATTGATACCCCGGATTAGGACATGACCAATCTTGGTTCACAACACTGTCCTGTTCGGGACCCCTAGGCAACACAAAAAAATTAAAAAATTTTCAAAACACAAAAACATCATATATTCCCAAAAGTACAAAAAAATTAAATATTTCTCAAAACCACAAAACATCAGAAAATTTTCAAAATACCAAAACAATAGAAAAACTTTCAAAAACTACTGTGCCAAATACCTCACACACATGGCAAGTGTTTGAGGACGACTCTTATGATTTTTATCTAGAGTTGGACTTCGAGCTCATGGGTTTGGATGAAACGCTGGATGAGGGAAATGATGATACAGATCTCGAACTCGAGGGTTCTCTTAAAAAATTTGAAACAAAGGCCAATGTTGTGGCAGACGATTTTGAAATTGTGAACTTAGGGTCAGCGAAACTCCCTAGAGAGGTGCGCATCAAAAAATCTCTGTCCCCGGAATACAAGCAGAGGATGATGAAGTTCCTGAGACTGAGGTTATCAACTTTGCCTTCTCGTACTAGAACATGCCAGGGCTCGATGAAGATTTGGTAGTGCACCACTTATCAACAAAGCCAGACATAAAGCCTATCAAACAAAAGCTGCAGAGAATGAAGCTAGAATGGGCCCTAAAGGTCCATGATGAAGTCATTAAGCAATACAACGCGGGGTTCATGGTAGTCTCCAACTACTCGGAATGGCTCACAAACATCGTACCAGTGCTAAAGAAATATGGAAAAGTTAGAATGTGCATCGACTTCAGGACCTCAACAAAGCGAGCCCTAAAGACGACTTCCCTCTGCCTCACATCGACACACTGGTAGATAATACTGTTGGACATAAGATCTTCTCTTTCATGGATGGTTTCTCCGATTATAACCAGATCAAAATGGGCATTGACGATCATGAGAAGACCTCTTTCATCACACCATGGGGAACTTTCTGCTATCGGGTTATGCCCTTAGGGCTGAAAAATGCTGTAGCTACATATCAGCGAGCCATGACTGCCTTGTTCCATGACATGATAAACAAGGAAATGGAAGTCTATATGGATGACATGATCGTCAAGTCTCGTACGATCGAAGGACACTTTAACGACCTTTCAAAGTTCTTCGACAGGCTAGAGAAGTTCAAGCTCTGACTCAATTCACAAAAATGTGTCTTCGGTGTAACCGGAGGCAAGATGTTAGGCTTCATCATCAGCGAGGATGGCATCCGAGTAGACGAAACCAAGACTAAGGCAATCATTGAAATGCCGCCACCCAAAACTAAAAAAGAAATTCAGAGCTTCCTTCGGCGGATCCAGTATATCAGTCGATTCATCGCACAGCTCACTCCGGTTTGCGAGCCCATATTCAAGCTCCTGCGGAAGAACTCACCAAAAGAATGGAATGATGACTGTCAAGCGACCTTCGACAAGATTAAAAGGTAACCACCAAATCCTCCAGTGCTCATGCCGCCCACTCCAGGTCGGCCATTGCTGCTATACATCTATGTCGCAGCAGAAGCAATCGGATGCGTCCTTGGTCAACACGACGATACAGAAAGAAAGGAGCAAGCGATCTACTATCTAAGCAGGCGATTCACGAGCTATGAAACCAAATACTCTAGCTTAGAAAAGACGTGCCTCGCTCTAGTCTGAGCAACACAACGACTACGACAGTATATGATCACCCATCCGGTCCTTCTGCTTGCTCGTGTGGACCCGTTGAAGTATTTGTTCGAAAATCCAGCATTGATAGGCAGGATCACGAAATGGCAGCTACTTCTTTCTAAGTTTGACATCACCTATGTCACTCAAAAGAAAATTAAGGGGCAAGCGCTGGCTGATCATCTAGTAGCACATTCTCTGCCTGATTATCAACCACTGAAGACCTTCTTCCCTGATGAGGACATCCTCCTGATTGAGAAAGAAAGGCAGGAGAGTGGATGCTCTTCTTTGATAGATCTGCAAACTCGAAAGGGAGTGGAGTAGGTGTCATACTCTACTCTCCCGAAGACATCCCAGTTCCCAAATCCAGGAGGCTACCATTCTAGTGCACTAACAACGTAGCTGAGTATGAAGCATGTATCGCTGGTCTAAGAGAAGCTATAATCCTCAATGTAAAGAAGTTACGGGTCTTCGGGGACTCGCAACTCATCATCAATCAAACGAACGGTGATTGGAAGACCAAGGATGAAAAGCTGATCTCGTATCACGTTTATCTGGAGAATTTAATTGAAGAGTTTGAAGAAATCTCATTATCTTACATGCCCCGAGTCAAGAATCAGTTCGCAGATGCTTTGGCTACCCTTGCCTCGATGCTGGAGATTCCAAGGGGAGTCGCTGAATGGGAACTCACCGTTAAATTTCAGGAGGAGCCCACATTCTACCTGCAGATCGATGAGATTGAGCCACCCTCGAATGATCAGTCGTGGTACACAGACATCAAGGAGTTTCTTGAGCACCAGAAGTACCTAGAAGGAGCAACACCATCTGACCGTCATGCAATCCAACACCTATCAGTGCAATTCGTCATCGCTGGGGGCATTCTTTACAAGCGATCCTTCAATCAAGTCCTTCTCCTCTTTGAGGATGAAACAGAAGCAACGCACGTCATGTTAGAAATTCATGAAGGACTATGCGGCCCACACATGAATGGGCATATGATGGCAAAAAAGATCTTGTGACTTGGCTACTATTAGCTCACGATGGAAACAGATTGCTGCAAGCACGTCAGTAAATGTTTCAAGTGTCAGGAATATACAAATCAGATCTATGCCCCTGCTTCTGAACTCTACAACCTGACATCACCATGGCCCTTCTCTGTATGGGGGATAGACATCATCGGCAAGATTAGCCCTAAAGCTTCAAATGGGCATGAATACATCCTGGTGGCGGTAGACTACTTCACCAAATGGATAAAGGCAGCATCCTACACCAACATCACAACATCTCATGTGGTCAAGTTTATTAAGAATAACATCATTAGCCGTTATGGGATTCCTCAGGCCATTATTACTGACAACGGTACTCGGGTCTTTGTACAGATTTTTTCAAGGCATTACAATCTACCCCCCTTAAAGAAAAATTTCATCTTCAAAATTTGTACCTTTTCATACTCCTCAAGAATATGAGGGTAGTTCTTTCAGACCTAGGCTTCTGTTTTCAAAGTAGCCTCTTCCTCAGTATGGTGTGTCCACATTACCTTCACAAGTGGAATCACCTTACTGTGCAACACTTGCTCCTGCCTATCTAGAATACGCGTCAGTCGTAGTACATAAGTAGTATCTTCACTTAATTGTACCTACTCTCATCTAATAATGTGTGTAGGATCTGGAACGTACTTCTTCAGCATATACACATGAAATACGTTATGCATGCCTACGAGCGGTGTGGGCAAAGCCAGGTGATATGCTACCACCCCCACTCGATCTAGTATTTAGAATGGGTCAATAAATCTCAGCGTGAGCTACCCCTTCTTTCCAAACCAAAGAACTCCCTTTATTGGGGAAACCTTCAGGAATACATGGTCCCCAACCTCAAACTCTAGCTGTAGCCGCCTCATATCGGCGTGGCTCTTCTGTTTACTCTGTGCTGCTAGAAGTCGACGCCTGATAATGTCGATCTTCTCTAAGGTCATTCGAACTAACTCTGGAAAAATCAGGCTCTTCTCGCCAACCTCTGCCCAGCAATGCGGTGCCCGATAGGGACGCCCATACAATGCCTCATAGGGAGCCATGTCAATACTCGCCTGAAGATTGTTGTTATACGCGAACTCTGCATAAGGAAGACAGTCGTCCCAACTGTCCTTGAAATCTAGCATACAAGCTCGTAGCATATCCTCCAATACCTGATTTACTCGTTCCGTCTGCCTGTCAGTATGTGGGTGGAACGCAGTACTAAACTTCAGTTTCATACTCATCGCTTCCTGGATACGAGTCCAGAAGATAGATGTAAATCGCGTGTCTCAGTTCGACACGATCTCCATAAGAACTCCATGCAGACGTACTATCTCCTTGATGTACAGCCTGGCCAAATCGTCTGCTGAGTTCGAAACTCTAATAGGGAGAAAATGAGCCGATTTCATCAACCGGTCAACGATCACCCATATGGAGTCATGTCCTTTCCTCATCTTCGGCAGCCCTGAGATGAAATCCATAGAAATGAAATCCTATTTCCACTCAGCCATGAGCATGGGCTGAAGCAGTCTAGGAGGTCGGCGATACTCTGTCTTGACCTGCTGACACGTGAGACAATGGGACACATACTCTGCTATGTGGGCCTTCATGTTGTCCCACCAATATGAGCACTTTATGTCTCAGTACATCTTCATACTACCAGGATGCATTACCAACTTTGAATTGTGAGCAGCCTCGAGAACTTCCTCCTTCAAGACCGAGAGGTTTGGGACGCATAGGCAGCCATGGTAACGTAAGCCCCCATCTGTACCAACGCTCCATTCCGAGTCTTCATTGTCACTCGCCTGCTCTCTCATCTTAACCAATCGCTCATCATCTTTCTGAGCCGCGATGATCCTATCATCAATAAGTGGCTGCACACAAACATGTGCGACACTCTTAAACGGTTCCTCCATCGTGAGCTTCTGCTCAAAACCACGCACAAACTCCACCATTTTTCATTCCTCGATCATCAGCGGTGCCACAAATTCTATCACCTTCTTACGGCTCAACGCGTCTGCCACAAGGTTGGCCTTGCCAGGATGGTAGGAGACGTCGAACTTGAAGTCCTTCAAGGTTTCCATCCATCGTCGCTGTCTCATATTCATATCTCGTTGCGTGAATATGTATCTAAGTCTCTTGTGGTCCTAAAAGCACTTGAACTCCTCTCCGTAGAGGTAATGTCTCCAGAGCTTCAGTGCAAAGATGATGGCCGCTAACTCCAGGTCGTGTGTAGGGTAGTTCTCCTCATGTTTCCTCAACTGCCTCGAGATATAGGCAATCAACCTATCCTTCTGCATAAGGACACAATCCAAACCAACGTGAGACGCATTAGTGTATATCGTATACTTGACCCTTTGCTCTGACAATACTAGCTCAGGGGCGGACGTCAACTTGTCCTTCAGCTCCAGGAAAGTTACTTCAGCCTTTTTATTCCAATCAAACTTGAGATCCTTCCGGGTCAACTGAGACAAAGGTCTGGCTATGTAACACCCTGAATTTTTTTCAACCTGGAGTTAGACGTCCTTAGGCAATGGGTCAACCATATCACTCTCAAAGATCAATTCTAAAGTCTAGAAATCACTTTTTAACCCATTTCCTTCAAAATCTCACCTTTCACCACTTCATTCTTCAAATTTCTCCAAGTACTTTCATATTAGACATAATCCTAAAGTTTAAAAGGTGAAGAACTATACTTAAACTAAAACTTACTGTAAATGTTACGTACACGCATAAAATAGGATTTTGACTATGGAATTCTTGGAATATCATGATGTAGATAGGTTATTTGGATGGATTAGCTTCTTATACCCTAAAAAAATATATTGTACATCGCATAACTCATTTCGGTTTGCAAATGAGACTCGATAAACGCCTCGATAGACTCGTGGGCCCAAACGACTCAATTCATGGGGATCCAAGGTGGGTCCCACATGTTTTCGGCATCCCTGGGGGGTGAGGACCTCGCGCCTGGGGTGATCCCATGCCAATTTAGTTAGTGGCCGGTGAGGACCTCGTCGATTCGGCGAGCCCTCGCCGATCTTGTCCGTACAGCGGTCAGGCAGGCCAGTTTCTACATTTTTTTTACACATTTTATCAAACTTTGAAAAACCATATATCCTTCGTTATAATCTGATTTAGGTGATTCAAAAATTAGATTGAAGCTAAATGAGTCTAGTTTTATATAAAAATATGTGAAAAATATAATAAAATATTTAATATAGTTTAAAGTAGGTCTTTATGAGCAACTATCCGATAATCACTTGTTGGATAGCTGCTACTTCTGGAATTTTTAAAATTTTTTTACAACTCAAAATCTTTTGAAATTTAGTGGAGATTGGGTAAACTTGATGATGAACCACTAGAAAATAATTAAAATAATATGATAACTAGAAGTGCCCAAAATGGGGCATAGAATGGCCCTAGGACCGTATTCTGCCATAATTATGCTAGAATTATGTTAAGTACCAAACTGAATACTCAGTAGAATTAACTTAAACCACTTTAAATATGAACTACAAGACCTAAAATGAGTAGGACTGCTAACGCTATGTTACCTAAAAACCTAAGATCAATCTCTAAACCCAGTTACTCTTGGGAGCATCGTGAAACTTCGTATCGGACCTGGACCGCATGTCAAAAGTCTGATAGCGATGAACTTAGACCATTATGACCTCCTAGTTGGACTTGACTATTATCTCGAAAATCAAGCCCAAACGATGTCCTGTGACTGTTTCCTTGAGTCCGGAGTGAAGAGAGTAAGAAAGTGAAGATTTTTAGAAAATTAAATATATTTTTAAGTAATCTGGAACGGTTCACTTGCGCATTATTTTTAAGCATTCTGACCATTATATTTTGACCCAAATTCACCCTCGGATCAGGATAGGTGGCCATTACATGTCATAACACTTGTGGCCCTGATCGAGTTTCGGTGACCGCTGAACTGAAATTGGTCTGCCACGGTCGATCTGGAAACCCGACAGGACTGAAAACTTAGCTTGACCTAGATCCAATATTAGAGAGCTTAAGTTTGACCGCATTTAGTAACAGGACCTCCAAAAGTGCTCCGTTGAGACAGAACAGTCCATATTTGGACATAACCTAAGTATACCATGGCCCTGAGTCTAATTTGGAGAGTTTTGGGCCTATATAAGGACCTTAAACCCTCACTCTCTCACCCCATACGAATTTAGGAAAACCTAGGAAAGAGAAGAGAGAAAAGAGAGAGAAAGTGTGAGAGAAGTGGGAGGATCTTCCTGCTATCCTACCCTGCTATCCTACGTGCTTAACCATCACAATCTAATCGCTTTCCCGGTGACTCCGGCTTCGTTCCTAGGTAAGAAAACCCAAACCCTAACTTGTTTTGATGCTTAGAATAGTCTAAGTGATGTTGTAGCTAACCTATTTAATGCCTTAGGTAATCTATTCGCCGTTGACAAAGACTTATCATCTGAATCACATCCGTTATGCGTTTTCTGGTTTAAGGTGCGGATTATATACGTTTAGGTTATGATTTTCAAGACCTTCAATGTTAAGTAATGATTTATTCTTGCCTAGGATGCTATTTCACATGTATAAAGTGTTGTCCGTTTCATTTTTCAGTTATACGTTAACTATGTTGAATATACTGTATTCCTCATATTTGTAGAAAATACCGTATACATATGAAATTTGGATTTGAGTTTGCCATGATTAAATGCCGTCTACGTATGCTAGATGTATGTGTAACAACTCCTAGGCTAAAGGTTTAGCCCAAATACATGATATACCAACATACGATATGTATTTAGTATGTGTAGCCTAAGTGTTTGATAAAATGGCTGAATAAGAAAATGCATGTTGTAATGTATTTACTGAGGATGTTGAGATATGATCCTCAATCCCCTTATGCATAGTTACAGTTTTCTCTATGTGACTCATCTCACTACTATGTGATTCATGGGCGAATTACCTATATATGATAACATGTCTAATATGTGTTTGTTGACATATTTGTATGCATAAGGAATTTGATACTATGATTGCCATGATTAATTGTCGTTATTACATGATTGTTATGTATGCGACAACTCCTTGGCAAAGGGATTTTCCCTAATATGCTATATGGTCGACATACGTAATGTATGTTGAATAGTATAATCTAAATGTTTGTATAAATGCCTAAGTGAGTTAGTAGTTAGTAAGAGTGTGATTGCTAAGGTTGTTAAGATATGAATCTCAATCACAATACTTAAGTATATGATTTTCTCCATGCATTGTGTAACTTAGATTATTTGTATTAACTGTGCATATGATTTCCTTCATGAATTGATTAACTTAGATAAATCATGTTAAAGGTGTATATGATATCTTCCATGTACTATATTTACATTTAAGTTATACTTCATGAATGTCCACATGATTGTAGGATATGCCTCATATGCCTGTTATGGAATTTGTATGTGATTGGGGCTGTGCTACAGTCCAGGTAATTGGTAATCGTTCTATAAATAGTGGTTGAGGTCATTTTCGCCACGTAGGATGAGTTTAATGAATTTGAGTCGTACTTGGGATGTTCACAGTGGTTAGGCCACATGGAGTGCTTATGCATTCCATATCGTTCAACTCAATGTGCGCTTGGCCTAGTTGAACTTATCAACTAACTCGATTGACCGATGTTTGTTCACCATGTTTGATCGCTACTGTTTGAATCTAAGACACCGAGCTTACCAGTGAAACTCCTGTTAACCGTGGTACCGTGATCCCCTAAGACTCATGATCCGGGCATGATGGTATGGGACACCGTGGTCATGTTGTCGGCCTATGCTGGGGCCACAAACCTCCCCGTGGTGACCAGTGAGCACCCTACTCTGAGCAGATTATGGTGGTATGGGATACTATATTCTTGCTGTCGGCCTACACTGATTGGTGAAGAGCCCTCTGTAGTGACCTTGAGTCTCTCCTGACACTGCATAGGGACGACGAGTACTGTTGTAGTCTTGAGGATATAAGTAGGCCTGTATTGATAATGTGATGGGGGAGTGGTGTAACGATTGCGCACAACAGCCCTGACAGCCCTTGCAGCGACCTAGAACCGTAACATCATATGGGATTCCCTAGGACTAACGACCCTAGAATGGATATACGTTGGGAAATGATACAAGGGAGGTGTCTTAGCTTCCCAATCCTGCTGTATGAAAAGGACTGCCTTATCATTACTGCTTGATTGAATTGATAACATGTTAACCTTTGCTGTATAGTTTCCACTGAGTTGATCACTCACTCCCACGTTACGGGACGGTGTTGGCCACACCAACCAGTCTCTATTTTAGTTTCAGATAATGGCGATGCTTGCTAAGCAGAGCCGGACTTGATGATGATGAGGAGGATTCCTCCTATATGCAGGTTCTGATCGACGGGGTTACAGGGTTACTGATTTGATGCCAATACACTTGGTATTTTGCCTTTTATTTAAACATCTATGTATATTCTTTTCTTTCCATTTTTGGAGTATACATATATTTAGTTAACCTGGTAACATGTTCACACTCTGGAGACTTACAAACAATTATACATTTTATATATTTATGACAGTCTTCCGCTTGTGAAATTTAACTGTCTCTGGAGTACGATATGCTGTTTTAGCTTAATCCACTTCATGTTTTATGCACTCATACAACTGACATTCATCCATCATCAAACATGCATAAGTGATGTTCTGAAACTCGGGAGATGAGTTTCTGCTCGACCCCCGATTTTCAGGGTGTTACAGGCTATCTTGGAGAAGTCCCGAATGAATCGTCGATAGTAGGCAACAAGTCCTAGAAAACTCCTCACCTCAGTAACTGAACCGGACTGCTCCCAGTCCTATACTGTGGCTACTTTAGCCAGATCCACAGCTATTCCTTCCTTGGACACCACATGTCCCAGGAACTTGACTTCTTCCTTCCACAAGTCGCACTTATTGTACTATGCAAACAACTGGTTATTGCTGAGAGTATCAAAGACTGCTCACAAGTGCTCCTCGTGATCTTCTTGACTCTTGGAGTAAATCAGGATGTCATCTATAAACACGACGACGAATCAGAAAAAGTATGGTCGAAAAACCTTGTTCATCAAGTCCATGAACACGGCCGATGCGTTCGTAAGGCCGAACGACATCACAAGAAACTCATAATGTTCAAAACTAGTTCTGAAAGTTGTCTTCTACACGTCCTCATCCCTGACACGCAACTGATGATACCTTGACTATAGATAGATATTTGAAAAGTACTATAACCCCTTCAACTAGTCAAACAGATCATCTATCTTGGGCAGAGGATATTTGTTCTTCACCGTCACCTGGTTCAGCATATGATAATCAATACACAACCACAATGACCTGTCCTTCTTCTTTACAAATAACATGGGTGCCCCCCAAGGAGACACACTAGGTCGTATGAAGCTAGCCTTTAATAGGCCATCGATCTGCTTTCTTAGCTCCTCCATCTCACATGGAGGCATGTGGTAAGTCGGTAGTGAAATGGGTGTCACACCAGGCACTAGATCAATGGTAAAATCGATCTAGCACCAAGGAGGTAATCTAGGAATCGTTTCTAATACATCCTTAAAATCCTGAACCACTGGCGTATCCCCCAATGCTGGACCATCAATACTCTCTAATAGAGAAGCATAACAACTTAAATGGGAAGGGTGACTGACCTGAACAGGGAAAGTAAAATCTGTGCCCTCAAATCCATGGGCTATCACCACCCTAGCCTCACAATCGATCTCTGCTCGCATCTCAGTGAGCCAATCCATACCGAGAATAATGTCGTAATGTTACAAGGGGATGACAATCTGGTCAACCAGCACCATCCTGCTCCCTAAGTCTATCGAGCAACCCTCACAAACCCTGGTAACGTCAGAGAAAGTTCCTGTAGCAGTGAGGACCCTCACTCCCTTAGTAGGAGCAGTGTCTAGCCCCAGTCGCTTGACTGCCATGCATGATATAATGGAGGTAGTGGACCCGATGTCCACCAATAAGAAGACTGGAGTACCTTGGACATGAGTCGTGACCTCAAAAGCCATCGGTTCTGCATCTACTAGCTTGGATGTCCCCACTATAAGTGAATGCACCCAAGGCTACTGTTGATGGTTCGACTATAGTACCATAGGCCGTTGAGGTAGCCTAAAATGAGGTGCAGGACCACAGAGGTGGAGTCACAATCGTCTGAGGAAGCGGGCGATTGATCCTCTAAGGCGACGAGAGCCCATTGTCCCTTATCTTGGTGAAACAGTAGGTATCTGTGTGACCCAACCTCTTGCAGTAAGTGCACCACAAGTTTGGTCACCTCACAGGGGCTGGTGGAGTCGTGAGCTTAGGAGGGGAGTCTGCACAGGGCCTCTTGCCAAGGAACGACCTGCTTAGAAAATCCAATCACGGCCTAGGAGCCATACGCACATGAGTGCAGGATAATCTATCCCCATCTTGCTCAGCTCGAAGAACCATACCCACTAGCTCAGCATAAGTGAAAATGCTAGCGCAATACATCTTCGAGCGTATCTTGGGTTGCAGGCCCTCTGAAAATCACCTCATCCGCATCGGTTGGTCAGTTAATATCAATGGAGTATACCTAGCCAACTCTGTGAATCTGTTCTTGTACTCTACAAGAGACACCCCTCCCTGATAAAGGTGAAGGAACTCACTTTCCTTCTCTTGCCGATACGTGAGAGGAAAGTACTTCCCATGGAAGTGTGTCTTGAAGGCCTCCCACGCCCATACGTATCCGACAGCGATGGTCCGAAGGACGCTGTCCCACCAAAGGCTGGCCTCCTTCTCGAACATATAGGTGACTAGCTCCACCTGCTATGCCTCAGTGTAGTGTAGTGGCCTCAGCATCTTAGAGATGTGGTCGAGCCAATACTTGGCCTCCTAGGTTCTGTGAGTACCTGCAAAAGTAAGAGGTCGAAAGAGCTGGAATCACTCAAATAGGCTACTAGTGCTCATATTACCCACAGGCTGCACAAGAGGTGCATGTGGGACTACACCCATGCTCTGGGCAAAGACCCCCACAATGGTGGCCAAAAATTACTGTTGTTGCTGCATCAGTAGCATCATCTGCTCCAACCTATAGTAGGAGGAGCAGACTGAGGCACGTGGGGCGTCGAAGTAGATGCACAGTTCTGCTCAGGAACTGATGGTGCAACAGGTGTATGCCCATTAGTGTGCCAGTAGCCGGCTGAGGATCCGACATATTATCATGAGTCGAACTTATACTGGGGTCTATCTGGCTATCGCTCAGAGGAGGTGCCCTGTCAATCAAATCGCCAAGAGTGAGACGTGTCGTACTCTGTGTGGCTTTAAGTGGTATTCCCTATATACAACATAGGGTGCAACCCAAGTCAGATTCAGCATACTCACAAACTCAACTACACAACATGAATAAATAGCTTAAAGGAACTTCATGCATTTCATTTAACAAAATTGTCACAATACATGAGATATAACGTTATATGAATCATGACAGAAGATGCATGTGAGCTAATCTAAACAAGGTTTCACACACTAAAACCTACGTACCAATCTACCACATTACTATGCCTATTAAGACTATTCATAGAAACAAATAAAGAAACACACATAAAACAACTAAAAAGATGACTACATGTGTGACTAGTCATCAGAATCCGACGATGGTGGAGGTGCAGCCTGATCTTATACACAGCACAGGAAAACCCTCAAGGTACGAGACACCTTCTTGAATTTTCATTTCATGAAGGCCTCATTCTCTTCAAGCTTTCGCCTTACTTCAGTCCGGGTCTCCTGAATCTCCTGCCTCAAAGTGGCTTGGCCCTTCTCAAGTTGAGCCAAGCGGGCTTCCCTGACAACTCGATCACTATCGTGCACCTGAGTAGTAGGAGGAGAGCCCTCATCGGAGCCTGGGTCCTCCTCTTCCTCATCCCCACTCTCGCCTTCTTCAGTCCTTCCTCTTACTCATCTCCTTCCTCTTCACTCTCTATCTCGTCCCCATACTCGTCAAGTTGGGCTTGATGTTATCGAGGGCCAATCTTCATGTTGTTGAGCATAGTCTCATTAATGTAGTGAATCGGCGCATGGTCATCCATGTTAAGTCTATAGGTGAACTCTCGAGCAATCTTGCATATGAGTCGGCTTAATGGAAGTGAGATATCATTCCTGGGAGAATGCACCATTTGGACTATCTGCGGTAGGGTGAACGTAGGCAAACATAACTTGTCTCCTTGCCCAGCTCGATACAGGAAATCTACCATCAATCGAGTGCATTCAGTATTGTTACCCTACTTGGGTTACACGTTATACGTGAATATGTGGTGAAGCAAGAAAAAATCATCCGTCATCTCCGATGCCAGGAGGCTTCTGCCTTCCTTCCAATGAGCTAATCAGCTATAGAGGTAGTACGTGTGGTGATCTCTTTCTCGCGTAATCTTGAGAGGCTTACCGCTAGCGTGCACCTCTCCACATAAAATTCCCATGATCCAGGATACCAAATTCACATCAATGGTTGCTTCCCGCCTTCCAAATAGAATCTTGAACTGTAGAGGCTCTAACGATGGGTCCCGTATATATGAATAGAAGGCTCGAACCGTGTTCTCATATGCGTGAGACTCACCCTCGAATATGGGACCCCATCCAGCATCCAGTAGGTGCTCCATCATTGGATACAACCCAAATAGCTTCTCATCTACATGAGCCTCAAGCACAACCCTACGACCACCAAAGCGACCGTGTTCAAAGCCTGTCGGTAGAACTTGCTCAAGCAGGAGTCATGGATCGAGCTCCCTCTTTGACCTTCGCTCTTGGGTGATGCTTAAGCTAGCTTCGGCGCCCGACTTCTTCCTCAGACGGGTAGGGCGGCTAAGCCAAGCTTCATCCGCAGGAGCTCTCTTCTTCCCCATAAGGGAAAGAATCATGGAGAGAGAGAAAATGGCTGCCACAAGCTCAAAAGGAGCCATGAAAACCCAAATAGCTTTATAGTGGAGGTAGATTTGGGGCTCTTGAAAGGAGAGACATAAAGCCATAAACTTTGTGCCCAAATGGGTAAGAAGAGGGGAAAATATAAATAGGGGAAGATAGGGTTTTGAGGAGGATGAGGGAAAGAGAGTATGTGGTGACAGGAGTGAAAAAGATAGTGGAAGAGGGGGAGTTTTAAGGGAGAAAATGAAGTTTTTGGAGGTTTGGAGAGCTTGGAGGGGTAGGAATGGAGAAAATGAAGCAAATTAGAAAGAAATAGGGGTCCCCACATGATTTGGTGGGCCCCACATGTGTTAAGAGGTTGGCCCAGTGCCGGCCCGCTGTGGCCAGATAGGCCCGGGCGAGCCCGGGCATGGTCGACCGCGGTTAGGCGGTGGCTACCCCCCTCCTAGGGTGCCGTACATGTGTGGGAACCCCCTAGGTCCCACCGTTTTGTGCAATTCGGGTTCCCTCTGCCATCTGAAGCAGTTTTGAATCCCATTGCACGTGTATTGGCATTTTCGGGTTAGCTTGAGTGTGAAATGGGTCGAAACATAGTCTAGACCCATCAATCGACAACCTAGGAAAGGTTTAGGATCATCCCACATGATTACCAGTGCTTACAAGAGCAATTTAAATAGTCAGTTTTGCCTTGACGGTCAAACGTTCGCCGATAGATGAAACTTGGGAATCCTACACTGTTTCTACATTTTATCGCATACTCCTAAATTAAAGTACATCAATGTGCATCATGTGACCCTAACCTAGGTCCAGTTTAATCCAAATCATGCTCTGATACCAACTTATAATGCCCTATAATTAGGGGGTTGAGCAGGAGCCCAACTCCCGAGTCCCAATGCATCACATATGCAACATAGATAATGATGATTAATTGTTATCTGTATTAGTGCCTTAAACATGAGTGAGATTATACTAAACAACATATCATACTCTAGAGATAATTAAATTTTGTAAGCGGAAGACTTTGATAGATATATAACATACATAGATGTGTTTCCCAACCTCCAAAGTATGATGACATTACAGAGCTGAATAAATACATTTTTGTTTCAAAAAAGAATACAAAATGATAAAATGTGACTGTCCAACTAATCATATAACCCTGTAATCCCATCAATCAGAGCGGCTTACGTAAACTCGCCTGATAATTACATACATGAGAACTCCTCATCGTCATAGAAGTTTGGCTCGGCCTCATACGTTGCACCAGAATATGCATCTAAGATAGAGTCTGGTTGGTGTTTAAAACATCATCCCAGAACATGGGAGTGAGTGATTAACTCAATAGAACTATGAAGCAAAAGTTAACATGTTATCAATTTAGTCAAGCAGTAATGATAAAGCAGTACAACAATTAGGTCCTAAGTACTCTTATTAATGCAAGGATGGTATGTGTTAATGATATATGCCCTCACCTACACTCCCTATTATGATAACATCTTACGATCGTGGCATGCACCCCTTCCTCTATGCACTTCCTCGCCAAAGCATCGTGCAATACGATGCATGGTCGTGTTAGCCAAGTTCTTAATTAGACATATTCATACAACATGATTGGGAAGCTAAGACACCTCCCTTTTTATCATAACCCAAACAACGATCCATCTAAGGTCGTCAATCCTAGTAGTCACATACGATAGATGGTTTTTAGGTCATTACGGAGAGGCTCGTCACTGTTAGCGTAGGCCTGGTTTATACTCTAGTTTACTACGAAAAGGCTCATCACCTCAATGTAGTTTCTAATGTATGCTTGAGGTCACTACGGGCTCGTCACCTGATCATAGGCCAACAGCTTGAATACAATGTCCCATACCACCGTATTTGGCTTATGAGTCTGGGTTGCTCACTGGACACTATAGGAAGGCTCGTCACCCCAGCATAGACCAACAGCACGACCACAGTGTCCCATACCACCATGCCCAGCTCATGAGTCTTAGTGGATCGAGGTACCAAGGTTAAACGGGTTTTACACTGGTAAGTTGGTACCTTAGATTTAAACAGTAGCGTTTATACATGGTGAACATACATCAGGTCAATCGGGTTGCTTGACAAGCTCGAATGGTATGAGCATACGTCAAGCCAATCAACATGGAGCGCATAAGCACTCTGCGTGGCCTAGCCACTACCGACAATCAACGTATGACTCAGATTCATCGGGCATGTTCGTCGTGGTTAAGCAATTCAACCACCGTTCATAGACATTTATCGATTTCCTGGACTACATCGTAGCCCCAATCACATTTCAAATAATAACAATCACATATAGTAATCCGAAACAGCATGTGACAACTGAAATCAGATATAAATCTTACTTAAGCAATTTAACAAACACATACTACACATATTATCATACATAGGCATTCCACCCATACAACACATAGTAGTAAGATAGGTTATATAAAGGATACTATAACCATAGTTAAGGGAATTGAGAATCCTATCTCAACACCCTCATTATATGAATTTAAACAAGCATTTTCACATTCAGGCATTTTATCAAACACTTAAGCTATATATATCATATACATGTAGTAAGGTAGTTATAACAGGTATTATAGCAAATCCCTTTACAAGGGTTCACCATACGTACAACAATCATGAATTCTCAGTCAATAAATATGGCAAGCATAAATCACAATTCCATACTCATTCACATATTTCAATAAACACATGGAAAGTATTATAAATTAACATAGTTTATATATATACATAATACATGGAAACCCTCGTAATTAAGCACATGTGATAGCAATCAAGCTAATCATAAATCATTATTGGCATTGAAAGCCTTCAAAACCATAACCTAAACATTTATAGTCTACACCTTTCACCGGTAGACTTGTAACGAACTCAGTTTAAATGTTAAGTCCTCGTCTACAACATAACGACAACCTATAATATGGAATAGGTTAGTTACTACACCTTCTAATCTATTTGAATCCCTAAAATAGATTAGGGTTAGGATCTCTTACCCAAGTATGGAGTCAGAATCGCTAGAATAGCGATACAAAAGTGTTGGTTAAGCACGAGGAGTGGTAGGGATCGAATCCCAAGAATAAATTTAATTCTCTCTCTCATTTTCTCTCTTTTCTCTCCCCTCTCCTAGGGTTTTGTAAATTCGTATGGAATAGGAGATAGAGGGTTTAAGGCCCTTATATAGGCCCATAACTGATGGGAATGGCCCTAGGGCCATGATATACTTAGGTTATTGCCCAAGGTTGGCTGTTTTAGTCTAAAGGAGTTGTTTTGGAGTCTCCTTTTCTACATGCATTCGGACTTAAGCTTTCTAACCTTGGATCTAGGTCAAGTTACGATCTTGGCCTGATTAGATCAGTGGATCGGCCACAAGGGACCAGTTTCAGTTCAACTGTCACCAGCACTCGATCAGGGCCACAAGTCCACTGACATGTGTGAGAAATTTTTCCTAATCTGAGGGTGTAATTAGGTCAGATTGTAACAGTTTGAATCCTTAGATTCGGCCTGCAAGTGAACGATTCAATTCACTTAAGTTTCAGTTTATTTTCTAAAGATATTCGCGTTTCTCACACACTTTGCTCCAGGCTCAAGTCGTGCACTTCTGAATACCTTTAGGACTTGATTTCTGAGATAATTGTCAAGTCTAGTAAGACGGTCATAATCGTATAGTTTCGGGGTAATCGGACTTTCGACGTACAGTCCAGGTTCGATCTGGAGTTTCGTGATGCTCTCGAGAGCAACTGGGTTTTGAGATGGATCCTAAGTTTCAGGGTAATGTAACATCAATGGTTCTGCTAGTCTTGGGTCTTGTAGTTCATATTTAAAGTGATTAGTGCTAATTTCACAGGTAATCTAGTTTAGCATTAGTTAATTCATGACTAATTCTAAAGGATTTGGTCCTTAGTGATTTCTGCTTGAGGTGGTACTCGGGTCTTTGTATAGATTTTTTTGAGATGTTACATCAACCCTAGGCCACCAAATATTACATTGACCAGATGATCTCAATCATCTGATTTCATGCACTGAATTCGGACAAGTGACTGTTTTCCTTTTAACTGTCACTTAGTATGGTTAAGATTATCTAGTCCATGTGATTTTCTTTAGAACTCCACCAACAATGGCATTGACAGTTTAGATGGCATGGATAGGGGTGGATGTATGCTACAATATTCTATGGTGAGTTTCCAAAGTGAAATCTGGCAAGGTTATGTGCTAATTTGGTCATTAGATCATCCATGGTCTAAAAATCCCTCCATTCAAATGATCTTAACTGTCTAATTAGTGGTCTATCAACGAACAGTTCAAATAGAAAGCCTTGCTTTGTTTCATGTACACTTACTGAGGGAGATGATACCTAGGAGCAGGAAAAATGGTAATATGGTAGAGCCATATCCACAGGACTTGTGGCAATGTGATGTAAAAATCTCATATTCAAAGCCATGGCATGGATGGTATATGTTTCAAAATTACTTCTATTAAACAATCCTATCTGTCAAATCTATGACCATTATATAATGCCACGACTTTTCAGGACCCGAGTATACGACTCGTTTCCCAAAAACTCGAGTGTTAACCTTAAAGGATGGTCAAATTCGAGTATTTTTTTAATTATCAAAGTAAGTAGGTGAGCGTAGAATGGACAAATCAACATAAAGGAAAATTCATTTACATTTGAAATATACAAGAGTTGCCCATAATGACTTATACAAACCAATGTCCCCATTCTTATAATTACAAAATGAAATAATATTACATGTGAAATATAGTAAATTACCACAAATTTGGGATATGAAATCCTGTAGCAACCCTTAACAATTACAATCATGCATCCCTGTCAAATATAGCTTACTCCTCGTAAATGTAAAAATGAATTTTACCTGGGCCACCTGTGCTACCTATATGGTTATATATTTGATGTATGAGTGGCCAACTCAGTGTGAATTCTCCTCAAGATTACACACCGCTGCATTAGGTAATAAATAGTATAAAACATCTATACAACCAAAATAAAGTAAATGCAGTCTTATTATATGCATGGATGCGTGAACGCAATCATTGTCTCAGGTAAAACATCCAAATGGACATAGGGGTTGTCACCCATGCAATCATCGATCCGGGTAAAACATCCAGACAGTTTGTACCCCTGAAAAAATATCCAGTCAGGAAAATACGTACATCGCGTATGGTAGCAATAGATGGTGGTCTGTGCCCCGAGAAAAACATCCAGTCAGGAGAATACGTCGACCCGAGAAAAACATCCAGATGGTCTGTGCCTCGGGTAAAACATCCAGACAGGAAAAATATCAATGAAAATAGATGATGGTTTCTGCCCCAGGCAAAACATCCAATCAGGCTAATCCATATGTCACGTATGACAGAAATAGATGCTGGTCTATGTTATGCATGCATGATTAGTCAACCCATTATTAGTCCAATTACAACCAGCCAATTTAAATAAGCTCACGGTCACTACGGGGAGCACATGACCCAGCTTAGGCCGACGACTTGGACATAGTGTCCCATGACCACCATCCCCGACCCATGAGGCTACCACCTTAGGATGTTTAATGGAAACCTGTCGATCAAGTTGCATCCCAAGTATGGGTGTACATTTATAAGTGGGGGTTTCCCACTAATGTACCAGTTTAAATTCCATAAGCAATCCATAAATAGTCTACAAGCATGAAATAAATATCCAGGATAAGCATTAAACATGTAATATAGCAATTCAATTCCAACAGTTAACATATGTGATTATAGAATGGAGATATCAATTATAAATTTTAATAAAAGCTATAACTTAAGCTAATGGGAAAATGGAAAGCTCAAGGGGAAGAATCATCACCTCACGATCGAATCGCCACTAGTGTCGCTAAGTGCTTGCGCCCTTAGAATTGAATCCTACCACAGATCATGAGCTTATATCATTGGATTCAAGTTCCACTACTACTTAAGTTTAAGTTCATAGCCTAGGGTTTGAGTTATCTATCTTAGGATTTTAATATAGAATTTGGGTTTTCATCTTAGAGTTTAGTTAGATACTTAGATTCTAGAATTCGAATTATGACGTATGTGCAGCTTAAATACAATACAATAATGTGGTTAGTTATAATTTAACGTTAATGATAAAATTAGTATTTACCATCATGGTAATAGTAAGTATTCTAATAAAATAGTGTAGCCCATCATTAAAGGTAATATATTTCAGTGATGGATTTCATGTTAGTATTATTAATGGGAGTTTCCTTTATAGTAACTATCATTAGTGTAACATGTTAATAATAGTTATTATGACGATAATTAATATTATGGTGTACCATTATAAAAACACTACACTAGCAATTAGTAATGATATTATTTTATTTTCTTGTCTATGATAACTATGGATCATTTACTAATGGTTTGGATTACTTAGAGTTCCATCTACTATTCTACTTTTGGGCTTTGGTTTAGGGTTAGAGATCTAATTCATAAAAATAAATTTATGATAATATTAGAAATGAAGTAATGATAAGTAATAATTGTTATTTAATACTATCAACACTAATATTATAATAATTAATCTACTAGTGACGGCATAAGAAAAACATTAATAATAATAAATGTTGATACCTTATACTAAAAGTCGAGTATTATAGTTAATAGTATCTAACAACAATTTGTAATGATGATTCCATTTTAAAAATCCAAGTGGATGAAAGGATTGGAAGTTGACTTACCTGAGTTGAATGGGCCAGGCCCTTCATTGAAATCGGTCCAGTTGAGTTTTGAAATGATGAGGACTGGCCCTAACCCATTTTGTCCCAACCAATGGCCAGTTTGGGCTTGGAATTATTCATGACTAAGGCTTGTACTGGGTCTGACCTGGCCCAACTGCCATATCCATTAGACGCCCAGAATTTAGGCTGGACTGGGCTGGCTTTCATCGGCCCAATAGCTACTTGAAGTGCTGTAAGACCCGTATCTTGGTCCGAACCTTTTCGTAGACTTCTGCGGTCTTACCGGTCGAATTCCGGCAACCTTCGACCCTTAACCGATATCGACGCGCGACCCTGATGCATATACCGACAACCCGAGTCGACTCAACCCGAGACCAATACCATAGCGACCGCGCCGTCGCCGTGGTTCCGATGCCGCGACTCGCGCGCCGAGGCGATACCCTGGTCAAGAGTTGTAGACCGACGTTTGGTGAGAGAAAATGCCGCGCGCTGCGAAACCCAAGGGAATCTCTACGATGTGTCACATCAATCACATCAATCCCATCAATCAATCACCCATCAATCCATCACATGTCAAGTACATGTCAAGTACACATCACTCTCACCCCTTTTCCCAGGCAAGCCACAAAAGTCTTCCATACCCATACCTTTCTTACACAAAGACCACAAAAGTCTTCCAAACCCATACCTCTCTTACACAAAAGGCCACAAAAGTCAAAAATTTCTTATACAACCATCACTCACCACATCCATCCATCACTCTCTCTCTCCCTTTACAACTCTCTCTCTTTCTCTCTTTCTCATTTCAAATCTCCAAGCAACTAAAATCCCAAGCTCCATACGTATGGAATTCTCCAAGCATTCCTAAGCTCCAAGTGGCCCACTTTCCTACCCCACCATCTCCCATCTCAACCCTCCATTCCTCATCTCATCCATTGAAGTTGAAGCTAAGGTGTCAAGGAACCCCTAGGAGCAAGAAGATCGGATGGTGGGTGCCTCTATAGGGTAGTTTCTTTCTTGTTTCCATGATGGGCCAAGTGAGGCCCATCGATCAATGGTGTGGATCTCACTTGGGACCCTAAGATAAGGCCGATGGCCCACTTGGATCATCATGATCATTCCATGATGGGGCCATTCTTCATGGCCCCATCATGATGTTTATTTCATTGCAAAAGGTCATCTAGACTGTCCATTTTGGTGGAGAGAGGATCTCCACCGTTGATTCTCGATCTTGGTGGTGCCATGTGTTGAGGGACCATTTTGATTGTATGATTTGCTTTTAAGGGAGGGCCCATAATGTCGGGGTCCCTCCATCACAAGCGTGTCCCACTCTCCATGTCTCTCTCCCTTTTCATTTCTTTTTATTTTATTTTTATTTTATTTTATGTAAGAGGTTTTTGTGGCCACTTGAATGGACCCCACCTTTAGGTATTGTGTCCAAGTGTTCTTCAAGTGGGGCCCACCTTAAATGTTGTAACTACATCATCTATCAGTGGTGGCCCACTTCAACAGGGCCCACCACAATGCATTTTGAGGACTGGACGTCCCTGCATAAAAAGAAAAAAAAAGAAAAAGAGAAAGAAAGGAAAAAGAGACTTTTGGGGTGGTTCACTTACTTAGGCCTCACCTTGATGTAAGTATAAAATCCACACCATCCATCCCATTCTCCATCTAATTTTAGGCGTTGAGCCAAGAGTTGGGGTTGATTGGGAGATCTGGTGGGCCATAGCGTTGTGGGTTGCATCCCTACCCTTCAAAAGATCATTTTTCAATTTAGTTTATTCTCTAAACATAGAAAATACTCTATATTAAACCCGTTGGAATGGTTGCGAGCTGAAGAATGCAATGGGCGGGGTGGATTTTTTTTTAGCGGGCCCCACGTGTGAAAAGAATTGCAAGAGGCAGACCCTCTGCCTCCCTCTACAGCAGCAGAGCCGTTAGGATGGGCGGACGGACGCAGGGGCCCACGGCCCTGCGAGTGGGCCCCACCATAATGTTTATTTGTTATCCAACCTGCTCATGAGGTGGGCCACCCCAGTAGTGGGCCCCCTTCCAAAAATGAGACCGATCTAAAACTCAGATGGCCCACACCACATGAAACAGTGGAATTGAATATCTACCATTGAAATCTTTTTAGGGCCCACAGAAGTGTTGGATCAAGCTAAAATTTATGTTTTTCCCTTCATCCAGGTCTGAGTGACCTTATGAACGGGTTGGATGGCACCTAAACATTTCAGTGGGCCCCACATGGGACCCACAATGATGTATATGTTTTAAGTCCACCGTCCGCCGCACCCACCTTAATATATATATCTGTACTCCCACCGTCCAGCGGACGGTGCGGCTCTTTATAATATATGTGTTCAGTCCTCACTGTCCAGCGACAGTGGGACCCGCCATGATGCATGTGATGCATCCAGACCATCCATCCACTTGCTAAGAGCATTTTAGGTGAGTGATGATTGGGTGGGCCACCTACGTTTGGGAAAGGCCCATTTAATTTATTTAAAGGCCTATGGGTGTAACACCTTAGATTTTGGCCAACCTGGGATTAGACATCCTTAGGCAATGGGTCAACTAAAACACCTGAAAAATCGCTCAGAACCCAATTCCATAGCCAAAGAAATCACTTAGGATTAATTCCTTTAGAAACTAAGCATAAGTTAGCTAGCGCAATGCTAGAGTAGCTGGAAAATAGTCCTTGATCACTTTAAATACGTTCTACAAGACCCAAAACTTGTAGAATCAATGGTGCTATAATACTCTAAAACCTCGGGTCAAATTCTAAACCGGTTTGTTCTTTGGACCACTTTGAAACTTTGTATTGGATCTAGACCGCACGTCGAAAGTCCGATACCTGCTATCTTAGACTGTTAGAACCGCCTAGCTGGACTTGAAAATCATTTTGAAAATCAAGTCCAACCGACATTCACAGGCTATTTCATTGAGCCTGGACTGAAGAGAGTGAGAATGGGGTTAGATTTAGAATTTGAAATTCAAATCTGGCACACGACTTGACGAGTCAGTATTAAGCGTTCTGACCGTCAGAACTTAGCAAAATTACACCCTCGGATCAGGAAATTTTTTTATTTCATATCATGAGATTTGTAGGCCTGATCTACGTGTGGTGACTGCTGAACTGAAACTGGACCGCCACGTGCGATCTACGAACACTGATGGTCTGAAAACGGGATGTGAGCGACATCTGACATGTATGAACTTAAGTCCGATCGCGTTCGGCCAGGGGACCTCCAGAAATGCCCTTTTGGACTGAAACAGCCCCGATTTGGTTACCCCTCAAGTGAACCTTGTTCCCGAGCCTATTTCGGGCAAGATTTAGCTTATAAAAGGGCTTGAAACTCTCATTCCTCTCTCCCATCCGAATTTGAGAAAAACCCTAGATTGGGAGAGAGAAAAGGTGAGAGTTTGTGAGAGAGATTGGAGGAGAATTCCTTTCCGCTTGTGCTACCCGTTGCAAGTGCTTTAGCAACATGCTCCGATCACTTTGCCGGTGATTCTTCCACGTTTTTAGGTAAGAAAATACCCTATTAAGTTGCTGATTTAGTGTTCCTTTCGTTCCATAGCATGTTAGCTGATAGATCTTGTAAATCAGGTTGTCTAGTCGCCGTAGACGAAGCGTATGCACTCCGTTCGAAACGATACGCTTCTAGGAGATAAGGTGCGGATTTTAGACGCTTTGATTGACTGTTTTCAACGCTTTCAATGTCGTTTAATAGTAGATTATCGACGACAATGCCGTTTGACATGTACAACATGCTGTCCGTTTCCTGTTTCGTAAATAGACGAAGAATATGAGATCTAGGGCATTTTAGTCATTTGTAGGAAATATTATTTTCATCCATAATTTGCTGATGTGATTAACATGGCTTTTTATCGCATTAGGATACTAGGAATACGTGCATAATTAGTTTGGCGAAGAGATTCGCCTAAATGCACACTTTGAGTCGACATACTATATGTAGACTTAGGTGTGTAGTTTAAGTGTTAGTATAAATGCTTGTATTAGTATGTATTGAATTAAATGGTGTTATGAATTAATTTGAGATTGATTTCTCAATTATTATGCTGGTGTAAATGGTTTCATACATGTTAGCCATATGTACGATTTCATTATATGTATGAAATGCATATGCTTGATGATTCACTCAAGTTGTATGTTATAACATGTGCTTGATGATTTCATTATGATTTAGTTTGAGATTGAATTCTCAATTAGTATGCTGATGGAAATGATTTCGTATATGTTGGCGATATGCATAACTTTATTATATGTATGAAAGGCATGTGTTAGATGATTTACTTAAGTTGTACGTTATAACATGTGTTAACATGCTCACATGGTTGTATTCCATTTCCAATACTCTTACATGATTGATGACGTGGATTCATAATTGTTTGGGACTATACTTAGTCCAGGCAGTCGGTAACGGAGTAAATTCGTGGTTAGCTTATCTTTGCCACGAACGACGCGTCGATGAACGCGGGCCGTGTTCTAGAGTTGGCGGCAGTGGTTAGGCCACACGAAGTGTTTTACGCACTTCATGTCATTCGACTTGAGATGCGATCGTGCTAGTCGAGCCCGTCAAGTAACTCGACTGGCCATTGTATGTTCACCCTGCATGAGTCATAACTGCTTGAACCTAGGGTACTGAACTTACCATTGTAAACCCTGTTAACCATGGTACCTTGATCCACGAAGACTCATGAGCCGGGCATGGTGGTATGGGACACCGTGGTCGAGCTGTCGGCCTACGCTGGGGCCACAAAACTTCCCGTAGTGACCAGTGAGCACCTAGTCTCGTGAGCAGATTATGGTGGTATGGGACACTATATTCTTCCTGTCGGCCTACACTGATCAAGCGACGAGTCCTTTGTAGTGACTGCGAGCGTATTCTGAGTCTACGGGAGGCGATGACCCTTCCGTAGCAGTAGAGTACAGTAGGCCTGTATTGATAAGGTGATGGGGGAGCGGAGCAACGAGTGCGTACAACAGCCCTGACAGCCCTTGCAGCGACTTACAAAATATACATCGTATGAGATTACTAGGAGTGACGACCCTAGACAGGATCTGTGTTGGGATTGATATAAGGGAAGTACCTTAGTTTTCCAATCCTGCTATTTGAATGGACTAATAATAACTCGGTAATCATATCACCATTACATTGCATGTGCCTGAAAGATGTGGAGCACTTGAGGGACGATTGCATGCCGCGGTCGTAAGATGGTGCCGTATGAGGGAGATCGTCGGTGAGGGCATACATCACATCATGTCATATTGTATTAACAACAGTATTAGGATTGTTTGATTTACTGCTTTACTATTAGTGCATGATTGATTTGATAACATGCTAATCTCTGCTCTCTTATCCCACTGAGTTGATCACTCACTCCCACGTTACGGGACGGTGTTCCTGGACACCCACCAGACCCTTTTGTAATTGCAGATGATGGCGCGGCCTGCGAGACGGAGCCGGACTTGATGATGATGAGGAGGATCCCTCCTTTATGCGTGTTCTGATCGACGGGATTACAGGGAGGTTGATTAGATGCCTTGACACTTTTCATTTTATATTTTCAGAGCACTCATGTATATGCTTTCTTTCTATTTTGAGGTATACATGTATATGTTTAACCTGGTAACATGTTCACACTCTAGAGACACCCAACAGTTTATATATGTTATACATACCATCACAGTCTTCTGCTTGTAAATTTAACTGTCTCTGGAGTATGATATGTTGTTCTGGCTTAATCTCACTCATGTTTAATACATTAACACTGACAACATTCAATCATACACATTTATGTTGCATAAGTGATGTTTTGGAACTCGGGAGTGGAGTTTTTACTCGACCCCTGATTTTTGGGATGTTACAATGGGTTAGACCCATTTAACTTATTTAAAGCATATGGGTTAGGCCCATTCGATTTGTTTAAGGCCTATGGGTTTAGGCCCATCTGATTTATACAAGGCCTACGGGTTTAGGCCCTTTTGACTCATATAAGGCCTAGGGGTTTAGGCCCATTTGACTCATATAAGGCCTATGGGTTGAGGCCCATTTGATGTACATATGGGGGCCCAATTGGTGTGGCCCATTTGATACATATTAGACTCATGAGACTAGGCCTAATTGATGCAATCCAAGGCCCACGAGTTTTGACCCATTGTAATGCACTTAAGGCCCATTGGTGTGGCCCATTGATGTGACCCATTGATGAATAAAAGGCCCATAAGATATGACCCATTTGATATATATGTAAGGCCCAATGGGAAGAACCTACGGTCCATTGCAATGTGTAATTCCAATACAGACTAAGTAGCGATGTTTACAAAGATCGTGCCTTGGGAGCAATTTTAGTTTGACGTCCACATTGTGAGTGTAATGTTGGTTGGATGTCCACATTACGACTCTCCTTAGGGCCCATTACTGGGTCGTACTTGCTGTATATAGGCCGTCTAGGCCCATCTGCGTTGTAAGAATGGTTCATCACTCATTTACATATTTAGTATAGTTTCATGACTCATGATCATACGCATCATATGTATGCTTGATATGAGGATTGACTGATCATAGCATATGCCTTCGGACAGGTTGTTTATGGGTTCCTGATTAGGCGGTGTTGCCCTACATGAGCGCACGATATGCGAAGGATTTGTTGCATGACTGGATAGCATGAATCATGCATTTCACATTTATTTGACATGGTTATTGTACGCCCTAGCGACATCAGGGCCGTAGCCTCCACAGACGCATCGTGGTTGGCATGATTGGATATCGAAAATCTTTTTCTACATGGGGTGCTATAGATATCCCTGGGTGAAAGTCCCTAAACCCTTATGGTACCAAGAGGTTGCTCCAACATCTAGGCCGAGTGGGTAGATGAGCGCTGAGTGCCGATTACTAGATGAGTGTGCTCTCCACTGTATCGTGGTCGGTTGGAAGGGGGTGCGGCCTTACCCGCCCGAGAGTAGGGGGCAATGCTAGGCTGAGTTTGACCAGCTCAAGGAATGGGTCCGCTATCGACGAGTTACGCCCGATATTGGCAGACGGATAGTGAGGTTTCTTCCACTTATCTTATTGTGCGCGATGTGGCGGCAATCTGGTTTAGAGTATACTAGACCCCGGCGATATCCCATATTTGAGCTATATTGATGTGTGGACATAGATGAGGATCTGTATGCTTGAGTTGCATTGTAAATCGCATGGCCTTAGGATGGCCGATACCATTCATGTCTTGCATTGCATAGCCTTGGTACGGTTCATGATATTATGGATCCATCTGTATATTCTGCATTACTCTGACATTGCATGATCATATTACTACCTTGCGCACACACTCTCACCACCCTCTAAGATTTCTATAAGCTTATGCACGACTGTTGCGTCCAGGTGACGTTGGTTCGCAGCAGCGCTGAGGTAGGAGCACGTTGCAGATCGTTTTGGAGTTTTTGTTCTTTACCATTGTATTTCCCTTTATGCTCATTGTACTTGTAAAGTTTTTGATCATAGTGAAAATGTAATGGAGTTCTTGGTTGTTGTTTGTGGGTTATGCCATTGGTTATGCTTATTACGAATCAAACTGACGTTGAAAATCCTCCTCATATCATCCCAGGATCGGAACCTGGCGAATGGGAGCTAGGAGCCGAGAATGGGGTTCTACGGAGGCTGTCGGCACCGGATTCGGTGATCGGGAATTTTGTGAGACCGGTTTCCGAGTTTGGGGCGTGACAGAAGTTGGTATCAGAGCATAACTTGGGAATAACCGAGAACAATATTACATGTCTGCTATGAGTGTAGAATGGCTAAGTTTCGAAGTTCGGATAGCTTAGCAACCTTCCGTTACAGACCGTTAACGTGCGTACCTTCGAGAGTTTTGAAGTTGATAGGCGCCTTCGCTCTTTCCTGTAGGACATGGCTCCTGGGAGGGTTACCCGATCGACTTCCGCACCACCACCTGAGGATCCCGCTTCACCACCTGAGGTTCCAACTTTACCACCTGCGCCTCCCGTTCCACTCTCAGAGATCCCTGCTCCCTTCCCTGAGGATGACATTCCTCCACCTGAGGCCGATGCGGAGCCGACTGTGCCTGTGAGTGCCTCTCAGTTACAGCAGATGTTACAGGATGTGACAGCCCCACTCAAGGGACAGGGCAGGTGCCCAGTTGTTTCACCAGCTCAGGCAGAGCAGGAGCGCGTGAGTGCCTTACTTCGTGAGTTCAGACGGCTTGATCCCCCACGTTTTCAGGGCGAGCCAGATTCGACTGCAGCAGAGAGATGGCGCTCCGATGTGGAGAAGATTTTCGATACCATGTCATGTACGACCGAGCAGCGAGTCCGGTTAGCAGTATTTCTCTTTCAGGGTGAGGCTGAGCATGGTGGACCTCTGTTACCCGTGTTGCCGGACCTGAGTATGTCTGGACATGGGAGGATTTTATTGACCGATTCAAGGAGCAGTACTTCCCCGACCATATCCGTTGTCAGCGAGCTTTAAAGTTCGAGACTCTGGTGCAGGGAGACATGACTGTGGCACAGTACGTGGCCCGTTTTGTAGAACTATCGAGATTTACACCGTATATAGTTGATGACGAGGGGGGAAGGCCCGCCGTTTCGAGCACGGTTTACGTTACGGCCTTTGAGGTCATGTTATTGGGCATGAGCTCCCTACTTTCCAGGCAGTGGTGCGGAGAGCTCAGATTTATGAGACTAAGTGGGCCAGTTCTCAGTCTGATCATGGTCAGAGGAGAGACCGAAAGAGGCAGGCTTCTTCCAGTGATTCCCAGCAGCGTCGACCACAGCAGCAGAGGTGTACAGGTCACCCAGCCTTCCGTGCACCACCAGCACCAGCAGCACCTCCACCACCACCTCAGAGGCAGTTCATTGGCACTTGCTTTAAGTGTGGTGCGACGGGACACCGTTCATGGGAGTGTCCCAGCCCCCAGTAGTAGCAGATAGGTCCATAGCAGCGGAGGGCTCCCCAGCAGCCTCCACCGCAGTAGCAGAGACCCCCACAGCAGCAGCGACAACAGCCTCCACCACCGAGGCCACCTCAGCAGCAGCATCGGCATCAGCATCAGCACCAGCCTTAGAGGCCACAGTAGCAGAGGCAGCAGTTTCGACCTCCTCAGCGACCCCATCAGCAGTAGCAACACACTCAGAGGGGACAGGCACCTCCCCAGCTGGCTCAGGCTAGATTCTATGCGGCTCAGCAGGATCCGCAGTCATCCGGAGGAGTCGTTGAGGGTATACTTCTAGTTTCTACATGCATTACACGAGTGCTGTTTGATTCCGGTGCATCGCACTCTTTTGTGGCCGAGAGCTTCTGTCGATCGACTGGCTAACCATTGGAGTCTACTGGTGAGAACCTATCAGTATCAACTCCCTTGAGGAGGACTGCAGTGTTGGGCCAATTTTGTTCGTCTTGCCCCGTTCTAGTTGGGGATACCTTTCTACCTGCCGATTTATTTGTATTACCGATGTCTGAGTTCGACGTCATCCTGGGCATGGATTGGCTCGCCGAGTATGATGCCATATTGGACTGTGCCGAGAGGACAGTCACGTTCTGTATACCCGGCGTGCCACAGTTTCAGTTCATTGCAGAGGCCAGAGGAGAGCGGTTGTCTTGTTTGATGTCCTGCGCCATAGAGGAGCCTGTTGCCGCCTGCATCAACATTTGCCCGTGGTTTGCAATTTTTCCGATGTGTTCCAGGAGATTCCGAGATTACCACCTCGCCGACTCACCGAGTTCCAGATTGATCTCGTGCCTGGTACCACGCCTATTTCGAAGGCCCCATATCGTATAGCACCGCTGAAGTTACGGGAACTGCAGAAGCAGTTGGACGAGTTGCGTGAGTTAGGCTTTATCCGTCCGAGCAGTTCGTCGTGGAGAGCGCCGGTACTCTTTGTGAAGAAGAAGGATAGCTCGTTGAGGCTCTGTGTTGACTATCGCGAGTTCAACAAAGTCACGATCAAGAACAAGTACCCGCTCCCTAGGATTGATGATTTATTCGATCAGCTGCAGGGTGCACAGTCCTTTTCAAAGATTGACCTGCGTTCCGGTTATCATCAGATTCGGGTCCGAGATGAGGACATTCCGAAGATGACATTCAGGACGCGTTACAGTCATTTTGAGTTTCAGGTCATGTCCTTCGGACTGACCAATGCACCCGCGGTCTTTATGCAGCTGATGAACGAGGTCTTCCGCCCTTATCTGGATCAGTTTGTTGTAGTCTTGATCGACGACATTCTGATCTACTCGAGGACCCGTGAGGAGCATGAGCAGCACTTGGAGATTACCTTGCAGACCCTCCACGCACACCAGCTTTATGCGAAGCTGGAGAAGTGCGAGTTTTGGTAGGAGGAGGTGAAGTTCCTCAGTCACGTGGTGACGAGGGAGGGTGTCGCAGTGGACCCCTCAAAGGTCGAGGCAGTGTGTCAGTGGGGCCAGCCCACGACTACGATAGAGATCCATAGTTTCCTTGGCTTGGCGGGCTATTACCGACGTTTCATTCAGGGTTTTTCTAGTATTGCAGCCCCGCTAACCAGGTTGACTCGAAAGGGCGTAGAGTTTATTTGGAGTGACGCCTGCGAGCGAGCATTTATGGAGTTGAAGGACCGTCTGAAGTCCTCTCCTGTCCTCACTCTTCTCTCTAGGAGTGATGGATTTATTGTATTCACTGATGCCTCGCATATCGGTTTGGGTGCTGTCCTGATGCAGCACGGGAGACCAGTGGCCTTTGCGTCTCGTCAGCTCAAGGTCCATGAGCTGAACTATCCTACGCATGACTTAGAGCTGACTGCAGTTGTCTTTGCACTGAAGGTGTGGAGGCACTATCTTTATGGGGCCAGGTTCGAGCTCTTCTCTGATCACAAGAGCTTGAAGTACCTCTTCTCGCAGTCTGAGTTGAATATGAGACAGAGGCGCTGGATGGAGCTCCTGAAAGACTATAATTTTGATCTCCAGTACGACCCGGGTAAGGCGAACGTGGTGGCAGATGCCCTCAGCTGTCAGCCACGAGGCCTAGTGGCGCGTATGATGATTCAGGAGTGGCGGATGCTTGAGGATATCACAACGTATGATTTTAAGTTCGGCCTACAGTCTTCCATTGTACAGTTATCGAGCTTATCGATTCAACCCTCTCTTGTCGCTAGGGTGATCGAGGCTCAGAAGGCTGATGAGTCGTTACAGAGTTATATGGCTGAGGCAGCATCTGAGGGTCAGGCAGATTGGAAGATTGGTATAGACGGTGGACTTCGTTTCAGAGGCCGATTATGTGTCCCGGATATTCTAGAGTTACGCAGAGATCTTATGACCGAGGCACATCGATCGCAGTTTTCTATCCACCCGGGCTCGACGAAGATGTACCATGACATGAGGCGACAGTATTTTTGGGTAGGGATGAAGCGCCAGATCGTCAGTTTCGTGGCCGAGTGTGACACGTGCCAGCGTGTCAAGGCCTATCATCAGAGACCTCCTGGTCTATTACAGCCATTGAGCATCCCGATGTGGAAGTGGGAGCACGTGTCGACTGATTTCATTATGGGTTTGCCGAGGACTCAACGCGGTCATGACGCCATTTGGGTTGTTATGGATTATCTGACAAAGTTGGCACATTTCCTTGCGATGCGTGCGACTTGGTCTATGGACTGTCTCGCGAGATTATTCATCGAGGAGATTGTGAGACTGCATAGCGTTCCAGTCTCGATCGTTTCTGACCGAGACTCGAGGTTCACATCTCAGTTTTGGGGGAGCTTCCAGCGTGCGATGGGCACTGATTTGCAGCTCAGCACCGCGTACCATCCGCAGACCGATGGCCAGACCGAGAGGGTCAACCAGATCCTTGAAGATATGCTTCGGGCTTGTGCGATTAATTTCAGAGGTAGCTGGGATGAGCATCTGTGATTGGCTGAGTTCACATACAATAACATCTATCAGGCGACCATCGGTATGGCTCTTTTTGAGGCACTATATGGCAGACCATGCAGATCACCGAGTTACTGTACCAAGGTTGGAGAGCGCCGTCTCCTAGGTCCCGAGCTTGTGCAGGAGACGTCAGAGGCTATTGACATCATCAGCCAAAGGATGCGCACAGCTCAGAGCCGACAGAAGAGTTTTCCTGATCGTCGGCATCGTCCCTTGGAGTTTGATGTAGGGGACCATGTATATCTCAAGGTCTCGCCCATGAAGGGCGTAGTTCGATTTGGAGCGAAGGGCAAGTGTAACACCCTGAAAATCGGGGTTCGTGTATAAACTCAACTCCCGAGTTCCAGACCGTCACTTATGCAACAAAAATGATTATGATTCAATGTTGTCTGATTTAAAGCATTCACATGAGTAAAAGTATACCAAAACTGCAATTCATACTTCAGATCCAGTGATAAAAGCAAGCGGAAGACTAAACAATATATATATATCACTGTATGGAAGAACAAAGTAAATCTCATCTGCCTCTAAAGTATGAATACATCCCTGAGTCTCATATACATATATATGAACAAAAATGAAATGTTCAAAATAGTCCCACTGAAGTCCCGCCAATCCAGGTCGCCTACGCAAAGCCATCGTGATACTGCATGTACGAGAACTCGTCCTGGTCCTCGTCAAAGTCTGGCTCTGCCTCCTAGATATCAGCATCACCTGCATCTACAACAGGGTCTGGTGGGTGTTGCAAACACCATCCCGTAACGTGGGAATGAGTGATCAACTCAGTGGAATCATAGAGCAAAGATTAGCATGTTCACAATTCAATCATGCGATAATAGTAAAGCAGTAAATCAGACAATCCTAATACTGTTGTTAATGCAAGATGACATGACGTGATGTATGCCCTCACCGACGATCTCCCTCATACGGCAACATCTTACGACCGCGGCATGCAATCGACCCTCAAGTGCTCCACATCTTCCAGACACATGCAATGGCATGGTGATATGATTTCCAAGTTATTATTAGTCCATTCAAACAGCAGGATTGGAAAACTAAGGTACTTCCCTTATATCAATCCCAACACAGATCCTGTCTAGGGTCGTCACTCCTAGTAATCTCATATGAGGTATATTTATGTAGGTCGCTGTAAGGGCTGCCAGGGCTGTTGCTCACACTCGTTACACCGCTCCCCCATCACCTTATCAATACAGGCATACCGTACTCTACTGCAACGGAAGGGTCGTCACCTCCCGTGGACTCAGAATACGCTCGCGGTCACTACAAAGGACTCGTCACCTGATCAGTGTAGGCCGACAGCTAGAATATAGTGTCCCATACCACCATAATCTGCTCACGAGTCTAGGTGCTCACTGGTCACTACGGGGAGGTTTGTGGCCCCAGCGTAGGCCGAAAGCTCGACCACGGTGTCCCATACCACCATGCCCGGCTCATGAGTCTTCGTGGATCAAGGTACCATGGTTAACAGGGTTTACAGTGGTAAGTTCAGTACCCTAGGTTCAAGCAGTTATGACTCATACAAGGTGAACATACATCGGCCAGTCGGGTTACTTGACGGGCTCGACTAGCGCGATCGCATCTCAAGCCGAACGACATGAAGTGCGTAAAACACTTCGCGTGGCCTAACCACTGCCGCCAACTCCAAACACGACTCGCATTCATCGACGCGTCGTTCGTGGCCAAGACCAGCCAGCCACGAATTTCGCTCGGTTACCGACTGCCTGGACTAAGTCTAGTCCCAAACAATTATGGAATCACATCAGCGATGTATATTGGATATTGGAATTGAAATACAATCATGTGAGCACGTTAACACATGTTATAACATTCAACTTAAATAAATCTTCAAACACATACATTTCATGCATGTAATGAAATCATGCATATAGTCAACATGTAGGAAATCATTTAGGTCAGCATATTAATTGAGAATTTCATCTCAAACTAATTCATAACATCATTTAATTCAATACATACTAATACAAGCATTTATACAAACACATACACTACACACTTAAATCTACATATAGTATGTCGACCCGAAGTGCGCAATTAGGCGAATCTCTTCGCCAAACTAATCATGCACGTATTCCTAACTTCCTAATGCGACAACAAGCCATGTCAATCACATCAGCAAAATATGAATGTAGACAGTACTTTCTACAAATGACTAAAATGCCCTAAATCTCATATTTTTCGTTAATTTACGAAACAGGAAATGGAGAGCATATTGTACATGTCAAACGGTGATGCCGTCGATAATCTACTATTAAACGACATTGAAAGTGTTATAAACCGTCAATCAAAGCGTCTAAAATCCTCACCTTATGCCTTGTAGACTCGTGAATCGAAACGGAGCGTATACGCTTCTTCAACGGTAGTAGGGGAACCTATTTTACAAGTTACGTCAGCTAACACGCTATGAATCTAAGTAAACCCTAAATCAGCAAGTTCTAGGGTTGTTTTATACCTGAAAATGCGGGAGAATCACCGGCTTGGTGATCGGGAAGTGTTGCTATAGCACTAGCAACCGGTGGCTCGGAGACGGGAAAAATCCCTTCTACTCTTTCTCTCAAACTCTCACCTTTCCTCTCTCTCTAATCTAGGGTTTTACAATTTTCAGATGGGAGAGAGGAATGAGGGTTTCAACCCCTTTTATAAGCTTAAAAATGCCGAAAACAAGCTCCGGAACGAAGTTTACTTAGTGCCTATCCATTTCGGGGCTGTTTCGATCCAAAAGATGATTTCTAGTGGTCCCCTGGTCAATTGCAATCGGACTTAAGCTCATGCATATCAGATATAGCACGTATTAAGTTTTCAGTCCGGCAGGGTTCGCAGATCGCACGTGGCAGACCAGTTTCAGTTCAACGGTCACCGCACATAGATCAGGGCTGAAAGTCTCATGATAATAAATAGAAATTTTTCCTGATTCGAGGGTGTAATCTGGCTGAATTCTGACGGTCAGAATTCTTAATACTGACACGTCAAGTCGTGTGCCAGATTTGAATTTGAAATTCCAATTCTGTCCCTATTCGTGGTCTCTTTAGTCCGGACTCAATGAAATAGTCTGTGATTATCGGTTTGACTTGATTTTCGAAATGATTCTCAAGTCCAGCTAGGCGGTCCTAACGGTCTAAGATAGGAGGTATCGGACTTTCGACGCGCGGTCTAGATCCAATACAGAAATTCAAAGTGGTCCAAAAAATAAACCCGCTTAGAGTTTGATCCGAGGTTATAGAGTATTGTAGAGTCATTCGTTCTACTCGATTTGGGTCTTGTAGAACGTATTTAAAGTGATCAGGGAGTATTTCCCAGCTACTCTAGCGTTGCGCTAGCTAACTAACGCTTAATTTCCATAGAAATTAATTCTACGCGATTTCGGGTCGAGTTGGTACTCGAGCCCAAGTACGGATTTTTCACGGGCGTTACAGCAAGCTTGCCCCGAGATTCATAGGACCTTTTGAGTTCACTTGGCGCGTTGGCGCCGTGGCCTATCGGCTTGCCTTGCCATCTCAGTTGTCTGGCGTCCACAACATTTTTCATGTCTCCATGTTGAGGAAGTGTGGGTCAGACATTGTTCCCATTATTAATTGGCAGCCGTTGGAGGTTCGTGAGGACGCTTCTTACATTGAGCAGCCAGTCCGTATCCTTGATCGGAAGGAGCAGGTCCTCAGAACCAAGGTCATAAAGTTAGTGAAGGTGCGGTGGGGTCACCATACTGTAGAGGAGGCTTCTTGGGAGCGTGAGGTTGAGATTCGAGAGCGTTATCCTCATCTCTTTAATGATTGATCATGTATTGTATTTTGTATGCTGTCCTTGATTCTATATGATGTTATGTCGTTTCTTTTTCATGAGTAGTGCTTAGTTGCGATGCTTGTGTAAATTTCGAGGATGAAATTTTTATAAGGAGGGGAGAGCTGTAAGACCCGTATCTTGGTCCGTACCTTTCCGTAGACTTCCGCGGTCTTACCGGCCGAATTTCGGCAACCTTCGACCCTTAACCGATATCGACGCGCGACCCTGATTCATATACCGACAACCCGAGTCGACTAAACCCGAGACCAATACCATAGTGACCGCGCCGTCGCCGCAGTTCCGATGCCGGGACTCGCGCGCTAAGGCGATACCCTGGTCAAGAGTTGTAGACCGACGTTCGGTGCGAGGAAACGTCGCACGTTGCGAAACCCAAAGGAATCTCTACGATGTGTCACATCAATCACATCAATCCCATCAATCAATCACCCATCAATCCATCACATGTCAAGTACATGTCAAGTACACATCACTCTCACCCCTTTTCCCAGGCAAGCCACAAAAGTCTTCCATACCCATACCTTTCTTACACAAAGACCACAAAAGTCTTCCAAACCCATACCTCTCTTACACAAAAGGCCATAAAAGTC
Source organism: Magnolia kwangsiensis (assembly GCA_037074715.1). NCBI lineage: Eukaryota > Viridiplantae > Streptophyta > Magnoliopsida > Magnoliales > Magnoliaceae > Magnolia > Magnolia kwangsiensis. The sequence goes on from CM073578.1 coordinate 79,487,581, forward strand.
AAAAATTTCTTATACAACCATCACTCACCACATCCATCCATCACTCTCTCTCTCCCTTTACAACTCTCTCTCTTTCTCTCTTTCTCATTTCAAATCTCCAAGCAACTAAAATCCCAAGCTCCATACGTATGGAATTCTCCAAGCATTCCTAAGCTCCAAGTGGCCCACTTTCCTACCCCACCATCTCCCATCTCAACCCTCCATTCCTCATCTCATCCATTGAAGTTGAAGCTAAGGTGTCAAGGAACCCCTAGGAGCAAGAAGATCGGACGGTGGGTGCCTCTATAGGATGGTTTCTTTCTTATTTCCATGATGGGCCAAGTGAGGCCCATCGATCAATGGTGTGGATCTCACTTGGGACCCTAAGATGAGGCCGATGGCCCACTTGGATCATCATGATCATTCCATGATGGGGCCATTCTTCATGGCCCCATCATGATGTTTATTTCATTACAAAAGGTCATCTAGACCGTCCATTTTGGTGGAGAGAGGATCTCCACCGTTGATTCTCGATCTTGGTGGTGCCATGTGTTGAGGGACCATTTTGATTGTATGATTTGCTTTTAAGGGAGGGCCCATAATGTCGGGGTCCTTCCATCACAAGCGTGTCCCACTCTCCATGTCTCTCTCCCTTTTCATTTCTTTTTATTTTATTATAAGAGGTTTTTGTGGCCACTTGAATGGACCCCACCTTTAGGTATTGTGTCCAAGTGTTCTTCAAGTGGGGCCCACCTTAAATGTTGTAACTATATCATCTATCAGTGGTGGCCCACTTCAACAGGGCCCACCATAATGCATTTTGAGGACTGAACCGTCCAGCGTCTGGGACGCTGGACGTCCCTGCATAAAAAGAAAAAAAAAAGAAGAAGAGAAAGAAAGGAAAAAGAGACTTTTGGGGTGGTCCACTTACTTAGGCCCCACCTTGATGTAAGTATGAAATCCACACCGTCCATCCCATTCTCCATCTAATTTTAGGCGTTGAGCCAAGAGTTGGGGTTGATTGGGAGATCTGGTGGGCCATAGCGTTGTGGGTTGCATCCCTACCCTTCAAAAGATCATTTTTCAATTTAGTTTATTCTCTAAACATAGAAAATACTCTATATTAAACCCGTTGGAATGGTTGCGAGCTGAAGAACGCAATGGCCGGGGTGAATTTTTTTTAGCGGACCCCACGTGTGAAAAGAATTGCAAGAGGCAGACCCTCTGCCTCCCTCTGCAGCAGCAGCAGCTGCACGCTGCTGTGTGCAGCCGTTAGGACGGGCGGACGGACGCAGGGGCCCACGGCCCTGCGTGTGGGCCCCACCATAATGTTTATCTGTTATCCAACCTGCTCATGAGGTGGGCCACCCCAGTAGTGGGCCCCCTCCAAAAATGAGACCGATCCAAAACTCAGGTGGCCCACACCACATGAAACAGTGGAATTGAATATCTACCATTGAAATCTTTTTGGGGCCCACAGAAGTGTTGGATCAAGCTGAAATTTATGTTTTTCCCTTCATCCAGGTCCAAGTGACCTTATGAACTGGTTAGATGGCACCTAAACATTTCAGTGGGCCCCACATGGGACCCACAATGATGTATATGTTTTAAGTCCACCGTCCAGGCGGACGGTGACACCCACCTTAATATATATATCTGTACTCCCACCGTCCAGCGGACGGTGGGGCTCTTTGTAATATATGTGTTCGGTTCTCACTGTCCAGCGACAATGGGACCCGCCATGATGCATGTGATGCATCCAGACCGTCCATCCACTTGGTAAGAGCATTTTAGGTGAGTGATGATTGGGTGGGCCACCTACGTTTGGGAAAGGCCCATTTAATTTATTTAAAGGCCTATGGGTTAGACCCATTTAACTTATTTAAAGCATATGGGTTAGGCCCATTCGATTTTTTTAAGGCCTATGGGTTTAGGCCCATCTGATTTATACAAGGCCTACGGGTTTAGGCCCATTTGACTCTTATAAGGCCTAGGGGTTTAGGCCCATTTGACTCATATAAGGCCTATGGGTTGAGGCCCATTTGATGTACATATGGGGGCCCAATTGGTGTGGCCCATTTGATACATATTAGACTCATGAGACTAGGCCTAATTGATGCAATCCAAGGCTCACGAGTTTTGACCCATTGCAATGCACTTAAGGCTCATTGGTGTGGCCCATTGATGTGACCCATTGATGAATAAAAAGCCCATAAGATATGACCCATTTGATATATATGTAAGGCCCAATGGGAAGAACCTACGGTCCATTGCAATGTGTAATTCCAATACAGACTAAGTAGCGATGTTTACAAAGATCGTGCCTTGGGAGCAATGTTGGTTTGACGTCCACATTGCGAGTGTAATGTTGGTTGGATGTCCACATTACGACTCTCCTTAGGGCCCATTACTGGGTCGTACTTACTGTGTATAGGCCGTCTAGGCCCATTTGCGTTGTAAGAATGGTTCATCACTCATTTACATGTTTAGTATAGTTTCATGACTCATGATCATACGCATCATATGTATGCTTGATATGAGGATTGACTGATCATAGCATATGCCTTCGGGCAGGTTGTTTATGGGTTCTTGATTAGGCGGTGTTGCCCTACATGAGCACACGATATGTGAAGGATTTGTTGCATGACTGGATAGCGTGAATCATGCATTTCACATTTGTGTGACATGGTTATTGTACGCCCTAGCGACATCAGGGCCGTAGCCTCTATAGACGCATCGTGGTTGGCAGGATTGGATACCAAAAATCTTGTTCTATATGGGGTGCTATAGATATCCTTGGGTGAAAGTCCCTAAACCCTTATGGTACCAAGAGGTTGCTCTAATGTCTAGACCGAGTGGGTAGATGAGCGTTGAGTGCCGATTAACAGATGACTGTTCTCTCCACTATGTCGTGGTCGGTTGGAAGGGGGTGCGGCCTTACCCGCCCGAGAGTAGGGGGCAATGCTAGGCTGAGTTTGACCAGCTTGAGGAATGGGTCCGCTATCGACGAGTCGCGCCCGATATTGGCAGACGGATAGTGAGGTCTCTTCCACTTACCTTATTGCGCGCGATATGGCGGCAATCTGGTTTAGAGTGTACTAGACCCCGGCGATATCCCATATTTGAGTTGTATTGATGTGTGGACATAGATGAGGATCTGTATGCTTGAGTTGCATTGTACATCGCATGGCCTTGGGATGGCCGATACCATTCATGTCTTGCATTGCATAGCCTTGGTACGGCTCATGATATTATGGATCCATCTGCATATTTCGCATTACTCTGACATTGCATGATCATATTACTACCTTGCGCACACACTCTCACCACCCTCTAAGATTTCTATAAGCTTATGCACGACTATTGCATGCAGGTGACGTTGGTTCGTAGCAGCGCTGAGGCAGGAGCAAGTTGCAGATCGTTTTGGAGTTTTTGTTCTTTACCATTGTATTTCCCTTTATGCTCATTGTACTTGTAAAGTTTTTTATCATAGTGGAAATGTAATGGAGCTCTTGGTTGTTGTTTGTGGGTTATGCCATTGGTTATGCTTATTACGAATCAAACTGACGTTGAAAATCCTCCTCGTAGCATCCTAGGATCGGAACCTAGCGAATGGGAGCTAGGAGCCGAGAATGGGGTTCTACGGAGGCTGTCGGCGCCGATTCGACGATCGAAAATTTTGTGAGCCTGGTTTCCGAGTTTGTGGCGTGACAAGTGCCAATAAGCGGGGCCATTTTCTGGCCCAACAACTGTTCAAGAATGCAAATTAGCTGGCCTAATCACACACCATTCATACAATCCAAACAGGAGCTGCTGGGTTGGGCTCGACCTGGCCCAACAGCGTTTACCCAACTCATCATGGGCCGGTCGGCTGTGCGTCCTTGGCCCATCAGAGCATCAGTTATTAGGGCTGAAAGTTGGGTAGGTTGGGTCGGGTTGGTGCTCAACCCTAACCCAACCTAACCCAATCTCGGGTTGGGAATTCTTAACCCAAGCCCAACCCAAGCGGGGTTGATCGGGTTGATCGGGTATATACGTGCTAATATTTTCGTTATTACATTAGTTTATTATATTTTAATATAGGACCTTTTTTTGTATCTATAATTTTATTAATTAAATATGTGATTATTCATTATAAAAAAAAACTTCATTTTTTTCTTTAAAAAATAAGCTAAAATATAAGACAACTACTCCTATAAAAGTCATGTAGCATAGCACGAAGTCTATTTGGGAGAGAGAAATATGGCATATCTTGTTAGCTCCTTGGAAATGACGTGGACAAATGAGACTCGACATCACTAGTATGCCTTCGACACAAATGATCCACACTCAATTATAATTTATAGGTAACTTATATATTGATCGGGTTTGGTCGGGTCGGGCAACCCGAGACCTCAACCCGAGCCCAACCCAAGTTTTATCAGGTTGGTGTCTGTATAGCCCAAGCTTAAGATCGGACCCGAAATATCCTACCCAAGCCCAACCCAATGTCAGGTCGGTCACGGGTCAGTCGGGTTGAACCCGCCCAACTTTCAGCCCTATCAGTTATCCTTTGGGAGCAGGCCCAACATCGTTGTTACAAGGGTCTGGGCCTACTACACCTATCAGTGGGCTCTTTTTTTCTTTTACTGGCCCATATAAGATTTTAGATGCGGCCCACCTGCATCATGCATGGTGCAGCCCACTGAGCCTTTGGCTCAGGTGAGGCCCACGTGATGTGTGTGGTGTGGCTCGCTGACAGCAGCAACAACGACACCATCATTCTTCTTCGACCCTCTCTCATTCTTTGCTGGAACCAGAGCAACACTCGAACCAGGCCTAGCCTAACTGTAACAGGCCCAACTCGGATGGCATCATGGTCGGGTTTCCTGGTGCAACAAGCTAGTGCAGTGTGACACTAGCTTGAGTCCATTCTCCCTCATTTTTCTTCTTTCTCACTCTCTCTTCATCCTGTCTTTCTCTCATTTCCTCTCCATTTTCCACAACTAGAAAAAATGTTTGGATTTGACTAGACCCATCCTTGGCTCGGACCAAACTCAGTCCAGCGAGCTAAACTCGTCAGTGCATCGAGCTGACTCGGTTCGAGCTAGTGCACTGATGCACCCACTCACTTTTATCATTCCTCTACTTTTCTTTCTTCTCCCTTTCTTTCCGTTTTTCTATGTTGTAAAGTCCAAGCATCTCTGGACTCAAACGTCTTAGCTGGACATGCCCAGAAACGCTTCAACGGTAATGGAGAAGAAGACCACTGTTAATGGCAGATTGACAATGGTCAAGTCTTTCTCCAAAACGAAGCTTTTGGGTGGTTCGAATAGGTCTATAGGAGCTTGGGGATGTGGATTTTTGAAGCTTCTAAGAAGTTTAGGTGGTGAGTTTAAAAGGAGAAGAACATGGTGGATTTTTGAGTGCAGCCGCAAGAATGGAGGGTAAGCTCTTGTTGCTCGATCCATCCCATTTTATTCACTAACCCTAACATACCAGAGCCATTGGATTGATGACAACGGTCTGGATTTGTTCTGGTTGAAACTGCCTTTAAATACCATAGGTATGAAAAAACGATCATGGTTTTGTTTGCAAGCCCTAAATCACTAGCATCGGAAGGTTGAGAGCCTCCTAAATGGACGGCTAGGATGGGAAATAGAGGGAGCACGTGGATCGTAGCAGCTGGCGATGAGGACAGTTTCTATTTTTGAAAATGGGTGTATTTGTGACCTGATTTGAGGCTGACATTGTGTGCACGTGTGTGCATTTCAACGGGTGAAACCACCCAGGGTTCGTGCGAGACTATCATCCGGTCGTGATGAACAGTTCAGATTGCCAGAACAAATGGCGCAGTGGTCCATCAATCGAAGAGAACAGACATAGTCTATTAACGTTGTTGCAGTGCAGGAGGGAGGAAAGAAGAGAGGAGTTCTTTCCTCTTTTGGCGAGACACATCAGGTCAAACCCGATTTTGACTAGAGGTATACTCCAGCGACCGTTGGTCCATGTGGATCGTGCACACACATGTCTCAAGGTGGGGTCCACCATGATGCTAACATGAGATCCCCACCATCCATTCCCTTTAGAGGCCCCACTAAGGGCCTTTGACTGAAGATTGGTCAAATCCAAAGATTTGGTGGGCTCTACCAACTAAACTACAGTTTTCACGTGTTTATGATGACAATCCGTCGGTTAGATTAATTCCAAACTAATTATCAACGGTTGAAAGGTACTAATGGGCCATTATATATGCCCAAGGCCTCCAAAATATGTTAGTAACTAATTAATAGTTTTATTATAAAGTTTGTTATTACTTTACTATAGATTATTATTGTTATTTATATATTTTATAATTTACATTATTATAGATTGTTAATAAATATAAATTGTATGTACATCAGTAAGCAAAGATATATATATATATATATATATATATATATATATATATATATATATATATATATATATATATATATATATATATATATATTATCATTTTCTTGTTTTATTTTTCCTAAAATTGTTGTTGTGGGTTATGTCTATTTATTTGTCCTCTCAACAAGAGTTTGGATAAAATTATATGGACATTAGTGAAAAAGGGAACAAGGATTTATATATCTTATTTGTGTATTATTTGTATGGCTATGCATGTATTATGTTAAAATGTTAAATTGTTTGAGACATGTTATTTATTATAAATTTTTGTTACTCTTTGTAATATAAATTTTACGATTCATAACTTATATAATTTATTTTATGAATGTATAAATATAATATGGATTAGATTTGTCTGTCCTAAGAGTCAATGGTTAGGTGACTTAATATTTGAATGAGATCGTATCAGATGGTCGAGATTGATAGATTGGGGGCTATTGGATGATGCTGCATCAGGTGAGTCATGTGTGTTCTCACACACGTGTAAGCTGATTCAGATCTCTATAGTAGCACCTGAGTACTTGAAAGTACGGGGTGTTACACATTGATAGGTTGATAGAAAATTAAACACTTAACGATCAGATATGTGGTGGGATAAAGTGTATAAAATAAAAGAAAATTTCATGGGTTTTATTTTTAAAATGTAAGCAGTCCATCATGATGTTTGTATATGGGTGGATAAGATAGATATATCACTATTGCTAGGGAAAAATTGATGAGTGGATAAATCGGCTTATGGAATGGACCAACTCTAGTTAACTAGCACGAACCCAGTGAAACCCGAGCCCGATAAGGCGTCGATGTCTAGAAATAAATCGACCTTCAAGGAGGTCGAGGCAACTATAAGGACACTTGAAGAACACGGTTATGAGCCCGTTCGGATAAATCGTGTTTTGACCTAATGGGTCAATTACAGTTTGACTACAGATAGACCATAGGTCAGTCATAGGTCGAATATAGGTCGATCATAGATCAGCCCTACACCAGTTACTACCTAGCCATAACTCAGTCATAGCTCGATCATTGGATGGACATATATTGGCCAACATCTGGTTGAAGGACAGGTGACACCTCATGACAAGGTCAATGACCATTAACATCCAGCTAAAGGGAACACGGACCCTCCGATGGAGAATGCTGATCTGTCATCATTGGTCGAAGATGGTGAATACTGATCTGTTAAGGAGATCGGCCTTACTTATTCTCGAGTCGTCACCCGCTAATAGGAGCCGACCTAAACCCGAGCTATAGATTCAAGGAATCCCCTAACATCCTGAAGATCTTTCCCCAGATCTTCGGGGGACAAGATCAAATCCAGATAACCTTAGAAGTCGGTATCACGTCGGTATCACAAGGATCCCGAATCTAAATGGATCTCCAAGATATTAGTAAGAGTCCCCATGTAATTGGGCTCCCTTCCTTATATATAGAGGTATTGCCAACCATTAAAGGTACGCTGATTCTTACCCTAGCTGTAACGCCGTGAAAATTGGAGGTTGAGTTGGAGCTCAAATTTTGAGTTCCAACACATCACTTATACAACATAGATAATGATGATTAAATGTCGTCCGTATTAGTGCATTAAACATGAGTAGAATTATACCAAACTAACATATCATACTCCAAAGACAGTTAAATTATGCAAGCAGAAGACTGTGATAAATATATAGAGCATATAAGTGATTGTAAGTCCACAGAGTATGAACGTCACTAGGTTAAATAATTACATGTGTAACTCCAAAATTTATAAAATGATAAGGTGTAATGTTCAACTAGTATGTATCCTTGCGATCCCTACGACGTAACTTTAGGTCTACATAAAACCTGTTAAAGAGTTACATGTAGGAGAACTCCTCCTCATCGTCATAGAAGGTTGGCTCCAAATCGTAAGCCTCGCTATCATCTGAAACTAGAACAGAGTCTGGTTGGTGTTTTAAAACACTGTCCGAGAGTGGGAGTGAGCTAATGATCAACTCAGTGGAGCTATAAGGCAAAGGTTAACATGTTATCAATTCATTCAAGTAGTAATGATAAAGAAATACAACAAGCATTCCTAAGTACTCTGAATAAGTCAAGGATGGTATGTATTAATGATGCATTCCCTCACCTGCACTCCCTCTGCGACATCATCTCATGGTCGTGCATGCAACACTCCCTCTATGCTTAACTCCAACGCCAAAGGCACATGCAATGTGGTGTATGTTTGTGATTAGCCAAGTTCTTAATTAGACTTCTTCATACAGGAGATTTGAGAAGGTAAGTGTAACGCCCGTGAAAAATTCATACTTGGGCTCGAGTACCAACTCGACCCGAGATTGCGTAGAATTAATTCTTTTAGAAAATATGACTAAGTTAGCTAGCGCAACACTGGAGTAGCTGGAAAATAGTCCCTGATCACTTTAAATACGTTCTACAAGACCCAAATCGAGTAGAACCAACGACTCTATAATACTCTATAACCTCGGACCAAACTCTAAGCAGGTTTGTTCTCTGGACCACTTTGAATCTTTGTATTGGATCTAGACCGCGCGTCGAAAGTCCGATACCTCCTATCTTAGACCATTAGAACCGCCTAGCTGGACTTGACACTCATTTCGAAAATTAAGTCAAACCGATAATCACAGGCTATTTCATTGAGCCCGGACCGAAGAGAGTGCGAATAGGGACAGAATTGGAATTTTAAATTCAAATCTGGCACATGACTTGATGCATCAGTATTAGGCGTTCTGACCGTCAGAATTCAGCCAGATTACACCCTCAGATCAGGAGAAATTTCTATTTTATATCATGAGACTTTTAGCCCTGATCTACGTGCGGTGACCGCTGAACTGAAACTGGTCCGCCACGTGCGATCTGCGAACCCTGCCGGACTGAAAACTTAATACGTGCTAGATCTGGTACGCATGAGCTTAAGTCCGATCGCATTCGACCAGGGGACCACCAGAAAGCATCTTTTGGACCGAAACAGCCCTGAATTGGATATGCACTAAGTAAACTTCATTCCGGAGCCTATTTTTGGTACTTTTGGGCTTATAAAAGGGGTTAAAACCCTCACTCCTCTCTCCCATCCGAAATTGCAAGAAACCCTAGATTTGGGAGAGAGAAAAAGGTGAGAGTTTGTGAGAGAGAGTGGGATAGATTTTTCCAGTCTTCATGCCATCTGTTACTAGTGCCTAAGCAACCCTTCCTAATCACCAAGCCGGTGATTCTTCCCCATTTTCAGGTATAAAACAACCCTAGAAGTTGCTGATTTAAGGTTTACTTGGATTCGTAGCATGCTAGCTAACGTAACTCGTAAATCAGGTTCTCTTATTGCCGTAGACGAAGCGTATACGCTCCGTTCGAAATCACGCGTCTATAAGAGACAAGGTGAGGATTTTAGACGCTTTGATTGACGGTTTACAACACTTTCAATGTCATTTAATAGTAGATTATCGACGGCGTTGCCGTTTGACATGTACAACATGCTATCCGTTTCCTGTTTCATAAATCAACGAAGAATATGAGATTTAGGGCATTTTAGTCATTTGTAGGAAGTACTGATTACATTCATATTTTGCTGACATGATTGACATGGTTTGTTGTTGCATTAGGAAGTTAGGAATACGTGCATAATTAGTTTGGCGAAGAGATTCGCCTAATTGCGCACTTCGGGTCGACATACTATATGTAGACTTAAGTGTGTAGTGTATGTGTTTGTATAAATGTTTGTATTAGTATGTATTGAATTAAATGATGTTATGAATTAGTTTGTGATTGATTTCTCAATTAATATGCTGACGTAAATGATTTTCTACATGTTGACTATATGCATGATTCCATTATATGCATAAAATGTATTTGCTTGAAGATTTGCCTAAGTTGTATGTTATAACATGTGTTAACATGCTCACATGATTGTATTTCAATTCCAATACTCCTACATAAATTGCTGATATGATTCCATAATTGTTTGGGACTAGACATAGTCCAGGCAGTCGGTAACTGAGCGAATTCGTGGTTGGCTGGTCTTAGCCACGAACGACGCGTCGATGAACGCGAGCCGTATTTTGAGTTGGCGGCAGTGGTTAGGCCATGCGAAGTATTTTACGCACTTCATGTCGTTCGACTTGAGATGCGATCGCGCTAGTCGAGCCCGTCAAGTAACCCGACTGGCCGATGTATGTTCACCCTGTATGAGTCATAACTGCTTGAACCTAGGGTACTGAACTTACCATTGTAAACCCTGTTAACCATGGTACCTTGATCCACGAAGACTCATGAGCCGGGCATGGTGGTATGGGACACCGTGGTCGAGCTGTCGGCCTATGCTGGGGCCACAAACCTCCCCGTAGTGACCAGTGAGCACTTAGACTCGTGAGCAGAGGTCAGTGCCTGGTTGCAGGCCGCGCATAAAGGAAGCTCCTATGTTCCCACGCATGTACTTACCACTTGCGGTCTTTTAGGGAAGACCTATATTCTAGCTGTCAGCCTACACTGATCAGGCGACGAGTCCTTTGTAGTGACCGCGAGCGTATTCTGAGTCTACGGGAGGCGACGACCCTTCCGTTGCAGTAGAGTACGGTAGGCCTGTATTGATAAGGTGAGGGGGGAGCGGTGCAACGAGTGCGAGCAACAGCCCTGGTAGCCCTTGCAGCGACCTACGAAATATACATCGTATGAGATTACTAGGAGTGATGACCCTAGACAGGATTTGTGTTGGGATTGATACAAGGGAAGTACCTTAGTTTCCCAATCCTGCTGTTTGAATGGACTAATAACAACTCAGAAATCATATCACCATAACATTGTATGTGCCTGGAAGATGTGGAGCACTCTAGGGAGTGTGGCATGCCGCGGTCGTAAGATGTTACCGTATGAGGGAGATTGTCGGTGAGGGCATACATCACGTCATGTCATCTTGCATTAACAATAGTATTAGGATTGTCTGATTTACTGCTTTACTATTATCGCATGATTGATTTGTGAACATGCTAATCCTTGCTCTATGATTCCACTGAGTTGATCACTCACTCCCACGTTACGGGATGGTGTTTGCAACACCCACCAGACCCTGTTATAGATGCAGGTGATGCTGAGATCCAGGAGGCAGAGCCAGACTTCGACGAGGACCAGGACGAGTTCTCGTACATGCAGTATCATGATGGCTTTGCGTAGGCGACCTGGGTTGATGGGACTTCAGTGGGACTATTTTGAACATTTGATTTTGTTCATGTATATGTATATGAGACTCAGAGATGTATTCATACTTTAGAGACAGATGAGATCTACTTTGTTTTTCCTTACAGTGATACATATATTGTTTAGTCTTCCGCTTGCTTTTATCACTGGATCTGGAGTATGAATTGCAGTTTTGGTATACTTTTACTCATGTGAATGCTTTAAATTAGACAACATTGAATCATAATCATTTTTGTTGCATAAGTGACGGTCTGGAACTCGGGAGTTGAGTTTATACATGACCCCCGATTTTCAGGGTGTTACAGTAAGGTACCTCCCTTTATATCATTGACCCAAACAATGATCCATCTAAGGTCGTCAATCCTAGTTAATCGCATATGATAGGTAAGCTCATGAGTTTACACTATAGGTTACTACGAGAGGCTCATCACCTCGCCGTAGGCATAATTCACATTTGAGATCATTATGAGAGACTCATCACCTGATCATATGACTAATTTATACTCGAGGTCACTATGAGAAAGGCTCGTCACCTTAGCATAGGCCGACAGCTTAAATACAGTGTCCCATACCACCGTATTCGACTCATGAGGTTAGTTTTCTCAATGGACACTACGGGGAGGCTTATCACCCTAGCGTAGGTCAACAGCTCGACCACGGTATCCCATACCACCATGTCCGACTCATAAGTCTTGGCGGATCAAAGTACTACGGTTGAAGTGGGCTTTACATTAGTAAGAGGTACCTTAGATTCAGGCAGTAACGTCCATACATGGTGTAACACTCCAAATTTTTGCCTACCTAGAATTAGACGTCCTTTGGCAATGGGTCAACCATAACACCTTGGTAACCTCTTAGAACCCAATTCCAAAGCCAAAAAAATCATTTAGAACCAAATTCTTTAGAAATTTAATATGTTTTAGCTAGCTCTAAACTAGATTACCTGTGAAATTAGTACCAACCACTTTAAATACGATCTGTAAAACCCAAAACCTCTAGAATTGTTAACGCTACGTTACCCTGAAATCCAGGATCAATCTCTAAACTCGGTTGCTCTCGGGAGCACTTTAAAACTTTGTAATGGATCTAGACCGCACATCGAAAGTCTGATATCTATAATCTTAGACCATTATGACCGCCTAGTTGGACTTGACAATCATTTCAAAAATCAAGCCCAACCGATATCCTGAGACCATTTTACTGAGTCCGGAGTGAAGAGAGTGAGAAAAAGAAAATATTTAGAAAATTAATTCAATTTTTAATAAATCTGCCACGTGTCGCTTGCGCGATATTTTTAAGCGTTCTGACCATTAGAATTTGACCAAATTTCACCCTCGGATCAGAAAAGTTGGCCCTTACATGTCATAACACTTATGACCCTGATCGAGTTTCGGTGACCGCTAAACTGAAACTGGTCTGCCACGGTCGATCTGGAAACCCGACCAGACTAAAAAATTAGCTGGACCTAGATCCAATATTAGAGAGCTTAAGTCCGACCGCATTTAGTAACAGGACCTCCAGAAGTGCTCCGTTGGATTGGAACAGACCCGATTTGGTTATAACATAAGTATACCTTGCCATAAGTCTGACTTTTTAGCTTATAAAAAGGCCTTAAACCCTCTCCCATTCGGCCCATACGAATTTGAGAGAAACCCTAGGATAGAGAAGAGAGAAGAGAGAGAAAGTGTGAGAGAAGTGGGAGAACCTTCCTGCTATTCTTCCCTACCGATCTACGTGCTTATCCATTGCTTTACAATCGCTATCCCGGTGATTCCGGCGTCGTTCTAGGTAAGAAAAACATAACCTTAACCTATTTTAGGATTTCTATCGATACAAGTAGTGAAGTAGCTGACTTCCCTCATGTAATAGGCTGCTATATTGACGTTGACGGAAGCGTAGAGTACCTATTCAATTCGTTACACTTCTATTATAACACCCTGAAAATCAGGGGTCGTGTATAAACTCAACTCCCGAGTTCCAGACCGTCACTTATGCAACAAAAATGATTATGATTCAATGTTGTTTGAGTTAAAGAATTTACATGAGTAAAAGTATACCAAAACTGCAATTCATACTCCAGATCCAGTGATAAAAGCAAGCGGAAGACTAAACAATATATATATCGCTGTAAGAAAAAACAAAGTAGATCTCATCTGTCTCTAAAGTATGAATACATCACTGAGTCTCATATACATATACATGAACAAAATCAAATGTTCAAAATAGTCCCACTGAAGTCCCATCAACCCAGGTCACCTAAGCAAAGTCATCGTGATACTGCATGTACGAGAACTCGTCCTGGTCCTCGTCAAAGTCTGGCTCTGCCTCCTGGATCTCAGCATCACCTGCATCTACAACAGGGTCTGGTGGGTGTTGCAAACACCATCCCGTAACGTGGGAATGAGTGATCAACTCAGTGGAATCATAGAGTAAAGATTAGCATGTTCACAAATCAATCATGCGATAATAGTAAAGCAGTAAATCAGACAATCTTAATACTGTTGTTAATGCAATATGACATGACGTCATGTATGCCCTCACCGACGATCTCCCTCATACGGCACCATCTTACGACCGCGGCATGCCACACTCCCTTAAGTGCTCCACATCTTTCAGGCACATGCAATGTTATGGTGATATGATTGCCAATATTATTAGTCCATTCAAACAGCAGGATTGGGAAACTAAGATACTTCCCTTTTATCAATCCCAACACAGATCCTGTCTAGGGTCGTCACTCCTAGTAATCTCATACGATGTATATTTGGTAGGTCACTGCAAGGGCTGTCAGGGCTGTTACACGCACTCGTTGCTCCGCTCCCCCATCACCTTATCAATACAGGCCTACTGTACTCTACTGCTACTGAAGGGTCGTCGCCTCCCGTAGACTCAGAATACGCTCGCGGTCACTACAAAGGACTCGTCGCCTGATCAGTGTAGGCCGACAGCAAGAATATAGTGTCCTATACCACCATAATCTGCTCACGAGACTAGGTGCTCACTGATCACTATGGGGAGGTTTGTGGCCCCAGCGTAGGCCGACAGCTCAACCACGGTGTCCCATACCACCATGCCCGGCTCATGAGTCTTCGTGGATCAAGGTACCATGGTTAACAGGGTTTACAATGGTAAGTTCAGTACCCTAGGTTCAAGCAGTTATGACTCATGCAGGGTGAACATACAACGGCCAGTCGGGTTACTTGACGGGCTCGACTAGCGCGATCGCATCTCAAGTCGAACGATATGAAGTGTGTAAAACACTTCATGTGGCCTAACCACTGCCGCCAACTCCACAACACGGCTCGCGTTCATCAACGCGTCGTTCGTGGCCAAGATAAGCCAACCACGAATTCGCTCGGTTAACGACTGCCTAGACTAAGTATAGTCCCAAATAATTATGGAATCACATCAGCAAATCATATGAGAGTATTGGAATTGAAATACAACCATGTGAGCATATTAACACATGTTATAATATACAACTTAAGTAAATCTTCAAGCACATACATTTCATGCATATACTGAAATCATGCATATAGTCAACATGTAGGAAATCACTTATGTCGGCATATTAATTGAGAAGTCATTCTCAAACTATTTCATAACATCATTTAATTCAATACATACTAATACAAGCATTTATACAAGCACATACACACTTAAGTCTACATATAGTATGTCGACCCGAAGTGCGCAATTAGGCGAATCTCTTCGCCAAACTAATTATGCACTTATTCCTAACATTCTAATGCGACAATAATCCATGTCAATCACATCAGCAAAATATGAATGAAATCAGCACTTCCTACAAATGACTAAAATGCCCTAAATCTCATATTCTTCGTTAATTTACGAAACAGGAAACGGATAGCATGTTGTACATGTCAAATGGTGATGCCGTCAATAATCTACTATTAAACGACATTGAAATCGTTGGAAACCGTCAATCAAAGCGTCTAAAATCCTCACCTTATCTCTTATGGATGCGTGAATTCGAACGGAGCGTATACGCTTCGTCTACGGCGATAAGAGAACCTAATTTACGAGTTACGTCAGCTAACATGCTATGAATCCTAGTAATCCTCAAATCAGCAACTTCTAGGGTTAGTTCTTACCTGAAAACGCGGAGGAATCGCCGGCTGAGTGATGGAAGTGTGTTGCTTAGGGACTTGCAACAGGTGGTGCAAAGGCGGGAAAATTCTCCTCCAATCTCTCTCACAAACTCTCACCTTTTCTCTCTCCCAATCTAGGGTTTCTCTCAAATTCGGATGGGAGAGAGGAGTGAGGGTTTCAACCCCTTTTATAAGCTTAAAAATGCCCAAAATAGGCTCACATACAAGGTTTACTTAGTGCATAACCAAATCGGGGCTGTTTCGGTCCAAAAGATGATTTCTAGTGGTCCCCTGGCCGAATTCGATCGGACTTAAGCTCATGCATACCGGATCTAGCACGCATTAAGTTTTCAGTCCGGCAGGGTTCGCAGATCGCACGTGGCGGTCCAATTTCAGTTCAGCAGTCACCGCACGTAGATCAGGGCTGCAAATCCCATGATATGAAATAGAAATTTTTCCTGATCCGAGGGTGTAATCTGGCTGAATTTTGATGGTCAGAACGCTTAATACTGACACGTCAAGTCGTGTGCCAGATTTAAATTTGAAATTCCAATTCTGTCCCTATTTGCACTCTCTTCAGTCCGGGCTCAATGAAATACCCTGTGATATCGGTTGGACTTGATTTTCGAAATGATTGTCAAGTCCAGCTAGGCGGTTCTAACAGTCTAAGATAGGAGGTATCGGACTTTTGACGCGCGGTCTGGATATAATACAAAATTTCAAAGTGGTCCAGAGAACAAACCTGCTTAGAGTTTGATTCGAGGTTATAGAGTATTATAGAATCATTAGTTCCACTCGATTTGGGTCTAGTAGAACGTATTTAAAGTGATTAGGGACTATTTCCCAACTACTCTAGCGTTGCGCTAGCTAACTTAGACTTATTTTCTAAAGGAATTAATTCTACGCAGTTTCGGGTCGAGTTGGTACTTGAGTCCAAGTCCGAATTTTTCACGGGCATTAAAATCTACCCCCCTTAACAAATAATTTCGTCCTCGAAATTTATACCTTTTCGTACTCCTTGAGAAGCTGTGGGTAGTTCTTTCTGATCTCGGCTTCTCTCTCCTAGGTAGCCTCTTCCTCAGAGTGATGCGTCCACAATACCTTCACAAGGGGAATCACCTTGCTACGCAGTACCTGCTCCTTCCTGTCTAGGATACGCGTCGGTCGCTGGATATATGTAACATCCTCTCCTAACTGCACCTGCTCCCATCTGATGATATGGGAAGGATCAGCAACGTACTTCTTCAGCATAGAAACATGAAATACGTTGTGAACGCTCGCGAGAGGCGTGGGTAAAGCCAATCGGTAAGCCACTGCTCCCACACGATCGAGGATCTGGAATGGACCAATGAATCGCGGTGCCAGCTTCCCCTTCTTCCCAAATCGAAGGACTCCCTTCATAGGGGAAACTCGCAAAAACACATGATCCCCAACTGTGAACACCAGCCGCTGTCGTCTCGTATCGGCATAACTCTTCTGTCTGCTCTACACTGTAAGAAGCCGACGTCTAATGATGTCAATCTTCTCTAACATCGCCTGCACTAACTCTGGGCCAATCAAGCTATGCTCACCGACCTCTACCCAGCAATGCAGTGCGAGACAAGGTCGCCCATACAGCGCCTCGTAAGGTGCCATACTGATACTCACCTGAAAGCTGTTGTTGTACGCAAACTCCGCATATGCAAGAGAATCATCCCAACTGTCCTTGAAGTCCAATGCGCAAGCTTGCAACATATCCTCTAAGATCTGGTTCACCCGCTCTGTCTGTCCATCTTTCTGTGGGTGAAAGGCAGTACTGAACTTCAACTTCACACCCATAGCCTCCTGAATGTGAGTCCAGAAATAGAAGTAAATCGCGTGTCTCTGTCCGACACGATCTCCAATGGAACTCCATGCAGATGCACGATCTCTCTGATGTACAGTCTAGCCAGCTCGTCTGCAGAGTTCGTAACTCTGATCGGTAGGAAGTGCGCTGACTTCGTCAGACGGTCGACGATCACCCAAATGGAATCATGTCCCTTCCTCGTCTTCGGTAGCCCAGAAATGAAGTCCATGGAAATGAAATCCCACTTCCACTCTGCAATCGGCATAGGCTACAAAAGTTCAGGTGGTCGGCGATGCTCTGCCTTCACCTGCTGATAAGTGAGACAACGGGACACGAACTCAGCTATGTGGGTCTTCATACCTTCCCACCAATACGTCCTCTTCACGTCACGATACATCTTCGTACTGCCTGGATGCATCGCGAGTCTAGTACAATGCGCAGCCTCGAGAATCTCTCGTCTCAAGTCAGGGACATCTGGGACGCATAGGCGGCCACGATAACATAAGCCTCCATCCATACCAACTCGCCAATCGGCGTTTGCATCATCACTGGCCTGCTCTCGAAGCTCAGTCAGATGCGCATCGTCCCTCTGCGCCTTGATGACCTGGTCATCGATCTGAGATCGCACCTGTACATGTACGATGAACTCATACGGCTCTTCTACGGTGAGTTTCTGCTCAAAGTCTCGCAAAAACTCAACCATATCCCACTCAGCAACCATCAGCGGAGCCGCAAACTCTATCGCCTTCTTGCGGCTCAACGCGTCAGCCATAAGGTTCGCCTACCTAGGATGGTAAGAGACTTCAAACTTGAAGTCCTTCAATGTCTCCATCCATCGTCGCTGCCTCATATTCAAGTCTCGCTGCGTGAATATGTACTTGAGGCTCTTATGGTCGCAAAAGAGCTCGAACTCCTCTCCGTAGAGGTAATGTCTCCAGAGTCTCAGTGCGAATATGATGGCTGCCAACTCTAGGTCGTGTGTAGGGTAATTCTCCTCGTGCTTCCTTAATTATCTCGAGGCATACGAAATTACCCTGTCCCTCTGCATAAGGACACAACCCAGACCAACGCTAGACGCGTCAGTGTATATAGTGTACCTAACTCCTTGCTCTGGCAATACTAGCACAGGGGCGGACGTAAGTCTATCCTTCAGCTCCCGAAAAGCTGACTCTGCCTTGTCATTTCAAGCGAACTTCACGTCCTTCCATGTCAACTGAGACAAAGGTCTCGCGATCTTTGAGAAGTCCTGTATGAAGCGCCGATAGTAGCCAGCGAGACCCAAGAAACTCCTCACCTCAGTGACAGAACCAGGCTACTCCCAATCCTGCATCGCAGCTACCTTAGACAGGTCAACTGCCATGCCATCCTTGGACACCACGTGTCCCAAGAACTTCACTTTCTGCTTCCAGAAGTCGCACTTCTTGTACTATGTGAACAACTGATGCTGTCTAAGCGTATCCAGGACCAAACGCAAATGCTCCTCATGTTCCTCTCGACTCATGGAGTACACCAAAATGTCGTCAATGAATACAATGATGAATCGATAGAGGAAAGGCCGAAATACCTGGTTCATCAGATCCATGAACACGGCTGGTGCGTTCGTAAGACCGAACGACATCACAAGGAACTCGTAGTGGCCAAAACTGGTCCTGAATGCTGTCTTCTGCATGTCCTCATCCCTGACACGCAACTGATGATATCCTGACTGAAGATCAATCTTCGAGAAGTACTGTGCTCCTCTTAACTGATCAAATAAGTCATCGATCCTGGGTAAAGGGTACTTGTTCTTCACCGTGATCTGGTTCAACCTGCGATAATCAACACACAATCGCATCGAACCATCCTTCTTCATTATGAACAGAACTGGTGCTCCCCAAGGAGACACACTAGGCCG
Source organism: Magnolia kwangsiensis (assembly GCA_037074715.1). Classification (NCBI taxonomy): domain Eukaryota; kingdom Viridiplantae; phylum Streptophyta; class Magnoliopsida; order Magnoliales; family Magnoliaceae; genus Magnolia; species Magnolia kwangsiensis. The sequence goes on from CM073578.1 coordinate 79,506,989, forward strand.
TATAAGGCCAAGCTCTAGCAGACCATCAATCTGCGTCCTCAACTCCTCCATCTCACACGGTGCCATGCGATACGTTGGCAATGAGACGGGCGAGGAACCAAGAACCAGATCGATAGTGAAATCGATCTCTCGTCGGGGCGGCAAACAAGGGATCTTCCTGAATAGATCCCCAAACTCGCAAATGACTGGCGTATGCTCAAGTATCTGGGCGCCAGCGTCTTGCAGTAAAGTAGCGTAACTAAGTATGCGGAAAGGGAGATTTACCCGCACTGAAAATGTGAAAGATGCACCCTCCGGCTCGTAGGCTGTCACTATACGAGTCTCGCAGTCAATCTCGGCCCTCGCTGCAGTCAACCAATCCATGCCAAGAATGACGTCTAGATAAACCAGAGCGGGGTCGACGACGAGATCTAGAGCCATCGTCTTGCCTCCCAAATCCACCAAACAACCCTCACACATCTGGGTGGCATCTGTAAAGGACCCGTGAGCTGTATAAACTCGCACTCCATCCATAGTAATGGTCTGTAACCCAAGACGCCTGACTATAGCACGTGATATCAAAGAAATCATGGAACCAGTGTCCACCATCATGAGAATAGGAATACCTCCAATATGGGCAGTGACCTTGAAGGCCGAATGCTGAGAAGTCGATGTCGCAACTGCCTCAGCTGTCAATGCATGCACTCGTGCCTGCTGTGGCCGGTTCTACCGCTGTGTCATGGGCCGTGGAGGCTGTCTGATCTGCGATACCAGAAGTCTGAAGGAAGGATGCGCAGGAGCCAACCGTATAGGCGGTGCTGATATCGCCTGTGGACGTGTACGGTCGATCTTCTGCGGCGGCAAGAACCCACTATCCCGCATCCGGGAAAAACAACTCTGCGCTAAGTGGCCTGACCTCCCACAGTATGTACATGTCAAATCAGGGCACCGAAACGGTGGTACTGGCGCTGTAGCCCGAGTAGGAGGGTCGACACGAGGCCTCTTGCCTGCGAAGGGCCTGTCTGGCAACTCTGGTCGTGGCCTAGGAGCAACAGGGCCACGAGATCGGGCAAGTCGATCCACATCCTGCTCTGCCCGCATAGACATGTGAATCAACTCCGCATAGGAGGGAATGCTCACGCAGCACATCTTCGACCAAATATCCGGTCGTAAACCCTCTGAAAAGCGCCGTATGCGCATCTGCTCATCAGCCAAAATAGTCGGGACGTATCTGCCTAACTCCGTGAACCGATGCTCATACTCCGTGACTGTCATGGCTCCCTGTCTGAGACGGACAAACTCATTCTCCCGGTCATGCCTGTACGTTTGGGGATAATACTTCTCGTGGAAGCGGAACTCAAACGCTGCCCATGTCCATATAAAGTCGGCGGCAACGGTCTGCAATACGCTGTCCCACCACAAGCTAGCCTCTCTCTCAAACAGGAAAGTAGCCAACTCTACCTGCTCAGCCTCTGTACAGTGTAACATCCGCAGTATCTTCGACACACGGTCGAGCCAATACTCGGCCTCCTCGGGTCTATGAGAACCCATAAAAGTGGAAGGCCATAAGCGCTGGAATCGATCTAACAAGCCCCGTGTATCTACGGCATTCCCTGCAGGATAAGCAGGTGGTACAGGATGAGTCATGCCCTCATCCTGGGCATAAGTATCAGCATCCTCAGCTGGATGCGCAGGTGGTGTAGGTGGAGTCACACCCCCACCCCGGGCTAATGTCCCCACAATGGTAGTCAGGAGCTACTGCTGCTGCTGCATCATAGCCATCATCTGCTCAAATCTGTCAAGAGGTGGAGCAGGTCGTGACATGTGCTGCGTCGAAGTAGACGCACGATAAGGCTCTTTGACTGGCGATGTGAACGGTGGTGGTCCAACTATAGGACCAGCAGTAGGCTGAGACGCACGTACTGTCTCAGGAATCGGGCCCACAGCAGGGTCCGCATGGGTGTCAGGCTGCAAAGGATCCTGATCCATAGGCTCACTCAATGCAAGCCGAGCCGTACTCCATGTAGCCTTAAGCGGCATTCCCTATATTCAAAATAGGGCGTAACCTTGTCAGTCTCAATAGTACAAATATACCGCAATCATTCACACAAGGAGTCAAAGGCATTTCATGCATTTTATTTAATTAAAATTGTCACAATACAAGGGATATATCCTTACAAGCATCATAACGAGAAATACATGGGAACTAAGACAGTTAAAATTACAACAGCAACATAAGCAAAGCACTAGCCTTAACAGGCTTACACAGCTTAAAGCAGAAAATGACTAACTACTGATAACAACATCATAGATCTCGCTAGTCTGAGTCGGGTGACGGTGGAGGAGCACCCTTATCCTGCAAGCAACACAGGATCGCCTTTAAGGTGCGAGTCACCTTGCCAAATTTCCTCTTCGTAACGGCCTTAGCATCCTCAACTTCAGTGCGAAGTTCCTGAACTTCCCTTCGTAAGGTGATCTGACTCTCCTCAATCTGGGCAATGCGATCATCGCCAGTAGCCTGAGCAGAAGGAGGAGGGCTCTCATCTGTGTCCTGAGCCTCCTCTTCTGCCTCTTCCTGGACTTCTTCCTCAACTTCTGCTCCAGGTTCTCCTTCACTTGGATCCTCTTCATCATCAAAGTCATCCTCGCTATCCTCCTTAAGCTGATTCTCACGGTACTGAGACCCTATCTTCATCTTGACCATAGTCGACTCATCAATGCTATGAATCGAAACTGGCAATTCCGGGCCAAGTCTGTAGGCAAACTCAAGCGCGATCTTGCATATCAGTCGGCCAAAAGGAAGCGATTCAGACGTTCTTCTTGATTTCTCTATGAGGATTATCTGTCACAAGATGAAAGTGGCCATACATACATTCTCTCCCTGGGCCACCAGATACAAGAAATCAACCATAAGGCGCGTATACTCAATGCAATTCATCGACCTGGGATACACATTGAACGTGCAGATATGGGGCAGTAGGTACAAATCATCAGACATATACGTCACCTTGAGGCTATTATTAGGCTGTCATGGAACCAACTTACCGCATAGGAACCTGGTACGGCGATCTCGCTCACGCCTACTCAGATTCTTCTTACTAGGATGCACATCACCAAGAGGCACGTTCAGAAGTTGCGCAATCAACCGCACATCGATCGTAGCCATCCGATCTCTACCAAAGGGAATTTTAAACTGCAATGGCTCCAAGGTAGGATTCTGGATACGAGCGTAGAAGGTACGAAAGGTGCTCACATTACCACGAGCACGAGCTTCAAAGATCGGACCCCAATGCGCAGCTTTAATGCGCTCGAACAATAAAAATTCACCGAACAGTCGTCCTTCCACGTTCGCCTCAAACAACACTTTGCGATCAGTGTATTGGCCGTGAGGCATCTCTACTAGAATCACTCGCCTAAGTTGAGTATGGGGATCCAAATCCCGCTTTGTATGGAACTCTCGGGCTGTAGTTGGACCTGTGGCGGCGCTTGAACTTGTGACACCACCCCGCGGCCTTCTTGATTGAGCAGGGTGACTTGGCCCAGCCTCATCCACTACATTTTTCTTTTACCCATCAAAGATAGGATGGTGGAGAGTGACAAAAGACCTAAAATGGCTTTAATAAAAGCCATAAAAAATGGAGAAAATGTAAAAAGATGGCTGCCCAAATTGGTAAACGGAGATCTAGGCATTGCAGAGGGATGCTTCAAGCTTCCCTAGAATGTATTTTCAAGGAGAAATGAAAATGAAAAAGAGGAATGGAGCACCTCACGATTTCAGCTCGATTTGGGGGTTTTTAGAGCTCCAAAAGATGAAATCTTCAAGAGGAAGGGCTGCAAACTGAAATAGAATGATGGAGAGTGGTCATTTTTGGCTAAGGATGGATTTAGGGGTGGTTTGGAACCATAAGTTTTGGAGATGGCAGCTGGAAAATGCAAATAGGGCTAGGGGAAGGGCTGTTTGTGAAGGAAGTGCATCCATTTGGGGTTTTCTATGATCGGGTAGTACGTGGGGGTTGTACACGACCCAAACCGACCACACGTGCCAAAGCACGCATCAAATGGACCACTATGGCCGGCGAATGCATCGCCGACCATCTCCCTGGTCGGGTGATGGGACCACATGGGTTTGGTCCCCCATGGTCCAGGGACCCCAAATAACTATGGGCCCTACCTTGGTTCATTGTATTTTGACCTATATAGGCCCAAACATGAGTTCGGGGCTTTCCAGGGTCAATCTGTAATCCCGAATATAAAACCCCACTATGCAGCATATTATTTTGGGGTAGAAGGAGCTAGTACATCCATCTAGCCCATTATTTTCTAAAGAAAGCGAAGTTAGAATGGCCTTATAGCCATTTTTCATAAAATTTTACTATTCACTATAAAATTTTGTGAAAGTATAATTTTATGTTATTTTCACATTAGTATTGATGCCTAACATGAAAAGGATAAGAAATAATTAAAGATTGAAATGGTGAGAGGAAGAATTTTGAAGATTTTTGGTGAAACGGGGTTTTTAAGCCCTGACGATTGAATACAGGGGTCGTGGTTGTCCCGCTGCCCAAGGATTCACATTCATGGGCTTAGAATCATTCAAAGAATGCCTCGGCCCAACTACCTACAACTTAGGAGCTATTCGAGTTGCTTCATGCGACCCGAGATGCGTTACGGACTCGATCACGCGATCGAAATGAATAGACTTCGCCTATTGGCGAATCTGCGATCTTAGAAATATTTCTAGACCCTTCTCGCACCCACCTAAGTTAAAGGAAGCGACAGCGTACGTCGTGGTCCCATAACCCACAGGTCCCAAGATCGAAACTTGGCTCTGATACCAACTTGTAACACCCTGAAAATCGGGGGTCGTGTATAAACTCAACTCCCGAGTTCCAGACCGTCACTTATGCAATAAAAATGATTATGATTCAATGTTGTCTGAGTTAAAGCATTTACATGAGTAAAAGTATACCAAAACTGCAATTCATACTCCAGATCCAGTGATAAAAGCAAGTGGAAGACTAAACAATATATATATCGCTGTAAGGAAAAATAAAGTAGATCTCATCTGTCTCTAAAGTATGAATACATCACTGAGTCTCATATACATATACATGAACAAAATCAAATGTTCAAAAATAGTCCTACTGAAGTCCCATCAACCCAGGTCACCTAAGCAAAGCCATCGTGATACTGCATGTACGAGAACTCGTCCTGGTCCTCGTCAAAGTCTGGCTGTGCCTCCGGGATCTCAGCATCACCTGCATCTACAAAAGGGTCTGGTGGGTGTTGCAAACCCCATCCCGTAACGTGGGAATGAGTGATCAACTCAGTGGAATCATAGAGCAAAGATTAGCATGTTCACAAATCAATCATGCTATAATAGTAAAGCAGTAAATCAGACAATCCTAATACTGTTGTTAATGCAATATGACATGACGTGATGTATGCCCTCACCGACGATCTCCCTCATATAGTACCATCTTACGACCGCGGCATGCCACACTCCCTTAAGTGCTCCACATCTTCCAGGCACATGCAATGTTATGGTGATATGATTGCCAAGTTGTTATTAGGTCATTCAAACAGCAGGATTGGGAAACTAAGGTACTTCCCTTTTATCAATCCCAACACAGATCCTGTCTAGGGTCGTCACTCCTAGTAATCTCATACGATGTATATTTGGTAAGTCACTGCAAGGGCTGCCAGGGCTGTTGGACGCACTCGTTGCTCCGCTCCCCCATCACCTTATCAATACAGGCCTACTGTACTCTACTGCTACTGAAAGGTCGTCGCCTCCCGTAGACTCAGAATACTCTCGCGGTCACTACAAAGGACTCGTCGCCTGATCAGTGTAGGCCGACAGCAAGAATATAGTGTCCCATACCACCATAATCTGCTCACGAGACTAGGTGCTCACTGGTCACTACGGGGAGATTTGTGGCCCCAGCGTAGGCCGACAGCTCGACCACGGTGTCCCATACCCCCATGCCCAGCTCATGAGTCTTCGTGGATCAAGGTACAATGGTTAATAGGATTTACAATGGTAAGTTCAGTACCCTAGGTTCAAGCAGTTATGACTCATGCAGGGTGAACATACAACGGCCAGTCGGGTTACTTGACGGGCTCGACTAGCGCGATCGCATCTCAAGTCGAACGACATGAAGTGCGTAAAACACTTCATGTGGCCTAACCACTGCCGCCAACTCCAAAACACAGCTCGCGTTCATCGACGCGTCGTTCATGACCAAGATAAGCCAACCACGAATTCGTTCGGTTACCGACTGCCTGGACTAAGTATAGTCCCAAACAATTATGGAATCACATCAGCAAATCATATGACAGTATTGGAATTAAAATACAACCATGTGAGCATATTAACACATGTTATAACATACAACTTAAGTAAATCTTCAAGCACATACATTTCATGCATATAATGAAATCATGCATATAGTCAACATGTAGGAAATCATTTATGTCGGCATATTAATTGAGAAATCAATCTCAAACTATTTCATAACATCATTTAATTCAATACATACTAATACAAGCATTTATACAAGCACATACACTACACACTTAAGTCTACATATAGTATGTCGACCCGAAGTGCACAATTAGGCGAATCTCTTCGCCAAACTAATTATGCACTTATTCCTAACATTCTAATGCGACAATAATCCATGTCAATCACATCAGCAAAATATGAATGAAATCAGCACTTCCTACAAATGACTAAAATGCCCTAAATCTCATATTCTTCGTTGATTTACGAAACAGGAAACGGATAGCATGTTGTACATGTCAAACGGTGATGCCGTCAATAATCTACTATTAAACGACATTGAAAACGTTGGAAACCATCAATCAAAGCGTCTAAAATCCTCACCTTATCTCTTATGGATGCGTGAATTCGAACGGAGCGTATACGCTTCGTCTACGGCGATAAGAGAACCTAATTTACGAGTTACGTCAGCTAACATGCTATGAATCCTAGTAATCCTCAAATCAGCAACTTCTAGGGTTAGTTCTTACCTGAAAACGCGGAGGAATCGCCGGCTGAGTGATGGAAGTGTGTTGCTTAGGGACTTGCAACAGGTGGTGCAAAGGCGGGAAAATTCTCCTCCAATCTCTCTCACAAACTCTCACCTTTTCTCTCTCCCAATCTAGGATTTCTCTCAAATTCGGATGGGAGAGAGGAGTGAGGGTTTCAACCCCTTTTATAAGCTTAAAAATGCCCAAAATAGGCTCAGGTACAAGGTTTACTTAGTGCATAACCAAATCGGGGCTGTTTCGGTCCAAAAGATGATTTCTGGTGGTCCCCTGGCCGAATGCGATCGGACTTAAGCTCATGCATACCGGATCTAGCACGCATCAAGTTTTCAGTCCGGCAGGGTTCGCAGATCGCACGTGGCGGTCCAGTTTCAGTTCAGCGGTCACCTCACGTAGATCAGGGCTGCAAGTCCCATGATATGAAATAGAAATTTTTCCTGATCCAAGGGTGTAATCTGGCTGAATTCTGATGGTCAGAACGGTTAATACTGACACGTCAAGTCGTGTGCTAGATTTAAATTTGAAATTCCAATTCTGTCCCTATTCGCACTCTCTTCAGTCCAGGCTCAATGAAATAGCCTGTGATTATCGGTTGGACTTGATTTTTAAAATGATTGTCAAGTCCAGCTAGGCGGTTCTAACGGTCTAAGATAGGAGGTATCAGACTTTTGACGCGCGGTCTAGATCCAATACAAAATTTCAAAGTGGTCCAGAGAACAAACCTGCTTAGAGTTTGATCCGAGGTTATAGAGTATTATAGAATCATTAGTTTCACTCGATTTGGGTCTAGTAGAACGTATTTAAAGTGATCAGGGACTATTTCCCAGCTACTCTAGCATTGCGCTAGCTAACTTAGACTTATTTTCTAAAGGAATTAATTCTACGCAGTTTCGGGTCGAGTTGGTACTCAAGTCCAAGTACAGATTTTTCATGGGCGTTACATCTATGGAGTAAGGTACGGATTTTAGACGCTTAGGTTACCATTTTTCAAAGCTTTCAATGTCTTTTAATGGTAGATTGTTGACAAGAATGTTATTACACATGTAGAACATGCCGACCGATTTCTATTTCGAATACATACGAAGAATATGAGATTTATGGTATTTTAGGTATTTATAGGAAATACCGTATATGTATAAATTTTGCTGATATGATTGCCATGAGTATTTGCCATGTATATATGTTAATTATGGATGTATGATCTATTTGGTGAAAGGATTCACCCTAATACATGTTACGGCCAACGTGCTCTATGTATGTTATTAAGTGTAGTCTAAGTGTTTGTTGAAATGCCTAAATCAATATGATTTATGCCTACCATATGTGTTGAATGCAAGAACATGATTTTTGTGTATTAGACATCTCCTTGATATAAGGATCTGTCATATTATATGTTGAAATCAACATACGTCAAGTACGTTGGAGTTATGTAGTCTAAGTGTTTGTATAAATGCTTGTGTGGGTAAGTACTTAGTAAATGGTGTTGTAGACTAGTGTTGAGATAGGATTCTCAACTACGTTGACGATGTGTATTATTTCCTCCATGTACGTTGTTGAATTGATTCCTTATATATGAAATGCTTGTGTATGCTTAACTGTGTATGTTGTACTCTATAATATGTTGATAACATGCTTGGATTATTTAATATTTCATTTCAGTCTCTCTCATATGCTTACTGATTCAGATTGCAAGTGTCTGGGGCTATGCTATAGTCCAGGCAGTCGGTAACAGACTTGAACTCGTGGTTGAATTCTATTCACCACGTAAGACGTGTTTGACGAACCCGAGCCGTGCGTTGCTTGTCGACAGTGGTTAGGCCACACGAGGTGCTTATGCACTTCATGTCGATCAACTCAACGGGCGCTCGTACTAGTTGAACTCGTCCAGTAACCCAATTAGCTCGATGTATGTTAACCATGTATGGACGCTACTGCTTGAATCTAAAGTACCAAACTTACCAGTGGAAATCCCGTTAACCATGGTACCTCGATCCGCTAAGACTCATGAGCCGGGCATGGTGGTATGGGACATCGTGGTCGAGCTGTCGGCCTACGCTGGGGCCATAAACCTCCCCGTAGTGACCAGTGAGCACCTTAGACTCGTGAGCCGATTGTGGTGGTATGGGACACTACATTCGAGCTGTCGGCCTACTCTGATTGGTGACGAGCCCTTTGTAGTGACCTCGAGCGTATTCTGAGTCTACGTGAGGCGACGACCCTTCCATAACAACAAGAGTACAACTAGGCCTGTATTGATAAGGTGATGGGGAAGTGGTGCAACGAGTGCGTGCAACAGTCCTGACAGCCCTTGCAACGACCTAGAACCATATCATCGTATGAGAATACTAGGAGTGACGACCTTAGACTGGATCATTGTTGGGAATTGATATGAGGAAGGTACCTTAGCTTTCCAATCCTGCTGTATGAAAAGGACTAATAACAACTCGGTAATCATATTCATATCGCACTACATGTGCTTGGAAGATGTGGAGCACTGAGGGAAGAAAGCATGCCGCGGACGTAAGATGGTGTCGCATGAGGGAGTATGTTGGTGAGGGCATCCATCATGTCATTTCATTCTTGCATTAATTACAGTATTTAGGGATGTTTGATTTGCTGTTTTATCATTATCGCTTGATTGATTTGATTCCACTGAGTTAGCTACTCACTCCCACTTTACGGGACGGTGTTCTGGACACCCACCAGACCCCGTTGTACTTTCAGATGATGGCACTGCCTGCGAGGCAGAGCCAGACTTCGTGGATGATGAGAAGGCATTCTCCTATATGCAGTATTCAGGCAGGTCTTCTTAGACCTTGTCCTGATTCGACGGGGTTGCAGGGCTATATGAGTTAGTTAAACACTTTATTTCCTGGTAATTGGTATAATGTGACATAAAACATGTATCTTTTCAGCCCTGCTACATATTCATATTCTGGGGATTTGAAACCACTTATGTACTTTATATATTTATCACAGTCTTCCGCTTGCCTAATTTAGTCATCCCTGGAGTATGATATGCTATTTTGGCTTAATCCACTTCATGTTTATGTACTATTACAGCCGACATCCATCCATCATTGAAAATGTTGCATAAGTGATGTTTTGGAACTCGGGAGTGGAGTTTAAGCTCGTCCCCCAATTTTCAGGATGTTACAGATGGTATCAAAGCATGATTTAGATTAAACTGGGCTTAGGTTATGGTAACGCGATGCACACTGACGCACTCTGACTTATGAAGGGGGCAATGGAACCTAAAAACCATATTAGAACCCCAAGTTTCGTCGACAAGTGAGACTATACGGTAATTTAGTCCATAACATATCTTTGATCGCGTGAAGCAACCTAAGTCACCTCTAGGCCGTCAGTCGATGGGTTTGAGTCATTCCCTGAAGAATTCCAAACCTAGAAATGAATGTCCTTAGGTTGTGGGTTAACCACAACCCTTACACTCAATCTCAAGGCCTAAAACCCCTTTTTATCCAATTCCTTCAAAATCTCTCCTTTCACCACCTCATTTTTTAACTTTTTCTAAGTCCTTTCATACTAGACATAAATCTTAACGTATAAAGGATGGAGAATAATGCTTAAACAAAAATTTACTATAAATAGTAAGTATATGTATAAATTGGACTTTTGATCATTCAAATTATGGAATCTCATGGAATAAATGGGTTAGTTAGATATATTAGCCTCTCCTACCCCAAAATCATATGCTACACGTCACATAAACTCATTTTGGTTTGTAAATTGGCTCCAAAAATACCTCAAATGGATTCGGGGGCCAAATGGAGCACTTACAGGGGGACCCAGGGTGGGACTCACATCATTTTGGACCCAGGGGGGGGGGGGGGGGGGAGAGGACCTTGTCAAAATGGTGAGCCCTCACCAAACAGGTCAGAGGTTGGTGAGGACCTCGTCGGTTCGGCGAGGCCTCGCCGGTCAATGGGCCAGGCTGGGTCCGGGCTTCGAGTCGATCGTGTTTGGGGTTAAATGGGACCCCTCCCTATAGGGTTTGACCCTCCATTCATTCCAAATCTCATACTTCCTTCACAAAGTGACCCTCCAAGCTTTCTTTATCCTCTAAACTTGTTATTTTCTCTCTCCAACCTCCCTTCCAATCGTTTCTTCCTTCATTTTCTATTATTTCCTTCGTCCCTCTACCGTTCTCTGCCATAACCAGCACCTACACTCTCCATTCTCTGTGATTGGAGCTCCCAAGCTCTCATTTGAGGCTCAAAATCATGTGAGCTTTCAACCCATCACATTTCTTCCTTTTCCCTTCTTCAATCCCTGTCTCTTGGACCTATTTCACTCCTCTCTTAGACCTAGATTCGTGGCAACCCATTAAGTCAGCCTTTTCTTCCATTTCACCACTTTTTCGAGGCTCTTTTTGAGTTAGTTATAGTTATCTTCTCAATCTCTCTGCTTCTACCGACGGGTGAGACCTAACACAGCAGCTTAGTCCATAAACAGTGAACATCTAGAGTTTTAGACCTAGAGTTAGTACTCCTAGATTTTGAAAGATCTGACGATATAGGAAATCTAATTTCAATTAGACAATCTTGACTCTAAGCCATAGAACAATCCCCTGTAGTAGAAATGGTATGAAACCATTTAACCTATAAGCTTAGGCTTTGGATTACAGCTAGTGAGTTACGGACTAGTCTACTAGTTATATTAAGTAGTGTAAAGCCTGTATATGCTAAGGAATAGTAGGTTAGATTTGGTTGGAGTAGAACCTCATTCCTTCGATAGATCCCTTAATACTTATAGACTTTTGTTATAACCCTTAAGAAAGTTGTTTTAACTAAGAACCATTCACTCTTAGGAAAAACTTATAAATCCCTCAGATTGAACTTAGAATAAACCAGCACGCCCCTTAGAATTCCCCTTAGAATTGCCTTCCCCAAGGGCTTATTGCATTCGGGAATGCGGAGTAAAGGAACTGTATATATAAGCGAAGTATTCGCGGTTTGAATCAAATTCTCAATCCTAGTGGTTACCAATAAATCCAATGCTCTGATCAAGCAGAAGATCGGCATCGACTTGGATTAAGAATTGATACGACAAATTTTCTGTCATCGCAAGGCAAAAAGTCTATGTATCCGGCTCAGACCTACTACACAACTTTTCTTCTGTGTTGGCCCGACCACTTACAACCAAAAGTTATTACTTTGCCTTTGGAAAATGTTAAGGACATATAGCCAATAGAGATTTTCTAGTGGGTAATAGACAGTTAGGAATTAGGTCCCAAATCGCAGACTATTCTGTCATACATATTGTGCTTATGAACTTAGAGAGATAGTTTTCCCATCAACCTGCTTTGCCCAACTTTCTTATGTACTAAAAGAGGGTAAGTCGGGACTGTAGTAAGAGTCCTCATTGGGTAGAATTAGGCGGCTTTCCACCAACCCACACTTGCCCCTGAACTCAACCACAATAGATATTAGGCTCATGTCTACAACCATAGGTACCAATGCCATAGAACGCATCATTAACAAAGGAAGACCAATGTAGCGAGAGGTTGTTTCCCAATTCATGTCAAGGATAGGTCCTAAGTTACACCTCGTTCTGATATACGGATCGAGACATAGATTCTTGAGCCTTAAGTAGAACTAAGTTTTAAGGGGGGTAGAACGTATTGAGTCTATCTATTTAGGATTATCTAGTACAACCGTTGGATCAGAGTAGCGCAGCGGAAGCGTGGTTGGCCTCTGTCCCACTGGCCCAGGATCAAAGAAGTTGATTTAGGTTATACGTAAGGTTAGGTCATTAAATAGGATTTGAACCTTCCTTAGAATGTCAATACTAAAGTCTTTCTAGGGACTCATTACCCTTAGCCAATTTCGGGGATGAAATTTTATTTTAAGGGGAGTAGATTGTAACACCCCAAATTTTTACCTACCTGGAATTAGACGTCCTTAGGCAATGGGTCAACCATAACACCTTGGTAACCTCTCAGAATCCAATTCCAAAGCCAAAGAAATCATTTAGAACCAAATTCTTTAGAAATTTAATGTGTTTTAGCTAGCGCTAAACTAGATTACCTGTGAAATTAGCACCAACCACTTTAAATACGATCTGTAAGACCCAAAACCTCTAGAATTGTTAACGCTACGTTACCCTGAAATCTAGGATCAATCTCTAAACCCGGTTACTCTTGGGAGCACTTTGAAACTTTGTATTGGATCTATACTACACGTCGAAAGTCCGATATCTATAATCTTATACCATTATGACCGCCTAGTTGGACTTGACAATCATTTCGAAAATTAAGCCCAACCGATATCCTGAGACCATTTTACTGAGTCTGGAGTGAAGAGAGTGAGAAAATAAAAATATTTAGAAAATTAATTCAATTTTTAATAAATCTAGCACGTGTCGCTTGCGTGACATTTTTAAGCGTTCTGACCGTTAGAATTTGACCAAATTTCACCCTCGGATCAGGAAAGTTGGCCCTTACATGTCATAACACTTATGGCCCTATAACACCCTGAAAATCGGGGGTCGTGTATAAACCCGACTCCCGAATTCCAGACCTTCACTTATGCAACAAAAATGATTATGATTCAATGTTGTCTGAGTTAAAGCATTCACATGAGTAAAAGTATACCAAAATTGCAATTCATACTCCAGATTCAGTGATAAAAGCAAGCGGAAGACTAAAGGATATACATATCACTGTATGGAAAACAAAATAGATCTCAACTGTTTCCAAAGTATGAATACATCTCTGAGTCTCATATACATGTAAATAAATAGAATCAAAATGTTAAAAATAGTCCCACTGAGAAGTCCCGTCAATCCAGGCCACCTAAGCAAAGCCGTCGTGGTACTGCATATATGAGAACTCTTCCTGGTCCTCATCATAATCCGGCTCTGCCTCCTGAATCGCTGCCTCACCTGCATCTAAGACAGAGTCTGGTGGGTGTTGTAAACACCATCCCGTAACGTGGGAGTGAGTAGCTAACTCAGTGGAATAATAGAGTAAAGATTAGCATGTTCTCAAATCAATCATGCGATAATAGTAAAGCAGTAAATCAAGCATTCCTAATACTGTTGTTAATGCAATATGACGTGACATGATGAATGCCCTCACCGACGATCTCCCTAATACGGCACCATCTTACGCCCGCGGCATGCTTTCTTCCCACAGTGCTCCACACTTCCAGGCACATGCAATGTGATGGTGATATGATTACCGAGTTATTATTAATCCATTCATACAGCAGGATTGGGAAACTAAGGTACTTCCTTTATATCAATCCCAATACAGATCCTGTCTAGGGTCGTCACTCCTAGTAATCTCATACGATGTATATTTTGTAGGTCGCTGCAAGGGCTGCCAGGGCTGTTGCTCGCACTCGTTGCACCGCTCCCCCGTCGCCTGATCAGTGTAGGCCGACAGCAAGAATACGCTCACGGTCACTACAAAGGGCTCGTCGCCTGATCAGTGTAGGCCGATAGCAAGAATATAGTGTCCCATACCACCATAATCTGCTCACAAGTCATATGTGCTCACTGGTTACTACGGGGAGGTTTGTGGCCCCAGCGTAGGCCGACAGCTCGACCACGGTGTCCCATACCACCATGCCTGGCTCATGAGTCTTTATGGATCAAGGTACCATGGTTAATAGGGTTTACAATGGTAAGTTCAGTACCCTAGGTTCAAGCAGTTATGACTCATACAAGGTGAACATACAATGGCCAGTCGGGTTACTTGACGGGCTCGACTAGCACGAGCGCATCTCAAGTCAAACAACATGAAGTGCATAAAAGACTTCGTGTGGCCTAACCACTGCCGCCAACTCCAAAACACGACTCGCGTTCATCGACACGTCGTTCGTGGTAAAGATAAGCCAACCACGAATTTACTCGGTTACCGACTGCCTGGACTAGGTATAGTCCCAAACAGTTATGAATCCACATCAGCAATCATATAAGAGTAATGGAAATGAAATACAACAATGTGAGCATGTTAACACATGTTATAACATACAACTTAAGTAAATCATCCAACACATGCATTTCATACATATAATGAAATCATGCATATAGCCAACATGTAGGAAATCATTTACATCAGCATATTATTTGAGAATTCAATCTCAAACTAATTCATAACACCATTTAATTCAATACATACTAATACAAACATTTATACAAACACTTAGTCTACACACTTAAGTCTACATATAGTATGTCGACTCAAAGTGCGCATTTGGGCGAATCTCTTCGCCAAACTGATTATGCACGCATTCCTAATATCTTAATGTGACAAGAAGCCATGTCAATCATATCAGAAAAATATGGATGAAAACAGTATTTCCTACAAATGACTAAAATGCCCTAAATCTCATATTTTTCGTCTACTTACGAAACAGGAAACGGACAGCATGTTGTACATGTCAAACGGCATTGCCGTCGATAATCTACTATTAAATGACATTGAAAGCGTTGAAATCAGCCAATCAAAGCGTCTAGAATCTGCACCCTTTATCCTAGAAGTGTATTGATTCGAACGGAGCGTATACGCTTCGTCTACGGCGAACAGGCAGCCTATTTCACAAGATGTATAAGCTACCATGCTAAGGAACCGACGAAACCTTAAATCAGCAAGTGTTTGGGGTCTTTTCTTACCTAAAAATGTGGCGAAATCATCGGAAAAGTGATTGAGGTGCGTTGCTTAAGCACGTGCAACAGGTAGTGCAAGAACCAGGAAGTTCTCTCCCACTCTCTCTCACAATCTCTCACCTTTTCTCTCACACCAGCTAGGGTTTCTAGCAAATTCGGATGGGTGAGAGAAGTGAGGGTTTAAGGCCCTTTTATAACCTAAAACATGCCCAAACAGGCTTGGGAACAATGTTTACTTGATGCCTAACCAAATCGGGGCTGTTTCGGTCTAAAAAGACATTTCGAGATGTCCCCTGGCCGAACGCGATCGGACTTAAGCTCATGCATGTCGGATGTCGCTCACATCCCATTTTCAGACCAGTAGTGTTCGTAGATCGCACGTGGCAGTCCAGTTTCAGTTCAGCGGTCATCGCACGTAGATCAGGTCTACAAGTCTCATGATATGAAATAGAAATTTTTCCTGATCCAAGGGTGTAATTTGGCTGAATTCTGACGGTCAGAATGCTTAATAATAACGCACCAAGTGATATGCCAGATTTGAATTTCAAATTTCAAATCTAACCCTATTCTCACTCTCTTCACTCCAGGCTTAATGAAATAGCCTCTGAATGTCGATTAGACTTGATTTTCGAAATGATTGTCAAGTCCAGCTAGGCAGTTATAACAGTCTAAGATTGTAGGTATCAAACTTTCGACGCGCGCTCTAGATCCAATACAAAGTTTCAAAGAGGTCCTGAGAACAAACTGGTTTAGAGTTTGATCCGAGGTTTTAGAGTATTATAGCGTCATTGGTTCTACTCACTTTGGGTTTTGTAGAACGTATTTAAAGTGATCAGGGACTATTTTCCAGCTACTCTAGCATTGCGCTAGCTAACTTACACTTATTTTCCAAAGGAATTAATCTTACGCGATTTCTGGTCGAGTTGGTACTCGAGTCCAAGTACGGATTTTTCCAGGGCGTTACAGGCCCTGATCGAGTTTCGGTGACCGCTGAACTGAAACTGGTCCACCACGGTCGATTTGGAAACTCGACCGGACTAAAAACTTAGCTGGACCTAGATCCAATATTAGAGAGCTTAAGTCCGACCGCATTTAGTAACAGGACCTCCAGAAGTGATCCGTTGGATCGAAACAGACCCGATTTGGTTATAACATAAGTATACCTTAGCCATAAGTCTATTTTCATGAGTTTTTAGCTTATAAAAAGGCCTTAAACCCTCTCTCATTCAGCCCATACAAATTTGAGAGAAACCCTAGGAGAGAGAAGAGAGAAAAGAGAGAAAGTGTGAGAGAAGTGGGAGAACCTTCCTGTTATTCTTCCCTGCCGATCTACGTGCTTACCCATCGCTTTACAATCGCTATCCCGGCGATTCCGACGTCGTTCTAGTTAAGAAAACCGTGACCTTAACCTATTTTATGGTTTCTATCGATACAAGTAGTGAAGTAGCTGACTTCCCTTGTGTAATAGGCTGCCATATCGACGTTGACGGAAGCGTAGAGTACCTATTCAATTCATTACACTTATATGGCGTAAGGTACGGATTTTAGAGGCTTAGGTTACCATTTTTCCAAGCTTTCAATGTCGTTGAATGGTAGATTGTTGACAAGAATGTTGTTTCACATGTAGAACATGCCGACCGATTTCTATTTCGAATACATACAAAGAATATGAGATTTATGGTATTTTAGGTATTTGTAGAAAATACCGTATACGTATAAATTTTGTTGATATGATTGCCATGAGTATTTTCCATGCATATATGTTAGTTATGGATGTATGATCTATTTGGTGAAAGGATTCACCCTAATACATGTTTTAGCCAACGTACGCTATGTATGTTATTAAGTGTAGTCTAAGTGTTTGTTGAAATGCCTAAATCAATATGATTTATGCCTACCATATGTGTAGAATGCAAGAACATGATTGTTGTGTATTAGACATCTCCTTGATATAAGGATCTGTCATATTATATGTTAAAATCAACATACGTCAAGTACGTTGGAGTTATGTAGTCTAAGTGTTTGTATAAATGCTTGCGTGGGTAAGTACTTAGTAAATGGTGTTGTAGACTAGTGTTGAGATAGGATTCTCAACTACGTTGACGATGTGTATGATTTCCTCCATGTACGTTGTTGAATTGATTCCTTATATATGAAATGCTTGTGTATGCTTAACTGTGTATGTTGTACCCTATAATATGTTGATAACATGCTTGGATTATTTGATATTTCATTTTCGTCTCTCTCATATGCTTACTGATTCAGATTGCAAGTGTCTGGGGCTATGCTATAGTCCAGGCATTCGGTAACAGACTTGAACTCGTGGTTGAATTCTATTCACCACGTAGGACGTGTTTGACGAACTCGAGCCGTGCATTGCTTGTCGACAGTGATTAGGCCACACGAGGTGCTTATGCACTTCATGTCGATCAACTCAACGGGCGCTCGTACTAGTTGAACTCGTCCAGTAACCCGATTAGTCCGATGAATGTTAACCATATATGGACGCTACTGCTTGAATCTAAAGTACCAAACTTACCAGTGAAAATCCCGTTAACCATGGTACCTCGATCTGCTAAGACTCATGAGCCGGGCATGGTGGTATGGGACACCGTGGTCGAGCTGTCGGCCTACTCTGGGGCCATAAACCTCCCCGTAGTGACCAGTGAGCACCTTAGACTCGTGAACCGATTGTGGTGGTATGGGACACTACATTCGAGCTATCGGCCTACTCTGATTGGTGACGAGCCCTTTGTAATGACCTCGAGCGTATTCTGAGTCTACGTGAGGCGACGACCCTTCCGTAGCAACAAGAGTACAACTATGCCTGTATTGATAAGGTGATGGGGGAGCGGTGCAACGAGTGCGTGCAATAGCTCTGACAGCCCTTGCAATGACCTAGAACCATATCATCATATGAGAATACTAGGAGTGACGACCCTAGACTAGATCATTGTTGGGAATTGATATAAGGGAGGTACCTTAGCTTCCCAATCCTGCTGTATGAAAAAGACTAATAACAACTCGGTAATCATATTCATATCGCACTACATGTGCCTGAAAAATGTGGAGCACTGAGGGAAGAAAGCATGTCGCGGACGTAAGATGGTGTCGCATGAGGGAGTATGTTGGCGAGGGCATCCATCATATCATTTCATTCTTGCATTAATTACAGTATTTAGGGATGTTTGATTTGTTGTTTTATCATTATCGCCTGATTGATTTGATAACATGTTAATCTTTGCTCTATGATTCCACTGAGTTAGCTACTCACTCCTACGTTACGGGATGGTGTTCTGGACACCCACTAGACCCTGTTGTACTTTCAGATGATGGTGTGGCCTGCGAGGCAGAGCCATACTTTGAGGATGATGAGAAGGCATTCTCCTATATGCAGTATTCAGGCGGATCTTCTTAGACCTTGTCCTGATTCGACGGGGTTGCAGGGCTATATGAGTTAGTTGAACACTTTATTTCCTGGTAATTGGTATAATGTGATACAAAACATGTATCTTTTCAGCCCTACCACATATTCATATTCTGGGGATTTGAAACCACTTATGTACTTTATATATTTATCACAGTCTTCTTCTTGCCTAATTTAGTCATCCCTGGAGTATGATATGCTGTTTTGGCTTAATCCACTTCATGTTTATGTACTATTACAGCCGACATTCATCCATCATTGTAAATGTTGCATAAGTGATGTTCTGAAACTCGGGAGTGGAGTTTATGCTTGACCCCCGATTTTCAGAATGTTACACATGGTGAACACAGATTGGGCCAATCAGGTTACTTGACAAGCTCTGCTGGTACGAGCGTATGTTAAATTGATCGACACAAGCATTACGCATGACCTAACCACTGTCGAAATCAGCGTACCACTCGGATTCATTAAACATGTCTTGCGTGGCGAAACGACCTCTGCCACTAATTCAGGAATCATTACCAATTGCCTAGACTACGCAATAGTCCCAATAATATTCAAACACAATAGGCATTCATCTGTGATAGTCAAACAGCATGTCACAAACAATTCAAATATAAATCTCATTTAAGCATTTTAACAAACACATAGCACACGTATTGTCATACATAGGCATTCATCCATAAATTACGTAATAGTTAAGGTAATTGAGAATCCTATCTCAATGCCCTCATCAAATACATTTCAACAAGCATTTTCTCATTCAAGCATTTTATCAAATACTTAGACTACACATAACAACATACATGTAATAAAGTAGTTATAACATATACTATAGCAAATCCTTTCACAAAGGATTTTCCACACATACAACAATCTTATATTCTCAATCAATAGTCATGGCAAGCATAAATTATAATTTCATATTCATTCAAACATTTCAACAAACACATATAATACATTAAAATTAACATAGTTCATATATATGTGCAATACACGGAAAACATCGCATCTAAGCGCATGTGACAAAAATCAAGTTAGACATAAATCATTAACTGACATTATAAGCCTTGAAAACCATAGCCTAAATGTTTATAGTTCATACCTTCCATCGGTAAACTCGTATCAAACTTAGTTCGAACACTACGCATTTATCTACGGCACAACGGTTGCCTAAATCAATAAAATAGCATAGCTATTTCACCAATTCCTCTATTTAAATACCTAAAATAGATTAGGGTGAGGATTTCTTACCCAAAAATGGATTTGGATTCGCCGGTGTAGCAATACAGGTAGGATGATTCGACATGTGGAGCGGTGGGATCGAATCCCAACAACGATCTCTCACTCACTCTCTCTCTCTCTTTCCTTACTCTTTCCTTCTCTTTTCTCTCTTCTCTCTCTTAGGGTTTTGAAAATTCGTATGGAATGAGAGAGGGGTAGGTTAAGGCCCTTATATATGCCTAAAACTGATGTCAATGGCCCCAGGGCCATGGTATAGTTAGGATATAGCCAAAAGACGTTTGTTTCGGGCCAACGGAGAGCATCTAGAGGTCCATTGCCTACATATGGTTTGAAAAAAGTTTCTTGAAATTGGATCTAGGTTAGGTTAAGATTTCGGTCTAATCAGATTAGTGGATCGACCGTGAAGGACCAGTTTCAGTTCAATAACCATCGTCACTCAATCAGGGCCATAAGTACACTACTATGTGTAGAGAAATTTCTCTGATCTAAGTATGCAGTTGGGTCAGAATCTGACGGTCTGAAGCCTTAAATTTGTCCTGCAAGCGAACGGCCCAAATCACTTAAGTTTGAGTTTAGTTTCAAAAGATATTCGCTTTTCTCACACACTTCACTCCGACCTTAAGTTGTACATTTTGAGATACTATTTGGACTTGATTTCTGAGATGGTTGTCAAGCCTAGTAAGGTGGTTATAACCATATAGTTTCTCAGTAATCAGACTTTCGATGCGCATCCAGGTCAGATACAGAGTTTTACGATGCTCCCAAGAGCAAGTAGGTTTTGAGATTTATCCTAGGTTTTTAAGTAATTTTGGGTTAGTGATTCTAATTGTTTTGGATCTTTCAGTTCGTATAGAAAGCAGTTCAAGCTAATTACACTGGTGATTGAGTTTAATACTTAATTAATTTTCATATAATCACTAAAGGATTCACTCCTTAAGGGTTTCTGCCTAAGGTGATACTTGGGTCTTTGTACGAATTTTTTTAAAATGTTACAATCTACCCCTCTTAAAGAAAAATTTTATCCTCAAAATTAGTACCTTTTCGTACTCCTCTAGAATCTGAGAGTAGTTCTTATGGACCTCGGCTTCTGTTTCCCAAGTAACCTCTTCCTCAGTGTGATGCGTCCATAATACCTTCACAAGTGGAATCACTTTACTGTGCAACACTTGCTCTTTCCTCTCTAGAATTCGCGTCAGTCGCAGTACGTAAGTAGCATCCTCACTCAACTGTACCTGCTCCCATTTGATAATGTGGAAAGGGTCAAGAACGTATTTCTTCAGCATCGATACATGAAATACATTGTGCACGCCTGTGAGTAGTGTGGGTAAAGCGAGACAGTATCTACCACATCCACTCAATTTAGAATATAAAATGGACCAATAAATCATGGCGTGAGTTTCCCCTTCTTGTCAAACTGAAGGAATCCCTTTATGGGGGAAACCTTGAAAAACACATGGTCCCCAACCTCAAACTCTGGCGGTCGCTATCTCGTATTGGCATAGCTCTTCTGTCTGCTCTATGCTGTCAAAAGTCGGCGTCTGATGATATCGATCTTCTCTGAGGTCGCCTACACTAACTCTAGGCCAATCAAACTCTTCTCGCCAACCTCTGCCCAACAATGCAGTGCTCGACACAAACGCCCATATAGTGCCTCATGGGGAGCCATGCCAATACTCACCTGAAAGTTGTTGTTATAAGCGAACTCTGCATAAGGAAGACATTCATCCCAACTGTCCTTGAAATCAAGCACACAAGCTCGCAACATGTCCTCTAACACCTGATTCACCCATTCTGTATGCTCATCCATCTATGGGTGGAACACTGTACTAAACTTCAGTTTCACACCCATTGCTTCCTGAATACGAGTCCAAAAGATAAATGTGAATCACGTGTCTCGATCAGACAGTATCTCCATAGGAACTCCATGCAAATGTGTAGTCTCCTTGATGTACAGCCTAGCTAAATCATCCACTGAGTTTGAAACTCTAATGAGGAGAAAATGAGCCGATTTCGTCAATCGGTCCATAATCACCCATATGGAGTCATGTCCCTTCCTCGTCTTCAGCAAACCTGAAATGAAATCCCATTTTCATTCAGCTATGGGCATGGGCTGAAGCAATCCACAAGGTTAGCGATGATCTGCCTTGACCTGTTGGCACGTGAAACAACAGGATACATAGTCTTCTATGTGGGCCTTCATATTGTTCCACCAGTACAAACGTTTCATATCTCGATACATCTTCGTACTACTAAGATGCATCGCCATCTTCGAATTGTGAGCAGCTTTGAGAACTTCCTTTCTTAAGTCATGAAGATTTGGGACGCATAGGCGGCCACGATAACGTAAACCC
Source organism: Magnolia kwangsiensis (assembly GCA_037074715.1). Lineage (NCBI taxonomy): Eukaryota > Viridiplantae > Streptophyta > Magnoliopsida > Magnoliales > Magnoliaceae > Magnolia > Magnolia kwangsiensis. The sequence continues at coordinate 79,529,681 of CM073578.1, forward strand.
TCGTCCGAACCAACTCTCCATTCCGAGTCTTCATCGTTGCTCACTTGCTCTCTCAACTTTTCCAATAGTTTATCGTCTTTCTGAACCGTAATAATCCTGTCATCAATGAGTGACTACACACGAACGTGTGCGACGCTCTCAAACAGCTCTTCTACCGTAAGCTTCTGCTCGAAGTCTCGTACAAATTCTATCATGTTCCACTCATCTATTATTAGTAGAGCCGCAAATGCTATTATCTTCTTATGGCTCAATGTGTCTACCACAAGTTTAGCCTTTTCAGGATGGTAGGAGACCTTGAACTTGAAGTCCTTCAAGGTTCCCATCCACCGTCGCTGCCTTATATTCAAGTCCCTATGTGTAAATATGTATCTGAGGCTCTTGTGGTCACAAAAGAGCTCGAACTCCTCTTCATAGAGGTAATGTCTCCAGAGCTTCAATGCAAAGATGACGGCCGCTAACTCTAGGTCGTGTGTAGGGTAGTTTTCCTCATGTTTCCTCAACTGTCGCGATATATAAGCAATAACGCTGTCCTTCTGCATCATAACACAACACAAACCAACACAAGATGTGTCGGTGTATATCGTATACATGACCCCTTACTCTGAAAATACTAGCACAGGGCAGGACGTCAGCTTGTCCTTCAATTCCTGAAAGGCTGCTTCTGCCTTCTCATTCCAAGCAAACTTAAGGTCCTTCCAAGTGAGGTGAGACAACGTCTGGCTATCTTGGAAAAGTCCCTAATGAATCGACGGTAGTAACCTGTCAGGCCAAGAAAACTCTTCACTTCAGTAACCGAACCGGGCTGCTCCCAGTCCTGAACTACAGTCACCTTTGCAAGGTCCACTGCTATGCCTTCCTTGAACATCACATGTCCGAGGAACTTAATTTTTTCCTTCCAAAAGTCACACTTCTTGTACTGCGCAAACAACTGGTTCTTCCTTAGGGTATCAAAGACTGCTCGCAGGTGCTCCTTGTGATCTGTCTGACTCCTAGAGTATATCAGGATGTCATCTATAAACACCATGACGAATCGGAATAGATACGACTGAAACACCCGGTTCATCAAGTCCATGAACATAGTCGGTGCGTTTGAGAGTCCAAACGACATCACAAGAAACTCTTAGTGCCTAAAACTAGTCCTGAAAGCTGTCTTCTGCATGTCCTCATCCCTGACGCGCAGCTGGTGATACCCTGACTGTAAGTCGAACTTAGTGAAGTACCATACTCCTTTCAACTGATTAAACACGTCATCTATCCGAGGCAAAGGATACTTGTTCTTCACTATTACTTGGTTCAGTCTGCGATAATCAATATACAATCGCAGTGATCCATCTTTCTTCTTCACAAACAACACAAGTGCTCCCCAAAGAGACACCCTAGGCTGTATAAAGCCTGCATCCAATAGATCATCAATCTGTCTCCTCAACTCCTCTATTTCACTTGGAGGCATGCGATAAGTTGGTAGTGAAATGGGTGTTGCACCAGGCACTAGATCAATGGTAAAATTGATCTCACGCTGAGGAGGTAATCTAAGTATCGTCTTGAACACATCCATGAAATCTTGAACTACAGGTGTGCTCCCCAGTGTCAGACCCTTAACATTCTCCAGTAAGAAAGTGTAATACCTCATGCGGCAGGGCAAACTGACCTGAACTGGAAAAGAAAAGGCCGTGCCCTCAGGTGCACGGGCTGTCACCACTTTGGTATCACAATCAATCTCTACCTTCATCTCAGTGAGCCAATCCATACGGAGGATAACGTCGTAATGGTATAGTGGGGCTACGATCAGGTCAACGAGTATTGTCCTGCTTCCTAAGTCTATCGAGCAATCCTTACAAATCTTGGTAACGTCTGAAAAGGTCCCTGTGACAGTAAGGATTCTCACCCCCTTCGTAGGAGCTATTTCCAAAACTAGTCGCTTGACTGCCGCACATGATATGGTAGAGATAGTCGACCCGATGTCTACCAATAAGAAGACTGGTATACCTTGGATATGTGTCGTGGCATTGAAGACCAGTGTTACTGTAATTTTCATCTCGGATGCCTCAGCTGAAAGTGAGTGCACACGAGCTTGTTGAGAACGGTTCAGCTATGGTGCCATAGGAAGTTGAGGTGGCCTAAATCGAGGTGCAAGTGGCCTATAAGAAGGCTGTGCAGGCGGTACAGAACGTAGAGGTGGAGCTGAGATAGCTGGTGGCATCTAACTATTAATATTTTGAGGGGCCATGAAGTCGTTGTCCCTCATCCTAGTGAAACTGTAAGTGTCAGCATGGCCCGACCTCTTGTAGTAGGTGCACCATACATCAGGTCGCCTCGACTGTGTCGGTGGAGCCATAGGCCGAGGAGGAGAATTTGCACGTGGCCTCCTGTCGAGGAACGGTCTGCTAGGTAAGTCTGGTCGAGGCCTAGGAACCATAGGTACGCGTGTGCTGGATAGCCTATCCCCATCTTACTCAGCTCGTAGGGACATGCTCACTAGCTCAGCATAGTTGTTAATGTTAGCGCAACACATCTTCGAGCAGATCTCGGGCTGTAGACCCTTAGAAAATCATCGCATCTTCATCAGCTCATTGGTTAGGATCAAAGGAGCATATCTGGCCAGCTCCGTGAACCTATTCTCGTATTCCACCACTGTCATCCCTTCCTGTTGGAGGTGAAGGAACTCTCCCTCCTCATTACGGTAGGTGAGAAGGAAATACTGAAAGGGCCTAGCTATATGCCCTAGAGGGGGGGTGAATAAGGCAATGCCAAATAAAACTAAAAACAGCGGAATAATAAAAGAAATAAAGCACAATGCAGAATTGAAAGTAATCTCAATAGCCTAAAATAAAGAGAATGATACTTTATCAGTTCTAAGGACAACCTTATACCAAAAACCAAAGGTTTAAGGTAGGACAACCTTATTTCTAGAACGTCCTTTGTATCACAAATCAATGAGGAATAAAAAGTAAGGAAATCAAAATAACTTGCAGAAATAAATCCTAAGTTATTACAACATTCCTCACACTTGCTTGGAATAAAAAGATTACAACATTCATCCACAAATACAATCCATAAAACTGAATGAATAAAGGAATGAAAGAATGAAGCACATCCACAACACAACGATATATAGTGGTTCGCCTATGTGTACACCAACTGTTATCCAACAGCCACACAGAATGCTACTCCACTCCTAATATCCTCACACAGGGGATATTAGCATGCACTATCAAAATAGGTTTCATAGGTTCACCTAAAACCTTCACAATTATGTCTTTGATCTCGAGCTTACACAATCCAAAAACCCACACAATTTGAGTTTTCTGGCTCTCCTTAAATAACCAATACAATGAGATTTTTCTGACAAATCTCAAACAAAACCAAAGAAAGTAAATTACACAAATGTAAAATACTTGAATCTCCTTTTGAAGTAGCCCGGTAGAACCAATCAGAGTAGAAGTTTGATTCAACGTTCAAAGTCCAATACTCACTTTAAGAATGGTTTTAAGTCTAATTGATTTTAAATCAAAAGGGCTAGTTCTATTTGATTTTGAATCCAAGAAGAAGGAATATCAGAAATTCTCCTTTTCTAATGAGATTGGAATGTAGATCAAAATCAAATAAAAATAAGCTAGCAAAAGGAATATTAAATAAGCACAAAGTAGCTTAAAACAAACACAAACTTATCTCAGAGTATAGCCTAAAGAATGCTTGAATATAGTTGAATTGAATTGTTAAAACTCTGAAGTTCGTGCTCTATTTATAGCCTAAAAAATCTCATCTACGACTGGTCTTAGGATCCTAGGACAGGTCGTAGCTTCAAATATTTTCACGAAATAAGGATTTGCTGTTCCACGACCGGTCCTGGGTAGCCTACGACCGGTCGTGGGCCACCTATGACTGGTTGTGGGTCACCTACGACCGGTCGTAGGACCTCCAATTTAGTTTCTAGAGTTTGAGTCGTAGGGCTAAGACTGGTCGAAGGACGAGTCGTACAGCTCACAGGACTGGTCGTAGGATGTCCAGGACTGGTCGTAGGACAACCAGAAAGATCCATAAATCTCAACAACCTAGGACTGGTCTTGAAAAACTTAAGACTGGTCGTAGCAGAGCTAGGACTGGTCTTGAAGTCCCTAGGACTGGTCTTAGAACAGTCCGAACAAGCATATTAAAATATACAAATTATGTATCCAGAATGACCTACAGTAAAGCCCATCCTAAGGTCAATCTAAGGTTAAACAAACCTTAAAAGTAAGATGGACATTGAAAGTCTGTACACCCAGATGACCCTTAAGAGAAGCTTGAGAATATACAAATCTTGTAGTAGGCCTTCTTGAGCTTGATCTTGACTTGACAAAGTCTTCTACTATACTTGAACTTGATTGTATCTTGAGCATGCATACTTGAAAACTTCTATTCTTGAATTCTTCATCCATGACTTAAAACTTTCTTCATTTAAGTTCTTGTCTTGGGATGCGATGTCTTGAAGTAATGAATAGTCTCAAACAAGAAACACAAGATATACAAGACATAGATATAGGTTTTAGCACCACAAAATTTGACAACCAAAGGGATATAAAATCATAGCACTTACAATCTCTCCCTTTGTCAAATTTGTGACAAAACACATAGCATAAAGAATAAGAGCAACATTTGCCAAAAAAAATCATGAGCCATAACAACAAGCACATATTACTCTACTCCCCCTGAGTAATACGAGTACTTCTCATATAAATAGTAATCAACATGTAAACATCAAGACTCAATATTATCAATCCACATATTCTTCTCAATCAATCAATCCAAACACATTACTCCCCCTTTCCATACTACTCCCTTTTACCTTACTACTCCCCCTTTTTGTCACAAAATGATAAGGGAAAGCCGCAAAAGGAAAGAGAACAACAATATAGAGAGTAATAATAAGAAGATAATGAGAAAGAATTATGAAAGGACATAGCATATTTCAAAATATAAACCAGAAGCATCAAGCCATTATCAATCCACAATACAATATCCCAAAAGACAATATAATATCCTAAATAAAAGATAATGTTATACAATCCAGAAGATAATTCGCCTAATCAGATGTAGAGGAGGGAGCAGGGATAGTCGGATCAATCTGGTGTAAGCCCCTATTAATGCGACGAAGATATTTTCGCATGTACTTAAATTGCATATCATGGGCTATACTCATGTTATCAACCTTCTCCTCCAATGCACGAAGGCATGCATCATAACCAGATGGATCGTAATCTGGATCATTTGGCGAATCAGATTCTATCTCATCAAATATCTCATCCATATTAACATCCTGTTGAGGAAGATCACCAGCTTCCCCTTCATTTTCGGCTTCACCACCATCACCACCAACACCACCTTCATCAACTTAGCCAGGAAGCAAATCCAACTTCATCTTATTAAGATTGAAATTGTTGAAAATAAGATGATGAATTTGTGCCTCATTAATAGGTTTATCGACAAGCATGTGAGTGGCTAAAATAGTCATAAGATAACCAAACGGAATATCACTATGACCCGGATGGAGACGAAACTGTATAATAAAATGACAGATCAAAGAAGGAAGGCAGACCATAGTACCAGAAGCAATAGAATATAACACATGAACCATGAAGGAAGTCAACTCAGTTTTATTACCGGACCGAGGATACACATTTGAAATGAAAAAATGATGTAACACTCTGTATCTAGGTAACAGATACTTTAAAGGGAGCGCATTCCCTTTGTGTGTCCATTGTGCATTAATTTTGCATAAGTCTCTTGTTAACATGCATTTTTTTGATTCAGATGGTTTGTCGTATAGAGTATGAATCGGTATACCTTCATCATTAACAGGTATATCCATAATACTTGATATCAAATGACGGTCTACTTCAAATTTCCCTTCTCTAGTATCAATTGAAAAAGTTAAGTTGTCAAGGGAGAATTCGGAGATACATGCGACCATTGATTGTGTAATAGACTGGTATGCAGGCCTACCCCAAAACAAAATATTAGTCTAGCCAACAAATTCAAGGAGAGGGACAATACCATATGGAGCAATGTGATTGAGATCAGCGGTATGCTCAACGATAACATTACGGACACGCAAATCCCGTACATCTTGAGAATCATCTTCGGGCGACCGAATGTGCCATTTTGTTATCGGTGTAGATCTAGATGAGGATGGACCACGAGATATTTTCTTCTTCCCTCTAGCATTCATATTCAAAAAGATATACAAAGAGCAAGAGAAATGCACAAATGAAAGGATGGGTTTTCACTAGATCAGCAAATTGAGAAGAAACCCTTGAAAAACCCAACAAGAGATGAAATCTATCTACACAATGATCAAATCAAAGCATAGAGAGCATGAATCTTCAAGAAAAATGAAGAAATAGGACTAACCTTGAAGAAATACAAGAAATCCTATGAATGGTCGAGCCACGACTCATCGTAGGTCGGAGTGGAAATGAAGAAGAAGGAGATTTCCCCAAAATATATCATATTCACGAGCTCCACGACCGGTTGAGTGCGGTTCACGACTGGTCGTACCATGACTAGTCGTGTACATCCACGACTGGTCGAGTATCGACCAAAAATACATTTTTAATGTAAAAAATTAAAATTTAAACACAAATAATACTAAATATAGTACACTATGATACATGCAAGGAAGAATACTTAATGTAAAATACACATACTAAAATCAAATTTCAATTTATTAAACCTGCTTTTGTCGAGCGGTTTAATAAATATATCAGCAAGTTGATTTTCGGTTGATATATATTCCAAAGAAATAACTTTTTCTTCAACCAATTCATGAATGTAATGATACCTAATGTCAATGTGCTTAGTACGTGAATGCGGGATTGGAATTTTGGAAATATTTATAGCACTGGAATTATCACAATGTAAGATCATTGAATCTTGATTAATTTCATAATCGCTTAGCATGCGTTTCATCCAAACTAGTTGTGTACATGCATATCCAGCTACAATATACTCAGCCTCAGTAGTGGAGAGCGATATTGAGCTTTGCTTCTTGCTGAACCAAGAAACTAAACAATTTCCAATGTAAAAATAACCACCACTGGTTGATTTTCTATCATCGATATTACCGGCCCAATCAGCATCTGAGTACCCGGCTAATTGAAGACTAGTATCAAAAGGATACCAAAGACCCAGATTTATAGTACTTACGACATATCTAATAATCCATTTAACAGCAGTGATATGTGATTCCTTAGGATTAGATTGATATCTCTCACAAATATCAACACTTAACGCAATATCAGGTCTACTTGCAGTAAGTCAAATAAACTATCAATCATACTACGCTATAGTTTAGGATCTATATCTTTACCTGTAGAGTCTTTTGAGAGTCTTAACGTTGTACTCATAGGAGTATCAAAGTTCTTACCATTCTCAAATCCAAACCTTTTAACCAAGTTTGAAGCATATTTAGTCTGGGAAATGAAAATTCCATCAGGTTGTTGTTTTACTTGCAACCCTAGGAAATAATTTAACTCTGCAAACTCAATAGACATGTTAGGGCAAGTTGATCCATAAATAATATCATAAACATAAATTTGAACCATCAAAATATCATTGACAAAGAGTGTCTTATCGACACTTCCTACTTGAAAGCTATGACTAAGTAAGAATTTAGTCAATTTCTCATACCATGCCCTGGGCGCTTGTTTTAGACCATAGAGAGCCTTTTTGAGACGAAATACATGGTCAGATAACTTAGGGTCTTCAAACCCTGAAGGTTGTTCAACATATACTTCTTCATGTAAATCGCCATTCAAGAAGGCACTCTTTACATCCATCTGATAAATATTAAATTTTTGAAAGCATGCGATGAAAATAAAAAGTCTGATTGATTCAAGGCGAGCGACTGGAGCAAAGGTTTCATCGTAATCGATGCCTTCAATCTGATTGTACCCTTGTACAACCAGTCAAGCCTTATTTCGTATTATATTTCCAAGCTCATCAGACTTATTTTTAAAGATCCATTTTGTTCCAATAATGTGTTCATCTTAAGGTCTAGGTTCAAGATACCAGACATCATTACGAATAAATTGACTAAGTTCATCCTGCATAGCAACAATCTAATTTTTGTCAGAAAGTGCTTCTTTCACCTTGACCGGTTCTATTTGGGATGTAAAATAAACATAATTACATATATTCTCAAGTTGTCTGCGAGTACGAACTCCAGTGAGAGGGTTTTTAAGTATTTGATTGGTTGGATGATCATTTACAGTCCTTGGTTCAGATTCTTTTTGACTTGATGAGGTATCTTGATTGTTGATAATAAGAGCTTCATCATCATCTGAACTCGGAGCTGGTGTATTCAAATGATCATCAATGACTACATTGATGGACTCTTGAATCACATCAGTTCTCTTATTTAGAACCCTATAAGCTCGACTGTTCAAAGAATAACCAAGAAAAATACCTTCATCACTCTTCGTATCAAACTTTTCCAAATTTTCACGATCACGTAAAATATAACACTTGCTGCCAAAAACCTGAAAGTATTTGACAGTAGGTTTCTTTTCAAACCATAATTCATAAGCAGTCTTATTATCAGATTTATTGGTATAAACCCGATTAATAATATAACATGCGGTATTAACTGCTTCAGCCCAAAGATTTCTAGAGAGCTTCATGCTATTCAACATAACATTAGCCATATCCTGAAGCACTCTATTTTTTCTTTCAACTATACCATTTTGTTGCGATGTTTTGGGCGCAGAAAATTCATGTGATATTCCCTGATCGCTACAGAATTTCTCAAAACTACTGTTTTCGAATTCGGATCCATGATCACTACGGATCTTACTAACATGAGAACCTTTCTCATTTTGAATTCGTTTGATGACCTTTTTCACTTCAACCATGGTTTCAGTTTTGTCTTTTAAGAACGATACCCAAGTGAATCTGGTATAGTCATCTACGATAGCTAAGATATATTTTTTGCCTCCTCGACTCTCCGATCTGGTTGGTCCAATAAGATCCATATGGAGAAGCTCGAGTGGTCTAGATGTGGCATTGGAGTTCACTTTCTTATGAGGGCTCCTAGTCTGTTTGCCCAACTGGCATTCACCACATATTTTATCTACTTTTTACAATTTGGGTAGACCTCTAATTAGTTCTCTTTTGCTCAATCTAAATAAGTTCCGATAGTGTACATGTCCAAGGCATTTATGCCATAATTCAGTCTCACCGGTATGGACCATGTAACATGATTGAGTAGATGAGCTTGCATCACTGATGATGTAGCAGTTTTCAGAAGTTTTGTGACCAGTTAATATAACAGAACCCTTTTTATTAAGTATCTCACAACCTTGATTAGAAAACTTCGCACTATGGTTGTTATCGCATATCTGAGAAATGCTAAGTAGGTTGTGTTTCAAGCCCTCAACATACAAAACATTCTTAAATAAGGGAAGTTTATAAAGCTGAACTGTACCTTGGCCAATGATCTTACAATTGCTTCCATCACCAAATGTGACTGACCCGTCAGTCATATCTTTTAGATCAGTGAATAAAGCTTTGTCACCTGTCATATGCCTGGAGCAACCACTATCTAGGTACCACTTTGAATGGCTTGTAGCTTTGAAAGCAGTGTGGGCAACCAAGCAGGAAACTTTAGGAACCCATTTCAGAACTGTTTTGGGTTTAGGAGTATAGATGGTCTTTTTCAGTCTGTTGTTATAGGAGAGACCTATAGAGTTAGACTTTAATAACTCCTTGAGATGATCAATTATTTTTTTTGCCAATAGATTTTGGTTTTAAAAATCAAAGTTGAAATGACTATCTTTTTATTTTTAAAAAGTCCTTGAATTTTTAGAAAAACCTTGATAAGTATTCTTTTCTTTTGAGATTGAAGATTCTCCTTTTACAAATTTAGGAGCAATGTTCTTTTGTTTAGGAGGTGTATTCTTATCATAGCCCAACCCGGATCGATCGCCACATTTTCTTGATCCGGACAATAATTTTTTCAATTTACGATCACCATGGGAATATCTCCATGTGTCTTTAAAACTCTGAAGAGAAGCTACCTCATTTTTGAGTTTCTCATTTTCGGATCTCAAATCTTCAATTTTGGAGGTTTTGAAATCTAAATCACCTTTGGTCTTTTCAAAAGAATCAGAAATATGAGACTTTTCTAAAACAAGAGACTCATAATCTTCCTTAAGCTTAGAAAATTTTTTTTTTTGTAATTTAAGCTTGACGGCAATTTTACAACTCTCCTTATAAAGGGCATTATAAGCATCCTGAAGATCATCTTCATTATCGCAATCACTATTCAGATTTTCTTCACTAGATATATCATCATTATCTGAAAAAGTGATCTTGGCTAGAGTCATAAGGGCTTTAACATCATCACCCGACTCGGTTTCAGAATCTTCTGATTTAGAAGAGGATTCAGAATCAGACGATTCATCCCAAGTAGCCATCATGCTTTTCTTTTTTGATTTATCCTTTTTAGTCTTGATAGTTGTAACATTGACTATCTTTCAAGGATTTTTGAGTTCTAGGTTTAGATCGTCTCTTATCATTTGAATTTTGAAAATCAACTTTTTTCTTGCTTTTGAAAATTTTGTAAAACTTTTTTGCTAAAAGCGCCATATCATCTTCGAAATTTTCTAAATCCGAAGTGCTCTCTTGTGAAACATTTTTAGATGATTTGAGAGAAATTAATTTTCCTTTAGGAGCTTTAAAGGACAACTCATAGGTTTGAAGTGAACCAACTAGTTCCTCAACCCTCATGGTATCCGTATCACGAAGTTCCTGAATCGCGGTCACTTTAGAATTGAACCGTTCAGGAAGTGAGCGTAGTATCTTTGCGCACACTTTACTTTCTGGGATTCTATCACCAAGACCTCACATAGAGTTCACAATGTCATTCAATCTAGTATAGAAGTCCATAAACATCTCATTCTCCTCCATATGAATTTCTTCAAATTTAGTTATGAGGAGTTGGACTTTAGATTTCTTAACAATAGATGTACCCTCGTGTGTCGTTTCTAATACATCCCATGCATGTTTTACATTTTCACAAGAGATGATTCTTTTGAATTCATCTGGTGATAATGCACAAGTAATTGCATTTGCATTAGCACTACTTTCACTTTTCTGAAGTGTGGTCCGAAGAGAATAAGCCGTTACTTTCATTGATTTTGAACCATCGTCATTAGTTACTTCAGTGATAGGAGGGTTTCATTCATTCACTGTGGCCAGCCACACACTGTCATCTAAGGATTTAAGGAAGATCCTCATCCTGGCTTTCCAATAAGCATAATTTGTGCCATTAAAGGGTGGTGGCCTAGTGACTGATAGGCTATCAAAATTTGACATCTTAATATAGCTTAGATCGTTAGCTCAGGAAATAAATCCAACAAATAAATAATAAGCACGAGCTATTAGGCTTTGATACCACTTGAAAGGGCCTAGCTATATGCCCTAGAGGGGGGGGGGGGGGGGTGAATAGGGCAATGCCAAATAAAACTAAAAATAACAGAATAATAAAAGAAATAAAGCACAATGCAAAATTGAAAGTAATCTCAATAGCCTAAAATAAAGAGAATAATACTTTATCAGTTCTAAGGACAACCTTACACCAAAAACCAAAGGTTTAAGGTAGGACAACTTTATTTCTAGAACGTCCTTTGTATCACAAATCAATGAGGAATAAAAAGCAAGGAAATCAAAATAACTTGCAGAAATAAATCCTAAGTTATTACAACATTCCCCACACTTGCTTGGAATAAAAAGATTACAACATTCATCCACGAATACAATCCACAAAACTGAATGAATAAAGGAATGAAAGAATAAAGCACATCCACAACACAATGATATATAGTGGTTCGCCAGTGTGTACACCAACTGTTATCCAACAGCCACACAGAATGCTACTCCACTCTTAATATCCTCATACAGGGGATATTAGCATGCACTATCAAAATAGGTTTCACAGGTTCACCTAAAACCTTCACAATTGTGCGTTTGATCTCGGGCTTACACAATCCAAAAACCCACACAATCTGAGTTTTCTGGCTCTCCTCAGATAACCAATACCATGAGATTTTTCTGGCAAATCTCAAACAAAACCAAAGAAAGTAAATTACACAAATGTAAAATACCTGAATCTCCTTTAGAAGTAGCCTGGTAGAACCAATCGGCGGAGAAGTTCGATTCAATGTTCAAAGTCCAATACTCACTTTAAGAATGGTTCTAAGTCTAATTGATTTTAAATCAAAACGGCTAGTTCTATTTGATTCTGAATCCAAGAAGAAGGAATATCAGAAATTCTCCTTTTCTAATGAGATTGGAATGTAGATCAAAATCAAATAAAAAACAAGCTAGCAAAAGGAATATTAAATAAGCACAAAGTAGCTTAAAATAAACATAAACTTATCTCAGAGTATAGCCTAAAGAATGCTTGAATAGAGTTGAATTGAATTGTTAAAACTCTGAAGTTCGTGCTCTATTTATAGCCTAAAAAATCCCATCTACGACTGGTCTTAGGATCCTAGGACTGGTCGTAGCTTCAGATATTTTCAAAGATTTTTGCGGGATAAGGATTTGTTATTCCACGACCGGTCCTGTGTAGCCTACGACCGGTCGTGGGCCACCTACGACCAGTCATAGGACCCCCAATTTAGTTGTTGGAGTTTGAGTCGTTGGGCTAAGACTGGTCGAAGGACGAGTTGTATAGCTCACAGGACTGGTCGTAGGATGTCCAGGACTGGTCGTAGGACAACCAGAAAGATCTGAAAATCTTCAACAACCTAGGGCTGATCCTGAAAAACTTAAGACTGGTCGTAACAGAGCTAGGACTGGTCTTGAAGTCCCTAGGACTAGTCTTAGAATAGCCCGAACAAGCATATTAAAATATACAAATTATGTATCCAGAATGACCTCAGTAAAGCCCATCCTAAGGTCAATCTAAGGTTAAACAAACCTTAAAAGTGAGATAGACATTGAAAGTCTATACACCCAGATGACCCTTAAGAGAAGCTTGAGAATATACAAATCTTGTAGTAGGCCTTCTTGAGCTTGATCTTGACTTGATAAAATCTTCTACTATACTTGAACTTGATTGTATCTTGAGCATGCATACTTGAAAACTTCTATTCTTGAATTCTTCATCCATGACTTAAAACTTTCTTCATTTAAATTCTTGTCTTGAAATGCGATGTCTTGAAGTAATGAATAGTCTCAAATAAGAAACACAAGATATACAAGACATAGATATAGGTTTTGGCACCACAAAATTTGACAACCGAAGGGATATGAAATCATAGCACTTACAAATACTTCCCATGGAAGCGTGTCTCAAAAGCTTCCCACGTCCATACGTAACCAGGAATACGGTTCATAAGATATTGTCCCACCAGAGACTGGCCTCCTTCTCAAACATGTAAGTGACCAACTCGACCTGCTCTGCCTCAGTTCAGTGCAGCGGCTTCAGCATCTTATAGATGCGGTCAAGCCAATACTCGGCCTCCTCGAGTCTGTAATACCCGTAAATGTGTGAGGCCAGAAGTGATGAAATCGCTCAAATAGGCCGTTAGCACTCATGTTCCCAGTAGGGTGCACAGGTGATGCCGGTAGAACCACACTCATAATCTAGGCAAGGGCCCTAGCAATGGTGGTCTAAATCTACTGCTGCCACTGCATAAGGAGCATCATCTTCTCCTATCAGGAGGAGAAGCCGCCTGAGGCATGTGAGGAGCCGAGGTAGACGCACGGTGCTGCTCGAGAACCGATGGTGCAACAAGTGTCCGCCCATTTGTGGGGTCAGTGGCCAGCTGAGAATCCAGCATAGTCTCGTGAGTCAGGCCCAAACTAGGGTCTGTATGGCTATTACTTAGGGGAAGTGCCCCATCAATCGAGTCACCAAGTGTAAGACGTGTCGTACTCCATGTGGCCTTAGGTGACATTCCCTATATACAACATAGGGTGCAACCCGTGTAAGATTTAACATATAACACTCAATTTCTCAAGCATTCTACACATCTTATAAACAAAGGAGCTACACGTATTTCATTTAACCAAAATTATCATAATACATGAGATGTAGTATTACATGGATCATGACAGAAGATGCATGTGAGATAATCTAAGAAAAGTTTCAAACACTAAAGCATGTCAACCACTCTACCATACTACTAAGCCTATCAAGGCTATAACATAGAAAATAAGAAAGTAAGGAAGACCTAAAGACGACTACAATATAGGACATGTCGTCTGAATCTAGTGATGATGGAGGAGTACCCTTGTCCTGCAGACAACACATGATAGCTTTCGAAGTGCGAGACACCTTCTTGAATTTTTATTTCATGAAGGCCCTATTCTCTTCAAGTTTGGCCCGGGTTTCACTGACCTCCTATCGCAGGGTAACCTAGCCCTCCTCAAGTTAAACCAAGCGGGCTTCTAAAGTAACTCGATCACGGTGGGGTTCATGTGTAGAAAGAGGAGAGCCCCCATTAGAATCTTGGGCCTCCTCTTCTTCCTCTTCCTTCCCTTCCTCTTCCTCGCTTCCTTCCTCTATCTCATCTCTGCCTTCTTCATCACTCTCTTCCTCACTTCCTTCCTCTATCTCATCTCTGCCTTCTTCATCACTCTTTTCCTCTTCACTTTTGGTCTCATCCTCACTCTCATTGAGTTAGACTTGACATTGTCGTGGCCCAATATTCATGTTATTGAGAGTAGTGTCGTTGATGAAATAGATTGGCATAAGCCTTTCTGAGCCAAGTCTGTAGCTGAATTCACGAGCAAGCTTGCATATAAGTCAGCTGAATAGGAGTGAAATGTCTGTCCTAGGAGAGCGTATGGTCTAAACTATCTATAATAGTACATATGTAAGCAGGCACAACTTGTCTCCTTGCCCAACTCTGTAAAGGAAGTCTACCATCATATGCGTGCATTCGCTGCGATTACTCCACCTAGGATACACATTGTGTGTGAAGACGTGGTGGAGCAGGCGGAAGTCGTGAGTCATCTTGATCGTTGAGAGGTAGTTGCCTCGATTTCAGTGGACCAGTCAGCCATAAAGAAATCACGTACGTCAATCTCTTTCATGCACACTCCTAAGACTCTTCTCACTAGCATGAACCTCCCCACACGGCATCCCCTTCCCTGGGGTATAGAGAATTGTAGAGGCTCCAGCAGTGGCTCACGTATATGGGCGTAAAAGGCTCGGATAATGCTCTCATTCACACGAGACTTACCCTCAAATATGGAATGCCACCCGGCGTCCAACAGGAGATCCATTACCGAATAAAGCCCAAATAGTTTCTCATCCACGTGTGCTTCAAAGAGGACCCTACGGCCTTGAAACCTTCCATGTGCCATATCCACCAATAAAGCTCTTTCGAGAGGAAGTTGAGGATCAAGATCCCGCTTTGTCCTTATCTCAAATTTGAGAAGAGTATCACCCCCTTCCCCCCCCAGGGTGTCATATGTGTGTGGGGACCACTTTGGTCCCCCCTGATTTAGGTCGTTTGGGCCCCTAAGTCCGTTTAGTGCGGTTTCAAGCTCCATCTTGCGTATATTCACACTTTTAGGGTTATCTGAGTGTGGAATACACCGAATCATTGTCTAAACTGGTTGATTGATAGTCTGGAAAAGGATTGGGATCACCTCGCATGACCATAAATGCCCACGAGTCTCGTTTCTATAGTCAGTTTTGCTCCAACGATCATATGATCACTGTCGGGTGAAACTTGGGATCCTATGATCGTTTCTATGTTTAAATGCTCCCTCCTAAGTCAAAGTACATCAGTGTAAGTCATGTTACCATAACTCAGGTCTAGTTTAATCCAAATCATGCTCTGATAACAACTTTTAATGCTCTGAAAATCGGGGGTCGAGCAGGAGCTCAACTCCTGAGTTCTAACACATCACTTATGCAACATAGATAATGATGATTAAATGTCATCCGTATTAGTACATTAAACATGATTGAGATTATACAAAATCAACATACTATACTCCAGAGACAGTTAAATTATACAAGAGGAAGACTATGATAAATATATAGAGCATATAAGTGATTGTAAGTCCCCAGAGTATGAACATCACCAGGTTAAATAATTACATGTGTAACTCTAAAATTTACAAAATGATAAGGTGTAATGTTCAACTAGTATGTATCCTTACAATCCCTATGATGCAACTCTAGGTCTACATAAACCTGCTAAAGAGTTACATGTAGGAGAACTCCTCCTCGTCGTCATAGAAGGTTGGCTCCAACTCGTAAGCCTTGTTGTCATCTAAAACTAGAACAGAGTCTGGTTGGTGTTTTAAAATACCATCCCAAAGTGGGAGTGAGTAATCAACTCAGTGGAGTTATAAGGCAAAGGTTAACATGTTATCAATTCAGTCAAGTAGTAATGATAAAGCAATACAACAAGCATTCGTAAGTACTCTGAATAATTCAAGGATGGTATGTATTAATGATGCATTCTCTCACCTGCACTCCCTCTACGACATCATCTCATGGTCGTGCATGCAACACTCCCTCTGTGCTTAACTCCAATGCCAAAGGCACATGCAATGTGGTGTATGTGTGTGATTAGTCAAGTTCTTAATTAGACTTATTCATACAATAGGTTTGGGAAGTTAAGGTACCTCCCTTTATATCATTGACCCAAATAATGATCCATCTAAGGTTGTCAATCCTAGTTAATTACATACAATAGGCAAGTTCACGAGTTTATACTATACGTTGTTATGGGAGGCTCGTCACCTCTGCGTAGGCTTAATTCACACTCGAGGTTACTACAAGAGGCTCGTCACCTGATCATAGGCCTATTTTATACTCGAGGTCACTACGGGAAAGGCCCGTCACCTTAGCATAGGCCGATAGCTCGAATACAGTGTCCCATACCACCGTATTTGGCTCACGAGTTTGGTTTGCTCAATGGACACTACAGGGAGGCTCGTCACCCCAACGTAGGCCGACAGCTCAACCATGGTGTCTCATACCACCATGTCTGGCTCATGAGTCTTGGCAGATTGAAGTATCACGGTTGAAGTGGGCTTTATATTAGTAAGCGGCACCGTAGATTCAAGTAGTAGCATCCATACATGGTGAACACACATTGGGCCAATCGGGTTACTTGACAAGCTCGATTGGTACGAGTGTATGTTAAATTGATCAACATGGAATGCGTAAGCATTCCGTGTGGCCTAACCACTGTCAACAAGCAACATACGACTCGGATTCATCGAACGTGTCTTGTGTGGCGAAACAACCTCGGTCACTAATTCGAGAATCATTACCGATTGCCTAGACTACGCAGTAGTCTCAATCATATTCAAACACAATAGTCATTCATCTGTGACAGTCAAACAACATGTGATAAACAATTCAAATATAAATCTTATTTGAGCATTTTAACAAACACATACCACACGTATTGTCATACATATGCATTTCATCCATAAAGCATGTAGTAGTTAAGGTAATTGAGAATCTTATCTCAATGCCCTCATTAAATACATTTCAATAAGTATTTTTTCATTCAGGCATTGTATCAAACACTTAGACTACACATAACAACATACATGTAATAAAGTAGTTATAACATATACTATAGCAAATCCTTTCACAAAGGATTTGTCACACATACAACAATCATATATTCTCAATCAATATTCATAGAAAGCATAAATTATAATTTCATATTCATTCAAACATTTCAACAAACACATGGAATATATTAAAATTAACATACTTCATATATATGTACAATACACAGAAAACATCGCATTTAAGTACATGTGACGACAATCAAGTCAATAATAAATCTTTAACTGATATTGAAATCCTTGAAAACTATAACCTAAACATTTATAGTTCGCACCTTCCATCGGTAAACTCGTATCGAACTCAGTTTAAAACTACGCCTTTGTCTACGGTACAACAGTTGCCTAAATCAATGAAATAGGTTAGCTATCTCACCAATTCCTCTATTTGAATCCCTAAAACAGATTAGGGTTAGGATTTCTTACCCAAAAATGAATTTGAATTTGCCAGTATAGCAATACAGGTTGGATGATTCGACACGTGGAGCAGTGGGATTGAATCCTAACAACGATCTCTCTCTCTCTCCCCACTCTTTCCTTCTCTTTTCTCTCTTCTCTCTCTTAGGGTTTTAGAAATTCGTATGGAATGAGAGAGAGGTGGGTTAAGGCTCTTATATAGGCCCAGAACTGATGTCAATGGCCCCAGGGCCATGGTATACTTAGGATATAGCCAAAAGATGTTTATTTCGGGCCAACGGAGCTCATCTGGAGGTCCATTGCCTGCAACAGTCTGGGAAAGTTCCCTAACATTGGATCTAGGCCAGGTTAAGATTTCAGTCTGATCGGATTAGTGGATCGATTGTGGAGGACCAATTTCAGTTCAATGGTCATCATCACTCGATCAGGGCCACAAGTACACTGCCATGTGTAGGAAAATTTTTCCGATCCAAGGGTGTACTTGGGTCAGAATCTAATGGTCTAAAATCTTAAATTTGGCCTGCAAGTGAACGACCCAAATCACTTAAGTTTGAGTTCATTTTCTAAAGATATTCCCGTTTCTCACACACTTTGCTCCTACCTCAAGTTGTGCCTTTTGGGATACTATTTGAACTTAATTTTCGAGATGGTTGTCAAGCCCAGTAAGGTGGTCATAACCATATAGTTTCACAGTAATCGGACTTTCGACGCGCGGTCCAGGTTCGATACAGAGTTTCTTAATGCTCCTAAGAGCAACTAGGTTTTGAGATTTATCCTAGGTTTTTAGGTAATGATGGGTTAGCGATTCTAATGGTTTTGGATCTTGTAGTTCATATACAAAGCAGTTCAAGCTAATTACACTGGTAATTAAGTTTAGTACTTAATTAATTTTCGTCTAATTACTAAAGGATTCACTCCTTAAGGGTTTATACTTGAGGTGGGTCTTTGTACGGATTTTTTTGAGACGTTACACTAACATTCGACTGGTGTCTCTTTTCTGGAGACCCTACCCTATAAAAAAAGATCTCGTTCCTGGCTTAGGCATCGGAGAGTCCCCTGCACTAGCTAAGGTTTCCTTTGTTTCTCTTTTATACCTGTGCAAGTTTAGGAGGGTCAACTGTGGAGGGTCTGCCAGAAAACTACATCAACAGTTTGGCACCATCTGTGGGATACGACATTCTAAACCGTTCTCAGTTCTACCAGCAACATCTACGATGGTTAGGAGAAAGAAGAAAGCTTAATCCCCTCTAGTGGTGATTCTGACCGCGACCTTACCTATGACAAGTCACACCCCAAAATTGCTAGAGTAGACAAGGCAGCCTGAGCCATAGACAAGCCGTCAAGGGTCCTCCTCTGGCTCAAGCAAACATGGTCTATGAACTCATGCTAAGAATGGTCGAATGAACAACCTTGAAAGAGAGGTTGGGGATATAAGATCAGATTTAGGTCGCATGATGCGACTATTGGAACAAATTCAACCTTAACCTGCACCAAGGGCCAACAGTCCTTCTTGGCCTTCCTACATGCATGCCGAACAACAGCCGGATCATTATCCCTCCCAACTTACTGGCGTGTCGGTCGCCCCTCAGCTGAGCTAGCAATATACTCTGACCCAACCTATCCCATCTCAGGTGTCCGAGACCGTGCTTTGACTACCTCTGACCTACGTCATGAGATAGATCAGAGAAGGCGTACTAAAGCTCCGGTCGAGGCCACTGCTAGGAGTGGGGAACTATGGAAAGTCGAGTTAAAGAGCCTGAGGAATTAGATCGACAATATGAAGGAGACATACAGAACTAATGCAGTGATAACCGCGTTAGAGGAAACTGAGTCCCCATTCATTGCTGAGATTTTGCAAGCACGACTGCCAGACAGGTTTTGACCACCTCAGATCACACCCTTCACGGGGAATACCGACCCTTCAGAGCACATGGAATCCTTTCGATTCTATGTGGAACTCTATAATGCTTCTGATACGGTCATGTGCTAAGCCTTCTCCTTAACTCTAGTTGACGCTGTCAGACTATGGTTTAAATAGTTAAAGACAAGGTCAATCAATT
Organism: Magnolia kwangsiensis; assembly: GCA_037074715.1. Classification (NCBI taxonomy): domain Eukaryota; kingdom Viridiplantae; phylum Streptophyta; class Magnoliopsida; order Magnoliales; family Magnoliaceae; genus Magnolia; species Magnolia kwangsiensis. The sequence continues at coordinate 79,549,756 of CM073578.1, forward strand.
CGTTCTCAGAGCTCAGTCAAGCCTTCGTCATGAACTTCATCATAAAGAAGAAGAGACTTAAGGCCCTTACTCATCTCTTTCACAAAATCCAAAAGGAAGGTGAACTCTTGAAGGATTACATCAAGCTCTTCAACCTGGAAGCACTGCAAGTTCGAAAGCATTCGGACGAGACCGCCCTGAACTCCATCATGAGCGAACTAAGGGATAAGTCGTTCCTCTTCTCTTTGGACAAGAATCCTCCTACCACGCTGGCCGAGTTTCTAAATCGATTGCAAAAGTATGCTAACGTCAAGGAGTCTCGAATCTCACGGGATGCCAACCAAAGCAAAAATCCTCCAACTAAAGAGCAGATGAAGGCAGAGCCTAGTTCGACCAATAACAAGAGAAAGGATGATTAATCTCAAGACGGTTGAAAATCGAACAAATGGCCTGACAGTAAGTTCAAAACTTACACTCCTCTTAACAAGACACTGGAACAAGTCCTGATGGAAATCAAGGATAAACATCCTCTCCGATGGCCAAATAAGTTGAAGTCTAACCTCGACAAAAGAAGTTAGAACAAATACTACTTCTTCCACCGTGATCATGGTCACAATAAGAGTGACCGTATCGACCTCAAGCAAGAAATCAAGGCACTCATTCGCGATGGTCATCTCAGGGATTATGTCGACAATAGAGGAGATCGGATTAAGGCCACTAAGGATCAACCAATCAATAACCAACAACCGAAGAAATTCGCACCATCTTTGGAGGTTGCAGAGGGGGAGGTGACTCAAACAATGCTCAGAAAGCACACGCTAGAAGTATTAGTCGTCCTGAGGGAGAAGTTTTGCTCCTCAGACAACCTTCGAAACAGTAAAAGGTGGAAAAATATAACATAACCTTCACTAAAGAGGACGCCCGAGGTATCCACTTCCCCCATGACGATGCACTTGTAATTTCTCTAACCATCACTAATAAAAAAGTGTTTCGGATCCTTGTCGACACAGGATCATCATCCGTTGTGCTCTTTGCTCAAGCCTTCAACAAAATGGGAGTTCATCGATCTCTACTCCGACCTGTCAAAACTCCATTAATTAATTTTTTAGGCGGACAGGTTGTGACTGTAGGAGTTGTCCAGCTCCCCCTCTCAACTAGGGATGGACAATGAAACCACCATGATGTTCGAATTTCTCATGGTCAACCAACCATCTGTCTGCAACGCCATCCTTGGCCGACCATCGTTGCACCTCTTGGAGTAGTTTAATTGACTTAACATTTGGCTACAAAATTCCCAACTGAGTAAGGTGTCAAGACCATCAAAGGTGATCAACATGATGCTCGGCAGTGCTACACGATGGCACTGAGAACCCCACGTGAGGTAATGACCATAGAATCGCTGGATCCATGCGAAGAATCTCAAGAGAGAGGTCGACCCATGGAAGACCCCATTCCAATCCCACTAAATGAGTCTGACCCATCCAAGACCAACCAAATTGGATCGTCTTTAACATCACCACTGCGTGACAAGATGGTAGCCCTCCTTTGACACTATGCCGACATTTTCACGTGGTCCCATGGGGACATGCCTGGAATCAATCCCGCCATCATCACACATCGACTAAACATCGATCCATCCTCCCGACCAATTCATCAAAAGCGATGTGGTCTCAGCCCTGAGAGGTATGTCGTGATGGAAGAAGTGGTCAACAAACCCCTCAAAGTCAGTTTTATTGAAGAAGTCTACTACCCAGATTGGTTGGCCAACATCGTACTGGTCAAAAAATCTAATAGGAAGTGGTAGGTATATTGTAACGCCCTGAAATTCGGGGGTCGAGTATAACTCAGCTCCTGAGTTTCAAAATATCACTTATGCAACATATTCGATGATGATTGTATGTTGTCTGTATTAATGCATAAAACATGATATAGATCAAGCTAGATTAGTAGACATAATTCAGGGATATTAAGGTAAAGCAAGCGGAAGACTTAAATACATACATGATTAAAAATAAATCCCCAAATGATGCGCGCTCTGCCTAGGGCAATATATGTATATCTGTGTCTCAAAATACATACATGAAACGTTAAAAATAATACAATGCATATCCAAGAAAAATCCCCGCTGGTCAGGAGAAGGCTCAGTCGAACCCACCTGAGAACTGCATGTATGAGAACGTCGCCTCGTCCTCATCAAAGTCTGGCCCTGCCTCGCAAGCATCATCATCACCTGCATCTAAAGCAGAGTCTGGTTGGTGTTTAAACACCGTTCCAGAACGTGGGAGTGAGTGATCAACTCAGTGGTACTATACAGCAAAAGTTAACATGTTATCAATCCAATCAAGCAGTAATAATAAGGCAGTACAATCAAACATGTCCTAGATCTCTTATTAATGCAAGGATGACATGAAGAATGATGCATGCCCTCACCACAATCTCCCTCATGCGACATCATCTAACGATCGCGGCATGAATCATTACCACTGTGCTCTCACACCAACGTCAATGGCACATGCAGTGCGATGTCATGAACGTGATTACCCATATTATTAGTCCTTTTCATACAGCAGTATTGAGAAGCTAAGACACCTCCCTTGTATCATTTCCCAACATTGATCCTTTCTAGGGTCGTCAGTCCTAGGATATCTCATAGGATAGTATGGTTCTAGGTCGCTGCAAGGGCTGTCAGGGCTGTTGCGCGCAATCGTTGCTCCACTCCCTCATCACCTAATCAATACAGGCCTATTTATATCCTTAAGACTGCATCAGGACTCGTCGCCCCTATGCGGTGTCAAGATAAACTTAAGGTCACTACTGAGGGCTCGTCATCAATCAGTGTAGGCCGACAGCAAGAATATAGTGTCTCATACCACCATAATCTGCTCAGAGTAGGGTGCTCACTGGTCACTATGGGAAGGTTTGTGGCCCTAGCGTAGGCCGACAGTATGACCACAGTGTCCCATACCACCATGCCCGGCTCATGAGTCTTAGGGGATCTTGGTACCATGGTTAACAGGAGTTACACTGGTAAGCTCAGTGTCTTAGATTCAAACAGTGACGACCAAACATGGTGAATAAGCATCGGTCAATTAGGTTAGTTGATAAGCTCAACTAGGCCAAGTGCACGTTGAGTTGAATGACATGGAATGCATAAGCACTCCGTGTGGCCTGACCATTGCCGAACGCCCCAAGCATGACTCAGATTCGATAAACTCATCTTGTGTGGCGAAAGTAACCTCAACCACTACTTGCAAAACATTTTCTGATTACCTGGATTGTGGCACGGCCCCATTCACATACAAGGATAATAACTAGCATATGAGTCATATTCTGCATTCACATGAACAACAAATGAAGTATAACGTGAAACTGTAAATAGTACATTCAGGAATTAATACACACATTTATCATGATTTAACTAGGTACACAATCCATAGAGGAAATCATACACTCATTTAACATGGACAACCTAAGTTACATGATTCATGGAAGGAATCATACACACAAATACTGCAGTTGAAATCCATATCCCAACCATCTTAACAATCACACTTTACTAACTACTAACTCAGTTAGGCATTTATTCAAACACTTAGGTTACACTATTCAACATACATCACGTATGTAGACACCGTTGCAAAGTAGGGAAAGTCCTTTTGCCAAGGAGTTGTCGTATACATATTAAGCATATAACAACGACAATTTATCATGGCAATCAATTCAGCAAATTCCATATGTATACGTGTATTCTAACATATACATGAAATACGGTATTTACAATATACAGCATATGTATACGGAAGACAAAACGGACAGCACATTTGGCATGTGTAATTGCATCCATAGCATGAATAAATCTTTAACTATCATTGAAAGGGTTGAAAACCATAACCTAAGCGCATATAGTCCGCACCTTAAATCTGAAAAGACGTATTTAGGTTGATTCAGACGACATGTCTTCGTCAACGGCGAATACGCTACCTATGGCATGAAACAGGTTAGTTAGCATTCTACTACAGCTAGTCTAGGCTTCAAAATAGGTTAGGTTTAGCTTAACTTACCCAAGAACGGAATCAGAATCACCGAAAGAACAATTCAGATACACCAGTTTAGAGTATAGGTGCACTAGGAAGGATCCTACGGAGTTTCACCGGATTCTCCCACACTTTCTCTCTCTTTTCTTTCTTTAGAATCTCTAGGGTTTAAGAAATTCGTATGGGTTAGAAAGCTAAGGGTTTAAGGCCCTTTTATAAGCCCAAATATAACGAAAATGAACTCCAAGTCAAAGTATACTTAGGTTATATCCAAATCAGGATCTTTCTGATCCAACGGAGCACTTCTGGAAGTCCTGTTATCAATTGCGGTCGAACTTAAGCTCACTAACATCGGATCTTTAATCAGTGAAGTTTTTGGTCCGATCGGATTTCCAGATCGTCCGTGGCAGACCAGTTTCAATTCGACAATTACTGAACCTAAATCAGGGCTACAAGTTCCATGACATGAAAGGGCCAATTTTCCTGATCTGAGGGTGAAATTTGGTTGAATTTTGACAGTCAGAACGCTTAAAAATAACGTGCAAACGACACGTGCCAGATTTCTTAAAAATGGATTTAATTTTCTAAATATTTTCCCTTTTCTCACTCTCTTTGCTCCGGACACAAGAAAATGGTGTCGGGACATCAGTTGGTCTTGATTTTTGAAACGATTGTCAAGTCCAACTAAGCGGCCATAATGGTCTGAGATTGTAGATATCAGATTTTCGACGCATGGTCTAGATCCAATACAAAGTTACCAAATATTCCCTAGAACAAATGGATTTAGAGTTGGATCCTAGATTTCAGGGTATTATAGCGCCATTGATTCTACAAGTTTTAAGTCTTGCAGAGCGTATTTAAAGCGAACAGCACTAATTTCACAGCCAGTCTAACATAGCGCTAGGTAACTTAGGTTAAATTTCTAAGAGAATTAATCCTAAGTGATTTCTGATCGAGGTGGTACTTGGGTCTTGGTACGAAATTTTCTGGGTCGTTACAATCTACCCCCCTAAAAAAAATTATCCTAGAAATTCGTACCTTCTCATACTCCTCGAGAAGCTGTGGGTAATTCTTTCTGATCTCAGCTTCGGTCTCCCAGGTAGCCTCTTCTTCGGTATGATGCATCCACAATACTTTCACAAGGAGGATGACCTTACTACGTAATACATGTTCCTTCCTGTCTAATATACGTGTCGGGCGCAGTTCATAAGTGGCATCCTCGTTCAACTGCACCTGCTCCCATCTGATGATATGGGAAGGATCAGGAACATACTTCTTCAGCATGGACACATGAAAAACATTATGCACGCCTGCGAATGGTGTGGGCAAAGCAAGACGATAGGCAACCGCCCCCACTCGATCAAGTATCTGGAATGGGCCAATAAATCTCGGCGTGAGCTTCCCTTTCTTCCCGAACTGAAGGACTCCCTTTATATGAGAAACTCTCAAAAATACGTGATCTCCAACCGCGAACTCTAGCAGTCGCTGTCTCGTATCGGCATAACTCTTCTGCCTGCTCTGCGTCGTGAGAAGTCGACGTCTGATGATGTCAATCTTCTCTGAGGTCACCTGTACTAACTCAGGACCAATCAATTTTCGCTCACCGACTTCAACCCAGCAATACGGTGCTCAACAAGGACGTCCATATAGGCCTCATAAGGTGCCATAACGATACTCACCTGATAACTGTTATTGTACGCAAACTCAGCATATGGAAGACAATCATCCCAACTGTCCTTAAAATCCAACACACAAGCTCGCAACATGTCTTCTAAAATCTCGTTCACCCGCTCTGGCTGTCCGTCGGTCTGTGGGTGGAATGCAGTACTGAACTTCAACTTCACACCCATCGCTTCCTGGATGCGAGTCCAGAAAATGGAAGTAAACCACATGTCTCTACCTTACACGATCTCCAAGGGAACTCCATGCAGACGAACAATCTCTCTGATGTACAGTCTAGCCAACTGATCTGTAGAATTCGTAACTCTGATCGGAAGGAAGTGCGCCGACTTCATTAAGCGGTCGACGATCACCCAGATAGAATCATGTCCCTTCCTCGTCTTCAGCAGTACCGAGATGAAATCCATAGAGATATAGTCCCACTTCCACTCAGCTATAGGCATAGGATGAAGGAGACCAAGAGGTCGACAATGCTCTGCCTTCGCCTGCTGGCAAGTGAGACAACGGGATACAAATTCTGTAATGTGGGTCTTCATGTCATCCCACCAGTACGTCCTCTTCATGTCACGATACATCTTCATATTGCCCGGATGTATCGCAAGTCTAGTACTATGCGCAGCCTCAAGAATCTCTCGTCTCAAGTCAGGGACATCTGGAACACATAAGCGTCCACGATAACGTAAGCCCCCATCCGTCCCAACTCGCCACTCAGCATCTGTATCAACACTGGCCTGCTCTCGAAGCTCAGTCAGACGCTCGTCATCCCTCTGCGTCGTGATGACCCTGTCATCGATAAGAGGTCGCACCCGAACGTGTGCGATAACCTCGAATGGCTCCTCCACAATGAGTTTTTGCTCAAAGTCTCGTAAAAACTCAACCATGTCCCACTCGGCAACCATCAGTGGAGCATCAAACTCTATTGCCTTCTTGCGGCTCAATGCGTCAGTCACAAGGTTCGCCTTGCCCGGATGGTAGGAAACCTCGAAATTAAAGTCCTTCAAGGTCTCCATCCAACGTCATTGCCTCATATTCAGGTCTCGCTGCGCGAATATATACTTAAGGCTCTTGTGGTCGCAAAAGAGCTCGAACTCCTTTCCATAGAGGTAATGTCTCCAGAGCTTCAGTGCGAAGATAACAGCTGCCAACTCTAGGTCATGTGTCGAGTAATTCTCCTCGTGCTTCCTTAATTGTCTCGAGGCATATGCAATCACCCTGTCCTTCTGCATAAGGACACAACCTAAGCCAACGTGAGATGCATCCGTATAGATCATATATCTAACCCCCTGCTCTGGCAATACTAGCACAGGGGCAACCGTCAGCCTATCTTTCAGCTCCTGAAAAGCTGATTTCGCCTTCTCATTCTAAGCGAACTTCAGATCCTTCCGTATCAACTGAGACAAGGGTCTGGCTATCTTGGAGAAGTCTCGAATGAATCGTCGATAGTAGCCAGCAAGTACCAGGAAGCTCCTCACCTCGATAACCGAACCAGGATGCTTCCAATCCTGCACTATGGCTACCTTGGCGAGGTCTATCGATATGCTTTCCTTAGACACCACGTGTCTCAGGAACTTGACTTCTTCCTTCTAGAAGTCACACTTCTCGAATTGAACAAACAACTGATGCCGTATAAGAGCATCCAAGATTGAGCGCAAGTGCTCCTCATGCTCCTCTCGACGCCTGGAGTATATCAAGATGTCATCAATGAATACGATGACGAATTGATAGAGGAATGGTCGAAATACCGGTTCATCAGGTCCATGAAAATGGCTGGTGCGTTCGTAAGACTGAACGACATCACGAGGAACTCATAATGGCCAAAGCTGGTCCTGAAAGCTGTCTTTTGCACGTCCTCATCCCTGACGTGCACCTGGTGATACCCTGACTGAAGATCAATCTTTGAGAAGTATTGTGCCCCTCTCAACTGATCAAACAAATCATCTATCCTGGGCAAGGGATACTTGTTCTTTATCGTCACCTGATTCAGCCTGCGATAATCAATACACAATCGTAGAGTACCATTCTTCTTCTTTACAAACAACACTGGAGCTCCCCAAGGAGACACGCTAGGGTGAATGAAACCCTTCTCTAACAGCTCATCAATCTGCCTCCTCAGTTCCTCCATCTCACATGGAGGCATATGATACGTTGGTAGCGAAATGGGTGTCGGACCAGGCGTTAAATCGATAGTAAAGTTGACCTCACGCCGAGGAGGTAGCCCCGAGATCGACCTGAATACATCATCAAAATCTCGTACTACAGGGACATCTCTCATCCCCGGGTCATCATCATAATCCAACAGAGCAGTGCAACAACTCAGTCGAGAAGGATGACTGACCTGAACCAGAAAGGTGAAAGCTGTGCCCTCAGGTCCATAGGTTGTCACCAACCTAGTCTCGCAGTCAATCTTGTTTCGCATCTCGGTGAGCCAATCCATACCAAATATGACATCATAGTGGAATAGGGAGATAACTAACAGGTCAACAGTCACTGTCCTGCTACCCAAGTCTATCAAACAACTCTCGCAGACTCTAGTAATGTCGAAAAAATCTCCTGTAGCCGTAATGAGAGTCATCCCCTTCGTGGGGGCTGTAGCCAATCCCAGTCTCTTGACTGCCGTGCATGAAATGAGGGAAGTAGTGGACCCAGTGTCCACCAGTAGGAAAATGAAAATACTTGCAATCTGTGCCGTAACCTCTAAAGCCATAGGACTACCATCTGATACCTCGGATGCCTCAGCTGTGAGCGCATGCACCCGAGCCTGCTGTGGTCGATTCGGCCGCGGTACCATGGGCCGTTGAGGCGGCCTAAAATGAGGTGCTGGAGGTCTGAAGGACGGATGAGTTGGTACAGAACGAATGGGTGGTGGTGAGATGGTCTGAGGCATTGGACGAATGATCCTCTGAGGCGGCGAGAACCCACTGCCTCGCATCCTGGAAAAACAAGAAGTCTCGGTGTGGCCAGGCTTCTTGCAATAGCGGCACCACACATCAGAACGCCTCATATAAGCAGGAGATGCAGAAGACCCCTGCGGTGCCTCAAATTGAGGCCTCTTAGCGAGGGAAGACCTACTCTCGAACTCAGGTCGTGACTTAGGGACCATAGGTGCTCGCGTGTGGGTCGAACTATCCCCGTCCTGCTCTGCACGCAAGGACATACTCACCAACTCTGTATATGAAGAAATGCTTGCACAACACATCTTCGATCTCATCTCGGGCTGCAAGCCCTCAGAGAAACGCCGCATCCTCATCGGCTGGTCACTCAGAATCAATGGAGCATACCTCTCTAGCTCCGTAAACTTGTTCTAGTACTCTGTCACCGACATGCCTCTTTGGCGAAGGTGAAGGAACGCACTCTCCTTCTCGTGCCGGTACGTAACGGGGAAATACTTCTCGTGGAAGCGCGCCTTAAACGCTGCCCACGTCCACTCATACCCCCCCGCAACTGTACGGAGAATGTTGCCCCACCATAAACTAGCCTCTTTCTCAAACATGAAGGTGGCCAGCTCAACCTGTTCTGCCTCAGAACAGTACAACGGTCTCAGCATCTTCGAGATGCAGTCTAACCAATACTCAGCCTGCTCAGGTCTGTGAGTACTTGAAAATGTTGGTGGCCTCAAGCGCTGGAATCGCTCGAAAGAACAGCTCGCACTAGCCTGTCCAACAGGGTGTAGAGGCGAGGCAGGTGGAGTCGCCACCATCGACTGAACAAAAATGTCAGTCATGATGGACAGGAACTGCTGCTGCTGCTGCTGTTGTATCTGCTACTGCTGGATCAATAACATCATCTGCTCAAGTCTATCAAAAGATGGAGTGGACTGTGAAGTAGAGGGCATCGACGCAGATGCACGATGCTGCTCAGGAGGCACGGGCGTAACCGGAGGCACCACAGAAGGTGCCACAGGAGGTGGCCCAGCAGCAGGGCCAGAAGCTGGCTGAGAACTCGGCCTGTGATCTGAACTAGATGGGCCCGCAAGAGGGTCCATAGGAGTATGTCTCAGGGTGAGAGCCCCGTCAAGCGAGTTACCCAGAGAGAGACGGGTCGATGATTTAGAACCCTTAGGTGGCATACCTTATACACAACAGAGGGTAGCAACCGAAGAAATTAGTCATCCATACAATCCATTCACAGTATGTACTTCACAAACCAAGGAAAACACATGCATTTCATCAACAAAATTGTCACAATACATGACTTGCAACATTACATGAATCGCGACAGAGAAAGTAGGTGAACAAAACACTTAAGCTTCACACACGTAGCTTCTGCACTAACTACAAACACCAAACAACTATCAAACAAACACCAAGAAAACACTAAAACAAGCGACAAACTAACAAACAACGGCTATAGAAATCCTATGCATCAGAATCTGACGACGGAGAAGGGGCACCCTTATCCTTCAGCCAACACAGGATGGCCTTCAAGGTGCGAGTCACCTTGCCAAACTTCCGCTTCATGACAGCCTTGGTATCCTCAAGCTCTTGTTTTACCTCGGCCGAAGTTCTTGGACTTCCCGTCGCAAAGCAACCTGACTCTCCTCAAGTCGGGCTATGAGAGCATCCCTAGCAGCCTTCTTCCTCTATTTCTGCCCCACCTTTCTCATCAGTATCCTGAGCCTCCTCTTCTTCTTCTTCCCAGCCTTCTTCCTCTATTTCTGCCCCACTTTCTTCTTCACTTTCATCCTCTTCACTATCATATTCACCCTCGCTGTCATCATCAAGCTGAGCCTCACGCTGCCAAGGCCCTATCTTCATTTGGTTCATATTAGCCTCGTTGATGTAATGATCCGACACAGGCAACTCCGACCCAAGTCGGTAAGCAAACTCAAGCACAATCTTGCATATGAGCCGACCAAAGGGAAGTGACTCAGACGTTCTTCTCAATTTCGCTACGAGGATGATCTGTTGCAGCATAAATGTGGGCATGCACACGTTCTCTCCCTGGCCCACTTGATATAGGAAATCTAACATGAGATGCGTGCATTCACTGCGATTGCTCCACCTGGGATAAACATTAAACGTGCAGATGTGGTGAAGCAGACGAAAATCATCCGACATGTGGGTCGCTAAGAGGCTCTTATTACGTTGCCACTCAACTAAACCACCACATAGAAACCTGGTGCGGCGATCTCGCTCACGAATACTTCAGATTCTTAGCACTTGGATGTACCTCGCCAAGAGGCACATTCGGGAGTCGAGCTATCAACCGAACATCGATCATGGCTTCCCGATCTCTATCAAAGGGAATCCTGAACTACAGTGGCTCCAGCGTAGGGTCTCGACTATGAGCATAAAAGGCACGAACAATGCTCACATTAGCACGAACTGGCCTTCAAAGAGCGGACCCCACCTGGAAGCATCATGCGCTCAAACAACAGAAACTCACCAAAGAGTCACTCATCCACATGCACCTCAAAAAGAACCCTGCAATCCGTATACGCGCCATAAGCCAAGTCTGCCAATAGTACTCTTCCTATCGGAGCTTGGGGATCCAAATCTCGCTTCGTGTGTATTTCTCTCCCAACACTTGGGCTAGCGGCGACACTTAAACTAGCGATGCCACCTCTTGGCTTTCTTGAACGTGAAGGGCGACTAGGCCCAGCTTCATCAGCGGCACCCTTCCTCTTCCCATGAGAGAGAGGACGGTGGAAAGGGAGAAAAAGGCTAAAATAGCCTCTATAAAGGCCATGGAAAAGTGATGAAGGGGAGAGAAAGGGCTGACCTAAAGGGCTGCCATGAATCTAGGTCTAAGAGAGGAGCAAAACAAGCCCCAAAAGGTTGGGATTACAAAGGGAAAAGGAAGAAATGTGAGGGGTTAGAAGCTCACACGATTTTGAGCCTCAAATGAGAGCTTGGGAGCTCCACACGCAGAAATTAGATGAAGTGACTACTGGTTATGGTGGAGAACAATAGAGGGTTAAAGAAAATAACAGAAAATGAAAGAATAAACGATTAAAAGGGAGGTTGGAGAGAGAAAATAGTGATTTGAGAAGGAAAGGAGAGCTTGGAAGGTCATTTTGTGGAGGATGTAGGTGTTTTCGAATAAACTAAGGAGCAAACCCTGTATGAAGGGGCCCCATTTAACCCCAAAAGTGATTGGCCCAGGCGGCCCAGCCCGAAAAGCCCGCCAACCGGTGAGGCCTCGCAGCTCTCTGGACCTTCTGGCGAGGCCTCTCCATATGGGCTAGGTCCTCCTACCCCCCTGAAACCCCCTGGATGCGTTGGATTTGAGCCCTATCTCCGTTTCGAACCATTTCGGGTAGTTTCTGAGCTAACCTGATCCCTATGCAAAATTAGGGATTCCTAACGGCTAAAATGGACTAAAATGCGGACTATACCCATCACTGGACAGTCTAGAAGTGATTCGGAGTCACCGTGTGTGATCAGGAGCGTGCACGGACTCGATCTTGGTGATCATTTTTAGTAAAGTTTCGCCATACGACAAACCGGGAGTCCTAGTGTTGTTTCTAACTTGTTCTCTGTAACACCCCAGTTTAACACCCCAGATTTTGGCCAACCTGGGATTAGACGTCCTTAGGCAATGGGTCAACTAAAACACCTGAGAAATCGCTCAGAACCCAATTTCATAGCCAAAGAAACCACTTAGGATTAATTCCTCTAGAAACTAAGCATAAGTTAGCTAGCGCTACGCTAGAGTAGCTGGGAAATAGTCCCTGATCACTTTAAATACGTTCTACAAGACCCAAAACTTGTAGAATCAAGGGTGCTATAATACTCTAAAACCTCAGATTAAACTCTAAGCTGGTTTGTTCTCTGGACCACTTTGAAACCTTGTATTGGATCTAGACCGCGCATCGAAAGTTCGATACCTACTATCTTAGACCGTTAGAACCACCTAGCTAGACTTGACAATCATTTCGAAAATCAAGTCCAACCGACATTCGCAGGCTATTTCATTGAGCCTGGACTGAAGAGAGTAAGATAGGGACAGATTTGGAATTTGAAATTCAAATCTGGCACACGACTTGACGTGTGAGTATTAAGCGTTCTGACCGTCAGAATTCATCCAAATTACACTCTCGGAATAGGAAAAATTTCTATTTCATATCATGAGAATTGTAGACCTGATCTACGTGCGGTGACCGCTGAACTGAAACTGAACCGCCACGTGCGATCTGCGAACCTTGCCGGACTGAAAACTTGATGTGTGCTAGATCCGGTATGCATGAGCTTAAATCCGACCGCATTTGGCCAGGGGACCACCAGAAATGATCTTTTGGACCGAAACAGCCCCGCTTTGGACAAACATCAAGTAAACTTTGTTCCCAAGCCTATTCCGGGCATTTTTGAGCTTATAAAAGGGGTTGAAACCCTCACTCCTCTCTCCCATCCGAATTTGAGAAAAATCCTAGATTGGGAGAGAGAAAAGGTGAGAGTTTGTGAGAGAGAGTAGGAGAATTTCCTACTGTCGTGCTACCTGTTGCACGTGATTGAGCAACACGCACCAATCACTTTGCCGGTGATTTCTCCACTTTTCTAGGTAAGAAAATATCCTAATTAGTTGCTGATATTCTGATTCTTAGTTTTCATAGCCTGGTAGCTGATGGATCTTGTAAATCAGGTTGCCTAGTCGCCGTAGACGAAGCGTATACGCTCCGTTCGAATTAACACACGTATAAGAGAAAAGGTGCGGAGATTAGACGCTTTGATTGACTATTTTCAACGCTTTCAATGTCATTTAATAGACGGAAACGCCGTTTGACATGTACAACATGCTGTCCGTTTCCTGTTTCGTAAACCAACGAAGAATATGAGATTTAGGGCATTTTAGTCATTTGTAGGAAGTACTGTTTTCATTCATATTTTGCTGATGTGATTGACATGGCTTATTGTCGCATTAGAATGTTAGGAATACGTGCATAATTAGTTTGGCGAAGAGATTCGTCTAAATGCGCACTTCGGGTCGACATACTATATGTAGACTTAAGTGTGTAGTGTAAGTGTTTGTATAAATGCTTGTATTAGTATGTATTGAATTAAATGGTGTTATGAATTAATTTGAGATTGATCTCTCAATTAATATGCTGATGTAAATGATTTCCTACATGTTAGCCATATGTATGATTTCATTATATGTATGAAATGCATGTGCTTGATGATTCACTTAATTGGTATGTTATAACATGTGCTTGATGATTTCATTATGATTTAGTTTGAGATTGAATTCTCAATTAATATGCTGATGGAAATGATTTCCTATATGTTAGCGATATGCATAATTTCATTATATGTATGAAAGGCTTGTGTTAGATGATTTACTTAAGTTGTACGTTATAACATGTGTTAACATGCTCACATGTTTGTATTCCATTTTCAATACTCTTACCTAATTGCTGATGTGTTTCCATAATTGTTTGGGACTATACTTAGTCCAGGAAGTCGGTAACCGAGCGAATTCGTGGTTGACTTATCTTGGCCACGAACGACGCGTCGATAAACGCGAGTCGTGTTTTGGAGTTGGCGGCAGTGGTTAGGCCATACGAAGTGTTTTACGCACTTCATGTTGTTCAACTTGAGATGCGATCATGCTAGTCGAGCCCGTCAAGTAACCCGACTGGCCATTGTATGTTCACCCTGCATGAGTCATAACTACTTGAACCTAGGGTACTGAACTTACCATTGTAAACCCTGTTAACCATGGTACCTTGATCCACAAAGACTCATGAGCCGAGCATGGTGGTATGGGACACCGTGGTCGAGCTGTCGGCCTACGCTGGGGCCACAAACCTCCCCATAGTGACCAGTGAGCACCTAGTCTCGTGAGCAGATTATGGTGGTATGAGACACTATATTCTTGCTGTCGGCCTACATTGATCAGGCGACGAGTCCTTTGTAGTGACCGCGAGGGTATTCTGAGTCTACGGGAGGCGATGACCCTTCCGTAGCAGTAGAGTACAGTAGGCCTGTATTGATAAGGTGATGGGAGAGCGGAGCAACGAGTGCGTGCAACAGCCCTGGCAGCCCTTGCAGCGACCTACAAAATATATATCGTATGAGATTACTAGGAGTGACGACCCTAGACAGGATCTGTGTTGGGATTGATATAAGGGAAGTACCTTAGTTTTCCAATCCTGCTGTTTAAATGGACTAATAACAACTCGGCAATCATATCACCATTACATTGCATGTGCCTGAAAGATGTGGAGCACTGAGCGGGATGCACGCATGCCACGGACGAAGATGGTGCCATATGAGGGAGAACGTCGGTGAGGGCATCCATCATGTCATGTCATATTGCATTAACAACAGTATTAGGATTGTTTGATCTACTGCTTTACTATTATCGCATGATTGATTTGATAACATGCTAATCTCTGCTCTCTTATCCCATTGAGTTGATCACTCACTCCCACGTTACGGGATGGTATTTTCAAACACCCACCAGTCCCTTTTTGTGATTACAGATGATGGCGCTGCTTGAGAAACGGAGCTGGACTTGATGATGATGAGGAGGATTCCTCCTTTATGCGTGTTCCGATTGACGGGATTACAGGGAGGTTGATTAGATACCTTGACACTTGTCATTTTATATTTTTAAAACACTCATGTATATCCTTTTGGTTTCCTTTTGGAGTATACATGTATGTATATAACCTGATAACATATTCACACTCTGGAGACATACAACAGTTTATATATGTTATACATACTATCACAGTCTTCCGCTTGTAAATTTAACCGTCTCTGGAGCGTGATATGCTGTTTTAGTTTAATCTCACTCATGTTTAATATATTATCACAGACAACATTCAATCATACATATCTATGTTGCATAAATAACATTTTGAAACTCGGGAGTTGGGTTTTTGCTCGACCCCCCAATTTTCGGGATGTTACACCCAGATTTTTGCCAACCTAGGATTAGACGTCCTTAGGCAATGGGTCAACCATAACGCTTTGGTAACCTCTCAGAACCTAATTCCAAAGTCAAAGAAATTGTGTAGAACCAAATCCTTTAGAAATTAAGCGTAAGTTAACTGGCGCTACGTTAGATTAGCTGTGAAATTGTCCCTGAACACTTTAAATACGTTCTACAAGATCCAAAACTTGTAGAATCAATGACGCTATAATACCCTGAAACCTAGGATCAAACTCTAAACCCGTTTGCTCTCAGGAACTCTTTGAAACTTTGTATTGGATCTAGACCGCGCGTCGAAATTCCGATACCTACAATCTTAGACGGTTATGACTGCTTAGCTGGACTTGACAATCATTTCGAAAATCAAGCCCAACCGACATTCAGAGACTATTTCATTGAGCATGGAGTGAAGAGAGTGAGAAATGGGTTAGATTTGGAAATTTTAATCCAAATCTGGCACGAGACTTGGCGCGTTATTATTGAGTGTTCTGACCGTCAGAATTCAGCCAAATTTCACCTTCGGATCAGAAAAAATTTCTCTTTCATATCACGAGACTTGTAGACCTGATTAAGGCACGATGACCGCTAAACTAAAACTGGACCGCCACGTGTGATCTGAGAACTCTACCGGTCTGAAAACTTGGTGTGTGCTAGATCCAGTATGCATGAGCTTAAGTCCGACCGTGTTCGGACAGGGGACCTCCCGAAATTCTCTTTTGGATCGAAACAGTCCAGATTTGGTTATAACCCAAGTATACTTTGTTCCTAAGTCTAAAACGGTGAAGTTTTAGCCTATATAAGGGCTTTAAACCCTCTCACAACCCTCCCATCCGAATTTTCTTTAAACCCTAGATTGAGGGAGAGAGAAAGTGAGAGTTTGTGTGAGAGAATTCCCACCACTTGCTGCAGCTTTTGCACGTGCCAAAGCACCGCATTCCAATCACTTTCCTGGCGATTTCAACGCACTCTTAGGTAAGAAAACCCTAACTACTTACTGTTTTGGGGTTTCCTTCGATTCGTTAGCGATGTAGCTTATGTAACTTGTGTATTAGATTGCATGTATGTCGTTGACAAAGTGTATACGTTCTAATCGAAACGATACACGTCTAGGGCAAAAGGTGAGGATTTTAGACACTTTAATTGACTGATTTCAAAGCTTTCAATGTCGTTTAGTAGTAGATTATCGACGGAAACGCTGTTTGACATGTACAACATGCTGTCCATTTTTCATTTCGTAAACGTACGGTAAATATGAGATTAAGGGTATTTTAGGCATTTATAGGAAATACCGCATACGTCCGTATTTTACTGAAATGCTTGACATATAAATTCATCGTGTTATGATATTATGTATGTGTGTATAATCTGTTTGGCGAAGAGATTCACCCTAATGCACACTTTAGGTCGACATACGCTATGTAGACTAAGCTGTGTAGACTAAGTGTTTGTATAAATGTTTGTATTAGTATGTATTGAGTAAATGGTATTGTAAATTAGTTTTGAGAATGAATTCTCAATCCATATGATGTTATATATGATTTTCTACATGTTGGCTATATGTATTGATTTCATTATATACATGAAATGCATGTGTTGGATGATTTGCTTAAGTTGTATGTTATAACATGTGTCAACATGCTTACATTGTTGTATTTCATTTCTGCTACTCTCATATGATTACTGATGTTGATATTCAAGTGTTTGGGGCTATACGTTAGTCCAGGCAGTCGGTAATGGATTAAATTCGTGGTTAGCTTCTATTTGCCACGAAGGACGCGTCGATAAACACGAGTCATGTTTTGAGTTGGCAGCAGTGGTTAGGCCACACGAAGTGTTTCATGCACTTCATGTCGTTCGACTTGAGATGCGCTCGTACTAGTCGAGCCCTTCAAGTAACCCGACTGGCCATTGTATGTTCACCATGTATGAATCATAACTTCTTAAACCTAGGGTACTGAACTTACCATTGGAAACCCTGTTAACCATGGTACCTTGATCCATAAAGACTCGTGAGCCGGGTATGGTGGTATGGGACACCGTGGTCGAGTTGTCGGCCTACGCTGGGGTCACAAACCTCCCCGTAGTGACCAGTGAGCACCTATGACTCGTGAGCAGATTATGGTGGTATGGGACACTATATTCTTGCTGTCGGCCTACACTGATCAGGTGACGAGCCCTTTGTAGTGACCACGAGCGTATTCTGAGTCTACGGGAGGCGACGACCCTTCCGTAGCGACAAGAGTACATTAGGCCTGTATTGATAAGGTGATGGGGGAGAGGTGCAACGAGTGCGAGCAACAGCCCTGGCAGCCCTTGCAGCGACCTACAAATATAATATCGTATGTGATTACTAGGAGTGACGACCCTAGACAGGATCTGTGTTGGGATTGATATAAGCAAGGTACCCTAGTTTTCCAATCCTACTGTATGAAAAGGACTAATAATAACCCGATAATCATTATTCATATCGCATTGCATGTGCCTGGAAGATGTGGAGCACTGTGGGAAGAAAGTATGCCGTGGGTGTGAGATGGTGCCATATGAGGGAGAATGTTGGTGAGGGCATCCATCATGTCATTTCATGCTTGCATTAACAACAGTATCTAGGAATGTTTAATTGTTTGCTTTACTATTAACACGTGATTGATTTGATAACATGCTAATCTTTGCTCTATGATTCCACTGAGTTAATTACTCGCTCCCACGTTACGGGACGGTGTTCCGGACACCACCAGACCCTTTTATAATTGCAGATGATGGCACGGCCTGCGAGGTGGAGCCGGACTTGATGATGATGAGGAGGATCCCTCCTTTATGCGTGTTCTGATCGACAGGATTACAGGGAGGTTGATTAGACGCCATGATACTTGTCATTTTATATTTTTAGAGCACTCATGTATATTCTTTTCTTTCCATTTTTAGAGTATACATGTATTTAATTAACTTGGTAACATGTTCACACTCTGGAGACTTACAATCAATTATATATTTTATGTATTTATCAGTCTTCTGCTTGCTAATTTAACTGTCTCTGGAGTATGATATGCTATTTTTTCTTAGTCTCAATCTTGTTTAATGTCATTCTGCAGACAACATGCATTTATCATTATCTATGTTGCATAAGTGACGTTCTAGAACTCGGGAGTTGGGTTTCTACCCGACCCCCGATTTTTTGGGGTATTACATTCTCGCACCCTCGTACCTTATAGTGGCGTCAACGTACGGTGTGTGACCCTAACCAAGGTCCAGATTAATCTAAATCATGCTCTGATACCAACTTGTAACGCCCTGAAATTCGGGGGTCGAGTATAACTCAGCTCCCGAGTTCCAAAACATCACTTATGCAACATATTCGATGATGATTATATGTTGTCTATATTAATGCATAAAACATGATATAGATCAAGCTAGATTAGCAAACATAATTCAGGGATATTAAGGTAAAGCAAGCAGAAGACTTAAATACATACATGATTCAAAATAAATCCCCAAATGATGCGTGCTCTGCCCAGGAAAATATACGTATATCTGTGTCTCAAAATACATACATGAATTGTTCAAAATAATACAATGCATATCCCAAAAAATCCCCGCTGTTCAGGAGAAGGCTCAGTCGAACCCGCCTGAGAACTGCATGTATGAGAACGCCTCCTCGTCCTCATCAAAGTCTGGCCCTGCCTCGCCAGCATCGTCATCACCTGCATCTAAAGCAGAGTCTGGTTGGTGTTTAAACACCATCCCAGAACGTGGGAATGAGTGATCAACTCAGTGATACTATACAGTAAAAGTTAACATGTTATCAATCTAATCAAGCAGTAATGATAAGGCAGTATAATCAAACATGTCCTAGATCTCTTATTAATGCAAGGATGACATGAAGAATGATGCATGCCCTCACCACAATCTCCCTCATGCGACATCATCTAACGATCGCGGCATGAATCATTACCACTGTGCTCTCACACCAACACCAATGGCACATGCAGTGCGATGTCATGAACGTGATTACCCAGTTATTATTAGTCCTTTTCATATAGCAGTATTGGGAAGCTAAGACACCTCCCTTGTATCATTTTCCAACATTGATCCTTTCTAGGGTCGTCAGTCCTATGTTATCTCATAGGATAGTATGGTTCTAGGTCACTGCAAGGGCTGTCGGGGCTGTTGCGCGCAATCGTTGCTCCACTCCCCCATCACCTTATCAATACAGGCCTATTTATATGTAACACCCTGGATTTTTACCAACTTGGGATTAGACGTCCTTAGGCAATGGGCCAACCATAACACCTTAGTAACCTCTCAGAACCCAATTCTAAAGCCAAAGAAATCATGCAGAACCAAATTCTTTAAAATTTAACGAAAATTAGCCATCGCTACACTAGATTACCTATGAAATTAGCACTGATCGCTTTAAATACGTTCTGCAAGATCCAAAACTTGTAAAATCAATGACGCTATAATACCCTGAAATTCAGGATGAAATTCTAAACCGGTTTGTTCCCAGGAACCCTTTGAAACCTTGTATTGGGTCTAGACCGCGCGTCGAAAGTTTGATATCTACAATCTTAGACCGTTATGACCGCTTAGCTGGACTTGACAATCGTTTCGAAAATCAAGCCCAACCCATGCTCTGAGGATATTTCATTGAGCCTGGAGCAGGGAGTGTGAGAAAGAGTGAAATTTAATTAAAATTAAATGGGATTTAAATAAATCTGGCACGTTTCATTTGTGGGATCAGTATAAGCATTCAGACATCAGAATCTGACCATAAATACACCCTCGGATCAGGAAACATTTTTCACTCAGGTCAGTGTACTCGGAATTCTCGATCGAGTCTCCATGACCGCTGAACTGAAACTGGTCCTCCACGTGCGATCTGGGAACTCAACCGGTCTGAAAACTTTGGGTGAGCAGGATCTGATACGCATGAGCTTAAGTCCGACTGCGTTCGGCCAGGGGACCTCCCGAAACGCTCTTTTGGATCGAAACAGCCCCGATTTGGCTATAACCCAAGTATGCTTTGTTCCCAAGTCTATTTAGGTTAGTTTTTAACCTATATAAGGGCTTTAAACCCTCTCATATCTCTCCCATCCGAATTTTCTTGAAACCCTAGATTGAGAGAGAGAGAAAGTGAGAGATTGTGAGAGACTTTATGAGAGAACTTCCTGCCGTTTGCTCCATCCTTTGCACGTACCAAAGCAACGCATTCAAATCACTTTTCCGGTGATTTCCAATGCCCTTTAAGGTAAAAAAATCCTAACCACTTACTGATTTAGGGATTCATTTGATTCAATAGCGAAGTAGCTTACGTATCTTGTGCATTAGGTCGCCGTTACGCTGTTGACGAAGCATATACGTTCAAATCGAATCGATACACGTCTAGGGAAAAAGGTGAGGATTTTAGACGCTTCAATTGACTGATTTCAAAGCTTTCAATGTCGTTTAATAGTAGATTGTCGAAGAGAACACCATTTGACATGTAGAACATGCTGTCCGTTTTCCATTTCATATACGTACGGGAAATATGAGATTTAGGGCATTTTGGGTATTTGTAGGAAATATAGTATACGTCCGTATTTTGCTGAAATGATTGTCATGGATATTTATCGTGTTATGATATTAGGAATGCATGCATGATCCTTTTGGCGAAGAGATTCGCCCTAATGCGCACTTTGAGTCGACACACGCTATGTAGACTAAAGTGTGTAGACTAAGTGTTTGTATAAATGTTTGTATTAGTAGGTATTGAGTAAATGGTGTTGTGAATTAGTTTTGAGATTGAATTCTCAATTAATGTGCTGATGTATATGGTTTCCACATGTTGGCTATATGAATCGATTTCATTATACATATATAGAATGCATGTGTTGGTTGATTTGCTTACGTAGTATGATATAACATGTGTCAACATGCTTGTAATGCTTATATTCTTTTCTGTTACTCACATATGCTTACTGATGTTGATACACAAATGCTTGGGGCTATGACCTAGTCTAGGCAGTCGGTAATGGATTGAATTCATGGTTGGTTTCTAATTGCCACGAAGGACGCGTCGATGAACACGAGTCGTGTTTTGGGTTGGCGGTAGTGGTTAGGCCACACGAAGTATTTTATGCACTTCATGTCGCTCAGCTTAAGATGCGCTCGTACTAATCGAGCCCGTCAAGTAACCCGACTGGCCATTGTATGTTCACCATGTATGAGTCATAACTGCTTAAACCTAGGGTACTGAACTTACCATTAAAAACCCTGTTAACCATGGTACCTTGATCCATAAAGACTCATGAGCCGGGCATGGTGGTATGGGACACCGTGGTCAAATTTTCGGCATACGCTGGGGTCACAAACCTCCCCGTAGTGACCAGTGATCACCTATGACTCGTGAGCAGATTATGGTGGTATGGGACACTATATTCTTGCTGTCGGCTTACACTGATCAGGTGACGAGCCCTTTTTAGTGACCGCGACCGTATTCTGAGTCTACAGGAGGCGACGACCCTTCCGTAGTGACGAGAGTACATTAGGCCTGTATTGATAAGGTGAAGGGGGAGCGGTGCAACGAGTGCGAGCAACAGCCCTGACAGACCTTGCAGCGACCTACAAATATAACGTCGTATGAGATTACTAGGAGTGACGACCCTAGACAGGATCTGTGTTGGGATTGATATAAGAAAAGTACCCTAGTTTTCCAATCCTACTGTATGAAAAGGACTAATAACCACTCGGTAATCATTATCCATATTACATTGCATGTGCCTGGAAGATGTAAAGCACTGAGGAACGTAAGCATGCCGCGGGCGTAAGATGGTGCTGTATGAGGGAGCATGTTGGTGAGGGCATCCATCATGTCATTTCATGCATGCATTAACAACAGTATCTAGGAATGTTTGATTGTTTACTTTACTATTATCGTGTGATTGATTTAATAACATGCTAATCTTTGCTCTATGATTCTACTGAGTTGATTACTCATTCCTACGTTATGGGATGGTGTTCCGAACACTCACCAGTCCCTATTTTAGTTTCAGATGATGGCGCTGCTTGTGAAGCGGAGTCGGACTTAGGAGGATCCCTCCTTTATGCGTGTTCTGATCGACGGGATTACAGGGAGGTTGATTAGACGCCTTGACACTTGTCATTTTATATTTTTGGAGCACTCATGTATATTCTTTTCTTTCCATTTTTAGAGTATACATGTATTTAATTAACCTGGTAACATGTTCACACTCTGAAGATTTATAATTAATTATATATTTTATGTATTCATTACAGTCTTTCGCTTGCTAATTTAACTGTCTCTAGAGTATGATATGCTATTTTGGCTTAGTCTCAATCTTGTTTAATTCCATTCTACAGACGACATGCATTTATCATTATCTATATTACATAAGTGATGTTCTGGAACTTGGGAGTTGAGTTTCTACCCGACCCCCAATTTTTAGAGTGTTACAGATGGTATCAGAGCATGATTTGGATTAAACCGTACCTGAGTTATGGCCACACGACGTTCGCTATCGCCCCTTTGACTTAGGTGGGTGTAAAAAAAATCTAGAAACACTCGTAGGACTTCAGTTTCGCCAATAGGCGAAGTCTACTCAAATCGATCGTTTTGATCGAGTCCATAACGTATCTTTGGTCGCGTGAAGCGACCTAAGTCACGTCTAGGTCATTAGTTGGCGGGTTTGAGATGATCCCAGAAGAATTTGATGCCCGAAAATGCATGTCCTTGGGTTGTGGGGTAACCACAACCCTTACACTCAATCTCAAGGCTTAAAAACCCCTTTTCATCCAATTCCTTCAGAATCTTTCCTTTCACCACCCCATTCTTCAACTTTTTCTAAGTCCTTTCATACTACACATAAATTCTAATGTGTGAATGATAGTGAATCATGCTTAAATAAATTTTTTTACTATAAATAGTAAATATATGTAAGAACTGGACTTTTGGCCATTTTAATTATGGAATATCTTATAATAAATGGGTTATTTGGATGGATTAGCCTCTCCTACCCCAAAATTATATGCCGCATGATGCATAAACTCATTCTGGTTTAAAAATTGGCCCCGAAACGCCCCAAATGGAGTCTTGGGCCAATCCAAGCCCAAATATAATGAACCAGGGTGGGTCCCAATATATTTGGGGTCCCTAGGGTAGGGGAACCCAGCCCCTATGGCCGGCGTCACTGGTTTGCAAGTTCACCGGCGAGGGCATTGCCAGTTCAGAGAGGCATCGCCAGTTCGGCATGCTCGGTTGGGTCCGGACTTCGGGCCGGGGGTGTTTGGGGGCTAGGGTAGCCCCTGATATGTGGGTTGTCCGCTAAAACCCTCCCAAAACACCACTTCCTTCACAAAATGCACCCCCTAGCTCTCCCTTTCTCATGCTTTTTCTTAGTTCTCTCTTAAATCCCATTTCCAATCACTCCCACTGTCCATTTCTGTCTCAACCCACGCCATTCCACCATTTACAGTAATACATACTCCCTTTCCTCTCCATTTTTATCATTTGGAGCTCTCCCAACTTCCATAGAAGGCTGAAAATCGTGTGAGCCTCCATTCCCACTTATTGTTCTCTTTTCCCTTTGAAAATTCAGCCTTTGAGGGCCTGATCTACCCCTCTATAGAGCCTAGATTCATTTCAGTCCATTAGGATAGCCATTTCTTCTCCTTTCCTTCATTTTCCATGGCCTTTATAGAAGTTATTTTGGCTTGCATCTCCCTTTCCACCGTTCTCTCTCTCATGTCCATTTTATTTGAGCCCCAAACTCATGGAAACCTACTTGCCCATCCCATTTCTCCACTTTCTTCGCTTGAGAAGTATTGAAAATACATGGCCGATAGAGCTCTAATGGGCAACAGACATAGTATTAAACTAGACAGTATTAAAGAAGGTAAGTTGGGACCATAGTAGAGTCCTTTGGTAGAATTAGGCATCTATGTCGTTGTCCTATAGATTATTTGATTACCATCTTAGAGATTTCTGTGTTTTGTTGTTGTTGGGTCTAGTGAAGTCATAAGTAGAATATGTGTTTGTGTTTAATGGTTTGGGCTTAGCACAGCCGAATGCGTTCCTGTCATAATTCATGTGAAACTTTATTCCATACATTATGATAAATTTTGTTAAATGGAGTGCATGCCATTTCGTTCGCTGTAAGGTATTGTCCCTAGATTGGGTGTATCCTATGGCTTCCACTACCATGTTGTAAATCCCGGTATTAAACCTATAAAATTAATTTTTATCCCAACCCACCCTCCTACCAAGCCTGCCACTCCCAATCCCAACAAGGGATTAGGAATGCAGTTCCATTTAATACAACTTAATGCTACTGGCCATATAGGCCCTTGGCGTTTTGGACCTAAAGATTAAAGGATCTGACGATATAGGAAATCCAATTCCATTTACACAATCGTGACCCTGAGCGATAGAGTAATTCCCTGTATTAGTAATGGAATGAAACCATTTAGTGTATAAGCTTAGGCAATAGAATACAGACTAGTCTACTAGTTACCTTGAGTAGTGTAAAGCCAGTATATGTTAAGGAATAGTAGGTTAGATTTGGTTGGAATGGGACTCCCTTCCTTGGGTAGATCCTCATAACATTCATAAGCTCCTTTAGTAACTCTCAGGAAGCTTATTTAACTTAGACCCATTCACTCTAAGGGAAAACTTATCAAATCCCTCAAGTTGAACTTAAAATAAACCAACACACCCCTTAGAATTGCCTTCCCCAAGGGCTTATTGCATTCGGGAATGCAGAGTAAAGGAACTGTATATACAAGCGAAGTATTCGCGGTTTGAATCGAATTCTCAATCCTAGTGGTTATCAATAAATCTAATGCTCTGATTAAGCAGAAGATCGGCATCGAATCGGACTAAGAATTGATACAACAAATTTTCTGTCCTAACTAGACAGAAAGTCTATGTATCCGGCTCAGACCCACTACACGACCTTTCTTCCGTGTTGGCCCAACCACCTACAACCAAAAGTTGTTGCTTTGCCTTTGGAAAATGTTGAGGACATACAGCCAAATAGAGATTAGACCTCTTGCCACAAACTCACATCCGTTCTTAAAATTAACCACAACACCCATCTTTTTAGCTTCTTTCTATAAATCATAGGTACCAATGCCATAGAATGCATCATTATCAAAGGAAGACTAATGTAGTGAGAGGTTGTTTCCCATTTCGTGTCAAGGATTCCCATTTCGTGTCAAGGATAGGCCCTAAGTTACACCTCGTTCCAATATACGGATCGAGACATAGATTCTTGAGCCTTAAGTAGGACTATGTTTTAAGGGGGGTAAAACATATTGAGCCCAATCTAGTTATGATTAGCTAATGCAACCGTTGGATCAGACTAGCGCAACGGAAGCGTGGTTAGCCCTTCCCCACTGGCCCAGGATCGAAAGAAACTGGTCCAGGTTAGACGAAAGGATAAAGACCTTTAACCCCTACCTTGGACATAGCTTCAGACGAGGACTCCCTTAGATCAAGACCCAAAGAGCAACCTTATAAATAGGACTTTAAACCTTTTAGTGATTGACATTCCCTAAGATTTTAGAGTGATCGGACTACGGAGTTACTGAAATGAACAAATGTGAAACATTCACGGCTTGACCCAATTCTCAATCCTGGATTACTACCAAGGGACTCACTACTTAGCCGAGCAGAAGACCAGGATCCACCAGGATTAAGAAGGGATACAACGTTGTCTATCCTGACTAGGCGGACACTCGACGTATCGGGATCAAGCCCACTACAACCGTCTCTCTATACTGGTCAACCACTGAAAATATATATCTTACTCTAAGTAGATGGGAATTGTCGTCAAGACATCAAATAGGTAAAGGAATAAATTGTAGTAAACCTTTGAGAAGTAAGTGATGCATAAAGAAGTAAGTTTTAAGGGGGGTAGACCAAAAGATCGTATACACCCTACCACGTATAGAGTGATTAGTCTTTCTTTATTACCCTTAGGCAAATTTTGGGGATGAAATTTTGTTTTAAGGGGGGTAGATTGTAACACCTCAGATTTTTGCCAACCTAGGATTAGATGTCCTTAGGCAATGGGCCAACCATAACACCTTAGTAACCTCTCAGAACCCAATTTCAAAGCCAAAGAAATCATGCAGAACCAAATTCTTTAGAATTTAACGAGAATTAGCCATCACTACACTAGATTACCTACAAAATTAGCACTGATCGCTTTAAACACGTTCTGCAAGACCTAAAACTTGTAAAATCAATGACGCTATAATACCTTGAAATCCAGGATCAAACTCTAAACCGATTTGTTCCCAGGAACCCTTTGAAACCTTTTATTGGGTCTAGACCACGAGTTAAAAGTCCTATATCTACAATCTTAGACCGTTATGACCGCTTAGCTGGACTTGACAATCGTTTCAAAAATCAATCCCAACCGATGCTCTGAGGCTATTTCATTGAGCCTGGAGTAGGGAGTGCGAGAAAGAGTGAAATTCATTTAAAATTAAATGGGATTTAAATAAATCTGGCACGTTTCGTTTGTGGGATTAGTATAAGCATTCAGACGTCGAAATCTGACCATAAATACACCCTCGGATCAGGAAACATTTTTCACTCAGGTCAGTGTACTCATAATTCTCGATCGAGTCTCCATGACCGCTGAACTGAAACTGGTCCTCCACGTGCGATCTGGGAACTCTACCGGTCTAAAAACTTCGGGTGAGCAGGATCCGATACGCATGAGCTTAAGTCCGACCGCGTTCGGCCAGGGGACCTCCCGAAACGCTCTTTTGGATCGAAACAGCCCTGATTTGGCTAAAACCCAAGTATGCTTTGTTCCCAAGTCTATTTAGGTTAGTTTTTAGCCTATATAAGGGCTTTAAACCCTCTCATATCTCTCCCATCCGAATTTGCTTGAAACCCTAGATTGAGAGAGAGAGAAAGTGAGAGATTGTGAGAGACTTTGTGAGAGAACTTCCTGCCGTTTGCTCAATCCTTTGCACGTACCAAGCAACGCATTCAAATCACTTTTCCGGTGATTTTCAATGCACTTTTAGGTAAGAAAATCCTAACCACTTGCTGATTTAGGGATTCCTTTGATTCAATAGCGAAGTAGCTTACGTATCTTGTGCATTAGGTCGTCATTACGCCGTTTACGAAGCGTATACGTTCAAATCGAATCGATACACGTCTAGGGCAAAAGGTGAGGATTTTAGACGCTTTGATTGACTGATTTCAAAGCTTTCAATGTCGTTTAATAGTAGTTTGTCAAAGAGAACGCCGTTTGACATGTAGAACATGCTGTACGTTTTCCATTTCGTATACGTACGGGAAATATGAGATTTAGGGCATTTTGGGTATTTGTAGAAAATACAGTATACGTCCGTATTTTTCTGAAATGATTTTCATGGCTATTTGTCGTGTTATGATATTAGGAATGCGTGCATGATCCGTTTGGCGAAGAGATTCGCACTAATGCGCACTTTGAGTCGACACACGCTATGTAGACTAAAGTGTGTAGACTTAGTGTTTGTATAAATGTTTGTATTAGTAGGTATTGAGTAAATGGTGTTGTGAATTAGTTTTGAGATTGAATTCTCAATTAATGTGCTGATGTATATGGTTTCCACATGTTGGCTATATGAATCGATTTCATTATACATATATAGAATGCATGTGTTGGTTGATTTTCTTACGTAGTATGATATAACATGTGTCAACATGCTTGTAATGCTTATATTCTTTTTTGTTACTCACATATGCTTACTGATGTTGATACACAAATGCTTGGGGCTATGACTTAGTCTAGGCAGTCGGTAATGGATTGAATTCGTGGTTGGTTTCTAATTGCCACGAAGGACGCGTCGATGAACACGAGTCGTATTTTGGGTTGGCGGTAGTGGTTAGGCCACACGAAGTATTTTATGCACTTCATGTCGCTTAGCTTGAGATGCGTTCGTACTAATCGAACCCGTCAAGTAACCCGATTGGCCATTGTATGTTCACCATGTATGAGTCATAACTGCTTGAACCTAGGGTACTGAACTTACCATTGAAAACCCTATTAACCATGGTACCTTGATCCATAAAGACTCATGAGCCGGGCATGGTGGTATGGGACACCGTGGTCGAACTGTCGGCATACGCTGGGGTCACAAACCTCCCCGTAGTGACCAGTGAGCACCTATGACTCGTGAGTAGATTATGGTGGTATGGGACACTATATTCTTGCTGTCGGCCTACACTGATCAGGTGACGAGCCCTTTTTAGTGACCGAGAGCGTATTCTGAGTCTACAGGAGGCGACGACCCTTCCGTAGCGACGAGAGTACATTATGCCTGTATTGATAAGGTGAAGGGGGAGCGGTGCAACGAGTGCGAGCAACAGCCCTGGCAGCCCTTGCAGCGACCTACAAATATAACGTCGTATGAGATTACTAGGAGTGACGACCCTAGACAGGATCTGTGTTGGGATTGATATAAGGAAAGTACCCTAGTTTCCCAATCCTGCTGTATGAAAAGGACTAATAACCACTCGGTAATCATTATCCATATTGCATTGCATGTTCCTGGAAGATGTGAAGCACTGAGGAACGTAAGCATGCCGCGGGCGTAAGATGGTGCCGTATGAGGGAGTATGTCGGTGAGGGCATCCATCATGTCATTTCATACATGCATTAACAACAGTATCTAGGAATGTTTGATTGTTTACTTTACTATTATCGTGTGATTAATTTAATAACATGCTAATCTTTGCTCTATGATTTCACTGAGTTGATTACTCATTCCCACGTTACGGGATGGTGTTCCGAACACCCACCAGTCCCTATTTTAGTTTCAGATGATGGCGCTGCTTGTGAAGCGGAGCCGGACTTGATGATGATGAGGAGGATCCCTCCTTTATGAGTGTTCTGATCGACGGGATTACAGGGAGGTTGATTAGATGCCTTGACACTTGTCATTTTATATTTTTGGAGCACTCATGTATATTCTTTTCTTTCCATTTTTGGAGTATACATGTATTTAATTAACCCGGTAACATGTTCACACTCTGGAGATTTACAATTAATTATATATTTTATGTATTCATCACAGTCTTTCGCTTGCTAATTTAACTGTCTCTAGAGTATGATATGTTGTTTTGGCTTAGTCTCAATCTTGTTTAATGTCATTCTACAGATAACATGCATTTATCATTATCTATGTTGTATAAGTGATGTTCTGGAACTCGGGAGTTGGGTTTCTACTCGACCCCCGATTTTTGTGGTGTTACATTATATCCTTAAGACTGCATCAGGACTTGTCACCCCCATACGGTGTCAGGATAAACTCAAGGTCATTATAGAGGGCTTATCACCAATCATTGTAGGCTGACAGCAAGAATATAGTGTCCCATACTACCGTAATCTGCTCAGAGTAGGGTGCTCACTAGTCACTACGGGGAGGTTTATAGCCTCAGCGTATGCCGACAGTATGACCACGGTGTCTCATACCACCATGCCCCGCTCATGAGTCTTAGGGGATCTTAGTACCATGGTTAACGGGAGTTACACTGGTAAGCTCAATGTCTTAGATTCAAACAGTGGCGACCAAACATGGTAAACAAGCATCGGTCAATCAGGTTAGTTGATAAGCTCAACTAGGCCAAGCGCACGTTGAGTTGAACGACATGGAATGCATAAGCACTCCGTGTGGCCTGACCACTGCCGAACGCCCCAAGCACGACTCAGATTCGCTAAACTCATCTTGTGTGGTGAAACCAACCTCAACCACTACTTGCGAAATGTTTTCCAATTACCTAGACTGTGGCACAACCCCATTCACATACAAGGATAATAACTAGCATATGAGTCATATTCTGCATTCACATGAACAACAAATGAAGTATAGCGTGAAACTGTAAATAGTACATGCAGGAATTAATACACACGTTTATCTTGATTTAACTAGGTACACAATCCATAGAGAAAATCATACACTCATTTAACATGGGCAACCTAAGTTACATGATTCATGGAGGGAATCATACACAAAAATACTGTGGTTGAAATCCATATCCCAACCATCTTAATAATCACACTTTACTAACTACTAACTCACTTAGGCATTTATTCAAACACTTAGGTTATACTATTCAACATACATCACGTATGTCGACACCGTTGCAAAGTAGGGCAAGTCCTTTCGCCAAGGAGTTACAGTATACATATTAAGCATATAACAATGACAATTTATCATGGCAATCAATTCAGCAAATTCCATACGTATACATGTATTCTAACATATACATGAAATACGGTATTTACAATATACATCATATGTATACGAAAGACAAAACAGACAGCACATGTGGCATGTGTAATTGCATCCATAGCATGAATAAATCATTAACTATCATTGAAAGGGTTGAAAATCATAACCTAAGCGCATATAGTCCACACCTTAAACCAGAAAAGACGTATTTAGGTTGATTCAGATGATGTGTCTTCGTCAACGGCGAATACGCTACCTATGGCATGAAACAGGTTAGGTAGAATTCTACTACAGCTAGTCTAGGCTTCAAAACAGGTTAAGGTTGGCTTAACTTACCCAAGAACGGAATCAGAATCACCGGAAGAACGATTCAGATACGTCAGTTTAGAGTATAGGTGCATTAGGAAGGATCCTACAGAGTTTCACCGAATTCTCCCACACTTTCTCTCTCTTTTCTTTCTTTGGAATCTCTAGGGTTTGAGAAATTCGTATTGGTTAAAAAGCTAAGGTTTTAAGGCCCTTTTATAAGCCCAAACATAACGAAAATGAACTCCAAGTCAACGTATACTTAGGTTATATCCAAATCAGGATCTTTCTGATCCAACAGAGTGCTTCTGGAGGTCCTGTTATCAATTGTGGTCGGAATTAAGCTCACTAACATCCGATCTTTAATCAGTGAAGTTTTCAGTCTGATCGGATTTCCAAATCGTCCGTGGCGGACCAGTTTCAATTCGACGGTTACTGAACCTAAATCAGGGCTACAAGTTCCATGACATGAAATGGCCAATTTTTCTGATCCGAGGGTGAAATTTGGTTGAATTCTGAGGGTCAGAACGCTTAAAAATAACGTACAAATGACACGTGCTAAATTTCTTAAAAATGGATTTAATTTTCTAAATATTTTCCCTTTTCTCACTCTCTTCGCTCCGGACGCAAGAAAATGGTGTCAGGACATCAGTTGGGCTTAATTTTTGAAACGATTGTCAAGTCCAACTAAGCGGTCATAATGGTCTGAGATTGTAGATATCGGACTTTCGACGCATGATCTAGATCCAATACAAAGTTACCAAACATTCCCTAGAATAAATGGGTTTAGAGTTGGATCCTAGATTTCAGGATATTATAGCGTCATTGATTCTACAAGTTTTAAGTCTTGCAGAGTGTATTTAAAGCAAACAGCACTAATTTCACAGCCAATCTAACATAGCGCTAGGTAACTTAGGTTAAATTTCTAAGAGAATTAATCCTAAGTGATTTCTGATCGAGGTGGTACTTGGGTCTTGGTACGAAATTTTTCAGGTCGTTACATTTATGTAGACTACACTGACCTGAACAAGGCATGCCCTAAGATACCTTTCCCCTTTCCAGAATCAATCAGCTGATCGACAGTATTACAGGACATGAGTTACTTAGTTTTATGGATGCATATTTAGGATACAATCAGATTGTAATGCACTCTAGCGATAAATCTAAGACTACCTTTGTCACTGACAAAGGTATTTATTATTACCGTGTGATGCCCTTCGGTCTGAAAAATGTAGAAGTGACCTATTAGTAATTAGTCAACAGGATGTTCACCCGCCAAATAGGGCGGACAATGGAGGTCTATATTAATGATAAGCTCGTCAAGAGCATCAAAGTTACAGACCATGTAGCTGACTTGAAAGAAATGTTCCTCGTACTTCGCAAATACCAAATGAAGTTAAATCCAAGCAAATGCGCTTTTGGCGTTAGCTCGCAAAAATTTCTCAATTTTTTTTCAGCCAGCGAGGGATCAAGGTAAATTCAGAAAAAATTAAAGCCCTCCTTGACATGCAGTCACCAAAGATGATCAAAGAGATATAGAGGCTCACTGAAAGAGTAGCAGCGTTAAACCGCTTCGTGTCCGTAGATTGGACCGAAGAATGCGGGGCAGCCTTCCAACAACTAAAACAATACCTAAGATCACCACCCTTGCTATATAAACCCGAGCTAGGAGAAACTTTGTTACAATACTTGGCCATATCCGATGCAGAAGTTAGCTCAATATTGATTAGAGAGCATGAGGGGAAACAGTTCCCAGTCTATTATATACATCAGTAAAGCTCTGATTCCTATATAGATGAGATAACCCACATTTGAAAAGTTAGTTCTAGCTTTGGTGATCTCTTCCCAACCCCTATGGCCATATTTCTAAGCTCACACAATTGTTGTTTTAACCAACCAACCGCTACGTCAAGTTCTCCAAAAACTAAAGCATCGGGTCGGCTAACCAAATATGTAATTGAATTAAGTGAGTTCGATATCAAATACTAGCCATGAGCTGCAATCAAGGGTCAGGCAGTGGCCGACTTCATCTTCTAGCTAACTTGTTCCCCCGAGTAAGATCCAATCATGGATCGAGCTACAACTGACCTATCCAGGCCAGAAATTTCCCCAGACATCATAGAACTGTCTGACTCCCAGGCAATACCTGACCCACCTAAGTGGACACTCTACGTTTATGCTTATCCAATTCTAAGGCAAGCAGGGTCGAGATAGTCTTAGAGACTCCTGACCATACGTCCATACAATATACCTTAAGATTTGGATTTCAAGCCTCTAACAATACATCAAAATATGAGGCATTGCTTGTCAAATTGATATTAACAGCAAACATGGGGGACAACATTTCAAGGTCTTCAGTGACTCACAGTTGGTTGTCAAACAAATAGCTGATGCCTATCAAGCCAAAAAAGAACACATGAAATTGTACCTTTAAAAAGCCAAAGAGCTGAACGGCAAATCTCAGAAATGTAACATTGCCCTGATTCCACGGGCTGAGAACTCAAAAGCTGACATGCTGGCTAAGCTCGCTAAAGCAGATGAAGATTAGATCTTGAGGTTCATTCTAATCGAATTCCTAGCCAGACTAAGCATCAATGAGGCTAAGCTCACCGACGTGCTTCTAGTCAACTCGGAATCAACCTGGATGGATCCAATCATCAAATACCTCGAGAGTGGCGATCTACCCAAGGATCGAACGAAAGTATGATGAATGAAGATCAAAGCAACCGGATATACCATACTCAATGGTATACTTTATAAGAAAGGATTCTGCCTTCCTTACCTGAGGTGCGTCCGACCAAAAGAAGCAGAACACGTCCTAAGGGAAATCCATGAGGGAATCTACGGGAATCACTCTGGGGGATGAGCGTTGGCACACAATGTCATTCGACAAGGTTACTACTAGCTGACCATCCATCATGATGCACGAAAGCTCATTTAGAGATGCGACAAGTGTCAGAGATTTGCAAATATACCTTAGCAATCGCTAGAAGAGCTCACCCTTATGGTTGGGCCGTATCCGTTTACTCAATGGGGGATCGATATTATTGGTCCGCTCCCCATGGGTAAAGGTCAATAAAGTTCACTGTCGTGGCCGTCGACTATTTTACCAAGTGGGCAGAAGCGAAACCATTAGTAAAGATAACCGAGCAAAAGATCACTAACTTCATTTGGAAGAATATCATATGCAGGTTTGAGATCCCTCGGACTATTGTCTCTGAATAACAGGAAATAATTCGATAACAAACAATATCAAGAGATGTATGAGAACCTCAAAATTCATAACGTCCACTTATTACCACGACATCCATAAGAGAATAGATAGGTTGAGGTGGTCAACAAGATCATTAAGCATCATCTCCATACCAAGCTCGAGAACATTAAAGGAACATGAGCCGAAGAACTTCCTAAAGTTCTCTGGGCCTATCAAACTACTATCTGAACAGCTACCGGGGAAACCCCTTTCACCTTAGCATATGGAACAGAGGCAGTTACTCCCATAGAGATTGGATTACATACAACCCGAACAAATTCATTCGATGAACAGGCCAATACTGAGCTTATGGCCCTCAATCTCGACCTCCCCGAGGAGTAAAGGGAACAAGCTCGGACTGTCATTTGCCAATAGTAGGGATCACGCTCCTATAATGCATGGGTCAAGGTTAGAAGATTTTAAGATGGAGATTTAGTTCTTCGACAGACGTTCCAGAATACCGAGGAGATAGGGTTAGGAACCTTAGGTCCAAACTGGGAAGGACCCTATGTGATATCAAGCATAAGCTGACCTAATTCGTATAAACTAGAAGAGCTAACTGGACAACTGCCCCCACACCCATAGAACGTTGAACATTTGAAGATCTACTACCCTTAAGTTAAGTCGATACAATGTTCATTATGTATTATTCAATTCTGAGTTACATTAATAAAGCGTCAGCATGTTATCCAATCAATTCCTAACCAAGATCTGACCAACAAGCGATCTTGATCTGATCAATGACCAACTAAGATCCGACCAGCAAGCGATCTCATCCAGATCAACGACTGAGCTATATCTAAATTAAATAGTTCAAATAAGTTTTAGCAATTCTTCAGATAATATTTGACTGTAGCTCGAGTTAAAACTTAGGCTCAGTCTCAATTGCTCAGAAATTTAGAATTCAAGAAAAATAAGTATTTTCATTGATAAGGCCCAAAGGGCATGATTACATCAGTAATATCTCAAAAAAATACATGTACACCAATCTACAAATGACTAAGTATTGAAAAATAAAAAGGCACAAGCGAGCAATGCTTGAAGTGCTTAAAGCTGAAAAAGGCATAG
Source organism: Magnolia kwangsiensis (assembly GCA_037074715.1). Lineage (NCBI taxonomy): Eukaryota > Viridiplantae > Streptophyta > Magnoliopsida > Magnoliales > Magnoliaceae > Magnolia > Magnolia kwangsiensis. Next base: position 79,585,189 of record CM073578.1, read on the forward strand.
GCGAACAGTGCTTGAAGTGCTTGAAGCTGAAAAAGGCATAAGCGAACAACACTTAAAGTGCTTGAAGTCAAAAAAGAGAAAGGTAGAGCAAGATTAAGGAAATACTACTCTGCAAAAGCCGAGCATCAAGCCTCAGAAGGTTACATGGGAACCACCTCTAGAATCACCTCTGGAGCCACTTCATCGCCCAACCCATTGGAACTCAACCGTGGCTCATCAAAAGCGGAGAGATCGGGCTCTAGGAAGGTCTCCTTCATCGCCCTCATGCACTTAGTGTAGCCTTGGTGGAAGAGGTTATCCCTCTCATCCAGGAACACCTGAGATGATTCAAACTCTTAGATGACCTTCTTTCGAGCCAGGGCGATCATAGCCATGGTCTCCATCCTCATCTTCTCCAGCTTCCCCTTGATCTCGACAAGTCGAGCATAACATTCATCGTACAAGCCCTTGGCTTCATCCAGCCGCACTACTACCTTGGCCTTCTCGATGAAAGACACCTCAAGAGCCGCCTATGGAGACTTCAGCTCACCTTTAACCTAAGCTACCCTTTGTTCGGCCTCCTCTGCCCAATCGCACATCCGAGTAAACTCGGTGCGTACCTTCAATGCACACGGGGCGAACTACAGAGAAAAAGAAAAAGGGTAAGGATGAACAATAAAAAGAAAATGGAATTCAAATCAGCTTTAGATGAAGTCCTTACTCCAAGAAGGCTCGTCCACATGTGCCCAAGAATTGTGTCCATGGGAGAGCCAAACAAGCTAGTGTACTCCTCAACCTTATGACGGTCTACCCATAGGAGGATCTCCTCCACGGTTCGGTGAAGGGTCCCTTCCTATCGTCTGTCTCCACCCTCCTCAAAGGTCGAGCCTCAGCAGGAAGCTCATAAGCCCCATCGGGGGCGAGGTTTTTTGGAATAACTGTTGTCGCCGCTCCAAAGGAGGTCTCCACCTTCGTGCCCTCTCCCTCGACCTTGAAGATGACTAGGAAAGAAGTGCCCACCTTTCCCTTGGCCTTATTGGAGGTCTTCTGTCTCTTCTTCTTCGGTGTCACCGATTCATCTCGAGGGGGCAAAGGAACCTTGAAGGGAGGATGGAGGAGGGGCCGAGCTTCAGGCATCTCTGCGTCACCGTACAAGAATGATACGTCTGAAAGATTATTGAAAAAAATCTAAGTTGTGGAGCTTAACTGAAGATCTTACCTAAGTTCTTACCAGTGAGTGCTGAGTCCAAGCCCATTTTTAGAAGTAGCTCGGGATGGAAAGTACTCTCCAAAACCTCTTATTCCCTTCAATTACCCGCAAATCCCTGATTCAAGCAAGCAACCCACTGCTGAGCAATGGAGGATGCTTGGGTATGGCTACAATAGAAAATGTAAGTAACGAAGGTTAAATGTCGGTAAAAACCAACCAACTGAAGGATGACTACTACAGTAAAAATACTGACCTGGGTCAGAGAAAGCTCGGGGGATAAGGGGTTGAGTTGATTCTGGCTCGGCGGTCTCCCAACACCCAGAAGCCCAGAACCATTTGTCCTGCCAATTTTTATTGGAGGACGAATGGTCGGTTATAAGGGCCCCGCCAATGTTCTGCCAAGTGGAGACGCAATACCAGTCGGGTTAAAGATTGTTCGGCTTTAACTGGTACAGGTGAAGGAACTCATCCATTAAAAGTTTGGGCTGGTCTAGCTTGGCCCATAGGACAGCACAACTAAACAAAGCCCTCCATCCATTCTGGATCATCTATCCCAGAGCTAAGCCAAGGTGAACTAGCACACTTCTGACTATTCTCTTCAAAGGAAGCCGCAGGCCGCATTGTAGCACGACCTGGAAGATCACGACTGCCCCCTCTGAAGGTCGGTCCGGAATCTCATCCATCGAAGGAAGCCGGAGAACTACAGACTCAGGGACATGATATCCAAGCCTGATCTGGGCTAACTCCTTGTAACACCCCGTACTTTCCAGTACTCGAGTGTTACCATGAAATCTAATTTAGCATAAATACAAGCCTAGCTTAAGTGAACATTCTCGCTCATTCTTGCCTAAATCCAATCGTTGAAAACAATCCCCCTCCGTATATCAAACTATGCATTTGATCGATTCTAAAAATGGCCCATCACAACTTTAGAGACACCTACTCGAGGACTTCACTTGTATAGACCTATCGAACCATTCATTTTAATACCAGTACTTGTATCATTCGATCCACCATCCATCATGCCCATAACATCCGGTAAAGCAATCCATCAGTTGGTCACACTGATCAAACAACCTAAGCATTAAATCTGGCACCAAAATCCACTTAGACAGCTCTTAAGATTATTAAGGTGATTGATAAGTGATTTGAATCAATTCGACCATTGGTTTACAGGGCAAACATTGCAGTTGAGCATGTAACTACAGAGATATGTAATTGCTCAAAAATAACCTATTTAAATGGTTGGATGGAGACATACATCATAGTTTTTGGACTGAGGAACTTAAGAATCATTTGGGGTTGATCAGATTAACATCTGAAGCCAATCTGACCGTTAAACGTTGGTAAAACTCCAAAAATCATGTACTGTAGCCACTTGAGTTCCAGATCAACTCGTCTATCATGAACGAACATTCCTTAGGATCCTTAGGACCTTTTTAATCACTGACATTCAATTCCGTGATGATTCGACCGTTGGATTGATGGGAATCCACGTGTAGGACTCAAAATTCAAGTTGTATGGCCCACCTGAACTTTGGACCTACCTGATGTTTAGTCAAAGTCATTGATTGATCCCACTAAGTGGAATGGATGGAGTTGATTTACCAAATACATCACATGCAGGCCCCACACAGGTGTTGCATACGCGCAAGACCGAAGGACTCGGTCAAGCGGGCACTAACCCGAGCCTTCTCGAAAAGAAAGGATTTCTCCCACCTTTCCCGCCCACACTCGTTTGAAACAAGTTGTGATCGTGCGTTCATCAGGTGGTCCCCCATCAGGACCTAAGAAGGAGATCCAAACCGTCCATCGTGTTGGGTGGGCCGTCCTAACCAAAACCCAATGCCCTTGCACGCTGGAAACCCACTGACATGCGCACATCAAGCTGGCATACGGGCGGAGTTATTTTTTCAACCCTTCCAAGATCACTCTACCATGATCAATGCAAGCCACCTTGAGCTAATCCAAACCGTCCATCACGTTCAGGGCTCGGGCTTGACCAAAACCCAACCCATCTCACATGTTGGAATGCACACATGTGAACATGAACTCTGGCGTAATCAGGTCAACGCAAGCTTTTTAGAAATGGTGTTCTCTTACTGCTGCCAGCTTGGCAATTGCGTGAGCCCCTCATCCTTAAGTCTTAGCCGTTCATTGGGGTTAATCCCAACCATCCAATAGCTCTTCACCTGGGATAGGGTTTCTGTCCATAGAAAACCAAAACCATGGCCGGTTTCGGCCTTACAAATCGTATCTTGAAACAGCTTCAAGCTAGTGCAATTTGGGCCACTCACTCTTCATCCAACGGCCTAGAAGAGCTAGGTCTTTCCCATAAGAAGGGATAGAAAACAACTCTCTCTTATCTCTTACAAAGATCCGAGAAAACTAGCCGCCACCTTCAATGTCCGAACCCACCACCTAAAACGACTCCAAGCTTCTTTCCTCCCATCCTCCAAGCTTCCCTGGGTCTACCCACACCATTCACAATAATCGGATCAGAAGAAGATGCAATGGGTGTGAATCCGCCATTGCCACCACTTCATCTTCCTCGATGAAACCGAACTCAGTTGCGGCCCTTTTGCTGGTTGTTTTTGAGTATGCCTGGGATTAAAGGAATGGAGAAGAAGCATGGAAAAAGAAAGGAGTAGAAGAAAGAAAAGAGAAACTAGAGAGGAAGAAGAAGATAAAGGTTTGCAGTTGTTACACTGCACCACCATAACCTGACTCGTCCGAGCTATGGGTTGCGTCTAGCGGGTCAGGACTGAGTCCAGGCTCGCTCCATCCATCCTAAAGGAAGGAAGACAGAGAAGAGAGATGAGAGATGAGATTAGGGGTGGCTCGACTACAACAGGTTTGCCACGCTATTATCTGACCTCAAGCCGCACCAAGCTGTCGGGTTGAGATTCATTGGCATGACTCGTTCTCACTCGAGTTGGGCTGAGTTGCTTCCCAAACATAAATAAATCCTCCTCAGATGAGAGGAGAAGCTGAGATAGATGGGAGGCTGGCTGGCATTGGAGTGTCGGTCCGTTCACTTGGCTGTGCTGATGAGGGTCATGGCTGTGTTGACTCGTCGAGTTTCTGAGCCTTGTTGGAGCAGGAGGATTTGATGGGTCTCCAAAGAAGTAAAGAAGAAGGTTAAAAGAGATGGGAGGAGAAGTACAAAGAGAAGGAGAATGAAAGAAGAAAGAGGGTGAGAGAGAGTGTGCGCTTGTGCTGCACCTTCACTCACTGTCGAGTCAACTAGACTCGACTCGGCTGAATCATCAGGTCTGGTCCAGGCATGGCTGGAGTCCCAGCAAGTAATGAAAGAGAGAAAATAAGATAGGAAAAGAAAGAAAAAGAAGAAGAAGAAAGGGAGATTGGGAGGATGATTGCTGAGTTGACTTGGTAAACCAATCGAGTCACGGATTGGGGCTGACTTGGCCCAGCCTTCCAGCAATTGCTCATGGAGATCCAACCACACCTGGGTGACTCGCTAAGTTGGTTCAAGTTAAGAGAAAATCGAGCTTGTGGAAGCGAGTCGACGTGGGTGAGTCAACATTTTCTTTCCAGACTAGACTTGTTGTATTAATATCATTGTTACCACTCTTATTATTAGGATTACTAATATTAGATATGATTAACCATTAGTGGATAATCTATTTTAAAACTAGTTATTATAAACAAAGTTGAAATGATTAAACTATAGTATTTTATCTATTGCTCTTAAATATTGTCATTAATAGTATATCATAATATTTATTATCATCATAAGGATTAATGAATAGTATATCATAATATTTATTATCATCATAAGGATTAATGTTGTTGTGTTAGCTAATAATAATTACATAGCTAGTATTGATGGCGGTTTTACAATTATTAATACTATTGACATTATGGTTAATCGTACATCAATTAACATTTAAATCCTAGAATCATGGCTAAAACTAAACTATAGAATGAAACCCTAGGTTATAATCCTAACCATAGATAGTGTATGAAACTTAAATATGACTGTACAAATTTTATAATTCATGGCTAAGGAAGCACGCACCAAGCGACACCAGTAGGTGATTCGATTCATCAGGTGATGATTTCTTCCCCAGTAGGATAACACACATATATCTCCATGGAGGCCCACATAGAGCCCCTGACACAATTAGCGTCCAGTACATTAGGCCAGGTCCTTGTACAACAAGTGTTGAGGGTCAAATATTTCATATTAAACCCTAATTATTACTTATTTTACAAACATGATGATGTTTAACGTTATATTTTAATCATATTTTTGCTGCAAGGTAAATTTAAGAGCTTGGATTAAAAAGGGTGTTAAAAGCATGAATTTGATGCTCAAGAATCACCAAGGCAAGGGAAGGATCTTAAGAGACCGAGATCGAAGAATTCACACATCAAAGATCCAAGAAAATCAAGTGATTAACGATAAAGGGGCCTAAAAATCATCCTGAATGTAAGATCATAGGGTTCCCACCATCCGTTTATCTCAAAACTTTATATCTGGCCTGAGGACCCTAAAATAACTGTACACATAAAATTTTAGCCATTGGATCTATGCGAAAGTGGCCCAATGGACAAATTAGCCATTAAATCACTGATGTGGGGCCTGCCTGATCTCTGGATATGCTTCAATTTAGGACTCAACCACTTAAATTAAAGGGGAAAGTGGATGGATGGAATGGATTTCTCAAAACATCAAGGTGGGACCCACTTTACGAGGTTACTGCACACCACGTCAAGTTCACTCGCTGTGTACTATGCAAGCAAAGATGGTCAAACCTCTTTGACTCGAGCACTCTCTCGGGCGAGAGAGGAAACTCTCCTCTTACACACGTGGTCCCACAGGGACGTGTAATGGGCCACCGTCATTGTCCATTTAGATGATCTGAACCATCCAATGCATCTAGGGGGGGGGGGGGGGGGGGGGGGAGGACATCGACCATAACCATGAAGCTCACATGCATCCATGCACGTGCACACGTGAATATCCTCTCCAAACGCAGGACGAACGGTAGTGTGATTTGATAAAGTGGTTACACCAAAACCACCCCTTTCCGACCAAAATCTCATCAAGAATCCAATGGACGGGGTGGATTTCTCCAAAAATATCACTGTGGGGCCCACCGAACAACTCAGCGTAGGTTTATACACAGCTATGCACGTCCGAGAAAACTAGACATTGTAGGGCGTTGTACGAGCACAATCATGATCGAATGACTGATCCGGATCGTCCAAAAGAGAGAGAGGCTGGCCACGACCATCACCATGGGATCCAAATAGAGTTTGGCATGATCAGCATCCCAAAACTCTCATCAAAATGCAGCTAAGTTTGCATTTTTGTGGTGTTGTTGTGTAAAGAGCTTACGTACGCACGACTTATCTTACTATGCATGCCACAACCGACCACCTCCTTATGTTATAAAAAGACAGAGAGAGGGCGTGTAGATATCCAACCTTAAATGTGGATCCTTGGACGTGGCAGCCGTGAGAAGCGTGGAGAGAGAGAGATAGACAGAGAGAGAAAAAAAAAGTGGTCGGCGACAAGTTCTTCCTTTTGTTCTTTGTTTTCTTTAATGCTTTGATAAGAGTTTAGTTTAATCATGATTATGATCAGCTAAACCTCTTAGCTAGGGCTAAGAGGTGAAGCTTGTAGTGTGATTGGGATGTTTTCTTTGTTTTGATTCATGTCTTATTGAACCTTATGGATTCTTGTTTGATTATTAAGGAATATTTTTAGTATTTAATGGTTTGTTGTGACTCAAATTAGAATGAATCTACAATTGTTTTGAATATCTTCTTTTTATGTTTTGAGATTGCAAAATTAGGCAATCCCGTTGTTCCCCATCATCTCATGGGCATGGTTGGGTGATGGAATCCTCCTAACCTTCTCAATTCTCTTATGATTGGTTGTGAGCTTGGTATATTGCTGTTATTTGCCTTATCTCCTGGGCATGGTTAGGTGACGGAATCACTTCCAAATCTTCACCATTCACATCCATTGATGATTAGATCCAGGAGAAGTTTAGAGATCTGACAAATCTCTTCTTACTAATTGGATAGGATAGGACTCTGATTCCAGTTGTGTCCTTGAATCATTGCAAGATAGCTTCCCAATAGCTACAAGTGGATTCTTCGCACCCTAGTTCCCACCTTTAATTTTATTAGTTCTAATTGTTTAATTCACCATTACTCTCTCAATTATTTTAGAATTAAGTTTCCATCTTCTTCTAGTTCTAGTTCTAGTTACTTTTAAAATACATACAAGGTTCAGTCCCTGTGGATTTAACCTCGGTCTTACTAAGATTATTACTACATCGCGACCCTACACTTGGGATTATGAGCAAGTTTTTAGCGCCGTTGTCGGGAATTGACAATTGCATTTTTCTAGGATTAGCTAGTTTTAGAATTAGGATTAAGATTAAGATTTTTCTATTTTTGGATTAGGTTTTATTTTCTATTTTTAGAAACTTTCTAATTCTAGGATTTCTTTCCTTTTTAGAAACTAGCTCATCTTTTCATTTTTTCTTTTAGAAACTTTTTAATTTTAGAATTTTTATTTTTAGGATTTTTTTCTGTATTTTCTTTAGAAACTAATATTATTTTTCATGTTTTATAGGATCCTAACATAAAACTCTCCAATTCGGTAACTTCCTTCTAACTTCTCCTCTATTTATATTCCATATTGCTGTAGGATTTTTCTTTTATTTTAAGAGTAGATTCAGAATTAGGTTTTTACCATGGAAGATGGGTACGTTAATATGCTGAGATGGAAAAGAGATATTGGGGAGAGATGTATGATTATGATAGAAATTAACCTATGTCTCAAACTTTTTTTGAAACCATCATCAAGAACCGACCAGAATATAATGCTCCACCGGTTAAAAAGTCTTTACGTAATCATATGTGGGAGAATAATTACATTACACAGACAGTACGTGAGTGTTGGGGTTATCATAACTTGGAGAGCCAGAATTATGATCACTGAAAGTGCTATGTTAATAAACCCTAAGTATTTTCAAATTTTGGTGTGCCAAACCAATTCAAGTTTGTATCTTGATTTGTGTCAAGCTTGTGCATCTGTTCACATTGAATCTTCAACGTTTTTTTTATTCGTGTAGAATTTATCTTGTCAATATCTACGATAAACTTACCGAGATCTTCAAACTAGAAGAAAGTGAAGACTTAGTTTTTAAGAACATTGCGGTTCAAGAACTGGAACCCGAAAAGTTGAAGAACTCAAGACCTAGTTGAAGACTATGTTCGATATGTCGAGTTCAAGCTTCGAAGAGTGCAAGAATTAAAGTTACTGAAGTGAATGATAGTTTGATGGTTCATATATTCTATCTCACAAGTAAGGTATGATTGATCTAGATTGACCTTAGATCATTTCACATTTTCGATCAGTCATTTTGGTTATTTTATAAGTGTAAAATTATGTTCTTTTGACTAGCCCTAGTATTGGCAAGACCAGTCCTAGAATTTCCTCGACTAGTCCAGGATTTGTTATGAATTTTCAGAATTTTTTTGTTAGTCTATGACCAGTCCTGGAAACTGCTCAACCAGTCATGTGAATAGTGCTTGACCAGTCGTGCGGTGCTCAACTCGTTTTCCAGCTAGTAATCTGGACTCACATGACTAGTCGTGTAGTCTCCACGACCAGTCGAGCAAGCCACTCGACCAGTCGTAGGACCCATAAGGCTAGTCGTGAAACTGAAAAATCTTATCATGCTAGAAATTTTAAAAATCTGTTTGGATAAGGTCAGTCGTAGCTATTCAAAGGCCATTCATGCGAACCAATTTTTCACGTATAAATAGTGCTCGAATTTTAAAATTTTCTATTCAATTCTTATCATTCTTAAGCAATCACTCTAAGATTATTTAGTACATTCTAGGCTATTTTGTGCATATTTAAGATTCTTTAAAGTAGTTATTGTATTTTAATTTTGATTCTCTATTCCATTCTTATATTAAAAAGGGATATTTGATTTACCCTTTCATGAGATCAAAATTAAAGCAAAGCCCTTGCTGATTTAATTAAAAATCATCTAGAATTAGAACCCTATACACTTGTGAGACTAAAGGTTGAACATCTATGTCATCATTAAGTTGGTTCTACCGGGCTTCTTCATAATCTTCATGCAGATAAGTAGTTTACTTTTTCTGTAATTTAATTCCTTTTTAGTTTGTGAGATTTTTTTTAAAAAAATATCTGTTTCTGGTTTGTCTAAGGTGATCTAGAAAACTCAGAGCGTGGGGTTTTTAAATTGTGTAAGCCCACTTGAAAGACACAATTGTGAAGTTTTAGGTGGACCTTAAAAAACCTATTTTGGATTGGTGAACACTAATATCCCGAGGGAGTGGATATTAGGAGTGGAGTAGTTGTGTGGCTATTGTTTAATAGTTGGTGTACACACAAGCGAACCACTATAATTTTTTATGTTTAGTGGATGTGTCGTTTATTTCTTTATCTTTTATGGTTTAAGACTATAGGATGTATTTGTGGATGTGAACGTTGTAATCTTTACATTTCAGTATTGTGTGGTGAATGTTGTAATAGATTAATTTATATTTCTTTCATATCCTCTTTAGTTTGAGTTTTTGATACTCACCCACATTCTAGTAAGGTTGTCTTGCCATAAACCATTGGCTTTTGGTGTTAGGTTGTCCTTAGAGCGAAGTTTGTATCAACCTCTCAATACTTGATTTTTAAGGTTGTTATTTCTTTTGGTTATTTGCATTTATTTGGCTATCTTGTTGCCTCCCCCCCCCCCCCCCCCCTTCTAAGACATTTTTCTCGGCGTTTTCAACTGGTATCAGAGCCTAATAGCTTGTTTATTTGGATTTAATTCCTGACCTAACTGATCTGAGTATTTAAGATGTTAAATTTTGATAGCCTTTCTATCACTAGGCCTCCACCTTTTGATGGCTCTAATTATGCTCATTAGAAAGGCAGAATGAGAATATTCTTGAGGTCTATTAATGAAAATGTGTGGCAAGCCAGAGTAACTAAATGGACTCCACCTACTGTTGAAGTTCTAGGCCTTGATGGATCTAAAACTCTAAAAGTTACTCCTTATAACACTAAGACCACTCTTCAAAGAACTAAGAGTAGTGTCAATGCTAAGGCTTTAAATGCAATCACTTGCACCCTATCAGCAGATGAATTCAAACGAATTATATCTTATGATACTGTAAAACAAGCCTAGGATATCTTAGACATGACACAAGAGAGTACGACTACTGTCAAGAAATCTAAACTACAAATCCTCACCACTAGATTTGAAGAAATACGTATGGAAGAAAGTGAAACATTCATGGACTTCTATACTAAGTTAAATGACATAGTCAACTCTATGTGGGGTCTTGGAGATAGCATCCCAAAAAGCAAAGTTTGTGCAAAGATACTACGCTTACTACCTGAAAGGTTCAATTCGAAAGTCGCGGCCATTCAGGAACTTTGTGATATAGACCATATACAGGTTGAAGAACTGGTTGGTTCTTTACAAACCTACGAATTAAACTTTAAAGCTCCGAAAGGTAAATCTATCACCCTTAAATCTTCTAAAAGTATTTCTCATGAAAATAATAATTCTAATTTAGACACTTCTGAAGATAATATGGCCCTTTTAACTGAAAAGTTTAATAAGATTTTCAAAAGTAAAAAGAGGGTTGATGTTCAAAAACTTGTTGAAAAGAAAAGATCAATATCTAAAAACTGGAAATCTTTAAAAGACAATCAATGCTACAACTGCCATGAATATGGGCATCTAGACAAACCTAAAAAGAAAGGTATGTTGGCTACACGGGATGAATCTTCCTGTTCTGAAGCCTCTTTTGACTTAGAAGATTCTGAAACCGAGACGAGTAATGATGTTAAAGCTGTAATAGCCAAGTTCACTTTCTCAGATAATGATACAACTAGTGAAGAAAATCTAGGAAGTGATCATGAGAATGAAGAAGATCTTCAGAATGCTTATGATGCCCTATACAGGGAAAGTTGTAAAATAGTTGTTAAATTAAAACTACACAAAGAAAAGTTTTTAAAATTGAAAGAGAATTTTGATAATCTAGTTTTGGAAAAATCACACCTTTCAGATTGCTTTGAAAAAACTAAGTGTGACTTAGATTTCAAAACATCTCAAGTTAAAAATTTAAAATCTGAAAATAAAAATCTAAAACTAGAAATCTCTTCACTTTTGAGTTTGAAGGACACATGGAGGTATGCCCAAGGTGACCCTAAATTAGAAAAACTTCTATCTAGATCTATAAAATGTGGTGATCGATCTGTATTGGGCTATGATCAAAGTAGTCTTCCCAAATATAAGAATACTCCTCCTAAATTTGTTAAAGAAGAAGTTTAAATCAAAAATATTTCTGAAACGACTAAAACTTTTCAGTCTTTAAATCCTAAAAAGAACCATATCAACTATAAAAATTAGAACCGTAATCATTTATCTAAGAAAATTATAGACTTGCTTAAGGAGCTCTTAAAATCTAACTCAGTGGGTAGGACGTATAACAATTATAAACAGAAAAAGACCAACTATGTTCCTAAACCCAAAACTGTAATGAAATGGGTCCCTAAGGTTGCTTGTTTGGTTGCACACACTGCATTCAAAGCCACGAGCCATTCAAAGTGGTACCTAGATAATGGTTGCTCCAGACATATGACAGGTGATAAAAGTCTGTTCACCAGTCTTAAAGACATGACTGATGGTTCAGTCACATTCGGTGATGGTAGTAACTACAAAATTGTTGGCCAAGGTAGGGTTCAACTCCCTAACCTCCCTCTTTTTGAGAATGTTTTATATGTAGAAGGTTTAAAACCTAAGTTACTAAGCATTTATCAAATTTGCAATAATGATCATAGTGTAAAATTTTCAAACCAAAAGTGTGAAATCTTAAATAAGAATGATTCTATAATATTAACTGGTCACAAAACTTCTGAGAACTGCTATATAGTTAGTGACTTAAGCTCATCTAAGCTATCGTGTTACATGGTCTATACCATTTAGACCAAACTATGGCATAAGCACCTAGGACATGTACACTACCGCAACTTATATAAATTGAGAAAAAGTGATTTGGTAAGAGGTCTACCCAAAATAAAGAAAGTGGATAAGATATGTGGCGAGTGCCAGATTGGTAAACAAACCAAGAGTGCTCACAAAAAGATAAACTCCAATGCCACATCTAAACCACTCGAACTACTCCACATGGATCTCATAAGAGCAACTAGAATGGAGAGTCGAGGTAGCAAGAACTATATTCTGTCCATTGTAGATGACTTTACCATGTATACTTGGGTAGTTTTCTTAAGAGAAGTCTGAAACTCTCGAAGAAGTAAAAAGGGTACTTAAACGTATCCAAAATGAAAAAGAGTTACAAGTCACTAAATTCGTAGTGATCATGGTTCTAAGTTTGAAAATAGCAGTTTTGAGAAATTTTGTAGTACCAGGGAATATCACATGAATATTCTGCACCCAAAACACCACAACAGAATAGGATAGTGAAAGGAAAAATAGGTTGCTTCAAGAAATAGTTAATGTAATGTTAAATAGTATGAAGCTTCCTAAAAATATTTGGGCTGAATACTACTTGTTATATAATTAATTGTGTTTACATTAAAAAATCAAATAATAAAATGGCTTATGAGATGTGGTTTAATAAAAAACCTTGTGTCAAATACTTTCAAGTTTTCGGCAGTAAATGTCATATCTTACGTGATCAAGAACATTTGGGTAAATTTAACACTAAAAGTGATGAAGGGAGATTTTTATGGTAAGCTCTGAATAATTGAGCATATTGGGTACTTAACAAGAGGACCGGTGTAATACAAGAATTTATTAATGTGATCATTGATGATAATTTAAAATATCAAGTTCAGAAGATGATGAAGTTCTTCAAATTGACAAACCAGACTCTTCATCTAATCAAAATAACACTGAACTACGATTAAATAAAGATCATCCTACTGATTAAATTCTTGAAAATCCCCTCACTGGTGTACGCACTTGTAAACAATTGAAAGATATGTGTAACTACGTGTGTTTTATATCTCAGATGGAACCGGCTAATGTAAAAGAAGCCCTTACTGATGAAAACTGGATTGTAGCTATGCAAGAAAAGTTCAATCAGTTTGTAAGAAATGATGTTTGGTATTTAGTTACAAGACCAACTCATAAACATATTATTGGAACAAAATAGATTTTTAAGAATAAGTTTGATGAACTTGGTAACATAATTAGAAACAAGGCTAGGCTAGTTGTACTAGGGTACACTCAAATTGAAGGTATTGATTATGATGAAACCTTTGTTCCAATAGCTTGTCTTGAATCAATCAGACTGTTTATATCCATTGCATGTTTTAAAAAATTCAAAATATATCAAATGGATGTTAAGAGTACATTTTTAAATGGTGATTTGCATGGAGAAGTATACATTGAACAATAAAAGGATTTTGAAGACCTTAAGCATACTAATCATGCTTATCACTTAAAAAAGGCACTCTATGGATTGAAACAAACTCTTAGGGCATGGTACAAGAAATTGACTAAATTCTTGTTAAGTCATGAGTTTATAATGAAGAGTGTGCTAACATGACTGTTGAGTTTACAGATCTTATGAAATCCAAATTTGAAATGAGCATGGTTGGAGAACTAAATTATTTCCTAGGATTGCAAGTTAAACAGCTTCCTAATGGATTCTTCATCTCTCAAACCAAATATGATCTGAACTTAGTTAAAAGGTTCAGATTTGACAGTGGGAAGAATTTTGATACTCCAATGAGCACCACTCTGAAACTCTCTAAGGATTCAACATGTAAGAGTGTGGATCCTAAGTTGTATCGCAGTATGATAGAAAGTTTATTTAACAACGAATCGACCTGATATTGCTTTTAACATTGGCATTTGTGTCAGATATCAATCAGACCCTAAAGAGTCCCACTTGATTGCTGTTAAGCAAATTTTATGATATGTCGCTAGTTTATCTAATCTTGGTCTCTGGTATCCACATGATACCAGTGTGCAATTAGCTGGTTACACGAATGCTGATTAGGCTGGTAACACAGATGATTGTAAATCAACCAGTGGTGGTTGTTTCTATGTCGAGAACTGTCTAGTTTCCTGGTTAAGTAAGAAACAAAGTTCTATATTGCTCTCTACTACTAAGGCTGAATATATTGTTGCAGGTAATGTATGCATTCAGCTAGTATGGATGAAGAGAATGCTAAGTGATTACGGAATTACGCAAGAATCTATGATGTTATATTATGATAACACAAGCACAATTAATATTTTCAAAAATCCTATTTAGCATTCACGAACCAAGCATATTGACATTAGGTATCATTATATTCATAAATTGGTGAAAGAAAAGATAATTTCATTAGAATATATTCAGACCGAGAAATAACTAGCTGACATATTCACAAAATCGCTCGACAAAAATCAATTTTCAAAATTGAAATTTGATCTTGGTATGTTCAATATGAATTGATGATTTATGCTCATTTGTATCATAATATATATATATATATATATATATATATATATATATATATATATATATATATATATATATATATATATATATATATATATATATATATATATTATTTTACATTTTTTAAATTTAAATACATGCAAAATTGCACATTTTTTGTGTTACACGACTAGTCGAGTGCACACTCGACCAGTCGTAGCACGACCGGTCTAGTATGTACATGGCCAGTCGTGAAACACATGTATTGGGTTTTTTATTTGGGGAAAAGTAATTTTTCTTCATTTCCTTCTTCTCCATCAAGCCCAACCACCACTGGTCGAACCCATCTCCAATTACTCTCCAGTTAGTGCTTTATTTTTTATTTCCTTGTGTATTTAAGTTCATTGATCATTCTTAATCTTGATTTTGCTTCTTGTTTCAAAACTTATGGTGGTTTGAAAGTATTTCTTCCTTAAAATCTTATTTGCTTAGAATCCTTTCATTCCTTTTTGCAAACCTTTGTTTCTTTGTGATCTTGTTGCAATGGAAGGAAGAAATAGGAAGAGAACCACTCGCTGTCTCTCTTTTTCCCGTTCCTCACCCATTACTGTGTGTCACCTTCGGCCTCCCAAAGAGGTTCCCGAGAGTATGCGGGATTTCCGTCTTAGAAATATTATTGTTGAGCATGTTGTCCTTGTTGAACATATTAAGCACTTCAACATTATCCCTCTCCTTCAAGCTGTAGGATGGGAAAACATACTATCTTGGGGCGGTCCTGTATACCGATCCATTGTGTAGGGTATGTACGCTTGTATTACTGAGTTCTCTCAAGATGATTTGACATTTACTGTGTCAACTAAAGAAGGTCCAATTAAGGTAGAATGTCATTTGATTTCAGCAATCATGAATATTCCTGTTGTTGATGACAGTGTACCTATATCTACTTTGCAAGCTATATTTGTTGAAAATGTTAAACAATTGATTACGAGAGTTCTTTGTAACATGAATGCAGAATGGAACGGTGGTATTGCACTTAGTTTCAAATATATGTTGCCTAGATACAGGGTCTTACATCAAATTTTTATTTCAAATGTCTATCCTCACTCAGGTAACAAGGCTAAGCTGACCTCTTTTATGGCTCACATTATGCATTCTGTTGTAACTAGCATCCATATCTGTCTTCCTTCTCTTATCTGTTATCATATTATTCAGTTTCATCTTCACCCTGGTTATAGCGATATTCCTTTCGATTATCTTATGACTGCCTTAGCTGATCATGCTTTGATAGCTATGCCTGTTGGGGAAGATTCTATTAATCTCCGTCCATTTAACAATTCTATATCAACAAGATGAACTTGGACTTGTGTCACGCCCCGAACTTGGAAACCGGGCTCACAAAATTCCCGATCGTCAAATCCGACGTCGACAGCCTCCGTAGTACCCCATTCTCGGCTCCTGGCACCCATACACCAGGTTCTGATCGTGGGATGCTACAAGGAGGATTTCTAATCATTAATCTGATTTGTAATGAGCATCACCACAAGCATAACCCATGAGTAATAACCACAACAACACCATCACAAAATCCACTATGATTAAAAACTTTAAGTACAATGTGTATGAAAGGGAAATATAATATAATGAAAGTAACAAAACTACGGAAGCTTGGCTGCACACTCCAACTGCACATGAAGCTATGGCTGAGTGTTAACGTCACCTACACGCATCAATCGTGCATAAGCTTATAAAAATCTTAGAGGGTGGTGTAAGTGTGTGCACAATATGAGCGTGCTCAGGATGCAAGGTTAGAGTAATGCGGAATCATGCTTATGAGCACATGAATGCAAATAGCCGCACCAAGGCTATGCAGTGCAAGATATGAATGTCATCGGCCATATCAAGACCATGTGATGCATAATGCAACTCAAGCATGCCAATCCTCATCCAAATCCTCAACCAGGTCATCAATATTAGTACAATTCTCAGTCTGGATAATCACAGGGGTCTAGTACACTCCAAATGGCACTGTCACTCTCCTAGCCGCACAGTCCAAGTAAGCTTTAGAAACCTCACTATACGCCTGGCCAATAGTCTGCCAATACCTATCCTACACATCGATAGCGGACCCATTCACGAGCTAGTCAAACTCAGCGTAGATTGTCCCCTACTTTCGGGCAAGTAAGGCCACACCCCTTTCCAACTGACCACGACACGGTGGGAGACTTGGCCTCCTGGTATTTGGCCCTCGTGCGCTCATATATCCACTCAGTCTCGATGTTAGAGTCATCCTATGGTACCATCGGGTTTAGAGATTTTCACCTAGGAACATCTATCGCGCCCCGATGCTTAGTAATAATATTTTCGGTATCCAATTTAGCCACCCACGATGTGTCTATAGAGGCTATGGCCCTGATGTCGCTAGGGCACATAATAATCAAAATCACACAAATGCAAGTACATGAACACCTTACCAAACATGCAAAAATCATAACCGTACCGCGCACACATGTAGGGCAATTCTGCTTATTAGGGAGCCCATAAATAATCCGCTCGTAGGCATATGTTATAATCAGTCACTCCTCATATCAGGCATAAATATGATGCGTATGATCATGAATCATGGATCTATACTAAACATGTTAAATAGTAATGGGCTCTGTTCATAATGAAGATGGGCCTAGACGGCCTACACACTATAAGTATGGGCCTACCAATGGGCATTAGGGAGAGTGACAATGCGGACATTTAACAGACATCATCCCTATAATGTGGGCATCTAACCATCATTATTACCAAGGCACGTCCCATTATAAACATCATTATATATACTACGGAGAAATCACACATTGCAATGGACCTAAATAAATCCCACTGGGCCTTAAGTACATCAAATGGGCTGTATCACATGGGCCTTATATTCATCAAGTGGATCGTATTAATGGGCCGCACCAATGGGCCTTACGTACATTGCAATGGGCCATAACCCATGGGCTTTACATGCATCACAATGGGCCTAATACAAATCAAGGTGGGCCTCAACAACAGGTCACGCATATATCAAATGGGCCACACCCAAATATAAGTGGTGACAAGGATTTCCACCATTAAAATTTCTAAGGGTTTAATGGTGGATGTTCAAACCCACTATTTTTTATAATGTGGTCCACCTGATCCGAGATTTATCTTATTTTTTTATCTCAAGCCTTAAAAATGATCTTTTAAAAATGGTTGGACAGCTTGGATGCAACCCATGCATCATGGTGGATTCCATATGGGAAGGATGGACGGCATAGATGAGGTACATACCTCATGGTGGGGGCCCACACTATGGAAGGTGTGGATCATAGTACATACATCAGTGGGTCCCATCTAGGGCCCACCATAATATTTATTTTCCATCCAGCCTGCTGATGAGGTCACACGGACTAGGGGTCCACCATAATGTTTATTTTCCATCTAGCCTGTTGATGAGGTCACACGGACCAAGGGTCTACCATAATGTTTATTTTCCACCCAACCTAGGGCCCACTGTAATGTTTATTTGCACCCAGCCTATTGGTAAGGTCACATAGACCTGGGGCCCACCGTAATATTTATCTGCCATCCAAACTATTCATAAGGTCACGTGGACCTGGACGAATAGGAAGAACAAATTTCATATTTGATCCGAAACTTCTGCAACCCATAAGGGTTTCAATGGCAGACGTTCAATCCACACTTCTTCTTGCCATGTGGGCCACCTGAGCATTCCGTATGCGGCTAATTTTGGGGGTCACACTGCTTAAGAAGGGGCCCCATTAAATGCACGGTGTTGATGTTCGACCCACATCATGGTGAGGCCTAAGATGGGGCCCACTGGCCAGCTCATGCCAAGGCAGCGGACGCTGCTTGCTGCACGTCCAGAGACGCTGACAGCAACAGGATCTGTTGTAATTTTTTTATTTTAAATTTCATGGTTTTTCATACACAGGGCCCACATCTGAAAAATCCAACCCAGCCATTGGATTCTACGGCCCATGATCGACCAAATGAGACCAATATGCGACATATTTTTGGCGAATAGGAGAATCAGGGTGAGTTTTAACAGTAATAGCACTATTTCCTATGGTATGGCCCGCATAATTATCGGATTGGCTCCATTTTTCGGCTCAATGCCTAAAATGGGTTGAGGAAAAGGATGGACGGCTTGGATTGAGTACATACATCAAGGTGGGGCCTGGATGAGTGGCCCACTATTTCCTTTCCTTTTGTTTTGGTTCGCTCTTTAGTACTGTAATACCCCAGATTTTGGCCAATTTGGGATTTGACGTCCTTAGGCAGTGGGTCAATTAAAACACCTGGAAAATTGCTCAGAACCCAATTCCATAGCCAAGGAAACCACTTAGGATTAATTCCTTTAGAAACTAAGCATAAGTTAGCTAGCGCAACGTTGGAGTAGCTGGGAAACAGTCCCTGATCACTTTAAATACGTTCTACAAGACCCAAATCGAGTAGAACCAATGACTCTATAATACTCTATAACATCGGACCAAACTCTAAGCAGGTTTGTTCTCTGGACCACTTTGAAATTTTGTATTGGATCTAGACCGCGCGTCGAAAGTCCGATACCTCCTATCTTAGACCGTTAGAACCGCCTAGCTAGACTTGACACTCATTTCAAAAATTAAGTCAAACCGATAATCACAGGCTATTTCATTGAGCCCGGACCGAAGAGAGTGCGAATAGGGACAGAATTGGAATTTCAAATTCAAATCTGGCACACGACTTGACATGTCAGTATTAAGCATTCTGACCGTCAGAATTCAGCCAAATTACACCCTTGGATCAGGAGAAATTTTTATTTTATATCATGAGACTTTCAACCCTGATCTACGTGCGGTGACCGCTGAACTGAAACTGGTCCGCCACGTGCGATCTGCGGACCCAGCCGGACTGAAAACTTAATATGTGCTAGATCTGGTACGCGTGAGCTTAAGTCCGATCACATTTGGTCAGGGGACCATCAGAAAGCATCTTTTGGACTGAAATAGCCCCGATTTGGATATGCACTAAGTGAACTTTGTACCGGAGCCTATTTCGGGCAAGTTTGGGTTTATAAAAGGGGTTGAAACCCTCACTCCTCTCTCCTATCCGAATTTGTAAAAATTCCTAGATTTGGAGAGAGAAAAGGTGAGAGTTTGTGAGAGAAGGTGGGAGAGAATTCCCTGCTGCTTATGCCACGTGCTGTACGTGCTTAGGCAACGCACTCCGATCACTTTTCTGGCGATTCCTCCACGTTTTCAGGTAAGAAAATACCCTACAGGTTGCTGATTTGAGGTTCCTTTCGTTTCCTAGCGAGGTAGCTAATAGAACTTGTGTATTAGGTTCTCTAATCGCCATAGACGAAGCGTATACGCTCCGTTCAAATTTACACATCCATCAGAGACAAGGTGCAGATTTTAGACGCTTTGATTGACTGTTTCCAACACTTTCAATGTCGTTTAATAGTAGATTATTGACGGCAACGCCGTTTGACATGTACAACATGCTGTCCATTTCCTGTTTCGTAAACCGACGGAGAATATGAGATTTAGGGCATTTTAGTCATTTGTAGGAAGTACTGTTTTCATTCATATTTTGCTGATGTGATTGACATGGTTTATTATCCCATTAGAATGTTAGGAATACATGCATAATTATTTTGGTGAAGAGATTCACTTAAATGCGCACTTCGGGTCGACATACTATATGTAGACTTAAGTGTGTAGTGTAAGTGTTTGTATAAATGTTTGTATTAGTATGTATTGAATTAAATGGTGTTATGAATTAGTTTGAGATTGATTTCTCAATTAATATGCTGGTGTAAATGGTTTCCTATATGTTAGCGATATGCATGATTTCATTATATGGATGAAATGCATGTACTTGATGATTCGCTTAAGTTGTATGTTATAACATGTGCTTGATGATTTCATTATGATTTAATTTGAGATTGAATTCTCAATTAATATGCTAATGGAAATGATTTCCTATATGTTGGCGATATGCATAATTTCACTATATGTATGAAAGGCATGTGTCAGATGATTTACTTAAGTTGTACGATATAACATGTGTTAACATGCTCACATGATTGCTGATGTGGATTCTTATGTGTTTGGGACTATACTTAGTCCAGGCAGTCGGTAACAGAGAAAATTCGTGGCTAGCTGGTATTTGCCACGAATGACGCGTCGATGAACGCGAGTCGTGTTTTGGAGTTGGCGGCAGTGGTTAGGCCACGCGAAGTGTTTTACGCACTTCATGTCGTTCGACTTGAAATGCGATCGCGCTAGTCGAGCCCGTCAAGTAACCCGACTGGCCGATGTATGTTCACCCTATATGAGTCATAACTGCTTGAACCTAGGGTACTGAACTTACCATTGTAAACCCTGTTAACCATGGTACCTTGATCCATGAAGACTCATGATCCGGGCATGGTGGTATGGGACACCGTGGTCGAGTTGTCGGCCTACGCTGGGGCCACAAACCTCTCCGTAGTGACCAGTGAGCACCTAGTCTCGTGAGTAGATTATGGTGGTATGGGACACTATATTCTTGTTGTCGGCCTACATTGGATAAGGTGATGGGGGAGCGGTGCAACGAGTGCGAACAACAGCCCTGGCAGCCCTTTGTAGTGACCGCGAGCGTATTCTGAGTCTACGGGAAGCGATGACCCTTCAGTAGCAGTAGAGTGCATTAGGCCTGTATTGATAAGGTGATGGGAGAGCGGAACAACGAGTGCGTGCAACAGCCCTGGCAGCCCTTGCAGCGACCTACGAAATATACATCGTATGAGATTACTAGGAGTGACGACCCTAGACAGGATCTGTGTTGGGATTGATATAAGGGAAGTACCTTAGTTTCCCAATCCTGCTGTTTGAATGGACTAATAATAACTCGAAAATCAAATCACCATATCATTGCATGTGCCTGGAAGATGTGGAGCACTTGAGGGTCGATTGCATGCCGCTTCGTAAGATGGTGCCGTATGAGGGAGATCGTCGGTGAGGGCATACATCACGTCATGTCATATTGCATTAACAACAGTTTTAGGATTGTTTGATCTACTGCTTTACTATTATCGCATAATTGATTTGAGAACATGTTAATCCTTGCTCTATTATTCCACTGAGTTAGCTACTCACTCCCACGTTACGGGATGGTGTTTCCGGACACCCACCAGACCCTTTTGTGATTGCAGATGATGGCGCGGCCGGCGAGGCGGAGCTGGACTTGATGATGAGGAGGAGGATCCCTCCTTTATGCGTGTTCTGATCGACGGGATTACAGGGAGGTTGATTAGATGTCTTGACACTTGTCATTTTATATTTTCAGAGCACTCATGTATATACTTTCTTTCTATTTTGAGGTATACATGTATATGTTTAACCTGGTAACATGTTCACACTCAAGAGACATAACAGTTTATATATGTTATACATACTATCACAGACTTCCACTGGTAAATTTAACTGTCTCTGGAGTATGATATGTTGTTCTGGATTAATCTCACTCATGTTTAATACATTATCACAGAAAATATTCAATCATACATATCTATGTTGCATAAATAACATTTTGGAACTCGGGAGTTGGGTTTTTGCTCGACCTCCCGATTTTCGGGATGTTACAAGTACACTCCCATGTTAGTACACGCACCCCATGTTAGCCGCCCCTATCACGTCTAGCATCCAAAGACGCTGGATGGCATGGATAAATAGGGACATCATGGTGGGTCCCATAAGCATGTGGCCCACCTATTAGGACCACCTGTTATTTATGTTTTCCTTCCATCCGGGCCCGCTAATGGGGTGGATGGCGTAGATCCAACACATTCATCCGATGGGTCCCACATGAAATATATGATTCATGGTGGGCCACACTCACCCCTTCATCATCATCACCATTCAAGGAGAGAGAGAGAGAGAGAGAGAGAGAGATGGTGAAAGAGGGACCCTGCCACTATGGGCCCCTCATGGATACAACACATACATCAAGTGGGTCCCACAATAAGTGGGCCCTTAAAGTTAAAATAAACGATGGATCACCCACCTCTAGGCCTTCTCCTTGCTCCCATAGGCTCCTATGCTCCTTAGCTTACCTTTTAATGTAGGTTGATGGTGGTAGATGATGATTGGAAGGTTGAGATGGAAGATGAGAAGGTGGGAAGAGTGGGTCACACTTGGAGTTGGGAGTGAGGAGCTTGGAGTTTGGGTTGCTTGGGAGATTTGAGAAATGAGAGAAAGAGTGAGGTGATGGGAATGATAAGAGGTGATGGAGTGATGGGTTTGTTTAAAAATTTTGTAAAAGAGGTATGGTTGTGTTTGAATTTTGGAAAAAGAGGAATGGGTAGGGAGAGAGAGGGTTGACTTGTGGAAAAAGAGGGATGGGTTTTTTTACTTGAGGTATGGTTGTACTTGACATCGATTGATTGATTGATGGATGGGACTGGCGTAAAGATTCCCTCAAAATTCGTAACGCATGGCGTTTCTTCAGAATGAACGCAAGCCCACATCTCCTTGCTTTGGCATCGATTTGGTATGCGAGTTGCGACGTTAGAACCGCGGCGACGGCACAATCGCTATGATACAAGTTCTGGTTTGAGTCGACTTCGGTATGTGGGATCTGGCTTAGGGTCATGTGCAAACGTCGGATACGGGTCGAGGATTGCAAAAATTCGACCGAAAGGACCGCGGAAGCCAACAGAACGGTACGGTCTAGGATATGGGCCTTACAACTCTCCCCTCCAAATAAAAATTTCATCCTCGAAATTTACACGATCATCGCAATTGGACATAAAGCATAAGGAAAGGAAAAATATATCATTATCATATAAAATCAAAGACAACATATAAGATACAACAAATCATTAATCATCAAAGAGATGGGGATAACGCTCTCGAATCTCAGCCTCGCGCTCTCAAGATGCCTCATCAACAGAATGGTGACCCCACTGAACCTTCACCAAGGGAATGATCTTGGTCTGGAGGACCTACTCCTTACGATCAAGGATATGAACTGGCTGCTCAATGTAAGAAGCATCCTCACGAACCTCCAACGACTGCCAATCTATAACAGGAACTATGTCTGACCCACACTTTCACAACATAGAGACGTGAAAAATGTTGTGGATGCCAAACAATTAAGATGGCAAGGAAAGCTGATAGGCCATCGTGCTAACGCACCCAGTGATCTTAAAAGGTCCTATGAATCTCGAGGCAAGCTTGTCCATTTCCCCAAATTGAACTATGCCCTTTATCGATGAGACCCTGAAATACACTCTGTCCCCTACTGCGAACTCCAAGGGATGACGCTGGCGATCAGTAAAACTCTTTTGCTGACTTTAAGCTGTGCGCATCCTTTGCTTGATGATATCGATAGCCTCCGACATCTTCTGCACAAGCTCGGGACCTAGGAGACGCCGCTCTTCGACCTCGGTCCAACAACTCAGAGATCTGCATGGTTTGCCATATAATACCTCAAAATAAGTCATGTCAATGGTTGCCTGATAGTTGTGGTTATATGTGAACTCACCCAATCGCAGATGTTCATCCCAGTTTCCCCCCGAAATCAATCACGCAGGCCCGAAGCATATCCTCAAGTATCAGGTTGACCCTCTCGGTCTGGCCATCGATCTGCGGATAATACGCAGTACTGAGCTGCAAATCAGTGCCCATCGCTTTTTGAAAGCTCCTCCAAAACTGAGACGTGAACCTCAGGCCTCGGTCAGAAACGATCGAGACTGGAACGTCGTGTAGTCTCACTATCTCTTCAACAAATAGCCTGGTGAGCCGGTCCATATGCCAAGTCTCATGGATCGTAAGAAAATGTGCCGACTTTGTCAGGCAATCCATGACAACCCACATGGCATCATAACCGTGCTGAGTCCTCGGTAAGCCCATAATAAAGTCTATCGATACATGCTCTCACTTCCACATCGGGATGCTCAATGGCTGTAATAGACCAGGGGGTCTTTGATGATCAGCCTTGACATGCTGGCATGTTCACTCTCAGCCACAAAACTGGCAATCTAGCGCTTTATCCCCGCCCAAAAATACTATCTCCTCATATCACAGTATATCTTTGTCGAGCCAGGGTGGATAGAAAATTACAATCGATGTGCCTCGGTCATAAGATCTCTACGCAACTCAGGAATATTCGGGACACATAATTGGCCTCTGAAGTAAAGTACACCATCAGAACCAATTGTCAGTCTGTCTAACTCTCAGATGCTACCTTTTCTCGGTAATCCTGTAACGACTCATCTGTCTGCTGAGCCCCGATCACCTTTGCGACAAGAGAGGGTTGAATTGATAAGCTCGATAGCTGAACGATAGAAGAACGTAGACCAAAATCAAAGTCGTACTCTATTATATCCTCAAGCATCCTCTACTCCTGAATCATCATGTGTGCCATCAGGCCTCGTGGCTAACGGTTGAGGGCATCTGCTACCACATTCGCCTTGCATGGGTGGTACTGGAAGTTAAAATCATAGTCCTTCAGAAGCTCCATCTAGCGTCTCAGCCTCATGTTCAACTCGAATTGAGAGAATAAATATTTTAAGCTCTTGTGGTCAGAGAAGAGCTCGAACCTGACCCCATAAAGATAATGTCTCCACACCTTCAGTGTGAAGACGACTGCTGCCAGCTCCAAATCATGCGTGGGTTAGTTCGGCTAATGGACCTTGAGCTGACGAGACGCGAACGTTACAAGTCTGTCGTGCTGCATCAGGACAACACCTAAGCCAATACGTGAGGCATTAGTAAACATAACAAATCCATCACTCCCAGAGGAAAGGTGAGGACAGGAGCGGACATCAAACGGTCCTTCAGCTCAATGAAGGCCTGCTTACATGCATCAGTCCAAATAAAATCTGTGCCCTTCCAAGTCAACCTGGTCAATGGGGTTACAATACAAGAGAAGCCCTCAATGAAACGCCGATAATAGCCCGTCAAGTTAAGGAAACTGCGGATCTCAGATGCAGTCGTGGGCTGGCCCCATAGACGCACTGCCTCAACCTTCGAGGGGTCCACTGTGACACCCTCCCTCGTCACCACGTGACTAAGGAATCTCACCTCCTCCTGTCAGAACTCGTACTTCTCCAGCTTCACATACAGCTGGTGGGCACGGAGGGTCTGCAACGCGATCTCCAGATGCTGCATATAGTCCTCATAGGTCCTTAAATATATCAAAATATTGTCGATGAAGATCACAACAAACTGATCGAGATATGAACGAAAGACTTCATTCATCAACTGCATGAAGACCGCATGTGCATTGGTCAGTCCGAAGGACATGACCTGAAACTCAAAATGACCATAACGCGTCATGAAAGCCGTCTTCAGGATGTCCTCCTCTCGAACCCGAATCTGATGACAACCAGAACACAGGTCAATCTTTGAAAAGAACGTGCACCCTGCAGCTGAACAAATAAGTCATCTATCCTCATGAGCGGGTACTTGTTCTTGATCGTGATCCGGTTAAGCTTGTGGTAAATTACACAGAGCCTCGACGAGCCATCCTTCTTCCTAACAAAAAGTACTGGCGCTCCCCAAGGTGAACTGCTCAGATGAATGAATCCCAACTCACGTAACTCGTCCAACTGTCGCTGCAGCTCACGCAACTCCATTGGTGTCATACGATACAGGGCCTTCAAAATAGGCACGGTACCGGGCACAAGATGGATCTGGAACTCAATATGGTGACGTGGCGGCAATCCCGGAATCTCCAGAAATTCGTCAGGGAAATCTAAAACAATCAAAAAATGGTTAATACATGTTACAACAGGTTCCTCAATAGCACAGGACATCAAGCATGATAATGGCTCTCCTCTAGGCTTGGTAACAAACTGAAACTGCGGTAAGTCTAGTATGCAGAATGTAACTGTCCTCGCGAAGCAGTCTAAGATAGCATAGTACTCGGTAAGCCAATCCATGCTCAGGATAATGTTAAAATCTGACATCGACAGCATGTACATGTCATCGGGCAAGAAGATATCACCGACCAAAACAGGGTAAGACGAACAAAAATGGCCCAATACTTTGGTCTTCCCCAAGGGTGTCGATACGGTCAATCCCTCACTAGCAGACTCTGTCAGCAATCCAGTTGATCGATAAAAATCCTCAGACATAAATGAGTGCGAAGCACCGGAATCAAACAGTACACGTGCGATGCATGAAGAGACTGGAAGTATACCCTCAACGACTCCTCCGGAGGTCTACGGGTCCTGCGGAGCTGCATAAAATCTAGCCTGAACTGGGTGGGGAGGTGTCTGTCGCCTCTAGGGTCCCTGGTGCTGTTGCTGCCTCTGTGGTGGCTTGTACTGTTGTCTCTGCTGCTTTTGAGGCCTCGGCGGCTGAGGTGGCTATGGACACTGTTGATGGGCTCGCTGTTGATGTGGTCGCTATTGTGCTGGAGGCTGCTACTGTGGAGACTGTTGTGGTGCTCTCGATTACTACAAATGAGGGTGGGGGCACTCAGACAAGCGGTGCCCTATCCCACCACATTCAAAATAAGTCCCTATAAATGGCTGATGGGGTTGCGCTAAAGGTGCCGATGGTGCTGCTGGTGCTCTGGAAGATGGGTGGCTCCAGTATCTCTGTGGTCGTCGATGCTGCTGGGAGCTATCAGGGGGGCCTGTCTCTTCCAACCCCTCCTCTGATCTCGATCGTCCTGTGTGCCTGCCCACTCTGTCTCATAAATCTGAGCCCTCCGCACTACCGCATGGAAAGTCGGGAGCTCATGCCCAATAACATGGCCTCGAAGATTGTAACGTAAGCTCACCCCTCATCATCAACCAAATATGGTGCAAACCTTGATAACATCACAAAACGGGCCTCGTACTGCGCCACGGTCATGTCCCCCTGCACCAGAGTCTCGAACTCCAGTGCTCCCTGACGTCGAATGTGATCAGGGAAGTACTGCTCCTTGAATCAGTCGATAAAGTCCTCCCATGTCTAAACATAATTAGGTCCTGCAACGTAGGTGACAGAAGTCCACTAATGCTCTGCCTCACCCTAAAGAAGGAATACAGCCAATCGGACTCGTTGTTAGGTCGTGCACAACATAGTATAAAAAATTTCTCCACATCGGAGCGCCACCTCTCAGCCGCAGTCAGATCTAGCTCACCCTGAAAACGTGGAGGTTCAAGCTGTCGAAACTCTCGAAGTAAGGCGCTCGCATGCTCCTGCTCTGCCTAAGTTAGTAAAATAGCTGGGCACCTGCCCTGTCCCTGAAGTGCGGCTGTCACAGCCTGTAACATTCACTGTAACTGAGAGGCACTCACAGGTATGGTCGGATCCGCACCGGCCTCAGGTGGAGGAACGTCATCCTCAGGCAGGGGAGCAAGGATCTCTGGCGGTGGAACCAGAGTCACAGATGGTAAAGCTGGAGCCTCAGGTGGTAGAGAGGGAGTCGATCGGGTCACTCTCCTGTGTGGCATGTCCTATAGAAAAGAACAAGGGTGCCTATCAATCCTTGAAAACTCTCGGAGGCACGTTAGGGAACTAAATCGAAAAGTTACGCACTCGAAACCTAATCGTCTTAATACTCATAGAAAACATGTGATGTTGTTCTCAGTTATTCCTAAGTTATGCTTTGAAACCAACTTCTGTCACGCCCCAAACTCAGAAATCAAGCTCACAAAATTCCTGATCGCTGAATCCGGTGCTGACAGCCTTCGTAGTACCCCATCCTCGACTCCCAGCACCCATATACCAGGTTTTGATCCTGAGATGCTACAAGGAGGATTTCTAATCACCAATCTGATTCGTAATGAGCATAACCACAAGCATAACCCATGCGTAATAACCATAAGAATACCACAAAATCAACTATGATCAAAAACTTTAAGTACAATGCGTATGAAAGGGAAATACAATATAATGAAAGTAATAAAAACTATGGAAGCTTAGCTGCACACTCCAACTGCGCGCAAGGCTATGGCTGAGTCCTAGCATCACCTACACGCATCAATCGTGCATAAGCTTATAGAAAGCTTAAAGGGTGGTATAAGTGTGTGCGCAATATGAGCGTACTCAGAATACAAGGTCAAAGTAATGCGAAATCATGCTGATGAGCACATGAATGCAAACAGTCGTACCAAGGCTATGCAGTGCAAGATATGAATATCATCGGCCATATTAAGACCACGTGATGCATAATGCAACTCAAGCATGCCAATCCTCATCTAAATCCTCATCCAGGTCATTAATATCAGTATAGTTCTCAGTCTAGATAATCACAGGGGTCTAGTACACTCCAAATGGCACCATCGCTCTCCTAGCCATACAGTCCAAGTAAGCATAAGAAACCTCACTATCCGCCTAGCCAATAATCTGTCAATACCTATCCTACACGTCAATAGCGGATCCATTCACGAGTCGATCAAACTCAGCCTAGTATTGCCCCCTACTCTCAGGAGAGTAAGGCCACACCCCTTTCCAACTGACCACGACACAGCGGGAGACGCAACCTCCTGGTATTCGGCCCTCGTGCGCTCATATATCCACTTGGTCTTGATGTTAGAGTCATCCTCTGGTACCATCGGGTTTAGAGATTTTCACCTAGGGACATCTATGGCACCCCGATGCTTAGTAACAATATTTTCGGTATCCAATTTAGCCACCCACTATGTGTTTATGAAAGTTATAGCCCTGATGTCGCTAGGGCACATAATAATCATAATCACATAAATGCAAGTGCATGATCACCCTACCAAATAAGAAATAATCACATGTAGGGCAACTCTGCCTATTAGGGAGCCCATAAATAATCTGCCCATAGGCATATGCTATGATCAGTCACTCCTCATATCAAGCATACATATGATGTGTATGATCATGAATCATGGATGTATACTAAACATGTTATATGGTAATGGGCTCTATTCATAATGAAGATGGGCCTAGACGGCCTATACACTACAAGTATGGGCCTACCAATGGGCCTTAGGAAGAGTGACAATGCAGAGATTTAACTAACATCATCCTTACAATGTGGGCATATAACCATCATTGTTCCCAAGGCACATCCCATTATAAACATCATTATATATACCATGGAGAAATCACACATTGCAATGGACCTAAATACATCCCACTGGGCCTTAAGTACATCAAATGGGTCGTATCACATAGGCCTTACATTCATCAAGTGGATCGTATCAATGGGCCGCGCCAATGGGCCTTACGTACATTGTAATGGGCCATAACCCATGGGCTTTACAAGCATCACAATGGGCCTTATACAAATCAAGGTGGGCCTCAACAACGGACCACATGTATATCAAATGGGCCACACCCAAATATAAGTGGTGACAAGGATTTCCACCATTAAAATTTCTAAGGGTTTAATGGTGGACGTTCAAACCCGCTATTTTTTATAATGTGGTCCACCTGATATGAGATGTCTTATTTTTTATCTCAAGCCTTAAAAATGATCTTTTAAAAATGGTTGGACGTCTTGGATGCAACCCATGCCTCATGGTGGATTTAATATGGGAAGAATGGACAGCATAGATGAGGTACATACCTCATGGTGGGGGCCCACACTATGGAAGGTGTGGATCATAGTACATACATCAGTGGGTCCCATCTAGGGCCCACCATAATGTTTATTTTCCATCTATCCTGTTGATGAGGTCACACGGACCAGGGGTCCACCATAATGTTTATTTTCCATCCAGCCTGCTGATGAGGTCACACAGACCAGGGGTCCACCATAATGTTTATTTTCCACCCAACCTGGGGCCCACCGTAATGTTTATTTGCACCCAACCTATTGGTAAGGTCACATAGACCTGGGGCCCACCGTAATATTTATCTACCATCCAAACTATTCATAAGGTCACGTGGACCTGGACGAATAAGAAGAACAAATTTCATATGTGATCTGAAACTTCTGCAACCCACAAGGGTTTCAATGGAAGACGTTCAATCCACATGGTTTACTGCTGTGTGGGCCACCTGAGCGTTCCGTATGCGGCTGATTTTGGAGGGCTTATTGCTTAAGAAGGGGCCCCATTAAATGCACGGTGTTAATGTTTGACCCACATCATGGTGGGACCTAAGATGGGGCCCACTGGCCAGCTCGTGCCAAGGCAGTGGACGCTGCTTACTGTAGCATCTAGAGACGTTGACAGCAACGGCGTCTGTTGCATTTTTTATTTTAAATTTCATGGTTTTTCATAGATAGGGCCCACATCTGAAAATTTTAACCCGACAATTGGATTCTACGGCCCATGATCGACCAAATGAGACCAATATACGACATATTTTTGGCGAATAGAAGAATCATTGTGAGTTTTAACAGTAATAGCACTATTTCCTATGGTATGGCCCGCTTAATTATCGGATTGGCTCCATTTTTTGGCTCAACGCCTAAAATGGGCTGAGGAAAAGGATGGACGGCTTGGATTGAGTACATACATCAAGGTGGGGCCTGCATGAGTGGCCCACCATTTCCTTTCCTTTTTTTTTATTCGCTCTTTAGTACACTCCCATGTTAGTACACGCACCCCATGTTAGCCACCCTTATCACGTCCAGCATCCAGACACGCTGGATGGCATGGATAAATAGGGACATCATGGTGGGTCCCATAAGCATGTGGCCCACCTATTAGGACCACCTGTTATTTATGTTTTCCTTCCATCCGGGACCGCTAATGGGGTGGATGGCGTAGATCCAACACATTCATCCGATGGGTCCCACATGAAATATATGATTCATGGTGGGCCACACTCACCCCTTCATCATCATCACCATTCAAGGAGAGAGAGAGAGAGACGCTAATAAAGGGACCCTGCCACTATGGGCCCCTCATGGATATAACGCATACATCAAGTGGGTCCCACAACAAGTGGGCCCTTAAAGTTGAAATAAAAGATAGATCACCCACCTCTAGGCCTTCTCCTTACTCCCTTAAGCTCCTATGCTCCTTATCTTACCTTTTAATGGAGGTTGATGGGGTTTTGATGGTGGTAGATGATAATTGGAAGGTTGAGATGGAAGATGAGAAGGTGGGAAGAGTGGGCCACACTTGGAGTTGGGAGTGAGGAGCTTGGATGTATGGAGTTTGGGTTGCTTGGGAGATTTGAGAAATGAGAGAAAGAGTGAGGTGATGGGAATGATAAGAGGTGATGGAGTGATGGGTTTGTTTAAAAATTTTGTAAAAGATGTATGGTTGTGTTTGAATTTTGGAAAAAGAGGAATGGGTAGGGAGGGAGAGGGTTGACTTGTGAAAAAAGAGGGATGGGTTGTTGTACTTGAGGTATAGTTGTACTTGACATTGATTGATTGATTAATTGATGGTAAATGACGTAGAGATTCCCTCAAAATTCATAATGCATGGCGTTTCTTTGAAATGAAAGAATACCCACATCTCCTGGCCTAGGCATCGGTTCGATGCGCGAGTCATGTCGTTGGAACTGTGGTGACGGCGCGGTCGTTATGAAACAAGTGCTATGTTAATAAACCCTAAGTATTATCAAATTTTATTATGGCAAACCAATTCAAGTTTATATCTTGATTTGTATCAAGCTTGTGCATCTGTTCACATTGAATCTTTGACATTCGTTCTGTTCGTGCTGAATTTATCTTACCGATATCTATGATGAACTTACCAAGATCTTCAAACTGGAAGAAAGTGAAGGCTTAGTTTTTAAGAACATTACAGTTTAAGATCTTGAACCAGAAAAGTTCAAGAACTCAAGACCGATTTGAAGACAACATTCGATATATCGAGTTCAAGCTTCGAAGAGCGCAAGAATTAAAGTTACTAAAGTGATTGATAGTTTGATGGTTCATATGTTCTATCTCACAAGTAAGGTATGATTGACCTAGATTGACCTTAGATCATGATTAGATCATTTCATATTTTCGGTCGGTCATTTTATAAGCATAAAATTCTATTCTTTCGACTAGCCCTAGCACTGGCTCGACCAGTCCTAGAATTTCCTCGACCAGTTCAGGATTTGTTATGAATTTTCAGAATTTTTCTGTTGGTCTATGAACAGCCCTGGAAACTAGCCGACCAATCATGTGAATAGTGCTCGACCAGTCGTGCAATGCTTGACTCATTTTTTAGAGAGTAATCTGGACTTACACGACCAGTCATGTGGTGTCCACGACTAGTCGTGGAACCCATAAGGCCAGTCGTGTAACTGAAAAATCTTATCGCACCAAAATTTTTGAAAATCTATTTAAATAAGACCAGTCGTAGCTATTCAAAGGCTAGTCGTGCGAACCGATTTTTCACATATAAATATAGCTCGAATTTCAGAGTTTTTTATTCAATTCTTATCATTCTTAAGCAATCAATCTGAGATTATTTTAAACACATTCTAGGCTATTTTGTGCATATTTAAGATTCTTTAAAGTAGCTCTTGTATTTTGATTTTGATTCTCTATTCCATTCTTATATTGAAAAGGGATATTTGATTTACCCTTTCATGATATCAAAATCAAAGCAAAGCCCTTGCTAATTTAATTAAAAATCATCTAGACTTAGAACCTTATACACTTGTGAGACTAAACATTGAACATCTACGTCGTCATCAAGTTGGTTCTACCATGCTGCTTCAGAATATTCATACAGATAAGAATTTTACTTTTTCTGTAATTTAATTCTTTTTTGGTTTGTGAGATTGTTCTAGAAAATCTATGTTTGTGGTTTATCTGAGGTGATCCAGAAAACTCAAAGCATGGGGTTTTTGAATTGTGTAAGCCCACTTGAAAGACACAATTGTGAAGGTTTTAGGTGAACCTTGAAAAACCTGTTTTGGAATAGTGAACGCTAATATCCCGAGGGAGTGGATATTAGGAGTGGAGTAGTCGTGTGGCTGTTGTTTAACAGTTGGTGTACACACAAGCAAACCACTATAATTCTTTGTGTTTGGTGGATGTGTAGTTTATTTCTTTATCTTTTATGGTTTAAGACTGTGGGATGTATTTGTGGATGTGAATGTTGTAATCTTTACATTTCAGCATTGTGTAGTGAATGTTGTAATAGATTAGTTTCTATTTCTTTCATATCCTCTTCAGTTTGAGTTTTTGATACTCACTCACGTTCTACTAAGGTTGTCCTGCCATAAACCATTGGTTTTTTGTGTTAGGTTGTCCTTAGAACGAAGTTTGTATTAACCTCTCAATACTTAATTTTTGAGGTTATTATTTTCTTTGGTTAATTGCATTTATTTGGCTATCTTGTTATTTTTATTCCGCTTATTGTTTTTATTTGGCATAGTCCTATTCATCCCTCCCTCTAGGACATTTTCCTCGGCCTTTTCAATCACCCATTAAACATCAAGAAAACAATGCATGATTATATTATGAATGATAATATGTATTAACAACCATCATATTTTCCCACCTATGATCCATATGACTATGTTGGTGGAAACATCAAAATTAGGACGATGAACCAACAACTTGTTATAATGATTATTCTTTTGGATCTCCCACCTTTGAAATCCAACCAGAATCGATCCAGGAGAAGTCACTTTAAATAACACAAACTCTTCTGCGGACATGAGGAAATTATTAGAAGAGCTTGAATCACGCCTCGATAGGTTAATAGAGGCTAGTGTAGCCTAGCCTCAACCCAATCCAAAAACATAATTTGAGGAATGAACATTAGAAGGGCTTGTAGCATGCCTCGATAAGCTAATGGAGGCTCATTTACTCCTGTGAGACCCATATTCTAACCCGTACTATTCCATAGGATCCCGCGGTCCTTTCGGTCGAATTCTGGTGACCCGCGGTGCGTAGATAACATTTGCACGTTCTTTTGAATCACATCCTATAAACCCGAACTGACTCAACTCAAAACCTATGTCATTGCAACCTCGTCATCACCGCGGTTTCAACGTCGCGTCTCATGTGTCAATGCGACCCTTAGATCATGAGATGTAGCTCACGCATTATAATAGCTATGGACCGCACATTTACGGGACCCATGTATCACAATGGCACTATTTTCTAGGTTATCATGGGGTGATGTTATCACCCCATGCCAAGTAATAAATGCTTACAAGCAATTATGGCATTTATTTTCCCCATGAGTCAACACTAGCATTTATGGCCTTACATGAATTAATTACTCTCTCTCTCTCTCCTTCCTCATTTTCATCTCCCCTAGCAACTAAGAAGCCATGGACGTCCCAACCCATCTCCATGGCCAACCCTCTCACCTTAGATCCCCTTCAATCCTTCCATTAGAAGCTCATCTCCACCGTTGAAGGAGCCTCATTAGAGTTTTGGAGCGCTACGGAGGGAAAAAAAAAAGAAGGAAGGTGGGTGCATCTTTAGGATAGATTTCTCCATTTTTATGATGTGGGTGCTTCTCTCTCTTTCTCTCTTCCCCTCTCTCTCTATTCCCCTCTCTTTTTCCCTGATGGACATGGCCCACTGATGATGCATGTACTATATCTAGACCATCCATCCAGTGGGATGCCACTGTCCAGCGAACAGCCCCATTGCTGCCCATTTTTAGGCCTGTGTGGCCAATCGGTCACACAGGCTCGGATGGAGAGAAAAACACAAATATTAGCTTGACTTCCAAACTCAGTGGGCCATTGCGTGGACCCCACTTTGATGTATATACTCCATACACATAGTCCAACGAGTGGACTGTATTGTTGGCCGTGTGGGCCTGCATGACCGGCTGGTCATGTAGGGCTGTTTGGATGTAGGGAAATCGCAAACATCAGTTTGATTTTCCTACTGGAATGGGGTGGCCCACTGGCATGGACCCCACCTTATGGTATATGTATGGGGATGTAGCCACAGCGTCTATCAGCATTGTGGCCAGATCCAACAAGGACAGGTGGGCCATGACCAGCCAGGAGCTACTGGACGGTTACCGCTTAGACCGTCTAGCAGGTCTGAATGGAGAAGAAAAAAAATCTCGGCTTAATCCCAAATGAGTGGGCCACACTGCCGTGGACCCACCTTGATGTGTGTATTCGATATCCTCAGCCGTTCATCTGCATGGGCCAGATCCCATGTTTTGTGGGCTGCACCAGCAGCAATAAAGGTGTCCAGACTGCTGACCGTCTGGACGGTAGG
Organism: Magnolia kwangsiensis; assembly: GCA_037074715.1. Classification (NCBI taxonomy): domain Eukaryota; kingdom Viridiplantae; phylum Streptophyta; class Magnoliopsida; order Magnoliales; family Magnoliaceae; genus Magnolia; species Magnolia kwangsiensis. The sequence goes on from CM073578.1 coordinate 79,620,953, forward strand.
ACAAAACAGATATCATCCTGATTCCAGCGCTGGTGGGCCACATGCATGTACCCCACCTTGATGTGTGCAGTACACCCACACCATCCATCCATTCTTTCCATATCATACAGGACCATGGGCCCCATTTTTGAAGCAGATCTAATGCCCAGATGGGCAGATCCAATGGTCCAATATCAGGCTGATCCACCTGTTGCTGGACTGACGTCCAGCAACTGTCGGGTCTACTGTGTGAATTGGATTTAATCCACTCCATCCATCCAGCGTGTGGCCCACACATGTGGACCCACCTTTGTATATGTGTTTCAGACCAAACCACACTGTCCGTCTATTATGGGTCCGGATGCAGCTGCTGCTGCTGCACTGATGCAGTAAGTTCCATGGTTCCATCATGAGGTATGGGTTATATCCCAGCTGTTCGTCCAAGGGTGGGACCCACCTTGATATATATGTTATATATCCACTCCGTCCACCTGCCAAGATGGTGGTGTGGAACCCCACATCAATGTACGCGTTCCATCCGAGCCATGTGGGGCCAACCATGATGTCTGTGATTCATATCCACACCATCCACCGTCCAGCCATGGATGGTGGGACCCACTGATATAAGTGTTTCTTCCACGCCATTCACACCTGGAAGTGGAACCCACGCTTGATGTATGAGGATGATCAGGTTGTCCATATGGACTGCCATGGAGACGGTGGTGTGTGCTTTTTTTTTATGCCGAATAGGACATTTGCATGTGTGCTTGATGTATTCCCTTCTCCCTTATAATTGTTCATGGTCATTGAACTGGTAGTTCTTGATAGTATGGTCCACCTAGATTGGGCCCACTCTAATATATGCATGAGGTATATCTCTCCTTTTTTATTTTTTTAATCTACTGTATACTTGTATACTGTAAGTTTTTCTTTTGTCTTGTTAGGATGCATATGACCTTTGAACCTATACCTGATTTTTTTGTTGGAATTTGAGCCATCCTTAGGCATCTATGGTGGACTCCACGTTCAGATATGTGCGGGCCACCATGTGAAATTCATGGCCCATCCTAATACCTGGAAAACTAGTGTTTATAAGTAGGATGGGGATGATTCTCTAGAAATTTCTATGCAGGAATTTCAACGGGTCATGTTCAGCCTTATGCCAAAAATTGTGTATGCAAATCCGTCGAAGCCCACTATGGGGGATGTTTCTTTCACATGTCAGAGTATTAGTATGCCCAATGACTCCATCTAGAATGGATCCCAAGTGTTTGAAAATAGGGCACAAAAATGGGACAAATCCACTTCTGAACTGCATGTCTGATTTTTTAAGTTTTAAACCAACTTTGGGCGTCCGAACTGGACCCCACATATAAGATATGAGTGAAACACCACTTGAAACTTTCAAAATATACCACTGAATAGAGAAATAATATTTTAATTAGGTTAAAGAAGAGCCCACACAATTGGAGAGTGGATCTCAAAGTGGTGCTAGGCATAGCTGTGAAGGAAATTTTGCGCAAAAAATTCAAATGCCCGTGTTTGGCCTTGTGCCAAATATCATACGTGTACATCCAGCAGACTGAACCATTTGGGTTTTGAAGTAAAAACATAGGGTTACCTAGGGCACCTAATGACATTCCAAACAGCAGCCCCACCTAATCGTGGGACACGCCTAAAAATGCCCAAAAGTCATTTCTGAACAGATTTTCTGCACCACTCCCAAGCACCATTGTTTGGGCCTTCACAGAAATTTATGCATACATGATCATGGAGGGATGCCTCATGGGTTTTGGTACTCATACATAAAACTATAATGTAAAAAATTTTCCTTCATCATAAGTGGGCCCCACGTAGTTTTAAACCTATTTGATAGAAATTTTATATGGAGTCCACCACCGTCCCAAAGAACTTAATAGAGTATCTAAATCCTATATATGAACCCTCAGGTCGAGGTGTGCCCAAAATCTTGAGTGGGCCTTTTTTCTTATGGGTTGTATCTTTGCCTAGTAAGGCTCACCTTGTGTATGTCTTAAAAGGACTATTGCTAAACCCTACGATTTGAGTGGTAGACATCCCATGCTATCCATCCGTTTACCAGATTGTGTATGGGCCGTGGACCCCGTTATGAGTTAGATTCCATATTCCAATTGGGTCGTACCATGTTAAATTTACCATATTCATGACGGCCACATTGGTGAGGCCATTTATGATGTGCATGGGGCCCATTTGTTATATGAATGTCTGCCCATTGTAAAGTTGTGAGGCCCACCATGATGCATTGTATTCGCACTGTCTGTCCATTCGATGGACGTGTGGTCTGCTTTAATATATGATTTCATCCACGCCGTCTAGGGACGAGGGACCACCATGATGTATGCCTTATCCACACTGACCGTGGGACGTGTGACCCACCTGAAGTATGCATACTATATTCACACCGACTATCTAGTGGGGGCCCATTTGCTACATGTGCAAGGCCCACCTATTGTGCATTGGTGCGACCCATTCAATTGGCCAATTGTATCGGCCCATTTGAATCGACCCATTTGCTCGGCCTATTTAATGTATATGAGGCCAAGTATCGAGGCCGATTTCGAGTGTTGATTCCGATTGTTAAGGCCGATTTCGAATGCCGAAGCCGATTGTCGAGACTTATATGATGTATACGCGACCCGTAGTTAAGGCCTATTATGATGTTATTCAGCCCATGTTTCAGGCCTAATGTGATGAATATGAGGTCTATGTAATGAGGCCCATTGTGATGTATTTAAGGCCCATGGGCGGCAAGGCCCATGGTGATGTATTCGTAGCTCATGACAAGGCCCATTGTGATGTATATAAGGCCCATGACGCATGGCTTATTTGATGTATTCGAGACCCATATGTAGGGCCCACATGTCATGTATTTGGGGCCCATGAGCAGGGCCCACGGCCTCATACAAAGGCCTAATATACAACACAATGGGCATTACTTATGTTTGATTCTATGTGGGCCATTCCTTTGGGGCAATGTTGGTTAAATGTCCACATTGTCGAGGCCAATCGTTGATACCGATTATGAGTATGTGACAGCATAGCATCATGATACATGCCCATACGCATCATCTGCATGTTTGTTATGCGATGTGATTGACCATTGCATATGTCATTGGGTAGGATGATATGAGACTCCCTGATAGGTGGAGGTTATCTCATATAAGCGCACGGCATGCACAGGATTGATGCATGACTGGATTGTATGACTCATGCATCTTGCATTGTGTTGTGATTACTATACGCCCTAGCGACATCAGGGTCGTAGCCTCCACAGGCATGTCGTGGATGGCCAGACGGGACACTGAAAATTTGTTCTAGCAATGAGCTGCCATAGATGACCATGGGTGAAAATCCCTAAACCCTCTCGATACCAGAGGATGCCCCAATGTCGAGACCAAGTGGATACATGAGCGGCCGAGTGCCAAATACCAGGAAGTCATGTCTCTCACTGTGTCGTGGTCGGTTGGGAGGGGGTGTGGCCTTACCTGCCTGAGGGTAGGGGACATAGCTAGGATGAGTTTGACTCGCTCGTAAATGGGTCCACTATCAACATGTCGGATAAGTATTGGCAGACTATTGGTCAGGCAGATAGTGAGGTTTCTTATGCTCACTTGGACTGTACTGCTGGGAGGGGGAAGTGCCATTTAGAGTGTACTAAACCCCGGTGATGATCCCAGAGAGGAACTATACTGATATGTGGACTATTGAGCAGGAGTTGCATACTTATTCATCCATTCATTCACTCTCCACTTGGGCTGGTGGTGCATAACTATTTGTTACGTGTGCCTTCGCAATGGCTAGGATTTCGGTTGGGGCGTGCAACTAACCTGAGATCAGGAGTTTACTACATTGAGTCCGACTATCTAAATTTAGGTATGGGACTGGTTTGGATAGAAGTCCCTTGTGATTAACCCCATAACCTGTGATAATACGTACTATCATCCCGACTTCACACTCCAATATGGTCATTCCATTCGCATCGCATATTGCATGATATTCACGGCATACGACATTTTGGGTTATTTTGTTTGTGCATTTATATGGTCTAGGTACGGTTGACGCTATTTGTGTTACTCATCAGGAATATATATTACATTGCATCCTCTGCATCTGATATTTGGCTATCTATGATTTCTCATTTGCATAGTTGATTTGTATTGCGCATTCTAATATTGTATGACTCATGGACTTGTCGATATTTTCGCTTATTCTGTTATCGTATGATTTGTGATCTTGTCAGTATTTCTATTTACTCTGATAATTTCTGATCTTATCAGTATTTCTACTTATTTCGAAATTGTACGATTTATGGATTACCAGTATTTCTGGTATTGTATGATTATGGCATTGTATTGAATACTTGGCACTTACCTTGTGCACACACTTACACTACCCTCTAAGCTTGCTATAAGCTTATGCACGATAGATGCGTGCAGGTGATATTAGGTTACAGCAGTGTTGAGCTTGGAGCGTACAACAATCTTCTGGAGCTTGATTTTATTTATGTATTTCCTTCCAACATTGTACTCAACTGACTATATTAGTGGATATGTGATGATAATGTTGCCTTTGTGAATTGGGTAATCTTGTGGTTATGCTTATTATGAGTTAATGTACATTGAGAAAAAGAATCCTCCTTATAACATCCCAGGATCGAAATCTGGCATATAAATGCTAGAAGCCGAGAATGGGGTACTATGGAGGCTGTCGGCACCAGATTTGGCGATTGGGATTCCTGTGAATTCGATTTTCTGGTTTGGGGGGTGACAACTCTAGCCTCAACCAAGTCTAAAAATACAATGTGAGGAAAGTGATCCTAAATCGCTTTTGAAGAACTCTGGAATTTGAAATGAAGAGTTAGATTCCATTAATGAGCATATGGTTCAATTTCTCCAAGAGTCGTTCTCGATGACTGTCCAAAGGAATGGTTAAGAGACGTGGGTGTCTTTCAAATATAATGATAGTGACACACTTCATTCACATGATACACATGATTTTAATGATGAGGTAGAGGTTAGTTTATTCGAACGTCAACCCAATTTAGGAATAGAATGTGAAGAAAGTGGTCCCATCCCAAGTGTGTACTACACAGAATCAGAAGATGATGAGTATTGGGATGACGATCATGAACAAATTCCACTGAAATCAATCTCAAGTTTGGCCCAGGTCAAGGATCAAGAGCTTCAGGAGGTTGTCGACCAAAGTGATCTACTCCACATATTTGACATAGCCAATTTAAATGTGAAGGATGCGCCCCTTATGACCGACCCTTCTAACTCTTGTGAGACATGTTTGGACCACTCTCCTAAATTGAATGATGATATGATTCGGGAGAGGGACAAGTTGTTCGATATGACTTTAGAATTTGAAACCACCTAGTTGAGGCCACCATCTAAGCTGTATACTTTAGACAATTCAATGCCTCTACTGAGTAACTTCAATGAACAGAGTGTTCACATCAATGCTTCCCCTATTGATTTTCAATCTATCTGTGCAGGACAAGAGTAAGAGAGCATGCGTCCATCCACTTTCAGAGATGATGGAATCCTTGGGTAGATCATCACAAACTTCAATGTAGAAAATAAGTCACTCTCAACTAAATTTCACAACTCTTTGAACAATTAATTGGCACACTTTGTAGATTCAAACGATCCCATGATACAAGACATGGTGAATGCCTTGCAAGATAATACCTTGGTAGTTATTGCTAATCGAGAGAACCCTTATTCTGAAGCTCCTCCATCCTCAAATCTTGAATGTCTATCATTAAAGGAGGAGCTAAAAATTGAACTGGAGTCTAAAACTTCAGAATCTGTTGAGACTACATCATCTGCAGAGAATTCTTCTAAATTTTATCTACTTATAGTCTTTGATTCACCATGGAGTACTAACATTGAAACTTTTTTCTGTCACAGGTGAATCATATATACTTTGGATACCTCAAGCGATTCAATGACAATTTTTTGTTGAGGTCCGTAAATTTCTTTGGTAATTCATGCTCCAGGGCATCCAAGCCTATTGTAAAAATGACTTTTGGGTGATCTTGTTGAGAAACCTACTAAGAAATTTATTACGAACTTGGCCGGAGGAGGAACCTTGCAGCATGACTGAGTAGCTTTTTCCCTGCTTTCATAGAACTAGGGCAGTTTGCTTTTTATCGTTCTAGGATAGTCTGCTTTATACTGTTAAGATAGTTTACTTTTTAGTTACTCTAGGATAGTTTGCTTTTTGTTGGTTTCACTCTTGTGTTGACCCATTTTCATGCTAAGATCTCTTTGAAAAAAGCCTCTTAACTCCATCAGGTATTATCCTTCCATCACTTCTCCTTCAATTTCATTGCCTCATGTGCATTACATGCTTATATCTTTTACATTGAGAACAATATATATTTTAGGTTAGGGATGGGAGATTATGTTACCTAATTAGTGTTTTATCAGTCTTGAGCAAAAATTATAAAATTTTAAAAAAAAAATCTAAAAATTCTTATAAATTCGAGTGATTTTGAAGGATAGTCATGATTTAAGAGGTATAGGATACGTAATGTTGGTGATTTATGACTCTTGAATTTAGTTGACTGTTAGATTTCACAGTTAAGTTCGAATTATTAATCCATGATTAGAAGTTTTAAACATTGATTGAGTCATGATTTCACATGTCACACCTAGCTTACACATTAAAGCTTCAGTTCAATATTGAATTATTAACCTAGTAGATATCACGCCCCAAACTCAAAAATTGAACTCAACAAATTTCCGATCGCCAAATCTAGAGCCGACAACCTCCGTAGTACCCCATTCTCGGCTCCTAGTGCACATACGCCAAATTCCGATCCTGGGATCCTACAAGGAGGATTTTTCAACATACATTTATCTCATAAGAAGCATAACCATAAGTTTACCCAATTCACAAAGGTAACATCATCATCACATATCCACTAATATAAATATTGAATACAGTGTTAAAATGGAAATACATATGTCAAAAATCAAAGCTCCAAAAGTCTGCTGCACACTCCAAGCTCAACATTACTGCGACTTAACGCCACATGTATGCATTTATCGTGCATAAGATTATAGAAAGGTTAAAGGGTGGTGAAAGTGTGTGCACAAGGTAAGTACCAAGTATGCAATACAATGCCATAAATCATACAATATTGGAATAAGCATAAATACTAATAAGATTATGAATCATACAATATCAGAGTATGCCGAAATACATTGGTAAGTTCATGAGTGCCATCAGTTGTACCAAGGCTATGTGATGCAAGGCGTGAATGCTAACGGCTATATCAATGTAGAAACATGTTAACCCAAAATGTTAAATGTTGCGGATGCAATGCAATATGCAATGCGAATGAAATGACCAAGCTAGAGTGAAGTCAGGATGATAGTACATAGTATCGCAGGCTATGGGGTCCATCACAAGGGACTTCTATCCAAACCACTCCTAAACCTAAATTTGGATAACCAGACTCAATGTAGTAGACTCTTGATCTCGGGTTAGTCATGCACCCCAACTGAAATCCTTATTATTTCGAAGGTATACAATAATTAGTTGTACACCACTAGCCCGAGTAGATAATGAATGAATGAATGAATGAGTATGCAACTCCTACTCAATAAGTCCACATATCAGTACGGTTCCTCTGTGAAAAATTACCGGGGTCTAGTACACTCCAAACCAGATTGTCGCCCCATCGGGCGCAATAAGGTGAGTGAAAGAGACCTCACCATCCACCTACCAATATTGCACCTGGCTCATCGATAGCGGACCCATTCCTTGAGCTGGTCAAACTCAACCTAGCTTTACCCCCTCCTCTCAGGCAGGTAAGGTCGCACCCCCTTCCAACTGACCACGACACAGTGAGAGACGTAGCTTAACGGTATATGGCCCTCATGCACTCATGCATCCACTCAGTCTAGACGTTAGAGCACCCCATGTAGAATAGATTTCGGTGTCCCATCTGGCCATCCACGATATACCTGTGGAGGCTACAGCCCTGATGTCGCTAGGGCGTACGGTGGTCATATCATGAAATGCGAGATGCATGAGTTATATCATCCAGTCATGCATCAAACCTGCGCGTACCGCACACTCATGTGTGGTAACTCTCCCTATCAGGGAGTCCCATGATAATCTGCCCAATTTCATGTGCTATGATCAATCACTCCTCATATCAAGCATACATATGATGCGCATGGGCATGGATCGTGAAGTTATATTAAGCGTGTTATAAGATGATGGTGTACTCTCCTCATATTAAGGATGGGCTTAGACAGCCTACTCATAACAAGAATGGGCCTCACAATGGATCCAAGGAAAGGTCACAATGTGTACATCTAACCATGATTGCTCATCAATGTAGACATTTAACCAACATCGCTCCAGAGCAGTGGCCCACCTAAATATCATTACATACATTATAGTGAAATCACACATTACATCGGTCAGCACTTCATCGCATTGGGCCTCACTTAAGGGCCACATATACACCACATCGAGCCTTACCATATGGGCTACAAATATATCACAATAGGCCTTATCAACTGGGACACAAATACATAACAAGTGAGCCCTACACATGGCCCTCAAATACATCATAATGAGCCACCTCACATGGGCTGAAAATATGTCACAACGGGCCACAACATATGGGTTTGAAATGCATCTCAATGGGTGATGACCCATGAGCCTTAGTACATCACAATGGGCCGCACCCATGGGCCATCATATACATCAAGTGGGCCACATCAATGGGCCATCATATATATCAAGTGGGACGCATCAATGGGCCTCCAATACATCAAATCATATCGCATCATGTGGGCCTCAATTACATCAAATTGGGCTCCATGACATGGGTCTATACACATCACAATGGGTCACATTAATGGGTCGTACCAATGGTCCTCATATACAACAAGTGGGCCGCATTAATGGGCCATACCAATGGGCCTCATATACAACAAGTGGGCGACATCAATGGGCCGCACCAATGGGCCTCATATACATTGAGTGGGCCGCATTAATGGGCCGCACCAATGGGCCTCATATACAACAAGTGGGCCGCATTAATGGGCCGCACCAATGGGCCTTATAGATGGGCTACAAATATATTAAGGTAGGCCTCACAGATGGGCCACAAGTATATCAAAGTGGGCCTCTCGAATGGGCCACAAATTACATCAAGGTGGGCCTCATAGATGGGCCACAAGTGGGAGCTTGGATTACATCTAAAATCATTTCAATAGTTGCAGGTGTAACATGTATATCACTGTATACCATCATTCTATGGGGCACATGGCACTCTAATGATGATCGGCACCACCCACACATTGTTTATGTAAATCAGCACTATCCAAATACTGGATAGCACCGTCTAAACATAGTCCAGGTAAATCAGCACTATCCAAACATTATCCAGGTAAATCAACACCATCCAAACATTATCCAGGTAAATCAATACCGTCCAAACACTGTCCATGTAAATTTGCATCTGTCAGACATTGTCCAGCACCATCCAAACACTCTGGACGGTGTGGATATGGAACATATATCGAGGTGGGTTCCATAGCACTGTCCGAAGGTGGTCCAGCACCATCCAGACATTCTGGACTGTGTGGATCAAAATATACATCATGGCTGGCCCCACATCTACTAAAACAGATGGATGGTGTGGGCCCACAGAACCTAGTGACGAGATGCAGTAGGGCTATTGGGACCCATAGAACTTGGGACGTCATGTGGCAGTGGGTCCCACCTAGAAAAATAGATGGATGGTCTGGGTATGAAATAAATACATTAGGGTGTGTACCACCATCCAGCAGCTGGATGGTGGATACAACACATACCTCAAAGTGGGTCCCACAGCTGGACAGTGTGGGTATAAAACATATACATCAGTGTGGCCCACGCACCGTTCAGACGTTCTGGACAGTGTGGAGAAAGAAGTACATTGATGATTAGATCCATGAGAAGTTCAGAGATCTAACAAATCTCTTCTTACCAATTAGATAGGATAGGACTCTGATTCCAGTTGTGTCCTTTAATCATTGCAAGGTAGTTTCCCAATTGCTACAAGTGGATCCTTAGTACCCTAGTTCCCACCTTTAATTTTATTAATTATAATTGTCTAATTCACCATTACTCTCTCAATTATTTTATAATTAGGTTTCCATCTTCTTCTAGTTCTAGTTCTACTTACTTTTAGATTACGTACAAGATTCACTCCCTGTGGATTCGACCTCGATCTTACCGAGATTATTACTACATCACGACCCTACACTTAGGGTTATGAACAACAAGCTCATTATAAAAGTGCTATGTGTGGGGCCCATTGCTGTGTGTATGGCATCCAACCTTAAGTTGTAGTGTTTCACTCTACATAGTACATCTTAATAGAATTGAGCAGGTGAGAATAGGATTTCCTGGAGACTTGGTCCCAGTGAACTGATTCTGTGGGGCCCATTGTAAGTATGCATTTTATTCATGCAATCCATCCATTTTGCTAAATCATTTTAGGGTGTGGGCCTAAAAATGAATTATATCCAAAACTCAAGTGGACCACACCATAAGAAATAGTGGGGATAATGAGAAACCTTCTTGGGGTCCACTGTGATGTTTATTTGTCACTCAACAGTTCATAACGACACACAAACTTAGATGAAGGGAAAACACAAATATAAGCTTGATCTAAAAATATTATAGCTTCTAAGAAGTCTTAGAAAATAGGCATTCAGCTCACACTATTTGTGCAAGGTCATCGCATCGGAGCATTGCGTATAAGGTATTTGATCTTGAAGTTGAAGCATTGACACCACATCAACATCATGGTTGGGAGAGAAATTAAGGAGAAGATTCAAGAACAGGTGAGATTTAAAGAAACGACTCAAGAACAATGCATCAATGATGTTCAAATTGACAAGTGTCATTGAGTGAGTTCATACTCTCTTTTCTAATGTAAGATTAAGGGTAAAAGTTTATGACCAAAACTCGAATAGGTTTTTATGTAAGTCGTAGGCTCTTGTGTAGGGTCGAATTCACCAGACACGGGTGCATATGTGTTAGTCTTTATATGAGCCTCCACTAGGAGTAAACGTATGTCCTTGGATTAGGACCTAGGTTGTTGGTTGGCCTATAGAAAACTAGTTAAAGTCTCTTGCGAGATCCTCCGGTGGGAGTGTACGTCAGCAAGTTCTTGTATAGGATTGAGGTTCGTAGAAAGTCTATAGAATATCGTGTAAAGTCTCTTGTAGGAGTCAGTCCTTATGTATGATTGTAAAGGTTAGAGATGAACCTAGTTTAAAACCTTCGATAGTGAAATCCAATACACTCATGGGTTGAGTGTGTCCGCTCGGAGTAAAGTAGAGAAACTAAACCACTATACATGCTTGTGTTTGGGATTGTATTTGAGTACTTATTTAATTATGTTTATGTGTTGAATGTTTAATTATATGTATGCATGATTAGATGAATGCTAGGAGTTAATATGTAGCACATCTCACAGACACATGTACACTATCATGTTTATAAACTAGTTACTTGAATGATGTTTCATTTGTGGTCTATGTTATTGAACCCTATTGGCTTGGAAGTTGTTCACTTGTACCCTAAGTGCAAGGTTGCAAAGTAGTAATAACTCGGTGAGATCGAGGTCGAACCCATAGAGACTGAATATGTGTGATTTTATGAGTTACCTTAGATTTAGAATCAATAACATAACTTAAAACTATAATTGGAAGATGTGGTTATGAATTGAAATATCAATATAATGGAAAAACTAAAGCGCCAAGGATCCACTTGTAGCCATATTAACGCATCATTATTTGATCCAATCAATACTTCAACTGGAATTAAAGCCCTAATTTATCCAGTTGGATGATGGATCAGTTAAAACATCATAAACAATTCCAAGATAAATCTAGACATTCACAGTAACAATCTATGTATAACAGTCTTATTAAATTGATTGTAGAGAGTTCAAAGCATCTACCATGCCCATAGTCAATGATAGATCAAGGAATTCTACTAATCAAATAATCACAAATAGATAAGAAAGCATTCATGAAATTCTTAAGCATCCACCATACCCAGAGTGGACGATAGATCAAAGTAAATTCAAAAATACCTCTATATCGAATCATAAACTATGAAATATCCAACATGAAGATCATAAAACTTGAATTAAAGTAAGAATAACATTAAAATAAACTACAAGCTTCACCTCTTAGATCTAACTAAAATATTAGCCAATCCTAGACATGATTGAAACTAAACTTTCAAACAAAATCATAAATACCAACTAGAAGAAGAAGATTGGAGAAGAATAAGGGACTCCTTGAGCTTCCACCACTTTTGCATTACTCTTCTAACCCTAATTCATGCTTAGGAGGACCTAAAATACTACTATTTATAGGCTTTTCCAGAACCGACTTCAATTTACGCAGTTTTACACAGCCTTGATGGCGCCTTCGATGGGACTTCGATGACATTGAAGCCCCTATCTTCGAGTTCAATTTAAATTTGAAAACTGATAACAACCATCTGTGTAGGTCCTTCAATGAGATTGTTCGATCTTCAATGGCATCGAACTGACTTCTATGTTATCGAACATGTGCTCGAAGGGATCAAGAATCGTCCAAAATAATCCAATAAGCTTATCTCATAGAATATCAGGCATAGGATGTGGGATATGATTGAGGATTCACCTAAGCATCATTTTCACCAAAAACCCTCTCAAATGCCTAAAGATCATATCCCCTTTATAAAGAAATTAAATTCTAACAATCATAAAACAAGCAAAAATGGTTAGTCTTCAGTAGCACCGAATTTAGGTTCGGTCATACTGAATTAAACTAGAAATCTGCTAGACAGACTTGGGAACTTTCAGTCACACTTTAGTGAGACCAAAGGAGGCACTCAGTTGTCGCCGAATTACCTGGAATTTTGCCTTAGCCCGCTGTTCTATTTTAGCCATTTTCGGTCAAAATGAAGGTGGGTTCGGTCTAAAGCTAATACAAGAATAGTCAATTTAAGCTCTTATGGCTTAAGGGATAATCAATAAAAGGTTTACCTATTATGTTTAAGATTATCTAAAAGTTTAGGTTGTTTTAGGTCAAGGGTTAGGGTCACTAAGGCATCGCATTTACCTGTTCTTTGGTCCTTGATAATCCACCTTCACTATGTCTTTGATATTCAGCTTTCAGGGGCCTAACAGACTATAATGTCTCAGGAAAATCCATACGAAGACCTGAGTACCACCTCAGGCAGAAATCACTAAGGACCGAATACTTTAGAAATTAGACAAAAATTTATAAGTGTTAAACTAAATAATCAGTGGAATTAGCTTGAACCACTTTGTATATAAACTGCAAGACCCAAAACCATTAGGATCGTCAACTCAACATTACCTTAAGACCTAATAGCGATCTCAAAACCCAGTTATTCTCGGGAGCACATTGAAACTCCATATCGGACCTGGACCGCACGTCAAAAGTTTGATTACCGCAAAACTATACAGTTATAACCACCTTACTGGGCTTGACAACCATCATAGGAATCTATCCAGAAATGCACAACTTGAGCTCGGAGCGAAGTGTGTGAGAAATGTGAATATCTTTAGAAAATAAACTCAAACTTAAGTCAATTGGGTCGTTCGCTTACAGGCCAAATTTAAGGTTTTAGACTGTTAGATTCTGACCCAACTACACCCTTGGATCAGGAAAATTTCCCTACATAAGTCAGTGTACTTGTGGCCATGATCGAGTGACGATGACCATTGAACTGAAACTGGTCCTCCACGGTCGATCCACTAATCCGATCAAACTTAAATCTTAACCTGTCATAGATCCACTGTTAGGGAACTTTCTCTGGACCGTGTATAGAAAAGAGACCTCCAGATGAGCCCCGTTGGCCCGAAACAATCAACTTTTGTATACCATGGCCTTGGGGCCATTGCCATAAGTTCTAGGCCTATATAAGGGCCTAAACCCACCCCATTTCTATTCCATACAATTTTCTCCAAACCCTAGAAGAGAGAAGAGAGAAAAGAGAAGGAAAGAGTGAGGAGAATGGAGAGAGAGTAAGAGATACTGGGATTCGTTCCCACCACTCCACGTGCCGAATCATCCCTCCTGTATCGCTACACCGTCAAATCTAAATCCATTTTTGACTAAGAAATCCTAACACTAATCGGTTTTAGGGATCCAAATGGAGGAATTGGTGAAATAGCTAACCTATTTCATGGTTTAGGTAGTCGTTGTGCCATAGACGAAGGCGTAGTATACAAACCGAGTTCGTAATCGGTGTATCAGTGAAAGGTGCAGACTATAAATGCTTAGATTATGGTTTTAAAGGCTTTCAATGTTAGCAATGATTTATGTCTGACTTGATTACTACCATATGATCGTAGTTATGATGTATCTGATAAACTATACATGTATGTGTACTATGTAGATATAAAGTACATTTTATGTGTTTGTTGAAATGTTTGAATGAAAGTGAAATTATGATTTATGTTGGCCATGCCTATTAACCTAGAATACATGTTTGTTGTATGTGTGACAACTCCTTTATGAAAGGATTTGTCATAATATATGCTATAACTAGATTAGTTCATGTATGTGGTATTATGTAGCCTAAGTGTTTGATAAATAATCTGAATGAGTGTGAAATCCTGATTCGTGTTTGTTGTATGTATGACAATCCTCTTATGAAAGGATTTACCATAATATATGCCGTAACTAATGCAGTCTGTGTATAAAGTAATTTGTAGTCTAAGTGTTTGATAAAATGACTAAATGAGAAATTGCTTGATGGAATGTATTTAGTAAGGGTGTTGAGATAGGATTCTCAATTACCTTATCAGTATTTATAGTTTCCTTCATGTAATCTAAATTGTTACTACGTGATCTATGGATGAAATGCATAAGTATAATAACATGTTCAATGTGTTTATTAAATGCTCAAATGAGATTTATATTTGAATTTTTTGTTAAATGCCTATATGATTATTACATGTCTCCATATGTTGCATTTGAGTATGATTGGGACTATTACGTGGTGCAGGCAATTGGTAACAATTTCTGCTTGAGTGGCCGAATTAATCTTACCACAATTGATGTGTTTGGTGAATCTGAGTCATACAATGATTGTTGACAGTGGTACCATGTTGATTAATTCAGCGTGCGCTCGTACCAGTCGAACTTGTCTAATAAACCGATTGGCCTATTGTGTGTTTACCATGTATGGACGCTACTTCTTGAATTTAAGGTACCACTTTTCAATGTAAAACCCGATTCAATCATAGTACCATGATCTGCTAAGACTCATGAGTTGGGCATGGTGGTATAGGACACCGTAGTCGAGCTCTCGGCCTACGCTGGGGTGACAAGCCTCCCTGTAGTGACCAGTGAGCAACCTAAACTCATGAGCCGAATACGATGGTATGAGACACTGTATTCGAGCGGTCATCCTACACTAGCATAGCCCGGCTATGGTCCCCAATCGGGTTAGTGACGAGCCTTTAAAAATAGACTGCCATTTAGTAAGGCGTTGATGGTGTGAACTCAAGTGCAGAATAGGCCTACGTTGACGGTGACAAGCCTCTTCGTAACGAACTAGAGTGTAAACCCTCGAACTTGCCTATCATATGTCATTAACTAGGATTGATGACCCTAGATGGATCTTTGTTTGGGTAAATGATATAAAGGGAGTGTAACACCCCGAATTTTGGCCAATCTGGGATTTGACGTCCTTAGGCAATGGGTCAACTAAAACACCTGAAAAATCGCTCAGAACCCAATTTCATAGCCAAAGAAACCACTTAGGATTAATTCCTATGGAAATTTAGCGTAAGTTAGCTAGCGCAATGCTGGAGTAGCTGGGAAACAGTCCCTGATCACTTTAAATATGTTCTACAAGACCCAAATCGAGTAGAACGTATGACTCCATAATACTCTATAACCTCGGATCAAACTCTAAGCGGGTTTGTTCTCTGGACCACTTTGAATTCTTGTATTGGATTTAGACCACGCGTCGAAAGTCCGTTACTTCCTATCTTAGACCATTAGAACCGCCCAGCTGGACTTGACAATCATTTCGAAAATCAAGTCAAACCGATAATCACAGACTATTTCATTAAGCCCGGACTGAAGAGACCGTGAATAGGGACAGAATTGGAATTTCAAATTCAAATCTGGCACACGACTTGACACGTCAGTATTAAGCGTTCTGACCGTCAGAATTCATCCAAATTACACCCTCGGATCAGGAAAAATTTCTATTTATTATTATGAGACTTCCAGCCCTGATCTACGTGCGGTGACCGCTGAACTGAAACTGGTCCGCCACGTGCGATCTGCGAACCCTGCCGGACTGAAAACTTAATGCGCGCTAGATCTGGTACGCATGAGCTTAAGTCCGATCGCATTCGACTAGGGGACCACCAGAAAGCATCTTTTGGACCGAAACAGCCCCGATTTGGTTACCCCTCAAGTGAAACTTGTTCCCGAGTCTATTTCGGGCAAGTTTGGGCTTATAAAAGGGCTTGAAACCCTCACTCCTCTCTCCCGTCCGAATTTGCAAAAACCCTAGATTGGGAGAGAGAAAAGGTGAGAGTTTGTGAGAGAAGGTGGGAGAGCTTTTCCTGTTGCTGCTGCACGTGCTTAAGCGGCATATTCCAATCACTTTGCCGGTGATTTCTCTGCATTTGCAGGTAAGAAAATGCCCTAGAAAGTTGCTGATTTGATGCTTCTTTAGTTCCATAGTTTGTTAGTTGATAAATCTCGTAAATCAAGTTCCTTAGTCGCCGTAGACGAAGCGTATACGCTCTGTTCGAATCACTTCACCTATAGGGGAAAAGGTGCGGATATTAGACGCTTTGATTGACTGTTTCCAAAGCTTTCAATGTCATTTAATAGTAGATTCTTGACGGCAACGCCGTTTGACATGTACAACATGCTCTCCGTTTCCTGTTTCGTAAACTAACGAAGAATATGAGATTTAGGGCATTTTAGTCATTTGTAGGAAGTATAGATTTCATTCATATTTTGCTGATGTGATTGACATAATATATTGTCGCATTAGGATGTTAGGAATACGTGCATAATTAGTTTGGCGAAGAGATTCGCCTAAATGCGCACTTCGGGTCGACATACTATATGTAGACTTAAGTGTGTAGTGTATGTGTTTGTATAAATGCTTGTATTAGTATGTATTGAATTAAATGGTGTTATGAATTAGTTTGAGATTGATTTCTCAATTAATATGCTGGTGTGAATGGTTTCCTACATGTTAGCCATATGCATGATTTCAGGATATGAATGAAATGCATGTGTTTGACGATTCGCTTAAGCTGTATGTTATAACATGTGCTTGATGATTTCCTTATGAGTTACTTTGAGATTGAATTCTCAATTAATATGTTGATGGAGAGGATTTCCTATATGTTGGCGACATACTTAATTTCATTATATGTGTGAAAGACATGTGTATGATGATTTGCTTAAGTTGTATGTAATAACATGTGTTAACATGCTCTCATGGTTGTATTTCATTTCCATTACCCTTACACAACTGCTGATGTGATTCTATGATTGTTTGGGACTATGCCTAGTCCAGGCAGTCGGTAACCGAGAGAATTCGTGGTTAGCTTATCTTCGCCACGAACGACGCGTTGATGAACGCGAGTCGTGTTTGGAGCTGACGGCAGTGGTTAGGCCACGCGAAGTGTTTTATGCACTTCATGTCGTTCGACTTGAGATGCGATCGCGCTAGTCGAGCCCGTCAAGTAACCCGACTGGCCGATGTATGTTCACCTTGTATGAGTCATAACTGCTTGAACCTAGGGTACTGAACTTACCATTGTAAACCCTGTTAACCATGGTACCTTGATCCATAAAGACTCATGAGCCGGGCATGGTGGTATGGGACACCGTGGTCAAGCTGTCGGCCTACGCTGGGGCCATAAACCTCCCCGTAGTGACCAGTGAGCACCTAGTCTCGTGAGCAGATTATGGTGGTATGGGACACTATATTCTAGTTGTCGGCCTACACTGATCAGGCGACGAGTCCTTTGTAGTGACCGCGAGCGTATTCTGAGTCTACGGGAGGCGACGACCCTTCAGTAGCAGTAGAGTACAGTAGGCCTGTATTGATAAGGTGATGGGGGAGCGGAGCAACGAGTGCGTGCAACAGCCCTGGCAGCCCTTGCAGCAACCTACGAAATATACATCGTATGAGATTACTAGGAGTGACGACCCTAGACAGGATCTGTGTTGGGATTGATATAAGGGAAGTACCTTAGTTTCTCAATCCTGCTGTTCGAATGGACTAATAATAACTCAAAAATCATATCACCATAGCATTGCATGTGCCTGGAAGATGTGGAGCACTCTAGGAAGTGTGGCATGCCGCGGTCGTAAGATGTTGCCGTATGAGGGAGATCGTCGGTGAGGGCATATATCACGTCATGTCATAATTTCATTAACAACAGTATTAGGAATGTTTGATTTATTGCTTTACTATTATCGCATGATTGATTTGAGAACATGTTAATCCTTGCTCTATTATTCCACTGAGTTAGCTACTCACTCCCACGTTACGGGACGGTGTTCCTGGACACCCACCAGACCCTTTTGTGATTACAGATGATGGCGCGGCCTGCGAGGCGGAGCTGGACTTGATGATGATGAGGAGGATCCCTCCTTTATGCGTGTTCTGATTGACGGGATTACAGGGAGGTTGATTAGATACTTTGACACTTGTCATTTTATATTTTTAGCGCACTCATGTATATTCGTTTTGTCTACTTTTGGAGTATACATGTATGTATATAACCTGGTAACATATCCACACTCTGGAGGCATACAACAGTTTATATATGTTATACATATTATCACAGTCTTCCGCTTGTTAATTTAACCGTCTCTGGAGTATGATATGCTGTTCTAGCTTAATCTCACTCATGTTTAATGCGTTATCACAGACAACATTCAATCATACATATCTATGTTGCATAAATAACATTTTGAAACTCGGGAGTTGGGTTTTTGCTTGACCCCCCGATTTTCGGGATGTTATAGGGAGGTACCTTAGCTTCCCAAATCTACTATATGAATAGGTCTAATTAAGAACTTGTCTAACATGCACATGCACAGCATTGCATGTGTCTTTGGCATTGGAGTTGAGCACAGTGGGAGTGTTGCATGTGCGACCATGAGGTGATGTCACAGAGGATGTGCAGGCGAGGACATACATCATTAATACATTTCATACTTACATTAATCAAAGTACTTAGGAATGCTTGTTGTATTTCTTTATCATTACTGCTTGACTAAATTGATAACATGTTAACCTTCACCTATAACTCCACTGAGTTGATCACTCATTCCCACTCTAAGATGGTGTTTTAAAACACCAACCAGACCCTGTTTTAGTTTCAGGTGATGTCGAGGCATAAGAGTTGGAGTCAACCTTCTGCGACAATGATGAGGAATTCTCCTACATGCAACTTTCTAGTAAGTCTATGTAGACCTAGAGTTATGTCACAGGTATCGTAGGGATACGGACTAGTTGAACATTACACCTTATCATTTTGTACTTTTTGGAGTTATACATGTAATTATTTAACTTGGTGACATTCATACTTTGGGGACTTACAATCACTAATCACTTATATGCTATATATACTTATCACAGTCTTCCTCTTACGTAACTTAACTGTCTCCACAGTATGATATGTTGATTTGGTATAATCTCATCCATGTTTAATGCACTAATATGAACAACATTCAATCATCATTATCTATGTTTCATAAGTGATGCGTTGGAACTCGGGAGTTAAGCTTCTGCTCGACCCCTAATTTTCAGGGCGTTACACTGACTACATGATACAAGGACTCACATGATCGACAAATAAGGTGCATAAATTAGTGCACTAACAAAGCTAGGGTCACTTATCTCACATTAAGGTTTTGTGTTAGGCGAAAGTTGGGCTGGAAGAGTCCCCTTCTCTCTAACGGTTAATTGTGACTCTAATCTTTAAATGGACAATGCAAACATCCATAATAATATTTTGATATCTTGAAATGTTTGTAAGGCATTCTGAATGGTTTGCTCTTGATCTTTCATGAACCTTTTAACTAGATCCTCATGGGCCATCTTCGGCATTAAAATAAGGATAAGGATTAAAGGAAGAGGCCCTTGAGGATTCTTATCAATGTTAGTCATTGGTCCATTCCTCCAACTGAGATTTTGGTGGTTTCAACAACTGGAATTGTATGTGTTTGAGATTAGAGCACTGAAAACCTGATGATGATTATTCATGGCATTGGATTGCTCATGTAAAAATTGTTGGAATGCAAGAATTGTGGAAAACTCTTGCATCAACTGCACATTACTTATACAAACGCAAACAATTTCAATGGTCTCATTGGGTTTTTCTTCAACTCCATGACCTTGACTTTTCTTGTGAGGCTAACTACCCTAGCATTAATGTCATCTTCTTCCCTTAAGATGTAAATTTCTCATTTTTCCTTGGGCTGAGTCGACTTGTGATTGGTCTACTTACTTTAAGTATCCCAAGATTACACATTTTTAGATAACATATCAAAGTATTCTCATGCGTCATCAACGTTCATATTCATAAACTCCCAATTGCACATCATCTCTATGGATTGGCACATGGGTGAACTCAGTCCATCATTAAAAAAAAAAGATTATTAATTGTCAATTTTCATAGCCATGATGTGGATAAGCATTTAGAAGTTCCTCCAACCTTCCCCAACATTAGAAAATGTTTCTTCCTCTTTTTGTAAAAAAAATCATTATGCCTCTTCTAAGGGTATTAGTCTTATGAACAGGGAATAATTTTTTAAGAAAATCTTGGGTCATTTTAGCCCATGCCCCAATTGATATTGGCCTTAAGGAGTGGAGCTATGATTTAGCTTTCTCCTTCAAAGAAAAAAGAAATAATTCGGTCTCAAGGTATCATTAGACACATTATTAAAGTGTGGGTGGCTACAATCTCATCAAACTCTTTGAGATGTAGATATGGACTTTTAGAGCCTAGCCCATGAAATTTTGTAAATAATTGGATCACTTCTGATTTAAAATTCATGTCTCTTACATTATGTGGAAAAATCATGCGAGAAGGGGTGCTCACCCTAGCTGGTTGTAAATAGTCACAAAAGTTTTAGTTGGTGGACCATTGTTCACATCATTCTCTTCTTGTTGTGTTTGTTTTTTAACTCGTCGATTAGGTTAGTTCTCAGTCAATTAAGAGGATCTCAGGTGTTTTCTAACATGGTGATGGTAGACAATCATTCTATTTGTCTTTCCTCACTTAGAAGATGAAAAGTATGATCATGGACCCACTTGGCATGAACCACTCAAACCTAATTCTAAACCTACTTCTACTTCTAAAAAAAGTAAAACTTGTACAGCGGGAAAAAAAATCATAAACAATCTAAAGCAATAGGGTAGGAAGGATGATACCCAATTTATGATTATAGGTTAGATTATGCAAAATAGGAGAATAAACAAAAAGATGTTAGTATCTGAAAATTTTAAGAAAGCCATAACCTAAAAATGCAAAGAAAACTACTACCTATCCTAAACAAACTCAAACCCTAAAGTAATTTAGAAAAACACAACTGAAGTCCCCTATAACCATGCTAAAAACTTGTTGAGCAATCCCTAAATGCAGGGTTGTGATGTAGTTTTAACTCAGTGAGACTGAGATCGAACATCAGAGACTTATAGTAGTATGTTCTCAAAAACACTTTCAAACTAAAACTAAGTATAAAACTTGAATTAGAAGAAGCAATAATGGAAATATAAGTAATATACAGAGAAAATAAATAAAATAAAACACTAGAGCACAAAGGATCCACTTCTAGCCAATATCAATGCCTACTTCACTTAATTTAATTGGATAACACAACTGGAATCGAAGTCCTATCATATCCTACTGGATAACAAAGTTGTTAATTCAAAATTCACAAACTAATATAGATTTGAACATCAATTGATTCAGTTTCCACATGAGGCACCAAGTTATTGATCGTAAGGAATTCAAAGTATTTATCATGCACGTAGTCTACGATAAATCTATGATTTTACATATCAATCCCTTGCAAAATAGATAAGCCAACAATCTTAGCCTTTTTAAGCATCTAAAGTACCAATAGTCGAAAATGAATCAAAGTAAACTAAAATTAAAACTTTATTCAAACTAAAATTAATGAATTGTTCAGCATTCAAACCATCAAAATTGAATCAAAGTAAAATAAAACATTAAAAATAACTACAAGCTTTGCCTCTTTTCCCTATCTAAGAGATTTAGCCAACCATTGTCATAGTTGAACTAAACTCAAACAAAAATATGAAAAACAACTTAAAACCGAAAGATGAATAAGAATAACGACTCCGTAGAAGCTTCGCAACCTATTGCTCTCTCCCAAACCCTAATTCTTCCTTATAATGGCTTATATTACTCCTTTAAATAGGAAAAATCCACACCGACTTTACACCAACTTCAAATTTTAGCACTTTTGTTATGCTTTGATCGCACGATGATGGCCTTGAATTGCATTAAAGTCAAGCCGAATTCAGTTTCTACCACAACCGAATTTCTTCAAAACATGTCTGAATCCTGTCTTCTTTTGGTTGCACCAAACTTTCCCTTGGTGGTAGCAAACATCACTTGGTCACACTTAACAATCGAGCTGAATTAACTATGAAAATTATTGTTTGTTGTCGAACTATTTTTGACACTTTTAGTCAGACCAAACCTACCTTCGATGGGATCGAAAAGTATATTAATTCAATTACTTGACCAAATCATCCACTAAATTATTCTTTGTACTTTAAATCATTACTTTAAGCGTCATTTTCATCGTAGCTCTCCAAATCACCACGCAAAGCAAAATACACATAATTATATTTACTTCGCACATCTATGCGTATCAAACCAATGCACAATTGGGGGTAAATACGCAATATTTCACACTCAACAACTGGGACACCGATCAATCGAGCTATGCTCGATAACACCAATGAGTTTACTAGTTTGGGCTGTTTGATTTCTAGGAGCTCAGGACCTTTATTGTCAAGCCCATATCCTAGACCGTACCGCTCCGTAGGATCCCGTGGTCCTCCTAGTTGAATTCCAGCGACCCCCGATCTGTAACTGACATTTGCACGCAATCCTGAGTCATATCTCATATTCCAGAGTCAACTCAACTCGAGACTTGTATCCTTACGACCGTGTCGTTGCTGTAGTTCTGATGCCATGTTGCGTGCGCTGAGGCGATATCCAGGCCAGGAGATGTGAGCCCGCATTTAGTTCGAAGAAAATGCCATGCATTTGCAAACCCAAGAGAATCTCTAATCAAATCAATCCCATCAAATGTTAAGTACCATATCTCATCCTCAAGTACAAACAACCCTTACCTCTCTCTTACACAAGTAACCTAGAATCAAATCTCTCTCTCTCTCTCTCTCTCCACCCATCACTCACCATCCCTCTTTCTCCTTACATCACATCTCTCTCTCATTCTCACAAGAAACCATGGAAGGTGTACATCCAAGCTCTCCATGAGAAAGAGTTAGGTGTGGCCCGCCTTCCTACCACCTAATCCAACCCTTGGATCATCATCTCAACCGTTGAAATTATTCCCTTTGAGCTCTACAGCCTTTAGGCGAAAGGAGGAAGGAAGGAATTCGAGGTGGGTGATTTTTTTTTAGATTTGATGATTGAGGGCCCATATATGGTGGGACTGAAAAGGCCGAGCTATATGTCCTAAAGGGGGGGTGAATAGGACTATGCCAGATTAAAACTTAACAACAGAATTTAAATAAATTAAATACAGATAGCAATAGACAATCCCACAATGTCAAATTTAAAGACAACCTCAAATGAATGAGTATTAAGAGGTTGATACAAATATTGTTCTAAGGACAACCTTACCCCATAAAAACCAAGGGTTTATGGTAGGACAACCTTACTAGAACGGTTTGTGCATTAAAAACTCAAACTGATACAGATGAATAAAGAAATAAATAGTAAGGAAAGAAATCTATGCTATTACAACCTCCACACTTGCATAAAAGAAATTACAATACTCTCCACAATGCAAAAAGGAAATTATAATCATCCAAAAAAAGAAATAAACATTCAATCCACAAAACTAGAAATTATAGTGGTTCACTTGTGTGTACACCAACTGTTTAGAAAAACAGTCACACAACTACTCCACTCCTAATATCCTCACACAGTGGATATTAAAGTTCACTATGAAAATATAGATTTTTCCAGGTTTACCTAAAACCCTTATAATTGTGTCTTTCAAGTGGGCTTACACAATTCAAAAAACCCCACACTCTATATTTTCTGGATCACCTTAGACAAATCAAAATAGATTTTTTCTAGTACAATATCAAAAACCAAAACAGAATTTTACAATAATGTAAAATACCTAGATATTCCCTTTTTGATGAAGCCCGGAAGAACCAAATCGGAGTAGAATTTTAACGTAGAAGTTCAATGTACTCACTTATGAAATGATTTTAGGTTCTAAATTGATTTTAAATTAAATCAAGTTGAGCTAGCTCTATTTGATTTTGATTCTAAGAAAAGGGAAATTCTCAGTCCCTTCTTCAAATATGAATGGAATATAGAATATAAAATTAAATATAACAAAGTTAAATTAAGAGAATATTAAATGAGCACAATATAGCTTAAAAAGATGAGTAACTTATCTCTTAGAGGACATATTGATTTAGGTTGAATTGAATACCAAACTCTGAAATTCATGCTCTATTTATAAGTGAAGAAATTGCATTCATGACTGGTCTTAAGGGCACCACGATTGGTTGTAGGACTAACAGATTTTCAAAATTTGAGCGCGATAAGATAAAGACGTTCCACGACTGGTCGTAGGCCCTCCATGACCGGTTGAGGGACCTCCATGACTGGTCATGTGGAACAGATTTAGTTGTTGGACTTTGAATCGTAGCAGCAGGACTGGTCGATAACGAATCGAGCACTGTTCACACGACCGATCGAGCAGTCTCCAGGACTGGTCGAGGCTTAACAAAAAATTTAAAAAATTTGTAACAAACTTAAGACTACTCCTGAAATTTTTTAAACTGGTCGAGCCAGTGCTAGGACTAGTCGAATAGAGTCCAAGACTAATCAAGAAATAGTCTATTCACTTATAAAATGATCTAATTGAATTATGTATTCAAAATGACCTATCCTCTGGTCAATCTAGGGTCATTCATACCTTAAACATGATGTATGAACATTGAAACTTCTTTTTCTTCAGTTGATAGACATTCTTTGAAGTTCACGAAGCTTGAGATATTGTCATAAGATGAAGCTTTAAACTTGAAATATCTTGAATCTTAAGCTTGAGGTTCAAAGTAAAAAGACTTTGTCTTGACTAGGAGCTTGAATTATAAATCTTAAACATTTAACACTCACTTAATGTTGTACTCGAACATGACCATGTAATCTTGCATTTCTTGAAGTAAAGAATTTTGTCCTTGAGATATGCACAGACTTCATTATGTAGAAGAGCTACACAAGACATAGATTCCAAGAGAGGTTTTGGCACTACCAAATTTGATAATTATAAGAGCTAAAAACCATAGCACTTACAATCTCCCCCTTTGTCAAATTTGTGACAAAACACACTCCATACAAATATAAGCAATATACGCATAAAGAATCATACACCAGTTATCAATATGCATCAATCCAACAATCAATTCCACCAACAATAATCCCCCTTACTTAACTCCCCTTCACCAAAATAGAATCTTTCACAATCACTTCATCCATCCACATGCCATATGCCAATATACCACAATCACCATACATTAAGCATGCCAAAATTCTCTCCCTTTTTGTCACAAAATGACAAAGGAAGGAAGCAAGAAATAGAAGTGGAATAATATAAAGAAGGAAGAACAAGAAGAGTATTGAGGAATAAATGATCAAGTAGTTAACATAATAAGTCAATAAACAAGTCATAGTCAAACATAAGTAACCAAGTTCAACCAAGTTAAGTCAAGTGTAACCTCACAAGACAAAATAAATCTAAGTATCATCAAAGTTATTACAAACCAAGATTAGAAAATACTAATCAGATCATGACAAGGGATTAATCTGATGTAAACCCTTATTAAAGCGCCTCATATATTTATGCATATAAGCAAATTGTGAATCCTGGGCTACATGAATTTGAGCCACCTGTTCTTCTAGAGAATGCAACCTCTGAGCAAAATCAGAAGGCTAATAATCAAGGTTAGCCTCAGAATCTGATTCAAGCTCATCAAAGATATCATCCATGTTTATGTCATCAAGCGGTAAATCGCCTTCTTCTTCTTCATTTACTGCTTCAACTCCAACACCACCCACATTGACCTGGCCTGCGGCCAACCTCAAATTCATCTTGTTTATATTTGAGTTGTTAAAAATAAGGTGTTAAATAGGAGCCTCTCCAATAGGCATAACCACTAACATATGGGTGGCCAACACAGTCATAACAAATGCAAAAGAGATATCATTGTGTCCAGGATGGAGATGGAATTGTATGATGGAATGACAGATTAAAGAAGGAAGATATACAAATGTACCAGAGATAATGGAATGCAAAATCTGAACAATGAAAGAGGTGAGTTCGGTTTTGTTACCAGAACATGGATAAAGATTTGAAATAAATATCTTGTAAAGGACCCTGTATCTGGGTAATAAATACTTTGAAGCAAGCGCATTCCCATTTTGACTCCATTTCGAATCTATATTGCACAATACTCTAGTAAGCATACATTTTTCTGATTCAGATGGTTTAGCTACTAGAGTGCTAATTAGAATACCTTCATTATTGACAGGTATGTCCATTAGGCTAGAAATCAAATGTCGGTCTACTTCAAATGGACTTTCTCTAGTTGTTATAATAAAAGTTAAGTTTTCAATTGAAAAATCAGAAATACATCATACATAGCTTGCGTAATAGACCGGTATGCTGGCCCACCCCAATGTAGAATGTTAGCCCATCCTAAAGATTGGAGAAGAGTAAGGATTTCAAATGGAGTAAGATATTCAACATGAACAAGTCGCTCAACTATAACATTGCACAACTTTAAATCCCGCACATAGGAGGGATCATCTTCAGGTAACCGAAGGTTGTGCCTTGTGATAAGTGTCGATCTAGATGTTGAAGGACCATGAGAACTTTTCTACTTACCTCTACCTTCCATTTGTAACTAGGAAATCAAGGAATCAAAAGGTTACAAAAAAGGTACAGTGAATTTTCTCAAAATCATATTTTGAAGAAGAAAATCCCAAAAACCTCAATGAAATAATAAATAAGTCACTCCAAAGATGAAAAAGAAGTGATATGAACTTGAATCTATAAGTAAAATGGAAATAAAGCACTGACCTTGAAGAATAATGGAGATGGGTTCGATCAATCGTGCTAAGACCCATTAGAGATGAAGCCCCAAATAGAAGAAAAAAGGATTTTCCCCCAAATAAAGGTCAAACCTGTGCTACACAACTGATCATGTACATGCTCGACCGGTTGTGCCATGACTGTTTGAGTATGTATTTAACTGGTCATGTACGGCCAAAAATGTGCATTTTTCATGAAATCTTAAAATTTAAACATCGAAACTAACATATATATACATTATGATACATAAATGCATAAATAATCAATTCAAATTGCACATACCAAGATCAAATTTTAATTCAGAAAACCTGCTTTTGTTGAGCGATTTTGTGAATATGCCAGTAAGTTGAGTCTCAATCGGAATGTATTCCAAGGTAATCTTTTCTTCCACTAATTCATGAATTTAGTGATATCTAATGTCAATGTGTTTGGTTCGTGAATATTAGATTAGATTTTTAGATATATTAATTGTACTAAAATTATCACAATATAAAACCATAAAGTCCTGTGCAATTTCGTAATCACTTAACATTCTTTTTATCCATACAAGCTGAATGCATGCATTACCAACTATAATGTATTCAGCTTCAGCAATAGAGAGCGATACGGAAATTTATTTCTTACTCTGTCAAGAAACTAAAGAGTTCCCAACATAGAAACAACCACCACTGGTAGATTTCCTAGCATCAACGTTACTAGCCCCATCAGCATCAATGTAACCAGCTAATTGAACACTAGTATCATGTGGATACTAAAGACCCGGATTAGCTATACTTGCGACATATCACATAATCTGCTTAACAGTAGTTAAATGTGACTCTTTAGGGTCAGATTAATATCTAGCCCAAATTCTTATGTTAAATGCAATATCAGGCCAGCTTGCAGTTAAATACAACAAACTACCTATCATACTGCAATATAATTTAGGATCCACTTTCTTACTTGTAGAGTCCTTTGAGAGTTTTAAAGTCGTACTCATAGGAGTATCAAAAGTTTTTCCATTCTTAAATCTGAACTTTTTAATTAAGTTCAGAGCATATTTGGTTTGAGAAATGAAGAAACCATCAGGTTGTTGTTTAACTTGTAACCCTAGAAAATAATTCAATTCCCCAACCATGCTCATTTCGAACTTAAATTTCATAAGATCTGCAAACTCAATAGCTATGTTCGCACGGGTAGATCCATAAATAATATCATCAACATAAATTTGCACTATTAAAATATGATCATTATGTTTCTTTACAAATAAAGTCTTATCAACACTTCCCATTATAAAGTTATGACTTAGTAAAAACTTAGTCAATTTTTCATACCATGCCTTAGGATCTTGTTTTAAACCATAAAGATCTTTTTTCAAGTGATAGACATTATCAGTATTCTTAGGGTCTTCAAAACCCATTGGTTGTTCAACATACACTTCTTCATGCAAATCGTCATTTAAAAAAGCACTCTTTACATCCATTTGATAAATTTTAAACTTTCTAAAGTAAGCAATGGATATAAATAGTCTGATTGATTCAAGACGAGCTACTGGGACAAAGGTTTCATCATAATTGATGCCTTCAATTTGAGTGTACCCTTATACAACCAATCTAGCCTTGTTTTGAATTATATTACCAAGTTCATTAGACTTATTTTTAAAATTTCACTTAGTTTCGATAATATGTTTATCTTTTGACATAGGAACTAAGTGTCAAACATCATTTCTAATAAATTGATTAAGCTCTTCTTACATCATAACTATCTAGTTTTTATCAGTAAGAGCTTCTTTTACATTAGCCAGTTCTATCTGGGATGTAAAGCACACATAATTACACATATCTTCTAGTTGTCTACAAGTGCGCACACCAGTGAGAGAGTTTCCAAGAATCTGATTAGTAGGGTAATCTTTAACAGTTCTCAGTTCAGAGTTATTTTGACTTGATGAAGAATCTGTTTTATCAATTTGAAGTACTTCATCATTATCTAAACTTGAGATAGGTGTATTCAAGTGATCATCAATAACCACATTAATAAATTCTTGAATTACACCGGTTCTCTTATTATGAACCCGATATGTTCGACTATTTAGAGCATACCCTAAAAATACCCCTTCATCACTTTTGGTGTCAAACTTACCTAGATTTTCTCGGTCACGTAAAATGTAGCACTTGTTGCAAAAAACTCAAAAGTATTTGACAGTAGGCTTCTTATCAAACAGCATTTCGTAAGCCATTTTATTATTTTATTTTCTAGTATAAACATAGTTAATTACATAACACGTAGTATTTACAGCTTCAGTCCAAAAATTTTTAAGGAGCTTCATGCTGTTTAACGTTACATTAGTCATTTCTTAAAGCACTCTATTTTTTCTTTTTACTATACTATTTTGTTGCGGTATTTTGGGCGTAGAGAATTCATGTGATATTCCCTGATCACTGTAAAACTTCTCAAAACCGCTATTTTCAAATTATGATCCATGATCGCTATGAATCTTATAAACTTGAGTCTCTTTTTCAGTTTGGATACGTCTAAGTACCCTTTTAACTTCATTAAGAGTTTCTGATTTATCTCTTAAGAAGACTACTCAAGTATATCTGATAAAGTCATTTATGATTACTAGAATATACTTTTTTCCACCTCGACTCTCCATTCCAGTTGGTCCAATAAGATCTATACGGAGGAGTTCGAGTAGTTTAGATGTGGCATTAGAGTCCACTTTTTTGTGACAACTCCTAGTTTCCTTGCCAATCTGGCATTCGCCACATATTTTATCAATTTTTTATATTTTGGGTAGGCCTCTTACTAACTCTTTTTTACTCAATCTATACAAGTTATGGTAGTGTAATGTCCAAGGCATTTATGTCATAACTCGGTCTCATCGATATGGACCATGTATGAGTTAGAGTCACTTACAATCTAGCAGTTTTTAGAAGTTCTACAACTAGTTAATATTATAAAATCATTTTTATTTAAAATTTTACACCCTTGGTTAGAAAATTTTACGCTATAATTTTTATCGCATATTTGAGAAATGCTTAATAAGTTATGTTTTAAACCTTCTACATATAAAACATTCTCAAATAAAGGGAGGTTAAAAAGTTGAACCGTGCCTTGGCTAATAATCCTTCAGTTCCTACCATCACCAAATGTGATTGATCCGTCAGTCATGTCTTTAAGATTGGTGAATAGACCTTTATCACCAGTCATGTTCCTGGAGCATCCACTGTCTAGGTACCACTTTGAATGGCTTAATACTTTAAAAGTCGTGTGGGCAACCAAGCAAGTAACCTAAGGAACCTATTTCATTACAATTTTGGGTTTAGGAGTATAGTTGGTCTTCTTGTGTTTGTATTTGATATAAGACCGACCCTTTAAGTTAGATTATAAGAGCTCCTTAAGTAAATCAACAATTTTCTCAGCTAAAGGATTACGATTCTGATTTTTATAGTTAATATGGTTTCTTTTAGGTTTTAAAAATTGAAAAGTTTTAGCATTTTAAGAATAATTTTGATTTGAACTTTTTCCTTTTGAGTTTGAAGACTCTCCTTCCACAAACTTAGGAGGAGTATTCTTATGTTTGGGAGGAATATTTTTGTAACACTCTAAAAATCGGGGGTCAAGCAGTAGCTCAGCTCCCGAGTTCCAACGCATCACTTATGCAACATAGATAATGATGATTAAATGTTGTCTGTATTAGTGCATTAAACATGAATAGGATTACACTAAATCAGCATATCATACTCCAGAGACAATTATATTACGCAAGTGGAAGACTGTGATAAATATATAAAACATATAAGTGATTATAAGTCCCCAGAGTATGAACACGTCGCCAGATTAAATAATTAAATATATAGTTCCAAAATGCACAAAATGATACTATGTAATGTTCAACTAGTTTGTATTCTAGTAATCCTGTCGATGTAACTCCAGGTCTACATAGACCCGCAAGAGAGTTGCATATAAGAGAACACCTCCTCGTCATCATAAAATTCAGGCTCCATCTCGTAAGCCGTAACATCATTTGCAACTGCAAAAGAGTCTGGTTGATGTTTTAAAACATCGTCCCAGAGTAGGAGTGAGTGATAACTCAGTGGAGCTATAAGGCAAAGGTTAACATGTTATCAATTCAGTCAAGCAGTAATGATAAGGTAATACAGCAATCATATCCTAAGTACTCTTACTAATGTAGGAATGGTATGCTATAATGATGTATGCCCTCGCTAGCACTCCCTCACCGACATCATCTCACAATCGCGTATGGCAAACTCCCTAAACATGCGCTTCCTCGCCAAAGCATATGCAATGCGGTGCATGGTCGTGTTAGCCAATACTTTATTAGGTTTATTCAAACAGCAGGTTCGGGAAGCTAAGATACCTCCCTTTATATCATTTACCCAAACGATGATCCATCTAGGGTAGTCAATTCTAATTAATCACATACAATAAGCAAGTTATAGGGCAATGTAACCCCTGATTTAAAAGCAGTGCATAGATAAGTTCAAGTCACTATGAGAGGCTCGTCACCTCTGCGTAGGCCTAGTTTATACTTAAGATCACTACGGGAAAGGCTCGTCACCTTAGCGCAGGTCGACAACTCGAATACAGTGTCCCATACGACCATATTCGGCTCACGAGTTTAGTTTTGCTCAATGGACACTACGGGGAGGCTCGTCATCCCAGCGTAGGCCGACAAATTGACTACGGTGTCCCATACCACCATGCCCGGCTCATGAGTCTTAGCGGATCGTGGTACCAAGGTTGAAACAGGATTTACATTAGTAAATGATACCTTAGATTCAAGTAGTAGCATCCATACATGGTAAACACACATTAAGCCAATCGGGTTACTTGATAAGCTCGACTGTTACAAGCGTATGTTGAGTTAATCGACATATCTGTCAATAATTACCGTACGACTCGAATTCATCGAACATATCTTTTGTGGCAAAATTAGTTCAGCCACTTATCGTAAACCGTTACCGATTGCCTGGACTACGTATCAATCCTAATTATACTTAAACACAATAGGCATTCATATGTGATAGTCAAAACAGCATGTGAGAACTAATTCAAATATAAATCTCATTTGAGCATTTTAACAAGCACATAGCATACATGTTATAGTAAATAGGCATTTTATCTCTAAATCACGTAGTAGCAAGATAGGTTACATGAAGGAAACTGTATCTATAGATAAGGTAATTGAGAATCTTATCTCAACACCCCCATTAAATACATTTCAACAAGCATTTTCTCATTCAGGTATTTTATCAAATACTTAGACAACATATATCAACATTCATGTAATAATTTTGTTATAACATATATTATAATAAATCCTTTCACAAGGAGTTGCCACACACATAACAATCATGTATTCTCAATCAAATATCATGGTAAGAACAAATCATAACTCCATATTCATTCAAACATTTCAAAAAATACATGGAATGCATTATATTCAACATAGTTCATATATATGTGTAATACATGGAAACTATCACATCTAAGAACATGTAACAATAATTAAGTCAGTCATAAATCATTAACTGACATTGAAAGCCTTGAAAATCATAATCTAAACATTTATAGTCTGTACTTTTCATCACTCATATTGAACATAGTTTGTACAAACGGCTACCTGAATCATGAAATAGGTTAGCTATTTCATCGATTCCTCTATTTGGATTCCTAAAACAGATTAGGGTTAGGATTTCTTACCCAAAAATGAATTCATATTTGAAGGTGTAGTGATACAGGAGAGACGATTCGATACGTGAAGCGGTGGGAATGAATCCCAGCAACTATCTATCTCTCTCTCTTCACCTCACACTTTCCTTCTCTTTTTCTCTCTTCTCTCTCCTAGGGTTTGGAAATTCATATGGAATGAGAGAGAGGTGGGTTAAGGCTCTTATATAGGCCCAGAACTGATGTCAATGGCCCCAGGGCCATGGTATAGTTAGGTTATAGCCAAAAGTTATCTGTTTTGGGCCAACGAATCTCATCTGGAGGTCCATTATCTGCATATGGTCCAGAGAAAGTTTACTGACAATAGATATATGTCAGGTTAAGATTTTGGTCTGATCGGATTAGTGGATCGACCGTGGAGGACCAGTTTCAGTTCAACGGTCATCATCACTTAATCAGGGCCACAAGTACACTGACATGTGTAGAAAAAATTTTCTGATCTAAGGGTGTAGTTGGGTCAGAATCTAGCGGTCTGAAACCTTAGATTTAGCCTACAAGCGAACGGCCCAATTCACTTAAATTTAAGTTCATTTTCTAAAGATATTCACGTTTCTCACATACTTCGCTCTGGGCTCAAGTTGTGCATTTCATGATACTATTTGGATTTGATTCCCGCGAAGCTTATCAAGCCCAGTAAGGCAATTATAACCGTATAGTTTCGTATTAATCGGACTTTCTACACACGGTCTAGGTCGGATACAGAGTCTCAAGATGCTCCCGAGAGCAAATGGGTTTTGAGATTGATCATAGATTTTTAGATAATGTTGGGTTAGTGATTCTAATGATTTTATTATTGCAATTCATATAGAAAGTGATTTGAGTTAATCACTGATTAATTCAGTTTAGTACTAATTAATTTTCATCTAATTTCTAAAGGATTCGGTCCTTAACGATTTCTTCCTGAGGTGATACTCGGCACTTTGTACGAATTTTTCTGAGACGTTATAATTTTTGTCGTAGCCCAAATCAGATCGATCACCACATTTTCTGGATCCGAATAATAGTTGTCCTAACTTAGGATCACCTTAGGCATACCTCCATGATTCTTTAAACTCAAAAGTGAGCAGACTTCAAGTTTTACTTTTTCATTTTTAAATTTTAGATTTTCAATAAGTGAGGTTTTGAAATCTAAATCGCATTTAGTTTTTTTAAAAGAACCTGAAATGTGGAATTTTTCTAAAACAAGAGTATCAAAATTTTCTTTAATTTTTTAAAAATTTTCTTTCTGAAGTTTTAGTTTTACTGCAATCTTACAACTTTCCTTGTATAGGGCATTGTAAGCATCTTGAAGATCTTCTTCATTTTAATGATCACTATTCAGATTTTCTTCATTAGTTGAATCATCATGATCAGAAAAAGTGAACTTAACTAGAGTCATAAGGGCTTTAACTTCATTACCTGACTCAGTTTCAAACTCTTCTAATTCAGAAGAGGCTTCAGAGCCAAAAGATTCATCCCAAGTAGCCAACATACCTTTCCTTTTAGGTTTGTCCTTTTCAGGACACTTGTTCGCTAAATGCCCATATTCATGGCAGTTGTAACATTGACTATCTTTTAAAGATTTTCAAGTTTTAGATTTAGATCTTTTCTTATCATTTGATTTTTAAAAATCAACCGACTTTTTACTTTTGAAAATCTTATAAAACTTTTTAATTAAAAGGGCCATATCATCTTCAGAATTTTCTAAATCAGAATTACTACTTTCTTGAGAAATACATTTAGAAGATTTAAGGGAGATGGATTTACCTTTAGGAGCTTCAAAGTTTAACTCATAGGTTTGGAAAGAACCAACTAACTCTTCCACCCTCATATTATCCGTATGACGAAATTCCTAGATTGCAGTCACTTTTGAATTGAACTGTTCAGCTAATGAGCGTAGTATCTTTACACAGACTTTACTTTCTGAGACTTTATCACAGAGACCTCACATAGAGGTAACAATGTCATTTAATCTAGTATAAAAGTCCATGAATGTTTCACTTTTCTCCATATGTATTTTCTCAAATTTGGTTGTGAGGATTTGGACTTTAGATTTATTGACGATTATTGTTCCCTCGTGTGTCATTTCTAAAATATCACAGGCTTACTTTTTAATATCACAGGATATAATTCTTTTGAATTCATCCGGTGATAGTGCGCAAGTTATAGCATTTAAAACCTTTGCATTGGCACTACTCTCATTTTTCTGAAGAGTGGTCCAAGAGAAGTAAGGTACAACTCTCATAGTTTAGGATCCATTGATGCTAGTTACTTCAGTGGTAGGAGGAGTCCATTCAGTCACTGTAGCTTATCACACACTCTCATCCATGAATTTTAAGAAAATCCTCATTTCGACTTTCCAATAGGCATAATTGGAGCCATCAAATGGTGGAGGCTTAGTGACTGAAAGGCTATTAAAATTTGACATCTCAAATAACTCAAATCGATTAGCTTAGGAAATAAATCTAAAAAGAATAATTAAAAGCGAGTTATTAGGCTTTAATACCACTTGAAAAGGCCGAGCTATATGTCCTAGAGGGGGGGTGAATAGGACTATGCTAAATTAAAACATAACAGTGAAATTTAAATAAATTAAATACAAATAGCAATAGACAATCCCACAATGCTGAATTTAAAGACAACCTCAAATGAATGAGTATTGAGAGGTTTATACAAATGTTGTTCTAAGGATAACCTTACACTATAAAAACTAAGGGTTTATGGCAGGACAGCCTTACTAGAACGGTTTGTGTATCAAAAACTCAAACTGATACAGAGGAATAAAGAAATACATAGCAAGGAAAGAAATTTATGTTATTACAACATTCTCCACACTTGCATAAAAGAAGTTACAACATTCTCCACAATACAAAAAGGAAATTACAACCATCCACAAAAAGAAATAAACATTCAATCCACAAGACCAAAAATTATAGTGGTTCGCTTGTGTGTACACCAACTGTTTAGAAAAACAGCCACATAACTACTCCACTCCTAATATCCTCACACAGTGGATATTAGCATTCATTATGAAAATAGGTTTTTTCAGGTTCACCTAAAACCCTCACAATTGTGTCTTTCATGTGAACTTACACAATTCAAAAAATCTCACACTCTGAGTTTTATAGATTACCTCAAACAAACCAAAACAAAAAATTTTCTAGCACAATCTCAAAACCAAAATAGAAATTTACAATAATATAAAATACTTGGATATTCCCTTTTTGATGAAGCCCAGAAGAACGAAATCCAAGTAGAATTTCAACGTAGAAGTTTAATGTCCAAACTCACTTATGAAAAGGTTCTAAGTTTTAAATTGATTTTAAATTAAATCAAGTTGGGCTAGCTCTATTTGATTTTGATTTCAAGAAAAGGGCAATTCTTAATCCCTTCTTCAAATATGAATGGAATATAAAATATAAAATCAAATATAACAAAGTTAAATTAAGATAATATTAAATGAGCACAATATAGCTTAAAAAGATGACTAACTTATCTCTCAGAGTGACGTATTGATTTAGCTTGAATTGAATACCAAACTCTAAAATTCGTGCTCTATTTATAAGTGAAGAAATCGCGTTCACGACTGGTCATGAGGACACCACGACTGGTCGTACGACCAACAAATTTTTAAAATTTTGGCGCGATAAGATAAAGTCATTCTACGACTGGTCGTAGGCCCTCCACGACCGGTAGAGAGACCTCCACAGTTGGTCGTGACCTATCCATGACTGGTCGGTGGAACAAGATTTAGTTACTGGACTTTGAGTCGTAGCCGCAGAATTGGTCGAGAACGAGTCGAGCACTGTTCACACGACCGGTCGAGCAGTCTCTAAGACTGGTTGAGGCTTAATAAAAAATTTTAAAATTTTGTAACAAACTTAGGACTGGTCGAAGAATTTCTTGGATTGGTCGAGCCAGTGCTAAAACTAGTCGAAAAAAGGCCAATACTAATCAAGAAACAATTTATTCACTTATAAAATGATCTAATTAAATTATGTATTCAAAATGACCTACCATATGGTCAATTTAGGGTCATTCATACCTTAAACATGATGTATGAACATTGAAATTTATTTTTCTTCAGTTGATAGACATTCTTTGAAGTTCACGAAGCTTGAGATCTTATCATAGGATGAAGCTTTGAACTTGAAATATCTTGAATCTTGAGCTTGAGGTACAAAGTAAAAAGACTTTGTCTTGACTAGGAGCTTTGTAACGACTCGAAAAAATCTGAACAAAGACCCAAGTATCACCTTAAGCAGAAATCACAAAGGATCGAATTCTGTATAATTAGGCAAAGTTTAATTGAGTTCTAAACTGATTTAATCAGTGGATTAGCTTGAACCACTACCTTTACGAAACATAAGACCCAAAATCATTAGAATCACTAGTTCAACATTACCTAAAAACCTAAGATCAATCTCAAAACCTAGTTACTCTCGGGAGAAAATTGAAACTCCATATCGAGCCTGGACCGTGCATCGAAAGTCCAATGACTGTGAAACAATAAGTTTATGACCATCTTACTGGGATTGACAACCATGGTAGGAATCGAGTCCAAATAGTATTCAGAAACGCACAACTTGAGTTTAGAACGAAGTGTGTGAGAAACGCAAATATCTTTAGAAAATAAACTCAAACTTAAGTGAATTGGGTCATTCACTTGCAAGCCAAATTTAAGGTTTTAAACAGTCAGATTTTGACCCAACTAACTCTTGAGTTATGAAAATTTCCCTGCACCCATTTGTGTACTTGTGGCCCTGATCGAGTGGCGATGACCGTTGAACTGAAACGAGTCCTCCACGATCGATCCACTAATCCGATTGGACCGAAACCTTAACCTAGCATAGATCCATTGTCAGGGAACTTTCTTCAAACCGTATGTAAGCAATGGACCTCCAAATGAGCTCCGTTAGCCCGAAACAGGTGCCTTTTGGCTATAACCTAAGTATACCATAACCCTGGGGCCATTGACATCAGTTCTGGGCCTATATAAGGACCTTAAACCACCCCATCCTATCCCATTCGAATTTTCCCTAACCTTAGGAAAGAGAAGAGAGAAAAGAGTGAGGAGAAGAGTGAGAGATTGGTAGATCGTTGCTGGGATTCACTCCCACCACTCCATGTACCGGATCATCTCTCCTATGTCACTACACTGTCGAATCCAACTCCATTTTTAGGTAAGAAATCCTAACCCTAATCAGTTTTAGGAATCCAAATAG
Source organism: Magnolia kwangsiensis (assembly GCA_037074715.1). NCBI lineage: Eukaryota > Viridiplantae > Streptophyta > Magnoliopsida > Magnoliales > Magnoliaceae > Magnolia > Magnolia kwangsiensis. The sequence goes on from CM073578.1 coordinate 79,659,372, forward strand.
AGAAACTGATGAAATATCTAACCTCTTTCAATGTTAAGGTAGCCGTTGTGGCGTAGACAAAGACATGGTGTACCAACCGAGTTCGTAATGAGCGTACCGACGAAAGGTGCGGACTATAAATGTTTAGGTTATAGTTTTCAAAGCTTTCAATGTCAGCAATGATTTATGTCTGATTTGATTGCTGTCATATTATCTTAGTTATGACGTTTTCGATATATCAGGTATGTGTAAACTAGGTGGTATACTAAATGCATTTCATGTGTTTATTGAATTGTTTGAATGAATAGGAAATTATGATTTATGCTTGCCATGACTATTAATTTAGGATTCATGTTTATTGTACGTATGACAACTCCTTATGAAAGGATTTGTCATAATATATGTTATAACTAATTTATTACATGTATGTTGAAATGTGTAATCTAAGTGTTTCATAAAATGTCTGAATGAGAAAATGCTTGTTGAAATATATTTAATGAGGGCATTGAGATAAGATTCTCAAATATCTTATCTATAGTTATAGTTTCCTTCATGTAACATATCTTGCTACTACATGATTTATGGATGAAATGCCTATGTATGATAACATCGCAATATGGTTGTTAAAATGCCCGAATGAGAATTATATTTGAATTGGTTGTGAAATGTTATTTTGACTATCATATATGAATGCCTACTATATTTGAGTATGATTGGGACTAATACGTAGTCCAGGAAATCAGTAACCGTTTCCGATCGAGTAAGCAAATTAGACTCACCACAACGGATACGTTTAGTGAATCTGATTCGTACGGGATTATCGACAGGGGTTAGGCCACAAGGAGTGTGTATGCGCTCCATGTCGATTGATTTAGCGTGCACTCGTACCAATCGAACTTATCAAGTAAGCCGATTGGCCTAATATGTGTTTACCATGTATGGACACTACTACTTGAATCTAAGGTATCACTTACCAATGTAAAGCTCATTTAACCTTGGTACCACGATCCGCTAAGACTCATGAGTCAGACATAGTGGTATGGAACACCGTAGTTGAGCTGTCGGCCTACAATTAGGTGACGAGCCTCTCATAGTGACCTCGAGTATTGTAACATCCCGAAAATCGGGGGGTCGAGTAAAAACCCAACTCCCGAGTTTCAAAATGTTATTTATGCAACATAGATATGTATGATTGAATGTTGTCTGTGATAATGTATTAAACATGAGTGAGATTAAGCCAGAACAGCATATCATACTCCAGAGATAGTTAAATTTGCAAGCGGAAGACTGTAATAGTATGTATAACATATATAAACCATTGTATGTCTCCAGAGTGTGAACATGTTACCAGGTTATATACATACATGTATACTTCAAAAGTAACCAAAAGAATATACATGAGTGCGCTAAAAATATAAAATGACAAGTGTCAAAGTATCTAATCAACCTCCCTGTAACCCCGTCAATCAGAACACGCATAAAGGAGGGATCCTCATCATCATCATCAAGTCCAGCTCCGCCTCGCAGGCCGCGCCACCATCTGCAATCACAAAAAGGTCTGGTGGGTGTCCAGGAACACCGTCCCGTAACGTGGGAGTGAGTAGCTAACTCAGTGGAATAATAGAGCAAGGATTAACATGTTCTCAAATCAATCATGCGATAATAGTAAAGCAGTAAATCAAACAATCCTAATACTGTTGTTAATGCAGTTATGACATGACGTGATGTATGCCCTCACCGACGATCTCCCTCATACGGCACCATCTTACGACCGCGGCATGCCGCACTCCCTCAAGTGCTCCACATCTTCCAGGCACATGCAATGTCATGGTGATATGATTACCGAGTTGTTATTAGTCCTTTTCATACAGTAATATTGGGAAACTAAGGTACCTCCCTTATATCAATCCCAACACAGATCCTGTCTAGGGTCGTCACTCCTAGTAGTCTCATACGATGTATATTTTGTAGGTCGCTGCAAGGGCTGCCAGGGCTGTTGCACGCACTCGTTGCTCCGCTCCCCCATCACCTTATCAATACAGGCCTACTGTACTCTACTGCTACGGAAGGGTCGTCGCCTCCCGTAGACTCAGAATACGCTCGCGGTCACTACAAAGGGCTGCCAGGGCTGTTGCTCGCACTCGTTGCACCGCTCCCCCATCACCTTATCAGTGTAGGCCGACAGCAAGAATATAGTGTCCCATACCACCATAATCTGCTCACGAGTCATAGGTGCTCACTGGTCACTACGGGGAGGTTTGTGGCCCCAGCGTAGGCCGACAGCTCGACCACGGTGTCCCATACCACCATGCCCGGCTCATGAGTCTTTATGGATCAAGGTACCATGGTTAACAGGGTTTACAATGGTAAGTTCAGTACCCTAGGTTCAAGCAGTTATGACTCATACAAGGTGAACATACAACGGCCAGTCGGGTTACTTGACGAGCTCGACTGGCACGAGCGCATCGCAAGTCGAACGACATGAAGTGCGTAAAACACTTCGCGTGGCCTAACCACTGCCGCCAACTCCAACACGACTCGCGTTCATCGACACGTCCTTCGTGGCCAAGATAAGCTAACCACGAATTCTTTCGGTTACCGACCGCCTGGACTAGGCATAGTCCCAAACAATCATAGAATCACATCAGTAGTTGTGTAAGGGTAATGGAAATGAAATGGAACCATGTGAGCATGTTAACACATGTCATTACATACAACTTAAGCAAGTCTTCAAACACATGCCTTTCATACATATAATGAAATTATACATATCGCCAACATATAGGAAATCATCACCATCAGCGTATTAATTGAGAATTCACTCTCCAACTAAGTCATAAGAAACTCATCAAGCACATGTTATAACATACCACTTAAATGAATCATTAAGCACATGCATTTCATACATATAATGAAATCGTACATATGGCTAACATGTAGGAAATCATTCACATCAACATATTCATTGAGAAATCAATCTCAAACTAATCCATAACACCATTTAAGCCAATACATACTAATACAAGCATTTATACAAACACTTACACTACACACTTAAGTCTACATATAGTATGTCGATCCGACGTGCACATTTAGGCGAATCTCTTCGCCAAACTAATTATGCACGCATTCCTAACTTTCTAATGCGACAACAAACCATTTCAATCACATCAGCAAAATATGAATGTAAACTGTACTTCCTACAAATGACTAAAATGCCCTAAATCTCATATTCTTCGTTAATTTACGAAACAGAAAACGGAGAGCATGTTGTACATGTCAAACGGCGTTGCCGTCAAGAATCTACTATTAAACGACATTGAAAGCTTTGGAAACAGTCAATCAAAGCGTCTAATATCCGCACCTTTTCCCTTTTAGGGATGAGAATTCGAACGGAGCGTATACGCTTCGTCTACGGCGAATAGAGAACCTGATTTACGAGATCCACAAGCTACATCGCTATGGAAACAAGGGAAACTCAAATCAACAACTATTTAGGGTATTTACTTACCTAGAAAAGCGGAGAAATCACCGGCAACGTGATTGAGTTGCGTTGCTTAGGCACTTGCAACAGGTAGCACAAGCGGTAAGGAATTCTCCTCCAATCTCTCTCACAAACTCTCACCTTTTCTCTCTCCCAATCTAGGGATTTTTGCAAATTCGGATGGGAGAGAGGAGTGAGGGTTTCAACCCCTTTTATAAGCCTAAACATGCCCAAAATAGGCTCCAAGTCAAGGTATACTTAAAGTATATCCAAATCGGGGCTGTTTCGGTCCAAAAGAGCATTTCTGGAGGTCCCCTGGCCAAATGCGGTCGGACTTAAGCTCGTGCATACTGGATCTAGCACGCATCCAGATTTCAGGCCGGTAGGGTTCCCAGATCGCACGTGGCGGCCCAGTTTCAGTTTAACGGTCACCGCACCAAGATCAGGCCTATAAGTCTCGTGATATGTAATAGAAATTTTTCCTGATCCAAGGGTGTAATTTGGCTGTATTCTGACGGTCAGAATGCTTAATACTGATGCGTCAAATTTGTGTGCCAGATTTGAATTTGAAATTCCAACTATGTCCCTATTCACACTCTCTTCGGTCCGGGCTCAATGAAATAGCCTGTGATCGTCAGTTGGACTTGATATTCGAAACGATTTCCAAGCCCAGCTAAGTGGTCATAACGGTCTAAGATGGTAGGCATCTGACTTACGACGCGCGGTCTAGATCCAATACAAAGTTTCAAGGAGGTCCCGAGAACAAACCGGCTTAGAGTTTGATCCGAGGCTTTAGAGCATTATAGGGTCATTGGTTCCACTCGCTTTGGGTCTGGTAGAACGTATTTAAAGTGATCAGGGACTATTTCCCAGCTACTCCAGCGTTGCGCTAGCTAACTTATGCTTAGTTTCTAAAGAAATTTATCCTAAGTGGTTTCTTTGGCTATGGAATTGGGTTCTGAACGATTTTTCAGGTGTTTTAATTGACCCACTGCCTAAGGACGTCAAATCCCAGGTTAGCCAAAATCCGGGGTGTTACAATCTACCCCCCTTAAAACACAATGTCGTCCCCGACATTGGCGAAGGGCAAGGAGTACTTTCTCTAAGGAAGGTTCAAATCCTATTTAATAACCTAATCGTACATATAACCTAAATCAAATGTTTCGATCCTGGGCCAGTGGGAAAGAGGCCAACCACTCTTCCGCTGCGCCACTCTGATCAAACGGTAGTGTTGACTAACCTAACTGGATTGGACTCAATACATTCTACCCCCCTTAAAACTTAGTTTTACTCAAGGTTGAAGAATCTTAGCATCGATTCGTATATCAGAACAAGGCGCAACTTAGGAACTATCCTTGACCTAAAATGGAAACAACCTTTCTCTACATGGTTTTCCTTGCTAATGATGCGTTCTATGGCATTGGTATCTATGGTAATAGAGACGAGCCTAAGCTCTATAGTGGTTGAGTTCAGGGGTAGATATGAGTTGGTGGCAAGATGTCTAATTCTCTACTAGCTTTAAGTCCTCGCCATATCCCAAAGACAATGTGATCCTGTTTGGTTATAGGTGGTTGGGTCATCTCAGAAGAAAGGTTGTGTAGTAGGTCTGAGCTGGATACATAGACTTTCTGTCTAGCTAGAACAGAAGATTTATTGTATCAATTCTTAATCCGAGTCGATGCCGATCTTCTGCTTGATCAGAGCATTGGATTTATTGGTAACCACTAGGATTAGGAAGTCGATTCAAACCGCGAATACATCGCTTACATGTAGTTCCTTTATTCTGCATTCCCGAATGCAATAAGCCCTTGGGGAAGGCAATTCTAAGGGGCGTGCTAGTACATTCTAAGTTCAATCTGAGGGAGTTATAAATGTTCCCTGAGAGTGTATGGTTCCTTCCTATGGGAAACAACAGAAGTCTATAAGCCATAAAGGAATCTACCGAAGGAAGGGAGTCCCATTCCAACCAAATCTAACCTACTGTCCCTTAGCATATATAGGCCTTACACTGCCTAAGACAACTAGTAGCCTAGTCTGTAACTCTGTAGCTATAATTCAAAGCCTAAGATTATACGGTAAATGGCTTTCCATTCCATTTCTACTACAGGGAATTCTTCTATTGCTTAGGGTCAAGATTATCTAAATGAAATTGGATTTCTTATGTCGCCAGATCCTTCAAATCTAGGAGTACTAACACTAGGTTCCAAACGCCTAGGGCCTATGTGGCCGGTAGCGCTTAGTTGTATTAAATGGAACCGCATTCCTAGTCCCATAGCGGGATAGGGAGTGGCATGCTTGGTTGGAGGGTGGGGTGGGATAAAAATCTAATTTGTAGGCTAAATCCCGGGAGTTATAATACTCCCAATCTAGGGACAATACCTCACAACAAAATGAATCGGCATGCATTTCATTCAACAAAATTCGGCTATGATAAGGCCAAACCACAACACAAACACAGTTTCTACCTGTAACTTCACTAAACCTAACAACAACAAAACACAGAAATCCTTAAAATAAAAATCAAACAATCTACAGGGCAAAGGCATAGATGCCTAACTCTACCAAAGGACTTTACCACAGTCCCGACTTACCTTCTTTATCCCTGTCGAGTCTAATACTGTCTGTTGCTCACTAGAGCTCTCTCGGCCATATATTTTCAGTATCCCTTAAGCAAAGAAAATGGAGAAATAGGATTGAGAGGGAGGATGGTGAAAAGAGAGAAAAAGGCTAAAACAGCTTAACAATAGCCATGGAAAATGGGGGAAATGCAAGAAAATGGTTAACCAAACTAGAAAAGGGAGATCTAGGCATTGTAGAGGGATGCTTCAAGCTCCCCTAGGATGCATTTTCAGAGAGAAATGGAAACGAAAAAGGGGAATGGAGCACCTCACGAATTCAGCTCGATTTGGGGGTTTTTGAAGCTCCAAATGATGAAATCTCCAAGAGGAAGGGCTGCAAACTCCAAAGAAGTGATAGATGATGGTCGGTTTTGGCCAAGGATGGGTCTAGGGTGGTTTGGAATCACGGATTTTTGGAGATAGTTGCTGAAAAATGAAAACGGGACTAGGGAAGGGGCTGTTTATGAAGGAAGTACCCCTATTTGGGGTTTTCTTGGGGTGGGAGGTGCATAGGGGTGATGTGGACCCTGTTTAAGGGGGTGCGCCCGAAGGACGGCCCCATCGGAGCTCGCCGGCCGGCGATGCATCGCCCGGCCGGCAATGGCATCGCCGGTCAACTCTCAAGTTGACCGGTGGGACCCCATGGGTCTGGTCCCCCATGGTCCCAGGGTCCCAAAAAGTTAGGTCCCACCCCCTGGTTCATACTAATTTGGTCTCTATGAGCCCAAACATGTGTTCAGAGCTTTCCGGGTCCACATCGCAATCTTGAATACCAAACCATATGATGCAGCATATGAATTTGGGGTAGAAGGAGCCAGTACACCTATCTAGCTCCTTAGTTGCTAAAGAAAGTGAAGTTAGAATGGCCCTATGGCCATTTTTCATGAAATTTTACTATTCACTGTAAAATTTTGTGAAAGTACTAATTTGTGTTATTTTCACATTATATTTGATGCCTAATATGAAATGGATAAGAAATAAATGAAGATTGGAATGTTTAGAGGAGGAATTTTGAAGATTTTTGGTGAAACGGGGTTTTTAAGCCCTGGCGATTGATTACAGGAGTCGTGGTCATCCCACGGCCCAAGGATTTACTTTTGCGGTTTAAAACCGCTCATAGGACGTCTCAACCCGACTTCCTACAGCTTAGAAGTGATTCGGGTTGCCTTACGCGACCCGAGATGCATTACAGACTCGATCTTGCGATCGATTCTAATAGACTTCGCCTATCGGCGAATCTGCGATCTTAGACGTGTTTCTAGACCCTTCTCTCACCCACCTAAGTCAAAGGAAGCGACAGCGTACGTCGCGTGACCATAACCCAGGCCCGGTTTAATCCAAATCATGCTCTGATACCATCTGTAACATCCCGAAAATCGGGGGGTCGAGCAAAAACCCAACTCCCGAGTTCCAAAATGTTATTTATGCAACATAGATATGTATGATTGAATGTTGTCTGTGATAATGTATTAAACATGAGTGAGATTAAGCCAGAACAGCATATCATACTCCAGAGATAGTTAAATTTGCAAGCGGAAGACTGTAATAGTATGTATAACATATATAAACCATTGTATGTCTCCAGAGTGTGAACATGTTACCAGGTTATATACATACATGTATACTTCAAAAGTAACCAAAAGAATATACATGAGTGCGCTAAAAATATAAAATGACAAGTGTCAAAGTATCTAATCAACCTCCCTGTAACCCCGTCAATCAGAACACGCATAAAGGAGGGATCCTCATCATCATCATCAAGTCCAGCTCCGCCTCGCAGGCCGCGCCACCATCTGCAATCACAAAAAGGTCTGGTGGGTGTCCAGGAACACCGTCCCGTAACGTGGGAGTGAGTAGCTAACTCAGTGGAATAATAGAGCAAGGATTAACATGTTCTCAAATCAATCATGCGATAATAGTAAAGCAGTAAATCAAACAATCCTAATACTGTTGTTAATGCAGTTATGACATGACGTGATGTATGCCCTCACCGACGATCTCCCTCATACGGCACCATCTTACGACCGCGGCATGCCGCACTCCCTCAAGTGCTCCACATCTTCCAGGCACATGCAATGTCATGGTGATATGATTACCGAGTTGTTATTAGTCCTTTTCATACAGCAATATTGGGAAACTAAGGTACCTCCCTTATATCAATCCCAACACAGATCCTGTCTAGGGTCGTCACTCCTAGTAGTCTCATACGATGTATATTTTGTAGGTCGCTGCAAGGGCTGCCAGGGCTGTTGCACGCACTCGTTGCTCCGCTCCCCCATCACCTTATCAATACAGGCCTACTGTACTCTACTGCTACGGAAGGGTCGTCGCCTCCCGTAGACTCAGAATACGCTCGCGGTCACTACAAAGGGCTGCCAGGGCTGTTGCTCGCACTCGTTGCACCGCTCCCCCATCACCTTATCAGTGTAGGCCGACAGCAAGAATATAGTGTCCCATACCACCATAATCTGCTCACGAGTCATAGGTGCTCACTGGTCACTACGGGGAGGTTTGTGGCCCCAGCGTAGGCCGACAGCTCGACCACGGTGTCCCATACCACCATGCCCGGCTCATGAGTCTTTATGGATCAAGGTACCATGGTTAACAGGGTTTACAATGGTAAGTTCAGTACCCTAGGTTCAAGCAGTTATGACTCATACAAGGTGAACATACAACGGCCAGTCGGGTTACTTGACGAGCTCGACTGGCACGAGCGCATCGCAAGTCGAACGACATGAAGTGCGTAAAACACTTCGCGTGGCCTAACCACTGCCGCCAACTCCAACACGACTCGCGTTCATCGACACGTCCTTCGTGGCCAAGATAAGCTAACCACGAATTCTTTCGGTTACCGACCGCCTGGACTAGGCATAGTCCCAAACAATCATAGAATCACATCAGTAGTTGTGTAAGGGTAATGGAAATGAAATGGAACCATGTGAGCATGTTAACACATGTCATTACATACAACTTAAGCAAGTCTTCAAACACATGCCTTTCATACATATAATGAAATTATACATATCGCCAACATATAGGAAATCATCACCATCAGCGTATTAATTGAGAATTCACTCTCCAACTAAGTCATAAGAAACTCATCAAGCACATGTTATAACATACCACTTAAATGAATCATTAAGCACATGCATTTCATACATATAATGAAATCGTACATATGGCTAACATGTAGGAAATCATTCACATCAACATATTCATTGAGAAATCAATCTCAAACTAATCCATAACACCATTTAAGCCAATACATACTAATACAAGCATTTATACAAACACTTACACTACACACTTAAGTCTACATATAGTATGTCGATCCGACGTGCACATTTAGGCGAATCTCTTCGCCAAACTAATTATGCACGCATTCCTAACTTTCTAATGCGACAACAAACCATGTCAATCACATCAGCAAAATATGAATGTAAACTGTACTTCCTACAAATGACTAAAATGCCCTAAATCTCATATTCTTCGTTAATTTACGAAACAGAAAACGGAGAGCATGTTGTACATGTCAAATGGCGTTGCCGTCAAGAATCTACTATTAAACGACATTGAAAGCTTTGGAAACAGTCAATCAAAGCATCTAATATCCGCACCTTTTCCCTTTTAGGGATGAGAATTCGAACGGAGCGTATACGCTTCGTCTACGGCGAATAGAGAACCTGATTTACGAGATCCACAAGCTACATCGCTATGGAAACAAGGGAAACTCAAATCAACAACTATTTAGGGTATTTACTTACCTAGAAAAGCGGAGAAATCACCGGCAACGTGATTGAGTTGCGTTGCTTAGGCACTTGCAACAGGTAGCACAAGCGGCAAGGAATTCTCCTCCAATCTCTCTCACAAACTCTCACCTTTTCTCTCTCCCAATCTAGGGATTTTTGCAAATTCGGATGGGAGAGAGGAGTGAGGGTTTCAACCCCTTTTATAAGCCTAAACATGCCCAAAATAGGCTCCAAGTCAAGGTATACTTAAAGTATATCCAAATCGGGGCTGTTTCGGTCCAAAAGAGCATTTCTAGAGGTCCCCTGGCCAAATGCGGTCGGACTTAAGCTCGTGCATACTGGATCTAGCACGCATCCAGATTTCAGGCCGGTAGGGTTCCCAGATCGCACGTGGCGGCCCAGTTTCAGTTTAACGGTCACCGCACCAAGATCAGGCCTATAAGTCTCGTGATATGTAATAGAAATTTTTCCTGATCCAAGGGTGTAATTTGGCTGTATTCTGACGGTCAGAATGCTTAATACTGATGCGTCAAATTTGTGTGCCAGATTTGAATTTGAAATTCCAACTATGTCCCTATTCACACTCTCTTCGGTCCGGGCTCAATGAAATAGCCTGTGATCGTCAGTTGGACTTGATATTCGAAACGATTTCCAAGCCCAGCTAAGTGGTCATAACGGTCTAAGATGGTAGGCATCTGACTTACGACGCGCGGTCTAGATCCAATACAAAGTTTCAAGGAGGTCCCGAGAACAAACCGGCTTAGAGTTTGATCCGAGGCTTTAGAGCATTATAGGGTCATTGGTTCCACTCGCTTTGGGTCTGGTAGAACGTATTTAAAGTGATCAGGGACTATTTCCCAGCTACTCCAGCGTTGCGCTAGCTAACTTATGCTTAGTTTCTAAAGAAATTTATCCTAAGTGGTTTCTTTGGCTATGGAATTGGGTTCTGAACGATTTTTCAGGTGTTTTAATTGACCCACTGCCTAAGGACGTCAAATCCCAGGTTAGCCAAAATCCGGGGTGTTACAAGTATAAACTAAGGCTACGCTGAGGTGACAAGCCTCCTGTAGCAACCTGAACTTGCATATCTACTGCTTTTAAATTAGGGATGATGTTGCCCTATAACTTACCTTATGTTTGTGATTAACTAGGATTAACGACCCTAGATGGATCATTGTTTGGGTAAATGATATAAAGGGGGGTACCTTAGCTTCCCGAATCTGCTGTATGAATAAGCCAAATCAAGAACTCGACTAACATGTGCATGCACAGCATTGCATGTTCTTTAGCGATGAAGGCACAGTGGGAGTAGCATGCTCGACCGTGAGATGGTGTTGCTGCATGCATCATTATAACATATCGTTCTTACATTAACAAGAGTACTTAGGACATGATTATTTTACTGCTTTATCATTACTGCTTGACTGAATTGATAACATGTTAACCTTTACCTTATAGCTCCACTGAGTTGATCACTTACTCCCACTCTAGGACGGTGTTTTAAAACACTAATCAGACTCTGTTGTAGATGCAAGTGGCGATGATGTCTACGTTCAGCTATCAGGCGGGTCTATGTAGACCATGTACTGATATGGGATTACAGGGATTATATGATTTAGTCAGACTTTCACATTTTGTATTTTGTAAATTTTGGATCAACACACACACACACACACACACATATATATATACATATATATATATATATATATATATATATATATATATATATATATATATATATATATATATATTCAGCATGGTAACATACTCATACTCTAGGGATTGAGAAAAACTTATATACATTTTATACCTATCTCAGTCTTCCGCTTGCTTAATGTAATTATCTCTGGAGTATGATACCCTATTTCAATATAATCCTACTCATGTTTAATACACTAATATGGACAACATTCAATCATCATTATCTATGTTACATAAGTGATGCATTAGAACTCGGGAGTTGAGCTTCTGCTCGACCCCTAATTTTTGGGGCGTTCCAAGTTGGTATTAGAGCATGATTTGGATTAAACTAGACCTGGGTATGGTAACACGACACGCACTTATGTACTTGACTTAGGAGGGGGCGATAAAACGTAAAAATAATCGTAGGATTCTAAGTTTCACCGACGGGCTAAACTGACCATTGAAATATGGCCTGTATGCATCTGTGATCATGTGAGATGATCCCAATTCATTTCTAGACCATTAGGGTTTAGACGATGATTCGGGTTATTCCACACTCAAATGAACCAAAAAGCGTGAATATGCGCGAGATGGACTCCGAAAATGCCTCAAATGACCTCGGGGGCCTAAACAACACAAAACAGGGGGAACCAAAGTGGCCCCCGTACATTTTCAACACCCCGGGAGGGGGATGCCATCACCCCCAGGGCGGAGCCACCGCCCTGGGCCAGTGCACCGCGATACCATTGCGTCTACCGCGAGGCCTCACGGTCTGGTCTAGCGGGCCACAGTGGGCTTCCAGGTCCGATAGCTAACATGTAGGAGGCCTTGCAAATCCACTTGGGGCCCTCTATTTTGCCCCCTTTGCCCTATTTCTCTCCATTTCATCCCCTTCAAGCTCTCCCTTTCCCTCAAAACTTTCACTTTTCTTCTTAAATCTTCCTTCTATTCTCAAGTCTTCTTCTTCTTCTTCACTACATACCCACTTCCCACCATTTCTCTCAAATCCAGCTCCTACTACCGTCAATCTCTTTTATTCCTTCTCATTTGAGTACATAAACCCACCTTTGTATCTCATAAACCTCAAAATCCACCAACCCATCTCATCTTGCAAACCCTCCTAACTTCATGGCTCTTTTCAAGCTAGTTGTTACGATTTTCTACTTCTCCATACTTCTTTCCCTCATGGGAAAGAAGAGGGCACCCGTGGATGAAGTCGGGCTTAGCCACCCTACCCGTCCAAGGAAACAGAAAGACACCAAGGCTAGCACTAGCGTCGATCGGGAGCAAAGGACAAAGCGGGATCTCGATCCCCAAATTTCTCTCGAAAGAGCTCTACCGGCGGGCATCGAACATGGTATGTTTCAAGGCCATAAAGTTATCTTTGAAGTACACATGGAAAAAAAACTATTTGGACTTTATCCAGCGATGGACCTCCTATTGGACGCTAGGTGGGGTCCCATATTTGAAGGCAAGTTACGTGCGTGTGGAGCACTGTCTGAGCCTTATACGCCCATATACGAGATCCATTGTTGGAGCCTCTACAGTTCACTATCCCCATGGGAAGGTAGGAAGCCATTATCGATGTAGATGTGATAGCTCGAATTATGGGGATGCAACGTGGAGAGGTACATGCTAGTGAGAAAAATCTCAAGAGTTTGCGTGAAAGAGATCGCCGCACGTGATTTCTTTGCGGCCGACTGGTCTAATGGAAGCAAGGAAATTGCCTCCAGTGGCTAAGATGACTCATAACTTTCGCCTACTCCACCACATATTCACATACAATGTGTATCCTGGGTGGAGCAATCACTCGAAATGCACGCGTTTGATGGTGGACTTCCTATACAAAGTTGGGTAAGGAGACAAGTTGTGTTTGCCTACGTACGTACTACTACAGATAGTCCAGACCGCATGCGCCGTTAGGACGGATATTTCACTCCCATTTGGATGACTCATATGCAAGCTTGCTCGTGAGTTCGACTACAGACTTAGCCCTGATGAGCTTGCACCGATCCACTCCATCAATGACACCACACTTAACAACATGGGTATTGGGCCACGACAACGCCAAGCCTGTCTTGATGAGTATGGTGATGAGATAGAGGAAGAAAGTGAAGAGGATGAGGGGAGTGAAGATGAAGAAGGTGAGGAAGGAAGTGATGAGGAAGAGTAGGAAGAAGAAGAAGAGGAGGCCCATGTAACACCCCGTAACTTCTATACATAGGTGTTACCTTTTAAATCCGCACTAAACTAAAATAAATTTGGGTTAACCAAAGATTTGAACTCGACATACATAGGATGGGGATTCTGGTCAACATTAAAGTCATCCATCAGGGTCTCCAAAAGTCAGAACATGCCCTACGATAGTCAGAAAGGTGAGACTACTCGAACACTCTAAAATATGGAGTCATCATGTTAGTTAATACTGGTGCAAAACACTTATCACCAACACTTGAGAATTGGTTGGAGACAAACGAAGCATTCATCATAACTAGTACCCTATATTAATCGTTGAAAAAGTTTATCAAGCCCACCTGATCGATGGATCACGACATAGGGGCCAATGATGGCCCGAAGGTGTATATAACGGCCCACCTAGGGCTCACCATCGACCCCAAAAATGGGTCGGGGCCCTGCATAATGTGCCCAATACAAATGGACAGCGTGGATTGTGAAAGTAACATTACAATAGGCCCCTACGCGATGCATGTGCACTAAGAGTGCTCGTGCACGAGATGCACTAAAAATTACTGGCTCAGTCAAACCAGCATGGACCGAGCACCTCTCAAGTGACGGACCATGGCGTCCTCCCGCCTCTCTTTATTTTAAACCGACTTACTTTAAACCTATAAGTGGGCCACCACGACCACTTTCCGAGCCATCCAAGCCATTCAAATTCTTCATGGGTCCCTCACGATCAAAACGGTATAGCCGTTTGACCCCTTGTAAACAGAGGAAAGAGATGGACTGCCACCGTCCAATTCAAGCCAAAAATAACCCAACGAGCGCCTATAGGAGGAATGAGAGAGAAGACCTCCCTTCCTCTTTAGGAAGGACGAATCTCAGCCATCCACTAGGGAAACAATCCCAGTCGTTCCCTCTCTCTCTCTCTCTCCCTCTATAAGATGGGTCCTGTAGCCCTTAAGTTCTACACTAAGTGAGAAGGAAGAAAGAGAGTAAAAGGGAGAGTAAAACAGGGAGTCATTCTCTCCTGTTGTGGCTCGAGTGTAGGGCCGGCATCCACCCATCCAAGGTGACCGCCTCCATCCATTTCCTTCTTTCTGTTTCAGCTAGAATATGGCCTCAGGGATGTCTGTATCAGGCCAAAAGCTAGCCAAGCAATGGCCATGCTTTCGGATGGAAAACAGACCATCAAAACTACTGCATTGTTAAAAACTATTGAGCCTCTATTTTTAAACTAGGACCGACCAAACAATGGACGGGTCTCAAGCGAACATTAGGCCGAATGTTGGCCATAGATAGGCTGGAAACCAGCCAAGTAATGGTTGTGTTCACACCTAAAATGAAGCAGTTATGTGGGTCCCTATTCTGCATTGGAACTGAGTTAGTCTATGACTCTGTTTCGGTAAGGAATCCGACCCTGTTACCGCACTCGTTTCAAGCCGGGGCCCAACCAAACAATGGTTGTATACTCGGGCTGAAAATCAGGCTAATAAGACCAATACAGTAATGCTTTGGGCTAAATATTGCAACCCTGTTTCAGTCCAAGTCCAAGCCAGACAATGACTGTGATATAGACCGAGATATTATCTTGACAAGGGACCCTGGTTAGCAACAAAGCTAACCAAATCCATGGCTCCGTTAAAGTCTGAAACCATACCTAGAACAAGGCCGAGAAACAAGCCAGTTGGAAGCTCTGTTTAGAGCTAAAATCGGACGGTCTAATAGGCCATCAAATGGCCCTGTTTCGAGTGTTGTTTAAGCTGGGGATGGGTGCTGATTTGAACTCTCAAACGGACCTCGAATCAACTTTGATCTAGCCTCGAAGGCTGGTCAGAAGGTGGGCCGTGAGTGGGTCCCAAACTGGACCTTAAACTGCGGCAACCAGGCCGAGGGAAGAAGAAGAAAATGCTGCATGTAGAGGGAAGGACAGTTCATGTATAAGGCTGGTGGGCTGACTGCCATCTTGGGCCTGCGCAAATGCAGGTGGACCTCAGTTGTGGGTTGCCCTGACCGCGGGTCTTGCATTAACCGTGGGCCCCACCAACTAATGGTGGGTTGCATCATGGTAGGCCACCCCGAGCGGCATGGGTTTGGACCGTCCATTAGGGATGAAAGTCCAGATGCAAACCACGGGCTGGATGTCCCCTTTGAAAAGATATATATATATATATATATATATATATATATATATATATATATATATATATATATATATATATATATATATATATATATATATATATATAACACATGCATATGCATCGTCCACGCGATACAACGTAGGTGGAGTACATCCGAGTCATCCATCCATCCTGGCTTCGGACATGGGCCCATCCTTGATTTGCATAAGTGGAGGGTCCACATGGGACCCACCTGTGAAATGAACAAATGGTGTATGTATACGCCAGGATGTTGAAACAGAGGACATTTCTACAATGCTCACCTGCCAATCAGTTCACGTAAACCACATGCAAAAATTTGAGATCTCATCATATCTGATGAGTCTTGAAAATCTGAATGGTCCACATGGAGCAGAACCGCATGAAACCCCCTAGTCCCAATCTTTTACTTTCAACCAAAACTTTGATGGGCCATGATTAATGCAAACAGTTTCTTCCCTTGAATTGCATTTACCTTTGTTATGGCCCACCGAAATCTTAGATCAGGGGAAAATTCACCCCCTAGGGTTTCTTGGGATTCCACACCTTATGGACCATTCGGATTCAACACTCATGCTTATGTGGGACCCACATACTTGCAAGCCCACCTTGTACTCGTGGATACACACTGTCTAGGGGCTGAACATGATACACCTGGACACTCAAGTGTATATACATGTTGTATATATGGGTATGCTGTATGTATGGATATGTTGTATATATGGATATGCTATAATATACATGTTGTATAGTTAGAAATGCTGGGAGATACACCCATAGTGTATATAACGTATACATGAATACCATATACATAATGTATACTGTTGAGGCAAAAAAATATCTTATTGTAGTGGTCAGGAAATCTCATGGTGTTGATCTTCTCCAAGGGTAGTTTAGGGATTTTGGTACAGTTCCAGTACCAAGGGTAGTTTAGGTATTTTGGTAAAGTTCCAGCTCCAGGGGTAGTTTAGGGGGATTAAAGCAAGAAGATATAAGGAAATGGAAAGAACACTCGAAAAGAAGAAGAAAATGATAGTTTTAGAGGTTTTGCACAGGACCGCGCAACCAACGTCAGTTGCGCGGCTCCGCGCAATCAATATATGTTGTGCGTGTCCGCGTAACCTAAATATCAGTTACGCGAAGACTCGAAACAAGCTACGGTAACAGTCCTTTACGAAATCGTCCGAAGCACCGAAAATAGTCCCACATCGCTAAGATCAGGATTTTCATGAGCTCAAGGGCCTATAAATACCCCCTCCCCTCCTTCGTTGGGAGGATTAAAGATTTTTCAAGAGGAGTAAAGCGGAGCGGAAGACAGAAGGTAGGAGCGAAGTCTCCTGGAAGTTGCGCAGGACCGCGCAACCGGAATGCCCTGCAGTCTGTGAAGTCCAAGAGTCGTTGTGCTGCCGAAGTCTATGGCCCAGGCTTCCTTTCTCTGAGTTTTCTCATCTTCATGGGTTCTAAGGAGAAAGATCAGTCGATTTAATCGACATTCCTCCTAAGTCCCAGAGGATGGTTGAAACAGGCGATGTTATGCTGCTGAAATCTCATTAAAGGCCTGTCGATCGGATTGGCATTCCTCCTAAGTCCTAGGAGATGATCGAATCAGGTGCCGGAAGGCTGTCGAAATGAACTTTTAATGTTTAAAAGCACAAATCCTTTATTTCTAAATGATCTATCTTAGAATCAAGGGGTGTAAAGAGAATGTAAATGAACTCAGTAACTAATCAAATCCAATGAATGTTCCTAGTACTCTCTCTGTTCTGTTTGAATAAGACAATCCACCAAATCAAATGCATTTGTTTCTTTGTCGAAACAAAATGGCGACTCTGCTGGGGACTTGAATGAATATTGTCTTATTTAAAATATTAACAGTGAAGTTGTTACGAACATTCGTCACGGTTTGGCGTCCTATGGACGCCAAACTGGCGACTCTCAGTGGGAAGTCCTCCCCTTCATCTCTAAGATAGATCACTCTAATTGTTCAATTACTAATTACAACTATGTTTCATGACAGAAGACGAAGGTTTTAAAATCTGACTACGACTTGTTACTTATGGCGACCCCCGTAAGAAAAGTGAACTTCCGATTCACCTCGACAGGGTTCGTGATAGAATACACACCAAGTCATGCGAGTACAGGCATGGTTCAAGCAACATTTGGGGTCATTTCTGCTCTGCCCCAGTTATCAGAAAACAATGCAGACTGGACTGTCGTGACCTCTCGTAGGGAAAAAACACGAAACTTCCAAAATTCAAGAATGAATCAGCCTTCATTAAGAATCAGAGGGCCCGTAACGTGAAGTACCATCAGAAGAAATCAGTTGATAGCTTCTCTGGCAATTTATCCGGCAAAAACAGTGCAAACAGTTCCTCAGTTGACGGTACGCGACCTCCCAGCTTTAAATGCTTCAATGGCTGAACGAACAAGAGAACAAAAGGGAAAAGCATTGATCATTAGATCGCCAATGCCATCTCTAAAAGATTCACCAGCATCGGCGTCATCTCAATCAATCGATGCCACAGGGAGTACAAAAGGGCCCTATGAAACTCTGTCCCCTCCCTTTGTTGCAAGCCCTGTCACATCAACATTCTCTTGTTCTCCGTCGATTACTGCTTCATTGAAAAGTGGAGAAGCTACAGTATTCATGACCGGAACGAATCCAGATTATAGAACAACTACAGAGGGTCATTTTAATAAAATGGCAGAAGCCCATAATGCGTTGATGGAAGAATGCAGAAATCTCAAAGAAGCCTTGGCAACTTTCATACATAATGCAGATCAAATAACAATCATTGAAAATGATGGCCGAATGGAAAAGGAACAAGAAAATACTAGACATTATAGGTACCGTACGCCATATCCAAGGGAGGTGGATGATATTCCCTTCCCAGCCAGTTTCAGGTGTCCATATTTTCAAAAGTTTAATGGGACGGGATCTCCAAAGGAACATTTAGTGCGCTTCACTACCGGTATGGGAGACCTCTCTGCAGTACCACAGTATTGTCTGCAGTTATTCGGGACGTCGCTGACAGGCGGGGCATTTCGATGGTATTATAATTTAGCTTCAGGCTCGATTCACACTTGGGAGCAGATGCGACATACTTTTACATCTCGTTTCTCCTCTCTGAGCCGTAAGGTTAGTATCGTTGAGCTGGCCTCTGCACGACAAGGCAAAGGCGAGTCGGTGAGAAGTTATATAGACAGATGGAAGGCATTGGGAGCTTTGTGCAAACCACCGTGAGAAGAAAGTGAGCAAGTCAAGATATGTCTGAATTCTATGAAAGGGGAATTCGTAATTGGACTGGCCAATGCCGACATCAAAACTTTTCGTGATTTAGCCGCTAAGACTCAGGCTTTGGAATTGATGAATCGGAAAGTGGCGACACTTCGCCGTGATACAACTCATGGGGCTCCTAATAGAATAATATTAAATACTATTAATCTCCATCAGTAGCGTAATAGTGTAAGAGGTCTAAAAGAAGAAAATACAAGGCGAAAAGAAGATTTGGTTCAATTAAAGCAAAATAAAAGGGTCAGGACGCTCAATTCGCATAAGGGGTTTGCGTTTGACAAGGAAGATGTCATTCCGATGATAGATCAATTATTAAAAGTTGGTGCGATAAAATTGTCAGAACCTAAACGTCCCGAGGAGGCGACAAGGTATGGGGAGAAAAACTTTTGCCACTATCACCGCTTACTGGGACATCCAACAGAAAATTGTTACATGTTGAAGTGTATTATACAGCAGATGATGAATAGGAATCAAATAATCATCAAAGATAGGATAAGCAAAGAAGTCATGAAAGGTAAGGGCCTCGATTGCAAACACCCTAGTGGCCTAAATTATAAAAAAAGGAATTTCAATTGGGATCGGCCAAGAAAGGCGAAGAAAATTTAACGACATAGAGGCAAGGTCGTCAGCAAATATGATTACAGCAAAGGAGCCAGCGAGAGAAGATGTCAAAGTAATGGAGCATCCTGAGGCAGCTCCGAAGCAAATAGAGGATGGGGGCAATCAACGACGGATAGCCTGTTAGAAATAAACCTGGGGACGAAAGAAGAACCATGAAACACGTTCATTAGTGCTAACCTCTCTGAACAAGAGTCGGCAGAGTATGTTCAGCTTCTAAGAGAAAACAAAGATGTATTCGCCTGGGCGTATGCAGAAATGCTCGGATTGGAACCTTCCGTGGCGTTACACCGTCTAAATATCTCTAAGGAGAGGAGGCTGGTTAAACAAGCGCAAAGGCGATTTCATCCAGATCTGGTTCCCCTCATCGAGGAAGAAATTAATAAGTTGATAAAGGTCAGATTTATTAGGGAAGTCAAGTATCCTAAGTGGATATCGAATATTGTCCCGGTAAGAAAGAAAAATGGACAAGTCAGGGTGTGCGTCGATTTTAGAGACCTAAATGAAGCCTGCCCAAAGGATGATTTTTCACTCCCAATAATCGAGCTACTAATTGATAGTACGACTCAGTATGCTGTTATGTCCTTTATGGACGGATATGCGGGATATAATCAAATTCGAATGGCTCCTGAGGATGAAAAGGCGACAGCATTTAGAACTTCGCTAGGAATTTTCTGTTACAAGGTGATGTCGTTTGGGCTTAAAAATGCTAGAGCTACATATCAGAGAGCGATACAAAGCATTTTTCAAGATATGATGCATAAACACGTTGAATGTTATATTGACGATTTGGTGGTCAGGTCAGGAACTCATCAGGAACATCGCAAACACTTGGTGTCGGTTTTCCAGTGACTCAGAAAGAAACAGTTAAAGATGAACCCCGCTAAGTGCACATTCGGAGCGTCCTCCAGAATTGGGTTGTGTTGTTCGGCATAGGGGGATTGAGATTGACCCCGGGAAAATCAAAGCTATTCAGGATATGCCACCGCCAAAAACATTAAAGGAACTAAAGAGTTTGCAAGGAAGATTAGCATATATCCGTCGATTCATTTCAAATCTGGCTAGAAGATGTCAGCCGTTTTCTCACTTGATGAAAAAGGATACAGAATTTGTATGGAATCAAGCCTGTCAGAATGCATTCGACTCAATAAAGGAGTTGCTGAAAAAGCCACCAGTACTGGCAGCTCCAATAAAAGGGAAGCCACTTATCTTGTACACGTCGCAGCCGAACATTCCTTAGGAGCTCTGTTGGCACAAAGAAATGAATTTGGAAAAGAAACAGCCCTCTACTACTTAAGTCGAACTTTAATAGGTGCAGAGTACAATTATTCCCCGATTGAGAAGGAATGTTTAGCATTGATATAAGCAGTACAAAAGTTGAGGCATTATTGTCTGTCACATGATATAACGTTGGTTTTGGGGGCTGACCCGATAAAGTTTCTGATGACAAGGCCGATGTTGTCTGGAAGGTTAGCTAAATGGATGTTGTTACTTTCAGAGTACGCTATTGCATATGAACCGGTTAAAGCTGTGAAAGGGCAGGCAGTGGCGGATTTCCTAGCAGCGCACCCCGTGACAGAATCTGAGGCCATCAATGATGATTTTTCGGATGAGCAAGTCATGCTGACAGAATCCCAGAATCCGTGGAAGATGTATTTTGACGGTGCTTCTCGAGCATCAAGAGCGGGGGTAGGAGTAATATTCATTACTCTCCAAGGTGATTTATTACCTTACTCCTTTACACTGGGAACTGCGTGCACGAATAATGAAGCCGAGTATAGAGCCCTGATTATTGGAATGGAGATGGCTAAAGAAATGGTGATAAAAATACTACATATTTTCAGGGATTCTAAATTGATTATAAATCAATTGACAACTAAATTCGAAATAAGAAAGCAAGAACTTTTGCCGTACTGTCATAAGGCACAGCAGTTGTTGGAACAGTTTTCCTATGTTGAAATCAAGCACATTCCCCAGTCAGAAAATGCAAAAGTCGATGCTTTGGCTAGCTTGGCAGCAGCCCTATCTTGCCCTAATCGAAGCCCTCTTCAAATAACTATAGAGGAAAGAATATTTTTGCCTTCAATGGAGGTTGTTGAAGAAGTTACTGAAGCCCTTCCCGTATCGTGCTTGGAAATTACAATAGATGATTGGCGTCAGCCTTTCATTGATTATCTCAAATTTAACATCCTACCAGAAGAATCAGCACAAAGACAGCAAATCAGACAGCGGTCAAGTAGATTCGTTATCTGCAGTGAAGTATTATATAAAAAATCTTACAATGGAATATTGCTATGTTGTTTAAATAAGCAAGAAGCGGTCCAGGTACTGCAGGAAGCACACTCTGGGGAGTGTGGGGCACATCAAGCTGGCCGAAATTTATTTCATCGAATACATAGAATGGGATATTATTGGCCCACTATGTTTAAAGACGCGATAAACTATGCAAAGCGATGCCATGGATGCCAGATTCATGGAGATGTTATACACGTGCCCCCGAAAGACTTGCACCAGTCTGTTGCCTCTTGGTCATTCTCTGCTTGGGGACTCAACATAATCGGTCCTATAAACCCGCCTTCATCCAAAGGGAAATAGTATATTCTGGCAGCAACCGATTATTTCTCCAAATGGACTGAAGCAGTTACTTTGCGAAATGTTAAAGAAAAGGATATAGTCAATTTCATCCGCCACGTGATAATATACCGACATAGCATCCCAAAGAAAATTATTACAGACAATGGCACTCCTTTCAAAAATAAAGTTATGGAAAAATTGTGTCAGAAGTTCAAGATCCATCACTCGTTCTCGACGCCTTACTATCTACCGGCTAACGGGTTAGCAGAGGCATTCAATAAAACAATAGTCAAAATATTAAAGAAAACGATGATAGGAAACAAGCGTGATTGGGATGAAAGATTACAGGAAGCGCTATGGGCTTACAGAACCACTCATCGAACAGCCACAAGGGCAACACCGTATTCATTAGTCTATGGTGTGGAAGCAGTAATCCCGATTGAAATACAAGTAACGTCACTAAGAGTGGCAGTACATCAGTCTATAACTGAGGATGATAATGCAAAAATAAGATTGAAGGAATTGGATTTTCTTGACGAGCGACGCCTAGCTGCGCAACAGCGTTTGCAAGCATACCAAGTAAGAATATCATCCGCCTTTGATAAGCGAGTTAAATATCGCTCTTTCAAAAAGGGAGATACGGTGCTAATGTTGAAAAGACCAATCATGAACACCCGTCGAACGGGAGGCAAGTTTGAGCCTAAATGGGATGGCCCTTACGTAATAAAAGAAGTATACTCTAATGGAGCATATCGAGTTGTAGATCAAGACGGATAGGGAATCAGCATACCAGTCAACGCTCGCTTCCTTAAGAGATATCGTCCGTAAATATATTTGTTGCTTTTGCTCCAAGAAAATTATTAGAGTAATGATTCTACGTCAAAAGGGGGAAACTTGGTCGATAAATATGACCGTCAATCGTGTAGCCTCCTATAGAAAAAGAACATTCGCTGCAGGCATGCTTTACAATACTTGTCAGTTCAAGAAATGATCGTTACCTTGATTCCACTTCCAAAATCAAAAGGGAGAAAGAAAGGTAAGATGGGTGAGTAAAAGCTGTGAAATAAATTTCTCACCATAGCATGTATTTTTTTTGTGTATATGAATAAAATGCAAGCTGGCAAGCATATCAAATTATCACCAAACGCGAAGCACCAAGGATGATCACCAAATGAAAAGCTAAATCACCAAATTTAGCAACTGTCGCTATCATCATTAACGGCTATCAATCGCTATCAAGCGTTAACGATCGCTATCAAGCGTTAACGATCGCTATCAATCGCTATCAAGCGTTACGCGAGAAATATGCTGCCTCTATATCTCCAAGAATGAAAGAATATGTCTCCAACGACAGTCACAATCATATTCATGGGGCAAGTTCAAAAGCCAAGTGAAAGCAAAATTCCTCAAAGAAGTAAATGAAAGCCTATGTTGGCCTATACTCGCGTTGACAAAAAGGAAATTGCTTTCGAAGGTGCTACTGATTTTGATACAGAACATTACCAAGATAATAATTCTGTATCAAAAGGGGGCAAGACGAATAGGATGAATAAAGAAGAAGTTCGAAAGCATATCAAGATCATATGACAAAGCATATCAAGATCATATGATAGTAAATAAAGAAAGACGAAAAGGATGAGCGCCATCAAGAGAGTTCTATAAAATTCTGCCTGAAATCGATATCACCATCAAGCTGGTATATTACAAAAATACAAACAGAAAATACAAATAAATAATTTCAGGCAAAATTACCTATCTTCGTCTTCCAAGACATCATGCTAGATCATTGCCAAAAAGTCTTCAGTCTTCCAAGACATTTGAAGATAGCATATTCAATTATCGCCCAAGGAAAAAGCGTCGATGATTGCTATCAAGCATTGACGTTCATCGCACATAGAAAAAAGCACCGATGGTCGCCATCAAGCATTGACTCTCATCGCCGAAAGAAAATCTCCATCAAAATTAAAATCATCAGGTATCGATGATAATAAAAAGAATCATGAAAAGAAAAGAGAGTAGCTATCACTATTTGCCAATCAATTGTTCATCAAAATTGCTATCATTGCTGAGCTGACACATTACTATAAACATGATGCAAAAAAAAAAAAAAAAAAAAACCTTCATGACATCGTCAACAGCAGCGAGATGTCAATTATTGATTCAACCATATGATGAATCATACATTCAACTATATAAAATTAGCAACCGTGATGACTGCCAACCATAAAAGGCAGCCTAGTCACAAGTCTCGAAAAAAAAAAGAGAGAAAAAGAAAGAAAGAAAAAGAAGACCAAATCCTGAAAGGATTAAATCTTGAAAGGGACCGGCTACGCATAAGACCTATGATCATAAAAAAAATGCAGCCCAGTCAAGCCAATAGCTCAAAGTCTTCAACGACCAAAATCCAATGGCCCGCTGGACATGAGACCTATGAAGATCGCCATTCGGGCAGCAGCGAGAAGCCAGTGGCCCTAAAAAGCCCGTGAAGGCCCTCGTCCGCATACCTATGCGGGCAGCTGACGGAGTCAATGTCCAAAAGCCAGAGTGCTCAAAGTCTTAAACGACCAAAAACCAAAGTGCTCAAAGTCCTCAAATGACTAGTCAAGCGTAACACCCATGCCGTCTGTATAGCTTTCCGCCAGCGTCACGGGGAACGGAGGACAAACCCTCCCGTGAATGGGCCCGACCTTGCAGGCGAAGAAAATGAGGGTTGCAGTGTGCGCAGGACCGGCCAACCATGCATAAGACCCCCAGATTTGTGGTTCGATTCCGATACTAACTCATGAGGCAGGGCTTAAACCTACTCATCGATGGATTGGCAACCATGGATTTGGTACCCCCAAAGGTAGCCTTGTGAGCTCTGTGAACTCTAAAGAGTTACCGTGGCCAACCCTGTGTTGTAAAACCAACCAAATTCACTGCCCCGGTAGCGTTACTGGGCCCCTCTGATGGACCGCGGCTTGTGAACTCCCCAGGCAGTGAGGAGCCATGCGAACTCTAGAGAGTTACAAAGACCATCACGTGAGACCTGACTCTGACGAGAGTCCAAGTAAATTCGCTCCACTACTCATGAGCTTAAACTGTGTGCTTCGCTCCACTACTCATGAGCTTAAACTGTGTGCTCCACTGACTAAATTGAAACCTAGCACCGCTAATAAAATATGAACGAGTGAAGTCATATAGGAAATTCCATACTGACAAGAATAAATATTGGTGCTTTATGTTCAGTTTCATAAAATGTCATGATAAATTATGTGCAACATTTAAAATGCATCAGATACATATTTCATTTTATATATGCTCAAATATGCAAAGCATGACTTTTACAATATTCAAATGCAGTAAATACATATTTCACTCTAAGACGTGTTTAAATTTGCAATTGCCTGATGAACATTTTAAATGTTAAGTAGACAAGATGTAAAAATGTGTTTCTCTTGAATCAGATTCAAATTAGCAAAGATTATCTATTCTTCAATGGTATCGACAGGCTTCACTACAGGAGTAATGTCTTCTGAAGAAATCTTTCTGTGATAGTGAATGGAAAAAGGGCAGAATACATATCCAGGAGTGTGATTCAATGAGTGAAGAATACGATGCGAAGCACAATGACAAAACGAATATCACGATCAACATAAAAATAAAAATTTAAAATATATATATATATATCAAGCTTACCAATGCTTCATAAAGCTACAATGAAAATTATAATAAATTCAGATACTAATTCCGATTAACTTGGCAGGAGAGACTATTATTTGAAAGCTTGGGTTATGCAGATTGTGAGTAAAAGAAGCAATCGAAAAAGTTGTTGCGGCAGAAGCAGTATTAAAGAACAACCTCAGATGTAGAGCAAAAGGAAAGAATCGCTGGAGCAGATCAAAAGGAAAGAATCGCTGGAGCTGATCAAAAGGAAAGAATTGCTAGAGTTGATCAAAGAGACCATTACAGTAGCAACAATGTTGAAAGAAAGTTCTCTGATCAAATCGCTTAAAGAAGAAGTCGTCACAGCAGTTGCAGAGGCGGGCTTCAATGAATCTTCTTTAGTGAAACATCTGCTCGACATTGCTGACTGGGGGCATTCCAGTTTTCTATTCAAGCGCCATCATTCAAAGTCTTCTGGTCAAACGGAATCATTCAAGCCCTTCGTTCAAGTGCGAGTATTTCAGTTCTCCGCTTAAGCACCATCATTCAAATCTTATGATCAAGCGCCATCATTCCAGTCTTCCGATCGAACGCTATCATTCAATCTTCTGGTCAAGTATGATCGTCCAGTCTACCATGCAAGCAAGATCATCCGATCATCCTTCAGTTACAGTGCATTCAAGTTCTTCAGGCAGAGGAAGATCGATCCTCCATTTGATTTCAGGAATCAATCAAAGAAGGATCGAGGGGGCATCTGTTGAGGCACAAAAATATCTTATTGTAATGGTCAGGAAATCTCATGGTGTTGATCTTCTCCAAGGGTAGTTTAGGTATTTTGGTACAGTTCCAGTACCAAGGGTAGTTTAGGTATTTTGGTAAAGTTCCAGCTCCAGGGGTAGTTTAGGGGGATTAAAGCAAGAAGAGATAAGGAAATGGAAAGAACACTCGAAAAGAAGAAGAAAATGACAGTTTTAGAGGTTTTGCGCAGGACCGCGCAACCAACGTCAGTTGCGCGGCTCCGCACAATCAATATATGTTGCGCGTGTCCGTGCAACCTAAATATCAGTTACGCGAAGACTCGAAACAAGCTACGGCAATAGTCCTTTATGAAATCGTCCGAAGCACCGAAAATAGTCTCACATCGCTAAGATCGGGATTTTCATGAGCTCGAGGGCCTATAAATACCCCCTCCCCTCCTTCGTTGAGAGGATTGAAGATTTTCAAGAGGAGCAAAGCGGAGCGGAAGACAGAAGGTAGGAGCGAAGTCTCCTGGGAGTTGCGCGGGTCCGCGTAACTGGACTGCCCTGCAGTCTATGAAGTCCAAGAGCCGTTGTGCTGCCGAAGTCCGTGGCCCAGGCTTCCTTTCTCCGGGTTTTCTTCTCTTCATGGGTTCTAAGGAGAAAGATTAGTCGATTTAATCGACATTCCTCCTAAGTCCCAGAGGATAGTTGAAACAGGCGCTGTTATGCTGCTGAAATCTCTATTTCATTGAAGGCCCGTCGATCGGATCGGCATTCCTCGTAAGTCCTAGGAGATGATCGAATCAGGCGCAGGAAGGCTGTCGAAATGAACTTTTGATATTTAAAAGCACAAATCCTTTATTTCTAAATGATCTATCTTAGAATCAAGGGGTGTAAAGAGGATGTAAATGAACTCAGTAATTAATCAAATTCGATGAATGTTCCTAGTACTCTCTCTGTTCTGTTTGAATAAGACAATCCACCAAATCAAATGCATTTGTTTCTTTGTCGAAACATATACATGGATACACTATGTGATGAATAAATAATAGATATAGTGTGCTAGCCCACCCATATGGCGGTGGGCCATGTATGGGGGTCCCACCATGATATAAATACTTATATGCAAGTCTGTGCAATGGACCCCACCAACTAGGTAACTGTATATGGTGCCCACTCATCGGGATAAGTATTGTTGGGCCTTGGCTCCTCTCAAATGAGGACCAGACCATCATGGCTTGGGTCATTTGACCAACCATTGGTGTACTAGGATTTTAGAACTTATCAGTTAATGTTAGGGATTTTCTCTAGGGATCTATTCAAATAGTAGGGAGGTGCTAACTTCTCAAGGGGACCCACAGCAAGGGATGCCCTACAACTTGTCTGGTGATGATTCCTTTCCCCTTAAGCTTTTCATCCCTAGCTAAATCAGAAATAGTAGCTTATTTAAATTAGTGACTAGTTAGACCAGCGATAAGCTGTGTATGGAAATAGACTGCATTCATTTGACCTATCTATTCAACATGCTTACTATTGTTTAGAATTTTGATTACTTTGAACTGCCTAGGTGAATAATCTAAACTACTCATGTTGTATATCTCATGTTACTCAGTAGTTTGTATTGATAGATGCATTATCCTTATCTCTTTCTTTTATATCTATACTACCGTTATGATGATATGATACACATACAATTGGAATCTCTCCATGGGAAGTCCTAGTAAGGAGAGTCCGTGCTTGGGTTGTAACCAAATTTGTTGTGACATAAGTAGGCCCCTGACATGGAGGTGTTGGTTGTGGTGCTTGACCATAAGGTTTACCATCCATGTGTGATTTCACCTAACTGACTTGGGGTGGACTTCATAACCCTTCCAAATACCGTTGTTTACTCATTTTTAAACCATTCATGCTGACATGTTTAAATCTCCACTTTAGGTAATTTTAACATTCCATCCCTAGTCGGCATTGGTGGTAGCCCTTTATGTTGAATTGATTGACCATATGTTAGTGGGTACAACATACACCCTGAGACGGTAGTCTCATGGGCCGGGGATGGTGGCAATGGGACACTATACCTGAGACGTCGACCTATGCTGGGCCACAAGCTTACCGTGGTGATAATGAGCTTATTTAAATGGTTGAGTGTAATCAGATTAATAAATGGACTGGCTAATCATGCATACATGGCACAGACCAGCATCTATTGTTATCGTACGTGATGTACGTATTGCTTTCGACTGAATGATGTGCCAAGGTTCGATGATTACATGGGTGACGAGCCCACTGTCCGCATAGATGAGCATCCCTGGGGCGTGAACACATTCCATACATCCATGCATTTAAAAAGACTGTAACTATTTTGTTTTGGGTTATCTGTATGTCTTTTATGTTATTTCTTGTTTAGGGTGACGGTGTGTAATCTTACGGGGAGATCACACTGAGTTGGCCACTCATCAATCAATATTCAACCGTACAGAGGATACAGGGACTGATGGATCTACAGTGGATCCAGAGATGGTGAAAACCGAGGAGGAGCCTTACAACGAGGAGCTATACAAGGAGGCGGCTACTTATTATGGATTAAATCAATAGTCTACCATCTTATTAAACATTTTAGTTTATTTTGAAATTTAAGGTTTTGTATATGGGCCCCAGCTGAGTGGTCCAAGATATTGTTACTATTTAAGTTTTATCCATACTACGCTTGGTTCCATTAATCGCACTTTGATTGGGTTTGATTATCTTTTTTCTTACTAGTTAACACCTGAGTTTTCAAGGGACGAGTGGTATACTCAGTCTTGAAAACTGGGGCGTTATAGCCCAAGACTCTGATGGGGGTTGTCCTCCTGCTACACATGAGCACCACCGTGATCGGGCTGCTTTAGAAGCCCGCTTAGCTCAGATTGAGGAGGGCTAAGTCGCCCTGAGACAAGAGGTCAGAGAGACCCAAGCCGAACTTAAAGAGAATAGGGCCTATATGAAACAGAAGTTCAAGAAGATGTCCCACACATTAAAGACCCTCCTGTGTTATATGCAGGACAAGGGTGCTCCTCCTCCATCACCAGAGTCGGATGACTAGTCATATGTTGTAGTCATCTTTGGATTTTCTTTGTTTTCTTGTTTTCTATGTTATAGCCTTTATAGGCTTAGTAGTATGGTAGAGTGGTTGGTATGTTTTAGTCTTTAAAGTTATGTTTAGATTAGCTCACATGCATCTTCTGTCATGATCCATGTAAGACTATATCTCATATATTGTGATGATTTTGGTTAAATGAAATGCATGAAGCTCCTTTCGTTATGGAAAGTGTAGAATGCTTGACAAATTGAGTGTGATTATGCTAAATCTTACATGTGTTGCACCCTATGTTGTGTATAGGGAATGCCTCCGAAAGTCACTCGGAATACAACACGTCTTACACTTGGCGGATCGTTTGATGGGGCACCTCCCTTGAGTGATAGTCACACGGACTCCAGCTTGGGCCCTGACAGTGACACTGTGCTGGATTCACAGCTGACCACTGGCTCCACTAATGGGCCAACACCTTCTGTACCACTGGTTCTGGAACAGAAATGTGCGTCCGCATCGATGCCCCACATGCATCAGGCGGCTCCTCCTCCTAATAGGTTGGAGCAAATGATACTCTTTATGTAGCAACAGCAGCAGATTTGGACCACCATTGTAGGGGCCCTTACCCAGAACATGAATGTGGCCCCGCTTGCACCACCTGTGCACCCTGCTGGAAACATAAATGCCAACAACATATTTGAGCGATTCCAACACTTCCGACCTCCCACTTTTGCGGGTACTCACAAACCCAAGGAGGTCGAGTACTGGCTTAACCGCATCTCTAAGATGCTGAAGTTGCTACACTGCACTGAGGTAAAGCAGGTTGAGTTGGTTACATACATGTTTGAGAAGGAGGCTATGTAACGCCTAGGAAAAATCTGTACAGAGACCTGAGCACCACCTCAGGCAGAAATCACTTAGGATTAAATCCTTTAGAAATTAAGCGTAAGTTAACTAGCGATAAGCCAGATTAGCTGTGAAATTAGCACTGTTCACTTTCAATACGTTCTGCAAGACCTAAAACTTGTGGAATCATTAACACTATAACATCCTGAAATCTAGGATCAAACTCTAAACCCGTTTGTTCTCAGGAACCCTTTGAAACTTTGTAATAGACTTAGACCGCGCGTCGTAAGTCCGATAGCAATGAGCTTAGACCATTATGACCGCATAGTTGAACTTGACTACCACCCCGAAATCAAGTTCAAACGATGTCCTGGGACTATTTTGTTAAGACTGGAGCAAGGAGTGTGAGAATGGGTAGAATTCTTTATAAATTAAATGTGATTTAAGTAAATCTGGCACGTGTCACTTGCGGGTTAATTATAAGCATTCAGACCATTGGAATCTGACCCAAATACACCCTCGAATCAGGGAACATTTCTCACTCATGTCAGTGTACTTGGAATCTCCGATCGAGTCTCAATGACCGCTGAACTGAAACTGGTCTGCCACGTGCGATCTGGAAACCCAATTGAACTAAAAACTTAATGTGATCAGGATCCAGCATCCATGAGCTTAAGTCCGACTACATTCAGTCAGAGGACCTCCAGAAGTGTTCTTTTGGATCGAAAAAGACTCGATTTGGTTATAACCCAAGTATACCTTGGTCTAAAGTCCAAATAGGTGAGTTTTTAACCTATTTAAGGACCTTAAACCCTCTCACATCCCTCACCTACGAATTTGTGAAAAACCCTAGGGAAAGAGAAGAAAGAAAAGAGAGAGATTGTGTGAGAGTTGTGAGAGAAAGTTTCTGTCACTCGATCCTGCTATTACACGTGCTTAGTCATCGCGATCTAATCACTTTTCTGGTGATTCTGACTTCATTCTAGGTAAGAAAACCCTAATCTTAACCTGTTTTAAGAATTCTATCGATACAAGCAGCGAAGTAGCTGACTTACCTTGTGTATTAGGTTGTCATATCGTCGTTGGCAAAGGCGTAGAGTTCGTATTCGATTCATTACGCTCCTACGGCATAAGGTACGGATTTTAGATGCTTAGGTTACCTATTTTCAAAGCTTTCAATGCCGTTTAATGATAGATTATTGACAAGGGTGCTATTTGACATGTAGAACGTGCTGTCTGTTTTTCATTCCGAATACGTACGAAGAATATGAGATTTAGGGTATTTTAGATATTTTTAGGAAATACTGTATATGTACATATTTTGCCGATATGATTGCCATGAGTATTTGTCGTGTACCTATGCTAGTTATGCGTGTATGATCTGTTTGGCGAAGAGATTCTCCCTAATGCAAACTTTTGGCCAACACATGCTATGTAGACAAATGTGTGTAGACTAAGTATTTGTATAAATGTATGTATTGGTAAGTATTGAGTAAATGGTGTTGTAGTTTAGCGTTGAGATTAGATTCTCAACTAATTTGATGATGTACATGATTTCCTCCATGCTTGTTGTGTTTGAATTGATTACCTTATGTGTGAAATACTCGTGTATGGTTAACTGCTTATGATGTATGTTATAACATACTGATAACATGCTGGAATTACTTGTATTCCAATTCTGTCTCTCTCATATGATTATTGATTTAAATTACAAGTGTTTGGGGCTATACTCTAGTCCAGGCAGTCCGTAACGGATTTGAATTCGTGGTTGGCTTCTATTCGCCACGAAGGACGTGTCAACGAACCCGAGTCATATTTTGGTTGACGGCAGTGGCTAGGCCACACGAGGTGTTTATGCACTTCATGTCGTTCAGCTTAAGGTGCGCTCATACTAGTCGAGCTCGTCAAGTAACCCGACTAACCATTGTATGTACACCTTGTATTGGTCATAACTTCTTAAACCTAGGGTACTAAACTTACCAGTGAAAATCCTGATAACTGTGGTACCTTAATCCATTAAGACTCATGAGCCGAGCATGGTGGTATGGGACACCGTGGTCGAGCTGTCGGCCTACGCTGTGGCGACGAGCCTCCGCGTAATGACCAGTGAGCACCTCAAACTCATGAGCCGATTGTGGTGGAATGTGTAAGTGCTATGATTTCATATCCCTTTAGTTGTCAAATTTTGTGGTGCCAAAACCTATTTCTATGTCTTATATATCTTTTGTTTTATGTTTGAAGACTAGTCATTGCAATCAAGACATATCAAGACATCGCATTTCAAGTCAAGATCTTAAAAGAAGAAAGTTTTCAAGTCTTGATGAAGAAACCAAGAATAGAAGTTTTCAAGGTTGTACGTTCAAGGGTTGATCAAGTTCAAGCTTACTAGAAGACTTTGTGAAGTCAAGATCAAGCTTATGAAGGCCTACTACAAGTTTTGAATATTCACAAGCTTCTCTTAAGGGTCATCTGAGTGTACAGACTTTCAATGTCCATCTCACTTTTAAGGTTTGTTTGACCTTAGATTGACCGTAGGATGGGCTTTATTGTAGGTCATTCCGGATACATAACTCATATATCTTTATATGCTTTTTTGGAGTGTTCTAAGACCAGTCCTAGCTTTGCTATGACCAGTCTTAGGTTTTTTAGGACCAGTCATAGGTAGTTGAAGATTTTCAGATCTTTCTAACTGTCCTACGACCAGTCCTGAACATCCTACGACCAGTCTTGTGAGTTCTGCGACTCATCCTTCGACCGGTCGTAGCCCTACGACTCAAACTCCAGCAACCATTTTTGGGGTCCTACGACCGGTCGTAGGGGTCTCACGACCAGTCGTAGATGGCCCACGACCGGTCGTAGACCACCCTCGACCGGTCATGGAACTGAAAATCAAATCCCACAGAAATATTTCAAAAATCTTTGGAGCTACGACCAGTCCTAGGATCCTAAGACCAGTCATAGACGGGATTTTTCAGTCTATAAATTGTGTCGCACCCCAAGGTGGGGTCCATAGATGGATAACAATCAACCACAATGTAAGGATCGGCTCTTGGCCGTGGTTACACCAAATCCAATAGCATGGAGTCATCCGTCTGTGGTGGATGGGGCCCATTTATTTGGGTTAACTTACGAAGAGAATGGGCCTAAGAAGGTCTAAGGGAAGGTCACAAAGAGGACCTCTAACCGTCACTGCTCATCAGTGTAGACATTCAACCAACATTGCTCCCATGGAGCAAAACATATAGCGGCCCACGGCCTCACATAAGGCCTAATATACATATCATATTGAGCCTCATATCCGGATTTCAAATACATCACAATGGGTCATGTCCCATGGGCATCGAATACATCACAATGGGCCTAGCCCATGAGCTCCAAATACACAATAGGTGAGCCCTATACATGGGCCTTATTCACATCAAGTGGCTTCATCAATGAGCTACACAAATGGGCCTCATCTCTGGGCCACATATACCTCACTATGGGCCCCATACACGGGCAGCATATACATTACAATAGGCCTCAGACATGGGTCTTAAACATGGGCCTGACAATACAAACGGGTGGGCCCATCCATGGGCCGCACCAATGGACTTTATATATATATATCAATTGGGCTACATCAATGGCCGCACTAATGGGCCTCATATTCATCAAGTGAACTGTGTCCATGGGCCTTTCCAATGGGTTCTATATATACCAAGGTGGGCCTCAATGACGGCTACAAATAAATCAAAGTAGCCTAGCAGATGGCCATAAGGTACATCAAGGTAGGCCTACTCACATGGGCCTCATGTATATATCTAATAGACCACGCCAATTGGGCCTTACATACATTGTAATGGGCCATAACTCAGGGCCTTGAATACATCACAATGGGTTGAGCCCTATTTATTCCAAAGGGGCCCATTACTGGACAACTTAGATAAAACACGTACATCACATCGGGGCCACGTGAATGAACGGTGCGAGCAACACGCTACAAGGTGGGCCCTATCACATGGGCCAAAATATAAACAGATGGGCCCTGATCATAATGAAGATGAGCCTAAATGGCCTACATACTACAAGTATGGCCTATTAGTGGGCGTTTGGGAGAGTGACAATGCGGACATCTAACCAGCATTACACTCGCAATGTGGACGTCAAACCAACATTGCTCCCAATGCATGGTCCGTAGAGAATATCCTTATATAAATCAGGTTGGGATCACACATTGCAATGGACCTTAGGTACATACCATTGGGTCTTAAATATATCAAATGGGTCATATCCTATGCACCTTATATTCATTAAGTGGGCCACATCCATGGGCCGCACCAATGGGCCTTAAGTGCATTGCAATGGTTCATAACCTGTGGCCTTAGAATGCATCAATGGTTCTCGACCCATGGGCCTTATACATATCAAATGGGCCTACTCCCATGGGCTTTAAAATACATCAAATGGGCCTAGTCCCATGAGCCTTGGAACATATCAAGTGTCCTAATCCTATAGGTCTTATCTATCAAGTGGGCCTACATCCATAGGCCTCATATATCAAATGGGCCCAAATCCAAAGGCCTTAAATGAATCAAATGGGCCTGGTCCCAAGGGCCTTGGAATATATCAAATGGTCCAATCCCATGGGCCTTACATCCACATCAAGTGGGCCCCCACAAAGCTGTCACAATTACATTAAGATGGACCTCCAATCATGTCAAGATGGGGTCCACTTGGACTGTGGATCTGGCTCATTCCTTGACTCATTTCACAAATGAGCTGCTTAAAATGGATGGGCAGATTGGATGCAGCATTTGCATCACGGGTGGAGCCCACGTGAAGGCCCACCATTGTGAATGTTGTATAAATATATAGTACATAAACAATATATATAATATATATACAATATTTTATATATATACAATATAATATAAGTATGTATGTATGTATATGTGTATATATATATATATATATATATATATATATATATATACACACACACACACACACACATGCACACCCACACTACACACACACAGCACGCACACACTCTGCACACACGCTGCACGCACGCTGAGGGTGGCGTGCATAAAACACATGCATCAATTGGGCTCCACCGCCCAGCGGACGGTGGAAGCAATACATACATCATTGTGGGTCCCATGTGGGGCCCACCCGAAATGTTCGTTTGAAATTCAACCCGTTCACAAGGTCACTCAGACCTGGATGAAGGGAAAATACAAATTTCAGATTAATCCAAAACTTCTGTGGGCCCAAAAATGAGTTTCAATGGTAGAGGTGCGGTTTCACTGTTTCGTGTGGTGTGGACCACCTGAGTTTTAGATCGAGTTGAAACTTGGAGGGGACCCGTCTGAGAAGGGGACCCACCTCATGAACAGGTTGGATGATAAATAAACATCACAGTGGGGCCCACGGCAGCAGCCGTGGGATGTTGCCTGGCCGCCAGCTACACGCAGCAGCAGCTGCGTGCGCTGTCAGGGAGCAGAGGCTCTGCCTCATGCTTTGTTTTTTTTTTTTTTTTTGAAAAATCACTGACTCAACGATTTTAAAGTATGGGGCCCACATCACATAGATCCACTCCGTCCAATGGCTTCCCTGGCTCGAAACAAGCCCAACGAGTCCGCTATTGAACCCATTTAGATTTGTAGAAAATTTAAAATTCATTTAAATGGTGATAGTCGCTGTTTTGAGAGGTATGGCCCGCCTAATCATCGGATTGACCTCATTCTTTGGCTTAACGCCTAAAATGATAAGGGAAAGAGGATGGACGGCTTAGATTGAACACATACAACAAGGTGGGGCCTACACAATGGCCCACTCCCAAAAAAAGAAACTCATTTCCTTTTCTTTACAGGGACGTCCAGCGTCCCAAACGCTGGACGGTTTGTCCAAACAAATACATGGAGGTGGGCCCTGATTAGGAGGGCCACCACTGATGGATGATGAGGTACAACATATAAGGTGGGCCCCACTTGAAGAAAGTTGAACAAAATAAATATTCTACAAGGTGGGGTCCATTCAGGTGGGCCACACAAACACAATATAATAATAAAAAAGAAAAATGAAGTAGAGAGAAAGAGAGATAGAGGGTGGGACACGCTTGTGATGGAGGGCCCCGCCACTATGAGCCCTCTCTTGTAAAACAAATCATACATCAATCGAATCCCTTAACACATGGGACCACCAAGATCAAGGAATCAACGGTGGAGATCCTTTCCCCACCAAAATGGACGGTCTAGATGACCTTTTTAAGAAATAAACATCATGATGGGGTTCATGGAGAATGGCCCCATGTAACGCCCTGGAAAAATCCGTACTTGGACTCGACTACCAACTCGACCAGAAATCACGTAGGATTAATTCCTTTAGAAAATAAGTGTAAGTTAGCTAGCGCAACGCTAGAGTAGCTGGGAAATAGTCCCTGATCACTTTAAATACGTTCTACAAGACCCAAAGCGAGTAGAACCAATGACTTTATAATACTCTAAAACCTCAGATCAAACTCTAAACCGGTTTGTCCTCTGGACCTCTTTGAAACTTTGTATTAGATCTAAACTGCGTGTCGAAAGTCCGATACCTACAATCTTAGACCGTTAAAACCGCCTAGCTAGACTTGACAAACATTTCAAAAATCAAGTCCAACCGACATTCTCAGGCTATTTCATTAAGCCTGGAGTGAAGAGAGTGAGAATAGGGCTAGATTTGGAATTTAAAATTCAAATCGGGCACACG
Organism: Magnolia kwangsiensis; assembly: GCA_037074715.1. Lineage (NCBI taxonomy): Eukaryota > Viridiplantae > Streptophyta > Magnoliopsida > Magnoliales > Magnoliaceae > Magnolia > Magnolia kwangsiensis. The sequence goes on from CM073578.1 coordinate 79,696,751, forward strand.
ACTTGACGCTTCAGTATTAAGCGTTCTGACCGTCAGAATCCAGCCAAATTACACCCTTGGATCAGGAAAAATTTCTATTTCATATCATGAGACTTGTAGACCTGATCTATGTGCGGTAACCGCTGAACTGAAACTGGACCGCCACGTGCGATATACGAACACTACTGGTCTGAAAATGGGATGTGAGCGACATCCGACGTGCATGAACTTAAGTCCGATCGCGTTCGACCAGGGGACCACCAAAAATACCTTTTTGGACCGAAATAGCCCCGATTTGGTTAGGCATCAAGTAAACATTATTCCCAAGCCTATTCTGGACGAGTTTTAGGTTATAAAAGGGGCTTAAACCCTCTCATATCTCTCCCATCCGAATTTGGAAAAAGTCCTAGATTGAGTGAGAGAAAAGGTGAGAGATTGTGAGGGAGGTTGGGAGAGTTTTCCCTGCTGCTTGTGCTACCTGTTGCACGTGCCTAAGTAACGCGACTCAATAACTTTTTCGAAGATTACACCGCGATTCTAGGTAAGCAAATACCCTAAATACTTGCTGATTTGAGGTTCCTTAGTTTTCATAGCATGGTAGCTGACAAATCTTGTATGTTAGGTTCCCGATTCGCCGTAGACGAAGCGAATACGCTCCGTTCGAATTGATACGCTTCTAGGAGAAAAGGTGCAGATATTAGACGCTTTGATTGACTGTTTCCAACGCTTTCAATGTCATTTAATAGTAGATTATCGACGAAAACGTCGTTTGACATGTACAACATGCTGTCCGTTTCCTATTTCATAAGCAGACAAAAAATATGAGATTTAGGGCATTTTAGTCATTTGTAGGAAATACTGTTTTCATCCATATTTTGCTGATGTGATTGACATGGCTTCTTGTAGCATTAGGATACTAGGAATACGTGCATAATTAGTTTGGCGAAGAGATTCGCCTAAGTGCGCACTTTGAGTCGACATACTATATGTAGACTTAAGTGTGTAGTTTAACTGTTTGTATAAATGTTTGTATTAGTATGTATTGAATTAAATGGTGTTATGAATTAGTTTGAGATTGAATTCTCAAATGAAATGCTGATGTAAATGATCTCCTACATGTTAGTTATATGCATGATTTCATTATATGTATGAAATGCATGTGCTTGATGATTTACTTAAGTTGAATGTTATAACATGTGTTAACATGCTCACATTGTTGTATTTCATTTTCAATACTCTTATATGATTGCTGATGTGGATTCATAATTGTTAGGGACTATACCTAGTCCAGGCAGTCAGCAACCGAGTGAAGTCGTGGTTGGCTTATCTTTGCCACGAACGACGCGTCGATGAACGCGAGCCATGTTTTGGAGTTGGCGGTAGTGGTTAGGCCACGCGAAGTGTTTTATGCACTTCATGTCGCTCAACTTGAGATGCGCTCTTGCTAGTCGAGCCCGTCAAGTAACCCGACTGGCCATTGTATGTTCACCATGTATGTGTCATAACTGCTTGAACCTAGGGTACTGAACTTACCATTGAAAATCCTGTCAACCATGGTACCTTGATCCACAAAGACTCATGAGCCGGGCATGGTGGTATGGGACACCATGGTCGAGCTGTCGGCCTACGCTGGGGCCAAAAACCTCCCCGTAGTGACCAGTGAGCACCTATGTCTCGTGAGCAGATTATGGTGGTATGGGACACTATATTCTTGCTGTCGGCCTACACTGATCAGGCGACGAGTCCTTTGTAGTGACCGCGAGCGTATTCTGAGTCTACGGGAGGCGACGACCCTTCCATAGCAGTGAGAGTACAGTAGGCCTGTATTGATAAGGTGATGGGGGAGCGGTGCAACGAGTGCGAGCAACAGCCCTGGCAGCCCTTGCAGCGACCTAAAAAATATACATCGTATGAGATTACTAAGAGTGACGACCCTAGACAGGATCTGTGTTGGGATTTATATAAGGGAAGAACCTTAGTTTCCCAATATTGTTGTATGAAAATGACTAATAATAACTCGGTAATCATATCACCATCACATTGCATGTGCCTGGAAGATGTGGAGCACTGAGCGATACGCAAGCATGCCGCGGACGCAGATGGTGCCGTATGAAGGAGAATGTCGGTGAGGGCATCCATCATATCATGTCATATTGCATTAACAACAGTATTAGGATTGTTTGATTTACTGCTTTACTATTATCACATGATTGATTTGAGAACATGTTAATCCTTGCTTTATTATTCCACTGAGTTAGCTACTCACTCCCACGTTACGGGATGGTGTTTGCAACACCCACCAGACCCTGTCTTAGATGCAGGTGAGGCAGCGATTCAGGAGGCAGAGCCGGACTATGATGAGGACCAGGACGAGTTCTCATATATGCAGTACCACGATGGCTTTACTTAGGTGGCCTGGATTGACAGGACTTCTCAGTGGGACTTTCTTTTGGATATTTGATTTCTGTTTATGTACATGTATATGAGACTCAGAGATGTATTCATACTTTGGAGACAGTCGAGATCTACTTTATTTTCCATACAATGATATATATATTCTTTAGTCTTCCGCTTGCTTTTATCACTGAATCTGGAGTATGAATTGCAGTTTTGGTATACTTTTACTCATGTGAATGCTTTAACTCAGACAACATTGAATCATAATCATTTTTGTTGCATAAGTGACGGTCTGGAACTCGGGAGTTGAGTTTATACACGACCCCCAATTTTCAGGGTGTTACACCCCATCATGGAATAATCATGATTGATCCTAGTGGGCCATTGGCCACATCTTAGGGTCCCAAGTGAGATCCAAACCATTGATCGGTTGGCCTCACTTGGCCCATCTTAAAAGCATGAAAAACTACTATGATTAAGCATCCACCGTCCGATCTTCTTACTCCTAGGGGTTCCTTAGCACCTTAACTTCAACTTCAATGGACGAGATGAGGAATGGATGGCTAGGATGAGAGATCAAGGGGTGAAAAGGTGGGCCACACTTGTAGTTTGGAAGACTTGGAGAAATCCCATACGTGGGATATTTTTGTTGCTTGGAGAAGTAATTTGAGAAATGAGAAAGAGAAACTTGTAAAGGGAGAGAGAGTGTGATGGGTGATGGAGTGATGGATGGGAGAAGGATGGGTGTGTAAGATTTTGTTGACTTTGGTGCCATTTGTGTAAGAAAGTATGGGCATGGAAGACTTTTGTGGCTTTCTTGGGAAAGGGTGAAAGTGATGTGTACTTGACATGTACTTGACCTTTGATGGATTGATTGAAGGGATTAATGTGACATCTCATAGAGATTCTCTTGGGTTTCGCAACGCGCGGCATTTTTCTCGCACCGAACGTTGTCCCACATCTCCTGACCAGGGTATCGCCTCGGCAGGCAAGTCGCGGCATCGGAACCGCAGCGATGGCGCGGTCGTTATGGTATTAGTCTTAGGTTGAGTCGATACAGGTTGACGGTATATGAATCAAGGTCGCGCGTCAATACCGGTTAAGGGTCGAAGGTTGCCGAAATTCGACCGGTAAGACCGCGGAAGTCTACGGAACAGTACGGACTAAAAATACGGGTCTTACAAATTGAGCATGAACTTCAGAGTTTTAGTACTTCAAATCAATTCTATTCAAGCATTCTTTAGGCTATTCTCTGAGATAAGTTTGTGTTTATTTTAAGCTGCTTTGTGCTTATTTAATATTCATTTTGCTAGCTTATTCTTATTTCATTTTGATCTACATTCCAATCTTATTAGAAAAGGGGAATTTCTGTTATTCCTTCTTCTGGATTCAAAATCAAATAAATCTAGCCCGTTTGATCTAAAATCAATTAGACTTAAAACCATTCTTAAAGTGAGTATTGGACTTTGAACGTCGAATCGAACTACTACTCCGATTGGTTCTACCGGGCTTCATCAAAAGGTGATTCAGGTATTTTACATGTTTTGTAATTTACTTTCTCTGGTTTTTGTTTGAGATTTGTCAGAAAAATCTCATTGTATTGGTTATCTGAGGAGAGCCAGAAAACTCAGATTGTGGGGTTTTTGTATTGTGTAAGCTCGAGATCAAAGACACAATTGTGAAGGTTTTAGGTGAACCTGTGAAACCTATTTTGATAGTGCATGCTAATATCCCCTGTGTGAGGATATTAGGAGTGGAGTAGCAATCTGTGTGGCTGTTGGATAACAGTTGGTGTACACACAGGCGAACCACTATATATCGTTGTGTTATGGATGTACTTTATTCTTTCATTCCTTTATTCATTCAGTTTTGTGGTTTGTGTTTGTGGATGAATGTTGTAATCACTTCAAGCAAAGTGTGGATGAATGTTGTAATCACTTCAAGCAAAGTGTGGATGAATGTTGTAATAACTTAGGATCTATTTTTCGCAAGTTATTTTGATTTCATTGCTTATTATTCCTCTTTGGTTTGTGATACAAGGACGTTCTAGAAATAAAGTTGTCCTACCTTAAACCTCTGGTTTTTGGTGTAAGGTTGTCCTTAGAACTGATAAAGTATCAATCTCCTTATTCTAGGCTATTGCAATTGTTTTATATTAAGTATTGTGCTTTAATTCTTTTATTACTCCGCTGTTATTAATTTTATTTGGCATTGCCCTATTCACCCCCCCTCTAGGGCATATAGCTAGGCCCTTTCAAGTAGTATCAAAGCCTAATAGCTCTTGCTTATTGTTTATTTATTGGATTTATTTCCTGAGCTAACGATCTAAGCTATATTAAGATGTCAAATTTTGATAGCCTATCAGTCACTAGGCCACCACCTTTTAATGGCACAAACTATGCCTATTGGAAAGCCAGGATGAGGATCTTCCTCAAATCCTTGAATGAAAGTGTGTGGCTGGCCATAGTGAATGAATGGAACCCTCCTATTACTGAAGTTGTTAATGACGATGGTTCAAAAACTATGAAAATAACAGCTTATTCTCTTTCGACCACACTTCAGAAAAGTGAAAGTAGTGCTAATGCAAAAGCACTAAATGCAATTACTTGTGCATTATCACCAGATGAATTCAAAAGAATCATCTCTTATGAAAATGCAAAACAAGCATGGGATATATTAGAAATGACACACGAGGGTACTTCTATTGTCAAGAAATCTAAAGTCCAACTCCTCATAACTAAATTTGAAGAAATTCATATGGAGGAGAATGAGATGTTTATGGACTTCTACACTAGATTGAATGACATAGTGAAATCTATGTGGGGTCTTGGGGATAAAATCCCTGAAAGTCAAAAATACTACGTTCACTTCCTGAACGGTTCAATTCTAAAGTGACCGCGATTCAAGAACTTCGTGATACGGATACTATGAGGGTTGAGGAATTAGTTGGTTCACTTCAAACCTATGAGTTATCCTTTAAGGCTCCTAAAGGAAAATCAATAGCTCTCAAATCATCTAAAAATATTTCTCAAGAGAGCACTTCGGATTCAGAAAATACCGAAGATGATATGGCACTTTTAACAAAAAGGTTTCATAAAATTTTCAAAAACAAGAAAAATGTTGATTTTCAAAAATCAAATGATAAGACACGATCTAAACCTAGAACTCGTAAATCCTTCAAAGATAGTCAATGTTACAACTGTCAAGAGTATGGGCACTTATCTAACAAATGTCCTAAAAAGGACAAATCGAAAAGGAAAAGCATGATGGCTACTTGGGATGAATCATCTGATTCTGAATCCTCTTCTAAATCAGAAGATTCTGAAACCGAGTCGGGCGATAGTGTTAAAGCCCTTATGACTCTAGCCAAGATTACCTATTCAGATCATGATGATACATCTAGTGAAGAAAATCTGAATAGTGATTGCGATAATGAAGATGATCTTCAAGATGCTTATAATGCCCTGTATAAAGAGAGTTGTAAAATTGCTGTAAAGTTTAAATTACAAAAAGAAAAATTTTCTAAGCTTAAGGAATATTATGAGTCTCTTGTCTTAGAAAAATATCATATTTATGATTCTTTTGAAAAAACCAAAAATGATTTAGATTTCAAAACCTCTCAAATTGAAGATTTGAAATCAGAAAAAGAGAAACTCAAAAATGAGGTAGCTTCTTTTCTGAATTTGAAAGACACATGGAGATATGCCCAAGGAGATCCGAAATTGAAAAAATTATTGTCCGGATCAAGAAAATGTGGCGATCGATCCGGGTTGGGCTATGATAAAAATACATCTCCTAAATAAAAGAATATTGCTCCTAGATTTGTTAAAGGAGAGTCTTCGTCCTCAAAAGAAAAGAATACCTATCAAGGTTTTTCCAAAAATTCTAAGTCTTTCCAAAAACCTAAAAGTGGCCATGTCAACTTTAATTTTCAAAACCGAAATCAATTAGCTGAAAAAATTATTGATCTTCTCAAGGAGTTATTAAAGTCGAACTCTATAGGTCGTTCCTACGATAATAGACAGAAAAAGACCATCTATACTCCTAAACCCAAAACAGTTATGAAATGGGTTCCTAAAGTTGTCAGCTTGGTTGCCCACACTGCTTTCAAAGCAACAAGCCATTCAAAGTGGTACCTAGATAGTGGTTGCTCCAGGCATATGATAGGTGACAAAGCTTTATTCACCGATCTTAAAGATATGACTGATAGGTCAGTCACATTTGGGGATGGAAGCAATTGCAAGATTATTGGCCAAGGTACGGTTCAACTTTATAACCTTTCCTTATTTAAGAATGTCTTATATGTTGAGAGTTTAAAACACAACCTATTAAGCATTTCTCATATATGTGATAACAACTATAGTGTAAAGTTTTCTAATCAAGGTTGTGAGATAGTTAATAAAAGGGGTTCTGTTATATTAACTGGTCGCAGAACTTCTGAAAACTGCTACATTGTTAGTGATGCTAGCTCATCTACTCAATCATGTTACATGGTCCATACCGATGAGACTGAATTATGGCATAAACGCCTTGGACATATACACTATCGGAACTTATTTAGATTGAGCAAAAGAGAACTAATTAGAGGTCTACCCAAATTGTAAAAAGTAGACAAAATATGTGGTAAATGCTAGTTGGGCAAACAAATTAGGAGTTCTCACAAGAAAGTGAACTCTAACACCACATCTAGACCACTCGAGCTTCTCCATATGGATCTTATTAGACCTACCAGATCGGAGAGTCGAGGAGGCAAAAAATACATTTTGGTTATCGTAGATGACTATACAAGATTCACTTGGGTATCATTCTTAAAAGACAAAACTGAAACCCTGGATGAAGTGAAAAAGGTCATCAAACGAATCCAAAATGAAAAAGGTTCACATGTTAATAAGATCCGTAGTGATCATGGATCTGAATTCGAAAACAGTAGTTTTGAGAAATTCTATAGCGATCAGGGAATATCACATGAATTCTCAGTGCCCAAAACACCGCAACAAAATAGTATAGTTGAAAGGAAAAATAGAGTACTTCAGGAAATGGCTAATGTTATGTTGAATAGTATGAAGCTCTCTAGAAATCTTTGGGCTGAAGCAGTTAATACCACATGCTATATTATTAATCGGGTTTATACCAGTAAATCTGATAATAAGACTACTTATGAATTATGGTTTGAAAAGAAACCTACTGTCAAATACTTTCAGGTTTTTGGCACCAAGTGTTATATTTTACGGGTTCGTGAAAATTTGGGTAAGTTTGATACGAAGAGTGACGAAGGAATTTTTCTTGGTTATTCTTTGAACAGTCGAGCTTATAGGGTTCTAAATAAGAGAACTGGTGTGATTCAAGAGTCCATCAATGTGGTCATTAATGATCATTTGAATACACCAGCCCCATGTTCAGATGATGATGAAGCTATTATTATTGACAATCTAGATATCTCATCAAGTCAAAAAGAATCTGAACCAAGGACTGTTAAAGATCATCCAACCAATCAAATTCTTAAAAATCCTCTCACTGGAGTTCGTACTTGCAAACAACTTGAGAACATATGTAATTATGTTTGTTTTACATCCCAAATAGAACCGGTGAATGTAAAAGAAGCACTTTCTGACAAAAATTGGATAGTTGCTATGCAGGATGAACTTAATCAATTTGTTTGTAATGATGTCTGGTATCTTGTTCCTAGACCTAAAGATAAAAACATTATTGGACCAAAGTGGATCTTTAAAAATAAGTCTGATGAACTTAGAAATATTATACGAAACAAGGCTAGACTGGTTGTACAAGGGTACACTCAGATTGAAGGCATCGATTACGATGAAACTTTTGCTCCAGTCGCTCGCCTTAAATCAATCAGACTTTTTATTTCCATCGCATGTTTCAAAAAATTTAAAATCTTTCAGATGGATGTAAAGAGTGCTTTCTTGAATGGCGATCTACATGAAGAAGTGTATGTTGAACAACCTTCAGGGTTTGAAGACCCTAAGTTATCTGACTATGTATTTCATCTCAAAAAGGCTCTCTATGGTCCAAAACAAGCACCCAGGGCTTGGTATGAAACATTGACTAAATTCTTACTTAGTTATAGCGTTCAAGTAGCTAGTGTCGATAAGACGCTTTTTGTTAAAAAGAATAACACTGATATTTTGATGGTTTAAATATATGTTGATGATATTATTTATGGATCTACTTGTTCTAACATGTCTACTGAGTTTGCAGAGTTAATGAAATCAAGGTTCGAAATGAGCATGGTTGGCGAACTTAACTATTTCCTAGGGTTGCAAGTAAAACAACAACCTGATGGAATTTTCATTTCTCAAACCAAATATGCTTCAAACTTAGTTAAAAGGTTTGGATTTGAGAATGGTAAGAACTTTGATACTCCTATGAGTACAACATTAAGACTCTCAAAAGACTCTACAGGTAAAGATATAGGTCCTAAACTATATGCAGTATGATTGGTAGTTTGTTATATCTTACTGCTAGTAGACCTGATATCGCATTCAGTGTTGGAATTTGTGCGAGATATCAGTCTAATCCTAAGGAATCACATCTTACTGCTATTAAACGGATTATTAGATATGTAGCAAGTTCTATAAATTTGGGACTTTGGTATCCTTTTGATACTAATGTTCAATTAGCCGGCGATTCAGATACTGATTGGGTCGAAAATATTGATGATAGAAAATCAACCAGTAATGGTTATTTTTATATTGGAAATTGTTTAGTTTCTTAGTTCAGCAAGAAGCAAAGCTCAATATCGCTCTCTACTGCTGAGGCTGAATATATTGCAGCTGGATATACATGTACTCAACTAGTTTGGATGAAACGCATGCTTAGCGATTATCGAATTAATCAAAATTCAATGATTTTACATTGTGATAATTCTAGTGCTATAAACATTTTCAAAAATCCAATCCAGCATTCACGTACTAAGCATATTGACATTAGGTATCATTACATTCGTGAGTTGGTTGAAGAAAAAATCATTTCATTGGAATATATACCAACCGAAACTCAACTTCCTGATATATTTACTAAACCGCTCGACAAAAGCAGGTTTAATAAATTAAAATTTGATCTTGGTATGTGCATATTACATTGAATATACTTGCTTGCATGTATCATAGTGTATTATATTTCACATTATAATTGTTTAAATGTAAAATTTTTTCATTTAAAATACATTTTTGGTCGATGCTCGACCAGTCGTGGTTTTACACGACCAGTCGTGGTTCGACCGGTCGTGGACCACTCACGACCGGTCGTGGATCTCGTGAACATCATATAATTTGGGAAAAATCCCCTTCTTCTTCATTTTCACACCCACCTACGACGAGTCGTGGCTCGACCAGTCATAGAATTTCTAGTTTTTCTTCAAGGTAAGTCCTATTTCATCATTTTTCTTGAAGTTCTATAATCTCTATGCTTTGATTTGTTCATAGTATAGTTTGATTTTATCTCTTGTTGAGGTTTTCAAGGGTTTGCTCTCTATTTGCTGATCTAGAGAAAACTCATCTTTCATTTGTGCATCTTGCTTATTCTTTATATATCTTTTTGAATATGGATGATAGAGGAAAAAAGAAAATATCTCGTGGTCCATCTTCATCCAGATCTGGACCAATAACTAGACGGCATCTTCGGTCACCCGAAGATGATACTCAAGATGTACGGGATTTGCGTGCCCGTAACATTATCGTTGAGCATACCGATGATCTAAATCACATTGCTCCATATGGTGTCATTTTCCTTCTTGAATCTGTAGGTTGGACTAACAGTTTTCTTTGGGGTGGGTCTGCATATCAGTCCATTGCTCAATCAATGGTTGCATGCATTTCAGATTTTTTCCTTGATAATTTTACATTTCAATCGCTACTGGAGAAGGAAAATTTGAAGTAGACCGTCATTTAATATCTGGTATTATGGATATACCTGTTAATGATAAAGGAATACCGATTCATACTTTATACGACAAACCTTTAGAATCAGAAAAACGCATGTTAACCAGAGATTTAGGCAAAATTGATGTGCATTGGACTCACAAAGGGAATGCGCTCTTTGCAAAGTATCTGTTACCCAAATACAGAATATTACATCGTTTCTTCATTTCCAATGTATATCCTCGGTCCGGTAATAAAATCGAGTTAACTTCTTTCATGGTTCGTGTGTTGCATTCTATTGCTTCTGGAACCAAGGTCTGTCTTCCTTCTTTGATTTGTCATTTCATTATACAATTTCGTTTCCATCCGGGTCATAGTGATATTCCATTTGGTTATCTTATGAATGTTTTATCCACTCACATGCTTGTCAATAAACCTGTTAATGAGGCACCAATTCTTCATCTCATCTTCAACAATACCAATCTTAATAAGATGAAATTGGAACTGCTCCCTGGCCAATTTGATGAAGCTGGTGTTACTGGTGTTGGTGGTGAGGGTGGTGATGCTGGAAACGAAGAGGAAGCTGGTGATCTTCTACAACAAGATGTTAATATGGATGACTTATTTGATGACATAGAAACTGATTCACCTAATGATCCAGATTATGATCCTTCTGGTTTTGATACACGCCTTCGTGCATTGGAGGAAAAACTTGATAATATGAATATAGCCCATGACATGAGATTCAAGTACATGCGAAAATATCTTCATCGCATAAATAAGGGCTTGCACCAGATTGATCCATCTATTCCTGCTCCCTCCTCTGGATCAGATTAAGTGAATTATCTTCTGAATAGTATAACATTTCTTTTACTCTGGGTATGTATTATGGATTCTGGTTTCATAACATTTTATTTTGGATATGTATTATGGATAATGGCTTGACACTTCAAGTTTATTTTATGTCCTTTCATATCACCTTCTCATTATTTTCTCTCTATATTCTCCTTTATATTGTGCTTTTCCCTTGTCATTTTATGATAAAAAGTTGAAGTAGTAAGCATTGCAAAAAGGGGAGTAATACGGATAGGGGGAGTAAATTTGTTTGTATTGTTTGAGAAGGATATATGGATTGTTGGATATGTGGATTGAAGTCTTGAGGTTTTCATGTTATGTATTGATTATATGAGCAATACTCGTATTACTCAGGGGGAGTAGAGTATTTTGTGGTTTCATGACTTATCATTCCTTATTATCTTTGATGCTATGTGTTTTGTCACAATTTGACAAAGGAGGAGATTGTAAGTGCTATGATTTCATATCCCTTTAGTTGTCAAATTTTGTGGTGCCAAAATCTATTTCTATGTCTTGTATATCTTGTGTTTTATGTTTGAAGCCTAGTCATTGCAATCAAGACATATCAAGACATCGCATTTCAAGTCAAGATCTTAAAAGAAGAAAGTTTTCAAGTCTTGATGAAGAAATCAAGAATAAAAGTTTTCAAGGTTGTATGTTCAAGGGTTGATCAAGTTCAAGCTTACTAGAAGACTTTGTGAAGTCAAGATCAAGCTTATGAAGGCCTACTACAAGTTTTGAATATTCACAAGCTTCTCTTAAGGGTCATTTGAGTGTACAGACTTTCAATGTCCATCTCACTTTTAAGGTTTGTTTGACCTTAGATTGACCTTAGGATGGGCTTTATTGTAGGTCATTCCGGATACATAACTCATATATCTTTATATGCTTTTTTGGGGTGTTCTAAGACCGGTCATAGGGACTTCAAGACCAGTCCAAGCTATGATACGACCAGACTTAGGTTTTTCAGGACCTCAGACCACTTCTAGTCATTTATTGACGAGTCTAGACCTTTATTGACCCTATCCCAGCTATTAAAGATCACTAAATGTGAATGTGCAACAGTTAGTACCCGAAACGACCCGAAATGATTCGAAATGGAGTCGTGGGCCTACCCACGTTAATCCAGAAGGACACAGGGTGGGACCCACATGCATTTGGGGCCCTTAGGGCAGGAGGACCTCGCCCAAATGGTGAGGCCTTGCCAAACAGTCCAGTGAGTGGCGAGGACCTCGCCGGTCATCAGGCCTGGACGGGCTGGGCCTTCGGGCTGAAGGTGTTTGGGGGTTAGGGTAACCCCCTGGTACATGGGTCATCCCTTAAAACAACCCCAAACTGCTACCTCCTTCACAAAATATACCCACAAGCTCTCCCTTTCTTTCATGTTTGCTGATTTTTCTCTCAAATCTCATTTCTAATCACTCCCATCGTCGTTTTCTGCTACAACCCACGCCCTTTCAACATTTGCAGTGGTACACACTCCCTTCTCTCTCCATTCTCTCTCGTTTTGGGCTCTTACATCCTCTATTCGAAGCAAGAAACGTGTAAGCTTGAAACCCAACCTATCTCCTCATTTTCCTTTCTTCAAACTCTGCGTTTGTGGCCTTTACAACCCCTGTTGAGGCTCAAACTCGTGGAGAATTAGAAACCCAAGCCCTTATTCCCCCTTTCCTTTACTTCTCATCGCCTTCTTCGAGTTCATGGCGGCCATATTCTCGATTTCCACCGTTCTCTCCCTAATGGGAAAGAGGAAGGGTGTCACTGATGAAGAAGGGCCTAGTCGCCCCTCACGTTCAAGAAAGCCGAGAGGTGTCGCCGCTAGTTCAAGTGTCACCGCTAGTGCCGCTCGAGAGTTTCAGACGAAGTGGGATATTGATCCCCAGACTCCTGCTGGAAGGACTCTGTTGGCTGAATTACCCCATGAAATTTATGAGGGCCGACGGGTCCTTTTTAAAGCTCAGATGGATGGGTGGCTCTTTGGGGAATATAAGTTGCTCGAGCACCTAGAACAGGCCCAATGGGGTCCACTATTTGATGTCAGGCAACGCGTCAATGCAAGCACGATCTGAGCTTTCTATGTGTAACACCCCGAATTTTGGCCAATCTGGGATTTGACGTCCTTAGGCAATGGGTCAACTAAAACACCTGAAAAATCGCTCAGAACCCAATTTCATAGCCAAAGAAACCACTTAGGATTAATTCCTATGGAAATTTAGCATAAGTTAGCTAGCGCAACGCTGGAGTAGCTGGGAAACAGTCCCTGATCACTTTAAATACATTCTACAAGACCCAAATCGAGTAGAACGTATGACTCCATAATACTCTATAACCTCGGATCAAACTCTAAGCGGGTTTGTTCTCTGGACCACTTTGAATTCTTGTATTGGATTTAGACCGCGCGTTGAAAGTCCGTTACTTCCTATCTTAGACCGTTAGAACCGCCCAGCTGGACTTGACAATCATTTCGAAAATCAAGTCAAACCGATAATCACAGACTATTTCATTGAGCCCGGACTGAAGAGACCGCGAATAGGGACAGAATTGGAATTTCAAATTCAAATCTGGCACACGACTTGACACGTCAGTATTAAGCGTTTTGACCGTCAGAATTCATCCAGATTACACCCTCGGATCAGGAAAAATTTCTATTTATTATTATGAGACTTCCAGCCCTGATCTACGTGCGGTGACCACTAAACTGAAACTGGTCCGCCACGTGCGATCTGCGAACCCTGTCGGACTGAAAACTTAATGCGCGCTAGATCTGGTACGCATGAGCTTAAGTCCGATCGCATTTGACCAGGGGACCACCAGAAATGCCCATTTGGACCGAAACAGCCCCGATTTGGATATACCTCAAGTATACTTTGTTCCCAAGCCTGTTTTGGGCACATTTGAGCTTATAAAAGGGGTTGAAACCCTCACTTCTCTCACCCATCTGAATTTGCTAGAAACCCTAGCTAGAGTGAGAGAGAAAGTGAGAGTTTGTGAGAGAAGGTGGGAGAGCTTTTCCTGCTGCTGTTGCACATGCTTAAGCGACGTATTCCAATCACTTTGCCGGTGATTTCTCCGCGTTTCTAGGTAAGAAATAACCCTAGAAAGTTGCTGATTTGATGCTTCTTTAGTTCCATAGCTTGTTAGTTGATAAATCTCGTAAATTAGGTTCTCTATTCGCCGTAGACGAAGCGTATACGCTCCATTCGAATTCTCATCCCTAAAAGGGAAAAGGTACGGATTTTAGACGCTTTGATTGACTGTTTCCAAAGCTTTCAATGTCGTTTAATAGTAGATTCTTGACGGCAACGCCGTTTGACATGTACAACATGCTCTCCGTTTCCTGTTTCGTAAATTAACGAAGAATATGAGATTTAGGGCATTTTAGTCATTTGTAGGAAGTACAGTTTGCATTCTTATTTTGCTGATGTGATTGACATGGTTTGTTATCGCATTAGGAAGTTAGGAATGCGTGCATAATTAGTTTGGCGAAGATATTCGCCTAAATGCGCACGTCGGATCGACATACTATATGTAGACTTAAGTGTGTAGTGTAAGTATTTGTATAAATGCTTGTATTAGCATGTATTGGCTTAAATGGTGTTATGGATTAGTTTGAGATTGATTTCTCAATTAATATGTTGATGTGAATGATTTCCTACATGTTAGCCATATGTACGATGTCATTATATGTATGAAATACATGTGCTTAATGATTCATTTAAGTGGTATGTTATAACATGTGCTTGATGATTTTCTTATGACTTAGTTGGAGATTGAATTCTCAATTAATACGCTGATGGTGATGATTTCCTATATGTTGGCGATATGTATAATTTCATTATATGTATGAAAGGCATGTGTTTGAAGACTCGCTTAAGTTGTATATAATAACATGTGTTAACATGCTCACATGGTTGCATTTCATTTCCATTACCCTTACACAACTGCTGATGTGATTCTATGATTGTTTGGGACTATGCCTAGTCCAGGCAGTCGGTAACTGAAAGAATTCGTGGTTAGCTTATCTTGGCCATGAAGGACGTGTCGATGAACACGAGTCGTGTTTAGAGTTGGCGGCAGTGGTTAGGCCACGCGAAGTGTTTTACGCACTTCATGTCGTTCGACTTGCGATGCGCTCGTGCTAGTCGAACTCGTCAAGTAACCCGACTGGCCGTTGTATGTTCACCCTGCATGAGTCATATCTGCTTGAACCTAGGGTACTGAACTTACCATTGTAAACCCTGTTAACCATGGTACCTTGAAACATAAAGACTCATGAGCCGGGCATGGTGGTATGGAACACCGTGGTCGAGCTGTCGGCCTACGCTGGGGCCACAAACCTCCCCGTAGTGACCAGTGAGCACCTAGACTCGTGAGCAGATTATGGTGGTATGGGACACTATATTCTAGCTGTCGGCCTACACTGATCAGGCGACGAGTCCTTTGTAGTGACCGCGAGCGTATTCTGAGTCTACAGGAGGCGACGACCCTTCAGTAGCAGTAGAGTACAGTAGGCCTGTATTGATAAGGTGATGGGGGAGCGGTGCAACGAGTGCGAGCAACAGCCCTGGCAGCCCTTGCAGTGACCTACGAAATATACATCGTATGAGATTACTAGGAGTGACGACCCTAGACAGGATCTGTGTTGGGATTGATACAAGGGAAGTACCTTAGTTTCTCAATCCTGCTGTTTGAATGGACTAATAACAACTTAGAATTCATATCACCATAGCATTGCATGTGCCTGGAAGATGTGGAGCACTCTAGGGAGTGTGGCATGCCGCGGTCGTAAGATGTTGCCGCATGAGAGTGATCGTCGGTGAGGGCATACATCACGTCATGTCATAATTGCATTAACAACAGTATTAGGAATGTTTGAATTATTGCTTTACTATTATCGCATGATTGATTTGATAACATGTTAATCTTTGCTCTATTATTCCACTGAGTTAGCTACTCACTCCCACGTTACAGGATGGTGTTTCCGGACACCCACCAGTCCCTTTTGTGATTGCAGATGATGGCGTGGCCTGCGAGGCGGTGCTGGACTTGATGATGAGGAGGAGGATCCCTCCTTTATGCGTGATCTGATTGACGGGATTACAGGGAGGTTGATTAGATACTTTGATACTTGTCATTTTTATTTTTAGCGCACTCATGTATATTCGTTTTGTCTACTTTTGGAGTATACATGTATGTATATAACCTGGTAACATGTTCACACTCTGGAGACATAAAACAGTTTATATATGTTATACATACTATCACAGTCTTCCGCTTGTTAATTTAACTGTCTTTGGAGTATGATATGTTGTTCTAGCTTAATCTCACTCATGTTCAATACATTATCACAGACAACATTCAATCATACATATCTATGTTGCATAAATAACATTTTGGAACTCGGGAGTTGGGTTTTTGCTCGACCCCCCGATTTTCAGGATGTTACACTATGGCAACATTTACGAGGCTACGCTAGAACCCTTGCAGTTTCAGGTCTCATGTGGAGTAGATTTGTGGGCCACAGTTGACGTTAGATTGATATCTCGGCTTCTGAATGTGTCCCTTAGTGAGGTACATGCAAGCGCTAAGAATCTGACTAGTGTACGTGAAAGGGACCGCCGCACATGTTTCCTTTGTGGCCGACTGGTTGAGTGGCAGCCAAATCAGAGTCTTCTTGCGTCTCATATGAAAGACGACTTCCGCCTGCTCCACCACATTAACGTCTACCCTAGGTGGAGCAACCGCTGTGAGTGTACGCGCCTCATGGTGGACTTCCTGTATCAAGCAGGGCAGAGGGCGAACCTGTGTGTACTTACATTCATGTTGTGACAGATAGTTCAGGTTGTACTCTCTAGGAGGACTGAGTCGCTTCCATACGGCTGACTCATATGTAGGATTGCACGTGAGTTTGGTTATAGCCTTGGTGGGGAGACGCCGGTGCCGATTAATCAGATCAATGAAACTGCCCTCAATCAGATGGAGATCGGGCCACGGCAACGCCGAGCTCGACTTGAGGAGAGCGAAGATGAGACTGAGAGTGAGGAAAAGGATGTGAAGAAGAAGCCGGGCCTGAAATCCAAGAGGAGGAATAAGAAGAGGAAGAACGAGAGGCCCAGAGCACAGATGAGAGCTCCCCTCCTACGGAACTAGGGCAGGGTTCTGGTCAGGCTGCTTGGGATGCTCATATAGCACGCCTAGAGGAGGATCATGCTACCCTACGATAGGGCCAGACTGACCTGCGACAGGACATTACGGATCCGCGGGGCTTTATGAAGCACAAGTTCAAGAAGGTGACTAATACCTTGAAAACCATCCTGTGTTGTCTGTTGGATAAGGGTGCCCCTCCTCCATCGCCAGACTCGGGCAAGTGATCATATCACAGATGTTAGTTGGTCGTATTTAGGCTATTTTCTATTTTCTGTGTGTGAGCCTTAAAAGGCTCAGTAGTTAAATTATGTTGCAGTTGTAGGTTTGGCTAACTTAGTTTTCCATGTGGTCCTGTCATGATGCATGTAAAGATATATCTCTTGTATTGTTACAAATTTTGATCAAATGAAATGCATGGAGTTTCTTCAGCTTGCTATGTAAATGATTGTTGTGGTGTATATGTGCTACTGCTGAAACTGACTGGGTTGCACCCTATTTTTAAATATAGGGAATGCCACCTAAGGTTACTCGGAGCACGACACGTCTTACGCTAGGTGAGCCGATGATCGGGTCCCTCCCCAGAGCGATGATCATATGGACCCTACTACGGGCCTGATTCATGAGGCTGTACCTGAGCCTCAGCCATCTACAGGTCCTGCAGTCGGACCACCACCTTTCACACCACCTGTTCGTGAGCAGTACCGTGCATCTTCCTCGATGCAGTACGTGCCTCAGCCTACTCCACCTCCTGATAGGTTTGAGCAGTTGATGACTATGATGCACCAGCAGCATCAGCAGCTTTTGACTACTATCGCAGGGGCCTTAGCCTAGGGTGGGAGTGCGACTCCACCTGTGTCATCTGTGCATCCAGCTGAGGATGCTGGGACTTCGACTCAGGATGAGGGTATGGCTCATCCTGCACCATCCGCCTACCCTACGGGGAATGTTGTTGATACCAGAGGCCTACTTGAGCGATTCCAGCGCTTGCGGCCTCCTACTTTTGTGGGTTCTCACAGACCCAAGGAGGCCGAGTACTGGCTCGACCGCATCTCGAAGATGTTGAGGATGCTACACTGCTCGAAGTCTGAGCAGGTTGAGTTGGCCACATTCATGTTCAAGAGAGAGGCCAGCTTATGGTGGGATAGTTTACTGCAGACGGTTGCAGTTGACTACATTTGGACATAGGCAGCATTTGAGTTCCGTTTCCTTGAGAAATACTATCCGCAGACCTACCGACACGAGAGGGAGAACGAGTTTTTGCACCGCAGGCAGGGAGGCATGTTAGTTACGAACATGTTAGTTACGAAGTACGAGCATCGATTTACAGAGTTAGGCAGATACGTCCCTACGATACTTGCTGATGAACAGATGCGGATACGACATTTTTCTAAGGGCTTACGACCTGACATTCGGTCGAAGATGTGCTGTGTCAGCATACCCTCTTATGTCAAGCTGATATATATGTCTATGCAGGCAGAGCAGGATGTTGATCGATTGACACGTTCTCGTGGCCCTATGGTTGCTAGGCCACAACTAGATACCCAGAGCAGGCCATTCCTCGGCAAGAGGCCTCGCATCGACTCTCCTCCTAAGATCACAGTGCCAGTACTTCCGATGAGGAGCCCAGGTGTGACCTGTACTTACTGCGGAAAATCGGGTCACACTGCAGAAAGCTGCTTTACTCGGATGAGAGATGTGGATTTTCACCACCGCAGAAGATCGATCGTCCTCGCCCACAGGAATTATCTGCTCCACCGTTACGGTCAGCTCCTGCGCATCCTTCCTTCAGACCTTTTGTACCTCAGTTCCGGCTGCCTCAATGGCCCATGGTACCGCGGCCGAACCGTCCACAACAGGCTCGGGTATATGTATTGACATCAGAGGCATCCGGGACAGAGACTGCACCACCCTTGGCCTTTGAGGTCACAGTCCACATTGGAGGTACTCCTATATTCTTGTTGGTGGATACAGGATCCACGATCTCAGTCATATCTTCATCAGTAGTCAAGCGCCTTGGGCTACAGACTACTCGTATGGTTGGGGTGTGAGTTATTTCAGCACACGGGACCTGTATTTGTAACATCCCGAAAATCGGGGGTCGAGCAAAAACCCAACTCCCGAGTTCCAAAATGTTATTTATGCAACATGGATATGTATGATTGAATGTTGTCTATGATAATGTATTAAACATGAGTGAGATTAAGCCAGAACAGCATATCATACTCCAGAGACAGTGGAATTTGCAAGCGGAAGACTGTAATAGTATGTATAACGTACATAAACTGTTGTATGTCTCCAGAGTGTGAATATATTACCAGGTTATACACATACATGTATACTTCAAAAGTAAACAAAATGAATATACATGAGGGCGCTAAAAATTCAAAATGACAAATGTCAAAGTATCTAATCAACCTCCCTGCAATCCCGTCAATCAGAACAGCATAAAGGAGGAATCCTCCTTCTCATCATCAAGTCCAGCTCCGCCTCACAGGCCGCGCCATCATCTGCAATCACAAAAGGGACTGGTGGGTGTCCGGAAACACCATCCCATAACGTGGGAGTGAGTGATCAACTCAGTGGGATAAGAGAGCAGGGATTAGCATGTTCACAATTCAATCACGCGATAATAGTAAAGCAGTAAATCAGACAAATCCTAATACTGTTGTTAATGCAAGATGATATGACGTGATGTATGCCCTCACCGACGATCACCCTCATGCGGCAACATCTTACGACCGCGGCGTGCCGCACTCCCTCAAGTGCTCCACATCTTCCAGGCACATGCAATGTCATGGTGATATGATTACCTAGTTGTTATTAGTCCATTCAAACAGCAGGATTGGGAAACTAAGGTACTTCCCTTGTATCAATCCCAACACAGATCCTGTCTAGGGTCGTCACTCCTAGTAATCTCATACGATGTATATTTCGTAGGTCACTGCAAGGGCTGCCAGGGCTGTTGCTCGCACTCGTTGCACCGCTTCCCCATCACCTTATCAATACAGGCCTACTGTACTCTACTGCACGGAAGGGTCGTCGCCTCCCGTGGACTCAGAATACGCTCGCGGTCACTACAAAGGGCTCGTCGCCTGATCAGTGTAGGCCGACAGCTAGAATATAGTGTCCCATACCACCATAATCTGCTCACGAGTCTAGGTGCTCACTGGTCACTACGGGGAGGTTTGTGACCCCAGCGTAGGCCGACAGCTCGACCACGGTGTCCCATACCACCATGCCCGGCTCATGAGTCTTCGTGGATCAAGGTACCACGGTTAATAGGGTTTACAATGGTAAGTTCAGTACCCTAGGTTCAAGCAGTTATGTTACATACAAGGTGAACAAACATCGGCCAGTCGGGTTACTTGACGGGCTCGACTAGCGCGATCGCATCTCGAATTGAACGACATGAAGTGCGTAAAACACTTCGCGTGGCCTAACCACTGCCGCCAACTCTCAACACGAATCACATTCATCGACGCGTCGTTCGTGGCTATGACCAGTCAACCACGAATTCGCTCGGTTACCGACTGCCTGGACTAAGTCAAGTCCCACACATCTATGGAATTACATTAACACTATAAAAAGGTATTGGAATTGAAATACATCATGTGAGCATGTTAGCACATGTTATAACATTCAACTTAAGCAAATCTTCAAGGCATACTTCCCATGCATATTCAACTTAAGCAAATCCTCAAGCACATACATTCCATGCATGTAATGAAATCATGCATTTTGTCAACATGTAGAAAATCATTTAGGTCAGCCTAATAATTGAAAAATCAATCACAAACTATCAAATAACATCATTTAATTCAATGCATACTAATACAAGCATTTATACAAACACATACACTACACACTTAAGTCTACATATAGTATGTCGACCCAAAGTGCGCAACTAGGCGAATCTCTTCGCCAAACTAATTATGCACGTATTCCTAACTTCCTAATGCGACCACAAACCATGTCAATCACATCAGCAAAATATGAATGTAAACAGTACTTCCTACAAATGACTAAAATGCCCTAAATCTCATATTCTTCGTTAGCTTACGAAACGGGAAACGGAGAGCATTTTGTACATGTCAAACGGCGATGCCGTCAAGAATCTACTATTAAACGACATTGAAAGCGTTGGGAACCGTCAATCAAAGCGTCTAAAATCCTCACCTAGTGTCTTGTAGACTCGGGAATTGAAGCGGAGCGTATATGGTTCGTCTACGGCGAGTAAGGAGCCTAATACATAAGATCCATAAGCTACATCGCTATGGAAACAAGGAAAACTCGAATCAACAACTATTTAGGGTTTTTACTTACCTAGGATCGCGGTGGAATCGCCGGGAAAGCGGTAGAGGAGTGTTGCTTAAGCACGTGCAACACGTAGCACAAGTGGCAGGAAGAACTCTCCCACTCTCTCACAATCTCTCACTCTTTTTCTCTCTCCCAAGCTAGGGCTTCTCTCAAATTCGGATGGGAGAGAGGAGTGAGGGTTTCAACCCCTTTTATAGCCTAAAACATTCCCAAAATAGGCTTGGGAACAATGTTTACTTGGTGCCTAACCAAATCGGGGCCGTTTCGGTCCAAAAGGGCATTTCTGAAGGTCCCCAGGCCAAATGCGGTCGGACTTAAGCTCATGCATACTGGATCTAGCACGCATCCAGTTTTCAGACCGGTTGGGTTCCCAGATCGCACGTGGCGGTCCAGTTTCAGTTTAACGGTCATCGCACCAAGATCAGGCCTATAAGTCTCGTGATATATAATAGATATTTTTCCTGATCCAAGGGTGTAATTTGGCTGTATTCTGACGGTCAGAACGCTCAATACTGATGCGTCAAATTGTGTGCCAGATTTGAATTTCAAATTCCAATTCTAACCCTATTCTCACTCTCTTCGGTCCGGGCTCAATGAAATAGCCTGTGATTATCGGTTTGACTTGATTTTTGGAATGAGTGTCAAGTCCAGCTAGACGGTTCTAACGGTCTAAGATAGGAGGTATCGGACTTTCGACGTGCGGTCTAGATCCAATACAAAGATTCAAAGTGGTCCAGAGAACAAACCTGCTTAGAGTTTGGTCCGAGGTATTAGAGCATTATAGCACCATTGGTTCCACTCGCTTTGGGCCTTGTAGAACGTATTTAAAGTGATCAGGGACCATTTTCCAGCTATTCTAACGTTGCACTAGCTAACTTATGCTTAGTTTCTAAAGAAATTTATCCTAAGTGGTTTCTTTGACTATGGCATTGGGTTCTGAACGATTTTTCAGGTGTTTTAATTGACCCACTGCTTAAGGACGTCAAATCCCAGGTTAGCCAAAATCCGGGGTGTTACAATCTACCCCCCTTAAAACACAATGTCGTCCCCGACATTGGCGAAGGGCAAGGAGTACTTTCTCTAAGGAAGGTTCAAATCCTATTTAATAACCTAATCGTACATATAACCTAAATCAAATGTTTCGATCCTGGGCCAGTGGGAAAGAGGCCAACCACTCTTCCGCTGCGCCACACTGATCGAACGGCAGTGTTGACTAATCCTAACTGGATTGGACTTAATACGTTCTACCCCCCTTAAAACTTGGTTCTACTTAAAGTCTAAGAATCGTTGCATCGATCCGTATATCGGAACGGGGCGTAACTTAGGGCCTATCCTTAACCTTTCTCTACATGGTTTTAAGTCCTTGCCATTTTCCAAAGACAATGTGATCCTGTTTAGTTGTAGATGGTTGGGCCATCACAGAAGAAAGGTTGTGTAGTGGGTCTAAGCCGGATACGTTGAACCTTCTGTCTAATCAGGACAGAAAATGTGTTGTATCAGTTC
Source organism: Magnolia kwangsiensis (assembly GCA_037074715.1). Lineage (NCBI taxonomy): Eukaryota > Viridiplantae > Streptophyta > Magnoliopsida > Magnoliales > Magnoliaceae > Magnolia > Magnolia kwangsiensis. The sequence continues at coordinate 79,719,829 of CM073578.1, forward strand.
TTAATCCAAGTCGATGCCGATCTTCTGCTTGATCAGAGCATTGGATTCATTGGTAACCACTAGGAGTAAGAAATCGACTCAAACCGCGAATACATCGCTTACATGTAGTTCCTTTACTCTGCGTTCCCGAATGCAATAAGTCCTTGGAAAAGGCAATTCTAAGGGGCGTGCTAGTTCATTCTAAGTTCAATCTGAGGGAGTTATAAATGTTCCCTGAGAGTGTATGGTTCCTTCCTATGGGCAACAACAGGAGTCTATAAGTCATAAGGGGATCTATCCAAGGAAGGGAGTCTCATTCCAACCAAAACTAATCTATCATTCCTTAACATATACAGGCTTTACCCTACTCTAGGTAACTAGTAGGCTAGTCTATAACTCAGTAGCTATAATCTAAAGCTTAAGATTATACGGTAAATGGCTTTCCATACCATTTCTACTACAGAGAGTTGTTCCATCGCTTAGGGTCAAGATTGTCTAAATGGAATTGGATTTCTTATGTCGTCAGACTCTTCAAATCTAGGAGTGCTAACTCTAGGACCAAAACGCCAAGGGCCTATGTGGCCAGTAGCATTCAGTTGTATTAAATAGAACCGCGTTCTTAGTCCCGTAGTGGGATCGGAAGTGGCATGCTTGGTAGGAGGGTGGGGTGGGATAAAAACTAATTTGTAGGCTGAATCCCGGGAGTTACAATACTCCCGATTCAGGGACAATAGCTTACAGTGAAATGAGACGGCATGCACTCCATTCCACAAATTTTGGCTACATTAAGCCCAAACCACAACACAAACATTCACATAACAAGTCGAAAAGCATCATACATTTCATTAAACCAAAATTGTCATAATACAAGGGATATCTCCTTATAAGTATCATGACAAAAATACATGGGAGCTATGTCAGTCAGCTACTACAGCAACATAGGTAAACTACCAACCTTATCAGGCTTACAAAACACAACTTAAAACAGGAAATGACTAACTACTAATAGTAACATCAAAGATCGCATCGCTAGTCGGAGTCTGGTGATGGAGGAGGAGCACCCTTATCCTGTAAGCAACACAGGATTGCCTTCAAGGTGCGAGTCACCTTGCCAAACTTCTTCTTTGTAACGGCCTTGGCATCAGCGACTTCCGCTCGAAGTTCTTGGACTTCCCTACGCAAAGCGGTCTGACTCTCCTCCATCCGAGCAATGCGGTCGTCGATAGTAGTCTGCGCAGAAGGAGGAGGGCTCTCATCAGTATCCTGAGCCTCCTCTTCTGTTTCTTCCTGAACCTCTTCATGAACCTCTGCTCTAGGTTCTTCTTCGCTTTGATCTTCCTCTTCATCAAAGTCATCCCCACTATCCCTTTCAAGTTGATTTTCACGGTATTGCGACCCAATCTTCATCTTGACCATTATCGACTCATCGATGGTGTGAATCGATACCGGTAATTCGGGCCAAGTCTATAGGCAAACTCAAGTGCAATCTTACAAATGAGTCGGCCAAAGGGAAGCGATTTGGATGTTCTCCTCGACCTGGCTATGAGAACTATCTGCCGTAAGATGAAAGTGGCCATACATACGTTCTCTCCCTGGGCCACCAGAAATAAGAAATCGACCATAAGACGTGTACATTCAATGCGGTTCGTCGACCTGGGATAGACATTGAACGTGCAGATATGGTGCAGCAGACGCAAATCCTCAGACATGTACGTGGCCTTGAGGCTATTATTAGGCTGCCATGGAACCAACTTACCGCACAGAAACCTGGTGCGGCGATCTCGTTCACGTCTAGTCCTCAAATTCTTCTCACTTGGATGCACATCACCTAGAGGCACATTGAGAAGTCGCGCAACCAACCGGACGTCGATCGTAGCCATCCGATCTCTACCAAAAGGGATTTTGAACTGCAAAGGATCCAAGGTAGGATTCTGGATGCTAGCATAGAAGGCACGAACAGTGCTCACATTAGCACGAGCGCGAGCTTCAAAGATCGGTCCCCAGTGCGCAGCTTCAATGCGTTCGAACAACAGATACTCGCCGAACAATTGTCCATCTACGTCCACCTCAAATAACACTCTACGATCAGTGTATTCACCATGAGGCATCTCTGATAGAATGGTTCGTCCAAGGTGTGCATGGGGATCCAAATCCCGCTTTGTACGGCACTCCAAGACTGCAGCTGGACCTGCGGCGGCGCTTGAACTTGCGGCACCACCCCGCGGTCTTCTCGATCGAGCAGGGTGGCTCGGCCCAGCCTCGTCTATCGCAGTTTTCCTCTTACCCATTAAAGATATGATGGATGAGAGCGACAAAAGGCCCAAAATGGCTTCCACAAAGGCCATGGAAAACGCCGAAAATGCGGAGAAATGGCTGCCCAATCTGACAAAAGGAAATCTAGGCGTCATAGAGGGACGCTTCAAGCTTCCCAAGGCTGTACTTTCAGGGAAAAATAAGAACAAAAAGATGGGATGGAGCAGCTCACGATTTCAGCTACATTTGAGGGATTTTGGAGCTCCAAATGGGAAAATCTTCAAGGAAGGGGGCTGCCAACACCCAATAACTGATGGGTGGTGGTCGGTTTTGGCCAAGGAAGGTTGTAAAGGTGGTTTGGGACGCCGGGGTTTAGGATTGGTTGCTGAAAATCGAATCTAGGGTATGCAAGGGGGCTGTTTGTGAAGGAGAGGTGGGTTTTAGGGGTTTTCGTGGGATGGGAGGTAGCTAGGGGTGATGTGGACCCTATTTAGGAGGGTGTGCCCGAACGACAGCACCATCCGAGTTCGCCGGCCGGCGATGCATCGCCGGTCAACTCCCAAGTTGACTGGTGGGACCCCATGGGTCTGGTCCCCCATGGTCCCAGGGCCCCAAAAAGTCAGGTCTCACCCCTTGGTTCATTGTATTTTGGTCTCTATGAGCCCAAACATGTGTTCGGGGCTTTCCGGGTCCACATCGCAATCCCGAATACCAAACCATATGATGCAGCATATGAATTTGGGGTATAAGGGGCCAGTACATCTTTCTAGCTCCTTATTTGCTAAAGAAAGTGAAGTTAGAATGGCCTTATGGCCATTTTTCATGAAATTTTACTATTCACTGTAAAATTTGGTGAATGTGCTAATTTGTGTTATTTTTACATTAGGTTTGATGCCTAATATGAAATGGATAAGAAAGAACTGAAGGTTGAAGTGTTTAGAGAAGGAATTTTGAAGATTTTTGGTGAAACGGGGTTTTTAAGCCCTGGCGATTGATTACTGGAGTCGTGGTCATCCCACGGCCCAAAGATTCACTTTTGCGGTTTAAAACCGCCCATAGGACGTCTCCACCAGACTTCTTACAGCTTAGAAGTGATTCGGGTCGCTTTACGCGACCCGAGATACGTTACAGACTCGATCTTGCGATCGATCCTTATAGACTTCGCCTATCGGCGAATCTTGGATCCTAGAAGTGTTTCTAGACCCTTCTCGCACCCACCTAAGTCAAAAGAAGCGACAGCGTACGTCGCAAGACCATAACCCAGGCCCAGTATACTCTCATTCATGCTCTGATACCATCTGTAACACCCCGAAAATCGGGGGTCAAGCAAAAACCCAACTCCCGAGTTCCAAAATGTTATTTATGCAACATGGATATGTATGATTGAATGTTGTTTGTGATAATGTATTAAACATGAGTGAGATTAAGCCAGAACAGCATATCATACTCCAGAGACAGTGGAATTTGCAAGCGGAAGACTGTAATAGTATGTATAACGTACATAAACTGTTGTATGTCTCCAGAGTGTGAATATATTACCAGGTTATACACATACATGTATACTTCAAAAGTAAACAAAATGAATATACATGAGGGCGCTAAAAATTCAAAATGACAAATGTCAAAGTATCTAATCAACCTCCCTACAATCCCGTCAATCAGAACAGCATAAAGGAAGAATCCTCCTTCTCATCATCAAGTCCAGCTCCGCCTCACAGGCCGCGCCATCATCTGCAATCACAAAAGGGACTGGTGGGTGTCCGGAAACATCATCCCGTAACGTGGGAGTGAGTGATCAACTCAGTGGGATAAGAGAGCAGGGATTAGCATGTTCACAATTCAATCACGCGATAATAGTAAAGCAGTAAATCAGACAAATCCTAATACTGTTGTTAATGCAAGATGATATGACGTGATGTATGCCCTCACCGACGATCACCCTCATGCGGCAACATCTTACGACCGTGGCATGCCGCACTCCCTCAAGTGCTCCACATCTTTCAGGCACATGCAATGTCATGGTGATATGATTACCTAGTTGTTATTAGTCCATTCAAACAGCAGGATTGGGAAACTAAGGTACTTCCCTTGTATCAATCCCAACACAGATCCTGTCTAGGGTCGTCACTCCTAGTAATCTCATACGATGTATATTTCGTAGGTCACTGCAAGGGCTGCCAGGGCTGTTGCTCGCACTCATTGCACCGCTCCCCCATCACCTTATCAATACAGGCCTACTGTACTCTACTGCACGGAAGGGTCGTCGCCTCCCGTGGACTCAGAATACGCTCGCGGTCACTACAAAGGGCTCGTCGCCTGATCAGTGTAGGCCGACAGCTAGAATATAGTGTCCCATACCACCATAATCTGCTCACGAGTCTAGGTGCTTACTGGTCACTACGGGGAGGTTTGTGACCCCAGCGTAGGCCGACAGCTCGACCACGGTGTCCCATACCACCATGCCCGGCTCATGAGTCTTCGTGGATCAAGGTACCACGGTTAATAGGGTTTACAATGGTAAGTTCAGTACCCTAGGTTCAAGCAGTTATGTTACATACAAGGTGAACAAACATCGGCCAGTCGGGTTACTTGACGGGCTCGACTAGCGCGATCGCATCTCGAATTGAACGACATGAAGTGCGTAAAACACTTCGCGTGGCCTAACCACTGCCGCCAACTCTCAACACGAATCACATTCATCGACGCGTCGTTCGTGGCTATGACCAGTCAACCACGAATTCGCTCGGTTACCGACTGCCTGGACTAAGTCAAGTCCCACACATCTATGGAATTACATTAACACTATAAAAAGGTATTGGAATTGAAATACATCATGTGAGCATGTTAGCACATGTTATAACATTCAACTTAAGCAAATCTTCAAGGCATACTTCCCATGCATATTCAACTTAAGCAAATCCTCAAGCACATACATTCCATGCATGTAATGAAATCATGCATTTTGTCAACATGTAGAAAATCATTTAGGTCAGCCTAATAATTGAAAAATCAATCACAAACTATCAAATAACATCATTTAATTCAATGCATACTAATACAAGCATTTATACAAACACATACACTACACACTTAAGTCTACATATAGTATGTCGACCCAAAGTGCGCAACTAGGCGAATCTCTTCGCCAAACTAATTATGCACGTATTCCTAACTTCCTAATGCGACCACAAACCATGTCAATCACATCAGCAAAATATGAATGTAAACAGTACTTCCTACAAATGACTAAAATGCCCTAAATCTCATATTCTTCGTTAGCTTACGAAACGGGAAACGGAGAGCATTTTGTACATGTCAAACGGCGATGCCGTCAAGAATCTACTATTAAACGACATTGAAAGCGTTGGGAACCGTCAATCAAAGCGTCTAAAATCCTCACCTAGTGTCTTGTAGACTCGGGAATTGAAGCGGAGCGTATATGGTTCGTCTACGGCGAGTAAGGAGCCTAATACATAAGATCCATAAGCTACATCGCTATGGAAACAAGGAAAACTCGAATCAACAACTATTTAGGGTTTTTACTTACCTAGGATCGCGGTGGAATCGCCGGGAAAGCGGTAGAGGAGTGTTGCTTAAGCACGTGCAACACGTAGCACAAGTGGCAGGAAGAACTCTCCCACTCTCTCACAATCTCTCACTCTTTTTCTCTCTCCCAAGCTAGGGCTTCTCTCAAATTCGGATGGGAGAGAGGAGTGAGGGTTTCAACCCCTTTTATAGCCTAAAACATTCCCAAAATAGGCTTGGGAACAATGTTTACTTGGTGCCTAACCAAATCGGGGCCGTTTCGGTCCAAAAGGGCATTTCTGAAGGTCCCCAGGCCAAATGCGGTCGGACTTAAGCTCATGCATACTGGATCTAGCACGCATCCAGTTTTCAGACCGGTTGGGTTCCCAGATCGCACGTGGCGGTCCAGTTTCAGTTTAACGGTCATCGCACCAAGATCAGGCATATAAGTCTCGTGATATATAATAGATATTTTTCCTGATCCAAGGGTGTAATTTGGCTGTATTCTGACGGTCAGAACGCTCAATACTGATGCGTCAAATTGTGTGCCAGATTTGAATTTCAAATTCCAATTCTAACCCTATTCTCACTCTCTTCGGTCCGGGCTCAATGAAATAGCCTGTGATTATCGGTTTGACTTGATTTTTGGAATGAGTGTCAAGTCCAGCTAGACGGTTCTAACGGTCTAAGATAGGAGGTATCGGACTTTCGACGTGCGGTCTAGATCCAATACAAAGATTCAAAGTGGTCCAGAGAACAAACCTGCTTAGAGTTTGGTCCGAGGTTTTAGAGCATTATAGCACCATTGGTTCCACTCGCTTTGGGCCTTGTAGAACGTATTTAAAGTGATCAGGGACCATTTCCCAGCTATTCTAACGTTGCACTAGCTAACTTATGCTTAGTTTCTAAAGAAATTTATCCTAAGTGGTTTCTTTGACTATGGCATTGGGTTCTGAACGATTTTTCAGGTGTTTTAATTGACCCACTGCCTAAGGACGTCAAATCCCAGGTTAGCCAAAATCCGGGGTGTTACAGTATTGATGCCACCATGATGTGTGAGGGTTGTTGGCTAGATCTAGGGAATAGGACGATGACCATTGACCTTATCGTCGACCCCTCTCTCTATCATTTCAATGTTATTCTTGGCATGGATTGACAGACTACGGGGAGGGCTGAGATTGACTGCGAGACTCGTTTAATGACAGTTTACGAGCCAGAGGGAACGTCCTTTACATTTTCGGTGTAGGTCAGTCACCCCTCTCAAGTGATTTGTTATGCTTCCTTGTTAAGGAATGTTGATGTCCTGACACTCGAGAGCATGTTAGTAGTCCGTGATTATGAGGATGTGTTCAGGAAGATACCTGGGTTGTCTCCCCAGAGCGAGATCGATTTTACTATCTACCTGGTACCCGGTTTGACACCCATCTCATTGCCGACGTATCGCCTGGCGCCGTGTGAGATGGAGGAATTAAGGAAACAGATCGATGATTTATTAGAGGTTGGCTTTATACGACCGAGTGTATCTCCTTGGGGAGCACCTATGTTATTCATGATGAAGGACAGCTCACTGCGATTATGTATTGATTATCGCAGACTGAATCAGATTACGGTGAAGAATAAGTATCCTTTGCCCAGGATTGATGACCTGTTTGATCAACTGAGAGGAGCGCAGTATTTCTTGAAGATTGATCTGCAGTCAGGGTATCACCAGCTACACGTCAGGGATGAGGACGTACAGAAGACGGCATTCAGGACTAGCTTTGGACACTATGAGTTCTTCATGATGTCGTTCGGTCTTACGAACACACCAGTCGTGTTCATGGACCTGATGAACCTGGTATTTCGGTCGTTCCTCTATCGATTCATCATCGTATTTATAGACGACATTTTCATATACTCCAGGAGTCGAGAGGAGCATGAGGAGCACTTGCGATTGGTCCTGGATACGCTGAGACAACATCAGTTGTTTGCACAGTACAAGTAGTGGGACTTCTGGAAAGAGGAAGTCAAGTTCTTGAGACACGTAGTGTCTAAGGATAGGATAGCAGTTGACCATGCTAAGGTAGCTGCAGTACAGGACTGGGAGCAGCCTGGTTCAGTCACCGAGGTGAGAATTTTTTTGGGTTTGGCAAGCTACTATAGACGTTTCATTCAAGATTTCTCGAAGATCGCCAGACCTCTATCGCAGTTAACACGGAAGGATTTGAAGTTCTCCTGGAATGAAAAGGCGGAGGCATCTTTTCAGGAGCTAAAGGACAGGCTGACATCTACCCCTATGCTAGTATTTCCACAGCAAGGGGTTAAATATACGATATACACCGACGCGTTTAGCGTCGGTCTGGGTTGTGTCCTTATGCAGAAGGATAGGGTGATTTCATATGCCTCGAGACAGTTGAGAAAACACGAGGAGAACTACCCTACACACGACTTAGAGTTGGCCACTGTCATTTTCACATTAAAGCTCTGGAGACATTACCTCTATGGAGAGGAGTTCGAGCTCTTTTGCGACCACAAGAGCCTTAGGTACATATTCACAAAGCGGGACGTGAATATGAGACAGCGGCGATGGATGGAGACCTTGAAGGACTTTAAGTTTGAAGTTTCCTACCATCCTGGCAAGGCCAACCTGGTGGCTGACGCCTTGAGCTGCAAGAAGGCGTTAGAGTTTGTGACTCCACTGATGGTAGCTGAGTGGGACATGGTTGAGTTTTTACGAGACTTTGAGCAGAAACTCACTGTGGAGGAGCCATTTGAGTTTATCGCACATGTTCAGGTGCAACCTCTTATCGATGACAGGGTCATCGTGGTGCAGAGGGATGATGAGCATCTGACTGAGCTTCGAGAGCAGGCCAGTGATGATGCAAACGCCGAGTGGTGAGTTAGAATGGATGGGGGCTTACGTTATCGTGGCCGCCTATGCATCCCAGATATCCCCGACTTGAGACAAGAGATTCTCGAGGCTGTGCACAGTTCTAGGCTTGTGATGCATCCGGGCAGCACAAAGATGTATCATGACATGAAGAGGACCTATTGGTGGGATGGCATGAAGACCCACATCACAAATTTCGTGTCTCATTGTCTCACTTGCCAGTAGGTGAAGGCAGAGCATCGCCGACCTCCTGGTCTCCTTCAACCTATGCCTATAGCTGAGTAGAAGTGGGACTTTATCTCTAAGGATTTCATCTCAGGACTGCCAAAGACGAGGAAGGGACATGATTCTATTTGGGTCATCGTCGACCGTTTGACAAAGTCGGCGCACTTCCTTCCGATCAGAGTTACGAACTCTGCAGACGAGTTGTAACATCCTGAAAATCGGGGGTCGAGTATAAACTCTATTCCCGAGTTCCAGAACATCACTTATACAACATAAATGCTTATGATTGAATGTTGTCTATGTTAGTGTATTAAACATGAGTGGGATTAAGCCAAAACAACATATCATACACCAGAGACAGTTAAATTTCTCAAGCAGAATACTGTGATAAATATATAAAATGTATAATTAATTGTAGGTCTTCAGAGTGTGAACATGTTACCAGGTTAAATATATACATGTATACTCCAAAAATGGAAAGAAAAGAATATACATGGGTGTTTAAATAAAAAGAAAAGTACCAAGTGTAGTGACATCTAATCAGTAACCCTGCAAACCCGTCGATTAGAACCTGCATATAAGAGAAATTCTCCTCAACATCATCAAGAAAGATCGACTCTACCTCACAAGCATCGTCTCCATCTGAAACTAAAATAGGGACTGGTTGGTGTGGCCAATACCATCCCGTAACGTGGGAGTGAGTGATCAACTCAGTGGAAGCTATATACAGCAAAGGTTAACATGTTATCAATCCAATCAAGCAGTAATGATAAGGCAGTACAATCAAACAGGTCCTAGATACTCTTATTAATGTAAGGATGATATGAAGAATGATGCATGCCCTCACAACAATCCCCTCTGCGACATTATCTAACGATCACGGCATGACTCACTTCCTCAATGCTCTATCACTAACGTCGTTAGCACATGCAATGCGGTGTTATGAATATGCTTACTAAGTTCTTATTAGTCCTTTTCATACAGCAGGATTGGGAAGCTAAGGTACCTCCCTTGTATCATTACGCAAACGGTGATCCATTCTCGGGTCGTCAGTCAAAGATAATCTCATACAATGTTACGGTTCTAGGTCACTGCAAGGGCTGTCAGGGCTGTTGCGCGCAATCGTTGATCCTCTCCCCCATCACCTTATCAATACAAGCCTAGTTATATCCCACATACTGCAACAAGACTCGTTGCCCTTATGCACTATCAGGATATACTCGAGGTCACTACAGAGGGCTCGTCACCAATCAATGTAGGCCGACAGTAAGAATATAGTATCCCATACCACCATAATCTGCTCACGATTATAGGTGCTCACAGGTCACTACAAAGGGCTCGTCACCAAACAATGTAGGCCAACAACACGAATATAGTGTCCCATGCCACCATAATCGGCTCATGAGTCATAGTGGATCGAGGTACCAAGGTTAGAGGGGCTTTTCACTGGTAATTTGGTACCTTAGGTTCAAGCAGTAGTGACCAAACATGGTGAACAAACATCGGTCAATCAGGTTAGTTGATAAGCTCAACTAGGCCGAGCGCACGTTGAGTTGAATGGCATGGGATGCATAAGCACTCTGTGTGGCCTAACCACTGCCGAACATACGACTCAGATTCGTTAAACTCATCCTGAGTAGCGACAACAACCTCAACCACTAATTACATAACGGTTACGGATTACCTGGACTATAGTACAGCCCCAAGCACGTACAATTTCAATAACAGGCATGAGATTCATATCCTACAATCATATGGACAGTTATGAAAATATAACTTGAATGTAAATACAATACATGAAGGAAATCATACACGTAGTGGACATGGATAATCTAAGTTACACAAGTCATAGAGGAAATCATACACATAATTATCATGAATAATCTAGGTTACATAAGTCATGGAGCAATTCATACACATCATTGATGTAGTTGAGAATCATATCCCAACCCGCATACAGGGACATCATACTAACTACTGACTCATTCAGACACTTTTGCATACACTTAGCCTACACATTACATCATACATATTATGTATTCATTAGCATACGTATTAGGGCAAATCCTTTCGTCAAAGGGTAGCCGCCCATACAACAATCATATATCCACGACAGATTGTCATGGAAAGCATGAATACAAAGCTATACTCATTAAGTCATTTTCACATACACTTACGCTACACATACTAAATACATATCATATGTTGGCATATCATGTATTTGGACTAAACCTTTAGCCCAGGAGTTGTTACACATACATCTAGCATACATAGACGGCAGTTAATCATGGCAAACACAAATCCAAATTTTATACGTATACGGTATTTTTTACAAATATGAGGAATGTAGTATATTCAACATAGTTAACGTATAACTGAAAAACAAAACGGACAGCACTTTATACATGTGAAATATCATCCTAAGTAAGAATAAATCATTACTCAACATTGAAAGTCTTGGAAACCATAACCTAAACGTATATAGTACGCACCTTAAACCAGAAAATGCGAAATGGATATGATTCAGACGATGTGTCTTCGTCAACGGCAGATACATTACCTATGGCATGAAACAGGTTAGCTACAACTTTCCTACAGCTTGTCTAAGCTTCAAAACAAGTTAGGGTTAGGATTTTTTACCTAAGAATGGAGTCAGAATCGTCAAAATATCAATGCAGAAGGATGGATGAGGCACGCAGAGTGACTGGAAGGAATCCCTGAAAGAAAACTCCAACTTCTCCCTCACTTTCTCTCCCTTTTCTCTCTTCTCTCTCCTAGGGTTTTTCCTAAATTCGTATGGGAGGAGAGAGTGAGGGCTTAAGGCCCATATATAGGCTAAAAACTCACCAAATTAGACCCAGGGCCAAGGTATACTTAGGTTATAACCAAATCGGGTCTGTTCCGATCTAACGGAGCACTTCTAGAGGTCTTGTTACTAAATAATGTCGAACTTAAGCTCTCTAATATCAGATCTAGGTCAAGCTAAGCTTTCAGTCTGGTCGGGTTTCCGGATCTACCGTGGTGGACCAGTTTCAGTTCAGCGGTTACGGAAACTCGATCAGAGCTTCAAGTACTATGACATGTAAGGCCACGTATCCTGATTCGAGGGTAAATTTGGGTCGAATTCTAACGGTCAGAACGCTTAAAAATAACGTGCAAGTGAACCGTTCCAGATTTCGTAAAAATATAATTAATTTTTCTAAAAATCTTCCTTTTTCTACTCTCTTTACTCCAGACTCAATAAAATGATCTCAGGACATCGTTTGGGCTTGATTTTCTAGGTGATTGTCAAGTCCAACTAGGCAGTCGTAATGGTCTAAGTTCATAGCTATCAGACTTTTGATGCGTGGTCTAAAGCCAATACAAAGTTACAAAGTATTCCTGAGAGCAACCGGGTTTAGAGTTGGATCCTAGATTTCAGGGTAACGTAGCGTTATCAATTCTAGAGGTTTTGGGTATTATAGATCGTATTTAAAGTGCTTGGTGCTAATTTGGTAGGAAATCTAGTGTAGCGCTGACTAATTGACGTTAAATTTCTAAAGAATTAGGTTCTAAATGATTTCTCTAACTTTAGAATTGAATTTTGAGAAGTTACCAAGGTGCTATGGTTGACCCATTGCCTAAGGACGCCAAACTCTAGGTTGGTAAAAATATGGAGTGTTACACGAGTTGGCCAGGTTATATATCAGAGAGATTGTGCGTCTGTATGGAGCTCCCTTAGAGATCGTGTCGGACAGAGACACGTGCTTTACTTCTACTTTCTGGACTCGCATCCAGGAAGCTATGGGTGTGAAGTTGAAGTTCAGTACTGCATTCCACCCACAGACAGTGGGTGAACCAGATTTTAAAGGACATGTTGCGGGCTTACGTGTTAGACTTCAAAGACAGTTGGGATGACTGTCTTCCATATGCAGAGTTCGCGTACAACAACAGTTTTCAGGCCAGTATCGGTATGACACCTTATGAGGCCTTGTATGAGCGTCCTTACCGAGCACCGTATAATTGGACAGAGGTCGGTGAGTGCAGATTGATTGGCCCAGAGTTAGTGCAGGTGACCTCGGAGAAGATTGACATCATCAGGCGTCGACTTCTTACAGCACAGAGCAGGCAGAAGAGTTATGCCGATACGAGGCGGCGCCCGCTAGAGTTCGCGGTTGGAAATCATGTATTTTTGAGGGTTTTCCCTATGAAGGGAGTTCTTCAGTTCGGGAAGAAGGGGAAACTAGCATCACGATTCATTGGCCCATTCTAGATACTCGATCGTATGGGTGCAGTGGCATATCATCTAGCTTTGCCTACACCTCTCGGGAGCGTACACAACGTATTTCATATTTCTATGCTGAAGAAATACGTTCCTGATCCTTCTCATATCATTAGATGGAAGCAGGTGCAGTTAGGTGAGGATGTTACATATATACTGCGACCGGTGCGTATATTAGACAGGAAGGAGCAGGTATTGCGTAGCAAGGTCATCCCTCTTGTGAAGGTGTTGTGGACGCATCACACTGAAGAGGAGGCTACTTGGGTGACAGAAGCCGAAATCAGAAAGAACTACCCACAGCTTCTCGAGAGGTACGAAAAGGTACAAATTTCGAGGATGAAATTTATTATTAAGGGGGGTAGATTGTAACGCCTCGAAAAAATTCGTACAGAGACCCGAGCACCACCTCAAGCAGAAATCACTTAGGATTAAATCCTTTAGAAATTAAGCGTAATTTAACTAGCGATAAGCCAGATTAGCTGTGAAATTAGCACTATTCGCTTTCAATATGTTCTGCAAGAATCAAAACTTGTGGAATCGTTGACGCTATAACATCTTGAAATCTAGGATCAAACTCTAAACCTGTTTGTTCTCAAGAATCCTTTGATACTTTGTAATGGACTTAGACCGCGCGTCGTAAGTCCGGTAGTAATGAGCTTAGACCATTATGACCGCGTAGTTGGACTTGACTACCACCCCGAAAATCAAGTTCAAATGATGTCCTGGGACTATTTCATTGAGTCTGGAGCAAGGAGTGTGAGAATGGGTAGAATTCTTTATAAATTAAATGTGATTTAAGTAAATCTGGCACGTGTCACTTATGGGTTAATTATAAGCATTCAGACCGTTGGAATCTGACCCAAATACACCCTCAAATCAGGGAATATTTCTCACTCATGTCAGTGTACTTGGAATCTCCGATCGAGTCTCAGTGACCGCCATGTGATCTGAAAACCCGATCGAACTGAAAACTTAATGTGATCAGGATTCAGCATCCATGAGCTTAAGTCTGACCGCATTCAGTCAGAGGACCTCCAGAAGTGTTCTTTTGGATCGAAAAAGACCCGATTTGGTTATAACCCAAGTATACCTTGGTCTAAAGTCCAAATAGGTGAGTTTTTAACCTATTTAAGGACCTTAAACCCTCTCACATCCCTTACCTACGAATTTGAGAAAAACCCTAGGGAAAGAGAAGAGAGAAAAGAGAGATATTGTGTGAGAGCTGTGAGAGAAAGTTCCTGTCACTCGATCCTGCTACTACACGTACTTAGCCATCGCGATCCAATCACTTTTTCGATGATTCTGACTTCATTCTAGGTAAGAAAACCCTAACCTTAACCTGTTTTAGGAATTCTATCGATACAAGTAGTGAAGTAGCTGACTTATCTTATGTATTAGGTTGTCATATCGTCATTAGCAAAGGCGTAGAGTTCTTATTCGATTCATTACGCTACTACGGCATACGGTGCAGATTTTAGATGCTTAGGTTACCTGTTTTCAAAGCTTTCAATGTCGTTTAATGGTAGATTATTGACAAGGGTGCTATTTGACATGTAGAACATGCTGTCTATTTTTCATTCCGAATACGTATGAAGAATATGAGATTTAGGGTATTTTAGGTATTTATAGGAAATACTGTATATGTACGTATTTTGCCGATATGATTGCCATGAGTATTTGTCGTGTGCCTATGCCAGTTATGTGTGTATGATCTGTTTGGCGAAGAGATTCGCCCTAATGCAAACTTTTGGCCGACACATGCTATGTGGACAAATGTGTGTAGACTAAGTGTTTGTATAAATGTATGTATTGGTAAGTATTGAGTAAATGGTATTGTAGTTTAGCGTTGAGATTAGATTCTCAACTAATTTGATGATGTACATGATTTCCTCCATGCTTGTTGTGTTTGAATTGATTACCTTATGTGTGAAATACTCGTGTATGGTTAACTGCTTATGATGTATATTATAACATGCTGATAACATGCTGGAATTACTTGTATTCCAATTCTGTCTCTCTCATATGATTATTGATTTAGATTGCAAGTGCTTGGGGCTATACTCTAGTCCAGGCAGTCAGTAACGGATTTGAATTCGTGGTTGGCTTCTATTCACCACGAAGGACGCGTCGACGAACCCGAGTCATACTTTGGTTGACGGTAGTGGCTAGGCCACACGAGGTGTTTATACACTTCATGTCATTCAGCTTGAGGTGCGCTCATACTAGTCGAGCTCGTCAAGTAACCCGACTGACCATTGTATGTACACCTTGTATTGGTCATAATTGCTTGAACCTAGGGTACTGAACTTACCAGTGAAAACCCTGATAACTGTGGTACCTTGATCCATTAAGACTCATGAGCCGGGCATGGTAGTATGGGACACCGTGGTCGAGATGTCGGCTTACGCTGTGGCGACGAGCCTCCCCGTAGTGACCAGTGAGCACCTCAGACTCGTAAGCCGATTGTGGTGGTATGGGACACTGCATTCGAGTTGTCAGCCTATTCTGATTGGTGATGAGCACTTTGTAGTGACCTCGAGTGTATTCTGAGTTTACGTGAGGCGACGACCCTTCCGTAGCAACAAGAGTACAGACTAGGCCTGTATTGATAAGGTGATGGGGGAGCGGTGCAACGAGTGCACGCAACAGCCCTGGCAGCCCTTGCAGTGACCTAGAAATATATCATCATATGAGACTACTAGGAGTAACGACCCTAGACAGGATCTTTGTTGGGAATGATATAAGGGAAGTATCTTAGTTTCCCAATACTGTTGTATGAAAGGACTAATAACAACTCGGGAATCATATCCATATCACACTGCATGTGCCTGGAAGATGTGAAGCACTAATGGAAGAAAGTATGTCGCGGATGTAAGATGGTGTCGCATGAGGGAGTATGTCGGTGAGGGTATGCATCGTTATTACATCTCATCCTTGCATTAATAACAGTATTTAGGAATGTTTGATTGTTTACTTTACCATAATAGCATGATTAATTTGATAACATGTTAATCTTTGCTCTATGATTCCACTGAATTGATCACTTACTCCCACGTTACGAGATGGTGTTTGCAATACCTACCAAACTCTGTCTTACATGCAGATAGCGAAGTGATTCAGGATGTGGAGACAGACTACTACGAGGACCAGGACGAGTTCTCGTACATGTAGTTTGCTGACGGCTTCGCATAGGTGGCCTGGATCGGTGGGATTTTGCTAGTTGAACTATCATATGACATTTTGATTTTGGTTTCATACATGTATATGTGACTCAGAGATATATTCATACTTTAGAGATAGATCGAGATTGTTTTGTTTTACAGATAGTGATATTTATATCTTTCAGTCTTCCGCTTGGGTTTTATCACTGGATCTGGAGTATAAATTGCAGTTTTGGTATAATCTCACTCATGTTAATGCACTAACACAGACAACATTTCATCATAAGCATATTTGTTGCATAAGTGATGTTTTGGAACTCGGGAGTTGGGTTTCTACATGACCCCCTATTTTCAAGGCGTTACAGGCTAGCCTATGGTGGGACAGAATCTTACGGATAGTGGTTGTTGGGTATGTATCAACGTGGAAAGCTTTTGAGACCCACTTCCATGGGAGTACTTCCCCCTCATCTACCACAGTGAAAAAGAGAGAGAGTTTCTTCACCCCCGACAGGGAGGGATGACCGTGGTAGAGTATGAGAACCACTTCACGGAGCTAACCAGATATGCTCATGTGATACTAGCGAATGAGCCGATGAAGATGCAGTGATTTTTTGAGGGTCTGCAGCCTGAGATCCACATGAAGATGTGTTGCACTAGCATTCTTAACTATGCTGAGCTAGTGAGCATGTCCCTATGAGCTGAGTAGGATGTGGACAGAATATCTCATACGCGTGTGCCAATGGACCCAAGGCCTCGACCTGACTTGCCGAAACGACCCTTCCTCGATAAGAGGCCACGTTCAGATTCACCTCCAGGCTCATGACTCCACCGACATAGCTTAGGGGATCAGATGCGGGGTGCACCTACTGTAAGAGGTTGGGCCATACTGACACTTACTGCTTTACCAGGATAAGGGACAATGGCTTTATGCTGCCTTAAAAGATCGACCATCAGTTATCTCAGACCATCTCAACTCCACCTCTACGATCAACACCGCCTGCACAGCCATCTTACCGACCACCTATACCTTGATTTAGGTCGCCTCAATGACCTATGCCAGTGCAGTCGAATCATCCTCAACAAGATCGGGTGCACTCACTTACAGATGAGGCTTCCGAGATAGCAACCACAGCACCATTGGCTTTCGAAGTCATAGCACACATCCAAAGTACACCCGTATTTCTGTTAGTGGACATCGGGTCCACTATTTCGATCATATCATGCGCAGAAGTCAAGCGACTAGTGTTGAAAACTATTCCTATGGTTGGGGTGACTCCTTACTACCATAGGAACCTTCTCAAACTCCACTAAGACTTGTAAAGGTTGCTAATAGACTTAGGAAGCAAAAAAGTATTTTTTGACCTGATGGTTGCCCATTATGTCATTATGATGTCATACTTGGTATGGATTGGCTCACCGAGATGAAGGCAGAAATCGATTGCAATACCAGATTGGTGACATCCCATGAGCCTGAGGGTACGACCCTTACTTTCGCAGTGCAGGTCAGTTGGTACTACCGTATTAGTTGTTATGCTACCTTGCTAGAGAATGTTAATGGTCCGACACCTGGTAACACACCTATAGTCTGAGATTTCACGGATGTGTTCAGGATAATACTTGGACTACCTCCTCGGTGCAAGATCGATTTTACCATCGACCTAGCGCCAGGTGCGACACCTATATCTCTACCGACATATTGCATGCCTCCATGTGAGATGGAGGAACTGAGGAGACGGATCGATAATCTGTTGGATGCAGGCTTTATACGACCAAATATATTTCCTTGGGGAGCACCCATGTTGTCTATGAAGAAGAAGGATGGGTCATTGCGATTGTGTATTGATTATCACAGGTTGAACCAAGTGACAGTGAAGAATAAGTATCCTTTGCCCAGGATAGATGATTTGTTCGATCAGTTGAAAGGGGCACGGTATTTTTTAAAGATCGACTTACAATTAGGGTATCACCAGTTGCATGTCAGGGATAAAGACGTGTAGAAAATAACGTTCAGAACCAACTGTGGATACTACGAGTTCCTTAAGATGTCGTTTGGACTCACAAACGCACCAGCCGTATTCATGGACCTTATGAATCGGGTGTTTCGGCTGTATCTGTACCAATTCATCATCGTATTTATAGATGACATCCTGATATACTCTAAGAGTCAGAAAGATCATGAGGAGCACCTGCGAGCAGTCTTTGATACTCTTAGGAAAAACCAATTATTTGCTCAGTACAAGAAATGCGACTTCTGGAAAGAAGAAGTCAAGTTCCTGGGACATGTGGTGTCCAAGGAAGGAATAGTTGTAGCCCTTGCTAAGGTGACCATAGTTCAGGATTGGGAGTAGCCCGGGTCGGTTACTGAAGTGAGGAGCTTCCTGGGACTTGCTGGCTACTATCGTCGATTTATTAAAGACTTTTCTAAGATAGCTAGACCATTGTCTCGGCTCACTTAGAAGGATGTCAAGTTTGCCTGAAATGAGAAGACAGAAGCAACCTTTTAGGAACTGAAGGACAAGTTGAAGTCCGCACCAGTGCTAATATTTCCAGATCAGGGGGTCAGATATATGATTTACACCAACATCTCTCGTGTTGGTTTGGGTTGTATTCGTATGCAGAAGGACAGAGTGATTGCTTATGCCTCGCGATAGTTGAGAAAATATAAGGAGAACTATCCTACGCACGACTTGGAGTTAGGGGCTATCATCTTTACATTAAAGCTCTGGAGACATTACCTCTACGGAGAGGAGTTGAGCTCTTTTACAACCACAAGAACCTCGGGTACATATTTACGCAGAAAGACCTAAATATAAGGCAACGACAATGGATGGAAACCTTGAAAGACTTTAAGTTTGAGGTCTCCTACCATCCTGGTACAGCCAACCTTATGGAAGACACGTTAAACCGTAAGAGGACTAGCATTTGCAGCTCCGCTGATGATAGAGGAATGAGATATGGTAGAGTTTGTTCGAGACTTTGGACAGAAGCTTATAGTAGAGGAGCCGTTCGAGAGCGTTGCACATATTTGTGTGCAACCACTTATCGATGACCGAATCATTGTGGCTTAGAGGGAAGATGAATGGTTGCTGGAGTTGAGAAAATGAGCTAGTAATAATAAAGACTCTGAATGGAGAGTTAGTTCGGATGGAGGTTTACGTTATCGTGGCCGCCTATGTGGCCCAAACCTTCATGACTTGAGAAGGAAAGTTCTTGAAGCTGCTCAAAATTCGAAGATGGCGATGCATTCTGGTAGTATAAAAATGTATCAAGATATGAAACGTTCATACTGGTGGGACAACATGAAGGCCCACATAGCAGACTTTTGTCCTGTTATCTCATGTGCCAGCAAGTTAAGGCCAAACATCGTTGACCTCCTAGTTTACATCAGCCCATGCCTATAGCTGAATGGAAATGAGATTTTATCTCTATGGATTTCTTTTCAGGGTTACCAAAGATGAGAAAGGGACATGACTCCATTTGAGAAATTGTGGACTGACTCATGAAATTGTCTCATTTCCTCCCGATTAGAGACTCAAACTCAGCAGACGAGTTGGCCAAGCTGTACATCAAGGAGATAGTACGTCTTCATGGAGTGGCTATAGAGATCGTATCAGATCGAGACACGCGATTCACATCTATCTTCTAGACTCGTATCCAAGAAGCAATGGGTGTGAAATTGAAGTTCAGTACCGCGTTCCACTCATCGACTAACAGCCAGATGGAACGGGTAAATCAAGTATTAGAAGACATGTCGAGGGCATGTGTGCTCGATTTTAAGTACAGTTGGGATGACTGTCTTCCCTATGCTGAATTCACTTATAACAATAACTTTCAAGTGAGTATTGACATAGCTCCCTATGAGGCCTTATATGGACGCCCATGTCAATCACCGCATTGTTGGGCAGAGGTTGACGAGAAGAGTTTGATTGGCCCATAGTTAGTGCAGGCGACCTCAGAGAAGATCGATATTATTAGTGTTGACTTCTTACAGCACAGAGCAGATAGAAGAGCTACGCCGATACGAGGCGGCTACAGCTAAAGTTTGAGGTTGGGGACCATGTATTCCTAAAGTTTCTCTAATAAAGGGAGTCCTTTGATTTGGCAAGAAGGGAAAACTCACACCAAGATTCATTTGCCCATTCCAGATACTAGACCGAGTGGGTATGGTAGCATATTGCTTCGCTTTGCTCACTCCACTCACAGGCGTACACAACATATTTGATGTATCGATGCTAAAGAAATACGTTCCTAATTCTTCCCACATCATCAAATGGGAGCAGGTATAGTTGAGTGAAAATACTACTTAAGTACTATGACCAACGCATATCCTAGACAGGAAGGAACAGGTGTTGCGTGGTAAAGTTATCCCGCTTGTGAAAGTACTATAGACTCACCACACTAAGGAAGAGGCTACTTGGAAAACAGAAGCTGGGGTCTGTAAGAACTACCCTCAGATTCTCGAGGAGTATGAAAAGGTATTAATTTTGAGGATAAAATTTTTCTTTAAGAGGAGTAGATTTAACCTCTCAAAAAAATCCGTACAAAGACCCGAGTATCACCTCAGGTAGAAATCACAAAGGATTGAATTCTGTAAAACTTAGGAGTTTAATTAAGTACTAAACTGATTTAATAAGTGGATTAGCTTGAACTACTATTTATACGAACCGCAAGACCCAAAACCATTAAAATCGCTAGTTTAACATTACCTAAAAACTTAGGATCAATCACAAAACCCAGTTGCTCTTGGGAGCACATTGAAACTCTGTATCGGGCCTGGACCA
This sequence comes from Magnolia kwangsiensis, assembly GCA_037074715.1. NCBI lineage: Eukaryota > Viridiplantae > Streptophyta > Magnoliopsida > Magnoliales > Magnoliaceae > Magnolia > Magnolia kwangsiensis. The sequence goes on from CM073578.1 coordinate 79,740,883, forward strand.
TGTGTTGAAAGTCCGATGACTACGAAACTATGAGGTTATGACCACCTTACTAGGTTTGATAACCATCACGGGAATCAAGTCCAAATAGTATCCAGAAATGCACAACTTGAGCCTAGAGCGAAGTGTGTGAGAAACGCGAATATCTTTAGAAAATAAACTCAAACTTAAGTTAATTGGATCATTCGCTTGCAGGCCAAATTTAAGGTTTCAGATAGTCAGATTCTAAATTAGGGGTGATGTTGCCCTATAACTTGCCTATCATATGTGATGAAATAAGATTGACGACCCTAGATGGATCATTGTGTTAGGTAAATGATATAAAGGGAGGTACCTTAACTTCCCAAATCTGCTGTATGAATAAGCATAATCAAGAACTCAGCTAACATGTGCATGCACCGCATTGCATGTGCTTTAGCGATGAAGGTACAGTGGGAGTAGCATGCGCGACTGTGAGATGGTGTCACTAAGGGAGTGCAGGCGAGAGCATGCATCATTATAACATATCATTCTTACATTAACAAGAGTACTTAGGACATGATTGTTGTACTGCTTTATCATTATTGCTTAACTGAATTAATAACATGTTAACATTTTCCTTATAGCTCCACTGAGTTGATCACTCACTCCCATTATGGGATGGTATTTTAAAACACCAACCAGACTCTGTTGTAGATGCAGGTGGCGACGATGCCTACGCTGCTGATTGGGATTTCATAAACGAGGAAGAAGAATTCTCCTACGTTCAGCTATCAAGCGGGTTTATGTTGACCATGTACTGATCGATGGGATTACAGGGATTATATGATTTAGTAGGACTTTCACATTTTGTATTTTGTAAATTTTGGATCAACACATGCATATATTCAGCCTGGTAACATACTCATACTCTGGGGATTGAGAAACACTTCAATATATTTTATACTTATCTCAGTCTTCCGCTTGCTTAACGTAATTATCTCTGGAGTATGATATATTGTTTGAGTATAATCTCACTCATGTTTAATGCACTAATATGGAAAACATTTAATCATCATTATCTATGTTGCATAAGTGATCATTGGAACTCAAGAGTTGAGCTTTTGTTCGACCCCCGATTTTCAAGACGTTACAAGCTTGAATTATGAATTTTGAACATTGAACACTCACTTAATGTTGTACTCGAACATGACCATGTAATCTTGCATTTCTTGAAGTAAAGACCTTTGTCCTTGAGAGATGCACAGACTTCATTATGTAGAAGAGCTACATAAGACACAGATTCCAAGAGAGGTTTTAACACTACCAAATTTGACAATTATAGGAGCTAGAAACCATAGCACTTACAAGGACCCATCTTGATGTATGCATTGTATAGAGAGGGCCATAGTGGTGGGGTCCCTCCCCTTCTCACATCTCTCTCTCTCTCTCTATCCCCTTTTGTGGCCCACCTTGATGTTAATCCACACCACCCATCTGGACGGGTGGTGTAGGGCCACCATGATGTACCTGTAGCCAGGTTGTCCATCCATTGCAGCGTGTGGGATGGGACCAACCTTGATGTATTTATTCTTTATCCACTCCGTCCGTCTAATTGGACGAGCAGCAAACTGCTATTGTATCAACATTGCAAGTTCTGCTGGTTTGATTATGAGAGAAGTATTATAATCCAAACTGTCCAGCAGCAAGGCTGCTACAATGGGATGTGACCCCCACAATGATGTTTGCATTATATACCCAGATCATCCATCTGCTGGACGTGTGGGGTCCACCATGAGGTATGTTTTATCCAACACCGTTCATCTATTTCGTCCAGGTCCAGCGGACCCACCATGCATGTGCCTTAATTCAGGCCGTCCATTTGCTAGGGGCAGTTGTTAAGGGTTGAATATTGCATACTAGACCCCAGTTATTACTTGCTTTTACGAACATGAAACTATTTAATACCCTATTTTAATCGTATTTGTGATGCAAGGTGTATTTACCAGTGTGGACTGAAAAAGGTACTAAAAGCATAGATTTGACGCTCTAAAGTAACTAAGGTAATGGACGGGAGTCCACGGGATCAAGACTGAAGAATTTACATATCAGGGATCCAAGAAAATCAAGCCATTTGGGTTAAAGAGGCCCAAAAGTTATCCAGAATGCAAGTTCACAGGGTTTTCACCATCCATTCGTCTCGAAACTCTACATCTGGCCTGAGGATCATAAATTAATCGTACACGTCAAGATTCAGCCCTTGGATCAGTGTATAAGTGACCTGATGGACAAGATCAGACAATAACCATTAAGAAAGCATCTTGGACATCCTTAAGAGATCGGGACCTAAACTAAACCGATGGAAAGAGCATGAAAAACAGGAGATACTCGCCAAATTTTAAGGAATTTAGACAGTGCACTCTGATATAACAGACGTCAGAAGATGATTGAAGAATTGATGGCAAATCCATAAATAGAGCTAAAACCATGCATGCCACTATCAACAAATAGATTTAAGGGTCATTGCCAATTTCCATGGTGCGACCCACCTGACTTATGAAACTTCCTCATCTTTTATCCCATATCATAACACAGTGGGACAAAGACGGAGAGCAGAGTAGATCCCCGAGAATACCATCAAAAGTGGGCCCCACCTATTTTTTGAAGAAAGCATCCAAATAGTTCATGCAAAACGTCCAGTGACGGACGTGCTTACTAGGTTTTGATAGTGGACCCCACCCTTCATAAAAAACATTGATTCGGACCGACTATTGCATCCAAAGAAAAATTATGACCAAAACCTCCTATTACCTTATAACCATCCATACAGATAAGAGTGTCAGGGTTGGATCTTTTGCCAGACGTTGATCCACGTAGTGGACCACAAAAAGCTCAGATCCGCTTCAAAATTGGAATGATCTCCTAAATTAGCTTCACGGAGCTAATGGACGTAGTGGATTTCTAAGATACCAAGTATGTGGACCCCACCGACTCCCATTAAAAAATGGAAACTTCCATTTCCAACTTCGTGAAAACATGAAACAGGGGCACCGTTTGATGTGCAGTGGGCCTCCATCATGACCCATTCGAATAATCCAAGCCGTCCATCATACAGGGGGGATCGAACTAATCAAAACCATGCTGACCGTTGTCAGCCATGCACGCGCACGTGCTGATCACTGTAATCACAAGAAATTCATTCACATCCGTTGGAGCAAGATCACTTCAATGGGCCACATCTATGGACATTCAAAACTAACCATTATCGACCGAAATTTCTAGAGGAATTTGGTGGATGGAGTGGATTTTTCAAAATGACAACAAAGTGGGCTCCACCAACATCACAGCGTAAGCCCATTTACGCAGGCCCTGTTTGAGCGTCCGAAACCGACCATTTTTTGGATTATTGGACAGTCATGTCCATGATCTGATGGAAGATCTGATCCGTTCATCATGTAGGCCACCCTAACACGTCCCAGGGTACATTATTTCTTTGAGAAGAGAGCAAGGAAAATGGGTTGTTTTTGGACCATCTCCTTGACTGCGTAAATAGAACTTACATAGGGGAGTTCTCTGTTGCGTAAAGACATCCAACTTTCGTCCGCATTCTCCATGCTCCGACTCCACTGCACCATTCTCCACCGCCTTAGGTCTTTTATAAAAGAAAGAAAAGTGAGAGAGAGTAGGGAGGCAGTCCTTGGGACATCAGAGAAAGGGAGCCAGATCCTGAGAGCTTGGCTGGGAGAAGCAAGAGAAGAGAGAGAGAGAGAGAGAGAGAGAGAGAGAGAGAGAGAGAGAGAGAGAGGAGATAAGGATGTTTTTTTTATCAAGTTTATTTTTCTCTCTTTCTAGTTAATTTCATGGATTGTTAATTTCTTAACTAGGGCTAAGATGAAGCCCCTAATTTGAATGACTCTTATTATGTGTTGATTTTATCTGAATTGATTGATTTATTTATTTCTCTAGTGTGCTTAACTAAAAACTTAGTACTTCTCCATTCTATGAGCTTAACCAAAGTCTAATGTGGATGTTATTTGAAATTTTATTCTATGTGCTTGTGTCTGACCATGAACAGATTTTTCGATAGAGAAAGACAGGAATTTACGTCTCTTCATGCCTGACCATGGATGAAAAGATGTGATCCTTATGCTTTAAGGGATTATACATTCTGTGTGCCTGACCAAGGACATAGAGTGTACTTTATTTATTAAATTTATATCAATCTGAATTACGGTGAATCAATAGGTAAAACAAGGATTAGAATAGTTAGGGGTGGATTCAAAAGTCCTGGTGTTCTCCTTGATTGAATTTTCCTCCTTGTTCTCAATTATTTTACCATGATTTTCATTAGTTTACTTAACCATTAGCTCAAATATTTATTGGATTAGTTAAGAAGAATCATAAAATTCAAATTGTGACAACCAGTCCTCATGGGAACGATCTCGTAATATGTACCGTATCTACATCTGATTCATATACTTGTGAGTTAAAAATCATTTAAATCAGATCGGTTTAAATAAAACATCAACAGTGGACCCCTTTAACACGTATTCCATCCAACCGTCCATTGGCCAGGACGGTGGACCCCACTTTAATGTATGGGTTTTATCAAAACCGTCCATATGGGACCCATGATGGATGTGTCTTACATCCAGGACATCCGTCCAGCGTACCTGGACGTTGGATGCTAGTGCCTTTCAAATGCATTAAAATAACATATATATATATATATATATATATACTTATATAGAGAGAAAAGTGGGGTGGGCCCACCTTAATATGTGTGGTATATTTCACACCGTCCATCTCTGGACAGTGTGCCATGTGGGGCCTGCCTTGATGGATCGTTCAGATCATGAACTCCACCATGATGTATGTATCTTATATCCACACCATCCAGCTCTCTAGACGGTGGAATCTACAGTGATGTTTGTATTTTATCAAGCCATCCACCTGTGTTACCAGCATGGACACCACCATGATGTATTTATTTCATCCACACCGTCCAGATTGTGTTGGATGGTGCTGGATAATGTTTGGACAGTGCTGATTTACATGTCCAATGTTTGGACAGTGTTGATTTACATAGACGATGTTTGGCAGTGCTGATCATTATTAGTGAGGCATGTGCCCTATAGAATGATAGTGTACAGTGATACACATGTTACACCTGCAACTATTGAAATGATTTTTGGTGTAACCCAAGCTCTCACTTGAGGCCCATTGGTGCGGCCCATCAATGAGGCCCCTCTTGATGCATTTATGACCCATCTGTTAGGACCCACCTTGATGCAATTGCAGCCCATATGATGAGGCCCATTGTGGTGTGTATTAGGTCATGGGACGTGGTTCATTGTGATGTATTTTCGGCCCATTTGGTAAGGCCCATTGAGATGTATTTTTGGCCCATGTGCAGGGCCCACTTGTTGTGTATATGAGGCCCATGAGTGAGGCCCAGTGTGATGTATGTGTGGTTCATATGTGAGGCCCGACGTGATGCATATATGGCCTATGGGATGCGGCCCACTTGATGTATATGAGGCCATTGGTGCGACCCGTTGATGCGGCCCACTTGATGTTTATGAGGCCCATTGGTGCAGCCCATTGATGCGGCCCACTTGATGTATATGTGGCCCATTGTGATGTGTATTAGGCCCATTTCATGCGGCCCATTGTGATGTATATTAGGCCCATGTCATGCTGCCCATTGTATGTCTATTAGGCCCAGGTATGTGGCCTGTGGTGATGCATTTGAGGGCCAGGTGATGGAGCCCATTTGAAGTATTTTTAGCCCATATGGTAATGCCCATTGTGATTTATTTTCGACCCATATGGTAAGGCCCATTGTGATGTATTTTTGGCCCATTGGTAAAGCCCATTGTGATGTATTTTCGCCCTATACGGTAAGGCCATTGAGATGTATTTCTGGCCCATTTGGTAAGGCACATTGAGATGTATTTTGGCCCATGTGCAAGGCCCACTTATTGTGTATATGAGGCCCATGAGTAAGGCCTAGTGTGAAGGATGTGTGGTCCATGAGCGAGGCCCAATGTGATGCGTATGTGGTCCATAAGCGAGGCCCAATGTGATGTGTATTAGGCTCTTGAAAGAGGCCCATAGTGATGTGTATTAGGTCCTTGTGTGATGTCATAGGCCCATGATATGTTTGGCTCTATGTAGGCCACTCCTTAGGAGTAATAATAGTTAAATGTCCACATTGATAGGCGATAATGGTTAAATGTCCACATTGTGACCTACCCTTAGGCCCTTAGTTAGGCCGATTGTAGAGGCCGATTTCAATTGTCGAGGTCAGTTGTCAAGGTCGATTATCGAGGCTAATTCCAATTGGCAAGGCCAATTGTCGAGGCCGATTGTCAAGGTCGATTATCGGGGCCGATTGTCAAGGTTGATTTCAATTGTTGAGGCCGATTCTAATTATTAAGGTCGATTCCAATTATTAAGGCCGATTTCGATTGTCGAGGTCAATTCCGATTATCGAGGTCGATTCCAATTGTCGAGGCCGATTCCAATTGTCGAGACCGATTATCGAGGACGATTCTGATTGTCAAGACCGATTCTGATTATTGAGGCCGATTCCGATTGTCGAGCCCGATTCTAATTATCGAGGCTGATTGTCGAAGCCGATTTCGATTATCGAGACCGATTTCAATTGTCGAGGCCGATTTCGATTGTCGAGGTCGATTCCGATTGTCGAGGCCGATTCAGATTGTCAAGGTTGATTGTGAAGGCCGATACCGATTGTCGAGGACGATTGTATATGCCAATTATCGAGGCCGATGCTGATTATCGATGATAATTATCGATGCCGATTGTCAAGGCTGATTATTGAGGCTGATACTGATTATCGAGGCCGATTATCGATGTCGATTATCAATGTCAATTGTCGATACTGATTATGAGTATGTGACAGCATAGTATCATGATACATGCCCATATGCATAATTTATATATTTGTTATGAGATGTGGTTAACTATTATATATGTCATTGGGCAAATTGTTATGAGACTCCCTGTGTAACACCTCGAATTTTTGCCAACCTAGGATTAGACGTCCTTAGGCAATGGGTCAACCAAAATACCTTGGTAACCTCTCAGAACCCAATTCCAAAGCCAAAGATATCACTTAGGATTAATTCCTTTAGAAACTAAGCGTAAGTTAGCTAGCGCTACACTAGATTAGCTGTGAAATTGTCCCTGATCACTTTAAATACGTTCTACAAGACCCAAGACTTGAAGAATCAATGACGCTATAATATCCTGAAACCTTGGATCAAACTCTAAGCCCGTTTGCTCTTAGGAACCCTTTGAAACTTTGTATTGGATCTAAACCGCGCGTCGAAAGTCCGATATCTACCATCTTAGACCATTATGACTGCTTGGCTGGACTTGACAATCGTTTCGAAAATCAAGGCCAACCGATGTTCAGAGGCTATTTCATTGAGCCTGAAGTGAAGAGAGTGAGAAAAGGGTTAGATTTAAAAATTTTAATTCAATCTGGCACGTGACTTGGCGCGTTATTATTAAGAGTTCTGACCGTCAGAATTCAGCCAAATTACACCCTCGGATCAGAAAAAATTTCTCTTTCATATCATGAGACTTGTAGACCTGATCTAGGTGCGATGACCACTGAACTGAAATTGGACCGCCACGTGCGATCTGTGAACTCTTCCGATTTGAAAACTTGATGTGTGCTAGATCCAGTATGCATGAGCTTAAGTCCGACCGCGCTCGGCCAGGGGACCTCCCGAAGTGCTTCTTTGGACCAGAACAGCCCCGATTTGGTTATACCTCAAGTAGACATTGTTCCCAAGCCTAATTTGGGAAGGTTTTAGCCTATATAAGGGCTTTAAACCCTCTCACAACCCTCCCATCTGAATTTGCTTGAAACCCTAGGAAAAGACAGAAAAAGTGAGAGATTGTGAGTGAGTGTGGGCGAGATTCTCCTGCCACCTGCACTAGCTTTTGCACGTGCCAAAGCACCACACTCCAATCACATTCCCGGCGATTCCAACGCACTCCTAGGTAAGAAAAATCCTAACTACTTGTTGTTTTGGGGTTTTCTTAGATTCATTAATGATGTAGCTTATACATCTTGTGTATTAGGTCACCTGTTCACCGTAGACGAAGCGTATACGCTCCGTTCGGAACGATACACATCTAGGGTAAAAAGGTACGAATTTTAGACGCTTTGATTGGCTAATTTCAACGCTTTCAATGTCGTTTAATAGTAGATTATCGACGGCGATGCCATTTGACATGTACAACATGCTGTCCGTTTTCTGTTTCATAAATGTACGGAAAATATGAGATTTAGGGCATTTTAGTCATTTGTAGGAAATACTGTATACATGCATATTTTGATAAAATATTTGCCATGACTATTTATCGTGTTAGAATATTAGGAATGCGTGCATGGTTGGTTTGGCGAAGAGATTCGCCCTTAAGCGCACTTTGAGTCGACATACGCTATGTAGACTAAAGTGTGTAGTCTAAGTGTTTGTATAAATGTTTGTATTAGTATGTATTGAGTAAATGGTGTTGTGTATGAGTTTTGAGATTGAATTCTCAAGTAATATGCTGATGTAAATGATTTCCTTCATGTCGGCTATATGTATTGATTTCATTATATACATGAAATGCATGTGTGGGATGATTTGTTTAAGTTATATGTCATAACATGTGTCAACATGCTTACAATGTTGTATTTCATTTTTGTTACTCACATATGCTTACTGATGTTGATGCACAAATGCTTGGGGCTATGACCTAGTCCAGGCAATCGGTAATGGATCGAATTCGTGGTTGGTTTCTAGGTACCACAAAGGACGCATCGATGAACGCGAGTCGTGTTTTGGGTTGGCGGCAGTGGTTAGGCCACACGAGGTGTTTCATGCACTTCATGTCGTTCAGCTTGAGATGCACTCATGTTAGTCGAGCCCGTCACGTAACCCGACTGGCCATTGTATGTTCACCCTGTATGAGTCATAACTACTTGAACCTAGGATACTGAACTTACCATTGAAAACCCTGTTAACCATGGTACCTTAATCCATAAAGACTCATGAGCCGGGCATGGTGGTATGAGACACCGTGGTCGAGCTGTCGGCCTACACTGGGGCCACAAACCTCCCCGTAGTGACCAGTGAGCACCATACTCTGGGCAGATTATGGTGGTATGGGACACTATATTCTTGCGTTGGCCTACACTGATCAGGTGACGAGCCCTTTGTAATGACCTTGAGTTTATCCTGACACCGCATGGGGGCGACGAGTCCTGATGCAGTCTTAAGGATAATTAGGCTTGTATTGATAAGGTGATGGGGGACCGGTGCAACGAGTGCGAGCAACAGCCCTGGCAGCCCTTGCAGCGATCTAAAAATTTAACATCGTATGAGATTACTAGGAGTGACGACCTTAGACAGGATCTGCATTGGGATTGATATAAGCAAGGCACCCTAGTTTCCCAATCCTGTTGTATGAAAAGAACTAATAACAACTCGGTAATCATTATCCATATCGCATTGCATGTGCCTGAAAGATGTGGAGCACTACGGGAAGAAAGCATGTCGCGGACGCAGATGGTGCCGTATGAGGGAGTATGTCGGTGAGGGCATCCATCATATCATTTCATGCATACATTAACAACAGTATCTAGAAATGTTTGATTGATTACTTTACTATTATCGCTTGATTGATTTGAGAACATGTTAATCTTTGCTCTATTATTCCACTGAGTTAGCTACTCACTCCCACGTTACGGGACGGTGTTGCGCATACCAAAAAGTTCCTATCTTAATTGCAGATGATGGCGATGCTTGCGAAGCAGAGCCGGACTTGATGATGATGAGGAGGATCCCTCCTATATGCAGGTTCTGATTGACGGAGTTACAGGGTTACTGATTAGATGCCAATATACTTGGTATTTTACCTTTTTTCGTACACACCCATGTATATTCTTTTTATCATTTTTGGAGTATACATATATATGTTTAACCTGGTAACATGTTCACACTCTGGAGACCCACAACAGTTCATATACTTTATATATCTATTACATTCTTTCGCTTGTTAATTTAACTGTGTTTGGAGTATGATATGCTGTTTTGGTCTAATCTCACTCATGTTTTCTGCACTAATATGAACAACATTCATCCATTATTGAAAATGTTGCATAAATGATATTCTGGAACTCGGGAGTGGAGTTTTTGCTCGACCTCCAATTTTCAGGATGTTACACCCTGATAGGCAAAGATTGTCTCACACGAGCTCACGATATGCGCAGGATTGATGCATGTCTGGATTGTATGACTCATGCATCTTATATTGTGTGTTATAATTACTGTACGCCCTAGTGGCATTAGGGTTATAGCCTCCACAGGCATGTCGTGGATGGCCAGATGAGACACCAAAAATCTGTTACTAGCATCGAGGTGCCATAGATGTCCCTTGGTGAAAATTCCTTAACCGTGGAGACGCCAACGTTGAGACCGAGTGAATACATGAGCCCCTGAGTACCGAATATCATTAGGGTGCATCTCTCATTGTGTCATGGTCGGTTGGGAGGGGGTGTGGCCTTACCCACCTGAGGGTAGGGCCATAGTTAGGCTGAGTTTGACCAGCTCGTAAATGGGTCCGCTATCGACATGTCGGGTAGATATTGGCTGACTATTAGTTAGGCGGATAGTGAGGTCTCTTCCACTTGCATCGCCCCGCGTCCAGTGGGCGGTGAGTGCATGTAGAGTTTATTAGATTTCGATGATGATCTCATAGATGTACAGTACTAATATGTGGACTTATTGAGCAGGAGTTGCGTACTCAAAATTTTACTCATTCATTCATTCATTACTGTCCACCCAGGCTGGTGGTGCGCAACTAATTGATATGTGTACCTTCTCAATGATCAGGATTTTAATTGGGGCGCGCGACCAACCTGAGGTTAGAAATTTATCACATTGAGTCTAACTATCCAAACTATGTATGAGACTGGTTTGAAAGAATTCATTTGTGATGGACCCCATGACCTGTGATACTACGTACTATCATCCCGACTTCACACTCCTGTATGGTCATTCGCACTGTATATTGCATTGCATCCTCGGCATCTGATATTTGGCTTATTATGTCTTCGCATTGTATAGTTAATCTACATTACTTCCTCAGTATATGATATTGGCTTATTATGTTTTTGCATCACATGGCCTAGATAAGGTTGATGGTATTTATGAACTTGTCAGCATGTTTCTGCATTACTCTGATATTATATGATTTATGGATTGTCAGTATTTTCACTTACTCTGATATCAATATGCTTGGCACATGCATCGCACACCACTTACACCACCCTTTAAGCTTTTTATAAGCTTATGCACGATAGATGCGTGCAGGTGGCGTTAGGTCGCAGCAGCGTTGAGTTTGGAGTGTGCAGGGGTCTTTTGGAGCTTTAATTTTTGATATATGTATTTTCCTTTTAGTATTGTATTTAACTGTTTATATTAGTAGATATGTGATGATAATGTTGCCTTTGTGTTTTGGGTAAACTAATGGTTATGCTTTTTACGAGATAAATGTACATTGAAAAAAAAAATCCTCCTTATAGGATCTCAAGATCGGAATTTTACGTATAGGCGATGAGAGCCGAGAACGGGGTACTACGGAGGCTGTCAGCATCGGATTCAGCGATGAAGAATTTTGTGAGCCCGGTTTTCGAGTTTGGGGTGTGATATATTTTATCTAAGCATGTTTAAATGAAACTTCTAAAGCTAATGGATGATCAAATACAAGTTTAAGTATTAAGGTTATGATTATATAGAGGCTAGGTTGTTTTGAGTCTAAGGTTAGAGTCACCAAGGCTTCTCAATTTACCCGTTCTTCACTTCTTAATACGTTTTGTCTTCTTGTATCTTCGGTCTTCAGCTTCCAAGGCTCAGCCGACTTACATACTCACGTCATTGACAAACAGGTGCACAAAATAAGTACACTAACAAGATACATACCATGTTAGCCCCACATACAAAACTATGGTTGACATCTAATTCCAGTTGTCCTTTATAGTGTTTGGCCCACCCGTGTTGTGGATCTCACCGATTTTTTCACTAGATCCTGAAATAGATCCTGGATTTCACATATACAGTATGGTGGGCCCCACAAACTCATGTGTTATATGCGCTGAGTACAACAAATGCAGTAGACTATTGGCTTTGATTTGTAGAAACGTAAATAGCTCCTATGCTAGTTTCTCCATCACACATGGAATTACCAGAGAGGGGTAATGGCAGTTTGCGAATGTATCTTCAGGCAAGAAATTTCTTGTGATTTGGTGTTTTAATAAAAATTTAAACTTTAAGCAATTTTATAATAAAAAATTTAAAAGGAATTTTAGTAAATCCCCTCAATAATAATAACAATAAAAAATAAGATTTTTCTCATTGTATATCTCACCTTTTACCCACCAGGTTTTCAGAACCACCTAAACTTTACTTTCCATAACTAAACCACTCCTGTACGGATCCAGCATGGGCAGATGAAAATACCCTTCGAACCTTGCCTGTCCAACTTGGTCGACCTCGTCTTGCTGCCCGTCCAACCTGGCCAATCAAGTCCACACCTGGTTGACCCCGTCTTGCTGTCCAACTGGACATGTATTAGTTACTAACAAGTTGAGCAACAAGACTTGCTACTGAAGTGACGTCGCCAAGTTATGTCGGTCCCACTATGATGTATGTTTTGTATCCACACCGTTCATCCATTTGGAGAGCATTTTAGGGCATTAGCCAATAAATAATTTAGATCCAAAGCTCAAGTGGACCCCACCATAGAAAATAATGGAGAGAGTGATGCTCAACATTAAAAACTTCTAAGGGTCACAAAAGTTTTTGATCAAGCCGATATTCATGTTTCTCCTTATTTCATGTTTATGTTAACTTATGTTAACTGGTGAACAGTTTGGATCTCAAATAAACATCATGTGGACCTTAGGAAGGTTTTAACGATGGGCATCACTCTCTCCATTGTTTTTTGTGGTGGGGTCTGCTCGAGCTTTGGATTTGACTTGTTCTTTGGCTAATGCCATAAAATGATCTCTCCAAATGGATGGACAATGTGGGTATAAAACATACATCATGGTGGGACCTACATAACTTGGTGATGTCACTTCAATAGTGAGTCTTGCTACTCGAAGCAAGATCGGGATGCCTCGACTTTATTCTCAACTCAAAGTTGACTGAGCATTTCATGAAATTGACCGAGCACTTCGTATGCAATGAACTTAAAGTGACAAACCCAGGCATATCAAAGGACATAGGCGTGAAGCCGCCATGGGTGTTCCGGCTTTAATGATTCAGATAAGACCAATGACTGCAATAAAGGTACTATAGCTTCATGAAATTGACCGAGCCAAACATGAAATTAACCGAGCTTAACGTGAAATTGATCGAACCTCATGTGAAATTGTCCGAGCCTCACATGAAATTAACCGAGCCTAACACGAAATTGATCGAGCCTAACATGAAATTGACTCATCTTAACATAAAATTGATCGAGCCTCACATGAAATTGAACGAGTACTTTTTGAAATTGATCAAGCTTCACATGAAACTAACCGAGCCTCACATGAAATTGAACGAATACTTCTTGAAATTGATCGAGCTTCACATAAAATTGACCGAGTACTTCTTGAAATTAATTAAGCCTCGCATGAAATTGAACGAGCACTTTTTGAAATTGACTGAGCTTTACATGAAATTATACGAGTACTTCTTGAAATTAGCCAAGCCTCACTGAAATTGATCGAGCCTCATATGAAATTGAACGGGTATTTTTTGAAATTAACCGAGCTTTACATGAAATTGACCAAGTCTCACATCAAATTGATCGAGCTTCACATGAAATTGACCTAAACCTCACCCCAATCGATTATTAGTATACATATATCCGTCAACCCAAACCTCACCCCAATCAATTTCAACTCATTTGCATACAATCTAATCTTTGTCTTATAAAACTGCTCATCTATACCAATAACAAAATACAATATTTTACAAAAATTTTCTCTTCTTTTTACGCATGGCTTCTTTCATGGATGCACAATTTTCGTTCTTCCTTGAAAGAAGAAAATGAAAAAAAAAAGAAATAATGGTTTATAGTATGAAGGGTATTCTCGTCCGAAAAGAAGATCTAACGAGGAAAAAAGGAGAAGATGTAGAAGATAAGAGAAGATTTCAGAAAATGAGTTTTTAATATAAGGATATTCTTATGAAGTTTTCGATGGTAGGATATTCTCGTATGAAGGAGAGAAAAGATTTAAGAAAATAAATTTTTGATAGTAGGATATTTTCGTATTAAGCAGAGAGAAGATTTGAAAAGATGGATTTTTGATGGTAGGGTAATCTCGTATAAAAGCAGGAGAGAAGATTTCAGAAAATAGGCTTGTATTATAGAGGTATTTTCATTTGATAAAAGAGCAATGGTTTAATTATGGAAAATAAAGTTTAGGTGTTTTGAAAAAGCCAGTAGGTAAAAGGTGAGATTCATAAAAAAAATAAAAAATTAAAATTCAGAAAAAAAGTATTTAGAAAATTTTCCGTTACAATAATATTTTTAATATTTTATTTTCAACCAGATTTGGAAAAAATTTCAAAATATAAAAATCTCCCGAAATATTACTAGGCCGAGAAATTGCCGAAAACGATACATATATCTGTGGCGTTTCCAAATGACGTACGAGCAAAAGGGCAAAAAACGAAGTTGAAAATAAAATAAAGAAAACGAGGGTGGATCGTTCTTGACATCAGTCAATGACGGACCGTCCGTGAGTAGGCTTCAGCTATGTAACTTTTACCAATCGGTTGTTTGAAATACAAGATTCTTCCCATCCACCCTTTGTGTCCAGAAAGTTCCCTCCAATCTTGTCCCAGCTGCTCATTCATTATTAGCGTACCTCTTTCCTTCCTGGGGTTTATCTCAAGCTTTGGTAGCTTCTTTTCAAGATAAAATATGACAGATGAAGGGCTGGCTTCCCACAGGAGAGATCCTATCAAGTCTTCAGGCACGTTCTCCCCTTTCTCCCCACCAACTCTCTCCCTCTCTCTCTCTCTCTCTCTTTTCTCTTTTTTTTTTTTCTTCATCTTGGCGGCTCTCTCTCTCTCCTCTTTTTTTTTTTTTTTTTAAATTTTTAATTTTTTAATTTTTCAATTTTCTTCATCTTTGCGGAAACCTCTTCATCTTCGTGAATCAATTTGAACTTAGTTTCTGTGATTCCTATCTACCATTTCCGGGTTCGGTAGTCTGACGACTACCTAAATGATGGTGCTCCTAGGGCTCCAAATTCGCTGAAGTTGCATGAGTCCACCACTCCCGTGGCATTAGGGATACATCATTCGTGTTTCCGTGGTCATTGACTACCTACCTTAATTAGAATCGGTGGGTCGTTTACCTCATTTCTCCTCCCTAACATCTGCCATTTCTCCTTCTCATAGGTTTTCCACATGTCAGTCTGTTTAATCCAAAGCAATCATTGTGAGAGAAGCTCAATTAGGAGGGCCATTCTCAAACAATATCTAGTTAAATGGCTAGTTGAAGATGCGACCCATCTAAAACAAATGTCAATTCTATGGAAGAATTGTTAGGCAATGGGACCAAAACAAAAAACAGAGGCACGGACTGAGTTGTTAGGTCGGGGTTATCAGCGGGACAAAGGTTAGAAGAAGACACATTCGTTCTCAACATTCCCTGAAAGGGCCATCTCAAAAGATTGGATTATGCTGTCCATTTCCAAACTCCCTATTATCCATTGAAATCAGTACTGGAGTTGTGATAAGAGCTTGGAGAGGAGTAGAGGCTTCGCTTTTGCTAGAATGAGATTGGAAGAGGATGACCTTCCATTTATTTGCGAGTCGCATTCCTATGTCATAATTTAGTTTGCTCTTTCTTAGTGAGATCTTCTTGCGATAAAAAGAGTTGGAAGAAATAATGATGCAAGATGATGGGGGGTGGACAAATGAAAAGTTATGCTTTAATTCCTTTTTTTTTCCCCTTCAAGGCTTGCACTTCTATAATGATTTTATAGCTCGCCATGAAAAGCTTGCGGATTGTCAATAAGGTTAAGTCTCGCCCCCTTTTTCTTTCTGTTGCACGTTATTTTGTAGTGGGATTGGAGGTGCACTGCGCCACCTGTTATAGCATGTTTATTTGCGTAAGGATAATTTCTATGATTTGTTGGAATATCTCAAATTCTTTTTCCTACCTTTGATTTTAACGCACTTCTGCATTTCTTTTGGCTAATTTGCTCGCACACCATCTTACCATTCTCACCATGGCAATGGAAATAATGTATTATATGTGGTTTTCAGTTGGTGATGTTGCGGCACATAGGAGGCGGCAGCATGCAGTTACAGTGGGAAAGGAAAGAAGAGAAGCATTAGTGCGCACAAAGCGCCTATGCAGAGATGGAATTGTTAAGAACAATGATGTTTCTTTAGATAGAGATATGATCATTGATGAAGAGCAAGCAACGTTGGATGCTCAGACTTGTCATGCTGTTGAGGAATTAAAATCTGCTGTTCTATATCCGTATGCTTCTCTCTCTTTTCAAATTTTTACAATTGGAAGTTCATTTAAGAATTGTAAATCTTGACAGTCCAATCTGATCATTATTTTGTCATCCCACTTGCTGCTATAATAGAAGGGAACATACAACAACCTGTCCATTTATTTGTGTGATATGGCTGGTAAAACTCAGATACTTTGAATCCCAGTCCTTGGGAGATTGGTTACATCTCAGTACCATAATCATTATAGTCATCTAAGCCTTATCCCAGTTAGTTGGGGTTGGCTACACTAATCCTGTTCAGCCGTTCCACTCCATCAAGGGCCATACCTTTAGTTAGACCCCTTCCTAGCATGATTTTTTTAAACTTGTTGACTGTAATCAACCTAGGGAATAGACTATTAGATAGTGCTTGATTGTAATCAACCATGTAATAGTCTATTACATTGCGCTTGTGGGAGTTTTTGTGCTGTTATTGCTGGTCCTGGATAAAGAAGGGTTGCATCGGGTTGGCAGCTGGCGTCAACTTGTGCCATGACTTTCATCATGAATATGAACAATATGACTTCTCATCACCATAAGCAGGATAAAATATTTTTCACAACAATGACACAAGTAGTGTTCTAGTCTTGTTGTTAAGATTCTAAAACACTTTAATTCTATCCTTAAAGTTGAAGAGGCAGCATGCTCAAAGACTTCAAAGTTAATATGTGTAGCAAGTGGTACATAAAAGATCCTTGCCAGATGCCTCTCGACCAGGTTGAAGGATCTTATCAATCAGATTATTTCCTTGTATCAAGGGGCATTCGTGAAGGAAAGGCAAATTCTTGATTTTCTTCGAGTTGCAAACTAATGTATTGACTCGAGGAAAAAAAATCAGGGCAAGTTGGTCTTTACTGCAAGATTGATATGGAAAAGGCATATGATCATGCTAATGAAAAATAAAAAAAGAAGAAGAAGAAAAGGAATCCAATCATGTGGACTAGGACTTTCTTCTCTATTTGCTTCAAGGAATGGATTGGTAATTGATGGATCATGTGGATAAAAGGTGGTATGTTGTTGGCATCCTTTCTGACTATGTTAAAGGGTTCTTTTATTAGCCTTTCCCCATCTATAGAGGGTTGAGACAAGGACTTCCTCTTTCTTCCTTACTCTTTTCCATTATAGAGGAGAGTCTAAGTTTGCTTTTGGAAAAAAAACTATGGGTATCGATCTTATCGGAGGATATGAGATTGCTTCCCCCGAATTATTGGTAACTCATCTTCAGTTCACTGATGATTCTCTCATCATGTATGGCTCTTTGCTTCAACATGTAAAAAGTCTCAAGGGAATTGTATGGTGTTCGGAGCGATTTCTGGCCTTATAGTCAACTTTTACAAACACTCCATGGCATGAGTAGTGACTCGTTAGGAAGATGTCCAAACCTTAGCAAATTGGATGCGTGCAGTAGAATCCTGGAGTTACACTCCCAATGAAATATTTTGACTCCCTTTGGAAGTTAAAGCATCAACACATTCCTTCAAGCATCGCACAACCAAAAGGATTGAGAAAAATGTTGGCAAGATGGAACAAAATCCTAATTTTCCATGGATGGAATATTATGCTTATTAAATTGGCCACATCCAATACCTTCTATTATATTTTCTTTCTTTATTCAAGATGTGAGTGAGTGTTGTGTTAAAAAGTTGCAAGGAGAGGGATGACGAAGGAAAAGTTGACAGACATGAATTTCATGTAGTGAATGGAAAGATGTTGAAAAATTGAAGGACAAGCATCAATTTACTAAGAGAGAAAAAAAATGGTCTTTGCCAAGAAAATGTTAGTGGAGGTCTGGAGGAGCCAAATGCATTGTGGAGGAAATTTATCGTTAGAGAATACAATGAATCCGAATTGGGGGTTCACTAGTACTTAAAAAGGAATTTGGGTTTGTTAGCATGGAAAAGCCATCGGTATTTTTGGTCAAGAGCATGATGAAAGAAGCCAAAGTCTTTCTCAAAAGGTTAGCAACATATTTAGGAGTGCAGTCCATTTTATTGTGGGATGAGGCGATGTGATGAGTTTTTGGCATTATGTGACTTGATGAGATTCCTCTACCAGAATCCTTTCCTTCACTTTTCACATTGTCCATTAATAGAGACACAATAGTCATGGATTGTCACAAGTATGATCATGCTTGGTCATATAGTTCATGATCTCTAGACCCAACCTTGCTGAGGGGGGTGTATTGTCTTTTAGTAGGCCCGTTGTAAGTTATATGAATCCCATATCAACTTGGATGACAAAGACAAAAAAGTGTGCAAAGGTTCAAAGGAAGGCGTATTTTCATTTGGTCCTTATCAAAGAGGGATGAGGTTGCATCTCCACGTGCCAGAGTGTGGATGTCAACAATTCCACCAAGGCTTGAAGCTTTTGTGTAGAATCCCATGGCCAATAGAATTCTCACAGGCATGGTGTGCCAAATCGGTTATGTAACAGCTGTATCGGTTCATCTGTCACTCTGGAAAATTGTACCCAATCCAAAGTGTGCGGAATAGGTACTGTTCATACAAGTCTTTACTTTTCATTATCATCTGTCCTATTTATTCCAAAATTTCCTTTAAGCCTTTTGTCTATTAGCAATCTTATCAAATCTCTTAACTGCTTTGTCACTTTTTATTCTTCACATTATATTTTATAGGATTTAAAGAAGAAGAAGAAGATTGGTGGAGACATGAACATAATGCGCTGTACTATCTAGCTTGTGACGTCATAGGCTTAGTAGAATAAAAAACATCACCCCTTATTAGTGGCATGCTGTCTCATTCATTCATCTTGAAGATTTTGAAGGGCATCATTCTTTCTTTTTCATCCGTGTCATGTCTAGAGTGTGATGTGTGTGAGTTGAACAAACATCATCATGTTGCTTTTCCATTATGTGTAGTAAGCATAGTTTAGTTCATTTATCTTTAGTTTAAGATGTTTGGGGATCAATTAAAATATCTAGTAGGTTAGGGTGCAAATTTTTTGTTACATTTGTTGATGATTTCTCAAGAATGGTGTGGATTTATTTAATGAAAGATGGCTATAACTTATTCTCTAATTTTATAACTTTTCATGTGGAAGTACAAAATCAATTTAATTCAAAAGTGTCTATGTTTTGTTTTGATAATGCCCAGGAATATATCCTAAGCTTTCAATCAATATTTTTCTAAAACAAGCATCCTCCATTAAACATCATGTGTGCACACCTCACAACAAAATGATATTTAAGAATGGAAAAATAGTCACATACTGGAGGTAATTTGTGTTTTATTAATTCACATGAATGTTTCCAAAAGTTTATGGAGTGATTCAGTATTCACAGTATGTTTTCTAGTAACTTGGATGCACTCGTCTGTTTTAATGGGTCAATCACCGTATCAAATGTTACTCCTAGATACTCCGTTATTTTCTTTGCCTCCCAAAGTTTTGAATGTGCATGCTTTGTTGATTACACTGAAACCTTCCTTCCTATGGGTAGGTTGAACTCCATTCGTGTTATATTGTCTGTGGCTATTAATTTTGGTTGGCCCCACTTCCCACATGATGTAAAAATGCTTCCTTGATGGTGATCTCACAAAAGAAGTTTGTATGGAGCAATCACATGGATTTGTTGCTCAGGGGAGTATGACAAAGTGCGTAAACCGTGTAAGGCGATTTATGGGTTGAAATAGGTTCCACATGCATGGTTTGATAAATTGAACACAGTTGTGTTGAACTATGGCTTTGTTTGAAGCCATGCTGATCATTTCGTTTTCGTATGGAAAGGTACCTCAAGCCTTATTGTGCTAGTATTGTATGTGGATGATATTGTTGTTAGAGGAAGTGATAATAGGGGAATTGAGGAGTTAAAGAAATACCTTCAAAACGACATTTCCTTAAAAAAGATTTGAGTCATCTTCGATGCTTTTTGTTATAGAAGTAGCTAGATCCAAGGAAGAAATTATTCCGTTTCAATGGAAATATGTTTTGAATTTTCTCATGAAGACATGTCTTCATGGTACTAAGCCAATTGATACACTAATGGATCCTAATCACAAACTCTTAAGCGATCAAGAAGATTCTATGGAAGACTCAGGTAGTTATAGAACATTGGTTGGAAAACTTATCTACTTAATCATCACTTGACTGATTATATTTTATGTTATGAGTGGCCAAATTATGAGGTCTCCGAGAGTACCTCACATGGATGCAGTTATTCAAATTATGTGATACCTTAAAGGACATTGGACCATGGAATTTTGTATAAATGGAACGATCATCTTTAGGTCATAGGGTACTCTGGTGCAAATTGGGCAGGTTCTTTAGCAGATATATGATCTATGACTGTGTATTGTATATTTGTGGGAGAAAATCTAGTCACATGGAAGAGCAAGAAGCAGAGTGTGGTGGTCCAATCGAGTGCTGAAGCAGAATATAAAGCAATGGCTCATACCACCTTTGAGTCAATGTGGATCAATAAACTATTACGAGAAATGGGGTCACAACGAGTCTACCTATGGGGTTGTTTTGTGATAATCACGTGGCATCCCACATTGCGAACCATCTGGTCTATCATGAAAGAACTAAATACATAGAAGTTGATTGTCACTTCATACGTGAGGTCTCCAACGGTGAAATCTCTACACCACATGTCCAATATCAGGATCAATTTGTTGATGTGTTCACTAAGGTTCTTTGTCACAATCAAGCTATATGCATATACTGTTACTGCACTAATTTGTGCAACTATTTGTCAATCACGTGCATCTGTGTGTCAGTTAGTTGGTTGAGCCTTTAGAAGTTGAAGACTGAAGACACATGAAGACTTGGAGCATCAATGATTGAATAAAAAAGTAAGTTGAGGTGCCTTAGTGACCCTAACCTTAGATCCAAAACAACCTTGCCTGTAGATGATCCTAACTTTTATAGTTAAACTTTGTTTGATCATCACATAGCCTTAGGAGCTTTAATGGAACATGATAAGTTAGGATAAAAGAGGTGCAAAACTGCTGTAAAAGTATCAACCCAAAACAACAATTTTCGGGGGATCTTCGATCCCGTCAACAGGCCATCGATGGGTCTCTATCGGACCCTTTAATCAATCGAAGCGCAGGGCTCAATCAATTGAAGGTGGCTAGAAACGTCCAACGACCAATTGCCTATATGCTGGAGTTTCTCGATTCCATCGAAGGATCTTTGATCCCATCACTAGCACTAATATCAGGCTCATGATGGGGATACAACATTGCTGTGAGATCGGAATGGACGACTCATCAACCCACGACATTCTGTAGGGTTGAGAGAGAGAGACTCGACTTTCAAGCCAAGTCGACTCACAGTGCTGGTAGAGACCACATTGGTACAACTGCTAGTGTCCACGATCAATTTACAATTCTTTTCTCGACACTTGGTATAAGTGTAAAAGATTGTGTTCATATGCCAGTCATCATTTTCTTTAGCTTGGGCAAAGGCGCATCTAACTACAGCGAGAGTGTGGGTTTCCTGCTCATCAAACTCCTCATCACTAGCACTAATATTAGGCTCATGTTCCTCTACACCTCAATTGCTTTTGGCGTCATCCGCCTCATCTATTATTAGAGCTTTACCTATTTCTTTGTTTGGGCATGCCTTTGTGAGGTGACGATTACCATTGCAGCGGAAACATTGCATGTGCTCACTTCCTTTCGAACTAGTGCTGACTAGAGCCTTACCTTTAATATCTCTATTATAGGTGGGAGCACCAATTGGGGCTTTAGTCTGGCTTCCAGTGTTAGGTTTGGCTCCTTGAGGAGCAACTTGCCACAGGAATCACGAGACCCAAACTGCTTCATGGTCGGTTGCACTAGGTATCGTTCAAGCTCCTTTATCCTAATGTAGGCCTCCTCTAGTATACCAACATCATGAGGGATGAGCTTACGCCTATTCTTGGGGCACAGGCCCGTCCTAGAATGAGACAAGATCACATCAAGGGACTCGTTGGCATCACATTGCATCGTGAACTCCTCGAATCTCTCGATGTAATCCGATATAGGTATTGACCCATGCCTGAAGGATTGCCACTGATCCAAAAGGCGATCACGGATGCAGTGCGGGACGTGTTTTTCTCTAAGAAGTTCTTTCATCTCAACCCATGATGTTATGGGTTCATCTCCATGTCGCTTTGCCTTCCGCCTTGTATTGGTCCAAAATAGCTTGGCTTTGATCTGTCAACTAGATCTTAGCGAACCTCGCTCGATGACAATTTGACATGTCATGCCACTCGAAGAAGTGGTCCATGTCAGCTAACCAGTCAAGGAAGTGCTTCGGGTTCAAGCGACCATCAAAATTGGCAGCATCGACTTTGACGCTCTTCATAACCCGTTCCTCAGGGTCGCAACAATCCTGCGACTCTCTACGAGGTGCCTGGGCATGCGGTCCTACATGACCTACTCCCTGACCAAAGTTCCTATTACAACCCCTAGGGGGTTCTACTGGGACTGGACCTTGTCCAACCGGGTCTTCATTTGGTAGCTCTCTTGCCTGAGACTGGTGGTCTCCCTGGTGATGGGGGTACCATGAGAGGTAGCTTCTAGTTGTGTGATATTTTGGTTGCTAGCAATCAATTGTGCTATAGTGGTCCTATTGTGCGTCTCAATGGCTGTCAGATGGCGGTTTGTCTTTTCGAGAGCCTCAACAATATAATCTGGGTTCATGGTGGGGAATAAACCAAAACCACGACCCGTTCGCATTTGCATACACTAAATGACCCTAATGAAAAGGTAACCTAGCTGAATGTGATGCAAAATTCAGATTTGATGATGCTCAATGTGAGATACTATATGATGCACCCGTACTTTATGTATGATGACCCCAAGTACCTTAAACTCTATGGACAATCCTATAATGATTTTAATAAGGTCAAAATTGAAAATTCAGCAGTTAGGTATCTTAAAGTCACTTAAGCTTGAAAATTCCAGCAATATAGGACTTTTAAAATACCCAAGCAGAAAATTCAGCAAGTTATATGCAATATATATGCTCTACTATTGGTTTAGGAATTTCGTCGAACACCTACCTTATGCTAAACTTAGGCTATGATACCAAATTTGATGTAGGATGAGTGAAATTGATGAGTGAAACTAACTTAGGATGCAAGATGTGAGATCAATTACGCATTAATTTTAGCATTCAACATGTAAAACCAAACATATCCACATAATAGATTCAGAAAATTTAGATTTGTAATGCAAATGGCCTAGGTTATCACATGCGCGGTGCAAGAAAATATAAAGTATTACGATAGTGACCCACTTGGAAGTAGGGACTTCCAATCTAGCACGGGTAGTGCAACAACCACTTGAAAAGACAATGGCGGCAATAAAATCAGGTTTTGGCGATGGATTTATTAAAAAAAAAATCAGATTTTTGTTAAGGTTTTGGGATTTAGGGATTGAGATTAGGGATTTTTTTTTTTTGAATTAGGGATCTAGGGATTAAGGGATCTATGGATTAGGTAGGGTTTGGAGGGGAATCAAGGGGAGAAGTTTCCAAAAGGGGGTCCACATGTGGCAGCTCGTACGGATGCACGTGCATGCATTTCTAGGTATGGATGGGTTGGGAAAAAAAGAAAGGAGGTAGATTGGGTTGGGTTTTGATGGGTTTAGAAGAAATGTAAGGGAAGGGGAAGAAGATAGAGAAGAAGTGGAGTACTTTATTGGAGAAGAGAAATAGGAAGAAAACACGTTGGAGGAATCCACCACCAAGCAAGCTTCTACCCTTCCACAATTCAATTGGAAGAGAGGGTTTGTCATAAATCCTAAGAACAAAGAGGAAAAACACCCTTTTAACATAACACACACACACACATATATGTAGTCCAATAGGGGTTGGACGTCCTCCTCTTGCTTTTATATTAAAACTTAGAAAAATTACAAATATGCCACTCGCTTAAGTGACATGGCCCGTCATCCAAAATAAGAAAAACTAAAACACTTACCATCAATCTTAACTGTCAAATAAATCCTAAAAATAATAAAAAACATAAATAAACCTTTTTTGTTTAATTATTCTAGGTTGTATTCGTTTCCTATCTTGCATTTTGCCTTGGCGGGTTGTTTAATAAATTTTTTTTGTCTCTAGAAAAAAATGATCGACAACCTTTTGGGCCCTGCCCAACCATCATACATCACCGTCACTCTGTATGTCTCACTGTTTGGTTTGAGGTCCTTTACCCAAGCCTGCATCTCCTCATACTTCTAGTTAAGGTAGACCTTGAGATCTCCTTTGGTGTTTGAGGCTTCATGCCTTGGCCAACGCACTAGATGACGTCGATTATATTATGGAAATGTGAGTTGGATTCCATATGTGGTTCGAAATGCACCACTTGGTTCTATAGCAATCCTCATGGCCTCCCTAAGGGCTTGTTTGATTATTTGTAATTTCAGGTAGTCAACTGTAAATAAGTAATAATTATTTACCTTTGCATTTTTTGGAAATGTGTGGCATCTGAAACAAGCCTCAAATTATGTGCCGTTGGGTACCATGCTACGTGGCAAAACTTTGTTGGCACTACCATGTTCAATATGTTTCATCCATGCCATCCATTCATATTGACAAATCATTTTAGGGTATGAGCCTACAAAATGGGTAGTTCCAAAGCTCAAGTGGCCCATAATGGGAATAATGATGTCCACTGTTGAACCCACTATTTATTTATATATATTTTTTTTCTGGTGTCGTCTACTTGAGTTTCCAATCTGCCTCATTTTTGGGGTCATACAGTAAAATGATTTGAAAAGATGAATGGGCAGCATGGATATAACATGTACATCATGGTCGGGCCTACATATTTTTGGACTTCCAAACACCCAACGAAAGCTATCATTGTGCTTTTACCACCGATTACTTGTATTTACTAACTATCAAACAGGCCCTAAATCATCCATTGCTCCATAACATATCAACCTCCTTTGCTTTGCACCTGCAATGGGTGCATTTGGAACATGGGTGCTTCAAGTGTGCTGTAGGGCAGGTCAGCTAGAACTAGAGCCACTACCAACTCTACCGTGCCTGCCAAGCTCACGTTTAGAGGCCTAAAACCTTGGCCTAGTCTCCTCAAGTCATTACCTCTGCTCCTTATTCCAACCCGATGCCAATGACTAGCACATGGCAAGTTTGTACTCCATTCTATGCCTCTTAGTAACACAATCTTAGTGATATGCTAGGTCCACGTCATCGTCATCATCACCATCATCATCCCACTCCTCCATAGTCCCTAGGCCCCATCTATGAATTGCAACTCCTCCCTATTATCCCTCTCCCGTGTTTGTTGCTATTGCTGTTGCTTGTGTATTTTTCCCTCGCTCAACACCTTTCTCATCTCTATTCTCACATCCTTTGGAACACTTGGGCAATCCTTCATATTCTTGTACCCCCTATTAAGTGCTCCTTTAACCTTGAAACCTCCCCACTCCTCGATGCAAGCTCACGGTAGTTGCAAACCATTCCAAATCTATTTCCCTCTATTTGTTGTCCATGTCTCCACCTGATGTTCCTTACTTCTTTTTCTGACATTTTAATTTATGATACCCATATGGAAATGCAACAATAATAACGTCAGGAACACGTCAATCACTTGAAATTGTTTATGAAACAAAGAGCCATCTATCCATCCATGTATGCCTCCATTGATCCATCCATTTATAGATACATTCATACATACATACATCAATACATCAATCCATCCATCCATACATACATACACACTAATACATCCATCCATCCATGCATCCATGCATATATACATACATACATACATTGATATATACATGCGTCTCTATCCGTTGATCCATCCATTAATCCATCATCTATAGATACATTACATACTTACATTAATTACTACATCCATCCATCCGTCCATACGTGGATACATACATACATATGTTCATACATGATCCATGCATACATCCATCCATATGTACATATATGCATGATCCATCTATACATCCATCCACACATGTACATACATGCATGATCCATTCATACATCAATCCACACATGTACATACATGCGTGATCCATCTATACATCCATCCACATATGTACATACGTGCATGATCCATCCATCCATCCATGCCTACATGTATACTTAGAGCCTTAGATACATCATATATGATCCATCATCCACCTTTCCAACCGTCCGTCTATCCATCCGTCCATGCACACATACATACATGCCTACGTTAGATACATACACACATGCATCCATCTTTCAAAAAATGCACCTACTCACATAAATATGTCAAACAACATACATCCATGGGAAAAAAATATTTTTTGAAAAGAAAAATATAATTTTAAAAAAATAGTTCTTTTTATATTTATTTTTAATATTTTAAAATCTTTGGAAAGGTAATATTTTTCTGAAAAAAAATTCAAGTTATCATTCACAAACGTCCATACATAAATAAAAAAATAAAATAGATCATTAGTTTTCCAAATAAAACAGATTTTTAATTGATTTTCAAACTTATTAATAGTTAAAAAAATATTTTTAGAAAAATCAAAATTTTACATGAATTGATAGATTGGCCAACTTTGATGAAGATACTAAAAATTTAGGCCCTCAATTAGTAATTTTAGGGAGAAAATGGGTGAAAATACATTTTCTCCAATTTCCCCTTATTTCGACCTCCAAATCTTGAGATTTTCAACTCAAATCCATGAGAATCATACATAAATGGATTTGGATTGAAATTGATGCTCAATTTTCTAGAAGAATAGTTTTTTTTTTTTTTTAAAATAATTCCCACAAAAAAACTCACATTCAAAGGTTTGGCCCAACATTGCTCTCATTGCTTGAATCTGCACCAAATCGAAGCTTCTTCCCCAAAAAATCTAATACGTATGGTCAAAATCCTTCTCCCCCCCCCCCCCCCCCAGTTCGGAAAATAACCTCTCAAAAGATTAAATATATTTTATTTTCCAGCAATATCACATGTTTCTGGGAGCTCTCCTTGCGTTGGCAATAATATCGCCAGTAGCATCAATACGGGATATATACTTCGACATAATGGCGATATTTTGACAATATATTAGTGATATCACCTGTACCAGGAAATTTTGCAAATTCCAGAGGTTTCGACGTTGCCAGGCTGGCGATAAATATGGCTGTAGTATCGATATTATTTGTTCACTGGTTATATTATAGGTCATTAGTGCATGGAACCTCGTAACACGTGAGGGTAGCCAAAACTATCATAATGCTATTATATTGGTCATTGATGTTATAAAACTATGCTATGATCAGTGTTCGAGTTATCGGTGTCGCTATAAGTTTCGCTGGCCGGAGATAATGATATAATATCGTTATCGCCAATAATATCGCCGATAACCGGAAATGCAGGGAAAAAGGGGCAAACATGGAGAAAATGGTGAAATTTTTCAGTGAAACTTCAGGACATGCCTAAATACACATATTTACATATTCAGGAATGAAAAAATTGTAAAAAAATGCATTAAATAATAAGTTTCCATTTAATGGGGATCAAAAGGCATGCGTTGTCGTAAGAAATCACTCAAATAGTAATCAAAATGAGTTTATATAATACAAATGCAAGCTTATAACAATTAAGACATGCAAAAGTAAATGAATTGAAAAAAATACACATTTCTGGCCATGTTTCATCCCCACATAGAGTGACGAGGTGGCTCGTAATCATTATCCGGATCCCGTGGCAGTTGAGAGTAGTACTGTCGCCCAACATATTGGCAGTACTGTTCCTAGGTCATCCTTTGCTCGTACCAATTGAGGAACTCTCTTATATACCTCTGATAGTCATCCTCCCCAAACTGTACGAGTACGCCTAGACGTGGGAATTGCGTGACATATATCGATGACATTTCCTGAGTAGGATACTGAGGGAATAGATCAAGTCCAACCCTGACTCCTTGATAGTATTGCTGCCAGTCATACGGGTATCCCGAATATCCTCATGTCAAAGGGTCATGACTTGAAGAACTATCTTCCGGCTGCCTATACCCATGGGTAGATGAGCGTGACTGAATGTCAGAGTTGCCATGGCCATACCCGTGATATCCTCCTTGAGCATAAGATGAGACAGAGGTGGAGCTCCCATGATCTAAACTTATGTCCATAGATGACAAGCTGCGTGTGAGAGCATCAATGGCGGCGCGTTCGGCTTTCTTCTTTGAACAACGCTCGAACATATATATGGGCTCCGATGCTCTCGCCCTGGATGGTGGACGAGATCCATGGTCCATGTCCTGAGTGGCATGGTCAAAGCTCTGCTTCTCAGTGAACTGGCCAACGGATAGTTTGCTCTGAGCCGTCGTGTACCCCCCACCACTGCCACCCCCACCCCCACTAGTACCACATATACTAGTGTCGGTCCCTCCGTCCCCTCTCTCATCACCGTCGTCATCGTCGTCGTCGTCATTGCTGTCGTCGTCATCCCCAGGACCAGTGTCGAGTGGGGGTTGAGTTTCATCATCATCATTACTCACTACGACTTGATGATGGGGAGGGGGCTGTGAAGATGCTTCCTCACCCTCATTGGAACGTGCCAAACTCCTCACCAAAGGATCAAAGGAGTTTGTATCCGCCTTCTGTTCGGTTACTACCTGATTGTCATCGATATCCAGAGCTGCTGCTCCCTCGGCTACCTGTGGCACTAGGCCTCCCTACGCATCATCTAAATCAACTGATTTAACCCACTCATAAAGTGGGTCCTCATCATCATCACTTATGTGCCATGTTACCTATAGACAACAGGTTCAACGGGTCCTGATTTTCCTCCATGTCTCGGTCTACCCGCAACTGCCTCTCTCTTAACTTTATATTATAGTGGCAGTAAACGAGCTTTTGCAGCTTCTCATATGCCAGCCTGTTCCTCTTATCGGTGTGTATGAGTGACCATGTGCTCCAATTCCTTTCACACGGTGAGGAGGATAGTCTGTGTGAGAACACGGACTGCCAATAACTGCAGTGCGGGTGTGTCGACTCCGTACATCGCCCACCACTCACCTATATATCCATGAGGAGCTTGTTTTAGTTTGAAGTTTAAACGAAAAATGCAATTACCTAATTATGTTACCATACTTACATGACATCATTGTTTCAGACGATGCTTTTGTTAATGCGGATGAGAACGTACCCCTTGCATCCCTAAACTGCAATAACTGTAAACATGGATTCAAAGGTCATTATTTTTAATCACCCATATTTGTAAAGGCTATAAGGAAGAAAATTTATTGCATTACCTGGTTACCAAAATCTGCTTGCGCTGTTGATTCTGGGAACAATCGTTTGAACACCTCGTGGACGACCATCGTTAAATTTTGATTCTCATGGAGCCGATGCTTGTAATGAAATTTGGGATTCAGGTAGTATGTTGAAACCCAAATATTAGTTGCTCAGTTGTATTAACATGCAAACAGAAGTGATGCTTAAGGTACTCGGTTGTGTTAATAAACTTACCGGCTTGATGGAGTGGATGCTCAAGAGTCCTGGTCCATCGATGATCGATGATACTGATCACCCACTGATATGAACTGGGGATTGTAGTCATTATTCCCTCTCTCATAATTCTCATAAGCTCATACATTGACCCATCGAAGGCCACATCTCATTATCTACGGCTCGTAGGACCTTGTACATCGGATGCAGAAAGGAAACGACATTGTGAACTTTTTCCCAAAAGGAATCGAAAAGCACTATCTTTGAACAAGTCTTTGCACCCTCGGTCTTCTTCTGATTCCACTCAATGTATTTCTCGGATTTGAACAAATTTCTCAAACCCACGCGGTGCCTGTATAAGCTGTCGAGTGCAATGAAGTTCGTGGCGAATCGTGTCGCGCCTGGTCGAACGATGTCCCCTCCACAACATTTACGCATTGCAGCCAACAACCATGAGTGATTGTATATAAAGTTTGTCACTTTCCTCGCATCCTGGATAGTCTTCTTGACAGAATTCCTAAGGCCTATCTCCTTGAGTATTAAATCAATGCAGTGTGCTGCACACAGGGTCCAATAGAGATTGAACTTCTTCATCAATTTCTTCCCCGCCTTAACGAATGCACTGCCATTGTCCGTCACAATTTCGACAACATTCTGCGACCCAACCTCTCTAATCACTCCTTTTAAGAGAGCATATATGTATTCGTGCTCTTTTATTTTGGCCAATGCATCAATGGATTTGAGGAAAACGGGTTGTCTTCTACAGTACACCATGAAATTGATAATGGACAATTTCGTGGGTCCCGTTCACCCATCGCACATGATTGTCATTCTGTACTGCTTCCAGTTTGGCTTAAGTCCACGTACCCAAGCTTGCATCTCCTCGTGCTTCCGATCGAGGTAGACGCCAAGAATCTCCTGTGGTGTGGGAGGCTTCACGCCGGGCCTGGCACGCTGCACCTCCTCAATCATATTTTTGAAGTGAGGACTGACTGCTGCATATGCTGGTATGTGGCTTGAGATGAACCACCTAGATATAGCACCACCCACTTTCTCCCTAAGCCCCTTGCTCCACGCATTTTTCAATCTTTTTTGATTAACACCTGCGATGGGTGCATCTGGGACACGAGCACTTTGCGTGCGTTGTAGGCCATGCCCGCTGCCTCCCTCAAAACGTCTGCTGCTCCCACCGGCCTCATGTCGGGACGTCCCAAACGACGGTCTACTCGCATCAATCTGTCTTTTTTGCTCCCTCTCCCACTGTGACGCTCGAGACTCACGAATCACTTGTCTAAAATCACTCCTTTCTCGAGCCGTAACACAGTCATCGGGGTATGCAATTACCTCATCGTCGTCGTCATCATGCTCATTGATAGCACCTAAGCCTCGTCCAGTGCCTCGTAGCTCTTCCCTCATATCCCTCTCCCAATCATTCTGCTGCAGCTTGGTGACTTCGCTTCAGTCAACACTCTTCTCATCTCCTCCCTCACTGGCCTTGTTACACTTGGATAGTCTTTCACATTCTTGTATCCCCCTGCCAAATGTTCCTTTAGCCTAGACACTCCCCCACTCCATATCACTTGGCCACAATAGTTATATATGACTCCATATTTATTCTCCTCCACTGGTTGTCCATGTTTCCACCCAATGTCCCTCGCTCCTCTTCCCGATCCAGATGACATTTTGCTCTCTAGTAGTATACAATTTTGCAATAATTGACAAAAAAAAGGTTGCATTGGCTCGTACTCAGTGTAATAAGCCCAAATCATTTCAAGGGCTAAGATGTTAGATCAAATCAAAATTTCATATAAGTTACAATTGAGGAAAGAGTCTGTAGATTGCATACTGAGTAAACTTTATGGGGCCTATTGTGATTTATACATACGACATGATGGGTCCATGTAAATAAAGGGTCCATGTAAACATGATGGCCACACAGAGCCCTGCAAGGGCGGGACGTAATCTGCGTCCATAAACTATATTCTATTTTTTGAAAAGATTTGATAAACTGATAGAGTGTTAACGATGATACACACACTTAGAAATTTCATAACTAGCATACGAATAATTCAATTTAAACTGTTCAAACTAAGTTTCAGTGACCAAGAAATCCAAAATTGAGCTAACTTGATTAACAAACTATAGGATTTTGGTGGACATTTATTGAACGGTTGAGAATGAAAAATATCAGGTACCCTATTCCAACCAACAAGTATATACAAATCAAAGGTTAGGATTCTTCGACCGATCTGATTTTGGCACTGAGAGGGTTCCAGAGTTTAGTTTATTTAATCTGGATTAATGTATGCGACGTTAACAATTTCTGAGTGCCAGTGTATCAAATGTCACTACAGCAAGGCAGTAGCCAAATCACTACTGAAGTGACGTCACTAAGCTCTGTGGACCGTGTTGTATCCATACCATCCAACCATTTGTAAAGATGACTTTATGGCATGATAAAAGGAATGAGATAGATCTAAAGTTCAAGTGGACCCACCGCAGAAAAAACTGTGCGATCAGTCACACCCACCGTTGTAACATTTATAAGGCCCACCATTATGTATTTTTTTAGATCCAACCTCGTCATAAGTTAACATAGAGATAGATGACGTGAAAACAAACATATAAGCTTGATCGGAAACTTCTGTGGCACCTAAGAAGTTTTGAACGGTGGATCATTGGCCCCACTTCTGGGGTCCACTGTGATGAACCGTATTTAAAGCTCAAGTGAACCCAGGAAGGTTTCATTGGTATGGATGGCATCTAAACATCACTGTTGAACCCAGGAAGGTTTCAACGGTAGGAATTTCCCAAACCACAAAACGGATGGACGGAGAGGATTTCTCACACCCATCACAGTGGGCCCCACCCGAGCTTGCAGCGCACTCGGAAAGGCTTCCGCAGTAAATCCGCGTCCGTGGTCCACACGCTGCAAAGGAAATGGGATTGTGTACTGAGTTACTCAGTACGCTCTTATGGTACTGAGTAAACTCAGTTGGGCCCACCGCGAATGCATCGTCCATTCATTTTTCTAGATCATTTTATGGGTTCAACCCAAAATCGATGCATATACAAAGCTCAGGTGCGCCATACCACTGGAAAAAGTGGAACTATTGATGTCAACCGTTGAAAATTATCTAAGGCCCCTGGTGATGTTTATTTGTCATCCAACCCGTTCATAAGATCAGAAGGACATGGATGAAGGGAAAACACAAATATCAGCTTGATCTAAAACCTCTGTCGTCCCCAAGAATTTTTCAATGGTAGATGTTCAATTTACACAGTTTCTAGTGGTGTGGTACATTTGAGGTTTGGATATACTCCATTTTTGGGATAGAGCCCTAAAATTATGTGTTAAAAGAGATGGACGGAGTCGATATAATGCATGAATGACACAGGGGCCCACAGAGTTTACTCAGTACGCTTACTGTATTGAGTAACTCAGTACGCAATCCGCTTCCGACGAAAAGGGATTTGGCTACTCCCCTGCCGTGCTCTGTGGGCCCCACCACGAGGTATGTGTTTCATCCATGCCGTTCATCTATTTTTATAGATAATTTTATGATATGAGATGAAAAAAAGAGGTATATCCCAATCTCAATTGGACCACATTACAAGAAACAGTGTTGAACGAATGTAGACCATTAAAAGCATTTTGGGGACGATAAAAGTTTTGGATCAAGCTGTTCTTTGTTTTTTCCCATCATCTGAGTCTTTATAAGCTAATTAATAGGTTGGATGTCAAATAAACAGTACAGTGGGCCTTGGGAGGATTTAAATGGTGGATATCTAATCACTACTGTTTTCCCAGGGTGTGGTCCACCTGAGTTTTAGATCTAACTCATTTTTTGGATAAACTTCTAAAATAATATTTCAAAATTAATGGATAGCATGGATACAACAAATGCATTATGGTGGGGCCCACGGAGCACCAACTTGCACCCACTGTGGTGGGTCTTCTGATCACCGTCAGAGTGAAAGTGAGCTGCACCGTCAAAGCTCACTTGTGGGGTCCACCGTGATTTATGTATTTTATCCACTTCGTCCATCCATTTTAACAGATAATTTTAGATCTTTAGCCTAAAAAAGAAGTATATCCAAACCTCAAGTAGACCACACCATAGGAAATAGTATGAATTGGACATTTACCGTTGAAAATATCTTGGGGGCCACAAAAGTTTTGGATCAGACTTCTATTTGTTTTTTCCCTTCATCCATGTCTGTGTGATCTTATGAACAGGTTGGATGAGAAATAAACATCTCTGTGGGCCCTAGAAAAGTTTTAACGGTGGAAGTCATTATTCAAACTGTTTCCAATGGTGTGGTGCACTTGATCATTTTGTACGCTTGATTTTTGGTCTCAACCACTAAAATAATATGGAAAAACGGATGGACCGCATGGATATACCAGATACATTCTCAGTGGGCCCAACAGAGTGCACGCGTACGATAAGAGCGTACTGAGTAACCACGTACACAATGCCATTCACGCGCCTGATCCCCAAACTGCGATAAAACCCCCAAAATCCCTCTCCCGTTTCAAAATTTTTGAAATTTTATCTCCTTTCCCACCGATTTCTTTGGATTTTCACGAAAATACCTCTCCCTTATCCCCCAAAAAAAAAAAACCTCTAATTTCGACCAAGATCTCGGCCCGCTGGCGGAACCGAGACGTTGCAGTGGATTTTTGGATGAAAAAAAGAAAATTTTGGGGTCGAATCTTATCGGAAATGCCGATCTGCACTCAACAGCAGCTGAATTCCAATCTTCCTCCAAATCTGGGCGAAAAAACGGGTATTTCTTATGTTTTTTGTGATTTTCTCGCTGACAACCGCCCCTTTTATCGATAAAAGGGGATTGTTAGCTACAGTTCCCACCTGTGGTTGGTGGGAACAGTGAAATATCGACACCCTTTTGAAAATACCGACAATATCGGTGAGATTTGGAAGTGAAACGAAATACTGGGGTTTCGGTGTCGCTGCACTGGCGATACCGATATTATCGGCGATATTTCGATAATATCGCGGATAATTTGAACACTGGCTATGATATAAACTTTTATTGACCTCACAGATTTTTATTGTTCAATTTGAATAAATGTACCTTCTTGGTTTAGGATGGTTTATTGCACACATACAACTACAAGATTGTTACAAATGATGACGTTGGCTATAAAGGTCAAGTGAGATCCAAGGAAAATGGATAAAATAGTTATGATTGCAAATTGGCAATGTGGCGTATATAAAAACGCTTGGTGGGAGATAATATTGACAATGTAAACTTGTATACGCAGGACATTCTCTGCAACAAGGTGTTCTGTATCCGTTACATTACTGCCGTAAAGGCTGATATGTAGAGGTAATGACCGTGACCGTTACACGATACAGGGTCGAAAAGATGCAGTTGGTTTTCCGAGACGGTATCGGCCTCTATGGGGGCCGTGTATGCCATTACGGGGCATAACACTGTTTCGAAAAACGGCCGTCTTTTTTTTCTATTTAAATTCATTTTTCTTCTATTTTTTTCACTTTTCTTATACCGAAAAATTTCCTAGATTATTCTACAACGCATTTCAACCACTTTTACTATATTTTTTAGGATTAAAATCGTAGATTGAAGCAAGGTGTTCTGTAACGGTAATGGTGGCCGTAACGGCCACCACTGTTACCTTTACGATAAAGGGCATAACGGCTGTTACGGCCCTGTAACGGTCGTTATGATCTCTTTTTTATTTTTTTATTTATTGAAAAAAAAACCCGAAAAACCTGTATCTGCCCCGTATTGTTGATTAAAAAGTAAGAAAAACCTATATTTGTCCTGTAATAGGCCATTACGAGGCTATTATGGCCTTTATAGGGGATGTAACGTGCCGTTAACGGCAATTACGGGTTTTTTTTTTTCCAATAACTGTTGTTACAACTGTTACGACCCCGTAACGTGTAACGGCTACCACCGTTACCTTTATGTAACGGCCTTTATGGCCCCTAACGGCCTTTATGGCACACCATGGATTGAAGTGATTTGGGCAAATAGAAACTTTGATGGCCATTTTTTTTCAAAAAATAAAATATGGTATTTATGCCTTTTTTCTGATTTCTAGTTCTAATGCTTAATTGTGATGTGTAAATATTAGAGACATAAAACCATGTTTCCAGATTCACTAGACAGCTAGATACAACACTCTTACCAAAGAGTGGACCGTTACACTATCATAAACATCTTCAAAACAAAAAATCAATATATATTTGGAATATTTACATTATTCTGGATTTTCTAAATATTTTTTAAGAACTTTTTGGGCAAATTTTTTTTTATGACCATTATAAGGGTCGTAACGGTCGTTACGCTACCGTATTGGCTGTTACGGCCAATACCCGTATCAGTGATGGTGGTGACCGTTATGGCCACCATTACTGATACAAAATACCTTGTTCTGTAATGATGTAAAATGGGTATAAACTTTTTAATACTTATATCTAGAAAAGATTCTGGCACTGGAACCTTCGTGTGTTGCGTGCCAATACATATCAATGCATGTAAATATCTGTACATCTTGACACCGTGTAAGTGCTGAAATGGTTAAATTCTTGTGTTGTTGTTGAATAGTTTTGTGGTTACCTCAGAGAGTGTTTGGTTCGAACAATTCTAGCATATAACATGTTTATTCCAAGACGTCAAATATTACTAAAAGGAAACTTCTTTTGGTTCCCAAAATCCATTTAATGTTTGTAATTGCTGCATAATCTCTGCAAATCAAGTATTTCCTTTGGTAATTAGATTTTGTACTGGACAAGATATGACATGTTAAGTCTGATACCTAGTTGCATTTCATTCACTGATGCCCATAAATTTTTCGTGATAGGCTGCTACAAACATATTTACACAAATGGAGCCACCATTTATATGCACCAATTGATGGATACACATACTCTTTCTACTTCTTGTACTACAACAGCACAAAGTTACAAAACTTTACAACGGGGAAGTAGAAAAGAAAAGTCTGTTTTTGTCAATCAGGGTGGATGTAGATACAAATTCCCTTGCATGAACCATAGGTATGCTGTTTTTTGTCCTGCTTTCTGAAGGTTCTCTGTATGGTAAATGCAAAATCCAGAAACTTGTGAGCTGATATAATCATTCATAAAAGAAATGTATGATATAATCATGTACGGATGCATGCTTGTTTCTGATCTGGCAGATTCGTGATGTTTTTTATTTTGAGGCCTTCTGATTTGTGATGTTTCTGATTTTGAGGCTTTGTGATCCCACAGAGGCGACTTGATGTATTTCTTGACTTGTAAATTTCATGTGCTTAGCTTTTTAGTGAATCAGTGTTTTAAATATTGATGATATCAGCAGATATATCCCACGATTTATATTGTATCCCACCTGTGCGATATGAAATGCACAAGTAGTGCCAACATATCCCACCTATTCAATCCAGTGAGCATTTTCAATTTTCAATCCATGTTTTTGTTGTAAATGACGTTAAACCAGTGTCAAATGGTTACAAATATATGATTCTTCATGTTTTCCATGAAAAATCATGGATTTGGAACTTCGATTTCGAGATTTGGGGGAGATGGGTCAAGTTGTGGAAAATTGAGAAAAATAAAAAATTCTCAATTTCTCACAAATCAGTTGCAATCTTTGTATCCAAACACAAAATTAAACATGTATTGCTTGTATTTCCATACATGTCTTCTTACGTTTATAAATTATATGAATAGACTTTGTATATACTTGTATCAGTTCAGCTGGAAAGCACATATATTAGGACCCCAAACAAAGGAAACCCCTATTATTTGTCCTTTTTTTTGGTAATGTTTTGATTTCTAAGTCTGTAATGATGCCTTTTTCAACAATCCCCAACGTTTCATTGAAAAATTTGATCAATTTCCCAATGTTCCCATGTTTCTCAACAACAGCGATACATAACGCGATACAACCGATATATCCCATGCGATAACCGATATTTAGCTGTATGCCAAGGACACGATACGTTACACGATAACGATATTTAAAACGTTGTAGTGAATCACTGTGTACTACATCAGAGTTCATAGTCTCATAACATTCTGGTTAATTTGTACATGGTGTACTTGCTTATTGCATTCCCTGGTTTTGCTCAGTGCTTGCCATCTTTTCCCTGTTCTGGCTTGACAGTTTTCATTTCTAATCATGATTATGTTGAAATTACAGGGGAAAAGGTTCTATGCAGAGGAAGGTAGAGGTACTTCGTGATTTGAGGCATTTGTTGTCGAAGTCTGAGGTACCTCCTGTTGAAGCGGCCCTCAAAGCTGGGGCAATTCCTGTTCTTGTGCAGTGTCTTTCATTTGGATCACCAGATGAGCAGGTCTAGAAATTTTGACTTCTATTGTGGTAGTAGCTGGTTTAAACATTTCTTGTACAGGTCATTCTTGTTAGAAATTGGAAGCTAATCACTTATTCAACATTCACAACTCAGGAGTAAGATTTTCCTGTTAATTACATGCTTTTGGGAGTGCGTGAATTGGTAATGTAACTAATGTTCATTCATATTCTGCATGCGCACCTGTGCTTCTGTGGCTGCGTGCAATATTCTACTTCTCTAATGCCCCTCAAAGGAAAAAAGAAAAAAAAAAGAAAAAGAAAAGAAAAAGACAACTCAGCCTTAAAGAGAAGATTTCATTATTTCTTTGCTGTTATATTGCAGTTGCTTGAAGCAGCCTGGTGTCTGACTAACATAGCAGCTGGAGAACCAGAGCAGACAAAGGCTCTATTGCCTGCATTACCTCTACTTGTGGCCCACCTTGGAGGTTAGTTGTGGATGTGGCATTCAAACATACTGATTTATGATTTACTTCTGTTCTTAGGAACTGTTATAAAGCAATATGAACTTTTCAAAAATGTAATGGGGGTTTGTCACGGTGGATAGGTTGTCTCTTTACCCACAGGGCTTAGGTCTATTGCCTAGGCCTTCATTGTCTAGGTAATCTCCCAGTTTTAGGTGATTGCTGCAATGCCATCTAAGTGCCGAGAGGCTGCTTGCAACTTGAGGATAAACTTCTCATTGAAGTTTGTCACGATGATTTTGTGGCAACACTTACAAAAATTGTCAAAACGATTGAATGGACTGCCAATTCTACTGTGGGAGGTTTTGAAGGAGAAATTTCAAGACTGTTTTCTACTGGTGGACTGTTTGCAAATGTAACAGGATTGGTGGAATAGGAACATCTTGAGTCATGCTACTTGCGTGTATGATGCCTTTAAATTCAAGATCAATTTACTGCACAATTAATTTGGCAAGCATGCATTAAAACCAAAGAGAAGCTTAAACAATTGAGAAGTAGGGAAAGACATTTGATGAAGATGCCACAAAAGAATAAAATGGAAAAGTCGATGTCATGGACGATGATTTTGTCCTAGATCCCGAGTGTCTTGGGATGGATGATAAAGATGGAAAAGAAGATAAAATGTATTTTTGCATAAACCACAAAATCAAAGAGCTTGATTTCTTTTCTTTTAATTTTTTTTACCGGGTTTCTCCCACTGCAAGAGTATTTTCTCCACATATTTTATTCCAATCTATCATTGCCATATGACATTTACAAAGATGCTTACATGATACATACACACCTACACGTTCACATACACAGAGGGAGGGAGGGGGGGCTCCAATTGAACAATTCTACCTATTTATAGCCCAGTGAAGATCATTTTTGGAAAAATAGGCCTAATTGCCAATTTGATCCGTGCATTTGTTGGGGCCCATCTGGATGCAGACTATGGCATTGCAGTGAAGAACATTTTTAGGAAAATAGGCCTAATTGGCAATTTGATCCGTGTATTTGTTAGGGCTCATCACGATTGCATATAGTCCTAAAGAATCATTTTTATCCAAGATTCCTAACAATCCCCTATGCCTTGAAACGGATGGCCATAAAAAAGGTCCTACTTATGGATGGATAATGATTAACGACACATAATTAGTGTAATTTTCACAACATAGCCCACGAAAGGGTGTCAGACCTTGTTAATGGTCTAGATCGGTTGAGTGGATGTGCAAGTATCTTGATGCAACTAGGAGTACTATAACTTATAATGCTACAAGGGCGCTGAATTATTTCACACACACATCTACTCTATTTATTTAATGTGGAAACAGCCCACAATACCACCCATTTGGATCTAAATTTCTTCCTTCTTTGTTTTCCTCTTTCTCATTTAATTTATCCTATTAAAGATCCCTCAAGAATTAAATCTCCCAAAATAGAAAAATATTAACGTTTGAATGACACATTAGACTCCTTGTATGTGGAAACTATTACTAAAGACAACCAAAGAGACCTTATAATTTTGGACTCTTAAGAAATCTGTCAAAATCTTTTCTATAGGAAGATGTTGAAGAATTAAGCTACAACCATAGAGAATTTATCTCCCCTATAATATCTCTGAGCAAAACTCTATATGTGGGGCCCACTAGACTCATAATTGGGCTTTTAGGCACCACAATTGAGAGCTGATTAGTGCTATCAAAGAACTATAAAGTTAATAGTTGTATTGCGACACTTAGATATCCATAGAGACGGATGTAGGCTATCCATTGGATCCTTACCATGTTTTATGGTTTATCATGAAAATTCACTCCATTTGAACAATTCTAACCATTTGATCAATAAGCTACAAGATAAACGGTGAAAATCATTTTTATGGAAAAATGGGCCTAGTGGGCAATTTGAGTGTGTATTTGTCAAAGCCCATCTAGTATTGTCAGAGATTCCTAACAATCCCATTCATGGCTTAGAAAATGAATGGCTATAAAAAGGAAGTCCAACTTATGGTTGGGTAAGATAATCTAATCAGTGTTATTTTGACAACATAGCCCGTTACATAGCCCTTCCCTTGTTCTTCTATTAGATGCAGTGTCAGATTTTTGTTTTTAATTCTTTGTTGTTAAGACTACCTTTATTGATTTATTGTATGGACTTGAGTTGGGATGAATGTTTGATTTGTGATTTATAACTTTTACATATTGGATAGAGAAGAGCTCCGTGCTAGTTGCTGAGCAGTGTGCTTGGGCATTGGGAAATGTTGCCGGTGAAGGAGAGGAGCTGAGGAATATTTTACTTGCCCAAGGAGCCTTACCATCTCTTGCATGCATGATGCTGTCAAATAAGGGTTCAACTGCAAGAACAGCTGCTTGGGCTTTGTCAAACCTAATCAAGGTCTGGAATAGTTTCACTGAGGAATTGCTTCATCCAATTGTTTATGTTTCTCATAATTTTCAGCCATAATGAAAATTGGTCCTTAGTTCAATTGAGGAATGGCTTCATCCTATAGTTGGGTGTAATCAACACCATGAATGATATGAATGGGTCCTTATATGTCCTGAATTTCTAGCTTCCTAAAATTTTTCTTTGGTGGAGAAGATAAGCAATTTTTGCAATAATTGTATTTATAGTCATGTTGACTTAAGGAGCTACTTCATCTTGTTATTTAAAATATGGTGAGTTATTTGATACTCTTGCTGAGTATAATGATTGATACATAGGCAACGTGTTTCGTATCCGTTATGATACGCTCGTAAAGGCCGATATGTGTAGGTAATGGTCATGACCATTATGTGATATGGAGGTGAAATGGGGCAGTTAATTTTTTGAGTCCGTATTGATCATTACGGTGGCCGTAAAGGCTGTTACGGGGTGTAATGACCTTTACTATAGTAACGGTTGAAAAACTCTCCTCATTTTTAATTTTGAATTCATTTTTCTCCTCTTATTTTTTATTTATTTATTTATTTTTATTTTTATTTACTTTTCACATTCCAAAAACTCTCTTAGATCATTTTGCAACAAATTTCGGCCACTCTTACTATAGTTTTTAAGATTAAAACCATAGATTGAAGTGATTTGAGCAAATAGAAGCTCTGATGGCTTTTTTTTTTTTTTTTTAAAAAATAAAAATAAAATTGAAAAAGTAGTATTTATGCCTTTTTTCTGATTTCTAGTTCTAATGCTTGATTGTGATGTGTAAACATTAGACACATATAATCATGTTCACAAATTCACTAAACAGCCTGATACAACACTCTCACCAAAGTGTGGACTGTTACACTACCATAAACATGTTCAAAACAAAAAATAAATATATATTTGAAATATTTATATTATTCTAGATTTTTTAGATATTTTTTGAGATTTTTTTGGCAAAATAAAATTTTTAACAGTTACGGGGGTTGTAACGGTCGTTACGGCCCCGTATCATTCATTACGGCTGATACCTGTATCGGTAATGGTAGTAACCATACCGTTACCGATACATAATACCTTGTACATAGGTACTCAGAAATTGTACACGCCTCGTACATTAATTCAAATGAAGGCGACCATATGGTGGAACCCACCGTTGCTAATTTACACTCCTAAAACCAAATTGGTTGAACAATCCTCACCTCTAATTCTTGGACACTTGTTTGTTGAAATAAGTTCACGGGATATTTTTCATATTCAATAATCCTATAATTGCTCACAAATTTGGTGTAATCAAATAAGTGTGATCTTTGGTTCATGATATATCTAAACTAGGACCTATAATTTGGATCATTTTAATTGAATTACTTGTATGCAGTGTATGCAATTTCTTAGTAATTTCTAAGTGCCTGCGTGTCATCCACCATAGTCTGGTATAGTTGAAAATTTTCTCTTAAAATGTTAGCACTCTTTAGATGTTGGTAGAGAGAATGTAATATTCATATATCACCAGTGATTTAAATATCAAAGCATTGACCAATACTATTGATATCGCATGTGGCTGACAAGATATACAGGGGAAGATATTAAATTTCCTTGAATCACACAAAATATTGCGATGTATTAGGTTGAGACTTCAATGTAACTAGATTCACTTTTGAGAAATGCAATGGAGGTAGGCTAACTCACCGCATGAAAGTTTTTTCTGATTGGGTTGGGATCATATATATGAATATCGGTATCCTATCAGTTGATACAATCATATCGTATCTGTATCAACATGAGACGATATGCGATACGGGACTATTGGTTTGATACGGACAAACTGACCTGTATTGGCGTATATTGACTGATATTGGGCGTATCGGCATTGATACGGGGCCGATATGTTGATACAGGCCGATGTGCCCATAAAAGTCCAATTTTGATTTTTTTTTTTTTTTTTTTACTTATGTCTCCTTTTTTTTTTTCTTTTTCATTTAAAACATGGAAGAAGCTTAAAAACTTGTTTTAGGTTACG
This sequence comes from Magnolia kwangsiensis, assembly GCA_037074715.1. NCBI lineage: Eukaryota > Viridiplantae > Streptophyta > Magnoliopsida > Magnoliales > Magnoliaceae > Magnolia > Magnolia kwangsiensis. Next base: position 79,784,108 of record CM073578.1, read on the forward strand.
TCTAGACATTTTGGGATCAAAATAGATAACTTAAATGGGATTTGAAAAATCAAAGTAAAGTGGACCATCATGGAAAAATTCAAAAGAAGGGTAAACCTTCACTTTCTTTTTGATATTTTCATCTTCTTTTTGTTGTATTTCAATGTAATGGGCCTTAGTTCACCTAATCATACTTGATTTGTGTTCAATTAGGGCCCATTCAGTTGACCTTTGACAAGTCAATCCAACAAACAAAATTCTTATCAAAGAGTCGTTTGTGAAATTATGGTCTCCCAAATTTGTGGGGAGGGATGGTGTGATGTGAGCCGATAGAATACACGTGGCTCATGTCTTCCACACTAGAGGAGTTATCTAGAGTGGATTCGGACTCCTCTATTTCATCCCATGTTGTCACCATTGCCTTGCCTTTAAGCTTTTATTTTCTAGGGCAATTTGGCGCAAAATATCCATAGTTTCCACAGTTGTAACATTGCACTTGGTTAGGTGTTTTAGTAGATTTACCTTTATATTTCTCAACTTTTTTGTTCTTCTTGTCATAACTCCTCTCTAGTAAATTTGAGGAATTTCTTAAGTGTTTTAGCCAATCCTCTTCATCCTCATCATCACTATCACTTTCAGATTTAATTTCTTTATGTTTATGTGAATGCCTATATGATGTTTTGAGGACAACCAATTTCTTTCCTTTAAAGGGGGTCTTAAAGTGTAGTTCAAATGTTTGTAGGGAACCTATAAGTTCGTCTACTTTCATTTCATCTATATTCCTACACTCTTCTATTAAGGTTATCTTAGGAGTGAACCTATCCGGCAAGGATCTAAGTATTTTCTTATATATATGCCATTCCGGAATCCTCTCTCGTTAACCCCATATGGAATTGCAATTATCATTCAGTTTAGAGTAGAATTCCATGACAGTTTCAGACTCTTCCATATTAATGTTTTCGAATTTGGTCATTAAGAGCTGAAGCTTCGATCTTTTTATTGTGCTAGTTCCTTTGTGGGTGACTTCCAAGATGTCCCATGCTTCCTTCCCGGTTACGTAGGTGCATACGCGTTTAAATTCTTTGGGAGAAACCACATAGAGAATAACATTGAGAGTTTTGGCATTATAGGTACATCGCGCTCTCTCATCGGCACTCCATTTGGATTTATCTTTGGGAGCGCTAATTGTACTACCATTAATCATGACTTGTTATACGGGTATCGTCCATCCTTCTTCGACAATAACCCAAACCATGTGGTTAAGTGACATTAGAAAGACACTCATCCTAGCCTTCCAATAGGTGTAGTTAGACCAGTCAAAGTAAGGTGGCCGTTAGACGGTATTGCCCTCTTGGTTAGACGACATTCTTAAGCTCCTTGGATCAACTCCAGGTGGTTAAGCCCTTCAAGAGCTACCCGCTTCGATGCCAATTGAAATTGCGATTTTTACCGCTATACGTGAAGTGCGAAGGCTTGGTGGAGCTACGGAATGAAGGCTATGTCCTACTATGGCTAGTTTCGGTGGGACCGAACTATCTTCGGTGGGACCGATTGTAGCTGAATTCTAGTGATAATATCATCAACAAAAACCTCTAAAGCCAATCAAAATATGACAAGGTATCAACTCCTATGGTTTAAGGGATGATAAAAAAGGGTTTTACCATTTAGGCATGTATCATCTAGAGGTTTATGGGTTGTTTTGGGTCAAAGGTTAGGATCACCAAGACACATTGAGTTACTTGTTCTTGCTTCCTTGATGCTCCAGCTTTGCTTGTGTCTTCGGTCTTTACTTTCCAAAGGCTCAACTGACTACAACGACTCATGTAATTGACAAACCGGGTGTAAAAATGAGTGCACTAATAGTGTACCCTATCCAGCCCGAGCTTACCCTCCATATAGGTAGAAGCTAACCAAGCTCTGGTGGAAGCTGAAATGGTTAATGTTGTTCTCCACGTAATTGCTCAACAATGATTTTTTAGGTTGGCTACCCTTGTGAATAGCTCGGTGATGCAATTGTTTCGCTGTTGATCGGTAAGCTCCCCTTGATATACATTACCACCATGGGCAGACATTGTAACAGGGGGTGATGTGTCCCTAGTGTAGAATAGAAGATTGTTAGTGGGTTGTGATTCTAGGCTTTAATGGGTTGGAACAAGGGTTAGATTGGGATTGTTACTGGTTTGGGATTTCAGACTTTTAGAGGCTGGATTTGGACTGGAAGATGGTTGATTTTTTGAGGCTTTTAATGGGCTGGAATAGGGTTGATTTTTATTTATATTTATTTATTTATTTATTTATTTTTTGGGTTTTAATGGGCTGTAATAAGGGCTAGATTTGGACTAAAATAGGGCTGATTTTTGGGTTGTTACTGTGTTGGATTAATGAAGGTTAGATGGTTGCGAAAATTTTGGCTGAGTCTCCCCTTGTCAATTGGACTTTTGGGTTTTGTGAAAGAAAATAAAAAATAGGAGGGACGGATGCAATGAATAAAATAAAAGAAAAGATGTAGAATTTTATGATTAAAGAACCTGAAAATAAAAAATGGAGATTGTTATTGATCTAGGACCCAGCAGCTGGGACCCGCTTCGAAACCAAAATGTAGGCACCTTCAACTAAGCACCTGAATCACTAGAAAAGCAAAACAATTGCTAGAAAATTTCATTCATTTTCAATGTGCCTTGATACCCATGCTAGGCCCTTAAATAAGCTTTCAGATGTACAAACAGGTAATATTCATAATGTCATTGATAACCTATGACTTACTACAGAAATGGAAAAGTACTTATTGGGAGGCTTGGACCTCCTTATTAATGGGCCAGCTGAGGGCGCTTGGGCCTAGTTCAACCCGCATCAATGACATAATTGCATGTAATTAAATTTTTTCTTCATATTTATTAACCATTATTTTTCTCTTAAGAATGGCAGACAACATCACATGTATTGAGCAGAAGATAGTTCCCATTGGGAAATAGCTATCGACATTGTACTCAATTAGTGATTACCAACATAAAATTGGATGGAAGAAATTAGTTGGAGCAATCTGAATCTGCCAACATGTATATCGGAGCTCGGGTACATAATAAGTGAAGATTGCCAGTTGCAGATCATCCATATATCAATAATTTGGAAAGTAGCAATCTGACACTGATTATCACTTTCCCAGTCATGGCTCCTGCATTCTTTGCAACCTAACATTAGTTGTGGATTGCTATTTTTGAAAATGAGGAAGAAATATAGGATGTGGTTGCCCAAACACATTCCCAGCATGATGACCCTTTCTATCAACTTCATCGTGAAATCTCCAACATGCAACAGGTGGAAATTTTTGTAGAAGAATATTATGCTCCAATGAGAAAAAATGGGATGTGTAGGAAGAGCTAATAGTTCCAAAAAAGGGGAAGCACTCAACCATTATCACCCACTTGCCCGTACTGTTGAATATGTGAAAAAGAAAGTAGAATAGTGTAGAATGTTTGAGATCTTGGCTGGACATCACCCTAACGTTGAGTTGGGGTGCAAGTTCTCAGAAGAGAAATTTTTTTCTTCATTAAAAAAAATAAATATATTTTCTAGATTCAATATACAATTAAATTTGAGGAGAGCTGGTTAGATGAGCTATGACAAATAGAAAAAGGTTCAGCTATTTATGAAAGGTTTTGCTGGTTAAATTTTTTAAGGCCATCTAATCCAAGTGGTTCTGGAAGAGGATCAAGTTGAGCATTGATGTCTTCTGCCAAAGGAGACGAGCTGAAATGTACTCATAGTGGAGGAATATGACAAATTAAGGATTAGTACTGGGGTTGAAAACCTTGCATCCAAAGCTGAAGAATCTCTCTAACAACACAATTACAGTTGAGGGGGAGATTCTTCTCAATTTTGGAAACTCAACTTTGGACCTGTCATGGTACTGGATGACTGAATTAGCAGTGTTAGCCTTGTCTTGGGCAATTTGAGTTATGGACTGACCAGTATGTGAGTGTTGCACAACACTAGTATTGCCACATTGAACAGGGGATCACAGTGAAGGACTGCTTCTAGGTCTTATTATGGGAGGATAAACTTCCTGTGCAATGTATTTACATGTCCTTCAACCCGAGGGCTAGACATGGGCAACTTTGTTATCTTCTAAGGTGACTTTGACACATGATGTGATTCTTGAGACTCAGGATGGCATACACGTGTGATCGGGTTACTTGAAGGGGAAACATATAGTCCATGTCAGCTCAATAAAGAATCACAAATGAAAATCTCTTGTATAGATTGTTACTGGTATTGGGAAGATCACTTTGATTGACAGTCCTACTTAGTCATGTGCTCATGTAGCCTTTGGAGTAAAGCTATTTATTTATTGAAGTGGTTCTTGCAAAAAGAAACATGTTTTTTATTTTTTATTTTTGTGCTGGTTTAAGTAAATTGGTTTGATTTTGATAATGGCTTGTCAATATCTTCAAGTCGGGCCCATGTGTAGGGCGTGCACCTACTTCATGGCAGGGTAACCATAATGTAGAGGGTTGCAGGTGCATGGAGCGTTAAGGGATTGAGTTCATGTGAAAATACTACTTATATTCAAGTGGTGGGTGATGGCCTACAAAAATCCTCCCTCCCTCCCTCCCTGAAATTGAAATTCTTATTTTAATCTAGTATTATAACAATCATTGTAGTTCTTGGTTTATATATTCAATTGGATAGTTCTGTAGATCGATATTTTTCTGGAGGTTCTTTCCTAGGTTAATTTAAGAAAAACTTTATTTATTCGTGTTAGTACATTTGACTGTTTCTTATTTGTAGGGACCTGATCCTAAAGCTGCAGCAGAACTCATTAAAATTGATGGGGTATTGGATGCGATTTTTCAGCATTTGAGAAAAGAGTAAGTGCAAGCTTACCACTTCTTAACAAATTGTTTGTGATGTTTAGGTTCTTTATTTTGTGATCTATTTTAAATATAGGAGATCAGTACTCTTGTAACTCTGCCTTCCGATGATGCTTTATGTACCATAAGTTGACATTGTAAAATGAAATGGATCTTGTTCATAGAAGGCAATTTGATCCTTTCCAAATGGAACTATGCACAAACACATTTCTTGTTAGATGACGTCATATTGAGAAATCTTTCATGTTTTCTGTTTTTAAGGATCTTTGTAAATATGCTCTCCAATTATGTCATATTTGCTGACTTTTAGTCAAACTCAATTCAGATTGGTTGTTCTTTTCTTTCATATGGGCCTTAGGTTTTATGAATACAGATCTGAAATTTATGAGCCACCTTTTTAATTGTTTTGTGGTAGGCTAGAATCTTTCTTCATCTTGTATGTGTGAGCATTGTAGTTGTACCCTAATCAATGGATTGTTAGTTTATTACCCTTTGGGTATGTTTCTTTACAGCCCATTTAACATGTAAATGCTTTCCAAAGTAAAGAATTTCACTAGGAATCCATTTGTGTATGTAAATGCTTTACCATGTAAGTAGTTTACCACATTTGTGTTTTGGCATAAGTTTTATCGTATGCAAGTCCAATCACTTTATCCCAGGTATTCGATACAGGGCGCACTTAATTAATTATTTTTTAAAAACTATTTCGGCCCCGTAACGGATTTTTACAAGGTTTTTACGATTAGAGCTGTACACGAGTTGAACCGAGTCGAGCTTTGCACAGCTTGACTCGGCTCGGCCAGTAGTTGACCCCAGCTCGAACTCGACTCGGCTCGGCTAGTAGTTGACCCCAGCTCGAACTCGAATCGGCTCGGTCCTCAAGCCTGACTGGCCAGCTCGACTCAGCTCGGTCAACAACTTGGGCCAGTTTGAGACCGCCGTTGCATTACGATACCGTGCACACTTATTTGTATATTTTTAAAAAATATTTCAGCCCCGTAAGATATTGTTACAAGGCCTTTACGGTTAGAGTTGTACACGAGTTGAACCAAGTCGAGCTTGGCACAGCTCGACTCGGCTCGGCTATTAGCTAACCCCAGCTTGAACTCGACTCGGCTCGGTCCTCGATCTTGACTTGTAAGACCCGTATCCTAGTCCTTACTGTTTTGTCGACTCCCGCGGTTTTTCCGGTTGACTGCCGGCAACCTTTGACCTTTATCCGACATTTGCGCGTGACCCTGAGTTACACGCCATCAACCTGAGTCGACTCAACCCGAGACTTGTACCTTGGCGACCGCGCCGTAGCTCCGGTTCCGATGCCGCGTCTCACGCGTCGAGGCGATACCCAGGCCGGGAGATGTGGGCCCTTGTTCAGTTCGAGGAAAACGCCGCGAGTTGCAAAATCCAAGAGAATCTCTACCGAATATCACATCCATCCATCAATCAATCCCATCAAGGGTCAAGTACATGTTAAGTACACATCACCTCAAACCCATCCCCAAGCAACCCCATAAGTCAAAAAGTTCTTACACACCCCATACCTTTCTTACACAATCTACCCCTAGAGTCAAAAAGCTCTTACACACCCATCACTCACTACATCCATAACTCCATCACCCATCTCTCTCTCTCTCTCTCTCTCTCTCTCTCTCTCTCCTTACAACCCCTTCTCTCTCTCTTTCTCAACACACAATTCCAAGCAACCAAAAGACCACACGTCCATGCATTCCAAGAGAGAAAAGTGATTTTTGTGTGGTCCACTTTCCCACCCCAAAATCCTTCATCTTAGCCATTCACCTTTCATCACCCTCCATCAAAGTGAAGCATAAGGAGACCGGCGTCCCAACGGATGAAGAAGATCGAACGGTGGGTGCTTATATAGACTTAGATTTTATTTTTTAGATGAAGGGCCAAGTGAGGCCTACCGATTGATGGTATGGGTCTCACTTTGGACCGTAGGTGTGACCGATGGCCCACCTTGATCCTCATGATCATTCCATGATGGGGCCATTCTCCATGGACCCCATCATGATGTTTATTTTCCTTGTATGGATAGGGTCATCTAGACCTTACGTTTGGTGGAGAAAGGATCTCCATCGTTGATTTTCGATTTGATGGCCTCACGTGTAATGGGACCCACTTGATCTATGATTGCTTGCAAGGGAGGGCTCATAGTGGTGGAGCCCTCCATCACACGTGTCCCACTCTCTCTCTCTCTCTCTCTCTCCCTCTCTTTTTCATTTCTTTTCATGTGATGATGTGGCTGTGTGGCCCACCCAGATGGACCCCACCATGAAGCATGTATTTTAGCCAAGCCATTTGTAGGTGGGGCCCACTTTATATATGTGTTGTATCCACACCACCCACCATTTGGTGGCCCACCTAATTAGGGCCCACCTCAAATGTATGTGTTATGCCCAACCGTCCAGCGTCCAGGGACGTTGGATGTGAACTGGGAAAACAAAAATATAAGCTTGGTTCAAGCCTTGGGGGTGGGCCACTCATGTAGGCCCCACCTTGATGTATGTATTCAATCCACGCCGTCTATTCCATTCCTCAGCCCGTTTTAGGCTTGAGCCGAAAAATGAAGTCAATCTAGTTTTCTGGCGGGCCATAGCATAGAAAACCATATTGTTACTGTTGAAAACCCACCTTGATGTTCTACTCGCCGAAACATGTTGCATATTGGGCTCATTTGGACGGTCTTGAGCCATGAAATGCAATGGCCGGGGTGGATTCTTCCGATGCGGGCCCCACGTATGAAAAACCGTGATAAAACACGATTTCAAAGAAAAAATAAAAAAATAAGGCAGTGCCTGCTGCTGCTGACGTAGCAGCAGAACGCTGTTGCATTTTGGCGGACGGATAGCAGGGACCCACGGTCCCAGCCATGGGCCCCACCATGATGTGGGCTTATCATCCACACCGTTCATTTGGTGGGCCCCTTCTTGAAGTGGGCCCCCTCTAAAAATCAGTCACATCCAAAGCTCAGGTGGCCCACATCATAGGAAACAATGTGTATTGAACGTCTGCCATTGAGACCCTTTTTGGGTGTCACAACAGTTTTGGATCAGTTATGAAATTTGTTTCTCCCCTGCATCTAGGTTTGTATGACCTTATCAACAGATTGGATGGCATATAAACGTTGTGGTGGGCCCCACGTGGGATCCACTGATGTATGTGTTGTATCCCACACCGTCCCTAGCTTGGGTGGGACGGTTGGTGTACCTCACTCCAGCTATAGTTGCTGGAGTGGTGTCATTAAGCTCTGTGGGTCCCCAGGTATCATCCACGCCAGTCCATCTATATGGGACCCACTATGATGCATGTGTTGCATCTAAACCGTCCACCATTTGGCAAGCTTGTCTTATGGCTTGGGGCCAAAAGGAGATGGATCTTTTTATCTGGTGGGCCACTAATAACAGTGGTGGGTTGAACGTCTACCATTGAAACTCCTCTGGCCCAGAGGTTTTGAATAAACATAAAATTTATTTATTTATTCTTATTAGGTCTGTGTGACCTTATCAATTGTTGGATGGAAAAATAAACGTTATGGTGGGCCTTGGGAATTTTAATAGTGGAAATCATCATCACCACTTGGGTGTGGCCCATTTGATATGCATGAGCCCATTGGTGTAGCCCATTTGATATGCATATTGCCCATGTGATGTGGCCCACTTGCCATATGAGGGCCCATTGTGATGTATTCAAGGCCCATGGGTTATAGCCCATTGCAATGAACATAAGGCCATTGGTGTAGCCCATTGAGGCGACCCACTTGATGAATATAAGACCCATATGATACGGCCCATTTGATGTATTTAAGGCCCGATGGGATGTACCTAAGGTCCATTGCAATGTGTGATTCCACCATGATTTATGTTATGATATTTATGGTGGGCCGTGCCTTGGGAACAATGATGGTTTGACGTCCACATTGTAAGTATAATGTTGGTTAAATGTCCACATTACGACTCTCCCTAGGGCCCATTGATAGGCCCATACTTGTTACGTGTAGACCGTCTAGGCTAATATTCGTTGTGAGGATAGTTCATCACTTTATAACATGCTTAGTATAATTCCATGCCTCATGACATATGTATCATATGTATGCTTGATATGAGTAGTGTCTGATCATAGCATATGCCATTGGGCAGATTACTTATGGGACTCATTGATAGGAGTTACCCACATGAGCTCATGGTACGCGCGAGATTGCTGCATGATTGTACGGTATGACTCATGCATCTCGCATGTGTGACTTGATCACTGCACGCCCTAGCGACATCAGGGCCGTGGCCTCCACAGGCACATCGTGGATAGTCGTATCAGATACCGAAAATATTGGCTCTAGCATTGTGGGCACCTAGGATGTCCTTGGGTGAAAATTTCAGAACCTCTTTGGTATTAGGGGATGCTCCAATGTCTAGACCGAGTGGATATACGAGTGTCTAGTGCCAAATACCAGTAAGCCGCGTCTCCCATTGTGTCGTGGTCGGTTGGAAGGGGGTGTGGCCTTATCCGCCTGAGTAAGGGGGCTATAAGCTAGGCTGAGTTTGACTAGCTCGCAAATGAGTCCGCTATCGATGAGCCGGGTATGTATTGGCAGACTATTGGTCAGGTGGATAGTGTGGTCTCTTCCACTTGCTTGGCCGTGTAGCTAGGGAGGAGGCAGTCAGTGTGAAGTGTATTAGACCCCGGTGATATTCAGAGAGGAACTGTACTGATATGTGTACTTGATTAGTACTGACATGTTTGCTTTGCATCTCGCATGTGACATTTGGCTACATAGGCCTCGCATCGCATGACCTTGGTATGACCGATAGCATTCATGCCTTACATCACATAACTTTAGTACATCTGATAGCATTCCTAGACTTAACGCATATTTTCGCATTACTCTGATATTGTACACTTGGTACTTGCTTTGTACACACACTTACACCACCCTTTAAGCTTTTGTAAGCTTATGCACGACCGTTGCGTGCAGGTGGCATTGGATCGCGGCAGCGCTGAGGCAGGAGCGCACATCAGATTATTTTGGAGTTTTTGATCACCTTGTATTTCTTTTTCCACATTGTACTTAAAGTTTTTGATATAGTGGATATGTGGTGATGTTATTTTGTGACTTGGTTATGCTTGCGGTTATGCTCCATTACAAAAAAAATTCATGCTGAAAATCCTCCTTGTAGGATCATAGGATCGGAATCTGGCATATGAGTGCCTGGATCCGAGAATGAGGCACTACAGAGGCTGTCGGCGCCGGATTCGGCGATCGGGAATTTTGTGAGCCCGTTTTGCAAGTTTGGGGCGTGACATGACTGGCCAGCTCGACCCTGTTCGGTCAGCAGCTTGGGCCAGTTTGAGCCGAGTTCAAGCCCGTGCAGCATTTTCTCAAACACATGGAGTGCATCTTCAATTTCTCATAGTATGCAAAACATCAGTAACAATTTACAGGTATTTCATCAAGCACATGATAGGTAGCATCAAAATCAAAATTAAAGGGTAGTTTTATCATGTAAACCTGTTTTTTTTTTTGTAGGGATTTGTTTCATATCCATACCTTCCTTGCCACCAGCCGATCCCGCAGAGAATGTATGCACCCGAAACAACACTTCGTTGAGTCATTTCATCAAACACTTCATGAGCAACATCAATATCAAAATAACCGAGTTACCAAACTGATTCGATTCAAGTTGAGGTTCGATCCGAGTCGATTCGAGCTCAGACAAGCTCGAACTTGGCTCGAACTTAGTTTCGAACCGAGTTGTATCGAGCTTTTTCGAGTCGAGTCGAGCAAGTTAATTGAGCTAACTCGGTTCGTGTACAGCTCTTGTTACGGTTGTTATAGGACCGTTACGGGGCTCTATGGTCAATTTATTTGTAACGGCCATTATGACCCTGGAACATGTAATGGCTAAGGTATCGTTACATAGCAACCATTACACTTGTTACGTAACCATTTTGGAATACCTTGACTTCACCGCATTTTTCTGTCTGTTTGCACTACTTCATGGTGTGAAAATTTATGTGTTCAAAGTATCATCTTCTAAGGCTTATCTCAACTAATTGAGGATGGGTATTTGTGTTCAAAGTACATGTCCAAGAAATGGATGTATATCTGTTTGCACATGTTCCAAACACCATCCACCCTAATCATGGAAAATGGGCCCCACCATCTGCATCAACATACTTGGGGCCATGTTTATGGGTACATAGACATGTTTACACATGTTCCAAACATCACATGCATAAAAAATGATCATTTGGTCCATCGTTGTCCATCCAAATAATGGAAAATGGGCCCTGCCATGCTAGGAAAGTTTTGATCATTGGTTTGGACCATCCATCACGTGAGGCCCATCCTTGATGGATCATCCCTTTCAAATTACTTTTATTGGATGCTCCTAGGAAGAATAGGAGGCTTGTACATGATAGAATAATTCAACTCTTTCAGCCTTTGGAGGAATGCCATATGGCTTCATCCTAGCCATTCTTGGGCTTCTCATTTGGGAAGCACCTTGGAAACTTGCAAGTTCTTGATATCTTAGCAATACAAGTCTCTTTCCTTCAACTCTCTTAACTTCTAAGTTATCTTGGCTAACACTTGAGTGGTAGGCTGACTCATGCACAAGAAAAGGGTGTCAGTCAAGTGCCGCGTGGTTTACGCTTTGGGGAGGCATTCCGGCCGTGACACGATGAATGAATTTGGCTGAAGGAATTTTAGACCCTAATGAAACTTTGGAGAAATGTGGCAGGACAAAGCTAGTTCCATTAAATTAGGAGCTAATTTCCTAAATTTCCCCATTAGACTTTCATAACTAATAGTTTGTTCTTTAGTAAGAAACATTGCCTTTAAAATCCAATTAGGCCATATTCTTGAGCAAGAAAAATAGAATGGGTTAGCAACCAAAATTTCTGGGCTTTTGCATCAGATTTATATGTGTATGAACTTGTGGTTTGTGATAATCATTTACCTGATCATGATTTGCATCATGTATTCTAACAGCCTTTTCAGGGCCTCTCTTCTACATCCGCACTGGTCCATGGTTGGGATATTTTTTGTGTAGTTCATCTTCTGAAGATATTTTATATTCATATTCTTTACTTTAGTATGTGGACTTCTCAAAAGCTAGCCACTATTTGCTTTCTCAAAGAAAAAGCGTCATAGTACAAAAAAGTATGCCTTGGAAGGAATTCCAAGGGAATGTAGCGAGCCATGGTCTTGCTTCTCAGATGATTTAGGAATTGGATTAAACTAATTGAAATATCTGTTTCTTAAACTTCTCTAGACATTCAGCATGAAGTTCTAAATACCTATGCCTTATTGCTGGTGCTGTTTACTAATAGTAGTATGTACACTTTTTGAGGTTTCAAGTACTAGACAACGTTGATTGATATTAAAGTCAAATTCAGGGATGAGGAGTTGGCCACTGAAGTAGCATGGGTGGTTGTGTATCTTTCAGCTCTTTCAAACACTGCTATTGGAATGCTTGTAAAAAATGGTCTTGTTGAATTACTTGCGGAGAGTCTAGCAGCATCAAACAGTTTACAATTGCTTATTCCGGTAACATTCATAATCATGTAAATGGAGTTGTTTTTGTATTGATTTTGTTATGAATCATGTGATTGCATATGTATTCTTCAGATTCGTTAATATATATCTGATTAGATCTTTATTTGCTGACCAGGCCACTGCTTTAGTACACTCCTTGTAGTGTCAGTTACTCTAACACCTGGCACTGGAACATGTGGATACTCCAATCAATCAAGATCAGGCAGTGTTTGCCTTTTCTTGCAAAAGTGAGACCTATTTGTTGATCCTAACATCCGAATATTGGCCTTTCTTTTTCTAACTGTCTGTTTTCCAAGCCAGACATGGGATGCTTATATAAGTGATTTTGAGAGCCATAGCCAACCATATGTGCAATCAGCTAAACCGATGGTTCAAATTGATTAGTGGACCTTTTTTTTATTATAAGCAACATGAACTCTCTGTTTTGTCCTGCATCGAGTGGATGGAAAGGATAACTCTGTTTGTACTAACTTTTGCATGTGACCCATGAAGATTTTGGTTGCACAAATGAATGGTCTATATTGTTTGATTAGATTGTTCACATGTCCAAATGCAAGGGTGTTGTAAGTTATAGAGCACCTGTGCACCTAATTACTTTTCCCAATGTTGATGTACTACATTTATGCTATACTACAGGACTGTGTGTGTATGCGTGTGGTCTATATTATTTGATGAGATTGTTCACATGTCCAAATGCAAGGGTAGTGGACCCAAAAGTTATAGTGCACCTAATTACATTTCTCAATGTTGATGTACTACATTTATGCTATGCTACAGGACTCTGTGTGTGATATTTAAGTGTTTTTATTTATCAAATCTTTTATCATATTTGATTAAGTTTTAAATATATTTTATAGTTTCTAATAATAGCATTATTACGTTTTGAACAGCCAGTCACAATGCCAGATTTCCACCAGTAGCCATGAGTGCTATTGGCATTGGCTTGTATGTGATTTTTTTTTAGTATAAATTATGTCTATGATAGCCTTCAAAAAATGCATCTAAATCAAGGTGTCCCGTATCGGTATCGGTTGGCGTAACGGTGACCTCTAAAACCGATACGGATACGGGGGCGTAAAGGCGATACAGGGGCACAACGGCCCGTAACGGCGCAAAATTTTTTTTTGCCAAAAAAATATGGATTAAATCCGGAATATTCTAAGCATTCCAAATATGTATTCATTTATAAATTGGAACATGTTTATGGTGGTGTAACGGTCCACTCTTTGGTGAGAAGTTGTATCGGACTGTCTGATGAATTTATGAACCAAATAACCTGAATTTGACTACAAAATTCATATATTTAATTTTCTAACTATCTATTATCAATGATAGATATATTAGAATGAATGTAATATGAAAATATCTTACATTAGGTGTTTGCAATTATTTTTGAGGAATTTCTCGAACATACCTGTGCATGTGACTGTGATTCATGTCTATGACCTGTCATCCTCAAGTCCAGAATATTTTTTTTAAAAAATTAGTAATGTCTGATATACTCCCCTGCAACTTGATTAAGGATTACTTGATTGGTTGTCAGGGGAGCTATTTTAAATACAAGTTCGGCAGTGTCAAGTGTGTGTATGATTGCATGGCTTCTTGCAATAATAGTGTAATACTGTTGTTAGTTGTCTGCTGCAAAATGCAAATACTTACCTTAATACAAATATATACTCACAATCACAAGTCACCACCAAAATGAAAATCTGCTTTTTTGTGGTTGCTTGACCTCCACATCATTGTCATCGACACCATCAAGCTGAGGCTGTCCAATAGGTGTAGGTGTTGCATATCCATAATATCTAGTGCCAGAAGGAAATACTAGATCAAAGAAACCAGAGGATGATTAATCCTGATTAGGTAACGACTCTGCTTCTGCTATCTTTTCTTCCATTTGGATTTTTTATGCTCCTAATGTTTCGGGGCATCCCGACAATTATATACCTGCTAATCCGATGCCCACCCCGCCTCATATTGTGCCGGAATGGTATTTCCTACCGATCCATGCCATTCTTCGCAGTATACCTGACAAATCGGGAGCCCGAGTAAGGATATCAACCAGTGCCCGTCGAATAGCCATATTGGTGCCCACACTCAGGCTGTCGAGAATCTTAAGATTGAGAGTGCGTTTGCTGTGATGAGTAACTTGGATTTGGATCTGGATATCTATAATCATATGGATATTGATCGGGAGGGCTACTCCAACATGAATGTGATTGAACAGGCTCAGTATAACCATTATAATCATAATCCAATTGACCATAAGAATATCCATCATAATAACCAAGACCATGAGCCTGCTGATGTTCCGGACCTCCCGGACCCGTTGCACCACTAGATGTACCCTCCTCCTGCTGGCTGTATCGTGACTCAGTACACTCATAGGTCCGACCTCGTGTACCACCTCGTCGATGTTCATCGGCATCGCGATCTGTAGACGGCTGTATAGGGTGCTGAGCAACACCAGAAGTGCCAGCACCAGGGGCAGGGGGGTCATCGTTACCATCATCCGACACGGTTAAGCTACCACTGCTCGTACTCTTTTGTTGATCTTGAGCCATACCCATACTTGGCATAAACGCTGCCTCTCTTACTGGGTCCAACACATTTGCACGACTCTTGTTGCGCTCTACGTATTTCTAGGTCATCAATTTTCAATTCTTCGCTATCCTTTTCAATTTGCTTTTCCCTTGTTTCCAACCAAGGTAGAAGCGGGTCATCCTCATTATAAATATTGTCCAAGTTTATTGGACAGTAGTTTCCGTCATCGACAGCTGTAATGCTCCTATGATGTCGTTGCATTCTTAGTTTTATATTGTAGTGCATGAAGACAAGTCTATTTAATGTTCTAGTCTGCAATCTATTCCTATTCTTTGCATGAATAAGCGCAAAACAACTCCAATTCCTTTTGCAGTTAGATGAAGATGTTGTCTGGCTTAAAACTTTTACTGTAATTTTTTGGAGAGCCTTCGTACTCTCTCCGAAATTAATCCACCATTCGGCCAGTTGCAACCTAGATACTACATGCTGTGTAAGAGCATCTCCAAAGCTACCAAGGCGATTTCCAAATGTATCTAATTCATTCAACGCCTTTATCTGCATATCTAAGTCAGGTTCTAATCTCTTTATCACATTTTTTAGCCCAACACGAATTTCATCATCCTCAACAAATGATTGGGCATATCTATACCCAGGATTTAGATAGTAACCTGCTATATGAAGATCATGATGGAGTTGTCTTGTCCATCTCCTGTCGATCATTTTCCAATAAGACTCCCAGCTTCTACAGTCACGTTGAATTGCCAACTTTGCCTTATCCATGACATCGTATAGGAAGCCCATGGTAGGTGCTTCGTCGGTTTTAACAAGACGGAGTACCCTCATTAGTGGCTCCATCACCTTTAGGATCGACTTGACCTTTTTCTAATATTTGTTGTCCCGTATGGTATTCACAACTTCAACTGGTGTCCCTGATGTCTTCCTCCCATGTTGTGTTGAGCCATTCTCGGGAAGCGAACATCTCACTCAACTCTCCCCTATGCTGGAATAAACTCTCTAATGCTATAAAGTTTGTTGCGAATCTAGTTGCTGCAGGCCTCAACAACTTTCATCCTTTCGTGAACTTTCTCATTATTGCAATTACTTAATTATGGTTGTAAATAAACGTCGTCACTTCTTTTGCCCTTTCGACCATTTCCTTAACATTCTTCTTCTTCCCAATATCTTCCAATATAAGATCAATACAATGGCCAGTACGTGGTGACCAAAAAAGATGTTTTCTCTTTTCCATCAACATGTCCTGCAAGTTTATATATTGCTTCATTATCTGTCACAATCTGCACTATATTCTCCTTTCCAATCTCGTCCACAACTTTATCCATTAGTCCATTAATATAAGTAGAATTTTTTGTTGCCTCTGAGGCATCAATTGACTTATGGTATATAGTTCCTTAGTGACAATACACCATGAAGTTGATCATGCTGCGTCTGGTTGGACCAGTCCAACCATCACACATGATCGTGCATCCTCTGGCTTGCCATTCAGGTTTAAAGGTAGTCACGTATACTTTCACATCCGCATACTCTGCATCTGTCCATTTCCTCCTAATCTCCTTAGTCGTGGGAGCTTTTATTTCTTCATCTGCTTCTGCTGCTGCATCAATTACCACCTGCCAATATGGAGAATTGGCCGCGTTAGGAGGTATGTTGGCATGTATAAATAACTTTGCTGCTGCTCAACCTAATTTCTTAACAGAAGTTCTACTCCACATTTGTTTTATCTTCTTTTGTTTAGTTGATTCTTTCCTAAACAAGATTGGATCAATAGAGGGACTCCTAGGCTCATTTACTTCTTCATCCAAACGTATAGAGGCATCATGTGAAGATGCCTGTCGTCGGCTCCCAAACATACGTCGTAACCCACCAAACCTACCCCCCAACCCCCACCTGCAGAAGCAGTTGTACTTCCAGTTGCACTCCCACTGCCCCCCTCCCCCCCATCATGCACTGACCCATGCGTGCCAAACATGTTGCGACTTTCTTCCTCTTCACGAGCTAGACGCAAGCTTTCTCTCCTAACTATAGTTAATTCTCGATTTGAATATTCGTCAGGATCAGTAATATCTTCATCACGAACGCCTATATATTCAGGACCAAACACCTCCTGTCGAGATGAATCCAAAGTATCATCTTTCTTCTTTTGTACAACAGCACGTTTACCCTTCGACTCATCCAGACTAGCTTGCATTAAAAGCATTATCTCTTTCGGTACTCTACTATATGGAACAACTTGACCCTTTCGATGTGCCAAATGTTGTTTGAGACGGGTAATTCCACTAGTCACTAGTCTATCACAATACTTGCACTTCATTTGGTGCCTAGTACCACCAACCCTCTCACAATGTTGCCATCCAATATCCTCACTTATTTGTTGTTGGCCAGACCCAGACATTTCTTTAGGTTTAGGTAGATACTAGATAATTGGATATGAGTACTATGAGTGTATGTTTGTATGATCTATGCTAATAAAGATGATTTTATGTTCTAACTAAACCCTAAGAAGCTCCAAGGCAAAACCTGTCCAATATAACCAAATAAAAACATAAAGTCACTAATTCGAAAATAGAAAAAAAATTATAAAATAACACCACAAATCTGTAAAATGCACATTAACATGTTCTACTATAATTAACACATCAAATTCTATGATTAAATCAGTAAACTATTCATTAAAAAATGATTTTTCGAATTTAGAAAAAAATGGCCAAAATTAATTCGTAAATAGAAAAAAAAAATATAAAATTGCACCCCAAATCTGTAAAATGCACATTAACATGTTCTACTATGATTAACACATCATATGTCATGATTAAAACAACAAAACAACCATTAAAAATTGATTTTTCAAATTTTAAAAAAAGGGCCAAAATTCATGTGTAAATAGAAAAAAATATAAAATGACACCCAAATCTGTAAAATGTATATTAAAATGTCCTACTATGATTAACACATTATATGACATGATTAAAACAACAAAACTACCATTAAAAATTGATTTTTCGAATTTTAAAAAAAGGGGCCAAAATTCATGCATAAATAGAAAAAAATATTTAAAAAATATTAAATGGCACCCCAAATCTGTAAAATGTACATTAAAATGTCCTACTATGATTAACACATCATATGACATGATTAAAACAACAAAACAACCATTAAAAATTGATTTTTCGAATTTTTAAAAACAGGGCCAAAATTCATGCGTAAATAGAAAAAAATATAAAATGGCACCCCAAATTTGTAAAATGCACATTAACATGTTCTACTATGATTAACACATCATATGGCATGATTAAAACAGCAAAACAACCATTAAAAATTGATTTTTCGAATTTTAAAAAAAAAGGGCAAAAATTCATGTGTAAATAGTAAAAGATAGAAAAAAATATAAAATGGCACCCCAAATCTGTAAAATGCACATTAACATGTGCTACTATGATTAACACATCATATGGCATGATTAAAACAGCAAAACGACTATTAAAAATTAATTTTTTGAATTTTTAAAAAAAGGGTCAAAATTCATGCGTAAATAGAAAAAAATATAAAATGGCACTCCAAATCTGTAAAATGCACATTAACATGTGCTACTATGATTAACACATCATATGGCATGATTAAAACAACAAAACAACCATTAAAAATTGATTTTTCAAATTTTTTAAAAAAAGGGCAAAAATTCATGCGTAAATAGAAAAAAAAATAAAAAATATTAAATGGCACCCCAAATCTGTAAAATGCACATTAACATGTTCTACTATGATTAACACATCATATGACATGATTAAAACAACAAAACATATTAAAAAAAGTATAAATACCTATTTTTGACGAATTTCTGAAAAATGGCCCACCGAGCTTTGATTCAACCAAATCCGTTTATTAAAGTGTTTTTATCTCAAATACCCAGTCAAGGTTGGTCGAAATTAGTGAAGGAGTGAGAAACAGTTTGAAAGCAAGAAGTTAAAAAAAACAGCAAAAACGGAGCTTAAAATGGAAAAAAAAAAGGTACCGTTTTTCGACTGTTACGGGCGGGCCGTTACGGACTTACGGGTAAGTAAGGGCCGTTACGCCTGTAACGAGCCCATATCGGCTGATACGGGTACAAAAAATTGAAACGGTCGATACAACCCCGAAACGCGTAACGGTCACCCCTGTTATCGTTACGTATCGGCCGTTACGGCCGATACGTAACCGTTTTGACATACTAGGATCTAAATAGACAACTAAATTTTATGTGCGGTTGAGCCACATGCAGCACAGATCCGATATCCTTATACATAGTGTGCTCATATTGTTTGTAGGATTCAAACAACATTGCATAAATGTCATTATGATCTTAATTTTCTTTGATGATCAAATCATACTTTCAATGTTTAATTTTAATCCTTAAATTTGAATGTTACTGGGTTCTCTTATTGGACCCTTCCATATGCTCTTTACATGTAACTACAGTAACTTGCTTTTGTTACTGAAGATGAAGATTGATTATTAGCAGCAGATTGTGGTTGAAAAAGATGATGATTACTCAAGTTGTCCAAATTATGCTTTCCTAGCCAGATAAAATGTAAACAACTAATAATTGTGTTTGCAGTTGAGCCATATGCATCATTGATCTCATGTCCAGTGTTCAACGTATCGGTATCGCTACAAGTTTCGTTAACCAGGGATACGGAACCGGAAATGCGAAGAAACATGGGGAAAATGGTGGAATTTTCAACGAAACTTCAAGAGATGTTAAAATGTATATATTTGCATATTTAGAAATTAAAAATAAAAATTGCAAAAAGAATGCATACATAACAAATTTCCATTTAATGGGGCCTTAAAAGCATGTGTTGTTGTAAGAAATCGGTCCAACCATCCCATCCGGCCTATTTAATTATCCAACCTTCCAACCAAACATCCATTGATATTGCAACAACACATGATATTTCACCAAGAAATCATCATCAATTAGGAAGGAAATGAAAGATTGTGGTCTCAATATCGCGCATGTTACGATATTAATAATATCGAGATATTATCAATGAAGAATTGAACATTATATACAACCATGTGTCCATAAAAAGAAATTGAAATAAAAATTTACTATTAAAATATCGTTAATACACTTATGATACAAGCATTACCGAGAATATATATAGTCGAAAATATTGGCGATACATTGGCAATATTGATGCATTGGCAATACAAGCGACACTTAGAATTTACATAATTGAAAATATTGGTGATTAAATTAACGATATTGATACGTTGATGATACTTAGCGATAGATTTCTCATACCTAGACTTTCTGATACTACCAGCATTAATGGTATCGCTACCAGTGTTATCGGTATCGCTGAGCCGGAGATAAAGAAAATATCGGAGATAAAGAAAATATCGGAGATAATTCGAACACTGCTCGTCCATATTCCCAACGTGCCATATCTGAAATGTGTAACCTCTAGGAGTTTGTAGGTTCTGGACAACATTGCCCAAATATCATTGTGATCTTAATTTGCTTTCCTGATCAAATCATAATTCCAATGTTTTGTTTTCAAACTTAAATCACAATCTTTTATGTTGAATGTCTTTTTTGAATATTACGGGGTTCTATTATAGGATGTACCCTTCCATATGCTTTTGACGTGTAACTTGCTTTTGTTACAAAAGATGAAGATTGATTATTGGTAGAAGATTGTGGTTGAAGAAGATGATGATTACTCAAGTCGGTCGGCGAAATCATGCTTACCTAGTCTAACTTAGTTTCTAAATCTTATTTTGAAGTATTCACATGTCAATCGTTTTGTGGCTCCTTGACTCTTCAATTCTTAAAGTTAGTATTTGTTTACTTTTTTTCATGCTTTGATCCTGCTCTTTAAATGATTTTAGTGACTTTATTCTAACATTTTCTTAGAAAAGGTGTATGTGTAAACACTAGATTTTTATATTTTAAGAATATATAGTTTTGGGAATTTACAAAAAGCCACATAATTAATATGGAACTTACATTCTGGTGCCTTCTTTAAAAAGGTTTTCAAACATCTACCTCATTAATTGATATAATTATGATTCCACCGCCTTTCATCATCTTCCGTCACGACCACATGCGACCAAATGGGTGGGTTGCTCGGGTGGGCCTCACCATGATGTTTATGAAAAATTCACCCTGGCCTCCAGATGTGTCACCCCATGTTAGGCCAAGGGCCCAAAAATCTTCTTCATCCGTGATTCAAGTGGACCACATGATTGGAAACAGTGTACAAGGGAATGCTTCTCCTCCAAATTGTTTCTATTAATGTGGCCCGCGTGAATTATGTATGGTTATGTTTTTTGGGCCATAGGCCTAAATCTTTGTGTGGAATCTAATGGTTGGAGTGGTTTCATATAATTATCATGGTGGGCCCTGTAGAATTCAAGGGTGGACATCCGTCTCCCCACCGTTTCCTTTGGTGTGGCCCAACAGAATCACAGGTCAACCTGGTTCTTGTTTTTTTTTTTTTTTTTTGGTGAATCTAGGCCAAATATGGAGCTAAATATCTAATGGTTAGTGTGGATCTTACATAAACATCAGGGTGGGCCTTGTCTAAATCAAGAGTCCGCCTTCCATACAATTTCCTTTTTAAAAATAATCTCTGTACAGTTGTAGAGGGTAATGGGGGATTATTTTTTTAGCAGGTCCCACCTTGTTGTATATGGGAAATCCACTCCGACCATTTGATGTGTAATCCCATTTTGGGTGCAGAGCTAAAAAATCTGGCTGACTTGTAATTCAGGTAGGCCACCAAAGAAAACAATTCTAAAAGTGACGGATCCCCTTGATTTTTACAGTGCCCACCGTGATGATTATGTGAAATCCACTCCAACCATTATATTCCACACCAAAATTTAGGCTTGGGCCCTAAATATCAGGCCCATCCACGATTCAGGTGGGCCATACCAAGAGAAACAGTTTGGAGGGCGAACATTGCCCTGCACACTGTTTCCAATCATGTGGTCCACCTGAATCATGGATGGGGGTTATTTTTGGGTCCTTGGCCTAACATAAGGTGATTTCATATAAACATCATGTTGGGGCCCACCCAAGCAGCTAATCCATTCGCTTACACGCCCACCCAATTGGCCGTTAAACAAATGTAACAGAAGGTAGTGGAATGATAATTATATCGATTAATGAGGCAGCATTTTGAAAACTTTTTTGAAAAAGGTACTGGGATGTAAATTCCATATTAATTAGGTAGTTTTTTGTAAAGTTCCCTATAGTTTTTAACAAAAGGGGAGGCAACTCATGGGCCCCGATGCTTCTCTCTCTACCTCTCCCCTTCTCCTCTCTGCTTTCTTTCTCTCCTTTTCTTTCCTTACGTGCCTCAAACCCTAACCATAGCCAAGATTAACCACTCCTAGCTAAATCCAACCAAATCTCCCTGATTCATCCCTAAATTCTTCCCAATTCCCTTGTTTATACTCTTGTATTGTTTAGTTTTTCTAATGAGCATACAAAGAGAATAAAAAAGTATGATGGCCTAAGATATTAGATGAATATGGGAGATACCTGCCGTGCTAATTGAAGACTTCTAAAATAATAATAATAATAATAATTTGATATAAAGCAAAAGGGATTTATAGAAGAACTAAAAGTTAACTCTCTACTAGGGATGATACTAATTCTTGAACAACGTCGGCAAAGACCAACACCCTTTTAGAGGGTTGAAAATCTCGTCTCCCATGCTGATAATTTCCCCTGAAACCGCTGATTTGTTTTCTCACCTACCTCCTTCAGAAACGACGTTTCCTTTCCCTCTTTTTTGTCGATGAAAGGTTTCGATGTACGTGCTGCTTTTTTGAACAAGAAATGCTTTTGATACTCTAGTAGAGTGTGGTGGATGATATGCATGCACTTAAAATATATATATTCTGAATAAGCAATTCAATTAAACCATGTAAATTATGTGTACTGGTTCAGATGTATCATTAACCAAACATTATGCTTATTTGATTATCTAACTATCAAATTGGTGGACATTTATTGGATGGTTAAAAATGAAAGTATCCAATGGTCTTATTCAACAATCAAGTGTCCATGAATCAAAGGTTAGGATTTTTTGACCATCTGGTTTTTGGCCTGCAACTTAGAAACAGTGGGTCCCAAAATTTAGTCAGTTTAATTCAAGTTGATATATGCCTGGTGTACCATTTGTAATTGTCTGTGTATCAAGAGTCATGCGCTGCTTCCAGAGTATCAACTCCCCTTTCTAAACATACTGGTGTAGCTGATGGAGGTAGGGGGTAGGGTCACTTTCACCAACTGAGAGCTACGTGGGGCCCATCATGTATTTCGTGTAAAATCCATTCTGCCTATCAGATGCACCCCTTAGGGCCTGTTTGGATCAGAAGTTGCTTAAGATAAGCTACTTGTAAGATAAGCTACTTATTCCACAAGTAGCTTATCTTAGTTTCTACTTATTCTGCCTATCAGCTTCTCCTCTCTTTCATTTCTCCTTATGCCTCACTTCAGCAACTTATGAAAAGTAGAAAAGCTAAAAAAATTAACTGAAGTGATTTTGTACTTTTAAGTAAAAAATTACTTATAACTAATCATAAACCAAACATACTTATCTGAAATAAGTCACTATCTACTGCTGTAAGTAGAAAAAGTGACTTATTTGGTATCCAAACAGGCCCTTAGTGTTAGTCACTGAGGCAAAAAATTAGCCTGAACTACAACCCAGGTGGACCACACCACAGGTTACAATGGGAGAAAATGGCTTTCATAGGTATGTTTCCACATGTTGTCTAGATGACATCCAACCCGTTAATCCAGTGACCCTCATTGCAGTGAACAGACACTCCAAAACTCAGCCTTATTCAAATCTCAGGCAGGCTTCACAACATGAAATTAAAAGGTTTTAGATGTGATTTTAAATATTCCACATGGTATGGCTTTGATGACTTTTGGATCAGGCCAAATTTCAGGCTGTACAATGAACTTGTGAAACCTCACATTGAATTTCACACTCGAGAAAATATTATTTTGTCAACTCCTGGGAAATTGTTGTTGATAAACAAACATGGGAAATAGTATTTCCTTTCCCACGCTTTCTCGGAATAAGGTTCTCAGGAAATATTCTCTCATTTCCATGCTTTCCACAAATCCAAACAGGCCTGTAGATTATACAGATTTAAACAAATATGAGATGTGGGCTGAAAGATTGAGTTACAAAAATATAAAGATAACTGCAATCTGGGAATAATAAATGTAAATGGTATTAAACATTAGTTGAATGCAAAAGGTACACTAAAGGGGCTCGTGAAAATTTCAGTAAATAACGATTCTCTAATTCAAGTTGATACTAACAATATTATGAGTTTCCAGCAAAACTGAAAATTTGCGAAATCGTCTGTAATGGATTAAATAAATGTATAATATATGAATGAAGTTTAAAGATTTCTCAAATATGAATAATCAATGACATTCACATGTGAGATTTTGAATCTCAATAGATCGGAGTGAAGCTATACAGTTAAAAAATTTATTGAATGAATCTAAAGCTAGGGTGAAAACTGGGGTAAAGAGAAATTGATACTATCGATATTAACAACAGTAATGATTCTCTAACTCACTTCGATACTAACCATATTATGAGAGTAGCAAAAGTGAACTTTAACAAATTGCAACATTATGAATATCCAGCTATATAAAACCTCAGCAAAGCATGTTGATTCAAGGGTTTTAAATGAATTTTCCAATCATAAATTGAAACAGTCTATAAAAGTAAAATCATGCAAATAGATTGTGGAGATATTAAAGTCTATATGGGATGCAATTAATGTATAATACATGAATGTAGTTTAAAGATTACTCAATTCCACAGAAACAATACTTAATCAAATATATTCACACATGAGACTTTGAATCTCAATGGATCGGAGGTGGGAATATACATTTAAAAAAATTGTTTGAATGAAGCTGAAGCTAGGATGAAAATTGGGGTAAAAAAAGTAATTGGGTTTAAGTTTCTTTCTTTTTAAAGTTAATCTCAATTATTGGCATTTGAATTTAATACTTGAATTAAATTAAGATTTACAAATAGGCGATTAATATCAACAAAATGGATAAAAGAATCAACAATTAGGTTAGGTGTTCAGAACTTGTGTTAGACTACGAGTTTGGAACTTGGATTAAACTAAGTTTTCAATTGATTATAATTAGGCTTTTAAAATCAATGGCTTAGTTCCAAGTTGATGAGGACATGGGACTACCTAATGTTGATAGATCGGGCTGATATACTTGCTGAGGAGTTTCGGGATAGATTAGAGTATCGAAAAGGGCCCAAATATCTTCCATAATTGGCCAAATCTGTAGACCCTCCAATGGACCACACATTGTGGCACTCATGCTACACTTTTCCATCCACAAAAGGGTATTTTGGTGGCATTTTCCATCAGTTACGATTTTGTTTTTGTTTTTTCCTTTTTTTTTAAAAACAAATTTTAGTTTATTTTTGCTTGCCTACCTCTCACTTAACTAGATAGGGGTATTTTAATATTTTCCTTTAAAATAAGATTGTAGAGTTGCAATTATAATATCTAGCCCATAGCTTTATGCATGATGTAAGGGCCAAATTAGTGCTATGGCCTCTCCTTTGTTTCCCTTCATATAAAAACTCAAAAAACAGAAAATGTCCAGCAGCTTTTGGGATTTTTTATTTTTTATTTTTTTCTTCTCTACTAGTCTTGGGCTGGAGTTTGTGCAATTGCATGTTTTCACATGTGGGGTGTATGATCTAAGCCATCAAAACTGGTGAGAGCTTTGATTATTCGCTGATTATTGCAGTGTTTTTCTTTTCTTTTCTTTTCATGTGGAAGAATCTCTATTTTTTGGATTGGGTGTGTTTGGGCATGATTTAGTTCTATAGTTTGATATAATTGTGTACAGTTAACAATTCTCATTTGTTAGCTACACCACAAGTCAATTTGATAGATCGAACTAGTAGTTTTTTCTTTTTTGAGAGACAGATTGAACTTATAGTTGAATTCAATTTATTATGAATTAAGAATCAAGAACTAAACAATTAAATGTAAATTATTTTTAATACGAAATATGATTAAGAACCAATTAAACAAGTTTTGAACCTTGAATTAAAGCCTCAAATCTTTTTATTATGACTTGGGCGATAGTGTACAATCCTTCTAGTGGCAATAGGATAAGTAAGTAGATAAAAATTAAATGGAACAGAGATACAATACTTAGATTAAACCAATAAAAGATGAGTAGAAATTAACGAGTAGATGGGTTAATAAGAAGCTTCCCTGGATTCATCGAATTGGGATTCTTTCCTTGCCGTTTGTTAATCTGAAGGTAGCTCTGAAGAATTTCCTACATGTTGGAAGTTGAGTTGGTTGCGAAATCCTGTGGAAAGAGCCAAAGACCCTTTGAGGATGCCACTGCATGTTGGGTTGCCCTGATGGTGATTGGTCGTATGAAAATACGAGAAAATGCTAAGAAAAATAAACAAAAGAGAGATTTGGAGGGAATATCTTTTTTATGAGAATGCGAGCTTGATTAAATACAATAGAAAGATAAGTGAACAGATATAGGATTTTTGCTGCTTGAAGAAAATGCATTAGAAATTATATGAGATGATTTGGTGTAGATGATTCCTACGCTAGGGATGCTACTAGGTTTTTAAAAAAAAGAAGAAGAGCAATTTAAGAGCATAATTTGGGGGGAAATGGTAGGATAATAGAGATTTGGGAGGGATTTAGGATCTGTTTTAGGAAAATGGAGGATGTTGGGGTGGTTTCAGGTAGGGTTTTCTTGTGGGATTAGGGGATTTTGTGTAAGTAGGGTTTTGGGAAGGATTTGGAGAGAATCGGTGGGGTTCAGTTGGATTTGGATAGATTTGGGTTAAACTTCGCTAGGATTAGGGTTTGGGGAAAGGTAGATAAGGAAGAAAAGGAGAGGGAGGAAGGGACAACAAAATTTTCTAAGAAAAGGTGTGCATGGGAACCGATGGAATCACTTAAATCTTTGTTGGGAAAACAATATCATTGAATGTGTTAAAAAAAAGGAAAAAAAGTGCTGACTGGCTCATTGGCGAATTATGCTTGTGAAAGGGGACCTTTCATCAATTTGTTTCTCTTCCTGACTTGAGTAGGTTGGCTATTTGTTTTGACAAAATGGGGCTGCCTTGTATAGGGGCCTTGTGTTGGTAGTATTGTTTCTGTTGCTTGTTACCGCGGGTGCTCCACAAATATCTCTAGTGGCTGTAATTTCTTAAGTCTTCCTGATTATTGGACTGATAGGGGACCTATTGGAGAATCTAGAAATGGAATCAATCATCAAAAGTGCTATGTATTCAGATTGATATGCTTAAGCCTCTATGTCATTTTTGGTGCTTGGTGAGATTTCCTAACCATGATTGTAACCAAATGCAAAGTGTGTTACTGTTGAAATTTGTAGCCTAGAAAGTCATGTTCGGTTGTAACCCTTAATTGTCATGACACTATGGTTTTACGACATATCTTGTAGTAGTAATAACAACAACAACAACAACAGCAGCAACAACAACAACAATAATATCACCCATTTCGTTGGCATGCTTATCAAATTCTAAACATGCAAATAAAAAAAATTGATGGTTGTTTTCTACAAATTTGAACTGCCTAAAGAACCCAATGTGAAAACAGGAAACATTTGAAGATTGTCCTTTACTTTCCACAAAATTACATTGCATCCTGACTAAATCTTTGACCTTGCCTTGTTTTCTTCCTTCTTCCTTTCTTCTTTGTTCTTTTTTCTTTTTCCTTAACTTGGTCATCTCTTCTCCTTGTCCATTTCCCATATTGTAGTGTTTCTTTTTCCAAGCACTGGGAAAAACATCTTTCACAGGGACTTGTGAAATTGATATTCAATGGTGTGCCCTCGCGCCACACACGCGATAAATAATAATAAAGAAATAAAAATAAAACTATCCACACGCACAAAATATAGGTTCATTCTTCATAAACATCCACACAATTCTACCTCTTTTTATTATTCTTATAGTGACATCCTTGCTTCCCCATGTTTGCCATACTCATTTTGAACATTGAACCTTGACATCGAGTTCTCGTTTTATTTTTGTGGGTTTGGTTTGTGGGTGATCTTAGTCAGGTACATGTGCATGTCTACTATTGATTTTATTCACTTATGGAGCTAGTATTGCTTTTGATGTTTGGTTAGCCAAAACTGTACATTATCTTTTTATGTTTATTTCATGGACAACCTTTTGTAATTATTATTTCATTCTAATAAAGAATCTTACAGGTGTTGCGAAGTTTGGGTAATCTCATAGCTGGGGATAGTCACACAACTAATGTTGTTCTTGTTCCTGGACATGATTTTACAGGTAAGGAGAACATTGGCTTCTCTTCATAGAATGTGAAACATCTTTTGTAAGATAACCTTTTTTTTTTTTTTTTTTTTTTTTTTGTTGTCATCATCATCAATGCCCCATCCCAACTAATTGGGTCAGTTACATGAATCCTATTATGCCATTTTAAGCCTTCTGTATGAAAGACTAAAATTTATTAAAATAATCAGGAGAAAATAGGGAAAGGAGAGGGTGGATCCAGGCTTGTGTGCGGGCATTGTGTGTAAGTTAGACATTGAGAAGGCTTACAATCATGTCGACTGGAGCTTTCTGGACTACTTGTTGGACATGTTGGGATGTGGCAAAAAATGGAGAGGGTAGATGCGGGCTTGTGTGCAATTCACCTTTTTCTCTATTTCGATCAAGGAGTCCCCAAATGACTTTTTCGAAGCGACCAGCGGCTAAGGTTGGGAGATCATTTGTCTTCATATCTTTTTGTGGTTGTTGGGGAAGCTCTAAGCAGGATGCTCAGCAAGGGTGAAGGTAATGGTCTCATTACGAGGTTCAAAGTGGCTAACAATAGTCTTTCAGTTATGCATCTCCAATATGCAGATGATACCCTTCTTTTTTGCGATGCGAACTTTGCTTCGGTGGACAACCTTCGAAAAATTACGGTTTGCTTAGAGGCAGTTTCAGGTTTGAAATTTCGAAAATGTTAGGAATTCACATTAGTGGCTAGCCTTTTTGGATGTAGGATTGCTGAATTCTTGACAACATATTTAGGTCTCTCGTTGTGCATTGGTAAGCCTCCCATTGATCTTTGGGCTAAGGTTATTGAAAGAATAGAGAGGAAGCTTGCAACTTGGCAGACTCAATATATATCCTATGGAGGTTGATTGACTTTGATCAAGATAGCATTTGCAAATATGCCGATATACTTTCTCTCGCTCTTCAAATGCCCCAAAATAGTCTTGCATAGGTTGGAAAAGATGAGAAGAGATTTCTTTTGGAATGGCTTTATGGAGGGACGGAAGTTTCACCTCAAATGTGAGGAGTGTAAACCTGTTGAATTGGCAGGTGCAGGCATCAAAAGCTTGGAGCACATGAATACATCTCTTCTTGGAAAATGGATTTGGAGGGAAATCAT
The DNA here is from genome assembly GCA_037074715.1 of Magnolia kwangsiensis. NCBI lineage: Eukaryota > Viridiplantae > Streptophyta > Magnoliopsida > Magnoliales > Magnoliaceae > Magnolia > Magnolia kwangsiensis. The sequence continues at coordinate 79,813,580 of CM073578.1, forward strand.
TACAAATATGGGACGGAACATTGCGGGTGGTTCATTTGTCGATCCTCCTTATATAGAGTCTCATCCATTTGGAAGGAAATTGCAGTAACGGAGCACTTCGTGCAAAGAGGGGTGGTTCTCTCTTGGAAATGGGAGTCATATTAGATTCTGGGTGGATATTTGGTGTGGGGAGAGCTTTTTAAGAGCTTTTCCCAAGAGTGGCCCACATTGCTACGACCGATTCATTTTAGTTGCAGATTGTCTTCATTTGTTAGGGTTCCTTTGTTTGGAATAAGCCTTGCCGCATGAATTTGACGGATGCCGGAACAGAAGGACTGGTTAGTTTGTTAGGGCTCCTAAAAATATCTCGTCTTCTTCGTAAGATTCGGATGCCATGGTCTGGAAGCTTCGCTGATCAGGCAAGTTTTCCATTTCATCTCTTTACAATTTGAGTGCCTCAACTGCTAGTCATTGTGACCCGCCTCATCCTTTCCATCACTAGTTTTATGGTGCCCCTCCTCGTGTCGCGGTTTTTGTTTGGCTAGTAGCAAGAAGTAGGATTCTTACCATCGACAACCTTCAAAGAAGATTCCTCACCTTGCCGGATATGTGTTTGATGTGTATGCAAGATGTGGAATCAATTGATCATCACTTCATTCATTGTCTGTATGTGAAGAAGATTTGGGGACTTTATTTTTGATTTGTTTTGCACTTCGTGGGTGATGCCAAATTCAGTGGAGGATCTTCTTTGGGCTTCGCACAGAGGAGGAAAGGGGGAAATCAGAAAAAGCGAGTTGGAGGCTCCATATTATGGCTCTCATGTGGGTTATTTGGGGGGCAAGGAATGCTCTTTGTTTTCGAAATGAATGTTTGTCGATTGAAGGGGCTATCAATAGTATCAAAGGCCTTGCCTCCGAGTGGGCAACCTTGGTTTTCTCAGCCTACATTGGGTTTGGATTTTTTTCATTTCTTTTCCTTGTATTCTTTATTGCCTTTTGGCGCTCTTTCAATAAGAAGTTATTGTTACTTCTCATAAAAAAAGGGGAAAGGAGACTATGGTAACGGATATGAGTTTCTATCGACAAGCAATCATATCATCACTTTATTAACAATAAGAATAGTGGTCATCTCGTAGAGTCTTTAAGTTCGTTGCCAAAAAGATACATCTAAAATGAAAGTTCTAAAATTTCACGAATAATAGTCTTCAATGATGAGAATGCCTACGTCGACTTTTGGTGATTTGTGAAACAGACTTCATAAACCGAACCCTAAATAGCTGGAACAAAGCTATTATGCTGATGATGAATAATAGTCTCTAAGGTAGCTTGTTTAGGAGAGAAGCCCAGTTGATCACATTGGCAAAATCTCATTCCATTATCGAGGTGTCAAAAAATGCAAGGGCCTCATCAAAGAGCCATCACTTTTGCTTCTCTAGTATTTCTTTAATTCCCAATGGATTGAGTAATTCCATTTTGATGTAATCATTTTCGTCCATAGAACACTATCAGTGCCAAAGGCACTTAAGACTTTTTAAAAAAGTTTCTTGAGAGATAATTGAAAATTTATTAAGAATGCAACACCATGTTGGGAAAAGCTGTAGAAGAAAGATTTGCAGACTTTGTTGCTTTTACATAAGAAGATCATTCCGGAACAACTATTTCCACTAAACAAATAACCTCTTCAACTGAAGATCCCTTCTTTTGAAAACAACCATTGTTTTGATTTTTCTTGATAAACCAGAAGATTCCCAACACTACAAGCCTCCAAATAGCTTTTTGAGATTTACCCACCACACCTTTATGCATTGCCCATGAGATTTGGAAGAGGAATGATGTGTTCCCAAACTTTTTGAGTGAAGGGGCAATGGATTAAAAGATGGTCGATTGACTCTGTGTCTCCTATACACATCAAACATATGTTGGGAAGGATGAGGATCTCCTTTGGAGATTGTCTATGGTTAGCACTCTCTTCCTCTCCACAAGCCACACAAAATCTACAATCCTTGGAGGGGCTCCATCAGACCAATGTTGGAAAGGGAAGGACAACAAAGATGACAACTTAGAGATCAATCTATAAAACGATCGCATTGAGAAAACACTGGAGCTGTGGGCTTTCCAAACCATAAACTCTTCTTCAAAAAGCGAAGGCATGGAAAGCAAGCTTCAAATGATTGAGAAGGTGAAGAAACTCCTCAATTACTCTTCCAACATATTACTTTGGTAAGGAGACCAAACAATAGACCCTCCACCTATGGAATAACATTTATTGACAAGAATAAAATGGTCTAAGGCAAGGCTATCAAGACTCTGGAATGTATCTTGTAATGACCCGTACTCGCACCAAATGTCCACCCTAAGACGAATGCGATTCCCCTTTCAAGGAGAAAAGGAGATTCCTCCCCGAAACAATTGCTCAGTGGACATAATCGCCTTCCAAACATGGGAAAGCGTGGTAGAGAGAGGAAGGTTTTATGTGCCAATCACTCGACTGAGTGCCGTATTTGGAAACTTAGAGTTCCCTCCATAATTTGCGCACCTATGAACCAAATCTAAGGCAATTTTCAAACCGACTCCTCCCTCGTTAAGCAGCTTGCAAACTTTATCCCGTATGAGTAAATTAAAGTTCCTCTTTTCCTCAGCCCCTTTTCACAAGAAGTTTCTTCTCAATTTATTGAGTCCAATGTTTTTGGTAGCGTTGTAGCATAGCGAAAACGTTACGTAGCGTAACTTCCTGGTAGCATAAGCTACAGGGTATGTAGCGTAGCGTAGATAGTGTAAGCTACCTGAAATCTCATTTTTTTAGTGGTTTTTCTATGTTAGTTTAGCACCTGTTTTAAAATGGTGATGTCTTATACCTATGACACGTGGCACTACATTAAACTAATATGGGCCATCCAAATTGTGGTCCATATTGTGGATAGAGCACTTAAATCAATCCGGACCATCCAAATTGTGGTCCATATTGTGGATAGAGCACTTAAATCAATCTGGACCATCCAAATTGTGGTCTATATCATGAATTTGTGATGTTTCAATAAATGGAAAAAAAGAGGCCACACTTAGAGATGTCTAAAGGTAGAGAGAGAGAGAGAGAGATTTCGCATGGAAAAAAGTGGTTGATGATCCAGATTCGTAGTCAAGAACTCATAGAAATTATGCATTTCGTAAATCTTATCATATTTTCTATTATTTTAGTTAAAAAATATTAAGGATTGTGTAGGTTACACTACATGCTATAGAGGGCCAAACGCCATGCTGTACACTACACACTATTTAAAACATTGATTGTGTCTATTTAAAACCAATTTTTTGCATTTGAAGAGAGACACTAAATAAATTGGCATGTTTAAAAAGGCCGCTTTGATAGGAGTTCGCTAACCTCCTAAAGAAATATAATGACGCTTCCAAGATGACAACTTCCTCTCAATTCTATCAATAACCACTTGCTCTAAAAGCTCGAACTGTTAGATCATGGTGAATCAATCCCTATATCTCATAGCCCAGGCCCCACATCTCATGGGTTAGGACCTCGGCTGAACCCCCCTCATGGGCCCCAAATCACATGGGCTGCCCACCCTAAGTGTGTCCTCGCATCCCACGGGCTACCCCACTCGAGCCCGGTGTGAAATACGCATTAATCACCCTCGGTGAGAAGTCTTGAACATGAGACTTACTCCATAGGCCCCAAATTACATGGGTCACCCACCTCGAGTGTGTCCGCCCATCCCATGGGCTACCCCACTCGAGCACGGTATGAACATGCCCCTGCATTAATCACCCCCGGTGAGGAGTCTCGAACATGAGACCTCTCGCTCTGATACCAATTTGATGTAGGACAATTAACCACTTGCTCTAAAAGCTCGAACTGTTAGAGCATGGCGAATCAATCCCTTTATCTCATAGCCCAGGCGCCACATCTCATGGGTTAGGACCTTGGCCAAACCCCCCCCCCCCCCCCCCCCCCCCGTGGGCCCCAAATCACATAGGCCGCCCACCCCGAGTGTGTCACCACATCCCACGGGCTACCCCACTTGAGCCCGGTGTGAAATGAGCATTAATCACCCCCGGTGAGGAGTCTCAAATACAAGACCTATCCCATGGGCCCCAAATCATATGGGTCACCCGCCCTAAGTGTGTCCCTGCATTCCATAGGCTACCCCACTTGAGCCCGATGTGAAAATGCCCCTACATTACTTTTCAATGCAAAGGGGCAACCTAAGATATGAAGAAGGGAAAACACCATGTTTGCAACCAGAAACATTTTCCAACTGAAGAAGCTCTTCGCGGTGCACCTAGAAACATTTTCCAACTGAAGAAGCTCTTTGCGGTCCACATGAATTCCCAACATTTTGTGTTTAAAAACATTAACATTTAGGATTTGGGCCTTAAAGAGGAGTGTGGTCTCATCTGTTTACCACCGAGCCATGGGTTAAAACACCCACCCACCTACCCACACCCACACACCACTAAATACAATTTCCAACACCAATTTTGAGGCACACACCATCAAAGAAAACGTGACCACCCGAGACAGGACAAGCAACCGAAATTGAATTTCTAGTAACTGTCTTTCTGATTACCTCGAAGCTGTCTGATGACTAGAGATTTATCGTATGTTAAACAAAGAATAAGTCTTGAATAGGACTAGGGTCCAGAATCATCCCAAGTTAGTAGAGAACGGGAAACTAGATTTAGTAGTACTAATGCATAATAAGTGCTGCAAAACCGAACTTCCGTTGACCTTTTGCAATATAAAAGAATAAAATGGAAACCCGGGTCGAACAGATGCAACACAACTGATGCAAGACAATTAACCACTTTCTCTAAAAGGTCGAACTGATAGAGCATAGCGAATCAATCCCTTTATCTCATAGCCTAGGCCTCACGTCCCATGGGTTAGGACCTTGGCCTAACCCCTCATCGTGGGCCCCACTTCACATGGGTTCTGCTTCACACGAGTCACCTGCTTCACACGGGTGGGGCCCGCCGCATACGAGTTACCCGCCTCACACAGGCTGCCCACCTCGCTTGAGGTGTCTCCAACACGAGACCTCCTACTATAATACCAATTTGATGCAAGACAATTAACTACTTGCTCTAAAGCTCGAACTGATAGAGCATGGCGAATTAATCCTTTTATCTCATAGCCCATGCCCCACATCTCATGGGTTAGGACCTCAATCGAACCTCCCTCATGGACCCCACTTCACATGGGCCACCCGCACACACGGATAGGGCTTGCCTCACACGAGCCACCCGCCTCATGCGGGCCGCTCACTCCAAGTGTTCCCTAGCATCCCACAGGCCACTCCACTCGAGCCCGGTGTGAAAATGCTCCCACATTAATCACCCCCAGTGAGGAGTCTCGAACACGAGACCTCCCGCTCTGATACCAATTTGATGCAGGACAATTGACCACTTGCTCTAAAAGCTCAAACTAATAGAGCATGGTGAATCAATCCCTTTATCTCATAGCCCAAGCCCCAAATCCATGGTTTTGGTGCTCAGCCGAACCCTCGTCTTAGGCCCCAAATCCATGGGTTCTGCCTTCTCGCGGGCCCCAAATCTATGGGTTCCTGATGTAGGACAATTAAGCACTTGCTCTAAAAGCTCGAATTGATAGATCATGACAAATTAATCCCTTTATCGCATAGTCGTCGTGCCCCAAATCCATGGGTTCTGCTCCCTCGTGAGCCCCAAATTCATGGGTTCTGCCTCACACGGCCACCTGCCTCACATGGGCTCTAAATCCATAGATTTCGCGGGCCGCCCGCCCTGAGTGTGCCCCTGCATTAACAACCCAAAGCCTGAATTCCAGATTAGTGCTTCAAGCATTTCTAGAACAGTACCTTGAACTCCACACTATATTCATTATGCGATCTCTAGCTTGAAATCTTAGGTAACAAAAAAAGTGGAAAGCACAATGAGATTAACTGGGAAGATGCTCTGCACGGACTTCGCGTGGAGTCACAACATTAGAGAACTGGGAGAATTGCAATTCTAGGTAGGGGTTTATTTCAATTCCAGAAATAAAGAAAATAAAGAGTTATTCCATCAAACTATATACATGATCTCTAACATCATGATCAAACATGAACATGCATCTAGCCACCGATCCAACACAAGCACAGGAGATCCAAAGAAGTGCCCTAGACACTCCTTTTTAACTGTGGAGTCCACAATTCTAACCTAGTTGGCCTTTCCTGTGGGGCCTTGATCATATTTTCCTTATTTCTTTTGGTTGGTTCCATAATTAGTTTCCTTGTATCTATAAATGTGCTCAATAATTCAGGGGTTTTAACTTTTAAGTCTAAGTTGATGTTTAACTGGCTTTGTAAGTAAGATACCTATTTTAGATTATATGTTGCTTTCTAGAACTATGTGAAAAGGCTTCTACAGATGACCATAAACATGGGTTAGAAACATGATTTATTGATGGAATAGAAGTTTCTCCTTGAGGCGTCCATATTGCTAGTTCTAGATTCTAGAATAGTGATTCTGCTCTCATTTCTTCTAGTTTCACCTTTTTATTCAAATTCCGTTTTTTTCTTTAATTGCATGGATCATGGAGATCTAATTTGGGATTCAGATCTTGAATGCATGTTCTAGAATTGATTTTCTTTATCTTGGGTTCTATTTTTGCTTCATTTTGTGTCAATTTTGGTAGCAAGACAAGTTTGCTCGTTTGTAATTTGTTTGGTATTTAACTGGGAACGCAATTTTCTTTCAAGATCTTTCTGCACCTAAACCCTACTCAATTGATACCCATTGGATCCCAAAAACCCCAACCCAATTTCGAAAATCTATCCAAACTCCAGCTGCACACTATTTTCCTCATCTCAATTTTAATCTATAGCCTAAGGCTAGCCCCAAATTCAGACTGCAGTCTATATACTATAGCATTGATCGTAGCCTATCAAATCATTCATGAACGCTGACTGTATGTAAACATCTCAGCCTAAACCCTATCTAGAATCTATTACGTAGATCCAATTTTTTTGCTGCAGCATATGTATAAACAAAACTCCGAGCAGCACATTGGGTCCTTACCAAAATCTCACCTTAAAGCCTAATCTTAAACTTAAAAGGCTCAACCAAAGCTAATCTCAATCCAAAATCTCAGACCGTAAGTCATCATCAATATACATCATCAAAACCCACAATAGTGATCTGTCTCAACTTCATCCAGTAGCTACAGTCCATAAGCAGTCCAATTTGCTAAGCCTCATTCCTGATTCATTCTTGTTTTCACCAGTCCGGAAAATGATCCAATTCTCAAAATCCCAGCACATTCTTTCAACAATTGTCCCTAAAGTAGGCCCTAATTTCTTCCATTTTCAGCAATAACCTGTTCACAATCCAACCTCACACCAACCGTTAGGGCCTGTTTGGATGCCTGTTAAGTTCTTTTAAGTTGTGACTTACCTGTAAGTCACTTACAGGTGAAAGTTACATATAGGTAACCTGTTTGGATGTAAGTTGTAAGTCACTTACAGGTAAGTTAGTTTTTCTGTTTCGATAACCTGTAAATCAGTTACAGGTAGAAAGATGTATATTCACATCGAGCAGAACTTAGATTGGGGAATCGTTCTAAAATGTTATAATCATATAAAAAAAACATGGGATCAAATATGTTATTTTGTTAAGCCCATCAAGATGAATATTTGATATAATTATTAAGCTAAACCAATCATCAAGTGGGCCATAAAAGTGGGCCCACGAATTTAAAATATCTATAATATGGAGTAATAACTCAATTTAAGCATTGAGAATAAACTTAAAAACATTAATAGAAGATATAATAATTAAATTACATTACCAATGTCTTCTTTAACTATAGAAATTACATTTAAAACTTTTCATTTGGGAATCATCCTCTCCAACCATTCATTCCTTTGAACAGGACTTACATGATCAAGGAAAGTAGAAGCAAAATGTGGTCTTTCCGCAAGAAATGTGTAGGCCCTATACATCATGTCAGAATCAATGGTTATCATATTCTCCAACTCGTCTCATAGTCTTCTTGCTGTTTTAGTTTTGAATGAAACATATTCATCCATTGTTTCCTGCATGCGTTCAAACTTTTCAATAACAGTTGATGCAATAGAGGCATTCTTCTTCTTCTTTAATGGCCTTGGAGCAGAGTTTCTCACATCCCTTTGACTGCTTCCTTCGCCATATTGATATTGACCTTATGTTCCGTCGGAATATGCATCATCGGGTGGTGCAAATTGTGTATATCATCCAGAGGGGTATGAGGACAATGGAATGTCATCCATGTAATGAGATGAATGGAGGACTTTTTCCTCAAGATCGGCTGTAGTTCGTGCTGCATTCCCAATAGCAGAATCATCCCCACATATAATATCAAACTGAGCTAGCAGTAGGAATGGCTTGTTTCTGATATGAATAGCTTTAGGTTTTGCCTATAAAACAAATGGAATTTAGTTAGTTTTCACTGTATATGAAAACTGTATATGAATGATTTCAAGTTTTGAATGAACTTCACCTTGATAAATTTATCCCAAATGTTTGGTTTAGTAGTAATACATTTCCTTTCTTCATCCCAACCGAAGCCACTTTTGCCAAGTGCAAGCTTTGCCAAGTTATATTTCTTTATAAGCGTTCGTAACTGATTCCTACACTTTTCTCCATCCACTTGCACTGAAAATGTCTCCATCACAATTTTTGCTACTTTATTCATACTAGCTTCTCGAAAAGCGTTGTTAGATTTTTTTTCCTAGCGATACTTCCTCAACTAAGGCGTTTGCTATACATTCATCCAAGTATGATGTCCAGTTAATTTGTGCCTTTCAGCCACTGCTTCTTGCCTTCGTATTTCGTGACATACCTTAAAACATTATACATTTAAACATTACAAATTTGTAAACCCACATAAGATGTAGAAATATTATATAAATTGCAAATAGATGTAGAAATATTATATCAATTGCAATAATCTTTCTATAAGCATCCACATTCTAAAAAAATATATTTTTTATAATTAACTAATTGATGTTCTGTTTTGACTTATATGATTTCCACATAGCTGACGCAAGTCCAAGTCGAAATTCCCTCCATCTTTGTTTTTCCCTCCTAGAAGCCGCAGACTCATTTCTGAAGTCGCATTCATTCTCCTCCTCACTACTCTCATTACCTTCATCTTCATGCATCTCACTTTCATTTTCACCATCACCGATATCATTGTTATTTTCAAAATCAAGCTCTTGATCACGTTTCTCATTGATAATATGATTATGTAAGATACAACATGCAGCGACTATATTGATTTGTGTATTTAAAGGATAGCCTGAAGTAATCTTCAATATGGGAAATCGTGCCTTCAATACTCCAAAAGCACGTTCTATAGCATTCTGCAATGAGGAATGACGAAGATTAAATAACTCTTCCTTTGTCCTAAGTTGACAACCTTGCCTAAATTCTTTTAAATGATATCGAACGCCACAGAATGATGCTAAAAAGCTTGGCGCATTCAAAACCAGCATTTACTAAGTAATATTTGCCTATAAAAAAACACACCTTAAAAGTCATGTAAATGCAATCTATTTATTAATAAATAAATACATATTTATATGTCTACTTAGATTGGTATCTGCTGGGACAATCAACTTGTGTTGTCGGTTAAGAGCGTCTGCTAGCATTTGTGAATCTGATGTCGATCCCTCCCACCCCGCTAGTACATATTGAAATGTTAAATCAAAAGAGCAGCTTGCTAACACATTTTGGGAAATAAATTCCTTTTGATTACGCCACTTGGCTTGCTCTTTTATATCGATCATCGCTGGAATATGTGAGCGGTCTATGGCTCCAACACAATCTTTAAAGTATGGGAAAAACCTCGTATTATTCATTATTTCAGGTGGTATACCATTTCTGGGTGGTTATATAATATTGCATTGTAAAAGTACAACTGTATTAAGCATTCTGTTAAAGTGACGACTAATTGTTTCCCCAGAATGGTTAAAATGATGTTGCATGACACGGTTCTTAATAATATGGCTAATTATATGAAGAAAAATTACTAACTCTTCTTCCAGTGATACGCCAAATGTGCCTCGCAGGTTACTCTTTTCTTATATCATATCACGAAGGCTAAAGAAAGCATCTTTGTGCATACGAATATAGTTGAAGCATGTTGGCCCCGGTCCATTAATAATCGCATTCGCAGCCTGTGCACCTGTCCAATTTCATTGATGTTGTTGTGATTCTGCTAACATATTATTTTTATCAAGCCAAATAGTCATTAATGCACAAGCCGTAGTCATTATAGACATCATATGAAAATCCATCTCAGAATCCGAATCCATTTCGCAAATAGATCTAAAAATCAAAGAATACATATATAGTAAGATAAGCTAAAGATTGAAACAAATGATTGGTAAGGTCACAAAGAATAAATAGGATTTATGTACCAGATACATGATGGATTCATGGTTTTTTGATCCAGGCCACTGGTCCATATAAGCGTACTGTGGTTGCTAGCCAAATGATCTTATTTTCTTGTTTCAGTACATCTAAACTGGAACTCATTATTTGGACAGTATAAATTACTTCATTCCAATTGTGCAATTTGATGTAATTTCCAAGGGCCAGCGACCATTTGTCCTAGTGATGTGTAGTTCTTTGCGGGACCTACTCCAAAGTGTACATCAATGGCCCACATTAAACTGAAGAAATGCTATCCATGGTCAGCCTTGCTGCGGCCTATTTATCTGGATTGCTGAACCATAGCTCCAGTTATAGAAATCAAGAATCAAATGTACTGTGGATATTTGCAGTTGAACAGTTATTAATGATCAAGTGAAGAATTGGGATATGGTCCATCTATAGTGGGTCCATTTGAACAATGGCCTTGGTTGCAAGGGCCATAAGAATAAATAGGATTTATGTACTAGATACATGATGGATTCATGGTTTTCTGATCCAGGCTACTGGTCCATATAAGGGAACTGTGGTTGCTGGCCAATGAAAACTTAACTGTAAGCATACGTCCCACCAATCAAATTTCAATGGGCTTTTACTATGAATGGAAATGCCCCACAGTTCATGCAAACTAGAAAATCCAAACCATCTAGAAATGTCAAGCAAGGTGGGCCTGAAATCCCTGATAGAGAAATTGCAGCATATTTTAACATGCCATTTCTTCCTCCATGAAAAACTTGGCAACACAAGCAAGGTGGGCCTAAAATCCTTGATGGAGAAACGGTTGGGCGGAGTGGATATATAACACATTATCAAGGTGGGCCCATGGCAGGGGTAACACCCACTACCGTGCTAGCAGTAATGCAATCAAACTGCGTACTGAGTTGTTGCTATACTTTTTTTATATTAAGTAAATTCAGTTGGGCCCACTGTAAATGTATACGATTTATCCAATCCGTCCATCTATTTTTTCATCTAGATGTAGATGTTGAGCCATAAATTTAAGAATATCCAAAGCTCAAGTGGACCATACCATGGGAAACAGTGGAAATACTGATTTGGACCGTTGAAACCTTTCTAGTGCCCATAGAGATCTTTATTTGTCATCCAACATATTCATAAGATAACAAACACCTGGATGAAGGGAAAAAAAATCATCTTGATCCATAACTTCTATGGCCCCCCAAAAAATTTCAACGGTATATACTCAATTCAAACTATTTCCTATCTTATGGTCCACTTGATCTTTGGATATAGATAATTTTTAGGATTAGGACTTAAAATTAAGTATTAAAATGGGTGGACAGTGTGGATCAAATACATATATCATGGTGGATCCCACAGAGTTTACGCATTACTCAACACGTGATCCCTTAACGCATAATACTCAGCCGTGCACCAGTTGGCAAGAGTTCTTTTGAGAACTCATAATACATGATTTGAGTCCAAAATTTGAACGGTCCACGTTATGCAGAACCCCATGAAACCCCCGTTACCCAACTTTTACTTTGATCTAAAATATTGGAGGGCCATGAAAAAAGAAAACATTTTCCTAACTTCATTTGCATCTCTTTTCTATGGCCCACCAGAGTTTTAAATCAGGGCGCAAATTGGTCCCTAACGTTTTCATGGGATGTTGCATCACATGTCTGTTCGGATTAGAGGCCCATGACATGTGTGAAAAAATGTGCATGTGCGCAGGTGTGCCAGTGTGCCTTATATGGTAACGTTAAACCACTCCCGTTTTCAAAGGAGAAAAAAAGGGTAGATGAAACCTTACCGTTTTAGGAGGAGAAGAGACAGAAGGCATTGCAGCGAGGTTACCAGCAAGAGATTGCAGAGACAGAGAGAGATTGCAGAGAGGGAGGGGGAGAGATTGTAGAGAGGGAGAGAGAGAGAGAGCTTGGGATGGAGAGACGAAACCTGCATTCCCCTTTTTATAGAAGCTTATCAATGATGGTTGTTGGTGTGGTAAATGACGGTTGTTGGTGCAGTAATAATGAAGCTTTGCTGTGGTAATAGTATTGTAGGATGTGGATTGGCTGAACTGCTGCAAGGCTTGCTGGAGTATCTTCAATGGCTGTTGCTTCCTCTTCATTGGCTGGAGCTTCATGGCTATAATGGTGGTTGGTGGGTTGGTGCGTTTCTCCCTCTTCCCCTCTTTTTAAAAATATGACTGTTGAGCCTGTAAGTGATTTACAGGGAAGTGACTTCCCACCCCCGTCCCCCTGCAGTTTTTTGGTAGATTTGCCTGTAAGTGACTTACAGGTTGTAAGTTACTTACAGGTGATTTTTCTCCCCCAAACACCACTTGTGACTTCCCTATAAGTCACTTCCCACTTACCCAACTTATAGGCATCCAAACAGGCCCTTTTTCTAGCCATGCTCCACTCAACCCATCTAAAACCCAGCAGAAAACAATCTCCAAAGAGCCCATTACCCAGTCTTTAAATCAGTCCCTATTCTAGAACAATGCTACCACAAGTTGGTATGAAACTTTGATGCCAATAAATAGGGAGGCATCATCATGGGGTCCTAAGATAGTAGAAACTGAGCATGGTGTTATGTTTAGAGCAATACTTAAACAGTCGCAACTCATTAATGAGTGTATGAACGCTCTATACTTGGATTAATGGAGTGTCAAAAGAAATTCTCAATCTAGATGGACATGTCCAAAGAATCAAGGTGAAGGCCTTTGGCTGGGTACTAATGATGGGGCGTTGAGTTCTAGAAGTCTCATGTTCGGTATGTGGGAGAGCTTGGCTCCGGGACGGGAAAGAACCAAGTTGAGAGCCTTTGGTTGGGTACGGATGATGGGGTGTTAACTTCCAGAATTCTCATGTTTGGTATGTGGGAGAGCTTGACTCCAGGATAGGAAAGCTGAAGAAATAAGTATGAGCCGATTTTGGATTAACCAACATGTAGCATGTGTTGGAAGGGTGGATAGCATCTTAATACTCCAACCAATGCTTTCCTAATTGACATTCCTGTGGTGTTGGTAGTCTCTCTTGGACAATCCTGCTTGGTCAAGAAGGTACCATGGGTATTGTAGACATGGCCACCTTATGGGATATTAACCCTCACATTAAAGAACCCTGAACATTTCCTATTTTCTTGATCATTGTTATGATATCCAGTGTTTTAAGTATTGATGATATCACCCAATATTTCTTACGATATATCTTTGTATCCCACCTGTGTGATAGAAAATGCACTAGTGGGATATATCCCACATGTTTGATCCATTTGATTTTCAATCCTTTTTTTTTTTTTTTTTCCTTCTATAAATTATGTTAAGTCAGTGTCAATTGCTAGAAATCCATGTTTTTTCAAGCTTTGATTTTGAGATTTGGAGGAGATGGGCTGATTTGTGGAAAATTGAAAAAAAATAAAAATAAAATCAAAATTTCCCAATTTCTCTCAAATCGGTTGCAATCTGTGTCAGAAAATAAAATCAAACATGTATGTAACATTATCTAGTGATTCTTCTTTTGCTTTTGAATGTATTACTTGTGTTTCCAGACTTCTGACCTTTATATATTTATATAAATAGACTTTGAATATACTTGTATCAATTCAGTTAGACAATGCATAAATTAGGATCCCATACAAAGAAAACCTATTATGTGCACTTGTTTTTTGTAATGTTTTGATTCATAAGTGTGTATTGATGTCTTTTTTAACAATCACTACAGTTTCATTGCAAAATTCGATCAATTTCCCAATGTTTCCCCATGTTTCCAACAACATCGATACATTATGTGATATAACCGATATATCCCATGCGATAACCGATATGTATCCGTATTCCAAGGGTGTGGTACATAACACGGTACCGATATTTCGAACACTGATGATATCCATGGCGAGCAAATTGATCAAAGTGCATACTCATGGAGATTTTGAGATTCTTTGGAAATTAGATCACAATGCTTCCATGATTACCAATTGCTTTCATTGGAAGCCTATTTATTAATGATTTGGTATCCTAGATGAACAAAAAGTGCAATTCACTAATATGAAATTCAAGGGCTCAGTATGAAATTCACGACACCACTTTTAAGCTCAGTTGCATTGTGGTATCAATATTCTTCTATAGACATCCATATTCACAAATAGACATAATAAAGAAACATAGAGCTGGAAGGGATTCATTGATTTGGATTCTTGTACATTCTAGGTTGTGATTGAGCATGAGCCTTTAATTACATTCCAGCGGAAACACCCTTGATTTTGAGACAAAGTCAAGGACTAAAGTGACTATAAATGTTCAAATGGACTAGAGTGAGAAAGGCCATAGATGTAACGATGACTTCCCTCTTCTCCTGCCCATGGAGGAGGAGCGCCTCTGTCACATTCTTGTGTTATGGTCTACCCTACCTATGATGAAAGATTACATTTTCTCCACCAGCATATGCATGGTGGAGATCTTTTGTGTGTGGATCCCTTGCACAAACACACGCATGAAGGTAAGGGTATTGTTCCACAGGCATAGACACTCTTGAAGGCATGTAAATAGGAGATGGAAGTTCCATTATCTGGGCTTGGACGCACTCATGGACATGGGATTCGGAGACGCACCTCTTAAGGGTGGATGCGCGGACAAGCTTTGAGAAGGGTAACTGCTATGTCTTAATTCTGGTATGCAGACGTGCTTAATGATGAGATGGTTGCACAAACAATTATGAAGCGCTCAATCATAACATGGACAAACTCGTCAATACATGAGGCATGCTTAACAGAGTGGAATGCTCAACGGTATATGACATGCGCTCAACTGAATGGTGTGCTCAATGATACATGAGATGCGCTCATAGAAATTAGGGATGTGCTTCATGGATATAGGGCATGTCTGTTTCTCCTCTCTCTTCTTGCTTGAATCTCACCTATATGAGGGCACTAGGGGTGTACATCGAGTCGAACTGATGTGGGTTATATGCTCGTGTGATGAAAGTGAAGGTGGGTTATATGCTCTAAACCGTACAGTTACATTGTCGTTTTGCTTTCCCGTTGTTTCGTCTTGCTTTTTGCCCATAAATAGTCTCGTAATTTTATACTGCAGCTTTCGCTTTTTTTCACCTACTGCTTGCTTTGAGACTTCTTGTGCATGTCTGTGGGCATTTGTGTGCTATTGTTTTTTAGCTGTGTGTCCGTGGGATGTGTGCACGGCCACTATTTCCACTGTGCATCTGTGGTTCCCCCCTTTATATAGAAAGTGTTCCATGCAGCTCCTAAACTAAAAAGGCTAAGCTACTAACAGAATTTACTAACAATGCTTACCTGCCAACCTTGTAACGGAAAAATTCTAGAAACAAAGAACAGAAACCAAGGACAATCGTTAGAAATGCATTGCCAAGTAGGCTTGATCATGGTGAACATTTGGGTCAAATTTAGTGGGCTGTACTGTGAGGTGTATTAGGCAATACAGTCTTCTTTTGTTATGACAAATGATATGGAGAGTTAATTTGTACGATCAGACAGTTTAACCACACGGTTTGACCAATTTGATGGTCAAGTGTTACAATGGATCCAATCTGTGAATCAATGGATCCAATCTTCTTCTTGCAACATGTCTACACTTGGATTGGGAGTTGTGACAGCATTTGCTGCACTGGCTTTTCTTCATATGTACCTTCCATCTTGGTTAGACATGCAATAGAAAGATTGTTGTTTTTTTTTTTCATGATGAAGTCAATCTCTTCTCCATTCTTCACACTAATGGGCCTCTGGGTCCCATATATGTGTACCATGTTGGCACACATGTGACATCTGGGATTATCTTCTTCAGGATACTTCTATTAAAATAAATACTAACATGGTGAAATTTTCAGATAATGTCATATTGGCGCTAATAAAATGTTTGAAAAGTGAGCATCGAGCCTTGAAAAAGGTATTTTCTTTCATAGTCACTCTTATACTATCAATTGATGTCACCACTGTCTTATTGAATCCTTTTTCAAGTGATGTAGGAGGCAGCTTGGGTCCTGTCTAACATAGCTGCAGGTTCCATTGCACACAAGAAACTGATATATTCTAGTGAGGTCATTCCTTTGTTATTGCGTCTTCTTTCAAGGGCTCCATTTGATATAAGAAAGGAAGTAGCGTATGTGCTAGGAAACCTCTGTGTTGCTAAGACAGAAGGTGCTGGTCTGCCAAACGTGATTCTGGAACATCTGGTTTCACTTGTTGGTAGAGGATGCCTTCAGGGGTTTGTAAATTTGGTTCGCTCTCCTGATATTGAGGCTGCAAGGCTAGGACTGCAGTTCTTGGAACTGGTAAGCAAAAATATCATGCTGTGTTCCAATTCTTTACCTAGTGTTTTCCTTCATGCAATTCATGTGTGATTTTTGTGATATTTATCCAAATGTGTCACCTTTTTTTTACTGCTCCCTGTTAGTAGATTGCTTGGCTATTTTGCAGTGTTCATTTTTAATTAGCATTATTCATTCTAATTGCATAGTCAATTGGAATCAGGAAGTATTCATTATTTATTTTATGTGTAAACAATTCACTACTTGTAATATTCCTCTTCTTTGCAAGGCTGGTCCATGTGATGGTTTCCTAACCTCTAAGTCAAAGGTTTGAGGAGTTGGTGCCAACATCTTCGAAAACAATTCACTACTTGTGATACCATACATCTGTGAACGAGAGCTCTTGTATGAGTGTCTTCTTTGACATTATTCTTTGCTCCACAGACTGCAGAGTCTTTGATCTTCTTCTTTGCTTAAATGACTGTTAATTCCAAATCTGGATCCATAACCAGAGAATGTCATTCCACAGTTCTTGTTGTAATTTTTCACGAGATTCCAAATTCCATAGAAGGAATGACCAAGTTTCTCCATGTCAATTTCGGGTGAGCAGCTTTATATTAGAAAGTACTCAAGTAGGTTATTGGAACATATCCCTCCCTATATGGCATAGTGGTGAATTGAATCCTGCACCCATGAGTGTTTCCTCTCCCACTAGGTAACACTGGAATTTCTATGGAGGTAAGGAAGGTAGTGTGACAGGTTAAGTTTGGGGAGTTTCATCCTGTCTTTTTCCACGAGCAATGGTTTGTACATCCCAAGGTTTTAACCAAATCTTATTGGCAATTGCTTGGTAAGCTATGCATGATCCCCTAGTATTGTACTTGAACTAATTTGCAAGATGATGATGATGACCACCATCTAAGCCTTATCCCAACCAGTATTTTAAATATCGACGATATCAGCCGATATATCCCACGATATATCTTGTATCCCACCCGTGCGATACGAAATGCACTAGTGCCATATATCCCACATGTTTGATCTGGTGAGCATTTTCGATTTTCGACCCCTCCTTTTTTTTTCTTCTGCAAATCATGTTAAATTCAATTGTTACAAATCCATGATTTTTCATGTTTTGCATGAAAAATCACAGATTAAGAGCTTCAATTTCGAGATTTGGAGGAGATGGGCCGGGTGGCGGAAAATTGAAAAAATAAATAAATTCAATTTCTCGCAAATCAGTTGCAGTCTGTCCAAACATAAAATTAAACATGTATGTAAACAGATCTAGTGATTCTTCTTTTGCTTTTGAATGTATTTCTTGTGTTCCCACGCTTTTCTTACATTTATAAATTATATGAATAGACTTTGAATATGCTTGCATCAATTCAGTTAGACAACACATATTATTACTCCATACAAAGAAAACCTATTATATGCACTTGTTTTTCGTAATGTTTTGATTTATTAGTGTGTATTGATGTCTATTTTAACAATCACTGAATTTCATTGAAAAATTCGACCAATTTCCTAATGTTTCCCCATGTTTCCAACAACAACGATACATTACGCGATACCATTAATATACCCCATGTGATAACCGATACATATCTGTATCCCAAGGGCGCAATACGTAACGTGATACCGATATTTCAAACATTGATCCCAACTAAAACTAATTTGCATGATGATGATGATCATCCTCATCTAAGCCTTATCCCAACTAAACCTATTATATGCACTTGTTTTTCGTAATGTTTTGATTTATAAGTGTGTATTGATGTCTTTTTTAACAATCACTGAAGTTTCATTGAAAAATTCGACTAATTTTCCAATGTTTCTCCATGTTTCCAACAACAATGATACATTATGCGATACAACTGATATATCCCATGATATAACCGATACGTATCCGTATCCCAAGGGCACAATACGTAACACAATACCGATATTTTGAACACTGATCTCAACTAAAACTAATTTGCATGATGGTGATGATGATCATCATCATCTAAGCCTTATCCCAACTAATTGGGGTCGGCTACATGGATCCTTTTCCACCCCTCCACTTTATCAAGGGGGTCATAACTTCAGTTAGACCATAGGTTATCAAGCGTTTTAAACTAATTTGCACTAATTTGTATGATAATTGATGTGTTGTAAAAGCTTCAATCGGGTGACTTTGGTTCCTTTTGGAAAACAAAAACTTTCATCACGTAATATCTGTGTTAGCAAGGAATAAAATATGGTAGTTGGGTTAAAATACGCTTATTATTATTATTTTGGAGCTTATTGTCCTCACTCGAAATACAAGTTGAAAGCGATAGCTGTAGACCATTTAAGGGATGACTCATTGTCTAACCCTTATCCCAACTAATTGGGGTCGGCTACATGAATCCTTTTTTGCTATTTCACTCTATCAAGGGTCATAACTTCAATTAGCATAGGTCATCAAGTCTTTTTTTATTCGCATGATATGTTGTAAAAACCTCAATCAGGTGACTTTGGTTCCCTTCGGTAGAAAAAAAAAACTTCTATCACAATGTTTGCATTAGCAAGGAGTAAAATATGGTGGGTCAAACCAATGTAAAAGTGTGTTCTCATCATAAATGTGGTCCAAGCTTATTGGACAAGTCGCCATCCTCATCTAAATTTGCCACATGCCTTGAATTCCACAATTGCAGCTTCATGTTGTAATGCATATAAACGAGTTGATGCAACGTCCTTGTCTGCAGTTTATTTCTATTCTTCAAATGGATGAGTGCAAAACAACTCCAGTTCCTCCTGCAACTAGAGTAGGAAGTTTTCTTACTCAAAACTTTGATTGTAGTTACTGTGAAAGTTGGTGCACTCTCTCCATAATGCATTCACCAATTCCCTGCATGGGAAAAAAACTTACATTAGTTAGTAAAATTTCAAATCCATTCTATTTTTATATCATTAAATAATACAGTTTGTACAGTAATAGTAATAAATAGTAAAACATCAATTTATTACTTGAAGCTGTCTGATGGACTGCCTTTTATGCAATGGTGTTGGAGAAATTGCCTTGGTGAAGTGTATATATTTCCAATTATGGACAATACATACAACAAAAGCCGCAAAACATTTATAATGTTTAAAGCACGGAAATAACAAAATGAAAGACGAATAAGTAAAGACTTAGTGTACTTCATTCAATGCCCTTCTTTGTTTATTTTTGTCAGGCTCTAATCTTTCTATTATGTTCTTAAGCCCAACATGAACCTCACCATCCTCAACATATGATTTAGAATACATGTTTCTTGGATTTAAGTAGTTTCCTACATTGCAATAACGAACTTAGTAATAATCAAGTTAGTTAATCGGTTAAACAAGAAGTGCACAACAACAAAGAATTTACTTGCTGCATGAAGATGGTGGTGAAATTGATTCATCTGATGCTTGTCGAGCATCGTCCAGTAATCCAAATAGTATGTACAATCCTGATGAATAGCAAGCCTTGCCTTGTCCATGGGGATGTAGAGGAAGCCCATGTAGGTACCTACTCGAATTCGATAAGACGAAAGACTCTCATCAATCGTTCCATCACCTTGAGGATGTTTGCAACACTTTTCTAGTATGTGTTGTTCCTTACGGTCTCCACAACGTCAACTGGTGTTCCCAATGTCTTCTTTATGTATTTCATATTGAGCCAATTTTGTAAAGCAAACATCTTGCTTAACTCTCCCCGATGCTGATGCAAACTCTCAAGGGATATATAGTTTGTTGCAAATTTAATTGGCACAGGCCTAAGGAGCTTCCTTCCCTACGTGAACTTCCTAATCATGACGACTGGTTGGTTGTGGTTGCAGATGAACGTTGTCACTTTCCCATTTTAACTAGTTTCGTTACATTCTTCTTCTTTCCAATATCTTCTAAGACGAGGTCGATGCAGTGCGCGACACATGGTGATCATAACAAATGTGGTCTCTTTTCTATCCTTTTTTTTTTCCCGTTGCCTTGTACATTCCTACATTATCAAGGTGTCCCGTATCCATTACGATACGGCCGTATCGGCTGATACGTAACGGTAATAGTTGACACCGTTACGCGATATGGGGTCGAAATGGCCGTGACGGAATTCTGTGATCATTACGGGCCATAACGGCCGTTACGGGCCTTTAAAAAAAAAAAAAAACTTACCTGTTTCCTTTCTTTTCTTCTTCTTCTTCTCTTTCTTCTTCTTCTTCTTCCTTTTCTTCTTCTTCTCGGGCAGCTGCGGCTGCGGCCTCTCTCTCTCTCTCTCTCTCTCTCCTTTCCCTCTTTTTTCTTTTCTCTCTTCTTTCCCTCTTTTTTCTTTTTTTTTTTTTTTTTTTTTCTTTTTGGTTTCCCTCTCGCCCCCCCTT
Source organism: Magnolia kwangsiensis (assembly GCA_037074715.1). Lineage (NCBI taxonomy): Eukaryota > Viridiplantae > Streptophyta > Magnoliopsida > Magnoliales > Magnoliaceae > Magnolia > Magnolia kwangsiensis. The sequence continues at coordinate 79,834,619 of CM073578.1, forward strand.
TTTATTTTTTTCTAATTTGTAGGTGTACCACGCAACAACTAGCTGCTGTAGGTACGTGTCATGCTAAGACGAGCGCTGACACTCTTCGAGCTTCGAGTTGTACGAACGGTTCAAAGGAGATCAAAGTTACATGGGCTCCATAGTGATGTATTTATTATATCTACACCGTTCATCTATTTTTAGATATCATTTTAGAGCACTACTAAAAAATTGAATTATATCCAAAGATCATCTGGACCACACCAAAAATAGCAGCGCAGATAATGATTTTCACTGTTAAACAATTCGTAGGGCCCACTGTAATGTTTATTTTCCATCCAATCTGATCAGACCCGAGTGGGCCCCACTATGATGTATATATTTTATCCATGTCATCCATCCATTTTGCCACGTCATTTTAGGTCAGGATCCAAAAGATTAGTAATATCCAAATCTCAAGTGGACCACACCATAGGAAACAGTGGTTATAGAATGCTTACCATTAAAAATTTCTTAAAGTCCACTGTAATGTTTATTTTCAATCTAACCTATTAATTGGGTCACATTGACGTGGATGAAGGGAAAACACACATGTCAGCTTGATCTAGAACTTTTGTAGCCCCCAATAAATTTTAAAGGTGAACGTTTAATTATTATTGTTTCTTATGGTGCAGTCCACCTGAGCTTTGGATGTCCCTCATTTTTGGGCTCATGCCCTAAAATTATTTGGCAAAATGGGTGGACGGTGTGGATATAACACATCACGGGTGGGGCCCAAAAAACTTTGACACGTGTTCTACACTTTACAATCCGAGTCCCGCCTAATTCGGGCCTTAAAAAATTGTACACGAGACATATATTAACTTAAAATTTAGCGGTTAAATTATGGACTGCAATTGCTAACTCACAATGCCAAAATTAAATTGTTTGAATAGTTTTAATTATTAATTTGTCGACTTTTATTTTTTAAAATAGGGCCTTTTGATTTTTTTCATGATTCACTATCCAATAAATGTCCACCAATTCATAAGTAGGATAATGGCAACAAATTGCATGAATTTGAAGCTGATTTGGAGCATAGATTGGTCCTCCAAGTCAGCCCCAATTTGGCAACGCCATCTACTTGAATTTAATTTCATTTTTTTAAAGAACTATTGGGAGAAATGATATCAAGTTGTTAAGTATATAAATTATATTTAGAAATCTAAATATATGAATTTTGTACTCAAATTCAGGTTACCTGGTTCAAAAATTAATCAGACTGTCTGATAAAACTTCTCACTAAAGAGTGGACCGTTACACGACCATAAACATGTTCCAATTTATAAATGAATGCATATTTGGAATGCTTATAATATTCTGGATTTAATCTATATTTTTTCATCTTTTTTTGGCAGAAAAAAATTTATACGCCGTTACGGGCCGTTACGCCCCTATATCCGTATCAGTTTCGGATGGGACCGTTACGCCAACCGATACCGATACGGGACACCTTGTACATTATCGGTCACAATCTGCACGAAATTTGTCTCTCCAATCTCATCTACCCCCCTATTCATAAGGCTGAATATAGAATTTGCATTCTTCGTTGCCTTCGATGCATCAATTGATTTATAGAACACTGCACCCAAATGGCAGTATACCATGAAATTGATCATGCTACTCTTAGTTGGGCCGATGCAATCATAACACATAATAGTGCATCCTTTATTCTACCACATGGGTTTCATGGTGGTCATGTACACCTTCACATCATCATAGTCTACATTTGTCCACTTCCCCTTAAATGTTACGAAATGTGGGGTACTTTGCCTGCCTTCGCTGCTGTATCAATCATCATTTGCCAACAAGGGGAGTTGGCAACATCTAGAGCTATGTTGAGCTTGGTTGCTTCCTTACCAAGCTTCTTAGCTCCAATTTTGGTCCAGGTTTTTTTGATCTTCTTCTATTTTGTTGTCTTCTTCCTAAATAGAATTGGATCACATAAGGGCCTCTCGGGCTCTACCACATTTTCCACAGGAACACATTATGTCGTCTCTTTTTGGTTTTCTCTCTCCTCACCAATGTGACCTCCTGGTTTGAAACATCACCGTACTTGGAACATTACCGTCATCATCAGCACCCATATAGTTAGGTCCAAGGCCAAGCACATCTTATCAGGACGCATTAAGTGCATCATGTCTTCTCTTCTACATTTCACTTTTTTGTTTCAACTCTTGCAAACTTTGTTGCATCATTAATATTTACCTTGGTACACCAAGGCACCATGCAAACTATCCCTTTTGATGTGCTAAATGTTACTTCACTCGTGTGATTCCTTCACTTATTAATTGGCCACAGTAGTTGCACTTCATTGCGTGTCTAACCCCACCTACTCTCTCACAATATTGCCATCCAATATCATCACTATCCTGTTGGCCTGCCTCTCATGCCATGTGTTTTATTTTTTTATTTTTATTTTTATTTTTTTAAGTACAAGTTACACTTACACTTAAAAATTTACAATTCAAGTACCCCAAAACCGAATCCCCAAACTAGTTTTTGACAACGTACACTACATAGCGTAGCTAAAACGTTACATAGCGCATGCTGGTAACGTGCCTCCTAGGTAGCGTACACTACGGAGGGTGTAGCGTATGCTACATACTCTGTAGCGTGTAGCGCTAGTTGCCTATGCTACCACCAACTCCCTTTTTTTAAAGTGATCTTTAAATGTTTGTTGTGGGGTCTTTTGAAAATGGTGGTGATTCACATACATGACCTGTGGCAACACCTTGCATCAATCTGGACCATCCAAATTGTGGCCCCTATTGTGCTGACTCTACATCCATATGGTTACACCCATTGAACAATCTTAACCATTTGATTTGGGGCCTGAAATCGTACAGTTGGAGACACTTTAGGTCTGATAAATGGTATCAGACTCGTTAAGTTAAAAAAACGTTATAACTTAAGTCCTTTACGAAAGGATTTTGAAAACCCTATTGACTTAAGTGTCTCTGCTTCCGGCACAAGAAAATTTGGGGATTTTGGATTTCTCAAAATACAATTCCGTTTGAATCAAGGCTTTAATGGTTTGATTGGTCCTATGGGAGGATACTACGGGTGGAATTTCAACAGCATTAGACAAAAAATGAAGGAGAAAAAAAGGATTTCCCAAATTTGACATCAGTGCAATTGTGGGCCTTTGGATTTGATATTTTTGCTTGATTTCAAAGAAATTAAGGGTATGTTTAGTAGTATTAGCTTCATTTTGTTATATTGTTATGCTTTTATTTGTCATTTTTCCATATTTGATTGTTTTATTTTATTTTATTTTTTTCAATTTTATTCTCTGGATGGGTGCCTTTTTTTTTTTTTCAAAAAAATAAAAATAAAAATTATATCTTAGGCAAGGTGTTCCTTATCCGTTACGATACGCTCGTAAAGGCCTATACGTATAGGTAACAACCATGACCATTACACGATACGAGGGCGAAATGGGGTGGTTGGCTTTTTTGGACGATATCGGCCGTTCTGGTGGCCGTAAATGCCGATATGGGGCATAACAATCATTACCCCCTGTAATGGTCGAAAAACGGCCATTTTTTCCTTAGTTAAATCAAAATTTCTCATTTTCCCTCTTTCTCATTTTAAAAACTCTCCTAGATCATTTTAAAACAGATTTCGACCACTCTTACTATAATTTTTAAGATTAAAACTATATATTGAAGTGATTTGAGAGAATAGAAGCTTCGATGGCTTTTTTTTTTTTCAAAAGATTGAAATAGTATTTATACCTTTTTTTTTTCTAGTGTAAACTTAGATACATATTAATCATGTTCACAAATTCACTAGATAGCCCGAGACAACACTCTCACCAAAGAGTGGACCATTACACTACCATAAACATGTTCAAAACAAAAAATGAATACATATTTTGAATATTTACATTATTATGGATTTTTGAGATTTTTTTTTTTCTGAATTTTTTAGGCAAAAGAAAATTTTCAACTGTTACGGGAATTATAACGGTTGTTACGCCTCCGTATCGGCCATTACGACCATTATCAATACCTGTATTGGTAATGGTGGTGATCGTTATGACCCACAATTACTGATATAGAATACCTTAATCTCAGCTGCTTTTTTTTTTTTTTTCATTTAAAATTTTTTTTTTATTCGATCTCACATGTTGTTTATTTATTTCTATTCCATTTCAGGTGCCTTTTTTTTTTTTTTTTTTTTTTTTCTTTCTTTCTTTCTTTCTTTTTTTTTTAAAAAATAAAAAATAAAAAAATTTTCCATCTCAGGTGCTATTTTTTTCAAAATTTTTTATTTTTATTCAATCTATATGGCCGTTGTTTTACGATTTTGTATTGAATTGGCCCACATATAGCCTCATTTTGCATGAAAATGGCCCATTTAGAGACCTGTTTTGCATGAAAAATTTGAAATGGCATGTTTTATTGTTGCATACACTACAATCACTGTTTTAGGACTAATTGAATTCGAAATGGCTTGTTACTTTGTTAGTTGCTTAATGTTCACTTATTTTGTATATTTGTTGATTTGTGAGGTTTTAGTAAATTAAGAAGAAGAAATTAGAGATGTCGAAAGGTGAAGAGAAAGAGAGAGATTTTGCATGGAAATATGTTATTGATGATCAGTAAAAAACGCATAGGAATTATGTATTATGCAAGTTTTGTGGGCAAAGGTGTATGGGAGGAGTGACGCACTTAAAGCATCACTTGGCTAGAACCCACATTGGGATTAAGCATGCCTGAAAGTAACAAAAGAAGCAAAGTTGGAGTGTGCAAATGCTCTCAAGGATTATCTTGAAGAAAAGAAATGAAAACATGAGGTGTTCCGTGACTTGAGAGAGGGGGATCAACATATTTATTGGAATCTAGTAGCGTAGCGGGTGGTGGTAATGATAGTGCCATTGGTTTTGGTTTTGTCACGGTAAGCCAACCAGTAAGAGCATGGGGTCCAACGGACCAATTTGTAAGAATTGAATGACGACAAGCAACATTAAATTCGAAGTGGAAGAAGGAAGAGAGAAACGAAGTTTGTAAGGTGGTTGGGAGATTTTTCTATGTGAATGTATTATTAGTCAACTTGTGCAATAGCCCTTACTTTCTTACTGTGTGCGAGGCTATTGGAAAGTTTGGACTAGGTTTAAAGCCACCAGCTATGCATGAAATGAGGACGTGGATACTCAAGGAGAGGGTAAATTATGTTGAGGAATTAATGAAGGGGTATTAGGAATCTTGGACAACATATGGTTGCACAATTATATCTGATGGTTGGACGAATGAGAAAAGTAGAAGCATTATCAATTTCTTAATAAATAGCCTAGCTGGAAGAATGTTTTATAAGTCCATTGATGCTTTGGATTCTATGAAGAATGGAAATTTATTGTTCAAGTATCTTGATGATGTTACAGAAGAAATTGGGAAAGAGAATATAGTGTAGGTTATTATAGATAACCATTCAAGCTATGTGAGTGTTGGGAAAAGCTGATGGAGAAGAGAAAAATGTTATATTGGACTTCATGTGTTGCGCATTGCATTGACTTAATGTTGGAAGATATAGGAAAGATGAATATGTACTCCGAGGCACTTGAGAAGGCAATGAAATTTCAAAATTAATTTATGGGCATGGGAAAGTTCTTAGCATGATGAGAAGCTTTACAAACACTAATGAGCTTCAACGGCCAGCAGTGACACACTTTGCCACTGTGTGCCTCACCCTTCGAAGTCTTTATAAGCAAAAAGCGGCTCTTCAAACCATGTTTTCATTAGAAGTTGTCATCTTGTGCTTAGGGTAAAAGTCCAGAAGGAGTGAAAGAACTAGCTATCATAATGTTTAATTCAAAGTTTTGGCCATAGGTTTCCTTGTATGTGAAGAGCGCCATGCCATTGGTGAGTGCGTTAAGAGAAGTGGATTCAGAGGAGAGGCCTGCAAGGGGCTTTTATTTATGAATTGGTGAACTTTGTGGAGGAGAATATTGCATTCAATCGCAATCAAGTAAAAAAGAAATATCTTTCAATTTGAATAATATAAATGAAAGGTGGACTCCATAGCTTCATCGCCCTTTGCATGCGGCAGGGTATGTTTTGAATCCTTAATATGGTATTTAGACAAGTTCTCTTCACACCTCAATATAAAATGCGGGCTGTATGAGTGCATGGCGAGGATGATCCCTGATAGGAAAGATAGTGATGCTACCGATGCTCATTTGGATATGAATTAGCAATGGATACCATGATGCATCGTTCATCAGGTGATTTTATATTTGCACTTTTCTATTCTTTATGTATATTATGCTTGTGTAATTGATGAAAACATTTAATATTTTATTTTTTAATTAATGTGTAGCTGATTGGTGGGCATGCTTTGGAGAGAGATCACAACTAAAGAGATATGCAATCGGATTTTTAAGTCTCACATGAAGTGCTTCGGGCTGTGAGCGAAAGTGGAGTACTTTTGAGCAGTGTTCGAAATATCGGTATCACATTATGTATCGCATTCTTGGGATATGGAAACGTATTGGTTGTGTCACGTAATGTATCGTTGTTGTTGGAAACAACAACGATAATACACACTATAAATCAAAACATTACAAAAAACAAGTGCACATAATATGTTTTCTTTGTATGAGGTCCTAATTTATGTGTTGTCTAACTGAATTAATGCAAGCATATTCAAAGTCTATTCATATAATTTATAAATGTACGAAGACGTGTGGAAACACAAGTTTGATGTAATTCAGTACGAAGACGTGTGTCCAAACATAAAATCAAACATGTATGTAACCTGATCTAGTGATTCTTTCAAAAGCAAAAGAAGAATCACTAGATCAGGTTACATACATGTTTAATTTTATGTTTGGACACAAATTGCAACCAATTTGCAAGAAATTGAAAAGTTTTGATTTTTTTTCTAAATTTTCCACAACTCGGCCCATCTCCTCTAAATCTTGAAATAAAATCTCCCAATCCACGATTTTTCATGCAAAACATGAAAAAAATTCATGGATTTGTAACAAATTGACACCGATTTAACATGATTTACAGGGGGAAAAAAAGGATAAAAAATCGAAAATGCTCACTGGATCGAACATGTGGGATATATCGCACTACTTGTGTGTTACGTATTGCACAAGTGGGATGCAAGATATATCGTGGGATATATCGGACGATATCATCGATATTTAAAACACTGCTTTTGAGTAGGTTTCTTTTTCTTTTAGTTTGATATATTCTAAAATCTAAATTAGCTATTTAGTAATTAGTAATAGTATATTAATAAGTTTTTTTTTTTTATGTGAATCATCATATGATAGGTCCATATGAAGAAGAGGAATAGACTGGAGCAACAAAAGTTGAATTCTTTGGTTTATGTCATGTAGAGGAGGGCTAAAGTAGACCCTATATTGGTTGACCATATTGCTTCTGATGATGAGTGGATTACTGAGAAAGAAGACTCCACTCTTCCTAATGATACATCTTCCCTTGGAGAGGATAGAAACGTAGCATTTGATGTTAGTGCTATTATACTATTCCGGATTTTGATGATCCAGCGAGTAGCAATGCACCATCAGATGACAGTCCATATCCTACCCCTTCCTCTAATAAAAGAAAGGCTACAACTCCTTTAAGTGAGTACTTTTACTTATAGCTTTCAAGATGATGTTTTATATGTTTTTCCTTTAAAAAAGAAATTCCAATGGATCTCTTTTTAATGTATAGGTGGTCCTATGGGACGATTTCTTGTTCTTGTCGTAGAAGAGAGAGAAGGATATACAAGAGGTGAATGATGCAGATGGAGATGCTCAGGATGAAAGAATTGGTAGTGGAATGGATGATGATGATGATGACTTGGTACTTGACTAGGAAGATGACCTCTAGAACTCTCGAGTCTAGATTTAGAGTAGAACGTTTAACATTTTTAATGGGGTTTGGTTGCATGAACATCATGGAATATGTTCTTGACAAATTTGTGACTTGAGAGTATGGAGATTGTATAATCTTTCTTGTTTTCGTTCTTTTGTCAGTGATCTATTTGGCATCCTATGCCTTTTTCTTTATTTTTCTTTGCTATTTTTATTTATATTATTTATCATATTTTAATTAAAAAAATAAAGTATCACGTTACTTATGCTTAATGTTCGAAGTATCAGTATCGCTACAAGTTTCGTTGGCCGGGGATATAGAAACAATGTCGATATCGCCGATAAACTAGAAATGTGGGGAAACATGGGAAATATAGTGAAACTTTAGGAGATGCTAAAATACATATATTTGGATATTTATGAATAAAAAAATTGCAAAAAGAATGAATAAATAATAAGTTTCCATTTAGTGGGGGGGCTTAAAGCACGTGTTGTTGTAAAAAATCAATCCAACCATCCCATCAATCCCATCTATCCATCCAATCTGTCATCCAAACATCCATAAGTATTTCAGAACATCGACAACACACGATATTTTGCTGACAAATCGTTGACATCTGGAAAGGACATGAAAAAATGTGGTCTCGATATTACCCATGTTGCCTTAATGATAATATTGTCGACAATTTAATCATTGCATACAATCATGCACCCGTAAAAAATTGAAATGGAAAGTTTTTCAATAAACATATTTTTGGCGACCTCGATTTATTGGTGATATTATTGAAATATTGTCGATGCACTGGTGATACAAGTGACACCTGGAATATACACTATTGAAAATATTGGCAATACATTGGAGATACAAGCGACGCCTAGAATCTACATAGTAAAAAGTATTGGTGATACATTGGCAATGTTTTGCGATACATTGCCAATTACTAGGAATTTCTGACACTATCAATATCATCGAGCTGGAGATAGAGATAATATCAGACATATTTTGATAATATTGAGGATACTCCGAACAATGCTTACGCTACACGCTATGTAGCTTACGCTACACACTACAGAGGGCTGAACGCTATGCTATACATTACACACTATTTGAAACACTGCCCCAAACTGCTCCACAAAAGTACAAGTTACACACTTACACTTAACAAATTACAATACTTATACAACCCCGATCTCAAATGCACAAGTTTATACTTTACAACTACAAATTACAATTACAATAGAATCCCAAAATAGAAATCCCAGTCCCCCAAACGACTTTAAAATATAAAAATAAAATAATCAAGCTCTCTTGTGACCTATCCTGTCAAGTAATAAACATTTATGAAATGAAACAAAAATTAGAAATTTGCATTCCTCCAAGTTGCAACATCCAACTGATTGTAGTTTCAACCATTGGACATGTATTTAGAGCTACAACGCATCGGATTATAAACAAGAAGAACAACTTTTTTGGTTTTTTGAATTTTTCGATAATCATGAAAATACATCTGAAAAAAAAAGAAGGAAAATGCATTGTTGGAACTGATCTATTGCATGTTATTGTAGATTCAACCATTGTACACATTATAACCATAAAGACCATCAAATTAGAAAAAAAAAAACCTACTTTTTATTTTTCTGAATTTCAATAATTATCCGAAATAAAAACAATAAAAAAGGAAAATGCACTATGGGACCTGATCTATTGGCTATTGCATGTCATTCGAGATTCAACCATTGTACATGTATCAGAACCATAAAGCATTGTACTGAAAAAAAAAACCTCCTTTTCAGTTTTTTGGTTTGAAATTTTCAATAATCATGAAAAATACATCCAAAATAAAAAAAAAGGAAAATGCATTGTTGGAACTGAGAAATTGTATGTTTTTGTAGATTCAACCATTGTACACGTATTAGAACCATAAAGCATTGAAATAGAAAAAAAAACCTACCTTTCATTTTTTTTTATTTTTGATTTTTTCAATAACCAGGAAAAATACATCCCAATTTTTTTTTAAAAAAAAAATAGAAAAGGAAATTGCATTGTTAGATTGATCTATTCCATGTTACTGTAGATTCAACCATTTTACATGCATTAGAACCATAAAACATGGCCGATTGAGAACAAATATTGAGCAAGATTATGTCGATTTGGTTTTCTCCATTGATTTTGTCATTTCCAACAAGAAATCAGACAAAAATAGCACTAGCCTTTTTAAAAATAAAAAATAAAAAAAATCCCTGAAATTGCCCGCTAGAGCTTGAATCCGTTAAAACCTTCTCGATTTGAAGTTTTAATCCTTTGATCGCACAAGAAATTTGGATTTGGCTTAGGAAAACTATAGGAATCTGACAAAAAGCCAAATAAAGTGGAATTTGGGTGCAAAAGAGTTGATGTCCTTGAGAAAAATTAGCCGTTTTTTGTACCTGTTATGGGCTCTGGACCATTATGCACGTAACAACCATTACGGCCTTGTAACGGTTAGTATTGAATTGCTTTCTAAGCCCCAGCCCCGTAATGGCTAGTGCCATTATGTAACTGTTTTTATATACCCTCTATTGATGACATGTACAAAATGAAATGGTTGGAATTGAAGGATTTGGGGTCCATTTGTTAGGATCGAGCTATAAGTGTAAGATTTATGGGGAAAAGGTTGTTTGGTTGAGATCCAAGTCTTTATATTTATGACATCTAGGATTGAGAACTGATCGTGTGGATTTTTTTTTATTTTATTTATTTTTTGAGGGGGGGGGGGGGGGGGGGGGGGGGGGGTGTTTTTTTTATTTTTTGGGTCTAAGGATAAGAGAATATTATGGTTTTCGGGACATTAGAGGGACAATTAAGAGTTTTGGGGGTGGGTTTTAAGGATGGATAAGGGTTTTTCTTTTTCTTTTCCCTTTTTTTTTTTGGTGTTAAAATAGGGGGACAATTAGGGTTTTTGGATTAATTATTTTGGGGATGGGGAAAATATAGGATTTGGGAAGGTGTTTTGGGAGTGGAAAAGGGGATGGTTATGGTTTTGGCTATGGGTTTTGTCGATGGGAAAGAGTGAAAAAAAAGGTAAGGATGATAAAGAAAGAGCTTTGACAATTGAGCTTGTGGAAAGAGTTTCGATAGTTGGCTTCATTAGGCATCGTGGAATTGGAAAGTCAATGATGTCACCAGTGGTTTAAGTATCGATGATATCGGCCGATATATCCCACGATATATCTTGTATCCCACCCATGCGATATGAAACACACAAGTAGTGGGATATATCCCACATGCTCAATTTAGTGAGCATTATCGATTTTCGATCCTTTTTTTCTTGTAAATAATGTTAAATTGGTGTCAAATTGTGACAAATTCATGATTTTTCATGCTTTGGGAGCTTTGATTTTGAGATTTGGAGGAGATAGGCCGAGTTGCGGAAAAGTTGAAAAAAAAAAATCAAAATTTCCTAATTTCTTGCAAATTGGTTGCAATCTCTGTGTCCAAACATAAAATCAAACATTTATGTTACCTGATTTAGTGATTCTTCTTTTGCTTTTGAATGTATTGCTTGTGTTTCCACACGTCTTCTTACATTTATAAATTATATATGAATAGAATTTCAATATAATTGCATCAATTCAGTTAAACATTATATGAATAGATTTTGGGTCCTTACTCCTGCCTCGGTGGTAGGCTCACAAGAGTTTCAACACAAGGTCATGGGTTCGAGTACCCATTGTGGTGAAAAACTACCGTGGAGTGAGTGCATATGTGTGCGTGGGGTGTGAGTGTGTGTGAAAAAAAAAAAAAAATAAGAGAAAAAAAAGGACCCCATATAAAGAAAACCTATTATGTGCACTTGTTTTTTGTAATGTTTTGATTTATAAGTGTATTGATGTATTTTTTAACAATGACTGAAGTTTCATTGAAAAATTCGACAAATTTCTCAATGTTTCCAACAATAGCGATACATTACACGATACAACTGATATATCCCATGCGATAATCGATATGCATCCATATCCCAAGTGTGCGATACGTAACACGATACTGATATTTTGAACATTGGATGTCACCAATTCAGTTCATTGACTATACTCTCTTATTTGGTGAGGCTTCTATGGCTTAGGTAGCTACCAGGAGATGCTTCAAAGTAGTTTCTAGTGTTCGGGTGAATTAAGGAAAAGTGCCATGACATTTATTGCAGCTAATGAGTTAGGGAAGAATTTAGCATTTTGTCCAGGTTGGAGAGGAATCTAGCTAAGTGGAAAGGGATGTATTTGTCTTTTTATGGTAGAATAAACCTCATCAAGGCTGTGCTCTTTAACCTCTTGATCTACTTTTCGTCACTTTTTAAGGTTCAAGCTGTGGTGGAAATTTCCATGGTATGGGAGGAAGTTGGACCACCTCATCAATTGGAAAGAGGTGCAAAAACCTGTAAATGATGAGCGGCTTGGGATTGGGAATGTTATTAAAACAAATTGGGTCCTCCTAAGCAAATGGTGGTGGATGTTTGGTGAAAGAAAATATCCTCTATTGTGGAATGTTATCGATGCTAAATATTAGTCTCCGAGGGTGGGTGGTTTCCCATTGCTTGTATCACTTCAAGAGGTTCTGAGGTGTGGAAAGCAATTAACAAGATAGGGCTGTATTGTGAAGGAAGCAGTAGATGCATCATGATTTGTTTTGGAATTTGGTAAAGGTAATTCACCTTTTTTATTGGTAGAGGAGATAAACTTTGATTTTGGTTGAAGCGATTGTTAGAATGTTCTGCTTTCTTGCTTATTTTAGGCTTTATTTGCGCTTGCATCTATAACAGAGGAAAAGGTTCAAGATTGTTATGGTAGGGGTGGTGTGGTTTGGAATGTTAGATTGCGAAAGAACTTGTTCAATGAGAATCTTTTCTTTTTGAGAGCCTAAAGCAAACTATGGTGTAGATTTGTGAAAAAGATTAGAACAAGAGTAAATAAAGGAGAAAATAGGAAGGTAGAGAGGAGTGGAATAGCTATAGAGAGAACAACCTCCACACGTCCCTATTCTATTATTTTATTAGGGCTTTCACTTATTTGTTGAAATTACAATATTGCCCCTCTTAAGTGACTTAAAAAAGGATATAATCATGGGCATAAAACTCTACCCAAACATACATACTAAAGCCAAAAAGATATCCTGCATGATTATCTCTCTCACTTAGATATCCCTCTCAAGTTGAAGGATAAATATCTTGCATGCCTAGCTTAGATATAAGCTTTTCAAACTGAGACTTCCCAAGTGTTGTGGTGAACAAATATACAATTTGATCACGGGTCGAAATGTATGGAGTGAATTTCTTTTTAAGAGATCGAATGAAGATGCAGTCGACCTCTATGTGCACGACCCTCTCATGGAACACTGGATTGTTGGCAATATGCATAGCAGCTTCATTGTCACAGTGTTAGCACATTTGAGCTTGAACCACAAATCCCAATTCTTCCAAAAGTGATTTCAGCCAGACAAGTTTACAAGTTATATGTGCCATGGATCTATATTTTGCTTCAACACTAGACCGCACAACAATATTCGACTTCTTACTCCAGGTGTGATGCAAGACATGAAATTCAAGTATGATGTGCAAGATGTTCAGGCTTTTAGAACACACTAGTTTAGAAATAATTACACAAAATTCCACATCCCACACAAAAAGTTCGAATACTCAATCAAGGGGAATCTTATGCGGATCCAAGCCTACACATGCTAGGGCCGGATCAATCAAAATTATAAACCAAACAAGAATCAAAGGAGGGTAAATTATCCACACATGTATAGAAATAATTTCCTAATCCAAGGGGTTCACAAATTTCAATTCGGGAAACCCTAAGGTTAAAAGGGCATGAAATTGAGGATTTGAGTATTTTAGGGTTAGAGTTAAGGATTTGGGGTGAAAGAGGGGTGAAAAAGAGGAGAGAGATGAACCAAAAAAGTACCGCACGTGTGGACAGAAGCAATGGCCCAGACGCACGTGCGTGTGATCTCGGCCACACGTGTGTGGGGCCCACTATTCCGAAAAAGGCCACCTTGGCCCTGGTCGGCCAGGGATGGACTCCAAAACTCCCAAATCTTAGCTCAATCCGATGCACAGTTTGTGCGTAGTGCTTCGCCGAAGTTTCAGCTCTTCTATAGGGCCAGATTCTGAAAATCTGCTGTAGATGGGGAAATGCCTACAAATATTGATGGATTTATAGATGAAATGTTTGTAGGAAGAGAAATATGGATGGAAGAAGGTGGGGGCGAATCGGGATAGGTGTGTCTTCGCACCACGGTATTCAACCCTTCGAGGGAGGGTTTTGCACCCAATTGAATCTCTACAACTTAGAAATTTAAAGGAGCAGAAAAACGTAGCAATTTTATTAATCTTCATTGAAAAAAAAAAAGACTATAAGGGGTGCCTATTTATAATAAAATCCTATACCCCAAAACTCTCACCATGTGCGCAACCTATTACTTGGAGACGAAGTAATAAAAAATAACAACTAATCAAAACAATCTAAACCATCCATAATATTCCTAATACCAATAATAAGCAAAACCCAAAGTATTATATTAATTAGAATAGTGGGCCATGATCATGAGAACCATGGTGGGATTCACATGACTATCGGGTCCACTCCAACGAACCAAAATGCAGTCCTCTAACTAGGAGGCACTCCCTGGACGTCGTCATCGATCCAGATCGATGGTGGGGCCCTCCTTGCGTATGTGCATAGGGGGCGTGCGTATGCGCGTGATGTCCCCATCAACTCTTTCCGGCTGTAAAGATTTCACCGCTGGCGAAATAAAACTTCTGAACCGCTCTATGATGTCAAGATCAAGTCTCTAAAGTTCTTCCTCAGTGAGCCACGTACTATCTGAAGCTGGACATGACTTCCACTTAACTAGGTACTTCTGAAACCTGCCGTCCGACATGGATATTATCTGATGGTTCAGAATACCCTCTATCTCCTCTCTGGGTGTGGGAATGGTTGGTATAGAAGGTAGAGGTTGAGAAAATGGGTCGGGAAGAGTAGGTATGAGAGGTAGAGGCTGGGACGATGGGTCGGAAAGGATAGGTATGGGAGGCAGAGGCTGTGAAGATGGATTGGGAAAGGACAATGAATCAAGGGAAAATTCTAAGGAATCAGGATGGTTAGGTGAAAGGCTGGACGCTCAAAATAGTGGTCCATATCCACCAGCTAGTCTAAAAAGGCTTTAGGGTCCAAGTAGCCATCAAACGTAGGGGCATCTACTCAACCCCTTGAGCAGTTGCGTATCTGAGTCATATTGATCATGATGTCCTTCGCGGGGTGGGTGCACGGGTGCATGCTCATGACTAATTCCTTGGTCTAACCTCTTGACCAGCTGCCTGAGATTGAGCATCTTCCCCAATGGTAGAGTTTGTCTGGGTGGAGGTCTCTAGTTGGCTAACGCACACATTAAGCTGCTCAAAGCATTGGTCCATACATTGTTTCAAGCGCCTTCCTAAAGACTCAAACTGCTGGGTTAGTTTGTTCATTGACTCTTGCAATTGCTCTATGTTTAGTGTAGGGTGCAAACTAAAAGCACAACCCGTACGTGTGGGCATACAACTACTAAATCAATCTAGGGACCTTCACTACGACTATATGCACCTAGATAGGACTAAATGCTCATATAGGATTCTATATGGAGAAAATGACACAATACTTCCAGTAACCTATCTACTCGAAAAAATTTGTCAACAAAAAATCCAACAAAGAGATGCGGATTCTCCAATAGCAGAAAATTCAACAACCTATATCAGAAGTTATGGACCTCTAAACAACTCTATATGATGATACTTAATGCATAATGAACATAAAAAAACTAAACCTTAAACATGCAATGCATTCCCCTACAAGAACCCTAGGTTCTGATACCAAGTTTGATGCAGGACATGAAATTCAAGTATGATGTGCAAGATGTTTAGGCTTTAGAACACACTAGTTTAGAAACAATTACACAAAATTCCACATCCCACACAAAGTTCAAACACTCAATCAAGGAGAATCTTATGCGGATCCAAGCCTATACATGCTAGAGATGGATTAATCAAAATTATAGACCAAACAAGAATCAAAGGAGGTGAATTCATCCACACATGCACAAAAATAATTTTCCAATTCAAGAGGTTCACAAATTTCAATTCGGGGAACCCTAAGGTTGAAGAAAGAGCATGAATTGGGGATTTGAGTAATTTAGGGTTAGGATTAGGGATTTGGGGTGAAAGGGGTGAAAGAGAGGAGAGACGATTCAAAAAAGTACTGCACGTGTGAATAGCAGCAATGTCCTAGATACATGTGCGTGTGATTCCAGCTGCACTTGTGTGGGGCCCCTTATTCAGAAAAAGGCCACCTTGGCCCTGGTCGGCCAGGGATAGACTCCAAAACCCTCAAATCTCAGCTCGATCTGATGCACGGTTTGTGCATGGTGTGCTTCGGCAAAGTTTCAACCCTCCCATAGGGCTAGATTCTGAAAATCTGCTGTAGATGGGGAAACGCCTGCAAATATTGATGAATTTGCAGATGGAATGCTTGTAGGAGGAGAAATATGGATGTAAGAAGGTGGGGGCGAATCGGGATAGGTGTGGCTTCGCACCACGGTAGTCAGCCCTTCGAGGAAGAGAGAATTTCACACTTAATTGAATCTCCACAACTCAGAAATTTAGAGGAGCAGAAAAAACATAAAAAATTTATTTATCTTCATTGAGAAAAAAAGACTACAAGGGGTGCCTATTTATAATAAAACCCTATACTGCAAAACCCTATACCACAACACTCGCGCCATGTGCGCAACTTATTATTTGGAGACGAAGTAATAAAAAATAACAACTAATCAAAGCAATCTAAACCGTTCATGATATTCCTAATACCAATAATAAGCAAAACTCAAAGTACTATATTAATTAGAATAGTGGGTCACGATCATGAGAACCCATGATGGGATTCACATGACTATTGGGTCCACTCCGACGAACCAAAACGCAGTCCTCTAACTAGGAGGCCCTCCCTGGACGTCGTCATCGATCCAGATTGATGGTGTGGCCCTCCTCCTCCTTGCATACGTGCGTAGGGGGCCGCGCGTGTGCGCGTGAGGTGCCCATCAAGGTGACTACATTACCACCAAGAAAAGTCTAATAGCCTATAGTCAACTGCCTATATAGGATACCTTTGGAAGAGATGGAATAACAAATTATAACTTCTAGAGAGATGGATAACCTAAATGACAATGCCACTGAATTACGATACCCTCAAGAAGCATCCCAACACCTATTGGTTCTCTCCAAATAGTACATGCCATTCCTTTCATGATCTCCCCCAATCGTCTTGCCCCTCTTGGGGTCCTGAAAAACACAATGGGAAGGAATGAATGTGACAACAATTTAGAGATTTGTTAGTTTACTTATAGATAAAAGACTAATGAGAAGACTGGAGGCACTATAAGACAAATGATAAGGACACAAATGTGTTAGGTTGAGGAGTACCAAGTCCAACAATGTTGAATGAGGTACCATAAGCTAACATAACAAACACATTAGGTGGAAAAAGGTCAAAGGTGGAAAAAGAACTACGGTTACGAAAAATATGATCATGCGCCTCAGAATCGATTATCCAGGGGCAGGGATGCTATGATAGGATACAATTTACCTGAATGGGCCCAAAGTGGAAGTTACATTGTTAGACGTAGAGGCATTTGAAGAGAGGAACCGCATAGTCTTCCTGTGATAATATGACATTAATATGATCACCATCAACATTTGGCGAAGTAAAAGTAATGGGTCTACCATCCGCAAAATCATCAACCACAAGTGTTTTGATTGACTCTCGGAGGATTCCCCTAAAGTTCCCGGCAGAAGTCCACAGAATGATTTGTCACGACATAATGAGCACATACATGATCTCTACTTCCACAACCTCCACACATACCAATGTAACAAGAAGAAATAGCTAAGGCAGATATATCAGAACTAGTAACCTGAGCATCATCAGATTCATTCCCAATAGAAAATCTTCGAAGTATTGCACAAACCTTTGCAAATGAAGGGACTGATGTACCACCCAAAATTTGATCTCTAGTTGACTGATATTTTTACGAAAGGCTAGATGAGTTTCATGACTTTTATCTTCCATCTGCTTCTTCATAAGAGTTACATCTAAAGTATTTGGTTGATAAATTGAGAGTTCTTCCCACATACTGGGCAGTTTAGAAAAATATTTATCAAGAGATTTATCTCCCTCCTCAAAACAGAGAATCTCCTCATATAATTGATACATTCAGGAGATTTTTTTCAGCGTAGTACATCTATTTTCACAGTATCTCACACATCCATCTTGGTATTCAAGAACACCAAGTTGGAACTAACTTCAGTGAATGCATCATCATGCATTCACTGTCGATACGTAGGATCAGATTCCTCTAACTTGTGTTCCTTGAGGAATTGATCCTACTCTTTGGCTAAAAGAAATACATCAACGAACTTAGCCCAGATTAAGTAATTTTTTCCTGTTTAGTTTCATAGATGTTATTGACGCATTGATGAAGAATGAGTATGGAAGATGGAGCCTTATTTAGCTTGTTCTGACTCTATAAAACTAAATGACTGTTGATTTGGTCCTGAAGGCATATCAAGACTGCTGATCTTCTGTCATATCAATCCACACCCTCATAGTGGTCAACACTTCAATCTAGATTGTTGGATAATGCATACCCTTGATCAAGACCCTGGGATGGGTTTGCTCTTTGTCAGACAATGTGTCCAGCTGTTATGTTGCTTTGGTTTGTCAAAATCATTTTATGGTGATGAGAGATTCCAAAGGAATCCTTCAGTTCTCTGGCATTGCTGAAAATTTCTGCTCGTGCTAATATTTTCCATCTTTATTTAAAACTTCAATATTGGAAGGCATCTTCTGCAGGATGCTTCACTTTCTCTCATACAAATTATGTCCAACTCGTTCCTATACCACATACAATTTCCAGTGTGCAGTCCAATTCAGCTCCCTGAATTCCAAAATACGTTGCTGACCTCCCTCATCCTTTTGCTTGAAGTTTCTCAGCACATGCCAGTAAAATGCACTGCTTATGTTCTTCAGAATCTTCTAGTAAACTGGTAACCAATCAACTTCTCAGTATATATCCAAGAATGACTTGCCTTTGAGAATTCTACACCTGCACCTAAGAATTTTCTGAAATAACATGAACCAGTTGTAAGAAGATGAAATGGTTAGTTAAACAGCAATAGTAAAGCCGACCCCAATTAGCAGGTAATCCATATTTCATGTGATTTGAATTTGATACAAGAATAAGACGAGCAGTAATACTGCATCTTGCAGTCTAGAATTATTTTCCTATAGAACAAGTATCTCTTAGAATGGAAGTTTTCAAAGGTGAAGTTGCCTCGGTCGAAATACTGTTTTACCTGCTGACATGAAACTTTCAAGGGCTTAAAACTTTCATTGTTTGATGGATCTATCATATTGACATATGCCGAAATTGTTTGGAAAATATGATATCTGATTTTGATGAAAATATTCTTGTGACAAAATTGTGCCAAGACTGACTGATTTATTGTACTTCATCTCAAAGCTACTTGAATCTATTTTCTTTCTAAATGTTCTCTATGTAATTAATAGAATTTAAAGCCTTTTCTGATTCTTTTCACGAAAGAGGAATGCATGTAGTGTTGGCTGCATAGGAATCTGTAAACCGTGGTCCCTAACCCATGCCATGAGGATAGCATGGACTCTAGAAACACACATGCATGCATGCAAAATAAAAATAAAAAAATAAAAAAAGTAAAAAAAAAAGAAAGAAAAAGAAAAAGAAAAGAAGAAGCCCATTTACCGATTCTTCTGGCATTATCATTATTTTCTTTATTTGCGCATCCTAGAATACATTTTTTTTTGTTTGGAGGCAGTTTTATCTGTCATGAGGCATGACTGGTAGAAAACCCTTGTACCATATCCATTGTGGAAATATCTTGTATATGACTGTCTTATTGTGGGCCCTACAGTGCATTAACATCCCAAAGTTTGTACCAATTAGACAATCATTGTTGTCCAATCATCGATTTCCGCCTGTGAAACAGAAACTTTTTACTTTATTGTTACAAATTACAACATATGCTTCAATGCCACCTATCAGATGGTAGGATAGTCTGAATGGTGCGATTTGGGGCTGTGGGCTATACAAGGTAGGGCTATATGGCTGTGGATCATCACTTTTCAGTGCTCATGGGCTCTGGGTATAGCCATGGTTAAAAGACTTGGCAACTTGGACCAACTTGTTCCGTCTTGACTCTCGAGTCAGGTAGGGACCCCACTGAGTTGGGGGTGAATTGGCCTGACGTGTCCTAGTCAGCATTGAATCATTTGGGTGGCTTATGCTGTCTAACCAAATTGGGTTTGACCAAGTCCAAGTTGACTCATCTTAAAACTATGGGTATGGCCATGAGAATATAATATGCATGCCAACAAGTGTAACTCAAATGATGGTGACGGTAGCATTGAGGACTAATTTTGCATGTTAGGTGTGAAGAGTGTCTCCCTCCTATTCTTTCCACCTTCATCCATAGGGAAACAGATCTTTCAAGTTGAATAAAATTATATAACATAATTGTGCGCAGGTAATGAGGGGGCTGCCCAATGGAGAGGGCCCCAAGCTTGTAGAGAGGGAGGACGGTATTGATGCCATGGAAAGATTCCAATTCCACGAGAACAAAGACCTGAGAAACATGGCAAACGGGTTGCTAGATAAGTACTTTGGGGAGGACTATGGGCTTGATGAATAGTCACGCTGTCATGATGGCCTTCAGGCAGGCGGCCTTTTCCCATTCTCATCCCCCCCACCCCATTTCAACTAGCGTTGGTGGTGTATTTACGGGTAAACTGCCCTTACAAATCTGCTGAAGCATCCAAGTTCAATCAATGGATGGAAAGCAACTGTTCATTACTGTACCCTAAACGTTGTTTCATTTAGGAATATGTAAAAGAAAAGGGGTGGCAGAAAACCACTCACTTTGAAGGTCAAAGTCATGTTCATGACCCAAATGTATGAAAATTCTGAGTAGCAGATGCAAATAGGTTTCCTTTCAATTTTATTTTATTTTACACGCACTCACCCCACACACACCCATGCACTAACACCATGGTAGGATTTTACCACAATGGGTACTCGAACTGATGACCTCATGTTGAAACTCCTGTAAGTCTACCAAGGCATGGGTAAGGACCCAACGCAAATACGTTACCTTAGTGTGGGGAATCATATGGCTGCAAACACGGTCATCATCATGCTACCTCTTGTTTGAGGCTGACCTGTTAAGACATCAACATGCATGTCAAGTTGCCTCCACAGGGAGATGATGCCGGCCAGCTAAATGCCCTTCTTGGGGAGGCAGTTGGCGTCATCTATCCTGGGTAGGGAACCAATGCTTGGATTATTTTTATTTAATTATTAATTTTATTATTATTATTATATTTTTAATTTTATTATTATAAATCCAAAGGTGGACTGAAGGGGTTGCGGGGTGTGGTTAATGATTTGTGGTTCTGGAGGTTGGATTTTATAGGGGTATCTTTCACATCAATGACATGTAATGAAAGCAAAACATAAACTACTTGCAAAGGGTATTGCTGTGGACGGGCTGAGCCTGGGAAGACCAGGTCTAACATGCAGAGGCCAGGCCTATTCAAAAATTTGATTTTGCATGACCCCGGCATGACCATTTTGATGGCCCTAGTGAAAAGGAGAATGTTGTGTAGGCTTTTCATTGGGTTGGGCCCAGTACCAGAAAAATGAAATTTTCAGTAGTACCTCTCCCTAACCAATTCAAACTCTAGGCCGAAGCCATCTGCATGCAGCCCTGGTTTGGTGTGGTGCCAATGATATGTCAATAAACGCATGAAACAAGAATGGATAAGAAAAAGAGAAGGTTTTGGATGCATTGAATGTGGATTGGATGATTAGGGTGGAAAGATAGTCCTACGACATATCTAAACGTCATTTTTGCTGAGCCATTGTTCGTACGACAGCCTTAGGTGCCGGCAATTTTTATATTCATTTTCTCATTATATCCGCAAGCAGTTAGAATTCCTTTTCACAGGACAGGAAAGGGTGACTTGGTCATTGAGACATGATCAGAAACAGCCATTGTTTCTTTATCCCCCCAACATCTCACAAGCATACAATATCCAATCCATGCAAAAGGTTGGCCGCACAATGATGATCACCTGAGATGAGAATCAGGCTAATCCGCCCATTAAAATGGGCCACCTCAGTAAGCGGTAGTCATACAATCGGACATCCATTGATTTTGATGTTCGCGTCCTCGGAACAGCCTCCCTGACTTCATATCAGGTTGATCATCATGGTATGGTGGCATATGTTTACGGATGATCCAGCGGACTAAAAGGAATTATTTTCTAATTGCATCTGGCGGACGTGAGATCGGTGACGCTAGTTGGCGGGCTTGCTAATGGGCAGATCATGGTGGAAGTGGCCCCCACCTCTTAAGTTCAGATCAGATACGAAATGTTCCCTTCATCTTAGCATTAACGAATGCCATTAAGGTTCCTCTTTCAGTCAAGCGTTGCCGGTGTAATTTACGAGGGAACTTTTAGAACAATGAGAAAGAGTGCCACCCGGCAAAGAAGCTTTTCTTCATCCTTTCTCGATTCCAATTTCAGGAGGGGCCACACGCGACTCGAGCCTATCGACAAAGGTCATCTGACCATGTCTGATCCAATAACCCAGATGATGTCAAGCAATGTGGCACAAAGATCTCAATGAAAAACGCATAAGATCATTTTGGATATGAATGTGATAAAAAATTGAAAAGTCGTTAGTGGTTTAAAAAGAATAAGTCTAAAGTAAGAATGTAATCAAAATCTGAAAAGTCACAGGTAGTTTAAACGGAGCAAGTATACTTGGCTATTGTCATGGAGCACATGTTAGTATCTCAGTCACACGGTAGAATTGACTAGTCATAGTGGGTAGAATCGACTAGTCATAGTGGCCACATGATCGAAAATAGGTATCAACTGAAATATAGTCACGACAAGTGATAGATTCGACCGATGTACGATAGCATTGTTCATATGTAGTCTTTATAGCTGAAGCTGTTTAAGAAGCTATGAAGTAACAAAGACACTAGGTTGTTCAAGTTCACGACGCACTACACATTCATGTGTGGAAAGAGATAACGATTATCAACATGTGGCATCAAGAGATGAATCCTTGTCTACGTGGTAGGATCAAGATATGCACTTAACCTATTATTGGTAAAAATGGACTAGTCACCAAGGAAAAACTAGCTCGAGCATATATACACAACGCGGAGATGTTGACAAATGCTAGTCATGACCAAGGAGCTCCTAAACAACCAGGGAAGAACACTCTATTACATTTCACAGAATGACTATTCATAACCATAAGTGTAGAGTCACGATGTAGTAATAATCTTGGTGAGACGAGGTCAAATTCATAGGGAGTAATCTTGTGTGTCTATTTTGAAAGTAATTAGAATCAGAACTAGGAGAAGATCTCACCTAAATAAGGAAAATTGGGAGTAATTGTAAGAGGATGAATTTAGAAACTAAAGAATTTAAAAGTGGGAACTAAGGATTCTAGGGATCCACTTGTAGCTATTAGAATGTTCCCTTATTTGATTCAAGTCACTTAATTGGAATCAGAGTCCTATTCTATCCAATTAGAAGATATTCAATAAGATCAGGTTGGAACTTCCTTTGACCTAATTCCCTACGGATGAATGTTGTGAAGATTGGAAGTGATTTAATCGCCTAACCATGCCCAGGAGATAATGGTAGACAACAAGATATACTGATCCAACAACTATCATGAGAGATTTGTGAAAAATAGAAGAGATTCCGTTACCCATCTATGCCTAAGGGACGACGGAGAAAAATAGGATTTTCTATACTCACAAACTCCAAACCAAAAAAGAAAATACTTCAAGCTATTGCAGATCTATTGTAATTTTAGTCACAATAAACCATTAAACACTAAAAGTATTCCTTAAATATCAAAATAGAATCAAAGGAGTTCAACAATAACAAGAATCAAACAAGAAAAACATCTCAACCATGCTACAAGCTTCACCCCTTAGCTCTGGCTAAGGGATCTAGCCAATCATAGACATGATTGAATTAAAAATCCTAGAAGAAAACATTAAAAACTAAGGAAAAGAGAAGGAAAACTCTTGGGAAGCGGCTCTGCCCTTTTGCTCTGCTCCTCAAAACCCTAGATATCTCAAAAAGTGCTAGGAACCCCTATTTATCAGCAAAGTTTCGCAAAATCTCAAACCGGATCAAATTTACGCGTTTCGTATAACCAGTTCGATGTTATTGACAGACTGGCTTTGATGTCATCGAACAGCCTTCAATGTCATCGAATAATGTATCCAATTTGTACAACGACTAAACTTGATTTTCTTGTAATTCTTCGATATCATCTAGCTGTGTTCTGTCTTCGATGTTATCGAAAATTGCATCCAGTTTGTCTAGCAACCACGTTCCTTTTTTTTGTAATTCTTCGATGTCATCGACCAGTTTTGATGTCATCTAAGGCCTTCGATGACATCTAAGCTTAAATCCTGTGAATTTCTGTAACAATTTCTGCACTAATTTCTACACTTCCTTTTTCACATGATTTTCTTGAATATCGGGGTCTTGAAATCTTCCATCTTGGTTTCCAAAGATCCATTCTTTGCTTCATGATTCTTGAGCAATAAATCTATGCTTTTAGCATTCTTTTCAATCCAAGATCTTAAATTCATATTGCAACATAAACACATGTAAAATATACCATTAAGCCATATTATGTTTGTAAAACCAAGAAATAAATGAGGGATAATATGTAATATTTGACCCTCAACACAACTCCCAACCAACATTTTTCTAGTCCTGAGCAAAATATGTTATAAATAATTTTCAATCTCAAGTTCGAAATCCTTTTTTAGAAAATAAGCTTTTGTACAATCAAGTATGAATGAGTATAATTAAGTGAGATAGTGGGATCTTGAAAACTTAGAGCCAAATCAACTATACAACCAATCAAGTAGGTTCTTATCACTTAAATCAGAATGAAAATTCAAATATCAAGTTTTCTTATGTGCCTGGTGAAAGTCAATTTACTTTTCAGAGACTGCTTTTGTTTCGTAATGTTAGCCATGTTCGTCATAATAGGATTAGTTGAAAACTCAAGTACCGACTCTAAACCTATCCCCTTTTCCATTCTTTTTCTAGTTTTTGATTTTATATCTATGGTCACCATTATTTATTCCTTTTTTTTTTTTTTCAGACATTACTTCCTTTTCAAAGAAAATTTTCATTCCCCTCAAAGATGTTGTCATTCTTCATTCTTTATGACCTCTTTGTCGATCTCTTATGTTTTTAACTGGTCTTCCATCTTTTAAAGTAGATAAGATTCTCTACATTGAATTCTCAATATCTAACAATGATCATACTGACAATTAGAAACTTAAGCACATTCTACGAAAGCAAATCGAAAGTGTCTTGTGGTTTAGATTAACACGATATTCAAAATTTTTCTTAGATGATTAAGCTCCCATAATTTAAAATCCAAGCTCTTTTCTCATCATACTCAAAGCATTCTTAAATACACAATTTCTCATTTTCCAAACAGATTTCAACTCAAAACTTTGAAAAATTTGTAAAATTTTTGCTCAAAACTGAGAAAACACTGATCAGGTCACCTAATCCCCCACACCCTCACAAAAATTCGACATTGTCCTCAATGTATAAGAAATAATCATGTGAATGTAAAAGAGGCAACGAAAATAAAGGAGATGGTGTTGGAAAGATAGTACTTGAAAGAAGAAAAATGGAAGCTTTTCTACAAATCTCAGCATACAATGGGTTAGCACAAACAAAACTCAACAAAGTATAAGCAAACTACCTGAGTCTTATGAAAGCGATAAATCTACCTATACCTCCATCGGACTAGGAGATCAATCCTGGCAAACAGGATCACTCAGAGGTATGGACATGTCCTCTGAATCGAATTTTTCGACAAATGGCTTTAGTCGATGTCCATTTTCTTTGAATTCATTTCCATCGTTTGGATTCTTTATCTCGACAGCCCCATGAGGATATACATTAGTAATAGTGAAAGGGCCGATCCAACGAGAACGGAGTTTTTTCAGAAAGAGATGTAATTGAGAATTGTACAAGAGGACTTTCTGGCCTGGTGTAAATGATTTTTGAAGAATATGTTGGTCATGAAACACTTTCATCCTGTCCTTGTAAATTCTCGAGTTCTCGTACGCATCATTCCATACTTCTTCAAGTTCATTCAACTGAAGTTTGCGTAGTGAGCCAGCGTTGTTTAGATTGAAATTTAAATTTTTGATTGGCCAATATGCCCTATGTTCCAACTCCACAGGTAAGTAGTAAGCCTTCTGATAGACAAGTCTAAATGGAGACATTCCAATAGGGGTTTTAAATGCAATACGGTAAGCCCATAAAATATTGGTCAATCGGATGGACCAATCATTTCGATCAGGGTTAACTGTCTTTTTCATGATGTGTTTAATTTTTCTATTGAAAATCTTAGCTTGACCACTTGTTTGTGGGCGATATGGACTGCTCACCTTGTGAGAGATGGCATATTTATTCATTAAGTTCACGAATGACCTATTATAAAAATGTGAGCCCCCATTACTAATGATGGCTTGAGGCGTTCGTAACTAAAAAATGATGTTCTCTTATAAAAACTTAATGACCATTTAATGGTCATTGTTCCGGTATGGAATCGCTTCAACTCATTTAGTGACATAGTCTACTGCTAGCAAAATGTATAAATTTCTAAACGATTCGAGGAATGGTCTCATGAAATCAATACCCCATCAATCAAATGCTTTAATGATCAGAATGGGGTTTAAAGACATCATATTTTGATGGGACAATGCTTCCAACTTCTGATAATGCTCACAAGCTTTGCAAAACTCATGAGTGTCCCTGAACATAATGGGCCAGTAAAAACCACACTGCAAAATCTTGGTTGTGGTTTTTTAGAAGAAAATTGACCACCACGAGCCTGAGAATGACAGAAGGAGATAACACTCTGGTATTCATTGTCTGGCACACATCTCCTTAAGATTTGGTGTGGAAAATATTTAAACAAATATGGATCATCCCAAAAGAACTTACGAATCTCAGCGAAGAATTTTTTCTTATCTTGCACAGTCCAATGTGTCGGCGTGAAACCTGTGGCAAGATAATTAGCAATATTAGCATACTAAGGTGAATGAGAGACTTTGAATAATTGTTCGTCAGGGAACATGTCATTTATATGTGTTGTCTCAAGGGAAATAGAGAGATCAAGGCAGGAAAGATGGTCAGCCACTCGTTCTGTACTCCCTTTTTATCTTTTATTTCCAAATCAAATTCTTAGAGTAGGAGGATCCATCTCATCAAGTGAGGCTTAGTATCATTCTTAGAAAGAAGATACATGAGCGCCGCATGATCAGTGTAGTTAATGATCTTGGATCTGATCAAGTAAGATCTAAATTTGTTTAAAATGAATACTACGACCAAGAGTTCTTTTTCTGTAGTAGAGTAATTCACTTGGGCCAAATTTAACATCTTACTTGCATAATGAATAACCTAGGGATTCTTTTCTTTTCTTTGGCCTAACACCGCCCCAATAGCATAGTTAGACGCATCACACATAAGTTCAAAAGAAAGGCTCCAATTGGGTGGGTGCATGATAGGTGTAGTGGTTAACATGCTCTTGAGCTTAGTAGTGTAGGCTTTTTATCGAACCACATTTCATAAGTTATTTTATTATTGCCTTTAGTAGTGTAGACTTAGTTAATAATATAGCAAGTTGTATTGACTGCTTCATCCCAAAGATTCTTAGAGAGCTTCATGCTATTTAACATGACATTAGCCATTTCTTGTAGCACTTTATTTTTTCTTTCCACTATCCCATTTTGTTGTGGAGTTTTGGGCACTGAAAATTCATGTAATATTCCTTGGTTGCTACAGAACTTCTCAAAACTGCTATTCTCAAATTCAGATCCATGATCACTATGAATTTTACTGATTTGAGAACCTTTTTCAATTTGAATCCTTTTAAGAACTTTTCTTACTTCTTCAAGGGTTTCTGATTTGTCCCTTAAGAAGACTGCCCATGTATATCTAGTAAAGTCATCTACTATTACCAAGATATACCTTTTGCCACCTCGGCTCTCTGTTCTGGTAGGTCCTATCAGATCCATGTGGAGAAGTTCGAGTGGTCTTGATGTGGCATTAGAATTCACCTTTTTGTGTGAGTTCCGTGTTTGTTTGCCAAACTGGCATTCACCACATATCATATCTAATTTTTGAAGTTTGGGTAGACCTCTTATAAGTTTCTTTTTGCTCAATCTAAATAAGTTTCGGTAGTGTACATGTCCAAGACATTTGTGCCATAATTCAGTCTTGTTTGTATGGACCATGTAACATGTTTGATTAGATGAGCTGAATTCACTAATAATATAGCAGTTTTCAGACGTTTTACGTCCAGTTAATATTACTGAACCCTTGTTGTTTAGAATCTCACAGCTTTGATTAGAAAACTGAACACTATGGTTATATCGCATATTTGAGATATACTTAGCAAATTATGTTTTAGTCCTTCAACATGTAAGACAGTCTTAAATAATGGAAGGTTATAGAGTTGAACCGTACCTTGGCCCATAATTTTACAGTTACTGCCATCACCAAATGTGACTGAACCATCAGTCATATCTTTTAGATCGGTGAATAAAGCCTTGTCGCCTGTCATATGCTTGGGGCATCCACTATCTAGGTACCACTTTGAATGGCTTGTAGCTTTGAAAGCAGTGTGGGCAACCAATCAAGTGACCTTTGGAATCCATTTCATAACCATTTTGGGTTTGGGTGGATAGTTAGTTTTCTTCCATTTGTAAGAATTATAATTATGACCTATCGAGTTAGACTTTAGAAGCTCCTTAAGTAAATCAACTATCTTTTCAGCCAAAAGGGTTTTGGTTATACATCCTATAGTTGAAATAATTTCCTTTAGGTTTTTGAACAGACTTAGGGTCTTTAGAAAACACTTGTCCTTTCCCTTTTGAGTTTAATGTCTCTCCTTTTACAAACTTAGGAGGTGCATTCTTCAGTTTAGGAGAAACATTCTTATCATAACCTAGACCCGATCACCACATTTTCTCGATTCTGATAAGAGTTTTTCTAATTTAGAATCACCTTGTGCATATTCCAAAATTTCCTTTAAACTCAAGAGAGAAGAGACTTCATGTTTTAATTGGTCATTTTCAGACTTAAGAGTTTCAACTTGGGTAGTATTAAAATCTAGATCACATTTTGTCTTTTCAAAACAGTCTAAAATATGAGACTTTTTTAAAATAAGAGATTCATAAATTTCTTTAAGTTTAGAAAATTTCTCTTTTTGAAGTTTCAGTTTTACTGTAATTTTACAACTCTTCTTGTATAAGGCATTATAGGCATCTTGAAGAGAATCTTCATTTTCACATTCACTATTCAGATTCAGATTTTCTTTACTTATTGAATCATTATCTGAAAATGTGAATTTGGCTAGAGTCATAAGGGCTTTCACTTCATTGCCTGACTCAGTTTTAGAATCTTCAGATTCAGAAGAAGCTTCAGAATCAGAGGATTCATCCCAAGTAGCCAACATACCTTTCTTTTTGGGATTGTCATTTTTAGGACACTTGTTAGACAAATGCCCATATTCTTGGCAGTTGTAACATTGACTAACTTTCAAAGATTTCCTAATTTTAGATTTAGATTTTGATTTTTTTCTTATCATTTCCTTTTTGAAAATAAACTCTCTTTTTACTTTTGAAGATTTTATAAAACTTTTTTGCCAAAAGAGCCATATCATCTTCAGAGTTATCTACATCAGAATTTTCTTGAAAATTATTTTTAAAAGTTTTAAGAGCAATTGAATTTCCTTTTGGAGCTTTAAAAGTTAACTCGTAGGTTTGTAAAGAACCAACTAACTCATCAACCCTCAAATTATCCATATCACGAAGTTCCTGGATCGCGGTTCCTTTAGAGTTGAACCGTTCAGGAAGTGAGCGTAGTATTTTTGCACACACTTTACTTTCTGGGATTCTATCACCAAGACCCCATATAGAGTTTACAATATCATTTAATCGAGTATAAAAGTCCATAAATGTTTCATTTTCCTCCATATGAATTTCTTCAAATTTAGTTGTAAGGAGTTGAACTTTCGATTTCTTGATAATTGAGGTACCCTCATGTGTCATTTCTAATATATCCCAAGCTTTCTTTGCAGAATCACAGGATATAATTCTTTTGAATTCATCCGGTGATAGTGCGCAAGTGATTGTATTTAGTGCTTTAGCATTTGCACTACTCTCACTTTTCTGTAGTGTGGTCTACGAGAAATAAGGTGTTATTCTCATAGATTTTGAACCATCAACTCCAGTTACTTCAGTGGTAGGAGGGTTCCAATCATTCACAGTGGCCATCCACACACTTTCATCCATGAATTCTAAGAATATTCTCATCCTGACTTTCCAATAAGCATAGTTGGAGCCATCAAAGGGTGGTGGCCTAGTGATTGATAGGCTATCAAAATTTGACATCTTAAATGGCTTAAATCGTTAGCTCAGGAAATAAATCCAAGAATTAAGAAAAAAGAGCTGTTAGGCTCTGATACCACTTGAAAAGGCCTAGCTATAAGTCCTAGAATATAAAGCAACCTCAAAATTTGTAATGCCAAATAAAACTTGTAACAATGGAATTAAACAAATACGATAGCCAACAATTAAAGTAAACCAACCTCAATGCAGGAACGTAAAGAATATAAAGCAACCTCAAAATTCAGATCTTGAGAGGTTGATACAAATGTTATTCTAAGGACAACCTTACACCAAAAATTAGAGTTTATGGTAGGACAATCTTATTTCTAGAAAGGTCTTTGTATCAAAACTCAAATCGAAGAGGAAAAGAAAATTAAATGTAAACTGTACAGAAGAATAAACTACAATCAATTATATACTGTTCTAAGGACAACCATGCACCATAGAAATGACAGGGCAACCTTACTAGAACAAATAAGAATGATGATAAATGAATCGAAAGAAATAATTGCTAAATTATTACAACATTTCCACAATGCTTAAAATAAATGATTACAGTATTCACATCCACATGTACATCTCACAAAAGAATAATAAAAGATATGAAATATAAATCATTCAACCACGAGACATAAGGGATTATAGTGGTTCGCCTGTGTGTTCACCAACTGTTTAATAACAGCCACACGGAATGCAACTCCACTCCTAATATCCTCACACAGGGGATATTAGCGTTCACTATCAAGTTAGGTTTTTACAGGTTCACCCAAAACCTTACAATTGTGTCTTTGTATGTGGGCTTACACAATTTTAAAAAAAAACCACACTTCTGAGTCTTATTGGCTCTCCTCAAATAACCAATACAATGAGATTTTTCTGGCAAATCCCAAACAAAACCAAACAAAAAGGAATTTACAATTAAATGTAAAATACCTGAATATCTTCTTCGTTGTAGCAGCCCAGAAGAACCAAGTCAGAGTTGATGATTGAATGTCCAAGTTCAATGTCCAAACTCACATTACAATGGTTCTAGTTCTAATTGATTTTAAATTAAACCAAATTGGGCGTAGCTCTATTTGATTTTAATTCCAAGAAGAAGGAATACAACAATTCCTCTTTTCAAATTAGATTAAAATTCAGGAATAAAATCAAATAATGAAAGCTAATAAAAGAGAATAAAAATTATGCACAATGTAGCTTAAAATGAACACTAACTTATCTCAGAGTGGAGCTTTGAATATACTTGAATTACATATCAAACCTTTGAAATTCGTGTTCAATTTATAGGCGAGCAAATCACGTCTTCGACTGGTTTTAAGACCCCTACGACTGGTCTTAGAACCAACAGATATTTAAAATTTTGAGTGGGATAAGATAAGACGGTTTCACGACCGGTCGTGGGTACCCTACGACTGGTCGTAGGTCACCTTCGATCAGTCGTAGGTTCCATACGACTGGTCGTAGACCTATGAATTTCATTGCTGGACTTTGAGTCGAAAGTCTACGACTGGTCAAAGAACCAATCGACACTGTTCCTACGACTGGTCGAACAGTCACCAGGACTGGTCGAAGAGTAACCAAAAAATTCTGAAAATCCTCAACAACTTAGGACTGGTTGTGGAATTTCTTGGACTGGTCAAACTAGTGATAGGACTAGTCGAACAAGGTCCAACACTAGTCTTAAAACAGATCAAATTTATGTACACAACATATATGGATTATGTATCCAAAATTTCCTACTCTAAAGGTCAACTTAAGGTCAGTCTTACCTCAATAGTGAAGCAAGGACATTGAGACTTGAAGACAAGTGACCATTGAGTATAATAAAGCTTGAGATCTTTAAGCTTAAAGGCTTCATGAACTTGAACACTTCTGAGATCTTGAAAGCTTCTTGAACATGAACGCTTCTGAGATCTTGAAAGCTTCTTAAGCTTGAACGCTTTTGAGATCTTGAAAGGTTCTTGAACGTGAATGCTTCAAAGTAGTGTCTTTGTCACCACAAATTTGACAATAACAAGGGGCTATAAACTATAGCACTTACACTAAGTACTTTATGAATCTCCTGTAAAACTCGGTGTGTCCTAAGAAGGATCGCACATCTCGTATGTTCTTGGGTGGAGGTAGGTTAAAGATAAATCAATTTTAGCCTTATCTATCTCAATTCCTTTAGACGAGACGATATGTCCAAGGATAATTCTCTTACGAACCATGAAATGATACTTCTCCCAATTTAGTGCTAAATTCTTTTCCTCACATCTTTTCAGCACACATTTAAGATTTTCTAAGCAATCGCAGAAAGATGGACCAAGGATAAAGATGTTATCCTTGAAGACCTCTAGATATTGCTCCACCATGTCAGAAAAAATACTCAACATGCATCGCTGAAAAGTGGTGGAGGCATTATATAGCCCAAATGGCATCCTTCGGTAAGCAAATGTGCCGAAGAGACATGTGAATGTGGTCTTTTCCTAATATTTAGGGGCTATCTCTATCTGGTTATAGCCCGAATACCTGTCAAGGTAGCAGTAATAGGAATGACCAGTTAGCCTTTTTAAGATTTGATTAATAAAGGGTAAAGGAAAGTAGTCATTGCTTGTGATGGTATTCAACTTCCTGTAGTCAATGCACATTCTCCAACCAGTAGTAACTCTAGTTGGCACGAGTTCATTATTAGCATTAGCTACGATGGTGATTCTGAACTTCTTAGGAAGCACCTGAGTTGGACTTACCCATTGACTATCGAATATCGGGTATATGATACCTACATCCAATAGCTTAAGAACCTCAGCCTTAACCCATTCCTTCATGTTTGAATTTAGTCTACATTATGGTTGTCATGAGGTCTTCGCATTGTCCTTAAGATGAATGTGGTGAGTACAAATCAAAGGGTCAATTCCCTTGAGATCCGCAATCGACCACCAAGGGCTCCTTATGCTCAGTGAGAGTAGAGATGAGCATACTCTCCTGTTCTTGCTCAAGGTGGGATGAAATTATCACCGGATATGTCTCATCTTGACCTAAATAGACATATTTCAAATCAAAGGGCAAAGGTTTTAGGTTAAGCTTCGATGCTTTAAGGCTGGACGGTAGAGACACTACATCAGTTTAGGGCAATTCCTCGAATTGTGGCCTCCACCGATTAACTTTAAGTACTGGCACAGTATCAAGCATGAAACCTATCTCCCTAATTATATCATCATCTAAATAATAGGAGTGGGCCAAGCACATCTCTAGAGGGTCAGAGGATAAGGTCATTAAAGTACTATACTTCACAAAAGAATCAATCAAGTTAACATCATGGGCATCATCTTCATCCTTTGACTATTTGCCTGTGTTGAAAAAGATATTCAAATCCAATGTCATATTTCTGAAAGAGATATAACTCCATTCCCACAATTAATGATTGCATTTGATGTAGCAAGGAATGGGCGATGAAGGATGTCGGGAATTTGAGTGCTCATATCCACAATAGGTTAAGTATCCAAGACGATAAAATCTACTGAGTAGTAGAATCTGCTAACCTAGACTAATACATCCTCAATTATCCCTTTCGGTACATGAACTGAGCGATCAACAAGTTATAATGTGGGCTAAGTGAGTTTTAATTCACTTGGACCCAGTTACTCATAGACCGAGTATGGGATCAGATTTACGCTCTCTCCTAAGTTAAGAAGTGCGTGCTTAATCCAGTAGTTCCTAATTACACAAGTGATGGTTGGGCTACTGGGATCTTTGTACTTTGTGGCACATCTTGCTTTAGGATGACACTCACTTTTTCTGTTAGAAAATTTTTCTTTCCAATACTTTGCTATCTTTTGGTTGTACACAAGTCTCTCAGAAATTTAACATATGAGGAAATTTGTTTTACGGCATCAAGTACAGGAATATTAATCTTCACTTGTTTTAACACCTCTACATTGTCCTAAGACTTAGAGAGAAGTTTTGATGCAACCAACTATTGGGGGAATGGTGCAATCAGCTTGCCTTGAAGTTTCGGTTCTAATTCCTGTGGAGCAGTGATAGGTCTATCATCGTTATCCTCTTCTGCGTCCTTAAAATTTTTAGCCTTAACCGGAATAGTTTTGTCAATGGTCTTCCTACTCATAAGAGTGGTAATAGACTTAGCTTGCTTCATTTAATTTGAAGAGCTCAAGTAGCTAACTTCATATTGTGGCTTTGGATTGGGAAGAGGTTGAGCTGGAAGGCTCCCCTTGTTCCTAATCGCACTTTTAGTCTCAAGTCCTTCTATGGCCTTTGTGAGGTCTTGAAAGGCTTGTAACTTCCCCTGATTAAAAAGCTCTTGATTTTGAAGATATTTCAGAACCGGATCCTCTTGAAGTTTCCCTTGATTTAGAATTTGGTTGAAGAAACACTGAGGGGTAGCAGTTTTTCCATTCCTCCAATTGAAGTTTGGATGATTTCTCCAACTAGGATTGTATGTATTGGAGGTAGGTCCATTAAAAGGTCTTTGGTAAATGTTCACGACATTAGATTGCTCATTCAACACCTCTTGAAAGGTAGGTATTGTTGGACAATTTTCAGTTCTGTGAATGTTGTAAGCACAAATACTACAAACAGTTTCCTTAACCTTATCATTCTTTAGTTCCATGGCCTCGAATTTTCTTATGAGATTAGACACTTTAGCATTGATATCGTCATACTCTTTCAGAAGGTATAATCCGACCTTCTCCTTTGATTGAGTGGGCCTAAAAGTGGTGCTTGATTTTGAGGAGGTGTCCCATGATTGTGCATTTTCAGCAAGTCTATCCAAGTAGTCCCACACTTCATTGACATTTTTATTCATGAATTCCCCATTGCACATTGTCTCAACTAATTAGCGCATGGAAGATGTTAGCCCATCATAGAAAAAATGTAAAATGTACCACATTTCAAAACCGTGTGTGGACATGAACTGACAAGATCCTTAAACCGCTCCCAACATTGGAAGAATGTTTCATCCTCTTTTTAGGCGAAGTTCATGATTGAATTTCTAAGGGTGTTCATTTTATGATGTGGAAAAAATTTCTTTATGAACTCCCTTATCATGTCATTTTATGTGCCAATAGATCTAGGATGTAGTGAATGCAACCATGTCTTAGCTTTCTCTTTCAAAGAAAACAGAAAGAGTTTCAGTCTGACCGTGTCCTTAGACACATTTGAGAAATACAAAGTAGCTATGATCTCATCAAACTCTTTCAAGTGCAAATATGGACTTTCAGATTCAAGTCCATGGAGTTTTGGAAGGAGTTGGATCACCCCTGGCTTGATATCCATGTGTCCCGTATTTTCTGAAAAAACCATGTATGAGGGTGGGCTCACCCCCGTCGGTTGTAAATAGTCTCCCAAAGTACGAGGCGGGGGTGCTTAATGCACCTCATTCTCATCATAAACTTCCTTAACTCTAGATTGAGGTTATCTTCCCAGTTAATTGAAAAGTTGATTGGCAGCCATAACCTCAATTAATTCTGAGGATCTCGACTAGTGTTTAATCCTGTGATGGATAGATAACCCCTCAACCAACCTCCTTCAATCAAAAGATGTTGAGTGTTGTCATGGACCAACTTGAGCATAAAACACTCTCAACCCTCAATTTCAGATTCTAACCTAAACCCAAAAGAGAGAAGGGAAATAGAAATCTAGAAATAGAAAGAGAGAGGAAAATAGAAAGAAGTTACCAAATGAGAAGTTCCTAATTAAAATCTTGTAGAACAAAAAAAGTCAGTTTCTAAAAATAGAAATTCTAAAATTAGAAAGTTTCTAAAAACAAATTAGGAAAGTTTCTAAAGTTAATATTAACTTAATTTCAAAACTAGTTAATCCCAGAAAAATACAACTGTCAATCCCTGACAATGGCGCCAAAAACTTGTTCACAACCTTAAGTGTAGGGTCGAGATGTAGTAATAATCTCGGTGAGACTGAGGTTGAATCCATAGGGACTAATCTTGTATGTCTATTCTGAAAGTAATTAGAATCAAAACTAGGAGAAGATCTAACCTAAATCAGGAAAATAGGGAATAATTGTGAGAGGATGATTTTAGAAATTAAAGACTTTAAAAGTGGGAACTAAGGATTCCAGGGATCCACTTGTAGCTATTAGAATGTTCCCTTATTTGATTCAAGGCACTCAATTGGAATCGGAGTCCTATCCTATCCAATTGAAAGATATTCAATAAGATCAGGTCGGATCTTCCTTTGACCTAATTCTCAACGAATGAATGTTGTGAAGATTGGAAGTGATTCAATCACCTGACCATCCCTAGGAGACAATGGTAAACAACAGGATATACCGATCCAACAACTACCATAGGAGATTTGTAAAGAATAGAAGAGATTCCATCACCCATCCATGCCCAAGGGATAATGGAGAACAACAGGATTTCCTATTTCCATGAACTCCAAATAGAAAAAGAAAATACTTGAAGCTATTGCAGATCTATTATAATTTCAGTCACAATAAACCATTAAACACAAAGTATTCCTTAAATATTAAACTAGAATCAAATGAGTTCAACAATAACAAGAATTAAAAAAGAAAAACATCCCAACCATGCTACAAGCTTCTCCCCTTAGCCTTAGCTGAGGGATCTAGCTAGCCATAGACATGATTGAATTAAAAATCCTAGAAGAAAGCATTAAAAACTAAGAAAAAGAGAAGAAAAACTCTTAGGAAGCGGCTTTGCCCTTTTTCTTTGCTCCTCAAAACCCTAGATATCCCAAAAAGTGCCTAGGAACCCTTATTTAAAGGTAAAGTTCCACAAAATCATAAAACTGGATCAAATTTATGCATTCCACATAACTGGTTCGATGTCACCGATAGACTGGCTTCGATGTCATCGAATAACATTCGATGTCACCAAATAATGTATCCAATTTGTCCAACAACTAAACTTGATTTTCCTGTAATTCTGCGATGTCATCTACCTGTGTTCGATGTGATCGAAGACCAGCCTTCGATGTCATTGAAAATTACATCCAGTTTGTCCAGAAACTATGCTTCTTTTTTCTGTAATTCTTCGATGTCATCTAAGCTCAAATCCTATGAATTTCTGCACCAATTTCTGCACTTCCTTCCTTTTCCACTTGATTTTCTTGAATCTTGGGGTTTTGAAATCTTCCATCTTGGTCTCCAAAGATCCATTCTTTGCTTGATGATTCTTGAGCATTAAATCCATACTTTTAGTATTTTTTTCAATCCAAGATATTAAATTCACCTTGCAACACAAATGCATGTAAGATATACCATTAAGCCATATTATGTTTGTAAAATCAAGAAATAAATGGGGAATAATATGTAATATTCGACCCTTAACAATGACCCCAATTTCGACCATCGATTGAAAAAATATCTCAATTAGACGTTGAGCTCTTCCACAGACCCATACATTTCTGAGATGATGCTTAGAACATCTCTTAGAAAAGGGACCTGCAATACAACCCACGCCGCATGACAAAATGAAGAGGATGGACATCCGTTTATATTCTACCAAGGAAAGGAGCTTGGTCTTGACACGAATTCCAAGAGATGGTTGGTAGGTCGGTGATCTATTCATTACAAAGCCCGACCATGACTCACTAGATGATTCAGGTCTAAAAACCACTCATAGGTAGTTGTACAGGTTACCTCGACCTCTTACTATGTGCTCCTACCCTTTTTGACCTGGTTCCAACTATAATTACCTGAGATCCTATCCGAGGATTCTGGAAGATGATTGCAACACATGAAATTGTGGTAAGACCGCTACTATTGAAGTATGGATGTATGTCAAAGTGTCCTAGAGGGGGGCAAATAGGACTTCTTTAAAACTTTAATCCTACTAAGCTATAAATTCTATCTATCTAAAGTAAGATGAGTAAGATTATAACAAGATAATTTAAATTCAAGTTCTAAGACATTGAGAAATCTAAGTGCTGCATTTCATCAAACATGTATTGTGCATAAAGTAAACAATCACATAGTCAATACATATGAGTAAGGGCATTCATTACAATTATAACAATATATAGTGTTTTGGCTATGTACCTACTCCACTCCCGGCTGACGCACTCCACCTTAGAGTGTCCCAAATTTCACTATCAATGGTTTTAAATTAGGTTAACAATAAACCTTCACAACCTACACAAGGTATAAGCTAGGTGCCTACACAAGACAACCTCATAAGCTTACATAAGGCAAACTCATATGCCTACACAAGGCAACATCGTATGCCAACACAAGGAAAACTTATATGCCCAAACAAGGCAACATCATATGCCTACACGAGGCAAAATCGTATGTCTACACAAGGCACATAGGTCCTACACAAGGACACTATATGTATTCTCCCGTTGGAGGCCTACAAAAGGTCTTAGCGAGTTTGAGAACAACTTCTGAAACTAGATCCTACACAAGGAAAGGGTTTCAGACTCTATAGATTCTATTACTTACTTGTAAGTGAGTGAGCCTCACGTTAGCACATACTGAAGATGATCTCCCTTGTCCATGAAGAGTCTTTATTTTCCTTGATCTACAACAACTGTAGATGCTTCTGATATAATTCACTGGTTGTTGGGTCAAGGTATTTTAGTGAATCTTTTCTATTAAATGTTAGTCTTTAAGTGTGGATGAGATTCTCAAATATCAAGCATTCACAGGATTCTAGCTTAATAATTTACCAATAAATGACTTACTGGAAGATCCTTGAATGGTGGAGTTCATTCTTCAATCCAATCTATTGATTGTTCAATAATTGCATTTAAGATAGGGTTAAAGGATAAACTCCCATGAGAAAATGGATTTAAAATGGTAGGTGGTATTTCTATAGAAATAACTCTCTTAAATCTCATTATTTTTCTCACTACAAACCAAGAAAGCAAGCCTTCAAATATAAAGGCAAAAATCCCAATGGAAAAAAAATGGAGAGATTCCGTCTGTGTTCGATGTCATCGAAGGTCACCTTCGAACATGCTTTGATGCCATTGAAATTTGAATTTTGATGTCATCGAAGGCAATTCGATGTAATCGAAGAGTTCAATATATTTTTTATGAAGCACTTTGGACAGGTTTGGTTTATTTTCGATGTAATCGAACATACCTTCGATGTCATTGAAATTTGAATTTTGATGTCATGAAAGGGTTCAAGATTTTTCAATAGAACTCTCTAGACAAGTCAGGTACATGTTCGATGTCATCAAATTTTAAAATTCGATGTCATCGAACGTACTTCAATTCATCGATCATTTTACTAATTTTCAAGATGAGCATGCTAGACATATGAGTGCTCATTTTCGATGTCATCGAACCTGTAAGTTCAATGTCATTGAAACCTATTTGATGTAGTCGAGATTTGTTTTAGAATTTCAGCTTGGTTGCTACAAAAAATTGAGTCCTTTTTCGATGTCATTGAACAATGCTCGATGACTCGAAAGGTGCAAAAAAGTAGTGATTTTTTTAGATAGAAGCTTCGATGCCATGGAAGTTTGTTCTTGTACTTTTTCAAAACAATATTTTTCGGCCATAAAATTTCAAAATATATTTTTTTATGACAATTTTCTGGATTCCTTTTCTTCACTTCAAATCTTCGATTCTCTTCATTTCTCACTTAGTTTCCATGGATCTTTGACGTATGAATTCTTCAATCTTGGTCTCCTAAGATCCATCCCTTGCCTTGGTGATTCTTGAGCATTAAATCCATGCCTTTAATATTTTTTTCAATATAAGCTCTCAGATTCACCTCGCAATACAAATATATAAAAAATATACCCATTAAGCATTATCATATTCATAAAATCAAGATATAAATAGAGGAAAATATGCAATATTTGACACTCAACACACCCCCCAACCAACATTATGTTAGTCCCGAACAAAACATGCATGACCTAATCTTTAATTCTCAATGTTCAAACCTCTTCTGGAAAATAATCTTTTGTGTAAACAAGTATGAATGATTATAATCTAAAGAAGCGAGAGTGAAAAATTGAAAACCTAGAGCTGATTTGAATGAGTAATCAATCAAATAGGTTCTTCATTAATTACTTAGGAGCATAAGTTCATATATCAAGTTTTTCTAATGTGCTTAGTGAATTTTAACTTACTTTCCATAGAAATACTATTGTTTAATAATGTTAGCCATGCTCATTATCTCAAGATTGATTGAACAATTAAGTACTAATTTCGAACTTATCCCCCTTTTCTTCTTTTTCCATTTTTTGATTTTATATCGATGATCATTTTCATTTATTCATTCTTTTTGGTCTTTTCATTATCATTCTTTTCAGACTTTTCATTCTTTTCATTCTTTTTCAGTCTTTTCATGACCTTTCTGTCAATCTCGTTGTTTTTTTAACTGGTTCTTTTCATCTTTTTAAGTTGGATAAAATTCTCCAAACTCAATTCTCAACATTTGTCAATGATTTACATACTAATAATCAGAAATTCTAGCACCTTCATAGAAAACAAATTGAATGTGACTTATGATTTAGATCAACATAATATTCAAACTTCCTCTTAATCAATCAAATGCAAGAACTTAAGTGACAGTTTACTCAGTTGATCAAACTCCAATAATTCACAATTCAATCTTTATCTTATCATCATACTCAAAGCATTCTTAATTACACAGACTATTGCTTTCTAAATAGGTTTTTAATTTGAAAAATTAAAAATTTTTAAAATTTTTTTTTAACAACTAAGAAAACACTGATTAGTTTACCTAATCCACACCCCCAACCTAAAATCTACATTGTCCTCAATGTAAAAGGTATAAGCATGCAATGCAAATGAAACAACGAAAAGAAACGAGAAGTGA
The DNA here is from genome assembly GCA_037074715.1 of Magnolia kwangsiensis. Classification (NCBI taxonomy): domain Eukaryota; kingdom Viridiplantae; phylum Streptophyta; class Magnoliopsida; order Magnoliales; family Magnoliaceae; genus Magnolia; species Magnolia kwangsiensis. The sequence continues at coordinate 79,875,904 of CM073578.1, forward strand.
TGAAAAGGTAGTACCTGAAGAAGGAGAATTGAAACTTTTCCAAAGTTCTCAACATCAAATGGGTTAGGATGAAGAGTAACAAACTGAAAGAAAACTATCCTAATCCTAAAATTCTATGAAAGCAATAAACCTAACTATACCTCCATCAGACTAGGAGGTCAATCCTGGTACACAGGATCAATTAGAGGTGTGGACATATCCTCTAAATTAAATTTCTCAACAAAAGGCTTTAAACGATGTCCATTCACTTTAAAAATATTACCATTCATTGGATTCTTTATCTCGACAGTCCCATGAGGATAAACCTTAGTAACAGTGAAAGGGCCAGTCCAACGAGAGCGAAGTTTACCCGAAAAAAGATGTAACCAAGAATTGTCCAGAAGAATTTTTTAACCAGTTATGAATGATTTTCGAAGGATGTTCCTATCATGAAACACCTTCATCCTGTCCTTGTAAATTCTTGAGTTCTCATAAGCATCGTTCTGGATTTTCGCACGTTCATTTAGTTGAAGCTTGTGCAGTGAGCCAGCATTGTCTAAATTAAAGTTTAAATTTTCAATAGCCTAGTAAGCTTTATGCTCCAGCTCCATAGGCAAGCGGCAAGCTTTCCCATATATGAGTCTAAAGGGAGACATTCCAATGGGGGTCTTATAAACTATACGGTAAGCCCATAAAACATCGGTCAAGTGGATTGACCAATCCTTATGGTCAGGATTAACCTTTTTTTCTAGAATTTGTTTAATTTTCTTATTGAAAATCTCATCTTGCCTGCTTATTTACGGGTGGTATGGAGTGCTCACTTAATGAGAGATGTCAGATTTCTTTATTAAGTTCGTAAATGGCCTATTATAAAAGTGTGAACCTACATAACTAATGATGGATTGAGGCATTCCAAACCGGGAAAGGATATTTTCTTTTAAGAATCGAATGCTCGTTTTATGATCATTATTCTTGCATAAGATCGCTTCGACCCATTTAGTGACATAGTCTACTGTCAACAATATATAAATATTTCCAAAGGATTAGGGTAATGGCCCATGAAATCAATGTCCCAACAAATAAATACTTCAATAATAAGAATTGGGTTTAGTGGCATCATATTTCGACAGGACAATCCTCCTAATTTATAACAATTCTCAGAAGCATTGCAAAACTCATGAGAATCTTAAAAAATAATAAGCCAATAAAAGCTACACTGTAAAATTTTGGCCGTAGTCTTTTTTGCAGAAAAGCGTCCACCATAGGCCTAAGAGTGACAAAAATGAAATGACATTCTGATGTTCATTTTTTGGAACACATCTCCTTAGAATTTGGTTTAGCCAATATTTAAACAGATAAGGATCGTCTTAAAAAAACTTACATACCTCGGCAAAGAATTTCTTCTTATCTTGTGCAATCCAATATGTCGGCGTGAAACCTGAGGCAAGATAATTTACAATGTCAGCAAATCAAGGTAATTGAGAGAGTTTAAACAGTTGTTCATCAGGGAACATGTCATTTATAGGTGTCGTCTCAAGGAAATCAGGGAGATCAAGTCTTAAAAGATGGTTAGCCACTACGTTCTCTACTCTCTTTTTATCTCTTATTTTTAAATCAAATTCCTGGAGTAAAAGTATTCATTTGATCAGGCGGGGCTTGACATCTGTCTTAGAAAGAAGATACTTTAGTGTCGCATGGTCTATGTAGATGATGATCTTGGATCTGATCAGGTAGGACCTAAATTTGTCTAAAGCGAACACTATAACTAAGAGTTCCTTCTTTGCAGTAGAGTAGTTCACTTGGGCAGAATTTAAAGTTCTACTAGCATAGTAAATAATGTAGGGCTTCTTTTCTTTTCTCTGGCATAACAATGCCCCAATAATAAAGTTAAATGCATCACACATAATCTCAAAAGGGATCCTCCAATTGCGTGACTACATAATATGTGCAGTAGTCAACATGCCCTTAAGCTTAGTGAAAGCTTCTTGGTATTGCTCAGTCCACTCATATGGTGCATCCTTTTGAAGTAGATTACATAAAGGATGAGAAGTAACTAAAGTCTTTTATGAATCGTCTATAGAATCCGGTGTGTTCTAAGAAGGATAGCATATTGCGTATGCTTTTGGGAGGTGGTAGGTTAGAGATAAGATCAAATTTAGCCTTGTCTATCTCAATTTTCTTGGACAAAATTATGTGTCCAAGCACTATTCCCTTGAGAACCATGGAATGACATTTCTTGTAATTTAGAACCAAATTCTTTTCCTCGCATCACTTCAACACATTTTTTTTTAAAATTTTTCAGACACTCACTAAAGGATCGACTAAAGGCAGAGGAGTCATTCATGAAGACCTCTAAATATTTCCCCACCATGTCAAAAAATATATACAATATGCATCGCTGAAAGGTGGTGGGGGCATTCCATAATCCGAATGACATCATTCAATAAGCAAAGGTGCCATAGGGACATGTGAACGTTGCCTTCTCCTGATCTTCAAGGGCTATCTCTATTTAATTGTAGCCCAAATACCCATCAAGGAATTAGTAGTAAGAGTGACTAGCTAGCTTTTTTCAAAATTTTATCAATGAAGGGAAAGGGAAGTGGTCCTTACTTGTGAAGGCATTCAACTTTTTGTAGTCAATGCACATTCTCCAACTAGTAGTGACTCTAATTGGCACGCGTTCATTATCAACATTGGCTATAATTATGATTCCGAACTTCTTAGGAACCACTTGAGTTGGACTTACCCATTGATTGTTGGATATAGGGTATATGATACCCACATTCAAAAACCTAAGTACTTCAGCCTTAACCATTTCCTTCATATTTGTATTTAGTCGATGTTATAGTTGTTACGAGGTTTTTGCATTATCCTCAAGATGAATGTGGTGAGTACAAATCAAAGGTTAAATTCCCTCGAGGTTCGCAATCAACCATCCAAGGGCTCCTTATGCTTAATGAGAGTGGAAATAAGAACACTTTCTTGTTCTTTCTCAAGGTGGGAAGAAATCACCACTGGGTATGTCTCATCTTGACCTAAGTAGGCATATTTAAGTTTAGCGAGCAAAGGTTTTAGGTTAAGCTTCGGTGCTTTGAGGCTAGATAGTAGAGACATTACATCTGTTTGGGACAATTTCTCAAATTGTGGCCTCCACCATTTAACTTCAAGTATCGGCACAACATCAAGCATGACATCTATCTCCCTAATCATGTCATCATCTAAATCAAGGGAGTGGGCCAAGCACGTCTCTAGAGGGTCAAGAGTATAGAGTAAAAAATGCTCTATCTTCCACGAAAGATTCTATCAAGTTAATGTTGTGGATATCATCAACATCCTCTAATTGTTTACTCATGTTGAAAAAGATATTGATCTCTAATGTCATATTTCTAAAAGATAAATTCATAATTCCATTCCTACAATTAATGATAACATTAGATGTAGCAAGGAATGGGTGACTAAGATTAATGGGACTTTGACTGCTCATATCTACGATGGGTTGAGTATCCAAGACAATAAAGTCTACTGGATAGTAGAATTTATCAACCTAAACCAACACACCCTCAATCATTCCTCTCGGTACACGAATTGAGTGATCGATAAGTTATAATGTGGTCTAGGTGTGTTTTAATTCACCTAGGCCTAATTGTTCATAAATTGAGAAAGGGATCAGATTTGCACTCGCCCCCAAGTCAAGAAGTGCATGCTCAATTTGTTGATTCTCAATTATACAGGTGATAGTTGGGCTACCAGGATCTTTATATTTTTGTGGCACATCTTGCTTGAGGATGACACTCACCTTTTTTATCAGAAAAATTTTCTTTTGTATGTTTTGCTGTCTTTTGATAATGCATAGATCTTTCTGAAATTTGACATATGAAAGGATTTGTTTAACAATATCCAACAGAGGAATGTTAACCTTCACTTGTTTTAACACCTCTAGAATATCCTGTAAGTTAGCTAGAGGTTTTGGTGCAATCAACTATTGAGGGAATGCGCAATCATCTTACTTTAGGGTTCCGATTCTAACCCATGTGGGGCATTACTAGGTCTATCATTTTCAGTTTCTTCCAGGTCCTTAGGATTTTCAACCCTCATTGAAATAATTTTATTAATAATCTTCCCACTTTTAAGAGTGGTAATAGATTTAGCTTGCTCCATCTGTTTTGAAGAGCATGGGTCACTTATTTTCTATTACAGTTTTGGATTGGGGAGAGGCTGGGTCGGAAGGATCCCTTTCTTCCCAATTGAATTTTTTGTCTCAAGCCCTTATATAGCCTTTGTAAAGTCTTGAAAGGTTTGTAACATACCTTGATTAAAAAGCTCTTGATTTTGAATATGTTTTAAGACCGAATCCTCTTGAGGTTTCTTTTGATTCAGAAATTGGTTAAGGATCCCATGAAATGTAGCAGTTTATCCATTCCTCCAATTGAAATTTGGATGGTCCTTCCAACTTGTGTTATATGTATTTGAGATGGGTCCACTTAAAAGTCTTTGGTAGTTATTTATAGCATTTGATTGCTCATTTAATATCTCTTGAAAAGCAGGAATTGGTTGGAAATTCTCAGTTGTATATATGTTACAAGTGTAAATACCACAAACAACTTCCGTAGCCTTTTTGGATTTTACCTTCTTAAGTTCCATGGCCTCGACTTTTCTTGTAAGTTTGGCCAATCTTGCATTTACATCATCTTCCTCTTTTAAAACATAAATTCCTCCCTTTTCTTTTGATTGAGTAGGCTTAGCAGTGGTAGTTCTTGAGGAGGTATCCCATGATTGCACGTTTTCAGTGAGTTTATCAAAATAATCCAACGCATCATTGACTTCCTTATTCATAAATTCCCCATTACACATCATCTCCACAAATTGGCTCATGGATGAGGCCAATCCCTCATAGAAAAAGCTTGTTACATGCCATATTTCATAGCAGTTCACAACCCCAAGTGTTGGGTTATGATGCAGTAATAATCTTGGTGAGATTGAGGTTGAATCCACAGGGACTAATCTCGTGTGTATTCTGAAAGAAACTAAAAATAGAACTAGAAGAAGATGTAAACCTAACTTTGAAAGTGTAGAGGAGTAATTGTGAATAAAGTAATTAAAACTAGTGAATTTAAAGGTGGGAACTAGGGTTTCCAAGGATTCACTTGTAGCAGTTAGGGAGATCTATTACTTGATTTAAGGACACAACTGGAATCAGAGTCCTATCTTGTCCAGTTGGAAGATATAATAATTAAGATCAAATCTGAACTTCCTTTGACCTAATTCTCAACGGATGAGAGTTGTGAAGATTGTAAGTGATTCCATCACCAAACCATTCTAGGAGATAATGGCAACAACAAAATATACTAATTCCACAATCAATCATAAGAGAATTGTGAAGGTTAGAAGGGATTCCATCATCCAACCATGCTAAAGGACGATGGTGAACAACATGATTTCTTACTTTCACAATCTCAAAGCATTAAAAGAAGATGCTCAAAGCTATTACAAATCTATTGTAATTTGAGTCACAACAAACCATTAAGAACTGAAAATATTTCTTAAATATCAAACTATAATCAAGAGAATTTAACATAAACATGAATTAATGCAATAGAAACATCCCATCACACTACTAGCTTCACCTCTTAGCCCTAACTAAGAGGTTTATCCAACCATAGAGTTGATTGGATCCAAAACCCTAGAAGAAAATATGAAAAACAAAGGAAGAAAGAAGAAAAATGCTTGATGATGGCTTTCTGCCTTTGTGCTTCACTCCTCTAAACCCTAGATTGATACCCGGGGAAGCCTTGAGGACTCCTATTTATAGTTGTGCGACACCTCCTTTTGCACCTCCTTGGAAAAATTCAAAAATTGCCTCAAATTTACGTATTTTGCATAACTTTGCGTAACTTTGCGCAATTCGTTCGATGACATTGAACTGGCTTTGATGTCATCAAAGGTGTCTTTTATACGTGCTTTTTCCACACTTTTTAAACTTCATCCAGACTCTATAAATTTTTATGTCATTGAACCTACCTTCAATGTCATCGAAGAGGCCTTCGATGTCATCGAGCATTGTTCGAGGAAACGATAATGCGTCCAAAATAATCTAGAGAGTTAATTCAATTTCTTCAATAAATTTGATGTCATCGACGAGGCCTTTGATGTCATTAAGCAGGTCTTCGATATCATCGATGGGGCCTTCGAGTAATCGAATATGGTGCCCAATGTGTCCAGTGAGTTTTGTCGAAAATCTGTAGAAAATTTGATGTCATCGAACTGGCTTCAATGTCATCGAGAAAGGCTTCGAGTCATGGAACAAGCCATCGAGTCATCGATAAATGTCTTCAATTTTTCTAGCAATCAACTCAATTTTCTTTCATAAATTCGATGTCATCAACCCGTGTTCAATATCATTGAATGTGTCTTTGATGTCATCGAATGGTGATCGATGACATAGTCAATGTGAATACTATACTTGTTCTCTCAACTTCTTTTCTTCTCCTCTTAGTTTTCTTGAATCTTAGGACCTCGAAATCTTCAATGTTTGTCTTGGTGATCTTTTCTTCTCCTTTTCCAATCCAAGCTCTCAAATTCACCTTGTAACATAAACATGAGTAAAATAGGACATTAAGTAGTATCATGTTCATAAAATTAAGATATAAATGGGAGATAATATGCAATATTTGACCCTCAACACAATCCTCGACCAGCATTTTGCTAGTCACAAGTAAAGTATGTGTGAAATAAATCTCAATGCTCAATGTCCAAAACTGCTCTAGGGAAACAACCTTTTGTGCACTTAAGTATGAATGGGTAGAAATAAGATACGAAAGTGAGATTTTGAAGACCTAGAGCCAGATTACATAAGCAACCAATCAAGTAAATTCTTTGTCCATTAAATTAAAGCATAGCTTGCATATCAAGTTTTTCAATGTGCTCAGTGAAGGTCAACTTACTTCCCATACGAATACTATCAATTTGTCATGTTAGTCATGCTCATCACCTCAAGATCAATTTGAGACTCAAGTACTGATTCCAAACTTATCCCATTCTCCTTCTTTTTCCACTTTTTGATTTTATATCGACGGTCACTTTTATTCATTCTTTTTATTTTTGCATTCTTTTACAGTCTTTTCATTCTTTTTCATAATACATGACCTTTGTTGTTGATCTCCTATTTTTTAAGTAGTTCTTTTCTTCTTTTAAGGTGGACAAAATTCTCCAAACTCGATTCTCATCATCTATCAATGATTCACATACTAACAATTAAAAATTCTAGCATGTCTTATAGAAGACAAATTGAATGTGTCTTGTGATTTAGATTGACATGATATTCAAACTTCCTTTTAATCAATTGATCACAAGAACTTTGATGATAAATTACTTAAATGATTAATCTCAAATAATTTAAAATTTAATCTCTATCTTATCATGCCCAAATCATTCTAAAGTACACAATTCATCACTTCCTAAAAAAAATTTAACTTGAAACATTGAAAATTTTTAATTTTTTTACTCAAAATTGAAAAAACACTGATTAGTTTACCTAATCTCCCATCCCCAACCTAAAAATTTACATTTTCCTTAATGTAAAAGAAATAAGCATGTAATGCAAAAGAGGTAATAGAAAGAAAAGGGAAGTGATGAAAAGGTAATACCTGAAGAAAGAATTTTGAAGCTTTTCCAATGGTCTCAGTGTGAAGATGGGTTAGCACAAGAATTAAACCAATAGAAAGCAAACTATCCTAAACAGTGAAAAGAAAACTATCCTAAACATAACATATATGAAAGCAATAAACCTAGTTATTCCTCCGTCAGACTAGGAGGTTAATCTTGGAAAAATAGGATCACTTAGATGTATGGACATGTCCTCTGAATCAAGTTTGTCAACAAATGGCTTTAATCGATGTCCATTTATTTTAAATTCATTGCTATTATTTGGATTTCGAATCTTGGCAACGCCATGAGGATAGACATTAGTAATAGTGAAAGGGCCGGTCCAACGAGATCAAAGTTTACCCGGAAAGAGATGTAACGAAGAATTGTCCAAGAGGACCTTCTGACCTAGTGTGAATGATTTTTGAAGAATGCGTTGGTCATGAAACACCTTCATCCTGTCCTTATAAATTCTTGAGTTCTCATACACATCATTTTGGATTTCTTCAAGTTCATTCAATTGAAGTTTACATAGTGAGCCAGCATTGTCTAAACTGAAGTTTAGATTTTTAATAGCCTAGTAGGCCCTATGTTCCAACTCCACAAGTAAGTGGCAAGCCTTCCCATAGATAAGTCTAAAGGAAGACATTCCAATAGGGGTCTTAAATGCAGTACGGTAAGCCCATAAGGCATCGGTCAATCGAATTGACCAATCCCTATCGTCAGGGTTAGCTTTTTTTTAAAAAAAAAAAAAATATGTTTAATTTTTCTATTAGAAATCTCATCTTCCTCACGTGTTTGTGGGTGGTATGGAGTGCTCATCTTATGAGAGATGCCATATTTCTTCATTATGTTTGCAAATAGTTTATTACAGAAATGTGAGCCTCCATCACTAATGATGGCCTGAGGCATTCCAAATTGGGAAAGGAAGTTCTCTTTTAAAAATTTAATGACTGTTTAATGATCATTATTCTGGTAGAGGATCGCTTCCACCCATTTAGTGACATAGTCTACCACTAGCATAATATAAAAATTTCTAAAAGATTAGGAGAATGGTCCTGTGAAATCGACGCCCCAGCAATCAAATGCTTCAATGATCAGAATGGGGTTCAAAGGAATCATGTTTTTGACAACGCTCATAAGTTTTGTAAAACTCATGAGTGTCCTTGAACATAGCGGGCCAATAAAAGACGCACTGCAGAATTTTTGCCGTGGCCTTTTTAGTAGAAAAGTGACCACCATAGGCCTGAGAATGATAGAAGGAGATGACACTTTGGTGTTCACTGTCTGACACATATCTCCTTAAGATTTTGTCTGGGGAATATTTAAACAAATATGGATCATCCTAGAAGAATTTGCGTACCTCGGTGAAGAATTTTTTCTTATCTTGAGCAGTCTAATGTGTTGGCACGAAACTTATAGAAAGATAATTAACAATATCTGTAAACCAAGGTGAATGAGAGACTACAAATAGCTATTCATCAGGGTACATATCATTTATATGCGTTGTCTCAAGGGAATCAGAGGGGTCAAGGAGGGAAACATGGTCAACCACTATGTTCTCTACTCCATTTTTATCTTTTATTTCCAAATCAAATTCTTGGAGTAGGAGGATCCATCTTATCAAGAGGGCCTTAACATCATTCTTAGAAAGAAGATACCTAGGCACCACATGATTTGTGTAGATTATGATCTTGGATCCAATTAAGTAGGACCTAAATTTGTCCAAAGTGAATGCTATGGCTAAGAGTTCCTTTTCTATAGTTGAGTAATTCACTTGGGTAGGATTTAGAGTTCTACTTGCATAATGTATAACATAGGGATTCTTCTCTTTTCTTTGGCCTAAGACCACCCCAAGAGCATTGTTAGACACATTACATATAATCTCAAAAGGAAGGTTCCAGTCGGGTGGCTGCATGATAGGTGAAGTGGTTAATGCCCTTGAGCTTAGAAAAAGCTTCATATTATTACTCAGTCCACTCGTATGGTACATCCTTTTGAAGTAGATTGCATAAAAGATGAGAGAGGTGACTAAAATCCTTTATAAATCTATTGTAAAACCCAGTGTGTCCTAAGAAAGATCACACGTCTTGTATGTTCTTGGGTGGAGGTAAGTTAAAGATAAGATTAATCTTAGCCTTATCTACCTCAATTCCTTTGGATGAGATGATATGTCTAAGGACAATCCCCTTACAAACCATGAAGTGACATTTCTACCAATTCAGTACCAAATTCTTTTCCTCGCATTACTTTAGAACACATTTAAGATTCTCCAAACAATCACTGAAGGATGGACCAAAGACAGAGAAGTCATCCATGAAGACCTTTAAATATTTCCTCACTATGATAGAAAAAATACTCATTAGGAATTGCTGAGAAGTGGAGGGGACATTACACAGTCCGAATGGCATTCTTCGTTAAGAAAATGTGCCAAACAGACTTGTGAATGTGGTCTTTTCCTGATCTTAAAGGGCTATCTCTATCTGGTTGTAGCTCGAATACCCGTTAAGAAAATAGTAATAGGAATGACCAACTAGCCTTTCCTAGATTTAATCAGTCACTACACTAAAATCGTCAATCTGGCATGGTTGGGATTTTGGTTCAGAAATGGCTTTAAGCTGTTCCTGATTTGAAACGGTAATGAACCGTGCTAGAATCATTGTTATTGCTAGAATCATTGTTGTTGTACGTTGTTACTTCCATTGTTTTGTTAGTGTGTCCCATTTGAGTGTTGGATCTTCTTATTTATTATCATTATGTTTTATTGTTTTATTTTGAAACAGATGGACATAATGGATTTGATCAGTAACCTCTAAGTGGACCGCACAAGGCCTAAGAGGCACATGCTCTATATCTGCCGCAAACTACCGATTGGTTTTAACCCTTTTCTTACGCCAAAAGCCCTAAAATCCCTCATTTCGCATCCATTACCATCTCCGTCTCCCTCTCTCTCTCTCTCTCTCTCTCTCTCTCTCTCTCTCTCTCTCTCTTTCGATCTCCTGATCTCAACCCTCTCTCTCGATCTCCCTCTCACTCTCCCTCCCTCTCTATCGATCTCCCTCTCCCTCGATCTCCCTCTCTTTCGATCTCCCTCTCCCGATCTCAAACCCTCTCTCTCGATCTCCCTCTCCCGATCTGAACCCTCTCTCTCAATCTCGCTCTCCTTATAACATCCACCATCCCACGACAGTCCCCACACATGGGGTATTTAATATTTAGAAGCAGCAGCAGCAACTCCATATGGGGTGCATGATCTGTCATCCACGGTTGAATGGGGAAGACTGAAGGGAGGGAGTGAGTGCAACAGCAGTGTGTCGACAGGTACATAAGCATTTTCACCCTTATCTGCATCTGCACCACACACCCAACCCCTTGGTGGTTTCTCTCTCTATCTCTTTCTGATTTGTTTCTGCCTGTAATTTTGTAGTCAACTTCTGCAAGTTATGAGAGTTTACTGCCTTGATTTCCTACTTGTGGTAGTTTGAATCCATTCTCAACAAGATACGAGGAAGTCCCTATTCTCTTGTGTAGCGCCTGCTTGAAGGTAGCTTTGGCCATTGTCCTTGATTTCCTGCCTGATGGTTTTGTTATATGCATTTTTATAGAGGAAATGTTCATCCTCTACTTTATCTGATGTGATCCACTTGAGGTTGGGATTTGCTCATCTTTTGGTTCATACCTTGAAATGATCTCTTTAAATTGATGAATATAATACATACATTATGGTAGACCATGAGTTGAGTATTGAACATAATGAATAGTATAGATCAATGGATTGGATTTTCTAAGTGTCCACAATGCAACTAGGAGCACTATAACTTACAATGCTATGAGAGCACGAGCTTTTCTCTACTATGTTTTTAATAGAGCATGAAGACTCTTCTCTATTATGATTTTAATAGAGCTTGTAGAGAGAGAGAGAGGGAACAAAGCTTAGAGAGAGTTAACAGATCTTATAGAGAGAGAGAGAGAATAGAGTTTAGAGAGAGAGAGAGAGATACTAGAGTTTAGAGAGAGAGAGAGAGCTTGTAAGCAATGGTAGGAGATTTAAGGCATTGAAAATGGAGAAGCTAGGTTATAGGAGCTGGGAAGAATCAAGGAAGATGTGGACCATAGCTTGGCTAGCAATTCTAACATCAATGCTGCAGTTCTAATATATGTATTCCCTTTCTCAAATGAACCACAAGTATATATGCAAATCACAAAGGCAACATCATCATCACATATCCACTAATATAAACATTTGAATATAGTGCTGAAAGGGAATACATATATTGAAAATCAAAGCTCTAAAAGTCCACTGCACGCTCCAAGCTCGACGTTGCTGTGACCTAATGCCACCTGCACACATCTATCGTGCATAAGCTTATAGAAAGCTTAGAGGGTGGTGAAGGTGTGTGTGCAAGTAAGTGCCAAGTAAGCAATATCAGAGTAATCAGAGTAAGTGGAAATACTAACAAGCACATAAATCATACAACATCGAAAATACTAGCAAGATCATGAATTATACGATATCATACTAAGTGAAAATACTGATCAGTACATAAATGCTATCAGTAATACGGGCATGTTAATAAATCATACAATATCAGAGTAATGAGAAAACATGCTGATAAGCCCATAAATACCATCAGCCTTATCTAGGCTATGCGATGCAAAAATATGCTAAACCAATATCATATACTGAGAAAGCAATGTAGATCAGTTATGCAATGAGGAGACATAGTAAGCTAAATATCAGATATCGAGTCCATGAATACTGTCAACCTTAATTATGTTATGCAATATAGAAGCACGACAAACTAAATGTTATGTGTTGAGGATGCAATGCGATGCGAATGAAATGACCAAGCTGGAGTCAGAAATCGGGATGATAGTACGTAGTATCGCAGGTTATGGGGTCCACCATAAGGAACTTCTATCCAAACTAGTCCCATACCTAAATTTGGATAGTCAAACTCAATGTGATAAACTATTGATCTTAGGTTAGTCGCGCGCCCCAACCAAAATCCTGGCCATTGCAAAGATACACGTCACAAATAGTTGCACACCACCAGCTCGAGTGGATAGTGAATGAATGAATGAATGAGTTGCAACTCTTACTTAATAAGTCGACATATCAATACGGTTCCTCTCTGAAAAATCACTAAGGTCTATTACACTCCAAACCAGATTGTTGCCCCAACGTGCACAAAAAGGTGAGTGGAAGAGACCTCACTATCTGCTTGACAATATTGGTCTCGGCTTGTTGATAATGGACCCATTCCATGAGTTGGTCAGACTCAGCCTAGCATTACCCCCTCCTCTCAGGCAGGTAAGGCCGTACCCGCTTTCAACCGACCACAACACAGTGAGAGATGCGGCCTAATGGTATATGGCCCTCATGCGCTCATGCATCCACTTGGTCTAGACGTTGGAGCAACCTATGGAACTAAGAGGGTTCTGAGACTTTCACCTAGGGATATCTATAGCACCCTATGTAGAACAGATTTTCAGTGTCCCATCTGGCCATCCACGATATGCTTATGGAGGCTATGGCCTTGATGTCACTAGGGCATACAGTAATCACAACACATAATGCAATATGCATGAGTTATACAATCTAGTCATGCATCAATCCTGTGCATACCATGCGCTCATGTGAGACAATCTCCACGTATCAGGGATTTTCATAACAATTGACACTATGACATATGTAATGGACAATCATATCTCATAAAAAATATGTAAATGATGCATATGGGCATGTATCATGATGCTATGCTATCACATACTCATAATTAGTATCAATAACTGACATCAACAATTAAACTTGACAATGTAGACATTTAACCAACATTGCCCCCAAGGAATGACCCACATAAAACCTAACATATAGTGGACCTATGGCCTCACATAAGGGCCAAACATACAACACCATGGGTCTCACTTAAGAGCTTAATACACATCACGATGGGCCTTTCACATGGGCCTAACATACATCATAATGGGCTCCATCGCCTAGCCCTCAAATGCATCACAATGGGCCTCATCACATAGGCCTCATATACATCACATTGGGCCTTAAACACGGGCTCAATACACATCACAACAGGCCTCAAATACGAGCCACATATACATCACATTGGGCCTCAAACACTGATTAATGCACATCACAATGGGCCTCAAATATGGGCCACATATGCATCTCATTGGGCCTCGAAATCGGAATCGACCTCGACAATCAGAATTGGTACGACAATCGAAATCGGCCTCGACATTCAGAATCGGCCTCGACATTCAGAATCGGCCTCGACAATCAGAATTGGAATTATCCTTAACAATCAGCCTTGATAATCAGAATCGACCTCGACAATCAGAATTGGAATTGGCCTCAACAATCGGCCTCGACAATTAAAATTGGAATAAAAAATCAGAATCAACTTCGACAATCGGAATCAGAATCGGCCTCAATGATTGGCCTCAACAATCGAAATTGGAATCAGCCTCAACAATCGGCCTCGACAATTGGAATCGACGTCGATAATAGAAATTAGAATCGGCCTCGACAATCGGAATCGAAATCAGCCTTAATGATCAGCCTCGACAATCTGAATCAGAATCGACCTCAATAATCGGCCTCGATAATTGAAATCAGTGTTGACAATCAGAATCGGCCTTGACAATCGAAATCGAAATCGGCCTTGACAATCAGAATCTGAGGCCTTGACAATCAGAATTAACTTCGACAATCGGCCTTAGCCTCGACAATCGCAATCAAAATCGACAATTGAAATCGGCCTTGATAATTGAAATCATAATCGACCTCAACAATTGGAATCAACCTCAACAATCAGAATTAGAATCGGCCTTAATGATCGGCCTTGACAAACAGAATCAGAATCGGTGTCGACAATCGGAATCGACCTCGACAATCAAAGTCAAAATCGGCCTCAATAATCGAAATCTGAGGCCTCGATAATCGAAATTGGCCTCAACAATCAGAATCGGCCTCGACTATCAGAATCGGCCTCGACCTTGATAATCAGAATTAGAATCGACAATCGGAATTAGCTTCGACAATCAGAATTGGCCTCAATAATCGGTCGAGCAAGGCCTCAGGGAAGGTCACAATGTGGACATTAAACCATCATTGTCCATCAATGTTGACATTTAACCAACATTGCTCCTAAGAAATGATCCACATAGGGCCGAACATATACTAGGCCCATGTCCTCATACAAGAGCCTCATACAATCGCCATGGGCCGTATCAATGGCTGCAGCAATGGGTCTCATATACATCAAGTGGGTCATATTAATGGGCCACACCAATAGGCCTTGTATACATCAAATGGGCCACAATACATGGGCTAGAAATACATCTTAATGAGCCTCATCATATGGGCCATAAAGACCTCACATCAGGCCTTGCCCATGGGCCTTGAATACTTCACAATGGGCCGTAACCCATGGGATTCAAATACACAATAGGTGGGCCCTACACATGGGCCTCAAATATACATCATGATGGGCCGCACCAATGGGCCTCAAATATGCATCATGATGGGCCTCATGGATGGGCCGCACCAATGGGCCTCAAGTGGGCTTAGACCACACCAAAAATTATTTCAATAGTTGTAGGTGTATCCTGTGTATCACTGTACACTATCATTTTATGGGGCACATGGCCCACTAATGATGATTAACACTGTCCAAACATTGTCTAGGTAAATCAGCACCATCCAAACATTGTCTATGTGAATTAACACCATCCAAACATTGTCCAACACCGTCCAGATGTGTGGATGAAATGCATACAACATGGTAGGGTCCTATAGAATCATCCAGGCATGGACAGCCTAGAATACAAAACATAAATCATGGTGTGGTCCATGTCCATGGATTGGATAGAGTGGATGAAACATTTACATCATGGTGGACCCATTCCCATCAGCTAGATGAACAAATGGAAGGTTAGGATAAACACATGCATCATGTAGAGTCCACACGTGCGTGGGTCCCACGACTGCTATGCAGCATGGATAAAATACATATATATCATGTATGGCCCACCCCAGTACATGCTAAATGGACGGTGTGGCTGTAGAACATGGTGAGGCCCACAACACACCGTCCAAATGGACAGTGTGAATATACAACAAGTGGGTCCCGCATAATTGCTGTGTCACTATAACAGGTATATAGTTGGTGTGAGGACACCATCTAGTCCACCAGCATGGTGGGTCCCACGTGGAGCCCACCACGTATATATAATATATGTACATCATATATATATATATAAAATATAATATAATATATTATAATGATATTGTAATAATAATATTATTATTATTATTATATCCTTTTAATAGGACCAGCGTCTAGGCCCTGGACTGACAGCCTGGATGTAGATTACATATATCACGTGGGTCCCACCGTCTTGTAATGGATGGTGGACACCACATACACACATACATCAAGGTGGGACCACACGTGTGGCCCACCAGTCCAGTAAGATGGACAGGCAGTGTGGATATTCACATACATCACATGGGGTCCATGTACTTGTGGCTCACCAGCCACATATATCGAGATGGTCCCATGTTCATGTGGCCTACTTATGGACAGTGTGGATCTAATCCATTCATCAAGGTGGGGTCCATACGTCCCAAAATGGATGGTATGGATATAATAAATACGTTATAGGTGGGCCACTCACATCATCATCATCACTAAGGAAAATGAAAGAGAGAGAGAGAGAGAGAGAGAGAGAGAGAGAGAGAGAGAGAGAGAGAGAGAGAGAGAGAGAGAGAGACGAGATGGAGGGACCTCGCTACTATGGGCCCCTCAAGATTATAACACATACATAAAAAGGGGTCCCACATACAAGTGGGCCCTCTAGTCATCAAAGCCATAAAAATCAACACTAGAAAACACCTACCTTTTTTCTTCTTGGACTTCTCCTTCCATTAACGCATTCTAGAGCTCTAATAGATGAGATTCAATGGTTGAGATTGGCTTTGGAGGGTGGGGATGACAGATAGGAAGTGGGCCACATAAAGCTCTCTCATGGAGCTTGCTTGGACGTGGGTTTCTTGGAGGAATGAGTGAGAAATGAAAGAGAGAGAGGTTGTAAGGAGTGAGAGGGATGGGTGATGGAGTGATGGGTGATGTGTACTTTAACATGTAAGGAATGGGTTGCTTTGACTTTGGGGTTACATTGGTAAGGGAGTGATGGGATAATGTACTTGACACTTAATGTGTACTTGATTGATATGATTGAGTGATTTATTTGACATATTCTCTAGGGTTTTGCAACCTGCGAAATCTTCCTCGAAATGAACACGGGCCAACATCTTCTGGCCTGGGTATCGCCTCAGTGCGTAATACGCGGCGTTGGAACCACGACGACGATGCGGTTGCTAGGGTATAAGTCTCAGGTTGAGCCAACTCTGGAATATGGGACATGACTCATGGTTGCGCGCAACTACCGATAACAGATTGTGGGTCGTCGAAATTCCACCGAGAGGACCATGGAAGTCTACGGAATGGTGCGGGATAGGATACGGGTCTTACCAAACTTGTGTAATTAAATTTTTTTTATCATTTCCTCCTTATTAAACTGGTGTAATTCACTTCTGCTGCACATCCAAATGCAGCTAAAACATATAAATAAAACTGAGTTTTCAATAGAGTTTGATCAGCCTGCTAATCTAAAGAAAGAAAGAAAATAATAAATTCTTCCATTTAGTCAGAATCTTAACACTCCTAGTTGAAAGCTTCTTGAGGTCCATTTTAATATTTATTTTCTATACAACATATTCATTGTAATGTTTATTTTTCATCCAACTTATTCATAAGGTTACATAAACTCCAATGAAAGTAAATTACAAATATAAGTTTGATTCAAAGCTTTTGCATTTCCCAAAAATGTTTGATTTCTTAATTATAGTTTTGTTTAGAATTCACTATTTACTTTCTACTTTTTAACTATGACTCAACAAATTTTATTGAGTTAGGACAGAGTCAACTCATCTCAAAATCTCTCCGAGTTGAGCTAACTCTGCTGAGTTTTGATTCACTCAGTTTTACTCTTATGGTTACTACAACCTTTAAGCGCATTTGGTTGTTATAGATCTGCATTGAGTAGAATGCCTACAACCCACACAAAAGAAATGAGCTCACTTGCAACTTCAATTTCTCACAAAAAACAAGTTAGTTCTGTGTGAGCGTCTCCCTCTATGGGAAATGGTACCATGAGGTTGACATCATGGAGCTTTCTATAAGGTTGAGCTCTGTGGGCCTCACCGTGACGTGTGATGGGCCACACCGTGCATTTGGTGGTTCCTCTAAGTTATGAGATGTGTCAAAAATTAGACATATCCGGATCTCAGGTGAGCTACACCATCTGAAACCATGGGAAAGCATGCATTAAACATTTAAAACTACTTGGTGGGGCACACTTGAGTTTTGGATATGGTTGAAACTTGATATGACTCCTCATCCAAGTGGGACACACATGATGGATGGGAAGGATGCCTGAACCACATTTTAGTGAAGCATCATAAAGGTTTCAATAGGTGGGTAACCACTTGCAGTTGTTGTATGTGGTGTGGACCACCTAAGTCATGGATTGACTTGATTTTTAGGGCATCGCCGGTACATCTGATTTATGGCATGGATTTCCAACACACATCACAATGAGTCCATAGAGCTCCACCTATATTACCACGCCTTTCTCTCTCTCTGTCTTTATATATATATATATATATATATATATATATATATATATATATATATATATATATATATATATATATATATATATATATATATATATATATATAGACACACACACATATATAGGTAGAGATTTGACCTAGTAGGAATTGCCCATGAGATCGAGCTACGTGGGCCCCACTATGATGTGTGTCTAACATCTACCCCATCAGTCATATAAACCATTCCATGGTGGGCCATGGGCTTAAAAATCTCGTCGATCCATGACTTAGGTGGGCCACACCACATATAATGGTTGAGAGGGGTTACCCTCCTATTAAAACATTCATAATCATTTATTGGGCCCACCGAGATGTGGTTCACAAATCCCGTCCATCCATTGTGTTTGTTGCACTTGGATGAGGGGCCAAACCAAGTTTCAGCCGCATCCAAAATTCAGGTGGGCCTATATGAGACTCAAGTGGGATATTAGATCTCTCCATAAGATGGGACAATATGACCAAATCTTCCCCCTCAAATCAGGCCATTGTGCCCAAAAATGAGCTATTGGGTACAAAATAATACAAAATAAAAGTATGGATAACTAAAATAATTTAGTTATCCATTTATTTTGTTCATTTTGGCCCACCTGAAGAGTGAAATGTCCTAAATTTTTAGTGATTACATCTAATTAGTGTGCCCCCACCTGATGAAAAGTTTGGATCTCTTGCACATGTGAAATTGGCACTTGTTCTTGCATGTGGATGGCCAGGCGCTAAACTAAGATAATAATATTTACTTTCACTACTGAATAGGATAAGAATATTAAAAAAAATTAATTTCTTATAGTAATCTAATCAAACATAATTTCTTCTCTGTTTCCTAGTGCAACATATTTTCTAGCAATTTTATAGTTGAAGTTTCCCAATTATTTCCTCGTATAGGTTCATCCCCATGAACATATGTTAGTTCATCGAGAATCACATAAGGAGATGTCGAGTGACGTAGAATCTAAATTGTCCATCTGGTGGGATCATGCATGGACAACTCGAGTAATTTAAGATTTGTCTCTTATGGTTCCTCTATAATTTAAGATTGTATAGATTTTTAATTTTTAATTTTTTTAATTGCTTTCACGTTCATATTTTTTTCATGACACATTCCATGTTATCGAAGAGTGTATTTTGAAGAGGATATTGTCTGTGGATTCTGATTACATGTATATTGGGTTCTATAACTACAAGAGTAACCTGTTGCTTGTAGAATGGTTTCTGATAAAATTCTCCCAAACAAGCCTAGTAGGGAATAAATATAATCTTACATGCCTATTTACACCAACATTGACTGTTATATGCATCCAAATAAGTGATGCTGTACAAACATGTTTAATGCGTTGCTAATTTTAGAATAAAAAGTTGTCAATGCTGATTTTGTTTCAAACATGAGGAGTGAGCTCAGACACCAGTTAGTTGATAAGAGCCATAATCTCTAGTTGCGGTAAGTACCTTTCACTAACTTAAGTTACTTAACTTACATTTAAATCATTATCTCGTTCTTTTTCTTATATATTTTGATATTTATTCTTTAAATATTTATACTTATGATTCTTTGTTAATTGATGTTGTTAATTAGTATTTAGGTCACCTAGTGGTTTAGCAATGCATCCCCCCATTTAGAAATTTATATTGAACAAGTACAGTCATTTGACTGAAAATGCTTGTTCTTTGTGGATTCCTAAATTGTCCCATTTTGGATAGTTCAGTACCATACCATGTACTTAGGTTGTCCTCATTTTCAATTTACATGTAATTGAAATTTCATTAATGTCTCCCTATATTTTCTCTGGATATGTGGTTCTTTACTAATTGGTTTCCTCTATCCATGTGTAATGGATTACATGTGGCAACTAATTAGTATTTAATTTTACATATATTTGGAGAATATGGGGAGGTGCTGTCGAAATTTCGGCTTGCATGTAAACTGTATGAGGATAGTACATGGTATGTTACTAAATGGGTTAGAGACAATTGACACCTCCAGATAGAGACAAGTATGATCTGTGGCTAATTTATTTGTTTCAAGTATCATTTATATATATATAAAGTCATTTGACTGAAAATGCTTGTTCGATGTGTAGTATTAGGTGATATGGAATTGAATTTGGTCCCATGCAAATTCCATCTATATAAATGGAGTTACAATGAATTATGTGGTGCATTAAATGCTTATATAAAATGCTAAATGCCTCTTTAATCAAATGAATTATATATCTGTTTTGTTTTGATATAGGTTGAATAGAAAGATGGTGCTTGTTTTGTTTCACAAATGTAATCATATTTGTTAGAAGTTCACTTCTCTTGTTGTAGATTTGCTGAATTAGGTATAATTGTGTGTTTACCTACAGTCTTAGTTAATTTATACTTTTATTGCTTCATGTAAACATATTTGTAGCTATACATTACTTTTACCTTTACTCTCTCTTTTACTCATATTCATCCCCTTGAAATTGGTATCAAAGCCTTGTTTACAGTTCTATTATTTAGTTTAAATTTCTTTAGAACAATAGCTTGTTTGATAGAAGAGGTAACACCTCTACTTGTGTTCTCTGAGCAGTAGCTCCTTTGGAGCCTGCTATCATGTCGACCCAAGGGTCCTAGCGTGGAACTACCAAATCTGTCCATTGAGTCTAAAAGAGAGACAGTATTTTTTTTATTTCAATTTGTTATCATACTTGTGATTAAAAATGGAAATAAAAAACTTATTTTATTTCACTAAAGCATGCATCAGAATACTTTAAACACATTTAGTCAGTAGGGTTTAACCATCATCTTAACATCAAAATTGACTTGATTATATCATTTGTTGTAGAATGTCGTCATTAAGTAACAAAGTATGGATGGACAAACATAGGTTATGTCCAGAATATTTGGATGGACTTTTGCATTTATTGAGTTTATAAAGAACAACGGTGGTGGATTTGATCATTATTCATGTCCGTGTGTGAAATATACAAATGGGAGTGGGATGTTCACTCTTGGAGAGATTCATGAGCATTTTCTCATTAACAGTATTAATAAGTCATACACACATTAGATTTTTCATGGTGAAAGTCTTGCGAAAAGTAACGAGAAACCATCATCATCGACATTTGAAGATCAATCCAATGATGATTATCCTAGAATGGAGGAACTTGTTAATGATGCATTTAGAAATATTGGAGAACATGGTGATACTCTTATGGATGATCTTAGAAGAAATGAGAATTGTCATGAAGACCTTGACGCAGAAAGATATAAGGCTTTATTTGATGATGCAAGATAATCATTATACCATTCTTGCCCTAGAGAACTCACAAAATTATCGATTATTTTTGAGTTGTATAGTTTAAAGGCACGTAATGGTTGTTCAGATAACAACTTTAATGATCTTCTTTAATTGGTTAAGAAGCTGTTACTAGTAGAAAACACACTGCTAGTGAGCACATATCAAGCGAAAAAGATGATTAACTCATTGAGAATGACTTATAAGACTATACATGCATGTCCCAATGATTGTATTATTTATTGGAAAGAGTATAAAGATAGACAAAATTGTCCAACATATCATACATCAAGATGGAGGTCAGACTACTTGGCAAAGAAAAAAGGCGTTAGAGTTCCATTGAAGGTTTTGAGATATTTTCCTCTAGCACCAAGGCTAAGAGGCTAGACAGGTATGCATTCAATGTTAAAAATAATTTTATTATCCCATATACCTTTTGTTAAAAAAATTAATAAGTAATCATTTTTTTAAAACTTTATTTTCTAGTGTGCTACGGATAGCAAAGCAAATGACTCAGCATTCTCAACCGAAAGAATATAGTGGTGTTATGCAGCATCCATCCGATTCATCAAGTTGAATAGTAATAAATAATAAGTGGCTAAGTTTTGCTAAAGAATTTCGTAATGTGTGCTTAGGGCTTGCGACTGATGGATTTAACATATTTGGACATCTTAGTAGTGTTTACAGTTGTTGGCTTGTCATTATAGTGCCATATAATCTACCCCCTTCGATGGGTATGAAGAGAGAATTTTCAATGTTAATGGTATTAATACCAAGTCTAAAAGGACCGAGTAAGGATATTGATGTTTATCTACAACCGTTGATTGACGAGTTGAAGAATTTGTGGCTTAATGGAGTATCAACATATGATTCTCATTCAAAGATAATTTTTAATTTGAAAGCCATTTCAATGTGGGGAATTCATGATTTTCTTGCATATGCGAGTTTATCAGGATATGTTACACATGCACAATATGCTTGCCTTGTTTGTGCCGAGGGAACCGTCACTGAACATCTTAAGAGTGGCAAGAAATACTCTTATTAGGGCCATCAAAGATTTCTTCCTATTAATCATGTTTTTAGGACTCAAAATGCGACATTCAATAACAAAGTTGAAGAAGGAAGACCTTCTCATCAATTAAGTGGTTCAGAGGTTGAAGCAAAGGTCATTGGCATTTAGATGGATATCGGTAAATCGAAGGGGAAGAAACGAAAAAGTTATGGTGATGATTTGACTGGGAATATAACTGCTTGGTACAAAAAATTGATCCTATTCGACTTGCTATATTGGAAGGTGATTTTCTTAATTTGTTACTTTCATTTACATGTATGTCAGTGAATAAAAACTTAACATTCCATCATAATTGTGTTTTTCCAGGAGTTACCAGTTCATCATAACTTGGATGTAATGCATGTTGTAAAGAATGTTGGTGACCATCTTCTATCGATGATTTTAGAAGTCAAAGATAAAACTAAGGATGATATAAGTGCATGTGAAGATTTGAAAAGAATGAACATAATGAAAGAGTTATAGCTGAAAGAAGTGAATGATAAAACTATTAAACCAAAGGCACATTTACTTTAAGTCGTAAGGAGAAAGAATTGTTTTGTCAAACATTGCATGACTTGAAGGTTCCAACAAGGTATAGTTCTAGATTTAAACATCTTGTGAACGTACAAACTCTCGAGATAAAGGGACTAAAGTCACATGATTATCATGTCATTATGTGTTAGTTACTACCTATGTTGCTACAACATGCTTTCTCAGAGCATAAGACGTTTCGAACTGCTATTCAACACATTTGTTACTTCTTTAATATCCTGTGCTCAAAGACAATTAGTGTAGATAATCTCATTGCCGTCAAACAATGTGTTTTTGTGGCAATGTGTATTTCGGAGAAGTTTTTTCCTCCTTCATTCTTTGTTATTAGTATTCACATTATGGTACATCTAACTGATAAAGTATTAGCTTGCGGTCTAGTTAGATTTCGGTGGATGTATCCTTTTAAATAGTAAATATCTAACCTTGATGCGATTCATTTAGACTTCATCGTCATCACATATTGATAATATATTATTAATTGGATGCCTCTATCAGGTTAATGAAGATTTATAAAGGATACGTAAAGAATACAGTACATCCTGAAGGGTGTATTGCAGTGTTACATTTTAGAAGAATCTATTTTATATTGTATGGAGTACATGTCAAAGGGTGAGAGAGGAAGTTACAAGCATATGCGTCAAAGGTTCCTGGACGAGGATAGTGTGTGTGATGAAGAGCCTTTGGATAATGGTAATAATATATATTTAACTAACATACAACATCAATAAGTGCGCGGATGGGTTCTACACTACTACGATGGAATTTATGAATGGAAAAAGGTAAGTAGATAAATTTTCTAAAATATCAAATCATGTGTAGTAATTAGATAAATACTTACATATATTTCATATAGGAAGTATGAAATATATTTAGGACTGACCACATCATTGGGGCAGAGAAGAAAGGACAGTGTGTCAAAGAACAATAAACATGATTTCATCAATTGGTTACAAAAGGAGGTATTTTTCTAATTATTCATTTAATTGATATATTTGTTCATATATAGTTATTACTTTTTTCTTATTTGTAGTTGGAGTTTGTTGAGGGCTAGTTGACATTGAAATGATTAGTAGATGACCCTATGTTTAAGGCAAAATGCTATAACAAGTATTGCGTGAATGGTTTTGTATTCTCTCCAAGTGAACACGAGACTACTAAGTTAACACAAAATAGTGAGGTGTCCATGAAAGCCATCACTAAATACAGGGCAAGTTCTAAAGATAAGAATTATAAAGAAGATGAGACTACCTATTATGGAGTAGTAAAATAGATAATCGAGTTGGATTACACTGTCTTCTGTCAAACAGTATTTTATTGTGATTGGGTCAGAGTAGAAGACAAGACCAATGGATGCATTGTTAATCCTCGGTTAAATTTGGTAATGGTAAATATGAAGAAATTGAAAGGACATGAGAAAGAACGAGATGAACCATTCATACTTACATTCCAAGAGAGTCAAGTATTCTACCCCAAGGATCAAACAAGGCTTGGATGGTATGTTATTTTAATGTCACAAAAAAGATTGACAAAAGACCTGGACACACTTGAAGATCCAACTTTGTTTTCCTCTTCTGGGGTGAGAATACAAATTTAGAAAATATTATAATGGAAATTGGCTATGAGTTATAGGTAAATTTTTTGTTATCATACTTTGTGTTGATTCATTTGACATTTTATCTGATGCAAAAAATATCTTAATAAATGAATTTCTATTTGTATGATTATTTCTTCTTATATAAATTTGTGTATATAGGTGAGCTTAGACATGTCAATAATTGAGGAGAACATGTTAACTTCATAAGCACATCCATAAAAAAAATGCAGGTAAATACAATTTCTTCATTACCTTATTATTTAATACATTGTTTTAAATAATATTATTTTGTTACAACATAAGTTTTGTATGTGTCAGGAACTTCATTGTCGTCAAAAAATAAGCTTGAAATCAGCTTAAATGCATTTGAACTACCTGTGGGTGAACACTCACATAGGTTAACTACAAGAAGTGGAGAGCTAGTTTGCACCCGTGTCTTTATTGCCATCAAGGATTAACGTGTAGTGCCAATGAGTAAGAAAGAAGTAACTTTGGAAGTTCTTACAGGTAAGATACAATAAAATTTCTTATGATATAAATTAACAATTATTCTTTTTTTTTTTGCTTCAACTAAATTCAATATCAAATTTTCTTGTAGGACGAGTTTATTATTCCTTAGTCTTACAGGGAGAAATGCTTTAAAAGCATATTTGATATGTTCAGGAAGTACAAGTGTAAATTAAGGATGAAGTACCTCGATCCTCATTCAAATCATGATTCCAAATTAAACAACTGTCCACCAAGAGTTAAGCCTGAAGATTAGGAAATGTTCATTGAACATAATTTAGATCCCAAAACTATAGAACAAAGGAAAAAAATGCCGAGAATAGGAAAAATCTAATAAGTTACCATACACGTGGTAGTCATGGCCATGTGAGAATCGAGGAAGAAATGGTAAGAATTGATAGTCATATGAAACTTAAATTTTTCAGTTGCTTTGTATTCTTAATAACAAATAATGTAAAATTCATCCAAATATAGCAACCCCAAAAGAAAGAAGGAGACACCCCAATTAGTAGGACTGAAGTATGGATTAAAGCCCATACAAGAAAGGATGGTTCTATTCACAGTAATGCAGCTTCACATGTGGTAATCTCGTTGTCTTAAACTTAAGTTTATAAAATTCAAATTTAGTGTCAATATATTACTTATGTAATCGTCTAATATTGCAAGAACAAGTTAAAGAGTTACTTTCTAGCGAAGGAAGTAATTCCCACGACATCCTTAACGATCCATTGACTCAAGTGTTTTGGTCTTAATATAAGGGGTCATGTTCGAGGTGTTGGGACCACCGTTTTCCAATCATAAATCAGGTTGTCCGCTACAACTCTTGAAAAAATCTCTTTGTGTAACGGAAAAGTAGAAGTGCAATTATTCACAATTCAAGAGCAATCATTCAAGATTTAAGAGCTGTAGTCTAAAATAGATTTTCTTACAAACCAAATTGGGGGTATCAAAGAGATGATTTAGGTCAATTTTCATTGAAATCCTTCTTTTTTAAATTTAAATAGTAATAATTTTTCCTCAATTATTGTAAATAACACATGGTGTGGAACTTTATTACAGCAACAAAACATGGATTCAGTTTAACCGAAGAATCTACAATCAACTAGTAGACTTTCAGTTGGGAATCATCAATGTGTAGAGAGAATGCAACCATGCAAGTTGTACTCTTAGTGTAAAGATGTAACACCCCGAATTTTTTGCCAACCTGGGATTAGACGTCCTTAGGCAATGGGTCAACCAAAACACCTTAGTAACCTCTCAGAACCCAATTCCAAAGCCAAAGAAATCACTTAGGATTAATTCCTTTAGAAATTAAGCGTAAGTTAGCTAGCGTTACGCTAGAGTCACTGTGAAATTGTCCCTGATCGCTTTAAATACATTCTATAAGACCTAAAACTTGTAGAATCATCGATGCTACGTTACTCTAAAATCCAGGATCAAACTCTAAACTGGTTTATTCTCTGAAACCCTTTGAAACTTTGTATTGGATCTAGACCGCGCGTCGAAAGTCCGATACCTATAATCTTAGACTGTTATGACCGCTTAGCTGGACTTGACAATCATTTCGAAAATCAAGCCCAACCGACGTTCAGAGGCTATTTCATTGAGCCTGGAGTGAAGAGAGTGAGAAAGGGGTTAGATTTGAAAATTTAAAATTCAAATCTGGCACATGACTTGGCGCGTTATTATTAAGCGTTCTGACCGTCAGAATTCAGTCAAATTTCACCCTCGGATCAGGAAAAATTTCTCTTTCATATCACGAGACTTGTAGACCTGATCTAAGGACGATGACCGCTGAACTGAAACTGGACCGCCACGTGATATCTAGGAACTCTACCGGACTGAAAAGTGGGTGTGAGCAACATCCAGTGACCATGAGCTTAAGTCCGATCGCGTTTGTCCAGGGGACCTCCCGAAATGCTCTTTTGGACCAGAACAGTCCCGATTTGGTTATACCTCAAGTGAACTTTGTTCCCAAGCCTAATTTGAGAAGGTTTTAGCTTATAAAAGGGCTTTAAACCCTCACTTATCTCACCCATCCGAATTTGCTAGAAACCCTAGCTAGAGAGAGAGAAAAAGTAAGAGATTGTGAGAGAGTGTGGGAGAGATCTTCCCGCCACTTGCTGCAGCTGCTACATGTGCCCAAGCATCGCGTTCAAATCACTTTGTCGGTGATTCCAACGCATTTCTAGGTAAGAAAAATCCTAACCACTTGCTGATTTAAGATTCCGTCGATTCCAATAGCAAAGTAGCTTATACATCTTGTGTATTAGGTCGCCTGTTCGCCGTAGACGAAGCGTATACGCTCCGTTCGGAACGATACACATCTAGGGTAAAAAGGTACAGATTTTAAACGCTTTGATTGGTTGATTTCAACGCTTTCAATGTCGTTTAATAGTAGATTATCGACGGCAACGCCGTTTGACATGTACAACATGCTGTCCGTTTTCTGTTTCGTAAATGTACGGAAAATATGAGTTTAGGGCATTTTAGTCATTTGTAGGAAATACTGTATACATGCATATTTTGCTGAAATGGTTGCCATGGCTATTTGTCGCATTAGGATATTAGGAATGCGTGCATAATTGGTTTGGCGAAGAGATTCGTCCAAATGCTCACTTTGAGTCGACATACACTATGTAGACTTAAGTGTGTAGACTAAGTGTTTGTATAAATGTTTGTATTAGTATGTATTGAGTATATGGTGTTGTGAAATAGTTTTGAGATTGAATTCTCAAGTAATATGCTGATGTAAATGATCTCCATCATGTTGGCTAGATGTATTGATTTCTTTATGTATAGGAAATGTATATGTTGGATGATTTGCTTAAGTTGTATGTTATAACATGTGTCAACATGCTTACAATATTATATTTCATTTTTGTTACTCACATATGCTTACTGATGTTGATGCACAAATGCTTGGGGCTATGACCTAGTCCAGGCAGTCGGTAATGGATCGAATTCGTGGTTGGTTTCTATATACCACAAAGGACGCGTCGATGAATGCGAGTCGTGTTTTGGGTTGGCGGCAGTGATTTGGCCACACGAAGTATTTCATGCACTTCATATCATTCAGCTTGAGATGCGCTCGTACTAGTCGAGCCCGTCAAGTAACCTGACTGGCCATTGTATGTTCACCCTGTATAAGTCATAACTGCTTGAACCTAGGGTACTGAACTTACCATTAGAAACCCTGTTAACCATGGTACCTTGATCCATAAAGATTCATGAGCTGGGCATGGTGGTATGGGACACCGTGGTCGAGCTGTCGGCCTATGCTAGGGCCACAAACCTCCCCGTAGTGACCAGTGAGCACCCTACTCTGAGCAGATTATGGTGGTATGGGACACTATATTCTTGCTGTCGGCCTACACTGATTGGTGACGAGCCCTTTGTAGTGACCTTGAGTTTATCCTGACACCGCATGGGGATGACGAGTCCTGATGCAGTCTTAAGGATAATTAGGCCTGTATTGATAAGGTGATGGGGGAGCGGTGTAACGAGTGCAAGCAACAGCCCTGGCAGCCCTTGCAGCGACCTACAAATGTAACATCGTATGTGATTTCTAGGAGTGACGACCCTAGACAGGATCTGTGTTGGAATTGATATAAGGAAAGTACCTTAGTTTCCCAATACGGCTGAATGAATAGACTAATAACAACTTGGTAATCATATCCACATCGCATTGCATGTGCCTGGAAGATGTGGAGCACTAAGCGGTACGCAAGCATGCCGCGGACGCAGATGGTGCCGTATGAGGGAGAATGTCGGTGAGGGCATCCATCATGTCATTTCATGCTTGCATTAACAACAGTATTTAGGAATGTGTGATTGATTGCTTTACTATCATCGCATGATTGATTTGAGAACATGCTAATCTTTGCTCTATTATTCCACTGAGTTGATCACTCACTCCCACGTTACGGGATGGTGTTTCTGGACACCCATCAGATGGCGCTGCTTGTGAAGCGAAGATAGACTTGATGATGATGAGGAGGATCCCTCCTTTATGCGTGTTCTGATCGACGGGATTACAGGGAGGTTGATTAGATGCCTTGACACTTGTCATTTTATATTTTTGAAGCAC
The DNA here is from genome assembly GCA_037074715.1 of Magnolia kwangsiensis. Lineage (NCBI taxonomy): Eukaryota > Viridiplantae > Streptophyta > Magnoliopsida > Magnoliales > Magnoliaceae > Magnolia > Magnolia kwangsiensis. Next base: position 79,905,339 of record CM073578.1, read on the forward strand.
TCATGTATATTCTTTCTTTCCATTTTTAGAGTATACATGTACTTAATTAACCTGGTAACATGTTCAACTCTGGAGACTTACAATCAATTATATATTTTAGGTATTTATCACAATCTTCCGCTTGCTAATTTAACTGTCTCTGGAGTATGAAATGTTGTTTTGGCTTAGTCTCAATCTTGTTTAATGTCATTCTACAGACAATATGTATTTATCATTATCTATGTTGCATAAGTGACGTTCTAGAACTCGGGAGTTGGGTTTCTACCCGACCCCCGATTTTCGGGGTGTTACAAAAGAGCTCGTTGCTCAAGGGCAAGTTATTTTGGCAGATGGGGCCCAAATGATTCATGGCAAACCTCTTTGGGAAGATTTTTACAAGGTTGCCATTAATATCATTATTAAAGGAGATGTCGAATTGCCTGAGCCAGATGGATATCATTCGACTTTAGGCAAAGTTGGAATTGGCTCATTTGTTGCATGACATCATTGTTTTACTGAATTCACCGATTAGGGACAATAGTCTAACACTTTTTCAAACAATTCACCTTTTTGGACTATATATATGTTTTGATTGTATTTGTGGACTGCTTCCCAAGTACATCTTGTATAACATACTTGATTGTTTCTATAGACTAGACATGATAGATGTAATGTAGGTGTAACATCCCAGAAATCGGGGGTCAAGCGAAAACTCAGCTCCCGAGTTCCAGAACATCACTTATGCAGCATTTTTTATGATGGATGAATGTCGGATGTATTAGTGCATAAAACATGAAGTGGATTAAGCTAAAACAACATATCATACTCCAGAGACAATTAAATTTCTTAAGCGGAAGACTGTGATAAATATATAAAATGTATAATTGATTATAAGTCTCCAGAGTGTAAACATGTTACCAGGTTAACTAAATACATGTATACTCCAAAAATGAAAAGAAAAGAATATACATGGGTGTTTACATAAAAGGAAAAATACCAAGTGTATTGGCATCTAATCAGTAACCCTGTAAACCCCGTCGATCAGAACCTGCATATAGGAGAAATCCTCCTCAACATCATCAAGAAAGACCGACTCTGCCTCGCAAGCATCATCACCATCAGAAACTAAAACAGGGACTGATTGGTGTGGCCAACACCGTCCCGTAACGTGGGAGTGAGTGATCAACTCAGTGGAAGCTATATACAGCAAAGGTTAACATGTTATCAATCCAATCAAGCAGTAATGATAAGGCAGTACAATCAAACAGGTCCTAGATACTCTTGTTAATGCAAGAATGATATGAAATAATGATGTATGCCCTCACCACAATCCCCTCTATGACATCATCTAACGATCGCGGCATGACTCACTTCCTCAGTGCTCTATCACCAACTCCGTTAGCACATGCAATGCAGTGTTATGAATATGCTTACCAAGTTCTTATTAGTCCTTTTCATATAACAGGATTGGAAAGCTAAGGTACCTCCCTTGTATCATTACCCAAATGGTGATCCATTCTTGGGTCGTCAGTAGGAGATAATCTCATACGATGTAACAGTTCTAGGTCACTGCAAGGGCTGCCAGGGCTATTACACGCAATCGTTGCTCCTCTCCCCCATCACCTTATCAATATAGGCCTAGTTATATCCCACATACGGTAACAAGACTCGTCGCCCTTATGCACTATTAGGATATACTCGAGGTCACTACAGAGGGCTCGTCACCAATCACTGTAGGCTGACAACAAGAATATAGTGTCCCATACCACCATAATCTACTCATGAGTATAGGTGCTCACTGGTCACTACAAAGGGCTCGTCACTAATTAATGTAGGCTGACAACATGAATATAGTATCCCATACCACCATAATCGGTTCATGAGTCTTAGCGGATCGAGGTACCAAGTTTAAAGGGGCTTTTCATTGATAAGTTTGGTACCTTAGGTTCAAACAGTAGCGACCAAACATTGTGAACAAACATCGATCAATCGGGTTAGTTGATAAGCTCAACTAGGCCAAGCGCACGTTGAGTTGAACGACATGGAATGCATAAGCACTCCGTGTGGCCTAACCACTGCCGAACACCCCAAGCACGACTCAGATTCGTTAAATTGATCCTACGTGGTGAAAACAACCTCAACCACCATTTGAAGTACGATTACTGATTACCTGGATTGTAGCACAGCCCCATTCATGTACAAGCTCAATAACAGGAATATGATTCATATCCTACATTTAGATGAACAATCATGAAATATGAATTAAGCGTAAATACAATACATGGAGGAAATCATACACGCAGTGGACATGGATAATCTAAGTTACACAAGTCATGGATCAAATCATACACATCATTGATGTAAATGAGATTCATATCTCAACCCGCATACAGGTACATCTTACTAACTACTAACTCATTTAGATACTTTTACATACACTTAGTCTACACATTGCATCATACATATTATGTAGTCATTAGCATACGTATTAGGGCAAATCCTTTTGTCAAAGGGTATTCGCCCATACAACAATCATATATCCAAGACAGTTATCCATGGCGAGCACGAAAGCAAATTCCATACTCATTCAATCATTTTCACATACACTTAGGCTACACATACTAAATACATATCATATGTTGGCATATCATGTATTTGGACTAAACCTTTAGCCCAGGAGTTGTTACACATACATCTAGCATACATAGACGGCAATTAATCACGATAAACACAAATTCATATTTCATACGTATATGGTATTTTCTACAAATACGAGGAATACAATATATTCAACATAGTTAACGTATAACTGAAAAATGAAACGGACAACACTTTATACATGTGAAATAGCATCCTAGGTAGGAATAAATCATTACTTAACATTGAAAGTCTCGAAAACCATAACCTAAACGTATATAGTTCGCACCTTAAAATAGAAAACGCGTAGAAGATATGATTCAGACGATAAGTCTTCATCAACGGTAGATACGCTACCTAAGGCATGAAATAGGTTAGCTATAACGTCATTGGAACTATTCTAGACTTCAAAACAGGTTAGGGTTAGCTTCACTTACCCAAAAATGGAATCAGAAATGTCGTAATAGCTATACGGTAGTGGTGTTGAAGCATATGGAGTGGCAGGGTAGAATCCCTCAGTGAATCTCCTACTCTCTCTCTCTCTCTCTCTCTTTTCTCTCTCTTAATTTGGCTAGGGTTTAAAAATTCGTATGGGATTTGGAATGAGGGTTTTAAGCCCTATTTATAAGCCTAAACTTGATGAAAATAGACTTAAGGCCAAGGTATACTTAGGTTATAACCAAATTGAGTCTGTTTCGATCTAACGGAGCATTTCTGGAGGTCCTGCTACTAAATGCGGTCAGACTTAAGCTCTCTAATATCAGATCTAGGTCAAGCTAAGTTTTCATTCCGGTCGGGTTTCCAGATCAATCGTGGCGGACCAGTTTCAGTTCAACGGTTATGGGAATTCGATCAGAGCTACAAGTACTATGACATGTAAGGGCCACCTATCCTGATCCAAGGGTGAATTTGGGTCGAATTCTAATGGTCAGAATGCTTAAAAATAATGCGCAAGTGAAAGTTTCAGATTCCTTCAAATTATAATTAATTTTCTAAAAATCTTCCTTTTCCTTCTCTCTTTACTCCGGACTCAATAAAATGGTCTCAGGACATCGGTTGGGCTTGATTTTCTAGGTGATTGTCAAGTCCAACTAAGTGGTCGTAATGGTCTAAGTTCATAGATATCAGAATTTCGATGCGCGGTCTAAAGCCAATACAAAATTACAAAGCATACCCGGGAGCAAATGGGTTTAGAGTTGGATCCTAGATTTTAGGGTAATATAGCGTCAATGATTCTATAGGTTCAGGGTCTTACAGATCGTATTAAAAGTTATTGGTGCTAATTTTGCAGGAAATCTAGTGTAGCGCTAGTTAATACACATTAAATTTCTAAAGAATTTGGTTCTAAATGGTCTCTTTGGCTTTGGAATCGCATTTTGAGAAGTTACCAAGGTGCTATGGTTGACCCATTGCCTAAGGACGTCTAACTCCAGGTTGAAAAAAATCCAGGGTGTTACAGTAGGTTTGTGACAAATGTGTTGATGGCTTCGATCATCACTACATGGTAAGGAATTATATCATAGATAAAACACTTTACTGAAAGTAGACTACCAGTTTTGATGTAGATTTAGAGTTTTAAGGCAACTGCTAGTTTTGATGTAGATTTAGAGTTTTAACATTTCTATATCATGTATATTCAACAGTGGTCAAGTTATTTTGTTTGGCTAACACTGCATTATTGTTGCCTATTTTCAGCTTCCTTAGGTATTGAGCCGAATCCAGGATTTCCTAGAAGAGGGATTTTCAGGTATCTGTATAGGAGAGATTTACTTCTCTTGTGGTTCATCTTGTAGTTCTCTTAGTTCAGGCTTAACTTGTGTTTATGGTGCAAGTTCAAGCATACATTTAGCTCTACTGTAGTAGGTGCAGCCCCAGAACTACAGCAGGTGGAATCCCCTATTTTAGTGAAGGTCAAGAAAAACCTTATTTGAACCATATTCACGAAATAAGTGCCTATATCTATCTTAAAGTGATTAGATCTTACTGTACATTTGTTGTTTATCTATTGGTTTCAATATTTTTAACTGAACACACTCTAGGTCCATATGATTCCTTAGGTGCTTTCAACACCTTCTTGGATTTAAACTGTTCTTCTTGTATTAGAGTTCAATATCATGAATGATTATATGCTGTCAAGTTTGTCAAATAGTTGAAGGGTAACGATACTCGAGGAATTGAATGTGAGGCAAGTTACTGCCATCTTGAGGGCTGCTTGTCAACGTCCTGTTGATAGGGAGAGAAACATTCATGAGGAAATTGAATGTGAGGAAAGTTACTACCATCTTTTGAGTTTTTAATTCTTTTTCTTTTTCTTCTTAGAATTTGAATTTTTATGGTTTCATGATCTGGGTTTTTGATCGTTGCGCCTAAAACATCAGATTGCTTGATGGGTTTTGATTTTTAAACCTTTTCTCACATTTAGGTCCTTGATAAGATCATGGGTTTCTTGAATTGCAGATTTACTAAACGAGGACTTTATTTTTGTTCTCTTGTTTGTTTGTTTGTTTGTTTCTTTTTTATTATTTATTTATTATTATTATTATTTTGTGTGTTACAATGATAGTTTAAGATGATTGTGTATAAAACTAGCTTGAGTTCTCCTTGAAAACTGCTTTGTGGTCTAATGCTGAGAAAGGTCCTTAAAATGGTAATTTGAACTTAATTACTTCAGTATGTTATAGAACTTCTGATAAATGAGAGCTGAACTAATGATTCCTGTCACTCCCATTTCAATTCTATCATGAGAACATCTATCAACATCTTTAGTCTAATTCACATTTTTCCATTAAGAAAAATGATTCTGACCTTTTGGAAGTCCCAAACTCACCCACTAAATCTACTCCATCCATCATACATACATATAAGCATGCACTTTTTTAAACTTCACGCATCTTGCTAAACATGTCATGATGGAGATTCTTTATTATTTTAGATCTTTCGACGTTAGTGACTTCTTCTTTCTGGTTTTCAAATTATGGTTTCTTGGGTTACTGATAATGCAAAGTTTATTTATGTCATCATTCCATCATCCCTCATCTTCAAGTGCAATATAAAAGTTGTACATTAGATGGTCAGTTGATCACATTACTTGGGCCTGAAATTCATATTTGCCGAAATCAGAGGTTAGGGCCACCATGACTGCTACAGTTACTAATTTTCAAAGTCCAGCAATTGTCTTTTTAGTTGAATTTTCTATTAGTGTAGATTCTAGTAGATTTTGATGATCAAATCTTGAAAGAAACATCATGTGAGGGAACCCATTTTACTGAAATTACAAGTGTTGCTTTCACCATAATTACAGGAACCTTCTCTTAGCTTCTTAATAATGGAAGTATTCGTAGTGATCACATAAAACCAAGAGCTCGTTGCCAAGTTGACTTCATGTGAAGCATGATTCTCCTCATGATCCATGAATAGGTTTTAATAAATGAGAAGGCACGATATTGAAAACATCTATGCTAGTTCTGATGGTGGACATTTTTAAGAATTTTGACAAAGATGGTAAAATTACGTAAGGAAAAAAAACATTTGGGAGGAAAAATATCAGTCCTCATGAGATGCATACCAATTGAACAAATCTCCTTGATTTGAATCTGTCTATTGAATAGGCTAGGAGAGAAAAGATCAGCGAGCGTATGAAGATTCTTCAAGATCTGGTTCCTGGATGTAATAAGGTGTGGGTTTTTATTTTCCAGTTGTATCATATGTTGGACTTTCTAACTGGACGTGTAATGAATATGGATTGGTTATTTATGTATATTAATAAATCTTGGTGAAGAATTGTTTCTTCCTTAGCTTTCTTTGCCAATTGATTTGATGTAGTCACGTAGGTAGTAGTACCATCCCATTTGAATAGCCTTTTAAGTTTTACTGAAGAGTATTCTTATGAAAATGTTGCTTTGTTCAGGTGATTGGCAAAGCATTGGTCCTTGATGAGATAGTAAATTACATTCAATCACTATAGCATCAGGTTGAGGTAAGAGTAATTGTGTTTTATGAGTAGTTGGACTATGTTATGGATAATGAGCTAACTAGTTCAAAGAATTAAGGGCAAGCATGTTACTCACACCTGCCAATTTCTTCTCCTTGAAGACTCGAATTGTAGTTACTATTATTAGATCATGTTTATACGAAGAAAAAAAAACATTATCTCATAAAATCTACTTATAGAAGAAGAAAAAATTGAATGTAGACACAGGAATTTATAGATTTTATCCATTTCTCTTAGTCTGAATGAGTGATTAGTTTCTGAAATGGTTAACAACAAGTTTTCTGTTATGAAGCAGGAGGAAATTTACACTAGAATATTTTTTTAGTATGCAATCTTCACATATTCTACAAAGAAATATGTACAAAATTCACTTTTTTTTTTCTTACTTTGGATTGTTATCCTCTCATTGCAACATATGACCATTAAAAAGGAAATGCAGAAGCAAATGATAGATCTGGTGATTGTTCCTATTAACAAAGAAGGTAGCAGAGTTGAGGCAACCCTCAGCCTGAGCATGGAGAAATCTCTTAAGTCAAACTGTGATGCTCCAAGAGGAGAACAAAAAATAGAAGTTAGAACAGGATCACATAAGGCAGATAACGAGTTTAATCTCGGGCTCTATGAACACAAAGTGGCCAGCCATGTTCAAGAATACATTGAAGCATGGTCTCTTCACTAAAATCATGGTCCCCATTTAATTAGTGAAATTCGCAATGTAGGAGGATTAAGTATACAATGGAAGGTTAAATTCTCCATTTAAAGCTCACCAAAAAGTGCCTCAACGGCTGCCACCAACCCTTAGCCCTAGCCACAAGAGCCATGTTACTCAAGTGACCGCCGCTAGCTCCATCTCCACATTGCTAGGAGAATTACCTGCACCCTGCTCATTAAAATCTTCCTCTAGAGTTTCTGGTGCAAGATGGTCTATCTCAGCTCTGTCCATGTTTGGATGGTATCTTGAGAAAGTGGCGACAACACTCTAACCTCTGATCTCGAACTCCTTGGTGGTCTAAATTGGTGAGATTTCTTTCCCATCATCATTTACATTTTTCTTCTTAATTAATACTTGAAAGTTAATATAATCATTTACTCTGTTTTACAATCTTTAAAATCTTTATATGTAAATCTGTGCCCATATGCATTGTTAGATAAACTAAAAAACCTCCTCATTCTCAGATTGCATTGTGGAATATGCATCCATTATTCAAAGAAAGGGCGACATTCTAAGCACTCACACTTTCTCTCCTTGCTAGCTAAATTGGTGAGTCTTCTTTCCTTCATACTATATGATTAATTGATTAGACCATTCATCATGTGAGTCTTGATTGGATTTTTCTATTTATCTCAAATATCATTTGGATCACATGGTTATAGCCATTGGACTAATGGTTATAAAATGGTGCTTTTGTGAAGTGTGGGGAAACATTCTCAAGATTCCTAATTTTATGAATTGGGGAATTTTAGTTTTTTTTTTAAAATGCTAATTGCATGATTTATGTCCTTTTACTAATTGGTAATTAGTGAATTTATCAAGTAACGCCAACCCAAACACATTAATTTCCAAATTCAAGGATTTTACAGTTAAAAATTTGCCAAATTCATGAATTTGGTGTGCATCCAAACATGCTCGTAAAATGTTCAGCACATTATAATTAGGCTTTTTGGTTGCTGGCTTCTAAGCATATGTCATGGAAGCAGTTCATATGCACATTTTTGTAGAGCATCTTACATGTAGCTTATGAAACTCTTTAATTCTGCACTTCTTCTATTTTCAGGTGAATTCATTAAAGTTCAACGAGTATGGATCTATGGTAGTATCAGAAGGGTATGATCATTCAGTGCGTGCATGGGACTATGGATCTCATAGCACAGAGCCAATATAGGTTCCTCCTCCCCCTCGCTGTTTCTTCAACAGCTGAAATTTGAGTATGTAGCAGTCCTAACTAAACTCATTTTAATGTCCTTGCTATGTTTCACAAATCCATCGTTGATATGTGGTAGATAATTGATACATTTTCCAACATCATGATGTCTATTTGTTTGACAAAAAGTGAAATTCTTGCTAGAAGCGTTGATGGAACTGCTTGCACATTTGACATTCGTATTGGTAGGTATATAGCATCATAGTAGGGAGGCCTAAGGAGTCCTATTTTTCTGAGACTTCTCATTTCATTTGGGGTGTCATTATTTGCCTTTTTCCTAGTATAGTACTCTGTAACTCTTAAATTAGTTTCTAAAGCATTTGTACTAATATCGTCTTGTTGCATAAACTAAAGAGATTGTTGATGACTTGGGATAGCCTGCAACTGCATTTCGATATCAAATGATGGAAACTGCATGCTAGCAAGTTGCTTAGATTCTACTCTATACCTTTTGGATAGGTAATATCCTTTTTATTTTTTTCAAATTAAACCTTATAGTATGTTCTTTTGGTATCTGTGCATTCATGGATGATATGGTAGGTCTACGGGGGAATTATTGCAAGAATATAAGGGCCATACTTGCAAGGTTGGCTTTTATTTGCTGTTGTTTTAGTTCTTTGTGATATTGTGCCCTAGCTGCTGTTCTCGTTACTGAGTTTTTATGTGACACTCAGGTGTAAAAGATATTTATTGAATGACATACTTTTTATTGCAAAAACCCAACGCTTTTAAGTCATACTCTCTGAATCATGATTATGGTCTGTTAGAACAGGTGGTGACTAATAGCAGGAAGGCTTCTAGGGAGGATGGAACATGCATATTAGGAGGAAGTTGTTTAGCTGTAGAGTTGATCCCTCCACCCACCGACCGATCCATGAGCTAAGAATAGTCTCACTAGTGCCCATACCTTAACTTGGAGTTGTGCATTAGCCCACCTTCATACGAGTAGCCAGCTAAGCCATTGAAGAAAGGGAGGAGCCTTTGCTTTGCATGTAGCTTGGGTTTGCAAAAGAGCAAGGATTGTAGCTATAATGGGTTCTTAAGACTCAAGATAGGAATTGTTGGATTATAGAAGCTTGAAAATGAAATGATTTTGGATTGAAATTGGAAATTGAAATTGAAATTGAAATGTGTACTAGAAAAGAGAGACAAGGAAAATATTATTATGTATGTTAATCATTCTATTCTCTTTCTTCTATTTGTGTAATTATCTGACATCTAATACAAGTAGATTACATACCCCACACTCTCTCTCATTTAAGTAATCATTCAAACGGTTTAAAATTTTTCTTAAACTTCTATCCTAAAATCTGACCGTTAGCAACATTAAGAAGGGTTTAAAACCGTTTCTAAAATTTCATTCCTAAAATATGATTGTTGGCACTAGAATGGTTTAAAAGCGTTCCTAAAATTTTGTCTCTAAAATTTAAAGCGGTACCCAAAATAGTTCTAAATCAGTTTAAAACCGTTCCTAAAGGAATAGTTTTAAACCATTCTTAAATGACGAGTTTGGTGTTGTGAATGAAGGGAAAAGGAAAATAGTCATTCCTTGTGATGGTATTCAACTTCCTATAGTTAATGCACATTCTCCAACTAGTAGTGACTCTAGTTAGCACGAGTTCATTATTAGCATTGGCTACGATGGTGATTCTGGATTTCGTAGGAACCACCTGAGTTGGACTCACCCATTAGCTATCGGATATAGGGTATATTGTACCCACATCCAATAGCTTGAGAACCACGACCATAACCACTTCCTTCATGTTTGGATTTAATCTATGTTGTGGTTGCTGAGAGGTCTTCACATTATCCTCTAGATAAATGCGATGAATAAAAATCAAAAGGTTTATTCCCTTGAGGTCCGCAATCGACCATCCAAGAGCTCCTTTGTGCTCAATGAGAGTAGAGATAAGCATACTCTCCTGTTCTTGCTCAAGGTGGGAAGAAATCACCACTAGGTATCTCTCATCTTAACTTAAATAGACATATTTCAAATCAAAGGGCAAAGGTTTTAGGTCACGCTTTGGTGCATTGATGTTAAACGGTAGAGGCACTACATCAGTTTGGGGCAATTCTTCAAATTATGGCCTCCATCGGTTAACTTCAAGTATAGACACAGTATCTAGCATGACACCCGTCTCCGTAATCATATCGTCATTAAAATCATGGGAGTGGGCCAAGCACGTCTCTAGAGGATTAGAGATAAGTTCAGAAGTGTTCTATCTTCTATGAAAGAATCAATCAAGTTAATATCATGGTTGTCGTCATCATCCTCAGCCTGTTTTCTCATATTAAAAAAGATATTGAGCTCCAATGTCATATTCCTAAAAGATAAATTCATGACTCCATTCATACAATTAATGATTACATTTAATGTAGCCAGGAATAGGCGACCAAGGATGATGGGAATTTGAGTGCTCATATTCATGATGGGTTGAGTATCCAAGATGATAAAATCTACTCGGTAGTAAAATTTGTCAATCTGGACCAATACATCCTCAATTATCCCTCTCGGTACACGAACTGAGCTATCGACAAGTTGTTGTATAGTCTGGGTGAGTTTTAATTCACCTAGACCCAATTGTTCATAAACCGAGTTTGGGATCAGATTTACGCTCACTCCTAAGTCAAGAAGTGTATGCTCAATCTGGTAATTTCCAATTATACAAGCGATGGTTAGGCTACCGGGATCTTTGTACTTCTATGGCACATCTTGCTTTAGGATGACACTCACTTTCTCTGTTAAAAAGATTTTCTTTTTAATACTTTGTTGTCTTTTGGCCGTACATAAGTCTTTTAGAAATTTGACATATGAATGTATCTGTTTTACGACATCAAGTAGAGGAATATTGACCTTAACTTGTTTCAACACCTCTAGAATGTCTTGAGAGTTGGAGAGAGGTTTTGGTGAAATTAACTATTTGGAGAATGGTGAAATCAGATTGCCTTGAAGTTTCGGTTCTAATTCTTGTAAAGCAGTGTTAGGCCTATCATTTCATCTAATTCTAGGTCCTTAGGCTCTTCAGCCCTTACAGGAATATATTTGCTAATTATTTTTTCACTCCTAAGGGTGGTGATAAACTTAGCTTGCTCCATTTGATTTGAAGAGCTTGGATCACTTATTTCGTATTACGGTTTAGGATTGGGGAAAGGTTGTACTGGAAGAATCCCTTTCTCCCCAATTGTTAAGTGTGACTCTATCCTTTGAATTGACGATGCAAGTGTTCCCAATGCTGATCTAATATCCTGGAATGGCTGTGCCGAATTCTGATTGAGTAGCTCTTGGTCTCGAATATGTTTTTGAACTGGGTCCTCCTGAGGTTTCCCTTGATTTGGAATTTGATTAGGGAATCCTTGAGGAGTAACAGTTTGTCCATTCCTCCAACTAAAGTTTCGATGATTTCTACAACTAGGATTGTATATATTGGAGATGGGTCCATTAAAAGGCCTTTGGTAATTGGTCATGGCATTAGATTACTCATTTACTACCTCTTGAAAAGTAGGTGTTGTTGGGAAATTTTCAGTTGTGTGAATGTTGCAAACACAAATCTCACAAACAGTTTCCTTAGCCTTATCTTTCTTTAGTTCCATGGCCTCGAATTTTCTTATGAGATTAGCCACTTTAGCATTGATATCATCATCCTCTTTTAGAAGGTATATTCCATGTTCACAACCCCAAGTGTAGGGTCGCATTGTAGTAATAATCTCGGTGAAACCAAGGTCAAATCCACAGGGACTAATCTCGTGTGTGTTTTGAAAGCAACAAGAAGAAGAACTAGAAAAAGATGTAAATCTAAATATGAAAGTGTAGAGAGAGTAATTGGGAGTTATTTAACTAAAACTTATAAATTTAAAAGTGGGAACTAGTGTTTCCCAGGATTCACTTGTAGATCTTATGGAGATTTATTACTTGATTCAAGGACACAATTGGAATCAGAGTCCTATCTTATCCAGTTGGAAGATATCTCTATAAAACTAAATATGAACTTCTTTGACCTAATTCTCAATGGATGAAAGTTCTGAGGATTGGAAGTGATTCCATCACAAAACCATGCCTAGGAGATGATGGCTCACAACGGGATATACCAATTCATAACCAACATAGGAGAATTATGAAGATTAGAAGGGATTCCATCACCTAGCCATGCTTAAGGGATGATGGTGAACAACAAGATTCCTAATTTCACCTTCTCAATTCATGAAAAGAAGTCACTCAAAGTTATTGTAGATTTACTGTAATTTGAGTCACAATAAACCATTACAAACTGAATGTTTTCCTTAGGAATCAAACTACAATAAAAGAGAGTTCAACATAAACATGAATAAAAGCAATAGAAAACATCTCATTATGCTACGAGCTTCACCTCTTAGCCTTAACTAAGTAGTTTAGCCAACCATAGTCATGATTAGAACTAAAACCCTAGCAGAAAGCATGAAAAACTAAGGAAGAAAGAAGAAAATGGCTTGGCGACAACTTTTCACCCTTGTGCTTCGCTCTTCTAAACCCTAGATTGATTAGATAGATCCCTAGGGATGCCTTGGGGATTCCTATTTATAGTTGTGCAAGAGCTCCTTTCACACATCTTTGGAAAAATATGAAAATTGCCTTAAATTTATGCACTCCATGTAACTCTGCATAACTTTGCGCGATTCGTTCGATGACATTGAAGAGCTCCTTTCACACATCTTTGGAAAAATATGAAAATTGCCTTAAATTTATGCACTCCATGTAACTCTGCATAACTTTGCGCGATTCGTTCGATGACATTGAACTGCCTTTGATGTCATCAAAGGTGTCTGTTTCAAACAAGAAACAAATGCATTCAATTTGGGACATTATCTTATTCAATCATAACAGAGAGAGTATTAAGAACAATCATCATATTTTATTAGTACTGAGTTCACTTATATCCTCAAACATCCCTTGATTCTAAGATAGATTATTTAAAATACGCAAATTGACAACGTTCAAATATTCAAGTCAAATATCAAATCTGGCAACACTTCGACTCGCGATTTGATCATCTCTTTAAGAGGAATATGTTTCGAATATCTCTTCTACTGATTTCTCCTCTTGAAGCTTAAACAAAAGAAATCTGGAGACCTAGCCATTTCAGCAGCATATCGGCTCTTTTAGCTTCATAGACTGTAGGGCAGTCTGGTTGCGCGGACCCACACAAACCATATCTGCGCAACCGGTATGGTTTGTGCGGGTCCATGCAAACCACCGGAACTTCCTCCCTTACCTTCACTCTTCCTCCTCGCTCTGCTTTTTTAAAAGGCCTAGCTATAAGTTCTAGAGGGGAGGGGGGTGAATAGGACTATGCTAAATTTAAAATAATAACAGTGGAATTAAATAATGAGATAGCCAAATACAGAAAATTAATTCACAATGCTAAAATGAAAAGCAACCTCAATAAAGAAGTATTGAGAGGTTGATACAAATGTTATTCTAATGAGAACCTTATACCAAAAAACTAAGGGTTTATGGTAGGACAACCTTATTTCTAGAAAGGTCTTTGTATCAAAAACTCAAACTGAAGAGGATAAATAAATAACAAGGAATTAAAATAAATTGTAAGAATGCAAATCTAAATTATTACAACATTCCCTACAATGCTTGAAATGTAAATATTACAACATTCACATTCACATATACATCCCACAATTTTGAATGATCAAATATAGAAAAATAAAACACACATCCACAAAACACAAAGAGTTATAGTGGTTCACTTGTGTATTCACCAACTGTTAAACAACAGCCACACAACTTGCTACTCCACTCCTAATATCCTCACACAGGGGATATTAGTGTTCACTATCAAAATAGGTTTCTCAAGTTCACTTAAAACCTTCACAATTGTGTCTTTCTAATGGGCTTACACAATTAAAAAAACCCCTCTTCTGAGTTTTTTGGCTCTCCTCAGATAACCAATACAATGAGATTTTTCTAGCTTAATCTCAAATAAAAACCAAAAAGAATGAAATTTATAATAAAGTAAAATACCTAGATTTCTCCTTTTTGTAGCAACCCAGAAGAACCAATCAGTGTAGAAGTTCAAATGTAGATGTTCAATGTCCAATACTCACTTTAAAATGGTTCTAGGTTCAAGATTGATTTTAAATTAAACCAGTTGGGCATAGCTCTATATGATTTTGATTCCAAGAAGAAGGAATATCACAATTCCTCTTTTCAATTAAGATTGGAATGTAGAAACAAAATCAAATCTATAAAGCTAATAAAATGAGCACAATGTAACTTAAAATAAACACAAACTTATCTCAGAGTGGTCCCTTGAATTTTCTTGAATTGAGTTCTAAATCTCTGAAATTCGTCGTCTGTTTATAGCTGCAGAAATTACATTTTCGACTGGTCCTGTGGACATTACGACTGGTTGTAGGAGAAATGGATTTTTGAATTTTTTTATCACGATCGGATAAAACCATTCCATGACGGTCGTAGGCTATCCACAACCGGTCGTACGAACCCCAAGACTGGTTGTGAGGCACCATAATTAGTTACTGAACTTTGAGTTGTAGATCCAGGACTGGCCGTAGGACGAGTCGACACTGTTCACATGACTGGTCGAACAGTCTCCAGGACTGGTCATAGCACAACCAAAAATTTTAAAATTTTATAATAAACTTAGGACTGGTCCTGAAATATCTTAGACTGGTTAAGCCAGTGCTAGGACTAGTCAAACAAAGTCCAGGACTAGTCTTAGAACAGACTACAACACTTATAATAAGAATAATTGAATTATGTATCCGAAATGACCTACCCTAAGGTCAATTTAAGGTCTTTCATACCTGGGACATGAAGTCTGAACATTGAAACTTCATTTCTTCAGATGATGTATGACCCTTAAAGATTATGAAGCTTAAGATCTCTTCTCTTGATGTAGCTTGAACTTGAGATCTTCAAAAGCCTGGATTTGTCGTTCTTAAGTTGTTCTTCATCTTGAGTTGACCATAATCTTGAGTCTTGAACTGTACTTAACTTTTGAGCAGCACTTGTCTTTTGTTGTAGCTCTTTTAAAAGACTCTAATTGAAGTTTACAGAAGTGAAAAACGTACATGACCTTGCAAACCTTACATGTCTTGAAGTCAAGCTTCATTCTCAACTTGTAATATTGTGATGCAGTGTCTTGAACATATATATCTCCTCATGCTACACAAGACATAGGTTGATGTTTTGACACCACAAAATTTGACAACCAAAGGAGCATAAAACCATAACACTTACACTTTCTCTCCAAAATCTTCAATCGGTCCAAATGAAGGAGGGGAGGGGGTATTTATAAGCCCTTGCACGTGTGACACCTCAATTTTTGTGCCATGGGACCCACCTTCCGATGCTTTAGGTTTTTTTTACAAAGAACCAGTTTTGGAATTCATTGAGCGAACCCGCGCAATGAATATTTCGGTTGCGTGGACCCATGCAAAGGATATCGGTTGCGCGGACCCACGCAAACCCCCTTTAAGTCACTTCATTCTTCTTCTTTCTCAATTTTCTTTTTATTTCTCCATCTTCGCATGCTTCAATCCTTTCTTCATTTTTTATACCTCAATAGCTGACCCCTTGATCCTTTCTTTATTTCCCCAAAATCAAAGAAAAAAGACAAAAAATAATCATCCTGGCATGGTTTGCGCAGGTCCGCGCAACTGAAACCCGTGTGTGGTACTTGACCCTATTCAGTATAAATACTCTGAACACTTCTCACTTCTGCACTTCACTTCAGCCTGTAACAAAACCTCATCGCTCTGATTCTTCCCCATGCAACCAATATCAGTTGCACAGTCTGTGCAACAACTAGCTCGTTGGCATAAGGTTTTTGAAAGTTACGCTATTCTGTGCAATAGACTTTGGTTGAGCGGACCTGCATAACTGAGTACTTAGTGACATTTCCTGCTTTTTATCCATTTCTTCCAGGACTTAGGAAAATTCTTGATTTCCTCTTCCTCATGGCTCCTATCAAACGCACTTTTCATCCCATAGACCCACCATCTGAACAACCCTCTTATCCGAATTTACTAGACTCGTCCGTCTTCTTTCCATCCTCCTTCCGACCAACCACCAACAAAGCTCCAGAAAGAAGATGGATGGATCTGGTAAATCCGGATTTCACAATTGTCATTCTAAGGAGCTAACAGAGCTCCACGAAAATGTGAAGGAGAGAGCATATTACAGTTCATTCAGAGAACTTGCGGCCTTCCTAGCTTATTGGCTGAGCATCGTGGTACTTCCAAGCTCCAAATGGGTAGATGCTATTTGCCCTACAGTCTTTGTCGTTGCCGATGCTTTAGTAGAAGGAAACAAGTATTATATCGCACCTCCAGTGTTGTGTTCCATTTACAGAGCCCTCAGAGAAATAACCACCTATGTTAAGAACCCTACCATTGGAGCTTCATTAGCATACACTTCATGGCACTATATCACAGGTTGGTTGGGAGTCTACTTTCCTTGGACTTTCAAAGCGCTAGAGAAGGCGTATGTTCATCCTGTGCATCTCCCGCTTTGGTTCTTCCAACAAAGGGTTATGGCCAAAAGGTCATATGACTAGGTGGCCAACAAAATCAGGGATACTAACCAAGTGGACTTCTTCCAATTTTGTCTCCATCGCTATATCGAAGATACAGACATGGTAGACCAGGTTAAACTCACTGTAGTAGAAAGAGCTTTCTCTCTCTATTCGCTTCTGCAATCTACCACTTCGAGAAGGAATGAAGTTCTGGTGATAGCCCTATTTTCCCAGTGACTTCGCTCTCCAATTTGGCTATGACCAACTTGTGTCGGAAGACTACAAATTGGTCACTAAGAGGATGTGTTGCTATGAAACTGGTCCTATCAATTAGGCCATGATATAGAAGCAATTGTTAGGTGGTCGCATTGATTCTTTCTTCATAATTCCCTGTTGCAACTGCATAATTCGTACTACTTATAGTTGGATGTGGTGGTGGGATTACCAATCATTCTTGGTTAACAATTGCTTACCAGTGGATTCACCCATTTTTCTTCATCCACCTAGGCTGAGGGGCAGAAAACTTGAAGGTGGAATTAGTTATATACTGGAGAAGAGCCACACATCTCATCACGGTGAAATTTGTAGAAAGATATCACTAGAAGATCCGATCTATGAGAAGCCCATTAATACTTTGGATGGCTGGTTTGCTCATGGAGTCTTGACGGAATGTGAGCAAGTCCCTTGTGACTTTGGTGGCCGAGTCACAGATGATGTTGAAGGAATATATTCTCCTATCCCGGTAGAAATTGCTGCAACCCAGGATGAGCAAGCTCAGGATGAACAAGCTCCTCCTTCACAACCTACTCCTCCTGGTTCATCATCTCGTATGAGCAGATCTTGAGCGTGCTTGCAAGCATCACCACCTTTTTCTCAGGAAGGAGGTAGATAGGCATCTACATCCCCTTCAGTCCCGATTGACAGAGAGACTTAACCAAAAAGTAGCCAAGCTGCTTCTTCTAAAGGAAAGCAAGTCATGGTTGAAGAAGTAGATGAAGAAAGTTTAGGAGATGAAAGTTCATCTTCTTCATCAGAGAGTACTACTTCTATGGAATATGAAGATGATGAGGACGACGAAAGCGGTGAGGATAAAGATGATGATTTCGAGGAAGGAGAAGTTGATGTAGGTGGAGAGGAGGATATAGTTGCAGAAAATGTTGAAACAAAACACCCTCCTGTGGCTTCTGAAACTCTTCCTAGTGCTAATATTCCTGCAAAGTCTCCTGCGACAATAGAGGAGGAAGAAGAACCTTTAGATTACGAAGAATACGAATATTCACCAGGTAAGGAAAGTTTAATTTCATATGTATTTATATGCATATCTAGTGATAGTTATCTCATTATCCTTATCATATTTTTATTTCAGGTGCTCATGTTGCAAATTTTGAGATGGGTGATACTCCTCCCATAAATCCTCCTGTAACTGCACCGGTGATTTCACAAAGGGCTCTTCTAGTTCCATTGGCAGCACCAAAAGTGGTAGCCTGTGAAATTATCTTTCCAGTAGAAACTTCTGATTTGCCCACTCCAACTACTAGAGACTCAAGTATAGAGGCCAAAGCACCCTCTTTCGTTGACATGTTAGGGGCTGGTTCTTCTACGGGTCAAGAAATCCCACCTCTTACCAGTAATACTTCTGCGGCAGGTATATATATACATTGATTGCTTTATCAAGAGCTAAATATCTTCAAACTCTTTATCACTATTTTGAATTCTTACTCTCTTTATACTACAAGAACTCCTCCCTGTAGTGGGGTAGAAAACTCTGAGTCTGTTGCCACTGCATCTGAGCTACTCTCATTCATGAAGATTCCTGCACATAAGATGCTTTTGATGAAGAATTCTCTGTCAGCAGTAGCTCATATTTTCAAAGACCCTGAACAATGGTCAGACCTAGATATCACCATTAAAATTCTCAAAAGTTTTGCAAGAATGGCAAAAATTAATATTTTTACTCTATGTGATTCCCTTTTCAAGTTCTGTGATTCAATAATCTCTCTAACATCAGCAGAGAATGCCACAATTGCTCCCGAGATCTTAGAGTATGGGAAGCAGCCGATGTTACCTATGGAAAAGTCTTCTCTTATTGCTTCTGCTATTTCTGAATTTGACCAGGAACAATTAGTTCTTCAAGAACAGCCGAAAACCTATACTGATGACAAAGTGATGATTCAAGATCGTATCGCTGCCCTGAAAGAGGAGATCTCGCAGCTAGAGTTGAAGGATCACGAGAAGGAATCGTCCATATAGGAGATCGAGGAAAGGATACAAGTCAATATTCAGTCTGTTAACGCTGAAAAATATGAATTACTCAAGAGCGAAGAGATGATCGCATCTTTAGAAGATAAACTGACTGGCATTCCTGATCAAGCAAAGATCATTCTCGAGGAAAAGTCAAAACATGTCGCAGCTCAGATGCGATTAAAGGAGGACTTGTAAAAATATATGGGGATAGTAGGAATTGTAGAAGAACTTTAAGCATGTAATTTCTTGTGTATATGCTTTTTGAACAAGTAATTTCTTTTGATTCTCAGCATATGAATTCATAATAATATTTTGAGATATCTTATTCTTCTATGTATTCCTTCATCACAGATCATTTCAAACATATTTATCTATGCAGTAATCATGACATAATATTTAATAAGGAACTAATTGTAAAACAACAACATTTTATGCTTGTTAGTATGGGATTTCCTATATGATTTCTTTTTGTTTTAATTGGCGGTGCTAAGTTTCAATTTAGTCAGTTACACATAGTTTAAGCTCTTGAGTAGTGGAGCCCACGCAGTTTTTTAGACTCTTGAGTAGTAGAGTCAGGTCTCACGTGATGGTCTCTGTAACTCTTAGGAGATCACTGAACTTCTCACAACCTGGTGAGTTCACAAACCGTGATCCATCAGAGGGGCCCAGTGAAGCTACCAGGGCCGTGAACTCGGTTGGAATTACGCATAGGGTTGGCCGCAGTAACTCTCTAGAGTTCACAGAGCTCACATGCTGACCTTGGGGTACCAAATCTAGGGCCGCTAGTCCATCAATGAGTAGGTTTAAGCCCTTCCTCATGAGTTAGTACTGAAATCAAGCCCAAGATCTAGGGGGTCTTACGTATGGTTGGCCTATCTATGGACATGACTAAAGAGCTCACACTGTGGCCCGCTTTTCTTTCATCTACAAGGTCAAGCCCATTCACGGGAGGGTATTTTCCTCCATACCCGATAACGCTGTCGGAAAGCTATATAGATGGCATAGGTCTCACGCATGACTGGCCATTGATTTTTAGTCACTAGCTCCATCAGCTGTCCGCATGGGTATGCATATGATGGCCTTCACAGGATTTTTAGGGCCACTAGCTTCTCATTACTGCCTGAATGGTGAAAATGATTGGCCATATGCGTGGCTAGCCCTTTTAGGGCTTGACTAGGCTGCCTTAAAATTCCTTAGAAGACAATAGTAGGTGTGATCATCGTTGCTGCGAGAATGATAGATATCTTTGATTGAGATTGATATGTCACCACTTCTGCCAATATCTTCAACGATATCCGTATGTGTTGTTCATAATATATCAGCTTGTGTTATTCATAATATATCAGCTTGGTAACGATACCAATTTCAATAGAATTTTACAGAGCTCACTTGATGATGATGATGTTCACTTTCTTTTCACAATACTTGTTGGTACATAGCCTTAATATTATTACAAATTTCTTCTTTATTCATTCGTCTGACAATACATAGCCGTGGTCTTGTTTATTCTTGCCCCATTTTGATATAGAATCATTATTCTGATAATATTTTAGATCAAAACGGTAGCATCTTCAGGGAGGGTATCTTTTGATGAAGCGAGCATTAACCGGTATCTTGATACCTTGTCCATCTTGATCCACGACTTTGTACGCCCCATTGGAGTACACTTCTTTGATTATGTAAGGTCCGTCCCATTTAGGCTCAAATTTGCCCCCTATTCGACGGGTGACCACTATAGGTCTTTTTAACATTAGCACCATATCCCCTTTTTTAAAAGAGCGATATTTGACTCATTTATCAAAGGTGGCTGATATTCTTGCTTGATATATTTACAATCGCTGTTGGGCTGCCAGACGTTTCTCATCGAGTAAATCTAGTTCTTTCAGCCTTTTTTTTTGTATTTTTATCATCTGTTATGGACTGATGTACTACCACTCTGAGTGACACTACTTGTATTTCAATCAGGACTACTGCTTCTACACCATAGATTAGTGAATACGGTCTCACTCTTATTGTCTTCTGGTGAGTAGTTTTATATGCCCATAATGCTTCTTATAAGTTTTTATCCCAATCATGCTTATTCTCGGTCACTGTCTTTTTTAGTATTTTGACGATCATTTTATTAAACGTCTGCTTTGGAGCCATTTCAGGAAGCTCGATTGTCTTGGGATCCTCTTCTGATGACTACACGGTTGTAACTATGTTTACTTATGACTCTGCCCCCAGTCCTTGAAATTTTCTTTATTTTTCTTGACCGTTCCTGATAGGAATTTGAATTCCTCTTCCATGATTCAGGCTGGTGGGTTCTTCGTAATTAAAACCCATGTTTCTCATGATCTTCTTGCTTGCCGGACTATATTTTTTAAGATCTTACGGCGTCAACCTACCATGATATACATTATTCTTGGTCTCTTTTCCTATCTTTGTTTCCACTGCGGTGTAAAATTCTATTGGTTCTGGGTGTTTTGTGCTAGCCTTGACCTGAAATCTTCCTGGGCGGCCGAAAATGGCTTATTTCTTTCAACATATGGTAGTGGCACTGTATAATTAGACTGTAAAATTTTTAACTACTTGGATGACAACAGGGTTAGTGGCAGCTGTCTTGGTTGTCTCAGATGCTTCGACACAAAATAGAATTTCTTCTTGGCTTCGGTAGTCCTAGATGATTCTACTTCCTCAGTTTCTTCTTTAATCATATTTATTCGAATATCTTTTAGGATTTTACTTTCATCATTCTTTTTTTCTTCTTTAGCGAACCCTTTATAGTAACTGACGTCCGCAAAGAAGGACTCAACCTCTATATATGGCTTTGCATCGGCCATTACTTTATACTGTACTCTATTTTTATAGTATTTGAAGCATTGATGTAGAGTAGAGGGTACAATGCTGTATTGATGGATCCATGGCCTTCCTAGGAGAAGATTATATGTCGTCACGACATTTATAACATGACACATGACATCAGTAGTTAGCTCTCCTATTTCCAACATCACCGTAATTTTACCAAGTGCACGCTGTCCATCCTGATTGAAGCCCTGTATCATCATTCCGTTAGGGCATAGATCTGAACGCTGATAACCTAGTTTACTCAACATTAAGAGTGGCAAGAGGTTCACTACAAACCCATTATCTATCATAACCCGCTTGACCTTCTTCCCACAGATATGTCCTTTTATCATTAGTAGCCTGTTATGCTCTACCTCGTAGATTAAATCATCATCGGAGAAGAAAATGATTGGTAGGAAATTTTCTTACTCATCGTGCTCTTCATGTCTCATCTCTACCAGTAAGGTTTCTCTGACATTATGATTAGACAATGCTTAGACCAAGCTTTGTCAAAATTTCTCTGATAACTTAAGCACATCGTAGACGCTTAACTAAGCTAGTATGCCCTTCAAATGACGTACTACATCATAAGTCACCTTTGCTGCCTTACTCTTCTTTTCTTTACCGTCATCATCATTCTTCCTTTCAGCGACTTCTTTTCTTACAATCCCTGCTTTCTGCTTCATAGGGCGTATCAACTTCTTTCCCGATCGCAACGTAATCACTGCTACTTTCTTTGTTATCTTTCGGTCCTCTTTCACTTTTATTTCTCGGGCCTTTTCTCGGATTGTGAGCATATTCACCGTTGCCATCATACCCCTTTTGTTTTCTTTACCAATTACTATTTTTCCCCTATCTATCATTCGCTATATTATACATTTCAATGTATAACAATTCTCCATTGGATGCCTCACCAGACGATGATAGCGGCAAAAATCTCTCTCTCTTGTTCTTGTCACATCTTCAAGGTGTTTAGGTTTTGGTAACTCTATCGTGCCTGTTTTTAGCAGTTGGTTCATCATAAGAACGACATCCTCCTTGTCGAACGTGAACCCCTCGTGAGAATTGAGCATCATGGGCCTTTTCTGTTGTATATATTTCTTGGTTGATTCCATTCTTCTTTTCGTTCCAGGCTCTTTTCACTGGAGTCCCTTGTATCTTTGCTTCTCTTGTCATGAACTACAGTATTTATGGACATCCTGCTAGGTGCTCTCTTAGCTGTCTCATGGTGAAATGCTGGCATCTTATGAGTCATCAATTCCAAAGCATGAGCCTTAATGTCTAGGTCATGGAAAGTTTTGATACTGGTGCTGGTGAGTCCAAACATGATTCCTGTTTTCATAGAGTTCAGGCACATCTTTACCTGTTCCCTTTCTTCTGGCAACTATCTACACGAGGCTCCCAATGTCTTCCATCTATCTATAAACTTTTCTATCGGTTCTCCTTCTCTCTGTCGTATAGAAGCTAATTCTGTAATACTAACATCACGCTTCAAAGAGAAGAAGTTTGACATAAAGGCGTCTTGCATTTGTTCCCAAGTACATATCGACCCTGGGGCCAAGTTGGAATTCCATCTGAATGCTTTATCTGTTAGTGACGACCCGGACAATTGTAAGCAATATTGTGGTATCGTAGAAAAATTCCCCACACTAGTAATGAAGTGCATTAAGTGTTCCTCTAACGATCCTTCCCCATTAAACTTTTAAAAATCTAGATGCCTAAAGTTGGTAAGAAAGGGGATATCTTCTACCTCCCTTGGATACGGCGTTCGGTATCTGAAACGGTTAGTATTTTCACGCTCTCTTTCTATTCTGATAGCTTCTTCAATGACTTGCCTCACCTCATCTTGTATTATAGTTCTCACGGCTGAAACAGACCCTTGTGATCCTGCCCCTTATGGTTGAGAGCCTTCAGGCTAGTTTTCTTGTCCATTCATTGTGCCCATCATCGGCAGAGACGCTATTTGGGCTACATTATGTGTAAGGATTGCCAAGGCCTCTCTAAGGTTTATGCACTCTTCCATTAGTGCTCTTTGTACTTTTGCCATTGCATTCACACGATCTTCTGTAGTTGGCATATCGTCTTGATTTATCTCGGCCATATGTACTGCGACTTCTCCACTCTTTGACAAAGCTGTAGTTGGAGTGAGGTGAGAGTACATCGATGTAATAGGGTTTATGAAGAGAGGAGAGGATGGAGTTTCATTCAACTTCTGTACACTTCTAGTGCTATTAATCGATCCTATTAATAACTCCTTACCTTTCTGCTCTCTAGTCCATCTGACCCTCGGGGCAATTAAAGCCGGGAAGTCCCACGATGCAAACTACAGAACTACTCACTTGGGATTTATCGTAGGAGGAGCGAGTTCAGGATTCTTTTTGGCTGCATTACGCATTATTGGCCCTCTGACTCTTCGTGAAGGTAGATTCATTCTAGGGCTTCTTACATTTCGTGCTCTCGTCCTATGAGACATTACAATAGTTTAGCCCTTATCGCCTTCCAGTGGTTGAGGCGAGGTAGATATGACCCCACCTATCACTCGAGTTAGGTTTTTTTCACTTGTAGGAAATTGAGTCATGCACTCCGGGGTTTGGTTTGGTGTTCATTCTATCATGAACTTGGTCGGAGTGAAATGAAAGCTTACTTTTCTTACAGAAGTTTCCATTGGTTGTAATTTGTAGTTGGATTCAGAAACCTTCAGGCATGAAACGTAACTATAGTTAGTATTTAAAGAATTGAATAATCTATCTTAGAGATGAAGGGGAGGATATTCCTACTGAGAGTCACCATTTTGGTATCAGAAAGACGCCAAACTATGATGAAAGTTCTTAACTATCTCAACTTTACTATTAAATAAGATAAAATTCCCCAGCAGAGTTGCCATTTTGTTACGAACAAGAAACAAATGCATTCGATTTGAGACATTATCTTATTCAAACATAACAGAGAGAGAGAGAGAGAGTATTAAGAACAATCATCATATTTTATTAGTACTGAGTTCACTTATATCCTTAAACATCCCTTGATTCTAAAATAGACTATTTAAAATACACAAATTGACAAAGTTCAAATATCTGAGTCAGATATCAAATCCGGCAGCACTTCGACTCGCGATTTGATCATCTCTTTAAGAGGAATATGGTTCAAATATCTCTTCTACTGATTTCTCCTCTTGAAACTTGAACAAAATAAATATGGAGACCTAGCCATTTCAGCAGCATATCAACTCTTTTAGCTTCACAGACTGCAAGGTAGTCTGGTTGCGCGGCCCCGCGCAACTAATATGGTTTGTGCGGGTCCGTGTAAACCATTGGAGCTTCCTCTCCTACCTTCACTCTTCCTCCTTGCTCTGCTTTCTCTTGGTCAAAATGAAGGAGGGGAGGGGGCATTTATAAGCCCTCGCACGTGTGGCACCTCGATTTTGGTGCCATGAGACCCACCTTCCGATGCTTTAGGTCTTTTTACAAAGAACCAGTTCTGGAATTTGTTGAGTGAACCCGCGCAAACCCCCTTTAAGTCACTTCATTCTTCTTCTTTCTCAATTTTCTTTCTATTTCTCCAGCTTCTTATGCTTCAATCCATTCTTCATCTTTTATGCCTCAACAGTCTCTTTTTTACATATTTTTTTTGTACTTTTGTAACCTCATCCGAACTTTACAACCTTCCATCTCAACGAACCTACCTTCAATGTCATCAAAGAGGCCTTTGATGTCATCGAGAGTTGTTTGAGGAATTGATAATGCGTCCAAAATAGTCCAGAAAGTTAATCCAATTTCTTCAATAAATTTGATGCCATCGAAGAGACCTTCGATGTCATTAAGGAGTGCTTCGAGTAATCGAAAATGGTGCCTAATATGTCCAGCAAATTTCACTGGAAATCCATAGAAAATTCGATGTCAATGAAGACGCCTTCGATGTCATTGAGCAAGGCTTTGAGTCATCAAAGAGTCCTTTGATGTCATTAAGTAAGTGTAAAACCTGTATCCTAGTCCATACCATTCCTTAGGTTTTCGCGGTCTTCCTGGTTGAATTCCGACGACCCACAATCTATAACCAGTGTTTACGTGTGATCCTGAGTCGTGTCTCGTATTCCAGAGTCGGCTCGACCCGAGACTTGTATTATTGCGACCATGCCATCGCCGCGGTTCCGATGTTGTGTCTCATGCACCGAGGTGATACCGGGGCTAGGAGATGTGGGCCTGTGTTCAATTTTAGGAAAACACCGTGCATCGCAATTCCTAAGAGAATCTCTACCCTAAACATCACATCAATCCATCAATGAAAGTCAAGTATACAACCTTACCTAGCCATCCCTTTTTCACTAATAAGGCATGACACCCATTCATCTTTCACCTAAAAGTCTACAAGTACCATGCTCTCTCATCCCGTCACTCCATCCATCACCACTCCTCTCTCTCTCAATTTTCTCACTCCACCCCAAGCAACCCACGTCCAAGCTCCATAGGAGAGAGCTAGTGTGGCCCACCTTCTTACCACCTAATCCCACCCTCCAAGCTTCATCTCGACTAGTGAAATGCATTCCATGGAGCTGTAGGATGCTTTGGAGGAAGAAGGAAGGAGAGATTCAAGGTGGGTGTTCGTAGCATTAGATTTTTTTTTTATTTTGATGATTTGTGGGCCCACATATGGTGGGACCCATCTTGATCTATGCTTTGTATCATGGAGGAGCTCATAGTGGCGGAGCTCCTCCCATCATCACCGTTCTCTCTCTCTCTCTCTCTCTCTCTCTCTCTCTCTCTCTCTCTCTCCTTTTTTGATGCCGTGTGGCCCACCTTGATGGATGATCCATGTTGTCCATTTTGTGAGCCACATTGCTGTCCAAGTGGAAACCCACTTACTGGCGTGTCTGATCCAGACCGTCCAGATGATGTGGGGCTGACCATGATGTGTGTTGTATCTACACCCTCCATCAAAGGGGCCCACATGATATATGTGTTTTATCCCTGCCATCTAAGGGCCCCACATGATGTATTTATTTTACCCCTGACTGTCCATGACAATAGGCCTGTTGTGATGCAGGTGTGATATCCACTGTCCATCTAACCTTGGGGAGAATGAGGCAGATTCAAATCTTAGGTGGAGTACACCATCCACCTTCCAAACAAGCTAGACGTGGACGCTCACTATGATGTAAGTGTTTTCATCCCCATCATCCAGATAGTTTGGACATGGGACCACCTTGATGTACGTGCTTGATCCAGGCCATCCACATGGCGCGTGGACCCCATTTACACCGTCCATCTGGCAAGTTTCCAAGTCCTAGACGTTAGCTACAAGCATTTGATAATATATACAAATATATAAATATTATATAATATATTATATGGATATAATTATATATATATATATATATATCTGGTGGGCCCCATGTGGGATCCACCTACTGATTTAATGTAGAATGGCTGGCCTGGCCACACACCAGCTATATAGCTGGTATATAGAAGTTAAATTTACACAGTTCGCATAGAATTTGCATAACCTTAGACTGGTCGAGGACAACCTTCAACTGGTCGAAGGTCACCTTTGACTAGTCAAGGGTTACCTTTGACTAGTCAAGGATGATGGAAATTTAGAGGATTTTGATCACTGGAGTTCGAGTGAAAGTCCCTTCGACTAGTTGAGGAAGAGCTTGCAAGCATACATAGCCTGTGCAATGGATCGGTATGTTGGTCTGCCCCAATGTAGAATGTTATCCCTTTCTACAGACTGAAGGAGAGAAATAACACCAAATGGTGCCAAATGATTAGGATTAACAATCCGTTCAACTTCACATTGCGCAGGCGAATATCCCACACATACTCAGGATCTTCCTCGGGTGACCGAAGATGGTGCACTGTGATAGGAGCGAAATGAGAAGAAGAGGGACCACAAGATCCTTTCTTCTTGTTTCTATCCTCCATTGTAATAAAGAAATCAAGGAATAAAAAGATTGTAAACGAGGCAAGAAGGGTTTCTAGTAGATCAGATTTTTTGAAAGAAAACCCCCAAAATAATCATAAAGCATGAAATAAACCACACAAATGAAGAAAAGGAAGTGCAAAGGACTTAAATCTATAAGAAAATCAAAAATAACATACTAACCTAGGAGGAATCAAAGATGGGTTGGATTGGTCGAGGTAAGGCGTGTTGGAGAAGAAGACCCAATGAAGAAAAAGAAGATTTTCCCCAAATAAATGGCCAAACCCGTGATTCATGACGGGTCGAGTACATGAGTACGTACTTGACTAGTCGTGCACCTCACAAAATATGCAAATTTTGATATAATTTGAATTAAAAATTTTAAAATAAAAAATATATACATTATGCTATAAATAGACACAAATCATCAGTTCATATTGCACATACCAAGATCAAATTTCAATCTTGCAAACCTATTTTTGTCAAGCGATTTTGTGAATATGTTAGCAAGTTGATTCTCGGTCTGAATATATTCCAATGAAATTATCTTGTCTTCCACTAATTCATGAATATAGTGATATCTAATGTCAATATGCTTGGTTCGTGAATGTTAAATTGAATTTTAAAAAATATTAATTACGCTTGAATTATCACAGTATAAAACCATAGTTTCTTATGCAAATCCATACTCGCTTAGCATTCTCTTCATCCACACAAGCTGAGTACATGCATTACCTATAGCAATATATTCAGCCTCAGCTGTGGAGAGCAATATGGAACTTTATTTCTTACTTGGCCAAGAAACCAAACAGTTCCCGACATAGAAACAACCACTGCTGGTTGATTTACGATCATCAATGTTACAAGCCCAACCAGCATCTGTGTAACTAGCTAATTGCACACTAGTATCATGTGGATTCTAGATACCAAGATTAGCTGAGCTAGCGACATATTGTAAAATACGCTTAACAACTATCAGATGTAACTCTTTCGAGTCCGACTGATATCTAGCACAAATTCCTACGCTAAATGCAATATCAGGTCAGCTCGCAGTTAGATATAGTAAACTACCTATCATACTGCGATATAACTTAGGATCCACACTCTTACCTGTTGAATCCTTAGAGAGTTTTAGAGTAATACTCACTAGAATATCAAAATTTTTCTCACCTTCAAATCCGATCCAAACTTTTTAACTAAGTTCAGAGCATATTTGGTTTGAGAGATAAAGAAACCATCAGGGAGTTGTTTGACTTGCAACCCTAGAAAATAGTTTAGTTCTCCAACCATGTTCATTTTAAATTTAGATTTCATAAGATCTGTAAATTCAACAGTCATGTTAGTACAAGTGGATCCATAGATAATGTCATTAATATAGATTTGAATTATTAGTATGTGTTCATTATGTTTCTTTACAAACTGTGTTTTATTAGCACTTCCCATTACAAAGTTATGACTTAGTAGAAACTTAGTCAACTTTTTATACCATGCCCTGGGAGCTTATTTTAAACCATAAAGTTCCTTTTTTAGGCGATAGACATGATTAGCATGCTTAGGATCTTCAAAACCCTTAGGTTGTTCAACATATACTTCTTTATGCAAATTACTGTTTAAGAATGCACTCTTTACATCCATTTGATATATTTAAAATTTTTTAAAAGCACGTAATGGATATAAATAGTCTGATTGATTCAAGACGAGCTACTAGAGCAAAGGTCTCATCATAATCAATGCCTTCAATTTGAGTGTACCCTTGTATAACCAGCTTAGCCTTATTTCTAATAATATTACCAAGTTCATCAGACTTATTTTTGAAAATTCATTTTGTTCCAATAATGTGTTTATCTTTTGGTCTTGGAACTAAGTACCAAACATCATTTTTAACAAACTGATTGAGCTCTTCTTGCATTGCTACAATCCAGTTTTCGTTAGTAAGGGCTTCTTTTACGTTAGCCAGTTCTATCTGAAATGTAAAGCACACGTAGTTGCACATATCTTCTAATTTTTTATGAGTGCACACACCAGTGAGAGGGTTTTTAATGATTCAATTGGAAGGATGGTCTTTAACTGTCCACAATTCAGTGTTATTTTGACTAGATGAAGAGTCTGGTTCATCAAATAAAAGAGCTTCATCATTTTCTGAACTTGAGACAGGTGTATTCAAATGATCATCTATAACCACATTGATGGATTCTTGAATTACACTAGTCCTCTTGTTAAGAACCCGATATGCTCAACTATTTAGAGCATACCTTAAAAATATTCCTCTATCACTTTTGGTGTTAAATTTACCCAGATTTTCTCAGTCACGCAAGATGTAGCACTTGCTGCCGAAAATTCGAAAGTATTTAACAGTAGGCTTCTTATTAAACCACATTTCATATGTAGTTTTACTAGTTGATTTTCTAGTGTAAATGTGGTTAATTATATAACAACCAGTATTTACCACCTTAGCCCAAAGATTTTTTAAAAGCTTCATACTATTGAGCATTACATTTACCATTTCTTGAAGCACTCTATTTTTCCTTTCCACTACACCATTTTGTTATGGTGTTTTGGGCATAAAAAATTCATGTGATATTCCCTGATCATTGCGAAATTTATCAAAATTACTATTTTCAAACTCAGAACTATGATCACTACGGATCTTAGTGACTTGTGATTCTTTTTCAGTTTGGATACGTTTAAGTACCCTTTTTTACTTCATCGAGAGTTTCTGATTTATCTCTCAAGAAGACTACCCAAGTATATCTGGTAAAGTCATCTACTATCACTAAAATATACTTCTTGCCACCTCGACTCTCCATTTTAGTTGGTCCAATGAGATCCATGTGGAGAAGTTCGAGTGGTTTAAATATGGCATTGGAGTTCACCTTTTTGTGAGTACTCATGGTTTGTTTACCAATCTGGCATTTGCCACATATTTTGTCTACTTTCTATACTTTGGGTAGACCTCTTACCAACTCTCTTTTGCTTAATCTATACAAGTTACGGTAGTGTACATGTCCAAGGCATTTATGCCATAATTCAATTTTATTAGTATGGACCATGTAGCACGATAGATTAGATGAGCATGAATCACTAACAATGTAGCAGTTCTCAAAAGTTCTGCGACCAGTTAATTTACAAAACCATTTTTATTTAAAATTTCACACCCATGGTTGGTGAATTTTACACTATAATTAATATTACATATTTGAGAGATGCTTAATAGATTATATTTTAAACCTTCTACATATAAAACATTCTCAAATTGTAACACCCTAAAAATCGGGGGTCGTGTATAAACTCAACTCCCGAGTTCCAGACCGTCACTTATGCAACAAAAATGATTATGATTCAATGTTGTCCTAATTAAAGCATTCACATGAGTAAAAGTATACCAAAACTGCAATTCATACTTCAGATCCAGTGATAAAAGCAAGCGGAAGACTAAACAATGTATATATCACTGTATGGAAACACAAAGTAAATCTCATCTGTCTCCAAAGTATGACTACATCTCTGAGTCTCATATACATATACATGAACAAAAATGTAATGTTCAAAATAGTCCCACTGAAGTCCCATCGATCCAGGTCACCTACGGGAAGCCATCGTGATACTGCATGTACGAGAACTCGTCCTGGTCCTCGTCGATGTCTGGCTCCACCTCCTGGATCTCAGCCTCACCTGCATCTAAAACAGGGTCTGGTGGGTGTTACAAACACTATCCCGTAACGTGGGAGTGAGTGATCAACTCAGTGGAATCATAGAGCAAGGATTTACATGTTCACAATTCAATCATGCGATAATAGTAAAGCAGTAAATCAGACAATCCTAATACTGTTGTTAATGCAAGATGACATGACGTGATGTATGCCCTCACCGACGATCTCCATCATACGGCAACATCTTACGACCGCAGCATGCCACACTCCCTAGAGTGCTCCACATCTTCCAGGCACATGCAATACTATGGTGATATGATTTCCAAGTTGTTATTAGTCCGTTCAAACAGCAGGATTGGGAAACTAAGGTACTTCCCTTGTATCAATCCCAACACAGATCCTGTCTAGGATCGTCACTCCTAGTAATCTCATACGATGTATATTTCGTAGGTCACTGCAAGGGTTGCCAGGGCTGTTGCTCGCACTCGTTGCACCGCTCCCCCATCACCTTATCAATACAGGCCTACCGTACTCTACTGCAACGGAAGGGTCGTCGCCTCCCGTGGACTCAGAATACGCTCGCGGTCACTACAAAGGGCTCGTCGCCTGATCAGTGTAGGCCGACAGCTAGAATATAGTGTCCCATACCACCATAATCTGCTCACGAGTCTAGGTGCTCAATGGTCACTACGGGGAGGTTTGTGGCCCCAGCGTAGGCCGACAGCTCGACCACGGTGTCCCATATCACGATGCCTGGCTCATGAGTCTTCGTGGATCAAAGTACCATGGTTAACAGGGTTTTCAATGGTAAGTTCAGTACCCTAGGTTCAAGCAGTTATGACTCATACAAGGTGCACATACATCAGCCAGTCGGGTTGCTTGACGGGCTCGACTAGCGCGATCGCATCTCGAGTCGAACGACATGA
Organism: Magnolia kwangsiensis; assembly: GCA_037074715.1. Classification (NCBI taxonomy): domain Eukaryota; kingdom Viridiplantae; phylum Streptophyta; class Magnoliopsida; order Magnoliales; family Magnoliaceae; genus Magnolia; species Magnolia kwangsiensis. The sequence goes on from CM073578.1 coordinate 79,937,958, forward strand.
AGTGCGTAAAACACTTCGCGTGGCCTAACCACTGCCGCCAACTCCAAACACGAATCACGTTCATCGACGCGTCGTTCGTGACTATGACCAGTCAGCCACGAATTCGCTCGGTTACCGACTGCCTGGACTAAGTCTAGTCCCAAACATTTATGGAATCACATCGGCAGTTTATGTAAGAGTATTGGAATTGAAATACAATCATGTGAGCATGTTAACACATGTTATAACATTCAACTTAAGAAAATCTTCAAACACATACATTCCATGCATGTAATGGAATCATGCATATGGTCAACATGTAGGAAATCATTTAGGTCAGCATATTAACTGAGAAATCAATCTCAAACTACCACATAACATCATTTAATTCAATACATACTAATACAAGCATTTATACAAACACATACACTACACACTTAAGTCTACATATAGTATGTCGACCCAAAGTGCGCAACTAGGCGAATCTCTTCGCCAAACTAATTATGCAAGCATTCCTAACTCCCTAATGCGACAACAAACCATGTCAATCACGTCAGCAAAATATGAATATAAACCGTACTTCCTACAAATGACTAAAATGCCCTAAATCTCATATTCTTCGTTAATTTATGAAACAGGAAACGAAGAGCATGTTGTACATGTCAAACGGCGATGCCGTCGATAATCTACTATTAAACGACATTGAAAGCGTTGTAAACCGTCAATCAAAGCGTCTAAAATCCTCACCTAGTCTCTTACGGATGCGTGATTTTGAACGGAGCGTGTACGCTTCGTCTATGGCAGTAGGAGAACCTATTTTACAAGTTACGTTAGCTAACACGCTGTGAATCTAAGTAAACCCTAAATCAGCAAGTTCTAGTGTTATTTTATAACTGAAAGAATGGAGAAATCACCCGCCAGATGATTGGGAAGAGTTGTTGAAGCACTAGCAGTCGGTGGCTCGGAGACGGGAAAAATCCCTTCCACTCTCTCTCTCAAACTCTCTCTCCTTTTCTCTCTCCCAAAGCTAGGGTTTGCAATTTTCGGATGGGAGAGAGAAATGAGGGTTTCAACCCCTTTTAGAAGCTTAAAAATGCCAGAAACAGGCTCCGGAACGAAGTTTACTTGGTGCCTATCCATTTCGGGGCTGTTTCGGTCCAAAAGTTATTTTCTGGTGGTCCCCTAGTCGATTGCGATCGGACTTAAGCTCATGCGTACCAGATATAGCACGTATTAAGTTTTCAGTCTGGCAGGGTTCGCAGATCGCACGTGGCGGACCAGTTTCAGTTCAGCGGTCACCGCACGTAGATCAGGGCTGAAAGTCTCATGATATAAAATAGAAATTTTTCCTGATCCGAGGGTGTAATCTGGATGAATTCTGAAGGTCAGAACGCTTAATACTAACGCGTCAAGTCGTGTGCCAGATTTGAATTTGAAATTCCAATTCTGTCCCTATTCGCGGTCTCTTCAGTCCAAGCTCAATGAAACAGTCTGTGATTATCGGTTTGACTTGATTTTTGAAATGATTGTCAAGTCCAGCTGGGCGGTTCTAACGGTCTAAGATAGGAAGTATCGGACTTTCGACGCGCGGTCTAAACCCAATACAAGAATTCAAAGTGGTCCAGAGAACAAACCCGCTTAGAGTTTGATCCGAGGTTATAGAGTATTATAGAGTCATTTGTTCTACTCGATTTGGGTCTTGTAGAACGTATTTAAAGTGATCAGGGACTATTTCCTAGCTACTCTAGCGTTGCGCTAGCTAACTTACGCTTAATTTCCATGAAAATTAATTCTACGCGATTTCGGGTCGAGTTGGTGCTCGGGCCCAGGTATGGATTTTTCCCGGGCGTTATAATCTACCCCCCTTAATAAATAATTTCGTCCTCAAAATTTGTACCTTTTCGTACTCCTCGAGAAGCTGTGGGTAGTTCTTTCTGATCTTGGCTTCTGTCTCCCAGGTAGCCTCCTCCTCAGAGTGATGCGTCCACAATACCTTCACAAGGGGAATCACCTTGCTACGCAGTACCTGCTCCTTCCTGTCTAGGATGCGTGTCGGTCACAGGATATAAGTAACATCCTCTCCTAACTGCACCTGCTCCCATTTGATGATATGGGAAGGATCAGCAACGTACTTCTTCAGCATAGAAACATGAAATACGTTGTGAACGCTCGCGAGAGGGGTGGATAAAGCCAATCGGTAAGCCACTGCTCCCACACGATCGAGGATCTGGAATGGACCAATGAATCGCGGTGCCAGCTTCCCCTTCTTCCCGAACCGAAGGACTCCCTTCATAAGGAAAACTCGCAAAAACACATGATCCCCAACTGTGAACTCTAGTGGTCGTCGTCTCGTATCGGCATAACTCTTCTGTCTACTCTGCGCTGTAAGAAGCCGACGTTGAATAATATCAATCTTCTCTGATGTCGCCTGCACCAACTCTGGGCCAATCAAGCTACGCTCACCGACCTCTAACCAGCAATGCGGTGCACGACAAGGTCGCCCATACAGCGCCTCATAAGGTGCCATACCGATACTCGCCTGGAAGCTGTTGTTGTACGCAAACTCCGCATATGCAAGACAATCATCCCAACTGTCCTTGAAGTCCAATACGCAAGCTCGCAACATGTCCTTTAAGATCTGGTTCACCCGCTCTGTCTGTCCGTCTGTCTGTGGGTGGAAGGCAGTACTGAACTTCAACTTCACACCCATAGCCTCCTGAATGCGAGTCCAAAAGATAGAAGTGAACCGCGTGTCTCTGTCCGACACGATCTCCAACGGAACTCCATGCAGACGCACAATCTCTCTGATGTACAATCTAACCAGCTCGTCTGCAGAGTTCGTAACTCTGATCGGTAGGAAGTGCGCCGACTTCGTCAATCGGTCGACGATCACCCAAATGGAATCATGTCCCTTCCTCGTCTTCGGCAACCCAGAAATGAAGTCCATGGAAATGAAATCCCACTTCCACTCTGCAATCGGCATATGCTGCAAAAGTCCAGGTGGTCGGCGATGCTCTGCCTTCACCTGCTGACAAGTGAGACAACGGGACACGAACTCAGCTATGTGGGTCTTCATACCTTCCCACCAATACGTCCTCTTCATGTCACGATACATCTTTGTGCTGCCTGGATGCATCGCGAGTCTAGTACAATGCGCAGCCTCGAGAATCTCTCGTCTCAAGTCAGGGACATCTGGGACGCATAGGCGGCCACGGTAACGTAAGCCCCCATCCATACCAACTCGCCAGTCGGCGTCAGCATCATCACTGGCCTGCTCTCGAAGCTCAGTAAAATGCGCATCGTCCCTCTGCGCCTCGATGACTCGGTCATCGATCTGAGATCGCACCTGTACATGTGCGATGAACTCAAACAGCTCCTCTACAGTGAGTTTCTGCTCAAAGTCTCGCAAGAACTCAACCATATCCCACTCGGCAACCATCAGCGGAGCCGCAAACTCTATCGTCTTCTTTCGGCTCAACCCATCAGCCATAAGGTTCGCCTTCCCAGGATGGTAAGAGACTTCAAACTTGAAGTCCTTCAACGTCTCCATCCATCGCCGCTGCCTCATATTCAAGTCTCGCTGCATGAATATGTACTTGAGGCTCTTGTGGTCGCAAAAGAGCTCGAACTCCTCTCCATAGAGGTAATGTCTCCAGAGTCTCAGTGCGAATATAACGGCTGCCAACTCTAGGTCGTGTGTAGGGTAATTCTCCTCGTGTTTCCTTAATTGTCTCGAGGCATACGAAATTACCCTGTCCCTCTGCATAAGGACACAACCCAAACCAACGCTAGACACGTCAGTGTATATAGTGTATCTAACCCCTTGCTCTGGCAATACTAGCACAGGGGCGGACGTAAGTCTGTCCTTCAGCTCCTTAAAAGCTGACTCCGCCTTGTCATTCCAGGCGAACTTCACGTCCTTCCGTGTCAACTGAGATAAGGGTCTCGCGATCTTCGAGAAGTCCTGAATGAAGCCCGATAGTAGCCAGCGAGACCCAAGAAGCTCCTCACCTCAGTGACAGAACCAGGCTGCTCCCAGTCCTGCACCACAGCTACCTTAGACAGGTCAACTGCCATGCCATCCTTGGACACCACGTGTCCCAGAAACTTCACCTCCTGCTTCCAGAAGTCGCACTTCTTATACTGTGCGAACAACTGATGCTGTCTGAGCGTATCCAGGACCAAACGTAAGTGCTCCTCATGCTCCTCTCGACTCCTGGAGTACACCAAAATGTCGTCAATGAATACAACGACGAATCGATAGAGGAAAGGCCGAAATACCCGGTTCATCAGATCCATGAACACGGCCGGTGCGTTCGTGAGACCGAACGACATCACGAGGAACTCGTAGTGGCCAAAACTGGTCCTGAATGCTGTCTTCTGCACGTCCTCATCCCTGACGCGCAGCTGATGATAACCTGACTGAAGATCAATCTTCGAGAAGTACTGCGCTCCTCTCAGCTGATCGAACAAGTCATCGATCCTGGGCAAAGGGTACTTGTTCTTCACCATGAGCTGGTTCAGCCTGCGATAATTAATACACAATCGCATCGAACCATCCTTCTTCCTCACGAACAAGACCGGTGCTCCCCAAGGAGACACGCTAGGCCGTATAAGGCCAAGCTCTAGCAGACCATCAATCTGCGTCCTCAACTCCTCCATCTCACATGGTGCCATGCGATACGTCGGCAGTGAGACGGGTGTAGAACCAGGAACCAGATCGATAGTGAAATCGATCTCACGTCGGGGCGGCAAACCAGGGATCTTCCTGAACAGATCCCCGAACTCAGAAACGACTGGCACATGCTTGAGTATGTGGGCACCAGCGTCGTGCAATAAAGTGGCGTAGCTAAGTATGCGGAAAGGAAGATTTACCCGCACTGAAAATGTGAAAGGCGTGCCCTCAGGCTCATACACCGTCACCAAACGAGCCTCGCAGTCAATCTCGGCTCTCGCTGCAGTCAACCAGTCCATGCCAAGAATGACGTCGAGATAAACGAGCGAGGGATCGACGACAAGATCAAGAGTCATCGTCCTGCCTCCCAGATCAACTAAACAACCCTCACACACCTGGGTGACATCCGAATAATCCCCATGAGCTGCAAAGACTCGCACGCTATCCATAGTGATAGTCTGTAACCCAAGACGCCTGACTACGGCACGCGATATCAAAGAAATCGTGGAACCAGTGTCCACCATCACAAGAACGGGAGTACCTCCAATATGGGCCGTGACCTCAAAGGCTGAATACTGGAAAGTCGGCGTCGCAGCTGCCTCAGCTGTCAATGCATGAACCTGAGCCTGCCGTGGCCGGTTCGGCCGCTGTGTCAAGGGCCGTGGAGGCTGTCTAATCTGCGATACCGGAGGTCTGAATGTAGGGTGCGCAGGAGCTGACCGTATAGGCGGTGTTGATATCGCCTGTGGACGCACACGGTCAATCTTCTGCGGCGGCGAGAACCCACTGTCCCGCATCCTCGAAAAGCAGCTCTGCGCCAAGTGGCCTGACGTCCCACAGTATGTGCACGTCAAATCGGGGCGCCGAAACGGTGGTACTGGCGCTATAGCACGAGTAGGAGGGTCGACGCGAGGCCTCTTGCCCGCAAAGGGCCTGTCTGGTAAGTCTGGTCGTGGCCTAGTAGTAACAGGGCCACGAGATCGCGCAAGTCGATCCACGTCCTGCTCTGCCCGCATGGACATGTGAATCAACTCCGCATAAGAGGGAATGCTAACACAGCACATCTTCGATCGAATATCCGGTCGCAAACCCTCCAAAAAGCGCCGTATGCGCATCTGCTCATCAGCCAAAATCGTCGGGACGTACCTGCCCAACTCCGTGAACCGACGCTCATACTCTGTAACTGTCATCGCTGCCTGTCTGAGGCAGAGAAACTCATTCTCCCTGTCGTGCCTGTAAGTATGGGGATAATACTTCTCATGGAAGCAGAACTCAAACGCTGCCCACGTCCATACATAGCCGGCGGCAACGGTCCGCAGTACGCTATCCCACCACATGCTGGCCTCTCTCTCAAACAGGAATGTAGCCAGCTCTACCTGCTCGGCCTCAGTGCAATGAAGCATCCACAAAATCTTCGACACACGGTCGAGCCAGTACTCAGCCTCCTCGGGTCTGTGAGAACCCGTGAAAGTAGGAGGCCGCAAGTGCTGAAATCGCTCCAATAGGCCCCGTGTATCGGCATGATTCCCCGCAGGGTAAGCAGGTGGCGCAGGATGAGCCATGCCCTCATCCTGGGCGTATGTATAAGCATCCTCAGCTGGATGCATAGGCAGTGCAGGTGGTGTAGATGGAGCCGCACCCCCACCCTGGGCTAATGTCCCCACGATGGTAGTCAGAAGCTATTGCTGCTGCAGCATCATAGCCATCATCTGCTCGAATCTGTCAGGGGGTCGAGCAGGCTGTGGCGGATGCTGTGTGGAAGTAGATGCACGATATGGCTCTCTGACTGACGGTGTAAATGGCGGTGGTCCATCTGTAGGACCAGCGGTAGGCTGAGACGATCGAACTGCCTCAGGAATCGGGCCCAAAGCAGGGTTCGCATGGGTGTCAGACTGCGAAGGAGTCTGATCCATATGCTCAGTCAATGCAAGCCGAACTGTGCTCCGCGTAGCCTTAGGCGGCATTCCCTATATTCAAAATAGGACGTAACCTTACCAGTCTCATTAGCACAAATACACCGCAATCATTCACATAAAGAGTCAAAGGCATTCCATGCATTTCAATTAATCAAAATTGTCACAATACAAGGGATATATCCTTACAAGCATCATGACGAGAAATACATGGGAATTAAGACAGTTAAGCAACAGCAACATGAGTAAAGCACTAGCCCTAACAGGCTTACACACATAAAGCAGGAAATGACTAACTACTGATAATAACATCAAAGATCGCATCGCTAGTCGGAGTCTGGTGACGGAGGAGGAGCACCCTTATCCTGCAAGCAACACAGGATCGCCTTCAAGGTGCGAGTCACCTTACCGAGTTTCTTCTTTGTAACGGCCTTGGCATCCGTGACTTCTGCGCGAAGTTCTTGGACTTCCCTTCGCAAAGCGGTCTGACTCTCCTCCATCCGAGCAATGCGATCGTCGATAGCAGCCTGCGTAGAAGGAGGAGGGCTCTCATCTGTATCCTGAGCCTCCTCTTCTGCCTCTTCCTGAGCTTCTTCCTGAACCTCTGCTCTAGGTACTTCTTCGCTTTGATCTTCCTCATCATCAAAGTCATCCTCACTATCCTTTTCAAGTTGATTTTCACGGTATTGTGACCCAATCTTCATCTTGACCATTGTCGACTCATCAATACTATGAATCGAAACTGGCATTTTCGGCCCAAGTCTGTAAGCAAACTCGAGGGCGATTTTGCAAACCAGTCGGCCAAAAGGAAGTGATTCGGATGTTCTTCTTGACTTGGCTATGAGGACTATCTGCCGTAAGATGAAAGTGGCCATACATACGTTCTCTCCCTGGGCCACCAGATATAAGAAATTGACCATAAGGCGTGTACATTCAATGTGGTTCGTCGACCTGGGATAAACATTGTACGTACAGATATGGTGCAGCATGCGCAAATCCTCAGACATATACGTCGCCTTGAGGCTATTATTAGGCTGCCATGGAACCAACTTACCACACAGAAACTTGGTGCGGCGATCTCGTTCACGTCTAGTCCTCAGATTCTTCTCACTAGGATGCACATCACCAAGAGGCACGTTGAGAAGTCGCGCAATCAACCGAACATCGATCGTAGCCATCCGATCTCTACCAAAAGGGATTTTGAACTGCAAAGGCTCCAAGGTAGGATTCTGGATACTAGCGTAGAAGGCACGAACGGTGCTCACATTAGCACGAGCGCGAGCTTCAAAGATCGGACCCCAATGCCCAGCTTCAATGCGTTCGAACAACAGATATTCACCGAATAGTCGTCCATCTACGTCCGCCTCAAATAACACTTTGCGATCAGTGTATTAGCCATGAAGCATCTCTGATAAAATTGCTCACCCAAGGTGTGCATGGGGATCCAAATCCCGCTTTGTACGGCACTTCAGGGCTGCAGCTGGACCTGCGGCGGCGCTTGAACTTGCGGCACCACCCCGCGGTCTTCTCGATTGAGCAGGATGGCTTGGCCCAGCCTCGTCTGTTGCGGTTTTCCTTTTACCCATCAAAGATATGATGGATGAGAGTGATAAAAGGCCTAAAATGGCTTCCACGAAAGCCATGGAAAATGGTAAAAATGTGGAGAAGTGGCTGCCTATCTGAAAAAAGGAGATCTAGGCGTTGTAGAGGGATGCTTCAAGCTTCCCAAGGCTATATTTTCAAGGAGAAATGCAAACAAAAAAGTGGAATGGAGCACCTCACGATTTCAGCTCGATTTGGGGGTTTTTGGAGCTCCAAATGGTGAAATCTTCAAGAGGAAGGGCTGCTAACTCCAGAGAAGTGATGGATGACGGTCGGTTTTGGCCAAGGAGGGATCTAGGAGTGATTTGGGACCACAAACTTTGGAGATAGTTGCTGAAAAATGAAAATAGAGCTAAGGGAAGGGCTATTTGTGAAGGAGGGGTGTGTTTTAGGGGTTTTCGTGGGACGGGAGCTATATGGGGAGGGTATGCACCTCATTTAAGGGCGTGCGCCCAAAAATCAGGACCAACGGGCCCCACCGGTTGGTGATACATCGTCGAACTGGCGATACATCATCGAACCGGCGATGGCATCGCCGGCCAACTCCTCAGTTGGTCGGTGGGACCACATGGGTCTGGTCCCCCATGGTCCAGAGACCCCAAAAAGGTACGGTCCACCCCCTGGTTCATTGTATTTTGACCTATATGAGCCCAACCATGTGTTCGGAGCTTTCCGGGACCACTCCGCAATCCCGAATACCAAACCCTATAATGCAGCATATGATTTTGGGATATAAGGAGCTAGTACATCCATCTAGATCCTTAGTTGCCAAAGAAAGTGAAGTTAGAATGGCCTTATGGCCATTTTTCATAAAATTTTACTATTCACTGTACAATTTTATGAAAGTACTAATTTGTATTATTTTCACATTAGGTTTGATGCCTAACATGAAATGGATAAGAAATAAATAAATATCGAAGTGTTTAGAGGAAGAATTTTGAAGATTTTTTGTGAAACGGGGTTTTTAAGCCCTGGCGATTGATTACAAGATCATCCCACGGCCCAAGAATTTACCTTTGCGGATTTAAAATCATTCATAGGACGTCTCAACCCGACTTCCTACGGCTTAGAAGCTATTCGGGTTGCTTTACGTGACTCGAGATGCGTTACAGACTCGATCGTGCGATCGATCCGAATAGACTTCGCCTAATGGCGAATCTGCGGTCCTAGAAATGTTCCTAGACCCTTCTCGCACCCACCTAAGTCAAAGGAAGCGACAGCGTACGTCGCGAGACCATAACCCAGGCCCAGTATACTCTTATTCATGCTCTGATACCAACTTGTAACACCCTGAAAATCGGGGGTCGTGTATAAACTCAACTCCCGAGTTCCAGACCGTCACTTATGCAACAAAAATGATTATGATTCAATGTTGTCTGAATTAAAGCATTCACATGAGTAAAAGTATACCAAAACTGCAATTCATACTTCAGATCCAGTGATAAAAGCAAGCGGAAGACTAAACAATGTATATATCACTGTATGGAAAAATAAAGTAAATCTCATCTGTCTCCAAAGTATGACTACATCTCTGAGTCTCATATACATATACATGAACAAAAATGTAATGTTCAAAATAGTCCCACTGAAGTCCCATCGATCCAGGTCGCCTACGGGAAGCCATCGTGATACTGCATGTACGAGAACTCGTCCTGGTCCTCGTCGATGTCTGGCTCCACCTCCTGGATCTCAGCCTCACCTGCATCTACAACAGGGTCTGGTGGGTGTTGCAAACACCATCCCGTAACGTGGGAGTGAGTGATCAACTCAGTGGAATCATAGAGCAAGGATTTGCATGTTCACAATTCAATCATGCGATAATAGTAAAGCAGTAAATCAGACAATCCTAATACTGTTGTTAATGCAAGATGACATGACGTGATGTATGCCCTCACCGACGATCTCCATCATACGGCAACATCTTACGACCTCGGCATGCCACACTCCCTAGAGTGCTCCACATCTTCCAGGCACATGCAATGCTATGGTGATATGATTTCCAAGTTGTTATTAGTCCGTTCAAACAGTAGGATTGGGAAACTAAGGTACTTCCCTTGTATCAATCCCAACACAGATCCTGTCTAGGGTCGTCACTCCTAGTAATCTCATACGATGTATATTTCGTAGGTCACTGCAAGGGCTGCCAGGGCTGTTTCTCACACTCGTTGCACCGCTCCCCCATCACCTTATCAATACAGGCCTACCGTACTCTACTGCAACGGAAGGGTCGTCGCCTCCCGTGGACTCAGAATATGCTCGCGGTCACTACAAAGGGCTCGTCGCCTGATCAGTGTAGGCCGACAGCTAGCATATAGTCTCCCATACCACCATAATCTGCTCACGAGTCTAGGTGCTCACTGGTCACTACGGGGAGGTTTGTGGCCCCAGCGTAGGTCGACAGCTCGACCACGGTGTCCCATACCACCATGCCCGGCTCATGAGTCTTCATCGATCAAAGTACCATGGTTAACAGGGTTTTCAATGGTAAGTTCAGTACCCTAGGTTCAAGCAGTTATGACTCATACAAGGTGCACATACATCGGCCAGTCGGGTTGCTTGACGGGCTCGACTAGTACGATCGCATCTCGAGTCGAACGACATGAAGTGCGTAAAACACTTCGCGTGGCCTAACCACTGCCGCCAACTCCAAACACGAATCATGTTCATCGACGCGTCGTTCGTGGCTATGACCAATCAGCCACGAATTCGCTCGGTTACCGACTGCCTGGACTAAGTCTAGTCCCAAACATTTATGGAATCACATCGGCAGTTTATGGATGAGTATTGGAATTGAAATACAATCATGTGAGCATGTTAACACATGTTATAACATTCAACTTAAGCAAATCTTCAAACACATACATTCCATGCATGTAATGGAATCATGCATATGGTCAACATGTAGAAAATCATTTAGGTCAGCATATTAACTGAGAAATCAATCTCAAACTACCACATAACATCATTTAATTCAATACATACTAATACAAGCATTTATACAAACACATACACTACACACTTAGGTCTACATATAGTATGTCGACCCAAAGTACGCAACTAGGCGAATCTCTTCGCCAAACTAATTATGCAAGCATTCCTAACTCCCTAATGTGACAACAAACCATGTCAATCACGTCAGCAAAATATGAATATAAACCGTACTTCCTACAAATGACTAAAATGCCCTAAATCTCATATTCTTCGTTAATTTACGAAACAGGAAACGAAGAGCATGTTGTACATGTCAAACGGTGATGCCGGCGATAATCTACTATTAAACGACATTGAAAGCGTTGTAAACCGTCAATCAAAGTGTCTAAAATCCTCACCTAGTCTCTTACGGATGCGTGATTTTGAACGGAGCGTGTACGCTTCGTCTACGGCAGTAGGAGAACCTATTTTACAAGTTACGTTAGCTAACACGCTGTGAATCTAAGTAAACCCTAAATAAGCAAGTTCTAGGATTATTTTATACCTGAAAGAATGGAGAAATCACCCGCCAGATGATTGGGAAGAGTTGTTGAAGCACTTGCAGTCGGTGGCTCGGAGACGAGAAAAATCCCTTCCACTCTCTCTCTCAAACTCTCTCTCCTTTTCTCTCTCCCAAAGCTAGGGTTTACAATTTTCGGATGGGAGAGAGAAATGAGGGTTTCAACCCCTTTTATAAGCTTAAAAATGCCAGAAACAGGCTCCGGAACGAGGTTTACTTGGTGCCTATCCATTTCGGGACTGTTTTGGTCCAAAAGTTGCTTTCTGGTGGTCCCCTGGTCGATTGCGATCGGACTTAAGCTCATGCGTACCAGATATAGCACGTATTAAGTTTTCAGTCTGGCAAGGTTCGCAGATCGCACGTGGCAGACCAGTTTCAGTTCAGCGGTCACCGCACGTAGGTCAGGGCTGAAAGTCTCATGATATAAAATAGAAATTTTTCCTGATCCGAGGGTGTAATCTGGATGAATTCTGACGGTCAGAACGTTTAATACTGACGCGTCAAGTCGTGTGCCAGATTTGAATTTGAAATTCCAATTCTGTCCCTATTCGCGGTCTCTTCAGTCCGAGCTCAATGAAACAGTCGGTGATTATCGGTTTGACTTGATTTTTGAAATGATTGTCAAGTCCAGCTGGGCGGTTCTAACGGTCTAAGATAGGAAGTATCGGACTTTCGACGCGCGATCTAAACCCAATACAAGAATTCAAAGTGGTCCAGAGAACAAACCCGCTTAGAGTTTGATCCGAGGTTATAGAGTATTATAGAGTCATTTTTTCTACTCGATTTGGGTCTTGTAGAACGTATTTAAAGTGATCAGGGACTATTTCCCAGCTACTCTAGCGTTGTGCTAGCTAACTTACGCTTAATTTCCATGGAAATTAATTCTACGCGATTTCGGGTCGAGTTGGTGCTCGGGCCCAGGTATGGATTTTTCACGGGCGTTACACAAATAGACGGAGGTTTAAGAGTTGAACCATACCTTGGCTAACAATTATGCAGTTGCTACCATCACCAAATGTGACTAGACCATCAGTCATGTCTTTAAGATTGGTGAACAAACCTTTGTCACCTATCATATGTCTGGAGCAACCACTATCTAGGTACCACTTTAAATGGCTTGAATCTTTGAAAGCGGTGTGGGCAATCAAACAAGTAACCTTAGGGACCCATTTCATTATAGTTTTAGGTTTAGGAGTATAGTTAGTCTTCTTATGTTTGTAGTTGTTATAAGACCTACCCACTGAGTTAAATTTTAAGAGCTCCTTAAGCAAATTAACATTTTTTTCAGCCAAAGGGTTACGATTTTGATTTCTATAGTTGATATGATTGCTTTTAAGATTAAAAGTCTGAAAAGTTGTTATTGAGAGGTTGATACAGATGTTGTTATAAGGATAACCTTACAATAAAAACCAATGGCCTTTGGTAGGACAACCTGATTTCTAGAACGGTCTATGTATCAAAATCCCAAACCAATACAGTGGAGAATACAAATAGTAAAGAAAGTAAACTAAGCTATTACAACATTCCCACACTTGCATTAAAAAGATTATAACATTCTCCACAAAGGCTTAAAAAGAAATTATAACATTTACACAAAGCCACAATCAACCATCCACCACAACACCAGATATTATAGTGGTTCACTTTTGTGTACACCAACTGTTTAGAAAAACAGTCACACAACTACTTCACTCCCAATATCCTCTCCCTCAGGATATTAGCGTTCATTATGAAATAGTTTTTTCAAGGTTCACCTAAAACCTTCACAATTATGTCTTTTAAGTGGGCTTATCCAATTAAAAAACCCTACACTCTGAGATTTTCTGGATCACCTCAGACAAACCAAAATAGAGATTTTCCTGGCACAACCTTAAAAATTAAAAAGAGATTTACAAAAATGTAAATATACTTATCTGGATATTCTCCTTTGATGAAGCCCGGTAGAACCAATTCGAAGTAGATGTTCAATGTCCACACTCACTTATGAAAGGGTTCTAGATGATTTTTAGATTAAATCACTTTGGGTTAGCTTGATTTGATTTTGATTCCAAGAAAGGGGAAAAACTTAAGTCCCTTCTTCAAGTAAGATTGGCAACTCAAAATCAAATACAAAAAGCTAAATTAAAGGGAATATTAAATGAGCTCTAAATAGCTTAAGAATATTACAAACTTATCTCTTAGAGTGGTATCTTGATTTTGGTTGAATGGCTTATCAAACTTTGAAAATCGTGCTCAATTTATAAGTGAAAAAACTGTTCACTCGACTAGCCCAGAGGATAGCTTGACTAGTCAAAGGACTAACAAGAATTCAAAATTTTAGGCACGATAAGATAAGATAGGTCCACGACTGGTCGAGTGGCTGGCACGACCAGTCGAGCCATGCACTCGACTGGTCGAGTGAAACGCTGAAAGGTTGCTGGACTTTGAGTCGAGCCTACTCAATTAGTCGAACACTGTTCACTTGACTTGTTGAGTAGTCTCCAGGATTGGTCGATGATTCAACAAAAAATTTGAAAAATCCATAACAAACCTTGGACTGGTCACGAAATTCTTAGACTGGTCGAGCTAGTACTTAGACTAGTCGAACATAAGCTAGGACTAGTTGAGAAAAATTTTGTAAAATTATATATGACCCAAGGTAAGAATGTAATCATTATGAACTAACCTAGGGTCAATCTTGGGTCATTCATACCTAATAGGTGAAACTTGAACATTGAAACATCGTTCACTTTAGTTGATAGTTTATCTTGAAGTACTTGAATCTTGTCATTGTATTTTTGAAGATGTGCTTGAGGTAGTGATCTTGTAACTTTGAGTTCTAACTTAAGAAGATTACTTGAGCTTTGGATTCCAAAGTAAAGCACATTGTATTGATATAGTTGAAGCTTGAAAACTTGATTTATCACTTGATGCAGTACTTGAATCTCCTATTCTTATACTTAAAGTTCTTGATGTAGAAACTCTTGTTCTAGTAGTTGAATGTAGGTAAGGATGATGTAAAGCTGAGTTACATAAGATACATATTCGAAGAGGTTTTGGCACTACAATTTGACAAATCTAGGAGCTAAATCAAATATCATTCCCAATATGCCAGGTTCCGATCCTGGGATCCTACAAGGATGATTTTTAGTCTTTTTTTTTTTTTTTTTAAAGGAGCATAATCACAAGCATAACCAAGTCACAAGATAACATCACCACATATCCACTAGAATAAATCATTGAGTACAATGCGGAAAGGGAAATACAAGTATAACCAAAAGCTCCAAGAAGATCTGCCACATGCTCCTGCCTTAGTGCTGCTACGACCTAACATCACCTGCATGCAACAACCGTGCATAAGCTTACAACGAAGCTTAGAAGTGTGTGTGCGTGTGTGTGCAATGCATGTGCCAAGCATGCAATATTAGAGTAAGCGGAAATACTGACAAATCCATGAATGCTGTCAGCCATACCAAGGTTATGCGATGCAAGGCCTACGTGGCCAATGTCATATGTAAAATGTAACGCAAGCATGTCAGTCATTAAGATCCACATATCAGGACAGTTTCATCTATGAGGTATCACCCGGGTCTAGTACACTCTACACCAAATTGCTGCCCAAACTAGATGCACAACCATGTAAGTGGAAAAGACCTCACTACCCGCCTAACCAGTAGTCTACCAATATCTACACGGCTCGTGATAGTGTACCCATTTATGAGCTGGTTAAACTCAGCCTAGCTTTGCCCCCTACCCTCAGGTTGATAAGGCCACACTCCCTTCCAATCGACCATGACACAGTGGGAGACGCGACCTACTAATATTTGACACTCGAGCGCTCATGTATTATAACATCCCAAAAATCGGGGGTCGAGTAAAAACTCCACTCCCGAGTTCCAGAACATCACTTATGCAACATAAATGTGTATGATTGAATGTTGTCTGTGTTAATGTATTAAACATGAGTGGAATTAAGCCAAAACAACATATCATACTCCACAGACAGTTAAATTTACAAGCGGAAGACTGTGATAGTATGTATAACATATATAAACTGTTGTATGTCTCCAGTGTGAACATGTTATCAGGGTATATACATACATGTATGCTCCAAAAGTAAACAAAAAGAATATACATGAGTGCTCTAAAAATATAAAATGACAAGTGTCAAGGCAACAAATCAACCTCCCTGTAATCCCATCAATTAGAACACTCATAAAGCAGGGATCCTCATCATCATCAAGTCCAGCTCCTCTTCTCAAGCAGCGCCATCATCTGCAACCAAAATAGGAATTGGTGGGTGTCCAGAAACACCATCCGGTAACGTGGGAGTGAGTAGCTAACTCAGTGGAATAATAGAGCAAAGATTAGCATGTTCTCAAATCAATCATGCGATAATAGTAAAGAAATGAATCAAACATTCCTAATACTATTATTAATGCAATATGACGTGACATGATGGATGCCCTCACCGACATTCTCCCTCATACGGCACCATCTGCGTCCACGGCATGCTTGCGTACCGCTCAGTGCTCCACATCTTCCAAGCACATGCAATGTGTTGGTGATATGATTACCGAGTTATTATTAGTCCATTCAAACAGCAGGATTGGGAAACTAAGGTACTTCCCTTATATCAATCCCAATACAGATCCTTTCTAGGGTCGTCACTCCTAGTAATCTCATATGATGTATATTTTGTAGGTCGTTGCAAGGGCTGCCAGGGCTGTTTCTCGCACTCGTTGCACCGCTCCCCCATCACCTTGTCAATACAGGCCTACTGTACTCTCACTACTACAAAAGGGTTATCGCCTCCTGTATACTCAGAATACGCTCGCGGTCACTACAAAAGAGTCGTCGCCTGATCAGTGTAGGCCGACAGCAAGAATATAGTGTCTCATACCACCATAATCTACTCACAAGTCATAGGTGCTCACTAGTCACTACGGGGAGGTTTGTGGCCCTAGCGTAGGCCGACAGCTTGACCACGGTGTCCCATACCACCATGCCCGGCTCATGAGTCTTTGTGGATCAAGGTACCATGGTTGACAGGGTTTACAATGGTAAGTTCAGTACCCTAGGTTCAAGCAGTTATGACTCATACAGGGTAAACATACAATGGCCAGTCGGGTTACTTGACGGGCTCGACTAGCACGAGCGTATCTCAAGTCGAACGACATGAAGTGCGTAAAACACCTCGTGTGGCCAAACCACTGCCGCCAACCCCAAAACACGACTCGCATTCATCGACGCGTCATTCGTGACAAAGATAAGCCAACCACGAATTTACTCGGTTGCCGACTGCCTGGACTAGATATAGTCCCAAACATTTATGGATCCACATCAGCAATCATATAAGAGCAATGGAAATGAAATACATCAATGTGAGCATGTTAACACATGTTATAACATACAACTTAAGTAAAACATCTAACACATGCATTTCATACATATAATGAAATCATACATATATCCAACATGTAGGAAATCATTTACATCAGCATATTATTTGAGAATTCAATCTCAAACTAGTTCATAACACCATTTAATTCAATATATACTAATACAAACATTTATACAAACACTTATACTACACACTTAAGTCTACATATAGTATGTTGACTCAAAGTGCGCATTTAGGCGAATCTCTTCGCCAAACTAATTATGCACGCATTCCTAGTATCCTAATGCGACAAGAAGCCATGTCAATCACATCAGCAAAATATGGATGAAAACAGTATTTCATACAAATGACTAAAATGCCCTAAATCTCATATTCTTCGTCTGCTTACGAAACAGGAAACGGACAGCATATTGTACATGTCAAACGGCATTACCGTCGATAATCTACTATTAAACGACATTGAAAGCGTTGAAAACAGTCAATCAAAGCGTCTAAAATCCGCACCTTTCACTTTAGATGTGTATCGTTCCGAACGGAGCGTATACGCTTCGTCTACGGCGAACAGACAACCTAATACACAAGATTCGTAAGCTACATCGCTAAGGAATCGATGGAACTCTAAATCAGCAAATGGTTAGGGTATTTTCTTACCTAGAAATGCGGCGAAATCACCGAAAAAGTGATTGGATTGCGTGGCTTAAACACGTGCAGCAGCAGCAGCAGGTGGTAGGAAAATCTCTCCCACCTTCTCTCACAAACTCTCACCTTTTCTCTCACACCAGCTAGGGTTTCTAGCAAATTCGGATGGGTGAGAGAAGTGAGGGTTTAAGCCCCTTTTATAACCTAAAAACTTTCCAGATTAGGCTTGGGAACAATGTTTAGTTGAGGGGTAACCAAATCGGGGCTGTTTCGGTCCAAAAGAGCATTTCTGGAGGTCCCCTGGCCAAACGCGGTCGGACTTAAGTTCATGCATACTGGATCTAGCACATATCAAGTTTTCAGACCGGTAGAGTTTCCAGATCGCACGTGGCGGTCCAGTTTCAGTTTAGCGGTCATCGCACCTAGATCAGGTCTACAAGTCTCGTGATATGAAATTGAAATTTTTCCTAATCCGAGGGTGTAATTTGGCTGAATTCTGACGGTCAGAACGCTTAATAATAACCCGTCAAGTCGTGTGCCATATTTGAATTTCAAATTCCAAATCTAACCCTATTCTCACTCTCTTCACTCCAGGCTCAATGAAATAGCCTCTGAACGTCGGTTGGACTTAATTTTCGAAATGATTGTCAAGTCCAGCTAGGCGGTTATAACGGTCTAAGATTGTGGGTATCGGACTTTCGACGCGCGGTCTAAATCCAATACAAAGTTTCAAAGAGGTCCTGAGAGCAAACCGGTTTAGAGTTTGATCCGAGGTTTTAGAGTATCATAGCACCATAGATTCTACAAGTTTTGGGTCTTGTAAAACGTATTTAAAGTGATCAGGGACTATTTTCCAGCTACTCTAGCGTTGCGCTAGCTAACTTATGCTTTGTTTCTAAAGGAATTAATCCTAAGTGATTTCTTTGGCTATGGAATTGGGTTCTGAGCGATTTCTCAGGTGTTTTAGTTGACCCATTGCCTAAGGACGTCTAATCCCAGGTTGGAAAAAATCTGGGGTGTTACATGTATCCACTTGGTCTCGACATTAGATCAACCTCTTAGTACCATAATGGTTTAGAGGCTTTCACCCATGGACATCTAAAGTGCCCATATGCAAGGACCAAATATTTCTGGTGTTCAATCTAACCATCCACGATGTGTCTGTGGAAGCCACAACCCAGATATCGCTAAGGCGCCAAGTGATCATGTCACATAAAATGCGAGATGCATGAGTCATACCATCCAGTTATGCATCAATCCTACACGTACCGTGTGATCATGTCAAGAAACTCCGTCTCACATGACTCCCATAAATATCTCAGCCAATGCTATGATCAATCACTTTTCATAACATGCATACAAATGATGTGTATGGGCATGTATCATGATGTTATACTAAGCATGTTCTTAGTGTGTCCTACTAGACTAAGTACACTAGCATGATTATCAGATGTAGCAGGCGATGATCGACCATAACTAGTTTGTCACTTACAAGAGTAGGGGCTGAATGATATGTCCCACTAGACATATAGAAGTTTATATGGAATGGTCCATGTTAGAATATAATAACTTACTTAAGGTACTAGTATATCATATATGCTAAGGCGAGGTCCCCTGTAAGGACAGTGGATCTAACCATGAATCAAGATAAGCTTCAATAGTGGATATACCACATTTGACACCACATATTCATCCATCTACGACAAGGGGTGATGATGTACTAATCAATGGATGGGCTAGGCATCATACTTGCATCAAGAATGGGCCTCATGGGTGAGTCAAATGGGCGTACAACAAGGTGGGCTTCGAGGTTTGGGTAATCCTACAAGATATGGTGGAAAGCACCATCATTAATGGGGGCTTAACGGTTTTGGTATGCCAAGTAGACATCACTAGTATAAGTGGGGGCCCAACGGTTTGGGTTAGCCCACTAGGTTAAGGGTGGAAATGGGCTTAACAAAGGGTCCTAAGGAGGTTTACAATGGTGGACATTTAACCACCATTGTCTTATGGTGCGGTCCATTTGGGATTGCAATCGAAATCACAATGGGGCCCTCGGCCCTCCAAATATCTAGAAAACGGCTGGACAAGGTGTGCACATCACTCATACATGGTGGGCCTCACAAGGTAGCCCTATAATGGGCGTATAACTCATACATCATGGTGGGCCTGCATAAGGCGGTCCGTATAAATGAATGGATAGTGTGCATACAACCCACACATCATGGTGGGCCTCTTACCTCACAATAAGCCTCATCTCATGGGCCTTACACATCATAATGAGCCTCATACCATCACAATTGACCTCATATAATCAGAATGGGCCTCTTACAACCATAATGGGTCTCACACAATCATAATGGGCCTCATACCATCGCAATGGGCCTCATACAATCACGATGGCCTCACACAATCATAATGGGCCTCATACCATCACAATGGGCTTCAAATAATCATAATGGGCCTCGCACATCACAGGTGGGCCTCACAAGCTGTAACGTCTCGAAAGCTCTCAGGAGCACATTGAAACTCTGCATCGGACCTGGACCGCGTGTCAAAAATTCGATTATCACGAAACTATATGATTACGACAGCCTTACTGGGCTTGACAACCATCACGGGAATTAAGTCCAAATAGTATCCAAAATGCACAACTTGAGCTTAAAGCGAAGTGTGTGGAAAACACAAATATCTTCAGAAAATGAACTCAAACTTAAGTGAATTGGACTGTTCTCTTGCAGGCCAAATTTAAGGTTTTAAACTGTCAATTTCTGACCCAACTACACCCTTGGATCAGAAAAATTTCCCTGCACCATTAGTATACTTATGGCCCTGATTGAGTGATGATGACTGTTGAACTGAAACCGGTCCTCCACGATCGATCCACTAATCTGATCAGACTAAAACCTTAACCTAGCATAGATCCATTGTAAGAGAATTTTCTCTAGACTGTATGTAAGTAATGGACCTCCAGATGAGCTCTGTTAGCTCGAAATAGCCTCCCTTTGGCTATACCCTAAGTATACTATGGCCCTGGGGCTATTGACATTAGTTTTAGGCCTATAAAAGGGCCTTAACCCACCCCTCTCTCATTCCATGCGAATTCTCTAACCTTAGGAGAGAGAAAAGAGAAAAGAGGAGAAAAGAGTGAGGAGAAGAGAGAGAGATAGGGAGATTGTTGCTGGGATTCACTCCCACTACTCCACGGGCTGAATCATCTCTCTTATTTCGCTACACCAATAATTTCGACTTTGATTTATGTAAGAAATCCTAAACCTAATCTATTTTAGGAATCAAAATAGAGAAATCGGTGAAATAGTTAACCTATTTCAATGTTTAGGTAACCGTTGTTCCGTGGACAAAGACGTGGGGTATGAACTGAGTTTGTAACGAGCGTACCGACGAAAGGTGCGAACTATAAACATTTAAGTTATGGTTTTCAAGGCTTTCAATGTTAGCAATAATTTATGTCTGATTTTCTTTTTGTCATATGATCTGAGTTATGACGTTTTCGATATATCATATATGTGTAAACTAGGTTGTACACTAAATACATTATATGTGTTTGTTGAAATGTTTGAATGAATATGAAATTATGATTCATGCTTGCCATGATTATTAATTGAGAATACATGATTGTTGCATATATGACAACTTCTTTGTGAAAGAATTTGCCCTAATATGTGTTATAACTGATTTACTTCACGTATGTAGTAGCGAGTAGTCTAAGTGTTTGATAAAATGCCTGAATGAGAAATTATTTTATGTATTTCATTTAATAAGGGTGTTAAGATAGGATTCTCAATCACCTTATCTATAGTTACATTTTTCTTCATGTAACCTACCTTGCTACTACATGATTTATGGATGAAATACATATGTATGATAATATGCTCACTATGTGTTTGTTAAAATGCTCAAATGAGATTTATATTTGAATTTCTTGTTAAATTCTATTTTGACTATCACATATAAATGCTTATTGTATTTGAGCATGATTGGGGCTAATACATAGTCTAGGCAATCGGTAATAGTTTTCGATCGAGTGGCCAAGTTAGTTTCGCCACAACGGACATGTTCGATGAATCTGAGTTGTACGATGATTATCGACAGTGGTTAGGCCACGAGGAGTGCGTATGCGCTCTATGTCAATTAATTTAGCATACGCCCATACCAATCAAACTTATCAAGTAACCCAATTGGCCTAATGTGTGTTTATTATGTATGGACGCTACTGGTTAAATCTAAGGTACCACTTACCAACATAAAGACAGTTCAACCTTGGTACCAAGATCCCCTAAGACTCCATGGTTGAGCTATTGACCTACGCTGGGGTGACGAGCCTCCCCGTAGTGACTAGTGAGCAACCCAAACTCGTGAGCTAAATATAGTAATGTATGAGACACTATATTTGAGCTGTCAGCATACGCTAAGGTGACGAGCCTTCCTGTAGTGATCTCGAGTATAAACTAGGCATATGCTGAGGTGACGAGCCTCCCATAGTGACCTGAACTTGCTTATCCACTGCTTTTTAAATCAAGGGTGATGTTGCCCTATAACCTGCCTATCATATGTGAATAGATAGGATTGATGACCCTAGATGGATCATCATTTGGGTAAGTGATATAAAGGGAGGTACCTTAGCTTCCCGAATCTACTGTGTGAATAAGCCTAATCAAGAACTTGGTTAACACGACCATGCACTGTATTGCATATGCCTTTGGTGTGGAAGAGCATAGTGGGAGTAACATGTGCGACCATGAGATGGTGTCATTGAGGGAGTGCAGGTGAGGGCATGCATCATTGTAACATATCATCCCGCATTAACAAGAGTACTTAGGACATGTGTGTTGTACGACTTTATCATTACTGCTTGAGTGAATTGATAACATGTTGACCTTTGCCTTATAGTACCACTGAGTTGATCACTCACTCCCACTCTGGGACGGTGTTTTAAAACACCAACCAGACTCTATTTTAGCTGTAGATGATGGTGATGCTTACGGAGCGGAGCCTGACTTCTACGATGATAAGGAGGAGTTCTCGTATATGCAGCTATCAGGCAGGTCTATGTAGGTCATCTACTGATCGATGGGATTACAGGGATACGAATTAGTTGGACATTGTACTTTGTCATTTTATATATTTTAGAATGAACATGCATATATTTAGCTTGGTGACATGATCATATCTAAGGGTTTATAACCACTTGTATACTTTATATATCAATCACAGTCTTCTGCTTTCTTAATTCAGTCATCTCTGGAGTATGATATGTTGATTTAGTGTAATTCCATTCATGTTTATTGTGCTAATATGGACAACATTAATCATCATTATCTATGTTGCATAAGTGATGCATTGGAACTCAGGAGTTGAGCTTCTGCTCGACCCCCGATTTTCGGGGCGTTACAAAAGTAGCAAGTGGTCCTCACATACAGCTGGTGGGCTTCACATATAGCTGGTGAGACCTGCATAAAGTAGGTGGTCCTTCTGGTCACCCCACTAACAGACGACCTGGATATGACACATATACATGGTGGGCCTACTGTCACACTAACAGACGGTGTGGATACAACATGTATTAGTGGGTCCCACATGTTGGATGGTGGGATACAACACATCAGGTGGGTCTCAGCATCCCAGCTGGACGGTGTGAATACCACATGTATATCACGTGGATCCCACCGTCCTAGCTAGACGATGCTGGATAGAGTGCATACATCACATGGGTCCCATCGTCCCAGCTGGATGGTGCCGATAAAATATATATGTCAGGTGGATCCCACCGTCCCACACTGGACAATGGATAAAATACATAAATCAGGTGCGTCCCACCTTCCCAGCTACTGGACGGTGGAGATATAATGCATACATCAAGGTGGGGTCTACATGAGTGGGCCACCCCCCCTTTGAATTGAGTTGATAATTGTGTTTTCCCTTCATCTGGGTCTGTCCAAAACGGACAGGCAGGGTGGTCAGCAAAGTGGGTCCCGGTTGGATAGCAGGGGCGTCCCACAATGGGACGGTGTGGGTATGACACATGCATCATCAAGGGGGACCATCAATGGGGAAAGAGAGAGATAGAGGGAGAGAGGCGCGTAGTGGAAGGGAGCTCCGCCACTATGAGGTCCCTTGAGTTACAATACATACATCAAGATGGGTCCCAAAACATGTGGGCCCTCAAATGAGAAAATCAAGGTGGGAATACCATCCTCACCATAAATTTAAGGTCTAGATGACCTCTACATGTTGAACATCAAATAAACATCATGGTAGGGTTCATGAAGAATGGCCCCATTATGGATTTACATACATGAATCATGGTGGGCTATTGGCCACACCTTGGGCCCTAAATAGGATCCATACCATCAACTAGTAGGCCTCACTTAGCCCATCATCAAAATTAAGATCTAAACCTAAGATCACCCACTTATGGTCCTTCTTCTTGGCTCCTTGGACTCCTTAGCTCTTAAGTTTTCTCTTTAATGGAGGATGATGAAAATTGAAGGGTTGGATGGTGAGATTTGAGTGGTAGGGAGATGGGTCTTGATCTTAGGCTCTTTTCTCTCCTTGGTTGCTTAGGATTTGGGTAGAGAAATGAGATAGAGAATGAGTGTGTAAGGAGAGATGGGATGAGAGGAATGGATGTGTAAGGAGAATGGCATGAGAAGTATAGGTTTTGTAGACTTTTGCATGAGAGAGGGATGGGTGTCATGCCTTATTGGTAAGAGAGGGATGGGCTACATATGGGTTCCTTGTCTTGGTGGAAAGAAAGGCATGGGTTGAAATGATGGTTGTACTTAACTAGTGATGTGATAGGTTGGGTAGAGATTCTTTTCTCGGGATTTGCAATGCACAATGTTTTCTTAAAAAATACACGGGTCCATAACTCGTAACTTGGGTATCTCATTGGTGCGCAAGACGCAGCATTGGAACAATGGTAATGGTGTAGTCACAGGGGTATAGGTTTCGAGTTGAGTCAACTCTGATCTTTGGGATGCAACTTAGGGTCGTGTGCATTTTCTGTTTACAGGTCATGGGTCACCAGAATTTGAGGGGGAAGATCGCGGGAGTTGGTAGAATGGTATGGTATTAGGATATGGTCCTTACATCAAGGAAAACTAATGGTACTATCGAATATTGCATATCAGACCTCGATTATTGCCAGATTTTACATATATGATAATGTTTAATGCCATATTTTAATTGTGTTTTTATTACAGGATGAAATCAGGAGCATGGATTGAAAAATGATATTAAAAGCAGGGATTTGATGCTCCAAAGTCACCAGAGCATGGGACGGACTCCAGAGAACCAAGATTGATAGATTTATACACTAAGGATCCGAGGAAATCAAGCCGTTCACATTAAAGAGGCGCAAAATTGGTCCAAAATGTAAGATCACAGGGTTTCCACCATTCGATTGACTCGAAACTTTATACATGGGATGAGGGCCATAAATTAACCATACATATTAAATTTCAGCCATTGAAAATATCAGGAAGTGGGCCAACGGATAAATCAGCCCCTTAATTCATTAAGTGGGGCCCACCTGATATCTGGAACTGCTCAAAATTGTTCTTGACGGTTTAAATAAGATGAGTAACATTATGGACGATGAAGATTTCTGAAAATCATCACAGTGGGTCCCACACATGGTGAATGTACACCTTATACATACAAAGCCGGCTGTGCACTAGAAGTGCTGACCACGTCAACGCCTTCCAAAGTGCCAGCGCCCAACCGACTTCAAATCCAAAACGGCAACTGCCGTTTCACACTGTCTGCGAACGGACGGCTGAGCCATTTTGCGGTCGACTGTGGGTCCCACACATGCCCCAAACAACTGATCTGAGCCGTCCACCGTCTAGAGGGGTTTGAGAGCTTCGAACCCTAGCTTACCATTCGTACCCATGCGTGTACATGTGTGCGATACAGGGGCCACAAAAGGACTACCCTGTAATGTTCAAATCTGATCTTTTTGTGATTTCTTCTCTAGGCCACGTTAATGGATGTTCAAAACCATCCATTCTTGACTAAAATTTCATCCTGAATGCAATGGACGGGGTGGATTTTCCCAAAAACACTTCTATGAGGCCCACCGATCACGACAGCGGAGGAGTGTGAAAGGTTTTGTACATCCGCAAAAATCTAATTTTTCAGGTAATTGTGGCTCACTATCTTTGATCATATGGCAGATTTGAACTGTCCATCATGTAGAGGGCTCAAAAACGTCCTAAGGGACATTGTTTCTTTGGAAATTAAGCGAGGAAAGTGGCGAGTTATGAAGCCCCAAAGTTTGCAGTGAAAAAGCTTTCACTGTGTGAACGTTCCTCGACAGCTGCACCACCGACTCCAACAGTTATAAAAGGACTTGTGGGGCCAGGGAGGAGAGAGGAGAGGAGAGAAGAAAGAGGAGAGAGAGAGAGAGAGAGAGGAAGGAAGAAGGGAGATGTTCTTAGCGTTTAAATCTTATTTTTCCTTCTGTTTATTTGAAATTATGGATTGGTAATCTTGTAGCTAGGGCTGAGATGAAGCCCCTAATTTAAATAAATCTTGTCTATGTTGAATTTATTTTAATTTGATTGATTTATTCCTTTCTCTAATGTGCTTAACTGTAATTTTCATCCTTCTCCATTCTATGAGCTCGACCAAAGTCTAGGTATGGATGTTGTTTGGAATCTTAACTAGGTGCTTGTGTCTAACCATGAACAGGTTTCCTATAGAGGAAGAAACATGAATTTACATCTCTCCATGCCTGACCATGGATGGAAAGATGTGATTCATATGCTTTAAAGGATTATACATTCTGTGTGCCTGACCAAGGATATAGGGTGTGCTTTGTTTATTAAATTTATATCAGTCTAAATTAGGGTGAATCAACAGGTAAAATAAGGGTTAGGATAATTAGGGGTGGATTCGAAAGTCCTAGTCTTCTCCTTGATTGAATTTTCCTTATTGCTCTTGTTTATTTTCCATAGATTTGTGATAATTTACTTAATAGTTTGCTAAACCATTCGTTGGATTGGTAAAGAAGAGTCATAAATTTTGAATTGTGATAACCAGTCCTCTTAGGAACGATCTCGTAATACGTACCATATCTACATCTGATTCGTATACTTACGAGTTTAAAGATCATTTAAATTAGATTGGTTTAAATTAAAACATCAAGTTTTTAGCACCGTTGCCGGGGACTGTTTCAATCCAAATTGGATTTAGGATTCTTTCTTATCATAATTCATAGCCTTAGGATTTTTCTAGCATTATTTTAGGAAATTTTATTTATTTTTGTTTTTATTTCATTTACAGGAATTGAGGAAGGAAGCTGTAAAAATTGTCTTCAAAAGGAGGAGCTCCAATATCTTCAGGCATCCATCATCTCCTTTTTCGGGTTCTTTCTTCCAATTCTTATTTACATTGTTTTATCTTATTTTTAGGAATTCATAATTTTTTTCTCTTAGGTTGCATCTTAGTTTAATTTTCTTTCCTACATTGCATTAACATAGTTTATGCTAGGACGTAGATCTCTGAACATAGAATTAACACCTTTTGATCCTAAAATAGAAAGAACCTTTCGTAGAAGATTCAGAAACATCCTATTTGAAATGGAGGATGAGAATGGAATTAAAACGCTTAAAGATTATTCATCTCCTATCCAATTTAATGCGCCTTCATACATAGTGTTGCCAGCCACCACAGCAGCACACTTTGAACTTAAGCCTGGAGTCATACAGTTGTTACCGTCTTTCTATGGTTTAGACAAAGAGGACCCATATCATCATGTGAAAGAGTTTCTAGACATTTGCTCAACATTTAGGTTCCAAAACTTTTCAGTCGATTCAATCCGTTTGCGCCTTTTTCCTTTTTCTTTGAAGGATAAGGCGAAAGCATGGTTAAACTCTCTAGGAGTTGGGTTTATCACTACATGGGACCAACTGTCTAAGAAGTTCTTAAACAAGTTCTTTCATGTTCACAAAACAAATGCTCTCCGTAGAGAAATTACTAATTTCACACAAAAAGAGGGAGAGCACTTTTCTGAATGTTGGGAAAGATGGAAGGACTTACTTCTTAAATGTCCACACCATGGTTTTGAGAAGTGGTAACAGGTTCAATGCTTCTATGACGGTTTGACACCCTAAAACCGTCGCATGGTTGGTGCCACCAGTGGAGGGTCATTCATGATTAAGAGTGATGTCGAAGTGTAGAATTTCTTTGAAACCTTGTATGAAAATTTTCAGCAATGGGACTACTCAAATATAGGTAAAAGAAGTCCCCAACTACCAAAAAAAGGTGGTATATATGAGATAGGAGTCACGCCAGATCTTTATGCTAAAATTGATAGCCTAACACAGAAAGTTGATGCTCTGATGTTAAACAATGGCCTCCAAATACAGCTCAAATAGAGTCATGTGCCATATGTTCTAGTCCTGGCCATTCTACGCAGTCGTGTCCATCTAGTGCAGCATTTTCAGAATTTCTCTCTGAACAAGTACATGCTATGAACACCTTTCAGAGACTTGGAAATGATCCTTACTCAAATACCTACAACCTAAGGTGGGCTAGACATCCAAATTTTTCTTGGGCAAAAGGACCACAACAAAGAGGACCATCTGAAAAACATCCTATGCAACCTTACCCACAATTTAACAGTCAACAACCTCAGCAGTTTCCGCAGTATCAACAAGTACCTCCACAATCTAGGAAACCATCTCTTGAGGATACACTCAATCTTTTTATGCAGAGTTCACTTCAATTTCAAAAAGATACCTAACAAACTTTACTAGCTAACTAGCAAAGCTTACATGAAAATGCACAATCTATTACCAAGCTGGAAGTACAGTTGGGTCAACTTACTGCGACATTGAGTGAGAGAGAGAATGACAAGTTCCCTAGCCAACCTGTGACAAATCAAAAAGGACAATATGAGATTGACTCTAATTCAAAGCAAGAACAATATCATGAGCAAGCCAAATCAATCATTACCCTTAGGTCCGATAAACAGATTAAGAACAGAGTAGAGATGCCTAGGGAAGAATCAAATTTCAAATCAGAAGATCAAAATGAAGTGGAGAGACATACTAGTGCATCTAAAGTTCAAAAGCACTCTGACTCTCCAAGAACCACTCATGTGCCATCTTATGTGCCTAGAGCACCTTTTCCTCAACGTTTGGCACCAGTTAGGAGAGGAAACAACTTTAATGAGATATTGGACATGTTTAAGCAAGTGCAAATTAACATTCCATTTCTTGATGCAATCAAGCAAGTCCCTGCTTACACTAAGTTTCTTAATGAGTTATGCACTCAAAAGTGTAAGATGCATATTCACAAGAAAGTCTTCCTTGCAGAGCAACTCAGTTCCATGATTCAAAACAACACCCCTCCTAAATTTAGGGATCCAGGAGCCCCTACCATTTCTTGTGGCATAGGAAAGCATAAGATTGAGAAGGCATTGCTTGATTTAGGGGCCAGTGTTAATTTGTTACCATATTTTGTATATGAGCAGCTAGGACTTGGTGAGCTGAAACCAACTAAAATAGCACTACAACTAGCTGATAGATCTGTCAAGGTGCCCCGTGGTGTTATTGAGGATGTGCTAATCCAGGTTGATAAATTTTATTTTTCAGTACATTTCATCATTATAGATACTTGGCTTGTCCAAAATCCCACTAGTCAAATTTCGGTTATTCTGGGACGTCCATTCTTAGCCACATCCAATTCTATCATAAATTGTAGGGATGGAGTTATGAAGTTGTCTTTTGGTAACATGAAGATAAAGCTCAATGTTTTCAATGCTGGACAACAACCAGCAGACTCGGATGATTTATTTGAAGTGGACATGATTGAGAGTCTAGTGCAAGAAACTTTCATTCAGTCTTCCGAAGAAGCACTTGAGACTTGCTTAACACATTTTGGAATGAATTTTGACATAGAAAGTTCCATCGAAGAATTCAATGCATTACTTGATTCTACTCCTATAATGGAGACTTCAAAATGAAAAGCTAAAGTGGAACCTCTTCTACCCTCTAAGTCTAAACCGATATCATCTGTTGGGAAATCACCTGATCCTGACCTTAAAAAATTACTTGAAAATCTCGAGTATATATTTTTAGGTCCTTCTAAGACCCTGCCTATCATCAAAGCTTCTAACCTCGAGAAGAATAGGAGAGCAAGTTGCATAAGGTTCTTAAAGAATATAATGCAACTATTGGGTGGATGATAACGGACATGAAAGGAGTAAACCCCACTATGTATATGCATCATACTGTTCTTGAAGAAAGTGCAGAAACGTCGCGTGAAATAAAAAGGAGGCTTAGCCCTAACATGAAAGAGGATGTTTAAACAGAGGTTCTTAGATTGTTAGATGTGAAAGAAGTCATTCGAGCGGTGGTGCTTAAATTGTTGGATGCTTACCTCATTTCAACTAGCACGGTTCAAGTTGTTCCTGAAAAGTCTGGGATTGGTTAATCGACATGTTGCTTATCTGGTTGAAGACGTTAAACTTAGCGCTCCTGGGAGGCAACCCAACTTTCCTTTTCATTTCATTTTCCTAGTTAGTTAATTCAGTGTTTGTGGGTAACATTGCTGCAAACCCTCATGAGACTACAACTCGTCCACTAGGGGCAACCTAGGGGTTTAAAGGCTTGTTGCATACGCTAAATGCAATCGAGAGCACCTGCGAAAGTGGTGCAGGTAGGATTTTATTTTTAGTATTTTTATTTTGTTGGTTTCTTTCTTGTACTGACCTACTCTTTTGCTGACATTTTTGAGAAAGCCTCTTGCTTCTCCGTCCAGGTACTATCTTTTCATCACTTCTCTTTTACTTTCGTTGTCCCATGTGCATTGCATACTCAGTTCTTTTACATTGAGGACAATGTAAATTTTAGGTTGGGGGTGGAAGATTAGGTTGCCTAATCAGTATTTTCTTGATCTTGAGCAAAAATTGTGAAAATTTTTAAATTTTTCTCGAATTTCTTGTGAATTTGAAGTGATCTTGAAGGATAGTCGTGATTTTAAAATTACAAGATACAGAATGTTGGTAATTTATGACTCTGGATTCAGCCATCTGCTAGATTTCACAGTTAAGTTTGAGTTTTTAATCCATGATTAGAAGTTCTAAACATTGATTGAGTCATGATATCACATATCACATCTCGCTTACACATTAAAGTTTCGGTACGATAATTGAATGATTAATTTGGTAATCACTAAGCATGAAAGGAACTAGCCTGAAATTTTTTTTAGCATCGGTTTATAAAGAAGAATTGAAAGGATAAGTTGCATAATCTTCACCATAGGTTTGCTTCCTATTGGTGTAGATTCGATCCCCTATGGTTAACATTTGAAAAAAATAATAATAAAAGTTAAGCAACAAGTCTTTACCATAGGTTTGCTCCCTATTGGTGAGGATTTGATTCCCCTCCTTGGTGTTACTGTTCAAAAGAAAAAAATCAAAGGCTGGTAGAATTAAAAGTTGGTTTCAAGTTTGGTTGTCATGAATTCCATTGTTAATTACCAATGATATCTTAAAATTGACAAAAGGATCTCTTAACAGTGGTAAGCTTTACATTATACATTCATGGAACTCAATGTTTAGAATTATTCTAATTAGTGGATTAATATTTTGAACTTTCTTATAAAGTTTACCGTGAGCTTGATTCCAGGAGAAAATTCCACTCACCATTCGTGAATCTTAGAATTTTCGCACCTCAACTATTTGTTCACAAGTCGCTTGGGTTTACAGGAATTGTCTTTTATTTCTGAAATTATTTTCGCATGTTTTTGCTCGGGACAGGGTTGTGATGAGTGTCGAATATTGTATATCAAACATCAATTATTGCCAGATTTTACATATATGATAATGCTTAATGCCATATTTTAATTGTATTTTTATTACAGAATGAAATCAGGAGCATGGATTGAAAAATGATATTAAAAGCAGGGATTTGATGCTCCGAAGTCACCAGAGCAAGGGATGGACTCTAGAGAACCAAGATCGACAGATTTATACACCAAGGATCTGAGGAAATCAAGCTGTTCACGTTAACGAGGCGCGAAATTGGTCCAAAATGTAAGATCACAGGGTTTCCGCCATTCGATTGACTCGAAACTTTATACATGGGATGAGGGCCATAAATTAACTGTAAATATTAAATTTCGGCCATTGAAATTATTAAGAAGTGGGCCAACGGACAAATTAGCCCCTTAATTCATTAAGTGGGGCCCACCTGATATCTGGAATTGCCTCAAAATTGTTCTTGACGGTTTAAATAAGATGAGAAACAATATGGACGGTGAAGATTTCTAAAAATCATCACAGTGGGTCCCATACATGGTGAATGTACACCTTGTACATACAAAGCCGGCCGTGCACTAGAAGCGCTGACGGGGTCAGTGCCTTCCAAAGCGCCAGCGCCTGATTGACTTCAAATCCAAAATGGCAACTGCCATTTCGAGCTGTCTGCGAACAGATGGCTGGGCCATTTTACGGTCAACTATGGGTCTCACACTTGCCCCATACAACTGATCTGAGCCGTCCACCGTATAGAGGGGTTTGAGAGCTTCAAACTCTAGCTTACCATTCATACCCATGCGTGCACATGTGTGCGATACAGGGGCCACAAAAGGACTTCCCTGCAATGTTCAAATCTGATCTTTTTGTGATTTCTTCTATGAGCCACGTCAAAGGATGTTCAAAACCATCCATTCTTGACTAAAATTTCATCTTGAATACAATGGATCGGGCGGATTTCCCTGAAAACACTTCTGTGAGCCCCACCGATCACGACAGTGGAGGAGTGCGAAAGGTTTCGTACATTCGTAAAAATCCAGTTTTTTAGGCAATTGTGGCCCACCATCTTTGATCATATGGCAGATCTGAACCGTCCATCATGTAGAGGGCTCAAAAATGTCCAAGGGACGTTGTTTCTTTGAAAAATGAGCAAGGAAAGTAGCGAGTTATGAAGCCCCAAAGTTTGCTGCGAAAAAGCTTTCGCTGCGCGAACGTTGCTGCGACAGCTGCACCATTGACTCCAGCAGTTATGAAAGGACTTGTGGGGCTAGGGAAGAGAGAGAAGAGGAGAGAAGAAAGAGGAGAGAGAGAGAGAGGAAGGAAGAAAGGAGATGTTCTTAACGTTTAAATATTATTTTTTCTTTTTTTTATTTTAAATTATGGATTGGTAATCTTGTAGCTGGGGCTGAGATGAAGCCCCTAATTTGAATAACTCTTGTCTATGTTAAATTTATTTTAATCTGATTGATTTGTTTCTTTCTCTAGTGTGCTTAACTGTAATTTTCATGCTTCTCCATTCTATGAGCTCGACCAAAGTATAGATATGGATATTGTTTGGAATCTTAACTAGGTGCTTGTGTCTAACCATGAACAGGTTTCCTATAGAGGAAGAAATAGGAATTTACATCTCTCCATACCTGACCATGATTGAAAGATGTGATCCATATGCTTTAAAGGATTATACATTCTGTGTGCCCGACCAAGGACATAGGGTGTGCTTTGTTTATTAAATTTATATCAATCTGAGTTAAGGTGAATCAACAGGTAAAATAAGGGTTAGGATAATTAGGGGTGGATTTGAAAGTCGTAGTCTTCTTCTTGATTGATTTTTTCTTATTGCTCTTGGTTATTTTTCATAGATTTGTGATAGTTTACTTAATAGTTTGCTTAACCATTTGTTGGATTAGTTAAGAAGAGTCGTAAATTTCGAATTGTGACAACCAGTCCTCTTGGGAACGATCTCGTAATACATACCATATCTACATCTGATTCGTATACTTGCGAGTTTAAAAATCATTTAAATTAGATTGGTTTAAATTAAAACATCAAAAATGTAGAACAACAATTAAATGGGTTCCTAAAGTTACTTGTCTTGTTGCTCACACCGCATTCAAGGCTTCTAACCAGTCAAAGTGGTACCTGGACAATGGTTGTTTAAGACACATGACAAAGTGACAAAGATATGTTCACCAACTACAAAGAAACTAATGGCTCAGTTACTTTTGGTGATAGAAGTAACCGCAAGATTATTGGCCAAGGTACCATACAGATTTCTAACCTTCCTCCTTTTGAAAACGTCTTATATGTTGAAAGTCTTAAGCACAATCTTTTAAGTATATCTCAAATCTATGATAATAAACATAGTGTTAAATTTACTAATTAAGGATGCGAGATTTCAAATGAGAAAGGTTCTGTGAAATTAAATGGTCGTAGAATGTCTGAAAATTTCTATATCATTGATGAGTTTTGCTCATCTACATTCTCATGTTAAATGATCCAAACTGATGAAATTAAATTATGACATAAGTTCCTTGTACATGTTAACTATCAAAATCTTTATAGACTAAGCAAAAGCGATCTTATTAGAGGTCTACCCAAACTAAAGAAAGTGGATAAAATATGCCGCACATGCCAAATTAGCAAACAAATAAGGAGTAGCCACAAGAAAGTGAACTCCTTTGCCACATCCAAACCCCTTGAACTTCTCTATATGGATCTTGTTGGACCAACTAGAATGGAGAGTAGAGGTGATAAGAAGTATTTTCTGGTGATTATTTATGACTTTACTAGATTTACTTGGGTAGCATTCATGAGAGAAAAATCTGAGACTCTCGATGAAATTAAAAAGACACTAAAATGAATTCAAACTGAAAAACAATTGAATGTTATCAAGATCAGATCATGGGACGAATTTCAAAAATAGTAATTTTGAGAAGTTCTGTAATGATCATGTCATATCACATGAGTTTTCAGCTCCTAAAACACCTCAACAAAATGGGCTTGTTGAAAGAAAAATAGAGTGCTACAAGAGATGGCTAATGTTATGCTAAATAGCATGAAGTTACCTAAAAATTTATGGGCTAAAGCTGTAAATACTACGTGTTATATTATAAACCATGTGTACATTAGAAAATATAAAGATAAAATAACTTATGAATTGTGGTTTAATAAGAAACCCACATTAAATACTTTCAAATATTTAGAAGTAAGTGCTTCATCTTATGTGACCGTGAAAATTTAGAAAAGTTTGAAGCCAAAAGTGATGAAGGGATATTCATAGGTTATACTCTGAATAGTCGAGCATATCGTGTTCTTTATAAGAGAACAGGTGCAATTCAGAAATCTATTAATGTTGTAATTGATGATCACCTGAACACACCTTCATCTAGTTCAGAAGATGATGAAGTCAATGTAATTGAGAAACCTTATTCCTCATCTAGTCCAGTGAATACTAAACTAAGATCAATCAAAGACCATCCTACTTATCTAATATTAGGCAATCGATTCACTAGTGTGTACTAGAAAATAATTAGAGAATGTTTGCAGCTATGTTTGCTTTACTTCTCAAGTTGAACCAGCCAATGTAAAAGAAGCACTTATGAAAATTGGATTGTTGCCATATAAGAAGAATTGAATCAATTTGTTAGGAATGATGTTTGGTATATATTCCAAGATCATCTAATAAACACATAATTGGAACCAAATGGATTTTTGAAAATAAATCTGATGAATTGAAAAATATAATAAAAAATAAGGCTAGAATGGTTGTACAAGGGTACACTTAAATAGGAGTTGATTATGATGAAACCTTTTCTTTAATAGCTCATCTTGAATCCATATCACTATAAAAAATACATTTATTAGTGGCATTTTTATCACAAGCGGCCACAACAAACTGCCACTATAGATGGAAATCAAGGGCATTTTTACGTGGTCGCCCGTTTATAAAACATGCCACCGCCCTTGATTTTAAATGAAAATAAAAAACCCAAAAGCTACGCCCGTGCGCCTTATCCCCAAATCCACTGTGCCTCTTCTTCTCCCACCTCTTTTCTCCCAAAATCCTCTCCCCTCTTCTCTCCTCCCTGTAATAACCCACCGAAATCTCTCTCTCTCTCTCTCTCTCTCTCTCTCTCTCTCTCTCTCTCTCTCTCTCTCTCTCTCTCCCTCCCTCTCCCTCCCTCTCCCTCTCCAACGTCTCTCGATATCCATTTTCCACTCTGTCCTTCTCACCGGAACATGCCAAAGTCGAAGAAGGCCCGCAAGAGGAAGAATGTGTTATGTTTTTTTTTTTTTTGTATATAAAAAAAAAAAATTAGAAATAAATTTCAAAAATAAAGTTATTTTTACAAAGTAAATAAATATATTAATTATGTAAAACTTTTCATAAATAGTATGAATAGCCTATCGGTAAGAGAGGGGGGGTTTTTGCTTATGCAACCAGGGTTCAAATCTCCTCGAGGACGGTGCGAAGCACCGTCCGTGCACGCGCGCGCGTGGCGTGGGCTGTAGGGCTGCTTGGGCGCTTTATTAGGCGCACTTAGCACTTCGCACGTTCGCATCGTCGCAAGGAGCTAAAAGAACTTAGTCTTTTTGGCACATGGTTCAAATTTTTTGGGTCATGGAATTGAACCCTGATGATTTATTATCTTTTGTTGATTAAGAGTAATTATGACATGATTGTACATGTGGCACCTATGCCATGTGTCGCTTATGTGGATACAGTTTTTCCTGTTGGATAACTGCTTCTGTCTGAATGGGTACAGAAATAACTGCCATAGGACAAAAGGTCATGTCCTTTCATGGAAGGCAATTATTTGCTGTGAATGGGTGTGGATTTCTTGAAGAGTCTCTTTAGCACCTCTTCAGGAAGAAATCCATAACCCTTCAATTGATATAAATCCTGGATGCTATAATGCAGATGAAGTAATTCTTATCCTTAAGATTATATCATCTTCTGAGTAATTACTCTCGATCTAATCTCTTACTGAATTTTTTCTGAACGTCTTACGGCATATCAGTGTTTAAACTAGAGATCTGTTCAACACTTAAATGTGCAAATTTTCGTGTTGAAAATCGGATTGAGAGTTCATTGTATCCTGAAGACAATTTGTAGATTTCCTTCATTTGCACTTGCTGGAAATTCCAGAAAAAGGGCAGCAAATCTGTCTTGAGAAATTGACTATTCAAGTCAAGCCTTGAACCCGATAAATCTGATCGTTTCGTTATCATTTTCTTCTATCCTCCGTTGTGTACAAAGAACTACAAATTCTAACATTCAAGACAGATTTTTTATCTTTTCACAATGGAGGCAATTCATTCAATTCAAGTTATGAACCAAGACTTTGTACGACTGGATCGTTTCGACGGTCAGTTCTTCTCAAGATGGCAACAGAAAATGTTTTTCTTTCTGACTACTCTCAAGTTATCCTACATTCTAGATGATGATCTGTCTTCTCTACCCGAGCCAAAGGAAGACGACTCAGTTCAAGTAAAGGAAGAACGAAAGAAAAGGAAGGAGGATGATTTTTTATGCAAAGGTCATATCCTAAACGCTCTCTCTAATTCAATCTATAATTCATACCGTAAAATATCCTCTGCTAAAGAACTGTGGACAAAATTGGATCAAAAATATAAAACTGAAGAAATCAGTACTCAGAAATTTCTGATCGACAATTACGTCCACTTCAAGTTTAAAAATGATCAGCCAATTCTCTCCCAAGTAGCCGAACTACAGAACTTGGTTGATGAATTGAAGATTGGTGGGATAGATCTACCAGAAGAATTCCTGGTCGGTGTAGTAATTGCAAAATTACCCTCATCATGGTTTGATTATAAAAAGAAACTGAAACATGATGAAAGGAAGTACACTCTTGAAGGACTTCAAAGACATCTTCGTATAGAAGAAGAGTCCAGAAATCGAGACAAGAAAGAAAATGCTTCGGAAAATCATTCCAAAGCAAATATAGTAGAAGATGACAAGCCAAAATCTCAAAACTCCAAATCTATTCCCCCAAAGAAAGATACAGAGTTTAAGAAAAAGGGAAAGAAAAAGGGCAAGTGTCACTTCTGCAATAAGCCTGGACACTATATAAAGGAATGTCGACACAGGAAGAAACAACTGAAAGCTCAGGCTAACATGATAGAGGACCAACTTGTTGCAATGGTTACTGAATCTAACACAGTAATATCCGATGGTGGTGGTGGCTAGATACTGGTGCAACCATTCATTTATCGAAGGACCGAAACATCTTCAAGACCTATGAAGGTATAACAACTGGACAAGAAGTGAAGATGGGTAATAATGTTCGTGCGAACGTTGTTGGAAAAGGAACAGTAGAGCTTCAGTTTACATCAGGCAAAAGACTGACACTAACAAATGTATTGCATGTACCTGACATGTCTAAAAATCTAGTGTCAGGCGATCTTCTCAATAAGAGAGGATTCAAAATAGTGATTGAGTCTGATAAGTTGGTTATCACCAAGAATGGTATGTTTGTAGGCAAAGGATATTCATGTAATGGATGATTAAACTAAATATTAATAATAATAATGATGTTTCCGTTTATATAGTGGATTCTGTATCTTTATGGCATGCTAGACTAGGTCATGTTAATTATCGTTCAATGAAAAGAATGATGATCCTAGGCCTTATACCAAATCATGAATTTCAACAAGAAGGGAAATGTGATGTGTGTGCCCATTCTAAAATAACCAGAAAACCATTTGGGACTGGCATGAGAAAATCACAACCCTTGGAGTTGATTCATTCTGATATCTGTGATTTAAATAATACCTTAACTCGTGGAGAAAAAAGGTATTTTATCACATTTATCGATGACTTCACTAGATTTTCCTATGTATACTTGATAAAATCTAAAGATGAAGCTTTTGAAAAGTTTAAACTTTATAAGGCCGAAGTGAAAAATCAGTTGAATGTAAAAATTAAAGCCCTCAGAAGTGATAGAGGGGGTGAGTACTCTTCTAATGAATTCAACGACTTCTGTGAATCAAATGGTATAATCCATGAATTTACAGCACCTTATACACCTCAGCAAAATGGCCTAGCGGAACGCAAAAATAGGACATTAGTTGAGATGATCAACTGTATGATATTAAATTCTGGATTACCTTTGAATTTGTGGGGGGAAGCATTGTTAACAGCAAACCGTATTCTAAATACTATCCCACACAAATTCAAAGGTAATCCAGAATTTAATATCATACAGTTGATCATCTCAACTAATGTCCTATTTTTGCGTTCCGCTAGGCCATTTTGCTGAGGTGTATAAGGTGCCGTAAATTCATGGATTATACCATTTGATTCACAGAAGTCGTTGAATTCATTAGAAGAGTACTCACCCCCTCTATCACTTCTGAGGGCTTTAATTTTTACATTCAACCGATTTTCCACTTCGGCCTTATAAAGTTTAAACTTTTCAAAGGCTTCATCTTTAGATTTTATCAAGTATACATAGGAAAATCTAGTGAAGTCATCGATAAATGTGATAAAATACCTTTTTCCTCCACGAGTTAAGGTATTATTTAAATCACAGATATCAGAATGAATCAACTCCAAGGGTTGTGATTTTCTCATGCCAGTCCCAAATGGTTTTCTGGTTATTTTAGAATGGGCACACACATCACATTTCCCTTCTTGTTGAAATTCATGATTTGGTATAAGGCCTAGGATCATCATTCTTTTCATTGAACGATAATTAACATGACCTAGTCTAGTATGCCATAAAGATACAGAATCCACTATATAAACGGAAACATCATTATTATTATTAATATTTAGTTTAATCATACCATTACATGAATATCCTTTGCCTACAAACATACCATTCTTGGTGATAACCAACTTATCAGACTCAATCACTATTTTGAATCCTCTCTTATTGAGAAGATCGCCTGACACTAGATTTTTAGACATGTCAGGTACATGCAATACATTTGTTAGTGTCAGTCTTTTGCCTGATGTAAACTGAAGCTCTACTGTTCCTTTTCCAACAACGTTCGCACGAACATTATTACCCATCTTCACTTCTTGTCCAGTTTTTATACCTTCATAGGTCTTGAAGATGTTTCGGTCCTTCGATAAATGAATGGTTGCACCAGTATCTAGCCACCATCCACCATCGGATATTACTGTGTTAGCTTCAGTAACCATTGCAACAAGTTGGTCCTCTGTCATGTTAGCCTGAGCTTTCAGTTGTTTCTTCCTGTGTCGACATTCCTTTACATAGTGTCCAGGCTTATTGCAGAAGTGACACTTGCCCTTTTTCTAAAAAT
The DNA here is from genome assembly GCA_037074715.1 of Magnolia kwangsiensis. Lineage (NCBI taxonomy): Eukaryota > Viridiplantae > Streptophyta > Magnoliopsida > Magnoliales > Magnoliaceae > Magnolia > Magnolia kwangsiensis. Next base: position 79,977,726 of record CM073578.1, read on the forward strand.
TTGAACCATGTGCCAAAAAGACTAAGTTCTTTTAGCTCCTTGCGACGATGCGAACGTGCGAAGTGCTAAGTGCGCCTAATAAAGCGCCAAAAAGCGCCCAAGCAGCCCTACAGCCCACGCCACGCGCGCGCGTGCGCGGACGGTGCTTCGCACCATCCTCGAGGAGATTTGAACCCTGGTTGCATAAGCAAAAACCCCCCCTCTCTTACCGATAGGCTATTCATACTATTTATGAAAAGTTTTAAATAATTAATATATTTATTTACTTTGTAAAAATAACTTTATTTTTGAAATTTATTTCTATTTTTTTTTTTTTTATATATACAAAAAAAAAAAAAAAACATAACAATCCCCCACAATTTCAAAAATAAAATCAGATTCTGAAACGAATGGCATATCAGTATAAATAGGTGCATAAGTAAAGGTATCTTTTGGATTTGAACCTTTACATTAGTGTATACGTATCAAAGTTATGCCAGGTACTTAGTGACCCATTAGTCTTGAACTAAGGACCTTATATGACTCGCCGGACACATAACACACATCTATTCATATATAACTGGAGATCTAAAAGTTCGCACATTTCTGGCCTTGTGCGTATCCCTATTTCATGAGTATTCTAGAGACGATCCCAATCTCTTCAAAAGCGGCCTCACTTTTCTACCCATATAGGTAGATCTATCAAAGATGATTCTGCTTCATCTCAGCAAAGTCTGCTTATAGATCTATTAAGAGTTAGTACTCACCCTCTTATGAAATGCAGAAACCAAACACTAGACTTTTAGGAATGAGACTCTGTTTTTCTTTTTCTAGTGTATGTTTCAGTCACATACTTGATTTGTTTGTCCCTTTGAACTTAGCCTATATTTCAAAACATAGGTAGGGTTGCCATCAAGAGTGAAAGTTACATCTTTATGGATCTTAGTCCCATTCCTTTAGTGGTTCTTCTTATTTGATCTTTTGATAAACCTTTTGTTAAGGGATCTGCTAAGTTCATGATGGATTTAACATATTCCACTGTGATTACTCCATCTCTGAGCAATCCTTTAACAAAGTTATGCCTTAGACCTACATTTCTAGACTTACCATTATAAGTCTTACTCATTGCACGACAAAGAGTAGCCTGACTATCACAAAAGATAGATATGGCAGGAGTAGGTTTTGGCCAATACGTGATTTCCAACAATAGGTATCTTAGCCATTCACCTTCTTTACAAGCAGCACCAAGTGCAATGAACTCACTCTCCATTGTAGAGTGAGATATGCACGTTTGTTTCTTAGATGCCCATGATATTGCTCCTCCTCCAAGAGTGAATATCCAGCCACTTGTAGATTTAGATTCTATGTTATCTGCATTCCAGCTTGCATCGCTGTACCCTTCAAGTACAGCGGGATATGATTTATAATGCAGTCCATAGTCTATGGTTCCTCTTAGATACTTTAAAACTCTCGAAATCGCATTCCAGTGTACTTGTCCTGGATTACTGGTATACCTACTTAGCATTCCTACTGTGAATGCTATATCGGGTCTAGTGCAATTCATTGCATACATTAAACTCCCAATAGCACTCGCATATTCTTGTTGTGCTTTACATCTACCAGTATTTTTAACCAATTTAATACTTGGATCAAATGGGGTTGAAACCGGTTTACTATCATAATGATTAAACTTCTTTAACACTTTCTCTAGGTAATGAGATTGTGTTAAGGCTATTCCATCATTAAGATTAAAAATCTTAATACCTAATATTACATCGGCTTTGCCCATATCCTTCATGTCGAAGTTGGTACTTAGAAACTTTTTAGTTTCTTTCACACAGTCCTCATTTGGTCTAAATATTAGCATATCATCTACGTATAGGCAGATAATGATTTGACCTTTAATATATATGCACTTATCTGCTTGGTTTACTCTAAAACCATTAGATTGTACTACTTGATCAAACTTCTCATGCCATTGTTTAGGAGCTTGCTTGAGCCTATAGAGAGATTTGACCAGTTTACACACTTTCTTCTCTTGCCCGGGTTGAATAAACCCTTCAGGTTGTTCCATATAGACTTTCTCATCTAGATCACCATTTAAGAATGCCGTTTTGACATCCATTTGATGGATTACTAGGTGGTGAATTGCTGCAAGAGCAATTAAAGTTCTAATGGTAGATATTCGAGCAACAGGAGCATATGTATCGAAAAAATCGATACCTTCCTTTTGTCTAAATCCTTTGGCTACCAATCGAGCTTTAAACTTATTTATGGTTCCATCAAGATTGAACTTTCTTTTAAAAATCCACTTACATCCTATAGGCTTTGAACCTGGTGGAAGATCGACCAAACACCATGTGTTATTGGAGACTATGGAATCCATTTCATCATCGATGGCTTCCCTCCAAAATTGTACGTCAGGAGATGAGAGAGCTTCACTAAGTGTTGATGGATCACTTTCAATACTTAGTGGTAGAGTAATCTCCTTTCTTATTTCATTTCTATCCCCTTCTATAAGAAACATGTAGAAATCTGGGCCAAAAGATGTTTCTTTTCTTGCCCTTTTCGATCTCCTTGGTTCATTTCCTTCTGGATGAGTGTTAGATTTATCATGAAAGTTGTTAGGCTCTACGTTCATTGGTTCTATAATATTTTCATCAACCTGCCTTTTTGTATGATTATTCATATAGTATTTGTATACTGTATTTTCAAAAAATATAGCATCTCTAGACTCTATAATCATGTTTTTGTCGGCAAACGAAGTTTGTTCTAGAACCAAGAATCTATATACGGGACTATGATTCCCATAACCCACAAAAGCACACCTGATTCCTCTAGGACCTAACTTTACTATCTTGGAATCAATAATCCTGACTTCTGCTATACTTCCCCACATTTTGAAGTAATGAAGATATGGTTTCTTCTTTTTCCATAATTCATATGGGGAGATATCCAATTTTTTGTGTGGGATAGCATTTAGAATACGGTTTGCTGTTAACAATGCTTCCCCCCACAAATTCAAAGGTAATCCAGAATTTAATATCATACAGTTGATCATCTCAACTAATGTCCTATTTTTGCGTTCCGCTAGGCCATTTTGCTGAGGTGTATAAGGTGCCGTAAATTCATGGATTATACCATTTGATTCACAGAAGTCGTTGAATTCATTAGAAGAGTACTCACCCCCTCTATCACTTCTGAGGGCTTTAATATGGAAAAAGAAGAAACCATATCTTCATTACTTCAAAGTGTGGGGAAGTATAGCAGAAGTCAGGATTATTGATTCCAAGATAGTAAAGTTAGGTCCTAGAGGAATCAGGTGTGCTTTTGTGGGTTATGGGAATCATAGTCCCGTATATAGATTCTTGGTTCTAGAACAAACTTCGTATGCCGACAAAAACATGATTATAGAGTCTAGAGATGCTATATTTTTTGAAAATACAGTATACAAATACTATATGAATAATCATACAAAAAGGCAGGTTGATGAAAATATTATAGAACCAATGAACGTAGAGCCTAACAACTTTCATGATAAATCTAACACTCATCCAGAAGGAAATGAACCAAGGAGATCGAAAAGGGCAAGAAAAGAAACATCTTTTGGCCCAGATTTCTACATGTTTCTTATAGAAGGGGATAGAAATGAAATAAGAAAGGAGATTACTCTACCACTAAGTATTGAAAGTGATCCATCAACACTTAGTGAAGCTCTCTCATCTCCTGACGTACAATTTTGGAGGGAAGCCATCGATGATGAAATGGATTCCATAGTCTCCAATAACACATGGTGTTTGGTCGATCTTCCACCAGGTTCAAAGCCTATAGGATGTAAGTGGATTTTTAAAAGAAAGTTCAATCCTGATGGAACCATAAATAAGTTTAAAGCTCGATTGGTAGCCAAAGGATTTAGACAAAAGGAAGGTATCGATTTTTTCGATACATATGCTCCTGTTGCTCGAATATCTACCATTAGAACTTTAATTGCTCTTGCAGCAATTCACCACCTAGTAATCCATCAAATGGATGTCAAAACGGCATTCTTAAATGGTGATCTAGATGAGGAAGTCTATATGGAACAACCTGAAGGGTTTATTCAACCCGGGCAAGAGAAGAAAGTGTGTAAACTGGTCAAATCTCTCTATGGGCTCAAGCAAGCTCCTAAACAATGGCATGAGAAGTTTGATCAAGTAGTACAATCTAATGGTTTTAGAGTAAACCAAGCAGATAAGTGCATATATATTAAAGGTCAAATCATTATCTGCCTATACGTAGATGATATGCTAATATTTAGACCAAATGAGGACTGTGTGAAAGAAACTAAAAAGTTTCTAAGTACCAACTTCGACATGAAGGATATGGGCAAAGCCGATGTAATATTAGGTATTAAGATTTTTAATCTTAATGATGGAATAGCCTTAACACAATCTCATTACCTAGAGAAAGTGTTAAAGAAGTTTAATCATTATGATAGTAAACCGGTTTCAACCCCATTTGATCCAAGTATTAAATTGGTTAAAAATACTGGTAGATGTAAAGCACAACAAGAATATGCGAGTGCTATTGGGAGTTTAATGTATGCAATGAATTGCACTAGACCCGATATAGCATTCACAGTAGGAATGCTAAGTAGGTATACCAGTAATCCAGGACAAGTACACTGGAATGCGATTTCGAGAGTTTTAAAGTATCTAAGAGGAACCATAGACTATGGACTGCATTATAAATCATATCCCGCTGTACTTGAAGGGTACAGCGATGCAAGCTGGAATGCAGATAACATAGAATCTAAATCTACAAGTGGCTGGATATTCACTCTTGGAGGAGGAGCAATATCATGGGCATCTAAGAAACAAACGTGCATATCTCACTCTACAATGGAGAGTGAGTTCATTGCACTTGGTGCTGCTTGTAAAGAAGGTGAATGGCTAAGATACCTATTGTTGGAAATCACGTATTGGCCAAAACCTACTCCTGCCATATCTATCTTTTGTGATAGTCAGGCTACTCTTTGTCGTGCAATGAGTAAGACTTATAATGGTAAGTCTAGAAATGTAGGTCTAAGGCATAACTTTGTTAAAGGATTGCTCAGAGATGGAGTAATCACAGTGGAATATGTTAAATCCATCATGAACTTAGCAGATCCCTTAACAAAAGGTTTATCAAAAGATCAAATAAGAAGAACCACTAAAGGAATGGGACTAAGATCCATAAAGATGTAACTTTCACTCTTGATGGCAACCCTACCTATGTTTTGAAATATAGGCTAGGTTCAAAGGGACAAACAAATCAAGTATGTGACTGAAACATACACTAGAAAAAGAAAAACAGAGTCTCATTCCTAAAAGTCTAGTGTTTGGTTTCTGCATTTCATAAGAGGGTGAGTACTAACTCTTAATAGATCTATAAGCAGACTTTGCTGAGATGAAGCAGAATCATCTTTGATAGATCTACCTATATGGGTAGAAAAGTGAGGCCGCTTTTGAAGAGATTGGGATCGTCTCCAGAATACTCATGAAATAGGGATACGCACAAGGCCAGAAATGTGCGAACTTTTAGATCTCCAGTTATATATGAATAGATGTGTGTTATGTGTCCGGCGAGTCATATAAGGTCCTTAGTTCAAGACTAATGGGTCACTAAGTACCTAGCATAACTTTGATACGTATACACTAATGTAAAGGTTCAAATCCAAAAGATACCTTTACTTATGCACCTATTTATACTGATATGCCATTCGTTTCAGAATCTGATTTTATTTTTGAAATTGTGGGGGATTGTTATGTTTTTTTTTTTTTGTATATAAAAAAAAAAAAAATTAGAAATAAATTTCAAAAATAAAGTTATTTTTACAAAGTAAATAAATATATTAATTATTTAAAACTTTTCATAAATAGTATGAATAGCCTATCGGTAAGAGAGGGGGGGTTTTTGCTTATGCAACCAGGGTTCGCACTGTCCGCGCACGCGCGCGCGTGGCGTGGGCTGTAGGGCTGCTTGGGCGCTTTATTAGGCGCACTTAGCACTTCGCACGTTCGCATCGTCGCAAGGAGCTAAAAGAACTTAGTCTTTTTGGCACATGGTTCAAATTTTTTGGGTCATGGAATTGAACCCTGATGATTTATTATCTTTTGTTGATTAAGAGTAATTATGACATGATTGTACATGTGGCACCTATGCCATGTGTCGCTTATGTGGATACAGTTTTTCCTGTTGGATAACTGCTTCTGTCTGAATGGGTACAGAAATAACTGTCATAGGACAAAAGGTCATGTCCTTTCATGGAAGGCAATTATTTGCTGTGAATGGGTGTGGATTTCTTGAAGAGTCTCTTTAGCACCTCTTCAGGAAGAAATCCATAACCCTTCAATTGATATAAATCCTGGATGCTATAATGCAGATGAAGTAATTCTTATCCTTAAGATTATATCATCTTCTGAGCAATTACTCTCGATCTAATCTCTTACTGAATTTTTTCTGAACGTCTTACGGCATATCAGTGTTTAAACTAGAGATCTGTTCAACACTTAAATGTGCAAATTTTCGTGTTGAAAATCGGATTGAGAGTTCATTGTATCCTGAAGACAATTTGCAGATTTCCTTCATTTGCACTTGCTGGAAATTCCAGAAAAAGGGCAGCAAATCTGTCTTGAGAAATTGACTATTCAAGTCAAGCCTTGAACCCGATAAATCTGATCGTTTCGTTATCATTTTCTTCTATCCTCCGTTGTGTACAAAGAACTACAAATTCTAACAGAATGCTGATCTCTTAGCCGTGCCTTCCTTGTCGTAACATGCCTCTCTCTCTAGATCACCTAATCCATGGAAGCCATAGCTCGAGAATCCATAGCTGCTGTTGTCTCAACCATTGGACCGCCAATGCAACTTCTTGCATTGCTGGTCCCAAGCCTGGGTAAAGGAGGAAGGAAAAGGGCGTAAGATTTTTTTTTCTCTCTCTCAATCTCACTCACTAGTTTCTAATTGTAAGAATTACTCACCTGCCGCAGGATGGGATCTGCTTCTTGGAACAATTGCAGAATTTTATGTTTTCATAGTTCCATACACAAAGGTCAAAGAGAGCTTCAATGTCTAGGTGCTATTTTAACAGAAACATTTCTATTTGTGCCTTTTACCTACTATGTATGGACACTTTGTTAATCTCAATCTGTAGAAATGTTACGTTCAAAAAACCCTCATTAGATTTTACTTTGCTTTTTTTTCCGTTGATTTTTTGTTAGACTAGTATTGTTCTTTTCAATTTTCAAGTTCTCAATCATCCTAGTTGTTCTCGTTGCTAGTGTTCTTCTTTTTTAAGGATTTGTGATACTCCTGAAGAGTATGGTGGATCGTACTCATGCATAGGCCCACTATGTTCACGTGAACCTGTACCTTCTGAATCATACATCTCTCTGTGGATGGGGTGTATCCCAAAAATCACCATGATTGAATCTTCCTAAATCTACGATTGGTGGCCACTGAATGGACATTTGAAATGATGAATGGGTCGAGGGTCCAAATAAAATGGTTAGGACTGACCAGTTATGGAAGATGCATCTTAAACGTTCCTAGTTGGTGCACATGTATGCATTGGGCATGTGCATGACTGTAGTCCGCCAACATGTTCCTTTACTGTTTGAATATATAGGTACATACCAACATCTTTCCTCTAAAAAAAATATTATTTTACTTTTAACCATTTCATCGCATCATAATTGTTATTGTTTTTGTTGTTAACACCATACAATTTTACTTCTAGCTCATGTAGATTTTGTTCAAATCCGACCCTATGACTAACTTATTTATTTCGTGCTGTTATCTTCTCGGGTTGCCGCTATTAAGGTAATGCATGATGTTATTTATCTTCGCCATCATCTAGAGAAGGCAAGTTCATTCCCATCACCTTTTGGTCCATTGTATGAACTCATTATAATGGATATTTGGTTCCTAGAGAGTCAAGATTTCATCAATGGCATTTGCTAGCAATATTCATTGCCTATCATAGTACGACCATTTGGATTTTCTGGGAATCATTTAACGTACTTTCATTGGTAAGATATTTGCTTTATAGATGCAAATGTATGTATTTGTATGTTTCTCTTTCAATGATATTTGAGTGCCTTTTGCTGAAGGACACAAAAGGCAATTGTGCCCTGTTTCAATGGCAAAAATACATCCAATTTAGAAACTATGGAGGCCCCACTCTATACTAGGTGGAAAGCAGAAAGTCCATCAAACTGGCTTCAAATGACAAGTGAGCTCATTTATCAAAAAAGAAATGAGCATGTTAGCCCTTTGGCCAATGGCCATCCTATTCAATACAAATATAGTAACTTCTCCAAACACATACTTATAGTTTGTATCATTCAAAATAAGAGATTTTTTTCATTGAGCTTTCCCTGCAACTTATGAGTTTTAGATTCTTTCTTAGGCCTGTTGATTATGATTCTCAGAGAGGGAGGGAGGGAGGCTACTTGCATAATAAATTTGAATGCTCCTACCTTAATCATCTAAAATTGTCAGGCTTGTAACAGGCAGTGGGTAAAATCTGAACTGTGGGTTAAGAAGTACAAAGAACTGTGCCAATGAACACACCATGATCCATATCTCAAGTGATAGACCGAGTGAAGATACCTTGTTTCAACACTGAGGTCTTGGTATTGATTGCCTAATGGGGGTGGCTAACAGTAGAGTGTGTACTGACAGTGGGGTGTGTACTAACAAGCTAACCCAAAAAAAACACTTGTGCCAATGAACTAAATACCCTCTTCTATGCTCAAAATTACTTCCAATGTCCTTTTAAAACCCAAGGTTCACGAGTCATGACTCTCAGAGGGGTAATTGCATTAGTCAAAATTGTCCAAAGCTACTCGTACTATATATAGTAGAGATATAGAGATGTTTGTTAGTTATGCCAGTTGGGCAGTAAATTTAGTGCACGATCTCATGAAAAGTAGTTTAACATGATTTTACATGTACAGACTTGAGAAGTGACCAATCTTGGTTTTACCCTTACTCTGCCAACGTACTTGAATATATTGGTTGCATTTGTTCTACCATAGATCTGGTTGTTTTTGTTTTGAGAAAATTAAATGAGCCAATGTCTTGAGAGAGTTGAGTTGATGTCCTTTTATTTTGGTTCATTAATTATGGGATTGAGCTTTTGTATGGTTGCAATCACTCAATCACTTAATAATGTCTCCCTTGTAGGTTCCATTCTTGTTTTGACTTTGGCATCACCATTTACATTAGCCGTGCATTTGCAAAATTTGCCAAAGCTTTATAATCTTTTTACAGGTTGGTTCTTTAGATCCTGGCAAACTCATTATTATTATTTTTTCACAGTTCTGTGTTCTCAACGTATCAAAAAGAATGTTTCTGTATGCTTGTATTCAAAACTCAGAAATGAAAGATCATTTTTCTTCCATGTGGACTATGCTAAAATCTGTTTACATCTTGTAGTTTTGGTTGGAACTTGGAATAAAGTTCTCTCTGGGAGAATCTTCCAGATCCTTTCATTATGCCAATGTTGTTTGGAAACTTGCTTCCATTGAATATTGCTGCTACCTTCAAGAGTAGATGTTTTGCTACAATGCAATTCAATTATACTGTCATTCTGATGGCATTAGGTTCTTGGGTCATAATTTAAAGATCAGCATGACTTATTATTTATTAAACATAATTGGTAAACACTATAGTTTGGTGGTCCAGAATGTTGATCTGATGACCCCACCAAGGATCGGATGCCTAATGATCTGCAGAGTGGAAGGTCCTAACCCTTCAGTCAGTGACTTAAAAAATCACCTGTTGAGGAAAAACGTAGCAACAGTCAGGAGAAAAGCCGGAGAACATTAGACATTCCATCTTCCGAAACCAACACTTTGGATATTATTTGACATACAATAATCTTTATTTGGCTATTATGGATCTGCAGAATGGATGAATAGGATCATCAAGCTTCATTATGAGTCGGTATTTTGTAAGAATTAGTAAGTATAGATTTTTATTTTTTTATTTTTTTCCTCTCTTCTTCTTTTCTATCATAAATATGTAAAACAAGTGTTGAAAGGAAAATGCTATTTTTCTTACTCCATCTTCCTTGTAAGAATACAACCATAATATAAACTTTTTACTTTTCCCATAGCATAAGCTTTTTACTTTTTGGTTAGTTGTTTGCTTGTACTTTGCTTACTTACACTGCTATGACAGAAACTAGCAAACTGATGTAGAACATGGCACAGATACATTCCTGGCATGGTTGGACCAAAAGAAGGTGGACCGCAAATTGATCATAATTTAATCTTTTTTCCTTATAAATGATTTTGCTAACTCCTACAAAACAGTGAGCCCACAACAGATGTTGCACCCATGGGCTTAGTTATTTCCTAAAATCAGCCCACAGGTAGCCCATTTAGTAGTAAAGCCTTCAATTAAATGCCCAAGCATGCCCATTAAAGTAAAAAATGGGCCTGTTTCATTGATCAGGCTAGACCTTAATATAAAATTTTTGCAAAACTTGTGCCTAGGCCAATCCCTTCATCAGTTAGGCCTCAAATCCAGCTTCAACCCACGGGCTTCTATTATAGGCCAGAGCCCATCCCATATCATGCTGGGACCCTAAACCCAACAGACCAACTTGTCCTATTGCTAGCCTTAAAGACAAGATAGACTTTATTTCTAAATGTAATGGGTTTATATTGATGGCCTCTGTAGGATCATCGATAAGCATTTGAAGGCATTGGCACCAAGGCATTTAGAGACCAAGTTCATCAAGATGGATGTTGAGGTTTGTTCAAATATTCCTATTCTTATTTCACTTGAGTCAATTGATCATTCTTTGTAATGTCCGGTCAAAAGAAATGGTTTCTTGTTTGATAGTTTGACCCATCGTTGGTATAGTTGGGGCAGCTTTTTTCTAAAATTTACTCTAGTTTCCAGTTTTGGACTAGTGGTTCCCATGGTCAAGTGATCATGGAGCCACCATGAATGCACTGTCTCTCCTCGGAGGAAAATGCTATTATTTTGAGTTGTGGCTTAAAAAATAGCTAGTTAGAAGATAGATACAGTAATAACCTACATTCAATTGATGGAAGGTTAGTTTTCAGTGGTATAAACCGAATTTCATGATGTTTGGTGCAACCAACTACACCCTAAGTTTACATATGTACACATGAGCTGTAGTTCTTATGTGATTTAAAGATGATTTTATGAAGATTGTCTTCTTTTATTGCTTTAGTATTTCATCATCATCATTGTCATTGCCTCATGTCATTGTCATTGTCATTGTTATCATCTACTTCTCAGCTATTTGGAGTTAGCTTCAACTTAGTCATCATCAGCATCGCCTTGTCTCAACTATTCAGATTTGCATTATAAATCTTACTCAGCTAGAAAAATTGAAACAGGGGAGCTTTACAATTGGATTGTGCAGGGTTAGGCTGCATTAGAAGAAAAGGCTGATCTATTTGGCCTGAAGCATGTCTGTAAGGGCTGGGAAGTGGACGATGCCCTCAGATTCTAATGATCTCTCCTACCTTGCAAAGCATCATAATCCATGGTTGAAATTCCATTGTGTAAGACCTTTTGCAATAGGTTTAGAGAAGTGGACGATGCCCTCAGATTCTAATCCATGGTGAACAGTTTGATCTCTAGCTTTTATTCTTTTATTCTTTTTTCTTTTCTTTTCTTTTCTTGAAAGCATTGATTTGTAATGCAGCATTCTCATTTGTTGTAGCACACTATTATGCCTCTTCAGCACCTCGTAAGCTTTGGTCTTAACCATGTCAGCCGAGCTTTCGAATTTCAAGTATGTAAACTTATAACTTAACAAAGCAATGTACCCTTAAATCCATATATGTAGGATCTGTGATGGGACCGTGCACATATGTATCTGCAATTTGTCTCTTGTCATCATCATCATCTCAATTTTCTTCAATTTGTGGTTGGGTTTCAAATGATATATTGGCAAAAGTTCTACAGTTGGTTGTCCACTAGACGTCAACCCTCTCTTTTACTGAACTTGCCATGACAGAGGCTAACATTGACACCACTCACATGCAAGCATGATTCCACCAATATTGACCCCCAAGCCAACTATCAGATGCACACCCCAAAGGGTGAGCAAGCAGAGTTATTGGGGTGTAGTTTCAGAATTATGGTTCCATAAAATAACATGGAACTCAACATTACATGATTACGAACACGTTTAACATAACATCACGGTTAGGCCCCACACTGCACCTGAGCAAAGTTTTACACTGTACCCACGGAGGGGCATTTATGAGCAGTTGATGTCTAGAGAGTGTAGTGACAGATAGAGCTAAGCATGAACTACATCCAGTCTTTTGTCTTGTGTTGAAATATGTTTGATGTTTTCTTTTTATTGTAGGCTAATGCTTTTTAAAGAAGCTTGGCTATGCCTCGCCACTTTGAGCAGGCCTAGTGAAATTGTAGGTGACTGATTCTCGTGCTTGTCACATCCAAGATCTGTTATTATTCTAAGTTTCTGTGAAAGAGTTGTGGTTAGTGATGGGATAAATGCTATAGGCCCTTCTTTTGGGGTGAGGAATATATGCTACCATGTGAAAAAAGCAGAGAAGAAATGGTTGAGTAGGCTGTAAAAGCAGGAAGGCAAGCCTCCTGTGTTTTTAAAAGTAGACTGGGACAAATGGGTCGATGAAGATGAAGAGTAAGAACACAAATGTAACTTGGCCACTCCTTTTTCATCTTGAACACTTACCTTTTTATGTATTTTTTTGTATGCCGGGTTGCATTTTTATTCATTTTTTTGTGCTAAATATCTAATTATTTCTGTGTGTCCCAGTTGGAGATGACATGGACTTCGGTGGCATGGATTTCTCGGTATGTAGCCAAGTCTGCTTGTGAAAAGACACAAGAATGTTCAATTATACAAGTGAAGCTTTTGTTTGATGAGTTTTTCTAATCCCACGGTCACTTCTATACATGGATGAGTAAGTAGGGCATCAGGTTTCTCTCCCTATTTAAAAATTACATGATGTTATTCATCAAGTCATTAGGTGGGCCACACATGTATGTTGAACATGAATCATTTGTAGTTTTTTGAAGCTGTGTTGTTTTCAAACATGTATAGATACCTGATGAATTGACCATCCAGATTTTGAGATAGGTTGTTTACTCAGTGGGGATGGTCCGCCTGATGCACAACTCCCTAAGCTGGCATATGTGGCCACATGTAGAGGTGCTTGTGGACTTGATAAAGCTCTCTCTCTCTCTCTCTTTCATAGTTATCAAAGTGTTTGTTGTGGCATGATGCTTTTTTTTTTTTTAATTATTTTTTTTAGTGTTCCTATAAAATAGTCATGGGCAGCTATGCTCCCCATGTTGCGTTCTCACTCCAAAATAGGCACCATACCACTGCTGTAGTATATGTAACTATTTAGAAAATCATGCATCCTTGTAGGAACTGAAAGACAGAGCAATATAGTTTAATATGTATATACTGTGCATGTGTATTTTTCTTCCATCCTTGTAGGTACTGAAAAATAGAGCAATATAGTTTAATATGTATATACTATGCATGTGTATTTTATCATGCCTGAGTGACATTCATTGGATACAACCATGGTGGGGATCTCAAAGAGCTAAAATGTGATTTTGTGCATGCTAGTTGGCTTAAATCTAGTTATTTATATTGTGAGAAAGGATATGAATCTTAGCAACTTTATTTTTTCCCTTAGAAATCAAGAGAACCACTGTTCTTATACATGCAGCAACACATATAGGAGATCCACTGTTCATCTCTTGTATTGTGCAGTAGATGGCTCTATCTCAAAAGATGATACCTATCAGATTATTGGTTGACTTCTTTTTAGCCACCCACATGGAATCCTCTAGCACCATATATCTTGCCAAAGTCAAACTTTTTTCCTGTTTCCCCAGAAAACTTTAATGAACTTTTTAAAGAGATTTACAAATCGAGCCTTTTATCCTACTATATGCAGGTAGCCATACCTGATGCAAGTATTCTGACGAATGATGTGAATGGTCATCATGTCATGTTGTATTGCTTCAAAAACCTTAAAGAACATACTAAGGTAATTTCTGATGAAGTTTATCTGAATTATAACTATTTCTTTGGTAGAATTTTTTAATATCTACCAATAGTATTTCTTTTCCTTGAGTAATAGGTGTTCCATATATGCATTACTTGATATTTGTTAGTCTTGTTACCAAACAGGGGCTTGTCACACTAGTTTTGTATATTGATAAATATTTTTAATTGAAAACATTTGAAGTTATCTACCTTGTAGTTTGAAGACTTGCTTTAATGATCCAAATAAGAGTCTGTTGAATTTTGGGCCGAGTTACTCTTGTCTAGTTCACTATCTTTTCATCTCTATTCTCATTTTAGTTTTTATGAAATCAGATTATTGGGTAATCCAAATTCTTGTCATTCAGTCATAGGGTTTTGATAGTTATGCAAATAGAGATTTGATAGTCAGACCAATGGAGATTTGATTGTAGGACAGCAGTTATAGAAAATGATTAGTCAAAACTAATAGGAATTTGTGTGAAAGGATTAGTAAAGAATCAATAGGAACTTTTATTATCAGCACTTTTAGCGGTGCTTTTTACAGATTTTACCGGCATTTTTAATCTCTTGTTGGCACTTGTTGCAGCTTTTATCGGTGTTTGTTGCAACTTTTACTAGCACTTGTTACAAATTTTACCTGCATTTTTCATAGCTTTTATCGGCGCTCCGTACAGTTTTTACATGCGCTTTTATAGTTTTTACCAGTAGTCAATAGAAGCACCAGTAAAGGATAATAAGTTCTGGTAAAAGTTCAACTATTAGCGACGGCCATAAAAAAATGCCGGTAAAAGATACAGTGACGCCCCCCTTTAGTGGCACGTGTCTGACAACTGGTAATTCTTATACCGATGGTTTTTGGGACTTTTAGAGGCATTTTTGGCCACCAGTAACAGCTATTTTTCTTGTAGTGTATATCAAATGGATGTTAAAAGTTCTTTCTTAAATGGTGATCTATATGAAGAGGTCTATGTTGAACAACCTAAGGGATTTGAGGACCTTAAACACTTTAATCATGTATATCAACTTAAAAAGACACTTTACGGTCTGAAATAAGCTCCCAGGGCATGGTATGAGAAGCTGACTAAGTTCTTACTTAGTCACAATTTTGTTATGGGAAGCATTGATAAAACCCTATTTGTTAAAAAATATAATGAACACATACTAATTGTACAGATATATGTTGATGATATTATCTATGGTTCTACATGCACTAACATGTCTGTTGAGTTGGCAAAGCTTATGAAATCCAAGTTCGAGATGAGTATGGTGGGAGAATTAAACTACTTTCTAGGCTTATAGGTTAAATAGTTAGAAGATGATATCTTCATTTCTCAAACCAAGTACACTTTAAATTTGGTTTAGAAATTTGGATTGGAAAATGGTAAGAAATTTGATACTCCTATGAGTACAACTCTCAAGCTTTCAAAGGATGAAACAGGTAAAAGTATAGATTCTCTGTTATATCATAGCATGATTGGGTCTCTTATACTTAACTACAAGTAGACCAGATATTGTATTCAGTGTGGGTATTTGTGCTAGATATCAATCAGATCCAAAAGAATCACATCTTACTACTGTCAGATCAATTATTAGATATGTCGCAAGTACTGCTAATTTAGGCCTTTGCTATCCGCATGATATAAATATTCAATTAGTTGGATATACAGATGTTGACTGGGTAGAGAATATTGATGATAGAAAGTCTACCAGTGGTGGATGTTTCTATGTTGGGAAATGTTTAGTTTTTGGGCATAGTAAGAAACATAGTTTGATATCATTATCCGCAGTTGAGGCTAAATATATTACAGCTGGTAATGCTTGTACCCAACTAGTTTGGATGAAAAGAATGTTAAACGCTTACAGAATAGCGTAAGATACAATGATCTTATATTGCGATAACTCTAGCGCAATTAATATCTCTAAAAATCCCATCCATCATTCTCGTACGAAGCATATTGACATTTGTTATCACTACATTTGGGAATTGGTTGAAGATAAAAGTATTTCTTTAGAATATATCCTGACGAAAACTCAACTTGCTTACATTTTGACTAAACCACTTAACAGAAATAGATTTTCTAAATTGAAACTTGATATTGGTATGTGTAATTCAAATTAATTAGATTATATTATGTTTGCATGTTTTAATTTATATATATATGCATACAAATATTTTTGAAAAAATTTCAAATAAAATTTAATTTTACAGTGCATCACGATCGATCAAGCACGTTCTCGACCAGTCGAGCCTTGACGGGTTGAGCACGTACTCGACTAGTCGTGGAGTGTGGCTGGGTGTCTTAAAAAGGGAAAAATACTTTATTTTCTTTATTTTCTTCATCTTCCTCATCAGGCCCTCTCTCGACTTGTCGAACCCATCATCATAGGATCATTGTAAGTGATCCATTTTCATTTTCCTTCTAGATTTAAGTTATTATATACTTATTTTGCAACATTTTGTAGTCGATTTGGGTTTTTCATTCCATTTTTGTGGGTTTTTGCTAAAAAATATGATCTTCTTGAAACCCATCCTTCATTTGTTGATTCTCTCTATTGCCATCATCCAATGGACATTTGATCTAAGAAGAAAGCAGGTCGTGCTTCTTCTTCAAGGGAAACTCCTCTTAGGGTGAGAACCCTAAGGCCATCAGAGGAAGACTCAGAGTATGTGTGGGATCTTCACAATAAGGAAATCATTGTCGAACGTATTGTGAATGTTGACTATTTGGCTCCTTTTCATCTTCTTCCCATCCTTAACACTGTTGGTTGGGAAAACATTCTCAATTGGGGTGGACCGACAGACCGCTCAGTTACTCAAGGGATGTATGCATCTATTAGTGAAGCGTCTCTAGATAATCTAACTTTCTCTATCACTTTTAGGGAAGGGACGTTCCAAGTAGATAAACATCTCATTTCGGGTTTATTTGACATCATTATTAAAGATGACGATATTCTTATACCAACACTTGCTGAGAGAATGTCTGAATCTAAACGATGCAAACTTACTTGCAAATTATGTTGGTTTGATGTCGAATAAAGCTCAGGTAATTCCCTCCGTGCTAATCAGATGTTGCCTAAGTACATGGTTCTTCACCGCATCTTTATTGCCAATATGTATCTAAGATTTGAGAACAAGGTCGAGCTGTCACGCTCCAAACTCGGAAACTGGCAACACGAACAGATTAGCAAGAAAAAATATATCACCAACCAGAATGGGGCAAGATGAGCAGAAGCTCCTTAACACTATAGTCTTCCTCAAGGGCGTTGATACGGTCAACCCCTCCACTACTAGAAAAGGGGGCAAAGTCTATGGATAAAAACTGTAGTTAAAGGCCTATTACTATGGTTATAGTCCGTAGCACGTCCATAGCAATTGGTGGGGTAGCTAAAGGTCAAAAACCTATGGCTACGAATAAAATCCGAAGCAATAGATATCACTAGCAATGGATATAAGTCGTAGCTATACTTTCTGTAGCAAAATGTATATACAACTACAGATAGTATCTATAACTAAAAGTGGAATGAAATTCGTAGCAATATGCTGAAGTTAGCAATAGCTACAGTTTTCAGAACAAGAGTTATGGCTAAAATCCGTAGCTATTTAAAAAATAAAAAAATTTATAACAATGGTGCCTATTACCATTGCAAGAACTTGCTCTGATTGATTAACTTATCTAAGCTAATACAATTAATGCTGATAGGAATAGTACATAAAAAACAATCAAGAAAAAAATGATGCATCAAGGAAAAAATGATGCATTTATTACAAGTAGCAATCAAATCGTATAATGCATCCTACATTCACATTTCTAAATAAACAATACTTCACTTTGCTCAAGCTTCTCCTAAAACTTTCCAATCTAGCATGTTTAACTTCTTTTTCAAGAAGTTTAATATCCTCTTTTGATTTCATTTCCAGCTCTTCTTGATGTTTCTGCAGGTTCTTAAGTTGTTCTTTTGCAACATCCAATTCTGGCAGCAACAGCTCCTTCTCATGAATGGTAGACACTTTTTCCAACTCCAAACAAATCTTTTCATCCTAAAATAGATCATCATATTCATGGGATCATAATGAATAGAAAGGATTTAAGAGATCATTTCATGAAGGAATGGAAGGTAAAAAGGAACCTCTCATAAGAATTATAAAAAAGGAACCTATTCGAACTTGAGCTTCGACTCTATCTCCAAATATTGCCTACAAAGTTCTTCCATATCCCACTGCATTTGAGTAACTCTTTCCCTTTCAATTAAGATGGCTTGTTGTAGGTTTTATTTACTTTTCTACTTAGTACTTTCAAGTTCCACATCCAAATCTTTCACTTAGGTAGGCATGTTACCATTTATGAGAGTTATAAACATAGCAATAACCATGTAAAAGGGTTTGAATAACATGGAAAGGAGTCCTGGAATCCCATAGATAACATATGTAAATTTTTAATTAATTACAAGGCCTAGATTCTAGAGTTATATATGTCAAAGAAGTCCAATTTACAAGAAACTTTGAAACTAATTAACACAGAAGCTTGTAATCAGGAAAGAAAATGCAACTCACCCCTGTTCTATAATTTGTCATACATTTTAGTTGTCCAGATGTTGATGAAACGGACATCTTCAAATTCCCAGATCCAACCTCCAATGTCTCATTTTGTGAAGTATCTGTAACTGACATGTGAATATTGCTCTGGGAATTTGAAGGGCCTATACTACTTGGTCCTGTATTGTTTAAAGGAAAATTACAATATGTGAATATTGTTATTACTCATGGTGCTTTTGAATATAGTATGTAACAAATGACCAGAAAAGCTAAAAAGTATTTAATGAGAAGAATATTGAAAACCCACCTTGTCCCTTAGCTTTAGAAATAAAGTAGGTGCTCCATCCAAGTGGCGGCACATATACTTAAAAGATTAGATACCATACCTATATTGTACATATGATATATTTAGATAAAAGAGCAATGACAGCAGTCATTCCCACCAGCCAAACAAATGCACTGAAGAATCCAATTACTGACTCTTCCTCGGGCGTGGTATCATGACTGTAATTGTCTTCCTGATCAGCTCTAGAGTTAGCTTTTCTTAACAATGTCCAATAATCCAAATAAATATATGACCATAAGCTAATAGATGAATTTGATTTAAGTAGAGAAGGGAAGTAGACAACAATGCAATGCTCATAAGACACCTAGATCACAATTGTATGTGTGTATACCATTGATTAGTAGAACAAAGAAAAAATAAATTAAAATGCCATTTTCTAGGATCGAACACCATACAATGTGCCTAGTTTTGCATTCATGTAAGCATAAGGAATCAGGAGAAAGTAATGGAGAGAAATAGAGAGGGGTTCACCTCTTGTGCTTCGAAGAGCTGTCGATGGGTCTTCAATTGGAAGAAGAGATAGGCAATGTAAGCGAGAAGCATGATAATGCTGCTTGCTCTAGACAGTTGAAGAATGTGATTGACAGTCCTGGCGTCATTGTCAGAGGCATGTTTGAACATCAAAGGCAGCATGTGGCACACCAAAGCCAAGAAGAGAAGGCCCGAATTAGCATGGGCTTGCTTCTGCAAGAGAAATAAGAATTATGAAAGAAAGGGTAAAAGCAAGGGGTGGGTGGGTTGAATGAGAGTATTAAATGAAAAAAAAGGGGGTTAGTTTTGAGATATGGCTTACTCTATCGAATTTTTGTTCATTTCTGAGGTTTACGAGTCCTTCAAGGAAAAGAGAAGAGCCAAGAACTAGTAGATTAGAGATGACAGAACCCAAAGAGACCACTTTAGCACCTCTATCTTCCCTTTATGCAAAGCTAATAGAGCTATCATTGGCTCTGTTGCATTTTCGCATGTTGCATTCACGAGTCCCCCAACTACAAAAACCCAACCAAATACATCAACCTTTAAAAAATAAAAATAAAAATTTCTACTGAGCCCTTCAATTGTGTACAAGATTAGAGCCATTCATCAGCTGAACTCTACTGTCTATGGCCACGGATGGCCACATAAGAGTTAGAAAAGAAAATAAAGAAAAAGAAGCAGTAGGACCCAACTGATGAATGAACTGGACATCGTACACATATGCCATGCTGCCACGTGTTTCCCTAATACAGCAAGGGTTAGAAACAAATAAAAAAACAAAGAAGGAAGCATAGTGATGGAGTACCAGTTGGGCCAGTATAAACTACAATTTTCTTATAATAAATTAATTAAATTAATAAAAAAAGAAAAATTAAAAAATTCAAATTTGTTCAGACACTACAAGAAGCCCAAATTACAAACTAAATGATTCGAACTATGGTTTCCATTCAGATTTATCACCAACAAAAATCTAGGCTTAGTTAATTTCCTAACCGTCAAATGGTGGAAATTTATATATTGGAAGGTTAAAATTGAAAGCAGGTGGTGTTTCAACAAATTTGTCTACAAATCAGAGGCTAAAGTTGTTCTACCAGCCTAACCAGACTTTAGAATGCTGACTTTAGTAGTGGTAGGCAGTTTGGTCTATTTAGTTCAAGTTAATGTATGCCATGGCTATATTTTCAGAGTGGTCATGCATCAAGCATTATACTTTGGAATAGTATCAAATAACTACTAAATATTAAATCCTTTAATCGTTGGACTAGTTCCTTTTAAATATAAATGGTCTACTTAACCTTTGAAAAATTAATAGATTAACCTATTTCAATATCAGATTTTTAAAAATCAATGCTCCTGTTTCCGCAAACAAGTGTTCATGAATCAGAGGTTAGGATCGTTCAACTAATCTGATCTTAGGATAGTGACACCATGACAGTGGGCCCCGTGTTCAATTTCTGAGTGTTATGTAGCCTGAATATTATATAACTTACATTGTAGGTCCAATCAATCCATAGCTCAACTGGCAAACAGAGTGGCGATACCCCGTTTCAACACTTCAGGTCTTGGTATCAATCCCTAGTGGGCGTGGCTAACATGGAGTGTGTGTACTGACATGGGTGTGTACTAACAAGCTAACCTAAAAAAAAGAAGATAATAGGTCTAATCCATTGACGTTTTCTAAATGTGCTTTGTCGGTGGAAGCATGCTCTGCCATTCACAATCCAATTCACCTATCTAACGCCTTAGAAAAATCCGTACTTAGACCCGAGTACCACCTTTAATAGAAATCATTTAGAACCAAATCCTTTAGAAATTTAATGTGTTTTAACTAGCTCTAAACTAGATTACATGTGAAATTAGCACCAACCACTTTTAATGCGATCTGTAAGACCCAAAACCTATAGAATCATTTGTCACACCCCAAACTCAGAAACCGGTCTCACAAAATTTCCGATCGCCAAATCCGGTGCCGACAGCCTCCGTAGAACCCCATTCTCGGCTCTTAGCTCCCATTCGTCAGGTTCCGATCCTGTGATGTTACGAGGAGGATTTTCAACGTCAGTTTGATTCGTAATAAGCATAACCAATGGCATAACTCACAAACAATAACCAAGAAATCTATAACATTTTCACTATGATCAAAAACTTTACAAGTACAATAAGCATAAAGGGAAATACAATGGTAAAGAACAAAAACTCCAAAACGATTTGCAACGTGCTCCTGCCTCAGCGCTGCTACGAACTAACGTCACCTGCACGCAACGATCTTGCATAAGCTTATAGAAAGCTTAGAGGGTGGTGAAAGTGTGTGCGCAAGGTAATAATATGAACATGCAATATCAGAGTAATACGGAATATGCAGATGAATCCATAATATCATGAGCCATACCAAGGCTTATGCGATGCAAGACATGAATGGTATCAGCCACCCCAAGGCCATGCGATGTGCAATGCAACTCAAGCATACAGATCCTCATTTATGTCCACACATCAATACAGCTCAAATATGGAATATCACCGGGGTCTAATACACTCTAAACCAGATTGCCACCACATCGCGTGCAATAAGGTAAGTAGAAGAGACCTCACTATCCGTCTGCCAATATCGGGCGTGACTCGTCGATAGCGGACCCATTCCTCGAGCTGGTCATACTCAGCCTAGGATTGCCCCCTACACTCGGGTGGATAAGGCCGCACCCCCTTCCAACCGACCACAACACAGTGGAGAGCATAGCCAACTGGTATTCGGCACTCAGCGCTCATCTACCCACTCGGTCTAGACGTTGGAGCAACCTCTTGGTACCATAAGGGTTTAGGAACTTTCACCCAGGGATATCTATAGCACCCCATGTAGAACAAGATTTTCAGTATCCAATCCTGCCAACCACGATGCGTCTGTGGAGGCTACAGCCCTGATGTCGCTAGGGCGTACAATAACCATGTCACACAAATGCAAAATGCATGATTCACGCTATCCAGTCATGCAACAAATCCTGCGCATATCATGCGCTCATGTAGGGAAACACCGCTTAACCAGGAGCCCATAAACAACCTGCCCGAAGGCATATGCTATGATCAGTTAATCCTCATATCAAGCATACATATGATGCGTATGATCATGAGTCATGAAACTATACTAAACATGTAAATGAGTGATGAACCATTCTTACAACGCAGATGGCCTGGACGGCCTATACATAATAAGTACGGCCCAGCAATGGGCCCTAAGGAGAGTCGTAATGTGGACATCTAACCAACATTACACTCGCAATGTGGACGTCAAACCAACATTGTTCCCCAGGCACGATCTTCTTAAACATCGCTACATAATTTGTATTGGGATTACACATTACAATGGACCTTAGGTTCATCCCATTGGGTCTTACATATATATCAAATGGGCCATATCTTATGGGCCTTTTATTCATCAGATGGGCCATATAAATGGGCCACACCAATCGGTCTTATGTGCATTGCAATGGGTCATAACCCGTGGGTCTTAGATTGCATCAAATGGGCCTAATCTCATGGGCAGTATACATATCAAATGGGCCTAATTCTGTAGGCCGTATATAAATCAAATGGGCCTAAACTCCTAGGCCTTATATAAATCAAATGGGCCTAAATTCATAGGCTTTATATAATTCAAGTGGGCCTGGTCTCATAGGCCTTGAGGTATAACAAATGGTCCAATCCCATGGGCCTTACATCCAAATCAAAGTGGGCCCCAATAACTGTCACAATTACATTTAAGATGAGCCTCAAATCATATCAAAATGGGGTCCACTTGGACTGTGGCTCTGGCTTATTCTTAGACTCATTCCACAAAATGATCTTAAAAAAATGGGTGGACAGATTAGATGCAGTACCTGCATTAATGGTGGGAGCCCACATGAAGGCCCACTATCATGTACATTACATAATAATATATATATATATATATATATATATATATATATATATATATATATATATATAGGCACACACGTGTCACCCCACTCATACACACACCCACACGCATGCACCCATACACCACAGCGGGCCCCACCGTCCGCTGGACGGTGGGGGGTGAAACACAAACATCAGGGTGAGTACCACCGTCCGCCTGGACGGTGGGTTTATTTGAAATCCATCACTGTGGGTCCCATGTGGGGCCCACTGAAATGTTTAGGTGCCATCCAACCTGTTCATAAGGTCACTTGGACCTGGATGAAGGGAAAAACATAAATTTCAGCTTGATCCAACACTTCTGTGGGCCCCAAAAGATTTTAATGGTAGATATTCAATTCCATTGTTTCATGTGGTGTGTGCCACCTGAGTTTTGGATCGGTCTCATTTTTGGAGGGGGGCCCACTACTGGGGTGGCCCACCTCATGAGCAGGTTGGATAACAAATAGACATTACGGTGGGGCCCACACGCAGGGCCGTGGGCCCCTGCGTCCGTCCGCCCGTCCTCACGGCTGCACGCAGCAGCCTGTAGCTGCTGCCGCTGTCAGGGGAGGCAGAGGGTCTACCTCTTGCTTTCCTTTAAAAAAAATTCTAAAAACCCATTTTTCTGGAGTTTTCATCGTGTGGAGTCCACATCATGAGAATCCACTCCATCCATTAGTTTCCCTGACTCAAGACGAGCCCAAAGAGTCTAGAGTTTGAATTTTTTTGATGATTAGCAAATGAAATAAAATAAGAACAGTATCCTTGAATGGTAATGATGCATCCTTCGATGCTACGGCCCACCAGATTTTTCAATCAGCCCCAAACTTCTACCCAACGGCTAAAATACTGTAGGTAAGAGGATGAACGGCTTAGATTGGAAAAATACATCAAGGTGGAGCCTATGCAGGTGGCTCACCCCAAAGCTCTCTTCTCTTTCTTTTTTTGTACAGGGACGTCCAGCGTCCCAAACGCTGGACGGTTTGTCTTTTTTTTTTAATTATTTTTAAATACATTGTGGTGGGCCTATTGAAGTGGGCCACCACTGATGGATGATGGGGGGTACAACATGCAAGGTGGGCCCCACTTGAAGAAAGCTTGGACCAAATAAATGCTCAAGGTGGGGTTCATTCAAGTGGGCCACACAACCCTATTGCACAAAATAAAATAAAATAAAATAAAAAGAAATAAGGAGGGAGAGAGACATGGAGAGTTGGACACGCTTTGTGATGGAGGGACCCCGACATTATGGGCCCTCCCTTACAATGAATCATACATCAAGTGGGTCTTAAAGCATGTGGGACCACCGAAATCTAAAATCAACGGTGGAGATCCTTTTCCCACCAACATGGACGGTCTAGATGACCTTTGAAAAGAAAATAAACATCATGATGGGGTTCATGGAGAATGACCCCATCATGGAATGATCATGATGATCCTAGTGGGCCATCGGCCACATCATAGGGTCCCAAGTGAGATCCAAACCATTGATCGGTTGGCCTCACTTGACCCATCTCAAAAATAGAAAAAACTAGTATAATCTAACACCCATCGTCCGATCTTCTTGCTCCTAGGGGTTCCTTGGCACCTTAGCTTGGATTTCAATGGAGGAGATGGAGAATGGAAGGTTAGGATGGGGAGATCATGGGGTGAAGAGGTGGGCCACACTTGGAGTTTAGGAAGCTTGGAGAAATTTCATACGTATGGAGCTCTTTTGCTTGGAGATTTGAAATGAGAAAGAGAGAAAGAGAGAGAGCTATAAAGGGAGAGAGAGAGAGTGATGGATGGATGTAGTGATGGGGTGTAAGACACCTTTTGACTTTTGTGGCCCCTTTTGTGTAAGAAAGGAATGGTTTTGGGAGACTTTTGTGGCATTTGTGTAAGAAAGGTATGGGTTTAGGAGACTTTTGTGTTTGCTTGGGAAAAGGGGTGAAAGTGATGTGTACTTGACATGTACTTGACATGTGATGGATTGATGGGTGATTG
Organism: Magnolia kwangsiensis; assembly: GCA_037074715.1. Classification (NCBI taxonomy): domain Eukaryota; kingdom Viridiplantae; phylum Streptophyta; class Magnoliopsida; order Magnoliales; family Magnoliaceae; genus Magnolia; species Magnolia kwangsiensis. The sequence goes on from CM073578.1 coordinate 80,003,049, forward strand.
ATTGATGGGATTGATGTGACACATCGTAGAGATTCCCTTGGGTTTCATAACGCGCGACGTTTCCTGGCACCGAATGTTGGCCCACATCTCTTGACTAGGGTATTGCCTCGGCGCGCGAGTCGCGGCATTGGAACCGCAGCGATGGCGCGGTCGCTATGGTAGTGGTCTTGGGTTGAGTCGACTCGGGTTGTCGGCATATGAATCAGGGTCGCGCGTCGATATCGGTTAAGGGTCAAAGGTTGTCGAAATTCGACCGGTAAGACCGCGGAAGTCTACAGAAAGGTACGGACCAAGATATGGGTCTTACATCATTGACGCTATATTATCCTGAAATCTAGGATCCAACTCTAAACCCAGCTGCTCCTGGGAGTACTTTGAAACTTCGTATCGGATGTAGACCGCACGTCGAAAGTCTGAGAGTGATAAACTTAGACCAGTATGACCGCCTAGTTGGACTTGACTATCACCTCAAAAATCAAAGCCAAACGATGTCCTGAGACCATTTCCTTGAGTCCGGAGTGAAGAGAGTGAGAAAGCGAAGATTTTTAGAACATTAAATATGATTTTAAGTAATCTGAGACGTGTTGCTTGCGCGTTATTTCTAAGAATTCTGACCATTATATTTTGACCCAAATTCACCCTCGGATCAGGATAGGTGGCCCATACATGTCAAAGTACTTATGGCCCTGATCAAATTTCGGTGACCGTTGAATTGAAATTGGTCCGCCACGGACCATCTGAAAACTCGATCGGACTAAAAACTTAACTTTCTTAAGATCCAATACTAGTGAGCTTAAGTCTGACCACATTTGATAAGAGGACCTCCAGAAGTGCTCCGTTGGATCGAAACAAGGCCGATTTAGTTATAACCTAAGTATACTTTGACCCTAAGGTTGTTTTCATCGACTTTAGGCTTATAAAAAGGCCTTAAACCCTCATTCCCAAATCCCATACGAATTTCCTAAACCCTAGGTATTCAAGAGAGAGAAAAGAGAGAGAAAGTAAGAGAGAACCTGTTGTTTTTCCGTGGGATTCTTCCCAGTTCTTCTACGTATCGATCCTGCGTATCTGAATCGTTATTCCGGTAATTTTGATTCCATTCTTGGGTAAGTTAATTAAATCCTAACCTGTTTTGAAGCTTAGAATAGCTGTAGTGAAGTTATAGCTAACCTGTTTCATGCCTTAGGTAGCGTATCCGCCGTTGATGAAGACTTATCGTCTGAATCATATTCATTATGCATTTTCTGGTTTAAGGTGCGGACTATATACATTTAGGTTATGGTTTTCAAGACTTTCAATGTTAGATAATGATTTATTCATGACGTGAATGCTATTACACATGCTAAATGCGCTATCTGTTTTGATTTACATATATGTATAATCTATGTTATAAATAGAGTATTTCATGTATATATTAGAATACCCATATACGTATGAAATTTACTGTTATGATTGCCATGATTCTTTGTCATTGATACATGATTGTTACATATGCGACGACTCCTTAATGAAAGGAATCGCCTTATTATGCCATATGATCGACACACGTGATGTATGTTGAATAGTGTAGTCTAAGTGTTTGTATAAATGCTTGATTGAGTTAGTAGTTAGTGAAGTGTGATTTTTAAGGCTATTGAGATATGAAACTCAATCACATTACCTATGTGTATGATTTCCTCCATGTATTGTTTAGCTTAAATTATTCATGTTAATTGTGTGTATGTTTTCCTCCATGTACTGGATTTATGTTCAAGTTATATTTCATAAATGTTCATACGAATGTAGGATATGAATCATATGCTAGTTATTGAGCTTGTACATGATTGGGCCTGTATTACAGTCTAGGTAATCGGTAACCGTTCTTTAAATGGTGGTTGAGGTCGTCTTTGCCACGCAGGATGAGTTTAATAAATTCGAGTCATGCTTGAGATGTTTGACAGTGGTTAGGCCACACAGAGTGCTTATGCATTCCATGTCGTTCAACTCAATGTGCGCTTGGCCTAGTTGAGCTTATCAACTAACCCGATTGACCGATGTATGTTCACCATGTTTGGTCGCTACTGTTTGAATCTAAGGCACCGAGCTCACTGGTGAAACTCCCGTTAACCTTAGTACCGTGATCCCCTAAGACTCATGAGCCAGACATGGTGATATGGGACACCGTGGTCGAGCTGTCGGCCTACACTGGGGCGACGAGCTTTCCTATAGTGACCAGTGAGCACCCTACTCTCGTGAGCCGATTATGGTGGTATGGGACACTATATTCGTGTTGTTGACCTACATTGATTGGTGACGAGCACTCTGTAGTGACCTCGAGTATATCCTGACACTGCATAAGGGCGACGAGTCTTTTTGCAGTATTTAGGATATTACTAGACCTGTATTGATTGGTGACGAGCCCTTTACAACGATCTAGAACCGCAACATCGTATGAGATTTCCTAGGACTGACGACCCTAGAATGGATCAATATTTGAGAATTAATATAAGGGTGGTGTCTTAGCTTCCCAATCCTGTTTTATTAAAAGGACTAATAAGAACTTGGTAATCACGTTCATGCACCGCATTGGATATGCTTTGGCGTGGAAGAGCACTTTTGGGAGGATGTCATGCACACTGTAAGATGAAGACGCTGAGGGAGTGCAGGCGAGGGCATGCATCATTTCTACATACATCCTTGCATTAACAAGAGTATCTAGGACATGTTTGATTGTATTGTTTTATCATTACTACTTGACTGAATTGATAACATGTTAACTTTTACTGTATAGCTCCATTAAGTTAATCACTCACTCCCACATTTTGGGATGATGTTTAAACACCAACCAGACTCTATCTTAGTTGTAGATGATGATGCGACCCACGAGGCAGAGCAGGAGTTCGAGGATGATGAGGAGGCGTTCTCCTTCATGCAGTTCTCAGGCGGGTTCATGTGAGCCGAGTCCTGTGTAATGGGGATTTAGGGTTATATTTGTCGTGGTTTCATATTTTGATATTTGTATTTGAGATAATACATGTATTTATGACCTGGCAGAGCACTCATATTTTGGGGATTGTTTATGGTTTATATATGTATTTAAGACTTCCGCTTGCATTTTCTCGTTATCCCTGAATTATGTCTGCTGATTTGGCTTAATCTACTTCACGTTTTATGCACTAATGCAGACAACATACAATCATCATTAATCCTGTTGCATAAGTGATGGTTTGGAACTCGGGAGCTGAGTTATCCTCGACTCCCAATTTTCAAGTCGTTACAACTTGAGCATCTAAACATAACTTATTGAATTCTCAGGACAATTATAAACCTAATCAGATGCACTAGGACACCTGACCTGAATGGATGGGGTAATTTTCTCTCTAAAAAATAAGCCAGTTTCAGAAACACAATGCCAGCCCATAAAGCAGACAATACAAAAACAAACTAATTAGGAACTTACAACAGTAAAAGGTCTAGGTCTTTGGTCTAGGGGTGATCCACAATAAAAGGTACCATTTACCATGAACTACCATGTATTATCCATACCTTGATTGGACTCACTGATGGCTCACTGCTTCTGATAATCACTACAAGGGTGAGAGAATTACAAAAAGTAAGACTCATGAGATTGACATTTGTACAAATAGTGACAAAACTAGCTGGTAATGACAGGAGGCTAAGACATCAAATTATTTATGAAGAACAGGAAAAAATAAAGATAAAATAAATAGTTAAAAACTTTACCTTTTCAATATTGAACCTTGCAGTGGCAACATTGATCTATGGGGCTAAAAATACATCAGCCTGCATATAAAAATCTCAAGTTAGTTGGGCCTTTGAGGTCCTCAAATGATAGTAGAAGAAGACATTACTAATACGTTTTATAGGAAAACTCTGAAAATTAACCATCAAACATTTTAAAAATGTCTCTCAAAAAATGAATGAAAAGTACACAACTCACCTTGATATCCATTCTCCCTCCTCCTTTACTCGGGCTTGGGACTAGAAATGCAAGGAGTTGCATTGGCAGGGTTAAAAAGGGGCTTAGGCTCCATTTGGTTTGTGACAACCAAATGGAGTCTAATATGTTTAAATATAGAGTAAAAAATTCATTCAAAATTATAAAAACCAAGCCAAACAACATTTAGATAACAGATAAAGTACAAACAATTCACTATATTATCCATACCTTGATTGGATTTCCTCCAATAAATATCATTTTGTTACATGCTTAGAAAATGCCGACTAATCACTTGTTGATCCATCCAGATCGACCAATCACTGGGCCATCTCATTGCCAAGAAAAAATTCCCAAATATTTCAATAAATTGATGTTTCTAGTCATTTTATAGACTCTTATGGTTGAATTCACCCTTTAGGCCATTTGATTTTTGGGCTTGAAAAAATATGCATGTTTAGTTTCAATACAAAGCCAATCTGGAGCCTATATCTAGGATCATTTAATCTGGCCTGTACCTAAATTTCAAACTGAGATTAAACCAGTGTATTTAGGCTAACCTCAATGTAACATCCCGAAAATCGGGGGGTCGAGCAAAAACTCAACTCCCGAGTTCCAAAATGTTATTTATGCAACATAGATATGTATGATTGAATGTTGTCTGTGATAATGTATTAAACATGAGTGAGATTAAGCTAAAACAACATATCACGCTCCAGAGACGGTTAAATTTACAAGCGGAAGACTGTGATAGTATGTATAACATATATAAACTGTTGTATGTCTCCAGAGTGTGAATATGTTACCAGGTTATATACATACATGTATACACCAAAAGTAAACCAAAAGGATATACATGAGTATTCTAAAAATATAAGATGATAAGTTTCAAGGTATCTAATCAACCTCCCTGTAATCCCGTCAATCAGAACACGCATAAAGGAGGAATCCTCCTCATCATCATCAAGTCCAGCTCTGCTTCTCAAGCAGCTCCATCATCTGCAATCACAAAAAGGGACTGGTGGGTGTCCGGAAACACCATCCCGTAACGTGGGAGTGAGTGATCAACTCAGTGGGATAAGAGATCAGAGATTAACATGTTATCAAATCAATCATGCGCTAATAGTAAAGAAGTAAATCAAACAATCCTAATACTGTTATTAATGCAATATGACATGACGTGATGTATGCCCTCACCGACGATCTCCCTCATACGGCACCATCTTACGACCGCGGCATGCAATCATCCCTCAAGTGCTCCACATCTTCCAGGCACATGCAATGTAATGGTGATATGATTTTCGAGTTGTTATTAGTCCATTCAAACAGCAGGATTGGAAAACTAAGGTACTTCCATTATATCAATCCCAACATAGATCCTTTCTAGGGTCGTCACTCCTAGTAATCTCATACGATATATATTTTGTAGGTCACTGCAAGGGCTGCCAGGGCTGTTGCACGCACTCGTTGCTCCACTCCCCCATCACCTTATCAATACAGGCCTACTGTACTCTACTGCTACAGAAGGGTCATCGCCTCCCGTACACTCAGAATACGCTCGCAGTCACTACAAAGGACTCGTCGCCTGATCAGTGTAGGCCGATAGCAAGAATATAGTGTCTCATACCACCATAATCTGCTCACGAGACTAGGTGCTCACTGGTCACTACGGGAAGGTTTGTGGCCCCAGCGTAGGCCGATAGCTCGACCACGGTGTCCCATACCACCATGCCCGGCTCATGAGTCTTCGTGGATCAAGGTACCATGGTTAACAGAGTTTATAATGGTAAGTTCAGTACCCTAGGTTCAAGCAGTTATGACTCATGCAGGGTGAACATACAATGGCCAGTCGGGTTACTTGACGGGCTCGACTAGCACGATCGCATCTCAAGTCGAACGACATGAAGTGCGTAAAACACCTCGAGTGGCCTAACCACTGCCGCCAACTCAAAAACACGACTCGCGTTCATCGACGTGTTGTTCGTGGCCAAGATAAGCCAACCACGAATTCGCTCGGTTACCGACTGCCTGGACTAAGTATAGTCCCAAACAATTATGAATCCACATCAACAATCAGGTAAGAGTATTGGAAATGGAATATAAACATGTGAGCATGTTAACACAAGTTATAACGTACAACTTAAGTAAATCATCTTGCACATGTCTTTCACACATATAATGAAATTATGCATATCGCCAACATATAGAAAATCATCTCCATCAGCATATTAATTGAGAATTCAATCTCAAACTAAATCATAAGGAAATCATCAAGCACATGTTATAACATACCACTTAAGTGAAACATCAAGCATATGCATTTCATACATATAATGAAATCGTACATATGGCTAACATGTAGGAAACCATTTACACCAGCATACTAATTGAGAAATCAATCTCAAACTAATTCATAACACCATTTAATTCAATACATACTAATACAAGCATTTATACAAACACTTACACTACACACTTAAGTCTGCATATAGTATGTCGACCAGAAGTGCGCATTTAGGCGAATCTCTTCGCCAAACTAATTATGCACGCATTCTTAACATTCTAATGCGACAATAAACCATGTCAATCACATCAGAAAAATATGAATGAAAATAGTAATTCCTACAAATGACTAAAATGCCCTAAATCTCATATTCTTCGTCGGTTTACGAAACAGGAAACGGACAGCATGTTGTACATGTCAAACGGCGTTGCCATCGATAATATACTATTAAACGACATTGAAAGCTTTGAAATCAGTCAATCAAAGCGTCTAAAATCCACACCTTATCTCCTAGAAGCGTATCGTTTCGAACGGAGTGTATACGCTTCGTCTACGGCGACTAGACAACCTGATTTACAAGATCTATCAGCTAACATGCTATGGAACGAAAGGAACACTAAATCAGCAACTTAATTGGGTATTTTCTTACCTAAAAACGTGGAGGAATCACCGACAAAGTGATCGGAGCGTGTTGCTAAAGCACGTGCAACAGGTAGCACCACGGCAGGAAAATCCTCTCCTACTCTCTCTCACAAACTCTCACCTTTTCTCTCTCCTAATCTAGGGTTTTTCTCAAATTCGGATGGGAGAGAGGAGTGAGGGTTTCAACCCCTTTTATAAGCCCAAACATGCCCGAAATAGGCTCGAAAATAATGTTTACTTGAGGTTTATCCAAATCGGGGCTGTTTCGGTCCAAAAGAGCATTTATGGAGGTTCCCTAGCCAAATGTGGTCGGACTTAAGCTCATGCATACTGGATCTAGCATACATCAAGTTTTCAGTCCGGCAAGGTTCGCAGATCGCACGTGGCGGTCCAGTTTCAGTTCAGCGGTCACCACACGTAGATCAGGGCTGTAAGTCTCATGATATGAAATAGAAAATTTTCCTGATTCGAGGGTGTAATTTGGCTGAATTCTGATGGTCAGAATGCTTAATACTGACGCGTCAAGTCGTGTGCCAGATTTGAATTTCAAATTCCAAATCTAACCCTATTCTCACTCTCTTCAGTCTAGGCTCAATGAAATAGCCTACGAATGTCGGTTGGACTTGATTTTCGAAATTATTGTCAAGTCCAGCTAGGCGGTTCTAACGGTCTAAGATAGTAGGTATCGGACTTTCGACGCGCGGTCTAGATCCAATACAAAGTTTCAAAGAGGTCCAGAGAACAAACTGGCTTAGAGTTTGACCCGAGGTTTTAGAGTATTATAGCACCATTGATTCTACAAGTTTTGGGTCTTGTAGAACGTATTTAAAGTGATTAGGGACTATTTCCTGGCTACTCTAGCGTTGCGCTAGCTAATTTATGCTTAGTTTCTAATGGAATTAATCCTAAGTGGTTTCTTTGGCTATGGAATTGGGTTCTGAGCGATTTCTCAGGTGTTTTAGTTGACCCATTGCCTAAGGACTTCTAATCCCAGGTTGGCCAAAATCCGGAGTGTTATACTCAACCCAGTCTATCATGAGCCCCATCGAATTGATACTCCTATTTATAACCGTCCAAAATGCATAAGAGTCTAAAATCTAAATTTTGTGTCACAAACATCAGAGGCTCATTTTACATGTAATAGATTTGTCAACATCCTAATGAGCTCATCAATGACAAATGAAGCATGCTTTCTTTAAAGATTATCCTCTTGAGTAGTGACTATCCTGACAATTAAAGCAAAAGATGGTGGTTCCCATGTAAAGGGAACATGAGACAGATGGTCAACCTGACCAATGGAGGCTTCTGAAAACTAAATTATATTATTCACATACTAAAGAACGATTCCCTCTACTCATCAGTAAAGGAAGAAGAAGAAGAAGAAAAAGGGAAAAGGAAGCCCTCTTGCTCCTTGTTACCTCAGTCACCACTGGATCAATTTACAACATTTAACACCAAAAGCCATAATCTTGAGGACCCACTTAGAAGGAACTAATTGATGCGTCTTACAATTTACATGTGCAAAGTATGGGGCACCAAGCAGGAGTAGGGGAGAGACTTTTGGTAAAAATATATATATATTGGGATCAAGAGCAGCTGGGAAGTGTTTGTATAAAATCACATTAAACATGCATTTTTTAAAATGTAAAGAACATACAAATTGATATACTTAGCAACCTATTCAATTAACTTATTTCTGGTTGTGTAGATAAACTTGGAATATCTAGATTAAAAAATGAAAAGACAACTATAAACAGTGCAAAACTGTTTAAGATAATTGCTGTCTTTATGAATTAGTAGTTGGTCTGATGTGAAAATCTAGAAGTGGAGCAACACCTTGGGTGAAACATTCCCTCTAGTAAGACAACTATAGGCTTTTCAAGGTTAATCTCAATGATCATATGACCAGTTTTAACTCTGTAAGTGGTATCGATGATATCATCTGCTACCATGTTAAGGATCTGACAAGCTATATAAAACACCTAGGTAGTGGCAATTGTGTGGATAATATGGAACTCATGAATATAAAAAACCTTCCTAGATTCATCAAAACCAAGGAAGTGATGAAAATTTTGTTGGTTATGTCGAGTAGGGTAAGAACAAACGAACATGTATTAGGTACCTTTAGTTGTATCCACACTTGAATGACACCTTGAATCAGACGAGCATACTATTGACAGTGATCAACAATGAAGAGCGTATATGTGGTGATTGAAGATGGAACTTGCAGAGTGCAACGTATAGGGTTTATACAGACCAACACATTAGCATAACGGTTTGAGGGCAAAGGCATAAGCGATGGTGTGGCCCATCTCTCCAGGGACATATAACATGCCATTTCATCAAACAGATAGCATGTCATTTCATCCAGCCATTTCAACAAATAGATAGTAGGCCATTTCATCAAACAGTTACAATGTATCAAATCTGAAAGACAGAAAATGAGAAGAACATATCGAACCAATGGAGAGGAGCTTCACGACATGTGTTTCTTCGGGTCGGAGATTCACGGATGCTGTAATGGGGAGAGAGAGAGAGAGAGAGAGAGAGAGAGAGAGAGAGAGAGAGAGAGAGAGAGAGAGAGAGAGAGAGAGAGAGAAGAGGAGCTTCATGGCTTGTGTTTCTTCATGGCTGATGCATTGGAGAGAGAGAGAGAGAGAGGGAGGAGAATGAGAGAGATGAAGAAGAGATCGGATGGAGAGATGGAGTAGAGATCGGGAGGGAGGGAGAGAGGATTAGAGAAAGAAGAGTTTAGGGAATGCAAAGATTAGGGAACGAAGCGAGAGAGAGAGAGAGAGAGAGAGAGAGAGAGAGAGAGAGAGAGAGAGAGAGAGAGAGAGAGAGAGAGAGAGAGAGAGAGAGAGAGAGATAATCGTCTTTGGGTGCGGCTCTGTTTTGAGCACACGCCCAAATTTGGGTGTCATCTCATGAACGGATGTGGACGGTCTTGACAAGGGCTTCGTGGGGCCCACATGATGTATTTGGTTTATCCATTCCAATCCATAATTTTATTAAATTATTTTAGTTCATGATACCAAATTTAAGGTATATTGAAGGCCCAAGTGGACCACACCTTAAGAAGAAAATATAATTTAATATCCATGTTTCTTATTGTGTGGTCCACTTGAGCCTTTGATCTATCTGATTTTTTATTTCATCCTCTGAAGTAAAATTTCCAAATATATGGACGGCTTAGATAGAACACATATATTTTTTTAGTCCCCATAGAGCCCCTTACAACACCATTAATTATTAACGGTGTGTTAGGTTTTTAGCTACAGATTAAAACCATAACAACTGTGCTAAGGTTTATATCTGTAGTAAAAAACTAACGTGGTCTGTATCCTTTGTACTTTTTTTGGTAGTGCTCGTGAGCAGACTCTGTCGACAATTCAGTCGAACGACAGAATCCCTCAGACATAAAAGAATGCAAAGCACCAGAATCAAACACTACTTGTGCAATGCATGCAGAAACGAGAAGAATACCCTCAACGATTCCTTCAGATAATTACGGGTCTTACTGAGCCGCGTAGAACCTAGCTTGAGTTGGCTGGGAAGGTGCCTGTCCCCTCTGAGGGTGCTGCTGCGTTGATGTCACTGAGGCCGTCAAAACTGTTGCCTCTACTGCTAAGGTCTCGGAGGCTGGTGATGATGTTACAGATGAGGGAGGGCTCGGTGGTGGGGGCTGATGTCGCTGCTACTGAGGTGCTCTCGGTTGCTGTTACGGCAGTCGGGGACACTCTCACCTACAATGTCATATCCCACCACATCCATAACAGGCATTGGGAAGCTACCTTTGAGGTGGTGCTGGGGGTTCCGCTGGTGCTCTAGCGGCTGGGTGACCTATGCGCCTCTACTGCTGACGACACTGCTGCTGTTGGGAGCTACCGGAAGGAGCCTGTCTCTTTCGATCTCTCCTTTGATCTCGATCACTCTGCATGCCGGCCCACTCACTCATAAATATGAGCCCTCCATACTACCACCTAAAAAGTCAGGAGCTTATGCCCAACAACACGACCTCGAAGACTTTAACGCAAGCCGTTCTCAAAACAGCGGGCCTTCTGCTCCTTATCATCAACCAAATATGGTACAAACCTCGATACCACCACGAAACGAGCTACATACTCCACCACAGACATGTCTCCCTACACTAAGGTTTCGAACTCTAACACTCGCTGTCGATGAATGTGGTTGAGGAAGTACTGCTAGTCAAATAGTCTATGAAATCCTCCCATGTCCAGATAAAATCAGGCCCTGCAACACGAGTAAAGGAGGTCCACCAGTGTTCGGCCTCACCTTGGAGAAGAAACATGGCTAACCGGACCCGCTGCTGGGTCGTACATGTCATCTTATCAAAAATCTTCTCCACCTCGGAGCACAATCTCTCGGCTGATGTTGGTTCTGGCTCGCCCTAAAAGTGTGAGGGATCGAGCTGTCTGAACTCTCGAAGAAGGGTGCTTGCACACTCTTGCTCTGCCTGGGTTGGTGAAACAGCGGGGTGCCTGCCCTGCTACCGGAGTGCGACTGTCATAGCTTACAATATCTACTGTAACTGAAAGGCACTCATGAGTATGGTCAGATCCACACTAGTCTCGGGTGGAGGAACGACATCCTCAGGTTGGGGAGTAAGGATCTCTGGTGGTGGAGTGAGAGTCATAGGTGGTAGAGCGGGAGTCTCAGGTGGTGGAGCGGGAGTCGCTCGGCTCGCTCTCCTGGGTGGCATGCCCTATAGGGAAGAACAAATGTGTCTATTAACCTTAAAAACTCTCGAAGGCATGCACGTTAGGGAACTAAACTAAAAGGTCACACACTCGGGACCTAATTGTGAAAGGGCCTAGCTATATGCCCTAGAGGGGGGGTGAATAGGAAAATGCCAAATAAAAATAATAATAGCGGAATAATAAAAGAAATAAAGCACAATGCTGAATTTAAAGTAATCTCAATAGCCTAAAATAAAGAGAATGATACTTTATCAGTTCTAAGGACAACCTTACACCAAAAATCAAAGGTTTAAGGTAGGACAACCTTATTTCTAGAACGTCCTTTATATCACAAACCAATGAGGAATAAAAAACAAGGAAATCAAAATAACTTGCAGAAATAAATCCTAAGTTATTACAACATTCCCCACACTTTCTTGGAATAAAAAGATTACAACATTCATCCATGAATACAATCCATAAAACTGAATGAATAAAAGAATAAAAGAATAATGTACATCCACAACACAACGGTATATAGTGGTTCGCCTGTGTGTACACCAACTGTTATCCAACAGCCACACAGAATGCTACTCCACTCCTAATATCTTCACACAGGGGATATTAGCATGCACTATCAAAATAGGTTTAACAGGTTCACCTAAAACCTTCACAATTGTGTCTTTGATCTCGGGCTTACACAATCCAAAAACCCCACAATCTGAGTTTTCTGGCTCTCCTCAGATAACCAATACAATGAGATTTTTCTGGCAAATCTCAAACAAAACCAAAGAAAGTAAATTACAAAAATGTAAAATACCTGAATCACCTTTTGAAGAAGCCCGGTAGAACCAATCGGAGTAGAAGTTCGATTCAACGTTCAAAGTCCAATACTCACTTTAAGAATGGTTCTAAGTCTAATTGATTTTAAATCAAAAGGGCTAGTTCTATTTGATTTTGAATCCAAGAAGAAGGAATATCAGAAATTCCCCTTTTCTAATAAGATTGGAATGTAGATCAAAATCAAATAATAAATAAGTTAGCAAAAGGAATATTAAATAAGCACAAAGTAGCTTAAAAAAAACACAAACTTATCTCAGAGAATAGCCTGAAGATTGCTTGAATAGAGTTGAATTGAATTACTAAAACTCTGAAGTTCGTGCTCTATTTATAGCCTTAAAAATTCCGTCTATGACTGGTCTTAGGATCCTAGGACTGGTCGTAGCTTCAAAGATTTTCAAAGATTTCCGCGGGATAAGACTTTACAGTTCCACGACAGGTCCTGGGTGGTCTACGACCGGTTGTAGGCCACCTACGACTGGTCGTGGGTCACCTACGACCGGTCGTAGGACCCTTAATTTGGTTGCTGGAGTTTGAGTCGTAGGTCTACGACTGGTCGAAGGATGAGTCGTAGAACTCACAGGACTGGTCGTAGGATGTCCAGGATTGGTCGTAGGACAGATAGAAAGATTCGAAAATCTTCAACAACCTAGGACTGGTCTTGAAAAACTTAAGACAGGTCGTAGCAGAGCTAAGACTGGTCTTGAAGTTCCTAGGACTGGTCTTAGAACACTTCAAACAAGCATATTGAAATATATGAATTATGTAACTAGAATGACCTACTGTAAAGCCCATCCTAAATTCAATCTAAGGTCAAACAAACCTTAAAAGTGAGATGGACATTGAAAGTCTGTATACTCAGATGACACTCAAGAGAAGCTTGAGAATATACAAATCTTGTAGTAGGCCTTCTTGAGCTTGATCTTGACTTGATAAAATCTTCTAATATACTTGAACTTGATTGAATCTTGAACATGCAAACTTGAAGACTTCAATACTTGAATTATTCATCCATGACTTGAAAACTTCTTCATTTAAGTTCTTATCTTGAAATGCGATGTCTTGATTGTAATGAATAGTCTCAAACATGAAACACAAGATATACAAGACATAAATATAGGTTTTGACACCACAAAATTTGACAACCAAAGGGATATGAAATCATAACACTTACAAATTGTCCTAAGTTCATAGTAAACATCTGATGTTATTCTTGTTTATTCCTAAGTTATGCTCTGATACCAACGTCTATCACGCCTCAAACTCAAAAATTGGACACAAATTTTTTGATCGTCGAATCGGCGTCAAAAGCCTCCGTTGTACCCCATTCTCGGGTCCCAACACCCATATACTAGGTTCCGATCCTGAGATCCTATAAGGAGGATTTTTCAGCATGAATTTTATTTCGTAATAAGCATAACCATAAGTATAACCTACGAACAATAACCAAGACACCATCACAAAATCCACTATGATCAAAAACTTTAAAGTACATTGCACATAAAAGGGAAATACAATGATAATAATAACGGAAACTCCTGAAGCTCGACTGTACGCTCCTGGTCCTACTAAGCTACGGTTGCGTCCTAACATCGCCTGCATGCATCAATCATGTATAAGGGTGGTGAGAGTGTGTGCTCAATATAAGCGTGCTCAGAATGAAATATCAGAGTAACATGAAATATACTGGTAAGTCCATGAATGCTATCAACCGTACCAAGGCTATGCGATGTAATACATGAATGCTATTGGCCCCATCAAGGCCATGTAATGTAAGGCATAAATACTATCAACCACATCAAGGCCATGTAATGTAAGGCATGAATGGTGTCGGCCATACCAAGGGCCATGCGATGCGAGGTGCAACTTAAGCATACTAATCCTCATCTGAATCCCCATATCAATGCAGCTCATCACTAGAGCATTAAATATTAGTACAGTTCCCACTCTAGATAATCACTGGGGTCTAGTACACTCTACACCAGCTTGTCACCCCTATCTGAGCACACAGCTAGGTAAGTGGAAAAGACTTCACTATTTGCTTGCCAAAATCGGACCTGACTTATCGATAGCAGACCCATTCCTCAAGCTGGTCAAACTCAATTTAGATATTGCCCACTCGTTCAGGCGGGTAAGGTCACACCCCTTTTCACCACAACATAGTGGTAGACGCGGCCTACTGGTATATGACCCTCGTGCGCTCATATTTCCACTCAATCTCGATGTTGGAGTCATCCTCTAGAACCATCGAGTTTAGGGATTTTCACCCAAGGGCATCTATGATGCCCCGATGCTAGTAACAGTATTTTCGATGTCTAAACATGTCATACACAATATGCCTGTGGGGGTCACAACCCTGATGTCACTAGGACGTACAATAATCATGTCACACGATGTGAGAGGCATGAATCACACTGTATAGTCATGCAGTAATCTGACGCATACAGTGTGCTCATGTAGGCAACTCCTATCAGTGAGTCCCATAAACAATCTGTCCAATGACATTTGCTATGATCAGTCACTCCTCATATCAAGCATATATATATGATGCGTATGGGCATGAATCATGGAGTTATACTAAGCATGTTATATGGTGATGAACTATCTTCATAACAAAGATGTGCTTAGATGGCCTACATACAACAAGTATAGGCCTAACAATGGGCCCTAGGGAGAGTTACAATGTAGACATTTAACCATCATTGCTCTTACAATGTGAACGTCAAACCATCATTGCTTCCAAGGTATGGCCCGCCATAAACATCAGTACATACATCATGGTGAAATCACACATCGCAATGGACCTCATATACATCACATTTGGCCCACAAAAAGGCATCACATATGTCTCATTAGGCCTCACTCATAGTCCTTATATACATCAAAATGGGCCTCAACCTATGGGCCTCAAATATATCACAATAGGCCTCATATACATCAAGTGGGCCACATCACATGGGCCGCACCAATGGATCTCATATACATCAAGTGGGCCACATAACATGGGCCACACCAATGAGCCTCATATACATCAAGTGGGCCGCATCCACGGGTCGCACCAATGGGCCTCATATACATTAAGTGGGCCGCATCAATGGGCTGCACCAATGGGCCTCATATACATCAAATGGGCTGCATCAATGGGCCACACCAACTACACCATTCATCTATTTTAGAGATATTTTTACAGCATTACCCAAAAATGAATCACATTGGAAGATCATCTGGACCATACTACAAATGACAGTGGAGATAATGATTTCCACCCTTGAAATTACCAAGGCCCACCATAACATTTATTTTCCATCCAATCTATTCATACGGTCACAAAGACGTGAATTAAGAGGAAAAAAAATCATATTGATCCAAAACTTTTGAAATCCTTAAAGGATCTCAATGGTAAGCGTTCAATTCTCCACTGTTTTCTGCAGTGTGGTCTACCTGATAGATCATCAGTTTTGTGGCCGAGTATGACACATGCCAGCATGTCAAGAATGATCATCAGAGACCCCTTGGTCCATTGCAGCCATTGAGTGTCCCGACGTGGAAGTGGGAGCATGTGTTAATAGATTTCATTATGAGTTTGTCGAGGACTTAGCGCGGTCATGACACTATCTGGGTTGTAGTGGATCGCTTGACGAAGTCGGCATATTTTCTTGTGATTTGTGTGACCTGGGATTTGGACTGGCTTGTGAGATTATTCATCAAGGAGATTGTGAGGCTGTACAGTAGCATTCCAGTCTTGATCATTTTTGACCGAGACTTGAGGTTTACGTCTTTGTTTTAGAGGAGCTTTCAGAGAGTGATAAGGTCTTTTTTGCAGCTCAGCACCATGTATCATCCATAGACCAATGGGCAGACCGAGAGGGTCATCTAGACTATGAAGATATGCTTCGGGCCTACGTGATTGACATCGGGGGTATTGGGATGAACATCTACGATTGGTTGAGTTTGGATACAACAACTATCAAGTAATCACTGGCATGACTCCTTTTGAGGCACTATATGGCAAACCGTGTAGATCACCGAGTTGTTGGGTCGAGGTTAGAGAGTGGTGTCTCTTAGGTCCTGAGCCTTTGCAGTAAATGTTAGAGGCTATCGATATCATTAGGCAGATGATGTGCATAGTTCAGAGCCGGTAAAAGAGTTTTACTGATCGTCAGAGTCATCCCTTGGAGTTTGCTGCTGGGGATAGAGTGTTTCTCAAGGTCTCACCCATGAAGAGCGTAGTTCGATTTGGAGCAAAGGGTAAGCTTACCTCGAGATTCATTGGACCTTTCGAGATCACTAAGCACATTCGCGTAGTGGCCTATCGGCTTACCTTACCATCTTTATTATCTGACATCCACAACATTTTCTATGTCTCTATGTTGAGGACGTGTGGGTCAGACACTACTTCAGTGATTGTTTGGTAGCCGCTGGAGGTTCATTAGGACACTTCTTACATTGAGCAACTAATTTAAGGTCATTCTCTTGGTGAAGGTTCAGTGGGGTCACCATTCTGTTGATGAGGCATCATGGGAGCGCGAAGCCGAGATTTAAGAGTGTTATCCCCATGTCTTTGATGATTGATTATATATTGTATCTTGTATGCTGTGTCTAATTTTATATGATGATGCTATATTTCCTCTTCCTTATGAATTATGGCTAGTTACGATGATTGTGTAAATTTTGAGGACAAAATTTTTATTAGGAGGGGAGAGCTGTGAGGCCCATACCTAGTCCGTACCGTTCCTTAGGATCCCACGGTCCTCCCGGTTAAATTCTATTAACCCATGACATGTAAATAACATTTGCGATCGACCTTGAGTTACAACCTGTTAACCCAAATCGGCTTGACTTGAAACGTATACCCTAGTGACCGCGTCGTCACCATGGTTCCAACGCCATGTCTCCTGTGTCGATGCGATACCTAAACCAAGAGTTGTGGGCCCACGTTTATTTTGAAGAAAATGCCACATGTTTCAAATCCTAAGAGAATCTCTATAACCCATCACATCAATCAATCAATCACAAGTCAAGTACATAGCCCATCACTCTCTTACATAATTCATACTCAAAGACAACTCTCCCTCTCTCTCCACCCATCCCTCTCTCATCCAAAATTCAACCAAGCTCATACCTTCCATGTCATTTTCTTAGAATATCCATCCCTCCCATTCCATCTTTCTTACAACACACTCTCCTTCTCATTCTCTCTACCATTTCCCAAGCATCCATGAGAGAAAAATCCTAATGAGAGAAAATATCCAAGAGAGGACCCTAAAATAGCGCTGAAGACCACTTGAGTTGAAGTAAGAATATGTCAATATGTCCTAGAGGGGGTGAATAGGACTTTTTAAAGTTTTATAATGTAATTAAAAATTTTATTACACTAATCGTTACAGATAGACAATTATCAGGATTACTCAAATGTAATTCTACTGGCTTCCAAGCCTGGTAGAGGATCCAATCACAAACTATTTAAGAAGTGAACAATATGCAAACTAATTTATGATGGATATGACTGTGTATGTGTGTGAGGTGTGATCTCAGATATTCAGATATTGAAAAACTAAAGAAAATCACACAAACAAAAGAATAGTAATCACAAACACAATCATTTTTATAGTGGTTTGACTACTTGTCTACTCCACTCCCGGTAACCGCACTCAACCCTTGAGTGTACTGGATTTCACTAAGGAGGTTTCACATGGTTCACCTCTAACCTAAGGTTTTAAATTAGGTTCACCTTCAACCTTTACAACCTACACTGAGGCTGACTGTTTATGCTTTCACGAGCAAGGGTCAACACATCGCACCCACATTTAGGCACACTGGCTAAGAATCTTCCCTAAGACCCTAATAGAGGTTTCACTCAGTTCACCTCAAAACCCAAGGTTTTACCCGGTTCACCTCAAATCAAAGGTTTTACTGGTTCACCTCTAACCAAATGTATATGCTCTCCACAGAGTAAGGGTCCACATAACGCACCCACCATGTACACTCCCACCGGAGGCCTCCATGAGGACTTCAAGGGTGAGAAATACCTTAGACCTAATCCTACAAAGGAATGATCAAAGGGTCCTTTAGACTCTAGGTACTTACAAATAAGTTGATGAGTCCCATTCAGCGCAGTGGCGAAGATCTCCTCCTTATTGACGAAGATTCTTCAGCTCCCTTGATCCGCAACAAATGATGTACCCATATAAGGCAACGGGTTGGGTCAAGGTTATGATGGAATCCTACTCTCTAAATATTTTCCTATAAAGGAGATAGAGTAATTTCAATCATTTAAGCATTCAAGGCATCCCAGCTTAATGATTTTCCATTAAGATGGTAGCTGAAGGATCCTTGAATGTGAAAGTTCATTCCCCAATCCACTCTATTAAATATCAATGATGAGGGTGAATTGGAGGATGAACTCTCGTGAGAGAAAGGGCTTTGAGTATATGATCTAAAGGTAAAACACACAAAAGCACTCTCTTCTTTCTCTACCAGTAATATGGACAAGTCTCTTTTTATATAGGCAAAAGGTTTCAACAAATATAAAACGGTCACATTTATGACAGAGTTCGATATCATCTAGCAGTGTCAATATCATCGAGCGTATACTCTCGATAGTATCGATGGTCTGCTCGATGACACAAACTCACATGTCATATACTTTTGAAACCTCTTGTCAGCTGGTCGATGAGATCGATCAGTTGTCGATATCATCGGATTTCGAACTCCGATTCTATCAATACGTGGATCGATTTATCGACATTTGAAAAATGAGAGAGACTAGTCAAGAAATATTTCAGGTTTTTAGGATATGATCGATGGTCAACCGATGTCAGGAGAATTTGTATATCGATAATATCGGAGGCATTGTCGTTGCATCGTAAATCCCAAGGATTTTCTAGTAAGCTTGCTGGACTGTTTGTGTCCAGTATCGTTGTAATCGACTCGGCCTTGATATTATCTACATATGAATATCAATTTTCTCGAGTGGCCCTCGATCAAAGATACAAAGCGACCTGAAATATTTACTGGAAGACATGCGCGCCCACTATCGATGTCATCGATGGACTTCTGATATTATTAAGATTTGATTTAAGATCTCATCGGGAAGAGTATCGATATATCGAAGAATTTTGATATTTTCTTTGAAAAACAGGGGCACCGAAAATCTGCCTGTGGACATTATCAAGCCACCTTTGATGGGCTCGAGATTTAAATATTGATGCTATTGATAAGTGTGTCGATACATTGATAATTCTGTCCAAATATATGTGTGGTGGCTGGACACATTAAGTCCTTAATCGATATGATCGATTCAGCTTCCGAGGACATCGACAGTGCATGTCGATTATATCGATATGTGTATCGATACAATCGATAGGGTAAGAAAACTTAGAGATTTTCTGATGTTTAAAAAAGTTCACTTACCCAAAAACCCTAATATTTTTTAACTTGTTTTTAAGGGTTTTAATCACCTAGTGTTTTGGGACATGGGATGTGAGGCTTAGATTTATCTATGGCAAGCTTCCACACATCCGGTTGAGGCAGACACTTGAATAGATCTTCCTGGGAGGCTCTGCAGTCCAACTGACTCAACATATACGATAATTGACAAACCAGGGCACTAGCAAGGGCACTTTCAATCTCCCCCTTTGTCAATTACGTGACAAAATGCCAAAACACCCTAGGATAATATCTAGAAAAATACATCCTAAATTGTGTGTACATACTTTTACATAATTTTACAAATTCTAATATAGCCATGTACACAACCAGTATTTGCTCCCTCTTACTTTCAAAACTCCCGCATTCTTAGTGCAACTCCTCCCCCTAACACCTACAACGCCAGTTATACAATTTTTCGCTTGGGGTGTTTGAACTTTTCTCCCCCTTTTTGTTAGTCATTGACAAAGGTATAACAAGTGATATTGACTGAAGTTGAAGGATATGAGGGAGAACATACTTATAGATAGATGTATAAAGATTTTTAACAGTGTTAAGAATACATTATTGGCAGGTAGTATGAATGCATAAAATAAAACTTGACATAATTAGATAAGATAATCAGGAAAAACACATGCATTCCAAATCAAAGAGTAGATAACCAGGGGAACTCATATATCACTATGGCAATAAGAATAGAAGTATATGCAGCCATATTCAACAAAATATTCATCATTCCAGAAGCTATGGATGCATACAAATAACATAGAGATGAGAATAAATGAAACACATATGCATACCAAATTTGAGCCAAGGGATTTTAAGACAATGTTGGTAGTAAAAGATGATAATGGTATTCAGCCATATCCAATCAAAATCCAAAATTAACAGAGCCCAAGGTTGGTGGATATTCAATATTCACCCAACAACCACACAACAAAAAAAAAACTGTCAAGCCCATTCAAAGGCAACCAAAATAACCATTAGTACTAGTTCAACCCCCAAAAAAAAAACTGTGTAAGTTAGAGAGCTAACACAACCACTAAAGAGGGCGTACAACATCCAAAAAGATACTGATGTTCGTACATGGAAAATAAGAGTGAGGTGTGTGATAGCATATGCTGATCATCATCCAGGAGTAGAGTGGGATGGTGCGGTGTCGTCTCGTCGATAAGTCATCAAATCTACCAGCTGTTGCACAGACTGTTGCACTTTATGGACGACCTGCTCCAAGATTATGAGTCGATCTTGTAATGATGGAACATTCCACTGAATTGCCTCAATCCTATCTAGCTTGTATCATTTGACATGTCTAGGTAGTGATATTAATGGGGCTGGATCGAGACTGGAGGATGCATCCCCTGTCGTCTCTGTTTCCTCAGTACGAGGGACTCTAGCTGTTGCCTCACTTTCTTAGATCCCTTCTTTCCTTTCATCCTCTGTGTACTCATGGAACCTCAGGTCCATTCTGCGAATGTTCTTGGCATTGAAGACATGAAGTGAATGTATCGGATCAGTGGTGGATAGAAACCCAATGGAATTGCACACTCTGCTTATGATCCATGGATATGGAAGATGAAGATCTCTGGAAGTATGGATTGCATATACCAACTGATTAACCAGTAAAGTGGGTAGGCACATCCTTGTCCCTTTTGCAATAGAATAAACCATCATGACCATGAATCTAGTGAGATCAGAACTGTTGGTACTTCTTGGATATAGATTTGTGGTGAAGATACCATGAAAAATCCAAAATCGGGGCTCCATGTACCTGGATTTCAATGCATTCCCTTTGTGCCAGGGAATATCTCTATTATTACATAGGTACTTGGTTACCATGGATCGGACATCAAGATGATCAAGATCCATTTTTGGAAGGACTTCTGGTGCCATCTCTAGATCGAGAATGTTGGCCATTGTAGCAAGGGTGATCAATACCTCATCACCATCTAGATCGACCATGACCGAGGGAGGATCAGATACAGGAGAGTGACATGCGGATAGGAAGTTGTGTGTTAGTTCAAGTTGACACGGCCCCCCAAAGTCTAGGACGGGTAGTCAACCAATCGCAGCCAATAAGGGTTCCAGATTGTAAGGTGCTAAGCAACTCCTGTCGACTTTTCTTTCATGAATCAATTTCCTGGCTGTGTATTTTGCTGGGTGTTGGCTAGCTTGAGGAGGTGGTGCTGGTTGAGGAGGTGCCGAAATTTCGGTATGGGACCCACCATGTGAGGTCTGCCATGATCTTTGCCGAGTGAGGGTCCCACGTTTCGGGGTCCTCCCCCTTCCTTTTGAAGTGAGGACTTTTTGTCGAGTAGTCCTTGAAGATTACCCCGGACCAAATGCTACTCCTTTGTCTTTTCCCATGTGGACCAATACGCTTTTGAAGGATTTGGGAAAAATGACAAACACACTTGATGAAACAAAAAATACCCAAAAAGGGATGACGTACTCGATTTGTGGAGTGATTTGAGCAGTTTGGTCGAGAGAATCGAGCAGAGAAGATGACCAAAAGCCCTTGAAAAATAAACTCCTTTTTTTGCTTCGCCAATATTTATCGAGCGCCATCTGTCGATTTTATCGATCATTGTTTTGATGATATCGATAAGTTACCGATCGATGCTATCAAGACAGTTACTGATGTCATCCATGATCACTTGACTATTCATATTCTTCAGGGACACCAATGATATCGATCCTTAATCGATTAATCGAGAATGATATATTGATTCAAAGCTTTGCTCATTCATTCTCAGGCTGACAGCCATCAAGGATGGAGGGTTCCATCCTTAACCAAGACATATCCAAAATTTTGTACAATCTTTGTACAACTCAAAACTTATAATAACGTTTATATACAAAGATGGAGGTCTGGAACCTCAGATATACCATTTTGAGCTTAACAAAATTGTATCATTTTAACAAATATCCAGATCTAGATGCATGACCTAGACTTATTCTTTTATGCTTGATATTTCAAGGTATATGAAGGTTAGTCATCAGACAATTCAGTTTTTCCTTTTCTACCCATTTTGAAACAGATTTATTTATCCTATCATTCATCTTAGGTGACGATGGATGAGTGTTTCTCTTAGGTGGACTATTGACATTCTGTGTTTTTCTGATCGGTTTGAATTTACCAATGTGATTTTGACCAGAGTTATGTGAAGTCCGTCCAGGTATCATGCATTCAAACTTATAATGGCCCACATCACCACATAAATGACAAACTGGAGAAGTTCCCATATTGGTACCTGAAGTAGCAAGATTCTCTGTTGTTGGAGCTTTATATCCAGTTTTCTTTTTAATTTTCTCATACCCTTGACTACTCTCTTCTTTTCCTTATCTTTCCATCCCTAACAATTTTTCTAGCTTTTCACCACTCTGAGAGAATTTGTAGTTTATTTCAGCAAATTTTCTAGATTTTTCTAGGTCAAAACGAAGTGTGATTCTCATTCTTGAGTTGTGCATTATTATCTCTTAACAGTTCAACTTGTTTCAAAAGTTTTGATGATTCTGTTTTTAAGGATAGATTGCCTCTTTCTAACTTGTCATTGTCTAAGTGATATTGTTGTAAATCATTGATTAGATGAGTACTGATTTCCAAAGTTTTGTTCAAGTCTTTTTGCAACAATTCCTTTTTATTTTCGGACATACCAAGTTTTTTAAGAATGTGAATGCTATGGATGTAGAGTTGATTATAAGCATCTTGCAGTTTATCCTTTTCAACTTCTTCTTCTTCTTCAATTTCCTCATTATCAGATGAAAATGATTCGGTGTCTTGCTATTCTTTCTCATTCTCAGATTCATTAGGAATGATTGGAGTAGTGGAGACCATAAGGATTTTCAATGATTTCTGATCTCATCACTCTCTGAGTCACTAGATTCTGAGTTTGACTCTTCTGTATCATCCCAAGTGGTAGCCATTGCCTTGCCTTTAGTTTTTCTGTTTGGGCATTCAATATACAGGTGTCTATACTCATGACAGGCATAACATTTGGTTCTTTGGTTCTTTTCCAAATTTTCCTATAGAGGGTTTGTTGTTCACCTTTCTTCCTCTAGTAGGACGACCACGATTCTTCTGAAAGAATCTTCTGAATTTTTATGCCAGCAAGGCCACTTCCTCATCTTCATCTTCTTTTTCACTCTCATTGTCCTCATGTTTTGTTTTCTTAAAACTTTTTAGGACAGTATTTTTGGATTTTTGGGATTGTGTGAAGTGTAGTTCAAAAGTTTGTAGGGAACCTACCGGTTCTTCTACTTTCATCTCATCAATATTTCTACACTCCTTAATTGTTGTTACTTTGGGATTAAACCGTTATGGTAGGAATCTTAAGATTTACCTACATATTTTTGGTACCGAAACCTTTTCTCCCAATCTACCCATGGAGTTACAAATAATATTCAACTTGGTGAAAAACTCCATAAATGTCTCATGTTCTTCCATCTTGAGATTTTCGAACTATGAAGTCAGAAGTTGTAGTTTAGACCTCTTCATAGTGCTTATGCCTTCTTGGGTTGTTTTTAGTAGATCCCATGCTTCCTTGGATATCTCACACATACTTATTTGATTGAATATATCCTGAGACACGGCACAGTAGATGGCATTCATAGCTTTTGCTTCAGTAGTCTGTTTTTCTTTGTCAAACATCATCCACTTTTTTTTGGATTTGGGTTTAGTGATGGTAGTGCCATCCTTAAGTATGACCTGTTTAGATGGTGACACATAACCCTTTTCAACTACATCCCAAACATCATGATCCAAAGATCTCAGGAAGTAGTGCATTCTAGTATTCCAGTATGCGTAATTTGAACCATTAAATACTGGAGATCTAGTGACTGATGAGCCCTCTCCTTTAGCCATATTCCAAACTTTAGTCAAGATCACTCTCTAAGCGGTGAAGTCCTTAAAGAGAGACCCGCTCTGATACCAATTGAAATAGCGGTGAAGACCACTTGAGTTGAAGTAGAAATATGTCAATATGTCCTAGAGGGGGGTGAATAAGACTTTTTAAAGTTTTATAATATAATTAAAAATCCTATTACACTAATCCTTATAAATAGATACTTATCAAGATTACTCGAATGTAACTCTACTAGCTTCCAAGCCTGATAGAGGATCCAATCACAAACTATTTAAGAAGTGAACAATATGCAGACTAGTTTATGATGGATATGATTATATATGTGTGTGAGGTGTGATCTCAAATATTTAGATATTGAAATACTAAAGCAAATCACACAAACAAAATAATAGCAATCGTAAACGCAATCACTTTTATAGTGGTTTGACTACTTTTCTACTCCACTCAGAGTAACCACACTCAACCCTTCAGTGTACCCGATTTCAATAAGGAGGTTTCACATGGTTTACCTCTAACCAAAGGTTTTAAATCAGGTTCACCTTCAACCTTTACAACCTACACTGAGGCTGACTGTTTATGCTCTCACGAGCAAGGGTCAACACATCGCACCCACATTTAGGCACACTGGTTAAGGATCTTCCCTAAGACCCTAACAGAGGTTTCACTCAGTTCACCTCAAAACCCAAGGTTTTACCCAGTTCACCTCAAACTAAAAGTTTTACTGGTTCACCTCTAACCAAATGTTTATGCTCTCCATAGAGCAAGGGTCCACATAACGCACCCACCACGTACACTCTCGCTGGAGGCCTTTATGAGGACTTCAAGGGTGAGAAATACCTTATACGCAATCCTACAAAGGAATGATCAAAGGGTCCTCTGGACTCTAGGTACTTACAAATAAGTTGATGAGTCCCATTCAGCGCAGTGGTGAAGATTTCCTCCTTGTTGACGAAGATTTTTCAGCTCCCTTGATCCGCAACAAATGATGTACCAATATAAGGCAATGGGTTGGGTCAAGGTTATGATGGAATCCTACTCTCTAAATGTTTTCCTATAAAGGAGATAGAGTAATTCCAATCATCAAGCATTCAAGGCATCCCAGCATAATGATTTGCTATTAAGATGGTAGCTGAAGGATCCTTGAATGCAAAAGTTCATTCCCCAATCCACTCTATTAAATATCAATGATAAGGGTGAATTGGAGGATGAACTCCCGTGAGAGAAAGGGCTTTGAATATATGATCTAAAGGTAAAATACACAAAAACACTCTCTTCTTTCTCTACCAGTAATATGGACAAGTCTCTCTTTATATAGGCAAAAGGTTTCAACAAATATAAAACGGTCACATTTATGACAGAGTTCAATATCATCTAGCAGTGTCGATATCATCGAGCGTATACTCTCGATAGTATCGACGGTCTGTTCGATGACACAAACTCACATGTCATATACTTTTGAAACCTCTTGTCAGCTGGTCGATGGGATCGATCAGTTGTCGATATCATCGGATTTCGAACTCCGATTCTATCGATGCTTGGATCGATCTATCGACATTTAAAAAATGAGAGAGACTAGTCAAGAAATATTTCAGTTTTTTTGGATATGATCGAGCGTCAACCGATGTCATCGAAATTTATTTATCGATAATATTGGAGGCAGTGTCGATGCATCGATAAATCCCATAGATTTTTCAGTAAGCTTGCTGGACCGTTTGTGTCCAGTATCGATGCAATCGACTCAGCCTCGATATTATCGACATATGAATATCCATTTCCTCGAGTGGCCCTCGTCAAAGATACAAAGTGACCTGAAATATTTGCTGGAAGACATGTGTGCCCACTATGGATATCATCGATGGACTTTCGATATTATCATGATTTGATTTAAGATCTTATCCGGAAGAGTATCGATATATCAAAGAATTTTGAGATTTTCTTTGAAAAATATTGGCACCGAAAATCTGCCTGTGGATATTATCGAGCCACCTTCGATGGGCTCAGATTGACTCAACATACACGCTAATTGACAAACCAGGGCATTAGCAAGGGCACTTTCAGACCCATCTTCCTACCCCCTCATCTCACCATCCAACCCTTCAATTCTCATCTTCCACCATTAAAGAAGAAGCCAAGGAGCTAAGGAAGCCATAGAACCAAGAATATTTATAATCGGTGGGTGTTTATAGGATTATATTTGTATTTTTGATGATGGGCGAAGTGAGGCCTACTGATCGATGGTATGGATCTCGCTTTGGACCCTAGGTGTGGCCGATGTCCCACCATGACTCATATGTTCATTCCATGATGAGGGCATTCTCCATGGACCCCATCATCATGTTTATTTTCCTAGTATGTAAAGGGTCATCTAGACCTTGCATTTTAGTGGAAATGGATCTCCACCATTGAAATTTTTATTGTTGTCCCACATGTAATGGGACCCACTTGATGTATGTTGTAATGCATGGAAGGGACAACCCATAGTACTGGGATCCCTCCCATCGCATGCATTTCTATCTTTCTCTCTCTCTCTCTCTCCTTGTTTGAATGGCCCACCTTAGAGCATAATATTATCCACGCCATCCATCACCCGACGATGGAAAACCACCTCTATGTAAGAGCATCCAAGACGTCCAGGGCCTGGACGCTAGTGTTGATTAAAAAAAATTAATAAATAATAGAATATTATATTGTATGTGGTGGGCCACACGTGGGACCCACCTAATATGGAAGATGATTGGCTGGTGTAACTCACACTAACTATTTAGTTGATGTAATGACATCAACAAGCTACGTGGGACCCACCCCATGTATATTGATCTAGACCGTCCACCTATTGGGGACCCACAACACACATATGTGTTACCTATATCGTCCATTCATCTGGATGTGGCCCCACACTAGTTATGTAGCTGATGTATTGACGTCAGCAAGGTGGTTTGATCACAGGCGTGATCCAGACCGTCCATCCATTTTTTTCTGGTGGGCCACATGTGTGGACCCCACCATGAGGTATGGGTTTTATCCAAATCGTCCGTGGACATCACATACAAGTTATATGGGTGCTAACGAAGTCAACAACCCCTATGGGTCCCGTACGATGTATGTGTTATACCTAAACCATCCAGTTGGGAAGTGGACCCACCACTGATGTATTTATTACATCTAAACCGTCCATCCAATCAACAAGCTCATCTTAAGGCCTGAGACTAAAAATGTGGTAGATCTATCAGGTGGACCACATGCAAAAAACAGTAGAGAATTGAATGCCTACCATTGAAATCCTTTAGGGATCATAGAAGTTCTAGATCAATATGATATTTCTTTTTCCTCTTGATTCAGGTCTTTGTGACCGTATGAACAGATTGGATGGAAAATAAATGTTATGGTGGGCCTTGGCAATTTTAAGGGTGGAAATCATTATCTCCACTATTATTTGTAGTATGGTCCAGATGATCTTTCGATGTGATTCATTTTGGGGTAATGCTCTAAAAAGATCTCTAAAATAGTTGAATGGTGTAGATGGTGCGGCCCATTGATGCGGCTCACTTAATGTATATGAGGCCCATTAGTACGGCCCATTGATGCGGCCTGTGGATGCGGCCCACTTAATGTATATAAGGCCCATTGGTGCAGCCCATGTGATGTGGCCCACTTGATGTATATGAAGCCCATTGGTGCGGCTCATGTGATGTGGCCCACTTGATGTATATGAGGCCCATTGTGATGTATTTGAGGCCTATGGGTTGTGGCCCAATGTAATGTATATTGTAAGTGCTATGATTTCATATCCCTTTGGTTGTCAAATTTTGTGGTGCCAAAACCTATATCTATGTCTTGTATATCTTGTGTTTTATGATTGAAGACTATTCATTGCAATCAAGTCATCGCATTTCATGACAAGATCTTAAATAAAGAAAGTTTTCAAGACATGGATGAAGAATTCAAGTATTGAAGTCTTCAAGTTTGCATGTTCAAAATTCAATCAAGTTCAAGTATATTAGAAGACTTTGTCAAGTCAAGATCAAGCTCAAGAAGGCCTACTACAAGATTTGTATATTCTTAAGCTTCTCTTAAGGGTCATCTGAGTGTACAAACTTTCAATGTCCATCTCACTTTTAAGGTTTGTTTGACCTTAGATTGACCTTAGGATGGGCTTTACAGTAGGTCATTCTGGATACATAACTCATATATTTTAATATGCTTGTTTAGAGTGTTCTAAGACCAGTCCTAGGGACTTCAAGACCAGTCCTAGCTCTTCTACGACCAGTCTTAAGTTTTTCAGGACCAGTCCTAGGTTGTTGAAATTTTTGGATCTTTCTGACTGTCCTACGACCAGTCCTGGACATCCTACGACCAGTCCTATGAGTTCTACGACTCATACTTCGACCGGTCGTAGCCCTACGACTCAAACTCTAGCAACCATTTTTGGGGTCCTACGACCGGTCGTAGGTGTCTCACGACCAGTCGTAGGTGGCCCACGACCGGTCGTAGACTGCCCAGAACCGGTCGTGGAACAGAAAATCCAATCCCACGAAAATCTTTGAAATCTTTGAAGGTACAACAAGTCCTAGGATCCTAAGACCAGTCGTAGACGAGATTTTTCAGTCTATAAATAGTGCACGAACTTCAGAGTTTTAACAATTCAATTCAACTCTTTTCAAGCAATCTTTATGCTATTCTCTGAGATAAGTTTGTGTTTGTTTTAAGCTACTTTGTGCTTATTTAATATTCCTTTTTCTAGTTTATTTTTATTTGATTTTGATCTACATTCCAATCTTATTAGAAAAGGGGAATTTCTGATATTCCTTCTTCTTGGATTCAAAATCAAATAGAACTAGCCCTTTTGATTTAAAATCAATTAGACTTATAACCATTCTTAAAGTGAGTATTGGACTTTGAATATTAAATCGAACTTCTACTCCGATTGGTTCTACCGGGCTTCTTTAAAAGGTGATTCAGGTATTTTACATTTTTATAATTTACTTTCTCTGGTTTTTTATTTGAGATTCGCCAGAAAAATCTCATTGTATTGGTTATCTGAGGAGAGCCAAAAAACTCGAATTGTGGGGGTTTTTGGATTGTGTAAGCCTAAGATCAAAGACACAATTGTGAAGGTTTTAGGTGAACCTGTGAAACCTATTTTGATAGTGCATGCTAATATCCCCTGTGTGAGGATATTAGGAGTGGAGTAGCAATCTGTGTGGCTGTTGGATAACAGTTGGTGTACACACTGGCGAACCACTATGTATCGTTGTGTTGTGGATGTGTTTTTCTCTTTCATTCTTTTATTCATTCTGTTTTGTGGAGAGTGTTTGTGGATGAATGTTGTAATCACTTCAAGCAAGTGTGGATGAATGTTGTAATAACTTAGGATTTATTTTTTGCAAGTTATTTTGATTTCCTGGATTTTTATTCCTCGTTGGTTTATGATACAAGGACGTTCTAGAAATAAGGTTGTCCTACCTTAAACCTTTAGTTTTTGGTGTAAGGTTGTCCTTAGAACTGATAAAGTATCAATCTCGTTATTTTAGGCTATTGAGATTATTTTATATTCAGCATTGTGCTTTATTTCTTTGTTTATTCCGCTATTATAAGTTTTATTTGGCATTGCCCTATTCACCCCCCATCTAGGGCATATAGCTAGGCCCTTTTAAGTGGTATCAGAGCCTAATAGCTCGTGCTTATTGTTTATTTATTGGATTTAGTTCCTGAGCTAACGATCTAAGCTATATTAAGATGTCAAATTTTGATAGCCTATCAGTCACTAGGCCACCACCCTTTAATGACACAAACTATGCTTATTGAAAAACCAGGATGAGGATCTTCCTTAAATCCTTGGATGAAAGTGTGTGGCTGGCCACAGTGAATGAATGGAACCCTCCTATCACTGAAGTAACTAATAGTGATGGTTCAAAATCAATGAAAGTAAGGACTTATTCTCTTTGGACCATACTTCAGAAAAGCGAAAGTAGTGCCAATGTTAAAGCACTAAATGCAATTACTTGTGCATTATCACCAGATGAATTCAAAAGAATCATCTCTTGTGAAAATGCAAAACAAGTATGAGATGTATTAAAAATGACACACGAGGGTACATCTATTGTTAAGAAATCTAAAGTCCAACTCCTCACAACTAAATTTGAAGAAATTCATATGGAGGAGAATGAGATGTTTATGAACTTCTACACTAGATTGAATGACATTGTAAACTCTATGTGGGGTCTTGGTGATAGAATCCTAGAAAGTAAAGTGTGCGCAAAGATACTACATTCACTTCTTGAACGGTTCAATTCTAAAGTAACCGCGTTTCAGGAACTTCGTGATACGGATACCATGAGGGTTGAGGAACTAGTTGGTTCACTTCAAACCTATGAGTTATCCTTTAAGGCTCCTAAAGGAAAATTAATTGCTCTCAAATCATCTAAAAATTCTTCACAAGAGAGCACTTCAGATTTAAAAAATTCCGAAGATGATATGGCGCTTTTAGCAAAAAAGTTTCACAAAATTTTCAAAAACAAGAAAAAAATTAATTTTCAAAAGTCAAATGATAAGAGACGATCTAAACCTAGAACTCGTAAATCCTTGAAAGATAGTCAATGTTACAACTGTCAAGAATATGGGCACTTAGCTAACAAATTTCCTAAAAAGGACAAATCAAAAAAGAAAAGCATGATGGCTACTTGGGATGAATCATCTGATTTTGAATCCTCTTCTAAATCAGAAGATTCTGAAACCGAGTCGGGTGAAGATGTTAAAGCCCTTATAACTCTAGCCAAGATCACCCTTTCAGATAATGATGATATATTCAGTGAAGAAAATCTGAATAGTGATTGTGATAATGAAGATGATCTTCAGGATGCTTATAATGCCCTTTATAAAGAAAGTTGTAAAATTGCTGTCAAGCTTAAATTACAAAAAGAAAAATTTTCTAAGCTTAAGGAAGATTATGAGTCTCTTATTTTAGAAAAGTCTCATATTTTCGATTCTTTTGAAAAGACCAAATGTGATTTAGATTTCAAAACCTCCCAAATTGAAGATTTGAAATCTGAAAAAGAAAAACTCAAAAATGAGGTAGCTTCTCTTCTGAGTTTGAAAGACACATGGAGATATGCCCAAGGTGATCCAAAATTGGAAAAATTATTGTCCGGATCAAGAAAATGTGGCGATCGATCCGAGTTGGGCTATGATAAGAATACTTCTCCTAAACAAAAGAACATTGCTCCTAAATTTGTAAAAAGAGAGTCTTCAACTTCAAAAGAAAAGAATACTTATCAAGGATTTTCCAAAAATTCAAGGTCTTTTCAAAAACCTAAAGGTGCCCATGTCAACTTTAATTTTCAAAACTGAAATCCTTTAGCTGAAAAAATAATTGATCTACTCAAGGAGCTATTAAAGTCTAACTCTATAGGTCACTCCTATAACAACAGACAGAAAAAGACTGTCTATGCTCCTAAACCCAAAACAGTTCTGAAATGGGTTCCTAAAGTTGTCAGCTTGGTTACCCACACTACTTTCAATGCTACAAGCCGTTCAAAGTGATACCTAGATAGTGGTTGCTCTAGGCATATGACAGGTGACAAAGTTTTATTCACCGATCTTAAAGATATGACTGACGGGTCAGTCACATTTGGTGATGGAAGAAATTGTAAGATTATTGGCCAAGGTACGGTTCAGCTTTATAACCTTCCCTTATTTAAGAATATTTTATATGTTGAGGGCTTAAAACACAACCTATTAAGCATTTCTCAGAAATGCGATAATAACCATAATGTGAAGTTTTTAAATCAAGGTTGTGAGATACTTGATAAAAGGGGTTCTTTTATATTATCTGGTCGCAGAACTTCTGAAAACTGCTACATCGTTAGTGACGCTAGCTCATCTACTTAATCATGTTCATGGTCCATACCGATCAGACTGAATTATGGCATAAACGCCTTGGACATGTACACTATCGAAACTTATTTAGATTGAGCAAAAGAGAACTAATTAGAGGTCTACCCAAAATGCAAAAAGTAGACAAAATATGTGGTGAATGCCAGTTGGGCAAACAGATTAGGAGCTCTCACAAGAAAGTCAACTCAAATACCACATCTAGACCACTCGAGCTTCTCTACATGGATCTTATTGGACTAACCAGATCGGAGAGTTGAGAAGGCAAAAAATAAATCTTGGTTATCGTAGATGACTATACCAGATTCACTTGGGTATCATTCTTAAAAGATAAAACTGAAACCCTGGATGAAGTGAAAAAGGTCATCAAACGAATCCAAAATGAGAAAAGTTCTCATGTTAGTAAGATCCGTAGTGATCATGGATCCGAATTCGAAAACAGTAGTTTTGAGAAATTCTGTAGTGATTAGGGAATATCACATGAATTCTCTGCGCCCAAAACACCACAATAAAATGGTATTGTTGAAAGGAAAAATAGAGTGCTTCAGGATATGGCTAATGTTATGTTGAATAGCATGAGGCTCTCTAGAAATCTTTGGGCTGAAGCAGTTAATACCGCATGTTATATTATTAATCGGGTTTATACCAGTAAATCTGATAATAAGACTGCTTATGAATTATGGTTTGAAAAGAAACCTACTGTCAAATACTTTCAGGTTTTTGGCAGCAAGTGTTATATTTTACGGGATCGTGAAAATTTGGATAAGTTTGATACGAAAAGTGACGAAGGTATTTTTCTTGGTTATTCTTTGAACAGTTGAGCTTATAGGGTTCTAAATAAGAGAACTGGTGTGATTCAAGAGTCCATCAATGTGGTCATTGATGATCATTTGAATACACCAGCCCCAAGTTCAGATGATGATGAAGCTCTTATTATTGACAATCAAGATATCTCATCAAGTCAAAAAGAATCTGAACCAAGGACTGTTAAAGGTCATCCAACCAATCAAATACTTGGAAACCCTCTCACTGGAGTTCGTACTCGCAAACAACTTGAGAACATATGTAATTATGTTTGTTTTACATCCCAAATAGAACCGTTCAATGTAAAAGAAGCACTTTCTGACGAAAATTGGATTGTCACTATGCAGGATGAACTTAATCAATTTGTTCGTAATGATGTCTGGTATCTTGTTCCTAGACCTAAAGATAAACACATTATTGAAACAAAATGGATCTTTAAAAATAAGTCTGATGAGCTTGGAAATATTATACGAAACAAGGCTAGACTGGTTGTACAAGGGTACACTCAGATTGAAGGCATCGATTACGATGAAACCTTTGCTCCAGTCGCTCGCCTTGAGTTAATCAGACTTTTTATTTCCATCGCATGCTTTAAAAAATTTAAGATTTATCAGATGGATGTAAAGAGTGCCTTCTTGAATGGAAATTTGCATGAAGAAGTGTATGTTGAACAACCTTCAGGGTTTGAAGACCCCAAGTTATCTGACCATGTATTTCGTTACAAAAAGGCTCTTTATGGTCTAAAACAAGTACCCAGGGCATGATATGAGAAATTGACTAAATTCTTACTTAGTCATAGCTTTCAAGTAGGAAGTGTCGATAAGACGCTCTTTGTTAAGAAGAATAACAATGATATTTTGATGGTTCAAATATATGTTGATGATATTATTTATGGATCAACTTGCTCTAACATGTCTATTGAGTTTGCAGAGTTAATGAAATCAAGGTTCGAAATGAGCATGGTTGGCGAACTTAATTATTTTCTAGGGTTGCAAGTAAAACAACAACCTGATGAAATTTTCATTTCCCAAACCAAATATGCTTCAAACTTGGTTAAAAGGTTTGGATTTGAGAATGGTAAGAACTTTGATACTCCTATGAGTACAACGTTAAGACTCTCAAAAGATTCTATAAGCAAAGATATAGATCTTAAACTATATCGTAGTATGATTGGTAGTTTGTTGTATCTTATTGTAAGTACACTTGATATTGCATTAAGTATTGGAATTTGTGCGAGATATCAGTCTAATCCTAAGGAATCACATCTTACTGCTGTTAAACGGATTATTAGATATGTTGCAAGTTTTATAAATTTGGGACTTTGGTATCCTTTTGATACTAGTGTTCAATTAGCCGGGTACTTAGATGCTGATTGGGCCGAAAATATTGATGATAGAAAATCAACCAGTGGTGGTTGTTTTTATATTGGAAATTGCTTAGTTTCTTGGTTCAACAAGAAGCAAAGCTCAATATCACTATCCACTGCTGAGGCTGAGTATATTGCAGCAGGATATGCATGTATTCAACTAGTTTGGATGAAAAGCATGCTTAGCAATTATGGAATTAATCGAGATTCAATGATCTTATATTGTGATAATTCCAGTGCTATAAACATTTCCAAAAACCCAATCCAGCATTCACGTACTAAGCACATTGACATTAGGTATCATTACATACGTGAGTTGGTTGAAGAAAAAGTTATTTCTTTGGAATATATATCAACCAAAAATTAACTTGCTGATATATTTACTAAACCACTCGACAAAAGAAGGTTTAATAAATTGAAACTTGATCTTGGTATGTGCATTTTACATTGAATATTCTTGCTTGCATGTATCATAGTGTACTATATTTAGTATTATTTGTGTTTAAATTTTAATTTTTTCATTAAAAATACATTTTTGGTCGATACTCGACCGGTCGTGGTTGTACACAACCAGTCGTGGTTCGACCGGTCGTGAACCACACTCGACCGGTCGTGGATCTCGTGAATGTGATATATTTGGAGAAAATCCTCTTCTTCCTCATTTCCACACCGACCTACGACGAGTCGTGGCTCGACCAGTCATAAGATTTTCTATTTTTCTTCAAGGTGAGTCTTATTTCATCATTTTTCTTGAAGATTCTTGCTCTCTATGCTTTGATTTGTTCATAGTATAGCTAGATTTCATCTCTTGTTGGATTTTTCAAGGGTTTCCTCTCAATTTGCTGATCTAGAGAAAACCCATCTTTCTTTTGTGCATCTTGCTTGCTCTTTATATATATTTTTGAATATGGATGCTAGAGAGAAAAAGAAAACATCCTGTGGTCCATCTTCATCTAAATCTATACCGATTACAAAACGGCACCTTCGGTCACTCGAAGATGATACTCAAGATGTACGGGATTTGCGTGTCCGTAACATTATCATTAAGCATATCGCTGATCTCAATCACATTGCTCCATATGGTATTGTCCCCCTCCTTGAATCTATTGGTTGGACTAACATTTTGCTTTGGGGTGGGCCTGCATACCAGTCCATTGCCCAATCAATGGTTGCATGCATCTCTGAATTTTCTCTTGATAATTTAACTTTTTTAATTGATACTAGAGAAGGAAAATTTGAAGTAGACCATCATTTGATATCGGGTAATATGGATATACCTATTAATGATGAAGGTATACTGATTCATACTTTATATGACAAACCATTTGAATCGGAAAAACGCATGTTAACAAGGATTTATACAAAATTGATGCACAATGGACACATAAAGGGAATGCGCTCCCTTAAAAGTATTTGTTACCTAGATACAGAGTATTACATCGGTTCTTCATTTCCAATGTGTATCCTCGGTCCGACAATAAAACTGAATTGACTTCTTTCATGGTTCGTGTGTTGTATTCTATTGCTTCTGGTACCATGGTCTGTCTTCCCTCTTTGATTTATTATTTCATTATTCAGTTTCGTCTCCATCCAGGTCATAGTGATATTCCGTTCGGTTATCTTATGACTGTTTTAGCCACTCATATGCTTGTCGATAAACCTGTTAATGAGGCACCAATTTCTCATCTTATTTTCAACAATTCCAATCTTAATAAGATGAAATTGGATTTGCTCCCTGGCCAAGTTGATGAAGGTGGTGTTGGAGGTGTTGGTGGTGATGCTGGAAACGAAGGGGAAGCTAGCGATCTTCCTCAACAAGATGTTAATATGGATGACTTATTTGATGATATAGAAACTGATTCACCTAATGATCCAGATTATGATCCATCTAGTTTTTTATGCACGCCTTCTTGCATTGGAAGAAAATGTTGATAATATGAATATAGCCCATGATATGCGATTTAACTACATGCGAAAATATCTTCATCGCATTAATAAGGGGTTACACCAGATTGATCCAACTATCCCTGCTCCCTCCTCTGGATCAGATTATGTGAATTATCTTCTGGATAGTATCACATTATCTTTTTATTTTGGATTATGGTTTGATAACATTGTCTTTTGGATATTGTATTTTGGATTATGGATTATGACTTGATGCTTCAGGATTATATTATGTCCTTTCATATCTCTTTCTCATTATCTGTTTATTCCTCTATATGTTCTCCTTCCTATTGTGCCTTTCCCTTGTCATTTTGTGACAAAAAGGGAGAGTAGTAAGAGTTAAAGCTTAAAGGGGGAGTTGTATGGAAAGGAGGAGTAATTTGTTTGAATTGATTAAGAAGGATATGTGGATGAGAATATAAGAATATGTAGTATTGATGTTATTGACTGTTTATATGAGCAATACTCATATTACTCAGGGGGAATAGAGTATTTTGTGATTTCATGGTTCATCATTCTTTATTATCTTTTATGTTATGTGTTTTGTCACAAATTTGACAAAGGGGGAGATTGTAAGTGCTATGATTTCATATCCCTTTGGTTGTCAAATTTTGTGGTGCCAAAACCTATATCTATGTCTTGTATATCTTGTGTTTTATGATTGAAGACTATTCATTGCAATCAAGTCATCGCATTTCAAGACAAGATCTTAAATGAAGAAAGTTTTCAAGACATGGATGAAGAATTCAAGTATTGAAGTCTTCAAGTTTGCATGTTCAAAATTCAATCAAGTTCAAGTATATTAGAAGACTTTGTCAAGTCAAGATCAAGCTCAAGAAGGCCTACTATAAGATTTGTATATTCTTAAGCTTCTCTTAAGGGTCATCTGAGTGTACAGACTTTCAATGTCCATCTCATTTTTAAGGTTTGTTTGACCTTAGATTGACCTTAGGATGGGCTTTACAGTAGGTCATTCTGGATACATAACTCATATATTTTAATATGCTTGTTTACAGTGTTCTAAGACCAGTCCTAGGGACTTCAAGACTAGTCCTAACTCTGCTACGACCAGTCTTAAGTTTTTCAGGACCAGTCCTAAGTTGTTGAAGATTTTTGAATCTTTCTGGCTGTCCTACAACCAGTCCTGGACATCCTACGACCAGTCCTGTGAGTTCTACGACTCATACTTCGACCTGTCGTAGCCCTACGACTCAAACTCCAGCAACCATTTTTGGGGTCCTACGACCGGTCGTAGGTGTCTCACGACCAGTCGTAGGTGGCCCACGACCGTTCGTAGACCGCCCAGGACTGGTTGTGGAACAGAAAATCCAATCCCGCAGAAATCTTTAAAAATCTTTGAAGCTACGACCAGTCCTAGGATCCTAAGACCAGTCGTAGACGGGATTTTTCAGGCTATAAATAGTGCACGAACTTCAGAGTTTTAGCAATTCAATTCAACTCTTTTCAAGCAATCTTTAGGCTATTCTTTGAGATAAGTTTATGTTTGTTTTAAGCTACTTTGTGCTTATTTAATATTCTTTTTGCTAGCTTATTTTTATTTAATTTTGATCTACCTTCCAATCTTATTAGAAAAGAAGAATTTCTAATATTCCTTCTTCTTGGATTCAAATTCAAATAGAACTAGCCCTTTTGATTTAAAATCAATTAGACTTAGAACCATTCTTAAGGTGAGTATTGGACTTTGAACGTTGAATCAAACTTCTAATCCGATTGGTTCTACCGGGCTTCTTCAAAAGGTGATTCAGGTATTTTACATTTTTGTAATTTACTTTCTCTGGTTTTTTATTTGAGATTCGCCAGAAAAATCTCATTGTATTGGTTATCTGAGGAGAGCCAAAAAACTCAGATTGTGGGGGTTTTTGGATTGTGTAAGCTCGAGATCAAAGACACAATTGTGAAGGTTTTAGGTGAACCTGTGAAACCTATTTTGATAGTGCATGCTAATATCCCCTGTGTGAGGATATTAGGAGTGGAGTAGCAATCTGTGTGGCTGTTGGATAACAGTTGGTGTACACACAGGTGAACCACTATATATCGTTGTGTTGTGGATGTGTTTTTCTCTATCATTCTTTTATTCATTCTGTTTTGTGGAGTGTTTGTGGATGAATGTTGTAATCACTTCAAGCAAGTGTGGATGAATGTTGTAATAACTTAGGATTTATTCTCTGCAAGTTATTTTAATTTCTTTGCTTTTTATTCCTCATTGGTTTGTGATACAAGGACGTTCTAGAAATAAGGTTGTCCTACCTTAAACCTTTAGTTTTTGGTGTAAGGTTGTCCTACCTTAAACCTTTAGTTTTTGGTGTAAGGTTGTCCTTAGAACTGATAAAGTATCAATCTCTTTATTATAGGCTATTGAGATTATTTTATATTCAGCATTGTGCTTTATTTCTTTGTTTATTCCGCTATTATAAGTTTTATTTGGCATTGCCCTATTCACCCCCCCTCTGGGGCATATAGCTAGGCCCTTTCAAGTAAGGAAAATGAGTGAGGCCCAATGTGATGTATATAAGGACCATGAGTGACATCCAATGTGACGTATGTGAGGCCTTTGTGTGGGGTCGAATGTGATGTATATGAGGTCCATCGCGATGTGTGATTTCACAATGATGTATGTAGTGATCTTTATGCTGTGCCATACCTTAGGAGCAATGATGGTTTGACGTCCACATTATAAGAGCAATGATGGTTAAATGTCCATGTTGTAACTCTCTTTAGGGCCCATTGCTAGGCCTATACTTATTGTGTGTAGGCTGACTCGGCCCATCATCATTATGAAGATAGTTCATTATCATATAACATGCTTAATAATACTTCATGATTCATGCCCATACACATCATATGCATACTTGATATGAGGAGTGACTGATCATAGCATATGTCATTGGTAGATTGTTTATGGGATTCATTGATAGGAGTTGCCCACATGAACGCACGATATGTGAAGGATTGTTGCATGACAAGACAGTGTGATTCATGCATTTCACATTTATGTGACATGATTAGTATACGCCCTACCAACATCAGGGCTGTGGCCTCCATAGGCATATCGTGGATGACATGTTCAGACACCAAAAATAGTATTAGAAGCATCGGGGGCCATAGATGTCCTTGGGTGAAAATATCTAAACCCGATGGTACCACAAGATGACTTCAATGTCGAGACCAAGTGGATACATGAGTGCACGAGGGCCGTATACCAGTATGCCGCATCTCCTACTGTATTGTGGTCGGTTGGAAATGAGTGTGACCTTACCTGCCTGAGTAAGGGGGCAATATCTAGATTGGGTTTGGCTAGCTTGAGGAATGGGTCCGCTATTTACGAGTCAGACCCGATATTGGAAAGTGGATAGTAAGGTCTCTTTCACTTACCCAGTTATGCGCTCGGACAGGGGCGACAAGTTGGCTAGAGTGTACTAGACCCCATTGATTATCCAGAGTGAGAATTGTACTGATATTTGATGCTTTAGTGATGACCTGCATTGATATGGAGATTCGGATGAGGATTGGTATGCTTGAGTTTCACCTCGCATCGTATGGCCTTATCATGGTTGACACCATTCATGCCTTACATCATATGGCCTTGATGTGGCCGATAGTATTTATGCCTTATATCGCATGACCTTGATGTGGCTGATAGCATTCATGTCTTGCATCACGTTGCCTTCGTACGACTGATAACATTCATGGACTTACCAGTATATTCCGCATTACTCTGATTTTTCATCCTAAGCACGCTTATATTGCACACACACACACTCTCACTACCCTCTAAGCTTTCTATAAGCTTATGTATGATTGATGCGTATAGGTGACACCAGGATGCAGTCGTACCTTAGTAGGAGTAGGAGCGTGCATTCGAGCTTCAGGAGTTTCTGTTATTATTATCATTATATTTTCCCTTTATGTGCATTGTACTATGAAGTTTTTGATCTTAGTGGATTTTATGATGGTGTCTTGGTTATTACTCGTGGGTTATGTTATGGTTATGCTTGTTACGGAATGAAATTCATGCCGAAAAATCCTCCTTGTAGGATTTTAAGATTAGAACCTAGTATATGGGTGCCCGAAGTCGAGAATGGGGTACT
This sequence comes from Magnolia kwangsiensis, assembly GCA_037074715.1. Taxonomy (NCBI): domain Eukaryota; kingdom Viridiplantae; phylum Streptophyta; class Magnoliopsida; order Magnoliales; family Magnoliaceae; genus Magnolia; species Magnolia kwangsiensis. The sequence goes on from CM073578.1 coordinate 80,043,858, forward strand.
ACGGAGGCTATTGGCGCCGGATTCGGCAATCGAGAATTTTGTGAGCCCGGTTTTTGAGTTTGGGGAGTGACATGAGCTAACATCTTTTATGTGTCGCATTCTGCATTCTGTCGTGTTTGGTATACCCATTTATCTTCCTTCTTTGATTTGTTATATTATTATTCAATTCTGTCTCCATCCTAGCTTGGTTACATACCTTTTTCTTATCTGATGACTACATTAGCACTTCATTGTAATGTGGTCATGCGGCATGCTAAGGCACCGATAGTGTTTCTACCATTCAATAACTCCAACATCAACAAAATGCACCTAGAGTATTTACCTGGCCAACGTGATGAGGAGGACCTAGAAGTTGAAGAAGAAGACACTCTACCTGTTGACACTACAATGGATGATATTTTTGATGAGTTGGAAACTGATGATGAGCCGGATCCTGATTTTCAGCCGTTTCACTTTGATGAGCATCTTTGCTTTTTAGAGGAGAAGGTAGATGAGTTAAAAATGTCTCAGGACAATCTGATTGAAAGTTATAAATCTTTAATGAAATATATGCGCAAATATTTTTATTGCATTACTAGGGAACTTCATTAGATTAACCTATCCATTCCACCTCCTTCCTCAGGTTCTGATTAGTTTTTAAGTTTATTTGTGTTAGAACTTTATAACTTTACTTTCACTCTCTCTTTATGATTACTATCCTTATGACACTCTCTGGATGCTACTCTCATTATTTTCTCATTAATCATATTTGTGCTTTATTTATAATTTTTTCTTCCTTTGATAAGTTGTGACAAAAAGGGGGTGAGACTTGTTAACATCAATTTTCCTTGTCTTCCCATTCCTAACAAATTTTCTATCTTTTCACCACTCTAAGAGAAGTTTTAATCTTATTTTTGGCTCATTTGCTTATTATGGTTATGGAAACAATTAAAAATGCGCAAGTAAGTTAGATTGTGTGGACTGTATATTTTGGATATATGTATATTTTTTTAATACAGGTACTCTACACGATCAAAGCTCAAACTGAGGGGGAGTAGATGATGTGAAAGAGTGTTGTGAATGAATGTGAAGTTTTGAAGTTTATGCATTGTAATCTTTTAAGTTTGTTTTATCACGAATTTGACAATGGGGGAGATTGTAAGTGTTGTGATGTTTATAAACCACCTCTTGTTGTTAAATTTCGATGAGACAAAACAATTTGGAGTGTGACTTATTCATATGACGAAAAATTCACCTTCAAGTGAAGAAAGATGAAAAGTTCACCTTCAAGATCATCATCATATGAAGATTGAAAGTGCAAGACATGAAGATAGTTCTATAAGGTTGAGTTCTACTTCAAGTTAAAGATCAAGCTACTAATACAAGTCTACTTCAAGTAAAAGATCTATTGAAGCTACTGAAGATTTGAGTTCAATGTCCAATGTTTCAGGTATAAGTAAACCTAGAAAGACCTTAGGTTTAGGTCCTTTCTTATGCAAATTATTTATGGGTTTTTATACTTTAGATAGGCTTAGAGTCGACTAGTACTAGCCTAAGTTCAACTAGTCCACTTTAGTTCAACCAGTCCAAGAATTGCTTTGACCAGTCCAAGAATCAAACTCAAATTCGAAGTTTTTCTAGTAGATACTCGACCAGTCACGCACCCTGCTCGGCCAGTTGTGGAGATCAGCCCGACTAGTCGTGGGGAGCTCGACTTAAACTCCAGCAACATATTTCAAGCTCCCTCGACCAGTCAAGCAAGCCATTCGACCAATCGAAGGTCAGTTTTATCCGATCGCGTCGAAAAATTTAAAATTTTCTTTTTAGTTTCTGAGATTAGCTAAAAAATATCTATATTGGTTTTGACCGTGATCAGCCAGAAAATCTTAGCATGGGGTTTTGATTGTGATAACCCATTTGAAAACACAACTGTATAGATTTTAAGGTGAACCTCAGAAAACATTATTTTATATTGAATGCCAATATCATGTGGGTTGTGATTATTGGGAGTGGATGTAAGACCCGTATCTTGGTCCGTACCTTTTCGTAGACTTCCACGGTCTTACCAGTCGAATTTCGGTGACCTTCGACCCTTAACCGATATCGACGCGCGACCCTGATTCATATGCCGACAACCCGAGTCGACTCAACCTGAGACCAATACCATAGCGACCGCGTCGTCGCCGCGGTTCCGATACCGCGACTCGCGTGCCGAGGCGATACCCTGGTCAAGAGATGTGGGCCAACGTTTGGTGCGAGAAAACGCTGCGCGTTGCGAAACCCAAGGGTATCTCTACGATGTGTCACATCAATCACATCAATCCCATCAATCAATCAATCCATCAAGCCATCACATGTCAGTACACATCACTTTATTCCCTTTTCCCAAGCAACCACAAAAGTCTCCCAAACCCATACCTCTCTTACACAAAAAGCCACAAGAGTCTTCACCACCCATACCTCTCTTATACAAAAGCCTCAAAAGTCAAGCTTTTCTTACACAACCATCACTCACCACATCCATCCATCACTCTCTCTCTCTCCCTTTACAACTCTCTCCCTTTCTCTCTTTCTCATTTCAAATCTCCAAGCAAAAATTCCAAGCTCCATATGTATGGAGTTTTCCAAACTCTCCTAAGCTCATGTGGCCCACTTTCCTACCTCATCATCTCCCATCTCAACCCTCCATTCTTCATCTCATCCATTGAAGTTGAAGCTAAGGTGCCAAGGAACCCCTAGGAGCAAGAAGATCGGATGGTGGGTGCTAGATCATACTAGTTTTTCTCATTTTTATGATGGGCCAAGTGAGGCCCACCGATCAATGGTGTGGATCTCACTTGGGACCCTAAAATGTGGCCGATGGCCCATTTGGATCATCATGATCGTTCCATGATGGGGCCATTCTCCATGGACCCCATCATGATGTTTATTTCATTTAGAAAGGTCATCTAGACCGTCCATATCGATGGGGAATGGATCTCCACTGTTGATTTACATTTTTGATGGTCCCATGTTCAAAGGGGTCCGTTTATTGTATGATTTCATTCAAGGGAGGGCTCATAGTAGCGGAGCCCTCCATCACAAGGCGTGTCCCACTCTCCATGTCTCTCTCTCTCTCTCTCTTTTATTTTATTTTATTTTATTTTATTTTATTTTATTTTATTTTATTTTATTTTATTTTTATGCAATAGGATTGTGTGGTCCACTTGAATGGATCCCACCTTAAGGTATTTATTTTTATTCAAGTGGGGCCCACCTTAGACGTTGTACCCATGTCACCCATCAGTGGTGGCCCACTTCATTAGGGCCCACCACTCTCTATAAAAAAAAATAATAATAAAACCGTCCAGCGTCTGGGACGCTGGATGTTTCAAAAGAAAGAAAAAAAAAAGGGAATGAAGAAAAGTAAGGCATTTGGATGGCCCACTTGCTTAGGCCCCACCGGGATGTATTTAAACAATCCAAGCCGTCCATCCTCTTACCTACGGTGTTTTAGCCGTTGGGTAGAAGTTTTGGCCTGATTGGAAGACTTGGTGGGCCATAGCATCGAAGAACGTATTATTACCATTCAAGGATCCTTTTCTGTTTTTATTTCATTTTCTAATCCCAAAAAAAATTAAACTCTGGACTCTTTGGGCTCGTCTTGGGCCAGGGGAACTAATGGGCGGAGTGGATTCTCATGATGTGGACCCCACATGATGAAAACCCCAGAAATTGGGTTTTTTCCAAAATTTTGCAAGAGGCCCTGCCTCTTTCTCTGACCAATGTGCAGCGCTGCACGCTGCTGCCTGTAGCGCCAGCGTGCGGGCGGGTGGCGTCCAATAAGGGACCAACGGTTCCAGCCATGGGCCCCACAATAATGTTTGTTTATCATCCAACCTGTTCATGAGGTGGGTCCCCTCCTCAGGTGGGCCCCCTCCAAATTTTGGCTCGATCCAGAACGCAGGCGGCCCACACCACAGGAAACAGTGGAATCGTATACCTACCATTGAAAATCTTTTTGGGCCCACAGAAGTGTTGGATCAAACTGAAATTTATGTTATCCCTTCATCCAGGTCCGAGCGACCTTATGAACGGGTCGGATGACATCTAAACATTACAGGGTGGGCCCCACATGGGACCCACAATGATATATGTGTTAAGTCCACCGTCCAGACAGACGGTGGCACCCACCACGGTGGCGCCCACCTTCTGTATGTGTGGCCTCCACCGTCTAGCGGACGGTGGGGCCCTGTGTGATGTATGTGCTATATTTGCACTGTCCACTGGACAGTGGGACCCACCATGATGCACGTGATGCATCCAGACCGTCCATCCACTTGAAAAGATCATTTTAGGCCTATGGGTGAGGCCAATTTACTTTATTTAAGGCCTATGGGTTAGGCTCATTTGGATTGTAAAAGGCCTATGGGTTAGGCCCACTTGAATTGCAAAAGGCTTATGGGTTAGGCCCATTTGATTTATGAAATGCTTATGGGCTAGGCCCATTTGATTCATTTAAGGCCTAAGAACTTGGGCCCACTTGATATGTAAAGCCTATGGACTTAGACTCACTTGATATTTAAGGCCTATGGGTTTAGGCCCAATTGATATGTTCTAAGGCCATGAGACTAGGCCATTTGATATATTGTAAGGCCCATGGGACTAAACCCATTTGATTATAAAAAGGGTCCATGGGATTAGGCCCATTGAATTCATTTGAGACCCATGAGTTAGGCCATTTTATTTGATTAAGGCCTAGGGGTTTAGGCCCATTTGACTCATGTTGGGTCTATGGTGTGGGACCCAATTGGTGTGCCCATTGGTCACATATTAGACTCATGAGACTAAGCTCATTTGATGCAATCCAAGGCCCACGGGTTTTGACCCATTACAATGCACATGAGACCCATTAGTGTGGCCCATTTATGTGGCCCATCTGATGAATAAAAGGCCCATAAGATATGGCCCATTTGATATATAGAGGAAAAGCCCAATGGGATGAACCTAAGGTCCATTGCAATGTGTAATCCCAATACCGATTATGTAGCGATGATTAAGAAGATCGTGCCTGGGAAGCAATGTTGGTTTGACGTCCACATTGCGAGTGTAATACTGGTTGGATGTCCACATTACGACTCTCCTTAGGGCCCATTCTTAGGCCCGTACTTATTGTGTATAGGCCGTCCACGTCCATCTGCATTGTAAAATAGTTCATTTCATTATAACATGTTTAATATAGTTTCATGACTCATGATCATATGCATCATATGTATGCTTGATATGAGGACTGACTGATCATAGCATATGCCTTCGGGCAGGTTGTTTATGGGCTCCTGGTTAGGCAGTATTGCCCTACATGAGCGCACGTTATGCGCAGGATTTGTTACATGACTGGATAGCGTGAATCATGCATTTCGCATTTGTGTGACATGGTTATTGTATGCCCTAGTGACATCAGGGCCGTAGTCTCCAAAGACACATCGTGGTTGGCAGGATTGGATACCGAAAATCTTATTCTACATGGGGTACTATAGATATCCCTGGGTGAAAGTCCCTAAACCCTTATGGCACCAAGAGGTTACTCCAACATCTAGACCGAGTGGGTAGATGAGCACTGAGTACCGAATACCAGTTGGCTGTGCTCTCCACTGTGTCGTGGTGGTTTGGAAGGGGGTGCGGCCTTACCCGCCCGAGTGTAGGGAGCAATGCTAGGCTGAGTTTGACCAGCTCGAGGAATGGGTCCGCTATCGACAAGTCGTGCCCGATATTGGCAGACGGATAGTGAGGTCTCTTCCACTTACCTTATTGCGTGCGATGTGGCGACAATCTGGTTTAGAGTGTACTAGACCCCGGTGATATCCAATATTTGAGCTGTATTGATGTGTGGCATAGATGAGGATCTGTATGCTTGAATTGCATTGCGCATCGCATGGCCTTGGGTGGACGATACCATTCATGTCTTGCATTGTATAGCCTTGGTACGGCTCATGATGTTATGGTTCCATCTTCATATTCCGTATTATTCCGACATTGCATGTTCATATTACTACCTTGCGCACTCACTTTCACCACCTCTAAGCTTTCTGTAAGCTTATACACGACCGTTGCGTGTAGGTGATGTTGGATGGCAGCAGCGCTGAGGCAGGAACACGTTACTGATCATTTTGGAGTTTTTATTCTTTACCATTGTATTTCCCTTTATTCTCATTGTACTTGTAAAGTTTTTGATCATAGTGGAAATGTAATGGAGTTCTTGGTTGTTGTTTGTGGGTTATGCCTTTGGTTATACTTATTACGAATCAAACTGACATTGAAAATCCTCTTCTTAGCATCCCAGGATCGGAACCTGGCGAATGAGAGTTAGGAGCCGAGAATGGGGTTCTACGGAGGTTGTCGGCGCCGGATTCGGCGATCGGAAATTTTGTGAGCCCGGTTTCCGAGTTTGGGGCATGACAGTGGAGTAGGTGTGATTTTTTTAGAACAGTTGGTGTACACACCGAACTACTATAACTCTTGGTGTTTGGTAGATGATGTATGGATGGATGTATGTTGAATGTTTATAATCTTTTCACGTACATGTGGTGAATGCTTGTAATAGAAAGCTTCCTTTCTTTGCCTCATATTTTAGTTTGTGATCTTGATCCTTACCGTGTTCAAGAAATCATGTTGTCCTACCATAAACATTTGTTTTTAGTGTAAGGTTGTCTTTTGAATAAGGTTTGAATCAATTTCTCAATACTATTACAATTGAGATCTCTGATTGATTCAGTTATATTTATTATTTCTGTTAAGCATTTTTTAAATTTGGCATAGTCCTATTCACCCCCCACTTTAGGATCGAGAGCTCACCCTTTTCACTCCTTTAATAAATGACTCATTGAGATAACATGCATGATATGTTCAACCTGAGTCATTAATTCCTTGGGACTTTACAAGCATAACTATGAGTAAAATATGAACTTCCTTCAACTTTAGACCTTCTTTGGTTGATCTGAATAACTATGAAATCATTACCAATTATATAAATCATGTAACATCTCAGATCTTTATTGGAGGAATATGAGCATTTATAGAAATAACACTAGTAACTAGCTAATGTGCACAATGGTATTATGTACCATCTCATTAGCTTACACCCTAGATTATATTTTCCTCATATGGGATAAATTGATGGTTGGCCAAGCATGTTTTAGCTCTTCATTTGTTTTTTAGACTGTGCCCCATCTGATGGATTTTCTGCTATATCTAACTAATTGATTGTTGACAAAGGTTTGAACATTGAGAATTGAGGTTCACTTCATGCATGTTTTTCTTGGGACTAGCAAAATGCTAGTTGGGGAGTGTGTCGAGTGTCAAATATTGTATATTTTCCCTTATGTATATCTTGGTTTTATGAATATGATAATGCTTAAAGGTATATTTTGTGCTTGTTTATGTTGCAATGTGAATTTAAGAGCTTGGATTTAAAAGAATGTTAAAAGCATGGATTTGATGCTTAAGAAACACTAAGGCAAAGAATAGATCTTTGGAGACCAATATTGAAAATTTTAAAACCCCAAGATTCAAGAAAACCAAGTGGAGAAGGAAGGAAGTCGAAAGAAGAAAGTGCTAAAATTCACTTCACTATCTGTGTCATCGACCACAGTTCGATGACATCGAAGCCATTGTTTGATGACATCAAACACAGGTCGGTGACATCAATTTTTTACATGAAAATCAAGTTGGTCACTGGACAAATTGAAGACATTTCTCAATGACTTGAAGATTTTCTCATTGACATTGAATCCTGTTTGATGGCATCACAATTTCTGAAGAATTTTTAAGCAACTCGTTGGACTGCTTTGGACACATATTCGAGCACTTGAAGACAATTTAATGGCATCGAAGGCTGTTCGATGACATCAAAGGTTTGTTTGATGACATCAAAATTTACGCAGTGCGAAAATACATGACTTCTAGATTCAAATCCCTTCAATAACATCGAAGGCGTTACATAGAGTCACACAGACTACGTAAATTTGATACAGTTTTTCGATTTTACGCGGACAAGGCTATAAATATGGGTTTCTTAAGCACTTCTAGGGATATCTTGGGTTTTAAGAAGCAGAGCAAAAGGGTGGATACGTCTCCTAAGAGTTTTTCTCTCTTTCTTTCCTAGTTTTTAATGCTTTCTTTGAGGATTGTTGATCCAATCATGTCTTTGGTTGGATAGACCTCTTAGCTAGGGCTGGGCTAATAAGTGAAGCTTGTAGCATTTTGGGATATTTTTCTTGTTTTGATTCTTATTCTTGTTAAACCACTTTGATTTCTAGTTGATTTTAAGGAATACTTTTATTTTTTAATAGTTTATTGTGACTCAAATTACCGTTGATTTGCAATTGCTTTAAGTATCTTCTTTTCTTATTTGAGATTGTGGGATTGGTAAATGCTGTTGTTTTCCATTGTCTCCTGGGCATGGTTGGGTGATGGAATCCCTTCCAAATCTTCACAATTCTCCTCCTTTGAGGCTAGATTAATGAGAAGTTCAAAGATTTGACTATCTCTTTCTCCAAGTGGATAGGATAGGACTCTAATTCCAATTAGGATTCCTTAATCAAATAAGGTAACATCTCAATTGCTATAAGTGGATCCTTGACACCTTATGTAACGCCCCAAACTTTTCGATACTCAAGTATCGAAAGTTCTCGAGCATCACCGTGCGATCCGATGTAATATACACGTGTGTACGATACCAATCCAACTATCCTAGCCTCACATCCTTGCCTTGACACAAACCTAACCATTAGGAATGATCTCCATTCATAGATCAAGCCGTCTGACCATTGATTTTAAAGACAAGACCGTCCATCATGTGACTTGACATATGTACCTTCCCTTAAGTGAATTAACGAATCTATAATGAGTTAGATGTAAGATCTTTTGTAATAATTGGTTGGAAACGTGCCTAAAACCATGTAAAACCATTAGATTTCACAAAAGTCTTATATAAGAAATAATTACGAAAGTATCATTAACTTAGACGCCTGAATTCTAAATCATGTAGTTTCCACTGTCCGATTAACGTAAAATTTTATACCATGCCTATGAATCATAAATTAACTATACACATCGAATTTCAGCCATTGGATCATTGTAAAAATTAACTATACACATCGATAGATCAGCTATTCACCCTTGATTTTGGGGCCCACCTGATTTTTGATAGGCTTCAATTTTGGAATCAACCCTTTAAATTAAATGAAAAAATGAATGGTCAGTGTAGATTTCCCAGAAGCTTCATAGTGGGCCCCACATAACGACCTATGAGTGCATTAGTAGGTGTGCACTCGCGTCACACTGCAACTAGCACTTAATGAATCGTGAAGAAAGAAGGAAGTCCTTCTCCCTTCCGTACTTAACGAACAACCATCCACGGGGATGATTGTGGGCCACCATCATCGTCCCCATGGTGAATCCAAACCGTACATCATGTAGAGGGGCTTGGTCTGATCAAAACTTTGTTGACCACGTACACCCATGCAAGCACACATGCCTACAACAAAAGTCGCAAGAAGTCTCACCAGTAGGAACTCGAACGGACAACGTCCGATTTGTGATCATTGTGGCCCACCCTAATTGTCCGATGGGATGATTTATTCCATCCATTGTGTCTGTAGGTCAAAACTGACCGGACCCTAGCTCTCTTCATGTTCTTTCAAGCCGTCAAACGTGCGCAATCTTGATCACAACAACGTGTTGTGAACCATAACTCACGAATGATCGTCCGTTTGTGACGTCAATAGGCCACCGTGATCAGCCAATGGAAAAATCCAAGCCATCCATCGTTTGGATGGAACAAAATAGACCAAAACCCAACTTTTTTAACAACCAACCTAATCGAGCAGCTAAACAAATTTACGTCACAAATCCCCTTGCAAAACAACCTCCGAAAGGAAAATAGTTGCACCGCGACTAGAGCTATACACGAGCAGAGTATACTCAATTACTCACTCAACTCGACTCAGAATTACTTGACTCGTCATGAGTTTGAGCAGAGTATGAGCGAATTTTTAAGACTCAGTTTGATTATGAGTAGAATATGAGTTGAGAGGTACTCTACTCGATACTCGACTCGTACTTGACTCGTGTACTCGACTCGTAGGCCAACTTGAGAAAAGTACATAGTTTTGTAGGGTGGAGACTAGAGAGAGGGAGGGAGACATGAAAGGAAACGTACGGGCGTATGTTTTAGAGTCAAACAAAGAGACGAGACGGCCATAATAATGAGGTTAGAAAACATTAATACTCTTCAGGAGTATGAATATCCATTCTCACGCGTATGTTAATTATACATTTTTCAATATTTATCCCAATCTAAAACCGTTCATAAAGTGGACCCCACTTGATATTTAGTGTCGTTACCCTTGAAAGTGTGATTTTTAACTGAACAGGTGGTGGAGCCTATGGTCCAACTTCTAAAACCACCAGACTGTTCATTCGATCTCGAATTTGTTTATTCTGTATGATATTTGGGATGTCCCATCTACGACATTACACACTATTTGAACGGTTTTAATGGATTTAGTTACATGTTTTCCACGTGTGTTGTTGCAGTTTTGAACTGCAACCCTGCATTTAAAAGGTCCACCATGGAAAGAAGTGTGGCTGGAATTGTAGAAGTGTCATATGATACGTGTGCACTGCATCTTTACAAAGTACACATGAGTTCTCACTTCAGACTAGTGAGACCTAATTACAATAATCCAGATCGTTGGTTTGTTGATTACATTGTAGATGGACCATCCCAAAAAAATACAAAGATTGAAAGATTTCATCCACCAATATCATGACCTTTTAATCTGATTGTAGAACAGTGTGCTAGTACTCTTCTCAACTGTCTATTTTTCATATAAAGTAGATCCAAGGATTTCCTGAGTCAGACTCGAACTTGCCTCAAATACTCGAAATTGACTCGACTCGATTTCTGCTCGTACTTGGCTCGTACTCGGGCGAGTAGAGCACAAGCAGGGATTCCATGCTTAATGGTCGAGTAGAGCCAAGTACGAGTAGGACTCGAGCATTAAGAGCCGAGTACGAGTAGGGTGATACTCAGCTCGGCTTGACTCGTGTACAGCTCTAACCGCGACGTCTGTCACGACAAGAGAACAAGATCTAAGGCCAATCCAAATCGTCAAATAATTGGAAGAGAGAGTTCCAATGAAACCCACGTCGTCCAGAAGATATGTGAGGAGACAAGAACCACAACACTTCGTCATTTCTCCTTATGTAGACCACCTCTGGTTTTTCTGCTGCAAAGATTGGCCATATAAGTTCCACCCTATTCCACTACGGTATGTGTAAGAATTATGCAGGCAAACCCGAGAGCTTGGACGCCTATAAATGCATCCCACCGATATTTTGGAGATACAACAGAGGAGGAGAGAGATAGAAAGAAACGTGAGAGAGAAAAGGAAGTTCATCCGAGCAGCAATTGCAGGGGAGAGAGAAATAAAGAAAGAAAGAAAGAGAAGGAGAAAGAGAAGGAGAAATAAAGAAAGGAAGAAAGAAAAGAAAAGGAGAAAGAAAAGAAGAAAATCCCACATCAACTGAGATTAAGGATTTAATCCTTCAATGCATACTTACCTTCAAGGAGGAAATAAAAAATAATGTGAGGGTTTTATCCTTTAAGTTTACTTTAATTTAAGTTGTTATATTTATCTTACCTTTTACATGCTTTCATGTTATTATGAATCTTTCCTTCAATTATATGTAAGGCCCATTGTAACGCCCTGAATTTCGAGGGTCGAGTAAAGCTCTACTCTCGAGATCCAGAACATCACTCATGCAATATGGGTGATGATGTTCATATTTCATCCATATTAATGAGTTAAGCATGGGTGGAATTATACTAAAACAACATATCATACTCCACAGATAATGTAATTAAGCAAACGGAAGTCTAACGTATATGTATTGAAATAAGTAAACAGTTCATAGCCTCTAGAGTATGATGATGTAACAAGGTTTAATATACACAAGATTTGTCTCAAAATATACAAAATATGGAAACGTAAGATGTCCAACTAGACAGGTATCCCGTTGTCCTGGAAAAACAGGTCGAGGTCTACATAGACCCGCCTGAGAGGTGATAGTAGGAGAACTCCTCCTCCTCGTTCATGAAGTCCTGCTCCGTCACATAGACCTCGCCATCATCTACATCTAAACCAGTGTCTTGTTGGTATTTTAAAATACCGTCCTAGAGTGGGAGTGAGTGATCAACCAGTGGTACTATAAGGCAAAGGTTAACATGTTATCAATTCAATCACGCAGTAATGATAAAGCAACATAGAAATCACTTCCTAACTACTCTTATTAATGCGAAAATGGAGTGCAGGTAATGATGCATGCCCTCACATTAAAAGCTCCCTCAATAAGTGACGTCGACGCCAATATCACATATGACAATACTACCTCTTGTGCGACTTCCACCCCTTTAAAGCATGTCCTAAGTAATGCAATGCAATGTATGATGATGTTAGCCTAGTAGTTAATTAAGCTTATTCATACAGCAGATTTGGGAATCTAGGGTACCTCCATTTATATCATTGACCTGAACCGAAAGATCCATCTAGGTTCGTCACTCCTAGTCAAGCACATACGATAGACAAGTTGTGGGATCATCACTCCCAATGGAAAGCAGTCAATAGGCAAGTTCATAAGTTTATACTCGCGGTCACAACGAGGTGGCTAATCACCTTGGCGTAGGCCGACAGCTCGAACACAGTGTCCCATACCACCATGCTCGACTCATGAGTCTGAGTTTGCTCACTAGTCACTACGGGGTGGTTGATCACCTCGCCGTAGGCTGACAGCTGGAATACGGTGTCCCATACCACCATGCCCAGCTCATGAGTCTTAGCGGATCATGGTATCAAGGTTAAAGTGGGCCTTTACGTTGGAGAGGGGTACCTTAGATTCATGCAGAAGTGTCCGTACATGGTAAACACACAATAGGCTAATCGATTTGTTAGGAAAGTTTGATTAGTATGGGTACATGTTGACTTAGTCAACATGAAGCACATAAGTACCCCTCGTGGCCTAACCAATGTTGACAATCGTCGTGCAACCTAGATTCATCAAGTATACCCAATGTGGTGAGACTATTTCAGCCACCCAAATAGAGACTGTTAACGATTTCCTAGACTACGTTGTAGCCCTAATCTTACTCAGATGCAACAATTGAATACATATAATAACCCATTTAGCATTTAACAAATAGTCCAAGTGAAATCCTCATTTGAGCATTTTATTGAACATATTGAACATACTACTAAACATTTGTATTTTATCCGTGAATCGTGTAGCAGAAGAGGTGTTTATATGAAAGAAACTATATATATGAATAAGGAAATTACGAATCCTATCTTAATACTCCTAATAAATGCAAACCATTAACAATTTCTCATTCAGACAATTCATCAAACACTAAACTACACTTTACCAAATATATAGACTAGGTTAGTTACAATGTATATTTTAGCAAATCCTTATACAAAGAGGTCGGCATGCACATGACAATGATGAATGCTAGATTAGTAGTTATGACAAGAACAAATCATGTTTACATGTTCATTCATACATTTCAACAAACACATGAAATGCATCTTTGATCAACATAATTCATACATGTATAATATATCGAAAACGGCATACATAAGATAATATAGCATCAATCAAGTCAGACATAAATCATTAACTGACATTGAAAGCATTGAAAACCATAACCTAAGTGTTTATAGTCCTCACCTTTTATCAGAATATTCGATTCAGACGCGGTTCGAATTCTCCATTCCCAAAAATGGAACGACGATTACCTAAATCATGAAATAGGTTAGCTAGTTTGTTGATTACTCAATCTGGATCTTTATAATGATACTAAGGTTAAGTTTTGTTACCCAAATCGTAGCCGAAAATGATTATGTACTGAAGTGGGGAGGTGAATCAACATGTGGAGTAATGGGAGAGAACCACTGCAGTAATCTCTAAAGATTTCTCTTCTCTCCTTCCTCTTTTCTCTTCTTTTCTCTCTTCTCTCTCCTAAGGTTTGGATAAATTCATATGGAATTGAAATGGGGTGAAATAAGGGATATATATAAGCCTAGAAGTGGTGTAAATGGCCTTAGGGCCATGGTATACCTAGTTTGCATCCAACGGGCAACTGTTTTTGATAAAAAGGGCACATAGGGAGGCCCATTATTTACTTACGTCGTAGGGTAAGTCCCCTGAAAATGGATCTAGGTCAGGATGTGATTTCAGTGCGATCGGATAGGCCAATCGACTGTGGAGGACCTACATCAAATCAATGGTCATACTTGCTCGATCAAGGCCATAAGTATACAGATATGAGCAGAAAAATTTCCTTTTTCCCCCAGTGAAGTTTGGTCAGAAACTGACAGTCTAAAATCCTCAATTTCGCACATAAGTGAATCGCCTAATTTACTTAAGTTTCATTATGTTTTCTAAAGATATTTACATTTCTCACACACTTTACTCAAGGCTCAAGTTATGTATTTATGCTTACAATCTGGGCTTAATTCCCACAATGGTTGTCAAGCCTAGTTGGACGGATGTAATCCTATAGTTTCACGGTCATCGTACTTTCGACGTGCGGTCTAGGTTCGATATGGGGTTTCAATGTACTCCCGAGAGCGATAGGCTCATGGAATTTCTCCTAGGTTTCTAAGTAGTGTTGAGTTAACGATATTGATGGTTTTGGGTCTTGCCATTTGTGTAAATGGTGGTTCGAGCTAAATCCACAGATTAAGTAGCTTAATATTAAATTAATTTTTGTCTAAATTATGATAGGGTACGGTCCTTAGGTCATTTCTGCCTGAGGTGAAACTCGGGTCTTTGTATGAATTTTTTCAAGACGTTACACCCGTATCCTAGACTGTACCATTTCATAGATTCCTGTGATCCTCCCTGTCAAATTCTGGTGACATGTGACCTATAATCGGCGTTTGTGCGTGACCCTGATTCGCACCCTGTTAACCTGAGTCGACTCAACCTGAGACTTGTACCCTAACGACCGCATCGTCGTTGCGGTTCCAACACCGCACCTCACATACCAATGTGATACCCAGGCTAGGAGCCGTTGGCCCACGGATATCTCAAGAAAACACCACGTATTTACGTAATTCAAGAGAGAAATCTCTACAAAATATCCCATCAATCCTATCAATGTCACGTACATGTCAAGTACAACACATCACTCAACACATCACCCAACACATCACTCATCCCATCACAACCCATACCTCTCTTACACAATAACCCCCAAAGTTAACATTTTCATCCCATCTCTCTCTCTCTCTCATCCATCACTCTATCCCATCTCTCTCTCTCTCTCTTATTTCTTCATTCTCTTCTAAGCAACCCAAAGAAAAAAAATCCAATGTCCAAGCTTTTCTAACCTCCAAGAGAGTTTTGTGTGTGGCCCACTTCCCACCTCTCATCCCCATCTCAACCCTCCATACTTCATCATCTTCCATTAAGATCGAAGCCAAGGAGACCACCTTTCTAAGGAGTCAAGAAGAAGAGGATACTGGTTGATCTTGGATCCACATTTTCATTTTTATTTTTTTATGATTTAAGGGCCCACATATGATGGTACCCACCTGGATGTATGCTTTGTATCAAAGAGGGGCCCATAGTGGCGGGGCCTCTCCATCACCACCGATGTCTCTCTCTCTCTCTTCCCCTATATCTCTCTTTTGGTGATAGAATGTGGCCCACTTGATCAAGACTGTCCATGTGTTGGGCCCCACCTCATTGCCTATCCATTTGGACAGGCCTGGATGAAAGAAAAATACAAATATCAGTCGATCCAAGGCTTTGGTGGGCCACCACGTGGACCCACCTTGATGTATGTGTGAGAGCCACACCGTCCAGTAACTGGATGTGTGGGGCCTGCTTGATGAGGTGTGGTGTCCTTACCATCTAGCAAGGATGGTGGGACCCACTAGATGTATACATTCATTGTCCACGCTGGACAGGGACCCACCTTGATCTATATTTCATTCAAGCCATCCATCCATTTTACTGGTGGGCAACCATGGTGTGCGTGTTTCCCCAACCATCCATCTGGACGGTCTGGGTGGGGCGTACCAAGATATATATATATATATAATATGTATATTATATTACAGTGGGACACACCTGTTGAAGCAGATTAGCTAGTGTATATCACACCAGCAACATAGCTGGTGTGGAGGGCGTCAGTGTAGTGGACGTGGGTCTCAACCACACCGTTCATTGCTTGGACCGTGGGACCCACCCCCACACGTGGGGCCTACCTTGAGGATATGAGCATCCACTCCCTCCATTACCTATACGTGGGACCCACCTGATGTGCCTGCATGTGTGCAGTGCACTGGACGTGGGGCCCACTAATGTATGTATTGTATTCCACACCGTTCATCAGTTTGGACTGCACCGTGATGTATTTATTAACTGTACCATCCATCTGGACGGTGCTGTGAGGGCCACTATGATATATGGGTCATATCCAGACCGTCCAGATAGTTGGACGGTGTTGTGAGGGCCACTATGATATATGGGTCACATCCAGACTGTCCAGATAGCTGGACGGTGGGACCCATCATTGATGTATTTATTCTATATCCATGTTGTCTATCAGGTGGACCACACTACAACTAGTGAGGGGTTGAACGTCTACCATTGAAACCCCTCTTGGGATGTGCAGAAGTTTTGGATCAGTATGAAATTTATTTTTTCACTTAATCTAGGTCTTTATGACCATATGCACATATTAGATGGAAAATATATGTTATAGTGGGCCCCCCTGTGGATTTTAAATGGTGGAAATCATTATCTCCACTGCTATTTAGGGTGCGATCCAGATGATATTTCGATATGATTCATTTTTGGTAACGCTCTAAAATGATCTCTCATTGATGTGTGGGCCCCACCTTAATGTGATGTAGTCGAGGCCCATAAGGCCCATTATGATGTATTCGAGGACCATGGGTGAGGCCCATTGTGATGTATTTAAGGCCCGTGGGCGAGGCCTAATGTGATGTATTTGAGTCTCATGGGCGAGGCCCATTGTGATGTATTCAAGGCCCATGGGCGAGGCCTAATGTGATGTATTCAAGGTCCATGGGCGAGGCGCATTGTGATATATTCGAGGCCCATGGGTGAGGCCCAATGTGATGTATTTAAGGCCCATGGGCGAGGCCTATTGTGATATATTCGAGGCTTATGGGTGAGGCTCAATATGATGTATTCGAGGCCCATATGACGTTGTCATTGGGTTATAAGTAAGGCCCAATACGATATACGTGAGGCCCGTTACGTCGTGTATGAATCCCTTGCATGAGGCTATTGGCCCACTGTATGTCAGGCTCTATGTGGGTCACTCCTTGGGAGAAATGTTAGTTAAATGTCCACATTGATGGGCAATGATGGTTGAAAGTCCTTATTGTGACCTTTCCTTAGGCCTTGTTAGACCCATTTGCATCATTCTCTAAGTGGGTTGACCCTAGTCATTGGGCCCCATTTGCATGATCCATCATTCTCATTAGGCTACCCTAAGATGTTGGGCCCCATTTGCATGATCCATCATTCTCATTAGGCTACCCTAAGATGTTGGGCCCCCATTGGTTGTTAGTAGGATTACTTCTTTTATTTTGGAGTCCATCTAGGACTCATTTGGCCCCCCTAGGGAATCTAGCGGGCCATGCAATAATATGGAGAAGGAACCATTCCCTAATCCCTAGGATTGTGGGTAGGCCACTTCGGCCCAACCTTGATATAAGGGGGAGTACATCATCAATATAATATGCTTAGTATAGCTCCATGATCCATACCCATATGCATCATATATATGCTTTATGTGAGGAGTGATTGATCATAGCACATGCCATTGGGTAGATTATTATGGGACTCCCTGATAGGGGGAGTTATTCACATGAGTTCACAGTACACACAGGATTGCTGCATGACTGGATAGTGTGATTCATGCATCTCACATTCTATAACATAACTACTATACACCCTAGCGACATCAGGTCCGTAGCCTCCACAAGCATAGCGTGGTTGGTAGGATTGGACACCAAAAATCTTATTCCACATGGGGTGCTATAGATATCCCTGGGTGAAATTTCTAAAACCTTATGGTACCAAGAGGTTGCTCCAATGTCTATACCGAGTGGATGCATGAGCGTCAAGTGTCGATTACCAGAAGGTCATTCTTTCCAATGTGTTATGGTTAGTTGGAAGTTGGTACGGCCTTACCCGCATGAGAGGAGAGGGTAAAGTTAGGCTGAGTTTGACTAGCTCAAGGAATGGGTTTACTATTGATAAGCCGGGCCTAATATTGGCAGGAAGATAGTGAGGCCTATTCCACTCACCTTGTCACGCCGATGGCGTGGAAATCCAGTTTGAAGTGTACTAGACCACGATGATATTCCAGAGTAGAGCTGTTTTGATATGTGGACTAAGATGAGGAATGGTATGCTTGAGTTGCATCTCGCATTCCATAGCCTTAGTATGACTGAAATCATTCATGCCTTGCATTGTATAACCTTGGTACGACTAATAGTATTCATGGATTCATTAGTATATTTCGCATTACTCTGATATTGCATAATTATATTACCATATTACGCATACACTTTCACCACCCTCTAAGCTTTTCGTAAGCTTATGCATGATCGTTGCATGCAGGTGATGTTAGACCGCAGCAGCGCTAAAGCAGGAGCGGTTAGCAGATCATCTTGGAGTTTTTATCTATCTTTATTGTATTTCCCTTTACGCGCATTGTACTTATAAGTTTTTGATTATAGTGGAAATGTGATTGAGTTTTTAGTTCTTGTTTGTGGGTTATGCTTGGATATGCTTATTACAAATCAAATTCATGTTGAAAATCCTTTTCGTAGGATCCCGGGATTGAAACTTGGCTTATAGACGCTGGGAGCCGAAAGCGGGGTACTACGGAGGCTATCAGCACCGGATTCAGCGATTGAGAATATTATGAGCTCAGTTTTTGAGTTTAGTGCGTGGCATTATATGTTTTACAATCAATTATTTATCCTTTGGGATTATAGTGTAATTTTGATTATGAATGATCTTTATGAATTTTTTCATAAGGATGACCATCACTATGAGTAGGGGATTGACCCTGTCACAACTGTACAGATAATGCTGGTGATGTACAACTTAAAGTCTTAGAGGACCATCTCCTTATAGAAGACCATATTAAAAGAATATGAAGATAGTTTTATTATTTAGTTTTATACTTCCGCTGTGAACTCAATTAATGTAATAAGCTTCCATTAAGAAGACATTTGATTATTTTTTAAATTTTTTTACTCTGATAAAATAATTATTCTAGTCAATTTTATTCTTATGAATGTTACCTTCATGAATGCATTTGAATGTAATTTAAATAATTCAAATAAAAAAATAAGGTGTGATTTCTAAAGCATTCAATTTATACATTATTAACACCCAAGTTTCTCGGGCACGAGTATAAACTCTGGCCATGAAAATTTGGGATGTTACACCCTAGTTCCTAATTTTAATTGATAGTTTAAACAATATTCACAATTATTCCAGATTTATAATTTAGATCTTCTTCTCATTATAGTTTTAGTTATTTTCATAAACGTACTAGTCCCTGTGGATTCGACCTCGGTCTTACCGAGATTATTACTACATCGTGACCCTACACTTGGGGTTGTGAATAGGTTTTTGGCACCATTGCTGGGGACTACGGTTGCATTTTTCTGAATTTAATTGGTTGTAGAATTAGGTTAAGATTAGGATTAACTTTTTATTTTATTTTTAGGTTTGGAATTTTTTTTTTCCTGCTTTGTTTTTAGAATCTAACTTGAATTTTTATTTTGTAGGATTCTAACTTGGCAACTTCTCATCTGGTAATCTCTTTCTAATTCTCTCTCTTTCTATCTCTCTCTCTCTCTTAATTCGTATTTGCTGTAATTTCAATTCTTAAATTTGAGGTTAAATTCTGACTTGAGAGCAGAGAGTGTTTCATGTCCAAGTGAGTTCGTGACAACACTCTACGTCTTTTAAATGGAGGATTAGTCGAAGGGTTGCCTATCCATCAGAAGATTAAACACCATTTGAGATCCTTAGAATCAATTGAAGTGATGGCTGTCGATCAACCTACCAATCAACCTGCAATTCAACCTCAACCTCCGTTTGAGGAAATTCAAGATGAGAATGAGGTGCATCAAGCACCCCCGCACACACTTTACGAGATTAATTACAACTGGCGGGGGTGAGATTACTTTCATGTATGGTTTTTCAGAAAATACAGGACACATGGATATCAAGCCAAGAGTGATCCAACTCCTTCCAAAGTTTCATGGACTTAAAATCTGAAGTCCATATTTGCGCATGAAAGAGTTTGATGAGATAATAACCACTTTATATTTTCCTAATGTGTCTGAGGACATGGTCAAGTTGAAACTCTTTCCCTTCTCCTTAAAAGAAAAAGCAAAGATGTGGTTGTACTCACTACGTCCACGATCTATTGGCAGATGGAACGACATGACAAGGGAGTTCATAAATAAATTCTTCCCATATTACAAAATGAACACCCTTAAAAAGTAAATCATGAACATCGCCCAAAAGGAAAATGAAACATTCGTCCAATGTTGGGAGCAGTTCAAGGATCGTATCAGCTCATGTCCATAGCATAGTTTTGAAACATGACGAATAACAAGTTTCTTCTACGATGGACTAACATCTTCCATGCTCCAAATGGTCGAGACAATGTGCAATAAGGAATTCATGAATAAAGATGTCAATGATGTGTAGGATTATTTTGACAAGCTTGCTGAAAATAACAGTCATGAGACATCTCCCCTAGACCCAATACCACTTCTGAGCCCACTCAATCAAAGGAGAGGAGCGGAATATAATTGTTGAAAGAGGAAGACGATATTAATGCTAAAGTGGCTAGTCTCACAAGGAAACTTGAGGCCATGGAACTTTAGAAGGATAAGGCTACAGAAACTGTTTGTGGTATTTGCGCTTACAATGTTCATACAACTGAAAATTGTTTAAGAATACCTGCTTGTCAATAAATATTGAATGAGCAATCGAATGCCATAAACAACTACCAAAGGCCTTTTAAAGGACTCACTTCAAACACATACAATTTAACTTGGAGAAATCATATAAACTTCAGATGGAGGAATGAACAAACTACTACTCCTTAAAGAGTCCTTTACTAGTTTTTAAATCAAGGGAAACCTCAAGAGGAATTGGTTCAAAATCCCACACAAACTCAAGAGTTTATCTAGCAAAGTACTCTCTAAGACTTATAAGAACTTACAAAGGCTATTTAAAAGATAGACTCACGCGTTGCAGTTATAGAGAAAGGGATCCTTCTAGCTTAACCTATCCCCAATCCTAAACCGCAATATGGAGTTAGTGAACCAAGCTCTTCAAACCAAATGGACCAAGCCAAATCTATCACCACTCTTAGAAGTGGGAAAATAATTGACAAATCTATTCCGGTAAGGGCTGAAAAGTCTAAAGACCTGGAAGAAGATATGAATGATAGACCTAGCACTACCCAAGATGGGTTGGAACCAGAACCTCAAAATAAGCCGATTGTTCCATGCCCCTAACGGTTGATGACACCAAAACCTCTCTCTAAGTCTCAGGATATTCTAGAGGTGTTTTAGGCCTTATTAGGCCCATTTGCTTCATTCTTTAAGTCGGTTGACCCTAGTCATTTGGCCCTGTTTGCATGATTCATCTATACTCATTGGGCTATCCTAAGATGTTGGGCCCCCATTGGTTGTTAGTAGGATTACATATTTTAGATTAGAGTCCATCTAGGACTCATTTTCCCCCTTAGGGAATCTAGCGGGCCATGCAATAGTATCGAGAAGGAACCCTTTCTTGATCCCTAGGATTGTGGGTAGGCCGCATAGGCCTAACCATAATATAAGGGGGAGTACATCGTCATCATATAATATGCTTAGTATAGCTACATGATCCATACCCATATGCATCATATGTATGCTTTATGTGAGGAGTGATTGATCATAGCACATGCCATTGGGCAGATTATTATGGGACTCCCTGATGAGGGCAGTTGTCCACATGAGCACGTGGTACGCGTAGGATTTCTGCATGACTGGATAGTGTGATTCATGCATCTCATATTGTATAATATGACTACTGTACACCCTAGCAACATCAGGACCGTAGCCTCCACAAGCGTATCATGGTTGGTAGGATTAGACACTAGAAATCTTATTCCACATGGGGTGCTATAGATGTCCCTGGGTGAAATTCCCTAAGCCCTTATACTATTAGGAGGTTGCTCCAACCTCTAAACTGAGTGGATGTATAAGTGCCAAGTGCCAATTACTAGAAAGTCACGCTTTCCACTGTGCCGTGGTGAGTTGGAAGGGGGTGCGACCTTACTAGCATGAGAGGAGAGGGTAAAGCTGGGCTGAGTTTGACCAGCTCAAGGAATGGGTCCGCTATCGATGAGTCGGGCCCGATATTGACAAGCGGATAGTGAGGCATCTTCCATTCACCTTGTTGTGTGATGGCGCGGCAATCAGGTTTGGAGTGTACTAGACCACAGTGATATTCTAGAGTTGAGCTGTATTGATATCTGGACTCAAATGAGGAATGGTATGCTTAAGTTGCATCTTGCATTGTATGGCCTTGGTATGGCCGACATCATTCATGCCTTGCATTGTATAGCCTTAGTACGACTAATAGTATTCATGGATTCATCAACATATTTTGTATTACTCTGATATTGCATAATTTTATTACCACATTGCCCACACACTTTCACCACCTTCTAAGCTTTTCATAAGCTTATACATAATCGTTAGGTGCAGATGAAGTAGGGCTGAAGCAGGAGCGCTTTGCAGATCATCTTGGAGTTTTTATTTATCTTCATTGTATTTCTCTTTATACGCATTATACTTAAAAGTTTTTTTTATCAGAGTGGAAATGTGATGGAGTTTTTTGTTGTTATTTGTGGGTTATGCTTGGTTATGCTTATTACAAATCAAATTCATGTTGAAAATCTTCCTCGTAGGATCCCAGGATCGGAACTTGGCTTATGGGCGCTGGGAGCTGAAATTGAGGTACTACGGAGGCTGTCGGCACCGGATTTAGCGATTGAGAATTTTGTGAGCTTTGTTTTCGAGTTTAAAGGTGTGACATTATATGTTTTACCATCAATTATTTATCCTTTAGGATTATAGTGTAATGTCGATTACGAATGATCTTTATGAATTTTGTCATAAGGATGACCATCACTATGAGTAGGGGATTGACCCTCTCACAACTGTACAGATGACGTAGGTGATGTACAACTTGAAGTCCTTGAGGACCATCTCCTTATAGAAGACCATATTGAAAGAATATAAAGATAGTTTTATTATTTAGTTTTATACTTCCGATGTGAACTCGATTAATGCAATAAGCTTCCATTAAGAAGACATTTGATTATTTTTTGAATTTCTTTACTCTGATGAAATAATCAATCCAGTCGATTTTATTCTTGTGAATGTTACCTTCATGAATGTATCCAGAAGCAATTTAAATGATTTAAATAAAAAAAATAAGGTGCGATTTTTAAAGCATCAATTTATACATTATTAAAACCCGAGTTTCTCGGGCACGAGTATAAACTCTGGCCGTGAAAATTTGGGATGTTACACCCTAGTTCGTACTTTTAATTAATAGTTTAAACAATATTCAAAATTATTCCTTTTATTCCAGATTTCTAATTTGGATCTTCTTCTAGTTCTAGTTTTAGTTACTTTCATAAACATACTAGTCCCTATGGATTCGACCTCGGTCTTACCAAGATTATTACTACATTGCGACCCTACACTTAGGGTTATGAACAAGTTTTTATCGCCATTGCCAGGGACTATGGTTGCATTTTTCTGAATTTAATTGGTTTTAGAATTAGGTTAAGATTAGGATTAACTTTCTGTTTTATTTTTAGGTTAGGAATTTTTTTTTCCTACTTTTTTTTTAGATTCTAACTTGAATTTTTGTTTTGTAGGATTCTAACTTGGCAATCTCCGATCTGGTAATCTCTTTCTAATTTTCTCTCTCTCCTAATTCTTATTTGTTGTAATTTCAATTCTTAGATTTGAGGTTAAATTCTGACTTGAGGGCAGAGAGTGTTTCATGTCCAAGTGAGTTCGTGACAACACTTTACGTATTTTAAATAAAGGAGGATTACTCGAAGGGTTGCCTATCTATCAAAGGATTAAACACCACTTGAGATCCTCGGAGTCAATTGAAGTGATGATTGTCAATCAACCTACTAATCAACCTTCGGTTGAGGAAATTCAGGATGAGAATGAGGTGCATCAAGCACCCCACCTCGTACTTTACAAGATTATTTACAACTGGCAAGGTTGAGCTCACTTTCATGTATGGTTTTTTCAGAAAATACAGGAAACATGGATATCAAGCTAGGAGTGATCCGACTACTTCCAAAGTTCCATGGACTTAAAATCTGAAAGTCCATATTAACACATGAAAGAGTTTAACGAGATAATAGTCCCTTTATGTCTTCCTAATGGGTTTGAGGACACAGTCAGGCTAAAACTCTCTCCCTTCTCCTTAAAAGAAAAAGTAAAGATGTGGTTGTACTCACTATATCCACGATCTATTGACAGATGGAACGACATGACAAGGGACTTCATAAATAAATTCTTCCCATATCATAAAACGAACACCCTTAAAAAGTCAATCATGAACTTCGCCCAAAAGGAAAATGAAACATTCTTCCAATGTTGGGAGCGTTTCAAGGATCTTATCAGCTCATGTCCACAACGCAGTTTTGAAATGTGACGAATAAAAAGTTTTTTCTATGATAGACTAATATGTTCCATGCTCCAAATGATCAAGACAATGTGCAATGAGGAATTCATGAATAAATATGTCAATGATGTGTGGGATTATTTTGACAAGCTTGCTGAAAATAACAGTTATGAGACATCTCCCCTAGACCCAATACCACTTCTGAGCCCACTCAATTAAAGGAGAGGGGAGAAATATACTTGTTGAAAGAGGAAGACAATATTAATGCTAAAGTGGCCAATCTCACAAGGAAACTTGAGGCCATGGAACTTAAGAAGGATAAGGCTACAGAAACTATTTACGGTATTTGCACTTGCAATGTTCATGCAACTGAAAATTGTTCAAGAATACGTACTTGTCAATAAATATTGAATGAGCAATCGAATGCCATAAACAACTACCAAAGGACTTTTAAAGGACTCACTTTAAATACATACAATTCAAGTTGGAGAAATCATCCAAACTTCAGCTGAAGAATGGACAAACTACTACTCCTTAAAGAGTCCTTTACCAATTTTTAAATCAAGGGAAACCTCAAGAGGAATTGGTTCAAAATCCCATAAAAACTCAAGAGTTTATCTAGAAAAGTACTCTCCAAGCCTTACAAGAACTTACAAAGGTTATACAGAAAGGGATCCTTCCAGCTAGACCTATCCCCAATCCTAAACCCAATACGGAGTTAGTGAACCAAGCTCTTCAAACCAAATGGAGCAAGTCAAGTTTATCACCACTCTTAGAAGTGGGAAAATAATTGACAAATCTATTCTGGTAAGGGCTGAAAAGTCTAAAGACCTGGAAGAAGATATGAATGATAGACCTAGCACTGCCCTAGATGGGTTGGAACCAGAACCTCAAAATAAGTCGATTGTTCCATTCTCCCAACGGTTGATTACACCAAAACCTCTCTCTAACTCTCAAGACACTCTAGAGGTGCTTAAATAAGTGAAGGTCAACATTCCTCTACTGGATACCATTAAACAGATGCCTTCATATGCCAAATTTCTGAAAGATTTATATACGACGAAAAGATGACAAAATATTGAAAAGAATTTTTTTTTTTAATAGAAAAAGTGAGTACCAACTTAAAGAAAGATGGGTCATAAAAATACGAAGATCCTGGTAGCCTAACCATCACTTGCATAATTGGGAACTACCGGATTGGGCACACAATTCTTGACTTAGGAGTGAGCGTAAATTTGATTAGGGGGATAAGTAGGTGCCTCTCTTGATACCCATGTAGAGCCCACTAGACCATGTGGCCTAATATGAAGTATAAGCTACATCCAAACCATATGTATATTTTGGCACCAAAGAAATAATGTTGCTATAATGTCCGCCCTTAAAATCTCCTAAATTTTACCATAATATGTGTGTTTGATCCATACCATCTATCGGCTTTTATAGACCTTATAAATGTGGCCCTACAACATCAATGGGATCCACCCACTTAGACAAGCCCAAAATGCCCATAGTCAAAACTTTCAATGATCGTCGATGATGTTCAGGAGATATCTAACATGTCCATTTATGTTGCATAGATTGTGACCCTCCAATGTGGCCAACCTCCTTAGTTTCACTTTAATGTTTATTTGTTACCCAAAATTGAGTGGATCCACCATGTTGGATCCACTATAAAGTTTATTTTCCATCGAAGTTTGTTGAAGGCTGTTGTGTGCCCCACTGTTATGTTTATATATCACCTAAACCATACAAAAATCATCCTTATTAGATAAACTGAAAAAAAGAAGATATCATTTGAGCTGAAATTCCCTTACCCACTTAATCCAACGAACTGGTGATTTTGTACGGTCCACATACCTATGCAATCTTGTGATCTTGTATGGCCCACTCACCTATACAAAAATGGTGATTTTTGGCTTCTAATCTTATGTTTGTAAGATGTGTGAATGAGTGCTTAATCCAGTGTAAGGGTGCGATATATGTGTTTAGCCCCTTATTCATGTGAGCATGTGATGTATGTATGGCCACCTAATCAAATGCAATTATGGAGTATATGTGGTCTTTTAACCGTATGATTGCGAAATGCACACAAGGCCAACCAACTACATGAAGTCAGGTGGCATTGGTGACCGCCCAATGATATGACCACGTGCTTACGGGCATAGCCTTTATCACCTAAACCATGAACAATCGGGTTACATGCAGATTTTCTTAGCCATGAGAATTACAATATAGGTTGGATTATATAGCTTGATAATGCAGTGGCCATCGATTCTGTAACGCCCTGAATTTTGATGGTCGAGCAAAACTCGAATCTCGAGATTCTGAACATCACTTATGTCTTGTGGAAGGTAATGTTCTGATTTCTTTTTTATTGATTGATTTGAGCATACATAGAATTGTACTAAATGGCATATCATACTCTAAATTTAATGAAGTAGATGCATAAATCCAAAACATATCTATGTAATTATGTACATATTTCACAAAATTCTTTTCAGAATATGAGTCCGCGACTAGGTTCAATATCTACATGTGAAATTCAAAATGAACAAAATGTGATAATGCAAATGTATTCAACTAAGCCTAGATGCCCAACGTTCCCTGCATAACAATACGTGGCCTACATCGACCTGCCCGAGAGTTGGAAGTAGAACTCCTCCTCCTCATCCAAGAAGTCATGTTACACTGCATCAATATTGTCCGCGCCTACATCTACATCAGTGACTAGTTGGTGTTTTAAAACACCATCTTAGAGTGAGAGTGAGTGATTAACTTAGTAGTTTTATAAAGCAAAAGTTACACATGTTATCAAGTCAATCAAAGCAGTAATGATAAGGCAAGCATAAACAATCACTACATAACTATTCTTTTTAATGCAGGAATGGAGTGTAAGTAATGATGCATGCCCTCACCCATCAACGCTCCCTCAACACGCGACTCCGACCACCTATTTCGTATATGATAACACTTCCTCAAATGTGCAACTCCAACACCATTTTTTCACATTCTAACTAATGCAGTGTAATGCATGGTCATGTTAACCAAGTGATTAATTATGCTCATTCATACAGTAAGTTTGGGAAGCTAGGGTACCTCCCTTTTTAATATGAACCCAAATTGAACATTAAGCATCGGATAACCACAATGGTCCTACTCCTATGTAATGGATCCATCTAGGTTCGTCACTCCTAGAGATACACATATGATAGGCAAGTTGCAAGAAGTGGTGCTCGCGGTCACTACGGGGAGGCTCGTCACCCTAGTGTAGGCCGATAGCACGATCACAGTGTCCCATACCACCATGCCTGGCTCACGAGTCTTAAGGATCACAATACCATGGTTGAAAGTGGATCTTTTCATTGGTGAGGGGTACCTTAGATTCAAACAGTCGCGTCCAAACATCGCGAACACATAATTGGTTAACTAGTTTGTTAGGAAAACTCGATTGGTACGGGCGTATGCCGTCCTAATCGACATGGAGCACGTAAGCACCCCTCATGGCCTAGACACTATCGGCGGTCGATGTACGACTCGTATCTCTCGGGTTTACCTAAGATGGCAGACTAGTTTGCCACCCCAAACATGGGCATTTACTGATTGCCTGGACTATGGTTGTAGCCCCATTCCTATCCATATGCTATTAACACCCACGTGTAATTCATATCAGTATTTGATAAGCCATCCTAGTGAATTTCTCATTTGGGCATTTCATCAAACACATAGTACATGTTAACTACAACTCGCACTTTATCAATTAGTTACATAGAGAACAATATTCATATGCATAAGATAATAAAGAATCCTACCTTAATACTCATAGTATGTACAAATCATCAATGATTTCTCATTTAGACAATTTATCAAACACATAAACTACATTAGTTATAACATGCATTTTATCAATTCATTACACAAAGAAGTCTATATGCATATGACAACGATGAGTCTTAAATTAACAATCATGGCAAGCACTAGTCATTTCCTATTTCTCATTTAGACATTTCATCAAATACATGGGTTACATCATTTACTTATCACAATTCATAGGTGTATCTCATATAGAAATCGATGTGTTTAAGACAGTACAATAACAATCACGACAAGCATAAATCATTAGCTGTAATGAAAGCATTGATAAACCATAACCTAAGCATTTATAGTCCATACCTTTCAGTAACACGCGAGATTCAGACTCAGTCCTAGGATTACATTTCCAAAAATGAAACGTTGGGCACCTAAACGATTAAACGGGTTAGCCAGGTTGGAGAAGAGTCATCCGGGAGATCTACATCACTATTAGATTTGGTATTCCTTACCCTAAGTTGTAACCAAAAGAGTTTTGGGTAGCAAAAAGTAGCGGTGATTATGAACGTGGATCCATGGGAGAAGATTTCCCACAGTCACAGCGATTTCCCATACTTCCTCTTCTCTATTTTCTCTTTTCTCTTCTCTCTCTAGGGTTTATGAAATTCATATATGGGAGAGGGGGTGATTTGGGAGCTATATATAGCCCCAGATGTGGTGCAAATGGCCCTAAGGACACTTTATACTACGTTTATACCCTGTGGGTGGCTGTTTCTAACAATGGATCCACGCTAAGACACGATTTCGGTGCTATCGAAAAAGCCGATCGATCGTGGAGAGCCTGTGTCAGATCAATGGTCATACGTGTCCAATCTGGGCCACGGTTATACGGATAGGTGCAGGGAAATTTCCTTTCTCCATGGGTGAAGTTTGGTCATAAAATAACTGTCTAAAATCCTCAACTTTGCGTAAGAGCGAACGACCCAATTCACTTAAGTTTTAGTTCATTTTCTAAGAATATTCGCATTTCTCACGCTCTTAACTCACGACTCAAGTTAGGGTGTTTCTAAACACTATCTTGGCTTGATTCCTGCGCTGGTTGTTAAGGTTAGGAGGACGGACATCATCATATAATTTCAAGGTCATCGGATCTCCGATGTACGTTATAAGTCCATTACAGAGTTTCAGTGTACTCCCAAGAGCGACAGGCCCTTGAGATTTCTCCTAGGTCTTAAGGTGGCATTGGGTCAGTGGTACTCATGGTTTTAGGCCTCCCCATTGGTGAAAATAGTGTCCCAAGCTTAATCCACTGATTACTTAACATTTAATTAAATCTCGTCTAAATTATACAACTGGGTGCGGTCCTTGGGTTGTTCCGTCGGAGGTTATACTTGGGTCTTTATATGGATTTTTTCGGGACGTTACAATATACTCACCTTAAAGAAAATTTTGTCCTCAAAATTATACCTTTTCGTACTCGAGGATTTGTGGCTAGTTCTTATGGATCTCAGCTTCCATCTCTTAAGTGACCTCCTCCTTGGTGTGGTGTGTCCATAACACTTTCACGAGTGGGATGACCTTGCTGCGCAACACTTGTTCTTTCCTATGTAGAACACGCGTTGGTCGCAGTATATAGGTAGCATCTTCCCTTAGCTGCACTTGCTCCCACTTGATGATATGAGTAGGGTTGGGAACATACTTTTTCAGCATTAATACATGAAACATGTTATGCACACCTGTGAGTGGTGTGGGCAAGGCGAGAAGGTACGCAACCGCACCCACTCGGTCTAAAATCTAAAAATGCCCAATGAACCTCGGCATGAGTTTTCTTTACTGCCAAAACGAAGTACTCCCTTCATTGGAGAAACTTTAAGGAATACATGGTCCCCAACTTCAAATTCCAACTGCTTCCATCTCATATCGGCGTAGCTCTTTTTCCTACTCTGGGCCGTAAGGAGTCGACGTCTAATAATATCGATCTTCTCTGAGGTCACCTAAACCAAATCTAACCAATCAAGCTCTTCTCACCAACTTCCACCTAATAATGCGGAGCCCGACATGTGTGTCCATATAAGGCTTCGTAAGGAGTCATGCCAATGCTTGCTTAGAAACTGTTGTTATAGGCAAATTCAGCATAAGGGAGATACTCATCCTAGTTGTTCTTGAAGTCAAGTACATACGCTCGTAACATGTTCTCGAGTATCTTATTCACCCACTCCTTCTACCTATCGGTCTGAGGGTGGAACACGGTAATTAATTTTAGTTTCTCCCCCATTGCCTCTTGGATTCGAGTTCAGAAAATAAACGTGAATCATGTGTCTTGGTCCAACACAATCTCTAGAGGAACTCCATGTAGTCGTACTATCTCTTTAATATACATCTTGGCAAAGTCATCCGCCAAATTAGAAACCCGAATCGAGAGAAAATGGGCTGACTTTGTCAACCGGTCCACAATCATTTAAATAGAATCATTCCCTTTTCTCATCTTTGGTAAATTGGAAATGAAATTCATAGATATGAAATCCCATTTTCACTCTGCTATGGGCATGGCTGAAGTAAACACGGGGGTCGATGTGCTCAGCCTTAACTTGTTGACACGTGAGGCATCAGGATATAGAATATGCTATTTGGTCCTTCATTTTATCCCACCAGTACGAATGCTTCACCTCTCGATACATCTTCTTAATACCCGGATGCATTGCCAACTTTGAACTGTGAGCGACTTTTAGAACTTCTATCCTCAAATTGTAAAGATTTTGGATGCATAGGTTGCCACGATACCGTAAACCTCCAACTAAGCCAATCCTCCATTCTGATTCTTCCCCATCGCTTGTGCACTCTCTCATCCTCAACAATAGCTCATCTTCTTTCTGAGCCATAGCGATTCGATCATAATAAGTGGTTGTACGTGGAGGTGTGCGATGCTCTCGAATGGCTCTTCCACTGCAAGCCTTTGTTCGAAGTCTTGCATGAACTCCACCATATTCTACTCTCTTACCATTAGTGGGGCTACAAATTCCATGGTTTTCTTATGACTCAACGCATCGGCCACAAGGTTGGCCTTGCCAGGATGGTAGGAGACTTCAAACTTAAAGACTTTTAAGGTCTCCATCCAGCGGCACTACCTCATATTCAGGTCCCTCTTTGTAAAGATGTACTTGAGGCTTTTGTGGTCGTAAAAGAGCGCGAACTCCTTGCCATAGAGGTAATGACTCTAAAGCTTTAATACGAAAATGACTGCTGCCAACTCCAGACCATGAGTGGTGTAATTTTTCTTCATGTTTTCTCAACTGTCGAGAGGCATAGGCGATCACCCTATCCTTCTGCATAAGCACACACCCCAAACTGACTCGAGAGGCATCGATGTAAATAGTATATTTGACCCCTTGCTCTGGCAGCACTAGTATGGGCGTAGACATCAACTTGTCCTTTAATTCTTGAAAAGTTACCTCTGCTTTCTCATTCTAAGAAAATTTAAGATCTTTTGGAGTAAGTTAAGACAATGGTCGATCTATTTTGGAGAAATCTTTAATAAATTGGTGATAATAGCCGGCAAGTTTGAGGAAACTCCCCACTTCTGTAACTGAGCCGGGCTGCTCCCAGTCCTATACCACAGTCACCTTGGCAAGGTCCACGGTGATTGCTTCCTTGGAAATTACGTGTCCCAAAAACTTGACTTCTTCCTTCCAAAAGTCACATTTTCGGTATTGTGCAAACAACTGATTCTGCCAGAGAGTGTCAAGGACTTCTCATAGGTGTTCTTCATGATCTTTTCAACTCTTTGAGTATATCAAAATGTTATTTATGAATATGATGATAAATCGGTAAAGATACAGTCAAAACACCCAGTTTATAAGGTCCATGAACACGGCTGACACATTTGTAAGTCTAAATGGCATCACGAGAAACTCATATTGTCGAAGCTAGTCCTGAAAGTTGCTTTCTGCACGTCTTCATCCTTGATGGTTAATTGATGATACCCGAACTGCAAGTCTATCTTAGAGAAGTATTGGGCCCCGTTCAATTGGTCAAACCGGTCATCTATCTTGGGCAAAGGATACTTAATCTTTATTGTAACATAGTTTAGCTTGCAATAGTCTATACATAATCGTAGCGATCCATCCTTCTTTTTCTCGAATAATACGAGAGCTCCCCAAGGGGATATGCTCAACTGTATAAAACTCGAGTCCAATTAATCATCAATTTGTTTCCTCAATTCCTCCATCTCACATGGAGGCATGCGGTACTTCGGTGAAGAAATTGGTGTTGTGCATGGTACGAGGTCAGTGGTAAAGTTGATCTCGTGCGGAGGAGGTAGTCCAAGGATCGTCCTAAACACATCCGTGTAATCTTGGACCGCAAGCATGGCCCCAATTGACAGCCTATCATAACTTCTAATAGGGAAGAATAAAAATAAATCCGAAAGGGATGATTGACCTAAACCGGGAAGGTGAAGGGCGTGCCCTCGGACACATGAGCGGTCACCAATCTAGTCTCTGTAACATCCCGAAAATTGGGGGGTCGAGTAAAAATTCCACTCCCGAGTTCCAGAACATCACTTATGCAACATAAATGTGTATGATTGAATGCTGTCAGTGTTAATGTATTAAACATGAGTGAGATTAAGCCAGAATAACATATCATACTCCAGAGACAGTTAAATTTACAACCGAAAGACTGTGATAGTATGTATATTATATATAAACTGTTGTATGTCTCCAGAGTGTGAACATGTTACCAAGTTATATACATACATGTATACTCTAAACGTAAATAAAAGAATATACATGAGTGCTAAAAATATAAAATGACAAGTGTCAAGGCATCTAATTAACCTCCCTGTAATCCCGTCAATCAGATTATGCATAAAGGAGAGATCCTCCTCATCATCATCAAGTCCAGCTCCACCTCGCAGGCCGCGCCATCATCTGCATTCACAATAGGGACTGGTGGGTGTCCGGAAATACCATCCCGTAACGTGGGAGTGAGTGATCAACTCAGTGGGATAAGAGAGCAGAGATTAGCATGTTATCAAATCAATCATGCGATAATAGTAAAGCAGTAAATCAAACAATCCTAATACTGTTGTTAATGCAATATGACATGACGTGATGTATGCCCTCACCGACGATCTCCCTCATACGGCACCATCTTACGACCGCGGCATGCAATCACCCCTCAAGTGCTCCACATGTTCCAAGCATATGCAATGTAATGGTGATATGGTTTCCGAGTTGTTATTAGTCCATTCAAACAGCAGGATTGGGAAACTAAGGTACTTCCCTTGTATCAATCCCAACACAGATCCTGTTTAGGGTCGTCACTCCTAGTAATCTCATATGATGTATATTTTGTAGGTCGTTGCAAGAGCTGCTAGGGCTGTTGCTCGCACTCGTTGCACTGCTCCCCCATCACCTTATAAATACAGGCCTACTGTACTCTCACTGCTACGGAAGGGTTGTCGCCTCCCGTAGACTCAGAATATGCTCGCGGTCACTACAAAGAGCTGTCAGGGCTATTGCTCGCACTCGTTGCACCGCTCCCCCATCACCTTATCAATGTAGGCCGACAGCAAGAATATAGTGTCCCATACCACCATAATCTGCTCACGAGTCATAGGTGCTCACTGGTCACTACGGGGAGGTTTGTGGCCCCAGCGTAGGCCGACAGCTAGACCACGGTGTCCCATACCACCATGCCCGGCTCATGAATCTTTGTGGATCAAGGTACCATGGTTGAGAGGGTTTACAATGGTAAGTTCAGTACCCTAGATTCAAGCAGTTATGACTCATACAGGGTGAACATACAATGGCCAGTCGGGTTACTTGACGGACTCGACTAGCAGGACCGCATCTCAAGCTGAGCGACATGAAGTGCATAAAACACTTCGCGTGGCCTAACCACTACCGCCAACTCCAAAACACGGCTCGGGTTCATCGACGTGTCGTTCGTGGCAAAGATAAGCCAACCACGGATTTACTCGGTTACCGACTGCCTGGACTAGGTATAGTCCCAAACACATGTAGTGTAATCAGTAACCATGTGAAAGTAATGGAAATGAAATACAACAATATAATCATGTTGAAA
This sequence comes from Magnolia kwangsiensis, assembly GCA_037074715.1. Classification (NCBI taxonomy): domain Eukaryota; kingdom Viridiplantae; phylum Streptophyta; class Magnoliopsida; order Magnoliales; family Magnoliaceae; genus Magnolia; species Magnolia kwangsiensis. The sequence continues at coordinate 80,078,571 of CM073578.1, forward strand.
CATGTTATAACATACCACTTAAGCAAATTATCCAACACATGCTTTTCATACATATAATGAAATCATGCATATAGCTAACATGTAAGAATCATTTACATCAGCATATTAATTGAGAATTCAATCTCAAACTAATTCATAACACCATTAAATTCAATACATACTAATACAAACATTTATACAAACACTTAAACTACACACTTAAGTCTACATATAGTTTGTCGACTCAAAATGCGCATTTAGGCGAATCTCTTTGCCAAACTAATTATGCACACATTCCTAACATCCTAATGCGACAAGAAGCCATGTCAATCACATCAGCAAATTATGGATGAAAACAGTATTTCCTACAAATGACTAAAATGCCCTAAATCTCATATTCTTCGTCTGCTTACGAAACAGGAAACGGACAGCATATTGTACATGTCAAATGGCGTTGCCGTCGATAATCTACTATTAAACGACATTGAAAGCGTTGGAAACAGTCAATCAAAGCGTCTAATATCCGCACCTTATCTCGTAGAAGCGTATCGTTTCGAACGGAGCGTATACGCTTCGTCTACGGTGACTAGGCAACCTGATTTACAAGATCCATCAGCTACCAGGCTATGGAAACGAAGGATCAGCAAATCAGCAAGAGTTTAGGGTATTTTCTTACCTAGAGAAGTGGAGAAATCACCGACAAAGTGATTGAAGTGTGTTACTTAATCACGTGTAGCAGGTAGCGAAAGCAGCAGGAAATTCTCTCCCACTCTCTCTCACAAACTCTCACCTTTTCTCTCTCCCAATCTAGGGTTTTTCTCAAATTCGGATGGAAGAGAGGAGTGAGGGTTGCAAGCCCTTTTATAAGCCCAAACTTGCCCGAAATAGGCTCGGGAACAATGTTTACTTAAGTTATATCCAAATCGGGGCTGTTCCAAACCAAAAGACCATTTCTGGTGGTCCCCTGGCCGAACGCGATCAGACTTAAGTTCATACATGTCAGATGTCGCTCACATCCCGTTTTCAGACCATCAGTGTTCGTAGATCACCTGTAGTGGTCTAGTTTCAGTTCAGCGGTCACTGCACGTAGATCAGGTCTATAATTCTCATGATATGAAATAGAAATTTTTCCTGATCCGAGGGTGTAATTTGGCTGAATTCTGACGGTCAGAACGCTCAATACTGACACGTCAAGTCGTGTGCCAAATTTAAATTTAAAATTCCAATTTTAACCCTATTCTCATTCTCTTCAGTCCAGGCTCAATCAAATAGCCCGTGAATGTCGGTTGGACTTGATTTTCGAAATGATTGTCAAGTCTAGCTAGACGGTTCTAACGGTCTAAGATTGTAGGTATCGGACTTTCGACGCGCGGTGTAGATCCAATACAAAGTTTCAAAGAGGTCTAGAGAACAAACCGGTTTAGAGTTTGATCCGAGGTTTTAGAGTATTATACCACCATTGATTTTACAAGTTTTGGATCTTGTAGAACGTATTTAAAGTGATCAAGGACTATTTCCCAGCTACTCCAGCGTAGCGCTAGCTAACTTATGCTTAGTTTCTAAAGGAATTAATCCTAAGCGATTTCTTTGGCTATGGAATTGGGTTCTGAGTGATTTCCCAGGTGTTTTAATTGAACCATTGCCTAAGGACGTCTAATCCCAGGTTGGCCAAAATCTGGGGTATTACAATCTACAACCCTTAAAACACAATTTTGTCCCCGAAATTGGCGAAGGGTAAGGAGTACTTTTTCTAAGGAAGGATCAAATCCTATTTAATGACCTAACCGTATGTATATCCTAACTCAAATGTTTCGATCTTGGGCCAGTGGGTAAGAGGTCAACCACGCTTCCGCTGTGTCACTCTGATCGAACGGTAGAGTTGACTAACCTAACTGGATTGGACTCAATATGTTCTACCCCCTTTAAAACTTGGTCCTACTTAAAGTTCAAGAATCTATGCATCGATCCGTATATCGGAACGAGGCGCAACTTAGGGGCTATCCTTGACATGAATTAGGAAACAACCTCTCATTACAGTGGTTTTCCTTTGCTAATGATGCGTTCTATGGCATTGGTATCTATGGCGATAGAGATGAGCCTAATCTCTATTGTGGTTAAGTTCAGGGGCAGGTATGAGTTGGTGGCAAGATGTCGAATTCTCTACTGGCTTTAAGTCCTCACCATTTCCCAAAGACAATGTGATCACGTTTGGTTGTAGGTGGTTGGGCCATCACAGAAGAAAGGTTGTGTAGTGGGTCTAAGCCGAATACATTGACCTTCTGCCGAGACTCTGACAGAAAATTCTTCGTATTAGTTCTTAATCCTAGCCGATGCCGACCCTCTGCTTGATCAGAGCATTAGATTTATTGGTAACCACTAGGATTAAGAAGTCATTTCAAACCGCGAATACATCGCGTACATGCAGTTCCTTTACTCTGCGTTCCCGAATGCAATAAGCCCTTGGGGAAGGAAATTCTAAGGGGTGTGTTGGTTTATTCTAAGTTCGACCTGAGGAATTTATAAGTCTTCTCTAAGAGTGAATGGTTCTTTCCTATGAGCAACAACAGAAGTTTATAAGTCATAAGAGGATCTATTGAAGGAATATGGTTCTTCTTCAACCAAATCTAACCTACAATTCCTTAGCATATACAGGCTTTACACTACTTAAGGTAACTAGTAGGCTAGTCTGTAACTCAGTAGCTATAATCCAAGGCCTAAGATTGTATAGTAAATGGCTTTCCTATATAGTCAGATCCTTCAAATCTAGGAGCGCTAACACTAGGTCCAAAATGCCAAGGGCCTATGTGGCCAGTAGCATTAAGTTGTATTAAATGGAACGGCATTCCTAGTCCCATGGTGGGATTGGAAGTGGCATGCTTGGTAGGAGGGTGGGTTGGGATAAAAACTAATTTGTAGGCTGAATCCTGGGAGTTACAATACTCCTAATCTAGGGACAATACCTTACAGCGAACGAAACGGCATGCATTCTATTCAACAAAATTTACCACACTACATGGAATAAAGTTCCACATGGATTATGACAGGAACACTTTCGGCTATGCTAAGGCCAAACCACTAACACAAACACATTTTCTACCTCTGACTTCACTAAACCTAACAACAACAAAACACGAAAATCCTTAAAACATTAATCAAACAAGCGAAGAACGTGGAGGAATGGGATGGGTAAGCAGGTTTTCACGAGTCTGAGGATCAAATAAAAGGGACATGAGAGAGAGGACGATGGAAAGGGAGGAAAAAGCTGAAACAGCCTTAACAATAGCCATGGAAAGCAGAGGAAATGCGGAGAAATGGTTGCCCAAATGGATAGAATGAAAACTAGGCGTTGTAGAGGGATGCATCAAGCTCCCTTAGGATGTATTGTCAGAGAGAAAAGAAAATGAAAAAGGGGAATGGAGCACCTCACGATTTCAGCTCGATTTGGGGGTTTTAAGAGCTCCAAACGACAAGATCTGCAAGAGGGAGGGCTGCAAATCACTTTGGAGTGATGGAGTGTGGTCGTTTTCAGCAGGGAATGGATTTAGGAACGATTTGGAATCACGGTTTTGGGTTAGGGCAGTAAGAAAATGAAAATGGGGCTAGGGAAGGGGCTGTTTGTGAAGGAAGTACCCCTTTTTGGGGTTTTCTATGGACGAACACTATATGGGGGGTGTACACGACCCAAAATAGGGCGTGCGCCCAAAAATCATATCAAGTGGGCCCCACCGGATGGCGATGCATCGCCGAACCGGCGATGGCATCGCCGACCACCTCCCTAGTTGGTCGATGGGACCACATGGGTCTGGTCCCCCATGGTCCAGGGACTCCAAATAACTATGGGCCCCACCTTGGCTCATTGTAGATTGCCCTATACAGGCCCAAACATACGTTCAGGGCTTTTCAGGGCTAATCTTCAATCCCGAATACAATTCCTTACCATGCAGCATATGATTTTGGGGTAGAAGGAGCTAATACATCCATCTAACATCCTAATGTGAATCTCTTCGCCAAACTAATTATGCACGCATTCCTAACATCCTAATATGACAAGAAGCCATGTCAATCACATCAGCAAATTATGGATGAAAACAGTATTTCCTACAAATGACTAAAATGCCCTAAATCTCATATTCTTCGTCTGCTTACGAAACAGGAAACAGACAGCATGTTGTACATATCAAACGGCGTTGTCATCGATAATTTACTATTAAACGACATTGAAAGCGTTGGAAACAGTCAATCAAAGCGTCTAATATCCGCACCTTATCTCCTAGAAGCGTATCGTTTCGAACGGAGCGTATACGCTTCGTCTATGGAGACTAGGCAACCTGATTTACAAGATCCATCAGCTACCAGGCTATGAAAATGAAGGATCAGTAAATCAGCAAGAGTTTAGGATATTTTCTTACCTAAAGAAGCAGAGAAATCACCGGCAAAGTGATTGGAGCGTGTTTCTTAATCACGTGTAGCAGGTAGCGCCAGCAGCAGGAAATTCTCTCCCACTCTCTCTCACAAACTCTCACCTTTTCTCTCTCCCAATCTAAGGTTTTTCTCAAATTCGGATGGGAGAGAGGAGTGAGGGTTGCAAGCCCTTTTATAAGCCCAAACTCGCCCGAAATAGGCTCGGGAACAATGTTTACTTAAGTTATATCCAAATCGGGGCTGTTCCGAACCAAAAGACCATTTCTGGTGGTCCCCTGGCCGAACGCGATCGGACTTAAGTTCATACATGTCAGATGTCGCTCACATCCCATTTTCAGACCATCAGTGTTCGTAGATCGCCCGTAGCGGTCCAATTTCAGTTCAGCAGTCACCGTACGTAGATCAGGTCTACAATTCTCATGATATGAAATAGAAATTTTTCCTGATCCGAGGGTGTAATTTGGCTGAATTCTGACGGTCAGAATGCTCAATACTGACACATCAACTCGTGTGCCAGATTTGAATTTCAAATTCCAATTTTAACCCTATTCTCACTCTCTTCAGTCCAGGCTCAATGAAATAGCCCGTGAATGTCGGTTGGACTTGATTTTCGAAATGATTGTCAAGTCCAGCTAGACGGTTCTAACGGTCTAAGATTGTAGGTATCGGACTTTCGACGCACGGTCTAGATCTAATATAAAGTTTCAAAGAGGTCCAGAGAACAAACCGGTTTAGAGTTTGATCCGAGGTTTTAGAGTATTATAGCACCATTGATTCTACAAGTTTTGGGTCTTGTAGAACGTATTTAAAGTGATCAGGGACTATTTCCCAGCTACTCCAGCGTAGCACTAGCTAACTTATGCTTTGTTTCTAAAGGAATTAATCCTAAGCGATTTCTTTGGCTATGAAATTGGGTTCTGAGCGATTTCCCAGGTGTTTTAATTGAACCATTGCCTAAGGACGTCTAATCCCAGGTTGGCCAAAATTCGGGGTGTTACAGTCTCACAGTCAATTTCTTCTTTCATTTCGGAGAGCCAATCCATGCCCAGGATAATGTCGTAATGATAAATCTTGGTTACAATCAGGTCAATGTGTACCACTCTGCTCCCTAAATCGACAGGCCAACCCTTATAGAGTTTAGTGGTGATAGAGAAGATCCCTATCGTGGCGATGACCCTCACCCCTATCATAGGGGTAGTGTCCAACCCTAATCGTTTGACTGCAGAGCATGATACCATAGAAATAGTGGATCCAGTGTCCACTAAAAGGAATACAGGCGTACCTTTAACATGGGCAGTAACTTCAAATGCTAGGGGTACTACAATCCCTGATTCAGCTGCTTTGGCGGCAAGCGCATGTACGTGAGCTTGTTGCGGGTGCTTAGGCGGTGCTGTCATAGGCCGTTGAGGTGGCCTATTTCGGGATGCAGGAGGTCGATTGTATGGTTACGTCGGTGCCACGACTCGTAAAAGAGGGGCTAAAATAGCATGCAAGGGCTGACAGTTGACCCTTTGAGGCAGCGTGTAGTCGTTATCTCTCATCTTGGTAAAGAAGAAAGGGTCTATATATCTAGCTTGGCCGCAGTAAGAGCACATGTGATCAGAATGCCTTTGCTGGGCTGACGGAACCATCAGCCTAGGAGGTGAGTTCACACGTGGCCTCTTGCTGAGAAGTGACTGGGCCCGCAATTCAGGCCTAGACCTCAACCCCATTGGCAAACGTGCTTGGGACAACTGCTCACCATCCTGCTCAGCTCGCAGGGACTTGTTCACTAATTCAACATATGTGTGGATGCTAGCACAACACATCTTGGTGCGGATGTCAGCCCGCAACTGTAACGCCCGTGAAAAATCCGTACTTGGAATCGAGTACCGATTTGACCCGAAATCGCGTATAAATAATTTCCATGGAAATTAAACATAAGTGGGCTAGCGCAATGCTAGAGTAGCTGGGAAATAGTCCCTGATCACTTTAAATACGTTCTACAAGACCCAAATCGAGTAGAACAGACAACTCTACAATACTCTATAACCTTGGATCAAACTCTAAGCAGGTTTGTCCTCTAGACCATATTGAACTTTTGTATTGGATTTAGACTGTGCGTCGAAGGTCCGATACCTCCTATCTTAGACCGTTAGAACCGCCCAGCTGGACTTGACAATCATCTCGAAAATCAAGTCAAACCGATAATCACAGAGTATTTCGTTGAACCCGGACTGAAGCGACCGCGAATAGGGACGAATTGGGAATTTCAAATTCAAATCTGGCACACGACTTGACGCGTCAGTATTAAGCGTTCTGACCGTCAGAATTCATCCAGATTACACCCTCGGATCAGGAAAAATTTCTATTTATTATCATGAGACTTTCAGCCCTGATCTATGTGCGGTGACCGCTGAACTGAAACTGGTCCGCCACGTGCGATCTGCGAACCCTGCCAGACTGAAAACTTAATACGAGGTACATCTGGTACCCATGAGCTTAAGTCTGATCGCAATCGACCAGGGGACCACCAGAAATCAGTTTTTGGACCAAAACAGCCCCGAAATGGATAGGCATTAAGTAAACTTCGTCCCGGAGCCTATTTTCGGCGTTTCCAAGCTTATAAAAGGGGTTGAAACCCTCATTCCTTCCTTGCATCCGAATTTCACAAACCCTAGAAAAGAGAGAGAGAGTTTGAGAGAAATGGAAGAGGAGATTTTTCCCGCATCCGAGCCCCTGACAGTGCTGCTTCAACACTTCATTCCAATCACCTGGCTGGTGATTTTTTCACTTTTTCAAGTATAGAAAAACCCCAAAAACTTGCTGATTTAGGGTTTACTTAGATTCTGAGCATGGTAGCTAACGTAATCCATGAATCAGGTTCTCTTACAGCCGTAGACGAAGCGTACACGCTCCGTTCAAAATCCCGCGACCGTAAGAGACTAGGTGAGGATTTTAGACGCTTTGATTGACGGTTTACAACGCTTTCAATGTCGTTTAATAGTAGATTATCGATGGCATTGCCGTTTGACATGTACAACATGCTCTCCGTTTCCTGTTTCGTAAATTAACGAAGAATATGAGATTTAGGGCATTTTAGTCATTTGTAGGAAGTACGGTCTATATGCATATTTTGCTGACATGATTGACATGGTTTGTCGCCACATTAGTGAGTTAGGAATGCTTGCATAATCAGTTTGGCGAAGAGATTCGCCAAGTTGCGCACGTTGGGTCGACATACTATATGTGGACTTAAGTGTGTAGTGTATGTGTTTGTATAAATGCTTGTATTATTATGTATTGAATTAAATGATGTTATGTAGTAGATTGAGATTGATTTCATGATTAATATGCTGACCTAAATGATTTCCTACATGCTTACCTTATGCATGATTACACTACATGCATAGAAAGTACGCCTTGAAGATTTGCTTAAGTTGAATATACATGGGAAGTATGCCTTGAAGATTTGCTTAAGTTGAATGTTTTAACATGTGCTAACATGCTCACATGATGTATTTCATTTCCAATACCTTGGTACATAGTGTTAATGAAATTCCATAGATGTGTGGGACTTGACCTAGTCCAGGCAGTCGGTAACCGAGCGAATTCGTGGCTGACTGGTCATAGCCACGAACGACGCGTCGATGAACGTGATTCGTGTTGAGAGTTGGCGGCAGTGGTTAGGCCACGCGAAGTGTTTTACGCACTTCATGTCGTTTAACTTGAGATACGATCGCGCTAGTCGAGCCCGTCAAGTAACCCGACTGGCCGATGTATGTTCACCTTGTATGTATCATAACTGCTTGAACCTAGGGTACTGAACTTACCATTGTAAACCCTATTAACTGTGGTACCTTGATCCACAAAGACTCATGAGCCGGGCATGGTGGTATGGGACACCGTGGTCGAGCTGTTGGCCTACGCTGGGGCCACAAACCTCCCCGTAGTGACCAGTGAGCACCTAAACTCGTGAGCAGATTATGGTGGTATGGGACACTATATTCTAGCTGTCGGCCTACACTGATCAGGCGACGAGCCCTTTGTAGTGACCGCGAGCGTATTCTGAGTCCACGGGAGGCGACGACCCTTCCGTGCAGTAGAGTACAGTAGGCCTGTATTGATAAGGTGATGGGGGAGCGATGCAACGAGTGCGAGCAACAGCCCTGGCAGCCCTTGCAGTGACCTACGAAATGTACATCGTATGAGATTATTAGGAGTGACGACCCTAGACAGGATCCGTGTTGGGATTGATACAAGGGAAGTACCTTAGTTTCCCAATCCTGCTGTTTGAATGGACTAATAACAACTTGGTAATCATATCACCATAGCATTGCATGTGCCTGGAAGATGTGGAGCACTCTAGGGAGTGTGGCATGCCGCGGTCGTAAGATGTTGCCGCATGAGGGTGATCGTCGGTGAGGGCATACATCACGTCATATCATCTTGCATTAACAACAGTATTAGGATTGTCTGATTTACTGCTTTACTATTATCGCGTGATTGAATTGTGAACATGCTAATCTTTGCTCTATGATTCCACTGAGTTGATCACTCATTCCCACGTTACAGGATGGTGTTTGCAACACCCACCAGACCCTGTTGTAGTTGCAGGTGAGGACGAGATCCAGGAGGTGGAGCCGAAGATTGACGAGGACCAGGATGAGTTCTCGTATATGCAGTATCACGACGGCTTCCCGTAGGTGACCTGGATCGAGGGGGACTTCAGTGGGACTATTTTGAACTTATTCTTTTGTCTATTTACATGTATATGAGACTCAGAGATGTAGTCATACTTTGGAGACAGCTGAGATTACTTTATTTTTCCATACAGTGATATATATATTGTTTAGTCTTCCGCTTGCTTTTATCACTGGATCTGAAGTATGAATTGCAGTTTTGGTATACTTTTACTCATGTGAATGCTTTAAATCAGACAACATTGAATCATAACCATTTTTGTTGCATAAGTGACGGTCTGAAACTCGGGAGTTGAGTTTATACACGACCCCCGATTTTCAGGGTGTTACAAGTTGGTATCAGAGCATGAATGAGAGTATACTGGGCCTGGGTTATGGTCTTGCGACGTACGTTGTCGCTTCCTTTGACTTAGGTGGGTGCGAGAAGGGTCTAGAAACACTTCTAGGATCACAGATTCGCCGATAGGCGAAGTCTATAAGGATCGATCGCAAGATCGAGTCTGTAACGTATCTAGGGTCGCGTAAAGCGACCCGAATCACTTCTAAGCTTTAGGAAGTCGGGTGGAGATGTCCTATGAGTGGTTTTAAACTGCAAAAGTGAATCCTTGGGCCGTGGGATGACCACGACTCCAGTAATCAATTGCCAGGGCTTAAAAACCCCGTTTTGCCAAAAATTCTTAAAATTCCTCCTCTAAACACTTCAACCTTCAGTTTATTCTTATCCATTTCATGTTAGACATCAAACCTAATGTGAAAATAATACAAATTAGTACATTCACCAGATTTTACAGTGAATAGTAAAATTTTATGAAAAATGGCCATAGGGCCATTCTAACTTCACTTTCTTTAGCAACTAAGGAGCTAGAAAGATGTAATGGCTCCTTCTACCCCAAATTCATATGCTGCATCATATGGTTTGGTATTCAGGATTGCGATGTGGACCCGAAAATCCCTGAACACATGTTTGGGCTTATACAGACCAAAATACTATGAACCAAGGGGTGGGACCTAACTTTTTGGGACCCTGGGACCATGGGGGACCAGACCCATGGGGTCCCACGGGTCAACTTGAGAGTTGACCGGCGATGCCATCGCCGGCCGGCGAGCTCCGATGGTGCCGTCCTTCGGGCGCACCACCTTAAATAGGGTCCACATCACCCCTATGTACCTCCCACATCATGAAAACCCCCAAATCCTACCTCTCCTTCACAAACAGCCCCCTTACATAGCCTAGATTCGATTTTCAGCAACCTATTCCAAACCCCAGCGTCCCACACCACCTCTAAACCCTTCCTTGGCCAAAACCGACCACCACCCATCATTTATTGGGTGTTGGTAGCCTCTTTCCTTGAAGACTTCCCCATTTGGAGCTCCAAAATCCCTCAAATATAGCTGAAATCGTGAGCTGCTCCATCCCATCTTTTTGTTCGTATTTTTCCCTGAAAGTACAGCCTTGGGAAGCATGAAGCATCCCTCTACGACGCCTAGATTTCCTTTTGTCAGATTGGGCAGCCATTTCTCCACATTTTCAGCGTTTTTCATGGCTTTCGTGGAAGCTATTTTGGGTCTTTTGTCACTCTCATCCATCCTGTCTTTGATGGGTAAGAGGAAAACTGCAACAGACGAGGCTGGGCCGAGCCGCCCTGCTCGATGGAGAAGACCGCGGGGTGGTGCCGTAAGTTCAAGCGCCGCCGCAGGTCCAGCTGCAGTCCTGGAGTGCCATACAAAGCGGGATTTGGATCCCCATGCACATCTTGGACGAACCATCTTATCAGAGATGCCTCATGGTGAATACACTGATCGTAGAGTGTTATTTGAGGCGGACGTAGATGGACGGTTGTTCGACGAATATCTGTTGTTCGAACGCATTGAAGCTGCGCACTGGGGACCGATCTTTGAAGCTCGCGCTCGTGCTAACGTGAGCACCGTTCGTGCCTTCTATGCTAGCATCCAGAGTCCTACCTTGGAGCCCTTGCAGTTCAAAATCCCTTTTGGTAGAGATCGGATGGCTACGATCGACGTCCGGTTGGTTGCGCGACTTCTCAACGTGCCTCTAGGTGATGTACATCCAAGTGAGAAGAATTTGAGGACTAGACGTGAACGAGATCGCCGCACCAGGTTTCTGTGCGGTAAGTTGGTTCCATGGCAGCCTAATAATAGCCTCAAGGCGACGTACATGTCTGAGGATTTGCGTCTGCTGCATCATATCTGCACGTTCAATGTTTATCCTAGGTCGACGAACCGCATTGAATGTACACGTCTTATGGTCGATTTCTTATTTCTGGTGGCCCAGGGAGAGAACGTATGTATGGCCACTTTTATCTTACGGCAGATAGTTCTCATAGCCAGGTCGAGGAGAACATCCGAATCCCTTCCCTTTGGCCGACTCATTTGCAAGATTGCGCTTGAGTTTGCCTATAGACTTGGACCCGAATTGCCGGTATCGATTCACACCATCGATGAGTCGACAATGGTTAAGATGAAGATTGGGTCGCAATATCGTGAAAATCAACTTGAAAGGGATAGCGGGGACGACTTTGATGAAGAGGAAGATCAAAGCGAAGAAGAACCTAGTGCAGAGGTTCAGGAAGAGACTCAGGAAGAAGCAGAAGAGGAGGCTTAGGATACTGATGAGAGCCCTCCTCCTTCTGCGCAGGCTACTATCGACGATCACATTGCTCGGATGGAGGAGAGCCAGACCGCTTTGCGAAGGGAAGTCCAAGAACTTCGAGCAGAGGTCGCTGATGCCAAGGCCGTTACGAAGAAGAAATTTGGCAAGGTGACTCGCACCTTGAAGGCAATCCTGTGTTGCTTACAGGATAAGGGTGCTCCTCCTCCGTCGCCAGACTCCGACTAGCGACGCGATCTTTGATGTTGTTATGAGTAGTTAGCCATTTCCTGTTTTATGTGTGTAAAGCCTATTAGGGCTAGTGCTTTGCTTATGTTGCTGTTGCTTAACTGTCTTAATTTTCATGTAATTCTAGTCATGATGCTTGTAAGGATATATCCCTTGTATTGTGACAATTTTGATTAATTGAAATGCATGGAATGCCTTTGACTCTTTAAGTGAATGATTGTGGTGTATATGTGCACTTGAGACTGACAAGGTTGCGCCCTATTTTGAATATAGGGAATGCCACCTAAGATTACGAGGAGCGCGGTTCGGCTTTCATTGTCTGAGCAGATGGATCAGACTCCTTCTCAGTCTGGCACTCGTCCGGACCCTGCTGTGGGCCCGATTCCTGAGACTGTTCGATCGTCTCAGCCTGCTGTTGGTCATACAGATGGACCACCACCATTTACACCATCAGTTAGAGAGCCACAGCGCACATCTACTTCCGCACCTCATCCGCCACAGCCTGCTCCACCCCCTGATAGATTCGAGCAGATGATGGCTATGATGCTACAGCAGCAGCAGCTTTTGACCACTATAGTTGGGACTTTAGCCCAGGGTGGGGGTGCGACTACCTCTACTCCACCTGCACCACCTGCGCATCCAACTGAGGATGCCTATACTTACGCCCAGGATGAGGGCATAACACATCCTGCGCAGCCTGCTTTCCCTGCGGGGAATCCTGCCGACACTCGGGGCCTACTGAAGCGATTTCAGCGCTTGCGGCCTCGTACTTTTTCGGGTTCTCACAGACCCGAGGAGGCAGAGTTCTGGCTCGACCGAGTGTCGAAGATTCTACGCATGTTGCACTGTACCGAGACGGAGCAGGTAGAGCTGGCTACCTTCCTATTTGAGAGAGAGGCCAGTATGTGGTGGGATAGTATATTGCGGACTGTTGCCGCAGATTTCGTATGGACGTGGGCAGCATTCGAGTTCCGCTTCCATGAGAAGTATTATCCCCAGACCTACAGGCACGAGAGGGAGAATGAGTTTCTCCGTCTCAGGCAGGCAGCGATGACGGTTACCGAGTATGAGCATCGGTTCACAGAGTTGGGCAGGTACGTCCTGACGATTCTAGCTGATGAGCAGATGCCCATACAGCGCTTTTTGGAGGGCTTGCGACCGGATATTCGGTCGAAGATGTGCTGTGTCAGTTTTCCCTCCTATGCGGAGTTGGTTCACATGTCCATGCGGGCAGAGCAGGACGTGGATCGACTTGCGCGATCTCGAGGCCCGACTACTTCTAGGCCGCGGCCGGATTTGCCAGACAGGCCCTTCGCGGGCAAGAGGCCTCGCATTGATCCTCCTACCAGGACCACGGCGCCTGTACGACCGTTTCGGTGCCCTGATTTATCATGCACATACTGTGGGAGGATGGGCCATTTAGCGTAGAGTTGCTTTTCCAGGATGCGGGACAGTGGGTTCTTGCCGCCGCAGAAGATTGATCGTGTACGTCCACAGGCGATATCAGCACCGCCTATACGGTCAGCTCCTGCGCATCCTTCGTTCAGACCTACGGTATTGCAGATTCGACAGCCTCCACGGCCCTTGACACAGCGGCCGAACCTGCCACAGCAGGCACGAGTTCATGCACTGACCGCTGAGGCAGCTACGACGCCGACTTTCCAGCATTCAGCCTTCGAGGTCACGGGCCATATCGGAGGTACTCCAGTTCTTATCATGGTGGACACTGGTTCCACGATTTCTTTGATATCGCGTGCCGTAGTCAGACGTCTTGGGTTGCAGACTATCACTATGGATAGCGTGCGAGTCTTTGCAGCTCATGGAGATTTTTCGAATGTCACCCAGATGTGTGAGGGTTGTTTGGTTGATCTGGGAGGCAGGACGATGACTCTTGATCTGGTCGTCGATCCCTCGCTCGTTTATCTCGACGTCATTCTTGGCATGGATTGGTTGACTGCAGCGAGAGCCGAGATTGACTGTGAGACTCGTATAGTCACAGCGTACGAGCCTGAGGGCGCATCCTTCACATTTCCAGTGCGGATAAATCTTCCTTTCCGCATTCTTAGTTACGCCACTCTATTGCGCGACGCTGGTGCTCAGGTACTTGAGCAGACGCCAGTTGTTTCTGAGTTCGGGGATCTGTTCAGGAAGATCCCTGGTTTGCCGCCCCGACGTGAGATCGATTTCACTATCGATCTGATTCCTGGTTCTACACCCATCTCACTGCCGACGTATCGCATGGAACCATGTGAGATGGAGGAGTTGAGGACGCAGATTGATGGCCTGCTAGAGCTTGGCTTTATACGGCGTAGCGTGTCTCCTTGGGGAGCACCGGTCTTGTTCGTGAAGAAGAAGGATGGTTCGCTGCGATTGTGTATTGATTATCGCAGGCTGAATCAGCTCACGGTGAAGAACAAGTACCCTTTGCCCAGGATCGATGACTTGTTTGATCAGTTGAGAGGAGCGCAGTACTTCTCGAAGATTGATCTTCAGTCAGGATATCATCAGCTGCGCGTCAGAGATGAGGACGTGCAGAAGACAACATTCAGGACCAGTTTTGGTCACTACGAGTTCCTCGTGATGTCGTTCGGTCTCACGAACGCACCGGCCGTGTTCATGGATCTGATGAACCGGGTTTTTCGGCCTTTCCTCTATCCATTCGTCGTTGTCTTCATCGACGACATTTTGGTATACTCTAGGAGTCGAGAGGAGCATGAGGAGCATTTGCGTTTGGTCCTTGATACGCTCAGACGACATCAGTTGTTCGCACAGTATAAGAAGTGCGACTTCTGGAAGCAAGAGGTGAAGTTTCTGGGACACGTGGTGTCCAAGGACGGCATGGCAGTTGACCTGTCTAAGGTAGCTGCGGTGCAGGAGTGGGAGCAGCCTGGTTCTGTCACTAAGGTGAGGAGTTTCTTGGGTCTCGCTGGCTACTATCGGCGCTTCATTCAGGATTTCTCGAAGATCGCGAGACCCTTATCTCAGTTGACACGGAAGGACGTGAAGTTCGCCTGGAATGATAAGGCGGAGTCAGCTTTTCAGGAGCTGAAGGACAGACTTACGTCCGCCCCTGTGCTAGTATTGCCAGAGCAGGGGGTTAGATACACTATATACACTGACGCGTCTAGCGTTGGTTTGGGTTGTGTCCTTATGCAGAGGGACAGGGTAATTTCGTATGCCTCGAGACAATTAAGGAAGCACGAGGAGAATTACCCTACACACGACCTGGAGTTGGCAGCCGTTATATTCGCACTGAGACTCTGGAGACATTACCTCTACGGAGAGGAGTTCGAGCTCTTTTGCGACCACAAGAGCCTCAAGTACATATTCACGCAGCGAGACTTCAATATGAGGCAGCGGCGATGGATGGAGACGCTGAAGGACTTCAAGTTTGAAGTCTCTTACCATCCTGGGAAGGCGAACCTTGTGGCTGATGCGTTGAGCCGCAAGAAGGCGATAGAGTTTGCGGCTCCGCTGATGGTTGCCGAGTGGGATATGTTTGAGTTTTTGCGAGACTTTGAGCAGAAACTCACCGTAGAGGAGCCATTTGAGTTCATCGCACACGTACAGGTGCGATCCCAGATCGATGACCGTGTCATCGAGGCGCAGAGGGACGACGCGCATCTTACTGAGCTTCTAGAGCAGGCCAGTGATGATGCTGACGCCGACTGGCGAGTTGGTATGGATGGGGGCTTACGTTACCGTGGCCGCCTATGCGTCCCAGATGTCCCTGACTTGAGACGAGAGATTCTCGAGGCTGCGCATTCTACTAGACTCGCGATGCATCCAGGCAGTACGAAGATGTATCGTGACGTGAAGAGGACGTATTGGTGGGAAGGTATGAAGACCCACATTGCTGAGTTCGTGTCCCGTTGTCTCACTTGTCAGCAGGTGAAGGTAGAGCATCGCCGACCACCTGGACTTTTGCAGCCTATGCCGATTGCAGAGTGGAAGTGGGATTTCATTTCCATGGACTTCATTTCTGGGTTGCCGAAGACGAGGAAGGGGCATGATTCCATTTGGGTGATCGTCGACCGATTGACGAAGTCGGCGCACTTCCTACCGATCAGAGTTACGAACTCTGCAGACGAGCTGGCTAGATTGTATATCCGAGAGATTGTGCGTCTGCATGGAGTTCCGTTGGAGATCGTGTCGGACAGAGACACGCGGTTCACTTCTATTTTCTGGACTCGCATTCAGGAGGCTATGGGTGTGAAGTTGAAGTTCAGTACTACCTTCCACCCACAGACGGACGGACAGACGGAGCGAGTGAACCAGATCCTGGAGGACATGTTGCGGGCTTGCGCATTGGACTTCAAGGACAGTTGGGATGACTGTCTTGCATATGCGGAGTTTGCGTACAACAATAGCTTCCAGACGAGTATCGGCATGGCACCTTATGAGGCGCTGTATGGGCGACCTTGTCGCGCACTGCATTGCTGGTTAGAGGTCGGTGAGCGCAGCTTGATTGGCCCAGAGTTGGTGCAGGCGACGTCAGAGAAGATTGATATTATTCGACGTCGGCTTCTTACAGCGCAGAGCAGATAGAAGAGCTACGCCGATACGAGACGACGGCCACTAGAGTTCACAGTCGGGGATCATGTGTTTTTGCGAGTTTCCCCTATGAAGGGAGTCCTTCGGTTCGAGAAGAAGGGGAAGCTGGTACCGCGATTCATTGGTCCATTTCAGATCCTCGATCGTGTGGGAGCAGTGGCTTACCGATTGGCTTTACCCACGCCCCTCGCGAGCGTCCACAACGTATTTCATGTTTCTATGCTGAAGAAGTACGTTGCTGATCCTTCCCATATCATCAGATGGGAGCAGGTGCAGTTAGGAGGGGATGTTACTTATATCCTGCGACCGACACGCATCTTAGACCGGAAGGAGCAGGTACTGCGTAGCAAGGTGATTCCCCTTGTGAAGGTACTATGGACGCATCACTCTGAGGAGGAGGCTACTTGGGAGACAGAAGCCGAGATCAGAAAGAACTACCCACAACTTCTCGAGGAGTACGAACAGGTACAAATTTCGAGGATGAAATTATTTGTTAAGGGGGGTAGATTGTAACGCTCGTGAAAAATCCGTAATTGGAATTGAGTACCGATTTGACCCGAAATCGCGTATAAATAATTTTCATGGAAATTAAACGTAAGTTGGCTAGCGCAACGCTAGAGTAGCTGGGAAATAGTCCCTGATCACTTTAAATACGTTCTACAAGACCCAAATCGAGTAGAACAGACAACTCTACAATACTCTATAACCTTGGATCAAACTCTAAGCAGGTTTGTCCTCTAGACCATATTGAACTTTTGTATTGGATTTAGACCGCGCGTCGAAGGTCCGATACCTCCTATCTTAGACCGTTAGAACCGCCCAGTTGGACTTGACAATCCTCTCGAAAATCAAGTCAAACCGATAATCACAGAGTATTTCGTTGAACCCGGACTGAAGCGACCGCGAATAGGGACGAATTGGGAATTTCAAATTCAAATCTGGCACACGACTTGACGCGTCAGTATTAAGCGTTCTGATCGTCAGAATTCATCCAGATTACACCCTCGGATCAGGAAAAATTTCTATTTATTATCATGAGACTTTCAGCCCTGATCTATGTGCGGTGACCGCTGAACTGAAACTGGTCCGCCACGTGCTATCTGCGAACCCTGCCAGACTGAAAACTTAATACGAGGTACATCTGGTACCCATGAGCTTAAGTCTGATCGCAATCGACCAGGGGACCACCAGAAATCAGTTTTTGGACCGAAACAGTCCCGAAATGGATAGGCATTAAGTAAACTTCGTCCCGGAGCCTATTTTCGGCGTTTCCAAGCTTATAAAAGGGGTTGAAACCCTCATTCCTTCCTTGCATCCGAATTTCACAAACCCTAGAAAAGAGAGAGAGAGTTTGAGAGAAAGGGAAGAGGAGATTTTTCCCGCATCCGAGCCCCTGACAGTGCTGCTTCAACACTTCATTCCAATCACCTGGCTGGTGATTTTTCCACTTTTTCAGGTATAGAAAAACCCCAAAAACTTGCTGATTTAGGGTTTACGTAGATTCTGAGCATGGTAGCTAACGTAATCCATGAATCAGGTTCTCTTACAGCCGTAGACGAAGCGTACACGCTCCGTTCAAAATCCCGCGACCGTAAGAGACTAGGTGAGGATTTTAGACGCTTTGATTGACGGTTTACAACGCTTTCAATGTCGTTTAATAGTAGATTATCGATGGCATTGCCGTTTGACATGTACAACATGCTCTCCGTTTCCTGTTTCGTAAATTAACGAAGAATATGAGATTTAGGGCATTTTAGTCATTTGTAGGAAGTACGGTCTACATGCATATTTTGCTGACATGATTGACATGGTTTGTCGCCACATTAGTGAGTTAGGAATGCTTGCATAATCAGTTTGGCGAAGAGATTCGCCAAGTTGCGCACGTTGGGTCGACATACTATATGTGGACTTAAGTGTGTAGTGTATGTGTTTGTATAAATGCTTGTATTATTATGTATTGAATTAAATGATGTTATGTAGTAGATTGAGATTGATTTCATGATTAATATGCTGACCTAAATGATTTCCTACATGCTTACCTTATGCATGATTACACTACATGCATAGAAAGTACGCCTTGAAGATTTGCTTAAGTTGAATATACATGGGAAGTATGCCTTGAAGATTTGCTTAAGTTGAATGTTTTAACATGTGCTAACATGCTCACATGATGTATTTCAATTCCAATACCTTGGTACATAGTGTTAATGAAATTCCATAGATGTGTGGGACTTGACCTAGTCCAGGCAGTCGGTAACCGAGCGAATTCGTGGCTGACTGGTCATAGCCACGAACGACGCGTCGATGAACGTGATTCGTGTTGAGAGTTGGCGGCAGTGGTTAGGCCACGCGAAGTGTTTTACGCACTTCATGTCGTTTAACTTGAGATGCGATCGCGCTAGTCGAGCCCGTCAAGTAACCCGACTGGCCGATGTATGTTCACCTTGTATGTATCATAACTGCTTGAACCTAGGGTACTGAACTTACCATTGTAAACCCTATTAACCGTGGTACCTTGATCCACAAAGACTCATGAGCCGGGCATGGTGGTATGGGACACCGTGGTCGAGCTGTCGGCCTACGCTGGGGCCACAAACCTCCCCGTAGTGACCAGTGAGCACCTAAACTCGTGAGCAGATTATGGTGGTATGGGACACTATATTCTAGCTGTCGGCCTACACTGATCAGGCGACGAGCCCTTTGTAGTGACCGCGAGCGTATTCTGAGTCCACGGGAGGCGACGACCCTTCCGTGCAGTAGAGTACAGTAGGCCTGTATTGATAAGGTGATGGGGGAGCGATGCAACGAGTGCGAGCAACAGCCCTGGCAGCCCTTGCAGTGACCTACGAAATGTACATCGTATGAGATTATTAGGAGTGACGACCCTAGACAGGATCCGTGTTGGGATTGATACAAGGGAAGTACCTTAGTTTCCCAATCCTGCTGTTTGAATGGACTAATAACAACTTGGTAATCATATCACCATAGCATTGCATGTGCCTGGAAGATGTGGAGCACTCTAGGGAGTGTGGCATGCCGCGGTCGTAAGATGTTGCCGCATGAGGGTGATCGTCGGTGAGGGCATACATCACGTCATATCATCTTGCATTAACAACAGTATTAGGATTGTCTGATTTACTGCTTTACTATTATCGCGTGATTGAATTGTGAACATGCTAATCTTTGCTCTATGATTCCACTGAGTTGATCACTCATTCCCACGTTACGGGATGGTGTTTGCAACACCCACCAGACCCTGTTGTAGTTGCAGGTGAGGACGAGATCCAGGAGGTGGAGCCGGAGATTGACGAGGACCAGGATGAGTTCTCGTATATGCAGTATCACGACGGCTTCCCGTAGGTGACCTGGATCGAGGGGGACTTCAGTGGGACTATTTTGAACTTATTCTTTTGTCTATTTACATGTATATGAGACTCAGAGATGTAGTCATACTTTGGAGACAGCTGAGATTACTTTGTTTTTCCATACAGTGATATATATATTGTTTAGTCTTCCGCTTGCTTTTATCACTGGATCTGAAGTATGAATTGCAGTTTTGGTATACTTTTACTCATGTGAATGCTTTAAATCAGACAACATTGAATCATAACCATTTTTTTTGCATAAGTGACGGTCTGGAACTCGGGAGTTGAGTTTATACACGACCCCCGATTTTCAGGGTGTTACAGCAACCCTTCCAAGAATCGCCGCATTCTCATTGGCTCATTAGCCAAAATCAAGGGAACATATCTAGCTAGCTCTGTGAAGAGGTTCTCATATTCCGCCACAGTCATTCCTCCCTACTTGAGGCAGAGAAATTCGCCCTCTTTTTTCATTGTGATAAGTGAGGGGGAAGTATTTCTCATGAAAATGTGTCTCGAATCCATCCCACATCCATACAAACCCTAGAGGAACAGTTCACAGAACACTGTCCTACCATAAGCTAGACAAGCTCGACTTGTTCTGCCTAGGAGCAGTGTAATGGCCTTATCATCTTGGATATTCGATCCAACTAATACTCGGCCTCCTCGGATCTATGGGTACTTGTGAAAGTGGGAGGATGAAGGCGTTGAAAATGCTCAAAAAGTCCGCATAAAACTGTTACCCCAGTGGCCTGCATGTGTTGCATCGACGAGGCGACATTCATATTCTGTGTGATGGCCCCTGCTATAGTTGTTAGGACCTGTTGTTGTTGTTGCATCAAAAGCAACATCTGTTCAAATCTATCTGAGGGAGGGGCTGCCTTAAGTGGTGCTGACAAAGAAGCGTGGTTCTGACCTAGAACCAGTGGCACACTTGGCCATGGCCCATCTGTAGGGCCGGTGGCCGGTTGTGAGTTCGACATTTTCTTGCTGCCTGGACCCAAACTAGGGCCCTGCTGGCTATCATTCGAGATAGGGGCTCTATCAACCAACCCACCAGGTGGGAGACGTGCCATGTTCCGATTGGTTTTAGGAGGTATTCCCTATATGCAACATAGGGTACAACATTCATGCAATTAGAGTGATATCGTAAATATATTATTAACTTTTCCAAACATTCTACACATTATTAAAACAAAAAGAGCTCCATGCATTTCATTAAACAAAATTTTTCACAGATACATATGGTATGACATTATATGTACTATGATAGAAAATGCACGTTGACTGACTAAAACAAAAGATTTTAGCATTTACAATCCCAACATTCAAACTAAGCCTATCCAAGGCTATTGTAAAAAGAAGTAACTACTAACTACACTCCTAATCCTTCGATTCTTACGAAGGCAGAGGTGCTCCCTTATCCTACATGGAGCAAAGGAGGGCCTTCAGCGTGCAGGACATCCTCTTTAATTTTCTCTTTAGATATTCTTGATTTTCCTCCATCTTGGCTTGACATGCATCGTGGGCAACCTGATCCTGGTAGCCGTCATGAGTGGTGGGAGGTTCCCAGTCGAAGTCTTGAGCCTCCCCTTCTTCTTCCTATTCATCTTCCTCACCTTCTTCCTCTTCTTCTGTCTCCTCCTCTATCTCATCCCCAAATTCTTCAAGTCAGACATATGAAGCCTAAACCTAAAGTTACGGGCAATCTTGCAAACTAGTCGGCCGAATGGGAGGGACGAATCCCCTCGAGTAGATTACGCCGTATTCACTATCTAGGTCAAGCCAAGAGTGGGCATGCACACCTTATCTCCCTGTCCTACTCAGTACAGGAAGTCCACAATGAATCTCGTGCATTCCGTTCGGTTACTTGATCTAGGATACACGTTGTACGTGCATATATGATGGAGCAGGCGGTAATCATCTGTCATGCGCGTCATTTTGAGGCTGTTCGCTGGCTTCCAAGTAACGAGTTGGCTGCACAGGAAGTGAGTGTGGCAATCTCTTTCCCAACCATCGGTGAGATTAGTCTCACTGACATGCACAACCCACGCTCAACTCCCATAATACGGGCTATCATGTCCACATTAACTCTAGTTTCTGTTCTTTCCAAAGGAATAGTAAACTGAAGAAGATCAAGAGTCTGGTCCTTTATGTGCGCGTAGAAGGCCTACATGAAGCCCTCACTAGCGTGTGTCTTGCCTTCAAACATAGGACCCCATCCATTCTCCAGAAGGTTGTCGATCACCCGGTACATCCCAAATAATTTCTCATCCATATGAGCTTCAAAAATAACTTTACGATGGTGGAACTACATCAACATGAGCTTCAAAAATAACATTAGAACCATGGCGACAACGTGGTCGCTAGGGTACATGTCTCGAGTTAAGCCGACTATGAAATATGAAAAATAACTCAGGGTCACGTGCAGACGCTGATAATAGATTGCGTGTCACCGAAATATAACCAGGAGGACCGTGGAAGCTTATGGAACAGTACGATCTAGGATATGAAACATGGCTCTTAAGGATGCCCACGGCTCATATATGTCATAGGGTATGCTCCCTGACAATGGATCCACGCTAAGACACGATTTTGGTGCGATCGGATATGACGATCGACTGTGGAGAGCCTGTGTCAGATCAACGGTCATACGTGTCCAATCAGGGCTACG
Source organism: Magnolia kwangsiensis (assembly GCA_037074715.1). Classification (NCBI taxonomy): domain Eukaryota; kingdom Viridiplantae; phylum Streptophyta; class Magnoliopsida; order Magnoliales; family Magnoliaceae; genus Magnolia; species Magnolia kwangsiensis. The sequence goes on from CM073578.1 coordinate 80,101,101, forward strand.
ATTATACGGATAGGTGCAGGGAGATTTTCTCTCTTTATGAATGAAGTTTGGTCAAAAACTAACGGTCCAAAATCCTTAACTTTGTGAAAGAGCGAACGACCCAATTCAATTAAGTTTCAATTCATTTTTTAAGGATATTCGCATTTCTCACACTCTTAACTCACAGCTCAAGTTGGGGCATTTTTGGACACTATTTGGGCTTAATTCTCACGATGGTTGTCAAGCCTAATAGGATGGACATCATCCTATAATTTCAAGGTCATCAAACCTCTGACGTGTGGTCTATGTCCACTACAGAGTTTCAGTGTACACTTGAGAGCGACAAACCCTTGGAATTTCTCCTAGGTCTTAAGATGGCATTGGGTCAATGGTACTCATAATTTTAGGTCTCCTCATTGGTGAAAATGGTGGCCCAAGCTTAATCCACCGATTACTTAGCATTTAACTAAATCTTGTCTAAATTATACAACCGGGTGTGGTCCTTGTATTGTTCCGCCTGAGGTCAGACTTAGGTCTTTGTACGGATTTTTTCGAGATGTTACAATCTACCCCCCTTAAATAAAATTTCATCCTTGAAATTTGTATCTTTTCGTACTCCTTAAGAATTTGTGGGTAGTTCTTACGGACCTCAGCTTCTGTCTCCTAAGTGGCCTCCTCCTCGGTGTGGTGTGTCCATAACATTTTCATGAGTGGGATGACCTTGCTGCGCAACACTTGTTCTTTCCTATCTATAACATGCGTTGGTCGCAATACATAGGTAGTGTCTTCCCTTAGCTGCACTTGCTCTCACCTGATAATATGAGTAGGATTGGGAGCATACTTTTTTAGCATTGATATATAAAACACGTTATGCATGCTTATGAGTGGTGTGGGCAAGGAAAGACGGTATGCCGCCACACCCACTTGGTCTAAAATCTGGAAAGGCCCAATGAACCTCGGTGTGAGTTTCCCTTTCCTACCAAAACGGAGTACTCCCTTCATTGGAGAAACTTTATGGAATACATGGTCCCCAACTTCGAATTCCAACTGCCTCTATCTCGTATCAGCGTAGCTCTTTTACCTACTCTAAGTCGTAAGGAGTCGACGTCTGATAATATCAATCTTCTCTGAGGTCGCCTGAACCAGATCTGGGCTAACCAAGCTCTTCTCGCCAACTTTCGCCCAACAATGCGGAGCTTGACACGGGCATCCATACAAGGCTTCGTAAGGAGCTATGCCAATGCTTGCTTAGAAACTGTTGTTATAGGCAAATTCGGCATAGGGGAGATAGTCATGCTAGTTGTTAGTATTCACCTAACGTCCGTAACATTCCAAGACCTAGATGAAGGGAATACATGAATATTAATTTGACAAAAGGGCATGGATCCGCTGTGATATTTTTAGGTCATCTAAACCATCCAATATATGGCCCATTAGGTTGGTCAAACTCGCACACACACCCATGCACACACGTGCACACTGCACAAAAAAAATAAGGGGAGTGGATGCTGCTGTCAGCGTCCTAGCTGCGTGATATAAGGGGTAATGTTTGTGGGTCCACAACAGGAGTCACCCCTGATGCATCTACTTAATCCATGCTGCCCAATCGATTCCCCAGCTCATTTTAGGCATTGAGCCATAAAATAAAGCCAATCCAAATCTCTGGTAAGCCACACCATAAAAAAAATCATGTTAATAGTGATATTTACTATCAAACCTATTTGGTCCCGTTGTGTTGTTTTTGTGTGTCAAAACATGCTGCATATTGGACTCGTTAGATGTGTCACGAGCTAGAGAATGTAACAGATGAACTTGATTATCTTGATGTGTGCCCCACCTATGAAAAACCACACTAAAATAAAAAATAAAACAAAAAATGGATAGGAAAGGGGTGTTAACCCCTTACTGCTGACATCCAGTGTCCAAGGACACTGCAACTATTACTACTTGGAATAAGCAGGGAAAGTGGGCCCCACCGTTGGCCCCACCATGATGTATGACGACCATCTACACCATGTATTTGATGGGTCTGCTTTAAAAATGGGTCACCCCCAAAAACCAGTCGTACATGGAACTCAAGTGGCCCACACCATCTAAAATCATGTGAAGACCCAATAAATCAACAAGTTTTGTGGGTCTGATCATGAGGTATCCATCCATTTGGTGGGTCATCTTAAGGCCTGAGAAGAAAAATAAGACAGATCTAACTATCAGGTGGTCCACACTACAAAAAGCAATAGGGGATTGACCGTCTACCATTGGGACCCTTTTTGGGTCATAGAAGTTTTGGACTTATATGAAATTTGTTTTTCCTCTTAATCCAGGTCTTTATGAAATTTTGAACAGATTGAAGGGAAAATAAATGTTATGGTAGGTCCTGTGAATGGTTTAATGGTGGACTCATTATCTTCACTGCTATTTGAGGTGAGGTCCAAATAATCTTTAGATATGATTCATTTTTTTATAGTATTCTAAAATGATCTATAAAATTAGATGAACAATGTAGGTATAATAAATACATCACTTTGGGACCCATGTAACTTTGATCTCCTTGAACTGTTCGTACAACTCAGAGCTCAAGTATTTAAAAGCACTTATGGGGTCCACCTGAAATTTGAATGCATCTGAAACTTAGATTGACCCCTCAACTAAGTGGTACACACATAATGGATGTGCTGGATTTCTTAATCATGCCTCAATGGCCCAATAAATGATTATGAATGTTTTAAGGGGGATAAGTAGGTGCTTCTCTTGATACCCATGTAGAGCCCACTAGACCATGAGGCCCGCTATGATGTATAAGTTACATGCAAACCATCTGTATATTTTGGCACCAAAGAAACAATGTTGTTGTAATGTCCGCCCTTAAAATCTCCTAGAATTTCACCATAATATGTTTGTTAGATCCATACCATCTATCGACTTTTGAAGACCTTATAAAGTGGCCCTACCACATCAGTGGGACCCACCCATTTGGATAAGCCCAAAATGCCCATAGTTGAAACCTTCAATGATCCACGATGATGTTCAGGAGATATTCAACCTGTCCATTTATGTTGCATAGATTGTGACCCTCCAATGTGGCCAACCTCCTTATGGTCACTTTAATGTTTATTTGTTGCCCAAAATTGAGTGGGCCCACCATGTTGGATCCATTATAAAGTTTATTTTCCATCGAAGTTTGTTGGGGGTTGTTGTGTGCCCCACTATTATGTTTATATACCATCTAAACCATACAAAAATCATCCTTATTTGATAAACTAAAAACACAAAGATATCATTTGAGCTGAAATTCCCTGGCCCACTTAAACCAATGAACTGGTGATTTTGTGCGGCCCACTTACCTATGCAACCTTGTGATCTTATATGGTCCACTCGCCTGTACAAAAATGATGATTTTTGGCTTCCAATCTTATGTTTGTAAGATGTGTGAGTGACTGTTTAATCCAGTGTAAGGGTAACATATATGTGTTTGGCCCCTTAATCATGTGTGCATGTGACGTATGTATGGCCACCTAATCAAGGGCAATTGTGGAGTATATGTGGTCATCTAACTGTATGATTGTGAAATCCACACAAGGCCAACCAACTACATGAAGTCAGGTGGCATTGGTGACCACCCAATGATATGACCACGTGCTTATGGGCATAGCCATTGTCACCTAAACCATGAATAATTGGGTTGTACGTGTAGATTTTCTTAGTCATGAGAATTATCATATAGGTTGGATTATACAACGTGATAATGGAGTAGCCTTCGATTCGGTGTCATGCGACATAAATAAAACCCTTACATTATGCTCATATGTGAGGCAGATGCAGGGACCACTAAACTATATCTGATGTGATGGAAGCTAGTTGTTGGCCTCTTGATCATGTGACACCGAATCTAAGTCATTCTCCATATGAAGTATTGGGCGGTCATAATTTAAGAGCTTGTGTAACATAGTATAACCAGGTATGGTGGGTATGCATGTGATTGTGTCTTTGACGCTTTCAGATGTGGTCACTAGACCATGATACTAATTGTATGTCCACTCAACCAAGTGAAATTATGGCATCGACAACCTGACCGTGTGTGAGCTTAATAAAGTGGTTGTCCATAGATGTATGAGTTATGGTGTAGTAAAAATAAATAACCATGTGACCTTAAATCCTTCATTATGGAAAGTAGAGTGACATTTGTGTGGCCACTCAATCATATGGACTTCTAATAATGGAATGACCATAAAACCATGTGGGCATATGAGAATTGTGTGATTACTTAGACTCATGGACTATGCTAATGGTGTAACCTCTTGGGTATGTGAACTTAAGACGTGTGTCAAATCGATTATAGACCCTACCTTGATGTAAGTATTCATATTTCACCATTTATCCATTAGGCTAGATAATTCTAGAACATGATTCCAAAATGACCTAGATCCAATTCCTAAATAAGTCAGATGATATAAAATAGTGTTAATTGAATGTATAACTTTGGAGCACTGTTCAATAATTTTGCCAACCAAACAGTTCGATCATGGAGCTCGCTGACATGTGCCTTGTACATCTGAAATGTTCTTCCTTATACTACTTTAATGTATGTGAGTTACCTATAATATCTACTTGTTGGGACCCACTGTAACGTTTGTGTGTAGACCTATCTGCTTACAGTACTAGTAGGATCCACTACATTGTATGAGACAAACCCACGTCATCCAACCGTGACTAACTCTTATGTGTATATTATGTATCCAAGTTGTTCAACTTAGGGCTCACTGTTTCTTACGAGGTTTGCCTGTGCCTTCCAAACCATTGAAGAACTACTATGATAATTATTTGCAAATCTAACCTACTAACAATCCACTTGAAGCTAAAGCCCAATACATTATATGAGTTTCACTAGCACCATCCATCATGTGGTTCATTTACTTTATGTTATACCTTTGCCTTTAATCTCATAACCACTTGGTGCATGTACTTTGCATCACCACCACTCATTAACCATAAGGCCCAGTTAGGGTATAACTATGTGGTCCCAATAGAAGAAAATTATGTCGGGCCAAAGCCATTAATGGAATATCTATCTTACGAAGGATTTGGTGTAACTTTGAATACAATTAATGCTCATGATTATGATAGCTATAGATGATATCAGTAATGTTATGATTATGGTTAATAGAAGCATGTGATTTAATATCTTGATCAATGTCGTTTTACTCCCTAACATACTAAATTCATCTACTTAACCATATTTATATTGGTCATACTCATATACCATGGAATGATGGTATGTACAAGTGTACTTCAATACATTTGTTCATGTGTAAGATATGTACTCTTCAGTTTAGTCACATGACCATGGATTGATATAGTCGGTAGTGGCATATGATGATTATATGTCATTTTTGACTTAAAGGTTAAGAAAACCCTAAACTCATGACATTATATGCATACCACATGCACTTGAACGTATGCCTTATCATAATTTCTCGAATTCATGTATAATCATGACATACATGATGATCGAAATACCACAGTCATGCCGTATAACATGAGTTGGATCTTGATGATGAAATGTGCATCTATAATGATGACTTCGACTATCCCTGAAAAGGGACGGGACACTGGAAGTGTGGAAATAGTAAGGGATGATGTGTCCCTTGGGTTGAAAGTCCCCAAACTCCGATGCTAGCTAGGGATACCTCACCATTAGGCCAAGTGGATACATGGGTCATGGTTTTGACTCCCACTAACGAGGTCGGATTGAGAAGAGGTGGTCTAACCTACTTAAGGGCTGAGGTGTAAACAAGGTCCGGTCTAACTCGCTAACGAGGAAAAGCGTGAATGACGTCTGTTGCTGGCATGCCGAGTGGAAGTCCAGCGCAAGGCGAGTATGCGAGGTCTATTATTGGTGTCTGGAGCATGGGTGTTAACCATAGTGATTTCCATGATATACAGTTGGTGGAAGTCTACTGCAGGGCAGGTATGCGAGGTCGATTACTAGTGTTTAGTGCATAGGTGTCGACCATGGTGTTTTCTGAGATATATAGTTATGATATGACATGACAATATGATGATGATGATGATGTGATTACGGATGCATGTAATACGGTTATGACTGTGGTATAAGAGAAATGAAAATATGACATGGTGATGCTGGTAGCATTGACTCAGAGTATTACTATGATGCATATGCATTGCATTGGCACTGGTATCGTACCTTACATACTACACGCCTTTCACTATACATGATTTCTTCATGGCATATTTATCTTGTTTGCATGTAGGACACACTGCACACACATGTGTACTCACTAAGCTTTTGGCCTAAGCTTCCTATTTTCCTTTTTTTTAGGACAGGAGTAGCTTGGAAGACTTAGCTTTCTCGATGCATTGTATCTATTTTTTGATTTGGCAATGTTGACGTTCTGTGTCTTTTAAAAAGCATTATACTTGTAACCATCAGGATTTATAATGGAGAGTGTTTCTTAGTATTATGATTATGGATAATCATGCTCAACTATTATTATTATTATTATTATTATTATTATTATTATTATATATTTAAAAATTAGTTAAAAATCTTCCTTGTGGTGTGCCGAACTCGGGACTTGGTGTATGGAAGTCGAGTGCCGAATTCAAGGCACCACAGAAGTTGTCCATCCTTAGATTTGGGGTGTGACACATCAAGATGGGTCCTAAATCATGTGGGCCCTAAATCATAAAAATTAACAGTGGAGATCCCTTTCCACCAAATAGAATGCAAGGTTTAGATGACCTTTCATAATGGTAAAATAAACATCATAATGGGGTCCATGGAGAATGGCCCCATCATGGGATGATTATATGAATCATGGTAGGCCATCGGCCACACCTAAGGTCCAAAGTGAGATCCATACCAACGATCGGTGGGCCCCACTTATCCCATCATCAAAACACAATCTAACCTACATATCACCCATCTATGGTTCTCTTCTTTAACTCCTTAGAATCCTAAACTCAGCTTCAACTTTGATGAAGGATGATGAAGATTGAAGAGTTGGATGGTGAGATGTGGAGGTAGGAAGTGGGCCTTAATCTTTTCTCTCCTTAGGATTTTCTCTCTTGGTTTCTTGGAATGGTAAAGAGAATAAGAGGGAGAGAGAAGGTGATGGGATGGATGAGAGAGAGGGATGGTGTGGTGTAAGAAAGGGATAGGTGGAGAGAGAGAGATAGAGTTGACTTTAGGGATGACTTGTGTAAGAGGGGGATGAGCTAGGTAAGGTTTGAGTACTATCTTGTACTTGATTAATTGATGTGATAGATTGGGTAGAGATTCTCTCGGGATTCGCAACATGCAACATTTTCTCAAAATATACACAGGCTCACAACTCTTGGCTTGGGTATCGCATCGGCGTGTGAAACGAGGTGACAACGCGGTCACAAGGGTACAAGCCTCAGGTCGAGGTGACTCGGGTTGACAAGGTGCCACTCAGGGTCGGCATAAATGCTGACTACAGGTCACGGGTTACCGAAATTCGACGGAGAGGATCGCGGGGGTATAAGGAACGATATGGACTAAGATATGGGCCTTATAGAAGGTTGATTGGAAACGGGCTTGATTGGGTTGTGAATAGAGATTTAGGTTGTGAGGGCACGTACCTGACAACATTAGGAAGAAGTCATGATTAATAGGTGAGGGTTTTATTCTTTAAGCTTACATTAATTTGAGTTGATGAAATTAAATTTGTCATTGTATAAAAGTTTTCCCTTTAAGATTACTTTAATTTAAGTTTATAGGATTTATTTGCCTTTTACCTATTCTCATGTTATTCAGATTCTCTCTCTACATTTGTTTAATTTATCACCAAGAATTACTGGTCCTTTTTGGATTAAGGCATGATGTTGATTACAAGTGATCTTTTTGAATTTATGTGGGGCCATGGATATAAGCCTTGCCCTTGCCTTATAAATTTATTGAGTTGACCCTGCCACTCGTCTCTTTATTGAGTTGGCTATTGCCACTCTCCTTATTATTAAGTTCGCCATTGCCACTCTTTTATTTGTTGAGTTAGTCATTACTATTATTCTTTTATTAAGTTAACCATTATCATTATCCTCTTTGTTATGTTGGCCATTGCTACTTTTATCTTTATTGAGTTGACCATTATCACTCTTCTCTTCGTCATATTGGCCTTGTGCTATCTTTAAGTCTTAGGCATGTTTCTTGTTATTCCAAAACCCCCATGATTCAGATCACGTTCCTTATCAATGTAAGTGATGTGTTGAAGCTATTACAACTAGTTACTCAAATATTTATCATGGACGTAATGCGTTACGAGTAGCGGCCCACTTAGTCGGTATGTAATTTCGTGGGTTGATTGGCTGGTACACAAATCGATGTATGTAAATTGTTATACGTGTTATATTACTTTTTCAGGATTGGATGTTACAAATAGTCACTCTTTAAACACATTGTGTTACGTAAATCCCCCAATAGTGTTGTTGTCTCATCTTAAAATGTTCGCATAAATCTACGTTAGCATTGGTCATGTCAGCGAATATCCGTAGTTATGAGATGCGGGTCGAATTAGATTTTTTATAAATTATATTCTATATTGTGATGATCATTACGTATGATGAACAATACTCACTTTGTTAGGCATGCATCTCATATACGTTGTTTGTGCATACTGATACCCCTCATAGTAGTGGACTACGAGACGTATTAGAACCCTTACATTACTTTTATAAATATCTTAAATTATCGTCAGTCTTAAAGGATAACCATCACTATGAGTAGGGCATTAACCCTCTCCAACTGTACAGATCATGCAAGTGATGTACAGATTGGAGACCTAGAGGACCATCTCCCGATGGAAGATAATATTGAAATAATAAGAATATAGTTTTATGATTTAGTTTTAAACTTCCGCTGCAAACTTGATAAATATAATAAACTCCTATTGAGAGGGCATTTAATTATTTACTAAATTCTTTTACTCTTATAAAATAATCAATTCAGTCGATTTTATTCTCAAGAATGTTACCTTTATGAATGTATCTGGATGCGATCCAAAAGAAAAAAAAAAAAAGAAAAAATAAGGTGTAATTTTTAAAGCATCCAATTCATTCAATTATTAACACTCGGTTTCCTCGGGCACGAGTATAAACTCTGGCCATGAAAATTTAGGATGTTACATCTCCAACTAGATCTTCAAAGAAAACTTCTCCTCTGCAAACTTCTTTCGAGCCTCCTCTAGTGAAGCCCTCTAAATAGCCCTCTCCTCCATGGATTTCGTTAGGGCTTCATGGAGGGCCTCGACCTCCTCGGTCTTTGACTTAAGGCCAACGTTAGCTTGTTCGTACTCCTCATTGAACCGCACCATCGAACGACGGACCAACATTATAGTAGGGATGAGCTAGAGAATATAAATTGTTAAGGCACCTACCGTAAAAACATGGCACAAAAAAGTAAATAAGAGAAATCGACCTTGTAGCACATGGCCGCCAGGTCACCCAACATTGTCTGGGATGGGAATTCACCATCTTAGTGATTTCATCTTCTGGGGGTGATCAACAGCTTCTAACATCTCTTAGAAACATCTACCAACCACGCGTGAGCAATCCGATTGCACTCTGACTCAATTACTTTAACGAGCTTCCTGGGAAGAACTGAAAAAAACCACTATAGTTAGAAAAAAAAAGAAGAAGAAAGTAAATTACAAGGTCATTAGTTCGGATATACCTGACCTAGATTTCCAAAGTAGGTCAGAACTCGAGGTCATAGCCCAACAGCTGTTAGAGCTTCCCAGTCTCTAAATACTTAAAACCACTTGTCCTTCCAATTTTTGTTGGAGGATGGGTTATCAGTAATAAGGGCCTTACATTTGCCCAGCCATGCCGAGAAGTAGTACCAACCCATGTGCTTTGGGTTGGACTTCGCCTGATATAGATGCAGGAACTCATCGGCAGTTAACTCGGGTTGCTTGTAACACCCCGAATTTTGGCCAACCTGGGATTAGACGTCCTTAGGCAATGGGTCAACTAAAATACCTGGGAAATCACTCAGAACCCAATTCCATAGCCAAAGAAACCACTTGGGATTAATTCCTTTAGAAACTAAGTATAAGTTAGCTAGCGCTACACTGGAGTAGCTGGGAAATAGTCCCTGATCACTTTAAATACGTTCTACAAGACCCAAAACTTGTAGAATCAATGGTGCTATAATACTCTAAAACCTCGGATCAAACTCTAAGCCGGTTTGTTCTCTGGACCTCTTTGAAACTTTGTATTGGATCTAGACCGCGTGTCGAAAGTCCGATACTTACTATCTTAGACCGTTAGGACCGCCTTGTTGGACTTGAAAATCATTTCAAAAATCAAGTCCAACCGACATTCGTAGGCTATTTCATTGAGCCTAGACTGAAGAAGTGAGAATAGGGCTAGATTTGGAATTTGAAATTCAAATCTGGCACACGACTTGGCGCATCAGTATTAAGCGTTCTGACCTTCATAATTCAGCTAAATTACACCCTCGGATCAGGAAAAATTTCTATTTCATATCATGAGAATTGTAGGCCTGATCTACGTGCGGTGACCGCTGAACTGAAACTGGACCGCCACATGCGATCTGCGAACCCTGCCGGACTGAAAACTTGATGTGTGCTAGATCCGGTATGCATGAACTTAAGTCCGATCGCGTTCAGCCAGGGGACCACCAGAAATGGTCTTTTGGACCGAAACAGCCCCGAAATGGATATACCCTAAGTAAACTTTGTTCCCGAGCCTATTCCAGGCATTTTCGAGCTTATAAAAGGGGTTGAAACCCTCACTCCTCTCTCCCATCCGAATTTGAGAAAAACCCTAGATTGGGAGAGAGAAAAGGTGAGAGTTTGTGAGAGTAGGAGAGAATTCCTTGCCGCTTGTGCTACCTGTTGCAAGTGCCTAAGCAACGCAATTCAATCACTTTGCCGGTGATTTCTTCACTTTTCTAGGTAAGAAAATACCCTAGATAGTTGCTGATTTGGTGTTCCTCCATTTCCATAGCATGTTAACTTATGGATCTTGTAAATCAGGTTGTCTATTTGCCGTAGACGAAGCGTATACGTTCCGTTCGAAACGATACGCTTCTAGGAGATAAGGTGCTGATTTTAGATGCTTTGATTGACTGTTTTCAATGCTTTCAATGTCGTTGATGTGGATTCATGATTGTTTGGGACTATACTTAGTCCATGCAGTCGGTAACAGAGAAAATTCGTGGCTAGCTTGTATTTGTCACGAAGGATGCGTCGATGAACGCCAGTCGTGTTTGGAGTTGACGGCAGTGATTAGGCCACACGAAGTGTTTTACACACTTCATGTCGTTCGACTTGAGATGCGATCGTGCTAGTCAAGCCCATCAAGTAACCCGACTGACCTTTGTATGTTCACCCTATATGAGTCATAACTGCTTGAACCTAGGGTACTGAACTTATCATTGTAAACCCTGTTAACCATGGTAGCTTGATTCACGAAGACTCATGAGCCGGGCATGGTGGTATGGGACACCGTGGTCGAGCTGTCGGCCTACGCTGGGGCCACAAACCTCCCCGTAGTGACCAGTGAGCACCTATGACTCGTGAGCAGATTATGGTGGTATGAGACACTATATTCTTGCTGTCGGCCTACACTGATCAGGCGACGAGTCCTTTGTAGTGACCGCGAGCGTATTCTGAGTCTACGGGAGGCGACGACCCTTCCGTAGCAGTAGAGTACAGTAGACCTGTATTGATAAGGTGATGGGGGAGCGAAGCAACGAGTGCGTGTAACATCCCTGGCAGCCCTTGCAGCGACCTACAAAATATATATCGTATGAGATTACTAGGAGTGATGACCCTAGACAGGATCTGTGTTGGGATTGATATAAGGGAAGTACCTTAGTTTCCCAATCCTGTTGTTTGAATGGATTAATAACAACTCGGAAATCATATCACCATTACATTGCATGTGCCTGGAAGATGTGGAGCACTTGAGGGACGATTGCATGCCGCAGTTATAAGATGGTGCCGTATGAGGGAGATCGTCGGTGAGGGCATACATCACGTCATGTCATATTGCATTAACAACAATATTAGGATTGTTTGATTTACTGCTTTACTATTAGCACATGATTGATTTGATAACATGCTAATCTCTGCTCTCTTATCCCACTAAGTTGATCACTCACTCCCACATTACGGGATGGTGTTTTCGGACACCCACCAGTCCCTATTGTGATTGCAGATGATGGCGTGGCCTACGAGGCAGAGCTGGACTTGATGATGATGAGGAGGATTCCTCCTTTATGCATGTTCTGATTGACGGGATTACAGGGAGGTTGATTAGATGCCTTGACACTTGTCATTTTATATTTTTAGAGCACTCATGTATATTCTTTTTATTTACGTTTGGAGTATACATGTATGTATATAACCTGGTAACATGTTCACACTCTGGAGACATACAACAGTTTATATATGTTATACATACTATCATAGTCTTCCGCTTGTAAATTTAACTGTCTCTGGAGTATGATATGTTGTTCTAGCTTAATCTCACTCATGTTTAATACATTAACACTGACAACATTCAATCATACACATTTATGTTGCATAAGTGATGTTCTGGTACTCGGGAGTGGAGTTTTTACTCGACCCCCCGATTTTCGGGATGTTACAATGCTTGAGCTAAAATAATAAAATTTAAGCCCCCAGTAAAGCCCTTCAGGTATTCAGGATGATTTGGCTAGGGGCCAACCTCAAACAAGAGATGACCTTCTTAACAATATGATGAAAGGGAAGTCTAAGGCCGCACTGTAAGTCAAATAGATACACGGCCACCTCTCCTTCGTGGGGATCTCCCAGAACTTCATCAAGTACAAGTGCTCAGCGTATCACCGAATCAGGGATGTGATACTCCGACCTGATCTGCACCAGGTCAGATTCCTGGAGTCTCGACCCAAATACGCAGATCTCTTCGGATCCTTCTGCAGGGGATTGAGCCGCCTCTCCCTCTACTAAGGCAAGACTTACTTTAACATCTACACTCTGTTCAATAAAGGATTGGGCCACCGCCTTTTCATTTAGCATCGGGATTGGGGACGGTGGATTTTGGGAAGTCCTCGGTGGCAACTCCTAATCATTCGGTTTTGAATCACCCTCGAAGGCCATGGGATCATCCTAATGATCCGATATATCAAACATTGTTGATCGGAAACTAGTTAGAAAGTAAAAATGAGGAGGAAAATTGGAAGAGAAGGGAAGAATGGAGAGTCACTGAAGGAGAAGATTTCTAGCTTAAAAATCATGGAGCCATGAACTCGAGAAGAGGTAGTGGAAGAAAATGAATGGAATGATTAGGGTTCTCTTCTTCTTATAAGGAGTTTGACCGCCTATGTTGATTGCTCGCATTCAATGCAGTAACCGAGGAGGCTCCTTGGTGTGTGCATTCAGCTACGTGGAGACCTTATACTCATTAGATGACCCGACTTCCCAGGTAGTGCCACGTGTCCATGCCCTATAAGTTTGGAACAAAACGGTTCCTTGTAAGCGCATGCCGCCTCGAGCGTGTTGTACCATCATTGTAAATCCTTCTCGATCTTCACATTCATCACCCCTCTATGCATTAATGACAAACTGACTCAACCTCCCATACACAAATATCATAAATCCGAGCTTATTACACCGACTTACTTCCTAAGCTTACGCAGTAAACTCGAAAGTAGGGGGCTACTGTTATGGGGAAAATTAACTAATTAGAAAGATGAGGTCAGCTCAGATATCAGTATACGTTGTCTTGCTCTAAACTTGAAAACTGAACTCATAGAATTGTCAATCACAGAATCTGGTGCCAACAGCCTCCGTAGTACCCCATTCTCGGCTCCCGATGCCCATACTCCAGATTCCAATCCTAGGATCCTATAAGAAAGATTTTCCAACGTACATTTATCTCATAAGAAGTACAACCACAAGTTTACCCAAATCACAAAGGCAACATCATCATCACACATCCACTAATATAAACATTTAAATATAATGCTGAAAGGGAAATACATATATTGATAATCAAAGCTCCAGAAGATAGTTGCAAGCTCAAAGCTCAAAACTGTTACGACCAAACGCCACTTACACGCATCTATCATGTATAAGCTTATAAAAAGCTTAAAGGGTGGTGTAAGTGTGTGCGCAGGGTAAGTGCTAAGTGTACAATATTAGAGTAATGCAAAAACGTACTGGTAAATCCATAAATACCATCAGAGTATGCAATGTGGAGACATAGTAAACCAAATGCCATTTACTGAGGATGCAATGTAATATGTGATGCAAATGAAATGACCAAGTTAGAGTGTGAAGTCGGCATGATAACACATAATATCGTAGTGCTATGGGGTCCATCACAAGGGACTTCTATCCAAACTAGTCTCATACCTAAATTTGGATAGCTAGACTCAATGGTAAACTCCTGATCTCAGGTTGGTCACGTGCCCTAACCGAAATCCTAGACATTATGAAGGTACACATAGCAAATTAGTTACACACCACCAGCCCGAGTGGATAGTGAATGAATGAATGAATGCGTCAAATGCTGAGTACACAATTCCTACTTAGTAAGTTCACATATCAATATAACTCATCTCTGGGATATCACCGGGGTCAAGTACACTCCATAATGGTTGCCACCTCACTAACTGCATAACCAGTGAGTGGAAAAGACCTCATTATCTGCCTAGCCAGTAGTTTGTTAATACCTACCTGGCTCATCTATAGCGGACCCATTTATAAGCTGGTCATACTCAGCCTAGTTTAAGCCCTCACCCTTTCCCAATTGACCATGACACAGTGGGAGATGATGCCTAGTGGTATTCGGCACTCGAGCGCTCATTATCCACTCAGTCTAGATTTTGGAATATCCTCCGGTACCAAGAGGATTCTGGGACTCTCACCCAAGGACATCCTATGTGCCCACAGTGCTAAAACCAATATTTCTGGTATCCCATTTGGCCATCCACGATGAACTTGTGGAGGCCACAACCCTGATATTGCTAGGGCATTAAGTGATCATGTCACACAAATGCGAGATGCATGAGTCATACCATCCAGTCATCTGTCAAACCTGCACATGCCGTGTGATCATATGGGGCAACTTCGTCTCTTAAGTAGTCCCCTAAATAACTCAGCTCAATGATAATGTGCTATGATCAATCACTTCTCATATCAAGCATACATATGATACATGGGCATGTATCGTGGAGCTATACTAAGTATGTTATATGATGATGATGTACTCTCCTCATATCAAGGATGGACCTAGATGACCTACTCATATCAAGAATAGGCCTAACGAGGCCTAAGGGAAGGTCACAATGTGGACATTTAACCAACATTGCCCATCAATATGGACATTCAACTAACATTGCTCCTAAGGAGTGGCTCACATAAAGCCAACATATAGTGGGCCCATGGCCTCAAACAATAACCTCATACATAACATAATGGGCCACATACAATCTTAATGGACCTCATACAATCATAATGGGCCTTATAGAATCATGATGGGCCTTACACAAGGGTCTCATGAATCACAATGGGCCTCACATACATCACACTAGGCTTCATCATATGGGCCTCACATATCACGATGGGCCGTATCACATGAGCCTCATACACATCACATGAGCCTCATACACATAACAATGGGCCTCATACAAGGGCCTCAAGTACATCATATTGGGCCTCACCATATGGGCCTCTCATACACTACATTGGGCCTCATCATATAAGTCTCATATACATCACAGTGGGCCTCATACAAAGGCCTCACAAGGTAGCCCATTGGCCCCAAAATGGATGAATAGTGTGTACATAACACATACAACACCTTGGGCCTTATAAGGAATCTCATGGCCTGAAAAAAGAGGATGGACAACATGTATACGGCACATATATCATGTTGGGCCTTATAAAGTAACCCACGGTTGTGCACATACATAGGGTGGGCCTTTCAAGGTAATGGGGGCCCATGGCCCTAAGAAAAATAAATGGATAGTGTGTATGACACACATATATCATGGGGTTGGGGGTCCCACACGATACTAATGAGCCCCACAACGATGGGTAATAAGGGTATATAAAATACATACACGAAGGTGGGCCGTTCTAGTGGGTGGTCAGCCCAACCAATGCCTTTGCCTGTCGGACGTTCAGAACAGATGGACAGCTAGGGTAAAACATGCACCTCATGGTGGGCCTACACGATACAGATAGGCCCCGCTAAATGGATAGTGTGTGTATAGAACACATGCATTACGGTGGCCAGCTGCTTGATGGTCAGTCCAGCAGTGTCCTGGCCCAGTTAGGCATTCAGCCAGTGGACAGCCTGGACTGCAACACATGCATGGTGGGTCCCACTAATGTGGGCCACCCAGGAGGTGGGTCAGCCACTGGCCTCTCACAAACATCGTCGTGGGCCCATAAATGTTTACAAGTGGTGGGTGTGTAACACCCCAAATTTTTGCCAACCTGGGGTTAGATGTCCTTAGGCAATGGGTCAACCATAACACCTTGGTAACCTCTCAGAACCCAATTCCAAAGCCAGAGATATCATTTAGAACGAAATTCTTTACAAATTTAACGTGAATTAGCCAGCGCTACACTAGACTTCCTACAAAATTAGCACCAACCACTTTAAATACGATCTGTAAGACCCAAAACCTCTAGAATTGTTACCGCTACGTTACCCTAAAATCTAGGATCAAACTCTAAACCGGTTTGCCCTCAGGAACCCTTTGAAACTTTGTATTAGATCTAGACCGTGCGTCGAAAGTCTGATAGCGATAATCTTAGACAATTACCACCGCCTTGTTGGACTTGACAATCGTTTCGAAAATCAAGCCCAACTAATGTTCTGAGGCTATTTCATTGAGCCTGGAGCAAGGAGTGTGAGAAAGAGTGAAATTCATTAAAAATTAAATGTCATTTAAATAAATCTGGCACGTTTCGCTTGCAGGTTAAGTATAAGCATTCAGATTGTTAGAATCTGACCTAAATACACCCTCGGATCAGGGAACATTTCTCACTCAGGTCAGTGTACTTGAAATCCTCGATCGAATCTCCGTGACCGCTGAACTGAAACTGGTCCGCCACGTGCGATCTGGGAACACTACCGGACTAAAAACTTGGTGTGAGAAGGATCCAACATACATGAGCTTAAGTCCGACCGCATTCAGCCAGGGAACCTCCCAAAATGCTCCTTTGCATCGGAAAAGACCCAATTTGGCTATAACCCAAGTATACCTTGACTTAAAGTCTATTTTGGTTATGTTTGGGCTTATAAAAGGGCCTTAAACCCTTAGTTTTCTAATCCATACGAATTTGCTAGAAACCCTAGGAAGTAGAGAGAGAAAAGAGAGAGAAAGTGAGGGAGAAGCTGGTGATTTCTCCTAGGATTCTTCCCTGCTGCTCCACGTGCCGGATCCTTCCACCTGCATCGCTGTTCTGGCGATTCCAACGCCGTTCTAGGTAAGAAAACCCTAACCCTAACCTGTTTTAGGGATTCTATCAATCCAAATAGCGAAGTAGCTGACTTACCTTGTGTATTAGGTTGTCAATCAGTCGTTGACGACGACGTAGAGTTCCTATTCGATTCATTACGCTCCTACGGCATAAGATGCGGATTTTAGACGCTTTGGTTACCATTTCTCAAAGCTTTCAATGCCGTTTAATGGTAGATTGCTGATAAGGATGTTGTTTGACACCTAGAACATGCTGTCCATTTTTCATTTCGCAAACGTATGAAGAATATGAGATTTAGGGTATTTTAGGTATTTATAGGAAATACTGTATACGTTCGTATTTTTCTAAAATGATTGCCATGTTTATTTATCGTGTTATTATACAAGATATGCGTGTATGTTCTGTTTGGCGAAGAGATCCCTAATGCACATATTGGCCGACATATGCTATGTAGACTAATGTGCGTAGACTAAGTGTTTGTTGAAATGGCTAAATCAATATGATTTATGCCTGCCATGTGTTTTGAATGCAAGAACATGATTGTTGTGTATTAGAAAACTCCTTGATATAAGGATCTATCATATTATATGTTGGAATCAACATATGACAAGTACGTTGGAGTTGACTAGTCTCAGTGTTTGTATAAATGAATGTATTAGTAAGTATTGAGTAAATGGTGTGGTAGATTAGCGTTGAGACTCGATTCTCAACTACTATGATGATGCACATGATTTTCTCCCTGCTTGTTGTATTTGAATTGACTACCTTAGGTCTGAAATACTCGTGTATGGTTAACTGCTTATGATGTACGTTATAACATGCTGATAACATGCTGGAATTACTTGTATTTCTATTCTGTCTCTCTCATATGATTACTGATTCACATTACATGTGCTTGGGGCTATACTCTAGTCCAGGAAGTCGGTGACAGTTTAGAATTCGTGGTTGGATTCTATTTGCCACGAAGGATGTGTATGACGAACCCGAGTCGTACTAGAGTCGTCGGCAGTGGTTAGGCCACACGAAGTGCTTGTGCACTTCATGTCGGTCTATTCAACGTGCGCTCGTGCTAGTCGGACTCATTAAGTAACCGGACTGACCATTGTATGTTCACCTTGTATTCGTCATAACTGCTTGAACCTAGGGTACTAAACTTACCATTGAAAAGCACCTCTAACTTTAGTACCTCGATCCCCTAAGACTCATGAGCTGAGCATGGTGGTATGGGACACCGTGGTCGAGCTGTCGGCCTACGCTGGGGCCACAAACCTCCCTGTAGTGACCAGTGAGCACCTTACTCTGAGCAGATTATGGTGGTATGGGACACTATATTCTTGTTGTCGGCCTACATTGATAAGGTGATGGGGGAGTGGAGTAACGAGTGCGAGCAACAGCCCTGACAGCCCTTTGTAGTGACCTTGAGTTTATCCTGACACCGCATGGGGGCGACGAGTCCTGATGTAGTCTTAAGGATATAAATTAGGCCTGTATTGATAAGGTGATGGGGGAGCGGTGCAACGAGTGCGTGCAACAGCCCTGACAGCCCTTGCAGCGACCTAAAAATATATCATTGTATAAGATTACTAGGAGTGACGACCCTAGACATGATCATTATTTGGGTATTGATATAAGGGAGGTACCTTAGTTTCCCAATCCTGCTGTATGAAAAGGACTAATAACAACTCGGTAATCATATTCATATCGCACTGCATGTGCCTGGAAGATGTGGAGCACTGAGGAAAGAAAGCATGCCGCGGACATGAGATGGTGCCGCATGAGGGAGTATGTCGGTGAGGGCATCCATCATGTCATTTCATGCTTGCATTAATCACAGTGTTTAGGAATATTTATTTTGCATGCTTTACCATTATTGCTTGATTGATTTGATAACATGCTAACCTTTGCTCTATGATTCCACTGAGTTAGCTACTCATTCCCACATTACGGGATGGTGTTCCGGACACTCACCAGTCCCTATTTTAGTTTCAGATGATGGCGATGCTCGCGAAGCAGAGCCGGACTTGATGATGATGAGGAGGATCCCTCCTATATGCAGGTTCTGATTGACGGGGCTCCAGGGTTACTGATTAGCTGCCAGCACCGTGGTATTTTGCCCTTTATTTTTGCACCCATGTATATTCTTTTTGCTCATCTTTGGAGTATACATGTATATGTTTAACCTGGTAACATGTTCACACTCTAGAGACTCACAACAGCTCATATATTCTATATATCTATCACATTCTTCCGCTTGCTAAATTAACTATCTCTGGAGTATGATATGTTGTTTTGGATTGATCCACCTCATGTTTTATTTACTATTACCGCCGACATTCACCCATCATTGAAAATGTTGCATAAGTGATGTTCTGGAACTCGGGAGTTGGGTTTCTACCCGACCCTCGATTTTCAGGGCGTTACAGGGTGTCACCCCACTGCTGCCTATGGTGTGACCCAACTGAGATTTGGATCTGCTTCATTGTAACATCCCAAAATTTGGGGGGTCGAGTAAAAACCCAACTCCCGAGTTCCAAAATGTTATTTATGCAACATAGATATGTATAATTGAATGTTGTCTGTATTAATGTATGAAACATGAGTGGGATTACACCAGAACAGCATATCATACTCCAGAGACAGTTAAATTAACCAGCTGAAGTCTGTGATAGTATGTATAACATATATAAACTGTTGTATGTCTCTTGAGTGTGAACATGTTACCAGGTTAAACATATACATGTATACCTCAAAATAGAAAGAAAGTATATACATGAGTGCTCTGAAAATATAAAATGACGAGTGTCAAGACATCTAATCAACCTCCCTATAAACCCGTCGATCAGAACACGCATAAAGGAGGGATCCTCCTCATCATCATCAAGTCCAGCTCCGCCTCGCGGGCTGCGCCATCATCTGCAATCACAATAGGGACTAGTGGGTGTCCGGAAACATCATCCCGTAACGTGGGAGTGACTAGCTAACTCAGTGGAATAATAGAGCAAGGATTAACATGTTCTCAAATCAATCATGCGATAATAATAAAGCAGTAAATCAAATAATCCTAAAACTGTTGTTAATGCAATATGACATGACGTGATGTATGCCCTCACCGACGATCTCCCTCATACGGCACCATCTTACGACCGCGGCATGCAATCGACCCTCAAGTGCTCCACATCTTCCTGGCACATGCAATGGTATGGTGATATGATTTTCGAGTTATTATTAGTCCATTCAAACAGCAAGATTGGGAAACTAAGGTACCTCTCTTATATCAATCCCAACACAGATCCTGTCTAGGGTCGTCACTCCTAGTAATCTCATACGATGTATATTTTGTAGGTCGCTGCAAGGGCTGCCAGGGCTGTTTCTCGCACTTGTTGCACCGCTCCCCCATCACCTTATCAATACAGGCCTACTGTACTCTACTGCTACGGAAGGGTCGTCACCTCCTGTAGACTTAGAATACGCTCGCGGTCACTACAAAGGGCTGTCAAGGCTGTTGCTCGCACTCGTTGTATCGCTCCCCCATCACCTTATCAATGTAGGCCGACAACAAGAATATAGTATCCCATACCACCATAATCTGCTCATGAGTCATAGGTGCTCACTGGTCACTACGGGGAGGTTTGTGGTCTCAGCGTAGGCCGACAGCTCGACCACGGTGTCCCATACCACCATGCCCGGCTCATGAGTCTTCGTGGATCAAGGTACCATGGTTAACAGGGTTTATAATGGTAAGTTCAGTACCCTAGGTTCAAGCAGTTATGACTCATGCAGGGTGAACATACAACTGCCAGTCGGGTTACTTGACGGGCTCGACTAGCGCGATCGCATCTCAAGTCGAACGACATGAAGTGCATAAAACACTTCGCGTGGCCTAACCACTGCCGCCAACTCCAAAACACGACTTACGTTCATCGACGCGTCATTCGTGGCAAAGATAAGCCAACCACGAATTCGCTCGGTTATCGACTTCATGGACTAAGTATAGTCCCAAACAATTATGGAATCACATCAGCATTCATATGAGAGTATTGGAAATGAAACATAACCATGTGAGTATGTTAACACATGTTATATCGTACAACTTAAGTAAATCATCTGACACATGCCTTTCATACATATAATGAAATTATGCATATTGCCAACATATATAGGAAATCATTTCCATCAGCATATTAATTGAGAATTCAATCTCGAACTAAATCATAATGAAATCATCAAGCACATGTTATAACATACAGCTTAAGCGAATCGTCAAGCACATGCATTTCATTCATATCATGAAATCATGCATATGGATAACATGTAGGAAACCATTTACACCAATATATTAATTGAGAAATCAATCTCAAACTAATCCATAACACCATTTAATTCAATACATACTAATACAAGCATTTATACAAACACATACACTACACACTTAAGTCTACATATAGTATGTCGACCCGAAGTGCGCATTTAGGTGAATCTCTTCGCCAAACTAATTATGTACGTATTCCTAACATTCTAATGCGACAACAAATCATGTCAATCACATCCGCAAAATATGAATGAAATCAGTACATCCTACAAATGACTAAAATGCCCTAAATCTCATATTCTTCGCCGGTTTACGAAACAGGAAACGGACAGCATATTGTACATGTCAAACGGCGTTGCCGTTGATAATCTACTATTAAACGACATTGAAAGCTTTGGAAACAGTCAATCAAAGCGTCTAAAATCCGCACCTTGTCTCTTATAAACGTGTCGTTTCGAACGGAGCGTATACGCTTCGTGTACGGCGATAAGAGAACCTAATTTATGAGTTCTATCAGTTTGCATGCTATGGAACGGAAAGAATCCCAAATCAGCAACTTATTAGGGTTATTTCTTACCTGAAAAGTGGAGAAATCACTGGCAAAGTGATTAGAGCGCGTGGCTTAACCACTTGCAGCACGTGGCACAAGCAGCAGGGAATTCTCTCCCACCTTCTCTCATAAACTCTCACCTTTTCTCTCTCCCAATCTAGGGATTTTTGTAAATTCGGATGGGAGAGAGGAGTGAGGGTTTCAACCCCTTTTATAAGCTCAAATGTGCCCAAAATAGGCTCAGTAACAAAGTTCACTTAGTGCATAACCAAATCGGGGCTATTTCGGTCCAAAAGATGCTTTCTGGTGGTCCCCTGGCCGAATGCGATCGGACTTAAGCTCATGCGTACCAGATCTAACACGCATTAAGTTTTCAGTCCGACAGGGTTCGCAGATCGCACGGGGCGGTCCAGTTTTAGTTCAGCGGTCACCGCACGTAGATCAGGGCTGCAAGTCCCATGATATGAAATAGAAATTTTTCCTGATCCGAGGGTGTAATCTGGGTGAATTCTGACGGTCAGAACGCTTAATACTGACATGTCAAGTCGTGTGCCAGATTTGAATTTCAAATTCCAAATCTGTCCCTATTTGCACTCTCTTCAGTCCGGGCTCAATGAAATAGCCTGTGATTATCGGTTGGACTTGATTTTCGAAATGATTGTCAAGTCCAACAAGGCGGTTCTAACGGTCTAAGATTGTAGGTATCGAACTTTCGACACGCGGTCTAGATCCAATACAGATTTTTAAAGTGGTCCAGAGAACAAACCTGCTTAGAGTTTGATCCAAGGTTATAGAGTATTATAGAGTCATTGGTTCTACTCGATTTGGGTCTTGTAGAACGTATTTAAACCGATCAGGGACTATTTCCCAGCTACTCTAGCGTTGCGCTAGCTATCTTATGCTTAGTTTCTAAAGGAATTAATCCTAAGTGGTTTCTTTGGCTATGGAATTGGGTTCTAAGCGATTTTTCAGGTGTTTTAATTGACCCACTGCCTAAGGACGTCAAATCCCAGATTGGCCAAAATCTGGGGTGTTACATTCATGGTTGGGCCCATGGCCTGAATAAAACATATATATGGTGAGTCCCACTTTAGTGTGGGTCACCCAAGAGGTGGGCTAGCTACCGGGCCCCCACAAACATCACAATGGGGCCCAAAAGGTTTTAACAATGGGCATTTTAGCCCCAATATCCAGCAGCATCTAGCAGCTACTGGATGGTCTGGATGAAATACATTCCTCACGTGGCCCCCAAGGGCATGGGTGCAACACATGCATTAGGTCAGGGCCAACTGTCCAATTCCCTGGTGGACATGCCGGGCACATACATGTAGGGTGGGCCCTGCAGATGGATGGTGTAGATATAAAAGACATACATAAGGGTGGACTCCACTGTCCAAAATATTGAGCGGTGTAGATAATACTCATGCATCAAGGTGGTCCCTCGTCTAGGGACTATATGGCACGGATGCCACACATGTGGGCCCCATATCCAGATGGATGATTTGGATATAACACATACCTCATGCCCACAGAATTTGATGACATCATACAACAACTTTATAGTTGGTGTGAGGTATACCATCCAATCCGATTCCACCGTCCATAATTTAGACGGTGTGGATGGAAAAATGCAACAACTGGTGGGTCCCACCATCCCTACCCATCTGGACGGTGTGGACTCCACATACTTCACGATGCAGGCCCCACCAGCCTCATGGACAGTGGGTGAGATACACACATCAAAGGGGACCCACCATCCCTGAATGGTGTGGATCAAAGCATACATCATAGTGGTCTTCCACCGTCCATAACTGGTCGGTGGTTGGGCGGGAAGCAACGCATACATCTGGTGGGTCCACATGTGTGGCCTACTAGCTTGTATCAAGTTGATATTTATGCATCCTCGTCCAGGCCTCGCCATCTAAACAGTGCAGATTAAAACACACACACACACACACACACACACACACACACACACACACACACACACACACACATATCACGGCAGGCCTGCTGGCCCTGGATGGCCAGCGTGGATAACATGTACATCAAGGTGGGTCCATGTGGTGGCCCACCAACTTGGTCACAAGATGATATTTGTTTTTTTCCCTCCATCCTGGCTAGCCCAAAAATGGGCTACAAGGCGAGCCCAATTCGCTCGACGTCTAGAAAATCTGGACAGTCCAGATTGTTGATCACATCAGGTGGGCCACACACACATCCTCATCATCATAAAAGAAAGATAATGAAATGAGAAGGAGGGAGAGAGAGATACGAGCGATGGAGGGAGCTCCACCATTATGAGCTCCCTTCTATGATACAATGCATATATCAAGATGGGTCCCAAATCATGTGGGCCCTAAAAAAAAAATTGAGATCTAATTCTATGAACACCCATTAGATCTCCTTCTTTAAATCCTTGGAATCCTTGGATCCTAAGCTCTCTCTTTGATGATGAATGATGAGAATTGGAAGGTTGGATTGTGAGATCTTAGGGTAGGAAGTGGGCCACACCTAAGTTCTCCTTCACCCTTAAATTGCTTGGACATTTCATCTCCTTGAGTTTCTTGGGAGTGAAGAGAGAGATGAGAGAGTGAGAGAGAGGTAGTCAGGGAGAGGGATGGGTGTGATGGGTGTACTTGACTTGAGAGGTATGGGTTGTGTTGACTTTTGGGTGAGAGAGGGATGAGTGTGATGGGATGTGTGAAATTGTGGTAATTACCGCTTCAATTGAAGTGGGAATGTGCCAAGATGTCCCAGAGGGGGTGAATAGGACTGTAACGCCCGTGAAAAATCCATACTTGGGCTCGAGTACCAACTCGACCCGAAATTGCGTAGAATTCATTCCTTTAGAAAATATGACTAGGTTAGCTAGTGCAACGTTAGAATAGCTGGGAAATGGTCCCTGATCACTTTAAATACGTTCTACAAGGCCCGAAGTGAGTGGAACTAAGGGTGCTATAATGCTCTAAAGCCTCGGATCAAACTCTAAGCCGGTTTGTTCTCGGGACCTCCTTGAAACTTTGTATTGGATCTAGACTGCGCGTCGTAAGTCAGATGCCTACCATCTTAGACCGTTATGACCACTTAGCTGGGCTTGGCAATCGTTTCGAATATCAAGTCCAACTGACGATCACAGGCTATTTCATTGAGCCCGGACCGAAGAGAGTGTGAATAGGGACATAGTTGGAATTTCAAATTCAAATCTGGCACACAAATTTGACGCATCAGTATTAAGCATTCTGACCGTCAGAATACAGCCAAATTACACCCTTGGATCAGGAAAAATATCTATTATATATCACGAGACTTATAGGCCTGATCTTGGTGCGGTGACCGTTAAACTGAAACTGGGCCGCCACGTGCGATCTGGGAACCCAACCGGTCTGAAAACTGGATGTGTGCTAGATCCAGTATGCATGAGCTTAAGTCCGACCGCATTTGGCCTGGGGACCTCCAGAAATGCCCTTTTGGACCGAAACGGCCCCGATTTGGTTAGGCACCAAGTAAACATTGTTCCCAAGCCTATTTTGGGAATGTTTTAGGCTATAAAAGGGGTTGAAACCCTCACTCCTCTCTCCCATCCGAATTTGAGAGAAGCCCTAGCTTGGGAGAGAGAAAAAGAGTGAGAGATTGTGAGAGAGTGGGAGAGTTCTTCCCGCCACTTGTGCTACGTGTTGCACGTGCTTAAGCAACACTCCTCTACCGCTTTCCCGGCGATTCCACCGCAATCCTAGGTAAGTAAAAACCCTAAATAGATGTTGATTTGAGTTTTCCTTATTTCCATAGCGATGTAGCTTATGGATCTTATGTATTAGGCTCCTTACTCGCCGTAGACGAACCATATACGCTCCGCTTCACTTCCCGAGTCTACAAGACACTAGGTGAGGATTTTAGACGCTTGGATTGACGGTTCCCAATGCTTTCAATGTCGTTTAATAGTAGATTCTTGACGGCATCGCCATTTGACATGTACAAAATGCTCTCCGTTTCCCGTTTCGTAAGCTAACGAAGAATATGAGATTTAGGGCATTTTAGTCATTTGTAGGAAGTACTGTTTACATTCATATTTTGCTGATGTGATTAACATGGTTTGTTGTCGCATTAGGAAGTTAGGAATGCGTGCATAATTAGTTTGGCGAAGAGATTTGCCTAGTTGCACACTTTGGGTCGACATACCATATGTAGACTTAAGTGTGTAGTGTATGTGTTTGTATAAATGTTTGTATTAATATGTATTGAATTAAATGATGTTATTTGATAGTTTGTGATTGATTTTTCAATTATTATGCTGACCTAAATGATTTTCTACATGTCGACAAAATGCATGATTTCATTACATGCATGGAATGTATGTGCTTGAGGATTTGCTTAAGTTGAATATGCATGGGAAGTATGCCTTGAAGATTTGCTTAAGTTGAATGTTATAACATGTGCTAACATGCTCACATGATGTATTTCAATTCCAATACCTTTTATAGTGATTCCATAGATGTGTGGGACTTGACTTAGTCCAGGCAGTCGGTAACCGAGCGAATTCGTGGCTGACTGGTCATAGCCACGAATGACGCGTCGATGAATGTGATTCGTGTTGAGAGTTGGCGGCAGTGGTTAGGCCACGCGAAGTGTTTTACGCACTTCATGTCGTTCAATTCGAGATGCGATCGCGCTAGTCGAGCCCGTCAAGTAACCCGACTGGCCGATGTTTGTTCACCTTGTATGTATCATAACTGCTTGAACCTAGGGTACTGAACTTACCATTGTAAACCCTGTTAACCATGGTACCTTGATCCACGAAGACTCATGAGCCGGGCATGGTGGTATGGGACACCGTGGTCGAGCTGTCGGCCTACGCTGGGGTCACAAACCTCCCCGTAGTGACCAGTGAGCACCTAGACTCGTGAGCAGATTATGGTGGTATGGGACACTATATTCTAGCTGTCGGCCTACACTGATCAGGCGACGAGCCCTTTGTAGTGACCGCGAGCGTATTCTGAGTTCACGGGAGGCGACGACCCTTCCGTGCAGTAGAGTACAGTAGGCCTGTATTGATAAGGTGATGGGGGAGCGGTGCAACGAGTGCGAGCAACAGCCCTGGCAGCCCTTGCAGTGACCTACGAAATGTACATCGTATGAGATTACTAGGAGTGACGACCCTAGACAGGATCCGTGTTGGGATTGATACAAGGGAGGTACCTTAGTTTCCCAATCCTGCTGTTTGAATGGATTAATAACAACTTGGTAATCATATCACCATAGCATTACATGTGCCTGGAAGATGTGGAGCACTCTAGGGAGTGTGGCATGCCGCGGTCGTAAGATGTTGCCGTATGAGGGTGATCGTCGGTGAGGGCATACATCACGTCATATCATCTTGCATTAACAACAGTATTAGGACTTGTCTGACTTACTGCTTTACTATTATTGCGTGATTGAATTGTGAACATGTTAATCTTTGCTCTATGATTCCACTGAGTTGATCACTCATTCCCACGTTACGGGATGGTGTTTGCAACACCCACCAGACCCTGTTGTAGTTGCAGGTGACGACGAGATCCAGGAGGTGGAGCCGGAGATTGACGAGGACCAGGATGAGTTCTCGTATATGCAGTACCACGACGGCTTCCCGTAGGTGACCTGGATCGAGGGGGACTTCAGTGGGACTATTTTGAACTTATTCTTTTGTTTATTTACATGTATATGAGACTCAGAGATGTAGTCATACTTTGGAGACAGTTGAGATTACTTTGTTTTTCCATACAGTGATATATATATATATTGTTTAGTCTTCCGCTTGCTTTTATCACTGGATCTGAAGTATGAATTGCAGTTTTGGTATACTTTTACTCATGTGAATGCTTTAAATCAGACAACATTGAATCATAACCATTTTTGTTGCATAAGTGACGGTCTGGAACTCGGGAGTTGAGTTTATACACGACCCCCGATTTTCAGGGTGTTACAAGGACTTTTTAAGTTTTTATGATGATTTAGAACCTATTAACCCTATCTTGTAATGATATGCAAATAGCAGGATTTCTTCAATGTAACTCTATTGGCTTCCATGCCAAATTGTAACGCCCTGAAATTTGGGGGTCGAGCATAACTCAGCTCCCGAGTTCCAAAACATCACTTATGCAACATAATTAATGATGGATGTATGTTGTCTATATTAGTGTATAAAACATGAAGTAGATTAAGTCAAATCAGCAGACATAATTCAGGGATAATGAGAAAATGCAAGCGAAAGTCTTAAATACATATGTAAACCAAAACAATCCCCAAAATATGCGTGCTCTACCTGGACAATATGTACAAACTGTGTCTCAAAATACATGTATCAATCTATGTATAATCAATACAATCATAACCTAGAATCCCCGCCAGTCAGGACAAGGCTCACATGAACCCGCCTGAAAACTGCATAAATGAGAACGCCTACTTCTCCTCGTCGAACTCTGGCTCTGCCTCGTAGGCATCACCGTCACCGACAGCTAAGTTAGAGTCTAGTTGGTGTTTAAGCACCATCCCAGAATGTGGGAGTAAGTGATTAACTCAGTGGAACTATACAGTAAAGGTTAACATGTTATCAATTCAATCAAGCAGTAATGATAAAGCATTACAATCAAACATAACCTAGATACTCTTGTTAATGCGAGAATGATATGAGGGGATGATGCATGCCCTCACCACAATCTCTCTCTGCGATCTTCATCTTACGGTCGCGCATGTCAGTCACTTCCTCAGTGCTCTACACCAATGCCAACAACACATGCACTGCAATGTTATAAGCATGATTACCAAGTTCTTATTAGTCCTTTTCATACAGCAGGATTGAAAAGCTAAGACACCTCCCTTATATCAATTCCCAAACAATGATCCATTCTAGGGTCGTCAGTCCTAGGAAATCTCAGATGATGTTATTGTTCGAGATCGCTGTAAAGGGGTCAACATTAATCAATACAGGTCTAGTTATATCCTAGATACTACAATAAGGCTCGTCGCCCATATGCAGTGTCAGGATATACTCGAGGTCACTACAGAGGGCTCGTCACCAATCAATGTAGGCAGATAACACGAATATAGTGTCCCATACCACCATAATCAGCTCACGAGAGTAGGGTGCTTACTGGTCACTATGGGGAGGCTCATTGCTCCAGCGTAGGCCGACAACTCGACCACGGTATTTCATAGCACCATGTCCGGCTCATGAGTCTTAGGGGATCACGGTACCAAGGTTAATGAGATCTTTACTAGTGAGTTCGGTGCATTAGATTCAAACAGTAGTGACCAAACATGGTGAATATACATCGGTCAATCGGGTTAGTTGATAAGATCAACTAGGCCAAGCGCACGTTGAGTTGATCGACATGGAATGATAAGCACTCCGTGTGGCCTAACCACTGTCGAACATCCCAAGCATGACTTGGATTCATTGAACACATCCTGCGTGGTGAAAATAACCTCAACCACCAGTTTAGGGATGGTTACCGATTACCTGGATTGTAGTATAGTCCCAATCACGTACAAGTTCAATAACAGGCATTTGATTCATATGAACATGTGGTGAAATATAACTTGAACATAAATACAGTACATGGAGGAAATCATACACACAGTTAACATGAATAAGTTAGGCTAAACAGTTCATGGAGGAAATCATGCACACAAGTAAGGTGATTGAGATTCATATCTCAATACCCTCAAAATCATGCTTTTACCAAATACTAACTCATTCAGGCATTTTTACAAATACTTTGACTACACTATTCAACATACGTCACGTATGTCGACCACATTACATATTAGGGCAAATCCTTTCATCAAGGAGTTGTCACATACATAACAAGTGTATATCTATGACAAATAATCATGGCAATCATAACACCAAATTCCATATGTATATGGGTATTCTAACACATACATGAAATTCCCTATTTATAACATAGGTTATACTTATACGTAAATCAAAACGGATAGCACGTTTAGCATGTGTAATAGCATCCTAGGCAAGAATAAATCATTATCTATCATTGAAAGTCTTGAAAACCATAACCTAAATGTATATAGTCTGCACCTTAAACCAGAAAATGCGAAATAGATATGATTCGGACGATAAGTCTTCGTCAACGGCGGATATGCTACCTAAGGCATGAAACAGGTTAGCTATAACTTCACTTCAACTATTCTAAGCTTCAAAACAGGTTAGGGTTTGACTAACTTACCCAAGAACGGAATCAGAATCGTCAGAATAACGATTCAGATATGATAGATCGATGCGTAGAAGAGATGGAAAGAATCCCAAGAAGAAACAATAGATTCTCTCTTACTTTCTCTCCCTTTTCTCTCTCTTGAATTGGCTAGGGTTGGAAATTCGTATGGGATTTGAGAATGAGGGTTTACGGCCTTTTTATAAGCCTAAAATCGATGAAAATAGCCCTAGGGCCAAGGTATACTTAGGTTATAACCAAATCAGGCTCTTTCTGGTCCAACGGAACACTTCTGGAGGTCCTCTTATCAAATGGGGTCGGACTTAAGCTCACTAGTATTGGATCTTAAGAAAATTAAGTTTTCAGTCCGATCGGGTTTCCAGATCGTCCGTGGCGGACCAGTTTCAATTCAATGGTCACCGAAACTTGATCAGGGCTACAAGTGCTTTGACATGAATGGGCCACCTTCCCTGATCCGAGGGTGAATTTGGGGTAAGAATCAATGGTCAGAACACTCAGAAATAACGCACAAGTGACACGACTCAGATTACTTAAATTGTTATTTAATTTCTTAAAAATCTACACTTTCTCACACTCTTCACTCCGAACTCAAGAAAATGGTCTCAGGACATCATTTGGGCTTGATTTTCGAGGTGATAGTCAAGTCCAACTAGGCAGTCATAATTGTCTAAGTTCATCGCTATCAGACTTTCGACGTGTGGTCCAAGTCCGATACGAAGTTTCCAAATGCTCCCGAGAGCAACTAAGTTTAGAGTTGGATCCTAGATTTCAGGGTAATATAGCATTAGCACTTCTATAGGGTTTTGGTCTTACAGATCGTATTAAAAGTGATTGGTGCTAATTTTATAAGTAATCTAGTTTAGCGCTAGTTAATATACGTTAAATTTCTAAAGACTTAGGTTCTAAATGATTTCTGCTAAAGGTGGTACTCGGGTCTAAGTAAGGATTTTTCTAAGACGTTACACAAATGGAGGATCCAATCATAAGACTATTCAAAATATAAACACGTTGTTTAACATAGTTCATGATGGATATAACTGTGTGTGAGAAGTGATTCTAATTAGTTCTAAGTAATCATATAAACATGCATTATGAGAACATTCAGAGAAATCACACAAGAAGTAAAAGTAAATAGCAATCTCGAACACAGTCATTTTTATAGTGGTTCGACTACGTGCTTACTCCACTTCTGGCGGACGTACTCAACCCTTAAGTGTACCAGATCTCACTAATGGAGGTTTTAAATCATGTTCACCTCAAACCAGTACAACCTATAGAAGGCTAACTCTAGGACCTACACAAGGTACCTAACATGTCTTCACGAGACACAAGTTTATGCCCCACACAAGAGCAAGGGTCAACACACAACACCCAGATTTTAGGCCACACAGGCCAAGGATCCACACAAGGAACCTAACAGTTTATGCCCTACACAAGAGAAAATGTCAACACATAGCACCTAAGTTTTAAACCACATAGGTTATAAGACCCGTATCCTAGTCCATACCATTCTATAGAATTTCACGGTCCTCCCGGTCAAATTTCGATGACCCGCAATCTATTATCGGTATTTGTGCACGACCGTAAATTATGTCCCGTATTCCAGAGTCTGTTCGACCCGAGACTTGTACTCTTGTGACTGCGCCATCGCTGCGATTCCAGTGCCGCGTCTCGCAAGCTGAGGTGATACCCGAGCCAAAAGATGTGGGCCCACGTTCAGTTCGAGGAAAACACCTCGCATTACAGTCCCAAGAGAATGTCCCATAAATCACATTAATCAAGTACACATCACTCCCATCACTCACACCCATGCTCAAGTATAACCGCCAATCCGTAAAGTCAACTCTCTATTACACAAGTACTCCCAGCACTCACTCACCCATCACTCACATCTTCAATCTCTCTCATCTCTCCCATTCTCCCAAGCAATTCCAACGTCCCCACCTCCATGAGAGAAGCTTTGTGTGGCCCACTTCCTATCTCTCATCCCCATCCTCCAAAACTAATCTCGACCATTGAATCTTATCCATTGGAGCTTTAAAATGCGTTGATGGAAGGAGAAGTCCATAATCAAAGGTGGGTGTTCATAATATTTGATTTTGATGTAGAGTCCACATGATTTGGGACCCATCATAATGTATGCATTGTATTAGGGAGGGCCCATTAGTGGTGGGGTCCCTCCCCTTTCACGCTTCTCTCTCCCCATCTCTTTTTCTCACTCTTTTGTGATGGATTGCGGCCCACATGTTCTAGACTGTCCATTTGTTGGGGGCCCGACTCGCTGCCCTAGATTAAGGGGAAATACATATATCAACTTGATCAGTGGAGTGGCCCACTGGTGTGTACCCCACCATTTATACGTGTTGCACGTGTACCATCCAGCCAATACACAACATTAGAATTTTTGGTGGGCTACACCACATGGACCCACCTTGCTGACCGTGGGACCCAACTATCCGGCGTTTGGACTCTCTATATGCTCTAATGAATCTGGACATATATGATATAATATATGTAATATATATAGTATAATATATTATGGTTGGCCCCACGTAGGACCCACTAGATATATATATATATATATATATATATATATATATATATGTGTGTGTGTGTGTGTGTGTGTGTGTGTGTGTGTGTGTGTGTGTGTGTGTGTGTGTGTATGTATGTTGCGGTGGGGCCACATCCACGTGGGTGACCACCTTGTTGCATGTATGCAGGACCATCCATCCGATTTCATGAGGACCACCGTGATGTAATTATTTCATCCACACTGTCCAAATCATCTGGACGGTGCTGGACTACTTTGATACTGCTATGGACCCCACACATGATCTCTGAATTTTATCCATGTTGTCCAGTAGCGCGGACCCCACATGCGTGTGGACCACATCGTATGATGTGTGCGCTATTTTCCCATGCCATCCATCAGACAAGCTATGCGAAGTGCACCGTGATACATTTGTGATCCACTTCATCCAGTCAATGCTGGACGGTGCTGGACAAGGTTTGGATGATGATGATTTTCATAGCCAATGTTCGATGGTGCTGATTTACCTGAATAATGTTTGGGCAGTGCTAATCATCATTAGGGTGCCATGTGACCCATAAAATGATGTGTACAGTGATACACATGTTACACCTACAACAATGAGAATGATTTTTGGTTCAACCCATCCATGAGGCCCATCATGATGTATATTTAGGGCCCATGTGATATGGCCCATCTACCTTGTATTTGAGGCCCATGTGATAGGGCCCATCTACCTTGTATTTGAGGGCCATGTGGTGTGGCCCACCTGCTTGAATCTAAGGCTCATGGGCAAGGCCCATTGTGATGTATTCATGGGCTATAGGCAAGTCCCATTGTGATGTATTCATGGGCTATAGGCAAGTCCCATTGTGATGTATTCATGGCCTATGTACAAGACCCATTGTGATATGTATTAGGCCCATGATGCTTGGCCTTTTTGATGTATTCGAGGCCCAGATATGTAGCCCATTTGATGCATATGGGACCCATTTGTTGGAATCACATGTTATGTATTTGAGGCTCATGGGTTACAACTCATTATGATGTACTGAGGCCCATGGGTCATGACCCATTGAGATGTATTTTCGGCCCATATGGTATGGTCATTGTGATGTTTTTGTAGCCCATTTAATGAGGCCCATTATGATGTGCATTAGGCCCAAGGGTTGTGGCTTGTTGAGGGTCAAATATTGCATATTAGACCCCAGATATTGTCTGGATTTACGAATATAATGCTGTCTAATGGCTCGTTTTCTCATTCTTGTGTGGCAAAGTGATTTTATGAGCATGGATGGAAAAAGGACGTTAAAAGTTGAGATTTAACGATCTGATGACGCCAAAGGCAAGGGACACACTCCAGGGGACCAAGATTGACAAATATACACGGTCAGAAATCCGAGAAAAGTTAGAAATTGAAGCTCAAGTGGCCTGAAGGACGTCCCGAATGCAAGATCACGAGGTTCCCACCATCCGTTCGCCTTGAAACTTCATACGTCGCCTGAGGACCATAAATTAACCGTACATATAAAATTTTAGCCATTGAAGATCTCGAAAAATGCCCCAACTGACAGATTAGCCCATAAACCGTTGATTCTGAGCCCACCTGATATCTGGAACTGTCTCAAAATTATTATTGACGCCTTAAATGAAGAGTCAAAACAGATGGACGGTGCAGATTTCTCCAAAACAGTGCAATGGACCCCATATGAGATGAGTGTGTACAGTGCACATGTGCACTCACCGTGCATGGCAAGTGTCAGAGACGGCTTGACCGTCTCTGACCGAAAGAAAGGAAAAAAATAAAAATAAAAAAAATCGCACAGCGGACGCACGGCCGCTAGCCGTTTTTGCGAACGGTAGTGGGCCCCACCCATTGTTCGTATGGCCAATCTGATCCGTCCACCGTGTAGAGGGCTTCGAGAACTATAAAACCATGCTGACCTTTTGCACCCATGCGTGCACAAGTGTGAGATACAGAGGCCACAAAAGGGTTGCCCGGTAGCGTTCAAATCTGATCTTTTTCTCTGGGCCACGTCAATGGACGTTCAAAACCACTCATTCTTGACTCAAATTTCGTTCTGAATCCAATGGACGGGGTGGATTTTCCAGAAAATACTTTTGTGGGGCCCACCGACCACAACAGCGAAATGGTGCGAAAGGTTTCGCACATCCACAAAAATCGACTTTTCCGGACAGTTTTGGCCCACCATCTTTGATCATATGGCAGATCTGAACCGTCTATCATGTAGAGGACCCAAGAAAGTACTAAGGGACGGTGTTTCTTTAGAATTTGAGCGAGGAAAGTGGCGTGTTTCATGGTACCGAACTTGGCTGTGAAAATTACACTCCGTGTCCTGCTACAACTCTGTCACTGACTCTAGCCTTCCAGCAGCTATAAAAGGAGGTTTTTGGACGTGGGGAGCATTCATTCAGGGTCTGGGGAGGAAGAACAGAGGGCTCGAGCTTGGGTTTCAACGTGGGCAGAGGAGAGAGAGAGGAGCTTGGTTTTTTTCTTTCCCTTTTCTTTTCCTTTTCTTTTTCTCTTTATTTATTTGGATTGAGCCCATCCATGGCAGGCTAAATCCTCCTAGCTAGGGCTAAGAGGTGAAGCTTGTAGTAAGATGGGAGATTTGATTTTATTTAAATTTTAATGCATGAATTGACGTTGATTTTAGTTAATTAATATGGGAATGTTTTAGGTTTTTA
The DNA here is from genome assembly GCA_037074715.1 of Magnolia kwangsiensis. Lineage (NCBI taxonomy): Eukaryota > Viridiplantae > Streptophyta > Magnoliopsida > Magnoliales > Magnoliaceae > Magnolia > Magnolia kwangsiensis. The sequence continues at coordinate 80,136,904 of CM073578.1, forward strand.
ATGGTCTGTTGTGACTGAAATTACAATGGCTCTGCAATGGCTTTGAATATTTTCGTTCTCTTTAATGTTTATGACGTCAGGAAGCCCTGTTGTTCACCATAGTCTCCTGGGCATGGTTGGATGTCGGTACCCTTCCTAACTTGCATACATGTGATTGGGTGGTAATTAGTTTGATTCTGCTGTTTGCCATAGTCTTTGGGCATGGTTTGGTGATGGAATCCATTCTAATTTATCTTCCTTTCATCTCTTTGAAAACTAGATCAACGGCAGTTCAGTAATTTTCATAATTTTTGATGCAAGCATAAATTCTCCCTGATCTCTATAAGTGGATCCTCTGAATCCCTAGTTTTCCATCTCTGATTTGTTTCCTAAGTTTTAGATTAATTATTCTACAAGTATTCCACCATTGCTAATTGATTTAGAATTCATCTTAGCCCAGTTCTAGTTCTATTTAATTTTAGATAATGTACAAGTTTCAGTCCCTTGGGATTCGACCTCGGTCTTACCGAGATATTACTACATCACAACCCTGCACTTGGGGAGTGAACATGGCTCATGTGATGTATCTGAGTCCCTGTGTAGGGACCACCTGTTGTATATATAGCCCTTATATGAGGATCATTGTGATGTATATTAGGCCTTTATGTGAGGCCATGTGCCCACTTTATGTTTGGCTCTATGTGGGCCACTGCTTGGGAACGATGTTGGTTGAATGTCCGCATTGATGGGTAATGACGGTTGGATGTCCACATTGTAACCTTCCCTTACGCCTTGTTAGGCCCATTCTCACCAATTCCGATTGTTGAGGCTGATTGTTGAGGTCGATTTCGATTGTATAGGCCGATTGTTGAGGTCAATTATTGTCGAGGCCCAATGTGATATATGCGGCTTGTATTTGAGGCCCATTGTGATGTGCATTCGACCCGTGTTTGGGGCCCAATGTGATGTATATGTGGCCTATATTTGAGGTTTGTTGTGATGTGTATTCAGCCCGTGTTTAAGGCCCAATGTGATGTATATGAGGCTTATGTGATGAGGCCCATTGTGATGCATTTGAGCGTCAGGTGATGGAGCCCATTGAGATGTATGTTAGGCCCATGTGAAAGGCCCATTATGATGTATATCAAGCTCTTGAGTGAGGCCCATGGTGTTGTATATTTAGTCCTTGTGTGAGGCCATCGGTCCATTATATGTTAGGCTCTATGTGGGCCATTCCTTGGGGGCAATGTTGGTTAAATGTCCACATTGTTGAGGTCGATTGTCGATGCCAGTTATTGATACCGATTATGAGTGTGTGACAGCATAGCATTATGATACATGCCTATACGCATCATCTGTATGTTTGTTATGAGATATGATTGACCATTGCATATGCCATAGTACCGATGGTTTATGGGACTCCCTAATAGGTGGAGTATCCCACATGAGCGCATGATATGCGCATGATTGATACATGATTGGACTGCATGACTCATGCATCTTGTATTGTGTACTGTGATTACTGTACGCCCTAGTGACATCAGGGCTGCAGCCTCCATATGCATATCGTGGATGACCAAATGGGACACCAAAAATATGTTATTAGCATCAAGCTGCCACAGATGGTCCTAGGTGAAAATCTCTAAACCTTCTTGGTACCAAAGGATGCCCCAACGTCAAGACCGAGTAGATACATGAGCGCCCGAGTGCTGAATACCAGGAGGCCGTGTCTCCCACTATGTTGTGGTTGGTTGGGAGTGGGTGTGGCCTTACCCGCATGAGGGTAGGGGGCATAGTTAGGATAAGTTTGACCGGCTCGTGAATGGGTTCACTATCGACGTGCCGGGTAGATATTGGCTAACTACTGGACAAGCAGATAGTGATGTCTATTCAACTTGCATGGTTGCACGTCTAGTGGGCAGAGATTACATGTAGAGTGTACTAGACCCTGATGATGATCCATAGATGTACAGTACTGATTTGTGGAGCAAGAGTTGCTTACTCATTCATTTATTCATTCACTATCCACTCGAGCTGGTGGTGCGTAACTATTTGTTACGTGTACCTTCACAATGGCTAGGATTTCAGTTAGAGCGCGTAACTAACCTGAGATCAGGAGTTTATCACATTGAGTCTAATTATCTAAATTAGGTATGAGACTGGTTTGGATAGAAGTCCCTTGTGATGGACCCCATAGCTTGAGATACTACATACTATCATCTCGACTTCACACTCCTACATGGTCATTCGCACCACATATTGCATTACATCCTCGGTATCTGATACTTGACTCTTTATAACTACTCATTTGCATAGCTGATTTGTATTGCGTACTCTGATATTGTATGACTCATGGACTTGTCAGTATTTTTGCTTACTCTGATATCTTATGATTCATGATCTTATTAGTATTTTTGATATTGTATGATTATGAAATTATATTGAATACTTGGCACTTACCTTGTACACACACTTACACCACCCTCTAAGCTTTCTATAGGCTTATGCACGATAGATGTGTGCAGGTAGCGTTGGTCACAGCGACGTTGAGCTTGGAGCGTACAGCTGTCTTTTGGAGCTTTCATTTTATTTTGACATATGTATTTTCCTTTCTACATTGTATTCAAAGTTTATATTAGTGGATATGTGATGATGATGTTATTTTTATGATTTGGGTAAACTTGTGGTTATGCTTCTTATAAGATAAATGTACGAAAATCCTCCTTATAGGATCCGAGGATCGGAACCTAGAATATGAGCGTTGGGAGGCGAGAATGGGGTACTACGGAGGCTGTTGGCACCAGATTTAGTGATCAAGATTCCTATGAGTCTGATTTTTGGGTTTGGGGCATGACACAGGTTAAAAACCTATACAAAGGACCTAAGTTTATTCTCTCCAAAGAGCAAGGGTCAACACACAACATGTACTCTCCTGTCGGAGGCCTCCTATGAGGACTTGAAAGAGGTGAGAAGCACCTTTGATGCAATCCTACAAAAGAAATGATCAAAAGGGTCTCTGTACTTTAATGCCTTACAAATAAGTAGATGAGACCCATTAAGCACATTGATGAAGATCTCCTCCTTTGATGATGAAAAATCTTCAGCTCCCTTGAACTGCAACACAGAAGATGCTCCAATATAAGGCGATGAGTTGGGTCAAGGTTATGTTAGAATCCTATTCTATTAAATATTTTCCTATATTAGAAACAGAGTGATTCCAAACATTATGCATTTGAGGTATCCCAACTCAATGATTTGCCATTAAGGTGGTAGCTGGAGGATCCTTAAATGTGGAAGTTCATTCCCCAATCCACTTTCTTGAATACCAATGATGAGGGTGGATTGAGGGATGAACTCTCATAAGAGAAAAAGGCTTAGGGTAGGTAATCTGAATTAAACACTCAAAAGCTTTATCTATTTTCTCTACAAACATCCAAAGGCACGCTCTCATTAAATAAGCAAAAAGTTTCAACAAAAATAAAACAATCATATTTTATATATAGTTCGATATCATCGAGCAGTCTTCGACATCATTGAGTGTATACTCTCGATAACGTCGGATGCTTGCTCGATGACACGAACTCAATATGTCAAACACTTTGAACTTTTTTGCCAACTGGTCGAGGATATTAAACATGCTTCGATGTCATTGGATTTCGAACTCTGATTTCATTGTTGTATGGTTCAATTCCTCACATTTGAAAACTTGAGAGCATAATTGCCTTTGAAACTTAACAGGTATTGATATGATCGAGCATCCCTCAATATCATCTAAATTTGAATGTCAATGATATCGATACCGGTTTCGATTCATCGATATTTTAAAGGAATTTTCCTATAAACTTGCTAGACAATTTGTGTCTTATTTCGATGACATCGACTTGGTCTCCATATGATCAATATTTAAATATTGATACCTTCGAGTGCTCCTCGATACGAAAATGAATTTACCTAAAAGCTTGCTAGTCAGATTTATCTCTCAATTCGATATCATTGAATGTCTGTTGATATAATCAAGGTTTGAATTTCATGGATATCGAGGCTCTCTTCAAGATATCGAAAATCATGATTTTCCTTAATTACCTTTTAGACACAACTGACCAATTGTTGATTTTATCGAACTGTCTCGATGAACTCGAGATTCAAAAGTTGATGATATCAAGCCTGTCATCGATTCATCGATAATTCAGTCCAGGATTCATTGAGGTTACTGGACATCTGAAGTCCTAAATTCGATAACATCGAGTGAGTATTGAGGACATCGATAATAGAGTCCGATTTCTTCGAATCACTTTTTGATAAATCGACAAAGGCAGAAAACTTAGAGATATTCCTGATTTTGTAAAATAGTTTTCTTACCTTTTTAAAGGGTTTTATATACCTAATGTTTTGGGACATGGGATGTGAGGCTAAGTTTACCTTTGACGAGTTCAGGCACACATCCTTCTAAGGCAGACGCTTAAATGATTTTCTTATGGGGTTTACTTGTCTGGGTGACTCAACACTCACACTAATTGATAAACCAGGGCACTTTTAATCTCTCCCTTTGTCAATTATGTGACAAAACACCTGAAGTCCTTGAATAACATCTAGACCAACACCCTAAATTGTGTGTACATATCTCGTCACATAATTTTATAATGATACTATGGAGGTCACACACACGGCTGTATCATTTAGTAGTAGCTGCTCCCCCTATCTTCTTGCAGCTACTCCCCCTAACACCTGCACCACCATGTATACATAGATACACACAATTTTCTTCCGATGGTGGGATTTGTTCTCCCCCTTTTTGTCAGCCATTGGCAAAGGACAATATCGCAATATATGTTGACTGAAGTTGTAGCATAAAGATATGGGAGAATCAAAATAGAAGGGTCATATAGGAAGGTCTTAATTCTAAAGATCAACATAGTTTAATATATAACAGATAGCGACATCTCATAAGATATGTAGATGCATTTCAAATGATTGACACCAGTGCTTTAACAGACAGAGTTAACTCCTTCAGGAGCGTATACACAGAAATAAGCTAAGATCAGTCCATAATCCAGCCATTACATCAGTTAGAGGACCACAAAAGTGGCAGCAAGCAACATTTATACCATGCATTCCAGAGAGATGTATATGATAAGTAATATTTTAGAATCATTCAGACCAAAGTAGGCAACGCATGATCATATAGCTTAAAACATATTCAGAGAATAATGTGAGCAATCAAAAAGGAAACTTCCCAAGCATAGCAGTATTTCAACATCCATCCCAAACCAATAAAATATCCAGCCCAACCATGGGCATATCAAAATAAAAGGATAATGAATAACCCAAAATATGTAAGTTCAAACAAAAAAAGGTATGTTGGCTTTGCAAAAAGTGATCCCAATGTCCATGCATGGACACATCCATATGCCTACTCCTTCACCAACTAGAGTGTACGAGGTCCTCCACCCGTAAGCAATTCAAGAATTTGTTGCATAGTGTGCTGGAGGGCGTCCATCCTTTCCTCGATCCCAGATAGTCATTGTTCACATTTGTGGAGCCGCTCATCAATCCCGGCTAGTCCATTCAGCAGATAGCGTTCAAGTACATGATGTCAATGATTTGTGACTGACTCAGGACTACGAAGGGGTGTCCGACTAGATCCCCAAGGTGTTTGCATATTTGGCTGCTGGCTGCTTGCTCCTACTGGTGGAGGACTATCTACATGAGAATAGGCTGAAACGTACACCTGTTGAACTGCATCATGGTCGAACCATACTTTAAGAGGTACTTTATCTGATGTCGGTAGCAGTCCTACCCAGTGTGCAAGTTTGCTGATGAGGGACAGAAATGGAAGTATATCAAGATGATCCCCTTTGACTATCCTAATCAGTTACTTTAAGATAAGAGTTGGTAGACACACATGAACCTCTTGATATACATCATATAGGAAATTTAGCACAAAGGCATTTAGTCCGGTTTCTTTGGCGTCACATGGATACACATTCGTACTGAAGATACTGTGGAGGATTTTGAACAAGGTTCCTAGATATTTCACAAGAAGTATGTTTTCATCATTCCTAGGGATTATAGTACCTTGGCACAGTGCATGCATGATTTACCCCCACCTTCCTAATTCATTCAAACTTCACTTAGTGATTGGGATTTGAGTCACACTTATGTCTAAAAGACGTACAAGAACAACTGGAGTAATGAGTTTGGTTTGTTGTACAAATTCGAAACGAATACATGGCGGATAATCCTGAACAATGTGAAAATAATTAAAAAATTGCCGAATCATTTCATATTGGTAGAGACCACCCAAATTGAGTATATTCTACCAACCAATTGTTTCTAATAAAAAATTCACCCCATAAGGCTTACTAGCACTGTTGAGAACAGTACGATCCATGATCGTGACTTGTTCCAAATCCGATTGGTTTGGAGGAGATCTAGTTCTTGTAGTGTTCACATTTCTGCCTTTCTTAACTTTTAAAGATTTTGAAGAAGAGAGATCCTTACCTTTGCCCTTAACCATTTTCTTTCTCCTATTGAATGTTTTGAAGGCAGTAAAGGAATGGAAGGAATCAGAGAAGATGAAAGAAATTTTTTGAATTTCTCATGCTTTCGTTCAATTTTTATAGTAGATTTTTCGATGTCATCGACATTATTTCAATGGAATTGAACTCAAGTTCATAAAATCATTGAAGACCGTGTCTGTGACTGTTAGAAAAGTCCAACAGATATAATGGTCATTGGGAAGTCCAGCAGACACTTTCTTATCTTTCCCGAGAGTCGTCAATTACATCGATGATGACTTTTGATGTCATCGAATTTTGAATCTCGATGATATCAAAAATGACTTGATATCATCGAGTATGTCAATATTCAACACTTCTATTGACATAAGTAACATGGTTAATTCATGAAGATTTGCCTATATTGTGTATGAATAATTAACCATATAATGATCATGAGTCTTAATTTGAATATGTGCCTATGTGGATAATTGTGACTGAGATTTTCATCAATTTACACATATTCTAATTGATGTCTAGAGATCACTAAACCTGTTTGCATCAAGAGGCTTATTAGGATATCTGCGAGTTGCTTTTCTGTAGCCACATAATCCAACACAACATTCTTTTCTTCAACAAGTTCTCAAATAAAATGATGACGGATGTCAATATACTTGGTCCGAGAGTGTTGGACAAGATTTTTTGAGATATTGATAGCACTCATGTTGTCACAGAAGAGGATCATCATGGATTGCTCAATCCCATAATCCAACAACATTTATTTCATCCAGATGAGTTGTGCACAACAACTACCTACAATGATATATTCGGCCACGACAGTGGACAGAGATATTGAATTTTGCTTCTTGCTCTGCCAAGATATCAAACAATTTTTGATATAAAAACTTCCTCCACTCGTTGATTTGCGATCATCCAAATTTCTAGCCCAATTAGCGTCAGAATATCTAGCAATGATGGTGGATGTTTTAAATGGATACCATAAGCTGAAAGAGATTGTTCCAGCTACATATTTGATGATTCTCTTAACAGTTGTTAAGTGGGATTCCTTAGGATCTTCCTGATATCGAGCACACACTCCCTTGGTAAATGATATATCTGGATGACTGGCTGTGAGATACAATAGGCTTCCTATCATACTGCGATAGAGGTGTTGATCCACACTTTTGCCATTAATATCTTTGGAGAGTTTAAGTGTGGTGCTCATGGGAGTATGATAGGTTCGATCAGACTCAAGTCCAAATCTTTTCACCATGTATTTTGCATATTTGATCTAACATATAAAGATTTCATCGTTTAATTACTTCACTTATAAGCCTAAGAAGAAATTCAATTCACCGACCATGCTCATTTTAAATTCAGACTTTATGAGATCATCAAAGTTATAAGTAGTATCTTCACATGTAGAACCGAATACTATATCATCCACATAGATCTGGGCAATGAGCAATGAATCCTTTATCTTTTGAGTGAATAGTGTTTTATCTACACACCCTACAGAATTTATGGTTCAAAGGGAATTTCGTCAAACATCCATACCAAGCACATGGTGCTTGTTTGAGACCATAAAGTTCTTTCCTCAGACGATAGACATGATGAGGATACTTAGGATCTGAAAATCCCTTAGGTTGTTCCACATAAACTTCTTCATCATGTTCCCCATTATGAAATACACTTTTTACATCCATTTGAATTAGTTACATAAGAATCCCGATAGACTCAAGACGATCTACAGGAGCAAATGTTTCATCAAAATCAATGCCTTTTATCTATGAATATCATTGAGCTACCAACCTTACTTTACTCCTGATCACATTGCCAGATTCATCGGATTTTGTTCTTGAAGACCCATTTGGTTCCAATGATATTTGTATCGAGAAGTCTGGAACCAATTTCCATACCTCATTTCTCTTGAATTGTTAAAGTTCTTCTTGCATAGCATTTATCCAATGTTCATCTTGAAGAGCTTCCACAATATTCTTGGGCTTAATCTTTAAGGTAAAGCGCAATCTTTAAGGTAAAGCAAAAATGACTATAGATGTTTTCTATCTGCTGTCAAGTTCTTACAGCATCATTAGGATCTCCAATGATTTGTTCCTAAGGGTGATTCTTAATGATGGGTATGTTGGATGACGGTTGAGGTTCATTTGATGAGGGAGTTTTGATATCTGATTTATCTATAATGCATGAATCCACATCATCTTCTAATTCATTCGAGGGGTTGTCTTCTTCATGCAGCTGGTCATCGACCACGACATTGACTAATTCTTGAATGGTGAGGGTCTTTAGATTGTATACCCTATAAGCATGACTATTCAAGGCATACCCTAGAAAGATACCTTCGTTACTTTTAGACTCAAATTTTCCTAGATGATCTCTATCTTTCAGGATATAACATTTACTGCCAATGACACGAAAATATTTCACACTAGGTTGTTTTCCATACCATAGCTCGTATGGTGTTTTGTTCAAAACTTCTCTAAGATATACTCTATTTATTATGTACCCGGCAGTATTAACTCCTTCAATGCAGAAGCTTTTCGCTATATCCTTTCCATTTAACATAACTAACCCCATTTCCTATAGTACTCGATTTTTCCTTTCAACAACTCCATTTTGTTGTGGAGTTTTTAGGGCTGAGAATTCATGGCGGATTCCTTTCTCATCACAATACCTTTCAAATCACTCATTTTCAAATTCACCACCATGATCACTCTTAATACGATTTATGCAATATATTTTCTCATTTTGGAGTCGCTTTGCCATAATTACAAATTCATCAAAAGCATAAGATTTTTCATGAAGAAATGCGACCCAAGTAAATCTGGTGTAATCATCTACTACCATTAAGAAGTATATTTTTCTGCCATGACTTTCGACTTTGGTGGGACCAACTAGGTCCATGTGTAGTAAATCCAATGGCGTTGTTGTTGCTATGGTGGTTGTCTTTTTGTGACCGACTTTTATCTGTTTACCCTTTAGACAATCACCACATACAAATTTTTCTTCTTTTTAATCTTCGGAAGTCCTCTAGCCAAATTTCTTAAACTTAACTTGGCTAAGTTTCGATAGTGAACATGTCTCAGCATATGGTGCCATAATTTGGACTCACTCTTCACACCCATATTACATTTTGTAGATAGTACATTCTCATTGTTACTTTCAATAATATAACAGTTGTCACTTGTGCGTAAACCTTTCATGATAGATTATCCTGTATGATCTAAAATTCTACACACATCTTTTGAGAAGGTGACCAAATGTTCTTTGTCACAAATTTGAAATATACTAAGAAGAATATGTTTTAGGCCTTCTACACATAGAACATTTTTAATCTTGGAGGGTCCTGGTCTAACTATCGTTCATTACCCAATTATTCTGGTGGAGCTCCCATCTCAAAACATGACTGTGACTAATCCACCATCAAAGTCTGAATGCTCATAAAAATGAGTTTGGTCACTGGTCATGTGTCTGAAGCACCCACTATCAAGATACTATTTTGAACTATTATCGACTTTTAGAGCAGTATGGATTACTAGGCAATTATTCCATTTTTTTCATACCCTCTAATCCTACACTATTGGCCATGATTCTAACTTCAATCAAGATCACTCTTTAGGCGGTGAAGCCATTCAGAGAGACCCGCTCTGATACCAATTGAAATTGCAATAATGACTGCTTCAGTTGAAGTGAGAATATGCCAAGATGTCCTAAAGGGGGGTGAATAAAACTTTTTAAAATTTTATGATAAGCGGCTGATGATGGACCAAGCAATATCAATGGGGCCCAATCATTTGGGTTAACCCACTAGAGAATGATGAGAATGAACCTAACAAAGGTAAAGGGAAGGTCACAATGTGGACATTTAACCATCATTGTCCATCAATGTGGACATTTAACCAGCATTGCTCCCAAGCAGTAGCCCACATAAACATTATTACATACATTATAGTGAAATTACACATTACATCGGTCCACACATTCATCGCATTGGGCCTCACTCATGGACCTTATGTACATCACAATGGGCCGAAAATATATCACCATGGGCCACTCATACGGGCCGAAAATGCATCTCAATGGGTCACGACCCATGGGCCTCAGTACATCATAATAGGCCGCAACCCATTAGCCCCGAATACATCCTATTGAGCCTTAACAAATGGGCCAAAAATACATCAATTGGGCCTCTCAAATACAACAAGTGGACCACACTACTTGGGTCGCACCATCTACACCGTTCATATATTTTTAGAAGTCATTTTAGAGTATAAAAAAATGAATCATATTAAAAGATCATCTGGACCATATGTCACGCCCCAAACCTGAAAATCGGACTCATGGGAATCCTGATCGCCGAATCTGGTGCCGACAGCCTCCATAGTATCCCATTCTTAGCTCCTAGCATTCATATGCCAGATTCTGATCTTGGGATCTTACAAGGAGGATTTTTTTTTTCAATGTACATTTAATTAGTAATAAGCATAACTACAAGATTACCCAATTCACAAAGGCAACATCATTATCACATATCCACTAATATAATCATTTGAGTACAACACTGAAAGGGAAACACATAAATAGAAAATCATGCTCCAGAAGACCATTGCATGCTCCAAGCTCAAGCTGCAACCTAACATCACCTGCACGCATCTATAGTGCATAAGCTTATAGAAAGCTTAGAAGGTCGTGTAAGTGTGTGCACAAGGTAAGTGTCAAGTATTCAATACAATGTCATAATCATACAATACTGAAAAATTGGTAATCTATAAACCATACAATGTCTGAATAAGCAGAAACACTGATAAGATCATAAATTATTAGAGTAAGCAGAAATACTGACAAGAGCAGGAATTATCAGAGTAAATATAAATACTGACAAGATCATAAATCATACGATAACAGAGTAAGCAGAAGCATGGACAAGTCCATAAGTCAATCAATATCAGAATATGCAATATAGAACAGCTATGCGATAAGGAGTCATAAAGATCCAAATATCAGATGTCGAGGATGCAATGCAATATATAAATCCTGCTAAGTCTGTCTAAGCCATATAAGTGCAGAAACATAGTAACCTAAGATGTCATATGCCTACGGATGTAATACAATATATGATGCGAATGAAATAACCATGCTGGAGTGTAAAGCCGGGATGATAGTATGTAGTATCACAGGCTACGGGATCCACCACAAGGGACTTCTATCCAAATCATTCCCATACCTAAATTTAGATAGTCAGACTCGACGTGGTAAACTCCTGATCTCGGGTTAGTCGCGCGCCCAACCTAAATCTTTACTATAATGAAGGTACACAATAATTAGTTGCGCACCACCAGCCCGAGTGGACAGTGAATGAATGAATGAATGAGTATGCACTCCTACTCAATAAGTCCACATATCAGTACGGTTCCTTTCTGAGAAATCATTGAGGTCTATTACACTCCAAACCAGATTTTCACCCCATCGCACACAACAAGGTGAGTGAAAGAGACCTCACTATCTACCTGCCAATATCAGGCTCGGCTCGTAGATAGCGGACCCATTCCTCGAGCTGGTCAGACTCAACCTAGCATTGCCTCCTTCTCTAGGGCTGGTAAGGCCGCACCCCCTTCCAACCGACCATGACATAGTGGGAGATGCGGCCTATCGGTATACGGCCCTCATGCGCTCATGCATCCACTCAGTCTAGACGTTGGAGTAACCTCTGGAACCAAGAGGGTTTAGAAACTTTCACCCATGGATATCTATAACAACCCATGTATAATAAATTTTTGGTGTCCCATCTGGCCATCCACGATATGCTTGTAGAGGCTACAGCCCTGATGCCGCTAGGGCATGCAGTAATCACAACACACATTGCAAGATGCATGAGTCATACAATTCAGTCATGCATCAATCCTATGCATACCATGGGCTCATGTGAGATAATCTCCGCCTATCAGGGAGTCTTATAACAACCGGCACTATGATATGTGCAATGGTCAATATTATCTCATAACAGACATGCAGATGATGTGTATGGGCATGTATCATGATGTTGTGCAGTCATATACTCATAATCGACAATCGGTCACGATAATCAGAATCAGTAATCGATCACGTCAATCGGAATCGATCGATAATCAGAGTCGACAAATCGGTCATGTTAATCGAAATCGGCAATCGGTCATGACAATTGAAATCAGCAATCGATCACGTCAATCGAAATAGATCGGTAATCAGAGTTAGCAAATCGGTCACGTCGATCAGAATCGACAATCGGTCACTACAATCAGAATCAGCAATCGGTTACGTTAATCAGAATCAATCAGTAATCAGAGTCAGCAAATCGGTCACGTCGATCAGAATCGACAACCGGTCGTGGTAATCGGAATCGATCGATAATCAGATGTAACGCCAGTGAAAAATCCATACTTGGGCTCGAGTACCAACTCGACCCGAAATTGCGTAGAATTAATTCCTATGGAAATTAAGCGTAAGTTAGCTAGCGCAACGCTGGAGTAGCTGGGAAATAGTCCCTGATCACTTTAAATACGTTCTACAAGACCCAAATCGAGTAGGACCAATGACTCTACAATACTCTATAACCTCGGATCAAACTCTAAGCAGGTTTGTTCTCTGGACCACTTTGAATCTTTGTATTGGATCTAGACCGCGCGTCGAAAGTCCGATACCTCCTATCTTAGACCGTTAGAACTGCCTTGCTGGACTTGACAATCATTTTGAAAATCAAGTCCAACCGATAATCACAGGCTATTTCATTGAGCCCGGACTGAAGAGAGTGCGAATAGGGACAATTGGAATTTCAAATTCAAATCTGGCACACGACTTGACGTGTTAGTATTAAGCGTTCTGACCATCAGAATTCAGCCAGATTACACCCTCGGATCAGGAAAAATTTATATTTCATATCATGTGACTTTCAACCCTGATCTACGTGCGGTGACCGCTGAACTGAAACTGGTCCACCACGTGCGATCTACGAACCCTGCCGGACTGAAAACTAAATACGTGCTAGATCTAGTATGCATGAGCTTAAGTCCGATCGCATTCGGCCAGGGGACCATCAGAAAGCATCTTTTGGAACGAAACAGCCCCGAATTGGATATGCACTAAGTGAACCTTGTACCGGAGCCCATTTTTGACGTTTTTGGGCTTATAAAAGGGGTTGAAACCCTCAATCCTCTCTCCCATCCGAATTTGAGAGAAACCCTAGATTTGGAGGGAGAAAAGGTGAGAGTTTGTGAGAGAGAGTAGGATAGATTTTTCCAGCCTTCGTGCCACCTGTTGCTAGTGCCTAAGCAACACCTCCTGATACCAAGCCGGTGATTCTTTCACGTTTTCAAGTATGAAACAACCCTAGAAGTTGCTGATTTAAGGTTCACTAGGATCCATAGCTTTTTAACCAATAGATCTTGTAAAACAGGTTCTCTTATCGCCGTAGACGAAGCGTATACGCTCCATTCAAATTTACGCATCCATAAGAGACTAGGTGAGGATTTTAGACGCTTTGATTGACGGTTTTCAACGCTTTCAATGTCGTTTAATAGTAGATTATCGACGGCATCGCCGTTTGACATGTACAACATGCTATCCGTTTCCTGTTTCGTAAATCAACGAAGAATATGAGATTTAGGGCATTTTAGTCATTTGTAGGAAGTACAGATTACATTCATATTTTTCTGATGTGATTGACATGGTTTGTTGTCGCATTAGGAAGTTAGGAATACGTGCATAATTAGTTTGGCGAAGAGATTCGCCTAATTGAGCACTTCGGGTCGACATACTATATGTAGACTTAAGTGTGTAGTGTATGTGTTTGTATAAATGCTTGTATTAGTATGTATTGAATTAAATGATGTTATGAATTAGTTTGAGATGGATTTCTCAATTTATATGCTGACATAAATGCTTTCCTACATGTTGACTATGTACATGATTCCATACTATGCATGAAATGTATGTGCTTGAAGATTTCCTTAAGTTGAATGTTATAACATGTGTTAACATGCTCACATGATTGTATTTCAATTCCAATACTCCTACATAAATTGCTGATGTGAATTCATATGTGTTTGGGACTAGACTTAGTCCAGGCAGTCGGTAACAGAGCGAATTCGTGGTTGGCTGGTCTTGGCCACGAACGACGCGTCGATGAACGCGAATCGTGTTTGAAGTTGACGGTAGTGGTTAGGCCACGCGAAGTGTTTTACGCACTTCATGTCGTTCAACTTGAGATGCGATCGCACTAGTCGAGCCCGTCAAGTAACCCGACTGGCCGATCTATGTTCACCCTGTATGAGTCATAACTGCTTGAACCTAGGGTACTGAACTTACCATTGTAAACCCTGTTAACCATGGTACCTTGATCCACGAAGACTCATGAGCCGGGCATGGTGGTATGGGACACCGTGGTCGAGCTGTCGGCCTACGCTGGGGCCACAAACCTTCCCGTAGTGACCAGTGAGCACCTAGTCTCGTGAGGAGATTATGGTGGTATAGGACACTATATTCTAGCTGTCGGCCTACACTGATCAGGCGACGAGTCCTTTGTAGTGACCGCGAGTGTATTCTGAGTCTATGGGAGGCGATGACCCTTCAGTAACAGTAGACTACAGTAGGCCTGTATTGATAAGGTGATGGGGGAGCGGTGCAACGAGTGCGAGCAACAGCCCTGACAGCCCTTGCAGCGACCTACAAAATATACCTCGTATGAGATTACTAGGAGTGACGACCCTAGACAGGATCTGTGTTGGGATTGATACAAGGGAAGTATCTTAGTTTTCCAATCCTGCTGTTTGAATGGACTAATAATAACTCGAAAACCATATCACCATAACATTGCATGTGCTTGGAAGATGTGGAGCACTTTAGGGAGTGTGGCATGTCGCGGTCGTAAGATGGTGCCTATGAGGGAGATCGTCGGTGAGGGCATACATCACGTCATGTCATCTTGCATTAACAACAATATTAGGATTGTCTGATTTACTGCTTTACTATTATCGCATGATTGATTTGTGAACATGCTAATCTTTGCTCTATGATTCCACTGAGTTGATCACTCACTCCCACGTTACGGGATGGTGTTTGCAACACCCACCAGACCCTGTTGTAGATGCAGGTGATGCTGAGATCCAGGAGGCAGAGCCAGACTTTGACGAGGACCAGGACGAGTTCTCGTACATGCAGTATCATGATGGCTTTTCTTAGGCGACCTGGGTTGATGGGACTTCAGTGGGACTATTTTGAACATTTGATTTTGTTCATGTATATGTTTATGAGACTCAGAGATGTATTCATACTTTAGAGACAGATGAGATCTACTTTGTTTTTCCATACAGTGATATATATATTGTTTAGTCTTCCGCTTGCTTTTATCACTGGATCTGAAGTATGAATTACAGTTTTGGTATACTTTTACTCATGTGAATGCTTTAAATCAGACAACGTTGAATCATAATCATTTTATTGCATAAGTGACGGTTTGGAACTCGGGAGTTGAGTTTGTACACGACCCCCGATTTTCAGGGTGTTACATCAGAATTGGCAAACCGGTCACGTCAATCAGAATCGGCAATTAGTCATGACAATCAAAATCAGCAATCGGTCACGTCAATTGGAATAGATCGGTAATCAGAATCGGCAATCAGCCTTGATCGATAATCGACCTCGATAATCAAAATTGGCAATCGGTCATGATGCAAGACGAGGTTCATAGATGGACGACCGATGATGGTCCAAGCAATATCAATGGGGCTCATTCATTTGTGTTAACCCACTAAAGAATGATGAGAATGGGCCTAACCAAGCTTAAGGGAAGGTCACAATGCCCATCAATGTGGACATCTAACCAACATTGCTCCCAAGGAGTGGCCTACATAGAGGCAAACATATAATGGGCTTGTGGCCTCACATAAGGGCCATATGCACATTAAGTGGGCCACATCACATAGGCCTTGAATACTTCACATTGGGTCTCGCCCATGGGCCTCAAATACATCACATTAGGTCTCGCCCACGGGCCTCGAATACATCACATTGGGTCTCGCCCACGGGCCTCGAAAACATCACATTGGGCCTTGCCCATGGGCCTCGAATACATCACATTGGGCCTTACCATATGGGCCTGAAATACATTGCAATGGGCCTCTTCACATAGGCCAGAAATATATCACAATGGGCCGCACCAATGGGCCTCATACACAATAAGTGGATTGCATTAACGGATGGTATTGATATACAATACATGGATCAATAGTAGGCCCTTGGACAACATGAATATAAAATACGTACACCAAGGTGGACATCATCACATGGACCTCATATACATCAAATGGGCCATGTACAACTAGCAGGTGGGCTCGGCACAGTAGATGGGCCCTGCGTACAGGGCAGGTGGGCCTCATGAATCACAAAATGGGCCCTACTAGCTGGAAATACAATGCATACATTATGGTGGGTCTCATGGATGGACTGCTAAGGTAAAATAAACATATCATGGTGGGCCTCGAAATGATCTGAAAATAGGGTAGACGGTGTGGATACAACACCTACATCATGTGGGTCCATAGTAGCACCGTCTAGTGTGGACACGAAATAAATACATCAATGTGGGTCCCATGCTAGTAAAACAGATGGACGGCCAAGAGAAATGCATGCATCACAGTGGACTATTGAGATGGACGGTTTGGATATAACAATACCTCATGATGGAGGCCCAAGGACAGCTGGCGTCAATACAGTCAGCTATATATAGTTGTGTGCGGTGCACTATCCAATCTGTTATACAACATGTGGGTCCCACGTGGGGCCCACCACATATACATATGCTATACATATATATCATATATAAATATAATATTTATTTTATACATAGATACGTATATTTTAATGACCAGCATCCATCGAACTCAACGGCCTAGTCTTGGATATCAACAAGGTGGGGGTTCACATGCTGAGTGCAGCACATTACCAAGGTGGGCCCCACGTGTTAGACGATGCACATCAGATGGCTCCCAAGATTTCAACGGTAGACAACAATCCTCACTGTCTACTATGTTGCGATCCATCTGAGTCTTAGGATCTTCCTCTGATGGACGGTGTGGTTGGAATATGCACAAACAAGGTGGGCCCCACCCCTCACATGTGTAGCACGTGTGGGGTGGGCCACAACTGCCAAACTAATGGATAACACGGATAAAATACATACATCCCGGGGGGCCTCACCCACCACCATCCAAACAAATGGATGGCTGAGATAAAACAAATGCATCTAAGGTGGTCCACCGTCCAGATGTTAGATGCATGGACAGAGCACATACATCATATAAGGGCCCCATCGTCCTTTGCTGGACAGTGGTGGATGACACACACATAATAGGTCCATCCAACAGTGTTAGATGTTGTAGGAATAACACCTACCTCATGTCCGGATCCACGAAACTTGGTGATGCCTTTAGCACTGGCCACCGTCCAAATAGACGGTGTAGATTTAACACATGCATCAAGGGGTCCCACCCCACACGTGTCACATGTGTGGGTGGTCCCATGTCATAGGAAAAATGAATGGATGGTATGTATACAATACATACATCAGGGTGGCCCTACAGCCTTTGCTGCGTCTGGTTAGCAGCTGTAGGCTGTTGACCGTCCAATCAGATGGACGACCTAGAAGGAAAGCAGATGGACAGTGTGCAAACATCACTGCAAGTTCCACCGTCCAGAGGGTCTGGACGATGGATGGCACGGGTGGAACATATACATCAGGTGGGGCTACGTGGTGTGGCCCACCAACAGTTTTGAATGAAGCTGAAACTTGTGCTCACCGTTTGATCTAGGCCTGTGTGGCCGTCCGGTCACACCGGTCCAAACAGTCCAGTAAGGTGGACCATCTGGTGGACAACAACACAACCCCAAGGCTTGGTCAACGTGGGTACACCCCATTCATCAGGTGGGCCCTAAAACATGAGAAAGAAAGAGGGAGAGAGATAGAGATTGGAAGAGCAGAGGGAGTTGTGAGAGAGAGAGAGAGAAGCACCCACCTTTAGATCTCTTCTTCATTCTTCCGCCAATGTAGGCTAGAGCTCAAATGGATGGACTTCAATGGCTAAGATCAAACTTGGATGGTGGAGATGGAAGGTAAGAAGGTGGGCCACACTAGTTTCTCTCCCATGAAAGCCATGGACGGTTGCTTGGAGAGAATGAGGGAGAGGGAGATGAGAGAGAGAGAGATTGAAAGAGAGAGATGGGTGAGTGATGTGGTGGGTGTACTTTGTGTAAGAGAGAGTTTGACTTTGGGGTTACTTGGGGATTGGGTTGTGCTTTGACATATGAGGTGATGTATAATTGATTGATGAGATTGAGGGGATTTGATGTGATGTTCTCTTGGGTTTTGCAACGCGCGGTATTTTCCTCGAACTGAACATGGGCCCACATCTCCTAGTGTGGGTATCGCCTCGGCACATGAGACGCGGCATCGGAACCGCGACGACGACATGGTCGCACTGGTACAAGTCTCGAGTCAAGCTGACTCTGATATACGGGACACGTATCAGGATCGCGCGCAAATGTCAATAATAGATTGTGGGTTGTCAAAATTTGACTGGGAGGATTGCGAGAGCCTACAGAATAGTACGGTCCAAGACA
Organism: Magnolia kwangsiensis; assembly: GCA_037074715.1. Classification (NCBI taxonomy): domain Eukaryota; kingdom Viridiplantae; phylum Streptophyta; class Magnoliopsida; order Magnoliales; family Magnoliaceae; genus Magnolia; species Magnolia kwangsiensis. The sequence continues at coordinate 80,156,046 of CM073578.1, forward strand.
TGAGCTTGACACCATACCACAAATAACAATGGAGGTAATGATCAAAAGGTCAGTTCGATCACATCTCAAAAAGCAGTGGAGACAGTAATTTCTATTGTATAAAAATTTCATAAGGGGCCATCATAACATGTATTTTCCATCCAGTCCACTCGTACGGTCATAAAGACCTGAATTAGAGGAAAAACAAATTTTATATTGGTCTAAAATTTCCATGACCTAAAAGGGTTTCAATGGTAGACGTTGAAACACCTGTTGCTTTGTAGTGTGGACCACATGATAGTTAGATTTGACTTATTTTTCATCTCAAGCCCTAAGATGAGCTCACCGAATGGATGGACAGTTTGGATGTATCACGTACATCAGGGGTGGGGTCAACGTACGTGGCCACCAGATATTTGAATCCGCTCCATTGCTTGGATGGATGGTGTGGTTGTAAGACACATTCATTGAGGAGAGTCCCACCGTCCACTAGGCTAGATGGTGGATGGATGGCTCATCAGGTGGCTCCCACATGGTGAGGCCCACCAAAAAATTTTCTTAATATAATATATTCTTATTATTTATTTTGTTTATGATTTTCTCCCGCCCAATGTCCAACTTCCAAGCCTGTGACCTTCCCAATCTGGATGGATGCTAATGGATTAGACACGTACATCACGTGGGGTCCACAGCTGGATGGTGTGTGTCCTAAACGTACATCATGGTGGAGTACACAGCACCGTCCAGCACTGTCCAGCTGGACGGTGTAGGTGAGGTACATACATCAGGGTGGATTCCCACCGTCTAGAGACTAGACGGTGGAAATACAATACATACATTAGGTGGTCCACCGTCCAGCACATCTGGACGGTGCAGACCAAATACATATAGCATGTTGGGTCCCACACACACATGGCCCACAACTTGGGACTGAGCTGATATTTGCTTTTTCCCTTTCATACAGTCCAGCAGCATTGCTGCTAGACCCCTGAGCCTAGTCGGTCAATATCAGGTGGGCCCGTGGCCTGGACAAAATGGATGGACGTGTGGGTGTGGGACACACGTCATGGACGTCTAGCACATGGACATCAAGGTGGGTTCATGCAGTGGCCCACCAAAGCTTTGGATCAACTTGATATTGGTATTTTCCTTCATCCAGGCTTGTCCAAATGGACAGGCAGCAATGGTGAGTCCGCAATCGGACCGTGTGGATCAAACTCAACATGGTGGGCCACAAACCTCATCAACATCATCACCAAACAAAGAGAGAGAGGGGGGGGGGGGGGGGGGGGGGGGGGGGGGGGGGGCGTGAGAAGGGGAGGGACCCTGCTACTATGGGCCCTCCCTATACAATGCATACATCGAGATGGGTCCCAGCACATGTGGGCCCTAAATTCATCAAAACCACACAAATCAACTCTAGAAAACACCCATCTTTGATCTATTCTTCTATCTTCCTCTAATGCATGCTTAAGCTCCAATAGAACATGTTTTAAGGGTTGGGATGAAACTTGGATGGTGGAGATGGGAGGTAGGAAGGTGGGCCACACTAGCTCTCTCATGAGAAGCTTGGACGTTGGATCTCTCCTTAGGTTACGTGGAATGAGAGAGAAATGAGGGGGGGGGGGGGGGGGGGGGGGGGGGGGTGATGTAAGGAGAGAGGGATGAGTGTGTAAGAAGAGGGATGGGTTGGGTTGAATTTTGGATGAGAGAGGGATGAGTGTGTAAAAAGAGGGATAGGTTGGGTTGAATTTTGGATGAGAGAGGGATGGGTGGAGAGAGAAAGAGTTGACTTTAGGGGAGGGGTGGTTGTACTTGGGGATAAGTAAGTGATGGGGTGTGATGTGTACTTGATTGATGAGATTGATGTGATGTTCTCATGGGTTTGCAAATGTGTGGTGTTTTCCTCGAACAGAACGCGGGCCCACATCTCTTGGCCAGAGTATTGCCTCAGCGAGTGAGACGTGGCATCAGAACTGCGGCGACGACGTGGTCACAAGGGTACGAGTTTCGAGTCGAACTGACTCTGATATACGGGACACAACTCAGGATCGCGTGTAAGCGCCAATAACAGATCGCGGGTAGCCGGAATTCGACTAGGAGGACCACAGAAGCGTACCGAATGGTACGGTCTAGGATACTGCCTTACACGTTATTTGACAGTTTTTGTTCATTTTGCATGTGTGAAAACTAGTTGCATGCTCACCATTTTGCACCTAGTGGCTAACTGTTTATGGCTGTTGGGCTAGCCACATGCAACAATTTCTACCTAGTTTACTTTAATACTGCATGAGAAATCACACCAAGCCTCTTAAACGGCTAGTTCCAGCCCCTATATATGGCAAATACGTCTCTCTCATACCTCTTACCCACAACACTCCAGCCATATGACCTATAGCTACTGTCGCACTGCGACTTACATTTGTCTTCCACTGGTTCGCGTAAGGCCACGAGGGAGCGACCCATAACCATGACCGAGTCAGTGCACATGTATTCCAGTGTCGATCTCAGTATTCCATGGATTCACCAAGCAAATATTAAGTAACTCAACAACCTACTTATAAACCCAATTTTTTTCTCTCCTTTTTGACAGGGGCTATTCTCAAAACATAAAAAACTGAAGTTTTTAACAAATCTTTTATATATATATATATATATAATGTAAAATATTTTTAATCAAACCATTTCTCATAAGAGTCAGGTCAAGCAATCTGGTCGAGTCCCCCTGACAAGCTATATGAATGGGTAAGGTTGGGTAGAGCCCCACACAAGCCTAAGCCGTTTACTTAAGCCGGCTACATATCTAACACGGGAGCCCAAAATCGCCTGCCGGCCCATCTGACCCATTGCCATCATTTACCAGGTGCGTCCCACAGAGCTTTTCGTTACATCGGCTCTGTACCAGTAACTCCCTTCACAGAAGAGAGGTCTAAACAACTGTTTTACGCAGCTCCTAAAGCTTCCATGATTGTAGGGTCTGCCATGTTCTATATGTAAAGTCCGTTTGGTTAATCAGGTTAGAATCATTATTGGACCGTATATACAGAAGATAAACCTGATTAAAAACTTACATGGCCAAACCAATATCTGGAAAGAACAGAAAAAATGCCCCCAGAACTGCTACGTTGGTGTGTCTAGCCCGAGCTTCTTTCTTCTTCTTCTTCTTTTTAAATTATTATTATTATTTATTTATTTATTTATTTCTTTTTAATTTTTAACATTTTAATTTTTTAATTTTTTTAAAATTTTTTACTTGGGCTAATTTCTCTATCCTTCTCAGTTAGACCTAATTAACATATTTGATGAAAGATGCACACCATGACACAAATCTATAGTGGTATTCATTCCAATTTTTTCCATGTGGTGTGTCCCATCTGGGTTGTCGATCTAGCTGATTTGTGGCCCTAAAGTCTAATATTGAGGATAGAACTGCATGGATGAAGTGAATTTTACATATACAACGTGGTAGGAGTCACAGACTTAGGGTGTGAGGTACTGTAGAGGATTCCAGTCCTGCACTAGACCCTTTTTCCTTGGCAGCGTGAAGCTATACGGGCAGGAAATTGAAGTTGTGTGAGAGTTGGGTCCCATCTAAAGATCTTCAAGCATGAAAATCACGGGCCTATTCACTCATTGGGTAGGGTAGTAAATACAGATCAAGGGAAGGCCAAATATTTGACCCCACGTGCCAAGTGTCACCAACTTTACGAGTGAATTGATCTGATTCTCGCAGAAGGCAATGTCCTCTTTTAATGGCTCGGATTTGCCACGTGTTGCATGGTGATGGTAATCAAAGGTGCCATAGAATAGCTTTATTGAGGGGACCATTTTCCGTGTATGATCATAGTTTTTGGTATACGTAACCATGTTATATGTAAATACTTTATTACATTTTTTTGCACATTAAGCTTTTGAAGCAACGAAGCACGCCTCGCCCAACTTTGCCCTTACGAGAAGTTGTGTAGAATATTCTAGACAACGTAGGCGTGGAATTAGAATTGAAGCTGCTGGACAAGTACCTTTTGTCCTTAAGACTATTTAGAATATTTATTCTAAAGGTCTTACAAAAGTACAAGAAAATCGCCTTATTTCTCATGGAAAGCAAAGAATCTAGACTTTAAAATTGGTTTGGACTAGAAAATTTTAAAAGGACATTAGAAAAATTTATTTCCATGGTACCACATTCTTAATAAAAGATATTTTCTTTGCCATACTTGGTAATAAGAATGTTGGCCAATTAAGTATCAACGTATGTCTGGACAATGGAAAAGGGAATTTAGAGTTGAGGGCTTTAAGGTGAAGCCCAAAATATTTTCATGCCACAAGCTCAAGATTTTTCATCTAGTTGTGAATGTTGTATTTTCTTTCAAAATTAATATTAAAAGTAGAATTTTAAATATTTCGATTTCCCTCCGCATTTAAAATTTTTGTTGATTTTAAGTTGTGAGTTTTGTCCCCCATCGGATTATATATATATATATGTATATATATATATATATATATATATGTATATATATATATATATATGTATATATATATATATATATATGTATATATATACATATCTATATATGTATATATATACATATCTATATATATATATATACATATATATATATATATATATACATATATATATATATATATATATATATATATATATATATATATATATATATAATATGCTTTTTGCCTTGGGACATGTGAATTTGGTCATGTGGGAGGCTATGACAATAGCTCTAATCGATGTCATTGACCACACATGCACGCGCGCACTAAGCTGAGCTGTGTCGTGCCAGTCCAAGTCCGTGTGCGCATGCACGACACAACGAGATGGGATGGGCTGTGCTGGGTGCGGGTGCGGGTTTGAGTGCGAGTGCGGGTGTACTCACATCAGTATGTGCATATGGGTACTTGTGAGACTTTATTTTGGAGAGTGTACTTGCACTTGCATCTTTTCATTTTAAACTAGAGATATGTATCCGTTCAGTTGGTCGCACTTGTTGGATTTAAACCCAACAAACCTAACCCTTTCAAAAGGGTGCTTTATACGCCACTTCGAAGTCTATATAAAGACTTTCGATTCATATTTGAATATACGAAAATCCTTTTCTCATTTATAAAACTCTCTCTATATTCCAGTTTACAAATTTTTGATTACTGAGTTCGTCACTGAGTCAACTCAGCACTTTTAGGTTAAACATCAAGTGGTTCGAACCCGTGTCGAGTCGTTATATATTGGAGGTCGATTGCTCTGGAAATCTATTGCACTTGGAACGCTATCCAAGAGATATAAATTCAATTTCAAGCCGAGTAACTCACATCACGCCTCGACTCAATTCGATAAGTTCTCTTTCTCAAATTTTATATCTTTATTTTTGTTCTCAATTTTTAATAATCTATTTAATTCAACCAAATATTCCAATAATCTTGAAATCGAATTGTTGAATTAAATACACTGTGGCTATCATAACACTAAATGCTTCTGTCGAGTTAGCTAAAATTAAACCGTTCGCTGGACAATGCTTTAAACAGTGGAAATAAAAAATTTATCTTTGCACTAACCACCATTAAAGTTTCATACATATTGTTTGAATCATTTACTATAGATCCAGCAAATCAAACTGAAGTAACAGATGAAAATAATTACAAAAATTATATTCTGAACTTTTTGTTCAACAAACTATATGATGTGTATGTTTTTTACGAGTCTGCTAAATATATATGGACTGCTTTGGAAAAGAAGTACATTTTGAAAGATGTAGGTGCTAAAAAATATGCAATCACTAATTTCCTTTACTATGAAATGACAGACGATAAACCCGTCACAAAATAAATTTATGATTTTCAAAATCTAGTTCATGAACTGTTGTCAGAAGGAATTAAGTTGGATGAAGTATTTTTGTCAGGAGCGTTGATAGAAAAGTTACCACCATACTGGAAAGAATATAAGAATAAAATGAAACATACAGAGAACGGTATTTCATTGGAAACTACTATCATACACATATGAATAAAGGAGACAAATAGAAATAAAGATAAAAAAAAAATGAAAATGAGATAGATTTAAAGATGAATCTTGTGGAATTAAGTCGGGAAAACAATAAGAAGAAAAAAAGGTAATTATCTTAACTGTGACAAACCTAGACATTATGCCAATACATGCAGGCTAAAAAAGAATAATGTAAATAATCAATTGATGAAAAAGGAAAATTAATACAACTGTGAAAAGCCTGGGGATTACTTTAAAACTAGTAAGCTTAAGAAAAACAAAGATAAGCTGCAGGCTAATCTTACAGAAATAGGTAATAAGTCTGACATGTTAGTAGTTGTAGTATTAGAAGTCTTCCTTATAAATAACTTGGAGTAGGTATTAGACACTTGTGCAACTAAACACACGTGCAAGGATCGTAGCATGTTTACCTCCTACTAAGTATCAGAAAATGATGAACAAGTGTTCATGGGTAATGTCAGAATATCTCTAGTTGTAGGAAAAGGGAAAGCATTATGCCAAAACAGCGAAAAAAGGACGGTCGAAAATTGTCTCAAAGGGTCATAAAGGACGGTCTTGGACTGTCGCAAGGGCCGTCATATTTTGGGGCGTTGTATCACTTAAAGGACAGCCATAAACCGTCTTTAAAAAAGGACGGTAATGGACCGTCTCTAAGGGTAGATAGTAAATGTCTGTTTTGAAACTAAAAAGGACGGTCCTAGAAAGTCCGTAAAAAGGACGGTCCATGACCGTCAACAAAAAAGACTTATAAGTAGTCTCTGATGAACCATAAAAGGATGGACATGGACCGTCCCTGCAAAGGACGGTCATTGACCGTCCTTAAAAAAGACAGAAGCTGTAACACCCTGAAAATCGGGGGTCGTGTATAAACTCAACTCCCGAGTTCCAGACCGTCACTTATGCAACAAAAATGGTTATGATTCAATGTTGTCTGATTTAAAGCATTCACATGAGTAAAAGTATACCAAAACTGCAATTCATACTTCAGATCCAGTGATAAAAGCAAGCGGAAGACTAAACAAGATATATATCACTGTATGGAAAAACAAAGTAATCTCAACTGTCTCCAAAGTATGACTACATCTCTGAGTCTCATATACATGTACATAACAAAAGAATAATGTTCAAAAATAAAAGTCCCACTGATGTCCCCTCGATCCAGGTCACCTACGGAAAGCCGTCATGATACTGCATATACGAGAACTCATCCTGGTCCTCGTCATCATCTAGCTCCACCTCCTGGATCTCATCGTCACCTGCAACTACAACAGGGTCTGGTGGGTGTTGCAAACACCATCCCGTAACGTGGGAATGAGTGATCAACTCAGTGGAATCATAGAGCAAAGATTAGCATGTTCACAATTCAGTCACGCGATAATAGTAAAGCAGTAAATCAGACAAGTCCTAATACTGTTGTTAATGCAAGATGATATGACGTGATGTATGCCCTCACCGACGATCACCCTCATACGGCAACATCTTACGACCGCGGCATGCCACACTCCCTAGAGTGCTCCACATCTTCCAGGCACATGCAATGCTATGGTGATATGATTACCAAGTTATTATTAGTCCATTCACACAGCAGGATTGGGAAACTAAGGTACCTCCCTTGTATCAATCCCAACACGGATCCTGTCTAGGGTCGTCACTCCTAGTAATCTCATACGATGTACATTTCGTAGGTCGCTGCAAGGGCTGCCAGGGCTGTTGCTCGCACTCGTTGCACCGCTCCCCCATCACCTTATCAATACAGGCCTACTGTACTCTACTGCACGGAAGGGTCGTCGCCTCCCGTGAACTCAGAATACGCTCGCGGTCACTACAAAGGGCTCGTCGCCTGATCAGTGTAGGCCGACAGCTAGAATATAGTGTCCCATACCACCATAATCTGCTCACGAGTCTAGGTGCTCACTGGTCACTACGGGGAGGTTTGTGGCCCCAGCGTAGGCCGACAGCTCGACCACGGTGTCCCATACCACCATGCCCGGCTCATGAGTCTTTGTGGATCAAGGTACCACGGTTAATAGGGTTTACAATGGTAAGTTCAGTACCCTAGGTTCAAGCAGTTATGATACATACATGGTGAACAAACATCGGCCAGTCGGGTTACTTGACGGGCTCGACTAGCGCGATCGCATATCGAATTGAACGACATGAAGTGCGTAAAACACTTCGCGTGGCCTAACCACTGCCGCCAACTCTCAACACGAATCACATTCATCTACGCGTCGTTCGTGGCTATGACCAGTCAGCCACGAAATCGCTCGGTTACCGACTGCCTGGACTAAGTCAAGTCCCACACATCTATGGAATTACTATACAAGGTATTGGAATTGAAATACATCATGTGAGCATGTTAACACATGTTATAACTTTCAACTTAAGCAAATCTTCAAGGCATACTTCCCATGCATATTCAACTTAAGCAAATCCTCAAGCACATACATTCCATGCATGTAATGAAATCATGCATTTTGTCAACATGTAGAAAATCATTTAGGTCGGCATAATAATTGAAAAATCAATCACAAAGTATCAAATAACATCATTTAATTCAATACATACTAATACAAGCATTTATACAAACACATGCACTACACACTTAGGTCTACATATAGCATGTCGACCCAAAGTGTGCAACTAGGCGAATCTCTTCGCCAAACTAATTATGCACGCATTCCTAACTCCCTAATGCGACAACAAACCATGTCAATCACATCAGCAAAATATGAATGCAAACAGTACTTCCTACAAATGACTAAAATGCCCTAAATCTCATATTCTTCGTTAGCTTACGAAACGGGAAACGGAGAGCATTTTGTACATGTCAAACGGCGATGCCGTCAAGAATCTACTATTAAACGACATTGAAAGCATTGGGAACCGTCAATCCAAGCGTCTAAAATCCTCACCTAGTGTCTTGTAGACTCGGGAATTGAAGCGGAGTGTATATGCTTCGTCTACGGCGAGTAAGGAGCCTAATACATAAGATCCATAAGCTACATCGCCATGGAAACAAGAAAAACTCAAATCACCAACTATTTAGGGTTTTTACTTACCTAGGATTGCGGTGGAATCGCCGGGAAAGCGGTAGAGAAGTGTCGCTTAAGCATGTGCAACACGTAGCACAAGTGGCGGGAAGAACTCTCCCACTCTCTCACAATCTCTCACTCTTTTTCTCTTCCCCAAGCTAGGGCTTCTCTCAAATTCGGATGGGAGAGAGGAGTGAGGGTTTCAACCCCTTTTATAGCCTAAAACATTCCCAAAATAGGCTTGGGAACAATGTTTACTTGGTGCCTAACCAAATCGGGGCCGTTTCGGTCCAAAAGGGCATTTCTGGAGGTCCCCAGGCCAAGTGCGGTCGGACTTAAGCTCATGCATACTAGATCTAGCATACATCCAGTTTTCAGACCGGTTGGGGTCCCAGATCGTACGTGGCGGCCCAGTTTCAGTTTAACGGTCACCGCACCAAGATCAGGCCTATAAGTCCCGTGATATATAATAGATATTTTTCCTGATCCAAGGGTGTAATTTGGCTGTATTCTGACGGTCAGAATGCTCGATACTGATGCGTCAAATTTGTGTGCCAGATTTGAATTTGAAATTCCAACTATGTCCCTATTCACACTCTCTTCGGTCCGGGCTCAATGAAATAGCCTGTAATAATCGGTTTGACTTGATTTTTGGAATGAGTGTCAAGCCCAGCTAGACGGTCCTAACGGTCTAAGATAGGAGGTATCGGACTTTCAACGTGCGGTCTAGATCCAATACAAAGATTCAAAGTGGTCCAGAGAACAAACCGGCTTAGAGTTTGATCCGAGGCTTTAGAGCATTATAGCACCCTTAGTTCCACTCGCTTCGGGCCTTGTAGAACGTATTTAAAGTGATCAGGGACCATTTCCCAGCTATTCTAACGTTGCACTAGCTAACCTAGTCAAATTTTCCAAAGGAATGAATTCTACGCAAATTCGGGTCGAGTTGGTACTCGAGCCCAAGGATGGATTTTTCACGGGCGTTACAGAAGCTGTCTCTGATGAACCTAAAAAGGATGGTCTTAGACCGTCCCTAAAAAGGACTATTTTCAACCGTCCTGTTTAAGGACTGTTTGTCTCTGATGAACCTAAAAAGGACGGTTTTAGACCGTCCCAGATGCTGAAAGACCTGCTAATAAAAAAATTGATATAATTCAATTGAAACCTTTATTTTTTAATATTTTAAACATAAAAAAATGTTGCAATATAATTAAAACTAAATATTAAACAAAATTTATATTACTTCACAATAAAAAAAAAAATATTATTTACAACAATAAACTGAAAATAGTCTTGAACAAAAAAAAAAAAAAAAAAACAAATCCTCTGTGGTCTACTCCTAGCACGAGTGGCGTCAAAAGGCTCAAGTACTTGTAGGCTTAAATTTAAGCACGATTAATTAAAATCCTACACACAAGAAAAAAAGAAGTCAAAATGTAGCATTCAACAAAGATAAAATAAATGAATTAAAAAAAATACCATTAATTACGAGATTGAAATATGCTTTTAGGGGAATCAATTGACCAAAATACCTTTTTTTTCCTTTCGATTTCCCCCTAGAAAGTGTCAAGGTAAAGCATTGTTAGGATCTCATGGTGTGTTCATCACATTCAACCCATACAACACGTTCATTCCACCATGATGATCATGTGAGGCCAAAAAATTAAGTCCAATAATCAGGTGGGCCACATATGAATTTGAAGGTCTTTGGGTGGTTTAGGTCAATCTTTTATTCCATTCCAATACAATAAACATTGGATTTAGCAGACGATGTGGAATTGAGAATAGGTAAACGTTTAGGTTTAGGAAATTAGGTCGGGTTTAGGTTTAGGTTAGGGAGTTGAGATTAGAATTTGGTGTGGGTTTAGGTTTAAGAATTCGAGAATACATTTAGGTTTTAGGTTTAGGTTTAGGTTTAGATTATAGGTTTAGGTTATAGGTTATAGGTTTAGGTTTAGGTTTAGGATATAAGCTATAGGTTTAGGGAATTGAGAATAGGTTAAGGTTTAGGTTTAGGAAATCGGGTTCGGGTTCAGGATCGGGTTTAGGTTTGAGTTTTCAAGTTTAGGTTTAGGTTTAGGTTAGGGAGTTGAGATTAGGATTAGGTGTAGGTTTAGGTTTAGGGATTTGAGAATACATTTAGGTTTTAAGTTTAGTTTTAGGTTATAGGTTATACGTTTAGGTTAAGGTTTAGGTTTAGGTTATAAGCTATAGGTTTAAGGAATTGAGAATAGGTTAAGGTTTAGATTTAGGAAATCAAGTTCAGGTTCGGGATCGGGTTTAGGTTTGGGTTTCAAGTTTAGGTTTAGGTTTAGGTTAAGGAGTTGAGATTAGGATTAAGTGTAGGTTTAATTTTAGGGATTTGAGAATACATTTAAGTTTTAGGCTTAGGCTTAGGCTTAGGCTTAAGTTTTAGGTTATAGGTTAAGGTTTAGGTTTTAGGTTTAGGTTAAGGTTAGGTTATAGGTTACAAGTTTAGGTTATAGGTTATAGGTTAAGGTTTTAGGTCATAGGTTTTGGTTTAGGTTTAGGTTAAGGTTTAGATTTAGGTTATAAGCTATAGGTTTAGGGAATTAAAAATTGGTTAACGTTTAGGTTTAGGAAATCGGGTTCGGGTTCGGGTTCGGGATCGGGTTTAGGTTGGGTTTTCAAGTTTAGGTTTAGGTTTAAGGAGTTGAGATTAGGATTAGGTGTAGGTGTAGGTTTAGGGATTTGAGAATACATTTAGGTTTAGGTTTTAGGTTATAGGTTAAGGTTTAGGTTTAGGTTAAGGTTAGGTTATAGATTATAAGTTTAGGTTATAGGTTATAGGTTAAGGTTTTAGGTCAAAGGTTTTGGTTTAGGTTAAGGTTATAGGTTTAGTTTAGGTTAAGGTTTAGGTTTAGGTTATAAGCTACGGATTAGGGAATTGAGAATAAGTTAAGGTTTAGGTTTAGGAAATCGGGTTTGGGTTCGGGATCGAGTTTAGGTTTGGGTTTTCAAGTTTAGATTTAGGTTTAGGTTAGGGAGTTAAGATTAAGATTAGGTGTATGTTTCGGTTTAGGGATTTGAGAATACATTTAAGTTTTGGGTTTAGGTTTAGGGAATTGAGAATAGGTTAAGGTTTAGGTTTAGGAAATTGGATTCGGGTTTGGGATCGGGTTTAGGTTTAGGTTTTCAAGTTTAGGTTTACGTTTAGGTTAGGGAGTTGAGATTGGGATTAGTTGTAAATTTCAGTTTAGGGATTTGAGAATACATTCGGATTTGGGATCGGGTTTAGGTTTGGGTTTTCAAATTTAGGTTTAGGTTTGGGTTAGGGAGTTGAAATTAGGATTAGGTATAGGTCTAAGTTTAGGGATTTGAGAATACATTTAGGTATTAGGTTTAGGTTTAGGGAATTGAGAATAAGTTAAGGTTTAAGTTTAGAAAATCGGATTCGGGTTCTGGATCGGGTTTAGGTTTGGGTTTTTAAGTTTAGGTTTAGGTTTGGGTTAGGGAGTTGAGATTAGGATTAGGTTTAGGTCTAGGTTTAGGGATTTGAGAATACATTTAGGTCTTAGGATTAGGTTTAGAGAATTGAGAATAGGTTAAGGTTTAGGTTTAGGAAATCGGATTCGGGTTCGGGATCGGGTTTGGGTTTGGGTTTTCAAGTTTAGGTTTAGGTTTGGGTTAGGGAGTTGAGATTAGGATTAGGTGTAGGTCTAGGTTTACAAATTTGAGAATATATTTAGGTCTTATGTTTAGGTTTAGGGAATTGAGAATAAGTTAAGGTTTGGGTTTAGGAAATCGGATTCGGGTATGGGATCGGGCTTAGGTTTGGATTTTCAAGTTTAGATTTAGGTATGGGTTAGGGAGTTGAGATTAGGATTAGGTGTAGGTCTAGGTTTAGGGATTTGAGAATACATTTAGGTCTTAGGTTTAGGTTTAGGGAATTGAGAATAGGTTAAGGTTTAGGTTTAGGAAATCGGGTTCGGGTTCGGGATTAGGTTTAGGTTTGGGTTTTCAAGTTTAGGTTTAGGTTTGGGTTAGGGAGTTGAGATTAGGATTAGGTGTAGGTCTAGGTTTAGGGATTTGATAATACATTTAGGTCTTAGGTTTAGGTTTAGGGTATTGAGAATAGGTTAAGGTTTAGGTTTAGGAAATCAGGTTCGGGTTCGGGATCGTGTTCAGGTTTGGGTTTTCAAGTTTAGGTTTAGGTTTAGGTTAGGGAGTTGAGATTAGGATTAGGTGTAGGTTTCGGTTTAGGGATTTGAGAATACATTTAGGTTTTAAGTTTAGGTTTAGGGAATTGAGAATAGGTTAAGGATTAGGTTTAGGAAATCGGATTCGGGTTTGGGATTGAGTTTAGGTTTAGGTTTTTAAGTTTATGTGTGGGAGTTGAGATTAGGATTAGGTGTAGGTCTAGGTTTAGGGATTTGATAATACATTTAGGTCTTAGGTTTAGGTTTAGGGAATTGAGAATAGGTTAAGGTTTAGGTTTAGAAAATCGGGTTCGGGTTCGGGATCGGGTTTAGGTTTAGATTAGGGAGTTGAGATTAGGATTTGGTGTAGGTTTCAGTTTAGGGATTTGAGAATACATTTAGGCTTTAGGTTTAACTTTTGAGAATTGAGAATAGGTTAAGGATTAGGTTTAGGAAATCGGATTCGTGATCGAGTTTAGGTTTGGGTTTTCAAGTTTAGGTTTAGGTTTGGGTTAGTGAGTTGAGATTATGATTAGGTGTAGGTTTAGGTTTAAGGATTTGAGAATACATTTAGGTTTTAGGTTTAGGTTTAGGTTTTAGGCTTAGGTTTAGGTTATATAGGTTTAGGTTTAGGTTATAAGTGCAGGTTATAGGTTTAGGTTTAGGTTTAGGTTAGGTTATAGGTTAAGGTTTAGGGAATTGAGAATTTAGGTTAAGGTTTAGGTTTAGGAAATCGGGTTCGGGTTGGGATCGAGTTTAGGTTTGGGTTTTCAGGTTTAGGTTTAGGTTTAGGTTGGGGAGTTGAGATTAGGATTAGGTGTAGGTTTCGGTTTAGGGATTTGAGAATACATTTAGATTTTAGGTTTAGGTTTAGGAAATTGAGAATAGGTTAAGGTTTAGGTTTAGGAAATTGGATTCGTGTTTGGGATTGGGTTTAGGTTTGGGTTTTCAAGTTTAGGTTTAGGTTTAGGTTAGGGAGATGAGATTAAGATTAATTGTAGGTTTCGGTTTAGGGATTTGAGAATACATTCGGGTTTGGGATCGGGTTTAGGTTTGGGTTTTCAAATTTAGGTTTAGGTTTGGGTTAGGGAGTTGAGATTAGGATTAGGTGTAGGTCTAAGTTTAGGGATTTGAGAATACATTTAGGTCTTAGGTTTAAGTTTAGGGAATTGAGAATAAGTTAAGGTTTAGGTTTAGGAAATCAGATTCGGGTTCGGGATCAGGTTTAGGTTTGGGTTTTCAAGTTTAGGTTTAGGTTTGGGTTAGGGAGTTGAGATTAGGATTAGGTGTAGGTTTAGGTTTAGGGATTTGAGAATACATTTAGGTCTTAGGTTTAGGTTTAGGGAATTGAGAATAGGTTATGATTTAGGTTTAGAAAATCAGATTCAGGTCCAGGATCGGGCTTAGGTTTGGGTTTTCAAGTTTAGGTTTAGGTTTGGGTTAGGGAGTTGAGATTAGGATTAGGTGAAGGTCTAGGTTTAGGGATTTGAGAATACATTTAGGTCTTAGGTTTAACTTTAGGGAATTGAGAATAGATTAAGGTTTAGGTTTAAGAAATCGGATTCGGGTTCGGGATCGGGTTTAGGTTTGGGTTTTCAAGTTTAGGTTTAGTTTTTTTTACGGAGTTGAGATTACGATTAGGTGTAGGTCTAGGTTTAGGGATTTGAGAATACATTTAAGTCTTAGGTATAGGTTTAGGGAATTGAGAAAAAGTTAAGGTTTAGGTTTAGGAAATTGGATTCGGGTTCGGGATCGGGCTTAGGTTTGGGTTTTCAAGTTTAGGTTTAGGTTTGGGTTAGGGAGTTGATATTAGGATTAGGTGTAGGTCTAGGTTTAGGGATTTGAGAATACATTTAGGTCTTAGGTTTAGGTTTAGGGAATTGAGAATAGGTTAAGGTTTAGGTTTAGGAAATCGGATTCGGGTTCAGGATTGGGTTTAGGTTTGGGTTTTCAAGTTTAGGTTTAGGTTTGGGTTAGGGAGTTGAGATTAGGATTAGGTGTAGGTCTATGTTTAGGGATTTGATAATACATTTAGGTCTTAGGTTTAGGTTTAGGGAATTGAGAATAGGTTAAGGTTTAGGTTTAGGAAATCGGGTTCGGGTTCGAGATCGTGTTTAGGTTTGGGTTTTCAAGTTTAGGTTTAGGTTTAGGTTAGGGAGTTAAGATTATGATTAGGTGTGGGTTTAGGTTTAAGGATTTGAGAATACATTTAGGTTTTAGGTTTAGGTTTAGGTTTTAGGCTTAGGTTTAGGTTTAGGTTATAAGTGCAGGATATAGGTTTAGGTTTAGGTTAGGTTATAGGTTAAGGTTTAGGTTTAGGAAATCGGGTTCGGGTTCGGGATCGAGTTTAGGTTTGGGTTTTCAAGTTTAGGTTTAAGTTTAGGTTAGGTAGTTGAGATTAGGATTAGGTGTAGGTTTAGGTTTAGGGATTTGAGAATACATTTAAGTTTTAGGTTTAGGTTTAGGGAATTGAGAATAGGTTAAGGTTTAGGTTTAAGAAATCGGATTCGGGTTCGAGATCGGGTTTAGGTTTGGGTTTTCAAGTTTATGTTTTGGTTTAGATTAGGGAGTTGAGATTAGGATTAGGTGTAGGTTTTGGTTTAGGTTTAGGTTAAGGTTAGGTTATAGGTTTAAGTTTAGGTTAATGTATAGCTTTTGAGATTTAAGAATAGGTTTAGGTTATAAGTATAACTTTTGGGATTTGAGAATAGGTTTAGTTCATAGGTTTTAGGTTATAAGTATAGCTTTTGGGATTTTAGAATAGGTTTAGGTTATAGGTTTAGGTTTAGGTTATAGGTTATAAGTTTAGGTAACTGAGAATAGGTTTAGGTTATAGGTTTAGGGTGTGGTTTATGTTAAGGGTGAGGTCCCTGTAAAAACAGATATAAATATGGCCTGTTCAAATGGCCAAGTCCTCTCAATGCTGTCCATAGGAAATGGACAACTTCATCATGGTCAGCGGTTCCCACCTTTCAGAGACCCCCGCTCATCCGGGTAGCTTCGACGCACATCCGGGTCTGCTCCATTAATTTCGAGCAAATACATAAATACCTCCCAATATTGTCCATAGGAAATGGACAGCTTCATCATGGTCAGCGGTTCCCACCTTCTAGAGACCCCCGCTCATCCGGATAGCTCCGACGCACATCTGAGTCTGCTCCATTAATTTCGAGCAAATACATAAACACGGCCTATCCAAATGGCCAGGCCCCTCCAATGTTGTCCATAGAAAATGGACAACTTCATCATGGTCATAACAGCGTTCCCACCTTCCAGGGACCCCCGCTCATCCAGATAGCTCCGACGCACATCCGGGTCTGCTCCATCAGTTTCGAGCTAATACATTTAAAAATAATATAATTATATCTAAAAGCATCTGGATACCTGGGGAAGGCCTCTCATATTTGTATTGTTGGTTACTCATCCCTTTGTCCACAAGCCACAATCGACCGAAGGAATAATATCATTAAATGACCTGTACACATAATTTAATATTTACACATCATTAAAGATATAATATACGGAATAAGAAAAAATGAATTTACCTGTACACATCATTATCTACTACATACTAGTAACATACAACCAATATGGGGCACCATACCATAAGCTACAAGAATTTCATGTCCCCCTAAACAAGGTATCCTCCATTGATAACATATATATATATTATAAGTTTTTTATTTTCATTTACATTCCCAAATACATTCATCATCCATCCAAGAAAATTGAAACAAGTACTGTCAATCTATGACTAACAATTGAAAAGAAAAATCATGCATCTTATCTTACCGACCGCCGTATGTTTCTTTTCACCTTTGTAACTCTCATATTTATTGCAACTGCTAGTTCACCATCAGTAGTCTCCCTAACCAAATCTTTGTGCAGTCCCTCCATTTGAAGCAGTGATTGAAGTTACAAGAAGTAAGGTTAGGTTATAGGTTAAGGTTTAAGGATTTGAGAATAGTTTTAGGTTATAAGTAAGGTTTAAGGATGCAGATAAAAGAAGGTACATGGAGAATACTGCTTGTTAAACGTACATATACATCTATGGTGTGGTCCACTTGAGCTTTGATCTAACCAATTAATCAGGAATATGATCAAATCCAATCAGTCATAACATCTAAACAGAAAGTTATGTGTGGGTGAAATCTGAACATTAAATTGATAACTTCATGAAATACAAGAAACAATTGAAGTTAACTCAGCTAAATCAATATAATGCCTTAAGCCCTGTTGCCATGCTATAATGTTGGATGGTTGGAGTGAAGGTAATCCTGAATTAATGGCTATTTGATAATCATGCAGATCTTTTTTTTTTTTTTTTTTTTTTTTTTTTAAATGCTATTTTCCCATATTTTAATAAAAAGAAATGTAAACCTTTTTTGGCAAATACCTCTCTTTATTATCTATCCATACAGTTGTAATTAGGTAGGAGCTGCCTTGTTTTTTTAATGGTTTGTTAATATCATTTGCAGGGCTACTCATGCCACCAATGATGTGACATTTGTGGGTCATCATTGGTTCTGAGTGGGTTTTCAATGTGCTCAGCCCAAACACTTCAAAATCTGGTCCTGCAGCAACCAAGCCCTTCTGCTTTGCACCCTTTGCTCCCTATCAAATATGCCATGATATGGTGGTCCCACAAGTTTGTGAAAAAAAAAGTAGGTAATCTACACCACATCACATGCTGCAATGTGGCACACTTGTTTAAGATCCAAGCCATTCAATCCACCTGGCGCATCCCACCGTTTAGATGCCCTAAGGTTGGTCCGGTCATCTCATGGGCAGAGTATGTTGACCTTCATGGATGAACGCATGTGCTCGCTGATCCAGACCGTCAATTAAAGTCGATCAGATTTCATCTTAACCCAAAGAAAAACTAGTTTTGGCCACGACTCAGATCCAGATTCAATAAATAAACAAATTGAATAAAGATAAAATCGACCAGCCAAGGCTAGCATATTTACTGGAACTGCATGAACTTGGACATGATGACATGCAGTCGTATACTCAAAAGGAGTTTTCATTTCGTACAAGTGGGCCCCATTGTTTAGTAACCGGCATTGTTCTAATGGGCCGCAGATCAAGGACCATACACAAAATTTCCCTACATAGGACAATCCTGACACTTCAGTCTCTAGCTTGCGTATAGACAGGTGAGAAACATGTAGCAACGGTCCAGACTCGGCTGGAAAAAAATGCCAAACATGTAGCAACGGCTCAAGTGCTATTAAGGTGTTGGCCCAACACGACCATGGAACAGATTGCTTTAAGATGGGACCCAACTTGTACGAACTGAGAATCCAAGTACAAGTGTACATCTGTGCATAACTCTAGCCAAGCACCCCCACAAATCAGGTCCAATTCCATGGCTCAATGGTAGACTCGATATGTTTCAACACAGAAATCATGGGTTTGAGTGCCCATATGAGTACCGGTGTCTATATAAATTAAATTTTAAATTTAAGAATAAATAAATAAACAAACAAACAAACAAACACCCTTTTTAATCCTCTAAATTACAGTTCCTCTCAAGAAATTTATCTAGAGAGATGAAATAAACTTTATTAAGGCTGCAGACAGAAAAGAAAAAATTATACAAACCCCACCCTGTACCCAACCGACTAAAGACACAAGGCCAGACTTACGAAGAAGAAGAAAAAACAACTCCAAACCACTACACGGGTCTCAAAGAAACCCACTCAGAAATACAAAGATGGACCCCACAGAGATTAACCACTCATTTGCAAGGCTACTCAGTACACAATCGGGTTCGACTTTGAATATGCTTCATTTTTGGGCTTAAGCCATAAAATTATCTTGTAAAATAGATGGACAGGGATGATAAAATACATAAATCAAGATGGACCCCACAGAGATTACTCAGTACACAATCTGATTCCCATACAAAACTCCTATGGCCCGTAGGAAGTTCTCATTGGTGGGGATTCAATCTCCACTGTTTCCTGTAGTGCAATGGGCTTCATTTTCAGGGCCATTACCTAAAATGGGCTGAAAAAACAGAGATGGCATGGATATACAACACATACATGAAGGTGGACCGCATGAAATAGTGGAGATAGAAATGCCCACCTAAATCCCCAAATCCCTAAATCCGTAACTCCCCAAATCCCCAAATCCCTAAATTTCCAAATCCGTAAATCCCCAAATCGTTTCAATCGGTATTGAGATTGACAGAGATTGAGAGAGAGAGAGAGAACCTGTTTGAGTTAGAGCCCCAATCACATTCCACTGAGAGAGAAAGAGAGAGAGGATGCGCGCGCGAGAGAGAGAGAGAGCACCGAGAGAGACAGAGAGAGACAGAGAGAGAGGGACCGAGAGAGAGAGAGGGTGCACGAGAGTGAGAGACAGAGAGGTTGAGAGAGTGATGTTGAGAGAGAGGGGGAAAGTGGGTTTCGGTTTTGGGAGGGCAAGCGCGCGAGAGAGATTTGGGAGATGGGCGCGCGCGGGATGTTATTTTTAGGGTGGAACAGATTGGCTACTCTCCCTGACACGTGTTCGATGGTCTGTGGGCCCCACCATGATGTATGTGTTTCATCCAATCCTTTCATCCATTTTTAAAGATCATTTTAGGAGTTTGTCCTAAAAATAAAAGGGATATAAATCTTAGGTGGACCACACCACAGGAAAACAATAGTGATTGGATATCCATCATTTAAATCCTCCTAAGGCCCACTGTACTGTTTATCTGACATCCAATATGTGATTAGGTCATAAAGGCCCAGATGAAGGGAAAAAACAAAGATCAGCTTGATCCAATACTTTTATGGCTCTTAAAAAGTATTTAATGGTTGACATTCATTCAACACTTTTTCCTGTAATGTGGTCCACTTGAGATTGGGATATAACTCATTTTTTTTCTAATATCATAAAATGATCTATAAAAATAGATGGACGGCATGGATGAAACACATACATCATGGTGGGGTCCACAGACCACACCTAATACAAAAGTTAAGAGGGGTACCCTCCATTAAAACATTCATAATTATTTTTTGGGCCCACAAAGATGTGGTTCACAAATCTAGCCCATCCATTATGTGTGTGCCACTTGGATGAGGGGTCATACCAAGTTTCAGGCGCATCCAAATTTTAGGTGGGGCCCCACCAAGTGCTTTTATATGTTTTAGGCATGTCTTCACATGATTTTAGATGGTATGGCCCACCAGAGTTCTGTATACGGCTGATTTTTGGGATATCCCATAATTTAAAGGGAACCCATCAAATGCACGGTGTTGATTTTTGACACGTCATGGTGGGGCCCACACAGCTCGACCTCATGGGGAGTTCTCATGAGCTCGATAGATAGAACCTCTTCGATATATATATATATATATATATAATATAATATAATATAAAAACTTATGATGTATTTGTTATATCCACACCATCCATCCATTTTGAGATATCATTTTAAGTCACAAACCAAAGAATGAGATAGATAAAAATCTGTAGTAGACCCCACCATAGAAAACAACGGGAGGGTGATTCCCACCGTTGAAACTATCCTAAGGCCCATTGTAATGTTTATTTGAAATCCAACTGGTTCAAAAGTTTTAAAAAAATGGTCATGGGGCCAAACACATGGTGGGGCCCACACAACACCAATCACCAGCCATAGGACGGTGTAGGGGGAGTAACAATCTGTTCCCCTTATCTGTGGCGTGGTCCATTTAATTTTTAAATATGATTCATTTTTTTAGATAATTCTATAAAATGATCTCAAAAAATGGATGAATATTGTGTGCTAATTAATCCCAAATTTTTGATAAATCCAAAACTCAAGTGGACCATGCCACACAAAACAGTGTGGAATAATGACTTCCACCGTGATACCTTCCTTGGGCCCACAGTAATGTTTGCCATCCAACATGTTCATAATATCAAAAAAATATGAATGAAGGGAAAACACAAACATCAGCTTGATCCAAAACTTCTATCAAATGTACAGTGTTGATGTTCGACACACATCATGATGGGCCCTACAAAACTTACTAACATTAATTCTTAGAGTCTCAGGGTGTCAATAAGTTGATTTGGTTATACAGGACCAGATGAAGGGAAAAAAAAAATCAGCTTGATCCAATAGATTTAGGCTACCAAAATGTTTTTAATGGGCGACACTCATTCAACACTATTTCCTGTAATGTAGTCCACTTAAGATTTTGATATACCTCATTCTTTGACTTATACTGTAAAATGATCAGTAAAAATAGATGGATGGCATGGATGAAACCGTCGACGATGCTCTGTGGGCCCTACCATGATGTGTGTTTCATCCATTTTTAAAGATCATTTTAGAGCTTTTTGCAAAAAGTTAGAGGGATATAAATCTCAGGTGGTCCACACCACATGAGAACAATAGTGATTGGATATCCACTATTAAAATCCTCCTAAGGCCCACTGTACTGTTTATTTGACATCAAATTTGTTGATTTGGTCATATAGGACCAGATGAAGGGAAAAAACAACAATCAGCTTGATCCAATAGATTTAGGCTACCAAAATGTTTTTAATGGTCGACACTCATTCAACACTGTTTCCTGTAATTTGGTCCACTTAAGATTTGGATATACTTCATTCTTTGACTTATACCGTAAAATGATCAGTAAAAATAGATGGATGGCATGGATGAAACCGTCGATGATGCTTTGTGGGCCCTACCATGATGTGTGTTTCATCCATTCCGTTCATCCATTTTTAAAGATCATTTTAGAGCTTTTTGCAAAAAAAATAGAGGGATATAAATCTCAGGTGGTCCACACCACATGAGAACAATAGTGATTGGATATCCACTATTAAAATCCTTCTAAGGCCCACTGTACTGTTTATTTGACATCAAATCTGTTGATGTGGTCATACAGGACCAAATGAAGGGAAAAAACAAAAATCAGCTTGATCCAATAGATTTCGGTTACCAAAATGTTTTTAATGGTCGATGCTCATTCAACACTGTTTCCTGTAATGTGGTCCACTTGAGATTTGGATATACCTCATTATTTGACTTATACCGTAAAATGATCTGTAAAAACAGATGGATGGCATGGATGAAACCGTTAACGATCCTCTGTGGGCCCTACCATGATGTGTGTTTCATCCATTCCGTTCATCCATTTTTAAAGATCATTGTAGAGATTTTTGCAAAACCTTAGAGGGATATAAATCTCAGGTGGTCCACACCACATGAGAACAATAGTGATTGGATATCCACTATTAAAATCCTCCCAAGGCCCACTATACTGTTTATTTGACGTCAAATCTATTAATTTGGTCATACAGGACCAGATGAAGGGATAAAACAAAAATCAGCTTGATTTGGTCATGTTCGGACTGATTAGATTGTCCAAAAATAGTTAAAGATTGTTCATAATATCAAAAATATATAAATGAATAGAAAACATAAACATCAGCTTGATCCAAAACTTTTATAGCCTCCAAGAAATTTTAAATGATAGAGGTTCAATCACACTATTTCCTGTGGTGTGGTCCACTTGAGCTTTGGATATGCTTCCTTTTTGTTCTTTAAGACCTCAAATTATCTGTTAACATGGATGAATAGAGTGGATAAAATAAATAAATAACGGTGAACCCCACAGAGTTTACTCTGGTAAAGGTAACGAGTAACTCACTTAAATGTAGTGGAGAAAGGTTTCCTTAAAACATTCATAATCATATATTGGGCGTGCCTAAGGGCCTGTTTGGATGGGCACACTGGATGGGATTAGAAAGGATTAGGTGGGATTGGAAGATAGATCCCGAGATTGGCAAGGCATGCCCAAACAGACATGGGATTGTGATCCCGGGATATAGGAATCCCATGGATCTTAAGACAATCCACTGACATCACCATCATTACCTTAAATCCCATCTAATCCATCCTAATCCCTTCAAAATTGCCTGGATGTGTTTGGTTAGAGGGATTAAAAGGGATTAGAAGGTTTAATCCCGGATTTGGCCGGGCGTGCCCAAGCAGACCGAGTATAACAATCCAAGGATATAGACAATCCACTGACATCACCATCATTGCCTTGAAATCCATGCAATCCAGTCTAATACCATCTAATCCCATCCAGTGTGCCCGTCCAAACAGGCCCCCTAAATGTAATTCACATATTTAACCCACTCATTATGTGTGTCCCACTTGGATGAGGGGTCAGACCAAGTTTCAACCGCATCCAAAACTCATGTGGGCTCCATCAAGTGCTTTTATATATTTTTAGGATGTTTTCACATAGTTTTAAATGGTATGGCCCACTTGAGTTTAGTTTACTAATGATTTTTGAGATCTCTCATAACCTAAAGGGGACACATCAAATCTACGGTGTTGATGTTCAACACACATCATGATGGGGCCCACAAAACTTACTAACATCAATTCTTAGGTTCTCGTGAGGTCAGTAATTAGTTGGGTCACAATTTTAACTAGAATATTTGGCCCATTTTACATGTTTAGTCTATTCACTCTATTTTACTATCAATACTCTCAATTTGACTAGTTATTCGCCTCAATCAGGCTACATATGAGAAAGATATTGGGCATACAATTGATCAATAATTTAAGTGAAATTTGATTTAAACATCTGAAGTTATTTACTCTTCAATTTAAACTAATTAGATTGACCAAAAATGATTAAAGGTTCAATTAGTGTATGTGCCTAATAATTTAGTAATTTTATTTTTCACAAATAAATTTAACAAATTTTTTTTTCAAAATTTATATTTTTTTTACTTTTTTCACTAAATACCATTTTTATTATAAATAAATTTAACATTTTTTTACAAAATTAATTTTTCTTTTTTAATATATATATATATATATATATATATATATATATACAATTATCAATCAAAGTACCGAAAAAACCCCAGAAATAAACCAAAAAACCTAAAAACAATTTTAATTCTTAAATTTTCTTTTTCAAAAATATCATTTTTTTATCGATTTTTTTTAACAAAATAATTAACCTATTAATTCAAAGTTCTTAATTTTTTTTTTTTCAGAATCTAGATTTTTATAAAATTACAAGTTTTTTTTTTTCAAAATTTAAATTTTTCTTAAACATTGTTAATTATTTTTCTAAGCTTTTCGATTTTTTTTTTTTTTTTTGCGAAATTCATAATTTTTTTTTGGCTTCTTAATTTTTGACATGGGTGTTAGAGACAGCTAATAGAGACAGTCTTTCAAAGGGTTATAAGATGGTTTAGGACCGTCTCTAATAAAGACGGTCATTGCCAGTCTCTAATAGAGACGGTCTTTGCCCAAACTATAAGACGACTAAGGACCGTCTCTATTCTAAGGACCGTCTCTCTATTCTAAGGACCGTCTCTAATAAAGACGGTCCTTGACAGTTTCAAATTACAGGTAAAAGATGGTCAATGACCGTCTCTAATTTAGACGGCCAATGACCGTCTCAGATGGCCGCATGTAAGACGGTCATCGACCGTCTTATACGATTTGTGGATGAAATTTTTTTTAAGACAATATTAAGGACGGTCAGGGGCCGTCTCAAATTTTAGAGACGGTTTATGGTCGTCTCTAAAGCGTCTTTAAACCAAGCACTTTTAGAGACGGTCCAGGACCGTCTCAAATCTGTCCTTTTTTTTCATTTTTCACGTAGTGAAGTATTTCTGAAACTCACTCCAGGAAAGACTCTGATGTTGAATGATGTCCTACATATGCTTGACATTAGAAGAAACTTGGTCCGTGGTACACTTCTCAATAAGGCTGGTGCCAAGTTAATATTTGATTCAGATAAACTTGTAATGACAAGAATAAAAGTTTTGTTGGTAATGGATATTGTAGTGATGGTCTATTCATTGTAAATATATCCAATGATAATAATAAGAAGACATCTAATTCTGTTTATATCGTTAAACCCCTTTGTGTATTGCATAATAGATTATGTCATATGAATGTAGCGTCTTTGAAGAAAATAAAAAAATTAGGTTTATTACCTAATATATCTAATGAAGAATTTAATAAATGTGAAACATGTGTAGAATCAAAATTCATTAGAAAACTCTTTTAATGAATAGAACTATCTTCTGTTCTATTAGAGTTGATACACTATGACTTAGGTGATTTTAGAAATCATATGTATAGAGGTCGAAAAAGATATTGCATAACTTTTGTAGATGACCACTCTAAGTTCACTAGAGTTCATCTGTCAAGGACTAGATGCTTTTTTTAAGAACAAAATTGAAGTTAAAAATTATTTAAATATAAAAATTAAAAGACTTAGAAGAGATAGATGAGGTTAGTATAAATATTGTTAATTTAGAGAATTATGTGAAAAGAAAGGAATAATCTACGAAACAACAGCTCCTTATACACCAAAACATAATGGAATAGCAGAATGTAAGGCTAGAACTTTTAAGGAGATGATAAATACTATATTAAACAGTTTAGGCTTACCCTCAAATATGTGGGGAGAAGCAATTATGTCTACTTGTTATATCTTAAATAGGATTCATTACAGGTCTTCTAAATAAACACCTTATGATCTTTGGAAGAATCACGTTTCTAGTTATAAATATATTAAAGTGTGGGGATGTCTTGCTGAAGTAGGATTGCCTGAAATTAAAAAAATAAAGTTAGCCCTAAAATGACCGACTGTGTATTTATACGATATACTCAAAACACTATAACCTATAGGTTTATAATTTTAAAGACTAATAATAATATTCTATATCCTAATATAATTATAGAAGCTAGGGATGCAGAATTCTTTGAGAATGTATTCCTTATGAAATCTAAGTGTATAAGTGTTAGCCCCGTATCCTAGACCGTACCGTTCCATAAACTTCCGCGGTCTTACCGGTCGAATTCTGGCAACCTTCGACCCTTAACCAATATTTGCGTGCGACCCTTAATCGTATGCCGTCAACCCGTATCGACTCAATCCAAGACCTTTACCATAGCGACCGCGCCGTCGCTGCGGTTCCGATGCCGCGACTTGAGCACCAAAGCGATATCCTGGTCAAGAGATGTGGGCCAATGTTCGGTGCGAAGAAAACGCCGCGTGTTGCGAAACCCAAGAGAATCTCTACGAGGTGTCACATCAATCCCATCAATCTATCAATCCATCACATGTCAAGTACACATCACCTTTCACCCATTCCCAAGCAACTACAAAAGTCAAGAATCTCTTACAAACCCATACCTCTCTTACACCAAAAGCCCTCAAAGTCAAAAAGTTCTTACACCACCCATGCTTTTCTTACACAAAGGGCCACAAAAGTCAAGATTTTCTTACACCCATCACTCACCACATCCATCACCCATCTCTCTCTCCCTTTACAACTCTCTCTCTCTCTCTCTTTCTCATTTTCAAACTCAAAAAAATCTAAGGAGAGAAATCTCATACGTATAAGAATTCTCCAAGCCTCTCCCTCTCTTTCAAAACTTCAAGTGTGGCCCACTTTCCTACCCCATGATCTCCCATCATAACCATTCATTCTCCATCTCCTCCATTGGAATCAAAGCTAAGGTGCTAAGGAACTCATAGGAGCAAGAAGATCGAACGGTGGGTGCTCCTCTAGATGTTAAAAAAATCTGATTTCTATAGCCTAAATATTTTCTTTCTTTCATGAGGAAAGTGTAGGACCCACCAATCAATGGTGGAGATCCCACACAATCCCACGGTTGTGGCCTAATGGCCTACCTTATGCATGCATGATCCATGCATGAGGCCTTTCTCTATGGGCCCCATCATGGTAGTTTTATTTCATATCATATTATGTTTAGATCATCTAGACCTTAAAACCATGGAGGGGATGGCATCCTCACCATGCATTTTAATTATATGCCATGCATGTGCAAGATCAATGTTGTAAATGTAAATCTAGGTATGATGTGCAGGTGTGATTGATCTTGGGAGGTCTTAATAGTGGCAGAGCCCCTTTCCCTATGTCCGGATTGTCCTTCTATCTCTATTTTTCCTCATTTTATTTCCTGATATGTGTGGCCCATTAATGTATTTTCCTTTTTATTTAACTTATATAATAAATTTTATCTAAGTATATGTTGCTGTCCAGAATTTTCTGGACAGTTTCTGGTTGTTTTTGGACCAGATTTTGGGACTGTTTGGGGGACTATTCATACCTATTAAATATACTTTTCTGAAAGGTGAGGATCTCATCTTGATGTCCTCAAAATTTCAGCCCCAACTGACCTTCATTGGGGTCCCAAAGGTGTGGTCCAAGTGAGGTGGACTGTCTGGATTTTATGCACTGTTTCAGCAACATTCCACCATGGACAGTTGGATTTTTGAAATTTATTAAAATACCTATGGGTGTTTTAAAAATTATAAAAATTTTCAGAGGGGTGTCCTACTTATGGTGGGACCCACCTACAAAATTTTGGGGCCAATGGATGCCTGTACACACCATGGTGATGGCGGGACCGGTCCATTATAATATGGTGTCCAGATCAGTCCGATTTTCAGGACAAATTGATTTATGTAAATGAATTAAACTATTTACAGATGTTCAAAAATTTTAAAATTTTTTAGGAGTGTGGTCCACTTATGTTAGAACTCACCTACCAAATTTCATGGCCAATGGACCCCTGTACACACCGTGGTGAGGGTCGGACTGGCCCACCACGTTGGGACATCCAGGTCTGTCCAATTTTTCTCGATAGTCTGTTTTGTTTAAATTAATTAAAATACTTAGAGATATATAAAAATTATGAAATTTTATGGGGGTGTGGCCCATCTATGGAAGTATCCCTCTGTGAAATTTCAGCCTCAAGTGACCCCGTTTGGGTATCCAAAAGAATGGGCCAAGATGGTTGGACTCCTAGATTTTTTCTGCTGTGCAGTCCAGCAATATGCCTTGATAAAAAAAAACCATAATTTAAAAATATTTCTTCTGATGGTGGGCCACCTTTTTGGGTTTCCTCTCATTGTATGCATGATGAGGGACCTTGGCCCTCAATTTTTAGAGTTTTAGAGGCCTTGGATCCACTCCAATGGAGTGCCCAAATTTAGGACAGCAACATGTTATAATTATGCTGGCCTTGGGCTGAA
The DNA here is from genome assembly GCA_037074715.1 of Magnolia kwangsiensis. Taxonomy (NCBI): domain Eukaryota; kingdom Viridiplantae; phylum Streptophyta; class Magnoliopsida; order Magnoliales; family Magnoliaceae; genus Magnolia; species Magnolia kwangsiensis. The sequence continues at coordinate 80,184,289 of CM073578.1, forward strand.
ATTTTGAGGAGTGGGGCCCACCATATTATAAAGATATTAGAGGAAATGATTTATACATTTAGTTCCTTAAATGTTGGGCTTAATAAATGCACTTTTGAGGACCACCACAGTTGAATTTAATTGGGTCCATGAATGTAGCTAGTTGTTGAACTATTTAAGGCCCATAGAGTGGACCCATTTGATGTGTTCCAAGGTCCATGGGATTGGACCCATTTGATGTATTTTAAAGCCTATGGGATTAGTGTAAGACCCATATCTTGGTCCGTACCTTTCCGTAGACTTCCGCGGTCTTACCGGTCGAATCTCGGCAACCTTCGACCCTTAACCGATATCGACGCGCGACCCTGATTCATATGCTGACAACCCGAGTCGACTCAACCCAAGACCAATACCATAGCGACTACGCCGTCGTTGCGGTTCCAATGCCACGACTCGCGCGCCGAGGCGATACCCTGGTCAGGAGATGTGGGCCAACGTTTGGTGCGAGAAAACGCCGCGCGTTGCAAAACCCAAGAGAATCTCTACGATGTGTCACATCAATCACATCAATCCATCAATCCATCACATGTTAAGTACATGTCAAGTACACATCACTTTCACCCCTTTTCCCAAGCAACCACCAAAGTCTTCACCTCCCATACCTCTCTTACACAAAAGCCTCAAAAGTCAAGCTTTTCTTACACCTCTCATACCTCTCTTACACAAAAGGCCACAAAGTCAAAGATTTCTTACACAACCATCACTCACCACATCCATCCATCACTCTCTCTCTCCCTTTACAACTCCTCTCTTTCTCATTTGTAAAACACTCCAAGCAAAAGAAAATCCCACGTATGGAATTTTTCAAGCTTCAAGTGGCCCACTTTCCTACCCCACCATCTTCCATCTCAACCCTCCATTCCTCATCTCATCCATTGAAGTTGGAGCTAAGGTGATAAGGAACCCCTAGGAGTAAGAAGATCGGACGGTGGGTGCCTCTATAGGGTAGTTTCTTTCTTATTTTATGATGGGCCAAGTGAGACCCACCGATCAATGGTGTAGATCTCGCTTGGGACCCTAAGATAAGGCCGATGGCTCACTTGGATCATCATGATCATTCCATGATGGGGCCATTCACCATGGACCCCATCATGATGTTTATTTCATTGCAAAAGGTCATCTAGACCGTCCATTTTGGTAGAGAGAGGATCTCCACCGTTGATTCTCGATCTTAGTGGTCCCATGTGTTGAAGGACCCTTTTTATTGTATGATTTGCTTTTAAGGGAGGGCCAATAATGTCGGGGTCCCTCCATCACAAAGCGTGTCCCACTCTCCATGTCTCTCTCTCTCTTTTATTTCTTTTTATTTTGTGTTATTTTATTTTATGTGATAAGGTTGTGTGGCCCACTTGAATGGACCCCACCTTGAGATTTATTTTGTCCAAGTTTTTATTCAAGTGGGGCCCGCCTTATATGTTGTACTCTCGTCAAACATCAGTGGTGGCCCACTTCATCAGGGCCCACCACAATACATTTTTAAGATAACCACACCGTCCAGCGTCTGGGACGCTGGACGTCCCTGTACCAAAAAAAAAAAAAGGAAAAAGAGAGGCTTGCGGGGTGGTCCCCTTGTGTAGGCCACACCTTGATGTATATATTCAATCCAAGCCATCCATCCCCTTACCCACAACATTTTAACCGTTGAGCCAAAGAATGAGGCTGACGTGATCATCCAGTGGGCCATAATATCAGAAACTTGGGTGGTTACCCTTAAAGATACTTCCTGATGAGTCTATGCATCCAAAAAATCCCGAACCTTGGACTCATTGGGCTTGTTTTGAGCCCCTGAACTCAATGGACGGGGTGGATCAGCTTGATGTGGGCCCCAGACGTGAAAAACCCCAGAAAATGGGTTTTCCATTTAAAATGAAAAACAACAACAGAGAGGCATCTGCCTCTCTCTGACGCTGCAGCAAACGCTACACGTCTTGGCAGGCGGGCAGCGAGCGGCCACCCACGGCTGCTGCCGTGGGCCCCACCATGATGTATATGTCTCATCTACGCCGTTCATGAGGTGGGCCCCCTCCAAATTTCAATCTGATCCGTGACTCAGGTGGCCCCCACCACACGAAACAGTGGGGTTGAAACTCTACCATTGAAACCTATTTTTGGGCCCACAGAAGTTTCAGATCAATCTGAAATTTGTGTTTTCACTTCATCCAGGTCTAAGTAACCTTATGAACGGGTTGGATTTCAAATAAACATTACGGTGGGCCACATACGTGGGACCCACAGTGATTTATGTATTTTATTCACACCGTCCACGGTTTGTGGATGGTGACGCCCACCGTGATTTTTTGTGTTCTATCCACACCGTCCCACTGGACGGTGGGGCCCACCCCCACGTGTGGGTGATGAGTGTCGCATGTGTGTATATACATATTTATATTATTGTATTGTATATATATTACATATAATATTGTATATATTACATATATTATATTATATGTAGTTTATATATTATATAATATACACGATAGTACGCCTTCATGTGGGCCCCACCATTGACATAGGCGCTGCATCTAATCCGTCCATCCATTTTAAAAAGATCATTTTATGGAGTGAGTCAAAGAATGAACCAGATCCACAGTCCAAGTGGACCCCATCTTAGCATGATTGAGGTCCATCTTAATGTAATTGTGATAGCTTATTGGGGCCCACTTTGATGTAGGTGTAAGGCCCATGGGATTGGACCAGTTGATATATCCTAAGGCCCTTGGGACCAGACCCATTTGATTTATATAAGGCCTGTGGATTTAGGCCCATTTGACATATAAGGCCTATGATTTAGACCCTTTGATTTATATAAGGCCTATGGGTTTAGGCCCACTTGATCTATATAAGGCCTATAATTTAGGCCCATTTGATATGTATGAAACCCATAGGATTAGGTCCATTTAAGACACACGAGGCCCATGTGATTTGACCCATTATGACGTACTCTGAGGCCCATGGGTCATGACCCATTACAATGCACATAAGACCCATTGGTGTGACCCATTTATGTGGCCCATCTGATGAATAAAGGGCCCGTAAGATATGGCCCATTTGATATATATGTAAGGCCAAATGGGATGAACCTACGGTCCATTACAATGTGTAATTCCCATACAGACTAACTAGCGATGTTTACAAAGATTGTGCCTTGGGAGCAATGTTGGTTTGATGTCCACATTGCGAGTGTACTGTTGGTTAGATGTCCACATTACGACTCTCCTTAGGGCCCATTACTGGGCCGTACTTGCTGTGTATAGGCCGTCCAAGCCCATTTACGTTGTAAGAATGGTTCATCACTCACTTACATGTTTAGTATAGTTTCGTGACTCATGATCATACGCATCATATGTATGCTTGATATGAGGATTGACTGATCATACCATATGCCTTCGGGCAGGTTGTTTATGGGCTCCTGGTTAGGCGGTGTTGCCCTACATGAGCGCACGATATGCGCAGGATTTGTTGCATGACTGGACAGTGTGAATCATACATTTCGCATTTGTGTGACATGGTTATTGTACGCCCTAGCGACATCAGGGCCGTAGCCTCCACAGACGCATCGTGGTTGGCAGGATTGAATACCAAAAATCTTGTTCTATATGGGGTGCTATTGATACCCCTGGGTGAAAGTCCATAAACCCTTATGGTACTAAGAGGTTGCTCCAACGTCTATACCGAGTGGATAGATGAGCGTTGAGTGCCGATTACCAGACGGTTACGCTCTTCACTGTGTCGTGGTCAGTTGGAAGGGGGTGCAACCTTACCCGTCCGAGAGTAGGGGGCAATGCTAGGCTGAGTTTGACCAGCTCAAGGAATGGGTCCGCTATCGACGAGTCGCGCCCGATATTGGTAGACGGATAGTGTGGTCTCTTCCACTTACCTTATTACGCTCGATGTGGTGAAAATCTGGTTTAGAGTGTACTAGACCCCGGTGATATCCCATATTTGAGCTGTATTGATGTGTGGATATAAATGAGGATCTGTATGCTTGAGTTGCATTGCACATCGCATGGCCTTGGGATGGCCGATACCTTTCATGTCTTGCATTGCATAGCCTTGGTACGGCTCATGATATTATGGATCCATCTGTATATTCCACATTACTCTGACATTGCATGTTCATATTACTACCTTGCGCACACACTTTCACCACCCTCTAAGCTTTTTATAAGCTTATGCACGACTGTTGCGTGCAGGTGACGTGGGTTCGCAGCAGCGCTGAGGCAGGAGCACGTTACAGATCGTTTTGGAGTTTTTTGTCCTTTATCATTGTATTTCCCTTTATGCTCATTGTACTTGTAAAGTTTTTGATCATAGTGGAAATGTAATGGAGTTCTTGGTTGTTGTTTGTGGGTTATGCCATTGGTTATGCTTATTACGAATCAAACTGACGTTGAAAATTCTCCTCGTAGCATCCTAGGATCGGAACCTGGCGAATAGGAGCTAGGAGCCGAGAATGGGATTCTACGGAGGCTGTTGGCGCTGGATTCGGCGATCGAAAATTTTATGAGCCCGGTTTCCGAATTTGGGGCATCAATTAGGCCTATGGGTCAAGAACCATTTAATGCAATCTAAGGCTCACGAGTTATGACCCATTGCAATGCACATAAGTCCCATTGATGCGGCCCATTGATGTGGTCCATTTGATGAGTAAAAGGCCCATATGACATGGTCCATTTAATGTATTTAAGGCCCAATAGGGTATACCTAAGGTCCATTGCAATGTGTGATCCCAACCTGGTTTACGTAATGTTATTCACTACGGGCTACACCTTGGGAGAAATGTTGGTTTGACGTCCACATTGCGAGTATAATGTTGGTTAAATGTCCGCATTGCGACTCTCCCTAGGGCCCATTGATAGGCCCGTACTTGTTGTATGCAAGCCGTCTAGGCCAGCTGCGTTGTAATTATAGGTCATTACTTTATAACATGCTTAGTATAACTCTATGACACACAGCCCATTTGTATCGGTCCATTTGATCGGCCTGCTCGTATCGGTCATTTGATTGATTTAGCCCATATGATTGATTAGGCCCATCTTGATATATTTGTGGCCTGTTGCTAAGGCCATATATGAGGCCCGTTGTTGAGACCCACCTTGATGTGTATGAGGCCCGTTGTTGAGGTCCACCTTAAATATATATGAGGCCCATGTTGTAAGGTCCATTGTGATGTATGCAAGGCCCATGGGTCATGGCCCATTGCAATGTATGTAAGGCCAAATTGGTGCGACCTATTCGATATATTTATGGGGTTCATGTCATTAGGCCCATCCTGTTGTATTGGTGACCCATCCGTTGAGGCTCACCCGTGGTATATATTTGAGGCCCATGTGTAGGGCCCACCTATTGTGCATTTAAAGCCCATGGGTTGTGACCATAGTGATGTATATAAGGCCTATGTGATGTAGCCCATACTGATGTGTATTAGACTCAGGTATGTGACTCACCTGCAAAGTATATTTGAGGCCCATTGTGATATATCTGAGGCCCATGGGTGCGACCCATCCAGATGTATTTGAGGCCTATGGGCAAGGCCCATTGTGATATGTGTTAGGCCCATGACCAGGGCCCACCTGTTTCGTATATTTGGCCCTTATGTGAGGCTATGTGCTCATTATATATTTGATTCTATGTGGGCCATTCCTTGGGGGCAATGTTGGTTAAAAGTTCACATTGTTGACGCCGGTTATTGATATCATTTATGAGTATGTGACATCATAACATCATGATGCATGCCCATTCGCATCATCTGCATGTTTGTTATGAGATGTGATTGACCATTATATATGTCATTGGGCAGGATGATGTGAGACTCCCTGATAGGTGGAGATTATCTCACATGAGCGCATGACATGCACAGGATTGATGCATGATTGGATTGTACGACTCATGCATCTTGCATTGTGTTGTGATTACTGTAAGCCCTAGTGACATCAGGGTTGTAGCCTTCACAGGCATATCGTGGATGGCCAGATGGGACACCGAAAATCTGTTCGAGCATCGGGCCGCCATAGATGGCCCTGGGTGAAAATCCCTAAACACCCTCTTGGTTCCAAAGGATGCTCCAACGTCTAGACCGAGTGGGTAGATGATCGTTAAGTGCCAATTACCAGATGGCTGCGCTCTCCACTGTGTCGTGGTCGGTTGGAAGGGGGTGCGACCTTACCCGCCCGAGGGAGCAGGCATGGCTAGGCTGAGTTTGACCAGCTCAAGGAATGGGTCTGCTATCGGCGAGCTGGGTAGGTATTGGCAGACTACTGACAGGTGGATAGTGAGGTCTTTTCCACTTACCCAGTTGTGCGCTTGATTGGGTCGGCAGGTGGTGTGAAGTGTAATAGACTCCGATGATTTCTGCAAAGAGGAACCGTACTTATATGAGGACTGACATGATATTATGACACCCCGTCACTGTTGTGCATGTGTGTGGGCGCACGTGGGCGGACGCTGATGTGGGCGGGTGTGATGTGGGCGGGGCTGAGGCCTAGGCGAGCTACTACACTGGACGAGCTACTAGCGGTTGGCAGGCTACTGAGTAAGAGTTTCATACTCATTCATTCATCCATTCACTATCCACTCGGGCTGGTGGTGCGCAACTAATTGTTGTGTATCTTCGTTATGGCAAGAATTTCGGTTGGGCGCGTGACTAACCTAAGATCAGGAGTTTACCACGTTGAGTCAGACTATCCAAATTTAGGTATGGGACTGGTTTGGATAGAGGTTCCTTGTGGTGGACCCCGTAGCTTACGATACTACGTACTATCATCCCGACATCACACTCCAGTATGGTAGCACCATATACTGCATATTCCATCACATCTTCGGCGTGTGGCATTGTGGGTTGTTATGTTTATGTATTCCTGTGACTTAGATGAGAGTGATGATATTTATTAGCTATTTCGAATTGTGTGTTACATTATATCCTTGTCATTCGACATTTGATTATTTATGACTCATAATTTGCATAGCTGTCCTATATTGCGTATTCTGATATTGATTAACTTATGGACTTGTTCATACTTTTGCTTATTCTGTTATCGCATGATTATAATCTTGTCAGTATTTCTGTTTATGCTGATAATTTTTGTTCTTATCAGTGTTTCTGCTTATTCAGTCATTGTATGGTTTATGGATTAATAGCTTTCCGGTATTGTATGATTATGATATTGTATTGAATACTTGATACTTATCTCTAAGCTTTCTATAAGCTTATACACGATAGATGCGTGCAGGTGATGTTAGGTTGCAGAAGCATTGAGCTTGGAGCGTGCAGTTATTTTCTGGAGCTTTGATTTTGACATATATATTTTCCTTTCAGCATTGTATTCAAATGATTATATTAGTGGATATGTGATGATGATGTTGCCTTTATGATTTGGGTAAACTTGTGGTTATGCTTATTACTAGTTAAATGTACAAAAAAAAATCCTCCTTGTAGGATCTAAGGATCGAAAATATGGCATATGAATGCTAGGAGCCGAGAATGGGGTACTACGGAGGCTGTCGGCACCAGATTCGGCGATCGGGATTCCTGTGAATCTGATTTTCAGGTTTGGAGCGTGACAATAAGAATAAAGGAAGTCAATGAATTAGATATTACGTCTACAAGTAAAAGTACTTATAAGAAATTAGTAGAAGTGATACAACTAATAAAAAATACTAGAGTTAGAAAAGAAACTAACATAGGAGATATTTTTTCACCTTCTTAATGGGAGATGATTCTCCAACCTATACATAAGTGATTAACTCTTCAAATACAACCTTTGAAAAAAATAAATAAATGATGAGTCAGAATCTATTATATTTAATAATACATAGAAAATTATAGACGTATCATATGGAAACAAATCAATAGGCTGTAAATGAATGTTTAGAAATAAACTAAAACTAGATGATACTATTGATAAGTTTAAGGTTATCTAGATACTAAAATACTTTAAACAAAATAATGAATAGATTATTTTAATAAATATACTCATGTAACTAGAATTACAACTATTAGGGTCTTAATAGCGATAGCTTCCATATATAAATTGGTGGTACACTAGATGGATATTAAGACAACTTTCCTAAATGAAGATTTAGAAGAAATATATATAGAGCAACTTAAGGATTATAAGATATCAGGTAAAGAAAATAAATTATGTAGACTAATTAAATCACTATATGGTTTAAAATAAACTCATAAACAATGATATAAAAAATTTGATAGTATTTTAAAATCAAATGGTTATCATATAAATGATGTATATAAATGTGTATATAGTAAAATTTTTGAAAATGATTATGTTATTATATGTCTTTATATTAATGATATACTTATTTTTGAAAATAATATTAAATTAGTTATTGAAACTAAAAAATTCTTGTCATCTAAATTTGACATGAATGACTTATGAGAGGGTATTGTAATATTGTGCATTGAAGTAAGCAGGAAAAATTATGTTCTTGTATTATCATAATATCATTACTTTGAGAAATTATTGAAAAAGTTTAACCATTTTGACTGTTTACCTATCAGTACACCCTATGATTACAGTGTGACTCTCATGAAGAATACATGTAGTAGTATGTTTTAATTAGAGTATTCTAGAATAATTGGTAGCCTCATGTATCTAACAAATTGCACTAGATCAGACATAACTTTTACAGTAAGAAGGTTAAGTAGATATATACATAGCCCTATAAAAGAGCATTGGAATGCCTTGTCTAGGATTTTGAGACACTTAAAAAGCAGTATAACCTATGGTTTATATTATAATGATTATCCCGTTGTATTAGAAGGATGCAATGATGCTAATTGGATCACTTGTTTATATGAGACAAAATCCACTAGCAGTTATGTCTTCACTTTGAATGGAGGAGCACTCACTTGAAAGTTTACTAAGCAGACATGTATCGCTCTATCAACTATGAAATTCGAGTTTATTACCTTAAAAAAGGTTGAATCAGGAGCAGAGTGGCTTATAAATCTCTTTGCTGATATACTATTGTGGCCAAAGCCTGTATCAGTCATGTTTATTCATTATAATTGTCAAGCAGTTATAGAGAGAGGAAAAGGTAAAATATATAATGAAAATAGCATGCATATTAGACTCAGACACAACATAATGAATTATATATTGCGTGATAGAGTCATATCTATTGACTTTATGAGATTAGAAAAGAATTTGGCAGATCCTTTGACTAAAGGACTATATAAAAGATTAGTCAATAATACATCAAAGGGAATGAGGCTAAGCCTAATATATGAACTGCTAGTGTCTGTAACTCAATTTATACAAGTAGAGATCATATGAGATATATTCAATAGGTAAACTACAAGATACGAGGTAAACGATCGCACTGAGATATATGAGCCCTTTCTATGGTGTATGAAAGTTCACCTACTAGTGCCCTGGTTTGTCAATTACGGTGTAAGTTGAGTCAGTCGGATAACAGCGCCTAACAGGAAGATCAACTAAAGTGTCTACCTCAACTGGATGTGTGAAAGCTCGCCATAAGTAAATCATATCCTCACATCCCATGTCCCAAAACACCGGGTGATTAAAATCCTTAAAACTAAGTAGAATATCTTAGAGTTTTAGTATGAGAAAACTTTTTACCAAATAAGAAAATCTTCAAGTTTTTCTTACTCTGTCGATTATATCAATTCCCCTTTCGATATGATCGACCTACTCTGTCGATGTCCTCGGCATCTCAATCAATACAATTGAATACAATCGAGTGAGGACAAAAAGCGTCCAGCAATCAAACATTCATCTGGACAATTTATCGATATATCGACGATTCAGTCGATATCATCGATATTCGAATATTGATCCTATCGAAAGTGGATCGATAATATCGACAGACAGTTTTTCGACGCCGCTATTTTTCTAAAGAAAACTACTATGAGCTTCAATATATCAATGACTTTTCGATTCAATTTGAATTCAAATATCGATCATATCGGAAGTCAGTCGATCATACCAATAGTGGGCGCATTTTTCCTCTAGCATAAATTTCAGGGTGATTTAATCGTTGATCAGGGTGCCAGTCGAGAAATTGATATTCATATGTCGATCATATCGAGACCTGGTCGATTGAATCGAGACCGGACACAAACTGTCCAGTAAGCTTATAAGTAAATCTATACGATTTATCGATCCCATCGACACGGACTCCGATATTATCGATATGAAAATTTCGATGACATCGACTGTTCCTCGATCATATCTTTAGAACCTGAAATTCTTCAAGGCTTGTCTCTCTTATTTTCACCTGTCGATAGATCGATCCCGCCATCGATGGAATCGGAGTTCGAAATTCGATAACATCGATGTGAGTCTCGATCCCATCGACCAGTTGGCAAAAGGTTTCCAAAAGCGAAAATGACATTCGAGTTTGTATCATCGAGAGGTCAGTCGATACAATCGAGAGTATACGCTCGATCATATTGACTCTTGCTCGATGATATCGAACTCTATCATAAATGTGACCGTTTTATATCCGTTGGAACCTTTTGCCTATATATAGAGAGGTTAGTCTTTATTGCTGGTAGAGAAAGAAGAGAGTGCTTCTGAGTTTTTTAAACTTCATATCATTTACCTTAAGCCCTTTCTCTTAGGGAGTTCATCCTCCAATCCACCTTCATCATTGATATTCAATAGAGTGGATTGGAAAATGAACTTCTGCATTCAAGGATCCTCCATCTACTACCTTAATGGTAAATCATTAAGCTGGGATGCCTTAAATGCATAAATGATTGGAATCACTCTATCTTCTTAATAAGAAAATCTTTAGAGAGTGGAATTCCATCATAACCTTGACCCAACCTAAAGCCTAGTATAGGTACATCTTTTGTGTTGCGGATCAAGGGAGCTGAAGACTCTTCATCAATAAGAAGGAGATCTTCATCACTACGCTGAATGGGACTCATCAACTTATTTATAAGTATCTAGAGTCCAGAGGACACTTGTGATCATTCCTTTCTAAGATTGAGTCTTAAGTGTTGCTCACCCTTTGAGGTCCTCAAAGGAGGCCTCCGACGGGAGTGTACGTGCAGGGTGCGTTGTGTAGACCCTTACTCTGTGGAGAGCATAAACATATGGGTGCATTGTGTGGACCCTTTCTCTATGTGGGCATAAACATCTGGTTAGGAGTGCGCCAGCAAAACTCCAGGGTTTGAGGTGAACCGAGTAGAAACCTCTGTAAGGGTTGAAGGTGAACCTGATTTAAAACCTTAGGTTTGAGGTGAACCATGGGAAACCTCCTTAGTGAAATTCGGTACACTCAAGGGTTGAGTGTGGAAGCCGGGAGTGGAGTAGACAAGTAGTTGAACCACTATAAAAATGATTTTGTTTGTGATTGATTCTTGTGTTTGATCTTTTGTGTGACTATATTAACTACATTTATACTTGCTCACACTTCACACACAGTCACATCCATCATAGACTATAACTGCTCCATGATTATCATTTAAATAGTTTTGTGATTGGATCCTCTACCAGGCTTGGAAGCCAGTAGAGTTAATTTTGAGTAATCCTAATCTGTACTTTATGATAGGATTAGTGTGATAGGATTTTTAATAATTCATAAAAACCTTAACAAGTCCTATTCACCCCCCTCTAGGACATATTGGTATATTCCTACTTCAACTCAAGTGGTCTTCACCGCTATTTCAGTATACAGTGCGAGTAGCAACGTAGAAGGATGAGTTTTTTGAACTTGTAATGAAACCATAACCATATATTTGGTGGTGTATACAGCTACTACATACACTTGATGAAATTCAACTATATAGGTGTGGAGGTGGAGGCTACTTCCTATGAGAATCTAGTTAAATTCTCTAAAGAACTTATGATATCCAAGTAATAGTGTATGTTCGAAAAATACCGAACCGTAGAATCACTTTTAGAGAAAGAGTTGTACGAGTGACATGTACTTACGACTTATATTAAAATGATTCAGGTTCAAGAATATGGTGTCACCTGATTCCTGTAGACTTGTCTTGCTTACTTTAATGTTGGTCCAAGTTTATGGTGATATCGACATTATTGCACAACTATTACGCTTTAATTCAAAAGACTTTTATTTTGAAACATGTGGGGGATTGTTGTGTTTTGTTTCAAAAATTAATATTAAAATCAGAATTTCAAATATTTTAGTTTTCCTCCATATTTAAAATTTCTGTTGATTTTGAGTTGTTGGTTTTGTCCCATATTGGATTTAACAAAGAAAAATATCATGTATATAAGATATGCTTTTTGCCTTTTTGCATGAGCCTCATTTGGGGGCATATGAATTTGATTTTGTGAGGAGGGTTATGCTAATAGTTTTAATCTATTTCATTAACCACACACACACGCCGAGTCGAGTCGTTTCATGTCATGCCGTGCCGAGCTGAGTAGAGTCTAAGTCCAAGTTCGAGTTCGTGTTTGTGAGTGCGTGCGCGATGTGATAGGACGGGATGGGCTGGGATCGTGTACTAGTGCGGGTGTACTCGCGTGGGTCTATGTATGGGTTCACGCGAGACTTTATTTATGAGAGTGTACTTACACTTGCATCTTTTCATTTTAAATCAGAGAGATGTGTGCGTTTGGTTGGTAACACCTGTTGGGTTTAACCCAACGAATCTAACACTAGGGTGCTTAATACACTACTTCAGAGTCTATATAAAGACTTCCGATTCATATTTGACTATACGAAAATCATTTCCTATCTTATAAAACTCTCTCTGTATTCTGGTTTACGAATTTTTTATTGTTGAGTTCGTCGCTTAGCCAACTCAGCACTTTTGGGTTAAACTGTAAGTGCTTCGAGCATGCATATAGTGAGTGCATCACTGTGACCTGGTCATAGTCGTATCTTTGAGGTCGATTGCTATGGAAACGTGTTGCACTTGGGACGCTATCCAAGGAGAGCAAATTTGACTTCGAGTCAAGTGACTCACGTTACGCCTAGACTCAACTCAATAAGTCTCATTTCCTAATTTTATTTTATTTTTAATTTTTTTTAAAAACTTTTTGATTCTTTCTTTGTTCTTAATTTCTTAACATCCTATTTAATTCAACCAAATATTCCAATAGTGAATTCCATTTCCATAAGAGGATACTTAGCAGGCATCCAATGAATCCTTAACCATTATTATCTTGTAATATTTGAGTGCACAAATGCAAGACTTAGATATACCTTGCAGTGGTCCTGGCCCAGTCTACCATTTGGTGCGTGACCTGTAGCAATCAGCTAGGTCGGAAACCTAAGACTGAGTGTAAAAAGATATCTGCATAAGTCATCAATGAATGTGAAAGGTTCCACCAATCTGGTGGGTAGGACTGTCCTATCTCGCATTAAAAGGTAAGCTGTTCCACTTAATCTAATGGCCATCTTTGGCAAGGATTCAACTATACCTGGGTGTGAAACACTGACGTAGTAGTTGAACTGTGGGCAAATTTCATCGCCGAAATGGAAAATGATATAATCCCAACTGGGCCTATTTGCTTTGACTTTCCAAAAGGTTGTACGAGGACATTCAATTATGCTTTAATCTGAATTTGATGGTGATAAGTCCACCGGTAGCAAACTTTCATTCATGTTATTACACACGGGGGCGGGTTTCCTTCTTTTGGTTCGAGCACAGTGACAAATCTCCATTTCGGTAATTTCTTGGTCCACAAATTTCAGAAAAAAAATAAAATTAACTTGGATGTTTTTGCGGCCGGAAAAATTAGACCATTATACAAATTATTATCAATGGAGTACTTGCATTAGAAAATCTAAGGAAAGTTGGGTTCAGATGTTCAAGCAAGGCGTTGGCAGCTCGGTTCGGCCACACTATGATCTTTATATGTAATCCACTCTAACCATCGTGTGTGTCACTAGAGGTTAGGTCTAGGGCCTAAAAATCTACCCCGTCCATAGTTCAGTGAACCACATGATTGGAAATATCCTACATGGAAATGTTCACCCTCCACACTATTTCTTATGGTGTAGTCCACTGGAATGAAAACATTAGGTCTGATTTTTAGCACTGGGCATAAATTTTGGTTTAGAATTTAATGGTTGGAGTGGATTTCGTATAATCATCATCGTGGACCTTGTAAAATTCAAAGGCAGATGTCTCTCCCAACTATTTCCCTTGGTGTGGCATACATGAATCACATGTCAGCCTAACTTATTTTGTCCCCAGGACTAATATAAGATTACACGTCTAATTGTTAGAATGAATCTCACCTGCACATCTTGGTAGGCTCCATAAAAAATCAAGGGTGGACTTCCCTTAAAGTGACCTTCTTTTTATTAGAACCTGGCAAATCCAACCTATTAGACCACCGGTTATCGTCCACTTAGTGGATTATTTCAAACTCATTAATCGAATGCAACATCCCACCCATCCAATAGTTTGGCCCCACATTAAGGATCACCTATTGAAAACATCAACCCCATCAAACCATCCGTTGGCTTGACCATAGAAAATATTTTTTAACATTGATAGATAGCAAAATACAAGTGAGGTTCATGAGTAGATATGAATAATTTTTGCTCGAAGAAATTATCATGGTGATTCCAACATCTTGGATGTGTTGGATATTGCACGCATATTAAAGGTGGGAAGGTATTTTTTAGATGGATCATAATTTATGGTCCAAATGGTTGGACTTGAGACCTCTTTTTACAATATATCAGGGGAACTTTAGTAATAGTCGAGAGATGGTTGCCCACTATTAATTTTTTAAGGGGCCACCATAATGTATATGTAAAGTCCACTCGGATTATTAGATTTGTAATCCCATGTAAGGACTATGATGGAAAAAAATAGGCTGACCTGTGATTTTAGGTGGGCCACAACAAAAGAAATAGTTAGGATAGAGACATCCATTCTTGATTTTTTCAGGGGCAACCGTGATGATCATATAAAAACCACTCCAGCCATTACATTTGACACCAAAATTTAAGCATAAGGCTCCAAAATCAGATCTTTATGTGATTCAAGTGGGCCACACAAAGGGAAATACCATGAAGGGTGAACATTGCCTAGTATACTGTTTCCAATCACATGGTCCACCAAGATCATGGATGGAGTTGATTGGCCCTGAGCTCAACATGCGGTGATGCACATGGTGGTCAGAGTCAATTTCACATAAGCATTCCCATGGGGCACACATAAGATATTGACTCATTTATTGCATGTCCTAGCTCCGACTTCCGCTAAAAAAAAAAAAAAAAAAAAAAAAAAAAAAAAAAAAAAAGAAAAAAAAGAAGAAGAAGAAGAAGAAGAAAGGTACTGGGATAATCGCTATTTAAATTGTTGGGTGGCTTATTGAAAACGTTTTTTGGAAAAGAAACCAAGTTGTGAATATTCAATTATTGAGGTAGTAGTTTGTAAACTTTTCTTTACGGAAAAAATTCCTCGTGGTTTTTACTATTTTTAAACATTGGAACAAAAACATGATATTTTAAAATTTATCAATATTTTGAAATACTCGTGATAATATCATTGAGTGTTATTTTTTGGATATTTTCAAAACATCCGGCAACATTTGTGACACAGGTCCAAGTGAGAAGAAACAGAGTTGTGCAGGGCCCCATGGAGAGAGAGAAAAATGAGAAACACATAATACATCATTATTAAAAAGCTTAAGGAAAAGGACACATGCTATAGTCCAGAAATCAAAGAGACTTGTTCCAACAGCACCATCCTCGTTCCCATTTGAGGTGTGTAACGTTCTTCCTTACGTTTGGACATGCACGCGGCTACCAATTAAACAAGGATATCTGGTTCGCTTTCAGCTGCTTTATGAGATTGAAGTAAAAGGAAAATCGCACCTCGTATTCTTCTTGTTTTTCTTATTCTATCCTTCGCTGTCTCACCGTTGTTTTTAAATGAGGCCGGTTTTAATACAAGCTCTGTAGTTGTACCGTGGTTACATTCGTCTTTCTTTAAGAAAAGCAGTCTTCCCATAATCAACTTCGCAGAGCCACTCTAGCTAGCCCCATATACGAAGCTATAATAATGGGAGATACACCTCCCAAGGAAGGTCAAGAGGCGGACTGGGAAACTAGCTAAAGGCCACGGCTAATTTTCGAACAAACAGTTCCCAGCCGCCTGCCAAAGAGCAAGGGCGACAACTCTAAGAGAAGATTAAGGAGTTTAATAAGAAGTGTCTTCAAAATACCTTAGATTATGTGAAAGTGCACAAGGAAATGATCGTCATACCCATGAACCTCCGCCGTCATTCGTTGATCCAATACAAATCAAATGACACACAACATGATCTTATACACTACTAACTGGGCGATGAAAGAGTAACAGATCCTCAAGAGCTTCCTACTGGAAAAGGGTTCAAAGCAGAGGATTGGGAGAATCTTCGCTATGAGGTTCCTACTATTGTGTTACAACTGCATACGCCCTACCACTACCAAAAAAATGATCAAAGGCTACGGACTATGCTAGTTTTTAACTATGGATATAAACCATAGCAAGTTTGCTACAGATTAAAACCGTAGCTAAAAATAACCAAGCCGTAGCTAAAAGCTACATCCTCCACACGATCATACAACCTTTATAGCCCCATAAGGGACTCTACAAGGCCCATTAAAATGTGTGTACTCCATCTAATACGTCTATCCGTTTTTAAAGAGCATGTTAGGGCAAGTGCCCCAAAAAGGAAGTAGATTGAAAGCTCAAGTGGACCACACGGTAGGAAATAGTGGAGATTAATAGTACCATTGATCGATGGTGTGGTTCAATTAGACCTTCGATTTGGCTAGATGTTGAGGTCATTCCCTATAAAAAAAATTTTACAAAATTAATGGACGGAGTGGATATATTGATTGCGTCATGATGGACCCCACAAAGCCCTTGACAAGGCCATCCGTTTAGAGCCCGTCAAATGTGCGTACGTGGAGGGCTTGTTACGGATAACACAATGGATACGGTCAACTGGGGTTTTAGCTACGGTTTAAAACCATAACAGGACCGTAGCAGGTGGAAATGTGAAAAACTGTGAGACCTTTTTCTTTTCCCCCTCTCACGAGACATTTCAATTTCCGCCTCCACCCCTTTCTCTCTCACGAAACCTTCATACACCCGAAAAAAACACCTCATTCTCACATGTCCATCCTCTCTCTCTCTCTCTCTCTCTCTCTCTCTCTCTCTCTCTCTCTCTCTCTCTCTCTCTCGATCTCCTGTGCCCCTTTTCTCTCTCTCGATCTCCCCTCTCATAAACTCCTCTTCTCTCCCTAACCATCCCCTCTCACTCGATCTCACGAAGAGTTGCCTCTCTCACGCCATAATCTACGTCCATTTTAAGTATGCGAGAACGATTTTCTTTTTTTCCCTTTTAAATATTCATATTTCTGTCTTTTTTTTTTTTTTTTTATTTTAACGGAATTGGATTGGGGGTTTTTCTTGCAATGTGGTGTCTAATGAATCAATGAGCTTAATTTCATTAACAGAAAATGGTTAGGCATCCAATGGATAGGCTTATTCTGTGCAACAATGCCATTTAAGACCATTGATCAGTGGATCATCGCTATTGAATGGCCATGTCCCACCAATCAAACATATTAGAGACATTGCTCTGAGCTATTGGTGTCTTAGAACTAATGGTGGACCTAGAATGTTTGATTTTCTACATTTAGTGGAGAAATATTATGTATTTGGGTTATTTTTACTCTGTTTTTTGGCTATTGCTATTAAACTTCTCTAGGTGAACAAGGACCATTGCAGATTTTTGTTTTTTCTGTATGTCATCATCTAACTATGATCAGATGATGAGAGAGTCTTCCAACTTTTTTTTTTTGTTTTTTTTTTTTTGGTGGTGAAAGATGAAAAGAACGTTAGGATTGAAAGATGAAAAGAAATGGTGTTTGGTTAGGGGGACTGCTAGATTGTATGGGTGAACATAATGGTGTTCTAATGTCCCGATCAATGTTGCAAATGCCTAAAACCTTACTTCCTTGAGACCATGATTTCAACCATGTGTTGGGACCATGCTTCTCCACAAGAACAACAACAAATGCAGTAAGTAACTCTAACAAACCATGGGGTGGTATGGTTTCATTTTTAACAAACCAGGAATTTACAATGCATTCAAATTTCCACTTGCAGACGCCTGATGTTTATAAGGCTTCATGGAATCTGTTGAAGGTGAGCCTTTTTCTGGTGCCTGCATTTAGAAATTAGCATTTCACTCTTGAAATGTGTTGTTCTGGTATTGATGGTGAGCCTGTTGATGCTTATGTTATCTTTGCAGGACCTAACCAAGCAAACTGACATTGATAACTTCATAGTACAACAACTTGATGGAATAGTTAATGAGTGGGGCTGGTGCAAGCAGAAGGTATCATGGTTGTTCCTCAATTATGGATGTTTGTTGTATTAGTTTTGTGTTAATTTTGCATGTGATGTTGCAAAAATGTATCTGATACGATCTTGTTGTTGTGTTAATATGGTCAGCTTGGTGTTAATGCTATATTGGCAGTATCACTTGCTGTCTGTAAAGCAGGTGCTAGCGTGAAAAAGATCCAGGCGTAGGAACTGATTATCTTCTCTCCATTTGGTAGGTGCTCACTGATAACACTATGTGGTAGGGTGTTGCTTGTTTTATGCATCAGGATTCATCATTCCTATCTCTGTGGCAGATAGATGCGGAGAGTACAGTGGGGGGAGAAGCATTTTCTCAGAAAATGCCAACAATTCCTACTGTTGCTGATGTAGTCACCAGTACTCATCTGTTTGATGTACTTACAAATTCAACTGGAGGTCGGCTTTCTTTCTCTGTATGTGAGAAGTACCTTGTTGGATTAGAAAGGTTAGCATTCTTCAGTTGATAAGTTGTACTTGCTCATATCATGGTAGTAAAAAAGGGTACATAGTGGCTGTAATGGTTGTTATGTAATGGTAATGGTGAGATCCCTTATGTGATATGGGTTTGTAATGTCCATTCTTAAAAAATGGCCCATAATAGGCTTGTAAGTTGTAACACTCGTAACAGTTGTACGGGCCCATTACAGGCCAATATGAGCCTATAATGGTCCCATATTATGCTGATACATTTTCTTTTTAAAAAAAATTGAACTGTAATGGCTATTTTAGGGGTTGATAAGGAGGTTTCTGTCCATATTTCTCACCTTCATAGGTATTCTAAATGGCTCAATTGTCCCCTAATTTAAATGGGTTGTTGCATGGCCTATGCATCTTAATGTATCTGTCTTGTATATGTTTAGTAAGCACCCTATAGTGGGCTATTCTGCAAACTGCCTCTATTCTAACCTTTTTTTTTTTGAAAGATACCAGGCTGACTAGTTTTTTTGTGCCTAGAGGATCGAATGGGTGTTCATAGATAAGGGAAAACATGATGTATTTGCATGTGTTGACTCAAAGTTAGTTGTACCACTAATCAAGTTGGGTTGTCAGTGATATCGATCAAATGGGACTCCTTAATTCAAACAAATGGTTAAGAGAAGAAGAAAAAAAGAAAAAGATAAGAAAACTTGTTCTGCATTTTATTTTTCAAAACACCCTTGATAGGGAAGGAACATTTGGCACATCTGGCGCATGTGTGCATTGGCACGTTGGCACATGTTGGCCACTTGTGAATCACTGGTGTCACATGTGCACATTGGAACATGTGGGATGGTTGAAAGTTGAATGTGGCACATGTAGGTGGTTGAAGGTTGACAGTGGCACATGTGGCACATTGTCACATCTATTGTGGTACATGTGGCGGATATGATCCATGCGTGCAAAAAAACACATTGTAATGAATCGCTGCCCAAGTTTGTTATCCCACATTTCTTTAAAGGACAGACTATCCTCATATTTTGGTATAGTCTATCCTCAACACTGTGCAGAAATGGTGTTAACAAACTAAGGATAGAGCTAGTTATGCTATATACACTACACATGATTGAATTTCTGCTGCTTCTAACCAGACCTTGGCGAATCCTTGTATTGGTCTTGGTGGAATGTGTTTTGCACACTATGAAGCAAAATTTTCTATTCACACACTATGAAGAAAAATTCTTGGAAGTTCAATAAACTTGCAAAAATAGGAGAAGGTGGTATATTTTAATAGCTTGGTACCATTAGCCATTCGTGCCTATCTCTTCTGCTTTCTTGTTTTAATGACTTCTTGCTTCTTTCATTTGATAAAAAGAGGAGCCAAGCTCCATATAACTAGTTTAAGCCTCTGATGTTAATGATGCTAGAAAATGGTAATAAGAAAAGGTTAGACTGTTGAAATTTCAGTGTCCATAACTTCTTGGAAAACTACTGTTTTGTACTTATGATTTCCTTTCAAGTTGATGTTATGCGTTGTGAAACTAATTATATTGATGTAGCTTATACCCATTATATCTCACAGTTACAACAAAATGAGCTCAGTTCATCAACTGACTATTGGATTTGTGGATATATAAGATAGACATGGACACTCCAAGAACTGTCTACAAGATAGACAACAATAGCCCTAGTTCTGATGTAGCTGTTGAAACTGCTGCAGCCCTTGCAGCTGCTTCCTTGGTCTTCAGAAGACCTGATCCTTCCTACTCCAAACTTCTTCTCAATAGAGCTATCAGGGTAAAAATCCCCCCCAAAAGAACTGTTTCTTTCTTCATTGATTTTTTTTTCTCTGAGTATTTTCTTTTCTCCATTTTGAGTTTTTTTTTTCCTTAAATGGGTTGCAGGTCTTTGGTTTTGCTGATAAATACAGAGGTTCTTACAGAAATGGGTTGAAGCCATGTCTACCATTTTTACTGCTCTTATTCTGGCTATCAGGTTTGTTTTTTTCTTTATTTTTTATTGGAAACTTCTCTTTTATATAGATTTTTTTATTTTAAAAATCTCTAATTTTTCATTGTCTTTATTTGAACTGAAGGATGAGCTATTGTGGGGAGCTGCTCGGCTCCACAAAGCCACAAAAAAACCAGCTTATCTTAAATACATTCAGGTGAATGGTCAGACACTTGGAGTTGATGAAATTGACAATACCTTTGGTTGGGATAACAAACATGTTGGGGCAAGAATCTTAATTTCCAAGGTCTATTTTTTCTTTCTTTCTAATTTCCATCCCTTCTATTTTGATTTATTTTTTTTCAAAAAATAAGACATGGGTTTTAAGCTATCTGTTGTTTTTTTGCCATTTTCAGACATTTTTAGTTCAAAATGTGAAATCCCTCCATGATTACAAGGGCATGCAGATAACTTCATATGCTCTCTTATACACATATGACTGGCTTAGTCTGAGCTGAATTTAGTCATAGACTCCTTTATTATTGACTGGTTTAGTCAGAACTGAATTTAGTCTTATCTCTTGATCAATATTGCCTATGTTGGGCTCATGATCTTGATTGGGAACTGGTAGTTCAACTTCAATTGATTCAATTGAATCTTCAATGGTAGGTATTTCATATCCATAATCTAATGGATATTCTAGCACACTAGTGACATATGACAATTGTTGTGTTAATAGCTGAGTTATAGGGTCACATGTTTCCCAATCTTTTTCAAGTTTGGATTTTGTTATCCTTAAATCTTCATTTAAGGGAAACTGTAATTCTTACATTCTCAATTGGTGAGATATATAATATTCAACCCACCAAAAATAGAGTTCAAGAAAAATGAAGGGAATGTAGCTTACCTTGAAAGACAATTTCAGTGATAACCTAGTATCGGAGATGCGAAAAAAGAAGCACCATACGCAATCAGATCAGTTTAATGCCTGGGGTGGTACTAGTATGGGAGATGCAAAAAAGATGCACTAGACGCAAGAAGATCAGCCTAATGTTCACGGTGGCTGGGCCAGTAATAGTAATGGAGATGCGATAAAGCACCAGACACAGTCAGATCAGTCTAATGCATGGGGTGGCTGGAATAGTAAAAAAAGGAAACACAGGCAAGTGAATCTAAAAGACCAACAGTAGAGGAGTGTCCTGAATTTAATTCTTGGAATAGAACGGAAGTGTAAAAGAAGCATCCCATTCAATCTAATCAATCTACTCCCTGGGGAGGTTGGAAATCAAATGACGCAGGAAATGAGAGGATTGAAGATGCTAAATCCCAAGATGTAAATTGTTGGAACCAACCAAATGATTCATCTACCAAACCACATGTTTGGCATAAGGACAAGATGCATAGTCAATCTAATTCTGTCTGGGGTAGTCAGAGCCCAAAGGGTACCCATACGGAGAGATCTTCAGACATTGGTGGTTGGAATGAAGACAGAGGACAAGATGAGAAGCCGTTTTACCCAGTAACCTGCACCTGTGGGGCCTGATGGTCGGAATGCTAATGGGATTCTCACTGCCACTGGAAGACGCTTGGATCTATTCACATGTGAGGAAGAGAAAATTCTTAATGATGTTAAACCAATTTCGTTGTCGACAAAACGAATTTTGCATAATTCCAGCTACAATGACGGTGATCGGCTATCTGATGAAGATCAGTCCTGGGTACTCAATAATGTTTTTTAGCACCATCCTGACAAAGCAAAAAAAATGGGTGAAAAGATTGACTATGTCACGGTTGGTAAGCACGACAAATACCAAGGTACCAGGTGCTTTTTTACTGTCTCCACAAATGGTTTTAGAGCGGATTTCTCTTACCTCAAATGCCTGGAGAACTATGTCAAGGAGAAGTACCTTGATGGTGCTGAAGCCTTTAACCAAAAGTATTTCAAAAAGCGCTGCTCAGAGGGCATGAACCAGCAACAAACGGGCATAAACCAGCAGCAAACACAGTAGCTGTAGATCCAACCCCCTTGGGAAGATAGAACAATGAGTTTGTGTAGTGGGTTTTTTACTGCACATTGGTCATATGTATATATTTTTTGCCATCTGCCCTTCCCCAAATGTGGTTAACCTCTTGTTTGCCCCCTTTAACTACTGTATATATTAGTCATCCCTCTGATGAATGCACCACCCAATTTGGGAGCAGTTTGGCCATATGGCTAAGCAGTTGGCTTCCTTATGTTTAAACAGTTTTTTTTTTTTTTTTTTAAATAATTTATCAAATCATCTGAATTAGGAAAAATCACTTTAAAAGGCATATTTCAGTATTAAGTGTTGAAAAAAAGTTTTAATAAACGGACCGAACTTCTTGATCTGCGAGATGTTTACCATTATGATTATCAGGATCATTTCTTTCAATTTTAGAGAATGTGTTGCTCTCTTTCATTTGATTATTTGTAGATAGGCACCAAACAATGGGAAGTGACCAATGATCAAGGCAGCCATTGTGTCTAGTCCTCCGCAATCAGCAATTTGCTGACAGCCATTAGGATTCTCATTTGTTAGGTTCATTAGAACCTGCAAAGAGGAAAATAAATTAAAAGTTTTAAACTTTTGAGAATTCAATTTCATGCTCTACCATGACACACATATACTAAAGTGGGTCCCTGCTGAATTTAATAAATAAGGATATATAAGACGATAAAATAAATAGCCGAAAAAAAAAAAACCAGTAATCAGGAATTGGAGGTAAAACTAATAGGCGAACATTTTACTCTCATGTAACAGTCTCAGCTATAAAATGGAAGCATCTATCGAAATGTAGAGCAGACTGAAACTGAACTAGACTTGCAGTGGTTGACCATTGAGAGAGTTAGAAGGATCCTACAACTAAGGAAAAATACAACAGTGCAACCCGTTTATTTCAACTGTTACTGTTTATATGTTCTCAAATATTTCAACAGTACAGCCAGTTTACTGTAGATTAAGCCCAGTTTTGCTGCATGAAAGGTTATGGAGTCACATGAAAGGTTATTTACTAGTTAGCTTTGTATCCCTGCTAGGTCTGAAAATGAAAATATGCTATTTCTTCGAAAAATATGATCAACTTTGAAGGACTTTGTTAGCCCTCTTGAGAGGCTATGCATGCTGGCCTTCTTAAATGGTATCCCTCTTGAGAGGCTCTGCATGCCAATCATTGATCATACCCAATCATTAAGTGTTGAAGACCGAAATTCACAAATAAAAAATTGAGTTGAACTATGATGGAACTGTGAAGCATTTTGGACTCAATATCAAGTTATCTTGTGCTTGAATATTTTACAAGTTTGAGAGGAAGCTGAAAAATACTATTGATCAAATACATTTCAGCAGGTTTGCATACTTACCACCATCAATACATTGTTGGCACACCGCACGTGTATTGACCTGTATATGGGCTATTTTTTTTTCTCTCCCCCAATATGAAGACTTGGTAAAATTTAATATTGTAGATGTTTTAAAACCCAGTTTGAACTGTTGTCAGAGTCTGTTAGACCATTTGGACGAAAACCTGAAACTAAAATGGTTGTTGTCCCGATTGCAAATTCTCAGGCAATGACTGCCCACTAAGTGAGTTCATGCAACTCGTGTCCCTTCCTAGCATGAGCTTCATACTTTGTTTTCCCCATCATTCATCAAAATCATGAGCTTCCTTTAAAATGTTATAAATATTTCTATGTTCATGCATCAAGTGATATCAACGAATACTCATATAGATATGTTTTGTTTTAGTTTTGAAAATATATCATCATGTGGCTACTTTTGTAATCCAGTTATCTTGGCCATATTACATTCTAAATTTGATAATGCCTTTTAATGTTTACATAATTAATGTTTTACATTTCTCAATCCCTCAAATGTTTCTTTTAATTAAAACAACAGTGGAATGTGCACATTCTTCGTATAATAGATTCTGCACTTGTTGCCCATAGGAAATTTTTTATCTTGATGGATATTTGTTTTATCTATTGTTCGCTTTGGTTTTGAATAGAACTATGTTGTTGATAAAAAGAACACAAGCAATCAGTCACTGAGTGCTTCATCCATGGCCCTAAAAACCATTGCTAAAGATTTCATTTAGCTATAGATATAACCCACCACATGAGTTTAAGTGGTAATAAAGAATCATGCACCAGTTGTTAAATGTTATGAGCATTCCAAGTTCCTTAGGTGGATCAGATGCACTGCCATTGAATCATGTTTGAGATAACAATAGGGCTTCCCAATTTCTTATGGTGATTTTGGACCAGAAAAATGAGAAAACATCCCAGTTAATGGGAGCTCCGTTTCAGCTTTCAAAAACCAAATGTACTGAGCACACATCTGAAGCCCTGCCTAGTATCAATTATAGTTTTGGTGGTATAATGAGATTGCCAGAAGAGGACTTCCACGTAGCAGATTTCTTATCATTTAAAAGTATAATAATACTTGTGTGGTGAACTGTATACTATATAGCTTAAGGTGGTATTGTACAATTCTCAGATCAAGTATCTGTAAGGTACACTTGGGCCTTCAGTTTCTACAAATGTGTGCACATGGTTTAGTGATCCAAAATGCTAATGATGGGTAACACAGAGGATGGTCTATGGATTAGAAGTTTTGCGAAATGCAAGATCCTAGTTGTTGAGTCCATGGTCCTGTTTTGGCTTAATGTAGACAATTACTGTATTTCTTTTCTGATTATTTGCTGGAGACATATAGAAAGGTTAGAATCTTTAGATTCTATGAAATTTTTATGCAAACATCAAATGGATATAGAGTTATGCCTTCATAGGCTTGGTTGGATAGGAAATGTATCTATGATCTTTGAAGCTCACACCAATTTTCATTTGTGTAAATGTATCAAACAGAGAGTCTTGTTTTGTGCCAGTGATGAATGTCTCTGTACAAGACCCATGTCAGCAGGTGAATTGTGTAAATGTATCTTTGATCTTTGAAGCTCACACCAATTTTCATTTGTGTAAACGTATCAAACAAAGAGACTTGTTTTGTGCCAGTGATGAATGTCTCTGTACAAGACCCATGTCAGCAGGTGAATTGTAGCATCTAAGAAGGCTTCACTCTTCCTTTTTTTTTTTTTTTTTGTAAATGCATGGTTTGCTTCTCTATATTTAGAGTATTATTTTATAGTTAACCTCAACTGTTTGTACGAGGTAAGTATTCTATGAGAAAATATTGTGTGCTTTATCTGAAGACTTGAGTATGACTACTTCATCACAGAGAGGAGAGCCATTGTCCGCAGATAACGTTGTCAAAAATTGTGGTTTTGAATTTAATTAGGGTGTCAGAAGGAAAAGACAATCAGTAATAAAACTGCATATAAAGAAATCTACCTCCCATGAAGAAAGAGAAAAACATGGTTCATGTCTTGTTCTTTAGACCATGATTCATTTTTGCATCATTTTGTAAATGCTACGATTTCAAATCCCATTTTTGCATAAAAAATCAGGAAACAAAATCGTCTTAATTAGTTGAAAATTTACCCATGTATGAAAGCATTCACAATTAGTTAGTAATTCCTTAAAGTGTATAGAGTAGACCTTTCATTGTATCAAGTTGACTGGAAAAACATTGCTTTATATCAAGCTTGCAGTCATGCCAAGTACCATGAGGATCAGCAACAGCAGGTGCCAAAATGTTCTTTATCTAGAAATTTTGCTTTATATCAAGCTTGCAGTCATGCCAAGTGCCATGAGGATCAGCAACACCAAGTGCCAAAATGTTACTGATTATTCATATGCTTGTTGGGCTCCTTTTGGTTGATGAATTAGAAAATTAGAAACGAACTTTACTATAAAAAAGAGCTTTACTAATATAGCTTAGACACTTACCGTTTCATGTGTCGCTCAATGTCCTAGACACTTACCGTTTCTGAAAAGTGGGGAGGAAAAGATTGAAAACACGTGAATTTTGACTGTGTTTCCTTATTGTTTCTGAAATTTTGCTTGTGTTTCACCTACTACACTTTTTTTCCTCCTCACGTGGTTGATAATCTTGATGATTTTGTTTGACTTATAATGTTTTCGATCTGATGTGTAATCTGTATTCCAGTCGAGTAGACATGTCGGAAGGAGTGCTGCGAGCTCTTTCTTTGCAAGCATTAGGCCTGGTACTTGCCAATTCTGTAACATCGTTCAATACGTCGCTTTGCAATTTTATATAGCCTTCCTCTTACATCACAATTTAATCTTCACACTAGAGTTTATGGAGATTTAGTGCTGGCCCATTGTTCCTTCTTGTAGATATTGTCTAAGTATAAATACTCTTAGTTGATGTACTCTGATTTTTCACTTTTATGTTAGAATTCATGTTGAGTGGCCTGTTCATGCAAATTTTTGTCATGTTAAGACAAGTTTGCTGGACTAAATGCTGATTTAACTATTTATGACTTGATTACAAAAGAAAAGGAAAATCATCCAAACTAATCGGTTGGGTAGAGTATGCATATTCACTTTACAATTGTACATGTGGCATGTCATTAGCCCAGTCTAAATCATCCAAACTGCAAGTCTCAAAGTGCATATTTGATGAGCCTAAGATTAGAATAATCTTTTTTGTGAGTTTAGATGGTTGGATATATTTTATCTTTTCCAAAGAACCATCAAATGTTCCTATCATACCTTTTAATAAATTTGCATATAAGTCTTAGGCTCCATTTGGTCATCACATCAATCTTTATGAATATAATTTTTTTCTCAAACCAAATGGAGCTTAAGCCCTTTTTTAACTCCGCCAATGCAACTTCTTGCATTGTTGGTCCCAAGCCTGGGTAAAGGAGGAGGGAAAAGGGCGTCAAGATGAGTTGTGTCATTTTCTTCCATTTTATGTCTTTTGTGATAGTATTCAATTAAGTTTAAGTTTAATACACTCATAAAATGTTTCTTCATGGCAGCCTTACGTTGACTTAGCGAATAGCTATGGCACTGGGAAAATGTCAGAATTAGAGAGTTGTCTTGAGACAAACATGGAGAAGTTCAAAACTGTGAGTTCTCTATCTTGAATTATTTTTCCTTACTTTTTTGCCAAAGCTTGGTAATCAACATGTTGCTGAGCTTCTCTTTGTATAACCTGCCATAGTCATGTGAGATTTAGAGGGTTGCTTTCCGTTGCCAACATGTTAAGGCTTGTTTTCCTAAAGTTTATGTTTGCCACTTACCTAGGGCATTGTGCACTCTTAGTATTGATGGAAAAAATATCAATGCAAGAAGTGCCCCTTAGGGCCTGTTTAGTTGCCAGGGAATCCATTCCCTGGTTTTTATGTTTCCCGAGAATGGTAGAATTGGTATTTCTCTCCATTATTGTACACATTTAAGTTGTAAAATGAGGTCCTTGACATCTGATTTTATAATCCCCTTCAGTTTGCAGTATCCACTCTTTAGTTTGCCTTTACCTAGAAAACATGCCTATGTGATCGCTACAAGGAGTTCATATTACCAACTTTCAGTAGGTGAAAACGTTTTTCATGGGCGATGATGTGAACAAGCTTTGGTCCACATGAATAACTTCTGCATACAGTATTGTAGAGATGGCCCCCATATGATGTGTATCATGGAGATGCAGCTTGGTTAGTGACCCAATCAAAAATAAAATAACATTTGATCCCTTCAGTTGAGATCAGGGCTGAAGTTGGGAATTTAAGAGGGTCCAGTGTCTCATTGTTTTCTTGATTCATCTACCACCACTATACTAATTTCGATGTGATCTTTATTCTTTCTTCATGAACTGGAAGTGGGTATTTGGAATTATAGTTTTCTTCTTCTTTTTTTCCGACAGAGATTTGAATTTTAAATGTGTTGCTCTTTCCATGTGAATTTGATTTTCTTCTAACATCTTTCTTACTGTAGATGGGGTGTTAAGAAGCCTCAAATCATGGAAAATTTTATCACGATCTTGTCGAGTGCAGGTCTTGGGATGGCCATGTTCAATCTCAGTAAGATCATTGATATGCTCATCATGTTTAGTCTTAGTAAGATCATTGATATGCTCATCATGTTCAGTCTCAGTAAGGTCATTGATATGCTCATTCGACACAAGTGTCATCAAGAAATATGACAGTCCTAAACAAAGTAAGTTTGCTTATTCTATGTACTTGCTATGAATTTCTTAAATCTATATATGCTTTCTCATCACCGTGCCTTCTTTTCTTGCAGTTCTTGAAGAATTCTTTCATTTAAGACTTTAGTTCTATGTAAAGAGAAAGGTGAGCTTTGATCTAGGCCCCCCATTTTTTCTTTTTGGTAATTGAGAAGATGGTAGTATTGACTTGCTACTTTCATGCAGAAAGTAATGTTGGATAATCTTAAGAAGGAAGAAGCCCAGGTGGAGGAGGTGACAAGACAGACGAAGGGCAGGGCAGGAAAGCCTCTTGCTAAGGCTTCTAGACAAGTTAGAAAGAACCAAAGAAAGAACAACACCAAGAAAGCCAATGAAGCAGATACTGTTGTTGAATCTGTAGCATCAGTTAGTACTACAACTGAAACTGGTAGGCATCATTCTTTTCTGATGAATAAAAAGTCATCTTTGTCAGTAAGCCAGTGTTTAGACGTACACGCCAATTGACAGCATAGAAATTGAAACCCGATCGGCGTGTTTGGACGTACATGCCAATCGACAGCACAAAAATTGAAACCCGAAATGGGTGGATTGTTAGTTACCATTTTCTTCCCATCTTGAAGATTTCATTCATCTCAATGCATGTTATCTTTTTCTCTGCGTAGGACATGTTTCCAAGGGGGAAAAACCCAAAGGCAGGGGAGCTTCGAAGAAGGCTCCTGCTAGAAAGGTGTGCTTGCAAATCCTGAACTTCTTATTTCCCATGTATCTCCCTATTTTTGTGGACTCCTCATTGCCTTTTTGGTTTCGATCTTTCAGCAGAAAATGCCGACTGCCGTTGATAGTGAAGAGGAAGATGATGAGGTGCTCGAGCTGAAAGAATGAATGATGATGTGCTCGAGCTGAAAGAATGAATGATTGTGTTGAGATCAGGGCTGAAGTTGGAAATGAATGATTGTGTTTGATTGAATGAATGAATGATTGTGTTTGATTGATTGAATGAATGATTTAGTTATGAAGTATTTATCTATATCAGCTTATATGAGTTATCAGGGTGTACTACAGTGGTAAGAGTTGTCATTACTATTTAAATTTTTTATTAACAATAGGCATTAACTACAACTATTAACCGTAGCCCTTTAGTGAAAACCATAGCTCTTGCTAATTTTAGCCTTTTGCTACGGTTCGCCTTCTACTTTTCACAACAGATACAATCCGTAACGGTATATAAATTTAAAACTACGGACAATATCACTACGGATTTAATCCGTACCTATAGTTTTAATAGCTACGGCTATTACCCGTAGCCTTGTATCTGAAAACCGTAGTTGTTGTTAAATTAACCCTATTGCTACGGTTCTTGCTGAACTTTTAGCTACAGATATAATCCGTAGCTATAAGTACTTTAGGCTACAGAAGCTATGGCTACGGTTTTAATCCGTATCCATTTCTTCTTTGGCTACAGATAGAATCCGTAGCTATAGCTCTTTGACCTATGGCTATGGCATCAATGGCTACGGTCGTGCCACTGACGATAACCGCAGCCATAAGATTTTGGCTATGATTTTTATCCGTAGCCTTTGCCCCTTTTTTGGTAGTGTACCTTACTCACTTCTTTAAGTACAACAACACTTTTGCTCCACGAATTCTTTATGGGGCATAAAGGACTTCAAGATGCATGTCTTCTTATCTTTAGGTAACTATTATAGTGCATGGGCCCATGCTATACTCAAGAAGCATTCTGATGTCTTAATCAAGATTGATCTTTTGAATGTGATCGAGGCGATATTTGACCATTTTTGCAAGGAAACCACCATTTTGAAGGGCTTTTTAAAGTATTGGTGTCCCACAGCCAATTCCTTTCACCTGCCCCTTAGCAAAGTCAGCATTACTTTATGAGACCTCTACCACATGGTAGGCCTCCCCATGACGAGGCGATTCTTTAACGAATATATGCCCACTAATGAAGAGTTTGCATATTTTTCCCCAGCCCAATGCCGGCCAAAGGCTTCACAGATAAGCATTGAACTTTTTAGGGAGATGTCTAAATTTCCTGATATCTGAAAAATTCCACATC
This sequence comes from Magnolia kwangsiensis, assembly GCA_037074715.1. Classification (NCBI taxonomy): domain Eukaryota; kingdom Viridiplantae; phylum Streptophyta; class Magnoliopsida; order Magnoliales; family Magnoliaceae; genus Magnolia; species Magnolia kwangsiensis. The sequence continues at coordinate 80,215,208 of CM073578.1, forward strand.
TCACCTGCCTTATGCATTTCACCAAGGATCTGCAGTATGTGTATAGCTCCCTTACACACACACACACACACACACACACACACACACACACACACACACACACACACACACACACATTTTTATCACATTTTATTTTATCTACTAATTATACTATTTTCTGGTTACACAACTTTGCAGGGAATCATTCATAGGAGCTTGAAGGTCTTTGGCAAAGGATCTAAGGACCTGTTGAATACAACGCTTTCGATGAGCTGGACACTTTCTTGGCTTGTTGGTTAAGCTTGGTAGTGTTTTCTAGCTTGAAGTGGGTTGATGCCATCCGTCCCACCTTGTCTGTGGTCGCAGGGGCAATGATGTAAAAACAACCGATACTAGTAGATTTTCGATCATCCATGTTTCCAAACCAATCAGTATTTGAGTACCTTGTAATTGTTGAAAAAGTATTGAATGGGTAGATGCCAAAATTCATAGTCCCAACCACATACCCAATAATCCTTTCACAATACCCATATGTGATTCTTTAAGGTCAGCTTAAAATTGGGCATATGCTCTTGTACTAAATGCTATGTCAGGCTTGCTGGCAGTGAGATAAAAGTGGCTACCAATCACACTTCAGTACAGGTGTTGATTTAGACTTTTATCGAATATATCTTTCTATATTTTTAGTGTGGTGCTCATAGGCATATGATGAGTTTGACCAGACTCAAGGCCAAATCATTTTATTAATTCCTTTGCATACTTAGTCTGACTCACAAAAGTGCCATTTTCGAGTTTTTTTACATGTATTCCTAAGAAAACCATTCAACTCACCCACCATGCTCATTTTAAATTCTGACTGCATAAGTGTTCACATGTACACTAAGTGCAAGGTTGCAAAGTAGTAATAATGTTAGTGAGACCAAGGTTGAACCCACAAGGACTGAACACGTTGTGATTTTACAAAGTATTTAAGAATTAGAAGTAGAAATTAACTAAATATAAGATTTAAGAAGAATGTTGTAATAAAGTGAATTATCAAAATAATGGAGAACTTGAGTGCTAAGTATCCACTTACAATCATTTTAATGCCATCTCACTTGATTCAATCAATACTTCAACTGGAATCGAAGTCCTAATCTATCTAGTCAGATGATAGAGCGATTAAAACATCATAAACAAATTCAAAACAGATTCAAAATATTCATAGCAATAGTTTCGTATATAACAATCTTATTGAATTGATTGTAAAGAGTTTAAAGCATCTATTATGCCCTTAGTCAATGGTAGATCAAAGAATTCTATAGATCAAACAATCACAAAATAGAGAAGAAAGCATTCATGAAGTTCCTAAGCATCTACTATGCACGGAGTCAATGATAGATCAAAGTAATTCAAAAATACTCCTTTATTCAAACCATAAACTATAAAATATCCAACATTAAGATCATAAACTTGAATTAAAGTAAGAAAAGCATAAAAATAAACTACAAGTTTCACCTCTTAGCTCTAGCTAAAAGATCAGTTAACCATAGACATGATTAAATTAGAACTCTTAAAGAAAACCATGAAAAACTAACTAAAAGAACAAGACTGAAGAAGGAAAACTCCTTGAAACAACACTATTCATTGCACTACTCTTCGTACCTTAATTCATGCCCAGAAGAACTCAAAGGATCTCTTTATATAAGCTTTAATCGGATCGACTTTGAAACTCTTTCAAATTTACATAGTTTACGCAGCTTTGATGGGACTTTAGATGGCATCAAGGATCATGGCCGAGTTCAATTTGAATTTGGAGACTATCATAACTATTTGTGTAAATCCATCAATGAGATCACCCGACCTTCAATGGAATCTAACTGGCTTCGATGTCATTGAACATGTGCTCAATGAGATTAAAAAATGTGTCCGGCGAGCAAACTTTGAAATTCTAGATTTTTTTGATGTCATCGAATTGGCTTCGATGGCATCGAATTGTTTTTTGATAGGATTGAAGTGGTATTCTATTAGATAGAGAATTGCACCTATATGTCCAACAACCAAACTTGATTTTCTCTGATTTTTCGATGGGATTGAGCCTCCTTCAATGGCATCAAACACTTACCTTGATGGAATCGAAGCTGTTTTCAATTGCATCGAACTGTCAAGTTTAGATGTTCCAGATTTTTACACATTTCAATCTTGAATTTCTTTCTTTTTCACTTGGTTTCCTTTAAATATTGGACTCTTGAAATCTGCAATCTTGACCTCCAAGTATACAATCCTTTGGTAATTTTTGAGCATCAAATCCATGATTTTAGCATCCTTTTCATATTAAGCTCTTAAAATCACATTGCAAGACAAAACATGTATAAATAGATCGCTTAAGTGTTATCATATCCATAAAATGAAGAGATAACAAGGGGGAAATATGCAATATTTCACACTCAACATCTTGTGGGCAAACTGATGAGCCAACTCCTCACATGTGGAACCAAAGACTATATCATCCACATAAATCTAGGCTATAAGAATAGAACCCCCACTCTTCTGAACAAAAAGTGTTTTATCCAAACTACCCCTATAGAATTTATGTTTGATAAAAAAATTGAGTCAACCTTTTGTACCATGCACAAGGGACTTGTTTAAGACCATAAAGTGCTTTCCTTAATCTAAATTCCTGATGAGGATATTTCGGATCGATAAACCTCTTTGGTTGTTCTACATAGATTTCTTACTCAAGTACATCATTCAAGAAGGTACTTTTCACATCAATCTGAAATCATTTAAATTTTAAAGCACGTGCAATGGACATGAGGATCCTTATAGATTCAAGTCGCGCAATAGGGATACATGTCTTGTTAAAATCAATACCCTCAATTTGAGAGTAGTCCTATGCAACTTAGACTTGTTTCAAATAACATTTCCAGATTCATCTAATTTGTTATTGAAAATCAATTTGGTTCCAATTATATTAGTATTCTATGGCCTGGGTACTAAATGCCACACCTCATTTCTTTCGATTTATTATAACTCTTCTTTTATATCCTTTATTCAAAATTCATCTTGTAGATATTCATTCCCATTGCGGCCATGCCCTGGAATGACCAATCAAAGGGGAGTGCATGGTACGACCGGAGATCCGCAGATATGTATGGAGATCTCTCGATGAGTATAGTCAAGATGTATCGGGTGGTGTCATGTATCATTGAAGCAACAGAGAGGAGATCAGTTGAGCCTGTTCGATTGTATGAAATGTGACGCAATAGGAAGAAAAGGGAACAGAACGTGGGAAGCATCCAGAAGCCAAGTAGTGGAGAACGGTTATAGTAACCGTAAGAATGTGGGAAGGATCCAGAATGGTTGGATCAGAGATATAAATAGAGAAGGAATTCAGCAGGAAAAATTATCTCATACCAACCTAAACAAACCAAATCCATCTTTCAAATTATCCCATTAATTTACATTTCCTAGTGTAATTTTTCACTTTCTTTATCAAGCAAATTTACGTTTGTAGCGCAATCTTTACTTTCCAAGTATGTTAATTTACATTACTTAGCTTGAACTATAACAGTAATCCCGTTGCACGTAATCTTAGGTGTAATTCGAGTCTACATCGACATGCGAGGCTCAGTTCATCAATCAGAAAGGTGTTCTTTAGCTTCTCCTCACGACCAACTGTAAGAATTTCTTTCTTTTTCCATTTAATTTATATTGAAAAGTCCTTTCGTACGGAAGGCAACCGAGTAACCCATCATCAGAGGATGAACCCCACCCTCTAAATATCACTTGATCTAATTTACACATAGAAAGAGTGACTGAATAAGAGACCAATCTCTCCACATCTTGGTCATGAAATTGCGGTAGGACTGCTACTATTGAAGTATGGATATATGTCCAAATTCCTAGAGGGGTGTGAATAAGACATTTAAAACTTTAATCCTACTAAACTATAAATTCTACTAGTTTAGAATTAGTCAAGTAGGATTATCAAGAAGTCATTCAAATTCAGCTTCTAAGATAGTGAGAAATATAAGTGCTGCATTATATCAAACATGTATTGTGCATAATATAAACATTTCAACAATCAATAATGTGAGCAAGAGCAATCATCACAAACACAACAATATATAGTGCTTCGGCTACATTCCTACTCCACTCCTGGCTGATGCACTCTACCCTGGAGTGTGTCGGATTTCACTATCGATGATTTTAAATCAGGTTAACCATAAAACTTTACAACCTACACAAGGTTAACTAATGAGTCTACATAAGACAACCTTGGGTGCCTACATAAGGCAACTCACTATGCCTACACAAGGCAATACCGACACAAGGTAACAAGTCTTACACAAGGACACTACTAGGAGCCTACACAAGGCAAACTATGCCAAATAAGGCAACAATTCCTACACAAGGATAACGTATTCTCTCGTTGGAGCCTTGCGAAAGGTCTTAGTGAGTTTGTCAAATCAAACTCTGAATCCCAATCCTACATAAGGAAAGGGCTACAGACTCAACAAACTCTGTATACTTACAAGTAAGTGAATGAGCCACATTTTAGCATGTGTTGTTGAAGATCTTTTTGATGGTGAAGAGTCTTCAGATACATTGAATCACAACCACCTGTTGATGCTTTAATCAATGCTCTGAGGATATTGGTTTAGAGTTTAGTCTGATCTTCTCTAATATATTATTCTTCTTTGGCTGTTAGAGAAGATTCCCATGAGCTAAGCGTTCAAGTATTTCAACACAATGGTTCGCCATTAAAGAGTGTTGTTGAAAACTTAATGAATGTCAGAGTTCATGATTCAATCCAAGCAACAAAGATAGGAGAAATGCTTGTGCAAAGAATTGAATGATGAACTCTTATAGGAAAAAGGGTTTGAGGATGAAGGTATTAACTATTCCAATAACTCTCTCAAGCTCTTTTTAAAATTTTCTCATTTTGCCAAATAACAACCCAAGAGTCTATATAAAGAGGAATCCCAATGGTAAAAAAATGAACAAAAATTTGCTCTTGTTGATGCCATCGATATATGCACTAAAGTTTTTCAAATAGGCGTGGGGCAGATTTTGTCCAATGCCATCGAGCATTCTTTGATGCTATCGAAGAGGTCTTCGATGTCATTGAGACATACTTCGATTCCATCGAGATTTTCTCTGCAAGGATCTCTTTGGTTACTGGACAGATTTGTCCCCTTTTCGATGTAATCGAACAAACCTTCGATGACATCAAAATTTGAATTTTGATGTCATCGAACTGTCTTCAAAACAATCAAAAATATTGAATTTTCCTAGAAAGCTTGCTAGACAATTTTGTCCTTATATCGATGCAATCGAACGAGCTTCAATGCCATTAATGACTTACTCTCGATTGTATGGAAGTTTGATTGCATCGAGGAACACTTAAAGTATTTTAGACATGGAGGGAATAAGCCAAAGGTTGATTCAGTCGAAGTGGGCTCGATGTCATTGAAACATAAGTTTCGATGTAATCGACAATACCCATCATTTTTTAGTTTTTTGTTGCACTATTTGGGCTTGATTTCGATGCAATTGAACCATGTTCGAAGCTATCAAAATTATCCTCGATTGCATATCGATGCAATCATTAGGACATTGAGTTTACCAATATTAGCTCATTTTTTCTCCAATACTCAAAGTGTAAAAGCCAAGCTTACCGGAGGATATCCAAAAGCAGTTGTGGGTAAGTTAGGTTCTTTTTATTTTGGGGCATATACCTGATTAGAGTTTTTTTTTTTTTTTTGGTAGATGAGGCTCACTTTACCTTTTAAGGTCATTTGTATATCTTCATCTTGTTAATTCTTAAATTTGTGATCTTCAATCTGGGGCTCACTTTGATGAACAGACTTATCATTCATGTATATTGTACTTTCAATCTCCCCCTTTGTCAATTACGTGACAAAACAATTAATAAACCCTAGATATTACATACAACTTAAGATATTACAGATTTTCCTATTTATAAATCAATTATAAACTTAATATTGACTTGAGTTGCATGCAACTCCCCCTTTGTTCATACTCCCCCTAACTTCTTGCGTTTTAAGATTTGTAAATAGAAACCACACACAATTGGTGGGAGTATGGTTCTCCCCCTATTTGTTAGTCATTGCCAAAGGGTTAGTAATATAAGAAATATGCTAAAAGAATTGAAGGTTGGAATTTTAACAGTCATATTGGAAGATAGGGAATATGTTCACATAAGTTCATATGGTAATGGAATGTAGATTTAGAACATGATGTGATGGGGAAATGACATGTGTGCGTGTGTGTGTATTGAAGAGATTAACATCAATATAGAAAAATCATCTACTAGCATTAACACACAAAAGAATTATATCATCATTCATCTAACAAAAAGTTACCCCAAACTTAGGTAGTGATATCCATAACCCATAAGCCCTTATGGGCACATATATCTAGAAAATAACCCCAGCTATGAGGAAAAAGCATAATCCAGAAGCCATGATGGGTATAAACAGTAAAAATAAATCCCCAAACATCTGAGATATGGATGTTTACATAGGAGTTAATCAGATGAACCAGAATATTCAAAAAGATATTCAATGTTGTCGGATAGAACTTTGGGTTAGTTGGAGCACCCATATATAGATCATGGCGACTTAGAGCTCCACAATGTGTTATGCATTATGTTGTAGAGATTCGAGTCTTAGTTCAATATCGAAGAGTTGGCTTTCACATTGAGTAACATGCTCTTCAATGCTTGTTGGCCATTTAGAATGTGCCTGATGAGATCATTTTGGTGTAGAAAATTGTGAATGCCTACCAAGTCCGAGCTTTATGGGAGCATAGGGGTCTAACATGAGTCTTTGGCAGTCGGTACGACAATGTGCTGATCATCATCTCCTTTTAGGTGGTCATCATGTCCAGGAATGCCAAAGACAGGTTATCAGTAAATTTGAGGCTTAGAATGGTTTCTTGATTGAACCGAGCAATCGAACAAGATGGACCATATGTAGGTGGCAGCCCTATGAATCGTGATAATTTACAAATAAGACTTGGGAATGGTAGGGTTGCATGATGTGTTCCCATGCTGACAAGGATTAGTTGAGTTAAGGCTAGAGTGGATAAACATACTGGAATTCCTTGATTGATATCATATAGTATATTGATCACATATGGGGAGAGCACATTCCTAGTAACTTCACATGGATACACATTTATGCTGAGAATGTTGTGAAGAACTTGGAATGCCGGGTCCAGATGCATAGAGTGAAGAGAGTTCTTATTTCTGGGAATGGTGGAACCATTGCACAAAGACTGGGTTATTTCTCCTCAAACTCCCAGGGAGTTCATATTTTTAGCAGTTATTAGTATACCTATGACTTCTACTCCAAAGAGATGACCCATCATCACTGGAGTGATCTGTTTGGTCATTTTCTTAAATGTGATGCTTATGGATGGGGGATTTTCACAAACAGTGTTTCAGGATCCAAGAAATTAATGTATATGATCATATTACGATTCATCACCTAGATTTAGTATGTTGTAACACCTAATCATTCTTAAAAGATCCACAGCCTCATAGGGTTTGATACATGGAGGATCCACAACCCTTTCAAAAATTGTTTCTTTTCCTTGAGATTTGTCTTTGGAAGGTGAAGAAATGGAGATATGATCACGTAGCTTTGTTCTCTTTCCTTTGATGAAATCTCTTATTGCAATGGACTTACCTATATTTTGCCATAGAACTGGATGTTCTAAGAAAGACACCTATAAGATGGAAACCCAAAAAAATAAAAAATAAAAAATCCCCAAAATGACTTCAACGAACCCTGTAAAAACTATCCAATCGAATAAGAATGAGAGTGGATACTGTAAATGGGAAGTCTTAACAACTTGGAGCAATGATGGAGGTGAGTAAATAAGTGAAAAGCAATTACCGGAGCTCCATGATGAGTGGGGAGATGAATAGGAGCAGGAAGAAGGTGAAAATGAAAAATTCCGCCTACGCCATATATATAGACCGCGATACTTCGATGCCATCGAAGTATGTTTGATACCATCAAAGAATGAACTTCAAGTTTATCAGAACCCTTTCAATGTCATTAAAAAGTGTCTAGCTAGGTCAGTGTAAGCCCCGTATCTAAGTCCGTACCATTCCGTAATCTTCCGCGATCTTTCCGGTCGAATTTCGGCAACCTTTGACCCTTAACCGGTATTTTTGCGCGACCCTGATTCACACGCCGTCAACCCGAGTTGACTTGACCCAAGACTTGTACCATAGAGACCGCACCGTCGCTGCAATTTTGATGCCGTGACTCGCACACCGAGGCGATACCCTGGTCAGGAGATGTGGGCCAGTGTTCGGTACAAGGAAAATGCAGTGCGTTGCAAAACCCAAGAGAATCTCCACGACTTGTCACATCAATCCATCAATCCATCAATCTCAACATATCAAGTACATGTCAAGTACACATTACCTCACACCCATCCCTAAGCAACCTCCAAAGTTAAAAGTTTTCTTACACCACCCATACCTTTTTTACACCAAAAACCCCAAAGTAAAAAAGGCTCTTACACACCCATCCCTCTCTCTCCCATCCATCACTCCATCACCCATCATTCTCTCTCTCCCTTTCCAAGTCTCTCTCTCTCATTTTCAAGCTCATTTCCAAGCAAGAGAAGCCTCACACCTTTAAGCCCCTCCCCATATCTTCCAAGCAGCAAATGTGACCCACCTTTCCTACCCCTTCATCTCTCATCTGAACCATCCAAACCTCATCTCCTTCGTTGGAATCGAAGCTAAGGAGCTAAGGAAGCCAAGGGAGCAAGAAGATCAAGCGTTGGGTGATTTGATAGAGTAGTTTTCATATTTTTAAGATGGGCCAAGTGAGGCCAACCGATCAATGGTTTGGATCTCGCTTGGGACACTAAGATGTGGCCGATGGCCCACTTTGATCATCATGGTCATTCCATGATGGGGCCATTCTCAATGGACCTTATCATGATATTTATTTTTCTTGTATACCTAGGGTCATCTAGACCATCTATTTTAGTGGAGAAGGGATCTCCACCATTGGATTTTGATTTAATGGGCCCATGTGTAATGGGACCCACTTGATGTATGATTGGTTGCAAGGGAGGGCCCATAGTGTCGGGGTCCCTTCATCACGCGTGTCCCACTCTCTATCTCTCTCTCCCTCTCTATTTCATTTTTTTTTATGATGATATGGTTATATGGCCCACTTGGACGGACCCCACCTTGTATATGTGTTATATTTACACCATCTACCATTTGGTGGCCACCTAAGTAGGGCCCACCTCAATGCATGTGTCATGCCCAAACTGTACAGTGTCTGAGACGCTGAACGTGGACTGGGAAGACACAAATATTAGCTTGTTTCCAAGCTTGTGGGGTGACCCACTCATATAGGCCTCACCTTGATGTATGTATTCAATCCACGCCGTCCATCCTTTTCCTTAGACCATTTTAAACGTTGACCTGAAAAATGGGGCCAATTCGAGGTGCTGGAGGACCACAGTATAGCAAATAGTGTGTCTACCATTAAAATCTACCCTGAAATTTTGATGTGCCAAAAATATATTGAATATTGGACTCGTTGGGTCTGTCTTGAGTAGTAAAGACCAATGATTGGGGTGGATTTACATGATGCGGGCTGCACACCTGAAAAATCACAAGAAAATGCGATTTCATATATATATATATATATATATATATATATATATATATATATATATATATATATATATATATATATATATATATATATTAAGCAGCAGACGCTGCTGCAGACGGTGCAGACAGCGCCTGTTGCCTACTGGCGGGTGGACGGACGGACGTGCCAAGAACCCACGGCCCCAGCCGTGGGCCCCACCATGATGCTTATTTGTCATCCAAACCGTGCATGTTGTGGGCCCTTTCCAGGGTGGTGGGCCCTCCAAGAATCAGCCTCATCCCAAGCTCTAGTGGCCCACATCATAGGAAATAGTGGTGATTAATGTCTGCCATTGAAACCTTTTGTGGCCCAGAAGTTTTGGATTCAATATGAAATTTGATTTTACCCTTCGTCCAGGCCCCTGTGGCCGTATGAATAGATTGGATGGCAAGAAAACATTAAAGTGGCCCCACGTGGGACCCACAATGATGTATGTGTTTTATTCACACCGTCCACAATGGATGGTGGAACCCACCATTGTTGCATGTGTTTCCACCACACCGTCCAAGGATGGATGGTGGGACCCCATTGTTGCATGTGTTCTCTCCATGTTGTCCATTTATACGGGACCCACCATGATGCATGAGTTGCACCCAAGTCCATCCATCCATTTTAAAAGCTCATTTTATATTATGAGTTAAAGAATGAGCCATATGTATGGTCCAAGTGGACCCCACCTTGGTTTGTGTTGTGAGGCCCATCTTGATTTTATATGTGGTAGTCCATTGGGGCCCACTTTGATACGGATGTAAGGCCCATGTTATGGGGCCCATTCGATGTATTTATGGCCCATGGTTGAGGCCCACGTTGATATATATGTAAGGCCCATGAGTTGAGGCCCATTTGATGTATTAGGGGCCCATGGGTTAGGGCCCATTGAGATGTATTATGGCCTATGGGTTAAGGCCCATTTGATGTACATATGGGGCCCAATGGGTGTGGCCCATTTGATACACATAAAGCCCATGTGATTAGGCCCGTTTGATGTATTCTAAGGCTCACGGGTTATGACCCATTGCAATGTACATAAGGCCATTGGTGCGGCCCATTGATGTGGCCCACTTGATGAACATAAGGCCCATATGATATGGCCCATTGATGTATTGAAGGCCCAATGGGATGTACCTAAGGTCCATTGCAATGTGTGATCCCAACATGGTTTATGTAATGATGTTTATGACGGTCGTGCCTTGGGAGCAATATTGGTTTGACGTCCACATTGTAAGAATAATGTTGGTTAAATGTCCGCATTAAAATTCTCCCTATGGCTCATTTTAGGCCCATACTTGTAAGCCGTCTAGGCCCATCTTCGTTATGAACAACATCCATCACCGTATAACATGTTTAGTATAGTTCCATGATTCATGATCATATGCATCATATGTATGCTTGATATGAGAAGTGACTAATCATAGCATATGCCTTCGGGCAGATTTTCTAGGGGCTCCTGGTTAGGCGGTGTTGCCCCACATGAGTGCATGATACTCGCAAGATTACTGCATGACTAAATAGTGTGATTCATGCATTTCGTATTGTATGACATGGTTACTGTATGCCCTAGCAACATCAGCGCTGTACCCTTTACAAGTGTATCGTGGTTGACAGGATTAGATACCGAAAATCTTATTCTACATGGAGTGCTATAGATATCCCTGGGTGAAAGTCCCTAAACCCTTATGGTACCAAGCGGTTGCTCCAACATCTAGACCGAGTGGGTACAGGAGCATCGAGTGCTGATTATCAGGAGGCCGTAATTTTTACTATGTCGTGGTCGGTTGAAAGGGGGTGTGGCCTTACCCGCCCCAGAGTAGGGGGCAAAGCTAGGCTGAGTTTGACCAGCTCGAGGAATGGGTCCGCTATCGAAGAGTCGATCTCGATATTGACAGACAGATAGTTAGGTCTCTTTCACTTACCTTATTGCACGCGATAGGGCAGCGATCTGGTTTAGAGTGTAGTAGACCCCAGTGATATCCCAGATTTGAGCTGTATTGATATGTGAACTTAGATGAAGATTGTATGATTGACTTGCATCTTGCATCGCATAGCCCTGGTATGGCCGACATCATTCATGCCTTGCATCGCATAGCCTTGGTACGACTAATGGTATTCATGGATCCATCAGCATATTCCGCATTACTTTGATATTACATGATCATATTACTACCTTGTTCAAACACTTTCACTACCCTCTAAGCTTTTATAAGCTTATGCATGACAGTTGCATGCAGGTGACGTTGGATCATAGCAGTGCTGAGGCAAGAGCTTATATCAAATTAGCTTAGAGCTTTTATCTATCGTCATTGTATTTCCCTTTATGCTCACTGTACTTGTAAACTTTTTTATCATAGTGAAAATGTAATGAAGTTTTTGGTTGTTGTTTGTGGGTTATGCCTTTGGTTGTGCTTATCATGAAACAAACTGATGTTGAAAATCCTCCTCGTAGCATCTCAGGATTGGAACTTGGCGAATGGACGCTGGGAGCCAAGAATGGAGTTCTACGGATGCTGTCGGCGCCAGATTCGGTGATCGAAAATTTTGTGAGCCCGATTTCTGAGTTTGGGGCGTGACAGTCAGTGAGGTATGGTGAATTTTTGATGTCATTGATGTACTTTCGATGCCATTGAGCACCATTTAATGCCATCGAATACTTGTTCAATGCCATTGAAATAGTCTTTTTAGATAAGATTTACCAGTTCAGTATGCATTGACCTATTTTCTGGGATGTACATATACTTTTATCAATCAATTGACATTTGTACACCCAATCAAAATTTAGAAAACAGATTTTTTATTTTTTTTAAACACATACACATGTTCAAAAAAAGAGATGAGGCCATACATCCTTAGATATTACAGTTAGTGCAAGTGGACCATAAACCAGTTTAGATTGTATATTCTCAATTAGATGATCAAAAGTATGCATCAAGCACAGGTTGTTCCATGATGGTGAAAAATTTTGGTCCAAGAGGTATCAGAATATCCAATAATGATTGTAGGTGTTAATTCTTAAAAATAAAAATAAAAATGGTATGATACCCAACACATGAGACTCAAATGGATGAATGGAATGGTTATTAGGTTTTCCTATAATGCATGATTCACATTAATCTCCATATTAGTGAAAGGACATTAGTCATGTTGTTGGTTATTAATAATTATATTGACAATTACTTGTGCAAAAATATTATATTCATTTACTTATGTATTCCAAAATTTTGCACATATCCTTGAGTAACATGATAGATTGTTTTTTAGCTCCTTGACTAACATCTTTAGTTAATTCAGACTTAAGAGTTTTTCCTTGCTCACTCATTCTTGATGTAGCTCCCTTATGATGTGACTGACCCATTATCAATTTTAAAGAGTTATCATAAAAATGGGTCATGGTCACCAGTTGTTTCACTTGGAGCAATCACTACAAGTGCTCGAGTTAAATTTAGCATGACTCATAGGGAAATTGTTTTTATTTGATATCACCCACTTGGTAACCACTTTCTTTGAGCTTGATGTTTCATTTTCCTTTTTAAAGTAGGTATCCATGGGTGCATTGAATTCTCTAGGTAACTGATTTAGATATTCTTGCTTTGGAGAATTCCTTGATTTTTACATTAATTCTCCGGTTGGATTGGATTTACATATATATCTTAAACCAAAAGTGGAGTGGGGGCTATCTAAGTGCAAGACATTCAAATTTGTAGTGCCCCATCTCTCTGCACGAATGACAAAAGGAGCTAACTTATTTTTTACTATTTGAAGCAGTTGATTTGATCATCATAGGTGGTGTAGGGGAAGAGTTAGATTTATCTGTTTCATACCCTATACCTCTCATATTCTTAGAGTTCTTACCCAAGCCTAGAAGTCTTTCTAACTTTTCATTACTTTGAGTAAACTTATGACTAAGTTCTGTTGTGTGATCGAACTTTTCTACATCTAGTCTTAGATTTTTCTTTTCCCTTTTCAGTTTCTCAATTTCTAATTCTAGATGATCAAATTTTTTATTAGTTTTTTAATCATAAGACCATCATCAACAGCTTCTCTTTCAAGCTTGTCATTCTTAACGTAATACTCATTTATCTCATCATTTTCCTTTAGACTGGGGATGGCTCTAGTCGTGATGGCCATGAGTATTTTTAATGACTTTTGGTCTCTTTCACTTTTAGACTCATTAGTTTTTGAGTTGGAGTCATCAGTGTCATCCCATGTGGCTGCCATAGCTTTTCCCTTTGATTTCTATGTAGGACATTCCATGGATATGTGACCATACTTCTGGCAGTTGTAACATTGGGGTTTTTTAGAATGTTGAAAGGTTCACCTATTTGGTGCTTCTAGTTCGATGGTTTCCCTTTGTTGTTGTATGTTCTTCCACAGTTCTTGTTGAAGAATCTTTTGAACCATTTGGCCAAAAGAGCCACTTCCTCATCAACATTTTCATTCTCACTTTCTTCTTCCTCTACGGGTGTTATGGATTTAGAGGCTTTGAGAATATTGGTTTTGAATTTTGTGGGTGTTTTAAAAAGTAGTTCAAAGGTTTATAGAGAACCCACCAGTTCCTCTACTTTCATTTCATCAATATTTATATGTAACGTCCCAAACATTTCAACACCCGAGTATTGAAATTTCTCGAGTGTTACCATGAAATTTAATGTAGTATATATGTGTGTACGATACCAATCTGGCAATCGTAACACTACATCCATTCTCCAACACGAATTGGACAATTGGGAATGATCTCCTCCCATAGATTAAAGTCATCCATCTGTTGGTTTGAGGTATGAACCATCGCACCACTATAACACCATTACTAAGGGCCTAAATTATGGGGAATCAGATCATGTTAATGATCACATGATGGTCTATTTGAACAAGCAAATCGTGCATATTTACCTTCAGGACCTAAGACAACAAATCCACATGTTAGGAGTTTTCTTTGCTCACAGAGTAAGTTAATTGAACCATCCATCCTAAGTTTCAGGCTGGATTGACAAATCCATCGCTTCATTTAGCTCTAAAATAGATATACATCACTTAACCATTACGAGTAGGCTTCTTGATTCTAAACTTATCAATGGTTTTCACTTAAACTAGGCCTAGAAGCCTAGGGATCATCAATGATCACATTTAGTAATGATTTGACTATTAGATCTCCACAAATCATAAAATTAACCCCAATATTTAGAAATTATGGCCCACCTAAGCATAGGACCTACCTAATCTGTGGCCCACTTGGATCTGTGGAAGCTGATAAACAAATCAGATTTGGTGAGAACATCACCGTGGACCCCACCTGTGATGCATGCGCACAACCTACATGTGCTTCTACGGAGCACCAAAATCGCTAAACCGATCAAATAGTGTTTGACCCGAGATATTGCAAGGGGGAATTGACCATACTAACCTCGAAGTTTGGGAAAATTACCTAGAAAGCTACAACATTTCATATATCCTAAGAGTGGCCTTCTGACATGTTTTGGATATATTTTCAGGTGAAAATGCCCCTGTCTTTGGTTCAGAAGTCGTACAGTCCTGGAATGAATAAGAAGTTACCTTATTTTACAAAACTTGAGAAAGTGACGAATTGGCTACTCCCCGTACCACCAGCTAATGGCTAGTGCTCGGTGGTTTGTGTGCCCCATCACCATGTATGTGTTGCATCCATGCCTTCCATATACTTTTATGGATCATTTTATGGTATGATTCCAAAATTTAGTATATACTAATCTCAAGTTGACCACATTATAGGAAACAGTGATGAATGAGTGTCGTATACCATTAAAAACTTTTTAGGGGGCCATAAAAGTTCTTAATCAAGATGATCTTTGTTTCTTCCCTTCATCTATGTTTGTACGACCTAATCAATAGATTGGATGCCAAATAAACAGTACTGTGGGCCTTCGGAGGATTTTATGGTGGATATCTGTGTGCATAGTCAATCAGCCTCCCTCTTTAGCATTGATGTGTTTGACTGTTCTAACGTCTAGGTGGCACGTATATCATACTATTATTTATATGAGATTCATTCCATCCATCTCATAAGGAATCAATTTTTCACCGTGTATCCTAAATTTCATTTAAATATAATAGTCATTTGTATCATATCATAGGAAAAAGTGTGAAATCACTTATAAGGGTCGTGGTTATTGTGATATATGGGCCGTGGTTGTCATGTTACATGGGTCGTGGTTGTCTTCATTTTATAGGCCTTGGCCCTATAATGAGAACTATGACCCATATAACATGATAACTACGACCCATTTAACATAACAACCACGACCCATATAACATGACAACCACAACCTATATAAACATAACAACCATGACCCATGAAAACTATGATCCATTATAGCCACGACCCATATCACATGATAACCACATTATAACTACGATCCCTAACACCACGACCTAGATAACATAACAACTACGACCCATATAACATGACAACCACAACCCATGTATTATGCCATCCATAATCCATGTCGTCCATCCTTTTTTCCATCCCTAATTCATGCCACCCATCCATGCCGTCCATAATTCATGCTATCCATAATCACAACCACGACCCATATCACATGATAACCATGACCCATATCATATGAGAACTACGATCCATGACACCACGACCCATATAACATAACAACTATGACACATATAACATGACAACCATGACCCATGGATTATGCCATCCATAATTCATGCCGCCCATCCTCTTTGCCATCCATAATTCATGTCACCCATCCACACCATCCATAATCACAACCACGACCTATATAACATAACAACCATGACCCATATCACATGAAAACTACAATCAATGACACCATGACCCATATAACATAACAACTACAGCCCATATAACATGACAACCACGACCCATGGATTATGCCATCCATATTTCATGCTGCCCATCCTTTTTGCCATCCATAATTCATGCCACCCATCCATGCCATCCATAATTCATGTTGTCCATATAACATGACAACTCATATTCAAAAAATGCCAAGCTAGCTATGGTACAGAAGGGCACATTACTTTCTAACTTCGATGGACAGTAAGGATCTTATGTGCATGTATGATACAATCTGGGAGCATGAAATGAGAACCATGACCCTTATAACATAACAACCACGACCCATGCAACATGGAAACTACGACCCATGCAAGCCACGACCCATGTAACCTGAGAACCATGGCCTATGTAACATAATAACTACAACCCATACAACATGGCAACTACAACCCATAAAACATGAGAACCATGACCCATTAACCTGATGCAATCTGGGAGCAGGAAATGAGAACCACGACCCATATAACATGACAACTAGGAGAGTAATGGTTGTAATGTGATATGGGTTGTGGTTGTTATTCCATTTTCCCCTGATCCATGATCCAACGTTGGATGACAACCACAATCTAATGTAGATAAAAACCATGATCCAATGTGCATGTTAACCACGATCACATAACAAGGTCGTGGTTTTCATACACACTAAACCACGACCCCATGTGTATGATTGAAAGGGCCTAGCTATATGCCCTAGAGGGGGGGGGGGGGGGGGGGTGAATAGGGCTATGCCAAATAAAACTTATAACAATGGAATAATAAAATAAAATAATCCACAATGCTGAATTAAAAAGAAACCTCAATAAACTAGTATTGAAAGGTTGATACTAATTCAGTTTTAAGGACAACCTTACACCAAAAACCAAAGGCTTATGGTAGGACAATCTTATTTCTAGAACATCCTTTGTATCAAAAACTCAAACCGAGAGGAATAAATAAAGAAAGAAAATAACTTGCAGGAAATTAAACCTAAGTTATTACAACATTCCCCACACAGGCTTGAAATAAAATGATTACAACATTCAACCACAGATACAATCCACAAAACTGAATGAATAAAGGAATGAAGAAATAAAACACATCCACAACACAAAGATATATAGTGGTTCACCTATGTGTACACCAACTGTTATCCAACAGCCACACAGAATGCTACTCCACTCCTAATATCCTCACACAGGGGATATTAGCATGCACTATCAAAATAGGTTTCATAGGTTCACCTAAAACCTTCACAATTGTGTCTTTTTATAACGGGCTAACACAATCCAAAAATCCACACAATCTGAGTTTTCTGGCTCTCCTCAGATAGCCAAAACAATGAGATTTTTCTGAAAAATCTCAAACAAAACCTAAGAATGTAAATTACACAATTGTAAAATACCTGAATCTCCTTTTGAAGTAGCCCGGTAGAACCAATCGGAGTAGAAGTTCGATTCAACATTCAAAGTCCAATACTCTCTTTATGAATGGTTCTAAGTCTAATTGATTTTAAATCAAAAGGGCTAGTTCTATTTGATTTTGAATCCAAGAAGAAGGAATATTAAAATTCCTCTTTTCAAATTAGATTGGAATGTAGATCAAAATCAAATACAAAACAAGCTAGCAAAAAGAATATTAAATGAGCACAAAGTAGCTTAAAAAAAAACACGAACTTATCTCAAAGTATGGCCTTAAGATTGCTTGAATTGAATTGAAAAACTCTGAAATTCGTGATCTATTTATAGCCTAAAAAATCCCATCTATGACTGGTCTTAGGATCCATAGGACTGGTCGTAGCTTCAATAGATTTTTAAAGATTTCCGCGGGTTAAGGATTAGCTGTTCCACGACTGGTCCTGGGTAGCCTACGACCAGTCGTGGGCCACCTACTACTGGTCGTGGGTCACCTACGACTGGTCATAAGACCCCTAGATTAATTACTGGAGTTCGAGTCGTAGGGCTAAGACTGGTCGAAGGACGAGTCGTACAGTTCACAGGACTGGTCGTAGGATGTTCAGGACTAGTTGTAGGACAACTAGAAAAATCTAAAAATCTTCAACAACCTAGGACTGGTCCTGAAAAACTTAAGATTGGTCGTATCAGAGCTAGGACTGGTCTTGAAGTCCCTAGGACTGGTCTTAGAATAGCCCGTACAAGCATATTTAAAATATATGAATTATGTATCCAGAATGACCTACAATAAAGCCCAACCTAAGGTCAATCTAAGATTAAACAAACCTCGAAAGTGAGATGAACATTGATAGTCTGTACTCTCAAATGACCCTTAAGAGAAGCTTGAGAATTGATAAATCTTGTTGTAGGCCTTCTCGAGCTTGAACCTTTCTTGACTTGATAAAGTCTTCTTCTATTCTTGTACTTGTTAGAATCTTGAACATGCATACTTGAAGACTTCTATTCTTGTATACTTCATCCATGACTAGACTTGAAACTTTCTTCATTTAAGTTCTTATCTTGAAATACGATGTCTTGAAGCAATGAATAGTCTTAAACATGAAACACAAGATGTACAAGACATATATATATATATAGGTTTTATCACAAAAAAATTTGACAACCAAAGGGATATGAAATCATAGCACTTACAATCTCTCCCTTTGTTAAATTTGTGACAAAACACATATCATAAAGGTTAAGATTAAAGATAAGAGTAACATTTGCTCAATAAAGAATCATGAGCCATAAAAGCACAAATTACTCTACTCCCTCTGAGTAATACGAGTACTGCTCATGAAAACAATAAACAACATGTAAACATCAAGACTCCATATTATCAATCAATCCACACATATTCCACTACAAGTACTCCCCCTTTTCATACTACTCCCCCTTTACCATACTACTCCTCCTTTTTATCACAAAATGACAAGGGAAAGTCACAATAGGAAAGAGAATAACAACATAGAGAGTAATAAAAAGTAGATAATGAGAAAGGAATATGGAAGGAAATATTAGACCTCAAAATATAAATCCTGAATCATCAAGCCATAACCAAGTTAATACAATATCCAAAATAAAAGATAAGATAATGTTATACAAGCCAAAAAATAATTCGCCTAATCAGATCCAGAGGAGGGAGCAGGGATAGTAGGATCAATCTGGTGTAAGCCCCTATTAATGCGATGAAGATATTTTTGCATATATTTAAACTGCATATCGTGGGCTACACTCATGTTATCAATCTTCTCCTCCAATGCACGAAGGCGTGCATCATAACTAGATGGATCGTAATCAGGATCATTTGGCGAATCAGTTTCTATCTCATCAAATAACTTATCCATATTAACATCCTGTTGAGAAAGATCGCCAGCTTTCCCTTCATTTTCGGCTTCACCACCATCACCACCAACACCACCTTCATCAACTTGACCAGGAAGCAAATCCAACTTCATCTTATTAAGATTGGCATTGTTAAAAATAAGATGATGAATGGGTGCCTCATTAATAGGTGTATCGACAAGCATATGAGTGGCTAACACAGTCATAAGATAACCAAATGGAATATCACTATGACCCGGATGGAGACGAAACTGTATGATAAAATGACAGATCAATGAAGGAAGGTAGACCATGGTACCAGAAGCAATAGAATGCAACACACGAACCATGAAAGAAGTTAACTCGATTTTATTATCGGACCAGGGATACAGATTTAAAATGAAAAAATGATGTAATACTCTGTCTCTAGGTAACAGATACTTTGAAGGGAGCGCATTCCCTTTGTGTGTCCATTGCACATTAGTTTTGCATAAGTCTCTTGTTAACATGCATTTTTTCGATTCAGATGGTTTTTCAGTTAGTGTATAAATCGAAATACCTTCATCATTAACGGGTATATCCATAGTACCCGATATCAAATGACGGTCTACTTTAAATTTTCCTTCTCTAGTATCAATTGAAAAAGTTAAATTATCAAGGGAGAAATCTGAGATACACGCAACCATTGATTGTGCAATTGACTGGTATGCAGGCCCATCCCAAAGTAAAATGTTATCCCAGCTAATAGATTCAAGGAGAGGAACAATACCATATGGAGCAATGTGATTGAGATCAGTGGGATGCTCAACGATAATCTTACGGACACGTAAATCCCGTACATCTTGAGGATCATCTTCGAGTAACCGAAGGTGCCGTTTTGTTATCGATGTAGATCTAGATGAGGATGGACCACGGGATGTTTCTTCTTCCCTCTAGCATGCATCTTCAACAAGATATACTAAGAGCAAGAGAAATGCACAAAAAGAAGGATGGGTTTTCTCTAGATCAGTAATTTGAGAAGAAACCCTTGAAAAACCTAACAAAAAGATGAAATCAAGCTACACAATGATCAAATCAAAGCATAGAAAACATCAAACTTCAAGAAAATGAAGAAATAGGAATAACCTTGAAGAAATATAAAAAATCCTATGACTGGTCGAGCCACGACTCGTCGTAGGTCAGAGTGAAAATGAAGAAGAAGGAGATTTTCTCCAAATTATATCATGTTCACGAGCTCCACGACCGGTCGAGTGTTATGTACGACCAGTCGAGCATCCGACCAAAAATGCATATTTAATGAAAAAATTAAAATTTTAACACATATAATACCAAATATAATATACTATGATACATGCAAGCAAGAATACTTAATGAAAAATACACATACCAAGATCAAATTTTAATTTATTAAACCTGCTTTTGTCGAGTGGTTTAGTAAATATATCAACAAGTTGAGTTTCAGTTGGTATATATTCCAAGGAAATAACTTTTTCTTCAACCAACTCACGAATGTAATGATACCTAATGTCAATGTGCTTAGTACATGAATGCTGGATTGGATTTTTGGAAATATTTATAGCACTGAAATTATCACAATGTAAGATCATTGAATCTTGATTAATTCCATAATCGCTTAGCATGCGTTTCATCCAAACTAGTTGAGTACATGCATATCCAGCTGCAATATACTCAGCCTCAGTAGTGGAGAGCGATATTGAGCTTTGCTTCTTATTGAACCAAAAGACTAAGCAATTTCCAATGTAAAAACAACCACCACTGGTTGATTTTCTATCATCGATATTACCGGCCCAATCAACATCTGAGTACCCGGCTAATTGAACACTAGTATCAAAAGGATACTAAAGACCTAGATTTATAGTACTTGCGACATATCTAATAATCCGTTTAATAGCAGTAAGATGTGATTCCTTAGGATAAGACTGATATCTCGCATAAATACCAACACTAAACACGATATCAGGTATACTTGCAGTTAGATACAACAAACTACTAATCGTACTACGATACAGTTTAGGATCTATATCTTTACCTTTAGAGTCTTTTGAGAGTCTTAACGTTGTACTCATAGGAGTATCAAAGTTCTTACCATTCTCAAATCCAAACCTTTTAACCAAGTTCGTAGCATACTTGGTTTGGGAAATGAAAATTCCATCAGGTTGTTATTTTACTTGCAACCCTAGGAAATAATTTAGTTCACCAACCATGCTCATTTCAAACCTTGATTTCATAAGATCTACGAACTCAATAGACATGTTAGTACAAGTTGATCCATAAATAATATCGTCAACATAAATTTGATTCATCAAAAAATCATTGTTATGCTTCTTAACAAAGAGCGTCTTATCGACACTTCGTACTTGAAAGTTATGACTAAGTAAGAATTTAGTCAATTTCTCATACCATGCCCTGGGCGCTTGTTTTAGACCATAGAGAGCTTTTTTGAGACGAAATACATGGTCAGATAACTTGGGGTCTTCAAACCCTGAAGGTTGTTCAACATACACCTCTTGTAACATCCTGAAAATCAGGGGTCGAGTAAAAACTCCACTCCCGAGTTTCAGAACATCACTTATGCAATATAAATATGTATGATTAAATGTTGTCTGTGTTAATGTATTAAACATGAGTGAGATTAAGCCAGAACAGCATATCATACTCCAGAGACAGTTAAATTTACAAGCGGAAGACTGTGATAGTATGTATAACATATATAAACTGTTGTATGTCTCCAGAGTGTGAACAGGTTACCAGGTTATATGCATACATGTATACTTCAAAAGTAAACAAAAAGAATATACATGAGTGCTCTAAAAATATAAAATGACAAGTGTCAATGTATCTAATCAACCTCCCTGTAATCCCGTCAATCATAACACGCATAAAGGAGAGATCCTCCTCATCATCATCAAGTTCAGCTCCACTTCTCAAGCAGCGCCATCATCTGCAACCAAAATAGGGACTGGTGGGTGTCCGAAAATACCATCCCATAACGTGGGAGTAGCTAACTTAGTGGAATAATAGGCAAGGATTAACATGTTCTCAAATCAATCATGCGATAATAGTAAAGCAGTAAATCAAACATTCCTAATACTGTTGTTAATGCAATATGACATAACGTGATGTATGCCCTCACCGACGATCTCCCTCATACGGTACCATCTTATGACCGCGGCATGCAATCGTCCCTCAAGTGCTCCAGATCTTCCAGGCACATGAAATGTAATGGTGATATGATTTTCGAGTTGTTATTAGTCCATTCAAACAGCAGGATTGGGAAACTAAGGTACTTCCCTTGTATCAATCCCAACACAGATCTTGTCTAGGGTCGTCACTCCTAGTAATCTCATACGATGTATATTTTGTAGGTCGCTGCAAGGGCTGTCAGGGCTGTTGCTCGCACTCGTCGCACCGCTCCCCCATCACCTTATCAATACAGGCCTACTGTACTCTCACTGCTACGGAAGGGTCGTCGCCTCCCGTAGACTCAGAATACACTCGCGGTCACTACAAAGGACTCGTCGCCTGATCAGTGTAGGCCGACAGTAAGAATATAGTGTCTCATACCACCATAATCTGCTCACGAGTCATATATGCTCACTGGTCACTACGGGGAGGTTTGTGGTCCCAGCGTAGGCCGACATCTCGACCACGGTGTCCCATACCACCATGCCTGGCTCATGAGTCTTTGTGGATCAAGGTACCATGGTTAACAGGTTTACAATGGTAAGTTCAGTACCCTAGATTCAAGCAGTTATGACTCATATAGGGTGAACATACAACGGCCAGTCGGGTTACTTGACATGCTTGACTAGCACGAGCGCATCTCAAGTCGAACGACATGAAGTGCGTAAAATACTTCGTGTGGCCTAACCACTGCCGCCAACTCCAAAACACGACTCGCGTTCAACGACGCGTCGTTCGTGGCAAAGATAAGCCAACCACGAATTTTCTCGGTTGCCGACTGCCTGGACTAGGTATAGTCTCAAATAATTATGAATTCACATCAGCCATCATGTAAGAGTAATGGAAATGAAATACAACCATGTGAGCATGTTAACACATGTTATAACGTACAACTTGAGTGAATCATCTAACTCTTGTATTTCATGCATATAATGAAATCATGCATATAGTCAACATGTAGGAAATCATTTACATCAGCATATCATTTGAGAATTCAATCTCAAACTAATTCATAACACCATTTTATTCAATACATGCTAATACAAACATTTATACAAACACTTAGACTACACACTTAAGTCTACATATGGTATGTCGACTCAAAGTGCGCATTTAGGCGAATCTCTTCGCCAAACTAATTATGCACGTATTCCTAATATCCTAATGCGACAAGAAGCCATGTCAATCACATCAACAAATTATGGATGAAAACAGTATTTCCTAAAAATGACTAAAATGCCCTAAATCTCATATTCTTCGTCTATTTACGAAACAGGAAACGGACAGCATGTTGTACATGTCAAACGGCATTGCCGTCAATAATCTACTATTAAACGACATTGAAAGTGTTGGAAATAGTCAATCAAAGCATCTAAAATCCGTACCTTTTCTCTTATAGGTGTGTGAATCGAACGGAGCGTATACGCTTCGTCTACGGCGAACTGTGAACCTAATACACAAGATCTATCAGCTATTTCGCTATGGAATCAAGGAACACTAAATCAGCAACATATTAGGGTATTTTCTTACCTAGAAAAGTGAAGAAATCACCGGCCAAGTGATTGGAGCGTGTTGCTAAAGCACGTGCAACAGGTAGCACAACAACAGGAAAATTCTCCTCCACTCTCTATCAAAAACTCTCACCTTTTCTCTCTCCCAATCTAGGGTTTTTCTCCAATTCGGATGGGAGAGAGGAGTGAGGGTTTCAACCCCTTTTATAAGCCCAAACATGCCCGAAATAGGCTCGGGAACAATGTTTACTTAATGTATATCCAAATCGGGGCTGTTTCGGTCCAAAAGGACATTTCTGGTGGTCTCCTGGCCGAACGCGATCGGACTTAAGTTCGTATATGTCGGATGTCGCTCACATCCCATTTTCAGACCATCAGTGTTCGTAGATCGCCCGTGGCGGTCCAGTTTCAGTTCAGCGCTCACCGCACGTAGATCAAGCCTGCAAGTCTCATGATATGAAATAGAAAATTTTCCTGATCCGAGGGTGTAATTTGGCTGAATTCTGATGGTCAGAACACTTAATACTGACACGTCAAGTCGTGTGTCAGATTTGAATTTCAAATTCCAAATCTAACCCTATTCTCACTCTCTTCACTCCAGGCTCAATGAAATAGCCTGTGAATGTCAGTTGGACTTGATTTTCGAAATGATTGTCAAGTCCAGCTAGGCGGTTATAACGGTCTAAGATTTTAGGTATCGGACTTTCGACGCGCTGTCTAGAGAACAAACTGGTTTAGAGTTTGATCCGAGGTTTTAGAGTATTATAGTACCATTGATTCTACAAGTTTTAGATCTTGTAGAACGTATTTAAATTGATCAGGGACTATTTTCCAGCTACTCTAGCGTTGCGCTAGCTAACTTATGCTTAGTTTCTGAAGGAATTAATCCTAAGTGGTTTCTTTGGCTATGGAATTGGGTTCTGAGCGATTTCTCAGGTGTTTTAGTTGACCCATTGCCTAAGGACGTCTAATCCCAAGTTGGCCAAAATTCGGGGTGTTACACCTCTTCATGTAAATCGTCATTCAAGAAGGCACTTTTTACATCCATCTGATAAATCTTAAATTTTCTAAAGCATGTGATGGAAATAAAAAGTCTAATTGATTCAAGGCGAGCGACTGGAGAAAAGGTATAACACGATTGAGTAGATGAGCTTGCATCACTAACGATGTAGCAGTTTTCAGAAGTTTTACGACCAGTTAATATAATAGAGCCCTTTTTATTAACTATCTCACAACCTTGATTAGAAAACTTCACACTATGGTTGTTATTGCATATCTGAGAAATGCTTAGTAGGTTGTGTTTCAAGCCCTCAACATATAAAATATTCTTAAATAAGGGGAGGTTATAAAGCTGAACCGTACCTTGGCCAATGATCTTGCAATTGCTTCCATCACCAAATGTGACTGACCCGTCAGTCATATCTTTTAGATCGATGAATAAAGCCTTGTCACCTGTCATATTCTTGGAGCAACCACTATCTAGGTACCACTTTGAATGGCTTGTAGCTTTGAAAGCAGTGTGGGCAACCAAGAAAGCAACTTTAGGAACCCATTTCAGAACTGTTTTGGGTTTAGGAGTATAGATGGTCTTTTTTTGTTTGTTGTTATAGGAGAGACCTATAGAGTTAGACATTAATTGCTCCTTTGTATCAAAAACTCAAACCGAGAGGAATAAATAAAGCAAGAAAATAACTTGCAGGAAATTAAACCTAAGTTATTACAACATTCCCCACACTGGCTTGAAATAAAATGATTACAACATTCAACAACAGATACAATCCATAAAACTGAATGAATAAAGGAATGAAGAAATAAAGCACATCCACAATATAAAGATATATAGTTGTTCGCCTGTGTGTACACCAACTATTATCCAATAGCCATACAGAATGCTACTCCACTCCTAATATCTTCATACAGGGGATATTAGCATGCACTATCAAAATAGGTTTCACAGATTCACCTAAAACCATCACAATTGTATCTTTTTATCACGGGCTTACACAATCCAAAAACCCACACAATCTGAGTTTTCTGGCTCTCCTCAGATAACCAAAACAATGAGATTTTTTTGACAAATCCCAAACAAAACTAAAGAATGTAAATTACACAAATGTAAAATACCTGAATCTCCTTTTGAAGTAGCCCGGTAGAACCAATCGGAGTAGAAGTTCGATTCAACGTTAAAAGTCCAATACTCACTTTATGAATGGTTCTAAGTCTAATTGATTTTAAATCACAAGGGCTAGTTTTATTTGATTTTGAATCCAAGAAGAAGGAATATAAAAAATTCCTCTTTTCAAATAAGATTGGAATGTAGATCAAAATCAAATACAAAACAAGCTAACAAAAGGAATATTAAATGAGCACAAAGTAGCTTAAAAAAAAACACGAACTTATCTCAGAGTATGGCCTTAAGATTGCTTGAATTGAATTAAAAAATTTTGAAATTCGTGCTCTATTTTTAGCCTGAAAAATCCCATCTACGATTGGTCTTAGGATCCCTATAACTGGTCGTAGCTTCAACATATTTTCAAAGATTTCTGTGAGATAAGGATTAGCTGTTCCACGACTGGTCCTGGGTAGCCTACGACCGGTCGTGGGCCACCTACGACTGGTCATGGGTCACCTACGACTGGTCGTAGGACCTCCAGATTAGTTGCTGGAGTTTGAGTCGTAGGGCTAAGACTGGTAGAAGGACGAGTCGTACAGTTCACAGGACTAGTCGTAGGATGTCCAGGACTAGTTGTAGGACAACCAGAAAAATTCAAAAATCTTCAACAACGTAGGACTGGTCCTGAAAAACTTAAGACTAGTCATAGCAGAGCTTGGACTGGTCTTGAAGTCCTTAGGACTGGTCTTAGAACAACCCATACAAGCATATTTAAAATATACGAATTATGTATCTAGAATGACCTATAATAAAGCCCAACCTAAGGTAAATTTAAGGTCAAACAAACCTTGAAAGTGAGATGAACATTGATAGTCTGTACTCTCAGATGACCCTTAAGAGAAGCTTGAGAATTGATGAATCTTGTTGTAGGCCTTCTCGAGCTTAAACCTTTCTTGACTTGATAAAATCTTCTTCTATTCTTATACTTGTTAGAATCTTGAACATGCATACTTGAAGACTTCTATTCTTGTATACTTCATCTATGACTAGACTTAAAACTTTCTTCATTTAAGTTCTTGTCTTGAAGCAATGAATAGTCTCAAACATGAAACACAAGATGTACAAGACATATATATATATATATATATATATATATATATATATATATATATATATATATATATATATA
Organism: Magnolia kwangsiensis; assembly: GCA_037074715.1. NCBI lineage: Eukaryota > Viridiplantae > Streptophyta > Magnoliopsida > Magnoliales > Magnoliaceae > Magnolia > Magnolia kwangsiensis. The sequence continues at coordinate 80,243,009 of CM073578.1, forward strand.
TATATATATATATATATATATATATATATATATAGGTTTTGTCACCACAAAATTTGACAACCAAAGGGATATGAAATCATAGCACTTACAATGACAACCATGACCAATTGTTCGTCATATCCATGACCCTTCCCTTTGGAATCAGTGAGACCCTTTGGAATGAGAACTACGCTTTTTTGTAAGAAATCACATTAATGTCGCTACTTCCCTGTAATCCCTTTGGAATCAGTGTGACCTTCGAAATGTTTGACCAGCCTATAAAAGTAGTATTAGGTTTCAAATTACTTTCATAAGCCAAGCGAGTCCTTCTCGCGTTCTTCCTCTATGGGTGATCCCTTCCCTTTCCTCAGGGATGTTGACAATCCTCCTAGAGATCAATGGCCTCCATAAGAAATTCTGAAGACACTTTCTTAACAAAGTTTTTCAACTTGTCAGGTGCCTGTTGAAGAGAACTATTCTTCATATTATATTGTAATTATGGTCATGTTTGTTAGCAGCTTTAGCTTCTCTTCTGGCAGTGACAGAAGTGAGAGTTTAACTTTATTTTCTCTTTTGGCAGTGACAGAAGTGAGAGTGCACCTTTAGCTTCTCTTCTGACAATGACTGTGTTATATGAGTCGTGGTTTGCATTGATCTAGTTGTCATGTTATATGGATTGTGGTTATTAGTTATATGGGTCGTGGTTGTTACGATATATGGGTTGTGGTTGTTACGATATATGGGTTGTGGTTGTCATGTTATATGGGTCGTGGTTGTCATGTTATATGTGTCATGGTTGCTGCATGTTCACCATGACCTATATAACGTAACAACCACGACCCATATAACATGATGATAAGGGTCGAATATTGCATATCAAACCCCAGTTATTGCCTGATTTTGCGTACATGATAATGCTTAATGTCATATTTTAATCGTGTTTTTGTTGCAAGGAGTGATTAGGATCGTGGATTGAAAAAGAGAACTACAAGCATGGATTTGATGCTCCGAAGTAACCAAAGCAAGGGACAGACTCTAGAGGACCAACATTGACGGATTTACATATTAGGGATCCGAGAAAATTAAGTCGTTCACGTTAAAGAAGCCTGAAATTGGTCTAGAATGCAAGATCACAGGGTTCCCGCCATCCGATTGGCTCGAAACTTCATACATGGGATGGGGGCCATAAATTAACTGTACACGTAAAATTTTAGCCATTGAATATCTCTGGAAGTGGCCAAATGGATGGATAAGTCCCTTAATTCCTTAAGTGGGGCCCACCTACAATCTGGAGACGCTTCAAAGTTGGTCTCAACCCATATTAGGAGGTGACAAAACATATGGTCAGTGTAGATTTCTCATTTACATCACATTGGAACACATATGTACAACAAGTGTACATAGTGTACACACACCCATGCGTGCACCGGACCGACCAAGTCAGTCAAAGTCGGTTTGACCGACTATCTTCAGTAAAAAATAGAAATTTTCATTTTTTCAATAGCGTTAACACTGTCTGGGATCAGATGCAGTTGTGGGCCCCACCCATTGTCCAAACGGGTGATCCAGAACGTCCATTCATTCCCTGGGATAGCCATAATCCATGCCTAGGTGATGAAATTTAAAGTGGACAACTTGATCAATCTTCAACTATTCAAAAATGGAATGGACGGTAGGTTTAAAATCACGTGGGCAGCATCAATAGACAATTAAAACCATTTATGCCTGACTGAAATTTCTTCCTGAATCCAATGAACAGATTGGATTTCACTTCTGACATCAATGTGGGCCCCACAGAGGATCGCACCGCTATTACGTGCGAAAGAGGATGTCCAGACGTCGAAAGATGTTTGCGAAAGTTGTATGATTCGGATGATGATTGGATGGAAGATCTGATCCGTCCATCATAAAGATCATTCAAAAACATCCCAGGAGACGTTGATTTTATAGACATAATGCAATTTTTTTGGCGACTTTGAAGGCACCGAACTTGGCTACATAAAGGGTTACAGGCTGTTGCTGCGAAAGATTTTTTCGCAGCAGACTCTTTCGCAATTGACTCTAGCCTTCCAGCCGACCTCTAGCAGCTATAAAAGGGCCTGAGAAGAGTTTGGAGAGGGGATCCGAGGGGAGCAAATCTAGAGCCGAGGAGAGTTTGGAAAAGAGAGAAGAAAGAAAAAAAAGGAGAGAGAAGAATGAGGAGAGAAAGAAAGAGAGGAAGAAAGAAGGGAGATCCTTATTTTTTTCTTCTCTCAATGTTATTTTTTCTTCTTTCTATTTGAATTTATGGATCGCTAATTTTTCAGCTAGGTCTGAGATGAAACCCCTAATTTGAATAACTCTTGTTATGTGTTGATTTATCTGGATTTGATTGATTTGTACTTTCTTTCTTTAGTGTGCTTAACTGAAAACTTCGTACGTCTTCATTCTATGAGCTTAACCAAAGTCTAGATGTGGATGTTGTTTGAAATCTTACTCTAGGTGCTTGTGTCAGATCATGAACATGTTTCCTATAGAGAAAGAAATAGGAATCTACATCTCTTCATGCCTGACCATGGATGGAAAGATGTGATCCTTATGCTTTAAGGAATTATACATTTTGTGTGCCCGTCTAAGGACATAGAGTGTGCTTTATTTATTAAATTTAAATCAATCTAAATCAGGGTGAATCAACAGGTAAAACAAGGCTCAAGATAAGTAGGGGTGGATTCAAAAGTCCTACTATTCTCCTTAATTAAAATTTCCTTATTGCTCTCGGTTATTTTTCATAGATTTGTGTTAGTAGTTCACTAAACTATTTGTTGGATTAGTTAAGAAGAATTGTAAATTTTGAATTGTGACAACCAGTCCTCGTGGGAACGATCTCGTAATACATACCATATCTATACTTGATTCATATACTTGTGAGTTTAAAATCATTTAAATCAGGTTGATTTAAATAAAACATCACATGACAACCACGGCCATAATTACAATATAATTAGAATAACAGTTCTCTTCAACGGGCACCCAGAGAGCTGAAAAACTCTTGTGAGAATGTTATGTTTAAGCCTGGCCTTCTCAACAAAGTTTTTGGTCAGGCTAAAGTAAGAAATTCTCCACAGAGTTTTTCAGCTCATTGGGTGTCTGTCGAAGAGAATTGTTATTCATATTGTACTATAATTATGGTCATGAAGGACAACTTTATAGCTCAGTGACAGAAATGGTGCACCCTTGGTCCTCAATGGGAAATCTCATGGGTCGTGGTTGTCATGGATCGTGGTTGTCATGTAGTATGGGGTCGTGGTTCTCATGTGATATGAGTCGTGGTTATAATGAGTTGTCGTTTCCATGGGTCGTGGCTATCATGTTAAATGGGTCATGGATATGACACCTATTGATATGATGTGATACAAATGACTATTATATTTAAATGAAATTTATGATACATGGTGAAAATATGATTCCTTGTTAGATGGATGGAATGGATCTCATATAAGCATGTTCTCACTGTAATGTTCATTTGACTTCCCAACTATGCTCGGTGGCCCATAGACCACCAAGCACCAGCGACAAGAGCTCTGGATTAGGCTAATATTTAGGCCCTAAAATGACTCGGCAAAAAAGGATTGGTGGCATGGGCCCAAAAAGTCCTGGCATGAAACGTTTCAACAGTGGGTTCCATTGTCACGATTTTTTTCTATTATGTGACCCACATGAGCTCTGGATCAGGTTGATATTTGGGCCTTAGCCCTAAAATGACATGACAAAAAGGATGAGCAGCATGGATTATACACATACATCAATGTGGGCCGCACGAGTTTGGTCCTTGCCCATGTACAAAAAAGGGTTACATACACATCACTTTCTTAGCATTAAATATGATCGTTACTTCTTATTCCCTAGAAAACCATACAACTATTGAAACAAGGATAAGGGCATTTTGGTCCTAGTAATTTTCAGAAGCATGTTAGAAGGCCACTCTTAGGATATATGGAATGTCGTAGCTTTCTAGGTAATTTGACCAAACTTCAAGGTCAGTATGGTCAATTTCCCTATTGCAAGAGAGTCCATTCCTTCATGGGTTTTCCCCGCATAGTGTTTTTTAAAATTGAAAACTGGGTGATTCTGCGGTGGGCCACTATCCAGGGATGGCTGGGAGATCTAGACCGTCCATCAACGATCATGGCTAAAATCGAAGAGGAGTGCTTCCCCGTTCCTGCTCGCGACAACTCAAAACACCCAAACTGTGTGGACGCTGCACCAATGGCGACCATCCTTGTGTAATAACCTATGCACCTGACCAAGAAGTTTGGATAGCTTTCTCTGAATGTGAGAGATCAAATTTCTCTCAATCCTCACCGGTTTGCACGGCGGAACTACCGGCTCTCACCCTACTTGGGGAAAGAAATCTCCACATAATGGGCCCACGAGCCTCACCATCACATCAGATCGGATGGCCAAGAATGCTTAGACAGCCAATATGACTCACCTAGAGTCATCCAAATAGGATGACGACGCCTTGGAATCAATCCACCATTGAAACCGACACTAACCATCCACCCAAACAGAACCGTACCCAATGAGGATCTACTGATGGGTCATTAGATGATAAATGGCCAGACAAGATAGAAAAGAGGAAGATAAGAAGACAACAGGATTCCAATCACAATGACCGGATCCACCATTACACCTTACATAAACGAAGTTCTGCAAGAAACTTCCGGGACCAAGCTGCGTAAGGAAATTATGCGTAAGGGAGTTCTGTGTAAGGGAATTTAGCATTCGAGCTGACTATAAATGGCCTTGTTCGTTCCACAAGAAAGAAGAATAGGAACGAAAAAGGAAGAGAGAGATAAGCTGCAAGAGAGAAGAAGGAAGAATCGCACCTTCATTAGAAGGAAAAGAGAGAGAAAGAGAGAGTGGTGTAGACTACCATAAGTTCTACACAACCAGGTGAGTTCCTACATGTTTAGGGTTGGTATTAGGAAATTTCAATAAAGAAGCTCAACATGACAGGTGAAATTGTATCCCTTCCATCATATTATTGAACTTAGTTAACATTCAATTTAACCTAGGTGAACTAAGATAAAACCTAACCTTAAAGGAACTCCCAGAAAATCAACAAGCTAAAAGTGAGGGTTTTTATCCTTTAAGCTTACCTTAATTTAAGTTGGCATGATTTAATTACCTTTATACATGTTTCTATGTTATTGTGATTTTTTCCTTGCTATCATATAATTTTACCACTATCAATTGTTTATCCTTTGGAAATTATAGTATGGTTTTGATTACATGTGATCTTTATGAATATATGTGGGGTAATGGATATAAGCCTTGCCCTTGCCTATACTGATTTTGTTGAGTTAGCCCTTACTACTCATCTCTTTGTTGAGTTGTCATTTGCCACTCTTCTCTTTATTGAATTGGACATTGCCACTCTCCTTTTGTTGAGTTAGTCATTGCTACTCTTCTTATTATTGATTTGACCATTGCCACTCTCCTCCTTGTTGAGCTAGCTATTGCTACTCTCCTTTATATTTTGTTAACCTTGTGTTATTTGCCTTTAAGGCTTGGGCATATATCTTGATATTCCAAAGCTTCCATGATTCAGTGGATTTCTCTTTTTGATGCGAATAGTATGTTGGGTATCCCATCTCTAGCAGTCGAATAAATATCGTGGACGTAATGCATTTTCAGTAGCGGCCCTTAGGGTGACACGTAATTCCATGTTTCATGGGTAGTGGTGCACAAGTCAATGTAAGTAATTCGCAATGTGTGTTACCTCACCTCTGGGATTAGATGTCGCAAATAGTCACTCCATAAACAAATCGTGTTAGGTCTAGTCATATGTTATTTCTATTGAGGGTCAAATATTGCATATTATCCCCCATTTATATCTTAGTTTTATGAACATGATAATGTCAAATGATATATTTTATACATTTTTGTGTTGCAAGGTGAATCTTAGTGCTTGGATTGAAAAGAATGATAAAAGCATGGATTTAATGCTTAAGAATCATTAAGCAAAGAATGGATCTTTGGAGACCAAGATTGAAGATTTTAAGACCCCAAGATTCAAGAAAATCAAGTGAAAAGGTAGGGAAGTGCAGAAATTAGTGCAGAAATTCACATGATTTGAACTTAGATGTCATCGAAGGTCTTAGATGACATCGAAGCCAGTCTTCGATGACATTGAAGGCTGGTCGATGACTTCGAAGAATTACAAAAAAATTGAATTTGGTTGTTGGACAAACTAGGTGCAATATTCGATGACATCGAAGCCAGTCTTCGATGACATCGAACACAGTTAGATGACATCGAAGAATTATAGCAAAATCAAGTTTTGTTGTTGGACAAATTGGATACATTCTTCAATGACAACGAAGGATGTTCGATAACATTGAAGACTTACGCAGAACTATTGTGTAGTGCATAAAATTGATGCAGTTTTGAGAATCGATGTAGACAAGGCCATAAATATGGGTTCTTTATGGACTTTTTGGGACACCTATGGTTTGGAGGAGCAGAGAAAAAGGGGGGAGCCACTTCCCAAGAGTTCTTCTTCCCTACTCAGTTTTTCATGCTTTCTTCTAGGGTTTTTAATACAATCATGTCTATGGTTGGCTAGATCCCTTAGCCAGTGCTAAGGGGTGAAGCTTGTTGTATGGTTTTTCTTGTTTGATCCTTATTATTGTTGAACTCTTTTAATTCTAGTTTGATATTTAAGGAACACTTTTAGTGTTTAAAGATTTGTTGTGACTAAAATTATAATGGATCTGCAATTACTTGAAGTATCTTCTTTTCCCGTTTGAAGTTTGTGAAAATAGGAAATCTTGTTGTTCTCCATCGTCCCTTGGGCATGGAAGGGTGATGGAATCCTCTCTATTCTTCACAATTCTCCCATGTTGGTTGTTGGATTGGTATACCCTGTTGTCTACCATAGTCTCCTGGGCATGGTTAGGTGATGGAATCACTTCAAATCCTCACAACTTTCATCCGTTCAGAAATAGGTCAATGGAAGTTCAGATCGAAACTTATTAAATATATTCCAATTGGATTGGATAGGACTCCAATTATAATTGAGTGCCTCAAATCAAATAAGGAAATATCTTAATAGCTGCAAGTGGATCCCTAGAAACCCTACTTCCCACTTTTAAATTCTTAAGTTTTTAAATTCATCATCTCACAATTACTCCATACTTTTCTGATTTAGGTTAGATCTTCTCTTAGTTTTGATTCTAATTACTCTCAAAATAATCACACAAGATTAGTCCCTGTGGATTCGACCTCAGTCTTACCGAGATTATGACTACATCACGACCCTACACTTGGGGTTGTGAACAAGTTTGTGGTGCCATTGCTGGGGACTAACGGTTGCATTTTTCTGAGATTAGATAGTTTTGGAATTAGGTTAAAATTAGGGTTTTTCCACTTTCTATTTTTAAATTAGGATTTTTTTAAAAATATATATATATTTTAGAAACTAACTTAACTTTCTAATTATAGGTTTAGAAACTTTCCTTTTCTGTTTTTAGAAACTTTCTATTTTCTATTTTTAGAAGCTTTCATTTTTAGAAACTAGTTTACTTTCCTAATTTGTTTTTAGAAACTAATTCATCTTTATATATTTGCTTTTAGAAACTGACTTGTTTTGTTTTGTAGGATCTTAATTTGGAAACTTCTATTTGGTAACTTCTTTCTAATTCCCTCTCTCTTTCTATTTTTGGATTTATATTTCCCTTCTTTCTTTTAGGTTTAGGTTAGAATTTGAAATTGAAGGCTAAGAGTGTTTCATAACTAATTGTGTAAGGCCCATATCCTAGTCCATATTATTCCTTATACTTCCGCGATCCTCCCGGTTGAATTCCGGTGAGCCACGACCTGTAATCAGCATTTGTGTGCGATACTAAGCCGCATCCCGTATATCTGAGTCGACTTGACTTGAAACTTGTACTATTGCAATCGCGCTGTTGCTGCGGTTCTAACGCCACGTCTCACACTCTGATCCGATACCCAAGCTAGGAAATGTGGGCCCGCATTTATTTCGAGGAAAGTGCCGTGCGTTACGAATTCTGAGAGAATATCTACCACCCATCACATCAATTAATCAAATCAATTAAGTACACAGCCCATCTCTCTCTTACACATGCCCTACCCAAAGTCAACTCTCTCTCTTTCTCTCCACCCATCCCTCTCTCATCTAAAATTCAACCAAGCCCATCCCTCTTCTTACAACACCATTCCTCCCATCCCATCTCTCTTACAACACCCTCTCCTCCCTCATTTTCTCTACCATTTCCCAAGCTTCCATGAGAGAAAAGATTAAGGAGAGAAAAGAGAGAACCCCAAGTGTGGCCCACTCCCTACCACCCAATCTCCCATCCTAGCCATCCAAACTTCATCATCCTCTATCAAAATCGAAGCTTAGGAGCCAAGGAGTTCAAGGACCTAAAGAAGATGGCGATCGGTGGGTGATCTTGGGATTTCCACCGTTGATTCCTACTTGTGGGCCCACTTGTGGTGGGACCCACTTAATGTATGTATTGTATGAGAGGGGCCCATAGTGGCGGGGTCCCTCCACTATGCTGTCTCTCTCTCTCTCTCTCTTTATTTTTCCTATTGTGGCCTGCCTTGATGGATGGATTAGATCCACACCGTCCAGTCATGGACGGTGAAAATCCACCATGGCATAAGTGTTATATCCACTATGTCCTGGTTGTGGATGGTGGAAATCCCACCATGATGTACTATCTACACCGTCCTTCTTGGACGGGCCTGGATGAGAGGTAGATACAAATATCAGCTTCATCTTAAAGCTAGTGGGTCCCATATGTGTGGACCCACCTGATGCGTGTGTTATATCCATGCCATCCATCACAGTGGAGCACACCTTGATATGCGTTTTGTATCCTGGCTGTCCGTCAAACGGACGTCCAGGGGTAAGGTAGTAAATAAACATAATAATAATATAAATGATAAAATAATATTATATTATGGTGGCCCCACATGGGACCCACCTAGTAAGGCCCATATACTAGCCTGTACTGTTCCGTATGCCTTTTCGGTCCTCCCGGTCGAATTTTGACAACCCGCGATCTATTATCAGCGTTTGCGCGTGATCCTGAGTCGTGTCCTGCATATTAGAATCGGATCGACCTGAGACTTGTATCATTACGACCGCACTGTCGTCACAGTTCCAATGCCGCGTCTCGTGTGCTAAGTCGATTCCTGGGGTAGGAGACGTGGGCTCGCATTGAGTTCGAGGAAAATGCCGTGCATTACAATCTTGAGAGAATCCATCACATCAATCCCATTAATCCCATTAATCAAAGTACACATCACACATCATCACTCACCCATCCCCAAGTACAACCACCCCTCCCCTAAACTCAACTCTTTCTTACACAAGTACACATCACACCCATCGCACCCATATCTTTCTCTTACACCTCTCTCTCTCTCATCCCTCTCATTCTCCAAGCAAGCATCCCACGTCCAAGCAAGCTTCCATGGGAGAGCTTGTGTGGCCCACCTTCCTACCACCCAATCCAACCCTTAGATCATCATCTCAACTGTCGAAATTATCCCCTTGGAGCTCTAAGATACATTGATGGAAGAAGAAATCCAAGAAGATAAAAGGTGGGTGCTTCTTTCTCTCTCTCCCTCTCTCTTCCAATTTTTGGGGTGATGATGTGGCCGTGTGGCCCACCTGGATGTACCCCACCTTGATGTATGTGATGTCCAAGCCGTCCATCAGATGGGCTCCATAGCCGTCCAAGCCATGTGGGCCCTACTTAATGGTGGTGGGAAAACACAAATATCAGATTGATGCAAATCAGGTGGACCACATCCACGTGGGACTCACCTTGATGAATATAATCCAAACCATCAGTCCAGCATCTAGGGACGCTGGACGTGGGTTGTGTGAGGTCTGTGTAGTAACAACAATATATATATATATATATATACACACACACACACACACACACACACACACACACACAAAGTAAGCTTGGTTTAAGCTTTTGGGGTGGGCTGCTCATGCAGGCCCCACCTTGATGCATTGGATTAATCTAAGCCGTCCATTCCTTTTTCCTGCTCATTTTAGACATTGATCTGTAAAATGAATCCAATCCAAATCTTTGGTGGGCCGCACCATTAAAAGAATTATTTTAATAGTGATGAATCTGTGAGGGCCCACTGTGATGTTTCCATATGTCAAAACATGTGAATATTGGACTCGTTAGATGCATCCCGGGCTATAGAACCCAGTAAGCAGACCGGATCGTCATGATGTGGGGCCCACCTATGAAATTCTTTAATAAAAAAAGAGAAAAAAAAGGTTGACGCCACTGCTGCTGCTGCGGACGCTAGCAATGAGCAATGTCCTGGCACTGGCAAAACGGGCAGGGAGAAAGGACCCCACCTCTGGCTCCACCGTGATGCGTTTGAAGCATCCACACAGTGTAATTGATGGGTCCCTTTTAGGCATGGGGATGTCCTAAAAATCAGCTGTTTACGTAACTCAGGTGGTCCACACCATCAACAACAGTGGGATTGAAAGTCTACCATTGAAATCCTTTTTAGTGTCACAGAAGTTTTAGATTATTATGAACTTTGTTTTTCCCCTTGATTCAGGTCCGTGTGACCTTATTAACGGATTGGATGGTCGATAAACATTATGGTGGGCCCCACGTGGGACCCACCTATGTCATTTGAAAGATATACAGCAGCTGTATAGCTGTTGTATTAATGTCAGTTGGGACGTGTGCCCACCATGTTGGATGCGGTACATCCAACCATCCACCCATTTGTCACGCTGGCCACTGGCCACGCTCGTGGACCTGCATTTATGGGTTTCATCTACACCGTCCATTTGGACGGTGCCAGGTGTGGCCCCATCATGACGCATGTATTATATCTACACTGTTGAACATATTGATTGTGTGTGCTGCATCTATACCATTTTCTATGGGCCCCATGACACCAGCAATTCTATGAGGCCCACTGATGTATGTGTTATATCTAAATCGTCCATCCATTTGGCAAGACTTGTCTCAAGATAGGAAATGAGACAGATCCAGTTATCATATGGACCATATTGCAGAAAAATGTTGTGTTGAACGTCTACCAATGGAACCCTTTTGGGTTATAAAGTTTTAAATCAATATAATATTTATTATCTTTCCCTCCCTAATCAGGTCCTTGTGATCTTATGAACAGTTGAATGGGAATTAAATGCTATGGTAGACCCTCTAAATTTTTAACTATGGGAATCATTATCACCACTGCCATTTGTGGTATGGTCCAGATGATCTTTAGATATGATATTTTTATATATAATACTTTAAAATAATCTCTAATAATGGTTTAAGCATGTAGATGGTATGACCCATTTAATAGGGGCCCATTTTATGAGGCCGATTTGATATATTTGGGGCCCACTTGATAAGGCCCGATATGATGTATTTTGAGCTCACGTGATGCAGCCCATTTGACGTATATGAGCCCATTAGGATGACCCACTCAATTCGGCCTATTTGACTTGCCATTTAATTTGTCCCATTTGTATCAGCCCATCTGATTCGGCCCATTGGTATCGACCCAGTTAATTCGGCCATTTGATCAACCCACTTGATTCGGCCCATTGGATTGATTCGACCCATTTGATGTAACTAAGGTCCATTGATGATGTATAAGGCCACTGATGAAGCCCATCTTATATTCCATCCAGCCCGTCTAGTAGGTCTAGCGTCCTGTTGGGTTGACAGCCCACCAGATGGCCCATCTTTCTGTGAGCATTGTAAATTCACGCTGGCCATCGGTGTGGGGCCCATTGGTGTTGATACGGTACGGGCCGCTTTGTAGTGTGAGCCCACATAGCTGTAGTAAGTCCAAATATCAGGTGGGCGCCCATCAAGATGTGTGTTGGGATGGGATGTCCCACCATGGGGCTGCCATATAAGGCCCACTACGATGTATATGTTATACCCATACTATTCACCCATTTAGGGGTAGTGGGCTACCTTGTGAGGCCCACCATATATAGTTCTATGCCCATGTTGTTCATCCATTTTCTAGATTGTGTATGGGACATGGATTCCATTATGAGTTGGATTCCATATTCTGAATGGACCGCATCATGTTGAATGTATCATATCCATTGTAACACCCTGAAAATCGGGGGTCGTGTATAAACCCAACTCCCGAGTTCCAGACCGTCACTTATGCAACAAAAATGATTATGATTCAATGTTGTCTGAGTTAAAGCATTCACATGAGTAAAAGTATACCAAAACTGCAATTCATACTCCAGATTCAATGATAAAAGCAAGCGGAAGACTAAAGGATATACATATCACTATATGGAAAACAAAATAGATCTCAACTGTCTCCAAAGTATGAATACATCTCTGAGTCTCATATACATGTAAATAAACAAAAATCAAATGTCAAAATAGTCCCACTGAGAAGTCCCGTCAATTCAGGCCACCTAAGCAAAGCCGTCGTGGTACTACATATATGAGAACTCGTCCTGGTCCTCATCATAATCCGGCTCTGCCTCCTGAATTGCTGCCTCACCTGCATCTAAGACAGGGTCTGGTGGGTATTGCAAACACCATCTCGTAACGTGGGAGTGAGTAGCTAACTCAGTGGAATAATAAACCAAAGATTAACATGTTCTCAAATTAATCATGCGATAATAGTAAAGCAGTAAATCAAACATTTCTAATACTGTTGTTAATGCAATATGACGTGACATGATGGATGCCCTCACCGATGATCTCCCTAATATGGAACCATCTTACGCCCGTGGCATGCTTTCATCCCACAGTGCTCCACATCTTCCAGGCACATGCAATGTGATGGTGATATGATTACCGAGTTATTATTAGTCCATTCATAGAGCAGGATTGGAAAACTAAGGTACTTCCCTTATATCAATCCCAACACAGATCCTGTCTAGGGTCGTCACTCCTAGTAATCTCATACGATGTATATTTTGTAGGTTGCTGCAAGGGCTGCCAAGGCTGTTGCTCGCACTCGTTGCACCGCTCCCCCATCACCTTATCAATACAGGAATACTGTACTCTCATTGCTACGGAAGGGTCGTCGCCTCCCGTAGACTCAGAATATGCTCGCGGTCACTACAAAGGGCTCGTCGCCTGATCAGTGTAGGCCGACAGCAAGAATATAGTGTCCCATACCACCATAATCTGCTCACAAGTCATAGGTGCTCACTGGTCACTACGGGGAGGTTTGTGGCCCCAGCGTAGGCCTACAGCTCGACCACGGTGTCCCATACCACCAAGCCTGGCTCATGAGTCTTTGTGGATCAAGGTACCATGGTTGACAGGGTTTACAATGGTAAGTTCAGTACCCTAGGTTCAAGCTGTTATGACTCATATAAGGTGAACATACAATGGCCAGTCGGGTTACTTGACGGGCTCGACTAGCACGAGCGCATCTTAAGTCGAACGACATGAAGTGCATAAAACACTCTGTGTGGCTTAACCACTGCCGCCAACTCCAAAACACAACTTGCGTTCATCGACGCGTCGTTCGTGGCAAAGATAAGCCAACCACGAATTTACTCGGTTACCGATTGCCTGGACTAGGTATAGTCCCAAACAGTTATGAATCCACATCAACAATCATATAGGAGTAATGGAAGTGAAATACAACAATCTGAGCATGTTAACACATGTTATAGCATACAACTTAAGTAAATCATCCAACGCATGCATTTCATACATATAATGAAATCATGCATATAACTAACATGTAGAAAATCATTTACATCAGCATATTAATTGAGAATTCAATCTCAAACTAATACATAACACCATTTAATTCAATGCATACTAATACAAACATTTATACAAATACTTAGTCTACACATTTAAGTCTACATATAGTATGTCGACTCAAGGTGCGCTTATGGGCGAATCTCTTCGCCAAACTAATTATGTACGCATTCCTAATATCCTAATGTTATAAGAAGCCATGTCAATCATATCAGCAAAATATGGATGAAAACAGTATTTCCTACAAATGACTAAAATGCCTAAATCTCATATTTTTCGTCTACTTACGAAACAGGAAACGGACAGCATGTTGTACATGTCAAACAGCATTGCCGTCGATAATCTACTATTAAATGACATTGAAAGCATTGAAAACAATCAATCAAAGCGTCTAGAATCCGCACCTTTTATTCTAGAAGTGTATTAATTCGAACGGAGCGTGTACGCTTCGTCTACGGTGAACCGGGAACCTAATACACAAGATCTATAAGCTACCATGCTAAGGGACTGAAGGAACCTTAAATCAGGAAGTGTTTGGGGTATTTTCTTACCTAGAAACACGGCAAAATTTCTAAGAAAGTGATTGAGGTGCGTTGCTTAAGTACGTGCAACAGGTAGTGCAAGCAACAAGAAGATCTCTTCCACTCTCTCTCACAATCTCTCACCTTTTCTCTCACACCAGCTAGGGTTTCTAGCAAATTCGGATGGGTGAGAGAAGTGAGGGTTTAAGCCCCTTTTATAACCTAAAACATGCTCAAAACAGGCTTGGAAACAATGTTTACATGATGTCTAACCAAATCGGGGCTGTTTCGGTCCAAAAAGACATTTCTGGAGGTCCCCTGGCCGAACGCGATCGGACTTAAGTTCATGCACGTCGGATGTCGCTCACATCCCATTTTCAGACCAGTAGTGTTCGTAGATCGCACGTGGCGGTCCAGTTTCAGTTCAGCGGTCATCGCACGTAGATCAGGTCTACAAGTCTCGTGATATGAAATAGAAATTTTTCCTGATCTGAGGGTATAATTTGGCTAAATTCTGACGGTCAGAATGCTTAATAATAACGCACCAAGTCGTGTGCCAGATTTGAATTTTAAATTCTAAATCTAACCCTATTCTCACTCTCTTCACTCCAGGCTCAATGAAATAGCCTCTGAATGTCGGTTGGACCTGATTTTCGAAATGATTGTCAAGTCCAGCTAGGCGGTTATAACGGTCTAAGATTGTAGGTATCGGACTTTCGACGCGCGGTCTAGATCCAATATAAAGTTTCAAAGAGGTCCTGAGAACAAACTAGTTTAGAGTTTGATCCGAGGTTTTAGAGTATTATAGCATCATTGGTTCTACTCGCTTTGGGTCTTGTAGAACGTATTTAAAGTGATCAGGGACTATTTCTCAGCTACTCTAGCGTTGCGCTAGCTAACTTACACTTATTTTCCAAAGGAATTAATCCTACGCGATTTCTGGTCGAGTTGGTACTCGAGTCCAAGTACGGATTTTTCCAGGGCATTACATCCATGCTGGCCATCTTTTGGTGAGGCTCGTTTATGATGTGCAAGGCCCCCATTTATTGCATGATTGGCCACCCATTGTATAGTTTTGAGGCCCACCTTGATGTATAGGAAACACGTTGTTTATCGGTTCTTTGGGCCACGGGCTGTCTCATGAGGGCCCGTTATAGTGTATATGTTGTACATGTTGCCCATCTATTTTGTTGGATTTCATGGGCCACCCCATAAGGGCCCAATATGATATATGTGACCCAATCTTTGCCGCCCACCCAACTTGCCGAGTTTTGGGCTGATTTGTAAAGCACATGTTGGTGGATGTTGATTACACCTTGGCCATTTAATTGGGGCTTGTGGGTTGCCCATGAGGCCTAACATAATGTATGAGAAGGATGTTCTCCTTAGCCATGATGTTTTTGGGCCATAGTATGCCCCTCATGTAGCCTATTTTGATGTATTTAGGCCTTGGGGCCATTACTTGGGGCCCAACATAGTGTGTAGAATATTATGGATAATGCTCATTTGTTGTGTGGGCCCTGGGCTATTTCTTGAGAACCTGGTATGAAGTCCATGGGATGTGGCCCAAAAGTGATGCATATGATATGTTTATGATATGTTTATGGCCCTTAAGTGAGGCCCGATTTAATGTAATTGAGGTCCACCGGTTGTATATAATTGAGGCCCATATGTAGGGCCCACCTATTGTGTATTTGAAGCCCATGGATTGTGGCACATTGTAATGTATATGAGGGCCCATTAGTGTGGCTCATTGATGCGGCCCACTTGATGTATACGAGGCCCATTATGATATATTTGAGGCTCATGGGTGGTGGCCTACTGTGATGTATTGAGGCCCATGAGTTGGGGCCCATAGTGACGCATTGGAGGTCAATTATTACAGCCCTTGTGTTATGCCCCCTTTATTATGTATTCAATGGCCCGGTAATATGGCTTAATATGATGTATTTATGACTCATTTGAGAAGGCTCGATGTGTTGTATATGAAGCTCATTTGATGCAGCCCATGGCGGTGTGTATGTGAGGCCCTTGTGTGAGGCCATGGGCCACTCCTCGGGAGTAATGTTGGTTAAATGTCTACATTGATGGACAATGATGGTTAAATGTCCACATTGTGACCTTTCCTTAGGCCTCTTTATTAGACCAGTTATTGATGTCGATCATCGACATCTGTTATCGATACTGACTACGAGTATGTGACAGCATAACATCATGATACATACCCATACGCATCATTTGCATGCTTGTTATGAGATGTGGTTGACCATTGCATATGTCATTAGGCAGGTTATTATGAGACTCCTTGATAGGCGGAGTTTATCTCACATGCGCGCACGCTATGCGTAGGATTGATGCATGACTGGATTGTATGACTCATGTATCTTGCATTGTGTGTTGTGATTACTGTACACCCTAGCGAAATCAGGGCCGTAGCCTCCAAAGGCATATCGTTGATGGTCAGATGGGAAACTAAAAATGTTTGGTTCTAGCATACGGGTACCATAGATGTCCCTAGGTAAAAATTCATAAACCTCTGGGCCAAGAGACGCCCCAACGTTGAGATCAAGTGGATGCATAACCACCCGAGTACTGAATACCAGGAGGCCACATCTCCCACTGTGTTGTGGTCATTTGGGAGGGGGTGTGGCCTTACCTGCCCAAGGGTAGGGGGTATAACTAGGCTGAGTTTGACCAGCTCATAAATGGGTCCGCTATCAACGTGCCGGATAGGTATTGGCAGACTATTAGCTAGGCGGATAGTGAGGTTTCTTACACTCACTTGGACTGTGCTGCTGGGAGAGGCAGTACCATTTGGAGTGTAATAAACCCCGGTGATGATCCCAAAGATGAACCGTACTGATATGTGGACTTATTGAGCAGGAGTTGCATACTCATTCATTCATGCATTCACTATCCACTCGGGTTAGTGGTGCACAACTATTTGTTACGTGTACCTTCGTAATGGCCAGGATTTCGATTGGGGCGCATGACTAACCCCAGATCAGGAGTTTACCACATTGAGTCTGACTATCCAAATTTAGGTATGGGATTAGTTTGGATAGAAGTCCCTTGTGGTGGACCTCGTAGCCTATGATACTATATACTATCATCCAGACTTCACACTCCAGCATGGTCATTCCATTCGCACTGCATATTGCATTACATCCACGGCATATGATATTTTGGATTATTGTGTTTCTGCATTTATATGGTCTAGATATGGTTAATGATAATCGTGGACTCATCATGAATTACAGATTGCATCGTACCCTCAGCATCTGATACTTAGCTTTTTATGACTCCTCATTTGCATAACTATTCTATATTGCGTATTCTAATATTGATTGATTTATGAATTTTCAGTATTCCGGCATTGAATGATGATGGAATTGTATTGAATACTTGACGCTTACCTTGTGTACACACTTACACCACCCTCTAAGCTTTCTATAAGCTTATGCACGATAGATGCATATAGGTAATGTTAGGTTGCAGCAATGTTGAGCTTGGAGTGTGCAGTGATCTTCTGGAGCTTGATTTTTTATTTATGTATTTCCCATTCAGTATTGTACTCAAATGATTATATTAGTGGATATGTGATGACGATGTTGCCTTTGTGAATTGGGTAATCTTGTGGTTATGTATATTACGAGTTAAATGTACAATGGGAAAAAAAATCTTCCTTGTAGGATTCTAGGATTAGAATATGGCATATGAATGCTACGAGCTGAGAATGGGGTACTACGGAGGCTGTTAGCACTGGATTCGGCGATCGGGATTCCTGTAAATCCAATTTTCGGGTTTAGGGCATGACACACCTGCTGTAAAAAAGACTAGATAGTGTACTATACAAAGTTATATAGATGATTGTATTGATGTCAGCAGTGTCTGTGGGCCTCCATCATGAGGTATTGTTATATCCAAACTATTCATCCACGTGTGGATTCCACACGTGTCCATGGGTCTGTTCATAAGGTGTGTATTATATCCTACACCGTCCGTCCATTGTGGACCCACTCCACACGTGTTGCACATGTGGAGATAGGGCCCACATTGATGTATGCATTCTATCATCCTCGTTGTCCAGTGGTGTAACGCCCGTGAAAAATCCGTACTTGGGCTCGAGTACCAACTCGACCCGAAATCGCGTAAAATTAATTTCCATGGAAATTAAGCGTAAGTTAGCTAGCGCAACGCTAGAGTAGCTGGGAAATAGTCCCTGATCACTTTAAATACGTTCTACAAGACCCAAATCGAGTAGAACAAACAACTCTACAATACTCTATAACCTCGGATCAAACTCTAAGCAGGTTTGTTCTCTGGACCACTTTGAATTTTTATATTGGATTTAGACCGCGCGTCGAAGGTCCGATACCTCCCATCTTAGACCCTTAGAACCGCCCAACTGGACTTGACAATCATCTCGAAAATCAAGTCAAACCGATAATCACAGACTATTTCGTTAAACCCGGACTAAAGCGACCGCGAATAGGGACAGAATTGGAATTTCAAATTCAAATCTGGTACACGACTTGACGCGTCAGTATTAAGCGTTCTGACCATCAGAATTCATCCAGATTACACCCTCGGATCAGAAAATTTTTTTATTTATTATCATGAGACTTTCAGCCCTGATCTACGTGTGGTGACCGCTGAACTGAAACTGGTCCGCCACGTGCGATCTGCAAACCCTGCCAGACTGAAAACTTAATATGTGCTACATCTGATACGCATGAGCTTAAGTCCGATCGCAATCGACCAGGGGACCACCAGAAAGCAGCTTTTGGACCGAAACAGCCCCGAAATGGATAGGCACTACGTAAACTTCGTTCCGGAGCCTGTTTCTGGCATTTTTAAGCTTATAAAAGGGGTTGAAACCCTCATTTCTCTCTCCCATCCGAAAATTGCAAACCCTAGAGAAAAGGAGAGAGAGTTTGAGAGAGAGATTGGAAGGGATTTTTCCCGCTTCCGAGCCACCGATAGCTGCTGTTTCAGCAACTCTTCCCAATCACCTGGACGGTGATTTCTCCGCTTTTTCAGGTATGAAACGACCCTAAAAGTTGCTGATTTAGGGATTACTTGGATTCGTAGCGTGTTAGCTAACGTATTTCGTAAAACAGGTTCTCCTACTGTCGTAGACGAAGCGTACACGCTCCGTTCAAAATCCCGCATCCGTAAGAGACTAGGTGAGGATTTAGACGCTTTGATTGACGGTTTACAACGCTTTTAATGTCGTTTAATAGTAGATTATTGACGGCACCGCCGTTTGACATGTACAACATGCTCTCCGTTTCCTGTTTCGTAAATTAACGAAGAATATGAGATTTAGGGCATTTTAGTCATTTGTAGGAAGTACGGTCTACATTCATATTTTGCTGATATGATTGACATGGTTTGTTGTCGCATTAGGGAGTTAGGAATGCTTGCATAATTAGTTTGGCGAAGAGATTCGCCTAGTTGCGCACTTTGGGTCGACATACTATATGTAGACTTAAGTGTGTAGTGTATGTGTTTGTATAAATGTTTGTATTAGTATGTATTGAATTGAATGATGTTATGAGATAGTTTTTGATTGATTCTTCAATTAATATGCTGACCTAAATGATTTTCTACATGTTGACTATATGCATGATTTCATTACATGCATGGAATATGTGTGTTGGAAGATTTGCTTAAGTTGAATGTTATAACATGTGTTAACATGCTCACATGATTGTATTTCAACTTCAATACTCTCACTTAGATTGCTGATGTGATTCCATAAATGTTTGGGACTAGACTTAGCCCAGGCAGTCGGTAACCGAGCGAATTCGTGGCTGACTGGTCATAGCCACGAACGACGCGTCGATGAACGTGATTCATGTTTAGAGTTGGCGGCAGTGGTTAGGCCACGCGAAGTGTTTTACGCACTTCATGTCGTTCGACTTGAGATGCGATCGCGCTAGTCGAGCCCGTCAAGTAACCCGACTGGCCGATGTATGTTCACCTTGTATGTGTCATAACTGCTTGAACCTAGGGTACTGAACTTACCACTGAAAACCCTATTAACCATGGTACCTTGATCCACGAAGACTCATGAGCCGGGCATGGTGGTATGGGACACCGTGGTCGAGCTGTCGGCCTACGCTGGGCCACAAACCTCCCCCTAGTGACCAGTGAGCACCTAGACTCGTGAGCAGATTATGGTGGTATGGGACACTATATTCTAGCTGACGGCCTACACTGATCAGGCGACGAGCCCTTTGTAGTGACCGCGAGCGTATTCTGAGTCCACGGGAGGCGACGACCCTTCCGTTGCAGTAGAGTACAGTAGGCCTGTATTGATAAGGTGATGGGGGAGCGGTGCAACGAGTGCGAGCAACAGCCCTGGCAGCCCTTGCAGTGACCTACGAAATATACATCGTATGAGATTACTAGGAGTGACGACCCTAGACAGGATCTGTGTTGGGATTGATATAAGGGAAGTACCTTAGTTTCCCAATCCTGCTGTTTGAATGGACTAATAACAACTTGGAAATCATATCACCATAGCATTGCATGTGCCTGGAAGATGTGGAGCACTCTAGGGAGTGTGGCATGCTGCGGTCGTAAGATGTTGTCGCATGAGGGAGATCGTCGGTGAGGGCATACATCACGTCATGTCATCTTGCATTAACAACAGTATTAGGATTGTCTGATTTACTGCTTTACTATTATCGCATGATTGAATTGTGAATAATGCTAATCCTTTCTCTATGATTCCACTGAGTTGATCACTCACTCCCACGTTACGGGATGGTGTTTGCAACACCCACCAGACCCTGTTGTAGATGCAGGTGAGGCCGAGATCCAGGAGGTGGAGCCAGAGATCGACGAGGACCAGGACGAGTTCTCGTATATGCAGTATCACGACGGCTTCCCGTAGGCGACCTGGATCGATGGGGTTTCAGTGGGACTATTTTGAACATTTTATTTTTGTTCATTTGTATGTATATGAGGCTCAGAGATGTAGTCATACTTTGGAGACAGATGAGATTTACTTTGTTTTCCATACAGTGATATATATATTGTTTAGTCTTCCGCTTGCTTTTATCACTGGATCTGAAGTATGAATTGTAGTTTTGGTATACTTTTACTCATGTGAATGCTTTAAATCAGACAACATTGAATCATAACCATTTTTGTTGCATAAGTGACGGTCTAGAACTCGGGAGTTGAGTTTATACACGACCCCCGATTTTCAGGGTGTTACAAGTGGTCTGGACTGTGAGACCACTTTTAATGTATTTGTTTTATATTCACTGTCCAGATGTTTTTGGATGGTGGAGATTCATCGGATGCACGTACTGACAGCATGTGACCCCACCATTATGTAAGTGTTTTATATGCACAGCTTGTCTATGGACCCCAACTCATGTGTGCTTTGTCCAACACTTGCACGTGGGCCCCATCAGATGTATGTGTTGTATCTACACACAGTCCATCCACAGTGGGACTCACCTTGGATGCATGTATTGTTGCCACACCGTCCGTCTGTTTCATCCATGCCCTCCATCAGTAGGGCCCACCCTACATGTGTGTTGTATTTAGCACATGGCCCCTCATCCTAACGTATGTGTTACATCTATATTGTCTAGATCAGGTGGGACCCATAGATAATGGACGCAGATTAGCTACTAGTAGGGTGACTGCAATGATGTCACTAAGTTTAGTGGGGCCTGCCGTGATTTATAATCCACACTGTCCACTAGTTGGATGGTGGAAATCCACTAAATGAATGGGTTTTATCCTCACCATCCGTCCATCTTCGGTGATGTGGACCCCATTTAATGTATGCGTCCACACTATCTAGGCATTGGGCCGTTGTTGTTGCACAATGATGCATGTGTTGTAGTAGTGCTGTCTAGTAGATGGGACCCACATCATGACGTATTGAGGCCTATGATGAGGCCCATCATGATGTATAAGAGGCCCATTTGGTGAGGCCCATTGTGATGTATTTGAGGCCCATGAATGTGGCCCATCATGATGTATTTGAGGCCCATATGATGAAGCCCATTGTGATGCATTTGAGGGCCAGGCGATGGGGCCCATTGTGATGTATATTAGGCCAATGGGTGAGGCCCGATGTGATGTATATGAGGCTCATTGGTGTGGTCCATGTGATGAGGCCCACCTTGATGCATTTGTGGCCCATTCGTTAAGGCCCACCTTGATGCAATTGTGACTCATCTGATGAGGCCCGATGTGATATATATTGGCCCATATGATGTATATGAGGCCCATGAGTGAGGCCTGATATGATGTATATATGGCCCTTGAGTAAGGCCCATTGTGATGTATATTAGGCCCTTGTGTGAGGTCGTGGGCCCACTATATGTTTAGCTCTATGTGGGCCACTCCTTGGGAGCGATGTTTGTTAAATGTCCACATTGATTGGCAATGATAATTAAATGTCCACATTGTGACCTTTCCTTAGGCCTTGTTAGGCCATTCTCATCCTCCTGTAAATGGGTTGACCCTAATCATTGGGTCCCATTGATATGTGCATGATCCATCTATTCATATTGGGATTACCCATAATGTTGGGCCCCCATTGGTTGCCAGTAGGGTTGTTTTTAATCTTGGAGTCCATCTAGGACTTATTTGGGCCCCCTTGGGCATCTAGTGGGATATATGATAGTATGAAGAAGGAAGCCCGTTCTAGATCCTTAGACCATAGGTAGGCCACCTAGTCCCAACCTTGATATGAGGAGAGTTCATCATCACCATAGACAAATGGATCCGCACTATCAGATTTGACATGTCCACAATTGAGGATTGACCCTCATGTTATGGGTCTAGTTTTCATTTATGGACCCCGCCTTGTGTATAGGCCGATTAGTGATGCCGACTATGAGTACGTGCTAGTATAACATTATACAAGCCATTGAGATGGTATGAGGCCCATTGTGATTATATTAGACTTATTCTCATTTCCCTTAGTGGGCTAGCCTAAATTGATTTGCCCCTATTATTATTAGTATGATCCATCTCATCTTATTAGGCTATCCTAATTCTTTAGGTCCCCATTGATGTTAGTAGAAATACCCAAACTTGGAAGCCCACTCTTAGGTCCATGAGTAGGCCATCCATACCCATCCTTATTATGAGGTGGATGCATCATCGCCTCTAGCCATATTTAGAAGAATCTGTGGTATTAGATTTGGTATATGAACTATTAAGGGCTGATCCTCATGTCATGGATCAGATCTGCTGTCCTTCTATGGACCCCGCCATATATAGGCTGATTATTAATTGCGACTATGTTAGTTTACGCACTAAGTATGTATTAGTGTAACGCCCGTGAAAAATCCGTACTTGGAATCGAGTACCGATTTGACCCGAAATCGCGTATAAATAATTTCCATGGAAATTAAACGTAAGTTAGCTAGCGCAACGCTAGAGTAGCTGGGAAATAGTCCCTGATCACTTTAAATACGTTCTACAAGACCCAAATCGAGTAGAACAGACAACTCTACAATACTCTATAACCTTGGATCCAACTCTAAGCAGGTTTGTCCTCTGGACCATATTGAACTTTTGTATTGGATTTAGACCGCGCGTCGAAGGTCTGATACCTCCTATCTTAGACCGTTAGAACCGCCCAGCTGGACTTGACAATCATCTCAAAGATCAAGTCAAACCGATAATCACAGAGTATTTCGTTGAACCCGGACTGAAGCGACCGCAAATAGGGACGAATTGGGAATTTCAAATTTAGATCTGGCACACGACTTGACGCGTCAGTATTAAGCGTTCTGACCGTCAGAATTCATCCAGATTACACCCTCGGATCAGGAAAAATATCTATTTATTATCACGGAACTTTCAGTCCTGATCTATGTGCGGTGACCGCTGAACTGAAACTGGTCCGCCACGTGCGATCTGCGAACCCTGCCAGACTGAAAACTTAATACGAGGTACATCTGGTACCCATGAGCTTAAGTCTGATCGCAATCGACCAGGGGACCACCAGAAATCAGTTTTTGGACCGAAACAGCCCCGAAATGGATAGGCAATAAGTGAACTTCGTCCCGGAGCCTATTTTCGGCGTTTCCAAGCTTATAAAAGGGGTTGAAACCCTCATTCCTTCCTTGCATACGAATTTCACAAACCCTAGCATAAGAGAGAGAGAGTTTGAGAGAAAGGGAAGAGGAGATTTTTCCCGCTTCCGAGCCACCAACGGTTGCTGCTTCAACACTTCATTCCAATCACCTGGCTGGTGATTTTTCCACTTTTTCAAGTATAGAAAAACCCTAAAAACTTGCTGATTTAGGGTTTATGTAGATTCTGAATATGTTAGCTAACTAAATCCACAAATCAGGTTCTCCTACTGCCGTAGACGAAGCGTACACGCTCCGTTCAAATTCTCGCGACCGTAAGAGATTAGGTGAGGATTTTAGACGCTTTGATTGACGGTTTACAACGCTTTCAATGTCGTTTAATAGTAGATTATCGACGGCATTGCCGTTTGACATGTACAACATGCTCTCCGTTTCCTGTTTCGCAAATTAACGAAGAATATGAGATTTAGGGCATTTTAGTCATTTGTAGGAAGTACGGTCTACATGCATATTTTGCTGACGTGATTGACATGGATTGTCGCCGCATTAGTGAGTTAGGAATGCTTGCATAATCAGTTTGGCGAAGAGATTCGCCAAGTTGCGCACTTTGGGTCGACATACTATATGTGGACTTAAGTGTGTAGTGTATGTGTTTGTATAAATGCTTGTATTAGTATGTATTGTATTGAATGATGTTATGTAGTAGTTTGTGATTGATTTCATGATTAATATGCTGACCTAAATGATTTCCTACATGTTGACCTTATGCATGATCGCATTACATGCATAGAAAGTATGCCTTAAGGATTTGCTTAAGTTGAATATGCTTGGAAAGTATGCCTTGAAGATTTGCTTAAGTTGGATGTTATAACATGTGCTAACATGCTCACATGATGTATTTCAATTCCAATACCTTTGTATAGTGTTAATGTAATTCCATAGATGTGTGGGACTTGACTTAGTCCAGGCAGTCGGTAACCGAGCGAATTCGTGGCTGACTGGTCATAGCCACGAACGACGCGTCGATGAATGTGATTCGTGTTGAGAGTTGGCGGCAGTGGTTAGGCCACGCGAAGTGTTTTACGCACTTCATGTCGTTTAATTCGAGATGCGAACGCGCTAGTCGAGCCCGTCAAGTAACCCGACTGGCCGATGTTTGTTCACCTTGTATGTATCATAACTGTTTGAACCTAGGGTACTGAACTTACCATTATAAACCCTATTAACCGTGGTACCTTGATCCACGAAGACTCATGAGCCGGGCATGGTGGTATGGGACACCGTGGTCGAGCTGTCGGCCTACGCTGGGGCCACAAACCTCCCCGTAGTGACCAGTGAGCACCTTGACTCGTGAGCAGATTATGGTGGTATGGGACACTATATTCTAGCTGTCGGCCTACACTGATCAGGCGACGAGCCCTTTGTAGTGACCGCGAGCGTATTCTGAGTTCACGGGAGGCGACGACCCTTCCGTGCAGTAGAATACAGTAGGCCTGTATTGATAAGGTGATGGGGGAGCGGTGCAACGAGTGCGAGCAACAGCCCTGGCAGCCCTTGCAGTGACCTACGAAATGTACATCGTATGAGACAACTAGGAGTGACGACCCTAGACAGGATCCGTTTTGGGATTGATACAAGGGAAGTACCTTAGTTTCCCAATCCTGCTGTTTGAATGGACTAATAACAACTTGGTAATCATATCACCATAGCATTGCATGTGCCTGGAAGATGTGGAGCACTCTAGGGAGTGTGGCATGCCGCGGTCGTAAGATGTTGCCGCATGAGGGTGATCGTCGGTGAGGGCATACATCACGTCATATCATCTTGCATTAAACAACAGTATTAGGATTGTCTGATTTACTGCTTTACTATTATCGCGTGATTGAATTGTGAACATGCTAATCTTTGCTCTATGATTCCACTGAGTTGATCACTCATTCCCACGTTACGGGATGGTGTTTGCGACACCCACCAGACCCTGTTGTAGTTGCAGGTGACGACAAGATCCAGGAGGTGGAGCCGGAGATTGACGAGGACCAGGATGAGTTCTCGTATATGCAGTACCACGACGGCTTCCCGTAGGCGACCTGGATCGAGGGGGACTTCAGTGGGACTATTTTGAACTTATTCTTTTGTCTATTTACATGTATATGAGACTCAGAGATGTAGTCATACTTTGGAGACAGTTGAGATTACTTTGTTTTTCCATACAGTGATATATATATTGTTTAGTCTTCCGCTTGCTTTTATCACTGGATCTGAAGTATGAATTGCAGTTTTGGTATACTTTTACTCATGTGAATGCTTTAAATCAGACAACATTGAATCATAACCATATTTGTTGCATAAGTGACGGTCTGGAACTCGGGAGTTGAGTTTATACACGACCCCCGATTTTCAGGGTGTTACAATTAGCATAGTATTATGATTATATAAGGTCATTGTGAGGTCCATTGTGATTATATAAGGCTTACCATAATTATATGAGGCCCATTGTGACCATGTGAGGCTTATTGTATGAGGCCCATGGCGAGACTGTATGAGACCCATTGTGATTATATGAGGCCCATCATGATTGTGTGAGGCCTATTGTGTGATTGTATGAGGCCCATTGTGATTGTATGAGACCCAATTATGATGTACAAGGCCCATCATATGTGTGAGGACCATTATATGTGTGAGGCCCACCATGTGTAGGTGATTATTGCACACCACCCATTCACCTATATGGGCCATGAGCCGTCTTATATTGGCCCACTATGATGTATGTGATTATAATTATGCTTGGTATACTTCATGATACATGCCCATACGCATCATCCGTGTGCTTGTTGTGAGTGATTAAGCATAGAAAGTGCCATCGGGCAGGTTATTATGGGGATCCCTGATAGGCGGAGTTGTCCCACATGAGCACACGGTATGCGCAGGGTTGATGCATGACTGGATTGTTTAACTCATGCATCTCATATTTTATGATATAACCACCGTACGCCCTAGCGACATCAGGGCCATAGCCACCACAGGCATATCGTGGATGGCCATATGGGACACCAAAAATCTTTTTCTACATAAGGTGTCATAGATATCCCTTAGTGAAAGTACCTAAAACCTCTAGGTACTAGATGATGCTCCCATGTCTAGACTAAGTGGATACATGAGTGTTCGAGTGTCGAATACCAGTAGGCCGCATTTCCCACTCTGTTGTGTTCGGTTGGGAGGGGGTGTGACCTTAGCCGCCCGAGGGAATAGGCAATGCTAGGATGAGTCTGACCAGCTCATAAATGGGTCCGCTATCGACGAGCCGGGTAGGCATTAGTATACTGCTGGTAGGCGAATAGTGAGGTCTCTTCCACTTACCTAGTTGTGCTCTTGATGGGGCAGCAGGTGGCGTCGAGTGTACTAGACCCCAGTGATGATCCCAAAGATGTTCGGTACTGATATGTAGACTTACTGAGTAGGAGTTGCGTACTCAGCATCTCATTCATTCATTCACTATTCACTCAGGCTAGTGGTGCATAACTGGATCATTATATGTACCTTCGTAATGGCCAGGATTTCAGTTGGGCGCGCGACCAACCTAAGGTCAGGAGTTTACCACATTGAGTTTAGCTATCCAAATTTAGGTATGAGACTGGTTTGGATAGAAGCCCTTTGTGACGGACCCCATAGCTTGCGATATTACGTACTATCATCCTAACTCCACACTCCATCTTGGTCATTTCATTCGCACTGCATATTTCATTACATCCTTAGCACATGACATTTGGTTTACCACGACCCTGGATTATAAACTGATCTACATTGTATACTCTGACATTGTACGACTCATGGACTTTTTAATATTTCTGCTTACCCTTGTATCGTATGACTCATGAACTTGCTAGTACTTCCGGCATTGTATGATTTATGGACTTGTATAACATATTTGGCTTACTATGTTTCTACATTGCTCTGATATTACATATTTAACACTTATCTTGTGCACATACTTTCACCACCCTCTAAGATTTCTATAAGATTATACACAATAGATGTGTGCAGGTAGTATTAGGTCGCAGTAGCATTGAGCTTGGAGCGTGCAACTATTTTTTGGAGCTTTGATTTTCGATATATGTATTTCCCTTTCAACATTGTATTCAACTATTTATATTAATGGATACGTGATGATGGTGTTGTCTTTCTGATTTGGGTAAACTTGTGGTTATGCTTCTTATGAGATAAATGTACGTTGAAAAATCCTCCTTGTAGGATTCCTAGATCGGAATCTGACGTATGGGCACTGGGAGCCGAGAATGAAGGTACTACGGAGGCTGTCGACACTAGATTTGATGATCGGGAATCTTGTGAGCTCGATTCCCAAGTTTGGGGTGTGAGAAAGTGGGTCCATGACAACACTTAATGTCTTTTGAGTGAAGGAGGATTTATTAAGGGGTTATCTATCCATCACAGGATTAGACACCACTCGAGATCATCAAAGTTAATTGAAGTGATTGCTGCAAATCAACGGGTCAATCAACCGGGAAGACAACCTCAACATCGGGTTGAGAAAGTCTAGGATGAGAATGAGGTGCATCAAGCACCCCCACCTCGTACTTTATGAGATTATTTACAACCAGTGGGGGTGAGCACACCTTCCTTTATGGTTTTTGCAGAAAATACAAGAAACATGGAAATCTAGCTTAGAGTGATCCAACTCCTTCCAAAGTTCCTTGGACTTGAATTTGAAAGTCTATACTTACATTTGTAAGAATTTGATGAGGTGATAGCCACTTTATACTTTCCTAATGTGTTTGATGACTCGTTCAGGCTGAAACTCTTTCCTTTCTCCCTGAAAGAGAAAGCTAAGACGCAGTTACACTCACTACATCCGCGATCTATTGAACATGGAATGACATGAGGAAGGAGTTCATAAAAAAAAATCTTTCCATACCATAAGACGAACACCATCAAGAAGCCAATCATGAACTTCACCCAAAGGAAGATAAAACATTCTTCTAATGTTGGGAATGGTTCAAGGATCTTGTCAGTTCATGCCCATAACACGGTTTTGAAACATGGCACATAACAACTTTCTTTCACGATGGACTGACATCTTCCATGCGCCAATTTGTTGAGACAATTTGGGTATAATGTTCGTCAGGGTGGGATCCACGTGTATGACCCACCAGCTTAGAATTAAGCTGACATTTGTGTTCCCAGGGTAGCAAGGTGGGCCACAAAAAAATGGAAAGAGAGGGAGAGGGAGAGAGAATGGTTGGTGGTGGGAGGAGCTCTACCACTATGAGCACCTCTCATGGATCTACTATATATACATCAAATGGGTCCCAAATAGGTGGGCCATACATTAGGAAATTAGGTGGGAAAACCCTATCCCCATCACAAAAATTTAGGGCTAGATGGCCATAACATGTTTCACAACAAAGAACATCATGTTGGGATCCATGGAGAATGGCCCTATCATGGACACATGCATGCAAACCATGGTGGGCCATTGTCCACACCTAGGGTCCAAGATGGGATCCCTATCATTGATCGGTATGTCCCACTTGCCCCATGCATAAAAATAAAGAAATCTAACCCACCTTTATCTTCTTCTTATTTCCAAGCACTCCTAAGCTCCAAAGCTCCTTCTCCAATGGTGGATGATGGGATTTTAAGGGTTGGATGGGTGAGATCAATGGTAGAGAATGGGTTGAGCTATGGGGTTTCTTCTTCTCTCCCTTACAGCTCTAATGGTTGCAAATGGTAGAGAATGGTAGAGAATGAGAGAGAGAGAGGGGTAGTCATGGAGATGGACACATGATGGTGGTGTAATGATGAGGTGTAAGAGGTCATGACGAGTTTGTAGGAGGCATGGGAAGAGAGACTTAAGGTCGCTCACAATCACTGTCTACAGGTCGCAGGTCTCCAAAATTCGATGGGGAGGATCACGGGAGTCCAAAGAATGGTATGGTAGTAGGATATGGTACTTACAACTCTCCTCTCCTAATAAAAATTTTGTCATCGAAATTTACATGGTCATGCAGAACTCAAAATGATGAGGAAACATTGCATTATACACACACACCCACACACGCACAAATTAAAAATACAATATAAGTCACAATTAAACATCGAAGCAATGAGGATAATGCTTGTGAATCTCATCCTCTCTCTCCCAAGATGCCTTATCTACACTATGATACCCCTACTAAACCTTTGAATCCCAGATCAAAAATGATCAAAACAGGGATACCTTGTAGCCTCACAATCTCATCAATGACTAATCTAACTAGACGCTCATAAGGCCTGGTCGCGTGAGTCATCTACTCCTCCTGATGACTGAGGGTCCTGCTGGGGAAGTGTATGTTCCCTCTGTGGTCATTACTGATTCTGCTGCTGTTGGGGTCTTGACAGGAAGTACTGCCATCGTTACTGCTACTGTGGAGGCTGTTGTTGAGGACGGGGACACTCGTGCCTATGATGTCTCATCCCACAACATTCGAAGCAAACACTCAAGAACGGTCTCCATGGTGGTGTTGAAGGTGTTGCTGGTGCTTAAAAGGATGGACGGTTCCTGTGCCTCTGCGGCCGTCGATGCTTCTACTGCTAGAAGCTACCGGAGTGGGCCTTCCTCTTCCGGTCTCCTCTCTGGCCACGGATGTCACGCCCCAAACCCAAAAATCGGATTCACATGAATCCTGATTGCTGAATCCGGTGCCGACAGCCTCCGTAGTGCCCCATTCTCGGCTTCTGACAATCAAATGCCAGATTTCGATCCTGGGATCCTACAAGGATGTTTTTCAGAATGAATTTTTTTTTGTAATGGAGCATAACCACAAGTATAACCAAGTCACAAAACAACATCACTACATATCCACTATATCAAAATCTTTTAAGTACAATGCGAAAAGGGAAATACAAGATGATCAAAAGCTCCAAAATGGTCTGATACGCGCTCTTACCTCAGCGTTGCTACTGTCCAATGCTACCTGCACGCAACTATCGTGCATAAGCTTACAAAAGCTTAGAGGGTGGTGTAAGTGTGTGCGCAAGGCAAACGCCAAGTGTACAGTATCAGAGTAATGCGGAAGTATGCGGTAAGTCCATGAATACAATTAACCATACCAAGGCTATGTAATGCAAGGGATGATGCGAGATATGAATGTCATCGGCCACACCGATGCAATGCTAGGCCTACATAGCCGAATGTCATATGCGAAATGCAATCCAAGTAAGTCAGTACTCATCAAGTGCATATATCAGTACAATTCCTCACTGGATATCACCGGGGTATAATACACTTCGCAGAGATTGCCACCTCCCTAGCTGCACAGTCAAGCAAGCGGAATAGACCTCACTATCCGCCTAACCAGTAGTCTGCCAATACCTACCCGACTCGTCGATAGCGGACTCATTTATGAGCTGGTCAAACTCAGCCTAGCTTATAGCCCCCACACTCAGCCAGATAAGGCCACACCCCCTTCCAACCGACCACGATACAGTGGGAGACGCGGCCTACTAGTATTCGGCACTCGGGCACTCGTGTATCCACTCGGTCTAGATGTTGGAGCATCTCCTGGTACCAAAAAGGTTTCGGGACTTTCACCCAAGGACATCCTAAGTGCCCATAGTGCTAGAATCAAGTATTTTCGGTATCCGATACGGCCACCCATGATGTACCTATGGAGCCACGACCCTGATGTCGCTAGGGCGTGCAGTGATCAGGTCAGACATGCGAGATGCATGAATTACGCCGTCAAATCATGTAGAAATCCAGCACGTACTGCGTGATCATGTGGGGCACTCCGTCTCATAACGGATCCCATAAGTGGTCTGCCCAATGGCATATGCTACGATCAGTCACTACTCAAATCAAGCATACATATGATACGTATGGGCATGAGTCATGAGATTATACTAAGCATGTTATAAAGTGATGAATAGTAATGAGTATGGGCCTACCAATGGGCCCTAAGGAGGGTTTCAATGCGGACATTTAACCAACATTGTACTTACAATGTAGACGTCAAACTAACATTGTTCCTTAGGCACGACCTGCCATAAATGTCATTACATGAACTATGAGAGATCACTCATTGCAATGGACCCTAAGGTCATCTCGTTGGGCCTCGACCCATGGGCCTTAGATACATCAAATGGGCCGTATCACATGTGCCTTACATTTATCAAATAGGCTACATTAATGGGCCTCACCAATGAGCCTTATGTACATTGCAATGGTCCACGATCCATGGGCCTTGAAATACATCAAATGGGCCTACACACATGAGCTTTAAATATGTCAAATGGGCCACTCCATTTGCACCCCATGCACATCAAATGGGCTTGATCCCATGGGCTTTAATATATATCAAATGGGCTTGAATCCTGTGGGCCTTATATAGAATAGATGGGCCGGATCCCATGGGCATTGCATATGTCAAATGGGCCCAAACCCATGGCCCTTATATATGCCAAATGGGCTTAATCCCATAGGCCTTATGCATGCCAAATGGGCTTAATCCCATAGGCCTTATATGTGCACTAAGGTGGGCCCCAATGAATAGCCATAAATGGATCAACATGGGCCCTATACACATACCAAAGTGGGCCCATTTGAGCCATAGATCTAGCTCATTTTTAGCTCAAGAAATGAGTTTTCAAAATGTATAGACGGTGATATACAACACATGCATCATGGTGGGGGTCACATGAAGGCCCACCATTATAAACATATCATGTTTAATATAATATATAATTTATATACAGTATATATATATACAATATCATATGTAATATAATATTATATATACATATATATATATATATCTACACATATGCACACACACACACACGCATACACACACACACTTGCACTCACACACTGTCTCCTGGACGGTGTGGATATAACATACATTCAGTGGGCTCTACCGTCCGTGCGGACGGTGGAATTAGGCACATACATCACTGTGGGTCTCATGTGGGGCCCACCATAATATTTACATGCCATCCAACCCGTCCATTAGGTCATGCAGACCTGAATGAAGGGTGAAAATAAATTTCATCTTGATTCACAACTTCTGTGGGCCCCAAAATAAGTTTTAATGGTAGAATTCAATTCACACTGTTTCTTATGGTGTGGACCACCTGAGCTTTGGATTAAGCCCATTTTTGGGTGGGGCCTACTTAAGGTAGGGACCCACCATGTGGGTGGGTTGGATCAGAAAACAAACACCAAAGTGGGGCCCACAATGGACCTGATGGGAATTGGCCCATTTTGCCTCATATATCAGGGCCCGTTGTACGACCTATTCAAATGTTGGGAGCATGTGTCCAATGACACGACTCCGAAGGCTACGAAGTAAGAAGCAATCAAAACGATAGGCCTTTCGCCCCTCATCAACTACCAGGTATGGTACGAATCTCGATAACACAATGAATCGGGCCTCATATTGAGACACCGACAGGTCCCCCTGCACAAGGTCTCAAACTCAAGTATGACTCAAACTTGACATCTGTCACGTGGGTGATCTGAAAGTGCCCTAGTTTGTCAATTAGCATGAGTGTTGAGTCAGCAAGTCAAGTAAGCCCCATAGGAAGATCTTTCAAGCATTTGCCTCAATAGGATGTGTGGTCCGAACTCATCAAAGGTAAAGTTAGCCTCACATCTCATGTCCCAAAACACCCAAGTATATAAAACCCTTAAAAGTGAATAGAACAACATAGGGTTTAAAGTATGAAAACTATTTTGGAAATAAGGAAATCCTTTAAGTTTTCAACTTTTATCGATATATCGAGATCATCTCGATGAGATCGGACACCAGTTATCGATGTCCTCAGAATGCAATCAATATCATTGAATTGAAGACCACTTGTGCCCAGCAACCAACTTGATATCTAGACAAAATTATCGATGAATCGATGGAACAATCGATATCATCGACATTCAAATTCTGAGATCATTCAAATGGCTCGATATAATCAAACAACGGTCAACTTGTGTCCAATAAGCTATTAAGGCAAATCATGTATTTTTCGATGACTTGAAGGGAGCCTCAATATCTTTGAAATTCAAACTCTGATTGTATTGATGGACCTTCGATGTTATCAAATTCGAACCAAACTGGCCAGCAAGCATATAAGACCCGTATCCTAGCCTGTACTATTTCATCGACTCTCGCGATCCTTCCCGATGAATTCTAGTGACTTGTGACTTATAATTGATATTTGAAAATGACCTTAAGTTATATCCCGTACATCCGAGTCGGCCTAATTCGAGACTTGTACCATTTCGACTGCACCGTCGCCGCGGTTCTAACGCCACGACTCGCGCACCAATCTGATACCCTGTCTAAGAGATGTGAACCGATGTTTATTTTGAGAAAACACCATGCATTTGCAATCTGTAAGTACTATGGTATGAATCCTCTTTGGTTGTCAAATTTTGTGTGTTAAAACCTCTATATGTGTCTTGTATCTTGTTGTATATGTTCGAGACATCACAACGATACTTCGAGACAAGGACGATGAACTCCTTAAGCTAGTTCAAGCTACAAGTTTGATGATATTCACGAAGAGTTCAAGTTCAAGACTCAAAGTTTGTATATTCAAGGTCAAGACTCTAGCATAAGATAGGGAAATGAGCACAACTCATACTAATGGTGACTTCAAAGCTTGTGAAGTGTTCAAGCTACATCAAGAAGAACTCAAGCTTCAAAAAGTTCAACGTCTAAGCTAATGAAGGTTCAATGTCCTTGTTATGGTTTGATTGACTTTAGGTTGATCTTTAGAGTAGGTCATTTTGGATACATAATTCATATTTCTTCTACAAATAATTTTGGTCTGTTCTAAGACTAGTCCTGGACCTTGTTCGACTAGTCCTGACACTAGTTCGACCAATCCTAAAAATTCCAAGACCAGTCGAAGTTTTGTTGCAAATTATTAGATTTTTTCTGTTCGGCTACGACTAGTCCTAGAGTCTGCTCGACTAGTCGTGGGATGGTCACAATTCGACCTTCGACCAGCTGTGGAGCTACGACTCCAACTCCAGCAACTAACTCAAGGGTTGCACGACTAGTCGTGTGAGGGTCACGACCAGTCGTGGACGACCTTCGACCAGTCGTGGACTGCTCACGACCAATCATGTAATGGTTTTATCCGATCGCGTCCGAAAATTTAAAAATTTATTTCTTCTTCGACTAGTCATGGTGACCCTAGGACCAGTCGAAGAAGAATTTATGCAGCTATAAATAGCACACGAATTTCAGAGTTTTTCATCAAAAATTAAGTGAATTCAAAGCTCCACTTTGTGATAAGTTTGTGTCTGCTCTTAAGCTATATTGTTTATAATTCTATTTTCTTTTGTTAGCTTTTTTCTATTTGATTTGATTCATTATTCCAATCTGATTTGAAAAGAGGAAATATTATTTTCCTTCTTCTGGGAATTGAACTCAAATAGAGCTAGCCCAGTCTGTTTTAATTTAAAATCAATTAGAACTTAGAACCATTATAAAGTGAGTATTGGACATTAAACTTTCATATCCGAACATCTACTCCAATTGGTTCTTCCGGGCTGCTACAAAGGAGAAATCCAGGTATTTTACAATTCTATAAAATTTCCATTCTTTTGGTTTTTGTTTGGAATTCACTAGAAAAATTTCATTTGTTGGTTATCTGAGGAGATCCAGAAAACTTAGAATGGTGTGGGTTTTTGAATTGTGTAAGCCCAAGTTAAAAGACACAATTGTGAAGGTTTTAGGTGAAGCTGTGAAACCTATTTTAATAGTGAATGCTAATATCCCTGTGAGTGGATATTAGGAGTGGAGTAGCATTCTATGTGGCTGTTGTAAAATAGTTGGTGTACACACAGGCAAACCACTATAACTCCTTGTCTTGTGGATTAAATGCATTCTTAATTCTTAATCTTTCATCATTCAGTTGTGTGGAATGTACATGTGGATGTGAATGCTATAACTATTTGCATTTCAAGTAAGTGTGGAGAATGTTATAATAATCTAGAGATTTATTTCAGCATTTTATCTCTTCCTATACTTTTATTAATCTGTGCTTCAATTGCAGCAATTATTCTAGTAAGGTTACCCTGCCATTTTTATGGTGCATGGTTATCCCTAGAATAATCAATTCTTAAGATTGTAATTTATTCCTTGCTATTTTTAGATTGAGTTCTTGATTCAAAAGATGTTCTAGAAATAAGATTGTCCTACCATAAGCCTTTGTTTATTATGGTGTAAGGTTGTCCTTAGAATCGAATTTGTATCAACCTCTCAATGCTTGTTTATTGAGATTGATTTAATTTCAGCATTGTGAATTGATTTATTATTGTAAGGCTATTTCCTAATTTAATTCCGCTATATTTAAGTTTAATTTGGCATAGTCCTATTCACGCCCCCCTCTAGGACATATAGCTTGACCATTTCAAGTGGTATCAGAGCCTAATAGCTCGCTCTTATTACTTTATATTTTGGATTTATTTCCTGAGCTAACGATCTAAGCTATATAAAAAGATGTCAAATTTCGATAGCCTCTCAGTCACTAGTCCTCCACCATTTGATAGCTCCAACTATGCCTATAGGAAAGCCAAAATGAGGATCTTCCTCAAATCATTGGATGAGAGTGTGTGACAAGCCACAGTGACCGAATGGAAACCCCCTACTACTGAAATAACTAGAACTGACGGTTCAAAAATAATGAGAGTGTCTACTTATTTCTCATGGACTACACTTCAGAAAAGTGAGAATAGTGCTAATGTTAAAGCACTAAATGCTATCACTTGCGCACTATCATCGGATGAGTTCAAAAGAATCATATCCTATGATACTGCAAAGCAAGCATGGGATATATTAGAAATGACACACGAGGGTACATCTATTATTAAGAAGTCTAAAGTCCAACTCCTCACAACTAAATTTGAAGAAATTCATATGGAGGAAAATGAAATGTTTATGGACTTTTACACTAGACTGAATGACATAGTAAACTCAATGTGGGGTCTTGGCAATAAAATCTCAAAAAGTAAAGTGTGCGCAAAGATATTACGCTCACTTCCTGAAAGGTTCAACTCTAAAGTAATCGCGATCCAGGAACTTTGTGATACGGATAACATGAGGGTAGAAGAGCTAGTTGGTTCTTTACAAACCTATGAATTGAACTTTAAAGCTCCCAAAGGTAAATCTATTGCTTTAACATCTTCTAAAGGTATTTCTCAAGAAAACTCGGATTTAGAAAATTCAGAAGATGATATGACACTTTTAGCTAAAAAGTTTTACAAGATTTTCAAAAGTAGGAAAAATGGTCGATTTCCAAAAGACAAATGAAAAGAAACGTTCTAAACCAAAGTCTAGAACTTGGAAATCTTTGAAAGATAGTCAATGTTACAACTACCAAGAATATGGGCATTTAACAAACAAATGTCCTAAAAAGGACAAACCTAAGAAGAATGGTATGTTAGCTACATGGGACGAATCATCCGATTCTGAAGCCTCTTCTGAATCAGAAGATTCTGAAACCGAGTCGGGCAATGATGTAAAAGCCCTTATGACTCTAGCCAAGTTCACATTCTCAGATCACGATGATTCAACTAGTGAAGAAAATATGCATAGTGATCATGAAAATGATGAAGATCTTCAAGATGCTTATAATGCCTTAAGATTCATCTTGAAGATCTTCAACTAGCTGAAAAGATAGTGGATTTACTTAAGGAGCTCTTAAAATCTAACTCAATAGGTTATTCTTACAACTACAATCAAAAGAAGACCAACTATACTACTAAACCCAAAATTGTTCTGAAATGGGTTCCTAAGGGTGCCTGCTTGGTTGCTCACACTGCATTCAAAGCAACAAGCCATTTAAAGTGGTACCTAGATAGTGGATGCTCTAGACATATGACAGGAGATAAAGCTTTATTCACTGATCTTAAAGATATGTCTGATGGGTCTGTCACATTTGGTGATGGAAGTAACTGTAAAATTATTGGTAAAGGTACGGTTCAACTTTATAACCTTCTTTTATTTAAAGATGTTTTATATGTTGAGGGGATAAAACACAACCTGTTAAGCATATCTCAAATATGCGATAATAACCATAGTGTGAAATTTTCCAATCAAGGTTGTGAGATCATAAACAGAAAGGGTTCTGTAATATTAACTGGTCGCAAAACTTCTGAAAACTGCTATATAGTAAGTGATGGTATCTCATCTAACCAAAAGTGCTACATGGTCCATACCAATGAGACAGAATTATGGCATAAACGCCTTGGACATGTGCACTAATGAAATTTATACAGATTGAGCAAAGGAGAAATAATTAGAGGTCTACCTAAGTTACAAAAAATAGATAAAATATGTGGTGAATTCCAGTATGGTAAACAAACTAGGAGCTCTCACAAAAAGGTGAACTCTAATGCCACAGTAAGACCACTCGAGCTTCTCCACATGGATCTCATAGGACCAACTAGAACGAAAAGTTGAGGCGGCAAAAAATACATCTTGGTTATCGTAGATGATTATACAAGATACACTTAGGTTTCATTTTTAAAAGACAAGTCAGAAACCCTCGATGAAGTGAAAAAGATCATCAAACGAATCCAAACTGAAAAATGTTCTCAAGTCAGTAAGATCCGTAGTGATCATGGATCCGAATTTGAAAATAGCAGTTTTGAAAAATTTTATAGTGATCAGGGAATATCACATGAATTCTCTGCACCCAAAACACCACAACAAAATGGTATTGTGGAAAGAAAAAATAGAGTGCTTCAAGAAATGGGAAATGTTATGTTGAATAGCATGAAGCTCCCTAGAAATCTATGGGTTGAAGCAATAAATACTGCCTTTTATATTATTAACCGTGTTTAAACTTGTAAATTAAATAATAAAATGGCTTATGAAATGTGGTTTGATAAAAAGCCTACTGTCAAATACTTTCATGTTTTTGGTAGCAAGTGCTACATTTTGCGTGACCGTGAAAACTTGAGAAAGTTCGACACTAAAAGTGATGAAGGGACCTTTTTAGGATACTCTTTAAACAGTCATGCTTATCGTGTTTTGAACAACAGGACCAGTGTGATTCAAGAATCAATTAATGTGGTAATTGATGATCACTTGAATACACCTGCCTCTAGTTCAGACAATGATGAAGTTCTTGTAGTTGAAAAACTATATACTTCATCAAGTGAAATTAATTCTGAATTAAGAACTGTTAAAGATCATCCAACTACTCAAATTCTTGGAAACCCTCTCACTGGTGTGCACACTCGTAGATAAATTGAAGACATATGTAATTACGTATGTTTTACATCCCAGATTGAACCGGCAAACGTAAAAGAAGCACTTTCTGATGAAAACTGGATAGTTGCGATGCAGGAAGAACTCAATCAATTTGTTCGTAATGATGTTTGGTATCTTGTTCTAGACCTAAAGATAAACACATAATTGGAACAAAGTGGATTTTCAAAAATAAGTCTGATGAACTGGAAAATATAATTCGAAACAAGGCAAGACTGGTTGTACAAGGGTACACTCAAATTGAAGGCATCGATTATGATGAAATGTTTACGACAGTTGCTCACCTTGAATCAATTTGACTTTTTATATCCATCGGATGTTTTAGAAAGTTTAAAATATTTCAAATGGATGTAAAGAGTGCCTTTTTAAATGGCGATTTACATGAAGAGGTATATGTTGAACAACCTACCGGGTTTGAAGACCCTAAGTTTACTAATCATGTATACCGCCTTAAAAAAGCTCTCTATGGTTTGAAACAAGCTCCCAGGACATGGTACGAAAAATTGATAAAGTTTTTACTAAGTCACAATTTTCAAATGGGCAGTGTCGATAAGACACTTTTTGTTAAGAAACATAACGATGATATCCTAATGGTTCAAATCTATGTTGATGATATAATTTATGGATCAACTTGTTCTAACATGACTGTTGAGTTTGCAGATCTAATGAAATCTGAATTCGAAATGAGCATGGTTGGGGAATTAAATTATTTCCTAGGGTTGCAAGTAAAACAACAACTTGATAGAATATTATTTCTGAAACCAAGCATGCTGTGAACTTGATTAAGAGGTTCAGATTTGAAAATGGTAAGAATTTTGATACTCCTATGAGTACAACTCTAAGACTGTCTAAAGACTCTACAGGTAAAGATGTAGATCCTAAGTTGTATCGTAGCATGATTGGCAGTTTGATTTACCTAACTACAAGTAAACCTAATATTGCTTTAAGTGTTGAGATTTACGCTAGATATCAGTCTAATCCTAAAGAATCTCACTTAACTGTTGTTAAGTGAATTATTAGATATGTCACAAGTTCAGTTAATTTGTGTCTTTGGTATCCTCATGATACTAATGTTCAATTGGCTGGGTATTCAGATGTTGATTGGGCTGGTAATATCGATGACAGAAAATCAACCAGTGGTGGTTGTTTTTACATTGGAAACTGCTTGGTTTCTTGGTTTAGTAAGAAGCAAAGTTCCATATCACTCTCAACCGCTGAGGCTGAATACATTGTAGCTAGAAATGCATGTACACAGCTGGTTGGGATGAAATGAATGTTGAGTGATTATGGCATCGCACATGATTCAATGGTTTTATACTGTGATAATTCCAGTGTGATAAATATTTTGAAAAACTCAATCCAGCATTCACGAACTAAGCACATTGACATTAGATTTCATTATATTTGTGAGTTAGTGGAAGAAAAAGTAATATACTTAGAATACATACCCACTGAAACTCAACTTGCTGACATATTCACTAAACCGCTCGACAAAAACAGGTTTAACAAATTGAAATTTGATATTGGTATGTGCAATTTAAAATGATTGATTATGCATCTCAGTAGTATAGTGTATATATATTAATATATTAATGATTTTTATTTCAAAATTTTGATGAAAATTACATTTTTTCATGGTACACGACCAGTCGAGGACGTACTCGACTAGTCGTGCCACGACCGGTTAAGGATGACCCACGACCAGTCATGTAGCACGCTAGTTTGTTTATTTGGGGAAAGTCCTTCATCCTCTTCATTCTAACCCTCCTCTCCAACGAGCCAAGCTTCGACTAGTCGAACCCCTGTGTTCGATTCCTTCAGGTTTTGCTTGCTTTTCTTATAGATTCATTGTCTTTTCTCTTCAATTTCTTGATTATTGTTGTCTATTTCATCTCTTTCTTCAAGATTTTTGGGTTTTCTTCCTCCTTTGCTGATTCTAGAAAAACCCATCTTCATTTTCTTAAAATTTTTTATATTTCTTCAAGAAATGGACCCTAGAGCTAAAAAGAAGAATCCTAGAGGTGCTTCTTCTTCTAGATCGAATGTCATCACCAAACGCCATCTTAGGGCTATTGAAGATGATCCATTGTATGTTCGTGATTTGCGTATACGCAATGTGATTGTAGAAAAGGCCGTTGATTTCAACTATATTGCTCCTTTCAATCTTTTTCCTCTCCTTCAATCTGTAGGATGAGAAAACATTTTACGCTGGGGCAGGCCGGCATACCAGTCCATAGCGTAGGCTATGGTTGCGTGTATTACTGGATTTTCTACTGAGAAACTAACTTTCTCTATTGCTACAAGAGAAGGGCCGTTTTCCATTGATCGACACTTAATCTCAGGCCTTATGGATATTTCAGTAAATGATGAAGGTATTCATCCTAGCATTTTGGCTGAAAAAGTAACTGAGTCTGAAAAACGTATTTTTACTAGAGCATTATGTAACATGGATGCACCATGGAATCGTACTGGGAATGCCCTCGCAACTAGGTATTTGTTGCCCAGATACAGAGTCTTGCATCGTATCTTCACCTCTAATCTATATCCCCGCTCTGGAAACAAGAATGAGTTGACTCTGCTTATGCTTCGCATTTTGTACTCAATTTTTATTGGTGCTAATATCTATTTGCCCTCTTTGATATACTACTCTATCATTCAATTCTGTATTCATCCTGGTCATAGTGATATTCCATTTGGGTATCTTATGAATGTGCTAGCAACCCACATGTTGGTAGCTATGCCTGTTGGAGAAGCTCCTATCCAACACCTTATATTCAACAACTCCAACATAAATAAAATGCAGTTGGATTTGGCTCGAGGACAAGTTGATATTGGTGCAGGTGGAGCTGCTGCTGAAGCCAGGAATGATGAAGAGGGTGAAGCTCCTCCTCCAGATGATATCAATATGAACGATATTTTTAATGAAATTGATTCTGACTCTGGGAATGATCCTGATTATGAGCCATCTGATTTGGATGCACGTCTGAGTGCATTAGAGGAGAAGGTAGAACAGATGCATGTTGGCCAAAATGCCCAATTCCAAAGTATGCGCAAGTATTTTAGGCACCTACAAAAAGGCCTTCATCAAATTAATCCAACCATACCGGTTCCTTCTTCTGGATTAGATTGAGGATTTTACTCTTTGGTTTGTAATAACTATATAACTTTACTTTCTCTTTGGTTATGTGACTAAGTTCTTTGACTTGACTTGATAACGTTTTATGTTATGATTTTCTGACTCTTCTATTAATTATCTTGCTTTTGATTATTCCTTTGTCATATTTTTGACAAAAAAAGGGGAGAAATTGTGTACACATATGATGAATATGATGATTGGTAGGTCTACTCAGGGGGAGTTAGTAAACTTACAGGATATATTATGTCATGGTTATCTCATGTCAATGACAACCGGTGCATGATTCTTTATTGATGCTTATCTCATGTCAATGACAACCGGTGCATGATTCTTTATTGATGCTTATGATACTTCTCTTATTGTATTTTGTGCTTTGAACTATAGGAGTGTGTTTTGTCACAAATTTGACAAAGGGGGAGATTGTAAGTACTATGGTATGAATCCTCTTTGGATGTCAAATTTTGTGTGTCAAAACCTCCATATGTGTCTTGTATCTTTTTGTATATGTTCGAGACATCACAGCGATACTTCGAGACACGGATGATGAACTCTTTAAGATAGTTCAAGCTACAAGTTTGATGATATTCACGAAGAGTTCAAGTTCAAGACTAAAATTTCGTATATTTAAGGTCAAGACTCTAGCATAAGATAAGGAATTGAGTACAACTCATACTGATGGTGACTTCAAAGCTTGTGAAGTGTTCAAGCTATATCAAGAAGAACTCAAGCTTCGTAAAGTTCAACGTCTAAGCTAATGAAGGTTCAATGTTCTTGTTAAGGTTTGATTGACCTTAGGTTGACCTTTAGAGTAGGTCATTTTGGATACATAATTCATATTTCTTCTACAAATGATTTTGGTCTGTTCTAAGACTAGTCCTGGACCTTGTTCGACTATTCCTGACACTAGTTCAATTAATCTTAAAAATTTTAAGACTAGTCGACTTTTTGTTGCAAATTATCAGAAATTTTTCTGTTCAGCTATGACTAGTCCTGGAGTCTGCTCGACTAGTTGTGGAATGGTCACGATTCGACCTTCGACCAGTCATGGAGCCACGATTCCAACTCCAACAACTAATTCAAGGGTTGCATGACTAGTCGTGTGAGGGTCACGACCAGTCGTGGACGGCCTTCGACCAGTCGTGGACTGCTCACGACCAATCATGAAACGGTTTTATCCGATCGCGCCCGAAAATTCAAAAAATTATTTCTTCTTCGACTAGTCGTGGTGACCCTAGGACCAGTCGAAGACGAATTTATGCAGTTATAAATACCACACGAATTTCAGAGTTTTTCATCAAAAATTAAGTGAATTCAAAGCTCCACTCTGAGATAAGTTTGTGTCTGCTCTTAAGCTATATTGTGCATAATTCTATTTTCTTTTGTTAGCTTTTTTCTATTTGATTTGATTCATTATTCCAATCTGATTTGAAAAGAGGAAATATTATTTTCCTTCTTCTAGGAATTGAAATCAAATAGAGGTAGCCCAGTCTGTTTTAATTTAAAATCAATTAGAACTTAGAACCATTATAAAGTGAGTATTGGACATTGAACTTTCATATCCGAACATCTACTCCAATTGGTTCTTCCGGGCTGCTACAAAGGAGAAATCTAGGTATTTTACAATTCTGTAAAATTTCCATTCTTTTGGTTTTTGTTTGGAATTCCCTAGAAAAATTCCATTTGTTGGCTATCTGAGGAGAGCCAGAAAACTCAGAATGGTGTGGGTTTTTGGATTGTGTAAGCCCAAGTTAAAAGACATAATTGTGAAGGTTTTAGGTGAAGCTGTGAAACCTATTGTGATAGTGAATGCTAATATCCCTGTGAGTGGATATTAGGAGTAGAGTAGCATTCTGTGTGGCTATTGTAAAACAGTTGGTGTACACACAGGCGAACCACTATAACTCCTTGTCTTGTGGATTGAATGCATTCTTAATTCTTAATCTTTCATCATTCAGTTGTGTGGAATATACATGTGGATG
This sequence comes from Magnolia kwangsiensis, assembly GCA_037074715.1. Classification (NCBI taxonomy): domain Eukaryota; kingdom Viridiplantae; phylum Streptophyta; class Magnoliopsida; order Magnoliales; family Magnoliaceae; genus Magnolia; species Magnolia kwangsiensis. The sequence goes on from CM073578.1 coordinate 80,287,783, forward strand.
TGAATTCTATAACTATTTACATTTCAAGAAAGTGTGGGGAATGTTGTAATAATCTAGAGATTTATTTCAGCATTTTATCTCTTCCTATACTTTTATTAATCTGTGCTTCAATTTCAACAATTATTCTAGTAAGGTTGCCCTGCCATTTTTATGGTGCATGGTTGTCCCTAGAATAATCAATTCTTAAGATTGCAATTTATTCCTTGCTATTTTTAGATTGAGTTCTTGATTCAAAAGACGTTCTAGAAATAAGATTGTTCTACCATAAGCCTTTGTTTATTATGGTGTAAGGTTGTCCTTAGAACTGAATTTGTATCAACCTCTCAATGCTTGTTTATTGAGATTGATTTACTTTCAGCATTGTGAATTGATTTATTATTGTAAGGTTATTTCCTAATTTAATTCCGCTATATTTAAGTTTAATTTGGCATAGTCCTATTCATCCCCCCCCCCCCCCCCTCTAGGACATATAGCTTGCCCATTTCACAATCCGAAGAGAATCTCTACAACATGTCAAATCAATCCCATCAATCACCTCATGTTAAGTACAAGAGCACCCATACTTTCTTTCCCCACAAGTCAAGCAACCACCAAGTCAACCAACCTCTCACCTCACCCATCACTCACCTCACATCCATCACCCATCACTCTCTCTCCTTACAACCATCCCTTCTCTCTCTCTTTCTCTTCACATTTTCCAAGCAAAATTCCAAGCAACAAAGAGAGCAAAAGAGTGTGGATGTCCATGCATTTCTAAGGAGAGCAAGAGTTGTGTGTGGCCCACTTCCTCTCCCAAAACCCTTCATCTAAGCCATCCACTTCTCATCTTCCACCATTAAAGTGAGACGCAAGGAGATCAACTTTCCAACAGAAGAAGATCGAATGGTGGATGCTTTTATTTATTGATTTTGTGAATCGAGGGCCCACATATGTGGGACCCATCTTGTTATATGTATACATGGAGGGCCCATAGTGGCGGGGTCCCTCCCCTCCATCACACATCTCTCTCCCTCTTTTTCTCTCTCGTTTTTCTTTTGTTGATTGGCCCATGATGTATGCAATTCATCTAGGTTGTCCACCTTTGTGGGACTCACTTGATGGACATGCTAGATCTATGCCGTCCAAGCCATGTGGGCCCTACCTTGGGGTGATGGAAAGACACAAACATCAGGTTGATCCAAGCAAGTGGGCCACATCTACGTGGGACTCACTAGCTGTGGTCCCCACACGTGGGACTCACCTTGATGAAATGTATAACCACGCCGTCCGTCCAGCGTCCCTGGACGCTGGACCTATTCCTAAAATGTGTTCATGAAGTGTGTACAGACAGTGACGTGTACTCATTGCAAACACAAAAACACATTGATTTTTAAGCTTTTTGAGTAGACCACTTATGCAGGCCCCACCTTGATGTATGGATCCAATCCACACCGTCCATTCCTTTCCCTACTTCATTTTAGGCGTTGAGCCGAAAAATGAAGTCCATCAGATCTTCTAGCGGGCCATAGTACATAAAACACTGGTTTCTACAGTTGAAAACCTCCATGTTGTTCCTATACATACAAAACATCAGATATCGGGCTTGTTTGGTCCGTCTTGGGCCATGAAAAATAGTGGTCAGGGTGGATTGGACCGATGTGGGACCCACACATGGAAAACCGTGAAAATTCTATTTTTTTAAAATAATAAACAACAGCAGCAGATGCTACTGCTGCTGTTGACAAGCAAGGACGCCCAACGTCCTGGGCGCTAGAAGCTGGGGTCCTATACGTGGGCCCCATCGTGATGTGTGTTAAGCATCCATGCTGTGCATTAGTGGGCCCCTTAGGGCAGTGGGCCCCCTTCCTAAGATCAGCCGTATGTGGTGCCTAGGTGGCCCACATCACAAGAAAAAGTGGGATTGAGCATCTGCCATTGAAATCTTTTTGGGTTGACAACGAAGTTTTGAAATAATATGAAAATTGTTTTTCCTCTTCATCTGGGTCTACGTAACCTTATCAACGGATTAGATGGCATATAAACATTATGGTGGGCCCCACGTGGAACCCCTAATGTATGTACTATATCCCACACTGTCCCCATGTATGGGAGGGACGGCTGGTGTACCTCACTCCAGCTCTGGAGTGGCGTCACTAAGTTCTGTGGGTTCCACTTGTATCATCCACACCTTCCATCTACGGGACCCGCCATGATGCATGTGTTGCATCCAAGCCGTCTAACCATTTTGAAAGCCCATTTTAGGACTTGAGATTAAGAGTGAGTCAGATCTAAGGTTCAAGTGAACCCCACCATTGAAAATAGTGGAGACAGTGACATCCATTGATTTTTAAGGGAAACAGTAAATTTCTAGTAAGCTGATGTTTGTCGTCACTTCATCTATCAATATGTTAACTTATGAATTGGGTTGGATTTGTGAACTACAAATTGGTGGGCCCAATGAATGATTATGAATGTTTTATGGAGGGTAAACCCCTCAACTGATGAGTGTGGTGTGGCCCACACAGACCACAGATTGACTTGATTTTTATGTCCTAGTGGCCTCACCATGATGTGTGCATTACACCCACATGTTCATTCATTTTATTAGGGCCGTGGGTCCCATTATCTTGAGAGGCCCACCCTATTTATGTGCCCCAATCATGGGCCACCTTAGGCAAGCTCACCATGATGTATATATTGGACCCACTGTCCATCTATTTTTACCCAATCAGGGGCTGCCTTATGAGGCCCACCTTTGATGTGTTTATGGCCCATCGTAGAGGCCCATTATAATGTATTTAGGGCCCATGAGTTAAGGCCCATTGTGATGTATTCAAGGCCCGTTATTGAGGCCCATGGGTTGAGGCCTATTGTGATGTATTAGGGCCCATAGGTTAAGGCCCATTGTGATGTATTAGGGCCCGTGGGTTGAGACCCATTTGATGTATTTGAGGCTCATGGGTCGAGGCCCAATGGGATGTATACAAGGTCTATTGTATTGTGTGATTCCACCATGAGTTATGTAATGACAGTTATGGCGGGCCATGCCTTGGGAGCAATGTTGGTTTGACGTCCACATTGTAAGAATAATGTTAGTTAAATGTCCGCATTATAACTCTCTCTAGGGCCCATTAATAGGCCCATACTTGTTATGCGTAGGACATCAAGGCCCATCTTCGCTGTGAGGATAATTTATTACCATATAAAATGCTTAGTATAACTTCATGATTCATGCCCATACGCATCATATGTATGCCTGATATGAGAAATATTTTATCATAGCATATGCTGTTGAACAGACCATTTATGGGACTCCTTATGAGATGGAGTGCCCACATTATCGCGCCGTACACACAGGATTGTTACGTGACTGGATAGTGTGACTCATGTATCTCGCATATATGTGACTTGATCATTGTACGCCCTAGTGACATCAGGGCCGTGGCCTCCACAGGCACATCGTAGATGGCTAAATGGGATACCGAAAATACTTGGTTCTAGCACTGTGGGCACTTAGGATGTCCTTGGTTGAAAATCTCAGAACCTCCTTGGTACTAGGAGATGCTCCAACTTCTAGATTAAGTGGAATATGAGTGTCGGTGCCTATACCATGAGGTTGTGTCTCCAACTATGTTGCGGTCAGTTGGAAGGGGGTGTTGTAAGATCCGTATCTTGGTCCGTACCTTTTTGTAGACTTCCGCGGTCTTACCGGTCGAATTCTGGCAACCTTCAACCCTTAACCGATATCGACGCGCGACCTTGATTCATATGCCGAAAAAGTCGACTCAACCCAAGACCAATACCATAGCGACCGCGTCGTCGTTGCGGTTCCAATGCCGCGACTCGCGCGCCGAGGCAATACCCTGGTCAAGAGATGTGGGCCAACGTTCAGTGCGAGGAAACGTTTGGCGTTGCGAAACTCAAGAGAATCTCTACGATGTGTCACATCAATCACATCAATCCCATCAATCAATCATCCATCAATACATCACATGTCAAGTACACATCACTTTCACCCATTTTTCCAAGCAACCACAAAAGTCTACACCTCCCGTACCTTTCTTACACAAAAGGCCTCACAAGTCAAGAATTTCTTACACCTCCCATACCTCTCTTACACAAAAGGCCACAAAAGTCAAGACTTTCTTACACAACCATCACTCACCACATCCATCCATCACTCTCTCTCTCCCTTTACAACTCCTCTCTTTCTCATTTGTAAAAATCTCCAAGCAAAAGAAAATCCCACGTATGGAATTCTTCAAACACTCCTAAGCTCCAAGTGGCCCACTTTCCTACCCCACCATCTCCCATCTCAACCCTCTATTCCTCATCTCATTCATTGAAGTTGAAGCTAAGGTGCCAAGGAACCCATAGGAGCAAGAAGATCGGACGGTGGGTGCCTCTATAGGGTAGTATCTTTTTTATTTTTATGATGGGCCAAGTGAGGCCCACCGATCAATGGTGTGGATCTCACTTGGGACCCTAAGATGAGGCCGATGGCCCACTTGGATCATCATGATCATTCCATGATGGGGCCATTCTCCATGGACCCCATCATGATGTTTATTTCTTAGAAAGGTCATCTAGACCATCCATTTTGGTGGAGAAAGGATCTCCACCGTTGATTGTAGAGTTTGGTGGTCCCACATGCTTTAGGGCCCACTTGATGTATGATTCATTGCAAAAGAGGGCTAATAGTGGCAGAGCCCTCCATCACACGCGTGTCCCACTCTCCATCTCTCTCTCCCTTCTCATTTCATTTTTATTTATTTTATTTATGTTATTTTATGTCATGATTAGTGTGTGTGGCCCACTTGAATGGACCCCACCTTGATGTATTATTTTATCCAGGTTATTCTCAAGTGGGGCCCACCTTATATATGTTATGAACATGCCATCTTCATGAGGTGGCACACCTAAGTGGGGCCCACCCTAATGCATTACTTCATGCACGTCCAGCGTACGCTGGACGTGGATAAAAAAAAAAAAAACAAAAAGCAAATATCAGCTTGTTTTCAAACTTTTGGGTGACTCACTCACCTAGGCCCCACCTTGATGTAAGTATGAAATCCACACTGTCCATCCCATTCTCTATCTAATTTTAGGTGTTGAGCCAAGAGTTGGGGTTGATTGGGAGATCAGGTGGGCCATAGCGTTTTCGGTTGCATCCCTACCTTTCAAAAGATCATTTTTCAATTTATTTTATTCTCTAAACATAGAAAATATTGTATATTAGACCCGTTAGATTGGTTGCGAGCTGAAGAACGTAATGAACGGGGTGGATCTAGTTGATGCGGACCCCAAATGCCTAAAACCCCAAAAAAAATAGATTTCCCAATTTTTGCAAAGAGGCAGACCCGTGAGGGCGGGCGGACGGACACAGGGGCCCACGTCCCTGCGTGTGGGCCCCACCATAATGTCTATTTGTTATCTAACCTGCTCATGAGGTGGGCCACCCCAGTAGTGGGCCCCCCTCCAAAAATGAGACCGATCCAAAACTCAAGTGGCCCACACCACATGAAACAGTGGAATTGAATATCTACCAATGAAATCTTTTTTTGGTGCCCACAGAAGTGTTGGATCAAGCTGAAATTTATGTTTTTCCCTTCATCCAGGTCCGAGTGACCTTATAAACGGGTTGGATGGCACCTAAACATTACAGTGGGCCCCACATGGGACCCACATGGGACCCACACTGATGCATGTGTCTTAAGTCCACCGTCCAGTGGACGGTGGCACCCACCTTAATGTATCTGTACTCCCACCGTCCAGTGGATGGTGGGGACCTTTGAGAAGTATGTGTTTGGTCCTCACTGTCCAGCGACAGTGGGACCCGCCATGATGCATGTGATGCATCCAGACCTTTCATCCGCTTGGTGAAATCATTTTATGTAACACCCTGAAAATCGGGGGTCGTGTATAAACTCAACTCCCGAGTTCCAGACCGTCACTTATGCAACAAAAATGATTATGATTCAATGTTGTCTGAGTTAAAGCATTCACATGAGTAAAAGTATACCAAAACTGCAATTCATACTCCAGATTCAGTGATAAAGGCAAGTGGAAGACTAAAAGATATACATATCACTGTATGGAAAACAAAATAGATCTCAACTGTCTCCAAAGTATGAATACATCTCTGAGTCTCAAATACATGTAAATAACAGAAATCAAGTATCAAAATAGTCCCACTGATTAGTCCCGCCAATCCAGGCCACCTAAGCAAAGCCGTCGTGGTACTGCATATTTGAGAACTCGTCCTGGTCCTCATCATAGTCCGGCTCTGCCTCCTGAATCACCGCCTCACCTGCATCTAAGACAGGGTCTGGTGGGTGTTGCAAACACCATCCCGTAACGTGGGAGTGAGTAGCTAACTCAGTGGAATAATAGAGTAAGGATTAGCATGTTCTCAAATCAATCATGCGATAATAGTAAAACAGTAAATCAAACATTCCTAATACTGTTGTTAATGCAGTATGACATGACATGATGGATGCCCTCACCGACGTTCTCCCTCATACGGCACCATCTTATGCCTGCGATATCTTGCGTACCGCTTAGTGCTCCACATCTTCCAGGCACATGCAATGTGATGGTGATATGATTGTCGAGTTATTATTAGTCCATTCAAACAGCAGGATTGGGAAACTAAGGTACTTCCCTTATATCAATCCCAACACAGATCCTGTCTAGGGTCATCACTCCTAGTAATCTCATACGATGTATATTTTTTAGGTCGCTGCAAGGGATGCCAGGGCTGTTGCTCGCACTCGTTGCACCGCTCCCCCATCACCTTATCAATACAGGCCTACTGTACTCTCACTGCTACGGAAGGGTCGTCGCCTCCCGTAGACTCATAATACTCTCTCGGTCACTACAAAGGACTTGTCGCCTGATCAGTGTAGGCCGACAGCAAGAATATAGTGTCCCATACCACCATAATCTGCTCACGATTCATAGGTGCTCACTGGTCACTACGGGGAAGTTTGTGGCCCCAGCGTAGGCCGACAGCTCGACCATGGTGTCCCATACCACCATGCCCAGCTCATGAGTCTTTATGGATCAAGGTACCATGGTTGACAGGGTTTACGATGGTAAGTTCAGTACCCTAGGTTCAAGCAGTTGTGACTCATACAGGGTGAATATATAATGGCCAGTCGGGTTACTTGACGGGCTCGACTAGCACGAGCGCATCTCAAGTCAAACGACATGAAGTGCGTAAAACACCTTGTGTGGCCTAACCACTGCCGCCAACTCCAAAACAAGACTCGTGTTCATCGACGTGTCGTTCGTGGCAAAGATAAGCTAACCACGAACTTGCTCGGTTGCTGACTGCCTAGACTAGGTATAGTCCCAAACATTTATGAATTCACATCAGCAATCATGTAAGAGTAATGGAAATGAAATACAACCATGTGAGCATGTTAACACATGTTATAACATACAACTTGAGTGAATCATCTAACACTTACATTTCATGCATATAATGAAATCATGCATCTAGCCAACATGTAGGAAATCATTTACATCAACATATCATTTGAGAATTCAATCTCAAACTAATTCATAACACCATTTAATTCAATACATACTAATACAAACATTTATACAAACACTTAGACTACACCCTTAAGTTTACATATAGTATATCGACTCAAAGTGCGCATTTAGGCGAATCTCTTCGCCAAACTAATTATGCACGTATTCCTAGTATCCTAATGCGACAAGAAGTCATGTCAATCACATCAGAAAAATATGGATGAAAACAGTATTTTCTATAAATGACTAAAATGCCCTAAATCTCATATTCTTCGTTTGCTTACGAAACAGGAAACGGACAGCATGTTGTACATGTCAAACGGCGTTGCCGTCGATAATCTACTATTAAATGGCATTGAAAGCGTTAGAAACAGTCAATCAAAGCTTCTAAAATCCGCACCTTCTCTCCTATAAGGGTATTGATTCGAACGGAGCGTATACGCTTCGTCCACGGTGAACTGGGAACTTAATACGCAAGATCCATAAGCTAACATGCTAAGGAAACGAGGGAACAATAAATTAGCAAGTGTGTGGGGTGTTTTCTTATCTAGAAACGTGGTGAAATCACCGGAAAAGTGATTGAGGTGTGTTGCTTAGGCAAGTGCAACAGGTAGCACAAGCAGCAGGAAATTCTCTCCCACTCTCTCTCACAATCTCTCACCTTTTCTCTCACACCAGCTAGGGTTTCTAGCAAATTCGGATGGGTAAGAGAAGTGAGGGTTTAAGCCCCTTTTATAACACTAAACATGCCCAAAACAGGCTAGAGAACAATGTTTACTTGATACCTAACCAAATCGGGGCTGTTTTGGTCCAAAAGGACATTTCTGGTGGTCCCCTAGCCGAACGTGATCGGACTTAAGTTCATGCACGTCGGATGTCGCTCACATCCCATTTTCAGACCAGTAGCATTCGTAGATCGCACGTAGCGGTCCAGTTTCAGTTCAGCGGTCACCGCAGGTAGATCAGGCCTACAAGTCTCATGATATGAAATAAAAAAATTTTCTGATCCGAGGGTGTAATTTGACTGAATTCTGACGGTCAGAACGCTTAATACTGACGCGTCAAGTCGTGTGCCATATTTGAATTTCAAATTCCAAATCTAACCCTATTCTCACTCTCTTCAGTCCAGGCTCAATGAAATAGCCTGTGAATGTCGGTTGGACTTGATTTTCGAAATGATTGTCAAGTCCAGCTAGGCGGTTTTAACGGTCTAAGATTGTAGGTATCGGACTTTCGACGCGCAGTTTAGATCTAATACAAAGTTTCAAAGAGGTCTAGAGAACAAACCGGTTTAGAGTTTGATCCGAGGTTTTAGAGTATTATAGCGTCATTGGTTCTACTTGCTTTGGGTCTTGTAGAACGTATTTAAAGTGATCAGGGACTATTTCCCAGATACTCTAGTGTTGCGCTAGCTAACTTACACTTATTTTCTAAAAGAATTAATCCTACACGATTTCTGGTCGAGTTGGTACTCGAGTCTAAGTACGGATTTTTTCAGGGCGTTACAATCTACCCCCCTAAACAAAAAATTTCATCCTCAAAATTTGTACCTTTTCGTACTCCTCGAGAAGCTGTGGGTAGTTCTTTCTAATCTCGGCTTCTGTCTCCCAGGTAGTCTCTTCCTCAGAGTGATGCGTCCACAATACCTTCATAAGGGGAATCACCTTGCTACGCAGTACCTGCTCCTTCCTGTCTAGGATACGTGTCGGTCGCAGGATATATGTAACATTCTCTCCTAACTGCACGTGCTCCCATCTGATGATATGGGAAGGATCAGAAACGTATTTCTTCAGCATAGAAACATGAAATACGTTGTGAACGCTCGCGAGAGTAGTGGGTAAAGTCAAATGGTATGCCACTGCTCCCACACGATCGAGGATTTGGAACGGACCAATGAATCGTGGTGCCAGCTTCCCCTTCTTTTCGAACCGAAGGACTCCCTTCATAGGAGAAACTCATAAAATACATGATCCCCAACTGTGAACTCTAGCGGCCGCCGTCTCGTATCGGCATAACTCTTCTGTCTGCTCTGCGCTGTGAGAAGCCGACGTCTAATAATATTAATCTTCTCCGATGTCGCCTGCACTAACTCTGGGCCAATCAAGTACGCTCACCGACCTCTGCCCAGCAATGCGATGCGCGACAAGGTCGCCCATACAGCGCCTCATAAGGTGTCATACCGATACTCGCTTGGAAACTGTTGTTGTACGCGAACTCCGCATATGTAAGACAGTCATCCCAAATGTCCTTAAAGTCCAATGCGCAAGCTCGTAACATGTCCTCTAAGATCTGGTTCACCCACTCTGTCTGTCCGTCTGTCTGTGGGTGGGAGGTAGTACTGAACTTCAACTTCACACCCATAGCCTCCTGAATACGAGTCCAGAAAATAGAAGTGAACCGCGTATCTCTGTCCGACACGATCTCTAACGGAACTCCATGCAGACGCACGATCTCTCTGATGTATAGTCTAGCCAGCTCGTCTGCAGAGTTCGTGACTCTGATCGGTAGGAAGTGCGCCGACTTCGTCAGACGGTCGACAATCACCCATATGGAATCATGTCCCTTCCTCATCCTCGGCAGCCCTGAAATGAAGTCCATGGAAATGAAGTCCCACTTCCACTCTGCAATCGGCATAGGCTGCAAGAGTCCAGGTGGTCGGCGATGCTCTGCCTTCACCTGCTGGTAAGTAAGACAACGGGACATGAACTCTGCTATGTGGGTCTTCATACCTTCCCACCAATAGGTCCTCTTCACGTCGCGATACATCTTTGTACTGCCTGGATGCATCGCGAGTCTGGTACAATGCGTAGCCTCGAGAATCTCTCGTCTCAAGTCAGGGATATCTGGGACGCATAGGCGGCCACGATAACGTAAGCCCCCATCCGTGCTAACTCGCCACTCGGTGTCCGCATCATCACTGGCCTGCTCTCGAAGCTCAGTCAGATGCACATCATCCCTCTGCGCCTCGATGTCCCGGTCATCGATCTGAGATCGCACCTGCACATGTGCGATGAACTCATACGGCTCCTCTACAGTGAGTTTCTGCTCAAAGTCTTACAAAAACTCAACCATATCTCACTCAGCAACCATCAGCGGAGCCGCAAACTCTATCGCCTTCTTGCGGCTCAACGCGTCAGCCATAAGGTTTACCTTCCCAGGATGGTAAGAGACTTCAAACTTGAAGTCCTTCAAAGTCTTCATCCATCGCCGCTGCCTCATATTCAAGTCTCGCTGCGTGAATATGTACTTAAGGCTCTTGTGGTCGCAAAAGGCCTCAAACTCCTTTCCATAGAGGTAATGTCTTCAGAGTCTCAGTGCGAATATGACGACTGCCAACTTCAGGTCGTGTGTTGGGTAATTCTCCTCGTGCTTCCTTAATTGTCTCGAGGCATACGAAATTACCCTGTCCCTCTGCATAAGGACACAACCCAGACCAACGCTAGACGCGTCAGTATATGTAGTGTATCTAACCCCTTGCTCTGGCAATACTAGCACAGGGGCGAACGTAAGCCTGTACTTCAGCTCCTGAAAAGTTGTCTCCGCCTTGTCATTCCAGGCGAACTTCACGTCCTTCCGTGTCAACTGAGATAAAGGTCTCACGATCTTCGAGAAATTCCGAATGAATCATCGATAATAGCCAGCGAGACCCAAGAAACTCCTTACCTCAGTGACAGAACCAGGCTGCTCCCAGTCCTGAACTGCAGCTACCTTAGACAGATCAACTTTCATCCCATCCTTGGACACCACGTGTCCCAGGAACTTCACTTCCTTCTTCCAGAAGTCACACTTCTTGTACTGTGCGAACAACTGATGCTGTCTAAGAGTATCCAGGACCAAGCGCAAGTGCTCCTCATGCTCCTCTCGACTCCTGGAGTATATCAAAATGTCATCAATGAACACAACGACGAATCGATAGAGGAAAGGCCAAAATACCCGGTTCATCAGATCCATGAACACGGCTGGTGCGTTCGTGAGACCGAATGACATCACAAGGAACTCGTAGTGGCCAAAGTTGGTCCTGAATGCTGTCTTCTACACGTCCTCATCCCTGATGCGTAACTAATGATAACCTGACTGAAGATCAATCTTCGAGAAGTACTGCGCTCCTTTCAACTGATCAAACAAGTCATCAATCCTGGGTAAAGGGTACTTGTTCTTCACTGTGATCTGGTTCAGCCTGCGATAATCAATACACAATCGCATCGAACCATCCTTCTTCCTTACGAAAAGGACTGGTGCTCCCCAAGGAGACACACTAGGTCGAATAAGGCCAAGCTCCAGCAAACCATCAATCTGCGTCCTCAACTCCTCCATCTCACATGGAGCCATGCGATACGTCGGCAATGAGACGGGCATGGAACCCAGCACCAGATCGATAGTGAAATCAATCTCTCGTCGAGGCGGCAAACCAGGGATCTTCCTGAACAGATCCCCAAAATCACAAACAACTGGCATATGCTCAAGCATCTGGGCACCAGCGTCCCGTAGTAAAGTAGCGTAGCTATATATGCGGAAAGAGAGATTTACCCACACTGGGAATATAAAGGATGCACTGTAACGCCCGTGAAAAATCCATACTTGGACTCGAGTACCAACTCGACCCGAAATTGCGTAGAATTAATTTCTTTAGAAAATAAGTCTAAGTTAGCTAGCGCAACGCCAGAGTAGCTGGGAAATAGTCCTTGATCACTTTAAATACGTTCTACAAGACCCAAATCGAGTAGAACCAATGACTCTATAAAACTCTATAACCTCGGATCAAACTCTAAGCAGGTTTGTTCTCTGGACCACTTTGAAATTTTGTATTGGATCTAGACCGGACGTCGAAAGTCCGATACCTCCTATCTTAGACCGTTAGAACCGCCTTGCTGGACTTGAAAATCATTTCGAAAATCAAGTCCAACCGATAACCACAGGCTATTTCATTGAGCCCGGACTGAAGAGAGTGCAAATAGGGACAGATTTGGAATTTGAAATTCAAATTTGGCACATGACTTGACATGTCAGTATTAAACGTTCTGACCGTCAGAATTCAGCCAGATTACACCCTCGGATCAGGAAAAATTTCTATTTCATATCATGAGACTTGCAGCCCTGATCTACGTGCGGTGACCGCTGAACTGAAACTGGTCCGTCACGCGCGATCTGTGAACCCTGCCGGACTGAAAACTTGATGCGTACTAGATCCGGTACGCATGAGCTTAAGTCCGATCGCATTCAGCTAGGGGACCACCAAAAATCATCTTTTGGACCGAAACAGCCCCGATTTGGATATGCCCTAAGTAAACTTTGTACCTGAGCCTATTTTGGGCATTTTTAGACTTATAAAAGGGGTTGAAACCCTCACTTCTCTCTCCCATCCGAATTTGAGAGAAACCCTAGATTGGGAGAGAGAAAAGGTGAGAGTTTATGAGAGAGAGTAGGAGAGAATTTTCCTGCCTTTGTGCCGCCTGTTGCATGTGCTGTAGCAACACCCTTCGATCACCTGGCCGGTGATTTCTCTGCATTTTTAGGTAAGAAATAACCCTAGAAGTTGCTGATTTGAGGTTTACTAGGATTCATATCATGTTAGCTGACGTAACTCATAAATTAGGTTCTCTATTCGCCGTAGACGAAGCGTATACGCTCCGTTCGAATTCACACATCCATAAGAGACAAAGTGAGGATTTTAGACACTTTGATTGACGGTTTCCAATGCTTTCAATGTCGTTTAATAGTAGATTATTGATGGCATCGCCGTTTGACATGTGCAACATGCTATCCGTTTTCTGTTTCATAAATCAACGAAGAATATGAGATTTAGGGCATTTTAGTCATTTGTAGGAAGTGCTAATTTCATTCATATTTTGCTAATGTGATTGACATGGTTTGTGGTCGCATTAGAATGTTAGGAATACATGCATAATTAGTTTGGCGAAGAGATTCGCCTAATTGCACACTTCGGGTCGACATACTATATGTAGACTTAAGTGTGTAGTGTATGTGTTTGTATAAATGCTTGTATTAGTATGTATTGAATTAAATGGTGTTATGGATTAGTTTGAGATTGATTTCTTAATTAATATGCTGATGTGAATGATTTCTTACATGTTAGTTATATGCATGATTTCGTTACATGTATGGAATGCATGTGTTGGAAGATTTGCCTAAGTTGTATGTTATAACATGTGTTAACATGCTCACATGGTTGTATTTCAATTCCAATACTCCCATATGATTTGCTGATGTGATTCCATAATTGTTTGGGACTATACTTAGTCCAGGCAGTCGGTAACCGAGCGAATTCGTGGTTGGCTTATCTTGGCCACGAACGACTCGTCGATGAACGCGAGTCGTGTTTTGGAGTAGGCGGCAGTGGTTAGGCCACGTGAAGTGTTTTACGCACTTCATGTCGTTCGACTTGAGATGCGATCGTGCTAGTCGAGCCCGTCAAGTAACCTGACTAGCCGTTGTATGTTCACCCTGCATGAGTCATAACTGCTTGAACCTATGATACTGAACTTACTATTGTAAATCCTGTTAACCATGGTACCTTGATCCACGAAGACTCATGAGCCGGGCATGGTGGTATGGGACACCGTGGTCGAGCTGTCGGCCTACGCTGGGGCCACAAACCTCCCCGTAGTGACCAGTGAGCACCTAGTCTCGTGAGCAGATTATGGTGGTATGGGACACTATATTCTTGCTGTCGGTCTACACAGATTAGGCGACGAGTCCTTTGTAGTGACCGCGAGCGTATTCTGAGTCTACGGGAGGCGACGACCCTTCAGTAGTAGTAGAGTACAGTAGGCCTGTATTGATAAGGTGATGGGGGAGCGGTGCAACGAGTGCGAGCAACAGCCCTGGTAGCCCTTGCAGCGACCTACAAAATATACCTCGTATGAGATTACTAGGAGTGACGACCTTAGACAGGATCTGTGTTGGGATTGATACAAGGGAAGTACCTTAATTTCCCAATCCTGCTGTTTGAATGGACTAATAACAACTTGGAAATCATATCACCATACCATTGCATGTGCATGGAAGATGTGGAGCACTTGAGGGTCGATTGCATGTCGCGGTCATAAGATGGTGTCGTATGAGGGAGATCGTCGGTGAGGGCATACATCACGTCATGTCATATTGCATTAACAACAATATTAGGCTTGTCTGATTTACTGCTTTACTATTATCGCATGATTGATTTGTGAACATGCTAATCTTTGCTCTATGATTCCACTGAGTTGATCACTCATTCCCACATTATGGGATGGTGTTTGCAACACCCACCAGACCCTGTTTTAGATGCAGGTGATGCTGAGATCCAGGAGGCAGAGCCAGACTTTGACGAGGACCAGGAGAGTTCTCGTACATGCAGTACCATGATGGCTTTGCTTAGGTGACCTGGGTTGATGGGACTTCAGTAGGACTATTTTGAACATTTGATTTTGTTCATATATATGTATATGAGACTCAGAGATGTATTCATACTTTAGTGACAGTTGAGATCTACTTTGTTTTTCCATACAGTGATATATATTCTTTAGTCTTCCGCTTACTTTTATCACTGGATCTGAAGTATGAATTGCAGTTTTGGCATACTTTTACTCATGTGAATGCTTTAACTCAGACAACTTTGAATCATAATCATTTTTGTTGCATAAGTGACGGTCTGGAACTCGGGAGTTGAGTTTATACACGACCCCCGATTTTCAGGGTGTTACATGCGCCCTCTGGCTCGTAGGCAATCACTATACGAGTCTCACAGTCAATCTCGGCCCTAGTTGCAGTCAACCAGTCGATGCCAAGAATAACGTCGAGATAAACAAGAGAGGGGTCGACGACAAGATCAAGAGCCATCGTCTTGTCCCCCAGATCTACCAAACAGCCCTCACACATTAGGGTGGCATCTGTAAAGGACCCGTGAGCTGTATAAACTCGCACCCCATCCAAAGTAATAGTCGGTAGCCCAATGCGCCTAACTATGGCATGTGATATCAATGAAATCGTGGATCCTGTGTCCACCATCACAAGAATAGGAATACCTCTGATGTGGGCAGTGACCTCAAAGGCCGAATGCTGAGAAGTCTCTGTCGCAGCTGCCTCAGCTGTCAAGGCATGCACCTGCGCCTACTGTGGCCGGTTCGGCCTTTGTGCCATGGGATGTAGAGGCGGCCTGAACTGAGATACCGGAGGTCTGAAGGAAGGGTGCACAGGAGCCAACCGTAAAGACGGTGCTGATATAGCCTATGGGCATGTACGGTCGATCTTCTGCGATGGCGAAATCCCATTGTCCCACATCCGAGCGAAACAACTCCGTGCCGAATGGCCCGATCTCCCACAATAGGTATATGATAAATCGAGGTGCCGCATCTGTGGTACTGGCGAGGTAGCCCTAGAAGGAGGGTCGGCACGAGGCCTCTTACCCACAAAGGGCCTGTCCTGCAACTCTGGTCGTGGCCTATGAGCAATAGGGCTACGAGATCGCGTAAGTCGATCCACATCCTGCTCTGCCCGCATGGACATGTGAATCAGCTCTGCGTAGGAGGGAATGCTCACGCAGCATATCTTTAACCGAATATCCAGTCGCAAACCCTCTGAAAAGCGCCGTATGCGCATCTGCTCATCTGCCAGTATAGTCAGGACGTATCTGCCCAACTCAGTGAACCGATGCTCATACTCAGTCACCGTCATGCCTCCCTGTCTGAGGCGCAGAAACTCGTTCTCCTGATCATGCCTATACGTCTGGGGATAGTATTTCTCGTGGAAACGGAACTCGAACGCTGCCCAGGTCCATATATAGTCAGCGTCAACGGTCCGCAACACACTGTCCCACCATAAGCTGGCCTCCTGCTCGAACAAGAACGTAGCCAACTCGACCTGCTCAGTCTCTGAACAATACATCATCCTTAGTATCTTCGACACACGGTCGAGCCAATACTCAGCCTCCTCAGGTCTATGAGAACCCGTAAAAGTAGAAGGCCGTAAGCGCTGAAATCGCTCTAATAAGCTCCGTGTATCAACGACATTCCCCACAGGATAAGCAGGTGGTGAAGGATGAGCCATGCCCTCATCCTGAGCATATGTATCGGCATCCTCAGCTGGATGCGCAGGTGGTGCAGGTGGAGGCACACTCCCACCCTGGGCTAGAGCCCCCACTATAGTAGTCAGGAGCTGCTACTGCTGCTGCATCATAGCCATCATCTGCTCAAATTTATCTGGAGGTGGAGCAGGCTGTGGCATGTACTGTGTCGAAGAAGACGCACGGTACTTCTCTTTGATGGGCGTTGTGAATGGCGGTGGTCCAACTGCAGGACCAGTAGTAGGCTGAGACGCACGTGCTGTCTCAGGAATCGGGCCCACAGCAGGGTCCGCATGAGCATCGAACTGAAAAGGAACCTGATCCATAGGCTCACCCAATGTAAGCCGAGCTGTGCTCCGTGTAGCCTTCGGCAGCATTCCCTATATTCAAAATAGGGCGCAACCTTGTCAGTTTCAATAGCACAAACACACCACAATCATTCACATAAAGAGTCAAAGGCATTCCATACATTTCATTTAATCAAAATTATCACAATACAAGGGATATCTCCTTACAGGCATCATGACAGGAAGTACATGGGAACTAAGACAGTTAAAACTACAACAACAACATAAGTAAACCACTAGCCTTAACAGGCTTACACAACATAAAGCAGGAAATGACTAACTGCTAACAACAACAACTAAAATCTCATCGCTAGTCTGAGTCGGGTGATGAAGGAGGAGCACCCTTATCCTGCAAGTAGCACAGGATCGCCTTCAAGGTGCGAGTCACCTTGCCGAATTTCCTCTTCATAACGGTCTTGGTATCCTCGACCTCAGCCCGAAGTTCCTGAACTTCCCTTCGTAAGGTGACCTGGCTCTTCTCAATTCGAGAAATGCGATCATCACTAGTAGCCTGAGCAGAAGGAGGAGGGCTCTCATCTGTATCCTGAGCCTCCTCTTCTACCTCTTCCTGGACTTCTTCCTCTACTTCTGCTCTAGGTTCTCCCTCACTTGGATCCTCTTCATCATCAAAATCATCCTCGCTATCCTCCTCAAGCTGAGTCTCACGGTACTGAGACCCAATCTTCATCTTGACCATGGTAGACTCATCAATGCAGTGAATCGGAACTGGCAACTCCGGCCCCAGTCTGTAAGCAAACTCGAGCGCGATCTTGCATATAAGTCGGCCAAAAGGAAGCGACTCAGATGTTCTTTTTGATTTCGCTATGTGGATAATTTGTCGCAATACGAAAGTGGCCATACACACATTTTCTCCCTGGGCCACCTGATATAAGAAATCAACCATAAGGCGCGTACACTCAATGCGATTTGTCGACCTGGGATACACGTTGAACGTGCAAATATGGTGCAACAGGGGAAAATCATTAGAAATATGAGACACCTTGAGGCTATTGTTAGGCTGCCATGGAACCAAACTACTGCATAGGAACCTGGTACTGTGATCTCGCTCACACCTACTCTTCAAATTCTTTGCACTGGGATGAACATCACTAAGGGGCACGTTCAGAAGTCGCGCTATCAACCAAACATCGATCGTAGCCATCCGGTCTCTACCAAATGGAATCTTGAACTGTAATGGCTCCAATGTAGGACTCTGGATACGAGCGTAGAAGGCATGAACGATGCTCACATTAGCACGAGAACGAGCTTCAAAGAGCGGACCCCAATGTACAACTTCAATGCGCTCGAATAACAGGAATTTGCAAAAGAGTCATCCTTCCACGTCCGCCTCAAACAACACCTTACGGTCAGTATATTCACCGTGAGGCATCTCTGCTAATATCACTCGCCCAAGTTGAGTATGGAGATCCAAATCTCACTTTGTATGGAACTCTCGGGCTGTGCTTGGACTTGCGGCGGCACTTGAGCTAGCGGCGCCACCCCTTGGTCTTCTTGATTGTGCAGGGCGACTAGGTCCAGCTTCATCCGCTGCTGTTTTTCTCTTTACCATCAAATAGAGGATGGTGGAGAGAGAAAAAACCCAAAATGGCTTCAACAAAAGCCATGGAAAAGGTGGGAAATGTAGAGAAATGGCTGCCCAAACAGAAAAAAAGAGATCTAGGTGTTGTAGAGGGATGCTTCAAGCTCCCTTAGGATGGATTTTTTAAAAGAAAAAAGAAGGAAAAAGGGGAATGGAGCTCCACACGATTTCAGCATGTTTTGGGGGTTGTAGGAGCTCCAACGGACGAGGTCGGAGAGGGAGAGGGTTGCTAATCACGTTGGAGGTATGGGATAGGCTCATTTTCAGCAATGGGAGGATTTGAGAGTGATTTGGGGTCACGGTTTGAGATAAGGCAGCAAGAAAACGAGCAAAGGAGCTAGGGAGGGGGCTGTTTGTGAAGGAAGTGCCCTTCTTAAGGGTTTTCGACGGTCGGCCCACACATGGGAGGGCTGCCCTACCCCTAAGAGAGCGTGCACCCGAAATTTATTGCAAGTGGGGCCCACCGGAGAGCGATGCATCGCTGGCCATCTCACAAGGTGGCCGGTGGGACCACATGGGTTAGGTCCCCCCTACCCCAAGGACTCCAAATATGTATGGTCCCCACCCCAGATCATTGTAATTTGACCTAGGGAGGCCCAAACATCCATTCAGGGATTTCTGAGGCTAATTTGTAAACCTGAATGCAATCCCCTATCATACAGCATATGATTTTGGTGTAGAATGAGCTAATACATCCATCTAGCCCATTATTTGCTAAATATTGCAAACTTAGAATGGCCTAATGGACAGTTTTCATGAAAATTTACTATTCACTATAAAATTTTGTCAAAGTATGATTTTATATCATTTTCACATTAGGATCAATGCCTAACATGAAAATAATAAGAAAGAATTGAAGAATAGAGTGGTGAGAGGAAGAATCTTGAAGAAATTAGGTGAAACGGGGTTTTTAAGCCCTAGCGATAGAATGTAAGGGTTGTGGTTGCCCCAAAGCCCAAGGATTCATATTTATGGGTTTAGAATCATTCAAAGAACATCTCAACCCTCCTTCCTACAACCTAGGAGCTACTTAGGTCGCTTCACGTGACCCTAGATGCGTTACGTACTCGATCGCGCGATCAATACGAATAGACTTCGCCTATTGGCGAATCTGCGATCCTATAAGTATTTCTAGACCTTTATCGCACCCACCTAAGTTAAAGGAAGCGACAGCGTACATCGCGTGACCATAACCCAGGCCCGGTATAATCTCATTCATGCTCTGATACCAACTTGTAACACCCTGAAAATCGGGGGTCGTGTATAAACTCAACTCCCGAGTTCCAGAACGTCACTTATGTAACAAAAATGATTATGATTCAATGTTGTTTAAGTTAAAGCATTCACATGAGTAAAATTATACCAAAACTGCAATTCATACTCCAGATTCAGTGATAAAAGTAAGCAGAAGACTAAAAGATATACATATCACTGTATGGAAAATAAAATAGATCTCAACTGTCTCCAAAGTATGAATACATCTCTGAGTCTCATATACATGTAAATAACAGAAATCAAATGTCAAAATAGTCCCACTGAGTAGTCCCGCCAATCCAGGCCACCTAAGCAAAGCCGTCGTGGTACTGCATATATGAGAACTCGTCCTGGTCCTCATCATAGTCCGGCTCTGCCTCCTGAATCACCGCCTCACCTGCATCTAAGACAGGGTCTGGTGGGTGTTGCAAACACCATCCCATAACGTGGAAGTGAGTAGCTAACTCAGTGGAATAATAGAGCAAGGATTAGTATGTTCTCAAATCAATTATGCGATAATAGTAAAGCAGTAAATCAAACATTCCTGACACTGTTGTTAATGCAGTATGACATGACATGATGGATGCCCTCACCGACGTTCTCCCTCATACGGCACCATCTTACGCCCGCGGCATGCTTGCGTACCGCTCAGTGCTCCACATCTTCCAGGCACATACAATGTGATGGTGATATGATTGCTGAGTTATTATTAGTCCATTCAAACAGCAGGATTGGGAAACTAAGGTACTTCCCTTATATCAATCTCAACACAGATCCTGTCTAGGGTCATCACTCCTAGTAATCTCATACGATGTATATTTTGTAGGTCGCTGCAAGGGCTGCCAGGGCTGTTGCTCGCACTCGTTGCACCGCTCCCCCATCACCTTATCAATACAGGCCTACTGTACTCTCACTGCTATGGAAGGGTCGTCGCCTTCCTTAGACTCAAAATACGCTCGCGGTCACTACAAAGGACTCGTCGCCTGATCAGTGTAGGCCGACAGTAAGAATATAGTGTCCCATACCACCATAATCTGCTCACGAGTCATAGGTGCTCACTGGTCACTACGGGAAGGTTTGTGGCCCCAGCGTAGGCCGACAGCTCGACCACGGTATCCCATACCACCATGCCTGGATCATGAGTCTTTATGGATCAAGGTACCATGGTTGACAGGGTTTACGATGGTAAGTTCAGTACCCTAGGTTCAAGCAGTTGTGACTCATACAGGGTGAACATACAATGGCCAGTCGGGTTACTTGACGGGCTCAACTAGCACGAGCGCATCTCAAGTCGAACGACATGAAGTGCGTGAAACACCTCGTGTGGCCTAACCACTGCCGTCAACTCCAAAACACGACTCGCGTTCATCGGCGTGTCGTTCGTGGCGAAGATAAGCCAACCACGAACTTGTTCGGTTGCCGACTGCCTAGACTAGGTATAGTCCCAAACATTTATGAATTCACATCAGCAATCATGTAAGAGTAATGGAAATGAAATACAACCATGTGAGCATATTAACACATATTATTACATACAACTTGAGTGAATCATCTAATACTTGCATTTCATGCATATAATGAAATCATGCATGTAGCCAACATGTAGGAAATCATTTACTTCAACATATCATTTAAGAATTCAATCTCAAACTAATTCATAACACCATTTAATTCAATACATACTAATACAAACATTTATACAAACACTTAGACTACACCCTTAAGTCTACATATAGTATATCGACTCAAAGTGCGCATTTAGGCAAATCTCTTCGCCAAACTAATTATGCACGCATTCCTAGTATCCTAATACGACAAGAAGTCATGTCAATCACATCAGCAAAATATGGATGAAAAAAGTATTTCCTACAAATGACTAAAATGCCCTAAATCTCATATTCTTCGTCTGCTTACGAAACAGGAAACGGACAGCATGTTGTACATGTCAAAAGGCATTGCCGTCGATAATCTACTATTAAACGACATTGAAAGCATTGGAAACAGTCAATCAAAGCGTCTAAAATCCGCACCTTTTCTCTTATAAGGGTATTGATTCGAACGGAGCGTATACGCTTCGTCTACGGTGAACTGGGAACCTAATACGCAAGATCCATAAGCTAACATGCTAAGGAAATGAGGGAACAGTAAATCAGCAAGTGTTTGGGGTGTTTTCTTACCTAGAAACGCGGTGAAATCATCGAGAAAGTGATTGACGTGTGTTGCTTAGGCACGTGCAACAGGTAGCACAAGCAGCAGGAAATTCTCTCCCACTCTCTCTCACAATCTCTCACCTTTTCTCTCACACCAGCTAAGGTTTCTAGAAAATTCGGATGGGTGAGAGAAGTGAGGGTTTAAGCCCCTTTTATAACCCTAAACATGCCCAAAACAGGCTTGGGAACAATGTTTACTTGATACCTAACCAAATCAGGGTTGTTTCGGTCCAAAAGGATATTTCTGGTGGTCCCCTGGCCGAACGAGATCGGACTTAAGTTCATGCATGTCGGATGTCGCTCACATCCCATTTTTAGACCAGTAGTATTCGTAGATCGCACGTGGCGGTCCAGTTTTAGTTCAGCGGTCACCGCACGTAGATCAGGCCTACAAGTCTCATGATATGAAATAGAAATTTTTCCTGATCCGAGGGTGTAATTTGACTGAATTCTGACGGTCAGAACGCTTAACACTGACGCGTCAAGTCGTGTGCCAGATTTGAATTTCAAATTCCAAATCTAACCCTATTCTCACTCTCTTCAGTCTAGGCTCAATGAAATAGCATGTGAATGTCGGTTGGATTTGATTTTTGAAATAATTGTCAAGTCCAGCTATGCAGTTTTAACGGTCTAAGATTGTAGGTATCGGACTTTCGACGCGCGATCTAGATCCAATATTAAGTTTCAAAGAGGTCTAGAGAATAAACCGGTTTAGAGTTTGATCTGAGGTTTTAGAGTATTATAACGTCATTGGTTCTACTTGCTTTGGGTCTTGTAAAACGTATTTAAAGTGATCAGGGACTATTTTCCAGCTACTCTAGCGTTGCGCTAGCTAACTTACACTTATTTTCTAAAGGAATTAATCCTACGCGATTTTTCTAGGGCGGTACATTTTAAGGCATGAGTGGCTGATTGGGTGGGCCACTCATGTATGGGCTAGGGCCATTTGAATTACAAAAGGCCTATGGGTTAGGCTCAATTGATTTATGAAAGGCTTATGGGTTAGGCCTATTTGATTCATATAAGGCCTATGGACTTGGGCCCACTTGATATGTAAAGCCTATGGGCTTAGGCTCACTTGATATTTAAGGCCTATGGGTTTAGGCGCACTTGATATGTTTCAAGTCCATGGGACTAGGCCCACTTGATGTATTCCAAGGCCCATGAAATTGGACCCATTTGATGCATTTTTAAAGCCCATGGAAGTATGCCCATTTGATATATGTAAGGTCTAGGGGTTAAGGCCCATTTGGCGTACATATGGGGTTCAATTGGTGTGACCCATTCGTTACCTTTAAGAACCATGAGTTAAGCTCATTTGATGTAATCCAAGGCCCACAGGTTTTGACCCATTGTAATGCACATAAGACCCATTGGTGTGACCTATTTATGTGGCCCATCTGATGAATAAAAGGCCCATAAGATATGGCCCATTTGATATATATGTAAGGCCCAATGGGATGAACCTACGGTCCATTGCAATGTGTAATTCCCATACAGACTAACTAGCGATGTTTACAAAGATTGTGCCTTAGGAGCAATGTTGGTTTGACGTCCACATTGCGAGTGTAATGTTGGTTAGATGTCCACATTACGACTCTCCTTAGGGCCCATTACTGGGCCGTACTTTCTGTGTATAGGCCGTCCAGGCCCATCTGCATTGTAAGAATGGTTCATCACTCATTTACATGTTTAGTATAGTTTCATGACTCATGATCATACGCATCATATGTATGCTTGATATGAGGATTGACTGATCATAGCATATGCCTTCGGGCAGGTTATTTATGGGCTCCTGGTTAAGCAGTGTTGCCCTACATGAGCGCACAATATGCGTAGAATTTATTGCATAACTGGATAGCGTGAATCATGCATTTTGCATTTGTGTGACATGGTTATTGTATGCCCTAGCGACATCAGGGTCGTAGCCTCCACAAACGCATCGTGGTTGGCAAGATTGGATATCGAAAATCTTGTTCTACATGGGGTACTATAGATATCCCTGGGTAAAAGTCCCTAAACCCTTATGGTACTAAGAGGTTGCTCCAACGTCTAGACCGAGTGGGTAGAGGAGCGTTGAGTGCCGATTACCAGACGGTCGTGCTCTCCACTGTGTCGTGGTCGGTTGGAAGGGGGTGTGGCCTTACTCGCCCGAGTGTAGGGGGCAATGCTAGGCTGAGTCTGACCAGCTCGAGGAATGGGTCCGCTATCCATGGACAGGGCAGGTGCCCAGTTGTTTCACCAGCTCAAGCAAAGCAGGAGCGCTCGAGCGCCTTACTTCGTGAGTTCAGACGGCTTGATCCCCCAAGTTTTCAGGGCGATCCAGATCCGACTGTGGCAGAGAGATGGCGCTCCGATGTGGAGAAGATTTTTGATACCATGTCATGTACGACCGAGCAGCGAGTCCGGTTAGCAGTTTTTCTCTTCCAGGGTGAGGCCGAGCATTGGTGGACCTCTGTTACCCGTGTTGTAGGACCTGTATGTCTAGACATGGGAGGACTTTGTTGACCGATTCGAGGAGCAGTACTTTCTCGACCATATCCGTCGTCAACGAGCTTTAGAGTTCGAGACTCTGGTGGAGGGAGACATGACTGTGGCACAGTACGCGGCCCGTTTTATGGCACTATCGAGATTTGCACCGTATATGGTTGATGACAAGGGGTGAAAGGCCCGCCGTTTCGAGCACGGCTTACGTTACGGCCTTCGAGGTCGTGTTATTGGGCATGAGCTCTCTACTTTCCAGGCAGTAGTGTGGAGAGCTCAGATTTATGAGACTGAGTGGGCCGGTTCTCAGTCTGATCGTGGTCAGAGGAGAGACCGGAAGAGGCAGGCTTCTTCCAGTGATTCCCAGCAGCGTCGACCACAGCAGCAGAGGCATACAGGTCACCCAGCCTTCTATGCACCATCAGCACCAGCAGCACCTCCACCACCACCTCAGAGGCAGTTCACTGGTACTTGTTTTAGGTGCGGTGCGACGGGACACCATTCATGGGAGTGTCCCAGCCCCCAGCAGCAGTAGAGAGGTCCACAGCAACAGAGGACTCCACAGCAGCCTCCACCGCAGCAGCAGAGACCCCCACAGCAGCAGCGACAGAAGCCTCCACCATCGAGGCCACCTCAGCAGCAGCATCAGCATCATCACCAGCCTCAAAGGTCACAGCAGTAGAGGCAGCAGTTTCGACCGCCTCAGCTACCCCAGTAGCAACAACAGCACGTTCAAAGGGGACAGACACCTCCCCAGCCAGCTCAGGCTAGATTCTATGTGGCTCAGCAGGATCCACAGTCATATGGAGGAGTTGTTGAGGGTATACTTCCAGTTTCTGCGTGCATTGCAGGTGTACTGTTTGATTCCGGTGCATCGCACTCTTTTGTGGCCGAGAGCTTCTGTCGATCGACTGACTTACTGTTGGAGTCTGCTGGTGAGAGCCTATCAGTATCGACTCCCTTGGGGAGGACTGCAGTGTTGGGCCGATTTTGCTCGTCTTGCCCCGTTCTAGTTGGGGATACCTTTCTACCTGCCGATTTATTTGTATTACCGATGTCTGAGTTCGACGTCATCCTAGGCATGGATTGGCTTGCCGAGTATTATGCCATATTGGACTATGCCACGAGGACCGTCACGTTCTGTATACCCGGCGTGTCACAATTTCAGTTCGTTGCAGAGGCTAGAGGGGAGCAGTTGTCTTGTTTGATGTCCTGCGCCATAGAGGAGCTTGTTGCCGCTTGCATCGACCATTTGCCCATAGTATGCGATTTTCCCGATGTGTTCCAAGAGATTTTGGGATTACCGCCTCGTCGACTCACCGAGTTCCAGATTGATCTCACGCCCGGTACCGCGCCTATTTCGAAGGCCCCGTATCGTATGACACCGTTAGAGTTACGGGAACTGCAGAAGCAGTTGGACGAGTTGCGAGAGTTGGGTTTTATCCGTCCGAGCAGTTCGTCGTGGGGAGCGCCGGTACTCTTCGTGAAGAAGAAGGATGGCTCATTGAGGCTCTGCGTTGACTACCGCGAGCTCAACAAAGTCACGATCAAGAACAAGTACCCGCTCCCTAGGATTGATGATTTGTTTGACCAGCTGCAGGGTGCACAGTTCTTTTCGAAGATTGACCTACGTTCCGGTTATCATCAGATTCGGGTCCGAGATGAGGACATTCCGAAGATGGCATTCAGGACGCGTTACAGTCATTTTGAGTTTCAGGTCATGTCCTTCGGACTGACCAATGCACCCGCGGTCTTCATGCAGCTGATGAACGAGGTCTTCCGCCCATATCTAGATCAGTTTGTTGTAGTCTTCATCGATGACATTCTGATCTATTCGAGGACCCGTGAGGAGCATGAGCAACATTTAGAGATTACTTTGTAGACTCTTCACGCACACCAGCTGTATGCGAAGCTGGAGAAGTGCGAGTTCTGGCAGGAGGAGGTGAAGTTCCTCGGTCACGTGGTGACGAGGGAGGGTGTCGCAGTGGACCCCTCGAAGGTCGAGGCAGTGCGTCTGTGGGGCCAGCCCAGACTACGTCTGAGATCCGTAGTTTCCTTAGTTTGACGGGCTACTACCGACGTTTCATCGAGGGTTTTTCTCGTATTGCAGCCCCGCTGACCAGGTTAACTCGGAAGGGCGCAAAGTTTATTTTGAGTGACACCTGCGAGCGAGCATTTACAGAATTGAAGGACCGTCTGACGTCCGCTCCTGTCCTCACTCTTCCCTCTAGGAGTGACAGATTTATTGTATTCACTGATGCCTCGCATGTCGGTTTAGGTGTTGTCCTGATGCAGCACAGGAGACCAGTGGCCTTTGTGTCTCGTCAGCTCAAGGTACATGAGCTGAACTATCCTACGCATGACTTAGAGCTGGCTGCAGTTGTCTTCGCGCTGAAGGTGTGGAGGCACTACCTTTACGGGATTAGATTCGAGCTCTTCTCTGATCACAAGAGCTTGAAGTACCTCTTCTCGCAGTCTGAGTTGAATATGAGACAGAGGCGCTGGATGGAGATCTTGAAAGACTATGATTTTGATCTCCAGTACCACCCGGGCAAGGCGAATGTGGTGGCAGATGCCCTTAGCCGTCAGTCACGAGGCCTAGTGGTGGGTATGATGATTCAGGAGTGGTGGATGCTTGAAGATATCGCAGCGTATGATTTTGAGTTTGGCCTGCAGTCTTCCATCGTACAGTTATCGAGCCTGTCGATTCAACCCTCTCTTGTCACTAGGGTGATTGAGGCTCAGCAGGCTGATGAGTCGTTGCAGAGTTATATGGCTGAGGCGGCATCTGAGGGTCAGGCAGATTGGCAGATTGGTACAAACGGTGGACTTCGTTTTAGAGGCCAATTATGTGTCCAGGATATTACAGAGTTACGCAGAGATCTTATGACCGAGGTACATCGATCGCGGTTTTCTATCCACCCGGGCTCGATGAAGATGTACCATGACATGAGGCGATAGTATTTTTGGGCAGGGATGAAGCGCCAGATCGTCAGTTTTGTAGCCGAGTGTGACACGTGCCAGCGTGTCAAGGCCGATCATTAAAGACCTCCTGGTCTATTACAGTCATTGAGAGTCCTAATGTAGAAGTGAGAGCACGTGTCGACTGATTTCATTATGGGTTTGCTGAGGACTCAGCGCGGTCATGACGCCATTTGGGTCATTGTGGATCGTCTGACGAAGTCGGCACATTTCCTTGAGATGCGTGCGACTTGGTCTATGGACCGGCTTGCGAGATTATTTATTGAGGAGGTTGTGAGACTGCATGACGTTCTAGTCTCGATCGTTTCAGACCGAGACTAGAGGTTCACATCTCAGTTTTAGAGGAGCTTCCAGCGAGCGATGGAGATTGATTTGCAGCTCAACACCGCGTACCATCTGCAGACCGATGGCCAGACCGAGAGGGTCAACCAGATCCTTGAGGATATGCTTTGGGCTTGTGCGATTGATTTCGGGGGTAGCTGGGATGAGCATCTGCGATTGGCTGACTTCGCGTACAATAACAGCTATCAGGTGACCATCGGCATGGGTCCTTTTGAGGCATTATATGACAGACCATGCAGATCACCGAGTTGTTGGACCGAGGTTGGAGAGCGTCGTCTCCTAGGTCCCGAGCTTGTGTAGGAGACGTCAGAGGCTATTGACATCATCAGGCAGAGGATGCGCACAGCTCAGAGCCGACAGAAGAATTTTGCTGATCGTCGGCGTTGTCCCTTGGAGTTTGATGTAGGGGACCATGTGTATCTCAAGGTCTCACCCATGAAGGGCGTAGTTCGATTCGGTGCGAAGGGCAGCTTACCCCGAGATTCATAGGATCTTTTGAGATCACCGGGCGCGTTGGCGCCGTGGCCTATCGGCTTGACTTGCCATCTCAGTTGTCTGGCGTCCACAACGTTTTTTACATCTCCATGTTGAGGAAGTGTGGGTCAGACATTATTCCCGTTATTGATTGGCAGCCGCTGGAGGTTCGTGAGGACGCTTCTTACATTGAGCAACCAGTCCGTATCCTTGATGGGAAGGAGCAGGTCATCAGAACCAAGGTCATTCCGTTGGTGAAGGTGCAGTGGGGTCACCATTTTGTAGAAGAGGCTTCGTGGGAGCATGAGGCTGAGATTCGAGAGCGTTATCCTCATCTCTTTGATGGTTGATCATGTGATGTATTTTGTATGCTATCTCCGATTCTATATGATGACGTTATATTTCTTATTCCTCACGAGTAATTCTTAGTTGTGATGCTTGTGTAAATTTCGAGGATGAAATTTTTATAAGGAGGGGAGAGCTGTAAGATCCGTATCTTGGTCCGTACCTTTCCATAGACTTCCGCGGTCTTACCGGTCGAATTCCAGCAACCTTCGACCCTTAACCGATATCGACGCGTGACCCTGATTCATATGCCGACAAACCGAGTCGACTCAACCCAAGACCAATACCATAGCGACCGCGCCGTCGTTGCGGTTCCAATGTCGCGACTCGCCCGCCGAGGCGAAACCCTGGTCAAGAGATGTGGGCTAACGTTCGGTGCGAGGAAACGCCGCGCGTTACGAAACCTAAGAGAATCTCTACGATGTGTCACATCAATCACATCAATCCCATCAATCAATCATCCATCAATCCATCACATTGCAAGTACACATCACTTTCACCCCTTTTCCCAAGCAACCATAAAAGTCTACACCTCCCATACCTTTCTTATACAAAAGGCCTCAAAAGTCAAGAATTTCTTACACCTCCCATACCTCTCTTACACAAAAGGCCACAAAAGTCAAGACTTTCTTACACAACCATCACTCACCACATCCATCCATCACTCTCTCTCTCTCCCTTTACAACTCCTCTCTTTCTCATTTGCAAAAATCTCCAAGTAAAAGAAAATCCCACGTATGGAATTCTCCAAACACTCCTAAGCTCCAAGTGGCCCACTTTCCTACCCCACCATCTCCCATATTAACCCTCTATTCCTCATCTCATCCATTGAAGTTGAAGCTAAGGTGCCAAGGAACCCATAGGAGCAAGAAGATCGGACGGTGGGTGCCTCTATAGGGTAGTATCTTTTTTATTTTTATGATGGGCCAAGTGAGGCCCACCGATCAATGGTGTGGATCTCACTTGGGACCCTAAGATGAGGCCGATGGCCCACTTGGATCATCATGATCATTCCATGATGGGGCCATTCTCCATGGACCCCATCATGATGTTTATTTCTTAGAAAGGTCATCTAGACCATCCATTTTGGTGGAGAAAGGATCTCCACCGTTGATTGTAGAGTTTGGTGGTCCCACATGCTTTAGGGCCCACTTGATGTATGATTCATTGCAAAAGAGGGCTTATAGTGGCGGAGCCCTCCATCACACGCGTGTCCCACTCTCCATCTCTCTCTCCCTTCTCATTTCATTTTTATTTATTTTATTTATGTTATTTTATGTCATGATTAGTGTGTGTGGCCCACTTGAATGGACCCCACCTTGATGTATTATTTTATCCAGGTTATTCTCAAGTGGGGCCCACCTTATATATGTTATGAACATGCCATCTTCATGAGGTGGCACACCTAAGTGGGGCCCACCCTAATGCATTACTTCATGCACGTCCAGCATACGCTGGACGTGGATAAAAAAAAAAAAACAAAAAGCAAATATCAGCTTGTTTTCAAACTTTTGGATGACTCACTCACCTAGGCCCCACCTTGATGTAAGTATGAAATCCACACTGTCCATCCCATTCTCTATCTAATTTTAGGTGTTGAGCCAAGAGTTGGGGTTCATTGGGAGATCAAGTGGGCCATAGCGTTTTGGGTTGCATCCCTACCTTTCAAAAGATCATTTTTCAATT
The DNA here is from genome assembly GCA_037074715.1 of Magnolia kwangsiensis. Lineage (NCBI taxonomy): Eukaryota > Viridiplantae > Streptophyta > Magnoliopsida > Magnoliales > Magnoliaceae > Magnolia > Magnolia kwangsiensis. Next base: position 80,318,089 of record CM073578.1, read on the forward strand.
TATTTTATTCTCTAAACATAGAAAATATTGTATATTAGACCCGTTGGATTGGTTGCGAGCTGAAGAACGCAATGAACAGGGTGGATCTAGTTGATGCGGACCCCAAATGCCTAAAACCCCAAAAAAATCAGATTTCCCAATTTTTGCAAAGAGGCAGACCCTCTGCCTCCCCTGACAGCGGCAGCAGCTACACGCTGCTGCGTGCAGCCGTAAGGGCGGGCGGACGGACGCAGGGGCCCATGGCCCTGCGTGTGGGCCCCACTGTAATGTCTATTTGTTATCCAACCTGCTCATGAGGTGGGCCACCCCAGTAGTGGGCCCCCCTCCAAAAATGAGACCGATCCAAAACTCAGGTGGCCCACACCACATGAAACAGTGGAATTGAATATCTACTAATGAAATCTTTTTTTGGGGCCCACAGAAGTGTTGGATCAAGCTGAAATTTATATTTTTCCCTTCATCCAGGTCCTAGTGACCTTATGAACGGGTTGGATGGCACCTAAACATTACAGTGGACCTCACATGTGACCCACACTGATGCACGTGTCTTAAATCCACCGTCCAGTGGACGGTGGCACCCACCTTAATGTATCTATACTCCCACCGTCCAGCGGACGGTGGGGCCCTTTGAGAAGTATGTGTTTGGTCCTCACTGTCCAACGACAGTGGGACCCGCCATGATGCATGTGATACATCCAGACCGTCCATCCACTTGGTGAAATCATTTTAAGGCATGAGTGGTTGAATGGGTGGGCCACTCATGTATGGGCTAGGGCCATTTGAATTACAAAAGGCCTATGGGTTAGGCTCAATTGATTTATGAAAGGCTTATGGGTTAGGCCTATTTGATTCATATAAGGCCTATGGACTTGGGCCCACTTGATATCTAAAGCCTATAGGCTTAGGCTCACTTGATATTTAAGGCCTATGGGTTTAGGCGCACTTGATATGTTTCAAGTCCATGGGACTAGGCCCACTTGATGTATTCCAAGGCCCATGAAATTGGACCCATTTGATGCATTTTTAAAGCCCATGGAAGTAGGCCCATTTAATATATGTAAGGTCTAGGGGTTAAGGCCCATTTGGCGTACATATGGAGTTCAATTGGTGTGACCCATTCGTTACCTTTAAGAACCATGAGTTAAGCTCATTTGATGCAATCCAAGGCCCACGGGTTTTGACCCATTGCAATGCACATAAGACCCATTGGTGTGACCCATTTATGTGGCCCATCTGATGAATAAAAGCCCCATAAGATATGGCCCATTTAATATATATGTAAGGCCCAATGGGATGAACCTACGGTCCATTGCAATGTGTAATTCCCATACAAACTAACTAGCGATGTTTACAAAGATTGTGCCTTGGGAGCAATGTTGGTTTGACGTCCATATTGGGAGTGTAATGTTTGTTAGATGTCCACATTACTACTCTCCTTAGGGCCCATTACTGGGCCGTACTTGCTGTGTATAGGCCGTCCAGGCCCATCTGCGTTGTAAGAATGGTTCATCACTCATTTACTGTTTAGTATAGTTTCATGACTCATGATCATATGCATCATATGTATGCTTGATATAAGGATTGACTGATCATAGCATATGCCTTTGAGCAGGTTGTTTATGGGCTCCTGGTTAGGCAGTGTTGCCCTACATGAGCGCACGATATGTGCAGGATTTGTTACATGACTAGATAGCGTGAATCATGCATCTCGCATTTATGTGACATGGTTATTATACGCCCTAACGACATCAGGGTCATAGCCTCCACAGACATATCGTGGCTGGCAGGATTGGATACCGAAAATCATGTTCTACATGGGGTACTATGGATATCCCTGGGTGAAAGTCCCTAAACCCTTATGGTACCAAGAGGTTGCTCCAACGTCTAGACCGAGTGGGTAGAGGAGCGTTGAGCACCGATTACCAGACGGTTGTGCTCTCCACTGTGTCATGGTCGGTTGGAAGGGGGTGCGGCCTTACCCGCCCTAGTATAGGGGGCAATGCTAGGCTGAGTCTGACCAGCTCGAGGAATGGGTCCGCTATCGACGAGTCACGCCCGATATTGGCAGACGGATAGTGAGGTCTCTTCCACTTACCTTATTGCACGGATGTGGCGACAATCTGGTTTAGAGTGTACTAGACCCCGGTGATATCCCATATTTAAGCTGTATTGATGTGTGGACATAGATGAGGATCTGTATGCTTGAGTTGCATTGCACATCGCATGGCCTTGGGATGGCCGATACCATTCATGTCTTGCATCGCATAGCCTTGGTACGGCTCATGATATTATGGATCCATCTACATATTCTGCATTACTCTGACATTGCATGATCATATTACTACCTTGCACACACACTTTCACCACCCTCTAAGCTTTCTATAAGCTTATGCACGACTGTTACGTGCAGGTGACGTTGGTTCGCAACAGTGTTGAGGCAGGAGCACGTTGCGGATCGTTTTGGAGTTTTTTTATTCTTTACCATTGTATTTCCCTTTATGCTCATTGTACTTGTAAAGTTTTTGATCATAGTGGAAATGTAATGGAGTTCTTGGTTGTTGTTTGTGGGTTATGCCATTGGTTATGCTTATTAAGAATCAAACTGACGTTGAAAATCCTCCTCGTAGCATCCCAGGATCAGAACCTGGCAAATGGGAGCTAGGAGCCGAGAATGGGATTCTATGGAGGCTGTCGGCGCCGGATTCGGCAATCAGGAATGTTGTGAGCCCAGTTTCTGAGTTTAGGGCTTGACAGGTGTGCCTTATCTGCTTGAGCGAGGGGGCTATAAGCTAGGCTAAGTATGACCAGCTCGTAAATGTGTCCGCTATCGATGAGCTGAGTAGGTATTGATAGACTACTGGTTAGGCGGATAGTGAGGTCTCTTCCACTCATTGGGCTGTGCAGCTAAGGAGGAGGCAGTCGGAGTGGAGTGTAATAGACCCCGGTGATTTTCCCTGAGAGCAACCATACTGATATGTGGACTTATTGAGAAGGAATTGTATATATCCATTCATTTATTCACTCACTGTCTACTCAAGCTGGTGGTGTGTAACTATTTGTTACTTGTACCATCGCATGGCCAAGATTTCGGTTGGGCACGCGACTAACCTGAGATCAGGAGTTTACCACATTGTGTTTGACTATCCAAATTTAGGTATGAGACTAGTTTGGATGGAATTCCCTTGTGATGGACCCCATAGCCTGCGGTATTTCATACTATCATCCCGACTTCATAGTCCAGTATGGTCATTTTATTCGCACCGCATATTATATTGCATCCGCAGTACTTAGCATTTTGTGTTACTATGTTTTTGCACTTATATGGCCTAGATGGACTTAGCAGGATTTACATATTGCATTGCATCATCAGTATTTGATATTTGAATTCCGTATTTGTATAGCCGACCCACATTGCTTGCTCTGTTATTGAATGATTCATGGACTTACCAGTACATTTCGGCTTACTCTGATATCATATGATTCATGATCTTGTCATTTTTTCTGCTTAAATCAATGATGTATGATTTATGGGCTTTATTGTATACTTAACACTCACCTTATACACACTTTCACCACCCTCTAAGCTTTCTATAAGCTTATGCACGATAGATGCGTGTAGGTGGTGTTAGGTCACAGTAACGTTGAGCTTGGAGCGTGTAGCTATCTTCTGGAGCTTTAATTTCGATATATGTATTTTCCTTTCAACATTATATTCAAATGATTATATTAGTAGATATGTGATGATGGTGTTGCCTTTATGATTTGGATAAACATGTGGTTATACTTTTTATGAGAAAAATATACGTTGAAAAATCCTCCTTGTACGATCCCAGGATCGAAACCTGGCGTATGTGCGCTGGGGGCCGACAATGGGGTACTACGGAGGCTGTCGGCATATAGTTCGGTGATCGGAATTCCTGTGAATCCAATTTTTGGGTTTGGGGCGTGACAAAGCTTCTAGGAAAATCCTCTTTAAATGGTTTGAGGAATCGAGACTCTCTTAATAATATTAATATTCAAATATTGATCATATCTAACCTAGGTCGATATCATCAAATTCGGTCAATGGAATGTCCAGCGAGCTTATAGGAAAATCATCTATAAAAGATCGATGAATCAAACTAGGTATTGATATCATAGACATTTGAAATCCAATGACATCATGGGAGGATCGATAATATCGAAACCAGTTGTCTCATACTTAGCTTACTCTCTTGTTTTTCATTGTCGAGGAATCAAACATTGGTTCAATGAAATTGAAGTTCGAAATCCGATGACATTGAAGCATGTTCGATATGATCGAGCTGTATATAAGAGATTCAACTGTGATTATCAGAAGAGTTCATATCATCGACCTATCCCTCGATGTCTTCGAAAGTATATGTTCGATGACATCGAAGATGGCTCGATGATATCGAACTCTGTCAAAAATCTAACTATTTTATTACCGTTGGATCTCTTTGCCTATTTAAGGAGAGCTTACTATGGGTTGCTAATTGAGAAAAATAGAGAGAGCCTTGAGAGAGTCTTGCATACTATTTACCCTAAACTCTTTTTCTCATGGGAGTTCATCCTCCAATCCACCCTCATCATTGATATTCAATAGAGTGGATTAGGGAATGGACTTCCGCATTCAAGGATCATCCGGCTACCACCTTAATGGCAAATCATTGAGCTGGGATACCTTGAATGATTGAATGCTTGGAATCATTCCATCCTTAAAATAGGAAAACATTTAATAGAGTAGGACTCCAACATAACCTTGACCCAACCCGTTTCCATACATTGGATCATCATAAGTGTTACGGATCAAGAGCGCTGAAGATTCTTTATCATCAAAGGAGGAGATCTTCATCAACATTCTTAATGGGGCTCATCTACTTATTTGTAAGTCAATAGAGTCCAGAGACCCTGCTAATCATTCCTTTATGTAGGATTGGGTCACAGGTGATTCTCACCCCTTTCAAGTCCTCATAAGAGGCCTCCGACTGGAGAATACGTGTGGGTGTTGTGTGTTGACACTTGCTCTTGGTGAGCATAAACTTAGGTCCTTAGTGTAGTACTTGGCCTGTGTGGCCTAAAACTCAGGTGTTGTGTGTTGACCTTTGCTCTTATGTAGGGCATAAACTCTAGGTTCCTTGTGTGGATCCTTGGCTTGTGTGGCCTAAAACTCTAGGTTCCTTATGTGGATCCTTTGCTCATGTGTAGAGCATAAAACCTGAGTGTTGTGTATTGACCCTTGCTCCTGTGTGGGGCATATACTTGTGTCTTGTAGAGACTTGTATAGGTTCCTTGTGTAGGTCTTAGAGTCGACCTTGTGTAGGTTATGAAGGTTAGAGGTGAACCTGATTTAAAACCTCCGTTAGTAAAATCTGGTACACTTAAGGGTTGAGTGCGTCCGCCGGGAGTGGATTATGCAAGTAGTCGAACCACTATAAATGACTGTGTTCGGGATTATTATTTGCGTTTTACTTTTATGTGTTTACTTTGAATGTTCAGATGATGCATGATGACATGATTATTTAGAACTGATAAGTATCACATTCCACACACAGTCATTCATTCAATCCATCTTAGACTAAGGTTATATATTATTCAGATTCTGCTTAGTCAAGTGATTGGATCCTGTAATTGGTTTGAAAACCATTAGAGTTAAATTGATGATATCTTGACATTTGCATATTAGATCAAGATAATGGTAATAGGATTTTTAGTTGTCATAAAATTTTATAAAAGTCCTATTCACCGCCCTCTAGAATACTTTGACCTATTCTTACTTCTATTAAAGTGGTAACTATCGTAATTTCACGATCGATGTCCACGAGTGCTCGGCCTCGGTCTAGAGACGAAATACTACTAACGGAACCCGCTGCTAGGTGGTACACCTCATGGTATCAAAAATCTTCTCCACCTTTGATCTTCATCTCTCCACTTCTGATGGGTCAAGATCTCCCTAGAAACGTGGGGGATTGAGCCACCTGAAGTCTCTTAGAAGAGAGCTCATGCGCTTCTGCTCAATCTGGGTAGGTGCATCCACGGGTAGCCTACTCTACCCCGGAAGAATCGAGATCATCGCCTGCAGCATCTGCTGAAGCTGAATTGTGCTCACTAATATGGTTGGGGCCACACTGGTCTCAGACGTAGGAGCTGCTTGGCTCACTCTCTCAGGCACCATATCCTATAAAAAGGGACAAGGGCCTATTAACCTTGAGCACTCTCAAATGTACACACGATAAAGATCTATATCAGAAAGTTTCTAAGTTATTAGAACTCGGGGATTTAATCATTTTAAGTTCTCAACAATCATATAGTGAAGGGTAGTTATCAGTAGATATGTGATGTTATCCTCAAGTATTCCCAAGTTATGCTCTGATACCAACTTCTGTCATGCCCCAAACTCGAAAACTGGGCTAATAAAATTCTCGATCGCAGAATCCAGCGCTAACAGCCTCCTTAGTATCCCATCATCTGCTCCCGACACCCATATAAAAGATTTCGATCCTGGGATTCTACAAGGAGAATTTTCAGTACAAATTTTTGTATAGGAGCATAACCACAAGAATAACCAGGTCATAACCACAATAATAACCAAGTCATAGAAACATCATCACCACATATCCACTAATAAAATCATTCAAGTACAATACTAAAAGGGAAATACATATATGAAACAAAAACTACAAAGCTCTAGCACATGCTCTTGTCTCAATGCTGCTGCAACCTAACGTCACTTGCATGCAACAGTCATGCATAAGCTTATGAGAAGCTTAGAGGGTGGTGTATGTGTGTGTAATGCACGTGCCAAGTATATAAATATTAGAGTAAGCAGAAAATACTAGCAAGTCCATAATCATTCGACTACAAGGAATAATAAACCAAATGTCATATGCTGAGGATGCAATACAATATACAAATCTTGACGAGTCCACACATATGTGCGACAAGGTTCTGCCTTCACTATGTGCACAGTAGCCTGCCAACATAGCAGTCTGCCAACCACTTGTAGGTCACCCAGGCCCGCTAGGCCACGCCCACATCAGCGTCCGTCCACGTGTGCCCGCCCACATGTGACCACAGTGACACGGTGTCACACTATGTCATATGTAGAGGATGTAATGTAGTATGCAATGAAAAAGAAATGACAAAGCTGGAGTCTGTAGTCGGGATGATAGTACATGGTATCTAAAGTTATGGGGTTCATCACAAGGGACTTCCATCTAAACCAGTCCCATATCTAAATTTGGATAGTTAGACTCAATGTGGTAAACTCTTGATCTTAGGTTGGTCGCGTGCCCAACCGAAATCTTGACCATTATGAAGGTACATATAATATTTGGTTGTACACCACCAACCTAAGTGGATAGTGAATGAATGAATGAATGAGTTAAATGCTGATTATACAACTCCTATTCAGTAAGTCCACATATCAGTACCGTACGTCTCTAGGATCATTACCAGGGTCTAGTACACTCTAAAATGGCTGTCTCCCTTCTTGGCCATGCAGCCCAGCGAGTGGAAAAGACATCACTACCTGCCTAGCTAGCATTTTACTATTATCTACCTGGCTTGTTGATAACGGACCTATTTCTGAGCTAGTCAAACTCAACCTAACTTTACCCCCTACCCTCGGGTCAATAAGGCCATATCCCCTTCCTACCGACCCCGACATAGTGGGAGACGCAGCCTACTGGTATTCGGTTCTCAGTCGCTCATGTATCCACTTAGTCTAGACATTGGAGCATCACCTGGCCACCGGGGTTTAGGGACTTTCACCCAAGGATATTCAATGTGCCCAAGTGCTACAACCAAACATTTTTGGTATCCCATATGGCCATTCACGATATACCTGTGGAGGTCACAACCATGATGTCAGTAAGGCCTAAATTCTCATGTTACACAAAACATGAGTCATACCATACAATCATGCATCAAACCTGTGCGTATCATGCGATTATGTGGGGGAAGCTCCATCTCACAAGGAGTCTCACAAAAATCTCAGCCCAATGACATATGCTAGTCATGTATCAAACCATCTAGTCATGTATCAAACTTACGCGTATCGCGCGATCATGTCGAGCAACTCTATCTCACAAGGAGTCTCATAAACATCTCAACCCAATAGCATATGATATAATCAATCATCCCTCATAACAGGCATACCAATGATGCATATGAGTATGTATCATGATGTTATACTTAGCATGTTCTCAGTGTGTTGATCATGTCACACAAAATGCGAGATGCATGAGTCATACAATATAGTCATGCATCAAACCTGTGTGTATCGCGATCAGGTTGGGAAACTCCGTCTCATAAGGAGTCTCATAAACATCTCATCCCAATAACATATGTTATAATTAATCATCTCTCATAATAGGCATACCAACGATGCATATGAGCATGCATCATGATGTTATACTAAGCATATTCTCAGTGTGTCAATCATATTACACAAAATGTGAGATGTATGAGTCATACCATCATTAAATCATATCATTATTTCAACCAACAACTCACAATCATCATTATCATGTTACCATATATGTATCATCATCTCACTCATCACTAGGTGCATCCTACCTAGTGTGACTTCCACAATGGACTTGAACTACATGTAAGGCATGAGGTCATGTAGGTCAAGTGTGAGTCCCACTTGGTGGACCAATAGGCCAACCCAAGGGCATAAATATCCAACCACAACACTTTTAATGGTGTGGATCTAATTCCATAAGTAAGTGGACCCCACACATTCTACCAAATAGAAATAATGCACAACCTCTAATATAAAGGATAACATGCTAACATCTTTCATGTAATATATCATATTGGGCCCACTAGCTACAAACATAACAAATAAAAAAAAAAACCAATTATCCAGTTTATACATTGTATAATAGGTCTCTCTAAGTGTGGTGCATTTGACTAGAGGTAGTATGAAAGGCACGCTACCTAGTAGGCAATGGGCCTGCCCAATAGGCTTAAGGAAGGTTACCATTGCGGGTTTCTCATCCCCAATAATTTCTCTTAGTGTTAGGCCCGCTTAGGCCTTAGGTTTGCATCATTTAGATGCGCCTAAAACCACCTATATATTAAGAGAACATTTGGACAGCAAGATCTGTCCACTAAATATTTTACAAGTTATACAACACCCATTTACAAAACATGTCAGGTGAACCTTATTACATGGAAGACAAGGCCCATACAAGATAATCCATATCAGATGTCCCACTTAAGGTTTTTAAACCCAACAATATCTGAGAGTTATTTTTTAGAGTTTAGATATTGCATTAAATGCTTTAGGAAGGTGGTGGACTGTAACACCCCAAATTTTTTCCAACCTGAGTTAGACGTCCTTAGGTAACGGGTCAACCATAATACCTTGGTAACCTCTCAGAACCCAATTCCAAAGCTAAAGAAATCATGTAAAACCAAATTCTTTAGAATTTAACGAGAATTAGCCAGCGCTACACTGGATTACCTATGAAATAAGCACTAACCACTTTAAATACGATTTGTAAGACCCAAAACCTCTAGCATCGTTGACTCTATGTTACCCTAAAATCCAGGATCAAACTCTAAACTGGTTTGTTCTCATGAACCCTTTGAAACTTCGTATTAGATTTAGACCCCGCGTCAAAAGTCCGATATCTACAATCTTATACCGTTATGACCGCTTAGCTGTACTTGACAATCGTTTCGAAAATTAAGCCCAACCGATGTTCTGAGGCTATTTCATTGAGCCTAGAGCAGAGAGTATGAGAAAGAGTGAAATTCATTTAAAATTAAATGGGATTTAAATAAATCTGACACGTTTCTCTTGCGAGATCAGTATAAGCATTCAGACCGTCGGAATCTGACCCAAATACACCCTCGGATCAGGGAACATTTCTCACTCAGGTCAGTTTACTTGGAATCCTCGATCGAGTCTTCATGACCGCTGAATTAAAACTGGTCCGCCACATGCGATCTGGGAACTCTACCGGTCTGAAAACTTGATGTGTGATAGATCCGATATACATGAGCTTAAGTCCGACCGCGTTTGGCCAGGGGATCTCCCGAAACGCTCTTTTGGATCGAAAAAGTCCCGATTTGGTTATAACTCAAGTATACCTTGTTCCCAAGTCTATTTGGGTTAGGTTTTAGCCTATATAAGGGCTTTAAACCCTCTCATATCTCTCCCATACGAATTTTCTTGAAACCCTAGATTGAGAGAGAGAGAAGTGAGAGATTGTGAGAGACTTTGTGAGATAACTTCCTGCCGTTTACTCCATCCTTTGCACATACCAAAGCAACGTATTTAAATCACTTTCCCAGTGATTTCCAATGCATGTATAGGTAAGAGAAACCCTAACCACTTGCTGTTTTAGTAATTGCTTCGATTCATTATCGAAATAGCTTATGTATCTTGTGCATTAGGTCGCATTTACGCCGGTGACGAAGCGTATACATCCTATTCAAACTGATATGCGTCTAGGGCAAAAGGTGAGGATTTTAGACGCTTTGATTGACTGATTTCAAAGCTTTCAATGTCATTTAATAGTAGGTTATTGACGACAACGCCGTTTGATATGTAGAACATGCTGTTCGTTTTTCATTTCGTAAACGTATGGAAAATATGAGATTTAGGGCATTTTAGTCATTTGTAGGAAATACTGTTTACATCCACATTTTACTGAAATGTTTGCCATAGTTATTTGTCATGTTAGGATATTAGGAATGCCTGCATGATCTGTTTGGTGAAGAGATTCGCCCAAATGCGCACTTTGAGTCGACATACGCTATGTAAACTAAAGTGTGTAGGCTAAGTGTTTGTATAAATGTTTATATTAGTATATATTGAGTAGATGGTGTTGTGAATGAGTTTTGAGATTGAATTCTCAAGTAATATGATGATGTAAATGATTTCCATCATGTTGGCTATATGTATTGATTTCATTATATACATGAAATGCATGTGTTGGATGATTTGCTTAAGTTGTATGTTATAACATGTGTCAACATGCTTACATTGTTGTATTTCATTTTTGTTACTCTCATATGATTACTAATGTTGATATTCAAGTGTTTGGGGCTATACGTTAGTCCAGGAAGTCGGTAATGGATTAAATTTGTGGTTGGCTTTTATTTTCCACGAAGGATGCGTCGATGAGCACGAGTCGTGTTTTGAGTTGGCGGCAGTGGTTAGGCCACACGAAGTGTTTCATGCACTTCAGTCGCTCAGCTTGAGATGCGCTCGTACTAGTCGAGCCCGTCAAGTAACCCGACTGGCCATTGTATGTTCACCTTGCATGAGTCATAACTGCTTGAACCTAGGGTACTGAACTTACCATTGAAAACCCTGTTAACCATGGTACCTTGATCCATAAAGACTCATGAGCTGGGCATGGTGGTATGGGACACCGTGGTCTAGCTGTCGGCCTACGCTGGGGTCACAAACCTCCCCGTAGTGACCAGTGAGCAACCCAGATTCGTGAACAGATTATGGTGGTATGGGACACTATATTTTTGCTATCGGCTTACACTGATTAGGTGACGAGCGCTTTATAGTGACCTTGAGCGTATTCTGAGTCTGCGGGAGGCGACGACCCTTCCGTAGCGACAAGAGTACATTAGGCCTGTATTGATAAGGTGATGGGGGAACGGTGTAACGAGTGCGAGCAACAGCCATGACAGCCCTTGCAGCGACCTACAAATATAACGTCGTATGAGATTACTAGGAGTGACGACCCTAGACAGGATCTATGTTGGGATTGATATAAGGAAGGTACCTTAGTTTCCCAATACTGCTGTATGAACGGACTAATAACACCTTGGTAATCATTATCCATATCGCATTGCATGTGCCTAAAAGATGCGGAGCACTGAGGAACATAAGCATGCCGCGGGCATAAGATGGTGCCGTATGAGGGAGTACGTCGGTGAGGGCATCCATCATGTCATTTCATGCATGCATTAACAACAGTATCTAGGAATGTTTGATTGCCTGCTTTACTATTATCGCATAATTGATTTGATAACATGTTAATCTTTGCTCTATGATTCCACTGATTTGATTACTCACTCCCGCATTACGCGATGGTGTTCCGGACACCCACCAGTCCCTATTTTAGTTTCAGATGATGGCGTTGCTTATGAAGCGGAGCCGGACTTGATGATGATGGGAGGATCACTCCTTTATGCGTGTTCTGATCAACGGGATTACAGGGAGGTTGATTAGACGCCTTGACACTTGTCATTTTATATTTTTGGAGCACTCATGTATATTCTTTTCTTTCCATTTTTGGAGTATACATGTATTTAATTAACCTGGTAACATGTTCACACTCTGGAGATTTACAATTAATTATATATTTTATGTATTCATCACAGTCTTTTGCTTGCTAAATTAACTGTCTCTGGAATATGATATGCTGTTTTGTCTTGATCCACCTTATGTTTTATGTACTATTACCGCCGACATTCATCCATCATTGAAATGTTGCATAAGTGATGTTCTGGAACTCAGGAGTTGGGTTTCTACCCGACCCCTAATTTTTGAGATGTTATAGATGGTATCAGAGCATGATTTGGATTAAACTGGACTTGGGTTATGGTAACACAATGCACACTGACGCACTCTGACTTAGGAAGGGGGCGATGAAAATTTAGAAACTACATTTAAATCCCAAGTTTCGCCGACAGGTGAGACTATACGGTGATTGAGTCCATAACATATCTTCGATCACGTGAAGCGACCTGAGTCGCTTCTAGGTCATTAGTTGATGGGTTTGAGACGTTCCCTGAAAAATTCCAAACCCGAAAATGCATGTCCTTGGGTTGTGGGGCAACCACAACCCTTACACTCAATCTCAAGGCTTAAAATCCCTTTTCATCCAATTCCTTTAGAATCTTTCCTTTCACCACCCCATTCTTCAACTTTTTATAAGTCCTTTCTTACTACACATAAATCCTAATGTGTGAAGGATAGTGAATCATACTTAAACAAAAATTTTACTATAAATAGTAATATATGTAAGAATTGAACTTTTGGCCATTCCAATTATGGAATCTCTTGTAATAAATGGATTAGTTAGATGGATTAGCCTCTCCTACTCCAAAATCATATGCTATGCATAAATTTATTCTGGTTTACAAATTGGCCCCGAAACGCTCCAAATGGAGTCATGGGCCTATCCAGGCTAAAATCTAATGAACCAGGGTGGGACCCACACATATTTGGGACCTCCAGGGCAGGGGGAACCCAACCTATGTGGCCGGCGTTGCCGGTTTGCAAGTTCACCGGCGAGGACCTCCCCGGTTCGACGAGGGCTCGCCGTACGGTGGGCCCCACTCGGGCTGTGCTTTGGGCTTACTCCCTTAAATGGCTAGGGCATCTCCCCCATACGTGGGATGTCCCTTAAAACAGCCTCAATCTACCATCTCCTTCATAAAAAACGTCTCCAAGCTCTCCCTTTTCAGTTTTCTTTGCTGCCTCTCTCTCAAATTTCATCCCCAAACCATATTCATTCTCATTTTCGGTCACAGCCGACCCCACTCCTTCATCCACAGCTAATGGAGCTCCCTTCTCTCTTCATTTTCATCTGTGGAAGCTCTCCTAACCTCCATCGAAGGCTGAAATTCGTGTGAGCCTCCATTCCTACCTATCTTGCTCATTTCCCTTTGAAATCCTAGCCTTTGAGGGCCTGATTCACTCCTCTATAGGGCCTAGATTTGTTTTATCTCATTAGATTATCCCTATCTCTCCATTTTCTCCATTTTCCATGGCTTTTGTAGAGGCTATTTTATCCTTTTTCTCCCTTTTGTACCATCCTCTCTCTCATGGGAAAGAGGAAGACCGCCGTTGATTAAGTTGGGCCTAGTTGCCCCGCCCGTTTAGGAAGGCCGAGAGATGCCACCGCCCTGTGGCTTGGTTGTTGCTATGTTAGGATCCCTGTGTTTTCTTGTGTTGATGAGCTTAGTAGTAGTGTAGCATTTGGTAGAAGGTTTTAGATGTTGGGAGTCGCATTAGCTGACATGCATCTTCTGTCATGATTCATGTAACAATGTGTTCCAGGTATTGTGACAAATTCTGGTAAATGACATGCATGCAGTCCCTTTTGCTATGAAGTGAGTGAAATGCTTAAGGGATTGTGTATTGTTATGCTACATCTCACACTTTCCAACATAAGATCCATTTTTCAAAGCCCATGAAATTGATTCGAATCTCAACCCACCCACCTATTAAACATGTCATTCCCAATTCTTAGGCGGGAGTAGAAAAGCAGTCCCATTTAACACAACTTGAGACCACTGGCAACATATGCCCTTGACGTTTTAGACCTAGAGTTATATAGGAAAACTAATTCCATTTAGACAATCGTGACCCTAAGCGATAGAACAATTCCCTGTATTAGAAATGGTATGAAACCATTTAGCGTATAAGCTTAGGCTTTGGATTACAGCTAGTGAGTTACAGACTAGGCTACTAGTTATAATAAGTAGTGTAAAGCCTGTATATGCTAAGGAATAATAGGTTAGATTTGGTTGGAGTAGGACCTCATTTCTTCGATAGGTCCCCTTAATATTTATAAACTTCTGTTATAACCCTTAGGAAAGTTGTTTTAACTTTGAACTATTCACTCTCAGGGAAAACTTATAAATCCCTCAGATTGAACTTAGAATAAACCAACACGCCCCTTATAATTTCCTTTAGAATTGCCTTCCCAAGGACCTATTGCATTCGGGAATGTGGAGTAAAGGAACTATATATATATGCGAAGTATTCACGGTTTGAATTAACTTCTCAATCCTGGTAGTTGCCAATAAATCCAATGCTCTAATCAAGCAGAAGATCGACATTGTCTAGGATTAAGAACTGATACGGTAAATTTTTTGTTCTAGGCAGAAAGTCTATGTATCCGGCTCAGACCCACTACACAACTTTTCTTCCGTGTTGGCCCAACCACCTACAACCCAAAAGTTATCGCTTTGTCTTTGGGAAATGGCAAGGACTTATAGCCAGTAGAGAATTAGACATCTTGCCGCAAGCTCACCCCTGTCCCTGAACTCAATCAAAATAGAGATTAGGCTTTTTTTCTACAACCATAGGTACCAATGTCATAGAACGCATCATTAGTAAAGGAAGACCAATGTAGCGAGAGGTTGTCTCTCATTCCATGTCAAGGATAGGCCCTAAGTTACACGTCGTTCCGATATACGGATCGAGACATAGATTCTTGAGCCTTAAGTAGAACTAAGTTTTAACGGGGGTAGAACATTTTGAGCCCAATCTAGTTAAGTCAGCTAATGCAATCATTAGATCAGAATGGAGCAGCGGAAGCGTGGTTAGCCCCTTTCCCACTGGCCCAGGATCGAAAGAAGTTAATTTAGGTTGTACGTAAGGTTAGGTCATTAAATCGGATTTGAACCTTCCTTAGAATGTCAATGTGGAAGTCTCTCTAGGGACTCATTATCCTTAGTCAATTTCGGGGATGAAATTTTGTTTTAAGGGGGGTAGATTATAACACCTCAGATTTTTACCAACCTGGGTTAGACGTCCTTAGGCAACGAGTCAACCATAGCACCTTGGTAACCTCTCAGAACTCAATTCCAAAGCCAAAGAAATCATATAGAACCAAATTCTTTAGAATTTAACGAGAATTAGCCAGCGCTACACTAGATTACCTATGAAATAAGGACCAACCACTTTAAATACGATCTGTAAGACCCAAAACCTCTAACATCGTTGACTCTACATTACCCTAAAATCCAGGATCAAACTCTAAATCGGTTTGTTCTCAGGAACCCTTTGAAACTTCGTATTGGATTTAGACCCCACGTCGAAAGTCCGATATCTACAATCTTAGACCGTTATGACCGCTTAGCCGGACTTGACAATCGTTTCGAAAATCAAGCCCAACCGATGTTCTGAGGTATTTCATTGAGCCTGGAGCAGGGAGTGTGAGAAAGAGTGAAATTTATTTAAAATTAAATGAGATTTAAATAAATCTGGCACGTTTCGCTTGCGGGATCAGTATAAGCATTTAGACCATCGGAATCTGACCCAAATACACCCTCGGATCAAGGAACATTTCTCACTCAGGTCAATGTACTTGGAATCCTCGATATAGTCTCCGTGACCGCTGAATTGAAACTGGTCCGCCACATGCGATCTGGGAACTCTACCAGTCTGAAAACTTGATGTGTGCTAGATCCGATATACATGAGCTTAAGTCCGACCGCGTTTGGCCAGGGGACCTCCCGAAACGCTCTTTTGGATCGGAAAAGTCCCGATTTGGTTATAACTCAAGTATACCTTGTTCCCAAGTCTATTTAGGTTAGGTTTTAGCCTATATAAGGGCTTTAAACCCTCTCATATCTCTCTCATCCGAATTTGCTTGAAACCCTAGATTGAGAGAGAGAGAAAGTGAGAGATTGTGAGAGACTTTGTGAGAGAACTTCCTGCCGTTTACTCCATCCTTTGTACATACCAAAGCAACGTATTCAAATCACTTTCCAGGTGATTTCCAACGTACGTCTAGGTAAGAAAAATCCTAACCACTTGCTTTTTTAGTGATTTCTTCGATTCATTATCGAAATAGCTTATGTATCTTGTGCATTAAGTCGCATTTACACCGGTGACGAAGCGTATACATCCTATTCGAACTGATACACATGTAGGGAAAAAGGTGAGGATTTTAGGATTGACTGATTTCAAAGATTTCAATGTCGTTTAATAGTAGGTTATCGACGGCAATGCCGTTTGACATGCTGTTCATTTTCCATTTTATAAACGTTTGGAAAATATGAGATTTAGGGCATTTTAGTCATTTGCAGGAAATACTGTTTACATCCACATTTTGCTGAAATATTTGCCATGGTTATTTGTCGTGTTAGGATATTAGGAATGCGTGCATGATATGTTTGGCGAAGAGATTCGCCCAAATGCGCACTTTGAGTTGACATACGCTATGTAAACTAAAGTGTGTAGGCTAAGTGTTTGTATAAATGTTTGTATTAGTATGTATTGAGTAGATGTTGCTGTGAATGAGTTTTGAGATTGAATTCTCAAGTAATATGCTGATGTAAATGATTTCTATCATGTTGGCTATATGTATTGATTTCATTATATACATGAAATGCATGTGTTGGATGATTTGCTTAAGTTGTATGTTATAACATGTGTCAACATGCTTACATTTTTGTATTTCATTTCTAATACTCTCATATGATTAGTGATGTTGATATTCAAGTGTTTGGGGCTATACATTAGTCCAGGCAGTCGGTAATAGATTGAATTTGTGGTTGGCTTCTATTTACCACAAAGGACGCGTCGATGAATGCGAGTCGTGTTTTGAGTTAGCAGCAGTGGTTAGGCCACACGAAGTGTTTCATGCACTTCATGTCGCTCAGCTTGAGATGCGCTCGTACTAGTCGAGCCCGTCAAGTAACCCGACTGGCCATTGTATGTTCACCTTGCATGAGTCATAATTGCTTGAACCTAAGGTACTGAACTTACCATTGATAATCCTATTAACCATGGTACCTTGATCCATAAAGACTCATGAGCTGGGCATGGTGGTATGGGATACCGTGGTCGAGCTGTCGGCCTACGCTGGGGCCACAAACCTCCCTGTAGTGACCAACCCAGACTCGTGAGCAGATTATGGTGGTTTCGGACACTATATTCTTGCTTTCAGCCTACGCTGATCAGGTGATGAGCCCTTTGTAGTGACCTTGAGCTTATTCTGAGTCTGCGGGAGGCGACGACCCTTCCATAGAGATAAGAGTACATTAGGCCTGTATTGATAAGGTGATGGGGAAGCGGTGCAACGAGTGCGAGCAACATCCATGACAGCCCTTGCAGCGACCTACAAATATAACATCGTATGAGATTACTAGGAGTGACGACCCTAGACAGGATCTATGTTGGGATTGATATAAGGAAGGTACCTTAGTTTCTCAATACTGCTGTATGAATGGACTAATAACAACTTGGTAATCATTATCTATATCGCATTACATGTGCCTGGAAGATGTGGAGCACTGAGGAACATAAGCATGTCGCGGGCGTAAGATGGTACCGTATGAGGAAGTATGTCGGTGAGGGCATCCATCATGTCATTTCATGTATGCATTAACAACAATAGCTAGGAATATTTGATTGCCTGCTTTATTATTATCGCGAGATTAATTTGATAACATGCTAATCTTTGCTCTATGATTCCACTGATTTGATTACTCACTCCCACGTTACGAGCTGGTGTTCCGGACACCCACCAGTCCCTATTTTAGTTTCAGATGATGGCGTTACTTGTGAAGCGGAGCCAGACTTGATGATAATGAGGAGGATCCCTCCTTTATGCGTGTTCTGATCGACGGGATTACAGGGAGGTTGATTAGACGCCTTGACACTTGTCATTTTATATTTTTGGAGCACTCATGTATATTCTTTTCTTTCCATTTTTGGAGTATACATGTATTTAATTAACCTGATAACATGTTCACACTCTGAAGATTTACAATTAATTATATATTTTATGTATTCATCACAGTCTTCCGCTTGTTAAATTAACTGTCTCTGGAGTATGATATGTTGTTTTGGCTTGATCCACCTCATATTTTATGTACTATTATCGCCGACATTCATCCATCATTAAAAATGTTGCATAAGTGATGTTCTGGAACTCAGGAGTTGGGTTTCTACCCAACCCCCAATTTTCGGGATATTACATGGACCCTACCGACATGGTCCTACATAAATTCTATGTAAAACAGACTTTTGGCGTAGGGTTGGTTCTGGGTCATTTTAGGGTTAGATTCATGATCACGTGGGGCTTACATATGGTGAGAGAAAATAACCACCTGGTAGCTCTATGTATGGGCTTTACAAATGGTTGGGTGAGTACAATTTATAGTGATGGCCTAAACATGAGTACTTGGAGAAACTGTGTAGGAAATATAGTGAAGAATTAGTTTCGGCCCAATTTTAAGTATATCACATGATCACAAGGGACCACATTTCAATGTGCCATTAGGTGCCCTTAGTTGTACTAAATATGTACTTCAAAAATTATAAGTTGGAACCAACTGGTTGTGCACACGCAATATTTGGTATAGGGCCAAACATAGGCACTTAATTTTCTGCACAACCATACCTGGCCCCATTTTGGGATCCACTCCCTGATCAGATGAGGTATGATTTGGCCTAATTAAAATATTATTTATCTATTCATTAGTGTAGGTTAGAGGTTCCTAAT
This sequence comes from Magnolia kwangsiensis, assembly GCA_037074715.1. Classification (NCBI taxonomy): domain Eukaryota; kingdom Viridiplantae; phylum Streptophyta; class Magnoliopsida; order Magnoliales; family Magnoliaceae; genus Magnolia; species Magnolia kwangsiensis. Next base: position 80,337,327 of record CM073578.1, read on the forward strand.
GGTGGCCTACTCAAACCTCCAGCGTGTGGACCACTACAGGGCCTAAAGTTGGTGCAAAACACAAATAATCAAACAGTTTTTAGAAATGGAGTCTGTCACAACTTAGGGTCCAATTTCCAAACACTTAAGGAATCATTTCTAACAAAAAGGTGGGACATCCTAGCTCGCTTATATAATGATTAAACATTCCCAAAGTGGGACCCTTAATCACAAAGTGTGGGGTCCACTACAAGGTGTCAAAGAGGCTTACATGCAATACAGTTAAGTACTTAGAAAATTTTTAGCAAATAGAAAGTGTAAAGGGAATGGAATAGATCCAATGGTAAGTGGGGCCCACACACTAGCAAAGCATAGATAAGGAACACATAACAATGTACATGGGTGTCCATTTTAAAATGTATAAATCACAAGTGATCCCACACCCAAGTGGGTTAATAAGAGGATAATTGTTATGTATAACATAGATCTAACATATTCATCAAGAAACACATGAAATATATTGATGAAATCTCCATGATCATATTCTCTGTTGGAAGATCTGATCCAATGGATGGTTTGAGAATAAGTCATTCAGGCCATTTATAGGTTTCCAACCATACAAAGCCTTGGATCCATTTGGACCACATAAAAATTCAAGATTTGTCCCTACAGAAGTATCTATCAGTCCAGAATTTTTTTAAATTTTATCATGAAAGAATCTAACCATGGGGATCATAGATATGAATATTAACTATCTCAAGTAAGTTAACAACAAATATCAAATACATCTGACCTTGGAATAACGGATATGACCCAAACAAGAATGGTCATAATAAGCTCCCAAATACATCTTTCTATAAGGCCAAGATCTCAGTCGTCCGAACTCTGATTAAGGCTTATTATATACCGTTGGAAAGCTAGTTTGATTTTCTATGAATTCAACAGAACATATATTTGTAATATATTCATTAAAGGAGTTAAAAATGGGTCTGTTTTAGGTAAATTGGAATCCTGCATGTGCTACTAGACAACAACCAAGTAAACTTGATGCTACGGATGATTAGACTGTTGGATGGCTATGAAATTTGGTCCAGAGTTAACTCATATTATGGTTCATATCATTCCCAAGTTTTAACTCTATGCTTTGCATGATTGATTTTATACAAATTTTATAAGTTGTTGTCCAGGTATAAAAATAGGATTACTTATGAAGGGTGTGGGTATAATGTTCATCAGGGTGGGGTCCATGTGTATGACCCACCAGCTTAGAATAAAGTTGACATTTGTGTTTATCTGAGGGCAGCAAGGTAGGCCATAAAAAAATGAAAAGAGAGGAAGAGGGAGAGAGAATGGTTGGTGGTGGAAGGAGCTCTACCACTATGAGCACCTCTCATGGATCTACTACATATACATCAGATGGGTCCCAAATAGGTGGGCCATACATTAGGAAATTAGGTGGAAAAACCCTATCCCCACCATAAAAATTTAGGGCTAGATGACCATAACATGTTTCACAACAAAGAACATCATGTTGGGATCCATGGAGAATGGCCCCATCATGGATACATGCATGCAAACCATGGTGGGCCATTATCCACACCTAGGGTCCAAGATGGGATTCCTACCATTGATTGGTAGGTCCCACTTGCCCCATGCATAAAAATAAAGAAATCTAACCTAAGGAGCCCCCACCTCTATCTTCTTCTTCCTTCCTAGTACTCCTAAACTTTAAAGCTCCTTCTTGGATGATAGGGTTTTAAGGGTTGGATGAGTGAGATCAATGGTAGAGAATGGGCTAAGCTATGGGGTTTCTTCTTCTCTCCCTTATAGCTCTAATGGTTGTAAATGGTAGAGAATGGTAGAGAATGTGAGAGAGGGGTAGTCATGGAGATGGAGGCATGATGGTAGTGTAATGATGAGGTGTAAGAGGTCATGATGAGTTCGTAAGAGGCATGGGAAGAGAGAGAGAGAGAGAGGGTAGCATGCTAGTAATGATAGGTTGTAAGGCATGTGTGGGGCTAGGAATGATGTCATGATAGGTGTAAGTTAGGCTAGGCTAGGTGGGCATGATGTTATGTAATGATGATTCTAGTTGTAGATATCCTATCTTATCTGAAATCCCTTGTGCCCATAATGCATAGTGTTTGTCGAGATTATACGTGACCACAACTCTAAGCCTACGTGTCGCATTAGTGCACAAGACACGGTGTTGGAACTGTGGCAATAGTGAGGTCACAATGATACAAGTTTGGAGTCAAGCTGAGTCAGATCTACTGGGTGTGACTTAAGGTCACTCGCAATCATTGTCTACATGTTGTAAGTCACCGAAGTTCGACGGGGAGGATCACGAGAGTCTAAAGAATGGTATGGTACTAGGATATAGGCCTTACATGTTCCCCCATTCCAAGTTGATACAGAGTTTTGACCTTGAATAGGGTAAGTTTTGTGTAATTACCAGACCAAGGATATACATTGGACACGAAGATAAGATGCAGGATGCAATAATCATTTGACATTTCACTAGTTCAACGAGCATTCCCTGTGCACCACTCAATATTCTGACCATTACAAAGAAACTCAGTCCATATAATGCATTTTTCACCGACGGTCATATGAGCTCAGAGGATTGTTGCAAGCAGATAGGAATTTTGATCAAAGATGCAATCCTGGCCGAGGTAATATAATAGGTTTTCCTATGATAGTTGACTCTAATGACAAGGGAGTCATGGTCTTCTGACAATGTACATTGAGATAAAAGGGTTGTGACTAGGTTGACATCAACTTCCCCTTCGAGAGACAATGGGATCCCAACCACGGTTGTGAAGAATGTCATAAACATTATATGGTTCGAGACAGGATGCATCGAGATTCCGTTCACATATGATTTTCCAAGAGGCAAAACGGGCCACAATGGGACTTGGAGGAGGAGAGGGATCTTCTTGGGGATCGGAAGGTCGAGTATTTTGAGGAATACTTCAACCTCTTTTTAGGGCACATAGTTTTCTCTTGGTGCTAGCAGATTCTCCTTGATCACGTTTCTTTTTGGTGTGTCCCTCCCTTAGAGGAGAATCATGACCTTCCATAAAGAAATAGAGTAGAGACGACACAGGTGGAGAAGAAAAAAGAATAACTTGGAAGAAAGGAATAGATGAAGGGAAAATACCTGAGGAATGCCTTTTAAACGTTGATTTTGGTAGGGAAACCTCCAGCTGAAGTTTAAGGGAAAATAACGAAAGTTAGGGCAAAAAGGGGCATTATAAGAGAAATGACTTATATAGGCACGCTCACCCGATTTTTGGTACCACTAACAGTCAATTTGGTGCTACCGAAGCTCAAAAAATGCCAAAATTTTTCAAATGATGTACAAATATATATTTTTCATAAGAATTTTGTACATCTATAAGACACTAAAATTGGTAACATATATGTCCAAAAATATGAATAAAGCTCAAGGATCAAAAATTGAATGTACATATATGTTAAAAAATTAATACTGAGGCTAAGATTCTTCAAATATGATAGTTAAGTACGGTGGACTCCTAAGTCATGTTAGATCACACAAATTCCAATAGATTTTTAGAAATCCCTAAATTTGTTGGCATCCAGTGGTTTTGTCAAAATATCGGCCAATTGTTGCTTGGTCGGCACATGTTCTAGCATGATAATGTTTTCCTCGACAAGTTCACGTATACAGTGATGTCGGATATCTCTATGCTTTGTCGAGAATGTTGAACTGGATTTTTTGAGATGTTGATGGCAATTGTATTGTCACAAAATAGTGTCATTATAGATTGTTTAATACCATGACCCATCAACATTTGCTTCATCCATAGAAGATGTGCGAGAACCATCTGCTACAATGTATTCGACTTCAACAATAGACAATGAGATTGAGTTTTTCTTTTTGTTGTACCATGATACAAGACAATTTCTGATATAGAAATAACCACCACTGGTGGATTTACGATCATCAATGTTGACGACCCAATCGACATCCAAATACCTATCAATGATGGTAAATGTGTCAAATGGGCACCATAGGCCAAAGTCAATAGTCCCAACCACAAATTATATAACTTTCTTTACTAAGGATATGTGTGATTCTCTAGGATCTGCTTGAAATCTAACGCATGCACCAATGCTAAAAGCAATGTCAGGCTGACTCGCAATAGGTAGAGTAAGTCGCCTATCATACTGCGATACAAGTGTTGATCCACACTCTTCTTATTGTTATCTTTAGAAAGTTTAAGAGTGGTGCTCATGGGTAAAGTCAAGTCCAAATCTTTTTATTAAATATTTTACATATTTGGGCTGACATACAAATATACCATTTACCAATTGTTTCACATGTAATCCCAGAAAGAAATTCAGCTCACCAACCATGCTCATTTCAAATTCATATTTCATCAATTCAGCAAATTCATGAGCAGCATCTTCACAAGTGGATCCAAAAACTATGTCATCCACGTAAATTTGGGCAATGAGTAAGATATTTCTAGTCTGTTGCATGAATAGTATTTTATCAACACTCCCCCTACAAAAATGGTGATCTAACAAAAATTGCGTCAAACGCTCATACCATGCTCTGGGTGCTTGCTTTAGTCCATGAAGTGCTTTGCTCAATTTGTATACATGATGAGGATACTTTGGATCCAGGAATTCTTTTGGTTGTTCGACATATACTTCTTCCTCAAGTACACCATCGAGGAAGGCACTTTTAACATCCATTTGGAATAATTTAAATTTTAATGCACATGAGGTAATAAACCAAATAAATCTTGACTATCCTATTTTAACCATTGATCAACATACCTAATTAGTTTGATATGACTGTTGATCTACAAGATCAATTAGTTCAATCTCAACCATTAATTTAGACATATCCAATCCAACTGTTCATTAGCTAATGAATCCAACCATACATTTAACCATCCATCCAACGACACAACCATCTAACCGTCCATATGTTGGAAAATCATCGGAACACTTTCCTCTGCATCTGAACTGACCATCCATCATATTGTCATATGGCCACCCACAATCCTACCCGTCCATCCATAGGTACACCTTGGAGTCTAGCCATCGATCGTTCAACAACTCATCTACATATATCTATTTGTCCATCTATGCATACATTAATCTGTCCATCCATCTACATCATCCACTTATGCACCATTAAACACATCACAACTACACACATACACCAAACACATCATGCACAACAATCACCTGCACACACACACACACAATGATCATATGTATGGCCTGCACATACATGTGGCACATGCATGCGCGATGCACATGAGATGCATGGTGCATGTGTACACTGGACCAACCCACGTTGTAAAAAAAAAAGAAAAAGAAAAAAATGTGATGAAAGAAGTGCAAACGGAAGTAAGAAACGTTTTTCTTACATTATAAATAAGTGGATTGTGGGTGTGATGAAAAACATGAAGTAGAGTGCGTTGTTATGTGAGGTGAGGTGAGGAAGTGAGAGGAGAGAGAGAGAGAGAGAGAGAGAGAGAGAGAGAGAGAGAGAGAGAGAGAGAGAGAGAGAGAGACGTATTATTGGACATTCACGTTGGAAAGAGAGGGAGAGAGAGAAGGGAGAGAAAAAGGAAGAAAGAAAAGAGGAGAGAGAAAAAGGAAGAGAGAGGAAGAAAAGGAAAAAAAAAGAAAATACTTTTTAAGAAAAAGGTGAGTTTTTCTCTCACTTGATATTTAAAAAAAATAATGTTTGTTTAATTTTTATTTAACTATTCATTTATTCAAATAATTAGATCTACTTGCCCATCTTATAAGTTATGTTGTTTGTTTAATTTTTATTATTTGTTTTAATTGCTTACCATAGTTTTAAACATGCCATTTAAAATTTTCTCTTTCGGTTGTCTTGATTTTAATTGGCATGCCTCAATTTGACTTAAATATTCACTTATTAATAATCCTGCCTTAGAAAAAATAAAAATTTTTGGCTTTATATATATAAAAAAATATTATTACAAAATTCATGAGTTTTTAAATTTTGGATTCTTAAATCAAATAGATTATATTACACACACACACGCACACATATATATTGTAGAACATTAATCATGTATATGCAATTTACATTCATTAACAGTTTTATTTTAAATTTAATAAATTGTGCACATCACGTATTATGAATTGATCAATAGCAGTTGTTAAATGTTTTTAGAAATATCTGATTCATCCAATATTAAATTCATGCATCATTGAAATAGTTATAAAACGTCAGAAAATAAGTGGGGCGATCAAGTCCTCTGTGTTGAAAATCCTTAAAGTGTAAATAGGTGGGGCGATTAAGACCCTTGGGTTGAAAGTCTCAGAAACCTAACTGGTACCTTTTAGAACTTCTACCATACCCTTTGAGTGGGTGAGCATGTTAGGATTGCAAAAGGTTCCCACTGCCAAGTTCAGTAGGGTAGTAGTCTGACCAGCTAACTTACAAATGGGTCCCTCACCAAGTGCCCTTTGAATGGGTGAGCATGTTATGCAAGAGGTTCCCATTGCCAGGCTAGGTGTTATATTCGTGTGAGTGTTGGCCAACCGGTGTAAACTGACCTTGGTGTTAAAAAGAATAAACTGCACATGTTATTATGGAGTATAACAATTGGTGATTTCATTCATTCATTTTACTTTTTTAAAATTTACATTAAAAGTTTTTATTTATTAAATGTCCTAATTTTTTGTTTTAGCTAAATAGGAATTTTATCTTTTAATACATTTTTATTCATGTTATATGAGGTTATTTTGAAGCTTGTGTTGAGATTACTCACCAGGCTTCACAGCTTACCTTGTTGGGATTTTAAAATTTCAGGATCGGGATCACATGGAGGAGCTTAAAGAAATTTTATTTTATTTATTTTTTTTCCTTACCATTTTTTAAATAAGTGTAATGAACATTAAGTATAGTATGATAGCATGATGATGACATGTGTTTATTGATAATCTTGAATAGTCAGAACGTAGACATTTTATTCTTCTTTAAATAAATGTTTGATTATTAAAATTTTTTATTGTTATATTTTATGAATGGGATCATTTTGTCAATATATGTGTGGATTATGAAATGTAAAAATACAAAACATAAGTTAAAACATAAGTCATGCCTGCGGGTATGGAATCAGGGTTGGATATACCTAGGTGCCAGATTTCAGGGCATGACAAATTGGTATCAAAGCCAAGTTTAGAATCATTAAGGACCTAGGGTTTTACTTAAAAATGTAGTCACTTTGAAAATTAGGATATATCCCCTGCGAGTATTGTTGTGATCAAAACTTAACTTGTAGTATTTTCTTTTAGTGATCCACCCTTATATGATATCTAAAGCTTATTGTTTGATTTAGAACATATCTGGGATCTGGCGTGGAGATAGAGGTAGAGGCAGAGCCAGTCCTGTGGTGGCCACACCAGGGTCCACCGAAAGTGGCCAGTGACTTTATGGGGTTTTTTGTGCTTTAGGTGACATGGCGGCCATTCTTGGACAGCATATTCATCACGATAATAGAGGAGCCGCCCAAGTTGTGTAGGATGGCATTGGGGGCGTAATAGAGAAATTTAAGAGATTGAAGCCGCCTGATTTTGAGGGTTTTTCGGACCCTGTGGAGGTAGAAAAGTGGATAAAGTAAATTGAGAAGATATTTATTATTTTAGTATGTGATAAGGAGCAAAAGGTTACACTTGCGGTTTTCATGTTAGAGGGAGAGGCCGACCACTAGTGGGAGATAATTTCTAGAACAATTGAAGAAGATACCGCATGGACATGGGATATGTTCAATGAGAAGTTCAATGAGAAATACTTTCCTGAGTGTGTACGGGAGTAGAAAGCAGAGGAATTCATAAGCTTAGAATAGGGGGAGATGACTGTAGGTCAATATGAGTCTAAATTTATTGAATTATCCCATTTTTCCCCATATATGATTCAGGATGAAGTTTGTAAAGCTAAGAAGTTTGAACGAGCTCTGAGAGGGTCAATTTATAACAAGCTGAATCCACTTAAACTTAGATTGTATGCCGATGTAGTAGAACGACTCTAATGATAGAGCGAGACAATGAAGAATTGTGGAAGCACAAGGAGATGCTTCTAAGAAGTTAAATATGATGGTAACAAACACCTCAACTCCTGCTTAGCTAATGAACTGATTTACGGCTAAATGTTATAACTGTGGAATGTAGGGTCACTCCACTCATTTTTATAAATAACCGCCTCTGCAACCACATTATTAGGTGCCCCTGCGGATGCACCCGAGACCTCAGCCATAGTACCAGAGACCTCCATATCATCAAGTACTAGAACAGTATCAGAGACATCTGCAATAAAGACCTCCCCCCCCCCCCCCCCCCCCCCCCCCTCTCAGTAGTAACAACGCCCACAGCAACAACACCACCAGCCAAGGCAGGAAGGTTAGGCTTCTCGACAACTAGCCCAGGGTCATCAGACATAAATGCTAATGGAGCAGTGGTGAAAGGTACCATAATTATCTATTCCTTGCCCACTCAAGTTTTATTTGATTCAGGAGCTACACATTCTTTTATTTTGACTCTTTTCATGCATACATTGGGTCTATCTCCTGAACTCCTAGATAAGAATTTAGTAATTACTACACTAATAGGAAGCTCCGTAGTGTTAAATCAGATATGTAGATCTTTCCCTATCATGGTTGGAGATTCCGTATTGTTAGCCAACCTTACCGTGTTAGAGATGCAAGAGTTCGATGTCATTCTGGTAATGGATTGGTTAGCTTCGTTCCATGTAAAGTTGGAATGTTTTGAGAAGACTGTGACATTCTCTATTCTTGGGCGACTGAGACTCCAGTTTCTTAGAAAGTAAAAGAATGGACCATTATGTGATTTCTTAGCACTTTTGGAGGAAGAACCACATGAAGTAGGTATTGATCAAATTCCAGTCATATGTGAGTTTTCGACGTATTTCAAGACATACTAGGGTTGCCTCCAAGAAGAGAAATTGAATTTAGTATAGATCTTATGCCTGGAGTCTCACCAATCTCCATGACAGCGTATTGTATGACACCAGTAGAGTTGAAGGAACTGAAGGAGCAGCTTCAAAAGTTATTAGAGCAGGATTTCATTCGGCCAAGTACGTCACCATGGGGTGCGCCAGTCTTATTTATGAAGAAGAAGGATAGGTCGATGAGATTATGTATTGATTATCGCCACCTGAACAAGGTCACCATTAAAAATAAATACCCACTTCTTAAGATAGATGACCTTTTCGACCAGTTGAAAGAAGCCAAGTTTTACTCCAAAACAAATTTGCGGTCAGGATACCACTAGCTTAGAATTAAAGAAGTGGACATACCAAAGATGACCTTTAAGATTCGTTATGGCCATTACGATTTTCTCGTGATGCCGTTTGGACTAACAAATGCTCCAACAGTATTTATGGACCTGATGAACGGGGTATTTAAGCCACACCTAGATTTGTTTGTCATAGTATTCATAGATGATATTCTTATATATTCTAAGACCCAGGAAGAACATGTGTAACATCTTAGAGTTATTCTTTAAACCCTGAAGGAGCACCGATTATATGCAAAATTTGAAAAGTGTGACTTTTGAAAGGAGGAAGTGAAATTTTTGGGCCATGTAGTTTCGAAGAAGGGTGTCTTAGTAGACCCATGAAAGGTAGAAGCAATATTGAAGTGGGAATAGCCCATGTATGTGACTGAAATATGTAGTTTTCTTGGTTTAGCAGAGTATTATCGAAGATTTATCAAAGACTTCTCTCGAATTGTGGCACCGTTAACTCGATTAACTAGGAAGGGTGTAAAGTTCATTTTGGATGATACCTGTGATCAAGCATTTTCAGAGTTAAAGATCAGGCTGACGATGACACCTGTCCTAACCATTCCTTCGAGTGGTGAAAAGTTTGTAATATTCAGTGATGCTTTGTATAGAGGTTTAGGTTGTGTCCTTATGCAACAAGGTAAGGTTGTAGCTTACGCCTTTAGGTAGTTGAAAGTGCATGAGAAAAATTACTCTAATCATGATTTGGAGTTGGCAGCAGTGGTTTTTGGTCCCAAAGTATGGAGGCATTATCTTTATGGAGAGAAGTTCGAACTATTTTCAGACCATAAGAATTTGAAGTATCTTTTCTTGTAGAAAGAGTTGAATATGAGGTAGTGTCGGTGGATGGAATTCTTGAAGGACTATGACTTCACCCTCTAATATCATCTAGGTAAAGCTAATGTAGTAGCAAATGCTTTAAGTTGTAAAACGTATGGAGTAATCTCTCACCTCACGATTCAACAATGGAAAATGTTAGATACGGTGAAGGATTTTGACATCTAATTGAATTCACAAACGTTCGTAGCTCATCTCTTTAACCTAGTCGTTCAACCTTCCTTCATTAGTAAGGTTATAGAAGCTCAACAACAAGATTCATGACTGCAAGCTAAGGTAATAGAAGCTGATAAAGGTGGTAAGTCGAAATAGAAAGTTGGTACCGATGGTGGATCAATGTTCCAAGGAAGATTATGTATACCAAATGTGGCTGAATTAAAGAAGGAAATTATGGATGAGGCACACTGCACTAAGTTCACAATCCATCCTGGAGGTACGAAGATGTATCACGATATGCGTAGGCAATATTGGTGGAATAATATGAAGAGAGAGAGAGATCACTGATTTTGTGGCCAAATGTCTCACATGTTAATAGGTGAAAGCAAAGCATCAGAAGCCGTCAGGGATGTTACAACCACTATCGACTTCCGAGTGGAAGTGGGAGCACATATCCATGGATTTCATTATGGGATTGCCATGGACACGTAATAATCATGATGTAGTTTGGGCCATCGTCAACCGGTTAACTAAGTCTTCACATTTTCTTCCTATACATGCTACCTATCCCCTAGAGGAATTATGTAAACTCTATATTAAATAAATAATTAGACTTTATGTAGTGCTTGTATCTATCGTATCCGATCATGATTCCAGGTTCATGTCTCATTTTTGGAGAAGTTTTTTGAAGGGACTGGGAACCACTCTTAATTTTAGCACCGCTTTTCACCCTCTAACTAATGGGCATACTGAACGAGTGAATTAGATCCTTGAATACATGCTCCAAGCTTTCATAATTGATTTCAAAGGGAGTTGGGATGATCATTTACTATTGATCGAGTTTGCTTATAATAATAACTACTAGACAAGTATCGGCATGGTGCCATATGAGGTTTTGTACAGGAGGCCTTGTAGATCTCCAAATTGTTGGATAGAAGATGGAGAAGGTAGTTGGCTTAGACCACAGATTGTGCAAGAGACAACAAAGAAGATTTTTGTCATTAGAAACTATTTGCGCGTAGCCCAAAGTCGTCAGAAGAGTTATGTAGACAATTACAAAAGAGATCTAGAGTTTGCAATTCGAGATCATGTCTTCTTAAAGATTTCTCCTATGAAGGGCGTCATGAGGTTTGGTAAAAAAGGAAAGTTGGCTCCAAGGTATATAGGTCTGTTTGAGGTTCTAGAGAGGGTTGGTGTTGTTGCATATATGCTTTTTTTACCGCCTCAGTTGTCTAGTATTCATGATGTTTTCCATGTGTCGATGTTAAGAAAATATGAGTGGGACATTTCTCATGTTATAGACTGGTAACCATTAGAGATCTGGGAAGATGCTTCATATATCGAATAACCAGTACGTATTCTTGACCGGAAGGACCATGTGCTTCGATCTAGAGTTATACCGTTAGTCAAAGTTCAGTGGAGTCACTATAACAAGGAAGAGGCTTCTTGGGAATGAGAGGCTGAGATCCAAGAGAAATACCCTCACCTGTTCGCATTATAGGTATGTAAATTTCGAGGACGAAATTTCTTTTAAGGAGCATAGAATGTAATAACCCAAATAAATCTTAACCGTCCAATTTTAACCATTGATCGATGTACCCAATTAGTCCGATATGACCGTTGATCTACAAGATCAATTGGTTCAATCTCAACAATTAATTTGGATAGATCCAATCCAATTGTTCATTAACTAATGAATCCAACCATACATTTAACCATCCATCCAACGATACAACCATCTAACCGTCCATATATTGGAAAATCATCGGAACACTTGCCTTTGCATCTGAACTGACCATCCATCATATTGTCACATGGCCACCCACAATCCCACCCGTCTATCCACATGTAGACCTTGGAGTCTAGCCATCGTTCGTATAACAATTCATTTGCATATATCGATTTGTCCATCTATGCATACATTAATCCGTCCATCCATCTACATCAAACACTTATGCACCATTGAATACATCACAACTACACACATACACCAAACACATCATGCACAACAATTACCTACACACACACACACATCGATCATATGCATGGCATGCACATGCATGCAGTGCACATGAGATGCATGGTGCATGTGTACACTGGACTAGCCCACATTGTAAATAAAAAGAAAAAGAAAAAACATGATGAAAGAAAGTGCAAATGGAAGTAAGAAACGTTTTTCTTACATTCATTTCATCTGTAGAAAAAAAGTATAAATAAGTGGATTGTGGGTGTGATGAAAAACGTGAAGTAGAGTGCGTTGTTATGTGAGGTGAGGTGAGGAAGTGAGGAGAGAGAGAGAGAGAGAGAGAGAGAGAGAGAGAGAGAAGTATTGCTGGACATTCACGTTGGAAAGAGAGGGGGAGAGAGAAGAGAGCAAAAAAAGAAAGAAAGAAAAGATGAGAGAGAAAAAGGAAGAGTGAGGAAGAAAATAAAAGAAAAAGAAAAAGAAAAGAAAATACTTTTTAAGAAAAGGTTAGTTTTTCTCTCACTTGATATTTAAAAAAATAAAGTTTTTTTATTATTTAATTATTCATTTATTTAAATAATTAGATCTTACTTGCCCATCTTATAAGTTATGTTGTTTGTTTAATTTTTTATTATTTGTTTTAATTGCTTACCATAGTTTTAAATATGTTATTTAAATTTTTCTCGTTCAGTTGTCTTGATTTTAATTGACATGCCTCAATTTGACTTAAATATTCGCTTATTAGTAATCTTGCCTTAAAAAAGAAAAAACAAAACAAAATTACTTGGCTTTATATATATATATATATATATATATATATATATATATATATATATATATATATATATACATATATAAAAATATTATTATAAAAATCTTGAGTTTATAAATTTTGGATTCTTAAATCAAATAGATTATATTGCAAGTTTATTTATTTATTTATTTTTTGTAGAACTTTAATCATGTATATGCACTTTACATTGATTAACAGTTTTATTTTAAATTTAATAAATTATGCACAACACGTATTATGAATTGATCAATAGCAGTCGTTTAATGTTTTTAGAAATATTTGATTCATCCAATATTAAATTCATGAATCATTAAAATAGTTATGAAATGCCGAAAATAAGTGGGGCGATCAAGTCCTTTGGGTTGAAAATCCTTAAAGCATAAATAGGTGGGACGATTAAGACCCATAGGTTGAAAGTCTCAGAAACCCAACTAGTACCTTTTGGAACCTCTACCGTACCCTTTGAGTGGGTGATCATGTCAGGATTGCAAAAGGTTCCCTCTGCCATAGTAGTAGTCTAACCAGCTAACATACAAATGGGTCCCCCACTAAGTGCCCTTTGAATGGGTGAGCATGTTATGTCAGAGTTTCCCATTGCCAGGTTAGGTGTTATATTGGCGCGAGTTTTGGCCAACCGGGGTAAACTGGCCCTGGTGTTAAAAAGAAAAAACCGCACATGTTATTATGGAGTATAACATATGTTGATTTCATTCATTCATTTTATTTTTTTTAAAAAAATTACATTGAAAATTTTTGTTTATTAAATCTCCTAATTTATTGTTTTACTTAAATAGGTATTGTATCTTTTAATATATTTTTATTCATGTTATATGAGGTTATTTTGAAACCTATGTTGAGATTACTCACTAGGCTTCACAACTTACCCTGTTGGGATTTTAAAATTTCAGGATTGAGATCACATGGAGGAGCTTAAAGAGATTTTATTTTATTTATTTTTGTTTCCTTACCATTTTCTAAATAAGTGTAATGAACATTAAGTATAATATGATGGCATGACGATGACTTGTGTTTGATGGTAATCTTGAATAGTCAGAACATAGACATTGTATTCTTCTTTAAATAAATGTTTGATTATTAAAATTTTAAATTGTTATATTTTATGAATGAGATCATTTTGTCGATATATGTGTGGATTATGAAATGTAAAAATTCAAAACACAAGTCATGCCTGTGGGTATGGAACCGGGGTCGAATATATCCAGGTGCCAGATTTCGGGGCATGACACATGGAACAGACATGAGAATTCTTATGGATTCGAGACAAGCTACAGGGGCAAATGTCTCATCAAAATCAATGCCCTCAATTTGTGAGTAGCCTTGCGCTATGAGTCTTTCTTTGTTTCTTACTACATTCCAAAATTCATCGGACTTATTTTTGAAAATCCACTTTGTTCCGATGACGTTAGTATCAAGTGGCCTGGAAACTAGCTGCCACACTTCATTCCTTTCAAATTGTAGGAGCTCATCTTGTATAGTTGCAATCCAAAACTCATCTTGGAGAGCCTCTATAACATTTTTGGGCTCAATTTTAGAAGTGAAGCACAAATGACTAAAAATACCTTCAAGCTGAGATCAAGTTTTCACACCATCAGTAGGATCTCCAATGATTTGATTGATGGGATGATCCTTAATGACTGGTAAGTTGTTCGAAGATAGAGCTTCATGAGGTGAAGTGACTTTCTTTTGTGATTTACCTTTTTTGAGCATGTCTACTTCATCCTTAATATTAATTTCAGGACTGTTCTCATTATGTGGTTGGTCATCAACAACCAGATTGACAGATTCTTGAATAGTTAATGTCCTTAAATTGTACACTCTATAATCACGATTGTTTGTAGAATATCCTAGAAAAATCCCTTCATTGCTTTTAGTGTCAAATTTGCCTAGATGTTCTGTCTTTAAGAATATAGCATTTACTACTAGGTTGTTTTTAGTGTCAAATTTTCCTAGATGTTCTGTCTTTAAGAATATATCATTTACTATTAAAGACCCGAAAATATTTTACACTAGGTTATTTTCTGCTCCATAGTTCATATGGAGTCTTATTTAATCCTGATCTACGATATACCCTATTGATTATATAGCAAGTAGTATTGATAGCTTTGGCCTAGAAACTTTTAGCCATATCTTTACTATTAGGCATAACTGAGCCCATTTCCTACAATACCTAGTTCTTTCTTTCAACTACTTTGTTTTGTTGGGTTGTTTTTGGAGCTGAGAATTCGTGTCGAATTTCATTTTTATCACAATGCAATTCAAATCGATCATTCTCAAACTCCCCACCATGATCACTCCTAATACGACCTTTTCAATATCCTTTTTCGTTTTGATGTCATTTTTCCATCTTCTGGAATTCTTCAAATGCATCAAATTTTTCCCAAAGAAAGGTAACCCAAATAAATCTGGAGTAATCATCCACAACCACCAAAAAATATCTCTTTTTCCCATGACTCTTGACTTTGGTAGGTCCCACTAGATCCATTTGTAAAAGGTTAAGTGGTTTGGAAGTTGCTACAGTGGTTGTCTTTTTATGTCCAACCTTTATCTGCTTGCCTTTAAGACAATCACCACATACAATCTTTTCCTTTTTCTTGATCTTAAGGAGACCTCTCACCAAATTCTTTGAGCTTAGTTTAGCCAAATTCCTATAGTAGACATGTCCTAGCCTTTGGTGCCACAACTTGGATTCATCGTTTAGGGCCATGTGGCATTTTGTGGATGGAACACTTTCTCCACTACTTTCAATTACATAGCAGCTATCACTTGTACGAAGACCTTTCATGATAAGTTTTCCCACAACGTTTGAGATCTTTTACATATCTTTGGAGAATGTGACTAAGTGTTCTTTTCCACAGATTTGGGAAATGCTTAGAAGATTATGTTTTAATCATTCTACACAAAGAACATCCTTAATTTTGGACAAACCAAGCCTAACTATTGTCCCTTTTCGAACAATCTTTGCGGAATTCCCATCACCAAATGTGACCGACCCACCATTAAATTCTGAATAGTCACACAAGTGGGTCCGATCTCCAATCATATGTCTGGAGCATCCACTATCAAGATACCACTTAGAACTATTACCCGCCTTTAGTGCAGTATGAATTACAAGGTAATTGTTCTTGTTCTTTACAACCCACTTTGTGACATTCCCTTTTGGAGATGTGGCTTTATTCTCATTTTGGGGCTTTTTGGAATTTTTTGGGTAACTCAATCAGATTTCCTTATTTCATCAATTTTTTAGTTTTTCGATTCAGTTGAGCTACTTGATTCATAAATTCCTCCATCCTCTTGGTCATTTTGGGTGGAGTAAGGTATTTTCTTGCTTTATTTGATGTAGGCTTTGAAGAACTCTTTGTTCTTTGTATGATTTTTTTCGATTGATTTCACTTTTCATATATGGTTTAACCTGGAAGTGGAGTGAGACTTACTAGGTGTAAGACATTAAATTTGCAGTGTCCCAAGTCTCCACAAGAATGACATATTGGAGTATTTTTTAGTATTGCTTCCAGATGCAATAGTTTTCTTGATCTCAGGTGATATAGGAACGGTCCTTGATTTGTTGATTTTAGGAACAAGCCTTGATTTGATGATTTCATAACCCAAACCTCTTTTGTCCTTATGTGTTCTTACCATCCCAAGAAGTTTTTGCAGATTTTCACTACTTTGTAAAAATTTGTAACTAAGTTCAACAGATTATTTTGACTTTTCTAAATTGAATCTAAGTTTGCAGTTTTCATTCTTGAGTTTTTCATTTTCTGATTCTAAATGTTCAATTTGTTTATTTATTTTATGATTTTCAAACTTAAGGGATATTGAGGCTCTTTCAAGCTTGTCATTTTCAATGTGATATTACTGAATATCATTTATCATTTGTGTTTTTATTCCTGATGTCTCATCTAGATCTTTTTGCAGTAGTTTGTTTTTTCTCTCTGAAATGCCAAATTTTCTGAGGATACTGATGCTATGTATGTAGAATTGATCATAAGCATCGTGTATACTCTCTTTTTCTTCTTCTTCTTTTTCCTCATTGATTTGATATTCGTTTATCACCTTATCATCCATAATTACTACTTTTGTCAAGATCTTCCTCTAGGTTGGTAAACTCTTCAAGAGGAACCCACTCTGATACCAAATGAAATTGTGGTTTAGACCATTGCACTAGAAGTATGGAATAGTCCAAGGGTCCTAGAGGGGGGTAAATAGGACTTTTCAAATATTTTACCAATTTAAAAATATTAATTGCCTAACACAAACTATTTACCAATTAAACTGAGTAAGGCAATCATAACTCTAAAGGTTTCCAAGCCTATAGAGATCTAATCACATAGGCTACTCAAAATATGCAAATAAAGTAACTAGCCTATAACATTGTGAACTTGTGTGTGGAATGTGTTATCAATCAATCTTAAGCATTTATCTAATCATGTATAAACTATCAAGCATTCAAACATATATAAAGATGATTAAACAAATGCACAAATGACAATTCCAGACACAACGATGTATAGTGGTTCAGATATGTGCCTACTCCACTCCCGACAACCGCATTCTCTCCTAGAGTGTGTCAGATTTTACTATCACTGGTTTTAAATCAGGTTCACCAGAAACCTTTAATGCCCTACATAAAGGACTCAACAATTTATGCTCTTCACACGAGTAATGGTCCTCTACTAAGAACCCACATTAAGGCCCCACAACTAAGGTCCTACAATAGGCACCTACGTTTAGGCCCAACGACCAAGGTCCCACACTAGGCACCTACATTTATGCACACCAGCTAAGGTCCCACACTAGGCACCTACATTTAGGCACACCGACCAAGGTCCCATAATAAACACCTATGTTTTAGGCACATGAGCCAAGGTCCCACACTAGGAACATATGTTTAGGCACACCAGCTAAGGTCCCACACTAGGAATCTACATGAGTTTGTTTATAGCAAACTCTTAGCCTTAATCCTATATGAGGATAAAGACTAACTTATGGAATTTTAATAATGATGCTTACTTATCGGATTGAGTCATACAAAACCTCTTTTGTGACTTGTCTTAGGTTGCTTGATCTTTGCTCTTTCTAGTATGAATCAGCTCCTCGATGCTCCCCCGATTTCTATGTTGTAGTTTACCTGTTGTTTCAACTACGCGATCAAGAACCTTGCATATGATGTTCCTATAAAGGTAACACAAGTAATGGGAGTTGGTTGAATCTCCTATCAAAGGATATGAATAGATTTCTTAGGGGATTCAACTAATGGATGCTCTAGAGTATTGTGGAGACTGAGGATTTGCCAATAGGTTCGGTCTCTATGCTCTAGAACAGGCTAGAGATCATGTTCTTCATAATACGAGCTTTGAATGCTCATTATAGTGAGAAATCTCAATGAAGAAGCTTGAATCTCTTGTGAATAGAGTCTAAGATGGGTAGGATTAGCTTGGGATACACTATAGACTCTGGAATGCCTAATTCTACACTTCTATAAAGTTCTGGGTCCTATATTTATAAGGAAAAAGTCTCAAAGGATTTAAAATGACTAGTTCTCGGTTTTACCGAGTGAACCTTTGATAGTATTGAATTTCACTTGGTAGCACCAAAATATCACTCGCTGGTACCGAATTAGATCCTAAAGTTGCTGGACGTATTTTACTATTTTCAGTGGCATCGAAATTTATACATCGTTAGCAATTAGTGGTACTAAATTTTCAGTCGGTAGTATCGAATTATCTTTAAAAGTCGTTGGACTGTTTTGAGCACTTTTGGTGGTACCGAAGGTGTAAGTGCTATAATGTGTAAAACACTCTATTTTGTCAAATTTTAATGAGAAAAAAGAATTCAAAGTGTGACTTGTTCATATGATGGAAATTTTACCTTCAATCTCAAGCATGATAGAAAGTTCACCTTCAACATCACATGAAGTTGGAAAGTGCAAGATCACATGAATTTTGTAAGTGCAAGACATAAAGATCAAGTCTACTTCAAGATCAAACTCTACTTCATGATCAAGCTACTAAATCTACTTCAAATAGAAGATCTGAAGATGGTGAAGATTTGAGTTCAATGTCCAATCTTTCAGGTATATATGACCCTAGAAAGACCCTAGGTTTAGGTCCTTTCTTATGCATATTATCTATGAGTTATTATACTTTAAATAGGCTTAAATTCGACTAGTTGTTCAACTAGTCTAGGCTTTGGTTTGACCAGTCCAGGAATTGCTTCAACCAGTCTTAGTTACAAATTCAAAATTTGATTTTTTTTTCTAGTAGATCCACGACTAGTCAAGCACCTTGCTTGATCAGTGGTGGACACTGGCTCAACCAGTCATGGACCACTCAACTCAAAGTCCAACAACATTTTTATGGGTCCCATGACTGGTCGACCAATCGTAGATCAGTTTTATCTGATTGTGCCAGAAATTTTGAAATTTGGTTGAACCTTAGACCAGTCAAAGGAACCAATTTTTAGCCTATAAATAGAAGTCTTTTCTCATTCTAAATCATTTATAAAAGCCACAGTAAGCTTCCACCTTGAGAGAAAAGTCATCATTATCAAGCTATAGTCTAGTAATTTAAGATTCTTTATTAGCTTATTTATTTTTATAATTCCTTGATCTTATTGTTGTGAATCTGATTTTATTTTAAAGGGAGTCTTTACTCTACCTTTTGGGATCTAAGGAATTCAAACAAGCAGCCCAATGTTTAAGATAATTTAAAATCTATTTAGAACATAGAATCTTTGATTATATTTTTTGAACATTGAACATCTACATATCAAGCAAAGTGAGTCTATGGGCTACATCAAGCAATGTCTTCAAAGATGAAGATAAGTATTTTGTTTATTTGCTATTTGGTTTATTTGAGATATCTAGGAAAATCTCTATTGTGGTTTTGACTGAGATAGCTAGAAAATCTCAATGTGTGGGGTTTGTGATTGTGATTGCCCATTTGAAAACACAATTATATAGGTTTTAAGGTGAACCTGAGAAAACCTTATTCTATAGTAAATGCCAATATCACGTGAGTTGTGATTATTAAGACTGGAGTAGGTATGGTTGTTTGAGAATAGTTGGTGTACACACTGAACCACTATAACTCTTGGTGTTTGTGGTGGATGATGATGTATGTGATGGATGTGTACCGAATGTTTGTAATATTTCTTTTCGTGTACATTTGGTGAATGGTTGTAATAGATAGCTTTATTTTCCTCTTGTTTTTGTTTATGATCTTGATCCTTATTAAGTTTAAGAAATCAGGTTGTCCTACTATAAACATTTATTTTTTGTGTAAGGTTATCCTTTGAACTAGGTTTGAATCAATTTCTCAATACTATTACGATTGAGATCTTAGATTGATTCAGTTATATTTATTATTTATGTTCAACAATTTCTTATTTTGGCATAGTCCTATTTAACACCCCCCCCCCCCCCCCCCTCACCTTTTTCTCTAGGACTGAGAGCTCTCCTTTTCAAGTGGTATCAAAGCCTATTCTTGGATAAATTTCCTTAATCTTATCGATCTAGAGCTTTCATTATGTCAAGTTTTGATAGCTTATCTATTACTAGGCCTCCACCCTTTGATGACACAAACTATACTTATTGGAAAGCAAGAATGAGGATTTTCTTGAAATCCATTAATGAAAGCATGTGGCAAGTTACGGTAATGTAAAACCCATATCTTAGTCCGTACCGTTCCGTAGACTTCCGCGGTCTTACCGGTCGAATTTTGACAACCTTCGACTCTTAATCGATATTTGCGCGCGACCCGGATTCGTATGCCGTCAACCTGAATCGACTCAACCCAAGACCTTTACCATAGCGACCACGCCGTCGTTGCGATTCCGATGCCGCGACTCGCGCGCATAGGCGATACCCTGGTCAAGAGATGTGGGCCAACATTCGGTGCGAGGAAAACACCACGCGTTGCGAAACCCAAGAGAATCTCTACGAGGTGTCACATCAATTCCATCAATCAATCAATCTCATCACATCACATGTCAAGTACATGTCAAGTACACATCACCTTTCACCCATACCTAAGCAACCACAAAAGTCCAAAAGTTCTTCCATGCCCATACTTTTCTTACACAAAATGCCTCAAAAGTCAAGATTTTCTTACACACCCATCTCTCTTCCATCCATCACTACATCACCCATCACTCTCTCTCTCTCCCTTTACAACTCTTTCTCTCTTTCTCATTTTCAAAGCTATCTCCAAGCAAAAAAAAATCCCACGTATGAGCCTCTCCCTCTCTTCCAAAAACTCTAAGTGTGGCCCACCTCTCCATCTCAAGATCTCCCATCCTAGCCATCCATTTCTCATCTCCTCCATTAAAATCAAAGCTAAGGAGCTAAGGAACCCATAAGAGCAAGAAGATCGAACGGTGGGTGCATGATAATAGTAGTTTTCCTTCTTTTTGAGATGGGGCAAGTGAGGCCAACTGATCAATGGTTTGGATCTCACTTGGGACCCTAAGTTGTGGCCGATGGCCCACTTTGATCATCATGATCATCCATGGTGGGGCCATTCTCCATGGACCCCATCATGATGTTTATTTCATTGCATTATCCATATGGGTGGGAAAAGGATCCCCACCGTTGATTTTCGATTTAGGTGGTCCATGTGTAAAGGGACCCATTTGATTGTATGATTTCTTCAAAGGAGGGCTCATAGTGGCGGAGCCCTCCATCACAAGTGTGTCCCACTCCTATCTCTCTCTCTCTCTCTTCTTTTCTTTTTATATATTTTGTGTGATGATTTGGCTGTGTGGCCCACTTGAATGGAACTCATCATGGGGTAGGTATTCTACCCAAGCCGTCTATGAGTGGGGTCCACCTTATGTGTGTTGTACCCACCCATTCATCATATGGTGTCCCACTTAAACAAAGCTCACTTGGATTGTGAGGACTGTCAAACGTCCAGGGACGCTAGACGTCTCTGTGACAAACACAAATTTAAGCTTGTTCTTTTAAGCTTAAAGGTGGCCCACTCTCATAGGCCCCACTTTGATGTATGGGTACAATCCAAGCCATCCATCCTCTTTCCCATATCATTTTAGGCGTTGAGCTAAGGAATGAAGTTAATCCGTTCATTGGGTGGGCCATACCTCTCAAAACAGTGACTCTCACCATTTAAATTAATTTTAAATTTATTACAGGCCTAAATGGGTTCAATAGCGGCTCGTTGGGCTTGTTTCGAGCCAAGGAAGCTAGTGGACGGAGTGAATTTATACGATGCGAGCCCCACACTCTAAAAAGCTCAGAATTCAGATTTTCAAAAAAAAAAAAACACTCTGCAGCAGTAGCTGTTGCTGTTGCCAGCGCAGGTATAGCGCCTGCTGCTTTGACGAACAAGCGGGCAAACAGCCACCCACGGCCCCTGCCGTGGGCCCCACCATGATGTATATGTCTTATTCAAGCCGTTCATTTGGCGGGTCCCTCACTGAGGCGGCCCCTCCAAAAAAATGAGGCCGATCTGACGCTCAAGTGGCCCACATCATAGAAAAAGTGTTGATTGAGCGCCTACCATTGAAACCCTTCTGTGTGCCACAAAAGTTTTGGATCAAGATGAAATTTGTGCTTTCTCTTCATCCAGGTCTGAGTGACCTTATGAACGGATTGGATGGCATGTAAGCATTGCGGTGGGCCCCACGTGGAGCCCATAGTGATGTATATATTTTGTTCCACCGTCCGCTGGACAGTGGAGCCCACCTTATGCATGTGTTTTATTCACGCCACCCCCTGGCTGAATGACAAGTAAATATCACGATGGGTCCCCTGCCTTGGCCACATGGCCTTGTAAATAGGTTGGACGGCAGATAAATATCACGGTGGGTCCCCTGCCCCGACCGTGTGATCTTGTAAACAGGTTGGACAGCAAATAAATATTGTGGTGGGCCCATGTGGGACCCACTTGTAAATAGATTGGCTGGTGCACGTACACTGCAGCATAATGGCTGCAGTGTTGACGTGCTCAGGCCTCCCAGGCCATGTGGGTCGCATGCACAAGGTATGTGCCACATCTAAGCCGTCTATCCACTTTAATAGCTCATTTACGACATGAGCTAAGGAATGAGCTAGATCCATAGTCCAAGTGGACCCCACCTTGGCATGTTCCGAGGTCCATCTTAATGTATTTGTGGTAATTCTTTGAGACCCACTTAAGACTCATGGATTGGACCCACTTTGATGTATTCTAAGGCCCATGGGATTAGGCCCATTTGATGTTTTAGGGGCCCATGGGTTAAGGCCCATTGAGGTGTACTAGGGCCTATGGGTTGAGGCCCATTTGATGTACATATGGGGCCCAATTGGTGTGGCCCATTTGTTACATATACGACCCATAAGAGTAGGCCCATTTGATGTAATCTGAGGCCCACAGGTTATGACCCATTGTAATAAGGCCCATTGGTGTGGTCCATTTATGTGGACCATTTGATGAATAAAAGGCCCATATGACATGGCCCATTTAATGTATTTAAGGCCCAATGGGATGTACCTAAGGTCCATTGCAATGTGTGATCCCAATACAGATTATGTAATGATGTTTTACGACGATCGTGCCTTGGGAACAATGTTGGTTTGACGTCCACATTATGAGTGTAATGCTGGTTGGATGTTTACACTACGACTCTCCTTAGGACCCATTATTAGGCCCGTACTTATTGTGTATAGGCCGTCCAGACCCATCTGCATTGTAAGGATAGTTCATTTCATTATAACATGTTTAGTATAGTTCCATGATTCATGATCATACGCATCATATGTATGCTTGATGTGAGGAGTGACTGATCATAGCATATGCCTTCGGGCAGACTGTTTATGTGACCCCGATTAGGTGATGTTGCCCTGCATGAGCTCACGATACACGCAGGATTTGCTGCATGATTGGATAGTGTGATTCATGCATTTTGTATTGTGTGACATGGTTGTTGTACGCCTTAGCAACATCGGGGCCGTAGCCTCCATAGACAGATCGTGGTTGGTAGGATTGGATACTGAAAATCTTGTTCTACATGGGGTGCTATAGATATCCCTGGGTGAAAGTCCCCAAACCCTTATGGTACCAAGAGGTTGCTCCAACGTCTAGACCGAGTGGGTAGATGATCGTTGGTACCAATTACCAGATGGTTGCGCTCTCCACTATGTCGTGGTGGGTTGGAAGGGGTGAGGCCTTACCCGCCCGAGTGTAGGAGGCAAAGCTAGGCTGAGTCTGACCAGCTCGAGAAATGAGTCCTCTATCGATGAGTCGAGCCCGATATTGACAGACGGATAGTGAGGTCTCTTCCACTTACCTTATTGCGAGCGATGTGGCGGCGATCTGGTTTAGAGTGTACTAGACCTCGGTGATATCCCAGAGTTGAGCTGTATTGACATGTGGACTTAAATGAAGATTGTATTCTTGAATTACATCTTACATCGCATAGCCCTGTTATGGCCGACATCATTCATGTTTGGCATTGCATAGCCTTGGTACGGCTCATGATATTTATGGATCCGTCTACACATTCCGCATTACTTTGACATTGCATGATCACATTACTACCTTGCGCACACACTCTCAACACCCTCTAAGCTTTCTATAAGCTTATGCACGACCGTTGTTGTAACGCCCTGGAAAAATCCGTACTTGGACTCGAGTACCAACTCGACCAGAAATCGCGTAGGATTAATTCCTTTAGAAAATAAGTGTAAGTAAGCTAGCGCAACGCTAGAGTAGCTGGGAAATAGTCCCTGATCACTTTAAATACGTTCTACAAGACCTAAAGCAAGTAGAACCAATGACGCTATAATACTCTAAAACCTCGAATCAAACTCTAAACCGGTTTGTTCTCTGGACCTCTTTGAAACTTTGTATTGGATCTAGACCGCGCGTCGAAAGTCCGATACCTGCAATCTTAGACCGTTATAACCGCCTAGCTAGACTTGACAATCATTTCAAAAATCAAGTCCAACTGACATTCACAAGCTATTTCATTGAGCCTGGAGTGAAAAGAGTGAGAATAGGGTTAGATTTGGAATTTGAAATTCAAATCTGGCACACGACTTGACGCGTCAGTATTAAGCATTCTGACCATCAGAATTCAGTCAAATTACACCCTCGGATCAGGAAAAATTTCTATTTCATATCACGAGACTTGTAGGCCTGATCTACGTGCGGTGACCGCTGAACTGAAACTGGACCACCACGTGCGATCTACGAACGCTACTGGTCTGAAAATGGGACGTGAGCGACATCCTACGTGCATGAACTTAAGTCCGATCGCGTTCGGCCAGGGGACCACCATAAATGTCTTTTTGGACCGAAACAGCCCCGATTTGGTTAGGTATTAAGTAAACATTGTTCCCAAGCCTGTTTTGGGCAGGTTTTTTGTTATAAAAGGGGCTTAAACCCTCACTTCTCTCACCCATCCGAATTTACTAGAAACCCTAGCTGGTGTGAGAGAAAAGGTGAGAGATTGTGAGAGAGAGTGGGAGAGAATTTCCTGCTGCTTGTGCTACCTGTTGCACGTGCTTAAGCAACGCACCTCAATCACTTTCCCGACAATTTTGCCACGATTCTAGGTAAGAAAATACCCCAAATACTTGCTGATTTAAGGTTCCTTAGTTTCCTTAGCATAGTAGCTGATGCATCTTGTAAAATAGGTTCTCGGTTTAACGTAGAAGAAGCGTATACGCTCCGTTCGAATCAATACCCTTATAGGAGAAAAGGTGCGGATTTTAGACGCTTTGATTGACTATTTCCAACACTTTTAATGTCGTTTAATAGTAGATTATCGACGGCAATGCCGTTTGACATGTACAACATGCAGTCCGTTTCCTATTTCGTAAGCAGACGAAGAATATGAGATTTAGGGCATTTTAGTCATTTGTAGAAAATACTGTTTTCATCCATATTTTTCTGATGTCATTGACATGGCTTCTTATCGCATTAGGATACTAGGAATGCGTGCATAATTAGTTTGGCAAAGAGATTCGCCTAAATGCGCACTTTGAGTCGACATACTATATGTAGACTTAAGTGTGTAGTTTAAGTGTTTGTATATATGCTTGTATTAGTATGTATTGAATTAAATGGTGTTATGAATTAGTTTGAGATTGAATTCTCAATTAATATGCTGATGTAAATGATTTCCTACATGTTAGCTATATGCATGATTTCATTATATGTATGAATGCATGTGTTAGATGATTTACTTAAGTTGTATGTTATAACATGTGTTAACATGCTCACATTGTTGTATTTCATTTCCAATACTTTTATATGATTGCTGATGTGGATTCATAATTGTTTGAGACTATACCTAGTCCAGGCAGTCGGCAACCGAGTAAAGTCGTGGCTGTCTTTCTCTGCCACGAACGACGCGTCGATGAACGCGAGCCGTGTTTTGGAGTTAGCGGCAGTGGTTAGGCCACACGAGGTGTTTTACACACTTCATGTTGTTCGACTTGAGATGCACTCGTGCTAGTCGAGCCCGTCAAGTAACCCGACTGGCCATTGTATGTTCACCTTGTATGAGTCATAACTGCTTGAACTTAGGGTACTGAACTTACCACTGTAAACCCTTTTAACCGTGGTACCTTGATCCATAAAGACCCATGAGCCGGGCATGGTGGTATGGGACACTGTGGTCGAGCTGTCGGCCTACACTGGGGCCACAAATCTTCCCGTAGTGACCAGTGAGCACCTATGACTCGTGAGCAGATTATGGTGGTATGAGACACTATATTCTTACTGTCGGCCTACACTGATCAGGCGACGAGTCCTTTGTAGTGACCGCGAGCGTATTCTGAGTCTATGGGAGGCGACGACCCTTCCATAACAGTGAGAGCACAATAGGCCTGTATTGATAAGGTGATGAGGGAGCGGTGCAACGAGTGCGAGCAACAGCCCTGGCAGCCCTTACAGCGACCTACAAAATATACATCGTATGAGATTACTAGGAGTGACGACCCTAGACAGGATCTGTGTTGAGATTGATATAAGGGAAGTATCTTAGTTTCTCAATCCTGCTTTTTGAATGGACTAATAATAACTCGGCAATCATATCACCATCACATTGCATGTGCCTGGAAGATGTGGAACACTGAGCGGTACGCAAGCATGCCGCGGACGAAGATGGTGCCATATGAGGGAGAATGTCGGTGAGGGCATCCATCATGTCATGTCATATTGCATTAACAACAGTATTAGGATTGTTTGATTTACTGCTTTACTATTATCGCATGATTGATTTGAGAACATGCTAATCCTTGCTCTATTATTCCACTGAGTTAGCTACTCACTCCCACGTTACGGGATGGTGTTTGCAACATCCACCAGACCCTGTCTTACATGCAGGTGAAGCAGCGATTCAGGAGGCAAAGCCGGACTATGATGAGGACCAGGACGAGTTCTCATATATGCATTACCACAACGGCTTTGCTTAGGTGGCCTGGATTGACGGGACTTCTCAGTGGGACTATTTTGACATTTGATTTATGTTTATTTACATGTATATGAGACTCAGAGATGTATTCATACTTTGGAGACGGTCGAGATCTACTTTGTTTTCCATACAGTGATATATATATTCTTTAGTCTTCCGCTTGCTTTTATCACTGGATCTGGAGTATGAATTGCAGTTTTGGTATACTTTTACTCATGTGATTGCTTTAACTCAGACAACATTGAATCATAATCATTTTTGTTGCATAAGTGACGGTCTGGAACTCGGGAGTTGAGTTTATACACGACCCCCGATTTTCAGGGTGTTAAAGTTGTGTGCAGGTGACGTTGGGGCACAGCAGCGCTTTGCAGATCATTTTGGAGTTTTTATTCTTCATCATTGTATTTCCCTTTATGCTCATTATACTTATAAAGTTTTTGATCATAGTGGAAATGTAATGGAGTTTTTGGTTGTTGTTTGTGGGTTATGCCTTTGGTTATGCTTATTACGAATCAAACTGACATTGAAAATCCTTCTCGTAGCATCCTAGGATCGGAACCTGGCGAACGGGTGCTAGGAGCAGAGAATGGGGTTCTACGGAGGCTGTCGGCGCCGGATTCGGCTATCGAGAATTTTGTGAGCCCGGTCTCCGAGTTTGGGGTGTGACAGGTAACCAAATGGAAACCACTTGTGTCTAAGGTTCTAGGTAGTGATGAAACCAAGTCCATTAAAGAATCACCTTATTATTTATGGACCACACCTCAGAAAAATCAAAGTAATGTGAATGATAAGGCTTTAAATGCAATTAAATGTTCTTTATCACCTAATGAATTCAAAGGAATCATTTCATGTGATACAACAAAAAAAGCTTAGGACATTCTTGAAATGACACACGAAGGAACGATTATTGTTAAAAAGTCTAAAGTATAGATCCTCACTACGAAGATTGAGAAAATTCGTATGGAAGAAAGTAAGTCTTTCATGGACTTCTATACAAAACTAAATGACATAGTCAATTCTATGTGAGGTTTAGGATATGGAATCCCAGAAAGCAAAGTTTATGCTAAAATACTGCGATCACTTCCTGAGAGGTTTAATTCCAAAGTAACCGCCATTCAGGAACTAAGAAACATAGATTAAATGAAGGTTGAGGAGTTAGTTGGTTCAATTCAAACCTATGAGTTAAATTTTAAAGCTCCCAAAGGTAAGTCCATAGCTCTGAAATCAACCAAATCTATTTCAAAAGATATTGATGTTAATTATGATTTTGAAAACCTAGAAGAGGATATGGCTTTACTTACTTCAAAAAGATTTTTTTCAAAAAATAAAAATAAAAACTTGAAAATTCTATTTTGGAAAAATCTCATTTTCTAACCGTTATGTAAAAGCTAAATGTGATTAAGTTTCAAAACTTCTGAACTTGAAAAACTTAGAATAGAAAATAAGAAACTAAAGCTTGGAGTTTATTCCCTATTGAGTTCTAAGGATACTTAGAAGTATGCTCATGGAGACCCTAAGCTTGAAAAATTATTATCCACATTTGAAAAATGTGGTGATAGAATGGGTCTGAGTTATATCAAAGATACACCTCTGAAACATAAGAATGTATCTCCTATATTTGTTAAAGCAGAATCCTCAAACTCAAAAGGGAAGAGCTTGAAAAATAATTATCAAAAAAAATTTAAAAATTCAAAACCTTTTCAAGCATCTAAAGTCAATCTAAATAACTTCAGCTTTCAAAAACAAAGCTCTAACGCCTTAGCTGAAAAGATTATGGACTTACTAAAGCAGCTTCTTAAATCTAACTCTAATATCAGAGTTGGTAATCAGAGAAATTTCAATTCTACTAAGGCACGAAAAAATAAAAGTACTCCAAAACCCAAAACAACAATGAAATGGGTTCCTAAAGTTACTTGTCTTGTTGCCCACACCGCCTTCAAGGCATATAACCATTCAAAGTGGTACCTAGATAGTGTTTGTTTAAAACATGTGATAAGTAACAAAGATATGCTCATCAACTACACAGAAATGACTGATGGCTTAGTCACTTTTGGTGATGGAAGCAACTGCAAGATTATTAGCTAAAGTACCATACAAATTACTAACCTTCCTCTTTTTGAAATTTTCTTATATGTTGAAGGTTTTAAGCACAATCTTTTAAGTATATCTCAAATCTGCGATAACAAACATAGTGTTAAATTTACTAATCAAGGATATGATATTTCAAATGAGAAAGGTAGTGTGACAAGGAATGGTCGTAGAACGTCTAAAAATTTCTATATCATTAATGAATCTTGCTCATTTACATTCTCATGTTACATGGTCCAAACTGATGAAACTGAATTATGGCACAAGCGCCTTGGACATGTTAACTATCAAAATCTATATAGACTGAACAAAATCTATTTGATTAGAGGTCTACCCAAGTTAAATAAAATAGATAAAATATGTGGCACATGCCAGATTGGCAAACAAACAAGGAGTAGTCACAAGAAAGTGAACTCCTCTGCCACATCCAAATCCCTTGAACTTCTCCATATAAATCTTGTTGGACCAACCATAACAGAGAGTAGAGGTGGTAAAAAGTATTTTTTGGTGATTGTTGATGACTTTACCAGATTGACATGGGTAGCATTCATGAGAGAAAAATCTGATACTCTCAATGAAGTTAAAAAGATTCTAAAACTAATTCAGAAGGAAAAAGAATTGAATGTTATCAAGATCAGAAGTGATCATGGGTCAGAATTCGAAAATAGCAAATTTGAGAAATTCTGTACCGATCATGGTATATCGCATGAGTTTTCAGCTCCTAAAATACCTTAACAAAATGGGGTTGTTGAAAGAAAAAAAATAAATTGCTACAAGAGATGGCCAATGTTATGTTAAATTGCATGAAGTTATCCAAAAATTTGTGGGCTGAAGCTATAAATACTGCGTGCTATATTATAAACTATGTGTGCATTAGAAAATCTAAAGATAAAACATCTTATGAATTGTGGTTTAATAAGAAACCTACTGTTAAATACTTTCAAATTTTTGGAAGTAAGTGATTCATCTTACGTGACCATGAAAACGTAAGAAAGTTTGAAGCCAAAAGTGATGAAGGGATATTTTTAGGTTATGCTCTGAATAGTAGAGCATATCGTGTTCTTAACAAGAGAACAGGTGTAATTCAAAAATCCATAAATGTGGTAATTGATGATCACCTGAACACACCTCCATCTAGTTCAAAAGATGATGAAGTCCATATAATTGAGAAACCTGACTCTTTATCTAGTATAGTCAGTACTGAACTAAGATTAGTCAAAGATCCTCTAACTGATCAAATACTAGGTAATTGTTGAGGGTCAAATATTGTATATTAAACCTCATTTATTACTTAGTCTTATGAACATGATAATGCTTATTGTTCTATTTTAATCTTGTTTGTGTTATAAGGTGAATTTAAGAGCTTGGATTGAAAAGGATGCTAAAAGCATATATTTAATGATCAAGAATCACCAAGGGCAAAGATGGATCTGATGAGACTAAGAATGAAGAATTCACATGCCAAAGATCCAAGAAAACCAAGTGAGGAAGGAGGAGTATTGAAGACTTGAAGAGGAGAAAAGAAACCCTAAAAATCGGCATCCTTCAACTAGTCCAAGCCCATGCTCGACCAGTCGAAGGAACTTCGACTCGAACTCCAGTGACCAAATCTTCTAAATTCCCGTCATCCTCGACCCGTTGAGGATGGTCCATGACTAGCCAAAGGTGACCCTTGACCGATCGAGGATGGTCCACGACTAGTCGAGGGTTACGCAAATCTTGCACGGAATGTGTAAATTTGAGATAGTTTTCAGAAATTTCCAACTCGGTACGAAAGGAGGTGATACAAAAATATAAATAGGGGTCTGCAGGGCATCCCTAAGCATCATCTAAGGTTTAAGGAGTGAAGAAAAAGCGTGGAGAAGCCATCGCCAAGAGTTTTTCTTTCCTTTCCTTAGTTATTTTTATGCTTTTCTTATGAGTTTTTAGTTCAATCATGTCTATGGTTGGCTAAACATCTTAACTAGGGCTAAGAGGTGAAGCTTGTAGTGTGATTGCGATGTTTTCTTTATTTTGATTCATGTTTTATTGAACTCTCTTGGATTGTATTTTGATTATGAAGGAATATTTTTAGTTTTTAATGGTTTTGTTGTGACTCAAATTATAATAGATCTACGATAGCTTGGGATATCTTCTTTTCCTAAATTGAGATTGTGAAATTAAGAGATCCTGTTGTTCACCATCATCCCTTGGTTATGGTAGGATGATGGAATCTTTCCTAACCTTCACAATTCTCTTATAATTGGTTGTGTGATTGGTAGATCCATTGTTTACCTTGTCTCCTGGGCATGGTTAGGTGATGGAATCACTTCCAAATCCTCACAACTCTCATCCATTGATGATTAGGTCCAAGAGAATTTCAAAGATTTGGAAAATCTCGTCGTCCTTGAATCAAGCGACGTAACATCCTTGTTTTGACAAGGAAACAAATACGCTACATGCCTTTGTGCGCTACACGGGTTGTGCGCCGCACAACACCTCCAACGCATAACTAACTCTTTACTTTTTTCTCCTTACTTCTCTCCCATATGTCTCTCTCTCTCACTCTCATCTCCCTCTTGTTTCTTGGCCAACCAACTGATCCAATCCCTTTAAATGAAGCAGGGGAGGGGTATTTATAGGCCCCATCACTCTTACAAAGTGGTGATCACCACCACTTTTCTCTTCACATAATGATCATCTTCCTTAAACAACGGTGTCCACCAAGCTCTCTCTTAAATGGGGGTGTACAGCCTCTTTCCATTAAAATGACAATTGTGCACCCTTTTTACCGAAATCCCCTTTCCAATGCCTTTTACTGAAATACCTAAACTACCCTTGGACATGAATTTTTACCAAAATACCTAAAATACCCCTGAACATGGATTTTTACCAAAATAACTAATACCTAAAATATCCCTGTAGACCAATTTTTACCAAAATACCTAAAATACCCCTAGAGACCAATTTTTACAAAAATACCTAAAATACCTCTATAGACCAATTTTTACCAAAATACCTAAAATACCCTAAAAAAAGATCCGCACAATGAAATTCTTTGACCAATGTAATGGAATATTTTTTATGCCTCAACAGATGCCCCCTCGATCCTTCTTTGATTGATTCTCGAAATCAAATGGAGGATCGATCTTCCTCCGCTCAAAAAATTTGAATGATCTGCAACTGAAGGATGACTGAATGATCATGCTTGCATGGAAGATTGGATGGTCATACATGACCAGAAGATCGAATGATCGCGTTCGTACTAAAGACTTGAATGCTCACGTTCAAACAGGAGACTTGAACAATCATGTTCAAACGGAAGACTTGACTGCTCATGTTCAAACGGAAGACTCGAACAATCGTGCTCGAATGAAAGGCTTAAATGATTGCATTTGAATGAAACATTTGAATGATCGTATCTAAATGATTGCGCTTGAATGGAAGACTGGAATGCCCCCATCCAGTAGCATCGAGCAGATGTTTTAATCGAAACTTTCTACTATAATAGTTGTAGCTACTTCATCTTTGAGTAACTCGACCAGAGAACTATCTTTCAACACTAATGTTGCTACAACGGTCTCTTTGATTGACTTCGGTAACTCTTTCTTTCTAGCCTGTATCTAGGGGGTTGTTCCTTAATGTTGCTCCCGTCGTAACAACTTTTTTGATTATTTCCTTTATTCATGATATTATAATTTTATCAATTTAGCTTCATGAAGCATTGATAATTTTTTAAAAATATTGAAAGTTTCTTCTCTCTTTTAGGCTAATTGTGATATTTTCTCTGTCATCATGCTTCGCATTGTATTCTTTGCTCATTATATTGCACTTTTAGGAATGTCATCTTCAGCTCCAAAGGTTTAACCGCTGAGTCTTTTTTGCTGAGTCGTTTCTAGCTTGTGCTCCTTAACATAGAATTTTCCTTAAACCTTTGTGGATCTTGAAAAATAAATAAAAAATCTCTCAATTTCCATTTAATAACTTTCAGAAGGCCATGGAAGTTACTGATGATGATTCCATTTCTTCTTTGTCTCCATCGGATCTGGTACTTAGAATCTTGTGATATCATTACTAGGATAGTGAGAAGTTATGACATCACCATATAATTGGGCTTTTAATACAGAAGTAACTTTTGAACGTTCACGTTAAATCATGCTTCATAATTCTTGGTATATGAATTCCTCCACCATGCATAAGAAATTATCAGAAAGACCAAGGCATGGTTTACTTTAGAGAAATATATCATGCCCCCTTTCCAGGTTAACTTTACATCAAGATGTCTTTAGAAAATAATATTTCTGAAGTGAAGCCTACTAATACCCTTGAAGGATAGATAATCTTTGTGGCTCCTTTAACGAATCTAAAGAATATATCTGAATCCTTATATTGTCTTGGAGAGAATGATAATTCTTCACTAGTTTATTCTCTGCCCCCTTTGACAATTTGGTGCAATGATATTTCTCTATTCATCAAGAAGGCGAGAGATAAAAAGACCTTACAGCTTTTATCAATATACTAATTGACCTTGAAGACTTGAGTTTTTGAGTAGATAAATGCCAATATCTTAAACGTACTTACTGTTGCTGTAATTCAAAACTGATTCAAGAGAAACGCATTTTTGCATGTTGTTTACTCAACATTTAAAATTTTCATCAGGCAATTGCATATTTGAGCATATCTAAAATGAAATATGTATCTGCGAGATTTTGAATATCGCACATAATGCTTTTGAGCAGTGGAGCTAATGTACATTGACTGACCTTACTTTAACTGGACATGACTTGACTGGACTGAACTTGAACAAACTGACACTACTGGACTTAATTGGACTGACACTACTAGACTAACACTATTAGATTGACACTACTAGACTTAACTGGACTGACACTACTGAACTTAACTGGACTGACACTACTGGACTAATACCTTCATACATAGTTTAGGCTCTTGAGTAGTGGAGCAACACACTGTTTAAGTCTTGAGTAGTGGAGCAACACATAGTTTTTTAGACTCATGAGTGGTGGAGTCGGGTCTCACGTTATGGTCTCTGTAACTTTTAGGAGTTCGCTAGACTTCTCACTGCCTGGGGAGTTCACAAACCACGATCCATTAGAGGGGCCTAGTGAAGCTACCGGGGCTGTGAACTTGTTTGGTTTTACGCACAAGGTTGGCCGCAGTAACTCTCTAGAGTTCACAAGGCTCATAAGGCAACCTTTGGGATACCAAATCCAGGGCTGTCAGTCCATCAATGAGTAGGTTTAGGTCATTCCTCATGAATTAGTACTGAAATCAAGCCAAATATCTTAGGGGGTCTTACGCATGGTTGGCCTATCTATTGACATGGCCAAAGAGCTCACACTGCGGCCCATTTTTTCTTCGCCTGTAAGGTCGAGCCCATTCAAGGGAGGGCATTTTCCTCCATTCTCTGTGATACTGCTGGAAGCTATATAGATGGCATGGGGGTTACTCATGATTAGCCGTTGAGGACTTTTTGACCTTTTAGGCTTTTGGTCACTAGCTTTATTCACAGCTCGCATGGGTATGGGTACGATGGCCTTCACGGGCTTTTTAGGGCCACTGACTTCTTACCACTACCCAAATGGTGACCTTGATAGGCCTTATGAGTAATTGGCTATATAGGCTTGGCTAGGCTGCCTTGAATGATAATTAACCATCACTGTTGTCAACTTTATGTGTAGTTGGCTATATAGTTTATTCCAGTGAAAAAAAAATATTAATAATTGATATTTCGAATCAATAATTAACATTTCGGATCAATAATTGATATTTCGCTACTGCCAAAAATGTTCTAAGAACACTCATACTATGTTTGAAATAGTGTATCAGCTTGGTAATGATAGTAATTTTGATAAGCGATTGATGACGACAGTGATAGTTGCCAATTTAGGCGATAATCATCGGTACCTGGTGATTCTGACGGAAACCTTTAGCATTGTTGACAATCGTCAATTATTTACGGCAATCATCAGTGCTTGGCCACTTAACAACAATCATCAACGATTTACAACGATCATCAGTGTTTGTCCGCTTGATTTTACATTTGGTGATCGTCATTAGTGCTTCGCATTTGACAATGACTTGATATGCTTGAAAGCCTGCATTTTATTCATATACACAAAAGAAATACATTTTATGGTGAGAAATATATTTCATAGTTTTTACTCACCTATCTTGCCCCATCACTACGCAAAAATGCTCAATTTGCGACGTATTTCTACGACGAACTTAGTCCGTCACCAAAATCTCTTGGTTTAACGACGGATTTAAGCCGTCGCTAACGGAAACGGTCCGTCGCTAAGCTCTTCTAGCTCGATTATCCCTATGCCGAACGTCGGGGAATTTAGCGACGGACCAAAATCCGTCGCTAAAATCTGATTTACGACGTATTCACGACGGAGTTTTGTCAGTCGTACAAATTTTGATTTGGCGACAAAACAGCTGCAAATTCCCTCAAAATACCATTTGGCGCGCTTTTCAGTTGATTTCGCTACAGTTTATGTCCGTCGTAAAAGGACTTTCGTGAACAATTGTTTCGTTCATTTTTTTTAGAATATGGTGGAAATTTAAGTTTTTTTGTTGTTTAATAATTGTTTTTTAATAGAATTTCAGTGGTTTAATTGTACATATTTGTATCTAAGATTATTTTTTAATAATTGATTGAATGCAAAAAGAAAATTTATTTTGTTTTTATATTAAATGAGTGGAATTTTTATTTGTATTTTTATTTTTTAATTTAAAACTAATATTTAAATGATTTGTAATATCACATGAAACAGAATATTGAGAAGTTTAAACATTTTAACAATGTTTGAGAAAAAATTAGATTTTGAAAAATAAAAATCTATTTTGTGGGAACAAGAAAGAATATTTAATAAAGTTGATAAATTTGAAAAAAAAAAAAAGCATTTGATTTTGAGAAAAAATAATATCCTGAAAAAGAAAATTAAAAATATTTTAAAAAATGTGAAAATTTTCACAATGTTGAAAAATGAAAATATTTTAAAAAAGAAAATGAGAGTTTGAAATTTGAAAAAAAAAAAAAAAAAAAACCTATGAAGTTCAATAAAAATTGACAAGTTCGAATAAAATGCTTTTTAAAAAAAATGGAGAAGTGAAAAAGAATTGAAAATTTTTAAAATAAAACAATATTAAAAAATTTATACTTTATCAAAAAACAAACATTCTGAAACGAAAAATAAATAAATTGATAAATTTTGTGATTTTAAAAAATAATTGAAAATGTTTAAAATTCAAAATTAAAAGAAAAAGTTATTTATAAAAACAGTAAGATTTTGAAAAAATATATATAAATTTTTTTAAAAATGAAAAGTTGAAAACAACATGACGCTTTTGAAGTAAAAAAATCGGCATTTTGGAATTTTTGGGGAAAAAATTAAAAATTATGAAAATTTAAGATATTTTGAAAATAAAAATTCAAAATTTATATTTTAATTTATTTTTAAAAACATTTTATAATAAAAATGATATTTTGTTAAAAGTTTTCAAAGAAAAATTAAGAGTAAAAAAATATACATTTTGAAAAAAAAATGTAATTTTTAAATGGAAATTGATATTTGTTTGTGAAAAAAAATATTTTTTAATAAATTATTAGGCACATCCACTAATTGAACATTTAACCATTTTTGGACAATCGAAGTAGTCTAGATTGAAGAGTAAATAACTTCATATGTTTAAATCAAATTTCACACAAATTGTTGATCAACCTTATATTCCCAATACCTTTATCACATGTAGCTAGCCTGATTGGGGCAAGTAACTAGTCAAATTGAGGGTATTGATCAATAAAATACAGTGAATGGACTTTACATATAAAATGGGCTAAATATTATTGTCAAAATTGTGACCAACTTATTGACCTCGCGAGAACCTACGAATTGATGTTATTAAGTTTTGTGGGCCCCGTCATTATGTGTGTCGAACATCAACACCATGCATTTAACGTGTCTCC
This sequence comes from Magnolia kwangsiensis, assembly GCA_037074715.1. Lineage (NCBI taxonomy): Eukaryota > Viridiplantae > Streptophyta > Magnoliopsida > Magnoliales > Magnoliaceae > Magnolia > Magnolia kwangsiensis. The sequence goes on from CM073578.1 coordinate 80,374,887, forward strand.
TTTAGGTTATTAGATATCTCAAAAATCATTCGTAAATGAAACTCAGGTGGACCATACCATCTAAAACCATGTCAAGACAACATAAAAATATAAAAGCACTTGGTGGGGCCCACATGAGTTTTGGATGCGGCTAAAACTTGATCTGACCCCTCACCCAAGTGGGACACGCATAATGACTGGGTTGGATATGTGAATCACGTTAAGGCAAGCTCATTATATGATTATGAATGTTTTAAGGAATCTCCTCTACATTTAGGTGAGTTAGTCATTACCTTTACCAAAGTAAATTTTGTGGGGTACACCGTTATTTATTTATTTTATCCATTCCGTTTATCCACGTTAACATATAATTTGAGGTCTAAAGAACAAAAAGGAAGCATATCCAATGCTCAAGTAGACCACACCATAGGAAATAGTGTACTTGAACCTCTACCATTGAAAAATTCTTGGAGGCCATAGAAGTTTTGGATCAAGATGATGTTTGTGTTTTCTCTTCATTCATGTATACTTGATATCATGAATAGGTTGGATGGCCCATAAACGTTACTCTGGGCCCAAGGAAGGTATCAATGGTGGAAATCATTATTCCACATTGTTTCGTGTGGCATGGTCCACTTGAGTTTTGGATTTACTAAAAATTTGGAATCAACGCATACCGTTCATCCATTTTTTTAGATCATTTCAGAGAATTATTCCAAAAATGAATCATTTCCAAAGATTAAATGGACCGCACCACAAATACTAGCATGAGTGATGATTTTCACTGTTAAAAATTTCGTAGGGCCCACCATAAGGTATATTTTCCATCCAATCTGTTCATAAGGTCACAAAGACCTGGATGAAGAGGAAAAACAAATTTCATATTGATCCAAAACTTCTGTGACCCCCAAAAGGGTTTCAATTGTAGACGTTCAATCCCCTATATCCTTTTGATCGTGTGGTCCAGTTGATAGTTAGATTTGTCTTATTTTTTGTCTCAAGCCTTATGATGAACTTGCCATGTGGATCGATAGTTTAGATATAACACATCTTATGATATGACCCACAAAACTTGATCACGTCACCCAGCCCCCTCTCTCAAGGGTGCTGATTAGGTTAAGTAGTAAGACTCGCCATTGAAGTCTTGTCATCAACTTCTGTCAGCCCCACCATGATGTATGTTTTGTATCTACACCTTCCATTCATTTTGAGAGATCATATTAGGGTATAAGCCAAAGAATGAGTCAGATCCAAAGCTCGAGTGCACCCCACCATAGAAAACAGTATGGAGAGAGTGCTGCCCACCATTAAAAAGTTCTAAGGGCCATGAAAAGTTTTCGATGAAGCTAATATTTGTGTTTTCCATTCTTTCATGTCTTCTTTAACACATGAACAGGTTGGATCTCAAATAAACATTATGGTGGACCTTCGGAAGGTTTAAACGGTGGGTGTCACTCTCTCCACTATTTTCTATGGTGGGGTCCACTCCAGCCTTGGATCTGCCTCATTCTTTGTACCATACACTAAAATGACTTCTCAAAATGTATGGATGGTGTGGATACAAAACATACATCATAGTGGGGCCCACATAACTTGGTGACGTCACTTCAGCGAGCCTACTCAACCCGTCAGTCACTAATCCGCGTCCCCCTCTTAAAGAGTTGAGGACTAGTTTGGGCGCTGGCCCTAACCAGACCCTGTTTCAGCCCCTCTCCCTCCCTCTTGATCTCTCTCTCGATCTCGATCAGTCTCCCACTCTCTCTCCCTCTTCCTCTCCAACTTGGAGCTCGACGAAGAGAGCCTCAACGAGCACAACCAGGTAATTCGTGGTCTGTGTCTTCCAGGGTTTTTTTTCCACCTGTTTCTCTCTTGGAAAAACCCTCTGTAGCAAAAATGGTGAAAAGGCACAAGGGTTTTTTTCCACCTGTTTCTCTCTTGCGGCATGAGGATGTCATACATCTACAAGGCCAAGGTCAAGAAGGATGAAAACCCTCTTAATGCTCTCGATCCCTCTGCCCATCTGTCTCTCACTCCCTCAGTGCCGATCGCCCGATCTCTCTCTCTCTCTCACTCTCTCTCTATTCCCCTCTCTTCCTCTCCCTTTCCCTCCCTGTACCAGAAACAGTGAGCCATTGATCTGATCGAGCTTCTGACGATCGAATTTTGCAGATATCGATCAGCTGGAGTTCGGATCTGGTCCATACGCTTAGGGATTGCATTCAGTCCATCCATAAGGTTTGAATCCACATTTCCCTGATTTTTCTTACTTAGTTTCCGTTTTCCCCCAAATTTTTATAGATTTTGGCCAATGAAATCTCTAGTACTGTTTTGATTTGTAATGGCCTCATTCACTGAACCATCGACCAAACCTATCACATCTGAAAGCCTTCTTTGTGTTGTAAAGTGTACCTAGAACATGACATCTGTTATATAATGGCTGTAGTGTGCAATTCCATATGCAAATCTTGATTTTCTTTTGGTTTTGGAAAAATCTATGATCTACTGCCCAATTTGCAGTTTGATTCACTTTGACATCAACTGTGATTTAAAATCTGATTGAGTTTTTCTGAGCATTTCAATGTATTTATTTACCTGATGCCTCTTTTGCAGCCAAGAAAAGCAGAAGAGAAAAAGCAGAAGAGAAAAAGCAGTAGTGTGCATTACAATATGTCAAGATGTTGGCTCCATCTTCAGTAGAAACTGAATCAGGTATCCATGTGCCTAGGCCCCTCAGTTTTTGGAGAAAATAGGACAATCTTGAGCTTTATTTTTATTTTTTGAAAAGCATGATGTTAGGCTTTATCTGTTTCTTCTCAGTAGTAGCAATTTATTGTGTCAGAGAAACATCTCTACCAATATAGATTTGAGAGGCTGACTTGTCATCAACCATGAAATCTTGAATATTGTTATTTGTGATTTGGCTCTGGAAATTGGGCTATTTGGATGCCTGAGTAAATTGAATTCCAGAAATTCAGTTTAAAAAAAAATAAATTTATTTCCTACCGTTGACAAGGGAGTAGTGCACGTACAAAGTGAAGGTAACAGAATTGCAATTTGGAGCTCAAGCTAAAGTGAGGAGGGCATTTTATACAAATGTTCCTGATAAATGCAAGCAAGTTGTTGAAGATCTGGTTGTCCCAAGGACTTGTCCTCTTCTTGTTGTCCTCTTCTTATTGTCGTTTCGAATTTTGATGTTTGGAAAAAAATAAGGGCAATTTAAATAGCAAAAGAGCAATCAGATGTGTTTTTTGGCAATGTAGGAATTTTTCTATGGAAATAGGAAATATGTGCAGTTACTCTGTGTTTTGTAGCGATCAGTTTCAATTGAGGCATGCATTAACTCGATATAAACTGATTAAATAGGTGTAGTTTTTGGTTCACGGTGCATCTAAAATGCGACCTTACAGTTTGGACTATTTGATCGGCTACCTGCTTTGATTGCTTACCTTTGGTCTTGAGGGCCATATCAGCTAATTGGTGGGCAACACAAGTGTCATTGTGCTATGATGGTTGGTGAATATAGGATTCTATGATGTGCCTGTTTGGATTAATTGTTGGTTGCAGGTTTGCATGTGTAGAATAATTGGATACTGTGATGTGATGGGTGCAGATTGGAAGAGTTGTGTAGTCTGTTTGGATGACTTGTATTCTGTGTTGGGATGGTTCCAGAATGGATGAAGAGTGCTTATTTGGAGGAATTGTTGGTTGCAGGTCTATAAGTTTGGAGGGGAATTCTTGCGTTGGATGAAGAGTGTTGTATATGTTTTCAGGTCTGTATTGTTGGCTGCCTTGGCTGGTCATCTTTGGGCTTGATACAAATGTAAGATGAATTGACATGATCCGGCATACAATTCTGTTTATGTTTGTCTTTAAAATTCACATTGTATTGTCCTTTTTTTTTTCTTTTTCTTTTTCTTTTCTTTTCTTTTCTTTCTTTCTTTCTTTTTGTGCAGCAAGTGAAGAGCTGAGCTGCAGCTAGTCATGCACGTAATGGACCTGCTGACGGTCAGAAGGCTGAACCTTCTTGTTTCCTTGTACTTTCTATCATGTTTGGTTCTATAAAATGATCTCTTGTGGAATAGAATTGTTCCTTCATGACTTGCTAAAAATATATATTTTCAGGCATCTGCAAAAAAAGCTAAAGATTTCTTGCCCTTCTTGCAATGGAGTAGAAGGCTACCCACTGTTGTGGTTTACGTCCTTAGTGATCATCGGTTTAAATTGCTGATCCCTAAGGAAACTTGCAGCATTGCATTCTCCTTCTCTGGTGTTAGATGCCCCGGCCGCGATTAGCCTTTCTCAGATGAAGCAATTGCCTTAATGAGAAGAAAGATCTTGTAGAGGGATGTAGAGGTACCATGTTCTACCTCAGTGTTTTCCATTTTACTTCATGTTCAGTGCTGTTAAATTTTTGTAATTTTGTGCAGATTGAAGTCGAAACAGTTGATAGAGCTGGAACCTGCTTGGGTTCTTTATGGGAATCAAAGACCAACATGGCTGTGGTTCTTCTAGAGGCTGGGCTGGCAAGGCTTCAAACTGCTTTTGGTGCTGACAGGATTCCTGATGCTCACCTACTGGCAAAGGTTGAGCAGTCTGCAAAAAACTAAAGATTGAAGGTTAGTGCTTAAGGTGCTTTGTGATTTAGAAAGTTGATGCTGAGCTTGCTCACTTTGTGTCTGCTGACACATTTATTGCAGATTTGGGAAAATCATGTTGAAGGACAGGAAGCTACTAATGGGTCATCAGTGGCTGAGACTAAACAGAAGGAAGTGCTTAAGGTGTTGTGTGATTTTCGCTTGAGTGATGCCTTGTTTTATTTCTCTAAGTGGATAATTGACTTGCTTTCCTGATCTTTACTTTCAGGTGGTGGTTACTGAGGTATTGGGCAGTGGCAACTTCTATTTCCAAACAGTTGGAGATTAGAAAGTGGCTGCTATTCAGCAACAACTAGCTTCATTGACCCTCCAAGATCCTCCTGTCACTGGTGTTTTTTATCCTAAGAAGGGGGATATTGTCCTTGCTTAGTTCAGTGTAGATAATTCTTGGAACAGGGCCATGGTGAGACTCTCATTAACTACAAAAAGTGGCTCCTTTTATGTTTTGGAAAAGTTGGTGGCAATCACTAGTTGTATGTTCTGGAAAATCCAAAGCACATTGAGTTCTAGGTACATATTCCGATTGAACTTTCTATCACATCCATTCCATTAGGGACTGTTTAGATTGGTGGAAATAAATAACTGAGAAAATGAAATCAATTTCCTCAGATGTGATGGTTTCCCTTATTTGTGAAAGACGAGGATTGAGGAGATTGATTTCCTTTTCCTTTCTAAAACCCAACAATCGGCCAAAGGATGGATTGTGATGTTGATGTATCGTTTATAGTTTCAATAGTTTCAGTTTTTTTTTTAAAAAAAAAATATTTGATTTCATTTTCATAAATTTCATAGCATTCCTCTGTCGTAGATCTTGTGCTAAATGCATGAATTGATTATCTTTAAAAAAATTTTAAAAATACATGATATCATTCTTGGTGAAGTTGTTGGTGCCCGTTTGATTTCCCATGTTGGAAGTCTTATGAATCTAGGTAAGTGCCCTGCTTCTACACTTCAGATCCTTGGTGCCGAAAAAGCACTTTTCAGGTGCATGCTTCAGCATCTACTTATGCCTTATCATTCACCATCATCCTTGTTGTTGTCATTCTCATCGTTGTTGTTTTTCATGGTAGATCCTGCTATCAAACCATCTAGGTGAGGATGATAGCTAAATGCATAACCTTGAGTTTAAGCATACTAGCAATATGACAATCTAATACAAAAACATTGGCAATATCATAACACTATTGTTTCACATTTTCAGGCAAGAAATCTTCGCAGAGTCGGCGCTGCGACGTCTCGAGGAAAAATGAAGAAAAATTAGGCTCGTGTATGGAATTTTCCTTTTTCCATCTAATGTCCCCATGGGGCTCGTTATGTTCTATTTCTGGTTTGAATAATTTTAGTCATTTCTTTCAATTAGTGCTCATTGTCAAATGAATGGTTCAAGTTAAAATGGTAAAGGTCTAAATTCTATGACTGAAGTTTATTTGATTGGTGTTAATGCAATCTCTATTCAAAATGGAGTCAACAATTATAAGGTCTAAATTTTTGCACATGTACACCACTTGAGCGGTGGACGAGCTCTTCCCCTTCCCATTAGTACTCTACATATTTTTACATTAAATTGATTTTTTTAAATGTCGGTATTAAGCTAATCAACAACATTAGTCCATGTAATTATGAAGATATGCTCACATGTGCAACACATGCATTTTAATAGTTTATTTATATAAAGCAATAGCTCCATAAACAGAGAGATGAATAAAGTCTGGGTCCGAATGCAGCATCAGGTTAGTTGAAATTTCAGAGAACTATCACCTGCTGTTTTGTTTGGGCACAAACAGTAAGTGCATGCCATGAATGAAAAATTGAAGCATGGGGGCTTGATTCTGTAGCATAGTGGTAGTTGTGCTCATGCAGGTGTTATGGTTATTGTTGATCATTCATACTGTTAGGTGATCCTAAGTTGAGGCTTGGAATCAGGCTTTCTCATCTGCAGGGTCCTGTCCGAGAGAGAGAAACGGGAGAAAGAACGGAATGAGCTTCATGATCTTGTAATATCAGTAACTTGTTAGCACCACTATGTTGAAATGATCTGGACATTTTAGTATTTCTTGATAAATGTTATTGTATTGTAGCTGATCTTTCCTTATTAGGTTGGAAAAAATATGCATGTCCTCAGTCAGATAGAGAGTGTGGACCTTGATATGTACAAAGAGACTGTGCTTCCCAGAGTCTTGGAATAGGTCAGATTCTCATATTTCCTTGTTTTTTTTCGCTTTCGAATATATATATATTTTTTTGTGGTATAGAGACCTATGCTAGTTTAGCATTCTAATCCTCCTGTTGTGGAATTTGCATCCAAATTGGCTTCAACAGCTTGTGAACTGTAAAGATGAGCTTGCTGAATATTACTTGATGGATTGGTTGATTAGTGTGATTTTCAAGATATCCATCCACAATGTGGCCGACACTTTGGATGGTCTGAAATGGCATACACCAGTGGCCCAAATGATGAGGACAAGTTACCTATGTTTCACATGTTGAACTCTGATAGGACTCAGCACTTCGATGATAGATAGTTCATAACAATTTTAAAAATGGTAGTGACTCTTCCATCATACACATGGCATGCTTGTAGGACAATCAAGATTGCCCAAATAGCTGGCCCATCTTGGATGATTAGGATTGGTTGATGATTATGAGTTTTGAGATGTCCCATCAATAACTTGCGCCAAAATTTTGGTCTGGATGGCTGTACATGAGTGCCACGTGTGTGGATGACTCACCACCATGTCCAAAATGGTGGTGAACTATCATAGGGGTGTAGCCTGAGTCAAGTTGCCTACTTGCATAATGGAAGAGAAGGTTGATAAACTGCATAATGCAAGCACTTTGAGAATGTGAAGGTGGCCTAAAATCAACTTTAAAAAAACCTTCCAACTTATGGGTCCCGGTTAGCCTAGTCAGCTGATTGGTGGACATTTGGAGGTTGAAGTGAAAAAGTGCCAATGGTTTTAATTTAGCTAGAAAGTGTCAATGAATCAGAGGTTAGAATGTTTTATCTAGTCTTCTTTTGGGATGGTGGCCTATCTACAGTGGTTTGTACAATTTGAGTTGGTTTATGCCACTCTTACAATTTTTAGTTCCTCCATGTCAACTATTCCAGAATATTAAAGTAACTACCACTCTAAAACTTTGTTTCTGAGAGGGTTAAAAAATGACTACTCTACCCAACTCGATGCAACTGAGATCTAAGCTGGAAACTGAGTTTCTATAAACTGTGTTTGTAAAATAGTGTCATCCAAACTCACCCAACAGTCTTTTTCATGAAAATGGCGTTAAATGCAATTCAACACTGTTGTAGGTGCCATCCAGACATGGCCTGAGGCTTTTTGGTTTTAAAGCTAATCTAATTGAGTATAATTTACTTAAAAAATTAACGAAACGAGAAGCATTCCTTGGGCTACTCATCAAACATCTTTCCTTCTTGTACTTGATGCACTTGCCTCAAATAGTCTTCCCTATTGTTGTTATTGCTCAGGGCATCAGCAGACATGCATGGGTTTGGCTCTCTAAAATATGATGGGTGCATTAAAGCTTTACATAGTACAATTCTAATAATCTAACAATGATTATGATGTCACCTTTAGCAAAGAAGATCCTTGGTGCCTGTCAAATTTTTTTCCCCCTTGTTTCTATCTCCAGCATTTTTAAAACTGTTATCATCTTTATTTTCATGGCAGGTGATAGAAGCACAAGTGGACATGCCCATTGTTGGAGCTATTTCTTTATATGTATCTCTCCTTACATTTACCCTCCGCATGCACTCCGATCGGCTTGATTATGTGGATCAAGTTCTGGTACAGTTTATTGCAAGGTTGATTTATATTGTGTTATGTTGCCAGGCTATACTATGGGTGCTTGCTATGCGAAAAGAAGAGTCTAGCATAACTTGATACACATGGGATATTTCTATATGATATATATACATGTGCAAGTGTATGTGTGTGTGTCTAAGTTCCAGAGACTCTTAAAGTTTCTTTTTTATTTATTTTTTCTGGCCACGTGTGGACAAAGCTTATCTACATGCATGGTTTCAACCAAAATCTCCCAAAAAATCATTATCATTTGAAAAGATAAAGGTTCCTCATCAATAATGTAAAGCCATGAGCATATTACAAGACCATGGAAGAAAATACCAATGTGGGGGCACTGAAAAGTTTTATGCCCATGCCATCTTGTGATTGCATAGTCCAGGCGGCATGTACATCTGGTGAACTAACCACATAATTTAGTTTTTTGCAATATGTTGTTTGGATGACTATTTCATCTGTTAGCCCATATCAAGTTTAAAACCTTAGATAACACCCCTTTCCTTGGTTATTTGTTTGCAGGGAGCATGTGTTCGGAAACTTTCAGGCAAAGCAAAGCTTGAAGATAGCAAAGCAACAAAACAATACAATGATATTGTGATTGCACTGAAAATTTCTAACTATCCACGTGTCATGGATCACCTTGATAACGGAACAAATAAAGTCATGGCAGTAGTAATCATTCAAAGCATCATGAAAAACACCACTTGTATGTCAACTGCTGATAAGGTATGCTTTTTGTCTGTTGTTTCTACTGCCCCTACAAACTGTTCTTGGTCAAACATGGTGCAATCACTGTTGTTTCGGGTTGAGGCACTATTTGAATTAATAAAGGAACTTATAAAGGACATGGACGGGACACCTACTGATGAGGTACAATTATGAAATGTTACCGTGTATGTTTTTGTTGTTGTTTGATATATACATACATATATATATATATATATATATATATATATATATATATATATATATATATATATATATATATATATATATATATATATATATATATATTTGCTGGTAATGCTTGGCATACTTCTCCTTTTGTTGTGCCTTATCATTGCATCTTTTATTACTCACATAATAATATGTTGGAATATGTTTGTTATCCATTTCTCATCTTCCACTAGCTTGATGAGGAGGATTTCAAGGAGGAGGAAAATTCTGTTGCTCGTCTGATTCATATGTTGTTTAATGAGGACCTTGAAGAGATGATGAATGTAACTGATGCTTTGAAGTTTTCTCTCTTTTCTTTTCCATTTTTCTTTTGTTTCTTTTCTTTTTTTATTGTTTCTGCTTGCATGCGTTGTCATGTATTTTCGTATGGCTTTTGACATATGTACTTATAGAATGTTCGAATGCACTCTCTGAATTGGCATATTTAAATGGAAGAGTTGATTTGTGGCTCATGTGAAAGTGCTATTAATTTTCTCCACACTAGTTTGGTGTATTTTTGCTTCTTTTTTTTTTGTGAACTTCTTTTCGTCTAATTTTTCATCATAATTTTATTGTGTATGGATATTTCAGATTATTTGTATTGTGAGGAGGCATATTCTTCAAGGAAGCCCAACACGTCTTCCTATCACTGTCTAATATTTTCAGCTCTTAAGGTTTGTATTGTCCCTTTTCAGTTTATAAGGTGAAATTACATGCATTTTATTGATGATAAACAACTTTGAAGGCGGATAAATTTATGCAAAAAATTGTGCGAAAATGCAGTTTATCATCATTATCATCTAAGCCTTATCCCAATGACTATCAATACATTTATCAATTTCTTTATTCCATGGTTAATCATCAACTATTAGATTTGATTCTCAAAATTTTAGTATGAGATTCTAAATGGAGCAAAGTGGAAAGGGAAAGCTGGCCCCCTTCTCATGCATAAGAGGATTTCTAGTTCAAAAGAAAAAGTTTGTCATGTGCAAGAGTAAGTTTTAATAGGAAGCAAATCCCCTTCCTGTTATAGTGAACTTGGAAATACTCACGCACCAACTTGTAGTGAACACCAAACATCTTTGTTGTCCTCTCAAATGGATATTGTAGTTATAGTGAGACTTAAAGAATTTGTCACGAGTCTCTTCCCATATTCTCTTCTAGCCCACTTTGTGATCTGTGGTCTATTGCATGAAGTAGAGATAAACTGTTCATAAATTCCCACGGTGCAGTGTAGTGCTAGACCATGTTGGCTTGTGATTCATGTTGGCAATCATGTATGGGGAAACTCAGTCAATACTGGGTTGGACTTTGTTAGCTTGTGACTGGTATCCTGTGCAATCACTGGTTCCAAGAGCCTGGGTAAAAGGGGAAGGTTGACGTTTGGTGGGCATCTGATTGTAGAGCTTTTTGCCACCTTTGTCGTGGTCCCAAATAGTCAACATGCATGTGGGACCAGCCTGAATTATGGGCCAGGGCATCTATACATATAGGGTTCATCCAATGCATGGATTGTGCTGATTTTTGCACAAGGTGCTCCTCATGGTAGCCCACCTTTTGGACAAGTTCGATGTTGCATGCACGATAGGTTAGAAGTTGTCCACTGGCTGGACAATAACCTACAGTCCAACTTAGCTGAACTTGATGCATTATCCCTGCTCGTAAAAGAGTTCAAATTGTTGGGAAATAGGAATTTCTCAGTAACTACACTTTCATTTGGTCATGTCGTTAGACACTAGTGCATTAAATGCAGACTGCATTGCATTATTGTGTATTGATTTCAACATCTAAAGATCTTTTCAAACTGTATTGTGCACTCTTAGTGAATGTTATGAAGTTAAGAAATGCTCTTACCTGAACCTCTAATGGGTAGGATGAATTCTAATATTTTATTTTGTTAATTGGTATTAGTTGATTAAATTATTCACTTTCCATGGATTTGAGCTAGTTATTTGAAATATATGAAGGGTTAACTAGTCTTTTCTTGGATTGAATCTGGTTGTTTGTAATATATGTAGGAAGGGCTCAAAAGAAGGTTGAGCAAGAGCAGATACTAAGTAGTCAATACAAGGCAAGGCATAGCCAATAGTTGAAATTTCGGGTAATTTCTTTTGTATGTTTTCTAGTTTAGGAGGGGGAATTGTTTAGTTAGGAGGGTTAAAGGGAATTTTTGTTGGAGTGGGCCACTTGGGTTATTTCCTCTTTTATTGAATTGAGTTACTACCAATTTTTTGAATAGGATTCTTATCAAACAATAGTGTGAATTATTTTTTGAATGACTATCAGGTGCAAGATTAAAAAAATAATTATAATCATTATCGATTATTATTATTATTTACAGATATTTTAGCGACGGACCAAATCCGTCGCTAATTTCTTACCGTTGAAAATCAATGATGGAATGAGGTCCGTCGCTTACTCATATTAGCGACGGACCTTATCCATCGCTAATGTTTTAAGTGAATATTTTTTTGAATATTACCGACGAATTTTTTGATTTTTACGACTGATTTTATCCGTCGCTATAATGTGACGAATCTTATCCGTCGCAGATTAAACTACGGATAAAATCTGTCCTACAACCAAAAATGACACGGTAAATAGCGACGAACTAAGCAACGGACGAAGTCCGTCGTTTATTTGGTTTTACGACGGATTTGGTCCGTCGCAAAATAGCGATTTTGGCATAGTGCATTTTGATTAGGAAGCATTGCTCTAGGAATCTTCTTAATCAAAATCCCGATTTTATGACCTTTAAGAAATATACTGAAGCCTCATCAACTCATATATATATTTTTTTGAAGATTAGCTTTGCCCCCAGTCTCGAACTAACTAGCCTTGTGTACTCTTATTTCTTCTTTAATATCGTACACCTTAATGATTTCGCCTTTATCAACCATCCTCTGTAACTTATTCTTTAAGCCATTTGCTCTTCTTTCTTCTTCAATTGTATCTCCTGAATTTCTTCTGAGATTTGAAGTCAACTGATTTGTATAAAAGTCAAATACCCTTGTAATGATCATTTATAAGCTGCAAACTTCTTCGATCAAATCTTGAAATATCTGATATGCTTAAGAAGCTTTGCTTGAAAATTTGCACATTTATTCATTCACATTAGGGAAAGTACATGACTTTATCTTTCACAATCCTTTTGCTCCTCTACTTGTCGGCGACAATCGCTAACACTTGATATCAATCTTCAATGCTTTCTAGCATTAGTGCTTGCTTTTGCCCCCGACTTTGACATTCTAAGATTTTAACTAAGAATGTATGAAAGGTTAAAATTTGCTAGCAAAAGGTTAAAATTTGCTAGCAAAAGGTCAAAAGCAAGCACTAATGCTAGCAAAAGGTTAAAATTTGCACATTGTTTTCTGATACCTTGGAGTGCTTGCTTTTGCCCCCGATAATAATAATCTTCAATGCTCGCTAACCGTAGAAGATGCATACTTCGGCAATGAATTTTAACCTCTCATTGAAAGAGGATAAATCAGAGAAATCTCTTGAAAGTTGTATCTTCCTTACCTCTTCAGCTATATCATTTAACTCTCTTTTTATAGCATTGTGCTAATACAATATTTCATCAATTAGATGTGCTATAATTGAATCAACAGCTAACTCCAAATGTTTCCTTTTTCCAGTCTTGGAAGATTTACAAGTGCACCACTCTTTCTCTATTCGATCTATTAACCGGCCATGTGTGGGATCCACGCAGCATTGCAGTTAAGGATCATCTTCAGAACTTTTAATGACCTTGGCAGTATTTTTTTTATTATTATTTTTTTCATCCAGGTGAATATGACCTTTTGAGGAAGATTATTATTATTTTTATTTATTTTACAAGCATTTCAGAATATCTTGATGCTCATTAAGTGACATAGAAGAAGAAAGTAATGGAAGGAACTCTGCCATCTTATTCACAGGAATGTTGTAAAAGATCTGCCAGATCAAGGTAGTCTATTCTTTTTCCTTAAACATTGTTGTGACTAACTAATGTTTGAATCGCTCCCGTACAAGAAGCTAGCTCTCTCTGGAAACTATCATTATTCTAGCATTATTTATCTTTAATCGAAACTAATTTGATCTTTTCTGACACTTTTTTGGTGGAAGTCTATTGGATGTGAAGTAAACAACTATATTAGTCGGGAAAAAGATCGTTATGATATATTTGTCATTCAGAACAGAGTGTTGGTAAATTTATTAAAGAAAATTGTACTTTATTTTCAGAGATGAAGGGGAGGATGTTCCCATTGAGAGTCACCATTTTGGCGTTTGTAAGTGATAAATGTTCCTTAGCAGAGTCGCTATTTTGTTTTGACAAGGAAACAAATGCACTACATGCCTTCGTGCGCTACACGGGTTATGTGCCTCACAACACCTCCAACGCACAACCATCTCTCTACTTTTTTCTCCTTACTTCTCTCCCTTACTCTCTCTCTCTCTCTCTCTCTCTCTCTCTCTCTCTCTCTCTCTTATCTCCCTCTTGTTTCTTGGCCCACCAACTGATCCAATCCCTTCAAATGAAGCAAGGGAGGGGTATTTATAGGCCCCACCACTCTTACAAAGTGGTGATCACTACCACTTTTCCCTTCACATAATGATCATCTTCCTTACTTAAACAACGGTGTCCATTAAGCTCTCCCTTAAATAGTGGTGTACAACCTCTTTCCATTAAAATGACACCTTTGCACCCTTTTTTTTTACCAAAATCCCCTTTTTAATGTCTTTTACTAAAATACCTAAACTATACCTGGACATGGATTTTTATCAAAATACCTAAAATACTCCTGGAGACCAATTTTTTCCAAAATACCTAAAAAACCCCTATAAACCAGTTTTTACCAACGTACTTAAAATACCCTGGAAAAGATCCGTACCATGGAATTTTCTAACCAATGCAATGGAATATTTTTTATGCCTCAACAATCTTGAGGACCTACAAGTGGATCCTTGGAAACCCTAGTTTTTCACCTTTGAATTTATTAAGTTTTTCATTAAATTTGTCACAAATACTCTCAAATATTTCAGATTTAGGTTTACATCTTCTTCTAGTTCTAGTTCTAGTTGCTTTCAGAATTACTCACAAGATTAGTCCCTATGGATTTGACCTTGGTCTCACCAAGATTATTACTACATCGCGACCCAACAATTGGGGTTGTGAACAAGTTTTTGGCACCGTTACCAGGGACTAACAGATGCATTTTTCTGAGATTAGCTAGTTTTAGAATTAGTTTAAGATTAGAGTTTTTTCTAGTTTCTATTTTTAGGAATAGGGTTTTCTGAATTATTTTAGAAACTAACTTATCTTTCTAATTCTAGGTTTAGAAACTTCCCTTTTCTATTTTTAGAAACTTTTATTTTTCTATTTTTAGAAGTTTTTCCATTTTAGAAACTAGTTTACTTTCCTAATTTTTTTCAAAAACTAACTCATATTTTTATTTTTTATTTTTTTAGAAACTTTCTAATTTTAATTTTAAAATTTCTGGTTTTAGAAACTGAGTTGTTTTGTTTTTTTTTGTAGGATCTTAATTTAAGAACTTCTAATTTGGTAAATTCTTTCTAAGTCCCTCCCTCTTTCTATTTTTAGATTTCTATTTTCCTTAATTCTTTTAGGTTAGTTTAGAATATGAAATTGAGGGCTGAGAGTGTTTCATGTCCGAGTGGGTCCGTGATAACACTTAACGTCTTTTGAGTGAAGGAGGATTGGTTGAGGGGTTATCTATCCATCACAGGATTAGACACCACTCGAGATCCTCAGAGTTAATTGAGGTTATGGCCGCCAATTAACCGGTTGATCAACTGAAAAGATAACCTCAACCTAGGTTGGAGGAAGTCCAGGATGAGAATGAGGTGCATTAAGTACCCCTGCCTCATACTTTATGAGATTACCTACAACTGGCGGGGGTGAACACCCCTTCTTGTATGATTTTTCCAGGAAACACAGGAAACATGGACATCAAGCCTAGAGTGATCTAACTACTTCTAAAGTTCCTTAAACTTGAATCTAAAAGTCCATACCTGCACTTGCAAGAATTTGATGAAGTCATAGCCACTTTATACTTTCTTAACCTGTCTGAGGACACGGTCAGGCTGAAACTCTTTCCTTTCTCCTTGAAAGAAAGCTAAGACATGATTGCACTCACTATGTCCGCAATTTATTGGCACATAGAATGACATGATGGA
Source organism: Magnolia kwangsiensis (assembly GCA_037074715.1). Taxonomy (NCBI): domain Eukaryota; kingdom Viridiplantae; phylum Streptophyta; class Magnoliopsida; order Magnoliales; family Magnoliaceae; genus Magnolia; species Magnolia kwangsiensis. The sequence continues at coordinate 80,390,455 of CM073578.1, forward strand.
GTTTATAAAAAAATTCTTTCCAAAGCATTTGACAAACACCATCAGGAAGTCGATCATGAAGTTCACCCAAAAGGAAGATAAAACATTCTTCCAATATTGGGAGCGGTTCAAGGATCTCGTTAGTTCATGTCTACAACATGGCTTTGAAACATGGTGCATAACAACTTTCTTCCATGATGGACTGACATCTTCAATGCTCCAATTCATCAAGATGATGTGCAATGGGGAATTCATGAATAAGAATGTCGATGAGGTGTGCGATTACTTTGACAAACTCGTTGAAACCGCACAATCATGGGACATCACCCCAACACCTAGCATCAAATCTAAGCCTACTCAAGCAAGCGTGAGAGGTGGGATATATTTTCTGAAAGAGGATGATGATATCAATGCTAAAGTGGCTAGTATCGTAAGGAAAGTCGAGGCCATGAAACTTAAGAATGATAAGGGCAAGGAAACTGTTTGTGGTATTTGTGCATGCAATATCACACAACTAAAAATTGCCCAACAATATCTAGTTTTTAAGAGGTACTAAATGTGCAATCTAATGCCATAAATAGTTACCAAAGACCTTTCAGTGGATCCATCTCTAGCACATACAATCCTAGTTGGAGAAATCATCCGAACTTTAGTTAGAGGAATGGACAAACTGCTAATCGTTAAGGAATCCCTAACCAATTATTGAATCAAGGGAAACCTCAGGAGGATTTGGTTTGGAAACATGTTCAAAACTAAAAGCTTATCACTCAAGGTATATTACAAACCCTTCAAGACCTTTCAAAGGCCATACAAGGGCGTGAGACAAAAAATTCAATTGGAGAAAAAGAGATTCTTCTAGCCCAATCTTCCCCCAATCCTAAATCGTAATATGAAATAAGTGATCCAAGCTCTTCAAATCAAATGGAGCAAGCTAAATCTATCACCACTCTTAGGAGTGGGAAGATAATTAACAAATCTATTCTGGTAAGGGCTGAAAAACCTAAGGACGCAGAAGAGGACAATGATGATAGGCCTAGCACTGCTCTATAAAAAAATAAAACTAGAACTTTGAGGCAAGCCAATTACCCCATTTCCCAACGATTGGTTGCATTAAAATCTCTCTCTAACTCTCAGGACATTTAAGAGGTGTTGAAACAAGTGAAGGTCAATATTCCTCTACTTGATGCCGTAAAATAAAAACCTTCATATGCCAAAATTTTGAAAGACTCGTGTATGACTAAAAGACAGAAAAATATTCAAAAGAAAATCTTTTTAACTGAAAAAGTGAGTGTCATCTTAAAGTAAGATGTGCCATAGAAATACAAAGATCCTAGTAGCCTAACCATCCCTTATATAATTGGGAACTACCGAATTGAGCACGCACTTCATGACTTAGGAGTGAGCATAAATCTTATTCCTTACTCAGTCTATGAACAACTAAGTTTGGGTAAATTGAAACCCACCCGAGCCAAATTACAACTTACTGATCACTTAGTTCGTGTACCAAGATGGATAATCGAGGATGTGTTAGTCCAGGTTGACAGATTCTATTACTAGTAGATTTATCGTCCTGGATACTCAACCCATCATGGACATGAGCACTCAAATTTCCATCATTCTTGGTCACCCATTCCTTACTGCATCAAATGTAATTATTAATTGCAGGAATGGAATCATGAGTATGTATTTTGAAAATATGACATTGGAATTATTTTATTTTTTTTCAATACGGGCAGACAGTTAGAGGATGATGACTATTTCCATGACATCAACATGATTGACTCTTTTATGAAAGATAGAACACTTTTGACCTTATCCTCTAAGCCTCTAGAGACGTGCATTGCCCACTCTCATGATTTTGATGATGATATGATTAGAGAGACGGGTGCCTTGCTTGATACTATGTTGGTACTTGAAGTTAACCAGTGGAGGCCACAATTTAAAGAATTACCCCAAACTGATGTGGTACCTTTACCGTCTAACCTCTAGGAACCGAAGCTTGACTTAAAAACTTTACCCTTTGATTTGAAATATGCCTATTTAGGTCAAGTTGAGATATAACCAGTGGTGATTTCATCCCACCTTGAGCAAAAAAAAAGAGAGTATACTCATCTTTACTCTCATTGAGCACAAAGGAGCCCTTGGATGGTCAATTGCGGACCTCAAGGGAATTGACCGTTTGATTTGTACTAACCGCATTTATCTTGAGGATAATGTAAAGACCTCACAACAACCACAATGTAGACTAATCCAAACTTGAAGGAAGGGGTGAAGGTCGAGGTTCTTAAGCTATTAGCTGTCAGTATCATATACCCTATAGCTGATAACCAATGGGTGAGTCCAATTCAGGTCATTCCTAAGAATTCAAAATCACCATCGTAACCAATGCCAATAATGAACTCGTATTAACTAGAGTTACTACTGGTTGGAGAGTGTGCATTGACTATAGGAAGTTAAATATCGTCACTAGGAAGGACCACTTTCCTTTACCCTTCATTGATCAAATTTTGAAAAGGCTAGCTGGTCATTTCTATTACTATTTCCTTAACAGTTATTCATGTTACAATCAGATCAAGATAGCTCTTGAAGATTAGGAAAAGACTACATTTACATGTCCTTACAGCACCTTTGCTTACCGAAAGATGCCATTCAGATTATGTAATGCACCTGACACCTTTCATTGATGTATGTTGAGTATTTTTTCTGATATGGTGGGGCAATATTTAGAGGTCTCCATGGATGACTTCTCGGTCTTTGGTCCATCCTTTAGCTTTGTTTGGAAAATCTGAACAAAGTACTAAAGCGATAGATGAAAAGAACTTGGTATTAAATTGGGAAAAGTGTCACTCCATGGTTCATAAGGGAATTATCCGTGGACACATCATCTCATCCAAGGGAATTGAGGTAGATAAGGCTAAAATAGATCTTATCTCTAACGTACCTCCACTCAAGAACATACGAGACGTGCAATCCTTATTAGGACATGCCAGGTTTTATAAGGGATTTATAAAGGACTTCAGTCACCTCTCTCGTCCTATATGCAATTTACTTTAAAAGGATGCACAGTACGAGTGGACTGAGAAATGTTAGGAAGTTTTTACTAAGTTCAAGGGCATGTTAACCACTGCAACCATCATGTAGCCACCCGACTGGAGCTTTCCTTTTAAACTTATGTGCGATGCGTCTAACTATGCTCATGGGGTAGTTTTAGGCCAGAGAAAAGAAAAGAAGCCCTATGTTATCCATTACGTAAGTAGAACTATAAATCCTAACCAAGTGAACTACTCAACCACGGAAAAAGATCTCTTAGCTGTAGTGTTTGCTTTAGACAAATTTAGGTCCTACTTGATCAAATCCAAGATCGTTATTTACACAGATCATGTGGCACTCATGTATCTTCTTTCTAAGAATGATGTTAAACCCTACCTGTAGACACCCCACCCAGGCTAATATCTTGGGAAGGCTAAGACAATCTAGGAGTATGATCAAATCCTAAACCAAACCCTAATCCCAGACTAAACTTAACCCTGACCCAAAAAACTCAAAAACCTCCAAACCAAGACCCAAAACCTTGATCCCAACCATTTAATCCACACATAGCCCCTGCCTACACCTTATACCTTGATTATAACCCGTTACCCAAGCCTAAATCCATCTATCCAAGCCATAAAACCCTAAAAGGAAGCCACCAATCGAACTCGCACCTCAAGAAAAGCCCGCACGCGCAAGCTCGGCCCAAACGAATCCTAAGTGGTAGTCTGACTACTGCTGGCGGGACTCAGGGTGTCGCCACTCGCGGCCCATGTGTAGACAGTTGTCCTAGTGTCCAAAAGTCAACTTTCTCCAGGAATTCCTCACTATTTGAGCTTATTTACCATTTTATCACTCCTCATAGCCAATGAGAGAGTACCACGTGGCATTCCTCTCTCCATAACCAACCATGACTTGCCACCTCAGCTTTTACCCCTCCCAAACCCTATAATTACCATAAGACCATTAGAGAAGGCTTAAGTTGAGAAAGAGAATGAGAGGGAGAGAGAGAGAGGAAGAGAGTGAAGGTGAGGAGGTGCTCCCAAGCCATCAAGTCCAGAGTTTTCAGCTATCCCCTTAGCCCACTCCATACTTTCCCAACCATCCCAACCTCCCTAGTGAGATCATGGTTCGATTTATGTCTTATCCTACCCAAGATCAAGTCAAAGATCCATTCATTCTACAAGCATTCATCATGACATTTACTCCTTTCTCAACCCCTATGCTTCTCTAGATCCCTAGTGAACGTATGCTCTATGACTTACCGTCCGTCGGATCCCTTCACATCAAAAATTCCTAGTGATCTAGTCCATTTTTATCATCTCTTTGCATAAGCATCATCACATCCGCCTTCTAGACATGCCGTTGCACGTATGCTCTGTGGCTTGCCGAGATCTCAGATCCGGCTGCATCAGAAATTCGCGTGTGTGTAGAGTCTCATCTCGACCACAGCATCCATCATCCGTTGAGATTGTTTTACCATACAAAGTAGAGACCATACATTCATATAGGCAGAGAAGGTGTCTAACACCTTCCCTCTTTGTAACCGAGGTCCCTTACCCGGAATCCTTGATCGCAGACCAGGAGTCAATATAAGGTAGGAGAATCTTTGGATTTCTTCAACCTTACCTATTCCACAGTTTCTAGCCGACTATGAGATTCTGAGATTAATTAACTAGTGGCGACTCTAACATTCACAAATCAACCTATTAACCCCCACCACTAAAAACACAAAACACACAAACTAACGTGGGCGCCGATTTTCAGTGTCTAGAGAATGGTGACTCCAATGGGGAACCTGCTAGCTCGCACTAGTTGCGACCTGACTCAAAAGTGTGTGATACTTTAATCTCAAGGGACATCATCACTGCATTCATACAAAAAAAAGGATCCTTTGGCTTACGATTTCTTGAAGTATAGATTCGAACCATGACTACACGATCCTGCATAGCCATGACCTCTCAAGTTACCCATGAAGAAGAGCCGGCAACTCAGCCAACTCCTAAAACATCAGCACCCACACCTACACCAGCACCCACGCAACCACCACCAGTGGCTCCAGTAGACCCACAAGCCAACATCACTATGCAAGAAATGGCCCAATGTCTCCGAGTAGTGCAAGAGCTGCTACTTCTCTTAGTGTCAAATGCCACACCAAACACACAGGCAACCCAGCCTAGTGTATAAAATAATTCACTCCCTCAGACTCCTTTTTCCTTCTCCCTCGTTCCTCCAGCAAATCCCGTATTCCCTCTCCCAGAAGAGTCAGCACAAGATCAACAGCAACCAACAAGCAGGAGCAACCCTCCCACACATCTCTACTCAGTAAATCACAACAATCAGGCTACAACACAAGTTCCTCCTAACGGGAACTACAGATAGGAACTGGCGGATGCCCATGAAGGGGGCCAGTTTCGAGTATAATTCACTCCCCCTAACGGGAGTAACATTCCAGAGTTCGCAGATACCCCAAGTAAGAGCCACTTCCGAACAACCCACCCTCCTTTGAAAGAGAGTGACTCTCAATTCCAGCTACCTCCTGCCACTGAGAATCCGCCATCTTTCCAACAACCCCTCATTCTGGATCCATATGAAGAAGAAACAGCGCAAGCCCTATAGCAAGGGGCAAGGTATCTATCGCAAGGTAAGTCTGAGATCGAGGAACTATGAGAATAGTTACAGATGGTGCAAAATTAACTCTAGAGACAACAAAGAGTGGACCACCAATCAACCAAATTCAAGGATCTCTGTCCCTTCCCAGACGCTCGAGTACCTCCAAACTTTGAGGTACCCAAATTCAAAAGGTATGACGGTAGCGGGTGCCACACAGCACACTTGAAAGCATTTTATGGGGAACTCAATGCGATAGCGGGGAATGATGGAGCCTTGATGTGGCTCTTCTAGAAATCTCTTAAGGGCGACGCTTTGGATTGGTACACCTCATTGGACAACCACTAAATCAGACCTGGGAAAAGCTCTCCCACACATTCATCGACAGGTTCTCATACAACCTGAATATGGCTCCTCGAAGGTCTGACCTGGCTGGCTTGAGATAAAAAAAAAAGTGATGAATCATTGTTAGCATACATGGGACAATGGCGGGCCATGTCAACCCGAATGAGAAACCCCATCGATGACGAGGAACAGATATCTATGATTGTACATTTAGTAAATCCCAGCATTTCAGGATACTCATATCCATACGTAAATTTCTCCTAACTCATCCAAGTTGGTGAACAAGTGGAGGCCAGGATCAGGGCCGAAACCATTTTCCCATGGCCACATCAGACCCCTACAATCAGAAGAAACAAAGTGGAGGGGAAACCTGTTGGATATGGGAATGGAAACGGCACTGCTCTCGTGTAGCGCACTACAGAGGTTAATAACATCATCGCCAACACTTAAGGCAACCAGTACACTCCACAAACGGAGCTACGACAAGACAGGAAATATCAGCCACAAGCAAATAGACAGTATCAACCACAGCATGCTTAATAGGGATATCAGGGACAGTCGCCTCAACAATAAGAGCAACAGCCGAGGGGAAGTGCGTAAGGTCCATACAAGTAAGAAATGTTAGGAAGGAAGTTCATCCCTTTGGCACAAACATATTGTCAAGTTCTGACAATGCTAATGCAAAAATAACTCTTGACGCCACTACAACCACGACTTTCACCAAATCCCTTGCCACCCGGTTACAACGAAAATTAGTATTGCGCATAACACTAGGCTCCTAGCCATCTAACAGACCAATGTTTCGCTTTGAAGCATGTGGTCCAAGATTTAATCGAAAGCCAGAAGATCACAATCACCCCACAGGCCAACAATACAACTCAGGCTAACATTCTCCAAAATTCCTTTCCATCGTATTAAGCGAGACCCAGTACATCTAGCACTCTACCATTAACCATATTGAAGGAGGCCAACCCATGCATTCCTCTCCACATCATTCCATACAACCAATCATGCCCAATACAGCAAATCTGACATGGGCATACTGACATACACCATCATCTAGGCCATCAGTATTCCTTGAAGTGGCACCAACAACACAGCCTCTCGTATTCCTTGAAGAAGCATCAACAACACAACCTCTCGTGTTCCTTCAGGTAGCACCGACAACTCAGCCTCTCATCTTGTAAGGGGCACCTCCAGCATCCACCAGGTTATATCCTCAACATCGTATTCCCCAAGGGGCACGTCCAGTACCAAACTTGATAAACCCAGAAAGGTCAAATTCTGAACCCGTCATTCTCCTAATAGGCCTCCCCGATCTATCCACGCTAACTTTACAAGGGGCACTCCATGTTCAAGAACCAAATTTCTTAATGCCTCACCAACTGACACATGCCCAGGAGATCCTTCCTGAAGTTCAAAAGAGGGAAGAGAATCCTATGGCCAAACCCGATCAAGAGTAAAAAACACCTCAAGGGAAATCATCGAGCCCATCACAAATAATTCTAGCCATGGTCTCTCAGCCTCAAGAACCACTGATATACCAGGAAGGAAGAATGGTTCCCTCCTACAATCCAAAGGCAGTCCTGAAATAGCAGTGAAGACTGCTTGAGTTGAAGTAGGAATATGCCAATACGTCCTAGAGGGGGGTGAATAGGACTTTTTAAAGTTTTACGATGTATTTAAAAATCCTATTGCACTAATCCTATCAGATATACAATTATCAAGATTACTCAAATGTAACTCTGCTGGTTTCCAACCCTAGTAGAGGGTCCAATCACAAACTATTCAAAATATAGTAATATAGAACTTAGTTCATGATGGATATGACTATATATGTGTGTGACGTGTGATCTCAGAAATTCAGAAATTGAAATAATAAAGAAAATCACACAAATAAAGCAATCACAAACACAGTCATTTTTATAGTGGTTCGACTACTTGTCTACTCCACTCCCGGTTGCCGCACTTAACCCATGAGTGTACCGGAGTTCACTAAGGAGGTTTCTCAGGGTTCACATCAAACCTAAGGTTTTAAATTAGGTTCACCTTCAACCTTTATATAAAGGTTTCTACTTGGTTCACCTCTAACCTTGGAGTTTTACTGGTTCACTCCTAACCAGATGTTTATGCTCTCCACAGAGTAAGGGTCCACACGATGCACCCAGATTTTTATGCTCTCCACAGAGCAAGGGTCTACACAACGTACCCAGATGTTTATGCTCTCCATAGAGCAGGGGTCCACACAACGCACCCACTAAATACACTCCCGTCGGAGGCCTCCTATGAAGACTTCAAAGGGTGAACAACACTTAAGACCTAATCCTAAAAAGAAATGATCACAAGTGTCCTCTGGACTTTAGATACTTACAGATAAGTTGATGAGTCTCATTTAGCGCAATGATGAAGATCTCCTCCTTGTTGTTGAAGAGTCTTCAACTCCCTTGATCCGCAATAAAAGATGTACCAGTACTTGGCTTCAGGTTGGGTCAAGGTTAGGACAAAAATCCACTCTCTTCGAATTTTCCTATAAGGAAGGTAGAGTGATTCCCGTCATCTATTCATTAAAGGCATCCCAGCTTAATGATATGCTATTAAGATAGTTGTTGAAGGATCCTTGAATGTGAAAGTTCATTTCCCAATCCACTCTATTAAATGTTAATGAATGAGAGTGGATTGGAAGATGAACTCCCATGAGAGAAAGGGCTTTGGTGATCTAAAGGTAAAACACACAAAAGCACTCTCTTCTTTCTCTACAGTAATATGGACAAGTCTCTCTTTATATAGAAAAAAGTTTACAATGGATATAAAATGGTCATATTTATGACAGAGTTCGATATCATAGAGTAGGGTCGATATCATTGAGCGTATACTCTCGATGGGATCGACTGTCCTCTTGATAACACAAACTCAAATGTTTAAAACCTTTTGCCAGCTGGTCGATGGGATCGATACTGGTGTCGATGTCATTGAATTTTGAACTCCAATTTCATCGATATTGGGATCGATCTATCAATATTTGAAGCATGAGAGAGATCATCCTTAAAATATTTCAGATTTTTAGGATATGATCGGGGAACAACCGATGTCATCGAAATTTGAATATCGATGATATTGAGGCCATGTCGATGGGATTGATTATTCGTATAGATTTACCTATAAGCATGCTGGACAGTTTGTGTCCAGTCTCGATCCAATTGACTAGACCTCGATAGCATTGACATAAGAATATCGATTTCCTTAAGTGGCCCCTGATCAAAGTTAAAAACAACCTGAAATATTTGCTGGAAGAAATGCGCACCTACTATCGATATGATTGATGGCCTTCCGATATGATCGATATTTGAATTCAGATTGAATCGAGAAGGGCATCGATATATCGAAGCACATAGTAATTTTCTTAAGAAAACAGGGGCACTAGAAATCTTCCTGTGGATATTATTGAGCCACTTTCGATGGGCTTGATATTTGAATATCGATAATATCGATAGGTGTATCAATATATCGATAAATCCATCCAGATGATTATGTGGTTGTTGGACACTTTTAATCCTCTTATCGATAGTATTGATCAAGAGTCGAGGACATAGACAACACAGGTCAATCATATCGAAATGTGTATCGATACAATCGACAGGGCAAGCAAACTTAGATATTTTCTGATGTTTGAAAAAGATCACTTACCCAAAAACCCTCATATGTTTTAACTTATTTTTAAGGGTTTTAATCATCTGGTGTTTTGGGATATGGGATGTGAGGCTATGATATACCTATGGCGAGCTTCCACACATCCTGTTGAGGCAGGCACTTGAATTGTTCTTCTGGTGAGGTTCTGTAGTCCGACTGACTCAACACACACAGTAATTGACAAACCAGGGCACTAGCAGGTGCACTTTCAATCTTCCCCTTTATCAATTACATGACAAAAAACCAAAATACCCTAGGATAATATCTAGACAGACACATCCTAAATTTTATGTGCATGCTTTTACATAATTTTATAAATTATAATACCACCATGTACACAACTAGTATTTGCTCCCCCTTTCTGTAAAACTCCCTCTTTCTGTAGAACTCCCCTTTCTCGGTGCAGCTGCTTCCCCTAACACCTGCAACTTATAATAGCAAATATCCAATTTTCCACACAGGGTGTTTTAACTTTTCTCTCCCTTTTTGTCAATCATTGGCAAAGGCGTAACAAGTAGATATTGACTGAAGTTAAAGAAGCATATGGGAGAACCACAGATAAAGATGTATAAAGATTTTCAACAGTGTTAAGCATACATCATTGGCAGGTAGTATAAATGCATGAAATAAAACTTGACAAAATCAGATACGATAATCAGGAAAAACATATACAATCCATATCAAATACTCCATAAGCCAGGGGAATGAGAGGCAGTAAAAATAGGATTATATGCAGCCATATCCAAAATTATAAAAAAAACTATACTACTTTAGACAGCAGTAGTTTAACTATTATCAAAAAAAAAAAAAAACAAAACCCATTTGAGGGCACCCAAATATCACAATCGGTATTTCAGCCCAACCGTGGGGATATAAAAAAAAAACTTTTCACCTTATGCAGGATAGAGAGCTTTCACATGCACTCAAAGAAGTGTAGAACTTTTAAAAAGATACTACTGTTCATACGCTGAGTTAAGAAGAGTGAGTGTGTGTGACAACATTCAAAAATCAGTGCTAAGGAGTAGAGTAAGATGGAGCTGTGTAATCCCGGCGACAAGTCATCAGGTCGACCAACTATTGCACAGATTGTTGTACCTTGTGGACAACCCGCTCCAAGACTGTAAGTCATTCTTGCACTGAGTGAATGCTCCATTGAATCATTCTGATCCTATCCAGCTTGTATTGTTTGGCATGTCCAGGTATTGACGTAGATGGGGTTGGATCAGGTCTAGAGGATTCATCTCCTGCCATCTCAGTTTCCTCCGTGTGAGGGTCACCAACACCTTCAGCTCCTTCTTTAATGCTTGCTTCTTTGTACTCGTGGTAGACCAGGTCCATTTTGCAAATGTTCTTGATATTAAAGACTTGAAGTGAAAGTACAAGATCAGTGGTAGATGGAAAACCAATGCCTTGACATATCCTGCTTATGATCTAAGGATACAGAAAATGCAGATCTCTGGATGTATGTATAGCATTTACCAACTGATTGACAAGCAGTGTTGGAAAGAAAACCTTTATCCCATTTGCAACAAAGTATACTATCATGACCATAAGACTCGTGAGATCAGATCAATTTGTAGTCCTTGGATACAGATTTGTAGTGAAGATCCCATGCATAACCCAAAAGCGGGGTTCCATGTACCTGGATTTTAAGGTATTCCCTTGATGCCAGAGAATATCTCTATTATGGAATAAGTACTTGGTTACCATGGATTGAACATCAGGAAGATCAAGATTTAAATTGGGGAGGCCTTCTGGAGCCATCTGTAGATTGAGAATGTGAGCCATTGTGGCAGGAGTGATAAATGCATCATCACCATTCAGAGAGACCATGAATGAAGGAGGGTCAGATAGCGGAGAGTAACACACTACAAGGAAGTTACATGTTTGTTCGAGTTGACAAGGCCCTCCGAAATCTAGGACAGGCAGCCAGCCGATTGCAGCAAACAGGGGTTCCAGATTGTAAGGTGCTAAATAGCCCCTGTCGACTTTTCTCTCATGGATTAGCTTCCTACTGGTGTATTTTGTTAGGTGTTGGATAGTCGGAGGAGGAGGTGCTGGTTGCTCAGATTGGCACTTGCCACGTGAGGTCTGTCGTGATCTTTGCCATGTGAGGGTCCCACGGTCCAGGGCCCTCGCCCTTTCTTTTGAGGCGAGGACTTTTTGTCAGGTAGTTCTTGAAGACTCCCCCAGACAGGATGTTACTCCTTTATCTTTTCCCATGTGGACCAATAAGCTTTTTGAAGAATTTTGAGAAAAACAACAAAACACCTGACAAATCGAAAATATCCAAAAAGAACTCTGACGTTTTTAGAAGAATATTACCTGATTCGCGGAAGGATTTGAGTAGTCCGACGTGGCTCCTAGTGATTTGGCCAAGAGGATCTGGTAGAGAGGACGACTAAAAAACCCTTGAAAAATAAAACCTCTTTTTTTGCTTCTCTGACTTTTATTGGGCGCCATCTATCAATCATATCAATCATTGTTTCGATAATATTGTGAAGTTGCCGATCGATTCTATCGAGTCTTTCTCCGATGTCATTCTCGATCATACAGTGTTTCATATTCTAAAGAGTCGTCGATGGTATTGACCCTTAGTCGATAAGATTGATATAAAAAATATCGATTGTTATATCGAAAATGAGTATTATTATTATTATTTTTTTACGTTCTCCATTATTTCGACACACTATCATGTATAATGAGATATATCTTGATTTGATCAGTATATATCACAAAATTTTGTACAAGATCTATACAGCTCAAAAGTTATAAACATGACCTTGTTTATATACAAAAAGTTTACGATGTGTAACCTCAAATATAACATTGAACGCTCAGCAAAAATTTCTCATTTCTCTTTTCAGCATATATCCAGATCTTGATGTATGATCTGAATTAATTCTTCCTTATCCATTTCACCTTGTTAATCGATTTGTGTGGTGATGTAAGGGCATTCCTCTATCCATAATCCTAAGAGGACTTCTGAGGTTTTGTAATTCTCTGGTTAATAATTTGTTAACATGATTCTGACCAGAGCTATGTTGAGTCCTCCTAAGTGTTATGCATTCACACTTGTAATGTCCTGAATTACCACACAAATGACATACTGGAGTTGTTCTGGTTTTGCTTCCAGAGGCAATAGATTTTCCAGTTCTAGGTGCTGCATTTCCAGCCTTTGGCTTAGACTTTTCATATCCTAGGCCACTTTTATCCTTCCTAGGTCTACGCATTCCTTATAGTTTTTCAAGCTTTTTGCTACTTTGGGAAAACTTATAGTTTATCTTGGCCATCTTCTTGGATTCTTCTAGTTCAAACAGGAGTGTATGATTTTCGTTTCAAAGAAGCCTATTCTCATCTTCTAGCAATTCAACTTGTTTGTTCAGTTCCTCAGATTCAGACTTTAGAAAGGTATTAACTTTTTCTAGTTTTTCATTGATTGAATGGTATTGCTGCAAATCATTCATTACTTATGAATTAATTTCCAGTATTTTATCTAAATCTTTCTGCAGTAGCTTACTTCTATTTTTTGCTATTCCGAGTTTTTTAAGGATAGTGATGCTGTGGGTGTAGAGTTGATTATAGGCATCTTGTAATTCATTTTGTTCTCCTTTCTCTTCTTCAATTTCCTTATTATTAGATGGAAATGATTCAGTAGCTTGTTGTTCTACCTCAAATTCAGTTAGAATGATCGAAGCAGTGGAGACCATAAGCATTTTCAAAGATTTTTGGTCTCCATCGCTCCCTGAGTCGCTTGATTCTGAATTTAACTCTTCCGTATCATCCCATGTGGCGGCCATTGCCTTTGTAACACCCTGAAAATCGGGGGTCGTGTATAAACTCAACTCCCGAGTTCCAGACCGTCACTTATGCAACAAAAATGATTACGATTCAATGTTGTCTGATTTAAAGCATTCACATGAGTAAAAGTATACCAAAACTGCAATTCATACTCCAGATCTAGTGATAAAAGCAAGCGGAAGACTAAACAATATATATATCACTGTAAGGAAAAATAAAGTAGATCTCATCTGTCTCTAAAGTATGAATACATCTCTGAGTCTCATATACATATACATGAATAAAATTAAATGTTTAAAATAGTCCCACTCAAGTCCCATCAACCCAGGTCACCTACGCAAAGCCATCATGATACTGCATGTACGAGAACTCGTCCTGGTCCTCGTCGAAGTCTGGCTCTGCCTCCTGGATCTCAGCCTCACCTGCATCTACAACAGAGTCTGGTGGGTGTTGCAAACACCATCCCGTAACGTGGGAGTGAGTGATCAACTCAGTGGAATCATAGAGCAAAGATTAGCATGTTCACAAATCAATCATGCGATAATAGTAAAGCAGTAAATCAGACAATCCTAATGTTGTTGTTAATGCAAGATGACATGACGTGATGTATGCCCTCACCGACGATCTCCCTCATACGGCACCATCTTACGACCGCGGCATGCAATCGACCCTCAAGTGCTCCACATCTTCCAGGCACATGCAATGGTATGGTGATATGATTTTCAAGTTGTTATTAGTCCATTCAAACAGCAGGATTGGGAAACTAAGGTACTTTCCTTGTATCAATCCCAACACAGATCCTGTCTAGGGTCGTCACTCCTAGTAATCTCATACGATGTATATTTTTGTAGGTCGCTGCAAGGGCTGCCAAGGCTGTTGCTCACACTCGTTGCACCGCTCCCCCATCACCTTATCAATACAGGCCTACTGTACTCTACTGCTACTGAAGGGTCGTCGCCTCCCGTAGACTCAGAATACGCTCGCGGTCACTACAAAGGACTCGTCGCCTGATCAGTGTAGGCCGACAGCTAGAATATAGTGTCCCATACCACCATAATCTGCTCACGAGACTAGGTGCTCACTGGTCACTACGGGGAGGTTTGTGGCCCCAGCGTAGGCCGACAGCACGACCACTGTGTCCCATACCACCATGCCCGGCTCATGAGTCTTCGTGGATCAAGGTACCATGGTTAACAGGGTTTACAATGGTAAGTTCAGTACCCTAGGTTCAAGCAGTTATGACTCATACAGGGTGAACATACATCGGCTAGTCAGGTTACTTGACGGGCTCGACTAGTGCGATCGCATCTCAAGTCGAACGACAAGAAGTGCGTAAAACACTTCGCGTGGCCTAACCACTGCCGCCAACTCCAAACACGACTCGCGTTCATGGACGCATCGTTCGTGGCCAAGACCAGCCAACCATGAATTCGCTCAGTTACCGACTGCCTGGACTAAGTATAGTCCTAAACACATATGAATTCACATCATCAATTTATGTAGGAGTATTGGAATTGAAATACAATCATGTGAGCATGTTAACACATGTTATAACATTCAACTTAAGCAAATCTTCAAGCACATACATTTCATGCATAGTATGGAATCATGTACATAGTCAACATGTAGGAAATCATTTATGTCAACATATAAATTGATAAATCCATCTCAAACCAATTCATAATATAATTTAATTCAATACATACTAATACAAGCATTTATACAAACACATACACTACACACTTAAGTCTACATATAGTATGTCGACCTGAAGTGCGCAATTTGGCGAATCTCTTCGCCAAACTAATTATGCACGTATTCCTAACTTTCTAATGCGACAACAAACCATGTCAATCACATCAGCAAAATATGAATGTAATCAGTACTTCCTACAAATGACTAAAATGCCCTAAATCTCATATTCTTCGTTGATTTATGAAATAGGAAACGGATAGCATGTTGTACATGTCAAACGGCGATGCCGTCGATAATCTACTATTAAACGTCATTGAAAGCTTTGGAAACAGTTAATCAAAGCGTCTAAAATTCTCACCTAGTCTCTTATAGACGTGTCGTTTTGAACGGAGCGTATACGCTTCGTCTACGGAAATAAGAGAACCTGATTTACAAGTTACGTTAGCTAACACGCTACGAATCCTAGTAAACCTTAAATCAGCAACTTCTAGGGTTGTTTTATACCTGAAAACGTAGAAGAATCACCGACTTGGTGATCAGGAGTTGTTGCTACAGCACGTGCAACAGGCGGCACGAAGACGGGAAAAATCCCTTCTACACACTCTCTCAAACTCTCACCTTTTCTCTCTCCCAAATCTAGGGTTTCTTACAATTTTGGATGGGAGAGAGGAGTGAGGGTTTCAACCCCTTTTATAAGCTTAAAAACGCCCGAAATAGGCTCGGGAATGAAGTTTACTTAGTGCATATCCAATTTGGGGTTGTTTCGGTCCAAAAGATGCTTTCTGGTGGTCCCCTGGCCGATTGCGATCGGACTTAAGCTCATGCGTACTAGATCTATCACGTATTAAGTTTTCAGTCCAGCAGGGTTCGCAGATCACGCGTGGCGGACCAGTTTCAGTTCAGCGGTCACCGCACGTAGATCAGGGCTGAAAGTCTCATGATATAAAATAAAAATTTCTCCTGATCTGAGGGTGTAATCTGTCTGAATTCTGACGGTCAGAACGCTTAATACTGACGCGTCAAGTCGTGTGCCAGATTTGAATTTGAAATTCCAATTCTGTCCCTATTCGCACTCTCTTCGATCCGGGCTCAATGAAATAGCCTGCGATTATCGGTTTGACTTGATTTTCGAAATGAGTGTCAAGTCCAGCTAGGTGGTTCTAACGGTCTAAGATAGGAGGTATCGGACTTTCGACGCGCGGTCTAGATCCAATACAAAGATTCAAAGTGGTCCAGAGAACAAACCTGCTTAGAGTTTGGTCCGAGGTTATAGAGTATTATAGAGTCGTTGGTTCTACTCGATTTGGGTCTTGTAGAACGTATTTAAAGTGATCAGGGACTATTTCCCAGCTACTCCAGCGTTGCGCTAGCTAACTTAGTCATATTTTCTAAAAGAATTAATTCTACGCAATTTCGGGTCGAGTTGGTACTCGAGCCCAAGTATGGATTTTTCACGGGCGTTACAGCCTTACCCTTCATTTTCTATTTGGGCATTCGATAGATAGGTGTTCATACTCCCGACAGGTGTAACATTGTGGTTCTTTGGTATTTTTACCAGATTTTCCCACAGGAGATTTGTAGTTCACCTTTCTTCCTTTGGAGGGATGACTGCGATTCTTCTGAAAGAATCTTCTCAATTTTTGTGTCAGCAAAACCACTTCTTCATCCTCATCTTCTTTTTCACTCTCACTGTCCTCATGTCTTATTTTTTAGAAGTTTTGAGGACAGTGTTTTTTGATTTTTGAAATTGTGTGAAGTGTAGTTCAAAAGTTTGTAGGGAACCTACTAGGTCTTCTACTTTCATCTCATCAATATTTCTACACTACTAAATTGTTGTTACTTTGGGATTAAACCGTTCCGGTAGGGATTTTAAGATTTTCTACATATTTTTGGTACTAGAACTTTCTCTCCCAATCCACCCATGGAGTTACAAATAATATTCAACTTGGTGAAAAACTCCATAAATGTCTCATGCTCTTCCATCCTGAGATTTTCGAACTGTAAAGTCAGAAGTTGTAGTTTTGACCTCTTCACAGTGCTTGTGCCTTCATGGGTTGTTTCCAGTAGATCTCATACTTCCTTGGATGTCTCACACATACTTATTTGATTGAATATATCATGAGACATGGCACAGTAGATCGCGTTCATTGCTTTTGCTTCAGCAGTTCATTTTTCTTTGTCGAATGTCGTCCACTTTTCTTTAGGTTTGAGTTTAGTGATGGTAGTGCCACCCTCAAGTATGATCTCTTCAGATGGTAACACATAACCCTTATTAACAACAACTCAAAAATCATGATCCAAAGATCTTAGGAAGTAGTACATCCTAGCCTTCTAGTATGCATAATTTGAACCATCGAATACTGGAGGTCTAATGACTGATGAGCCCTCTCCTTTGGCCATATTCCAAACTTCAGTCAAGATCACTCTCAAGGCGGTGAAGCCCTTAAAGAAAGACCCGCTCTGATACCAATTGAAATAGAGGTGAAGATCGCTTGAGTTGAAGTAGGAATATGCCAATATGTCTTAGAGGGGGTGAATATGACTTTTTAAAGTTTTACGATGTATTTAAAAATCCTATTGCACTAATCCTATCAGATATACAATTATCAGGATTACTCAAATGTAACTCTACTATCTTTCAAGCCTAATAGAGGGTCCAATCACAAACTATTCAAAAGATAGTAATATAGAACTTAGTTCATGCTGGATATGACTGTATATGTGTGTGAGGTGTGATCTTAAAAATTCAGATATTGAAATAATAAAACAAATCCAACAAATAAAGCAATCATAAACACAGTCAATTTTATAGTGGTTTGACTACTTGTTTACTCCACTCCCGGCTGCCGCATCAACCCTTGAGTGTACCGAATTTCATTAAGGAGGTTTCCCAGGGTTCACCTCAAACCTAAGGTTTTAAATCAGGTTCACCTTCAACCTTTACATAGAGGTTTCTACTCGGTTCACATCTAACCCTGGAGTTTTACTAATTCACTCCTAACCAGATGTTTATGCTCTTCATAGAGAAAAGGGTCCACATAACGCACCTGAATGTTTATGCCCTCCACAGAGAAAGGGTCCACACAACACACCCGGATGTTTATGCTCTCCGCAGAGCAAGGATCCACACAATGCACCCACTACGTACACTCCCGCCGAAGGTCTCCTATGAGGACTTCAAAGGGTTAGCAACACTTAAGACCCAATCCTAGAAAGGAATGATCATAAGTGTTCTCTGGACTCTAGATAATTACAAATAAATTGATAAGTCTCATTCAGCACAATGATGAAGATCTCCTCCTTATTGTTGAAGAGTATTTAGCTCCCTTGATCCGCAATAAAAGATGTACCAGTACTTGCCTTCTGGTTGGGTCAAGGTTAGGATGAAAATTCACTCTCTTGGAATTTTCCTATAATGAAGATAGAGTGATTCCCGTCATCTATTCATTCAAGGCATCTCAGCTTAATGATATGCTATTAATATGGTTGCTGAAGGAACCTTAAATGTAGAAGTTCATTTCCCAATCCACTTTATTAAATGTCAATGAATAAGAGTGGATTGGAAGATGAACTCCCATGAGAGAAAGGGCTTTGGGTATATGATCTAAAGGTAAAACACACAAAAGCACTCTCTTCTTTTCTACAGCAATATGGACAAGTCTCTCTTTATATAGGAAAAAGGTTCCAACAGATATAAAACGGTCATATTTATGACAGAGTTCGATATCATCGAGTGTATACTCTCGATGGGATTGACCGTCCGCTTGATAACACAAACTCAAATGTCCTAAGCTTTTAAAACCTTTCTCTAGCTGGTCGATGAGATCGATGCTGGTGTCGATGTCATTGGTTTCGAACTCTGATTCCATTGATACTGGATCGATCTATCGATATTTGAAGCATGAGAGAGATCATCCTTGAAATCTTTCAGGTTTTTAGGATATGATCGGGGAACAATCGATGCCATCAGAATTTAAATATCAATGATATCGAGGCCGTGTCGATGGGATCGATAAATCGTATAGATTTACCTATAAGCACGCTGGACAGTTTGTGTCCAGTCTTGATCCAATCGACTAGACCTCGATAGCATCGACATAAGAATATCGATTTCCTCGAGTGGCCCCTGATCAAAGTTAAAATCAACCTGAATATTTACTGGAATAAATGCACGTCCACTATCGATATGATCGATGGCCTTCCGATATGATCGATATTTGAATTTAGATTGAATTGGAAAGGACATCGATATATTGAAGTACATAGTAATTTTCTTAAGAAAATAGGGGCGCCAGAAATTTGCTTCTCGACATTATCGAGCCACTTCTGATGAGCTCGATATTTGAATATCGATGATATCAATAGGTGTATCGATATATCGATAAATCCATCTAGATGAGTATGCAGTTGCTGGACACTTTTAGTCCTCTTATCGATAGTATCGATCAAGAGTCGAGGACATTAACAGCATAGGTCGATCATATTGAAATGTGTATCGATACAATCGATAGGGCAAGAAAACTTAGAGATTTTCTAATGTGTGAAAAAGTTCACTTACCCAAAAACCCTCATATGTTTTAACTTGTTTTTAAGGGTTTTAATCATCTGGTGTTTTAGGACATAGGATGTGAGGCTATGATTTACCTATGGTGAGCTTCCACACATCCTATTGAGGCAGGTGCTTAAATTGTTCTTCCGGTGAGGTTCTGTAGTCCGACTAACTCAACACACACGGTAATTGACAAACCGGGGCACTAGTAGGTCACTTTCAAGTCCCATGGCATTACCCAGAATACGCTGAAGTGGAAAAAAATGGGAGGTATTTCATAAGAGATAACCAGAATCCAAAGGAAACTCGGGGAGCTTCATTGGGAACTGCTTGCAAACCTGACGTTGCTTACAACATAGCAGCTCAGCTCAAATCCATTCCCGCTCAAATATCCATCTGGGAACTTCTGTGCACCTCGAGATCGCATAGAGAAATCTTTGCGAAAATATTAAATGATGCCCACATCTCTCTTGATGTACCTTCCAAAATGGTGGCAAGCATGATCGGACAACTCCTCGCACCACGAGCCATGACTTTTTTTGATGAGGAATTGCCACCTGAGAGTCATAAACATGGGCGTTCGTTGAACATAGTGGCCCGACATAAGATTTTCAAGGTCCCACTCATGCTCATTGACAATGGATCCAATCTTAATGTTTTCCCTTTCAGGACTGCTGAACGGTTAGGGATAGAACCATCTTCTTTTAGACCTAGTATCATGAGCGTTAGAGCCTTTGATAACTTTTGAAGATAGGTCGAGGCAAAAATCGACCTTGAATTGCAAATCGGACCAAAAATAACCCTCGTCACGTTTCAGGTCATTGACATTCCTGCTTCATTTAACCTTCTGTTGGGGCGACCATGGCTCCATACTGTTGGAGCCATCCTGTCTACCCTCCATCAAAGGGTGAACTTCCCTTCGGGAAATTGAATCATAACGGTATTGGCCAAGCCAGAGACCATCTTGCCAGTGACGGTCAATATCCTAAAAACTGACATCCTGGTGATTGACGTTCAGCATGCGGAGGGCGACATATCATACCATAGCCTCAAATTTGAAAATATGAACGCGATTGCCAATCCGAGACCTTTCACTGCTGAATATATCATTCCCCCTGGCGAGCGATTGATCCTGAACTATCGTACCGAGTTTCACAAAAAAGGTATGGTGGTAAAGCCAGCATGTGCCAACGTGCAGAGATGGGGATTGGGATATCAGTCGACACTAGAAGATCAAGCTGAGAGGCTAAGAAAGAGTCAACCATTTAAGTACGCACCCATCAAGTTCATCAGGGCCGGGATAGTCTATGAAGAAACGGTGATTTCCCTTGAGGATCACTGTCACGCCCCAAACTCAGAAACCGGGCTCACAAAATTCCCGATCACCGAATCTAGCGCCGACAGCCTCCGTAGAACCCCATTCTTGGATCCCAGCGCCCATTCGCCAGGTTCCGATCCTAGGATGCTACGAGGAGGATTTTCAACATCAATTTGATTCATAATAAGCATAACCAAAAGCATAACCCACAAACAATAACCAAAAACTCCATTACATTTCCACTATGATCAAAAACTTTACAAGTACAATGAGCATAAAGGAAAATACAATGGTAAAGAACAAAAACTCCAAAATGATCTGCAAAGTGCTCCTGCCTCAGCACTGCTGCGCCCCAACGTCACCTGCACACAACGGTCGTGCATAAGCTTATAGAAAGCTTAGAGGGTGGTGAAAGTGTGTTCGTAAAGTAGTAATATAATCATACAATATCAGAGCAATGCGGAATATACTGATGGATCCATGAATAACGTTAGCCTACCAAGGCTATGCGATGAAAAGCATGAATGATGTCGGCCATACCAGGGCTATGCGATGTAAGATGCAAGTCAAGCATAAAATCCTCATATAAGTTTACATATCAATACAGCTCAAATCTGAGATATCACCGGGGTCTAATACACTCTAAACCAGATCGCCGCCTCATCGTTCGCAATAAGGTAAGTGGAAGAGACCTCACTATCCGTCTACCAATATCGGGCTCGACTTGTCGATAGCGGACCCATTCCTCGAGCTGGTCAAACTCAGCCTAGCTTTGCCCCTACTCTCGGGTGGGTAAGGTCGCACCCCCTTCCAACCGACAAGACACAGTGGAGAGCGCAACCATTTGGTAATCGGTACTCAACGCTCATCTACCCACTCGGTGTAAACGTTAGAGCAACCTCTTGGTACCATAAGGTCTTAGGAACTTTCACCTAGGGATAACTATAGCACCCCATGTAGAATAAGATTTTTGGTATCCAATCCTGCCAACCACGATATGCCTGTGGAGGATATGATCCTGATGTCACGTCACGTAAATACGAGATGCATGAGTCACACTATACAATCATGCAATAATCTCGTGCGCACCATGCGCTCATGTGGGACACTCCGTCTCATAAGGAGTCCCAAAAATGTCTCGGCCCAACGGCTTATGCGATAATCAAACATTCCTCATATCAAGCATACATATGGTGCATATGACCGTGAGTCATGGAACTATACTTAACATGTAATAAGGTAATGAACTATCCTTTCAATATAGATGGGCCTAGACGGCCTATACACAACAAGTATGGGCCTAACGATGGGCCCTAGGGAGAGTCGTAAATGTGGACATCCAACCAACATTAAACTTGCAATGTGGACATCAAACCAATATTGCTCCCAAGGCACGATCGTCTTAAATATCATTACATAATCCGTGTTGGGATCACACATTGCAATGGACCTTAGGTACATTCCATTAGGCTTTAAATGCGTCAAATGGGTCATATCATATGGGCCTTTTATTCATCAAGTGGGCCACATCAATGGGCTTATGTGCATTGCAATGGCTCATAACTCGTGGGCCTTGAATATGTCAAATGGGCCTAATCACACGGACCTTACATCCACATTAAATGGGCCCCACTGGACTACCACATACAAATCAAGATGGGCCTCATCATATGGGCCGATCAAATGAGCCGAATCAAATGCTCCTCAGGTATAACAAATCGGGCCCACCCTCATATATATATATATATATATATATATATATATATATATATATATATATTATAATTTAAGATCCAACCTATTCACAAGTTATTATAGAGTTAGATGAAATGAAAAAAATATCCACGAAGTTGGAATCTACTGTTGCCCTTAGAAGTTGAACAGTGGATGACACGGTCCACTATTTAAATGGTGGGTTCCATTTGATTTTCAGATCTGAATCACTCATTTTTCATGTCTTAAAATGATCTCATAAATGGTTAGACAGCATAGATGCAACACATGCATCATGGTGGGCCCACCATCCAAACCGTGGACGGCATAGATATGACACATTCATCATGTGAGCTTGTGAGCTTGCTTCCAACGAAGAACAGCAAGGTGGCCACTGTACAGGCAGCTTGTTGCGCTCAAAAGGGCAGAGGTGGGCCCTACATAGGGCCCACCACCATATACATATTATAAAAAAAATATAATATATAATATATAATATATGATATATATATATATGTAATGGTGGGACCCACAGAACTCGCTGGCGACAGATGATAGTGTACCCCACCATCAAAACAGATGGCGACATGGCCCGAAACACATACATCATGTGGGGCCTACGGCCTACTGACGCTAGAGAGAGAGAGACAGAGAGAGAGATATAGAGAGAGAGAAATATAGAGGGAGAGAGAGGGCACGTGGCCCCTACTTGTTCTTCCTTTTTCTTTTCCTTTATCTATTCTTTTCTTTTCCTTTTTCTTATATTATCTCATTGACACAACAGAGGTGGGTCCTACGTAGTGCCCATCATACATATGAATATGGGAGAGGGTGGCAGCGAGCTCGCTGACGCTCCGCTCTCCATGAGGTCGAGTTGTGTGGGCCCCACCGTTGAGGTGGTCATACATCTGACCCACCAATCAGATGCACCGTTCCAGTGTGGGCCTAGGTCTCAAAAATTAAGTCAGACCGTGACTTGTGTGAGCCGCACCAGATACAACAGTTAAGAGGGCTACCCTCCATTGAAAAAACATTCATAATCATTATTAAGCCCATGGAGATGGGGTCCACAAATCCAGCCCACCCATCATGGGTGTCCCACTTGAATGAAGGGTCAGATCAAGTTCCAGTCGCATCCAAAAACTTGGATGGGCCCCACGTGCAGGCCACCCTCCAGGGGCCATAGCACGTCTTCCGTGCTGAAACGAGGTATCTCTACTCAGTCTGTCAGTTGAGCTTGGCTCTGGCGTACAAGGAGGGCCCCACACGAGGGGGGGTGGGTCCCACCGTCCAATGACGGTGGACACCACACGTGATGATGTGGCCCACAGAAATGGATGGTCGGCGTGGATGGGTCCCATGGACCCTATGCCAGGCCACACCCCCTGTTAGTGCACACCCATTGTCAGTGCACACTCCATGTTAACAACTCCCACTGCCAGTCACGCTTCACGGTTAGCAACTCCCCCTAATCCGTGTGCCTGGATGGACGGTGTGGATGAACACTACATCAGGGTGGGTCCCACAAGGCCCACCAGTTTTAGACCCGGCTAATACTTGTGTTTCCTTTCATCCGGGTGGCCCACCACTTGGATGGCCCAAACCAAAGACTAAAGTCAAGGTGGCCCACTATTTGGATGGTATGGATGAGATACATACATCAAGTGGGCCACAAGCATCATACACAAAGGAAAAAGGAAGAGAGAGAGAGATCGGTGAGGATGGAGGTGATGGAGGGGCCCCGCCACTATGGGCCCCTCTTTGATACAAAATGTACATCAAGGTGGGTTCCACTACATGTGGCCCTTAAATCAAACAAATGAATGAAAATAAAATTGTAAAAATCACCCACCGTTTGATCTTCTTGCTCCTATGGGTTCCTTAGCACCTTAGCTTTGATTCTAATGGAGAAGATGAGGAATGGATGGCTAGGATGGGAGATCTTGGGATGGAAAGGTGGACCACACTTATTGTTTTGAAAGAGAGGGAGAGGCTCATAGTATGGATTTTTTTTTTTTTTTTCGTTACTTGAGAAAATGAGATGAGAAATGAGAAAGACGGAGAGAGTTGTAAGGAGATATGAGGTGATGGGGTGATGGAGTGATGGATGGGAGAGAGATGGGTGTGTAAGGCTTTGTTGACTTTGGTGGCCTTTTGTGTAAGAAAAGCATGGGCTTTGTAAGAAACTTTTGACTTTTGTGGTTGCTTGGGTATAGGTGAAAGGTGATATGTACTTGACATGAGATGTGATGGGATTTGAGTGATTGATGGGATTGATGTGACACCTCATAGAGATTCTCTTGGGTTTCTCAATGCGCGGCATTTTCCTCGCACTGAACGCTGACCCACATCTCCTGACCAGGGTATCGCCTCGCCGCGCGAGTCGCTGCATCGGAACCGCAGCGACGGCGCGGTCGCTATGGTAAAGATCTTGGGTTGAGTCGACTCGGGTTGACGGCATACGAATCAGGGTTGCGCGTAAATATCGATTAAGGGTCGAAGGTTGTCGAAATTCGACTGGTAAGATAGCGGAAGTCTATGGAATGGTACGGTCTAGGATAAGGGGCTTACAATCACCTCCAACGACTTAAACTCTTAGAACATTCCAACTAGGAGTCCATTTGGCCATCAATAAAGTGGGAGAAGATTCTCAGAGCATCAGAAGCATATCTGACGCTAGGGGCAAAACCCTTAGACTCACCGCATGAGGCTAGGGGCATGGAAAAGGTTCCATCCACAAAGGGCCCAGAACTAGGAGTGACCCTTAGAGGAGACACAGGCAAGAACCAAGAGACATCCATTTCTACACACAATCAAGAGGACATATCCTAGCCACCAGCTCAGTGACACGGGGGGTAAAAGTAGCCTATCCATTGGGTTAACAAGGGCAAATGGCCTGCCCTTGACTGGACGGACATCAAAGTCCCATCACAAGATGAACCTGAGGAGCCAAAAGAGCTCCAAATGCTGGGCGAAGAAATTGAATCAAATTCTGACGCTGAGCCCAACCCGACAAACATCATGGTCATCAGGACAGATGATCCATAAAAACAACCAGGTCAGAGCAGCAAAATTGAAAAGGGTGAAGGACCAAGCTGGTCAGCAGTCCCCCTAACAGTCGAATCAACTGGTAGGCTAGCCACGGATGCTGGTCCAAAAAAAATGCCAAATAAATAGTAGTTGGTGCCCCAAATCAGGACAAGATCAATCATGGTTCACGACACTATCCTGTTCAGGACCCCTTGGCGACACAAAAAAATCAAAAAATTTTCAAAACACAAAAACGTCATATATTCCCAAAAATATATATATAAAAAAAATTAAATATTCATCAAAACCACAAAAATCAGAAAATTTTTAAAATACAAAAACAATAGAAAAACTTTCAAAAATCACTATGCCAAACACTTTGCCCACAATGCAAGAATGTGAAATTGACTCATATGATTTCGATTTAGAGTTGGACTTTGAACTCATGAGTTTGGATGAAGCCCTGGATGGGGGAAAGGATGATACCTCTCGCGAATTCGAGGATTCTCTCGAAAAATTTGAAACAAAGGCTAATGTTGTAGTAGGTGATTTCGAAATTGTGAATTTAGGGTCAACAGAACTCCCCGGAGAGGTGCACAATGGAAGATCACTCTCCCCAGAACACAAGCAGAGGATGATGGAGTTTTTGAGGCCGAGGCTGTCTAACTTTTCCTTCTCGTATGAGGACATGCCAGGACTCAATGAAGATCTGGTGGTGCACCATTTTCCATCAAGACCAGGCATGAAGCCTGTCAAGCAAAAGTTGAGGAGAATGAAGCCAGAATGGGCTCTAAAGATCTGTGATGAAGTTATCAAGCAATATAACGCGGGATTCTTAG
Source organism: Magnolia kwangsiensis (assembly GCA_037074715.1). Lineage (NCBI taxonomy): Eukaryota > Viridiplantae > Streptophyta > Magnoliopsida > Magnoliales > Magnoliaceae > Magnolia > Magnolia kwangsiensis. The sequence continues at coordinate 80,417,051 of CM073578.1, forward strand.
TAGTCTCCAACTACCCAGAATGGCTCTCAAACATCATACCAGTTCCAAAGAAGGATGGGAAAGTTAGGATGTGCATCGACTTTAGAGACCTCAACAAAGAAAGTCCTAAGGATGACTTCCCTTTGCTCCACGTCGACACACTAGTAGATAATACTGCTGGACACAAAGTTTTCTCCTTCATGGAGGATTTCTCCAGTTATAACTAGATCAAGTTCGCCATCGAAGATTGAGAGAAGAATTCCTTCATCACACCATGGGGAACTTTTTGCTATCAGGTTATGCCTTTGGGCTGAAGAATGCAGGAGCTACATATCAACGAGCCATGACTGCCTTGTTTCACAACATGATAAATAAGGAAATGGAAGTCTATGTGGATGACATGATCATCTAGTCTTGCACAATCGAAGGACACTTTGAGGATCTCAAAAAGTTCTTCGACAGGCTAGGAAAGTTCAAGCTTTATCTCAACCCAAAAAAATGTGTCTTCAACGCAATCAGAGGCAAGCTGTTAGGCTTCATTGTCAGTGAAGATGGTATTCAGGTGGACGATACTAAGACCAAGGCAATCATTAAAATTCCACCGCCCAAGATTGAAAAAGAAATTTGGAGCTTCCTCGGATGGATCCAGTATATCAACCGATTCATCAAACAACTCACTCTAGTCTATGAACCCATCTTCAAGCTCCTATGGAAGAACTCGTCAAAGGAATGGAATGACGACTGTCAAGTAGCTTTCAACAAGATCAAAAGGTACCTGCTAAATCCTCCAGTGTCATGCCACCTACTCTAGGAAGGTCGTTGCTTCTATATATCCCCATCGCAGTAGAAGCAATCGGATGCATTCTTGGCCAACACGGCGACACAGGAAGAAAAGAGCAAGCAATCTACTATCTGAGCAGACGATTCAAGAGCTATGAAGCCAAATACTCTAGCTTGGAGAAAATGTGCCTCACCCTGGTTTTGGCAACACAATGGCTACGACAGTATATGATTGCTCACCCAGTCCTCCTGCTCACTCACATGGACCCATTGAAGCACTTGTTTGAAAAACCAGCACTAATAGGCAGGATCACAAAGTGAAAACTGCTACTTTTGGAGTTTGACATCACACATGTCACTCAGAAAACAATCAAGGGGCAAGCACTGGCTGATCACTTAGCAGTACACTCTCTGCCTGATTATCAACCATTAAAGACCTTCTTCCTTGACGAGGATATTCTCCTGATCGAGGAAGAGGAAGATAGAAAGGCAGGGGAGTGGACACTATTCTTCGACAGAGCTGTAAACTTAAAAGGGAGTGGAGTAGGCGCCATACTCTACTCGCCTGATGACATCCCAATTCCCATATCTAAGAGGTTGGCATTCCAATGCACTAACAACATAGCTGAGTACGAGGCTTGCATCGCTGGTCTAAGAGAAGCCATAATCCTTAGTGAGAAGAAGATACGGGTCTTCAAAGACTCACAACTCATCATCAATCAGATAAATGGTGATTGGAAGAGCAAAGATGAAAAGCTAATACCATATCATGTCTACCAGGAAAATCTAATCGAGGAGTTCGATAAGGTCACATTCTCTTGCATGCCCCGAGACAAGAACCAATTCGAAGACGCTCTGGCTACCCTCGCGTCAATGCTAGAAATCCCAAAAGGAGTTGCCAAATGGGAACTTATCGTCAAGCTTCAGAAGGAGCCCACATTCTATGTACAGATCGACGAAGCCGAAACTCCCTCAAACAATCAACCATGGTATATAGACATTAAGGAATATCTCAAATATCAGAAGTACTCGGAAGAGGCAACATCAGATGACCGTGGCACTATCCAGCAGTTAGCTGCACAGTTCATCATCACTGGGGGCATTCTCTACAAGCGATCCTTCAACCAAGTCCTCCTCCACTATGTGAATGAAATAGAAGCAACACAGATCATGTCAAAAATCCACGAAGGACTATGCGGCCCACACATGAATGGGCATATGATAGTAAAGAAGATCCTATGACTTGGTTGTTATTGGCTCACGATGGAGACAAACTACTGTAAACACATCAGGAAATACTTTAAGTGTCAAGAGCATGCAAACTAGATCCATGCCCCTTCCTCCGAACTCTATAACTTGACGATAACATGGCCCTTCTCTGTATGGGGTCTAACATCATCGGCAAGATCAGCCCCAAAGCTTCAAATGGGCATGAATACATCTTGGTAGTAGTAGATTACTTCATCAAGTGGATAGAGGCGGCGTCTTGCACCACCATCACAGCATCTCACGTGGTCAAATTTATGAAAAACAACATCATTACCGCTATGGAGTCCCTCTGGCCATCATCACTAACAACGGAACTCCATTCATCAACAAAAGGATGGGTAACTTCCTCGACAAGTTCAAGATTCAACGCCATCGGTCGAGCCCCTACTTCCCTCAAATGAACGGCGGGGTCGAGGCTGCAAACAAAACTATCATCCGCATATTGGAGAAGATGGTGAAGATATATCGCAATTGGTCAGAAATGCTTCCTTACGCACTCTGGGCCTATCAAACGTCTTCATATGAGCTTACATACACAATGGAGGCGGCACTAATAGTCGAGATCGAAATCCTATCACTTTGGATATTGTTCGAAAGTTAAGTCGAGGAAGGTGAGTGGCAACAAGCGAGATACGATCAACTGCATTTGGCAGATGAAAAGTGCATGTGGGTGCTAAGCCACTCCCAATCTTATCAAAGAAGGATCGCTCGAGCCTACAATAAAAGGGTCCGAAAGAGAAGCTTTAAAATTAGTGACATGGTCATGAAACGTATCCTACCGCCTCACTTGCCAGATCTCAGAGGAAAGTTCAAACCCTCATGGGATGGACCACTAATCATTCGGGAGGTACTTCTAGGAGGTGCCCTTCAGCTCACCAGTCTGAGAGGAGAAGATCTTCCCAAGCCTATCAACGCTAATAACGTGAAAATCTATCACAGGTAACCATACCTAACCTTGTCAATAATTATAATCACAAGCTATGTCCATTACTCCCCCCCCCCCCCCCCAACAAAAAAAAAGTATCTACCATCTCCCATCAGAAACACCCGTCACTTCTCCCACAAAAAAGGAAAAAAGAAGAGAAAACAAAAAGCACAAAAAAGAAAAAAAGTTGAAAGAAAGAAAATAAAAGAAAGAAAAAAAGGGGGATAGGAAATCTCAAAGGAAAGACCTGGAAAAAGAAGAAAATCCTAAATCTCCTAATAATCCCACCAAAAACAGCTTACGATGGTGATCAAAGACAAGGACAGGGAGGTAACCAGTTGGCTGACTATGAAGGAAGTTTCTTCGTCTCTCCCAGCACTCCAAAAAAAAAAAAAAAAAAAGAGAGAGAAAAGAGAGAGAAAAGGCATGTCTAAGCAAAATGGGCGAGGTGAAAACCAGAAAGGATGCCTCGAGTAAAAACAGTAGACATGTAGCAGACTTAGTGAAAACCTGAAAAGGCGCCAAGGGTAAAAATAGCATAGCTGCTAAGGGGCAGGCAAGATTAAAAACTCAGGATGTAGTGAAAATCCGAAAGGACGCTACGGGCAAAAATGACGGGAAAAGCCGAACGTAGTGAAAACCTGAAAGGGCGCTACAGGAAAAAATGGCAAGGAATAAGAATAAAAAATAAATAATAAAAGCATAGGTACGGAAGAAGCCAAGGTAACAAGCACCACAACGAGATGCAAGGAAGGATCAACTTCGGATCAGTACTCTATCAAACTCTACACATATCCATGGAATGCAATCCCAGACACCCTTTCAAAGAACCAAGACCCGAAGAACACGATCTAGACTACTGCACACAACATGGGCTGAGTCTAAGATTCTGATCCCAATCATCCAAAGCACAAATCCAAACACAAGAGAATATTAGCAAATTTGGCACAAAATAAAAATCTTTCATTTCCTTAAAATATTTCTTATAAGAACACTGCTTTTCTTTCCTTTTTGTCTCAAAACAAAACCCTGCATACATTAAAAATAAAGTAGTCAATCAGGATCACAGGTGAGATCCTATCCCTCACACATCGATAATCTTTGCCTAAGCTTCTCTATCTCCATGCGCACGTAAAAGATCTCATCCTTGTCTAGGTGGTGTGCCGCAAGCATGCCCTCATCAAACCATTGCCCCTCTACCAGCCGACGGGCCATGTCCTTGCATGCACGGCGAAGGATAACGATCTCAGAAATCAGGTAACCATGTGTGGCAAGCAAGAAGGATGGATCAATGAAGGGTCGCTCCTCAAATGCCTCGAAAGAATCTATGACACATGAAGAGGATGAAGCAGTGTCACCCACCATGTCCTGATCAACAGCCTCATCCGCCAAATGCCTGCCCAGGACCTGACGATAAAGTGACTGCCCTGCCACCCATCGCTGATATTGCACAGTGGCCAAAGGAGGAGCCCAAGACTCAAGCTCCAGCATCATCGTATCCAAAGATCCCTACTAGGAAATCTAGACTCACCTATATAAAGCAGTCAAATCAGAAGGAGGGGCATTCTCGAATCTAGAAAAGGCAAACTCTGGAATATCCTGCCAGAACCCAAACCGACGAAGGAATTGCACAAGATGGTAGGAGCGGTATCCCCAAAGTCCCAGTAACAGTAAAGGAGTGTGAGCAGCACTACAAATCAACAACAAACGACAAAGCCAGGTAACCTCCCAGTTAATCTCCCACCCTTGAAGTTGAGAAAGTATGCAGCGGTACAACGACCCAAGGGGAAGGTCATCAAGTAACAAAGACACCACATCATTTCGATGGGAATTAGGCTACATAAGCACAGGTGTAATATAAAGATGTTCCTACAACCACACCTAAGAGAGGTATAAATCAATCTCAAAATTCCAAGCAGAAAATGAAGCAGAGGAAAGGACGAAAGCAAGAAGTACCTGAAGGAAGGAGCAGTAGCCTCGAAGAATACGGGTACATCCAAGTGATCACTTAGTCATCCCCAAGAAGAGGTCCACCAGCACCACGAAAGTAATGCTCTTACGATGTAACACACAGAGGAAGACATCTAACAAAATCATCAATGATGACTGTCTCCATCCTAAGAAAAGTAACTCGGCTAAAACGTAGAATATCAGTGCATTTAAGCACTGAAGCTGGCAGTCTGACCCAGGACCCCCACAGGCAGTGGAATAGCGATCATGTAGGACCTCAAGCGACAGCTCACCAGCCCTACCCTCCGTAGTAGGAAGAGCAGTAAGAAACCTGAACCAAGAGGTCAGATCAAATGGATGAACTAGCTTAGAAGAAGGAACATAAGGCTCTCGAGTGAGAGGAAGACCAGATAAGCATGAAAAATCCTCCAGTGATGGGCCTATATCTAGATCGTTAAACGAAAATAGGTTTAACGCAGGGACCCAATCATACGAAGCGGCGCTCAATAACCGCCAATCTAGGTGAACCCGACGGAAGTGAAGAACCTCTTGGAACGTAAGGAGCTCAGCTCGAAGATCTCAGACTCGGTCAATCCCTCTATCCAAAGGTGCAGTCTCTCGGAACAAGTGTCGCGTGGCTGTAAATGGAAGGTCCGAACAGGCACACCCTCTACAACCTGAAACCCTGGATCCACTGGTAAATCGTAAAAAATAGGCATTCCCTCATCCAACAAATCAATCTCAGGGTGTCGGAAGGAGCTAAACTCGCTCATCGCATCTCGTAAAGTGTCTTGAAAAGAAGTAATAGGCGGGTGTGAGCCACCAATGATCGCTACGTCAGGAGCAGTCTGAAATGAACAAGCCCCGGGAGTTGCAATGCCTGGAGCATCCCAGCAGCCGACAGGATCTCGACAGTAGCCAACTATCCAATCACCACCTTGAAATCCGCACTGAAGATTTGACCTAGGCCATCCACAAGAAATCCATCACCTGTCAGATCCAAGCCATTCAAAACATTAAGATGGGACCCTCCACCCATTAAAGCCTGATCCATCACATCCATGCCATCCATATCACCATACTACCATCCATACCATTCATAGCCTCTCCATCAATCAAGTCATCAGTCACCATCCTCATGCCATCCTACCATCTAAAACATCCGCCCTCATCATGGTAATGTTTACAAACCCAGGCGGCCCATCAAACCACTTTCATATCCACCATTGATGGAAGAAAATCCCAAGCCATAAATAGCATTTACCTCCTCCAAGTGACCCATCACTCCTCCATCTACCCCCATCAAGCCATCCATAAATGTATCTTCTCCATCATTCATGACACCACCAACCTCTCCATCATTCATTACACCACCAACCTCTCCATCATTTATGGAGCCACCAAACCCACCATTGTGATCAGCCATGATAGATCTACAAAAAGGGGAAAAAGGAAGAGATAAAAAGGAAAAGAAGCCAAAGGAGGAAGAGATAAAAGAAAAGAGGGTGGGACAAAAGGAATATCGAGGGACAAAGGGAACGTCAAAGGATGGATGAGAATAAAATAAGGGACAAAGAATGAACAGAGAAGAGGAGTTGCTAGAGGAAAAGATGAACGGAGGCGGTAATCGGAGTACTGCTAGCAGAACTCAGAGTAACGCTTCTCGTACTGACATCTATAAATCACTTTAGCAACTGACAAGACAGGCAGAACGGGCAAAAGTCAGCAGCGGTAGTCTGACTACTGCCTCGTCCAAGTTTCGAGTAAAATCAAGGCAGTTTCCACTCCATCAGGACTGGACCGAGGAATGTACGCCCAAGTGATTAAATAGGGTTGTTAAAATAAGTGAAAAGAAAATCTGAGAAGGCAACATTAAGCAACTGAAATTTAATATAAGCATGGGGATTACATAGCTAAGGGTACATGATCACATGATACAACGAACAAATCATTATCAAGAAGATAGGTGTCTGTATCCTTGCTACGAAAATGAGGTCCCAAGATCCCTCCTCCAGCAAAGTGGGCACCACCGTCAAGAGCATAGCCAGGCTGAAGAATCGGACCAATGTCATACTGCTCACACTAGGAGCCATAATCTCTGGGTCGACGAAGGCACTGGCCTCAAAACCCTCATGGGTAGCGGTCAACTCCCTATCAGGCCCAAATCTCCAATCAGATGGTCCGGATGGCGAACTGGGTGGGACCATATGACTACTAGTCAGCTGCCAAAAGAGTCTCTCTCCCAGGTACCATTTTGTCACACGTGGGTCCTCCAGAATGCGATGTCGCCGTGAGGCCTGAAAAGCCTCCTGAGCTCCTGGAGTAAGTGCCATATTCAACTGGAGATATGATCTGGCGTGGAACTGCAAAAATGAGAAAAGTTAAGGGTCGACAGATAAGTGAAAAATAACACATAGGCGATACAGGGCAAGATGAATCACGTACATCGTCAGGAACTAGGGCTTCGATGTTCGACCTCCAAGCGAGATTAGAAAATAGGCGTGTGCTGCTGCGGTTATCCTTGTACCACAACATCATGCGAGGAAAAGGAGGCGAATGATTGATCAAGGAGGGCACCAGATAGGGAATATGATCGAAAAAGTAGACCTGCGTAAAACCACAGAAAGGATACACCAGATCATCCAAGGAAAATACTGAAGCAGTGGACATCAAGAAGGCACCTCGATGACTGGGTAGAACCCAGTCAAGGACCGGCTGATGCAGAGGCTGGTCATATCCAACCCTTCGTACAGATGAGCCAAGAGGGCTGCATTGTAGTTGTACGGCATGGGAAAGGTGATATCTTCCACAAGTAACAATAGACGGGAACTCATAAGATCATTCCTGTTGTAAAAAATCATCGCACCCATGGTGTACAAAATAAAAGCACGAGCCTTCATCATAGCCGCGGCCTCAGTCTCAAGGATGTGACAGGCAAAATTCAATGACAGCCACAGCAGCTTAAAACTATGACTGAAAAAATTGGTCGCATCTGTATCATCCTCAGCAACTCCATCCAGTCATCCTCATAGGGTACCAGAAGATCATCCTCAAAAGGTACAGACCCTCTGTCATATCGTAGACCCAACTGCATATAGATGTCATAGGGAGTAATGCCCCACTCCCCAAAAGATAGTTGGAAGGTATGAGTCTCAGGGTGTCATCGCTCAGCCAAAGTAAATAAGAGGGACATGTTCATCTTACTTAGACGAACCCAGAATAGGTGAGCGAATAGAGTACGCTCTAAGACCTCAAAGAATAGCAGCTAAGGATTATGGAACCAGTCAAGCTAATGAGTTCTGACCCCTCATCCTCTCAAGATTGCAGGCACACCGCCCTCCCGGGCTATGTCAGATAGGTGCTGACCCTCTTGCGGTATGTAGCACAGATCAGCCGACTGGCGAGACGGACCAGCCTCATTTCTACCCCGACGTGGCATACTGCACAAATAAGGCCCATAGTAAGTATCCTTCTCACCATGAAAAGCAATGAGCTCCAATTTCAAGGCCCATCTCAAGGACCATTCCAAAAGCCCATCTCCAAAAGCGCATCTCAAGCCCCATTTTAAGGCCCACATCAAAAAGGCCCATTCCAAAGCACGTTTCCAAGGCCCGTTTCAAGCCCATTTTAAGGCCCATTCCTAAAGGCCCACTTTCAAGGTCCATTCTAAAAAATCCTTGTCCGTATCATAACATAAAGCCCATCCATGAAAGTCTCTGGTCACATTAAGATCATGATGAGGGGCCCAATTGAAAAATCTCATCCTTACATCATCCATAGAAATGGCCCATCATCAAAACCCACACCATTACAATGTCCAAGTGGGCCCCAAATCACTCATCTAACGGTCTAAATTATTCAAAATAAAAAAAAGAGGGGGAAAACACAAACAAATAAAATTTTTAAATAATAGGGTGGGGCCCCTTTCTTATCACACCCCACTCTATCAAAAATAAAAAAGGAAAAATACACAACAGAAAATCCAGCCAACAACTTGGCCAAAAAGAGAAGATCCAACAAGATCCAATGGCTGAAATCAAATCAAAGTCGATCAATGGTCCTAATCACGGCTCTCCCCAAACCCATGAAGAAATCCAACCCATCAAAAGCTCTTTATATGGATTCCCTAGGCAAGCAAGGGAGCTTCCACAGACAATAATGGGTTCCCTAGACAATCATGACCCATTTTCAAATAGGGGAGAGGAGGTCACCGTTCGAACCAGCCCATCGTTTGAACCAGTAGCCCATTCGATGAATCGACGGTAGCTGGACTACGGCCAGTGGCAGTCCAACTACCGCCACCGACCGCTTGTCACATGGGATAGCGTGCTTTCCCCTCTGACCATTTGTATTGATTGGTCCTCCCTTTGGACCAATGGATAAAAATAAAAAAATCCTAAAAAAATTATAAAAAATCCTAAAATCCTAAAAAAATTCTAAAAATTTCCCAAAAAAACTCAAAATTTATCAAAAAATTCTAAAAATTTTGCCAAAAATTTTCAGCAATTCCAAAATAAAATAAAATAACATAAAATAAATCCCTAGGGAGTATCACCTCGAGAAGGACAATCTTCTAAGCTATCAGCCCCATTAAGCTATTAGTGGAGGCCATCTGACTTTACTATAATAAAAATCGGACGACGACGCCCACTAGCTAGATAGAATGGATATTTTTCTAAAAATAAAAAAAATAAAATAAAATCTCCAAGGAGTCTAGTTCCAAAGAGATTATTTTTCAAAATAAAAACTTTTAAAAAATGCACGTGGCTCGCAGCACACTGAAGAATCTTCCATATTCTCCAGTTTTGGCCAGTGCAAACAGCCAAATAAGATCCGATCTCTTCTGGTTTCCCTCGAGGATGATCGAATCCGTACATGATACACGATCTCTATATCTGGAAAGTCGTACGAATGCTAGTAGGAATGAGTGGATCTAACTCTGAAAAGAACAATCAAACTCAAAGTGACAACAATCCATTGTAACCAAAGTATCAGAATTAGTAGACTACATGGCAAAGGAATACGTGCACATACCTAGTCAGGGATGTTCAAAAATTTTGATTGAGTCCAAGTCGGTGTAGTGAGTTCCCCTAAAGGCCACACCAACGCGCAGGGTAGCTAACCACTTTGACCATCAAATAGACCGAATACTCCTAGGGTGATTACGTAGCAAAGGAATGATAGACCAAACGGTATGAGAATCCTCGTAAAGCCACGATAAATGTGTAGAGGCCCTTACTTTCAGACTTACCCTCCAATGCTATTAACAATCTGACGTGAAAAGGTTATGTGACCTGTAAAGCCACGAAAAATGTGCATGAGACAATCACAACATTTTCCTCAACCCTCGTGATATGTGCAAGTCATCTTTCTCCAAAGAGTCAACTAACAATGATACCATGAAAGGCAATAGATTTGAATCACTACCCTTTCCTAACCAAAAGGGTGGGGTGTCCACTGGGTTTGACCTTCGGTTGCTCGTAACCTTGGCCAAAGAGGGGCATCTGTAGATACCCCACACAGGCTAATATCTTGGGAAGGCTAAGACAATCTAGGGGTCATGATCAAATCCTAAACCAAACCCTAATCCCAGACTAAACTTAACCTTGACCCAAAAATCTCAAAAACCTCCAAACCAAGACCCAAAACCTTGATCCCAACCATTCAATCCATACATAGCCCCTGCCTACACCTTATACCTTGATTAGAACCCATTATCCAAGCCTAAATCCATTTGTCTGAGCCATAAAACCCCAAAAGGAGGCCACCGATCGAACCTGCACCTCAAGCAAAGCCCGCACAAGCGAGCTCGGCCCAAATGAATCCCGGGCGGTAGTCTGACTACGGGCGGCAGTACTCGAGGTGCCGCCACTCATGGCCTGAGTATGGACATCTGTCCCATCGTCCAAAAGTCAACTTTCTCCAGGAATTCACCCCTTATATGAGCTTATTTACCATTTTACCACTCCCTATAGCCAATGAAAGAGTGTCACTTGACATTCCTCTCTCCACAACCAACTATGACTTTTCACCTCACCTTTTACCCCTCCTAAACCCTACAATTACCATAAGACCATTAGAGAAGGCTATAAATAGCCCTCTCCTCCTCTCATTTCAATAACAACTCTTCATTTCTAAGTTTGTCATGCCCTGAACTCTGAAATCGGGCTCACAAAATTCCCGATCATCGAATCCAGCGCCGACAACCTCCGTAGAACCCCATTCTCGGCTCCTAGCGCCCATTCGCTAGGTTTCAATCCTGGGATGCTACGAGGAGGATTTTCAACATCAGTTTGATTCGTAATAAGCATAACCAAAGACATAACCCATAAACAACAACCAAGAACTCCATTACATTTCCACTATGATCAAAAACTTTATAAGTACAATGAGCATAAAGGGAAAATACAATGATGATGAACAAAACTCTAAAATAATTTGCTAAGCACTCCTGCCTCAACGCTGCTCCGAGCCAATGTCACCTGCATGCAATGGTCGTGCAAAAGCTTATAGAAAGCTTAGAGGGTGGTGAAAGTGTGTGCACAAAGTAGTAATGCAATATTAGAGTAATGCGGAATATATTGATGGATCCATGAATACCGTTAGCCTACCAAGGCTATGCGATGCAAAGCATGAATGATATCAGCCATACCAGGGCTATGCAAGTCAAGCATACAATCCTCATATAAGTCCACATATCAATGCAGCTCAAATCTGGGATATCACCGGGGTCTAATACACTCTAAACCTAGATTGCCGCCTCATCGCGTGCAATAAGGTAAGTGAAAGAGACCTCATTATCTGTCTGCCAATATTGGGCTCGACTCGTTGATAGCGGACCCATTCCTCAAGTTGGTCAAACTCAGCTTAAGTTTGCCCCCTACTCTCGGGCGGGTAAGGCCGCATCCCCTTCTAACCGACCACGACACAATGGAGAGCGCAACCATCTGATATTCAGCACTCAATGCTCATTTACCCACTTGGTCTAGACGTTGGAGCAATCTCTTGGTACCATAAGGGTTTAGGGACTTTCACCTAGGGATATCTATAACACCCCATGTAGAAAAAAAATTTCGGTATCCAATTCAGCCAACCACGATGCGTCTGTGGCGGTTACGGCCTCGATGTCGTTAGGGCGTACAGTAACCATATCACACAATGCGAAATGCATGAATCATACTATTCAATCATGCAGCAATCTCGTGTGCAACCGTGCGCTCATGTGGGATGCTCCGTCTCATATGGAGTCCTGTAAATTTCTTGGCCCAACAGCTTATGCGATGATCAAACATTCCTCATATCAAGCATACATATGATACGTATGGGCATGAGTAATGGAATTATACTAAGTATGTTACAAAGTAATGAATTATCCTTACAACGCAGATGGGCCTAGATGACCTACACCCAGCAAGTACGGGCCTTTCAATGGGCCCTAGGGAGAGTCATAATGCGGACATTTAACCAACACTATACTTGCAATGTGGACGTCAAACCAACATTGCTCCCAAGGCGCGGCCCGTCGTAACATCATCACATAAACCATGTTGGGATCACACATTGCAATGGACCTCAGGTACATCCCATTGGGCCTTAAATACATAAATGGGCCATATCATATGGGCCTTTTATTCACACATCAATGGGCTGCACCAATGGGCCTTATGTGCATTGCAATGGGTCATAACCCGTGGTCCTTAGATTGCATCGAATGGGCCTAATCTCATGGTTCTTATATGTACAAATGGGCCACACCAATTGGGCCCCACATGTACATCAAATGGGCTCCAACCCATAGGCCCTAGTACATCTCAATGGGCCTTAACCCATGGGCCCCTAAAACATCAAATGGCCCCAATCCCCTGGGCCTTAGGATACGTCAACATGGGTCTGATCCCATGAGTCTTGTGATATATCAAATGGTCCAATCCCATGGGCCTTATAATTCACCAAATGGGCTTAATCCCATGGGCGTTGGGATATGTCAAATGGGTCACATGGACCTAGAGATCCACTGTACTATTTATTTATCATCCAAAGTGTTGGTAGGGACACATGGGCCAGGGGCCAATGTAATGTTCATTTGCCACCCATCCTATCTATAAGGTCATACGGTCAAGGGGGGATTGATCCCACCGTCTAGTGTGGATGGTGTAGATATAACACATAAATCATGGTGAGTCCCACTGTCTAGGGATGGATGACACGGACAGAACACAAACAAGGTGGGCTCCACCGTCAGGAAGACGGTGTGAATGAAACCCATATATCATGGTAGGTCCCACCGTCCACGGCTGTGGACGGTGGATAAAATATATATTCATCACCGTGGGTCCCACGTATGTGGCCCACCATAATGTTTAAATGCCATCCAAATCGTTGATAAGGTCACTTGGACCTGGAGGAAGAGAAAACATAAATTTTAGATTGATTCAAAACTTTTGTGGGCCCACAGCCGTGGACGGTGGATAAAATATATATTCATCACTGTGGGTCCCACGTATGTGGCCCACCATAATGTTTAAATGCCATCCAAACCGTTGATAAGGTCACTTGGACCTGGAGGAAGAGAAAACATAAATTTTAGATTGATTCAAAACTTTTGTGGGCCCAAAAAAAAAAGTTTCAGTGGTAGAGGTTCAATCCCACTGTTTCCTGCAGTGTGGGCCACTCGAGCGTCAGATCGGCCCCATTTTTTGGAGGGGACCTCTTTAGTGAGGGGCCTGCCAAATGAACGGTGTGGATAAGACATATACATCATGGTGGGGCCCACGACAGTAGCCGTGGGATGCTGGACTGTCCGCCTATAGCGCTGGCAGCGCTGACAGCTGCAGCAGGCGCTACAACACCCTCTTCTCCTTATTTTTTTTTTAAAAAAAACTATATTTTTTATGGTTTTTCATATGTGCGGCCCGCATCATATAAATCCACCCCGTTCACTAGCTTCCCTGGCTCAAAACGAGCCCAACGAGTCTAATATTGGTCATTTTTCAGCATATAGGAAAAATCTAGGAAACTTTAGATGGTGAAGATCACATTTACTAAGTTATGGCCCACCAGATGCTCCGATCAATTTCATTTTCTGGCTCAATGCCTAAAATACGTTGGTGAAAGGGATGGACAGCATGGATTGAATACACGCATCAAGGTGGGGCCTATGCAAGTGGCTCACCCCAAAAGGCTCTCTTTTCTTTTTCTTTTTCTTTTTCTTTTGATTTCATCCAGCGTCTAGGGAACGTCCAGTGTCCCTGGACACAATACGTACGTTGAGGTGGGCCCCACCTATAGAGGAGGGCCACCAAAGAAAGGGGTGGAGGGCATGGTGAAATGCATACATCAAGTGGGGTCCACCCAAGTGGGCCACACGGCCACACCATCACACACAAATAATAAATAAAAAAAAGAGAGGGAAAGAAAAAGAGAAAGGAAGACCGGATGATGGAGGGACCCCGTCACTATGGGCCCTCCCTTTCATACTCTACAACATACATCAAGTTGGTCCCATTACACATGGGCCCATTAGATCCAAAATCCATCGGTGGAGATCACTTTTCCACTAAAACCAACGGTCTAGATGACCCTAAGTATGCAAGTAATTAAACATCATAATGGGGTTCATGGAGAATGGCCCCATCATGGAATGATCATGATGATCAAAGTGGGCCACCGGCCACATCTTAAGGTCCCAAGTGAGATCCAAACCATTGATCGGTTGACCTCACTTGGCCCATCTCAAAAACATGAAAAACTACTATTATCAAGCACCCACCGTTCGATCTTTTTGCTCCTAAGGGTTCCTTAGCACCTTAGCTTCGATTTTAATGGATGAGATTAGGTATGGATGGCAAGAATGGGAGATCTTGGGATAGAAAGGTGGGCCACACTTGGAGTTTTGGAAGAGAGGGAGAGGCTTAGAGAGCTCATATGTATGGAGTCTTTTGTTGCTTGGAATGAAGCTTGAGAAATGAGAGAGAGTTGTAAAGGGAGAGAGAGAGATAGATGGGTGATAGAGTGATGGATGTGGTGGTGATGGGTGTAAAAACTTTTTGACTTTTGTGGCCTTTTGTGTAAGAAAGGCATGGGCTTTGTAAGAAACTTTTGACTTTTGTGGCTTATTTGGGAAATGGTGAAAGGTGATGTATACTTGACATGTACTTGACATGTGATGTGATGAGATTGATTGATTGATGGGATTGATGTGACACCTCATAGAGATTCTCTTGGGTTTCGCAACACGCGGCATTTCCTCGCACCTAATGCTGACCCACATCTCTTGACCAGGGTATCGCCTCAGCGTGCAAGTTGCGGCATCGGAACCGTAGTGATGGCGCGGTCGTTATGGTAATGGTCTTGGGTTGAGTCGATACAGGTTGACGGTATATGAATCAGGGTCACGCGTAAATATCGATTAAGGGTTGAAGGTTTTCAGAATTCGACCGGTAAGACCGTGGAAGTCTATGGAACGGTACGGACTAAAATACGGGTCTTACAAAGCTTAAGTTGAGAAAGAGAGTGAGAAGGAGAGAGAGAGAGGAAGAGAGTGAGGGTGAGGAGGTGCTCTTAAGCCTTCAAGTACAAATTTGTCAGCTATCCCCTTAGCCCACTCCTTACTTTCCCAACCATCCTAACCTCCCTAGTGAGATCATGGTTTGATTTATGTCTTACCCTACCCAAGATCAAGTCAAAGATCCATTCATTCTACAAGAATTCATCATGAAATTTACTCCTTTCTCAACCCCCCTACTTCTTTGGATCCCTAGTGAACGTATTCTCTGTGACTTGTCATCCGTCCGATCCTATCACATAATAAATTCCTAGTGATCTAGTCAATTTTTGTTCTCTTTTCATAAGCATCATCAATCCACCTTCTAGACACGTCGTTGGATGTATGCTCTGTGGCTTATAGAAATCTCATATCTGGCTCATCAAAAATTTGCATGTGTGCCTAGTCCCATCTCGACCACAGCATCTATCATCCCTTGAGATTGTTTTACCACTCAAAGTAGAGACCGTACATTCGTACGGGTAGAGAGGGTGTCTAACACCTTTTCTCTTTGTAACCGATGTCCCTTACCCGGAATCTTTGATCGCGGACTAGGAGTCAATATAAGGTAGGAGAATCTTTAGATTTCTTCAACCTTACCTATTCTGTGGTTTCTAGCCAACTGCGGGATTCTGAGATTAATTGGGTAGTGGGGACTCCAACATTCACAAATCAACCTACTAATGCCCATCACCAAAAATATGAAACATACAGACCAACGTGGGCACCAATTTTTAATGTCTACACCGCCTAATTAGATGGATCCTCCTACTCCAAGAATTTGATTTGGAAATAAAAGATAAAAAGGAAGTAGAGAACGTAGTGGCTGACCATCTTTCCCACCTTAATCTCTTTGATTCCCTTGAGACGACACATATAAATGACATGTTCCTTGATGAAAAATTGTTCAAAGTCTCCCATTCACTTTGGTTTACTGATATTGCTAATTATCTTACCATAGGTTTCCTTGCCACAGGTTTCACGTCGACACATTGGATTGCGCAAGATAAGAAAAAATTCTTCACTGAGGCTTGTAAGTTCTTTTAGGATGATCTATATTTGTTTAAATATTGCCTAAACCAAATCTTAAGGTGATGTGTGTCAGAAAATGAACATCAAAGTGTCATCTACTTCTATCATTCTCAGGGCTATGGTGGTCACCTTTCTTTTAAAAAGACCACGGCCAAAATTCTGTAGTGTGGCTTTTACTGGCCCACTATGTTCAAGGACACTCAATAAGTTTTGCAAAGCTTGTGAGCATTTTCAGAAATTGAGAGCATTGTCCCATCAAAATATGATGCATTTAAACTCCATTCTCATCATAGAAGCATTTACTTGCTAGGGCATCGATTTCATGGGACCACTCTCCCAATTCTTTAGAAATTTATATATTTTGCTCGCCATAGACTATGTCACTAGATGGGTCAAAGCGATTCCATGTCAGAATAATGATCATCAAGCGGTCATTAAATTCTTAAAAGAGAACATCCTTTCTCGGTTTAGAACGCCTCATCAGTGATGTGGGCTCACATTTTTATAACAAGCCATTCACGAACTTAAGGAAGAAATATGACATCTCTCACAAGGTAAGAACTCCATACCACCCACAAACAAGTGGGCCAGCTGAGATTTCTAATAGAAAAATTAAACACATCTTGGAAAAGACGGTTAAACCTGACCGTAAGGATTAGTCAATCTAATTGACTGATGCCTTATGGGCTTATCGTATCACATTTAAGACCCCTATTGGAATGTCTCCCTTTAGACTTGTCTATGGGAAGGCTTGCCACTTTTTTATGGAGTTGGAACGTAGAGCCTACTGGGCGATCAAAAATTTGAACTTCAATTTAGATAACGTTGGCTCGCTATATAAACTTTAGTTAAATGAACTCGAAGAAATCTAGAATGATGCATACGAGAACTCGATAATTTACAAGGATAGGATGAAGGTGTTTCATGACCAACATATTCTTCGAAAATCATTCACACCAGGTTAGAAAGTCCTCTTGTATAATTCTCATTTACATCTCTTTCTAGGCAAACTCTGATCTCGTTGGACTGGTCCTTTCACTGTTACTAATATTTATCCTCATGGGGCCATCAAGATACAAGATCTAAACAATGGCAAAGAATTCAAAGTGAATGGACATCGTTTAAGGCCATTTGTGGAGAAATTTAATTCAGAAGACATGTCCATACCTCTGACTAATCTTGTATATTAGGATTGATCTCCTAATCTGATGAAGGTATAGTTAGGTTTACTGCTTTCATGTTATGTTTAGGATAGTTTTCTTTATGCTGTTTAGGATAGTTTACTTTCCGTTGTTTTAGGATAGTTTACTTTTTGTTGGTTCAACTCTTGTGCTAGCCCATCTTCACACTGGAATCATTGGAAAAGCCCCAAAATTCCTTCTTCAGGTACTACCTTTCCATCACTTCCCTTTTTCCTTTCATTGCCTCTTTTGCATTACATGCTTATTTCTTTTACATTGAAGACAATGTGGATTTTTTGGTTGGGAATGAGGGATTACGTAACCTAATCAGTGTTTTTTCAGTATTGGGCAAAAATTTTAAAATTTTGAAAGTTTTCAATGTTTTAAGTTATAATCTGTTTTGGAAGCGTTGAATTGTGTACTTAAGATTGCTTTGGGTATGATAATATAGAGATTGATTTTGAATTACTGAAGTCTAATCATCTAAGTAACTTATCACTTAAGTTCTTACGTTCAATTGATCAAGAGGAAGTTTGAATATCATGTTAAATCACAAGACACATCCAATTTGTCTTTTGTAGGACATACTAGAATTTCTGATTATTAGTACGTAAATCATTGATAGATGGTGAGAATCGAGTCTGAAGAATTTTATGTACCTTAAAAGAAGAAAATAACTAGTTAAAAAATAGGAGATCGACAGAGAGGTCATGAAAAAGAACGAAAAGAATGAAAAATATGGAAATAAAAAAAATGAATAAAAACTGACCACTGATATAAAATTCAAAACTGGAAAAAGAAGGAAAAGGGGATAAGTTTAAAATCAGTACTTGAGTTTCAAACTGATCTTCAAGTGATGAGCATAGCTAACATGATGAATTGATAGTATCCGTATGGGAAGTGAATTGACTTTCACTGAGCACATTGAAAGCTTGATATACAACTTATGCTTCGACTTAGTGGATGAAGAACTTAGTTGAACGATTGCTTATGTAATTGAGCTCTAGGTTTTCAAAATATCACTTTCGTATCTTGATTTTACCCATTCTTCCTTGAATACACAAGAGATTGTTTCTGAAACAGATTTCTGACATTAAGCGTTGAGATTTATTTTTTGTATACTTTGCTCAGAACTAGCAAAATGTTGTTGGGAATTGTGTTGAGAGTCAAATATTGCATATTGGACCCCATTTATTACTTAGTTTTATGAACATGATAATGCTTAATGTTCTATTTTAATCATGTTTGTGCTGCAATGTAACACCCTGAAAATCGGGGGTCGTGTATAAACTCAACTCCCGAGTTCCAGACCGTCACTTATGCAACAAAAATGGTTATGATTCAATGTTGTCTGATTTAAAGCATTCACATGAGTAAAAGTATACCAAATCTGCAATTCATACTTCAGATCCAGTGATAAAAGCAAGCGGAAGACTAAACAAGATATATATCACTGTATGGAAAAACAAAGTAATCTCAACTGTCTCCAAAGTATGACTACATCTCTGAGTCTCATATACATGTACATAACAAAAGAATAATGTTCAAAAAGAAAAGTCCCACTGATGTCCCCTCGATCCAGGTCACCTACGGGAAGCCGTCATGATACTGCATATACGAGAACTCATCCTGGTCCTCGTCATCATCTAGCTCCACCTCCTGGATCTCATCGTCACCTGCAACTACAACAGGGTCTGGTGGGTGTTGCAAACACCATCCCGTAACGTGGGAATGAGTGATCAACTCAGTGGAATCATAGAGCAAAGATTAGCATGTTCACAATTCAGTCACGCGATAATAGTAAAGCAGTAAATCAGACAAGTCCTAATACTGTTGTTAATGCAAGATGATATGACGTGATGTATGCCCTCACCGACGATCACCCTCATACGGCAACATCTTACGACCGCGGCATGCCACACTCCCTAGAGTGCTCCACATCTTCCAGGCACATGCAATGCTATGGTGATATGATTACCAAGTTGTTATTAGTTCATTCAAACAGCAGGATTGGGAAACTAAGGTACCTCCCTTGTATCAATCCCAACACGGATCCTGTCTAGGGTCGTCACTCCTAGTAATCTCATACGATGTACATTTCGTAGGTCACTGCAAGGGCTGCCAGGGCTGTTGCTCGCACTCGTTACACCGCTCCCCCACCACCTTATCAATACAGGCCTACTGTACTCTACTGCACGGAAGGGTCGTCGCCTCCCGTGAACTCAGAATACGCTCGCGGTCACTACAAAGGGCTCGTCGCCTGATCAGTGTAGGCCGACAGCTAGAATATAGTGTCCCATACCACCATAATCTGCTCACGAGTCTAGGTGCTCACTGGTCACTACGGGGAGGTTTGTGGCCCCAGCGTAGGCCGACAGCTCGACCACGGTGTCCCATACCACCATGCCCGGCTCATGAGTCTTCGTGGATCAAGGTACCACGGTTAATAGGGTTTACAATGGTAAGTTCAGTACCCTAGGTTCAAGCAGTTATGATACATACATGGTGAACAAACATCGGCCAGTCGGGTTACTTGACGGGCTCGACTAGCGCGATCGCATATCGAATTGAACGACATGAAGTGCGTAAAACACTTCGCGTGGCCTAACCACTGCCGCCAACTCTCAACACGAATCACATTCATCGACGCGTCGTTCGTGACTATGACCAGTCAGCCACGAATTCGCTCGGTTACCGACTGCCTGGACTAAGTCAAGTCCCACACATCTATGGAATCACTATAAAAGTATTGGAATTGAAATACATCATGTGAGCATGTTAGCACATGTTATAACATTCAACTTAAGCAAATCTTCAAGGCATACTTCCCATGCATATTCAACTTAAGCAAATCCTCAAGCACATACATTCCATGCATGTAATGAAATCATGCATTTTGTCAACATGTAGAAAATCATTTAGGTCGGCATAATAATTGAAAAATCAATCACAAAGTATCAAATAACATCATTTAATTCAATACATACTAATACAAGCATTTATACAAACACATGCACTACACACTTAGGTCTACATATAGCATGTCGACCCAAAGTGTGCAACTAGGCGAATCTCTTCGCCAAACTAATTATGCACGCATTCCTAACTCCCTAATGCGACAACAAACCATGTCAATCACATCAGCAAAATATGAATGCAAACAGTACTTCCTACAAATGACTAAAATGCCCTAAATCTCATATTCTTCGTTAGCTTACGAAACGGGAAACGGAGAGCATTTTGTACATGTCAAACGGCGATGCCGTCAAGAATCTACTATTAAACGACATTGAAAGCATTGGGAACCGTCAATCCAAGCGTCTAAAATCCTCACCTAGTGTCTTGTAGACTCGGGAATTGAAGCGGAGTGTATATGCTTCGTCTACGGCGAGTAAGGAGCCTAATACATAAGATCCATAAGCTACATCGCCATGGAAACAAGAAAAACTCAAATCACCAACTATTTAGGGTTTTTTACTTACCTAGGATTGCGGTGGAATCGCCGGGAAAGCGGTAGAGAAGTGTCGCTTAAGCATGTGCAACACGTAGCACAAGTGGCGGGAAGAACTCTCCCACTCTCTCACAATCTCTCACTCTTTTTCTCTCTCCCAAGCTAGGGCTTCTCTCAAATTCGGATGGGAGAGAGGAGTGAGGGTTTCAACCCCTTTTATAGCCTAAAACATTCCCAAAATAGGCTTGGGAACAATGTTTACTTGGTGCCTAACCAAATCGGGGCCGTTTCGGTCCAAAAGGGCATTTCTGGAGGTCCCCAGGCCAAATGCGGTCGGACTTAAGCTCATGCATACTAGATCTAGCATACATCCAGTTTTCAGACCGGTTGGGTTCCCAGATCGCACGTGGCGGCCCAGTTTCAGTTTAACGGTCACCGCATCAAGATCAGGCCTATAAGTCCCGTGATATATAATAGATATTTTTCCTGATCCAAGGGTGTAATTTGGCTGTATTCTGACGGTCAGAATGCTTAATACTGATGCGTCAAATTTGTGTGCCAGATTTGAATTTGAAATTCCAACTATGTCCCTATTCACACTCTCTTCGGTCCGGGCTCAATGAAATAGCCTGTAATCATCGGTTTGACTTGATTTTTGGAATGAGTGTCAAGCCCAGCTAGACGGTCCTAACGGTCTAAGATAGGAGGTATCGGACTTTCAACGTGCGGTCTAGATCCAATACAAAGATTCAAAGTGGTCCAGAGAACAAACCGGCTTAGAGTTTGATCCGAGGCTTTAGAGCATTATAGCACCCTTAGTTCCACTCGCTTCGGGCCTTGTAGAACGTATTTAAAGTGATCAGGGACCATTTCCCAGCTATTCTAACGTTGCACTAGCTAACCTAGTCAAATTTTCCAAAGGAATGAATTCTACGCAAATTCGGGTCGAGTTGGTACTCGAGCCCAAGGATGGATTTTTCACGGGTGTTACAATCTACCCCCCTTAACAAATAATTTCGTCCTCGAAATTTTGTACCTTTTCGTACTCCTCGAGAAGCTGTGGGTAGTTCTTTCTGATCTCGGCTTCTGTCTCCCAAGTAGCCTCCTCCTCAGTATGATGCGTCCATAGTACCTTCACAAGGGGAATCACCTTGCTACGCAGTACCTGCTCCTTCCGGTCTAAGATGCGTGTCGGTCGCAGGATATAAGTAACATCCTCTCCTAACTGCACCTGCTCCCATCTGATGATATGAGAAGGATCAGCAACGTACTTCTTCAGCATAGAAACATGAAATACGTTGTGGACGCTCGCGAGGGGCGTGGGTAAAGCCAATCGGTAAGCCACTGCTCCCACACGATCGAGGATCTGAAATGGACCAATGTATCGCGGTGCCAGCTTCCCCTTCTTTCCGAACCGAAGGACTCCCTTCATAGGGGAAACTCGCAAAAACACATGATCCCCGACTGTGAACTCTAGTGGTCTCCGTCTCGTATCGGCGTAGCTCTTCTGTCTGCTCTGCGCTGTAAGAAGCCGACGTCGAATAATATCAATCTTCTCTGACGTCGCCTGCACCAACTCTGGGCCAATCAAGCTGCGCTCACCGACCTCTAACCAGCAATGCGGTGCGCGACAAGGTCGCCCATACAGCGCCTCATAAGGTGCCATGCCGATACTCGCCTGGAAGCTATTGTTGTATGCAAACTCCGCATATGCAAGACAGTCATCCCAACTGTCCTTGAAGTCCAATGCGCAAGCTCGCAACATGTCCTCCAGGATCTGGTTCACTCGCTCTGTCTGTCCGTCCGTCTGTGGGTGGAAGGCAGTACTGAACTTCAACTTCACACCCATAGCCTCCTGAATGCGAGTCCAGAAAATAGAAGTGAACCGCGTGTCTCTGTCCGACACGATCTCCAACGGAACTCCATGCAGACGCACGATCTCTCTAATATACAATCTAGCCAGCTCGTCTGCAGAGTTCGTAACTCTGATCGGTAGGAAGTGCGCCGACTTCGTCAATCGGTCGACGATCACCCAAATAGAATCATGCCCCTTCCTCGTCTTCGGCAACCCAGAAATGAAGTCCATGGAAATGAAATCCCATTTCCATTCTGCAATCGGCATAGGCTGCAAAAGTCCAGGTGGTCGGCGATGCTCTGCCTTCACCTGTTGACAAGTGAGACAACGGGACACGAACTCAGCAATGTGGGTCTTCATACCTTCCCACCAGTACGTCCTCTTCACGTCACGATACATCTTCGTGCTGCCAGGATGCATCGCGAGTCTAGTAGAATGCGCAGCCTCGAGAATCTCTCGTCTCAAGTCAGGGACATCAGGAACGCATAGGCGGCCACGGTAACGTAAACCCCCATCCATGCCAACTCGCCAGTCGGCGTCATCATCATCACTGGCCTGCTCTCGAAGCTCAGTAAGATGCGCGTCGTCCCTCTGCGCCTCGATGACACGGTCATCGATCGGGGATCGCACCTGAACATGTGCGATGAACTCAAATGGCTCCTCTACGGTGAGTTTCTGCTCAAAGTCTCGCAAAAACTCAACCATATCCCACTCGGCAACCATCAGCGGAGCCGCAAACTCTATCGCCTTCTTGCGGCTCAACGCATCAGCCACAAGGTTCGCCTTCCCAGGATGGTAAGAGACTTCAAACTTGAAGTCCTTCAGCGTCTCCATCCATCGCCGCTGCCTCATATTCAAGTCCCGCTGTGTGAATATGTACTTGAGGCTCTTGTGGTCGCAAAAGAGCTCGAACTCCTCTCCATAGAGGTAATGTCTCCAGAGTCTCAGTGCGAATATCACGGCTGCCAACTCCAGGTCGTGTGTAGGGTAATTCTCCTCGTGCTTCCTTAATTGTCTCGAGGCATACGAAATTACCCTGTCCCTCTGCATAAGGACACAACCCAAACCAACGCTAGACGCGTCAGTGTATATAGTGTATTTAACCCCTTGCTCTGGCAATACTAGCACAGGGGCGGACGTGAGTCTATCCTTCAGCTCCTGAAAAGCTGACTCCGCCTTATCATTCCAGGCGAACTTCACGTCCTTCCGTGTCAACTGAGATAAGGGTCTCGCGATCTTCGAGAAATCCTGAATGAAGCGCCGATAGTAGCCAGCGAGACCCAAGAAACTCCTCACCTCAGTGACAGAACCAGGCTGCTCCCAGTCCTGCACCGCAGCTACCTTAGACAGGTCAACTGCCATGCCATCCTTGGACACCACGTGTCCCAGAAACTTCACCTCCTGCTTCTAGAAGTCGCACTTCTTATACTGTGCGAACAACTGATGCTGTCTGAGCGTATCAAGGACCAAACGCAAGTGCTCCTCATGCTCCTCTCGACTCCTAGAGTATACCAAAATGTCGTCGATGAAGACAACGACGAATCGATAGAGGAAAGGCCGCAATACCCGGTTCATCAGATCCATGAACACGGCCGGTGCGTTCGTGAGACCGAACGACATCACGAGGAACTCGTAGTGACCAAAACTGGTCCTGAACGCTGTCTTCTGCACGTCCTCATCTCTGACGCGCAGCTGATGATATCCTGACTGAAGGTCAATCTTCGAGAAGTACTGCGCTCCTCTCAACTGATCAAACAAGTCATCGATCCTGGGCAAAGGGTACTTGTTCTTCACTGTGAGTTGGTTCAGCCTGCGATAATCAATACACAATCGCAGCGAACCATCCTTCTTCTTCACGAACAAGACCGGTGCTCCCCAAGGAGATACGCTAGGCCGTATAAGGCCAAGCTCTAGTAGACCATCAATCTGCGTCCTCAACTCCTCCATCTCACATGGTGCCATGCGATACGTCGGCAGTGAGACGGGTGTAGAACCAGGAATCAGATCGATAGTGAAATCGATCTCACGTCGGGGTGGCAAACCAGGGATCTTCCTGAATAGATCCCCGAACTCAGAAACAACTGGCGTCTGCTCAAGTACCTGGGCACCAGCGTCGCGCAACAGGGTGGCGTAGCTAAGAATGCGGAAAGGAAGATTTACCCGCACTGAAAATGTGAAAGGCGTGCCCTCAGGCTCGTACACCGTCACCACACGAGCCTCGCAGTCAATCTCGGCTCTCGCTGCAGTCAACCAGTCCATGCCAAGGATGACGTCGAGATATACGAGCGAGGGATCGACGACCAAATCAAGAGTCATCGTCCTGCCTCCCAGATCAAGTAAACAACCCTCACACATCTGGGTGACATCCGAATAATCTCCATGAGCTGCAAGGACTCGCACGCTATCCATAGTGATAGTCTGCAACCCAAGACGTCTGACTACGGCACGCGATATCAAGGAAATCGTGGAACCAGTGTCCACCATGACAAGAACGGGAGTACCTCCGATATGGCCCGTGACCTCGAAGGCTGAATGCTGGAAAGTCGGCGTCGTAGCTGCCTCAGCGGTCAGTGCATGAACTCGAGCCTGCTGTGGCCGGTTCGGCCGCTGTGTCAAGGGCCGTGGGGGCTGTCGAATCTGCGATACTGTGGGTCTGAAAGAGGACTGCGCAGGAGCTGACCGTATAGGCAGTGCTGATATCGCCTGTGGACGTACGCGATCAATCTTCTGCGGCGGCGAGAACCCACTGTCCCGCATCCTCGCAAAGCAACTCGGCGCTAGGTGGCCCGTCCTCCCACAGTATGTGCATGATAGATCAGGGCGCCGAAATGGTCCTACTGGCGCCGTGGTCCTGGTAGGAGGATCAATGCGAGGCCTCTTGCCCGCGAAGGGCCTATCTGGCAACTCCGATCGCGGCCTAGAAGTAGTCGGGCCTCGTGATCGCGCAAGTCGATCCACGTCCTGCTCTGCCCGCATGGACATGTGAACCAACTCCGCATAGGAGGAGAAACTGATGCAGCACATCTTCGACCGAATATCCGGTCGCAAGCCCTCCAAAAAGCGCCGTATGCGCATCTGCTCGTCAGCTAGAATCGTCGGGACGTACCTGCCCAACTCTGTGAACCGATGCTCATACTCGGTGACCGTCATCGCTGCCTGCCTGAGACGGAGAAACTCATTCTCCCTCTCGTGTCTGTAGGTCTGAGGATAATACTTCTCATGGAAGCGAAACTCGAATGCTGCCCATGTCCATACGAAGTCTGCGGTAACAGTCCGCAATACACTATCCCACCACATACTGGCCTCTCTCTCAAACTGGAAGGTAGCCAGCTCTACCTGCTCTGCCTCAGTACAGTGCAACATGCGCAGAATCTTCGACACTCGGTCGAGCCAAAACTCAGCCTCCTCGGGTCTGTGAGGACCCGTGAAGGTAGGAGGCCGCAAGCGCTGAAATCGCTCCAGAAGGCCCCGTGTGTCGGCAGGGTTCCCCGCAGGGAAAGCAGGCTGCGCAGGAAGTGCTATGCCCTCATCCTGGGCGTAAGTATAGGCATCCTCAGCTGGATGCGCAGGTGGTGTAGGCGGAGTAGATGCAGTCGCACCCCCACCCTGGGCTAAAGTCCCGACTATGGTAGTCAATAGCTGCTGCTGCTGTAGCATCATAGCCATCATCTGCTCGAATCTATCAGGTGGTGGAGCAGGCTGTGGTGGATGAGGTGCGGAAGTAGATGCGCGCTGTGGCTCTCTAACTGATGGTGTAAATGGCGGTGGTCCATCTGTAGGACCAGTAGCAGGCTGAGACGATCGAACAGTCTCAGGAATCGGGCCCACAGCAGGGTCCGGACGAGTGCCAGACTGAGAAGGAGCCTGATCCATCTGCTCTAACAATGAAAGCCGAACCGCGCTCCTCGTAGTCTTAGGTGGCATTCCCTATATTCAAAATAGGGCGCAACCTTGTCAGTCTCAATTGCACAAATACACCACAATCATTCACTAAAGAGTCAAGGCATTCCATGCACTTCAATTAATCAAAATTGTCACAATACAAGGGATATATCCTTACAAGCCTCATGACTAGAATGACATGGAAATTAAGACAGTTAAGCAACAGCGACAAAAGCAAGGCACTAGCCCTAATAGGCTTTACACACATGAAACAGAAAATAGCTAACTACTCATAACAACATCAAAGATCGCGTTGCTAGTCGGAGTCTGGCGACGGAGGAGGAGCACCCTTATCCTGTAAGCAACACAGGATTGCCTTCAAGGTGCGAGTCACCTTGCCAAATTTCTTCTTCGTAACGGCCTTGGCATCAGCGACCTCTGCTCGAAGTTCTTGGACTTCCCTTCGCAAAGCGGTCTGACTCTCCTCCATCCGAGCAATGCGATCGTCAATAGTAGTCTGCGCAGAAGGAGGAGGGCTCTCGTCAGTATCCTGAGCCTCCTCTTCTGCTTCTTCCTGAGTCTCTTCCTGAACCTCTGCACTAGGTTCTCCTTCGCTTTGATCTTCCTCTTCATCAAAGTCATCCCCACTATCTCTTTCAAGTTGATTTTCACGATATTGCGACCCAATCTTCATCTTAATCATTGTCGACTCATCGATGGTGTGAATCGATACTGGCAATTCGGGTCCAAGTCTATAGGCAAACTCAAGCGCAATTCTGCAAATGAGTCGGCCAAAGGGAAGGGATTCGGATGTTCTTCTCGACCTGGCTATGAGAACTATCTGCCGTAAGATGAAAGTGGCCATACATACGTTCTCTCCCTGAGCCACCAGAAATAAGAAATCGACCATAAGACGTGTACATTCAATGCGGTTCGTCGACCTAGGATAAACATTGAACGTGCAGATGTGATGCAGCAGACGCAAATCCTCAGACATGTACGTCACCTTGAGGCTATTATTAGGCTGCCATGGAACCAACTTACCGCACAGAAACCTGGTGCGGCGATCTCGTTCACGTCTAGTCCTCAAATTCTTCTCACTTGGATGTACATCACCTAGAGGCACGTTGAGAAGTCGCGCAACCAACTGGACGTCGATCGTAGCCATCCGATCTCTACCAAAAGGGATTTTGAACTGCAAGGGCTCCAAGGTAGGACTCTGGATGCTAGCATAGAAGGCACGAACAGTGCTCACATTAGCACGAGCACGAGCTTCAAAGATCGGTCCCCAGTGCGCAGCTTCAATGCGTTCGAACAACAGATACTCGCCGAACAATCGCCCATCAACGTCCGCCTCAAATAACACTCTACGATCAGTGTATTCACCATGAGACATCTCTGACAGAATGGTTCGTCCAAGGTGTGCATGGGGATCCAAATCGCGCTTTGTACGGCACTCCAGGACTGCAGCTGGACCTGCGGCGGCGCTTGAACCTGCGGCACCACCCCGCGGTCTTCTTGATTGAGCAGGGCGGCTCGGCCCAGCCTCGTCTGTTGCAGTTTTCCTCTTACCCATCAAAGACAGGATGGATGAGAGTGACAAAAGACCCAAAATAGCTTCCACGAAAGCCATGGAAAACGCCGAAAATGCGAAGAAATGGCTGCCCAATCTGACAAAAGGAAATCTAGGCGTCGTAGAGGGATGCTTCAAGCTTCCCAAGGCTGTAGTTTCAGGGAAAAATAAGAACAAAAAGATGGAATGGAGCTGCTCACGATTTCGACACTATTTGGGGGATTTTAGAGCTCCAAATGGGAAAATCTTCAAGGAAAGGGGCTGCCGACACCCAATAATCAATGGGTGGTGGTCGGTTTTGGCCAAGGAAGGGTTTAGGAGGGGTTTGGGTCGCCGGGGTTTGGAATGGAGCGCTGAAAATCAAATCTAGGGCATGCAAGGGGGCTGTTTGTGAAGGAGAGGGGTGTTTTAGGGGTTTTCGTGGGATGGGAGGTACCTAGGGGTGTTGTGGGAGACATATAAGTGGGTGCGCCCAAAGGGCAGCACCGTCCGAGGTGGCCGGCCGGCGATGCATCGCCCGGCCGGCGATGGCATCGCCGGCCAACCTCCAGGTTGGCCAGCGGGACCCCATGGGTCTGGTCCCCCATGGTCCCAGGGTCCCAAAAAGTCTGGTCCCACCCCTTAGTTCATAGTATTTTGGTCCCTATGAGCCCAAACATGTTTTTGGGGCTTTCCGGGTCCACATCGCAGTCCCGAATACCAAACCATATGATGCAGAATATGGATTTGGGGTAGAAGGATCCAGTACATCTTTCTAGCTCCTTAGTTGCTAAAGAAAGTGAAGTTAGAATGGCCTTATGGCCATTTTTCATGAAATTTTTACTATTCACTGTAAAATTTGGTGAATGTACTAATTTGTGTTATTTTCACATTAGGTTTGATGCCTAACATGAAATGGATAAGAAAGAACTGAAGGTTGAAGTGTTTAGAGAAGGAATTTTGAGAATTTTTGGCAAAACGGGGTTTTTAAGCCCTGGCGATTGATTACTGGAGTCGTGGTCATTCCACGGCCCAAAGATTCACTTTTGCGGTTTAAAACCGCTCATAGGACGTCTCCACCCGACTTCCTACAGCTTAGAAGTGATTCGGGTCGCTTTACGCGACCCGAGATGCGTTACAGACTCGATCTTGCGATCGATCCTTATGGACTTCGCCTATCGGCGAATCTGTGATCCTAGAAGTGTTTCTAGACCCTTCTCGCACCCACCTAAGTCAAAAGAAGCGACAGCGTACGTCGCAAGACCATAACCCAGGCCCAGTATACTCTCATTCATGCTCTGATACCAACTTGTAACACCCTGAAAATCGGGGGTCGTGTATAAACTCAACTCCCGAGTTCCAGACCGTCACTTATGCAACAAAAATGGTTATGATTCAATGTTGTCTGATTTAAAGCATTCACATGAGTAAAAGTATACCAAATCTGCAATTCATACTTTAGATCCAGTGATAAAAGCAAGCGGAAGACTAAACAAGATATATATCACTGTATGGAAAAACAAAGTAATCTCAACTGTCTCCAAAGTATGACTACATCTCTGAGTCTCATATACATGTACATAACAAAAGAATAATGTTCAAAAAGAAAAGTCCCACTGATGTCCCCTCGATCCAGGTCACCTACGGGAAGCCGTCATGATACTGCATATACGAGAACTCATCCTGGTCCTCGTCATCATCTAGCTCCACCTCCTGGATCTCATCGTCACCTGCAACTACAACAGGGTCTGGTGGGTGTTGCAAACACCATCCCGTAACGTGGGAATGAGTGATCAACTCAGTGGAATCATAGAGCAAAGATTAGCATGTTCACAATTCAGTCACGCGATAATAGTAAAGCAGTAAATCAGACAAGTCCTAATACTGTTGTTAATGCAAGATGATATGACGTGATGTATGCCCTCACCGACGATCACCCTCATACGGCAACATCTTACGACCGCGGCATGCCACACTCCCTAGAGTGCTCCACATCTTCCAGGCACATGCAATGCTATGGTGATATGATTACCAAGTTGTTATTAGTCCATTCAAACAGCAGGATTGGGAAACTAAGGTACCTCCCTTGTATCAATCCCAACACGGATCCTGTCTAGGGTCGTCACTCCTAGTAATCTCATACGATGTACATTTCGTAGGTCACTGCAAGGGCTGCCAGGGCTGTTGCTCGCACTCGTTGCACCGCTCCCCCATCACCTTATCAATACAGGCCTACTGTACTCTACTGCACGGAAGGGTCGTCGCCTCCCGTGAACTCAGAATACGCTCGCGGTCACTACAAAGGGCTCGTCGCCTGATCAGTGTAGGCCGACAGCTAGAATATAGTGTCCCATACCACCATAATCTGCTCACGAGTCTAGGTGCTCACTGGTCACTACGGGGAGGTTTGTGGCCCCAGCGTAGGCCGACAGCTCGACCACGGTGTCCCATACCACCATGCCCGGCTCATGAGTCTTCGTGGATCAAGGTACCACGGTTAATAGGGTTTACAATGGTAAGTTCAGTACCCTAGGTTCAAGCAGTTATGATACATACATGGTGAACAAACATCGGCCAGTCGGGTTACTTGACGGGCTCGACTAGCGCGATCGCATATCGAATTGAACGACATGAAGTGCGTAAAACACTTCGCGTGGCCTAACCACTGCCGCCAACTCTCAACACGAATCACATTCATCGACGCGTCGTTCGTGACTATGACCAGTCAGCCACGAATTCGCTCGGTTACCGACTGCCTGGACTAAGTCAAGTCCCACACATCTATGGAATCACTATAAAAGTATTGGAATTGAAATACATCATGTGAGCATGTTAGCACATGTTATAACATTCAACTTAAGCAAATCTTCAAGGCATACTTCCCATGCATATTCAACTTAAGCAAATCCTCAAGCACATACATTCCATGCATGTAATGAAATCATGCATTTTGTCAACATGTAGAAAATCATTTAGGTCGGCATAATAATTGAAAAATCAATCACAAAGTATCAAATAACATCATTTAATTCAATACATACTAATACAAGCATTTATACAAACACATGCACTACACACTTAGGTCTACATATAGCATGTCGACCCAAAGTGTGCAACTAGGCGAATCTCTTCGCCAAACTAATTATGCACGCATTCCTAACTCCCTAATGCGACAACAAACCATGTCAATCACATCAGCAAAATATGAATGCAAACAGTACTTCCTACAAATGACTAAAATGCCCTAAATCTCATATTCTTCGTTAGCTTACGAAACGGGAAACGGAGAGCATTTTGTACATGTCAAACGGCGATGCCGTTAAGAATCTACTATTAAACGACATTGAAAGCATTGGGAACCGTCAATCCAAGCGTCTAAAATCCTCACCTAGTGTCTTGTAGACTCGGGAATTGAAGCGGAGTGTATATGCTTCGTCTACGGCGAGTAAGGAGCCTAATACATAAGATCCATAAGCTACATCGCCATGGAAACAAGAAAAACTCAAATCACCAACTATTTAGGGTTTTTTACTTACCTAGGATTGTGGTGGAATCGCCGGGAAAGCGGTAGAGAAGTGTCGCTTAAGCATGTGCAACACGTAGCACAAGTGGCGGGAAGAACTCTCCCACTCTCTCACAATCTCTCACTCTTTTTCTCTCTCCCAAGCTAGGGCTTCTCTCAAATTCGGATGGGAGAGAGGAGTGAGGGTTTCAACCCCTTTTATAGCCTAAAACATTCCCAAAATAGGCTTGGGAACAATGTTTACTTGGTGCCTAACCAAATCGGGGCCGTTTCGGTCCAAAAGGGCATTTCTGGAGGTCCCCAGGCCAAATGCGGTCGGACTTAAGCTCATGCATACTAGATCTAGCATACATCCAGTTTTCAGACCGGTTGGGTTCCCAGATCGCACGTGGCGGCCCAGTTTCAGTTTAACGGTCACCGCATCAAGATCAGGCCTATAAGTCCCGTGATATATAATAGATATTTTTCCTGATCCAAGGGTGTAATTTGGCTGTATTCTGACGGTCAGAATGCTTAATACTGATGCGTCAAATTTGTGTGCCAGATTTGAATTTGAAATTCCAACTATGTCCCTATTCACACTCTCTTCGGTCCGGGCTCAATGAAATAGCCTGTAATCATCGGTTTGACTTGATTTTTGGAATGAGTGTCAAGCCCAGCTAGACGGTCCTAACGGTCTAAGATAGGAGGTATCGGACTTTCAACGTGCGGTCTAGATCCAATACAAAGATTCAAAGTGGTCCAGAGAACAAACCGGCTTAGAGTTTGATCCGAGGCTTTAGAGCATTATAGCACCCTTAGTTCCACTCGCTTCGGGCCTTGTAGAACGTATTTAAAGTGATCAGGGACCATTTCCCAGCTATTCTAACGTTGCACTAGCTAACCTAGTCAAATTTTCCAAAGGAATGAATTCTACGCAAATTCGGGTCGAGTTGGTACTCGAGCCCAAGGATGGATTTTTCACGGGTGTTACATGCAAGGTGAATTTAAGAGCTTGGATTGAAAAGGATGCTAAAAGCATAAATTTAATGCTCAAGAATCACCAAGGACAACGATAGATCTAATGAGACCAAAAATGAAGAATGCACATGCCAAAGATCTAAGAAAACCAAGTGAGGAAGGAGCATTAAAGACTCGGAGAGGAGAAAAGAAACCCTAAAAATTGGCATCCTTCGACTAGTCCAAGCCCATACTCGACTAGTCGAAGGAGCCTACTCGACTGGTCGAAGGAACTTTGACTCAAACTCCATCGACCAGATCTTCTAAATTCTCATCATCCTCGACCAGATGAAGGTGACCCTTGACTGGTCGAGGATGGTCCACGAACAGTCGAGAGTTACGTAAATCTTACACGGACTGCGTAAATTTGAGACGGTTTCTAGAAATTTTCAACTCAATGTAAAAGGAGGTGATACAAAACTATAAATAGGGGTCCCTAGGGCATCCCTAAGCATCATCTAAGGTTTGAGGAGTGGAACCAAAGTGTGGAGAAGCCATCGCTAAGAGTTTTTCTTTCCTTTCCTTAGTTGTTTTTATACTTTTCCTATGAGTTTCTAGTTCAATCGTGTCTATGGTTGGCTAAACCTCTTAGTGGTGAAGCTTGTAGTGTGATTGAGATGTTTTCTTTATTTTGATTCATATTTTATTGAACTCTCTTGGATTCTAGTTTGATTATGAAGGAATATTTTTAGTTTTTAATGGTTTGTTGTGACTCAAATTACAATTGATCTGCGATAGCTTGAGATATCTTCTTTTCCTGAATTGAGATTGTGAAATTAGGAGATCATGTTGTTCACCATCGTCCCTTGAGCATGGTAAGATGATGAAATCCTTCCTAACCTTCATGATTCTCTTATGATTGGTTTGTGTGATTGGTAGATCTTGTTATTTTCCTTGTCTCATGGGCATGGTGAAAGTGCACCTACTACGTGCCCTTGTTTGTCAATTACGTTATAAGTTGAGTCAGTCGGACAACAGCTCCTAATAAGAAGATCAAGTCAAGCGTCTGCCTCAAATGGATGTGTGGAAGCTCACCAAAAGGTAAATCATAGCCTCACATCCCATGTCCCAAAACTCCAGGTGATTAAACCTTTAAAAAAATTAGAACATCTTAGGGTTTCAGTGTAAGAAAGCTTTTTATCAAAAAAGAAAATCAGTAAAGTTTTTCTTACACAGTCGATTATATCGATTACCCCTTCGATATGATCGACCAGCTCTGTCGATGTCCTCGGCATCTCAATCGATACAATCGAGAGAGGACAGAAAGCGTCCAACAATCAAAACAATCATTTGGACGATTAATCGATATATCGACTTGAGAGTCGATATCATCGATATTTGAATATCGATCATATCTGAAGAGGATCGATATAATCGACAGACTGCTTTTCGGTGCCCCTATTTTTTTTTAAAAAAACTAACATATGCTTCGATATATCGATGTCTGTTCGATACAATCTGAACTCAAATATTGATCATATCGGAAGTCAGTCGATCATATCGATTGTGGGCGCATATTCTCACCAGCATGAATTTCAGGTTGTTGTTTTATGATGATCGGGGTGCCAGCCGATAAATTGATATTCATATATCGATTATATTGAGACCTAGTCGATTGGATCGAGTCAGGACATAAATCGTCCAGCAAGCTTATAGGTAAATCTATACGATTTATCGATCCCATCGACAAGGTCTCCGATATGATTGATGTACAAATTCCGATGACATCGACTGCTTTCTCGATCATATCTGTAGAACCTAAAATTCTTCAAGGCTTCTCTCATATTTTTCACCTGTCGATAGATCGAACCATCACTCGATTTAATCGGAGTTCAAAATCTGATAACATCGATGTGTGTCTCAATCCCATCGACCAGTTGGCGAAAGGTTTCCAAAAGTGAAATGACAATTGAGTTTTTATCATTGAGAGGTCTGCCGATACAATCGAGAGTATACGCTCGATCATATCGACGACTTCTCGATGATATCGAACTCTATCATAAATATGACCGTTTATATCCGTTGGAACCTTTTGCCTATAAATAGAGAGAGTTGTCTTCATTGCTAGTAGAGAAAGTAGAGAGTGCTTTTATGAGTTTTAACCTTCCTATCATTTACCTTAAGCCCTTTCTCTCTAGAAGTTCATCCTCCAATCCACCCTCATCATTGATATTTCATAGAGTGGATTGGGGAATGAACTTTCACATTCAAGGATCCTTCAGCTACTACTTTAATGACATATCATTAAGCTGGGATGCCTTGAATGCATAGATGATGGGAACCACTCTATCTTCTTTATAGGAAAATCTTTAAAATGGTATTCCATCATAACCTTGACCCAACCTAAGTCCAGTATAGATACATCTTTGTGCTGTGGATTAAGGGAGCCGAAGACTCTTCATCAACAAGTAGAAGGTCTTCATCACTGCACTGAAAGGGACTCATCAACTTATCTGTAAGTACTAAGAGTCCAGAGGACACTTGTGATCATTCCTTTTTAGGATCGGGAGTGTACGTGCGGGGTGCGTTGTGTAGACCCTTCCTCTGTGGAGAGCATAAACATCTGGTTAGGAGTACTCTAGCAAAACTCCAGGGTTAGAGGTGAACCGAGTAGAAACCTTTGGGTGCGTTGTGTGGACCCTTGTCCTGTGTGGGCATAAACATCTGGTTAGGAGTATGCCCGTAAAACTCCAGGGTTTGAGCTGAACCGAGTAAAAACCTCTGTAAAGGTTGAAGGTGAACCTGATTTAAAACCTTAGGTTTGAGGTGAACCATGGAAAACCTCCTTAGTGAAATTCGGTCACTCAAGGGTTGAGTGTGGAAGCCGGGAGTGGAGTAGACAAGTCATCGAACCACTATAAAATGACTGTGTTTGAGATTGATGTTGTCTTACATTTATGTGATTACCTTACAAGTCCTTATATATGATCACATCTTATGCACACAAAGTCATATCCATCACAATATCATCTATAAACTGTTTGTCTTTTAAATAGTTTGTGATTGGATCCTCTACCAGGCTTGGAAGCCAGTAGAGTTAATTTTCAGTAATCCTAATCTGTACTCTGTAATAGGATTAGTGTGATAAGGATTTTTAATAATTCATAAAAACTTTAAAAAGTCCTATTCACCCCCCTCTAGGATATATTGACATATCTCTACTTCAACTTAAGCAGTCTTCACCGCTATTTCACATAGTTAGGTGATGGAATCACTTCCAAATCCTCACAACTCTCATCCATTGATGATTAGGTCCATGAGAAGTTCAGAGATCTGACAGATCTCTTTGTCCTTGAATCAAGCAAGGTATCATCCTGAGAACCTACAAGTGGATCCTTGGAAACCCTAATTTTTCACCTTTGAATTTATTAATTTTTTCATTAAATCTCTCATAATTACTCTCAAATATTCTAGATTTAGGTTTACATCTTCTTATAGTTCTAGTTCTAGTTGCTTTTCAGAATTACTCACGAGACTAGTCCCTATGGATTCGAACTTGGTCTCACCGAGATTATTACTACATCACGACCCTACACTTAGCGTTGTGAACAAGTTTTTAACACCATTACCCCAAGTTAATGTGGAAGAATTGTGTTGAGGGTCAAATATTGCATATGGGACCCCATTTATTACTTGATTTTATGAACATGATAATGCTTAATGTTCTATTTTAATCATGTTTGTGTTACAAGGTGAATTTAAGAGCTTGAATTGAAAATGATGCAAAAAGGATAGATTTAGCGCTCAAGAATAGCCAAGGGCAAGGATGGATCTGATGAGACCAAGAATGAAGAATTCACATGTTAAAGATCTAAGAAAGTCAAGTGAGGAAGGAGGAGCATTGAAGACTTGAAGAGGAGAAAAGAAACCCAAAAAGTCGGCATCCTTTAACTAGTTTGAGCCCATGCTCGATCAATCAAAGGAGCCTGCTCAACCGCTCAAAGGAACTTCGACTCGAACTCCAGTGACCAAATCTTCTAAATTTCCATCATCCTTGACTAGTCGAAGATGGTCCACAACCCGTTAAAGGTGACCCTCGATCGATCGAGGATGGTCCATGACCAGTTAAGGGTTACGCAAATCTTTCATGGACTGCGTAAATTTGAGATAGATTCTGAAAATTTCCAACTGAGTGCTAAAGGAGGTGATACAAAACTATAAATAGGGGTCCTAAGGGCATCCCTAAGCATCATTTAGGGTTTGAGGAGTGAAGAAAAAGTGTTAAGAAGCCGTCACCAAGTGTTTTTCTTCCCTTTCCTTAGTTGTTTTTATGTTTTTCTTATGAGTCTTTAGTTCAATCATGTCTATGGTTGGCTAAACCTCTTAGATAGGGCTAAGAGGTGAAGCTTATAGTGTGATTGGGATGTTTTCTTTGTTTTGATTCATATTTTATTAAACTCTATTTGATTCTAGTTCGGTTATGAAGGAATATTTTTCTTTTCCTAAATTGAGATTGTGAAATTAGGAGATCCTATTGTTCACCATCGTCCATTGGGCATGGTAGGATGATGGAATCCTTCCTAACCTTCACAATTCTCTTATGATTGGTTGTGTGATTGGCAGATCCTATCATTTGCCTTATCTTATAGGCATGGTTAGGTGATGAAATCAGTTTCAAATCCTCACAACTCTCATCCATTGATGATTAGGTCCATGAGAAGTTCAGAGATCTGACAAATCTCTTCACCCTTGAATCAAGCCAGGTAGCATCTTGAGAACCTACAAGTGGATCCTTGGAAACCCTAGTTTTCCACCTTTGAATTTATTAATTTTTTCATTAAATCTCTCACAATTACTCTCAAATATTCTAGATTTAGGTTTACATCTTCTTCTTGTTCTAGTTCTAGTTGCTTTCAGAATTACTCCCGAGATTAGTCCCTATGGATTTGACCTCCGTCTCACCGAGATTATTACTACATCGTGACCCTATGCTTGGGATTGTAAAAAATAACCCTCTCACTGGTGTACATACATGAAAATAATTAGAAAATATTTGCAACTATGTTTGCTTTACTTCTCAAGTTAAACTAGCCAATGTAAAAGAAGCTCTTATTGATGAAAATTGGATTTTTTCTATGCAAGATGAATTAAATCAGTTTATAAGTAATGATGTTTGGTATTTGGTTTCAAGAACATTTGATAAATACATAATTAGAACCAAATGGTCTTTAAGAACAAATCTGATGAATTGGGAAATATAATCTGAAACAAGGCTAGATTGGTTGTACAAGGGCACACTCGAATAAGAACTTATTATGATGAAACCTTTACTCCCGTAGCTCGCCTTAAATCTATCAGACTATATATATCCATTGCCTACTTTAAAAAGTTTAAGATATATCAAATTGATGTTAAAAATTCTTTTTATAAATGGTGATCTACATGAAGAAGTATATGTTGAATGACCTAAGGGCTTCGAGGACCCTAAACACTCTAATCATGTTTATCGTCTTAAAAAGGCACCTTATGGTTTGAAAAAGCTCCCAGGGAATGGTTTGAGAAGTTGACTAAGTTCTTACTCAATCACAATTTTGTTATGGAAAGTGTTGACAAAACCTTATTTGTCAAAAGCTATAATAAACGCATACTAATTGTACAAATATATGTTGAAGATATTATCTATGGTTCTATATGCACTAACCTATCTATTGAGTTTTTAGAGCTTATGAATTCTAAATTTGAGATAAGTATGGTGGGAAAGTTGAACTACTTTCTAGGTTTATATGTTAAACAACTAGAAGATGGTATCTTCATTTCTTAAACCAAATACACTTTAAGTCTGGTTAAGAAATTTAGATTAAAAAATGGTAAGAAATTCGATACTCTTATGAGTACGACTCTTAAGCTATCCAAATATGAAACAGATAAAAGTATAGAATGTTGATTATATCGCAGCATGATTGATAGACTCTTGCACTTAACTTCAAGTAGACTAGATATTGCATTCAGTGTAGGTATCTGTGCTAGATATCAATCCAATCCAAAAGAATCTCATCTTATTGATGTTAAGCACATTATTCGATATGTCATAAGTACTACTAATTTAGGCCTCTAGTATCCATATGATATAAATGTTCAATTAACTAAATATACAAATGCTGACTGGGCAGGGAACATCAATGATAGAAAGTCTACCGGTGGTGGATGTTTCTATGTTGGGAATTGTTTAGTTTCCTGGCATAGTAAGAAATAAAGTTTATTATCATTATCCATGACTGAGACTAAATATATCGCAGCTGGTAAAGCTTGTATCCAACTTGTTTGGATGAAAAGAATGCTTAATGATTACGGAATTATACAAGATATAATGATTTTGTATTGTGATAATTCTAGCGCAATTAATATTTCTAAAAATCCTATTCATCATTCTCATACTAAGCATATTGACATTCGTTATCACTACATTCAGGAATTGGTTGAAGATAAATGCATTTCTTTAGAATATATCCCGTTGGAAAATCAACTTGCTGACATTTTAACTAAACTGCTTGAAAGGAATAGATTTTCTAAATTAAAAATTGATATTGGTATGTGCAATTCAAATTAATTCAATTATATTTGTATGCTTTCTTCATATGTGTGTGTATGCACAAATACTTCTGAAAATTTTAAATAAAAAATTACTTTTTTTAGTGTCTCACGACGGGTCGAATACACACTCAACCAGTCGAGTCACGACAGGTCGAGCATGTACTCGACCGGTCGTGAAACCCAAGTAAGGTGTCTTAAAAGTGGGGAAATCACTTTTTTTTTCTCATCTCTTTATCATCCACATTTGGCTCTTTGATCTCTTGGAAACCCATCAATCTTTTATTGTTTTTCTCTATTACTTGAATTCAATGGATGTTCGGTCTAAGAAGAAAGTTACTCGTACTTCTTCTTCTAGGGCAACTCTTAGGGTGCGTAACCTACTGTCACCCGAGGAAGACCCGAAATATGTACAGAATCTTCATAACAAGGAAGTAATTGTTGAGCATATGATCAATGCTAATCATTTAGCTCATTTCCATCTTCTTCCCATCCTTACCACTGTAGGTTTGGAAAACATCTTGAATTGGGGCGGACCAGCATATCGCTCCATTGCATAAGGGATGTATGCTTCAATTAATGAACCGTCCCTCTATGATCTTACTTTCTCTTTTAATTTTAGAGAAGGGACATTCAAAGTAGATAAACATCTCATTTCGAGTTTATTAGACATAACAATTAATGAGGAAGGTAAACCTATACCAACCCTTGCTAATAGAATGTTTGAATCCAAGAAGTGTAAATTGACCTGCAAATTATTTCATTTTAAAGCGGAGTGGAGTCTAGGTAATGCGCTCCATGCTAATTAGATGTTACCAAAATACAGGGTTCTCCATCGCATCTTCATTGCCAATGTGTATCCTCATTTTGGGAACAAGGCTGAGTTGACATCGTTTATGGTTTGCATTCTTCATTTAGTTGTATCAAGCATACCCATTTGTCCTTCTTCATTGATTTGCTACATTATCATTCAATTTCGTCTCCATCCTGTCCATAGTTATATACTATTTGCCAATTTGATGATTACATTAGCTATTCAATATAATGTGGTCATGCCATCTGTTGAGGCACCAATAGCGGTTCTTCCTTTCAATAATTTTAATATTAACAAGATGAACTTGAAGTTCTTACCAGGCCAACGTGATGAGGAGGAAGTCGCGGTCGAAGAAGAAGACACTTTGCCTGGACACTACGATGAATGATATTTTTGAGGAGTTGGAATCTAATGATGAGGCGGACCCTGATTTTCAGCCATCTCAATTTGATGACTGTCTTCACTCACTGGAGGAGAAGGTGGCTGAGTTGAAAATGTCTCAGGACAATCTGAATGAGAGTAAAAAATCTTATATGAAGTACATGCATAAGTATTTTCATTGCATTACTAGGGGACTCTATCAGATTGAC
This sequence comes from Magnolia kwangsiensis, assembly GCA_037074715.1. NCBI lineage: Eukaryota > Viridiplantae > Streptophyta > Magnoliopsida > Magnoliales > Magnoliaceae > Magnolia > Magnolia kwangsiensis. The sequence goes on from CM073578.1 coordinate 80,457,904, forward strand.
CTGTCCATTTCACCTCCTTCAGGTTCTGTTTAGTTTTTTTTTTATCTACAATGGATTGGTATAATTTTAACTTTCATTTTCTCTAGGATTATATAACTTAATGTTAGATGACACTCTCTTTATGTTACTCTCTATCTGTTGCTCTTATATTTCACACTTAATTATATTTCTGATCTTGGATGTTTAATCATGTTACTTTTATTGTACTTCGTTTCTTTATGATTCTGTCTTCCTTTGTCAAGTTGTGATAAAAAGGGGGAGAGATTTGAGGTTTATGATCACATTTTTTTCTAATTTTTGGATTGTGTGGATTCTTAGATATATGTATATTTGCTAATACAAGTATTCTACACAATTCCAAGTTTAGATTGAGAGGGAGTGGATTGAGGGGGAGTATGTGGTGTGCTCATATTAAGAGAAAGTGTATTGTGTGAAGTTTGTATATTTGTTTGAATGTGTTTTATCATGAATTTGACAAAGGGAGAGATTGTAAGTGCTATGATGTGTAAAACACCATTTGTTGTCAAATTTTGATGAGACAAAACAATTCAAATGTGACTTGTTCATATGATGGAAAGTTCACCTTTAAGCTCAAGTATAATAAAAAGTTCACCTAGAAGATCACATGAAGTTGAAAAGTGCAAGATCGCATTAAGCTGGAAAGTGTAAGACCACATAAAGATGGTAAGTGCAAGATTTGAAGATCAAGTCTACTACAAGATTAAGTCTACCTCAAGATCAAAATCTACTTCATGATCAAGCTACTAAATCTACTTCAAATAGAAGATCTGAAGCTGGTGAAGATTTGAGTTCAATGTCCAATCTTTCAGGTACATATGACCCTATAAAGACCCTAGGTTTAGGTCCTTTCTTATGCATATTATCTGCAGGTTATTATATTTTGAATAGGGTTAAATTCGACTAGTCCTAGCCTATGTTCGACTAGTCCGGGCTTTAGTTCGACCAGTCCAGGAATTGCATCTACCAATCCTGGTTTCAAATTCAAATTTTGAGTTTTTCTTATAGAGCCACGACTAGTCGAGCACCCTGCTCAAATAGTCATGGACACTGACTCCACCAATCGTGGACCACTTGACTCAAAATCTAGTAACATTTTTGTGGGTCCCACGACCGGTCGTGGGCCATGCTTGACCAGTCAAGCATGCCACTTGACCAGTCGTAGGTCAGTTTTATCTGATCGTGCTAGAAAATTTGAAATTTAGTTAAACCTTAGACCGGTCGAAGGAACTGATGTTCAACCTATAAATAGAGGTCTTTTCTCATTCTAAATCATTCAAAAAAGCCACATAAAGATTCCACCTTGAGAGAAAAGTCATCGCCATTATTAAGCTATAGTCCAGTATTTTAAGATTCTTTATTAGCTTGTTTGTTTTTGTAATTCCTTGATCTCATTATTGTGAATCTGATTTTATTTTAAAGGGAGTTCGTAATCTACCTTTTCAGATCCAATGAATTCAAATAAGTAGCCCAAGGTTTGAGATAATTTAAAATCTATTTAGAACCTAGAATCCTTGATTATATTTGTTGGACATTAAACATCTACACATCAAGAAAAGTGATTCTATGAGCTACATCAAGAAACATCTTCAAACAAGAAGATAAGTAAAAAGGGTAAGCTATCAATCTTGGGGGGGGGGGGGGGGGGGGGGGGTGTGAATAGGACTATGCCAAATAAAAATTAAAAGCAGAATACAAATGTAAATTATAGAAATAAATAGTAACCTCAAATGCACTAGTCTTGAGAGGTTGATACAAACTTCATTCAAAGAACAACCTTACACCAAAAACCAAGGTTTATGGTAGGACAACCTGATGTCTTGAACTTAGTATGGATCAAAAACTCAAACTAATACCAAAGGAAAATAAAAGAAATCCAGCTATTACAACATTCACCACATGTACATGAAAATAAATTACAACATTCACCACATCACATACATCACCATCACCATCATCATCATTATCATCCAAACTCTGAGAATTATAGTGGTTCGATGTGTACACCAACTGTTCTTAGACAGTCACAACTACTCTACTCTCAATATTCACACCTATGGGATATTGACTTTCACTATGAAAGAAGGTTTTCTAAGGTTCACCTTAAAACCCTTACAATTGTGTTTTCAATGGGCTACCACAATTAAAAACTCCACACACTGAGATTTGCTGGCTATCTCAGTCAAAAGTAAAAAGAAAGATTTTTTGGCAATCTTACAAACCACAATATAATAAATGAAATATACTTATTTAAATATTTTTCTTCTTCGTTGTATCATGGTAGAACCACTTCTTTGTAGATGTACATGTTCAATGTTCAATGTTCAATCTCACAAATGAAAGGGTTCTAAGTCTAAATGAATTTTAATTTAAAATCGACCTTAGGCTAGATTGATTCAATTTCTTGGATCTTAAAAGGGTAAAGTAAAATTTCATTTCTAATAAGTACAATTGAATAACAAGGGATCAAGAAATTTAAAATCAAACAGCTATAAAATAATCTTAAATTATTGAGCAATAGCTTCACAATAGTGGGGACTTAATTCTCAGAGAGGAGGCTTGATTTAGTTTAGAATGAATATCAAATGCTGAGAAAAGTCCTTTATTTATAGGGTGAAATTTGGCTCCCTGGACTAGTCTAAGGTCTGCCTCGACTGGTCATGGCAGTAACCAATTTTTAATTTTTTTGTCACGATCAGATAAACTCGCCACTCGACTGGTCGAGTGGGGCTCATATAGCTTACTGGACTTTGAGTCGATCCCTGCTCGACTGGTTAAGCCAGTCTCCAAGACCAGTCGATTAGGGTGCTCGACTAGTCGAAGAACCACCAGAGTTAACCAAAAATTTGAGTTAATTTCTAGACAGGTCAAGAAAAATCCTGGACTGGTCAGCCAAAGCCTGGACTAGTCGAAGCAAGACTAGGACTAGTCGAAGTAAGGTCCAAATAGAGTACCATGACCTAAATTCTATATCTAATTTGTATGACCTATCCCTATGGTCTTTCTAGGGTCATGTATACCTTAAATGTGAGCATTGAACTTGTCAATTCGGTCGCTTCAGTAGATAGTATACTTGAGGTACTTTGAAGCTTTATCTTGTATACTCTACACTTTGAAGCTTGAAACTTGTGTACTTGATCTTGAGCTTATAAACTTGAACTTGATCTTGTGTACTTGATCATGAACTTGATCATGTAATGCACTTGGACTTGAACTAGTATTTGAAGTCACACTTACACTCGGTTTTGTGCATGAACTTGATTGTGTTTTTGTAGTTGAATATGCACTTTGATTTGAAGTAGTAGTAGCACTTTGATGTTGATGTAAATGACTTGAAACTCATCTTCGATTGAAGATGAACTTTCCATCTATTGAACTTGAAGGTTACCTTTCCATCTATCAAACAAGTCAATCACTCTCAAGTGGTTTGTCACTACAAAATTTGACAACATAGGGTGCTAGATCTAAAACATAGGACTTACAATAAGTATTTTATTTATTTGTAATTTCATTTATTTGAGATATCTATGAAATATCTATTGTGGTTTTAACTAAGATAGCCAGAAAATCTCAGTGTGTGGGGTTTGTGATTGTGATAGCCTATTTGAAAACACAATTATATAGATTTTAAGGTGAACTTGAGAAAACCTTATTTTATAGTGAATGTCAATATCACGTGGCTTATGATTATTAGGAGTGGAGTAGGTGTGGTTGTTTAAGAAAGTTGGTGTACACATCAAACCACTATAACTCTTAGTGTTTGTGGTGGATGATGATGTATGTGATGGATGTGTGCTGAATGTTTGTAATCTTTCTTTTCAACATGTGGTGAATGATTGTAATAGATAGCTTACTTTATTTGCCTCTTGTTTTTGTTTGTGATCTTCATTCTTACTAAGTTCAAGAAATCAGGTTGTCCTATGATAAACATTTGTTTTGGTGTAAGGTTGTCCTTTGAACTAGGTTTGAATCAATTTCTCATTACTATTACGATTAAGATCTTAGATAGATTTAGTTATTTTTATTATTTCTGTTCAACAATTTCTTATTTTGGCATAGTCCTATTCTCTCTCTCTCTCCCCCCCCCCCCCCCCCCCCACCCCCCCCCCCCCGCCTCTAGGATTAAGAGCTCTCCTTTTCAGAAGGTATCTTCAGTATTACCGAAGGTGCCATTTAGTGGCACCTTCTCTTACCGAATTACGACATATTTTCCTATTTTAATTACTTGTGCTATGATTCATTCAATGACTTGAACTTTCTCAAGGCCAACTCTATAATGGTGGAGCTTATAAGGTTAGAATGGCTTTATATAGATGATTCAAGAAGGTTTTCCTATTTATGGGTCAAGGACATCCATATGAAGGATCCAGATCGTAGAAGCTTTTAGTTTTTCTTGAACTTGTAGCTTGTGCTTCTGCTCCAGTTGCATTGTCTGTCTTCTTCTGCCAACGACTCATCCGACTACTCGATACAACTAGTCACATGATTGACAAATACGAGTGCATGGTGAGTGCACTAACATAGGCTAACCAAACCAAAACTTAAGCTAGCCAAATTTTCAATGAAATTTGTTATTTTATTCGAGCTTGAAGTTAGGATGGCCAAACTAGAAGTTATGCTGGCCGAATTCCATAGTAAAAACACTAATAAAAACCCAAGATGGTGAATTTTTGAAAGATCCTAATCTAAGGTTTTTCTAGGGTTATATCACCTGTGTTTTTAGTAAATATATAGTCACATTGTCTTGAACTTTAACTTGATCTTCTCTTGAATTACGGCATCAAATTTTTGAGAAGATGTGCTGATCTTGAATCGATCATAAGTTGATCTTGAGTTGATCATAAGCTGATTTTGAAGCACTGTTGTCTTACAAAATTTGACAATCTATATGTGGTAAACATAAAGGCACTTACAATCTCCCCCTTTGTTAATTTTTTGACAAAACACACAACATACATAATACGTCTATTAACATAAGCCGATCTTAAGTTGATTATAAGTTGATCTTGAGTTGATCATAAGCTGATCTTGAAGTGCTTTTATCTTACGAAATTTGACAATCTATGTGTCTTAAACATAAAATCACTTACAATCTCCCCTTTTGTCAATTTTATGAAAAAACACACAACATACATAATACATTCATTAACATTTATGATTACACTCATTCACGAGATCAAAAATCTTTCCTTATAACTAACTATGCATAACACAACTGATGAAGCTCAACTAATGCTTACCCAAGAAATACAACTTATAATATGCAAAAAAAAACATAGCATGTAGTACATACTATTGAGTGTCAAATATTGCATATTTACCCCTGTTTATATCTTGGTTTTATGAACATGACAATGCTTAATGAGTATATTTTATACATGTTTGTATTTCGAGGTGAGTCTGAGAGCTTGGATTGAAAAGAATGTTAAAAGCTTGGATTTAATGCTTAAGAATCACCAATACAAAAGATGAATCTTAGGAGACCAAGAATGAATAATTGACATGCCCACAATCTAAGGAAACCAATTATAAAGGATGAAGAAGAGACTGGAGAAGATAGCTTAATCTGCAGTAAAAAGATAGGACAGTTTGGTCTGACCGAAATCATACAAAATAGTCCAACAACTAATGATGAAATTCAGGGCTAATGCATTTCGACCAAAGGATAATTTGGCTCGATCAAATCCAAGTTTAATTTGACTGAAGGAAGGATTTGATGCAACCGAAAGTGCACAAAAAGCTTTAGCGAAGAACGATGAATTTTGGAGTTAATTCGGTTCGACCATGATTAATTTAATCTGATCAAACCCAAACTTGGTGTGACCAAAATCAGGCAACTACTAAAATAGAATCACATCATGATTTGAACTTGACTTTGATCCAACTAATGCATAACGTGGCTACGTAAATTTGAGGCGGTTTCAAAGTTAGTCCAAGTAAAGGCTATAAATATGGGTTCCTTAATGAGTTCTAAACATGAATTAGGGTTCAAGGAACAGACTAAAAGGGTGAGGCAGCCTCTTACGAGTTTTTCCTTCTTCCTTAGTTTATTTTCCTATTTTTTTTAAGAGATTTGGTTTTAATCATGTCGATGGTGAACTAAACCTCTTAGCTAAAGCTAAGAGGTGTAACATGTAGCATGTTGAGATGTTTATTTTTCTTTGATTCTTGTTTATGTTGAACTTCATTGAATTTTAGTTTGAATTTAAGGAATATTTTCAGTTTTTCATGATTTTTTGTGACTCAAATTATAATAGACGCTGCAGTTTTCTATGATTTTTTGTGACTCAAATTACAATAGACGCTGTGATAGCTTTGGATATCTTCTTTTTAATTCTAAGATTGTGAGATCGGTAAATCCTATTTTTCACCGTCGTCTCCTAGGCATGGTAGAATGATGAAATCCCTTCCAATCGTCACAATACTTCTTCTTATGAAAAATAATTCAATGCTAAGTTTAGATTGTGCTTCAATTATTTTATCTTCCAGCTGTATAGGTAGAACTTCGATTCAAGTTATGTTTATTAAATCAAGTAAGGTAGTATCTTGATAGAAACCCAGCACTTGGGGTTGTGAATAAGTTTTTGGCGCCGTTGTTGGGGACTACGGTTGCGCTTTATGAGATTAATTAGTTTTAGAATTAGTTTCAGATTAGGGTTAAGTTTTTATTTATAAGTTAGGATTTTTTACAATTATCTATAGGAACTAACATAGTTTTGTAGGATCCTAACATAGTGACTTTTATTTGGTAACTTCGTTCCAATTCTCTTTTTCTTTTAGATTTCTTATTTTCTTTACTTTTCCTTTTTCTCAATTATTAGTCGTTTAGAATTTGAGGGTTGTGAGTGTTTCATGCCCAAGTGGGTTCGTGACAACATTCTCCATCTCTTGAGTGAAGGATGATTAATTGAAGGGTTGCCTTTCAATAACTAGATTAGACACCACATAAGATCCTTAGAGTTAACAAAGGTTATAGATGCACATTAACCTCAACATCTGGTTGAGGAAACCTAGGATGAGAATGAGGTGCATCATGCACCCCTGCCTCGTACTCTATGAGATTTTTTACAACTGGCGGGGGTGAGCACACCTTCCTATATGATTTTTTCAAATAGTGCAAGAAATATTGAGATTAAGACAGGAGTGATCCAACTCCTTCCAAAGTTTCATGGACTTGAATCTGAAAGTACATATCTACACATGAAAGAGTTTGGTGAGATAATAGCCACTCGACACTTTCCTAATGTGTTTGAGGACACGATTAGGCTAAAACTCTTTCCCTTCTCCCTAAAAGAAAAACCTAAGACATGGTTGCACTCACTATGTCCATGATCCATTGGCGTATGAAACAACATGACATGGAAGTTCATAAAGAAATTCTTCTCATACCATAAGATGAACCACATAAGGAAGTCAATCTTGAACTTTGCCTAAAAGGAAGATGAGACCTTCCAATGTTGGGAACAGTTCAAGGATCTTGTCAGTTCATGCCCATAACATGGCTTTGAACCGTGGTGCAAAATGAATTTCTTCTATGATGGTCGATGTCTCCGATGCGCCAATTGGTCGAGATGATGCATAATGAGGAATTCATGAGCAATAATGTTGATGATGTGTGAGATTACTTTGACAAACTTGTTGAAAACGCACAATCATGGGACATCTCCCCAAGACCTAACACCACTTCTAAGCTTACTCAATCAAAAGAGAAGGGAGGAATTTATATTTTGAAAGAGAAAGATGATATAAATATTAAAATGGCCAATCTCACAACAAAAGTCAAGGCCATGAAACTTAAGAAGGTAGTACTTATCAAATCTGATAAGGTTACGAAAGTTGTTTATGGTATTTGTGTATGTAACATACATACAACTAAAAATTGTCCAACAATTCCTTCTTTTCAGGAGATATTGAATGAGTAATCAAATTCCGTAAAAAACTACTAGAGACCTTGCAATGGACCTACCTCAAATTCCTATAACTCAAGTTGGAGGAATCATCTAAATCTCAGTTAGAGGAATGGACAAACTACTACTCCTCAAGGGATCCTTAACCAATTTCTGAATCAAAGGAAACCTCAAGAGGATCTGGTCTTAAAACATATTCAAAATCAAGGGCTTTTTAACCAGGGTATGCTACAAGCCTTTCAAGACCTCACAAAGGCCATACAATGGCTTGAGATAAAGAATTCAATTTGGGAGAAAGGGATCCATCCAGCCCAGTCACTCCTCAACCCAAAACAACAATATGAAATAAGTGACCCAAGCTCTTCCAATCAGATGGAACAGGCTAAGTCTATCACCACTCTTAGGAGTGGAAATACGAATGACAAATCTATTCTAGTGAGAGCTGAAAAGCCTAAGGACCTGGAAGAAGATAGGAATGATAGACTTAGCATTGATCCACATGGGTTAGAACCAGAACCTCAAACTAAGTTGATTGCGCCATTCCCTCAACACTTGATTACGCCAAAACCTCTAATTAACTCATAGGATATTCTAGTGGTGCTAAAACAAGTGAAAGTTAACATCCCTCTACTAGATGCTATGAAACAAATCCCCCCTTATGCCAAAATTTTGAAAGATTTATATACAACCAAGAGACGATAGAGTATTCAAAAGATATTTTTTCTGACAGAAAGGGTAAGTGCCACCCTCAAGTAAGATGTGCCACAAAAATATAAAGATCATGGTAGTCCAACTATCACCTGTATAACTAGGAATCACCAAATTAAGCACACACTTCTTGACTTGGGAGCGAGTGTTAATTTGATTCCTTTCTTGATATACAAACAATTGGGTCTAGGTGAATTAAAATCCACCCAGACCTATAACACCCCAAACTTTTCAATACCTGAGTATTGAAAATTCTCGAGTGTTACCATGAAGTTCGACTTAATAAATACATGTGTACGATACTATTCTAGCTATCCTAACCTTACATCTAATCCCTAACACGAAGTTGACCATTAATCTCCATTCGTAATTCAAGCCATTCATCTATTAAATTTTAAGCCAGACCATCAGATCATTAGGTCTACCACTCATTGGGACCTAAAGCATTAAATTCGCTACCCTTCGAGTCCAGACTACCAACTCAACTGCTGAATATCATCTAGGTAGACCTTAGGGCCCTGATAACCATGGATGATCAGATTGAATACAATCCTACCATTTGATCAATGAAAAATTACATTTAAAGGATAAAAACCCAAAATTATGGTGCATTTGACCTCTAGATCTGCTATTTGACGACCTGTTAGGAGTAGTGGAGTCAGGCTGACAGTGTGGATTCACTAAAACATCACTGTGGACCCTAGAATTGATCCCAAATGTACACAATGCATGTGCACTGGCGGTGTATTGAACTGAAGATTGAACGGACAACGTCTGTTTGGGAGCCATTGTGGCCCACCATCATGATATTCTAGGATGATTTGAACCATCCAATGTGTTCACAGGACAAATTCAACCAAAACCTAACCCCTTTTGTACCAAGCCCAACCAAACAACGAAACAGATTTCTATTCGTAAATATTTTCACAAATAGCACCGAAGAAACTGATTCAGTTCCAAAATCTATGTAAGAAACCTAAAGGGGGCCTACCTGGGTTGATCAGAACCATCTAAAATTAAGAAGGAGAGCTTCTAATTACACCCACGTTGGCAAAGGAGGGAGGAAAGATAGCGAGAGGATTTGTAGTCCCCGACTTCCACGCAAGTAGCTGTGTTGAACCTCTCTACAGGGCCATCGTCTAACCAATCCTGCACTCAAGAAGAGGATCACAACCTTCTGTCTGACCACCCATCCAAGGATGAACCAATGCCATCTAGATTCAACCATATCTGCTGAAGAAAGGAGAAGCAAATCGCATTGCCCGAAGTGGAGAGAAACTGTGTTGTTTTCGTTGCACAGAAAAATGAGGAATGCATAAAGAAACACCTTCTTCCTTCCTGTTGCTGAAACAAAGATGCTTAAGGAGTTTCGCAAATGAAGCTAGAGACCCTAAAGCCTATAAAACCACTCATTCGGTGACTTAAGAGAAAACACCAAGAGAGAGAGAGAGAGAAAGGAAGGAAGAAAAGAGAGAGAAAGAAGAAAGAGTAGAGAGACCCAAACACTGAGACCAACACCCAAACTTACTGGAATCTAGCAAGAACTGAGTTTGGTTGAAGAGATCCTGGCCAGCCACCCACCTATAGCGAGCAAGAGAGAGAAACGAAATAGAGAAGAAAGAAACAAGGAGAAAGAAAAAAAAAAGAGAGAGAGAGAGAGGTTCAGACAAGAATCTAATCTGGTCCAGACCATCCGTCTGACCATCAAGAAGAAAATGAGAAAGAGAGAAAGAGCCTTGCTAGTTAAGTTAACTCAGTGGAACCACTGAGTGAATCTGGTTTGGATCGATCCCAATTACCTGCACCAAAATGTAAGTCTCTCACTGAAGATCTTCCTTCTAGTTTTCGTTAGATGTCGAGTTCCATTCAATTTTGAACTCATTACCATGAAAATTTGATCAACTAATGAGTCCCACATGAATTAACTCAGAGAATAGACTCGTTGAAATGTTTACTAGAGTGAGAATAAACACTGAGCATGGTTAGTTACTCATCTAAACTATACCCTAGTTTAAGTTTTATTCGTAACCAGTATAAACTATCTTTGACTGAACCCTAGACTAAATCTTAACCATATAAGTTTTGTCATCTAAGGTAGAAATTAAATTTAAGGTGTGTCTACGACTGTCTACCAACCTTTCAAGGTGATTCCAACAATGAGATGAGGGGTTTATCCTTTAAGCTTTCATTAATTTAAGTTGATCTGAATTATCTTTCCTTCTACATTCTTTCATAATGTTATGATTCTCTCCTTATTATTGTTAATTTACTATTAACAATTATTTATCATTAGGAATTATGGTATAATTTTAGTTACGAGTGATCTTCATTACTTGCATAGGGTGATGGATATGAGTCTTGCCCTTGCCTTTATCAATTTTGTTGAGATAGCTCTTGCTACTCTTCTCTTATTTGAGTTGGCCATTGCCACTTTCCCTATTATCGAGTTAGCCATTGCCACTCTCCTCTTTATTGAGTTAGTCATTGCTACTCTCCTCTTTGTTGAGTTGGCCATTATCACTCTCCTTTTTGTTGAGTTAGCCACTATTACTCTTCTCTTTATTTTGTTAGCCTTGTGTTATCTACCTTTATGGCTTGGGCATGTGTCTTAATATTGCAAAATCCCATAATTCAATTTACGTTCCCTGCATGCAAGTGATGTGTTAAAGATATCACAACTATTGATTCAAATACTTATCGTGGATGTAATGCGTTACGGGTAGCAACCCTCTTAGTTGGCACATAATTTCATGGGTTGGTTGGAGTCGTACACAATCAATGTAAGTAAATTTCCATGCGCGTTACATCACTTCTCTGGATTGATGTCATAAATAGTTGCTCTATAAACACACCGTGTTATGTGAATCCCCCAACCGCGTTGTTGTATCACCTTAAGATGTTTGCATAAATCCATGTTAACGTTGGACACGCCGGTGAATATCCGTAGTTATGAGATATGGGTCGAGTCAAGTTTCCTATGAATTATATTCTACATTATGATGATCATTATGTATGATGTGCCGCACACACTTTGTTAGGCATGCATCTCATGTAGGTTGTTTGTGCATACTGATACTTCTCGTAATAATGGAGTACGTGATGTATCAGAACCCTTATATTACTTTTATGAATCTCTTGAATTATTATTAATCTTAAAGAATAATCATACTATGAGTCCATTGACCCTCTCCAACTGTATAGATGATGCAAGTGATGTAAAAATTGAAGATTTAGAGGACTATCTCCCTATGGAAGATTTTATTGAAAGAATAAGAAGATAGTTTTATGAATTAGCTTTATACTTCCGCTGTGAACTCGATAAATATAATAAGCTCCCATTGAGGGGGCATTTGATTATTTACTGAATTTTTTTACTCTAATGAAATAATCAATTCAGTCGATTTTATTCTCATGAATGTTACCTTTATGAATGTATCTAGATGTGATCTAAATGATAAAAAAAATAATAATAATAAGGTGCAATTTTTAAGGCATCCAATTTACACAACCGGTTTTATCGGGCTCGAGTAAAAACTCTAGCAGTGAAAATTCGTGATGTTACAGTGGGCATCAAAGTATGAGAATGAGATTAACTAGGCTTGAGGGAGTAGACCATCATAAGCTTTACTCAATTAGGACATATATGAATTAAATACATATATGGTTTCCTAAAGGAACTAGGAAATTGAGGAATTAAAAGCCCATGTTCAGGTTCCCATTAGGAAAATTAAGTTAGACGTGAAACATAGAAATTTTGAATCTAGGTACCCCCATAATAAATCCCAAAAATATAAAATATAAAACAATTTCCAAATAAATTTGTCTTGAACTCAAGGTCATACTTAAATAGGGTCACAATCACTAAAAATAAGTTTCCCTTGTGGGAATAGAGACTTTCTAATTTATTCTAGGATTTTTTACTGTTTCAATGAAATTCTGACATGTTACAAAATCTACACTGGTTATAATAATTGGACATATCAGAAAATTTTGAAAATATTCTGATAGCTCACTTAAGCCCCCAGAAATCCCTCTCTAAAATTTCAACCCAATTGGATCTGTATTAAATTCTATATTAAAAAAAAATCCAACCAAAACAACATCGGTAGGAATTGCTCACAAGGGCGAAATAACCCCCAAACCGTGGAGTATTACCTCAGAAATTTTTCTATAATTTCAATAATAAGTCAAGGACTTAATTTTCAAATTTTGAATGAATTGGATATATGGATTAGAAATTAAAATTCTGGGACAGACAGGTTGTCAATATAAAATGATTTTGAAAATTTACAACCTTTTATATAAATGAAGACACTATGACTTAGCTTCAATAGGGAATGGATAATTGGGCCTATCCTTTATGAAATCGAGGATACTCTTATGGTGAAACAAAAAATTTTGTCATATTCCCTAAGGATATAGAATGATCAGAATCATAGGTTTATAGAACCATAACCAGGTAAGGTATAAGCGGGTTAATCCAATTACCAAATCTCAGGGTTGAGATTTTTATTTAAGGGGGGTTGGTTGTAGCGCCCTAATTTCATGTTGCCAATTATATGCGCACTTAGACACATATATCTACCTTGCAAGTAATACATTGAAAAATTAAGCGTAATGAATCAGTGAGAATGACAGAAATAATTAAAGTTTGAGTAGTGCATTAGATAATCAAAGTATGCAACGAAAGCATAATAGGCCACATAGAATTATCCCTTACAAGAATATAAGATTTTGTGATATTCTCTATGAGTTGGAACATTTGAGATTCTGGAGTGATGGAACCATGTTTACATGAAATTTATGCAAGTTGACTCAAATTCTAAGTCCTAACAAATCTCAAATGATCCCAATGTCCTGATTAAGCAAATGATCGATATTTAACAAGATTATGAATTGATACCAGTAGATCCTCCGAACTACGCAAGTGAAGGACTTGTGTATGGGGCTCAAACCCACTACAACCATCTGTTCGTGTTACCTCAAACACAGGAAGTAGGGAATTATATTATACTTCATATAGCAAAGATTTATCATTAAAGGTAAAAGAAAATAGAAGGAATGATAAGATATTGTTATTAGCCACCTAGATGAACTCATAATCTTGGTAAATGCTACCAGAAATTTGTGACGTCATTAGGCATGGGGATAAGTCCCTAGTATTGATAGATACTAAAGGATTTTCAATCCTCATAGGAACTTATATACATTGGTTGACTTGTTAGAATAGAGGAAAAAGAGCCTTGGTAAAATTTATATATAACCTGTCAAAACTAAGTTACGATAGCAGACTTTGGATATATTCGAGACATGGAGTACCATTAGGATAATTTTACTAGTAACATTTATAATTTAGATATATGTTATCGAATCTCACGGGCCAGGTTCTTCTTTAAGGGGGGTTAGATTGTCACAACCCCAATCCTAATTATGAAGATCTGTGCACACAAACATGCCTCATGGGGAAAGTAGTAAATCCTTAGAGATATGGAAAGTGGGTTATATAGTAGAAGTGCTAAATTTTGGGGGCAAAATTATGTATAAGAGGGGTAGATTGTAACACTCGGAACTTTTTAAGACCCAAGTATTTAAAGTTCTTGAATGTTACCATGAAGTTCAACTTAATACGTACATGTGTACGATACAAGTCTAGTTATCCTAACCTTACATCCAACCCCCAACCCGAATCTGACCATTAATCTCCATTTGTAATTCAAGCCATCCATTCTTTAAATTTTAAGCCAGACCATTAGATCATCAGGTCTACCACTCATTGGAACCCAAAGCATTAAATTCACTACCCTTCGAGTCTAGAATACTAACTCAACTGTTGAATATCATTTACGCAGACCTTAGGACCATCATAACTATGGATGATTATATTGAATACAATTTAGCCATTTGATCAATGAAATCTTATAATTAAAGGACAAAAAGAAAAATTTATGGCTCACCTGACCTCTAGATCTATTAAAAATTGGTCTAACAATCTGTTAGGAGTAGTCGAGTCGGGCTGACGATGTGGATTCACTAAAACATCACTGTAGACCCTACAATTGATCCCGAATGTACACAGTGCATGTGCACCGGAGGTGTATTGAACTGTAAATTGGGTCGAACTAGGTTTAACCTGACAAATCTCCCTATTTTCATGCTACTGGAGGTTTTTAAGGTGTGATTTTTAGGGCATCCAGTTTATACATTTTTAACACTTGGTTTTCTCAGGCACGAGTACAAACTCTGGCTATGAAAATGCAGAATCACATTTTTAACACCCATTTTTCTCGGGCACGAGTATGAACAATTGGATCTAGGTGAATTAAAACCCACCTGGACTACATTACAACTTGCTGATCATTTAGTCCGTGTACCAACGGATGTGTTAGTTCAAGTTGATAAAATCTATTATTCAGTAGATTTTATTGTCCTGGATACTCAACCCATCATAGATGTGAGCACTCAGATCCCCATTATTCTTGGTCACCCATTCCTTGCTACATTTAATGCCATTATTAATTGTAGGAATGGAGTTATGAATTTATCTTTCGAGAATATGATGTTGGAGCTCAATATCTTTTTCAACATGAGCAAATAGTCAGAAGATGTTGACGATACCCACGATATTAACATGATCGATTCCTTCGTGGAAGATAGAGCACTCTTGACTCTATACTTCGACCCTCTAGAGATGTGATTGGCCCACTTCCCTAATTTGGTTGATGACACGATTAGGGAGATGGATGTCATGCTTGATGTTGCACCAGTACTTGAAGTTAATTAGTAAAGGCCACAATTTGAGACTTTACCACAAACCGAGGTAATGCCTCTACCGTCCAGTCTCAAGTCGCCAAAGATTAACCTATAACATTTGCCCGTTAATCTTAAATATGCCTAATTAGGTCAAGGTGAGACATACTCGGTGGTGATTTCTTCCCACCTTGAGAAAGAACAGGAGAGTGCTTATTTCCACTCTCATCGAGCATAAGGGAGCGCTTAGATGGTCGATTGTGGACCTCAAGGGAATTTGATCCTTTGATTTATATTCACCACATTCATCTTGAGGATAATAAGAAAACCTCCCGACAACCAACACATTAACTAAATCCAAATATGAAAGAAGTGGTTAAAGGTGAGGTACTTAAGTTGTTGGATGTGGGTATCATTTACCCTATAGTCGACAGTTAATGGGTAAGTCTAACTCAGATAGTTCTTGATAAGTCTAGAATCACTATCATAGCCAATGTTGTATGTGTTATTATGTTTAAAGCACATTTTACACTTGGTTTGTCAAATTTCATCTTGTCAAAGCAACTTAGCAAAGTAATCTTTAAGTCAAGCTCATGTTCAAGTTGAAGTCAAGTTCATGTTTAGGTTAAGTTCAAGCTCAAGTTCAAACTCAAGCTTGAGTTGAAGACCAAGCTAGATCTACTGAAAGTTTTAGAAGAAGATCAAGCTCCTTGAAGACCTGGCTCAATTTACTGAAAGTTCTAGTAGAAGATCAAGCGTCTTGAAGACCTAGCTCGATCTACTGAAAGTTCTAGTAGAAGAGCAAGCTCCTGTGTGAAGTTCTAGTCCAATGAAATTTAGTCCTTACAAGTATTATAAACCTTAGAAAGACCTTAGGTTTATGTGCTTTCAAAACTAATTTAAATTTGGATTTTATACTTGTTATAAGTTGATTTTCAACTGGCCTAGGTTCTGCCTTGACTAGTTTAAGAATTTCTCGACTAGTCTAAGCAACAACTGAAGTATAATAAAATTTCTTTTACATCTTCGACCAATTGAAGGACCACCTTCGACCAGTCAAAGGCTCCTTGACTCGAGGTCCAACAACTAAAATTAGTTCAAATTCAGGTTGTTTTACCAATCAAAGAAGCTGTTCGACCAGTCGAAGATCTGTTAGATCTTATCCCACTCGAATTTAAAAATTTATTAGAACTGAATTTGGTGCTTCAACGAGTCGAAGACTGCCTTAGATTAGTCGATGGAACAAACTTTCTGCCAATAAATAGAGGTTCTTTCTCAATTCAAAAATAGAATTCAAGCTTATCAAAGTCCTTATTCAAGAGAGAGAGAAGCTTCATTTATTGTCAAGCTATTAAGAGGTATTTATAATCTTTTTATAGCTTTTTCATCAATTCATTCATCTCAAAACTCCACCATTCTGATTTTAAAAGGAGTGTTTACTCTTATTGAGATTTAAGGGAATTAATGCAAGTTGCCTATGGTTTAAACTTAATTAAAATCAAATGGAACCCTGGACCTTTTCTATTAGACTAAACATTGAACATTTGGCATTCAAGATAAGTGTTCTATGGCTACAACATCTTCTACGGTGAAGATAAGTATCAATTTACTTTCTGCATTTAATTTTTTATAAGATAGTTAGAAAATCTCATTATAGGTTTTGTCTGAGATAGCCTGAAAATCTCAGAGAGGGTTTTCTTTGTTCGTGATAGCCCGTTAAAATCACAACTGTATCAAGTTTTTAAGATGACCCTTTGAAAACCTTATTCATAGAGAAAGCTAAGATTATGTGGTTAGTAATCTTGGGAGTGGAGTAGGTGTACTTGTCTGAGAATAGTTGTTGACACACTGAACCATTATAATTATTGGTATTATGGTGAATGTTTTTATTGCTTTTGTAGTGAAGGTTGTAATTTCTTTTATACAAAAGTAATAGATAGTTTTATTTACTCTTGCTTAGTTTAAGATTTTGATTCTTATCAAATTCATGAAATAAGGTTGTCCTGCTTAAACTTGTTTGGGTGAAAGTTGTCCTATGAATCAGTTTGATTTAACATTTCAATACTAGTGCAATTAAGATCTTTGATTTATTTATTATTCAGCACTTTATTTGATTATTTGACAGTCCTATTCACCCCCCACCCCCCCTAAGACTTCCTAAGCTTGCCTTTTCTAGTGGTATCAGAGCCAAGTTGCTTTATATATATATATATATATATATATATATATATATATATATATATATATATATATATATATATATATATATATATATATATATATATATATATATATATATTAATTTCATTGAGTTAAAAATTTAGAGATTTAATTATGTCAAATTTCGATAGTTTGTCCATTACCGGGCAACTCCTTTTGATGGCTTTAACTATAAATACTAGAAGGCTATAATGAGGATTTTTCTAAAATCCTTAGATGAATGTGTGTGGCAAGCCATTGTGATCAAATGGAAACCTCCCATGACTGAAGTATTAGGCAGTGATGGAATTAAATCTATGAGAGAAACTACATTCTATTTAAGGATCGCAGCTCAGAAAAGTGAAAGCAACGCTAATGCTAAAGCCTTAAATGTCATAACTTGCGCTTTATCGCCCGATGAATTCAAAAGAATTATTTCATGCGATACAGCTAAGCAAGCATGGGATATCCTTGAAATGACACATGAAGGAACTTCTTTAGTCAAGAAATCAAAAGTTCAAATCCTCACTACCAGATTTGAGGAAATCCGTGTAGAAGAAAATGAAACATTTATGGACTTTTATACAAAACTAAATGATATAGTAAATTCCATGTGGGGTCTAGGAGGTGGAATCCCAAAAAACAGGGTTTATACAAAAATAATGCAATCTCTTCTTGAGAAATTCAATTCTAAAGTTACTTCCATTCAGGAATTGAGAGATAATGATCTTGTGAAGGTTGAGGAGCTAGTTGGCTCTTTACAAACATATGAGTTGAATTTTAAAGCTCCTAAAGCTAAGTCTGTTGCTCTTAAATCTTCTAATTTTATTTCAAAAGAAACTTGTTCTAATTATGAATTTGAAGAAAAGGAAGATGATATGGCAATGTTAGCTAAAATTTTTTATAGAATTTTCAAAAACAAGAATAGATCAGATTTTAAAAATAAACTTATAAAAGAAAAGGAAAATCTAATTCTTAGAAATTCATAACCAAGGACAGTTAATGTTTTAACTGTCATGAATATGGGCATTTGGCTAATAAATGTCCTAAAAAGGATAGGTAAAAAAGAAAGGCATGATTGCTACTTTGAATGAATCATCTGACTCTAAAAGCACTTCTAAATCTGATGAATCAGAATAAGATAATGCAAATATAAATGATGTAAAAGCTCTTATGACCATAGCCAGAGTCACTTCCTCAAATAGCTGTAATCTATTTGACTATGATAATCTTAGGAGTGACCCTGAAAATGAAAATGAAGATGATTTCATGATGCCTACAATGCCTTATACAGAGAAAGTTATAAAATTACTGTCAAACTGAAAATTCAAAAAGAAAAATATACTAAATTAAAAGAAGAACTTGAAAATATAGTTTTAGAAAAATCTCATTTTTTAGATTATTTTAAAAAAAAAATAATTAAATTTAAGTTTTAAATCTTTTGAACTAGAAAAATTCAAAACAAAAAATGAGAAACTAAAAATTGAAGTTTCTTCCCTTTTGAGTTTAAAGGACACTTAGAAATATATCCATGGTGACTAAAAGCTTGAAAAATTGTTAACCTCATCTAAAAAATGTGATGACAAATCTAGTCTGGGTTATATTAAAGGGAACTCCTCAAAATCTAAGGATTCTGCTCCTATATTTGTAAGAGGAGAATCTTCGAACTCTAAAAGTAAGACTTTAAGAGATTTTAATCGTAATAATTTCAAAAATTCAAAACCTTTTCAAGTTCCTAAAAATAATAATGCTATCAACTATAACAATCAAAGGAATAATAAATCTTCCTTAGTTAAAAATATTGTTGACCTACTTAAGGAGCTACTGAAATCCAACTTAAATGTTTGTGGAGTCTATAGAGAAAGGAGAAATTCTAAATCTCAAATGCAGCAAAACTCAAGAGTCTCTCCTAAACCTAGAACCATTATAAAATGGGTTCTAAAGGTTAAGTTTCTTGTAGTCCACACAACTTTCAAAGCCATTAGACACTTAAAATGGTATGTGGATAGTGGATGCTTAAGGCATATGATAGGTGACAAGGCGATATTCATGAATATTAAAAAGGTTAATGGCGGCTCAGTTACTTTTGGTGATGGAAGCAGCTGCAAAATAACTGACTAAGGTACTGTACAACTTCCTGACCTTCCTCCCTTTGAAAATGTGCTTTATGTTGAAGGTTTAAAACACAACCTCATAAGCATAACTCAAATCTGTGTTAACAAACACAGTGTGAAATTTTCTGATCATGGATGTGAGATAATAAAGGGTAATGTAATATTAAATGGTCATAGAACCTCTTAAAATTGCTATATTATCGATAACTCTTTCTCATCTAACCATTCATGTTACATGGTCCAAACAGACAAGATTGAACTTTAGGATAAATGTCTTGGACATGTTAACTATAGAGATCTATATAAGTTGAGCAACAAAGATTACTTACATAGCTTACCCAAGCTGAAATAGATAAAAAAAAGTATATGACACATGTCAAATTGGCAAATAAACCAGGAGTAGTCACAAGAAAGTGAACTCTTTAGCCACAACTAAACCACTAGAACTACTCCACATGGATTTAGTAGGACTAATTAGAACTGAGAGTAGAGGTGGAAAGAAGTATTTTCTAGTCATTATTGATGATTATACCAGATATACTTAGGTAACCTTTTTAAGAGAGAAATCAGATACTCTTGATCAAGTCAGAAGAATTTTAAAACATATTCAGATTGAAAAAGAGATATTTATGATCAAAATTAGAAGTGATCATGGCATAGATTTTGAAAATAGCAATTTTGAGTACTGTGATGATCATGGTATATCACGTGAGTTCTCTGCCCCCATAACACCTCAACAAAATGAAATTGTTGAAAGAAAAAATAGATTTATATAAGAAATAGCTAGTGTAATGTTAAACAACATGAAAGTACCAAAACATTTATGAGCTGAAGCTGTTAATATTTCATGTTATATTATAAATCGAGTTTATGTTAGAAAATTAAAAAACTAAATAGCTTATGAATTATGGTATAATAAAAAAATCCACTGTCAAATATTTTAGGAATTTTGGATATAAATGCTTCATTTTAAGAGACCGAGAAATTTTGAAAAAATTCGAAGCCAAAAGTGATGAGGGAATTTTTTTTATGGGTATGCCTTAAATAACCGTGCTTACTGAGTTCCTTAAAAAAATAACTGGGGTGATTCGGGAGTCCATAAATGTGGTAATTGATGAACAACAAATCGCACCCACTCCTGATCTAGATGATGATGAAGTCAATAGAATTGATATACCTAACTCTTCATAAAAATCAACCGACACTGAATTAAGATTAGTCAAAGACCATCCCACTAATCAAATACTTAGTAATCCTAGTACTAGTGTACAGACAAGAAGATAATTAGAAAATATTTGTAATGATGTCTGTTTCACTTCCCAAATTGAACTGACAAATGTAAATAAAGTACTTACCAATGAAAGTTGGATAATTACCATGCAAGAAGAACTAAATCAATTTTTTAGAAATGATGTGTGGTACTTTGATCCTAAACCTTCTAATAAACATATAATTGGAACCAAATTAATTTTTAAGAATAAAACTAATAAATTAGGTAGTATTATTAGAAATAAGGCTCGACTAGTTATACAAGGGTACACGAAATAGAAGGTATTGATTACAATGAAACCTTTGCACTAGTTACGTGCCTTGAATTCATAAGATTATTTATTTCGATCATATGTTATATGAAATTCAAAATATATCAAATGGAAGTCAAAAGTGCATTTCTAAATGGTGACTTACATGAGGAGGTTTATGTTGAACTATCTAATGGTTTTGAGGATCCCAAATCTCCAAATCAAGTATACTATCTTAAAAAGGCACTTTATGATTTAAAACAAGCTCCTAGAGCATAATTGACTAAATTTTTACTTAGTCATAACTTCATTATAGGAAGCGTTGATAAAACTTTATTGGTCAGTAAATATAACGATCAAATACTAATAGTACAGATCTATGTTGATGATATAATTTATGGATCTACATGCACTGACTTATCTATTGAGTTTGCAACTGATGAAATCCAAGTTTGAAATGAGTATGATAGGTGAACTAAACTACTTTCTTGGATTACAAGTTAAGTAACATGAAGATGGTATATTCATCTCACAAACCAAATACGCCTTAAATCTTGTAAAAAGGTTTGAGTTTAAGAATGGAAAGAATTTTGATACTCCAATGAGCATAACTCTTAAACTCTCAAAGGATGAATAAGGTAAAAGTGTAGACTCCCGTTTATATCGAAGTATGATTGGTAGTCTCTTATACTTAACTGTTAGTGGACCTGATATTGCTTTTAGTATTGGAATATGTGCCCGATATTAATTCAATCTTAAAGAATCTCATATAATTATTGTTAAGCGGATAATCAGATATATAATAAGTTATGCTAATTTAGGACTTTGGTATCCACATGATACATTTGTACAAATTGCCAGATATACTAATGTAGACTGGGCTGTAAATATTGACGATAGAAAATCTACCAACGGTGGATGTTCTACATAGGAAACTGATTAGTTTCATTACTTAGTAAGAAACAAAACTCTGTATCATTCTCAACTACTAATGCTAAATGTATTGTAGTTGGTAATGTCTGCACTCAACTCATTTAGATGAAAAGAATGTTAGCTGATTATGACATTGCGTAAGATACAATGAAATTATATTATGATAATTCGAACGCAATTAACATTTCAAAAAATCCAATCCAACATTCTCGTACAAAATATATTGATATTAGATTCTATTATATTCAAGAACTTATTGAAGATAAGAATGTTGTGCTAAAATATATTCAAACTGAGAAACAACTTGCAGATATACTGACCAAACCGCTCAACAGAAATAAATTTTCAAATTTAAAGAATGATATTGGTTTATGTATTATTAGTTAATTATTTATGCATTTATTTGTTTCTTATTTATAATTAATTAAATGCATAAAATAATGATAAAATAAAAATAAAAAATTATATAAAAAATCATTTTTTGGTGTTTTTTGATGGGTCGAGGGCGTGCTCGACGAGTCAAGACGCTACTTGACCATTCAAGGACTGCGCAGATTCTTCCTTAAAAGTGAAAATTTAGTTTTTTCTTCTCATTTTCATCTTCTTCTTCGACTAGTCGGTGGCCCTCTCGACAAAGTCATCTCAAAATCTTACTAGTTAGTGGTCATTTTTCAATTTCCTTATAGATTTGAGTAAATCTTTGCTAGTTAATCTCTTATTTTTTATTTATTTTGAATTCCAAACCCATTTGTTATGAGATTTGTGGAAAGTTTTTATCTACCCACAATCTCTCTACCCTCTTTAGTTATTACTTATGCAATCATTACATAGAACATCATACTAAAAGAACGGCTACACGAAAAACTCGTGGTAGCTCATCATCAAGGCCGACTTCATCTAATGTGAGAACCCTAAGGGGACCCAAAGAAGATTTAGAGAAAGTTAGGGATTTTCACTCAAGAGATATAATTATTGAGCGTAGTGTCAATATTGCTCACATTGCTCTATTCGATCTTGTCCATGTGTTTTCAAATGTTGGATGAGAATGCATTTTAGGTGGGGGCAGAAAAGCTTATTGTTCCATTGCGCAAGCCATGTATGCATCAATTTGTGATGTGTCTCTCGAAAACCTTACTTTCACAATAAAATTTGTAGAAGATACATTCACAGTAAATCGCTAACTTATCTCATCATTAACTGAGATTGTCGTTGCAGAGGATGAAATTCCTCTTGAAAATTGAACTGATAAAATGACTCATATCGAGCGGCTAGTGATTACGCATAAACTATGTCGATTTAATACGAAATGGCATTCCGGTGATGCAGTTTGTTCACAACCCCAAGTGTAGGGTCGCGATGTAGTAATAATCTCAGTAAGACCGAGGTCGAATCCACAAGGACTAAACTTGTGTGTCTTCTGAAAGTAACTAGAACTAGAACTAGAAGAAGATGTGAATCTAAATCTGAATTAATTGAGAGTAATGTGATTAAAGTGATTAAAACTAACAAATTCAAAGATGGTAACTAGGGTTTTAAGGATCTACTTGTAGAGATTAGGGAGCCCTCTTACTTGATTCAAGTCACATGATTGGAATTGAAGTCTTATCCTATCCAATTGGAAGATATATAGTTAAGATTAAGATTAATTTGAACTTCCTTTGACCTAATTCTCAATGGATGAGAGGTGTGAGAACTGGAAGTGATTCCATCACAAGACCATGCCCAGGAGACAATGGCTAACAATCGGCTATACCAATCTCATAATCAAACATAAGAGAATCATGAAGATTAGAAGGGATTCCATCACCCAACCATGCCCAAGGGACGATGATGAACAACAAGATTTTCTAATTTTACAATCTCAATACACAAAAAGAACATACTCAGAGTTATTATAGATCTATTGTAATTTGGGTCACAATAAACCATTAAAAACTGAAAGTATTTCTTAAATATCAAACTAGATAAAAAATAGTTCAACTTAAACATGAATGAAATGAATGAAAGCAATAGAAAACATCCCATCACATTACAAGCTTCGCCTCCTAGCCCTAACTAAGAAGTTTAGCCAACCATAGACATGATTGAACCAAAGTCGCTTAAGAAAAGCATAAAAACAACTAAGGAAAAGGAAGAAAAAATTTTTGTGACCACTTCTCCATGCCTTTGCTCCACTCCTCAATCCCTAGAAGATGCCTAAGGATGCCCTAGGGACTCCTATTTATAGTTGTGTACCACCTCCTTTCTCACTGACTTGGAAAAATCTGGAAACCACCTCAAATTTACACAGTCTACGCAACATCTATGTAACCCTCAACTAGTCGAGGAAAGCCTTCAATTGGTTGAGGATGACGGGAATTTAGAGAATTTTGCCGTTCGAGTTCGAGTCAACGAATCTTCGACTAATCAAATGAAGCAATTTTTTAGGGTTCCTTTTCTTTACTTTAAGTCTTCAACGCTCTTCATTCGTCACTTGGTTTTCTTAGATTTTTGGTATATAAATTCTTCATTTTTGGTCTTCTAAGATCCATCCTTTGATTGGTGATTCTTGAGCATTAAATCTATGCTTTTAACATCATTTTCAATCCAAGCTCTTAAATTCACTTTGCAGCACAAACATAATTAAAATAAAACATTAAGCATTATCATGTTCATAAAACCAATAATGAATGAGTGATTATAATACCCGATTCATCCTATAAGTATGACTGACTAGTTAGTAGGTGAGACTCACCTTCCAAAATAAAACTAGATAATGCATGCATGTGTAATTCAAATACTCAAAAGAACCCCTTATAGTACACCCCTCATAATGCGACCATAAATAACTGAAAACAATACCATGATGACCACCCTGACCATTCCATACCATTTTTTATGCCTATGTGCATGATGATTGATGTTTTTGGCCAGACCTAGATCGACCGCATATAGTACACACCCGACTGATCGAAACCCCAAGACTTTGAAACCTATTCCATGTCAACCGTCACATCACTGCGATTGCAGAGGTATCACTCGTGCGTCTGTGTGACACTCTGTTAGTGAGATATGCTGTGAAGAATTGTCAGTGTAGCATGTGCACATGACATCATATAACATGTGCACAACACATGCTTCCACACATGAGTGAGAGAATCTCTACCCATGTGTGTGATGTCACATAACCATACACCTCCCTCTCTCATGTATACTCTAAAGTCAACTCTTCTCCTTACCATATCTCATGCATGACATCATCACACCATGTCATCCCATGCCCCTTTAATCCACCATTAATTCTTAATCATACACAAATTTCCATAATCTTTGCCTAAGCTAAGATTAATCACATTAGCCTTACCAAACCATTTTTTATCCATTTCTATACATAAACCCCTCCACCCCTTAGATTTTCACCGTTATTTTTTTGCAACAAGAGAGAGGGAGAGGAGTGATCGTGGTGGGCCATCAATCCCATCCTTTCCATCCATCTCAACCATCCATTCCTTCATTTTCATCCCTTCCATCCATCTCAACCTTCTATCTAATCCATCAAGGTGAGTACACCCTCCTCACACATTCTTATTTTGGTTTCTTTATGTTTACGTATGGTGAAGATGGTGTTGATGATGAAGACAATATGATTGTTGGAGAAAATAATTATAATGATGATAATGATATGATTAATGGTGTAAATGGCTTAAGAACATAAATAATATCATAATTTTGAAGTTGTGTGGGACCATTGATCATGGCCCTACCACGATGTTAGACATCCAATCTATTCATAAGGTCACAAAGACCTGGATGGAATATTACACAAATTTCAACTTGATTAGAATGTGGTGGGCTCAACCGTGGGCCCATCATAATGTTATATGCCATTTAAACCATCCAAACAGTGGCACATTGGGCTGGACAAGCCCACACACACCCATGCACACACGTGCACACAACATTTCAAAAAAAAAAATAAATAAGAAATAAGAAGAAGAAGAAGAAGAAGAAGAAGAAGAAAATGTAGGCAGAGACGCTGACGCTGCTACTTGGAAATGAAGGGGAGGGGTTATGGGCCTATAAAATTCTCCTCATGATGTATGTATCTAATCCACATTGTCCATTAAAATTTCCACATCATTTTAGGCCTTGAGCCGAAAAATGAAACCGATCCAAATCTCTAGTAGGCCACATCATTGAAAACAGTTGTAATAATGGAATTTCACTATCGAAACTGTTAGGGTCCACTTTGATGTTTCTATTTGTCCAAACATATTGAATATTGGACTCTTTAGGCTCTCCACGACTTGAAGAATTCAATAGATAGAGTGGATCATCATGATATGGGCCCAACCCATCAAAAACCATAAAATACAAAAAAAAAAAAAAAAAACAAAAAAAACAACTTATATGCTGGACACTAGTTACTGTCAGCGTCCAAAGGACACTATAGCAAACAACGTCCCATTGCTTTGAAGAGGGCAAGGTACGTGCGACCCACCATGATGCATGTTGAACATCAACACCGTTCATTTGATGGGTCCCCTTTAACTATTGAAAATCCTGAAAATCAGCCGTACATGGAACTCAGGTGGCCCACACCATCTAAAATGATGTGAAGACGTGCTATGACATATATAGGCACTTGCTGGGGCTGACTTGAAATTTGGATGCATCTGAAACTTGGTCTGACCCCTCAACTAAGTGGGACACACATATTGGATGGACTAGATTCGTGAACCACACCTTGGTGGGCCCAACAAACAATTAAGAATATTTTGATGGAGGGTGACCCCCTCATATTTGTGTGTGGTGTGGCTGACTAATCTTGTGTGTCTATTCTGAAAGTAATTAGAATCAAAACTAGGAGAAGATCTGACCTAAATTAGGAAAGTTAAGAGTAATTGTGAGATGATGAATTTAGAAACTTAAGAATTTAAAGGTGGGAAACTAGGGTTTTCAAGAATCCACTCACAACTATTAAGATGTTTCCTTATTCAATTCAAGACACTCAATTGGAATTGAAGTCCTATCCTATCTAATTGGAAGATATTCAATAAAATTGGATCTAAACTTCCATGGCCTAATTCTCAACGGATGGAAGTTGTGAAGATTGGAAGTGATTCCATCACCTAACCATGCCCAGGAGACTATGGTAGACAATAGGATATAGTAATCCAACAACCAACATATGAGAATTATGAAGAATAGAAGGGATTCCATCACTCAGCCACACCTAAGGGATGATGGAGAACAACAGGATCTCATATTTTCACAAACTCCAAACAGAAAAAGAAGATACTCGCAGATATTGCAGATCCATTGTAATTTCAATCACAACAAACCATTAAACACTAAAAGTATTCCTTAAATATCAAACTATAATAAAAGGAGTTTAACAATAACATGAATCAAATAAGAAAAACATCCCACTCATGCTACAAGCTTCACCCCTTAACCCTATCTAAGGGATCTAGCTAACCATAGACACGATTGTATTAAAAACCCTAGAAAAAAGCATGAAAAACTAAGGAAAAGGGAAGAAGAACTCTTGGGAAGCAGCTCTGCCCTTTTTCTTTGCTCTTCCAAACCCTAGGTATCCTAAAAAGTGCCTAGGAACCCCTATTTATAGGCAAAGTTTTGCAAAATCGTAAAACCAGATCAAATTTACAAACTCCGCGTAAAAGATTCGGTGTCATTGAACAACCTTCAATGTCATCAAAATACTAGCTTCGATGTCATTAAATAATGTATCCAATTTGTCCAGCGTCTATACTTATTTTTCTTGTAATTCTTTAATGCCATCGAACAGCCTTCGATGTCATTGAAGATTGCATCCATTTTGTCTAGCAACCTTACTAAATTTGTTTTATTTCTTCGATGTCATCGACCAGCCTTTAATGTCATCAAAGACCAACCTTCAATGTCATTTAAGGTCTTCGATTACATCTAAGCTCAAATCCTATAAATTTCTATAGTAATTTCTACACTTCCTTTTCCACTTGATTTTCTTGAATCTTGGGATCTTGAAATCTTCTATCTTAGTCTTTAAAGATCCATTCTTTGCTCGATGATTCTTGAGCATTAAATCCATGCTTTTAGCATTCTTTTCAATCTAAGCTCTTAAATTTATCTTGCAACACAAACACATGTAAACTATACCATTAAGACATATTATGTTTGTAAAACTAAGAAATAAATGGGGAATAATATGTAATATTTGACCCTCAACACACCGTCCAACAAAGGATGGTGGGACCCACTTGATGTATGCGTCTTATCCACGTCGTCCATGCGTGGGACGTGGACCCCCACCGTGATGTATGTGTGGCGTCCACACCATCCATACAACATGGGACCCACCATGAGGTATGTTTTACCATGTCGTCCAATGGATGTGGGGCCCTGCACGTGTGGTATGCACATCGTCCAATAAGGGATGGTGGGATCCACTGTAATGTATGTGTTGCATCTTCACCATCCAGTAAGGGATGGTGGGATCCACCTTGATATATTTGTTTTGTACACACCATCCAACTGGGACGGTGCTAATCCACCTACTGTATGTAGGGCCTACTTGATGTATATGAGGCCCATGTGATGATGCCCATTGTGATATATATGAGGCCCATGTGTGAGGCCCACTTGATGTATATGAGGCCCATATGATAAGGCCCATTATGATGTATGAGGCCCATTAAGATGTGTAAGGCCTATGTGTGAGACCCATTATGAGGGATGAGGCCCACCATGATGTATTTGTTATATACACACCGTTTATCTATTCTTAAGCTATGGGCCCCACCGCCTTATGCAAGCCCACCATGTATGAGTGATGGGCACGCGCTATCCATCCATTCCCTAAATATTTAGAGGGTCAAGAGCCCCGTTATGATTTCAATTCCAATCCCAAATGGACTGCACCTTATGACAATGGTGGTTAAATGTCCACAATTGTAAACTTCCCTAGGGCCCATTGTTAAGCCCATTTCTACCCTTACTCTAGTGGGCTATCCCGAACCATTGGGCCCCCATTGATGATGGTGCTTTCTACCATACCTCGTAGGATTACCTACACCTCGGAGCCCACCTTGTTGTACGCCAATTTGACTCACCTATGAGGCCCATTCTTGATGTAAGTATGATGCCTAAGCTTTCCACTATTTAGTACATCATCACCTCTTGCCGTAGATGGAAGAATATATGCTATTAGATTTGATACATCCACTGTTGAAGCTTATCTCGATTCATGGGTTAAATCCACCATACTTGCAGGGGACCCCGCCTTAGGATATATGATATGTTAGTACTTTGAATAGGTTATGTTAGTCTAACATGGACCATTTCATATAGACTTCTATATGGGGCGTATTGTTCAACCCCTATTCTTGTAAGTGACACACAGGTTAAGGCCGATCATCGCCTGTTATATCTGATAATCATGCTAGTGTATTTAGTCTAATAAGACACACTGAGAACATGCTTAGTATAACATCATGATATATGGGGCGTATCGTTTAGCCCCTATTCTTGTAAGTGACACACAGGTTAAGGTCAATCATCGCCTGCTATATCTGATAATCATGCTAGTGTATTTAGTCTAATAGGATACACTGAGAATATGCTTAGTATAACATCATGATACATGCCCATACGCATCATTTGTATGCATAATATGAGTGATTGATCATAGCATTGGGCTGAGAGGTTTTATGAGACTCCTTGTGAGACAGAGTTGCCCCACATTATCGCATTGTACGTGTAGGTTTGATGCATGATTGGATGGTATGATTCATACATCTGGCATTTATATGACATGATCACTTAGCGCCCTACCAGTATCAGGGTCGTGGCCTCCACAAACACATCGTGGAAGGTCAGATTGGATATCAAAAATCTTTGGTTCTAGCATATGGGCACTTTGGATGTCCATGGCTAAAAGCCCCTTAGCCCTTATGATACCAAGAGGTTGCTCCAATGTCTAGACCCAGTGGATACATGAGCGCTCGGGTGCCGAATACTAATAAGCCACGTCTCCCACTGTTATGGTTAGTTAGGAGGGGGTGTGGCCTTATCTGCCTAAGGGTACGGGGTAAGCTTAGGCTGAGTTTGACTAGCTCATAAATGGATCCACTATCGACGAACCGGGTAGATATTGGTAAACTATTGGCCAGACGAATAGTAAGGTCTTTTCCACTTGCATGGTTACACGTCCAGTTTGGGTGGCAATCTGTTGTAAAGTGTACTAGACCCCAGTGATATTCTAGAGATGAATTGTAATGGTAGTGAACTTGATGAGAACTAGCATGCATGCTTTGCATCTTACATATGGCATATGGTTATGTAGGCCTTGCATCGCATAACCTTGGTACGGCTGATAGCATTCATGGACTTGCCAGTATTTTTTCTTACTCTAATATTGTATGCTTAGTACATGCATTACGCACTCACATACATACCCTCTAAGCTTCTTTGTAAGATTATGCATGATCATTGCATGCAGGTGACGTTAGGTCGCAATAGCATTGAGGTAGGAGTTGTGGCAGATCTTCTTGGAGCTTTTGGGTTATTCTTATATTTTTCTTTTCGTATTGTACTCAAATGATTTATTATAGTGGATATATGGTGATGTTGTTTTGTGACTTGGTTATGCTTGTGGTTATGCTCCTTTATAAAAAAATTAGATTGAAAATCCTCCTTGTAAGGTCCCAGGATCGAATCCTGGTATATGCGCGCTGGGGGCCGAGAATGGGGTACTATGGAGGTTATCGGCGATCAGGAATTCTGTGAACCTAGTTTTCAAGTTTGGGGCATGACAACCTCAGTATAAAGTTTCTTTTTAAAGTGTCTAAAGTATATACAATTCACCTGTGGTAGAAAAGTTTTTGAAGTTAGTACACTATGATGAATCAGAGACTACAAGTAGATGGAATTCAGAAAAATTCTTAGTATGTGGTGTAGTCTCAATACACTTCAAAGTTTCAGCATTTAGTTCAATTTTTAGCTCCTCCTCCTTTAATGGTAAACATTCCGGATTTGGGGGAGGAGGTTCTTCAAAATATCTCTAGGTCAGCAACAACTATTGAGGTATTACCTTGTTAAGCATCCACTAAGTCTTATATCATGAGATTGTTTGAATCCACAAAGTGCACTAAGAAATCTTCTAAAGAGTCAAAACATTTAGCTGAAAGGAGTTCATTCACCACATCAAGATCTGTGATGATATGCCTAATAAGTCCTTTATCTTTTTTGAGAGTAAAAATGAGCATACTCTCTTATTTTTTCTTAAGGTGGGATAAAATCACCACTGGATATGTGTATTCTTGACCTAAGTAAACCTGTGCAAGATCAGGGGGTAAAGGTTTGAGGTCAAGCTTCAGTGTCTTGAAGCTAGATGGTAGAGGCATTATATCAGTTTGGGGCAAATCTTCAAATTGTGGTCTCCACCAGTTAACTTCAAGTACCAGCGTAGTTTCAAGCATGACATCTATCTCCTTAATCGTGTCATCATCCAAATTAGCGCAGTGAGCCAAACACATCTCAAGATGGTCAGAGTGTATAGTCGGGAGTGCTCTAACTTCCATGAATGAGTCAATCATGTTAGTGTCGTAGGCCTTGTCATCATCATCTACCTATTTACTCATATTGAAAAGGATATTATGCTCCAATGTCATATTTCTGAAAGATAAACTGATAAACCCACTCTTAGAATTAATGAGTGCAATATATTGGATAATAGAATTTGTCAACCTGAACTAACACATCCTTAATGATCCCTCTCGGTACACGAACTAATCGATCGGTAAGTTGTAATGTGGTCATAGTGGGTTTTAATTCACCTAAGCCCTGTTGTTCGTAAACTGAGTAAGGAATCAGATTAACAGTCACCCACAAGTCAAGAAGTGCATGCTCGATTCGGTAGTTCCCAATTATACAAGTAACAGTTGGGCTACTGAAGTCTTTATACTTTTATGGCACATCTTGGTTGAGGATGCACTCACCTTTTCTATTAGAAAAATTCTCTGTTAAATAGTCTGTCATCTCTTGGTAGTGTATAGATCTTTTAGAAATTTGGAGTATGAAGGGATTTTTTAAATGACATCTAGTAGAGGGATGTTGACCTTCACTTGCTTAAGCACCTCTAGAACATTCTGAGAGTTTGATAGAGGTTTTGGTGCAATCAAACCCTAAGGAAATGGAGCAATCGGCTTACTTTGAGGTTCCGGTTCTAGCCCATGTGGGGTAATATTAAGTCTATCATCCATCCCTTATTCCGGGTCTTTAGACTTTTCAGTCCTTACCGGAATAGATTTGTCAATTTTTTTTCCACTCCTAAGAGCGGTGATAGACTTAGCTTGTCCCACATATTGATTTGAAGATCTTGGGTCAGTAATTTCATATTGTGGTTTGGATTGGGGAGAGGTTGGGTCGGAAGGATCCCTTTCTCCTGTAACACCCTGAAAATCGGGGGTCGAGCAGATGCTCAGCTCCCGAGTTCCAATGCATCACTTATGCAACATAAATAAAGATTGATTGAATGTTGTTCATGGTAGTGCATTAAACATAAGTGGGATTATGCCAAAACAGTAATTCATACTCTAGATCAATTTAAATAACGTAAATGAAAGACTTAAAACTATATATAAACGATAGGAAATCAAAGATCACTGAGTATGAATACATCTCTGAGTCACCATATACATGTAATGTTTTAGAAACAAAATGTCAAAAAGAATCCAACTACAATAGTATGCCCTGTAGCCCCGTCGATCAGTATGGCCTAAGAGAAGCTGTCCAAGAACTGTATGTAAGAGAACTCATCCCGATCATCGTAATAGTCAGGCTTTGCCTCCTGAGTCGCATCCTCATCTGCGATTAAGACAGAATCTGGTGGGTGTTCAGAACACCGTCCCAGAATGTGGGAGTGAGTGATCAACTCAGTAGAATCATAAAGTAAAGATTAACATGTTATCAATTCAATCAACAAGTAATGATAAAGCAAACATATCAACCATTCCTAACTACTCTTATTAATGCAAGGATGAGATGCTTCATGAATGCATGCCCTCGCCTACATTCTCTCATGCGACACCATCTTACGTTGGCGTGCTTCCAGCCCTCTGTGTACTTCATCGTCGGCACATGCAGTGCGAAAATATGAACATGATTATAGAGTTATTATTAGTCCTTTTCATAAAGTAGTATTGGGAAGCTAAGGTACCTCCCTTGTATTATTACCTAAACGATGATCCATTCTTGGGTCGTCAATCTGAGACAATCTCATACGATAATATAATTCTAGATCGCTATAAAGGTTTCATCAACAATCAATACAAGTCTAGTTATATCCTATAAAATACAACAAGGCTCGTCGCCCTAATGCAGTTTCAGGATATACTCGAGGTCACTACAAAGGGCTCGTTACCAATCAGAGTAGGCCGACAGCTCAAATATAGTGTCCCATACCACCATAATCGGCTCACGAGTATAGGTGCTCACTGGTTACTATGGGGAAGCTTGTCACCCCAACGTAGGCCGAAAGCTCGACCACGGTGTCCCATACTACTATGCCCGACTCATGAGTCTTAGCGGATTGAGGTACCAGGGTTAACGGGGCTACATTGGTAAGTTTGGTACCCTAGATTCAAACAGAAGCATCCATGCATGGTGAACACACATCGGGTCAATCGGGTTACTTGACGAGCTCGACTAGCTCAATTGCACGTTGAGTTGATTGACATGAAATACATATGCACTCCGCATGGCCAAACTACTGCAGACAACTCTAGTACGGCTCAGGTTTGTCAAACACGTCTTTCGTGGCGAATAAAGCTCAAGCACGAACTTAAGTCTGTTACCGAATGCCTGGACCATGACATGGCCCCAATCACGTACATATGATTCAACATCCATATTCATCTAAGAAAGATATGAAATATAACTTAAACATGAAGACTATACATGGAGGAAATGATACACACAATTAGGAGAAATGAAGCAAACTAGGCAAACATGAAGGAAAGCATACACACAATTAGTAGGAATGAAATAACTAAATATAACATGGAGGAAATCGTACACACAATTAAAATGATTGAGATTCATATCTCAATTCAAAAATGATCATTTTTTTAGCTCACTTAGACATTTATATAGACACTTAACTTATCCATTCAACATACATCACATATGTTGGCATATTATATATTTAGGCAAATCCTTTACTAAGGAGCTGTCGCATACATAACAAGCATACACTAACAAAGATTTATCATGACACTCACTAGATCATATTTCATACGCATTCAAACATTTTATCAATCACATGGAACACTCAGTTTGTAATGTAAGATATAGATAAACATAAGACAAAACAGATAGTGCATTTAGCATGTAGAATAGCATCCACGTCAGTAATAAACCATTATCTGACATTGAAAGCTTTGAAAACCATAACCTATATGTCTATAATCCGCACCTTACACTGTAGAAGCGTAATGTATATGTTTTAAGCCGTAAGCTTTCGTCAACGGCGGTTTAACAACCTATAACATGAACTAGGTTAGCTATTTCATTACTCCATCTATATCAAACCTTAAAACAGGTTAGGATTTAATTCTTCTTACCCAAGTGCAGAATTTGAATCGCTGAAACAACGATTCAGATGGATGGATTTGACACGTAGTGCAGTTGGGTAGAATCACAAGATGAAATCACCACTTCTCTCTCACTTTCTCTCTCTTCTCCTTCTTCTCTCTCTTAGGGTTTTTCTTAAATTTGTATGGAGCAAATTAGAGAGGGTTTAAGGCCTTTTTATAAGCTCTAAATCGATGAAAATAGCCTTAAGGCTAAGGTATACTTAGGTTATAACCAAATCGACCTTGTTCCGATCCAACGGAGCATTTCTAGAGGTCCTGTCACCGAGTGCGGTCAGACTTAAGCTCTTGGATGTTGGATCTTGATCCAGTTAAGTTTTTAATTCGATCGGATTTCCAAATCGACCGTGGCGGACCAATTTCAGTTCAGCGGTCACCGAAACTCGATCAAGGCCACAAGTAATTTAACATGAGTGGGCCATCATCCCTGATCCGAGGGTAAATTTGGGTCAAAATCCAATGGTCAGAATGCTTATAAATTTCACGCAAGCAACACGACCCAGATTACTTAAAATTATATTTATTTTCTTAAAAATCTTCAGTTTCTCACACTCTTCACTCCAGACTCAAGGAAATTGTCCCAGAGCATCGTTTGGACATGATTTTCACGGTGATTATCAAGTCCAACTACGCGGTCAATATCTTCTAAGTTCATCGCAATCGAACTTTCGACGTACGGTCCAGGTCTGATACGAAGTTTCAAAGTGCTTCCATGAGCAACTGGGTTTAAACTTGGATCCCAGATTTTAGAGTAACTTAGCGTTACTAATTCTACTGGTTTTGGATCTTACAGATCATATTTAAAGTGATTGGTGTTAATTTCACAGGTAATCTGGGTTAGTACTTAGCAATTCCTATCTAATTTCTAAAGAATTTAATCCTGAGGGATTCCTGACTGAGTTGATACTTGGGTCTTCGTACGGATTTTTTTGAGTCGTTACAATCTACCCCCCTTAAAGAAAAATTTCATCCTCAAAATTTGTACCTTTTTATACTCCTTGAGAATCTGAGGGTAGTTCTTTCTGACCTCGGCCTCTGTCTCTTAAGTAGCTTCCTCCTTAGTATGATGTGTCCACAGAACTTTCACTAGTGGAATGAACTTACTGCGTAACACTTGCTCCTTCCTGTCTAAGATACGCATCGAACGTAGTACATATGTCGCATCCTCGCTCAACTGTACCTGCTCCCATCTGATGATATGGGAAGGATCAAGAATGTACTTCTTCAGCATGGATACATGAAATACGTTGTGTACGCCTGCAAGTGGTGTGGGTAAAGCCAAGCGATACGCTACTATTTCCACTCGATCTAGTATCTGAAATGGACCAATAAACCTTAGTGTGAGCTTCCCCTTCTTGCCAAAACGCAAAACTCTCTTCATAGGAGAAACTCGAAGGAACACATGGTCTCCAACCTCAAACTCAAGCGGTCGCCGCATCGTGTCGGCATAACTCTTCTATCTGCTCTGTGCTGTCAGAAGTCGACGTCTGATAATGTCGATCTTCTCTGAGGTCACCTGTACTAACTCTAGGCCAACCAAACTGCGCTTGTCAACCTCTACCCAGCAATGCGGTGCTCAGCAAGGGCGCCCATATAAGGCCTCATAAGGACCCATGCCTATACTCGCCTGGAAACCATTATTGTAGGTGAACTCTGCATATAGAAGATAGTCATCCCAACTGTCCTTGAAGTCCAAAACATAAGCTCGCAGCATATCTTCCAAAATCTGGTTTACTCGCTCTGTCTGCCCATCAGTCTGTGGGTGAAACGCGGTACTAAACTTCAACTTCATACCCATTGCTTCCTGGATACAAGTCCAAAAGATAGATGTGAACTGCGTGTCTCTGTCAGACACGATCTCCAAAGGAATTCCATGCAGACAAACTATTTCTTTGATATACAACCTAGCCAACTCGTCTGCAGAGTTCGTGATTTTGATCGGCAGGAAGTGACCCGACTTCGTCAATCAGTTGACAATCACCTAGATAGAATCATGTCCCTTCCTCGTCTTCGGTAGCCCTGAAATGAAATCCATAGAGATGAAGTCCCACTTCCATTCAGCTATGGGCATGGGTTGAAGTAGTCCAGGAGGTTACGATGCTCTACCTTGACCTGCTGGCACGTGAGACAATGGGCTACATACTCTGCTATATGTGTCTTCATATTCTCCCACCGGTATGATCTTTTCACATCTCGATACATCTTCGTACTTCCAGGATGCATCGCTAGCTTCGAATTGTGCGCTGCTTCAAGGACTTCCTGTCTCAACTCGGGAATGTTGAGGATGTATAGGCAGCAAAGATGACGCAGGCCCCCGTCCAAATCTACACTCCATTCGGCATCCTCATCGTCACTAGCCAGCTTTCTAAGCTCAACCAATCGCTCATCGTCCTTCTGGGCTTCTACAATCCTGTCATCAATAAGAGGTCGCGCCCGAATGTGTGTGACACACTCGAACGGTTCCTCCACGATGAGCTTCTGCTCAAAGTCCCGCACGAACTCTACCATATCTCATTCCTTAATCATCAGCAGAGATGAAAACTCTATAGTCTTCTTGCGGCTCAATGAGTCTTCCACAAGGTTGGCCTTGCTAGGATGGTAGGAGACCTCAAACTTGAAGTCCTTCAAGGTTTCCATCCATCAGCGCTGCCTCATATTCAAATTTCGCTGCGTGAATATATAATTAAGGCTCTTGTGGTCACAGAAAAGCTCGAACTCCTCTCCATAGAGGTAATGTCTCCAGAGCTTTAATGCAAAAATGACGGCTGCCAACTCCAGGTCGTGTGCAGGGTAATTCTCCTCGTGCTTCCTTAATTGTCTCGAGGCATACATAATCACCCTGTCCTTTTACATAAGGACACAACTTAGACCAACGCAAGACTTTTCAGTGTATATAGTATACCTAACCCCTTGCTCTTGCAATACTAGCATAGGGGCGGACGTCAGTTTATCCTTCAGCTCCTGAAAAGCTGCTTCCGCCTTCTCATTTGAGGCGAACTTCAAGTCTTTCCACGTTAACTGAGACAACGGTCTGGCAATCTTCGAGAATTCCCAAATGAAGCGTCGGTAATAACCTACCAGACTCAGAAAACTCCTCACCTCAGTAACCAAACCAGGCTGTTTCCAGTCCTGAACCGCAGTTACCTTAGCAAGGTCCACTGCTACCCCTTCCTTGGACATGACATGTTCCAGAAACTTGACTTCCTCCTGCCAGAAGTCGCACTTCTTATACTATGTGAACAACTGATTCTTCCTTAGAGTATCCAAGATGGCCTGAAGGTGTCCTTCGTGCTCTTCCCGACTCGCAGAGTATACCAGAATGTCATCGATAAACACAATGACGAATCGGTATAAAAATGGCTGAAATACTCGGTTCATCAAATATATGAACATGGCTGGTGCGTTTGTAAGACCGAACGACATCACGAGAAATTCGTAATGACCAAAACTAGTCCTGAATGCAGTCTTTTGCACGTCTTCTTCCCTGACGCACAACTAGTGATATCCTGACTATAGATCAATCTTCAAAAAGTATCGCGCCCCTTTCAGCTGATCAAACAGATCGTCTATCCTGGGCAAAGGATACTTATTCTTCATGGTCAACTGATTCAACCTATGGTAATCAATACATAACCGCAGCGACCCATCCTTCTTCTTAACAAACAACACAGGTGCTCCCCAAGGAGACACATTGGGTCGTATGAAGCCTTTCTCTACCAGGTCATCAATCTGTTTCCTCAACTCATCCATCTCACATGGCGGCATACGATACATCGGTAGCAAAATAGGTATTGCACCAGGCATGAGATCAATCGTAAAGTCGATCTCACGCCGAGGAGGTAGCCTAGGTATCTTACTGAACACGTCCCTAAAATTTTGAACCACAGGCGTGGTTTCAAGCGCAGAACCAACAAAACTTTCCAATCGAGAAGTGTAGCAATCTAGTTGGATAGGGTAACTGACCTGAACAGGAAAAGTAAATGCCGCACTCGTAGGTCCATGGGCTGTCACCAGCCTAGTCTCACAGTCAAGCTATGCTCTCATCTCTGTGAGCCAATCCATGCCAAGGATAATGTCGTAATGATCCAAGGGTGTGACATACAGGTCAATCGCAACTGTCCCGCTCCCTAGGTCTATCAAACAACCCAACATACCCTAGTAATGGCAGAAGAGTCCCCTGTAGCTGTAGTGAGAGTCACTCCCGTTATAGGAACAATAACTAACGCTAGCCGTTTGACTAACGCGCAGGAAATGAGGGAGGTTGTGGACCCAGTGTCCACCAACAAGAAAACAGGAGTACCTTGAACATGTACAGTGACCTCAAAAGCCCTGGGTACTGAAAGTATTACCTCTGGTACATCCGCTGTGAGTGAGTGCACTCGAGCCTACTATGGGCGATTCGGCAATGATGTCATGGGCCGTTGAGGCGGCTTAAAATGAGGTGCTGACGATCTAAAAGATGGATGTGCAGGTGCAGACTATAGAGGTGGAGCTGATATAGCCTGAGGGCGAGGATGATCAATCTTTTGCGGCGGTGAGAAGTCACTCTCTCATATGCGTGAAGCAGCTCTCCGCAACATGACCTGGTCTCCCACAATAAGTACAGGTCACAGCAGGTCGCCTCATCGGTACTAGTGTCACTGTAGTCCTGGGAGGAGAGTCGATACGGGTCCTCTTGCCGAGGAATGGACTGCTCGGCATATTTGGTCATGGCCTGGGGATTATAGGCCCACGAGAACATGACAAACGCTTCCCATCCTGTTCTACTCGCATAGACATGTGTATTAGCTCAGCATAAGATGGTATGCTAATACAACACATCTTTGAGTGAATGTCAGGGTGCAAGCCCTCAAAAAATCATCGCATGTGCATCTGTGCGTCAACAAGCACAGTAGGAACATATCTGCCCAACTCTATAAACTGATGCTCGTACTCAGTCACGGTCATGCCTCCCTGTCTGAGGCTTAGAAACTCATTCTCCTTCTTGTGTCGGTAAGAAAGGGGATAGTATTTCTCATGGAAGCGGGTCTCGAATGTTGCCCACGTCCAAACATAGTCAGCGACTACAGTCCGCAGTACACTATCCCACCACAAGCTGGCTTCCTTCTCCAGCATAAAGGTCACCAACTCGACCTGCTCCTGCTCAGTACAATGCAGCATCCTCAGTATCTTAGAGATGAGATCAAGCCAATACTCGGCCTCCTCAGGTCTGTGAGAACTTGAAAATGTAGGAGGCCGCAAGCGATGGAATCGCTTTAAAAGGCCATAAGTACCCAAGTTTCCTGTAACGTATATGGCAGGAGTAGGCAAGGTCACACCCTCACCCTGAGTAGAAGGACCTACAGCCTCAGCAGGCCGTACAGAAGGTGAAGGTGGAGTCACACTTCCACCCTGAGCCAAGGCTCCTGTAAAGGTGGCCAAGAGCTGCTGCTGGTATCGCATCTGCTGCTACTGATGCTGCTCCTGCTGCTGGTGCATCATCATCAACAACTGCTCCAACCTATCTGTAGGTGGAGCTGACGATGACACATGATGCGTCGAAGAAGATGCACTGTTCTGCTCACGAACCGGTGGTGTATAAGGTGGCGGCCCAACTGTTGGACCAAAAAAAGGCTGAGACTCAGGCATAGTCTCACAATCCGGGCCCAAACTAGGGTCCGCACGACCATCACTCTGGGGTGGTGCCTGATCCATCGAATCAGACAATGCTAGGTGAGCCATGCTCCGCGTGAACTTAGGTGGCATACCCTACACATAGGGTACAGTCCAAATCAGATTCAACATAAGCACAATCCATGCACACAACATTCACACATAAATTTAAAGAAACTTCATGCATTTCATTTCCAAAATTGTCATAATACATACGACATAGGTTCTACATGGATCATAAAAAAAATAACATGTGAGCTAATATGACTAAGCTTCAAACACTGAGCTATAACATCAAAGAAACTATCAAACTACGGAGCCTACAAAGGCTACACATAAAGCAATAACTACAAATAAACGACAAACAACTACGGGGCAACAACATGGATGACTAAGCATCTGAATCTGGCAACGGAGAAGGGGCACCCTTATCTTGCAGGCAGCACAGGATAGTCTTCAATGTATGAGTCACTTTCTTGAACTTGTTTTTCACAAGGCCCCGAAGATCCATAATGTCCTGTCGTAGGGCAGCCTGACCCTCCTCAAGCCAAGCTATACGGGCATCCCTTACGGCCTGATCAGTGTCCTGCTCCAGTGCTGCAGGAGGAGGACTCTCATCAGTATCTTGAGCGTCCTCTTCCTCTTCACCCTACACTTCTTCCTCTTCTATCTCTGCTCCACCTTCTTCATTATTCTCCTCTTCTTCTTCGCTTTCAGACTCATCCTCGCTTTCTTCAAGTTGGGCTTGTCATTGCCGTGGCCAGATCTTCATCTGGGTGAGAGTGGTCTCGGTGATGTAATGAACCAGCACTAGCAATTCTGCCCTAAGGCTGTAGCCAAACTCTGCAATCTTGCATATGAGTCGGTCGAAGGGGAGCGACTCAGTCGTTCTTCTTAATCGCGCGATAAGGATGATCTATTGTAGTACAAACGTGGGCACGCACAAGTTCGTTTCCTACCCCACTTGGTACAGGAAATCCACCATGAGACGCGTGCACTCGATGCGGTTGCTCCACCTGGGGTAGACGTTGAACGTGCAGATGTAGTGAAGCAGACGGAAATCGCTCGACATATGGGTGGCTAAGAGGCTTCTGTTAGGCTACCATTCAACCAGACGACCACATAGAAACCTGGTGCGACGATCCCTTTCATGTGCACTATTCAGGTTCCTCTCACTAGCATGTACCTCGCCAAGTGGCACATTCAGGAGTTGAGCTATCAACCTCACGTTGATCGTAGCTTCTCAGTTTTTTCCAAATGAGATCTTGAACTACAAGGGCTCTAGTGTAGGGTCTCGAATGTGGGCATAGAAGGCTCGGACAGTGCTCACATTTGCAGGAGACTCACCTTCAAATAGCGGACCCCACCCGGCTGCTTCCAAACACTTGAACAACAAGTACTCACCAAAGAGTCGTCCATCCACATGCGCTTCAAAAAGAACCCTACAGTCCTCATAAACGCCATGAGACAGCTCTACCAACAATGCTCTTCCAATAGGAGCCTGGGGATCAAAATCCCGCTTCGAGTGCAATTCTCTTCTAGCGCTTGAACTCGCGATAGCTCCTCGTGGTCTCCTTAAACAAGCGGGGTGACTAGGCCCAACCTCATCCATTGAAGCCCTCTTCTTTCCCATGAGAGAAAGGATGGTGGAAATCGAGAAGAGAGTCGTGAAGAGCTCTAAGAAAGCCATGGAATGAAGAAGGAAATGAAGAAAGAAGGTGAGATATATGGGTCCCCATGAATTTGGGCCTTATATGGGAGTGTAAAGGCTCAAATGTAAGGAAAGGAAGAAGAAAATGACAAGAGAAGATGGGTTAAAGGGGGTTTACACGATTTTGGGACTTAAATGGGAGATTTGAGAGCTCAAATCGTAGAAAATGAGTGGGTAAGGAGATGGGTATGGCTGTGCACGATGGAAGTAGATAGGGTTCAACGAAAAATGGAAGAAAGAGTGATTTGGAGGATGATTTGAGAGGGGAACAGACTGTTTTAAAGGAAAGGGAGAGCATGGGAGGTGATTTTATGAAGGAAGTGTCGATTTGGGGGGGTTTTAAGCAACGAACCGTGGACCAGTGGGTCCCACTAGGTCCCACGTGCAATCGGCCCGCCGGCCCAACCCAGCCGGGCCCGCCGGTCGGTAAGGCCACGCCGGACCTTGCCAGTCACTGTCTTATCTGGCGAGGCCTCGCCCTTTGGGTGAGGTCCTCCCCGCCCCCTGGGTCCAAAAATATCAGGGTCCCACCTCGGAACCCCCTAGAAGTTGATCGTTTGGCCACTTCTTCCGATTTTAGTCATTTCGGGTCATTTTGAAATAAATTGTTGTACATCCACATCTACTAATTTTTGACAGCTGAAATGGGAAGAAACTTGGTCTAGACCCATCAATTGACGGTCTAAACTTGATTTGAGGTCGTCGTGTGTAATCAAACGTGTGCACGAACTCAATCTTGGTGATCAATTTCACTAAACTTTCACCAACGAACGAACTAGGAGTCCTAGACTTGTTTTTAGGTTGTTCTCGCACCCTCCTACACTATAATGGCATCAATGTACGTCGTGTGACCATAACCCAGGTCTGATTTAATCTAAATCATGCTCTGATACCAACTTGTAACGCCCTGAAAATTGAGGTCGAGCAGATGCTTAGTTCCCGAGTTCCAATGCATCACCTATGCAACATAGATAAAGATTGATTGCATGTTGTTCATGGTAGTGCATTAAACATGAGTGCAATTACGCCAAAACAGTAATTCATACTCCAAATCAGTTTAAATAACATAAGCGAAAGACTTAAAATTATATATAAACGATAGGAAATCAAAGATCACTGATTATGAATACATCTCTGAGACACCATATACATGTAATGTTCTAGAAACAAAATGTCAAAAAGAATCCAACTACGATAGTATGCCCTGTAACCCCATCGATCAGTACGGCCTAAGCGAAGCCGTCCGAGAACTGCATATAAGAGAACTCATCCTGATCATCGTAATAGTCATGCTCTGCCTCCTGAGTCACATCCTCATCTGCGATTAAGACAAAGTCTGGTGGGTGTTCAGAACACCGTCCCAGAACATGGGAGTGAGTGATCAACTCAGTGGAATCATAGAGTAAAGATTAACATGTTATCAATTCAATCAAGTAGTAATGATAAAGAAAACATATCAACCATTCCTAACTACTCTTATTAATGCAGGGATGAGATGCTTCATGAATGCATGCCCTCACCTACACTCCCTCATGCGACACCATCTTACGTTCGCGGCATGCTTCCAGCCCTCTGTGCACTTCATCGTCGGCATATGCAGTGCGATGATATAAACATGATTATCGAGTTATTATTAGTCCTTTTCATGCAGCAGTATTGGGAAGCTAAGATACCTCCCTTGTATTATTACCCAAACGATGATCCATTCTCGGGTCGTCAATCCGAGACAATCTCATATGATAATATAGTTCTAGATCGC
Source organism: Magnolia kwangsiensis (assembly GCA_037074715.1). Lineage (NCBI taxonomy): Eukaryota > Viridiplantae > Streptophyta > Magnoliopsida > Magnoliales > Magnoliaceae > Magnolia > Magnolia kwangsiensis. The sequence continues at coordinate 80,501,807 of CM073578.1, forward strand.
TGTAAAGGGTTCATCACCAATCAATACAGGTCTAATTATATCCTATAAAATACAACAAGGCTCATCGCCCTAATGCAGTTTCAGGATATACTCGAGGTCACTATAAAGGGCTCGTCACCAATCAGAGTAGGCCGACAGCTCGAATATAGTGTCCCATACCACCATAATCGGCCCACGAGTATAGGTGCTCACTGGTCACTACGGGGAGGCTCGTCACCCCAGCGTAAGAGGACAGCTCGACCATGATGTCCCATACCACCATGCCTGGCTCATGAGTCTTAGCGGATCGAGGTACCAAGGTTAACGGGGTTGCATTGGTAAGTTTGGTACCCTAGATTCAAATAGAAGCGTCCATACATGGTGAACACACATCGGGTCAATCGGGTTACTTGACGAGCTCAAATAGCTCGATCGCACGTTAAGTTGATTGACATGAAATACATATGCACTCCGCATGGCCAAACCACTGCAGACAACTCTAGTACGACTCAGGTTTGTCAAACATGTCTTTCGTGGCGAATAAAGCTCAACCACGAACTTAAGTCTGTTACCGAATCCTGGACCATGACATGGCCCCAATCACGTAAATATGATTTAACATCCATATTCATCTAAGAAAGATATGAAATATAACTTAAACATGAAGACTATACATGGAGGAAATGATACACACAATTAGGAGAAATGAAGCAAACTAGGCAAACATGAAGGAAAGCATACACACAATTAGTAGGAATGAAATAACTAAATATAACATGGAGGAAATCGTACACACAATTAAAATGATTGAGATTCATATCTCAATTCAAAAATGATCATTTTTTTTAGCTCACTTAGACATTTATACAGACACTTAACTTATCCATTCAACATACATCACATATGTTGGCATATTATATATTTAGGCAAATCCTTTACTAAGGAGTTGTCGCATACATAACAAGCATACACTAACAAAGATTTATCATGACACTCACTAGATCATATTTCATACGCATTCAAACATTTTATCAATCACATGGAACACTCAGTTTGTAATGTAAGATATAGATAAACATAAGACAAAACAGATAGTGCATTTAGCATGTAGAATAGCATCCACGTCAGTAATAAACCATTATCTGACATTGAAAGCTTTGAAAACCATAACCTATATGTCTATAATCCGCACCTTACACTGTAGAAGCGTAATGTATATGTTTTAAGCCGTAAGCTTTCGTCAACGGCGGTTTAACAACCTATAACATGAACTAGGTTAGCTATTTCATTACTCCATCTATATCAAACCTTAAAACAGGTTAGGATTTAATTCTTCTTACCCAAGTGCAGAATTTGAATCGCTGAAACAACGATTCAGATGGATGGATTTGACACGTAGTGCAGTTGGGTAGAATCACAAGATGAAATCACCACTTCTCTCTCACTTTCTCCTCTTCTCCTTCTTCTCTCTCCTAGAGTTTTTGTTAAATTCGTATGGAGCAAATGATAGAGGGTTTAAGGCCTTTTTATAAGCACTAAATCGATGAAAATTGCCTTAAGGCTAAGGTATACTTAGGTTATAACCAAATCGACTTTGTTCTGATCCAACGGAGCATTTCTGGAGGTCCTGTTACCGAGTGCGGACGAACTTAAGCTCTTGGATGTTGAATCTTGATCAAGTTAAGTTTTTAATTCAATCGAATTTCCAGATCGACTGTAGCGGACCAGTTTGAGTTCAGCTGTCACCGAAACTCGATCAAGGCCACAAGTAATTTGACATGAGTGGGCCATCATCCCTGATCCGAGGGTAAATTTGGGTCAAAATCCAATGGTCAGAAAGCTTATAAATGTCGCGCAAGAAACACGACCCAAATTACTTAAAATTATATTTATTGTCTTAAAAATCTTCAATTTCTCACACTCTTCACTCCAAACTCAAGGAAATCGTCCCAGAGCATCGTTTGGATGTGATTTTCGTGATGATTGTCAAGTCCAACTACGCGGTCAATATCTTCTAAGTTCATCGCAATCAGACTTTCGACGTGCGGTCCAGGTCCGATACGAAGTTTCAAAGTGCTCCCATGAGCAACTGGGTTTAGAGTTAGATCCCAGATTTTAGAGTAACTTAGCGCTACTAATTCTACAGGTTTTGGATCTTACAGATCATATTTAAAGTGATTGGTGTCAATTTCATAGGTAATCTAGGTTAGTACTTAGCAATTCCTGTCTAATTTCTAAAGGATTTAATCCTGAGGGATTCCTAACTAAGTCGGTACTAGGGTCTTCGTACGGATTTTTCTGAGTCATTACACTAATTGAAATTTTTGTTTCACGCCCTTGTATGGCCTTTAAAAGGTCTTGATTGGCTTACAATATACTCTGATTAAGAAGCTCTTAATTTTGAAGGTGTTTTAAGATAGGATCCTCTTAAAGGTTCCCTTGATTTAGGAATTGGTTTGGGAATCCTTGAGTAGCAGTTTATCCATTCCTCCAACTGGAGTTATATGTATTTGAGGTGGGTCCATTGAAAGGTCTTTGGTAGTTGTTCATAGCAATTGATTGCTTATTCAAAATTTCTTGAAAAGCAGGTATTGTTGGACAATTTTTAGTTGTATATATGTTACAAGCACGAATACCGTAAATAACTTCCTTAGCCTCATCCTTCTTAAGTTTCATGGCCTCGAGTAGTTTCCTTGTAAGACTAACCACTTTAGCATTTATATCATCTTCCTCCTTTAAAATATATATTCATTCCCTTTCATTTGATTGAGTAGGCTTAGAAATGGTGGGTTTTGGGGAGATGTCTCATGATTGTGCATTTTCAGCAAGTCTATCTAGATAGTCCCACACATCATCAACATCTTTATTCATGAATTCCCCATTGCACATCGTCTTGACCAACTGGCACATGAAAGATTTCAGTTTATCGTAGAAGAAATTTTTGATGCACCATGTTTCAAAATCGTGTTGTGTGCATGAACTGACAAGATCCTTGAACCGCCCCCAACATTGGAAGAATGTTTCATCTTCCTTTTGGGCGAAATTCATGATTAAATTTTTAAGGGTGTTCATTTTATAGTATTGGAAAATTTTCATGATGAACTCCCATGTCATGTCATTCCATCTACAAATTAATTATGGACATAGTGAGTGCAACCATCTCTTGGCCTTTTCTTTTAAAGAGAAGGGAAAGATTTTTAGTTTGATCGTGCTCTCAGACACATTAGGAAAGTATAAAGTGGTTATTATCTCATCAAACTCTTTTTAAGTGTAAATATAGATTTTCAGATTCAAGTCCATGAAATTTTAGTAGTTGGATCACTCCCGGCTTAATATTCATATGTCCTACATTCTCTGAAAAAACCATGCATAAAGGTGTTCTCACCCCCACTAGTTGTAAATAATCTCATAAAGTACAAGGTGGGGGTGCATGATGCACCTCATTCTCATCTTGGGCTTCCTCCAGTTGAGGAGGATTTGAAGGATTTTCAAGTTGATTTGTAGCTATAACTTTCGCTAACTCAGAGGATCTCAAGTGGTGTGTAATCTTGTGATGGATAGGCAACCCTTTGACTAATCCCCCTTCACTCAAGAGACATAGAGTGTTATGACGGACCCATTTGGGCATGAAACACTCTCAACCCTTAAGTTTAGATTCTAACTTAAACCTAAGAAGAAAGAAAACTAAAGTAATAAGAAATAGAAAGAGAGAATAGGAAAGAGGTTACTAGATTAGAGATTTCTATTTTAGGATCTTATGAAATAGAAAAATAAGTTAGTTTTTAAAATAAATCAGGAAAATTCCTAACCTATAAATAAAAAGCAAACCCTAATTCCTACAACAGAAAATAAATCCTAATCTTAACCTAATTCCAAAACTAATTAATTTCAGAAAAACCACAGCCATTAGTCCCCGTTGCCAAAAACTTCTTCACAACCCTAAGTGTAGGATCGTGATGTAGTAATAATCTCGGTATGACCGAGGTCGAATCTACAAGGACTGAACTCGTGTGTCTTCTAAAAGTAACTAGAACTAGAACTAGAAGAAGATGTGAATCTAAATCTAAATTAATTGAGAGAGTAATTGTGATTAAAGTGATTAAAACTAACAAATTCAAAGGTGGTAACTAGGGTTTCTAAGGATCCGCTTGTAGAGATCAGGGAGCCCTCTTACCTAATTCAAGTTACATGATTGGAATTAAAGTCCTATCCTATCCAATTGGAAGATATACAATTAAGATCAATCTGAACTTCCTTTGACCTAATTCTCAATGGATGGGAGGTGTGAGAACTGGAAGTGATTCCATCATAAAACCAAGCCTAGGAGACGATTACTTATAATAGGATATACCAATCTCATAATCAAACATAAGAGAATCATGAAGACTATAAGGGATTCTGTCACCCAACCATGCCCAAGGGACAATGATGAATAACAAGATTTTTTAATTTCACAATCTCAATACATGAAAAGAACATACTCAAAGCTATCGCAGATCTATTGTAATTTGGATTTCAACTAACAATTAAAAACTGAAAGTATTTCTTAAATATCAAACTAGAATTAAAGATAGTTTAACTTGAATATGAATCAAAGGATAGAAAGCTTCCCATGACGTTACAAGCTTCACTTCTTAGCCCTAACTAAGAGGTTTAGCCAACCATAGACATGATTAAACTAAAGTCTCTCAAGAAAAGAATAAAAATAACTAAGAAAAAAGAAGAAGACTCTTAGTGACAGCTTCTCCACACTTTTTCTCCACTCCTCAAACCCTAGAATATGCCTAGGGATGCCCTAAGGACTCCTATTTATAGTTGTGCATTACCTCCTTTCACACTGACTTGGAAAAATCTGGAAACCGCCTCAAATTTACGCAGTCCGCGCAACATCTGCATAACCCTTGACTAGCCGAGAACAGCCTTCGACTGGTCAGGGGTCACCTTCGACTGGTCGAGGATGATGGGAATTTAGAGAATTTTGTCACTGGAGTTCTAGTCGAGCAATCTTCGACTAGTTGAAGGAGGCAGATTTTTAGGGTTCCTTCACTTCAAGTCTTCAACGCTCTTCATTACCCACTTGGTTTTCTTAGATTTTTGGTATATGAATTCTTCAGTTTTAGTCTTATAAGATCCATCCTTTGCTTGGTGATTCTTAAGTGTTAAATCCATGCTTTTAGCATCCTTTTCATTCCAAGCTCTTAAATTCACCTTATAACACAAACATGATTAAAATAGAACATTAAGCATTATCATGTTCATAAAACCAAGTAATAAATGGGGAATAATATGCAATATTTGAGTCTCAACACACTTCATTCTAACCAAATGCTCCCCAAATATCGAGTCCTACATTGAATCTTCACATCAAATGTCTATACTAAGTCAAAAATTTCTCCCTTCATGACCCGTGTCCTCCATTCAGTTGTGTCTGATGTACAAGTTTGTCTTCCTTCTCTTATTTTCCACCTCATTATCTAGTTTCATCTTCATCCTGGTTATGGTTCTATTCCATTTACCTATCTCATGATGTGTATTGTATTACACTATAATGTCTAAATTCTAATGTCTAAGGCACCATAATTTGTTTTATCTTTCAACAATACAAATCTAAATAAGATGAATTCGAACTATCTTCCTAGTTAATGTGACAACGAAGAAGAGGTAGAAGCACCTACACCACCAAAAGACACATCTATGGACAATATATTTGTTGAGCTTGACGAGTCAGATGATCCAGATTTTTAACTTTCACGGGGTGATTATCAACTCAAATCATTAGAAGAGAAGGTCACAACAATATAGGTTTCATAGGATAACCTGACACAAACTCAGAAATCCTCTATGCAGTACATGAAGAAGTACTTCCACTATATTGTGAAGAGTTTGCATTAGATGGATCCTTCCATGCCTACTCCTTCTTCCTCAAGATTTGACTGAATTCTTTTTACTTATTTTCATCTATATGGTTGTATAACTAACATTCTACTTGGTTTGTTGGATAACTGTTCTTAACTCTACTTGAATGATTATTCCCTACCTTTGACATTTTAATATGCTACTTCATATGTCACAACCCAGACCCAATAGTCTTAAAATACCACTATGTCTACCGGATCTGGTGCGCGACAAGCTGAACTCCGGGATTGGTACCCAATGCTCACACACTAAGTCCTAATCTCGGCGTTCGGCAAGGTAATGTAAAGGACAAATCTCATCATTCATTCTTCACAAAAGAAACATCAGAGATAAGATAAGTAACATCTACATACAAGTGAACTGGGTACTATAAAATTCTAAAAGTACAACATCTGTCTGCACGATACATATATACATCATGCACAATTTAAAATTTAAAAAGTCAAATCAGTTCCCTTGACGTGGCACCTAACTCGTAGTCGCTACTTATTTTTCTTCTTTAGATATTTTACCTGAGTGGTTAAAAGACAAGTAAGTCTTATAACTTAACAAGTACAGAATCTTCATGGTAAGTACGCAAGATAGGTTAACATAAAATATATAATTAATAGGTGAAAAATCCTCATGATAAGTGCGCAAGACAAGTGAACATAAAAGATATAATGAAAGAACTACCAAAAGTAATAAACTGTGAAAAGCGATGTCTTAATGAATGATGGAGCATGATCATTTATGAAATGCATAAAATAATTGTATGCTAACTGTAGAAATACCTACCAATAGTCCTCTCACCATGGACTTGACCGCACTACTCCTGAACATCATCGTATCGACTGTGATCAATGTATTGTTGGAACTTAGGATCCACCGGGGTCGATGCCCATGTTCCAGACACCAGCAATCGACCTCACTACCCACCAATGAGGTTACAACCAACATTGTGTACACTAGTAGCGGACCTTGTTCACGCTTCTCCTCGCTAACTGGTCAAACCGGTCACTATTTTCCACCTCAGCCCTAAGGCGGGTCAGACATACCCCTTCTTAACCTAGCCTTATCAATGGGAGTTAAATCCATGACCCATGTATCCAGCCAACCCAACGGTGAGGCATCCCAAGGTACCATTAGGGTTTAGCATCTCTCAACCCAAGGGGCACATCATCCCCTACTATTTTCATATTTTCGGTGTCCATGATTTAATATCATCATCCTTATTGTAATACGGTCAATCCGTGATGTTGTAAAGAATTTGATTATTATTCCTCATCATATATCATGTCATGAAATGTATAGTGATGCTAATTACAAGTGATTTAATGATAACTATAACTCAATGTATGTCGACATGCAAGGTGCAAGATTATTAAAGAACTGCGTACCTGGGTAACCAATTCCTACATGATGCTAGCAACTTGTGGCCTCGTAGCTTGATACTTTCGAATATAAAATACTTTTCTCTTCTTTCTTAATCATGATTAATCAAATTGTATCCCTTATAATTTCTAAACTAGGGTACTTGATCGTAATTTTATTTATTTCTTCTTTCTATAAATTAACATCCCTTTTTATATAGGAATATCCTACTAACAATCTAATTGCCTACTCCACGGTTTGATCATTGCATTATATTGGGTGATTAGTCTATTATTACTATTAAGATATTCATGAAATTGGGTCACAAATTCCTTTCATATCGGGTGGCCTTAAGTCCAATGCACACCGATGTATTCATGGTGGACTTAATGAGTTTTGGATTGGGCTTTGATGAGGAGAACATATACTTATTGAGAGGCCCAAAATTTAGCTCCACCACATATGTATTATGTATATACATCCATATCTCAAGTGGTAGACTAAGACACCTCATTTCGCCACTTAGGTCTTGGTATGGATCCCTAGTGGAGGTGGCTAACCGTGAAGTGTGCATTAATAGTGGGGCATACTAACTAGCTAACAAATGTGTGTGTGTGTGTGTGTGTGTGTGTGTGTGTGTGTGTGTATAGGAAAAAGGTTCTATGTGGTCCAGCACATGGGGACTTCCCATGAGGTTGAGCTGTGTGGGCCCCAGCATGATGCGTGTCAAACTGTCACGCCCCAAACTCGGAAACCGGGCTCACAAAATTCCCGATCGCTGAATCCGGCACCGACAGCCTCCGTAGAACCCCATTCTCGGCTCCTAGCTCCCATTCGCCAGGTTCCGATCCTGGGATGCTACGAGGAGGATTTTAAATATCAGTTTGATTCGTAATAAGCATAACCAAAGGCATAACCCACCAACAACAACCAAGCACTCCATTACATTTTCACTATGATCAAAAATTTTTACAAGTACAATGAGCATAAAGGGAAATACAATGGTAAATAACAGAAAACTCCAAAATGATCAGCGACGCGCTCCTGCCTCAACGCTGCTGAAGTCCAACGTCACCTGCACGCAACGGTCGTGCATAAGCTTACAGAAAGCTTAGAGGGTGGTGAAAGTGTGTGCGCAAGGTAGTAATATGAATGCAATGTCAGAGTAATGCGGAATATGCAGATGGAACCAAAACGTCATGAGCCGTACCAAGGCTATGCAATGCAAGACATGAATGGTATCGGCCATCTCAAGGCCATGCAATGTACAATGCAACTCAAGCATACAGATACTCATCAATGTCCACACATCAATACAGCTCAAAGTATGGAATATCACCGGGGTCTAGTACACTCTAAACCAGATTGCCGCCACATCGCGCGCAATAAGGTAAGTGGAAGAGACCTCACTATCCGTCTGCCAATATCGGGCGCGACTCGTCGATAGCGGACCCATTCCTCGAGCTGGTCAAACTCAGCCAAGCATTGCCCCCTACACTCGGGCGGGTAAGGCCGCACCCCCTTCCAACCGACCACGACACAGTGGAGAGCGTAACCGTCTGGTAATCGGCACTCAACGCTCATCTACCCACTCGGTCTAGACGTTGGAGCAACCTCTTGGTACCATAAGGGTTTAGGGACTTTCACCCAGGGATATCTATAGTACCCCATGTAGAACAAGATTTCCGGTATCCAATCCTGCCAACCACGATGCGTCTGTGGAGGCTACGGCCCTGATGTTACTAGGGCGTACAATACCCATGTCACACAAGTGCGAAATGCATGATTCACGCTGTCCAGTCATGCAACAATCCATGCGCATATCGTGCGCTCATGTAGGGCAATACTGCCTAACCAGGAGCCCATAACAACCTGCCCGAAGGCATATGCTATGATCAGTCAGTCCTCATATCAAGCATACATATGATGCATATGATCATGGGTCATGAAACTATACTAAACATGTTATAATGAAATGGACTATTTTACAATGTAGACGGACCTGGAGGGCCTATACATGGCAAATACGGCCGGTAATGGGCCCTAAGGAGAGTCGTAATGTGGACATCCAACCAACATTACACTCGCAATGTGGACGTCAAACCAACATTTCTCCCAAGGCATGATCTTTGTAAACATCAACACTTAGTTTGTAATGGATTTACACATTGCAATGGACCGTAGGTTGTCCCCATGGGACCTTATATATATATCAAATGGGTCATATCCTATTGGCTCTCATTTATCAGATGGGCCACATAAATGGGCCACACCAATGGGGCTTATGTGCATTGCAATGGGTCAAACCCGTGGGCCTTAGATTGCATCAATTGGACCTAGTCACAAGAGTTTAATATGTATTAAATGGGTCACACCAATTGGGCCCCCAAATGTATATCAAATGGGCCTCAACCCAGAGGCCTTGTATGAGTCAAATGGGCCTAAATCCCTAGGCCTTAAATAATTTAAATGGGCCTAATCCATGAGTTTGCATGCATATCAAAGTGGGCCTATTCCCATGGACCCTTCTATAATCAAATGGGTGTAGTCCCATGGGTCTTTCAATATAACAATTGGGTCCACAACCATGGGCTTTAAGAGGGCAATAAATGGGTCCAATCTTTATGGGCCCCTGAAGTACATCAAAAGGGCCCCTTCCTATGGGATTGGATCATATCAAGTGGGCCTAGGCCCATAGGCTCTTTTTACAGTCCAAAGGGGTTTAACCCAAAGGCCTTATATGTTATAGCGGATGGGCGGTCTAGATGCATCACATGCATCAAGAGTGGGGCCCACATGAGGGCCTACCATCATATTTATTATAACAGTAATAATATGTACATATAATACCTATAATACATATAGTATATATATAAGTATATATGTATATGTATACATGCACACCCACACACGCATACACACCCACACAGCATGCACACACACACTGCACGCCCGCTGTGGCGTGCATAAAACACATGCATCAAGAGGGCTCCACCGTCCAGCGGACGGTGGAAGCAATACAACGGCAAGGAGAGCGCCACCGTCCACTGGACGGTGGTCTTTAACGCACACATCATTGTGGGTCCCATGTGGGGCCCACCCTATAATGTTCATTTGAAATCTAATCCGTTCACGAGGTCCCTTGGACCTGTATGAAGGTAAAACATAAATTTCAGCTTGATTCGAAACTTCTGTGGGCCCCAGGAAAGCTTCAATGGTGGAAGCTTATTCACACTGTTTCTTATGGTGTGGGCCACCTGAGTTTTGGATCGACCTGAAATTCGGAGGGGGCCCACTACTGGGGACGGCCCACCTCACGGACGGCCTGGATATAACATATACATCAAGGTGGGGCCCACGGCTGGAGGCCGTGGTCGGTGACGCCCGCCCGCCCGTCGCCAGGCTGCACGCGCCTGCGTGCAGGCGCTGGCGCTGTCAGAAGAGGCAGAGCCTCATCTCCCTTATTTCAAAAAATAAAAAAAATATGTTTTTCTGTGGTTTTTCGTGCGTGGGGCCCGCTGCACCAAGATCCGTCCCGACCATTACGTCCAGTGGCTCGACGCCGTCCAAATGAGTCTAGAGTTCCAATTTTTTTGATGCTTGTAGGTGAAATAAAATAAGAAAACGGAGATTGAATGGTAAGGGCACAACATTCAACGCTATGGCCCACCAGGTGATTGGATCAGCTCCAAACTTCTACCCAACGGCTAGAACGCCGTGTGTAAGAGGATGGACGGCTTGGATAGGGCATAGACATCAGGGTGGGGCCTGTGCAAAGGGAACACCCCATTCCCTTCTTTTTCTTCCTTTTTCCTTTCCTTTTTCTTCTTGTTCTCATTTTCTTAGAAACGTCCAGCGTCCGCTGGACGGCTGACGTTCATACACAAGTAGTTGTGGTGGGCCTGATGAAGTGGGCCACCACATAATGGGCGGCACAGAAATAACATCTAAGGTGGGCCCCACTTGAATAAAATAATTACATCAAGTTGGGATCCATTCAAGTGGGCCACACCATCCTATTACAATAAAATAAAATAAAATGAAATAAAATACAATAAAATAAAAGAGAGAGAGAGAGACATGGAGAGTGGGACACGGCTTGTGATGGAGGGACCCCGTCATTATGGGCCCTCCCTTGCAATGAAACATACAAGAAATGGGTCCCTTGCACATGGGACCGTTAAAAATGTAAATCAACGGTGGAGATCCATTCTCCACCGATATGGACGGTCTAGATGACCTTTCTAAATGCAAATAAACATCATGATGGGGTCCATGGAGAATGGCCCCATCATGGACCGATCATGATGATCCAAGTGGTCCATCGGCCACATATTAGGATCCCAAGTGAGATCCACACCATTGATCGGTGGGCCTCACTTGGTCCACCATAAATTCAAGAAAATCTACCCTATAGAAGCACCCACCGTCCGATCTTCTCGCTCCTAGGGGTTCCTTGGCACCTTATCTTCAACTTCAATGGCTAAGATGAAGAATGGAGGGTTGAGATGGGGGATTTTGGGGGTAGGAAGGTGGGCCACTTGAAGCTTAGAGGGAGGTTGGAAATCCTCATACGTGGGAGCTCCTTGCAATTTTTTGTTGCTTGGATTTTTTTTTTTTGGAATGAGGGAGAGTAAGAGAGAGAGTGATGTAAAGGGAGAGAGAGAGAGTGATGGATGGATGGGTGAGTGATGGTTGTGTAAGAAAGGTATGGGTTAGGAAGACTTTTGTGGCTTTTGTGTAAGAGAGGTATGGGATGAGAAGACTTTGGTGGTTGCTTGGGAAAAGGGATGGAAGTGATGTGTACTTGACCTTTGATGGGTTGATGGGTGATTGATTGATGGGATTGATGTGATTGATGTGACACATCGTTGAGATTCCCTTGGTTTTCGCAACGCGCGGCGTTTTCTCGCACCGAACGTTGGCTCATATCTCTTGATCAGGGTATCGCCTTGGCGCGCGAGTCGCGGTATCGGAACCGCGGCGACGGTGCGGTCGCTATGGTATTGGTCTCGGGTTGAGTCGACTCGGGTTGTCGGTACATGAATCCGGGTCGCGCGTCGATATCCATTAAGGGTCGAAAGTTGCCGGAATTCGACCGGTAAGACCGCGGAAGTGTACGGAAAGGTACGGACCAAGATACGGGTCTTACAGCTCTCCCCTCCTTATAAAAATTTCGTCCTCGAAATTTACACAAGCGTCGCAACTAAGCATAACTCGCGAGGAATAAGAAACATAACGTCATCATATAGAATCAGGGACAACGTACAAAATACAATACACGATCATCAACCATCAAAGAGATGAGGATATCGCTCTCGAATCTCAGCCTCACGCTCCCAAGAAGCCTCCTCTACCGAATGGTGACCCCACTGCACCTTCACCAACGGAATGACCTTGGTTCTGAGGACCTGCTCCTTCCGATCAAGGATACGGACTGGCTGCTCAATGTAAGAAGCGTCCTCACGAACCTCCAACGGCTGCCAATCAATAACGGGAACTATGTCTGACCCACACTTCCTCAACATAGAGACGTGAAACACGTTGTGGACGCCAGACAACTGAGATGGTAAGGCAAGCCGATAGGCCACGGCGCCAACGCGCCCAGTGATCTCAAAAGGTCCTATAAATCTCGGGGCAAGCTTGCCCTTCGCTCCAAATCGAACTACGCCCTTCATGGGCGAGACCTTGAGATACACATGGTCCCCTACATCAAACTCCAAGGGACGACGCCGACGATCAGCAGAACTCTTCTGTCGGCTCTGAGCTGTGCGCATCCTCTGCCTGATGATGTCAATAGCCTCTGAAGTCTCCTGCACAAGCTCGGGACCTAGGAGACGACGCTCTCCAACCTCGGTCCAACAACTCGGTGATCTGCATGGTCTGCCATACAGTGCCTCAAAAGGAGCCATGCCGATGGTCGCCTGATAGCTGTTATTGTACGCAAACTCAGCCAATCGCAGATGCCCATCCCAGCTACCCCTGAAGTCAATCGCGCAGGCCCGAAGCATGTCCTCAAGTATCTGATTGACCCTCTCGGTCTGGCCATCGGTCTGCGGATGGTACGCGGTGCTGAGCTGCAAATCAGTCCCCATCGCACGCTGGAAGCTCCCCCAAAACTGAGACGTGAACCTCGAGTCCCGGTCAGAAACGATCGAGACTGGAACACCATGCAGTCTCACAATCTCCTCGATAAACAGTCTCGCAAGCCGGTCCATAGACCAAGTCGCACGCATCGCAAGAAAATGTGCCGACTTCGTCAGACGATCCACAACAACCCAAATGGAGTCATGACCGCGCTGAGTCCTCGGCAAACCCATGATGAAATCAGTCGACACGTGCTCCCACTTCCACATCGGGATGCTCAACGGCTGCAATAACCCAGGAGGTCTCTGATGGTCGGCCTTGACACGCTGGCACGTGTCACACTCGGCCACAAAACTGGCGATCTGGCGCTTCATCCCCGCCCAAAAATACTGTCGCCTCATGTCACGGTACATCTTCGTCGAGCCCGGGTGGATAGAAAATCGCGATCGATGTGCCTCGGTCATAAGATCTCTGCGTAACTCTGGGATATCCGGGACACATAATCGGCCTCTGAAGCGAAGTCCACCGTCTGTACCGATCTGCCAATCAACCTGACCCTCAGATGCCGCCTCAGCCATATAACTCTGCAACGACTCATCAGCCTGCTGAGCCTCGATCACCCTAGCAACAAGAGAGGGTTGAATCGACAAGCTCGATAACTGTACTATAGAAGACTGCAGGCCGAACTCAAAGTCATACGCAGCAATATCCTCAAGCATCCGCCACTCCTGAATCATCATGTGCGCCACTAGGCCTCGTGGCTGACGGCTGAGGGCATCTGCCACCACGTTCGCCTTGCCCGGGTGGTACTGAAGGTCGAAATCATAGTCCTTCAGGAGCTCCATCCAGCGCCTCTGTCTCATATTCAACTCAGACTGCGAGAAGAGGTACTTCAAGCTCTTGTGATCAGAGAAGAGCTCGAACCTAATCCCGTAAAGGTAGTGCCTCCACACCTTCAGTGCGAAGACAACGGCAGCCAACTCCAGATCATGTGTAGGGTAGTTCAGCTCATGGACTTTGAGCTGACGAGACGCAAAGGCCACTGGTCTCCCGTGCTGCATCAGGACAGCACCCAAACCGATATGCGAGGCATCGGTGAATACAATAAAGCCATCACTCCCAGAGGGAAGAGTGAGGACAGGAGCGGACGTCAGACGGTCCTTCAACTCCGTAAATGCTCGCTCGCAGGCGTCACTCCAAATAAACTCTGCCCCCTTCCGAGTCAACCTGGTCAGCGGGGCTGCAATACGAGAAAAACCCTCGATGAAACGCCGGTAGTAGCCCGCCAAACCAAGGAAACTACGGATCTCTGTCGCAGTCGTGGGCTGGCCCCACTGACGCACTGCCTCGACCTTCGAGGGGTCCACTGCGACACCCTCCCTCGTCACCACGTGACCGAGGAACTTCACCTCCTCCTGCCAGAACTCGCACTTCTCCAGCTTCGCATACAGCTGGTGTGCACGGAGGGTCTGTAAAGTGATCTCCAAGTGCTGCTCATGCTCCTCACGGGTCCTCGAGTAGATCAGAATGTCGTCGATGAAGACTACAACAAACTGATCTAGATATGGGCGGAAAACCTCGTTCATCAACTGCATGAAGACCGCGGGTGCATTGGTCAGTCCGAAGGACATGACCTGAAACTCAAAATGACCGTAACGCGTCCTGAATGCTGTCTTCGGAATGTCCTCATCTCGGACCCGAATCTGATGATAACCAGAACGCAGGTCAATCTTCGAAAAGAACTGTGCACCCTGCAGCTGGTCGAACAAATCATCAATCCTAGGGAGCGGGTACTTGTTCTTGATCGTGACTTTGTTGAGCTCGCGATAGTCAACGCAGAGCCTCAACGAACCATCCTTCTTCTTCACGAAGAGTACTGGTGCTCCCCACGGAGAACTGCTCGGACGGATAAAGCCCAACTCACGCAACTCGTCCAACTGCTTCTGCAGTTCCCGTAACTCCAACGGTGCCATACGATACGGAGCCTTCGAAATAGGCGCGGTACCGGGCACAAGATCGATCTGAAACTCGGTGAGTCGACGAGGTGGTAATCCCGGAATCTCCTGGAACACATCGGGAAAATCGCAAACTATCGGTAAATGGTCGATGCAAACGGCGACATGCTCCTCTATGGCGCACGACATCAAACAAGACAACTGCTCTCCTCTGGCCTCTGCAACGAACTGGAACTGAGGCACGCCGGGTATACAAAATGTGACGGTCCTCGCGGCGCAGTCTAAAATGGCATAATACTCAGCGAGCCAATCCATGCCCAAGATAACGTCGAACTCGGACATCGGCAAAACAAACAAATCAGCAGGCAGGAAGGTATCCCCAACTAGAACGGGACAAGACAAACAGAATCGTCCCAACGCTGCAGTCCTCCCCAAGGGAGTCGATACTGATAGACTCTCACCAGCAGACTCTAACGGTAAGCCAGCCGATCGACAAAAGCTCTCGGCCACAAAAGAATGTGATGCACCAGAATCAAACAATACACGTGCAATGCATGCAGAAACTGGCAGTATACCCTCAACGACTCCCCCAGATGACTGCGGATCCTGCTGAGCCGCATAAAACCTAGCCTGAGCTGGCTGGGGAGGTGCCTGTCCTCTCTGAACGTGCTGCTGCTGCTGCTGGGGTCGCTGAGGTGGTCGAAACTGCTGCCTCTGCTGCTGTGGCCTCTGAGGCTGGTGCTGATGCTGATGCTGCTGCTGAGGTGGCCTCGGTGGTAGAGGCTGCTGTCGCTGCTGCTGTCGCTGCTGCTGTGGGGGTCTCTGCTGCTGCGGTGGAGGTCTCTGCAGCTGTGGACCTCTCTGCTGCTGCTGGGGACTGGGACACTCCCATGAACGGTGTCCCGTCGCACCGCACCTGAAGCAAGTGCCGGTGAACTGTCTCTGAGGTGGTGGTGGAGGTGCTGATGGTGCTGATGGTGCACGGAAAGCTGGGCGACCAGTGCGCCTCTGCTGCTGTGGTCGACCCTGCTGGGAATGACTGGAAGGAGCCTGCCTCTTCCGGTCTCCCCTCTGACCACGATCAGACTGAGAACCGGCCCACTCAGTCTCGTATATCTGAGCCTTCCGCACTACTGCCTGGAAGGTAGGAAGCTCATGCCCAATGACACGACCTCGAAGGCCGTAACGTAAACCGTGCTCGAAACGGCGGGCCTTCCGCCCCTCATCATCAACCATGTAGGGGGCGAATCTCGATAGTGCCATGAAACGGGCCGCGTACTGTGCCACGGTCATGTCTCCCTGTACCAGAGTCTCGAACTCTAAGGCTCGCTGACGACGGATGTGGTCAGGGAAGTACTGCTCCTCGAATCGCTCCACAAAGTCCTCCCATGTCCAGACATGGTCAGGCCCGGCGACACGGGCGACAGAGGTCCACCAATGCTCGGCCTCACCGTGGAAGAGAAATACTGCTAACCGGACGCGCTGCTCGGTCGTGCACAACATGGTATCGAATATCTTCTCCACATCGGAGCGCCATCTCTCGGCTGCAGTCGGATCCGGCTCGCCCTGGAAACGAGGGGGATCATGCCGTCTAAACTCACGAAGTACGGCGCTCGCGCGCTCCTGCTCCGCCTGAGCTGGTGAAACAGCTGGGCGTCTACCCTGTCCCTGTAGTGCAGCTGTCACAGCCTGCAACATCTGCTGTAACTGAGAGGCACTCACAGTCACAGTCGGCTCCTCATCAGTCTCGGGTGGAGGAATGTCATCCTCATGGGAGGAATCAGGGATCTCTGAGGGTGGGATGGGAGACGCAGGTGGTAGAGCTGGAGTCTCCGATGGTGAGGTAGAATCCTCAGGTGGTGGTGCGGGAGTCGATCGAGTAACAGGCGCCATACCCTACAGGAAAGAGCGAAAGCGCCTATCAACTTCCAGAACTCTCGAATGTACGCATGTTAATGGTCTGATTCGGAAGGTCGTAAAGTTATCCGAACTTCAGAACTTAGCCATTCTTCACTCATAGCAAACATGTAATGTTGTTCTCGGTTATTCCCAAGTTATGCTCTGATACCAACTTCTGTCACGCCCCAAACTCGGAAACCGGGCTCACAAAATTCCCGATCGCTGAATCCGGCACCGACAGCCTCCGTAGAACCCCATTCTCGGCTCCTAGCTCCCATTCGCCAGGTTCCGATCCTGGGATGCTACGAGGAGGATTTTAAATATCAGTTTGATTCGTAATAAGCATAACCAAAGGCATAACCCACCAACAACAACCAAGCACTCCATTACATTTTCACTATGATCAAAAATTTTTACAAGTACAATGAGCATAAAGGGAAATACAATGGTAAATAACAGAAAACTCCAAAATGATCAGCGACGCGCTCCTGCCTCAACGCTGCTGAAGTCCAACGTCACCTGCACGCAACGGTCGTGCATAAGCTTACAGAAAGCTTAGAGGGTGGTGAAAGTGTGTGCGCAAGGTAGTAATATGAATGCAATGTCAGAGTAATGCGGAATATGCAGATGGAACCAAAACGTCATGAGCCGTACCAAGGCTATGCAATGCAAGACATGAATGGTATCGGCCATCTCAAGGCCATGCAATGTACAATGCAACTCAAGCATACAGATACTCATCAATGTCCACACATCAATACAGCTCAAAGTATGGAATATCACCGGGGTCTAGTACACTCTAAACCAGATTGCCGCCACATCGCGCGCAATAAGGTAAGTGGAAGAGACCTCACTATCCGTCTGCCAATATCGGGCGCGACTCGTCGATAGCGGACCCATTCCTCGAGCTGGTCAAACTCAGCCAAGCATTGCCCCCTACACTCGGGCGGGTAAGGCCGCACCCCCTTCCAACCGACCACGACACAGTGGAGAGCGTAACCGTCTGGTAATCGGCACTCAACGCTCATCTACCCACTCGGTCTAGACGTTGGAGCAACCTCTTGGTACCATAAGGGTTTAGGGACTTTCACCCAGGGATATCTATAGTACCCCATGTAGAACAAGATTTCCGGTATCCAATCCTGCCAACCACGATGCGTCTGTGGAGGCTACGGCCCTGATGTTACTAGGGCGTACAATACCCATGTCACACAAGTGCGAAATGCATGATTCACGCTGTCCAGTCATGCAACAATCCATGCGCATATCGTGCGCTCATGTAGGGCAATACTGCCTAACCAGGAGCCCATAACAACCTGCCCGAAGGCATATGCTATGATCAGTCAGTCCTCATATCAAGCATACATATGATGCATATGATCATGGGTCATGAAACTATACTAAACATGTTATAATGAAATGGACTATTTTACAATGTAGACGGACCTGGAGGGCCTATACATGGCAAATACGGCCGGTAATGGGCCCTAAGGAGAGTCGTAATGTGGACATCCAACCAACATTACACTCGCAATGTGGACGTCAAACCAACATTTCTCCCAAGGCATGATCTTTGTAAACATCAACACTTAGTTTGTAATGGATTTACACATTGCAATGGACCGTAGGTTGTCCCCATGGGACCTTATATATATATCAAATGGGTCATATCCTATTGGCTCTCATTTATCAGATGGGCCACATAAATGGGCCACACCAATGGGGCTTATGTGCATTGCAATGGGTCAAACCCGTGGGCCTTAGATTGCATCAATTGGACCTAGTCACAAGAGTTTAATATGTATTAAATGGGTCACACCAATTGGGCCCCCAAATGTATATCAAATGGGCCTCAACCCAGAGGCCTTGTATGAGTCAAATGGGCCTAAATCCCTAGGCCTTAAATAATTTAAATGGGCCTAATCCATGAGTTTGCATGCATATCAAAGTGGGCCTATTCCCATGGACCCTTCTATAATCAAATGGGTGTAGTCCCATGGGTCTTTCAATATAACAATTGGGTCCACAACCATGGGCTTTAAGAGGGCAATAAATGGGTCCAATCTTTATGGGCCCCTGAAGTACATCAAAAGGGCCCCTTCCTATGGGATTGGATCATATCAAGTGGGCCTAGGCCCATAGGCTCTTTTTACAGTCCAAAGGGGTTTAACCCAAAGGCCTTATATGTTATAGCGGATGGGCGGTCTAGATGCATCACATGCATCAAGAGTGGGGCCCACATGAGGGCCTACCATCATATTTATTATAACAGTAATAATATGTACATATAATACCTATAATACATATAGTATATATATAAGTATATATGTATATGTATACATGCACACCCACACACGCATACACACCCACACAGCATGCACACACACACTGCACGCCCGCTGTGGCGTGCATAAAACACATGCATCAAGAGGGCTCCACCGTCCAGCGGACGGTGGAAGCAATACAACGGCAAGGAGAGCGCCACCGTCCACTGGACGGTGGTCTTTAACGCACACATCATTGTGGGTCCCATGTGGGGCCCACCCTATAATGTTCATTTGAAATCTAATCCGTTCACGAGGTCCCTTGGACCTGTATGAAGGTAAAACATAAATTTCAGCTTGATTCGAAACTTCTGTGGGCCCCAGGAAAGCTTCAATGGTGGAAGCTTATTCACACTGTTTCTTATGGTGTGGGCCACCTGAGTTTTGGATCGACCTGAAATTCGGAGGGGGCCCACTACTGGGGACGGCCCACCTCACGGACGGCCTGGATATAACATATACATCAAGGTGGGGCCCACGGCTGGAGGCCGTGGTCGGTGACGCCCGCCCGCCCGTCGCCAGGCTGCACGCGCCTGCGTGCAGGCGCTGGCGCTGTCAGAAGAGGCAGAGCCTCATCTCCCTTATTTCAAAAAATAAAAAAAATATGTTTTTCTGTGGTTTTTCGTGCGTGGGGCCCGCTGCACCAAGATCCGTCCCGACCATTACGTCCAGTGGCTCGACGCCGTCCAAATGAGTCTAGAGTTCCAATTTTTTTGATGCTTGTAGGTGAAATAAAATAAGAAAACGGAGATTGAATGGTAAGGGCACAACATTCAACGCTATGGCCCACCAGGTGATTGGATCAGCTCCAAACTTCTACCCAACGGCTAGAACGCCGTGTGTAAGAGGATGGACGGCTTGGATAGGGCATAGACATCAGGGTGGGGCCTGTGCAAAGGGAACACCCCATTCCCTTCTTTTTCTTCCTTTTTCCTTTCCTTTTTCTTCTTGTTCTCATTTTCTTAGAAACGTCCAGCGTCCGCTGGACGGCTGACGTTCATACACAAGTAGTTGTGGTGGGCCTGATGAAGTGGGCCACCACATAATGGGCGGCACAGAAATAACATCTAAGGTGGGCCCCACTTGAATAAAATAATTACATCAAGTTGGGATCCATTCAAGTGGGCCACACCATCCTATTACAATAAAATAAAATAAAATGAAATAAAATACAATAAAATAAAAGAGAGAGAGAGAGACATGGAGAGTGGGACACGGCTTGTGATGGAGGGACCCCGTCATTATGGGCCCTCCCTTGCAATGAAACATACAAGAAATGGGTCCCTTGCACATGGGACCGTTAAAAATGTAAATCAACGGTGGAGATCCATTCTCCACCGATATGGACGGTCTAGATGACCTTTCTAAATGCAAATAAACATCATGATGGGGTCCATGGAGAATGGCCCCATCATGGACCGATCATGATGATCCAAGTGGTCCATCGGCCACATATTAGGATCCCAAGTGAGATCCACACCATTGATCGGTGGGCCTCACTTGGTCCACCATAAATTCAAGAAAATCTACCCTATAGAAGCACCCACCGTCCGATCTTCTCGCTCCTAGGGGTTCCTTGGCACCTTATCTTCAACTTCAATGGCTAAGATGAAGAATGGAGGGTTGAGATGGGGGATTTTGGGGGTAGGAAGGTGGGCCACTTGAAGCTTAGAGGGAGGTTGGAAATCCTCATACGTGGGAGCTCCTTGCAATTTTTTGTTGCTTGGATTTTTTTTTTTTGGAATGAGGGAGAGTAAGAGAGAGAGTGATGTAAAGGGAGAGAGAGAGAGTGATGGATGGATGGGTGAGTGATGGTTGTGTAAGAAAGGTATGGGTTAGGAAGACTTTTGTGGCTTTTGTGTAAGAGAGGTATGGGATGAGAAGACTTTGGTGGTTGCTTGGGAAAAGGGATGGAAGTGATGTGTACTTGACCTTTGATGGGTTGATGGGTGATTGATTGATGGGATTGATGTGATTGATGTGACACATCGTTGAGATTCCCTTGGTTTTCGCAACGCGCGGCGTTTTCTCGCACCGAACGTTGGCTCATATCTCTTGATCAGGGTATCGCCTTGGCGCGCGAGTCGCGGTATCGGAACCGCGGCGACGGTGCGGTCGCTATGGTATTGGTCTCGGGTTGAGTCGACTCGGGTTGTCGGTACATGAATCCGGGTCGCGCGTCGATATCCATTAAGGGTCGAAAGTTGCCGGAATTCGACCGGTAAGACCGCGGAAGTGTACGGAAAGGTACGGACCAAGATACGGGTCTTACACAAACATCTACCCCATCAGTTAGATTCATCGTGCCATGGTGGGCTTAGGTTTTTTTCTTTAAAAAAAAAAAAAAAAAACCAAGTCCATCAGTGACCAGTGACTTGCGTCAGCCACACCACACGCAAAGATGAGGGGGTCACCCTTCATTAAAATATTCTTAATTGTTTGTTGGGCCCACCAAGGTGTGGCTCACGAATCCAGTCCATCCAATATGTGTCTCCCACTTAGTTGGAGGGTTAGGCCAAGTCTCAGATGCATCCAAATTTTAAGTGGGCCCCAACAAGTGCATATATATATATATATATATATATATATATATATATATATATATATATATATATATATATGTCCTAGCACATCTTCACATGATTTTAGATGGTGTGGCCCACCTGAGTTGCATGTACTGCTGATTTTCAAGATATCCCAATAATTAAATGGGACCCATCAAATGAATGACATCAATGTGTGTCACGCCCCAAACCCAGAAATCGGATTCATAGGAATCTCGATCGCCAAATCCGGTGCCGACAGCCTCTGTAGTACCCCATTCTCGGCTCCTAGCATTCATATGCCGGATTCCGATCCTGGAATGCTACAAGGAGGATTTTTTTTTTTTACATTTAACTAGTAATAAGCATAACCACAAGATTACCCAATTCATAAAGGCAACATCATCATCACATATCCATTAATATAATCGTTTGAGTACAATACTGAAAAGGGAAGTACATAAATAAAAATCAAGCTCCAGAAGACCACTGCATGCTCCAAGCTCAACGCTGCTGCAACCTAATATCACCTGCACGCATCTATCATGCATAAGCTTATAGAAAGCTTAGAGGGTGGTGTAAGTGTGTGCACAAGGTAAGTATCAAATGTTCAATACAATGCCATCATCATACAATACTGAAATTACTGGTCACCCATAAATCATACAATATCGAAATAAGCATAAATATTGACAAGTCCATAAGTAAATCAATGACAGAATACGCAATATAGAACAGTTATGTAAGAAGGAGTCATGAAGATTCAAATATCAGATGCCGAGGATACAATGCAATATGTAATGCGAATGAAATGACCATGCTGGAGTGTAAAGTCGGGATGATAGTACGTAGTATCACAGGCTACGGGGTCCACCACAAGGGACTTCTATCCAAACCAGTCCCATACCTAAATTTGGATAGTCAGACTCAATGTGGTAAACTCCTGATCTCAGGTTAGTCGCGCGCCTAACCGAAATCCTTGCCATAACGAAGGTACCCAATGATTAGTTGCGCACCACCAGCCCGAGTGGATAGTGAATGAATGAATGAGCATGCAACTCCTACTCAATAAGTCCACATATCAGCACGGTTCCTCTCTGAAAAATCACCGGGGTCTATTACACTCCAAACCAGATTGCCGTCCCATCGCGCGCAACAAGGCGAGTGGAAGAGACCTCACTATCCGCTTACCAATATCGGGCCCGGCTTGTCGATAGCAGACCCATTCCTCGAGCTGGTCAAACTCAGCCTAGACTTGCCCCCTCCTCTCGGGCAGGTAAGGCCGCACCCCCTTCCAACCGACCATGACATAGTGGAGAGTGCAGCCATCTGGTAATCGCCACTCGGTGCTCATCTACCCACTCGGTCTAGACGTTGGATCAACCTCTGGAACCAAGAGGGTTTAGGAAATTTCACCCAGGGATATCTATAGCACCCTATGTAGAACAGATTTTCGGTGTCCCATCTGGCCATCCACGATATGCCTGTGGAGGCTACAACCCTGATGTCGCTAGGGCGTACGGTGGCATGTCACACAAATGCGAGATGCATGAGTCACACAGTGCAATCATGCATCAATCCTGCGCATACCATGCGCTCATGTGAGAAAATCTCTTCCTATCAGGGAGTCTCATAACAACCAGCACTATGACATATGCAATGGTCAACCATATCTCATAACAGACATGCAGATGATGCGTATGGGCATGTATCATGGTGCTATGCAGTCACATACTCGTAATCGGTATCAAACATCGGCCTCGGCAATGTGGACATTTAACCAACATTGCCCCAAGGAATGGCCCACATAGATCCAAACATATAATGGGCCCACGGCCTCACACAAGGGCCTAATATACAACACAATGGGCCTTACTCAAGGGTTACATGTACACAACAGGTGGGCCCTGCTCATGGGCCTAACATACATCACAATGGGCTCTTTCGCCTGACCCTTAAATACATCACAATGAGTCTCATCACCTAGGCAACAATATACATCACATTAGGCCTTAAACACGGGCTAAATACACCTCACGTCGGCCCTCAAATACAAGTCGCATGTACATTACATTGGGCCCCGAAAATCAGAATTGGCAATCGGCCACGACGAATCAAAGTCGGTAATCAGCCTCGATCGATAATCAACCTCGATCGATAATCGACAATCGGCCATCAGAATCGGTACTCGGCCTCGATCAAAATCAGCAATCGGTCACGACAAATCAGAATCGGTAATCGGCCTCGATCGATAATCGGCAATCGGCCACGAAAAATTAGAATCGGTAATCGGCCTCGATTGATAATCAGCCTCGATCGATAAATGGCAATCGGCCACGATTAATCAGAATCGATAATTGGCCTCGATCGATAATCGACAATCAACCATCAGAATCGGTACTTAACCTCGATCGATAATCGGTAATCGGCCATCAGAATCGGTACTCGGCCTTGATTGATAATCAGCCTCGATCGATAATCGGCAATCGGCCACGACAAATCAGAATTGGTAATCAGCCTCGATCGATAATTGGCAATCGGTCACGAAAAATCAGAATCGGTAATCGGCCGAGCAAGGTCTAAGGAAAGGTCACAATGAGGACATTAAACCATTATTGCCCAATAATGTGGCCATTTAACTAACATTGCTCCCAAGGAGTGGCCCATACAAGGAATTCGTACACAACTTAACAGGTCATATATACATCGCACTGGGCCTCAACCATAGGCCTTGAATACATCAAATTAGGTCACTCACACAGGCCGAACATACCTCACAATGGGCCACATGACATGGGCCTCGAATACATCACATTGGGCCACAACCATGGGCCTCTCACGCATCACACTGGGCCTTGCCATCTGGGCCAGAAATACATCACAATGGATCACAACCCATGGGCCTTAACACTCAACGAGTGGGCTCCCATCACATGCGCCTAATATACATAATAGGTGGGCCCAATATACTCAGCAAATGGACCTCATTACATCAAGTGAGCCGCATCAATGGGTCGTACCAATGGGCCTCATATATATATCAAATGGGCCGCATCACATGGTCTTCATATAATCAAGTGGGTCTACCACATAGGCCTCAACAATGGGCCTCATATACATCAATGGGCCGCACCACATGGATGGTTTGGATCAAATACGTACATCAGGTGGGGCCCACGTGGATGGACGGTACGAATATACAACACGACACAAGGTGGGCCGCATAAGTGGATGACATAGGTGAAACATGTACAACATAGTGGCCCACATAACTTACTGACGACATACGGCATTCGGATGCTGTTGGACGGTACAGATGAAATTCGTAGATTAGGTAGGTCACAAAATGACTGAATTGGCAAGGATGAAACATGTACATCATGATGCACCCAGCAGATTTGCTGACCGCTGGCCCAATTGACGATGGGCCCGCCTGGTATTTGGGCCATCCCTAGGGCAATGTGGGCCTAAATACAACATCCCAGTGGGGTCCACCAAGGCATCGGCCACCCAGGAGATGGGCCAGCCCACCAATCCACCCCAGCCAGATGGGCCGGTTGGGTAAAACGCATACAATCAAGGTGGGCCAGCCCTTAAAATAATCTGAAAAACTGGATGAACGGCTGGGTGCAATACATTTCAGTGGGGGTCCCACCACACGTGCAACCTTCTGTAGAGACTGTTTTATAGCTGCACAAGAGAATGAGATAAATGTAATTTTGTGTAAGGCCTACCATGCACATGTTGCACGTGTGGTGGGACCCCCATCTGAAATGTATTGCACCCAGCCGTTCATCCAGTTTTTCAGATTATTTTGAGGGCTGGCCCACCTTGATTGTATGTGTTTTACCCAACCGGCCCATCTGGCTGGGGTGAATTGGTGGGCTGGCCCATCTCCTGGGTGGTCGATGCCTTGGTGGACCCCACTGGGATGTTGTATTTAGGCCCACATTGCCCTAGGGATGGCCCAAATACCAGGCGGGCCCATCGTCAATTGGGCCAGCAGTCAGCAAATCTGCTGGATGCATCATGATGTACATGTTTCATCCTTGCCAATTCAGTCATTTTGTGACCTACCTAATCTACGAATTTCATCTGTACCGTCCAGCAGCATCCGGATGCCGTATGTCGTCAGCAAGTTATGTGAGCCACTATGTTGTACATGTTTGACCTATGTTGTCCACTTATGCGGCCCACCTTGTGTCGTGTTGTATATTCGTACCGTCCATCCACGTGGCCCCCACGTGATGTACGTATTTGATCCAAACCATCCATGTGGTGCGGCCCATTGATGTATATGAGGCCCATTGTTGAGGCCTATGTGGTAGACCCACTTGATTATATGAAGACCATGTGATGCGGCCCATTTGATATATATATGAGGCCCATTGGTACGACCCATTGATGCGGCTCACTTGATGTAATGAGGTCCATTTGCTGAGTATATTGGGCCCACCTGTTATGTATATTAGGCGCATGTGATGGGAGCCCACTCGTTGAGCGTTAAGGCCCATGGATTGTGACCCATTGTGATGTATTTCTGGCCCAGATGGCAAGGCCCAATGTGATGCGCGAGAGGCCCATGGTTGTGGCCCAATGTGATGTATTCGAGGCCCATGTCATGTGGCCCATTATGAGGTATGTTCAGCCTGTGTGAGTGACCCAATTTGATGTATTCAAGGCCTATGGTTGAGGCCCAGTGCGATGTATGTATGACCTGTTAAGTTGTGTACGAATTCCTTGTATGGGCCACTCCTTGGGAGCAATGTTAGTTAAATGGCCACATTATTGGGCAATAATGGTTTAATGTCCTCATTGTGACCTTTCCTTAGACCTTGCTCGACCGATTACCGATTCTGATTTGTCATGACCGATTGTCGATTATCGATCGAGGCTGATTACCGATTCTGATTTGTCGTGGCCGATTGCCGATTATCGATCGAGGCTGATTATCGATCAAGGCCGAGTACCGATTCTGATGGCCGATTATCGATTATCGATCGAGGTTAAGTACCGATTCTGATGGTTGATTGTTGATTATCGATTGAGGCCAATTACCGATTCTGATTAATCGTGGCCGATTGCCATTTATCGATCGAGGCTGATTATCAATCGAGGCCGATTACCGATTCTAATTTTTTCTGGCCGATTGCCGATTATCGATCGAGGCCGATTATCGATTCTGATTTGTCGTGACCGATTGCTGATTTTGATCGAGGCCGAGTATCGATTCTGATGGCCGATTGCCGATTATCGATCGAGGCTGATTATCGACCAGGGCCGATTACCGACTTTGATTCGTCGTGGCCGATTGCCAATTCCGATTTTTGGGGCCTAATGTAATGTACATGCGACTTGCATTTGAGGCCCGACGTGAGGTGTATTCAGCCCATGTTTAAGGCCCAATGTGATGTATATTGATGCCTAAGTGATGAGACTCATTGTGATGTACTTGAGGGTCAGGCGAAAGAGCCCATTGTGATGTATGTTAGGCCCATGAGCAGGGCCCACCTATTGTGTACATGTAACCCTTGAGTAAGGCCTATTGTGTTGTATATTAGGCCCTTGTGTGAGGCCGTGGGCCCATTTATATGTTTGGATCTATGTGGGCCATTCCTTGGGGCAATGTTGGTTAAATGTCCACATTGCCGAGGCTGATGGTTGATACCGATTATGAGTATGTGACTGCATAGCACCATGATACATGCCCATACGCATCATCTGCATGTCTGTTATGAGATATGGTTGACCATTGCATATGTCATAGTGCTGGTTGTTTTGAGACTCCCTGATAGGCGAAGATTTTCTCACATGAGCGCACGGTATGCGCAGGATTGATGCATGATTGCACTGTGTGACTCATGCATCTCGCATTTGTGTGACATGCCACCGTACGCCCTAGCGACATCAGGGTTGTAGCCTCCACAGGCATATCGTGGATGGCCAGATGGGACACCGAAAATCTGTTCTACATGGGGTGCTATAAATATCCCTGGGTGAAAGTCCCTAAACCCTCTTAGTTCCAGAGGTTGCTCCAACGTCTAAACCGAGTGGGTAGATGAGCACCGAGTGTCGATTACCAGATGGCTGCGCTCTCCACTGTGTCGTGGTCGTTTGGAAGGGGGTGCGGCCTTACTTGCCCGAGAGGAGGGGGCAAAGCTAGGCTGAGTTTGACCAGCTCGAGGAATGGGTACCGCTATCGACGAGCCGGGCCCGATATTGGCAGCGGATAGTGAGGTCTCTTCCACTCGCCTTGTTGTGTGAGATGGGACGGCAATCTGGTTTGGGGTCTAATAGACCCCGGTGATTTCTCAGAGAGGAACCGTGCTGTTATTTGAACTTATTGAGTAGGAGTTGCATGCTCATTCATTCATTCACTATCCACTCGGGTTGGTGGTGCGTAACTAATCGTTGTGTACCTTCGTTATGGAAAGAATTTCGGTTAGGCGCACGACTAACCTGAGATCAGGAGTTTACCACGTTGAGTCTGACTATCCAAATTTAGGTATGGGACTGGTTTGGATAGAAGTCCCTTATGGTGGACCCCGTAGCCTGCGATACTACGTACTATCATCCCGACTTCACACTCCAGCATGGTCATTTCATTCGCATTGCATATTGCATTGTATCCTCGGCATCTGATATTTGAATCTTCATGACTCCTTGTTGCATAACTGTTCTATATTACGTATTCTGTCATTGATTTACTTATGGACTTGTCAATATTTCTGCTTATTTCGATATTGTATGATTTATGGGTGACCAGTAATTTCAGTATTGTATGATGATGGCATTGTATTGAACATTTGATACTTACCTTGTGCACACACTTACACCATCCTCTAAGCTTTCTATAAGCTTATGCATGATAGATGCGTGCAGTGGTCTTCTGGAGCTTGATTTTTATTTATGTACTTCCCTTTTCAGTATTGTACTCAAACGATTATATTAATGGATATGTGATGATGATGTTGCCTTTATGAATTGGGTAATCTTGTGGTTATGCTTATTACTAGTTAAATGTAAAAAAAAAAAAAAAAATCCTCCTTGTAGCATCCCAGGATCGGAATCCGGCATATGAATGCTAGGAGCCGAGAATGGGGTACTACAGAGGCTGTCGGCACCGGATTTGGCGATCGGGATTCCTATGAATCCGATTTCTGGGTTTGGGGCGTGACAGAAGTTGGTATATATATATATATATATATATATATATATATATATATATATATATATATATATATATATATATATATATATATATATATATAGCTGCTGTAGGTGCGTTGGTCAGCCAACCAACAACAAAAGTGGGTTCCACGTGGGGCCACCAGAAATAATATATTGACATACATTATATATATATGAATATTATATTAACATATATATATATATATATATATATTATTATTTTTATATGAGCCAACGGCTCTATATCCTCCAGTGTCCAGATGGACTATCTGGACGGATGGATTCCATCCATACATTCAAAGGGGCCCACAGTCCAGAGATCTGGACGGTGCAAATATAATAAATACATTAAGGTGTGGTCCACAAAGACAGACGACGTGGAGAAATAATACATCACGGTGCCCCTCAGATCTTGCGGATGCTGTACGACAGCAGCGGAAAGTGTGGTCCACATAGTGGACGGTCTGGATTTCACCAACCCAGATCAAACCTATAGAACTTGCAGCATCAGCATAGCAGCTATTGCTGCGACTGCTGGAGCTCCTACCATCCGACGGATGGTGTGGATCACCAAGGTTGGATGACATTACATCACGATAGGTCCCACAGATCCTACCTGCTGCACGTGCAGCAACTGTTGCAGCGGCTGCTGGCCCACCCTCCATCGGATGGACGGACAGGATTTAATGCATCAAGGTAGGCTCCACTAGCATTTGCTAAAGTTAGTACCCCAGCTGTATTGCTGGATTGAGATACACCAGCCAACCTGGTTCCACCATCCAGAAATTGGACGGTGTGGGTGCAACTTATAATGTTAAGGTGGGCCCCATCTCATGCACGGTGTAGATAAGACACACATACACCATGATGAGGCCCAGATCTGCTGACGTGAATCAGCAGCAATGGCTGCTGGACCAGCCATCAAATGGGTGGCGTGGCTACAATACATCATGGCAGGGCCTGTACAGCACCGTCCAGCCCTGGACGTCCATTGACGGACGGTCTGGATTTTTTGCATTGTCCAGGTGGCCCACCTCCCTGGTCTGGACGGACGGCCTAGGTAAACAATCAAGGTGGGGTCCACACTTTGGGGTCCACGTGCCATCAAGGTGGGTCCACACAAGTGGACAACTAGAGCAAGACACATGCATCCGGGTGGCTCCCACACGTCCAGTTTCTGGACGGTGTGGATGGGCCCAGCCATCATGGCTGGCCCCACGGCATGGATGAAACGCATGCATTATTAGTGGGCCACACATCAAAAGTAAGAGAGAGAGAGATAGAGAGAGAGATCAGTGAGATAAAGGGAGGGACCCTGCCATTATGGGCCCTTCCTATGCAATGCATACATCTAGATGGGTCCCACCAATGTAGGCCCTTAAATCACAAAAAGACAATTAAAAGATCACCCACCTTAGGATCTTCTTCTTCATTCTTCCACCAACACGTTGTAGAGCTCTAAGGGAACAAGATTCAACGGTTGAGATCGACTTTAGAGGTTAGGATTGGGTGATAGGAAGGTGGGCCACAGATGGTTTTCTCCATGGAAGCCATGGACGTGGGTGGCTTGGGAGGAAAAAAATGAGAGAGAGAATGAAAGAGAGAGAAATGAGAGATGTGATGTGAAGAGAGAGAGAGAGAGAGAGGGATGGGTAAGAGAGTGATAGAGTGACGGGGAGAGAGATGGGTGAGGTGATGGAAAAGTTGACTTTTGAGGATGGGTAGTTGTACTTAGGGATGGGTGTACTTTTGACAAATGATGTGATTAATGTGATGGATTTTCTTGGGATTTGCAACGCGCGGTGTTTTTCTTGAACTGAACGTGAGCCCACAACTCCTAGCTTGAGTATCGCCTCGGCGCGTAATACGCGGCGACAGTGAGGTCGCTAAGGTACAACTCTCGGGTTGAGTCGACTCGAGTTAACGACATGCATCTCAGGGTCGCGCACAATGTCGGATACAGATCGCGAGTCGCCAGAATTCGACTGGGGGGGAACCGCGGAAGCCTAAGGAACAGTACGAGCTAGGATACGGGTCTTACAATGTGCATCATGGTGGGGCTTATGGTGGGTTCCACGTACCCTGCCCTCTACAAAGCAGTAGGATGCTGCTTGCTGCCGCGTCCTCTGGATGCTGATAGAAACCAGCCTCCAACATATATGTTGGGTTTTTATTTATTTATTATTTATTTTTTTATGGTTTTTAATAGGTGGGGCCCATATCATGATGATCCACTGTATCTATTAAATTCTTCAAGTCATGGGGGACTAAAGAGTCCAATATTTGATATGTTTGGACAATAGAAACATCACAGTGGACCCTAACAGTTTCAATAGTGAAATTTCATTATTACCACTGTTTTCAATGGTGTGGCCTACTAGAGATTTGGATTGGCTTCATTTTTTGGCTCAAGGCCTAAAATGATGTGGAAAATTTAATGGACAATGTGGATTAGATACATACATCATGGGTAGAACGTTGTGGGCCCACAACCCCTCCCCTTCATTTTCGAGCAGCAGCCTCAGCGTCTCTGCCTGCATCATTTTTATTTTTTTGAAATGTTGTGTGCATGTGTGTGCATGGGTGTGTGTGGGTTTGGCTAGCCCAAATGTGCCACTGTTTGGATGGTTTAGATGGCATATAAAATTACAATTGGCCCACGGTGGAGCCCACCACATTCTAATCAAACTGAAATTTGTGTAATATTCCATCCAGGTCTTTGTGACCTTATGAATAGATTGAATGTCTAACATCTTGGTAGGTCCATGATCAATGGTCCCACACAACTTTTAAATTATGATATTATTTATGTTCTTAAGCCACCTACACGATTGGTCATATCATTATTATCATTATAATTATTTTCTTCAACAATCATATTGTCTTCATCATTAACACCATCTTCACCATACATAAACACAAGGAAACCAAAATAAGAATAAGTGAGGAGGGTGTACTCACCTAGATGGATAAAATGGATGGTTGAGATGGATGGAGGGATAAAATTGATTGAATGGATGGTTGAGATGGATGGAAGGGATGGGAATGATGGCCCACCAAGATCACTCCTCTCTCTCTCTTATGGTGAAAATGCTAAGGGGTGGATGGGTTTATGTAGAGAAATGGATAAGAATATGGTTAGGTTAGGCTAATGTGATTAATCTTAGCTTAGGCTAAGATTATGAGAATTTGTACAGGATTAAGAATTAATGTGGATTAAAGGGGCATGGGATGGCATGGTGTGATGATGTCATGCATGACATATGATAAGGAGAAGAGTTGACTTTGGAGTGTAAATGAGAGAGGGAAGGGTATGGGAGTGTGACATCACACGCATGGATAAAGATTCTCTCACCCATGTGTGGTATGATACATGTGTGGGAGCATGTGTTGTGCACATGTTATATGGCGCCATGCGCACATGCTACACCGACAATTCTTTGCGGCATATCTCACTAATGGAGCATCGCAGAGTTGCACGGGTGGTACCTCTACGAACGTGGTGATGTAGCGGTCGATATGGAATAAGTTTCAAAGTCTTGGGGTTCCGGTCAATCGGGTGTGTACTATGCATGGCCAATTTAGGTCTGGCCAAAAACGTTGATCATTGTGCACGTAGGCATAAAATAGTATGGAATGGTCAGGGTGGTCATCATGGTATTAGTTTCACTTATTTATGGTCGCATTATGAGGGGTGTACTATAAAGGGTTCTTTTGAGTATTTGAATTGTTCATGCAGGCATTATCGAGTTTTATTTCAGAAGGTGAGTCTCACCTACTAACCAGTCGGTCGTACTTATAGGATAGATCGAGTGTTATATCATATGCTTTCCTACATATTCCTGTGATTATTCATATGGTTTTCTTGATGGTTATCATCCTTCTTCCCTTGTTAACTTATGCCAAAAAGGGGGAGAGATGGTTATATTATGAATATATGTTGCATGTGATTGATTGAAATGATTTAAATATATGCTATAATGTATGAGAATGGGAATGTTATATTTACTTGAAGAATGATTATGGTTATATTATCAAGGAGAGTACAACTTGAGGGGGAGTACTAATTTTTACAATCTTCAACTACATCATGAGTATAAAAATAAAGGGCCACATTCAGATGTATGTAACACTAAGTGTTTTTTCAAGAAATTGACAAAGGGGGAGATTGTAAGTGCTATTATGTTTAAAGCATATTTTACACCTAGTTTGTCAAATTTCATCTTGTCAAAATAACTTAACAAAGTGATCTTCAAGTCAAGCTCATGTTCAAGTTGAAGTCAAGTTCATGTTCAAGCTTAAGTTCAAGCTCAAGTTCAAACTCAAGCTTAAGTTGAAGACCAAGCTAAATCTACTGAAAGTTCTAGTAGAAGATCAAGCTCTTTAAAGACCTAGCTCGATCTACTGAAAGTTCTAATAGAAGATCAAGTTTCTTGAAGACCTAGCTTGATGTACTGAAAGTTCTAGTAGAAGATCAAGCTCCAGCGTGAAGTTTTAGTCTAATGAAATCCAGTCCTTATAGGTATTATAAACCCTAGAAAGACCTTGGGTTTAGGTGCTTTCAAAACTGATTTGAATTTAGGTTTTTATACTTATTATAGGTTGATTTTTGACTAACCTAAGTTCTCCCTCGACCAATCTAAGAATTTCTTGACTAGTCCAAGCGACAACCGAAGTATAATAGAATTTCTTTTACAACTTCGACTAGTCAAGTGGACTCCTCAACCAATTGAAGGACCACCTTTGACCAGTCGAAGGTTCCTCGACTTGAAGTCCAGCAACCAAAATAAGTTCGAATTCAGCTTGTTCGACTAGTAGAAGAGGTTGTTCAACCAGTTGAAGATCACCTTCGACTAGTTGAATAGGTCCTTCGACCAGTCAAAGATATATTAGATCTTATACCACTTGAATTTAAAAAATTTGTTAGAATTGAATTCGGTGCTTCGACTAGTCGAAGGAACAAACTTTCTGCCTATAAATAGAGGTTCTTTCTTAATTCGAAAATAGAATTCAAGCCTATCAAAGTCCTTATTCAAGAGAGAGATAAGCCACATTTATTGTCAAGATATTAAACAACATTTATAATTATTTTTTTATAGCCTTTTCATTAATTCATTCATATCAAAACTCTGCCATTCTGATTCTAAAAGAGTGTTTACTCTTATTGAGATTTAAGGGAATTAATACAAGTAGCTTGTGGTTTAAAATTAATTAAAATCAAATAGAACCCTGGACCTTTTCTATTGGACTGAACATTAAACATTTATCATTCAAGAAAAGTGTTCTACGGGTACAACATCTTCTATTGTGAAGATAACTATCAATTTACTTTCTGTATTTGGTTTTTTATGAGATAGGCTGAAAATTTCATTATATGTTTTTTCTGAGATAACTTGAAAGTTTCTTTGGTTTTTAAGGTGACCCTATGAAAACCTTATTCATAGTGAAAGCCGAGATTATATGGTTAGTAATCATGGGAGTGGAGTAGGTATGGCTGTTTGAGAACAGTTATTAACACACCAAACCATTATAAGTCTTGGTGTTGTGGTGAATGTTTTTATTCCTATTATAGTGAATGGTTGTAACTTCTTTTATGTAAATGTGGTGAATGTTTATAATAGATAGTTTTATTTACTCTTACTCAATTTAAGATTTTAATTTTTATCAAATGTATGAAATAATATTATCTTGCCTAAACTTGTTTGGGTGAAGGTTTTTCTATGAATCATTTTGAATCAACATTTCAATACTAGTGCGATTGAGATCTCTGATGTATTTATTATTCAACACTTTATTTAATTATTTGGCATAGTCTTATTTACCCCACTCTAGGACTTCTTAAGCTCACCTTTTCAAATGCCGACAATGAACTCATGCTAAATAGATCACTACTGGTTGGAGAATATGTATAATTACAGAAAATTGAATACTGTCACAAGGAAAGACCACTTTCCTTTACCCTTCATTGATTAAATTTTGGAAAAGCTAGCTAGTTACTCTTACAATTGCTTCCTTGATGGATATTCGGGCTACAATCGGATAGAGATAGCCCATGAAGATCAAGAAAAGACAACATTCATATGCCTGTTTGGCACCTTTACTTACCAAAGGATGCCATTCGGGTTGTGAAATACCTCAACTACATTTCAACAATGCATGTTGAGCATATTTTCTAACATTGTAGGATAATATCTAGAGGTCTTCATGGACGACTTCTCTGTCTTTGGTCATCCTTCAACAAGTGCTTGGAAAATCTTAAGAATGTTTTAAAGCAGTGCGAAGAAAAGAATTTAGTTCATAATTGGGAGAAGTGTCATTTCATGGTTCCCAAGAGAATAGTTTTTGAACACATAATTTCATCTAAGGGAATTGAGGTAGACAAGGAAAAAATTGATTTCATCTTTAACCTACCTCAACTAAAGAGCATACGTGACTTGTGATCCTTCTCACGACACGATAGATTTTATAGGTGATTCATAAAGGGCTTTAGTCATCTCTCGTCTTTTATGCAATCTACTAAAAAAGATGCACCGTACTATTGGACTGAACAATGCCAAGAAGCTTTCACTAACCTCAAAGGCATGTTGACTACTACACTTATCATGTAACCACCCGACTGGAGCATGCCTTTTGAGATTATGTGCGTCACATCTAACAATGCTATTGGGGCGATGTTAGGCCAAAGAAAAGAGAAGAAGCCCTATGTGATTCGCTATGTGAGTAAAACTCTAAATTCTATCTAAGTGAACTACTTTACTAGAGAGAAGGAATTTTTAGCCGTAGTGTTCACTTTGGAAAAATTTAGGTCCTACTTAATTGGATCCAAGATCATCATTTACACTGATCACGCAATGATGAAGTACCTTCTTTCTAAGAATGATGCTAAGCGTCACTTGATAAGATGGATTCTTCTACTCTAAGAGTTTGACATAAAAATATGAGACAAAAATGGAGTAGAGAATATAGCGGATGACCATCTCTCTAGGCTTGTTCTCCCTAATTCCCTTGAGTCAACATCGATAAACGACATGGTCCCTAACGAATAATTGTTTAAACTCTCCTAATTACCTTGGTTTATTGATATTGCGAATTATCTTGCCATAGGTTTCACGATAATATATTGGACTACGCAAGATTTTAAAAAATTTATTCACTGAGGTACGTAAGTGTTTCTTTGATGACCCCTACTTGTTTAAGTATTGCCCAGATCAAATTCGAAGGAGATGTGTCTAGACAATGAACATCAACGTATTATCTTCTTTTGTCACTCTTAGGCTTATGGTGGTCACTTTTCTACTAAAAAGACCACGGTAAAAAATTTACAGTGCATCTTTTACTAACCATGTTCAAAGATACTCATGAGTTCTATAAAGATTGTGAGCATGGTAAAAATTTGGAGCATTGTCTCATCGAAATATGATACCTTTGAACCCCATTCTGATCATTGAAGCATTTGATTGTTGAGGCGTCGATTTTGTAAGGCCATTTCCCCAATCCGTTGGGAATCTGTAAACTTTGTTAGCAGTATACTATGTCACTAAGTGGGTCGAAGTAATCCTATGCTGGAACAATGATATCGGATGGTCATTATATTCTTAAAAGAAAACATCCTTTCCTAATTCAGAATGCCTCAGGATATCAGTAGTGATGGAGGTTCATACTTTTGTAATTAGCTATTCAAGAGTTTAATGAAGAAATGTGGCATCTCTTATAAAGCGAGCACTCCATACCACCTACAGACAAGCGAGAAAGCTAGAATTTTCAATAGAAAAATTAAACAAATTCTGTAAAAAATGGTTAACCTTGACCGTAAGGATTGGTTAATCTGCTTGATCGATACTTTATGGGCTTACTGTACAACTTTTAAGACCCTCATTGGAATGTCTTCCTTTATTCTCATCTATAGGTAAGCTTGTCACTTACCTGTGGAGCTGGACCATATAGCCTACTAGGCTATCATAAATATGAACTTTAACTTGGACAATGCTAGCTCGCTATGCAAGCTTCAATTAAATGAACTTGAGGACATCTAGAACAATGCTTATGAGAACTCAGAATTTAGAAGAACAAAATGAAGGTATTCCATTACTAGAACATCATTCAAAAATCATTTACACCAAATTAAAAAGTCTTTCTCTACAATTCTCAGTTACATCTTAGTCCAGGAAAACATCGATCTCGTTGGACCGACCCTTTCATTGTTACTAATGTCTATCCTCATAGGGCCCTCGAGATAAAATATCTAATGAATGACAATATTTTCAAAGTAAATGGACATCATCTCAAGCCATTTTTTTAGAAGTTTGATTTGGAGGATATGTCCATGCCTCTGAATGATCCTATGTACCAGGATTGACCTCCTTGTTTGATGGAAGTGTGGTTAGGTTTATTGCTTCTGTAGGATTTAGGATTAGGATTGTTTTCTTTCAGTTTGTTTAGTCTTCGTGCTAACCCATTTGATGTTGAAAACTTTGGAAAAGCCTCAATTTTCCTTCTTCAGGTACTACCTTTCCATCACTTTTCCTTTCTTTTCTTTGCCTTATGTGCATTGCATGCTCATATCTTTTACATTAGGAACAAAGTAGAATTTAGGTTGGGGTGTGGATTAGGTAAACCAATAAGTTTTTTCTTAGTCTTTAAGCAAGAATTTTAAAAAATTTCAATTTTTCAAATTAAAAATCTACTCAGAAAATGATAGTTTGTGTAATTAAGAATACCTTGAGTATGATGATAAGATGGAGATTGAACTTTAAATTGTTAGAGTTTGATCAACTGAGTAGACTATCGCTTAAGTTCTTACAATTAATTGATTAAGAGGAAGTTTAAATATCATGTTGAACTAAATCACAAGCCACACTCAATTTTCTTTCTAGAAATTGTGTTAGAATTTCTAATTGCTAGTATGTATATCATTGATAAATATTGAGAATTGAGTCTGGAGAATTTTCTCCACCTTGAAAAAAATGAAAAGAACCAGTTAAAAAATAGTGAGATCAACAAAAAGGTCATGTATGATGAAAAGACTGAAAAGAATGAAAAATCTGAAAAAGAATAAAGATAAAAGACTAAAATGAATGAATAAATAAAGGGACCATCGAAATAAAATAAAAAATTGTAAAAAGAAGAAAAAAGGAGATAAGTTTGGAATCAAAACTCGATTATTCGATTAATCGTGAGGTGATGAGCATGGCTAACATTATGAAATGATAGTATTTTTATGGAAAGCAAGTTGGAATTCCCTTGGCACATTGGAAAAACTTGATATATGAACTTATGCTCTTAAGTGATTAATAAAGAACCTATTTGAATGATTGCTCATGTGAATCGGCTCTAGGTTTTCAAATTTTCACTCTCGCTTCTTTGAATTAAACTCATTCATACTTGATTGCACAAAAGATTATTTTCTAAAAACAGTTTGATCATTGAGAATTAAGGATTCTTTCACGCATGTTTTTCTTGGGACTAACAAAATGTTGGTTTAAGGGTGTGTTGAGTGTCAAATATTTCATATTTACCCCTGTTTATATCTTAGTTTTATGAACATGATAATTCTTAATGAGTATATTTTATACATATTTGTATTCCGATGTGAGTCTAAGAGCTTGGATTGAAAAGAATGTTATTAGCATGAATTTGATGCTTAAGAATCATTAAGACAAAGGATAGATCTTAAGAGACTAAGAATGAAGAATTCATATGCCAAAGATATAA
This sequence comes from Magnolia kwangsiensis, assembly GCA_037074715.1. Classification (NCBI taxonomy): domain Eukaryota; kingdom Viridiplantae; phylum Streptophyta; class Magnoliopsida; order Magnoliales; family Magnoliaceae; genus Magnolia; species Magnolia kwangsiensis. Next base: position 80,540,765 of record CM073578.1, read on the forward strand.
GAAAACCAAGAATAAATGATGAAGAAAAGATTGCAGAAGATAAATTGATCTACAGTAGAAAACAAGACAGTTCGGTCCAACCAAAATTGTACAAAACAGTCCAATAACCAATGATGAAATTTAGGGATAATTCAGTTTGACCGAAGGAAGGATTCGGTGTGATTGAAAGTGCACAAAAAGCTCAAGCAAAGAATGATGAATTTCGGAGTTAACTCGGTTAACCAAAACTTAAGTTCGGTCCAATCGAACCCAAGATTAGTGTGATCGAAATCGGGCAATTGCTAAAATAGAATCCTTTCATGATTCGAACTCAACTTCGGTCCGATCGAAGGTGACATCAGTCCGACCGATGCGTAATGTGGCTGTAAATTTGAGGTGGTTTCAAAGTCATTTCAAGAAAAGGCTAAAAATATAGGTTCCTTGAGGAGTTCTAAATACGAATTAGGGTTCAAGGAGCATAGAAAAAGGGTGAAGGAGCCTCCCAAGAGTTTTTCTTCCTCTTCCTTAATTTATTTTCGTGTTTTGTTTAAGAGATTTGGTTTTAATCATGTCGATGGTTAACTAGAGCTAAGAGGTAAAGTTTGTCGCGTGTTGAGATGTTTATTTTTCTTTGATTCTTGTTTATGTTAAACTTCATTGATTTCTAGTTTGAATTTAAGGAGTAGTTTTAGTTTTCTATGGTTTATTGTGACTCAAATTACGATAGACGTTGCAATAATTTTGAATATCTTCTTTTTCATTATAAAATTGTGAGATTGGTAAATCCTGTTATTCACCATTGTCTTATGGGCATGGTAGGATGATGGAATCCCTTCCAATCGTCACAATACTTCTTATTATGAAAAATAATTCAATGCTAAGTTCAAATTGTGCTTCAATTAGTTTATCTTCCAGCTGGATAAGATAGGACTTTGATTCCAGTTGTGTTTATTGAATCAAGCAAGGTAACATTTTGATAGCTACAAGTGGATCCTAGGAACTCTAGTTCCCTTTAATATCTGATACTTTATTCATAATTACTCTCAACTATTCCAGATTTAGATTTAAATTTTCCTTTAGTTCTAGGTCTAATTATTTTTAAAATACGTACAGTTTAGTTCTTGTGGATTTGACTTCGGTCTCAACGAGTTATTAGTACATGCGATCAGTCACTTGGGGTTTTGAATACATACATTTCATTCATTCCATATACATAATTTATCCCATTTACTCATGTTAGTACGCTCATTTCTTATTTGTCAATCACGTGACTAGTTGTGTCTAGTAATCGGATGAGTTCTTGACAAATGAAGACTGGCGACACAACTGGATTAGAAGCACTAAAGCCACATTGAAGATAAAGAACCACTTTTATGATCTTGATCTTACAAATAGATGATCCTAACCCAAATAGAAAAACCTACTTAGGTCATCTACTCAAAGCTAATTCCGAGTTCATATTTTCTCTCATATTAGTCTTGGCTTTGAGAAAGTTCAAGTTGTTGAATGAATCATAGGAAAGAAAATATGTCCTAGTTCGGCAGGAGAAGGTGCCATCAAATGGCACTTTCGGTAGCACCGAAGATACCTTTGGTACCACCGAAAGTCGCCAAAACATTCCAATAGCTTTCAAAGAAAAGTCGGTACCACCGATTCAAATTTTAGTATCACTGATTCCTAATAATGTACAAATTTTGGTGCCACCAAAAGGAGTAAAATTCATCCAACAACCTTAATATTTAATTCGATACCATCGAGTGATATTTCAGTGCTACCAAGTGCACTTCGGTACTACCGAAGGTTCACTCGATAGAACTGATAACTAGCCATTTTATATCCATTAGGACCTTTCTTCTATAAATATAAGACTCAAAACTTTGTGAAAGGTGTGGATTTTGGCATTTCAGAGTCTCTAGGTTGTCCCAAGCTTTAATCTCTCATCCTGGACTTTATCCACATGAAATTCATGTTCATTTCATTGCGATTCATCACTTATGAACATTTAAAGCTCTTACTGCTGAAGAACATGATCTCAAGCCTTCACTAGAGTATTGAGACCAAACCTATAGGTATATCCTTAGTCTCAACCATACTCTAGTGTATCCATCAGTTGAATCTCTTAAGAAATCTACTTATTATCCTAAATAGGAGATTTAACTAACTCCCATTACCTTAGTCACCTTTATATGTATATCTTATGCAAGGTTCTTGATCATGAAGTTAAACCAACAGGAAAATCCAATCGAAGTGATTGGGGGAGTATCGGGGAGCTGATTGAAGCATGGGAGAGCGGAGATCAAGTAATCCAAGAGGAGCTATAAAAAAAGAACTCAATCCGACAAGTGTCATTGTTAGGAGTCCATAAGTTAGCCTCATTCCTAGTTTAGAATTAAGACTAAGAGTTTGTTATCCTCAGACTCGATTGGATTCAGAAGTAAGACCCTTGCTCCTGTGAATAACATAAATCTTAAGTTCAGGAATAGGACCTTGGCTTGGGTGGCCTAAATTGTTGGGTTCGGGAGTAGGTTCCTTACTCTTGTATAAAGCATAAATCTTTAGTTCAAGATTAGGACCTTGACCTGTGTGGCCTAAATTGTTGATTTCGGGAGTAGGACCCTTTCTCTTGTGAAGAGGATAAATCTTAGGTTCGGGATTAGAACCTTGGCTTGTATGGCCTAAACTGTCAGGTTTTCTATTAGGATTTTTTCTCTTATGTAGGACATAAATTGTAGAGTCCTTGTGTAGGACTGTAAAGGTTTGAGGTGAACTTGATTTAAAACATTCGATAATGAAATCCGATACACTCATGGATTGAGTGTGTCCGTCAGGAGTGGAGTATGCGCATAGCTAAAGCATTAATATGATCATGTTTGGGATTGTTATTTTTACATTTATTTAATTATGATTATGTGTCTTGAATGTTTAAATATGGTGCATTATTAGATGAATGTCTAGGATTGACAGGAAACACATACCTCACACTCATATACAGTATCTTATATAGGCTAGTTGATTAACTTGCATATCTAGTGTAGCCCATGTGATTAGACCCTCTATTGGCTTGGAAGCCTTTAGAGTTATATTGCCTTACTTAGTTTAATTACAAATTAGTTTAAGTTAGGCAATTAGGATTTTAAATTGTTATAATTTTTAATTGGTCCTAATCCCCCCCACCGCCCCCCCCCCCCCCCCCCCCCCCCCCCCATATTTTTAACACTTAGTCTACATTCTATAGCTTTACCATATTTTGCACTTAGACGCATTGCGGCCCATAACCGCAATTTCAATTAGTATCAGAGCGGGTTCCATCTTAAAGGCTTAACTGCCCGGAGTTGATCCTAAGAGCCTAAGAATGTTTACTAATCAAGAGGGTTATGCCGTCTGATAGCCACCGTACTTTAACGAGTCTAACTACGCCTATTGAAAGGCTAGGATGAGGATATTTCTGATGTCCTTAGACCATTCAATTTGAGATATTGTGGAAGAAGGATGGACAATTCCTATGGAGCAGGTTGTGGTTGATGGTAGTACCATGAGTACTCCCAAAGCTAAATCCAAATGGAGTGCCTCTGAGAGAGCTAGGTATACCTATAATGTCAAAGCTCTCAATGCTATCTACTGTGCAGTTTCCCCCAATGAATTTAGATGGATACGTTCTTGTACAACCGGGAAGGATACGTGGGATATCTTAAAAATCACCCATGAAGGAACTGACATGGTAAAAAGATTAATGCTTCAGCTCTTTCCCACCCAATTTGAAAACATTAAGATGGAAGAGTCTGAAACTTTCATGGAATTCTATTCTAAACTGAATGGCATTTAGGAAACGGATTCTAGAAGGATGCATTTCTAGAAAAATTCTTAGATCATTGCCGGATAGGTTCACTCCCAAAATAACCTTAATAGAAGAGTGTAGGAATATAGATGAGATGAAAGTAGAAGAACTTATAGGTTCATTACAAACATTTGAACTACACTTTAAAACCCCCTCTAAAGGTAAGAAACTAGCCGTCCACAAATCATCATATAAGCATTCACATAAATATAAAGAAATTAAATCGGGAAGTGATAGTGGTGATATGGACGAAGAAGAATTATCTAAAACACTTACGAAATTCCTCAAATTTACAAGAGGGAATAGTTGTGATAAGAAGGACAAGAAGGTGGACAAGCATAAAGAAAAACCCACTGAACTATCTAAAAATGTCCAATGTTACAACTGTGGAGAGTATGAACATTTTGCTCCTGATTACCATTGCAAAACAAAATCCAAAGGCAAGGTAATGACAACAACATGGTATGATATGGAGGAGTCCGAATCTACTTCAGATGACTCCTCTAGTGTGAAAGATCAGAGTGAAACGTGCATCCTATCGGCTCACGTCACACCATCCCTCCTAAGGAATTTGGGAGACCATAACTCCACAAGGAGGTGACCTTAGAGGTCCATTTGAGCTAAATTGGTAAATTAGAGGGTCGTGCTTCCTTTATGAGCTCTATTACTGAATTTGAGGATTTCAACATCATACTTGAACATATAGGTAAATCTGAGGATTAAGCCTCATCTAGATTAGGGTAATCTAAACTTTAAATGTTCTAAACAATACATCTCATGTTTAGAGTTCAACTTGTCCTTGGTTATTCCTGTTTTCATTGGTATATCTTTTGAATGACCTAAATTTACATGCTTCTTGTTTTTAATGTTTATATGCATCCCTAACCCTTGTTAGTATAAGCTTTAATTAGTACATTCATGACCTATAGTGTTGTTTCATACATATATATATATTGTATATCATGTTTGGACTAACCCTTTGTCAAATACTAATAAAAAGGGGCAGAAAGGTCAATCCCACCAAAACATCCATTCTCTTGTGCAGGGTTTATTTATTGTGTTACAAGTTGATCGGGGAAGCAATTATGGAGGAGCATTGCTATATTACATGTCTAAATGTATTGAGTTGTTAATCATTTATATTTGACATGTAATTTAGTTTAGCTATTTTGGTATATCATTGGTATAGACCATGATATTGTATAGGTTAGGTTTTTGTTATGTAATTGACAAAGGGGGAGATTGTTGGTACACTCATTTCTTCTTTGTTAATCATGTGACTAGTTATGTCTAGTAGCCGAATGAGTTCTTAGTAAATGAAGACTGGCGATACAACTGGATCAGAAGCACCAAAGCCACATTGAAGACAAAGAACCATTTCTACGATCTTGATCTTGCAAATAGATGATCCCAACCAAAATAGGAAAAACTACTTAGTCACCTATTCAAAGCTAATTCTGAGTTTATAGTTTCTATCTTATTAGTCTTGGCTTTAAGAAAGTTCAAGTTGTTGAATAAATCATAGGACAAAGAATTAAAACAGGAAAATATGTCCTAGTTTGGTAGGAGAAGGTTCCACAGAATGACACTTTCGGTAGCACCGAATATACCTTCGGTACTAATGAAAGTGGCCAAAATGTTCCGGCAGCTTTCAAAAAAAATTTGGTACCACCGAATGGAATTTTGGTACCACTGACTCCTACCAACGTACAAATTTTGGTGCCACCAAAAGGAATAAAATTCATCCAATAACTTCAGAATTTAATTTGGTACCAGCGAGTGATATTTCGGTGTTATTGAGAACTAGTCATTTTATATCCATTGAGACCTTTCTTCTATAAATATAGGACCCAAAACTTTATGGAATGTGTGGATTTAGGCATTTCAGAGTCTCCAGGTTGTCTCAAGCTTTAATCTCTCATCCTAGACTCTATCCACATGAGATTCATGTTCTTTTCATTATGATTCATCACTCATGAGCATTTAAAGCTCTTATTTATGAAGAACGTGATCTCAAGAATTTACTAGAGTATTGAGACCAAACCTATAGGTATATCCTTAATCTCAACTATACTCTAGTGTATCCATCGGTTGAATCTCTTAGGAAATCCACTCATTATCCTAAATAGGAGATTTAACCAACTCCCATTACCTTAGTCACCTTTATATGTATATCTTATGCAAGGTTCTTAATCGTAAGGCTGAGCCAACAGAAAAATCCAAGCCAGGTGATTGGGGGAGCATTGGGGAGCTGATTGAAGCACGAAAGATCGGAGATCAAGCAACCTAAGAGGAGTTATAAAAAAGGACTCAATCATACAAGCGTCATTGTTAGGAGTCCGTAAGTTAGCCTCATTCCTAGTTTAGGATTAAGACTAAGAGTTTGCTATCTTCAAACTCGACTGGGTTTGGGAGTAGGACCCATGCTCCTGTGAATAGCATAAATCTTAAGTTCGGGATTAGGACCTTGACCTGTGTGGCCTAAATCGTTGGGTTCGAGAGAGGACCCTTGCTCTTGTGTGGAGCATAAATCTTTAGTTTGGGATTAGGACCTTGACCTGTGTGGCCTAAATTGTTGGGTTCGGGAGTAGGACCCTTACTCTTGTGAAGAGCATAAATCTTAGGTTTGGGATTAGGCCCTTGGCTTGCGTGGCCTAAACTGTCAGGTTCGAGATTAGGACATTTTCTCTTATATAGGGCATAAATTGTAAAGTCCTTATGTAGGACTGTAAAGGTTTGAGGTGAACTTGATTTAAAACCCCTGATAATAAAATCCAGTACACTCGTGGATTGAGTGCGTCCACCAGGAGTGGAGTAGGCATGTAGTCAAACCACTATATATGATCATGTTTGGGATTACTATTTCTGCATTTATTTAATTATGTTTATGTGTCATGAATGTTTAAATATGATGCATGATTAGATGAATGTCTAGGATTAACATGAAACACATTCCACACACTCATATACACTATCTTATATAAGTTAGTTGCTTAACTTACATATCTAGTGTAGCCTATGTGATTGGACCCTTTATTGGTTTGAAAGCTTTTAGAGTTATATTGCCTTAGTTTAATTGCAAATGAGTTTAAGTTAGGCGTTAGGATTTTAAATTGTCATAATTTTTAATTGGTCCTAATCACCCCCATCCCCTCTAGGACTTAGTATACATTCTATAGCTCTGCCAGATTTCGCACTTAGACGTATTGCAGCCCATAGCCGCAATTTCAACTCACACACCAATTTCTACCCCTTTTGTCACAAGTTGATAAAGGAAGAACAAATGTCATGAGAGATCATAAAGCATATTAAATCTAGAGAAAATAAGATTAATATTTATAAGTGATGAATATCAAGGAGAATATATTATCTAGTTACATAACACTGTTTAATACAATGTATGAAGTATCCAAAATATTCATACAATCATAACATAACCTCAAGATAAAAAATCTAAACATCCAAAATATCTAAGAAAATCATCAAATAACTTTACTACATATCCAACATAAGTAAGGAACATAAGAAAATTAAGCTCAATTTGACCCTGGGGAAGATGGTGTAGGCAACGAAAGATCATTAAGCTGCAAACTTCAGTTAATGCGATGGAAGTACTTTTTCATGTACCTCATTGTAGACTGTTAGGTTTAGGCTAATGAAACCTGAGATACATGCAAAACCTCAACCTTCTCTTCTAATGGAGATAACCTCTCATCAAATTGAGAGGGATGATAGTCAAAATCAGTTGGATGATCAAAATCTTCTAATTCATTAAACATGCCATCCATGGTTGTGTCTCCTGCCGCCTATGGTTCTTCTTGTCTTTCTGTTTACTCAGGTAGGGGAGTGAGGTTCATCATATTTAAATTTGAGTTGTTGAAAGGGAATTTGGATTCCGATGCCTCAAATGTAAGGACTTGGACATTGTTATGAAAGCAACAATGGACATAAGATGTCCAAACAGAATCGACCCATGCTTAAGATGCAAGTGAAATTGAATGATGACGTAACAAATCAAAGAAGGAAAATAGATATGAATACCCATAACAACTGCATGGAAGAGTCTAAGCATAAAAGGAGTAAGATCAGTCTTATTCCCAGCTCTTTAATATACATTAGATGTAAAGATGCAATGTAAGAAATGATATTTAGGAAATAGTTTGTTAGAGGGCAAGGCATTATCAAATCTCTATTCATAACCCCAAGTGTAGGGTCATGATGTAGTAATAACTAAGTAAAACTAGGGTCGAATCCATAGGGACTAAACTTGTATGGATTCTGAAAATAACTGGACCTAGAACTAGAATAAGATCTAACTTAAAATCTAAAATAATTGAAAGTAATTGTGAATAAAATATTAATAATCAAAAGGGAATTAGAGGGTCAAGGATCCACTTTTACCTATGAGGATGCTATCTCACTTGATTCAATAAATACGACTGGAATTAAAGTCCTATCCTATCTAGTTGGAAGATGAAGAAAATAAAGTACAATCCAAACTTCTCATTGAATTAGTTCACACATGGAGTATTGTGAAGATTAGAAGGGAATTCAAGCATCCACCATGCCCAAGAGATTATGGTGAATCACGAATTTTACCAATCTCACAATCTTAAAACAAAGAAGAAGATATTCAAAGCTATAACAACATATATTGTAATTTAGTCACAATGAATCATAGAAAAATGAAAATATTCCTTAAATTCAAACTAGAAATTAATAAAGTTCAATATAAATAAGAATCAAAGAAAGATAATTATCCTAAAACGCTACAAGCTTTACCTCTTAGCCCTAGTTAAGAGGTTTAATTAATCATAGACATGATTAACATTAACACCCTTAAGCGAAACATTAAAAATACACAAGGAACCTAATTCATGTTTAGAACTCCTTAAAAAACTCATATTTATAGCATTTGTCTGACTATCTTTAAAAAATCCCTACATAACGCCTTTGATGTCATCGAACGTGAATCGTATCTAGAAGTTATGCCTTTTCGCACAGCATAACGCCTTTCTCATTGCGTAACTCTTCATGTTATCAAACATTCCTTTGATGTCATCGAAGGGTGTTTGAGTAATAAAAAAATGTCTAAATTGTTCCAACGAGTTGCTCTAGAAATCTCCAAAAATATCGATGTCATCGAACAACCATCGATATCATCAAGCAGGTCTTCGAGCAATCGAACAGGTCATCAATGTCATTGAAAAATGCATCCAATTTTTCCAGTAATCAAACTTTATTTTTCATGTAATTCTTGATGTTATCAACTCGTGTTCAATGTCATCGAACACTTACTTCGATGTCATCAACCGATGGTTGATGTTATTGAAAGTGAAGTTTAAATTCTTTGAATTTTTGCACTTTGCACTTTTGACTTCCTTCTTCATTCAGTTTTCTTGAATCTTGGGCCCTTGAATTCTTCAATCTTTGTCTCTTAAGATCCATCCCTTGCTTTGGTGATTCTTGAGCATCAAATCCATGCTTTTAACATTCTTTTCAATCCAAGTTCTTAGACTTACCTCACAATACAAACATGTATAAAATATATCCATTAAGAATTATCATACTCATAAAACCAAGATATAAACATGGGGAAATATGCAATATTTGACATTTAACACATCCCCCAACCAGCATTTTTCTAGTCCTGAGCAAAACATTCGTGAAAGAATCCTCAATTCTCAATGTTCAAACTGCTTCAAAAAAATAATCTTTTGTGCAATCAAGTATGAATGAGTTTAAATTAAAGCGAGAGTGAAAATTAGAAAACCTAGAGCCAAATCACACGAGCAATCAATCAAATAGGTTCTTCATCAATCACTTATGAGCATAAGTTCACTTATCAAGTTTTTCTAATGTGCTTAGTGAATTCCAACTTACTTTCCATAAAATACTATAATTTCATAATGTTGGACATGCTCATTACCTTAGGATTAATTGAATAATCAAGTGTTGATTCTGAACTTCTCCCCCTTTTCTTCTTTTTTCAGTTTTTTATTTTATATCGACGGTCCTTTTTTATTTATTCATTATTTTCAATCTTTTCATTGATATTATTTTCAGACTTTTCATTCTTTTCCAATCTTTTCATCATACATGACCTTTTTGTCAATTTCACTATTTTTTAACTGGCTTTTTTTTTCATCTTTTTAAGTTGGATAAAATTCTCCATACTTAAATCTCAACATCTATCAATGAAACACATACTAATAATTAGAAATTCTAACACAATTCACAGAAAGTAAATTAAACGTGTCTTATGATTTGGATCAATATAATATTCAAACTTCCTCTTAATCAATTAACTGAAAGAATTTAAGTGATAGTCTACTTAGTTGATAAAACTCCAATAATTTAAAATTCAATCTCCATCTTATCATCATACTCAAAGCATTCTTAAGTAGATAAAGTATCACTTTCCAAATAGGTTTTTAATTTGAAATTTTTTTAAAAAAAATTCCTCAAAAGATAAGAAAATACTGATTAGTGTACCTAATCCACACCCCCAACCTAAAATCTACATTTTCCTTAATGTACAAGATATAAGCATGAAATGCATATTAGACAACAAAAAGAGATGAGTGATCGGAAGTTAGTACTTGAAGAAGGAAAATTGAAGCGTTTCCTAAGTTCTCAACATGTAAATGGGTTAACATAAAGACTAAACAAACTAGAAAATAAATTTACTTAATCCTAAATCCTATGAAAGTAATAAACCTAACTATACCTCCATCAGACTAGGAGGTCAATCCTAGTACAGATGATTAGTCAGAGGCATGGACATGTCCTCTTAATTAAACTTCTCAAGAAATGGCTTGAGACGATGTTCGTTCACTTTGTAAACATTTTCATTTGTCAAATTATTTATCTTGACAGCCCCATTAGGATAGATGTTCATAATAGTGAAAGGGTCGGTCCAACAAAGTGAAGTTTACCTAAAAAAAGATGTAACCGAGAATTATATAGAATGACTTTTTAACCAGTTAAGAATGGTTTTCGAAGGATGTTCTGATCATGAAACACTTTCATCTTGTCCTTGTAAACTCTCGAGTTTTCGTATGTGTTTGTTGAGGTTTAAAAAATATTCTATTGAAGTGGTCAGAAAATTCTATATCTGGGGGTATTTTAGGTATTATGGTAAAATTTCATGTCCAGGGGTATTTTTGGTATTTTGATAAAATTCCATGTCCAGGGGTATTTTAGGTATTTTGATAAAATTCTATGTCCAGGGATATTTTATGTATTTTGAGAAAATTTCAAGTCCGGGGGTATTTTAGGTATTTTGGGAAAATTTCATGTCTAGGGGTAGTTTAGGTATTTCAGTAAAAAAGCATTAAAGAGGGTATTTTGGTAATAAAGGGTGCACGGGTATCATTTTAATGGAAATAAGTTGTACACCACCATTTAAGGGAGAGCTTTGTGGACACCGTTGATTAAGGAAGGAAGATGATCATTATGTAAATGGAAAAGTGGCGGTGATCACCACTTTGTAAGAGTGGTGGGGCCTATAAATACCCCTTCCCTGCCTCATTTGGTGGGGTGGATTGGATTGGATCAATTGGTGGGCCAAGAAAATAAGAGGGAGAAGAAAAGAGAGAGAGAGAGAGAGAGAGAGAGAGAGAGAGAGAGAGAGAGCTTTGTGCGTTGGGGGTACTGTGCAGCGCACAAAGCACCTTCCGCATGAAGTCCTCCAAACAGATCTTCCACATGAAGTCCTCTGAACAGAGCCTTCCGCATGATGTCTCCTGCAAGGACTTTTCACACAATGCCACCTGCAAAGCACCTTCTGCACAAAGTCCTCCAAACAGAGCCTTCCACACAATGTCTCTTGCAAAGAACTTTCGCACGAAGCTCCTTTCAACAGACCTGTCCACACCCTATCCGCACCCTGTCCGAGAGATCCACACCATCCACCGTCTTCCTCTCGAGATTTCGACCGTGAATAGTGAGTTTTAATCATTCGATGATGTGGCCCACTTGGATAATCAAGCCTCAAAAGCAGTCAAACGGTCCTTTTTCAATCGCTGTAGAGACCATATGAATGGACATAGCCAAGAAAGATCAGCATGGTTTTGATGGGTTTTTATCCCTCTACCTGATGAAGGGTTCAGATCCACCTTTCACGGCATGAGTGTGGCCCACAACAAAAGGACGGAAGCTCTGTTTTATAACAGAGTCGATGTACGTCGACTCTGTAAATTTCGGTGGCCCATTTATTGAAGATGCATGGAAAATCCATTTCGTCCATTGGGTTGAGGGCAAAAAATCGTCTAGGAAGGACTATTTCTGAAGTAAAATCGGTGTGTTCTATAAGATTATCCACTCTGTCGTCCATCCTGTGTTAAACGGTTAGGACCTTACAAGCACTTGCATGGGATCAAAATTTCACCTAAGTAAGGTTAATATCTATCCTCTGGAGTGAATGAGTGATTCAGATCATTCAATAGAGTAGTGAATGGGCCCCACTATACAAAAATAGCGGTCGCGGTAAGGACGTTGTCCGTTTTTAGAAATAGAGAAGAAAGAGTCAGTCAGTGGGCACTGACAGACTTTGGTTATAACGGTGCACGGCTAATAAACATGCACTCTATACATATGCAATGTACATGCAGGGTCCATGGGGATGTTTGTGAGAAATCCACTTCGTTCATCCGTACTGTCAGCTCATTTAAACCGTTGAAACTGAATTTGAAGCGTATCCAAATGATAGGCGGGCCCCAAATCATGATTTCAGGGGCTGATTTGTCTGTTTGGTCAATGCTACAGGGATCCAAAAGATGAAATTTGACGTGTACGGCTAATTTATGTTTCTAAGGCTACACAAAGTTTTGAGCCGAATGGATGGTGGAAACCCCATGATCTTACATTCTGGGGGACTTTTTACGCCCGTTTAATATGATCGGCCTGATTTCTCAGGTCTTGGCCACACTTCAACGAGCTTCTTCATATTTTAAAGAAGAATGATCAGAAGGATGCTTTATGTTTCTAGGAAAGATGACTAGAATGATGCTCAGAACTGATCTCGACGGTCAGATTAGAGGATTCAAGCTTACATAAGCCCGTTTCCTAGAAGACTGGTTAATAAAATCAACATTCCTCCTAAGTAATAGGAGATGATTGAAACAAGTGTCGGAATGCTGCTGAAATTTCTATCAAATTATCTTCTCTTTCATTCATTACATTGCATTAATTGTACTTTATTTTCAGAATCAAAGAAATCAGAGGATGTAAATGAACTTAGATAAATGTGATGAATGTTCTCTCATTGAAATCTTTGTTATCATTGAATAAATTCCCCAAATGGAATGCATTTGTTTCCTTATCGAAACAAAATGGTGACTCTACTGGGGAGTTATTATTTGATGGTAACTTATCAAACATTCAGAGAACATTTACCACTTTTTAGCGTCTGTATAGATGCTAAAATGGTGACTCTCAACGAGAACATCCTCCCCTTCATCTCTGAAAATAAAGTATGATTTTATTTAATAAACTAATTAACACTTTGTTCTGAATGAAAGATATACTGCAGCGTTCTTTCTCTTGACTAATGTAGTTGTCCACTTCACATTCAATAGACTTCCACCAAAAAGTGTCAGAGAAGATCAAGTCAATTTCGATTAAAGACAAATAATGCCAGAATGATGACAGTTTTCAGAGAGAGCTAGCTTCTTGTACGAGAATGATTCAAACATCAGTTAGTCAACACGTCTAAGGAAGAGGAGCAATTCTTCTCTTTACTTGTAGACAAGTTCTCATTTGAAGAACAGGCTGCCTTGGTCTGGCGGTTCTTTTGCAACATCCCTATAAATATGATGGTAGAGTTCCTTCCATGGCTTTCTTCCTCTATTTCACTTGATGAGCATCAAGATATGTTGAAATACTTGTGCAAGATAGTCCTGGATGAAAATCTTCTTCAAAAGGTCATATTCACCTCGATGGAGAAGGAAAATACTGCCAGTATCATTAAAAGTTCTGAAGATGATCCTTAACTACAGTACTTTGTGGATCCCGCACGTGGCCAGTTAATAGATCGAATAAAGAAAGGTGGTGCGCATGTGAATCTTCCAAGACTGGAAAAAGGAAACACTTGGAGTCAGCAGTTGATTCAATTATAGCATAGCCAATTGATGAAATATTGTAATGGCATAATGCTATAAAAAGAGAGTTGAATGGTATAGCTGACTAGGCAAGGAAGATACAACTTTCAGGAGATTTCTCTGATCTAACGACTTTTAATGTGAGGTTACAATTTATTGTCGAAGTATGCATCTTCCACAGCATTGCTGAGGATACAATTATAAAGTATCATTTGCTCAAGAACATGCTAAAGAAGAAAGCCAATTCGACAATTTTAGATACTTGACAGAAAGCATTTAGGTTTCATGGCATCATACCGAAGCACTTTTACGGTAAGAATGTTGAGGTTCTTCCACTTGCTCGTGAGCATTTCGGTCCTACAAAACAATGAGAGCTTCTATATGAAAGCTTGTGTGATGCCACTGAAATTGGTAGAACGCGTCTTGCCGTGGTTGGTAGAATCACTTAGTGAAGAAGAAGCAAGGTTTTTTCTTCGAGTCATGTTCGGGATGTTTCCAAATTGGGAAGGTTCATACGTTTATCTTCGAGTGCAATCAGTGACCGTCCGTCTTTTCATCTGGGAAATGGACAATAGCTTTTCTGAAATTGATTACAAGGGGTATTATCCTACCAAGTATGGTTAAAGGTTTGGTTATGAGCAATACCATGAACCATAGTTTTACCTCACTTATTCAGTTCATCCTCCTTGACGACGTCAACAATGCAGTTTTCATTTTCTCTTTCGATATTAGGATACTCGAAGTATAATTGGCCTTCATCAGATGAGCATGTTGCTGAAGAAGTTTTTACTTTTTAACAATGACCACCATTAACAATAGGGAACTCTAAGGAAAGCTTTTAGATGAAAAGTTAATTCGCCTAAATCAGGCATTTCTCGCCAACAAGTAGACGGATCAAATAATGAATTAATGAATTCATTGGTCAATAGAGAACCCTAGGGGCATCGTCAAAACTTACCAGGGTAGAAGAGCGAGTTAAAATTGCCATTTGAAAAGGGTCAAAGTGAAGTTACTCAACTCTTATATGAATCATCTACCTGAAAATCTTAAAAGAGTAGCAGCAGATACTGCCGAAGAAAGAAAGCAAAACAAAGGATTGTCGAAGGTAAAGAGTTGAAATTCTGCTAAAGAGAACATCGACAATTTTACAAATAAGAAAGTAGAGGAGTTTGGATAATTCAAGGACTAAAGGAAACATACAGTCAAAGAAAGACGATATACTACTTATGCGGAATCAATTGCTAGTTGCAGAAGTAATCAAATTGGCATGGTTAAAGTATTTAGAGGAAATGAAGCAAAGAAGAAAAGAATATTCTGCAGGAAATGACCAACAATAGTAAAACTGTCATATATGAAATAAAAGAGAAAGTAATGACATATGGTCCCAATTGAAGATATTTACTCTATAGAAGGATAGGCAAGAAAAAAATAATCAAGACAAGTATATTTATAATGGGGGAAAATTTTCATTAATATATTTTCCAGTTTAGCAAAAAATATCATTTCTGAATACCAAGAAGAATTGCTACGTTTTGACCAAGAAGATTCGCGACATTTTAACTTAGAAGATTTACGGCGTAATTATTCAGGGGGCAGACAAAGGCATACAAAATATGTTATCCTTGAAGATAAACTACAGTTTTGATGTTTCCAAATCAAAAGCATGATAAGCAAAGTCTCAGAATGCCAGCAAAATCTCAGAATCCTAAATGAGCTAATCATTGATTCCTTGAGATGATAATTGTCTATATCAATTTTTCCAGGTCAAAGTTGGGGGCACAAGTAAGAACTAATGCTAGCAAGCATTAATGCTAACAAGGATTGTGAAAGACAAGGTCATGTACTCTCCCTTATGTGAATGAATAAAAGTATAAATTTTCAATTGACTTTGAGTTTCAGGAGAAATCCAGGAGATACAATTGAAGAAGAAAGAAAAGTGAATGGCCTAAAGACCAAGTTACAGAAGAAGATTGATAAAAGCGAGATTGTTAAGGTGTACAATATAAAAGGAAAAAAAAAAGAGATAAGAATACACATGCTTGACTAGTTTGAGACTGGGGGCAAAGTTAATCCTGGGCAAAAAGTATGAGGGGATGCCGAGTCAGGTTGCAACATTATGATTTTGATTACAAAGATTCCCAGAGCAATGCTTCATAATCAAAAGGGGGAAAGACAGGTGAGTAAAAGCTGTGAAATATGTTTCTTACCATAAAATGTATTTCTTTTGTGTATTTGAATGAAAGACAGGCTTTCAAGCATATCAAGTCATTGTCAAACGCTAAGCGTTGATGATCGCTACTAAGCACTGATGATTGCTATCAAGCATTGATGATTGTCATCAAGTGGCCAAATACTAATAATTACTGCCAAGCATTGATGATTGTTCTCAAGCATTGACGATTGTCAACGACACCAAAAGATTTCTGTTAGAATCGCCAGGTACCGATGATTATTGTCCAGATTGGCAACTATCATCGTCATCAATCGCTTATCAAAATTGCTATCATCGACAAGCTGGTCCATTAATTCAAATATAATATAAGTATCCTCAGAACATTATCAACAGTGATGAAATATCAATTATTGATCCGAGATGTCAATTATTGATCTGAAATATCAATCATTGATCATCATTTGGCAGTGGAATAAACTATATAGCTAACCACACATAAAGTTAATGATAGTAATGATTGCTTATCATTCAAGGCAGCCTAGTCAAGCCTATACGGCCAACTACGCATAAGACCTATCAAGATCACCATTCGGGTAGCGGTGAGAAACCAGTGGCCTTAAAAAGCTCGTGAAGGCCATCGTACTCATACCTATGCGGGTTTCAGATGAAGCCAGTGACCAAAAACCTAAAAGGATAAAAAGTTCTCAACGGCTAGTCAAGCGTAACCCCCATGCTGTCTGTATAGCTTTCAGGCAGTGTCATGGGAAATGGAGAAAAATGCCCTCCGGTGAATGGGCCCGACCTTACAGGCAAAGAAAAAGTGGGCCGCTGTGTGAGCTCTTTGGACCATGTCCATAGATAGGCCATCCATGCGTAAGACCCCCCAGATCTATGGTTTGATTCCAATATTAACTAATGAGGAAGGGCTTATACCTACTCATTGATGGACTGGCGGCCCTGGATTTGGTACTCCAAAGGTAGCCTTGTGAGCCCCGTGAACTCTAAAGAGTTATTGTGGCCAATCCTGTGCATAAATCTCCGGCAGTGAGAAGTCCAATGAACTCCTAAGAGTTACAGAGACCATCACATGAGACTCGACTCCTGCATGAGTCTAAGAAACTTCTTGCTCCAACTACTCAAGAGCTTAAACAATTACTTAAGAGCTTAAACTTTGTGTTGCTCCAACTACTCAAGAGCTTAAATTGTGTGTTGCTCCAAATACTCAAGAGCTTAAACTGTATGTTGCTCCAACTACTCAAGAGCTTAAACTGTGTGTTACTTAAATTGTGTGTTACTCCAACTACTCAAGAGCTTAAACTGTGTGTTGCTCCAACTACTCAAGAGCCTAAACTATGTGTGTAAATGTCTGTCCAGTAGTGTCAGTCTAGTAGTGTCAGTCCAGTTCAGTCGAGTCTGATCAAGTCAAGTTTAGTTCAAGTCAAGTCATGTTCAGTCAAGTATGATCAGTCAAGAGTATATTATCTCCATTACTCAAAAGCATAAACTATGCGTAGCATTCAAAATGCTGTAGATACCTATGTTACTCTGGATATACTCAAATGTGAAATTTCCTGATAAAATCTTAAACATTGATTAGACAACATGCAAAAATGCGTTTCTTTTGAATCAGGTTCAAATTATAAAGATAGTGAATATCTTCAAGATATTGACAATTATCTACTCAAAGGTTCAAGTCTTCAAGGTCAATTAATATATTGACAAAAGCCGTAAGGTCTTTTCGTCTTTCACCTTTTTGATGAATAGAGAAATATTATCGCACAAGATTCTCAAAAGGCGGCAGAGAATAAACTAGCAAAGAATCATTGTTCTTTCCTGGACAATATAAGGATTCAGATATATTCTTTGGATTCATTAAAGGAGCAGTAAAGATTATCTATTCCTCAAGAGTATCAACAAGCTTTACTTCGAAAATTTTATTTTCTAAAGAAATCTTTATGTGACATTAGTCAGGAAAGGGGGTAGGATTTATATATTCAAAGTATTTTATACCTTGGTCTTTCTGATAATTTCTTATATATGGCAAAGGAATTCATATGATGAGAATTATAAGTAATGATATTACGAGACTTCAAGTACTAGATTTGATAAAGACAAGGAATAAACAAGATAATCATTAGTAAATTCTATGGCTTTCAGAAAGTTATTAAATGGAAATTGAGAGAAGTTATTTTAATTTTTCAAGATCAGAAAAGGTCAGCAAAGGTCTAAGGAAAAGCCTGTGTCAAGGAGTACAAGCTAGAAATAACTTAGCAAAAAAGATTTAATGATTGAACTTTTGGAACTAAAGATGACATTCTCGAAAGTGCGATATTATGAGCAAAGAATGCAATGTGAAGCATGATGACGAGCACAAAGATGAAATGATGAAATCATTATCATATTGCAAATATTACAATCATCCTAAAAGAGAGAAGAAGCTTTCAATATATTTCGAAAATGTCAATGCTTCGTAATGCTAAATTGAAAAAATTACAATGTTTTGAGATACTAATCCCGATCAATTTGGCAGGAAAGACTATCATTCAAAAGCTTGGATTATGCAGATCATGAATAAAGGAAACAATTGAAAAATTTATTGTAGCAGGAGTAGCATTAGAGAACAACTCTTTAAACATAGAATTGAAGGAAAAAGTCATTGGAGTTAATCAAAGAGACCGTTGCAGCAGAAACAATGTTGAAAGACAGTTCTTTGATCAAATTGCTCAAAGACAGTTTCCACAGCTGTTACAGTGACAAGTTTCGATGAAAAGAGAATTTCATCTTCTCTAGAAAAGCATCTGCTCAATAATATTAGGAGGGGGCATCAAATCTTCCATATGAACGCAATTGTTCAAATCTTCTGTTCGAACGCGATTGTTCAAATCTTCCATTCGAGCGCGATCATTCAAATGCAATCATCCAAATCTTCCATTCGAGCATGATCATTCCATTCTTCCAATCGAATGCGATCATCCAGTCTTCTAGTCAAGTATGACTATCCAGTCTTCCATGCAAGCATGATCATCCAGTCATACTTCAGTTGTAGTTCATTCAAGATTCTTCAGGTGGAGGAAGATCGATCCTCCATTTGATTTCAGGAATCAATCAAAGAAGGATCAAGGGGGCATTTGTTGAGGTATAAAAAATATTCCATTGAAGTGGTCAGAAAATTCCATGTCCGGGGATATTTTGGTAAAATTTCATGTCCGGGGGTATTTTAAGTATTTTCGTAAAATTCCATGTCTAGGGGTATTTTAGTTATTTTGATAAAATTTCATGTCCAGGGATATTTTAGGTATTTTCGAAAAATTTCATGTCCAGGGGTATTTTAAGTATTTTGGAAAAATTCCATGTCTAGGGGTAGTTTAGGTATTTCAGTAAAAAAGTATTGAAAAGGGATATTTTGGTAATAAAGGGTGCACATGTGTCATTTTAATAGAAAGAGGTTGTACACCAGCATTTAAGGGAGATCTTGGTGGACACCGTTGATTAAGAAAGGAAGATGATCATTATGTGAACGGAAAAGTGGTGGTGATCACCACTTTGTAAGAGTGGTGGAGCCTATAAATACCCCTCCCCCTCCTCATTTGGTGGGGTGGATCGGATTGGATAAGTTAGTGGGCTAAGAAACAAGTGGGAGAAGAAAGAGAGAGAGAGAGAGAGAGAGAGAGAGAGAGAGAGAGAGAGAGAGAGAGCTTCGTGCACTTGGGGTACTATGCGGCGCACAAAGCACCTTCCGCACGAAGTCCTCCAAACAGACCTTCCGCACGAAGTCCTTCGAACAAAGCCTTCCGCATGATGTCTCCTCCAAGGAGTTTCCACACAATGTCACCTGCAAAGCACCTTCCACACGGAGTCCTCCAAATAGAGCCTTACGCATAGTGTCTCTTGCAAAGAACTTCCGCACGAAGCTCCTTTCAACAGACCTATCAAAAAACCTGTCTGCACCCTATCTGCACCCTGTCCGAGAGATCCACACCATCCAGTCTTCCTCTCGAGATTTTGACCGTGAATAGTGATTTTTGGTCATTCGATGATGTGGCCCACTTGGATAATCAAGCCTCAAAAGCGGTAGAATGGTCCTTTTTCAATTACTGTAGAGACCATATGAATAGACATAGCCAAGAAAGATCAGCATGGTTTTGATGGGTTTTTATCCCTCTACCTGATGAAGGGTTCAGATCCACCTTTCACGGCATGAGTGTGGCCCACAACAAAAGGACGGAAGCTCTGTTTTACAACAGAGTCAATGTACGTTGACTCTGCGAATTTCAGTGGCCCATTTATTGAAGATGCACAGAAAATCCATTCCGTTCGTTGGGTTGATCGCGAAAAACTGTCCAAGAAGGACTATTTCTGAAGTAAAATCGGTGTAGTCTACAAGATTATCCACTCCGCCATCCATCCTGTGTTATACGGTTAGGATCTTACATGCACTTACATGGGATTAAAATTTCACCTGGGCAAGGTTAATATCTATCCTCTGGAGTGAATGAGCGGTTCAGATCATTCTATAGAGTAGTGAGTGGTCCCCACAACACAAAAACAACAGCCGCTGTAAGGACGCTGTTCATTTTTAGAAATAGAGAAGAAAGAGTCGGTCAGCGGGTGCTGACTGACTTTGGTTATAACGGTGCACGGCTAGTACACATGCACTCTATACACATGAAATGTACATGCAAGGTCCATGGGGATGTTTGTGAGAAATCCGCTCTGTTCATCCGCAGTGTCCACTCATTTAAAGCGTTGAAACTGAATTTGAAGCGTATCCAGATGATAGGCGGGCCCCAAATCATGATTTCAGGGGCTGATTTGTCTGTTTGGTCATTTCTACGGGGAACTAGAAGATGAAATTTAACGTGTACGGCTAATTTTTGTTTCTAAGGCTGTACATAATGTTTTGAGCCGAATGGACGGTGAAAACCCCATGATCATACATTCTGGGGGACTTTTTACGCCCGTTTAATATGATCAGCCTAATTTTCTTGGGTCCTGGCCATTCAACGGCCTTCTTCATATTTTAAAGAAGAATGATTGGAAGGATGCTCTATGTTTCTAGGAAAGATGACTAGAATGATGCTCAGAACTAATCTCGACGGTCAGATTAGAGGACTCAAGCTTGGATAAGCCCGTTTCCTGAAAGACTGGTTGATCAAATCAACATTCCTCTTAAGTAATAGGAGAAGATTGAAACAAGCGTCGGAATGCTGTCGAAATTTCTATCAAATTATCTTCTCTTTCATTCATTACATTACATTAATTGTACTTTATTTTCAGAAACAAAGGAATCAGAGTATGTAAATGAACTTAGATAAATGTGATGAATGTTCTCTCATTGAATTCTTTGTTATCATTGAATAAATTCCACAAATGGAATGTATTTGTTTCCTTGTCGAAACAGTGTCATTCTAGATTTTCTTGAGTTCATTCAATTGAAGTTTGCATAGCGAGCCAGTGTTATCCAAGTTAAAGTTCATATTTTAAATACCCCAGTAGGCTCTATGCTTCAGTTATACAGGCAAATGTCAAGCTTTTCCATAAACAAGTCTAAAGGGAGACATTCCAATTAAGGTATTAAAAGTTGTACAGTAAACCCATTAAGCATCAGTCAAACAAATTCACCAATCCTTAAGGTCAGGGTTAATCATTTTTTTTTAAATTTATTTAATTTTTCTATTGGAAATCTCAGCTTGTCCGCTTGTCTGGGGGTGGTATAGAGTGCTCACTTTATGAGAGTTGCCATATTTTTTCATTAAGTTTTCGAATGGCCTTTTACAAAAGTGTAAACCTCCATAATTAATGATGGCCCAAGGCATTTTGAACCAAGAAAGGATATTCTCTTTTAAGAATCTATTAACCATTTTATGATCATTATTCTGGCACGGCATCACATCAACTCACTTAGTGACATAGTTTACTTCTAACAAAATATAAATATTTTCAAAGGATTGGGGAATGGCCCCATGAAATTGATGCCCCAGCAATCGAATGCTTCAATGGTAAGAATTGGGTTTAGTGGCATCATATTTCGATAAAAAAATTTTTCTAATTTCTAACAACATTCATAAGCTTTGCACAATTCATGAGTATCTTTGAACTTAGTGGGCCAGTAAAAACTGCACTACATAAATTTGGCCATGGTTTTTTTAGTAGAAAAGTGACGACCACAGGCCTAAGAGTGGTAAAAGGAGATAATTGAAAAGGAAAGCTTTCGATGTCCTAAAGGGGGGTGAATAAGACAATGCTAAATAATCGAAATAAGTGTTGAATATGTAAATAATATAAAGATCTCAATTTCTTAAGTATTGAAACCTTGATTCCAAATAATTCATAGGACAACCTTCACCAAAAATTTTAGGAAGGACAACCTTATTTTACGGATATCTTTAAAATTAAAACTTCAAACTAGTAAGAGTAAATTAAAGAATTACAACATTCACCACACAACTTAAATTAAATACATCCAATTAACCCAAAATTAAAACAAGGCATTCACCACGTAACACAAAGAATTATAGTGGTTCAGTTCTTTAAAAACAACCACACCTACTCCACTCCCAAACTTCCCTCGTAAATTTGGCTTTCACTATCAAAAGGTTTTCACGATGTCACCTTAATAACCTGATACTGTTCCTTGGGATTTTCACGGGCTATCACAATAAAAACCCAAACTGAGATTTTCATTAGCTATCCCAGAAAAATCCTTAACTGAAATTTTCACAGGAGATCTTAGAAAAACCTAGACAGAGTTATAGAAGGTATACTTATTTTCAACTGTAGAATACGTAGTAGAAGCTTATAGTAAAAGGACCTCTTTCCTGGATTTAGATGGTGTCATATTTAGTCAAATAGAAAGGGTCTAGGATTGTATAGATTTTAATTTTATTAAATTGTCATGCTCCAAACTCGAAAACTAGGCTCATAAAATTTTTGATCGCCGAATCCAGCGGCAACAACCCCCGTAGTACCCCATTCTCGGCTCCTGGCACCCATTTACTAGGTTTCAATCTTGGGATCCTATAAGGAGGATTTTCAACATCAATTTGATTCATAATAAGCATAACTATAAGTATGTATAACCCATAAAAAATAACCATAAGAACACCATCACAAATCTACTATGATAAAAAACTTTAAGGTACAATGTGCATGGAGGGAAATAAAAGATAATAATAACGGAAACTCCTAAAGCTCAACTACACGCCCCTAGTGTGACTAAGCTATGGCTGCATCCTGGCATCACCTGCATGCATTAATCGTGTATAAGCTTATAGAAAGCTTAGAGGGTAGTGTAAGTGTGTGGGCAATATGAGCGAGCTCAGAATGCAATATCAGCGTAATGCGAAATTATGCTGATGAGTCCATGAATGCAATTAGTCGTGCCAAGGCTATGCGATATAAGGCATGAACACTATCAGTCACATCAAGACCATCGATATAAGGAGTAAATGATATCAGCCATACCAGGGTCATGCGATGTAAGACATGAACACTATCGGCCACATTAAGGCCATACGATGCAAGGAGTAAATGATCTCACCAATACCAAGGCCATGTGATGTAAGACATGAACACTATCGACCACATCAAGGCCATATGATGCAAGAAGTAAATGATGACGGCCATACCAAGGTCATGTGATGTAAGACATAAACACTATCAGCCACATCAAGGCCATACGATGCAAGGAGTAAATGATGTCGGCCATACCAAGGCCATGCAATGCGAGATGCAACTCAAGTATACCAATCCTCATTTGAATCCACATATCAATGCAACTCATCACTAGAGTATCAAATATCGATATAACTCTTACGTTGGATAATCATCTAGGTCTAATTCACTCTACACCAGCTTTACGCCCCTATCCGAGTGCACAACTGGATAAGTGGAAGAGACCTCACTATTCGCCTGCCAATATTGGGCCCCGCTCGTCCATAGCGGACCCATTCCTCAAGCTGGTCAAACTTAACCTACATATTGCCCTCTCACTTAGGCGGGTAAGGTCACACCCCTTTCCAACCAACCATGACACAGTGGGAGATGCGACCTACTGGTATACGGCCCTCATACACTTATGTATCCACTCGGTCTAGACATTGGAGTCATCCTCTGGTACCATCATGTTTATGAATTTTCACTCATGGACATCTACGGTGCTCCGATGCTAGTAATAGTATTTTTGGTGTTCAATCCTACCTTTCATGATATGTCTATGGAGGCCACAACCTTGATGTTGCTAGGGCGTATAGTAATCATGTCATACAAATGCGAGGTGCATGAATCACACTATCGGTCATGCAGTAATCCTGCATGTACCATGCGCTCATGTAGGGCAACTCCACCTATCAAGGAGCCCCCCAAACAATCTACCCGAAGGCATATGCTATGATCAGTCACTCCTCATATCAAGCATACATATGATGCATATGAGCATGAATCATGGAGCTATACTAAGCATGTTATATGACGATGTACTCTATTCATAACGATGATGGGCCTAAACAGCCTACTCATAACAAGTATGGGCCTATCAATGGTCCTTAGGGAGAGTTACAATGCAGACATTTAACCATCATTGCTCTTACAATGTGGACGTCAAACCATCATTGTTCCCAGAGCAATGCCCACCACAAACATCATTACATACATCATCTTGGAATCACTCATCGCAATGGACCTCATATACATCAAATTTCGTCTCACACAAAGGCCTCACATACATCTCATTGGGCCTCACTCATGGTCCTTGTATACATCACATTGGACCTTAACCCATAGGCCTAAAATACATCACAATGAGCTTCATATACATCAAGTGAGCCACATCAATGGGACGCACCAATGGGCTTCATATACATCAAGTGAGCCGCATCAATGGGTCGTGCCAATGGGCCTCATATACATCAAGTGGACCCCATCAATGGGCCCCACCAATGGACCTCACACATACCAAGTGGGTCGCATCAATGGGCCTCAAATACATCAAATTAGGCTACATCATGTGGGCCTCAAATACATTAAATCGGGCTGCATCAACGGTTGCACAAATAGGCCTCATATACATCAAATGGGTCACATCAATGAGCCACACCAATGGGCCTCATATACATCAAATGGGCCACATCATCTACACCATTCACCTAATTTAAAGATCATTTTAGATCATTTTCATAAATAAATCATATCAAAAGATCATCTGGATCATACCACAAATAACAGTGGAGATAATGATTTTCACCATTTAAATTCGCAGGGCCCACCATTTTACTTTCTATCTAAACATGATCATAAGGTCACAAAGACTTAGATTAAGAGGAAAAATAAATTTCATATTGATCCAAACTTCGGTGACCCCTAAAAAGGTTTCAATAGTGGACGTCCACTCAACACTATTTTTTATGGTGTGGTCTACCTGATCATCAGATCTGCTTCATTTTTTTGTCTCGAGCCTTAATATGAGCTTGCCAAATGGGTGGACGGTATGGATATACCTCACATACATCACGGTGGGGTCCTCACAGTTCATCCAGATGAACGGCGTGGAATAAAAAACATACATCATGTCAGTGGGTGCCACGGGCTTGCTGATGTCAATACATAGCCATATAGCTGGTGTGTGGTACCCCAGCCAGTCCGTCCAGTAGGTGGGTCCCACATGGGGCCCACCACATAAATATATAATATATATAATACTATATTATTATTTCTTTTTTTTGTTTTGATGATGTTGCAACGTCCAGGGACTAGACGTCCTTCTAATGAATGGTTTGGATGATCAGACATGTGCATTAAGGTGGGTCCTATCCCACACGTGCAGCATGTGTGGGGTGGGTCCCACACACCTGCTAAAAAAGGATGGACGGTATAAGATATAACACACATTTCATGGTGGGACCAGCAGAACTTACTAACGTCAATCCAGCTATATGCTGGTGTGAGGTACTCTAGCCAATCTGATTTTAGGTGGGTCCACATGTGTGGGACCCACCAACTATGGATGGACGGTTTGAATATCAAGCATCAACGGGTGGGCCATAACATCACAAATGTTTTGACAAGAAAATAAATGTGTTCTATTTGGGAGATTTATTCAATGATAACAAAGAACTTGTTGAGAGAACATTCATCACATTTATCTGAATTCATTTATATCCTCTGATTCCCTTGATTTTGAAAATAAAGTACAATTAATGCAATGTACTGAATGAAAGAGAAAATAGCCAGATAGAAATTTCGGTAGCATTCCAACGCTATTTCGGCCATCTCCTAGGTACTTAGGAGGAATTTCTTATCTGATTAGCCAGTCTTCAATGAGATGGAGCATCCTTCCAATCATTCTTCCTTAAAATATGAAGCAACCCATTGCAGTGTGGCCAGGCGCTGAGGAAATCAAGCCGATCATGTTAAACGGGCCTGAAAAGTCTTCCAGAATGTAAGATCATGGAGTTACCACCGTCTGTTTAGCCTGAAACTTTATGTGCAGCATTAGAACCACAAATTAGCCGTACACGTCAAATTTCAGCTTCTGAATCATTGTAGAAATGACCAAACTAACAAATCAGCCCCTGAAATCATGATTTGGGGCCCGCCTGATATCTGGACATGCTTCAAATTTGGTCCAAACGTGTTAAATGAGATACCAAAGCGGATGGATGGAGCAGATTTCCTATGAGCATCTTGTTGAAGACCGCATATGCATTGCACATACATAGAGTGCTCATGCACTCGCTGCACACCGCATGGGCTCTTGGTCAATGGTCGGTTTCACCCGACCTTCTTCCTCAAAAACAAATAGCGTCCAGACGTTGTTCATCTATTCTGTGTAGTGGGGCCCTCTCTCTGCTCCATTGAAGGATCAGAGCCGTCCATCCTCTTCAGATGATGGGAATTAGCCTCGCCTAGCTCTCCTTTTGTCTCCATGCAAGTGATTGCAAGATCTTAACCGTTGAATACGGAATGGACGACAAAGTATATAACCTTGCGGGCCATGTTAATTTCTCTTCAAGAGCAGCCATTCCTCGATGATTTCTCGCCTTGAATCGAATGGATGGAGTGAATTTTCTGCCTGATGTCAATCAGAGGGACACCAACCATCACAGGGTCGACGTGCGTCGACTCTATTCGAAACAGAGGCTCCGTCCATGCATTGTGGGCCACCATCCTGCAACAAAAGCTTGATCTGAAGTGTCCATGAGGTAGAGGGAGAAAAACCCTTCATAACCATGTTGATCTTTGGCGACCCTGCTCGTTCATATGATCGCAATAGTGATTGCAAGCGGACTTTTTAGCTACTTTTCCGACTTGATTATCTAGGTGGGCCATGTTAATAAACAATCAGAACTCACCTTTCACGGTTGAAATCTGGAGAGGGATCCATTGGACGGTGTGGATCTCTCAAAATATGGCTGTATTGGGCCCCACCAACAACGCAGTAGAAGAAGAAGACACCTTCTTCCTGTTTACGCAAACTTCTATTGCGCGTGTACGCGTAAGCAGCTATAGTTGCGTGGGTATGCACAAGCAGCACTTCGGCTACGCGGGTACACGCAAAGACCCTCTTCTACTTTGCTTCTCTCTTATTTCTTTGGCCCACCTATTGATCCAATCCAATCCAACCCCTCAAATAGAGTAGGAATGGGGTATTTATAGGCCCCACCACTCTTACAGAGTGGTGGTCACCACCGCCTATCTCTTCACATATGATCTCCTTCTTTTCTTAAACTATGGTGACCACCAAGCTACCTCTTAAATGGTGGTGTATAACCTTTCTCCCTTAAAATGACACATGTGCCCCCTTTTTTACCAAACTACCCTTTTCAATCCCTTTTACCAAAATACCTAAACTACCCCTTGGACATGGAATATTACCAAAATACCTAAACTACCCCTATAGCTGGATTTTCACCAAAATACCTAAACTACCCCTGGAGATGGATTTTTACCAAAATACCCAAAATACCTCTCGAGCTGGATTTTACCAAAATACTTAAACTACCCTTAGAAGTGGATTTTACCAAAATACCTAAACTACCCTTAGAACTGGATTTTAACAAAATATCCCCGGACATGGAATATTTTTTTATGCCTCAACAACAAATAAAAGGAGAAAGAGAGAAAGAGGGGGAGAGAGAGAGAGAGAGCGAGAAAGAGAGAGAGAGAGAGAGAGAGAGAGAGAGAGAGAGAGAGAGAGAGAGAGAGAGAGAGAGAGAGAGAGAGAAACGTGAAGGGAAGGGACCCCATCACTATTGGGCCCTCCCTTATATAATTTATATATCAAGTGGGTCCCACAACAAGTGGGCCCTTAAAATAAAAATCAACGGTGGATCACTGTAGACACTAAAAATTGGCGCCCACGCTAATCTCTTTTGCTACGGTGATTAGGGGTGATAGGCTGATTATGGATGTTGGAGTCGCCACTAGCTGAAAAATTTCAAAATCCCACGGTCGGATAGAACCACAAAATACGTAAGGTGGGGGAAAATATGAAGACTTCCCTACCTTAAATTGACTCCTGATCTGCGATCCGGGATTCTGAGTAAGGGACCTTGGTTATAAAGAGGAAAGGTGTTAGGCACCTTCTTTGCCCGTACAAACGTACGGTCTCTACTTTGTGTAGTAAAACAATCTCAAGGGATGGATGATGTGGTTGAGATAGTACTAGGCACATACGTGGATTTCTGATGTGGAAAGATTCGAGATTTCGGCTAGCCACAGAGCATACGTCTAATGACGTGTCTAGAAGGTGGATGTGATGATGCTTATGCAAAGAGGTAAGAAAGATGGACTAGATCACTAGGAATTTCTAATGCGACAGGGTCCGATGCACGACAAGTCACAGAGCATACGTTGACTAGAGATCTAGAGAAGCAGGGGGATGAGAAAGGAGTAGATGTCATGATGAATGCTTGTATGTAGAGTGGATCTTTGGCTTGATCCTGAGCAGGCTATAATATGAACTAAGACATGACCAATGCGGGCTAGGCTTATGTGTCGAAAAAGTTGAGAGGAAGGCTAGGGGGTGGCTGGAAAGATCAGATCCTTAAAGGCTTGGGAGCTCCTTCCCTCTCCTTCACTCTCTTCCTCACTCTCTTTCTCTCTCAGTCTCTTAAGCTAAAGGGGAGAAATAACTTATTGGGTGTGTTGAAATGAGAAGAGGAGAGGGCTATTTATAGCCTTTTCCAATGGTTGAATGGTAAATATGTGGTAGGTAAGGGTTAAAATATTGAAACGGAGGCTTGTGATTGGTTAGAGAGAGAGGAACGCCATGTGGCCTGCTCCCATTGGCTTCTGAGGCTAGTAAAATAGTAAATAGTGAAGGTTGGGGGATAAATCTAGGGAAAAGTTGAATTTTAGACGCTCGGACAGCTGTTCACACACGAGCCATGAGCGATGGCACAAAATACTGCCTGTGATAGTCAGACTACCACCCGGGCTTCGTTCGGGCCAGGCTCGCTCGTGCGAGCTTTGTACATTATGTTGGTTTTCCTGGAGGTCTTCTTTTGGGGTTTGTGGCTCAAATAGGTGGGTTTAGGCTTAGGTAAAGGGGGTCCTAGTTAGGTTATAGGGTAAAGATGGGGTTGTATGTGGATTTGGACTGTTTAGATTATGGTTTATGGTCGCAGGTTGGGATTTTAAGATTTTTAGGTTAAGGTTCGGTTTAGGTTGGGATTAGGGTTCGGTTCAAGGTATGATCATGGTTCCCAAATAGTCTTAGCCTCTTTGAGATGTTAGCCAGGGTGGGGTGTCTACAGATGCCCCTCTTGGACCGAGATTGTGAGCAACCGAAGATCAAAGCGAGTGGACACCCCATCCTTCTGGTCAGAAAAGGGGGTAGTGACTCGAATTTGTTGCCTGTCATTATATCATTGTCAGTCGACTGTTTGAAAAATAGATGACTTGGACATATCATGAGGTTGAGAAAAATGTTGTGATTGCCTTCTGCACATTCATCGCTGCTTTACGGATCACCAATCACAACCTTTTCACATCAGATTGTTGGTAGCATTGGAGAGTAAGTCTGAAAAGTAAGGGCCTCTGCTCATTTGTCATGGCTTTATGAGGATTCCCGTACTGTTTGGTCTGTCATTTCCTTTGTTATATAATCACCCTAGGAATATTCAGTCTGTCTGATCGTCAAAGTTGTTAGCTGCCCTGTGCATTGGTGCGGACTTGCGGGGAACTCACTACGCCGACTTGGACTCGATCAAATTTTCTGAAAATCCTGGACTAGGTATGTGTAGGTAATCTTTTTCTATGCAGTCTGCTGATTTTGATACTTCGGTTACAACAGATTATTGTCACTTTGAGTTTGATTGTTCTTTTCAGAGGTAGATCCACTCGTTTCTTAATAGCATTCGTATGACCATTCAGATAAAGATCGAACAAATCGTACCTGTATCATGTACGAATTCGATCATCTTTCGAGGAAATCGGAAGGGATCGAATCTTATTTAGCTGTTTGCACTGACCGCAACTGAAGAATATGGAAGATTCCTCAGTGTACTACGAGTCGCATGCATTTTTGAAAATTCTTGTTTAGAAAACTAATCTCTTTAGAACTAGACTCCTTAGAGATTTTATTTAAAGATATATATATATATATATATATATATATATATATATATATATATATATATTGGATTTTTGAAAAATATTCATTCGATCTCACAGGTGGGCGTCGTCGTTTAGTTTTTATTTATAAAATGTCACAGGGTCTCCAATAATAAATAAATGGGGCTAATATTTTTTTTGAATATATTTTTTTGAAAGATCTGGATGGCGGTGATCATCCACCACTGAATAAATGGGGCTAGTGTTCTCTTCTTTTTTGGAAAAGGTTACTCTAACATAGAGCTAGATTCCCTGAGGATTTTATGTTATTTTAGAAAAAGAAAATTTATTTTTTTAGGTATTGTCTAACGGTCAGAGGGGAAAAAAAGTTGCTCACAACCGTCCTAGGGGACAGGCCCGCTGCCCCATGCCTATTTTTGGTCAGGCAGCAGTTGGACTGTCGCGGGTGGCATTCCGGCTACCACCGATCCATTGTTTGGACCCTTAGTATGTAACGCCCTGAAAATCGGGGGTCGAGCATAACTCAGCTCTCGAGTTTCAGAACATCACTTATGCAACATTAATTGATGATGGATGAATGTTGTCTGTGTTAGTGCATAAAACATGAGATAGATCAAGCCAGATCAACGGACATAATTCAGGGATATTGAGGTAAAGCAAGCGGAAGACTTAAATACATAAATAATTCAAAAATAATCCCCAAATGATGCATGCTCTGCCCAGGGCAATGTATACAACTGTGTCTTAAAAGTATATAACAACTGTGCAAAATAATCCAATACGTATCCCAAAAATCTCCTCTAGTCAGGACGCGGCTCACATGAACCCGCCTGAGAATTGCATATATAAGAACGCCTCCTCGTCCTCATCAAAATATGGCTCTGCCTCGCTAGCATCGCCATCACCTGTAACTAAATCAGAGTCTGGTTGGTGTTTAAGCACCGTCCCAGAACGTGGGAGTAAGTGATCGACTCAATGGTACTATATAGTAAAGGTTAACATGTTATCAATCCAATCAAGCAGTAATGATAAAACAGTATGATCAAACATGTCCTAAATACTCTTGTTAATGCGCGAATGTTATGAAGAATGATGCATGCCCTCACCACAATCCCCTCTGCGACATCATCTAACGATCGCGGAATGAATCACTTCCTTAGTGCTCTATCACCAACCCCGTTAGCACATGCAATGCGATGTGATGAACATGCTTACCAAGTTCTTATTACTCCTTTTCATACAGTAGGATTGGGAAGCTAAGACACCTCCCTTGTATCAATTCCCAACATTGATCCATTCTAGGGTCGTCAGTCCTAGGGAATCTCATACGATGTTACGGTTTTAGGTCACTGGAAGGGTTGTCAGGGCTGTTGCAGGCAATCGTTACACCACTCCCCCATCACCAAATCAATACAGGCCTACTTGTATCCTCAAGACTGCAACAGGACTCGTCGCCCTTATGCAGTGTCAGGATATACTCGAGGTCACTACAGAGGGCTCGTCACCAATCAATGTAGGCCGACAACAAAAATATAGTGTCCCAACCACCATAATATGCTCAAAGTAGGGTGCTCACTGGTCACTATGGGGAGGTTTGTGGCCCCAGCGTAGGCCGAAAGCTCGACCACGGTGTCCCATACCACTATGTCCGGCTCATGAGTCTTAGGGGATCACGGTACCACGGTTAAAGGGAGTTTCACTGGTAAGCTCAGTGTCTTAGATTCAAACAGTGGCGACCATACATGGTGAACAAACATCGGTCAATCGGGTTAGTTGATAAGTCCAACTAGGCCAAGCACACGTTGGGTTGAACGACATGGAATGCATAAGCACTCCATGTGGCCTAACCACTGCCGAACATCCCAAGCATGACTCAAATTCGTTAAACTCACCGTGTGTAGCGAAAACGACCTCAACCACCATTTGTAGTACGATTACCGATTACCTGAATTGTAGCACAACTCCATTCACATACAGATCTAATATCTAGCATATGATTCATATCCTACATTCATATGAACATTCATGACATATAACATGCACTTAAATACAGCACATGGAGGAAATCATACACACATTAACATGATTCATCTGAGTACATAATCCATGGAGAAAATCATACACACATTGAACATGAATAATCTACGTTACGTGATTTATGGAGGAAATCATACACCCAAATACTATGATTGAAATCCCTATCTCAATCATCTTAGCAATAACATTTTACTAACTACTAACTCGTTTAGTCATTTGCACAAACACTTAGGTTACACTATTCAACATACATCACGTATGTCGACTCCGTTGTATATTAGGGCAAGTCTTCTGTAAAGGAGTTACCGCATACATATCAAGCATATAACAACGACAAATAATCATGGCAACCAAAATAACAGATTCCATACGTATACAGGTATTCTACATATTCATGAAATACGCTATTTACAATATAAAGAATACATATACGGAAATCAAAACGGATAACGCATTTGGCATGTGTAATTGCATTCACAACATGAATAAATCATTATCTAACATTGAAAGTGTTGAAAATCATAACCTAAACGTATATAGTCCGCACCTTAAACCAAAAAATACGTATAAGAGGTGATTCAGACGATATGTCTTCGTCAACGGAGGATACTCTACCTATGGCAAAAAACAGGTTAGCTAGAACTTCACTAAAACTAGTCTAAGTGTAACACCCTGAAAATCGGGGGTCGTGTATAAACTCAACTTCCGAGTTCCAGACCGTCACTTATGCAACAAAAATGGTTATGATTCAATGTTGTCTAATTTAAAGCATTCACATGAGTAAAAGTATACCAAAACTGCAATTCATACTTCAGATCCAGTGATAAAAGCAAGCGGAAGACTAAACAATATATATATCACTGTATGGAAAAACAAAGTAATCTCAACTGTCTCCAAAGTATGACTACATCTCTGAGTCTCATATACATGTAAATAGATAAAAGAATAAGTTCAAAATAGTCCCACTGAAGTCCCCCTCGATCCAGGTCACCTACGGGAAGCCGTCGTGATACTGCATATACGAGAACTCATCCTGGTCCTCGTCAATCTCCGGCTCCACCTCCTGGATCTCGTCATCACCTGCAACTACAACAGGGTCTGGTGGGTGTTGCAAACACCATCCCGTAACGTGGGAATGAGTGATCAACTCAGTGGAATCATAGAGCAAAGATTAGCATGTTCACAATTCAATCACGCGATAATAGTAAAGCAGTAAATCAGACAATCCTAATACTGTTGTTTAATGCAAGATGATATGACGTGATGTATGCCCTCACCGACGATCACCCTCATGCGGCAACATCTTATGACCGCGGCATGCCACACTCCCTAGAGTGCTCCACATCTTCCAGGCACATGCAATGCTATGGTGAT
Organism: Magnolia kwangsiensis; assembly: GCA_037074715.1. Classification (NCBI taxonomy): domain Eukaryota; kingdom Viridiplantae; phylum Streptophyta; class Magnoliopsida; order Magnoliales; family Magnoliaceae; genus Magnolia; species Magnolia kwangsiensis. The sequence goes on from CM073578.1 coordinate 80,574,840, forward strand.
ATGATTACCAAGTTGTTATTAGTCCATTCAAACAGTAGGATTGGGAAACTAAGGTACTTCCCTTGTATCGATCCCAACACGGATCCTTTCTAGGGTCGTCACTCCTAGTAATCTCATACGATGTACATTTCGTAGGTCACTGCAAGGGCTGCCAGGGCTGTTGCTCGCACTCGTTGCACCGCTCCCCCATCACCTTATCAATACAGGCCTACTGTACTCTACTGCACGGAAGGGTCGTCGCCTCCCGTGAACTCAGAATACGCTCGCGGTCACTACAAAGGGCTCGTCGCCTGATCAGTGTAGGCCGACAGCTAGAATATAGTGTCCCATACCACCATAATCTACTCACGAGTCAAGGTGCTCACTGGTCACTACGGGGAGGTTTGTGGCCCCAGCGTAGGCCGACAGCTCGACCACGGTGTCCCATACCACCATGCCCGGCTCATGAGTCTTCGTGGATCAAGGTACCACGGTTAATAGGGTTTACAATGGTAAGTTCAGTACCCTAGGTTCAAACAGTTATGATACATACAAGGTGAACAAACATCGGCCAGTCGGGTTACTTGACGGGCTCGACTAGCGCGTTCGCATCTCGAATTGAACGACATGAAGTGCGTAAAACACTTCGCGTGGCCTAACCACTGCCGCCAACTCTCAACACGAATCACATTCATCGACGCGTCGTTCGTGGCTATGACCAGTCAGCCACGAATTCGCTCGGTTACCGACTGCCTGGACTAAGTCAAGTCCCACACATCTATGGAATTACACTAACACTATACAAAGGTATTGGAATTGAAATACATCATGTGAGCATGTTAGCACATGTTATAACATCCAACTTAAGCAAATCTTCAAGGCATACTTTCCAAGCATATTCAACTTAAGCAAATCCTCAAGGCATACTTTCTATGCATGTAATGCGATCATACATAAGGTCAACATGTAGGAAATTATTTAGGTCAGCATATTAATCATGAAATCAATCACAAACTACTACATAACATCATTCAATACAATACATACTAATACAAGCATTTATACAAACACATACACAACACACTTAAGTCCACATATAGTATGTCGACCCAAAGTGCGCAACTTGGCGAATCTCTTCAGCAAACTGATTATGCAAGCATTCCTAACTCACTAATGCGGCGACAATCCATGTCAATCACGTCAGCAAAATATGCATGTAGACCGTACTTCCTACAAATGACTAAAATGCCCTAAATCTCATATTCTTCGTTAATTTGCGAAACAGGAAACGGAGAGCATGTTGTACATGTCAAACGGCGATGCCGTCGATAATCTACTATTAAACAACATTGAAAGCATTGTAAACCGTCAATCAAAGCGTCTAAAATCCTCACCTAATCTCTTACGGTCGCGAGAATTTGAACGGAGCGTGTACGCTTCGTCTACGGCAGTAGGAGAACCTGATTGGTGGATTTAGTTAGCTAACATATTCAGAATCTACATAAACCCTAAATTAGCAAGTTTTTGGGGTTTTTCTATACCTGAAAAAGTGGAAAAATCACCAGCCAGGTGATTGGAATGAAGTGTTGAAGCAGCAACCGTTGGTGGCTCGGAAGCGGGAAAAATCTCCTCTTCCCTTTCTCTCAAACTCTCTCTCTCTTATGCTAGGGTTTGTGAAATTCGTATGCAAGGAAGGAATGAGGGTTTCAACCCCTTTTATAAGCTTGGAAACGCCGAAAATAGGCTCCGGGATGAAGTTTACTTATTGCCTATCCATTTCGGGGCTGTTTCGGTCCAAAAACTGATTTCTGGTGGTCCCCTGGTCGATTGCGATCAGACTTAAGCTCATGGGTACCAGATGTACCTCGTATTAAGTTTTCAGTCTGGCAGGGTTCGCAGATCGCACGTGGCGGACCAGTTTCAGTTCAGCGGTCACCGCACATAGATCAGGACTGAAAGTTCCGTGATAATAAATAGATATTTTTCCTGATCCGAGGGTGTAATCTGGATGAATTCTGACGGTCAGAACGCTTAATACTGACGCGTCAAGTCGTGTGCCAGATCTAAATTTAAAATTCCCAATTCGTCCCTATTTGCGGTCGCTTCAGTCCGGGTTCAACGAAATACTCTGTGATTATCGGTTTGACTTGATCTTTGAGATGATTGTCAAGTCCAGCTGGGCGGTTCTAACGGTCTAAGATAGGAGGTATCAGACCTTCAACGCGCGGTCTAAATCCAATACAAAAGTTCAATATGGTCCAGAGGACAAACCTGCTTAGAGTTGGATCCAAGGTTATAGAGTATTGTAGAGTTGTCTGTTCTACTTGATTTGGGTCTTGTAGAACGTATTTAAAGTGATCAGGGACTATTTCCCAGCTACTCTAGCATTGCGCTAGCTAACTTACGTTTAGTTTCCATGGAAATTATTTATACGCGATTTCGGGTCAAATCGGTACTCGATTCCAAGTACGGATTTTTCACGGGCGTTACACTAAGCTTCAAAACAAGTTAGGGTTAGCTTAACTTACCCAAAAATAGAATCAGAATCGTCGAAAGAATGATTCAAATATGTAGGATAGATGACTAGATGGACTAGGAAGAATCCTACGGAGATTCTACAGGTTCTCCCACACTTTCTCTCTCTTTTCTCTCTCTTGGAAACCTAGGGTTTAGGAAATTTGTATGAGATTTGAAACTAAGGGTTTAAGGCCTATTTATAAGCCTAAACACGATGAAAATATACTTAAGGTCAAGGTACACTTAGGTTATAACCAAATATGGCCTGTTCCGATCCAACGGAGTACTTTTGGAGGTCCTCTTATCAAATGCAGTCGGACTTAAGCTCACGAGCATCAGATCTTTAGTAAGTTAAGTTTTCAGTCCGATCAGGTTTCCAGATCGTCCGTGGTGGACCAGCTTCAATTCAACGGTTATCGAACTTAAATTAGGGCTACAAGTTCTATGATATGAAAGGGCCACTTATCCTGATCCGAGGGTGAATTTGGGTCGAATTCTAACGGTTAGAATGCTTAAAAATAACGAGTAAGCGAAACATTATAGATTACTTAAAAATATAATTAATTTTCTAAATATCTTCATTTTCCTACTCTCTTTACTTCGGGCTCAATAAAATGGTCTCAGGACATCGCTTGGGCTTGATTTTCTAGGTGATTGTCAAGTCCAACTAGGTCGTCGTAATGGTCTAAGATCATGGATATCAGACTCTCGATGCACGGTCCAGAACCAATACAAAGTTACAAAGCATTCTCGAGAGCAACTGAGTTTAGAGTTGGATCCTAGATTTCAAGGTAAGATAGGGTTAAGGATTCTCTAGGTTCTGTGTCTTACAGATCGCATTGAAAGCTATCGGTGCTAATTCCATAGGTAATCTAGTTTAGCAATGGCTAAAACACATTAAAGTTCTAAAGGATTTGTTTCTAAAAGATTTCTGCCAAAGGTGGTACTCGGGTCTAAGTACGGATTTTTCTAAGTCGTTAAAATCTAACCCCTTAAGAAAAAAATTTCATCATCAAAATTCATACCTTCTCATACTCCTCAAGGATCTGGGGGTAATTCTTCTTGACTTCAGCTTCCTTCTCCCAGGTAGCTTCTTCTTCGCTGTGGTGCGTCCACAGTACCTTCACAAGTGGGATAACCTTGCTACGTAATACGTGCTCCTTTCTATCCAAAATATGCTTCGGGTGTAGTTCATAAGTGGCTTCCTCGCTCAACTGCACCTTCTCCCATCTGATAATATGCGAAGGATCAGGAACATACTTCTTCATCATGGACACATGGAAAACATTATCTACGCCTGCTAGTGGTGTGGGCAAAGCAAGGCGATACGCTACTACCCCCACTCGGTCAAGTATCTGAAATGGACCAATAAATCTCGACGTGAGCTTCCCCTTCTTACCGAACCTAAGAACTCCTCGCATAGGGTAAACCTTCAGGAACACATGGTCCCCAACATCGAACTCAAGCGGTCGCCGTCTCGTATCGGTGTAACTCTTCTGCCTACTCTGTGCTGAGAGCAGCCAACGACGAATAATGTCAATCTTCTCTGAAGTTTCCTGAACCAACTCCGGGCTAATCAAAGTCTTCTCGCCCACTTCTGCCCAACAATACGGTGCTCTACACGGGCGACCATACAATGCCTCATAGGGAGCCATACCAATGCTCGCCTGGAAGGTGTTGTTGTATACGAACTCTGTATAAGGTAGACAGTCGTCCCAACTGTCCTTAAAGTCCAATGCACAAGCTCGTAACATATCCTCCAAAATCTAATTCACACACTCCGTTTGCCCATCTATCCGTGGAAGGAACGCGGTAATGAACTTCAACTTCACACCCATCGCTTCCTGGATACGAGTCCAGAAGATAGATGTGAATCGAGTGTCTCTATCTGACATAATCTCCAAGGAAACTCCATGTAGGTGTACAATCTCCCTGATATACAATCTAACCAACTCGTCTGCAGAATTTGTGACTCTGATCGGTAGGAAATGAGTTGACTTCGTCAACCTATCAACGATCACCCACATAGAGTTATGTCCTTTCCTCGTCTTCGGTATACTAGAAATAAAGTCCATCGAAATAAAGTCCCACTTTCATTCAGCTATGGGCATGGGCTGAAGTAGTCTAGGAGGTCGGTGATGCTTTGCCTTAACCTGCTGGCACGTGAGACAACGGGATATGAACTCAGCAATGTGGACCTTCATATTGTTTCACCAATACGATCTCTTCATATTCTGATACATCTTCGTGCTACCTGGATGCATCGCAAGCCTCGTACTGTGAGCTGACTCAAGAATCTCTCATCTCACGTCAGGTATATCTGGAACGTATAGACGGCCTCGAAATCGTAAGCCTCCATCCGTACCAATAGTCCACTCAGAGTCCCCGTCGGTTCCAACCCGCTCCTTCATCTTCATCAGAAATTCATCGCCTTCCTGAGCCTCAATGATACGGCTATCTACGAGTGGTTGTACATGAATATGTGCGATAACTTCATACGGCTCTTCCACTGTGAGCTTCTGCTCAAAGTCTCGCACGAATTCCACCATAGCCCATTCTGTCACCATAAGCGGAACGACAAATTCTATAGCCTTCTTGCGACTCAACGCATCTGCCACAAAGTTCGCCTTGACCGAATGGTAGGAAACCTCGAACTTAAAGTCTTTCAAGGTCTCCATCCATCTGCGTTGTCTCATATTCAGATCTCGCTGTGAGAATATATATTTAAGGCTCTTGTGGTCGTAAAAGAGCTCGAACTCCTCTCCGTAGAGGTAATGTCTCCAGAGCTTTAATGTGAAGATGATAGCTGCCAACTCTAGGTCGTGCATGTTGTAATTCTCCTCGTGCTTCCTTAATTGTCTTGAGGCATACGCAATCACCCTATCCTTCTGCTTGAGGACACAACCCAAACCAACACGAGACGCATCAGTATATATCATATACTTAACCCCTTGCTCTGGCAATACTAGTATAGGGGAGGACATCAACTTGTCCTTCAGCTCCTGAAAAGCTGCTTCAGCCTTCTCATTCCAAGCAAACTTCAAGTCCTTCCTTGTCAACTGAGACAATGGTCTGGCAATCTTAGAAAAATCTCGAATGAATCATCGATAGTAGCCTGCCAGACCCAGAAAACTCCTCACCTCAGTAAATGAACCGGGCTGCTTCCAATCCTGAACTGCAGCTACCTTAGCGAGGTCAACCACAATGCCTTCCTTGGACACCACATGTCTCAGGAACTTCACTTCTTCCTTTCAGAAGTCACATTTCTTATACTGTGCGAACAACTAGTTCTCCCTGAGAGTCTTCAATACCGCTCTCAGGTGCTCCTCATGTTCTTCCCTACTCGGTAAGTATATCAAAATGTCATCGATAAAGACAATGACGAACCTGAACAGAAATGGCCGAAACATTCTGTTCATCAGATCCATGAACTGTAACATCCAGAAAATCGGGGGTCGAGTAAAAACTCCACTCCTGAGTTCCAGAACATCACTTATGCAACATAAATGTGTATGATTGAATGTTGTCTATGTTAATGTATTAAACATGAGTGGGATTACGCCAGAACAGCATATCATACTCCAGAGACAGTTAAATTAGCAAGCGGAAGACTGTGATACATAAATATAATATATAATTGATGAGAAGTCTCCAGAGTGTGAACATGTTACCAGGTTAAACATATACATGTATACCTCAAAATAGAAAGAAAGAATATACATGAGTGCTCCAAAAATATAAAATGACAAGTGTCAAGGCATCTAATTAACCTCCCTGTAATTCCGTCGATCAGAACACGTATAAAGGAGGGATCCTCCTCATCATCATCAAGTCTGGCTCTACCTCGCAGGCCGCGCCATCATCTGCAATCACAATAGGGACTGGTGGGTGTCCGGAAACACCGTCCCGTAACGTGGGAGTGAGTGATCAACTCAGTGGGATAAGAGAGCAAAGATTAGCATGTTCTCAAACCAATCATGCGATAATAGTAAAGAAATAACTCAAACATTCCTAAATACTGTTGTTAGTGCAATATGACGTGACATGATGGATGCCCTCACCAACGATCTCCCTCATACGGCACCATCTTACGCCCGCGGCATGCTTTCTTCCCACAGTGCTCCACATCTTCCAGGCACATGCAATGTGATGTTGATATGATTACCGAGTTATTATTAGTCCATTCATACAGCAGTATTGAGAAACTAAGGTACTTCCCTTATATCAATCCCAACACAGATCCTGTCTAGGGTCGTCACTCCTAGTAATCTCATACGATGTTGTATTTGTAGGTCGCTGCAAGGGCTGCCAGGGCTGTTGCTTGCACTCGTTGCACCGCTCCCCCATCACCTTATTAATACAGGCCTACTGTACTCTCATTGCTACGGAAGGGTCGTCGCCTCCCGTAGACTCAGAATACGCTCGCGGTCACTACAAAGGGTTCGTCACCTGATCAGTGTAGGCCGACAACAAGAATATAGTCCCATACCACCATAATCTGATCACGAGTCATAGGTGCTCACTAGTCACTACGGGGAGGTTTGTGGCCCCAGCGTAGGTCGACAACTCAACCACGATGTCCCATACCACCATGCTCAGCTCATGAGTCTTTATGGATCAAGGTACCATGGTTGACAGGATTTTCAATGGTAAGTTCAGTACCCTAGGTTCAAGCAGTTATGACTCATACATGGTGAACATACAATGGCCAGTCAGGTTACTTGATGGGCTCAACTAGAACGAGCGCATCTCAAGCTGAACGACATGAAGTGCATCAAACACTTCGTGTGGCCTAACCACTACCGCCAACTCCAAACACGACTCACGTTCATCGACGCGTCCTTCGTGGCAAAGATAAGCCAACCACGAATTTACTCGGTTACTGACTGCCTGGACTAAGTATAGTCCCAAACATTTATGAATCCACATCAACAATCATATAAAGGTAATGGAAATGCATTACAACAATGTGAGCATGTTAACACATGTTATAACATACAACTTAAGTAAATCATCTAGCACATGCATTTCTTACATATGATGAAATCATATATATAGCCAACATGAAGGAAATCATTTACATCAGCATATTATTTGAGAATTCAATCTCAAAACTATTTCACAACACCATTTAATTCAATAAATACTAATACAAACATTTATACGAACACTTAGTCTACACACTTAAGTCTACATATTGTATGTAGACTCAAAGTGCACATTTGGGCGAATCTCTTCGCCAAACTGATTATGCATGCATTCCTAATATCCTAAAGCGACAAAAAGCCATGTCAATCATATCAGCAAAATATGGATGCAAACAGTATTTCCTACAAATGACTAAAATGCCCTAAATCTCATATTTTTCGTTTGCTTACGAAACAGGAAACGGACATCATGTTATACATGTCAAACGGCGTTGCCGTCGATAATCTACTATTAAACGACATTGAAAGTGTTGAAATCAGCCAATCAAAGCTTCTAAAATCTACACCTTTTACTTTAGATGTGTATTGATTCGAACGGAGCGTATACGCTTCGTCTACGGCGATCAGACAACCTAATACACAAGATTCGTAAGCTACTTTACTATTAAAATTGACGGGACCTTAAATCAGCAAGTGGACAGGGTTTTTCGTACCTAGAAAAGCGTCAGAATCACCAACAAAGTGATTGGAATACATCGCTTAAGCACGTGTAGCAGCTGGTGCAGGTGGCAGGAAGATCTCTCCCACCTTCTCTCACAACCTCTCACTTTTTCTCACTCTTGCTAGGCTTTCAAGCAAATTCGGATGGGTGAGAGAAGTGAGGGTTTAAACCCCTTATATAGACCAAAACCTTCCCAAAATAGACTTGAGAACAAGGTTTACTTGGGTTATAACCAAATCGGGGCTGTTCTGGTCCAAAAGAGCATTTGTGGAGGTCCCTTGGCCGAACACGGTTGGACTTAAGCTCATGCATACTGGATCTAGCACACATCAAGTTTTCAGACTGGTAGAGTTTCCAGATCGCACGTGGCGGTCCAGTTTTAGTTCAGCGGTCATCGCACCTAGATCAGGTCTACAAGTCTCGTGATATGAAAGAGAAATTTTTCCTGATCCGAGGGTGTAATTTGGTTGAATTCCGACGGTTAGAACGCTTAATAATAACACGCCAAGTCACGTGCCAGATTTGAATTAAAATTTTCAAATCTAACCCTTTTCTCACTCTCTTCACTCCAGGTTCAATGAAATAGCCTCTGAACGTCGGTTGGGCTTGATTTTCGAAAAGATTGTCAAGTCCAACCAAGCGGTCATAACGGTCTAAGATGGTAGATATCAGACTTTCGACGTGCTGTCTGGATCCAATACAAAGTTTCAAAGGGTTCCTGAGAGCAAACGAGTTTAGAGTTTGATCCTAGGTTTCATGGTATTATAGCACCATTGATTCTACAAGTTTTGGGTCTTGTAGAATGTATTTAAAGCGGTCAGGGATAATTTCACAGCTACTCTAGCGTAGCGCTAGCTAACTTACGCTTAATTTCTAAAGGAATTAATCCTAAGTGATTTCTTTGGCTATGGAATTGGGTTCTGAGCGATTTCCCAGGTATTTTAGTTGACCCATTGCCTAAGGACGTCTAACCCCAGGTTGGTAAAAATCTGGAGTGTTACATGAACACGGCTGGAGCATTCGTGAGTCCAAAAGACATCACGAGAAACTTATAATGACCAAAACTGGTCCTGAACGCGGTCTTCTGCACGTCCTCATCCATGACGCACAACTGATGATACCTAGACCGCAAATTAATCTTCGAGAAATAACGTGCCCCCTTCAACTGATCGAACAGATCATCAATCCTGGGCAACGAATACTTGTTCTTCATTGTCACCTGATTTAACCTGCGATAATCAATACACAGCCGCAGGGAATCGTCTTTCTTCTTCACAAATAAGACGGGCACTCCTCAAGGTGACACGCTCGGCCGAATAAACCCGCTTCAAGCAAACCATTTATCTGACTCCTCAACTCCTCCATCTCACATGGAGGCATACGATACGTCAGTAAGAAAATCGGTGTCACACCGGGCACAAGATCAATAGAGAAGTCAATCTCGCGCCGAGGAGGAAGTCCTGGAATCTTCTACATCAGAAAAATTGTGAACTACTGGCATATCTTCTAACATCGGAACATCAGAACTCTCTAACATAGAAGCGTAACTACTAACACGGTAGGACCAAATGACCTGAACCGGAAAAGAGAAGACCAAGCCCTCAGGTCCATAGGCTGTCATAACTCTAGCCTCGCAATTAATCTCTGCTCTCATCCTCGCGAGCCAGTCCATCCTAAAAATAACATCATAATGATATAGTGGGGTTACAATCAAGTCGACGACCACTGTCTTGCTACCCAAATCTATTGAGCAAGACTCACAGATCCGAGTAATATCTGATGTAGTCCCTGTAGCTGTCGTGAGTCTCACTCCCTTCGTAGGAGTAGTAACCAAACCTAGCCGCTTGACCACAACACAAGAAATGATCAAAATAGTGGACCTAGTGTCCACCAACAGGAAGATAGGTGTACCTAAGATGTGCGCAAAAACCTCAAATGATGTCGGCGCTGAATCTGCCTCGGGTGCCTCAGCTGTGAGTGCATGAACCCGAGCCTATTGAGTTGGAGGAACCATGGGCCATTGTGGCAGCCTGAATCGAGGTGCTGGAGGCCTGAAGGATGGATGAGCTGGTGCTGATCGAAGGGGCGGCGTAGAAATAACCTAAGGCATCAGACGACCGATCCTCTAAGGCGGCGAGAACCCACTGTCTCACATCTCGAAAAAGTAAGAAAACTCAGTGTGGCCAGGCTTCTTACAATAGCCACACCTCACATCAGGACTCCTCACATAAGCAGGAGATGCAGAAGACCCCTGCAGTGACTCAAACTGAGGCCTCTTAGTGAAGAAAGGCCTACTCAACAACTTAGGTCGCGGCCTAGGAGCCACAGGTGCAGGCGCACGGGACAACCTATCCCCGTCCTACTCTGCTCGCAAGGACATGCTCATCAGCTCTACATAAGAATAAATGCTCGCACAACACATCTTCGATCTAATCTCAGGCTGCAAACCCTTAGAAAAATGCTGCATCCTCAATGACTAATCACCCAAAATTAACAGAGCATACCTGCCAAGCTCCGTAAACCTGTTCTCATACTCCGTCACCGACATGCCTCCCTGGCGAAGGTGAAGGAACTCACTCTCCTTCTCATACCGGTACGTGACAGGAAAATACTTCTCGTGGAAGTGTGCCTCAAACACTGCCCACGTCCACTCATATCCCTCTGCAACTGTGCGCAGAATACTATCCCACCATAGGCTAGCCTCCTTCTCAAACATGAAGGTGGCCAGCTCAACATGTTCCACCTCGGAACAGTGCAATGGTCTTAGCATCTTTGAGATGTGGTCTATCCAATACTTAGCCTCCTCGAGTCTGTGAGTACCCGAAAATATAGGTCTCAAGCACTGAAATCGCTCGAATGTACCGCTCGCACTAGTATGCCCAATAGGGTGTAGAGGTGAGGCAGGTGGAGTCACTGCCATCGACTGAGCAAAGATGCTAGCCATAGAGGATAAGAACTGCTGCTGCTGCTATATCAACAGCATCATCTGCTCAATCCTATCAAAAGACAGTGGACTGTGAAGTAGAAGGCGTCAACGCAGACGCACAGTTTTGCTCGGGAACCCCAGGTGTGATAGGAGGCACCACAGAAGGTGTCACAGGAGGTGGCCCAGCAGCAGGGCCAGAAGCCAGCTGAGAACTCGGCATGGAATCTGATCGAGATGGGCCCGAATGAGGGTCCATAGGAGTATCGCACAAGGCGAGGGCCCCATCGAGTGAATCTCCTAGAGAAAGACGGGCCGAAGATCTCGAACGCTTAGGTGGCATACCCTACACACAACAGAGGATAACAACTAATAAGATTAGGCATTCACACACTCCATCCACAACATGAACTTCACAAGCCAAAGGAAAAAACATGCATCTTATTAACAAAATTGTCACAATACATGATTTACAGCATTACATGAATTGCGACAGAGAAAACATGTGATCAAAACACTAAACTTCTGTAACACGCCAAATTTTTGCCAACCTGGGGTTAGACGTCCTTAGGCAATGGGTCAACCATAGCACCTTGGTAACCTCTCAGAATCCAATTCCAAAGCCAAAGGAATCATTTAGAACCTAATTCTTTAGAAATTTAATGGGAATTAGCCAGCACTACACTAGATTTCCTGCAAAATTAGCACCAACCACTTTAAATATGATCTGTAAGACCCAAAATCTCTAGAATTGTTACCGCTACCTTACCCTAAAATCCAGGATCAAACTCTAAATCCGTTTGTTCTCAGGAACCCTTTGAAACTTTATATTAGATCTAGACCGCGCGTCGAAAGTCTGATAGCGATAATCTTAGACAATTACAACCACCTAGTTGGACTTGACAATCTTTTTAAAAATCAAGCCCAACTGATGTCCTAACGCTATTTTACTGAGTTCGGAATGAAGAGAGTGAGAAAAGGAAAATATTTAGAAAATTAATTCAATTTAAATAAATCTGGCACATGTCGCTCGCGTGACATTTTTTAAGCATTCAGACCGTCGGAATCTGACCCAAATACACCCTCGGATCAGGGAACATTTCCCACTCAGGTTAGTGTACTTAGAATCCTCGATCGAGTCTTAGTGACCGCTGAACTGAAACTGGTCCCCCACGTGTGATCTGGGAACATTGTCGGGCTGAAAACTTAATGTGATCAGGATCCAGCATCCATGAGCTTAAGTCCAACCGCATTCAGTCAGGGGACCTCCAGAAACATCCTTTTGGATCAGAAAAGACCCAATTTGGCTGTAACCCAAGTATACTTTGACTTAAAGTCTATTTTGGTCATGTTTGGGCTTATAAAAGGGCCTTAAATCCTTAGCTTTCTAACCCATACGAATTTAGGAAAAACCCTAGGAGAGAGGAGAGAAAAGAGAGAGAAAGTGAGGGAGAAGCTGGTGATTCTTCCAGGGAGTCTTCCCTGCTGCTCCACGTGCCAGATCCTTCCACCTGCATCGCTATTCTGGCGATTCCAACTCCGTTCTAGGTAAGAAAACCGTAACCTCAACCTGTTTTGGGCATTCTAGCAATACAAGTAGCGAAGTAACTGACCTATCTTGTGAATTAGGTCGTCATATCAACGTTGACGAAGCATAGACTTTCTATTCCAATCGATATGCTTCTACGGCGAAAGGTGCAGATTGTAGACGCTTAGGTTACCATTTTTCAAGGCTTTCAATGCCTTTTAATGGTAGATTGTTGATAAGGATGTTGTTCCACATGTAGAACATGTTGTCTATTTTTCATTTCGAATACGTACGAAGAATATGAGATTTAGGGTATTTTGGGTATTTGTAGGAAATACCGTATACGTACGTATTTCACCGATATGATTGCCATGAGTATTTACCATGTACCTATACTAGTTATATGTGTATGATCTGCTTGGTGAAGAGATTCGCCCTAATGCACATATTGGCCGACATATGATATGTAGACTAATGTGCGTAGACTAAGTGTTTGTTGAAATGCCTAAATCAATATGATTTATGCCTACCATATGTCTTGAATGTAAGAACATGATTGTTGTGTATTAGACAACTCCTTGATATAAGGATATGTCATATTATACGTCGAAATCAACATACGTCAAGTACTTTGGAGTTGAGTAGTCTAAGTGTTTGTATAAATGTATGTATTAGTAAGTATTGAGTAAATGGTGATGTAGATTAGCGTTGAGACTGGATTCTCAACTACTTGATGATGCACAAGATTTGCCCTATGCTTGTTGTATTTGAATTGACTACCTTAGGTGTGAAATACTCGTGTATGGTTAACTACTTATGATGTACATTATAACATGCTGGTAACATGCTGGAATTACTTGCATTCAATTTCATTTATCTCATACGATTACTGATTCACATTACATGTGCTTGGGGCTATACTCTAGTCCAGGCAGTCGGTAATAGGTTAGAATTCGTGGTTGGATTCTACTTTTCATAAAGGATGTGTATGACGAACCCGAGTCGTACTAGAGTCGTCGGCAGTGGTTAGGCCACACGAAGTGCTTGTGCACTTCATGTCGATCGATTCAACGTGCGATCGTGCTAGTCGGACTCATCAAGTAACCCGACTGACCATTGTATGTTCACCTTGTATTTGTCATAACTGCTTGAACCTAGGGTACTAAACTTACCATTGGAAAGCCCCTCTAACTTTGGTACCTCGATCCCCTAAGACTCATGAGCCGGGCATGGTGGTATGGGATACCGTGGTCGAGTTGTCGACCTACGCTGGGGCCACAAACCTCCCCTTAGTGACCAGTGAGCACCCTACTCTAAGCAGATTATGGTGGTATAGGACACTATATTCTTGCTGTTGGCCTACATTGATAAGGTGATGGGGGAGTGAAGCAACGAGTGCGAGCAACAGCCCTGACAGCCCTTTGTAGTGACCTTGAGTTTATCTTGACACCGCATGGGGGCGACGAGTCTTGATGCAGTCTTAAGGATATAAACTAGGCCTGTATTGATAAGGTGATGGGGGAGCGGTGCAACGAGTGCGAGCAACAGCCCTGGCAGCCCTTGCAGCGACCTAGAAATATATCATCGTATGAGACTACTAGGAGTGACGACCCTAAATAGGATCATTGTTTGGATATTGATATGAGGGAGGTACCCTAGTTTCCCAATCCTGCTGCACAAAAAGGACTAATAACAACTCGGTAATCATATTCATATCGCATTGCATGTGCCTGGAAGATGTGGAGCACTGAGGGAAGAAAGCATGCCGTGGACGTAAGATGGTGTCGCATGAGGGAGTATGTCGGTGAGGGCATCCATCATGTCATTTCATGCTTGCATTAATCACAGTATTTAAGAAATTTTGATTTTCTTGCTTTATCATTATCGCTTGATTGATTTGATAACATGTTAACCTTTTCTCTCTGATTCCACTGAGTTAGCTACTCACTCCCACGTTACGGGACGGTGTTCCGGACACCCACCAGTCCCTATTTCAGTTTCAGATAATGGCGATGCTTGCGAAGCAGAGGCGGACTTGGTGATGATGAGGAGGATCCCTCCTATATGCAGGTTCTGATCGACAGGTTTACAGGGTTACTGATTAGATGTCAATACACTTGGTATTTTACCTTTTATTCACACACTCATGTATATTCTTTTCTTTCTATTTTGGAGTATACATGTATTTAGTTAACCTGGTAACATGTTCACACTTTGGAGACCTACAATAGTTCATATACGCTTGCTAATTTAACTGTCTCTGGAGTATGATATGTTGTTTTAGCTTAATCCACCTCATGTTTTATGTACTATTACCGTCGACATTCATCCATCATTGAAAATGTTGCATAAGTGACGTTCTGGAACTCGGGAGTTGGGCTTATACCCGACCCCCGATTTTCGGGATGTTACAACTTCACACACTGAACAAATACCAACTGCCAACCAAATAGTAAACCACACATAAACATAAAAACAAGTAACAAACAAGCAAACAACGACTATGAAAAGCCTATTAATCAGAATCTGGCAATGGAGAAGGGGCACCCTTATCCTTCAGGCAGCACAGGATGGTCTTCAGAGTGCGGGTTACTTTCTTAAACTTATTCTTTACGAGGTCTCGCAAATCCCAATATCCTGTCGAAGAGCAGCCTGACCCTCCTCGAGTCACACTATACGGGCATCCTTATCATCCTGAGTCACAGCAGGAGGACTCTCATCAGTATCCTGAGCCTCCTTTTCCTCTTCTTCTTGGACTTCTTCCTCTACCTTTGCCCCACCTTCCTCTTCACTTTCTTCCTCTTCACTATCATAATCTTCCTCGCTCTCATCATCAAGTTGAGCTTCATGCTTTTGAAGCCCTATCTTCATCTGGTTCAGAGTAGCCTCGTTGATATAATGGACCGGCACTGGCAACTCTGCCCCAAGTCTGTAGCCAAACTCGAGTGCAATCTTGCATATGAGTCGACCGAAAGGAAGTGACTTAGATGTTCTTCTTGATTTTGCGATAAGGATGATCTGTCGCAGCACAAATGTAGGCATGCACACCTTCTCTCCTAGCCCCACTTGATACAGAAAATCTACCATGAGATGCGTGCATTCACTGCGATTTCTCCACCTAGGATAAACATTGAACGTGCAGATGTGGTGAAGTAGACAAAAATTGCCTGACATATGGGTCACTAAGAGGCTCTTGTTATGCTGCCACACAACCATATGACCACATGGAAACCTGGTGTGGCGATCTCTCTCACGAACACTATTCAGATTCTTAGCACTTGGATGTACCTCACCAAGTGGCACGTTCAAGAGTCGAACTATCAACGCAACATTAATTGTGGCTTTTCGATCTCTGCCGAAGGGGATCTTGAACTGCAATGGCTCTAGCGTAGGGTCCCGAATATGAGCATAGAAGGCACGAACATTGCTCACATTAGCACGAGACTCACCCTCAAATAGTGGACCCCACCTAGCAGCTTCCATATGATCGAACAACAAATACTCACCAAAGAGTCACCCATCCACATGCGCTTCAAAAAGAACTCTACGGTCCGCATAAGCGCCATGAGCCAACTCTGCCAACAACGCCCTTCCAAAAGGTGCTTGGGGATCTAAATCCCTCTTCGAATGTAACTCTCTCCCAACACTTGAACTCACGGTAGCTCCTCTAGGCCGCCTCGAACGAGCATGATGACTAGGCCCAGCCTCGTCCATAGGGGCATGCTTCTTTCCCATCAATAAAAGGATGGTGGAAATGGAGAAAAAGGCTACAATCACCTCCATGAAAGCCATGGAAAGAGAAGGAAAATGGAGAAAAATGCTGACCTAATGGGTTTCTACGGATCTAGGTCTGAATGAGGAATGAAATCGGTCAAAGAAAGGGAAAATAGAAGAAAGAAAAGATAAAGATAAGAAAGGTTGGGGGCTGACACGTTTTGGAGCTCAAATGGGAGCTATGGGAGCTCCAGTCATAGAAATGGAAGAAGTAGATGCTAGGTATCACTGTAAATGATGGAGGGATGAGGGAAATAATAAAAAAACAAAAGAAGGAATGATTGGAAGGGAGGTTGGAGAGAGAAAACAGCAACTTTGAAAGAAAATGAGAGCTTGGGGAGTCACTTTGTGAAGGAAGTAAGGCATTTGGAATGAAAGGAGGGTCGAACCCTGTACCATAGGGTCCTAATAGACCCCAAACACGATCGGCCCAGGCGGTCCAGCCCGTATGGCCTGCTGACCGGCGAGGCCCTCCCTGACCTCTGGACTAACTAGCAAGGGCTCCCCAAATGGGCAAGGTCCTCACCACCCCCTTGGTCTAAAAAAGTTTGGGTCCCACCCTAGAACCTCCTAGAACTTGATCGTTTGGCCCCCTCATCCGATTTGAGCTGTTTCGGGTCATTTCGGAACTAATCTGATCTTGATTCACTATTACCAATTTCTAACGACTGGAATGGAATGAAATGCGGCCGATACCCATCAATTAACGGTCTAGAGGTGATTTGGGGTCACCGTGTGTGATCAGGAGTGTGCACGGACTCGATCTCGATGATCAATTTCAGTAAACTTTCGCCAAAAGATAAACTGGGAGTCCTAGTTCTGTTGCTAGATTGTTCTCGGACCCTCCTATGCTATAGTAGCGTCAACGTGAATTGTGTGACCCTAACCCAGGTCTAGATTAATCTAGATAATGCTCTGATACCAACTTGTAATGCCCTAAAAATCGGGGATCGAGCATAACTCAGCTCCTGAGTTCCAGAACATCACTTATGCAACATTAATTGAAGATAGATGAATGTTGTCTGTGTTAGTGCATAAAACATGAGATAAATCAAGCCAGATCAGCAGACATAATTCAGGGATATTGAGGTAAAGCAAGCGAAAGACTTAAATACATAAATAATATAAAAATAATCCTCAAATGATGCGTGCTATGCCCAGGGTAATGTATATAACTGTATGAAAAACATATAACAACTGTGCAAAATAATCCAATATGCATCCCAAAAATCCCCGCTGTCAGGACGTGGCTCACATGAACCCGCCTGAGAACTGCATATATGAGAATACCTCCTCGTCCTCATCAAAATCTGGCTCTGCCTCGCCAGCATCGCCATCACCTGCAACTAAATCAGACTCTGGTTGGTGTTTAAGCACCATCCCAGAACGTGGGAGTGAATGATCAACTCAGTGGTACTATACAGCAAAGGTTAACATGTTATCAATCCAATCAAGCAATAATGATAAGGCAATACAATCAAACATTTCCTATGTACTCTTGTTAATGCGCGAATGTTATGAAGAATGATGTATGCCCTCACCACAATCCTCTCTGCGACATCATCTAACGATCGCGGTATGAATCAATTCCTCAGTGCTCTATCACCAACCCCGTTAGCACATGCAATGTGATGAGATGAACATGCTTACTAAGTTCTTATTAGTCCTTTTCATACAGCAGGATTGGGAAGCTAAGGCACCTCCCTTGTATCAATTTCCAACATTGATCCATTCTAGGGTCGTCAGTCCTAGGGAATCTCATACGATGTTATGGTTCTAAGTCACTGCAAGGGCTACCAAGGCTGTTGCGCGTAATCGTTACACCACTCCCCCATCACCAAATCAATACAGGCCTACTTGTATCCTCAAGACTGCAACAGGACTCGTCGCCCTTTTGCAGTGTCAGGATGTACTTGAGGTCACTACAGAGGGCTCGTCACCAATCAGTGTAGGTTGACAGCAAGAATATAGTGTCTCATACCACCATAATCTTCTCATAGTAAGGTGATCACTGGTCACTACGGAGAGGTTTATGGCCCCAGTGTAGCTCGACAGCTCGACCACGGTGTCCCATACCACCATGTCCAACTCATAAGTCTTAGGGGATCATGGTACCACGGTTAACGGGAGTTTCACTGGTAAGCTCAGAGTCTAAGATTCAAATAGTGGCGACCATACATGGTGAACAAACATTGGTCAATCGGGTTAGTTGATAAGTCCAACTAGGCCAAGCGCACGTTGAGTTAAATGACATGGAATGCAGAAGCACTTCGTGTGGCCTAACCACTGCCGAACATCCCAAGCACGACTCAGATTCGTTAAACTCACCCTTTGTGGTGAAAATGACCTCAACCACCATTTGGAGTACGATTACTGATTACCTGGACTGTAGCACTGCCCCATTCACATACAGATCTAATATCTAGCATATGATTCATATCCTGTGAAAGGGCCTAGCTATATGCCCTAGAGGGGGGGTGAATAGGGCAATGCCAAATAAAACTTGTAATGGCAGAATAAACAAAGAAATAAAGCACAATGCTGAATATAAAATAATCTCAATAGCCAAAAATAAAGAGATTGATACTTTATCAGTTCTAAGGACAACCTTACACCAAAAAACAAAGGTTTAAGGTAGGACAACCTTATTTCTAGAACGTCCTTGTATCACAAACCAATGAGGAATAAAAAGCAAGGAAATCAAAATAACTTGCAGAAAATAAATCCTAAGTTATTACAACATTCATACAGACTTACTTGAAATGATTACAACATTCATCCACAAACACTCTCCACAAAACAGAATGAATAAAAGAATAAAAGAGAAAAACACATCCACAACACAACGATATATAGTGGTTCGCCTGTGTGTACACCAACTGTTATCCAACAGCCACACAGATTGCTACTCCACTCCTAATATCCTCACACAGGGGATATTAGCATGCACTATCAAAATAGGTTTCACAGGTTCACCTAAAACCTTCACAATTGTGTCTTTGATCTCGGGCTTACACAATCCAAAAACCCCCACAATCTGAGTTTTCTGGCTCTCCTCAGATAACCAATACAATGAGATTTTTCTTATGACTGGTTGAGCCACGACTCGTCGTAGGTCGGTGTGGAAATGAGGAAGAAGAGAATTTTCTCCAAATATATCACATTCACGAGATCCATGACCGGTCGAGTGTGGTTCATGACCGGTCGAACCACGACTGGTCGTGTACAACCACGACCGGTCGAGTATCGACCAAAAATACATTTTTAATGAAAAAATTAAAATTTAAACACAAATAATACTAAATATAGTACACTATGATACATGTAAGCAAGAATATTCAATGTAAAATGCACATACCAAGATCAAATTTCAATTTATTAAACCTGCTTTTGTCGAGCGGTTTAGTAAATATATCAGCAAGTTGATTTTCAGTTGATATATATTATAAAGAAATAACTTTTTCTTCAACCAACTCACATATGTAATGATACCTAATGTCAATGTACTTAGTACATGAATGCTGGATTGGAGTTTTTGAAATGTTTATAGCACTGGAATTATCACAATATAAGATCATTGAATCTTGATTAATTCCATAATCGCTAAGCATGCGTTTCATCCAAACTAGTTGAGTACATGCATATCCAGCTGCAATATACTCAGCCTCAGCAGTGGAGAGTGATATTAAGCTTTGCTTCTTACAGAACCAAGAAACTAAGCAATTTTCAATGTAAAAACAACCACCACTGGTTGATTTTCTATCATCAATATTTTCGGCCAAATCAGCATCTGAGTACCCGGCTAATTGAACACTAGTATCAAAAGGATACCAAAGGCCCAAATTTATAGAACTTACGACATATCTAATAATCCATTTAACAGCAGTAAGATGTGATTCCTTAGGATTAGACTGATATCTCGCACAAATTCCAACACTTAATGCAATATCAGGTCTACTTGCAGTAAGATACAACAAACTACCAATCATACTACGATATAGTTTAGGATCTATATCTTTGCCTGTAGAATCTTTTGAGAGTCTTAACGTTGTACTCATAGGAGTATCAAAGTTCTTACCATTCTCAAATCCAAACCTTTTAACCAAGTTTGAAGCATATTTGGTCTGGGAAATGAAAATTCCATCAGGTTGTTGGTTTACTTGCAACCCTAGGAAATAATTAAGTTCGCCAACCATGCTCATTTCGAACCTTGATTTCATTAACTCTGCAAACTCAATAGACATGTTAGAGCAAGTTGATCCATAAATAATATCATCAACATATATTTGAACCATCAAAATATCATTGTTATTCTTCTTAACAAAGAGCGTCTTATCGACACTTCCTACTTGAAAGCTATGACTAAGTAAGAATTTAGTCAATTTCTCATACCATACCCTGGGTGCTTGTTTTAGACCTTAAAGAGCCTTTTTGAGACGAAATATATGGTCAGATAACTTAAGGTCTTCAAACCTTGAAGGTTGTTCAACATACACTTCTTCATGTAAATCGCCATTCAAGAAAGCACTATTTACATCCATCTGATAAATCTTAAATTTTCTAAAGCATGCGATGGAAATAAAAAGTCTGGTTGACTCAAGGCGAGTGACTGGAGCAAAGGTTTCATCGTAATCGATGCCTTCAATCTGAGTGTACCCTTGTACAACCAGTATAGCCTTGTTTTGTATAATATTTCCAAGCTCATCAGACTTATTTTTAAAGATCCATTTTGTTCCAATAATGTGTTTATCTTTAGGTCTAGGAACAAGATACCATACATCATTACGAATAAATTGATTAAGTTCATCCTGCATAGCGACAATCCAATTTTCGTCAGAAAGTGCTTCTTTTACGTTGACCGGTTCTATTTGGGATGTAAAACAAACATAATTACATATGTTCTCAAGTTGTTTGTGAGTACGAACTCTAGTGAGAGGGTTTCCAAGTATTTGATTGGTTGGATGATCTTTAACAGTCCTTGGTTCAGATTCTTTTTAACTTGATGAGATATCTTGATTGTCAATAATAAGAGCTTCATCATCATCTGAACTTGGGGCTGGTGTATTCAAATGATCATCAATGACCACATTGATGGACTCTTGAATCACACCAGTTCTCTTATTTAGAACCCTATAAGCTCGACTGTTCAAAGAATAACCAAGAAAAATACCTTCGTCACTTTTCGTATCAAACTTACCCAAATTTTCACGATCTCGTAAAATATAACACTTGCTGCCAAAAACCTGAAACTATTTGACAGTAGGTTTCTTTTCAAACCATAATTCATAAGCAGTCTTATTATCAAATTTACTGGTATAAACCCGATTAATAATATAACATGCGGTATTAACTGCTTCAGCCCAAATATTTCTAGAGAGCTTCATGCTATTCAACATAACGTTAGCCATATCCTGAAGCACTCTATTTTTCCTTTCAACAATACCATTTTTTTGTGGTGTTTTGGGCGCAGAGAATTCATGTGATATTCCCTGATCACTACAGAATTTCTTAAAACTACTGTTTTCGAATTCGGATCCATGATCAATACGGATCTTACTAACATTAGAACTTTTCTAATTTTGGATTCATTTGATGACCTTTTTCACTTCATCTAGGGTTTCAGTTTTTTCTTTTAAGAATGATACCCAAGTGAATCTGGTATAGTCATTTACGATAACCAAGATGTATTTTTTGCCTCCTTGACTCTCCGATCTGGTTGGTCCAATAAGATCCATGTGGAGAAGCTCGAGTGGTCTAGATGTGGTATTTGAGTTCACTTTCTTGTGAGAGCTCCTAATCTGTTTGCCCAACTGGCATTCACCACATATTTTTTCTACTTTTTACAATTTGGGTAGACCTCTAATTAGTTCTCTTTTGCTCAATCTAAATAAGTTCCGATAGTGTACATGTCCAAGGCGTTTATGCCATAATTCAGTCTGATCGGTATGGACCATGTAACATGATTGAGTAGATGAGCTAGCATCACTAACGATGTAGCAGTTTTCAGAAGTTCTGCGACCAGATAATATAACAGAACCCCTTTTATCAAGTATCTCACAACCTTGATTAGAAAACTTCACATTATGGTCGTTATCGCATATCTGAGAAATGCTTACTAGGTTGTGTTTTAAGCCCTCAACATATAAAACATTCTTAAATAAGGGAAGGTTATAAAGTTAAACCGTACCTTGGCTAATAATCTTGCAATTGCTTCCATCACCAAATGTGACTGACCCATCAGTCATATCTTTAAGATTGGTGATAAAGCTTTGTCACTTGTCATATGCCTGGAGCAACCACTATTTAGGTACCACTTTGAATGGCTTGTAGCTTTGAAAGCAGTGTGGGCAACCAAGCTGGCAACTTTAGGAACCCATTTCAGAAATGTTTTGGGTTTAGGAGCATAGATGGTCTTTTTCTGTCTGTTGTTATAGGAGTGACCTATAGAGTTAGACTTTAATAGCTCCTTGAGTAGATCAATTATTTTTTTAGCTAAAGGATTTCGGTTTTGAAAATTAAAGTTGACATGGGCACCTTTAGGTTTTTGAAAAGACCTTGAATTTTTAGAAAATCCTTGATAAGTATTCTTTTCTTTTGAAGTTGAAGACTCTCATTTTACAAATTTAGGAGTAATGTTCTTTTGTTTAGGAGAAGTATTCTTATCATAGCCCAACCCAGATCGATCGCCACATTTTCTTGATCCGGACAATAATTTTTCCAATTTTGGTTCACCTTGGGCATATCTCCATGTGTCTTTCAAACTCAGAAGAGAAGCTACCTCATTTTTGAGTTTTTCTTTTTCGAATTTCAAATCTTCAATTTGGGAGGTTTTGAAATCTAAATCACATTTGGTCTTTTCAAAAGAATCGAAAATATGAGACTTTTCTAAAACAAGAGACTCATAATCTTCCTTAAGCTTAGAAAATTTTTCTTTTTGTAATTTAAGCTTGACAGCAATTTTACAACTTTCTTTATAAAGGGCATTATAAGCATCTTGAAGATCATCTTCATTATCACAATCACTATTCAGATTTTCTTCACTGGATATATCATCATTATCTGAAAGGGTGATCTTGGCTAGAGTCATAAGGGCTTTAACATCTTCACCCGACTTGGTTTCAGAATCTTCTGATTTAGAAGAGGATTCAGAATCAGATGATTCATCCCAAGTAGCCATCATGCTTTTCTTTTTTGATTTGTCCTTTTTAGGACATTTGTTAGCTAAGTGCCCATATTCTTGACAGTTGGAACATTTACTATCTTTCAAAGATTTACGAGTTCTAGGTTTAGATCGTCTCTTATCATTTGACTTTTGAAAATCAACTTTTTTCTTATTTTTGAAAATTTTGTAAAACTTTTTTACTAAAAGAGCCATATCATCTTCGGAATTTTCTAAATCTGAAGTGCTCTCTTGTGAAGCATTTTTAGATGATTTGAGAGCAATTGATTTTCCTTTAGGAGCCTTAAAGGATAACTCATAGGTTTGAAGTGAACCAACTAGTTCCTCAACCCTCATGGTATCCGTATCACGAAGTTCCTGAATCGCGGTTACTTTAGAATTGAACCGTTCAGGAAGTGAACGTAGTATCTTTGCGCACACTTTACTTTCTGGGATTCTATCACCAAGACCCCACATAGAGTTTACAATGTCATTCAATCTAGTGTAGAAGTCCATGAACATCTCGTTCTCCTCCATATGAATTTCTTCAAATTTAGTTGTGAGGAGTTGGACTTCAGATTTCTTGACAATAGATGTACCCTCGTGTGAAATTTCTAATACATCCCATGCTTGTTTTGCATTTTCACAAGAGATGATTCTTTTGAATTCATCTGGTGATAATGCACAAGTAATTGCATTTAGCGCTTTAGCATTGACACTACTTTCACTTTTCTGAAGTATGGTCCAAAAAGAATAAGTCGTTACTTTCATTGATTTTGAACCATCACTATTAGTTACTTCAGTGATAGGAGGGTTCCATTCATTCACTGTGGCCAGCCACACACTTTCATCCAAGGATTTAAGGAAGATCCTCATCCTGGCTTTCCAATAAGCATAGTTTGTGCCATTAAAGGGTGGTGGCCTAGTGACTGATAGGCAATCAAAATTTGACATCTTAATATAGCTTAGATCGTTAGCTCAGGAAATAAATCCAATAAATAAACAATAAGCACGAGCTATTAGGCTCTGATATCACTTGAAAGGGCCTAGTTATATGCCCTAGAGGGGGGGGTGAATAGGGTAATGCCAAATACAACTTATAATAGCGGAATAAACAAAGAAATAAAGCACAATGCTGAATATAAAATAATCTCAATAGCCTAAAATAAAGAGATTGATACTTTATCAGTTCTAAGGACAACCTTACACCAAAAAACAAAGGTTTAAGGTAGGACAACCTTATTTCTAGAACGTCCTTGTATCACAAACCAATGAGGAATAAAAAGCAAGGAAATCAAAATAACTTGCAGAAAATAAATCCTAAGTTATTACAACATTCATACACACTTGCTTGAAATGATTACAACATTCATCCACAAACACTCTCCCCAAAACAGAATGAATAAAAGAATAAAAGAGAAAAACACATCCACAACACAACGATATATAGTGGTTCGCCTGTGTGTACACCAACTGTTATCCAACAGCCACACAGATTCCTACTCCACTCCTAATATCCTCACACAGGGGATATTAGCATGCACTATCAAAATAGGTTTCACAGGTTCACCTAAAATCTTCACAATTGTGTCTTTGATCTCGGGCTTACACAATCCAAAAACCCCCACAATCTGAGTTTTCTGGCTCTCCTCAGATAACCAATACAATGAGATTTTTCTGGCGAATCTCAAACAAAAAACCAGAGAAAGTAAATTATAAAAATGTAAAATATCTGAATCACCTTTTGAAGAAGCCCGGTAGAACCAATCGGAGTAGAAGTTCGATTCAACGTTCAAAGTCCAATACTCACTTTAAGAATGGTTCTAAGTCTAATTGATTTTAAATTAAAAGGGCTAGTTCTATTTGATTTTGAATCTAAGAAGAAGGAATATCAGAAATTCCCCTTTTCTAATAAGATTAGAATATAGATCAAAATTAAATAAAAAAAAGCTAGCAAAAGGAATATTAAATAAGTACAAAGTAGCTTAAAATAAACACAAACTTATCTCAGAGAATAGCCTAAAGATTGCTTGAAAAGAGGTGAATTGAATTGTTAAAACTCTGAAGTTCGTGCACTATTTATAGCCTGAAAAATCCCATCTACGACTGGTCTTAGGATCCTAGGACTGGTCGTAGCTTCAAAGAGTTTCAAAGATTTCTGCGGGATTAAATTTTCTGTTCCACGACCGGTTCTGGGCAGTCTACGACCAGTTGTGGGCCACTTACGACTGGTCTTGAGACACCTACGACCGGTCGTAAGACCCCAAAAATGGTTGCTGGAGTTTGAGTCGTAGGGCTACGACCGGTCGAACGATGAGTCGTAGAACTCACAGGACTGGTCGTAGGATGTCCAGGACTGGTCGTAGGACAGACAAAAAGATTCGAAAATCTTCAACAACCTAAGACTGGTCCTGAAAAACTTAAGACTGGTCGTAGCAGAGCTAGGACTGGTCTGGAAGTCCCTAGGACTGGTCTTAAAACACCCCAAACAAGCATATTAAAATATATGAATTATGTATCCAGAATGACCTACTGTAAAGCTCATCCTCAGGTCAATCTAAGGTCAAACAAACCTTAAAAGTGAGTTGGACTTGAAAGTCTGAACACTCAGATGATCCTTAAGACAAGCTTGAGAATATACAAAACTTGTAGTAGGCCTTCTTGAGCTTGATCTTGACTTGACAAATTCTTCTACTATCCTTAAACTTGATTGAATCTTGAACATGCAAACTTGAAGACTTCAATTCTTGAATTCTTCATATGTATCTTGAAAACTTTCTTCATTTAAGATCTTGTCTTGAAATGCAATGTCTTGATTGCAATGAATAGTCTTCAAACATAAAACACAAGATATACAAGACATAGATATAGGTTTTGGCACAACAAAATTTGATAACCAAAGGGATATGAAATCATAGCATTTACATCCTGCATTCATATGAACATTCATTACATATAACAGGCACTTAAATACAGCACATGGAGGAAATCATACACATATTAACATGATTCATCTAAGTACATAATCCATGGAGAAAATCATACACACATTGAACATGAATAATCTACGTTACGTGATTCGTGGAGGAAATCATACACCCAAATACTATGATTGAAATCCCTATCTCAATCATCTTATCAATAACATTTTACTAACTACTAACTCGTTTATGCATTTGCACAAACACTTAGATTACACTATTCAACATACATCGCGTATGTCGACTCCGTTGCATATTAGGACAAGTCCTTTTATAAAGGAGTTACCGCATACATATCAGGCATATAACAACGAGAAATAATCATGGCAACCAAAATAATAAATTTCATACGCATACAGGTATTCTATCATATTCATTAAATATGTTATTTACAATATAAAGAATACATATATGGAAATCAAAACGGATAGCACATTTGCATGTGTAATTGCATTCACAACATGAATAAATCATTATCTAACATTGAAAGTGTTGAAAACCATAACCTAAACGTATATAGTCCGCACCTTAAACCAAAAAATGCGTGTAAGAGATGATTCAGACGATATGTCTTCGTTAACGGTGGATACGCTACCTATGGCATAAAACAGGTTAGGTAGAACTTCACTACAACTAGCCTAAGCTTCAAAACAAGTTAGGGTTAGCTTAACTTTCTCAAAAATAGAATCAGAATCACCGAAAGAACGATTCAAATATGCAGGATAGATGACTAGATGGACTAGGAAGAATCCTACGGAGATTCAACAAGTTCTCCCATACTTTCTCTCTCTTTTCTCTCTCTTGGATACCTAGGGTTTAGAATATTCGTATGGGATTTGAAACTAAGGGTTTAAGGCCTATTTATAAGCCTAAACACGATGAAAATAGACTTAAGGTCAAGGTACACTTAGGTTATAACCAAATCGGGCCTGTTTCGATCCAAAGGAGAACTTATGGAGGTCGTCTTATCAAATACAGTCAGACTTAAGCTCACTAGCATCGGATCTTTACTAAGTTAAGTTTTCAGTCCGATCGGATTTCCAGATCGTCCGTGGTGGACAAGCTTCAATTCCACGGTTACCGAACTTAAATCAGGGCTACAAGTTCTATGATATGAAAGGGCCACTTATCCTGATCTGAGGGTGAATTTGGGTCAAATTCTAATGGTCAGAACGCTTAAAAATAACGCGTAAGCAAAACGTTCCAGATTACTTAAAAATATAATTAATTTTCTAAACATCTTCATTTTCCTACTCTCTTTACTCCGGGCTCAATAAAATGGTCTCAGGACATCGCTTGGGCTTAATTTTCTAGGTGATTGTCAAGTCCAACTAGGTGGTCGTAATGGTCTTAGATCATGGATATCAGACTCTCGATGCGCGGTCTAGAACCAATACAAAGTTATAAAGCATTCCCGGGAGCAACTGGGTTTAGAGTTGGATCCTAGATTTCAGGGTAAGATAACGTTAATGATTCTCTAGGTTCTGGGTCTTACAGATCGCATTGAAAGCTATCGGTGCTAATTCCATAAGTAATCTAGTTTAGCGATGGTGAAAACACATTAAAGTTCTAAAGGATTTGGTTCTAAAAGATTTCTGCTAAAGGTGGTACTTGGGTCTAAGTACGGATTTTTCTAAGTCGTTACATGGTCTGTCAGGTGCGCTGGTCTATCCGGTGTCATCCCCATCTCTATTTGAATCTTCCATTTGGGACATCTAGGGACCCATTGTGGTCCCTAAAGCTATTTTGGAGAGGTTTTTTTCGGCCCATTTTCATTACATTTTCTTCCTTCCTTTTATTTCAGGTAGTCTTAGCCAATAAATTCTTGTTGGATCTTGCTGGGCCATTTTCTTAAGGAGCCCTGGATGGGTTGGATTTCCTCTTGGGTTTGGAGAGGGCCATGATTGGGACCGTTGGACCATCCTGATTAGATCTGATCCGTTGAATCTTCTTAGACTTATTTTTTTTAGCTAAAAGGTTGGATAGACTATTATCATGCTATATATTTTTTATTTTTTTATTTTTTATTTTTGTTGGAGTGGGGTGTGACAAGAAAAGGGGCCCCACCCTTAGAACTTTGTTTATTTTGATTTTTTATGTTTTCTATTTTTTTGAAATTGTTTGGTTTATTTTTTTTTAAATTATTTGTGATGATCTGGGGCATATGATAGATGATTTGGGGCCTACTTGTGTATATGGAAGGTGTAAATCTTGATGGTTGACCATTTTTGGTGAACGATGGACGGGTGGGATTCTCGAAGTGGGCCCCACATCATGATCCTGACATGTCCAGATACATGGATTTGTGGTGGGTGGTGATATTTTGAAAGTGGTCTCTGAAAAGAGGTTTTGGGAAATGGGCCTTGAAAAATGGGCTTGGATCTTTGAGATGGGACTTGAAAAATGGGCCTGGGCATGGGCCTTTTGAAATGGGCTTTTGAAGTGGGCTTCGAACTGAGTTTTTTAAAATGGGCCTCTAGATAGGCTTTTGAAATGGGCCTCCAGATGGGCTTTTGAAATGATCTTTGAAAGGGGCTTTTGAAGTGGGCCTTTAAATGGGCTTTGAAATGGGCTTTTAAAATGAGCCTCCAGATGGGCTTTTGAAATGGGCCTTGAAATGAGCTTTTAAGAAGGATACTTACTTGTGTGCTTTGCATGTGTAATATGCCTCGTCGTCGTAGAAATGAGGCTAGTTATTCCTCTCAGTTGATTGATCCATGTTATGTGCCGCATGAGGGCCGACATTTGTCTGACATATCCTAGGAAGGTGGTGCACCCGCAGTCTTGAGAGGACGAGGGGTCAAGACGCATTAGCCTGATTGTTTCCATGACCCACAACCGCTATTCATTGAGATCTTGGAGCGTACTCCATTTGCTCACCTATTCCGGGTTCGTCTGAGCAAGACGAACATGTCTCTCTTGTCTGCTTTGACTGAGAGGTGGCACCCCAAGACCCATACCTTTCACTTACCTTTTGGAGAGTGGGGCATTATCCCTTATGACATATACATGCAGCTGGGCCTTCGATATGATGGAGGATCCGTCCCTTTCGAAGATGACCTTTCGGTGCCCACTGAGGATGACTGGATGAGACTATTGGGGATGATGCCAAATGCCATGGATTTTACCAGTCCTCATTTCAAACTTCTTTAGCTATCGTCAAACTTTGCCAGGCGCATCCCTGAGACCAAGGCTACGGCTGTGGTAAAGGCTTGTGCCCTGATTTTGTATACTATGTGTACGATGATTTTCTGTCACGGGAATGAGCTCGTGAGTTCCTGCCTATTGTCGCTCATGACAGACATCACCTTTCTCACACCATATAATAGGAATGCAGCCCTTCTGGCCCATCTGTACGAAGGGCTGGACAAGGCCAATCGATGTGCCAACCCATCCTTAACTGGCTTTTATCCAGTCATTGAGGTACTTTCTTGGCTTCCTTTATACCTTGCTCTCCCTGGGGATGGTTTGGTGTACCTTTTTCTAATCATCATTTTATGCAGGTCTTCTTTTTCGACCACTTTCCCCACTTAGCCCCTACCTTGAAAGACCATTCACCTCCCTTTCCTCGCATGATGCTATGGTACAAGAATAATCGCAGCTGTACGCGCTTATTTTTTTATCTTTCCTAGAGGTCAAATATCGATGCGCTGGTTTCTAATGATGTGAGTGATCTGCCCTTTCTCGCATTACCCATGTGTTCCTCTTTGATTATCTCTGACCCTTGACTTTTTCTTCTTTTTACAGTTCCATACTAGGCCATATCTCCGATCGAATGCGGCACTTACTCCAGGAGCTCAGGAGGCTTTTCAGGCCTCATGCCGGCGTCGCATTCTGGAGGACACGTGCGTCACGAAGTGGTACCTCAGGGAGAGGATTTTTTAGCAATTGACTGGTAGCCCATTGGTCCCACTTAGTCCGCCCTCTAGTCCCTCTGACTGGAGATCAGTGCCCGAGAGAGAGCTGACCGCTGCTTTAGAAGGTTTTGACGTCAGCGCTTTCGTTGATCGGGATAGAGAGTACAGCTCCTGGTGCGAGCAGTACGGCATTGGTCTGATCTTGCAACCTGGCTATGCTTCCAATGATGGCACACATTTTGCTGGAGGAGGGATCTTGGGGCCCCACTTTCGTCCCAAGGACACTGACGCTTATCTTCCTGATGATGATTAGTTCATTGTATCATGCAATCATGTAACCTCTATGTTTATATGAAATCTTAGTTGATCAACGCGGCCCCTTTTTTATCATTGCTTTTGACCACCTTTGCAATCCCAATTGAGTGTGTGGAGGTATGTCCCTGGGTCCTGACCTTCCGGAGTAGACCCTGTTTGAAATTCGCCCGAAAGTGGGCCTGGGCAGTAGCCGAGCTACCACTCGCTGACTTTTCTCCTCCCGTTCTATTCTGTTAGCGCTACAGTGATGCAAAAATGTCAGTTCTGAAGGCAGTGAAGAGAGTACCGCAGGCGGTAATCGGGGTACCGCCTCCGTTCATCTTTTCTTCCAGTGAGCATCTCTTCTTTCTGTTCATTCTTTCTGCCCTTTTCCTATTGATCCTTGTCCATTAATGCCCTCCGATCATTCCTTTTGTCCCCCTCTCCTTCCTTTTTTTGTCCTCCTTCTTTGTCATCTTCTTTCTTTTTTCCTCTTCTCCTTCTTGGCTTTATTATGGTTGGTCACGATGGGGGATTAATGGATTTATGAGTGTTGAGGAGGTAGGTGGGTCCATGAATGGTGGAGGGGAGCCATTTATGGATGAATTAATGAAATTTTGTGGAGGAGTAATGGGTCTTTTAGGAGAGGTAAACACTATTCATGGCTTGGGTCCTTTTCTCATCAATAGTGGTTATGTGGATGGGTTTGATGGATCTATACCAGATGGACCACTAGGGTTTATAGATGTGAGGATAGATGGTTTGGATGGTGAGGATAGTGTGATGATGGTGAGGGATAGCTTGATTGATGGAGCGATGTTTATGGGCGGTGTGGATGATAACATCGTGGCAGTGGTTGGTGTGGTTGGGATGGAACAGGTCCGGACAGGTGGCGGGCCTTATTTTGGCATTTTTGACGGTTTCGGTTTAGCGTATGATGGATTTCTTGCAGATGGCTTGGCTCAGATTTTTGACACGAATTTTGGGACCATAATGGGGCAGTCAGCAGCGGTCGGGGCCTAGGGTACTAGTCCTATCAATCATTGGGACACTTTAGATGCAACAGCTCTTAGGGCTTACATATTTCAGACTGCTCCTGAGGTGACAATTATTAGTAGCTTGGGCCCACCTGTTGCAGCTTTTCAGGACACCTTGCATGATGCGATGGATGAGGCTAGCTTCTTTCACCACCACGAGATAGACCTGTTGGATGAGGGGATGCTTATTTTTTGATGATTCCCCCGTTAATCCGGGAACCCAGATTGTGGAGGGTGTGCCTGTCCATACTTGTCAGCTGCAGCCCAGCGGTACTTGTTCAGAGCGTCTACACCTTTAGATAGAGAGCTTGACCGAGTTTAAGATCTTTGAGTTGAGTTCGTTGGGCTTCCGGGAGGTCCTCCACTTTCACTGAGTTCGCCTAGATTGACAACTATTGAGTCCGGCATCATATGACTAAGTTGCATCTCTAAATTTATTTTCCTTCAACGATCTAGAGCTGGGCCCATCACTGGAGGAGTTCTCACACTTGTCTGGCCTTCCTCTTACCCTAGAGCCCTACATTCCTTCATCTGAGCCGGTTCATTCTTCAGATCTGATTTCCTAGTTTGGATTTCTTACTGCTCTACCTACTTCAGAGGGTAGGGCTGTTGAGCTTTCACTTACGGTGATCTTTGTTCTACTTCCCGAGGTGGCCCTGGATCAGATCTCCAGCTTCAGTGTTTGAATGTGCTGATATTTTGTCTTGGCTGAGGGGCTTTTCTCAAATTGGTCGCAGTCATCATTGGTAGTCTTACTAGATGTATTTCTTCGTGTCCTGCATCGTAGGAGCGTTACTTCTGTGGTGCTGGCGGAGCTCTTTTTGGGGTTGACCGAAGTCGCCATTCTATTGACACTACAAATCTGTGCCCACGCTGGTTTGTAAATGTTATGATTTTGGTAATGGGGGTGATTAGGCTAATTTTTGGGTGTTGGAGTCGCCACTAGCTGAGTATTCTCAAAATTTTACGGTCGGCTAGAACTACAAAATACGTAAGGTTGGAGAAATCCAAAGATTCTCCTTCCTTAGATTGACTCCTAGTCTACAATTCAAGATTCTAAGGGACCTCGGTTACAAAGATGGAAGGTGTTAGGCACCCTCTCTGCCCGTACACATGTACAGTCTCTACTTTGTATGATAAAATAATCTCAAGGGATGTATGATTTGGTCAAGATAGGACTAGGCACACACATAAATTTTTGATGTGGCAAGATCTAAGATTTCAGCAAGCCATAGAGCATACATCCAACGGCGTGTCTAAAAGGTGAATATGATGATGCTTATGCAAAGAGGTAAGAAAAGTGGACTAAATCACTAGAAATTTTTGATGTGACAGGATCCAATGGACGTCAAGTCACAGAGCATACGTTTAGTAGAGATCTAGAGAAGTAGGGGGGTTGAGAAGGGAATAGATGTCATGATGAATGCTTATAGAATGGACTGATCTTTCGACTTGAATCTTGGGTAGGCTAAGACATAGATCGAACCATGATCTCATTGGGTTAGATGGGAGATCGGGATGGTTAAGGAAGTAGGGAGTGGGCTAAGGGGATAGCTAAAAAATCTGGATTTGAAGGCTTGGGAGCACCTCCTTACCCTCACTCTTTCTCTCTCACTCTCCTTCTTACTTAAGCTTCAAAATAAAGAGTTGTTGATGAAAATTGTGAAGAGGAGAGGGCTATTTATAGCCTTCTCCAATGGTCTTATGGTAATTGTGGGGCTTGGGAGGGATAAAAG
Organism: Magnolia kwangsiensis; assembly: GCA_037074715.1. NCBI lineage: Eukaryota > Viridiplantae > Streptophyta > Magnoliopsida > Magnoliales > Magnoliaceae > Magnolia > Magnolia kwangsiensis. The sequence goes on from CM073578.1 coordinate 80,608,274, forward strand.
GTGAGGTAGTAAGTTATGGTTGGTTGTGGAGAGAGGAATGCCATGTTGTACTCTCTCATTGGCCATGGGGAGTGGTAAAACGGTAAATAAGCTCGAATAGGGGGTAATTCCTGGAGAAAGATGACTTTTAGATGCTGGGATAGCTATCCACACGCGGGCGGCAACTGGCGGCACTCCGAATACCACCGACGGTAGTTAGACTATTTCTCGAGATTCGTTTGGATAGGGCTCGCGCGTGCTGGCTTTACCTGATGTGCAGGTTCGATCAGTGGCCTCTTTTTGGGGTTTTGTGGTTTGAACAGATGGGCTTAGGCTTGGGTAACGGGTTCTAATCAATGTATAGGCAGGGGCTGTGTGTGGATTGAATGGTTTAGATCCAGGGTTTTTTGGGCTTGGTTTGGAGGTTTTTGAGATTTTTTTGTCAGGGTTAGGCTTAGGCTGGGATTAGGGTTTTATTCAAGGTGTGATCATCGTTCTTGGATCATCTTAGCCTTCTCAAGATGTTAGCCTGGGTGGGGTGTCTACAGATGCCCCACTTTGACTGATGTTATGAACAACCGAAGGTCAAAGCAAGTGGACACCCGACCCTTTTGGTAAGAAGAAAAGGGTAGTGACTTGAATCCGTTGCCTGCCATTGTATCATTGTCAGTCGATTGTTTGGAAAAGAGATGACTTACACATATCATGAGGGTTGAGGAAAATGTTGTGATTATCCCCTGTGCATTTGTCGTGGCTTTACGGGTCACAATCACAACCCTTTCACATCAGATTGTTGATAGCATTGGAGAGTAAGTCTGAAAAGTAAGGGCCCCTACGCATTCTTCAGGGCTTTACGAGGATTCTTGTACTATTTGGTCTGTCATTCCTTTACTACATAATCACCTTAGGAATATTTGGTCTGTTTGATTATCAAAGTGGTTAGCTGCTCTGCATGGTGCGGCCTTACAGGGAACTCACTACTATGACTTGGACTCAATCAAATTTTTCGAACATCCCAGACTAGGTATGTGCAGGTAATCTTTTACCATGTAATCTACTGATTTTGATACTTTGGTTACAATGGATTGTTGTCACTTTGAGTTTAATTATTCTTTCCAGAGATGGATCCAATCATTTCTACTAGCATCCGTATGACTGTCCAGATATAGAGATTAGGCCAATCGTACATGTATCATGTACGGATTCGATCATCCTTCGGAAAAATTGAAAGAGATCGAATCTTATTTAGCTGTTTGCACTAACTGCAACTTAAGAATATGGAAGATTCCTCAGTGTACTGTGAGTCGTATGTGTTTTCTAAAAAAAAAATTATTTGGAAATTATCCTCTTTGGAGTTAGACTCCTTAGGGATTTTATTTAAAAATAACTTTAAATTTTTTGAAAAATATCCATTTGATCTTGCGAGTGGGCGTCATCGTTCAGTTTTTATTTGCACAAGTTAAATAAACAGTCACGTTTCCTCCACTGATGAGTTGATGGGGCTAATAGTTTCCATATTTTTAAAAGATCCATCTGATCTCGCCGAAGGGTGTCGTCGTCCGGTTTTTATTGTAGAAAATTTAAATGGCCTCCACTAACACATGAATGGAGCTTGATGATTCAGAAGAAGTGTCCTTCTTGAGGCTATACTCCCTGGGGATTCATTCTATTTTTGACAATTTGGTAACTTTGGGATTTTCTGAAAATTTTAAAGATTTTTTGGAAATTTCTGGGATTTTTCAGAAATTTTCTGGGATTTTTTTAAAATTTATTTTTTGGAGATTTTTTAGAATTTTTTGGGATTTTTTAGAAAATTTAAGATTTTTTTAGAATTTTTTGGGATTTTTTAGCAAATTTTTGGGATTTTTTTTCAAAAATTTGAGGGATTCTTGGAATTTCATGAAAATTTTTGGATATATATATATATATATATATTTATATTTATCTTGGTTTTTATCCCTTGGTCCAAAGGGAGGACCGGTTAATGCAAAATGGACATGGGGGAAAGCACACTGCCCAATGTGCCAGCCGGTCGGCGGTGACAGTCCACTGCCACTAGCTGTAGTCCGGCTACCCCCGGTCCTCCAAACGGACCGTTGGTCCATGGTGTGCATCTGTCCAGACAGTGGCCTCCTCTTCCTTATTTGAAATTGACCCACGGGCATCCAGGGACTCCATTGTGGTCCCTGGAAGCTCCCTTGCTTGCATCTTTGTTGAATTTTAGCTTGTGCTTTCAATATTTTCTCCATTCTTCATTTGTAGGTACTCTTATTCAATGGATTCTTTATGGGTCTTGCTGGATTGTCCATTTAAAGAACTTCTAATGGGTTGGATTTCTTTCATGGATTTTGGGAGGGCCGCAATCAGGACCATTGATTTGGCTTTACTTGATCTTAACCGTTGGATCTAGCTAGATTTTATATTTTGGGCCAAGTCATTGGCTAGATTTTTTATTTTTCTTTCTTTTCCCCTCTTTTTTTTTTAATTTTTTTTTTATGATGGAGTGGGGTGTGATAAGAAAGGGGCCCCATTCTATTATTTGAAAGTGTTGTTTGTTTATTTTTTATTATATATATATATATATATATATATATATATATATATATTATATATATATATTGGGATGATCTGGACTGTTGGATGGGTGATCTGGGGCCAACTTGGATGTTGTGATGGTATAGGTTTTGATGATGGGCCATGCCTATGGACAATGAAAGATGGGATCTTTCGAGTGAACCCCACATCATAATTTTGATGTCTCCAGACGCATTTGAGTTGTGGGGATGAGAATTTTTGAAAGTGGGCCTTTGAAGTAGATCATTAAAAGTGGGCCTTAAAAAATGAACCTTGGAAAGTGGGCCTTTTGAGGTGGGCCCTTTGAAAATGGGTATGGAAATGGGCCTTTTGGAATGGGCCTTGAAAGTGGGCTTTAAAAATGGGCTTGGATGTCAGCTTAGCAGTGGGCTTGGGCCTTATGGGCTTGGACATGGGACTGGATGTGGGCCTTGGAATGGGCCTGGGGCTTATGGGCTTAGACATGGGCCTGGATGTGGGCCTGGGGATGGGCCTGGGCCTTATGGGCTTGGACATGGGTCTAGATGTGAGCCTTGGGATGGGCCTGGGCCTTATGGGCTTGGACATGGGCCTGAACGTGGGCCTTGGGATGGGCCTGGGCCTTATGGGCTTGGACATGGGCCTGAATGTGGGCCTTTTGGAATGGGAGCCCATTATTTTTTGATGGTGTGAAGGATACTTACCTATGGGCCTATTTTGTGCAGTATGCCACGTCGAGGAAGAAATGAGGCTGGTCCATCTTGCCCATTAGTTAATCGATGCTACGTACCACGAGAGGGTCATCATTTGTCTGACGTAGCTCGGGAAGGTGGTGCTCCTACGATCTTGAGAGGGTAAGGGGTCAGGACGCATTAGCCTGACTGGTTCCATGACCCTCAGCTATTATTCTTTGAAGTCTTGGAGCGTACTCCATTCGCTCACTTGTTTCGAGTTCATTTAAGCAAGACGAACATGTCCCTCCTATCTACCTTGACTGAGCGATGGCACCCGGAGACTCATACCTTCCAGTTGCCTTTTGAGGAATGGGGCATTACTCCCTATAACATATATATGCAGCTAGGTCTCCAGTATGACAGAGGATCTGTACCCTTTGAGGATGATCTTCCGGTTCCCTCTGAGGATGACTGGATGGAGTTGCTAGGGATGATGTTAGATACGACTGATTTCTCTGGTGATCGTTTTAAATTGCTTTGGCTCTCATCAAATTTCGCCCGTCGTATCCCTGAGACTGAGGACGCGGCTGTGATGAAGGCTCGGGCCCTGATTTTTTACACCATGGGAGCGATGATCTTTTGCCACGGGAATGAGCTCGTGAGCTCCTGTCTATTATCGCTCGTGGCAGATATCACTTTTCCCACGTTGTACAACTGGAATGCTGCCCTCTTGGCCCAATTGTATGAAGGCTGGACAAGGCCAGCCACTGTATCAACCGATCCCTGACTGGCTTTTACCTAGTCATCGAGGTACTCTCTTGACGTCCCTTCCGTAATGTCCTCCATGGGGATGATCTGGTGTGTCTTTTCTTATCATGGTTTTGTGCAGGTCTGCTTTTTTGATCATTTTCCCCATCTAGCACCCGCCTTGATCGATCATTCGCCTCCATTTCCTCGCATGATGCTATGGTAAAAGGATAACCGCAGCCACACGCGTTTATTTTCTGATCTTTCCTGGAGGTCAAATATCTATGCCCTTGTTCCTGATGATGTGGGTGACTTGTCTTATCCCTGTATTGCCCCTTGCTACTTTTTGCTTATCTGTCGATCCTTAACTTTTCTCCTTTCTGCAGTTCCACACTAAGCCATATCTCCTGTCGAATGTAGTGCTGATTCCAGGAGCTCAGGAGGCCTTACAGGCCTCACGATGTCGACATATTCTGGAAGACCCTCGAGTGACGAAGTGGTATCTTGGGGAAAGAATTTTTTGACAGCTGACCGGCAACCCTTTGGTCCCACTTAGTTCGCCATCTGGTCCATCTGATTGGAGATCTATGCCCGAGAGGGAGCTGACCACTACTTTGGAGGGTTTTGAAGTCAGTGCCTTCGTCGACCCGGACAGAGAGTATAACTCCTGGTGTGAGCAGTACGACATCGGTCCGATTCTACAGCCTAGCTACACTCCAGGCCGCGCCGCCCGTTTTGTTGGAGGAGGGATCCTGGGACCTCATTTCCACCGCAAGGATATAGACATCTATCTTCCTGATGACGATTAGTTCTTTGTATCATGTGACTATGTATCCTTAGTTATGTAATTCTCCTGTTTATATGAAATTTCAGTTTGTTCAATGTTACCTTCCTGGGCCTTCTTATGATCATTTTCACCATCCAATTGAGTACGTGGAGGTATGTCATTTGGTCCCAGCCCTCTGGAGTGGGCCCTGCCCAATCTTCGCTCAAAACTGGGCTGGGGCGGTAGTCCGATTACCGCCCTCTGACTTTTTCCCGTTCTGCCTGTTCTGACAGGTGCTCCAGTGATTCAGTGATGATAACCCTGACAACGGTACTCTGAGTTCTGCTAGCAGTATTCCGATTACCCCCTCCGTTCATGTTTTCTTCCAGCAAGCCCATTTTCTTCTCTGTTTATTCTCTTTATCCCTGTTCCGTTTATCCCTTTCTGTTCCAGCCGTCCGATCATCCATTTTTCTCCCTTTTTCCTTTGTCTCTTTCTTCCTTGTCCTCTTATCCTTGTCCCCCTCTTTCCCTTGTCCTTTCTTTCTTTTGTCTTTATTATGGCTGCAAACATTGGAGGGGTTGGTGGGTCCATGAATGAGGGGGATATGGGTGGTGGGTCATCTATTTATGGTGGTGAGATCCCATTTAGGGAGGCATTGATGGAGGTAGGTGGCGAGGGAGTTAATGGTATTTATGGCATGGTTCCCACCACCATTCATGGTGGATATGAGGTTGGCTCGAATGGGATGGATGGGTTTGATGGGTTTATGCCAGATGGACCACCAAGGTTCATGGGGGTTGAAATGATGAGGATGGTGTGATGTTGGTGTCAAGTGGTCCGCTTGGTGATGATGGCGCAATGATGATGGCTAATAGCTTGATTAATGGAGGGATGGATGGTGTGATGGATCAGGCCTGGAGGGGTGGCAGCGCTCATCTTAGCGGCTTCGATGGCTTGGATCTGATAGGTGATGGACTTCTCGTGGATGGTTTGGGTCAGATCTTTGGTGCAGATTTCGAGGTCGTGATAGGACAACCAGCTGATGTTAGGGCTCAGGATATAGGTCTTGTTAGCTACTGGGATACTTTAGGCATTGTAACTCCTGGGGCTTTCTCATTTCAGACTGCTCCTGATGTAGCGGTGGTGGGCGGCTCGGGTCCCTCTGTCGCAGCTTTTTAGGATACTTTGAGGGATATGATGGGCGAGGCTGGCTTTTTCCGTCATCATGAGATAGACCTATTGGATGAGGGTATGCCCATTTTTGATACCCTCTTGTTGATCCGGGGGTCCAGATCATTGAGGTTGTGCCTATCCGGACTTGTTGATTGCAGCCACGTGGCACTTGTTCTGAGCAACTACATATCTGGATTGACAGCTTGACAGAGTTTGAGCTTCTTGAGTTGGGCTCCCTTGGCTTAAGAGCGGTCCTTCATTTTCATCGAGTTTGCCTAGACTAGCGACTGTTGAGCGCAGCTTCGTATGATTGGGTGTCGTAGCTGAATCTGTTTTCCTTCAATGATCTGGAGTTAGGCCCTTCACTGGAGGAGTTTTCCCACTTATCTGGTCTTCCTTTTTTCCCGAGAGCCCTATGTTCCCTCTTCCGAGCCAATTCGTCCTTTTGATCTGATTTCTTGGTTCAGATTTCTCACTGCTCTTCCTACTACAAAGGGTGGGGCGGGTGAGCTCTCACTAGAGGTCCTGTATGATCACTGCTCCACCGCCCGCGGAGGTCCTGGGTTTGACTACCAGCTTCAGTGTCTGAATGCACTGATATTCTATGTTTTGGCCGAGCTGCCTTTCTCAGGATGGAGACAGTCATCGATGAAATTTTTCTGGATGTCTTCCGCCGTGTTTTACATCGCAAGAGTATTACTTCTATGGTGTTGGTGGAGCTCTTCTTGGGGTGGGGTTAACCAAGTGCTCTCTTGGACATACCTGTATCCTCCAAGGCTACTACTCGTTCCTTCAGGTACCCTTTGCTCTGCTTCTTTCTTTTGGTTTTGTTTTCCATTTTCAACTTGAACTTAATTTATTCCTCCCAAGTGTGGTTGTGAGAACATCTTTATATGACCCCTGTGCTTGTTTGGCCTGATTCCCACCGTGATGATGTGCTGTCGTTGTTACTTAATGGCCTTCCCCTTGGTGTTGAGGCTACTGATTCGTATCGTTGCATGCTCTCTCAGCTTCGAGGGTGGGAGATTAGCTGGGAGGCTACTTAGCTTTGTCGTTCGGTGTTGATTGGTAGTACAATTCGGACTCCTTTGCTGTTGCTAGGTCTTCGGGGGTACTGCTCTTACTATCTTGTGCGATTCCTTCGTCAGTTCAGTTTCTAGCAGGATATTCCAGAGTTCATCTTTTCTAGATTTGGACATGCTTCTCTTCCTTCAAGTTTGATTGCCTTATATAGATGAGTCTGGATTTCCTGGCTGGGATCCTTGGATGCGACGATGCTAGAGCTCGAGTCCTGGGCTCCTCCCTTGGCCACGATGCCATATCAGCGATGGGTGGCCGAGCAGTCACTTTATTGACAGGTCCCTGGTTGGCATTTGGCGGATGAGGCTATTGATCGGGACATGGTGGGCGATACTGATTTGTCCTCCTCTTGCGTTGTTATTCGTTCGAGGCATTTGAGGATCGACCCTTCATTGATCCATCCTTCTTACTCGCTACTCAAGGTCAACTGATCTCTAAGATTGTTGTCCTCCGCCATGCATGCGAGGACATGGCCCGTTGGCTGGCAATGGGGCGACAGTATGATGAGAGCATGTTCACAGTGCATCGTCTGGACAAGGATGAGATCTTCTACTTGCGCATGGAAATAGAGAGGCTTAGATAGAGATTATCGGTGTATGAGGGATAGGAATTCACTTGTGGTCCTTAGTTTTGATCAGTTACGTACTGCAGGGTTTGTTTTGATATAAAAAGTAAAAGCAGTGTATTTGTACGCAAAACTTTAATGAAATGAAAGATTTTTGTTTTGTACCAAATTTTCCAATATTCGCTTATGTTTGGATTTATGCTTTGGATGATTGGGATCACAATCTTGGGCTCAGCCCACGTTGTGTGCAATAGTATGGATTGTTTCCTTAGGGTCTTGGTTCCCTAAGAGGGTGTCCGGGATGGTATTCCGGGGATCTGGGTAGAGTTTGATTGAGTACTGATCCAGAGTTGATCTCTTCCTTGTATCTTGCTTCAATGCTCGCTACCTCGACTCCTATTTTTATTTTTTTTTAGCCCGTAGTGCCCTTTTAGGTTTTCACTATGTCCGACTCTTCCCATCATTTTTGCCCATAACATCCTTTTCAATTTTCACTATGTCCCGAGTCTTTGATCTTGCCTACCCCTTGGCAGTTGTGTTATTTTTACCCTTGGCGCCCTTTCAGGTTTTCACCAAGTCCGCTACATGTCCGTTGTTTTTACTCGAGGTGCCTTTTCATGTTTTCACCTCGCCCTTTTTGCTTGGACCTGCCTTTTCTCTTCTTTATTTTTTTTGTATTTTTTTTTTTCAGAATACTGGGAGAGACAGAGAGATTTCCTTCATAGCCAGCCAAATAGTTGCCTACCTTTCCTTGTCTTTGAGTATAATCGTAAGCTACTTTTGGTTAGTTTATTCAGGGATGTGGGATTGACTTGTTTTCTTCTTTTCCTGAGTCTTTTTCTTTGGGATTTCCCGTCCCTGCTCTTTTTTTCTTTTTCCTTTTGTTTTCTTTCTTTCCTCTTTTATTCTTTTTTCTTCTTTTTTTTTTCTCATTTTTTTTTTGTCTTTTTATGGGAGAAGTGATGGATGTTTCTGATGGGAGATGGCGAATATTTTCTTTTTGTTTATTTTTAGGTGGGAAAGTAGTGAACACAGCTTGGCAATTGTAATCATTGACAAGGTCAGGTATGGTTACCTGTGATAGATTTTCACGTTATTGGCGTTGATGGGCTCGGGAAGATCCTCTCCTCTCAGATTGGTCAGCCGAAGAGCCCCTCCTAGGAATACTTCCCGAATGATCAGTGGTCCATCCCACGAGGGTTTGAACTTTCTTTTGGGATCTGATAGGTGAAGCGGTAGACCATGTCACTGACTTTGAAAATTTTCTTGCAGGCCCTTTTGTTGTAGGCTTAGGTGATCATTCTTTGATAACATTGGGAGTGGCTTAACGCGCGCATGCACTTTTTGTCTGCCAAATACAGCTAATCATATCTCCCTTGTTACCACTTTCCCTCCTCGACTTGGCTGTCCAGCAGTATCCGCAGTGATGGGATTTCAATTTCGACTGGTAGTACTGCCTTCATCCCGTATGTAAGCTCATATGGAGTTGCACCTGTAGCGGATCGCACAGATGTTCAATAGGCCCAGAGTGCGCAAGGAAGCATTTCTAATCAATCACGATATGTCTTTACCATCTTCTCCAGTATGCGGATGATATTTTTGTTTGCAGCCTCGACCCTACAGTTCATTTGAGAACGGTAAGGGCTCGACCGATGGCGTTGAATTTTGAACTTGTCGAGAAAATCGCCCATCCTTTTATTGACGAACAGAGTTCCATTGTCAATACTAATGGCCTGAGGGACCCCATAACAGCTAATGATGTTGTTCTTCATAAACTTGACCACATGAGATGCTGCTATGGTGGTGTATGAGGCCGCCTCTATCCATTTGGTGAAGTAATCTATTGCCACCAGGATGTACTCGTGCCCATTTGAAGCTTTGGGACTGATTTTGCCGATGATGTCCAGCCCCCATACAGAGAAGGGCCACATGCCGTCAAGTTATAAAATTCGGAAGCAGGGGCATGGATCTGGTTTGCATGCTCTTGACATTTAAAGCATTTCCTAATGTGTTTACAGTAATTTGTCTCCATCGTGAGTTAATAGTAGCCAAGGCGCAAGATCTTCTTTTCCATCATGTGCCCATTCATGTGTGGGCCGCATAGTCCTTCGTGGATTTCTGACATGACCTGCATTACTTTTGTTTCATCCACACAGCGGAGAAGGACTTGGTTAAAAGATCGCTTGTACAGAATGCCCCCGGTGATGACGAACTGTACTGATAGGTGTTGGATAGTGCGTCAATCATCTTGTGTTGCTTCTTCCGGGTACTTCTGATGTTCGAGATACTCTGATGTCTGTGTACCACGGCTGGTCATTCGAAGGAGTTTCAGCTTCGTTGATCTGTAGACAGAATGCAGGCTCTTTCTGGAGCTCGACGGTGAATTCCCATTCAACAACTCCTTTTGGGATCTCTAGCATGGAGGCGAGAGTGGCCAGGGTGTCTGCGAATTGGTTCTTAGCTCGAGGCAAATGGGAGAATGTGATCTCGTCGAATTCTTCAACCAAAATTTTCAGGTAGACGTGATACGGGATCAACTTCTCATCTTTGGTCTTCCAATCACCATTTATCTGATTGATGATGAGTTGTGAGTCTCCGAAGACTCGTAACTTCTTTGCATTGAGGATTATGGCCTCTCTTAGGCGAGGGATGCAAGCCTCATACTCAGCTATGTTGTTAGTGCATTGGAATGCCAGCCTCCGGGATATGGGAATTGGGACGTCATCGGGAGAGTAAATATGGCGCCTACTCCACTCCCTTTTGAGTTTGTGACTCCATCGAAGAATAGTGTCCATTCCACTATTTTCCTGTTCTCTTCTTCTCCCTCAATCAGGAGGATGTCCTCATCAGAGAAGAAGGTCTTTAGCGGTTGATAATCAGGAAGAGATTGTGTTGCTAGATGGTCGGCCAGTGCTTGCCCCTTGATTGCCTTCTAAGTGACATAAGTGATGTCAAATTCAGAAAACTGTAATTGCCATTTTGTGATCCTGTCCGTTAGTGCTTGTTTTTTGAACAAATACTTCAATGGGTCCATGCGAGCGAGCAGAAGGACTGGATGGGAGATCATATACTTTCGTAGCCATTGTGTTGCCCAGACTAGGGCGAGGCATGTTTTCTCAAGGCCGGAGTATTTGGCTTCGTAGCTCGTGAATCGTCTGCTCAGATAGTAGATTGCTTGCACCATTCTTCCTGTGTCATCATGTTGGCCAAGAATACATCTGATTGCTTTTGCTGCGACGGAGATATATAGTAACAACGGTCGACCTGGAGTAGGTGGCATGAGCATTGGAGGTTTAGCAGGTACCTTTTAATCTTATCGAAGGCCACTTGACCATCGTCATTCCATTCCTTTGGCGAGTTCTTTCGTAGGAGCTTGAATATGGGTTCGCAGACCGGAGTGAGCTGTACGATAAATCGATTGATATACTGGATCCGCCCGAGGAAGCCCTGAATTTTTTTTTCAGTCTTGGGCGGTGGTATTTCGATGATTGCCTTGGTCTTAGTTTCATCTACATGAATACCATCTTCGCTAATAATGAAACCTAACAGCTTGCCTCCGGTCGTACCGAAGACACATTTTTACAGATTAAGTCGGAGGTTGAACTTCTCTAACCAGTCGAAGAGCTTTTTGAGGTCTTTGAAGTGTCCTTCGATCGTGCGAGACTTGAGGATCATGTCGTTCACATAGACTTTCATCTCCTTGTTTATCATGTCATGGAATAAGGTAGTCATGGCTTGCTGATATGTAGCTCCTGCGTTCTTCAGCCCGAAAGGCATAACCCGATAACAAAAAGTTTCTCAGGGTGTGATGAAAGAAGTCTTCTCTCAATCTTTAATGGCCATTTTGATTTGGTTGTAACCGAAGAACCCGTCCATAAAGGTGAAGACCTTATTTCTAGAAGTACTATCTACCAGTGTGTCGATGCGGGGCAGAGGGAAGTCGTCTTTAGGGCTTGCTTTGTTAAGGTCCCTAAAGTCAATGCACATCCTGACCTTCCTATCCTTCTTTGGAACTGGTACGATATTTGGGAGCCATTCTGGGTAGTTGGAGACTACCAAGAATCCCACATTGTATTGCTTGATGGCCCCATCACGGATCTTCAGAGCCTATTCCGGCTTCATTCTCCACAACTTTTTCTTGATGGGCTTCATGTCTGGCTTTGTTGGAAAATGGTGCACCACCAGATCTTCATCAAGTCCTGACATGTCCTCATATGAGAAGGAAAAGTTAGACAACCTCGGCTTCAAAAACTCCATCATCCTCTGCTTGTTTTTCGGGGAGAGTGATCTTCCGATGCGCACTTCTCTGGGGAGTTCCGCTGACCCTAAGTTCACAATTTCGAAATCGCCTGCTACAACATTGGCTTTTGTTTCAAACTTTTTGAGAGAATCCTTGAATTCAAGAGCTATATCATCATTTTCCTTATCAAGGGCTTCCTCCAAACCCATGAGCTCGAAGTCCAACTCTACATCGAAATCATATTAGTCGACTTCGAACTCTTGCGATGTATGTGAGGTATTTGGCAGAGTGGTTTTTGAAGGTTTTTTTTTATTGTTTTGGTATTTTGAAAACTATCTGATGTTTTATGGTTTTGAGGAATATTCGATTTTTTTTTATGTGTTTTTGGGAATATATGATGTTTTTATGTTTTAAAATTTTTTTGATTTTTTTGTATCACCAAGGGGTCCTGAACAGGATGGCATTGCAAACCATGATTGATCATGTCCTCGTTCGAGGTACCAACTGTAAGTGCTATGGTTTTATTCTCCTTTGGTTGTCAAATTTTGTAGTGTCAAAACCTTAATTTATGTCTTGTGTAGCTCATTATTATAAATGTTCAAGACATTTCTTCATTGCTCTAAGCACTGTGCTTTAAGTCAAGAATGAAGAACTACTTCAGCTACTGCAGAAGAATGCGAGTACAAACTGCTTCGAGAAATGCAAGTACTAGCTACAACAGTAGAAGTGATCTTGTTCAAGACTCAAGCCAGCATACAACACAAAGATGAATAGTTATTCTAACTTTAGAAGATCTCTTGTTTTAAGTGCTACATCATATTCAAAGATCTCAAGCTTCATTCACAAAGGTCATCTATCATTTGAAGATAAGAACTTTGAAGTTCGTATCTCACTTTAAAGGTAAGATTGACCTTAGATTGTCCTTAGGATAGGTCACTTTGGATACATAATTCAATTGAATCATTTTACATGAATATGGACTATTCTAAGACTAGTCCTGAACCTTGTTTGACTAGTCTTAGTGCGTCCACGACCAGTCCAAGAGATTCCAAGACCAGTCCTAAGTTTGTTGCAAAATTTTTAAAATTTTATTCATCCACGACCAGTCCTGGACTCTGTTTGACCGGTCATGTGAATAATGTGGACTCGTCGTATGACCAGTTCTAGTTTTATGACTTAAAGTCCATTAACCAAGCTCTAGGTCCTACGACCAGTCGTAGAATGGTTTTATCCGATCGTGCTAAAAAAATCAAAATTCCGTTCTCCTACGACCAGTCGTAGTGTCCTCAAGACCATTCGAAGGTGCGATTTCTATATCTATAAATAAATGACGAATTTCAAAGTTTGATACAACAGAATTTCAAGTAAAATCAAGGAATCACTCTGAGATAAGTCCGTGTTTATTTTAAGCTACATTGTGCTCATTTAATATTCTCTTTTGTTAGCTTTATTAATTTAATTTTGTTTCTACATTCCAATCTTAATTAAAAAGAGGAATTGTGATATTCCTTCTTCTTGAAATCGAAATCAAATAGAGCTAAGCCCAACTGGTTTAATTTAAAATCAATTAGAACCTAGAACCATTTTAAAGTGAGTATTGGACCTTGAACTTCTACATTCAATCATCTACTCCGATTGGTTCTTCTAGGCTGTTACAAAAGGAGAAATCTAGATATTTTTCATTTATTGTAAATTCCTTTAATTTTGGTTTTATTTGAGATTAAGCCAGAAAAATCTCATTGTGTTGGTTATCTGAAGAGAGCAAGAAAGCGGAGAAGTGAGGGTTTTTGGATTGTGTAAGCCCTTTTTATAAAAGACACAATTGTGAAGGTTTTGAGTGAACTTGTGAAAACCTATTTTAATAGTGAATGCTAATATCCCCTGTGTGAGGATATTAGGAGTGGAGTAGCAATCTGTGTGGCTGTTTTATAACAGTTGGTGTACACATAGGAAAACCACTATAATTCTTTATGTTTTGTGATATGTGATTTATATTTCCTATCTTTAATTATTCAGAATTGTGGGATGTATATGTGGATGTGAATGTTGTAATATTTACATTTTAAGCACAGTGGGGAATGTTGTAATAACTTAGATTTAAATTCTTGGAATTTATTTCAGTTCCTTGGTATTTATTTATTCCTCATCAATTTGAGTTTTTGATACAAGACCTTTCTAGAAATAAGGTTGTCCTACCATAACCTTTGGTTTTTGGTGTAAGGTTGTCTTTAGAACAACATTTATATCAACCTCTCAAGACTTGAATTTTGAGGTTACATTTTAATTCAGCATTGTGAATTGATTTCTTTATTTGGCTCTCTCTTTCTTTTATTCCGCTGTTACTTTTTTTTTAAAAAAAATTGGTATAGTCCTATTCACCCCCCCTCCCCCCCCCCCCCCCCCCCCCCCCCCCCCCCTCTAGGACATATAGCTTGGCCATTCCAAGTGGTATCAGAGCCTAATAACTCGTTTTAATTCTTTTTATTTGGATTTATTTCCTGAGCTAACTATCTAAGTTATATTTGAGATGTCAAATTTTGATAGCCTTTCAGTTACTAGGCCTCCACCTTTCGATAGCACCAATTATGCCTATTGGAAAGCCAGGATGAGGATCTTCCTTAAATCCATGGATGAAAGTGTGTGGCTAGCCACAATGAATAAATGGACCCCTCCTACCACTGAAGTAACTAGGATCGATGGTTCAAAATCAATGAGAGTAACACCTTATTTCTCATGGACCACACTTTAGAAAAGTGAGAGTAGTGCAAATGCTAAAGCACTAAATGCAATCACTTGCGCACTATCATCAGATGAATTCAAAAGAATTATATACTGTGATTCTGCAAACTAAGCTTGAAATATTTTAGAAATGACACACGAGGGTACATCAATTGTCAAGAAATCTAAAGTCCAAATTCTCAAACCAAATTTGAGGAAATACATATGGAAGAACATGAAATATTTATGGACTTTTACACTAGATTAAATAACATTGTAAACTCTATGTGAGGTCTTGGAGATAAAATCCCAGAAAGTAAAGTTTGTGCAAAAATATTATGCTCACTTCCTAAACGGTTTAATTCTAAGGTAACTACGATCCAGGAACTTCGTGTTACGGATACTATGAGGGTAGAAGAATTAGTTGGATCTTTATGAACCTACGAGTTAAATTTTAAATATCCAAAAGGAAAATCTATTACCCTTAAATCTTCTAAAGATGTTTCTCAAGAAAACAATTCTGATTTAAAAAATTCTGAAGACGATATGGCCCTTTTAGCAAAAAAGTTTTATAAAATTTTCAAAAGCAAAAAGAGGGTTGATTTTCAAAAAGCTAATGAGAAGAAAAGATCAAAATCTAAATCTAAGCCTTGGAAATCTTTAAAAGAAAGTCAATGTTACAACAGTTAAGAATATGGGCATTTAACAAACAAATGTTCTAAAAAGGATAAAACCAAAAAGAAGAGTATGTTGGTTACTTGAGATGAATCCTTTGATTCAGAAGATTCTGAAACTGAGTCGGGTAATGAAGTTAAAGCCCCTATGACTCTAGCCAAATTTTTAGATAATGATTCAACAAGTGAAGAAAATCTAAACAATGAATATGAAAATGAAGATGATCTTAAGATGCTTATAACGCCTTATACAAGGAAAGTTGTAAAATTGTTGTTAAACTTATACTTCAAAAAGAAATATTTAAAAAATCTTAGAGAAAATTTTGAATTCCTTGTTTTAGAAAAATCTCATATTTCAGACTGTTTTGAAAAATGAAAATGTGATTTGGATTTTAAAAATTCTCAGATTGAAAGTCTGAAATCTGAGAATGAAAATCTTAAACTTGAAGTCTCTTCTCTTTTAAGTTTAAAGGATACATGGAAATATGACCAAGGAGATCTAAAGTTATAAAAACTTTTATCTGGATCAAGGAAATGTGGCGATCGATCTGGTTTGGGCTACAAGAAAAATGTTCCTCTTAAACATAAGAATACGTCTCCTAAGTTTGTAAAAGGAGAGACCTTGAACTCAAAAGGGAAAAGTACAAATCAAGTTTTTTCTAAAACTACTTTTCAAAAACTGAAAAACAATTATAAATATCAGAACTGAAATCCTTTAGCTGAGAAAATAGTTGATCTTCTTAAGGAGCTCTTAAAATCTAACTCAGTGGGTCACTCTAACTTTAACTACAATCAAAAGAAGACCCATTATACTCCTAAACCCAAAACTGCTATGAAATGGGTTCCTAAGGTTACTTGCTTGGTTGCCCACACTGCTTTCAAAGCTTTAAGCCATTCAAAGTGGTACCTAGATAGTGGATGCTGTAGGCATATGACAGGCGACAAGGCTTTATTCACCAATCTCAAAGATATGACTGATGGGTCAGTCACATTTGGTGATGGTAGTAACTGCAAGATTATTGGCCAAGGTACAGTTCAACTTTATAACCTTCCCTTATTCAAGAATGTTTTATATGCTGAGGGTCTAAAATACAACCTGTTAAGCATATCTCAAATATGAGATAACAATCATAGTGTGAAATTTTCCAATCAGTGTTGTGAAATTATAAATAAAAAGGGATTTGTAATATTAATTGATCGTAAAACTTCTAAAAACTGCTATATTGTAATCGATGGCAGCTCTTCTAATCAAACATGCTACATGGTCCATACCAACGAGTCAGAATTATGGCATAAATGCCTTGGACATGTACACTACTGTAATTTATACAAATTGAGCAAAAGAGAACTAATCAGAGGTCTACCTAAATTACAGAAAGTAGACAAAATATGTGGCAAATGCCAGATAGGCAAGCAAACTAGGAGCTCTCACAAGAAGGTGAACTCCAATGCCACATCAAGACCACTTGAGCTTCTCCATATGGATCTTATAGGACTTACCTGGACAGAAAGTCGAGGTAGCAAAAAATATATCTTGGTAATCGTAGATGATTTTTCCAAATTCACTTGGGTAGCTTTTTTAAGGGATATATCAGAAACCCTTGATGAAGTGAAAAGGATTATCAGACGTGTTCAAACTTAAAAAGGTTCTCAAGTCAGTAAGATCCGTAGTGATTATGGATCTAAGTTTGAGAATAGTAGTTTTGAGAAATTCTGTAGCGATCAGGGAATATCGCATGAATTCTCTGCACCCAAAACACCACAACAAAATGGAATTATATAAAGGAAAAATAGAGTGCTTCAAGAAATGGGAAATGTATTGTTAAATAGTATGAAGCTCCCTAAAAATATTTGGGCTGAAGCAGTGAATACCGCCTGCTATATTATTAACTAGGTTTATATATGTAAATCTAATAATAAAATGGCTTATGAACTATGGTTTGATAAGAAGCCTACTGTCAAATACTTTTGAGTTTTTGGTAGAAAGTGTTATATTTTACGTGACCGTAAAAATTTGAGAAAGTTTGACACTAAAAGTGATGATGGGATCTTTTTAGGATACTCTTTAAACAATCGCACATACCGCATACTAAAAAAAAGGACCGGTGTGATTTAAGAGTCCATTAATGTGGTCATTGATAATTACTTGAATACACCTGCCCCAAGTTCAGACCATGATGAAGTTCTTTTAATTGACAAACTAGATACATCATCAAATCAAAACAATTTTTAATTAAGGACTGTTTAAGTCATCCAACCACTTAGATTCTCGAAAACCCTCTCACTGGTGTGCGCACTCGTAGACAATTAGAAGTCATATGTAATTATGTGTGCTTTACATCCTAGATAGAACTGGTAAACATAAAAGAAGCTCTTTCTGACGAAAACTGGATAATTACTATGTAGGAAGAACTTAATCAATTTATTCAAAATGATGTCTGGTATCTTGTTCCTAGACCTAAAGAAAAACACATTATTGGAATAAAGTGGATATTCAAAAAAAGTCTAATGAACTTGGTAATATAATTCGAAACAAGGTAAGACTGGTTGTACAAGGATACACTCAAATTGAAGGTATTGATTACGATGAAACTTTTGCACCAGTTGCTCACCTTGAATCAATCAGACTTTTTATATCCATTACATGCTTTAGAAAAATTAAAATTTATCAAATGGATGTAAAGAGTGCCTTCTTAAATGACGATTTACATGAAGAAGTATATGTTGAACAACCTATAGGATTTGAAGACCCTAAGTTTACTGATCATGTATACCGTCTTAAAAAAGTTCTCTACGGTCTAAAAAAAGCTCCCATGGCATGGTATAAGAAATTGACTAAGTTTTTACTCTGTCATAATTTTTAAATGGGCAGTGTCGATAAGACGCTCTTTGTTAAGAAACACAATGATGATATCTTAATGGTTCAGATTTATATTGATGATATTATTTATGGATCAACTTGTACTAACATGACTGTTGAGTTTGCAGATTTAATGAAATCTAAGTTCGAAATGAGCTTGGTTGAGAAATTAAATTATTTCCTAGGGTTGCAAGTAAAAAAATAACCTGACGAAATTTTTTTTTCTCAAACCAAATATGCTCTGAACTTGATTAAAAGATTTAGATTTGAGAATGGTAAGAATTTTGATACTCCCATGATTACAACTTTAAGACTCTCAAAGGATTTTACAGGTAAAGATGTGGATCCTAAATTATATCGTAGCATAATTGGTAGTTTGCTTTATTTAACTATTAGTAGAGCTGATATTGCTTTCAGTATTGAAATTTGCACAAGATATCAGTCAATCCTAAAGAGTCACATTTAACTGCTGTTAAGCGAATTATGCGATATGTCGCAAGTTCAGTTAATTTGGGTCTCTGGTATTCATATGATACTGGTATTCAGTTGGCAAGGTATACTGATGCTGATTAGGCTGGAAATATTGATGATAGAAAATCAACCAGGTGTGGTTATTTTTATATTGGAAATTACTTGGTTTCTTGGTTTAGCAAGAAACAAAGTTCTATATCACTCTCTACTGCTAAGGATGAATACATTGCAGCTGGAAATGCATGTACTCAGCTTATTTGGATGAAACGTATGTTAAGTGATTATGGAATTACACAGGATTCAATGACTTTACATTGTGATAATTCTAGTGTCATAAATATTTCAAAAAATCCAATCCAGCATTCATGTACCAAGCACATTGACATTAAGTATCATTATATTCGTGAATTAGTGGAAGAAAAAATAATATCTTTAAACTACATTCTGACAGAGACTCAACTTGCTGACATTTTCACTAAACTACTTGACAAAAGCAGGTTTAATAAATTAAAATTTGATCTTGGTATGTGTGTTCAAAATTGATTATTCATGCATTTGTGTATCATAGTGTAAATATATTTGTATATTTATGTGTTTAAATTGTAAATTTTTATGATAATTGCATTTTTTTTGTCGGTACTCGACCAGAGTCGTGAGTGTACACGACCAGTCCTAGTACGACCGGTCGAGGATAGCTCAAGACCGGTCGTGCAGCGCGTTGGGTGTTTTTAATTTAGGGAAAATCTCATCTTCCTCATTTCTAACTTCCTCTCCAATGAGCCGACGTCCGACTAGTCGAACCAACCAACCTGATCTTCAAGGTTAGTGCATTTTATTGGTCAATCTATCAGATTCAAGTTCTATTCTCTTCTTTATCTGCATTGGAGTGCTTGATTTTAAGATTTGTGGAGATTTTGATGTTTTTCTTCTTCATTTGCTGATCTAGAAAAACCCATCTCTACTTCCTTTGAGATTTCTTATTCCTTTGTATTTCTTTGTGGCAATGGATGCTAGAGGGAAAAAGAAAATAGCCCGTGGTCCATCATCCGCTAGAACAGCTCCAATAACTCAACGTCATCTTCGTTCACCTGAAGATGATTCCTCATTTGTACGGGATTTGTGTTTGTGCAAGGTTATTGTTGAAAAAGTTGTTGATCATAACCACATTGCTCCATTTGGTATCTTTTCATTCCTCCAAGCTATAGGATGGGATAACATCTTACATTAGAGTAAGCCTGCATACCAATCTATTGTGCAGTCCATGTTTGCATGTATCTTTGAATTTTCTTCTAAAAATTTAAAGCCTAAAACAGATGCTAGAGAAGGCCCTTTTGATGTAGACCATCATCTAATATCTGGCCTTATAGAAATACCTATTAATGATGAGGGTATTCCCATTAATATTCTAACTAAAAAACCCTCAGAAATAGAAAAACGACAGCTTACTAAAGCAATATGTAGCATGATTGCGTAATGGACTCATAGAGGGAATGCGCTCCCCTCAAAGTATTTGTTACCCAGATATAGAGTTATTCACAGAATTTTTACTTCTAATCTGTATCTACAGTCTAGTAATAAAACAGAGTTAACTTCATTTATGGCTCGTGTTTTTCATTATGTTATTTCTGGTACTAAAGTTTGTCTTCCATCTTTAATTTGTCATTCCATCATTCAATTTCGTCTCCATCCAGTTCATAGTACCGTTTGCCTATCTCATGAGTGTGTTGGCTTCTCATATGTTGGTCGCTATACCTGTTGGAGAGACTCCTATCCATAATCTGATTTTTAACAACTCAAATATAAACAAAATGAAGTTGGAATTGGCTCCTGGCCAAGTGGATGGTGGTGATGGAGCTGGAGTTGGGAATGAAGAAGAAGCTGATGATATTCCTCCTGATGACATAAACATGGATGATATTTTTAATGAAATTGAGTCTGATTCTACTAATGATCCTGATTATGAACCATCTAAGTTTCATGTGCGTTTGCATGCACTTGAGGAGAAGGTAGAAAATATGAATGTTAAAGTAGAAAACATGAATATTGCCCGCGTAAGTATCTTAGGCGCTTAAGCAAGGGCATGCATCAACTTGATCCTACCATACCTCCTCCGTCTTCAGGTTTTGATTGAGTAGTTTTCTCTTTGGTTTGTAATAACCTTAAGTTTACTTTTGTTGGATTATGAACTTTAAATGGTTTACTAACTTTGGTTTGAATTATTGAAATCTTAATGCTTTGTTGAACTTTTATTTACTTCAGTCTTGACTCCTTGTTTACTCTTGTTTGTTTTTATTTTCCATTGTTTTCTTCTTCCTTTGTCATATTGTGCCAAAAAGCAGGAGATTTTATGGTTTGGATTGTGAGTAGTAGCATTGCATTGCAAGAAAGTATTGTTTTAATATATATGCTACTCAGGGGCAGTAAGGAGGTGAATGTGAAATGTTTTTCCTACTTCATCTTGATGTGTGTTTGTTGATGCATCTGGTGCATGACAAACTAGTGCATGATTCTTTAACAAGACTATAACTGGTTTCCTTTTATAACCTGTGCATAATTCTTTGTATTCATATTGGTTATATTGTTAATGAGTGTTTTGTCATAAATTTGACAAAGGGGTAGATTGTAAGTGCTATAGTTATATGCTCCTTTGGTTGTCAAATTTTATGGTGCCAAAACCTTAATTTATGTCTTGTGCAGCTCATTATTATAAATGTTCAAGACATTGCTTCATCGCTCTAAGCATCGTGCTTCAAGTCAAGAACGAAGAACTACTTTAGCTGTTACAGAAGAATGCGAGTACAAACGGCTTCGAGAAATGCAAGTACTAGCTACAACAGTAGAAGTGATCTTGTTCAAGACTCAAGCTAGCATATAACATAAAGATGAATTGTTATTCAAACTTTAGAAGATCTCTTGTTTCAAGTGTTATATCATGCTTAAAGATCTCAAGCTTCATTTACAAAGGTCATCTACCATTTGAAGATAAGAAGTTCGAAGTTCGTATCTCACTTTAAAGGTAAGATTGACCTTAGATTGTCCTTAGTATAGGTCACTTTGGATACATAATTCAATTGAATCATTTTACATGGAATTAGACTGTTTTAAGACTAGTCCTGAACCTTATTCGACTAGTCCTAGTACATCCATGACTAGTCTAAGAGATTCCAAGACCACTCCTAAGTTTGTTGTAATTTTTAGAAAATTTCTGTTCATCTACAACTAGTCCTAGACTTTGTTCGACCGGTCATGTGAACAGTGTTGACTCATCTTACTACCAATCCTGGTTCTACAACTCAAAGTCCAGTAACTAAACTCTGGGTCCTATGACCAGTCGTGAGAATGCTACGACCAGTCGTAGACACCTTACGACCAGTCGTGGAACGGTTTTATCCGATCACGCTAAAAAATTTAAAAATCCATTCTCCTACGACCAGTCGTGGTGTCCTCAAGACCAGTTGAAGGTGTGATTTCTGCAACTATAAATAGATGACGAATTTTAGAGTTTGATAGAACAAAATTTTAAGTAAAATCAAGGGATCACTTTGAGATAAGTCTGTGTTTATTTTAAGCTACATTGTGCTCATTTAATATTCTCTTTTGTTAGCTTTATTAATTTGATTTTGTTTCTACATTTCAATCTTAATTGAAAGAAGGAATTGTGATATTCCTTCTTCTTGGAATCAAAATTAAATAGAGTTAAGCCCAACTGGTTTAATTTAAAATTAATTAGAACCTATAACCATTTTAAAGTGAGTATTGGACCTTGAACTTCTACATTCAATCATCTACTCCGATTGGCTCTTCTAGGCTACTACAATAGGAGAAATGCAGGTATTTTACATTTATTGTAAATTTCTTTCATTTTGGTTTTATTTGAGATTAAACCAGTAAAATCTCGTTGTGTTGGTTATCTGAAGAGAGCCAGAAAACTCGAAAGTGAGGGGTTTTGGATTGTGTAAGCCCTTTTTATAAAAGACATAATTGTGAAGGTTTTGGGTGAACCTGTGAAAACCTATTTTGATAGTGAATGTTAATATCCCCTGTGTGAGGATATTAGGAGTGGAGTAGTAATCTGTGTGGTTGTTTTATAACAGTTGGTGTACACACAGGAAAACTACTATAATTCTTTGTGTTTCGTGGATGTGTGATTTATATTTCTTATCTTTAATTATTCAGAATTGTAGGATGTATATCTGAATGTGAATGTTGTAATATTTACATTTTAAGCACAGTGGGGAATGTTGTAATAACTTAGATTTAAATTCCTGTAATTTATTTCAGTTCCTTGCTATTTATTTATTCCTCATCAGTTTGAGTTTTTGATATAAAGACCTTTCTAGAAATAAGGTTGTCTCACCATAAACTCTGGTTTTTGGTGTAAGGTTGTCCTTAGAATAACATTTGTATCAACCTCTCAAGACTTGAATTTTGAGGTTGCATTTTAATTCAGCATTGTGAATTGATTTCTTTATTTGGCTATCTTTCTTTCTTTTATTCCGCTGTTAATTTTTATTTTGCATAGTCCTATTCACCCCACCCCCCCCCCCCCCCCCCCCCCCCCCCCTCTAGGACATATAGCTTGGCCATTTCATCAACTGCTATTTACATTCACATTTTTTTTAGCGACTGACATCCGTGACTGGCCTGCCGATTAATTCGATCGTTAGGGGGATGACTGACCAATTTTGTTCTTTCCCCCTTTCAATCTAGCCATTCTTACCTATTTATTTTTGTGGGCCATTATTCTAATGACCGTGATGTCTGTTGGGCTGTGTTCAAAGTTGGAATTTGATTCGATCTCTTCACCCAGGAGTTGGAGTTCTTCTGGTTCCTTGGATTTCTCTTGTGATGGGACCTTGACATCTGTTCAGTGAAGGGCAAGCCACTTCCCCTTTTTCAATCTAGTGGATGGGCTGCTTTTGCCCTTGTGTTGGTGAGCTAGTGGCGGGGATGTGTCCCCTTGACTATGTATGGAAATGGGTGTCTCCCCTATATCTCTTGTAAGGGGTACTCCCGGCTCTGGGTCCTCTATAGGTGGACATGTTTCCATGCCCTTAGCCTTGTGTGATGGGTCTAGGGGTTCTACCCCTTACGTCGGATGTACTTTTGATGCCTTGAGAATTTTATCCTACCTTATTGGTGGCCAGTCGGACTTTAGGTTGGAATATTTAGAGAGTTTGTGCTGCTGGACATTGTCCTCAAGGGGAATCATCGGGTCTCCACAAACTGTCCTAGCTTTGATAAACTTGATGGGTGTGCACCTGAAAGGTTGCCCCTTTTTGGCCCTTTCAACTTGACCTTACGGTGTTGGTTGATATCCCAGCCCCTATCTCTGCACGTTGACACGTGCTAGCTTCACTACTATTCCTTTCTCATGGAACTCAGTACGGTAATTCCAGATTAGTCGTTCAGCAGGGGGAATGTCATGTTCAACAGTGACAGGGCGAGGATTAGTGATTGAGTTTACAACATCGAACTTGAAACTATGATATGATACATCACCCTCTGTGTGTTGGATGTTAATCACAGGAATGTCAGTTTCTAGGATATTAACTGTCACCGGCAGGACAGTTTCTGGTTCGGCCAACACTACGATAATTCGATTTCCTGAAGTGAATTTAACCTTTTGATGGAGGGTGGATGGGATAGCCCTAACAGCATGGAGCCATGGCTGCCCCAACAGAAGGTTAAATGAGGCAGGGATGTCAATGACCTGAAACATGACAAGGGTTATGTCTGGCCTGATTTGTAGCTCAATGTCGATTTTTTCCTAAACCTATCTTCAGGAATTATCGAAAGCTCTGACGCTCATGGTGCTAGGCCTGAAAAAAGATGGTTCTATCCCCAACCATTTGACAGCCTTAGCGGACAAATGTTGAGACTGGATCCATTGTCAATGAGCACAAGTGGGATCTTAAAATTCTTGTGGAGGGCTACTATGTTTAGTGAGCTCCTGTGCTTACGACCCTTAGGTGGTAACTCATCATCGAAGAAAGTAATGGCTTGTGGCGTGATGAGCTGTCTAATCATACTTGCCACCATTTTGGGGGGTATGTCAGGGGAGATATGTGCCTCATTCAGTATTTTTACAAAGATCACTCGATGCGATCTTGGTGTACATAAGAGTTCCTAGATGGATATTTGTACGGGGATGTATTTGAGTTGGGTTGCTATGTTATAAGCAGCATCAATTTTGCAGGTGGTTCTTAAAAAAGTTCTCCGATTTTCTTTGGGTTCTGATTATCTTTCCTAAAATATCTCCCATTGTTGCCCACCTTCGCGCATTTGGGGTAATGCCATGGGAATGCCTTTGGGTTGTAGGATGGAACCGTCTTTCCTTTTAGGTATATTAGTGGTTCCTGAGGCTGTGGGATTATGACTGGAATAGTTTGTGGTAGACTTGGTGATTTCTCTTAAGGTGCCACCGAGTTTTGACGAGATTTTCCATTGGGGTTTTCATCTCCA
Organism: Magnolia kwangsiensis; assembly: GCA_037074715.1. NCBI lineage: Eukaryota > Viridiplantae > Streptophyta > Magnoliopsida > Magnoliales > Magnoliaceae > Magnolia > Magnolia kwangsiensis. Next base: position 80,633,242 of record CM073578.1, read on the forward strand.
TTTGATGTGTGAGAGAGGCCCTCTGGGCATGCGCCGGTTGGTGAGGCATCAGGAATTTTAGAACTTGGACTGGGGGTGCCCCTTGCAAAGTTAGCGAGGTACACCTATTAGGAGGATGACAAGTTCAGAATTTGACCTTTTTGGATGTACAGGTGCTAAGTGCGCCCCTTGGGGGACAGGACACTGCAAGTGTGACCTGTTAGGTGCGGCTTCGAGGGTCACGCGAGGCTGCACTTGTAATACCCTGAAAATCGGGGGTCGTGTATAAACTCAACTCCCGAGTTCCAGACCGTCACTTATGTAACAAAAATAATTATGATTCAATGTTGTCTGAGTTAAAGCATTCACATGAGTAAAAGTATACCAAAACTGCAATTCATACTCCAGATCCAGTGATAAAAGCAAGCGGAAGACTAAAGAATATATATATCACTGTATGGAAAAACAAAGTAGATCTCGACTGTCACTAAAGTATGAATACATCACTGAGTCTCATATACATGTAAAGAAACAAAATCAAATGTCTAAAATAGTCCCACTGAGGAGTCCCGTCAACCTAGGTCACCTAAGCAAAGCCGTCATGGAACTGCATGTATGAGAACTCGTCCTGGTCCTCATCGTAGTCCGGCTCCACCTCCTGGATCACTGCCTCACCTGCATGTAAGACAGGGTCTGGTGGGTGTTACAAACACCATCCCGTAACGTGGGAGTGAGTGATCAACTCAGTGGAATCATAGAGCAAAGATTAGCATGTTCTCAAATCAATCATGCGATAATAGTAAAGCAGTAAATTAGACAATCCTAATATTGTTGTTAATGCAATATGACATGACATGATGGATGCCCTTACCGACGTTCTCCCTCATATGGCACCATCTTCGTCCGCGGCATGCGTGCATCCCGCTCAGTGCTCCACATCTTCCAGGCACATGCAATGTAATGGTGATATGATTGCCGAGTTGTTATTAGTCCATTCAAAAAGCAGGATTGGGAAACTAAGGTACTTCCCTTATATCAATCCCAACACAGATCCTGTCTAGGGTCCTCACTCCTAGTAATCTCATACGATGTATATTTTGTAGGTCGCTGCAAGGGCTGCCAGGGCTGTTGCTCACACTCGTTGCACCGCTCCTCCATCACCTTATCAATACAGGCCTACTGTACTCTCACTGCTACTGAAGGGTCGTCGCCTCCCGTAGACTCAGAATACACTAGCGGTCACTACAAAGGACTCGTCGCCTGATCAGTGTAGGCTGACAGCAAGAATATAGTGTCCTATACCACCATAATCTGCTCACGAGACTAGGTGCTCACTGGTCACTACGGGGAGGTTTGTGGCCCAAGCGTAGGCCGACAGCTCGAACACGGTGTCCCATACCACCATGCCCGGCTCATGAGTCTTCGTGGATCAAGGTATCATGGTTAACAGGGTTTACAATGGTAAGTTTAGTACCCTAGGTTCAAGCAGTTATGACTCATACAGGGTGAACATACAACGGCCAGTCGGGTTACTTGACGGGCTCGACTAGCACGATCGCATCTCAAGTCGAACGACATGAAGTGCATAAAACACTTCGTGTGGCCTAACCACTGCCGTCAACTCCAGAACACGGCTCGCGTTCATCGACGCGTCGTTCATGGCCAAGATAAGCCAACCACGAATTCGCTCGGTTACCGACTGCCTGGACTAAGTATAGTCCCAAACAATTATGGAAACACATCAGCAATTATATGAGAGTATTAGAAATGAAATACAACCATGTGAGCATGTTAACACATGTTATAACATACAACTTAAGCAAATCTTCAAGCACCTGCATTTCATACATATAATGAAATCATGCATATAGCTAACATGTAGGAAATCATTTACATCAGCATATTAATTGAGAAATCAATCTCAAACTAAATCATAACACCATTTAATTCAATACATACTAATACAAGCATTTATATAAACACTTACACTACACACTTAAGTCTACATATAGTATGTCGACTCAAAGTGCGCATTTTGGCAAATCTCTTCGCCAAACTAATTATGCACGTATTCCTAACATTCTAATGCGACAATAAGCCATGTCAATCACATCAGTAAAATATGAATGAAAACAGTACTTCCTACAAATGACTAAAATGCCCTAAATCTCATATTCTTCGTTGGTTTACGAAACAGGAAATGGACAGCATGTTGTACATGTCAAACGGCGTTGCCGTCGATAATCTACTATTAAACGACATTGAAAGCTTTGAAATCAGTCAATCAAAGCGTCTAAAATCTGCACCTTTTCCCTTATAGGTGAAGTGATTCGAACGGAGCGTATACGCTTCGTATACGGCGAATAGAGAACCTAATACACAAGTTCTATCAGCTAACATGCTATGAATCCAAGGGAACCTCAAATCAGCAACTTCTAGTGTATTTTCTTACCTGAAAATGTGAAGAAATCACCGGCCAAGTGATCGGAGCATGTTGCTAAAGCACGTGTAACAGGTAGCACGACAGCAGAAAAATTCTCTCCTACTCTCTCTCATAAACTCTAACAACCGACAGCACGACAGCACGACAACAGGTAGCATGTGTAACGGGCGGTTCTAACGGTCTAAGATAGTAGGTATCGGACTTTCGACGCACGTTCTAGATCCAATACAAAGTTTCAAAGTGGTCCAGAGAACAAACCTGCTTAGAGTTTGATCCGAGATTTTAGAGTATTATAGAGTCATTGGTTCTACTCGATTTGGGTCTTGTAGAACGTATTTAAAGTGATCAGGGACTATTTCCCAGCTACTCTAGCGTTGCACTAGCTAACTTACACTTATTTTCTAAAGGAATTAATCCTACGCGATTTCTGATCGAGTTGGTACTCGAGTCTAAGTATGGATTTTTCCAAGGCGTTATAATCTACCCCCCTTAACAAATAATTTCATCCTCGAAATTTTTACCTTTTCATACTCCTCGAGAAGCTGTGGGTAGTTCTTTTTTATCTCGGCTTCTGTCTCCCAGGTAGCCTCTTCCTCAGAGTGATGCGTCCACAATACCTTCACAAGGGGAATCACCTTGCTATGCAGTACCTGCTCCTTCTTATTTAGGATACGCGTCGGTCGCAGGATATATGTAACATCCTCTCCTAACTGCACCTGCTCTCATCTGATGATATGTGAAGGATTAGAAACGTATTTCTTCAGCATAGAAACATGAAATACGTTGTGAACGCTCGCGAGAGGCATGGGTAAAGCCAATCGGTAAGCCACTGCTCCCACACGATCGAGGATCTGGAATGGACCAATGAATCGCGGTGCTAGTTTCCCCTTCTTTCCGAACCGAAGGACTCCCTTCATAGGGGAAACTCGGAAGAATACATGATCCCCAACTGTGAAATCTAGCGGCCGTCGTCTCGTATCGGCATAACTCTTCTATCTGCTCTGCGCTGTGAGAAGCCGACATATAATAATATCAATCTTCTCTGACGTCGTCTGCACTAACTCTAGGCCAATCAAGCTATGCTCACCGACCTCTGCTCAGCAATGCGGTGCGCGACAAGGTCTCCCATACAACGCCTCGTAAGGTGCCATACCGATACTCGCCTGAAAACTGTTGTTGTACGCAAACTCCGCATGGGTAAGACAATCATCCCAACTATCCTTGAAGTCCAATACTCAAGCTCGCAACATATCCTCTAAGATCTGGTTCACCCACTCTATCTGTCCGTCTGTCTATGGGTGGAAGGCGGTACTGAACTTCAACTTCACACCCATAGCCTCCTGAATGTGAGTCCAGAAAATAGAAGTGAACAGCGTGTCTCTGTTCGACACGATCTCCAACGAAAATCCATGCAGACGCACGATCTCTCTGATGTACAGTCTAGCCAGCTCGTCTGAAGAGTTCGTAACTCTAATCGGTAGGAAGTGCGCCGACTTCGTCAAACGGTCGACGATCACCCAAATGGAATCATGTCCCTTCCTCATCTTCGGGAGCCCTGAAATGAAGTCCATGGAAATGAAATTCCACTTCCACTCTGCGATCGGCATAGGCTGCAAAAGTCCAGGTGGGCGGTGATGCTCTGCCTTCACCTGCTGACAAGTGAGACAACGGGACAGAACTCAGCTATGTGGGTCTTCATACCTTCCCACCAATAAGTCCTCTTCACGTCACAATACATCTTCGTACTGCCTAGATGCATCGCGAGTCTGGTACAATGCGCAGCCTTGAGAATCTCTCGTCTCAAGTCAGGGACATCTGGGACGCATAGGCGGCCACGATAACGTAAGCCCCCATCCATGCCAACTCGCCACTCGACGTCCGCATCATCACTGGCCTGCTCTCGAAGCTCAGTCAGATGCGCATCATCCATCTGCACCTCAATGACCCGGTCATCGATCTGAGATCGCACCTGCACATGTGCGATGAACTCATACGGCTCCTCTACGGTGAGTTTCTGCTCAAAGTCTCGCAAAAACTCAACCATATCCCACTCAGCAACCATCAGTGGAGCCGCAAACTCTATAGCCTTCTTGCGGCTCAACGAGTTAGCCACAAGGTTCGCCTTCCCAGGATGGTAAGAGACTTCGAACTTGAAGTCCTTCAACGTCTCCATCCATCGCCGCTGCCTCATATTCAAGTCTCACTGCGTGAATATGTACTTGAGGCTCTTGTGGTCGCAAAAGAGCTCGAACTCCTCTCCATAAAGGTAATGTCTCTAGAGTCTCAGTGCGAATATGACAGCTGCCAACTCTAGGTCATGTGTAGGGTAATTCTCCTCGTGCTTCCTTAATTGTCTCGAGGCATACGAAATTACCCTGTCCCTCTGCATAAGGACACAACCTAGACAAACGCTAGACGCGTCAGTGTATATAGTGTATCCAACCCCTTGCTCTGGCAATACTAGCACAGGGGCGGACGTAAGTCTGTCCTTCAGCTCCTAAAAAGCTGACTCCGCCTTATCATTCTAGGCGAATTTCATGTCCTTTCGTGTCAACTGAGACAAGGGTCTCGCGATCTTCGAGAAATCCTGAATGAAGCGCCAATAGTAGCCAGCGAGACCCAAGAAACTCCTCACCTCAGTGACAGAACCAGGCTGCTCCCAGTCCTGAACTGCAGCTACCTTAGACAGGTCAACTGCCATGCCATCCTTGGACACCACGTGTCCCAGGAACTTCACTTCCTGCTTTCAGAAGTCGCACTTCTTATACTGTGAGAACAACTGATGCTGTCTGAGCATATCCAGGACCAAGCGCAAGTGCTCCTCATCCTCCTCTCGACTCCTGGAGTACACCAAAATGTCGTCAATGAATACAACGACGAATCGATAGAGAAAAGGACGAAATACCCGGTTCATCAGATCCATGAACACGGCTGGTGCGTTCGTGAGACCGAACGACATCACAAGGAACTCGTAGTGGCCAAAGTTGGTCCTGAATGCTGTCTTCTGCACGTCCTCATCCCTGACGCGCAACTGATGATATCCTGACTGAAGATCAATCTTCTAAAAGTACTGCGCTCCTCTCAACTGATCAAACAAGTCATCGATCCTAGGTAAAGGGTACTTGTTCTTCACAGTGATCTGGTTCAGCATGCGATAATCAATACACAATCGCATCGAACCATCCTTCTTCCTCACGAACAGAACTGGTGCTCCCCAAGGAGACACACTAGGCCATATAAGGCCAAGCTCCAACAGACCATCAATCTCGTCCTCAACTCCTCCATCTCACACGGTGCCATGCGATCGTCGACGGTGAGACGGGCGTGGAACCAGGAACCAGATCGATAGTGAAATCAATCTCTCGTCTAGGCGGAAAACCAGGGATCTTCCTGAACAGATCCCTAAATTCGCAAACGACTAGCGTATGCTCAAGTATCTGGACACCAGCGTCTCGCAGTAAAGTAGCGTAGCTAAGTATGCGGAATGAGAGATTTACCCGCACTGAAAATGTAAAAGAAGCGCCCTCTGGCTCATACGCAGTCACTATACGAGTCTCGCAGTTAATCTCAGCCCTCGCTGCATTCAACCAGTCCATGCCAAGAATGTTGTCGAGATAAACAAGAGAGGGGTCGACGACGAGATATAGGGCCATCGTCTTGCCCCCCAGATCCACCAAATAGCCCTCACACATCTGGGTGACATCTATAAAGGACCCGTGGGCTGTATAAACTCGCACCCCATCCATAGTAATAGTCTGTAACCCAATGCGTCTGACTATAGCACGTGATATCAATGAAATCGTGGATCCAGTGTCCACCATCATGATAATAGGAATACCTCCAATATGGGTAGTGACCTCAAAGGTCGAATGCTGAGAAGTCTCCATCGCAGCTGCCTCAGCTGTCAATGCATGCACCTGTGCCTGCTGTGGCCGGTTCAGCCGCTATGCCGTGGGCCGTAGAGGCTGCCTGATCTACGATATCGGAGGTCTGAAGGAAGGGTGCGCAGGAGCCAACTGTATAGGCGGTGCTGATATCTCCTGTGGACGTGTACGGTCGATCTTCTGCAGCGGCGAGAACCCACTGTCCCGCATCTGAGCAAAACAACTCTGCGCCCAATGGCCCGATCTCCCACAGTATGTACATGATAACTCGGGGCACCGAAACAGTGGTACTAGCGCTGTAACCCGAGTAGGAGGGTCGGCGCGAGGCCTCTTGCCTGAAAAGGGCCTGTCCAGCAACTCTGGTCATGGCCTAGGAGCAACAGGGCCACGAGATCGGGTAAGTCGATCCACATCCTGCTCTGCCCGCATAGACATGTGAATCAGATTCGTATAAGAAGGAATGCTCACGTAACACATCTTCAACCGAATATCCGGTCGCAAACCCTCTAAAAAGCGTCGTATGCGCATCTGCTCATCTGCCAAAATAGTCAGGACGTATCTGCCCAACTCGGTGAACCGATGCTCATACTCAGTGACTGTCATGCCTCCCTGTCTGAGGCGCAGGAACTCATTCTCCAGGTCATGCCTGTACGTCTGGGGATAGTATTTCTCGTGGAAGAGGAACTCGAACGCTACCCAGGTCCATATATAATCGTGGCAATGGTCCGCAATACACTGTCCCACCACAAGCTGGCCTCTCGCTCGAACAAGAACGTAGCCAACTCGACCTGCTCAGCCTCTGTACAATGTAGCATCCGCAGTATCTTTGACACACGGTCGAGCCAATACTCGGCCCCCTCGGGTCTATGAGAACTCATAAAAGTGGGAGGCCGTAACGCTGGAATCGCTCTAACAAGTCCCGTGTGTCTGCGGCATTCCCCGCAGGGTAAACAGGTGGTACAGGATGAGTCATGCCCTCATCCTGAGCATATGTATCAGCATCCTCAGCTGGATGCGCAGGTGGTGCAGGTGGAGGCACACTCCCACCCTTGGCTAGTGTCCCCACGATAGTAGTCAGGAGCTGCTGCTGCTGCTGCATCATGGCCATCATCTGCTCAAATCTGTCTGGAGGTGGAGCAGGCTGTGGCGTGTACTGCATCGAAGAAGACGTGCGGTACGGATCTCTGACAGGTGGTGTGAACGGCGGTGGTCCAACTATAGGACCAGCAGTAGGCTGAGACGTACGTACTGTCTTAGGAATCGGGCCCATAGCAGGGTCCGCATGTGCATCAGACTGTGAAGGAGCCTGATCCATAGGCTCACTCAATGTAAGCCGAGCTGTGCTCCGTGTAACCTTCGGCGGCATTCCCTATATTCAAAATAGGGCGCAACCTTGTCAGTCTCAATAGCACGACACACCGCAATCATTCACACAAAGAGTCAAAGGCATTCCATGCATTTCATTTAATCAAAATTGTCACAATACAAGGGATATGTCCTTACAAGCATCATGACGAGAAATAAATGGGAACTAAGACAGTTAAAATTACAACAGCAACATAAGCAAACTACTAGCCTTAACAGGCTTACACAACTTAAAGTAGGAAATGACTAACTACTAACAACAACATCAAAGATCATCACTAGTCTGAGTCGGGTGATGGAGGAGGAGCACCCTTATCTTGCAAGCAGCACAGGATCGCCTTCAAGGTGTGAGTCACCTTGCCGAATTTCCTCTTCGTAACGGCCTTGGTATCCTCGACTTCAGCTCGAAGTTCTTGAACTTTCCTTCGCAAGGTGACCTGGCTCTCCTCAATTTGGGCAATGCGATCATCGCCAGTAGCCTGAGAAAAAGGAGGAGGGCTCTCATCTGTATCCTGAGCCTCCTCTTCTACCTCTTCCTGGACTTCTTCCTCAACTTCTGCTCTAGGTTCTCCTTTACTTGAATTCTCTTCATCATCAAAGTCATCCTCGCTATCCTCCTTAAGCTGAGTCTCACGATACTGAGACTCGATCTTCATCTTGACCATAGTAGACTCATCAATGCTGTGAATCGGAACTAGCAACTCCGGCCCAAGTCTGTAAGCAAACTCAAGCGCGATCTTACATATAAATCGGCCAAAAGGAAGCGACTCAGACGTTCTTCTTGATTTCGCTATGAGGATAATCTGTCGCAAGATAAAAGTGGCCATACACACATTCTCTCCCTGGGCCACCAGATATAAGAAATCAACTATAAGGCGTGTACACTCAATGCGATTTGTCGACCTGAGATACACGTTGAACGTGCAAATGTGGTGCAGCAGGCACAAATCATCAGACATATGAGACGCCTTGAGGCTATTATTAGACTGCCATGGAACCAGTTTACCACATAAAAACCTGGTACGATGATCTCGTTCACGTCTACTCCTCAAATTCTTCGCACTAGGATGAACATCACCAAGAGGCACGTTCAGAAGTCGCGTAATCAACCGAACATCGATCGTAGCCATCCGGTCTCTACCAAAAAGAATTTTGAACTGCAATGGCTCCAGTGTAGGATTCTGGATACGCGCGTAGAAGGCACAAACGGTGCTCACATTAGCACGAGCACGAGCTTCAAAGATCGGACCCCAATGCGAAGCTTCAATGCGCTCGAACAACAGAAATTTACCGAATAGTCGTCCTTCCACGTCCGCCTCAAACAACACCTTACAGTCAGTGTATTCGTCGTGAGGCATCTCTACTAAAATCACCCGCCCAAGTTGAGTATGGGGATCCAAATCCCGCTTTGTATGGTACTCTCGGGCTGTGGTTGGACTTGCGGTGGCGCTTGAGCTAGCGGCACCACCCTGCGGTCTTCTTGATTGAGCAGGGTGACTAGGCCCAGCCTCGTCCGTTGCGGTCTTTCTCTTTCCCATCAAAGAGAGGATGGAGGAGAGTGACAAAAGACCCAAAATGGCTTCAATAAAAGCCATGAAAAATGGGGAAAATGCAAAGAAATGGCTATCCAAACTGGAAAAGGGAGATCTAGGCGTTGTAGAGGGATGCTTCAAGCTCCCTTAGGATGGATTTTCAGAAAGAAAAGAGAATGAAAAAGGGGAATGGAGCACCTCACGATTTCAGCTCGATTTGGGGATTTTAAGAGCTCCAAACGATGAGATTTGTAAGAGGGAGGGCTGCAAACAGCAATGAAATAATGGAGTGGGGTCGTTTTTAGCCAAGAATGGATTTGGGAGTGGTTTGGAACCACGGTTTTGGGTTAGGGCAGCTAGAAAAAGTAAATGGAGATAGGGAAAGGGCTGTTTGTGAAGGAAGTACCTCTATTTGGGGTTTTCTATGGATGAACCCTACATGAGGGGTGTACACTACCTAAAATAGGGCGTGCGCCCAAAAATCACATCAAGTGGGCCCCACCGGACGGCGATGGCATCGCCGACCGTCCCATGATCTGGTCGGTGGGACCACATAGGTCTGGTCCCCCATGGTCCAGGTACCCCAAAAAACTATGGGCCCCACCTTGGTTCATTCTATATTGTCCTATATAGGCCCAAACATGCGTTCGGGGCTTTCCAGGGCCAATCTGTAAACCCGAATACAATCCCCTATCATGCAGTATATGATTTTGGGGTAGAAGGAGCTAATACATCCATCTATCCCATTAGTTGCTAAAAAAGCAAACTTAGAATGGTCTAATGGCCAATTTTCATAAAATTTTACTATTCACTGTAAAATTTTGTCAAAGTATGATTTTATGTCATTTTCATATTAGGATCAATGCCTAACATAAAAATAATAAGAAAGAATTGAAGAATGGAGTGGTGAGAGGAAGAATTTTGAAGATTTTAGGTGAAACGGGGTTTTTAAGCCCTAGCGATTGAATGCAGGGGTTGTGGTTGTCCCACAGCCCAAGGATTCACATTTACGGGTTTAGAATCATTCAAAGAATGTCTCAACCCACTTACCTATAACTTAGGAGCTAATCGGGTCGCCTCACGCGACCCTAGAAGCGTTACGGACTCGATCGCGCGATCGATATGAATAGACTTCGCCTATTGGCTAATCTGCGATCCTATAAGTGTTTCTAGACCCTTCTCGCACCCACCTAAGTCAAATAAAGTGACAGTACATGTCGCGTGACCATAACCCAGGCCCGGTATAATCTTATTCATGCTCTGATACCAACTTGTAACACCCTGAAAATCCGGGGTCGTGTATAAACTCAACTCCCGAGTTCCAGACCGTCACTTATGCAACAAAAATGATTATGATTCAATGTTGTCTGAGTTAAAGCATTCACATGAGTAAAAGTAAACCAAAACTGCAATTCATACTCCAAATCCAGTGATAAAAGCAAGCGGAAGACTAAAGAATATATATATCACTGTATGGAAAAATAAAGTAGTCTCGACTGTCACTAAAGTATGAATACATCACTGAGTCTCATATACATGTAAAGAAACAAAATAAAATGTCCAAAATAGTCCCACTGTGGAGTCCTGTCAACCCAGGTCACCTAAGCAAAGCCGTCGTGGAACTGCATGTATGAGAACTCGTCCTGGTCCTAATCGTAGTCCGGCTCTACCTCCTGGATCACTGCCTCACCTGCATGTAAGACAGGGTCTGGTGGGTGTTACAAACACCATCCCGTAACGTGGGAGTGAGTGATCAACTCAGTGGAATCATAGAGCAAAGATTATCATGTTCTCAAATCAATCATGCGATAATAGTAAAGCAGTAAATTAGACAATCCTAATACTGTTGTTAATGCAATATGACATGACATGATGGATGCCCTCATCGACGTTCTCCCTCATACGGCACCATCTTCGTCCGCGGCATGCGTGCATCCCGCTCAGTGCTCCACATCTTCCAGGCACATGCAATGTAATGGTGATATGATTGCCGAGTTGTTATTAGTCCATTCAAATAGCAGGATTGGGAAACTAAGGTACTTCCCTTATATCAATCCCAACACAGATCCTGTCTAGGGTCCTCACTCCTAGTAATCTCATATGATGTATATTTTGTAGGTCGTTGCAAGGGCTGTTAGGGCTGTTGCTCACACTCGTTGCACCGCTCCTCCATCACCTTATCAATACAGGCCTACTGTACTCTCACTGCTACTAAAGGGTCGTCACCTCCCGTAGACTCAGAATACGCTCGCGGTCACTACAAAGGACTCGTCGCCTGATCAGTGTAGGCCGACAGCAAGAATATAGTGTCCCATACCACCATAATCTACTCACGAGACTAGGTGCTCACTGGTCACTACGGGGAGGTTTGTGGCCCCAGCGTAGGCCGACAGCTCGAACACGGTGTCCCATACCACCATGCCCGGATCATGAGTCTTCATGGATCAAGGTACCATGGTTAACAGGGTTTACAATGGTAAGTTTAGTACCCTAGGTTCAAGCAGTTATGACTCATACAGGGTAAACATACAACGGCCAGTCGGGTTACTTGACGGGCTCGACTAGCACGATCGCATCTCAAGTCGAACGACATGAAGTGCGTAAAACACTTCGTGTGGCCTAACCACTGCCGCCAACTCCAGAACACGGCTCGCGTTCATCGACGCATCGTTCGTGGCCAAGATAAGCCAACCACGAATTCGCTCGGTTACCGACTTCCTGGACTAAGTATAGTCCCAAACAATTATGGAAACACATCAGCAATTATATGATAGTATTGGAAATGAAATACAACCATGTGAGCATGTTAACACATGTTATAACATACAACTTAAGCAAATCTTCAAGCACCTGCATTTCATACATATAATGAAATCATGCATATAGCTAACATGTTGGAAATCATTTACATCAGTATATTAATTGAGAAATCAATCTCAAACTAAATCATAACACCATTTAATTCAATACATACTAATACAAGCATTTATACAAACACTTACACTACACACTTAAGTCTACATATAGTATGTCGACTCAAAGTGCGCATTTTGGCAAATCTCTTCGCCAAATTAATCATGCACGTATTCCTAACATTCTATTGTGACAATAAGCCATGTCAATCACATCAGAAAAATATGAATGAAAACAGTACTTCCTACAAATGACTAAAATGCCCTAAATCTCATATTCTTCGTTGGTTTACGAAACAGGAAACGAACAGCATGTTGTACATGTCAAACGGCGTTGCCGTCGATAATCTACTATTAAACGACATTGAAAGCTTTGAAATCAGTCAATCAAAGCGTCTAAAATCTGTACCTTTTCCCTTATAGGTGAAGTGATACGAACGGAGCGTATACGCTTCGTCTACTGCGAATAGAGAACCTAATACACAAGTTCTATCAGCTAACATGCTATGAATCCAAGGAAACCTCAAATCAGCAACTTCTAGGGTATTTTCTTACCTGAAAATGCAGAGAAATCACCGGCCAAATGATCGGAGCGTGTTGCTAAAGCACGTGCAACAGGTAGCACGATAGCAGGAAAATCCTCTCCTACTCTCTCTCACAAACTCTCACCTTTTCTCTCTCCCAATCTAGGGTTTTTCTCAAATTCGGATGGGAGAGAAGAGTGAGGGTTTCAAGCCCTTTTATAAGCATAAAAATGCCCGGAATAGGCTCGGGAACAAAGTTTACTTGATGTTTATCTAAAGCGGGGCTGTTTCGGTCCAAAAGATCATTTCTGGTGGTCCCCTGGCCGAACACGATCGCACTTAAGTTCGTACTTGTCGGATGTTGCTCTCATCCCGTTTTCAGACCATCAGTGTTCGTAGATCGCCCGTGGCGGTCTAGTTTCAGTTCAGCGGTCACCGCACGTGGATCAGGCCTGCAAGTCTCATGATATGAAATAGAAATTTTTTCTGATCCGAGGGTTTAATTTGGCTGAATTCTGACATTCAGAACGCTTAATACTGACACGTCAAGTCGTGTGCCAGATTTGAATTTCAAATTCCAAATCTGTCCCTATTCTTACTCTCTTCAGTCCAGGCTCAATGAAATAGCCTGCGAATGTCGGTTGGACTTGATTTTCGAAATGATTGTCAAGTCCAGCTAGGCGGTTCTAACGGTCTAAGATAGTAGGTATCAGACTTTCGACGCATGGTCTAGATCCAATACATAGTTTCAAAGTGGTCCAGAGAACAAACCTGCTTAGAGTTTGATCCGAGATTTTAGAATATTATAGAGTCATTGGTTCTACTCGATTTGGGTCTTGTAGAACGTATTTAAAGTGATCAGGGACTATTTCCCAGCTACTCAAGCGTTGCGCTAGCTAACTTACACTTATTTTCTAAAGGAATTAATCCTACGCGATTTTTGGTCGAGTTGGTACTCGAGTCCAAGTACAGATTTTTCCAGGGCATTACAGAACTGTTGGTGATGCTTCAAGGAATATGAGGGGTTATGTTACTGGTGCTACTTTAAGGATTATCCGTGGCCCAGGCATTGGCGCATGTTAGTACCCCCATGTCCAATTTTCTATATCGGTCCTGATTACTTGTATGGAATGATGTAGAGAGGGGTACATGGATTGCCCTCCAATGTGGTTGACAGTAGAGGTGCTAGATGTGCTGGGTCCTGCTTGATGCGATGGCAGGAAATTTTAGAGAATGATGGCCTGAGCTGTATTGTCAGCCTATGGAGTGATCGCAATCTTCTGACTTTCGATCAAATCTTAGTCCGCATGTTTCCAAGTGAAGCAGCGGTCCGTCAAATGGCCAAGAGGTTGATGATATGCACAGTGTTGATTTTCGTTGTAACCAAGTGGCAATGGGTTAGGTGGAAGTCTTGGTTGGAGCGATGTTAGGGGTTACTTTTGCATTAACATGGTCAAAACCTGACTATATGTTTGCGTTAAAGGGGTGAACTTCCTCCCTAGCATTGCTTGTTTGTATGGGCCTGACACGTTCCCCCTAGGCTATTGAAGTTGTTGAGATGGCTATCCCTGATATCCATGTTGGTCTTACTATGGCTAGTACTGCCTGTTTGACTGTGGCTGATACCACCGATCTTGTTGTGGCTCTGATTGCGAAGCGTATTGATTGCCCTGAGTGTTAGTGATGATATTGTTAACCTCTGTGGGGCGCTGTGTGGAAGCAGTGCCGTTTCCATTCCCGTATCTTACCGGTTTCCCCTCGACTTTATTTCTTTTGACTGAGGGAGCCTAGTGTGGCCATGGGGAAATGATTCCAGCCCTGATTCCGGCCTCGACCCGTTCTCCAGCTCGGATGAGTTGGGAGAAATTTATGTAGGGATACGAGATTAGATATCTTAAAATGCTGGGATTTATGGAATGTACGATCATAGATATCTGCTCCTCGTCGTCGATGAGGTTTCTCATATGGGCTGCTATGGCCCGCCATCGTCCTACGTATGTTACTCCCATTAGGGGGAGTGAATTGGAGTCGAAATTGGCCCCCTTCATGGGTATCCGTCAGTTCTTGTCTGTGGTTCCCGTTAAGGGGAATTGTGTTGTAGCCTGATTGTTGCGATGTATTGAGTAGAGATGTATGGGAGGGTTGCTCCCGTTTGCTGGTTGTTGTTAATCTTGTGCTGACTCTTCTGAGAGAGGAAGCATAGGATTTACTTGTGAAATGAGGGAAAAAGTAAAAGGGGTTTGGGGGAGTGAACTGTTCTATAGACTAGGCTGAGTTGCCTATGTATTTGGTGTGGGACTTGGCACACCTGAATGAGAAACCTCATCAATGACGAGGAGCAGTGATGATGCTTATGCAAAGAGGTAAGAAAAATAGACTAGATTACGAGAAATTGCTGATGTGATAGGATCTGATGGACAGCAAGTCACAGAGCATACGTTTACTAGAGATCTAGAGAAGCAGAGGGGTTGAGAAGGGAATAGATGTCATGATGAATTCTTGTAGAATGGATGGATCTTCCGACTTGAATCTTGGGTAGGCTAAGACATAGAACGAACCATGATCTCACTGGGTTAGATGGGAGATCGGGATGGTTAGGGAAGTAAGGAGTGGGCTAAGGGGATAGCTAAAAAATCTAGATTTGAAGGCTTGGGAGCACCTCCTTACCCTCACTCTCTTCCTCTCTCTCTCTCTCTCTCTCTCCTTCTTACTAAGCTTAGAAATGAAGAGTTGTTGATGAAAATTTTGAAGAGGAGAGGGCTATTTATCGCCTTCTCCAATGGTCTTATGGTAATTATGGGGTTTGGGAGGGGTAAAAGGCGAGGTGGCAAGTTATGGTTGGTTGTGGAGAAAAGAATGCCATGTGGCACTCTCTCATTGGCCATGAGGAGTGGTAAAATGTTAAATAAGCTTGAATAGGGGTAATTCTTGGAGAAAGTTGACTTTTAGACGCAGAGACAGCTGTCCACATGCTGGCCATGAGTGACGACACTCTGAGTACTGCCGACGGTCGTCAGATTACCGCCGACGATAGTATCGTTAGGGAGATTTTGGGATTTTTTTGTCATTACTTCCGTGATGTTGGCGGAGCTCTTTTTGTGGTTGACCGAGTGCTCCTACCATCCTGTGCGGTTCCTTCGTCAGTTTGGTTTCTAACAGGATATTCCAGAGTTTCCTTTCTCTGGATTTGGGCATGCCCCTCTTCCTTCTGATTTGACTGCTTTGTATAGGCAAATCTGGATTTCTTGGCAGGGATCTTTAGATGCAATGATGTTGGAGTTCGAGTCTTAGGCTCCTCCCTTAGTGACATTACCATATCAGTGGTGGGTGACAGAGCAGTCACTTTATCGACAGGTCCCTGACTAGCGATTGGCGGATAAGGTTACTGATTAGGACATGGTAGGCGATACTGCTTATCTTCTTCATGCGTTAATGATTCATTTGAGGCTTTTAAGGACCGACCTTTCATCGATTCACCTTTCTTGCTAGCCACACATTATCATTTGATCTTTGAGATTGCTGTCCTCCGCCATATGTGTCAGGACATGGCTTGTCTTCTGACAGTGGGACAACGGCATGATGAGGACATTCTCGCGGAACATCGCCTGGATAGGGATTAGATCTTTTACCTGCACATGGAGATAGAGTGGCTTAGGCAAAGGTTATGGGTGTACGAGAGATAGGAGCTTACCTGTGGATCTTAGTGTTGATCACCCGCTTGTTTTGTGTTTTTTTTTTTTGAAGAAAGAGAACAATGCATTTGTAAGAAAATTTTAAAGGAATGAAAGAAAATTTTATTTGTGCCCAAATCTGCCCATGCTTTCTTATGTTTGGATTTGTGCTTTGGATGATTAGGATCAGAATCTTGGGCTCAGCCCACTTTGTATGCAATATTTTAGATTATGCTTATAGGGTCTTGATTCCCTGAGAGGGTGTCGGAGATCGCATCCCTTGATTGGAGCAGAGTTTAATAGAGTACTGATCCGAAGTTGATCTTTCCTTTGTATCTCACTGTGATGCTTGCTGTCTTGGCCTCTTCTATACCTGCACTTTTATTTTATTATTTTTTTCTATTTCTTTCTATTTTTACCCATAGCGTCCTTTCGGGTTTTCACTACGTCCAGTTCTTCCCGTTGTTTTTGCCCGTAGTGTCCTTTTGGATTTTCACTACGTCCAGCTCTTCCCGTCATTTTTGCCCGCAGTGTACTTTTAAATTTTCACTACATCTCGAGTTTTTAATCTTGCCTACCCCTTGGCAGCTGTGCTATTTTTACCCTTGGCACCCTTTCAGGTTTTTACCAAGTTCGCTACATGCTCGCTGTTTTTTCTCAAGGCGCCCTTTCAGGTTTTCATCTTGCCCTTCTTTCTTAGGCATGCCCCTCATTTTTCTTTCCTTTCTATTGTGGTGGAAGAGTCGGAGAGATTTCCTTCATAGCCAGCCAACTGGTTACCTTCCTGTCCTTGTCTCTGGGTACGATCGTAAGCTGCCTTAGCGGGGTTGTGCAAGGGTTTTGGTGATGGACTTATTTTATTCTTTCGAGTCTTCTTTTGAGATTTCCTTGTCTTTTCCTTTTTTATTCTTTTTCTTCTTCTTTATTCTTCTTCTTTTTTCCTCGTTGCTTTTGTCTTTTCTTTTTCTCTCTCTTTTTTTGGTTTCTTTTGCGGGCATTTTTGAAGGGAGATAGCGAATATTTTTCTTTCTTTTTTTTGGTTGAAAAGTAATGGACACAGCTTTGCGATCGTAATCCTTGACAAGATTAGGCCTGGTTACCCATGATAAATTTTCACGTTATCGAGGTTGATGGGCTTGGGAAGATCCTCTCCTATCAGATTGGTGAGCCGAAAAGCCCCTTATGGGAGTACTTCTCGAATGATCAACAGTCCTTCCCATGAGGGTTTGAATTTTCCTCTGAGATCTGGTAAATGTGGTGGTAAGATACGCTTCATGACCATGTCACCTACCTTGAAACTCCTTTTTTGGACCCTCTTGTTGTAGGCTCGAGCGATCCTTCTTTGATAACTTTGAGAGTGGCTTAGCACTCGCATGCACTTTTCATCTGCCAGGTGCAGTTGATCACACCTTGCTTATTGTCACTCGCCATCCTTGACTTCACTTTCTAACAATACTCAAGTGATGGGATTTCGATCTCAACTGGTAATACTGCTTCCATTCCGTATGCAAGTTCATATGGGGTTGCGCCCGTAGTAGACCGTACAGATATTCGATAGGCCTAGAGTGCATAAGGAAGCATCTCTGACCAGTTGCGATATGTTTTCACTATTTTCTCTAGTATACAAATGATAGTTTTGTTGGCTGCTTCGACCCCACCGTTCATTTGAGGACGGTAGAGGCTTGACCGATGGCGTTGGATCTTGAACTAATCGAGAAAATTGCCCATCCTTTTATTGATGGACGGAGTACCGTTGTCAGTAATAATGGCCTGAGGTACCCCATAATAGAAGATGATGTTGTTATTCATAAACATGACCACATGAGATGTTGCGATGGTGGTGTAAGATGCTGCCTCTATCCATTTGGTGAAGTAGTCTACCGCTACCAGGATATATTCATGCCTATTTGAAGCTTTAGGGTTGACCTTACCGATGATGTCAAGTCCCCATATGGAGAAGGGCCATGATGATGTCAGGTTGTAGAGTTCGGAAGCGGGTGCATGGATCTGGTTTGCATGTTCCTGACACTTGAAACATTTCTGGACGTGTTTGCAGCAATTTGTCTCCATCGTGAGCTAATAGTAGCCAAGTCGTAAGATCTTTTTTCCCATCATATGTCCATTCATATACGGGCTGCATAGTCCTTCGTGGATTTTTGATATGATGTGTGTTGCTTCTATTTCATCCATGCAGCAGAGAAGGACTTGATTAAAGGATCACTTGTAGAGGATGCCCCCGGTAATCATGAACTTTTCCGCCAACCTTTGTATGGTGCGAGGATCGGTCAGTGTTGGTTCTTCTGGGTATTTCTAATGCACGAGATATTCCTTGATGTTTGTGTACCATGGACGATCATTCGAGGGTGGCTCAGCTTCGTTGATATGTAGGCAGAATGCAGGCTCCCTCTGAAGTTCGACGGTGAGCTCCCATTCAACAATTCCCCTTGGGATTTCCAGCATTAAGGCGAGAGAGGCCAAAGCATCTGCGAATTGGTTCTTAGCTCGAGGCATGTGTGAGAATGTGAACTTGTCGAACTCTTTAACCAAATCTTCTAGGTAGACGTGATACGGGATTAGCTTCTCATCTTCGGTCTTCCAATCACCATTTATCTGATTGATGATGAGTTATGAGTTTCCCAAGACTCGTAACTTCTTTGCATTGAGGATTATGGCCTCTCTTAGCCCAGCGATGCAAGCTTTATAGTCATCTATGTTGTTAGTGCATTGGAATAATAGCCTCCAGGACATGGGAATTGTGATGTCATCGGGAGAGTAGAGTATGATGCCTACTCCACTCCCTTTTGAGTTTGCAGCCCCATTGAAGAAGAGTGTCAACTCCCCTGCTTTCTGTCTTCTTCTTCCTCGATTAGTAGGAGGATGTCCTCGTCAGGGTAGAAGGTCTTCAGTGGTTGATAATCATGCAGAGATTGTGCTGCTAAGTGATCAACCAATGCTTACCCCTTGATCACCTTCTGGGTGACATAGGTGATGTTAAATTTTGAAAGCAGTAGTTACCATTTTACGATCCTGCCTGTCAGTGTTGGCTTTTCGAACAAGTACTTCAACGGATCCATGCAAGCGAGCAGGAGGACTGGATGAGAGATCACATAATGTTATAGCCATTGAGTTTCCCAGACTAGGGCAAGACATGTCTTTTCTAAGCTAGAGTATTTGGCTTCATATCTTGTGAATCGTCTGCTTATATAGTAGATCGCTTGCTCTTTTCTTCCTGTATTGTCGTGTTGGCCAAGAACACATCCAATTGCCTCTGCTACGAAGGAGATGTATAGCAACAAAGGCCAACCTGGAGTAGGTGGCATGAGTACTGAGGAGTTAACAGGTACCTTTTGATCTTATCGAAGGCCACTTGACAGTCGTCATTCCATTCCTTTGGTGAGTTCTTCCGCGGGAGCTTGAATATGGTTTGTGACCCGATAGCAGAAAGTTCCCCATGGTGTGATGAAGGAAGTCTTTTCACGATCTTCGATGGCTATCTTGATCTAGTTGTAACTGGAGAAGCCGTCCATGAAGGAGAAGACCTTATGTCCAGCAGTATTGTCTATCAGTGTGTCTATGTGAGGCAGAGGGAATTCATCTTTAAGGATTGCTTTGTTGAGGTCCCTAAAGTCAATGCACATCCTAACTTTCCTATCCTTCTTTAGAACTGGTACAATGTTTACGAGCCATTCTAGGTAGTTGGAGACTACCAAAAATCCCACATTGTTTTGCTTGATGACTTCATCATGGACTTTTAGGGCCCATTCTGGCTTCATTCTCTGCAGCTTTTGCTTGACAAGCTTCATGTCGGGCTTTGTTGGTAGATGGTGCACTACCAGATCTTCATCGAGCCCTGGCATATCCTTGTAAGAGAAGACAAAGTTGGACAACCTTAGTTTCAGAAACTCCATCATCCTCTGCTTGTACTCTGGAGACAATGACCTTTTAATGCGCACCTCTCTGGGAGATTCTACTTACCCTAGGTTCATAATTTTGAAGTTGTCTACTACAACATTGGCCTTTATTCTGAACTTTTTGAGAGAATCCTCGAGTTCGCTAGCGGTATCATCATTTCCCTCATCCGAGGCTTTATCCAGGCCCATGAGTTCGAAATCCAACTCTAGATCGAAATCATATGAGTCGACCTCAAACTCTTGCGATGTGTGTGAGGTATTTGGCATAGTATTTTTGGAAGTTTTTTTTATCATTTTGGTATTTTGAAATTTTTTTGATGTTTTATTGTTTTGAGGGATATTTGATTTTTTTTTGTGTGTTTTTTAGAATATGTGATGTTTTTGTGTTTCAAAAATTTTCTGATTTTTTTGTGTCGCTAGAGGGTCCCAAATAGGACGGTGTTGTGAACCAAGATTGATCCTGTCCTAATTCGGGGTACCAAATGCTATTTATATTGGCCTTTTTTTTAGGTAGGCATCCATGAATGGTCTATCGATCGATTCGATCGTTAGGGGGACAGCTGTCCATCTCGATTCCTTCCCCCTTTCGATCCTGCTATTTTATCTTATCTGTTCCTGTGGGTCATCTATCCTGATGACCATGATGTCTGTTGGGCTAGGCTCATAGTTGGAATCTGATTCGATCTCTTCACCTAGAAGTTGGAATTCTTCTGGTTCTTCGGTCTTGTCCTGTGACGGGATCTTTATGTCCGTCCAATCGAGGGAGGGCCATTTTCCTTTATCAATCCACTGGATGGGCTGCTTTTTCCCCTTGTGTCACTGAGCTGGTGGCAGGGACATGTCCCCTTGACTGTGTGTGAAAATGGGTGTCTCTCCTGTATCTCCTACAAGGGGTACTCTTGGCTCCGGGTCCTCTATGGGTGGACCCGATTCCATGCCCCTGGCTACATGCGATGGGTCTAGGGGTTCTACCCCTGGTGTCAGATGTGCTTTTGATGCCCTAAGGATCCTATCCCACCTTATTGGTGGCCAGACGGACTCCTAGTTAGAATGTTCTGAGAGTTTGAGTTGCTGGAGTTGGTCCTCAAGGGAAATCACTGTGTCGTCACATACTGTCTCAGCTTTGATGAATTTGATGGGTGTACACCTGAATGGTTGCCCCTTTTTAGGCCTTTCAACTTGATCCTCCAGTGTTGGTTGATATCCCAGCCCCTATCTCTGCACGTTAACATGTGCTGGCTTCACTACTATACCTTTCTCATGGAAATCGGTACGGTAGCTCTAGATTAGTCGTTCAACATGGGGAATGATATGTTTAGCAGTGAGAAGCCGAGGATCAGCAATTGAGTTTATAATTTTGAACTCGAAACTGTGATATGATACATCACCCTCCATATACTGGACATCAATCACAAGGATGTCAGTTTCTGAGATATTGATCGCCACTGGTAGGATAGTTTCTAGCTCGACCAATATTAAGATGATTCAATTTTCTGAAAGAAATTTAACCCTTTGATGGAGGGTTGAAGGAATAGCTCTAATAGCATGGAGCCATGGCCGCCCCAACAGAAGGTTAAATGAGGCAGGGATGTCAATGACCTGAAATGTGATAAGGTCATGTCTGGTCCAATTTGTAGCTCGATGTCAATTTCTGCCTCGACCTGCCTTCAAGAATTATCGAAGGCTCTGATGCTCATGGTGCTAGGCTAGAAAGAGGATGGTTCTATCCCCAACCGTTTAGCAGTCCTTAAAGGACAAATGATAAGGCTAGATCCATTATCAATGAGCATGAGTGAGATCTTAAAATTCTTATGCAGGCTACTATGTTTAGTGAGCACCTATGTTTACGACCCTCAGGTGGTAACTCATCATCGAAGAAAGTGAGGGATCGAGGTGCTAGGAGTTGTCCAATCATACTTGCCACCATTTCATGGGGTATGTTAGGGGAGATATGGGCATCATTCAAAGTCTTCACAAAGATTTCTCGCTGCGATCTTGATGTGCATAGGAGCTCCCAGATGGATATTTGTGTGGGAATGGTTTTGAGTTCGGCTGCTATATCATAAGTAGCGTCAGTTTTGCAGGTGGTTCCCAACAAAGATCCCTGGGTTTCTTTTGGGTTTTGATTATCTCTCCTAAAGTACCTCCCGTTGTTACCCACTTTGGCACATTCTGGGTAATGCCATGGGACTGCTCTTGGGTTGTAGGATCGAACCATCCTTCCTTCTAAATATATTAGTGGTTCCTAAGGCTGAGAGGTTGTGGCTGGGAGCGTTTATGGTGGACTTGATTATTTCTTTTAAGGTGCCACCGAGTTTTGACAAGATTTGACATTGGGGTTTTCTTCATCCACTTGATGTGTGGGAGAGGCCCTATAGGCATGTGCCAGTTGGTGAGGCATCAAGAATTTTGGAACTTGAATCAGGGGTGCCCTTTGTAAGGTTAGCGAGGCTAGATAAGGGAGACCTATTGGTAGAACGACAGGTTTAGAATTTGACCTTTTGGGATGTACTAGTGTTGAGTGTGCCCCTTAGGGGACAGGATGCTGCAAGTGTGACCTATTAGGTGCGGCTTCGAGGGTCACAAGAGGCTAAACTGTTGGTGCTCCTTAAAGGAATATGAGGGGTTGTGTTACTGGTATTGCTTCAAGGACTATCTGTGGCCCAGGCGTTGGCGCATGTTGGTAACCTCATGTCCGATTTTTTGTATCGGTCATGATCGTTTGTATGGAATGATGCGGAGAGGGGTACATAGGTTGCCCTCCTTCAATGTCGTTGACGGTGGAGGTGATAGATGTATTGGGCCCTGCTTGATGCTATGGAAGGGGATTTTGGAGAATGTTAGCCTGAGCGGCATTGTTAGCCTGTGGCGCGATCATAATCTTTTGGCTTTTGACCAAATCTTGGACCGCATGTTTCAAAGCGAAGCAGTGATCTGTCAAATGGTCAGGAGCCTGATGGTATGTGTAGTATTGATTTTCATTGTAACCAAGTGGCAAGGGGTTAGGGGAAAATCACAGTTGGAGCGATGTCAGAAGTTGCTTTTGCATTAACATAGTTAGAACCTGACTGTATGTCTGTGCTGAAGGGGTGCACTTCCTCCCTAGCATTGCCTATTTATATGGGCCTGGCGCATTCCCCCTAGGTTGTGGCAGTTGTTGTCATGACGATTGTCCTTAATATCCCTGTTGGGCTTGCTGTGGCTGGTACTGTCTTTTTGACTCTGGAGTTGATTTTGCACCATTTATAATTACTCTCGTAGTTCCTCAATTTTTGACTTGCCTTGCTGTGGGTATCTTGCCCCTTGCTGTAGGGCTTGTGCCACTTCTTCATCATATGGATCCAGAATGGGGGTTTGTTGGAAAGAGGGTGGACTCCCGGTGGTGGGAGGTAGCTAGAATTGAGCACTGCTCCCTTTTGGAGGAGGGTGTGAGGTTTGGAAGTGGCTCCCGCCTGGGGTATCTGCCAATTCCAAAATGTTACTCCCGTTAGGGGGAGTGAATTGGACTTGAAAATGGCCCCCATCATGGGCGTCCACCAGTTCTTGTATGTGGTTCCCGTTAGGGGGAACTTGTGTTGTAGCCCGATTGTTGTGATGTATTGAGCAGAGATGTGTGGGAGGGTTGCTCCCATTTACTGGTTGCTCTTGATCTTGTATGGATTCTTCTAGTAGAGGAAGAATGGGATTTGTTGGAGGAATGAGGAAAAAAGCAAAAGGGGTTTAGGGGAGTGAATTGTTCTGTACACTAGGCTGAGTTGCCAGTGTATTTTTTGTGGGGCTTAACACCAAGTGAAGCAGTAGCTCTTGCATTGTTCGAAGTAGTAACTCTTACGTAGTTGCATTGGCTTGGGGTTCTATCTAAACCACTGGTGGTAGCGGCAGGTACATTGGTGCAGGTGCGGGTACTGATGTTTCGAGAGTTGGCTGAGCTGCCGGCTCTTCTTCATGGGTAGCTTGAGAGGTCATGGCTGCATGGGATCGGGTGGTCATGGTTCGAATCTATGCCCAAGAGAATGTCAGCCAAAGATGGTTTTTTTTTTTGTACGAATGCAGTGATGAATGTCCCTTGAAATTGGAATACCACACGTTTTCGAGTCGGGTTTCAGCTAGCGTACTCTAGCATATTCCCCAGTGGAGTTTCCATTCTATAGATAATGGAAATCGGTGCCTACGCTGATCTCTATTGCTACGGTGATTAGGGGTGATAGGCTGATTATGGAGTTAAAGTCACCACTAGCCGAAAAATCTCAAAATCCCGCATTCGGCTAGAACCACGGAATACATAAGGTGGGGGGAAATTCAAAGACTTCCATACCTTAAATTCACTCCTGATCTGTGATTCGGGATTCCGGGTAAGGGACCTTGGTTACAAAGAGGGAAGGTGTTAGGCACCCTCTTTGCCCGTACAAACGTACGGTCTCTACTTTGTGTGGTAAAACAATCTCAAGGGATGGATGATGTAGCCAAGATAGGACTAGGCACACACGTGGATTTTTGATGGGACAGGATCTGAGATTTCGGCAAGCCATAGAGCATACATCCAATGGCATGTCTAGAAGGCAGATGTGATGATGCTTATGTAAAGAGGTAAGAAAGATGGACTAGATCACTAGGAATTTTTGATGCGATAGGGTCCGATACACGGCAAGTCACAGACCATACATTCACTAGAGATCTAGAGAAGCAGGGGGGTTGAGAAGGGTGTAAATGTCATGATAAATGCTTGTATGTAGAGTGGATCTTTGGCTTGATCTTGAGCAGGTTATAATATGAACCAAGACATGACCAATCTGGGCTAGGCTTATGGGTTGGAAAGGTTGAGAGGAAGGCTTGGGGGTGGATGGAAAGATCAAATCCTTAAGGGCTTGGGAGGTCCTTCTCTCTCCTTCACTCTCTTCCTCACTCTCTTTCTCTCTCACTCTCTTAAGTTAAAGGGGAGAAATGGCTTGTTGGGTGTGTTGAAATGAGAAGAGGAGAGGGCTATTTATAGCCTTCTCGAATGGTTGAATGGTAAATAGGTGGTAGGTAAGGGTTAAAATATTGAAATGGAGGCTTGTGATTGCTTAGGGAGAGAGGAGTGCCACGTGGCACACTCCCATTGGCTTATGAGCCTAGTAAAATGGTAAATAGTGAAGGTTAGGGGGGTAAATCCAGGGAAAAGTTGACTTTTGGACACTGGGATAGCTGTCCACACGCGAGCCGCTAGCGGAGGCACTTGAAGTACTGTAGGAGGTAGTCAGGCTTCGTTTGGGCCGGGCTCGCTCGTGCTGGCTTTATACATTACGTTGGTTTGCCTAGAGGTCTTCTTTTGGGCAGCTCAAATAGGTGGGTTTAGGCTTGGGTAAAGGGGGTCCTGGTTAGGGTATAGGGTAAAGGCGGGGTTATATGTGGATTTGGACGGTTTAGATTATGGTTTTTGGTTGCAGGTTGGGATTTGGAGATTTTTGGGTCAGGTTAGGTTTAGGTTGGGATTAGGGTTCGATTCAAGGTATGATCATGGTTCTCGGATACTCTTAGCCTCCTTGAGATGTTAGCCTGGGTGGGGTGTCTACAATCACCCACCTATTAGCCTTCATCTTTAGCTCATTAAACTCCTAGGCTCCTTGGTTTCGTCTTAATGAGGGATGATGAAGTTTTGATGGTGGGAATGAGAGATTTGGTGGTTGAGAAGTGGGCCACACTTGGGTTGCTTGGGAAGCTTGGACGTTGGGTGCTCTCTTGGAAGTTTCTTGGAATAAGAGAGAAATGAGAAAGAGAGGAGTGATGTAAGGAGAGAGGGATGGGTGTGTAAGAAGAGGGATGGGCTTGGTTGAATTTTAGGTGAGAGAGGGATGGGTGGAGAGAGTGAGAGAGAGTTGACTTTGGTTAAGGTTGTGTAAGAGAGGGATGGTTGCTAGTACTTGTGACAGGGTTTGTACTTAACTTGATTGATTTGATGAGATAGGTTGTAGAGATTCTCTTATAATTCGCACGTGCGACATTTTTCCTTGAAATAAATGCGGGTCCACAACTCTTGGACTGCGTATCGAATCGGTGCACGAGTCATGGCATTGGCACGGTCACTAGGATATATGTTTCAAGTTGATCTGACTTAGATCTATGGGCTGCAACTTAGGATTGCATGTAAATGCTGATTATAGGTCGAGGGTTATTGGAATTCGATGGGGAGGATCGCAGAGGTCTACAAAATGGTACATGATAGGATACCGGTCTTACAGTTCTCTCCTCCTAATAAAAATTTCATCCTCAAAACTTACACTATCATTGCAAGTAAACATAACTCATAAGAGAAGAGGAAACAAAGCATCATCATATAAAATCAGAGACAGCATACAAGATACAATATATAATCAATCATCAAAGGGATGGGGATAGTTCTTTCGAATCTCGGCCTAGCACTCACAAGATGCCTCATCAACAGAATGTTGACCCCACTGCACCTTCACCAAGGGAATGACCTTGGTTTAGAGGAACTGCTCCTTCTGATCAAGGATACGAACTGATTATTCAATGTAAGAAGTGTCCTCATGAATCTTCAATGGCTGCCAATCAATAATAGGAATGATGTCTGACCCACACTTCCTCAACATAGAGACATGGAAAATGTTGTGGATGTAAGAAAACTGAGATGGAAAGGCAAGCCAATAGGCCACAACGCCAACGTGCCCAGTGATCTCGAAAGGTCCTATGAATCTCTGGGAAAGCTTGCCCTTCGCTCCAAATTGAACTACTCCCTTCATGGGCAAGACCTTCAGATACACTCTGTCCCCAATATCGAACTCTAAGGGACGACACTGGTAATCAACAAAACTCTTATACCGGCTCTAAGCTTTATCCGATGATATCGATAGCTTCTAACATCTGCTGCATAAGCTCGGGACCTAAGAAACACTGCTCTCTGACCTTAGTCCAATAACTCAGAGATCTGCATGGTCTGACCTTAGTGCCTCAAAAGGAGCCATTCCAATGGTCACCTGATATCTATTATTGTATGCAAAATTAGCCAATCGTAGATACTCATCCCAGTTACCCTTGAAGTCAATCACAAAGTCCTGAAGCATATCCGCAAGGATCTGTTGACCCCTCGGTCTAGCCATCGGTCTGTGTATGATACGCTGTGCTAAGTTACAAAATAGACCCCATCGCTCTCTAAAGGCTCCCCCAAAACTAAGACGTGAACCTCGGGTCTAAGTTAGAAATGATCGAAACTGGAATGCCAAACAATCTCACAATCTCCTTGATGAATAACCTCACAGGCCAGTTCGTAGACCAAATTGCACAAATTACAAGAAAGCGGACAATCCACAACAACCCAGATGGCGTCATGACCACGCTGAGTCCTCGACAAGCCCATAATGAAATGTGTTGACACATGCTCCTACTTCGATGTTGGGAAGCTCAGCAGTTGCAATGGACCAGGGGGTCTCTGATGATTGACCTTGACACATTGGCATGTGTCACACTTGGCCACAAAACTGGCTATCTGGCACTTCATCCAAACTTTAAAATACTGTCGCCTCATATCACGGTACATCTTCGTCGATCCAGGGTGGATAAAAAACCGCGATCGATGTGCATCGGTCACAAGGTCACTGCGTAACTCAGGAATATCCAGGACACATAATCAGCCTCTGAAGTGAAGTCCACTATCAAAACCAATCTGTCAATCTCACTGACTCTCAGATGCCGCCTCAGCCATATAACTCTACAACGACTCATCAGCCTACTCAGCCTCGATCACCCTTGCGACAAGAGAGGGTTGAATTAACAGGCTCGGTAACTGCATGACAAAAGACTGTAGATCAAACTCAAAATCATATACTGCAACATCCTCAAGCATCTTCCACTCATAAATCATCATATGTGCCTTCAGCACCACGTTTGCCTTGCCTGGATAGTACTGGAGATTAATATCATCGTCCTTCAGGAGCTCCATCTAACGCCTCTGCCTCATGTTCAGCTCGGACTGAGAGAATAGATACTTCAAAATATTGTAGTCGGAGAAGAACTCAAACCTAAGCCCATAGAGATAGTGACTCTACACCTTCAGTGCGAAGATAACTATTGCCAGCACTAAATCGTGCGTGGGGTAGTTCAGCTCATGGACCTTGACTAGCGAGACGCATAAGCCACTGGTCTCCGATGCTACATCAGGACAACACCTAAGACAATATGTGAATCATCGGTAAATACAACGAATTCATCAATCCCAAAGGGAAGTGTGAGGACAAGAGTGGACGTCAGGCGGTCCTTCAGTTCCATAAATGCTCGCTCACAAGCGTCGCTATAAATAAACTCTGCACCCTTCCGAGTCAACCTGGTCAACAGGGCTACGATATAGGAGAAGCCCTTAATGAAACACTAATAGTAGCCTGCCAAACCAAGGAAACTATGAATCTCGGACATGCTCGTGGGTTGGTCCCACGGATGCACTACCTCGACTCCTAGGGTCCACTGCGACACCCTCCCTCATCACTATGTAACAAAGGAACTTCACCTCCTCCTGCTAAAACTCACACTTCTCTAGCTTTGCATACAACTGGTGGGCACAAAGGGTCTGCAATGCAATTTTCAGATGCTGTGTATGCTCCTCAAAGGTCTTCAAATATATCAGAATATCATTGATAAATACTATAACAAACTAATTAAGATAAGGACGGAAGACCTCGTTCATCAACTGTATGAAGATAGCGGGTGCATTGGTCAGTCCGAAGGACATGACTTAAAACTCAAAATGATAATAACACATCTTGAGAGCCGTCTTGGAGATGTCCTCCTCTTAGACCCAAATCTGATGATAACTAGAACAGAGGTCAATCTTCGAAAAGAACTGTGCACCCTGCAATATATTAAATAAGTCGTCGATCCTCAGAAGCAGATACTTGTTCTTGATTGTGACCTGGTTAAGATTATGGTAATCACGTAGAGACTCAACGAGCCATCCTTCTTCCTGACGAAGAGTACCAGCACTCCCCAAGGTGAACTACTCAGATGAATGACTCCTAACTTACTCAACTCGTCCAATTGCCGCTGTGGCTCCCTCAACTCCATCGATGTTATACAATACAGGGCCTTCGAAATAGGCACAGTATCGGGCATGAGATCAATATGGAACTCAATATGTCGGCGTGACAGCAATCCAGAAATCTTATGGAACACATCAGAAAAATCGCAGACCACTGACAACTGATCGATACACAGGGTAATGGGCTCCTCAACTGCGTAGGACATCAAAGAAGACAACGACTCTCCTTTGGGTCCAGCAACGAACTAAAACTGCAGCAAGCCTGGTATACAGAATGTGACCATCCTCACAGAGCAGTCCAAGATGGCATGGTACTCGAAAAGCCAATCTGTGCCTAGGATAACATCAAAATCTGACATCGGTAGCACAAACAAGTTAGCAGGCAAAAAGATATCACCGACTAGAATAAGACAAGATGAACAGAAATGGTCTAAACTATAGTCTTCGCAAAGGGTGTCGATACGGTCAACCCCTCACTAGCAAATTTTGTTGGTAATCCAAACAATCAACAGAAATCCTCAGAGATGAATGAGTGCGAAGCACTGGAATCAAATAATACTCGAGTGATACATGTAGAGACTGGGAGTATACCCTCAACGACTCCTCCAGATGACTGCGGATCCTGCTGAGCAACTTAGAACCTAGCCTGAGCTGGCCGGAGAGGTGCCTGTGCCCTCTGAGGGTGCTTCTGCTCCTACTGTCGCTGAGGCGGTCGAAACTACTGCCTCTGGTGCTGAGGTCTCGGTGGCTGGTGCTGATGCTGCTACTGAGGGGGCCTCAGTGGTGGGAGATACTGTCGCTTCTACTGCAGAGGCTGATGCATTCCTCTCAATTGTTGTTGTGGAGGCAGCTGTGATGCTCTTGGCTACTGCTACTGCAGTTGGGGACACTCCCACCTATGGTGTCCTATCCCGCCGCATCCATAATAGACACCATGAAGCTGCCTCTAAGGTGGTGCCAGAGGTGTTGCTGGTTCTACTGGTGGTGTGGCAGCTGGGTGGCATGTGTGCCTCTACTGCTAACGATGCTGCTGCTAATGGGAGCTACCAGAGGGGGCCTTCCTCTTCCGGTCTCTCCTCTGATCATGGTCACTTTGCAAGATGGCCCACTTGGTCTCATAAACCTGAGTCCTTCGTACTATCGCCTGAAAAGTCAAGAGCTCATTCCCAATAACACGGCCTTAGAGACTGTAACATAAACCGTTCTTGAAATGGTTGGCCTTCTTCCTCTCATCATCAACCAAATACAGCGTAGACCTCAATAATGCCATAAAATGAGTTGTGTACTGTACCGCAGACATGTCTCCCTACACTAAGGTCTCGAACTCTAATGTTCACTTCCAACGAATGTGGTTAGGGAAGTACTACATGTCGAATCGGTCTATGAAATCCTCCCATGTCCAGATGAAAATCAGGCCCTGCAACACGGGTAATAGAGGTCCACCTGTTCTTGGCCTCACCCTGGAGATGAAATACTGCCAACCAAACCCACTGTTGGGTCGTACATAACATCGTATAAAAAATCTTCTCTACATCAGAGGGCCATCTCTCGGCTTCTCTCAGATCTGACTTGCCCTGGAAAGGAGGGGGATCAAGCTGTCAAAAATCTCAAAGAAGTGAGCTCGTGCGCTCATGCTCTGCTCAGGCTAATGAAACAACAAGGTGCCTGCCTTGTCCCTGGAGGGCAGCTATCAAATCCTGTAACAACTGCTGTAATTGGGAAGAACTCACAAGTACGGTTGAATTCACACCAGTCTCAAGTGAAGGAACGACATCCTTGGGCTCGCGAGCAGGGATCTCTGGTGGTGAAGTGGGAGTCGTAGGTGGTAAAGTGGGAGCCTCAGGTGGTGGTGCAGGAGTCACTTAGGTCGCTCTCCTGGGTAGCATGTCTTATAGGAAACAATAAAGGCGCCTATCAACCTTAGGAACTCTCGATGGTACGCATGTTAGGGAATTAAATCGGAAGGTTACGCACCTGAGACTAAATTGTCTTGAACTTATAGCAAACATACGATGTGGTTCTCGGTTATTACCAAGTTATGCTCTGATACCAACTTCTGTCATGCCCCAAACTCGAAAACTGAGCTTACAAAATTCTCAATCATCGAATCCGGCGCCACAACCCCCTTAGTACCCTGTTCTCGGCTCCTAGCACCCATTTACCAGGTTCCAATCCTAGGATCTTACTAGGAGGATTTTCAACATCAATTTGATTCATAATAAGTATAACCATAAGCATAACCCACGAACAATAACCACGAGAGCACCACTACAAAATTCACTATGATAAAAAACTTTAAGGTACAATGCGTATGAAGGAAAATATAAGATAATAATACTGGAAACTCCTGAAGCTCGACTGCATGCTCATACTGTGACTAAGCTACGGCTGCATCCTAACATCACTTGCACACATCAATCATGCACAAGCTTATAGAAAGCATAGAGGGTGGTGTAAGTGTGTACAAAATATGAGCGTGCTCAGAACACAATTTCAGCGTAATACAGAATCATGCTAATGAGTCCATGAATGCAATCAGTCATACCAAGGCTATGCAATACAAGGCATGAACACTATCGGCCACATCAAGGCCATACGATGCAAGGAGTAAATGATGTCGGCCATACTAAGGCCATGCGATGTAAGACATGAACACTATCGACCACATCAAGGCCATACAATGCAAGGAGTAAATGATGTCGACCATAGCAAGGTCATGTGATGTAAGACTTGAACACTCTCGACCACATCAAGGCTATAGGATGCGAGAAGTAAATGATGTCGGCCATACCAAAGTCATGTGATGTAAGACATGAACACTATCGATAACATAAAGGCCATATGATGCAAGGAGTAAATGATGTCAGCCATACCAAGGCCATGCATGCGATATGTAACTCAAGCATACCAGTTCCCATTCGAATCCACATATCAATGCAACTTATCATTAGAGCATTAAATATCAGTATAGTTCTCACGCTGGACAATCACCGGGGTATAATTCACACAATGCCAGCTTTTCGTCCCTATCCGAGCGCACAACTGGGTAAGTGGAAGAGACCTCATTATCTTCTTACCAGTATTGGGCTAGCTTGTCGATAACAGAACCATTCCTCAAGTAGGTCAAACTTAACCTAGATATTGCTCTCTCACTCAAGCGGATAAGGTCACACACTTTTCCAACTGACCATGACACAATGGGAGACTGTTGAGGGTCAAATATTGCATATTAGACCCCAGATATTGTCTGGATTTACGAATATAATGCTGTCTAATGGCTCGTTTTCTCATTCTTATGTGGCAAAGTGATTTTATGAGCATGGATGGAAAAAGAACGTTAAAAGTTGAGATTTAACGATCTGATGACGCCAAAGTCAAGGGACACACTCCAGGGGATCAAGATTGACAAATATACACGATCAGAAATCCGAGAAAAGTTAGAAATTGAAGCTCAAGTGGCCTGAAGGACGTCCAGAATGCAAGATCACGAGGTTCCCACCATCCGTTCGGCTCGAAACTTCATACGTCGCCTGAGGACCATAAATTAACCGTACATATAAAATTTCAGCCATTGAAGATCTCGGGAAGTGCCCCAACTGACAGATCAGCCCATAAACCGTTGATTCTGGGCCCACCTGATATCTGGAACTGTCTCAAAATTATTATTGACGCCTTAAATAAGGAGTCAAAACAGATGGACGGTGCAGATTTCTCTAAAACATTGCAATGGGCCCCATATGAAATGAGTGTGTATAGTATACATGTGCACTCGCCGTGCACCAAAATTTCCAAAAGTCGGTCAGCGCAGCTGACCGACGTTTCCGTCTACAACTCAAAAAAAAAAAAAAAAAAAAAAAAAAACTTGCAGCGGACGCACGGCCGCGGCCGTTTTTGTGAACGGTAGTGGGCCCCACCCATTGCTCGTATGGGCAATCTGATCCGTTCACCGTGTAGAGGGCTTCAAATACTACAAAAACATGCTGAATTTTTGTACCCATGCGTGCACACGTGTGAGATACAGAGGCCACAAAAGGGCTGCTCGGTAACGTTCAAAACTGATTCTTTTGTGATTTCTTCTCTGGGCCACGTCAATGGACGTTCAAAACCACCCATTCTTGACTGAAATTTCGTTCTGAATCCAATGGATGGGGTGGATTTTCCAGAAAATGCTTCTGTGGGGCCCACCGACCACAACAGCGAAATGGTGCGAAAGGTTTCGCACATCCGCGAAAATCGACTTTTCCGGACGGTTTTGGCCCACCATCTTTGATCATATGGCAGATCTGAACCGTCTATCATGTAGAGGACCCAAGAAAGTACTAAGGGACGGTGTTTTTTTGGAATTTGAGCAAGGAAAGTGGCGTGTTTCGAGGCACCGAACTTGGCTGCGAAAATTGCACTCCGTGTCCTGCTACAACTCTGTCACTGACTCCAGCCTTCTAGCAGCTATAAAAAGAGGTTTTTGGACGTGGGGAGCATTCATTCAAGGTCTTGGGAGGAAGAACAGAGGGCTAGAGCTTGGGTTTCAACGTGGGCAGAGGAGAGAGAGAGGAGCTTGGTTTTTTCTTTCCCTTTTCTTTTCCTTTTCTTTTTCTCTTTATTTATTTGGATTGAGCCCATCCATGGCAGGCTAAAACCTCCTAGCTAGGGCTAGGAGGTGAAGCTTGTAGTGAGATGAGAGATTATATGCTTTTAATTTAATTTTAATTTTTGAATTGAAGTTGGTTTTAGTTTGATTTTAATGGAAATATTTTTGGTCTTTAATGGTCTGTTGTGACTGAAATTACAATGGGTCTGCAATGCTTTGAATATTTTCTTATCCCTTTTATGTTTATGACGTTAGGACGTCCCGTTGTTCACCATAGTCTCCTGGGCATGGTTGGATGACGGTACCCTTCTTAACCTTCATACATATGATTGGTTGGTAATTAGTTTAATTCTGTTGTTTGCCATAGTCTGTGGGCATGGTTTGGTGATGGAATCCATTCTAATTCATACACCTTTCATCTCTTTGAAAACTAGATCAACGGCAGTTCAGTAATTTGTCTGATTTTTTATGCAAGCATAAGTTCTCCCTGATCTCTACAAGTGGATCCTCTGAATCCCTAGTTTCCTATCTCTGAGTTGTTTCCTAAGTTTTATATTAATTATTCTACAAATATTCCACCATTGCTAATTGATTTAGAATTCATCTTAGCCTAGTTCTAGTTCTAGTTAGTTTCAGATAACGTACAAGTTTCAGTCCCTTGGGATTCGACCTCGGTCTTACCGAGTTATTACTACATCACAACCCTGCACTTGGGGAGTGAACAAGTTTTTGGCGCCGTTGCCGGGGACTGTCGGCTACGTTTTTCTGAAATTAATTAGTTTTAGGATTAGTTTAAGATTAGGATTTTTACTAACTTCAGTTTTAGGTTTAGATTTTTCTGATTTTTTTTGAACTTACTTGTCTTTCCTGTTTTGTAGGATTCTGAGATAGAAACTTCTAATTTGGTGATATCTTTTCTAATTTCTTTATTTTTTTCTATTAGGATTTTTAGAAATTTTATAATCTTAGACTAACTGTTTTAGAAACTAACTTGTTTTGTTTTTTTTTCTGTAGGATTTTAACATAGGAACTTCTTACTTGGTAACACCCTTCTAACTTCTTCTCTTTCTTTCCATATTTCTATAGGACTTTTCTTTTGTTCTAGGATTAGACTCAGAGTCAGGGTTCTACCATGGAATCGTGGGTACATGCATACGCTGAGATGGATAGGAGATATTGGGGAATGCCCGAGGGTTGTGGAATTCAACGTATACCCCAAGATTTTTCTCCATCACAAATAGACATTGAGAACCGACTAAAACGTTATCTTCCATCGGTTAATAGGGCTGTATACGATCGTAATTATGGGAATGAGGATTATTATCAGCCATCATATTCTCCCATGTATGATCAGTATGACTATAACCAGTGGAAACATCAAAGCTGTGAAGATGAACCAATAACATGTTATAATGATTATTCTCTTGGATCCCCTACCTTTGAAATCCATCCAGAAACGATCCAAGAGGATTCGTATCAGCGTAATCTTTCAGCCTGTCTTGTAGAAATGAGAAAAGTAATGGAAACAATGAAAGGACTCGATGCGCGTCTTGATAGGATAGAGGAGGCTCGGTCATCCCAGCCACGACCTAATCTAAAAATACAATGCGAAGAAAGTGATCCGCACTCACTTTTAAAAGAATCTGGAATTTGGAATGAGGAGTGGGATTCCCTTAATGAGCATGCGGTTCAATTTCCCGATGAGTCGATCTCAATGACTGTTCGAAAGAATGGTGAAGATACATGGGTGTCTTTTAAATACATTGATGATAACACAGTTTCCTTACATGACACACAAGATTTCAATGATGAGGAAGAGGTTAGTTTATACGAACCTCAACCCATGTTAGGTGTAGAATGTGAGGAAAGTGATCCCATCCCAAATGTGCACTGCACTGGACTAGACAATGATGCGTATTGGGATGATGATCATGAATGCGCAGCCCAAATTCTCCCTGAATCAATCTCAAATCTGGTCCAGGTCAACGATCAAGACGTGTACGAAGTGATCGGTCAAGAAGATCTACTCCACTCACCTGACATGCCTGATTTAAATGTGGAGAATGAACCTCTTACAACCGACTCTTCTAACTCTTGTGAGACATATTTAGACCACTCCCTTGAATTGAATGATGAAATGATTCGGGAAGAGGAGTTGCCCGCTACGACTCTGGAATTTGAAACCACTCAGTTGAGGCCACCATCTGAGCTGCAAACAATTGAGAATTCAGCGCTTCAATTGAGTAATTTCAATGAACAGAGTGATCACATCAATGCTTCACTTACTGATTTTCAATCTATCTGTGCAGGACTGGAGAAAGAGAGCGTACCTCCATCCACTTTCAAGGATGATGGATTCTTTGCGCAGATCATCACAAGCCACAAAAACGAGTCACGCGCATATGAATTTCCCAACTCGTGGGATTGCTTGGCACACTTTGCGGTTTCAAACGATCCCATGTTAAAGGACAAAGTAGATACCTTGCGAGACAACATCTCGGTAGTCATCACTGACCGAACGAACGCTTATTCTGAAACCCTCTCTTCCCTTGATCCTAAACGTTTACTAGTAAAGGAAGAGGAGCTGAATCTAAAATCGAAGTTTGGAGCTTCGGAATATGTTGAGACTACATTACTTTTTAAGAAGTTTTCTAAACTTTATTTACTTGTAGTCTTTGATTCACCATGCAATACTAACGTTGAAACTTCTTCTGTCTTAGGTGAA
Source organism: Magnolia kwangsiensis (assembly GCA_037074715.1). Lineage (NCBI taxonomy): Eukaryota > Viridiplantae > Streptophyta > Magnoliopsida > Magnoliales > Magnoliaceae > Magnolia > Magnolia kwangsiensis. Next base: position 80,669,801 of record CM073578.1, read on the forward strand.
TCGTATAAATTATGGATACCTCAAGCAATTCAATGGAAGATTTTTTATGAGGTACATAAGTCTCTCTGGAAAGTCATGCTCCAGGGCGCCCAAGCCTATTGCAAAAAAGGTTTTTGGATGATCTTGTTGAGGAGCTTACTAAGAGACTTATCAAGATATTGGCCGGAAGGGGAACCTTGCGGCATGATCGATTCAATGTTTGTGGGTAACATTACTGCAAACCCTCACGAGACTACAACTCGTCCACTAGGGGTAACCTAGGGGTTTAAAGGCTTGTTGCATACGCTAAATGCAATCGAGAGCACCTGCGAAAGTGGTATAGGTAGGATTTTATTTTTGTTATTTTTGTTCTGCTTTCTCTCTCATGCTGACAAGCTTTCATGCCGTGATCTATTGGAAACTCTCTTGATTCGTTATTCAGGTACTATCTTCCCATCACTTCTCATTTACTTTCATTGTCCCATTTGCATTGCATGCTCATATCTTTTACATTGAGGACAATGTAGATTTTAGGTTGGGGGTGAGAAATTAGGTAACCTAATCAGTATTTTCTTGGTCTTGAGCAACAATTGTGAAAAAAATTTTGAATTTTTCTGAAAATTTTTATGAATTCGCAGTGATTTTGACAGATACCCCTAATTTAGATTTTCAAGGTACATAATGGTGGATTTATGACTCTTGGATTCCGGATCTGTTAGATTTCATAGTTAAGTGAATTATTAATCCATGATTAGAAGTTGTAAACATTGATTGAATCATGATTTCAGGACACGTCTTGCTTACACATTAAGATTTCAGTTCCATATCGAAGGATTAACTTGGTAATCACCAAGCACGAAGGGAACCAGCCTAAAATATCTTGCCATCAGGGTATAAAAATTGAACAGGTTGGGCAATTAATCTTCACCATGGGTTTGCTCCCTACAGGTGAAGGTTTGATTCCCCAAGGTTAAACATTCAAAAAAAAAAAAATTTATTAGGTAATTGGTCTTTTGCCATAGGTTTGCTCCCTATTGGTAAGGATTTGATTCCTCTTTTTGGCATAACTATTAATGGAAAAATAAAAAGTTGAAAAGATCAAAAGATGAAATTTATGAGGCAAGTTTGGTTATCATGAATTCTCTTGCTGGTTACCAATGAGATCCTGAAATAACAAATTCAATCTTAATATGATTAGCTGAGATTACACTATACATCCATGGATCTCAATGTTTAAAATTTTTCTAATTGAAGGATTAATGCTTTACACTTGATTATGAAGTCTACGGTGCGCTTGAGCTCAAGAGAATACAATTTCTAACATTCATGAATATTAAATTTCTCGTATTTTGTTCAAAATCTCACTCGATTTCATAGAAAGTTCTCCTATAATTCTCAACTTATTTTTCGCATACTTTGCTCGGGACTAGCAAAATGCTGGTTGGGGGTTGTGTTGAGGGTCAAATATTGCATATTAGACCCCAGATATTGTCTGGATTTACGAATATAATGCTGTCTAATGGCTCGTTTTCTCATTCTTATGTGGCAAAGTGATTTTATGAGCATGGATGGAAAAAGAACGTTAAAAGTTGAGATTTAACGATCTGATGACGCCAAAGTCAAGGGACACACTCCAGGGGATCAAGATTGACAAATATACACGGTCAGAAATCCGAGAAAAGTTAGAAATTGAAGCTCAAGTGGCCTGAAGGACGTCCAGAATGCAAGATCACGAGGTTCCCACCATCCGTTCGGCTCGAAACTTCATACGTCGCCTGAGGACCATAAATTAACCGTACATATAAAATTTCAGCCATTGAAGATCTCGGGAAGTGCCCCAACTGACAGATCAGCCCATAAACCGTTGATTCTGGGCCCACCTGATATCTGGAACTGTCTCAAAATTATTATTGACGCCTTAAATAAGGAGTCAAAACAGATGGACGGTGCAGATTTCTCTAAAACATTGCAATGGGCCCCATATGAAATGAGTGTGTATAGTACACATGTGCACTCGCCGTGCACCAAAATTTCCAAAAGTCGGTCAGCTGCGCTGACCGACGTTTCCATCTACAACTCAAAAAAAAAAAAAAAAAAAAAAAAAAACTTGCAGCGGACGCACGGCCGCGGCCGTTTTTGCGAACGGTAGTGGGCCCCACCCATTGCTCGTATGGGCAATCTGATCCATTCACCGTGTAGAGGGCTTCGAATACTACAAAAACATGCTGAATTTTTGTACCCATGCGTGCACACGTGTGAGATACAGAGGCCACAAAAGGGCTGCTCGGTAACGTTCAAAACTGATTCTTTTGTGATTTCTTCTCTGGGCCACGTCAATGGACGTTCAAAACCACCCATTCTTGACTGAAATTTCGTTCTGAATCCAATGGATGGGGTGGATTTTCCAGAAAATGCTTCTGTGGGGCCCACCGACCACAACAGCGAAATGGTGCGAAAGGTTTCGCACATCCGCGAAAACTGACTTTTCCGAACGATTTTGGCCCACCATCTTTGATCATATGGCAGATCTGAACCGTCTATCATGTAGAGGACCCAAGAAAGTACTAAGGGACGGTGTTTTTTTGGAATTTGAGCAAGGAAAGTGGCGTGTTTCGAGGCACCGAACTTGGCTGCGAAAATTGCACTCCGTGTCCTGCTACAACTCTGTCACTGACTCCAGCCTTCTAGCAGCTATAAAAAGAGGTTTTTGGACGTGGGGAGCATTCATTCAAGGTCTTGGGAGGAAGAACAGAGGGCTAGAGCTTGGGTTTCAACGTGGGCAGAGGAGAGAGAGAGGAGCTTGGTTTTTTCTTTCCCTTTTCTTTTCCTTTTCTTTTTCTCTTTATTTATTTGGATTGAGCCCATCCATGGCAGGCTAAAACCTCCTAGCTAGGGCTAGGAGGTGAAGCTTGTAGTGAGATGAGAGATTATATGCTTTTAATTTAATTTTAATTTTTGAATTGAAGTTGGTTTTAGTTTGATTTTAATGGAAATATTTTTGGTCTTTAATGGTCTGTTGTGACTGAAATTACAATGGGTCTGCAATGCTTTGAATATTTTCTTATCCCTTTTATGTTTATGACGTTAGGACGTCCCGTTGTTCACCATAGTCTCCTGGGCATGGTTGGATGACGGTACCCTTCTTAACCTTCATACATATGATTGGTTGGTAATTAGTTTAATTCTGTTGTTTGCCATAGTCTGTGGGCATGGTTTGGTGATGGAATCCATTCTAATTCATACACCTTTCATCTCTTTGAAAACTAGATCAACGGCAGTTCAGTAATTTGTCTGATTTTTTATGCAAGCATAAGTTCTCCCTGATCTCTACAAGTGGATCCTCTGAATCCCTAGTTTCCTATCTCTGAGTTGTTTCCTAAGTTTTATATTAATTATTCTACAAATATTCCACCATTGCTAATTGATTTAGAATTCATCTTAGCCTAGTTCTAGTTCTAGTTAGTTTCAGATAACGTACAAGTTTCAGTCCCTTGGGATTCGACCTCGGTCTTACCGAGTTATTACTACATCACAACCCTGCACTTGGGGAGTGAACAGAGACGCGGCCTATTGGTTCACGGCCCTCATACTCTCATGTAACACTTGGTCTTGGCATTAGACTCATCATCTGGTACCACCGGATTTATGGATTTTCACCTAGGGACATTTATGGCACCCCGATGCTAGTAATAGTATTTCTAGTGTCTGATCCTTTATCCACGATATGTCTATGGAGGCCACAGCCCTGATGTCGCTAAGGCGTATAGTAATAATGTCATACAAATCTGAGGGGCATGAATCTCACTACCAGTCATGCAGTAATCTTGCACGTACCGTGCGCTCATGTAAGGCAACTTCACCTATCAGGGAGCCCCATAAACAATTTACCCAAAGGCATATGCTATGATCAATCACTACTCATATCAAGCATACATATGATGCGTATGAGCATGAATCATGGAGCTATACTAAGCATGTTATATGATGATGAACTCTATTCACAATGAAGATAGGCCTATATGGCCTACTCACAACAAGTATGGGCCTAACAATGGGCCTTAGGGAGAGTTAAATGTGGGCATTTAACCATCATTGCTCTTACAATGTAGATGGAAAACCATCATTAATCCCAGGGCATGGCCCACCATTAACATCATTACATACATTATGGTGGAATCACCCATCGCAATGGACCTCATATACATCACATTTGGCCTCACATATATCTCATTAGGCCTCACTTATGGTCGTTGTATACATCACATTTAACCTTAACCCATGGGCCTCAAATACATCACAATAGGCCTCATATACATCAAGTGGGCTGCATCAATGAGCTGCACCAATGGGCCTCATATACATCAAGTGAGCCGCATCAATGGGTCGCACTAATGGGCCACATATACATCAAGTGGGCCGCTTCATTGGGCCCCACCAATGGGCCTCATATATACTAAGTGGACCGCATTAATGGGCCTCAAATACGTTAAATCAGGCTGCATCATGTGGGCCTCAAATACATCAAATCGGGTCGCATTAACGGGCCGCACCAATGGGCCTCTTATACATCAAATTGGCCGCATCAACGAGCCACACTAATGGGCCTCATATACATCAAATGCACTGCATCATCTACACTATTCACCTAATTTAAAGATCATTTTAGAGAATTTTCATAAATAAATCATATCAAAAGATCATCTGGACCATACAACAAGTAAGAGTGGCGATAATGATTTTCACCGTTTAAATTCGTGGGGCTCACCATTTTAGTTTCTGTCCAACCTGATCATAAGTTCACAAAGACTTGGATTAAGAGGAAAAATAAATTTCGTATTGATCCAAACTTTCGTGACCCTAAAAAGGGTTTCAATGGTGGACGTCCACTCAACACAATTTTCTACGGTGTGGTCAACCTGATCATCAGATCTACTTCATTTTGATTTTCCCAAGCCTTAAGACGAGCTTGCCAAATGGGTGGATAGTATGGATATACCTCACATACATCACGGTGGGGTCCTCATAGTTCATCTAGATGGACAATGTGGAATACAAAACATACATCATGTCACTGGGTCCCACAGGCCTGCTGACGTCAATACACAACCATATAGCTGGTGTGTGGTACCCTCGCCAGTCCGTCCAGTAGGTGGGTCCCACATGGGGCCCACCACATACATAATATATATATATTATACTATATTATTATTATTATTATTATTATTATTATTATTATTATTTCTTTTCTTTTTTTTCTTTTGATGATGTTGCAATGTCATGGGACTAGACATCCTTCTAATGAATGGTCTGGATGATCAGACATGTGCATCAAGGAGGGTCCCATCCCACATGTGCTACACGTGTGGGGTGGGTCCCACACACTTGCAAAAAACTGGATGGACGGTGTAGGATATAACACACATTCCACGGTGGGACGAACAAAACTTGTGGATGTGAATCCAGCTATATGCTGGTGTGAGATACTCCAGCCAATTTGATTTCAGGTGGGTTCACACGTGTGGGACCCACCAGCTATGGATGGACGGTTTGAATATCAAACATCAACGGGTGGGCCACAACATCACAAATAAAAGGGGAGAGAGAAAGAGGGAGAGTGAGAGAAAAAAAATGTGAAGGGGAGGGACCCCGCCACTATTGAGCACTCCCTAATATAATGCATACATCAAGTGGGTCCTACAAGAAGTGGGCCATTAAAACAAAATTCAACTACGGATCACCCACCTATTGGCCTTCTTCTTTAGCTTATTGAACTCCTAGGCTCTTGGCTTTGATCTTGATGGAGGATGATGAATTTTTTATGGTGGGGATGAGAGATTGAGTGGTAGAGAAGTGGGCCACACTTGGGTTGGAAAGCTTGGACGTTGGGTGCTCTCTTAGAAGTTACTTGGAATGAGAGAGAAATGAGAGAGAGAGAGAGAGAGGAATAATGTAAGGGGAGAGAGAGAGAGAGAGAGAGAGAGAGAGAGAGAGAGAGAGAGAGAGAGAGAGAGAGGGAGATGAGTGTGTAAGAAGAGGGGTGGGCTTGGTTGAATTTTGGGTGAGAGAGGGATGTGTGGAGAGGGAGAGAGTTGACTTTGGGTAAGGTTGTATAAGAGAGGGATGATTACTTGTACTTGTGATAGGGTCTGTACTTGACTTGATTGATTGATTAATTTGACGGGATAGATTGAAGAGATTCTCTCGGAATTCACACACATGACGTTTTTCTTTGAAATAAATGTAGGCCCACAACTCCTGGCTAGGGTATTGAATCAATGTGCGAGTCACTGCATTGGAATCGCGGTGACGGCACAGTCGTTAGGATACAAGTTTCGAGTTGATCCAACTTAGATATATAGGTTGCAACTTAGGATTGCGTGTAAATGCTGATTATAGGTCAAGGGTTACCAAAATTTGACAGGGAGGATCGCAGAGGTCTACGGAACAGTACAGGCTAGGATACGGGTCTTACATAACCCCAAAAGCTACTTAATTTAATTCTCTTAGATCTTAAAGAGGAGTAAAGTTTACACTTTTAGATTAAAATTAATAGATCTTAGAATAAAGGGAATTTAAAAAGCTATTTAAATAAATTATAAATACCGATCAATAACTTATTAATATCTTGTGTGGAAGAATTATGATAATTAACTTGCATAATTCGAAATGAGAGAAGAACTTAATTCATAAGTAAAGAAGTTAGAACTTCGAGTAGCCCGAGATAGGCTTCACTAGCCTAAGTTTAACGGATTATGTTCAACGGATTTTGGATTGCGCGGGATAAGAATTATCCAAAATTTGACTAGGCCGAGGTCAACTTTGGCTATCCGAATTCCCACGAATTTTAAAAATTGATGTTGATGGAATTTGACCTAAACTTTCTGGGGCTGACCGAATTTCAAGCTCGGGCTAGTCTGACCAAAACTCGGGCTAGCCGAATTTGTAACAATAGTTATTATTTACTTCGAGCATGAGTTGGGCTAGCCGAGGAAGCTTAAGCTGGTCGAACCAGAAGTTAGGCTAGCCGAATTCCAAGTAAAAACAATTGTAAAACCCATGATCAAACATTTTTTAAATCACCTAGTCCTAAGGTCTTTCTAGGGTTTATACCATCTGAGAATTATTAAATATTTGATTTAATTTAGCTTAAACTTTGTCTCGAACTTCATCTTGAATTTAAACTCGATCTTAAGCTTGATATTTTCTTGAAGATAGGCCGATCTTGAGTTTATCTTCTCTTGAACATAGACTGATCATTGAAGATCTACTTTGAAGTTGTTTTGTCTTATGAAATTTGACAACTGATGTGTGCTCAGCATCCGAACACTTACAATAATACTCTGATGTTCATTATCTGGGACACATCTCTTTAGGATTTGGTCCATAAAATATTTAAATAAATAAGGATCATCCCAGAAAAACTTACGTACCTCAGTGAATAATTTTTTCTTATCATGTGTAGTCCAATATGTTAGCGTGAAACCTATGGAAAGATAATTCACAATGTTAGAAAACCAAGGTAATTGGGATAATTGAAATAATGGTTCATTAGGGAACATATCATTTATCAATGTTGGCTCAATGGAATTGGGGAAATCAAGTCTAGAAAGATGGTCAGCCACTACGTTCTTTACTCTCTTTTTATCTCGTATTTCCATGTCAAATTCTTGGATTATGAGGATCCATCTTATCAAACAAGGCTTGACATCCTTCTTAGAAAGAAAGTACTTCAACATCACATGATCAGTGTAAATGATGATCTTAGATCTAATTAAGTAGGACCTAAATTTATCCAAAGCAAACACTACGACTATGAGCTCCTCCAAAGCAGAGTAGTTTGTTTGGGAAAAATTTAGAGTTCTACTCACATAGTGAATCACATAGGGCTTCTTCTCTTTTCTTTGGCCTAACACTGCCCCAATAGCATAGTCACATGTTTCACACATAATCCCAAAAGGGATGTTCCAATCAGATGGTAGCATGATAGGAGTGGTTGCAAACATAGCCTTGAGCTTAGTGAAAGCTTCTTGACATTGCTCAGTCCACTTGTACGGCTATCCTTTTGAAGGAGATTATGCTGAGTGTCAAATATTTCATATTTTCCCTATTTATATCTTAGTTTTACGAACATGATAATGCTTAATGTGTATATTTTATACTTGTTTGTATTGTGAAGTGAGTTTAAGAGCTTGGATTGAAAAGAATGTTAAAAGCATGGATTTGATGCTTAAGAATTACCAAGGAAAGGAATGAATCATAGGAGACTAAGTTTGAATATTTCAAGACCCTGAGATCTAAGGAAACTAAGCAAAGAAGGAAGAAAGTTGAAAGTGAAAAGTGTAGAAATTTTCACTGTTTATCTCATCAACCGCCGTTCGATGACATCCAAGCCAGTGTTCGATGACATCAAACACGAGTCAATGACATTGAAGCATTATATGAAAATTAAATTAGTTACTGGACAAATTAGATGCAGTTCTCAATGACATTCAAGTCCTATTCAATTTCTCGAAGACATGTTCAATGACATCGAGATTTTTAGAACAACTCGTTAGAACATTCTTGACACGTTCTTGATTTATCAAAGGAAGTTTGATGACATCAAAGGAAGTTTTATGACATCGAAGGAAGTTTTATGACATCGAAGGTCTGTTCGATGGCATGAAGAGTTACACAATGCGAAAGGCATTATGCAGTACAAAAAAGTGCGACTTCCAAAGAGTTACACAGAGTTACATGGACTGTGTAAATTTGAGGCAGTTTTTTAAAATTAGACGGACACAGCTATAAATATGGGTTTTTCAAGGACTTATAGGGGAAATTGGGTTTGGAGAAGTAGAGCCAAAGGGTGGAGCAACCTTCCAAGAGTTTTTCTTCCTTCTTTACTTAATTTTAATGCTTTCTTTTAGGGTTTTAAATTTAATCATTTCTATGGTTGGCTAAACCTATTGTTAGGGCTAAGAGGTAAATCTTGTAGCATGTTGGGATGATTTTCTTTCTTTGATTCATGTTCTTGTTAAACTTTATTGATTTCTAGTTTGATATTAAAGGAATATTTTCAGTTTTCTATGATTTATTGTGACTCAAATCACAATAGATGCTGTGATAACTTTGAATATCTTCTTTTCTTATTTTGAGATTATGAGATTGAAAAATCCTGTTGTATATCATCTCCTGGGCATAGTAGGGTAATGGAATCCCTTCCAATCATCATAATACTCCTTCATGTATGGCTAGATCAATGAAAAGTTCAAAGATTTGATTTAAATGCTTTATCTTCCAATTGGATAGGATATGACTCTAATTCCAATTTTGTTTCTTAAATCAAGTAAGGTAGCATCTTGATATGCTATAAGTGGATGCTTGGCACCCTAGTTTCCACCTTTCAATTGATAGTTTTACTCTACAATATTCACAATTACTCCCTTTTATTTTAGATTTAGATTTAAATCTTCTTCTAGTTCTAGTTCAAGTTATTTTCAGAATATGTATAAGTTTAGTCCTTGTGGATTTGACCTCGGTCTCACTGAGTTATTACTATATTGCGACCTTACACTTGGGGTTGGGAACAAGTTTTTAGTACCATTTTCGAGGACTACAGTTAAGATTAGGGTCTATTTTTTTGCAATATTTTTAGGTTATGATTTTTTCTAAAATTATTTTTAGAAACTAACATTGTTTTCTGTTTTATAATATCCTAACATAGCAACTCTTATTTGGTAATTTTACTCCAACCCTCTCTCTTACCTTTTCTATCTCTTATTTGTTTTAGTTTTTCTAGTTTTCTTTTTTAGGTTTAGTTATTTATTTAGTTACTTGAGGGCTGAGAGTGGTTCATGCCCAAGTGTGTTCGTGACAACACCCTTCGTCTCTTGAGTGAAGGAGGATTAGTCAAAGGGTTTCCTATCCATCACAGGATTAGACACCACTCGAGACCCTCCAAGTTAATAGAAGTGATTGCTGCAAATCAACCTCAACATCCAGTTGAGGAAGTTCAAGATGAAAATAAGGTGAATAATGCACTCCCACCTCGTACTCTATGAGATTATTTACAATCGATGGAGGTGAGTACACCTTCTTGCATGATATTTCCATAAAATGTAGGAATCTTGGATGTTAAACCAGGGGTGATTCAACTCCTTCCTAAGTTTCATGGACTAGAATCTGAAAGTCCATACTTGCATATGTAAGAGTTTGATGAGATAATATCTACATTACACTTCTTAAACTTATTTGAAGACACGGTAAGACTGAAATTATTTCCTTTCTATTTGAAAGAAAAGGCTAAGTCGTGGTTATATTTTTTAAGACCACGATCCATTGGCACATTAAAAAGTCCTAGCTATATGTCCTAAAGGGGGGGCGTGAATAGCACTATGCCAAATAAAACATATAACAACAAAAATTAAACAAATATGATAACCAACAATTAAAGTAAAAAAATCTCAATGTAAGAATGTAAAGAATGTAAAGCAACCTCAAAATTCAAATCTTGAGAGGTTGATACAAATGTTATTCTAAGGACAACATTACACCAAAATCCACAGTTTGTGGTAGGACAACCTTATTTCTAGAAAGGTCTTTGTATCAAATCTCAAATCGAAGAGGAAAAGAAAATAAAATACAAACTGCACAGAAGAATAAATTGCAATCAATTATATACTATTCTAAGGACAACCATGCACCATTGAAATGGCTGGGTAACCTTACTAGAACAAATAAGAATGCTGATAAAGGAATTGCAGGAAATAAATGCTAAACTATTACAACATTCTCACAATGCTTGAAATAACTGATTACAACATTCACATCTACATATACATCCCACAAATGAATAATAAAGCATATGAAATATAAACCATTCAACCACGAAACACAAGAGATTATAGTGGTTTGCCTGTGTGTTCACCAACTGTTAAACAACAGCCACACAAAATGCTACTCCACTCCTAATATCCTCACACAGGGGATATTAGCATTCACTATCAAATTAGGTTTTTACAGGTTCACCCAAAACCTTATAATTGTGTCTTTCTATGTGGGCTTACACAATTAAAAAACTCCACTTCTAAGTTTTCCTGGCACTCCTCAGATAACCAATATAATGAGATTTTTCTGGCAAATCCCAAACAAAACCAAAATTAAAAAGCAATTTATAATTAAATGTAAAATACTTGAATATCTCCTTCATTGTAGCAGCCTAAAAGAACCAAGTCAGAGTAGATGATAGAATGTCCAAGTTCAATGTCCAAACTCACATTACAATGGTTCTAGTTCTAATTAATTTTAAATTAAATCAAAATGGGCTAGCTTTAATTGATTTTGATTCCAAAGAAAGGGAAACAACAATTCCTCTTTTCAGATTAGATTGGAATACAAGAAATAAAATCAATTAATAAAGCTAATGCAAGAGAATATTAAAAACGCACACTTAGCTTAGAATGGAGCACAGTCTTATCTCTAAGAAGGCCAAATTAATTATCTTAAATTCTCTGTTTTATTCTGAGATTCGTGCTCTATTTATAGCTGAGCAAAACACATTTTTGATTGGTCTTAGGACCTCTGTGACTGGTTGAAGAATCAATTGAAATTTGAATCTTCATGCGCGATAAGATTTTACAATTGCATGACCAGTCGTGGGTACCCTATGAATGGTCGTAGGTCACAAACGACTGGTCGTAGGTAGTCGAAATTCAACACTGTACTTTGAATTGAAGGTCTTCGACTGGTCAAACATCTAGTCGACACTGTTCCTACGACTGGTCGAACAATCTCCAGGACTGGTCATAGCATAATAAAAAAATTTTGAAAATCCTCAATAACATAGGGCTGGTCGTCGAATTTCTTGGACTGGTCGAACCAGTGCTAGGACTAGTCGAACAAGGTCTAGGACTAGTCTTAGAACAGACCAAATTTACTTATAAAATATATATGTATTATCTATCCAAAATGTCCTACATTAAAGGTCAACCTGAGGTCAGTCTTACCTCAATAGTGAAGTAAGGACATTGAAACTTGAATACAAGAGACCTAGAGTATAATGAAGCCTGAGATCTTGTATGTGAAAGCTTCTGAGGCTTTGAACTTGAAAATCTTCTGAGACTTTTTTTATGACCTTCAAGTCTTGAATGAATCTTTTGTTCATCACATATACAAGCTTCATAGCAGTGTCTTTGTCACCATAAATTTGACAATAACAAGGGCTATAAACTATAGTACTTACTATCTCCCCCCTTTGTCGAATTAGTGACAAAACATATATCCAAGATATGATACATAACACCGAATATCTGATTATAGAATCATGCACCAATTGTTATCAACTAGCACACATTCATGTACCTGCAAAAATCAATATTCAACCAACATACAATCCATACTCATACACTCATGCTCATACAATCTATCTCTGCACATACTCCCCCTGAGTAACATATATCTCAAAAATATGGCACTAGCATAATGCAATGCAATGCAATGCTACTCAATGCAATGCTACTCCCTCCTTATAGTACCAATCCAATCAATATATGGATATCCATACTCCCCCTTTTTTACTGTATGTGCAGAGATAGACTGTATGAGCATGAGTGTATAAGTATGCATTGTATGTTGGTTGAATATTGATTTTTGCAGGTACAAGAATGTGTGCTAGTTGATAACAACTGGTGCATGATTCTTTAATTAAATATTCAGTGTTATGTATCATATCTTGGATATATGTTTTGTCACAATATGAAAAAGGAAGCACAAAATAGATTGTTAAGGAGTAATAATCAAGGAGATAAAGAAGAGGAAATTGAACATAGAAAAACCAACATATATAATTTAAGAACTGAGTTAAATCAACGATAGCTAAAGTAGCAAATCAAGTCAAGTGACCACAATAGAAATATAATTATTATAGACCAGCAAATAGAAAATGAACTAATCTAAACCAAATAAAGGAGCAGGTATGGATGGATCAAGTTTATGCATGCCCTTATTCAAGCACCTAAGATACTTGCGCATATACTTGAATTGTAAATCATGGGCAATATATATGTTTTCCACCTTAACATTTATATTCTCAACTTTCTCCTCCAATGCACTCAATCGAGCATCAAAGACTGAAGGCTCATAATCTTGATCATTTGTAGAGTCAGTTTCAATTTCTTCAAAAATATCATCCATATTAATATCATTGGGAGGAAGATCACTAGCTTATTCCTCATGTTCAGCTTCAGCCGTATCAACACCATTTCTTTAGCTAGGAAGAAATTCCATCTTCATCTCATTGATATTAGAATTGTTAAATGTTAGATGATGGATAGGAGCTTCACCAACCGGCATATCGACTAACATATGCGTAGCTAATACAATCATCAAATAACCAAAAGGGATATCACTATGACCAGGATGGAGTTGAAACTGCATGATAGAGTGACAAATCAAGGATGGTAAGCAAATATTAGCACCTCGGGCAATATTATGAAGAACACGAACCATGAACGCCATTAACTCAGTTTTATTACCCGATCGAGTATACAATTCGACATAAAGATTCTATGAAGAACTCTGTATTTGGGTAACAAAAATCTTGAGGGGAGCACATTTCCTTTATGTGTCCATTAAACATCTAGATTGCATAAATCCTTAGTTAGCATACGTTTTTCAGTCTGTGAGGGTTTTTCAGATAGTGTATGAATGGAAACTCCCTCATTATTCATAGGAATTTTCATAAGAGCTGAAATTAAGTGACGATCAACGTCAAATGGTCCTTCTCTTGTGACAATTTTAAATGTCAGATTTTCCAGTGAAAAGTCACATATGCAAGCAAACATGGATTGGGCAATGGACCGGTATGCTGGCTCACCCCAATACAATAAGTTATCCCAACCTACAGCTTGGAGCATAGGAAGGATATCAAAAGGATCAGTATGATTAATATCAACAGGATGTTCAAAAAGAACATTACTAATCGGATGTCCCGTAGAAAGGAGGGATCATCCTCGAGAGCCCTAAGATGACGCTTAGAGATAGTGGCTAATCTTGAAGAAGATGGACCACGAGAAGTTGTTTTTCTTCCCCTAGAAATCATTTACAACAAGGATTTCAAAGAAACAAAGAGTTGCAAACGATTAAGAAGTGGATTTTCTCAAATCAAATTTTTCAAAATAAAAAATCCAAATCACAATGAAATTTGAAATAGATAACTTCAAGAGAAATGGAAGTAATCTAAGCACAAAACTATAAGAAGAATATAAATGGAGCACTAAGCATGAAAATTTTAGAAGTTGGCTTCGACTAGTCGAGGTTCGGCCCGTTGGAGAGTGAAATAGAAATGAGGAAGATGATAGTTTTTCCCCAAATTAAAGACATTCATGAGATTCATGACTAGTCGTGGATGTACACGACCAGTCATACCACGATTGGTCGTGTATATTCACGATCGGTTGAGTACCAGCCAAAAAAATAATAATTCCATTTACAAATTTCAAGATTTTACTGCATATTTTGCAAATATTAAAATCTAACCTAACATGCATATACAATATGATACAAAAATGTATAAAATATCATCTTAAGATGCACATGCCAAGATCAAATTTCATTTGGTTAAACCTGCTCTTATCGAGAGGTTTAGTGAAAATATTAGCATGGTGATTCTCGGTAGGTATATATTCCAAAGATATAACCTTTTGTTCTACTAATTCACGGATATAATGAAATCTAATGTCAATGGGCTTAGTACGAGAATGCTGAATACGATTTTTTAAATATTTATAGCACTGGAATTATCATAATATAATAACATAGAATCCTGTTTAATTTCATAATCACTTAACATTTGATTCATCCAACAAGCTGCATACACGCATTACAAGCTGCGATGTATTCAGCTTCAGCTGTTGAAAGTGATATAGAACTTTATTTCTTACTAAACCAAGAAACTAAACAGTTTCTGATATAAAAGTAACCACCAGTGGTTGATTTTCTATCATAAAGATTACTAGCCCAATCAGCATCCGAGTACCCAGCTAATTGAACACTAGTCTCATGTGGATACCAGAGACCGAGATTCATAGTACTTGCGACATATCGAATAATCCGCTTGACAGCGATCAAGTGCGATTTTTTAGGATTAGACTAATATCTGGTGCAAATACCAACACTTAGTGCGATATCAGGTCTACTAGCAGTTAAATATAATAGGCTACCAATCATACTCCGATATAATTTCGGATCAACATTTTTACCTGCAGAATCTTTTGAGAGTTTCAAGGTAGTACTCATAGGAGCATCGAAGTTCTTACCATTCTCAAATCCAAATCTCTTAATTAAATTCAAGGCATATTTAGATTGAGAAATGAATATTCCATCAAGTTGTTGCTTTACTTGCAACTCTAAGAAATAATTCAATTCCTTAACCATGCTCATTTCAAACTGTGACTTCATCAAATTTGCAAACTCAGTAGTCATATTAGTACAAGTAGATCCATAAATGATATCATCAACATAAATCTTTACCATTAATATATGATCATTATGTTTTTTAACAAACAGAGTTTTATCAACAGATCCCATTTGAAAATTATGTCTTAACAGAAACTTTGTTAGTTTCTCATACCATGCCCTAGGAGCTTGTTTTAATCCGTAAAGTGCCTTTTTAAGGTGATACACATGATCAACACTTTTGGGATCTTTAAAACCCATTGGTTGTTCAACATAGACTTCTTCATGTAAATCACCATTTAAGAAAGCACTTTTCACATCCATTTGATAAATCTTGATTTTTCTAAAACATGCAATGGATATAAATAGTCTGATTGATTCAAGACATGCTACTGGTGTAAAGGTTTCATCAAAATCAATACCTTCAATTTGAGTGTAACCTTGTACCACTAGCCTAGTATTATTTCTAATTATATTTCCAAGCTCATCAGACTTATTTTTGAAAATCCATTTTGTTCTAATGATGTGTTTATCTTTGGGTCTAGGTACGAGATACTAGACATCATTTCTTACAAATTGGTTAAGTTCTTCTGACATCGCAACAATGCAGTTTTCATCAGTCGGAGCTTCTTTTACACTAGATGATTCTATCTGGGATGTAAAACATACATAATTACATATATCCTCAAGTTGTCTACGAGTACGAACACCAGTGAGAGGGTTTCCAAGAATTTGAGTAGTTGGATGATCTTTAACAATCCTTAGTTCAGAATCAGCCTGATTAGATGAAGTATCAGGTTTATCAACTACAAGAACTTCATCATTATTTGAACTTGAGACTGGTGTGTTTAAGTGATCATCAATGATCACATTGATAGACTCTTGAATCACACCAGTCCTTTTGTTCAGAACCTTATAAGCACGACTATTTAAAGAATACCCTAGAAAGATCCCTTCATCACTTTTTGTATCAAAATTTTCTAAATTTTCATGATCCGTAAAATATAACACTTGCTACCAAAAGCTCGAAAGTATTTGAAAGTAGGCTTTTTGTCGAACCACATTTTGTAAGCCGTTTTATTATTTCCTTTACTAGTGTAAACTCAGTTAATAATATAGCAAGCTGTATTGACTGCTTTAGCCTAAAGATTCTTAGAGAGCTTCATGCTATTCAACATGACATTAGCCATTTCTTGTAGCACTCTATTTTTTCTTTCCACTATTCCATTTTATTATGGAGTTTTGGGCATCGAGAATTCATGTAATATTCCTTGGTCGCTACAGAACTTCTCAAAACCGCTATTCTCAAACTCAGATCCATGATCACTACAAATCTTACTGATTTGAGAACCTTTTTCAATTTGATTCCTTTTGAGAACTTTTCTTACCTCTTCAAGGGTTTCAGATTTGTCCCTTAAGAAGACTACCTATGTATATCTGGTAAAGTCATCTACTATTACCAAGATATACATTTTGTCACCTTGACTTTCCGTTCTGGTAGGTCCTATTAGATCCATGTGGAGAAGTTCGAGTGGTCTTGATGTGGTATTGGAATTCACCTTTTTGTGTGATTTCCTTGTTTGTTTGCCAAACTGGCATTCACCACATATCTTATCTAATTTTTAAAGTTTGGGTAGACCTCTTATAAGTTACTTTTTGCTCAATCTACATAAGTTTCGGTAGTGTACATGTCCAAGATGTTTGTGACATAATTCAGTCTCGTCTGTATGGACCATGTAACATGTTTTATTAGATGAGCTAGATTCACTAACAATATAGCAGTTTTCAAATGTTCTATGTCCAGTTAGTATTACTGAACCCTTGTTGTTTAGAATCTCACAGCTTTGATTAGAAAACCGAACACTATGGTTATTATTGCATATTTTTTAGATCGGTGAATAAAGCCTTGTTGCCTGTCATATACCTAGAGCATCCACTATCTAGGTACCACTTTGAATGGTTTGTAGCTTTGAAAGCAGTGTGAGCAACCAAGCAAGTGACCTTTGGAATC
The DNA here is from genome assembly GCA_037074715.1 of Magnolia kwangsiensis. Classification (NCBI taxonomy): domain Eukaryota; kingdom Viridiplantae; phylum Streptophyta; class Magnoliopsida; order Magnoliales; family Magnoliaceae; genus Magnolia; species Magnolia kwangsiensis. Next base: position 80,687,226 of record CM073578.1, read on the forward strand.
TATTTCATAACCATTTTGGGTTTAGGTGGATAGTTGGTCTTCTTTCGATTGTAAGAATTATAAGTATGACCTAATGAGTTAGACTTTAGAAGCTCCTTAAGTAAATCCACTATCTTTTTAGCCAAAGGATTTTGGTTATGCTTCCTATAGTTAAAATAATTTTCTTTAGGTTTTTGAACAGACTTAGGGTCTTTAGAAAATACTTATCCTTTTCCTTTTGAGTTTAAGGTCTCTCCTTTTACAAACTTAGGAGGTGCATTCTTTAGTTTAGGAGAACCATTCTTATCATAACCCAGAACAGATCGATCACCACATTTTCTTGATCTTGATAAGAGTTTTTCTAATTTAGAATCACCATAGGCATATTTCTAAGTTTCCTTTAAACTCAAGAGAGAAGGACTGCATGTTTTAATTGGTCGTTTTTAGATTTAAGATTTTCAACTTGGGCAGTCTTAAAATCCAAATCGAATTTTGTCTTTTTAAAACAATCTGAAATATGGGACTTTACTAAAACAAGAGATTCATAAATTTCTTTGAGTTTAGAAAATTTCTCTTTTTGAAGTTTTAGTTTTACTGCAAATTTATAACTTTCCTTGTATAGGGCATTATAGGCATCTTGAAGATCATCTTCATTTTCACATTCACTATTCAGATTTTCTTCACTTATTGAATCATTGTCTGAAAATGTGAATTTGGCTAGAGTCATAAGGGCTTTCTCTTCATTGCCCAACTCAGTTTCAGAATCTTTAGATTCAGAAGAAGCTTCAGAATCAGAGGATTCATTCCACGTAGCCAACATACCCTTCTTCTTGGTTTTGTCCTTTTTAGGACACTTGTTAGCCAAATGCCCATTTTCTTGGCAGTTGTAACATTGACTATCTTTCAAAGATTTTTAAGTTTTAGATTTACATTTTGATTTTTTCTTATCATTTCCTTTTTGAAAATCAACTCTCTTTTTACTTTTGAAGATTTTATAAAACTTTTTTGCCAAAAGAGCCATATCATCTTCAGAATTATCTACATCAGAATTTTCTTGAAAAATATTTTTACAAGTTTTAAGAGCAATTAATTTTCCTTTTGGAGCTTTAAAAGATAACTTGTAGATTTGTAAAGAACCAACTAATTCCTCAACCCTCATATTATTCATATCACGAAGTTCCTTGATCGCGGTTACTTTAGAGTTGAACTGTTCAGGAAGTGAGCGTAGTATTTTTGCACACACTTTACTTTCTGGGATTCCATCACCAAGACCCCACATAGAGTTTACGATGTCATTTAATCGTGTATAAAAGTCCATAAATGTTTCATTTTCCTCCATATGAATTTCTTCAAATTTGGTTGTAAGGAGTTGGACTTTCGATTTCTTGACAATTGAGGTACCCTCGTGTGTCATTTCTAATGTATCCTAAGCTTTCTTTGCAGAATCATAAGATATAATTCTTTTAAATTCATCCGGAGATAGTGCGTAAGTGATTGCATTTAGTGCTTTAGCATTTGCACTACTCTCACTTTTCTAAAGAGTGGTCTAAGAGAAATAAGGTGTTACTCTCATAGATTTTGAACCATCAACTCCAGTTACTTCAGTGGTAGGAGGGTTCTAACCATTCACAGTGGCCAGCCACACACTTTCATCCATGGATTTTAAGAATATTCTCATCCTGACTTTACAATAAGCATAGTTGGAGCCATCAAAGGGTGGTGGCCTAGTGACTAATAGGCTATCAAAATTTGACATCTTAAATAGCTTAAATCGTTAGCTCAGAAAATAAATTTACGAATTAATAATTTTTTTTTAAAAAAGAGCTATTAGGCTCTGATACCACTTGAAAAGGCCTAACTATATGTCCTAGAGGGGGGGTGAATAGGACTATGCCAAATAAAACATATAATAGTGAAAATTAAACAAACACGATAGCCAACAATTAAAGTAAACAAATCCCAATGCAAGAATATAAAGAATGTAAAGCAACCTTAAAATTCAGATCTTGAGAGGTTGATACAAATGTTATTCTAAGGACAACCTTACACCAAAAACCGGAGTTTATGGTAGAACAACCTTATTTCTAGAAAGGTCTTTGTATCAAATCTCAAATCGAAGAGGAAAATAAAATACAATACAAACTGCACTGAAGAATAAATTACAATCAATTATATATTGTTCTAAAGACAACCATGCACCATAGAAATGGTTGGGCAACCTTACTAGAACAACTAAGAATGCTGATAAAGGAATTGCAGGAAATAAATGTTAAACTATTACAACATTCTCACAATGCTTGAAATAACTGATTACAACATTCACATCCACATATACATCCCACAAATGAATAATAATATATATGAAATATAAACCATTGAACCACGAAACATAAGGGATTATAGTGGTTCGCCTGTGTGTTCACCAACTGTTAAACAACAGCCACACAAAATGTTACTCCACTCCTAATATCCTCACACAGGGGATATTAGCATTCACTATCAAATTAAGTTTTTACAGGTTCACCTAAAACCTTACAATTGTGTCTTTCTATGTGGGCTTACATAATTAAACAAACCCACTTCTAAGTTTTCCTAGCTCTCCTCAGATAACCAATACAATGAGATTTTTCTGACAAATCCCAAGCAAAACCAAAAACAAAAAGGAATTTATAATAAAATGTAAAATACCTGAATATCTCCTTCATTGTAGTAGCCCAGAAGAACCAAGTCAGAGTAGATGATAAAATGTCTAAGTTCAATGTCCAAACTCACATTACAATGGTTCTAGTTCTAATTGATTTTAAATTAAATTAAAATGAGCTAGCTTTAATTGATTTTGATTCCAAAGAAAGGAAAACAACAATTTCTCTTTTCAGATTAGATTGGAATACAAGAAACAAAATCAATTAATAAAGCTAATGCAAGAGAATATTAAATACGCACACTTAGCTTAGAATGGGCACAGTCTTATCTCTAAGAAGGCCAAATTAATTATCTTGAATTCTCAGTTTTATTCTGAGATTCATGCTCTATTTATAGCTGAGAAAAACACATCTTCGACTAGTCTTAGGACCTCTACGACTGGTCGAAGAATCAATCGAAATTTGAATTTTCAGGCGCGATAAGATTTTACAGTTGCACGACCAGTCGTGGGTACCATACGACTGGTCGTAGGTTCCCTTCGACTGGTCATAGGTCACACACGACTGGTCGTAGGTGGCCAAAATTCAATACTGTACTTTGAATCGAAGGTCTATAACTGGTCGAACAACCACTCGACACCGTTCCTACGACCGGTCGAACAGTCTCCAGGACTGGTCGTAGCATAACTAAAAAATTTTGAAAATCCTCAACAACTTGGACTGGTCATGAAATTTCTTGGACTAGTCGAACCAGTGTTAGGACTAGTCGAACAAGGTCCAGGACTAGTCTTAGAACAGACCAAATTTACTTATAAAACATGCGTGGATTATGTATCCAAAATGTCCTACATTAAAGGTCAACCTGAGGTCAGTCTTACCTCGATAGTGAAGTAAGGACATTGAAACTTGAATACAAGAGACCTTGAGTATAATGAAGCCTGAGATCTTGAATGTGAAAGCTTTTGAGATCTTCAACTTGAAAGCTTCTGAGGCTTTGAACTTGAAAAGCTTCTGAGACTTTCATCATGACTCTTCAAGTCTTGAATGGATCTTTTGTTCATCACATATACAAGATTCATAGCAGTGTCTTTGTCACCACAAATTTGATAATAACAAGGGCTATAAACTATAGCTCTTACACACATGGGCTGAGATGACACGGGAATCCATTAAAAATTTCTTCACATATCACAGAACGAATACCTTAAGGAAAGCAATCAGGAATTTTACGCATAAAGAAGACGAGACCTTCCAATGTTAGGAGCGATTTAAGGATCTCATAAATTCATGTCCACAACATGACTATGAAACATGGAGGATAACAAGCTTTTTCTATGAGGGATTACCTCATCCATGCACCAATTGTGGAGATGATGTGTAATAGGGATTTCATGAACAAGGAAGCCTATGATGCATGGGATTATTTTGATAAAATCGCTAAAAATGTGCAATCATGGGATACCTCCTCAAGAACTACTACTTCTAAGCCTACTCAATCAAAGGAAAGGGGAAGAATTTATGTCTTAAAAGAGGAAGATGATGTAAATGCAAGATTGGCCAAACTCACAAGAAAAGTCGAGGCCATGAAACTTAAGAAGGAAAAACTCAAGAAGGCTGCGGAAGTTGTTTGTGGTATTTGTGATTGTAACATACATACAACTGAGAATTTCTCAACAATTCCTACTTTTCAAGAGATATTGAATGAGCAATCGAATGCCGTGAATAACTACCAAAGACCTTTCAGTGGAGCCATCTCAAATACATATAATTCAAGTTGGAGGAATCATCCAAATTTCATCTGGAGGAATGGACAAATTGCTACTCCTTAAGGAATCTTTAACCAATTTCTGAATCAAATGAAACCTCAAGAGGATCTAGTCTGAAAACATATTCACAATCAAGAGCTTTTTAACCAAGGTATGCTATAAGACTTTTAAGATCGTACAAAGGCCATATAAGGGCTTGGGATAAAAAAAAATTAATTAGGGACAAATGAATCCTTCCGGCCCAGCCTCTCCCCAATCCAAAATAAAAATATGAAATAAGTGATCCAAGCTCTTCAAATCAGATAGAACGAACTAAGTCTTTTACCACTCTTAGGAGTGGGAAGATTATTGACAAAACTATTCTGGCGAGGGTTGAAAAGCCTAAGGACCTGGAAGAAACTAAGAATGATAGATCTAGCAATGCATCACATGAGGAAGAATCAGAAAGAGTGAGTAAGTTGATTACGCCATTCCCCCAATGGTTGATTACACCAAAACCTCTATCGAATATTCTAGAGCTTCTTAAACAAGTGAAGGTTAACATTCTTCAACTGGATGTCGTTAAAAAAATCCCTTCATATGCCAAATTTCTGAAAGATCTATGCACTACTAAAAGACGAAAAAACATTTAAAAGAAAATTTTTTGATAGAAAAGGTGATGCCATCCTTAAACCCAACTACCATAAAAATATAAAGATCCTAGTAGCACAATTATCACTTGTATAATTAGGAATCACCAGATAGAGCATGCACTTCTTGACTTGGGGGCAAGTGTAAATCTGATCCCTTACTCGATTTATGAATAATTGGGTCAAGGTGAATTAAAAACCACCCAGACCACATTACAGCTTGCTGATCATTTAGTCCGTGTACCGAGATGAATGATTGAAGATGTGTTAGTCCAGGTTGGAAAATTCTACTATCCAGTAGACTTTGTTGTCTTGGATACTCAACTCATCATAGATATGAGCACTTAAATTCCCGTCATTCTTGGTCATCCATTCCTTACTACATCAAATGCAATCATTAATTATAGGAATGAAATTATGAATTTATCTTTTAGAAATATGACATTGGAGCTTAATATCTTTTTTAACCTGAGCAAACAGTCAGTTGATGTTGATGATATCCATGATATTAACATGATAGATTTTTTCACGGAAGATAGAGCACTTTTGACTCTAGACTTTGAGCCTCTAGATACATACTTGGCCCACTCTCCTGATTTAGATGATGACACGATTAAGGAGATAGATGTCATGCTTGATGCAACACCATTACTTGAAGTTAATCAGTGGAGGGCACAATTTGAGAAATTGCCCCAAACTAATGTGGTGCCTCTATCATCTAGCCTCTAAGTACCGAAGCTTGACCTGCAACCTTTGCCTGATGATCTTAAATATATCTATTTAGTTCAAGATGAGACATACCTAGTGGTAATTTCTCCCACCTTGAAAATGAACTGGAAAGTGTGCTTATTTCCACTCTCATTGAGCATAAAGGAGCCCTTGGATGGTCGATTGCAGGCCTCAAGGGAATTGACCCTCTGATTTATACTCACTAAAAGTGTTATGATGTGTAAAACACCCTTTTTGTCAAATTTTGATGAGACAAAACTATTCAAAGTGTGACTTGTTCATATGATGGAAAGTTCACCTTCAAGCTCAAGTATGATAGAAAGTTCACCTTCAAGATCACATGAAGTTGGAAAGTGCAAGATCACATGAAGTTGGAAAGTGCAAGACCACATGAATTTAGTAAGTACAAGACATCTAAATCAAGTCTACTGCAAGATCAAATTCTACTTCATGATTAAGCTATTAAATCTACTTCAAATAGAAGATCAGAAGCTAGTGAATATTTGAGTTCAATGTCCAATCTTTCAGGTATATATGACCCTAGAAAGACCCTAGGTTGAGGTCCTTTCTTATGTATATTATCTATGGGTTATTATACTTTAAATATACTTAAATTCAGCTAGTCCTAACCTATGTTCGACTAGTCCAGGCTTTGGTTCAACCGGTCTAGGAATTGCTTCGACCAGTCCTAATTTCAAATTCAAGTTTCAAGTTTCTCGAGTAAAGTCACGACCAGTCGAGCAACTTGCTCGACCAGTCGTGAACACTGGCTCAACTAGTTATGGACCACTTGACTCAAAGTCTAGTAACATTTTTGTAGGTCCCACAACCGGTCGTAAGCCATGCTCAACCAGTCGAGCAGGACACTCGACTAGTCGTAGGTTAGTTTTATTCGATCGCACCAAAAAATTTGAAATTTCGTTGAACCTTAGACCAATCGAAGGAACTAATTTTCAGCCTATAAATAGAGGTCTTTTTTCATTCTAAATCATTCAGAAAAGCCATAAAATGCTTCCATCTTGAGAGAAAAGTCCCTGTCATTATCAACCTATAGTCTAGCAATTTAAGATTCTTTATTAACTTATTTGTTTTTGTAATTCCTTGATCTCATTGTTGTGAATCTGATTTTATTTTAAAGGGAGTTTTTACTCTAGCTTTTGAGATCCAAGGAATTCAAACAAGTAGTCCAAGATTTGAGATAATTTAAAATCTATTTAGAACCTAGAATCCTTGATTATATTTATTGAACATTGAACATTTACACATCAAGAAAAGCGATTCTATGGGCTACATCAAGTAATGTCTTCAAAGTAAGAAGATAAGTATTTTGTTTATTTGATATTTAATTTATTTAAGATATCTAGGAAAATCTCTATTGTGCTTTTGACTGAGATACCTAGAAAATCTCAGTGTGTAGGGTTTGTGATTATGATAGCCCATTTGAAAAAATAATTATATAAGTTTTAAGGTGAACCGGAGAAAACTTTGTGAGCACCAATATCACGTGGGTTGTGATTATTTGGAGTGGAGTAGGTGTGGCTATTTGAGAACAGTTGGTGTACACACCGAACCACTATAACTATTGGTGTTTGTGGTGGATGATGATGTATGTGATGGATGTGTGCTAAGTGTTTGTAATCTTTCTTTTTATGTACATATGGTGAATGGTTGTAATAGATAGCTTACTTTATTTGCCTCTTGCTTTAGTTTGTGATCTTGATCCATACTAAGTTCAAGAAATTAGGTTATCCTAACATAAACATTTGTTATCAGACCCGTATCCTAATACCATACCTTCCGTCCAACTTCCGTGATCCTCCCCATCGTATTTGGTGACTCGCAACCTGTAGACCATATTTGTGTAGGATCCTAAGTCGCATCCTGAAGATCTGAGTCGATTCGACTTGAAACTTGAACTATTACGACCGCATCGTCGCCGCAGTTCTAACACTGCATCTTGCGCACCAATGCGACACCTAGACTAGGAGTTATGGGCTTGCGTGTATTTCAAGGAAACACCATGCATTATAGAATATGAAAGATTCTTGTTGGGAGAGAATCTCTACACTACCTAGCTTAAGGGTCATCATAGTGTAGCCACCCATGCCTATCCCCCATCATTGCTAGCAACCATGCTTCACTCTCTCTCATCCAAAGTTAAATCTCCATGCATGCTTCTTACACCACCATCATCACTCCTCTTACATCTCTTACATAACCCATCATAGCTCCCATCCCATGCCTTCTTACTCTAGTCTTCTCCCTCATTTCTCTACCCATTCTCTAGTAACCATTGTAGAGAAAATCCTAGGGGAGAAGGAGAACCCTAAGCTTAGCCCATTTGCTACCCTAATCTCATTGTCCCAACCATCCAAATCCCATCTTCTACCATTAAAGAGGAAGCTTAAGAGATAAGGATTCTAAGGAACCAAGAAGGAGATCAAAAGGTGGGTGTTTATAGGGTTAGATTTTCATTTAATTCATGGCACAAGGGGGGCCTACCGGTTAATGGTAGAGATCCCATTTTGGACCCAAGGTGTGGCCAATGGCCCACCATGATATGCACATGTATTCCATGATGGGGCCATTCTCCATGGACCACATCATGATGCTTATTTTGATATCTGAAAGTAACCTAGTTTGTTAACTAGTGTGAGTGTTGAGTCAGCAAGTCAAGTGAGCCCCACAGGAAGATCATTCAAGCGTCTGCCTCAACTGGATGTGAGCTCCAAACTCATCAAAGGTAAACTTAGCCTCACATCCCATGTCCCAAAACACCTACATATATAAAATCCTTAAAAGTGGATAGAACAACGTGAGGTTTAAATTATGAAAACTATTTTACAAATCAAGAATATCTCTAAGTTTTAAGCTTTCGTCGATATATTGAGATCGCCTCAATGAGATTAGAAACCAGTTATTATTATCCTCAAAATGCAATCAATATCATCAAATTGAGGACTTCTTGTGTCCAGTAACCAACTTGATCTCTAGACAAAATTATCAATGAATCGATGTCATTGACATTCGAATTTTGAGATCATCGAGATGGACCAATATAATTAAACTCTAGTTAGTTTGTGTCCAGTAAGCTGCTAAGGAAAATCATGTACTTGTCGATGACTTGAAGGGAGCCTCGATATCCTCAGAATTCAATCTCCGATGGTATCGATGGACCTTCAATTTTATTGAATTCGAACCAAACTATTGAGTAAGCTTTTAGGAAAATCCTCTTTAAATGATTCGAGGTATCAAGAATCACTCGATAATATCAATCATATCTAATCTAGGTCGATTTCAATGAATTTGAATAATGAAATGTCCAGCGAGCTTATAGGAAATTCTTTTATAAAAGATCGACGAATCAAACTAGGTATTGATATCATCGACATTTGAAATCTGATGACATCATGGGAGGATCAATAATATCGAAGCCAACTATCTCATATTTAGCCTTCCCTCATGTTTTCATTATTGAAAAATCAATCTATGGGTCGATGAAATCATAGTTCGAAATCTGATGACATCGAAGCATGTTCGATATGATCGAGTTGTGTATAAGAGATCCAACTGTAATTGTTAGTAGAGTTCATATCATCAATCTATCCCTTGATGTCTTTAAAAGTATATGTTTGATGATATCGAAGATGTCTTGATGATATCGAACTCTGTTAAAAATATGACTATTTTATTATCGTTGGATCTCTTTACCTATTTAATGAGATCTTGTTATTGGTTGTTGTAGTGAGAAAAATAGAGAGAGCTTCGGCAATGTTATTGTATATCATCTACCCCAAGCTCATTTTCTCATGGAAGTTCATCCCTCAACTCACTCTCATCATTGATATTTAATAGAGTGGATTGAGGAATGAACTTTCCCATTCAGGGATCATCCAACTACCATCTTAATGGAAAATCATTTAGCTGGGATACCTTGAATGCTTGAAAGCTTAGAATCACTCTTCTAAAATAGGAAAATATTTATTAGAGTAGGATTCCAACATAATCTTCACCCAACCCAGAACAAGGTAGCTGAAGAATCTTCATCATCAATGGAGGAGATCTTCATCAACGTGATTAATGGGGCTCATCAACTTATCTGTAAGTCATTAGAGTTCATAGGATTGGGTCGTAGGTGCATCTCACCCTTTCAAGTCCTCATAGGAGGCCTCCGACAAGAGTGTACGTTTGGGTATTGTGTGTTGACCCTTGCTCTTGTGTAGGGCATAAACTTTAGGTTCCATGTGTGGATCTTTACCTTGTATGGTCTAAAACATGGGGGTTGTGTGTTGATCCTTACTCTCATGTTGGACATAAAATTTAGGTTCCTTATATGGATCCTTGACCTGAGTGGTCTAAAACGTAGGTGTTGTGTTAACCCTTGCTCTTGTGCAGGGTATAAACTTTAGGTTCCTTATATGGATCCTTGACCTGAGTGGTCTAAAAAGTTGTAACTGCTATAGTCTCATGCTCCTTTGGTTGTCAAATTTTGTGTGTCAAAACCTCTATATATGTCTTGTGGTTGTTGTGTTTGTTTCTTGATAACTGTGTTCGAGACACCTCATCAACACTTCAAGTTCAAGCTATAATAAAGAGTTTAAGTTCGAGACTCAAGATAGACAGGGAGACAAGTACAACTTAAAGTGATACTGAAGCTTGTGATGTGTTCAAGCTACATCAACTTAAAAGTGAAAGTTTCAATATCCATACTTTGTGTCCCAGGTATGATAGACCTTAGTTTGACCTTAGGGTAGGTCATTTTGGATACATAATCCAATGTTTATAATTATGCATTATTCTGGTCTGTCCTAAGACTAGTCTTGGATCTGGTTCAACTAGTCCTAGCACTGGTTCGACCAGTCCAAGAAATTCCAAGATCAGTCGTAGATTTGTTGCGAATTATCAAATTTTTTCTGTTCGGCTACGACCAGTCCTGGAGTCTGCTCGACCAGTCGTAGGATGGTCTCGACTCGACTTTTGACCAGTCGTGGAGCTACGACTCAAACTCCAGCAACTACACGACCAGTCGTAGAGGGGTCTCGACCGGTTGAGGACTGCCTTCGACCAGTCGTGGACTACCTTTGACCGGTCGTGAAACGGTTTTATCCGATCACGCTCAAAACTTTAAAAATCCATTTCTTCTTTGACCAGTCGTGATGACCCTAGGACCAGTCGAAGATGAATTTTTGCAGCTATAAATAGCATCCAAATTTCAGAGTTATTCATAAAAAATTTAAGTGAATTTGAAGCTCTACTCTGAGATAAGTTTTTGTTTATTCTTACGCTATATTGTGCATAATTCTATTTTCTTTTGTTAAATTTTTACTATTTGATTTTATTTTATATTCTAATCTAATTTGAAAAGAGGAATTATTATTTTTCTTCTTCTTGGAATTAAAATTAAATAGAGCTAGCCCAATCTGATTTAATTTAAAATCAATTAAAACTTAGAACCATTGTAAAGTGAGTATTGGACATTGAACTTTCATATTCGAACATCTACTCCAATTGGTTCTTCCGGGCTGCTATAAGAGGAGAAATCCATGTATTTTATAATTTTGTAAATTCCATTCTATTTTGGTTTTTGTTTAGGATTCGCTAGAAAAATCTTAATTTGTGTGGTTGTCTGAGGAGAGCCAGAAAACTCACAAAAGAGGGGTTTTTTTTAATTGTGTAAGCCCAAGTGAAAAAGACATAATTGTGAAGGTTTTAGGTGAACCTGTGAAACCTATTTAGATAGTGAATGCTAATATCCCCGTGTGAGGATATTAGGAGTGGAGTAGCATTCTGTGTGGCTGTTGTTTAACAGTTGGTGAACACACAGGCGAACCACTATAACTCCTTGTCTTGTGGATTGAATGCTTTCTTAATTCTTTGTCTTTTATCATTTAGTTTTGGGGAATGTATATGTAGGTGTGAATGTTGTAACCATTTACATTTCAAGCAAGTGTGGAGAATGGTGTAATAGTTTAGAGTTTTATTTCTGCAATTTATCTCTTGTTATTCCTTTATCAATTTGAGCTTCAATTTCTGTAATTATTCTAGTAAGGTTGCCCTGCCATTTTTATGGTGCATGCTTTTCCTTAGAATAATCAATTCTTAAGATTACAATTTATTCTTTTTGAATTTATATTTTTCTTTTTCGGTTTGAGTTCTTGATACAAAGATCTTTCTAGAAATCAGGTTGTCCTACCTTAAACCCTTGGTTTTTGGTGTAAGGTTGTCCTTAGAACAACTTTTGTATCAATCTCTCAAGATCTGAATTTTGAGGTTGCATTGTGAATTGATTTATTTTAGTTTGGCTATCTATTTCATTTAATTCCGCTGTATTTAATTTTAATTTGGAATAGTCCTATTCACCCCCCCTCTAGGACATATAGCTTGGCCATTTCAAACGTGGGTGTTGTGTGTTGACCCTTGCTCTTGTGTAGGGCATAAACTTTAAATTCCTTGTATGGATCCTTGACCTGTGTGGTCTAAAAGGTAGATTCATTGAGTGAATCCTTTACTTTTGTGTAGGTCATAAAATTTAGATGCTTTGTTTTGACCTTTGCTCTTGTGTAGGGCATAAACTTGTGTCTTTATGTAGGCATGTTAGGTACCTTATGTAGGTCCTAGAGTCAGCCTTATGTAGGTTGTATTGGTTTGAGGTAAACCTGATTTGAAACATCCGTTAGTGAAATCTGATACACTTGTGGGATGAGTGCGTCCGCCGGGAGTGTAGGCACATAGCCGAACCACTATAAACAACTATGTTTAGGATTGATGCTTGCTTGATCTTTCATTATGTTAATCTTTTATATGCATGCTTGATAATATGAATGCTTTGATTTGAATCACATCAAATCACATCCCACACACATTTTCACACTTCTCATCCATCTTAGACTATTTGTTGAATCATGCTTAATATTGAGTAGTCTTGTGATTGAATCCTCTACTTGGCTTAAAAGCCATTAGAGTTAAATTGTGGATATCTTGATAATTGCACATCAGATCAAGATTAAGGTAATAAGATTTAAAATAAGCCATAAAATTTTATAAAGTCCTATTCACTCCCCTCTAGGACACTTTGACCTATTCCTACTTCTACTATAGCGGTCTTTTTTGCAATTTCAATTGGTATCAGAGTGGGTCTCTGTTGAGGGTTTAACCACCTAGAAAGTGATCTTGACTGAAATTGGGAATCGCGGTCAAATGGGAGGGCTCATCTGTGTCCAGACCTCCTATCTTTGACGGTTCAAATTATGCATACTGGAAAGTAAGAATGCACTACTTTATGCGATCTCTTGATCATGATGTTTGGGAGATAGTTGAAAGAGGATATGTTGCACCGATTGATCAAGTGCTACTTGAAAATGGTATAACTATCTCCAAACCTAAATCCAAAGAAATGTGGATTGCATTCAATAAAGAAAAATAAATATTGGAAGCAAAAGCAATGAATGCTATTTATTGTGCTATGTCCCAAGAAGTCTTCAATCAAATTAATATGTGCGACACATTTAAAGAAGCATGGGATTTGTTAAAAACAACCCATGAGGAAACAAGCATGGTAAAAAGATCCAAGTTGCAACTCCTAATGTCACAATTTGAACATCTCAGGATGGTGGAACATGAGACTTTTATGGAATTCTTTACAAAACTGAATATCATATGTAATTCTATGGGTGGATTGGGAGAGAAGTTCCGTTCTTAAAATTTGTTGAAAAATTCTAAGATCCCTACCAGAATGTTTTAACTCTAAAGTTACAACTATTAAACAGTGTAGAAATATGAATGAAATGAAAGTAAAAGAACTAGTAGGTTCCCTATTAACATTTGAACTGCACTTCAAGCTAAGCCCTAAATCCAAAGGTAATGCCCTTAAAGTTGTAAAACACGCCATCATTAATGAGGAGGAAGAAAGAGAAAAAGAAAATGAGGATGAGGAAGTAGCTCTTTTGGCTCAAAGGTTCAAGATATTTTTTTAACAAAAACCATGGCTGACCCTACAACTTCAAAGGCAAATAGTTGGATAACGAGCGCCAGATTGGAAAAACTTTGCCCAAAGAGCCTCAGTGTTACTGTAACATCCCGAAAATCGGGGGGTCGAGCAAAAACCTAACTCTCGAGTTTCAAAATGTTATTTATGCAACATAAATGCGTATGGTTGAATGTTGTTTGTGTTAATGTATGAAACATGAGTGGGATTACGCCAGAACAGCATATCATACTCCAGAGATAGTTAAATTAACCAGCGGAAGTCTGTGATAGTATGTATAACATATATAAACTGTTGTGTGTCTCTTGAGTGTGAACATGATACTAGGTTAAACATATATATGTATACCTCAAAATAGAAAGAAAGTATATACATGAGTGCTCTGAAAATATAAAATGACAAGTGTCAAGGCATCTAATCAACCTCTCTGTAATCCCGTCGATCAGAACACGCATAAAGGAGGGATCCTCCTCATTATCATTAAGTCCGGCTCTGCCTCGTAGATCGCGCCATCATCTGCAATCACAAAAGGGTCTGGTGGGTGTCCGAAAACACCATCCCGTAACGTGGGAGTGAGTAGCTAACTCAGTGGAATAATAGATCAAGGATTAACATGTTCTCAAATCAATCATGCGATAATAGTAAAGCAGTAAATCAAACAATCCTAAAACTGTTGTTAATGCAATATGACATGACGTGATGTATGCCCTCACCGACGATCTCCCTCATACAGCACCATCTTACGACCGCGGCATGCCACACTCCCTTAAGTTCTCCACATCTTCCAGGCACATGCAATGTAATGGCGATATGATTTCCAAGTTATTATTAGTCCATTCAAATAGCAGGATTGGGAATCTAAGGTACTTCCCTTATATCAATCCCAACACAGATCCTGTCTAGGGTCGTCACTCCTAGTAATCTCATACGAGGTATATTTTGTAGGTCACTGCAAGGGCTGCCAGGGCTGTTGCACGCACTCGTTACTCTACTCCCCCATCACCTTATCAATATAGTCCTACTGTACTCTACTGCTACTGAAGGGTTGTCGCCTCCCGTAGACTCAGAATACGCTCGTGGTCACTACAAAGGACTCTGATCAGTGTAGGCCGATAGCTAGAATATAGTGTCTCATACTACCATAATCTGCTCACGAGACTAGGTGCTCACTGGTCACTACGGGGAGGTTTGTGGCCCCAGCGTAGGCCGACAGCTCGACCACGGTGTCCCATACCATCATGCCTGGCTCATGAGTCTTCATGGATCAAGGTACCATGGTTAACAGGGTTTACAATGGTAAGTTCAGTACCCTAGGTTCAAGCAGTTATGACTCATACAAGGTGAACATATATTGGCAAGTCGGGTTACTTGACGCGCTCGACTAGCGCGATCGCATCTCAAGTTGAACGACATGAAGTGCGTAAAACACTTCGCGTGGCCTAACCACTGCCGCCAACTCCAAACACGGCTCGCATTCATCGACGCGTCGTTCGTGGCCAAGACCAGCCAACCACGAATTCGCTCGGTTACCGACTGCCTGGACTAGGTATAGTCCCAAACACATATGAATTCACATCAGAAATTTATGTAGGAGTATCGGAATTGAAATACAATCATGTGAGCATGTTAACACATGTTATAACATACAACTTAGGCAAATCTTCAAGCACATACATTTTATGCATATAATGGAATCATGCATATAGTCAACATGTAGGAAATCATTTACGTCAGCATATTAATTGAGAAATCAGTCTCAAACTAATTCATAATACCATTTAATTCAATACATACTAATACAAGCATTTATACAAACACATACACTACACACTTAAGTCTACATATAGTATATCGACCCGAAGTGCGCAATTAGGCGAATCTCTTCGCCAAACTAATTATGCACGTATTCCTAACATTCTAATGCGACAACAAATCATGTCAATCACATTAGCAAAATATGAATGAAATCAGTACTTCCTACAAATGACTAAAATGCCCTAAATCTCATATTCTTCGTTAATTTACGAAACAGGAAACGGACAGCATGTTGTACATGTCAAACGGCGTTGCCGTCGATAATCTACTATTAAACGACATTGAAAGCTTTGGAAACAGTCAATCAAAGTGTCTAAAATCCACACCTTGTCTCTTATAAACATGTCGTTTCGAACGGAGCGTATACGCTTCGTCTACGGCGATAAGAGAACCTAATTTACAAGATACGTCAGCTAACATGCTATGGAACGAAAGGAATCTCAAATCAGCAACTTCTAGGGCTATTTCTTACCTGAAAACGTGGAGGAATCACCGGCTAGGTGATTGAAGTATGTTGCTAAAGTACGTGCAACAGGCGGCACAAAGGCAGGAAAATTCTCTCCTACTCTCTCTCACAAACTCTCACCTTTTCTCTCTCCCAATCTAGGGCTTTTTGCAAATTTGGATGGGAGAGAGGGGTGAGGGTTTCAACCCTTTTTATAAGCCCAAACTTGCCCGAAATAGGCTCGGGAACAAGTTTCACTTGAGGGATAACCAAATCGGGGCTGTTTCAGTCCAAAAGGACATTTCTGGTGGTCCACTGGCTGAATGCGGTCAGACTTAAGCTCATGCATACTGGATCTAGTATACATCAAGTTTTCAGTCCGACAGGGTTCGCAGATCGCACGTGGCAGTCCAGTTTCAGTTCAGCAGTCACTGCACTTAGATCAGGTCTGCAAGTTTCATGATATGAAATAGAAATTTTTCCTGATCCGAGGGTGTAATTTGGTTGAATTCTGACGGTCAGAACGCTTAATACTGACGCGTCAAGTCGTGTGCCAGATTTAAATTTTAAATTCCAATCTTGTCCCTATTCGCACTCTCTTCAGTCCGGGCTCAATGAAATAGCCTGTGATTATCGGTTGGACTTGATTTTCGAAATGATTGTCAAGTCCAGCTAGGCAGTTCTAACGGTCTAAGATAGCAGGTATCGAACTTTCGATGCGCGGTCTAGATCCAATACAAAGTTTCAAAGTGGTCCAAAGAATAAACCTGCTTAGATTTTGATCCGAGGTTATAGAGTATTATAGAGTCATTGGTTCTACTCGATTTGGGTCTTGTAGAACGTATTAAAAATGATCAGGGACTATTTCCCAGCTACTCTAGCGTTGCGCTAGCTAACTTACGCTTAATTTCCATAGAATTAATCCTAAGTGGTTTCTTTGGCTATGGAACTGGGTTTTGAGCGATTTTTCAGGTGTTTTAGTTGACCTATTGCCTAAGGACGTCAAATCCCAGATTGGCCAAAATCCGGGGTGTTACAGTTACAATTGTCAAAAATTTGGGCACTTGTCCACTGAATGTCCCACCATAAACACTAAGGGAAAGGCTATGGCTGCCACTTGGTATGACACTAAAGAGTCAAATTCAGAATTCAGTGACTCAGAGATTAATGGATACCAAAAATCCTTGAAAATTCTTATGGCATCCACAACCTCCAACATTGTCATGGAAATTGAGAAAATCGACAAACCTCAAGCCACGGGGACATTTTCATTAGATGATGAGAAAGAAGAAGAAGAGGAAGAAAATGATAATTTACAGGATGCTTATAATCAACTTTACATAGCATCAATATCCTTAAAAGGCTTGGGATCTATGAAAATAAAAATAAATTACTGCAAATGAATCTAGATAAAACTTTAGAGATCAATACACACTTGATTAATGATCTTCAACAATACCACTTAGAGAATGATAGGCTAGAAAGAATCAAATCATTTCTAAAATTTAAGTCGGTGAAACTAAACAAAGAGATTGAGTTATTGAAAGATGAAAATATGCATCTTAAAAATGAAAACCACACACTTATTTACGATGCAGAACAATCTACAAAATCTGTTGAGCTTAGTTACAAATTCTTCCAAAGTAGTGAAAAATAAAAAAAAAAACTCTTAGGGATGGGGAGATTACAAAAAGACAAGAGAGGATTTGGATATGAAAGTCACAAATCAAGTCCCACTGTTGCAGCACCAATGATAAAAAAATAATAATCTGCTGCATCAGGAAACAACACAAGGGCTACTCTTATTTTTCATTCATATGGGGACTTAAGCCATTATAAATTTGAATGCATTACTGTTGGAAGGACTCAATTCAATTCAGGCTTAAACTTTACTGGTAAATACAAATTGATCGAAAAAACAATGCAAAATGTCAAGAGTCCACAAGGTACATGGCAAGAGACAAGATACATCCATCTCCACCTAGAATGACAAAGAGGATGGAGGAGCTATTGAATCAAGTGGGACAACTAAATCAAAAAACAAAGAAATTGATCAAACAAGGAAATATGATTTAGTTACCCAACACGCCCAGAAAATCCCATAATGAAGTAAAAACAACATCCTCAAGGAAACTTGTCATAAAATGGGTAGTGAAAACAAAATAAATTGCCTAGTAACTCACTCAATTCTAAAAATAAGCAATAATGCTAAGTGATACCTTGATAGCGGGTGCTCAAGACATGTCACGGGTGACAAAACCCTTCTCTCCAACTATTCAAACCTTGATGATGGGGAGGTCACCTTTGGAGACGGAAGCGCCGCTAAGGTAATGGGGTATGGGACTATTATTGGATTAGAAATGCTCAAAAATGAGAATGATCTCCTGGTAGAAGGGTTGACACACAACCTTCTAAGCATTCCTCAAATATGTGACAACAAGCAGGAGGTAACATTTAACAAGATAGAGTGCAAGATATCGGACCTATCAGGAAAATCGACTATGAAGGGTCTTCGCACTAGTGACCACTGCTATGTTGTCAAAGGTAATGGAAAAGTTGATCCATTTACCTAATATCAATTGAGCATATAAAACAAGTCCAGGTCATGGCATCTAGACCTGGATGGATGAATGAAATGATGCACCTTTATAAGTTTCATGACATATCTGAGGTTTCTATACCTCAAAAATTCTTTTTGAATATGAACATAGTAAATGCTTATAATTTTGGGTTTCACAATATTTTATACAAATTTTGCCGTGAATACAAACTATAAAGGACATATCTTATGATATCCATCTCTAAGAGTCTATTGAAGTACACAAATCAATGCCATCTTTTTTCACTTCGATGAGTCAGTCAATGAATCAAATGACTCCTCAATGACATCGAGAAAAGTTCGATGACATCGAAGAACTCTCAGAATCAGAAGCGTCAGTGCATGTGCACAATATCAGGTAGATCCAAAGGAATCACACCTATCAGCAGTTAAAAGGTTCATCAAGTATGTGGCTGGAACAACCACCTTCAGTTTATGGTCCCCATTTGAAACATCTACCGTCATTGTTGGGTACTCCAATATCGATAGGGCTGGAAATATAGATAATCGCAAGTAAACCAATGGTGGCTGCTTCTATATTGGAAATTGTTCGGTATCTTGGCAAAGCGAGAAACAAAACTCGATATCTCATCCACTGTCGAGGCCGAATATATCACAGCAAGAAGTTGTCATGCACAACTTCTCTGGATGAAACAAATGTTGCTCGATTATAGGATTGAACAATCCACGATGACTCTTTTCTATGATAACATGAGTGCCATCAATATTTTAAAAAATCTAGTTCAACATTTAAGGACTATTATCATCCAACACCACTCTATCCGAAAGCTTGTTGAAGACAAAATCATTGTGTTAGATTATGAAAGAAAACTTGCTGACATCCTAACAAAGCTTCTTAATGCAAATAGATTTGGTGATTTCAAAAATCCATTGGAATATGTGCAATTTGATAGAATGCATAGGCAAAATGAGCTAGATTCGCACATCTGAGAACTAAGGTTCTCTCCTTTTTGTGAAAAAAAAAGAAGAGAGAACATAGAAGTTATTTGGCTTTGGTTGAATGTACATGTGCAAAATAGGCATATTTCCTAGTACTAATCATTGCCCATTATGTATGTCAAAAAGGTGTAAAGTTTTAAAACTTTCAAAATTTTGACATATCCGATGACATCGAACTAGTCTCGATGTCATCGAAGTCATCTGGAACTTGAATAGTCACTGTGGGAGATGAAACGTTCAGACACACATCCTTCAATGTCATTGAACCCACTCAATGTCATCGAAGACACTCTGGAATGTGAAACATTGTATATCAGGAAAGTACCTTCCAACGGTCATCGAACCTAACTAGTATCTTTGGGTATATGTGAAGTTCCTCATTTTGTGCAGACATTTTTGTCTTTGTTTATACCCATGGATGGGGAGAATGGTTGGAGATATTTTTTTTATGTGCCCATGGATGGGTTGGATGATATTTTTATTTTGTTGGACGGTTTAAACACTAATTAACTATAATGCTTGGGCAGTTCATTTGATTTCTCTTCTGAATTTATGATGATCTTTCTGGGCTTCATCTGCAATATCTATGGGAGTGAATGTTTTTTGTAGAATGCTAAGCTGATTACTGTTTATCATATGGACGATGGAAGCAAGTGTTTAATTATGTGGAATGTTGATTTCAGTGCCTTATATCCAAATGCATATCTGTGTTTATAATATGGGATGTTAATTGCTCTACTATCTATCTTTTGCATTTTGAGATATGCTTATATGTTATAAAATGAAAATTGGTAGATTCCCGCATGGCTCCCCTATTACATTGATTCTCCAAGTTTCTTCACATTCCACTTCAATCAATCGATCTAATATTGATATATACTAACCTTTTCCAATGATTGACAAAAAGGGGGAGAACGAATCCCACCATCAAAACAATTGTGTGTATGATGATACAGGTTATAAGGGGAGAAGCTCATGAAGAATGTGTGTAAAATCAAATAGATCATTTGTAAAATTGTGTAAAGTCCATGTGTACACAATTTAGGATGTTGTTCTAGATATTTTTCTAAGTGGTGTTTTGTGTTTTATCACGTAACTAACAAAGGGGGAGATTAAAAGTGCCCTGGTTTGTAAATTAGTATGAGTGTTAAGTCAGTAAGTCAAGTGAGCCCCATAGGAAGATCATTTAAGCATCTGCCTTAACTGGATGTCAGATCTAAACTCATCAAAGGTAAAGTTAGCCTCACATCCCATGTCTAAAAACACCCAGGTATATAAAATCCTTAAAAGTGGAAAGAATAACATAGGGTTTACAGTATGAAAACTATTTTGCAAATCAGGAAAATCTCTAAGTTTTCAGCTTTTGTCGATATATCAAGATCACCTCGATGAGATCAGAAACCCGTTATCAATGTCCTTAGAATGCAATCGATATCATCGAATTGAGGACTTCTTGTGTCCAACAACCAACTTGATCTATGGACAAAATTATCGATGAATCGATGGAACAGTCGATATCATTGACATTCAACTTCCAAAATCATCGAGACAGATCGATATAATCAAACTCTGGTCAGTTTGTGTTCAGTAAGCTATTAAGGAAAATCATGTATTTATTGATGACTCGAAGAGAGCCTCGGTATCCTCAGAATTCAATCTCTGATGGTATCGATGGACCTTCGATGTTATTGAATTTGGACCAAAATGTTGAGTAACCTTTTAGGAAAATCTTCTTTAAATGATTCAAGGTATCGAGAATCCCTCGATAATATCGATCATATCTAATCTAGGTCAATTTCATTGAATTCAGATAATGGAATGTCCAGCAAGCTTATAGGAAACTCTTCTATAAAAGATCGATGAATCGAACTAGGTATCGATATCATCGACATTTGAAATCCGATGACATCGTGGGAGGATCGATAATATCAAAGCCAACTGTCTCAAATTTAGCCTGCTCTTATATTTTCATTATTGAAGAATCAAACCATGGGTTAATGAAATCGGAGTTCAAAATCTGATGACATCAAAGCATGTTCGATATGATCGAGCTATGTATAATAGACCCAACTATAATTGTCAGTAGAGTTCATATCATCGATCTGTCCCTCGATGTCTTCAAAAGTATACATTCGATGATATTGAAGATAGCTCGATGAAATCGAACTCTATTAAAAATCTGACTATTTTATTACCGTTAGATCTCTTTTCCTATTTAATGAGAGCTTGCTATTGGTTACTGTAGTGAGAAAAATAGAGAGAGCTTGGAGAGTGTTATTGCATATCATCTACCCCAAGCTCATTTTCTCATGGAAGTTCATCCCTCAACCCACTCTCATTATTGATATTTAATAGAGTGGATTGAGGATTGAACTTCCCCATTTAAGGATCATCTAGTTACCATCTTAATGACAAATCATTGAGATAAGTACCTTGAATGCTTAAAAGCTTGTAATCACTCCTCTAAACGAAGAAAATATTTATTAGAGTAGGATTCCAACATAACCTTCACCTAACCCGTCGCATCTCTTGGAGCATCATCAAGTGTTGCGGATTAAGGGAGTTGAAAAATCTTCATCATCAAAGGAGGAGATCTTCATCAACATGCTTAATAGAGCTCATCTACTTATCTGTAAGTCATTCGAGTTCAAAGACCCTATCAATCATTCCTTAAGTAGGATTGGGTCATAATTGCATCTCACCCTTTCAAGTCCTCATAGGAGGCCTCTAACGAGAGTGTACGTTTGGGTGTTGTGTATTGACCCTTACTCTTATATAGGGAAAAAACTTTAGGTTCCTTGTGTGGATCCTTGACTTGTGTTGTCTAAAACTTGGGTGTTGTGTGTTGACCATTTCTCTTGTGTTGGGCATAAACTTTAGGTTCCTTATGTGGATCCTTGACCTGAGTGGTCTAAAATGTGGGTGTTGTGTGTTAACCCTTGCTCTTGTGTAGGGCATAAACTTTAGATTCCTTGTGTAGATCCTTGACTTGAGTGGTCTAAAACGTCGGTGTTGTGTATTGACCCTTGCTCTTTTATAGGGCAAAAACTTTAGGTTCCTTGTGTGGATCATTGACCTGTGTGGTCTAAATGGTAGGTTCCTTGAGTGGATCCTTTGCTCTTGTGTAAGGCATAAAACCTAGTTACTTCATGTTGACCTTTGCTCTTGTGTAGGGCATAAACTTGTGTCTTTATATATGCATATTAGGTACCTTGTGTAGGTCTTAAAGTCAGCCCTGTGTAGGTTGTACTAGTTAAGGTAAACCTAATTTGAATCCTCTATTAGTGAAATCTAGTACACTTGTGGGATGAGTGTGTCCGCCGAAAATGGAGTAGGCACATAGCCAAATCACTATAAACGACTATGCTTGGGATTGATGCTTGCTTGATCTTTTATTATGTTAATCTTTTACATGCAAGCTTGATAATATGAATGCTTTGATTTGAATCACATCCCACACACATTTTCACACTTCTCATCTATCTTAGACTATTTGTTTAATCATGCTTAATATTGACTAGTCTTGTGATTGAATCCTCTACTTAGCTTGAAAGCCATTAGAGTTAAATTGTTGATATCTTAATAGTTTCACATTAGATCAAGATTAAGGTAATAGGATTTAAAATAAGGAATAAAATTTTAGTCCTATTTACCCCCTCTAGGACACCCTGACCTATTCCTACTTCTACTATAGTGGTCTTTACCACAATTTTAATATCCTATTACAAGAAGGTCATCTAGAGCTTGTTATTGGTGGTGAAAATGGGATTTCCAACCTAGACTTTTATTTAGGGCCCACCTATTTTGGGACCCATTTGATGTATGTGTTGTAGATCTATGAGAAGCTCAAAGTGGCGAAGCTCCTTCCACCACCCATTTCTCTCTCTCTCTCTCTCTCTCTCTCTCTCTCTCTCTCTCTCTCTCTCTCTCTCTCTCTCTCCCTCCCTCCCTCCCTCTCTCTCCCTCTATTTTCATCTTTTTGTGGCCCACCTAATGAGTGCACGGACGATCCTGACCATCTAGCATGTGGGACGACCATTTTGTCCAGATTGTTAGACACTTGACCGACCCACCTTGCGGCCCTGTTGTGGCCCGTGTGACCAGCCAGTCACACAAGCTCAAATGAAGGGATAAACAAAAATCTTAGCTTGATTCTAAGCTGGTGGATCACACACATGGGCCCCACCTTGATAAACATTATACCCACACTCTTCACAAGTAATCTTATTTTTGTATCTGGATAACAACTTCTAAAAATCGTATAAAATCAATCATGCAAAGATCAGAGTTGAAACGGAATAATATGAACCACAATATAAGCTAACTCTAGACCAAATTTCGTAGCTATCCAACGATCCAATCATCCATAGCATCAACTTTACTTGGCTGTTGTCCAGTAGCACATGTAGGATTTCGATTTACCTAAAACAGACCCATTTTTAATTCCTTTAATGTATGAATTAAAAATATATGTTCCGTTGGATTCTTAGAAAATCAAATTATCTTTCCAACGGTATATAATAATCCTCAATCAAAGTTCAGATGGCTGAGATCTTGGCCTTATATGAAAGATCTATTAGGGAGCTTATTATGACTATTCCTGTGTGGGTCATATCCGTGATTCCAACTTACAGATATATTTAATATTTGTTCTTAACTCATTGAAGATAATTATTGATCATATGTATAGTCCCTATGGTCATAATCTTTCATGATAGAATTTAGAAAACTCTAAACCGATGGATACTCTCATAAGAATAAACCTTGAATTGCTATTTGTGGTCCAAATGGATCTAAGGGTCTGTATGGTTAGAAACCTATATACAACCTAAATGATATATTCCAAAACCATCCATTAGCTCAAATTTACCAACATAGAATTTGATTATAGAGATTTATTCAATATATTTCATGTACTACTTGATGTGTATGTTGAAATATCTTTGCACTTTCTGTTTGCTGAAATATTTCTAAGTACGGAACTGCATTGCATGTAGACATCTTTCACACCTTATGGTAGGCCTCACACTCTGTAGTTAGGGGTAACACTTTGGGGGGGGGGGGGGGGGGGATGTCAAATCCTTATATAAGTGAGATAGGATGTCCCACCTTTGTGTTAGGAATGATCCCCAAGTGTTTGGAAATTGGGCACTAAGTTGTGACAGACCTCATTGCTGAAAATTGTCTGATTATTTGTTTTATGAACCAACTTTAGGCCTCTATAGTAGACCACACGCTAGAGATATGAGTAGACCACCACTTGAAACCTTTAACCTACACAAATGAATAGATAAATAATATTTTAATCAAGTTAAATCAGACACCACATGATTAGGGAGTGGATCCCAAAATGGGACAAGGCATAGTTGTGTAGAAAATTCTATGTAGAAAATTAAAATACCTATGTTTGGCCCTATACCAAATATTATGTGTTCACAACTAGTTGGTCCCATATTATAATTTTTGAATTACATGTATATTACTACCAAGGGCACCTAACGGCATACTGAAAGGTGGTCCCTTGTGATCTTGGGACATACTTAAAATTGGGCCAAAACAAATTTTGCATTGTGTTTCCTGCACATTTCATCCAAGTACCTATGTTTGGAACATCACTGTAAATTGTATGCACCTAACCAATGAGGTCCTTCTTATACTTAGTAAAGCCCACACATAGATCTACTAGATGGATCCTTCCTTTCACCAGATGTGGGTTCTATATGATCATAAATCTAAATTGAAAATGGCCCAAAACCACCCTTGTGCCAAAAGTCTGTTTGGCATATAATTTATGTTAGGCCATGTCAGTGGGGTCTACTACCTTCCCAAAGCACTGAATGCAGCATCTAAACTCTGAAAAATAACTCTAAAGTGTTTTTGGGCTCAAAACCATAAGTGGGCCACCTAGTATGGGCTATCTTGTATGAGCCTTACCTTTCATCTAATGAGGACCACCTAATGTGCTTATTAAATGGATGTTGTATAACTTGTAAAATATTTAGTGGATAGATCTTACTGTCCAAATGTTCTCGTAAGATATATATGGCCTTAAGCCCATCTAAATGATGCAACCCTAAGACCCAAGCGGGCCCAACGCTGAGAGAAATCATTGGGGAGTGAGAAGTCCACAATTGTAACCTTCCTTGAGCTCGTTAGGCAGGCCCATTGCCTTCTGGGAGCATGCCTTACATATTACCTATAGTCAAGTGAACCACTATTTAGAGCCTATCTGGATGTTTGGGATAGATCCGTCATCCCTCCGTGGACCCCACCATGTACTTAGGCTGATTATTGTTTATATCTGATAATCATGTTGGTGTACTTAGTTTAGTAGGACACACTGAGACCATGCTTAGTATTACAAACGTGGGCATGCACACGAGGATGATCTGTCGTAATACAAACGTGGGCATGCACACGTTCTCTCCTTGGCCCACCTGATACAGGAAATCAACCATGAGACGCGTACATTCACTATGGTTGGTCGACCTGGGATACACATTAAACGTGCAAATGTGGTGTAACACGTGAAAATCATCCGACATGTGAGTCGCTAGGAGGCTCTTGTTACGCTGCCACGCAACCAAACCACCACATAGAAACCTGGTGCGGCGATCTCGCTCACAAACACTCTTCAGATTCTTAGCACTGGGATGTACCTCGCCAAGAGGCACGTTCAGAAGTCGAGCTATCAGTCGAACATCGATCGTGGCTTCCCAACTCTATCAAAGGGAATCCTGAACTGCAATGGATCCAACGTAGGATCCCGAATATGAGCATAAAAGGCACGAACGGTGCTCACGTTCGCACGAGACTGTCCTTCAAAGAGCGGACCCCACCTGGCAGCTTCGATGTGCTCAAACAATAAAAACTCACCAAAGAGCCGCCCATCCACATGCGCCTCAAACAGAAACTTACAATTAGTATACGCACCGTGGGCCAAGTCTGCCAACAGTTCTCTCCCTATGTGAGCACGGGGATCCAAATCCCGCTTAGTATGTAGTTCTCTCCCAACACTTGGACTAGCGGCGGCACTTGAACTAGCAGTGCCACCTCTCGGCTTCCTTGATCATGAAGGGCGACTAGGCCCAGCTTCGTCTGCGGCGGTCTTCCTCTTTCCCATAAGAGAGAGGATGGTGGAAAGGGAGAAAAAGGCTAAAATGGCCTCTAAAAAAGCCATGGAAAATGGAGGAAATGGGAAGAAATGGCTGACCTAGTGGGCTGGCACGAATCTAGGCCCTATAGAGAAGTGAAACAGGCCCCCAAAGGTTAAGATTTCAAAGGGAAAAGAGTGAAATGGGTTGGGATGGAGGCTCACCCGATTTCTAGCCTCCAATGGGGTATGGGAGAGCTCCAACGGATGAAAATGGAGAGAGAAGGAGGTGCGTACGGCTGTGGACGATGGAGGGACATCGGTTGTAGCAGAAAATGGGATTGGGGGTAATTTGAAATGGGATTTGAGAATGGAGGCAGCAAAAACGTGGAGAAGGGAGAGTTTGGGAGGGGTTTTTGTGAAGGAAGTGGGTGTTTGGGGCACTTTTAATGGAGGAACCCTATGCACAGGGGATACACTAGCCTCCAAATAACGTCGGCCCGAAGGCCTGCCCGATCTGGGCCCATTGTATGGCGAGGCCTCGCCGAACCGGCGAGGTCCTCGCCGACCATCTTGGTTTTCGGCGATGCCCGGCCACTTGGGCGAGGTCCCCTTGTCCTAAGGGTCCCAAATGTATGTGGGTCCCACCTTAAATCATGCTAGATCAGCGTGGGTAGGCCCACGACTCCATTTTGATCCATTTCGGGTCATTTCGGGTGTTAACAGCTGCATATTCGCATTTAGCGACTTCTAACAGCTGGGATTGGGTCCAGGGAGGTCTAGACCCATCCACACACTAACTAGAAGTGGTCCGGGGTCGTTTCATGCGACCACGGACGCACACGGACTTGATCAAAACGATCGATTTGAGTGAACTTCGCCAATTGGTGAAACTGGAGCCCTAAGAGTGTTTCTAGGTTTTTCTCGCACCCACCTAAGTCAAAGGGGCGACAACGTACAACATGTGGCCATAACCCAGTTCCGGTTTAATCCAAATCACGCTCTGATACCAACTTGTAACACCTTGAAAATCGGGGGTCGTGCAGAAACCTGACTCCCGAGTTCCAGACTATCACTTATGCAACAAATATGCTTATGATTCATTGTTGTCTAAGTTAGAGCATTAACATGAGTAAGATTATACCAAAACTGCAATTCATACTCCAGATCCAGTGATAAAACGCAAGCAAAAGACTGAAGAATATATATCACTGTATGGAAAACAAATTAATCTCGAACTGTCTCCAAAGTATGAATACATCTCCGAGTCACAAATACATATAATAAACCAAAAATCATAATGTCATATGGTCCAACTAGCAAGTCCCGCCGATCCAGGCCACCTATGCAAAGCCGTCGGAGAACTGCATATACGAGAACTCGTCCTAGTCCTCGTAAAAGTCCGGCTCCAGCTCCTAGATCTCCTCACAACCTGCATCTAAGACAGAGTCTGGTAGGTGTTGTAAACACCATCCCATAACGTGTGAGTGAGTGATCAACTCAGTGGAATCATAGAGCAAAGATTAGCATGTTATCAAATCAATCACGCGATAATAGTAAAGCAATCAATCAGACATTCCTAGATACTGTTGTTAATGCAAGAATGAAATGACATGATGGATGCCCTCACCGACATACTCCCTCATGTGACACCATCTTACGTCGACGGCATGCTTTCTTTCCTCAGTGCTCCACATCTTCTAGGCACATGCAGTGCGATGTGGAAATGATTACCGAGTTGTTATTAGTCCTTTCATACAGCAGTATTGGGAAACTAAGGTACCTTCCTTATATCAATCCCAACACAGATCCTGTCTAGGGTCGTCACTCCTAGTAATCTCATACGATATTATATTTATAAGTCGCTGCAAGGGCTGTCAGGGCTGTTACTCGCACTCGTTGCACCGCTCCCCCATCACCTTATCAATACAGGCCTAATGTACTCTTGTTGCTACGTAAGGGTCGTCACCTCACGTAGACTCATAATACGTTCAAGGTCACTACAAAGGGCTCGTCACCAATCAGAGTAGGCCGACAGCACGAATGTAGTGTCCCATACCACCACAATCGGCTCACGAGTCTAAGGTGCTCACTGGTCACTACGGGGAGGTTTGTGGCCCCAGCGTAGACCGACAGCTCGACCACGGTGTCCCATACCACCATGCCCGGCTCATGAGTCTTTATGGATTAAGGTACCATGGTTAACAGGGTTTCCACTGGTAAATTCAGTACCCTGGGTTCAAGCAGTTATAACCAATACAAGGTGAACATACAATGGCCAGTCGGGTTACTTGACGAGCTCGACTAGTACGAGTGCACCTCAAGCTGAATGACATGAAGTGCATAAAACACCTCGTGTGGCTTAACCACTGCCGTCAACCGAAACATGACTCGCGTTCGTCGAGGTATCCTTCGTGGCAAATAGAAGCCAACCACGAATTTGAATCTATTACCGACTGCCTGGACTAACGT
This sequence comes from Magnolia kwangsiensis, assembly GCA_037074715.1. Lineage (NCBI taxonomy): Eukaryota > Viridiplantae > Streptophyta > Magnoliopsida > Magnoliales > Magnoliaceae > Magnolia > Magnolia kwangsiensis. Next base: position 80,716,339 of record CM073578.1, read on the forward strand.
ATAACCCCAAGCATTTATAAGCAACATCAATGATCATATGAGATTCACAGAAATGAAGTATAAACAATACAAGCATGTTGACACATGTTATAACATACAACGTAAGCAAATCAACCAACACATGTATTCCATATATATCATGAAATCAATTCATATATCCAACATGGTGGAAATCATATACATCATCATAATAATTGAGAATTAAATCGCAAAACTAATCTACAACAACATTTACTCAATGCATACTAATACAAACATTTATACAAACACTTAGTCTACACACCTTTGTCCACATAGCGTATGTCGAATCAAAGTGCGCATTAGGGTGAATCTCTTCACCAAACAGATCATACACGCATATCTACTATCATAACACGACAATTTCACATGGAAATAATTTCAGAAAAATACAGACGTATACAGCATTTCCTATAAATGCCTAAAGTACCCTAAATCTCATATTCTCCTTACGCATTCGAAATGGAAAATAGACAGCATATTTTACATGTCAAACAGCGTTCTCGTCGATAATCTACTATTAAACGACATTGAAAGCTTTGAAATCAGTCAATCTAAGCATCTAAAATCCTCACCTTTCGTCGTAGACGCGTATTGATTCGAATAGAAAGTCTACGCTTCGTCAATGACGATATGACGACCTATATCACAAGATGAATCAGCTACTTCACTACTTGAATCTATGGAATCCCTAAAACAGGTAGAGGTTAGGGTTTTCTTACCTAGAAATGAGTTGGAATCACCGAAAGAGTGATTAGAACACGGTGATTCGGTACGTGCAAAAGCAGGATTAAGCGGCAGGAAACTTTCCTCACAACTCTCTCACAATCTCTCTCTTTCTCTCTCTTCTCCTTCTAGGGTTTCTTACTAATTTGGATGGGAGATATATGAGAGGGTTTAAGGCCCTTATATAGGCTAAAAGGTCACCTATTTAGACTTGGAGCAAAGGTATACTTGGGTTATAACCAAATTGGGTCTTTTTCGATCCAAAAGAGCATTTCGGGAGGTCCCCTGGCCGAATGCGGTCGGACTTAAGCTCATGGATACTGGATCCTGCTCACATCAAGTTTTCAGTCCGGTAGTGTTCCCAGATCGCACGTGGCAGTCCAGTTTCAGTTCAGCGGTCACGGAGACTCAATCGAGGATTCCAAGTACACTGACCTGAGTGAGAAATGTTCCCTGATCCGAGGGTATATTTGGGTCAGATTCCGACGATCTGAATGCTTATACTTAACCCGCAAGAGAAACGTCCCAGATTTATTTAAATCTCATTTAATTTTTATTGAATTTCACTCTTTCTCACACTCCTTGATCCATGCTCAATGAAATAGCCTCAGAACATCGGTTGGGCTTAATTTTTGAAATGATTGTCAAGTCCAGCTAAGCGGTCCTAACGGTCTGAGATTATAGATATCGGACTTCCAACGCGTGGTCTAAATCCAATACGAAGTTTCAAAGGGTTCCTGAGAGAAAACGGGTTTAGAGTTTGATCCTAGATTTCAGGGTATTATAGCGTCATTGCTTCTACAAGTTTTGGGTCTTGCAGAACGTATTTAAAGCGATCAGGTACAATTTCACAGCTAATCTAGCATAGCGCTAGTTAACTTACGCTTAATTTCTAAAGGAATTAATCCTAAGTGATTTCTGATTGAGTTGGTACTCGGATCTCTGTATGAATTTTTTCGAGGCGTTACAATCTACCCCCCTTAACAATAAATTTCGTCCTCAAAATTTGTACCTTTTCATCCTCCTTGAGAAGCTGTGGGTAGTTCTTTCTGATCTCGGCTTCAGTCTCCCATGTAGCCTCTTCTTCAGAGTGATGCGTCCACAACACCTTCACAGGGGGGATGACCTTGCTACGCAGTACCTGCTCCTTCATGTCTAGTATACGCACCGGTCGCAGTATATATGTAACATCCTCACCTAACTGCACCTGCTCCCATCTAATGATATGGGAAGGATCAAGAATGTATTTCTTAAGCATAGAAACATGAAATACATTGTGTACACTCACGAGAGGCGTAGGCAAAGCCAGAAGATAAGCCACTGCACCCACACGATCAAGAATCTGGAATGGGCCAATGAATCGCGGTGCTAGCTTCCCCTTCTTCCCGAACCGAAAGACTCTCTTCATAGGGAAAACTCTCAAAAACACGTGATCCCCAACCGCGAACTCTAGCGAGCACCGTCTCGTATCGGCATAACTCTTCTGTCTACTCTGCGCTGTAAGAAGCCGGCGTCTGATGATGTCAATCTTCTCCGAGGTAGCCTGCACTATCTCTGGGCCAATCAATCTACGCTCACCGACCTCTGCCCAGCAATGCGGTTGTAACACCCTGAAAATCGGGGGTCGTGTATAAACTCAACTCCCGAGTTCCAGACCGTCACTTATGCAACAAAAATGGTTATGATTCAATGTTGTCTGATTTAAAGCATTCACATGAGTAAAAGTATACCAAATCTGCAATTCATACTTCAGGTCCAGTGATAAAAGCAAGCGGAAGACTAAACAAGATATATATCACTGTATGGAAAAACAAAGTAATCTCAACTGTCTCCAAAGTATGACTACATCTCTGAGTCTCATATACATGTACATAACAAAAGAATAATGTTCAAAAAGAAAAGTCCCACTGATGTCCCCTCGATCCAGGTCACCTACGGGAAGCCGTCATGATACTGCATATACGAGAACTCATCCTGGTCCTCGTCATCATCTAGCTCCACCTCCTGGATCTCATCGTCACCTGCAACTACAACAGGGTCTGGTGGGTGTTGCAAACACCATCCCGTAACGTGGGAATGAGTGATCAACTCAGTGGAATCATAGAGCAAAGATTAGCATGTTCACAATTCAGTCACGCGATAATAGTAAAGCAGTAAATCAGACAAGTCCTAATACTGTTGTTAATGCAAGATGATATGACGTGATGTATGCCCTCACCGACGATCACCCTCATACGGCAACATCTTACGACCGCGGCATGCCACACTCCCTAGAGTGCTCCACATCTTCCAGGCACATGCAATGCTATGGTGATATGATTACCAAGTTGTTATTAGTCCATTCAAACAGCAGGATTGGGAAACTAAGGTACCTCCCTTGTATCAATCCCAACACGGATCCTGTCTAGGGTCGTCACTCCTAGTAATCTCATACGATGTACATTTCGTAGGTCACTGCAAGGGCTGCCAGGGCTGTTGCTCGCACTCGTTGCACCGCTCCCCCATCACCTTATCAATACAGGCCTACTGTACTCTACTGCACGGAAGGGTCGTCGCCTCCCGTGAACTCAGAATACGCTCGCGGTCACTACAAAGGGCTCGTCGCCTGATCAGTGTAGGCCGACAGCTAGAATATAGTGTCCCATACCACCATAATCTGCTCACGAGTCTAGGTGCTCACTGGTCACTACGGGGAGGTTTGTGGCCCCAGCGTAGGCCGACAGCTCGACCACGGTGTCCCATACCACCATGCCCGGCTCATGAGTCTTCGTGGATCAAGGTACCACGGTTAATAGGGTTTACAATGGTAAGTTCAGTACCCTAGGTTCAAGCAGTTATGATACATACATGGTGAACAAACATCGGCCAGTCGGGTTACTTGACGGGCTCGACTAGCGCGATCGCATCTCGAACTGAACAACATGAAGTGCGTAAAACACTTCGCGTGGCCTAACCACTGCCGCCAACTCTCAACACGAATCACATTCATCGACGCGTCATTCGTGGCTATGACCAGTCAGCCACGAATTTGCTCGGTTACCGACTGCCTGGACTAAGTCAAGTCCCACACATCTATGGAATTACTATACAAGGTATTGGAATTGAAATGCATCATGTGAGCATGTTAACACATGTTATAACTTTCAACTTAAGCAAATCTTCAAGGCATACTTCCCATGCATATTCAACTTAAGCAAATCCTCAAGCACATACATTCCATGCATGTAATGAAATCATGCATTTTGTCAACATGTAGAAAATCATTTAGGTCGGCATAATAATTGAAAAATCAATCACAAAGTATCAAATAACATCATTTAATTCAATACATACTAATACAAGCATTTATACAAACACATGCACTACACACTTAGGTCTACATATAGCATGTCGACCCAAAGTGTGCAACTAGGCGAATCTCTTCGTCAAACTAATTATGCACGCATTCCTAACTTCCTAATGCGACAACAAACCATGTCAATCACATCAGCAAAATATGAATGCAAACAGTACTTCCTACAAATGACTAAAATGCCCTAAATCTCATATTCTTCGTTAGCTTACGAAAGGGGAAACGGAGAGCATTTTGTACATGTCAAACGGTGATGCCGTCAAGAATCTACTATTAAACGACATTGAAAGGATTGGGAACCGTCAATCCAAGCGTCTAAAATCCTCACCTAGTGTCTTGTAGACTCGGGAATTGAAGCGGAGTGTATATGCTTCGTCTACGGCGAGTAAGGAGCCTAATACATAAGATCCATAAGCTACATCGCCATGGAAACAAGAAAAACTCAAATCACCAACTATTTAGGGTTTTTACTTACCTAGGATTGCGGTGGAATCGCCGGGAAAGCGGTAGAGAAGTGTCGCTTAAGCATGTGCAACACGTAGCACAAGTGGCGGGAAGAACTCTCCCACTCTCTCACAATCTCTCACTCTTTTTCTCTCTCCCAAGCTAGGGCTTCTCTCAAATTCGGATGGGAGAGAGGAGTGAGGGTTTCAACCCCTTTTATAGCCTAAAACATTCCCAAAATAGGCTTGGGAACAATGTTTACTTGGTGCCTAACCAAATCGGGGCCGTTTCGGTCCAAAAGGGCATTTCTGGAGGTCCCCAGGCCAAATGCGGTCGGACTTAAGCTCATGCATACTGGATCTAGCACACATCCAGTTTTCAGACCGGTTGGGTTCCCAGATCGCACGTGGCGGCCCAGTTTCAGTTTAACGGTCACCGCACCAAGATCAGGCCTATAAGTCTCGTGATATATAATAGATATTTTTCCTGATCCAAGGGTGTGATTTGGCTGTATTCTGACGGTCAGAATGCTTAATACTGATGCGTCAAATTTGTGTGCCAGATTTGAATTTGAAATTCCAACTATGTCCCTATTCACACTCTCTTCGGTCCGGGCTCAATGAAATAGCCTGTAATAATCGGTTTGACTTGATTTTTGGAATGAGTGTCAAGCCCAGCTAGACGGTCCTAACGGTCTAAGATAGGAGGTATCGGACTTTCAACGTGCGGTCTAGATCCAATACAAAGATTCAAAGTGGTCCAGAGAACAAACCGGCTTAGAGTTTGATCCGAGGCTTTAGAGCATTATAGCACCCTTAGTTCCACTCGCTTCGGGCCTTGTAGAACGTATTTAAAGTGATCAGGGACCATTTCCCAGCTATTCTAACGTTGCACTAGCTAACCTAGTCATATTTTCTAAAGGAATGAATTCTAAGCAATTTCGGGTCGAGTTGGTACTCGAGCCCAAGTATGGATTTTTCACGGGCGTTACAATCTACCCCCCTTAACAAATAATTTCGTCCTCGAAATTTTGTACCTTTTCGTACTCCTCGAGAAGCTGTGGGTAGTTCTTTCTGATCTCGGCTTCTGTCTCCCAAGTAGCCTCCTCCTCAGTATGATGCGTCCATAGTACCTTCACAAGGGGAATCACCTTGCTACGTAGTACCTGCTCCTTCCGGTCTAAGATGCGTGTCGGTCGCAGGATATAAGTAACATCCTCTCCTAACTGCACCTGCTCCCATCTGATGATATGAGAAGGATCAGCAACATACTTCTTCAGCATAGAAACATGAAATACGTTGTGGACGCTCGCGAGGGGCGTGGGTAAAGCCAATCGGTAAGCCACTGCTCCCACACGATCGAGGATCTGAAATGGACCAATGTATCGCGGTGCCAGCTTCCCCTTCTTTCCGAACCGAAGGACTCCCTTCATAGGGGAAACTCGCAAAAACACATGATCCCCGACTGTGAACTCTAGTGGTCTCCGTCTCGTATCGGCGTAGCTCTTCTGTCTGCTCTGCGCTGTAAGAAGCCGACGTCGAATAATATCAATCTTCTCTGACGTCGCCTGCACCAACTCTGGGCCAATCAAGCTGCGCTCACCGACCTCTAACCAGCAATGCGGTGCGCGACAAGGTCGCCCATACAGCGCCTCATAAGGTGCCATGCCGATACTCGCCTGGAAGCTATTGTTGTATGCAAACTCCGCATATGCAAGACAGTCATCCCAACTGTCCTTGAAGTCCAATGCGCAAGCTCGCAACATGTCCTCCAGGATCTGGTTCACTCGCTCTGTCTGTCCGTCCGTCTGTGGGTGGAAGGCAGTACTGAACTTCAACTTCACACCCATAGCCTCCTGAATGCGAGTCCAGAAAATAGAAGTGAACCGCGTGTCTCTGTCCGACACGATCTCCAACGGAACTCCATGCAGACGCACGATCTCTCTAATATACAATCTAGCCAGCTCGTCTGCAGAGTTCGTAACTCTGATCGGTAGGAAGTGCGCCGACTTCGTCAATCGGTCGACGATCACCCAAATAGAATCATGCCCCTTCCTCGTCTTCGGCAACCCAGAAATGAAGTCCATGGAAATGAAATCCCACTTCCACTCTGCAATCGGCATAGGCTGCAAAAGTCCAGGTGGTCGGCGATGCTCTGCCTTCACCTGTTGACAAGTGAGACAACGGGACACGAACTCAGCAATGTGGGTCTTCATACCTTCCCACCAGTACGTCCTCTTCACGTCACGATACATCTTCGTGCTGCCAGGATGCATCGCGAGTCTAGTAGAATGCGCAGCCTCGAGAATCTCTCGTCTCAAGTCAGGGACATCAGGAACGCATAGGCGGCCACGGTAACGTAAACCCCCATCCATGCCAACTCGCCAGTCGGCGTCATCATCATCACTGGCCTGCTCTCGAAGCTCAGTAAGATGCGCGTCGTCCCTCTGCGCCTCGATGACACGGTCATCGATCGGGGATCGCACCTGAACATGTGCGATGAACTCAAATGGCTCCTCTACGGTGAGTTTCTGCTCAAAGTCTCGCAAAAACTCAACCATATCCCACTCGGCAACCATCAGCGGAGCCGCAAACTCTATCGCCTTCTTGCGGCTCAACGCATCAGCCACAAGGTTCGCCTTCCCAGGATGGTAAGAGACTTCAAACTTGAAGTCCTTCAGCGTCTCCATCCATCGCCGCTGCCTCATATTCAAGTCCAGCTGTGTGAATATGTACTTGAGGCTCTTGTGGTCGCAAAAGAGCTCGAACTCCTCTCCATAGAGGTAATGTCTCCAGAGTCTCAGTGCGAATATCACGGCTGCCAACTCCAGGTCGTGTGTAGGGTAATTCTCCTCGTGCTTCCTTAATTGTCTCGAGGCATACGAAATTACCCTGTCCCTCTGCATAAGGACACAACCTAAACCAACGCTAGACGCGTCAGTGTATATAGTGTATTTAACCCCTTGCTCTGGCAATACTAGCACAGGGGCGGACGTAAGTCTGTCCTTCAGCTCCTGAAAAGCTGACTCCGCCTTATCATTCCAGGCGAACTTCACGTCCTTCCGTGTCAACTGAGATAAGGGTCTCGCGATCTTCGAGAAATCCTGAATGAAGCGCCGATAGTAGCCAGCGAGACCCAAGAAACTCCTCACCTCAGTGACAGAACCAGGCTGCTCCCAGTCCTGCACCGCAGCTACCTTAGACAGGTCAACTGCCATGCCATCCTTGGACACCACGTGTCCCAGAAACTTCACCTCCTGCTTCCAGAAGTCGCACTTCTTATACTGTGCGAACAACTGATGCTGTCTGAGCGTATCAAGGACCAAACGCAAGTGCTCCTCATGCTCCTCTCGACTCCTAGAGTATACCAAAATGTCGTCGATGAAGACAACGACGAATCGATAGAGGAAAGGCCGTAGTACCCGGTTCATCAGATCCATGAACACGGCCGGTGCGTTCGTGAGACCGAACGACATCACGAGGAACTCGTAGTGACCAAAACTGGTCCTGAACGCTGTCTTCTGCACGTCCTCATCTCTGACGCGCAACTGATGATATCCTGACTGAAGATCAATCTTCGAGAAGTACTGCGCTCCTCTCAACTGATCAAATAAGTCATCGATCCTGGGCAAAGGGTACTTGTTCTTCACTGTGAGTTGGTTCAGCCTGCGATAATCAATACACAATCGCAGCGAACCATCCTTCTTCTTCACGAACAAGACCGGTGCTCCCCAAGGAGATACGCTAGGCCGTATAAGGCCAAGCTCTAGTAGACCATCAATCTGCGTCCTCAACTCCTCCATCTCACATGGTGCCATGCGATACGTCGGCAGTGAGACGGGTGTAGAACCAGGAATCAGATCGATAGTGAAATCGATCTCACGTCGGGGCGGCAAACCAGGGATCTTCCTGAACAGATCCCCGAACTCAGAAACAACTGGCGTCTGCTCAAGTACCTGGGCACCAGCGTCGTGCAACAGGGTGGCGTAGCTAAGAATGCGGAAAGGAAGATTTACCCGCACTGAAAATGTGAAAGGCGTGCCCTCAGGCTCGTACACCGTCACCACACGAGCCTCGCAGTCAATCTCGGCTCTCGCTACAGTCAACCAGTCCATGCCAAGAATGACGTCGAGATATACGAGCGAGGGATCGACGACCAAATCAAGAGTCATCGTCCTGCCTCCCAGATCAAGTAAACAACCCTCACACATCTGGGTGACATCCGAATAATCTCCATGAGCTGCAAGGACTCGCACGCTATCCATAGTAATAGTCTGCAACCCAAGACGTCTGACTACGGCACGCGATATCAAAGAAATCGTGGAACCAGTGTCCACCATGACAAGAACGGGAGTACCTCCGATATGGCCCGTGACCTCGAAGGCTGAATGCTGGAAAGTCGGCGTCGTAGCTGCCTCAGCGGTCAGTGCATGAACTCGAGCCTGCTGTGGCCGGTTCGGCCGCTGTGTCAAGGGCCGTGGGGGCTGTCGAATCTGCGATACTGTGGGTCTGAAAGAGGACTGCGCAGGAGCTGACCGTATAGGCGGTGCTGATATCGCCTGTGGACGTACACGATCAATCTTCTGCGGCGGCGAGAACCCACTGTCCCGCATCCTCGTAAAGCAACTCGGCGCTAGGTGGCCCGTCCTCCCACAGTATGTGCATGATAGATCAGGGCGTCGAAACGGTCCTACTGGCGCCGTGGTCCTGGTAGGAGGATCAATGCGAGGCCTCTTGCCCGCGAAGGGCCTATCTGGCAACTCCGGTCGCGGCCTAGAAGTAGTCGGGCCTCGTGATCGCGCAAGTCGATCCACGTCCTGCTCTGCCCGCATGGACATGTGAACCAACTCCGCATAGGAGGAGAAACTGATACAGCACATCTTCGACCGAATATCCGGTCGCAAGCCCTCCAAAAAGCGCCGTATGCGCATCTGCTCATCAGCTAAAATCGTCGGGATGTACCTGCCCAACTCTGTGAACCGATGCTCATACTCGGTGACCGTCATCGCTGCCTGCCTGAGACGGAGAAACTCATTCTCCCTCTCGTGTCTGTAGGTCTGAGGATAATACTTCTCATGGAAGCGAAACTCGAATGCTGCCCATGTCCATACGAAGTCTGCGGTAACAGTCCGCAATACACTATCCCACCACATACTGGCCTCTCTCTCAAACTGGAAGGTAGCCAGCTCTACCTGCTCTGCCTCAGTACAGTGCAACATGCGCAGAATCTTCGACACTCGGTCGAGCCAAAACTCAGCCTCCTCGGGTCTGTGAGAACCCGTGAAAGTAGGAGGCCGCAAGCGCTGAAATCGCTCCAGAAGGCCCCGTGTGTCGGCAGGGTTCCCCGCAGGGAAAGCAGGCTGCGCAGGAAGTGCTATGCCCTCATCCTGGGCGTAAGCATAGGCATCCTCAGCTGGATGCGCAGGTGGTGCAGGCGGAGTAGATGCAGTCGCACCCCCACCCTGGGCTAAGGTCCCGACTATAGTAGTCAATAGCTGCTGCTGCTGTAGCATCATATCCATCATCTGCTCGAATCTATCAGGTGGTGGAGCAGGCTGTGGCGGATGAGGTGCGGAAGTAGATGCGCGCTGTGGCTCTCTAACTGATGGTGTAAATGGCGGTGGTCCATCTGTAGGACCAGTAGCAGGCTGAGACGATCGAACAGTCTCAGGAATCGGGCCCACAGCAGGGTCCGGACGAGTGCCAGACTGAGAAGGAGCCTGATCCATCTGCTCTAACAATGAAAGCCGAACCGCGCTCCTCGTAGTCTTAGGTGGCATTCCCTATATTCAAAATAGGGCGCAACCTTGTCAGTCTCAATTGCACAAATACACCACAATCATTCACTAAAGAATCAAAGGCATTCCATGCATTTCAATTAATCAAAATTGTCACAATACAAGGGATATATCCTTACAAGCATCATGACTAGAATGACATGGAAATTAAGACAGTTAAGCAACAGCGACAAAAGCAAAGCACTAGCCCTAATAGGCTTTACACACATGAAACAGAAAATAGTTAACTACTCATAACAATATCTAAGATCGCGTCGCTAGTCGGAGTCTGGCGACGGAGGAGGAGCACCCTTATCCTGTAAGCAACACAGGATTGCCTTCAAGGTGCGAGTCACCTTGCCAAATTTCTTCTTCGTAACGGCCTTGGCATCAGCGACCTCTGCTCGAAGTTCTTGGACTTCCCTTCGCGAAGCGGTCTGACTCTCCTCCATCCGAGCAATGCGATCGTCAATAGTAGTCTGCGCAGAAGGAGGAGGACTCTCATCAGTATCCTGAGCCTCCTCTTCTGCTTCTTCCTGAGTCTCTTCCTGAACTTCTGCACTAGGTTCTCCTTCGCTTTGATCTTCCTCTTCATCAAAGTCGTCCCCACTATCCCTTTCAAGTTGATTTTCACGATATTGCGACCCAATCTTCATCTTAACCATCGTCGACTCATCGATGGTGTGAATCGATACCGGCAACTCGGGTCCAAGTCTATAGGCAAACTCAAGCGCAATTCTGCAAATGAGTCGGCCAAAGGGAAGGGATTCGAATGTTCTTCTCGACCTGGCTATGAGAACTATCTGCCGTAAGATGAAAGTGGCCATACATACGTTCTCTCCCTGAGCCACCAGAAATAAGAAATCGACCATAAGACGTGTACATTCAATGCGGTTCGTCGACCTAGGATAAACATTGAACGTGCAGATGTGATGCAGCAGACGCAAATCCTCAGACATGTACGTCGCCTTGAGGCTATTATTAGGCTGCCATGGAACCAACTTACCGCACAGAAACCTGGTGCGGCGATCTCGTTCACGTCTAGTCCTCAAATTTTTCTCACTTGGATGTACATCACCTAGAGGCACGTTGAGAAGTCGCGCAACCAACTGGACGTCGATCGTAGCCATCCGATCTCTACCAAAAGGGATTTTAAACTGCAAGGGCTCCAAGGTAGGACTCTGGATGCTAGCATAGAAGGCACGAACAGTGCTCACATTAGCACGAGCGCGAGCTTCAAAGATCGGTCCCCAGTGCGCAGCTTCAATGCGTTCGAACAACAGATATTCGCCGAACAATCGCCCATCTACGTCCGCCTCAAATAACACTCTACGATCAGTGTATTCACCATGAGGCATCTCTGATAGGATGGTTCGTCCAAGGTGTGCATGGGGATCCAAATCCCGCTTCGTACGGCACTCCAGGACTGCAGCTGGACCTGCGGCGGCGCTTGAACTTGCGGCACCACCCCGCGGTCTTCTCGATCGAGCAGGGCGGCTCGGCCCAGCCTCGTCTGTTGCAGTTTTCCTCTTACCCATCAAAGACAGGATGGATGAGAGTGACAAAAGTCCCAAAATAGCTTCCACGAAAGCCATGGAAAACGCCGAGAATGCGGAGAAATGGCTGCCCAATCTGACAAAAGGAAATCTAGGCGTCATAGAGGGATGCTTCAAGCTTCCCAAGGCTGTACTTTCAGGGAAAAATAAGAACAAAAAGGTGGAATGGAGCTGCTCACGATTTCAGCACTATTTGGGGGATTTTGGAGCTCCAAATGGGAAAATCTTCAAGGAAAGAGGCTGCCAACACCCAATAATCGATGGGTGGTGGTCAGTTTTGGCCAAGGAAGGGATTAGGAGGGGTTTGGGTCGCCGGGATTTGGAATGGAGCGCTGAAAATCAAATCTAGGGCATGCAAGGGGGCTGTTTGTGAAGGAGAGGGGTGTTTTAGGGGTTTTCGTGGGATGGGAGGTAGCTAGGGGTGTTGTGGGAGGCATTTAAGTGGGTGCGCCCAAAGGGCAGCACCATCGGAGATGGCCGGCCGGCGATGCATCGCCCGGCCGGCGATGGCATCGCCGGCCAACCTTCAGGTTGGCCAGCGGGACCCCATGGGTCTGGTCCCCCATGGTCCCAGGGCCCCAAAAAGTCTGGTCCCACCCCTTAGTTCATAGTATTTTGGTCCCCATGAGCCCAAACATGTTTTTGGGGCTTTCCGGGTCCACATCGCAGTCCCGAATACCAAACCATATGATGCAGCATATGGATTTGGGGTAGAAGGATCCAGTACATCTTTCTAGCTCCTTAGTTGCTAAAGAAAGTGAAGTTAGAATGGCTTTATGGCCATTTTTTATGAAATTTTACTATTCACTATAAAATTTGGTGAATGTACTAATTTGTGTTATTTTCGCATTAGGTTTGATGCCTAACATGAAATGGATACAAAAGAACTGAAGGTTGAAGTGTTTAGAGAAGGAATTTTGAGAATTTTTGGCAAAACGGGGTTTTTTAAGCCCTGGCGATTGATTACTAGAGTCGTGGTCATTCCACGGCCCATGGATTCACTTTTGCGGTTTAAAACCGCTCATAGGACATCTCCACCCGACTTCCTACAGCTTAGAAGTGATTCGGGTCGCTTTACGCGACCCGAGATGCGTTACAGACTCGATCTTGCGATCGATCCTTATAGACTTCGCCTATCGGCGAATCTGTGATCCTAGAAGTGTTTCTAGATCCTTCTCGCACCCACCTAAGTCAAAGGAAGCGACAGCGTACGTCGCAAGACCATAACCCAGGCCCAGTATACTCTCATTCATGCTCTGATACCAACTTGTAACACCCTGAAAATCGGGGGTCGTGTATAAACTCAACTCCCGAGTTCCAGACCGTCACTTATGCAACAAAAATGGTTATGATTCAATGTTGTCTGATTTAAAGCATTCACATGAGTAAAAGTATACCAAATCTGCAATTCATACTTCAGGTCCAGTGATAAAAGCAAGCGGAAGACTAAACAAGATATATATCACTGTATGGAAAAACAAAGTAATCTCAACTGTCTCCAAAGTATGACTACATCTCTGAGTCTCATATACATGTACATAACAAAAGAATAATGTTCAAAAAGAAAAGTCCCACTGATGTCCCCTCGATCCAGGTCACCTACGGGAAGCCGTCATGATACTGCATATACGAGAACTCATCCTGGTCCTCGTCATCATCTAGCTCCACCTCCTGGATCTCATCGTCACCTGCAACTACAACAGGGTCTGGTGGGTGTTGCAAACACCATCCCGTAACGTGGGAATGAGTGATCAACTCAGTGGAATCATAGAGCAAAGATTAGCATGTTCACAATTCAGTCACGCGATAATAGTAAAGCAGTAAATCAGACAAGTCCTAATACTGTTGTTAATGCAAGATGATATGACGTGATGTATGCCCTCACCGACGATCACCCTCATACGGCAACATCTTACGACCGCGGCATGCCACACTCCCTAGAGTGCTCCACATCTTCCAGGCACATGCAATGCTATGGTGATATGATTACCAAGTTGTTATTAGTCCATTCAAACAGCAGGATTGGGAAACTAAGGTACCTCCCTTGTATCAATCCCAACACGGATCCTGTCTAGGGTCGTCACTCCTAGTAATCTCATACGATGTACATTTCGTAGGTCACTGCAAGGGCTGCCAGGGCTGTTGCTCGCACTCGTTGCACCGCTCCCCCATCACCTTATCAATACAGGCCTACTGTACTCTACTGCACGGAAGGGTCGTCGCCTCCCGTGAACTCAGAATACGCTCGCGGTCACTACAAAGGGCTCGTCGCCTGATCAGTGTAGGCCGACAGCTAGAATATAGTGTCCCATACCACCATAATCTGCTCACGAGTCTAGGTGCTCACTGGTCACTACGGGGAGGTTTGTGGCCCCAGCGTAGGCCGACAGCTCGACCACGGTGTCCCATACCACCATGCCCGGCTCATGAGTCTTCGTGGATCAAGGTACCACGGTTAATAGGGTTTACAATGGTAAGTTCAGTACCCTAGGTTCAAGCAGTTATGATACATACATGGTGAACAAACATCGGCCAGTCGGGTTACTTGACGGGCTCGACTAGCGCGATCGCATCTCGAACTGAACGACATGAAGTGCGTAAAACACTTCGCGTGGCCTAACCACTGCCGCCAACTCTCAACACGAATCACATTCATCGACGCGTCATTCGTGGCTATGACCAGTCAGCCACGAATTTGCTCGGTTACCGACTGCCTGGACTAAGTCAAGTCCCACACATCTATGGAATTACTATACAAGGTATTGGAATTGAAATGCATCATGTGAGCATGTTAACACATGTTATAACTTTCAACTTAAGCAAATCTTCAAGGCATACTTCCCATGCATATTCAACTTAAGCAAATCCTCAAGCACATACATTCCATGCATGTAATGAAATCATGCATTTTGTCAACATGTAGAAAATCATTTAGGTCGGCATAATAATTGAAAAATCAATCACAAAGTATCAAATAACATCATTTAATTCAATACATACTAATACAAGCATTTATACAAACACATGCACTACACACTTAGGTCTACATATAGCATGTCGACCCAAAGTGTGCAACTAGGCGAATCTCTTCGCCAAACTAATTATGCACGCATTCCTAACTTCCTAATGCGACAACAAACCATGTCAATCACATCAGCAAAATATGAATGCAAACAGTACTTCCTACAAATGACTAAAATGCCCTAAATCTCATATTCTTCGTTAGCTTACGAAAGGGGAAACGGAGAGCATTTTGTACATGTCAAACGGCGATGCCGTCAAGAATCTACTATTAAACGACATTGAAAGGATTGGGAACCGTCAATCCAAGCGTCTAAAATCCTCACCTAGTGTCTTGTAGACTCGGGAATTGAAGCGGAGTGTATATGCTTCGTCTACGGCGAGTAAGGAGCCTAATACATAAGATCCATAAGCTACATCGCCATGGAAACAAGAAAAACTCAAATCACCAACTATTTAGGGTTTTTACTTACCTAGGATTGCGGTGGAATCGCCGGGAAAGCGGTAGAGAAGTGTCGCTTAAGCATGTGCAACACGTAGCACAAGTGGCGGGAAGAACTCTCCCACTCTCTCACAATCTCTCACTCTTTTTCTCTCTCCCAAGCTAGGGCTTCTCTCAAATTCGGATGGGAGAGAGGAGTGAGGGTTTCAACCCCTTTTATAGCCTAAAACATTTCCAAAATAGGCTTGGGAACAATGTTTACTTGGTGCCTAACCAAATCGGGGCCGTTTCGGTCCAAAAGGGCATTTCTGGAGGTCCCCAGGCCAAATGCGGTCGGACTTAAGCTCATGCATACTGGATCTAGCACACATCCAGTTTTCAGACCGGTTGGGTTCCCAGATCGCACGTGGCGGCCCAGTTTCAGTTTAACGGTCACCGCACCAAGATCAGGCCTATAAGTCTCGTGATATATAATAGATATTTTTCCTGATCCAAGGGTGTGATTTGGCTGTATTCTGACGGTCAGAATGCTTAATACTGATGCGTCAAATTTGTGTGCCAGATTTGAATTTGAAATTCCAACTATGTCCCTATTCACACTCTCTTCGGTCCGGGCTCAATGAAATAGCCTGTAATAATCGGTTTGACTTGATTTTTGGAATGAGTGTCAAGCCCAGCTAGACGGTCCTAACGGTCTAAGATAGGAGGTATCGGACTTTCAACGTGCGGTCTAGATCCAATACAAAGATTCAAAGTGGTCCAGAGAACAAACCGGCTTAGAGTTTGATCCGAGGCTTTAGAGCATTATAGCACCCTTAGTTCCACTCGCTTCGGGCCTTGTAGAACGTATTTAAAGTGATCAGGGACCATTTCCCAGCTATTCTAACGTTGCACTAGCTAACCTAGTCATATTTTCTAAAGGAATGAATTCTAAGCAATTTCGGGTCGAGTTGGTACTCGAGCCCAAGTATGGATTTTTCACGGGCGTTACAGCGGTGCTCGGTAAGGTCATCCATACAAGGCCTCGTAAGGTGCCATACCGATACTGGTCTAAAAACTGTTGTTGTACGTGAACTCCGCATATGGAAGACAATCGTCCCAACTGTCTTTGAAATCCAAAACGTAAGCCCGCAGCATGTCCTCTAAAATCTGGTTCACCCGCTCTGTCTATCTGTCTTTTTGTGGGTGGAAGGCAGTACTGAACTTCAACTTCGCACCCATAGCTTCCTGGATGCGAGTCCAGAAAATAGAAGTAAAGCACGTGTCTCTGTCCGACACGATCTTTAAGGGAACTCCATGTAGACGCACTATCTCTCTGATATACAGCCTGGCTAACTCGTTTGCAGAGTTCGTAACTCTAATCGATAGGAAGTGCACTGACTTCGTCAAACAGTCGACGATCACCCATATAGAATCATGTCCCTTCCTAGTCTTCGACAGTCCTGAAATGAAATCCATGGAAATAAAGTCCCACTTCCACTCAGCTATAGGCATAGGCTGAAGGAGACCAGGAGGTCGGCGATGCTCTGCCTTCACCTACTGGTAAGTGAGACAATGGGACACGAAATCTGTGATGTGGGTCTTCATACCATCCCACCAATAGGTCCTCCTCACGTCACGATACATATTGGTGCTGCTCGGATGCATCGCAAGTCTAGAACTGTGCACAGCCTCGAGAATCTCTCATCTCAAGTTGGGGATATCTGGGACGCACAGGCGGCCACGGTAACGTAAGCCTCCATCCGTTCCAACTCGCCACTCGGCGTCTGCATCATCACTGGCCTGTTCTCGAAGCTCAGTCAGACGCACATCATCCCTCTGCGCCGCGATGACTCTGTCATCGATAAGAGGTCACACCTGAACATGTGCGATGAACTCGAATGGCTCCTCCACAGTAAGTTTCTGCTCAAAGTCTCGCAAAAACTCAACCATGTCCCACTCGGCAACCATCAGCGGAGCCGCAAACTCTATCGCCTTCTTGCGGCTCAACGCGTCAGCCACAAGGTTCGCCTTGTCGGGATGGTAGGAAACTTTGAACTTAAAGTCCTTCAAAGTCTCCATCCATCGCCGCTGTCTCATATTCAGGTCCCGCTGCGTGAATATGTACTTAAGGTTCTTGTGGTCACAAAAGAGCTCGAACTCCTCTCCGTAGAGGTAATGTCTCCAGAGCTTCAATGTTAAAATGACAGCAGCCAACTCAAGGTCGTGTGTAGGGTAGTTCTCCTCGTGCTTCCTTAATTGTCTCGAGGCATACGAAATTACGCTGTCCTTCTGCATAAGGACACAACCTAGACCAACGCTAGATGCGTCAGTGTATATCATGTATTTAACCCCTTGCTCTGGCAATACTAGAACAGGGGCGGACGTAAGCCTGTCCTTTAGCCCCTGAAAAGTTATCTCTGCCTTTTCATTCTGAGCAAACTTCACATCCTTCCGTGTCAACTGAGATAGAGGTCTAGTGATCTTCGAGAAATCTCTTATGAAACGTAGATAGTAGCCTACCAAACTTAGGAAACTTCTCACCTCAGTGACTGAACTAGGCTGCTCCTAGTCCTGCACCGCGGCTACCTTAGCAAGGTCCACCGCCATCCCATCCTTAGACACCACATGTCCCAGGAACTTAACTTCCTCCTTCCAGAAGTCCCACTTCTTATACTGTGCGAACAATTGATGCTGTCTCAATGTATCCAGGACCAATCGCAAGTGCTCCGCATGCTCCTCTCGACTCCTGGAATATACCAAAATGTCGTCTATAAACACGATGACGAATCGATAGAGGAAAGGCCGAAATACCCTGTTCATCAGATCCATGAACACGGCTGGTGCATTCGTAAGACCGAACGACATCACGAGGAACTCGTAGTGACCAAAGCTGGTCCTGAAAGCTGTCTTCTGCACGTCCTCATCCCTGACGTACAACTGGTGATACCCTGACTGCAGATCAATCTTCGAGAAGTACTGCGCTCCTCTTAGCTGATCAAACAGGTCATTTATCCTGAGTAAAGGGTACCTATTCTTCACCGTAATCTGATTCAACCTGCGATAATCAATACACAATCGCAGCGAACCATCCTTCTTTGTCACAAATAGAACCGGTGCTCCCTAAGGAGACACACTCGGTCGTATAAAGCCCATCTCCAACAGATCATCAATCTATTTCCTCAACTCCTCCATCTCACGCAGAACCATGCGATACATCGGCAGTGAGATGGGTGTCGAACTAGGTACCAGGTCGATAGTAAAATTGATCTCTTGCTGAGGTGGCAAACCAGGAATCTTCCTGAACAGATCCCCATAATCACGGACTACTGGCTTGTGCTCAAGTGTCAGGGCATCAACGTCCCACAAAAAGGAAGCGTAGCTAAGTATTCGGAAGGGGAGATTAACCTGCACTGGAAATGAAAAGGGCGTGCCCTCCGGCTCGTAGATTGTCACTATACGGGTCTCGCAGTCAATCTTGACCCTCCCTGTAGTCAACCAATCCATGCCAAGAATGACGTTGAGATAATAGAGAGAGGGGTTGACAACAGGTCAAGAGCCATCGTTCTGCCCCCTAGATCCACTAAACAACCCTCACACATCATGGTGGCATCAGAAAAAGTCCCGTGCGCTATAAGAACTCGCACCCCATCCATCCGAGTAGTCGGTAGCCCAAGGCGCTTGACTACTGAATGCGATATCAATGAAATTGTGGATCCTGTATCCACCATCACAAATATAGGAGTACCTCCAATGTGGGCAGTGACCTCAAAGGCCAAGGGCTAGACAGTCTCTGTCTGGGATGCCTCTGCTATCAATGCATGTACCCGAGCCTACTGTGGACGTTTCGGCCGCGGTACCATGGGCCATTGAGGCGGCCAGAATTGAGGCATTGGAGGCCTGAAAGAAGGATGCACAGGAGCCGACCATAAGGGTGGAGGAGATAATGCCTGTGGGAGAGGACGATCGATCTTCTACGGTGGAAAAAACCCATTATCCCTCATCTGAGCAAAGCAGCTCTCTGCAGTGTGGCCCGGTCTCCCACAGTAGGCACATGTCACACCAGGGCACCTCATCGGAAGTACTGGCGTTGTAGCCCTAGGAGGAGGGTCGATGCGAGGCCTCTTGCCAAGAAATGGCCTGTCCTGCGTATCTGGTCGTGGCCTAACAACCACAAGGCCATGAGAACGTGTCAAGAGATCCACATCCTGCTCTGCTCGCATAGACATGTGTATCAGCTCAGCATAAGAGGGTATGCTGACATAACACATCTTCGACCGAATGTCAGGTCGTAAGCCCTCAGAAAATTGTCGTATGCGCATCTGCTCGTGAGCAAGTATCATCGGGACGTATCTGCCCAACTCTGTAAACCGATGCTCATATTCTGTAACTGACATGCCTCCCTGCCTGAGGCACAAAAACTCATTCTCACTCTCGTGCCGGTAGGTTTGCGGATAGTATTTCTCATGGAATCGGAACTCGAATGTTGCCCAAGTCCATATGTAGTCAACAGAAACTGTCCGCAATACACTATCCCACCATAAACTGGCCTCCCTCTCAAACATGAAAGTGGCCAACTCAACCTGCTCAGACTCCAAGCAATGTAGCATCCTCAGAATCTTCGAGACACGATCGAGCCAATACTCGACCTCCTCGGGTCTATGAGAACCCATAAAAGTAGGAGGTCGCAAGTGTTGGAATCGCTCAAGTAGGCCCCGTGTATCAGCAGTGTTCCCCGTAGGGTAAGCAGATAGTGTAGGATGAACCATATCCTCATCCTGAGTCGAAGTCCCAGCATCCTCAGCTGGATGCACAGATGGTGCAGGTGGAGTCGCACTCCCACCCTAGGCTAAGGCCCCTGTAATACTGGCCAAAATCTGTTGATGCTGCTGGTGCATCATAGTCATCAACTACTCAAACCTATCAGGAGGTGGAGTAGGCTGAGGCATATACAGCGCCGAGGAAGATGCACAGTACTGCTCTCGAACTGGCGGTGTGAAGGGTGGTGGTCCGACTGTAGGACCTGTAGAAGGCTGAGACTCAGGCACAGTCTCACGAATTGGGCCCACAACAGGGTCCATATGATCATCACTCTGGGGAGGAACCCGATCCATAGGCTCACCCAGTGTAAGTCGTACCGTGCTCTGAGTAGCCTTAGGCGGCATTCCCTATATTCAAAATAGGGGACAACCTCATCAGTTTCAACAACAGCACATATACACCACCACACAATCATTCACATAACAAGTCGAAGAAACTCCATGCATTTCATTTAATCAAAATTCGTCATAATACAAGAGATATATCTTTACATGCATCATGACAAGAAACACATGGAAAACTAATTTAGCCAAAGCTATAACTACAACATAAACCAACTACTAAGCCTTCTCAGGTTCACACACAGAAAGCAGGAAATAACTAACTATGACCAACAAACGTCTAAAATCTAATCACTAATCCGAGTCTGGCGATGGAGGAGGGGCACCCTTATCCTCCAGACAACACAGGATGGCCTTTAAGGTACGAGTCACCTTATCAAACTTTCGCTTCATGATGGCCTTGGTATCCTCAAGCTCTTGTTTAACCTCGGTCCGGAGTTCTTGGACTTCCCGTCGCAAAGCAACCTGACTCTCCTCAAGTTGGGCTATGTGAACATCCCTAGCAGCCCGAGTCACAGGAGGAGGACTCTCATCAGTATCCTGAGCCTCTTCTTCTTCTTCTTCCTGTCTTTCTTCCTCTATTTCTACTCCACCCTCTTCTTGACCTTCATCCTCTGCGCTATCATATTCACCCTCACTGTCATCATCAAGCTGGGCCTCATGCTGCCGAGGCCCTATCTTCATCTGGTTCATGGTAGCCTCATCGATAAGATGAATCGGCACAGGCAACTCTGGCCCAAGTCTGTAAGCAAACTCAAGCACAATCCTGCATATGACGATGATCTGTCGCAGTACAAACGTGGGCATGCACACGTTCTCTCCCTGGCCCACCTAATACAGAAAATCAACCATGAGATGCGTACATTCACTACGGTTGGTCAACCTGGGATACACATTGAACGTGTAAATGTGGTGTAACAGGCAAAAATCATCCGACATGTGGGTCGCTAGGAGGCTCTTGTTACGCTGCCACGCAACCAAACCACCACATAGAAACCTGGTGCGGCGATCTTGCTCATGAACACTCTTCAGATTCATAGCACTGGGATGTACCTCACCAAGAGGCATGTTCAGAAGTCAAGCTATCAGCCGAACATCGATCGTGGCTTCCCGACTCTATCAAAGGGAATCTTGAACTGCAATGGCTCCAACGTAGGATCCCGAATATGAGCATAAAAGGCACAAACGGTGCTCACGTTCGCACGAGACTGTCCTTTAAAGAGCGGACCCCACCTGGGAGTGAGTGATCAACTCAGTGGAATCATAGAGAAAAGATTAGCATGTTATCAAATCAATCACGCGATGATAGTAAAGCAAACAATCAAACAATCCTAGATACTGTTGTTAATGTATACATGAAATGACATGATGGATGCCCTCACCGACATACTCCCTCATACGGCACCATCTTACGCCCACGGCATGCTTTCTTCCCGCAATGCTCCACATCTTCCAGGCACATGCAATGCGATATGGATAATGATTACTAAGTTATTATTAGTCCTTTTCATACAGCAGGATTGGGAAACTAGGGTACCTTCCTTGTATCAATCCCAACACAGATCCTGTCTAGGGTCGTCACTCCTAGTAATCTCATACGATGTGATATTTGTAGGTCGCTGCAAGGGCTGTCAAGGCTGTTGCTCGCACTCGTTGCACCGCTCCCCCATCACCTTATTAATACAAGCCTAATGTACTCTTATCACTACGGAAGGGTCGTCACCTCCCGCAGACTCAGAATACGCTCGCGGTCACTACAAAGGGCTCATCACCTAATCAGTGTAGGTCGACAGTAAGAATATAGTGTCCCATACCACCATAATTTGCTCACGAGTCATAGGTATTCACTAGTCACTACGAGGAGGTTTGTGGCCCCATCTTAGGCCGACAGCTCGACCACGGTGTCCCATACCACCATGCCCGGCTCATGAGTCTTTATGGATCAAGGTACCATGGTTAACAGGTTTTCAATGGTAAGTTCAGTACCCTACGTTTAAGCAGTTATGACTCATACAAGGTGAACATACAATGGCCAGTCGGTTTACTTGACGGGCTCTACTAGTACGAGCGCATCTCAAGCTGAGCGACATGAAGTGCATAAAAAATCTTGTGTGGCCTAACCACTGCCGCCAACTCAAAACACGACTCGCGTTCATCGATGCGTCCTTCGTGGCAATTAGAAACCAACCATGAATTCAATCCATTACCTACTACCTGGACTAAATCATAGCCCCAAGCTTTTATGTATCAACATCAGTAAGCATATGTGAGTAACAGAACAGAATATAAACAATACAAGCATGTTGACACATGTTATATCATACTACGTAAGCAAATCAACCAACACATGCATTTCATATATGTACAATGAAATTGATTCATATAGCCAACATGTGGAAACCATATACATCAGTATATTAATTGAGAATTCAATCTCAAAACTAATTCACAACACCATTTACTCAATACCTACTAATACAAAAATTTATACAAACACTTAGTCTTCATACTTTAGTCTACATAGTGCATGTCGACTCAAAGTGCACATAAGGGCGAATCTCTTCGCCAAACAGATCATGCACGCATTCCTAATATCATAACACGACAAATATCCATGGCAATCATTTCAGAAAAATACGGACGTAAACGGCATTTCCTACAAATACCTAAAATACCCTAAATCTCATATTTCCTGTACGCAGTCGAAACAGAAAACGGACAGCATGTTCTACATGTCAAACGGCGTTCTCTTCGATAATCTACTATTAAACGACATTGAAAGCTTTGAAATCAGTCAATCAAAGCATCTAAAATCCTCACCTTTCGCCCTAGACGTGTATCGATTCGAACGAAACGTATACGCTTCGTCAACGGCGTAAATGCGACCTAATGCGCAAGATACATAAGCTACTTCGCTATTTGAATTGAAAGAATCCCAAAACAGCAAGTAGTTAGGGTTTTTCTTACCTAGAAGTGCGTTGGAATCACCGGGAAAGTGATTCAAATGCGGTGCTTCGGTACGTGCAATAGCTAGTGCAAGTGGCAGGAAATTCCTTCCACAACTCTCTCACAATCTCTCACTTTTTCTCTCTCTCTCTTTCTAGGGTTTAATCCAAATTCAGATGGGAGAGATATGAGAGGGTTTAAAGCCCTTATATAGCTAAAACATAACCTAAATAGACTTGGGAACAAAGTTGTAACATCCCGAAAATCGGGGGGTCGAGTAAAAACCCAACTCCTGAGTTTCAAAATGTTATTTATGTAACATAGATATGTATGATTGAATGTTGTCTATATTAATGTATTAAACATGAGTGGGATTAATCCAAAACATCATATCATACTCTAGAGATCGTAAAATTAGCAAGCAGAAGACTGTGATAGTATGTGTAACATATATAAACTGTTGTATGTCTCTAGATTGTGAACTTGTTACCAGGTTATATACAAACATGTATACTTCAAAAGTAAACAAAAGAATATACATGAGTGCTTTAAAAATATAAAATGACAAGTGTCAAGGTATCTAATCAACCTTCCTATAATCCCATCGATCATAACACGCATAAAGGAGGAATCCTCCTCATCGTCATCATCATCAAGTCCGGCTCCACCGCGCCATCATCTGTAATCACAAAAAGGGACTGGTGGGTGTCCGATAACACCATCCCATAACGTGGGAGTGAGTAGCTAACTCAGTGGAATAATAGAGCAAGGATTAATATGTTCTCAAATTAATCATGCGATAATAGTAAAGCAGTAAATCAAACAATCCTAATACTGTTGTTAATGCAATATGACATGACGTGATGTATGCCCTCACCGACGATCTCCCTCATATGGCACCATCTTACGACATCGGCATGCCACACTCTTTAAAGTGCTCCACATCTTCCAGGCACATGCAATGTAATGGTGATATGATTTTCGAGTTGTTATTAGTCCATTCAAACAACAGAATTGGAAAACTAAGGTACTTCCCTTATATCAATCCCAACACAGATCCTGTCTAGGGTTGTCACTCCTAGTAATCTCATACGATGTACATTTTGTAGGTCGCTTCAAGGGCTGCCAGGGCTGTTGCAAACACTCGTTGCTCCGCTCCCCCATCACCTTATCAATACAGGCCTACTGTACTCTACTGCTACTGAAGGGTCGTCGCCTCCCGTAGACTCAGAATACGTTCGCGGTCACTACAAAGGACTCATCGCCTGATCAGTGTAGGCTGACAGCAAGAATATAGTGTCCCATACCACCATAATCTGCTCATGAGACTAGGTGCTCACTGGTCACTACGGGGAGGTTTGTGGCCCCAGCGTAGGCCGACAGCTCGACCACGGTGTCCCATACCACCATGCCCGGCTCATGAGTCTTCGTGGATTAAGGTACCATGGTTAACAGGGTTTACAATGGTAAGTTCAGTACCCTAGGTTCAAGCAGTTATGACTCATACAGGGTGAACATACAATGGCCAGTCGAGTTACTTGACGGGCTCGACTAGCACGATCGCATCTCAAGTTAACGACATGAAGTGCGTAAAACACTTCATGTGGCCTAACCACTGCCGCCAACTCCAGAACACGGCTCGCGTTCATCGATGCGTCGTTCGTGGCGAAGATAAACTAACCATGAATTCGCTCGGTTACCGACTGCCTGGACTAAGCATAGTCTCAAACAATTAAGGAATCACATCAGCAAATCATATGAGAGTATTGGAATTGAAATACAACCATGTGAGCATGTTAACACATGTTATAACATAGAACTTAATAAATCATCAAGTACATGCATTTCATACATACAATGAAATCATGCATATAACTAACATGTAGAAAATCATTCACATCAGCATATTAATTGAGAAACCAATCTCAAACTAATCCATAACATCATTTAATTCAATACATACTAATACAAGCATCAATACAAACACTTACACTATACACTTAAGTCTACATATAGTATGTCGACCCGAAGTGCGCATTTAGGAGAATCTCTTCGCCAAACTAATTATGCACGCATTCCTAACATTCTAATGCGACAACAAATCATGTCAATCACATCAGCAAAATATGAATGAAATCAGTACTTCCTACAAATGACTAAAATGCCCTAAATCTCATATTCTTCGTCGGTTTACGAAACAGAAAACGGACAGCATATTGTACATGTCAAACGCGTTGTCGTCGATAATCTACTATTAAACATCATTGAAAGCTTTGGAAATAGTCAATCAAAGCGTCTAAAATTCTCACCTTTTCCCTTATAGGTGAAACGATTCGAACGGAGCGTATACGCTTCGTCTACGGCGAACTGCGAACCTGATTTACAAGTTCTATCAGCTACTTCACTATGAATCCAAGGGAACACTAAATCAGCAACTTCTAGGGTATTTTCTTACCTAAAAATGTGGAGAAATCACCGGCAAAGTGATTAGAGCACGTGGCTTAACCACTTGCAGCACGTGGCACAAGCAGCAGGGAATTCTCTCCCACCTTCTCTCACAAACTCTCACCTTTTCTCTCTCCCAATCTAGGGCTTTTTCCAAATTCGGATGGGAGAGAGGAGTGAGGGTTTCAACCCCTTTTATAAGCTCAAATATGCCCAAAATAGGCTTGGGTACAATGTATACTTGATGTATATCCAATTCGGGGCTGTTTCGGTCTAAAAGGACATTTCTGGTGGTCCCCTGGTCGAACGCGATCGGACTTAAGCTCATGCATACTGGATCTAGCATATACCAAGTTTTCAGTCCGGCAGGGTTCGCAGATCGCACGTGGCAGTCCAGTTTCAGTTCAGCGGTCACCGCACGTAGATCAGGGCTGCAAGTCTCATGATATGAAATAGAAATTTTTCCTGATTCGAGGGTGTAATTTGGCTGAATTCTGATGGTCAGAACGCTTAATACTGACGCGTCAAGTCGTCTGCCAGATTTGAATTTTAAATTCCAAATTTGTCCCTATTCGCACTCTCTTCAGTCCGGGCTCAATGAAATAGCCTGTGATTATCGGTTGGACTTGATTTTTGAAATGATTGTCAAGTCCAGCTAGGCGGTTCTAACGGTCTAAGATAGCAGGTATCGGACTTTCGACGCGCGGTCTAAATCCAATACAGATTTTCAAAGTCGTCAAGAGAACAAACCTGCTTAGAGTTTGATCCGAGGTTATAGAGTATTATAGAGTCATTAGTTCTACTCAATTTGGGTCTTGTAGAACGTATTTAAAGTGATCAGGGACTATTTCCCAGCTATTCTAGCGTTGCGCTAGCTAACTTATGCTTAGTTTCTAAAGGAATTAATCCTAAGTGATTTCTTTGGCTATGGAAGTAGGTTCTGAGCGATTTCTCAGGTGTTTTAGTTAACCCACTGCCTAAGGACGTCAAATCCCAGATTGGCCAAAATTCGGGGTGTTACAAAAGTATACTTGGGTTATAGCTAAATCGGGGCTGTTTCGATCCAAAAGAGCGTTTCGGGAGGTCCCCTGGCCGAACGTGGTCGGACTTAAGCTCATGCGCATCGGATCCTGCTCACCCGAGGTTTTTAGACTGGTAGAGTTTCCAGATCGCACATGGCGGTCCAGTTTCAGTTCAGCGGTCGTCGTACCTAAATCAGGCCTACAAGTCTCATGATATGAAAGAGAAATTTTTCCTGATCCGAGGGTGGAATTTGGCTGAATTCTGACGGTCAGAACGCTTAATAATAACGTGCAAAGACTCGTGCCAGATTTTGAATTAAATTTTCAAATCTTTACTCTTTCTCACTCTCTTCACTTCAGGCTCAATAAAATAGCCTCAGAACATCGGTTGGGCTTGATTTTTGAAACGATTGTCAAGTCCAGCTAAGCGGTCATAACCGTCTAAGATTGTAGACATCGGACTTTTGACGCGTGGTCTAAATTAAATATGAAGTTTCAAAGGGTTCCTGAGAGTAAACGGGTTTAGAGTTTGATCATAGGTTTCAGGGTATAGCGTCATTGGTTCTACAAGTTTTGGGTCTTGCAGAACGTATTTAAAGCGATCAGGGACAATTTCACAGCTAATCTAGCGTAGCGCTAGCTAATTCACGTTAAATTTTTAAAGAAATAGGTTTTAAATGATTTCTTTGGCTTTGGAATCGAATTTTGAGAGGTTACCAAGGTGTTATGGTTGACCCGTTGCCTAAGGACGTCTAATCCCAAGTTGGCAAAAATCTGGGGTGTTACAATCTACCCCCTTAAAACAAAATTTCATTCCCGAAATTGGCTAAGGGTAATGAGTACTTAAAGAGACTTTTGTAATGACGTTCTAAGGAAGGTTCAAATCCTATTTAATGACCTAACCTTACGTATAACCTAAATCAACTGTTTCGATCCTGGGCCAGTAGGGAAGAGGCCAACCATGCTTCCGCTGCGCTACTCTAATCCAACGGTTGTATTAGAGAATCCTAAGTAGATTGGGCTCAATACGTTCTACCCCCCTTAAAACTTAGTTCTACTTAATGTTCAAGAATTTATGCCTCGATCCGTATATCGAAACGAGGTGTAACTTAGGGTCTATCTTTCACATGAAATGGGAAACAACCTCTCACTATATTGGTCTTCCTTTGCTAACGATGTGTTCTATGGTATTGGTACCTATGGTTGTAGAAAAAAGCTGAAGTGATGGGTGTTGTGGTTGATTTCAAGGACGGATGTGAGTTTGTGGCAAGAGGTCTAATCTCTATTGGCTGTATGTCCTCAACATTTTCCAAAGGCAAAGTAATAACTTTTGGTTGTAGGTGGACAGGCCAACAAGGAAGAAAAGTTGTGTAGTGGGTCTGAGTCGGATACATTGAACCTTCTGTCTAATCAGGACAGAAAACTTGTTGTATCAGTTCTTAATCCGAGTGATGTCGATCTTCTGCTTGATCAGAGCATTGGATTCATTGGTAACTACTAGGATTAATAAATCGATTCAAACTGCGAATACATCGCTTACATATACAGTTCCTTTACTCTATGTTTCCGAATGCAATAAGTCTTTGGGAAGGCAATTCTAAGGGGCATGCTAGTTTATTCTAAGTTCAATCTGAGGGATTTATAAGTTTTCTCTAAGAGTGAATGGTTCTAAGTTAAAGCACCTTTCCTAAGGGTTATAATAGAAGTCTATAAGTATTAAGGGGACCTATCGAAGAAAAGAGGTCCTACGCCAACCAAATCTAACCTATTATTCCTTAGCATATACAGGCTTTACACTACTTATTATAACTAGTAGCCTAGTCTGTAACTCACTAGCTGTAATCCAAAGCCTAAGCTTATACGCTAAATGGTTTCATACCATTTCTAATACAGGGAATTGTTCTATCGCTTAGGGTCACGATTGTATAAATGGAATTGGATTTCCTATATAACTCTAGGTCCAAAACACCAAGGGCATATGTTGCCAGTGGTCTCAAGTTGTGTTAAATGGGACTGCTTTCCTACTCCCGCCTAAGAATTGGGAATGACATATTTATTAGGTGGGTGGGTTGGGTTTGAATCAATTTCATGGGCTTTGGAAAATGGATCTTGTGTTGGAAAGTGTGATATGTAGCATAGCAATACACAATCCCTTAAGCATTCCACTCACTTCATAGCAAAAGGGACTGCATGCATATCATTTACCAGAATTTGTCACAATACCTGGAACACAGTGTTACATGAATCATGACAGAAGATGCATGTCAGCTAATGTGACTCCCAACATCTAGAACCTTCTACCAACTGCTACACTACTACTATGCTCATCAACACAAGAAAACACAGGGATCCTAACATAGCAACAACCAATCCACAGGGCGATGGCATCTCTCGGCCTTCCTAAACGGGCGAGGCGACTAGGCCCGACTTCATCAACGACGGTCTTCCTCTTTCCCATAAGAGAGAGGATGGTGGAGAAAGAGAAAAATGCTAAAATAGCCTCAACAAAAGCCATAGAAAATGTGGGATATGGGGAGAAATGGCTGCCCAAATGGACTAAAATGAATCTAGGCCCTGTAGAGGGGTAGATCAGGCTCCTAAAGGCTAGATTTTCAAAGAGAAAAGAGCAAGATAGGATGGAATGGAGGTCCACCCGAAATTTAGCCTTCAATGGAGGGTGTGGGAGCTCCAATCGACGAGAATGGAGAGAAAGGGGACTACCTACTGCTATGGATGATGGAGTGGGGTCGGTTATGACCGAAAATGGGATTGGAGGCGTTTTAGAAAGGGTTTTGAAAGGGGAGACAGCGACAAGTTAAAGAAAGGAGAGGTTGGGGGCTTGGATTGTGAAGGAGGTAGGACTTTTAGGGGGTTTTGAGGTGCGGCCCACCTATGGAAGGGGTTCCCTAGCCATAAAAGGGCGTTGACCGAAAGATCAGACCGAGTGGGGCGCGTCGTACGGCGAGTCCTCGCCGAACCGGTGAGGTCCTCGCCGGTGAAATTGCACTCCGGTGATTCCGGCCACATGGGGGCCCCAAATATATGTGGGTCCCACCTTGGTTCATTCTATTTTAGCCTGGATAGGCACATGACTCTGTTTGGGGTGTTTTGGGGTCAGTTTGTAAACCAGAATGAGTTTATGTATCATGTAGCATATTATTTTGGGGTAGGAGAGGCTAATCCATCCATCTAACCCATTTATTACAAGAGATTCCATAATTGAAATGGCCAAAAGTCTAATTCTTACATATATTTTCTATTTATAGTAAAAATTTTATTTAAGCATGATTCACTATCCTTCAAACATTAGGATTTATGTGTAGTAAGAAAGGACTTAAAAAAAGTTAAAGAATGGGGTGGTGAAAGGAAAGATTCTGAAGGGATTGGATGAAAGGGGGTTTTTAAGTCTTGAGATTGAGTGTAAGGGTTGTGGTTACCCCACAACCCAAGGACATACATTTTTGGGCTTGGAATTCTTCTGGGATCATCTCAAACCCACCAACTAACGACCTAGAGGCGACTTAGGTCACTTCACGCGACCAAAGATACATTATGGACTCGATCAAAACGATCGATTTAAGTAGACTTCACCTATTGGCGAAACTAAAGTCCTACGAGTGTTTCTAGATTTTTCTCGCACCCACCTAAGTCAAAGGGGTGACAGCGTACATCGTGTGGCCATAACCCAGGTCTGGCTTAATCCAAATCATGCTCTGATACCATCTGTAACACCCCAAAAATCGGGGGTCGGGTAGAAACCCAACTCCGAGTTCCAGAACGTTACTTATGCAACATAGATAATGATAAATGCATGTTGTCTGTAGAATGGAATTAAACAAGATTGAGACTAAGCCAAAACAGCATATCATACTCTAGAGACAGTTAAATTAGCAAGCGGAAGACTGTGATGAATACATAAAATATATAATTAATTGTAAATCTCCAAAGTGTGAACATGTTACCAGGTTAAACATATACACGTATACTCCAAAAATGAAAAGAAAAAAATATACATGAGTGCTCCAAAAATATAAAATGACAAGTGTCAAGGCGTCTAATCAACCTCCCTGTAATCCCATCGATCAGAACACGCATAAAGGAGGGATCCTCCTCCTCATCATCAAGTCCGGCTCCGCTTCACAAGCATCGCCATCATCTGAAACTAAAATAGGGACTGGTGGGTGTCCGGAAACACCGTCCAGTAACGTGGGAGTGAGTGATCAACTCAGTGGAATCCTAAAGCAAAGATTAGCATGTTATCAAATCAATCACGCGATAATAGTAAAGCAAACAATCAAACATTCCTAGATACTGTTGTTAATGTATGCATGAAATGACATGATGAATGCCCTCACCGACATACTCCCTCATATGGCACCATCTTACGCCCGCAGCATGCTTTCTTCCCGCAATGCTCCACATATTCCAGGCACATGCAATGCGATATGGATAATGATTACCAAGTTGTTATTAGTCCTTTTCATACAGAAGGATTAGGAAACTAGGGTACTTTCCTTGTATCAATCCCAACACAGATCCTGTCTAGGGTCGTCACTCCTAGTAATCTCATACGATGTTATATATGTAGGTCACTGCAAGGGCTGTCAGGGCTGTTGCTCGTACTCGTTGCACCGCCTAATGTACTCTTATCGCTATGGAAGGGTCGTCGCCTCCCGCAGACTCAGAATATGCTCGCGGTCACTACAAATGGCTCGTCACCTGATCAGTGTAGGCCAACAGCAAGAATATAGTGTCCCATACCACCATAATCTGTTCACGAGTCATAGGTGCTCACTAGTCACTATGGGGAGGTTTGTGGCCCCAACGTAGGCCGACAGCTCGACCACGGTGTCGCATACCACCATGCCCGGCTCATGAGTCTTTATGGATCAAGGTACCATGGTTAACAGGGTTTTCAATGGTAAGTTCAGTACCCTAGGTTCAAGCAGTTATGACTCATACAAGGAGAACATATAATGGCCAGTCGGGTTACTTGACAGGCTCTACTAGTACGAACGCATCTCAAGCTGTGCGACATGAAGTGCATAAAACACCTCGTGTGGCCTAACCACTTCCGCCAACTCAAAACACGACTCGCATTCGTCGACGCGTCCTTCCTGGCAATTAGAAACCAACCACGAATTCGATCCATTACCGACTGCCTGGACTAGATCATAGCCCTAAGCATTTGTGTATCAACATCAGTAAGCATATGTGAGTAACAGAACAGAATATAAACAATACAAGCATGTTGACACATGTTCTATCATACTACGTAAGCAAATCAACCAACACATGCATTTCATATATGTACAATGAAATCGATTCATATAGCGAACATGTGGAAACCATATACATCAGCATATTAATTGAGAATTCAATCTCAAAACTAATTCACAACACCATTTACTCAATACCTACTAATACAAACATTTATACAAACACTTAGTCTTCATACTTTAGTCTACATAGCGTATGTCAACTCAAAGTGCGCATAAGGGCGAATCTCTTCGCGAAACAAATCATGCACGCATTCCTAATATCATAACACGACAAATAGCCATGGAAATCATTTCAGCAAAATACGAACGTAAACGGTATTTCCTACAAATACCTAAAATACCCTAAATCTCATATTTCCCGTACGTAGTCAAAACAGAAAACGGACAACATGTTCTACATGTCAAACGGTGTTCTCTTCGATAATCTACTATTAAACAACATTGAAATCTTTGAAATCAGTCAATCAAAGTGTCTAAAATCCTCACCTTTCGCCCTAGACGTGTATCGATTCAAACGAAACGTATACGCTTCGTCAACGGCGTAAATGCGACCTAATGCACAAGATACATAAGCTACTTCGCTATTTAATCGAAAGAATCCCAAAACAGCAAGTAATTAGGATTTTTCTTACCTAGAAGTGCGTTGGAATCTCCGGGAAAGTGATTCGAATGCGGTGCTTCGGTACGTGCAATAGCTGGTGCAAGTGGCAGGAAATTTCTTTCACAACTCTCTCACAATCTCTCCCTTTTTCTCTCTTTCTTTCTAGGGTTTAATCCAAATTTGGATGGGAGAGATATGAGAGGGTTTAAAGCCCTTATATATGCTAAAACATAACCTAAATAGACTTGGGAACAAAGTATACTTGGGTTATAGCCAAATCGGGGCTGTTTCGATCCAAAAGAGCTTTTCGGGAGGTCCCCTGGCCGAACATGATCGGACTTAAGCTCATGCGTATCGGATCCTGCTCACCCGAGGTTTTTAAACTGGTAGAGTTTCAGATCGCACATGGCGGTCCAGTTTCAGTTCAGCGGTCATCGTACCTAAATCAGGCCTACAAGTCTCATGATATGAAAGAGAAATTTTTCCTGATCCGATGGTGGAATTTAGATGAATTCTGACGGTCAGAACGTTTAATAATAACGCGCAAAGACTCGTGGCAGATTTTGAATTAAATTTCCAAATCTTTACTCTTTCTCACTCTCTTCACTCCAAGCTCAATGAAATAGCCTCAGAACATCGGTTGGGCTTGATTTTCGAAACGATTGTCAAGTCCAGCTAAGCGATCATAACCGTCTAAGATTATAGACATCGGACTTTCGACGCGCAGTCTAAATCAAATACGAAGTTTCAAAGGGTTCCTGAGAGCAAACGGGTTTAGAGTTTGATCCTAGGTTTCAAGGTATTATAGCGTCATTGGTTCTACAAGTTTTGGGTCTTGCAGAACGTATTTAAAGCGATCAGGGATAATTTCACAGCTAATCTAGCATAACGCTAGATAATTCACGTTAAATTTCTAAAGAAATAGGTTCTAAATGATTTCTTTAGCTTTGGAATCGAATTTTGAAGGTTACCAAGGTGTTATGGTTGACCCGTTGCCTAAGGATGTCTAATCCCAGGTTGGTAAAAATTCGGGGTGTTACAGGAAGACTGAAGAATATATATCACTGTATGGAGAATAAAATAATCTCGAACTGTCTCCAAAGTATGAATACATCTTTAAGTCACAAATACATATAATAAACCAAAAATCATAATGTCATATGGTCCAACTAGCAAGTCTCGCCGATCCAGGCCACCTACGCAAAGCCGTCGAAGAATTACTTATACGAGGACTCGTCCTGGTCCTCGTAAAAGTCCGGCTCCAGCTCCTGGATCTCCTCACAACCTGCATCTAAGAAAGAGTCTGGTAGGTGTTGCAAACACCGTCCCGTAACGTGGGAGTGAGTGATCAACTCAGTGGAGTCATAGAGCAAAGATTAGCATGTTATCAAATCAATCACGCGATAATAGTAAAACAGTCAATCAGACATTCCTAGATACTGTTGTTAATGCAAGAATGAAATGACATGATGGATGCCCTCACCGACATACTCCCTCGTGCGACACCATCTTACTCCACGGCATGCTTTCTTCCCTCAGTGCTCCACATCTTCCAGGCACATGCAGTGCGATGTGGAAATGATTACCGAGTTGTTATTAGTCCTTTCATACAGCAGTATTGGGAAACTAAGGTACCTTCCTTATATCAATCACATCATACACGCATATCTAATATCATAACATGACAAATTCACATGGCAATCATTTCAGAAAAATACAAATGTATACAGTATTTCCTATAAATGCCTAAAATACCCTAAATCTCATATTCTTCGTACGCAGTCGAAATGGAAAACAGACAGCATATTTTACATTTTAAATAGCATTCTCGTCGATAATTGACTATTAAACGACATTGAAAGCTTTAAAATCAGTCAATCTAAGCATCTAAAATCCTCACCTTTCGTCGTAGACGCGTATTGATTCGAATAGCAAGTCTACGCTTCGTCAACGGCGATATGACGACCTATATCACAAGATGAATCAGCTACTTCGCTACTTGAATCTATGGAATCCCTAAAACAGGTAGATTTTAGGGTTTTCTTACCTAGAAATGAGTTAGAATCACCGGAAGAGTAATTAGAACACGGTGATTCAGTACGTGCAAAAGCAGGATCAAGTGGCAGGAAACTTTCCTCACAACTCTCTCACAATCTCTCTCTTTCTCTCTCTTCTCCTTCTAGGGTTTCTTACAAATTCGGATGGGATATATATGAGAGGGTTTAAGGCCCTTATATAGGCTAAAAAGTCACCTATTTAGAGTTGAAACAAAGGTATACTTGGGTTATAACCAAATCAGGTCTTTTTCGATCCAAAAGAGCATTTCAGGACGTCCCCTGGCCGAATGCGGTCGGACTTAAGCTCATGGATACTGGATCCTGATCACATCAAGTTTTCAGTCCAGTAGTGTTCCCAGATCGCACGTGGTAGTCCAGTTTCAGTTCAACGGTCACGGAGACTCGATCGAGGATTCCAAGTACACTGACCTGAGTGAGAAATGTTCCCTGATCCGAGGGTATATTTGGGTCAGATTCCGACGGTCTGAATGCTTATACTTAACCCACAAGCGAAACGTCCCAGATTTATTTAAATCTCATTTAATTTTTAATGAATTTCACTCTTTCTTACACTCCTTGCTCTAGGCTCAATGAAATAGCCTCAGAACATCGGTTGGGCTTGATTTTCGAAACGATTGTCAAGTCCAGCTAAGCGGTCCTAACGGTCTGAGATTATAGATATTGGACTTCCGACGCGCGGTCTAATTCCAATACGAAGTTTCAAAGGGTTCCTGAGAACAAACGAGTTTAGAGTTTGATCCTAGATTTCAAGGTATTATAGCGCTATTGCTTCTATAAGTTTTGGGTCTTACAGAACGTATTTAAAGCGATCAGGGACAATTTCACAGCTAATCTAGCATAGCGCTAGTTAACTTACGCTTAATTTCTAAAGGAATTAATCCTAAGTGATTTCTGATCGAGTTGGTACTCGGATCTTTGTACGAATTTTTTCGAGGCGTTACATGATCACTTGGCACCCTAGTGATATCTGGGTTGTGGCCTCCATCGACATATCGTGAATGGTCAGTTTGGACACCGAAAATATTTAGTTTTAGCACTGTGGGCGCTTAAGATGTCCTTGGGTAAAAGTCCTAGAATCCTTTTGGTACCAAAAGATGCTCCAACGTCTGGACCGAGTGGATATATGAGCGTACGAATACCGAATACCATTATGTTACGTCTCCCACTGTGTTGTGGTTAGTTGTGAAGGGGGTGTGGCCTTATCCGCCCGAGTGAGGGGGCTATAAGGTAGGTTAACTCTGACCAGCTTGTAAATGGGTATGATATCAACGAGCAGGGTAGGTATTGGCAGACTACTGGGCAGGCAGGTAGTGAGGTCTTTTCCACTCACTAGTTATACGACTAGGGAGGCGGCGGCTAGTGCAGAGTGTACTAGACCCCAGTGATGTTCTCGAGATAAATTGTACTAATATGTGGATCTTAATGAGGACTGACATGCTTACATTGTATCTTGTATATGACATTGGCCACGTAGGCCTTGCACTGCATAGCCTTGGTATGGCTGATAACATTCATAGAATTGCCAGTACTTTGGCTTACTCTGATATTTGTATGATTAACACATGCATTACACACACATACACCGCCCTCTAAGATTCGTAGTAAGTTTATGCACGACCGTTGCGTGCAAGTGAGGCGAGGACATAGCTGTGTTGAGGCAGGAGTGTATGGTGATCTTTTTGAAGTTTTAATATACTTATATTTCCCTTTCTACGTTGTACTCAAATGTTTTTTAATTATAGTGGATATGTAGCAGTGTTATTTGTGACTTGGCTATGCTTGTGATTATGTTCTTGTAAAAAAAATCATACTGAAAATCCTTCTTGTAGGATACCAGGATCGAAATATGACATATAAGTGCTCGGAGCCAAGAATGGGGTATTACAAAGGATGTCAACGCCAAGTTCAATGATCGCGAATTCTGTGAGCCCGGTTTCCGAGTTTGGGGTATGACATTTTTTTTGGTGTAAGGTTGTCCTTTGAACTAAGTTTGAATCAATTTCTCAATACTATTACGATTGAGATCTTAGATTGATTTAGTTATATTTATTATTTTTGTTTAATAATATCTTATTTTGGCATAGTCTTATTTACCCCCCCCCCCCCCTCTCTCTCTACGACTGAGAGCTCTCCTTTTCAAGTGGTATTAGACCAAAGTTGCTCTATTCTTGGATTATGTAACGCCCCGAAAATCGGGGGTCGGGTAGAAACCCAACTCCCGAGTTCCAGAACATCACTTATGCAACATTTTCAATGATGGATGAATGTTGGTCATAATAGTGCATAAAACATCAAGTGGATTAAGCCAAAACATTATATCATACTCCAGAGACAGTTAAATTAGCAAGCGGAAGAATGTGATAGATATATAAAATATATGAACTGTTGTAAGTCTCCAGAGTGTGAACATGTTACCAGGTTAACTAAATACATATATACTCAAAAATAGAAAGAAGAGAATATACATGGGTGTGAAAATAAAAGGCAAAATACTATGTGTACTGGCATCTAATTAGTAACCCTATAACCCCGTCAATCAGAACCTACATATAGGAGGGATCCTCCTCATCATCATCAAGTCCGGCTCTGCTTCGCGAGCATCGCCATCATCTGAAACTAAAATAGGGACTAGTGGGTGTCCGAAACACCATCCCGTAATGTGGGAATGAGTAGCTAACTCAGTGGAATCATAGAGCAAAGGTTAGCATGTTATCAAATTAATTAAGCGATAATGGTAAAGCAAGAAAAACAAACATTCCTAAATACTGTGATTAATGCAAGAATGAAATGACATGATGGATACCCTCACCGACATACTCCCTCATGGGACACCATCTTACGTCCGCAGTATGCTTTCTTCCCTCAGTGCTCCACATCTTCTAGGCATATGTAGTGTGATATGAACATGATTATCGAGTTGTTATTAGTCCTTTTCATGCAGCAAGATTGGGAAATTAGGGTACTTCCCTCATACCATTCCCAACAAGGATCCTGTCTAGGGTCGTCACTCCTAGTAGTCTCATACAATGATATATTTCTAGGCCGATAGCAAGAATATAGTGTCTCATACCACCATAATCTGCTCACGAGTCTGCTTTTCTCACTGGTCACTATGGGGAGGTTTGTGGCCCCAGTGTAGGCCGAAGGCTTGACCACGGTGTCCCATACCACCATGCGCGGCTCATGAGTCTTAGTGGATCAAGGTACCACGGTTATCAGGGTTATCACTGGTAAGTTCAGTACCCTAGGTTCAAGCAGTTATGACGAATACAAGACGAATACAAGGTGAACATACAATGGTCAGTCGGGTTACTTGATGAGTCCGACTAGTGTGAGCGCACATCGAATCGACCGACATGAAGTGCACAAGCACTTCATGTGGCCTAATCACTGCCGATGATTCTAGTACGACTCGGGTTCGTCATACACATCCTTCGTGGTGAATAGAATCCAACCACGAATTCTAAACTGTTACCGACTGCATGGACTAAAGTATAGCCCCATGCACAAAGATGTGAATCAGTAATCATATGAGATAAATAAAATTGAAATAACAAGTAATCCAAGCATGTTAGCAACATGTTATAAGATACAACATAGGCAATTAAACCATACACAAGTACTTCACACATAAGGAAATCAATTGAAATACGACAAGCGTAGAGAAAATCATATATATCATCAAATTAGTTGAGAATCCAGTCTCAACGCTAATCTACAACACCATATACTCAATACTTACTAATACATGCATTTATACAAGCACTTAGACTACTCAACTCCAGCGTACTTGACGTATGTTGATTACCACATATAATATGACAGATCCTTATATCAAGGAGATGTCTAATACACAACAATCATGTTCTTACATTCAAAACATATGGCAGGCATAAATCATATTGATTTAGGCATTTCAACAAACACTTAGTCTACACACATTAGTTTACATAGCAGATGTCGGCCAATATGTGCAGTAGGGCGAATCTCTTTGCCAAAAAAATCATACACGCATAACTAGTATAGGTACTCGGTAAATACTCATGGCAATCATATCAGCAAAATACGTACGTATACAGTATTTCGTATAAATACATAAAATACCCTAAATCTCATATTCTTCGTACGTTTTCGAAATGAAAAATGGACACCATGCTCTACATGTCAAACAGCATGCTTATCAACAATCTACCATTAAACGGCATTGAAAGCTCTGAAAACAGGTAATTTGAGCGTCTAAAATCCGCACCTTAACCTAAAAATTACGAAACGGAGTTTATTCAGACGATAAGTCTTCGTCAACGGCTCAACGGTAACCTATACCACGAAATAGGATAGCTACATTATCACTTATCCTATTTGGAACTCTAGAACAGGTTAAGGTTATGATTTCTTACCTAAGAATGAAGCCGGAGTCACCGGAAAAGCGATGCAGGTGGATGGTTTTGGCACGTGGAGCAGCAGGGAAGAATCCCAGGAGAAAGCCCCAGCTTCTCCCTCACTTTCTCTCTCTTTTCTCTCTTCTCTCCTAGGGTTTTTCCTAAATTCGTATGGGTTAGAAAGCTAAGGGTTTAAGGCCCTTTTATAAGCCCAAACATAACCAAAGTAGACTTTAAGTCAAGGTATACTTGGGTTATAGCCAAATCAGATCTTTCCCGATCTAAAAGATCATTTCTGGAGGTCCCCTGACCCAATGCGGTCGGACTTAAGCTCATGGAAATTGGATCCTGATCACATTAAGTTTTCGTTCCGATAGTGTTCCCAGATCGCACGTGGCGGACCAGTTTCAGTTTAGCGGTCACTGAGACTCGATCGAGGATTCCAAGTATACTGACCTAAGTGGGAAATGTTCCCTAGTCCGAGGGTGTATTTAGGTCAGATTTCGACGGTCTGAATGCTTATACTTAACCCGTAAGCGAAACGTGCCAGATTTATTCAAATCACATTTAATTTATAAAGAATTTCACTCTTTCTCACACTCCTTGCTCCAGGCTCAATGAAATAGCCTCATAACATCAGTTGGGCTTGATTTTCAAAACGATTGTCAAGTCCAACTAGGCGGTCGTAATTGTTTAAGATTATCGCTATCGGACTTTCGACGCGCGGTCTAGATCCAATATAAAATTTTAAAGGGTTCCTGAGAACAAACAGGTTTAGAGTTTCATCCTGAATTTTAGGGTAAGATAGCGTCAATGATTCTATAGGTTTTGGGTCTTACAGATCGTATTTAAAGTGGTTGGTGCTAATTTCACAGGTAATCTAGTGTAGCGCTGGCTAATTCACGTTAAATTCTAAAGAATTAAGTTCAAAATGATTTCTTTGGCTTTAGAATTGGGTTCTGAGAGGTTACCTAGGTGTTATGGTCGACCCATTGCCTAAGGACTCCTAACTCTAGGTTGGCAAAAATTCGAGGTGTTATAGATTAATTTTCTTGAGCTTATTGATCTAGAGCTTTCATTATGTCAAATTTTAATAGCGTATCTATTACTAGGCCTGTATCCTTTGATAGTTCAAACTATGCTTATTAGAAAGCCAGAATGAGGATTTTCTTAAAGTCCATTGATGAAAGCGTGTGGCAAGCCACGGTAACCAAATGGAAATCACCAATGTCTGAGGTTCTAGGTAGTGATAGAACCAAGTTCATTAAAGAATCACCTTATTATTTATATAGCACACCTCAAAAAAATGAAAGCAATGTGAATGCAAAGGCTTTAAATGCAATTACATATGCTTTATCACCTAATAAATTCAAAAGAATCATTTCATGTGATACAACGAAATAAGCCTGGGACATTCTTGAAATGACATGCGAAGGAATGACCATTGTAAAATAGTTTAAAGTATAGATCCTCACTACTAAGTTTGAGAAAATTCATATGGAAGAAAATAAGTCTTTCATGGACTTTTATATGAAACTAAATGACATAGTCAATTCTATGTAGGGTTTAGGAGATGGGATCCCAAAAAGCAAAGTCTATTCTAAAATACTATTATCACTTCATTAGAGGTTTAATTTAAAAGTAATTTCCATTCAGGAACTAAGAGACACAGATTAAATGAAGGTTAAGGAGTTAGTTGGTTCACTTCAAACCTATGAGTTAAATTTTAAAGCTGCTAAAGGTAAGTCCATAGCTCTTAAATCATCCAAATCTATTTCAAAAGATAGTGATGTTAATTCTGGTTTTGAAAACCCAGAGGATGATATGGCTTTACTCGTTAAAAAGTTTTACGGGATTTTCAAAAGGAAGAAAAGAGTAGATTTTCAAAAACCCTATGAGAAGAGAAAGGAAAAATCTAAATATTGTAAATCTATAAAAGATAGTCAGTGTTTTAACTGCCACAAATATGGGAATTTGGAAAATAAGCGTCCAAAAAGGGACGAACCAAAAAGAAGAGGTATGCTAGCCACTTGGGATGAATCATTCAGCTCTGAAGTTTCTTCCGAGTCAGATGAATCAGACAAAAAACTTCAAATGAAGTAAAGGCTCTAATGACTATAGCTAGAGTCACCTCCTCGAATAGTTGCAATTCATCTGATTATGAAAATCTCAGGAGTGACCCTAAAAATGAAAATGAAGAAGATCTTCAAAATGCATATAATGCCCTATAAAGGGAAAGTTGTAAGATTGCGGTCAAGTTAAAACTTCAAAAAGAATTTTTAAAAAAAAAATTAAAACAAGAACTTGAAAATTTTATTTTGGAAAAATCTCATTTTTCTGATTGTTATGAAAAGGCTAAATATGATTTAAGTTTCAAAACTTCTGAACTTGAAAAACTCAAAACAGAAAAATGAGAAACTAAAGCTTGAAGTTTCTTCCCTATTGAGTTCTAAGGATACTTGGAGGTATGCCTTTTGACCCAAATCTTGAAAAATTATTAACCGCATCCAAAAAATGTAGTGATAAAATAGGTCTGGGTTATATTAAAGATACACCTCTAAAACATAAGAATGTATCTCCTAAATTTGTTAAAGGAGAATACTTAAACTCGAAAGGAAAGAGCTTGAAAAATAATTATCAAAACAACTTTAAAATTTCAAGACCCTTTCAAGCATCTAAAGTCAATCCAAATAACTTTATCTTTCAAAAATAAAGTTCTAACCCCTTAGCTGAAAAGATTATGGACTTACTCAAGGAGCTTCTCAAATCTAACTCTAATATTAGAGTTGATAAACAGAGAAATTTCAATTCTACTAAGGCAAGGAAAACCAGAAATACTCCAAAACCCAAAATAACAACGAAATGGGTTCCTAAAGTTAGGATACGGGCCTTACACCAAGGAAAAACAATGGTACACCAAAACACAAAACAACAACGAAATGGGTTCCTAAAGTTACTTGTCTTGTTTCCCACACTGCCTTCAAGGCTTCTAGCCTTTCAAAGTGGTACCTAAATGGTGGTTGTTCAAGACACATGATAGGTGGCAAAGCTATGTTCACTAACTACAAACAAATGACTGATGACTCAGTTACTTTTGGTGATGGAAGCAACTGTAAGATTATTGGTGAAGGTACAGTTCAAATTACTAACCTTCCTCCTTTTGAAAATGTCTTATATATTAAAGGTCTTAAGTACAATCTTTTAAGTATATCTCAAATCTGTGATTACAAACATATTGTTAAATTTACTAATCAAGGATCCAAGATTTCAAATGAGAAAGGTTGTGTGATATTAAATGGTTGTAGAACGTCTGAAAATTGTTACATCATTAATGAATTTTTCTCATCTACATTCTCATGTTACATGATCCAAACTGATGAAAATAAATTATGGCATAAGCGCCTTGGACATCTTAACTACAGAAATCTATATAGACTAGGAAAAATCGATCTAATTAGAGGTCTAACTAAATTAAAGAAAATAGATAAAATATGTGGCACATGCCAGATTGGCAAAAATGAGTAGACACAAGAAAGTGAACTTTTCTTCCACATCCAAACCCGTTGAACTTCTCCATATGGATCTTGGACCAACCAAAATGGTGAGTAGAGGTGGTAAAAAGTATTTTCTAATGATTGTTAATGAATTTACCAGATTTACTTGGGTAGCATTCATGAGAGAAAAATCTGATACTCTTGATGAAGTTAAAAAGTTTCTGAAACGAATTCAGATGGAAAAAGAATTGAATGTTATCAAGATCAGAAGTGATCATGGGTCGGAATTCGAAAATAGCAATTTTGAGAAATTTTGTACCGATCATGGTATATCACATGAGTTTTTAGCTCCTAAAATACCTCAATAAAATGGGTTTGTT
Organism: Magnolia kwangsiensis; assembly: GCA_037074715.1. NCBI lineage: Eukaryota > Viridiplantae > Streptophyta > Magnoliopsida > Magnoliales > Magnoliaceae > Magnolia > Magnolia kwangsiensis. Next base: position 80,759,442 of record CM073578.1, read on the forward strand.
GAAAGGAAAAAAATAGAGTGCTACAAGAGATAGCCAAATTTATGTTAAATAGCATGAAGTTGCCCAAAATTTTGTGGGCTGAAGCTATAAATACTACGTGTTATATTATAAATCATGTGTACATTAAAAATCTAAAGATAAAACATATTATGAATTGTGGTTTAATAAGAAACCTACTGTTAAATACTTTTTAGAAGTAAGTGCTTCATCTTACATGACCGTAAAAACTTACAAACGTTTGAAGGCAAATGTGATGAAGGGATATTTTTAGGTTATGCTCTGAATAGTAGAGCATATCGTGTTCTTAATAAGAGAACATGTGTAATTCAGGAACCTATAAATGTGGTAATTGATGATCACCTGAACACTCCTTCATATAGTTCAGAAGATGATAAAGTCAATATAATTCAGAAACCTAACTCTGATCAAGTACTGAACTAAGATTAGTCAAAGATCATCCCACTGATCAAGTACTAGGTAACCGTCTCATTGGCGTATATACTAAAAAAAAATTAGAGAATATTTACAACTACGTTTGCTTTACTTCTGAAGTTGAACTAGCCAACGTAAAAGAAGCTCTTACTAATGAAAATTAGATTGTTGCTATATAAGATGAATTAAATCAATTTGTAAGGAATGATGTTTGATATTTAGTTCCTAAACCATTTGATAAATACATAATTGTAACCAAATAGATTTTTAAGAACAAATCTGATAAATTGGGAAATATAATCAGAAACAATGTTACATTGGTTGTACAAGGGTACACTCAAATAGGAGTTGATTATGCTGAAACCTTTTCTCCTGTAGCTCGCCTTGAATCTATCGGACTATTTATATCCATTGCTTGCTTTAAAATGCTTAAGATATATCAAATCGATGTTAAAAGTGTTATCTTAAATGGTGATCTACATGAAGAGGTATATGTTGAACAACCTTAAGGTATTGAGGACCCTAAACACTCTAATAATGTTTATCGTCTTAAAAAGGCACTTTATAGTTTGAAACAAGCTTGCAGGGCGTGGTATGAGAAGTTGACTAAATTCTTACTCAGTCACGATTTGTTATGGAAAGTGTTGACTAAACCTTATTTGTTAAAAAATATGATGAATAGATACTAATTGTATAAATATATATGTTGATGATATTATCTATGGTTCTACATGCACTAACCTGTCCATTGATTTTGTAGAGCATATGAAATCCAAATTCGAGATGAATATGGTGGGAGAGTTAAACTACTATCTAGATTTACAGCTTAAATAGTTAGAAGATGGTATCTTCATTTCTCAAACTAAGTACACTTTAAATCTAGTTAAAAAATTTAGATTTGAAAATGGTAAGAAATTCGATATTCCTATGAGTACGACTCTTAAGCTATCCAAGAATAAAACAGATAAAAGTATAGACTCTCGGTTATATCGCAGCATGATTGATAGTCTCTTATACTTAACTGTAAGTAGACCAGATATTGCATTCAGTGTAGGTATCTGTGCAAGATATCAATTCGATCAAAAAGAATCTCATCTTATTATTGTTAAGCATATTATTTGATACGTCGTAAGTACTGCTAATTTAGGCCTCTGGTACCATATGATACAAATGTTCAATTAGCTAGATACATAGAAGGTCTACCAGTGGTGGATGTTTCTATGTTGGGAATTGTTTAGTTTCCTGACACAGTAAGAAATAGAGTTTGGTATCACTATCCACAACTGAGGCTGAATATATCACAGTTAGTAATGCTTGTACCCAACTTGTTTGGATGAAAAGAATGCTTAATGATTACGGAATTGCGTAAGATACAATGATTTTGTATTACAATAATTCTAACTCAATTAATATTTCCAAAAATCGTATTCATCATTCTCGTACTAAGCATATTTCATTCATTATCACTACATTCAGGAATCGGTTGAAGATAAATGCATTTCTTTAGAATATATCCTAACAGAAAATCAACTTACTGACATTTTAACTAAACTGCTTGATAGGAATAGATTTTCTAAATTGAAACTTGATATTAGTATATGCAAATTAATTGAATTATGTTTATATGTTATATATATATATATATATATATATATATATATATATATATATGTATATATATGTATATATATATTGCAAATATTTCTGAAAATTTTAAATTTAAATTTATTTATTTTTCAGTGTCTCACGACAGGTCGAGCATGTACTTGACTAGTCGTGAAACACGAGTAAGGTGTGTTAAAAGAGGGGAAAGCACTTTTTTTTTCTCATTTCTTCATCTTCCACATTCGGCTCTTCTCTCAACTCGTCGAACCCATCAACCTAGGATCTTGGTAAGTGCTCCATTTTCATTTTCTTTCTAGATTTAGGTCATTGCATGCTTATATTGCTATATCTTGAAGTCAATTTGAGTTTTCCCATCCATTGTTGTAGGGTTTTATCAAAAAATTTGATCTCTTGGAAACCCATCAATCTTTTGTTTTTTTTCTCTATTACTTGCATTCAATGGATGTTCAATCTAAGAAGAAAGCTACTCGTACTTCTTCTTCTAGGGAAACTCCTCTTAGGGTGTGTAACCTACTGCCACCCGAGGAAGACTCGAAATATGTGCGGGATCTTCACAGCAAGGAAGTAATTGTTGAGCGTACGATCAATGCTAATCATTTTGCTCATTTCCATCTTCTTCCCACCCTTACCACTATAGGTTTGGAAAATATCTTGAATTGGGGCGGACCGGCATATCGCTCCATTGCGCAAGGGATGTATGGTTCAATCAATTAGTGAAGTGTGCCTTGCTGATCTTACTTTCTCTTTTAATTTTAGAGAAGGGACATTCAAAGTAGATAAACATCTCATTTCAGGTTTGTTAGACATAACAGTTAATGAGGAAGGTATACCTATACCAACCCTTGCTAATAGAATGTCTGAATCTTAGAGTGCAAATTGACACGTAAATTATGTCATTTTGATGTGGAGTGGAGTTCAAGTAATGTACTTTGTGCTAATCAAATGTTACCCAAATTGTAACATCCCAAAAATCGAAGGTCGAGCATAAACTCCACTCCCAAATTCCATAACATCACTTATGCAACATTTTCGATGATGGATGAATGTCAGCTATAATAGTACATAAAACATGAGGTGGATTAAGCCAAAACAACATATCATACTCCAAAGATGGTTAAATTTCTCAAGTGGAAGACTGTGATAAATATATAAAATGTATAATTGATTGTAAGTCTCCAGAGTGTGAACATGTTACCAGGTTAACTAAATACATGTATACTCCAAAAATGGAAAGAAAAGAATATACATGGGTGTTTAAATAAAAGGAAAAATACCAAGTGTATTGGCATCTAATCAGTAACCATGTAAACCCCGTCGATCAGAACCTGCATATAGGAGAAATCCTCCTCAACATCATCAAGTCTGTCTCTGCTTCGCAAGCATCGCCATCATTTAAAACTAAAATAGAGACTGGTTGGTGTGGCCAACACCATCCCATAACGTGAGAGTGAGTAGCTAACTCAGTGGAACAATAGAGTAAAGATTAACATGTTATCAAATCAGTCAAGCGGTAATGATAAAGTAAACATAGCAAACATTCCTAAATACTGTAGTTAATGCAAGGATGAAATGACATGATGTATGCCCTCGCCAACATACTCCCTCATGTGACACCATCTTACGTTCACGGCATGCTTTCTTCCTTCAGTGCTCCACATCTTCCAGGCACATGCATTGCGATATGAACATGATTACTGAGTTATTATTAGTCCTTTTCATACAGCAGGATTGGGAAATTAAGGTACTTCCCTTATATCATTCCCAAACAAGGATCCTGTCTAGGGTCGTCACTCTTAGTAGTCTCATACGATGATATATTTTTATGTCGTTGCAAGGGCTGTCAGGGCTGTTGCACGCACTCGTTGCACTGCTCCCCCATTACCTTATCAATACAGGCCTAGTTTGTACTCTTATTGCTAGGTAAGGATGGTCGCCTCACGTAGACTCAAAGTACGCTCGAGGTCACTACAAAGGGCTTGTCATCAATCAGAATAGGCCGACAGCTCGAATATAGTGTCCCATACCACCATAATCGGCTCACGAGTCTGAGGTGCTCACTGGTCACTACGGGGAGGCTCGTCGCCACAACATAGGCCGACAGCTCGACCACGGTGTCCCATACCACCATGCCTGGCTCATGAGTCTTAATGGATCGAGGTACCATGGTTAACGGGATTTTCACTGGTAAGTTTGGTACCCTAGGTTCAAGCAGTTATGACCAATACAAGGTGAACATACAACGGTCAGTCGGGTTACTTGACGAGCTCAACTTGTACGTGCGCACCTTAATCTGAATGACATGAAGTGTATAAACACCTCGTGTGGCCTAACCACTGCCGTCAACCATAGAACGACTAGGGTTCGTCGATGCGTCCTTCGTGACGAATAGAATTCAACCACGAATTCAAATCTGTTACCGACTGCCTGGACTATAGTATAGCCTCAAGCACTTGTAATCTAAATCAATAATCATATGAGAGAGACAGAATTGAAATAACAAGTAATTCCAACACGTTATCAGCATGTCATAACATACAACATAAGTAGTTAACCATAACAAGTATTTCACACATAAGGTAATCAATTCAAATATAATAAGCATGGAGGAAATCATATACATCATCAAATAGTTGAGAATCCTATCTAAACACTAATCTACAACACCATTTACTCAATACATACTTATACAACCATTTATACAAACACTTAGTCTACACACATTAGCTTACATAACCTATGTTGGCCAAAATGTGTAGTTGGGAGAATCCCTTCGCTAAACAGATCATGCATGCATAAATAGCATAGATACATGGCAAATACTCATGGCAATTGTATCAGCAAAATTCGTACGTATACAATATTTCTTACAAATACCTAAAATACTCTAAATCTCATAGCCTTCGTACGTATTCGAAATGAAAAACAGACAGCATGTTCTACATGTAAAATAACATCCACGTCAGTAATCTACCATTATCCGACATTGAAAGCTTTGAAAAATGACAACATAAACGTTTAAAGTCTGCACCTTACGCCGTAGAGTCACAACGATCTCGACAGAGACTCTAAGTCTTTGTCTACGGCACAAAGGTAACCTGTAGCGTGAAATAGGTTAGCTATTTCATCACTTACGCTATTCAAACCTCTAGAACTGATTAGGGTTAGGTTTTCTTACCTAAGAACGGAGCCGGAATCACCGAAAAAATGATGTAGACGTGATAGTTGAGTACGTGGAATGGCAGGGAAGAAGCCCTAGATCGAACACCAAATCTCTCTCACACTTTCTCTCTATTTCCTTCTCTCTTTTCTCCTTAGGGTTAGAATTTCGTATGTGAAGAGAAAGAAGGGTTTTAAGGTCCTTATATAGGCCTAGAATTGCCGAAAATAGGCTTAGGGTCATGGTATACTCAGGTTATGTCCAAATACGGACTGTTCCGTCTCAACGGAGCACTTCTGGAGGTCTTGTTACTAAATGCAGTTGGAATTAAGCTCTCTAATATTGAATCTAGGTCAAGTTAAGTTTTAAGTCTGGTCGGGTTTCTAGATCGACCGTGGCGGACCAGTTTCAGTTTAGCGGTCACCAAAACTCGATCTGGGCCACAAGTTCTATGACATGTATGGGCCACCTATCCTGATCCGAGGATGAATTTGGGTTAAATTCTAACGGTTAGAACGCTTAAAAATAGCGCGCAAGTGAAACGTTCCAGATTTCATAAAAATATAATTAATTTTCTAAAAATCTTCATTTTCTTACTCTCTTTATTCGAGCTCAGTAAAATTATCTCAGGACATCGTTTGGGCTTGATTTCTGAAGTGATTGTCAAGTCCAACTAGGCGGTCATAATGGTCTAACTTCATCGCTATCGGACTTTCGACGCGCGGTCCAGGTCCGATACAAAGTTTCACGATGCTCCCAAGAGCAACTGGGTTTAGAGATTGATCCTAGGTTTCTAGGTAACATAGAGTTAGCGGTCCTACTCATTTTAGGTTATGTATTTTGTATTTAAAGTGGTTCAAGTTAATTCTACTGAGTATTCAGTTTGGTACTCAACCAAATTCTTACCTAATTATGACAGAATGCGGTCCTAGGGCCATTCTATGCCCCATTTTGGGAACTTTTAGTTATCGTATTATTTTAATTATTTTTTTAGTAGTTCATCATCAAGTTTACCCTATCTCCACAAAATTTCATAATATTTTAAGTTGTAGAAAAATTCTAAAAATTCCAGAAGCAGCAGTTGTTTAACAAGTAATTTTTGGACAGTTGCTCATAACGACCGACTTTATACTAATTTAAATATTTTATTATATTTTTAACATATTTTTATATAAACCTAGACTCATTTATCTTTAATATAATTTTTTAATCACCTAAATCAGAGTTATAATGAAGGAGATATGATTTTTCAAAGTTTAATAAAATGTGAAAAAAAAGTGCAAAAACCAGGCTGCCTGTCCCTTGTACGGACGAGGTCCTCGCCGGTCATTGACCTATTTGGCTTGGTTTCATCCCAGGGGCGAGGTCCTCACCCCCCAGGGATGCCGAAAATATGTGGGGCCCACCTTGGATCCCCCCGAATTTAGTCGTTTGGGCCCATGAGTCCGTCGAGGCGTTTATCGAGTCTCATTTGCAAACTGGAATGAGTTACATGACGTACAATATATGTTTTTTGGGTAGAATAAGCTAATCCATCCAAATAGTCTATCTAAATCATGAGATTCAAATAATTCTATATTAAAAATCTTATTTTATGCATGTACGTACCATTTACGGTAAGTTTTAATTTAAGTATAGTTCTTCACCTTTTAAACTTTAGGATTGTGTCTAATATAAAGGTACTTGGAGAAATTTGAAGAATGAGATGGTGCAAGGTGAGATTTTGAAGAAAATAGGTTGAAAAATAATTTTTACACCTGGGATTGATCATTGAGAGTGATATGGTTGACCCATTACCTAAGGATGTCTAACTCCAGGTTGGCAAAAATCTGGGGTGTTACACAAATACAGGGTTCACCATCGCATCTTCATTGCCAATGTGTATCCTTATTTTGGGAACAAGGCTAAGTTAACATTATTTATGGTTCGCACTCTTCATTCAGTTATATCAGGCATACCCATTTATCTTCCTTCATTGATTTGTTGCATTATCATTTAATTCCGTCTCTATCCTAGCCGTAATTATATACAGTTTTCCTATTTAATGACTACATTAGCTCTTCATTGTAATGTGGTCATGTCATCTGCTGAGGCACCAACAGCGGTTCTTCCTTTCAATAATTTGTAAGTGCTATGATTTCATATCCCTTTGGTTGTCAAATTTTGTGGTGACCAAACCTATATATATATATCTATGTCTTGTATTTCTTGTGTTTCATGTTTGAGACTATTCATTGCTTCAAGACATCGTATTTCAAGACAATAACTTAAATGAAGAAAGTTTCAAGTCTAGTTATGGATAAAGAATATAAGAATAGAAGACTTCAAGTATGCATGTTCAAGATTCTAATAAGTACAAGAATAGAAGAAGACTTTATCAAGTCAAGAAATGTTCAAGCTCGAGAAGGCCTACAACAAGATTCGTAAATTCTCAAGCTTCTCTTAAGGGTCATCTGAGAGTACAGACTATCAATGTTCATCTCACTTTTAAGGTTTGTTTGACCTTAGATTGACCTTAGGTTGGGCTTTATTGTAGGTCATTTTGGATATATAATTCGTATATTTTAAATATATTTATTCGGGTTGTTCTAAGACCAGTCCTAGGGACTTCAAGACAAGTTCTTGATCTGTTACGACTAGTCTTAAGTTTTTTAGGACCAGTGCTAGGTTGTTGAAGATTTTTGGATTTTTCTGGTTATCCAACGACCAGTCCTGGACATCCTACGACCAGTCCTGTGAGCTGTACGACTCGTCCTTCGACCGGTCTTAGCCCTATGACTCGAACTCCAGTAACTAATCTGGGGTCCTATGACCAGTCATAGGTGACCCACGACCAGTCGTAGGTAGCCCATGACCGGTCGTAAGCTACCCAGGACTAGTTGTGGAACAGCTAATCCTTATCCCGTGGAAATCTTTAAAAATCTGTTGAAGCTACGCCCAGTCCTAGGGATCCTAAGACCAGTCGTAGATGGGATTTTTCAGGCTATAAATAGAGCACGAATTTCAGAGTTTTTCAATTCAATTTAATTCAAGTAATTTTAAGGCCATTTTCTGAGATAAGTTCGTGTTTATTTTTAAGCTACTTTGTGCTCATTTAATATTCCTTTTGCTAGTTTTTTTTGTATTTGATTTTGATCTACATTCCAATCTTATTAGAAAAGAGGAATTTTTGATATTCCTTCTTCTTGGATTCAAAATCAAATAGAACTAGCCCTTTTGATTTAAAATCAATTAGACTTAGAACCATTCTTAAAGTGAGTATTAGACTTTGAACGTTGAATCGAACTTCTACTCTGATCGGTTCTACCGGGCTACTTCAAAAGGAGATTCAGGTATTTTACATTTGTGTAATTTACATTTTTTGGTTTTGTCTGAGATTTTTCAGAAAAATCTCATTGTTTTGGTTATCGTAGGAGAGCCAGAAAACTCAGATTGTGTGGATTTTTAGATTGTGTAAGCTTGAGATAAAAAGACATAATTGTGAAGGTTTTAGGTGAACCTTTGAAACCTATTTTGAGAGTGCATGCTAATATCCCCTGTGTGAGGATATTAAGAGTGGAGTAGCATTCTGTGTGGCTGTTGAATAACAGTTGGTGTATACACAGGCGAACCACTATATATCTTTGTGTTGTGGATGTGCTTTATTCTTTCATTCCTTTATTCATTCAGTTTTGTGGATTGTATTTGTGGATGAATGTTATAATCATTTTATTTCAAGCAAGTGTGGGGAATGTTGTAATAACTTAGGATTTATTTCTGCAAGTTATTTTGGTTTCCTTGTTTTTTATTCCTCATTGGTTTGAGATACAAAGGACGTTCTAGAAATAAGGTTGTCCTACCTTAAACCTTTGGTTTTTGGTGTAAGGTTGTCCTTAGAACTGATATAGTATCATTCTCTTAATTCTAGTTTATTGAGATTGCTTTTAATTCAGCATTGTGCTTTATTTCTTTTATTATTCCGCCGTTATAAGTTTTATTTGGCATAGCCCTATTCACCCCCCCCCCCCCCCCCCCCTAGGGCATATATCTAGGCCCTTTCATAATTCTAATATTAACAAGATGAAGTTGAAGTTCTTACTGGGCCAACGCGATGAGGAGGATGTCAAAGTTGAAGAAGAAGACACTTTGCCTAATGATAGTATGATGAATGATATTTTTGATGAGTTGGAATCTGATGATGAGGCGGACCCTGATTTTTAGCTGTCTCAGTTTGATGAGCGTCTTTGCTTACTGGAAGAGAAGGTGGGTGAGTTGAAAATGTCTCAGGAAAATTTGAATGAGATTAAAAAAATCTTCTATGAAGTACATGTGTAAGTATTTTCATCGCATTACCAGGGGACTCGATTGGATTGACCCATCCATTCCACCTCCTTCTTCTTTAGGTTCTAATTAGTTTTTGTTTTTATCTACTATGGATTTGTATAACTTTAACTTTCATTTTCTGTAGGATTGTATAACTTAATATTGGATGACACTCTCTTTATGTTACTCTCTATCTGCTAATCTTATATTTCACTCTTAATTATATTTCTGATCTTGGATATTTACTTCTATTACTTCTATTATGCTTCATTTCTTTATGATTCTGTCTTCCTTTGTCAAGTTGTGACAAAAAGGGGGAGAGATTTGAGGTTTATGATCACATTTTTTTTCCAATGTTTGGATTGTGTGGATGTTTGGATATATGTATATTTTCTAATACAGGTATTCTACACAATTCCAAGTTCTGGTTGAGAGGGAGTAGATTGAGGGGGAGTATGTGTTGTGCTCATATTAAGAGAAAGTGTGTTGTGTGAAGTTTGTATATTTGTTTGAATGTGTTTTGTCACGAATTTGACAAAGGGGGAGATTGTAAGTGTTATGATGTGTAAAACACCCTTTGTTGTCAAATTTTGATGAGACAAAACAATTCAAAGTGTGACTTATTCATATGATGGAAATTTCACCTTCGAGCTCAAGTATGATAGAAAGTTCACCTTCAAGATCATATGAAGTTGGAAATTGTAAAATCACATGACCTTGGAAAGTGTAAGACCACATGAAGTTGGTAAGTGCAAGACATCAAGATCAAGTCTACTTCAAGATCAAACTCTACTTCATGATCAAGCTATTAAATCTACTTCAAATAAAAGATCTGAAGCTGGTGAAGATTTGAGTTTAATATCCAATCTTTCAAGTATATATGACCCTAGAAAGACCCTAGGTTTAGGTCCTTTCTTATGCATATTATTTATGAGTTATTATACTTTAAAAAAGCTTAAATTCGACTAGTCCTAGCCTATGTGCGATTAGTACAAGCTTTGGTTCGACCAGTCAAGGAATCCTAGTGGTGTCTAATCCTGTGATGGATAGGTAACACTTTGACCAATCCTCCTTCACTTAAGAGACGTTGAGTGTTGTCATAAACCCACTTGGGCATGAAACACTCGAAGCCTTTAAGTAACTAAACCTAAACCTAAGAAAGAAAAGTAGAGAAACTCAAATAAATAAGAAATCTAAAATAGAGAGAGAATTAGAAAGAGGTTACCAGATTGGAATTACTATGTTAGAATCCTACAAAATAGAAAAGTAACTTATTTCTAAAGGTAAATAAAAAAAATCCTAACATAGAAATAAAATAAAAATTCAATCCTAATCTTAACCTAATTCTAAAACTAATTAAATTTAAAATAAAAAAATCAACCATTAGTCCCCGACAACGGCGCCAAAAACTTGTTCACAACCCCAAGTGTAGGGTCGTGATGTAGTAATAATATGGTAAGACCGAGGTCAAATCCACAAGGACTAATCTTGTATGTTTCTAAAAATAAATAGAATTAAAACTAGAAGAAGATCTAATTATAAATCTAGATAATCGGAGTAATTGTGAAATATTTAATTAAAACTTGTGAAATAAAAGGTAAAAACTAGGGTGCTAAGGATCCACTTATAGCTATCAGGATATTTTCTTATTTGATTTATGGAACACAAATTGAATTGGAGTCCTATCCTATCCAATTGGAAGATATATATATATATATATAAAGTCAAATCTAAACTTTCATTGACCTAATTCTCAATGAAGGAGAATTGTGAGGATTGGAAGGGATTCCATCACCAAACCATGCCTAGGAGACGATGGCTAACAACAGGATTTACTAATCCTACAATCTGAAAATTAAAAAAAAAAAAAGAATATACTCAAAGTTATTGAAGATCTATTGTAATTTGAGTCATAACAAGCCATTAAAAACTAAAAGTATTCGTTAAATATCAAACCAGAATCAAAGAAGTTCAACAAGATCAAGAATCAAAATAAGAAAAACATCCAAACATGCTATAAGCTTCACCCCTTAGCCTTAACTAAGAGATTTAGCCAACCATAGACATGTTTGGATCTAAAACCTTGGAAGAAAATATTAAAAACAAACTAGAGAAGAAGAAAAACTTTTGGGAGGCTCCTACCTTTGGCTCTGCTCCTTAAAACCTTATATATATATATACGAAACCTATATTTATAACCTTATCTAGTCAGTTTTGCAAAACCGCCTCAATTTATACAATCTGCGTAACTTTACATAACATGTTCGATGACGCTGAACAACCTTTGATGTCATTGAATGTAGGTTGAATTCTGAAAGTCGCGCCTTTATGCACTGCATAACTTCTTTTGCACTGCGTAAGTTTCTGTGTCATCAAACGTTCCTTCGATGTCATTGAACTGTCTTCGATGTCATTGAATGATCTCCGAGTAACCGAAAAGTATCCAAAACAATCCAGTAAGTTTCTTCAAAATTCTTCAATAAATTCGATGTCATCAAACATACTTTAATGTCATCAAGCAATTCTTCAATTGCATCGAATGAGGCTTCAAGTAATAGAGAATTACATCTAATGTGTCCAGCAACCAACTTGATTTTCATATAAAAATTTGATGTTATTAAGCTGTGTTTGATGACATCGAACTTTGGCTTTGATGTCATCGAACAGTGGTCGATGACAAGATCAATTCTAATGTTGTTAATTTTTGCACTTTGTACTGCGAACTTCCTTCCTTCTCCACCGGGTTTCCTTAGATCCTAGGGTCTTAAAATCTTCAATCTTAGTCTCCAAAGATTTGTTCTTTTCCTTGGTAATTCTTAAGCATTAAATTCATGCTTTTAGCATTCTTTTCAATCTAAGCTCTTAGATTCACCTTGCAACAAAAATATGTATAAAATAAACCATTAAGCAGTATCATGTTCATAAAATCAAGACATAAATAGGAGAAAATATGCAATATTTGAAACTCAATAGAAAGAACTTTTTAACGAACTCCCTTGTCATCTCAACCCACATGCCAATGGACCTTGGTCTTAAGGAATATAACCATGATTTAACATTTTCTTTTAAAGAGAAAGGAAATAATTTCAATCTAACTGTGTCCTCAGACATGTTTAGGAAGTGTAATGTAGATATGATTTCTTCAAACTCTTTCATATGCAAGTATGGACTTTCAGATTCTAGTCCATGAAACTTAAGGAGGAGTTGAATTACCCCTGGTTTAATATCCACACTTCTTGTGTTTAATGGAAATATCATGCAGGAAGGTGTGATCACCCCCACCAATTGTAAATAATCTCCTAGAGTACGAGGCGGGGGTGCATTATGCACCTCATTTTCAACTTGGGATTCCTCAACTGGGTATTGAGTTGATGTGCAGTCATAACTTCTACTACTCAAAGGATCTCAAGTTATGTCTAATTCGGTGATGGATAGACAACCATTTGACTAATCCTCCTTTACTTAAGAGACGTTGAGTGTTATCACAAACACACTTGGGCATGAAACACTCTGAACCCTAAAGTAACTAAACAATTAAATCAAAAAAGAGAGGGTTGGGATAAAATTATTGAATAAGAGTTGCTATGTTAGGATCCTACAAAACAGAAAACAATGTTAGTTTCTAAAAATAATTTTTAAAAAAATCTTAACCTAAAAGCATAACAGAAAAATAAATCTTAATCTTAACCTAATTCTAATACCAATTAATTTTAAAAAAATATAGTCATCCCCGACAACGGTGCCAAAAACTTGTTCACAACCCCAAGTGTAGAGTTATGATGTAGTAATAACTTGGTAAGACCGAGGCCGAATCCACAATGACTAAACTTGTATATATTCTAAAAATAACTAGAACTAAAACTAGAAAAGGATCTAAATTAAAATCTGAATAATCGAGAGTAATGGTGAATAATGTTGATTTAAATTTATGAATTTAAAGGTGGGAACTAGGGTGCCAAGGATTCACTTGTAGCTATCAAGATGCTACCTTATTTAATTCAAGGAACACAATTGGAATTGGAGTCCTATCTTATCGAATTGGAAGATAAAATAATTTAAATCAAATCTGAACTTTTCATTGACCTAATTCTCAATAGAGGTGAATTGTGATGATTGAAAGGGATTCCATCACCCTACCATGCCTAAGAGATGATGGTGAATAATAAGATTTACCAATCTCACAATCTCAAAACAAGAAAAGAAGATATCCAAAGCTATCACAACATATATCATAATTCAAGTCACAATAATTCATAGAAAACTAAAAATATTTCTTTAATATCAAACTAGAAATTGATGCGGTCCAATAAGAATAAGAATCAAAGTAAGATAATCACCTAAACATGCTACAAGCTTCACCTCTTAGCCCTGGCTAAGAAGTTTAGCCAACCATAGACATGATGGAAACCAAATCTCTTAAAAAAAGCATGATAATAAACTAAAGAAAAAAAGAAAAACTCTTTGGCAGCTGCTCCACTCTTGTGTATGCTCCTTGAGACCTTTTCAAACCCTAGAGGATACTTTGAAGTATCTTAGGGAGTCATATTTATAGTTGTGGAACTTCAACTTTTGCACCGAGTTGGAAAAATCTAGAAACCGCCTAAGATTTACGCACTCTGTACAGTTTCCTAAAATATACTTGGAGTTTAAATCGTCTCAAATTTACGCACACTACATAGTTTTCTAAAATAGACTCAAAGTTTTAGAATATACTTTTTTAGGACAATTTCAAGAATATGTTTGTTTTCAAGACAATTTCAAGAATCATTTTCTTCACTTCAAATAGTTGATTCTCTTCATTCCTCAATTGGTGTTTTTGAATCTTTGGCATGTGAATTCTTCATTAATGACTTCCAAATCTTCATTTAGTAATCTTTTGAGCATAAGTCTTCCTTTTGACATCAATTTCACCTTAAGCTCTCGAAATCACCTCGCACATGAAAACATGCATAATTAAATCGATTAAGCACTATCATGTTTATAAAACTAAGGTATAAATAGAGAAAATATGTAATATTTCACACTCAAAAATGGTGCCTTTCAGACTTCAGGAGTAGGTGCTTGAGTGATATTTATCAGTCCCTAGAGTGATATGTTGTCATATTCCTTCACATTAGGTACAACATGTACTAATAATGAAGCCAAGTATAAAGCCCTCATTATAGGAATAGAAATAGCACAAGAAATGAAGATAAAGACTCTACAGATATTTGGGGACTCCAAATTAGTGATAAATCAACTGACAACATAGTTCAAGATAAGGAAGCAAGAACTCCTGCCATTTTATCGACAAGCACAATAGTTGTTGGATCAATTCCATAATGTTGAAATCAAATATATACCATGATGTGAGAATGCAAGGGAAGATGTTTTAGCTAGCTTGGTCATGGCTTTATCATGTCCTAATCAAAGTAGTCCCTTTCAAGTGACAATCAAAGAAAAAAGGTTCTTACCATCATCTGAAGTCATCGATGAAGTTGTTGAAGTACTTCCCATATCATGTTTAAAGATCACTATAGATGATTAAAATCAGCTATTTGATGATTATCTCAAATATGACATACTGCCAGAAGATCCATCACATAAGATACAGATTAAGCAGAGATAAAAAAAAAAAATCATCATATCCAGTGAAATGCTATATAAAAGATCCTATAATGAAATGTTATTATGGTGCTTGAATACAAAAGAAGCAAATCAAATATTACAAGAAGCTTATTCAGGAGAATGCGGAGCTCATCGGGCTGGTCGGAATCTATTTTATCAGATACATCGAATGGGATATTACTAGCCCACAATGTTCAAAGACACAATCGCTTATGCAAAGCAATGCCATGAATGCCAAGTCCATGTCGATGTCATACATGTACCCCCTGAAGATCAGTAGCTTCTTAGCCCTTTACAACATGGGGTTTTGATGTCATCGGTCCTATCAATCCAACTTCGTCTAAATGACAACAATATATTCTGACAACAACAAATTATTTCTCCAAATGGACTGAAGCAATTGCGCTACAATATGTCAAAGAGAGGGATGTCGTAAATTTCATCCGACATGCGATAATATATCGCCATGACATCCCAAAAAAGATCATCACTTGCAATGGTACTTTTTTTCAAGAATCAGTTGTATGGAGAAATTATGCCAGAAATTCGTCATCCAACATTCATTCTTGACGCCCTACTATCCGCCAGCCAATGGATTAACTAAAGCTTTCAATAAGATGAATGTAAAAATATTGAAGAAAACCATCATGGTAAATAAGCATGATTGGGATGAAAGACGACGAAAGACTGCAAGTGGCTTTATGGTCTTACAGCACTACTCACTATACGGTGACAAAAGCTACGCTATATTCACTAGTTTATGGCGTCGAGGCCGTCATCCCCGTCGAAACACAAGTTACATCACTCAAGGTTGCAGTACATGAATCTATCACAGACGATGAAAATGCCAAAATAAGGCTAACCGAGTTAGATCTACTTGATAAAAAATGGCTAGCAACCCAATAGTGGTTAGAACTATATCAAGCAAGAATTTTTGCTGCCTTTGATAAGAAAGTTAAACATTTCTCATTCAAGAAATGCGATATGGTACTAATGTTGAAAAGACCTATAGTGGTCACTCATAGAATAGGGGGCAAGTTCGATCCTAAATGGGATGGTCCGTACGTAATAACTGAAGTTTACTTGAATGGAACCTATCGAGTTGTAAATTAGAATGGACAAGGCATTGGTATACCTGTCAATGCCCATTTCATTAAAATATATCATCCCTATAGATCGTTGAGGTTTTGATTATAAAGATTATCAAAATAATCTGTCCTAATCAAAAGGGTGTAAGATAAGAAGAATGATGAAAAAGCCTTAAAAGGCAACGTCATGTATTCTTCTTCACATAACGAAAAGGCAAATTCTCAAGTGTGTCAAAGTTATTTATGCCAACAATTATTACAATCACTAAATATTTCCAATTATTGCTATCGCCGTTAAATCACTAACGGTTATTATAATCGTCGACTATCACAAATTATTGTTATCGTCGTTAAGTTGATACTAATCACTAAATATTGTTAAAAAAGTTACTATCACCAATTAGATATAATCGCCAAGCTAATACATTAGTTTAAAGCCTAAATACCATCAAAATATTATCAGCGTGGTGATTGATCATTTATGGTAGAGGAGCGTGCCCATACGGCCAACCGCATGTAAGCCCTACAATATTATTGATGCGAATTTATCATTTACGGCAATGGAACGTGCTTATATGGCCAACCATGTGTAAGCCCTATCATATAGGCAACTTGTCAAAATATTATGTGGGTAGAAGTGAAAAGCTAATGACCCTAAAAAGATTACGAAAGCAATCATATGCTTAAGCCCATGCAGGTAGTGGAGTGCGGCTAAACGGTCAACTAGGTGTAAGACTAATACCGTCTGTACGGCTTCTAACAGCGCCATGGGGGATGGTGAGAAAAAATGCCCTCCCGTGAATGGGTTAGACCTTGCAGGTGAAAAGAAGCAGGCTGTAGTGTGCGCTCTTTGGCTCATCCATAAATAGGCTTATAAGTTCACCCTCCTTTGTACACTTTTTTGTCAATCACAGACTAGTTGTGTCTTATAGATGGATGAGTTCATTGGCAAATGAAGATCACCGACGTAACTGGATCAAAAGCATCAAAGCCACATTCAAGACAAAGAACTTCTTCTACAATCTTGACCTTGTAAATAGATGATCCCAACCCAAATAGGAATACCCACTTAGGCCTTCTATTCAAAGTTAATTTCGACTATCTCTAAGTCTTAGCTTTTGCATATTCCAAGTTGTTAAATGATTTACTGGATAAAAATAGAAAAATCTGTCCATTGTCGATAGGATGAAGGTACCACTGAAAAGCACCTTCGATACCACCTAAAATACCTTCGGTGTTACCGAAGGGGCTCAAAAAAGTTTAGCAAGCTTACTACGATAATTCGGTGTCATTGACTAGATATTTCGGTGACAATGACTTCCACTGACCAACAAAGTTTGGTGGCAACGAAAGAGACTATTTTCAATCGGCAACTTCGGAATTTAATTCAGTACTATCAATAAAAAATTCGGTACCACCAAAGAAAGTTCGGTGATACTGAAGGTCACTTCAGTAGCACGATAACTAGACATTTTATTTCCATTTTCTATCCGTTGGAAGCTTTTATATATAAAAACGGCTTGTAGGAACTTGCAAAAGGAGTGGGTTAAGGCATCCTAGAGTCTATAGTGTATTCCAAGCTTATCTTACCCTCCTTATACTTTATCCATACGAGTTCATGATCTCTTTATTGTGATTCATCACTTCCATGAGCATTCAAAAGCTCCTATTAATGAAGAACATGAACTTATGGTCTCTCTAGAGTATGAAGACTAAACCAATAGGAAAATTCTTTGTCTTTTTTATACTTTAGATCATCCATAGGCTGAATCCTTTAGGAATTCCACTCACTATCCTAGATAAGAGATTCAACCAACTCCCGTAACCTTAGTCACCTTGACAGGTACATCAAATGTAAGGTTCTAAATCGTGAAACCAAACTAATAGGAAAATGTAAGCTATACGATCGAGGGAGCACCAGGGAGCTGATTCAAGCACGAAAGCGTGAAGATCAACTGACCCAAGAGAAGCTATAAAAGAGGACTCATCTGACAAGTAAGTGTCATAGGTAAGAGTCAACAATTTAGTCTCTATCCTCATGTAAGATTGAGGCTAAGATTTTGTCATCAACAAACTCAATTGGGTGCCTTGTGTGGCACCTTGCCCAATGGGCCTAAACATGGGTGCCTTGTGTGGGACCTTGGCTGGTGCGCTTAAATGTGGGTTCTAGGTGTAGGACCTGTACTCTTGCAGAGAGCATAAATTGTTGTCCTTAGTGTAGGACTGTAAAGGTTATTGGTGAACCTGATTTAAAAGCATTAATAGTGAAATCCAGCACACTCAGGGGTGAGTGTAGTTGTCGAGAGCGGAGTAAGCAAGTAGTCGAACCACTATACATGCTTGTATTTTGAATGCTTAGTTGCACATTTGTTTAATTATGCTTATATATGCTTGAATATTTAAAATTTTATACATGATTAAATGAATGTCATAGCTTGATAGAAAGCCCAGCTCACACATAAGCAGACTATGATATAGGCTAGTTACTTTTCTTAGTATACCTTAAGCTGCTTATGTGATAGGACCCTAGCTCACACATAAACAGACTATGATATAGGCTAGTTACTTTTCTTAGTATACCTTAAGCTGCTTATGTGATAGGACCCTCTAACTAGGCTTGGAAGCTATTAGAGTCACATTACCTTACTAAGTTTATAAGTAAATCAGTTAAATTAGGCAAAAAAAATATTGAATTCGTACAATCAATTGAAAAGTCATATCCCCCCCCCCCCAAGGATTATAAGAACAGTTCCATACTTCTTCAAGTGTGGTGTAAACCGCAATTTCAAGGCCAACTATACAGAAGACCCCCTAGATTCCTAGCTTAATTTCATTAGAAACTCATGAGGATGGGTCCTCTAAACGAGCTACCCCCTCATTTATGGACTAATAGCTATGTATTTTTTACCCATTAAAGAAGCCTAGAGAGCCCCGTTGTAACGTCTCGAAAAAATCCGTACAGACCCAAGTACCACCTCGATCAGAAATCACTTAGGAGTAATTCCTTTAGAAATTAAGCGTAAGATAACTAGCGCTATGCTAGATTAGCTGTGAAATCAGCACTGATCACTTTAAATACATTCTGCAAGATCCAAAACTTGTGGAATTGTTAACGCTATAACATCCTGAAACCTAGGATCAAACTCTAAACCCGTTTACTCTCAAGAACTCTTTGAAACTTTATAATGGATTCTGACCGTGCGTCGTGGGTCCGGTGGAAATGAAATTAGACCATTATGACCGCATAGTTGGACTTCCACCCCGAAAATCAAGCCCAACTGATGTTCTGAGGCTATTTCATTGAGCTTGGAGCAGGGAGTGTGAGAAAGAGTGAAATTCTTTATAAATTAAATGTGATTTAAATAAATCTGGCACGTGTCGCTTGCAGGTTAAGTATAAGCATTCAGACCGTTGGAATCTGACCCAAATACACCCTCGGATCAGGGAACATTTCCCACTCAGGTCAGTGTACTTGGAATCCTCGATCGAGTCCCAGTAACCGCTGAACTGAAACTGGTCCTCCACGTGTGATCTGGAAACCTGATCGAAGTGAAAACCTAATGTGATCAGGATCCAACATCCATGAGCTTAAGTACGATCGCATTTAGTTAGGGGACCTTCAGAAACGTTCTTTTGGATTGAAAAGGACCGATTTGGTTATAACCCAAGTATACCTTGGTTTAAAGTCTAAATAGGTGACTTTCTAACCTATTTAAGAACCTTAAACCCTCTCACACCCCTCCCATAAGAATTTGCAAAAACCCTAGAAAAGAGGAGAGAAAAGAGAGAGATTCTGTGAGAGTTGTGAGGAAAGGTTCCTGTCACTCGATCCTGCGACTACACGTGCGTAGCCATTGTGTTCTAATCACTCTTTCGGTGATTTTGACTTCATTCTAGGTAAGAAAACCCTAACCTTAACCTTTTTTAGGAATTCCATCGATACAAGTAGCGAAGTAGCTAACTTATCTTGTGGTATAGGTCGTCATATCGACCTTGTCGAAGCATAGAATTACTATTCGATTCGATACGCTTCTACGGCGTAAGGTGAGGATTTTAGATGCTTAGGTTACCTATTTTCAAAGCTTTCAATGTCATTTAATAGTATATTATCGACAAGGATGTTGTTTAACATGTAGAACATGCTTCTGTTTTCCATTTCGATTACGTACGGAGAATATGAGATTTAGGGTATTTAAGATATTTATAGGAAATACTGTATACATCCATATTTTTCCGATATGATTGCCATTAGTATTTTTCGCGTTAATATACAAGTTATGCGTGTATGATCTGTTTGGCGAAGAGATTCACCCTAACGCACACTTTGGATCGACATACGCTATGTAGAAAAATGTGTGTAGACTAAGTGTTTGTATAAAAGTATGTATTAGTAAGTATTGAGTAAATATCGTTGTAAATTAGTTTTGAGATTGGATTCTCAACTAATATGATGATGCACATGATTTCCTCCATGTTTGTTATATTGAATTGATTTCCTTATACATATGAAATGCTTATGTTTGGTTGATTTGCTTATGCTGTATGTTATAACATGTTGTTAACATGCTTGAATTATTTGTGCTTCATTTCTGTCACTCTCATATAATCCTTGATGTAGATTACAAGTGTTTGGGGCTATACTCTAGTCCAGGCAGTCGGTAACAGATTTGAAATCGTGGTTGGATTCTATTCGCCACGAAGGACGCGTCGACGAACACGAGTCATGCTTTGGGTTGACGGCAGTGGTTAGGCCACACGAGGTGTTTTATGCACTTCATGTCGTTCAGCTTGAGGTGCACTCATACTAATCGAGCCCGTCAAGCAACCCGACTGACCATTATGTGTTCACCTTGTATTGGTCATAACTGCTTGAACCTAGGGTACTGAACTTACCACTGAAAACCCTGATAATCATGGTACCTTGATCCATTAAGACTCATGAATCGGGCATGGTGGTATGGGACATCGTGGTCGAGCTGTCGGCCTACGCTGGGGCCACAAACCTCCCCGTAGTGACCAGTGAGCACCTTAGACTCGTGAGCCGATTGTGGTGGTATGGGACACTACATTCGAGTTGTCGGCCTACTCTGATTGGTGACGAGCCCTTTGTAGTGACCTCGAGCGTATTCTGAGTCTACATGAGGCGACGACCCTTCCGTAGCGACAAGAGTACAACTAGGCCTGTATTGATAAGGTGATGGGGGAGCGGTGCAACGAGTGCGAGCAACAGTCCTGACAGCCCTTGCAGTGACCTATAAATATATCATTGTATGAGACTACTAGGAGTGACGACCCTAGACAGGATCTATGTTGGGATTGATATAAGGAAAATACCTTAGTTTCCTAATCCTGCTGTTTGAAAGGACTAATAACAACTTGATAATCATATCCACATCGCACTGCACGTGCCTGGAAGATGTGGAGCACTGAGGGAAGAAAGAATGCCCCGGACGTAAGATGGTGTCGCATGAGGGAGTATGTCGATGAGGGCATGCATCATTACTGCATCTCATCCTTGCATTAATAACAGTATCTAGGAATGTCTGATTGTTTGCTTTACTATTATCGCGTGATTGATTTGATAACATGTTAATCTTTGCTCTATGATTCCACTGAGTTGATCACTCACTCCCACGTTACGAGACGGTGTTTGCAACACCTACCAAACTCTGTCTTAGATGCATATAGCGAGGCGATTCAGGAGCTGGAGACGGACTACTACGAGGACCAGGATGAGTTCTCGTACATGCAGTTTTTTGACGGCTTCGCATAGGTGGCCTGGATCAGTAGAATTTTTGCTAGTTGGACTATCATGTGACCTTTGATTTTGGTTTATTATATGTATTTGTGACTCAGAGTTATATTCATACTTTGGAGACAGTTCGAGATTGTTTTGTTTTACATACAGTGATATATATCTCTTTCAATCTTCCACTTGCATTTTAACATTGGATCTGGAGTATGAATTGCAGTTTTGGTATAATCTCACTCATGTTAATGCACTAACTCAGAAAACATTTAATTATAAGCTTATTTTTTGCATAAGTGATGGTCTGGAACTTGGGAGTTGGGTTTCTACACGACTTCCGATTTTCAGGACGTTACACCTGTGAAATCTAGAGAGTTACTGTAGCCAACCCTGTGTATAAAACCTACCAAGTTCACTACACCGGTAGCTTCACTGGGCCCCTCTAATGGATTGTAGTTTGTGAACTCCTCGGCTACGGTGGTTCAACAAACTCATAAGACTTACAGAGACCATTTGTGTAAGACCCACAACTCCAACTATTCAAGATCTTAAATTGTGTGAAGCTATCTGAAACTGAAAATTTATACCATCCATTAAAATGAATGCCACATAGGTGACAACACTAACAATAAAACATGTTGACACCTTATTATATGAAAATTGCATGATTTGTCAAAGCATGATTATGAGTATCACTAAAACAAGTGTCATACAAGCATGTGTTTAGTTATTTCTCATATTTATAAATCACTAAAAGATATTCAACATGTTATGATCAATGGCAAAAGCATATCATCAGACAAAACATCAAAATTCATTTAAAGTATGCTGAATCTTACAACCAAGCATGAGATTACATATATTGAATCTACAAATCTTCTGATACACCTAGCATAGTCAAGTATCATTGAAAATATTATTTTAACTGAACTTGAGCAACTGTGTTGTCTAGTTCAGCATCAACGATAAGATTGGCCTGATGAAGAGCATCGACCAACTCTCGTTCCAAAGAAGCGATAACTGTTTCATTTTTTGATATTTTTTATTTCTCAAGATGGGTTATTCGAATATTATCTTCGATATCCACTTCAATTTTTCTAGTTCTCAAATCTTCCTCACGCTTCTGAATGTCGAGATCAAAAATCTACTGCTTGAGGTTAGCTATCTTCTCATTGATAACTACCGAAGATTACGTAGAAGCCTTCGATTTCTCTTAGAGAGAATTGAATTCTTTACTATACCCAAAAATTATTGTTATCACCTTTGAAGATTTATCTTTGAGTTGCGATAACTCCTTTTGACGAGCCAATATTTCGGGGGCGGTAACGACATTCCAAACAACTTCTAATTGACATAGAGAAGCGCAGAAATGAGCCAAAGAATCATGTAGTGGAGAAAATTTAACATCGGCCATCTTTGCAGGCTGGTCCAAGACTCCTACGGTAGTGTCCAAAGTAGGACATAAGGTTAGATCTTTGAATACATTGGTAGCATCGATAGAGAACCCTTAACTAAAAGCAGCATATATTAAGTAATCTTTCCAAGTGATAACACATCTGAAACAGTAACAACAAAGTTTGAGCTTGCTAAACCGCTCAGAGAAGGAATGACTGCAATAAAAGAGGAGAAAAGAGAGGCATTAGTTGGAATAAAAAAAAATTATAAAATGTTTTTGTGAAAATAAAATATTAAAATAGATATACTTGCAACCGAAGCAACCAGAACCAAAATAGAAACTCCTGAAGAGTGTATCCTTTCTGGAAGAGATGAAGGACTAGGAATATCTAGGATGATGTCCGCAAAAGAAGGTGTCATTGTACCATTACTAGATGCAAGCACACTTGGAGTTGTTGTATCAGCTGGCTCCATTGGAAATATAAACGTGCGTGCTATAGTACTAGGCTTAACCACTGGAGTAAGAGATGTTAGAACTACCTTAGTAGACCATGTGCTAGGATTGTTTGGCTCATTTGGAACTATAGCTACAACGATAGAAGGCACCTCCGTAGCCGCTAAAGTGTTGGTTGCTGGACCTGAGAATATGTCGAGAAGAAGAGGAAAATAATCATTACTAAATGATATAGACATATCTACTCGCTTATTTGGGGAGCAATTACATCCTCTAGTGTCTCTTTGTTGACTATTGTTCACAATAATAAGTGTAGGGTCACGATGTAGTAGTAATCTCAATGAGACCAAGGTAAAATCCACATGGACTGGACTTATGTGTATTCTGAAAGTAATTAGAATCAGAACTAGAAGAAGATCTAAATTTAAATCTAAATCTGAAATAATAAGAAGTAATTGTGAATAACTTGATTAAAACTTTAAGAATTCAAAGGTGGGAACTAGGGTGCACAGGGATCCACTTGCAACTATTAGGATGTTTCCTTATTTTATTCAAGGAACATAAATGGAATTGAAGTCCTATCCTATCCAATTGGAAGATATATCAATAAAATTAATCTAAACTTTCATTATCCTAATTCTCAATGGATGAGAGTTGTAGGATTGGAAGTGATTCCATCATCTAACCATGCCCAATAGACGATGGTAAACAACAGGATATACTAATCCACAACCATGCATAAAAGAATTGTGAAGGTTAGAAGAGATTCCATCACCAAACTATGCCTAAGGGACGATGGTGAACAACATGATTTACTATCTTCACAATCTCAAATCAGGAAAAGAAGATACTCAAAGCTATTGCAGATATATTGTAATTCAAGTCACGACAAACCATTAAAAATTAAAAGTATTCCTTAAATATTAAATTAGAATCAAAAGAAGTTTAACAAGAACAAGAATCAAACAATAAAAACATCCCAATCACATTACAAGCTTCACCCCTAAGCCCTATCTAAAGCATTTAGCCAACCGTAAACATGATTGGTTCTAAAATCCTCAAAGAAAGCATTAAAAACTAAGAAGAGAATAAGAAACTCTTGGATGATGGCTCCACCCCTTTGCTCTGCTCCTCAAAACCCTATATTTATTAAAAATTCTTAGGAAACCCATATTTATAGGCTAGTTTCAGTAAAATTGTAAAATTGCCTTAAATTTATGCAGTATGCGTAACTTTGCGTAACGCCTTCGATGTTATCGAAGAGGTTTGAATCCAAAAGTCGCGCCTGTTCTCCTTTCGCATTGCGTAAGTCTCTGTGTCATCGAACCTTCCTTATCATCAAGCGTTTCTTCGAGTCATTGAACAGGTCTTTGAGCAATCAAAAAAGTGTCCAAAATAATCCAGCAAGTTAGTTCAGAATTCTTTAGAAAATTCGATTCCATCGAGCAACTCCTCGATGTCATCGAGAGAGTCTTCGAGTAATTTAGAATGACACCCAATATGTCTAGTGACCAACTTGATTTTCATATAAAAATTCAATGTCATCGAGTTGTGTTCGATGTCATCGAAACATGGCTTCGATGACATCGAACAATGATCAATACACAGGTAATGAAGTGAATTTTAGCTCTTTGTCCTTTCAACTTTCTTCCTTCTTCACTTGATTATCTTAGATCTTGGGGTCTTGAAATCCTCAATCTTAGTCTCCAAAGATCCATTATATGCCTCGGTGTTTCTTGAGCACTAAATCTATGCTTTTAGCGTTCTTTTCAATCCAAGCTCTTAAAATTATCTTATAACAGAAACATGTATAAAATATACCATTAAGCATTATCATGTTCACAAAATCAAGATATAAATGAGGGAAAATATGTAATATTTAAGTCTCAACACACTCCCCAACCAGCGTTTTGCTAGTCCCGAGCAAAATATGCATGAAATAATCTTCCATTTTCAAAATTTAAGACCTTTTTCAGGAAAAATCTTTTGTGAAATCAAGTATGAATGAGTAGAGTCAAGATAAGAAAGTAGGATTTTGAAAACCTAGTTCCGAATCACATAAGAAATCAATCAAATGGGTTCTTTTTCAGTTTCAAAATCATAAATTCATGTATCAAGTTTTTCCAATGTGCTTGGTGAATATCCACTTACTTCCCATGAACACACTATCAGTTCATCATGTTAGCCATGTTCATGACATCACAATTAGTCAAAAACTCAAGAACTAATTCCAAACATATCCCCTTTTTCCTTCTTTTTCCAGTTTTTAATTTTATATTGACGGTTACTAATATTCATTCTTTTTTAGACATTACATCCTTTTTAGAGACCTTTCTCATTCTCCTCAAAGATATATATATATATCATTTTCATCATTCATGACCTTTTATCATTTAATATTTTTTAACTAATTTTTCATCTTTTAAGGTGGATAAAATTCTCCAGACTCAATTCTCAACATTTATAAATGATTCACATGCCACTAATCAGAAATCTTAGCATATCCTAAGAAATCAAATTGAACATGTTCTGTGATTTAGATTAACATGATATACAAATTTCCCCTTAATCATTTAAGAACTGTAGGTGATAGTTTACTTGGATGATCAAACTCCAACAATTCAATATTCAATCATCATCTTATTATCCTACTCAAGGCATTCTTAATTACAAAACTATCGCTTTCAAAAAAGTTTTAGTTTGGAAATTTTAAAATTTTCACAATTTCTGCTCAAAACTAAACAAAATACTGATTAGTTTACCTAATCCACACCTCCCAACCTAAAATTTACATTATCCTCAGTATAAAAGAAATAAACATGTAATCATATGAGACAATGAAAAGAAAGGGAGTAGTGATGGAAAGATAGTATCTGGAGGAAGAAATTTGAAGCGCTTCTACGAATCTTAGCATGAAATGGGTTAACACAAAATAAAACGGAACAAACTAGAAGCAAACTATCCTAGTCCTAAATCTTATGAAAGCAATAAACTTAACTATACCTCCATCAGACTAGGAGATCAATCCTGGTATACAGGATCAGTCAGATGCATGGATATGTCCTCTATATCAAATTTCTCAACAAATGGCTTTAACCAATATACATTTACTTTGAAAGCATTGCTATTGTCCAAATTCTTTATCTCAATAGCCTCATGAGGATAGACATTAGTAACAATGAAAGGGCTGGTCCAATGAGATTGGAGTTTTCCCGAAAAAATATGTAACCAAGAATTGTATAAAGGGACTTTTTGGCCAGTCAAGAATGATTTTCAAAGGATGTTCCTATCATGGAACACCTTCATCCTGTCCTTGTAAATTCTTGAGTTATCGTATGCATCATTCTAGATTTCCTCGAGTTCACTCAATTGTAATTTGCATAGTAAGCCAGTGTCGTCCAAGTTGAAGTTTGAATTCTTAATAGCCCAATAGGCTCTATGTTCTAATTCCACAGGCAAGTGACAAGTTTTGCCATTAACAAGTCCAAAGAGAGACATTCCAATGGGAGTTTTAAAGGCTGTACGGTAAGCCCATAAAGTATCGGTCAATCAGATTGACCAATCCTTTTAGTTAGGGTTAACCATTTTTTTCAAAATGTGTTTAATTTCCCTGTTGGAAATCTCAGCTTGCCCACTTTTCCGTGGGTGGTATGGAGTGCTCACCTTATGAGATATGCCATATTTTTTCATTAAGTATGCAAATGGCCTATTACAGAAATGTGAACCTTCATCACTAATGATGGCCCGAGGTGTTCCAAACTGGGAAAGGATGTTGTCTTTTAAGAATTTAATGACCATTTGATGGTCATTATTCTAGTAAGTGATCACTTCGACCCATTTAGTGACATAGTCTACAGCTAGAAAAGTTTATAAATTCCCAAAGGATTGGGGGAATGGTCTCATGAAATTTATGCCCCAGCAATCATACACTTCAATGATTATAATGTGATTCATTGGCATCATATTTCAATGAAATAATGCTCCCAACGTTTGACAATTCTCACAAGCTTTGCAAAAGTCATAGAGTATCTCTGAACATAGTGGGCCAATAGAAACCACACTACAGAATTTTGACCATGGTCTTTTTAGCAGAAAAGTGACCACCATAACCCTGAGAGTGACAGAAGGAGATGATACTTTGATGTTCATTCTCTCTACTCATCTCCTTAAAATTTGATCTGGGAAATATTTAAATAAAAATACAAATCATCCCAGAAAATTTTGCATACCTCAGCGAAGAATTTCTTCTTATCTTTCACAATCCAATGTGTAGGTGTGAAACCTGTGGCAAGATAATTAGCAATATCAACAAATTAAGGTGAGTGGAAGACTTTAAACAATTGTTTATTAAGGAACATCTCATTTATAGGTGTCATCTTAAGGGAATGGGGGAGGTCAAGTCTCAAAAGATGGTCAACCACTATGTTTTTTACTCCATTTTTATCTTTTATTTGTAAATCAAATTTCTAGAGTAAGAGGATCCATCCTATAAGGGGGGGCTTAGCATCATTCTTATAAAGAATGTACTTGAGTGCTGCATGATCAGAGTAGATGATGATCTTAGATTGAATCAATTAGGATATAAATTTCTCCATAGTAGAGTAATTCACTTGGAAAGGATTTAGAGTTCTACTTGTGTAATGAATAACATAGATCTTCTTTTCTTTTATTTAGCCTAACACCGCCCTAATAGCATAGTCAGATGCATCACACATTATCTCAAAAGGAATGCTCCGATCGGGGGGCTGCATGATGGGTGCAGTAGTTAGCATTCCTTTGAGCTTAACATTACTCAGTCCACTCGTTTAGTACATCCTTTTAGAATAGATTGAATAAAGGACGAGAGAGGTGACTAAAGTCCTTTATGAATCTCCTATAAAATCCAACTAGTCCTAAGAAGGATAGCACATCTTATATGCTCTTAGGTAGAGGTAGGTTACAAATAAGATCAATTTTAGCCTTATCTACCTCAATTGCCTTAGATGAAATGATATGTCCAACAATAATTTCCTTTCAAACCATGAAATGACACTTTTTCCAATTTAGTACCAAATTCTTTTCTTCACATCACTTCAGCACATTTTTTAAATTATCCAAACACATACTGAAGGATGGACCAAAGACAGAGAAATTATCCATGAAGACCTCTAGATATTGCCCCACCATGTCAAAAAAAATACTCATCATGCATCGCTGAACAATGGTGGGGGCATTGCACAGTCCAAATGACATACTTTAGTAAGCAAAGGTGTCAAAGGGACATGCGAATGTGGTCTTTTCCTAATCTTTAAGCGCTATCTCTATCTAGTTGTACCCCAAATACCCGTTAAGGAAGCAATAGTACAAGTTGTCATGCCCTAAACTCGAAAATTGGAATTATAAAATTCTTGATCACCAAATCCGGTGCTGATAGCCTCCATAGTACCCCATTTTTGGCTTCCAACACCCAAATGCCAGATTCGGATCCTGAGATCCTACAAGGAGAATTTATCAATTTCTATCTATATCGTAAAAAGTATAACCACAAGTTTACCCAAATCATAAAGGCAACATCATCATCACATATCCACTAATATAAACAGTTGAATATAGTGTTGAAAAGGAAATACATATATCAATGATCAAAACATCAGAAGATAGCTGCACACTCCAAGCTCGATGCTACTATGACTTAATGTCACCTACACAAATTTATCATGCGTAAGCTTATAGAAAGTTTAGAGGGTGGTGTAAGTGTGTACGTAAGGTAAGTGTCAAGTATGCAATATTAGAGCAATGCGAAAACATACCGGTAAGTCCATAATTACCATCAGCCTTATCCAGGCCATGCGATGCAAAATATAATAAGCCAATATCATATACTAATGAGATAATGTAGATCAGCTATACAATGTTGAGTCATAGTAAGCCAAATATCATATACTGAGAATGTAATGCAGTATATGATGCGAATAAAATGACCAAGATGGAGTGTAAAGTTGGGATGATAATACGTAGCATCACAAGCTATGTCGTTCATCACAAGGGACTTCTATCCAAACTAGTCTCATGCCTAAATTTGGATAGCTCATGTTTTTCACTTGGTTTAGACGTTGGAGCATCCCCTGGCCACATGAGTTTAGGGACTTTCACTCATGGACATCCAAAGTTTCCATATGATTAAACCAAATATTTTTGGTGTCCCATATGGCCATCCATAATATGCTTGTGGAGGCCACAGCCTTGATGTCTCTAGGGCACCAAATGATCATTTCATAAAATGTAATGTCTTGAAAAAATTTATACAAAGACCCGAGTACCACCTTTAGCAGAAATTATTTAGAACCAAATCCTTTAGAAATTTAACATGAATTAACTAGCACTAAACTAGATTACCTATAAAATTAGCACTAATCACTTTAAATACAATCTATAAGACCCAAAACCTATAGAATTGTTAACGTTATATTACCCTGGGATCTAGGAGTAAACTTCGTATCGGACTTGGACCGCACATCAAAAGTTCGATAGCGATGAACTTAGACAATTATGACCACCTAATTGGACTTGACAATCACCTCAAAAATCAAGTTCAGACGATGTCCTAAGACTATTTTCTTGAGTCCGGAGTGAAGAGTGTGAGAACGTGAAGGTTTTTATAAAATTAAATATGAATTTAAGTAATCTGAGTCATGTTGCTTACGCACTGATTTTAAGCGTTCTGACCATTGGTTTTTAACCCAAAGTTACCCTTGGATCAGGGGAAATGTCCCACACATGCCTATGTAGTTATGGCCTTGATTGAGTTTTGGTGACCGTTGAACTGAAACTGGTCCGCCACGATCGATCTGGAAACTCGATCAGACTGAAAACTTAGCTTGATCAAGATCCTATATTAGTGAAATTAAGTCTGACCGCATTTAGTAAAAGGACCTCCAGAAATGCTTTATCAGATCGGAACAAGCCCGATTTGGTTATAACCTAAGTATACCTTGGCCCTGGGGCTATTTTCATTAGTTATGTGCCTATATAAGGGCCTTAAACCCTCTCTCACATATCCCATACAAATTCCTAAACCCTAACTAAGAAAGAGAAGAAAAAGAGAGAGAAAGTGAGAGAAAAGTTGGTGATTCAACTTGGAATTCTTCCCAACTACTCTACGCGCCTAATCCATTGTATTTGAATCATTATTCCAGCAATTCTAATTCAATTTTTGGGTAAGGCAATCAAACCCCAACCTGCTTTGGAGCTTAGAATAGTCTAAGTGTTGGTATAGCTAACCAGATTCATGCTTTAGGTTGCCTATCTACCGTTGACGAAGACTTATCGTCTAAATCATATCCGTTATGCATTTTTTGGTTTAAGGTACGGACTATATACATTTAGGTTATGGTTTTCAAGACTTTCAATGTCAGATAATGATTTATTATTGATGTGGACGCTATTACACATGCTAAATGCGCTATCTGTTTTGTTTTACGTATATGTATAACCTATGTTGCAAATAGAGTATTTCATGTGTTTGTTGAAATGTTTATATGCATAAGGAATTTGATGTTATGATTGCCATGATTAATTGTCATAGTTATATGTTTGTTATATATGCGATGACTCCTTGGCAAAAGGATTTGCCCTAATATGTAGTATGGCCGACATACGTGATGTATGTTGAATAGTGTAGTCTAAATGTTTGTATAAATGCCTAAATGAGTTAATATTTAGTAGAGTGTGATTTATAAGGGTGTTGAGATATGAATCTCAATTACCTTGCTTGTGTGTATGATTTTCTCCATGAGCTGTATAGCCTATTTATTCATGTAACTATGTGTATGATTTCCTCCATGTACTGTATCCATGTTTAAGTTACATTTCATAACATGTTCATATGAATGTAAGATTTGATTTAAATGTCTATTATTGAGATTGTAGGTTGTTGGGACTATATCACAGTCCAGGTAATCGGTAACTGTTCTTGAACTGGTGGTTGAAGTTATTTTCGCCATGCAGGATGTGTTCGATGAATCAGAGTCATACTTGGGATGTTCGATAGTGGTTAGGCCACATGGAGTTCTTATGCATTCCATGTCGATCAACTCATCGTGCGCTTGTCCTAGTCGAGCTCATCAACTAACCCGTTTGACTCGATGTAATTCACCATGTTTGGACGCTAGTGAGATCCCATTAACCTTGGTACCTGAATCTGGTAAGACTCATGAGCCGGACATAGTGGTATGGGACACCATGGTTGAGCTGTCGGCCTATGCTGGGGCAACGAGCCTCCCCGTAGTGACCAGTGAGCAACTCAAACTCGTGAGTCGAATACGGTGGTATGGGACACGGTATTCGTGCTGTTGGCCTATTCTGATTGGTGACGAGCCCTTTGTAGTGACCTCGAGTATATCCTGAAACTGCATTGGGGCGACGAGCCTTATTGTAGTAGCTAGGATATAAGTAGACCTATATTAATTGGTGACGAGCCCTTTACAGCGATATAGAACTATAATATCGTATGAGATTGTCTAGGACTGACGACCCTAGAATGGATCATCGTTTGGGAATTGATATAAGGGAGGTACCTTAGCTTCCCAATCCTGCTATATGAAAAGGACTAATAAGAATTTGGTAATCATGCTCATAACATCACATTGCATGTGCCGTTGACATTGGTGTAGAGCACAGTGGTAGTGATTCATGCCACGATCATTAGATGTTGTCGCCAGGGAGAGTGCAGGCGAGGGCATGCATCATTTCCCCATATCATCCTTGCATTAACAAGACTATCTAGGACATGTTTAATTGTACTGCTTTATCATTATTGCTTGATTGGATTGATAACATGTTAACCTTTAATATATAGTTTCACTGAGTTGATCACTCACCCCCACATTCTGGGATGGTGCTTAAATACCAACCAGACTCTGATTTAGTTGTAGATGATCTTGTGCCGCATGAGGCAGAGCCAGAGTTTGATGAGGATGAGGAGGCATTCTCGTTTATGCAGTTTTTGGGCGGATTCGCATGAGCTGAGTCCAGATCGACGGAACTTCAGGGCTTGCACTTTTTAGAGGACTAATACATTTTGTTTATGTATTTTGAAACCAGATGTGTACTTATTAACCTGGCAGAGCACTCATACTTTGGGGACTTGTATTGGTGTATATATGTATTTCAGACTTCCACTTGCATATTCTAATTGTCCCTAGATTATGATTTGCTGATTTGGATTAATCTAGTTCATGTTTAATGTACTAGTACAGGCAACATACATCCATCATTAATTATGTTGCATATGTGATGTTTTGGAACTCGGGAGCTTAGCTATGCTCGACCCCCGATTTTCATGGCGTTACACATGAGTCATCCCATCGAGTCATGCATCAAACCTGCGTGTACCGCACGCTCATGTGGGGTAACTCCGTCTCTCAGGGAGTCCCATAAACAATCAGCCCAATGACACATGCTATGTTCAATCACTCATAACAAGCATGCGAATGATGCAT
Source organism: Magnolia kwangsiensis (assembly GCA_037074715.1). Lineage (NCBI taxonomy): Eukaryota > Viridiplantae > Streptophyta > Magnoliopsida > Magnoliales > Magnoliaceae > Magnolia > Magnolia kwangsiensis. The sequence goes on from CM073578.1 coordinate 80,792,731, forward strand.
ATGGGCATGTATCATAAATTATACTAATCATGATTATAATCACATACATCATGGTAGGCCTGTATAAGCTGGCCCATGGCTCATAATAATGAACGAGTGGCATGTAGACAATTACATACACGGTGGGTCTCACACATCACAATTGGGCCTCACACATACAAGGGGCTTCACACAATCACAATAGGCCTCATATAATCACAATGAGCCTTATATAATCACAATGGGCCTCATACAATCACACATTGTGCCTCATACAATCACGATGGGCCTCACGTAGTCGTAATGGGCCTCATACAATCACAATGTTATGCTAACACATACTCAGTGTGTATACCAATCATAGTCATAATCGATAATCGGCTTATATATATGGCAGGTTTCATAGAAGGACAACAAATCTAATCCATAACATGAGGATTGGTCCTCAACAATGGATATACCAAACTTGATACTATCGATATTTCAATTTACAGTGACGATGTTATCTCCTCATATCAAGGATGGGCCTTGATGGCCTACTCCTATCAAGAATGGGCCTACGCACAAGGAGTGGACCTCCCTACCCTTTCTATCACGTATCAATATGGGCTTCCTAACAGCCTAATAAGCACAAGGTGGACCACATTCCCTATGGAAGGCTTGGTACGAACACAAGATGGGCTCCAAGGCTTGGGCGGTCCTATAGGGTACGGTGGAAGCATCATTATTAAAAGGGGGGCCAACGGATTGGGATAGCCTAATCAAAGGGAAAGGTGGGTAATATAATCATTGATGGGGGCCCATTAAGAGGAGATGAGAATGGGCATAACAATGGGCCCTAGGGAGAGTTACAATGTGGACATCTAATCATCATTGATCATACAACATGGGTATTAAACCATTATTTCTCCCAAGGCATGGCCCGTTTAATATCAACTAGGAATATGAATGGGCATGATAAACATTATTATATACATCCTGGTGGAATCACACATCACAATAGGCCTCATGTACATCGACTGGGGCCTCACACAAGGGCTCTATATACATCGCATTGAGCCTCACTCATGGGCCTCATATAGATCACATTGGGCCTCATACTTGGGCCTCAAATGCATCATAATGGGCCTCATATAAGGGCTTTATATACATTGCATTGGGTCTCACTCATGGGCCTCATATAGATCGCATTGGGTCTCATACTTGGGCCTCAAATACATCACAATGGGCCACATCACATTTTTTTAATACGCATCACAATGGGCTGCACCACATGGGCCAAATATACATCGCATGAGCCTCACTCATTACATTGGGTCGTATCACATGTGCCTAACACACATCACAATAGGCTGCATCACATGGGCCTCACTCATGGACCCCATATACATCATAATGGGTCACATCCTCTGGGCCTATTGTGCATCACAATGGGTCTCAAAGACAGGCCGCTTGCTCATTATGATGGGCCTCAAATACGGGCCTCATATACATTAAAATGGGTTGCATCACGTAGGCCTTATATACCTCAAGTGGGCCGCATCGTATGGGCTTCATATACAACACATCGGGCCTCATCATATGGGCCTCATAAACAACACATCAGGCCTCATCAGATGGGTCATAATACATCTCATTAGGCCTCACAACAAGTGGGCCCTTGCATATCAGATATGGCCCACATATGGGCCTCATATACATCAAATTGGGACTCATATACCGGTGGCATATACATCATCATGGCCCTCACCAATGGACCATAAATGCATCACATTGGAGTGGGCCCTACACATTTCAAATGGGCCCCCACCAGATGGACAACTAGGATATATAATGTGTATATCATGGTGAGCTTCATCGCTGATGGCCAGTAAGGATGAAACACACACATCATACGGCCTCATGGTCTGGTGTAGATATACAACATATACCTTAAGATGAGCCTCATATGCACCGTCCAGATGGATGGCGTGTAAAATAAAATACATACATCATGGTGCGTTCCATAACATTGCACCATTTAGATGGATGGTGTAGATATAGAATATATACATCAAGGTGGGTCCCACCCCCACATGTGTCACGTGTGAGGGGTGGGCCCATGCCTAAAACGGATGGACAGTTTAGAGAACTCATACATCTAGGAGCCAACAAAACTTACTAACGTTAATCAGCTATATATCTTGTGTGTGGTAGACCAGCAATTCGCTTCCACAGTAGGTGGGTCCTAAGCGCCCACCATAATGTTTATTTCCCATCCCATCTGTTCAAAAGGTCACAAAGACCTGAATGAAAAGGAAAAACAAATCTCATATCAATCCAAAACTTTTGTGACCCAAAAGGGTTTTCAGTGGTAGACATTTAATCCCCTGCTACTTTTAGTGGTGTGGACCACCTGAGCCCCAGGTACAGTTGATTTTTGGGATATCCTAGTAATTAAAGGGTACCCATCAAATGGACGGTGTTGATGTTCAACACGTATCATGGTGGGGCCTGTGGTGGGGCCCATAGTCCCACCCTTAAATAAGCAGTAAGGACACTGCTTGCTGCAGCGTCCTCTGGATGCTGATAACAACAACGTCCCTATATATATATATATATATATATATATATATATATATATATATATATATATATATATATATATATATATATATATATATATATATATATTTGTTTTTCCTTGGTTTTTCATAGGTGAGGCCACATCAGGATGATTTGTTCCGTCGGCTGGGTTCTCTGGCTCATGATGGGTGTAATGAGCCCAATATTCAATATTTTTTTACGCACAGAAACATCACTGGGGGCCTTAATAGTTTGTCACAATTAAAATAACATTTTTGATGGTGTAGCCTACCAAAGATTTGGATTGGCTTCTTTTTTCGACTCAATGCCTAAAATTAGCAGGGAAGTTGGATGGACGATGTGGATACGTTACATACATCAAGGTGGGGTCCACATGAATGTGACTGTTGAGGGTCAAATATTGCATATTAGACCCTAGTTATTACTTGATTTTATGAACATGATACTGTTTAACGCCCTATTTTAATTATGTTTGAGTTGCAAGGTGTATTTACGAGCTTGGACTGCAAAAGGGTACTAAAAGCATGGAATTAATGCTCTGAAATCACCAAGGCAAGGGATGAACTCTAAGGGACTAAGATAGAAGAATTTGCAAGCCTGAGATACGAGAAAATCCAGTAGTTCACGCTAAAGAGGCCTGAAATTCGTCCAGAATGTAAGATCACAGGGTTCCCACCATCCATTCTGCAAGACACCGAACCAGCAAAGATCAGTTAAAGCACATAGACCGTGTAATCCTTCTCAAATTCAAATTTCTATTGTAAAAATGGCAACAGAGCATCTGCGGATGGGCTTTGTGGGCCACCATCATGATTCAAAGGTCCGATCTGGACCGTCTAGTAGATTCCAAAGGGCCCTGTGACCATCTCCTAGGTGACGGAATCTTAGAAGAAAGTAAAGATTAGTTCTCAACCGTCCAAACGGAAGACCGACGGTGGAGTGAAAGATCAGGTGGGCCACACTGAATGTTAATGGAATCACGTCATTCCTGACCAAAATTTCGTGGGGAATGCAATTAACGGATTGGATCGTTCATCAAAACCCTATCATAGGCCCTACCAAGAACTAGTACAAGATTGTTTTATAGCCTGTGCATGCTGAGAAATCCGGTCACTATGGGCCATTATGTGATCAAAGAAAAGGTCGGATTGATGATCCAGACTGTTCAAAAGGTGGAGAGGAGGGTTTTTACCCTTCCTATATAGTTAGAATTCATGGAATGGATGACCATTCATCTCAGATTCAGTTTAAACATATTTGTGTATTTTTGCTACGTAAAACAAAGATTGCGCAGTCCAATTTTTGGGCAAATTACAATGCATAAGAGAAATTGTTTCTATAACTCCAACAAACCTACGGTCATCAATTCTATAAAGAGGAGAAAAATGGAGGAGAAAAATCATCTTTGAAGTTAGTACGTCTAAAAGAGAGTTTAGAGTTTTTTTTTATATTTTTTATTTTTTATGAATATTTGGGATTTAGCCTAATCATGTTGCTAGGCTAAACCTCTTAGTTAGGGCTAAAAGGTAAAGCTTGTAACGTGATGGGGGTCTTTTTGCTCGTGCTTTTTATTTACATTGAATTGAACTTGATATTAGTTTGATTAAGGGAATATTTTTAGTTTTTAATGGTTTGTCGCGACTAAAATTACAATGGGTTTGCGATAGCTTTGAGCATGTTCCTTTCCTTTTTATGTTTATGACGTCAAGAAGCCCTGTTCTTTACAAGTGGATCCTCTGAATCCCTAGTTTTCTACCTCTAATCTATCTAAATTTTAGATAAATAACTCACCATTATTACTTAAATTTTTTCAATTTAGATTTTGTCTTAGTCTAGTTCTAGTTCTCCTTAGTTTCAGATAATGTACAGGTTTCAGTCCTTTGGGATTCGACCTCGGTGTCACCGAATATATTACTACATCACAACCCTATACTTGGGGAGTGAGCATGTTTTTAACGCCTTTGTCGGGGACTGACTACTATGATTCTTTGAAATTAATTGGTTTTAGAATTAATTTAAGATTAGGATTTTACTTACTTTAAATTTAGATTTTTTTCTTTCTACTTAATTTTTAGAACTAACTTTCCTGTTTTGTAGGGTTGTTGATAGATCTAAATTAGTAACTTCATCCTAATTTCTTTATTTTCTCTATTCTTTAGATTAGGTCTTAACTTGGTTTGTTTTATTTTACGGGATCTTAACTTAGGACTTCGAATTCGGTAACTTCTTTCTATATTTCCTCTTTATTTATAGAATTCCTTTTTATTATTCCTCTTAAGTCTAGGTTTAGAATCTAAATTGAGGGTTGGAGTGTTTCATACCCAAGTAGGTTCATGATAACACTCGACTTCTCTTGACTGAAGGAGGATTAGTTGAGGGGTTGACTGTCCATTGTAGGACTAGACACCGCTCAAGGTCCTCAGAGTTAATTAAAGTAATGGCTGCAAATCAATTAGAAACACTACCCCCACCTAGGGTGGAGGACATTCAGGATGAGAATGAGGTACATTAAGCACCCCCGCCTCGCACTTTATGAGATTATTTACAACCAGCAGGGGTGAGTACACCCTCATACATGATTTTTCCTGAAAATACAAGACATGAACATCAAGCCAGGGGTTATCTAACTCCTTCCTAACTTTCATGGGCTTGAATCAAAAAGTCCATACATCTGAAAAAGTTTGATGAGATAGTAGCCACTTTATACTTTCCTAATATATCTGTGGATATAGTCAGGCTGAAATTCTTTCCCTTTTCCTTGAAGGAGAAGGCTTAGACGTAGTTACATTCACTGCGTCCTAGATCAATTGGCACATAGAATGAAATGTAGAGGGAATTCATAAAGAAATTTTTTTTACATCATAAAATGATTACCTTTAAAAAAGCAATCATGAACTTCGCCCAAAAGAAGGATGAAACATTCTTCCAAAGTTGGGAAAGGTTCAAGGATCTTGTCAGTTTATGCCCACAACACGACTTTGAAACATGACACATTACAAATTTTTTCTATGATGGACTGACATCTTCCATGCGCCAATTGGTCAAGACAATGTGTAATAGAGAATTCATGAATAAAGATGTCGATGAGGTATGGGATTACCTCGTTAGACTTGCTGAAAAAGCACAATCATGGGACCATTATCCAAATTCGAATGCCATGTCTAGGCTAACTCAATCTAAGGAGAAAGGTGGATTGTATCTCCTAAAAGAAGAGGATGATCTCAATTATAAAGTAACTGATCTCATGAGAAAATTCGATGCCATGGAAGGAAAGAAGGATAAGGTTAATGAAATTGTTTACGGCATTTGTGATTGCAACATTCACACAACTGAAAATTGTCTCACAATACCTGCCTTTCGAGGAGTGCTGAATGAACAAGCCGATGCCGTAAATAATTATCAAAGACCTTTCAATGGACCTACTTCTAATACGTACAACCTTGGTTGGAAAAATCATCCAAATTTTAATTGGAGAAATAGACATATTGCTACCCCTTAAGGTTTCTTTAATCAAACTTCACAACAACAACAAGAGAAACCTCAAGAGGATCCGATTTTAGAACATTTTGAAAAGTAAGATCATTTCAATCAGGTTATGCTACAAGTCTTGCAAGACCTTAATAAAACACTACAATGACTTAAGGCTGAAAACATGATTGAGAATAAGGGGAGGCTCCTAGCTCAACCTCTTCCAAATCCAAAGGTGCAATATGAAGTTGGTGGCCCAAGCTCTTAGGAGTAGTAAGATTATTGATAAAACCCTTTCGATTAAGCCCGAAAAACCTCAAGAATCAGAAGAGGACAACAATGATGGATCTAGTGATGTCCCACAAAAATTAGAACTGGAACTTCTAGAGAACCAGTTGCTCTAATTCCCCAACGATGGTTGCACCAAAACCTCTATCTAACTCGGGATATTCTAAAGGTGTTAAAAAAAGTAAAAGTTAACATTCCTTAACTTGATGTCGTGAAATAAATACCTTCATATGCCAAATTTCTGAAAGACTTATGCACGACCAAAAGATGGCAGAGTATTCACGAGAAAATCTTCTTGACTGAGAAAGTGAGTGTTATCTTAAAGCAAGACGTTCCGCAGAAATTTAAAGATCTTGGTAGCCCAACCATATCATGTATGATCGGTAACTACCATGTTGAGCATGCACTTCTTGACTTAGGAGCAAGCGTCAATCTGATTCCCTACTCAGTATGCAAACAGCTAGGGTTAGGTGAATTGAAAAGCACGTTAACCACATTACAACTCGTTGATCGTTCTGTTCGTATACCAAGAGGGACAATTAAGAATGTGTTAGTTCAATTTGAAAGCTTCTATTACCCTGTAGATTTCATCATCCTTGATACTAAACCCATCAATAATGGAAGCACTCAGATTCCTGTCATTCTTGGTCACCCATTCTGGCAACTTCAAACACAATTATCAATTGCAGGAATGGATTCATGAGCATGTCTTTTGGGAATATGACATTGGAGTCAAACATCTTTTTTAATAATGAAAGAAATTCCAAGGATGATGACGATTTCCATGAATTAACATGATTGATTCTTTCGTGGAACATAAAACACCTCTGAACTTATCCTCTGACCCTCTAAAGACGTGCCTGACATTCTCCCCTAACTTGGATGATGAGATGATTAGGGAGACGTGTGCCTTACTTGATACTGCATCAGTACTTGAAGTTAACCAGTGGAGGCCACAATTTGAAGAATTGCCCCAAACTGATGTCGTGCGTCTATCGTCTAACCTTAAAACACCGAAGTTTGACCTAAAACCTTTACCCTCAAATTTAGAATATTCTTATTTAAGTCAAGAAGAGACATACCTAGTAGTGATTTAGAGAGTATGCACATTTCTACTCTCGAAGAAGATAAAAGAGTTATTGGACATATCATCACAAATCTCAATAGGATGAATGAACTCCTTTCAACTGAATGTTTTGACTCTTTGGAGGATTGCTTGGCACACTTTGCAGATTCAAACGATCCCATGATACAAGAAATAGTAGATGCCTCGCAAGACAATACCTTGGTAGTTGTCACGAACTAAGAGAACCCTTATTCTGAAGTACCTCCTCCCCTAGATCCTTAATGTTTACCATTAATGGAGGAGGATCTAACAATGGAATCGAAGTCTGGCACTTTGGAATGTGTTGAGACTACATCACTTCCTGGGAAGTTTTCTAAACGTTATCTACTTGTAGCTTTTAATTCACCATGGGATACTAATGTTGAAACTGTTTTAGTCACAGGTGAATCATATATACTCTAAATACCTCAAGCAATTCAATGAAAAATTTCTTATGAAGCTTTAATAAAAGAAGAATGAATAAAGTGAGTAATGATGAAACATATATATATATATATGTGTGTGTGTGTGTGTGTGTGTGTGTGTGTGTGTGTGTGTGTGTGTATGTATGTATATGTATATTTACATACATACATACATAAATATATGTGTGTGTGTGTGTATGAATACATATATATATATATATATATATATATATATATATATATATATATATATATATATATATATGCATGTGTGTGTGTGTATAATCCTCTAGAAAAAATGGGCAAGCCATTGCAATTGATGGATCTTCCAAATAATAGAAAACTTAGACATCTGTCTGAATAATTCGACTGATGTATTTGATACAAACGCTTGTCGCTGAGAGGGTGAGAATTGTGAGAATTCTGTATTAGTCAGGATATATTCATCATATAAGTGGTCGATCATCGGAAGGCTCGCCATTTTATATAAATCCCAAAGGGTGATGCTAACTTCACCCAGTGGTAGATGGAAGTAGTAGGACACCAATAGCTGAGGAAACCCTTAAAGACCATTGGATCTTTGCAGAAGTATTCAGAAGTAACTTCTATGGCGCCATAGAGACTGATCTCTATTAGTATGGCAGAATGTTTATTTAAAATCTCCTTTGCCTAGTCAGTATAATAATTGTACGAAGATTAGAAGTCACACGTACGAAATTCCTCATTTCCCCACAAAGGATTTCCATCCCTAAAACAATATTGCACCGTCTCATAAAATTTTGTGGGATACAATGCGTGAGGATCATAACATGGAATGAGGAATCGCATTGAATAAAGGTTACCGATCTACTGTCTTGATCCTCTTTCTGTCAGAATACCTTTTGAGATTTATGGTTCTTTCATATTAGGCATATACATCAGCCTATTCTGAGTTATTCTATCAGTGGGCTTGCTTTGAAAGATGGATAGATGACGACGTATGTTTAGAAAAATGATTATCAGTTTGGCCCTGAAAGGGCTATTGAACTCGAGGGTGCCTTCTTGACTTTCACACTGTCCCAAGAGTTCCACAGTTTCTTCTTCTTATGATCTTTTGATCTTTTCCTGGAACTCTTGGTTCTTGGATTTCATGTGCTTCTTCTTAGAAAAGGACCAAGGTGGCGTATCTTCTCTGGTGGGAAGGCGTATGTGATTAATGAGAAGGTTGGCTGCTAACTTCAGACATGTTTCCGAATCAATCTCTCGACCTTGCTTCGAAGGTCTATATATGTCCCCAGCTATAATAACCTTATGTATTGGAGAAAATAGAGCATCAATTGATCAGAAAAGCTAAAGGTTGGAAGAACCAGCTCCTTGATGTAAGATGAACGTTTTTAAGTTGTCTTTGTTCTTTTCTTCGGGTAGTCTTCCTGGACAGGAGGAGATGGAGAAGGTTCGAGTATCTGTGAAGGAGTTGGAGAGGCTGGAAGTTCGTCATAAGAATGTAAGGTTGTTGGTTGTTCTAAAAAGGTGCTAGGTTCTCTTGGTTTAAGCCATTACAATCTTTAGAAAAGTTGGCAGAAACTCAGGACTTAGGAAAATTTGCACAAAAGGTGAAGAGTTGCACAAGCAAGATTAATTACGTAAGCAACTGGAGTCACATGAGTAGAACAGTTGTGCGAACAATAGGAGTTGTGTTGAGTGTGAAATATTGCATATTTCCTCCTATTTATACCTTGCTTTTTGATAGTGCTTAATTGATCTAATTAAGCATTTTTTTATGTGTGAGGTGATTTCGAGAGCTTAAGGTAAAATTGATTCCGAAAGAAAAATTTATGCTCAAAAGATTTACTAAATGAAGATTTAGTGATTTAGAAGTCATTAATGAAGAATTCACATGCAAAAAATCTAAGGAAACCAAAGATCTGAAGATTTGAAGTAAAGAAAAAGAAAAGGAATCTTGAAAATTGTCCTAAAAAAATATAGTCCTGGTAAAATTATCTTGAAAAAACATATTCTGAAACTTCGAGTCTAAAAAATGAAAGTTCTGGAAGTCTATTTTGGAAAACTATGCCGAGTGTGTAAATTTGAGGGGTTTTTAGATTTTTCCAACTTAGTGTGAAAATTAGAGTTCCAGAATTATAAATAGGACTCCCTAGGATGCTCCAAAGCATCTTTTAGGATTTGAAAAGGTCTTAAGGAGCATATACAGGGTTGAGCAGCTGTCAAAGAGGTTTTCTTCTTCCCTAATCTATTTTTCATGCTTTGTTTAAGAAATTTAGTTTCAATCATATTTATAGTTGGTTAAACCTCTTAGCTAGGACTAAGAGGTGAAGCTTGTAGCATGTTTGGATGATTATCTTGCTTTGATTCTTATTCTTATTGAACCTCATTGATTTCTAGTTTGATATTAAAGGAATATTTTTAGGTTTCTATGATTTATTGTGACTTAAATTAAAATAGATGTTATGATAGCTTTGGATATCTTGTTTTCCTATTTTGAGATTGTGAGATTGGTAAATCCTGTTATTCACCATCGTCTCCTGAGCATGGAAGGGTGATGGAATCCCTTCTAATCATCACAATTCTCATTCATTGAGAATTAGGTCAATGAAAAGTTCAAATTTGATTTAAATTTCTTTATCTTCCAATTGGATAAGATGTGACTCCAATTTTAATTATGTTCCTTGAATCAAGTAAGGTAGCATCTTGATAGCTAAGAGTGAATCCTTGGCACCCTAGTTTCGACCTTTAAATTCATAATTTTTAATCAACATTATTCATAATTACTCTCAGTTATTCAGATTTTAATTTAGATCTTTTTCTACTTCTAATTTTAGTTTTAGTTATTTTCAAAATACGTACAAGTATAGTCCCTGTGGATTTGACCTCAATCTTACTGAGTTATTACTACATCGCGACCCTACAGTTGGGGTTTTGAACAAGTTTAGGCACCGTTGCAAGGGATTACGGTTACTTTTTTCTCAGATTAATTGGCATTAAAATTAAGTTAAGATTAGGGTTAACTTTTTTTTTGTTAGAATTTTTTCTAAAATTGTTGTTAGAAACTAACATTATTTTTTTGTTTTGTAGGATTTTAACATAGCAACTCCAATTCGATAACCTCTTTCCAATTCTCTCTTTATTTTTTAGATTTCTTATTTACTTTAGTTTTCTTTCTTCTATGTTTTGGTTGTTTAGTGCTTGAGGCCTATGCATGTTTCATGTCCAATTGGGTTCGTTACAAAAACCTCTAATGTGGGAGAATTTCTTATTTAATATCGATAAGGATAAACAAAGAGAATATTCCTCAATTTCATTTTTTCTGAGTTCATTATATCCTCTTAATCCTTTGATTCCAAGATAGAATTTCTTAACAAAGAAAAGAATACATGAAATCAAGCATAATTAGAATATAAATTTTAATAGCATTCCGGTGTATTTTATCAAATCTCTAGGGGAGACAAGTTGCGCGGGTTTCCCCTGCTGAGATCCCTTAAAAACATTTGAAATAACTTGATTATTTGGTTGGAAATTTCAGCATAACAGCCACCCTCAAAGATAATCCTCACAATTCATCCTTGAGTTACGGCTAGTGAGTTGCATAGACCCACACAACTGGTATGAGTTGCGCAACCATCTTTACTCCCTTTTCTCTGCCCTCAATACCTGTCAGAGAGATTGATCTCTTGAACACCAATCCGTCAAATGAGGGGGTGAGGGGCTATTTATAGGCATTCGCATTTATAAGCCCTCGATTCTTGTGCCATGGACCCCACTTGGCATCATTAGTTCCTTTAACGAGATTTGCGCATCCCAACACAACTTGGGAGAGTTGCACGGACCAGCGCAACTCTTGTCCCACGCAACTCAAGTCTTGCACAACTTGGTTTTTTTCTTCCTCTCTCTCCTTGTTTGATGCCTTACTCCTTCCTTGATCATTTTTAATGCCCTAACAGATGCCCCCTTGATCCAAAATTTAATTTTTTTCTAAATTTATTTGAAGGATCAAACCTTTGCCATGATGAAATTGTGCAACCTTCTCACCCATGTAACCTTTTTGTCAGTGTCTTGAACCTATAAATAACGGTACATTTAACTGTTCCTCACTTCAAAATTCCATCTTCGAACCAAACTCTCCTTTCGCGTAGACTACTCGTGTTACTATCACACGCAACTCGACCACATAACTCGTCCGCACAACTCATTTGCTCTTGGTGCGATAAATCTTTGTCTCAAAACTCTACCAAAATTTCAAAGGCTTTAACCTCAAGAAAAGGGAATCCTTTGATTTCTTCCATACGTGAACAATTCCCTGGTCATATTTGGACATGTGTGGAGATTAATAAAAAAAATTTGAAATTTTGCCACCCCTACATGGATAAAATTATCTCTTATCACATGAATATTCAACGTCATTGGTCGATCCCTCATAGCGAACCTTCTACCCACCAAAGACACCTTATCTTCATAGATAATTGGATCATGAGAGAACCCAAATCTTAGAAGGCCGGATAGAAGGAAAGGATTCGCATCAGAAGGCTATCATGATATACAAAATGTAATTTCTATAACCTTGCCATGATCCTCACTAACCTTTTCTAACTCATTTCTTCGAAACTGCTCATCAACATTTCTTTATCAATCGTGCTCCCTAAAGGACAGATGATTTCATAGTTGAGGGTCTCTTGTCTCCTTAAGATTTCTATAGTGCCTAAGCTCGTGCGGTTGCTCAAAAACATGCGGTCATTTTGGAAAGAATTAATCTTTATGATGTTATTATAGCCACATCAGAGCATTTTTTGGAAACACAGCTATCTTTAGAGGCTTTCTTAACTTTTGGTCCCCTATAACCAATTCATTTCATCTTCTTCTCGGTGAGATGAGTATTACTTTATGGGATCTTTGTTGCATAGCAGGTCTTCCTATCATGGGCGACATCCTTGACATTTATATCCCTTCGAATGAAGAATTGTCTCATACTTCTATAGAAAATAATAAATCTAATATTTTGAAAACTACTCTAGAACTTTTTAGTCAATTAGTTAATTTACCCCATCCTAAACGTATCACTCCTCTTGAATGGTTGGTTCATTTCTCTCCTAAACTATGGTATACTTCTCTTCTCTTAATTCTTTTCTCTTCAAATCTTCATCTTTCTTCTAAAATAACTTATTGTTTTATCTTGACAGCTTTGTGGGCTACAACCATTAGAATCTTAAAACCATTCGTCAGAATATTGCAAGTACTACCAAATACAGTAATTCTTGTGAATTAGCTGCCTTCCAAGCTTATTGGTTAAGCTTGGTAATATTCCCCGGTTTAGAACAAGTCATCAGACCATCCCTTTTCGCAGCTGCTAGCATTATAGCTAAGGGTCAAAAGCATTCATTAGCTCCTTTAGTTCTTTGTTCCTTATATCGTGCTTTTAGTGATATAATTTTCGAACCTATAGATTCATCACTCCAACCTTTCCCGATCTACGCTCCTTGGAATTTCTTTGTAGGTTGGTTGGGAATATACTTTCCTTAGACTTTTGATGACCCACCGAAAGCATATTCAGATCCTCATCAGCTCTCTCTCCAACACTACCAACTAAGGAAGATGGTGAAAAAATCAAACGGTTGGATCACTCGTAAAATAAAAGATAGTGATCCTATTAACTTTATCATTTTCCTTTCACTATTCATCCAGAAGGAATAGAAGCTATTGATAATGACTCCATCTCTCATGGTGAACACTCATTCCTTATCTCCATCAGATCGAGTACTCTTCCCATAAGAGAAGGCAACATGTTTTGGCATGAACCCTATTATTTAAGAAGATTTGCTCGTCGATTCGGGTTTGACCAAACTGTGTCGGTGACTTGTGATATTGTTACTAGATCTATGAGGAATTGTGGCATCAGACCGTATAATTGGTCTTGATATGGAGGCAACTCTTTAGTGTTAACACTAGGTCTCACTTTATACTCTCGGGCTAAGGATACCCAGTTCACTCTTCCTATTCCTGGATGCGTTGGTGGGTCTACCAATACTATTTGGTGCACAGATATCATTTAGCTGACCATGCCATATTCATTCCTCCACCTTGACTAAGGAGTTACTAAGAAGACTAAGGCATTGGTTATTACAAGGAGACTAACCATTCTCCTTATTCTGGTCAGTTCTATGCAACGATTTCCTTGGGACACACTTCTCATGAGGCACCATTGGCCAATAGCCTTGAAGGTTGGATAACTTTTCGAATATCTCTACAAAGTACTCATGAATCCCAAGACTCTTCAGAAGAAGACGATAATTCTATGCAATTTCATCCTCCTCCCCCTTTGCAAGTTGTGAAAAACATTATTCCTAAGGCGTCAAGAAGGCAAGGGACAGACAAGCACCATCATTTTCTTTGAAAGAACAAGCATATCATCATCGAAAGCTTATCCTCTTCGGAATAGACTAATAGTAAATATATTCGGTTAAGTTTAATAGGAGTACATTTTGAACAGGAAATATGACTCTCTCTTTTTTATATCTTATATAAAAATTATCTATCTTAATGTCATATCTTCATACAGTATATATTATCTTATCATTCCATCATTTTGAACTTGAGCAATTCTCATAAGCATATTTGATAGATATGTGAAACTTGAGTGATAAGTTATCATAATGGTTAGAATAGCATTGCCTAAATGATATCTAAATTGGGCGAGACTAAGTTTCAATTCCAGTTAGTTGAACACACGGTTTAGGCTCATAAATAGTTGGAGCAACCACAGTTTAAACTCATATGTAGTTGGAGTTAGTCTTACACGAATGTCCACTGTAACTCTCTAGAGTTCATGGGGTTTATCACGATTGGAGAGTTCACAAACCATGATCCATCAGGGGGGCCCAATGAAGCTATCAGGGTTGTGAACTCGATAGGATTTACGCACAGGGTTGGCCACAGTAACTCTCTAGAGCTCACGGGACGTACAAGGCCACCGTTAAGATACTAAATCCAAGGATGTCAGTCCATCAGTGGAGGGTGTCCTGCTTCAGAGACTTGCCCCCATACGTTACGACTAAAATCAAACCAGGGATCTAGGGAGTTATCCTACTTCGGAATCTCACTTTTCCTTTGCCTGTAAGGTCAAACCCATTCAAAAGGGGTGCTCTCCGGCCATCCTCATGACGCTTCCTGAAACTATACAGACGGTATGGGTCTTACATGACTGTTTCGTCAATCGCCCACATGAGTGCATATGAAGCTCTTTATGGGCTTTTTAGGGCCACAAACTCCACTACTACCCAAATGAGAATGATACATATATGTTGCTAATAATGATAAGTCTTCTACATAGTTGGCTACATAGGGCTTGACTGAACTGCCTTAAATGATAAGCTATCATCATTGTTGCCATCGTCATCATTGACTTTTCATGTAATTAACCATATAGATCAACAATTGATATCTCATCATTGTTGATAGTGTTTTTCTAGTATTCATATTATATTTAAAATAATATTAACTTGATGATGATAGAATGTAACACCCCAAATTTTTTCCAACCTGGGGTTAGACGTCCTTAGGCAATGGGCCAACCATAACGCCTTGGTAACCTCTTATAACCCAATTCTAAAGCCAAAGAAATCATTTAGAACCAAATTCTTTAGAAATTTAACGTGAATTAACTAGCGCTACGCTAGATTACCTGTGAAATTAGCACCAATCACTTCAAATACGATCTGTAAGACCCAAAGCCTATAGAATCATTGACGCTATAATATCCTGAAATCTAGGATCAAACTCTAAACCTGTTTGTTCTCAGGAACCCTTTGAAACTTTGTATTGGATCTAGACCGCATGTCGAAAGTCCGATATTTGCAATCTTAGACTGCTATGACCGCTTAGCTAGACTTGACAATCATTTCAAAAATCAAGCCCAACCGATGTTCTGAGGCTATTTCATTGAGCCTGGAGTGAAGAGAGTGAGAAAAGAAAAAGATTTAGAAATTTAATTCAAAATCTGGCACGTGTCATTGTACGTTATTATTAAGCGTTCTGACCATCAGAATTCAGTCAAATTTCACCCTCGGATCAGGAAAAATTTTTCTTTCATGTCATGAAGCTTATAGACCTGATATGGGTTCAATGACCGCTGAACTGAAACTGGACCGCCACGTGCGATCTGGGAACTCTACCGGACTGAAAACTTCATGTGAGCAGGATCCAATATCCATGAGTTTAAGTCCGACCGCGTTCGGCCAGGGGACCTCCCAAAATTCTCTTTTGGATCAGAAAAGACCCGATTTGGTTATAACCCAAGTATACCCTTGTCCCAAGTCTATTAAGGTGAGGTTTTAGCCTATATAAGGGCTTTAAACCCTCTCATATCTCTCCCATCCGAATTTACAACAAACCCTAGAAAGAGAAGAGAGAGAAAGAGAGAGATTGTGAGTGAGTTGTGAGAGAGACTTCCTGCCACTTGCCACAGCCTCTACGCGTGTTTAATCACCGCATTCAAATCACTTTCCCGGTGATTTTAACTCATTTCTAGGTAAGAAAACCCTAACCTATAGCTGTTTTAAGGATTCTTTTAATTCAAATATCGAAATAGCTTATGTATCTTGTGATATAGGTCGCCATAATGCCGTTGACGAAGCGTAGACATACAAGTCCTATTGATACACGTCTAAGGCAAAAGGTGAGGATTTTAGACGCTTAGATTGACTGATTTCAAATATTTCAATGTCGTTTAATAGTAGATTATCGACGAGAATGCCATTTGACATGTAGAACATGCTGTCCGTTTTCCATTTCGTATACGTACGGTGAATTTGAGATTTAGGGTATTTTAGTCATTTATAGGAAATACTGTATACATCTGTATTTTTCTGAAATGATTGCCATGTGATTTTGTCGTGTTATGATATTAGATATGTGTGTATAATCTATTTGGTGAAGAGATTTGCCCTTATGCGCACTTTGGGTCGACATACGCTATGTAGACTAAAGTGTGTAGACTAAGTGTTTGTATAAATGTTTGTATTAGTATATATTGAGCCAACGTTGTTGTAGATTAGTTTTGAGATTGAATTCTCAATCAACACGATGATGTATATGATTTCCTCCATGTTTGCTATATAAATTGATTTCCTCATATATATGGAATATATGTGTTGGTTGATTTGTTTACGTTGTATGTTATAACATGTGTCAACATGCTTGTATTGTTTTGAACTTCAATTGTAGTACTCTCATATGATCATTGATGTTGTTTACAAATGTTTGGGGCTATACGTTAGTCCAGGATGTCGGTAATAGATTCAAATTCATGGTTGGCTTCTATTTACCATGAAGGACGCGTCGATGAACGCGAGTCGTGTTTTGAGTTGGCGGCAGTGGTTAGGCCACACGAAGTGTTTCATGCACTTCATGTCGCTCAGCTTAAGATACGCTCGTACTAGTCGAGCTCGTCAAGTAACCCGACTGACCGTTGATTGTTCACCTTGTATGAGTCATAACTTCTTGAACCTAGGGTACTGAACTTACCAGTGGAACCCCTCATAACCATGGTACCTTGATCCATAAAGACTCATGAGCCGGGCATGGTGGTATGGGACACCGTGGTCGAGCTGTCGGCCTACGCTGGGGCCACAAACCTCCCCGTAGTGACCAGTGAGCACCCTACTTTGAGCAGATTATGGTGGTATGGGACAATATATTCTTTCTGTCGGCTTACACTGATTGGTGACGAGCCCTCTGTAGTGACCTTGAGTTTATCCTGACACCTCATGGGGGCGACGAGTCCTGATGCAGTCTTAAGGATATAAATAGGCCTGTATTGATAAGGTGATGGGGGAGCAGTGCAACGAGTGCGAGCAACAGCCCTGGCAGCCCTTGCAGCGACCTATAAATATAACATCGTATGAGATTACTAGGAGTGACGACCCTAGACAGGATCTGTGTTGGGATTGATATAAGGAAGGTACCTTAGTTTCCCAATACTGCTGTATGAATGGACTAATAACAACTCGGTAATCATTATCCATATCGCACTGCATGTGCCTGGAAGATGTGGAGCACTGAGGAACGCAAGCATGCCGTGGGTGTAAGATGGTGCCGCATGAGGGAGTATGTCGGTGAGGGCATCCATCATGTCATTTCATGCTTGCATTAATAACAGTATCTAGGAATGTTTGATTGCCTGCTTTACTATTATTACGTGATTGATTTGATAACGTGCTAATCTTTGCTCTATGATTCCACTGAATTGATCACTCACTCCCACGTTATGGGACGGTGTCGCGCACACCAACCAGTCCCTGTTTTAGTTACAGATGATGGTGCTGCTTGTGAAGTGGAGCCGGACTTAATGACGATGAGGAGGATTTCTCCTATATGCGTGTACTGGCCGACTGGATTACAGGGAGGTTGATTTGACGCCATGACACTTGTCATTTTATATTTTTAGAGCACTCATGTATATTCTTTTTATCATTTTTGGAGTATACATGTATATGTCTAACCTGGTAACATGCTCACACTCTGGAGACTTACAATCAATCATACATTATTATATATTTATCACAGTCTTCCGCTTGTAAAATTTAACTGTCTTTGGAGTATGATATGCTGTTTTGGCTTAATCCCAATCTTGTTGAATGTCATTCTACAGACGACATGCATTTATTATTATCTATGTTGCATAAGTGACATTTTGGAACTCGGGAGATGGGATTCTACCCGACCACCGATTTTCGGGGTGTTACATAGAAACTTTGATAAGATGGGCTTATTTTGGCGATTATGGTCACATAGTTCCATTTTACAACAATGCTTTCTTACTATCATACATGGAAAATCATTATTGTCATTATGGTCCGTTGTAATCTTTGCATTTAACTTTTTCATCTGATAACCTATTATTGTGATAATTCATTGACGCTGACCATTGGTGATAATTATTGGCGTTATCATTGGCATTTTAGCGATTGACAACATGTACATATTTGGCACTTTTCACCTAATGAAATGGTTGATGCTTTTGATACACCTCAAAAATCTACATTTCATTAATACTCGCAGAAAGAGAATACAATACCGAAAAGGAATATTGAGATCCATCTTTATTGCACTCTTGTTTGCCCCCTTTTGATTGAGAAGAAATACGAAGTTAAGTCATAGGTCTTCTGAATCAAAACTACATGCATATTCATGGACGGTATATTTTTAGGAAACGGACGTTCACTGGTATACTTATACCCCGTCCGTCTTGATCCACTACTCAATATGCCCCATTAGAATACACTTCAGATACTATATATGGGCCATTACATTTGGGATCAAATTTGCCTCCTGTTTTGTGAGTAACCACTATCGGTCTTTTTAGCATTAATACCATATTGCCCTTTTTGAAAGAACAATACCTGACCCTTTTATCAAAAGCGGTGGGGATTCTTGATTGATATAACTATAATCGTTGTTGAGCTACCAACCGTTTTTCATCCATCCGATCTAATTTAGCCAATTTGATCTTAGTGTTCTCATCATTTGCCATTGACTGATGTACTGCCACTCTAAGTGAGGCGACTTGCATCTCTATAAGGATAACAACTTCAACCCCGTAGACTAGAGAGTATAGTGTCGCCGTCATGGCAGTACGATGAGTGGTTCTATAAGCCCATAAAGCTTCTTGTAACTTCTCGTCTCAATCACATTTGTTCCCTGCAACAGTTTTCTTTAATATTTTCACAAATGTTTTGTTAAAAGCTTCGGCTAACTAATTAGCTGATGGATAATAGGGCGTCGATAATGAATGTTGAATATCATATTTCCAGCACAAGCTTTCCATTCCCATATTCTTGAATGGCGTCCCGTTAACAATGAAAATCTTTTTGGGAATACCATATCGGTATATTATTGCATGTTGTATGAAATTCATGGCATCCCTCTCTTTAACACTTCTCAACGCAATAGCTTCAGTCCACTTCGAAAAGTAATTCGTTGCTGCCAAGATATACTATTTCCCTCTGGATGACAATGGATTTATGAGTCCAATAACATCGAGCCCCCAAGCTGTAAAGGGCCAAGAAGTCACTGATTGATCCAAATCTTCAGGAGTTACATGTATTATATCACTATGTATTTGGCATTCATGACATCACTATGCATAGTCGATTGCATCGTTGAACATCGTTGGCCAGTAATACCTCATTCAATGTATTCGATGAAATAAATTTCTACCAGCCTAATGAGCTCCACGTTCTCCTGAATGTTCTTCACCCAATATTTGATTTGCCTCCTTCGTATCCAAACATCGCAACAACGCCTTGTTGTAGGACTACTTATAAAGTTCCTCATTACACATAATGAATTTCTTTGCTCTTTACCTTATCTACATCTTTTGTTCGGGATCCTCTAGTAGGATATCATATTTAAGATAATCCACAAAAGGCTAGCACCAATCATCAATTGTGATCTCTAAACATGAAATAGGCAGTACCTCAGCTATCTCGACATCATCAGTAAGCAGTAAGAACCTTCTTTCTTTGTTTGTTACTTGTAAAGGGCTTCGATTAGAACAAGATAAGGTAGTAGCCAAACTGGAAAAAGCATCTGCTCTTGCATTCTCTGATCTGGGTATGTATTTGACTTCAACATCCTAAAATTTATCTAAAAGCTATTGCGCGCGGTGATAATATGGGAGGAGTTCTTTCTTCCTGCGAATTCTATCGTGAGCTAGTTTATTACCAACTTAGAATCGTCAAAAATTCACAATTCCCTTATCTTCATTTCCTGGGCTATTTCCATCCCTATGATGAGGGCCTGAAACTCAACCTCATTATTGGTGTATGTTGCCCCTAATGTGAAAGAATTTGGCAATAGATCACCTTGGGGACTAATGAATATTACCCCAGCACTAGTTCCTGAAGTTATGGAAGCGCCATCAAAATACATCTACCACGGGCCGCGCAGTTCTGTCATCATCACCTATTCATCTGATAAATCATCATTTATCATTTTGCTATCATACGGGATGAGCTGCCAAGAAATCTGCCCCTGCTTGTCCTTTTATTGCTCTTGTCGGTTCATATGTCATTGCATATTCAGGCAGTAAAAGCATCCACTTGGCCAATCTCCCAGATAGCATCGGCCTTTTCATTAAGAATTTTAATGGATCCACTCGCGAAATCAAGATTATATCATGGGAGAGACAGTCATGTCTTAACTTTTGAACTGTAAAGACCACAGCTAGGCACACTTTCTCGATAGGCGCACAATTGCATTCAACTCCCACTAAAGTTCTTCTTAGATAATATAGTGCAATTTCCTTCCCTTTCTTGTTTGTTTGTGCTAGCGAAGTCCCTAACAAAATTTTTGATGCAGAATATAGAGAATGAGGGGTTTACCTTTCACAGGTGCTGTAATACTGGGGGATATTTCAGCAACTCTTTAATGGAATCAAATGCATATTGACATGACTGATCCCACGCAAATTCTACTCCTTTCTTCATCAGATGTGAAAACGATTGGCACCTTCCTGCAAGATTTGAAATGAAACGATGCATGTACACTAACTTTCCTTGTAAACTTTTTAATTCCTTCATGTCTTTAGGGGCGTCATTTCCTATATAGCTTCGATCTTTCTTGGCTCGATTTCAATTCCTCGATGTCTAATGACAAAATTGAAAAAATTCCCTGACAAAATGCCAAATGCACATTTAGATGGATTCATCTTCAGTTACTTCTTTCTGAGATGACGGAATACTGAAACTAGATGTTCACAATGTTCTTCATGGCTATTTGATCGGACCATCAAATCGTCTACATAACATTCAACATTTTTGTGCATCGTATCTTGAAATATATTTTACATCGCTCTCTGATATGTTGCACTAACATTTTTAAGACCAAATGACATGACTTTGTAACAGTAAATTCCTAATGAGGTTCTGAATGTCGTAGCTTCCTCATCTTCTAGAGCCATTCTTATCAGATTATACCCTACGTAGCCATCCATGAAGGACATGACACCATATTTCATCATACTATCGATTAACAACTCTGTAATCGGCGATGGGAAATCATCTTTGGGACATGCTTCATTCAAGTCCCTGAGGTCAATGCATACTCTAATTTGTCCACTCTTCTTTTTCACCAGGACGATATTCGATATCTACTTGGGATACTTGACTTCCCTGATGAACCCAACTTTGGTGAGTTTGCCCATTTCTTCTTCAATCAGAGGAACCAGCTCTAAATGGAACCTCCATTGCACTTGCTTAATTGGTCTCTTGTCTGTGGAAATATTTAACCGATGCACTAAAGCTGATGGTTCTAAGCCCGGCATTTCAGCATATGTCCAGGTAAATACATCTTTATTTTCTTTTAAAAGTCTCACATACCAATTGGCCTCCTGCTCAAAAAGACTGGCACTTATGAATATGTTCTGGGGTTCTTCTTCTATCCCTATGTTTATTTCTCATAACCTATCAATCGTCAGTTGCACCCCATCTTCTATTTGCTTGGGAGCCACTTCGAGATGTTTAATCATATCAATTTCCTCTTCTTCAGTCGCTCCTATAGTGATTGTATTTACTGAGGATTCCCCTCCCAACCTGTAAAATCCTTCCTGTTTCTTCTCATCAACCCTAACAGGGATTAAAATACCATTTCCACCGTTCAAACTAGCTAGCTCTTCATAATTGAAACCCATATTCCTCATTATTCTTTTGCTAGCAAAGCTGTACCTTTCCAAATCTTCAGGTGTTAACTTTGCATATTTCATCTTATTATCCCCCCATACTTCTATCTCCCCCTCCGACGCTGCGTAGAAGTCGATAGGTTCAGGGTTCTTATTATTAGCTTCAACATGGAACCTTTTAGGCATAACTGGGAATGATTTCTTCCTTTTGACTTGTGGTAGAGGCATCATGTAATTTTCTTGTAAAATTTCTAGTTTCTCAGGCGACAATAATGTCAACGGGGGCTATCCTTGCCATCTCGAATGTTTTGGTACAAAATAGAATTTCTGTTTCACCTTCTCCTTCTCCGACATCGTTATCTTTGCAATTCTGTATTGTGTTGTAACAACGCTATCTTTCATCATTTCATTGTTATTTCTTCTCTCGTTATTTCCTGTGGTGAATTTGTCATAATATTTGGCATCAACGAAGAAAGATTCTGCTTTCGTACATGGCTTTGCATCAGCCATCACTTTACACTAGATCCTGTCTTTACAATACTTGAAACATTTGGTGAAGGGTTAACAACATGATGCCATATTGATACATCTATGGTCTTCCTAAAAGGAGATTATATGTTGTTACTGAATTAATAACATGACACACAACATCTATTATCAGTCCCTTGATTTCCAATGTCAACGTGATTTTGCCGAGCACTCTTTGTCTATCTTGATTTAATCCTTGTATCATCATCTCACTGGGGCGCAGATGAGAACGACAGTATCTGAGTTCACTAAAAATCATCAGCGACAACAAATTCACTGCAGACCCATTATCTAGCATTAACTGTTTTATTTGTTTATTACCAACAAAACCTTCAACCATCAACAGTCTAGTATGATCTTCACCATAGATTAAGTCTTCATCAAAGAAAGAAACAATCGACATACAATTGTTTCATTCGTCGTGTTCCATCTCTGTAAGCAATGCTCTCCTGATGTTATTATATGATAGGGCCTATCTATGACTATTTCTAAAATCTTCTGATAATCGCAACGCATCATATTTTCTTAGTCGAGCTGGTATGCCTTTTAAATGATTGACCACATCATAGACCACCCCTTCCACTTTGTCCTTTCCTTTTTCTCTGATACCATCATGGACCTCTTCATGTATTTCTTTCCTTATTACCTCTGCATTCTGTCTGTAAGGACTCTTTACCCTTTTTCTGGAGCGTAATATGACCATCACAACTTTACCCATCGTTCAAAAGGATAATGGTCACCCATTCTTCTATTGTAATTTGAATGCGCACACTCCTGTCAGAGATCATGTGCAATTTCAGTTGGTGCTTATCTATAATTAGATTCTATTTAGGAGATGAATGGGAGGATGTTTCCACTGAGAATTGCCATTTTGGCATCTTATAAGATGTCAAACAGTGATAAAATTTCCTAAGTTATCCTTAAGTCATCATTAAATAAGAGAAATGATCCCCAGCAGAGTCGCCATTTTGTTTCGACCAGAAATGAAATGCATTTTATTTGGGAGAATTTCTTATTTAATATCAGTAAGGATAGAACAATGAGAATATTTATCAATTTCATTTATTATGAGTTCATTACATCCTCTTAATCCTTTGATTCCAAGATAGAATTTCTTAACAAAGAAAAGAATACATGAAATCATGCATAATCAGAATGTAAATTTCAACAGCATTCCGATGTATTTTATCAAATCTCCAGGGGAGACGAGTTGTGCGGGTTTCCCCTGCTAGGATCCCTTAGAAACATTTGAAATAACTTGATCATCTTGTCAGAAATTTCAGCATAACGGCCACCCTCAAAGATAATCCGCGCAACTCATCCCAGAGTTGCGTGAACCTGCGCAACTTGTATGAGATGCACAACCCACTTTCCTCCCTTCTCTCTGCCCTCAATACCTGCCAAAGAGACTGATCTCCTGAACATCTAATCCGTCGAATGAGGGGGTGAGGGGGTATTTATAGGCATTCACACGTGTAAACCCTCGATTCTTTTGCCTTGGACCCCACTTCGCATCATTAGTTCCTTCAACTAGACTTGCACATCCCAACGCAACTTGGGCGAGTTATGCGGACCCGCGCAACTCAAGTCTTGTACAACTTTTTTTTTCTTTCCTCTCTCTCTCCTTGTTTGATGCCTTACTCTTTCCTTGATCATTTTTAGTGCCCTAACTCCCTCTATCTTTTGAGTGAAGGAGAATTAGTTGAAGGGTTTCCTATCCATAACATGATTAGATACCACTTGAGATCCTCTTAGTTAATTGAAGTGATGGCTGCAAATCAACCTCAACATTAACCTTAATCATCAAATTAGGAAGTTCAAGATGAAAAAAAGGTGCATAATGTACCCCCATTGTACTCTATGAAATTATTTACAACTGGTCCCCTCCTACATGATATTTCCATTGAATCCAAGAATTGTGTATGTTAAACCAGACATAATTCAAATCCTCCCTAAGTTTCATGGACTAGAATCTGAAAGTCCATACTTGCATATGAAAGAGTTCGATGAGATAATATCTACATTACACTTCCCAAATGTGTCTGAGGACACGATTAGACTGAAATTGTTTCCTTTCTCTTTGAAAGAAAAGACTAAGTCATAATTACATTCCTTAAGACTAAGGTCCATTGGCGCATGGGCTGAGATGACAAGGGAGTTCCTTAAAAAGTTCTTCCCCTATCATAAAACAAATACCTTAAGGAAAGAAATCATGAATTTTTCACAAAAAGTGGATGAGACATTCTTCCAATGTTGGGTGCAATTTAAGGATCTCATAAATTCATATCCACAACATGTCTACGAAACATGGAGTATAACAAGCTTTTTTTATGAGAGATTGACCTTACCCATGTGCCAATTTGTGGAGATGATGTGTAAAGGGGAATTCATGAAGAATGAATCGATGATGCATGGGATTATTTTAATAAACTTGCTACAAACGCGCAATCATGAGATACCTTCTCAAGAACTATCACTTCTAAGCCTACTCAATCAAAGGAAAGGAGAGGAATTTACGTTCTAAAAGAGGAAGATGATATAAATGAAAGAATGGCCAAACTCACAAGAAAAGTCGAGGCCATGGAACTTAAGAAGGTAAAACCCGAAAGGGATGAGGAAATTGTTTGTGGTATTTATGCTTATAACATATATACACTAGAGAATTGCCCAACAATTCCTGCTTTTTAAGAGATATTGAATGACCAATCAAATATCATAAATAATTACCAAAGATCTTTTAGAGGACCCACCTTAAATATATACAACTCCAGCTGGAGGAACCACCCAAATTTTAGTTGGAGGAATGGACAAACGGCTAAACCACAAAAGGCCCTTACACAATTCTTAAATTAAAAGAAGCCTCAAGAGGATACGGTTATAAAGTTCATGCAAAACCAAAAGTTATTCAGCCAAAATACGGTGTAAACATTCCAAGATCTCAAAATAACAATGGGAATATTTACATCATCAATTCAAAAGATTGAGTCACACTTAGTGAATGGAGATAAAGCGATGCTTCCAGTGCAACCTCTGTCCAATCCAGAACTGCGATATGAAATAAGTGACACAATCTCTCTAAATCTAATGAAGCAAGCTAAGTCTATCACCACTCTTAGGAGTGGAAAGATTATTGAAAAAACTATTCCTGCAAGCGCTGAAAAACCTAAGGACCCAGAAGAAATTGAGAATGATAGACCTAAAAATGTTCTAGATGGGTTTGAACCAAAGCCTCAAAGTAAACCGATTACACCATTCCCTCAACAGTTGATTGCACCAAAACCTCTCTCTAACTCTCAGGATATTCTAGAGGTGATTAAGTAAGCGAAGGTCAATATTCCTTTACTTGATGTTGTTAAACAAATACCTTCATATGTAAAATTTTTGAAAGATTTATATACTACCAAAAGACGGTAAAACATACAAAAGAAATTATTTTTGATAGAAAAAGGGAGTGTTATCCTCAAGTAAGATGTGCCAAAAAAATACAAAGATCCCGATAGCCCAACCATTACTTGTGTAATTGGGAACCACCGAATTGAGCACTCACTTCTTGACTTGGGAGCGAGTGTTAACTTGATCCCTTACTTAGTTTATGAACAATTGGGTATAGGAGAATTGAAACCAACCCAGACCACATTACGACTTGCCAATCGCTCAGTTCGTGTATTGAGAGGGATGATTGAGGATATGTTGGTCCAAGTTGATAAATTCTGCTATCTAGTAGATTTTATTATCTTGGATACTCAATCCATCATAGATATGAGCACTCAAATACCTGTCATTCTTGGTAGCCCATTCCTTGCTACATCAAATGCTAACATTAATTGTAGGAATGAAATTATGAATTTATCTTACGGAAATATGACATTGGATCTCAACATCTTTTCAATATGAATAAATAGTCAGAGGATGATGACGATACTTGTTCATAACCCCAAGTATAGTGTCGCAATGTAATAATAATCTCGGTAAGACCAAGGTCGAATCCACAGGGACTAAACTCATGCGTATTTTGAAAGTAACTAGAATTAGAACTAAAAGAAGAACTAAATTAAAAATCTGGAATAATTAGAGTAATTGTGATATTGTAGATTGAAACTTGTGAATTTAAGTGTGGGAACTAGGGTGCTAAGGATCCACTCGTAGCAATTAAGATGCTACCTTACTTGATTCAAGAGATCCAACTAAAATCAGAATCCTATCTTATCCAGTTTAAGAAATAGATGGTCAATTCTCTGAAATTTTCATTGGACTAGCCTCAATGGATGAGAATTGTGAAGATTTGGAAGAGATTTCATCACCCAACCATGCCCAGGAGACGATGGTGAACAACAAGATTTACCAATCTCACAATCTCAAATAGGAAAAGAAGATATTCAAAGATATTACAGTGTTTATTATAATTTGAGTCACAACAAACCATAGAAAACTGAAAGAATTCCTTAAAATCAACTAGAAATCAATGAAGTTCAACATAAATAAGAATAAAGGTAAAGTAAACATCCCAATCATGCTACAAGCTTCACCTCTTAGCACTAGCTAAGAGGTTTAGTTAACCACAGACATGATTGAACCAAAATCTCTTAAAGAAAGTATAAAAATAACTAAGGAATAAGAAGAAAAATACCTGACGGCGGCACTCCACTCTTTGGATCCACTCCTTAAACACTAAAAGATGCATAGGAACATCTTAGGGACCCTATTTATAGTAGTGAAGCCCCATCTTATGGAACTCCTTGAAATTTTTAGAAATCGTCTTGAATTTACGCACTTCGTATAAGTCTTGCATTACACTTCGGTCGAACTAGATTAAGGTTACAAATTGCACTTTCTCGCTAGACAATTCTGCGCGATTTCGTTTGGACCGAAGTTGACTTCAATCAGACCGAAGTTGATGTTGAAAAATCTTATGTAAAAAATATATCAAAATTAAATCGGACCGACTCTAACTAAAGTCTCCAACCAAAGCTTTGGTCAGACCAAAGTTAGCTCAAGTCGGATTGAATTAAGCTTGATTTCTTCTGGGACAGTTTTCTACGATTTCATTTAGACTGAAGTTGGCTCAGGTTAGACCAAAATGTCCTCTTTTCTGTTGTGGATTCTACATTCTTTTAAGCCCTTTCTTCATCCTTTGTACTTAGTTTTCTTGGATCTTTGACATGTGAATTCTTCTTTCTTAATCTCCTAAGATCCATCTTTTGTCATGGTGATTCTTGAGCTTTAAATCTATGCTTTTAACATTCTTTTTAATCCAAGCTCTCAGATTCACCTTACAACACAAACATGTATAAAATATACCATTAAGCCTTATCATGTTCATAAAACCAAGATATAAATAGGAAAAAAATGTGTAATATTTAACACTCAACACACTCCCCAACAAGCATTTTGCTAGTCCCGAACAAAAACATGCGTGAAGGAATTTTCAATTCTCCATGTTCAAACCTTTTTTTAGAAATTAATCCTTTGTGCAATCAAGTATAGATGAGTAAAATTAAGATGAGAAAGTGGGATTTTGAAAACCTAGAGCTGAATCATATAAGCAATCCATCAAATAGGTTCTTTATTAATTAAATTAGAGCATAAGTTCATATATCAAGTTTTTCAATGTGCTCAGTGAAAATCAACTTACTTCTCATAAGAATACTATCATTTCTGAATGTTATCCATGCTCATCATATTAATATTAGTTGAAAACTCAAATGTTGATTCTGAACTTATCCCCTTTTCCTTCTTTTTCCACTTTTTAATTTTATATCGACAGTCTCTTTCTATTTATTATTTTCAGACTGTATTCTTTTCATTTTTTTTAGTCCAGTCTTTTCACCATTCATGACCTTGTTGTTGATCTTTTATTTTTTAACTAGTTCTTTTCATCTTTTTAAGGTGGATAAAATTCTTCAAATTCAATTTTCAACATCTATCAATGATTCTCATGCTAACAATTAAAAATTCTAGCACAACTCACCGAAAGCAATTTGAAGTGTCTTGTAACTTAGGTTAGCATGATATTCAAACTTCCTCTTAATCAATTGAGTACAAGAACCATAAGTGACAGGCTACTTAGTTGATCAAACTCTAACAATTCAAAATTTAATCTATATCTTATTATTATACTCAAAACATTCTAAGAGCATGAACAATCGATCTCCAAATAGGTTTTTACTTTGAAATTTTAAAAATTTAAAATGAAAATTTTCAAACTTTTCTACTCAACGATTAAGAAAATACTAATTAGTTTTCCTAATCCACAACCCCAACCTAAAATCTACATTATCCTCAATCTAAAAGAAATAAGCATGTAATGCATATGAGGCAACAAAAAGAAATAGAGTAGTGATGGAAAGATAGTACCTATAGAAGAAAATTTAAGGCTTTGCCATGGATCTCAACATGAAGATGAGTCAGTAAAAAAAAACCCTAGATAAACTAAAAGCAAACTATCCTAATCTTAAATCCTATGAAAGCAATAAATCTAACTACACCTCTAGCAGACTAGGTGGTCAATCTCGATATACAGGATCAAGCAGAGGTATAAACATATCCTTTGAATCAAATTTCTTAACAAACGACTTTAAATGATGTCCATTACTTTGAAAATAATACCATTCATTGGATAATTTATCTCAACGACTACATGAGATAGACATTAGTAATAGTGAAAAGGTCAGTCCAACGAGATTGGAGTTTACCAAGAAAAAAATGTAACAGAGAATTGTATAAAAGGACTTTTTGATCACAGGCTATTTCATTGAGCCCGGACCAAACTCTAAGCAGGTTTGTTCTCTGGACCACTTTGAATCTTTGTATTGGATCTAGACCGCGCTTCGAAAGTCCGATACCTCCTATCTTAGACCGTTAGAACCGCCTAGCTGGACTTGACAATCATTTCAAAAATCAAGTCAAACCGATAATCACAGGCTATTTCATTGAGCCCGGACCGAAGAGAGTGCGAATATGGACAGAATTGGAATTTTAAATTCAAATCTGGCACACGACTTGATGCATCAGTATTAAGCGTTCTGACCGTCAGAATTCAGCCAGATTACACCCTCGGATTAGGAAAAATTTCTATTTCATATCATGTGACTTTCAGCCCTGATCCACGTGTGGTGACCGCTGAACTGAAACTGGTCCGCCACGTGCGATCTGCGAATCCTGTCGGACTGAAAACTTAATACGTGCTAGATCTGGTACGCATGAGCTTAAGTCCGATCGCATTCGGCCAGGGGACCACCAGAAAGCATCTTTTGGACCGAAACAGCTCCGAATTGGATATGCACTAAGTGAACTTTGTACCGGAGCCTATTTTCGGCATTTTTAGGCTTATAAAAGGGGTTGAAACCCTCACTCCTCTCTCCCATCCGAATTTGAGAGAAACCCTAGATTTGGAGGGAGAAAAGGTGAGAGTTTGAGAGAGAGTGTAGAAGAGATTTTTCCCGTCTTCGTGCCACCCGTTGCTAGTGCCTAAGCAACACCTCCTAATCACCAAGCCAGTGATTCTTCCACGTTTTCAGGTATGAAACAACCCTAGAAGTTGCTGATTTAAGGTTCACTAGGATCCATAGCTTTTTAACCAATAGGTCTTGTAAAACAGGTTCTCTTATCGCCGTAGAAGAAGTGTATACGCTCCGTTCAAATTTACGCATCCATAAGAGACAAGGTGAGGATTTTAGACGCTTTGATTGACGATTTCCAATGCTTTCAATATTTTTTAATAGTAGATTATCGACGGCATCGCCGTTTGACATGTACAACATGCTATCCGTTTCCTGTTTCGTAAATCAACGAAGAATATGAGATTTAGGGTATTTTAGTCATTTATAGGAAGTACAGATTACATTCATATTTTTCTGATGTGATTGACATGGTTTGTTGTCGCATTAGGAAGTTAGGAATACGTGCATAATTAGTTTGGCGAAGAGATTCGCCTAATTACGCACTTCGGGTCGACATACTATATGTAGACCTAAGTGTGTAGTGTATGTGTTTGTATAAATGCTTGTATTAGTATGTATTGAATTAAATGATGTTATGAATTAGTTTGAGATGGATTTCTCAATTTATATGCTGACATAAATGCTTCCCTACATATTGACTATATACATGATGCCACACTATGCATGAAATGTATGTGCTTGAAGGTTTACTTAAGTTGAATGTTATAACATGTGTTAACATGCTCACATGATTGTATTTCAATTCTAATACTCCTACATAAATTGCTGATGTGATTCCATAATTGTTTGGGACTAGACTTAGTACAGGCAGTTGGTAACCGAGCGAATTCGTGGCTGGCTGGTCTTGGCTACGAACGACGCGTCGATGTACGCGACTCGTGTTTGGAGTTGGCGGCAGTGGTTAGGCCACGCGAAGTGTTTTACGCACTTCATGTCGTTCGACTTGAGATGCGATCGCGCTAGTCGAGCCCGTCAAGTAACCCGACTGGCCGATGTATGTTCACCCTGTATGAGTCATAACTGCTTGAACCTAGGGTACTGAACTTACCATTGTAAACCCTGTTAACCATGGTACCTTGATCCACGAAGACTCATGAGCCGGGCATGGTGGTATGGGACACCGTGGTCGAGCTGTCGGCCTACGTTGGGGCCACAAACCTCCCCGTAGTGAACAGTGAGCACCTAGTCTAGTGAGCAGATTATGGTGGTATGGGACACTATATTCTAGCTGTCGGCCTACACTGATCAGGCGACGAGTCCTTTGTAGTGACCGCGAGCGTATTCTGAGTCTACGAGAGGCAACGACCCTTTAGTAGCAGTAGAGTACAGTAGGCCTGTATTGATAAGGTGATGGGGGAGCGGTGTAACGAGTGCGAGCAACAGCCCTAGCAACCCTTGCAGTGACCTACGAAATATACATCGTATGGGATTACTAGGAGTGACGACCCTAGACAGGATCTGTGTTGGGATTGATACAAGGGAAGTACCTTAGTTTCCCAATCCTGCTGTTTGAATGGACTAATAACAACTTGAAAATCATATCACCATACCATTGCATGTGCCTAGAAGATGTGGAGCACTTGAGGGTCGATTGTATGCCGCAGTCGTAAGATGGTGCCGTATGAGGGAGATCGTCGGTGAGGGCGTACATCACGTCATGTCATCTTGCATTAACAACAGTATTAGGATTGTATGATTTACTGCTTTACTATTATCGCATAATTGATTTGTGAACATGCTAATCTTTGCTCTATGATTCCACTGAGTTGATCACTCACTCCCACGTTACGGGATGGTGTTTGCAACACCCACCAGACCTTGTTGTAGATGCAGGTGATGCTGAGATCCAGGAGGTAGAGCCAGACTTCGACGAGGACCAGGACGAGTTCTCGTACATGCAGTATCATGATGGCTTTGCGTAGGTGACCTGGGTTGACGGGACTTCAGTGGGACTATTTTGAACATTTTAATTTTGTTCATGTATATGTTTATGAGACTCAGAGATGTATTCATACTTTAGAGACAGATGAGATCTACTTTGTTTTTCCTTACGGTGATATATATATTGTTTAGTCTTCCGCTTGCTTTTATCACTGGATCTGGAGTATGAATTACAGTTTTGGTATACTTTTACTCATGCGAATGCTTTAAATCAGACAACATTGAATCATAATCATTTTTGTTGCATAAGCGACGGTCTGGAACTCGGGAGTTGAGTTTATATACGACCCCCGATTTTCAGGGTGTTATACGAAATCTGCCTCATTAATCAGAATTGGCCTCGACAATCAAAATCGGCCTATACAATCGACCTCAACAATCGAAATTGGCCTGGACAACCGGCCTCAACAATCGGAATCGGCCTCGGCAATTGGAATCAGCCACAATAATCGGCCTCGACAATCGGCCTTGATAATTGGAATCGACCTCAAAAATCAAAATCAGCCTCGACAATTGGAATCAGCCTCAACAATCGACCTTGAAAATTAGAATCAGCCTCGACAATCAGCCTTGACAATCAAGATCAGCCTCAACAATCAAAATCGGCCTCGACAATCATCCTTGACAATCATAATCAGCCTCGACAATCAAAATTGGCTTTAACAATTAGCCTTAATAATCAGAATCAGCCTCGACAATCAGCCTTAAAATTTAGAATCAGCCTTGACAATCGAAATTGACCTCGACATCAAAATCGGCATCAACAATTAGCTTCGACAATCAGAATCAGCCTCAACAATCAAAATCGGCCTCGATAATCAGCCTTGACAATCAAAATTGGCCTCGACAATCGTAATCGGCCTTGATAATCGAAATCGACATCGATAATCAAAATCAGCCTCGATAATTGGCCTTGACAATTAGAATCGACCTTGACAATTAGAATCGGCCTCGACAATCAGAATCGGTAATCGATCTCAATGTAAGGTGGGGTTCGTAGATGGATGACAGATGATGGAACAAGAAATATCAATGGGGCCCAATAATTTATGTTAACCCACTAGAGAATGATGAGAATGGTCCTAACCAGGCTAAAGGGAAGGTCATAATGTGGATCTTTAACCATTAGTGTTCCACATAGGGCCGAACATATAGTGGGCCCATGGCCTCACGCAAAGGCCTCATACACAATACAATGGGCTGCATACAATCTCAATGGGCCTTACACAAGGGTCTCATACATAACAATGGGCCGCGTCACATGGGCTTAATACACATCACATGGGTCGCATCACATGGGCCTAATATACATCACATGAGCCGCATCACATGGGCCTATATACATCAGATGGGCCACGTCCCATGGGCCTTGAATACAACACAATGAGCCACAACCCATGGGCCTTAAATATATCACAATGGGCCTCAATCCATAGGCCCCAAATACATCATATTGGGCCTTAATAAATGGGCCATAAATTCATCATATTGGGCCTTATACTAGGACCTCCTATACATCACATCGGGCCCTCCAAATGGGCCCCAAATACATCACATCAGGCCTCATCAAATAGGCCCCAGATACATCCAAAGGGTTATATTAAATGGGCCACATCAACTACACCATTCATCCATCTATAAAGAGCATTATCCAAACAAATAAATCATATCTAAAGATCATCTGGACCATACCACAAACAACAGTGATGATAATGACTTACATCGTCAAAATTCTACTGGGCCCACCATAACGTTTATTTTTCAACCAGTCTGTTCATAAGGTCAAAAAGACCTAAATTAAGTGGAGAAAAAAATTTCACATTGATCTATAACTTCTGCACTCCCAAAAAAAGGGGGTTTCAATGGTGGACATTCAATCCTACTGTTTCTGCAGTGTAGTTCACTTGATACTAGATCCGTCTTATTTTTTATCTCAATCCTTGAGATGAGATCACCAAATAGACGAATGTTTTGGATGGAACACATCCATCAGAGTGGAGCCCATGAGCACATCAAACGGAGGGACGGTTTAGATATAATACATACATCGACAATGGGGTCCACGTCCTAGCTGGATGGATGGTTTGGATTTATCCCACCTAAAGTAGCTCTGTAGCTGGTATGCGGTACCCAGCCAATCTGTTTCTCAATACATGTGGGTCCCTCGTGGGGGCCACCACATCTATATTATATTATATATATTATATAATATATATATATATATATATATATATATATACATATTCTCAAAACAGGTGGGTCTCACATGGGGCCCACCACATCTATATTATAATATATATTATATTATGTATATTATATTTATTATATAATATATAACATTTAACATGGTTCAGTCCAGTGTCCAGAGAGTTTGGACACTGGATGGTCGGTTTGGATCTCATAAGCAGTAGGGTGGGTCCATATGGTGTGGCCCACCATAGCATTTAAATCAGCAGACGTTTGTGTTTTGCATATTTCCAACTATGCTGGTACACCTCCAACACACACACACATATATATGGTGGGGTCCACACCAATTGGTCACTCCAATGATCAAACTAATATTTGTGCTTTCCTTCAATCATGCCCGTCCAAATGGACTGCCATGTGGGCCCACTCGGTGGACAGTATGGATAAAATTCATTCATCATGGTGGGCCGAAGAATAAGTAAGAGAGAGTTAGAGAGCGAGATGTGAAGAGCGGAGGGACCCCTCCACTATGAGCCCTCCTTTTTACAATGCATACATCAAGTGGGTCCCATATCAAGTGGGCCCTAAAATTTAAAATCAATAGTGGATCACTCATATTTGGCCTCCTTCTTTAGCTCCTTGGACTCAATTTTAATGGAGGTTGATGAAGAATGAATGCTTAAGATGGGAGATGAGAGGGTGCAAAAGTGGGCCACACTTGTTGTTTTGGGAAGGCTTAAAGATCTTGGACGTTTGGGTGTTTCTCTTGGGGTTGGGAAGTGAAGATAGAAATGAGAGAGAGAGAGAGAGAGAGAGAGAGAGAGAGAGAGAAATGATGGAGAAAAGGGATGGATGGAATGGTTGTTGTAAGGGATGGGAATGCAATAGCATGGGTTAGGTTGAAATTTGTGTAAAGGAGGTATAGGTGGGGAGAGAGAGAGTTGACTTGTTAGGAGGGTGAGGTGGCATGGGGTATGGGTGATGTACTTGAAATAGGGTGTGTACTTAATTGATTGATTGATGGGACATGTTGTAGAGATTCTCTCAAAATTCGCAAGACACGACGTTTCTTTGGAACGAACGCGGGCCCACATCTTCTAGCTCGGGTATCTCCTCGATGGGCGAGATGCGGTCGCAAGGATACAAGTTTCGAGTCGAGTCGACTCTGATATACAAGACACGACTCAGGATCACATGCAAATACTGATAATAGATCGTGGGTCACCAGAATCTGACCACCGAGGCGTACGGAATGGTACAGGTTAGGATACGGGTCTTACATCAAGTTATCCTTAACCAATTCCTGGATCAAAGGAAACCTCAATAGGACCTAGTTCTAAAACATATTCAAGACCAAAGCTACTCAATCAGAATTTGACACAAGCATTCCTGGATATCAGATCAGCATCGGGTATGCTTTCGTCGTTTATTCAAAAGACAGAGTCGCACTTAACAATTTGGGAGAAATGGATTCTTCCAGCCCAACCTCTCCTAAATCCAAAACCATAAATGAGATTAGTGGCTTAAGCTCTTCAAATCAAATGGAGCAAGATAAATCAATCACCACCCTTAGGAGTGGGAAAATAATTAACAAATCTATTCCGGTAAGGGATGAAACGTCTAAGGATTCAGAACTAGATGAAACTGATTGACCTAACAACACTCCACATGAGTTAGAATCAGAACTTCAAGGCAAGCTGATTGCACCAATCCCCCAACAATTGATTGCACCAAAACCTCTCTCTAACTCTCAGGACATTCTAGAGGTGTTAAAACAAGCGAAGGTTAACATCCCTCTACAGGATGCCATTAAACAAATACCTTTATATGCTAAATTTCCGAAAGACTTATGTACGACCAAAAGATATTAAAATATTCAAAAGAAAATCTTCTTGACAGAAAAAGTGAGTGTCATCCTAAAGCAAGATGTGACACAAAAGTACAAAGATCTTGTAGCTCAACCATCACTCGTGTAATTGGGAATTAACAGATTGAGAACGCACTTCTTAACTTAGAAGTGATTGCAAATCTGATCCCATACTCGGTTTATGAACAATTGGGTCTAGGTGAATTAAAACACACCCGGACCACATTACAACTTGTTGACTACTCAGTTCATGTACCGAGAGGGATAATCAAGGATGTGTTGGTCCAGATTGACAAATTCTACTACTCAGTAGATTTTATCCTAGATACTCAACCCATCATGAACATAAGCACTCAAATTCCAGTCATTCTTAGTCACCCATTCCTGCTACATCAATTGCAATCATTAATTATAGGAATGGAGTCATGAATTTGTCTTTTAGGAATATGACATTGGAGATCAATATCATGTTCAATATGAGAAAACAGGAAGAGGATGATGATGATGCCCACGATATTAACCTGATTGATTCTTTCATGAAAGATAGAACACTTCTGACCTTATCCTCTGACCCTTTAAAGATGTTCCTCGCCCAGTCCCATAATTTAAATGATGATACGATTAGGGAGATGGGATCCATGCTAGATACCATGACAGTACTTGAAGTTAACCGGTGGAGGCCATAATTTGAAGAATTACCCCAAACTGATGTAATGCCTCTGTTTTCTAGTTTCAAACTGCCAAAGCTTAACCTAAAACCATGACAGTACTTGAAGTTAACCCTCTAATTTGAAATATGTCTATTTAGGTCAAGATGAAATATACCCAATGGTGATTTCTTCCCACTTTGAGCAAGAACAAGAGA
Organism: Magnolia kwangsiensis; assembly: GCA_037074715.1. NCBI lineage: Eukaryota > Viridiplantae > Streptophyta > Magnoliopsida > Magnoliales > Magnoliaceae > Magnolia > Magnolia kwangsiensis. The sequence continues at coordinate 80,830,098 of CM073578.1, forward strand.
GTATACTTATTTTTACTCTCAATAAGTACAAAGGAGCCATTGGATGGTCGATTGCGGATCTTAAGGGAATTGACCATTTTATTTGTACTCATAGAATTTATCTAGAGGATAATGCAAAGACCTCCCGGCAACCACAATGTAAATTAAATCCAAACATAAAGGAAGTGGTTAAGGCCGAGGTACTTAAACTATTGGATGTGGGTATTATATACCCTATATTCGATAGTCAATGGGTGAGTCCAACTCAGGTTGTTCCTAAGAAGTCCAAAATCACCATAGTAGCCAATTTCAACAATGAACTTGTGCCAACTGGAGTTACTACTGGTGAGAGAATGTGTATTGACTATAGGAAATCGAATACCATCACAAGGAAGGACCACTTTGCCCTTCATTGATCAAATTTTAGAAAGGCTAGTTGGCCACTCATACTATTGCTTCCTTGATGGGTATTTGGGCTACAACCAAATAAAGATATCCCTTGAAGATTAGAAAAAGGCCACATTCACATGTCCCTTTAGCACCTTTACTTATCGAAGGATGTCATTTGGACTATGTAATGCCCCCGCCACTTTTCAGCGATGCATGATGAGTATTCTTTCTGACATGTTGGGGTAATATTTAGAGGTCTTCATGGATGAATTCTCTATCTTTGGTCCATCCTTGTAACACCCCAGATTTTGGCCAATCTGGAATTTGACGTCCTTAGGCAGTGGGTTAATCAAAACACCTGAAAAATCACTCAGAACCCAATTCCATAGCCAAAGAACCCACTTAGGATTAATTCCTTTAGAAACTAAGCATAAGTTAGCTAGCGCAACGCTGGAGTAGCTGGGAAACAGTCCCTGATCACTTTAAATACGTTCTACAAGACCCAAATCGAGTAGAACGTATGACTCCATAATACTCTATAACCTCGGATCAAACTCTAAGCGGGTTTGTTCTCTGGACCACTTTGAATTCTTGTATTGGATTTAGACCGCACGTCGAAAGTCCGTTACTTCCTATCTTAGACCGTTAGAACTGCCCAGCTGGACTTGACAATCATTTCGAAAATCAAGTCAAACCGATAATCACAGACTATTTCATTGAGCCCAGACTGAAGAGACCGCGAATAGGGACAGAATTGGAATTTCAAATTCAAATCTGGCACACGAATTAACACGTCAGTATTAAGCATTCTGACCGTCAGAATTCATCCAGATTACACCCTCGGATCAGGAAAAATTTCTATTTATTATTATGAGAATTCCAGCCCTGATCTACGTGCGGTGACCGCTGAACTGAAACTGGTCCGCCACGTACGATCTGCGAACCTTGCTGGACTGAAAACTTAATGCGCGCTAGATTTGGTACACATGAGCTTAAGTCCGATCGCATTCGACCAGGTGACCACCAGAAATCATCTTTTGGACCGAAACAGCCCCGCTTTGGTTAAGCATCAAGTGAACTTTGTTCCCGAGCCTATTCCGGGCATTTTTAAGCTTATAAAAGGGGTTGAAACCCTCTCATATCTCTCCCATCCGAATTTGGGAAAAGCCATAGATTGAGGGAGAGAAAAGGTGAGAGATTGTGAGAGAGGTGGGAGAGAATTTCCTGCTGCTGGTGCTACCTGCTGCACGTGCTTAAGCGGCGTATTCCAATCACTTTGCCGGTGATTTCTCCGCATTTGCCGGTAAGAAAATGCCCTAGAAAGTTGCTGATTTGATGCTTCTTTAGTTCCATAGTTTGTTAGTTGATAAATCTCGTAAATCAGGTTCCTTAGTCGCCGTAGACGAAGCGTATACGCTCCGTTCGAATCACTTCACCTACAAGGGAAAAGGTGCGGATTTTAGACGCTTTGATTGACTGTTTCCAAAGCTTTCAATGTCGTTTAATAGTAGATTCTTGACGGCAACGCCGTTTGACATGTACAACATGCTGTCCGTTTCCTGTTTCGTAAACTAACGAAGAATATGAGATTTAGGGCATTTTAGTCATTTGTAGGAAGTATAGATTTCATTCATATTTTGCTGATGTGATTGACATGATATGTTGTCGCATTAGGATGTTAGGAATACGTGCATAATTAGTTTGGCGAAGAGATTCGCCTAAATGCGCACTTCGGGTCGACATACTATATGTAGACTTAAGTGTGTAGTGTATGTGTTTGTATAAATGCTTGTATTAGTATGTATTGAATTAAATGGTGTTATGAATTAGTTTGAGATTGATTTCTCAATTAATATGCTGGTGTGAATGGTTTCCTACATGTTAGCCATATGCATGATTTCATGATATGAATGAAATGCATGTGCTTGACGATTCGCTTAAGCTGTATGTTATAACATGTGCTTAATGATTTCCTTATGAGTTACTTTGAGATTGAATTCTCAATTAATATGTTGATGGAGAGGATTTCCTATATGTTGGCGACATACTTAATTTCATTATATATGTGTGAAAGACATGTGTACGATGATTTGCTTAAGTTGTATGTAATAACATGTGTTAACATGCTCTCATGGTTGTATTTCATTTCCATTACCCTTACACAACTGCTGATGTGATTCTATCATTGTTTGGGACTATGCCTAGTCCAGGCAGTCGGTAACCGAGCGAATTCGTGGTTAGCTTATCTTCGCCACGAATGACGCGTCGATGAACGCGAGTCATGTTTGGAGTTGACGACAGTAGTTAGGCCACGCGAAGTGTTTTACGCACTTCATGCCGTTCAACTTGAGATGCGATCGTGCTAGTCGAGCCCGTCAAGTAACCCGACTGGCCGATGTATGTTCACCTTGTATGAGTCATAACTGCTTGAACCTAGGGTACTGAACTTACCATTGTAAACCCTGTTAACCATGGTACTTTGATCCATAAAGACTCATGAGTCGGGCATGGTGGTATGGGACACCGTGGTCGAGCTGTCAGCCTACGCTGGGGCCACAAACCTCCCCGTAGTGACCAGTGAGCACCTAGACTCGTGAGCAGATTATGGTGGTATGGGACACTATATTCTAGCTGTCGGCCTACACTGATCAGGCGACGAGTCCTTTATAGTGACCGCGAGCGTATTCTGAGTCTACGGGAGGCGACGACCCTTCAGTAGCAGTAGAGTACAGTAGGCCTGTATTGATAAGGTGATGGGGGAGCGGAGCAACGAGTGCGTGCAACAGCCCTGACAGCCCTTGGAGCGACCTACGAAATATACATCGTATGAGATTACTAGGAGTGACGACCCTAGACAGGATCTGTGTTGGGATTGATGTAAGGGAAGTACCTTAGTTTCCCAATCCTGCTGTTTGAATGGACTAATAATAACTTAAAAATCATATCACCATAGCATTGCATGTGCCTGGAAGATGTGGAGTACTCTAGGGAGTGTGGCATGCCGCGGTCGTAAGATGTTGCCATATGAGGGAGATCGTCGGTGAGGGCATACATCACGTCATGTCATAATTGCATTAACAACAGTATTAGGAATGTTTGAATTACTGATTTACTATTATCGCATGATTGATTTGATAACATGTTAATCTTTTCTCTATTATTCCACTGAGTTAGCTACTCACTCCCACGTTACGGGACGGTGTTCCTGGACACCCACCAACCTTTTTGTGATTGCAGATGATGGCGCGGCCTGTGAGGCGGAGCCGAACTTGATGATGATGAGGAGGATCCCTCCTTTATGCGTGTTCTGACCGACGGGATTACAGGGAGGTTGATTAGATACTTTGACATTTGTCATTTTATATTTTTAGCGCACTCATGTATATTCGTTTCATCTACTTTTGGAGTATACATGCATGTGTATAACCTGGTAACATGTTCACACTCTGGAGACATACAACAGTTTATATATGTTATACATACTATTACAGACTTCCGCTGGTTAATTTAACTGTCTCTGGAGTATGATATGCTGTTCTGGCTTAATTTCACTCATGTTTAATACATTATCACAGACAACATTCAATCATACATATGTATGTTGCATAAATGACATTTTGGAACTCGGGAGTTGGGTTTTTGCTCGACCCCCCGATTTTCGGGATGTTACAGATGGTATCAGAGCATGATTTGGATTAAACCGGGCCTAGGTTATGGTCACGCGACACACGCAGTCGCTTCCTTTGACTTAGGTGGGTGTGAGAAGAGTCTAGAAACATTTTCAGGACCGCAGATTCGCCATTAGGCGGAGTCTATTAGAATCGATCGCAAGATCGAGTCTGTAACGCATCTCGGGTCGCGTAAGGCAACCCGAATCGCTTCTAAGCTATAGGAAGTCAGGTTGAGACGTTCTACGAGCGGTTTTAAATCATAAAAGTGAATCCTTGGGCCGTGGGATGACCACGACTCCTGTAATCAATCGCCAGGGCTTAAAAACCCCGTTTCACCAAAAATCTTCAGAATTCCTCCTCTAAACACTTCGATCTTCATTTCTTTCTTATCCATTTCATTTTAGGCATAAAACCTAATATGAAAATAACACAAATTAGTACTTTCACAAAATTTTACAGTGAATAGTAAAATTTTATGAAAAATGGCCATAAGGACATTCTAACTTCACTTTCTTTAGCAACTAAGGATCTAGATAGATGTACTGGCTCCTTCTACCCCAAATTCATATGATGCATCATATGATTTGGTATTCAGGATTACGATGTGACCCGGAAAGCCCTGAATGCATGTTTTGGCCTCCATAGGGCAATCTACAATGAACCAGGGTGGAGACCAAACATTTTTGGGGTCCCTGGACCATGGGGGACCAGACCCATGTGGTCCCACCGGCCACCGTGCAAGATGGCCGGCGATGCATCGCCGACCGGTGGGCCCCATTTGGGCCGTACTTCGGGCGGTCACCCTAAAATGGGTAGCACACCCCTCCCATGTGTGTTCCACCCGCTGAAAACCCCTAAATTGGGTACATCCTTCACAAACAGCCCCATCCCTAGCCCCATTTCATATTTTTCTGCTGCCCTCCTCCAAACCGTGGCTTCAAATCATTCCTAAACCCATTCCCTACTAAAAACGGCCACATTCCTTCATTCCATTTCTGTTTGCAGCTTTCTCTCTTGAAGATTTCATCTTTTGGAGCTCTAAAAACTCCCAAATCGAGCTGAATTCGTGAGGTGCTCCATTCTCCTTTTTCATTTTCATTTCTTTCTGAAAATACATCCTAGGGGAGCTTGAAGCATCCCTCTACAATGCCTAGATTTCGTTCTGTCCATTTGGGCAACCATTTCCCTGCATTTCCTCCTCCTTCCATGGCTATTGTTAAGGCTATTTCAGCCTTTTCCTCACTTTCCATCGTCCTCTTTCTCATGTCCCTTTTATTTGACCCTTAGACTCGTGGAAACCTGCTTATCTATCCCATTTCTCCACGTTATTCGCTTGTTTGATAACTGTTTTGAAATTTTTGTGTTTTGTGTTGTTAGGTAGAAAATGTGTTTGTGTTGTGGTTTGAGCTTAATATAGCTAAAAATTGTTGAATGGAGTGCATGCCGTTCATTTTTTGTTAGGTATTGTCCCTAGGTTGGGAGTATGGTAACTCCCGGGATTCAGCCTGCAAATTAATTTTTATCCCAACCCACCCTCCTACCAAGCATGCCTCTTCCGATCCCGCTATAGGACTAGGAATGCGGTTCCATTTAATACAACTTAATGCTACTGGGCATATAGGCCTTTGGGCATTTTTGATCTAGTGTTAGAACTCCTAGATTTGAAGGGTCTGACGACATAAGAAATCCAATTCCATTTAGACAATCTTGACCCTAAGCGATAGAACAACTCCCTGTAGTAGAAATGGTATGAAACCATTTAATGTATAAACTTAGGCTTTGGATTATAGCTACAGAGTTACAGACTAGGCTACTAGTTGTCTTAGGCAGTGTAAGGCCTATATATGCTAAGGGATAGTAGGTTAGATTTGGTTGGAATGGGACTTCCTTCCTTCGATAAATCTCCTTATGACTTATAGACTTCTGTTGTTACCCATAGGAAGGAACCATACGCTCTCAGGGAACATTTATAACTCCCTCAGATTGAACTTAGAATGTACTAGCACACCCCTTAGAATTTCCTTCTCCAAGGACTTATTGCATTCGGGAATGCGGAATAAAGGAACTACATGTAAGCGATGTATTTGCGGTTTGAATCGACTTCTTAATCCTAGTGGTTACCAATAAATCCAATGCTCTGATCAAGCAGAGAATCGGCGTCGACTCGGATTAAGAACTGATACAACACATTTTCTGTCCTGATTAGACAGAAGGTTCAACATATCCAGCTTAGACCCACTGCACAACCTTTCTTCTGTGATGGCCCAACCACCTACAACCAAACAGGATCACATTGTCTTTGGGAAATGGCGAGGACTTAAAGCTAGTAGAGAATTAGACATCTTGCCACCAACTCATACCTACCCCTGAACTCAACCACTATAGAGCTTAGGCTCGTCTCTATGATCATAGATACCAATGCCATAGAACGCATCATTAGCAAGGAAAACCATGTAGAGAAAGATTGTTTCCATATTAGGTTAAGGATAGCCCCTAAGTTGCGCCTCGTTCCGATATATGGATCGATGTTAAGATTCTTCAACCTTAAGTAAAACCAAGTTTTAAGGGGGGTAGAACGTATTGAGTCCAATCCAGTTAGGTTAGTCAATGCCACCGTTTGATCAGAGTGGCGCAGCGGAAGAGTGGTTGGCCTCTTTCCCACTGGCCCAAGATCGAAACCTTTTGAGTTCGGATATACATACGATTAGGTTATTAAATAGGATTTGAACCTTCCTTAGAGAAAGTACTCCTTGCTCTTTGCCAATGTCGGGGACGACATTGTGTTTTAAGGGGGGTAGATTGTAACACCCCGGATTTTGGCCAATCTGGGATTTGACGTCCTTAGGCAGTGGGTTAATCAAAACACCTGAAAAATCACTCAGAACTCAATTCCATAGCCAAAGAACCCACTTAGGATTAATTCCTTTAGAAACTAAGCATAAGTTAGCTAGCGCAACGCTGGAGTAGCTGGGAAACAGTCCCTGATCACTTTAAATTCGTTCTACAAGACCCAAATCGAGTAGAACGTATGACTCCATAATACTCTATAACCTCGGATCAAACTCTAAGCGGGTTTGTTCTCTGGATCACTTTGAATTCTTGTATTGGATTTAGACCGCGCGTCGAAAGTCCGTTACTTCCTATCTTAGACCGTTAGAACCGCCCAGCTGGACTTGACAATCATTTCAAAAATCAAGTCAAACCGATAATCACAGACTATTTCATTGAGCCCGGACTGAAGAGACCGCGAATAGGGACAGAATTGGAATTTCAAATTCAAATCTGGCACACGACTTGACACGTTAGTATTAAGCGTTCTGACCGTCAGAATTCATCCAGATTACACCCTCGGATCAGGAAAAATTTTTATTTATTATTATGAGACTTCCAGCCCTGATCTACGTGCGGTGACCGCTGAACTGAAACTGGTCCGCCACGTGCGATCTGCGAACCCTGCTGGACTGAAAACTTAATGCGCGCTAGATCTGGTACGCATGAGCTTAAGTCCGATCGCATTCGACCAGGGGACCACCAGAAATCATCTTTTGGACCGAAACAGCCCCTCTTTGGTTAAGCATCAAGTGAACTTTGTTCCCGAGCCTATTCCGGGCATTTTTAAGCTTATAAAAGGGGTTGAAACCCTCTCATATCTCTCCCATCCGAATTTTGGAAAAGCCATAGATTGAGGGAGAGAAAAGGTGAGAGATTGTGAGAGAGGTGGGAGAGAATTTTCTGCTGCTGGTGCTACCTGCTGCACGTGCTTAAGCGGCGTATTCCAATCACTTTGCCGGTGATTTCTCCGCATTTGCAGGTAAGAAAACGCCCTAGAAAGTTGCTGATTTGATGCTTCTTTAGTTCCATAGTTTGTTAGTTGATAAATCTCGTAAATCAGGTTCCTTAGTCGCCGTAGACAAAGCGTATACGCTCCGTTCGAATCACTTCACCTATAAGGGAAAAGGTGCGGATTTTAGACGCTTTGATTGACTGTTTCCAAAGCTTTCAATGTCGTTTAATAGTAGATTCTTGACGGCAACGCCGTTTGACATGTACAACATGCTGTCCGTTTCTTGTTTCGTAAACTAACGAAGAATATGAGATTTAGGGCATTTTAATCATTTGTAGGAAGTATAGATTTCATTCATATTTTGCTGATGTAATTGACATGATATGTTGTCGCATTAGGATGTTAGGAATACGTGCATAATTAGTTTAGCGAAGAGATTCGCCTAAATGCGCACTTCGGGTCGACATACTATATGTAGACTTAAGTGTGTAGTGTATGTGTTTATATAAATGCTTGTATTAGTATGTATTGAATTAAATGGTGTTATGAATTAGTTTGAGATTGATTTCTCAATTAATATGCTGGTGTGAATGGTTTCCTACATGTTAGTCATATGCATGATTTCATGATATGAATGAAATGCATGTGCTTGACGATTCGCTTAAGCTGTATGTTATAACATGTGCTTGATGATTTCCTTATGAGTTACTTTGAGATTGAATTCTCAATTAATATGTTGATGGAGAGGATTTCCTATATGTTGGCGACATACTTAATTTCATTATATATGTGTGAAAGACATGTGTACGATGATTTGCTTAAGTTGTATGTAATAACATGTGTTAACATGCTCTCATGGTTGTATTTCATTTCCATTACCCTTACACAACTGCTGATGTGATTCTATGATTGTTTGGGACTATGCCTAGTCCAGGCAGTCGGTAACCGAGCGAATTCGTGGTTAGCTTATCTTCGCCACGAACGACGCGTCGATGAACGCGAGTCGTGTTTGGAGTTGACGACAGTGGTTAGGCCACGCGAAGTGTTTTACGCACTTCATGCCGTTCAACTTGAGATGCGATCGTGCTAGTCGAGCCCGTCAAGTAACCCGACTGGCCGATGTATGTTCACCTTGTATGAGTCATAACTGATTGAACCTAGGGTACTGAACTTACCATTGTAAACCCTGTTAACCATGGTACTTTGATCCATAAAGACTCATGAGCCGGGCATGGTGGTATGGGACACCGTGGTCGAGCTGTCAGCCTACGCTGGGGCCACAAACCTCCCCGTAGTGACCAATGAGCACCTAGACTCGTGAGCAGATTATGGTGGTATGGGACACTATATTCTAGCTGTCGGCCTACACTGATCAGGCGACGAGTCCTTTGTAGTGACCGCGAGCGTATTCTGAGTCTACGGGAGGCGACGACCCTTCAGTTGCAGTAGAGTACAGTAGGCCTGTATTGATAAGGTGATGGGGGAGCGGAGCAACGAGTGCGTGCAACAGCCCTGGCAGCCCTTGCAGCGACCTACGAAATATACATCGTATGAGATTACTAGGAGTGACGACCCTAGACAGGATCTGTGTTGGGATTGATATAAGGGAAGTACCTTAGTTTCCCAATCCTGCTATTTGAATGGACTAATAATAACTCAAAAATCATATCACCATAGCATTGCATGTGCCTGGAAGATGTGGAGCACTATAGGGAGTGTGGCATGCCGCGGTCGTAAGATGTTTCCGTATGAGGGATATCGTCGGTGAGGGCATACATCACGTCATGTCATAATTGCATTAACAACAGTATTAGGAATGTTTGAATTACTGCTTTACTATTATCGCATGATTGACATGTTTCCTGACGAATAATTTCTTAAAGTCTCCCTCTTACCTTGGTTTGCTGATATTGCTAATTATCTTACCACAGGTTTCACGCCTACACATTCGACTGTGCAAGATAAGAATAAATTCTTCATTGAGGTATGAAAATTCTTTTGGGATGATTCGTATTTATTTGAATATTTCCCAGATCAGATTCTAAGGAGACGTGTGCCAGATAATGAACACTAATGTAACGTCTTGAAAAAATCCGTACAGAGACTCGAGTACCACCTCGATCAGAAATCACTTAAAATTAATTCCTTTAGAAAATACGCATAAGTTAACTAGCGCTATGTTAGATTAACTGTGAAATTAGTACTGTTCATTTTAAATACACTCTGCAAGACCAAAAACTTGTAGAATCAATGATGCTAAAACATCCTGAAACCTAGGATCAAACTCTAAGCCCGTTTGCTCTCAGGAACCCTTTGAAAATTTGTATTGGATCTAGACCGCGCGTCAAAAGTCTGATAGAAAGTCTGATATCTACAATCATAGACCATTAGACTGCTTAGCTAGACTTGACAATCGCTTCGAAAATTAAGCCCAACTGATGTTCTGAGGCTATTTCGTGGAGCCTGGAGCAAGGAGTGTGAGAAAGAGTGAAATTCTTTGAAAATTAAATGTCATTTAAATAAATCTAGCACGTTTTGCTTGCGGGTTAAGTATAAGCATTCAGACCATTGGAATCTGACCCAAATACACCCTCGGATCAGGGAACATTTCCCACTCAGGTCAGTATACTTGGAATCCTCGATTGCATCTCAGTGACCGCTGAACTGAAACTGGTCCGCCACATGCGATCTAAGAATACTATCAGACTGAAAACTTGATGTGATCAGGATCCAATATCCATGAGCTTAAGTCCGATCGCATTTGGTCAAGGGACCTCCAGAAATGCTCTTTTGGATCAGGAAAGTCCCGATTAGCTATAACCCAAGTATATTTTGGTTTAAAGTCTAAATAGGTGAGTTTCTAACCTATTTAAAGACCTTAAACCCTCTCACACCCCTCCCATATGAATTTGCTAAAACCCTAGAAAAGAGAAGAGAGAAAAGAGAGAGATTGTGTGGAAGTTGTGAGGAAAAGTCCCTGGCACTTGATCCTGCTTCTATACGTACCTAATCACCGTGTTCTAATCACTCCTCCGGTGATTCGGACTTCATTTTAGGTAAGAAAACCCTAACCTCAACCTGTTTTAGGGATTCCATCGATACAATTAGCGAAGTAGCTGATTTATCTTGTGATATAGGTTGACATACAGATGTTGGCGAAGCGTAGAGTTTCTACTCGAATCGTTACGCTTCTACGGCGAAAGGTGAGGATTCTAAATGCTTAGGTTAACTGTTTTCAAAGATTTTAATGTCATTTAATAGTAGATTATCGACAAGAACGTTGTTTGACATGTAGAACATGTTGTCTATTTTCCATTTCGACTGCGTACGGAGAATATGAGATTTAGGGTATTTTAGGAATTTATAGGAAATACTGTATACGTCCGTATTTTTCTGATAGAATTGCCATGGGTATTTGTCGTGTTATTATACAAGATACGCGTGTATGGTCTGTTTGGCGAAGAGATTCGCCCAAATGCGCACTTTGGGTCGACATACGCTATGTAGACTAAAGTGTGTAGACTAAGTGTTTGTATAAATGTTTGTATTAGTATGTATTGAGTAAATGTTATTGTAGATTAGTCTTGAGATTGAATTCCCAATTAATATGATGATGTGCATGATTTTCCTTCATGTTGTTATATTGAATTGATTTCCTTATATATATGGAATACATGTGTTTAGTTGATTTGCTTACGTTGTATGTTATAACATGTTGTTAACATGCTTGGATTGTTTGTATTTTATTTCTGTTACTCTCATATGATCACTGATGTAGATTACAAGTGCTTGGGACTATGCTCTAGTCCAGGCAGTCGGTAAAGATTCGAATTCTTGGTTGGCTTCTATTTGCTATGAAGGACACGTCGATGAACGCGAGTCGTGCTTTGGGTTGGTGGCAGTGGTTAGGCCACATGAGGTGTTTTATGCACTTCATGTCGTTCAGCTTCAGGTGCGCTCGTACTAGTCGAACCCGTCAAGTAACCCGACTGACCGTTGTATGTTCACCTTGTATTGGTCATAACTGCTTGAACCTAGGGTACTGAACTTACTAGTGATAACCCAGATAACCATGGTACCTTGATCCACTAAGACTCATGAGCCAGGCATGGTGGTATGGGACACCATGGTCGAGTTGTCGGCCTACGCTGGGGTGACAAACCTCCCCGTAATGACCAGTGAGCACCTTAGACTCGTGAGCTGATTGTGGTGGTATGGGACACTACATTCGAGCTGTCGGCCTACTCTGATTGGTGACGAGCCCTTTGTAGTAACCTCGAGCGTATTCTGAGTCTACGTGAGACGACGACCCTTCCATAGCAACAAGAGTACAACTAGGCCTGTATTGATAAGGTGATGGGGGAGTGGTGCAACGAGTGCGAGCAACAGCCCTGACAGCCCTTGCAGCGACCTAGAAATATAACATCGTATGAGATTAATAGGAGTGATGACCCAAGACAGGATCTGTGTTGGGATTGATATAAGGGAAGTACCTTAGTTTCCCAATCCTGCTGTTTGAAAGGACTAATAATAACTCGGTAATCATATCCACATCGCACTGCATGTGCGTGGAAGATGTGGAGCACTAAGGGAAGAAGCATGTCATGGACGTAAGATGGTGTCGCATGAGGGAGTATGTCGGTGAGGGCATCCATCATGTCATTTCATACTTGCATTAACAACAGTATCTAGGAATGTCTGATTGTTTGCTTTACTATTATCGCGTGATTGATTTGATAATATGCTAATCTTTACTCTATGATTCCACTAAGTTGATCACTCACTCCCACGTTATGGGACGGTATTTGCAACACCTACCAGACTCTGTCTTAGATGCAGGTTGTGAGGCGATTCAGGAGCTGGAGCCAAACTACTTCAAGGACCAGGACGAGTTCTCGTACATGCAGTTCTTTGACGGCTTTGCATAGGTGGCCTGAATCAGCGGGATTTTGCTAGTTAGACTATCTTACGACATTTAAATTTTGGTTTGATATATGTAAATGTGACTCAGAGATGTATTCATACTTTGGAGACAGTTCGAGATTGTTTTATTTTTCATACAGTGATATATATATTCTTCAGTCTTTCGCTTGCGTTTTATCACTGGATCTGGAGTATGAATTTCAGTTTTGGTATAATCTCACTCATGTTAATGTACTAACTCAGACAACATTGAATCATAAGCATATTTGTTGCATAAGTGATGGTCTGGAACTCAGGAGTTGGGTTTCTACACGACCCCCGATTTTCAGGGCGTTACAATTAAAGTGTCATCTTCTTCTATCACTCTCAAGATTATGGTGGTTACTTTTCTACTAAAAAGACCACGACTAAAATTCTACAGTGCGACTTCTATTGGCCCACTATGTTCAGAGATACTTGCCACGCAGCAAACTCAAAAACTGTGCTCACAAAATTTAAGATCGCCGAATCTAGTGCCTACAGCCTCCGTAGTACCGCATTCTCGGCTCCCAGCGTTCATACGCCAGGTTCCGATCCTGGGATCCTACAAAGAGAATTTTTCAACATACATTTATCTCATAAGAAGCATAACTACAAGTTTACCCAAATAATAAAGGAAACATCATCATCACATATCCACTAATATAATCATTTGAATACAGTGCTGAAAGGGAAATACATATGTCAGTGATCAAAGCTCCAAAAGTCCACTGCACACTCCAAGTTCAACGCTGCTGCGACCTAACACCACCTGCATGCATCTATCATGCATAAGCTTATAGAAAGTTTAGAGGGTGGTGAAAGTGTGTGTAAGGTAAGTACAATGTATACAATAAAGCCCATAAATCATACATCATCGGGATAAGCGAAAATAATGACAAGATCATGACTCATACGATATCAGAATAAGAAAAAATATATTGGTGAGTCGCTGAGTCAAACATTATCAGAGCACGCAATACAAATCATAATGAGATAAATATCATAAGCTGTGGATGCAATGCAACATGCAGATCCTGTCAAGTCCATCTAAGCCATATAAGTGCAGAAACGCAGCAATCTAAAATGCCATATGCCATGAATAAAATGTAATATGCGATGCAAATGAAATGACCAAGATAGAGTGAAGTCGGGATGATAGTACGAAGTATCGCAGGCTCTAGGGTCCATCACAAGGGAATTCTTTCCAAACCAATCCCATACTTAAATTTGGATAATCAAACATAATGTGGTAAACTCCTGATCTCAGGTTAGTCGTGCGCCCCAACCGAAATCCTAGTTTTTGCGAAGGTACACGTAACAAATAGTTGTGCACCACCAGCCTGAGTGCATAGTAAATGGATGAATGAATGAGTATGCAACTCCTGCTCAGTAACCTGCCAGCATAGTAGCCTTCTAACCACAGGTAGCACGCCCAGGCCTAGCTTATAACCCCCTCACTCAGGCGAATAAGGCCACACCCCCTCCCAACCGACCACGACACAGTGGGAGACGCGGCCTACTAGTATTCAACACTCGGGCGCTCATGTATCCACTCAGTCTAGATGTTGGGGCATCTTGTGGCTTCGGAGGTTTAGGAACTTTTACCCATGAATATCCTAACTGCCCAGATGATCGAACAAATATTTTTGGTGTCCCATCTAACCATCCACGACATGCCTGTGGAGGCCACGACCCTGATGTCTCTAGAGCGTACAATAATCATGTCATACATATGCGAGATGCATGAGTCACACCGTCTAGTCATACAACAATCCTACGCGTACTACGCGCTCATGTGGGTAACTCCTATCAGTGAGTCCCATAAATAGTCTGTCCAATGACATATGATATGATTAGTCACTACTTATATCAAGCATACATATGATGCCTATGGGCATGAGCCATGAAATTATACTAAGCATGTTATAAGGTGTTGAACTATCCTCATAATGAAGATGGGGTTAGATGACTTACACACAACAAGTATGGGCCTATCTATGGACCCTCGGGAGAGTTATAATGTGGACATTTAACCAACATTATTATTACAATGTGGATGTCAAACCATCATTACTCCCAAGGCATGGCTCACCGTAAACATCATTACATGCATTATAGTGAAATCACACATTACATAGGTGCACATTCATCGCATTGGGCCACATATTCACCACATTGGGCCTAGTCATGCGGGCCATAAATACATCACAATGGGCCTTATTAACTGGGCGACAAATACATCACAACGGGCCTTATCAACTAGGCCACAAATACAACATAATGGGCCTCTCGCACGGGCCAAAATACATCACGATAGGCCACACTAATGGCCTTATATATATATATATATATATATATATATATATATATATATATATATATATATATATATATATATATATATATATATATATATATATATATATATATATATTGAGTTGGTCATATCACATGGGTCGCACCAGTGGGCCTCATATACATCAAGTGGACCGTGTCCACGGGTCGCATCAATGGGCCTCCTATACATCAAGTGGGTCGCATCAATGGGCCTCCTATACATTAAGTGGGCCGCATCAATGGGCCTCATATACATTAAGTGGACCGCGTCCACTAGCCACACCAATGGGCCTCCTATACATCAAGTGGGTCACATCAATGAGCCTCATATACATCAAGTGGACCGTGTCCACGGGCCGCACCAATGGGCCTCTTATACATCAAGTGGGCCCCATCAATGGGTCACGACATATGGGCTAAAAATACATCTAATGGGCCTTACTAAATGGGCTAAAAATACATCACAATGGGCCTCATCATATGGGCCAAATATATATATCAAATCAGGTCGCTTGGATCAAACACGTACATCACGTGGGGGCCACGTGGATGGACCGTGTGAACATACAACACATCTCATGGTGGGCCCTACCCGTCCTACAACAAAATAAATGGATGGCAGGGTATAGAACACATGCAACAAGGGGCTCATCGTCCCATAAAATAGATGGACAGCGTTGCTGCAAAGCACATACATCATGGTCGGCCCATACAACATCGTCCAAATGGATGGCATGTATATAAAATACATATATTGAGGTGGTCCGTAACGTTGGGCCTCGCTCATGGGACTTACATACATCAGGTGGGCCTTGCATACAGAAAGTGGACCTAAAAATGGGTAGACGGCATGGAAAGCCCATAGATCATGGTGGTCCCCACCGTTCAATGCCCTGGACGGTGTGAATATGAAGCACATATATCATGGCTGGCCCCAACACACAAGGCAATTGGGGGGTACACGTCAACTGGTTGGACAGTATAGGTGAAACATATACATCATGGTGGGTCCCATCGTCCAGTGGTGTAGACGGTGTAGTTAGAACACATACATCATTGGGTCCCACATGAGGCCCACCATAACATTTATTTGTCATCCAACTGTTCATAAGGTCACATGGACCTAGATGAAAAGGAAAATTAAATTTCATAATAATCTAAAACTTCTGTGACACCCAAAAGGGTTTCAATGGCAGCCATTCAATCCCACTGTCTCCTGTCGTGTGGGCCACATGAGTCCCACATATGGCTGATTTTTACGGTGGCCCAATGGTCCAAGGGGACCCAACAAATGCACAGTGTTGATGATCAACATACATTATGGTGGGGCTCATGGCTGGGACCGTGGGTCCTTGCCTGTCCGTTCATTAGTAACGCAGCAGGCGCTGCCTGCACACCCACTGGCAACAGCAGCGTCCTACTGCATATATTTTATTTATTTCTGAAGGTTTTTGGTAGGTGGGGTGCACATCAGAAGAATCCACCCCACCCATTAGATTCTATAGCCCATAGCAAATCCAGCAAGCCTAATATTGAGCATGTTTCGGTGTATAGAAATATCAAGGTGGATTTCAATCGTGAAAATACTATTTTCTATGCTTTGGCCCGCCAGATAGTCGGATTGGCTTCATTTTTCTATACAACACCTAAAATGATCTAGGGAAAGGGATGGATGGTGTGGATTTAATTCATACATCAAGGTGGGGCCTGCATGAGCAACCCACCCCAAGCTTTGAAACTAAACTTTTTTCTTTTGTTTGCCGTCAGTACACCATACCGTCAGTTCACACTTCACTGTGCAGCCAAGTCCAATGTCCTTGCATGCTAGACGGCTTGGGTAACACATATTTAAGGTGGGTCCCACCCATAAACAAGCTACCAGGGTGGGCCACCAAATGGCTGGATGGCTTTTGTACGACACACATCAAGGTGGGGTCCATCCAACTGGGCCACACAGCCACATCATATCACAAAAAAGAATGAAAAGAGAGGGAGAGAGAGAGAGAGAGAGAGAGAGAGAGAGACATGATGATGGAGGGACCCGGACACTATATGCCCTCCCTTCCATGATTTACAACTTACATTTAGTGGGTCCCATTACATGTGGGCCCACTGATAAAAAATCAATGGTGGAGATTACCTCTCCACCAAAACGAAAGGTCTAGATGACCTCTTTAAATCTAGAAAGTGAACATCATGATGGGGTCCATGGAGATTGGCCCCATCATGGAATGATCATGAGAATTATAATGGACCATCGGCCACATCTAAGGTCTGAAGTGAGATCCATACCATCAATCAGTAGGCCCCACCTGGCCCATCATAAAAACATGAAATCTATGCTTATGAAACACCCACCTTAGATCTCTTCTTCTTCTTCCGCCAATGCATGCTAGAGCTCGAAAGGAACAATTTCAACGGTTGAGATGAGGCTTGGATGGTAGAGAAGGGAGATAAGAAGGTGAGCTACACATGGCTTCTCTCATGGAGATAGCTTGGACGTTGAGTTGCTTGGGGTTTGCTAGAAAAATGAAGAAATGAGAGAGAGAGAGAGAGAGAGAGAGAGAGAGAGAGAGAGGGATGGGTGAGTGGTGGGTGATGGGTGTGTAATGTGTACTTGACATGTAAGGGATGGGTAGCTTTAATTTTGTGGTTGCTTAGGGATGGGATGAAAGGCAATATGTACTTGACATGAGATGTGATGGAGTACTTGACATTTGATGTGATTGATGGGATATTCTCTTGAGATTGCAATGCGTGGAATTTTTCTCGAACTGAACGTGGTCCTACATCTCCTGGCCTGGGTATCGGATCGGTGTGAAATACCTGGCGTCGGATCCACGGTGACGACGCAGTTGCAATGTTACAAGTATCGAGTCAAGCTGACTTTGAAATAAGAATATGACTAGGGGTTGCACGTAAATGCTATCTAGGCATCGCGGGTCACCGGAATTCGATTGGGAGGACTGCGGAAGCCTACAGAACAGTACAGTTTAGGATACGAGTCTTACAACTCTCCCCTCCTAATAAAAAATTCATCCTTAAAATTTAAACTACAATACCACCAATACAAAGCTCACCAAGGAAGAGAAATCCAATCATAACACAACATACCAACATAATCAAATACCTAAGAGATGGGGACAACACCCACGACTCTCACCCTCTTGCTCCCAAGATGCCTCATCAGCACTATGGTAATCCTACTGAACCTCGGATCCAAGTAAGAAATGATCGAGACTAGAACACTAAGCAGCCTCACAATCTCAACAGTAGACAGCTATATCAAAAAATCTCTAAGTTATTCACACTCGGGGATCTAACCATTCTAAGTTCTTAACAATCAGTGTGAAGGGTAGCTATCAGCAGATAATTAATGTTATCTTCAGGTATTCCTAAGTTATGCTCTAATACCAACTTCTGTCATACACCAAACTCAGAAATCGGGCTCACAAAATTTTTCATCACTGAATTCGTTACCGACAGCCTCTGTAGTACCCCCATTATCTACTCCCAGTGTCCATATGGCAGGTTCCTATCCTGAAATCCTACAAGAAAGATTTTTCAACGTACATTTATCTCATAAGAAGCATAACTGCAAGTTTACCTAAATCATAAAGGCAACATTATCATCACATATCCACTAATATAATCATTTGAATATAGTGTTGAAAGGAAAATACATATGTCAGTGATCAAAGCTCCAAAAGTTCGATGTATGATCCAAGTTCAACGCTACTGTGACCTAACGCCACCTGCATGCATCTATCGTGTATAAGCTTATAGAAAGCTTAGAGGGTAGTGAAAGTGTGTGTAAGGTAAGTGTCATGTATATAATAAAGCTTATAAATCATACATCATCGAGATAAGTGAAAATACTGACAAGATCATGAATCATACGATATCAGAGTAAGTGGAAATATACTGGTAAGTCCATGAGTCATAAAATATCAGAGTACACAATGCAGATCATAATGAGCCAAATATCATATACTGTGGATGCAATGCAATATGTAGATCGAGCCAAGTCCGTTTAAGCCATATGATAATACGAAGTATTGCAGGCTTTGGGGTCCATCACAAGGTAATTCTATCCAAAGTCCTATACCTAAATTTTGATAGTCAAACACAATGTGGTAAACTTCTGATCTCAGGTTAGTCGAGCGCCCCAACCGAAATCCTAGTCATTACGAAGGTACACGTAACAAATAGTTGTGCACCATCAGCCTGAGTGGATAGTGAATGGATGAATGAATAAGTATGCAACTCCTAATCAATAAACTGTCAGCACAAAAGCTTGTTAACCACTAGTAGATCGCCTAGTGTGGTAGCTTGCCCAGGCCTCGGCCCTGCCCACATCACACCGCCGACATCAGTGTCCGGCCACGTGCTCCCACCCACATGTGCAACAGTGATGAGGTGTCATAATATCATGTCAGTCCTCATATCAAGTCCACATATTAGTACGGTTCCTCTTTAGTAAATCAACGGGGTCTATTATACTCCACACCGACTGTCGCCTCCCTAGCCGCACAACCCAGCGAGTGGAAGAGAACTTACTATCTTCCTAGCTAGAAGTCTACCAATACCTACCCGGCTAGTCGATAACAGACCCAATTATGAGCTGGTCATGCTCAGCCTAGCTTATATCCCCCTCACTCAGGCGAATAAGGCTACACCCCCTCCCAACTCAGGCGAATAAGCCTACTAGTATTCGACACTTGAGTGCTCATGTATCTAATCAATCTAGACGTTGGGGCGTCTCTTAGCCTCGGAGGTTTAGAGACTTTCACCCATGGACATCTTAAATGCGCAGATGCTCGAACCAAACATTTTTTATGTCCCATCTAGCCATCTATGACATGCCTGTAGAGGCCACGACCCTGATATTGCTAGGGTGTACAATGATCATATCACACATATGCGAGATGCATGAGTCACACCGTCCAGTCATGCAGTAATCCTGCGCATACCGCGCGCTCATGTGGGTAACTCCTATCAGTGAGTCCCATAAATAGTCTGCCCAATGGCATATGATATGATCAGTCACTACTCATATCAAGCATACATATGATGCATATGGGGATGAGACATGAAATTATACTAAGTATGTTATAAGGTGATGAACTATCCTCACAACGAAGATGTGCTTAAATGACTTACGCACAATAAGTATGGGCCTATCCATGGGCCTTAGGGAGAGTTATAATGCGGACATTTAACCAACATTATTATTACAATGTGGACATCAAACCATCATTGCCCCCAAGGCATGACTCGTCATAAACATCATTACATGTATTATAGTGAAATCACACATTACATCGGTGCACATTCATCGCATTAGGCCACATATTCACCACATCGAGCCTAGGCATGCGGGCCACAAATACATTATAATGGGCCTTATTAACTGGGCGACAAATACATCACAACGGGCCTTATCAGCTAGGCCACAAATACAACATAATGGGCCTCTCGCACGGGCCAAAATACATCACGATAGGCCACACCAATGGGCCTTATATATATATATATATATATATATATATATATATATATATATATATATATATATATATATATATATATATATATATATATATATATATATATATATATATTGAGTCGATCATATCACATGGGTCGCACCAGTGGTCCTCATAAACATGAAGCGGACCGCATCCACGGGCTACACCAATGGGCCTCCTATACATCAAGTGGGCCGCATCAATGGGCTTCATATACATCAAGTGGACCATGTCCATGGGCCACACTAATGGGTCTCTTATACATCAAGTGGACTACATCAATGGGCCTCATATACATCAAGTGGACCGTGTCCATGGGTCACACCAATGGGCCTCCTATACATTAAGTGAGTCACATCAATGGGCCAATACACATCACAATGGGCCATGACATATGGGCTGAAAATATATCTTAATGGGCATTACCAAATGGGATGGAAATACATCACAATGGGCCTTATGATATGAGCCAAATATATATCACATCAGGCCACCTGGATCCAACACGTACATCACATGGGGGCCACGTGGATGGACAGTGTGAATATATAACACATCTCATGGTGGGCCCTACCCGTCCTACAACAAAACAAATGGATGGCTAGGTATAGAATGCATGCATCAAGGGGCCCACCATCCCACAAAACAAATGGATGGCATTACTGTAAAGCACATACATCATGGTTGGCCCATACAGCACCAACCAAATGGACGGTGTGTATATAAAATACATATATCAAGGTGGGCCGTAACGACGGGCCTCGCTCATGAGACTTACATACATCAGGTGGGCCCTACATATAGCAAGTGGACCTAAAAACAAGGTAGACGGCGTGGGAAAGCCCATAAATCATGGTGGTCCCCACCGTCCAATGGCCTGGACGGTGCGAATATAAAGCACATATATCATGGTTGGCCCCAACACATATGGCAGGTGGGGGGTCCACGTCAACTGGTTGGACAATATAGATGAAACACATACATCATGGTGGGTCCCACCCTCCAATGGTGTGGACAGTGTGGATAGAACACATACATCATTGGGTCCCATGTGGGGCCCACCATAACATTTATTTGTCATCCAACTATTCATAAGGTCACATGAACCTGGATGAAAAGGAAAAACAAATTTCATAATAATCCAAAACTTCTGTGACACCCAAAAGGGTTTTAATGGCAGGCATTTAATCCCACTATCTCCTGCCGTGTGGGCCACCTGAGTCCCACATACGGCTGATTTTTGGGGTGTCCCACTGGTCAGAGGGGACCCAACAAATGCACGGTGTTGATGATCAACACACATCATGGTGGGGCCCATGGCTGGGATCGTGGGTCCTTGCCTGTTCATTCATTAGTAGTGCAGCACGTGCTGTCTATGGGCCCTCTAACAGCTGCAGCGTCCTGCTGCATATATTTTATTTATTTATTTATTTTTGAGGGTTTTTCATAGGTGGGGCCCGCATCAACAGAATCCACCCCATCCATTAGATTCTATGGCCCATTAGATTTTATGGCCCATAACAGATCTAACAAGCCCAATATTGAGCATGTTTCGGTGTATAGAAACATCAGGGTAGATTTCAATGGTAAAAGACTATTTTCTATACTATGGCCCGCCAGGTAGTAGGATTAGCTTCATTTTTCAGCTCAACGCTTAAAATGTTCTAGGGAAAGGGATAGATGGTGTGGATTTAATTCATACATCAAGGTGGGGCCTACATGAGCATCCCACCCCAAGCTTTGAAACCAAACTTTTTTTTCATTTTTTTGTCATCAATACACCATAGCCTCAATTCACACTTCACTGTGCAGTCACGTCCAGCATCCCTGGATGTTGGACGGCTTGGGTAACACATATTTAAGGTGGGCCCCACCCATAGACATGCTACCAGGGTGGGCCACCAAATGGTTGGATGGCTTTTGTAAGACACACATCAAGGTGGGGTCCATCCGAGTGGGCCACACAGCCACCTCATATCACAAAAAAATAAAAAGAGAGGGAGAGAGAGAGAGAGAGAGAGAGAGAGAGAGAGAGAGAGAGAGAGAGAGAGACGTGATGATGGAGGGACCCCGGCCCTATGGGCCCTCCCTTCCATGATTTACAACATACATTAAGTAGGTCCCATTATATGTTGGCCCACCGATAAAAAATCAATGGTGGAGAATACCTCTCCACAAAAATGAAAGGTCTAGATGACCTGTATAAATCTAGAAAGTAACGCATGGCATTTTTCTCGAACTGAACATGGGCCCACATCTCCTGGCCTGGGTATTTGATCGGTGCGAAATATGTAACGTCACGATGACGTTGTTACAATGGTATAAGAGGACCGCAGAAATACGGGATATGACTAGGGGTTGTGCGTAAATTTTATTTAGGGGTCGCAGGTCACCGAAATTCAATAAAGAGGACCACGGAAGCCTATGTAACAGTACAGGTTAGGATACGGGTCTTCAATACTCATGATTTTTACAAAGCTTGTGAGCATTGTCAGGTCAAAATATGATGCCTCTGAACCCCATTCTGATCATTGAAGTGTTTGATTGTCGAGGCATCGATTTCATGGGACCATTCCCTCAATCCTTGGGAATGTATACATACTTCTAGTAGTAGACTATGTCACTAAATGGATCGAAGGGATCCCGTGCCAAAATAATGACCATTAAATAGTCATTAAATTCTTAAAAGAAAACATCCTTTCTTGACTCGAAACGCCTCGGGCCATCATTAGTGATGGTGGTTCACAATTCTGTAATAAGCCATTTGCAAACTTAATGAAGAAATATGGTATCTCTCATAAGGTGAGCACTCCATACCACCCACAGACAAGTAGGCAAGTTGAGATTTTTGACAAGGAAATTAAAAATATTTTGAAAAAAATGGTTTATCCTAACTAAAAGGATTGGTCAATTCGATTGACCGATGCTTTATGGGCTTACCATAAAACCTTTAAAACTCTCATTAGAATGTCTCCCTTTAGACTTATCTATGAGAAAGCTTTCCAGTTACCTATGAAGTTGGAACATAAAGTCTATTGGGATGTTAAGAATTTGAACTTCAACTTGGACGACATTGGCTCACTACGCAAATTACAATTGAATGAACTCGAGAAAATCTAGAATGATGCATACGATAACTCAAGAATTTATAAGGATAAGATGAAGGTGTTTCATGATAGGAACATCCTTCGAAAATCATTCTTGTCTGGCCAAAAAGTCCTTTTGTGAAATTCTTGATTACATCTTTTTTCAGGTAAACTCTGATCACGTTGGAGCCCTTTCATTGTTACTTATGTCTATCCTTATAGGCCCATTGAGATAATAAATTTGAATAATGGCAATGCTTTCAAAAGTAAATGGATATCGATTAAAGTCATTTGTTGAGAAAATTGATTTAAAGGACATGTCCATGCCTCTAACTGATCCCATATACCAGGATTGATCTCCTAGTATGATAGTGGTATAGTTACATTTATTTCTTTCATGAGACTTAGGACTAGGATAGTTTTCTTCCAGTTTGTTTCATTTTATTTTGTGCATTTCATGCTGAGATTCGTAGAAACGCTTCATATTCCTCCTCTAGGTACTATCTTTCCATCACTACGCCCTTTCTTTTTATTGTCTCATGTGCATTACATGTTTATTTCTTTTACATTGAGGACAATGTAGATTTTAGGTTGGGGGGGGGGGGGGGGGTTGATTAAGTAAAATAATCAGTATTTTGTTTAGTTTTAAGAAGAAATTGTGAATTTTTTTTATTTTTCAAACTAAAACGTGTTTAGAATTAATAGTTTGTGTAATTAAGAATGCCTTGAGTATGATAATAAGATGATGATTGAATCTTAAATTGTTAAAGTTTGATCACCCACGTAAACTATCACCTAAGGTTCTTGAATTCAAATGATTAAGAAGGAAATTTGTATATCATGTTAATCTAAATCGAAAAACATGTTCAAGTTACTTCCTTAAGATATGCTAGGATTTTAAATTGGTAGCATGTGAATCATTGATAGACATTGAGAATTGAGTCTGGAGAATTTTATCCACCTTAAAAGATGAGAAACCAGTTAAAAAATAGGAGATCGATAAAAAGGCCATGGATGATGAAAAGAATGAAAAATGACAACACCTCTAAGGAGAATGAACAAGCTCTCTAAAAAGGATGTAACATCTGAAAAGAACGATTAGGAGTAACCATTGATATCAATAACTGGAAAAAGAATGAAAAGGGAGATATGTTCAGTACTTGAGTTTTTGACTAATTGTGATGTGATGAACATGACTAACATTATGAACTGATAGTGTCTTCATGGGAAGTAAGTTGATATTTACCAAGAACATTTGAAAATTTTGATACATGAATTTATTATTTTAAAACTGATAAAGAACTTATTTGATTGTTTGCTTATGCGATTCAGCTGATTCTACTCATTCATACTTGATTGCACAAAAGATTGTTTCCTGAATAAGGTCTTGAGTTTTGAAGATGGAAGATTATTTTACTCATATTTTGCTCAGGACTAGTAAAATTCTAATTGGGGAGTGTGTCGAGTGTCAAATATTGCATATTTTTTCCCATTTATATCTTGGTTTTATGAACATGATAATGTTTAATGGTGTATTTTATACGTGTTTGTGTTACAAGGTGATTTTAAAAACTTAGATTGAAAAGAATGTTAAAAGCATGGATTTAATGTTCAAGAATTTCCAAGGCATAGAATGGATCTTTGGAGACTAATATTGAAGATTTCAAGACCCTAAGATCCAAGAAAACCAATTGGAGAAGGAATGAAGTCGAAAGAACTAAGTGTTGTAATTCACTTCATTCGTCTGTGTCATCGACCACTGTTGGATGAGATCAAAGACATGGTTTAATGACATTCAACACAGCTCATTGACATCGAATTTTTACATGAAAATCAAGTTGGTCACTAGAATATTGGGTGTCATTCTCGATTACTCAAAGACTCTCTCAATGACATCGAGGAGTTGTTTGATGACATCAAACAAATCTCAATGACATCAAATTTCTGAAGAATTACGAAGCAACTAGGCAGACTGTTTTGGACACTTTTTCGATTACTCAAAGACCTATTTGATGACTCGAAAATATGTTCGAGGACATCGAAGGAAGGTTCGATGATACAGAGACTTATGTAGTGTGAAAGGAGAAAAGGCATGACTTCCGACTTCAAACCCCTTTGATGACATTGAAGGCCATTCGATGACATCAAAGGCATTACATAAAGTTACGCATATTATGTAAATTTGATACGATCTTATGATTTTGCATAAATAAGCATATAAATATGGGTTTCCTAAGTCTTTTTAAGATATCTAGTGTTTGGAGGAGCAGAGCAAAGGGGTGGAGCCCTCATCCAAGAGTTTCTTCTTCTCTTCTTCTTAGTTTTTAATGATTTCTTTGAAGATTGTTGTAACACCCCAAATTTTTGCCTACCTGGAATTAGACATCATTAGGCAATGGGTCAACCATAACACTTTGGTAACCACTCAGAACCTAATTCCAAAGCTAAATAAATCATTTAGAACCAAATTCTTTAGAAATTTAATGTGTTTTAACTAGCGCTAAGCTAGATTACCTGTGAAATAAGCACCAACCACTTTAAATATGATCTGTAAGACCCAAAACCTCTAGAATTGTTACCGCTACGTTACCCTAAAATCTAGGACCCAACTCTAAGCCCAGTTGGCCTCGAGATAATTTGGAAACTTTGTAATGGATTCTGAACGCGCGTCGTGAGTTCTATAGCAATGAACTTAGACCATTATGACCTCGTAGTTGGACTTGACTACCACCCCAGAAATCAAGCCCAACTGATGTTCTAAGGCTATTTCATTGAGCCTGGAGTAAGGAGTGTGAGAAAGAGTGAAATTCTTTATAAATTAAATGTGATTTAAATAAATCTGACACGTGTCTCTTGCGGGTTAAGTATAAGCATTCAGACTGTTAGAATCTGACCCAAATACACCCTCAGATCAGGGAACATTTCTCACTCAGGTCAGTGTACTTGGAATCCTCGATCAAGTCTCAGTGACCGCTGAACTGAAACTGGCCACGTGCGATCTGGAAACCCTATCGAACTGAAAACGTAATGTGATCAGGATCCAGCATCCACAAGCTTAAGCCCGACCGCATTTAGTAACAGGACCTCTAAAAGTGCTCCGTTGAGACAGAACAGTCCGTATTTGGACATAACCTAAGTATACCTTGACTTAAAGTCTGTTTTGGTTAAGTTTGGGCTTATAAAAGGGCCTTAAACCCTTAGCTTTCTAACTCATACGAATTTGGGGAAAACCCTAGGAGAGAGGAGAGAAAAGAGAGAGAAAGTGAGAGAGAGTTGGAGTTTCTCCCAGGGATTCTTCCCTGCTGCTCCACGTGCCAAAGCCATTCGTCTGCATCGTTATTCTGGTGATTCTAATTTCATTCTAGGTAAGAAAATCCTAACCCTAACCTATTTTAAGGCTCCTATGGGTACAAGTAGCTAAGTAGCTGACTCACCTTGTGTTGTAGGTTGCCAATCAATCGTTGACGACGACATAGAGTTCCTATTCGATTCATTACGCTCCTACGGCGTAAGGTGCGAATTTTAGACGCTTAGATTACTTGTTTTCAAAGATTTTAATGCCCTTTAATGGTAGATTGCTGATAAGGATACTGTTTGACATGTAGAACATGCTGTCTGTTTTTCATTTCGAATACGTACGAAGAATATGAGATTTAGGGTATTTTAGGTATTTGTAGGAAATATTGTATACGTATGTATTTTGCTGATATGATTGCCATGAGTATTTGTCATGTACCTATGCTAGTTATGCGTGTATGATCTGTTTGGCGAAGAGATTCGCCCTAATGTACATTTTGGCCGACATATGCTATGTAGACTATGTGTTTGTAAAAATGTTTGTATAAGTAAGTATTGCGTAAATGAGGTTGTAGATTAATATTGAGTTAGGATTCTCAACAAATTTGATGATGCACATGATTTCCTCCATGCTTGTTGTATTTGAATTGATTACCTTATGTGTGAAATACTCGTGTATGGTTAACTGCTTATGATGTACGTTATAACATGCTGATAACATGCTGGAATTACTTGTATTTCAATTTTGTCTCTCTCATGTGATTATAGATTTAGATTTTAAGTGTTTGGGGCTATACTCTAGTCCAGGCAGTCGGTAACAGATTTGAATTCGTGGTTGGATTCTACTCGCCATGAAGGATGTGTATGACGAACCCGAGTCGTACTAGAGTTGTCGGCAGTGGTTAGGCCACACGAAGTGCTTGTGCACTTCATGCCGGTCGATTCAACATGCGCTTGCGCTAGTCGGACTCATAAAGTAACCCGATTGACCATTGTATGTTCACCTTGTATTCATCATAACTGCTTGAACCTAGGGTACTGAACTTACCAGTGATAACCCTGATAACCGTGGTACCTTGATCCACTAAGACTCATGAGCCGGGCATGGTGGTATGGGACACCGTGGTCGAGCTGTCGGCCTACGCTTGGGCCACAAACCTCCCCGTAGTGACCAGTGAGCAACCCAGAATTGTGAGCAGATTATGGTGGTATGGGACACTATATTCTTGCTGTCGGCCTACACTGATAAGGTGATGGGGGAGCGGTGCAACGAGTGCGAGCAACAGTCCTGGCAGCCCTTTGTAGTGACCTCGAGCGTACTCTGAGTTTACGTGAGGTGACGACCCTTCCGTAACAACAAGAGTACAACTAGGCCTGTATTGATAAGGTGATGGGGGAGTGGAGCAACGAGTGCGTGCAACAGCCCTGGCAGCCCTTGCGGCGACCTAGAAATATATCATCGTATGAGACTACTAGGAGTGACGACCCTAGATAGGATCCTTGTTGGGAATGATATAAGGGAAGTACCTTAGTTTTCCAATCCTGCTGTATGAAAAAGACTAATAACAACTCGGTAATCATATTCATATCGTACTGCATGTGCCTAGAAGATGTGGAGCACTGAGGGAAGAAAGTATGCCGCGGACGTAAGATGGTGTCGCATGAGGGAGTATGTCGGTGAGGGCATCCATCATGTCATTTCATTCTTGCATTAATCACAGTGTTTAGAAATGTTTGATTGCTTGCTTTACCATTATCGCTTGATTGATTTGATAACATGTTAACCTTTGCTCTATGATTCCACTGAGTTAGCTACTCACTCCCACGTTACGGGACGGTGTTCTGGACACCCACCATTCTCTATTTTAGTTTCAGATGATGGCGATGCTTGCGAAGCAGAGCCGGACTTGATGATGATGAGGAGAATCCCTCTTATATGCAGGTTCTGATTTACGAGGTTACAGGGTTACTGATTAGATGTCAATACACTTGGTATTTTTCCTTTTATTTACGCACTCATGTATATTCTTTTTGATCATTTTTGGAGTATACATGTATATGTTTAACCTGGTAACATGTTCACACTCTAGAGACTTACAATCAGTTCATATATTTTATATATCTATCACATTCTTCCGCTTGCTAATTTAACTGTCTCTGGAGTATGATATGTTGTTTTGGCTTAGTCTCAATCTTGTTTAATGTCATTCTACAGACAACATGCATTCATCATTATCTATGTTGTATAAGTGATGTTCTGAAACTCGGGAGTGGAGTTTTATGCTCGACCCCCGATTTTCAGGGCGTTACAATTTTAGATCCAATCATGTCTATGGTTGGCCAATGAAGATAGTATTAGAATGTTTTTCTTACTTAGTTCATGTCCTTGTTGAACTTCATTGATTCTAATTTGATATTTAAGGAATACATTTAGTTTTTAATGGTTTATTGTGACTCAAATTACATGTAACACCCTGAATTTTTGCCAACCTGGGGTTAGACGTCCTTAGGCAATGGGTCAACTATAACACCTTAGTAACCTCTCAGAACCCAATTCCAAAGCCAAAGAAATCATTTAGAACCTAATTCTTTATAAATTCAACATGAATTACCCAGCGTTACACTAGATTTCCTGCAAAATTAGTACCAACCACTTTAAATATGATCTGTAAGATCCAAAACCTATAGAATCATTGACGCTACCTTACCCTGAAATCTAGGATCAAACTCTAAACTCGGTTGCTCTCGGGAGCACTTTAAAACTTTGTATTGGATCTACACCGCACGTCGAAAGTCTGATAGCGATAATCTTAGACAATTACGACCGCCTAGTTGGACTTGACAATCATTTCCAAAATCAAGCCCAACTGATGTTCTGAGGCTATTTCATTGAGCCTGGAGCAAGGAGTGTGAGAAAGAGTGAAATTCTTTATAAATTAAATGTGATTTAAATAAATCTAACATGTTTCACTTGCGGGTTAAGTATAAGCATTCAGACCATCAGAATCTGACCCAAATACACCCTCGGATCAGGGAACATTTTCCACTCATGTCAGTATACTTAGAATCCTCGATCGAGTCTCAGTGACCGTTGAACTGAAACTGGTCCACCACGTGTGATCTGGGAACACTATCGGAACGAAAACTTAATGTGATCAGGATCCAATATCCATGAGCTTAAGTCCGACCGCATTTGGTCAAGGGACCTCCAGAAATGCTCTTTTGGATCAGGAAAGACCCGATTTGGCTATAACCCAAGTATACGTTGACTTAAAGTCTGTTTTGGTTATGTTTGGGCTTATAAAAGGGCCTTAAACCCTTAGCTTTCTAACCCATACGAATTTGGGAAAAAC
Organism: Magnolia kwangsiensis; assembly: GCA_037074715.1. NCBI lineage: Eukaryota > Viridiplantae > Streptophyta > Magnoliopsida > Magnoliales > Magnoliaceae > Magnolia > Magnolia kwangsiensis. Next base: position 80,860,470 of record CM073578.1, read on the forward strand.
CCTAGAAGAGAAGAGAGAAAAGAGAGAAAGTGAGAGAGAAGATGGTGATTCTCCCAGGGATTCTTCTCTGCTGCTCCACGTGCCAAAGCCACCCACCTACATCGTTATTTCGGCGATTCTGATTTCGTTTTAGGTAAGAAAGCCCTAACCCTAACCTGATTTGAAGCTTAGACTAGTTGTAGAAGAGTTCTAACTAACCTGTTTCTTAACATATGTAGCGTATCTGTCATTGGTGAAGACACATCGTCTGAATCCTAATGAATACGCATTTCTGGTTTAAGGTGCGGATTTTATATGCTTAGATTACTCGTTTTCAAAGCTTTCAATGCCGTTTAATGGTAGATTGCTGATAAGGATGCTGTTTGACATGTAGAACATGCTGTCCATTTTTTATTTTGAATACGTAAGAAGAATATGAGATTTAGGGTATTTTAGGTATTTATAGGAAATACTGTATACGTACATATTTTGCTGATATGATTGCCTAGAGTATTTACCATGTACCTATACTAGTTATACGTGTATGATCTGTTTGGCGAAGAGATTCGCCCTAATGCACATATTGGCCGACATATGCTATGTAGACTAATGTGTGTAGACTAAGTGTTTGTTGAAATGCCTAAATCAATATGATTTATACCTGCCATATGTTTTGAATGTAAGCAACATGATTGTTGTGTATTATACATCTCCTTGATATAAAGATCTGTCATATTATATGTTGAAATCAACACACGTCAAGTACGTTGGAGTTGTGTAGTCTAAGTGTTTGTATAAATGTATGTATTAGTAAGTATTGAGTAAATGGTGTTGTAGATTAGCATTGTGATTGGATTCTCAACTAATTTATTGATGTACATGAATTCCTCCATGTTTGTTGTATTGAATTGATTACCTTATGTGTGAAGTACTCGTGTATGGTTAACTGCTTTTAATGTATGTAATAACATGCTGATAACATGCTGGAATTACTCGTATTTCAATTCTATCTCTCATATGATTATTGATTTAGATTACAAGTGTTTGGGGCTATACTCTAGTCCAGGCAGTTGGTAACAGATTAGAATTCGTGGTTGGATTCTATTCGCCATGGTGGATATGTATGATGAACCCGAGTCGTACTAGAGTCGTCGGCAGTGGTTAGGCCACACGAAGTGCTTGTGCACTTCATGTCGGTCGATTCAATGTGCGCTCGTGCTAGTTAGACTCATCAAGTAACCCGACTGACCATTGTATGTTCACCGTATATTCGTCATAACTACTTGAACCTAGGGTACTGAACTTACAAATGATAATCCTAATAACCGTGGTACCTTGATCCACTAAGACTCATGAGCCGGGCATGGTGGTATGGAACACCATGGTCAAGCTGTCGGCCTACGCTGAGGCCACAAACCTCCCTGTAGTGACCAGTGAGCAACCCAGACTCATGAGCAGATTATGGTGGTATGGGACACTATATTCTTGCTGTCGGCCTACACTGATAAGGTGATGGGGGAGCGGTGCAACGAGTACGAGCAACATCCCTGACAGCCCTTTGTAGTAACCTCGAGCGTACTCTGAGTCTACGTGAGGCGACGACTCTTCCGTAGCAACAAGAGTACAACTAGGCATGTATTGATAAGGTGATGGGGGAGTGGAGCAACGAGTGTGTGCAACAGCCCTGGCAGCCCTTGCAGCGACCTAGAAATATATCATCGTATGAGACTACTAGGAGTGACGATCCTAGACAGGATCCTTATTGGGAATGATTTAAGGGAGGTACCCTAGTTTCCTAATCCTGCTGTATGAAAAGGACTAATAACAACTCGGTAATCATATTCATATCGCACTGCATGTGCCTGGAAGATGTGGAGTACTGAGGGAAGAAAGCATGCCGTGGACGTAAGATGGTGTCGCATGAGAGAGTATGTCGGTGAGGGCATCCATCATGTCATTTCATTCTTGCATCAACCACAGTCTTTAGGAATGTTTGATTGCTTGCTTTACCATTATCGCCTGATTGATTTAATAACATGTTAACCTTTGCTCTATGATTCCACTGAGTTAGCTACTCACTCCCACATTACGGGATGATGTTCCGGACACCCACCAGTCCCCATTTTAGTTTCAGATAATGGGGATGCTTGCGAAGCAGAGCCGGACTTGATGACGATGAGGAGGATCCCTCCTATATGCAGGTTCTGATCAACGGGATTACAGGGAGGTTGATTAGACGCCATGACACTTGTCATTTTATATTTTTGAAGCACTCGTGTATATTCTTTTCTTTCTATTTTGGAGTATACATGTATTTGGTTAACCTAGTAACATGTTCACACTCTGGAGACTTACAATCATTTATATAATTTATATATCTATCACATTCTTTCGCTTGCTAATTTAACTATCTCTGGAGTATGATATGCTATTTTGGCTTAATCCACCTCATGTTTTATGTACTATTACCACCGACATTCATCCATCATTGAAAATATTACATAAGTGATGTTCTGAAACTCGGGAGTTGGGTTTCTACCCGACCTCCGATTTTCAGGGCGTTACAGATGGTATCAGAGCATGATTTGGATTAAACTGGACTTGGGTTATGGTAACACAATGAATACTGACGCACTCTGACTTAGGAAGGGAGCGATGGAAACTTAGAAACCACATTAGAATCCTAAATTTTACCGATAGGTGAGACTATACGATAATTTAGCCCATAACGTATCTTCAGTCGCGTGAAGTGACCTAAGTCGCTTCTAGGTCGTTAGTCGACGGGTTTGAGATGTTCCCTGAAGAATTCCAAACCCAAAAATGGATATCCTTGGGTTGTGGGCCAACCACAACCCTTACACTCAATCTCAAGGCCTAAAATCCCTTTTTATCCAATTCCTTCAAAATCTCTCCTTCCACCACCCCATTCTTCAACTTTTTCTAAGTCCTTTCATACTAGACATAACTCTTAATGTATAAATGATGGAGAATCATACTTAAACAAAAATCTACTATAAATAGTAAATATATGTGTAGATTGGACTTTTGACCATTCCAATTATGGAATCTCGTGGAATAAATAGGTTATTTGGATAGATTAGCGTCTCCTACCTCAAAATAATATGCTATACACTGCATAAACTCATTCTAGTTTACAAATTGGCCCCGAAAATGCCTCAAATGGAGTCGGGGGCTAAACAATCAACTTACAGGGGGACCCAGGGTGGGCCCCATACTTTTTTGGGGCCTAAGGGATAGGGGAACCTCGCCCGAATGGCGAGACCTCACCAAATCCACCAGTGGTCGGCGAGGCCTCGCCGTACAGCGGGCTCGACCGGGCGAGCCGGTCAGGCCAATGGAGTTTGGGGGTTAGGGTGACCCCATGATGTGTGGGCCATCCCTTAAAACCTCCCCAAACACGCCCCTCCTTCACAAAGTGACCCCTCAAGCTCTCCTTTCTCTCCGAAACGTCTGATTTTTTTGATAAAAACCACCCCTCCAATCACTTCCTCTTTCATTTTCGTGCACCACTATCCCTACCCATTCAAAACCCATCTCCATTGCTGGCTATCCTCTCCATTCTCCCTCATTTGAGCTCTTAAGCTCTCATTTTAGCCTCAAACTCATGAAAACCTACTTACCCATCCCATTTCTCCATCTTCTTCGCTTGAGGAGTAGTGAGAATACATGGCCGATAGAGCTCTAATGGGCAACAGACAGTATTAAACTAGACAGTATTAAAGAAGGTAAGTCGGGACCGTGGTAGAAGTCCTTTGGTAGAATAAGGTATCTATGTCGTTGTCCTGTAGATTGTTTGATTACCATTTTAAGGATTTTTGTGTTTTGTTGTTGTTGGGTCTAGTGATGTCATAGGTAGAAGATGTGTTTGTGTTTAGTGGTTTGGGCTTAGCATAGCCGAATGCGTTCCTGTCATAATTCATGTGGAACTTTATTCCATGTGTTGTGATAAATTTTGTTAAATGAAGTGCATGCCGTTTTGTTCACTGTAAGGTATTGTCCCTAGATTGGGTGTATCCTATGGTTTCCACTACCATGTTTGGAATGTATACGATTAAAAGTGAATCCCGGGATTTAGCCTACAAAATTAATTTTTATCCCACCCCACCCTCCTACCAAGCATGCCACACCCAATCCCGACATGGGATTAGTAATGTGGTCCCATTTAACACAACTTGAGATCATTGGCCACCTATACCCTTGCAGTTTTGGACTTAGAATGGTACTCCTAAATTTTGAAAGATCTGACGATATAGGGAATCCAATTTCCATTAGATAATCTTGACTCTAAGCGATAGAACAATCTCCTGTAGTAGCAATGGTATGAAACCATCTAGCGTATAAGCTTAGGATTTGGATTACAGCTAATGAGTTACAGACTAATCTACTAGTTATATTAAGTAGTGTAAAACCTGTATATGCTAAGGAACAGTAGGTTAGATTTGATTGGAGTAGAAGCTCATTCCTTCGATAGATTCCCTTAATACTTATAGACTTCTATTATAACCCTTAGGAAAGTTATTTTAACTTAGAACCATTCACTCTCAGGGAAAACTTATAAATCCCTTAGATTGAACTTAGAATAAACCAGTATGCCCCTTAGAATTCTCCTTAGAATTGCCTCCCCAAGGGCTTATTGCATTCGGGAACACAGAGAAAATGAACTGTATATATTGAATCGACTTCTTAATCCTAGTAGTTACCAATGAATCCAATGCTCTGATCAAGCAGAAGATCGGCATCGACTCTGATTAAGAAAAGATACGGCAAATTTTTTATCCTAGCTAGACAGAAAGTCTATGTATCTGGCTCAGACCCACTACATAACTTTTCTTTCGTGTTGGCCTGACTACCTACAACTAAAAGTTATCACTTTGTCTTTGGAAAATGGTGAGGACTTACAGCCAGTAGAGAATTAGACATCTTGCCACAAACTCACATCCGTCCTTGAAATCAACCACAACACCCATCATTTCAGCCCCTTTCAATAATCATAGGTACCAATGTTATAGAATGCATCATTAACAAAGGAAGACCAATGTAGTGAGAGGTTGTTTCCCATTTCATGTCAAGGATAGGTCCTAAGTTACATCTCGTTCCGATATACGGATCGAGACATAGATTCTTGAGCCTTAAGTAGAACTAAGTTTTAAGGGGGGCAGAACATATTGAGCCCAATCTTGTTAAGATTAGCTAATGCAAGCGGAAGCGTGGTTAGTCTCTTCTCCACTGGCCTAGGATCGAAGAAGTTGATTTAGGTTATACGTAAGGTTAGGTCATTAAATAGGATTTGAACCTTCCTTAGAATGTCAATACGAAAGTCTCTCTAGGTACTCATTACCCTTAGCCAATTTCAGGGATGAAATTTTATTTTAAGGAGGGTAGATTGTAACACCCCAGATTTTTGCCAACCTGGGGTTAGACGTCCTTAGGCAATGGGTCAACCATAACACCTTGGTAACCTCTCAGAACCCAATTCCAAAGCCAAAGAAATCATTTAGAACCTAATTCTTTAGAAATTTAACGTGAATTAGCCAACGCTACATTAGATTTCCTGCAAAATTAGCACCAACCACTTTAAATATGATCTGTAAGACCCAAAACCTATAGAATCATTGATGCTACCTTACCCTAAAATCTAGGATCAAACTCTAAACCCGGTTGCTCTCGGGAGCACTTTGAAACTTTGTATTGGATCTATACCGCACGTCGAAAGTCTGATAGCGATAATCTTAGACAATTACGACCGCCTAGTTTGACTTGACAATCGTTTCCAAAATCAAGCCTAACTGATGTTCTGAGGCTATTTCATTAAGCCTGGAGCAAGGAGTGTGAGAAAGAGTGAAATTCTTTATAAATTAAATGTGATTTAAATAAATCTGGCACATTTCGCTTGCGGGTTAAGTATAAACATTCAGACCGTCGGAATCTGACCCAAATACACCCTCAGATCAGGAAACATGTAACACCCCAGATTTTTGCCAACCTGGGATTAGAAGTCCTTAGGAAATGGGCCAACCATAACACCTTAGTAACCTCTCAGAACCCAATTCCAAAGCCAAAGAAATCATGTAGAACCAAATTCTTTAGAATTTAATGAGAATTAGCCAGTGCTATGGTAGATTACCTATGAAATAAGCACCAAGCACTTTAAATATAATTTGTAAGACCCAAAACCTCTAGCATCGTTGACGCTATGTTACCCTAAAATCCAGGATCAAACTCTAAACCGGTTTGTTCTCAGGAACCCTTTGAAACTTCGTATATGATTTAGACCGCGCGTCAAAAGTCCGATATCTACAATGTTAGACCGTTACGACCGCTTGGCTGGACTTGACAATCGTTTCGAAAATCAAGCCCAACCGATATTCTGAGGCTATTTCATTGAGCCTGGACTGAAGAGAGTGAGAAATGGCTAAAGGTTTAGGAAATTAATTCCAAATCTGGCACGTGTCGTTACGCGTTATTATTAAGCATTCTAACCGTCAGAATTCAGCCAAATTTCACCCTCGGATCAGGAAAAATTTCTCTTTCATGTCATGAGACTTGTAGACTTAATTTAGGTACGATGACCGCTGAACTGAAACTGGACCGCCACGTGTGATCTACGAACTCTACCGGTCTAAAAACTTCGTGTGAGCAAGATCCAGTGACCATGAGCTTAAGTCTGACCGCGTTCGGACAGGGGACCTCCTGAAACGCTCTTTTGGATCGAAAAAGTTTCAATTTGGTTATGACCCAAGTATACTTTGTTTTCAAGTCTATTTAGTTATGTTTTAGCCTATATAAGGGCTTTAAAACCTCTCACAACCCTCCCATCCGAATTTGTAACAAACCCTAGATAGAGAGAGAGAGAGAGATAAAGTGAGAGAAAGTGAGAGACTTGTGGGAGAGATTTCCCTCCACTTACACCAGCTTTTGCACATACCGAAGCAAGGCGTTCAAATCACTTTCCCAGTGATTTCCAACGCACTCTTAGGTAAGAAAACCCTAACTACTTGCTGTTTTAGGGATTTCTTCGATTCATTATCAAAATAGCTTATGTATCTTGTGCATTAGGTCGCATTTACTCCGGTGACGAAGCGTATACATCCTATTCGAACTGATACGTGTCTAGGGAAAAAAGTGCTGATTTTAGACGCTTTGATTGACTGATTTCAAAGCTTTCAATGTCGTTTAATAGTAGATTATCGAAGGAAACGCCGTTTGACATGTAGAACATACTGTCCGTTTTCCATTTCGTATACGTATGGAAAATATGAGATTTAGGGCATTTTAGTCATTTGTAGGAAATACTGTTTACATCCACATTTTGCTGAAATGTTTGCCATGGTTATTTGTCATGTTAGGATATTAGGAATGCATGCATGATCTGTTTGGCGAAGAGATTCGCCCAAATGCACACTTTGAGTCGACATACGCTATGTAGACTAAAGTGTGTAGGCTAAGTGTTTGTATAAATGTTTGTATTAGTATGTATTAAGTAGATGGTGTTGTGAATGAGTTTTGAGATTGAATTCTCAAGTAATATGCTGATGTAAATGATTTCCATCATGTTGGCTATATGTATTGATTTCATTATATATATGAAATGCATGTGTTGGATGATTTGCTTAAGTTGTATGTTATGACATGTGTCAACATGCTTACATTATTGTATTTCATTTCTGTTACTCTCATATGATTAATGATGTTGATATTCAAGTGTTTGGGGCTATACATTAGTCCTGACAGTCGGTAATGGATTGAATTCGTGGTTGGCTTCTATTTGCCACGAAGGACGCGTCGATGAACGCGAGTCATGTTTTGGGTTGGCGGCAGTGGTTAGGCCACATGAAGTGTTTTATGCACTTCATGTCGCTTAGCTTGAGATGCGCTCGTACTAATCGAACCCGTCAAGTAACGCGACCGGCCATTGTATGTTCACCATGTATGAGTCATAACTACTTGAACCTAGGGTACTGACCTTACCATTGAAAACTCTGTTAACCATGGTACCTTGATCCATAAAGACTCATGAGCCGGGCATGGTGGTATGGGACACCGTGGTCGAGCTGTTGGCCTACGTTGGGGCCACAAACCTCCCCGTAGTGACCAGTGAGCACCTTACTCTGAGCAGATTATGGTGGTATGAGACACTATATTCTTATAGTCGGCCTACACTGATTGGTGACGAGCCCTTTGTAGTGACCTTGAGTTTATCCTGACACCGCATGGGGGCGACGAGTCCTGATGTAGTCTTAAGGATATGAATAGGCCTGTATTGATAAGGTGATGGGGGAGAGGTGCAACGAGTACGAGCAACAACCCTGACAACCCTTGCAGCGATCTACAAATATAACTTCGTATGAGATTACTAGGAGTGACAACCCTAAACAGGATCTGTGTTGGGATTGATATAAGCAAGGTACCTTAGTTTCCCAATCCTGCTGTATGAAAAGGACTAATAACTACTCGGTAATCATTATCCATATCGCACTGCATGTGCCTGGAAGATGTGGAGCACTGCGGGAAGAAAGCATGCCGCGGACGCATATGGTGCCGCATGAGCGAGTATGTCGGTGAGGGCATCCATCATGTCATTTCATGCATGCATTAACAACAGTATCTAGGAATGTTTGATTGTTTGCTTTACTATTATCGCGTGATTGATTTGATAACATGTTAATCTTTGCTCTAAGATTTCACTGAGTTGATTACTCATTCCCACATTACGGGATGGTGTTTCGGACACCCACCAATCCCTATTTTAGTTTCAGATGATGGTGCTGCTTGTGAAGCAGAGCCGGACTTGATGATGATAAGGAGGATCCCTCCTTTATGCGTGTTCTGATCAACGGGATTACAGGGAGGTTGATTAGACGCCTTGACACTTGTCATTTTATATTTTTGGAGCACTCATGTATATTCTTTTCTTTCCATTTTTAGAGTATACATGTATTTAATTAACCTAGTAACATGTTCACACTCTGGAGATTTACAATTAATTATATATTTTATGTATTCATCATAGTCTTCCGCTTGTTAAATTAACTATCTCTGGAGTATGATATGTTGTTTTGGCTTGATCCACCTCATGTTTTATGTACTATTACTGCCGACATTCATCCATCATTGAAAATATTGCATAAGTGATGTTCTGGAACTCTGGAGTTGGGTTTCTACCCAACCCCCGATTTTCTGGATGTTACAGAACATTTCTTACTCAGGTCAGTATACTTGGAATCCTCGATCGAGTCTCAGTGACCGCTAAACTGAAACTGGTCCGCCACGTGCGATCTGGGAACACTATCGAAACGAAAACTTAATGTGATCAGGATCCAATATCCATGAGCTTAAGTCTGACCGCATTTGGTCAGGGGACCTCCAGAATTGCTCTTTTGGATCGGGAAAGACCCGATTTGGCTATAACCCAAGTATACCTTAACTTAAAGTCTATTTTGGTTATGTTTGGGCTTATAAAAGGGCCTTAAACCCTTAGCTTTCTAACCCATACAAATTTGAAGAAAACCCTAGGAGAGGAGAGAAAAGAGAGAGAAAGTGAGAGAGAAGTTGGTGATTCTCCTAGGGATTCTTCCCTGCTGCTCCACGTGCCAAAGCCACCCACCTGCATCGTTATTCCGGCGATTCTGGTTTCGTTCTAGGTAAGAAAACCCTAACCCTAACCTGATTTGAAGCTTAGACTAGCTGTAGAAGAGTTCTAGCTAACCTGTTTCTTACCATAGGTAGCATATCTGTCGTTGGCGAAGACACATCGTCTGAATCCTAATGAATACGCATTTCTGGTTTAAGGTGTGGATTTTAGATGCTTAGATTACCCATTTTCAAAGCTTTCAATGCCGTTTAATGGTAGATTGCTGATAAGGATGCTGTTTGACATGTAGAACATGATGTCCGTTTTTCATTTCGACTACGTACGAAGAATATGAGATTTAGGATATTTTAGGTATTTGTAGGAAATATTGTATACGTACGTATTTTGCTGATATGATTGCCATGAGTATTTACCGTGTACCTATACTAGTTATACGTGTATGATCTGTTTGGCGAAGAGATTCATCCTAATGCACATATTGGCCGACATATGCTATGTAGACTAATGTGTGTTGACTAAGTGTTCGTTGAAATGCCTAAATCAATATGATTTATGCCTATCATATGTTTTGAATGTAAGCAACATGATTGTTGTGTATTAGACATCTCCATGTTTGTTGTATTGAATTGATTACCTTATGTGTGAAATACTCATGTATGGTTAACTGTTTTTGATGTATGTTCTAATATACTGATAACATGCTGGAATTACTCGTATTTCAATTCTGTCTCTCTCATATGATTATTGATTTAGATTACAAGTGTTTGGGGCTATACTCTAGTCCAGGCAGTCGGTAACAGATTAGAATTCGTGGTTGGATTCTATACGCCACGGTGGATGTATATGACGAACCCGAGTCGTACTAGAGTCGTCGGTAGTGGTTAGGCCACACGAAGTGCTTGTGCACTTCATGTCGGTTGATTCAATGTGCGCTCGTGCTAGTCGGACTTATCAAGTAAGCCGACTGACCATTGTATGTTCGCCTTATATTCGTCAAAACTTCTTGAACCTAGGGTACTGAACTTACCAGTGATAACCCTGATAACCGTGGTACCTTGATCCACTAAGACTCATGAGCTGGGCATGGTGGTATGAGACACCTTGGTCGAGCTGTCAGCCTACGCTGGGGCCACAAACCTCCCCGTAGTGACCAGTGAGCAACCCAGACTCGTGAGCAGATTATGGTGGTATGGGACACTATATTCTTGTTATTGGCCTACACTAATAAGGTGATGGGGGAGCTGTGCAACGAGTGCGAGCAACAGCCCTGGCAGCCATTTGTAGTGACCTCGAGCGTACTCTGAGTCTACGTGAGGCGACGACCCTTCCGTAGCAACAAGAGTACAACTAGGCCTATATTGATAAGGTGATGGGGGAGTGAAGCAACGAGTGCGTGCAACAGCCCTGACAGCCCTTGCAGCGACCTAGAAATATATCATCGTATGAGACTACTAGGAGTGACGATCCTAGACAGGATCCTTGTTGGGAATGATATAAGGGAGGTACCCTAGTTTCTCAATCCTGCTGTATGAAAAGGACTAATAACAACTTGGTAATCATATTCATATCGCACTGCATGTGCCTGAAACATGTGGAGCACTGAGGGAAGAAAGTATATTGCGGACGTGAGATGGTGTCGCATGAGGGAGTATGTCGGTGAGGGCATCCATCATGTCATTTCATTCTTTCATTAACTACAGTCTTTAGGAATGTTTGATTGCTTGCTTTACCATTATCGCCTGATTGATTTGATAACATGTTAACCTTTGCTCTATGATTCCACTGAGTTAGCTACTCACTCCCACGTTACGGGATGATGTTCCGGACACCCACCAGTCCCCATTTTAGTTTCAGATAATGGTGATGCTTGCGAAGCAGAGCCGGACTTGATGACGATGAGGAGGATCCCTCCTATATGCAGGTTCTGATCAACGGGATTATAGGGAGGTTGATTAGACGCCATGACACTTGTCATTTTATATTTTTGAAGCACTCATGTATATTCTTTTCTTTCTATTTTGGAGTATACATGTATTTGGTTAACCTAGTAACATGTTCACACTCTGGAGACTTACAATCATTTATATATTTTATATATCTATCACATTCTTCCGCTTGATACTTTAACTGTCTCTGGAGTATGATATGCTGTTTTGGCTTAATCCACCTCATGTTTTATGTACTATTACCGCCGATATTCATCCATCATTGAAAATGTTGCATAAGTGATGTTCTGGAACTCGGGAGTTAGGTTTCTGCCCGACCCCCGATTTTCAGGGCGTTACATTACAATAGATTTGCAATAGCTTTGGTATCTTCTTATCCTAATTTGAGATTGTGAAGATAGTAATTCCTATTGTTCACCATCGTCTCTTGGACATGGTTTGGTGATGAAATCTCTTCTAACCTTCACAATTCTTCTACACATGGTTGTGGAAGTAGTATATCCTATTGTTTGCCATCGTCTCCTGGGCATGGTTAAATGATGAAATCACTTCCAATACTTACAACTCTCATCTGTTAAGAATTAGGTCAGCAAAAATTTAGTTTGATTTTATTGATATATCTTCCAATTGGATAGGATAAGACTCCAATTCCATTTGTGTTCCTTGAATCAAATAAGGAAACATCCTAATAGTTGTAAGTGGATCCTCGGGCACCCTGGTTCCTATCTTTGAATTCTTAAGTTTTAATTAAATAATTCACAATTACTTCTTATTATTCTAGATTTAGATTTAGATCTTCTTCTAATTCTGATTTGAATTACTTTCACAATACACACAAGATTAGTCCCTATGGATACAACCTCAGTCTCACTGAGATTATTACTACATTGTCACCCTATACTTAGGGTTGTAAACACTACACCTCAAGGAATCCCCAACCAATTCTTGAATCAAGGGAAACCCAAGGAGGAATCGGTTTAAAATTCCACACAAACTTAAGAGCTCATCCAGCAAAGTACTCTCCAAGCCTTATGAGAACTTACAAAGGCTATATAAAAGATAGACTCACACATTACAATTATGGAAAAAGGGATCCTTCTAGCTCAAACTCTCCCCAATCCTAAACCGTAATATGAAATTAGTGACCCAAACTCTTCAAATCAAATAGAGAAATCCAAGCTATCACCACTCTTAGGAGTGAAAAAATAATTGATGAAACTATTTCGGTAAGGGCTGAAAAGTCTAAGGACCCGGAAGAAGACATTAATGATAGACCTAGCATTGCTCCACATTGGTTAGAATCGGAACCTTAAAGCAAGTCAATTGCTTCATTCTCACAATGGTTGATTACATTAAAATCTCTAAACAACTCACAGGATATTCTAGAGTTGTTGAAACAAGTAAAGGTAAACATCCCTCTTTTGAATGCTGTGAAACAAATTCCTGAAAGACTTATGCACAACCAAGATGCAGAAAAGTATCAAAAAGAAAAATTTTCTGACAGAAAAAGTAAGTGTCATCCTCAAGCAAAATGTGCCACAAAAATATAAAAATCCTAATATCCCAACTATCATTTGTATAATTGGGAATCATCAAATTGAGAATGCACTTCTTGACTTGGTGGCGAGCATAAATCTAATCCCTTACTCAGTCTACGAACAACTGGGTTTAGTGAATTAAAACCTACCCGGACAACATTACAACATGCTGCTCACTTAGTTCATGTACTAAGAGCGATGATTGAGGATGTATTAGTCCAAGTTGATAAATTCTACTATCCAACAGGTTTTATTGTCCTAGATACTCAGCTCATCATAGATATGAACACTCAAATTCCTGTCATACTTGGCCACCCGTTCCTTCCTACATCTAATGCTATCATCAATTATAGGAATGGGGTCATGAATTTCTCTTTTAAAAATATGACATTGGAGCTCAACATCTTCTTCAACATGAGCAGACAAGCAGAAGATGAAGACGAGGCTTACGACTTTAATATAATAGACTCTTTCATGAAAGATAGAGCTCTAATGACCTTATCCTCTAACCCTCTAGAGACATGCTTGACTCTCCCTTAATTTGGATGATGACACGATTAGGGAGATGGATGTCATGCTTAATACTACACCGGTACTTGAAGTTAACTGGTGGAGGCCACAATTTGAGAAATTGCCCCAAACTGACGTAGTGCCTCTACTGTCTAGCCTCAAGGCACCGAAGATTGACCTAAAACCTTTGCCCGTTGATCTTAAATATGTCTACTTAGGTTAAGATAAGACATACCTGATGGTGATTTCTTCTCACCTTGAGTAAGAGCATGAGAGCATTCTCATCTCTACTCTCACTGAGCACAAAGGAGCCCATGGATGGTCGATTGTGGATCTCAAGGGAATCGATCCTTTGAATTGCAATCACCGCATTCATCTTGAGGATAACGTGAAAACCTCCTAACAACCACAACATCGACTCAATCCAAATATGAAAGAAGTGGTTAAAGGAGAGGAACTTAAATTGTTGGATGTGGGTATTATATACCCTATATTTGACAGTCAATGGGTGAGTCCAACTCAGGTGGTTCTTAAGAAATTTGGAATCACCATAGTAGTCAATACCAACTAGAGTTACTTCTAGTTGGAGAATGTGCATTGACAATAGAAAATTGAATACCATAATGAGGAAGGACCACTTTCTGTAACGCCCGTGAAAAATTCGTACTTGGGCTCGAGTAGCAACTCGACCCGAAATTGTGTAGAATTTATTCCTTTAGAAAATCTGACTAAGTTAGCTAGTGCAACGTTAGAATAGCTGGGAAATGGTCCCTGATCACTTTAAATACGTTCTACAAGGCTCAAAGCGAGTGGAACCAATGGTGCTATAATGCTCTAAAGCCTCGGATCAAACTCTAAATCGGTTTATTCTCGGGACCTCCTTGAAACTTTGTATTGGATCTAGACCGCGTGTCGAAAGTCCGATACCTACCATCTTAGACCGTTATGACCACTTAGCTGGGCTTGGCAATCGTTTCGAAAATCAAGTCCAACTGACATTCAGAGGCTATTTCATTGAGCTTGGAGTGAAGAGAGTGAGAATAGGGTTAGAATTGGAATTTGAAATTCAAATCTGGCTCACGATTTGACGCATCAGTATTAAGCGTTCTGACCGTCAGAATTCAGCCAAATTACACCCTTGGATCAGGAAAATTTTTTATTACATATCACGAGACTTATAGGCCTGATCTTGGTGCGGTGACCGTTAAACCGAAACTAGACCGCCACGTGCGATTTGGGAACCCTACCGGTCTGAAAACTGGATGTGTACTAGATCTAGTATACAAGAGCTTAAGTCCGACCGCATTTGGCCAGGGGACCTTCAGAAATGCTCTTTTGGACTGAAACAGCCCCGATTTGGTTAGGCACCAAGTAAACATTGTTCCCAAGCCTATTTTGGGCATATTTTAGCTTATAAAAGGGGTTGAAACACTCACTTCTCTCACACATCCGAATTTGCTAGAAACCCTAGCTTGTGTGAGAGAAAAGGTGGGAGATTATGAGAGAGAGTAGGAGAGTTCTTCCTGCTACTTGTGCTACGTGTTGCACGTGCTTAAGCAACGCACCTCTATCGCTTTCTCGCCGATTACACCGCGATTCTAGGTAAGCAAATACCCTAAATAGTTGCTGATTTGAGGTTCCTTTGTTTCCATAGCGATGTAGCTTATGGATCTTGTGTATTAGGTTCCCTATTCGCCGTAGACGAAGCGTATACGCTCCGTATCAATCCACGAGTCTACAAGACATAAGGTGAGGATTTTAGATGCTTTGATTGACGGTTTCCAATGCTTTCAATGTCGTTTAATAGTAGATTATTGACGGCATCACCGTTTGACATGTACAACATGCTCTCCGTTTCCTGTTTCGTAAATTAACGAAGAATATGAGATTTAGGGCATTTTAGTCATTTGTAGGAAGTACAGTTTACATTCATATTTTGTTGATGTGATTGACATGGTTTGTTGTCGCATTAGGAAGTTAGGAATACGTGCATAATTAGTTTAGCGAAGAGATTCGCCTAATTGCGCACTTCGGGTCGACATACTATATGTAGACTTAAGTGTGTAGTGTATGTGTTTGTATAAATGCTTGTATTAGTATGTATTGGATTAAATGATGTTATGAATTAGTTTGAGATGGATTTCTCAATTTATATGCTGACATAAATGATTTCCTACATGTTGACTAAGTTCATGATTCCATACTATGCATGACATGTATGTGCTTGAAGATTTGCCTAAGTTGAATGTTATAACATGTGTTAACATGCTCACATGATTGTATTTCAATTCCTATACTCTTACATAAATTGCTGATGTGATTCCATAATTAATTGGGACTATGCTTAGTCCAGGCAGTCGGTAACTGAGCGAATTCATGGCTGGCTGGCCTTAGCCACGAACGACGCATCGATGAACGCGAGTCGTGTTTGGAGTTGGCGGCAGTGGTTAGGCCACGCGAAGTGTTTTACGCACTTCATGTCGTTCGACTTGAGATGCGATCGCGCTAGTCGAGCCCGTCAAGTAACCCGACTGGCCGATGTATGTTCACCTTGTATGAGTCATAACTGCTTGAACCTAGGGTACTGAACTTACCATTGTAAACCCTGTTAATCATGGTACCTTGATCCACGAAGACTCATGAGCTGGGCATGGTGGTATGGGATACCGTGGTCGAGCTGTCGGCCTACGCTGGGGCCACAAACCTCCCCGTAGTGACCAGTGAGCACCTAGACTCGTGAGCAGATTATGGTGGTATGAGACACTATATTTTAGCTGTCGGCCTACACTGATCAGGCGACGAGTCCTTTGTAGTGACCGCGAGCGTATTCTGAGTCCACGGGAGGCGACGACCCTTCCGTTGCAGTAGAGTACGGTAGGCCTGTATTGATAAGGTGATAGGGGAGCGGTGCAACGAGTGCGAGCAACAGCCCTAGCAGCCCTTGCAGTGACCTACGAAATATACATCGTATGAGATTACTAGGAGTGACGACCCTAGACAGGATCTGTGTTGGGATTGATACAAGGGAAGTACCTTAGTTTCCCAATCCTGCTGTTTGAATGGACTAATAACAACTTGAAAATCATATCACCATGCCATTGCATGTGCCTGGAAGATGTGGAGCACTTGAGGGTCGATTGCATGCCGCGGTCGTAAGATGTTGTCGTATGAGGGAGATCGTCGGTGAGGGCATACATCACGTCATGTCATCTTGCATTAACAACGGTATTAGGATTGTCTGATTTACTGCTTTACTATTATCGCATGATTGAATTGTGAACATGCTAATCTTTGCTCTATGATTCCACTGAGTTGATCACTCACTCCCACGTTACGGGATGGTGTTTGCAACACCCACCAGACCCTGTTGTAGATGCAGGTGAGGCTGAGATCCAGGAGGCAGAGCCAGACTTCGACGAGGACCAGGACGAGTTCTCGTCCATGCAGTATCACGATGGCTTTGCGTAGGCGACCTGGATCGATGGGACTTCAGTGGGACCATTTTGGACATTTACTTTTGTTCATGTATATGTATATGAGACTCAGAGATGTATTCATACTTTAGAGACAGATGGGATTTACTTTATTTTTTTCCATACAGTGATATATATATTGTTTAGTCTTCCGCTTACTTTTATCACTGGATCTGAAGTATGAATTACAGTTTTGGTATACTTTTACTCATGTGAATGCTTTAAATCAGAAAACATTGAATCATAATCATTTTTGTTGCATAAGTGACGGTCTGGAACTTGGGAGTCGAGTTTATATACGACCCCCGATTTTCAGGGTGTTACACTTTCCCTTGCCCTTCATTGACCAAATGTTGGAAAGGTTAGCTGGTCATTCTTATTACTGCGTCCTTGATGAGTATTTGGGCTATAATCTGATAGAGCTTAAAGATCAAGAGAAGAAAATGTTCATATGTCCCTATGGCACCTTTACTTATCAAAATATGTCATTTAGATTATTTAATGCCCCTACCATATTTCAGTAATCTATGTTGAGTATTTTTTCTAACATGGTAGGGGAATATTCAGAGGTCTTCATAGATGACTTCTTTATTTTTGGTTCATCCTTCAACAAGTGCTTGAAAAATCTTAAATGTATGTTGAAGCGATGTGAGGAGAAGAATTTAGTTTTGAATTGGGAGAAATGACATTTCATAGTTCCCAAAGGAATTATTCTTGGACAAATAATTTCGTCTAAGGGAATTGAAGTGGACAAGGTCGAAATTGATTTTATCTCTAACCTACCACCTCCCAAAAGTATATACGATGTGCAATCCTTCCTAGGACATGTCGAATTTTACAGACAATTCATAAAGGACTTTAGTCACCTCTCTCATCCTTTATGTAATGTACTTCAAAAGGATGTACCATATGAGTGGACTGAACACTATCAGGAAGTTTTTAATAAGCTCGAGGGTATGTTAAGTACCGCACTTATCATGTAGAAACCCAATTGGAGCATCCCTTTTGAGATCATGTACAATGCATCCGACCATGCTATTGGGGTAGTGTTAGGCCAAAGAAAAGAGAAGAAGCCCTACATTATTGATTGTGCAAGTAGAACTCTAAACTCTCCCCAAATGAACTACTCTACTACGGAAAAGGAACTGTTAGTCGTAATGTTCACTTTGGACAAATTTAGGTCCTATTTGATCGAATCGAAGATCGTCATCTACACTGATCATGCGACACTGAAATATCTTCTTTCTAAGAATGATGTTAAGCCCTGCTTAATAAGATTGATCCTAATACTCCTAATAAGATGTTAAGTCCATCATCAGAACCAATCTGTCTGACTCTCAGATGCTTCCTCTGCTCGATAATCCTATAACGACTTATTTGTCTGCTGAGCCTCGATCATCCTTGCGACAAGAGAGGGTTGAATCGACAGGCTCGATAGCTGAATGAAGAAGACTGCAGACCAAAATCAAAGTCGTACTCTGCTATATCCTCGAGCATCCTCCACTCTCGAATCATCATATGTGCCACCAGGCCTTATGGGTGACGGCTGAGGGCATCCGTAACCATGTTCGCCTTACCTAG
Organism: Magnolia kwangsiensis; assembly: GCA_037074715.1. Classification (NCBI taxonomy): domain Eukaryota; kingdom Viridiplantae; phylum Streptophyta; class Magnoliopsida; order Magnoliales; family Magnoliaceae; genus Magnolia; species Magnolia kwangsiensis. The sequence continues at coordinate 80,879,110 of CM073578.1, forward strand.
GTGGTACTGGAGGTCAAAATCATAATCCTTCAGAAGCTTCATCCCTCGTCTCTACCTCATGTTCAGCTCAGACAGAGAAAATAGATACTTTAAGCTCTTGTGGTCGGAGAAGAGCACAAACTTAACCGCATAAAGATAGTGTCTTCATACCTTCAGTACGAAGACGACTGCAGCCAGCTCCAAATCGTGCGTGGGATAGTTCATCTTATAGACCTTAAGCTGATGAGACGTGAAGGCTACCGGTCTGTCGTACTGCATCAGGACAACACTTAAACCAATATGTAAGGCATCGATAAATACAACAAATCCATCACTCTCAAAGGGAAGAGTGAGGACAGGAGCGGATGTCAGACAGTCCTTTAGCTCCATGAATGCCTGCTCACATGCGTCAGTCCAAACAAAATCTACGCCCTTCCGAGTCAACGTGGTCAACGGGGCTGCAATATAGGAAAAGTCGTCAATTAAACGCCGATAATATCCTGTCAAACTAAGGAAACTGCGGATCTTGGATGCAGTCGTGGGCTGGACCCACTGATGCACTGCCTCAACCTTCGAGGGGTCCACTACAACACCCTCCCTCGTCACCACATGACCGAGGGATCTCACCTTGTCATGCCCCAAACTCAGAAATCGGGCTTACAAAATTCTCGATCGCCGAATCTGGCACCAACAGCCTCCGTAGAACCCCATTTTCGACTCTCAGCGCCGATTTTCCAGGTACCGATCCTGAGATGCTACGAGGAGGATTTTCAATGACAGTTTGATTCATAATAAGCATAACTAAAGGTATAACCCACAAACAACAACCAAAAACTCCATTACATTTTCACAATGATCAAAAACTTTACAAGTACAATGAGCATAAAGGGAAATACAATGATAATAGACCAAAAGCTTCAAAATAATCTGCCACGTGCTCAAGCCTCAGCGCTGCTGCGATCTAAGGTCACCTGTACGCAACGGTCGTGCATAAGCTTATAGAAAGCTTAGAGGGTGGTGAAAGTGTGTGCGTAAGGTGGTAATGCAGTTATGCAATATCAGAGTAATGTTAAAAATGTTGATGAATCCATGAATACCATAAACCGTACCAAGGCTATGCAATGCAAGATGCACGTCAAGCATATAAATCCTCATCTAAGTCCACATATCAATACAGCTCAAATCTGGGATATCACCAGGGTCTAGTACACTCTAAACCAGATCACTGCCCCATCGCGCGTAATAAGGTAAGTGAAAGAGACCTCACTATCTACCTGCCAATATCAGGCTCGGCTCATCGATAGCGGACCCATTCCTCGAGCTTGTCAGATTCAGCCTAGCATTACCCCCTACTCTTGGGCGGGTAAGGCCACACCCCCTTCCAACTGACCACGACACAGTGAAAAGTGCGACCATCTGGTAATTGGCACTCGACGGTCCTGTATCCACTCGGTCTAGACGTTGGAGCAACCTCTTGGTACCATAAGGGTTTAAGGACTTTCACCCAGGGGTATCTATAGCACCCCATGTAAAATAAGATTTCTGGTATCCAATCCTGCCAACCACTATATGCCTGTATAGGTTATGGCCCTGATGTCGCTTGGGCATATGGTAACCATGTCGCACAATGCGAATGCATGAATCACACTATTCAATCATGCAGCAATCCTGCACATATCGTGCGCTCATGTAGGGTAACACCGCCTAATCGGGAGCCCATAAACAATCTGCCCGAAGGCATATGCTATGATCAGTCACTTCTCATATCAAGCATACATATGATGTGTATGATCATGAGTCATGGAACTATACTAAACATGTAATAAGGTAATGAACTATCCTTACAACACAGATGGGCCTAGACGGCCGACACACAAAAAATACAGCCTATCAATGGGCCCTAGGAAGAGTCATAATGTGGACATTTAACCAACACTATACTTGCAATGTGGATGCCAAACCAACATTACTCCCAAGGCACGACCGTCATAAACATTATTACATAATCCATGCTAAAATCACACATTGCAATGGACCTTAGGCACATCCCATTGGGCCTTAAATACATCAAATGAGTCATATCATATGGGCCTTTTATTCATCAAATGGGCCACATCAATGGGCCGCGCCAATGGGCCTTATGTGCATTGCAATGGGTCATAACCCTTAGGCCTTAGATTGCATCAAATGGGCCTAATCTCATGGGTCTTATATGTAACAAATGGGCCACACCAATTGGGCCTCATATGTACATCAAATGGGCCTCAACCCATAAGCCCTAGTACATCTCGATGGGCCTTAGCCCATGCGCCCCTAAAACATCAAATGGGCATAATCCCATGGGCCTTAGAATACATCAAAATGGGTCTAATCCCATGGGCCTTAGAATACATCAAATGGCCTAATTCCATGGGCCACAAATACATCGAATGGCCCCATGACATAGGCCTTACATCCACATCAAAGTGGGCCCCAATGAACTGCCACAAATACATTAAGATGGGCCTCAAAACATGCCAAGGTGGGGTCCACTTGGACTATGGATTTGGCTATTCTTTAGCTCATGCCCAAAATGAGCTTTCAAAATGGATGGACATTTTGGATGCAACATATGCATTAGGGTGGGTCCATAGATGAACAGCGTGGATGATACAAGGGGGCCCACAGAACTTGCTGTCGTTAGATGGCAATGGGTCCCACCGTAAAAACTGATGGATGGCACATGTGAAACACATTTATCATGGTGGACCTGCAGCACGTGCAACGTGGCTGCCTCTCTTCTTCTCTTTTTTTTTTTTTTAAAAAAAAACAAAAGGCAGAGGTGGGTCCCACGTAGGGCCCACCCTCATGTATTGTATATAAGGTATATAATATACATAATATATATGATATATATATAACATTTATAGCTGCTACTATGTAGCTTTACAGCGTTAAAAGGTAGTAAAGGTGGGTCCCAGGTAGGGCCCACCCTTTTTAGCTAACATATGATATTAGATAATATTATAATATAATATATAATATATTTTATAATATATTAATATTATATAAGATGCAACGTCACATTCCTTAAGGGAGGCCCCACACGAACGTGGGTCCTACGTCTAAGGATGATGGACGGCTGGATAAAACACGTGCAACATGGTGTGGCCCAACAGAGTGGATGGACAGTGTAGATGGGTCCCATGGACCCCACGCCAGGGCACACCCATGTTAGTACACACTCTAAGTTAGCCACCGTCCTAGGGAATAAACCCTAGGACCTCAGCGTGAAATGAGGTATCTTTCACTTGGTCTGTCAGCGAGCTAAGGGACTAGGTGGGTCCCAGCGTTGAAACAGAGTATCTTTCACTCCATTTGTCACGTGAGACATGGGGCCCACCGTTCAGATAGTCTGGATCACATGTGGGGTGGCCCACCATGATGAATGGACGGTGTAGGTGGGTTTCATGGACCCCACGCCATCAGTCCATGCTACACTGTCAGCCACCACGCCAAGACCTCAAGTGTTGAAACGAGACACTTCCACTTAGTTTGTCAGGTGAGCTATGGATCATGGCGTTGAAGATGGGCCCCACACGAACATAGGTTCCACCGTCAGAATGTAATGGACGGTTTGGATAATGCACATTCATCTTGGTGTGGCCCATGTGGAGGGATGGAGGATGGGAGTGGGTCCCATGGACCCACCGTCAGTTCACATCACTGTTAGCCACCCCCTGAACACCCACCCATCATTTCAGCACATGTCCAGCGTCCCTGGACGCTGGATAGTGTGAGTGTAACACAAACCCCATGGCGGGTCCCACAGGGACGTGGCCCACCTATGTTTTGAATCAAGCTATATTTGTGTTCTCCTAAATCCAAGCCCACCAAAGGATGGACTGCAAGGTGGGTCCCATGGATGGGATGGTGCGGGTCATACATGATGGTGAGGGGCCCATAACACGTAAGAAAGAGAGAGGGAGAGAGAGAGAGAGAGAGAGAGAGACAGAGAGAGAGAGAGAGAGAGATATCGGCGAGGATGGAGGGGCCCCACCACTATGGGCCCCTCTTTGATATAAGGTCTACATCAAGGTGGGTCCCACATAGATGGACCCTTAAATCGAAAGAAAAATGGAAAACAAAATCTAATATCATCCACCGCTTGATCTTCTTACTCCCTTAGCCTCCTTAGCTCCTTAGCTTCGATTCCAATGGAAGAGATGAGGTTTGGACGGTTGAGATGGGAGATAAAAGGGTAGGAAAGTGGGCCACCTTTGTTGCTTGGGAAGACTTGGAGAGGCTCATACGTATGGTGCTTTTCTTGCTTGGAAATGAGCTTGGAAATGAGAGAGAGAGACTTGTAAAGGGAGAGGGTGAGTGATGGGTGACGGAGTGATAGATGGGTGTAAGAGACATTTTTGACTTTTGTGGCAAATGTGTAACAAAGGTATGGGCTTTTGTAAGAACTTTTTGACATTTGTGACTTGTTTGGGAAAGGGTGAAAGGTGATGTGTACTTGACATGTACTTAACATGTTGAGATTGATGAATTGATGGATTGATGTGACAAGTCATAGAGATTCTCTTGGGTTTCGCAACGCGCGGCTTTTTCCTCACACTGAACGTTGGCCTACATCTCCTGACCAGGGTATCGCCTCGGCGCACGAGTCGTGGCATCGGAACCGCAGCGACGACACGGTCACTATGGTAAAGGTCTTGGGTTGAGTCGATACGGGTTGACGGCATACGAATCAGGGTGTCACGCAAATATCGGTTAAGGGTCTAAGGCTGTCGAAATTCGACCGGAAAGAACGCGGAAGTCTATGAAACGGTACGGTTTAGGATACGAGGCTTACACACCTCCTCCTACCAAAACTCATACTTTTCCAGCTTCGCATACAGCTGGTGGGCACGAAGGGTCTGCAATGCGATCTTCAGATACTGCATATGGTCCTCACAGGTCCTCAAATATATCAGAATATCGTCGATGAAGACCACAATAAACTAATCGAGATATGGACAGAAGACCTCATTCATCAACTGCATGAAGACCGTGGGTGCATTGGTCAGTCTAAATGACATGACCTGAAACTTAAAATGACCATAAAAGTCCTGAAAGCCATCTTCGAGATTTCCTCTCGGACTCAAATCTGATGATAACCGGAACGTAGGTCAATCTTTGAAAAGAACTGTGCACCCTGCAGCTAATCAAACAAATCATCTATCCTCGAGAGTAGGTAATTGTTCTTGATCGTGACCCGGTTGAGCTCACGGTAGTCCACGCAGAGCCTCAACGAGTCATTCTTCTTCTTGATGAAGAGTACCGGTGCTCCCCAAGGTGAACTACTCGGACGAATGAATCCCAACTCATGCAACTCGTCCAACTGTCGCTGTAGCTCACGCAACTTCATTGGTGTCATACGGTATGGGGCCTTCAAGATGGGCGCGGTACCAAGCATAAGATCTATCTGGAACTTAATATGACAACGAGGCTGTAACCTCGGAATCTCCTGGAACACGTCAGGGAAATCACAAACAATTGGCAAATGGTTAATACATGCTGCAACTGACTCTTCAACAGCGTGGGACATCAAGAATGATAACGGCTCTCCTCTGGGCTCGGCAACAAACTGAAACTATGGCAAGCCTAGTATGCAGAATGTGACTGTCCTCACGGAGCAGTTTAAGATGACATAGTACTCGGCAAGCCAATCCATACCTAAGATAACGTCAAAATTTGACATCAGCAACACGTATAAGTCAACGGGCAAGAAAATCTCTCCCACTAACACCGGGTAAGACAAACAGAAACGGCCTAATACTATGGTCTTCTCCAAGAGTGTCGATATGGTCAATCCCTCACTAGTAAACTCTGTCAGCAATCCAGTCGATCGGCAAAAATCCTTAGACATGAATGAGTGTGAAGCACCAGAATCAAACAGTATATGTGCGATGCATGAAAAGACTGGAAGTATACCCTCTACAACTCCTTCAGAGGTCTGCGGGTCCTGCTGAGCCGCATAAAATCTAGCCTGAACTGGCTGGGGAGGTGCCTGTCCCCTCTGAGGTCCTTGGTGCTACTGCTGCCTCTACGACAACCTATACTGCTATCTCTACTGCTGCTAGGGCCTCTGCGGCTAAGGTGGCTGTGGACGCTGCTGATGGGGTCACTGTTGTGTTGGAGGCTACTGCTGTGGTGCTCTCAGCTGCTACAAATGAGGGTGGGGTCACTCAGATATGCGGTGTCCTGTCCCACCACTTCCAAAATAAGTCTATAAGAATGGCTACTAGGGTGGCACTGGAGGTGCTATTGGTGTTCTAATAGGTGGGTGGCTCCTGTACCTTTGTGGTCGTCGATGCTGCTGAGAACTACTGGAGGGGGCCTGCCTCTTCCAGCCTTTCCTCTGATCTTGATCGCTCTGTGAGCAGGTCCACTCAGTCTCGTAAATCTGGGCCCTCCGTACTACCGCCTGAAAGGTCGGGAGCTCATGCCCAATAACACGGCCTTGAAGACCGTAACATAAGCCGTTCTCAAAACGGCAGGCCTTCCGCCCCTCGTCATCAACTAAATATGGCGCAAACCTTGATAGCACCACAAAATGAGCCATGTACTGCGCCACGGTCATGTTCTCCTGCACCAGAGTCTCGAACTACAGTGCTTTCTAACATCAAATGTGGTCAGGGAAGTACTGCTCCTCGAATCGGTCGATAAAGTCCTCCCATGTCCAGACATAATCAGGTCCTGCAATGTGGCTAACGAAGGTCCACCAGTGCTCTGCCTCACCCTGGAGAAGGAATACAGCCAATTGGACTCGCTACTAGGTCGTACATGTCATAGTATCAAATATCTTCTCCACATCGGAGCGTCAACTCTCGGCTGCAGTCAGATCTGGCTCGCCTTGAAAACGCGGAGGATCAAGCTGTCGGAACTCTCGAAGTAGGGCACTCGCACGCTCCTTCTCTTCCTAATCTAGTGAAACAATTGGGTACCTACCCTGTCCCTGAAGTGAGGCTATCACAACCTGTAACATCTGCCGTAACTGAGAAGCACTCACCGGTACGGTCGGATCCGCACCAATCTCAGGTGGAGGAATGTCATCCTCAGGTAGGGAAGTAGGGATCTCTGGGGTGGAATGGGAGGCGTCAGTGGTAAATCTAGAGCCTCAGGTGGTGGAGCGGGAGTCGATCGAGTCACTCTCCTAGGCGGCATGTCCTATAGGAAGAATAAGGATGCTAATTAACCTTGAGAATCGCTCATTAGGGAACTAAATTGGATGGTTGCGCACTCGAAACCTAATCATCCTAGACTTACAACAAACATGTGATGTTATTCTCAGTTATTCCCAAGTTATGCTCTGATACCAACTTCTGTAATACCCCAAACTCAAAAATCGGGCTCACAAAATTCTCAATCGCTGAATCCGGCGTTGACAGCCTCCGTAGTACCCCATTCTCGGATCCCGGCACCCATACACTAGGTTTCGATCTTAGGATGCTACAAGGAGGATTTTTAATCATCAATTTGATTCGTAATGAGCATAACCATAAGTATACCCCACGAACAATAACCACAAGAACACCATCATAAAATCCACTATAATAAAAAACTTTTAGTACAATGTATCTGAAGGGAAATACAAGATAATGGAAATAACGAAAACTCTGAAAGCTCGAATGCACGCTCCTGCTACTACTATGCTACGGCTGTGTCCTAGTGTCACCTGCACGCATCGATCTTGTATAAGCATATAGAAAGATTAAAGGGCGGTGTAAGTGTGTGCACAATATGAACATGCCCAGAATGTAAGGTCAGAGTAATGCGGAAACATGCTGATGAGTACATGAATGCAATCAGCCATACCAAGGCTATGCGGTGCAAGATATGAATGCTATTGGCCATGTTAAGACCATGCAATGTGTGATGCAATTCAATCATAACAATCCTAATCCAAATCCTCATACAGGTCATCAATATCAGTACAATTCTCAGTCTGGATAATCACCAGGGTTTAGAACACTCCAAATGGCATTGTCGCTCTCCTAGCCACATAGTCCAAGTGAGCGTAAAAAACCTCACTATCCACCTGGCCAATAGTCTGCCAATACCTATCTGGCACGTTAATAGCGGACCCATTCACGAGCTGGTCAGACTCAGCCTAGTATTGCCCCTACCCTCGGGCGAGTAAGGTCACACCCCTTTTCAACCGACCACGACACAGTGGGAGACATGGCCTCCTGGTATTCCGCCCTCGTGCGCTCATATATCCACTCAGTCTTAACGTTGGAGTCATCCTCTGGTACCATCGGGTTTAGATATTTTCACCCAGGGACATCTATGACGCCCCGATGCTTAGTAAAAATATTTTAAGTATCCAATTTAGCCACCCATGATGTGTCTATGGAGGCTATGGCCCTGATGTCGCTAGGGTACATAATAATCACAATCACACAAGTGCAAGTGCATGATCATCCTACCGAACATGTAATAATCATGCGCGTACCGCGTGCACATGCAGGGTAACTCTGCCTATTGGGGAGCCCATAAATAATCCACCTGGAGGCATATGCTATGATCAATCACTCCTTATATCAGGCATACATATGATGCGTATGATCATGAATCATAGATCTATACTAAATATGTTATATGGTAACAGACTTTGTTCATAAGGAAGATGGGCCTAGACGACCTACACATTACAAGTATGGGCCTACTAATGGGCCTTAGGGTGAGTGACAATGCGGACATTTAATCGACATCATCGTTACAATGTGGGCATCTAACCATCATTGTTTCCAAGGCACATCCCGTTATAAACATCATTATATATACCACGGAGAAATCATACATTGCAATGGAACTAAATTCATCCCACTAGGCCTTAAGTACATCAAATGGGCCATATCACATGGGTCTTATATTCATCAAGTGGGTCGTTTCAATGGACCGCACCAATGGGCCTTACTTACATTACAATGGGCCATAACCCGTGGGCCTTAGAATGCATCAAAATGGGCCTAATCATATGGGCATTATGTGTGTCAAATGGGCCACACCCAAATATAAATAGTGATGATGACTTCCACCATTAAAATTCTCAAGGCCCACCATAGCATTTATTTCCTGCACAATCTATTCATAAGGTCACAAGGACCTAGATTCATAGGGAAAGCAAATATCATACTTGTCCAACCTTGTAATCCAAAGGTTTTTAATGGTGGACATTCAATCCAACACTGTTTCTATAGTGTGGTCCACATGACTCTAGATTTGCCTCATTCTTTAGCTCATGCCATAAAAATGATCTTTCAAGGTGGATAGACGGTTTGGATGCAACATATGCATCATGGTGGGGTCCACTGACCGTCCAGCAGCCCAGCCAAATGGTTGGACGGCAATGATTAAACACATACATCATAATGGGTTCCACCATCCACGGTCAGTGGACGGTGTGAATAAAATACCTACATCACTGTGGATCCCATGTGGGGCCCACCATAATGCTTATTTGCAATCCAACCCAATGGTAAGGTCACACGGACTATGGTGAAGAGGGAAAATAAATTTCACAATGATCCAAAGCTCCTGAGACACCAAAAGAGCTTCAATGGCAGACGTTCAATTCGACTATTTCCTATTATGCGGGCCACCTGAGTATTGTATACAGCTGATTTTTGGGGGGCCCACTGTCCCGAAGGGGACCTATCAAATGCACAGTGTTGATGATCGACACTCATCATGGTGGGGGCCATGACTAGGACCGTGGGTCGCTGCCAAGCCGTCCATCCGCAGTAGGCGCTGCCTGCACCTCTGACAGCAGCATCGTTAGCTACTGCATATTATTTTTTTTTGTAAACTTATTTTTTGCAGAATCTCCTAGGTGGGGCCTGCATCAGGTGAATCTGCCCTACCCATTGATCTTTGTGGCTCAATACAAGCCCATTAAGCCCAATATTGGGTATATTTCGGAGTGCAGAAATATCGAGGTGTATTTCAACGACAAAGAATATTATCCTTAGTCGCTAGGGAATCGGATTAAGTTTATTTTTCTGCTCAACACCTAAAATAATCTAAGGAAAGGGATGGACAGCTTGGATCAAGTACATACATCAAGGTGGGGCCTGTATGAACGGCCCACCCCCAAGCTTAGTGGGAGAGTACACCCCAATGTCAGTTCACACTCCCCTGCTTGCAGCACCCTAAGCCAGTTCACCTTTATCTGTTGAACCACGTCCAGCGTCTCGGGAAGCTGGACGGTGTGGAATATCACAGGAATCATGGTGGGTCCCACATGGACGTGGCCCATGATGCATGTATATATATATATATATATATATATATATATATATATATATATATATCTTATATTATATATATATATATATATATGTAATATATTATATTGTATATATCATACATATATAAAAAGAAAGGTATTGGATCCATCTAAACAGTGGATGGTGTGGATCATCACCTGCAATAGGGTGGGCTACACCGTCTGATGTTGATGGACGGGGTAGATATAACACATATTGGTGGGATCCACACCATCACAATGGAAAGATAGAGAAGAGAGAGAGAGAGAGAGAGAGAGAGAGAGAGAGAGAGAGAGAGAGAGAGAGAGAGTGAGAGAAATAGAGAGGGAGATCGGTGGAGTGGAGGGAACCCCCGCCACTATGGGCCCCCATATGATTACATTACATGAATCAAATTGAGTCCCAACATAGGTGGGCCATTAAATTAGAAATTAACGATGGATCACCCACCTCTAAGCCTTCTCCTTGATCCCTTGGTCTCCTTACCTCCTATGATTAACTTTTAACGGCGGATGATGGAGTTTTGATGGTGAGGATGAAAGATGAGAGGGTGGGCCACACTTGGCTTGGGAGAGAATGTTTGGACATATGGAATTTTTGGGGTTGCTTAGGAGATTTGAGAAATGAGAGAAAGAGTGAGGTGATGCGAATGATATGGATGGGATGATGTAAGAAAGGGGAAGGGAGGGTATGGTTTAGTTTGAAATATTTGTAAAAGAGGTATGGATAAGTTTGAAAATTTGTAAAGGGGAATGGTGAGGTGGAGAGAGAGAGTTGACTTTTGAAAACGAAGGGATGAGTTGTTGTACTTAGGGCATGGTGTGTACTTGACATTGATTGATGCGACATATTGTAGAGATTTTCTCAAAATTTACGTGTGGCGTTTCTTCAGAATAAACGCGGACCCACAACTTCTAGCCTGGGTATCGGTTCGGTGCGCGAGTTGTGGTGTTAGAACCGCAGTAACGACGCGGTCACTATGATACAAGTTTCGGATCGAGCTAACTTCAGTATGCGAGACCCGGCTTAAGATCACACGTAAACGTTGGATACGGGTCGAAGGTTGCCAGAATTCAACCGGGAGGATCGCGGAAGCCAACGAAACGGTGCGATCTAGGATATGGGTCTTACATTATACATCCTACTAGCATTAGATTATGTCACTAAATGGATCAAAGCAATTCCATGACAAAATAATGACCATCGTACAGTTATTTAATTCCTAGAAGAAAACATCCTTTCTCTGTTTGGAACGCCTCAAGCCATCATTAGTGATAGAGGTTCACGCTTCTATAATAGGCCATTTGAGAATTTAATGAAGAAATACGAATCTCTTATAAACTGAGCACTCTATACCACCCACAAACAAGCGTGCAAGCTGAGATTTTTAACAGAAAAATTAAACAAATACTGAAAAAGACGGTTAATCCTGACCGCAAGGATTGGTCAATCTGTTTGACTGATGCTTTATAGGCATATCGTACAGCGTTTAAGACCCCCATTAGAATGTTTCCCTTTAGACTCGTTTATGGGAAGGCTTGCCACTTGCCTGTAGGGTTAGAAAATTGAGCCCACTAGGCTATCAAAAATCTAAACTTTAACTTGTACAACACTAGCTTACTATGCAAACTTCAGTTAAATGAGCTTGAAAAAATTTAGAATGATGCTTATGAGAACTCCAGAATTTACAAGGATAAAATGAAGGTTCCATGACAGGAACATCCTTCGAAAATTATTCTTAACCAGTCAAAAAGTCCTCCTGTATAATTCTTAGTTACACCTTTTTCCAGGTAAACTCGGATCTTGTTGGACTGACCCTTTCACTATTTCTAATGTATATCACATGGGACTGTCGAGATAAAGAATCCAACGAATGGTAATATTTTCAGAGTAAATGGACATCGTCTTAAGACAGTTGTTGAGAAATTTGATTTAGAGGACATGTCTATACCTCTGACTAATCCTGTATATTAGGATTAACCTCCTATTCTGATGGAGGTATAGTTACATTTATTGCTTTCATAAAAATTAGGATTAGGATAGTTTTCTTTCAATGTTTAAGCATTGTGCTAACCCATCTTCACATTGAGAACTTTGGAAGAGCTACAATTCACCTTCTTCAGGTACTACCTTTACATCACTTATCCATTATTTTCGTTGTCTCATTTAGATTGCATGCTTATATCTTTTTCATTGAGGATAATGTAAATTTTAGGTTGGGGTTGTGGTTAAGTAAACTAATATGTATTTTCTTAGTCTTTAAGCAAAAATTTTGATAATTTTTAATTTTTTAAATTCAAAACCTATTTAGAGGATGGTCGTTGTAAGGTACGTATCTTAGTCCATACCATTCCTTAGACTTCCGCAATCCTCCCTGTCGAATTTTGAAACCCTGCAACCTGTAATCCGTATTTGCGCACGACCCTAAATCACATCTCATAGATTTAAGTCGTCTCAACCCGAGACTTGTACCCTTGCGACACGCCATCACCATGGTTCCAACACCGCGTCTTGTATGCCGATGCGATACCCAGGCTAGGAGTTGTGAGCCCGCATTTATTTTCAGAAAAACGTCACGCATTGCGAATCCCAAGATAATCTCTACAACCCATCACAACAATCAATCAATCACAAGTCAAGTACCAACTCATTTCTCTCTCACCTAAAAGTCAACAACACCCATCCCTTTCTTACTAAAAAGTCAAGGCAACCCATACCCTCCATCTCACTTCCTCTTGCAACACCCTCCCTTCTCTCATTTCTCTCTTCACTCCCAACAACCAAGAGAGAGCAATCGTCCAAGATTCCCAAGGAGAAGCTAGGTGCGGCCCACTTCTTACCCCCCTAATCTCCCATCTCCACCCTTTATTCTTCATCTTCCACCATCATCGAGAAAGGCTAGGAGCTTAGCATTCCAAGGAGCTAAGGAGTGAAATCGGTGGGTGTTCATAACATTAAATTTTGATTTTGATGTAAGGCCCACTTATGATGGGACCCATTTTGATGTATGTGTTGTAACAAAGATGGCCCCATAGTGGTAGGGTCCCTCCACTACGCCGTCTCTCTCTCTCTCTTGTTATGGGTGTGGCCCACTTGATCCATGTCGTACAAGCCATGTAGGCCACTTGATGTATGTTTTTCATCCATGCCATCCACCGTCCATTACTTTGGATGGTGGGGCCCTAATCTATGTTCAATCCATGTCGTCCATCATAGACGTTGGATGAAGGGAAATACAAATAGCAGCTTGATTCATAACATGGGGCCCATCTTGATGACGTGTTGCATCCAGCACGTGGGACCCACCCTACTGTAGTGTTGCACCCAGCACAGTCCAGTCCCTAGATAGTGGGACTGACCTTGACGTATATGTTCTATCCCCATTGTCCATTGCTTAGACGTGGGGCCACCTTGATGTGTGTGTGGGGTCCACACCGTCCATAGGACCCACATGATATGCGTGTTTTATCCTAGCAGTCCTGATCATGTGGGACCCACCTGTTGCACTTCCATCCTCACGTTCCAGCAAGTCTGGACGGTGGAGAAAAATATCTGCTCGAACCAAAGCTCTGTTGGGCCACACGTGTGGAGCCACTTTAATTTCCCACATGTGACTCCACCGTCTAACAGCAAGGACGATAGGTCCCACATGGGGTATACGTTATATCCAGGCCATCCGTCTAACGGGCCACATCATGATGTAGATGCTTCATCCTCACCATCCACTGTATGGGATGGTGGGACCCACCTTTAAAGTATGTGTTATATCCTAACCACCCATTCATCTGGACGTGGACAAGCTAGATGGGTCTGATTCATGAGGTCTGTGTTACATTCAGACTGTCCATCCATTTGTATGGACATTAGCAAGCAGTGGGTCTGATCATGAGGTATGCATTACATCCAGACCGTCTGTCCATTTGTATGGACATCAGTAATGCATGTATTTTGTATCCACATCGTCCATCTCTGGACGGTGCTACATGGGTCCCACCTTATTTGTATGTAATCTATAGTCACGCCATCCATCCATTTCTTAGACATGGCCCACCATGTTGTACGTGTTTCAGCTGCACCGTCCGTCCATTTCTTGGACATGGGCCCACCATGTTGTATGGGTTTCAGCCGAGTCATCCATCCATTTTATGGACGCTGACCCCACCATATTGTATGTATTCTATCTGTGTCGTCCAGCGGCCCACTATGATGTACTTTATCCATGCTGCCCAACAGATGTGAACCCCGCCGTGATGCATTTTATCTACATCGTCCAGATCTGTGGGACCCCACCTTTGATGTATGTTTTGTATGCACACAATCCAAGCCGTTGACAAGCTCATTGCGATGTATTTGAGGCCTAGATATGAGGACTAATGTGATGTATTTGAGGCCTAGATATGACGACTAATGTGATGTATTTGAGGCCCATATATGAGGCCCATCGTGATGTATATGCAGCCCATGTTTGAGGCCCAATGTGATGTATGTGAGGCCCATGTAATGCAGCTCATTTTGATGTGTATTAAGCCTATGAGATGTGACGCATTATGATGTGTATTAGACCCATGTGATGCAACCCATTGTGATGTATATGAGGCCCATGTAATGTGGCCCATTGTGATGTGTATTAAGCCCATGAGATGCGACCCATTGTGATATGTATTAAGCCCATGTGATGCGGCCCATTGTGATGTATATGAGGCTCATGCAATGCAGCCCACTTGATGTATATGAGGCCCATGTGATGAGGCCCATTGTGTATGTGAGGCCCATTATGTCGTATGTGATGTCATGGGCCTACTATATGTTTGGCCCTATGAGGACTTCTCCTTGGGAGCAATGTTAGTTGAATGTCCACATTGATGGGCAATGATGGTTAAATGTCCACATTGTGACCCTCCCTTAGGCCTTGTTTTACCCATTCTTAATATAAGTAGGCCGTCTAGGCCCATCCTTGACATGAGGAGAGTACATCATCATCATATAACATCCCTAGTATAGCTCCTCCAACCATGCCCATGCGCATCATATGTATGCTTGATATAAGAAGTGATTGATCATAGCACATGTCATTGGGTTGGTTTATTATGGGACTCCATGTGAAACGGAGTTACCCTACATGAGCGCACAGTACGCATAAGTTTGATGCATGACCGGATGGATTGACTCATGTATCTCGCAGTTTGTGATATGATCACCATATATCTTAGTAACATCAGGGTCGTAGCCTCTACAGTCATATCGTGGATGGCTAGATTGACACTGAAAATATTTTTCTACATAAGATGTCATAGATGTCCTTGGGTGAAAGTTCTTAAACCCTCTTCGTACCAGAGGACACTCTAACGTGTAGACCGAGTGGATATATATGAGCGCATGAGGTTCGTATACTAGTAGGCCGCATCTTCCACTGTGTCGTGGTCAGTTGGGAGGGGGTGTGGCCTTACCTGCTCGAGGGAGTAGATAATGTTAGGCTGAGTATGACCAACTCATATATGGGTACGCTATCGACGAGATGGGTTGATATTGGTAGGCGAATAGTGAGGTCTCTTCCGCTTACCCAGTCATGTGCTTGATGGGGCGGCAGTAACATAGAGTGTACTAGACTCCAGTGATGATCCCAAAGATGTACGATACTGATATGTAGACTTATTGAGCAGGAGTTGCATACTCAGCATTTTACTCATTCATTCATTCACTATCCACTCAGGCTGGTGGTGCGCAACTGAGATCAGGAGTTGTTATGTGTACCATTGCAATGGCCAGGATTTTGGTTGAGACGCTCGAAAAACCTAAGATCAGGAGTTTACCATATTGAGTCTGGTTATTCAAATTTTGGTATGAGACTAGTTTGGATAAAAGCTCCTTACGATGGACCCCATAACCTGTGATACTACGTACTATCATCCTGACTTCACACTCCAGCTTGGTCATTTCAATCGCACAACATATTGCATTGCATCCTCAGCACATAGCATTTGGCTTACTACGTCTCCTATTGCATAGTCGATCTACATTGCTTCCTTAGTATATGATATTGGCTTATTATATTTTTTATCGCATACCTTGGATAAGGTTAATGGTATTTATGGACTTACCAGAATGTTTATGTATTGCTCTGATATTTCATACTTGGCACTTTCCTTACGCGCACACTTACATCACACTCTAAGTTTTTTATAAGCTTATGCACAATAGATGCGTGCAGGTGGCATTAGGTCGCAGTAGCGTTGAGCTTGGAGCGTGAAGTTGCCTTCTGGAGCTTCGATTTTCGATATATATATTTCTCTTTCAGTACTGTATTCAGCTGTTTATATTAGTGTATATGTGATGATGATATTGCTTTTATGATATAGGTAAACTTATAATTATGCTTCTTACGAGATAAATGTACGTTGAAAAATCTTCCTTATAAGATCTCAGGATCGGAATCTAGCGTATGGGCGCTGGGAGCTAAGAATGGAGTACTAAGGAGGCTGTCGGCACCGAATTCAGTGATTAGGAATTTTGTGATCCTAGTTTTCGAGTTTGGGGCATGACAATCATTTGTGCACTTAAGGATGTTTTGAGTATGATAAGATTGAGAATAAACTTTGAATTCTTAGAGTTTGATCAATCGAGTATACTATCACCTAAGTTGAGGAAGTTTTGAATATCATGACTAATCTAAATCACAAAACACATTCAATTTTCTGTCTGTGATTATGCTAGAATTTTTAATGGTTAGTATGCAAATAATTGATAGATGTTGAGAATTCAGACTGAAGAATTTTATCCACCTTAAAAGATGAAAAGAACCAGTTAAAAAAGAGTGATATTGACAAAAAGGTTATGTATGTGGAAAAGACTGAAAAAAGTTTGAAAAAGAATGATAAAAAAAAATTCTAAAAAGAGTTTGAAAATAATGAATAAAAAAAAGACCGTCGATATAAAATCAAGAACTGGAAAAAGGAGAAAGGGATAAGTTCAGAATCAGCTTAAGTTTTTAACTATTCTTGATATGATGAACATGACTAACATTATGAAATTATAGTATTTTCATGGGAAGTAATTTGATTTTCACTAAGCACATTGAAAAACATGATATATAAACTTATGCTCTGAAAAAATTGATAAAGAATTGATTTGATTGACTGCTTATATGATTCGGTTCTAGGTTTTCAAAGTCTTACTTTCTCATCTTAATTCTACTCATTCATACTTAATTGTACAAAAGACTATTTTCTAAAAAAGGTTTGAACATTGAGAATTAAGGTTCACTTCACATATGTTTTGATCGGGACTAGCAAAATGCTAGTTAAGGAGTGTGTTGAGTGTCGAAGATTATACTTGACTAATCGAACTTGTCTTTCGACTAGCCCGAGCGTTGGTTCGACTAGTCGAAGATTAGGAAGATTTTACACAGACTGCGTAAATTTAAGGCAGTTTTCGAAATTTTACAACTTGGTGCAAAAGTTGGAGTTCCCTAACTATAATTAGGAGTTTCTAGGATGCTTCAAAGCATCTTTTATAGTTTAATGATTAATGGAGCAAAAGGGTGAAGAGTCACTGCAAAATGTTTTCTTCTTTCTTAGTTTGTTTTTATGTTTTCCTTAAGAGATTTTTGTTTAATCATGTCTATGGTTAACTAAATCTCTTAAATAAAACTAAGAGGTGAAGCCTGTAGCGTGATTATGATGTTTACTTTGCTTTGATTAATGTTTATATTGAATTTTATTGATTTTTAGTTAATTTTAAGGAATATTTTTAGTTTTCTATGGTTTGTTATGACTCAAATTACAATAGACGTTGTGATAGCTTTGAATATCTTCTTTTCTTATTTGAGATTGTAGGATTGGTAAATCATGTTGTTTGCCATAGTCTCCTAAGCATACTTGGGTGACAAAATTCCTTCCAAATCTTCACAATTCTCATCTCTTGAGACTAATTCAATAAAAATTCAGAGATTTGATCATCTGTTCTTCCAATTAGATAAGACAGGACTCTGATTCCAGTTGTGTCTCTTGAATCGAGTAAGGTAGCATCTTGATAGCTACAAGTGGTTCCTTGACACCCTAGTTCACACCTTTAAATTCACAAGTTTCAATCTACAATATTCATAATTACTCCCTTTATTCTAGATTTCTAATTTAGATCTTCTTCTAACTCTAGTTCTGATTAATTTCAAAAACATACAAGATTAGTTCATGTGGATTCAACCTCAATCTCACCAAGATTATTACTACATCATGACCTTACACTTGGGGTTGTGAACACCCAACTTCTTTTGGTTTTTTATTTTTTGCAGGGTATGCTTTTTTAATGGACACACACATATGGGTTTTATATTCTCTCTTTTTTTTATTTTCTTTTTTTGGTCAATGTCATGCTTGGGTACTCATCGGCACTGGACTAAGTATTTGGAAAGTTAGAGAGCTCATTTGCCAAGTTCGGAGCACGATAGCTAAGCATATACATGGATGATGATCAGAATGAATGGATTAAAATCTTGATTAGACGTGTGTATATGGACGGATATGATGATCCCTTAGTTGGTTTACTATAATCGGGTGGTCCAAAATCAAAGCGGGCAATCGAATATCTTAGTCTAGTGATGAGTAACTTTTTTAACGATTGATTTGACAAACTGACAAGTATTTTAGGATATATAAGGATCCAAAGTTAATCTTAAGGTGTATGTATGAGTGTGTATTCATGTGTGTTTATATGTACATCTAAACATATAAAAATCTAGTTGGAAAAATACACACGTGAGTGGACTTGTACACCTATTTGTGTGTAAAAATTTTCCGATTATTATAGATTCTCTCCTTTTTTAGAGAAAATCCATCATTAGCCAGCATAGATGCCACGTGGAGGGCGTGCTCGAAGAGAGGGAGCCTTAGTGGCATTTGCATGGGCTTAAGGGATGAAGTGAGAATGCATTGATTTTAGTGGAGTGAAGGGGGGAGAGATAATTAGTGGAGGGTGGACGTGAAGTGAAGATGAGACAGGGGAGAGAGTTAATGAAGAGATATGGAGTGGGCCTTTGGACATTAGTAATCTATTGGCTTAACTAAGTCAAAGGCCCACCCAAAAAGGGCTATTGTGTGGGAGGGCACATGGGGTGTTTGTGTCTAAGCTCACTCAGGGCTCGCACATGTGCATGTATGTGCAGGTGCGGGTACGATTATAAGTGTCCAATAGGGGTGTCAAGCATGTGCATAATAATCCCAATATACTTAGATTTAAAAAATAAGTAAATAAAATCTAGTCCGTGACATTAAATCGCTAATCAGACCTTGTCTATTATAATAGTGCGAACCATCCATTTTTCTACATTGATCAAATGGCCATGATCAACTGATTAAATTGGTTTCCTTGAGGGATTGGCAATGAAATGTGGGCTGAACATGATGGACGGCCCATATCATAGGTGAAACCTTCTATATTATAATAATAATCGATATTCCAATTTCCAAGCCATTAATTCGATGGTTTAGATCATCTGACAAAAATATATATATATATATATATATATATTCTGGCTGAAACAGAGGTTTCGACGAGAAACCTTGTTTCGGAAATAAACATGGGGAAACTCTTAGCACTACCAAGCATTTCTACAGTTTCAATTTCCGCTCATTTTTTCATTTTTTTTTTTCATCCGCTTAATTAGAGGCGATTGTGAAAACAATTTCGGAAGCTTTAACAGAGCTATTCTGCTGGCAGGATCTAATCCATCTATCAGGTTGGTCGGATCTTTTTACACGTTTCCCAAAAGCTATAATCCAGTCTAATCGCATTTGGGGCCAATATTCGAAACAGGTGGATGGGTTATAAAACTTTAGCCAAAGCTTTTCATAGCCCTACATTCAGCCCTCCTTACATAGCACATGTGCGGTTTGTAGGGCATGCATGTCGGCTAAGAAAGTCTCCAGTTTGGAGTTAGGTCTTTTAAGCTGACCAGGGCAGTGGCACGTGCACGGTGCCTTTGGAGAGAGGGAAAAGAGATAAAGACTTTTCCAAAGGACAAAAATAATCTCACATTTTTAATGCCCAAAAATATTCCGACGCATATTGGAAATCCCTCCCGCATCTAAGGTTGAGGACGGTCATTAACAATAAAGTGTAGGGGCAAAACCGTCCAAAATTGCTCAATTCATATGCAGAGAAATTTTAGGTGAATTCAGAGTGCGATTTTATATTTTGAAGCTGGATGAAACACTTCGTAAAAGCTGCGTGCTTGAACCGTTTCTTATGGAAAAAATTGCATTTGTTCACCATCACCCATCCCATTCACGCCTCATTCAGTCTTTCGTCGGATCAAGATTCAATCAACTTAAAATTGACTTGTAATAAAAGGACGATGAGTTCAAGTCGGTTGAGAATGGGTTTCAGTACGAACCATGTGATTTTGAGCTAGTAATTTCAGTCCGTACCTTTTATTGTACAGGAAGAGTTGGTGCGTACGTACCTCTTGTGATGCAGGGAAGGTGTGAGGTTGGGCACCGTCTTCCTCAAGAGGTTAATTATTTCAAATCCACGGAACTTTTCTTGACTCCTTACAAAAACTTCTCAAATTCACGAGAAAAGAAAGTAAAAAATAGAAATAAATTCTAATAAATTTAAAATTAATTAATGAATCAATAAAAATGAATTCACAACCCTTTAAATAAGAATACCAAGAAATGAAAAAGATATTAGATTCAAACTACAACTAAAACTCAATTCACGACTTACTATAAATAGTAAATTTACTATTTATAGATGCTCGTGGTGTCTACTAGTGAGCAAAGTTTTCGGCCAAAAAATAGTGACTATTTTTCTAATTTTTCTAAGCTTTTTTCACGTTGGACGCAACTCATAAAGTCCAACGGATGAAGAGTTATAATCAAACTAAAACTTACTATTTATACTAAAAATAAAATTAAAATACGAAAACGACCGTCGATCTGGTGATATTTCACAAATCTGGCTTGGACAACCCAATATAGTGGCGTTGGTTGGCTAAAGTAGTTCTTTCTACTCCAAAATCATATATTTTACGTCGGATAACTCATTCCGGATTGCGAAATACGCCCGATTTAAGGTTTGATGGTCAAGATCACTTTTGTCGTTGACCAGGCCTTTTTTGATCCATCTTGGTCTTGTAATTCTCTGCGACCCACTCTACATCATCCTGCTATCCAACACTCTAAGTGCGTTTCAAAATATTATTTTTGAAAATCGAAACCCAAAGGTTTATTGAATCCCCAAGACAAGTGTTTTTAAAATATGTAGGATAGGCTTGCAGCAATTATAAATATACTCCCGCCAGACTTTTTATCAAATGATATTTATTGCAATAATATTACGGTATTTTCAACATCTTGCCAGTTTGTAATATATATCTTTTAATTTTATTTCAAATTTTATTTATATAAGTTAAAATAATTTATATTTATACCTATATTTTCTAAATTTTAAAATATTTATTTATTTAAATAAGTGTTGTCGATGTTTTATTTTAATAAAAGATTTTCCAATAATATCGCCAAAAAAAAAAAAAAAAAACATAAATTTCTAAAAATTGCCGGGATGATAAAATGCTGAGACTTGTCACCATGGCGGAAACTCTCCATGGCCCTTGGATGCATTGAAATCATCTGTTTTGCTTTTAAAGTCTACAGCCAGTTCGGAAAGGTGACTTGAAGATAATTAAAAAGCTAGGAAAATAAAAATAAAAATTCGGCCACCATTCCTCTTCTTTCTGAAACATTAAAAAAAATAAAAATTAAGAAAAAAAACGAAATGCAAGCTCTCTGCGAAATTTCTCCAGTCGCTTACCCGTTTGAAAAAGTCATAGCATTATAGTGAACGTGTAGAGAATGTTAACAACAACTATATTCAACAATCTCATTGGCTTTGCTCAAAGATTGAATTTTCATATGCTAACACTTTTACTCGTTTACATCTCTTTGAATCTATTCCTAATAAAAATTCGATCAGTCTTATTAATATTGCTGGCGATTCTCTTATTCTGCACTAGAAAATCTCGTTCACGTCCATAAAGGTTCCCACAACGAGTCTGGGTTGTTGATGTTGTTGTTGCTGTCACTGTCGCTGTTATCGAGGAAGCTAACACTATCAGTATTGGCCATGTAAGGATTAGTGGCTAAGTAGCCGTTGTCGAGTTGGGGCTGTTGAGAATGTGCCATCTCCATGCATATGGTGGTCATTAGGTTCGCTTGCTGTGTCTGCATGTTGAGTACCTCTGCCTGAGCCTGAGCGAGTTGGGTCTGGAGTTCGTTCACCTGCTTTTGGAGGTGGCAAATTGCGCCTGCACACCCATATACGGGATCCCGAATCCTAGCATTGGCTTCATAAACCATGCTGCTCACTGCATCGGCCCTTTGAGGCTCAGGGAGATCCTGAAATCCACAAAATAACCAAAATTAGGTAAAAGAAATGAGTTGATGTTACGTGTGAAGCCAATCATAAATTATTATTATTTTTAATTTCTAAAGAAAAATGTACTTTCCGGGTTGAAAAGTCTATGTTGGAGCGAAGAAAACCGAAAGGAATGATGGAAACTCCTGGTGCAAAATTCAATTAGTGCGGAGAATTTATGATTGTTGCGAATAGGATGCACGAATTTTTAAGTGGTAGATGATTTATATACCTGCAAGAACTTGATGATGTTGCTGGCCCCGAAGACTCTATGCGCTGTGGTGAATTTGAGGGGTTCCATCGGCGGAAAGTAGGGGGCAAGAACACATTTATCGATGCATCTCCGGCGGAGAATTTTGCAAGCGGCACACGGGCTGACTACGATCGTTGGAGGAGGAGATGACGTTGGCGACGTAGATGGGGAAATGAAGAAAGGAAGGGATGATGTTGTTACAGATGTTGTTGTGTCACTTGCTTCCATTTCTGTTGAGAGAGAGAGAGAGAGAGAGAGAGAGAGAGGGAGGTGGTAGAAGAAGATCTCAAGGACTTCCAGGTGTACACTGGTAGTGGGAATGAAGACATCCCGAAGAGAAAGCTGCTATATATAGAAGGCGAGTCCAGCAGCCGTGGGCCACGCATGGCATCAGGAAAATGAAAAGATGACGTCAGCAGTTGAAATTCGACCCTGTGGTGGGTCCTCTTGACTCGGATCGTTCCTTGGTTGGAAGTGGGGTCATGCCTGTACTTAAATTGGAAGGCCACCCGGATTCTTTACTTGCCCTCTCGCGTTTGCGCAACTTCTAGTAAGTAGTCTACCCGACTGCAAGTCGGGTTTTTTTTTTTTTTTTTCGTCTCTTTCTTTTAAGAGTTGAAATGTGTGACGTTGGGGCCACCTGTGGATTGGGTGGTTCCTCATATCTCCCTTTTCTGCTGAGATAAGAGCCCTCGAGATTACGTAATGTGTTGATATACCTTTGTCATGGCATGTGAGTTGAGCTGGTCCGACCTGGCCATATCGAGCCCGCCTATAGCTTGGTGTTTAGGCCTTTGGATCGAGCACAGGCCTAAATATATTAGACCGGTTGCTAGTACAACTGAACGTGCCTGCTCCTGGCTGCACAACCAGGCCTGCGCTGATTATACTCTATGAAGGCATTAATATTTCCTATGGAATGCGCTCAAATGGTACGTCTACAGCTTGGGGTGCTAACGCGCCCATGTGATGCGTGAAGATGCACCCCATCAGTATCGTGTTCAATTCTCATGTTTAGTCTAGATCCCATAAATTAGACCGGTCCAATGCTCAGGTGGTTCAAACCATAGGGAGCAATGTCAAATCAGCGTAAAACCACTAAATTCACGAGGTGTGGTTCAGCTAGGTTTTCAAGTGGCTTGGATTTTGATATGCCCCTCTAGTGGGATGTCTTAGATCTTAGAAGGCGGTATTGGATGTCAATATGCACAATATGGTGAGCCACGCCATAAGTGTGGAGGGTTTAATTAGTTGGGTATCCCCTCCTGGCTACTCCGTGGTGGTGTTTGCTCACCTGGGTTTTCTGTGGGGCTGATTTGTTTTGTTTTATTTTTATTTTTTTATTTTTTGCTTTTCCCTTTACCCTAATGTTAAAGAGCACTACTAATTAACGGGGTATATCTAATGTACGCATTGTTGAGACTTTATCTTAATTGGGATTGATTAAATAAAAAAATAAAAATGTCAGAGCTTTGTACGTGCACTTTTTATCTACCTTTATTCAAATGTGTTTGAATTTTGTTTTGCCTTCTAGATATTAATTGAAAAAGAAAAACTCTTTGGAAATCTTTCGTCCCACGTTAATTGAAAAGAAAAAAAATAATTAGAGGTGTTTATAAGTTTTGAATTCTCAAATATTCTTACTTAGAGAGTGTAAAGAAGAGAAGGCTAATCTGAGTGTTCCAATGCGGAGCGTTGGAGCAAGCTTGTACGCGCACAGTAGAGACAATGAGGCTATGGAAGCACTAATGGCACACTTCGCAAGTAAGTCTATTCCAAGATCAATTGTTCTAATGATTGGCCGACAGAAATTAGCTAGCCATAGCAGAAATCAGCCTATAGAAAATGATTGTTGCTCCGATCAGCCAACAAAATTGGACTATTAGGATGTTTCGGCTAATAGAATTTAACCGCTGTGTCATTCGGCCATGAAAAATAGTTGGTTCAGATTATTTGAGTTAATTTACATCTCTTTATTAATAGATGTTGTGGGTAAAAATGAACGGATCAGGATGACTTAAGACAGGAGGACAACTCCCATCAAAAGGCTTACTAAGTCATAGCTCACTTGACCACAAAGGTCGAGCCGAACTCAACTAGCATCAACTACAACCTCGATTCAAGACTGACTTCCACCTCGCGGTTAGTCTATTTGACCTCGAGCTTAACCTCAACTTTAGACTATCTAAGTCTGAGGTCGAGCTCAGCCCAAGTCTAAGGCGGAGCTCGGACACTGACCTTAGCCTAGTTTGCTACCCACCGCCCGGAACCTACTCAAAGAGCCTCTAGATTCTCTACAAGAATCTCGAAGAAACAACTGCACTTCCTCAAAATCATCTTCTTAGTACGACACAATCTCTAATGATGGATTCATTGATATACCCAACACTGCCTCCAAAAGACTTATATATACATGCCCCTTTCACAAAGAAAGGTACGCACAATATCTAGCCTAAAAATTCCTTAATTCGACTAGACTTAGATCCCCTACCTAACTTAGGCATCGAAGGGTCTCCTGCACTAGCCATAGTCTCCTTTATCTATTCCTTATGCAAGTACACAAAGGTCAAAGGAAGGTTAACCTAATTTCTGCATCAATAGTTTGACGTCATCTCTAAGAAAGACTTTGAAGCCGTTCTCTTTGTCTACAACCACTCAATGATGGCGAAAGAGAAAAAGAAGACAGCCCCCTCCACCGCAGCTCACAATCTCTCACCATTGGAATAATCTGCTAAACATTAGGACTCATCTTCCCAACTTCAGGTTGATTCCACACCCGCGGGGCCAATGTAGCGGTCTAGGAGCCGGGGAGGTCTGTTCATCTCCCTTGAGCAGCAAGTTGAAACATTGAATAACTACATGAACTCAATGAAACAGATATTGGAGCAATTATAACCCCATCTCGCCCATGGGGCTTGGCAAGTAACGGGACCGGTAGCTCCTGAGGTCCCTAGCCATCAGAGGTACTCACTAGTTCCAGAAGAAGTAGGCAAGTCGGAACGTCAAAACCAATGACTTATCATGTCTTTGGTACTTCCGCGCTGGTTGCTTCTGACTTGCGTCACTAATTGGAGAAGAAGAGATGTGACAAAGCTTCTAAGGCAGTGAACGAGGTAATGGCAGAGAGCGACGACCCTTGGAGAGCCAAACTCAACGATATACAAGATCATATTGGTGATATACAACAAGCTTACTGAGCAATAATCTGACCTCAGTGGAGGTAATACTAGAAGAAACCGAGCCACCGTTTATTGCTAACATTATGCATGCTCAACTCCCCCCAAGGTTCAGGATGCCTCAGATCGCCCCATACTCTGGAGCTATTGACCCGGCCGAGCACCTGGAATCCTTTAGGGCCTGGATGGAACTCCATGGCGCATCAACCACAGTCATGCGTCGTGCATTTTCCCTAACCCTAGCGGGAGCAGTTCAGAAGTGGTTCCAATAACTGAAGCTACAATCAATCAGCTCTTTCATGCAGCTCAGCAAAGCCTTCATCACCAACTTTATTAGAGGGAAAGGAAGTCTCAAGCCCACTTTCCATCTCCTCAATATCATTCAGAAAGAGGGAGAGTCATTAAAGGACTATATTAAACGTTACAACCTGGAAACAATGCAAGTACATGTGCATTCTGAGGAAATCGTTCCAACTACCATGATGGGAAGCCTAAGAGAAGGAAGGTTCCTCTTCTCGCTCAATAAAAACCCTCCAACGATGATGTCCAACCTCCTCATTAAGGCTCAGAAATATTCTAACACTGAGGAATTTTTCATCTTGTGAAAAGCTGCTGAGAACAAGGGAAACTCGATTAGAGAGAGGTGGCCTAAGGAGGAGTTCGCCTCAACCAACATCAGTAAAAGAAGGAAAGATGACTAGCCACCTAGAAGTCAACACTCAAGTAGGCGACCCGACAACAAGTTCAACTTGTACACCTCCTTAATACAACACCCGAGCAGGTCCTCATGGAAGTCTGAGACAAATGAATTCTGAAGTGGCCGAACAAGATAAAATCCGATGCCGACAAGCGAGATAAGGGGAAGTATTGCCACTTTCACCACGACCACGGGCACTCGACCAGTGATTGTTTCGACCTAAAAGAGGAGATTGAAGCCCTTATTCGTAATGGGTAGCTTCATGAGTACGTCTATAGGAGGGAAGAACGAACAAACCAAAAGCATAAACAACCTATAAACAATGAACCTACCGGGGAAATACACACTATCTTTGGTGGGCCAATAGGGGGAGGAGACTCGAATTGAGCTCGCAGAGCTCATG
The DNA here is from genome assembly GCA_037074715.1 of Magnolia kwangsiensis. Lineage (NCBI taxonomy): Eukaryota > Viridiplantae > Streptophyta > Magnoliopsida > Magnoliales > Magnoliaceae > Magnolia > Magnolia kwangsiensis. Next base: position 80,906,330 of record CM073578.1, read on the forward strand.
CCTAAAGTATCAGTCATTGCACCTTTGAACATCAAATCCATGTCACCAGCAGACCCCAAAAAGATAAAAAATAACATCTTGTTATTTGACCCTCACTGAAGAGGACGCCAAGATATTCACCACCCTCGTAACGACGCACTTGTGGTAACTATGACCATAGCTAACCGTAGAGTGCTTCAGATCTTGGTGGATACCGATAGCTTGCAGACATCCTCTTCATTGAACCATTCCACAAAATGGGAAGACCTTGACTCCGACCTGTCAAAACCCCCTGCTTGGATTTACGAGAAATAAGGTCACCTCAGAAGGATCGATTCAACTCCCGATCACTACTACAGAAGGGCAAAACCAGATGACAACCATGGTCGATTTCTTAGTGGTTGATTGCCCTTCTGTTTACAATGCCATCCTCAGACGACCTTCACTCAACACTCTTCGAGCCATCGTGTCGATATATCATCTCATGATAAAAAAATTTGATTGAGCATGGTACGGGATTGATCAGGGGAGACCAATAGGAAGCTCGACAATGTTATTTTATAGTGTTGAGAACACAACATCAAGCAATGGCAATCACCTCTCTTGATCCCTGAGAAGATTAAATTGAAAAAGGGTGCCCAATGGAAGACTTCGTACTCATTGTTCACAACCCCAAGTATAGAGTCGCGATGTAGTAATAACTCGGTGAGACCAAGGTCGAATCTACAGGGACTAATCTTGTACGTATTCTGAAAAATAATTCAAACTAGAACTAGAATTGAAACTAAACTAAAACTGAAATAGTTGAGAATAATTGTGACTAAACTATCAATCAAAAGAGGAACTAGAGCATCGAGATAATGGTTCCCACATGAAGAACCATTATGATGATCAGAAGGGAATTCAACCATCCAACATGCCGAGGAGACAATGGCGAATCATGAATTTTACAGATTTCACAACTTAAAATAAGTAAGAAGATATTCAAAACTCTTACAACATCTACTATAATTGAAGTCACAATAAATCATAGAAATCTAAAAATTATTCCTTTAATTAAACTAAAAATTAATGGAGTTCAACATAAACTTGAATTAAAGTAAGATAAACATCCAAACAAACTACATGCTTCACCTCTTAACTCTAGCTAAGAGGTTTAGTTAACCATAAACATGATTAAGACTAAAAATCTAAAACAAAACATTAAAAATAAACTAAGAAAGAGAAAAAAAATCTTTGGGAGGCTGTTCTATCCTTTTACTCTTCTCCTTGAACCCTAATTTTTTCTTAGAACTCCTTAAAGAATCCATATTTATAAGCTTTATTGGACCATCTTTAGAAACCACCTCAAATTTACATACTCTGCGTAACGCTTTCAATGGCATCGAACAGCCTTCGATGTCATTGAACGTGGAATCTTGGTCTGAATTAGATTTGGAAGTCGTGCCTTTTCACAGTACGTAAATCTTCAATGCTTTCAAACATACCTTTGATATCAACAAACAAGGCTTTGATTTATCAAAAAAATGTTCAAATGTTCCAGCAAATTACTCCAAAATCTTCTAAATTCCCGATGCCATCGAGCAGGTTTCAATTTCATCAAGGGGGTCTTTGATCACTCGAACAGGTCTTTGATGTCATCGAGAAAAATGGCCAATTAGTCCAGCAATCAAACTTGATTTTCATGTATTTCTCAATGCAATCGAACCGTCGTCGATGTCATCGAACACTTACTTTGATGTCATCAACAATGAAGTTCAATTTTTCTAAATTTTTACACTTTGTACTTTCGACTTCCTTTTTCACTTGGTTTTCTTGAATGTTGATCTATCCCTTGCCTTAGTGATCTTCAAGCATCAATTTTCATGTTTTTAGCATTCTTTTTAATTCAAGATCTTAGACTCACCTTGTAATACAAATATGTATAAAATATACCAATTAAACATTATCTGTTCACAACCCCAAGTGTGAGGTCACAAAGTAGTAATAATCTCGATATGAGACCGAGGTCAAATCCATAGGAACTAATTTCGTGAGTATTCTGAAAACAACTAGAAGAAAAACTAGAAAAAGATGAAAATCTAAGTCTGAAAGTATAGAGAGTAATTGTGAGAGATTTAATGGAAAACTTAAGAAATTCAAAGGTGTGAAACTAGGGTTGCCAAGGATCCACTTGTAGAGATCAGGGAGATCCATGCTTGATTCAAGAATACAATTGGAATCAGAGTCTCATCTTATCCAATTGAAAGATATCCTCAGTAATCAAATTTGAACTGCCTTTAACCTAATTCTCAATGAAAGAGCAGTGTGAGAATTAGAAGTGATTCCATCACAAAACCATGCCCATGAGACAATGGCTCACAATAGGATTTACCAATCCCACAATTAATCTGAGAGAATCATGAAAGTTAGGGAGGATTCCATCATCCAACCATGCCCAAGGGACAATGGTGAACAAGAGAATTTTCTAGATTCACAATCCCAAAACATGAAAAGAACATACTCAAAGTTATCAGAAATCTATTGTAATTTGAGTCACAATAAACCATTAAAAACTGAAATTATTCCTTATAATCAAATTAGAATCAAAGAGAGTTCAATATAAACATGAATCAAAGCAATAGAAACATCCCATCATGCTACAAGCTTCACCTCTTAGCCCTAGCTAAGAGGTTTAGCCAACCATAGACATGATTGAACTAAAAATCTTTTAAGAAAAATATTAAAACTACAAAAGAAAGAGAAGAAAAACTCTTGGCGACGGCTTCTCCATGCTTTTGCTCTACTCCTCAAACCCTAAATGATGCTTAAGGGTACCCTAGGAACCCTTATTTATAATAATGGGGCTTAAACTTTCGCACAGACTTGGAAGAATCTACAAACCGCCTCAAATTTACACAATCCGCGTAAATAGTTCGATGCATCGAAGGTCTTTCGATATGTCCTTCGATATAATCGAATGTCTTTCGATAGCATTGAAGAAGGTCCAAAACTGTCCTCCAAGTTTAGCTTAACAAAACTATATTTTCTCTATATATTGAAGGTCTTTCGATATGTCCTTCGTATAATTGAAGGTCTTTTGATATCATCGAAAAATATCTAGAACTGTTCAGCGAGTTTAGCCTGAAATCTGAAATTTCTTGATATATCGAAGTGTCTTCGATATGTCCTTCGATAGCATTGAAGGTCTTTCGATATGATCAAAGGCAATTCTAGCAGTTTTTTAAAATTAGACTTTTCTTGTTCCGAAATCTATTTTCAGGACAATTTTCAGGATTCCTTTTCTTCACTTCAATTCTTCAATTCTCTTCCTCCATCACTTGGTTTCTTTAAATCTTTGGCATGTAATATCATGCCCTAAACTCGGAAACTGGGCTCATAAAATTTTTTATCACCGAATTCGACACCGATAGCCTCCTTAATACCCTATTCTCGGCCCCAGACACCCACATACCACGTTCTGATCTTGGGATCCTACAAGGAGAATTTTAATCATGAATTCATTTCATAATAAGCATAATAAAAGGCATAACCTACGAACAATAACCAGAACTCCATCACAAAATTCACTATGATAAAAAAAACTTTAAGATACAATGCATAGAAAGGGAAATACAATGATAAAATAAAAAAAAACTCCAGAAGCTCTGCAACATGCTCCTGCTCCTGCTCAGCTATGGTCTAATTTCACCTACATGCATCAATCATCCATAAGCTTATAGAAAGCTTAGAGGGTGGTGAAAGTGTGTGCGTAATATAAGCGTGCTCATAATACAATTCAGAGTAATGCGGAATATACTGGTAGGTCCATGAATATTATCACCGTACCAAGGTTATGCAATGCAAGGCATGAATATTATCAGCCGTACCAAGGGTATACGATGCAAGGTACACCACTTTATTATCCTACACTGGATGTATAACCATGTAAACGAAAGAGACTTCACTATCTGCTTAGCTAATAGTCACCCAATATCTATCTGGCATGTCGATAGCGGACCCATTTACAAGCTAGTCATAGTCAGCCTAGCAATTGCCCCCTTCCCTCAGGCGAGTAAGGCCACACCCCCTTCTAACCAACAACGACATAGTGGGAGGCGTGACCTCCTAGTATTTGGCCCTCATGCTCTCATGCATCCACTTGGTCTAGGCATTGAAGCATCTTCCGGTACCGTCAGGTTTATGGACTTTCACCTAGGGACATCATTCGCGCCCCATGTAAAGAGAAGATTTTTTATTTCCAAACCTGTCATTCATGATATGCCTATGAAGGTTATGGCCTTAATGTCACTAGGGCATACAACAATCATAACACATAATGCAAGATGTATGAGTCACGCAGTACAATCATGCATCAATTTTACGCATATCGTACACTCATGTGGGACGACTTTGCCTATTAGGGAGTCCCATAAACAACCTTCCTTATGGCCTATGCAATGATTAACTATATCTCATAACAAATATGTAAATGATGTGTATGGGCATGTATCATAATGCTATGTTATCACATACTCATAATCGATACTGATAATCGGCCTATATACAAGGCAGGATCCATAGATGAATAGTAAATCTAAACTATAATATAAAGATCGGCCCTCGACTATGGATATACCAAATCCAATAGCACGGATCCATCCATCTACGAAAATGATGAACTCTCCTTATATCGAGGTTGGGCCTAGGTGGCATACTTATAAACCTAAGGATCTAGAAAAGGTTCCTTCTCCATACTATTATATGGCTCGCTAGATGCCCTAGGTGTAACATCCCGAAAATCGGAGGTCGGGTAGAATCCCAACACCCGAGTTTCAAAACATCACTTATGCAACATAAATGCTTCTGATTGAATGTTTTCTATGTTAGTGTATTAAACATCAGTGAGATTAAGCCAAAACAGCATATCATACTCTAGAGACAGTTAAATTATGCAAGCGGAAGAATGTGATAGATATATAAAATATATAAATGATTGTAAGTCTCCAGAGTGTGAACATGTTGCCAGGTTAACTAATTATATGTATACTCTAAAATAGAAAGAAAAGAATATACATGGGTGTGTAAAAAAAAGGTAAACCGCCAAGTGTATTGGCATATAATTAGTAAGCTTGTAAACCCGTCGATCAGAACCAGCATATAGGAGAAATCCTCCTCATCATCATTAAGTCCGCCTCCACTTAACAAGAAGCGCCATCATCTACAACTAAAATAGGGACTGGTTGGTGTGCGTGACATCGTCCCGTAACGTGGGAGTGAGTGATCAACTCAGTGGAATCATAGAGCAAAGATTAGCATGTTATCAAATCAATCACGCGATAATAGTAAAGCAGGAAATCAAACATTCCTAGATACTGTTGTTAATGCAATCATGAAATGACATGATGGATGCCCTCACCGACATACTCCCTCATACGGCACCATCTTACGCCCGCTGCATGCTTACGTTCCTCAGTGCTCCACATTTTTCAGGCATATGCAGTGCGATATGGATAATGATTACCGAGTTGTTATTAGTCCATTCATATAGCAGTATTGGGAAACTAAGGTACCTTCCTTATATCAATCCCAACACAAATCCTGTTTAGGGTCATCACTCCTGGTAATCTCATACGATGTTATATTTATAGGTCGCTGCCAGGGCTGTTGCTCGCACTCGTTGCACCGCTCCCCCATCACCTTATCAATAAAGGCCTAATGTACTCTTATCGCTACGGAAGGGTCTTCGCCTCCCGTAGACTCAGAATACGCTCGAGGTCACTACAAAGGGCTCGTCACTAATCAGAGTAGGCCGACAGCTCGAATGTAGTGTCCCATACCACCACAATCGGCTCATGAGTCAAAGGTACTCACTGGTCACTACGGGGAGGTTTGTGGCCCCAGCGTAGGCCAACAGCTCGACCAAGGTGTCCCATACCACCATGCCCGGCTCATGAGTCTTTATGGATCAAGGTACCATGGTTAACATGATTTTCAATGGTAAGTTCAGTACCCTAGGTTCAAGCAGTTATGACTCATACAAGGTGAATATACAATGGCCAGTCGGGTTACTTGACGGGCTCGACTAATACGAGCGCATCTCAAGCTGAGTGACATGAAGTGCATAAACCACTTCGTGTGGCCTAACCACTGTCGCCTGCCCAAAACATAACTCCCGTTCATCGACGCGTCCTTCGTGGCAAATAGAAGCCAACCACGAATTTGAATCTATTACTGACTGCCTGAACTAACGTATAGCCCCAAACATTTGTAAACAACATCAATGATCATATGAGAGTACTAGAATTGAAGTTCAAACAATACAAGCATGTTGACACATGTTATAACATACAATGTAAACAAATCAACCAACACTTATATTCCATATATATGAGGAAATCAATTCATATAGCAAACATGGAGGAAATCATATACATCATCGTGTTGATTGAGAATTCAATCACAAAACTAATCTACAACAACGTTGGCTCAATATATACTAATACAAACATTTATACAAACACTCAGTCTACACACTTTAGTCTACATAGCGTATGTCGACCCAAAGTGCGCATAAGGGCGAATCTCTTCGCCAAACAGATTATGCACGCATTCCTAATATCATAACAAGACAAATACCCATGGCAATAATTTCAGCATAATACGAACGTAAACAGTATTTCCTACAAATACCTAAAATACCCTAAATCTCATATTTCCCGTACGCAGTCGAAATGGAAAACGGATAGCATATTCTACATATCAAACAGCGTTCTCGTCGATAATCTACTATTAAACGACATTGAAAGCTTTGAAATCATTCAATCTAAGCGTCTAAAATCCTCACATTTCGCCGTAGACGCGTATCGATTCGAATAGAACGTCTACGCTTCGTCAACGGTGTTATGACGACCTAATGCACAAGCTACATAAGCTATTTCGATATTTGAATCGAAAGAATCCTTAAAACAGCTATAGGTTAGGGTTTTCTTACCTAGAAATGAGTTGGAATCACCGAGAAGGTGATTTAAATGTGGTGGTTAAGCACGGGCAGAAGCTGTAGCAAGTGCCAGGAAATCTCTCCCACAACTCACTCACAATCTCTCTCTTTTTCTCTCTTCTCTTTCTAGGGTTTGTTGCAAATTCGGATGGGAGAGATATGAGAGGGTTTAAAGCCCTTATATAGGCTAAAACCTCACCTAAATAGACTTGGGACAAGGGTATACTTGGATTATAAACAAATCGGGTCTTTTCCGATCCAAAAGAGTGTTTCGGGAGGTCCCCTGGCTGAACGCAGTCGGACTTAAGCTCATGTATATCGGATCCTGTTCACATGAAGTTTTTAGTCCGGTAGAGTTCCCAGATCGCACGTGGCGGACCAGTTTCAGTTCAGCGGTCACGGAGACTTGATCGAGGATTCCAAGTACACTGACCTGAGTGAGAAATATTCCCTGATCCAAGGGTGTATTTGGGTTAGATTCTGACGTTTTGAATGCTTATACTGAACTCACAAGCGAAACGTGCCAGATTCATTTAAATGATATTTAAATTTTTATTAATTTCACTCTTTCTCACACTCCTTGCTCCAAGCTCAATGAAATAGCCTCAGAACATCAATTGGGCTTGATTTTCGAAACGATTGTCAAGTCCAACAAAGCGGTCATAATGGTCTGAGATTGTAGATATCGGACTTTCGACGCGCGATTTAGATCCAATACAAAGTTTCAAAGGGTTCCTGAGAGAAAACGGGTTTAGAGTTTGATCATAAGTTTTAGGGTAACGTAGCGTCAACGATTCTATAGGTTTTGGGTGTTACAGATTGTATTTAAAGTGGTTGGTACTAATTTCATAGCTAATCTAACGTAGCGCTGGCTAATTCACGTTAAATTCTAAAGAATTAGGTTCTAAATGATTTCTTTGGCTTTGGAATTGGGTTCTGAGAGGTTACCAAGGCGTTATGGTTGGCCCATTGCCTAAGGACGTCTAACCCAGGTTGGCAAAAATCCGGGGTGTTACACTAGGGGACCCAATTGAATCCTAAATGGACTTCAAGACTAAAAAGAAATAGTCCTACAAGCAACCAATGAGGGCACAACATCTTAGGTTATCCCAATATGAATAGATGAATCGTGCAAATATCAATGGGGCCCAATGATTTGGGTTAACCCACTTAGAGAATGATGAGAATAGGCCTAACAAAGGCTTAAGGGAAGGTCATAATGTAGACATTTAACCATCATTGCCCATCAATGTGGACATTTAACCAACATTACTCCCAAGGAGTGGCCCACATAGAGCCAAACAATATAACGGGCCCATGGCCTCACACGAGGGCCTCACATACATCATAATGGGCCTCACACAAAGGGCCTAATGCACATCACGATAGGCCTCACTCATGGGCCACATAAGCATCACATTGGGCTTCACTCATGGGCCGCATATACATCATAATGGGCCTTATCACATGGGCCATATATACATTACATTGGGCCTTATTATAAGGGCCTTATACACATTAGATTGGGCCTCACATATTGGCCTCATACACATTAGATTGGACCTCACATATGGCTTTATACACATCACTATGAGGTGGGCCCTACACATTCCAAATGGGCCCCATCAGATGAACGGTTTAGATCGAGCATGTACATTATGGTTGGCCCCATAACATGTTCAGATGGATGGTGTTGATATACAATACATACATTAAGGTGGGTCCCACTTCAGAAAATAGATGGACGACGTGCTATATGACACATTAGCAAGGCAAGGGTCTACAAAGTCTAAAACAGACGGGCAGCGTGAATGTAAGCCACATACATCATGGTTGGATCCAAACAGAATGGACGGTGTAGATACAAAATAAATACATCAAGGTGGGTCCCACCCCCACACGTGTGGGGTGGGCCCCTCGTCCAAACAGATGGACGGAGTGTATAAAACACATACATCAAAGTAGGGTCCACTGTCTTGAGCAGATGGACGGACGGTGAATATAGAATATACACACCAAGGTGGTTCCCACCTCACACGTGCCCAAGTGTGGGCTGGGCCCCACGTCAAAATAGATGGATGGTTGGAGAAACACGTACATCATAGTGGCCCAAAGAACATGCTGATGTCTCTGCAGTGGGCCCATCATCCTTAAAACAGACGGACGACTAAGATGAAATATATATATATATATATATATATATATATCAAGGTGGACCACACACAGATGGATGGCGTGGTATACAACACATCATCAAGGCAGAGGGCCCACATAGTCCAAAACGGACGGGTGGCTATGGATGAAACGCATATATCATGATGGGATCACAAAACTTGCTGGCGTTAATTGCAGCCATAGATGTTGCCCATATGGACGGTCCAAATAAGGCACGAGCATGAGGTGTACCCACATGCGTGGGACCCACCAAACAAAGCTGATATTTGAGTTTATCCCATCTAAACAGGCCTAAGAGGCTGCTAGACATCCATCGACATGGACAGTAAGGACGTCCAACAAATTTGGATGGCTGGACATCGCACACACATCAAGTGGGCTACACACCTCATTATCATCATCACCATAAAAGAGAGAGAGAGAGAGAGAGAGAGAGAGAGAGAGAGAGAGAGAGAGAAGGAGAACGTGTGATGGAGGGACCCTGCCACTATGGGTCCCTCATTACATGCAGCATACACCATTCATCAACATAGAAAAGAAATCTGGATAACAACATAACATAAAAATTTGAGGTGGGGACACCATCCCCACTATGAAAATCAGGGGTCTAGATGACCCTTAAAGGCATGAATTAGAGTATAAATCATCATGGTAGGGTCTATGGAGAATAGACCCACCATGGGTCATGCATGCAAGAAGATGGGCCAAGGGCCACATCAAGGAGATCATGGAGGATCTCCACCATGTATTGGTGGGTCCTTCAAGTCCCCAAGCAAATGAAAGAAAGAAATCTAAAGGAGGGGATGAAATCTATCTCTAAAGTGCACCCACCTTCAAATCTATGGCTTCTTCTTCCACCAATGGCTTCCAATGCTCCAAGGGGACAAGATTTAATGGTTGAGATGGTCTCTTGATGGTTGGATTGGGAAGATTAGGGAGAGAAAGTGGCTGAAATTTTTTGAGAGTCCATGGCTTCTCTCTTGCTAGCAATGGAGGAAATGAGAAATAAATGAGAGAGGGAGAGAGATAAGAGAGAGAGGGAGTAGCTTAGGTAGGCAATGAGTGGTTTGGGGAAGAGGTGTGGCTAGGGTCATTACGACTTATGTAAGAGGCATGCTCTCATGGGGAAGAGAAAGGGATCATGGGCTAGGGTGGTTAGGGTGGCTAGTGTAGGGCGAGGTCATCCTCATAATGGCCTAGGGAAATATGTCATGGGTTAAGTGGGTCGCACAACGTGTGGTCCACGATCACGATCGCCACACATCTTATGATCTAGGCATTGGATTGGAGCATGAGATGCGGCATTGGAAGTGCGACTACGACGCTGTCATAATGGCACAGGTCTTGGGTCAAGCCGACTCGGGTTTACATGATGGGACTTAGGGTTGTGCGCAAATGCAATCTATGAGTTGCAGGTCACCGAAATTTGTCTGGGATGACCTTGGGATACTATGGAATGGAACGGTTACTAGGACATGGGCTTGACATGTGAATTCTTCATTCTTAGTCTCTTAAGATCCATCTTTGGCTTTGGTGATTCTTGAGCATTAAACCCATGCTTTTAGCATCCTTTTCAATCTAAGCTCTTAAATTCACCTTGCGATACAAACATGATTAAAATAGAACATTAAGCATTATCATGTTCATAGAATTAAGTAATAAATGGGGTCCAATATTCAATATTTGACCCTCAACACAATCCCCAACTAGCATTTTACTAGTCCCAAGCAAAGTATGAGAAAAATGAACTTTAATGCGCAATGTTCGAACGCTTTTCAGAAAATAATCTTTTGTGTAATCAAGAATGAATGAGTAGACTCAAGATGAGAAGATGAGATTTTGAAAACCTGGAGTCGAACCAATAAGCAATCAATCAAATAAGTTCTTTATCCATTAGGTCAGAGCATGCATATCAAGTTTTTCAACATGCTCAGTGAAAATACTATCTTTTTAGAATGTTAGCCATGCTCACCACTTCAAGATTGGTTGAAAACTCAAGCACTGATTTCGAACTTATTCCCTTTTCCTAGTTTTTTTAGTTTTTGATTTTATATCAATGGTCATTTGTATTCATTCATTCTTTTCATATTTTCTCTTTTCTTTCAAAATTTTCATTCTTTTTTGGACTTTTTCAATCTTTTCACCATACATGACCCTTTTTTGTTGATCTCCTATTTTTTAATTGGTTCTTTTCTTCTTTTAAGGTGGTTAAAATTCTCCAAACTTGGTTCTCAATATCTTTCAATGATCATCATACTAATAATAAAAAAACCTAGTACTATTCATCGAAAACAATTTGAATGTCATAATATTCGAACTTCCTCCTAATCAATTAAATGTAAGAATCATGAGTGATAAGTTATTTAGTTGATCACACTCCAACAATTCTAAATTCATTTTCTATCTTATTTTTATACTCAAAATAGTCTTAAATAAACAACTTATCACTTTCTAAATAGAAAAACATTGAAAAATTTTCAAAAATTTTACAAATTTTTCTCAAAACCGAGAAAATACTGATTAGTTTACCTAATCTCCCATCCCCAATATAAAATCTACATTGTCCTCAATGTAAAAGAAATAAGCATGATTTGCAAAAGAGACAACGTAATTGAAAGACAAGTGATGGAAAGATAGTACCTGATGAAGAGATTTTGACTATGCGAAATTAAAATGATAACAGGGGAATTTAATCAATTAAAGGAAAGATAACACTATAAACAATCCACAATATGCAAGTGAAAAAATTTCTAGTAATGAGAGGTTGATACAAATGTTGTTATAAGGACAACCTTACACCATAAAAACCAAGGGTTTATGACAGGACAACTTACTAGAACAATTTGTGTATCAAAAACTCAAAATGAAGAGCAATAAAAAGGGAATAGCAAGAAAGAAAATCTAAGTTATTACAATATTCTCCACAATGCTTGAAATATAAAAGATTACAACATTCGCATCTACAAATACATCCCACAATATTGAATGATAAATGATATAGAAAATAAACCACACATCCACAAAACACAAATAATTATCGTGGTTCTCCTGTGTGTACACCAATTGTTAAACAACAGCCACACAACTAGTTCACTCCTAATATCCTCACACAGTGGATATTAGCATTTACTATGAAAAGAGGTTTTTCCAAGTTCACCTAAAATCCTCACAATTGTGTCTTTCAAGTGGGCTTACACAATTCAAAAACTCCACACTCTGAGTTTTCTGGATCTCCTCAGATAACCAAAAGAATGAGATTTTTCTGGCTTCATCTCAAAAGAAACCAAAATAGAATATTTACACAAATATAAAATACCTCGATATTCAATGATCGGAAGAACCGAGTCAGAGTAGAAGTTCGAATATAGAAGTTCAATGTCCAAACTCACTTATGAAATGGTTCTAAGTTCTAGATTGATTTTAAATTGGATCAAGTTGGGTTAGCTCTATTTAATTTTGATTCCAAGAAGTGGGAATTCTTCAATCCCTCTTTCAAATCAGATTGGAATACAAAATAAAAAATTAAATATAAAAAGCTAATAAAAGAGTATTAAATATGCACAATATAGCTTAACAAGTTTACAAACTTATCTCTCAGAGTGATGTCTTGATTATACTTGAATTAGATTACCAAACTCTAAAAATCGTGGTCTATTTATAAGTGCAGAAGTCGCACCTTCGACTAGTTGTAGGACTAATGAATTTTTAAAATTTTGAGTGTAATCAGATAAAATCGTTCCGCGACTGGTCGTAAGCCTTGAACGATCAGTCGTGCGACTTCCACGACTGGTCATGACTTGTCCATGACTGGTCATGTGGAACCATAAACAGTTGTTGGAGCTTGAGTCGTAACTGCAGGATTGGTCATGAACGAGTCGTGCACTATTCACACGACCAGTCGAGCAGTCTCCAGGACTGGTCGTGGCTTAACAAAAAATTTTAAAATTTTACAACATTCTTAGGACTGGTCTTGAAATTTCTTGGACTGGTTGAACAGAGTCCAGGACTAGTCGAACAGAGTTTAAGACTAGTCCAAGAACAGTCTAAACACTTATAAAATGATTTAATTTGAATTATGTATATAAAATGACCTACTCTAAGGTCAATCTAAGGTCTTTTATACCTTTGGACATGATGTATGAACATTGAACCTTCTTTTCTTCAGATGACAGACAATCTTTGAAGTTCATGAAGCTTGAGATCTTGACACATAATGAAGCTTTCACTTGAGATCTTTTGAAGCTTAAATTTGTAGTACTTGAGTTGTACTTCACTTTGAGTCTTGAATATGAACAGTTAACTTGTCTTTCGATGTTGCTTTAAAACATTGACCTTTGAAGCTTAAAGGAGTGAACAATGTACTTGATCTTCCATTTCTTTGAAGTAGATCATGTTCTTGTCTTGAAGCATTGTCCTTGTACATGTGATGCATTGCCTTGAACATATATATCAACTACATCTCCGTTAGACTTGGAGATCAATCCTGGTAAATAAGATCATTCAAAGGTATGGACATGTCCTCTGAATCAAATTTCTTAACAAATGGCTTTAATCGATGTCCATTTACTTTAAAATCAATGCTATTATTTGGATTCTGAATCTCGATAACCCCATGAGGATAAACATTGGTAACAGTGAAAGGGTCGGTCCAACGAGATCGGAGCTTACCCGGAAAGAGATGTAATCGAGAATTATACAAGAAGACTTTCTGACCTAGTGTGAATGATTTCTGAAGAATGTGTTGGTCATGAAACATCTTCATCCTACCCTTGTAAATTCTTGAGTTCTTGTATGCATCATTCTAGATTTCTTTGAGTTCATTCAACTGAAGTTTGCGTAGCGAGCCAGCGTTGTCCAGCTTGAAATTCAGATTTTTAATCGCCCAGTAGGCCCTATGTTCTAACTCCATAGGCAAGTGACAAGCCTTCCCATAGAAAAGTCTAAAGGGACACATTTCAATAGGGGTTTTAAATGTAGTACGGTAAGCCCATAAAGCATCGGTCATTCGGATTAACCAATCTGCGAATAGCCTATTACAAAAATGTGAGCCCCCATCACTAATGATGGCTCGAGGCATTCCAAACCGGAAAATGATGTTCTCTTTTAAGAATTTGATAACCGTTAGATGGTCATTGTTCTGGTATGGAATCGCTTCGACCCATTTAGTGACATAGTCTATTGCTAGCAAAATGTATAAATTCCCAAAGGATTGGGGGAATGGTCCCATGAAATCGATACCCCAATAATCAAATGCTTCAATGATCAGAAAGGGGGTTCAGAGGCATCATATTTTGACGAGACAATGCTCTCAACTTTTAAAAATACTCACAAGCTTTGCAAAACTCATGAGTGTCCCTGAACATAGTGGGCCAGTAAAAGCCACACTATAGAATCTTAGCCATGGTCTTTTTTGTAGAAAAGTGACCACCACTGGCTTGAGAGTGACAGAAAGAGATGACAATTTGGTGTTCATTTTCTAGAACACATCTCCTTAAGATTTAGTTTGGGCAATATTTAAACAAATATAGATCATCCCAAAAGAACTTACGAACCTCAATGAAGAATTTTTTACTTATCTTGCACAGTGGTTCGCCTGTGTGTACACCAACTGTTATCCAACAGCCACACAGAATGCTACTCCACTCCTAATATCCTCACACAGGGGATATTAGCATGCACTATCAAAATAGGCTTCACAGGTTCACCTAAAACCTTCACAATTGTGTCTTTGATCTTGGGCTTACACAATCCAAAAACCCCCACAATCTGAGTTTTCTGGCTCTCCTCAGATAACCAATACAACGAGATTTTTCTGGCAAATCTCAAACAAAACCAAAGAAAGTAAATTATAAAAATGTAAAATACCTGAATCACCTTTTGAAGAAACCCAGTAGAACCAATCGAAGTAGAAGTTCGATTCAACTTTCAAAGTCCAATACTCACTTTAAGAATGGTTCTATGTCTAATTGATTTTAAATCAAACGGGCTAGTTCTATTTGATTTTGAATCCAAGAAGAAGGAATATCAGAAATTTTTCTTTTCTAATAAGATTGGAATGTAGATCAAAATTAAATAATAAACAAGCTAGCAAAAGGAATATTAAATAAGCACAAAGTAGCTTAAAACAAACACAAACTTATCTCAGAGAATAGCCTAAAGATTGTTTGAATAGAATTGTATTGAATTACTAAAACTCTGGAGTTCGTGCTCTATTTATAGCCTAAAAAATCCAGTCTACGACTGGTCTTAGGATCCTAGGACTGGTTATAGCTTCAAAGATTTTCAAAGATTTTCGCAGGATAAGATTTTGTAGTTTCACGACCGGTCCTGAGTGGTCTACGACCGGTTGTGGGCCACCTACGACTGGTCGTGGGACACCTACGACCGGTCGTAGGACCCTCAATTTGGTTGCTAGAATTTGAGTCGTAGGGCTACGACTGGTCGAAGGATGAGTCGTAGAACTCACAGGACTGGTCGTAGGACAGCTAGAAAGATCCAAAAATCTTCAACAACCTATGACTGGTCCTAAAATACTTAAGACTGGTCGTAACAGAGCTAGGACTGGTCTTGAAGTCCCTAGGACTGGTCTTAAAACATCTCAAACAATCATATTAAAATATATGAATTATGTATCCAGAATGACCTACACTAAAGCCCATCCTAAGGTCAATCTAAGGTTAAACAAACCTTAAAAGTGAGATGAACATTAAAAGTCTGTACACTCAGATGACCCTTAAGAGAAGCTTGAGAATATACAAATCTTGTAGTAGGCCTTCTTGAGCTTGATCTTGACTTGACAAAATCTTCTAACATACTTGAACTTGATTGAATCTTGAACATGCAAACTTGAAGACTTGAACTTGATTGAATCTTGAACATGCAAACTTGAATTCTTCATCAATGAGTTGAAAATTTCTTCATTTAAGATCTTGTCTTAAAATGCAATGTCTTGAAGTAAAGAATAGTCTCAAACATGAAACACAAGATATACAAGACATAGATATAGGTTTTGGCACCACAAAATTTGACAACCAAAGGGATATGAAATCATAGCACTTACAATCTCCCCCTTTGTCAAATTTGTGACAAAACACATAACATAGAAGATAATAAGAAATCATGAGCCATAAAATCATAAATTACTCTACTCCCCCTGAGTAATACGGGTACTGCTCATGTAAACAGTCAATAACATATTCTCATCCACATATCCTTCTCAATCAATCAATCAAATAAATAAATTAATCCCCATTTCTATACTACTCCCTTTTACCTTACTACTCTCCCTTTTTGTCACAAAATTACAAGAAAAAGTCACAAAAGGAAAGAGAACATAGAGAGTAATAAGAAGATAATGAGAAAAATATATGAAAGGACAAAGCATATTTCAAAATATAAACCTGAAGCATCAAGCCATCATCAATCCATAATACAATATCCAAAAGACAATGTTATCAAACCATAATCCATAATACATATTCAAAATAAAAGATAATGTTATACTATCCAGAAGATAATTCACCTAATCTGATCAAGAGGAGGGAGCAGGGATAGTCGGATCAATCTGGTGTAAGCCCTTATTGATGCGACGATGATATTTTCGCATGTACTTAAATCGCATATCGTGGGCTATATTCATATTATCAACTTTCTCCTCCAATGCATGAAGGCGTGCATCATAACCAGATGGATCATAATCTAGATCATTTGGTGAATCAGATTCTATCTCATAAAAAATCTCATCCATATTAACATCTTGTTGTGGAAGATCACTAGCTTCCCCTTCATTTCCAGCTTCACCACCAACACCTCCATCACCACCAAAACCACCTTCATCTACTTGGCCAGGAAGCAAATCCAACTTCATCTTATTAAGATTGGAATTGTTAAAAATAAGATGATGAATTGGTGCCTCATTAACAGGTTTATTGACAAGCATGTGAGTGGCTAAAACAGTCATAAGATAACCGAACGGAATATCACTATGACCCGGATGGAGACGAAACTGAATAATGAAATAACAAATCAAAGAAGGAGGACAGACATTGGTACCAGAAGCAATAGAATGCAACACACGAACCATGTAAGAAGTCAACTAGATTTTATTACCGGACCAAGGATACACATTGAAAATGAAGAAACGATGTAACACTCTGTGTTTAGGTAACAGATACTTTGAAGGGAGCGCATTCGCTTTGTGCATCCATTGCACATCAATTTTGCATAAATCTCTTGTTAACATGAGTTTTTCCGATTCAGATGGTTTGTCGTATAAAGTATGAATCGGTATACCTTCATCATTAACAGGTATATCCATAATACCTGATATCAAATGACGGTCTACTTCAAATTTTTCTTCTCTAGTATCAATTGAAAATGTTAAATTATCAAGAGAAAATTCTGAGATGCATGCTACCATTGATTGGGTAATGGACTGGTATGCAGGCCCACCCCAAAGCAAAATGTTAGTCCAGCCAACAGATTTAAGGAGAGGGACTATACCAAATGGAGCAATGTGATTGAGATCAGCGGTATGCTCAACGATAATATTACGGACATGTAAATCTCGTACATCTTGAGAATCATCTTCGGGTGACCGAAGGTGCCGTTTTGTTATCGGTGCAGAACTAGATGAAGATGGACCACGGGATGTTTTCTTTTTCCCTCTAGCATCCATATTCAAGAAGATATATAAAGAGCAAGCGAAATACAAAAAAGAAGGAATGGGTTTTCTCTAGATCAGTAAATTGAGAAGAAACCTTTGAAAAACCCAACAAGAGATGAAATCTAGCTATACAATGATCAAATCAAAGCATAGAGAGCATGAATCTTCAAGAAAAATAATGAAATAAGACTCACCTTGAAGAAAAATAAGAAATCCTATAACTGGTCGAGCCACGACTCGTCGTAGGTCGGAGTGGAAATGAAGAAGAAGGGGATTTTCCCCAAATATATCATGTTCACGAGTACCACAACTGGTCGAGTACGGTTCACGACCGGTCGTACCACGACTGGTCATGTACAACCACGACCGGTCGAGTATCGACCAAAAATATATTTTTTATGTAAAAAATTAAAATTTAAACAAACATGATATGAAATATAATACACTATGATACATGCAAGCAAGAATATTCAATGTAAAATGCACATATTAAGATCAAGTTTCAATTTATTAAACCTACTTTTGTCGAGCGGTTTAGTAAATATATCAGCAAGTTGAGTTTCGATTGATATATTTTACAAGGAGATAACTTTTTCTTCAACCAACTCACGTATGTAATGATACCTAATGTCAATGTGCTTAGTATGTGAATGCTGGATTGGATTTTTGAAAATATTTATAGCACTGGAATTATCACAATGTAAGATCATTGAATCTTGATTAATTCCATAATCGCTTAGCATACATTTCATCCAAACTAGTTGAGTACATGTATATCCAGCCGCAATATACTCAGCCTCAGCAGTGGAGAGCGATATTGAACTTTGCTTCTTATTGAACCAAGAAACTAATCAATTTTCAATGTAAAAATAACCACCACTGGTTGATTTTCTATCATCAATATTACCGACCCAATCAGCATCTGAGTACCCAGCTAATTGAACACTAGTATCAAAAGGATACCATAAACCTAGATTTATAGTACTTGTGACATATCTAATAATCCGTTTAACAGTAGTAAGATGTGACTCCTTAGGATTAGACTGATATCTCGCATAAATTCCAACACTTAATGCAATATCAGGTCTACTTGCAGTAAGATACAACAAACTACCAATCATACTACGATATAATTTAGGATCTATATCTTTGCCTGTAGAGTCTTTTGAGAGTCTTAAAGTTGTACTCATAGGAGTATCAAAGTTCTTAACATTCTCAAATCCAAAATTTTTAACTAAGTTTGAAGCATATTTGGTCTGGGAAATGAAAATTCCATCAGGTTGTTGTTTCACTTGCAACCCTAGGAAATAGTTAAGTTCACCAACCATGCTCATTTCGAACCTTGATTTCATTAACTTGGCAAACTCAATCGACATGTTAGAGCAAGTTGATCTATAAATAATATCATCAACATATATTTGAACCATCAAAATATCATTGTTATTCTTCTTAACAAAGAGCGTCTTATCGACACTTCCTACTTGAAAGCTATGACTAAGTAAGAATTTAGTCAATTTTTCATACCATGCCCTGGGCGCTTGTTTTAGACCATAAAGAGCATTTTTGAGATGAAATACATGGTCAGATAACTTAGGGTCTTCAAACCCTGAAGGTTGTTCAACATACACTTCTTCATGTAAATCGCTATTCAAGAAAGCACTCTTTACATCTATCTGATAAATTTAAAATTTTCTAAAGCATGCGATGGAAATGAAAAGTCCGATTGATTCAAGGTAAGCGACTGGAGCAAAGGTTTCATCGTAATCGATGCCTTCAATTTGAGTGTACCCTTGTATAACCAGTCTAGCCTTGTTTCGTATAATATTTTCAAGCTCATCAGACTTATTTTTAAAGATCCATTTTGTTCCAATAATGTGTTTATCTTTAGGTCTAGGAACAAGATACCAGACATAATTACGAACAAATTGATTAAGTTCATCCTGCATAGCAACAATCCAATTTTCGTCAGAAAGTGCTTCTTTTACGTTGACCGGTTCTATTTGGGATGTAAAACAAACATACTTACATATGTTCTCAAGTTGTTTGCGAGTAAGAACTCCAGTGAGAGGGTTTTCAAGTATTTGATTGGCTGGATGATCTTTAACAGTCCTTGGTTCAGATTCTTTTTGACTTGATGAGATATCTTGATTGTCAATAATAAGAGCTTCATCATCATCTGAACTCAGAGCTGGTGTATTCAAATGATCATCAATGACCACATTGATGGACTCTTGAATCACACCAGTTCTCTTATTTAGAACCCTATAAGCTCGACTGTTCAAAGAATAACCAAGAAAAATACCTTCATCACTCTTCGTATCAAACTTTCCTAAATTTTCACGATCTCGTAAAATATAACACTTGCTGCTAAAAACCCGAAAGTATTTGACAGTAGGTTTCTTTTCAAACCATAATTCATAAGCAGTCTTATTATCAGATTTACTGGTATAAATCCGAATAATAATATAACATGCGGTATTAACTGCTTCAGCCCAAAGATTTCTAGAGAGCTTCATGCTATTCAACATAACATTAGCCATATCCTGAAGCACTCTATTTTTTCTTTTAACTATACCATTTTTTTGTGGTGTTTTGGGCGCAGAGAATTCATGTAATATTCCCTATTCGCTACAGAATTTCTCAAAACTATTGTTTTCGAATTCGGATCCATGATCACTATGGATCTTACTAACATGAGAACCTTTCTCATTTTGGATTCATTTGATGACCTTTTTCACTTCATCCAGGGTTTCAGTTTTATCTTTTAAGAATGATACCCAAGTGAATCTGGTATAGTCATCTACGATAACCAAGATGTATTTTTTGCCTCCTCGACTCTCCGATCTGGTTGGTCCAATAAGATCCATGTGGAGAAGCTCGAGTGGTCTAGATGTGGTATTGGAGTTCACTTTCTTGTGAGAGCTCCTAATCTGTTTGCCCAACTGGCATTCACCACATATTTTGTCTACTCTTTGCAATTTGGGTAGACCTCTAATTGGTTCTCTTTTGCTCAATCTAAATAAGTTTCGATAGTGTACATGTCCAAGGCGTTTATGCCATAATTCAGTCTCATCGGTATGGACCATGTAACATGATTGAGTAGATGAGCTTACATCACTAACGATGTAGCAGTTTTCAGAAGTTCTACGACCAGTTAATATAACAAAACCCCTTTTATCAAGTATCTCACAACCTTGATTAGAAAACTTCACACTATGGTTGTTATCGCATATCTGAGAAATGCTTAATAGGTTGTGTTTTAAGCCCTCAACATATAAAACATTCTTAAATAAGGGAAGGTTATAAAGCTAAATCGTACCTTGGCCAATAATCTTGCAATTGCTTCCATCACCAAATGTGACTGACCCGTCAGTCATATCTTTTAGATCAGTGAATAAAGCTTTGTCACCTATCATATGGCTGGAACAACCACTATCTAGATACCACTTTGAATGGCTTGTAGCTTTGAAAGCAGTGTGGGCAACCAAGCTGGAAACTTTAGGAACCCATTTCAAAACTGTTTTGGGTTTAGGAGTATAGATGGTCTTTTTCTGTCTGTTGTTATAGGAGAGACTTATAGAGTTAGACTTTAATAGCTCCTTGAAAAGATCAATTATTTTTTCAGCCAATGGATTTCGATTTTGAAAATTAAAGTTGACATGGGTACTTTTAGATTTTTAAAAAGTCCTTGAATTTTTGGAAAAACCTTGATAAGTATTCTTTTCTTTTGAGATTGAAAACTCTCCTTTTAAAAATTTAGGAGCAATGTTCTTTTATTTAGGAGATGTATTCTTATCATAGCCCAACCCGAATCGATCGTCACATTTTCTTGATCCGGACAATAATTTTTCTAATTTAGGATCACCATGGGCATATCTTCATATGTCTTTCAAACTCTGAAGAGAAGCTACCTCATTTTTGAGTTTCTCATTTTCGGATCTCAAATCTTCAATTTTAGAGGTTTTGAAATCTAAATCACTTTTGGTTTTTTCAAAAGAATCGAAAATATGAGACTTTTCTAACACAAGAGACTCATAATCTTCCTTAAGCTTAGAAAATTTTTCTTTTTGTAATTTAAGCTTGACAGCAATTTTACAACTCTCCTTATAAAGGGCATTATAGGCATCCTGAAGATCATCTTCATTATCACAATCACTATTCAGATTTTCTTCACTAGATATATCATCATTATCTGAAAGGGTGATCTTGGCTAGAGTCATAAGGGCTTTAACATCTTCGCCCGACTCGGTTTCAGAATCTTCTGATTTAGAAGAGGATTCAGAATCAGACGATTCATCCCAAGTAGCCATCATGCTTTTCTTTTTTGATTTGTCCTTTTTAGGACATTTGTTAGCCAAGTGCCCATACTCTTGACAGTTGTAACATTGACTATCTTTCAAGGATTTTCGAGTTCTAGGTTTAGATCGTCTCTTATCTTTTGACTTTTGAAAATCAACTTTTTTCTTGTTTTTAAAAATTTTGTAAAACCTTTTTGCTAAAAGTGTCATATCATCTTCAGAATTTTCTAAATCCGAAGTGTTCTCTTGTGAAGCATTTTTAGATGATTTGAGAGCAATTTATTTTCCTTTAGGAGCCTTAAAGGACAACTCATAGGTTTGAAGTGAACCAACTAGTTCCTCAACCCTCATGGTATCCGTATCACGAAGTTCCTGAATCGCGGTCACTATAGAATTGAACCATTCAGGAAGTCAGCGTAGTATCTTTGCGCACACTTTACTTTCTGGGATTCTATCACCAAGACCCCACATAGAGTTCACAATGTCATTCAATCTAGTATAGAAGTCCATAAACATCTCATTCTCCTCCATATGAATTTCTTCAAATTTAGTTGTGAGGAGTTGGACTTTAGATTTCTTGACAATAGATGTACCCTCATGTGTCATTTCTAATACATCTCATGCTTGTTTTGCATTTTCACAAGAGATGATTCTTTTAAATTCATCTGGTGATAATGCATTAGTAATTGCATTTAGTGCTTTTGTAACACCCTGGATTTTTTCCAACCTGGGATTAGACGTCTTTAGGCAATGGGTCAACCACATCACTCTTAGGAATCAATTCCAGAGCCAAAGAAATCATTTAGAACCAAATTTTTTAGAAATTAAGCGTAAGTTAGCTAGCGCTACGCTAGAGTAGCTGTGAAATTGTCCCTGAACACTTTAAATACGTTCTGCAAGATCCAAAACTTGTAGAACCAATTACGATGTAATACCCTGAAACCTAGGATCAAACTTTAAACCCGTTTGCTCTCAAGAACCTTCTGAAACTTTGTATTGGATTTAGACCACGCATCGAAAGTCCGATACCTACAATCTTAGACCATTTCGACCGCTTAGCTGGACTTGACAATCATTTCAAAAATCAAGCCCAACAGACGTTCAGGGGCTATTTCATTGAGCCTGGAGTGAAGAGAGTGAGAAATGGGTTAGATTTAGAAATTTTAATCTAAATCTGGCACGTGACTTGGCGCGTTATTATTAAGCGTTCTGATCGTCAGAATTCAGACAAATTACACCCTCGGATCAGAAAAATTTCTCTTTCATATCATGAGACTTGTAGACCTGATTTAGGGGCGATGACCACTGAACTGAAATTGGACCTCCACGTGCGATCTGTGAACTCTACCGGACTGAAAATTGGGTGTGGACAACATCCAATGACCATGAGCTTAAGTTCGACCACGTTCGGCCAGGGGACCTCCCGAAATGCTCTTTTGGATCGGAACAACCCCGATTTGGTTATAACTTAAGTATACTTTATTCTCAAGTCTATTTATGTTAGAATTTAGGCTATATAAGGGCCTTAAACCCTCACATACCTCTCCCATACGAATTTGCTAGAAACCCTAGATTGAAAGAGAGAGAAAGTGAGAGATTGTGAGAGAGTTGTGGGAGAGAATTCCCTCCACTTGCTGCAGCTTTTGCACGTGCCAAAGCACCGCACTCCAATGAATTTTTTGGTGATTCCAACGCACTCCTAGGTAAGAAAAACCTTAACTACTTGCTGATTTAAGGTTCTTTCGATTCAAATAGCAACATAGCTTATGTATCTTGTGTATTAGGTCGCCTGTACGCCGTTGACGAAGCGTATACGTTCTGTTCGAAACGATACACGTCTAGGGCAAAAGGTGCGGATTTTAGATGCTTTGATTGACTGATTTCAAAGCTTTCAATGTCTTTTAATAGTAGATTATCGACGGCAACGCCGTTTGACATGTACAACATGTTGTCAGTTTTCTGTTTCGTAAACGTATGGAAAATATAAGATTTAGGGCATTTTAGTCATTCATAGGAAATACTGTTTACATCCACATTTTACTAAAATATTTTCCATGGATTTTTGTCGTGTTAGGATATTAGGAATGCGTGCATGATCGGTTTGGCGAAGAGATTCGCCCTAATACGCACTTTGGGTTGACATATGCCATGTAGACTAAAGTGTGTAGACTAAGTGTTTGTATAAATGTTTGTACTAGTATGTATTGAGTAAATGGAGTTGTGAATGAGTGTTGATATTGAATTCTCAAGTAATATGCTGATGTAAATGATTTCCATCATGTTGACTATATGTATTGATTTCATTATATATATGAAATGCATGTGTTGGATGATTTTCTTAAGTTGTACGTTATAACATGTTTCAACATGCTTAGATTGTTGTATTTCATTTCCATTACTCTCATATGATCACTGATGTTGACTTACAAATGTTTGGGGCTATACTTAGTCCAGGCAGTCGGTAATGGATTGAATTCGTGGTTGGCTTCTAATTGCCACGAGGGATGCGTCGATGAACGCGAGTCGTGTGTTGAGTTGGCGGCAGTGGTTAGGCCACATGAAGTGTTTTATGCACTTCATGTCGCTCAGCTTGAGATGCGCTCGTGCTAGTCAAGCCCGTCAAGTAACCCGACTGGCCATTGTATGTTCACCCTATATGAGTCATAACTGCTTGAACCTAGGGTACTGAACTTACCATTAAAAACCCTGTTAACCATGGTACCTTGATCCATAAAGACTCATGAGCTGGGCATGGTGGTATGGGATAACGTGGTTGTCACGCTCCAAACTCGAAAACCGGGCTCACAAAATTCTCGATCGCCGAATCTGGTTCCGACAGCCTCCATAGAACCCCATTCTCGGCTCCTAGCGCCCATTCGCCAGGTTCCGATCTTGGGATGCTACGAGGAGGATTTTCAATGTCAGTTTGATTCGTAATAAGCATAACCAATGGCATAACCCACAAACAACAACCAAGAATTCCATTACATTTCCACTATGATAAAAAAATTTACAAGTACAATGAGCATAAAGGGAAATACAATGATGATAGACCAAAAACTCCAGAGTAATCTGCCACGTGCTCAAGCCTCAGCGCTGCTGCGATCCAACGTCACCTGCACGCAACGGTTGTGCATAAGCTTATAGACAGCTTAGAGAGTGGTGAAAGTGTGTGCGTAAGGTAGTAATATGATCATGCAGTATCAGAGTAATGCGGAATATGTAGATGGATCCACAAATATCATGAGCCTTACCAAGGCTATGCGATGCAAGACGTGAATGATATCGGCCATCCCAAGGCCATGCGATGTGAAATACAACTCAAGCATACAGACCCTCATCTATGTCCACACAGCAATACAACTCAAATTTGGAATATCACCGAGGTCTAGTACACTCTAAACCAGATCGCCGCCTCATCGCGCATAATAAGGTAAGTGGAAGAGACCTCACTATCCGTCTGCCAATATCGGGCACGACTCGTTGATAGCGGACCCATTCCTCGAGCTGGTCGGACTCAGCCTAACATTGCCCCCTACACTCGGGCGGGTAAGGCCGTACCCTCTTCCAACCGATCACGACACAGTGGCACTCGATCTAGACATTAGAGTAACCTCTTGGTACCATAAGGGTTTAGGAACTTTCACCCAGGGATATCTATACCACCCCATGAGCCTGTGGAGGCTACGGCCCCGATGTCGCTAGGGCGTACAATAACCATGTCACACAAATGCAAAATGCATGAATCACGCTCTCCAGTCATGCAACAAATCCTGCGCATATCGTGCGCTCATGTAGGGCAACACCGCCTAACCGGGAGCCCATAAACAACCTGCCCGAAGGCATATGCTATGATCAGTCAATTCTCATGTCAAGCATACATATGATGCGTATGATCATGAGTCATGGAACTATACTAAACATGTTATAATGAAATGAACTATTCTTACAATGCAGATGGGCCCAGACGGCCTCTACATAATAAGTACGGGCCTAATAATGGGCCCTAAGGAGAGTTGTAATGTGGACATCCAACCAGCATTACACTCGCAATGTGGACGTCAAACCATCATTGCTCCCAAGGCACGATCTCCGTAAACGTCGTTACATAATCCGTGTTGGGGTCACACATTGCAATGGACCTTAGGTACATCCCATTAGGCCTTAAATATATCAAATGGGCTATATCATATGGGCCTTTTATTCATCAATGGGTCACATCAATGGGCCACACCAATGGGCCTTAAGTGCATTGCAATGGGTCAAAACCCGTGGCCTTAGATTACATCGATTTGGTCCAATCCCATGGGCCTTAAATACATTAAATGGGTCTAATTCCATGGACTTTATACACATCAAAATGGGCCTAAACCCATAGGCCTTAAACAAATCAAATGGGCCTAATCCCATGGGCCTTAAACAAATCACATGGGCCTAATCCCATGGGCCTTAAACAAATCACATGGGCCTAACCCATAGGCCTTAAACAAATCAAATGGGCCACATTTAAACATAGGTGGCCCACTTGATAAATAGATCAGCAAAATTCTTCAACTCATGCAAAAAAAATGATCTTTCTAAGTGGATGGACGGTCTGGATGCATCACATACATCATGGCGAGGTCCACAGAGGTTGGACGGTGCACTACATCACTGTGGGCCCCAGCACCATCGTCCGCTGGACGGATGAAATACATATATCATGGTAGGCTTCCACTGGCCGTCCAGCTGGTACTGGACGGCGTTGGTAAAATGCATACATCAGGGTGGGCTCCACCGTCCGCTTGGACGGTGGAGGCAAAGCACATGCATCTCTGGGGGGTCCCATGTGGGGCCCACCGTAATGTTTACTCACCATCTAAACCCTTCATAAGGTCGCACGGACCTGGGTGAGGAGGAAAAATAAATTTCAACTTGATCCAACACTCCTGTGGGCCCAAAATAGCATTTCAATGGTAGGGGTTCGGCCCACTGTTTTGTGTGGTGTGGGCCACTTGAGTTTTGGATCCGGATGGAACTTGGAGGGGGCCCACCTGAGGAGGGGACCCACCTCATGAATAGGTTGGATGATAAATAAACATCACAGTGGGGCCCACACGTAGGGCTGTGGGTCCCTGACGACCGTCTGCCCGCCCCCAAACGCTGCACGCAGCAGCGTGCAGCTGCTGCTCGTTGACGTCAGAGGCAGAGGGTCTGCCTCTTACCAAAAATCAGAAAAAAACTATTTTTTCAGGGTTTTTCACGTGTGGGGCCCGCTCCAAGCGAATCCACTTTAGCCATTGCGTTCAGTGACTCGGGGCCGTCCCAATGAGTCTAAAGTTTAAATTTTTTTAGTGTTTAGAAAATAAAAGAAAATAAAATAATGATCTTGAATGGTAAGGGTGCAACTCTCTAATGCTATGGCCCACCAGACCTTCCAACCAACCCCATCACTTGGCTCAACGCCTAAAATGAGATGGGTAAGAGGATGGACGGCTTGGATTGGATATATACATCAAGCTAGGGCCTACACCGATGGTCCACCTACAAAGCTTGAACAAAGCTTATATTTGTGTTTGCATTTCACGTCCAGGGACGTCCCTTGACATGGACGGTCTTGAATAAATACAAGGTGGGCCTTGCTCGGGTGGGCCACCACGGATGGATGATCACATATAAGGTGGGCCCCACTTGTAAATAGCTTGGGGTAGAAATACATGCCTTATGATGGGTCTATTCAAGTGGGCCATACAACCATATCAAAATAATAATATAAATAAAAAAAAACATGAAAGAGAGAGAGAGATAGAGAGTCGGACCCACTTGTGATGGAGGGACCCCGACACTATGGGCCCTCCCTTGAAGAAATCATACAATCGAATGGGTCCTTTAACACATGGGACCACTAAAATATAAAATCAATGGTAGGGATCCTTTCCCCACCAATATGGATGGTTTAGATGACCTTCATAATGAAATAAACATCATGATGGGGTCCATGGAGAATGGCCCCATCATGGAATGATCATGATGATCCTAGTGGGCCATTGGCCACACCTTAGGGTCCCAAGTGAGATCCAAACCATTGATCTGTTGGCCTCACTTGGCCCATCTCAAAAATATAAAAATCTAATAGTATTAAGCACCCACCGTCCGATCTTCTTTCTCCTATAGGTTCCTTAGCACCTTAGCTTGGATTTTAATGGAGGAGATGAGAAATGGAGGGTTGAGATGGGAGATGGTGGGGTAGGAGAGTGGGCCACACTTGGAGCTTGGGAATGTTTGGAGAAATCCTCATACATATGGAGCTTACTTGGGTTTTTTTTTAGTTTGAAATGAGAAAGAGAAAGAGAGAGTTGTAAAGGGAGAGAGAGTGATGGATGGATGGATGAATAATGGTTGTGTAAGAAAGTCTTTGACTTTTGTGGCCTTTTGTGTAAGAAAGGCATGGGAGGTGTAAGAGATTCTTAACTTTTGAGGCTTTTTGTGTAAGAGAGGTATGGGCTTGTAAGGAAATCTTGACTTTTGTGGTTGCTTGGGAATGGGTGAAAGGTGATGTGTACTTGACATGTACTTGACATGTGATGGATTGATTGATTAATGGATTGATGGGATCGATGGGACACCTCGTAGAGATTCCCGTAGGTTTCTCAACCTGCGGCTTTTCGTCGCACTGAACGTCGGCCTACAACTCTTGACCAGGGTATCGCCTCGGCGCACGAGTCGCGGCATTGGAACCGCAGCGACGACGCGGTCGTTAGGGTACAGATCTTGGGTTGAGTCGGCTCGGTTTGATGGCATATGAATCAGGGTCGCGCCCTAATATCGATTAAGGGTCGAAGGTTGCCGAAGTTCGACTGGTAAGACCGCAAAAGTCTACGGAACGGTACGAACTAAAAATACAGGTCTTACAATGGTCGAACTGTCGGCCTACGCTGGAGCCACAAACCTCCCCGTAGTGACCAGTGAGCACCCTACTCTAAGCAGATTATGGTGGTATGGGACACTATATTCTTGCTGCCGGCCTACACTGATTGGTGACGAGCCCTTTGTAGTGACCTTGAGTTTATCTTGACACCGCATGGGGGCGACGAGTCCTGATGCAGTCTTAAGGATATAAATAAGCCTGTATTGATAAGGTGATGGGGGGAGAGGAGCAATAAGTACATGCAACAGCCCTGACAGCCCTTGCAGCGACCTATAAATATAACATCGTATGAGATTACTAGAAGTAACGACCCTAGATAGGATCTGTGTTGGGATTGATATAAGGAAGGTACCCTAGTTTTCCAATCCTGCTGTATGAAAAGGGTTAATAACAACTTGGTAATCATTATCCATATCGCATTGCATGTGCCTGGAAGATGTGGAGCATTGCTGGAAGAAAGCATGCCGCGGACGCAGATGGTGCCGCATGAGGGAGAATGTCGGTGAGGGCATCTATCATGTCATTT
Organism: Magnolia kwangsiensis; assembly: GCA_037074715.1. NCBI lineage: Eukaryota > Viridiplantae > Streptophyta > Magnoliopsida > Magnoliales > Magnoliaceae > Magnolia > Magnolia kwangsiensis. The sequence goes on from CM073578.1 coordinate 80,935,859, forward strand.
CATGCATGCATTAACAACAGTATCTAGGAATGTTTGATTGTTTGCTTTACTATTAACGCGTGATTGATTTGATAACATGATAATCTTTTCTCTATTATTCCACTGAGTTGATCACTCACTCCCATGTTACGGGATGGTGTTTCTGGACACCCACCAGACCCAGTTGTAGTTGCAGATGATGGCGCTGCTTGTGAAGCGGAACCAGACTTGTATGATGATGAGGACTTCTCCTCCGTGTTCTGATCGACGGGATTACAGAGAGGTTGATTAGACGCCTTGAAACTTGTCATTTTATATTTTTGGAGCACTCATGTATATTCTTTTCTTTCCATTTTTGGAGTATACATGTATTTAATTAACCTGGTAACATGTTTACACTCTAGAGACTTACCATCAATTATATATTTTATGTATTTATCAGTCTTCCGCTTGCTAATTTAACTGTCTCTGGAGTATGATATGCTGTTTTGGCTTAGTCTTAATCTTGTTTAATGCCATTCTACAAACAACATGCATTTATCATTATCTATGTTGCATAAGTGACATTCTGGAACTCGGGAGTTGGGTTTCTACCCGACCCCCGATTTTCGAGGTGTTATAGTTGGTATCAGAGCATGATTTGGATTAAACCGGACCTGGGTTATGGTAACACGACACACACTGACGCACTCTGACTTAGGGAGGGGGCGATGGAAACTTAGAGACTACATTAGGATCCTAAGTTTCTCTGACAAGTGAGACTATACGGTAATTTAGGCCGTAACATATCTTTGGTCGTGTGAAGCGACCTAAGTCACCTCTAGGCCGTCAGTCGACGGGTTTGAGTCATTGTCTGAAGAATTCCAAACCTAGAAATGGATTTTCTTGGGTTGTGGGGCAACCACAACACCTTTACACTCAATTTCAAGGCCTAAAACCCATTTTCATCCAAATCCTTAAGAATCCCTCCTTCCACCACCCCATGCTTCAACATTTTCTAAGTCCTTTCACAATAGACATAAATCCTAATGTGTGAATGATAGTGAATCATACTTAGACAAAAATTTACTATAAATAGTAAATATAGGTAAAAATTAGACTTTTAGTCATTCCAATTAGGGAATATCTTAAAATAAATGGGTTAATTTGATGGATTAGACTCTCCTACCCCAAAATCATATGCTACATGATATATAAACTCATTTTGGTTCACAAACTGGCTCCGAAACGCATCAAATAAAGTTTTGGGTCTATCCAAGCCCAAATACAATGAACCAAGGTGGGAACAACATACATTTGGGGTCCCTAGGGCAAGGGGAACCAGCCCCATAGGGCGGCCATTATCATATGTGAGTTTGGGTGGCGATGGCATCGCCGATTCCGCGATGCATCGCCGGTCAAATTTCTCGGTTGGGTCCGGGCTTCGGGCTGGAGGTGTTTGGGGGTTAGGGTAGGTGGGGCATTCGTTAAAATCCCTCCAAAATAGTACTTTCTTCACAAAAATGCCCCCCAAGCTCTCCCTTTCTCACATTTTTGCTGATTTCTCTCTTAAACCCCAGTTCCAATCACTCCCACCATCCATTTCTGTCTCAACCCACGCCACTCCACCATTTACAGCAATACACACTCCTCTCTCTCTCCATTTTCGTCCGTTGGAGCTCTCCCATCCTCCATTGGAGGCTAAAAATTGTGTGAGCCTCCATTCATATCTATTTTACTTTTTTTTTCCTTTAAAAATCCAGCCTTTGAGGGCCTGATTTACCCCTCTACAGGGCCTAGATTCATTTCAGTCCATTAGGGCAGCCATTTCTTTCCATTGCCCTCATTTTCCATGGCTATTGTTGAGGCTATTTTAGCCTTTTTCTCCTTTTCCACCACCTTCCCTCTCATGTCCCTTTTATTTGAGCCTTTACACTCATTTTGGTCTCAAATCATGCAAACCTCAAATCCCATTTCTCCATCTTCTTCGCTTGAGGAGTAGCGAAAATACATGGCCGATAGAGCTCTAATGGGTAACAGACAGTGTTAAACTAGAAAGTATTAAAGAAGGTAAGTCAGGACCGTGGAAGAAGTCCTTTGGTAGAATTAGGCATCTATGTCGTTTTCCTGTAGATTGTTTGTTTACCATTTTAAAGATTTCTGTGTTTTGTTGTTGTTGGGTCTAGTGAAGTCATTGGTAGAAAGTGTGTTTGTGTTTAGTGGTTTGGGCTTAATATAGCTGAATGTGTTCCTATCATAATTCATGTGGAACTTTATTCCATATATTGTGACATATTTTGTTAAATGAAGTGTATGCAGTTTCGTTCGCTGTAAGGTATTGTCCCTAGATTGGGTGTATCCTATGGTTTCCACTGCCATGTTGTAAATCCCGAGATTAAGCCTACAAAATTAGTTTTTATCCTACCCCACCCTCCTATCAAGCATGCCACTCCTAATCCCGACGTAGGATTAGGAAAGCAGTTTTATTTCATACAACTTAATGCTACTGGCCATATAGGCCCTTGGCATTTTGGACATAGAGTTAGTGCTCTTAGATTTGATAGATCTAACGATATAGGAAATCCAATTCCATTTAGACAATCCTGACCCTAAGCCATAGAACAATCCCTGTAGTAGAAATGGTATGAAACCATCTAACGTATAAGTATAGATTTTGGATTATGGCTAGTGAGTTACAGATTAGGCTACTAGTTGTATTGGGCAGTGTAAAGCTTGTACATGCAAAGGAATAATAGGTTAAATCTGGTTGGAGTAGAACCTCATTCTTCGATAGATCCCCTTAATACTTATAAACTTCTGTTATAACCCTTAGGAAAGTTGTTTTAACTTAAACTCATTCACTCTCAGGGAAAACTTATCAAATCCCTCAAGTTGAACTTAAAATAAACCAACACACCCCTTAGAATTGCCTTCCCCAAGGGCTTATTGTATTCGGGAACGCGGAGTAAAGGAACGGAATGTAAGCGATGTATTCGCGGTTAGAATCGACTTCTTAATCCTAGTGGTTACCAATAAATCCAATGCTCTGATCAAGCAGAAGATCGACATCGACTCGGATTAAGAATTGATACAACAAATTTTCTGTCCTAGCTAGACAGGAAGTCTATGTATCCGGCTCAAACCCACTACACAACCTTTCTTCCGTGTTGGCCCAACCACCTACAACCAAAAGTTGTTGCTTTGCCTTTGGGAAATGTTGAGGACATACAGCCAAATAGAGATTAGACCTCTTGCCACAAACACACATCTGTTCTTAGAATTAACCACAACACTCATATTTTTAACTCCTTTCTATAAATCATAAGTACCAATGCCATAGAATGCATCATTATCAAACGAAGACTAATGTAGTGAGAGGTTGTTTCCCATTTCGTATCAAGGATAGGCCCTAAGTTACACCTCATTCCGATATATGGATCGAGACATAGATTCTTGAGCCTTAAGTAGGACCATGTTTTAAGGGGGGTAGAACGTGTTGAGCCCAATCTAGTTAGGATTAGCTAACGCAACCGTTGGATCAGAGTAGCGTAGTGGAAGCATGGTAAGCCCTTCCCCACTGGCTCGAGATTGAAAGAAACTGGTCTAGGTTAGACGAAAGGATAGAGACCCTTAACCCCTACCTTGGACGTAGCTTCAAACGAGGACTCCTTTAGATTAAGACCCAAAGAGCAACCTTACAAATAGGACTTTGAACCTTTTAGTGATTGACATTTCCTAAGCTTTTAGAGTGATCGAACTACGGAGTTACTGAAATAAACAAATGTGAAACATTCGCGGCTTGACCCAATTCTCAATCTTGGATGACTACCAAGGGACTCACTGCTTAGCCGAGTAGAAGACCAGGATCCACCAGGATTAAGAAGGGATACAACGTTGTCTACCCTGGCTAGGCGAACACTCGACGTATCGGGATCAAGCCCACTACAACCGTCTCTCTGTACTGGTCAACCACTGAAAATATATATCTTACTCTAAGTAGATGGAAATTGTCGTTAAGACGTCAAATAGGTAAAGAAATGAATTATAGTAAACCTTTGGGATGTGTAAGTGATGCATAAAGAAGTAAGTTTTAAGGGGGGTAGACTAAAATGAATCAGACTCATATAGATCGTATACAACCTACCACGTATAGAGTGATTAGTCTTTCTTTATTACCCTTAGGTAAATTTCGGGGACAAAATTTTATTTTAAGGGGGGTAGATTGTAACACCCCAGATTTTTGCCGACATGGGATTAGACGTCTTTAGGCAATGGGTCAACCACATCACTCTTAGGAATCAATTCCAGAGCCAAAGAAATCATTTAGAACCAAATTCTTTAGAAATTAAGCGTAAGTTAGCTAACGCTACGCTAGAGTAGCTGTGAAATTGTCCCTGAACACTTTAAATACGTTCTGCAAGACCCAAAACTTGTAGAACCAATGACACTGTAATACCCTGAAACCTAGGATCAAACTCTAAACCCGTTTGCTCTCGGGATCCTTCTGAAACTTTGTATTGGATCTAGACCGCGCGTCAAAAGTCTGATACCTACAATCTTAGACCATTTCGACTGCTTAGTTGGACTTGACAATCATTTCGAAAATCAAGCCCAACTGACGTTCAAAGGCTATTTCATTGAGCTTGGAGTGAAGAGAGTGAGAAATGAGTTAGATATGGAAATTTTAATCCAAATCTGGCACGTGACTTGGCGCGTTATTATTAAGCGTTCTGACCCGTAGAATTCAGCCAAATTACACCCTCGGATCAGAAAAATTTTCTCTTTCATATCATGAGACTTGTAGACCTGATTTAGGTGCGATGACCGCTGAACTGAAATTGGACCGTCACGTGAGATCTGTGAACTCTACCGGACTGAAAATTGGGTGTGGACAACATCTAGTGACCATAAGCTTAAGTCCAACCGCATTCGTTCAGGGGACCTCCCGAAATGCTCTTTTGGATCGGAACAGCCCCGATTTGGTTATAACTTAAGTATACTTTGTTCACAAGTCTATTTAGGTTAGAATTTAGGCTATATAAGGGCCTTAAACCCTCACATACCTCTCCCATCCAAATTTGCTAGAAATCCTAGATTGAAAGAGAGAGAAAGTGAGAGATTGTGAGAGAGTAGTGGGAGAGAATTCCTGCCACTTGCTGCAGCTTTTGCACGTGCCAAAGCACCGCACTCCAATGACTTTCCCGGTGATTCCAACGCACTCCTAGGTAAGAAAAACCCAACTACTTGCTGATTTAGGGTTCTTTCGATTCAAATAGCAACATAGCTTATGTATCTTGTGCATTAGGTCGCCTGTACGCCGTTGACGAAGCGTATACGTTCCGTTCGAAACGATACACGTCTAGGGCAAAAGGTGCAGATTTTAGACGCTTTGATTGACTGATTTCAAAGCTTTCAATGTCGTTTAATAGTAGATTATCAACAGCAACGCCATTTGACATGTACAACATGCTGTCAGTTTTTTGTTTCGTAAACGTATGAAAAATATGAGAGAGAGAAAGTGAGAGATTGTGAGAGACTAGTGGGAGAGAATTCCCGCCACTTGCTGCAGCTTTTGCCCGTGCTAAAGCACCGTACTCCAATGACTTTTCCGGTGATTCCAATGCACTCCTAGGTAAGAAAAATCCTAACTACTTGCTAATTTAGGGTTCTTTCGATTCAAATAGCAACATAGCTTATGTATCTTGTGCATTAGGTCACCTGTATGTCGTTGACGAAGCGTATACGTTCCGTTCGAAATGATACATGTCTAGGACAAAAGGTGCAGATTTTAGACGCTTTGATTGACTGATTTCAAAGCTTTCAATGTCATTTAATAGTAGATTATCGACGGTAACGCCGTTTGACATGTATAACATGCTGTCAGTTTTCTGTTTCGTAAACATATGGAAAATATGAGATTTAGGGCATTTTAGTCATTCGTAGGAAATACTGTTTACATCCATATTTTATTGAAATGTTTGCCATGGCTTTTTATCGTGTTAGGATATTAGGAATGCGTGCATGATCAGTTTGGCGAAGAGATTCGCCCTAATATGCACTTTGGGTCGACATACGCCATGTAGACTAAAGTGTGTAGACTAACTGTTTGTATAAATGTTTGTACTAGTATGTATTGAGTAAATGGAGTTGTGAATGAGTATTGAGATTGAATTCTCAAGTAATATTCTGATGTAAATAATTTTCATCATGTTGGCTATATGTATTGATTTCATTATATATATGAAATGCATGTGTTGGATGATTTGCTTAAGTTGTATGTTATAACATGTTTCAACATGCTTATATTGTTGTATTTCATTTCCATTACTCTTATATGATTACTGATGTTGACTTACAAATGTTTGGCGCTATACTTAGTCCAGGCAGTCGGTAATGGATTGAATTCATGGTTGACTTCTAATTGCCACGAGGGATGCGTCGATGAACGCGAGTCGTGTTTTGAGTTGGCGGCAGTGGTTAGGCCACATGAAGTGTTTTATGCACTTCATGTCGCTCAGTTTGAGATGTGCTCGTGCTAGTCGAGCCCGTCAAGTAACCCGATTGGCCATTGTATGTTCACCTTGTATGAGTCATAACTGCTTGAACTTAGGGTACTGAACTTACCATTAAAAATCCTGTCAACCATGGTACCTTTATCCATAAAGACTCATGAGCCAGGCATGGTGGTATGGGACACCGTGGTTGAGCTGTCGGCCTACGCTGGGGCCACAAACCTCTCCGTAGTGACCAGTGAGTACCCTACTCTTAGCAGATTATGGTGGTATGGGACACTTTATTCTTGCTGTCGGCCTACACTGATTGGTGACAAGCCCTTTGTAATGACCTTGAGTTTATCTTGACACCGCATGGGGGCGACGAGTCCTGATACAGTCTTAAGGATATAAATAGGTCTGTATTGATAAGGTGATGGGGGAGAGAAGCAACGAGTACATGTAACAGCCCTGGCAGTCCTTGCAGTGACCTATAAATATAACATCGTATGAGATTACTAGGAGTGACGACCCTAGACAGGATCTGTGTTAGGATTGATATAAGGAAGGTACCCTAGTTTCCCAATCCTGATGTATGAAAAGGATTAATAACAACTTGATAATCATTATCCATATCGCATTGCATGTGCCTGAAAGATGTGGAGCACTGCGGGGAGAAAGCATTCCCCGAACGCAGATGGTGCCACATGAGGGAGAATGTCGGTGAGGGCATCCATCATGTCATTTCATGCATGCATTAACAACCGTATCTAGGAATGTTTGATTGTTTGCTTTACTATTAACGCGTGATTGATTTGATAACATGCTAATCTTTTCTCTATTATTCCACTGAGTTGATCACTCACTCCCAAGTTAGGGGACGGTGTTTTCGGACACCCACCAGACCCGGTTGTAGTTGCAGATGATGGTGCTGCTTGTGAAGCGGAGCCAGACTTGTATGATGATGAGGACTTCTCCTCCGTGTTCTGATCGACGGGATTACAGGGAGGTTGATTAGACGCCTTGACACTTGTCATTTTATATTTTTAGAGCACTCATGTATATTCTTTTCTTTCCATTTTTGGAGTATACATGTATTTAATTAACCTGGTAACATGTTCACACTTGGAGACTTACCATCAATTATATATTTTATGTATTTATCAGTCTTCCGCTTGCTAATTTAACTGTCTCTGGAGTATGATATGCTGTTTTGACTTAGTCTCAATCTTATTTAATACCATTCTACAGACAACATGCATTTATCATTATCTATGTTGCATAAGTGACGTTCTGTAACTCGGGAGTTGGGTTTCTACCCGACCCCCGATTTTCGGGGTGTTACAGCTTTTGCATTGACACTACTTTCACTTTTCTGAAGTGTGGTCCAAAGAGAATAAGTCGTTACTTTCATTGATTTTGAACCATTACTATTAGTTACTTCAGTGATAGGAGGGTTCCATTCATTCACTGTGGCCAGCCACACACTTTCATCCAAGGATTTAAGGAAGATCCTCATCCTGACTTTCCAATAAGCATAGTTTGTGCCATTAAAGGGTGGTGGCCTAGTGACTAATAGGCTATCAAAATTTGACATCTTAATATAGCTTAGATCGCTAGCTCAAGAAATAAATCCAATAAATAAACAATAAGCACGAGCTATTAGGATCTGATACCACTTGAAAGGGCCTAGCTATATGCCCTAGAGGGGGGGTGAATAGGGCAATACCAAATAAAACTAATAACAGCGGAATAATAAAAGAAATAAAGCACAATGCTGAATTTAAAGAAATCTCAATAGCCTAAAATAAAGAGAATGATACTTTATCAGTTCTAAGGACAACCTTACACCAAAAACCAAAGGTTTAAGGTAGGACAATCTTATTTCTAGAACGTCCTTTGTATCACAAACCAATGAGGAATAAAAAGCAAAGAAATCAAAATAACTTGCAAAAATAAATCCTAAGTTATTACAACATTCTCCACACTTGCTTGGAATAAAAAGATTACAACATTCATCCACGAATACAAACCACAAAACTGAAAGAATAAAAGAATGAAAGAATAATGCACATCCACAACACAACGATATATAGTGGTTCGCCTGTGTGTACACCAACTGTTATCCAACAGCCACACAGAATGCTACTCCACTCCTAATATCCTCACACAGGGGATATTAGCATGCACTATCAAAATAGGTTTCACAGGTTCACCTAAAACCTTCACAATTGTGTCTTTGATCTCGGGCTTACACAATCCAAAAACCCCCACAATCTGAGTTTTCTGGCTCTCCTCAGATAACCAATACAATGAGATTTTTCTAGCAAATTTCAAACAAAATCAAAGAAAGTAAATTACAAAAATGTAAAATACCTGAATCACCTTTTGAAGAAGCCCGGTAGAACCAATCGGAGTAGAAGTTCGATTCAACGTTCAAAGTCCAATACTCACTTTAAGAATGGTTCTATGTCTAATTGATTTTAAATAAAAAGGGCTAGTTCTATTTGATTTTGAATCCAAGAAGAAGGAATATCAGAAATTCCCCTTTTCTAATAAGATTGGAATGTAGATCAAAATCAAATAATAAACAAGCCAGCAAAAGGAATATTAAATAAGCACAAAGTAGCTTAAAACAAAGACAAACTTATCTCGGAGAATAACCTAAAGATTGTTTGAATAGAATTGTATTGAATTACTAAAACTCTGAAGCTCGTGCTCTATTTATAGCCTAAAAAATCCATCTACGACTGGTCTTAGGATCCTAGGACTGGTCGTAGCTTCAAATATTTTCAAAGATTTCTACGGGATAAGATTTTACGGTTTCACGACCGGTCCTGAGTGGTCTACGACCGGTCGTGGGCCACCTACGAGTGGTCGTGGGAAACCTACGACCGGTCGTAGGACCCTCAATTTGGTTGCTGGAGTTTGAGTCATAGGGCTACGATCGGTCGAAGGATGAGTCATAGAACTCACAGGACTGGTCGTAGGATGTTCAGGACTGGTCGTAGACAGCTAGAAAGATCCAAAAATCTTCAACAACCTAGGACTGGTCCTGAAAAACTTAAGACTGGTCGTAGCAGAGCTAGGACTGGTCTTGAAGTCCCTAGGACTGGTCTTAGAACAGCCCAAACAATCATATTAAAATATATGAATTATGTATCCAGAATGACCTGCACTAAAGCCCATCCTAAGGTCAATCTAAGGTTAAACAAACTTTAAAAGTGAGATAGACATTGAAAGTCTGTACACTCATATGACCCTTAAGAGAAGCTTGAGAATACACAAATCTTGTAGTAGGCCTTCTTGAGCTTCATCTTGACTTGACAAAATCTTCTAACATACTTGAACTTGATTGAATCTTGAACATGCAAACTTGAAGACTTGAACTTGATTGAATCTTGAACATGCAAACTTGAAGACTTGAACTTGATTGAATCTTGAACATGCAAACTTGAATTCTTCATCCATGAGTTGAAAACTTCTTCATTTAAGATCTTGTCTTGAAATGCGATGTCTTGAAGTAAAGAATAGTCTCAAACATGAAACACAAGATATACAAGACATAGACATAGGTTTTGGCACCACAAAATTTGACAACCAAAGGGATATGAAATCATAGTACTTGCAGGAATCCTTAAGGTGTAGCAGTTTATCCATTTCTGTAACTGAAGTTTGAATGATTTCTCTATCTGGGATTGTACGTATTAGAGGTAGGTCCACTAAAAGATCTTTGGTAAGTATTTACAGTATTAGATTACTCATTTAGTACCTCTTGAAAAGCAGATATTATTGGGCAATTTTCAGTTTTTTGAACGTTGCAAGCATAAATACCGCAAATAGTTTCCTTAGCCTTATCTTTCTTTAGTTCCATGGCCTTGACTTTCCTTATGAGATTAGCCACTTTAACATTGATATCATCGTCCTCTTTCAGAAGGTATATTCCGCCCCTCTCCTTTTATTGAGTGGGCTTAGAGGTGGTGCTTGATTTTGGGGAGATGTACCATGATTGTGCGGTTTCAGCAAGTTTATCAAAGTAATCCCACACCTCTTTTACATTTTTGTTCATGAACTCCCCATTACACATCATCTCGATCAATTGGTGTATGGAAGATGTCAGTCCATCATGAAAGAAAGTTGTTATGTGTCACATTTCAAAACCATGTTGTGGGCATGAACTGACGAGATCCTTAAACCGTTCTCAACATTAGAAGACTGTTTCATCTTCCTTTTATGCGAAGTTCATGATCGACTTCCTGATAGTGTTCATCTTATGGTATGGAAAGAATTTTTTTATGAATTCCTTCATCATGACATTTCATGTTCCAATAGATCGCAGATGTAGTGAGTGTAACCACATCTTAGCTTTCTCTTTCACAAAGAAAAGAAAGAGTTTTAGCCTGACCGTGTCCTCAAACATGTTAGGAAAGTATAAAGTGGTTATCACCTCATCTAATTCTTACAAATGTAAGTATGGACTTTTAGATTCAAGTCCAAGAACTTTGAAAGGAGTGGGATCACTCCAAGCTTGATTTTCATATTTCTTGTATTTTCTAGAAAAGCCATACAGGAAGGTGTGCTGTAACACCCCGGATTTTGGCCAATCTGGGATTTGACGTCCTTAGGCAATGGGTCAATTAAAACACCTGGAAAATCGCTCAGAACCCAATTTCATAGCCAAAGAAACCACTTAGGATTAATTCTTATGAAAATTTAGCGTAAGTTAGCTAGCGCAACACTGGAGTAGCTGGGAAACAGTCCCTGATCACTTTAAATACGTTCTACAAGACCCAAATCGAGTAGAACGTATGACTCCATAATACTCTATAACCTCGGATCAAACTCTAAGCGGGTTTGTTCTCTGGACCACTTTGAATTCTTGTATTGGATTTAGACCGCGCGTCGAAAGTCCGTTACTTCCTATCTTAGACCGTTAGAACCGCCCAGCTGGACTTGACAATCATTTCGAAAATCAAGTCAAACCGATAATCACAGACTATTTCATTGAGCCCGGACTGAAGAGACCGCGAATAGGGACAGAATTGGAATTTCAAATTCAAATCTGGCACACGACTTGACACGTCAGTATTAAGCATTCTGACCATCAGAATTCATCCAGATTACACCCTCGGATCAGGAAAAATTTCTATTTATTATTATGAGACTTCCAGCCCTGATCTACGTGCGGTGACCGCTGAACTGAAACTGGTCTGCCACGTGCGATCTGCGAACCCTGCCGGACTGAAAACTTAATGCGCGCTAGATCAGGTACGCATGAGCTTAAGTCCGATCGCATTCGACCAGGGGACCACCAGAAAGCATCTTTTGGACCGAAACAGCCCCGATTTGGTTACCCCTCAAGTGAAACTTGTTCCCGAGTCTATTTCGGGCAAGTTTGGGCTTATAAAAGGGCTTGAAACCCTCACTCCTCTCTCCCATCCGAATTTGCAAAAACCCTAGATTGGGAGAGAGAAAAGGTGAGAGTTTGTGAGAGAAGGTGAGAGAGCTTTCCCTGCTGCTGCTGCACGTGCTTAAGCGGCGTATTCCAATCACTTTGCCGGTGATTTCTCCGCATTTACAGGTAAGAAAATGCCCTAGAAAGTTGCTGATTTGATGCTTCTTTAGTTCCATAGTTTGTTAGTTGATAAATCTCGTAAATCAGGTTCCTTAGTTGCCGTAGACGAAGCGTATACGCTCCGTTCGAATCACTTCACCTATAGGGGAAAAGGTGCAGATTTTAGATGCTTTGATTGACTGTTTCTAAAGCTTTCAATGTCGTTTAATAGTAGATTCTTGACGGCAACGCCGTTTGACATGTACAACATGCTGTCCGTTTCCTGTTTCGTAAACTAACGAAGAATATGAGATTTAGGGCATTTTAGTCATTTGTAGGAAGTATAGATTTCATTCATATTTTGCTGATGTGATTGACATGATATGTTGTCACATTAGGATGTTAGGAATACGTGCATAATTTGTTTGGCGAAGAGATTCGCCTAAATGCGCACTTCGGGTCGACATACTATATGTAGACTTAAGTGTGTAGTGTATGTGTTTGTATAAATGCTTGTATTAGTATGTATTGAATTAAATGGTGTTATGAATTAGTTTGAGATTGATTTCTCAATTAATATGCTGGTGTGAATGGTTTCCTACATGTTAGCCATATGCATGATTTCATGATATGAATGAAATGCATGTGCTTGACGATTCGCTTAAGCTGTATGTTATAACATGTGCTTGATGATTTCCTTATGAGTTACTTTGAGATTGAATTCTCAATTAATATGTTGATGGAGAGGATTTCCTATATGTTGGCGACATGCTTAATTTCATTATATGTGTGAAAGACATGTGTACGATGATTTGCTTAAGTTGTATGTAATAACATGTGTTAACATGCTCTCATGGTTGTATTTCATTTCCATTACCCTTACACAACTGCTGATGTGATTCTATGATTGTTTGGGACTATGCCTAGTCCAGGCAATCGGTAACCGAGCGAATTCGTGGTTAGCTTATCTTCACCACGAACGACGCGTCGATGAACACGAGTCGTGTTTGGAGTTGACGGCAGTGGTTAGGCCACGCGAAGTGTTTTACGCACTTCATGTCGTTCGACTTGAGATGCGATCGCGCTAGTCGAGCCCGTCAAGTAACCCGACTGGCCGATGTATGTTCACCTTGTATGAGTCATAACTGCTTGAACCTAGGGTACTGAACTTACCATTGTAAACCCTGTTAACCATGGTACCTTGATCCACAAAGACTCATGAGCCGGGCATGGTGGTATGGGACACCGTGGTCGAGCTGTCGGCCTACGCTGGGGCCATAAACCTCCCCGTAGTGACCAGTGAGTACCTAGTCTCGTGAGCAGATTATGGTGGTATGAGACACTATATTCTAGCTGTCGGCCTACACTGATCAGGCGACGAGTCCTTTGTAGTGACCGCGAGCGTATTCTGAGTCTACGGGAGGCGACGACCCTTCAGTAGCAGTAAAGTACAGTAGGCCTGTATTGATAAGGTGGTGGGGGAGTGGAGCAACGAGTGCGTGCAACAGCCCTGACAGTCCTTGCAGTGACCTACGAAATATACATCGTATGAGATTACTAGGAGTGACGACCCTAGACAGGATCTGTGTTGGGATTGATATAAGGGAAGTACCTTAGTTTCCCAATCCTGCTGTTTGAATGGACTAATAATAACTCGAAAATCATATCACCATAGCATTGCATGTGCCTGGAAGATGTGGAGCACTCTAGGGAGTGTGGCATGCCGCGGTCGTAAGATGTTGCCGTATGAGGGAGATCGTCGGTGAGGGCATACATCACGTCATGTCATAATTGCATTAACAACAGTATTAGGAATGTTTGATTTATTGTTTTACTATTATCGCATGATTGATTTGAGAACATGTTAATCCTTGCTCTATTATTCCACTGAGTTAGCTACTCACTCCCACATTACGGGACGGTGTTCCTGGACACCCACCAGACCCTTTTGTGATTGCAGATGATGGCGCGGCCTGCGAGGCGGAGCTGGACTTGATGATGATGAGGAGGATCCCTCCTTTATGTGTGTTCTGATTGACGGGATTATAGGGAGGTTGATTAGATACTTTGACACTTGTCATTTTATATTTTTAGCGCACTCATGTATATTCGTTTTGTCTACTTTTGGAGTATACATGTATGTATATAACCTGGTAACATATCCACACTCTGGAGGCATACAACAGTTTATATATGTTATACATACTATCACAGTCTTCCGCTTGTTAATTTAACCGTCTCTGGAGTATGATATGCTGTTCTAGCTTAATCTCACTCATGTTTAATGCGTTATCACAGACAACATTCAATCATACATATCTATGTTGCATAAATAACATTTTGGAACTCGGGAGTTGGGTTTTTGCTCGACCCCTCGATTTTCGGGATGTTACATGTGCTCACCCCCACTAGTTGCAAATAATCTCGTAAAGTACGAGGTGGGGGTGCTTGATGCACCTCATTCTCACTGTAGACTTCCTCAACCTGAGGTTAAGGTTGTCTTCCCAGTTCAATGACTGGTTGATTTGCAACTATAACCTCAATTAACTCTGAGAATCTCAAGTGGTGTCTAGTCCTATGATAGATAGATAACCCCTTAACTAATCCTCCTTCACTCAAAAGACGTCGAGTGTTGTCACGAACCCACTGGGGCATGAAACACTCTCAACCCTCAATTTCATCTTCTAACCTAAACCTAAAAGAAAGAAGAAGGAAATAGAAATATAAAAATAAAAAGAGAGAGGGAATTAGAAAGAAGTTACCAAATTAGACGTTCCTAAATTCAAATCCTGCAAAACAAAATAAAACAACTCAGTTTCTAAAAACTGAAATTCTAAAATTAAAACATTTCTACAAACAAAAATAGAAAGATGAGTTAGTTTCCAAAAATAAATTAGGAAAGTAAACTAAAGTAAACTAGTTTCTAAAAAGGGGAAAAGTTAGTTTTTAAAATCAAATTAGGAAAGTTTCTAAACCTAAAATTGGAAAGTGGTTTCTAAAAACCATAAAAAGAAAATTTCTAAACATAGAATTAGAAAGCTAAGTTAGTTTCTAAAATAATTCAGAGAAACCCTAACCTGAAAATAGAAAATAAAAAAACCTTAATCTTAAAATAATTCCAAAACTAGTTAATCTCATAAAAATGCAATTGTTAATCCCCGACAACGATACTAAAAACTTGTTCACAACCCCAAGTGTGGGGTCGCGATGAAGTAATAATCTCAGTGAGACCGAGGTCGAATACACAAGGATTAATCTCACGAGTATTCTGAAAGCAACTAGAAGAAGAACTAGAAAAAGATGAAAACCTGAATCTGAAAGTATAAAGAGTAATTGTGAGATATTTAATGAAAAACTTAAGAAATTCAAAGGTACGAAACTAGGGTTTTCAAGGATCCACTTATAAATATCAGGAAGATCTATGCTTGATTCACGAACACAACTGGAATCAGAGTCCCATCTTATCCAATTGAAAGATATCTCAGTAAAATCATATCTAAACTTCCTTTGACCTAATTCTCAATGGAAGTGCAGTGTGAGAATTAGAAGTGATTCCATCACAAAACCAGGCCCATAAGACAATGGCTCACAACAGGATTTACCAATCTCACAATCAATCCGAGAGAATTGTGAAAGTTAGGGAGGATTCCATCATCCAACCATGCCCAAGGGACAATGGTGAACAACAGGATTTCCTAGATTCACAATCCCAAAACATGAAAAGAACATACTCAAAGCTATCGTAGATCCATTGTAATTTGAGTCACAATAAACCATTAAAAACTGAAAGTATTCCTTATAATCAAACTAGAATCCAAGAGAGTTCAATATAAACATGAATCAAAGTAATAGAAACATCCCATCAAGCTACAAGCTTTACCTCTTAGCCCTAAGTAAGAGGTTTAGTCAACCATAGTCATGATTAAACTAAAAATCTCTTAAGAAAAATATAAAAACTACTAAGAAAAAGGAAGAAAAACTCTTAGCAACGGCTTCTCCATGCTTTTGTTCCACTCCACAAACCCTAGATGATGCCAAAGGGTGCCTTAGGGACCCCTATTTATAGTTTTAGGGCTTAAACTTTCGCACCGACTTAGAAGAATCTAGAAACAACTTCAATTTTACATAGTCGACGTAAACATTTTGATGCATCGAAGGTCTTTCGATATGTCCTTCTATATAATCGAATGTCTTTCAATAGCATCGAAGAAGGTCTGAAACTGTCCAGTAAGTTTGGCTTAAAAATCCTATATTTTCTCGATATATCGAAAGTCTTTCGATATGTCCTTCGATATAATCAAACGTCTTTTGATATCATCGAAAAAGGTCTAGAACTGTCCAACGAGTATGGCCTGAAATCCAGAATTTCTCGATATATTGAAGTGTCTTCGATATGTTCTTTGATATGTACTATGATCGAAGGCCATTCTAATAGTTTTCCAAAATTATACTTTTCTGGCCCCGGAATCTGTTTTCAGGACAATTTTCAGGATTCCTTTCTTTACTTCAAATCTTCAATTCTCTTCCTCCATCACTTGGTTTTCCTTGGATCTTTGGCATGTGAATTCTTCAATCTTGATCTCCTAAGATCCATCTTTGGCTTTGGTGATTCTTGAGCATTAAATCCATCTTTTAGCATCCTTTTCAATCCAAGATCTTAAATTCACCTTACAACACAAACATGATTAAAATAGAACATTAAGCATTACATGCTCATAAAACTAAGTAATAAATGGGGTCGAATATGCAACATTTGACTCTCAACATTATATGCTCATAAAACCAAGATATAAATAGGTGAAAATATGTAATATTTGACACTCAACACACCTCCTAACCAGCATTTTGTTAGTCTCGAGCGAAACATGCGTGAAGAAATTCTCAATTTTCAATGTTCAAATCACTTTCAAAAAATAATCTTTCGTGCAAACAAGTATGACTGAGTATAAACCAAAGTAGTGAGAGTGAAAAATTAAAAACCTAGGGCTGAATTACATAAGCAATCAATCAAATAGATTCTTTATCAATCACTTAGGAGCATAAGTTCATATATTAAGTTTTTTAATGTGCTTAGAGAATTCTAACTTACTTTCTATAAAAATACTATCATTTCATAATGCTAGCCATGTTCATCATCTTAAGATTAATTGAATAATCAAGTGATTTCCAACTTACTTTCCCTTTTGTTTCTTGAGAGTAAAAATGACCATACTCTCTTGTTTTTCATCTAGGTGAGAAGAAATCACCCCCAGGTATTTAATGTGGCTAGAAATGAGCGGTGAAGAATGACGGTAATCTGAGTGCTGATGTCCATGATAGGTTGAGTATCCAAAATGATAAAATCCACTAGATAGTAGATTTTCTCGACTTGGACCAACACGTCCTCAATCATCCCTCTTAGTAGACAAACCGAACGATCAGCAAGTTATAGTGTGGTCTAGGTGGGTTTTTAATTCACCTGAACCCAACTATTCGTAGACTAAGGGATAAAATTAACACTTTCCCCCAAGTCAAGGAGTGCATGTTCAATCCGGTAGTTCCCGATTACACAAGTGATGGTTGGGATACTGAGATCCTTGTATTTTTGTGGCACATCTGGCTTAAGGATGACACTCACTTTTCTGTCAAAAAGATTTTCTTATGAATATTTTGCTGCATTTGGTAGTGCATAAATCTTTTAGGCACTTGGCATATGAGGGAATTTGTTTAACCATATATGATAGAGAGATATTGACTTTCACTTATTAAGCACCTCCAAAATATCATGAGAATTAAATAGAGGTTTTAGTGCAATTAACCGTTGGGGGAATGGTGCAATCGTCTTATTTTAGGTGTCCGGTTCTATCCTATGTGGGATGTCATTAAGTCCAACTTCTTTCAAGTCCTTAAGCTTTTCAGCCCCTGCCGAAATAGTTTTATCGATTGTCTTTCCACTTTTAAAAGTGTTGATAGACTTAGCTTATTTCACATGTTGATTGGAAGAGCTCGAGTCACTAATTTCACATTGTGGCTTCAGATTGGGGAGAGGTTAAGCTGGAAAAGTCTCTTTCTCTCCAATCGCTAAGTGTGACTCAATATTTTGAATCGATGATGCAAACATTCTCATTATCATTTTAAGATCCCAGAATGCATGTACTGTATTTTGGTTGAATAGCTCTTAGTTTTGCATGATTTTTGAACCAGATCCTCTCGAGGTTTCCTTTAATTAAGAAGTTGAGTAAAGGCCTTGTCACGTCCCAAACTCGGAAACCAGGCTCACAAAATTTTTGATCGTCGAATCCGGTGCCGACAGCCTCCGTACAACCCCATTCCTGGCTCCCCACACCCATTTACTAGGTTCTGATCCTGTCATCCTACAAGGAGGATTTTCAACATCAATTTGATTTGTAATGAGCATAACCCATGAACAATAACCACAAGAACACCATCACAAAATCCACTATGATAAAAAACTTTGAGTACAATGTGTATAAAGGAAAATACAAGATAATGATAATAACAGAAACTCCTGAAGCTCGACTGCATGCTCCAACTGAGGTGAGGCTACCGCTGCGTCCGGGTGTCACCTGCATGTATCAATCGTGCATAAGCTTATAGAAAGCTTAGAGGGTTGTGTAAGTGTGTGCGTAGTATGAACGTGCTCAAAATGCAATGTCAGAGTAATGCGGAATCATGTTGATGGGTACATGAATGTAATCAGCCATACCAAGGCTATGCGGTGTAAGATATGAATGTTATCGGCCATATCAAGACTATGCGATGCGAGATGCAATTCAAGCATATCAATCCTCATCCAAATCCACATATCAATACAACTCATCAAATATCAGTACAGTTCTCAGTTTGGATAATCACCGGGGTCTAATACACTCTACGTCAGCTTGCCGCCCTATTTGAACGCACAACTGGGTGAGTGGAAGTGACCTTATTATTCGCCTGCCAATATCAAGCCCGGCTCATCGATAGTGGACCTATTTCTCAAGCTGGTCAAACTCAATCTAGAAATTGCCCCCTCACTCAGGCGGGTAAGGTCACACCCCTTCCCAATTGGCCATGACACAGTGGGAGACGCAACTTACTGGTATACAGCCCTCGCGTGCTCATGTATCCATTCTGTCTTGACGTTGGAGTCATCCTCTGGTACTATCAGGTTTAGGAATTTTCACTCAGGGATAAATATGGCTCCCCGATGGTAGGAACAACATTTTAGGTATCCAATCCAGCCATCCACGATGTGCCTGTGGAGGCCACGTCCCTGAAGTCGCTAGGGTGCACAGTAATCACAATCACACAAATGTAAAATGCATGAGTCACGTAGTCCAATCATGCATCGATCCTATGCAAGTCGTGCACTCATGTGGGATAACTCCGTCTATCAGGGAGTCCCATAAACCGCCTACACTATGGTGTATGCAATGGCCAATCATATCTCATAAAAAACATGCAGATGATGCGTATGGGCATGTATCATGATATTATGTTGTCATAAACTCATAATCAGCAGCGGTAGTCGGTATCGATAATCAGCACCGATTATCAACCTCGACACAAGGTGGGGTCTATAGATGGACGACTGATGATGGATCAAATAAAATCAACGGGGCCCAAGCGTTTAGGTTAACCCACTAGAGAATAATGAGAATGGGCCTAACAAGGCCTAAGGGAAGGTCACGATGTGGATGTACAACCATCATTGTCCATCAATGTGGACTTTAACCAACATTGCTCCCAAGGAATGACGCTTATAGGGCCAATTGTATAATGGGCCCACGACCTCATATAATGGCCTATTATACATCATCATGGGCCTTACTTATGGGGCATATACACATCACATTGGGCCTCACTCATGAGCCATATATATCACATCGAGTCATATCAAATGGGCCAGTACAAATGGGCCCAATACACAACACCATGGGCCTCTACCCATGGGCTCCAAGTACATCACAATAGGCCTTAACCCATAAGCCTCGAATATGTGGTATTAGGCCTCCCAAATATAACAAGTAGGCCACACTACTTGGGCCGCACCATTCATCCATCTATAAATATCATTTTAGAGCATTATCCAAACAATGAATCAGATTAAAAGATCATCTGCACCATACCATAAATGACAGTGGTGATAATAATTTTCACGGTCAAATTTCCAGTGGGCCCACCATAGTGTTTATTTTCCTTGCATAAGGTCACAAAGACCTGACATGGGAGGAAAACAAATATCATATTGGTCCAAAACTCTATAGCCCAAGGGGGGTTTCCAAGGTGGACGTTCAAACCCATTGTTCTTTGTAGTGTGGTCCGCTTGATACCAGGATCTGCCTCATTTTTAGTCTCAAGCCTTAAGACGAGTTACCAAAAGGATGGATGGTTTAGATAAAACACATACCTGAGCAGGGCCCACAGAACTTACTATCGTCAATCTAGCAGCTATTCAGCCGGTGGATGGATGGTTAGGACATTGCACATATATCAAAGGGCCCTAAGCAAGGAAGCAGATGGATGACGTCAAGAATACATCCATTAAGGCAGGTCCCATCGTCCAGAAATGCTGGACAATAAGTATTTACAACACATACACCAAGGCCACGTCCAGAGACTGGACGACTTAGATAAAATACCCACATAATGTAGGGTCCACAAATACATCAGATGGGTGGATGATTTAGATATAACAAGTGCATCATAGTGGGGCTGTGCTGCACCCAGCACGTCACCAAGGTGGGCCCCACATCCACACACAGATGGACAGTAGGGATATAACACATGCGTCATGGTGGGGCCGTACCTGGCACGCCAGACCCACCATGATAATTATTTAATATAAAATATTATATTATATAATAATATATACCATATATTTATATAATTAATTATATATATATATCAATGTGTGTGTGAGGGTGGGAGAGAGGCCAGTGTCCAAACCCTCTGGATGTTGGATGGACGGTTCACACATGTACATCATGATGGCTGGTTCCCACCGTGGATGGATGGTGCAGATATGAACCACAAACATCATGGGTGGGGTCCACGATGGATGGTTGGGATATAATACATACCACATGATGGGATCCCACCCACCTGCTATCTGTACAACAGTTATATATCTGGTGTGAGGTACCCAGCCAATCCACTTCCATTGCACTCCAGATGGGCCCCACGGTTGGATCAAGCTGTTATTTGTGCTTTCCTTCATCCAGGTCTGTCCAAACAAACGGGCAGTAATCCCGTCCACTCGATAGTCCAACAAGGTGAACCCATTTCATAGACGACATGGATATGATACGTAGTTTATGGTGGGGTCCATTCGGATAGGTCACATGGTTTCATCATTACCATAAGAAAAAATGAAGAAGAGAGGGAGAAAGAGAGACGAGATGGAAGGGCCCTGCCACTATGGGGCCCTTTAGATTACAACACATACATCAAAGTGGGTCCCATCATAAGTGGGCCATTAAATTAAAAAAATCAACGGTGGATCACCCACCTATCGACCTTTTTCTTTAGCTCCTTAAACTCCTATTCTCCTTGCCTACCATTTTAATAGAGGTTGATGGAGAATGAGTGGTTGAGATGGGAGATGAGAAGGTGGGGCACACTTAGTTTTTGGGAGAGAGCTTGGACGTTGGAAGTTCTCATGGGATTTGGGAATTGAATGAGAGGGAGAGAGGAATGATGGATTGATATGGGATGAGTGTTGTAAGGAAGGGGATGGAGAGGTAAGGTTTTGTTAGAAATTTGGAAAATGAGGGATGTTTAGGGAGAGAGAGTGTTGACTTCTGGAAAAAGAGAGAGTGGTCATTTGTAATTGGGTAGGGTGAGGTGGCATTGAGGTATGGTGCTATACTTGATTTAATGTGACATGTCATAGAGATTCTCTTAAAATTCACAACGAGCGACGTTTCTTCAGAATGAATATGGGCCCACATCTCCTGACCCGGATATCAGATCAATATGTTAGTTGCAGTGTTGGAACTGTGGCGACAGTGCGATTTTTAAGGTACAAGTTTTAGGTCGAGCAAGCTTCGGTATGCAGGACTTGGTTTAGGATCGTGTAAAAACATTAGATACAAGTCGAGGGTTGCCGGAATTTGACCAGGAGGACCACGAAAGCCTACAGATTGGTACGGTTTAAGATACAGGTCTTCCAGGCCTTTTAAGGATTGACTGTTTGTCCGTTCATCCAACTGAAGTTTAGATGATTCCTCTAGTTGGAATTATAAGTATTTGAGGTGGGTCTACTGAATGGGTGTTGGTAATTGTTTATGACTTTTGATTGCTCAATCAACAACTCTTGATATGTGAGAATTGTAGGACAATTATGTGTTAAGTGTATGTTGTTGGCACAAATATCGCAAGCAACTTCCATAACCTCCTTTGTTCTGACCGTTTCCACCTTCTTAAGTTTCATGGCCTCGACTTTCCTTATGAGATATTCCACCCTTGCACTCATGTCATCTTCTTCTTTTTAGATGTAAATTCTTCCTTTCTCCCTTCACTAAGTAGGCTTAAACATGGTGGGTCTTGGGGAGGTGTCCCATGATTATGCGTTCTTTGCAAGTTGATCTAAATAGTCCCATGCATCATCGGCCTCCTTGTTCATGAATTCGCCGTTACACATAATCTCTACAAATTGGCGCATGAAAGATGTTAGTCCATTATAGAAAAAGCTAATTATCTACCAAATTTCATACCCATGATGTGGACATGAATTCGTGAGATCCTTAAAGCTTTCCCAGCATTGGAAGAAGATTTCTTCCTCTTTTTAGGCAAAGTTCATGAGGGCCTTACAAAAAGTATTTGTTTTATAAAATGGGAAGAACTTTTTAAGAAATTCCTAGGTCATCTCAACCCATGTGTCGATAGATCGCAGCTTTTAGAAGTGCAGCCACGACTTAGCCTTATCCTTCAATGAGAAGGGAAACAACTTCAGTCTTAATGTGTCTTCAGACACGTTTGGAAAGTATAATGTGGCGACTATCTCATCAAATTCTTTAATCTGCAAGTATGGTCTTTTAGAGTCTAGTCCATAAAATTTAGGAAGGAGTTGAATCACTCCAGGTTTAAAATCCATGTTTCCTGCATTAAGTGGAAACACCATTCTGGAAGGTGTACACACTCCCACTAGTTGTAACTAATCTCGTAAAGTACAAGATGAGGGAGCATGATGCACCTCATTCTCATTTTGAACTTCCTCAACTGGATTTTGAGGTTGATTTGCAGCCATCATTTCAATTAATTTAGAGGATCTCAAGTAATGTCTAATGCAGTGATGGATAAGCAACCCTTCAACTAATCCTCCTTCACATAGAAGACGTAGAGTGTCGTCACGGACCCACTTGGACATGAAACACTCTCAGCCATCAAGCTCTAAACAACTAAAATCTAAGAAAAAGAAAACTACATAAATAAGAGATATAAAAAGAAAAGAAAGTTGGAAAGAAGTTACTGGATTGGAGTTTCTATGTTAGATTTCTACAAAACAGAAAACAAGGTTAGTTTTTAAAACAAATTCAAAAAAATCCTAACAGCAAAAGTCATCCCTGATCCTAACCACATTTTAATGCAAATCAATCTCAGAAAAATGTCGCTAGTCCCTGGTAACAGCTCCAAAAACTTATTCACAACCCTTAGTGCAAGGTCGTGATGTAATAATAACTCGATGAGACCGAGGTCGAATCCACGGGGACTAAATTGTATGTATTCTAAAAAATAATTAAAAATAGAACTAGAATCGGAACTAAACTAAATCTGGAATAGTTGAGAATAATTATGAATAAAGTATTAATTAAAAGAGGAACTAGAGCACCAAGGATCTACTTACAGCTATTAAAATGCTACCTCACTTGATTCAATAAACACAACTGGAATCGAAGTCCTATCCTATCCAGTTAGAATATGGAATAGTTAAAATAATATTGAACTTTTCATTGAATTAGTTCCCACATGAAGAACCATTGGGATGATTGGAAGGGAATTCAACCATCCACCATGCCCAAGAGACAATGGTGAATCATGAATTTCACAAATCTCACAACTTAAAACAAGTAAGAAGATATTCAGAGCTCTCATAGCATCTACTGTAATTAGAGTCACAATAAACCATAGAAAAATGAAAATACTCCTTCAATCAAACTACAAATCAATGGAGTTCAACATAAACTCAAATTAAAGTAAGATAAACATCCAAACAAACTACAAGCTTCACCTCTTAGCTCTATTTAAGAGGTTTCATTAACCATAGACATGATCAAGTCTAAAACTCTCACACAAAACATTAAAAATAAACTAAGGAAGAAGAAAAAATCTTTGGAAGGCTGTTCCACCATTTTGCTTTGCTCCTTTAACCCTAATTTTTTCTTAGAACTCCTTGAAGAACCCATATTTATAAGCTTTCCCAGACCATCTTTGAAAACTGCCTCAAATTTTAGCACTCCATATAACGCTTTCAATGGCATTGAACAACCTTCAATGCCATCAAACATGGAATCCCAGTTTGAATTGGATTCAAAAGTCGCACCTTTTCGCACTGCGTAAATCTTCGATGCCTTCAAACATACTTCGATGTCATTGAACAGGGCTTTCATTAATTGAAAAAATGTCTAAAATGTTTTAGGGAGTTACTCCAAAATCTTGAAAATTCTCGATGCCATTGAATAGGTTTTGATATCATCGAGGGGGCCTTTAATCACTCTAACGGGTCTTCAATGTCATTGAGAAAAATGCTCGATTAGTCCAATAAGATTTTCATGTATTTCTTAATACAATCGAATCCTCGTCGATGCCATCGAACACTTATGTAAGACCCATATCTTAGCCTGTACTGTTCTGTAGGCTTCTGCGGTCCTCTTAGTCAATTTTCGACAACCCACGACTATAATCAGTAGTTGCACTGATCTTAAGTTGTTGTAATGCCCTGAAAATCGGGGGTCAAGAAAACTCAGCTCCCGAGTTCTAGAACATCACTTATGCAGCATCTTTTATGATGGATGAATATTATCAGCATTAGGGTATAAAACATGAGGTAGATTAAGCCAAAACAGCAAACATAAATCAGGGACAGTCTGAAAACACGAGCGAAAGACTGAGATACATATATAAATCAACATAAGTCCCCAAGATATGTATGCTCTGCTAGGTCATAATTACAAGACGTGTCTCAAAATACATATATGAAAATAGGATAAATCACTACCAACATAGCCCTAAATCCCCGTCAATCAGGGCGTTGTTCACATAAACCCGCCTGAGAACAGCATAAGGAGAAATCCTCCTCATCGCCAAAAGACCAGCTCTGCCTCGCAAGCATCGCCACCATCTGAAATTAAAATAGGGACTGGTTGGTGTTGCAAACACCGTCCTGAAACGTGAGAGTGAGTGATCAACTCAGTGGAAACTATACAGCAAGGGTTAACATGTTATCAATTCAATCAAGCAGTAATGATAAGGCAGTACAATCAAACAGGTCCTAGATACTCTTGTTAATGCAAGGATGATATGAAGGAATGATGCATGCCATCACCATAATCCCCTCTGCGACATCATCTAACGATCGCAGCATGAATCACTTCTTCAGTGCGCTATCACCAACCCCGTTAGCACATGTAATGCGATGATATGAGCATGCTTACCAAGTTCTTATTAGTCCTTTTCATACAGCAGGATTAAGAAGCTAAGACACCTCCCTTGTATCAATTCTCAACATTGATCCATTTTAGGGTTGTCAGTCCTAGGGATTCTCATACGATGTTACGGTTCTAGGTCGCTGCAAGGGCTGTCAGGGCTGTTGCACGCAATCGTTACACCACTCCCCCATCACCAAATCAATACAGGCCTAATTATATCCTCAATACTACATCAAGACTCGTTGCCCTTATGCAGTGTCAGGATATACTCGAGGTCACTACAGAGGGCTCGTCACCAATCAATGTAGGCCGACAGCAAGAATATAGTGTCTGGTCACTACGGGGAGGTTTGTGGCCCTAAAGTAGGCCGACAGCTCGACCATGGTGTCCCATACCACCATGTCTGGCTCATGAGTCTTAGGGGATCACAGTACCACGGTTAATGGGAGTTTCACTGGTAAGCTTAGTGCCTTAGATTCAAACAGTGGCGACCAAACATGGTGAACAAACATCGGTCAATCGGGTTAGTTGATAAGCTCAATTAGGCTAAGTGCACATTGAGTTGAACGACATGGAATGCATAAACACTCCGTGTGGCCTAACCACTATCGAACATCTCAAGCATGACTCAGATTCGTTAAACTTATCCTACGTGGCGAAACAACCTCAACTACCAATTGAAGAATGGTTACCGATTACCTGGACTATATAATAGCCCCAATCACATTCAGTTATGACATGTTATCCAATGATATAATTAAAGCAGTAAATGGATCATATTTTAAATTATACAATCAAAGGTTCGATATTGTCCGCTTTAGGGCTGCCAGGGCTGTTGCACGGAATCGTTACACCACTCCCCCATCACCCTTCACGGCATTGTTTATGCATGTTATGAAATATAACTTAAACATGAATCCACACAAATGCAATGTAAAATACATGAAGGAAATCATACACATCATTGATGTAGTTGAGAATCATATCTCAACCCGCATATAGGGACATCTTAATAACTACAAACTCATTCAGACACTTTTACATACACTTAGTCTACACATTACATCATACATATTATGTATCCATTAGCATAAGTATTAGGGAAAATTCTTTCGTCAAAGGGTTATCACATATACAACAATCATACGTCCATGAAAATTAGTCATGGCGAGCATGAAAATTAGTCATTTTCACATACACTTAGACTACAAAACATAGCTCATGCAACGTATATTGATAAAACATGTATTAGGCTAATCCGTTCACACAAAAATTGATACACATGCATCTAGCATACATAGACAGCGATTAATCATGGCAAGCACAAATCTGAATTTCATACGTATATAGTATTTTCTATAAATACGAGGAATACAGTATATTCAACATAGTTAATGTATAACTGAAAAATGAAACAGACAACACTTTATACATGTGAAATAGCATCCTAGAAAAGAATAAATCATTACCTAACATTGAAAGTCTTGAAAATCATAACCTAACGTATATAGTCCGCACCTTAAATCAGAAAACGCGTAACGGATGTGATTCAGACGACAAGTCTTCGTCAACAGCGGATAGGCAACCTAAGGCATGAATATAGGTTAGCTACAACAACATTTAACTATTCCAAGCTCTAAAACAGGTTAGGGTTAGGATTTCTTACCTAAGAACGGGATCAAAAATGTCGAAAGAATGATTCAGATATGCTGGTTCTATGAATAGATGAACTGGGAAGAATCCTGCGGAGAATCAATAGGTTCTCCCACACTTTCTCTCTCTTTTCTCTCTCTTGGAAAGCTAGGGTTTGAAAATTCGTATGGGATTTGTGAGAGAGGGTTTAAGGCCTTTTCATAAGCCTAAAAGCGATGGAAATAGCCCTAGGGCCAAGGTATACTTAGATTATAACCAAATCGGGTATGTTCCAATCCAACGAAGCACTTCTAGAGGTCCCGGTACTAAATGCGGTCGAACTTATGCTCTCTAATACTGGATCTAGGTCAAACTAAGTTTATAGTCCGGTCGGGTTTCCAGATCAACTGTAGCGGACCAGATTCAGTTCAACGGTCACGGGAACTCGATTATAGCCACAAATACTATGACATGTAAGGGCCACCTATCCTAATCCGAGGGTGAATTTGGGTCGAAATCTAACGGTCAGAACGCTTAAAAATAACGCGCAAGCGAAACGTTCCAGATTACTTAAAATCATATTTAATTTTCTAAAAATATTCATTTTCTCACTCTCTTCACTCCGGACTCAAGGAAATGGTCTCAGGACATTGTTTGGGCTTGATTTTCAAAATGATTGTCAAGTCCAACTAAGCGATCATAATGGTCTAAGATCATGGATATCAGACTTTCGACATGCGGTATAGATCCAATACGAAGTTACAAAGCATTCCCGGGAACAACTGGGTTTAGAGTTGGATCTTAGATTTCAGGATAAGATAGCGTCAGCTATTCTATAGATTTTGGGTCTTACAGATCGTATTTAAAGTGGTTGGTGCTAATATAGCAGGAAATCTAGTATAGTGTTAGTTAACTCACATTAAATTTTTAAAGAATTTAGTCCTAAAGGGTTTCTTTGGCTTTGGAATTGGGTTCTGAGAGGTTACCAAGGTGTTATGGTTGACTCATTGCCTAAGGACGTCTAACTCCAGGTTGGCAAAAATCTGAGGTGTTACAGTTGTATCATATATTACAGAGTTGGCTTGACTCGAAACTTACACCCTAGCGACCATGCCGTCGTCGCGGTTCCGACGCCGCGTATTACGTGCCGAAGTGATACCCAGGATAGGAGATGTGGGCCTGCATTCAGTTTGAGAAAAACGTCGCACATTGTGAATATCGAGGGAATCTCTACTACACATTACATCAATCCATCAATCAATGTTAACTACACTACCTTACCTAACCCATCCCTCTCCCATTCTCCAAGTCAACTCTCTCTTACACAACCCATACCCATTCCATTCATTTCTTATCACAAGTGAACAAGCATCATGCCCTCTCATCCCATCACTCCATCTCACCACTCCTCTCTCTCTCTCTCATTTTCTCACTCCATTCCATGTTACCGTGAGAGCAACTGTCCAAGTCATCTCCATGAGAGAGAGCTAGTGTGGCCCACCTTCTTACCACCCAATCCCACCCTCCAAATCTTATCCACACATTAAATCATGTTTCATGAAGCTCTAGGATGCCTTGGCAGAAGAAGGAAGAAGAGATCTTAAGGTGGATTTTTTTTATAGGATTAGATTTATAATTTTTTCTTGGATTTGATGATTTGAGGGCCCACTTGTGGTGGGACCCATCTTGATGTATGATTTGTATGAGGAGCCTACAGTGGCGGGGTCCCTCCGCTACTCCGATCTCTCTCTCTCTCCTTCTCTCTCTCTCTCTTGATGTGTGGCCCACCAATGATGCATGCGTCTCATCCATGCTATGGAGCCTACCTTAATGTAATGCCTCATCCAGGCCATTCGTAGTATTGGAAAATCAGGAAAGCACATATAGCAGTTGCCATCTGGTGGGTCCCACACGTGTCGACCCACTGTGGTGCCTGTTCATCCACACCGTCCACTTGGATGTTGGAGGAGGATGGATGCTGGAGTACCTCCACCAGCTATACAGGCTCTGTTTTGAAGCCTGAAATGAGGTATGTATTATACTCCAACTGCCCATGTGGGACCACTCCACACCTGCTGCATGTGTGGAGGTGGCCCCACTAGAGGGATGCCTTGTATACCGTTCATCCATTTTCATATGGTGGGCCAGAGACATGTGAAATCCACACCGTCCAGACACATGGACGGTGGATCCCATCACGAGGTATTGTTATATCCAAACTGTACGTATGGATTTCACACATGTCTGTGGCTTTGATCATAGGTATCATATCCTAACCGTCCATCTTTGTTATGGGCCAGATCCACACCGTCCAGCTGTTTGGATGGTGGAGCCACACTGGTTGTACATCCTAGTCCACCGTGCATGTGGATGCCACCTATGGGAAAGTCGATTGGCTGATGTACCTTACATCAGCTATATAGCTGATGTATTGAAGTCAGCAAGCTAGTAGGGACCACCATGATATATGTGTTTCATAACCAGGCCGTCCGTACATGCTGGACAGTCCTGTGGGACCCATGTATAAGATATGTGTTGGATCCGCACCGTCCAGTGATCTGGACGGTGAGGACCATCATGATGAATTTTTATAGTCATGTCGTCTAGGTGTTGATGTATGTATTAAATCCAAGCCATACATAACATGGGGCTCACCATGCTGATTGATGTCAACAAGTTTTGGGGTCCACCTGATGTACGTTTTACCAGCAATCCACACTGTCCATGGCTTGGGTGTGGAGTCCAGGTGATGTGTGCTATATATGCCTGCTGCTGGAGGGAAATTACAAATATCAGGTGGGCCACCACGTGGACCCATCTTGATGTTTGTGTTATGATTACACCATCCATCTAAAGGACCCACCAGATGTATAGATTTAAATCGACACTTTCCATCGGTTCTGTGGGCCCCAGTTTGATTTATGCATCTTATCTGGACCGTCTACACACCCAGCGATCCACACCATCCATCTGGTGCTGACCCATCTGGTGCATGCATTTTATTTGCACCGTCAGTTCATGGGTCCAGCATGACATGTGTTTCATCCTTCATCGTCCAGATATTTGGGACGGTGGGCCTGCTGTGGCACGTGTGCCGTTCGCACCGTCTAGATGGCTGGACAGTAGGACCCACCTTTGATAAATATGTTGTATATCCACACTGTCTATTAGGTGGACCACACTACAAATGCAGTGGAGGATTGAACGGCTACCATTGAAACCCTTTCTAGGTCACAGAAGTTTTGGATCTACATGACATTCGTTTTCCCTCTTAATCCAGGTCGTTGTGACCTTATGACCAAACTAGACGGAGAATATACATTATGGTGGGCCCCACCTTGACAAATTTATGGCCTATCCATGGGGCCCACCTGAAGAATTTATGGCCCATCCCTGTGGCCAATTGTGATGTAATTGAGACCCAGGTATGAGGCCCATTGTGTTGTGTATTAGGTCCATGTGGTGAGGCCCATCTGATGTATATAAAGCCATTATGTAACGCCCATCGTGATGTATTTGTGGCCTTTAAATCAGGCTCACGTGATGCATTTATGGCCCATTGATGCCGCCCACTTGATGTAATTTCAGTCCATATGTGAGGCCCATATGTGGTGTATATTAGGCCCAAGTGGTGAGGCCTAACGTGATGTATGAGGCCCATTGGTGCAGCCCGTTGATGCGGCCCACTTGTTGTATCTGAGGCCGATGGGCCGTGGCCCATTGAGATGTATTAATGGCCCATGTGATGGGGCCAACGCATATTCGAAGCCCGTGGGTCGTAGCCCATTGTGATATATATTATGCCCATTGTTGTGTATTCATGGCCTATTTGGCGAGGCCCATTGTGATGTAATTGAGGCCTAGGTATGAGGCCTAATATGATGTGTATTAAGCCCTTGAGTGAGGTCCATAGTGATGTATATTAGACCCTTGTAAGAGGTTGTGGGCACACTATGATGTTTGGCTCTATTTGGGCCACTCCTTGGGAGCAATGTTGGTTAAATGTCCACATTATCAGGCGATGATGATTAGATGTCCACATTTTGACCTTCCCTTAGGCCTTGTTCTGCAAATTGTCGAGGCCGATTGTATAGGCCGATTCTAATTGACGAGGTCGATTCTGATTTGTTGAGGCCGATTGTATAGGCCAATACCGATTTGTTGAGGTTGATTGTATAGGCCGATTCTGATTGTCGAGGCCAAGTATAGAGGCCAATTTCGATTTGTCGAGCCTATAGTATAAGCCGATTTCGGTTGTCGAGGCCGAGTATTGAGGCCGATTTCGATTATCGAGGTCACGTATCGAGGCCAATTTTGATTTATCAAGGCTGATTTTGATTGTCAAGGCCGAGTATCAAGGACGATTGTATAGGCTAATTTCGATTATCGAGGTCGATTCTGATTGTTAAGGTTGCTTATCGAGGCCGATTCTGATTTGTCAAGGTCGATTATATCGGCCGATTTCGATTGTAGAGGCCGAGTATCGCGGCCAATTCTGATTGTCGAAGCCGATTGTATAGGTCGATTTCAATTGTTGAAGCCGAGTATCGAGGGCGATTCCGATTGTCGAGGTTAATTGTATAGGCTAATTCTGATTGTCGAGGCCGATTCCAAGTATTGATTCCAATTGTCCAGGTTGATGTCGATTGCTAAGGCCGATTGTCGAGACCTATATGATGTATATGTGACCCATAGTTGAGGCTCATTGTGATGTGTATTCGGCCTGAGTAATGTATATGCAGCCCATGTTTAAGGTCTAATGTGATGAATAGGAGGTCTATGTGATGGGGCCCATTATGATGTATATGAGGCCCATGGCCAAGGCCCATTGTGATGTATTCATGGTCCATGGGTAAGGCCCATTATGATGTATTCGTGGCCCATGGACAAGGCCCATTGTGGTATGTATTAGGCCTATGATGCATGGCCCATTTGATGTATTTGAGACCCATATGTAAGGCCCACATGCCATGTATTTGAGGCCCATGAGCAGGGCCCGCCTGTTGTGTATATGTGGCCCTTGAGTAAGGCCCATTGTGTTGTATATTAGGCCTTTGTGTGAGGCCGTGAGCCCATTATATGTTTGACTGTATGTGGGTCATTCCTTGGGGGCAATGTTTGTTAAATGTCCACATTATGGAGGCCGATTGTTGATGCCGGATATTGATATCGATCATGAGTATGTGATAACATAGCATCATGATACATACCCATACGCATCATCTGCATGTTTATTGTGAGATGTGATTAACCCTTACATATGCCATAATACAGATGGTTTATGAGACTCCCCTATAAGTGGAGTTATCTCACATGAGTTCACGGTATGCGCAGGATTAATGCATGATTGGACTACATCACTCATGCATCTTGCATTGTGTGATTATGATTACTATACACCCTATCGACATCATGGCTGTGAACTTCACAGGAATATCTTAGATGGCCAGATGAGACATCGAAAATGTTTGATTCAAGCATCTGGGGACTTTGGATGTCCATGGGTAAAAGTCTCTAAACCTCCGAGGTTAGGAGACGCCCCAACATCTATACCGGGGGTTTATACACGACCCCTGATTTTCAGGGTGTTACAAGTTGGTATCAAAGCATGAATGAGATTATACCGGGCCTGGGTTATGTTCACGCGACGTACGCTGTCGCTACCTTTGACTTAGGTGGGTGCGAGAAAGGTCTAGAAACACTTATAAGATCGCAGCTTCGCCAATAGGTGAAGTATACTCGTATCGATCGCATGATCGAGTCCGTAACGCATCTAGGGTCGCGTGAAGCGACCTAAGTAGCCCCTAGGTTGTAAGTAGGTGGGTTGAGACGTTCTTTGAAAATTTTTAAACCCGTAAATGTGAATCCTTGGGCTGTGGGGTAACCACAACCCTTACATTCAATCGCTAGAGCTTAAAAACCCCGTTTCACCTGATTTCTTCAAAATTCTTCCTCTCACCACTCCATTCTTCAATTCTTTCTCTGAATTTTCATGTTAGGCATTGATCCTAATGTGAAAATGATATAAAATCATACTTCGACAAAATTTTACAGTGAATAGTAAAATTTCATGAAAACTGGCCATTAGGCCATTCTAAGTTTGCAATCTTTAGCAAATAATGGGATAGATGGATGTATTATCTCCTTCTACCCCAAAATCATATGCTACATGATAGGGAAATGTATTCAACTTTACAGATTGGCCCCGGAATGCTCCGAATGGAGTTTTGGGCCTCTCTAGGCCAATCTACAATGAACTAAGGTGGGGCCCATATATATTTGAGGTCCCTAGGGCAGGGGGGACCCAACCCATGTGGTCCCACCGGCTGGAGTGGTGACCGGCCGGCGATGCCATCGCCGTACGATGGGCCCCACGTGGGCTGAATTTTTGGCACGAGTGGTTTTAGGGGTAGGGCACCCCTCCCATGTGTGGTCCGTCCGTCGAAACCCCTTAGAAAGGGTACCTCCTTTACAAAACATCCCTCCCAAGCTCCATTTTTTATTTTCTTGCTGCCCCATCTCAAATCGCTGCTCCAAATCCCTCCTAATCCCATTTCTTGTTGAAACCGAACCCATTCCATCTCTCCATTACTGTTTGCAACTCGTCCTCTTACAAAACTCGTCCGTTGGAGCTCCTACAACCTCCATTTGTGGCTGAAATCGGGTGGAGCTCCATTTCCCTTTATCCTTCTCTTTTCTTTTTGAAAATCCAGCCCTAGGGAGCTTAAAGCATCCCTCTACAATGCCTAGATTTCCTTCTATCTGTTTGGGCAGCCATTTCTCCCCATTTCCCTCACTTTCCATGGCTATTGTTGAAGCCATTTTGGGTCTTTTTTCTTTCTCCACCATCCTCTCTTTGATGGGAAAGAGAAAGACCGCAGCGGATGAGGCTGGGCCTAGTCGCCCTGCGCAATCCAGAAGACCAAGGGGTGGCGCCGCTAGCTCAAGCGCCGCCGCAAGTCCAAGCACAGCCCGAGAGTTTCATACAAAGCGGGATTTGGATCCCCATGCTCAAATTGGGCGAGTGATATTAGCAGAGATGCCTCACGGCGAATATACGGACCGTAAGGTGTTGTTTGAGGCGGACGTGGAAGGGCGACTCTTGGACGAATTTCTATTGTTTGAGCGCATTGAAGCTGCACATTGGGGTCCGCTCTTTGAAGCCCGTTCTCGTGCTAATGTGAGCACCGTTCGTGCCTTCTACGCTCGTATCCAGAATCCTACATTTGAGCCATTGCAATTTAAGATTCCCTTTGGTAGAGACCGGATGGCTACGGTTGATGTACGGTTGATAGCGCGACTTCTGAACGTACCCCTTGGTGATGTTCATCCCAGTGCAAAGAATTTGAGGAGTAGGCGTGAACGAGATCGCTGTACCAGGTTCCTATGCGGTAGTCTGATTCCATGGCAGCCTAACAATAGCCTCAAGAAATCTCATATGTCTGATGATTTGCGCCTGCTGCACCACATTTGCACGTTCAACGTGTATCCCAAGTCGACAAATCCCATTGAATGTACGAGCCTTATGGTTGATTTCTTGTATCAGGTGGCCTAGGGAGAAAATGTGTGTATGGCCACTTTCGTGTTGCGACAGATTATCCTCATAGTGAAATCAAGAAGAACGTCTGAGTCGCTTCCTTTTGGCCGGCTTATATGTAAGATCACACTTGAGTTTGCTTACAGACTTGGGCCAGAGTTTCCAGTTACGATTCACTGCATTGATGAGTCTACCATGGTTAAGATGAAGATCGGGTTTCAGTACCGTGAGACTCAGCTTGATGAGGATAGCGAGGATGATTTTGATGACGAAGAGTATCCAAGTGAAGGAGAACCTGGGGTGAAAGTAGAGGAAGAAGTCCAGGAAGAGGTAGAAGAGGAGGCTCAGGATACTGATGAGAGCCCTCCTCCTTCTACTCAGGCTACTAGTGATGCTCGCATTGCCCGAATTGAGGAGAGCCAGGTCGGCTTACGAAGGAAAGTTCAGGAACTTCGGGCTGAGGTCGAGGATACCAAGGCCGTTATGAAGAGGAAATTCGGTAAGGTGACTGCACCTTGAAGGCGATCCTGTGCTGCTTGTAGGATAAGGGTGCTCCTCCTCCGTCACCCGACTCAGACTAGCGATGAGATTATAGATGTTGTTGGTAGTAGTTAGTCGTTTCCTGCTTTATGTTGTGTAAGCCTGTTAAGGCTAGTCGTTTACTTATGTTACTGTTGTAGATTTAACTGTCTTAGTTCCCATGTACTTCTTGTCATGATGCCTGTAAGGAGATGTCCCTTGTATTGTGACAATTTTGATTAAATGAAATGCATGGAATGCCTTTGACTCCTTATGTGAATGATTGCGGTGTGTTTGTGCTATTGAGACTGACAAGGTCGTGCCCTATTTTGAATATAGGGAATGCCGCCTAAGGTTACACGGAGCAGAGCTCAGCTTACATTGGGTGAGCCTATGGATCAGGTTCCCCTCCAGTCTGGTGCTCATACGGACCCTGCTGTGGGCCCGATTCCTGAGACAGCACATGAGTCTCAGCCTCCTACTGGTCCTATAGTTGGACCACTACCTTTCACACCGCCCGTCAGAGAGCAGTACCGTGCGTCTTCTTCGATGCAGTACATGCCACAGCCTGCTCCACCTCCAGATAGATTTGAGTAGATGATGGCCATGATGCAACAGCAGCAGCAGTTCCTGACTATTATAGTGGGGGCTCTAGCCCAGGGTGGGAGTGTGACTCCACCTGCACCACCTACGCATCCAGCTGAGGATGTCGATACATATGCTCAGGATGAGGGCATGGCTCATCCTTCACCACCTGCTTACCCTGAGGGGAATGCCGCAGACACACGGGGCTTACTAGAGCGATTCCAGTGCTTACGGCCTCCCACTTTTACGGGTTCTCATAAACTCGAAGAGGCCGAGTATTGGCTCAACCGTGTGTCGAAGGTGTTACGAATGCTGCATTGCTCAGAGATTGAGCAGGTTGAGTTGGCTACGTTCTTGTTCGAGCGGGAGGCCAGCTTATGGTGGGACAGTGTGTTGCGGACCGTTGCCCCTGATTACATCTGGACCTGGGCAGCGTTCGAGTTCCGCTTCCACGAGAAATACTATCCCCAGACATATAGGCATGAGAGGGAGAATGAGTTTTTACGCCTCAGACAGGGAGGCATGACGGTGACTGAGTATGAGCATCGGTTCACTAAGTTGGGCAGATACGTCTCGACTATACTGACAGATGAGCAGATGCGCATACGACGCTTTTCTGAGGGTTTACGACCAGGTATTCGGTCGAAGATGTGTTGCGTGAGCATTCCCTCCTACATAGAGCTGATTCACATGTCCATGTGGGCAGAGCAGGATGTGGATCGACTTACGTGATCTCGTGGCCCTATTGCTCCTAGGCCACAACCAGAGTTGCAGGACAGGCCCTTTTCTGACAAGAGGCCTCGTGTTGACCCTCCTAGGGCTACAACGCCAGTACCCCCGATGCGGCGCCCTGATTTATCATGTACTTATTGTAGGAGATCGGGCCATTTAGCACAGAGTTGTTTCGCTCGGATGAGGGACAGTGGGTTCTCACCGCAGCAGAAGATCGACCGTACACGCCCACAGGCTATATCATCACCACCTTTACGGTTGGCTCCTGTTCGCCCTTCCTTCAGACCTCCTGTGTCTCAGTTCAGGCCACCTCTATGGCCCATGGCACAGCTGTCGAACCGGCCACAGCAGGCGCGAGTGCATGCCTTGACAGCTGAGGCAGCCGAGACAGAGACTTCTCAGCATTCGGCCTTTGAAGTCACTGCCCACATCAGAGGTATTCCTATTCTCGTGATGATGGATACTGGATCCACACTTTCTTTGATATCGCATTCCATAGTCAGGCGTCTTGGACTGCCGACCATTCGTATGGATGGAGTGCGAGTTCTTTCAGCTCATGGAGATTTTTCTGATGCCACCCTAATGTGTGAGGGTTGCCTGGTGGATCTGGGAGGCAGGACGATGGCTCTTGATCTTATCGTCGACCCCTCTCTTATTTATCTCGATGTCATTCTTGGCATGGACTGGTTGATTGCTGGGAGGGCCGAGATTGACTGCGAGACTCGTATGGTGACGGTGTACGAGCCAGAGGGCACGCCTTTTACATTTTCAGTTCGGGTAAATCTCTCCTTCCGCATACTTAGTTACGCTTCTTTACTTCGGGACGCTGATGTCCCGATGCTTGAGCATACGCTAGTCGTTTGTGATTTTGGGGATCTGTTCAGGAAGATCCCTGGTTTGCTGCCTCAACGAGAGATTGATTTCACTATCGATCTGGTGCCTGGTTCCGTGCCCGTCTCACTGCCGACGTATCGCATGGCACCATGTGAGATGGAGGAGTTGAGGACGTAGATTGATGGTCTATTGGAGCTTGGCCTTATTCGACCCAGTGTGTCTCCTTGGGGAGCACCAGTCCCGTTTGTAAGGAAGAAGGATGGTTCGATGCGATTGTGTATTGATTATCGCAGGTTGAACCAGATCACGGTGAAGAAAAAGTACCCTTTACCCAGGATCGATGACTTGTTTGATCAGTTGAGAGGAGCGCAGTACTTCTCGAAGATTAATCTTCAGTCAGGATATCATCAGTTGCGCGTCAGGAATGAGGACGTGCAGAAGACAGTATTCAGGACCAGCTTTGGCCACTACGAGTTCCTTGTGATGTCGTTCGGTCTCATGAACGCACCAGCCGTGTTCATGGATCTGATGAACCGGGTATTTCTGCTTTCGGCCTTTCCTCTATCGATTCGTCGTGGTGTTCATTGACGACATTTTGGTATACTCCAGGAGTCGAGAGGAGCATGAGGAGCACTTGCGCTTGATCTTGGATACAGTCAGACAGCATCAGTTGTTCACACAGTACAAGAAGTGCGACTTCTGGAAGCAGGAAGTAAAGTTCTTGGGACACGTGGTGTGAAGGATGGGATGGCAGTTGACCTGGCGAAGGTAGCTGCAGTTCAGGACTGAGAGCAGCCTGTTTCTGTCACTGAGGTGAGGAGTTTCTTGTGTCTCGCTGGCTATTATTGATGCTTCATTCGGGATTTCTCGAAGGTCGCGAGACCTTTATCTCAGTTGACACGGAAGGACGTGAAGTTCGCCTAGAATGACAAGGCGGAGTCAGCTTTTCAGGACCTGAAGGACAGACTTACGTCCGCCCCTGTGCTAGTATTGCCAGAGCAAGGGGTTAGATACACTATATACACTGACACGTCTAGCTTTGGTCTGGGTTGTGTCCTTATACAGAAGGACAGGATAAGTTCGTATGCCTCGAGACAATAAAGGAAGCACGAGGAGAATTACCCTACACACGACCTGGAGTTGGAAGCCGTCATATTCGCACTGAGACTTTG
Source organism: Magnolia kwangsiensis (assembly GCA_037074715.1). Taxonomy (NCBI): domain Eukaryota; kingdom Viridiplantae; phylum Streptophyta; class Magnoliopsida; order Magnoliales; family Magnoliaceae; genus Magnolia; species Magnolia kwangsiensis. The sequence goes on from CM073578.1 coordinate 80,974,504, forward strand.
GAGACATTACCTCTATGGAGAGGAGTTCGAGCTCTTTTACGACCACAAGAGCCTCAAGTACATATTCACGCAGCAAGACTTGAATATGAGGCAGCGACGATGGATGGAGACTTTGAAAGACTTCAAGTTCAAAGTCTCTTACCATCCTGGGAAGGCGAACCTTGTGGCTGACGCGTTGAGCCGCAAGAAGGCGATGGAGTTTACGGCTCCACTGATGGTTGCTGAGTGGGATATGGTTGAGTTTTTGCGAGACTTTGAGCAGAAACTCACTGTAGAGGAGCTGTATGAGTTCATCGCACATGTGCAGGTGCGATCTCAGATCGATGACCGGGTCATCGAGGCGCAGAGGGATGATGCGTGTCTGACTGAGCTTCGAGAGCAGGCCAGTGATGATGCAGACGCCGAGTGGTGAGTTGGCCCGGATGAGGGCTTACGTTATCGTGGCCGCCTATGCGTCCTAGATATCCTGACTTGATACGAGAGATTCTCGAGGCTGCGCATTGTACCAGACTCGCGATGCATCCAAGCAGTACGAAGATGTATCGCGACGTGAAGAGGACTTATTGGTGGGAAGGTATGAAGACCCACATAGCAGAGTTCGTGTCCCGTTGTCTTACTTGCCAGCAGGTGAAGGCAGAGCATCGCCGACCACCTAGACTTCTTCAGCCTATGCCGATCGCAGAGTGGAAGTGGGACTTCATTTCCATGGATTTCGTTTCAGGGCTACCGAAGACGAGGAAGGGACATGATTCCATATGGGTGATCATCGACCGTCTAACGAAGTTGGCGCACTTCCTACCGATCAGAGTCACGAACTCTGCAGACGAGCTAGATAGACTATATATCAGAGAGATCGTGCGTCTGCATGGAGTTCCGTTGGAGATCGTGTCGGACAGAGACACGTGGTTCACTTATATTTTCTGGACTCGCATTCAGGAGGCTATGGGTGTGAAGTTGAAGTTCAGTACTGCCTTCCACCCACAGACAAACGGATAGACAGAGCGGGTGAACAAGATCTTAGAGGACATGTTGCGAGCTTGCGCATTGGACTTCAAGGACAGTTGGGATGATTGTCTTGCATATGTGGAGTTCGCGTACAACAACAACTTCCAGGCGAGTATCGGTATGGCACTTTACGAGGGGTTGTATGGGCGACCTTGTCGAGCACCGCATTGCTGTGCAGAGGTCGGTGAGCGTAGATTGATTGGCCCAGAGTTAGTGCAAGCGACGTCGGAGAAGATTGATATTATTAGACGTCGGCTTCTCACAGCGCAGAGCAGACAGAAGAGTTATGCCGATACGAGAAGGCGGTCGTTAGAGTTCACGGTTGGGGATCATGTATTTTTACGAGTTTCCTGTTCACTCCCCAAGTGCAGGGTTGTGATGTAGTAATAACTCGATAAGACCGAGGTCGAATCCCAAAAGACTGAAACTCGTACGTTATCTAAAATTAAGTAGAATTAGAACTAGGCTAAGATGAAATCTAAACTGTATGTAATTTGAGGAATGATGGTGAAAATATTAATCTAAAATTTATAGAAATCAGAGGAAAGGAAACTAGGGATTCAGAGGATCCACTTGTAGAGATCAGGGACATCTTATGCCTGTTTCATGAATCATGGAATTTACTGAACTGCCATTGATCTAGTTTTCAAAGAGATGAAAGGAAGATGAATTAGAATGGATTCCATCACCAAACCATGCCCAAGAGACTATAGCGAACAACAGAATTAAACTAATTACCAACCAATCACATGTATGAAGGTTAGGAAGGGTACCGTCATCCAACCATGCCCAGGAGACTATGGTGAACAACAGGGCTTCCTGACGTCATAAACATCAGAAGGAAAAAGAAATATTCAAAGCCATTGCAGACCCACTGTAATTGCAGTCACAACAGACCATTAAAGACTAAAAAATATTTCCATAAATTTAACTAAGATTAACATCAATTCAGTTTAAACAAGAAGGCACAAGCACAGGGTTCTCCCATCACGCTATAAGCTTCACCTCTTAGCCCTAGCTAAGAGGTTTAGCCACACATAGATGGGCTGAACATCTTAAAAGAAAACAAACAAAATAAAAATAAAAGGAATAATAAAAAAAAACTTCTATTCTCTCTCTCGTGGCTGCCTCCAACCTCCAAGCTAAGCCCTCCAAGATTTTTCCACGTTGAAGCCCAAGCCCCGGAAGATCTCCTGCCGTGGTTTCCCCTCACACGTTCTCTCTTTCTCTCCGTTTTATAGCAGCAGGTAAGCCGGCTGCTGCGCATGCGTAAGAAGCCACCTTCCGCAGCAACGTGCGTATGAAACGCGGAAGAGTTACGTTTTGAAAGTGATTTGGGACGTAGATCGTCCTAAGATTTGAATCTGACTACATGGTGAGGGTTTTAGGCCCCTGGGAGAGAGTTTGAACAGTCTGGATCACTGGTCCGACCATCATCAAGGTCATAGAATTCCTCGGAAGATCCAGTTTTCCCGGTCCATGCGTAAGCCTTATGCAAACGCACTGACAGGTTCGGTGAGACCCACAGTGATATTTTTTGAGAAATCTGATCCGTTCATTGGAATCACGTCGAAAAACCAGCAAGAAATGGCTGATTTCAGATTGATTTTGGTGTGACCCAAAGAATAGATTGCTTCACCGTCCATCCTGTGTTTGGACACGATTTACGTGTGTACACGTGCATGGGACCAAACAGACAGCTAGGCGATTGTTACGCCCCCCTCTTGACGCAATGGACGGTTCAGATCGTCTGAATAGATGATGGGTGGGGCCCACTAACACGAACCGACGATGGCAGCGATAACGCTGTTGTGCTGCCATCTTGGAAGAGGACTCGGGTCAGCCTCGCTTGACCGGACCAACTGGTCCGGTGCGCGTCCAGTGCACGTATGCACAATGCACATGCGTCGAGTGCATGGGTCCACAGTAATGTTTGTGAGAAATCCGCTCCGTCCATCCGTTTTATCATATCATTTTAGATGTTGAGACCATAAGTGAAGCAGATCCAGATGTCAGGTGGGCCCATAATCGAAATTTTATAGGCTGATGTCTTAGTTTAGCTACTTCCACAGCGATCCGGGAGCTGAAATTCGACGTGTACGGTTCGTTTATGGTCCTCAGGCCATGTATGAAATTTTGAGCTGATCTGATGGTGGAAATTCTATGATCTTGCATTTTGGCTGACTTTCAGGCCACCTGAGCTTCAATCTTAATTTTTTCAGATCTCTGGCGTTGATCTCCGTCGATTTTAGTCCCTAGAGTCCGTCCCTTGCCCTGGTGATCATCAGAACATTAAATCCAAGCTTTTGACATCCTTTTTCAGTCAACTCTCCTAATCACACCCTGCAACAAAACACGATTAAAACCGGGCGTTAAACAGTATTATACTCGTAAATTCAAGTAATAAATGAGGTCTAATATGCACTATTTGACCCTCAGCATTTCCCCTATGAAGGGAGTACTTCGGTTCGGGAAGAAGGGGAAGCTGGCACCGCGATGCATTGGTCCATTACAGATCCTCGATCGTGTGGGAGCAGTGGCATACCGTTTGGCTTTACCCATGCCTCTCGCGAGCGTTCACAACGTATTTCATGTTTCTATGCTGAAGAAATACGTTTCTGATCCTTCCCATATCATCAGATGGGAGCAGGTGCAGTTAGGAGAGGATGTTACATATATCCTGCGACCGACGCGTATCCTAGATTGGAAGGAGCAGGTACTGCGTAGCAAGGTGATTCTCCTTGTGAAGGTATTGTGGACGCATCACTCTGAGGAAGAGGCTACCTGGGAGACAGAAGCCGAGATCAGAAAGAACTACCCACAGCTTCTCGAGGAGTACGAAAAGGGACAAATTTTGAGGATGAAATTTTTAGTTAAGGGGGGTAGATTGTAACGCCCTGGAAAAATTCGTACTTGAACTCGAGTACCAACTCGACCACAAATCGCGTAGGATTAATTCCTTTGGAAAATAAGTGTAAGTTAGCTAGCACAATGCTAGAGTAGCTGGGAAATAGTCCCTGATCACTTTAAATACGTTCTACAAGACCCAAAACGAGTAGAACCAATGACGCTATAATACTCTTAAACCTCGGATCAAACTCTAAACCGGTTTGTTCTCAGGACCTCTTTGAAACTTTGTATTAGATCTAGACCGCGCATCGAAAGTCCGATACCTACAGTCTTAGACCGTTATAACCGCCTAGCTGGACTTGACAATCATTTCAAAAATCAGGTCCAACCGACATTCAGAGGCTATTTCATTGAGCCTGGAGTGAAGAGAGTGAGAATAGGGCTAGATTTGGAATTTGAAATTCAAATCTGGCACATGACTTGATGCATTATTATTAAGCGTTCTGACCGTCAGAATTCAGCCAAATTACACCCTTGGATCAGGAAAAATTTCTATTTCATATCATGAGACTTGTAGACCTGATCTACGGACGATGACCGCTGAACTGAAATTGGACCGCCACGTGCGATCTACGAACACTACTGGACTGAAAATGAGATGTGAGCGACATCCGACGTGCATGAACTTAAGTCCGATCGCGTTCGGCCAGGGGACCACCAGAAATGTCTTTTTGGACCGAAACAGCCCCGATTTGGTTAGGCATCAAGTAAACATTGTTCCCAAGCCTGTTTTGGGTATGTTTAAGGTTATAAAAGGGGCTTAAACCCTCACTTCTCTCACCCATCCAAATTTGCTAGAAACCCTAGCTGGTGTGAGAGAAAAGGTGAGAGATTGTGAGAGAGAGTGGGAGATATCTTCCTGCTGCTTGCACTACCTGTAGCACGTGCTTAAGCAACGCACCTCAATCACTTTCTTGGCGATTTCACTGCATTTCTAGGTAAGAAAAATACCCCAAATACTTGCTGATTTAAGGTTCCTTCAGTTCCTTAGCATGGTAGCTTATAGATCTTGTGTATTAGGTTCCCGGTTCGCCGTAGACGAAGCGTATACGCTCCGTTCGAATCAATACACTTCTAGGATAAAAGGTACGGATTCTAGACGCTTTGATTGACTATTTTCAATGCTTTCAATGTCGTTTAATAGTAGATTATCGTCGGCAACGCTGTTTGACATGTACAACATGTTGTCCGTTTCCTATTTCGTAAGTAGATGAAAAATATGAGATTTAGGGCATTTAATCATTTGTAGGAAATACTGTTTTCATCTATATTTTGCTGATATGATTGACATGGCTTCTTGTCGCATTAGGATATTAGGAATGCGTGCATAATTAGTTTGGCGAAGAGATTCGCCCAAATGCGTACTTTGAGTCGACATACTATATGTAGACTTAAATGTGTAGACTAAGTGTTTGTATAAATCTTTGTATTCGTATGTATTGAATTAAATGGTGTTATGAATTAGTTTGAGATTGAATTCTCAAATAATATGCTAATGTACATGATTTCCTATATGTTGGCTATATGCATGATTTCATTATGTGTATGAAATGCATGCGTTGGATGATTTACTTGAGTTGTATGTTATAACATGTGTTAACATGCTCACATTGTTGTATTTCATTTCTATTACTCTTATATGATTGCTGATGTGGATTCATAACTGTTTGGGACTATACCTAGTCCAGGCAGTTGGTAACCGAGTAAATTCGTGGTTGGCTTATCTTTTCCACGAACGACGCGTCGATGAATGCGAGTCGTGTTTTGGAGTTGGCGGCAGTGGCTAGGCCACAGAAGGTGTCTTATGCACTTCATATCGTTCGACTTGAGATGCGCTCGTGCTAGTCGAGCCCGTCAAGTAACCCGACTGGCCATTGTATGTTCACCTTGTATTAGTCATAACTGCTTGAACCTAGGGTACTGAACTTACCATTGTAAACCCTGTCAACCATGGTACCTTGATCCAAAAACACTCATGAGCTGGGCATGGTGGTATGGGACACCGTGGTCGAGCTGTCGGCCTACGCTGGGGCCGCAAACCTCCCCGTAGTGACCAGTGAGTACCTATGACTCGTGAGCAGATTATGGTGGTATGAGACACTATATTCTTGCTGTCGGCCTACACTGATCAGGCGACGAGCCCTTTGTAGTGACCGCGAGCATATGCTAAGTCTACGGGAGGTGACGACCCTTCCGTAGTAATGAGAGTATAGTAGGCCTGTATTGATAAGGTGATGGGAGAGCGGTGCAACGAGTGCGAGCAATAGCCCTGGTAGCCCTTGCAGCGACCTACAAAATATACATCGTATGAGATTACTAGGAGTGACGACCTAGACAGGATATGTGTTGGGATTGATATAAGGGACGTACCTTAGTTTTCCAATCCTGTTGTATGAATGGACTAATAATAACTCGGTAATCATATCACCATCACATTGCATGTGCCTGGAAGATGTGGAGGACTGTGGGATGAAAGCATGCCACGGGCGTAAGATGGTGCCGTATTAAGGAGATCTTCGGTGAGGACATCCATCATGTCACGTCATATTGCATTAACAACAGTATTAGGAATGTTTGATTTATTGCTTTACTATTATCGCATGATTGATTTGAGAACATGTTAATCTTTGCTCTATTATTCCACTGAGTTAGCTACTCACTCCCACGTTACGGGATGGTGTTTGCAACACCCACCAGACCCTGTCTTAGATGCAGGTGAGGCAGCGATTCAGGAGGCAGAGCCGGATTATGATGAGGACCAGGACGAGTTCTCATATATACAGTACCACGACGGCTTTGCTTAGGTGGCCTGGATTGACAGGACTTCTCAGTGGGACTACTTTTGACATTTTGATTTTGTTTATTTATATGTATATGAGACTCAGAGATGTATTCATACTTTGGAGACAGTTGAGATCTATTTTATTTTTCATACCGTGATATGTATATCCTTTAGTCTTCCGCTTGCTTTTATCACTGAATCTGGAGTATGAATTGCTGTTTTGGTATACTTTTACTCATGTGAATGCTTTAACTCAGACAACATTGAATGATAATCATTTTTGTTGCATAAGTGACGGTCTGGAACTCAGGAGTCGGGTTTATACACGACCCTCGATTTTCAGGGTGTTACAGCCCAAGTACTAAATACTAATAGGTCGCGTCTCCCACTATGTCATAGTTGGTTGGGAGAAGGTGTGGCCTTATCCGCCCGAGTGAGGGGGTTATAAGCTAGGCTGAGTTTAACCAGCTCCCAAATGGGTTCGTTATCGATGAGTCAAGTAGGCATAGGTGTACTACTAACAGGCAAGTAGTGAGGTCTTTTCCACTCGCTGGGCTACGCAGCTGGCTAGGGCAGTAACCATCTTGGAGTGTACTAGACCCCGGTGATGATTCCAGAGATGTACAGTGCTGATATGTGGACTTATTGAGCAGGAGTTGCATACTCATTCATTCATTCACTATTCACTCAGGCTGGTGGTGCGCAACTATTTATTACGTATACCTTCACAACGGCTAGAATTTCGGTTGGGCTGCACGACTTACCTAAGAACAGGAATTTACCACATTGAGTCTGACTATCCAAATTTAGGTATGGGACTGGTTTAGATAGAAGTTCCATGTGATGGACTCCATAGCCTGCAATGCTATGTATTATCATCCCAAATTTACTCCAGCTTGTCCATTTTATTTGCACTGCATATTGCATTGCATCTGCAACATTAACATTTTAAGTTGCTATGTTTATGCACTTATATGACCTAGACTGACTTAGCAGGATTTACATATTGCATTATACCCTCGCCATCTAATATTTGGCTATCTTTGACTCCTCATTTGCATAACTGATTTATATTTCTTACTCATATATTAGATGACTTATGGACTTGTCAGTATTTCTGCTTACTCTGATATTGTATGGTTTGTGGACTTATCGGTATCTTCGTTTACTCTAATATTACATTCTGAGCATGCATATTCTGCTCACACACTTTCATCACCCACTAAGCTTTCTATAAGCTTATGCATGATAGATGCCTGCAGGTGGTGATAGGTTTCAGCAGCGTGGAGCTTGGAGCATGCAGCGAACCTCTAGGGCTTTGATTTTTGATATATGTATTTCCCTTTCAGCATTGTATTCAAATGATTATATTAGTGGATATGTGATGATGATGTTGCCTTCGTGATTTGGGTAAGCTTGTGGTTATGTTTCTTACGAGAAAAATGTACATAAAAAAATTCTTCTTGTAGGATCCTAGGATCTGAATCTGTTGTATAGACGCTGAGAGCTGAGAATTGGGTACTACGAAGACTATTGGCACCGGATTCGGCGATCAGGATTCCTGTGAGTCCGATCTCTGGGTTTGGTGCGTGACAACTTACTTCGATGTCATCGAAGGGTGTTTGATGCCGTTGACAGTGAAGTTCAGTTTTTTTAAATTTCTACACTCTGTACTTTTGACTTCCTTCTTCACTTAGTTTTCTTAAATCTTGGTCTCCTAAGATCTATCCCTTGCCTTGGTGATATTTAAGCATTAATTTTCATGTTTTTAGCATTCTTTTTAATCTAAGCTCTCAAACTCACCTTGAAATACAAACGTGTATAAAATAACCAATTAAGCATTATCATGTTCATAAAATCAAGATATAAACATGGGAAAATATGCAATATTTGATACTTAACACTCTTCCCACTCAATAAATCCGACCTGACCCATACAGTATAGATCGGATTGTCACTATCACCATGATTATGAGATGAAGTTATAAGCCTCCTCCAACGGTACGCTGACGTGTTCGCATGGTCTCACCAGGACATGCTTGGCCTCATCCCGAAAGTTATGGTTCACAAATTGAACATCGACCCTGATTAACAACCAATTAGATAGAAGCGGAGGGCATTTGAACCTGAAAGATATGTCGTAATTAGAGAAGAATTTGAAAACCCCCTTTAGGATAGTTTCATTGAAGAAATCTATTATCTAGACTGGATAGCCAAAGTTATTTTAGTTAAAAAAAGCTAATGGGAAGTGACGGGTTTATGTTAACTACACCGACCTAAACAAAACCTGCCCTAAAGACTACTTCCTTCTCCCAAGGATCGACCAACTCATTGACAGCATGGCAGGACATGAGCTCTTGAGTTTAATGGATGCCTACTCAGGCTACAACCAAATTGATATGCATCCGTACGATGAGCAGAAGACGATTTTCGTCACTGACAAAGGACTCTACTATTATAGGTTCATGCCCTTCGAACTGAAAAACACCGGGGCCACCTACCAATGGCTCATCAATAGAATGTTTTCCTGAAAGAACGAATGATCCATGGATTGAAAAGGGTGCTAAAAGCATAGATTTGATGATCAAGACTAACCAAGGGATGGATCTTAGGAGACCAAGATTGAAGAATTCATATGGCAAATATCCAAGAAAACTAAGTAAGGAATGAAGAGAATCAAAGATTTGAAGTGAAGAAAAGGAATCCTAAAATCATCCTAAAAAACCATATTCTAAAACTCTGGGTCGCTTTATGAAATTACGCAATATGAAGTCTATTTCGAAAAACTGTGCAGAGTGAAGTCTATTTTAACAAACTTATAAATTTGAGGCGATTTCTAGAGTTTTCTAACTAGGTGCGAAAGTTGGAGTTCCCCAACTATAAATAGGACTCCCTATGATGTTCTTAGGCATCTTCCAAGATTTAAGGAGTGGAGAAGTCATCGCCAAGAGTTTCTTCTTCTTCTTCCTTATTGTTTTCTTGCTTTCTTCCAGGGTTTTAAATCTAATCATGTTTATAGTTAGCTAAACCTCTTAGCTAAGGCTAAGAGGTGAAGTTTGTAGCATGATGGGATGTTTCTATTGCTTTGATTCATGTTTACATTTAACTCCATGGATTCTAATTCAATATTTAAGGAATACTTTCAGTTTTTAATGGTTTATTATTACTCAAATTACAGTAGATCTACAATAACTTTAAGTATCTTTTTAAAAAAAAAAGAAGAAGAAAGATTTCAAAATTAGCAAGTCTTGTTGTTCACCATCGTCCCTTGGGCATGGTAGGGTGATGGAATCCTTCCTAATCTTCACAATTTTTCTGCTTTGAGATTATGGGATTGGTAAATCCTGTTATTTGCCATTGTTTCCTACGCATGGTTTGGTGATGGAATCCCTGCCAATTATCATAGTTCTTCTTCATTGAGAATTAGTTCAATGGAAGTTCAGATTTGGTTTTATTGATATATTTTTCAATTGGATAAGATAGGACTTCAAGTCTAATTTTGTTACTTGAATTAAGCAAGAGGGCTCCTTGATTACTACAAGTGGATCCTTGACACCCTAGTTCCCACCTTAAAATTCTTAGTTTTAATTACTCTATTCACAATTACTCTCTCAAATACTTCAGAATTAGTGTCACATCTTCTTCTAGTTCTACTTTTAATTAACTTCAGAAATGTACAAGTTTCAGTCCTCGTGGATTCAATCTCGATCTTACCAAGATTATTACTACATCGTGACTCTGCGCTTAATGTTGTAAACAATGACATGCTCGTCAAGAGAATCAAGGCTACAAATCGTGTCTCCGACCTCGAAAAGATGTTCACGATCCAGCAAAAATACAAGATGAAGTTGAATCTGAGCAAGTGCGCCTTTGGCATTAGTTCAAGAAAATTGATCAAGTTCCTAGTCAACTAGAGAGGGATAGAGGCGAACTCTGATAAAGTTAAAGCTCTGCTCGATATGTGTTCACCCAGAACACATAAAAGAAGTCCAATGTGTCATAGGAAGAATAGCCACCCTGAACCATTTTGTATCTCAAGTCACTAAAAAATGTCTTCCCTTTTTAAGAAATTAAAAGGGAAACAGAAGACAGATTGGACAGAAGAGTGCAAACTCACCTTTCATCAACTCAAGAAATATTTAGGATCACCACCATTGCTCTCAAAACACGAGCAAGGGGAGTCATTGCTACTATACTTAGCAATCTTGACCGCATCCGTTAGCTCGAACCTCATCCAAGAGCAAGGAAGGAAACAATTGCTGGTATACTAAGTCAACAAAGCCCTGGTCCCTACCGAGACTAGATATCTAGATATCGAAAAGTTAGCCCTAACCCTTATCATCTCATCATGCCGCTTGCGGCCGTACTTCCAGGCCCATACCATCGTCATCTCGACCAACCAACCCCTCCACCAAGTACTTCAGAAGCCTAAGGTATCAGGACAACTCACAAAGTGGGAGGTTGAGCTCAGCGAGTTTAACATCAGGTACCATCCCTGAACAGCCATCAAAGGCTAAGCGGTGGCCAACTTCATTATTGAACTCACATCCGAGAATAACCTAGGAACTAGCTCTGACATTCAAACCAAGCAACCCAAACGACAAACGGCAGACCCATATTTGCCAACTTGGATGCTATATGTTGATGGTTCATCCAATTATAAAGGAAGTAGGGTCAAAATAGTCCTTAAGGCTCCTGACCAGACCTATATACAATACACCTTAAGATTTGGATTCCAAACATTAAACAATACATCAGAGTACAAAACACTATTGGATGGGCTCAAACTAGAAGCAACCACGGGTGCCCAACACTTGGAGGTTTTCAGCGACTCGTAACATGTCATCAACTAAATATCCAGTGAGTACCAAGTTAAGGAAGAGAAAATGAAGGCCTACTTACAGAATGCGAGAGAGCTGATCAACAAATTCTCAAAGTGTAATATCAGCCTGATCCCCAGGTCAGAGAACTCTAAAGCAGAAATGCTGGCAAAGCTAGCCACAACAACCGAAGATGATATCCCAAAATGAATTCCAATCGAGTTATTAACTGAACCAAGCATCAGCGAACCCAATCTGGGCATGATCCTCTCGATAAATTTGGGACTAACTTGGATGGATCCGATAGTCAACTACCTCAAGGAAGGAAAGTAACCCAAGGACTGACTAGAGGCACGTAAACTCCAATCTAGGGCGGCTTTCTACACCATGATCGGGGACATTTTGAACAAAAAAAGGATTCTCTCTCTCCCTTACCTTAGATGCCTCTGACCTGACGAAGCCCGAGTACATCCTGAAAGAAATTCATGAAGGCATTTACGACAACCACTCTGGCAGTCGGGCCCTCGCTCACAAAGTTATCCAACAAGCATATTTTTAGCCAACTATCTAGATAGATGTTAAGCAATACACTTGAAAATGTGACAAATGTCAGCAATTCATAATAATACCCTGACAACTGCCTGAGCAGCTGACCCCTATGACTGGGCCATGGCCTTTCACCCAATTGGGGATTGACATCATCGGCCCCTTACTAAGTGGTAAGGGGAAGACTAAATTTACAGTTGTCACGGTTGACTATTTAACTAAGTGGGCCAAGACCGAGCCCTTGGCTAAGATTATCGAGTAGAAAATTGCTGACTTTATCTGAAAGAAAATCATATGTCAGTATGGGATCCCCCACACAATCATCTCAAACAACAGGAAACATTCTGACAATAACCAATTCTGAGGCATGTGCGAGAACCTTAGAATCTAGAATATTTATTCATCACCCCAACATCCTCAAGCTATTGGATAGGTAGAGGCGGGCAACAAGATCATTAAACAACACATTCAAACCAAACTCGAAAAAAGCTAAAGGAGCCTGGGCCAAAGAGGTGACAACCCCAGAATCTCCTAAAACACATCCTAAAATTTACAAATGATGGACAACTGGTTGATGCACAAGACAACTAGAACCTCACGGCATAAGGCAAAAGGCTCTAGGCTCGACTATGAACTGGAATGGTGGCACACTAGATATACGAGATGTGGTTATCTTTACGAAGTAATCCAATACATATAACGACCTAGAAAAAACCGTACTTAGACCCGAGTACCGCCTCCAGCAGAAATCAATTAGAACCAAATCCCTTAGAAATCTAATGTGTTTTAGCCAGTGCTAAACTAGATTACTTATTAAATTAGCACCAATAACTTTCAATATGATTTGTAAGACCCAAAACCTAGAGAATCATTGACGCTATATTACCCTGAAATCTAGGATCCATCTTTAAACCCAGTTGCTCCTGGGAATACTTTGTAATTTTGTATTGGATTTAGACCGCACGTCGAAAGTTTGATAGCTATGAACTTAGACCATTACGACCGCTTAGTTGGACTTGACAATTACCTCAAAAATCAAGTCCAAACGATGTCCTGAGACCATTTTATTGAGTCCGAAGTGAAGAGAGTAAGAAAATGAAGATTTTGAGAAAATTAAATATATTTTTAAGTAATCTGGAATGTTTCACTTGCACATTATTTTTAAGTGTTTTGACCGTTAGATTTCGACCCAAATTCACCCTCGGATCAGGATAGGTGGCCCTTACATGTCAAAGTACTTGTGGCCTTGATCGAATTTCGGTAACCGTTGAATTGAAGGTAGTCCACCACGGATGATCTAGAAACCTGATCGGACTGAAAACTTAACTTACTAAAGATCCAATACTAGTGAGCTTAAGTCCGACCGCATTTGATAGAAGGACCTCCAGAAGTGCTCCGTTGGATCAGAAAGAGCCCGATTTGGTTATAACCTAAGTATACCATGACCTTAAGCTATTTTTGTCAAGTTTAGGCTTATAAAAAGGCCTTAAACCCTTATTCTTAAATTCCATACTAATTTTCTAAACCCTACTTTTCAAGAGAGAGAGAAAAGAGAAAGAAAGTGTGGGAGAACCTGTTGATTCTCCATAGGATTCTTCCCAGTTCATCTACACATCGAACCTGCGTATCTGAATCGTTCTTCTGATGATTCTGATTCCACTTTTGGGTAAGTTAAACCAACTCTAACGTGTTTTCAAGCCTAGAATAACTTAAATGAAGTTATAGCTAACCTGTTTCATGCCATAGGTAGCGTATCTGCCGTTGACGAAGACATATCGTCTGAATCACATCTTATACACTTTTTTTGGTTTAAGGTACGGACTATATACGCTTAGGTTATCGTTTTCAAGGCTTTCAATGATAGATAATGATTTATTCATGTTATGATTGCTATTACACATGCCAAATACGCTAGCTATTTCGATTTACGTATGTGTATACCTTATGTGATCAATAGCATATTCCATATGTGTTAGAATAACGTATACGTATAGAATATGCTGTTTTGATTGTCATGTTTAATTGTCATTGTTATATGCTTGATATGTATGCGGAAACTCCTTGGCGAAAGGATTTGCCCTAATATACAATGGAGTCGACATACGTGATGTATGTTGAATAGTGTAATCTAAGTATTTGTATAAATGCGTAAATGAGTTAGTAGTTTGTAAAGTGTGATTGCTAAGGTTGTTGAGACATGAATCTCAATCACAATACTTGAGTGTATGATTCCTTCCATGAATTATGTAACTTAGATTATTCATGTTGAATGTGTGTATGATTTCCTCCATGTACTATATTTAAGTATCAATTAGATGTCATGAATGATCATATGAATGTAGGATATGAATTATATGCCTGTTATTAAGTTATACATGATTGGGGCTGTACTACAGTCCAGGTAATCGGTAACTGTTCTGTAAATAGTGGTTGAGGTCATTTTCGCAACATAGGATGAGTTTAACGAATCTGAGTCGTGCTTGGGATGTTCGACAGTGGTTAGGCCACACGGAGTGTTTATGCATTATATGTCGTTCAACTCAACGTGCGCTTGGCCTAATTAATCTTATCCACTAACCCGATTGACCGATGTTTACTCACCATGTTTGGTCACAACTATTTGAATCTAAGACACCGAGCTTACCAGTGAAACTCCTGCTAACCTTGGTACCTTGATTCCCTAAGACTCATGAGCCAGACATGGTAGTATGGGACACCGTGGTCGAGTTATCGGCCTACCCTGAGGCGACGAGCCTTCCCGTACTGACCAGTGAGCACCCTACTCTAGTGAGCAGATTATGGTGGTATGGGACACTATATTCTTATTATCGGCCTACATTGATTGGTGACGAGCCCTCTGTAGTGACCTCGAGTATATCCTAATACTGCATTAGGGCGACGAGTCCTGTTGTAGTATTGAGGATATAACTAGGCCTGTATTGATTTCGTGATGGGGGAGTGGTGTAATGATTCCGTGCAACAGCCCTGGTAGCCCATGCAGCGACCTAGAAATGTAACATCGTATGAGATTTCCTAGTACTGACGACCCTAGAATGGATCTATGTTTGGGGATTGATATAAGGGAGGTGTCTTAGCTTCCCAATACTGCTATATGAAAAGGACTAATAAGAATTGGGTAATCATATTTATGACATCGCACTGCATGTGCCATTGGCGTTGGTGTGAGAGCACAGTGGTAGTGATTCATGCCGCGATTGTTAGATGATGTCGCATGAGGGAGTTTATGGTGAGGGCATGCATAATTATCTCATTCATTCTCGCATTGACAAGAGTATCTAGGACATGTTTTGATTATACTGCTTTATCATTACTGCTTGATTGAATTGATAACATGTTAACCTTTGCAATATAGTACCACTGAGTTGATCACTCATTTCCATGTTCTAGGATGGTACTTAAACACCAACTAAACTCTGATATAGTTGCAGGTGACGGCGATGCTGGCGAGGCGGAGCCAGACTTTGATGAGGATGAGGAGGCGTTCTCATTTATGCAGTTCTCAGGCGGGTTCATGTGAGCCTTGTCCTGACGAGCGGAGATTTTTGGGATATGTATATGACAATTTTACACAGTTGATCCATGTATTTTGAGACACAGTTGTATATTTTACCCTGGGCAGAGCATGCATATTTTGAGGATTCTTTTTTATCTATATATGTATTTAAGTCTTTCGCTTGCATTTTCTCAAAATCCCTGAATTATGTCTGCTAATCTGGCTTGATCTATTTAATGTTTCATGCACTAACACCGACAACATACATCCATTATTGGTTATGTTGCATAAGTGATGTTTTGGAACTCGGAAGCTGAGTCATGCTCGACCCTTGAATTTCAGGGCATTACAAGTTGGTATCAGAGCATGATCTAGATTAACCTGGACCTAAGTTAGGGTCACACAGCGCACGTTAATTCCACTATAGCGTAGGAGGGTGTGAGAACAATCTAGAAACAAAACTAGGACTCCCAGTTTGTCCTCTGGAGAAGGTTTACTGAAAATGGTCATCGAGATCGAGTCCGTGCACACTCCTGATCACACACGTCGACCCCAAATTAAGTCTAGACCGTTAATTGATGGGTATAGACCGCATTTCATCCCATTCCAGCCGTTAGAAATCGGTAAAAGTGAATAGAGGTCAGATTAGTTCTGAAATGACCCGAAACGGCTCAAATCGGAAGAGGGGGCCAAACGAATCAGTTCTAGGGGGTTCCAGGGTGGGACCCTAACTTTTTTAAACCCAGGGGATGGTGAGGACCTTGTCCAATCGGCGAGCCCTGGCCGGATAGTCCAGTGGTCGGCGAGGGCCTCGCCAGTCAGCCGGCTCAGATGGGTCGGGCCGTCTGGCCGACCAAGTTTGGGGCTTTGTGGACCCTAATGCTCCATGGTTCATCTTTTATATCACCCCCATCCTACTACTTCCTTCATAAAATACACTCCCAAGCTTTCCTTTTTCCTTGAAACTGTCCCCACCTCTCTCAAATCGCCTTTTCAATCCTTCTTTCTTCCATTTTCCTTCAAGCTCACACTCTTCCATTGTGCTCAGCCATTCCCATCACCTACTCATTCCACTTTTCCTTGATTTGAGATCTCAAAGCTCTCATTTAAGCTCCAAAATGTGTCAGCCCCCAACCCCTCCTATCTTGATCTTTCCTTTCTTCTATTTTCCCTTTCTTTGACCCATTACACTCCTCTTTCAGACCCAGATCCGTGGTAACTCATTAGGTTAGCCCTTTCCTCCATTTCATCACTTTTTCATGACTTGCATGGAGGCTATTGTAGCCTTTTTCTCCATTTTCTCCATCGTTTCATTGATGGGCAAGAAGTGTGCCCCTGTGGATGAGGCTGGGCCTAGTCATCCCGCTCATTTGAGGCGGCCTAGAGGAGCTACCGCGAGTTCAAGTGTTGGGAGAGAATTACATTCGAAGTGGGATTTAGATCCCCATGCTCCAATAAGAAGATCATTGTTGGCAGAGTTGGCTCATGGCGTCTACGAGGACCGTAGGGTTCTTTTTGAAGCGCATGTGGATGGGTCACTCTTTGGTGAGTATTTATTGTTCGAGCGTATAGAAGCTATCGGGTGGGGTCCGCTATTTGAGGGTGAGTCTCGGGAAAATGTGAGTATTGTTCACACCTTCTATGCTCATATTCGGGACCCTACGCTGGAGCTGTTGTAGTTCAAGATCCCCTTCGACAGAGATCGGGAAGCCACAATTAATGCTGGGTTGATAGCTCGACTCCTAAACGTGCCACTTAGCGAGGTATATCCAAGTGCAAGGAATCTGAATAGTGTTCGTGAGAGGGATTGCCGCACCAGATTTCTATGTGGTTGTTCAATTGAGTAGCAGCATAACAAGAGCCTCTTAGCGACCCATATGTCGGACAATTTCCGTCTGCTTCACCACATCTGCACGTTCAATGTTTATCCCAGGTGGAGTAATCGTAGTGAATGCACGCGTCTTATAGTAGATTTTCTATATCAAGTGGGGCAGGGAGAGAAGGTGTGCGTACCTACATTTATCCTGGGACAGATCATCCTTATCACGCGATCAAGAAGAATGACTAAGTCTCTTCCCTTCGGCCGACTCATATGCAAGATTGCGCTCGAGTTTGCCTACAGACTTGAGGCGGAGTTACCGGCGCCTGTCCATTATATCAGTGAGGCTATGCTTAACCAGATGAAGATGGGGCCTCGGTAACATGAAGCCCAACTGGATGAAAGCGAGGAAGAATACGATAGCAAAGAAGAAGGAAGTGAAGAGGAAGGTGGGGCAGAGATACAGGAAGAAGTGCAGGAGGAGGAAGAAGAGGAGGCTCAAGATACTGATGAGAGTCCTCCTCCTGCGGCTCAGGCTGATAGGGATGCCCGTATAGTGCGACTCGAGGGTCAGGCTTCTCTTCGACAGGATATTGGGGATTTACGGGGTCTCGTAAAGCGTAAGTTCAAGAAAATAACCCGCACGTTGAAGACCATCCTGTGCTGCCTGAAGGATACGGGTGCCCCTTCTCCATCGCCAGAGTTAGATGAATAGGCTTTATGTAGTCATTGTTTACTTGTTTGTTGCTTATTTTTTGTGTGGTTTACTAGTTTTTTGGTAGTTAGTAGTTGTTCAGTGTTTGAAGCTTAGATGTTTTGTTCACATGCTTTCTCTGTCGCGATTCATGTAATGCTGCAAATCATGTATTGTGACAATTTTGTTAATGAAATGCATATTGTTTCCTTGGCTTGTGAAGTTTATGCTGTGAATGGACTGTGTGAATGCCTAATCTCATTGGTTGCTACCCTCTGTTGTATATAGGGTATGCCACCTAAGGGTTCGAGATCTTCGGTACGTCTTTCTCTGGGAGATTCGCTCAACGGGGCCCTTACCCTGTGCGATACTCATATGGACCCCCATTCGGGCCCATCTCATTCAGATCCCATGTCGAGTTCTCAGTCGACTTCTGGTCCTACTGCTGGGCCACCTCCTGTGACACCTTCTGTGATGTCTCCTATCACACCTGCGGTTCCCAAGCAGAACCGTGCATCTGTATCGACACCTTCTACATCACAGTCCGCTCCACCTCCTAATAGGCTAGAGCAGATGATGATGTTGATACAACAACAATAAATACAGCAGCAGCAGTAGCAGCAGCAGTTCTTGTCCTCCATGGTTGGTATCTTTGCTCAGTCGATGGCGGCGACTCCACCTGCCTCGCCTTTGCACCCTGTTGGGCACACTAGTGTGAGCGGTACATTCGAGTGATTTCAGCGCTTGAGGCCTCCTACATTTTTGGGTACTCACAGACCCGAGGAGGCTGAGTATTGGATAGACCGCATCTTGAAGATGCTTAGACCGTTGCATTGTTCCTAGGCGGAGCAGGTTGAGCTGGCCACCTTCATGTTTGAGAAGGAGGCTAGCTTATGGTGGGACAGCATTCTCCGCACAGTTACAGACGAATTTGAGTAGACGTGGGTAGCGTTTGAGGCATGCTTTCACGAGAAGTACTTTTCGGTCACTTACCGGCACGAGAAGGAGAGTGAGTTCCTTCGCCTTTTCCAGGGAGGCATGTCGGTGACGGAGTATGAGAATAGGTTCACGGAGCTAAGCAGGTATGCTCCGTTGATTCTGAGTGATCAGTCGTTGAGGATGCGGCATTTTTTTGAGGGTTTACGGCCCGAGATTAGATCGAAGATGTGTTGTGCGAGCATTTCTTCTTATGCATAGCTGGTGAGCATGTCCTTACGAGCAGAGAAGGATGGGGAGAGGTTGTCCCGCACGCAAGCACCTGTGGTTCCTAAGCTGCAACCTGAGTTCGTGAGTAGGCCTTTCCTTGGTTAGAGGCCTTGGTTTGATTCACCGCAAGGGTCTTCTGCATCTCCTAGCCATTTGAGGCATCCTGATGTGTGGTGTAGCTATTGCAAGAAGCCTGGCCATACTAAGATTTCTTACTTTTTCAGGATGCGAGATAGTGAGTTCTCGTCGCCTCAGAGGATCGATCGTCCGATGCCTAAGGCCATTTCAGCGCCACCCCTTCGATCAGCACTAGCTCATCCTTCCTTCAGACCTCCAGCACCTCGTTTCAGGCCGCCATAATGGCCCATGGTTCCTCTACCTCATCGACCGCAGCAGGCTCGGGTTCATGAGCTCACAGCTGAGGCGCCTGAGATAGATTTAGTACCAACATCATTTGAGGTTCCTGCGTACATCCTAGGTACACCTATCTTCCTGTTGGTGGACACTGGGTCCACTGTTTCGATCATTTCTTGTACTGTGGTCAAGCGGATAGGTTTAGTTACAGTTCCTATGAAGGGAGTGAGACTCACGACAGCTATAGGGACTACGTCAGATATTACTCAGACCTGTGAGTCTTGTTCGATAGATTTGGGTAGCAGGACACTGATTGTCGACTGGATTGTCACCCCACTGTGTCATTATGATGTTATTTTTGGGATGGACTGACTCGTGAAGATGAGAGCTGAGATTGATTGCGAGGCCAGAGTTGTGACAGCCTATGGACCTGAGGGCACGACCTTCTCTTTTCTAGTTCAGGTCAGTTGGTCCTGTCATGTTAGTAGTTACGCTTCCATGTTAGAGAGTTCTGATGTTCCGATGTTAGAAGATATGCCAGTAGTTCGCAATTTCTCTGATGTGTTTGAGAAGATTCCAGGGCTTCCTCCTCGGTGCGAGATTAACTTTACTATTGATCTTATGCCCGGTGCGATACCTATTTCCCTACCGATGTATTGTATGCCTCCATGTGAGATGGAGGAGTTGAGGAGTCAGATTGATGGCTTGCTTGAAGCAGGCTTTATTCGATCGAGCGTGTCACCTTGGGGAGCGCCTGTCTTGTTTGTGAAGAAGAAAGACGGTTCCATGTGGTTGTGTATTGATTATCACAGGCTGAATCAAGTGACAGTGAAGAACAAGTACCCTTTGCCCAAGATTGATGATCTGTTTGATCAGTTGAAGGGGGCACGTTATTTCTCGAAGATAGATTTCGTACTGATCAGAGTCACAAATTCTGCAGAAGACAAGGAAGGGACATGACTCTGATCGGTAGGTTGACGAAGTCAGCTCATTTCCTACCGATCAGAGTCACAAATTCTGCAGATGAGTTGGCTAGATTATATATCAAGGAAATTGTACGCCTGCATAGAGTTTCCTTGGAGATTGTGTCAAATAGAGACACCCGATTCACATCTATCTTCTGGACTAGTATCCAGGAAGCGATGGTGTGAAGTTGAAGTTCAGCACCGCGTTCCATCCACAAACGGACGGGCAGACGGAGCGTGTGAATCAGATTTTGGAGGATATGTTGCAAGCTTGTGTGTTGAACTTCAAGGACAGTTGGGGTGACTGTCTCCCTTATGCAGAGTTTGCGTATAACAATAGCTTCCTGGCGAGTATTGGTATGGCTCCCTATGAAGCACTGGATGGTCATCCGTGTAGAGCGCCGCACTGTTGGGTAGAAGTGGGCGAGAAGACTCTGATTGGCCCAGAGTTAGTTTAGGTGACTTCGGAGAAGATCGACATTATTCATCGCCGACTGCTCTCAGCACAGCAGGCAGAAGAGCAACGCCGATACAAGACGAAGACCACTTGAGTTTGATATTGGGGACCATGTGTTCCTGAAGGTTTCCCCTATACAAGGAGTTCTTAGGTTTGGTAAGAAGGGAAAGCTCACGCAGAGATTTATTGGCCCATTGCAGATACTTGATCGAGTGGGGGCAGTAGCGTATCGTCTTGCTTTGCCCAAACCACTCACAGGCGTGCATAATATTTTTCATGTGTCTATGTTGAAGAAATATGTTCCTGATCCTTCGCATATTATCAGATGGGAGCAGGTGCAGTTGAGCGAGGATGTCACTTATGAACTGCGACCGACACGTATTTTGGATAGGAAGGAGCAGGTATTGTGTAGCAAGGTTATCCCACTTGTGAAGGTATTGTGGACGCATCATAGCGAAGAAGAAGCTACCTGAGAGACGGAAGCTGAGGTCAGGAAGAATTACCCCCAGATCCTCGAGGAGTATGAGAAGGTATGAATTTTGAGGATGAAATTTTTTTCTAAGGGGGGTAGATTGTAACGACCTAGAAAAATTCGTACTTAGACATGAGTACCACCTCTAGCAGAAATCAATTAGAAATAAATCCCACAGAAATCTAATGTGTTTTAGCCAGTGCTAAACTAGATTACTTATTGGAATAACTTTCAATACGATTTGTAAGACCCAAAACCTAGAGAATCATTGACGCTATATTATCCTAAAATCTAGGATCCAACTCTAAACCCAGTTGCTCCTGGGAATGCTTTGTAATTTTGTATTGGATTTAGACCACACGTCGAAAGTCTGATAGATATGAACTTAGACCATTACGACCGCTTAGTTGGACTTGACAATCACCTCGAAAATTAAGCTCAAACGATGTCCTGAGACCATTTTATTGAGTCCGGAGTGAAGAGAGTAAGAAAATGAAGATTTTTAAAAAATTAAATATATTTTTAAGTAATCTGAAACGTTTCACTTGCGCGTTATTTTTAAGCATTCTGACCATTAGATTTTGACCCAAATTTACCCTCGGATCAGGATAGGTGGCCCTTACATGTCAAAGTACTTGTGGCCTTGATCAAATTTCGATAACCGTTGAATTGAAGCTAGTCCACCACGGACGATCTGCAAACCCGATCGGACTGAAAACTTAACTTACTAAAGATCCAATACTAGTGAACTTAAGTCCGACCGCATTCGATAGGAGGACCTTCAGAAGTGCTCCGTTGGATCAGAAATAGCCCGATTTGGTTATAACCTAAGTATACCTTGACCTTAAGGCTATTTTCGTCGAGTTTAGGCTTATAAAAAGGCCTTAAACCCTAATTCCCAAATTCCATATGAATTTTCTAAACCCTACCTTTTCAACAGAGGGAAAAGAGAGAGAAAGTGTGGGAGAACCTGTTGATTCTCCATAGGATTCTTTCCAGTTCATCTACACATCAAACCTGCGTATCTGAATCATTCTTCCGGTGATTCTGATTCCATTTTTGGGTAAGTTAAACCAACCTTAACCTGTTTTGAAGCCTAGAATAGCTTAAATGAAGTTATAGCTAACCTGTTTCATGCCATAGGTAGCGTATCCGCCTTTGACGAAAACATATCATCTGAATCACATCTTATACGCTTTTTTTGGTTTAAGGTACGGACTATATACGCTTAGGTTATGGTTTTCAAGGCTTTCAATGATAGATATTGATTTATTCATGTTATGATTGCTATTACACATGCCAAATACGCTAGCTGTTTTGATTTACGTATGTGTATACCTTATGTGATCAATAGCATATTCCATATATGTGTTAGAATACTTGTATACGTATAGAATATGCTATTTTGATTGTCATGATTAATTTTCGTTGTTATATGCTTGATATGTATGCGGTAACTCCTTGGCGAAAGGATTTGCCCTAATATACAATGGAGTCGACATACGTGATGTATGTTGAATAGTGTAATCTAAGTGTTTGTATAAATGTCTGAATGAGTTAGTAGTTTGTAAAGTGTGATTGCTAAGGTTGTTGAGACATGAATCTCAATCATAATAATTGAGTGTATGATTCCCTCCATGAATTATGTAACTTAGATTATTCATGTTGAATGTGTGTATGATTTCCTCCATGTACTATATTTAAGTTCCAGTTATATGTCATGAATGATCATATGAATGTAGGATATGAATTATATTCCTGTTATTGAGTTGTATGTGATTGGGGCTGTATTATAGTCCAGGTAATCAGTAATTGTTCTGTAAATAGTGGTTGAGGTCATTTTCGCCACATAGGTGAGTTTAACGAATCTGAGTCATACTTGAGATGTTCGATAGTGGTTGGGACACACGGAGTGCTTATGCATTCCATGTCGTTCAACTCAACGTGCGCTTGGCCTAGTTAAGCTTATCAACTAACCCGATTGACTGATGTTTGCTCACCATGTTTGGTTACAACTGTTTGAATCTAAGACACCGAGCTTACCAGTGAAACTCCTGCTAACCTTGGTACCGTGATTCTCTAAGACTCATGAGCCGAACATGGTGGTATGGGACACCATGGTTGAGCTGTCGGTCTACGCTAGGGCGACGAGCCTCCCCGTAGTGACCAGTGAGCACCCTACTCTCGTGAGCAGATTATGGTGGTATGGGACACTATATTCTTATTGTCGACCTATATTGATTGGTGACGAGCCCTCTGTAGTGACCTCGAGTATATCCTAATACTGCATAAGGGTAATGAGTCCTGTTGCAGTATTGAGGATATAAATAAGCCTGTATTGATTTGGTGATGGGGGAGTGGTGTAACGATTCCGTGTAACAGCCCTGGAATCCCTTGCAGCGAACTAGAAATGTAACATCGTATGAGATTTCCTAGGACTGACGACCCTAGAATGGATCTATGTTTGAGGATTGATATAAGGGAGGTGTCTTAGCTTCCCAATACTGCTGTTTGAAAAGGACTAATAAGAACTGGGTAATCATATTTATGACACCGCACTGCATGTGCCATTGGCATTGGTGTGAGAGCACAGTGGTAGTGATTCATGCCGCGATCGTTAGATGATGTCGCATGAGGGAGTTTATGGTGAGGGCATGCATAATTATCGCATTCATTCTCGCATTAACAAGAGTATCTAGGACATGTTTTGATTGTACTGCTTTATCATTACTTCTTGATTGAATTGATAACATGTTAACCTTTGTAATATAGTACCACTGAGTTGATCACTCATTTCCACGTTCTAGGATGGTGCTTAAACACCAACTAAACTCTGATATACTTGCAGGTGACGACGATGCTGGCGAGGTGGAGCCAGACTTTAATGAGGACGAGGAGGTGTTCTCATTTATACAGTTCTCAGGCGGGTTCATGTGAGCCTTGTCTTGACGAGCGGAGATTTTTGGGATATGTATATGACAATTTTGCACAGTTGATCCATGTATTTTGAGACACAGTTGTATATTTTTCCCTGGGCAGAGCATGCATATTTTGGGGATTCTTTTTTATCTATATATGTATTTAAGTCTTCCGCTTGTATTTTCTCAATATCCCTGAATTATGTCTGCTGATCTGGCTTGATCTATTTCATATTTCATGCACTAACACCAACAACATACATCCATTATTGTTTATGTTGCATAAGTGATGTTTTGGAACTCGGGAGCTGAGTCATGCTCGACCCCCGAATTTCAGGGCATTACAATACATCATGGTACTCGTCAAACCAATCTATGTCAAGGATAACATTGAACTCGGACATTAGTAAAGCAAACAGGTCAACCAGTAAGAAGGTATCCCCTATTAGAATAGGGTAAGATGATCAAATCTAACCCAACACTACGATCTTCCCTAAGGGCATCGACACAGAAAGACCTTCACGTGCAGACTTTAGTGAAAAACCAGTCAAGTGGTAAAAATAATTGGATACAAGTTGTGTTGTAAAAAAATCAACAAATAATAGGTTATGCATGTAGAGACAAGGAGTGTACTCTCAACGACCTCTCTTGATACTTGAGGATCCTATTGGACTGCGTAAAACCTACCCTGAGCCTCGTGGGGAGGTGCTTGTCCCCTTTAGTGTCATTGCTACTATTGTGGTGGCTTGTACTGTTACATTTACTCTTGTAGAGGAGGTCTTAGGGGCTCATACGGCTGCCTCTGCTACTGTTAGGGCCTCAGAAGTTGATACTGTTGCCAGTGCTATTACTATTATGAAGGCTACTGAGGTCCTCTCGACTGGTGTTGTAGGTGGGGGCACTCATGCCTAAAATGCCTTGTTCTCTACATCTGTATCAAATGCCTAGAAACTATCTGTGGTGGTGTTGGGGGTGGCTATTGGTGTTATTGGCACTAATGGCGTTCTGTCTGAATGGGTGTATCAATGGATTGCCTATCCTACCTCGAAAGCATAAAGGTCATCGCATGCAATATCTACTGAAGCTAGTCCGTACTCACTAATATAGTTGAGGCTGCACCTGACTGGAATATGCCAACCCCACTCTTCGACTTCTTGGGTGTCATGTTCAATAGAAAGGAACAAGAGACCTTTTAGCCTCGGGAACTCTCGAATGCATAGAAATTAGGGAGCTATATCCGAAAGTTTTTAGACTTTCAACAGTGAATCCTTGTAACATCCTGAATTTCGTAACCTGAGTTTTCTACTCATTTTTTGAAATTCAGAGTGTTAACCTTTAATGATAATCCACATTTCACATATATTTTTCTCTGTTTTAAGAATGAGCACAGACTACAATGGAAGATAAACAAATCAAGCATAAAGAAAAGTCTAAATACACATTCAAGATATACGAGACGCTACCCATAGGGCTTATACAAACCAATGTCTAGGAACAAGGGACCTTTTAGCATTGTAAACTCTTGAATGCACACACATTAGGGATTTATATCCGAAAGATTCTAAACTTGCAACACTGAATCCTATTTTAAACCAAGTTTGTAAAAGGATCCTAAGGTGAGTTTTTAAGTATTCAAGCTCGGGGTCCTAATCATTCTAAGTTCACAAACAATTATGTAGTGAAGGGTAGTTCATTTATGGATTGGTGAATATGTGATGTCATTCACAGGTATTCCCAAGTTAGGCAATGATACTAACTCATATGATGCCCTAAACTCGAGAACCAGAATCACTAATTTTCAAACTAGTGAATTCAGTCACGATAGCTTTTGTAACACCCCATTCTCGGTACCTAGCTCCTATACGCCAGGTTCTGATCCCGTAATCCCATAAGGAGGATTTTCAAGGTAAGTTTTTTTTTTTAAAGGAGCATAACCATAAGTCTACCAAAGTCACAAAATATCATCACATATCCATTATATGATCTTTAAGTATAGCGTTGAAAAGGAAAATATAAAATGTAACTAAAATCCAAAAGATCAAGTTCATGTTCCAGGCTCAATGTTACTAATTCACTCTAACATTATCTATAATGTAAACAAATGCGCATAAGCCTCCTACAAAGCTGGGTAGAGTATGTGTATGCATGCACAATGCATATAACAAGAATACAGATATCACAGTAAGTAGAAAATGGAGAGTTAAGCTAGTAAGTCCATGAATGCTATTAACCATACCAAGGCTAGGTAATGCAAGCCCTACGTGGATGAGTGTAATATGCTAGAGGTGCAATTCAAACATACTAATCCTCAACCAGTCCATACGTCAAAATAGTTCATAACTGAAATCATCACCAGCGTCTAATACACTCTAACACTAGTTGTTACCCATTATGCACATGACTTAGTGAGTGGAAAATACCACAATATTTTCCTCGTTAGTGGTATGTGAATGCGCACCCAACTTGCCAATAGTGAACACATTTCATGATCTAGTTACACTCAGCCTAGATTATAGCCTCCTAAACCGAGGCAGATAAGGTCACACTGCCTTCCATTTGACCTCGACAAGTGGGAAACATGGCCTAGTAGTATTTGTCACTCGGGCACTCATGTTATCCACTTGGTATCAAAATTGGAGCATCCTACTGCTAGCACATGAAATTGTGGTAATGACCACTCTAATAGAAGTAAGAATAGGTCAAAGTGTCTTAGAAGGGGGCGAATAGGACTTTGTAAAATTTTATGACAATTTAAAATCCTATTACCATTATCTTGATCTAATATAACAATTTATCAAGATATCTTCAACTTAACTCTAATGACTTCCAAGCCAAATAGAGGATCCAATCAAAACACTATTCAATATATAAACAGTATATAAATCTAGTCTATGATAGATGCATTAAGTGATTGCATATGAGATGTGATACTTATCAATTCTAAATAATCATACATCATGTGATCATTCAAAGTATACACAATAAGAGAATATGCAAATAACAATCTCAAGCACAGTCATTTTATAGTGGTTCAGCTATATGCCTACTCCACTCCCAGTGGATGCACTTAACCCTTGAGTATACCAGATTTCACTAACAGAGGTTTCAAATTAGGTTTACCTCAAACTAGTACAACCAGAACAAGGTTGACTCTAGGACCTACATAAGGTACCTAACATATCTCCATGAGACATAAGTTTATGCCCCAAACAAGAGCGAGAGTCAACACACAACATCTAGATTTTATGCCCTACATAAGAGTAAATGATCCATATAAGGAACCTAGGGTTTTAGGCCACACAGGCCAAGGATCCACATAAGGACCTTATAATTTATGCCCTACACAAGAGCAAAGGTCAACACACAACACCTAAGTTTTATGCCCTACACAAGAGGAAAGGATCCACACAAGGAATTTAACTTTTAGGCCATACAGGCCAAGGACCTACAATAAGGACTTAAGTTTATGCCCTACACAAGAGAAAGGGTCAACACATAACACCCACATGTGCTCTTCTGTCGGAGGCCTCCTATGATGACTTGAAAGGGGTGAGAAGCACCTTTGAACCAAACCTACAAAAGGAATGATCAAAAGGGACTCTAATGACTTACAGTGGGTGAGCCTCGTTCAGCATGTTGATGAAGATCTTCTCCTTGTTGTTGAAGATTCTTCAACTCCCTTAATCCTCAACACTTGAAGATGTACTAATAAAGGTGACGGGTTGGGTAAAGGTTATCTCGAAATCTACTCTAATAAATATTACCTATTAAAGAAATGGAGAGATTCCAAGGTCTTAGGCATTTAAGGGATCTCAGCTAAATGATTTTCCATTAAGGTGGTAGGTAGATGATCCTTGAATGCGGAAGTTCATTCCCCAATCTACGCTATTGAATATCAATGATGAGGGTGGACTGAAGGATGAACTCCCATGAGAAAAAGGACTTAAGGTAGATGATGTGTAGTTACTCTCTCAAAGCTCTTTCTCTTTTTCTCAACATAGCAACCAAGAACAAGCTCTCCTTAAATAGACAAAAAGTTCCAACGGTAATAAAGATGTCAAATTCTGACTGATTTCAATATCATTGGACATACTTCGATGTCATCGAACATATACTTTTGATGCTACCGAAGCAAGGTCCGATGATACATACTCCACTGAAGTATATACCTGAAACTTTTTGCTTAAGGATCGATGTCATTGAAGTTTGAATTCCGATTTCATTGACAATCTGTTCGATACATCGATAATTTCCATAAGATTTTTAAAAGAGCTTACTGGACAATCTTTAATCCATATCGATGATATCGAGCAGATATCGATTTCATCAATATTTGAATTATGATCATATCGAGACATCATCGATTCCTCGATCATTTTCAGAGGATTTTCCTATTGAACTCGTTGGACTATGTTGATTTGAGTTCGATAACATCAAAGCTTCCTCCATATCATCAGAATTTGATTTTCGATGGAATTGAGGCTCGCTTCGAGTCATCGATAAATATGAGATTTGCCTTAACAGCATGCTGGACACAAACTAGTCAGAATTTGATTATATCGAGCTGTCTCAATGTTATCAACATTTTGAATTCCGATGATATCGAATAGTCCATCGATTCATCGAGAATTTTGCCCAAGGATCAAGTTGGTTGCTAGACACAAGATGTCCTCAATTCAATGATATTGAGTACTTTTCCAGGACATCGATAACAGGTGTTCGATCACATCGATGTGATATTAATATATCGATAAAGGTTGAAAACTTAGAAAATTTTCTATTTTGTAAAATAAGTTTTCATACTAAAACACCTATGTTGTTCTACTCATTTTAAGGATTTATATATACCTGGGTATTTTGGGACATGGGATGTGAGGCTTAGTTTACCTTTGATGAATTCAGAGCACACATCCAGCTGAGGCAGACACTTGATGATCTTTATTTAGGGCCCACTTGTCTTACTGACTCAACTCTCACGCTAATTGACAAACTAGGGCACTTTCAATCTCCTCATTTGTCAATTACGTGACAAAACACCTAAAACACACCTAGAACAATATCTTAAATTGTGTGTACATGAACTTTACACAATTTTACAAAGATACTATAGAGTTCACACATAATCTTAATTCAAGTAGCTACTCCCCATATCTTCTTGCAGCTGCTTCCCCTATCACCTGCATCACCATGCTCAAAACCATATACAAAGTAGTGTTCTCATGGTGGGATTTATTCTCCCCTTTATTATCAGTCATTAACAAAGGTTAATATACCAATAACAGATCGAATAATTGAAGTTGACATTAAAGAAATTGGGAGAATGAAGGCAATAGAAGGACTGATAATTCCCATGTGAGCATATAATCAGTGAAACACTTCAAGATAGATATGCATTGTAAAGCATGGAATCACCACATCACACACAGTAAACCACTTTTATGGGCATTCAATGATCAACAGATAATCAATTATCATTTGTCACATAACATGCATCCGATAGACAGATCCTATAAAGCTCAAACGGATCATCAGTAAATAATATGAGCAAATAAACAAGCTGCATTTAAAATCAACAGAAATATATTATCATTTATGCAATGAATTTTCAAAAGAATTGCCAAAGCATGGCAGAATTTAAAGCATTAAAAACAAGCATCCATCGAAGTATTCATCCCATTCAAGGGCATATCAAAACAAAAAGTATTTTCCTCATTTAGAGGATGAACAACGCCAAAAAAAAAATGACTAACAACTACCAGAAAATGTTAATTTGTCCAATGTTAGCTGACCACCACATACACTCATAGGTACGTAGGGCATTCAAAAATATACTCATGCCCTAAGTATAAATGCGTAATCGGTGTATGTGATGGCATAAGAGTAACTGTCATTATGGTGCTGGGGCAGAGTGAGATGGTGTCGTCTCATCTTGATAGCACGTCATTAGATCAATGAGTTGTTGTGTCGTATACTGTAGTACATCAATTTTGTCCTCGATCTTAGTCAAGCACCTCTCGCAGTTGCGAAGACACTCTTCGATATCGGCTTGTCCTCTCAGCAAGTAGTGCCCAATTTCTGTCTGATTATGCCTTTGGTGATTAACTAAGGCAGGACTCTTGAGAGGTGTGCAATTCGAGCCCAATGGAGTCAGATGCTGACTATTTTTAGCATCATAAATTTACAGAGGAGGACTAACCCATTGAGAAGAGGTAGTTAGAAGTAATAGCTGAAGAGTATTATCATTGAAACATACCTCCTGTTGTATTACATCGGATGTGGATAGAAGTCCCAAAATTTTTGCAAGATTACAAATGAGGGATGGAAAAAGAAATGTGGCAAGGCCTTCTCCTTTGACAATGCAAATCAGTTGTCCTAAAATGAGAGTAGGCAGGCACACGGGAAGGCATCATACAAGATATTGAGCATGAAAGGAGAGAGATGTTTTCCCGAGATGTCAAATGGATACACATTGGTACCAAAAATGTTGTGCATGATCTTATAGGTAGTCTCAAGATGGTTAACATAGAGAAGGTTTCCCACGGTTCTAGGAATAGTGAGACCATTACATAGAGCACGTGTTATCTCTCCCCACACCCCTGATGCATTCAAATTTCATTTTGTGACAGGTACTTGTGTGACTTCCACATCCAACACAAGTCCAAGTAGCACGGGATGGATAATTTTGTTCTAATTTCCAACTCAAGACTGATGCTTGGTGGATCTTCACAAATGGAATGGCAACGTTGAAAAAACTGGTGGATAAGTTCATACTGGTAGGTTCCTCCCATTTTAAATATTTTCTCCCATCCGATGATTTTCAGCATTAGGTCTATACCATATGGTTCAATACAGCTAGGAAGGACAACACGGTCAGCAATAGCAACCTTCTCCCACTCAAGGTGTTTGGGAGGAGACCCATGAGCTACCGTTTTTCCATTCTTAAATTTTTTGCCTTTT
Source organism: Magnolia kwangsiensis (assembly GCA_037074715.1). Lineage (NCBI taxonomy): Eukaryota > Viridiplantae > Streptophyta > Magnoliopsida > Magnoliales > Magnoliaceae > Magnolia > Magnolia kwangsiensis. Next base: position 81,005,923 of record CM073578.1, read on the forward strand.
AAAGGTTCATCAAGGACTTCCTTACCTTTTCCTTTCACCATCCTTCCTCTTTTAAGATAGATTTTCCTCCTTTTTGAGATGGACGTGCTTGAGATGGGGGAAAGAGGATGACAAAACTCTCCAGAGAAGGTTTTGATTTGGATTTTCTGCACGTCGACCGGGTTTTTATACAGAGTTCGTCGATGATATCAAATCTGTGTTGATTTCATCGATCAAGAACTCATAATGACATTGAATTCTGATTTGACGACTGTTGGGAGTAACCAAAGGTCTTTCCAACGTTTTAGCTTCCCGATGATTTTGATGTAATCCAGGATTGGTCGATAACATCGATTCTACATCGATCTCATCAACTGCCTTAGGTTAATGTTCTCGAAGAGGTCTTCGATAACACTTTATAACGTGTGACACTTCGAATTCTGAAAGGTTGTCGATGATTCGATATCGAATCGATATAATCGAGGATTAGTCCAATTCATCGACTAACTTATCGAAGAGTAAGAGTATGACATTGATTTGAGCACTTTAATGATCTTTCATATCTGCATATCACAGTATCAGCTTATATACACATTAAAATTTATACAAAAAGTTGTACCCCTCAAAATTATAGACACTTGCAGTGCTTATATTCAAATAAAAAACTTTTTGAGGAGTATTATGCTCAAATATATCATGATAATCACATAAAGAATACATCTTTTCACATATGTATGTCTGAAGCTTTAGATGTTGTAGCTTGGACATATTCTTTGTGTTCCCATACTAGTAGGTAGAAGGATCATCCTTCCTGTTTCCCCTAATGACATAGCATTGATTAGTAATGTGAAGACTATTCATAATTAGTTTTCCTGATAGGTCTAAGATCTTGCACTCTTGTGTGGAGAATGTTACCACATGCTTGTTGTCACATATTTAAAGATGCTTAGAAGGTTGTGTGTTTGACCTTCTACACAAAAGGCATTCTCATTTTTTAGCATCTCTAATCTAACAATATTTCCATGCCATATTACCTTAGTGGTGCTTTCATTACCAAAAGTTACTTTCACATTATCAAGAGTTGAGTAGTTGGAGAGAAGTGTCTTGTCACCTATGACATGTCTTGAGCACCCGCTAAGTACCACTTAGTATTATTGTCTGTTTTTGGACTTGAATGAGTTACTAGGAAATTTTTCTTTCCTTTAACCACCCATTTTGTAGCAAGTTTCCGTGAGGATGGTTCTTTCATTTTGCTAGGAACTTGTCTGGGTACGTTGGGTAACGGAATCACTTTTCTTTGTCTCATAAATTCATTTGATTTCTGATTTAGTTGAGCCACCTGACTTAGTAGTTCCTCCATTTTCTTGGTCATCTTAGGTGGGGACGGATATGCCTTACCTTTGGGTATGAACCTTGGTGGACTCTTGACATTTTGCATTGTTCTTCCAGTTGGTTTATATTTACTAGTAACATTCAAACCAGAATCAGGGTGAGTCCAATCAAAGGTATGACATTCAAATTTGTAATGTCCTGAATCTCCACATAAGTGAAAAATAGGAGTAATCCTTGTATTACTTCCTGAAGCAGCTGTTTTCTTAGTTGTTGTTGTTGCAGGGCAGGAATTGGTTTGAAGTTTTCATATCTAAATCCCCTTTTGTCCTTTTGTGGTCTCCCCATTCCCAAAAGTTTTTCTAATTTTTCACTACTTTGGGAGAATTTGTAACTTAACTCAATAAATTTTTTAGATTTTTTTGCATCAAACATGAGTGTGTGATTTTCATTCTTAAGACGCATATTTTCATCTTTCAATGACTCAATCTGTTTGTTCAGTTTCACCTACTCAAATTTAAAAAATGAGTTAACTCTTTCAAGCCTATCATTATCTGAGTGGTATTGCTAAAAATCATTAATTATGTGTGTATTGGTCTTTAAAGTTTTATCTAAATCTATTTGCATCAATGTATTCTTATTTTCACTAATGCCAAGTCTTTTAAGGATGTTGATGTTATGTATGTAAAGTTAATTATAGGCATCCTGTAAATTATCCTTTTCTTCTTCTTTCTCTTCATTTAATGGAAACTTCCCTTTAACTCGGGATTCATCAATTTCCTCGATAACCAATGGAATGTTCGTGGGTGGTGACCATGAGTATTTTTAGGGATTTCTAGTCTCCATCACTTTCTGAACCACTGAAGTTTGAGTTTGATTCTTTAGTATCATCCCAAGTGGTTGTCATCACCTTTCTTTTGGTTTTTCTATTGGGGCATTCAGTGGATAGGTGCCCAAACTTTCGGCACATGTAACACTGTGGCTTTTTGAACCTTTTACTAGGTTTACCCGTATAATGCTTGTTGTCCGATTGTTTCCCTTTAAATGGTCAACCATGGTTTTTATGGAAGAATTTTCTGAACCGTTAAGCCAAAAGGGCCACTTCTTCATCTTCATTTTCCCTTTCACTTTCATCATCCTGATTTGTGGTGATGTGTTTTGAAGTTTTGAGGGCATTATTTTTGGGGAACAATTTTAAAGTGTAGTTCAAACGTTTGTAGGGAACCTACAAGTTCTTCTACTTTCATTTCATCCATATTTCTACACTCTTCGATAGTTGCTACTATGGAGTTGAATCGTTCTGGTAGGGATCTTAGTATTTTCCTATAAAATTTTGACATCGGAACCTTCTCTCTTAGTCGACCATGAAATTACATATGATATTCAGTTTTGTAAAGAATTCCATGAAAGTCACATGCTCCTCCATTCTAAGATGTTCAAATTGTGATGTTAGAAGCTGCAGTTTAGATCTTTTCACTTTGCTAGTTCCCTCATGGGATACTTCAATCACCTACCTAACTAGGGTAGAAAGATCATCGTATCCCTCCCTAGTCCTGGTAGATCCTGATCTTCTACTCGATTAAAGTAGTGAGTCCATTGGTAGTCTCCTAGGATTAAGAATTGGGTCAAGCCGCGAATGCTTCGCAATTGTATATTTCAATAACTCCGTAGTCCAATCACTTTAAAAGCTTAGGGAATGCCCATCACTAAAAGGTTTAAATTTCCTATTTATAAGGTTACCCTTTGGGTCTTGGTCTAGGAGAGTCCTCGTCTGAATCTATGTCCAAGGTAGGGGTTAATAAACACCTTAATAGATCATCCTAAAAGGATTTCTAATCGTATAGAGTTGGCCAAGGCTTCTATTATGTTCATATCCACACTGACCTCCGCTCATTCCCATTGTTAGGCCTATGGTTTAATATGAATGGGTTCAACACTTAAGGCCTAATTGTTCCCCTTTAAAGACTTCATTAAAGACATTCTAAGGAAGAGTCAGATCCTATTTAATGACCTAACCTTATATATAACTTGATTCAATTTCCTTCGATCCCGGGCTAGTGGGGAAGGGCCCAACCATGCTTCCACTGCGCCACTCTGAGCCAACGGTTGTATTAGCTGACCTAACTAGATTGGGCTCATAATGGTCTACTCCCCTTAAAAATCATTTTTACTCTCAAGGCTCAAGAATCTATGTCCTGGTCCGTATGTCGGAACAAGGTATAATTTGGTCTTCCTTTCATTGATGATGTGTACTATAGCATTGGTACCTATGGTTATAGAAATGAGCCTAATCTCTATTGTGGTTGATTCCAGGGACAGGTGTGAGTTGGTGGCAAGATGCCTAATTCTACCAAAGAAGGGCTTTTACTACAGTCCTAACTTACCCTCTTTAATCATGTCCAGTTTAATACCATAATATAATCTATACATTATTAGTACTCTCTCTAAGTTCATATGCACAATGTGAATGCCAGAATAGTCTGTGATTCGTGACCTAATTCCTAACTGTCTATTGCCCATTTGAGACATTTCTTGGGCCTAAAAAGAAAAATCTCTATTAGCTATAGGTTCTTAACACTTCTCAAAGACGAAGTAATAAACTTTTGGTTGTAAGTGGTCAGGCCAACACAGAAGGAAAGTTGTATAGTGGGTCTAAGCCGGATACATAGACCTTCTGCCTAGCTAGGATAAAAAATTTATCGTATCGGTTCTTAATCCTAGTCCATCCTAATCTTCTGCTTGATTAGAGCATAGAGTTCATTGGTAATCTACCAGGATTGAGAATGCGATTCAAACCGCAAATACATCGCTTATATATAGTTTCTCTATTCCGTGTTCCCGATTGTAATAAGTCCTTAAGAAGATAAGTCTAAGGGGTTTGTTAATTTGACCTAACGTTCAATCCGAGGAATATATAAGTTCCTCTATGCATGAATAGTTTCTAAATCAAAACAGCTTCCCTAAGTATTAAAGGAATTCTTCGAAAGAATGAGGCCCCACTCCAAGCTAATCGAGCCGACTAACTAAGTCTATCATTCAATTACCTTAGCAAAATTAGTCTTTTACATTCTTTAGTATAACTACTAGCCTAGTCTTAACTTATGAGTAGCGGTGATCCACTGGTTGTATTCTAAAGTCTATGTTTATACGCTAGATGGAATTTAAGTTGCCCAGACTTAAATGTGATTACGCACGAGTACTACACATATGACCATACCTGCTAATTGCGTTGCTAATCCCACCTTGCAATTTGGGAATGACATGTTTGGAAGGAGTGTGGGATGGGATTAAAATTTAATTTTATAGGCTTTGAAAAATGAGCCTTGCGTTGAAAAGTGTGAGATGGGATTTTCAAATCCCATGATGATGAAATTCCAAGTATACTTTGAAAAGAAATCCTGAGATTTACTGTTAATTGCATACATTCCAACCATGGCATTAGAAACCATGGGATACACCCAATCTAGGGACAATACCTTACATGTAAGGCCCGTATCCTAGCCCATACTGTTTCGTATGCTTCCGTGGTCTCTCCAATCAAATTTTGGCAATCCTCGACCTGTTTCTGATGTTTGCGTGCGATCCTAAGCCGAGTCCTACATATCGAATTTGGCTTGAACCGAAATTTGTATCATAACGACCGCGCCATCGCCACGACTCGTGCATCGAACCGATACCTAAGCTGGAAGATGTCGGTCTGCATTCAATTCGAAAAAACACGGTGCATTGTAATCCTGAGAGAATCTCTACCATCCATCAAATCAATCAAGTACAAAGCAACCCATCACCCCATCCCATCCCTAAGTACTCAAGTCATTCCCCAAGTCAACCCTTTCTTACACAACCCATACCACCCATCACCCATCACTCCCTTACATCACATCCTCTCTCTCTCTCTCTCATTTCTTCCAAGAAATCCTTCTATGGAGCACCCACGTCCATGTCTCCCATGAGAGAACCTTGTGTGGCCCACTTTGTACCTCCCATCTCCACCATCCAAAGAACATCTTGACCGTTGAAATCGTTTCCTTGGTGCTATAGATCGTGTTGGCGGATGAAGGAAGAAGAGATCAAAGGTGGGTACTTCTCTCTCTCTACTCAAATTTTTTTGTGTGATGTATGGACCACTTGGACAGACCCCACCTTGATGTATGTCTTATCCAAACCGTCCAAGTCTTGTGGACCCTACCTTATGGTGGTGGAAACACACAAATATCAGATTGATTCAAATTAGGTGGGCCACGTTCATGTGGAACCCACCTGGATGAAATGTGGGCTACGTCCGTGTGGGACCCATCACTATCATTATCCATGCCGTCCAGCATCCCTGGACGCTGGACGTGAGGGTGGCTAACGTGAAGTGCATGTACTCTGACATGGGCGGGTACTAACAGTGAACAAAATATATATATATATATATATCCATAGCTTTTTAAAGTTTGGGGTGGGCGACTCATGTAGGCCCCATCTTGATGAATGAATGTAATCCAAGCCGTCCATTCTGTCCCCCAGCTCATATTAGGCGTTGAATAGAAATTTGAGAACAATCTGATACTCGGGCAGGCCATACCAAAGGAAATGGTCTATTACCATTAAAACTCATCATGTTTCTTCTATTCGCCAACAATACATTGCATATTGGTCTCATTAGGTCGATCATGGGCCGTAGAATTCAATGGCTGGGTTAGATCTTTCAGATGTGGGCTCGATATATGAAAAATCACAAAAAAATAAAAATAATAATAAAAGAAAGAAAGCGGCCACCGCTGCTGTTGCTGAGGATGCAGCAGCGTCCTGCGCTGGCGGGCGGACGGACGGACGGACAAACAAGGCCCACGACTCCAGCTGTAGGCCCCACTTTGATGTTTATTTGTCATCTAATCCGTTCATGAGATGGGCCCCCTCTAAATTTTAAGCCCATCCCTAGCTTAGGTGGCCCACATCATAGGAAACAATTGGTGATTGTGGGGCTGCCATTGAAACCTATTTTGGGTTCATAGAAGTTTTGAATCATTGCAAAATTTATTTTTCCTCTTCATTTGGGTACGTGTGACCCTATCAATCGATTGGATGGAGATAAACGTTATGGTGGCCCCCACGTGGAGCCCACAGTTATGTATGTGTTGTATTCCCACTGTTCAGGTAGACGGTGGAGCCCACAGGGATATATATGTCTTATTCACACCATCCAGGTGGACGGTGGAACCCATCTAGATGTATGTGTTTTATCAATGCCGTCCTGCTACTGGACGGCTAGTGAGAACCACCGTGATGTACGTGTCCTATTCACGCCATACACGCATTTATCTAGTGGGCTCACATCAAGGAAACAGTGTTGATTATACGTTTACTATTGTGACCCTTTTGTGGTCCAAAAATTTTGGGCCAACATGAAATTGTTATTCCTTTCATCCAGGCCTGTATGACCGTATCAACAGATTGGATGTCATATAAACATTATGGTGGGCCTAACATGGTACCCCATGATGTATGTGTTCTAGCCACACCGTCCATACCTGGACGGTGGGACCCACCATGATGCATGTGCTGCATCCAAACTGTACAACCATTTTGAAAGTTCATTTTGGGCATGAGCTAAAGAAAGAGTTAGGTCTATAGTTCATGTGGACCCCCCACCATGATGCATGTGTTGTATCCAAACCGTCCATTTATTTTATAAGCTCATTTTATGGCTTGAGCTAAAAATGAGTCAGATTTATGGTTCAAGTGGGCCCACCTTGGTATGTGTATGGGGCCCATGTTGATTTAATTGTGGCCATTCATTTAGGCCCACCTTGGTGTACATATAAGGCCCATGGGATCAAGCCCAGTTAACATATATAGGGCCCAAGGGTTAAGGCCCATTGTGATATATTTGGACCCATGGATTGAGGCCCATCTTGATTTAATTGTGGCCATCCATTGAGGCCCACCTTAGTATGTGTATGAGGCCCATTTTGATTTATTTGGGGCCGTTGTTGAGGACCACCTTGATATGAACGTAAGGCCCATGTTATGAGCCCCATCTTGATTTATTTTTAGTTGTCCATTGAGGCCCACCTTGGTATATATATATATAAGGCCCATATGACTAGGCCCATCTTGATGTAGTTATGGCTCATCCATTGAGACCCATTGTACTGTATTTGGAGCCCATGGGTTGAGGCCCATTGTGATGTATTTTGAGCCCATGGGTTGAGGCCCATTGTGATGTATCTAAAGCTCATGGGTTAAGGCCCATTGTCATGTGTTTCTAGCTCATATGCTGTGACCCATTTGATATATTTTCAACCCATGTGAAAAGGCCCATCTTGAGGTATTTGTGGCCTGCATGGATAGGCCCGATGTGGTGTACTTGCAGCTCAATGCGAGGAATGTGCACCCGATGTAATGTGTGGTTTCACTATAATTTAGGTAATGATGTTTATGGCGGGTCGTGCCTTAGGAGTAATGTTGGTTTGACGTCCACATTATAAGGATAATGTTGGTTAAATTTCTACATTATGACTCTCCCTAGGGCCCATTGATAGGCCCATACTTGTTATGTGTAGGCCGTCTAAGCCCATCTTTGTTGTAAGAGTAGTTCATCACCTTATAACATGCTTAGTGTAACTCCATGATTCATGCCCATACGCATCATATGTATACCTGATATGAGGATTGTTTGATCATAGCATATGCCACTGGACAAACTATTTATAAGACTCCTTATGAGACAGAGTGCCCATATTATCGTACCATACGCGCAGGATTGCTGCGTGACTGGACAGTGTGACTCATGCATTTCGCATATATGTAACTTGATCATTGTATGCCCTAATGACTTCAAGGTCATTGCCTACACAGGTACATCGTGGATGGCTAGATGGGACACCATAAATAATTGGTTCTAGCACTGTGGGCACTTAGGATGTCCTTGGGTGAAAAATGCAGAACCTCCTTGGTACCAGGAGATGCTCCAACGTCTAGACCGAGTGGAATATGAGCGTCGGTGCCTATACCATGAGGCCGTGTCTCCCACTGTGTCATGGTGGGTTGGAAAGGAGTGTGGCCTTATCTGCCTAAGTGAGGGGGCTATAAGCTAGGCTGAGTATGACCAACTCGTAAATGGGTTCGCTATCAGCGATCCGGGTAGGTATTAACAAACTGCTGGCTAGGTGGATAGTGAGGTCTCTTTCACTCGCAGGTCTATGCAGTTAGGGAGGAGGCAGACTGTGTGGAATGTAATAGACCCCGATGATTTCCTAGAGAGTAACCATACTGATACGTGGACTTTATATGAGGACTGATATGATAGTATGATACCCCATCACTGTTGCACATGTGGGCGGGCACACGTGGTCGGACGCTGATGTGGGCGGGGTTGAGGCCTGGGTGAGCTACCAGCGGTTAACAGGCTACTAAGTAGGAGTTGCATACTCATTCATTTATCCATTCACTATCCACTTGGGCTGACGATGCGCAACTATTTGTTACGTGTACCTTTGTAATGGCCAGGATTTCGGTTGAGGCGCGCGACTAACCTGAGATCAGGAGTTTATCACATTGTGTTTGACTATCCAAATCTAGGTATGAGACGGGTTTGGATAGAATTCCCTTGTGATGGAACCCGTAGCCTGCGATACTATGCATTATCATCCCGACTTCACATTCTAGCATGGTCATTTCATTCACACCGCATAATACATTACATCTGCAGTACTTAGCATTTTTGGTTACTATGTTGTTGCACGTATATGGCCTAGATGGACTTAGCAGGATTTACAGATTGCATTGAACCCTCGATATCTGACATTTGGCTCTCTGTGACTCCTCGTTCACATAGTTGGTTTGTCTTGCTAGTATTTCTGATATTGTATGATTTATGGGCTTATCATTATTTTCGCTTACTCTGATATCATATGATTCGTGACCTTATCATCTTTCCTACTTATCTCAATGATGTATGATTTATGGACTCTACTGTATACTCGGCACTTACCTTACACACACTTACACCACCCTCTAAGCTTTTGTAAGCTTATGCAAGATAGATGGGTACAGGTGACGTTAGGTTGCAGTAGTGTTGAGCTTGGAGCGTGCAGCGGTTTTCAGGAACTCTGATTTGATATATGTATTTTCCTTTCAGCATTGTATTCAAGTGATTATATTAGTGGATATGTGATGATGATGATGTCATTATGATTTGGGTAAACTTGTGGTTATGCTTATTACAAGACAAATGTACGTTGGAAAATCCTCCTTGTAGGATCCCAGGATCAGAATCTAGCGTATGCTGCGCTGGGAGCCGAGAATGGGGTACTACGGAGGCTGTCGACACCGAATTCGGCGATCGGGATTCCTATGAATCCGATTTTCGAGTTTTGGGGCATGACAGAAGTTGGTATCAGAGCCAGGTTTGGGAATACCTGAAGATAACATCACATATCTGCTGATAGCTACCCTTTCACTCTATGATTGTTGAGAACTTAGAATGGTTAGATCCCCGAGTTCGAATAACTTAGAGATTTTCTAATATAACTCCCTGCTGTTGAGATTATGAGGCTGCATAGTATTCTAGTTTCGATTGTTTCTGATCCAAGATCCGAGGTTCAGTAGAGTCATCGTAGTACTGATGAGGCATCTTGGGAGTGCGATGATGAGGTTTGTGGGCATTATCCCCATCTCTTGGGTGTTAGATGATGTTGGTATGTTGTGTTATGAATATAACTCTAGCGATAGGGTTTCCCACCCTTGTGAACTCTGTATTGGTTGAGTCATGTTTTAATTTTGAGGATGAAATTTTTATTATGAGGGGAGAGTTGTAAGGCCCGTATCCTAGCCCGTACTATTCCATATGCTTCCACGGTCCCACCAATCGAATTTCGGCAATCCTCAAACTGTTCCCAACGTTTGCGTACGATCCTAAGCCGAGTCCTGCATACCGAAGTTGGCTCGAACTGAAATTTGTATCATAGCGACCGTGCCGTCGCCGCTGTTCCAACGCCATGACTCGCGCATCGAACCGATACCTAGGCTAGAAGATGTCGGTTTGCGTTCAATTCGAAGAAAACACTGTGCGTTGTAATCCCTAGAGAATCTCTACCATCCATCAAATCCATCAATTAAATCAAATCAAATCAATCAAGTATAAAGCAACCCATCACCCCATCCCATCCCCAAGTACACAAGCCATTCCCTAAGTCAACCCTTTCTTACACAACCCATACCACCCATCACCATTCACTCCCTTACGTCCCATCCTCTCTCTCTCTCTCTCTCTCTCTCTCTCTCTCTCTCTCTCTCATTTCTTCCAAGCAATCCTTCCATGGAGCACCCACGTCCATGTCTCCCATGAGAGAACCTTGTGTGGCCCACTTTGTACCTCCCATCTCCACCATCCAAAGAACATCTTGACCGTTGAAATCGTTTCCTTGGTACTCTAGATCGTGTTGGAGGATGAAGGAAGAAGAGATCAAAGGTGGGTGCTTCTCTCTCTCCTCATTTTTTTTTATGATGTGTGGCCCACTTGGATGGACCCCACCTTGATGTATGCCTTTTCCAAACCGTCCAAGTCATGTGGACCCTACCTTATGGTGGTGGAAACACACAAATATCAGATTGATTCAAATTAGGTGGGCCACGTTCATGTGGAACCCACCTGGATGAAATGTGGGCTACATCCGTATGGGACCCATCACTGTCATTATCCATGTCGTCCACCGTCCCTGGACACTGGACGTGAGGGTGGCTAACGTGAAGTGCATGTACTCTGACATGGGCGGGTACTAACAGTGAACAAATATCTATATATATATATATATATATATATATATATATATATATATATATATATATATATATATATATATCCATAACTTTTTAAAGTTTAGGGTGGGCGACTCATGCAGGCCCCACCTTGATGAATGAATGTAATCCAAGCTATCCATTCTGTCCCCCACCTCATATAAGGCATTGAATAGAAATTTGAGAACAATCTGATACTGGGGTAGGCCATACCAAAGGAAATGGTGCTATTACCATTAAAACTCACCCTGTTTCTTCTATTCGCCAACAATACATTGCATATTGGTCTCATTAGGTCGATCATGGGCCGTAGAATTCAATGGCCGAGTTAGATCTTTCAGATGTGGGCCCGATATATGAAAAACTACAAAAAAATAAAAATAAAAATAAAAGAAAGAAAGCAGCCACTGCTGCTGTTGCTGAGGACGCAGCAGCGTCCTGCGCTGGCGGGAGGACGGACGGACAAGCAGGACCCATGGCTCCAGCCGTGGGCCCCACCTTGATGTTTATTTTTCATCTAATCCGTTCATGAGGTGGGCCACCCCCTAAGGTGGGCCCCCTCCAAATTTCAGGCCCATCCGAAGCTTAGGTGGCCCACATCATTGGAAATAATGGTGATTATGGGGCTTCCATTGAAACCCATTTTGGGTTCACAGAAGTTTTGGATCATTGCAAAATTTATTTTTCCTCTTTATTTGGGTACGTGTGACCCTATCAACCTATTGGATGGAGATAAACGTTATGGTGGGCCCCACATGGAGCCCACAGTTATGTATGTGTTGTATTCCCACCGTCCAGGCAGACTGTGGAGCCCACAGGGATATATGTGTCTCATTCACACCGTCCAGGTGGACGGTGGAACCCACCTAGATGTATGAGTTTTATCAATGTCGTCCAGCTACTGGACGACTAGTGAGAACCACCGTGATGGACGTGTCCTATTCACGCCATCCACCCATTTATCTGGGGGGCTCACATCAAGGAAACAGTGTTGATTATACGTTTACTATTGTGACCCTTTTGTGGTCCAAAAATTTTGGGCCAACATGAAATTGTTATTCCTTTTATCCAGGCCTGTATGACCGTATCAACAGATTGGATGTCATATAAACATTATGGTGGGCCCAACATGGTACCCCATGATGTATGTGTTCTAGCCACACCGTACATACCTAGACGGTGGGACCCACCATGATGCATGTGCTGCATCCAAACTATGCTACCATTTTGAAAGTTCATTTTGGGCATGAGCTAAAGAAAGAGTCAGGTCCATAGTTCATGTGGACCCCCCACCATGATGCATGTGTTGCATCCAAACCGTCCATTTATTTTATAAGCTCATTTTATAGCTTGAGCTAAAAATGAGTCAGATCTATGGTTCAAGTGAGCCCACCTTGGTATGTGTATAGGGCCCATGTTGATTTAATTATGGCCATTCATTTAGGCCCACCTTGGTGTACATATAAGGCCCATGGGATCAAGCCCATTTAACATATATAGGGCCCAAGGGTTAAGGCCCGTTGTGATATATTTGAACCCATGGATTGAGGCCCATCTTGATTTAATTGTGGTCGTCCATTGAGGCCCACCTTAGTATGTGTATGAGGCCCATTTTGATTTATTTGGGGCCGTTGTTGAGGACCACCCTGATATGAACGTAAGGCCCATGTTATGAGGCCCATCTTGATTTATTTTTAGTTGTCCATTGAGGACCACCTTGGTATATATATATATATATAAGGCCCATATGATTAGCCCATCTTGATGTAGTTATGGCCCATCCATTGAGACCCATTGTACTGTATTTGGAACCCATGGATTGAGGCCCATTGTGATGTATTTGGAGCCCATGGGTTGAGGCCCATTGTGATGTGCTTCTGGTTCATATGTTGTGACCCATTTGATATATTTTCAGCCCATGTGATGAGGCCCATCTTGAGGTATTTGTGGCCTGTATGGCTAGGACCGATGTGGTGTACATACGGCTCAATGCGAGAAATGTACACCCGATGTAATGTGTGGTTTCATTATAATTTAGGTAATGATGTTTATGGCGGGTCGTGCCTTAGGAGCAATGTTGGTTTGACGTCCACATTGTAAGGATAATGTTGGTCAAATGTCTGCATTATGACTCTCCCTAGGGCCCATTAATAACCCCATACTTGTTATGTGTAGGCCGTCTAGGCCCATCTTTGTTGTAAGAGTAGTTCATTACCTTATAACATGCTTAGTGTAACTCCATGATTCATGCCCATACGCATTATATGTATGCCTGATATGAGGATTGTTTGATCATAGCATAGCCCCCAGGCAGACTATTTACGAGACTCCTTATGAGACGGAGTGCCCATATTATCGCACCGTACGCGCAGGATTGCTGCATGACTGGACAGTGTGACTCATGCATCCGCATATATGTAACTTGATCATTGTACGCCCTTGTGACATCAAGGTCGTGGGCTCTACAGGCACATCGTGGATGGCTCGAAGGGATACCGAAAATAATTGGTTCTAGCACCATGGGTACTTAGGATGTCCTTGAGTGAAAATTCCAGAACCTCCTTGGTACCAGGAGATGCTCCAACGTCTAGACCGAGTGGAATATAAGTGTCGGTGCCTATACCATGAGGTCGTGTCTCCCACTGTGTCGTGGTGGGTTGGAAGGGGCTGCGGCCTTATCCGCCCGAGTGAGGGGGCTATAAGCTAGGCTGAGTATGGCCAGCTCGTAAATGGATCCGCTATCGACGAGCCGGGTAGGTATCGGTAGACTGTTGGCTAAGCGGATAGTGAGGTCTCTTCCACTCACAGGGCTGTGCAGTTAGGGAGGAGGCAGTCGGTGTGGAGTGTAAAAGACCCTAGTAATTTTTTAGAGAGCAACCATACTGATACGTGGACTTGATATGAGGACTGATATGATAGTATGATACCCCCTCACTGTTGCACATGTGGGCGGGCGCACGTGGTCAGACGCTGATGTGAGCGAGTGTTATGTGGGCGGGGCTGAGGCCTAGGCTAGCTACCACACTAGGCAAGCTACCAGTGGTTGACAGGCTACTGAGTAAGAGTTGTATACTCATTCATTTATCCATTCACTATCCACTCGGGTTGGCGGTGCGCAACTATTTGTTACGTGTGCCTTTGAATGGCCAAGATTTCGGTTAGGGCGCGCGACTAACGTTAGATCAGGAGTTTACCACATTGTGTTTGACTATCCAAATCTAAGTATGGGATGGGTTTGGATAGAATTCCCTTGTGATGGATCCCGTAGCCTACGATACTACGTACTATCATCCCGACTTCACATTCTAGCATGGTCATTTCATTCGCACCGCATAATACATTGCATCCGCAGTACTTAGCATTTTCGGTTACTATGTTGTTGCATGTATATGGCCTAGACGGACTTAGCAGGATATACATATTGTATTGTACCCTCGATATCTGACATTTGACTCTCTGTGACTCCTCGTTCACATAGTTAGTTTGTCTTGCTAGTATTTTCGATATTGTATGATTTATGTGCTTATCATTATTTCCACTTACTCTAATATCATATGATTCATGACCTTGTCATTTTTCCTTCTTATCTCAATGATGTATGATTTATGGACTACTGTATACTCGGCACTTACCTTACACATACTTACACCACCCTCTAAGCTTTTGTAAGCTTATGCATGATAGATGCGTGCAGGTGGCATTAGGTTACAGCAGTGTTGAGCTTGGAGCGTGCAGCGGTTTTTCAGAACTCTGATTTGATATATGTATTTTCCTTTCAACATTGTATTCAAGTGATTATATTAGTGGATATGTGATGATGATGATGCCATTACGATTTGGGTAAACTTGTGGTTATGCTTATTACAAGACAAATGTATGTTGAAAAATCCTCCTTGTAGGATCCCAGGATCGAAATCTGGCGTATGCTGCGCTGGGAGCCGAGAATGGGGTACTACGGAGGCTGTCGGCACAGGATTCGACGATCGGGATTCCTGTGAATCTAATTTCTGGATTTTGGGGTGTGACATTACACATGCATTTATTGTTACTTTTACAATTTCATCCGCCCTAATCTTACCTAATGCAGTTGGTCAAACGGGGCCTAAATGTCCTATCATTCGGAGGTTGTACAGGTTATGGGACACAAAAATGTGAGTTTTGTGCCCAAATGAGGGGGGTATAAGGAAGGGGAAGACTTGTAAAGAATAGTGGTGGATGAGTGTAAGATGTAGAAGAAAATGGAAGCTTGAGTGAATAGAAGTGGGGATGTGAGATCATTTTACATGGTCTCAATTACGTATGGGTTATTCTACGATAGTTAATCTCGCCCGTCGGCGACACTTGGGATTCTAATGTGGTTTCTAGATTTCATCGTCCCCTTCCTAAATCAGAGTGCATCAGTGTGCATTATGTTACCATAACCCAGGTCCAGTTTAATCCAAATCATGCTCTGATACCATCTTGTAACGCCCTGAAAATCGTGGGTCGAGCATAAACTCCACTCCCGAGTTCCAAAACATCACTTATGCAACATTTTCATTAATGGATGAATGTTGGCTGTATTAGTGCATAAAACATAAAGTGGATTAAGCCAAAATAGCAAAACATAATCCAAGGATAGTTGTAATACGCTAGCGGAAGACTGAAATGAATATATAAACTAGTCTAAGTCCCCAAAATATGTCTACAATGCCACGTCAATAATTACAAGTGTTGTGTCAAAAATATAATATGTCAAAAGAATGTAATAGTCCTCTACATGCATAACCCCTGAAGCCCCGTCGATCCGGACTCGACTCATGTGAATCCACCTGAAAACTGCATGAAAGAGAATGCCTCCTTGTCATCCTCGCAGTCCGGCATCGCTTTGCAAGCATCGTCATCATCTGAAACTAAAACAGGGACTGGTTGGTGTTACAAACACTGTCCCATAATGTGGGAGTGAGTGATCAACTCAGTGGAACTATACAGCAGAGGTAAACATGTTATCAATTCAATCAAGCAGTAATGATAAAGCAGTAGAAGCAAACATGTCCTAGATACTCTTGTTAATGTAAGGATGAAATGTTTTCATGATGCATGCCCTCGCTTACACTTTCTCGTACGACATCATCTTACGTTCGCCGCATGCTTTCTTCCCTCTGTGCTCTTCAACCTGGGGTACATGCAATGCGATGTTATGAGCATGATTACTGAGTAATTATTAGTCCTTTTCATACAACAGGATTGGGAAGCTAAGGTACCTCCCTTATATTAATACCCAAACAATGATCCATTCTAGGGTCGTCAGTCCCAGTAAATCTCATACGATATTACTGTTCTAAGTTGCTGTAAAGGGCTCATCACCAATCAATACAGGCCTAGTATACCTTAGTTACTACAATAAGACTTGTCGCCTCAATGTAATATCAAGGTATGCTCGAGGTCACTACAAAGGGCTCATCGCCAATCAATGTAGGTCGACAACATAAATATAGTGTCCCATACCACCATAATAGGCTCAAAAGTCTAGGTTGCTCACTGGTCACTACGGGGAGGCTCGTCACCCCAGCGTAGACCGACAACTCGAGCACGGTGTCCCATACCACCATGTCCAGCTCATGAGTCTTAGGGGATCGAGGTACCAAGGTTAAAAGGACTTTTCCACTGGTAAGTTTGGTACCTTAGGTTCAAGCAGTAGCGTCCAAATATGGTGAATATACATCGGGCCAATCGGGTTACTTGACGAGTTCGACTAGTACGAGCACACATTGAGTTGATCGACATGAAGTACATAAGCATTCCATGTGGCCTAACCACTGTCGAACATCTCAAGTACGACTCAGATTCGTCAAACACATCCTATGTGGCCAAAACAACCTCAACCACCAGTTTGAGAACAATTAGCGATTACCTGGACTGTAATACAGTCCTAACTACGTACAATCTCAATATTGAACATTTAAATCAAATCCTACATTCATACGAACATGTTATGAAATATAACTTAAACATGGATACAGTACATGGAGGAAATCATACACATAGTGAAACAGATCAGAGTTAAATAGATCATGAAGGAAATCATACAAATAGTTAAACAGATCTTCGAGAAAATCATACACACAAGCAAGGTAATTGAGATTCATATCTCAACACCCTTATAAATCACACTTTATTAAATATTAACTCATTCAAGCATTTATACAAACACTTAGGCTACACTATTCAACATACATCACATATGTCGGCCATATTACATATTAGGGAAAATCCTTTTACCAAGGAGTTGTCACATAGATAACAATCATATACTAATGACAATTAATCATGGCAATCACAACATCAGATTTGTCACACATACAAACATTTCAACAAATACATGAAATACTCTATTTACAACATAGGTTATACATATACGTAAAACAAAACAGATATCGCATTTGGCATGTGTAATGGCATCCACGTCAATAATAAATCATTATCTGACATTACAGGCCTTGAAAACCATAACCTAAACGTATATAGTCCGTACCTTAAATCAAAAAATGTGTAACGAATATGATTAAGACGCTAAGTCTTCATCAACGACGGATTGACAACCTAAAGCATGAAATAGGTTAGCTACAACAACACTTAGACTTCTCTAAGCTCCAAAACAGGTTAGGGTTAGGATTTCTTACCTGAAAATGCACCTAGAATTGTTGAAACAGCGACATGGTAGCATGGGTTCGACACTTAGAACAACATGAAGGAATCCCTGTAGCAACACCCTAAATTTCCTCACTTTTTCTCTCTTTTGTTCTCTTCCTTAGCTAGGATTTGGAAATTCGTATGGGATATGAGATTGAGGGTTTAAGGCCCTTCTATAAGCTCAAAACTGATGGGAATGGCCCCAGGGCCAAGGTATACTTAGGTAATGTCCAAATCGGGTCTGTTCTGATCCAACAGGGCATTTCTGGAGGTCCTCTTACTAAATGCGGTTGGACTTAAGCTCACTAATATAGGATCTTTATCAAGTTAACTTTTCAGTCTGATCGGGTTTCCAGATCGACTATGGCGGACCAGTTTCAGTTCAACAGTCACCGAAACTTGATCAAGGCCACGAGCACTTTGACATGCATGGGCCATCTTCCCTGATTTAAGGGTGTATTTGGGTCAAAATTCAATGGTCAGGATACTTATAATTGGCTCTCAAGCGACACTACTCAGATTACTTAAATTTATATTTAATTTCTAAATATATTCACTTTTCTCACATTCTTCGCTCCGGACTCAAGAAAATCGTCTCAAGACATCATCTGGACTTAATTTTCAAGGTGATTGTCAAGTCCAACCAGGAGGTCATAATTGTTTAAGTTCATCGCTATCGGACATTCGACGTACGGTCCAGGTCCGATACGAAGTTTCTGAATGCTCCTGAGAGTAACTGGGTTTAGAGTTGGATCCTAGATTTCAGGGCAATGTAGCATTAACAATTTTACAAGTTTTGGGTCTTTGAAAGGGCCTAGCTATATGCCCTAGAGGGGGGGTGAATAGGGCTATGCCAAATAAAACTTATAATAACGGAATAATAAAATAAAACAATCCACAATGCTGAATTAAAAAGAAACCTCAATAAACTAGTATTGAGAGGTTGATACTAATTCAATTCTAAGGACAACCTTACACCAAAAATAAAAGGCTTATGGTAGGACAACCTTATTTCTAGAACGTCCTTTGTATCAAAAACTCAAACTGAGAGGAATAAATAAAGTAAGGAAATAGCTTGCAGGAAATTAAACCTAAGTTATTACAACATTCCCACACTGGCTTGAAATAAAATGATTACAACATTCAACCACAGATACAATCCACAAAACTGAATGAATAAAGGAATGAAGAAATAAATCATATCCACAACACAAAGATATATAGTGGTTCGCCTGTGTGTACACCAACTATTATCCAACAGCCACACAGAATGCTACTCCACTCCTAATATCCTCACACAGGGGATATTAGCATGCACTATCAAAATAGGTTTCACAGGTTCACCTAAAACCTTCACAATTGTGTCTTTTTATCACGGGCTTACATAATTCAAAAACCCACACAATCTGAGTTTTCTGGCTCTCCTCAGATAACCAAAACAATGAGATTTTTCTGGCAAATCTCAAACAAAACCAAAGAATATAAATTACACAAATGTAAAATACCCGAATCTCCTTTTGAAGTAGTCCGGTAGAACCAATTGGAGTAGAAGTTCGATTCAACGTTCAAAGTCCAATACTCACTTTATGAATGGTTCTAAGTCTAATTGATTTTAAATCAAAAGGGCTAGTTCTATTTGATTTTGAATCCAAGAAGAATGAATATCAAAAATTCCTCTTTTCTAATAAGATTGTAATGTAGATCAAAATCAAATACAAAAAAAGCTAGCAAATGGAATATTAAATGAGCACAAAGTAGCTTAAAAATAAACACAAACTTATCTCAGAGTATGGCCTTAAGATTGCTTGAATTGAATTGAAAAACTCTAAAATTCGTGCTCTATTTATAGCCTAAAATATTCCATCTACGACTGGTCTTAGGATCCCTAGGACTGGTCGTAGCTTCAACAGATTTTCAAAGATTTCGACGGGATAAGGATTAGCTGTTCCACGACTGGTCCTGGGTAGCCTACGACCGGTCGTGGGCCACCTGCGACTGGTCATGGGTCACCTACGACTGGTCATAGGACCCCCATATTAGTTGCTGGAGTTCGAGTCGTAGGGCTAAGACTGGTCGAAGGACGAGTCGTATAACTCACAGGACTAGTCGTAGGACAACCAGAAAAATTTGAAAATCTTCAACAACCTAAGACTGGTTCTGAAAAACTTAAGACTGGTCATAGGAGAGCTAGGACTGGTCTTGAAGTCCCTAGGGCCAGTCTTAGAATAGGCCGAACAAGTATATTTAAAATATACGAATTATGTATCCAGAATGACCTATAATAAAGCCCAACCTAAGGTCAATATAAGGTCAAACAAACCTTGAAAGGGAGATGAACATTGATAGTCTGTACTCTCAGATGACCCTTAAGAGAAGCTTGAGAATTTATGAATCTTGTTGTAGGCCTTCTCGAGCTTGAACCTTTCTTGACTTGGTAAAGTCTTCTTCTATTCTTGTACTTATAGAATCTTGAACATGCATACTTGAAGACTTCTATTCTTATATACTTCATCCATGACTAGACTTGAAACTTTCTTCATTTAATTTCTTATCTTAAAATACGATGTCTTGAAGCAATGAATAGTCTTAAACATGAAACACAAGATGTACAAGACATATATATATATATATATATATATATATATATATATATATATATATATATATATATATATATATATATATATATATATATATAGGTTTTGTCACCACAAAATTTGACAATCAAAGGGATATGAAATCATAGCACTTATAATCTCCCCCTTTGTCAAATTTGTGACAAAACACATATCATAAAAGATAAGATAAAAGATAAGAACAGCATTTGCTCAATAAAGAATCATGAGCCATAAAAGCACAAATTACTCTACTCCCCCTGAGTAATACGAGTACTGCTCATGAAAACAATAAACAACATGTAAACATCAAGACTCCATATTATCAATCAATTCACACATATTCCACTACAAGTACTCCCCCTTTCTATACTAGTCCCCCTTTTTGTCACAAAATGATAAGGGAAAGTCACGATAGGAAAGAGAACAACAACATAGAGAGCAATAAAAGGCAGATAATGAGAAAGGAATATGGAAGGAAATATCAGACGTCAAAATATAAATCCTGAATCATCAAGCCATAACTAAGTTAATACAATATTCAAAATAAAAGATAAGATAATGTTATACAAGCTAAAAGATAATCCGCCTAATCAGATCCAAAGGAGGGAGCAGGGATAGTAGGATCAATCTGGTGTAAGCCCTTATTAATGCGATGAAGATATTTTTGCATATATTTAAACTGCATATCGTGGGCTACACTCATGTTATCAACCTTCTCCTCCAATGCATGAAGCGTGCATCATAACTAGATGGATCGTAAACAGGATCATTTGACGAATCAGTTTCTATCTCATCAAATAACCCATCCATATTAACATCCTGTTGAGGAAGATCACCAGCTTCCCCTTCATTTCCGGCTTCACCACCATCACCACCTTCATCAACTTGACCAAGAAGAAAATCCAACTTCATCTTATTAAGATTGGCATTTTTAAAAATAAGATGATGAATGGGTGCCTCCTTAATAGGTGTATCGACAAGTATATAAGTAGCTAACACAGTCATAAGATAACCAAACGGAATATTACTATGACCCAGATGGAGACGAAACTGTATGATAAAATGACAGATCAATGAAGGAAGGCAGACCATGATACTAGAAGCAATAGAATGCAACACACGAACCATGAAAGAAGTCAAGTCGATTTTATTACCGGACCGAGGATACAGATTTGAAATGAAAAAATGATGTAACACTCTATATCTAGGTAACAGATACTTTGAAGGGAGCGCATTCCCTTTGTGTGTCCATTGCACATTAATTTTGCATAAGTCTCTTGTTAACATACATTTTTTTTATTCAGATGGTTTTTCGGTTAGTGTATGAATCGGAATACCTTCGTCATTATTGGGTATATCCATAATACCCATATTAAATGACGGTCTACTTCAAATTTCTGTTCTTTAGTATCAATTGAAAAAGTTAAATTATCAAGGGAGAAATCTGAGATACATGCAACCATTGATTGTGCAAATGACTGGTATGCAGGCTCACCCCAAAGTAAAATGTTAACCCAGCCAACAGATTCAAGGAGAGGAATAATACCATATGGAGCAACATGATTGAGATTAATAGGACACTCAACGATAACCTTATGGACACGCAAATCCCGTACATCTTGAGGATCATCTTCGGGTGACCGAAGGTGCCGTTTTGTTATCGATGTACATCTAGATGAGGATGGACCACGGGATGTTTTCTTCTTCCCTCTAGCATCCATCTTCAACAAGATATACTAAGAGCAAGAGAAATGCATAAAAAGAAGGATGAGTTTTCTCTAGATTAGTAATTTGAGAAGAAACCCTTGAAAAAACCCAACAAAAAGATGAAATCAAGCTACACGATGATCAAATCAAAGCATAGAGAACATCAAACTTCAAGAAAAATGAAGAAATAGGACTAACCTTGAAGAAATACAAGAAATTCTATGCCTGGTCGAGCCACGACTCGTCGTAGGTCGGAGTGGAAATGAAGAAGAAGGAGATTTTTTCCAATTTATTTCATGTTCACGAGCTCGACGACCGATCGAGTGCTGTGTACGACCGGTCGTACCATGACTGGTCGTGTACAGCTACGACCGGTCGAGCATCGACCAAAAATACATATTTAATGTAAAAAATTAAAATTTCAACACATATAATACCAAATATAATACACTATGATACATGTAAATAAGAATACTCAAATGTAAAATGTACATACCAAGAGAAATTTTCAATTTATTAAACCTGCTTTTATCAAGTGGTTTAGTAAATATATCAACAAGTTAAGTTCCAATTGGTATATATTCCAAGGAAATAACTTTTTCTTCAACCAACTCACGAATGTAATGATACCTAATGCCAATGTGCTTAGTACGTGAATGCTGAAATTATCACAATGTAAGATCATCGAATCTTGATTAATTTCATAATCGCTTAGCATGCGTTTCATCCAGACTAGTTGAGTACATGCATATCCAGCTGTAATATACTCAACCTCGGTAGTGGAGAGCGATATTGAGCTTTACTTCTTGCTAAACTAAAAAATTAAGCAATTTTTAATGTAAAAACAACCACCACTGATTAATTTTCTATCATCGATATTACCGGCCCAATCAGCATCTGAGTACCCGGCTAATTGAACACTAGTATCAAAAAGATACCAAAGACCCATATTTATAGTACTTGTGACATATTTAATAATTCGTTTAATAGAAGTAAGATGTGATTCCTTAGGATAAGACTGATATCTCGCACAAATACCAACACTAAACACGATATCAGGTCTACTTGCAATTAGATACAACAAACTACCAATCATACAATGATACAGTTTAGGATCTATATCATTACCTGTAGAGTCTTTTGAGAGTCTTAACATTGTACTCATAGGAGTATCAAAGTTCTTACCATTCTCAAATTCAAACCTTTTAACAAAGTTCGTAGCATACTTGGTTTGGGAAATGAAAATTCCATCAGGTTGTTGTTTTACTTGCAACCCTAGGAAATAATTTAGTTCACCAACCATGCTCAATTCAAACTTTGATTTCATTAACTCTGCAAACTCAATAGACATGTTAGTGCAAGTTGATCCATAAATAATATCGTCAACATAAATTTGAACCATTAAAATATCATTGTTATGCTTCTTAACAAAGAGTGTCTTATCGACACTTCCTACTTGAAAGGTATGACTAAGTAAGAATTTAGTCAATTTCTCATACCATGCCCTGAGCGCTTGTTTTAGACCATAAAGAGCCTTTTTTAGAAGAAATACATGGTCAGATAACTTGGGGTCTTCAAACCCTGAAGGTTGTTCAACATACACCTCTTCATGTAAATCGTCATTCAAGAAGGCACTCTTTACATTCATCTGATAAATCTTAAATTTTCTAAAGCATGCGATGAAAATAAAAAGTCTTATTAATTCAAGGTGAGCGACTGGAGCAAAGGTTTCATCGTAATCGATACCTTCAATCTAAGTGTACCCTTATACAACCAGTCTGGCCTTGTTTCGTATTATATTTCCAAGTTCATCAGACTTATTTTTAAAGATCCATTTTGTTTCGATAATGTGTTTATCTTTAGGTCTAGGAACAAGATACCAGACATCATTACGAATAAATTGATTAAGTTCATCCTACATAGCAACTATCCAATTTTCGTCAGAAAGTGCTTCTTTCACATTGATCGGTTATATTTAGGATGTAAAACAAATATAATTACATATGTTCTCAAGTTGTTTGCGAGTACGAACTCCAGTGAGAGGGTTTTCAAGAATTTGATTGGTTGGATGATCTTTGACAATCCTTGGTTCGGATTCTTTTTTACTTGATGAGGTATCTTGATTGTCGATAATAAGAACTTCATCATCATCTGAGCTCGGGGCTGGTGTATTCAAATGATCATCAATGACCACATTGATAGACTCTTGAATCAAACCAGTTCTCTTATTTAGAACCTTATAAGCTCGACTGTTCAAAGAATAACCAAGAAAAATACCTTCATCACTCTTCGTATTAAACTTTTCTAAATTTTTACGATCTCGTAAAATATAACACTTGCTGCCAAAAACTTGAAAGTATTTGACATTAGGTTTATTTTCAAACCATAATTCATAAGTAGTCTTATTATTAGATTTACTAGTATAAACTCGATTAATAATATAGCATGCGCTATGAACTGCTTCAACCTAAAGATTTCTAGAAAGCTTTATGCTATTCAACATAACATTAGTCATATCCTGAAGCACTCTATTTTTTTCTTTCAACTATACCATTTTGTTGCGGTGTTTTGGGCGCAGAGAATTCATGCGATATTCCCTGATTGCTACAGAATTTCTCAAAACTACTATTTTCGAATTCGGATCCATGATCACTACGGTCTTACTAACATGAGAACTTTTCTCATTTTGGATTCGTTTAATGACCTTTTTCACTTCATTCAGGGTTTCAGTTTTGTCTTTTAAGAACGATACCCAAGTGAATCTGGTATAGTCATCTACAATAACCAAGATGTATTTTTTACCTCCTCAACTCTCCGTTTTGGTCGGTCCAATAAGATCCATGTGGAGAAGCTCGAGTGGTCTAGATGTGGTATTGGAGTTCACTTCCTTGTGAGAGCTCCTAGTTTGTTTGCCCAACTGGCATTCACCACATATTTTGTCTACTTTTTGCAATTTGGGTAAATTATTAGTTCTCTTTTGCTCAATCTAAATAAGTTCCGGTAGTGTACATGTCCAAGGCGTTTATTCCATAATTCAGTCTCATCAGTATGGACCATGTAACACGATTGAGTAGATAAGCTTGCATCACTAACGATGTAGCAGTTTTCAGAAGTTCTACGACCAGTTAATATAACAGTACCCTTTTTATTAACTATCTCACAACCTTGATTAGAAAACTTCATACTATGGTTGTTATTGCATATCTGAGAAATGCTTAGTAGGTTGTGTTTCAAGCCCTCAACATATAAAACATTCTTAAATAAGGGAAGGTTATCAAGCTGAACCGTACCTTAGCCAATGATCTTACAATTGCTTCCATCACCAAATGTGACTGACCCGTCAGTCATATCTTTTAGATCGGTGAATAAAGCCTTGTCGCCTATTATATGCCTGTAGCAACCACTACTAGGTACCACTTTGAATGGCTTGTAGCTTTAAAAGCAGTGTGGGAAACCAAGCAGGCAACTTTAGGAACCCATTTCAGAACTGTTTTGGGTTTAGGAGTATAGATGGTCATTTTCTGTCTGTTGTTATAGGAGAGACCTATAGAGTTAGACTTTAATAGCTCCTTGAGTAGATCAATTATTTTTTCAGCCAATGGATTTCGGTTTTAAAAATCAAAGTTCACATGGCTACCTTTAGGTTTTTGAAAAGTCTTTGAATTTTTAGAAAAATCTTGATAAGTATTCTTTTCTTTCGAGGTTGAAGACTCTCCTTTTACAAATTTAGGAGCAATATTCTTTTGTTTAGGAGATGTATTCTTATCATAGCCCAACCCGGATCGATTGCCACATTTTCTTGATCCGGACAATAATTTTTCCAATTTATGATTACCTTGGGCATATCTTCATGTGTCTTTCAAACTCAGAAGAGAAGCTACCTCATTTTTGAGTTTCTCATTTTCGGATCTCAAATCTTCAATTTTGGAGGTTTTGAAATCTAAATCACATTTGGTCTTTTCAAAAGAATTGAAAATATGAGACTTTCCTAAAACGAGTGACTCATAATCTTCTTTAAGCTTAGAAAATTTTTCGTTTTATAACTTAAGCTTGACGGTAATTTTACAACTCTCCTTATAAAGGGCATTATAAGCATCCTGAAGATCATCTTCATTATCGCAATCACTATTCAGATTTTCTTCACTAGATATATCATCATTATCTGAAAAAGTGATCTTGGCTAGAGTCATAAGGGCTTTAACATCATCGCCCAATTCGGTTTTAGAATCTTCTAATTTAGAAGAGGATTCATAATCAGATGATTCATCCCAAGTAGCCAACATGCTTTTCCTTTTTGATTTGTCCTTTTTAGGACATTTGTTAGCTAAGTGCCCATACTCTTGACAGTTGTAACGTTGACTATCTTTCAAAGATTTTCAAGCTCTAGGTTTAGATCGTATCTTATCATTTGACTTTTGAAAATTAACTTTTTTCTTGCTTTTAAAAATTTTGTAAAACTTTTTTGCTAAAAGCACCATATCATCTTCAGAATTTTCTAAATCAGAAGTGTTCTCTTGTGAAACATTTTTAGATGATTTGAGAGCAATCGATTTTCCTTTAGGAGCTTTAAAGGACAACTCGTAGGTTTATAATGAACCAACTAGTTCCTCAACCCTCATGGTATCCGTATCACGAAGTTCCTAAATCGTGGTTACTTTAGAATTGAACCATTCAGGAAGTGAGCATAGTATCACACTTTACTTTCTGGGATTCTATCACCAAGACTCCACGTAGAGTTCACAATGTCATTCAATCTAGTGTAGAAGTCCATAAACATCTCATTCTCCTCCATATGAATTTCTTCAAATTTAGTTGTGAGGAGTTGGACTTCAGATTTCTTGACAATTGATGTACCCTCGTGTGTCATTTCTAATACATCACATGCTTGTTTTGCATTTTCATAAGAGATGATTCTTTTGAATTCATTTGGTGATAATGCACAAGTAATTGCATTTAGTGCTTTTGCATTGGCACTACTTTCACTTTTCTGAAGTGTGGTCCAAAGAAGATAAGCCGTTACTTTTATAGATTTTAAACCATCGTCATTAGTTACTTCAGTGATAGGAGGGTTCCATTCATTCACTGTGGCCAGCCACACACTTTCATCCATGGATTTGAGGAAGATCCTCATCCTGGCTTTCCAATAGGCATAGTTTGTGCCATTAAAGGGTGGTGGCCTAGTGACTGATAGGCTATCAAAATTTGACATCTTAATATAGCTTAGATCGTTAGCTCAGGAAAAAAATCCAATAAATAAACAATAAGAACGAGCTATTAGGCTCTGATACCACTTGAAAGGGCCTAGCTATATGCCCTAGAGGGGGGGTGAATAGGGCTATGCCAAATAAAACTCATAACAGCGGAATAATAAAATAAAACAATCCACAATGCTGAATTAAAAAGTAACCACAATAAACTAGTATTGAGAGGATGATACTAATTTAGTTCTAAGGACAACCTTACACCAAAAACTAAAGGCTTATGGTAGGACAACCTTATTTCTAGAACGTCCTTTGTATCAAAAACTCAAATCGAGAGGAATAAATAAAGCAAGGAAATAACTTGCAGAAAATTAAACCTAAGTTATTACAACATTCCCCACACTGGCTTGAAATAAAATGATTACAACATTCAACCACAGATACAATCCACAAAACTGAATGAATAAAGGAATGAAGAAATAAAGCATATCCACAATACAAAGATATATAGTGGTTCGCCTGTGTGTACACCAACTGTTATCCAACCGCCACACAGAATGCTACTCCACTCCTAATATCCTCACACACGGGATATTAGCATGCACTATCAAAATAGGTTTCATAGGTTCACTTAAAACCTTCACAATTGTGTCTTTTTATCACGGGCTTACATAATTCAAAAACTCACACAATTTGAGTTTTCTAGCTCTCCTCAGATAACCAAAACAATGAGATTTTTCTGGCAAATCTCAAACAAAACCAAAGAATGTAAATTACACAAATGTAAAATACCTGAATCTCCTTTTGAAGTAGCCCGGTAGAACCAATCGGAGTAGAAGTTCGATTCAACGTTCAAAGTCCAATACTCACTTTATGAATGGTTTTAAGTCTAATTGATTTTAAATCAAAAGGGCTAGTTGTATTTGATTTTGAATCCAAGAAGAAGGAATATCAAAAATTTCTCTTTTCTCATAAGATTGGAATGTAGATCAAAATTAAATACAAAACAAGCTAGCAAAAGGAATATTAAATGAGCACAAAGTAGCTTAAAAACAAACATGAACTTATCTCAGAGTATGGCCTTAAGATTGCTTGAATTGAATTGAAAAACTCTGAAATTCGTGCTCTATTTATAGCCTGAAAAATCTCATCTACGACTGGTCTTAGGATCCCTAGGACTGGTCGTAGCTTCAACAGATTTTCAAAGATTTTCACAGGATAAGGATTAGTTGTTCGACGAATGGTCCTAGGTAGCCTACGACCGGTCGTGGGCCACATACGACTGGTCGTAGGACCCCCAGATTAGTTTCTGGAGTTCTAGTCATATGGCTAAGACTAGTCGAAGGACGAGTCGTACAGCTTACAGGACTGGTCGTAAGATGTCCAGGACTGGTCATAGGACAACTAGAAAAATCTAAAAATCTTCAACAACCTAGGACTGGTCCTGAAAAACTTAAGACTGGTCGTAGCAGAGATAGGACTAGTCTTGAAGTCCCTAGGACTGGTCTTAGAATAGCCCGAACAAGCATATTTAAAATATATGAATTTTGTATCCAGAATGACTTACAATAAAGCCCAACCTAAGGTTAATCTAAGGTCAAACAAACCTTAAAAGTGAGATGAACATTGATAGTCTGTACTCTCAGATGACCCTTAAGAGAAGCTTGAGAATTTATGAATCTTGTTGTAGGCCTTCTCGAGCTTGAACCTTTCTTGACTTGATAAAGTCTTCTTCTATTCTTGTACTTGTTAGAATCTTGAACATGCATACTTGAAGACTTCTATTCTTGTATACTTCATCCATGACTAGACTTGAAACTTTCTTCATTTAAGTTCTTGTCTTGAAATACGATGTCTTGAAGCAATGAATAGTCTCAAACATGAAACACAAGATTTACAAGACATATATATATATATATATATATATATATATATATATATATATATATATATATATATATATATATATATATATATATATATATATATATATATAGGTTTTGTCACCACCAAATTTGACAAACAAAGGGATATGAAATCATAGCACTTACAGTCTTGCAGATCGTTTTTAAAGTGATTGGTGATAATTTCATAGGTAATCTAGTCTAACGCTAGTTAATTCTTGTTTAAGCTCTAAAGGACGTAGCCCTTAGTGATTTCTTCTTGAGGTGGAAAGAAGGGGGAATTCAGCAATGGAGGTGGGTTTTGAAATGGGTAGAGTGAGGGTGCACGACAATGGAAGAAGAAAGGGTTTGGAGAGGAATTTTGTGGAGTTTTGAGAAGTAGTTTTCAAAAAAAGGAAGCTTGGGAGGGTGATTTGTGAAAGAAGGATGTTGTAGTATGGTCTTTATTCGACCAACCATGGATAAGTGGGCCACACTAGGCCCTAGGAGCATCAGCCTAAGCCGGCCCACCCGGTCTGACCCGACCGGCGGCGAGGCCTCGCCGGCCACTGGACTAATCGGCGATGGCTCGCCGGTGGGGTGAGGTCCTCCTGCCCCCTAGGTCCTAAAAAGGTATGGCTCTCACCCTGGGTCCCCCTGGAAGTGCCACGATTGGGCCCCTACTCCGTTTCGACTCGTTATGGGTCATTTTGAATTGAACCTGATACATATTCATATTTACCAATTTCTAACGGCTGGGATGGAATGAAATACGATCTAAACCCGTCGATTGACAGTCTAGAAGTGATTTGGGGTCGTCGTGTGTGATCAGGAGTGTGCACGAACTCGATCTCGATGACCGTTTACAGTAAGTTTTAGTTTAAGTATAGTTCTTCACCATTTAAACTTTAAAATTTATGTCTAATATGAAAGTAATTGGAGAAATTTAAAGAATGAGGTGGTGAAAGGTGAGATTTTGAAGGAAATGGGTTGAAAAGCAATTTCCTTGGCTTTGGATTTGAGTTATGAGAAGTTACCAAGGTGTTATGGTTGACCCATTGCCTAAGGACGTCTAATTTCAGTATGCAAAAATCTGAGGTGTTACAATCCCACACATAGTAATTTGATTAAATACTTCTTGAGACACAACACAGTAAATGGCATTCATTGCTTTAGTTTCAGCAGTTTGCTTTTCTTTATCAAATGCAGTCAACATTTCTTTGGATTTTTGTTTGAAGATACTTGTGCCATTTTCAAGTACAACTTGATCGATTGGGGGCACATATCCATTTTCAACAATGTCTTAAACATCATGATCTAAGGATCTCATAAAATAATGCATCTTAGCCTTCCAGTAAGCATAATTTAATCCATCAAATACTGGAAGTCTAGTTACATATGAGCCCTATCTTTTGGCCATAATTCCAACTTTAGTCAAGATCACTCTTTAGGCAGTTAAGCCCTTAAGAGAGATGCTCTCTGATACCAATTAAAATTACAGTAATGACCGCTCTAGTAGAAGTAGGAATAGGTCAAAGTGTCCAGGAGGGGGTAAATACGACTTTATAAAATTTTATGACAATTTAAAATCATATTATCATTATCTTGATCTAATATAACAATTTATCAAGATATCTTAGACTTAACTCTAATGGATTCCAAGCCAAATAGAGGATCCAATCACAACAATATTCATTATCTAAACAATATATAAATTTAGTCTATGATGGATGCACTGAGTGACTGTGTGTGAGATGTGATACTTATCAGTTCTAAATAATCATACATTAGGTGATCATTCAGGGTATACATAATAAGAGAATATGCAAATAACAATCTCAAACATAATCATTTTATAGTGGTCTGGCTATATGCCTACTCCACTCCCGGCGGACGCACTTAACCCTTGAATATACTAGATTTCACTAACAAAGGTTTCAAATTAGGTTTACCTCAAACCAGTACAACCTACACAAGGCTGACTCTAGGACCTACACAAGGTACCTAACATGTCTCCATGAGACACAAGTTTATGCCCCACATAGGAGCAAGGGTCAACACACAACACCCAGGTTTTATGCCCTCCACAAGAGAAAAGGATTCACATAATGAATCTAGGGTTTTATGCCACACAGGTCAAGGATACACACAAGGACCTTAGAGTTTATGCCTTATATAAGAGCAAAAGTCAACACACAGCACATAAGTTTTATGCCCTACACAAGAGCAAAAGATCCACACAAGGAACCTAACTTTTAAGCCTACACAAGAGTAAGGGTCAACATACAACACCCACACATACTCTCCCGTTGGAGGCCTCCTATGAGTACTTAAAAGGGGTGGGAAGCACCTTTGACCCAAACCTACAGAATGAATGATCAAAAGGATCTCTGGACTCTAATGACTCACAGATAAGTAGGTGAGCCCCGTTCGGCATGTTGATAAAGATCTTCTCCTTGTTGATGATGATTCTTTATTTCTCTTGATCCGCAACACTTGAAGATGTACCAATAAAGGTGACAGTTAGGTCAAGGTTATCTTAAAATCTACTCTAATAAATATTACCTACTAAAACAATGGAGAGATTCCAAGGTCTTAGGCATTCAAGGGATCCTGGATCAATGACTTATCATTAAGGTGGTAACTGAATGATCCTTAAATGCGAAAGTTCATTCCCCAATCCACTTTATTGAATATCAATGATGAGGGTGGATTAAAGGATGAACTCCCATGAGAAAAAGGGCTTAGGGTAGATGATGTGTAGTTACTCTCTCAAAACTCTCTCTTTTTCTCAATATAGCAACTAAGAACAAGCTCTCCTTAAATAGATAAAAATTTTCAACGGTAATAAAGATGTCAAATTTTGACTGAGTTCAATATCATCGGGCCTGCTTCAATGTCATCGAACGTATACTTTTAATGCTACCGAAGCAAGGTTCGATGATACAAACTCCACTGAAGTATATACTTGAAATTTTTTTCCTGAGGATCGATGTCACGCCCCAAACTCGGAAACCGGGCTTACAAAATTCTCGATCGCCGAATCCGGCACCGACAGCCTCCGTAGAACCCCATTTTCGGCTCCTAGCTCCCATTCGCCAGGTTCCGATCCTGGGATGCTACGAGGAGGATTTTCAACGTCAGTTTGATTCGTAATAAGCATATCCAATGGCATAACCCACAAACAACAACCAAGAACTCCATTACATTTCTACTATGATCAAAAACTTTACAAGTACAATGAGCATAAAGGGAACTACAATGGTAAAGAACAAAAACTCCAAGACGATTTGCAACGTGCTCCTGCCTTAGCGCTGCTGCGAACCAAAGTCACCTGCACGCAACAGTCGTGCATAAGCTTATAAAAAGCTTAGAGGGTGGTGAAAGTGTGTGCGCAAGGTAGTAATATGAACATGCAATGACAGAGTAATGCGGAATATGCAGATGGATCCATAATATCATGAGTCGTACCAAGGCTATGCAATGCAAGACATGAATGGTATCGTCCATCCCAAGGCCATGCGATGTGCAATGCAACTCAAGCATACAGATCCTCATCTATGTCCACACATCAATACAGCTCAAATATGGGATATCACCAGAGTCTAGTACACTCTAAGCCAGATTGCCGCCACATTGCGCGCAATAAGGTAAGTGAAAGAGACCTCACTATCCGTCTGCCAATATCGGGCGTGACTCGTTGATAGCTGACCCACTCCTCGAGCTAGTCAAACTCAGCCTAGCATTGCCCCCTACTCTCGGGCGGGTAAGGCCGCACCCCCTTCCAACCGACCACGACACAGTGGAGATCGCGACTGTTTGATAATCGGCACTCAACGCTCATCTACCCACTCGGTCTAGACGTTGGAGCAACCTCTTGATACCATAAGGGTTTAGGGACTTTCAGCCAGGGATATCTATAGCACCCCATGTAGAACGAAATTTTCCGTATACAATCCTTCCAACCACGATCTGTCTATGGAGGCTACGGCCCCGATGTCGCTAGGGCGTACAGTAACCTTATCACACAATGCGAGATGCATGAATCACACTATCCAATCATGCAGCAAATCCTTACACGTATCGTGCACTCATGCAGGGCAACACTGCCTAATCGGGTCCCATAAACAATCTGCCCGAAGGAATATGTTATGATCAGTCACTTCTCATATCAAGCATACATATGATGCGTATGATCATGAGTCATGGAACTATACTAAACATGTTATAATGAAATGAGCTATTCTTACAATGCAGATGGACCTGGACGGCCTATACATAATAAGTACGGCCTAGAAATGGGCCCTAAGGAGAGTCGTAATGTGGACATCCAACCAATATTACACTCGCAATGTGGACTTCAAACCAACATTGTTCCCAAGGCACGATCTTCTTAAACATTGCTACATAATCTGTATTGGGATTACACATTGCAATGGACCTTAGGTTCATCCCATTGGGCCTTACATATATATCAAATGGGCCATATCTTATGGGCCTTTTATTCATCAGATGGACCATATAAATGGGCCACACCAATGGGTCTTAAGTGCGTTGCAATGGGTCAAAACCCATGGGCCTTGGATTGCATCAAGTGGGCCTAGTCTCATGAGTCCAATGGGTCATACCAATTGGGCCCCACATGTAGATCAAATGGGCCTCAACCCATAGACCTTACATGAGTCAAATGGGCCTAAACCCCTAGGCCTTATTCAAATCAAATGGGCCTAACTCATGGGTCTTAAATAAATCAAATGGGTCTAATCCCATGGGCCCTTTTTATAATCAAATGGGTTTAGTCCTATGGGCCTTAAAATATATCAAATGGCCTAGTCTAGTGGCCTTAGAACATATCAATTGGGCCCAATCCCATGGCCTAGAGGCCCACTGTATTATTTATTTGTCACCCAAATTATTGAAAGGGTCATTAAGGCTTGGCCCAAGACTTCCGTGGGTCCTAAGAAATTTTCAACGGCGGAAATCAATTCAGGCTATTGCCTGGGCTGAGGTCCACAAGAAATTTGGATATATCTCATTTTTGGGGTCAAGAGGGATGGGTGGACCCCACAGAGTTTACTCAGCACGCTAGTGGGCTCCACCGTCCACTGGACGATGGAGGCAGAACACAAGTATCACAGTGGTACCACCGTCCGCCTGGACGGTGGATGCATGGCACATGCAACACTGTGGGTCCCATGTGGGGCCCACCAAAATGTTCAGACACCATCCAACCCGTTAGTAAGGTCCCCACGGACCTGAATGAGGAAGAAAGACAAATTTCATTTTTGATCTAAAACTTCTGTGGACCCCAGAACAGGTTCCAATGGTAGATGTTCATTCACTATTTTCTATGCTGTGGGCCACCCGGGCGTCGGATCGGCCTCATTTTTTTGAGGGGGCCCACCTTAGGGGGTGGCCCTCCATCTGAACGGTGTAGATAAAACATATACATCGTGGTGGGGCCCACGGCAGCAGCCGTGGGTGGCTGGCTGACCGCCCGCCCGCCTGGCGCTGCACGCAGCAGCGTGCAGCCGCTGCTCCTGTCAGAGGCAGAGGCTTCGCCTCTAGCAAAAATCAGAAAAAACCCATTTTTCTGGGGTTTTTCGAGTGTGGGGTCCGTTTTAAGTGAATCCACTCCGGCCATAGGATTCCTCACCTCGCAATGAATCCAACAAGTCTAAAGTTTGAATTTTTTTAGTGTTCAGAAAATGAAATAAAACAAAATAATGATCTTGAATGGTAAGGGTGCAACTCTCTAATGTTTTGGCCCATCAGACCTTCTAACCAGCCCCATCACTTGGCTCAATGCCTAAAACGGGATGGGTAAGAGGATGGACGGCTTGGATTAGAACTATACATCAAGGTGGGGCGTAAGCAAGTGAATCACCCCAAAAGTCCCTTTTCTTTTTTTTCTTTTTTTTTGTACAGGGACGTCCAGCGTCCCAAACGCTGGACAGTTTGGCCTTTTAAAAAAATACATTTTGGTGGGCCTATTGAAGTGGGCCACCACAGATGGATGATGGGGTACAACATGCAAGGTGGGCCTCACTTGAAGGACACTTGGACAAAATAAATACCTCAAGGTGTGGTCCATTCAAGTGGGCCACACACACAAACCATGACATAAAATAACATGAATAAAATAAATAAAAATGAAATGAGAAGGGAGAGAGAGATGGAAAGTGGGACACGCGTGTGATGGAGGGCTCCGCCACTATGAGCCCTCTTTTGAAGAAATTATACATTCGGATGGGTCCTTTAACACATGGCACCACCAAAATTTAAAATCAACGGTGGGGATCCTTTCCCCACCAATATGGATGGCCTAGATGACCTTTCAAAAGAAAATAAACATCATGAGGGGGTCCATGGAGAATGGCCCCATCATGGAATGACCATGATGATCCAAGTGGTCCATCGACCACATCTTAGGGTCCCAAGTGAGATCCACACCATGGATCGGTGGGCCTCACTTGGCCCATCATAAAAATAAGAAAAACTACCCTATAGAGGCACCCATCGTCCGATCTTCTTGCTCCTAGGGGTTCCTTAACACCTTAGCTTCAACTTCAATGGACGAGATGAGGAATGGAGGGTTGAGATGGGAGATGGTGGGGTAGGAAAGTGGGCCACTTGGAGCTTAGGAAGCTTGGAGAAATTCCATACGTATGGAGCTTGGGGTTTTTTTGCAAATGAGAAAGAGAGAAAGAGAGAGAGTTGTAAAGGGAG
This sequence comes from Magnolia kwangsiensis, assembly GCA_037074715.1. Classification (NCBI taxonomy): domain Eukaryota; kingdom Viridiplantae; phylum Streptophyta; class Magnoliopsida; order Magnoliales; family Magnoliaceae; genus Magnolia; species Magnolia kwangsiensis. The sequence continues at coordinate 81,041,827 of CM073578.1, forward strand.
AGAGAGAGTGATGGATGGATGTGGTGAGTGATGGTTGTATAAGAAATTTTTGACTTTTGTGGCCTTTTGTGTAAGAGAGGTATGGGTTAGGAAGACTTTTCTGGTTGCTTGGGAAAAGGGGTGAAAGTGATGTGTACTTGACATGTGATGGATTGATGGATTAATTGATTGATGGGATTGATGTGATTGATGTGACACATCGTAGAGATTCTCTTGGGTTTCGCAACGCGCGGCGTTTTCCTCGCACCGAACGTCAGTCTACAACTCTTGACCAGGATATCGCCTCGGCGCGTAAATCGTGGCATCAGAACCGCAATGACGGCGTGGTCGTTATGGTATTGGTCTTGGATTGAGTCGACTCGGGTTGTCGGCATATGAATCAGGGTCGCGCGTCGATATCGGTTAAAGGTCGAAGGTTGCCGGAATTCGACCGGTAGGACCACGGAAGTCTACGGAAAGGTACGGACCAAGATACGGGTCTTACAATCGATGTCATCAAGCATGCGTTGATGTCATCGGAGTTTGAATTCTGATTTCATCGATAATCTGTTCGATACATCGCTAATTTTCACATGATTTTCAAAAGAGCTTGCTGAACAATCTTTGATTCATTTCGATGATATCAAGAAGATATCACTTTTATTAATATTTGAATTACAATCATATCAAGACATCATCGATTCCTTAGTCATTTCCAGAGGATTTTCCTATTGAGCTAGTTTGGTCCAAATTCGATAACATCAAAGCTCCCTCGATATCATCGGAATTTGAGTTCCAATGGAATCGAGGCTCGCTTCGAGTCATTGATAAATATGAGATTTTCCTTAACGGCATGTTGGATACAAACTAGCCAAAATTCGATTATATCGAGCTGTCTCGATGTTATCGGCATTTTGAATTCCGATGATTTCGAATAGTCCATCGATTCATTGAGAATTTTATCCAACGATCAAGTTGGTTGCTAGACACAAGATGTCCTCAATTCGATGATATTGAGTACTTTTCGAGGACATCGATAACAAGTGTTCAATCACATCGATGTGATATTGATATATCGAGAAAGGTTGAATACTTAGAAATTTTCCTGTTTTGTAAAATAAGTTTTCATACTAAAACATCTATGTTGTTCTACTCATTTTAAGGGTTTATATATACCTGGGTGTTTTGGGACATGGGATGGGAGGCTTAGTTTACCTTTGATGAGTTCGGAGCACACATCCAGTTGAGGCAGACACTTGATGATCTTCATATGGGGTCCACTTGTATTACCGACTCAAGTCTCACGCTAATTGACAAACCAGGGCACTATCATCACATGGCTTAAGGACTTTCACCTAAGGACATCCATAACGCTCAAGTGCTAGAACATATCTTTGGTATCCAATCCTGCTAACCATGGTGAGTCTGTGGTGGCCACAACCTTGATGTCGCTTGGGTATAATGTCGATCATAACAAATAGAATGTGAAATGCATGACCATGCTATCTAAGCCATGCACTAAACCTTCGTATACCATATGTGGGGGGGTCCCCTAAGTATCTCAAGCTAGAGGGCATATGCTATAAACAATCGTCATCTGCAATAGGCATACAAATGATGTGTATGGGGATATGAATAGGCATGATATCCATTAAACTAAGAATGTTATCAGTGTGTCCTATCAGGCTAAGTACACTAGCATGTTATCAGACCTATCATGTGATAATCATCCTTAATTAGCATAGTATATGTAGGGAGTGTGACCCAAATGACAAGCCCCAATAGAATGTAGATGTCTATGTGGCATGGCCCACGATAGACTAACATTGGCTCCTCATGTAGCCTATATATTAAAAAGGGTCTAACAACTAGATGTAAGGCATGAATAAAATACATACATCAAGGCATGACCTACTTGGAGTGGCTTAAAAAGACACCTACATGTATAACATGTGTGTCACTAGGCTACCAATCTATTAGGCACATGGCCCACTGGTGATATCACAACACAATTAGATTACCAACTGCATCAATATGATTACTTTAACAGGATGATCTACACCGCCTAATCATTACCGATGTAAAACGATGGTTACAAATTATTGGTTAGTCATTAAGATGTGATCCTATGCTGGTGGCTAATCTGAGACTTGAGATTTCATCATTTTCAGGCAAAGTATATATATTTCAACATGCTTATTACAACCATTGTTTCAAACATTAAATACGTACACTAATTAGAGATATTAAATTGATTTAGTAATTAAACTCAAACCCCTTTAAATATATTGAAAATGAGAGCTAGTGATGTCCTAGCGGAGGGTGAATAGGAAAATGACAAATAATTGACATAAATACGGAATATATAAATAATACAAAAAATCTCAATTGCCTAAGTATTGAAACCTTGATTCTAAATTATTCGTAGGACAACCTTCACCTAAAATATTAGGGAAGACAACTTTATTTCACGAATATCTTTAAAATCAATCTTTCAAATTAACAAGAGAAGATAAAAGAATTATATCATTCACCATAAGAATAAAATAATAAATAACATCCACCACCAAAAGATTAAAGCATTTACCATAAGGCATGAGTAATTATAGTGGTTTGATGCTTAAAACAACCATAGCTACTCCACTCCCAAAACTACTACCCTCGTAATTTTGACTTTCATTATAATTACGTTTTCACAGGTTCACCTTAACAATCTGATATAGTTCTTTATGATTTTCACGAGCTATCACAAATAAAAACTCCATTAAGATTTTCACATGATATCTCAAACAAACCTTAAAAATGAAATACAGTAAAATAATGTACTTATCTTCAAATGGATATTCGAAGACATGGTAGAAGCTTCTAGCAAAAGAACTTATTTCTTGAATGTAGATGGCATAGTATTCAATCATACAAAAAGAGTACAGGGTTCTATAGATTTTATAAATGAAAAACTCAAATGGTACTTGATTCAATTCTCTTAGATCTCAAAGAAGAATATAGATTATTCTCGTAGAATAATATTAAAATGATCTTGAGAAAATGAAATTAAATAAGTTATAAATTAAAATTATAAATACCACACAGATAGCTTGATGAGGACTTAACTTCTCTCTCTTGCTAAAGGATTATAGTAACTTTTCATTATTTTTTAGAATAAGAGAAAGCCTCAATTTATATGTAAAGAGGTTGGAAATTTAGCTAGCTTAAGACTGGCTTCGGCTAGCTGGATTCCACTAGATTCGTTCCAATGACCATTAGATCGCGCGGGATAAGATGTATCCAAAATTTGGCTGGCCCAAGGTCAAATTCGGTTGTCCAAACATCACAATTCGACTGGCTGAATTCCTGCAAAAAATCAAAGATTTGCATTACTGGAATTTGACCTGAACTTTCTTAAGGGGTCCCATGAGTGGGCCCTCATCCCATGCCCAGGACGGGCTTACACCATAAGCAATGTCCATTGGACAATAGGCAACAGTGTTTGCTAGATGTCGTCTACAAATTGTCCGTGGTTTCCCGACCTCATGGAAAGTTCCCATGAGGCCGTCCTGATAGTACCATATATATATATATATATATATATATGATACTATCAGGACGGCCTCATGGGAACTTCCCATGAGGTCAAGCTGTGTGAGCCCCACCGTGATGTTTGTCAAAAATGATTATGAATGTTTTAATGAAAGGGTAACCCCTCTCAACTATTGTATGTGGTGTGGCACACCCAAGTCATTGATTGACTTGATTTTTAAGCTCGTGGTCCACCATGGAATGGTGCGTATGACTGATGGGGTAGATGTTTGACAAAAATCATGGTGGGGCCACACAGCTTCAGCCGTGTGGGCCCACCGTGGTGTCTATCGAACATCAATACCATGCGTTTGATGGGTCCCCTTTAGGTTATGAGATATCCCAAACATCTGTCGTATATGGAACTTGAGTGGGCCATACCATTTAAACCCATGTGTAGACATGCCTAAAATATATAAAATCACATAGTGGGGCTCACCTAAGTTTTGGATGCGGCTGAAAATTGATCTAACCCCTCATCCAAGTGGGATACACACAATGGATGGTCTGGATTTGTGACCGCATCTCGGTGGACCCAAGAAATGATTATGAATATTTTAATGGGAGGGTAACCCCTATCAACTATTGTATGTCGTGTGGCCCACCCAAGACATGGATTGACTTGATTTTTTAGGCCGTGGCCCACCATGGAATAGTTCATCTAACTGATGGGGTAGACGTTCGTTATATATATATATATATATATATATATATATATATATATATATATATATATATATATATATATATATATATATATATATATATAGGGAAAAGGTACTATGCATTAGACCTCACGATAAGCTCCCGTGAGGTTAAGCTGTGTAGGCCCCATCGTGATGCGTGTCGACCATCAACACCGTGCATTTGATGGGTCCCCTTTAAATTATGGGATATCCCAATAATCAACTGTATACGGAACTCAAGTGGGCCATACCATCTAAAATCATGTGAAGACACCGTTAAAACATATAAAAGCACTTGGTGGGGCCCACCTGAGTTTTGAATGTTGCTAAAACTTGGTCTGAACCCTCATCCAAGTGGGACACACATAATGGATGGGCTGGATTTGCAAACCCCATCTCAGTGGGCCAAAAAAATGATTATGAATGTTTTAATGGTGTACGACTCCTCTCCACTTCTGTATGTGGTGTGGCCCACACAAGTCACGGATTGACTTGATTTTTGAGACCTAGGCCTACGATGGAATGGTGCATCCGAATGATGGGGTAAATGTTCAAAATGCATCACGGTGGGGCCCACACAGCTCGACCTCATGGGATGGACTCATGAGGTTGAGCACATAGTACTTTTTCCCATATATATATATATATATATATATATATATATATATATATATATATATATATATATATATATATATATATATATATATATCCGTGATGTGTGTTGAACATCAACACCGTGCATTTCATGGGTCCCCTTTAGGTCATAGGATATCCCAAAAATCAGTTGTATAGGAAACTTAGGTGGGCCACACCATCTAAAACTATGTGAAGACATGCCTAAAACATATAAAAGCACTTAGTGGGGCCCACCTAAGTTTTGGATGTTGATGAAACTTATTTTGACCCCTCATCCAAGTGGGACACACACACAATGGATGGGATGGATTTGTGATCCACATCTCGGTGGGCCCAGTAAATCATTATAAATGTTTTAATGTGGGAGTATCCCCTTTCAACTATTGTATGTGGTGTGGCCCACCCAAGTCATGGATTGACTTGATTTTTAAGACCGTGGCCCACCATGGAATGGTGCATCTAACTAATGGGATAGATGTTCGACGAACATCATGGTGGGGCCCACACAACTCGACCTCATGGGAAGTTCCCATGAGGTCGACCTCATAGTACCATGCCGGCAAGGCCCACATAGCGATGATCCACTCTTTCTATCAAATTTCCTAGCTCATGGGGGGCTTGTGCAGGTTTGAATGTATAGAAACATCATTGTGGGACTTAGAAGGTTTCAATAGTGGGTGTCATTATCATTGTTATTTTTCATGACGTGGTCCACCAGAGATCTGGATCAATTTGATTTTTGGGCCCATGGCCTAAAATAATATGAAAATTGGATGGACGATTGGGATTAAACACATACATCATGGTGGGTCCCATGAGTGGAGACCCCACTCCTCACATCCTTGTATGCAGTGTCTAGGACATGGGGGGATCCTAGCCCTACTATTCCTTACGGTGAGATGTGGATCAACTTGATTTTTGGACCCATGGCCTAAAATGAGTTGGCAAAATAGATGGATGACATGGATGAAACATATACATCATGTTGTTTCCCACAAGTGGAGGCCTCACCCAATGCTCAATGCATGCATCGTCTTGACGCTAGCATTTCTAGTGTCCAGGCGGTGTGAACGTCCACCTTCTGGACATTTGCAATTTTATTTTATTTTATTTTTTTTTCTCCCCCCATTTTTTTATTATTTTCCCCTATACATGCGGTCCATGAGGGAGATATGAACTATCCATCAAGTTGGCCAACTCAATGCTAGCCCAAGGAGCTTTGGAACAATCTAATCTTTATATTTTTCCACCATCCAAATCTATGTGACTCCAATCAACAAGTTGGGTAGAAATAAATATCATGGTGGGTCACATAAGGTGGCCCATGATGTCCAATAGTGTGGCCCACTTGGGGGTCCTACAAAACCCACAAATTTAGAAGAAGAAAGAAAAAAAAAGTAAAAAAGAAAAAGAAGGAAAGGATATCTCGGCGATCGGGAGGGCCCCCGCCATTATGGGGTCCACCATACATACCATAAATGCACAAGGTGGCTTCCACCTTTGTTGGCCCATCAAGATTAAAAGAAAACAATGAAAGGGAAGGGGGACTTTTTTCCTCCCTTGTACTCACCATGACAGATGGGTGGTTGGATTGGGCCAAATCGACCATCAGACGATTCACCAAGCTTCCCTACTTCTCCCCTAGCTCCCTCTCAAACCATCTCTATAATCTCTTCCTCTTACTCAAATTTCACTCTAATATTTCTTTCTTTCTCTCTCTCTTGATCTTTCCCTAATCTCTCCCTTTAATCTCTCTACACTCACTTTCTTTTTCTCTAATCTCTTTTCTTCTTACTCTCTCTTACTAGGAAAAATGGTGGAAATGAGAGATTTTTGGGGCTTTATAGTAGAATTTTTAGGATAAAGAGGTAAGAAGGAAAAGAAGGAAGGGTAGGATGGGGAGAGAGGAAGAAAGAGGAGGGTGGTTTAGCATGGGCTAGCATGGCAAGGGCATGGGCTCTCATGCCTTTGAAGGAAGAGAGGAATGGTTTAGCATGGTTTTGGTTGATTAATGGACACACACACACACACACACACACACACACACAGAGAGAGAGAGAGAGAGAGAGAGAGAGAGAGAGAGAGAGAGAGAGAGAGAGATGGGTGTGTGCAGGGGTAGTCTTGGTAGTTTAGGATGAGTAGGGGGTTTTGTAGGGATAGTTTGGCCTTTTGGTCTAATGTAGGTGTAGAGGGTATGGATGGGGGTAAGGGGTAGTTCATGATTTGGGGAACATTACTTTTAAATATTGCATCCTATATGCTCTAGGTGGGCCCTATGCCACATGTACGCAGCGCGACCTGCCTCAATTTGTGCACACATAGGCATCTTTTACACGAGGTATCACAAGAGGGTGTGTCGTGCGGCACTGGAATCGCAATGCCCGCACAGTCACCAGGGTATAAGTCTTAGGTTATTGTGTCATTAAAATAGGATATCAAGAAAAACCCGTCGATTTGGTCCACACGAGACATGACGGTGACAAAATTGAAGCGTATGGTCGATTAGTCGAGGTATGGGTCTTACAGTTCATCCCTTAGCCTTTGCTAAGATATTAGCCTAGCATGGCTAACATCTTAAAACAAAAATAAAGAAAAACAATCTAAGAGTGAAGGATTAAGAAGGAAGAGCATTGCTGAAAGAGCTTCACATTCGCTTGGTCTCTCTCCCAAACACTACATTGTCCTTAGAAATGTAGAAAACACCTCCTTATATAGATAGAAAACTCAAAATTTTATAATGACTTTAAACTTATGCAGTTGTGCGCACCATCGATCAATGGATAGAACAAACTTCTCCAAAAATGTCTAGTGACTAATTCAAAAATTGGTTGTAGTTTTGATTGCTCGATTCCTGGACTTTGATTGATCAAACATGGCAAAAATTGTCTAGCGAATTTTGACAGAAATTCAAATTTATTTTGATCATTCTTCTCGATCTATTGAGATCGCTCGAAGAATTATTGATCAATCGAAACTTGTAGTCGATTGCTCTATAACACTATTGTTTTCTTCTAGTTCTAATAGCATTGGTTCTTCGGTCAATTTCTGTAACCTCATTACCTACTTTCTTGGATCTTTGGTAATTCATATATATCTTCAATTCCATCATCCAAACTTCAATTCTTCAATGATTTTCTTCTAAGCTTTAAATCTATGTTTTAAGCACATATTCACTTTAAACTTGAAAATCTTCTTACATGTTAAAAACATATATAAGTAAGCCATTTTAATACTCAAAAGAAAGAGAAAACAATGCATAAATATAGTATGTGTGTGTGTGTGTGTGTGTGTGTGTGTGTGTATATATATAGTATTTGAGTCTTATCACCTGCCCAACAAATCTCAGATTGACTGGGCATTGACCGCTTCTCCATATAAATGATTTCAGGTAGAGAAGTTTTTCTTGGTTCATCGCTTAAACTAGGTACCACATCATCACAGGACATTCTACATGATACATTACACCAACTATATGCAAGAACTAACATAATCCCTTATATTATTTCAAGTCTGATGAAGTAAAGGTAATACGTTCGTACCAGCAGAGGAGATGCCTAACCTAAGGGACGCATAAAGGACTCCCCAAGGGTGTGAATGTCAGTTATGGCCTACCTAATTAACAAGTCAATCGGGTGAAATACACGTATGCGACGTATTGCAGTCACGTGATCTTGAAACATGATCTGCGTGTTAGCTTGGTTTGAACACTAGGCTAGGCTATTCTCAGTGGTTCCTGATTAGATTACCCGCACCAATAGAAGCCCAAGCAAACTATGTAATATGAAAATCCTCTGATCTCATACCTTGAAAATAGAACACAGGTACTCTCCTACTCTCAACTTGGCTTTTAAGTCGGCTTCCCTGGGAATTCTGAAACTTGGTGACTCGACTGGAAACTTAGACGAGTCAATTTGACTCAACTACATTTTGAAGGAATCACTCTCTTGAGATGAGTTCTTTTAAAGAACCTAAACAACAGTTATGAACGACCGAATTGACACAAGAGTCGCTTCCATTATTATTATTATTTTTTATTTATATATTTTATCTATGTACAACTATTCAAAAACTATATAAATAATATTAATTTAATTAATAAACATTAAGTTGTGTCAAGTAAAGACTTGCTTGAGTTATTATTCAACCCAGCCAGCTGGGCAACAAGTCTTGAGTTTGAGTCAAGTTTTCCAGTTTGAATTATGGGTTTGTGTTAGCATTGGAATACCTAGTCAAATTGCTCGTCAACATGGACTTTGACGCGATTGGCTACTTTATTCGGTTCTCCACGAGGAACAACGAATGTACTCAGCTTGCGGGAGATAGACGTGGCTTTATTCCGCAAGGAAGCGGTTTCCGTACCGATGGACTGAGTAACTCCGTATATATAGCGTTGTGAGTAAATTTTGTGGGGCCCACCGTGTTGTATGTCTCTTATCCAAGCCATCCATCTATTTTGCCATCTCATTTTTTGAAATTAATATAAAATTGAAGTACAGTAAGGAACATGAACTCAACACCTATGGCCCAAAACTACTATCGGAGGCCACAAGAAGTTTTAGATCAAGCCGATATTTGTATTTTCCCCTCATCTATATCTTCGGGACCAACACGTTAGATGATGAACAAACATCATTGTGGGCCCTGGGTAGGTTTGAATAGTGGACGTCATTATCCCCACTGTTTCCTATGGTATGGCACACTTGAGGTTTGGATATACTTCAATTTTTGGCGCATTCTCTGAGATAAGCTAGAAAAATAGGTGAATGGTATGAATAACGCACGTACATCCACGGTGGGCCTTACAGATTTTACTCAGTACGCAGTTGGTTTCGGTAGCATCAGCCTGGCCCAAACGTGGGACATCAGGGCCATTCATCAGATCAGGCCATTGTGAGCCCCAAAATCTCTCCCACCAAACTGCACTTGTATGAAAGAAAAAAAGGGCACTCGTCTACATCTAATATACAGATCTAGCAAATCTGATGAGTAGATGAGCATGATTTTTGGGCTAAAGGCCAATCGGCGGACGCAAGGGTCCAACCTGTGCAAGTGGATAGACTTAGCATTCCTCTTCTCCATTTGGAGTCGCAGGTGGGTCCCACCGTTTCCACGGTATTATAACTAATGTGGCCGTCCCCAGGGGTCTCAGTGCTCAGAACAGCTTGATAATCACGGTAACAATTTTGTTGGAGAATTGAATTGATGTCTTGAGGATAACAAATTTTTCATGGCTCTATATCTGTAACCTTCTATTTAAATTTGCAATTGAACATTTAAGTGATTTCTTAAGTAAATAGGTTCCATTCGATGGCTGAAAATTAACCCTAAGGGAATGATCACTCCTTTCAAGCCATTTGTAAGCGCGTGGACTATGAATACCATAACTTTTTTTTTTTCTTTTTTTCTTTTTTTTTTTGTTCTTTTTTACCCACCCCACCGGAAACCTAGCGTGTGTGTGGGAAATGGTCATATGCGGTCGAGCTCATGGGAACCTCACATAAGGTTGAGTTGTGTGGGCTCCTTTGTTATGCGTGTCAAACATCTATCCCATCAGTCAGATGCACCATTCCATGGTGGGTTTGGAGCTTAAAAATCAACTCAATCCATGACTTGCATGGGCCACACCACATACAAAAGTTGAGAGGGTTTATCCTCCCATTAAAACATTCATAATCATTTGTTGAGCCCACTGAGATATGGTTCACAAATCCAGCCCATCCATTATGTGTGTCCCAATTGGATGAGGGGTCAGACCAAGTTTCATGTGCATTCAAATTTTAGGTGGGCCTGTCAAGAGCTTTTATATATTTTTAGGTATGTTTTCACATGTTTTTAGATATATGCCTACCTGGTTCCGACTGATTTTTGAGATATCCCATCATTTAAAGGGAACCCATCAAATGTATGGTATTCATGTTTAACATGCATCACGGTGGGGCCACACAGCTTGACCTCACGGGTAGTTCTCGTGAACTCGTCGAGCCATTTCTATATATATACTGGGAAAAGGTGCTATGCCCTCGAGCTCACGGTAAGCTTATCCTAAGGTTGAGCTATGTGGGCCCCACCGTGATGCATGTCGACCATCAACACCATGCATTTGATGGGTACCCTTTAAATTATTAGATATTCCAAAAATAAGCCGTAAACTCATGTGGGCCATACCATCTAAAATCATGTGTAAACACCGATAAAACATATAAAAGCACTTGGTGGGGCCCACCTGAGTTTTTAATTCCGCTGAAACTTGGTATGACCCCTAATCCTAGTGGGACACACATAATGGATGGGCTGGATTTGCAAACCACATCTTTTTGGGATTCAAAAAATGATTATGAATGTTTTAATGATGCACGGCCCCTCTCTACTTCTGTATGTAGTGTGGCCCACAAAAGTCACGATTGACTTGATTTTTGAGACCTAGGCCCACAATGGAATGATGCATCTAACTGGTGGGGTAGATGTTCGAAACGAATCACGATGGGGCCCACACAGCTCGATCGCATGTGACGGAGCCGTGAGCTCGAGCGCATAGTACCTTTTCCCACATATATATATATATATATATATATATATATATATATATATATATATATATATATATAAGCTCGCATAAGCGAAGATTTTTATTGGTGAGGACTTGAGTCTAACGAGGAGTTTTAAGTGGGTCCATAGATAGGTGAAGAGACGGTGCGCGCGTTAGAAACGTGAAAGGAGCTCGCGGGTCCTAATGGATGTGACATCGCTCAGTTTTTCCTCAAAACGTACCTTATTTCTCCCTCTTCGTACCCCGTTTTCCAACCCTTAGAAAAGAGGACCATAGCTCATCTTAACGTGGTGACCGGTGGCCAACTGGTTACACTTCTCCATGGCTCCCCGTATCTTCGGAGTCGTTTCCGTGTGGACCATGTCATGTCATTTAAAGGGTTGATCCTGCCTCTGTCGCAGCTCAGATCCATCGGACGTTGACTGGTTACTACTCTGACGGGCCACTGATGTATGTGTTTCATCCACACCGTGCATCCATTTTAATTGATCATTTTAAGGCACTAGCCCAAAAATGAGGCAGATCCAAGGCTAAACTGGACCCACATCAGGGGATTAAACAACCACCATTAAAAATTTCTTGGGAGCTGCATAAGTTTTAGATCAAGCTGATATTTTTGTTTTCCTTTAGTTCATGTCTATGTGACCTTATGAACAGGTTGAAAGGCAATTAACCATCAAGGTTGGCCCGGGAAGGTTGGTATCATTACCACCACTGCTTCTTGTAGTGTGGCCTACTTGAGGCTTGGATCTGCCTCATTTTTGGACTTATTTCTTAGAATGAAATGAAAAATTAGATGGATGGTGTGGATAAAATCCATACATCATGGTAGACGAGCCCATGTCCTTTCCTAGCTCAACAATGGCAAGGGTAATACCCAGTCCGCATCCGGATCCAGCGTGTATGGAAAATTGCTGAGGCGCACATGCTGAGATGGTATGATGTTTTCAACTGTTCACATTATCTTTATTATCATAATTAAACTTTTGTCGCATAATAATAATTAAGTGATAATTCTAACCTTTGATTTTTAAAGTTGAATTGGTTCCATTGTTATAAATTCATCTCCAGATGGTAAAGGTTACAATTATCCTTTCAGCATAAATTTATAGCAGTGCCCATATGGAAAAGATCCTACAACGTGAACGGTTGATCATGAAACCATTCAACAGGTAAATGACCTGTGGACTGTCAGTAATGCTGGATCCGAAGTGGTGACAGAGGCATTCAAACATGGATGGGTGATCACAGAGAGAAGGGTCCAGTGCTATCAGGTTTTATATGTAACATTCCATCCATTGGGCCCTAACATGGATGGGTGATCTAAATAGTCGCAAAGTTGTTGTTTCTGGGCCACTGATTGTTTTGAACCTTGAGGCATTCAAACCAGTGGTTCAAGTCTTCAACCAACGGTTGAAGTTTGATGTGCATCTCCAATCTACGGATAAGATCAACATCTTGTTATGACTTTTTTGCCATCGTACATGAACAATCCGGATCTCGTGCAGGCGTAAATTTACAATAAGCATTCATCACGGTTTTTTTTTTTTTTTTGTAGGGGTGGGGGGGTCACACGAGGCACACATGTAAATATAAACCACGTGTGTAAGATTTCAATTTTTTGAAAATAATGCTCAGATCTTTTATCTAAAAGATCAAATAACGTCACTCTTCATGTGGATCACAAAGGACTTCTTTCCACCTCTCTATTTATTTGGGATACTGATTGCGACTTCCTGCCATGTAGTGTAGTGAGCAAATACCATGAAGCCTACCGCGATGTCTCTCTGCTATCCATTCATTTTTCAGTTTATTTTTAGGCACGAGCCTAAGATTGAAGGATGCATATCCAAAGCTCCAGGTAAACCACACCACTGAAACGGTAGAAATGGAAATTGAATGCCTACTGTTTCAAAACGTTTTTAGGTTATGAAAGTTTTGGATCAAGCTAATATTTGTGTTTTCCCTTCATTCATGTATGCGTGACCATGTTGTGGCTCAACAGTGGATGTCATTACCCCCACTGTGTTACTTGTGGTGTGGTCCACTTGAACTTTGGATATGCTTCAATTTTGAGCTTATGGCTTGAAAGAGTTAGTAAGATGGATGGGTGGTGTGGATAATTATTAAGCTTGTATCCTAGACCGTACCATTTCGTAAGCTCTCGCGATCCTCTCAGTCGAATTCCGGCTACCCGCGATCTGTTATGGACGTTTGTTTGCGATCCTAAGACATGTCCTGTATATTAGAGTCGGCTCGAACTGAGACTTGTACTAGTGCGACCATGCCGTCGCTACGGTTCCGATACCGCGTCTTGTACGCCGATACGGTACCTTAGCCAAGAGATGTGAGCTCGCATTCAGTTCGATAAAAATGTCGCACGTCGCAAATCCAGAGAGAATCCATCACATCAATCATCTCATTTGTCAAAAGTAAACCCATTACTCTCCCCATTCCCAAGTACAAAAAGCAATCCTAAAAGTCAACTTTCCTATCACCTCACCATCCTTTCCCATCACTTCTTTTACACTTTTCTCTCTCTCTCATTTATCTCTCATTTCTCAAGCTCCTCTCTCCAAGCAACCCACGTCCATGGCTTCTATAGAGGAGCTTGGTGTGGCCCACTCTCTACCACCCAATCCCACTCTCCAAAATCAATCTCCACCATTCAAATGCATCCCTTGGAGCTCTAAGATACATTGATGGAAGAAGAAATCCAAAAAGATAAAAGGCGGGTGCTTTCCTCTCTCTCTTTCTCTCTTCATCATTTGTTTTGTGTGTGAAGATGTGATTGTGTGGCCCACTTAATGAGTTGTGAGATGTCCAAACCGTTCATCAAATGGACCTCACCTTGATGTGTGTCTTATGTACACCATCCAAACATTTGGTGGCCCACCCTAGTAGCATGTCTATGGGTGGGGCCCACCTTAAATGTGTTATATGCAGTCGTCCAGCGTCCGTGGATGCTGGATGGGCTTCACAATAAAGTGTGAACAAACGGTGGGCAGTGTCTCTGGACGTGATTTGTAAAGAAAAATAAAAAAAGCTTGATTTAAGCTTTTTTTGGGTGGGCCACTCATACAGGCCCCACATTGATGTTTGCACCTTATCCACGCCATCCATTCCATTCCTCAGCTCATTTTAGGCGTTGAACCAAAAAATGAAGTCAATCTGATCATCTGGCGGGCCACAGCATAGAAGACAATGGCTTTACCGTTGAAATTCATTTTGACATTTCTACACGCCCAAAACACATCGAATATTGGACTTGATGGGTTTGTCTTGAGCTGTAGAGTGCAATGGCCGGGCTGGATTTCCCTGATGAGGGCCCCACCTAGGAAATTCTTCAGAAAAATATAATTTCAAAAGAAAAAGAAAAAAGAAAAACAACAACACCAGAAGCAAGCTTCTGCCACTGACAGCCAAGGACACCAGCAGCGTCCTGCTGCTTATGCGCTAGAGGCTGGGGTCCCAACCATGGGCCCCACCATGATGAGTGTTTTCATCAACACCGTGCATTTTAAGGGCCCCTTGTGTCTGTGGGCCACTCCAAAAAAACAGCCACGTGTGGGACTCAGGTGGCCCACACGGCAGGAAACAGTGTTATTGAACATCTACCATTGAAACCCTTTTCTGGGTCACAAAAGTTTTGGAACATTATGAAATTTGTTTTTCCTATTCATTTGGGTCCACGTGACCTTATCAACGAGATTGGATGGCATATAAACATTATGGTGGGCCCTACGTGGGACCCACAGTGATGTATGTGTTCTATTCACACCGTCCACTTCTGTGGACAGTGGAGCCCACCTAGATGTATGTGTTTTATATACACCATCCAGCCATTGTAGCTGGCTGCTGGACGGCAAGGGGATCCCACTGTGTGGTATATGTTTCGTCCATGCCGTCCATGCCATCTATATATATATATATATATATATATATATATATATATATATATATATATATATATTATCATTTATATATTAAATTATATAATGTATACATGATGGTGGGCCTTTCTGGCGCCCACCATGATGCATGTGTTTCATCCAATCTGTCCAACCATTTTGAAAACTTATTTTAGGCTTGAGACAAAAAAGAAGAAGACAGATCTAGGATTAGGTGGACCACACTATAGAAATCAGTGGGTTTGACCGTCCACCATTAAAATCCCTTTCAAGTCATTACGACTTTATGATCAGATTGGATGGGAAATAAATGTTATTGTGGGCCTTGAGAATTTTAATGGTGGAAATCATTGTCACTACTTATAATTTGGATGTGGCTCATTCGATATACCTGGGGCCCATTTGTGTGACCATTTGTTGAGGCCTACCTTGATATTTATAAGGCCCATTTAAGGAGGCCCATCTTGATGTATTTATGACCCGTTGTTGAGGCCCACCTTGATATTTATATGTAATACCCCGTACTTTCCAGTACTCGGGTGTTACCGTATAACCAAGATTTAGGATAAATGCAAACCTAGCTTAGTGAACATGCGCGTGCAACTTAGTTTAAATCTGACCGTCGAAGGCGATCCCTATCCACATATCAAACCACCCAATGGTCCAATTAAATATACTAAGTATATTATCTTATCTATTATTTAAGAAATTTTACACAAACATAGATAGAAAGAAAAAATAAATGTATTTTGATAATTTATCCATCATGAAGAATGTATGAAAATATATTGTAATAGAGTGATACATGTGTACTTAATGTATATAAGACATTATGAAAATAATATCATATTAAATAAAAATAATGAATACTGATTTCACAGCATAAGTTAAATTATAGTGTAACATTGAATATTTTTATGGAATTGTATATTATTTAATAATATCATCAAATATAAATATAATTTTAATTACATATGATATGGAATACCATGAATTATATATATTAATGAATGTGTGAAAAATAACATGTAATTAGTAGTAAGTTAATATTGAAATTATACGATATTTTAATTATTTTAATTACAAGTAATTCACAAGTAATGAAGTCTACATTAATATTAGGATTGGTTAGTAATAAATGATTGATGAAAATCTTAAAATGATCCATTAGGACCTTTGGAACGTTGGTGCTCGATCTTAAATTGATCCGACCGTCGAATCAACCTAGTTGACACTTAAAGGATGTGAATCATGTTGCAGGCCCCACATGGACATTAGATCTGCCCCGTCTTTGGAAAATGACTATTATGGGACCCTGCAAGTGAAATGAACGGAGTGGATTTCATCGAAACATAACAGTGGGCCCCGCCCTGATAGTGTATGTGCACAATTGACAGGCACTCGCGGTGCACCGGAAGCCCCAGGCCGATCAGCACGGGCTGACTCGTGTTTCACCAAAAGGGAAGTTTTCCCTCTCTCTTTCTGATTGAAAATAGCAGACGGATGTACATCCGTGTTTGTGATCAACGGCCCACCAGAGGGGCCCATATTTATGACCTGAACCGTCCATCTGACAGAGGATAGATGTAAGAACAAAACCCCTAAGTTTCACCGTATTTCACACGTGTGCATGCACACGATCCTCGCCGCAAGTCAGCCCGAAAACACAAACTTTCCAAAGATGGGAACTACCTTATCCATGTGAGGGGCTCTCCTCCAATCTCAGCCGTCCGTGAGTGCACAATCCTGGCCCTTCAAGCTAGGTTTATTTTTGCTATAAAGGAATAGAGAAAGTGCAACTGTTTCCCTTCTCCACTAGAGACCACCGCCCAAATCCCCTCCCAAGCTTCAAAACCTCTGTTTGACAAGCTCCCTGGAAAGCATACGGGTCGTCCCAGGCGGTTGGATTGAAGATAGGGACAATTGTAAGCCCCGTATCCTAGACCGTACCGTTCCATAGACTTCCACGGTCTTACCGATCGAATTCCGGCAACCTTCGACCCTTAACCAATATTTGCGTACGACCTTGATTCGTATGCCGTCAACCCGTATCGACTCAACCCAAGACCTTTACCATAGCGACCGCGCCGTCGCTGCGGTTCCGATGTCGCGACTTGCGCTCCGAGGCGATACCCTGGTCAAGAGATGTGGGCCAACGTTCAGTACGAAGAAAATGCCGCCCGTTGCGAAACCCAAGAGAATCTCTACGAGGTGTCACATCAATCCCATCAATCCATCAATCCATCAATCCATCACATGTCAAGTACACATCACCTTTCACCCATTCCCAAGCAACTACAAAAGTCAAGAATCTCTTACAAGCTCATACCTCTCTTACACCAAAAGCCCTCAAAGTCAAAAAGTTCTTACACCACCCATGCTTTTCCTACACAAATAGCCACAAAAGTCAAAATTTTCTTACACCCATCACTCACCACATCCATCACCCATCTCTCTCTCCCTTTACAACTCTCTCTCTCTCTCTCTTTCTCATTTTCAAACTTAAAAAAATCTAAGGAGAGAAATCCCATACGTATGAGAATTCTCCAAGCTTCTCCCTCCCTTTCAAAACTTCAAGTGTGGCCCACTTTCGTACCTTATGATCTCCCATCCTAACCATCCATTCCCCATCTCCTCCATTGGAATCAAAGCTAAGGTGCTAAGGAACTCATAGGAGCAAGAAGATCGAACGGTGGGTGCTCCTCTAGATGTAAAAAAATCTGATTTCTATAACCTAGATATTTTTTTTTCTTTCATGAGGGAAGTGTAGGACCCACCAATCAATGGTGGAGATCCCACATAATCCCATGGTTGTGGCCTAATGGCCTACCTTATGCATGCATGATCCATGCATGGGGCCTTTCTCTATGGGCCCTATCATGGTAGTTTTATTTCATATCATATTATGTTTGGGTCATCTAGACCTTATAACCATGGTGGGGATGGCATCCTCACCATGCATTTTAATTATAGGCCATGCATGTGCAAGATACATGTTGTAAATGTTAATCTAGGTATGATGTGCGGGTGTGATTGAGCATGGGAGGGCTCAATAGTGGCGGAACCCCTTTCCCTATGGCCGGATTGTCCTTCTATCTCTCTTTTCCCTCATTTTATTTCCTGATGTGTGTGGCCCATTAATGTATTTCCCTTTTTATTTAACTTATATAATAAATTTTATCTAAGTACATGTTGCTGTCCAGAATTTTCTGGACAGTTTCTGGTTGTTTTTGGACCAGATTTTGGGACTGTTTGGGGGACTATTCATACCTATTAAATATAATTTTTTGAAATGTGGGGATCTCATCTTGATGTCCCCCAAATTTCAGCCCCAACTGACCTTCATTGGGGTCCCAAATGTATGGTCCAAGTGAGGTGGACAGTCTAGATTTTCTGCACTGTTCCAGCAACATTCCACCATGGACAGTTGGATTTTTGAAATTTGTTAAAATACCTATGGGTATTTAAAAATTATAAAAATATTCAGTGGGGTGACCTACTTATGGTAGGACCCACCTATAAAATTTTGGGGCCAATGGACGCCTGTAAACACCATGGTGATGGCGGGACCGGCCATTATAATATGGTGTTCAGATCAATCCGATTTTCAGGACAGATTGATTTATGTAAATGAATTAAAATATTTACAGATGTTCAAAAATTTTGAAATTTTTTAGAATTATGTTCCACTTATGTTAGAACCCACCTACCAAATTTAAGGGCCAATGGACCCCTATACAAACCGTGGTGAGGGCCAGACTGGCCCACCATGTTGGGACGTCCAAGTCTGTCCATTTTTCTGGACAGTCTGTTTTGTTTAAATTAATTAAAATACTTAAAGATATCTAAAAATTATAAAATTTTGTAAGGGTGTGACCCACCTATGGAAGTATCACTCTATGAAATTTCAGCCTCAAGTGACCCCGTTTGTGTATCCAAAAGAATGGGCCAAGATGGTTGGACTCCCAGATTTTTTCTGCTATGCAGTCCAGCAATATGCCTTGATAAAAAACCATAATTCAAAAATATTTCTTCTGATGGTGGGCCACCTTTTTGGGTTTTCTCTCATTGTATGCATAATGAGGGACCTTGACCCTCAATTTTCAGAGTTTTAGAGGCCTTGGACCCACTCCAATGGAGTGCTCAAATTTAGGACAACAACATGTTATAATTATGCTGGCCTTGGACTGAAATTTTGAGGAGTGGGGCCCATCATATTATAAAGATCTTAGAGAAAATGATTTATACCTTTAGTTCCTTAAATGTTGGGCTTAATGAATGCACTTTTGAGGCCCACCACAGTTGAATTTAATTGGGTCCATGAATGTAGCTAGTTGTTGAACTTTTTAAGGCCCATAAAGTGGACCCATTTGATGTGTTCCAAGGCCCATGGGATTAGGCCCATTTGATGTAATTTAAGGCCCATAGAGTGGACCCATTTGATGTGTCCCAAGGTCCATGGGATTGGACCCATTTGATGTATTTTAAAGCTCATGGGATTAGGCCCATTTGATATGTATAAGGCACATGGGTCGAGAACCATTTGATGCAATCTAAGGCCCACGGGTTATGACCCATTGCAATGCACATAAGGCCCATTAGTACGGCCCATTGATGTGGCCCATTTGATGAGTAAAAGGCCCATATGACATGGCCTATTTGATGTATTTAAGGCCCAATGGGGTGTACCTAAGGTCCATTGCAATGTGTGATCCCAACCTGGTTTACGTAATGTTATTCACTACGGGCGACACCTTGGGAGCAATGTTGGTTTGACGTCCACATTGCAAGTATAATGTTGGTTAAATGTCCACATTGCGACTCTCCCCAGGGCCCATTGGTAGGCCCATACTTGTTGTATGCAAGCCGTCTATGCCAGCTGCATTGTAAGGATAAGGCATTACTTTATAACATGCTTAGTATAACTCCATGACGCACAACCCATTTGTATCGGTCCATTTGATCGACCTGCTCGTATCGGCCATTTTATTGATTTAGCCCATATGATTGATTAGACTCATCTTGATATATTTGTGGCCTGTTGCTAAGGCCATATATGAGGCCCGTTGTTGAGGCCCACCTTGATGTGTATGAGGCCCGTTGTTGAGGCCCACCTTGATGTGTATGAGGCCCATTGTTAAGGCCCACCTTGATGTGTATGAGGCCCATTGTTGAGGCCCACCTTGATGTGTATGAGGCCCGTTGTTGAGGCCCACCTTGATGTGTATGAGGTCCGTTGTTGAGGCCCACCTTGATGTGTATGAGGCCCGTTGTTGAGGCCCACCTTGATGTGCATGAGGCCCGTTGTTGAGGCTCACCTTGATGTGCATGAGGCCCGTTGTTGAGGCCCACCTTGATGTGCATGAGGCCCGTTATGAGGCCCGTTGTTGAGGCCCACCTTGATGTGTATGAGGCCCGTTGTTGAGGCCCACCTTGATGTGTATGAGGCCCGTTGTTGAGGCCCAACTTGATGTGTATGAGGCCCGTTGTTGAGGCCCACCTTGATGTGCATGAGGCCCGTTGTTGAGGCCCACCTTAATGTGTATGAGGCCCGTTGTTGAGGCCCACCTTGATGTGTATGAGGCCCATTGTTGAGGCCCACCTTGATGTGTATGAGGCCTGTTGTTGAGGCCCACCTTGATGTGTATGAGGCCCGTTGTTGAGGCCCACCTTGATGTGTATGAGGTCCGTTGTTGAGGCCCACCTTAAATATATATGAGACCCATGTTGCAAGGCCCATTGTGATGTATGCAAGGCCCATAGGTCATGGCCCATTGCAATGTATGTAAGGCCCAATTGGTGCGGCCTATTCGATATATTTATGGGGTCCATGTCATTAGGCCCATCTTGTTGTATTGGTGACCCGTCCATTGAGGCTCACCTGTGGTATATATTTGAGGCCCATGTGTAGGGCCCACCTATTGTGTATTTAAAGCCCATGGGTTGTGGCCATAGTGATGTATATTAGGCCTATGTGATGTAGCCTATACTGATGTGTATTAGACCCAGGTATGTGACTCACCTGCGAAGTATATCTGAGGCCCATTGTGATATATCTGAGGCCCATGGGTGTGACCCATCCAGATGTATTTGAGGCCTATGGGCAAGGCCCATTGTGATATGTGTTAGGCCCATGACCAGGGTCCACCTGTTTCGTATATTTGGCCCTTGTGTGAGGCCATGTGCCCATTATATATTTGATTCTATGTGGGTCATTCCTTAGGGGAAATGTTGGTTAAAAGTCCACATTGTCGACGCTGGTTATTGATACTGTTTATAAGTATGTGACATCATAACATCATGATACATGCCCATTCGCATCATCTGCATGTTTGTTATGAGATGTGATTGACCATTGCATTTGTCATTGGGCAGGATGATGTGAGACTCCATGATAGGTGGAGATTATCTCACATGAGCGCATGACATGCGCAGGATTGATGCATGATTAGATTGTATGACTCATGCATCTTGCATTGTGTTGTGATTACTGTACGCCCTAGTGACATCAGGGTCGTAACCTCCACAGGCATATCGTGGATGGCCAGATGGGACACCGAAAATCTGTTCGAGCATTGGGCTGCCATAGATGGCCCTGGGTGAAAATCCCTAAACACCCTCTTGGTTCCAGAGGATGCTCCAACGTCTAAACCGAGTGGGTAGATGAGCATTGAGTGTCGATTACCAGATGGCTGCGCTCTCCACTGTGTCGTGGTCGGTTGGAAGGGGGTGCGGCCTTGCCTGCCCGAGGGAGTAGGCATGGCTAGGCTGATTTTGACCAGCTCGATGAATGGGTCCGCTATCGGCGAGCCGGGTAGGTATTAGCAGATAATTGACAGGCGGATAGTGAGGTCTTTTCCACTTACCCAGTTGTGCGCTTGATTAGGGCGGCGGGTGGTGTTAAGTATAATAGACCCCGGTGATTTCCCCAGAGAGGAACCGTACTGATATGAGGACTAACATGGTATTATGACACCCCGTCACTGTTATGCATGTGGGGGGGCGCACGTGGGCGAACGCTGATGTGGGTGGGGCTGAGGCCTGGGCGAGCTACCACACTGGACGAGCTACCAGCAGTTGGCAGGCTACTGTGCTGACAGGCTAATGAGTAGGAGTTGCATACTCATTCATTCATCCATTCACTATCCACTCGGGCTGGTGGTGCGCAACTAATTGTTGTGTATCTTCGTTATGACAAGAATTTTGGTTAGGCGCGCGACTAATCTAAGATCAAGAGTTTACCACGTTGAGTCAGACTATCCAAATTTAGGTATGAGACTGGTTTGGATAGAGGTTCCTTATGGTGGACCCCGTAGCCTACGATACTATGTACTATCATCCCGACATCACACTCTAGCATGGTCATTCCATTAGCACCATATACTGCATATTCCATTACATCTTCGGCGTGTGACATTGTGGGTTGTTATGTTTCTGTATTCCTGTGACTTAGATGAGAGTGGTGATATTTGTTAGCTCTATCGAATTATGTATTACATTATATCCTTGTCATTCGACATTTGATTATCTATGACTCATCATTTGCATAGCTGTCCTATATTGCGTATTCCGATATTGATTAACTTATGGACTTGTTCATACTTCCGCTTATTCTGTTATCGCATGATTATAATCTTGTAAGTATTTCTGTTTACGCTGATAATTCCTGCTCTTATCAGTGTTTCTGCTTATTCAGTCATTGTATGGTTTATGGATTAATAGCTTTCCGGTATTGTATGATTATGATATTGTATTGAATACTTGACACTTATCTCGTGCACACACTTACACCACCCTCTAAGCTTTTTATAAGCTCATGCACGATAGATGCGTGCAGGTGATGTTAGGTTGCAGCAGCATTGAGTTTGGAGCGTGCAGCTGTTTTCTGGAGCTTTGATTTTGACACATATATTTCCCTTTCAGCATTGTATTTAAATGATTATATTAGTGGATATATGATGATGATGTTGCCTTTATGATTTAGGTAAACTTGTGGTTATGCTTATTACTAGTTAAATGTACAAAAAAAATCCTCCTTTTAGAATCCCAGGATCAAAAATCTGGCATATGAATGCTAGGAGCCGAGAATGGGGTACTACGGAGGCTGTCGGCATCGGATTCGGCGATCGAGATTCCTGTGAATCCGATTTTCAGGTTTGGGACGTGACAACAATGGGTAAGAGTCTGCCATGGATGCCGACCATCTTCCTCAGCCAAACGGCGCCGAGTTCAGTTCGAGTTGGGTCTGATTCATGCCAGCAACAGGGCTGGTTTAAGCTTGGATTAGAGTGTTGTTGGATCTCAACAGAGCAGAGTAGGGGGAGAATGATGAGAGGTGTAGGAAGAGTGCGGGAGGAGAAGCTGGTAGCTGTCGTCGTGCTGCATTACGCTGGTCCGACCCAGCAAAGCTCAAGGCCCAGGTAAGGCCAGTGCTCCACCTCTATTAGTACATTGGAAACAAAAATGGGAGATGATGGATCGCTGGTCGTGTCACGCCCCAAACTCGAAAACCGGGCTCACAAAATTCTCGATCGCCGAATTCGGTGCCGACAGCCTCCGTAGAACCCCATTCTCGGCTCCTAGTGCCCATTCGCCAGGTTCCGATCCTAGGATGCTACGAGGAGGATTTTCAACGTCAGTATGATTCGTAATAAGCATAACCAAAGGCATAACCCACAAAAAACAACCAAGAACTTCATTACATTTCCACTATGATAAAAAACTTTACAAGTACAATGAGCATAAAGGGAAATACAATGGTAAAGAACAAAAACTCCAATACGATCTGCAACGTGCTCCTGCATCAGCGCTGCTGCAACCAACGTCACCTGCACGCAACGGTCGTGCATAAGCTTATAGAAAGCTTAGAGGGTGGTGAAAGTGTGTGCGCAAGGTAGTAATATGATCATGCAATATCAGAGTGATATGGAATATGCAGATGGAACCATAATATCATGAGTCGTACCAAGGATATGCGATGCAAGACATGAATGGTATCGGCCATCCCAAGGCCATGCAATGTGCAATGCAACTCAAGCATACAGATCCTCATCTATGTCCACACATCAATACAGCTCAAATATGGAATATCACCGGGGTCTAGTACACTCTAAGCCAGATTGCCGCCACATCGCGCGCAATAAGGTAAGTGGAAGAGACCTCACTATCCGTCTGCCAATATCGGGCGTGACTCATAGATAACGGACCCATTCTTCGAGCTGGTCAAACTCAGCCTAGCATTACTCCCTACTCTCGGGCGGGTAAGGTCGCACCCCCTTCCAACCGACCACGACATAGTGGAGAGCATAGCTAACTGGTAATCGGAACTCAGCGCTCATCTACCCACTCGGTCTAGACGTTGGAGCAACCTCTTGGTACCATAAGGGTTTAGGGACTTTCACCCAGGGATATCTATAGCACCCCATGTAGAATAAGATTTCTGGTATCCAATCCTGTCAACCACAATACGTCTGTGGAGGCTACAGCCCTGATGTCGCTAGGGCGTACAACAACCATATTAAACAATGCAAAATGCATAAATCACACTATCCAATCATGCAACAAATCCTGTGCGTATCGTGCGCTCATGTCGGGCAGCACCGCCTAATTGGGAGCCCATAAACAACCTGCCTGAAGGCATATGCTATGATCAGTCAATTCTCATGTCAAGCATACATATGATGTGTATGATTATGAGTCATGAAACTATATTAAACATGTTATAATGAAATAAACTACCCTTACAATGCAGATAGGCCTGGACGGCCTATACACAATAAGTACGGGCCTAACAATGGGTCCTAAGGAGAGTCGTAATGTGGACATCCAACCAGCATTATACTCACAATGTGGACGTCAAACCAACATTGCTCCCGAGACATAGTCCGTAAAGAATATCCTTATATAAATCAGGTTGGGATCACACATTGCAATGGACCTTAGGTACATCCCATTGGGCCTTAAATATATCAAATGGGCCATATACTATGGGCCTTATATTCATTAAGTGGGCCACATCCATGGGCCGCACCAATGGGCCTTAAGTGCATTGCAATGGGTCATAACCCGTGGGCCTTAGAATGCATCAATGGTTTTCGACCCATGGGCCTTAAATATATCAAATGGGCCATATACTATGGGCCTTATATTCATTAAGTGGGCCACATCCATGGGCCTTAGAACACATTAAATGGATCCAATCCCATGGGCCTTGGGATATTTGAAATGGATCTAGTCCCATAGGCTTTAATTAAATCAAATGGGCCTAACCCATAGGCCTTTTGTAAATCAGATGGGCCTAACCATAGGCCTTAAATAAATCAAATGGGCCTAAACCCCTAGGCCTTATATCAATCAAATGGGCCCTATAATATGTTAAGGTGGGGTCCACTCGGACTATGGATCTGGCCCATTTTTTAGCTCAAACCATAAAATGAGCTTTTAAAATGGATGGACAGATTGGATACAACACCTGCATCAAGAGTGGGGGCCCACATGAAGGTCCACCATCATATATATTTTAAATAGTATAATATATATATACATTACATATAGTGTATATATACATTTAAAATATTATATAATATACACACACACACACACACACACACACACACACACACACAAACGCTGCACCCAGCGTGCAACAGGAAGGTGGGCCCCACCGTCCAGTGAGGACGGTGAGATAGAATACATAGATCACAGTGGGGTGCCACCGTCCACGGTCCGTGGACGGCATGAATACAATACATACATCACTGTGGGTCCCATGTGGGGCCAACCACAGTGTATATTTTCCATCCCAACCGCTCAAAGGGGTCACACGGACCTGGGTGAAGGAAAACCACAAATTTCATCTTGATCTAAAACTTCTGTGGACCCTAGGACGGTTTCAATGGTAGATGTTCATTCACACTGTTTTCTATGGTGTGGGCCACCCGAGCGTCGGATAGGCCTCATTTTTGGAGGGGGCCCACATCAGGGGGTGGCCCTCCATATGAACGGCGTAGATAAAACATATACATCATGGTGGGGCCCACGACAGCAGCCGTGGGTAGTTGGCTGGCCGCCCGCCCGCCTGCTGCAGCGCCTGCAGCGTCAGAGGCTTTGCCTCTTACAACTATTTAAAAAAAATATTAAAACCCCTATTTTTGGGGTTTTTCACATTTGGGGCCCACATCTAGCAGATCCACCCCATCCATTGGTTTCTACAGGCCATGACAAGTCCAATGAGTCCAGAGTTTGTGATTTTTGGACGTACAGAAACGTCAAAAAATTCCTCAATGGTAACCACTAACGTTCCCAATGTTATGGCCTGCCAGATGCTCAGATCAGGACCATCCTTCTACTCAATGGCTAAAATGCGGCCAGTAAGGGGATGGACGGCTTGGATTGTACCCCAACATCAAGGTGGGGCCTATGAGAGGACCACCGCAAAGCTTCATTCTCTTTTTCTTTTCTTTTTTTTTTTCTTCACAGGGACGTCCAGCGTCCCAGACGCTGGACGGTCTGGCTTTTTAAAAAATTACATTATGGTGGGCCCTGTTGAAGTGGGCCACCACAGATGAATATTGTGGGTGCAACATATAAGGTGGACCCCACTTGAAGAACACATGAACAAAATACCTCAAGGTGGGGTCCATTCAAGTGGGCCACACAAACCTATTACATAAAATAAAATAAAATAAAATAAAAAGGGAGAGAGACATGGAGAGTGGGACACGCTTTGTGATGGAGGGACCCCGATACTATGGGCCCTCCCTCGCAATGAAGCATACAATCAAATGGGTCCTAAAGCATGTGGGACCACCAAAATCTACAATCAACGGTGGAGATCATTTCCCCACCAATATGGATGGTCTAGATGACCTTTCTAAAGAAATAAACATCATGATGGGGTCCATGGAGAGTGGCCCCATCATGGAATGATCATGATGATCCTAGTGGGCCATCGGCCACATTTTAGGGTCCCAAGTGAGATCCACACCATGGATCGGTGGGCCTCATTGGCCCATCATAAAAATAAGAAAAAACTACCCTATAGAGGCACCCACCATCCGATCTTCTTGCTCCTAGGGGTTCCTTAGTACCTTAGCTTCAACTTCAATGGATGAGATGAGGAATGGAGGGTTAAGATGGGAGATGATGGGGTAGGAAAGGTGGGCCACACTTAGAATTTTTTTGGGAGTGCTTGGAGAGCTCTCATACATATGGAGCTTGAGATTTTTTTTGAGTTTGAAATAAGAAAGAGAAAGAGAGAGTTGTAAAGGGAGAGAGAGAGAGAGAGAGAGAGAGAGAGAGAGAGAGAGAGAGAGAGAGAGAGAGAGAGAGAGAGAGTGATGGATGGATGGAGTGATGGATGTGGTGCTGATGGGTGTGTAAGACCTTTTTAACTTTTGAGGCCTTTTGTGTAAGAGAGGTATGGGCATGGAAGACTTTTGTGGCCAGCTTGGGAAAAGGGGTGAAAGTGACATGTACTTGACATGTGATGGATTGATGGGATTGATGTGATTGATGTGACACATCGTAGAGATTCTCTTGGGTTTCACAACGCGCGGCGTTTTCCTCGCACCGAACGTTGGCCCACATCTCTTGACCAGGGTATCGCCTCGGCGCACGAGTCACGGCATTGGAACTGCGGCGACGGCGCGGTCGCTATGGTATTGGTCTTGGGTTGAGTTGACTCGGGTTGATGGCGAATGAATCAGGGTCGCGCGTGACTATCGGTTAAGGGTCGAAGGTTGCCAGAATTTGATCGATAAGACTGCGAAAGTCTATGGAATGGTACGGACTACGATACGGGTCCTACAGGTCGCCAGTGCTCTTTTCATCAGGTGGCTGGGTTCGTCCGTGGGACGTCCATCAAAAGTGCTGGGCCAAAACCAGCCCCACGGTGGGCCAAAATCAGATCTGGGCCGTAATCAGAGAAGGGCCCAGTTCAGCCACCAACTGTGGGCCGATGCTGGCCATACCAGCAGTTAAGCCAGTTCTAGGCCCCCCACTGTGAAGATGAATCCAGCCTAAGCCGTCCAACACATGACCTGGGCTCAAGCCTGTCAGCGGGCACTATCAGCCCGTTCTTTGGACTGGTGATGGGTAGTGGCTGATGGACCGAAATCAGCCTAGAGATGGGCCAAATTAGAACTAAAAATAACCTCCATCTAAGCCATGCTTTGGGACGAGATCATCCCATAACTTGGGCTGTGGTCTGGACTAAGCCCAGCCATGTTCTGGGCCGTGGAATGGGCCAAAACCCGCTATACATTGGGCCATGTTTGGAGCTGAAAATGCCCACCAGCTAGACTTTAAATCGGGCCTAGTCTATGGGTGGATTCCTGACTCGAATTGGGCTTCTTGTGGGGATGAGTAACTGGTGGGCCTGGTCGCCCTAATGCGGGCCCAAACTCCCTCATTAATGGACCCTTAAAAGCCCCACATAACTCCAATATGCAGTTAGATAAAAATTTATGACCACTCGAATAATACAAACCAAGACTATTAACATTAGAAAGTACTTATAATTTTTCTTATGGAATTAGTATAATTATTAGCATTAATCCATATTACCAATAGTAAATATTCTATTTTTATTACTTAAGAGATTATTAGTCATTATAAGAATGATGGATAATATTGGTGTATTTAAATACGGACTTTTGAGCCATCATTATTAATATGCCAACTAATATAAATTATAACACCAACATTAATAGTTATCTTATAATTATTAAGATTAAATTATAGCTAATACACCATCTAGGGTTCAAATCCTAGAATCTAAGTTTAGGACTAAAACCTAGGATGAAGGCCCTAATTCTATACTAAAACACTAAGAGAAAACCCTAGGCTATCATCTTAAAACCTAGGTAGAGTGTGGGACTTGGATTTAATTGTACATCCTGATTTATGATAGGATTTGATTTTAAGGGAGTGCACATTCCCTAGCAATGCTGATAGGCGATGCAAACTATAAGGTGATGATTTTTCCCCTTAAGCTTTCCATCTTCTTATTAGCTTAAGTTATAGTTTTTATTTAGATTTATAATTAATATTTCTCTTATAGTCACATATGTTAGCTGGTGGAGGTTGAATTGTTATATTGCCTGTTTAATGTTCATCCTGTATATTTGTACACGCTTGTGGATTATTTATGTATTTCTTATGGACTTTGAACTGGTACACCAGTGGGAAACCCCCACCTATATGTGTACACCCATACTTGGGATGTAACCCGACTGTTTGTGATAGTAATGGACCTTTGGCTTGGTGGTTATTGAACGGTGGTTTAAATTGACCATTGATGAGGGCCTACCATCCAGGGTTGTTGTGTCCAATGGTTTTCAAGGATGGTCTTTTAATCGCATAGTTTTGATACTCGCCTTATGAGGCCTATTTTGATAATTGCCCTATGTGGCTTGTTTGATATCGCCCTATGCGGCTTTGTTCTGGTATTTTTCCTATATGGGTTCGATGTTTTATATCATACAACCATATGATGGTAAGCCCTATATAATGTAATATGATTGGCCACTAGTCGACGGGTTTCCATTGAGCATCCTAAGATGGTAGTCTCATGAGCCGGGGATGGTGGTATGGGACCTATGCCCGAGCTGCCGGCCTATGCTGGGCCACATGCTCCCCGTAGTGACCTTGAGCTTATTTAAAACTGGCTGATTGTAACTGGACAAATAATGGTTTGGCTAATCATGCATACATAGCATAGACCAGTGTCTATCGTTAGACAGTCGTTAAGCCTCACTTAGTATACTTTCGCTGATGACTAGCCTCTGTCCGACTAGATATTTTTCTCAGGTCGTGATTCGCATTCTACAAGGTTGAACCTTGGGGCGTTGATTGCGTATTTGCATGGGCGTGAGCCCAAATTCTGCACGGATGAGCATCCTCGGGGCGTGACTGCATTCTCGCATCCATGCATCTAATAAGACTTGCATCATGTATTGTTTTGTGTGTTTTATTTTATAACTATGCTTACCTAATGCGGCGGTGTGTAATCTTGAGGGGAATTCACACTGAGTTGGTCACTCATCCATCAAATATACAACCGTACAGGTAGTACAGGTGGCTTTAGTGATATGTATGCTTAGACTTGATGAGGAACAGGGTACGATTGCTAGGGATGTATGACTGTCTTTTTCTGGAGGAGTTGTGTGATCTTGCGGCTTATATTTACATGCTTTCTACTATTCTCCATGTATTAAATTCTTGTCAATCTTGTATTTATTAAATTTAGAGACGTTAGTTTGTATAAGTTATTATGGGCAGCTTCTTGTATACTTGAATGATTATGAAATTTTTCTTTATGTCGATTTTTCCACACTACGCTCATTTGCTTACTCTGATAAAAGAAAAAAAAATGTATACTCGAATTTGACCATCCTTTAAGGTTAACACTTGAATTTTTGAGAAACAAGTCGTATACTCGGGTCCTAAAAAGTCGGGGCATTATATTATAGGGCCTCATTTGATGAGGCCGATTTGATATATTTGGGGCCCACTTGATAAGGCCTGATATGATGTATTTTGAGCCCACGTGATGTATATATTTTGTATCTAGGCTGCCCGTCTAGGGCTAGGCGCTGGTCAGATATAATGATAGTATTATATATATATATATATATATATATATATATATATATATATATATATATATATATATATATATATACATGTATATGTTGTGGGACCCATGTGGGGACCACATTGATGTATTTGTTTCATCCACACCGTCCAGCTGGACGTGCTTGGACAATGCCGAATAGTGTTTGGGAGGTGCTGCGGACCCCACCTCGATGTATGTTTCGTATCCACATTGTCCAGAGTGTTTGGACGGTGCTGGGCAATGTCTGTATGGTGTTGATTCACATGGGTAAAATTTGGACTATGTTAATTACCATTAGTGAGCATGTTCCCCCATAGAGTGATTGTGTACAGTGATGCACATGTTGCACCTATAACTATTGAAATGATTTTAGATGTAATCCTAGCTCTCATCGTGATCTACAAACCCTCCACCTTCTGGGGAGACCCATATCATAGTGGGACCCACCGTGATATATATGTTATATATTCACACCGTCCATTCATGTGACCCTCACGTGATGTACGTATTTAAGGCTCAGATGGTGAGGCCCAATGCGATGTATATATGGCCTATGTTCGAGGCCCAATATGATGTATACTCAATCCCGGTGTTGGGGCCCATTGGGATGTATCTGAGGCCCGTGTATTGTGGCCCACATGATGTATGTGAGACCCATGGGTTGCAGGCCATTGTGATGTATATTGAGGCCCATGATTATGGCCGTTCGAGGCCCATGGTTGTGGCCTGTTATGATATGTTAGAGGCCCATGGTTGAGGCCCATTAGGATGTGTTTATGGCCCATTTGGTAAGGCCCACTGAGATGTATTTTTGACCTATGGGTCGAGGCCCATTGTGACGTATTTTTGGCCCGTATGTCGTGGCCCATTGTGATATGTTTCCAGCCCAGTTATCAAGGCCCAACCTGATGTGTATAAGGCCCATTAGTGCGGCTCATTGATGCAGCCCACTTGTTGGATATGAGGCCCATTGGTACGACCCAATGATGTGACCCATCGTGGTGTGTATATTTGGCTAATGGTGCGGCCCAATGTATCGACCCACCGTGATGTGTAGGCCCACGTGCTGCATATGTAAGGCTCACCTGTGATGACTATTTGAGGCCACTTGTTGGATATTTGGGCCCACCTTATGTTTGACTCTATGTGGACCACTGCTTGGGAATAGTGTTGGTTAAATGTCCATATTTGGGTAATGATGGTTAAACGCCTACATGGTGACCTTCCCTTAGGCCTAGTTAGGCCCATTCTCATCGATATCGATTGTATAGGCCGATTCGTCGAAGCCGATTCTGATTGTCGAGGCCGAGTATCGAGGCCAGTTCTAAGTGTCGAATTCGATTGTTAAGGCCGATTTTGATTGCCAAGGCCTATTATTGAGACCTATATGATGTATATGCAACCCGTAGTTGAGGCCCATTGAGATGTGTATTCGGCCTATGTAATGTATATGCAGCCCGTGTTTAAGACCTAATGTGATGAGTAGGAGGTCTATGTGATGGGGCCCATTGTGATGTACTTGAGGTCCATGGGCAAGGTCCATTGTGATGTATTCATGGCCTATGGTCAAGGACCATTGTGATATGTAATAGGCCTATGAGCAGGGCCCACCTGCTGTGTATATGTGGCCTTGAGCAAGGCTCATTGTATTGTATATTAGGTCTTTATGTGGGGCCGTGGGCCCATTATATGTTTGAATCTATGTGGGCCATTCCTTAGGGACAATATTGGTTAAATGTTCACATTGTCGAGGCCGACCATGGATACTGATTATGAGTATGTGATAGCATAACATCATAATACATGCTCATACGCATCATCTGCATGTTTGTTATGAGATGTGATTGACTATTGCATATGTCATTGGGCAGGACAATATGAGACTCCTTGGTAGACGGAGGTCATATCATATGAGCGTATGACATGTGCAAGATTGATGCATGATTGGATTGTATGATTCATGCATCTTACATAGTGTTGTGATTACTATATGCTCTAGCGACATTAGGGTCGTAGCCTCCACAAGCACGTCGTGGATGGCCAGACGGGACACCTGAAATTTATTCTAGCATTAGGCTACCATAGATGACCCTGAGTGAAAATTCCTAAACCCTCTTGGTACCAGAGGACGCCCCAACGTCGAGACCGAGTAGATACATGAACGCCCGAGTGCCGAATACTAGGAGGCCGCCTCTCCCACTGTGTCGTGGTCGGTTGGGAGGGGGTGTGCCTCTCGAGGATAGGGGGCATAGCTAGGCTGAGTTTGACCATCTCGTGAATGGGTTCGCTATCGACGTACCGAATAGGTATTGGCAGACTATTGGTCAGAAAGATAGTGAGGTTTCTTACGCTCACTTGGACTGTGCTGATGGGAGAAGGACAGTGCCATTTGGAGTGTACTAAACCCTAGTGATGATCCCAGAGAGGAACCGCACAGATATGTGGACTTATCGAGTAGGAGTTGCATGCTCATTCATTCATTCACTATCCACTCGGGCTGGTAGTGTGCAACTAATTGTTGTGTACCTTCGTTATGACAAGGATTTCAGTTGGGCATACGACTAATCTGAGATCAGGAGTTTATCATGTTGAGTTTGATTATCCAAATTTAGGTATGAGATTGGTTTAGATAGAAGTCCCTTGTGGAGGACCCCGTAGCCTGTGATACATCCCGACTTCACATTCCAGCATGGTCATTTCATTCGCATCTCATATTGCATTACATCCGTAGGCATATGAAATTTTGGGTTGCTATGTTTCTGCACTTATATTGCTTAGATAGACTTAGCAGGATTTATATATTGCATTGCATCCTTGACATCTGATATTTGGCTTTTTATGACTCCTTATTACATTCTGATATTGATTGACTTATGGACCTGTCCATACTTCCACTCACTCTGTTATCATATGATTTATGATCTTGTCAGTATTTTTGTTTACTCTGATAATTCCTGCTCTTGTCAGTATTTCTACTTATTCCAATAATGTATGATTTATGGATTACCAGTAATTTAGGTATTGTATGATGATGACATTATATTGAATACTTGACACTTACATTGTGCACACACTTACACCACCCTTTAAGCTTTCTATAAGCTTATGTATGATAGATGCGTACAAGTGATGTTAGGTTGCAGCAATGCTGAGCTTGGAGCGTGCAGTGATCTTCTGGAGCTTGATTTTCTATTTATGTATTTTTCTTTCAGTATTGTACTCAAATGATTATATTAGTGGATATGTGATGACGATGTTACCTTTGTGAATTGGGTAATCTTGTGGTTATGCTTATTACGAGTTAAATGTACATTGAGAAAGAAAAAAAAAATTTCTCCTTGTAGGATCTCAGGATCAGAATCTAACATATGAATGCTAGGAACCGATAATGGGGTACTAAGGAGGCTTTCGGCACCGGATTCGGCGATTGGGATTCCTGTGAATCCGATTTCCAGGTTTGGGGCGTGACAATAATATTAAAATAGTGACACCAAAATTATTACTAGGTCTGTTCACTTTTTAAAGCTCATATATGACTAATGTTTTACGTGTTTATAAGGCACAAGTGTAAGTAGACCTTTGAAGGGGTATTTTTGAGATTTTTCTTATGTAATGGTGGCTTTTAGGATTATTTACAATGGGGTTAAGAGAGAGTTACGATTTTTAGTTATTTTCAGAGTGCTTTTTCAAAGCCTCCAAGAGAGAAAGCTAAGGTTTTAGATGTAAGTTCTCTTCATCCATATAATCTTCTCTAAATAGTAAATTAGTCGTTGCTTTGTGTTGTGGTTTTCCACGTAAAAATCAGGTGTTCTTAGTGTGTTTGCTTAGATTTTTATTCTTTTATTTGTTTCAAACCAAATTAAGTTGCTTCCACAAGGCCGGATCTCCAACAAGTGGTATCAGAATGACGTTAGTTTGTTAGTTTAAATTTGAGATATGATGTCAAGAGCACCGAATGTAAATTTAATGACAGAAAAATTAATGGATAAAAAAATTTTTGAACTATGGAGATTAAATGTGAAAGCCCTCCTAATTCAGCAAGGGTTGCAGTATCCATTTATTGGGAAAACGCATCATTCGAAATCTATGAAGAAAGAAGATCGTGATGAACTTGATCAAATGATAATTAAGACGATTTAATTACGCTTGCCCAATGAAGTCCATTACAATGTCATAGATGAGACGACTCTTGTAATTTTATGGGTGAATTTGGATAATATTTTGTAATGCCTCGAAAATCGGGGGTCGAGCAAAGCTCAACTCTTGAGTTCCAATGCATCACTTATGCAACATAGATAATAATTATTAAATATTATCTATATTAGTGCATTAAACATGAGTGAGATTAATCTAAAATAACATATCATACTCTACGTGTAATTAAATTAAGCGAGCAGAAGACTTAAGTACGTTAATTATAACATGAAAATGTTTCACCATTCAGAGTATGAGCCTGTTCCAGGATGAATATATACAAGTGTTTGTTCCAAAATTTACAAAATATGAAAAACATAACTATCCAACTAATCCATGTAACTCTGTAATCCCCTCGAATCAGAACAAGGTCTACAGAGACCCGCCTGATAGTTAAATATAAGAGAATTCCTCCCCTCATCCATGAAGTCCATTTCAGCTGCATAGGCTCCATCATCACCTGCATCTACCACAGAGTCTGGTTGGTGTTTTAAAATATCATCCCAGAGTGAGAGTAAGTGATCAACTCAGTGGTACTATAAGGTAAAGGTTAACATATTATCAATTCAGTCAAGCAGTAATGATAAAGCAGTACAACAATCATATCATAAGTACTCTTGTTAATATAGGAATGGTATGTTGTAATGATGTATGCATTTGCCTACACTCCCTCAGCGACATTATCTCACGATCGTGCATGGCAAACTCCCTAAATGTGCGCTTCCTCACAAAAGCACATACAATGTAGTGCATGGTCATGTTAACCAAGTAATTTATTAAGCTATTTATACAGCAAATTAGAGAAGCTAAGGTACCTCCCTTTATATCATTACCCCAAACAAGGATTCATCTAGGATCGTCAGTCCTAGTTAATTAAATACGATGGACAAATTGTAGGGCATTACTCCTGATCAAAGCAGTGGATAGGTAAGTTCACGAGTTTACACTCGAGGTCACAACGGAGAGGCTCGTCACCTCAGCGTAGGCCTAATTTATACTTGAGGTCACTATAGAAAAGCTCATCACCTCATCATAGGCCGACAGCTCGAATATAGTGTCTTATACCACCGTATTCGACACACAAGTTTGGGTTACTCATTGGTCACTACAGGGGGGCTCATCACCCAAGCGTAAGCCAACGGCTTAACCACGGTGTCCTATACCACTATGCCCGGGTCATGAGTCTTAGGGGATCATGGTACCATGATTGAAATGGGTTTACATTGGTAAGTGATACTTTAAATTCAAGCAGTAGCATCCATACATGGTAAACACACAATAGGCCAATTGGGTTATTTAACAAGTGTGAATGGTATGAGCACATGTTGAATTAATCGACATGAAGTGTGTAAGCACTCCGCATTGCCTAACCACTGTCGACAATTAGTGTACGGCTAGGATTCATCGAACGTATCTAATGTGGCGAAACTAGTTCGGCCACTCAAACGAAAACCATTTTCGATTGCCTAGACTAGGTGGTAGTCCCAAACGCGCTCAAATGTAATACGGAATCACACATGTTACTTATATCATTATTTAACAAAAAATACAAACATAAATCTCATTTGAGCATTTTATTAAACACATTCGACAAGTTGACATACATATACATTTCATCAATAAATCATATAGTGAAAATTTGCATTACATGAAGAAAATTATTCATATGACTAAGAAAACTAAGAATCCTGTCTTAATACACTTAATAAGTACAATCCATCAACAAAATCTCATTCAGACATTTTAACAAACACTTAGACTACACATTTTCAAATATATAGGCTAGAATTGTTATGAACAGAATTGTAGCAATTCATTTCACAACATCGGTTATAAGGTATATAACATACATGTATCTAAGATTAGAACTTACTTTAAACACAAACCAGGATTTCACATTCATTTAAACATTTCAACAAACGTATAGAATGCGTTTTATATTCACATATTTCACACATGTATGGTTTATCAAAAACGTCATAACTAATATCATATGGCAACAATCAAGTCAAGCATAAATTATTGCTGACATTGAAAGCCATGAAAACCATAACATAAACGTTTATAGTTCGCACATTTCATCGATACGCCCGTTACAAACTCAGTTCGTACACTACATTCCCATCTACAACACAATGGCTACCTAAATCATGAAATAAGTTAGTTATTTCGTCAATTCCTCTATTTGGATTCCTAAAACAAGGTTAGGGTTAGCATTTCTTACCCAAGTCGAAGCTAGAATAGATGGTGTAGTGATGGGGTGGTGGAGATTCGGTACATGGAGTAGTTGGAATGAATCTCAGCAACAATCTCTTTATCTCACTCTCTTTTCCTCACTCTTTCCTCCTCTTTTCTCTCTTCTCTCTCCTAGAGTTAGGGAAATTCGTATGGAATGAGAGATGAGTGGTTTAAGGTCCTTAAATAGGCCTAGAACTAGTCCAAATGGCCCCAGGGCCATGGTATACTTAGGGCATAGTCAAAAGGTGTCCGTTTCAGGCAAACAGGAGTCATATGGAGGTCCATTACCTGTCAATGTTATAGCGTAAGTTCTCTAACCATGGATCTAAGCCAGGATATAATTTCAGTTTGATCAGATTCGTGGATCGACTACGAAGGACCCATATTAGTTCAACAGTCATCGTCACTCGATCCAAGCCACAAGCATACTAACATATGCAGGAAAATTTCCCTAATCCATAGGTAAAGTTTGGTAAAAAACTGATGGTCTGAAACCTTCAATTTTTCCTATAAGTGAATGATCCAATTTTCTTAAGTTTGAGTTCATTTCTCAAAGATATTTACGTTTCTCACACACTTCGCTCCAAGCTCAAGTTGTGCGTTTCTAGATACTATTTGGGATCGATCTCCGCAATGGTTGTCAAGCCCAATAAGGTGGTCATAACCTTATAGTTTTGCAGTAATCGAACTTTCGACGCACAGTCCAGGTCCTATACGGGGTTTCAATGTGCTCCTGAGATCAACTAGGTTTTGAGATTGTTCCTAGGTTTCTAGGTAACGTTGAGTTAGCGATTTTAATGGTTTTGGGTCTTTCAGTTCATATAGATAGTGGTCCAAGCTAATTCCACTGATTATTTAGTTTAGTACTTAATTAATTTTTATTTAATTTCTACAGAATTCGATCCTTAGTCATTTCTACTTGAGGTGGTACTCAGGTCTTTGTATGGATTTTTCCAAGACGTTACAATCTACCCCCTTAAAGAAAAATTTTATCCTAAAAATTAATACCTTTTCATACTCCTCAAGAATTTTGAGGGTAGTTCTTACGGACTTCGGCTTTTGTTTCCCAAGTAGCTTCTTCTTCAGTGTGTTAATTCCACAATACTTTCACAAGCGAGATCACTTTACTACGTAACACCTGTTCCTTCCTATTCAGAATCCGTGTTGGTCATAGTATATAAGTAATATCTTCACTCAACTGTACCTGCTCCTACTTAATAATGTGAGTGAGATCAGGAACATATTTCTTTAGCATCGATGTGTGAAATACGTTGCGCACGTCGGTGAGTGGTGCGGATAAAGCAAGACAGTATGCCACCACACCCACTCAGTCTAGAATCTGGAATGGGCCAATGAACCTCAGCGTGAGTTTCCTTTTCTTGTCAAAGCAAAGGACTCCCTTCATGGAGGAAACCTTAAGAAACACGTGGTCCCCAACCTTAAATTCTAGTTGTTGTCGTTTGGTATTGGCATGGCCCTTCTATCTGCTTTGTGCTGCAAGAAGTCGACGCCTGATAATGTCCATCTTCTGTGAGGTCGCCTGTACTAAATCTAGGCCAATCAGGCTTTTCTCGCCAACTTCTGCCCAATAATGGGGTGCTCGACATGGACGCCCATACAATGCTTCGTAGGAGTCATGCCAATGCTCGCTTGGAAACTGTTGTTATAAGAGAACTCAGCATACGAAAGACAGTCATCCCAACTGTCCTTAAAATTGAGCACATGCCTGCAACATATCTTCTAACACCTGATTTAACCATTCCGTCTGTCCATCAGTTTGTGGGTGGAATGCGGTACTGAACTTCAATTTTACCTACATTACTTCCTAGATTCGAGTCCAGAAGATAGACGTGAATCGTGTGTCTTGATCCAACACAATATCCATAGGCACTCTATGCAGCCGTACAATCTCCTTGATGTATAGCTTGGCTAAATCATCTGCGAAGTTTGAAACTATGATAGAGAGAAAATGAGCCGATTTCGTCAATTGGTCCACAATCACCCAAATGGAGTCGTGTTCCTTCCTCATCTTTGGTAACCCAAAAATAAAATCCATAGATATGAAGTTCCACTTCCATTCAGCTATGGGCATGGACTGAAGCAATTAAGAAGGTCGGCGATGTTTGGCCTTGACCTGCTAGCACGTGAGACAACGGGACACATAATCTGCTATGTGGGCATTCATTTTGTCCCATCAGTATGAATGCTTCATATCTCGATACATCTTTGTACTGTCAGGATGCATCGCTATCTTCGAATTGTGAGCAGCTTCAAGAACTTCCTTTCTTAAGTTATGAAGATTTGGACGCATAGACGGCCATGATAACGTAAACCCGCATCCGAACTGACTCTCCACTCAAAGTCTTCGTTGTCAGTTTCTTGCTCCCTCATTTTCACTAACAGTTCATCCTCTTTCTGTGCTGCAATGATTTGGTCATCAATAATGGCTGCACATGGATGTGTGCGATGCTCTCGAATGGCTCTTCTGCTGTAAACTTCTGTTCGAAGTCTCACACAAATTCTACCATGTTTCATTCTTCAATCATTAATGGAGCCACAAATTCTATTATCTTCTTGCGGCTCAACTCATTTTTCACAAGGTTATCCTTACCAGGATGGTAGGAGACCTCAAACTTGAAGTCTTTCAAGGTTTCTATCCATCGTCGCTGCCTCATATTTAGGTCCCTCTGCGTGAATATGTACTTGAGGCTCTTGTGGTCGTAAAAGAGCTCGAACTCTTCTCCGTAGAGGTAATGTCTCCAGAACTTTAATGCGAAGATAATTGCTACCAATTCCAGGTCGTCCATAGGGTAGTTTTATTCGTGCTTCCTCAACTGCAGTGAGGCATAGGCAATCACCCTATCCTTCTGCATAAAAATGCATCCCAAACCAACATGAGATGCATCGGTGTATATCATATACCTGATCCCTTGCTCTGATAATACTAGCATAGGTGAGGACGTCAACTTGTCCTTTAATTCCTGAAAGGCTACTTCTGCCTTCTTATTCCGGGAAAACTTAAGATCCTTTTGAGTAAGGTGAGACAACGGTCTAGATATCATGGAAAAATCTTTAATGAATTGGCGATAGTAGCCAGCAAGTCCTAGAAAACTTCTCACTTCTGTAACCAAACCGAGCTGCTCCCAGTCCTGAACTGCGGTCACCTTAGCAAGGTCCACAGTGATACTTTCGTGGATACCACATGTCCCAGGAACTTGACTTCTTCCTTCCAAAAGTGACATTTCTTATACTAAGAAAATAATTGGTTCTTCCTAAGAGTATCGAAGACTACTCGCAGGTGTTCTTTGTGATCCTTTCGACTCTTGAAGTATATCAAAATGTCATCTATAAATACGATGATGAACCAGTATAGGTACAGCTGAAACACCCGGTTGATGAGGTCCATGAACACTACCGGTGCATTTGTGAGTCCAAACGACATCATCAGAAATTCTTAGTGCCCAAAACTGGTTCTGGATGTCGTTTTCTACATGTCTTCATCCATAACACGCAACTGATGGTATCCAGACTGTAAGTTAATCTTTGAGAAATACTGTGCCCCTTTTAACTGGTTAAACAGATCATCTATCCTAGACAAAGAATACTTGTTGTTGATTATTACTTTGTTCAACCTACGATAATCAATACACAATCGCAGCAATTTGTTCTTCTTCTTAACAAACAAAACAGGTGCTCTCTAAGGAGATATGCTAGGCCGTATGAAACCTGAATCCAACAAATCATCATTCTGTCTCCTCAATTCCTCCATTTCACATGGAGGCATGCGATATGTAGGTAAGAAAATGGGTGTCGCACTAGGCACAAGGTCAATAGTAAAGTCGATCTCACGCCGAGGAGGTAGTCCAGGTATCATTTTGAACATATCTGTGAACTCTTGGACTACGGGGGTATTCCTAAGTGTCAGACCATTAACATTTCCTAGCAAGGCAGCATAACAACTAATGCGATATTACGAACTGACCTGAACTGGAAAAGTAAAGATCCTGCCCTCAGGTCCATGGGTTGTCAACAATCTGGTATTGCAGTTGATCTCTACCTTTATTTCGATGAGCCAATCCATACCAAGAATGACATCATAATTATATAGTGGGGCCATAATCAGGTCAATGAGCACTATTCTGCTTCCTAAGTTTATTGAGTAACCCTTACAAGTCTTGGTAGAGTCTGAGAATGTCCCAATGGCGGTAAGGAGTCTCTCCCCAATAATAAGAGTATTTCCAACCCTAGTCATTTGACTGCTTCGCATGATATTATCGAAATAGTGGACCCAGTGTCCACCAATAGGAAGACTGGTGTACCTTAGATGTGTTGTGACTTCGAAAGCCAATGGTACTGCAGTTGCTAACTCGGATGCTTTAGCTGCAAGCGCATGCACACACACTTGTTGAGAACGATTCGGCTGCGCTGCCATAGGTCATTTAGGCAGCCTACTTTGAGGTACATTTGGTCTGTAAAAAGGTTATGCTGGTGGTACTAATTGTAGAGGTGGAGCTGAGATGGCTTGAGGAAATTGACGGCTGATCTTCTGAGGTGGCGTAAAGTCATTATCCCTCATCTTGGTAAAGCAATAAGTATCTGTATGGCCCATCCTCTTACAATAGGTGCATCAAAAATCCAATCGTCTCGGCTAGGTCAGTGGAGCAGTAAGCCTAGGTGAATCGGCACATGACCTCTTACCGAAGAACGATCGGTTTAGCAAGTCCGGTCGAGGCCTTGGGCCATGGGCACATGCATACGGGACAATCTGTCCCCATCCTACTCAGCTCACAGGGACATGTTCACTAGCTCAGTATAATTGGGAATGCTAGCACAACATATCTTTGTGTGGTTCTTAGGCCGCAGACCCTCTGAAAATTATCGCATCTTCATCGGCTCATCTGTTAGTATCAAGGAAGCATATCTGGCTAGCTCTGTGAATCTGTTCTCATATTTCATCAATATAGACATTTATCCTTGTGGGAGGCGAAGGAACTCACCCTCCTTTTCAT
The DNA here is from genome assembly GCA_037074715.1 of Magnolia kwangsiensis. Lineage (NCBI taxonomy): Eukaryota > Viridiplantae > Streptophyta > Magnoliopsida > Magnoliales > Magnoliaceae > Magnolia > Magnolia kwangsiensis. The sequence goes on from CM073578.1 coordinate 81,084,225, forward strand.
TATGGTGAGGGAAAAGTATTTCTAATGAAAGTGGGTCTTAAATGCATCCCACGTTCATACGTATCCAAGGGCAACTATTCGTAGGACGTTGTCCCACCAGAGACTGGCCTCCTTCTCGAAACCAACTCTACCTGCTCTACCTCACTGTAGTGTAACGGCTTCAGTATCTTAAAGATGTGGTCGAGCCAATAGTCGCCCTCCTCGGGCCTATGAGTGCCTGCAAAGGTGGGAGGTTGGAAACACTGAAAGCATTCTAATAAACCGCAGACATTCATATTCCCAATAGGCTGCACAGGTGGTGCAGGCGGGACCATATTCATGCTCTGGGTAAGGGCCCCCGTGAACGTGGTCCAAACTTGCTGTTATTGCATTAGGAGCATCATCTTCTCCAACCTATCAGGAGGAGTAGCCGCCTGAGGCATGTGTGGTGTCGAGGTAGATGCACGGTTCTATTCTGGAACAGGTGGTGCACTAGGTGTTGCCCCATTGGTGGGGTCAGTGGCTGGATGAAAATTCAGCATGGTGTCACTATTAAGGCCCAAACTAGGGTCCATGTGACTATCGCTTTGGGGAGGTGCCCCGTCAAACGATCTGCCAAGTGCAAGACGTGCAGTGCTGTGAGTGATCTTAGGTGGCATTCCCTATATATAACATAGGGTGCAAAACATGTAAGATTTCATATGACAACATTCAAATTTTCCCAGCATTCTACACATTCCAAATCAAAAGAAGCTTCATGCATTTCATTTAACCAAAATTTTCACCATACATGAGATGTAGTCTTACATGGATCATCATAGAAGATGCATGCGAGCTAACCTAACAAAGCTTTAAAACTAAGTACTAATATCCTACTTACCCAACAAGGGCTATTACATAGAAAGAAAGGAACAAAACAGCCCAAAAGATGACCACAATATATGACTAGTTGTCCGACTCTAGTGAAGGCGGAGGTGCACCCTTATCCTGTACACAGCACAGGAGAGCCTTCAAGGTGCGAGACATCTTTTGAAATTTCTGTTTCATATAATCCTGATTCTCTTCAAGCTTTTGGTTTAGCTTGGCCTGGGTCTCCTTGACCTCCTGTCTCATGGCGGCCTAGTTCTCTTCAATCTGAGCCATGTGGGCTTCTAAGGCGGCCCGATCGTGGCGGTGCTCAGGTGTGTAAGTGCAGTGGTTGAAAGTCCCTTTGTGTTGTCAAAATTATGGTGCCAAAAACACAGCTTGTACTTTGTGAAATTACATACATGTTCGAGACACAGTATGGATGAAGCGTGTATGGATGAAGTGAGTCACAATGTATGGATGTTGACTACATCAGTGAAGCACAATGCTCAACTTAGGATATGTCCAGCCATGACATTGTCTCGCAAGATCGACTTTGAAAGATAAGACAAGTTTATAAGTCAAGACTCGAGAATGTTCAACTTAATTCACAAGTTACAAGTCAAGATTCAAGATTGCGTAATTGAAGATTTTAAGGACAAGCTATATCAAGTTTTCAAGTCTCATTTTCTTTAAAGGTTACATACTTAAGAGTTCAATGTCCTTACTTCACTATTAAGGTATGTTTGACCATAGGTTGACTTTTAGAGTAGGTCATTTCAGATACATAATGTAAATATTTTATATTTGAGAATTTGGTCTATTTTAAGACTAGTCCTGGACCTTGCTCAACTAGTCCTAGCACTGCTTCAACCCGTCTAAGGTTTTCCTAGACTAGTCGTAAGTTTGTTGTAAAAATTCAGAATTTTTTGTTAAGCTTTGACTAGTGCTGGGGTCTGTTCAACCCGTCGTATGAACAGTGTCGACTGCTCCTTCGACCAATCGTGAACCTTCGACTCAAACTATAGTGTTGAATTTCGCTTGGCTTCGATTAGTCGTGAGAAACCTATGACTAATCGAAGGTGACCTTCGACCAGTCGTACACTACCTACGACCAGTAGTGAAACTGCCTTATCTTATCGCGCTCAAATTTTTAAATATCCAATGGTCCTACGACCAATCATAGCGACCTCTAGACCAGTTGAAGATGTAATTTGCTGACCTATAAATAGAGCACGAATCTCAGAATATTGGATACAACTCAAGCAATTTTAATCCAGCCTTCTGAGAGATAAGTCTGTGCTCCATTTAAGGTAAGTGTGCATATTTAATATTCTCTTTCTTTAGCTTTTTAAATTGATTTCATTTCTTGTATTCCAATCTGATCTGAAAAGAGGAAGTTTTATTTTCCTTTTTCTGGAATAAAAAAAATTAAAGCTAGCCCAATTGGTTTAATTTAAAATCAATTAGAACTTAGAACCATTATAAAGTGAGTATTGTACATTGAACTTTGACATTCGAACCTCTACTTCGACTTGATTTTTACGGGTTGCTACAACAAAGGAGAAATTCAGATATTTTACATTTTGTGTAATTTAGTTTATTTGGTTTTCTTTTGAGATTTTCCAGAAAAATCTCATTTTGTTGGTTATCCGAGGAAGCCAACAAAACTCAGAAGTTGGGTTTTTTTTTTATAATTGTGTAAGCCCACAGAAAAAGACACAATTGTGAAGGTTTTAGGTGAACCTGGAAAACCTATGTTGATAGTGAACGCTAATATCCACTGTGTGAGGATATTAGGAGTGGAGTACATGTGTGGCTGTTTATTAACAGTTGGTGTAAACACAGGCGAACCACTATAATCCATTGTGTTTTGTGGTTGTGTGGTTTATTTTTCTATCTTTGATTATTCATTTGTGGGATATATATGTGGATGTAAAGTTGTAATTTTTTATTTTCAAGCGCTATGGGGAATGTTGTAATAATTTAGGATTTGTATTCCTGCTTTATTTTCTTTATTCCTCTTCAGTTTGGGATATTGATATTAATTGTTCTAGTAAGGTTGTCCTACCATAAATCCTATTTTTATGATGTAGGGTTGTCCTTAGAACATAATTTGTATCAGCCTCTCAAGACTTGAATTGAGGTTGCATTTCATATTGCATTGAGGATTGTGATCTCTTATTTATTTTGGCTATCTTTTTCTTTAATTCCGCTGTAACACCCCCCCCCTCTAGGACATATAGATTGGCCATTTTAAGTGGTATCAGAGCATAATAGCTCTCTTTTTATTTATTTGGATTCAATTCCTGAGCTACTTGATCGAAGCTATATTCGAGATGTCAAATTTTGATAGCCTTTCAGTCACTAGGCATCCACCTTTCGATGGCACCAATTATGCCTATTGAAAATCCAGGATGAGGATCTTCCTCAAATCCATGGATGAAAGTGTGTGGCTAGCCATAGTGAATGAATGGATCCCCCTACCACGGAAGTAACCAAGATTGATGGTTCAAAATCTATGAGAATTACACCATATTTTTCTTGGACCACACTTCAGAAAAATAAGATAGTACAAATGCTAAAGCACTAAATGCAATTACTTGTGAACTATCATCGGTTGAATTCAAAAGAATTATATTCTATGATTCTAGAAAACAAGCTTGGGATTATTGGAAATGACACATGAGGGTACTTCAATTGTTAAGAAATCTAAGATACAAATCCTCATAACTAAATTTGAGGAAATAGGTATGGAAGAAAATGAAATGCTCATGGACTTCTATACCAGATTGAATGACATTGTAAACTCTATGTGGGGTCTAGGTGATAAAATCCCTGAAAGCAAAATATGTGCTAAAATACTACGCTCACTTCCGGAACGGTTCAATTCAAAAGTAACCGCAATCCAGGAACTTTATGATACGGATAATATGAGGGTTGTGGAATTAGTTGGCTCATTACAGACTTATGAGTTAACTTTTAAAGCTCCAAAAGGTAAATCTATTGCCTTAAAAACTTCTAAAAATGGTTTTCAAGAAAATGATTTAAACTCTGATTTAGAAAACTCTGAAGATGATATTTAAACTTCCAAAAGTTTTATAAGATTTTTAAAAGTAAAAAAAGGGTTGATTTTCAAAAGGCAAATGATAAAAAGAAACCTAAACTTAAATCAAGAAAATCATTAAAAGACAGTCAGTGTTACAACTGCCATGAATATGAGCATTTGGCTAACAAGTGTCTTAAAAAGGACAAACCCAAGAAGAAGGTATGTTGGCTACTTGGGATGAGTCCTCTGATTCTGAAGCCTCCTCTGAATCAAAAGATTCTGAAACCGAGTCGGGCAATGATGTTAAGGCCCTTATAACTCTAGCTAAATTCACTTTGTCAGATAATGATGACTCGACTAGTGAAGAAAATCTGAATAGTGAATGTGAAAATGAAGATGATATTCAAGATGCATATAATGCCCTATACATGGAAAGTTATAAAATTGCTGTGAAATTGAAACTTCCAAAAGAAAAATTTTCTAAACTTAAAGAAATTTATGAATCTCTTATTTTAGAAAAGTCTCACATTTCATGCTGTTTTGAAATGACAAAATGTGATTTGGATTTTAAAACCTTCCTAATTTAAAATCTTAAATCTGAAAACGAACAACTAATACATGAAGTCTCTTCACTCTTGAGTTTAAAGGAAACCTGGAAATATGCCCAAGGTGATCATAAATTAGAAAAACTCTTATCCAAATCGAGAAAATGTGGTGATCGATCTGGTCTGGGCTATGATAAGAGTGTTCCTCCTAAACCGAAGAATACTCCTCCCAAGTTTGTAAAGGGAGAGACCTTAAACTCAAAAAGGAAAGATCAAACATTTTTTAAAAACTCTAAATCTTTTTAAAAACCTAAAAACCATATCAACTATAAAAAATAAAACAACAGTCCTTTGGCTGAAAAGATAGTTGATTTACCTAAAGAGCTTCTAAAGTCTAACTCAGTAAGTCATACTTATAACTCTTACAAACGAAAGAAGACCAAGTATCCACCTAAACCCAAAACGGTTATGAAATGGGTTCCAAAGGGTACCTACTTGGTTGCCCACACAACTTTCAAAACTACAAGCCATTCAAAGTGGTACCTAGATAATGGATGCTCAAGGCATATGATTAGTGTTAAAGGTTTATTCACCAATCTTAAAGATATGACTAATGGTTCAGTTACTTTTGGTGTTGGCAGTAACTGCAAGATTATGGGCCAAGGTACGGTTCAACTTTATAACCTTCCTTTGTTCATAAATGTCTTATATGTTGAAGGATTAAAAAATAACTTGCTAAGCATATCTCAAATATGTGACAATAACTACAGTGTAAAGTTTTCCAATCAAAGTTGTGAGATTCTAAACAAAAAGGGTTTAGTAATACTAATTGGATATAGAACGTCTGAAAACTGCTATATTGTTAGCGAATCCAGCTCATCTAATCAATCATGTTACATGGTCCATACAAACGAGACTAATTTGTAGCAGAAACGTCTTGGACATGTACACTACCGAAATCTATATAGATTGAGCAAACGAAAACTTATAAGAGGTCTACCCAAACTACAAAAAATAGATAAAATATGTGACAAATACCAGATTGGCAAACAAATAAGGAACTCATACAAAAAGGTGAATTTCAATGCCACATCAAGACCACTCGAGCTTCTCCATAGGGATCTTATAGGACTTACCAAGACGGAGAGTCGAGGTGACAAAAGATATATCCTGGTAATTGTAGATGATTTTACTAGATATAATTGAGTAGTCTTCTTAAGGGACAAATCTGAAACCCTTGAAGAAGTAAGAAAAGTTCTCAAAAGGATTCAAACTAAAAAAAAGGTTCTCAAATCCGTAAGATTCATAGTGATCATGGATCCGAATTTGAGAATAGCAGTTTTGAGAATTTCTGTAGCGATCAGGGAATATTAAATGAATTCTCAACTCCCAAAACTTTATAAAAAAATGGTATAGTTGAAAGGAAAAATAGAGTGCTTCAAGAAATGGCTAATGTCATGTTGAATAGCATGAAGCTCTCTAAGAATCTTTGGGCTGAAGCAGTCAATACAGCTTGTTATATCATTAACCGGGTTTACACTAATAAAGGTAATAATAAAATGACTTACGAAATGTGGCTCAATAAAAGCCTACTGTAAAATACTTTCGAGTTTTTGGCAGCAAGTGCTATATTTTATGAGATCGTGTAAATTTAGGAAAGTTTGATACAAAGAGTGATGAAGGGATCTTTCTAGGATATTCTTTAAACAGTCGAGCTTATAAGGTTCTGAACGAAAGGACCAATGTAATTTAAGAGTCCATCAATGTGGTCATTGATGATCACTTAAACACACTAGTCTCAAGTCCAGATAATGATGAAGTTCTTGTAATTGATAAACCTGATACTTCATCTAATCAGAATAATAATGAACTAAGGACTGTTAAAGATCATCTAACCACACAGATTCTTGGAAACCCTTTCACTGGTGTTCGTACCTGTAAACAACTTGAGGATATATGTAATTATGTATATTTTACATCCCAGATAGAACCATCTAACGTAAAAGAAGCTCTTGCTGATGAAAACTGGATTGTTGCGATGCAAGAAAAACTTAACCAATTTGTGAGAAATGATGTTTGGTATCTCGTACCTAGACTTAAAGATAAACACATCATTGGAACCAAATGGATTTTTAAAAATAAGTTTGACGAACTTGGCAATATAATTAGAAACAAGGCTAGGCTAGTGGTACAAGCTTACACTCAAATTGAAGGTATTAATTATGATGAAACCTTCGCACCCGTAGCACGTCTTGAATCAATTAGATTTTTTATATCCATTGCGTGTTTTAAAAAGTTTAAAATTTACCAAATGGATGTGAAAAGTACATTTTTAAATGGCGATCTGCATGAGGAAGTCTATATTGAACAACCGATGGGTTTCGAAGATCCCCAAAATGTTGATCATGTGTATCACCTTGAAAAGGCACTTTACGGTTTAAAACAAGCTCCTAGGGCATGGTATGAGAAATTACAAAGTTTCTATTAAATCATAATTTTTAAATGGGATGTGTTGATAAAACTCTGTTTATTAAAAAACATAATGATCACATTTTAATAGTACAAATTTATGTTGATGATATCATTTATGGATCTACCTGTACTGACATTACTATTGTGTTTACAGATTTGATGAAATCTTGGTTTAAAATGAGCATGGTTGGGGAATTGAATTATTTTCTTGGATTGCAAGTAAAACAATAACCTGATGGAATGTTCATTTCTCAATCTAAATATGCTATGAATTTGATTAAGAGATTTGGATTTGAGAATGGTAGGAATTTTGATACTCCTATGAGTACAACTTTGAAACTCTCAAAAGATTCTGTAGGTAAAAATGTGGGTCCAAAATTATAACGGACTATGATTAGTAGTTTACTGTATTTAACTGCTAGTAGACCCAATATTGCCCTATGTGTTGGTATTTGTGCTAAATATCAGTCTGATCCTAAAGAATCGCACTTGACTATTGTCAAGCGAATTATGCGATAAGTCACAAGTACTGTTAATCTCGGTCTCTGGTATGCACATGAGACTAGTGTTCAATTAGCTAGATACTCGGATGCTGACTGAGCTGGTAATCTTGATGATAGAAAATCAACCAGTGGTGGTTGCTTTTATATCAAAAACCGTTTAGTTTCTTGGTTTGGTAAGAAACAAACTTCTATATCACTTTCAACTGCTGAAGCTGAATATATCGCAGCTGGTAATGCGTGTACGCAGCTTGTTTGGATAAAATGTATGCTAAGTGATTATGAAATTAAATAAGATTATATATTATTATATTGTGATAATTCCAGTGCCATAAATATTTTGAAAAATCCAATTCAGCATTCTCGTACTAAGCACATTGACATTAGATTTCATTATATTTGTGAATTAGTAGAAGAAAAGGTTATATCTTTGGAATATATCCCTATCGAGAATTAACGTGCTAACATTTTCACTAAACCACTTGACAAAAGTAAGTTTAACAAATTGAAATTTGATCTTGGCATGTGCATTCTAAAATGATTATTTATGCCTATTTATATCATATTGTATATATTTGCTAGTTTAGATTTCAATTCTTTTGAAATATGTAGGAAATCAGATTTTTGGTGGTGCTCAACCAGTCGAGGATTTCCTCGACCTGCCGTAACATGCCCAGTCGAAGAAAGCCCACGACCACTCGTAAATCGCGCTGATTGACTTAAATTAGAGAAAATTTCATTTCTTCCTTATTTCAACTTCCATCTCCGACAAGCCAACGCCCGATCAGTCGAACTCGCCTTCTAAATCCATCGGGGTTAGTGTTTCATTTGCTTATTTCTTATGGATTCGTGTCAAGTTTACTTCAATCTCGTTCTTGAAGTTGTTTACTTCTAGTTTTGTTGAGATTTGGAGCTTTTCTTCATCCAAATCTGATTTAAGAAAACCCATTTCTCAATCCATTGCAACACTTTGTTTCCTTCAAATTTTTGTTACATATGACATCTAGAGGAAGAAAGATAACATCCCATGGTCCATCTTTTTCCAGATCTACTCCTATTACCAAGCATCGTCTTCGATCCTCTGGAGATGATCTATCTTTTGTACAGGACATTAGATTGAGGAATGTTATTGTAAAATGTCCTGTTGTTGTAAATCATGTTGCTTCGTATGATATCCTTCTTCAAACTATAGTTTGGGATAACTTATTATATTAGGGTGGGCCAGCATACCGGTCCATTGCCCAGTCCATGTTCGCTTGCATAAGTGATTTTTCAATCAAAAATTTAACTTTTAAAATAGCCACAAGAGAATGACCATTTGACGTTGATCATCATTTGATTTCATCTCTTATGAAAATTCCTGTGAATGATGAGGGCATTCCCATTCATACCTTATCTAAAAAACCTCAGAAACTGAAAAACATATGCTCACTAGAGCCTTATGCAATTTGGACATACAATGGACACATAAAGGGAATGTGCTCCTCTCAAAGTTTTTGTTACCCAAATACAAAGTTCTTCACAAGATTTTTGTGTCCAACTTGTATCCTCGAATGGGTAATAAATTTGAATTGACGTCCTTCATGGTTCGTGTTCTTCATATTGTTGCCAAATGTGTTCATGTTTTTTTACGATCCTCAATTTGTCACTTCATTATTCAGTTTCGACTCCATCCAGGCCACAGTGACATCCCTTTTACTTATTTGATGACTGTGTTGGCTACATATATGTTAGTTGACATGCCTGTTGGAGAGGCTCCTATCCATCATCTAATATTTAACAATTCTAACCTTAATAAGATGAAGCTGGATATGCTTCCTGGTCAAGGTGATGGTGATGGTGGTACTGAAGCTGGAAATGAGGAAGAAGTTGGTGATCTTCCTCCTAATGACATTAACATGGATGATTTTTTGAAGAATTTACATCTGATTCAGCAAATGATCTAGATTATGAGCCTTCTGAGTTTGATGTGCGTTTATGTGCATTGGAGGAGAAGGTTGAGAATATGCATGTTACTAATGTCACGCAGTTCGAATATATGCGCAAATATCTTAGGCGCTTGAACAAGGGCATGCATCAACTTGATCCTTCCATCCCTGCTCCTTCATCTGGCTTAGATTAGTTCTTTTTATTTTACTGGACTTTAATAACATTATTACTCTTCTGTTCTCTCTTCAATGGATTATATGCATTGTTTATCCTATTATCTCTTATATCCTATCATTTTCACTCTCATATCTCTCTTTCATTTTAAATCCTCTGCCATTTGTTCATTGCTTCCTGTTCCTATTGTGACAAAAAAAAGGGGAGAATGGATGTCTAATGGATGTCTATGTTAGGAGGAGAGAGTAGTATTGTATTTTTTTTGAATTTTTTTCTCATGAAAGTGGGTCTTAAATGCATCCCACGTTCATACGTATCCAAGGGCAACTATTCGTAGGACGTTGTCCCACCAGAGACTGGCCTCCTTCTCGAAACCAACTCTACCTGCTCTACCTCACTGTAGTGTAACGGCTTCAGTATCTTAAAGATGCGATCGAGCCAATAGTCGCCCTCCTCGGGCCTATGAGTGCCTGTAAAGGTGGGAGGTTGGAAACACTGAAAGCGTTCTAATAAACCGCAGACATTCATATTCCCAATAGGCTGCACAGGTGGTGCAGGCGGGACCATATTCATGCTCTGGGTAAGGGCCCCCGTGAACGTGGTCCAAACTTGCTGTTATTGCATTAGGAGCATCATCTGCTCCAACCTATCAGGAGGAGTAGCCGCCTAAGGCATGTGTGGTGTCGAGGTACATGCACGGTTCTATTCTGGAACAGGTGGTGCACTAGGTGTTGCCCCATTAGTGGGGTCAGTGGCTGGATGAAAATCCAGCATGGTGTCACTATTAAGGCCCAAACTAGGGTCCATGTGACTATCGCTTAGGGGAGGTGCCCCGTCAAACGATCTGCCAAGTGCAAGACGTGCAGTGCTGTGAGTGATCTTAGGTGGCATTCCCTATATATAACATAGGGTGCAAAACATGTAAGATTTCATATGACAACATTCAAATTTTCCCAGCATTCTACACATTCCAAATCAAAAGAAGCTTCATGCATTTCATTTAACCAAAATTTTCACCATACATGAGATGTAGTCTTACATGGATCATCATAGAAGATGCATGCGAGCTAACCTAACAAAGCTTTAAAACTAAGTACTAATATCCTACTTACCCAACAAGGGCTATTACATAGAAAGAAAGGAACAAAACAGCCCAAAAGATGACCACAATATATGACTAGTTGTCCGACTCTAGTGAAGGCGGAGGTGCACCCTTATCCTGTACACAGCACAGGAAAGCCTTCAAGGTGCGAGACATCTTTTGAAATTTCTGTTTCATATAATCCTGATTCTCTTCAAGCTTTTGGTTTAGCTTGGCCTGGGTCTCCTTGACCTCCTGTCTCATGGCAGCCTAGTTCTCTTCAATCTACGCCATGTGGGCTTCTAAGGCGGCCCGATCGTGGCGGTGCTCAGGTGTGTAAGTGCAGTGGTTGAAAGTCCCTTTGTGTTGTCAAAATTATGGTGCCAAAAAATTACATACATGTTCGAGACAAAGTATGGATGAAGCGTGTATGGATGAAGTGAGTCACAATGTATGGATGTTGACTACATCAGTGAAGCACAATGTTCAACTCAAGATATGTCCAGCCATGACATTATCTCGCAAGATCGACTTTGAAAGATAAGACAAGTTTACAAGTCAAGACTCGAGAATGTTCAACTTAATTCACAAGTTACAAGTCAATATTCAAGATTGCGTAATTGAAGCTTTTAAGGACAAGCTACATTAAGATTTCAAGTCTCATTTTTTTAAAGGTTACATACTTAAGAGTTCAATGTCCTTACTTCACTATTAAGGTATGTTTGACCATAGGTTGACCTTTAGAGTAGGTCATTTCAGATACATAATGTAAATATTTTATATTTGAGAATTTGGTCTGTTTTAAGACTAGTCCTGGACCTTGCTCAACTAGTCCTAGCACTGCTTCAATCCGTCTAAGGTTTTCCTAGACTAGTCGTAAATTTGTTGTAAAAATTCAGAATTTTTTGTTAAGCTTCGACTAGTGTTGGGGCCTGTTCAACCAGTCGTATGAACAGTGTCGACTGCTCCTTCGACCAGTCGTGAACCTTCGACTCAAACTACAGTGTTGAATTTCACTTGGCTTCGACTAGTCGTGAGAAACCTATGACTAGTCGAAGGTGACCTTCGACCAGTCGTACACTACCTACGACTAGTAGTGAAACTGCCTTATCTTATCGCGCTCAAATTTTTAAATATCCAATGGTCCTACGACCACTCATAGCGACCTCTAGACCAGTTGAAGATGTGATTTGCTGACCTATAAATAGAGCACGAATCTCAGAATATTGGATACAACTCAAGCAATTTTAATCCAGCCTTCTGAGAGATAAGTCTGTGCTCCATTTGATGTAAGTGTGCATATTTAATATTCTCTTTCTTTAGATTTTTAAATTGATTTTATTTCTTGTATTCCAATCTGATCTAAAAAGAGGAAGTTTTATTTTCCTTTTTCTGGAATAAAAAAAATTAAAGCTAGCCCAATTGGTTTCATTTAAAATCAATTAGAACTTAGAACCATTATAAAGTGAGTATTGTACATTGAACTTTGACATTCGAACCTCTACTTCGACTTGATTTTTATGGGTTGCTACAACAAAGGAGAAATTCAGGTATTTTACATTTTGTGTAATTTAGTTTATTTGGTTTTCTTTTGAGATTTTCCAGAAAAATCTCATTTTGTTGGTTATCCGAGGAAGCCAGCAAAACTCAGAAGTTGGGTTTTTTTTTTATAATTGTGTAAGCCCACAGAAAAAGACAAAATTGTGAAGGTTTTAGGTGAACCTGGAAAACCTATGTTGATAGTGAACGCTAATATCCACTGTGTGAGGATATTAGGAGTGGAGTACTTATGTGGCTGTTTATTAACAGTTGGTATACACACAGGCGAACCACTATAATCTCTTGTGTTTTGTGTTGTGTGGTTTATTTTTCTATCTTTGATTATTCATTTGTGGGATATATATGTGGATGTAAAGCTGTAATTTTTTATTTTCAAGCGTTGTGGGGAATGTTGTAATAATTTAGGATTTTTATTCCTGCTTTATTTTCTTTATTCCTCTTCAGTTTGGGATATTTTTATTAATTGTTCTAGTAAGGTTGTCCTACCATAAATCTTATTGTTCTAGCAAAATATAGCCTCTCAAGACTTGAATTCAGGTTGCATTTCATATTGCATTGAGGATTGTGATCTCTTAATTGTTTTGGCTATATTTTGCTTTAATTTCACTGTATTTATTTTAAATTTGGCATAGTCCTTTTCACCCCCCCCCCCCCTCTCTAGGACATTTCAAGGTGTGGTTGTAGGAGATCCCTCATCAGAATCTTAGGCTTCCTCCTCTTCTTCCTTCTTTCTTCTTCTATTTCCTTTTCTTCCTCTTCTTCATCACTTTCTTCCTCTTCGCTTTCTATCTTGCCCCCATACTCATTGAGTTGGGTTTGACTTTGTCGAGGGCCAATTCCCATGTTGTTGATCGTAATGTCATTAATAAAGTAAATCGGCACAAGCTCATCCTTGTTAAGTCTATAGTCGAACTCTCGAGCAATCTTTTATATAAGTTGGCCAAATAGGAGTGAGGCATCCCTCCTAACAGAGCATGCAGTCTGAATTATCTGTAATAGGGTGAATGTAGGCAGACACATGTTGTTTCCCTGCCCAGCTTTGTACAGGAAGTCCACCATCAAACGAGTGCATTCGGTATGGTTGCCCCACCTAGGATACATATTGTATGTGAATATGTGGTAGAGTAGGCGAAAGTCTACCGTCAGCTTGGTCGATGGGAAGCAATTGCCTCAGTTCCAGTGAACCAGTCGGCCATAAATAAACTGCGTACGGCGATATCTTTCTCGCATACTCTTGAGATGAGATTCTCTAACATGTACCTCACCACGTGCAATTCCCATAATTCGGGCCATCACATTCACATTGACTATTACTTCCCGCCTTCCCATGGAAATAGTGAACTATAGAGGCTATAGTAGTGGATCCTGTATGTGGGCATAGAAGGCTTGGACAGTGCTCTCACATGCATGAGACTCACCTTCAAATATAGGACCCCACCCGGATTTCGATAGGTGGTCCATCATCGAATATAGCCCAAATTTGTCAACATGTGCTTCAAACACCACTTTACGGCCATGAAACTTACCATGTCCAATGTACGCTGGTAGAGCTCTTTCAAATGAAATCTAGGGATCGAGATCCTACTTTGTCCTTCACTCTCATTTGACGCTTATACTCGACTTTGGTGCCTGTTTTCTTGCTCGGACGGGTTGGGCAGCTAGGCCTGGCTTCATCTGTGGACGCCCTTCTCTTTCCTATGAGATAAAGAAGTGTGGAGAGCGAGAATACGGCGAACACTATCTCAAAGAGAGTCATATGATTGAAAAGCTTGCAAGGTGAGAGAGGTTGGTGGGTTTTGAGGTTTATGAGACACAAAAAGGGATTTTTATGCTCAAATGAGAAGAAATAGGGAGATAGAAGGTGGTAGATGATGGGTTTTGAGGAAAATGGTGGAGATGGGTATGTATTGTAGAAGAAGATGAAGATATGAGAGTGGAAGGGAGATTTAAGAAGAAAAATCAGATTTTGGACGGGTTGGAAGGGTTTAGAAGCTAGGTAGGGGTGAAATGAAGCATAGGAGGGCAAATAGGGTGGTCCCACATGTGGGGGGGCGGGGGGGGGGGGGGGGGGGGGGGGGGTTGGACCCACATGAGTGTGTGAGGGGCGGCGGACTACCGAACTCGTGGGCCCGCCATGACCCCTTAGACATAGGTACGGTGTGCCACAGTCGGTGCAGTGGCGCCAAGTTCGGCTGGACCATGGGTAGTGTCCTTGCCTTGGGGTGGTAGCCTGTAACACCCCGGATTTTTGCCAACCTGGGGTTAGACATCCTTAGGCAATGGGTCAACTAAAACACCTGGGAAATCGCTCAGAACCCAATTCCATAGCCAAAGAAATCACTTAGGATTAATTTCTTTAGAAACTAAGCATAAGTTAGCTAGCGCTACAGTGGAGTAGCTGTAAAATAGTCCCTGACCGCTTTAAATACGTTCTACAAGACCCAAAACTTGTAAAATCAATGGTGCTATAATACTCTAAAACCTCGGATCAAACTCTAAACCGGTTTGTTCTCAGGACCTCTTTGAAACTTTGTATTGGATCTAGACTGCACGTCGAAAGTCCGATACCTACAATCTTAGACCGTTATAACCGCCTAACTGGACCTGATAATCATTTCGAAAATCAAGTCCAACCGACGTTCAGAGGCTATTTCATTGAGCCTAGAGTGAAGAGAGTGAGAATAGGGTTAGATTTGGAATTTGAAATTCAAATCTGGCATACGACTTGGCACGTCAGTATTAATCGTTCTGACTGTCAGAATTCAGCCAAATTACACCCTCGGATCAGGAAAAATTTCTATTTCATATCACGAGACTTGTAGACCTGATCTAGGTGCGATGACCGCTGAACTGAAATTGGACCGCCACGTGCGATCTGGGAACTCTACCGGTCTGAAAACTTGATGTGTGTTAGATCCAGTATGCATGAGCTAAAGTCCGATCACGTTCGGCTAGGGGATCACCAGAAATGTCTTCTTGGACCGAAACAGCCCCGATTTGGTTAGGCATCAAGTAAACATTGTTCCCAAGCCTAATCTGGGAAGTTTTTAGGTCATAAAAGGGGTTTAAACCCTCACTACTCTCACCCATACGAATTTGCTAGAAACCCTAGCTGGTGTGAGAGAAAAAGTGAGAGATTGTGAGAGAAGGTGGGAGAGATTTTTCTGCCACCTGCTGCTGCTGCTGTACGTGCTTAAGCGACGTATTCCAATCACTTTCCCGGTGATTCCGACGCTTTTCTAGGTAAGGAAAACCCTATCCACTTGCTGATTTATCATTCCATTAAATCAAATAGCAAAGTAGCTGATATAACTTGTGAAATAGGTTGCCTGTTCGCCGTAGACGAAGCGTATACGCTCCGTTCGAAATGATACACATATAAAGCGAAAGGTACGGATTTTAGACGCTTTGATTGGCTGTTTTCAATGCTTTCAATGTCGTTTAATAGTAGATTATCGATGGCAACGCCGTTTGACATGTACAACATGCTGTCCGTTTCCTGTTTCGTAAGCAGACGAAAAATATGAGATTTAGGGCATTTTAGTCATTTGTAGGAAATACTGTTTTCATCCATATTTTGCTGCTGTGATTGACATGGCTTCTTGTCGCATTAGGATACTAGGAATGAGTGCACAATTAGTTTGGCGAAGAGATTTGTCTAAATGCGCACTTTGAGTCGACATACTATATGTAGACTTAAGTGTGTAGTATAAGTGTTTGTATAAATGTTTGTATTAGTATATATTGAATTAAATGGTGTTATGAATTAGTTTGAGATTGAATTCTCAAATGGTATGCTGATGTAAATGATTTCCTACATGTTAGCTATATGCATGATTTCATTATATGTATGAAATGCATGTGTTAGATGATTTACTTAAGTTGTATGTTATAACATGTGTTAACATGCTCACATTGTTGTATTTCATTTCCATTACTATTACATGATTGCTGATGTGAATTCATAAATGTTTAGAACTATACATAGTCCAGGCAGTCGGTAACTGAGTAAATTCGTGGTTGGCTTATCTTTGCCACGAACGACGCGTCGATGAACACGAGTCGTGTTTTGGGGTTGGCGGTAGTGGTTAGGCCACACGAGGTGTTTTACACACTTCATGTCATTCGACTTGAGATGCGCTGGTGCTAGTTGAGCCCGTCAAGTAACCCGACTAGCCATTGTATGTTCACCCTGTATTAGTCATAACTGCTTGAACCTAGGGTACTAAACTTACCACTATAAACCCTTTTAACCATGGTACCTTGATCCATAAAGACTCATGAGCCGGGCATGGTGGTATGGGACACCGTGGTTGAGATGTCGGCCTACGCTGGGGCCACAAACCTCCCCATAGTGACCAGTGATCACCTATGACTCGTGAGCAGATTATGGTGGTATGGGACACTATATTCTTGCTGTCGGCCAACACTGATCAGGCGACGAGTCCTTTGTAGTGACCGTGAGCGTATTCTGAGTCTACGGGAAGTGGCGACCCTTCCGTAGCAGTGAGAGTACAGTAGGCCTGTATTGATAAGGTGATGGGGGAGCGGTGCAACGAGTGCGAGCAATAGCCCTGGCAGCCCTTGCAGCGACCTACAAAATATACATCGTATGAGATTACTAGGAGTGACGACCCTAGACAGGATCTGTGTTGGGATTGATATAAGGGAAGTACCTTAGTTTCCCAATCCTGCTGTTTGAATGGACTAATAATAACTCGGTAATCATATCACCATCACATTGCATGTACCTGGAAGATGTGGAGCACTGAACGGTACGCAAGCATGCCGCGGACGCAGATGGTGTCGTATGAGGGAGAATGTCGGTGAGGGCATCCATCATGTCATGTCATACTGCATTAATAACAGTATTAGGAATGTTTGATTTACTGCTTTACTATTATCGCATGATTAATTTGAGAACATGCTAATCTTTGCTCTATTATTCTACTGAGTTAGCTACTCACTCCCATGTTATGGGATGGTGTTTGCAACACTCACCAGACCCTGTCTTAGATGCAGGTGAGGCAGCGATTCATGAGGCAGAGCCGGACTATGATGAGGACCAAGACGAGTTCTCATATATGCAGTACCATGACGGCTTTGCTTAGGTGGCCTGAATTGACAGGACTTCTCAGTAGGAATATTTTTGACATTTAATTTCTGTTTATTTACATGTATATAAGACTCAGAGATGTATTCATACTTTGGAGACAGTTGAGATCTATTTTATTTTCCATACAGTGATATGTATATTCTTTAGTCTTCCGCTTGCTTTTATCACTGGATCTGGAGTATGAATTGCAGTTTTGGTATACTTTTACTCATGTGAATGCTTTAACTTAGACAACATCAAATCATAATCATTTTTGTTGCATAAGTGATGGTCTGGAACTCGGGAGTTGGGTTTATACACGACCCCCAATTTTTTGGGTGTTACATAGCCACCCCCTCCCAGGGTGCTAGAAACATGCGGGGGAGCCCCTGGGTCACACCATTTTTAGTGGTTTGGGCCCCCTTTTCCGTTTGAGGTGGTTTCAGGTCCCATCTCGCACATATTGATGCTTTTCGGGTCATTTGAGTGTGGGATTCATTAAAACGTCACCCAAACCCATCGATTGACGGTTGAGAAAGGAATTGGGATCATTTCACATGACCACAGGTGCATACGGGTCACATTTCAATGGTCAGTTTTGTCCACTGGTGAAACTTAGAATCCTACGATCATTTCTATATTTTATCACCCCCTCATAAGTCAAAGTACGTCAGTGTGTACTGTGTTACCATAACCTAGGTCCAGTTTAATCCAAATCATGCTTTGATACCAACTTATAACACCCCAAAAATCGGGGGTCAAGCAAAGCTCAACTCTCGAGTTCCAACGCATCATTTCTGCAATATAGATATTGGTGATTAAATGTTGTCCACATTAGTGCATTAAACATGAGTGGGATTAATCTAAAATAACATATCATACTCTAAGTGCAATTACATTAAGAGAGCGAAAGACTTAAGTACTTAAATTATAACATGAAAGTGTTTCACCATCCGAAGTATGAGTCTGTTCTAGGCTGTATATATACAAGTGTTTATTACAAAATTTTTAAAATATTAAAAATGTAACTGTCCAACTAATCCATGTAACCATGTAATTCTGTCGAATCAGAAGAAGGTCTACAGAGACTCGCTAGATAGCTGAATATAGGAGAATTCCTCCTTCTCATCCATGAAGTCCATTTCAGCTGCATAGGCTCCATCATCGCCTGCATCTACCACAGAGTCTGGTTGGTGTTTTAAAACACCGTCCTAGAGTGGGAGTGAGTGATCAACTCAGTGGTACTACAAGGCAAAGGTTAACATGTTATCAATTCAGTCAAGTAGTAATGATAAAGAAGTACAACAATCATATCCTAAGTACTCTTGTTAATGTATGAATGGTATGGTGTAATGATGTATGCCCTCGCCTGCACTCCCTCAGCAAATCATCTCACGATTGTGCATGGAAAACTCCCTAAATGTGCGCTTCCTCGCCAAAGCACATGCAATGCGGTGTGTGGTCCCGTTAGCTAAGTAATTTATTAGGCTTATTCATACAGCAGATTCGGGTAACTAAGGTACCTCCTTTTATATCATTACCTCAAACAAGGATCCATCTAGGTTTGTCGATCCTAGTTAATCACATACGAAAAGTAAGTTGTAGGGCATCACCCCTGATGAAAGTAGTGGATAAGTAAGCTCACAAGTTTACACTCGAGGTCACTACAGAGAGGCTTGTCACCTCATTATAGGCCTAGTTTATACTCGAGGTCACTACTGAAAGGCTCGTCACCTCAGCATAGGCCGGCAGCTTGAATATAGTGTCTCATACCACCGTATTTGGCTCACGAGTTTGGGTTTCTCACAGGTCACTATAAGGAGGCTCGTCACCCCCACGTAGGCTGAAAGGTCGACTACAGTGTCCCCTACGACCATGCCCGACTCATGAGTCTTAGCAGATCATGGTACCATGATTGAAACGGGTTTACATTGGTAAGTAGTACCTTAGATTCAAGCAGTAGCGTCCATACATGGTAAATACACAATAAGCCAATCGGGTTATTTAACGAGTGCGATTAGTACGAGCGCACATTGAATTAATTGACATGAAGCGTATAAGCACTCCGCATGGATTAACCACTGTCGACAATCAACATACGGCTCGAATTCATCGAACGTATCTAATGTGCCGAAACTAGGTCGGCCACTCAAATGAAAACCATATCCGATTGCCTGGACTAGGTGGTAGTCCCAAACATACTCAAATGTAATAGGGAATCACACATGTTACTCATATCAGCATTTAACAAACAAAACAAACATAAATCTCAATTGAGCATTTTATCAAACACATTCGACAAGTTGACATACATATGTATTTCATCCATAAATCATATAGTGACGATTTGCATTACATGAAGAAAACTATTCATATGACTAAGGAAACTAAGAATCCTGTCTTAATACACTTAATAGGTATAATCCATCAACAAAATCTCATTTATACATTTTAATAAACACTTAGACTACACATTTCCAAATATATAGGCTAGACTTGTTATGTCTAGAATTATAGAAATTCATTTCACAACATCGGTTATAAGGTATATAACATACATCTATCTAAGATTAGAACTTACTTTAAACACTAACCAGGATTTCACATTCATTCAAACATTTCAACAAACACATAGAATGCATTTTATATTCACATATTTCGCACATGTATGGTTTATCAAAAATGTTGTAATTAATTTCATATGGCAATAATCAAGTCAAGCATAAATCATTGCTGACATTAAAAGCTTTGAAAATCATAACCTAAACATTTATAGTCTGCACCTTTTGTTGGTACACCCATTACGAACTCGATTCGTATATTATGTTCCCTTTTATAGTACAACAGCTACCTAAATCACAAAATATGTTAGCTATTTCGTCAATTCTTCTATTTGAATTCCTAAAAAAATGTTAGGGTTAGCATTTCTTACCCAAGTTGAAGCTAGAATTGATGGTGTAGCCATGGGGTGGTGGAGATTCGGTACGTGGAGTAGTGAGAATGAATCTTAGCAACAATCTCTTTATCTCACTCTCTTTTCCTCACTCTTTCCTCCTCTTTTCTCTTTTCTCTCTTCTAGAGTTAGGGAAATTCGTATGGAATGAGGAGGGGTGGTTTAAGGTCCTTAAATAGGCTCAAAATTAGTCCAAATGGCCCCAGGGTCATGGTATACTTAAGGCATAGCCAAAAGGTGTCCATTCCGGGCAAACAGGACTCATCTGGAGGTCCATTATCTGTTAATGTTATAGCATAAGTTCTCATACCATGGATATAATTTCAGTCTGATCGGATTTGTGGATCGATCGTGGAGGACCTATATCAGTTTAACAGTCATCGTCATTCGATCAGGGCCACAGCATACAGACATGTGCAGGAAAATTTTTCTAATCCACAAGTAAAGTTTGGTCAGAAACTAACGGTCTGAAACCTTAAATTTTACCCATAAGAGAATGGTCTAATTTGCTTAAGTTTGAGTTCATTTTTCAAAGATATTCGTGTTTCTCACACACTTTGCTCATGGCTCAAGTTGTGCGTTTCTGGATACTATTTGGGCTTGATTCCTACGATGGTTGTCAAGCCCAATAAGGCGGTCGTAACCTTATAGTTTCACGGTAATCAGACCTCCGACGCGCGGTCCAAGTCTGATATAGGGTTTCGATGTGCTCCCGAGAGCAACTGGGTTTTGAGATTGCTCCTAGGTTTCTAGGTAATGTTGAGTTAGCAATTCTAATGGTTTTGGGTCTTATAATTCTTATAAATAGTGGTCCAAGAGAATTTCACCTATTATTTAGTTTAGTACTTAATTAATTTTCATTTAATTTCTATAGAATTTGATCCTTAGTAATTTCTGCCTGAGGTGGGACTCGGGTCTTTGTACGAATTTTTCCGAGACGTTACATATTTACATGACAATCTCTCACCAATCATCTTTTTCTTAGTATGTGGTTTTATACTCTAAAAATAGTAAAAGGGTCGGATTTATCTGAACATATTAACAAGTTCAACAAACTGGTTTGCAAGTTAACGAGTGTTGAAATGAAGATCAAAGAGGAAGGAAAAAACTCTAATTTTTTTGAGATATCTCCCCAAGTCGTTGAAGTATTTGGTTGATATTATTTTCTATAATCAGTATACTTTAGACATCAAGACTATTATTGTAGCTGTCACGCCTAAAACTTGGAAACTGAGCTCACAAAATTTCCAAATCACGGAATCTGGCGCCGACAGCCTCCGTAGAACCCCATTCTCGGCTCCTAGCACCCATTCACCAGGTTCCGATCCTGGGATGCTACGAGGAGGATTTTCAACATCAGTTTGATTCGTGATAAGTGTAACCAAAGGTATAACCCACAAACAACAACCAAAAACTCCGTTACATTTTTCACTATGATAAAAAACTTTACAAGTACATTGAGCATAAAGGAAAATACAATGATGATAGACCAAAAGCTCCAAAATGATCTGCAAAGAGCTCCTGCTTTAGCGCTGCTACGCCCCAACATCACCTGCACGCAACGGTCGTGCATAAGCTTATGAAAATATAGAGGGTGGTGAAAGTGTGTGCGTAAGGTAGTAATATGATCATGCAATATTAGAGTAATGCGAAATATGCTGATGGATCCATGAATACTATTGGCCGTACTAAGGCCATGCGGTGCAAAGCATGAATGATGTCGGCCATACCAAGGCCATGCGATGTGAAATGCAACTCAAGCATACAATCCTCATCTAAGTCCACATATCAATACAGCTAAAATCTGGGATAACACTAGGGTCTAGTACACTCTAAATTAAATCATCGCCCCATCGCGTGTAATAAGGTAAGTGGAAGAGACCTCACTATCCGCCTGCCAATATCGGGCTCGACTCATCGATAGCGGACCCATTCCTCGAGCTGGTCAAACTCAGCCTATCTTTACCCCTACTCTCGGGCGGGTAAGGCTGCACCCCCTTCTAACCGACCACGACAAGTGCGACCGTCTGGTAATCGGTACTCAGAGCTCCTGTACCCACTAGGTCTAGATGTTGGAGCAACCTCTTGGTACCATAAGGGTTTAGAGACTTTCACCTAGGGATATCTATAACACCCCATGTATAATAAGATTTTTAGTATCCAATCCTGCCAACCACGACACACCTGTAGAGGCTACAGTCCTGATGTCGCTAGGGCATAAAGTAACCATGTCACACAATGCAAAATATATGAATCACACTATCCAGCCATGCAACAATCCTGCGCGTATTGTGCGCTCATGTAGGGTGACACCGCCTATCTGGGAGTCCCTAAACAATCTGCCCGAAGGAATATGCTATGATCAGTCACTTCTCATATCAAGCATACATATGATGTGTATGATCATGAATCAGAAACTATACTAAACAAGTTATACGGTGATAGATGTTGTTCATAACGAAGATGGGCCTAGACGGCCTACAAGTATGGGCCTAGCAATGTGCCCTAGGGAGAATTATAATGTGGACATTTAACCAACATTATTCTTACAATGTGGACGTCAAACCAATATTGCTCCCAAGGCACATCCGTCATAAACATCATTACATAAACTATATTAGGATCACACGTTGCAATGGACCTTAGGTACATCCCATTGGGCCTTAAATACGTCAAATGGGCCAAATCACATGGGCCTTATATTCATTAAGTGGGCCACATCAATGGGCCGCACCAATGGGTCATAACCCGTGGGCCTTAGAATGCATCAAAATGGGCCTCGTAACATGGGCCTTATATATATCAAAGTGGGCCTCAACCATGGGCCACAAATACATCGAATGGGCCTCATAACATGGGCCTTACATCCACATCAAAGTGGGCCCCAATGGACTACCACCGATAAATCAAGATGGGCCTCATACATATACCAAGGTGGGGTCCACTTGAACTATATATCTATCTTATTATTTTGTCTCAAGCCTATTACGAGAAGCTTGCCAAATGGTTGGACCATTTGGATGCAACCCATGCATCAAGAGTGGGGTCCACCGTATTATAGATCTGGCTCGTTCTTTAGCTCATGCCATAAATGAGCTTCCAAGATGGTTGGATGGATTGGATGCAACCCATGCATCATGGTGGGTCAAAAATGGATGGCATGGATGGGACAGGTGGGACCCATGAAGCTGCTGCCATGTACAATAGCTGGTGGTTGGGTCCACTCACCTGTATATGTATAAAAATGATATATATACACTATAGTTGCTGCAACTACAGCTTAATGCATTAAAGGCATGCATATATAAACAATATATAATATATTATATGCTTAAGCTACTATTGTACATCATGCTCATTAAAAGGGAGCAGAGATGGGTCCCACGTAGGGCCCACCACCATGAAGGTATTACATATATAATATATAATATACAATATATATAACATATAATATATACAATATAATATATATATATTATATCTCAAGCACGTCCAGGCCCTTGGACAGCTAGACAGCCACATACATCAAGGAGGGCCCCACACGTGGGGTGGGTCCCACCATCCAAAAATGGTGGATGGCTTGGATAAATACATACATGATGGTGTGGCCCATTAAAAGGGATGGACGATGTAGGTGGGTCCCATGGACACCACCATACACCACACAACCAGCCCCCCCCCCCCCCCGCACTAGGGAGATCGATGCCAAGAACTTAGGTGTTAAAACGAGGCATCTTTCTCTCTGCCTACCACGTGAGCTGGGGCCCACCGTTGAAACCAGGTGTCTCTCACTTGGTTTGCCATTGAGCTATGGGGCTGGGCATGGGACGGCCCCACATGGACGTGGCCCACCATCCGAGGGTGGTGGATGGTTGGGTAATACACATACTCCATGGTGTGGCCCATCAAAAAGGGTGGACGGCGTGGATGGATCTCATGGGCCCCACAGTTAGCACCCACACCCATGTCAGCACACACTCCATGTTATTACACACCCCATGTTAGCCACCTCATACCTCATGTCTGTACACACCCCATGTTAGCCACCTCACAGAGATCGGTGCCAAGGCCTCATGTTTTGAAATGAGGTATCTTTCACTCGGTCTGCCAATAAGCTATGGGGCTAGGTGGGCCCATGTGGATCAGACTTCACAGGCGGCCACTCCCACTATTAGCCACCTCAAGGTGGGCCCCCCTTATGGACGGTTCCGCTGGCATATAAACGTCATGGTGTGTCCCACATAGATGGGGTCCACCGGTAGATGGCATGAATGGTATACTGTAACGACTCGAAAAATCCCGTACAAAGACCCGAGTACCACGTCGAGCAGAAATCACTTAGGATTAATTCCCTTAGAAATTAAATGTAAGTTAACTAGCGCTAAGTTAGACTAGCTATGAAATTAGCACTGTTCACTTTAAATACATTCTGCAAGACCTAAAACCTGTAGAATCGTTAACACTATGTTATCCTGAAATCTAAAATCCAACTTTAAACCCAGTTGCTCTCGGGAGCACTTTGAAACTTTATATCGGACCTGGACCGCATGTCGAAAGTCCGATAGAGATAAAATTAGATGATTATGACCACACAATTGGACTTGACAATCATGTCAGAAATCGCATCCAAACAATGTCCTGAGATTGTTTCCTTGAGTCCGGAGTGAAGAGAGTGAGAAAATGAAGATTTTAAGAAAATAATTATAAATTTAAGTAATCTGGGTCGTGTCGCTTGCGCATCATTTGTAAGCATTTAGACCGTCAGAATCTGACTCAAATACACCCTCAGATCAGGGATGATGGTCCACTCATGTCAGTATACTTGTAGTCCTAATCGAGTTTCGGTGACTGCTGAACTGAAACTAGTCTGCCATGGTTGATCTGGAAATTCGATCGAACTAAAAACTTAACTTGATCAAGATCCAGCATCTATGAGCTTAAGTCCGACCACGTTCAGTAAGAGGACCTCCAGAAGTGCTCCGTCGAGACGAAACGGACCTATTTTGACTATAACATAAGTATACCTTGGCCCTAGGTCTAATTTGGTGAGTTTTTAGCCTATATAAGGACCTTAAAACCTCTCTCATTCCTTACATACGAATTTGAGAGAAACCCTAGGAGAGAGAAGAGAGAAAAGAGAGAGATAGTGTGAGAGTTGTGGGAGAGAGTCCCTGTTACTCTACCCTGCTATCATACGTACTTAACCATCCCTATCTAATCGCTATTCCGGCGATTCTGACTTCATTTTTAGGTAAGAAAGCCCTAAGCTTAACCTGTTTTAGGGTTTCTATTGGTACAAGTAGCGAAGTAGTTGACTTACCTTGTATTATAGGTCGTCATATTGACGTTGACGAAAGCGTAGAGTTTCTATTCAATCCATTACACTTCTACGGCGTAAGGTGCAGATTTTAGATGCTTAGGTTATCTGTTTTCAAAGCTTTCAATGTCATTTAATGGTAGATTATTGACAAGGATGATGTTTCACATGTAGAACGTGTTAGCCATTTTCCATTTCAAATACGTACGAAGTACATGGAATTTTAGATATTTTAGGTATTTGTCGAAAGTACCGTATAGGTATAAAGTTTACTGATATGATTGCCATGAGTATTTTCCATGTATATATGCTAGTTATGGATGTATGACCTGTCTGGCGAAAGGATTCACCCTAATACATATTTTGGCCAACATAGGTTATGTAGGCTAATGTGTGTAGTCTAAGTGTTTGTATAAATGCTTGCATGAGTAAGTATTTAATAAATGATGTTGTAGATTAGTGTTGAGATAGGATTCTCAACTACTTTGATGATGTGTATGATTTCCTCCATGTATGTTGTTTGAATTGATTGCCTTAAATATGAAATGCTTGTGTATGGTTAACTGCATATGTTGTATCTTATAACATGCTGATAACAGGCTTGGATTACTTGATATTTCAATTTCGTCTCTCTCATATGCTTACTGATTCAGATTGCAAGTGCTTGGGGCTATGCTATAGTCCAGGCAGTCGATAACAGGATTGAAGTCGTGGTTGAATTCTATTCACCACGTAGGACATGTTTGATGAACCCGAGTCGTACGTTGGTCATCAGCAGTGGTTAGGCCACACGAAGTGCTTACGTATTTCATATCGATTGATTCAATGTGTGCTCGTACTAGTCGAGCTCGTCAAGTAACCCAATCTGCCTATTGTATATTCACCATGTATGGACGCTATTGCTTGAACCTAGGGTACTGAACTTACCAGTGATAACCCTGATAACCGTGGTACCTTGATCCATTAAGACTCATGAGCCGGGCATGGTGATATGGGACACCGTGGTCTAGCTGTCGGCCTACGCTGGAGCCACGAGCCTCCCCGTAGTGACCAGTGAGAAACCCAGACTCGTGAGCTAAATATGGTGGTATGAGACACTGTATTCAAGCTGTCGGCCTACATTGATTGGTGATGGGGGAGTGGTGCAACGATTGCATGTAACAGCCCTAACAACCCTTGTAGTGACCTCGAGCGTACTCTGAGTCTACGAGGAGGTGACGACCCTTCCATAACAAAAAGAGTACAAACTAGGCCTGTATTGATTTGGTGATGGGGGAGTGGTGTAACGATTGCGTGTAACAGCCCTGGCAGCCCTTGCAGCGACCTAGAACCGCAACATCATATGAGATTAACTAGGAGTGACGACCCTAGACAGGATCCTTGTTGGGAATGATATAAGGCAAGTACCTTAGTTTCCCAATCCTGCTGAATGAAAGGACTAATAACAACTCAGTAATCATGTTCATATCGCACTGTATGTGCCTGGAAGATGTGAAGCACTGAGGGATGAAAACTTGCCGCGAATGTGAGATGGTGTCGCATGAGGGAGTATGTAGGCGAGGGCACGCATCATTATTGCATCTCATCCTTGCATTAACAAGAGCAGCTAGGAATGTTTGACTGTACTACTTTATCTTTACTACTTGACTGAATTGATAACATGTTAACCTTTGCTATATAATTCCACTGAGTTGATCACTCACTCCCACATTACGGGATGGTGTTTTAAACACCAACCAGACTCTATCTTAGATGCAGATGGTGAGACAATTCAGGAGTCAGAGCCGGACTATTACGATGACCAGGACGAGTTCTCGTATATGCAGTTCTCTAACGATTTCACATAGGTAGCCTGGATCGATGGGGTTTTGATAGTTGGATTATTCTTTTCTATTTTGATTTTTGATTTGATGTTTGTATATGGTGACTCAGAGACGTATTCATACTTTGGAGACAGATCAAAATTATTTTATTTTATATACAGTGATATATATCTTTCAGTCTTCCGCTTACGTTTTATAAATAGATTTGGAGTATGAATTACTGTCTTGGTATAATCTCACTCATATTTAATGCACTACCATGATCAACATTCAATCATCTACATTCATGTTGCATAAGGGATGCATTGGAACTCGGGAGCTGAACATCTGCTCGACCCCCGATTTTCAGGGCATTACAAGTTGGTATCAGAGCATGATTTGGATTAAATCGGACCTGGGTTATGGTCACACGACGCCCACTGACACATGTTGACTTAGGAGGGTGCGAGAAGAATCTAGAAACAAAAGTAGGATTCCCAGTTTCGCTAATTGGCGAAGTTCATCAAAATTGATTAACGAGATCGAGTCCGTACGCCTTCGTGATCGCTTGAGGCGATCCTGGGCCACTCCTATGTCGTCTATCGATGGGTCTAGATCACAAATGACTCCATCCCAGCCTTCAAGCATCTTTAAGAAATGCTGTATAGCAGCAACGTACCCGAACTAGCTCGTGTAGACTTAAAACGGGGGTGGGGCCCAAATCGGGCATTTTCAGAGGGACCCAGGGTGGACCCACACTTTTTCTAGACCCAGGGGGTAGGAGGACCTCGCCCAAATGGCGAGGCCTCGTTAGATTGTCCAGGGAGTGGCGAGGACCTCGTCGGTCAGCAAGTTGGGCCATTTGGGCCGATGGTGTTTGGGGGCTAGGGTGACCCCCTGATGTGTGGTCCGCCGATTAAACCACATCCAAACCCTCCCCTCCTTCACAAAGTGACCCCCCAAGCTCTCCCTTCCAAAGTTTCTATTTTCTCTCTCAAACCGCCACTCCAATCACCCATTCCATCATTTTCTGCCATAACCCACACCCCTCCATCGTTTACAGCTATACTCACTCCCCTACCCTCTCCATTTTCTCTCGTTTGAGCGTTTACATCCTCCCTTTGAGGCTCAAAATCATGTAAGCTCTCAACTCAGCACATTTCTTTACTTTCCCTTCTTTAATCCCTATCTTTTGGGCCCTTACAACCTCTGTTGAGGCTCAAATCTGTGGAGAGCCAAAATGTCAACCCCTATTCCCCCTTTTCCTTACTTTCCATGACCTTCTTCAAGTTCATTATGGCCATTTTCTCATTCTCCACCATATTTTCTCTCATGGGAAAGAGAAAGGGTGACGTGGATGAAGCTGGGCCTAGTCACCCCGCTCGTTCGAGAAGGCTTAAAGGAGCTACTGCGAGTTCAAGCGCTAGGAGAGAATTGCACTCGAAGCGGGATTTGGATCCCCATGCTCCATTTGGAAGATCGTTGTTGGCAGAGTTGGCTCATGACGTCTACGAGGACCGTAGAGTTCTTTTTGACGCACATGTGGACGGGGGACTCTTTGGCGAGTATTTGTTGTTCGAGCGTATGGAAGTGCCAGGTGAGGTCCGCTATTTGAGGGCGAGTGTCATGTAAATGTGAGTACTGTTCGTGCCTTCTATGCTTATATTCGGGACCCTACGCTGGAGCTGTTGCAGTTCAAGATCCCCTTCGGCAGAGATCGGGAAGCCACAATTAATGTTGGGTTGATAGCTCGACTCCTGAACTTGCCACTTGGCGAGGTACATCCAAGTGCAAGGAATCTGAATAGTGTTCATGAGAGGGATGCCGCACCAGGTTTCTATGTGGTCATTTGGTTGAGTGGCAGCATAACAAGAGCCTCTTAGCGACCCATACGTCGGGCGATTTCCTTCTACTTCACCACATCTGCACGTTCAATGTTTATCCCAGGTGGAGCAATCTCATTGAATGCACACGTCTTATGGTATATTTTATGTATCAAGTGGGGCAGGGAGTGGAGGTGTGTGTGCCTACATTTATCCTGCGACAGATCATCCTTATCGCGTGGTCAAGAAGAACAACTGAATCTCTTCCCTTTGGCCGACTCATATGTAAGATTACGCTCGAGTTTTCCTACAGACTTGGGGCGGATTTGCCAGCGCAGGTCCATTATATCAGCGAGACTACTCTTAACCAGATGAAGATGGGGCCTCGGCAACGTGAAGCCCAACTTGATGAAAGCGAGGATGAGTATGATAGCGAAGAAGAAGGAAGTGAAGAAGAAGGTGGGGCAGAGATAGAGGAGGAAGTGCAGGACGAAGAAGAAGAGGAGGTTCAGGATACTGATGAGAGTCCTCCTCCTGCGACTCTGGCTGATAAGGATGCCAGTATAGTTCGACTTGAGGAGGGTCAAGCTACTCTTCGATAGCATATTATGAATTTGTGGGGCCTCGTAAAGCATAAGTTTAAGAAAGTAACCCGCACGCTGAAGACCATCCTGTGCTGCCTGAAGGATAAGGGTGCCCCTCCTCCATCGCCAGACTCGGGTGAGTGATCATGCCGTAGATGTTTGTTGGTTGCTTTCATGCTGTTTTATTATTTTTTATGTGTGAACCTTAGGAGGCTTAGTATTAGATGTGTGTTGCAGTTGTAGGTTTGACTAGCTTAGTTTTCCATGTGTTTCTTGTCATGATGCATGTAAAGATATATTTCTTGTATTGTGACAGTTTTGATTAAGTGAAATGCATGGAGTTTCTTCAGTTTGATATGCGAATGATTGTTGTTATGCATATGTGCTTTTGCTAAATTTGACTGGGTTGCACCCGATTTTGAATATGGGGAATGCCACTTAAGGTTACACGGAGCACGACACGTCTTACACTTAGCGATTCGATGGACGGGGCACTTCCCCGGAGAGATAGTTATATGGACCCTAGTGTGGGCCTGATTCGTGAGACTATACCTGAGTCTCAGCCTTCTACTGATCCTACAGTCGGGTAGCCACCTTACACACCACCGGTTAGTGAGTAGCACCGTGCGTCTTCCTTGACGCAGTATGTGCCTCAGTTGGCCCCACCTACTGATAGGTTGGAGCAGTTGATGACTATGATGCACCAGCAGCACCAACAGCTCTTGGCCACTATTGCAGGGGCCCTAGCTCAGGGTGGGAGTGCGACTCCACCTGCACCATCTGTACATCCAGTTGAGGATGCTAGGACTTCTTCTTAGGATGAGGGTATGGCTCATCCTGCACCTTCTGCCTACCCTGCGGGAAATGCTGTAGATACTAGAGGCCTACTTGAGCAATTCCAGCGCTTGCGGCCTCCTACTTTTGTGGGTTCTCACAGACCCGAGGAGGCCGAGTATTGGCTCGACCACATCTCGAAGATGCTGAAGATGCTGCACTGCTCGGAGTCTGAGCAGGTTGAGTTGGCCACTTTCATGTTTGAGAAGGAGGCCAGCTTGTGGTGGGATAGTGTACTTTGGACTATTGCAGTTGGCTACGTATGGACATGGGCAGCATTTGAGTTCCGTTTCCATGAGAAATACTATCCTCATACCTACCAACACGAAAGGGAGAACTAATTTTTGCGCCTCAGGCAGGGAGGCATGACAGTTAGTGAGTACGAGCATCGATTTACTGAGTTGGGTAGATATATCCTGACTATTCTTACTGACGAGTAGATGCGGATGCGATGTTTCTCTGAGGGCTTGTGACCTGATATTCGATCGAAGATGTGCTGTGCTAGTATACCATCTTATGCCGAGCTAGTGCACATGTCCATGCGAGCAGAGCAGGATGGGGATCGACTGACACGTTCTCGTGGCCCTATGGTTACTAGGCCATGACCAAATATCCAGAGCAGGCCATTCCTCTGCAAGAGGCCTCGTATCGACTCTCCTCCCAGGATCGCAGTGCCAGTAGTTCCGATGAGGCGCCCAGGTGTGACCTGTACATACTGTGGGAAACCGGATCACCCAGCAGAGAGCTGCTTTGCATGGATGAGAGATAGCGGGTTTTCACCACTGCAGAGGATTGATCGTCCTCGTCCTCAAGCTTTATCGGCTCCACCTCTACGGACAACACCTGCACATCCGTCCTTCAGACCACCTGCACCTCGTTTTAGGCTGCCTCAATGGCCCATAGTACCGATGTCGAATTGCTCGCAGTAGGCTCGGGTGCACTCACTCACAGCGGATGTACCAGAGGCAACACTTTCAGTGCCCAGGGCTTTTGAGGTCACTGCACATGTTCAAGGTACTCTTGTCTTCTTGTTGGTGGACACTGGGTCCACAACCTCCCTTATTTCATGCGCGTTAGTCAAGCGGCTAGCGTTGTTTACCACTCCTACAATGAGAGTGACTCTCACTACTACTACAGGGGACTCTTCTGTCATTACTAAGATATGTGTGGGTTACTTGATAGACCTAGGGAGTGGCATAGTTGTGGTTGACCTGTATGTCACGCCTTTGCATCATTACGACATTATCCTTGGCATGGATTGGCTTACAGAGATGAGAACAGAGCTTGACTGCGAGACTAGGCTGGTGACAACCCATGGACCTACAGGCGTGGCATTTACTTTTCTTGTTCAGGTCAATTACCCTATCCGACTTGATTGCTACACTTCTCGATAAGAAAGTTCTGTTGGTTCTGCGCTTGAAACCATGCCTGTGGTTCGGGATTTTGGGAAAGTGTTCAGTAAGATACTTGGGCTACCTCCTCGGCGTAAGATCGACTTTACTATTGATCTCGTGCCTGGTGCAGTACCTATTTCACTATCGATGTATCGTATCCCGCCATGTTAGATGGAAGAGTTGAGGAAACAGATTGACGATGTAACATCCTGAAAATTCGGGGGTCGAGCAAAAACCCAACTCCCGAGTTTCAAAATGTTATTTATACAACATACATATGTATGATTGAATGTTGTCTGTGTTAATGTATTAAACATGAGTGAGATTAATCCAGAACAACATATCATACTCCAGAGACAGTTAAATTTACAAGCGGAAGACTGTGATACTATGTATAACATATATAAACTGTTGTATATCTCCAGAGTGTGAACATGTTACCAGGTTATATACATACATGTATACTTCAAAAGTAAACAAAAGAATATACATGAGTGCTCTAAAAATATAAAATGACAAGTGTCAAGGTATCTAATCAACCTTCCTGTAATCCTGTCGATCAGAACACACATAAAGGAGGGATCCTCCTCATCATCATCAAGTCCAACACCGCCTCGCAGGCCGCGCCATCATCTGCAATCACAAAAGGGTCTGGTGGGTGTCCGGAAACACCATCCCATAATGTGGGAGTGAGTAGCTAACTCAGTGGAATAATAGAGCAAGGATTAGCATGTTCTCAAATCAATCATGCGATAATAGTAAAGCAGTAAATCAGACAATCCTAATACTGTTGTTAATGCAATATGACATGACGTGATGTATGCCCTCACCGACGATCTCCCTCATACGACACCATCTTACGACCGCGGCATGTCACACTCCCTTAAGTGCTCCACATCTTTCAGGCACATGCAATGTAATGGTGATATGATTTCCAAGTTGTTATTAGTCGATTCAAACAGCAGGATTGGGAAACTAAGGTACTTCCCTTATATCAATCCCAACATAGATCCTGTATAGGGTCGTCACTCCTAGTAATCTCATACGATGTATATTTTGTAGGTCGCTGCAAGGGCTGCCAGGGCTGTTGCTCGCACTCGTTGCACCGCTCCCCCATCACCTTATCAATACAGGCCTACTGTACTCTACTGCTATTGAAGGGTCGTCGTCTCCCGAAGACTCAGAATACGCTCGCGGTCACTACAAAGGGCTGCCAGGGCTGTTGCACGCACCCGTTGCTCCCTCCCCCATCACCTTATCAGTGTAGGCCGACAGTAAAAATATAGTGTCCCATACCACCATAATCTGCTCACGAGACTAGGTGCTCACTGGTCACTACGGGGAGGTTTGTGGCCCCAGCGTGGGCCGACAGCTCGACCACGGTGTCCCATACCACCATGCCTGGCTCATGAGTCTTCGTGGATCAAGGTACCATGGTTGACAGAGTTTACAATGGTAAGTTCAGTACCCTAGGTTTAAGCAGTTATGACTCATACAGGGTGAACATACAACGGCCAGTCGGGTTACTTGACGGGCTCGACTAGCACGATCGTATCTCAAGTCGAATGACATGAAGTGCGTAAAACACTTCGCGTGGCCTAACCACTGCCGCCAACTCCAGAACACGGCTCGCGTTCATCGCGCGTCGTTGGTGGCAAAGATAGGCCAACCACGAATTTGCTCGGTTACCGACTGCCTGGACTAGGTATAGTCCCAAACATATGGAATCACATCAGCAAATCATGTGAGAGTATTGGAAATAAAATATAACCATGTGAGCATGTTAACACATGTTATAACGTACAACTTAAGTAAACCATCTTACACCTGTCTTTCACATATATAATGAAATTATGCATATCACCAACATATAGGTAATCATCTCCATCAGCATATTAATTGAGAATTCAATCTCAAACTAAATCATAAGGAAATCATCAAGCACATGTTATAACATACCACTTAAGTGAAACATCAAGCATATGCATTTCATACATATAATGAAATCGTACATATGGCTAACATGTAGAAAGCCATTTACACCAGCATATTAATTGAGAAATCAATCTCAAATTAATTCATAACACCATTTAATTTAATACATACTAATACAAGCACTTAAACAAACACTTACACTACACACTTAAGTCTACATATAGTATGTCAACCCGAAGTGCGTATTTAGGCGAATCTCTTCGCCAAAATAATTATGCACGTATTCCTAACATTCTAATGCGAAAATAAACCATGTCAATCACATCAGCAAAATATGAATGAAATCAGTACTTCCTACAAATGACTAAAATGCCCTAAATCTCATATTCTTCGTTATTTTACGAAACAGGAAACAGACAACATGTTGTATATGTCAAACGGCGTTGTTGTCGATAATCTACTATTAAACGACATTGAAAGCTTTGGAAACAGTCAATTAAAGCGTCTAAAATCCGCACCTTGTCTCTTATAAACGTGTGAATTCGAACGGAGCGTATACGCTTCGTCTACGGCGAATAGAGAACCTAATTTACGAGATTTATCAGCTAACATACTATGAATCCAAGGTAACCTCAAATCAAAAACTTTTAGGGTATTTTCTTACCTGAAAATGCGGAGAAATCACCGACCAAGTGATTGAGGTGTGTTGCTTAGGCACTTGCAACAGGTGGTGCAACGGCAGGTAAATTCTCTCCTACTCTCTCTCACAAACTCTCACCTCTTCTCTCTCCCAATCTAGGGTTTTTCTCAAATTCGGATGGGAGAGAGGAGTGAGGGTTTCAAGCCCTTTTATAAGCACAAAAATGCCTGGAATAGGCTCGGGAACAAAGTTTACTTGATGCATATCCATTTCGGGGCTGTTTCGGTCCAAAAGTATATTTCTGGTGGTCCCCTGGCCAAATGCGGTCGGACTTAAGCTCATGCATACTGGATCTAGCATACATCAGGTTTTCAGTCTGACAGGGTTCACAGATCGCACGTGGCGGTCCAGTTTCAGTTCAGCGGTCACCGCACGCAGATCAGGCCTGCAAGTCTCATGATATGAAATAGAAATTTTTCCTAATTCGAGGGTGTAATCTGGCTGAATTCTGATGGTCAGAACGCTTAATACTGACCGTCAAGTCGTGTGCCATATTTGAATTTCAAATTTCAATTCTGTTCCTATTCGCACTCTCTTTAGTCCGGGCTCAATGAAATAACCTGTGATTATCGGTTAGTCTTGATTTTCGAAATGATTGTCAAGTCCAGCTAGGTGGTTCTAATGGTCTAAGATAGCAAGTATCGAACTTTCGACGCGCGGTCTAGATCCAATACAAAGTTTCAAAGAGGTCCAAAGAACAAATCGGCTTAGAGTTTGATCCAAGGTTATAGAGTATTATAGAGTCATTGGTTCTACTCGATTTGGGTCTTGTAGAATGTATTTAAAGTGATCAGGGACTGTTTCCCAGCTACTCTAGCGTTGCGCTAGCTAACTTACTCTTATTTTCCAAAGGAATTAATCCTAAGTGAGTTCTTTGGCTATGAAATTGGGTTATGAGCGATTTTCCCAAGTGTTTTAGTTGACCCACTGCCTAAGGATGTCAAATCCCAGATTGGCCAAAATCTGGGGTGTTACAGACGACCTGGTAGAGAAAGGCTTCATACGACCCAGTGTGTCTCATTGGGGAGCACCTGTGTTGTTTGTTAAGAAGAAGGATGGGTCGTTACGGTTATGTATTGATTACCGTAGGTTGAATCAGTTGACTGTGAAGAACAAGTATCCTTTGTCCAAGATAAATGATCTTTTTGATCAGTTGAAGGGTGC
The DNA here is from genome assembly GCA_037074715.1 of Magnolia kwangsiensis. NCBI lineage: Eukaryota > Viridiplantae > Streptophyta > Magnoliopsida > Magnoliales > Magnoliaceae > Magnolia > Magnolia kwangsiensis. Next base: position 81,119,961 of record CM073578.1, read on the forward strand.
AAAGTATTTTTTGAAGATTGACCTACAGTCAGGGTACCATCAGTTGCGCGTCAGGGATGAAGACGTGCAGAAGACTGCATTCAGGACTAGTTTTGGTCATTACGAGTTTTCGGGATGTCGTTCGGTCTTACAAACGCACCAGCCGTGTGCATGGACTTGATGAACCAGGTGTTTTGACCATTTCTATACCGATTCGTCATCGTGTTTATCGATGATATTTTGGTATACTCTACGAGTCAGGAAGAGCACGAAGGACACCTTCAGGCAGTCTTGGATACTCTGAGGAAGAATTAGTTGTTCACGCAATATAAGAAGTGCAACTTTTGGCAGGAGGAAGTCAAATTCCTAGGACATGTGGTGTCCAAGGAAGGGATTGCAGTGGACCTAGCTAAGGTAGCTGCCGTTCAGGACTGGAAGCAGCCTAGTTCAGTTACTGATGTGAGAGTTTTCTGGGCTTGGCAGCTTATTACCGACACTTCATTCGAGACTTCTCGAAGATTGCCAGACCGTTATCTCAGTTAACACGGAAGGATCTAAAGTTTTCCTGGAATGAGAAGGCAGAAGCAGCTTTTCAAGAGCTGAAAGACAGGCTGACGTCTGCCCCTATGCTAGTATTACCAGAGTAAGGGGTTAGATATACGATATATACGGACGCGTCTCGCGTTGGTTTAGGATGTGTCCTTATGCAGAAGGATAGGGTGATTGCATATGCCTCGAGATAGTTGAGGAAACACGAGGAGAATTATCCTACACACGACCTAGAGTTGGCAGCTGTCATCTTCGCATTGAAGCTCTAGAGACATTACCTTTACGGAGAGGAGTTCGAGCTCTTTTGTGACCCTAAGAGCCTCAAGTACATATTCAAGCAGCAAGACCTGAATATGAGGCAACAACGATGGATGGAGACCTTGAAGGACTTTAAGCTCGAGGTTTCCTACCATCCGGGCAAGGCGAACCTTATGGCTGACGCGTTGAGCAGCAAGAAGAGGAAAGAGTTTGCGGCTCCGCTGATGATTCCTGAGTGGGATATGGTTGAGTTTTTGCGAGACAATGAGCAGAAACTCACTGTGGAGGAGCCATTCGAGGTTATCGCACACGTTCAGGTGCGACCTCTTATCGATGACGGGGTCATCGCAGCTCAAAGGGACTATGAGCGTCTGACTGAGCTTTAAGAACAGGCCAGTGACAATGCAGCTGTAGAGTGGAGAGTTAGAACGGATGGGGGCTTACGTTATCGTGGCCGCCTATGCGTCCCAGATGCCCTCGACTGAGACGAGAGATTCTCGAGGCTGCGCACAGTTCTAGGCTTGCGATGTATCCGGGCAGCATGAAGATGTATCGTGACTTGAAGAGGACGTATTGGTGGGATGACGTGAAGACCCACATCGCAGAATTTGTGTCTCGTTGTCTCACTTACCAGCAGGTGAAGGTAGAGCATCGCTGACCTCCTGGTCTCCTTCAGCCTATGCCTTTAGCTGAGTGGAAGTGGGTTTTATTTCTATGGATTTCATTTCGAGACTGCCGAAGACGAGGAAGCGCTATGACTCTATTTGGGTGATTGTGGATCGGTTGACGAAATCGGCCCATTTCCTCCTGATTAAAGTTACAAAGTCTACAGACGAGTTAGCCATATTTTATATCAAGGAGATTGTACGTCTACATGGAGTCCCCTTGGAGATCATGTCGGACAGAGACACGTGGTTTACTTCTATTTTCTAGACTCGCATCTAGGAAGTAATGGGTGTGAAGTTAAATTTCAGTACTACGTTTCACCCACAGACCAATGGACAGACAGAGCGAGTAAACCAGATTTTGGAAGATATAATGCGAGCTTGGATTTTGGACTTCAAGGACAGTTGGGATGATTGTCTTCTGTATGTAAAGTTTGCCTACAATAACAGTTTCTAGGCGAGTATAGGCATGACTCCTTATGAGGCCTTGTATGGGCGCCCTTGCCGAGCACCACATTACTGGGCAGAGGTTGGCGAGCACAGTTTGGTTGGCCCAGAGTTAGTGCAGGAGACCTCAGAGAAGATCGATATTATCAGGCATCGACTTCTTACAGCTCAGAGCAGAAAGAAGAGTTATGCCGACACGAGGAGGCGACCGCTTGAGTTTGAGGTTGGAGATCATGTGTTCCTACGAGTTTCTCCTATGAAGGGAGTCCTACATTTTGGCAAGAAGGGGAAGCTCACATCGAGGTTTATTAGTCCATTTCAGATACTGGATCGAGTGGGAACAGTAGTGTATCGCTTGGCTTTATCCACCCCACTTGCAGGCGTACACAACGTATTTCACGTATCTATGTTGAAGAAGTACGTTCCTGATCCTTCCCATATCATCAAATGGGAGCAGGTACATTTGAGCGAGGATGCGACATATGTGTTGCGTCCGACGTGTATCCTAGACCGGAAGGAGCAAGTGTTGCACAGTAAGGTCATTCCACTGGTGAAAGTTCTGTGGACACATCATACTGAGGAGGAAGCTACCTGGGAGACAGAAGCTGAGATCAGAAAGAACTACCCACAGCTTCTCAAAGAGTATGAAAAGGTGAAAATTTTGAGGATCAAATTTATCGTTTTAGGGGGTAGATTGTAATGACTCGAAAAATTTCGTGCAAAGACACGAGTACCACCTCGAGCAGAAATCACTTAGGATGAATTCCCTTAGAAATTAAACATAAGTTAACTAGCGCTAAGTTAGACTAGCTGTGAAATTAGCACTATTCTCTTTAAATACGTTCGACAAGACCTAAAACCTATTGAATCATTAACGCTATGTTATCCTGAAATCTATAATCCAACTCTAAACCCAGTTGCTCTCGGGAGCACTTTGAAACTTCATATTGGACCTGGACCGCACGTCGAAAGTCCGATAGCGATAAACTTAGATGATTATGACCGCACAGTTGGACTTGACAATCACCTCAGAAATCGAGTCTAAACGATGTCTTGAGATTGTTTCCTTGAGTCCGGAGTGGAGAGAGTGAGAAAATGAAGATTTTAAGAAAATAATTATAAATTTAAGTAATCTAGGTCGTGTCGCTTGTGCGTCATTTGTAAGCATTCAGACCGTCAGAATCTGACTCAAATACACCCTCGGATCAGGGATGATGGCCTACTCATGTCAATATACTTATAGTCTTGATCGAGTTTCGGTGACTGCTGAACTGAAACTGGTCTGCCACGGTTGATCTGGAAATTCGATCGAATTAAAAACTTAACTCGATCAAGATCCAACATCTATGAGCTTAAGTCCAACCATGTTCAGTAAGAGGACCTCCAGAAGTGCTCCGTTGAGACGAAACGGACCTACTTTGACTATAACATAAGTATACCTTGGCGCTAGGTCTAATTTGATGAGTTTTTAGCCTATATAAGGACCTTAAACCCTCTCTCATTCCTCGCATAGGAATTTGAGAGAAACCCTAAGAGAGAGAAGAGAGAAGAGAGAAACGAGAGAGATAACGTGAGAGTTGTGGGAGAAAGTTCCTGTTACTCTACCCTGCTATCATACGTACTTAACCATCCCAATCTAATTGTTATTCCGGTGATTCTGACTTCATTTCTAGGTAAGAAATCCCAAAGCCTAACCTGTTTTAGGATTTCTATTGGTACAAGTAGCGAAGTAGTTGACTTACCTTGTGTTATAGGTCATCATATCGACGTTGACGAAAGCATGGAGTTTCTATTCAATCCATTACGCTTCTACGGTGTAAGGTGCGGATTTTAGACACTTAGGTTATCTTTTTTCAAAGCTTAAAATGTCGTTTAATGGTAGATTATTGACGAAGATGTTGTTTCACATGTAGAACATGCTATCCATTTTCCATTTCGAATACATATGAAGTATATAGAATTTGAGATATTTTAGGTATTTATAGAAAATACCGTATATGTATAAAGTTTGCTGATATGATTGCCATGAGTATTTGCCGTGTATATATGCTAGTTATGGATGTATGACTTGTCTGGCGAAAGGATTCACCCTAATACACATTTTGGCCGACATAGGTTATGTAGGCTAATGTGTGTAGTCTAAGTGTTTGTATAAATGCTTGCATGAGTAAGTATTTAGTAAATGATGTTGTAGATTAGTGTTGAGATAGGATTCTCAACTACTTTGATGATGTGTATGATTTCCTCCATGTATGTTGTTTGAATTGATTGCCTTATATATGAAATGCTTGTGTATGGTTAACTGCATATGTTGTATCTTATAACATACTGATAATAGGCTTGGATTACTTGATATTTCAATTTCGTCTCTCTCATATGCTTACTGATTCAGATTGCAAGTGCTTGGGGCTATGTTATAGTCCAGGCAGTCGATAACAGAATTGAACTCGTGGTTGGATTCTATTCACCACGTAGGACATGTTTGACGAACCCAAGTCGTACATTGGTCGTCGGCAGTGGTTAGGCCACACGAAATGCTTACGCATTTCATGTCGATTGATTCAATGTGCACTCGTACTAGTCGAGCTCGTCATGTAACCCGATCTGCCTATTGTATATTCACCATGTATGGACACTATTGCTTGAACCTAGGGTACTGAACTTACCAGTGATAACCCTGATAACCGTGGTACCTTGATCCATTAAGACTCATGAGCCGGGCATGGTGATATGGGACACCGTGGTCTAGCTGTCGGCCTACGCTGGAGCCACGAGCCTCCCCGTAGTGACCAGTGAGAAACCCAGACTCGTGAGCTAAATATGGTGGTATGAGACACTGTATTCAAGCTGTCGGCCTACATTGATTGGTGATGGGGGAGTGGTGCAACGATTGCATGTAACAGCCCTAACAACCCTTGTAGTGACCTCGAGTGTACTCTGAGTCTACGAGGAGGTGACGACCCTTCTGTAGCAACAAGAGTATAAACTAGGCCTATATTGATTTGGTGATGGGGGAGTGGTGTAACGATTGCGTGTAACAGCCCTGACAGCCCCTACAGCGACCTAGAACTGCAATATCGTATGAGATTAACTAGGAGTGACGACCCTAGACAGGATCCTTGTTGGGAATGATATAAGGAAAGTTACTTAGTTTCCCAGTCCTACTGAATGAAAGGACTAATAACAACTCGGTAATCATGTTCATATCTCACTGCATGTGCCGGAAGATGTGGAGCACTGAGGGATGAAAGCATGCCGTGAATGTGAGATGGTGTCGCATGAGGGAGTATGTAGGCGAGGGCACGCATCATTATTGCATCTCATCCTTGCATTAACAAGAGTAGCTAGGAATGTTTGACTCTACTACTTTATCATTACTGCTTGACTGAATTGATAACATGTTAACCTTTTCTCTATGATTCCACTGAGTTGATCACTCACTCTCACGTTATAGCATGGTGTTTTAAACACCAACTAGACTCTGTCTTAGGTGCAGATGGTGAGACGATTCAGGAGTCTGAGCCGGACTATTACGAGGACCAGGATGAGTTCTCGTACATGTAGTTCTCTGACGGTTTCGCATAAGCAGCCTGGATCGACAGGATTTTGATAGTTGGATTATCCTTTGCTATTTTGATTTTTGATTTAATGTATGTATATGGTGACTTAGAGACGTATTCATACTTTAGAGACAGATCGAAATTATTTTATTTTACATACAATGATATACATCTTTCAGTCTTCCACTTGCATTTTATCAATAGATCTGGAGTATGAATTACTGTCTTGCTAAAATCTCACTCGTGTTTAATGCACTACCATGATCAACATTCAATCATCTATATTCATGATGCATAAGTGATGCAATGGAACTCGGGAGCTGAGCATCTACTCAACCCCCGATTTTCAGGGTGTTATATACACACACATTAAGTGGTCCATAACCATAGAAAGAGAAGGGAAAAAGAGAGAAAGAGAGATAGGAGACAACGGAGGTGATAGAGGGGCCCCGCCACTATGGGCCCCTCTTTGATACAAAATATACATCAAGGTGGGTCCCACTAAATATGGGCACTTAATCAAACAAACAAATGAAAGATAAAAATAAAATATCACCCCCCAACTTCTTCTTGCTTTCTTGGCTTCCTTAGCTCCTTAGCTTCGATTCCAAAGGAGGAGATGAGGTTTGGATGGTTGAGATGGAAGATCTTGGGATGGAAAGGTGGGCCACACTTGGAGCTTGGAAGAGAGGGAAGGGCTTGGACGTATGGAGCTCTCTTGCTTGGGAATGAGTTTGAAAATGAGAGAGAGACTTGTAAAGGGAGAGAGAGAGTGATGGGTGATGGGTGTAAGAGACTTTTTTACTTTTGTGGCCATTTGTGTAAGAAAGACATGGGCTTTGTAAAAACTTTTTAACTTTTGTGGTTGCTTGGGGATGGGTGTGAGGTGATGTGTACTTGACATGTACTTAACATGTTGAGATTGATTAATTGATTGATTGATGTGATAAGTCATAGAGATTCTCTCAGAATTTACACGCGCGGCATTTTCCTCGCACCAAACGCTGGCCCACATCTCCTGACCGCGTGTGAATCAGGGTAGTGTGCAAATACCGGTTAAGGGTCGAAGGTTGCCAAAATTTGACCGAGAAGACCACAAAAGACTATGGAATGGTACGGTCTAGGATACGGGGTTTATAACTCTCCCCTCCTAATAAAAATTTCATCCTCAAAATTTTACACAATCATCGCAACTAGGCATAACTGATGAGGAAGAAGAGACATAACATCATCATATAGAATCAGAGACAACATACAAAATACAACGCATGATCAATCATCAAAGAGATGGGGATAATGCTCTCGAACCTCGGCTCACGCTCCCAATAAGCCTCATCAATAGAATGGTGACTGAACCTTCACTAACGGAATGACCTTGGTCCTAAGGACCTGCTCCTTCCGATCAAGGATATGAACTGGTTGCTCGATGTAAGAAGGGTCCTCACGAACCTCTAACGGATGCCAATCAATAACAAGAACAATGTTTGACCCATACTTCCTCAACATAGAGACATGAAAAATGTTGTGGACGCCAGACAACTGAGATGACAAGGCAAGCCGATAGGCCATGGTGCCAACGCGCCCAGTGATCTTTAAAGGTCCTATAAATCTCGGGGCAAGCTTGCCCTTCACTCCAAAACGAACTATGCCCTTCATGTGCGAGACCTTGAGATATACATGGTCCTGTACATCAAACTCTAAGGGACGACGCCGACGATCAGTAAAACTCTTCTATCGGCTCTGAGCTGTGCGCATATTCTGCCTGATGATATCAATAGCCTCTGACGTCTCCTGCACAAGCTCGGGACCTAGGAGAGGATGCTCTCCAACCTCGTTCCAACAACTCGGTGATCTGTATGGTCTGCCATATAGTACCTCAAAAGGAGTTATGCCGATGGTCGCGTGATAACTGTTATTATATGCAAACTCAACTAATCGCAGATGCTTTTCCCAGCTACCCCCGAAATCAATCGCGCAGGCCCGAACCATATCCTCAAGGATCTGGTTGACCATCTCGGTCTGGCCATCTGTTTGCGGATGGTACATAGTGCTGAGTTGCAAATTAGTCCCCATCGCTCGTTGGAAGCTCCTCCAAAACTGAGATGTGAACCTCTAATCTATGTCAGAAATGATTGAGACTGGAACACCATGTAGTCTCACAACCTCCTCGATAAATAACCTCACAAGCCGGTCCATAGACCAAGTCGCACACATCGTAAGGAGATGTGCCGACTTCGTCAGACGATCCACAACAACCCAAATGACATCATAACCGCGCTGAGTCCTCGGCAAGCTCATAATGAAATCTATCGATGTGCTCCCACTTCCATATCGGGACACTCAACGGCTGCAATAGACCAGGGGGTCTCTGATGAATGCCTTGATACGCTGGCATGTGTCACACTCGGCCATAAAATTGGCGATCTAGCACTTCATCCTCGCCTAAAAATACTGTCGCCTCATGTCACGGTACATCTTCGTTGAGCCAGGGTGGATAGAAAATCATAATCGATGTGCCTCGGTCATAAGATCTCTGTGCAGCTCAGGAATATTCGGGACACATAATCGGCCTCTGAAGCGAAGTCCACCATCTGTACCAATCTGTCAATCTGCCTGACTCTCAGATGCAGCCTCAGCTATATAACTCTGCAATGACTCATCAGCCTGTTAAGCCTCGATTACCCTTGCGACAAGAGGGTTGAATTGACAGGCTCGATAATTACACGATAGAAGGCTGCAAGCCGAACTTAAAATCATACTCTATGATATCCTCAAGCATCCGCTACTCCTGAATCATCATATACGCCACTAGGCCTCGTGGATGACGGCTGAGGACATCTGCCACCACGTTCGCCTTACCCGAGTGATACTGAAGATCGAAGTCATAGTCCTTGAGGAGCTCCATCCATTGCCTCTACCTTATGTTCAATTCAGATTGCGAGAAGAGGTACTTCAAGCTCTTATGATCGGAGAAGAGCTCGAACTTGACCCCATAGAGATAGTGCCTCCGCACCTTCAGTGTGAAGACAACTACGGCTAGCTCCAAATCATGCGTGGGATAGTTCAGCTCATGAACCTTAAGCTAACGAGACGCAAAGGCCACTGGTCTCCTATGCTGCATCAGGACAACACCCAAACCAATATATGAGGAACCAGTAAATACAATAAATTCGTCACTCCTAGAGGGAAGATTGAGGACAGGAGGGGAAGTGAGATGGTCCTTCAACTCCATATATGCTCGCTCACAGGCATCACTCCAAATAAACTCTGTGCCCTTCCGAGTCAACCTAGTCACCGGGGCTGCAATACAAGAGAAGCCCTCAATGAAACGTCAATAATATCCTACTAAACCAAGGAAACTGCAGATCTCAGACTCGTTTGTGGGCTGACCCCACTGAGTCACTGCCTCAACCTTCGAGGGGTCCACTGCGACGCCCTCCCTCGTCACCACGTGATCGAGGAACTTCATCTCCTCCTGTCAAAACTTGCACTTCTCCAGCTTCGCATACTGCTGGTGTGCGCGGAGGGTCTGCAAAGTGATCTCCAAATGCTGCTCATGCTCCTCATAGGTCCTCGAATAGATCAGAATATCGTCGATGAAGACTACAACAAACTGATCGAGATATGGGCGGAAGACCTCGTTCATCAATTGTATGAAGACCACTAGTGCATTGGTCAGTCCGAAGGACATGACCTATAACTCACAATGACCGTAACACGACCTGAATGCCGTCTTCGAAATGTCCTCATCTCAGACCCGAATCTGATGATAACCGGAACGCAGGTCGATCTTCGAAAAGAACTGTGCACCCTGCAGCTGATCAAATAAATCATCAATCCTCGGGAGTTGGTACTTGTTCTTGATCATGACTTTGTTGAGCTCACGGTAATCCACGCAGAGCCTCAACGAGCCATCTTTCTTCTTCATGAAGAGTACCGATGCTCCCCATGGTGAACTGCTCGGACGTATAAAGCTTAACTCGCGCAACTGCTTTTACAATTTTCGTAACTCCAACGGTGCCATACGATATGGGGCCTTCGAAAAGACGCCGTACCGGGCACAGGATAAATCTGAAACTCGATGAGTCGATGAGGCGGTAATCCTGAAATCTCCTAGAACACATCGGGAAAATCACAAACATGGGCAAATGTCGATGCTCACAGCTATGTGCTCCTCAATGGCGCAGGACATCAAACAAGATAACGGCTCTCCTCTGGGCTCTGCAACGAACTGGAACTGTAGCATGCCGGGTATAAAAAAACGTGTCTGTCCTTGCAAAGAAGTCCAATATGGCATAGTACTCGGTAAGCCAATCCATGCCTAGGATAACGTCAAAATTCAACATCGTAGTACGTACAAGTCGGCGGACAAGAAAATCTCTCCTACTAACACAGAGTAAGACGGACAAAAGCGGCCTAATACTATAGTCTTCCCCAAGGGCGTCGATACTGTCAACCCCTCGCTAGCAGACTCTTTCGACAATTCAGTCGAATGCTAAAATCCCTCAGACATAAACGAGTCTGAAGCATCGGAATCAAATAAAACTCAAGCGATGCATGAAGAGACTGGAAGTATACCCTCAACGACTCCTCCAGATGACTGCGGTCTTACTGAGCCGCATAGAACCTAGCCTGAGCCGGATGGGGAAGTGTCTGTCCCCTCTAAGTGTGCTGCTCCTGCTAGGGTCGCTGAGGTGGTCGAAACTGTTGCCTCTTATACTGTGGCCTCTGAGGCTGATGCTAATGCTGCTGCTGAGGTGGCCTCGGTGGTGGGGGCTGCTATCGCTGCTGCTGTGGTGGAGGTTGTTGTGGACCTCTCTGCTACTGATGGGGGATGAGACACTCCCACATACGGTGTCCCATCGCACCGCACCTAAAATAAGTGCTTGTGAACTACCTCGGAGGTGGTGCTGGAGGTGCTGCTGTGCTCAAAAGGCTGGGTGACCTGTGCACCTCTGTTGTGGTCGATGCTACTGAGAATCACTGGAAGGAGCCTGCCTCTTCTGGTCTCTCCTCTAACCGCTATCAGACTGAGAACCGGCCTACTAAGCCTTAAAAATCTGGGCCTTCCGTACCACTCCCTCAAAAGTCGGGAGCTCATGCCCAATAACACGGCCTCGAAGACCTTAACGCAAGCCATCCTCGAAGCAGCGGGATCTCCACTCCTCATCGTCTACCAAGTAAGGTGCAAATCTAGACAACGCTACAAAATGAGCTGCATACTAAGCCACTGTCATATCACCCTGCACCAAGGCCTCGAACTCCAATGCTCGCTGTCATCGAAAGTGATCAGGAAAATACTGTTAGTCAAACCGATCCACAAAATCCTCCCAAGTCCACCCAAAATTGGTGCCTACTGCTCGGGAGACTGATGTCCACCAGTGCTCAGCCTCACCATGAAGAAGAAATACTGCTAATCGGACTCACCGCTTGGTTGTACATCTCATCGTATCGAATATCTTCTCCATATCGGCGCACCATCTCTTAGCGGCTGTCAGATCTGGCTCACCCTGGATACGCGGGGGATCGAGCCATCAAAATTCACAAAGGAGGGCACTCGCATGCTCCTTCTTTGCCTAGGCCTGTGAAACAACGGGGTGCATGCCCTGTCGCTGAAGTGCAGCAGTCACAGCCTGTAACTAAGAGGCACTCATGGATATGGTCAGGTTCGCACTAGCCTCTGGTGGAGGAGCTGCATCCATAGTGTAACATCCCAAAAATCGGGGGTCGAGCAGAAACCCAACTCCCGAGTTCCAAAATGTTATTTATGTAACATAAATAATATTAAATGCATGTTGTTTGTAATCAGGCATTAAACAAGATTAGGATTAAGCCAAAACAACATATAATACTCCAGGGACAGTTAAATTAGCAAGCGAAAGACTGTGATAGTATGTATAACATACCTAACTGTTAGATGTCTCCAGAGTGTGAACATGTTACCAGGTTAAATACATACATGTATACTTCAAAAGTAAACAAAAGAATATACATGAGTGCTCTAAAAATGAAAAATGACAAGTGTCAAAGCATCTAATCAACCTCCCTGTAATCTCGTCGATCAGAACGCACATAAAGGAGGGATCCTCCTCATCATCATCAAGTTCGCCTCTGCTTCACAGGCAGCGCCATCATCTGTAACTAAAATAGGGACTGGTGGGTGTCCAGAACACCATCCCGTAACGTGGGAGTGAGTGATCAACTCAGTGAAATAATAGAGCAGAGATTAGCATGTTCTCAAATCAATCATGCGATAATAGTAAAGCAATTAATCAAATATTCCTAGATACTGTTGTTAATGCAATATGACATGACATGATGGATGCCCTCACCGACATTCTCCCTCATACGGCACCATCTATGTCCGTGGCATGCTTGCGTACCGCTCAGTGCTCCACATCTTCCAGGCACATGCAATGTGATGTGGATATGATTACCGAGTTATTATTAGTCCTTTTCATACAGCAGTATTGGGAAATTAAGGTACCTTGCTTATATCAATCCTAACACAGATCCTGTTTAGGGTCGTCACTCCTAGCAATCTCATACGATGTTACATTTGTAGGTCGTTGTAAGGGCTGTCAGGGCTATTGCTCGCACTCGTTGCACCTCTCCCCCATCACCTTATCAATACAGGCCAAATTATCCTTAAGACTACATTAGGACTCGTCTCCCCCATGCGGTGTCAGGATAAACTCAAGGTCACTACAAAGGGCTCGTCCCCAATCAGTGTAGGCCGACAGCAAGAATATAGTGTCCCATACCACCATAATCTGCTCAGAGTAGGGTGCTCACTGGTCACTACAGGGAGGTTTGTGGCCCCAGCGTAGGCCGACAGCTCGACCACGGTGTCCCATACCACCATGCCTGGCTCATGAGTCTTTATGGATCAAGGTACCATGGTTAACAGGGTTTTCAACAGTAAGTTTAGTAGCCTAGGTTCAAGCAGTTATGATTCATACAGGGTGAACAATCAACGGCCAATCGGGTTACTTGACGGGCTCGACTAGTACGAGCTTATCCCAAGTCGAATGACATGAAGTGCGTAAAACACTTCGTGTGGCCTAACCACTGCCGCCAACTCCAAACACGACTCGCGTTCATCGATGCGTCCTTCATGGTAAATACAAGCAAACCACGAATTTACTCTGTTACCGACTGCCTGGACTAAATATAGCCCCAAACATTTGTGAATCCACATCAGCAATCATATAAGAGTAATGAAAATGAAATACAACAATATAAGCATGTTGAAACATGTTATAACATACCACTTAAGCAATTCATCCAACATATACATTTCCTATACATAAAGAAATCAATACATCTAGCCAACATGATGGAGATCATTTACATCAGCATATTACTTGAGAATTCAATCTCAAAACTATTTCACAACACCATATACTCAATATATACTAATACAAACATTTATAGAAACATTTAGTCTACACACTTAAGTCTACATAGTGTATGTCGACTCAAAGTGCGCATTTGGGCGAATCTTTTCGCCAAACCAATTATGCACGCATTCCTAATATCCTAATGCGACAAATAGCCATGGCAAAATTTTTACAAAATATGGATGTAAACAGTATTTCCTACAAATGACTAAAATGCCCTAAATCTCATATTTTCCATACGCTTACGAAACGAAAAATGGACAGCATGTTGTACATGTCAAACGGCATTGCCGTCGATAATCTACTATTAAACGACATTGAAATATTTGAAATCAGTCAATCAAAGCGTCTAAAATATGTACCTTTTTACCCTAAATGTGTATCGTTCCGAACGGAGCGTATACGCTTCGTCTACGGCGAACAAGCGACCTAATACACAAGATGTATAAGATACTTCGCTATTGGAATCGACGGAACCTTAAATCCGCAAGTGGTTAGGGTTTTTCTTACCTAGGAGTGCGTTGGAATCACCGGCAAAGTGATTTGAACGCGATGCTTAGGCACGTGTAGCAGCTGCAGCAAGTGGCGGGAAGATCTCTCCCACACTCACTCACAATCTCTCACTTTTTATCTCTCTTTTCCTAGGGTTTCAAGCAAATTCGGATGGGAGGGTTGTGAGAGGGTTTAAAGCCCTTTTATAGCCTAAAACCTTTCCAAATTAGGCTTGGAAACAAAGCTCACTTGAGGTATAACCAAATCGGGGCTGTTCTAATCCAAAAGAGTGTTTTGGGAGGTCCCCTGGCCGAACGCGATCGGACTTAAACTCGTGGTCGTCGGATGTTGTTCACACTCAGTTTTCAGTCTGGTAGAGTTCGTAGATCACACGTGGCGGTCCAGTTTCAATTCAGCGGTCATCGCACCTAAATCAAGTCTACAAGTCTCATGATATGAAAGAGAAATTTTTCCTGATCCAAGGGTGTAATTTGGTTGAATTCTGATGGTCAGAATGCTTAATAATAATGCGCCAAGTCACGTGCCAGATTTGGATTAAAATTTTCAATTCTAACCCTTTTCTCACTCTCTTCACTCCAGGCTCAATGAAATAGCCTTTGAACGTCGGTTGGGCTTGATTTTTGAAACGATTGTCAAGTCCAGCTAAGTGGTCATAACGGTCTAAGATTGTAGGTATCAGACTTTCGACGCATGGTCTAGATCCAATACAAAGTTTCAAAGGGTTCCTGGGAATAAACTGGTTTAGAGTTTGATCCTGAATTTTAGGGTAACGTAGCATCAACGATTCTACAAGTTTTGGGTCTTGCAGAACATATTTAAAGCAATCAGGGACAATTTCACAGCTACTCTAGCGTAGCGCTAGCTAACTTACTCTTAATTTCTAAAGGAATTAATCCTAAGTGATTTCTTTGGCTTTGGAATTGGGTTCTGAGCAGTTACCCAGGTGTTTTGGTTGACCCATTGCCTAAGGACGTCTAATCCGAGGTTGGAAAAAATCTGGGGTGTTACACATAGGCTAGGCAGTAAGAATCTCTGGTGGAGGAGTGGGCATTGTAGGTGATAGGACGGGAGCCGCGGGTGGTGGAGCGGGAGTCTCAAGTGGTGGTGCGAGAGTCGATCGGGTCACTCTTCCACGCGCCATGTCCTACAGGAAAGAGTAAAGGTGCCTTTCAACTTCAAAACTCTCGAAGGCACGCACGTTAAGGGTCTGTAACGGAAGATCGCTAAGTTATCCGAACTTCGGGACATAACCATTCTAAACTCATAGCAGACATGTAATGTTATTCTCGGTTATTTCCAAGTTATGCTCTGATACCAACTTTTGTCACACCCCAAACTCAGAAACCGGGCTCATAAAATTTTTGATCGCCGAATCTGGCACCAACGGCCTCCGTAGAACCCCATTCTCGGCTCCTAGTGCCCATTCGCCAGGTTCCGATCCTAGGATGTTACGAGGAGGTTTTTTAACATCAGTTTGATTCGTGATACGCATAACCAATGGTATAACCCACAAACAATAACTAAAAACTCCATTATATTTTCACTATAATAAAAAACTTTACAAGTACAATGAGCATAAAGGGAAATACAATGATGATAGACCAAAAGCTCCAAAATGATCTACAAAGTGCTCCTTCCTCAGCGCTGTTGTGCCCCAACGTCACCTGCACGCAACGGTCAAGCATAAGCTTATGAAAAGCTTAGAGGGTGGTGAAAGTGTGTGTGCAAGGTAGTAATATGATCATGCAATATCAGAGTAATGTAAAATATATTGATGGATTCATGAATACTATTGGTCGTACCAAGGTCATGCGGTGCAAAGTATGAATGATGTCAGCCATACCAAGGCCATGCGATGCTAAATGCAACTCAAGCATACATCCTCATCTAAGTCCACATATCAATACAGCTAAAATCTGGGATAACACCAGGGTCTAGTACACTCTAAACCAGATCACCGTCCCATCGCGCACAATAAGGTAAGTGGAAGAGACCTCACTATCCGCCTACCAATATCAGGCTCGGCTCGTTAATAATGGACTCATTCCTTGAGCTGGTCAAACTCAGCCTAGCTTTGCCCCTACTCTCAGGCGGGTAAGGCTGTACCCCCTTCTAACCGACCATGACACAGTGGGAAGCACGACCGTCTGGTAATCGGCACTCGGCGCTCCTGTACCCACTCAGTCTAAATGTTGGAGTGACCTTCTGGTACCATAAGGGTTTAAGGACTTTCACAAAGGGATATCTATAACACCCCATGTAGAATAAGATTTTCGATATCCAATCCTGCCAACCACGACACACCTATGGTGGCTACGACCCTGATGTCGCTAGGGCGTACAGTAACCATGTCACACAATGCAAAATGCATGAATCACACTATCCAGTCATGCAGCGATCCTGTGAGTATCCTACGCTCATGTAGGGCAACACCACCTATTCGGGAGCCCCTAAACAACCTGCCTGAAGGCATATGTTATGATCAGTCACTTCTCATATCAAGCATACATATGATGCGTATGATCATGAATCAGGAACTATACTAAACATGTTATACGGTGATGGATGTTGTTCATAACGAAGATGGACCTAAACGACCTACAAGTATGAGCCTAACAATGGGCCCTAGAGAGAATTATAATGCGGACATTTAACCAACATTATTCTTACAATGTGGACGTCAAACCAACATTGCTCCCAAGGCACAGCCGTCATAAACATCGTTACATAAACCATATTGGGATCACACATTGCAATGGACCTTAGGTACATCCCATTGGCCTTAAATACGTCAAATGGGCCAAATCACATGGGCCTTATATTCATCAAGTGGGCCACATCAATAGGCCGCACCAATGGGCCTTATGTACATTGCAATGGGCCATAACCCGTGGGCCTTAGAATACATCAAAATGGGCCTCGTAACATGGGCCTTATATATATCAAAGTGGGCCTCAACCACGGGCCACAAATACATCGAATGGGCCCCATAACATGGGCCTTACATCCACATCAAAGTGGGCCCCAATGGACTACCACAGGTAAATTAAGATGGGCCTCATACACATACCAAGGTGGGGTCCACTTGAACTATAGATCTATCTTATTTTTTTGTCTCAAGCCTATTACGACAAGCTTGCTAAATGGTTAGACCGTTTGGATGCAACCCATGCATCAAGGGTGGGGTCCACCATATTATGGATCTAGCTCGTTCTTTAGCTCATGCCATAAATGAGCTTCCAAGATGGTTAAACGGATTGGATGCAACCCATGCATCATGGTGGGTCACAAATGGATGGCATGGATGGGACAGGTGGGACCCATGAAGCTGCTGCCGTGTACAGCAGCTGGTGGTGGGGTCCACTCACCTGTATATGTATAAAAATGATATATATACACTATAGTTGCTGCAACTACAGCTTAATGCATTAAAGGCATGCGTATATAAACAATATATAATATATTATATGCTTAAGCTGCTACTGTGCAGCATACTCATTAAAAGGGAGCAGAGGTGGGTCCCATGTAGGGCCCACCACCATGAAGGTATTATATATATAATATATAATATACAATATATATAACTTATAATTTATATATATTATATCTCAAGCACGTCCAGGCCCTTGGACGGCTGGACAACCACATACATCAAGGAGGGCCCCATCGTCCAAAAACGGTGGACGGTTTGGATAAATACATACATGATGGTGTGGCCCATAAAAAGGGATGGATGACGTAGGTGGGTCCCATGGACCCCACCGTACACCACACAGCCAGCCACACCCACTAGGGAAATCGATGTCAAGACCATAGGTGTTGAAACGAGGCATCTTTCTCTCTGCCCACTAGATGAGCTGGGGCCCACCGTTGAAACCAGGTATCTCTCACTTGGTCTGCCAGTGAACTATGGGGTTGGGCGTGGGATGCACACCAGGGAGGGCCCCACATGGACGTGGCCCACCATCCCGGGGTGGTGGATGGTTGGGTAATACACATACTCCATGGTGTGGCCCATCAAAAAGGGTGGACGACATGGATGGATCTCATGGACCCCACGATTAGCACCCACACCCATGTCAGTACACACTCCATGTTAGTACACTGTAACACCCCGAATTTTGGCCAACCTAGGATTAGACGTCCTTAGGCAATGGGTTAACTAAAACACCTGGGAAATCGCTCAGAACCCAATTTCATAGCCAAAGAAATCACTTAGGATTAATTCCTTTAGAAACTAAGCATAAGTTAGCTAGCGCTACGCTGGAGTGGCTGGGAAATAGTCCCTGATCACTTTAAATACGTTCTACA
The DNA here is from genome assembly GCA_037074715.1 of Magnolia kwangsiensis. NCBI lineage: Eukaryota > Viridiplantae > Streptophyta > Magnoliopsida > Magnoliales > Magnoliaceae > Magnolia > Magnolia kwangsiensis. Next base: position 81,137,646 of record CM073578.1, read on the forward strand.
AGACCCAAAGTGAGTAGAACCAATGATGCCATAATACTCTAAAACCTCGGATTAAACTCTAAACCGGTTTATTCTCTGGACCTCTTTGAAACTTTGTATTGGATCTAGACCACGCGTCGAAAGTTCGATGCATACAATCTCTGACCATTAGAACCGCTTAGCTGGACTTGACAATCATTTCAAAAATCAAGTCCAACCGACATTCACAGGCTATTTCATTGAGCCTGGACTGAAGAGAGTAAGAATAGGGACAGATTTGAAATTTAAAATTCAAATCTGGCACACGACTTGACATGTCAGTATTAAGCGTTCTGACCGTCAGAATTCAGCCAAATTACACCCTCGGATCGGGAAAAATTTCTATTTCATATCATGAGAATTGCAGACCTGATCTACGTGCAGTGACCGCTGAACTGAAACTGGACCGCCACGGGTGATCTACAAACACTGATTGTCTGAAAACGGGATGTGAGAGACATCCAACATGTACGAACTTAAGTCCGATCGCGTTCGGCCAGGGGACCACCAGAAATGGTCTTTTGGACCGAAACAGCCCCGATTTGGATATACATCAAGTAAACTTTGTTCCCGAGCCTATTTCGGGCATTTTTGTGCTTATAAAAGGGTTTGAAACCCTCATTCCTCTCTCCCATCCGAATTTGGGAAAAAACCCTAGATTGGAGGAGAGAAAATGTGAGAGTTTGTGAGAAAGAGTGGAGGAGAATTCCTTGCCGCTTGTGCTACCTGTTGCAAGTGCCTAAGCAACACAGCTCAATCACTTGGTCAGTGATTTCTCCACATTTTCAGGTAAGAAAATACCCTAGAAAGTTACTGATTTAGTGTTCCTTTCGTTCCATAGCATGTTAGCTGATAGATCTTGTAAATCAGGTTGTCTAGTCGCCGTAGACGAAGCGTATACGCTCCGTTCGAAACGATACGCTTCTAGGAGATAAGGTGCGGATATTAGAAGCTTTGATTGACTGTTTCCAATGCTTTCAATGTCGTTTAATAGTAGATTATCGATGGCAACGCCGTTTGACATGTACAATATGCTGTCTGTTTCCTGTTTCGTAAATAGACGAAGAATATGAGATTTAGGGCATTTTAGTCATTTATAGGAGGTACTGTTTTCATTCATATTTTGCTGATGTGATTGACATGGCTTATTGTCACGTTAGAATACTAGGAATACGTGCATAATTAGTTTGACGAAGAGATTCGCCTAAATGTGCACTTTGGGTCGACATACTATATGTAGACTTAAGTGTGTGGTTTAAGTGTTTGTATAAATGCTTGTATTAATATGTATTGAATTAAATGGTGTTATGAATTAATTTGAGATTGATTTCTCAATTAATATGCTGGTGTAAATGGTTTCCTACATGTTAGCCATATGCATGATTTCATTATATGTATGAAATGCATGTGCTTGATGATTCACTTAAGTTGTATGTGCTTGATGATTTCATTATGATTTAGTGTGAGATTGAATTCTCAATTAATATGCTGATGGAAATGATTTCCTATATGTTGGCGATATGCATAATTTCATTATATGTATGAAAGGCATGTGTTAGATGATTTACTTAAGTTGTACGTTATAACATGTGTTAACATGCTCACGTGGTTGTATTCCATTTCCAATACTCTTACTTGATTGCTGACGTGGATTCATAATTGTTTGGGACTATACTTAGTCCAGGCAGTCGGTAACAGAGAAAATTTGTGGCTAGCTTGTATTTGCCACGAAAGATGCGTAGATGAACGCGAGTCGTGTTCTGGAGTTGGCGGTAGTGGTTAGGCCACACGAGGTGTTTTACGCACCTCATGTCGTTCGACTTGAGATGTGATCGTGCTAGTCGAGCCCGTCAAGTAACCCGACTGGCCGTTGTATGTTCACCCTGTATGAGTCATAACTACTTGAACCTAGGGTACTGAACTTACCATTGTAAACCCTGTTAACCATGGTACCTTAATCCACAAAGACTCATGAGCCGGGCATGGTGGTATGGGACACCGTGGTTGTAACATCTCGAAAATCGGGGGTCGAGCAAAAACCCAACTCCCGAGTTCCAAAATGTTATTTATGCAACATAGATATGTATGATTGAATGTTGTCTGTGATAATGTATTAAACATGAGTGAGATTAAGCTAGAACCGCATATCATACTCCAGAGACAGTTAAATTAACCAGCGGAAGTCTGTAATAGTATGTATAACATATATAAACTGTTGTATGTCTCCAGAGTGTGAACATGTTACCAGGTTATACACATACATGTATACTCCAAAAGTAGATGAAACGAATATACATGAGTGCGCTAAAAATATAAAATGACAAATGTCAAAGTATCTAATCAACCTCCCTGTAATCCCGTCGATCAGAACACGCATAAAGGAGGGATCCTCCTCATCATCATCAAGTCCGGCTCCGCCTCACAGGCCGCGCCATCATCTGCAATCACAAAAAATTCTGGTGGGTGTCCAGGAACACCGTCCCGTAACGTGGGAGTGAGTAGCTAACTCAGTGGAATAATAGAGCAAGGATTAACATGTTCTCAAATCAATCACGCGATAATAGTAAAGAAATAAATCAAACAATCCTAATACTGTTGTTAATGCAATTATGACATGACGTGATGTATGCCCTCACCGACGATCACCCTCATGCGGCAACATCTTACGACCGCGGCATGCCACACTCCCTAGAGTGCTCCACATCTTCCAGGCACATGCAATGCTATGGTGATATGAATTCCAAGTTGTTATTAGTCCATTCAAATAGCAGGATTGGGAAACTAAGGTACTTCCCTTGTATCAATCCCAACACAGATCCTGTCTAGGGTCGTCACTCCTAGTAATCTCATACGATGTATATTTCGTAGGTCACTGCAAGGGCTGCCAGGGCTGTTGCTCGCACTCGTTGCACCGCTCCCCCATCACCTTATCAATACAGGCCTACTGTACTCTACTGCAACGGAAGGGTCGTCGCCTCCCGTGGACTCAGAATACGCTCGCGGTCACTACAAAGGGCTCGTCGCCTGATCAGTGTAGGCCGACAGCTAGAATATAGTGTCCCATACCACCATAATCTGCTCACGAGTTTAGGTGCTCACTGGTCACTACGGGGAGGTTTGTGGCCCCAGCGTAGGCCGACAGCTCGACCACGGTGTCCCATACCACCATGCCCGGCTCATGAGTCTTTATGGATCAAGGTACCATGGTTAACAAGGTTTACAATGGTAACTTCAGTACCCTAGGTTCAAGCAGATATGACACATACAAGGTGAACATACATCGGCCAGTCGGGTTACTTGACGGGCTCGACTAGCGCGATTGCATCTCAAGTCGAACGACATGAAGTGCGTAAAACACTTCGCGTGGCCTAACCACTGCCCCCAACTCTAAACACGAATCACGTTCATCGACGCGTCGTTCGTGGCTATGACCAGTCAGCCACGAATTCGCTCGGTTACCGACTGCCTGGACTAAGTCTAGTCCCACACATCTATGGAATCATATTAGTATTACAGGTTAAAGTATTGGAATTGAAATACATCATGTGAGCATGTTAACACATGTTATAACGTTCAACTTAAGCAAATCTTCAAGGCATACTTTCTCTGCATGTAATGTAATCATGCATAAGGTAAACATGTAGGAAATCATTTAGGTCAGCATATTAATCAAGAAATCAATCTCAAACTACTACATAACATCATTTAATTCAATACATACTAATACAAGCATTTATACAAACACATACACTACACACTTAAGTCCACATATAGTATGTCGACCCAAAGTGCGCAACTTGGCGAATCTCTTCGCCAAACTGATTATGCAAGCATTCCTAACTCCCTAATGCGGCGACAAACCATGTCAATCACATCAGCAAAATATGCATGTAGACCGTACTTCCTACAAATGACTAAAATGCCCTAAATCTCATATTCTTCGTTAATTTACGAAACAGGAAACGGAGAGCATGTTGTACATGTCAAACGGCGATGCCGTCGATAATCTACTATTAAACGTCATTGAAAGCTTTGGAAACAGTCAATCAAAGCGTCTAAAATCCGCACCTTTTCCCTTTTAGGGGTGAGAGTTCGAACGGAGCGTATACGCTTCGTCTACGGCTACTAGAGGACCTATTTTACAAGATCTTTTAACTACCGAGCTATGGAACGGAAGAAACATCAAATCAGCAACTTTTTAGGGTTATTCCTTACCTGAAAACGTGGAGAAATCACCGGCTGAATGATGGAAGTGTGTTGCTACAGCACGTGCAACAGGCGGCACGAAAGCTGAAAAATTCTCCTCCAATCTCTCTCACAAACTCTCACCTTTTCTCTCTCCCAATCTAGGGTTTTTCCCAAATTCAGATGGGAGAGAGGAGTGAGGGTTTCAAGCCCTTTTATAAGCCCAAACTTGCCCGAAATAGACTCGGGAACAAGTTTCACTTGAGGGGTAACCAAATCGGGGCTGTTTCGGTCCAAAAGATGCTTTCTGGTGGTCCCCTGGTCGATTGCGATCAGACTTAAGCTCATGCGTACCAGATGTAGCACGTATTAAGTTTTCAGTCTGGCAGGGTTCGCAGATCGCACGTGGCGGACCAGTTTCAGTTCAGCGGTCACCGCACATAGATCAGGGCTGAAAGTCTCATGATAATAAATAGAAATTTTTCCTGATCCGAGGGTGTAATCTGGATGAATTCTGACGGTCAGAACGCTTAATACTGACGCGTCAAGTCGTGTGCCAGATTTGAATTTGAAATTCCAATTCTGTCCCTATTCGCGGTCGCTTCAGTCCGGGTTCGATGAAATAGTCTGTGATTATCGGTTTGACTTGATTTTCGAGATGATTGTCAAGTCCAGCTAGGCGGTTCTAACGGTCTAAGATAGGAGGTATCGGACCTTCGACGCGCGGTTTAAATCAAATACAAAAGTTCAATGTGGTCCAGAGAACAGACCTGCTTAGAGTTTGATCCGAGGTTATAGAGTATTGTAGAGTTGTTTGTTCTACTCGATTTGGGTCTTGTAGAACGTATTTAAAGTGATCAGGGACTATTTCCCAGCTACTCTAGCGTCGCGTAGCTAACTTATGCTTAGTTTCTAAAGGAATTAACCCTAAGTGATTTCTTTGGCTATGGAATTGGGTTCTAAGCAATTTTTCAGGTGTTTTAATTGACCCACTGTCTAAGGGTGTCAAATCCCAGATTGGCCAAAATTTGGGGTGTTACAATCTACCCCCCTTAAAACACAATGTCGTCCCCGACATTGGCGAAGGGCAAGGAGTACCTAGAGAGACTTTAGTATTGACATTCTAAGGAAGGTTCAAATCTTATTTAACGACCTAACCTTTACGTATAACCTAACTTAAAGGTTTCGATTTTGGGCCAGTGGGGAGGAGGCCAACCACGCTTCCGCTGCCCCACTCGGATCGAACGGTAACGTTGACTAACCTAACTAGATTGGACTCAATATGTTCTACCCCCCTTAAAACTTGATTTTACTTAAGGTTGAAGAATCTTAACATCGATCCGTATATCGGAACAAGGGGCAACTTAGGGGCTATCCTTAACCTAAAATGGAAACAATCTTTCTCTACATGGTTTTCCTTGCTAATGATGCGTTCTATGGCATTGGTACTTATTATCATAGAGATGAGCCTAATCTCTATTGTGGTTAAGTTCAGGGGCAGGTATGAGTTGGTGGCAAGATGTCGAATTCTCTACTGGCTTTAAGTCCTTAACATTTATCAAGGGCAAAGCAATAACTTGTGGTTGTAGGTGGTCGAGCCAACACGGAAGAAAAGTTGTGTAGTGGGTCTGAGCCGGATACATAGACTTTCTGTCTAGCTAAAACAGAAGATTTATTGTATCAATTCTTAATCCGAGTCGATGCCGATCCTCTGCTTGATCAGAGCATTGGATCTATTGGTAACCACTAGGATTAGGAAGTCGATTCAAACCGTGAATACATCGCTCACATGTAGTTCCTTTATTCCGCATTCCCGAATGCAATAAGCCCTTGGGGAAGGCAATTCTAAGGGGCGTGCTAGTACATTCTAAGTTCAATCTGAGGGAGTTATAAATGTTTCCTGAGAGTGTATGGTTCCTTCCTATGGGCAACAATAGAAGTCTATAAGCCATAAAGGGATCTACCGAAGGAAGGGAGTCCCATTCCAACCAAATTTAACCTACTATCCCTTAGCATATTTAGGCCTTACATTGCCTAAGACAACTAGTAGCCTAGTCTGTAACTCAGTAGTTATAATCCAAAGCCTAAGTTTATACATTAAATGGTTTCATACCATTTCTACTACAGGGAGTTGTTCTATCGCTTAGGGTCAAGATTGTCTAAATGGAATTGGATTTCTTATGTCGTCAGACCCTTCAAATCTAGGAGTTCTAACACTAGATCCAAAATGCCCAAAGGCCTATATGGCCAGTAGCATTAAGTTGTATTAAATGGAACCGCATTCCTAGTCCCATAGCGGGATCGGAAGAGGCATGCTTGGTAGGAGGGTGGGTTGGGATAAAAATTAATTTGCAGGCTGAATCCCGGGAGTTACAATACTCTCAATCTAGGGACAATACCTAACAAAAAAATGAACGGCATGCATTCCATTCAACAAATTTTGACTACATTAAGCCCAAACCACAACACAAACATTCACATAACAAATCGAAAAGCATCATGCATTTCATTAAACTAAAATTGTCATAATACAAGGGATATCTCCCTACAAGTATCATGACAAGAAATACATGGGAGCTATGTCAGTCAGCTACTACAGCAACATAGGAAAACTACTAACCTTATCAGGCTTACAAAACACAACTTAAAACAGGAAATGACTAACTACAACCCGCGATACCTGGATCTAGATTATTAGTCCGAGTCGGGCGATGGAGGAGGAAATGCAAAGAAATCGTTGTCCAAATGGACAGAACGAAATCTAGGCATTGTAGAGGGATGCTTCAAGCTCCCCTAGGATGTATTTTCAAGGAGAAATGAAAATGAAAAAGGGGAATGGAGCACCTCACGATTTCAGCTCGATTTGGGGGTTTTTAGAGCTCCAAAAGATGAAATCTTCAAGAGGGAGGGCTGCCAACTTCAAAGGAACGATGGAGGGTGGTCGTTTTTGGCAGGGAATGGATTTGAGAGTGGTTTGGAACCACGGTTTTGGGTTAGGGCAGCAAGAAAACGGAAATGGGGTTAGGGAAGGGGACTTTTGTGAAGGAAGTACCCCTATTTGGGGTTTTCTATGGATGAACACCATATAGGGGGGGTGTACAGGCCACATGAGGGCGTGCGCCCGAAAATCAGACCAAGTGGGTCCCACCGGTCGGCGATGCATCGCCCGACCGGCGATGGCATCGCCGGACAACTTCCAAGTTGGCCGGTGGGACAACATGGGTCTGGTCCCCCATGGTCCAGGGGTTCCAAAAATATATGGCCCACCCCCTAGTTCATTGTACTTTGGTCTGTATGAGCCCAAATATGTGTTTGGGACTTTCCAGGACCACATCACAATCCCGAATACCAAACTATATAATGCAGCATATGAATTTGGGGTAGAAGGAGCCAGTACATCTATCTAGATCCTTAGTTTCTAAAGAAAGTGAAGTTAGAATGGCCTTATGGCCATTTTTCATGAAATTTTACAATTCACTGTAAAATTTTGTGAAAGTACTAATTTATGTTATTTTCATATTAGGTTTGATGCCTAACATGAAATGGATAAGAAAAAAATGAAGATCAGAGTGTTTAGAGGAGGAATTCTGAAGATTTTTGGTGAAACGGGGTTTTTAAGCCCTGGCGATTGATTACAGGAGTCATGGTCATCCCACGGCCCAAGGATTCACTTTTACGGGTTTAAAATCGTTCAAGAATGTCTCAACCCGACTTCCTACGAACTAGGAGCTATTCGGGTTGCTTTACGCGACCCAAAATGTGTTACAGACTCGATCGCACGATCGAAATGAATAGTCTTCGCCTATCGGCGAATCTGAGATCCTAAAAGCGTTTCTAGACCCTTCTCGCACCCACCTAAATCAAAGGAAGCGACAGCGTACGTCGCGTGACCATAACCCAGGCCCGGTTTAATCCAAATCATGCTCTGATACCATCTGTAACATCCCGAAAATCGGGGGTCGAGCAAAAATCCAACTCCCGAGTTCCAAAATATTATTTATGCAACATAGATATGTATGATTGAATGTTGTCTGTGATAATGTATTAAACATGAGTGAGATTAAGCTAGAACCGCATATCATACTCCAGAGACAGTTAAATTAACCAGCGGAAGTCTGTAATAGTATGTATAACATATATAAACTGTTGTATGTCTCCAGAGTGTGAACATGTTACCAGGTTATACACATACATGTATACTCCAAAAGTAGATGAAACGAATATACATGAGTGCGCTAAAAATATAAAATGACAAATGTCAAAGTATCTAATCAACCTCCCTGTAATCCCGTCGATCAGAACACGCATAAAGGAGGGATCCTCCTCATCATCATCAAGTCCGGCTCCGCCTCACAGGCCGCGCCATCATCTGCAATCACAAAAAATTCTGGTGGGTGTCCAGGAACACCGTCCCATAACGTGGGAGTGAGTAGCTAACTCAGTGGAATAATAGAGCAAGGATTAACATGTTCTCAAATCAATCACGCGATAATAGTAAAGAAATAAATCAAACAATCCTAATACTGTTGTTAATGCAATTATGACATGACGTGATGTATGCCCTCACCGACGATCACCCTCATGCGGCAACATCTTACGACCGCGGCATGCCACACTCCCTAGAGTGCTCCACATCTTCCAGGCACATGCAATGCTATGGTGATATGAATTCCAAGTTGTTATTAGTCCATTCAAACAGCAGGATTGGGAAACTAAGGTACTTCCCTTGTATCAATCCCAACACAGATCCTGTCTAGGGTCGTCACTCCTAGTAATCTCATACGATGTATATTTCGTAGGTCACTGCAAGGGCTGCCAGGGCTGTTGCTCGCACTCGTTGCACCGCTCCCCCATCACCTTATCAATACAGGCCTACTGTACTCTACTGCAACGGAAGGGTCGTCGCCTCCCGTGGACTCAGAATACGCTCGCGGTCACTACAAAGGGCTCGTCGCCTGATCAGTGTAGGCCGACAACTAGAATATAGTGTCCCATACCACCATAATCTGCTCACGAGTTTAGGTGCTCACTGGTCACTACGGGGAGGTTTGTGGCCCCAGCGTAGGCCGACAGCTCGACCACGGTGTCCCATACCACCATGCCCGGCTCATGAGTCTTTATGGATCAAGGTACCATGGTTAACAGGGTTTACAATGGTAAGTTCAGTACCCTAGGTTCAAGCAGATATGACACATACAAGGTGAACATACATCGGCCAGTCGGGTTACTTGACGGGCTCGACTAGCGCGATCGCATCTCAAGTCGAACGACATGAAGTGCGTAAAACACTTCGCGTGGCCTAACCACTGCCCCCAACTCTAAACACGAATCACGTTCATCGACGCGTCGTTCGTGGCTATGACCAGTCAGCCACGAATTCGCTCGGTTACCGACTGCCTGGACTAAGTCTAGTCCCACACATCTATGGAATCATATTAGTATTACAGGTTAAAGTATTGGAATTGAAATACATCATGTGAGCATGTTAACACATGTTATAACGTTCAACTTATGCAAATCTTCAAGGCATACTTTCTCTGCATGTAATGCAATCATGCATAAGGTAAACATGTAGGAAATCATTTAGGTCAGCATATTAATCAAGAAATCAATCTCAAACTACTACATAACATCATTTAATTCAATACATACTAATACAAGCATTTATACAAACACATACACTACACACTTAAGTCCACATATAGTATGTCGACCCAAAGTGCGCAACTTGGCGAATCTCTTCGCCAAACTGATTATGCAAGCATTCCTAACTCCCTAATGCGGCGACAAACCATGTCAATCACATCAGCAAAATATGCATGTAGACCGTACTTCCTACAAATGACTAAAATGCCCTAAATCTCATATTCTTCGTTAATTTACGAAACAGGAAACGGAGAGCATGTTGTACATGTCAAACGGCGATGCCGTCGATAATCTACTATTAAACGTCATTGAAAGCTTTGGAAACAGTCAATCAAAGCGTCTAAAATCCGCACCTTTTCCCTTTTAGGGGTGAGAGTTCGAACGGAGCGTATACGCTTCGTCTACGGCTACTAGAGGACCTGTTTTACAAGATCTTTTAACTACCGAGCTATGGAACGGAAGAAACATCAAATCAGCAACTTTTTAGGGTTATTCCTTACCTGAAAACGTGGAGAAATCACCGGCTGAATGATGGAAGTGTGTTGCTACAGCACGTGCAACAGGCGGCACGAAAGCTGAAAAATTCTCCTCCAATCTCTCTCACAAACTCTCACCTTTTCTCTCTCCCAATCTAGGGTTTTTCCCAAATTCGGATGGGAGAGAGGAGTGAGGGTTTCAAGCCCTTTTATAAGCCCAAACTTGCCCGAAATAGACTCGGGAACAAGTTTCACTTGAGGGGTAACCAAATCGGGGCTGTTTCGGTCCAAAAGATGCTTTCTGGTGGTCCCCTGGTCGATTGCGATCAGACTTAAGCTCATGCGTACCAGATGTAGCACGTATTAAGTTTTCAGTCTGGCAGGGTTCGCAGATCGCACGTGGCCGACCAGTTTCAGTTCAGCGGTCACTGCACGTAGATCAGGGCTGAAAGTCTCATGATAATAAATAGAAATTTTTCCTGATCCGAGGGTGTAATCTGGATGAATTCTGACGGTCAGAACGCTTAATACTGACGCGTCAAGTCGTGTGCCAGATTTGAATTTGAAATTCCAATTCTGTCCCTATTCGCGGTCGCTTCAGTCCGGGTTCGATGAAATAGTCTGTGATTATCGGTTTGACTTGATTTTCGAGATGATTGTCAAGTCCAGCTGGGCGGTTCTAACGGTCTAAGATAGGAGGTATCGGACCTTCGACGCGCGGTTTAAATCAAATACAAAAGTTCAATGTGGTCCAGAGAACAGACCTGCTTAGAGTTTGATCCGAGGTTATAGAGTATTGTAGAGTTATTTTTTCTACTCGATTTGGGTCTTGTAGAACGTATTTAAAGTGATCAGGGACTATTTCCCAGCTACTTTAGCGTCGCGCTAGCTAACTTATGCTTAGTTTCTAAAGGAATTAACCCTAAGTGATTTCTTTGGCTATGGAATTGGGTTCTAAGCAATTTTTCAGGTGTTTTAATTGACCCACTGTCTAAGGGCGTCAAATCCCAGATTGGCCAAAATCCGGGGTGTTACAGTGGTCGACCTGTCGGCCTACGCTGGGGCCACAAACGTCCCCGTAGTGACCAGTGAGCACCTATGACTCGTGAGCAGATTATGGTGGTATGGGACACTATATTTTTGTTGTCGGCCTACATTGATAAGGTGATGGGGGAGTGGAGCAACGAGTGCGTGCAACAGCCCTGGCAGCCCTTTGTAGTGACCGCGAGTGTATTCTGAGTCTACGGGAGGCGACGACCCTTCAGTAGCAGTGAGAGTACAGTAGGCCTGTATTGATAAGATGATGGGGGAGCGGTGCAACGAGTGCGAGCAACAGCCCTGACAGCCCTTGCAGCGACCTACAAAATATACTTCATATGAGATTACTAGGAGTGACGATCCTAGACAGGATCTGTATTGGGATTGATATAAGGGAAGTACCTTAGTTTCCCAATCTTGCTGTTTGAATGGACTAATAACAACTCAGAAATCATATCACCATAACATTGCATGTTCCTGGAAGATGTGGAGCACTTGAGGGACGATTGCATGCCACGGTCGTAAGATGGTGCCGTATGAGGGAGATCGTCGGTGAGGGCATACATCACGTCATGTCATATTGCATTAACAACAGTATTAGGATTGTTTGATTTACTGCTTTACTATTATCGTATGATTGATTTGAGAACATGTTAATCCTTCCTCTATTATTCCACTAAGTTAGCTACTCACTCTCACGTTATGGGATGGTGTTTCCGGACACCCACCAGTCCCTATTTTGATTGCAGATGATGGCGCTGCTTGAGAAGTGGAGCTGGACTTGATGATGATGAGGAAGATCTCTCCTTTATGCGTGTTCTGATTGACGGGATTACAGGGAGGTTGATTGGAAACCTTGACACTTGTCATTTTACATTTTTAGAGCACTCATGTATATTCTTTTTGTTTACTTTTGAAGTATACATGAATGTATATAACCTGGTAACATGTTCACACTCTGGAGACATACAACAGTTTATATATGTTATACATACTATCACAGTCTTCCGCTTGTAAATTTAACTAGCTCTGGAGTTTGATATGTTGTTCTGGCTTAATCTCACTCATGTTTAATACATTAACACAGACAACATTCAATCATACATATCTATATTGCATAAATAACATTTTGGAACTCGGGAGTTGGGTTTTTACTCGACCCCCCAATTTTCGGGATGTTACATACACACCCCATGTTAGCCACCTCACACCTCATGTCAGTACACACCCCATGTTAGCCACCTCATAGAGATCGGTACTAAGGCCTCAAGTTTTGAAACGAGGTATCTTTCACTCGGTCTGCGAGTGAGCTATGGGGCTAAGTGGGCCCACGTGGATCACACTTCACTGGCAGCCACTCCCACTATTAGCCACCTCAAGGTGGGCCCCCCTTATGGACGGTTGGTATGGCATATAAACATCATGGTGTGTCCCACATAGATGGGGTCCACCGATATATGACATAAATGGTATAAACACATTAGGTGGGCCATAATCATAGAAAGAGTAGGGAAAAAGAGAGAAAGAGAGATAGGAGACAATAGAGGTGATGGAGGGACCCCACCACTATGGGCCCCTCTTTGATACAAAATATACATCAAGGTGGGTCCCACTAATTATCGGCCCTTAATCAAACAAACAAATGAAAGATAAAAATCAAAGATCACCCACCGACTTCTTCTTACTTCCTTTGCTTCCTTAGCTCCTCAACTTCGATTCCAATGGAGGAGATGAGGTTTGGATGGTTGAGATGGGAGATCTTGGGATGAAAAGGTGGGCCACACTTGGAGCTTGGAAGAGAGGGAAGGGCTTGGACATATGGAGCTCTCTTGCTTGGGAATGAGTTTGAAAATGAGAGAGAGACTTGTAAAGGGAGAGAGAGAGTGATGGGTGATGGGTGTAAGAGACTTTTTGACTTTTGTGGCCATTTATGTAAGAAAGGTATGGGCTTTGTAAGAACTTTTTGACTTTTGTGGTTGCTTGGGGATGGGTGTGAGGTGATGTGTACTTGACGTGTACTTAACATGTTGAGATTGATTGATTGATTGATTGATGTGACTAGTCGTAGAGATTCTTTTAGAATTTACACGCGCGGCGTTTTCCTCGCACCGAACGCTGGCCCACATCTCCTGATCAGGGTATAGCCTCGGCACGCGAGTCACGGCATAGGAATCGCGGCGACGGCACGGTCGATATGGTAAAGGTCTTAGTTTGAGTCAACTCAGGTTGACGGCGTGTGAATCAGGGTCGCGCACAAATACCGGTTAAGGGTCGAAGGTTGCTGGAATTCGACTGAGAAGACCACGAAAGACTATGGAACGGTACGGTCTAGGATACAGGGCTTACAGTAGCCCTTCAGTCGAAACAGTTGCGATAGTAGAACGATGGTAAAGGTACCTCTATGAATTCATTATTTTCCAGGGAAAGACTAACCAAGCGAGAAAAGGGAAAATGATGATCTAAATCCACGTTAAGAGGTAAAGGAAAATTGAAGTATTGGAATTATTAAAGGATTATATGTTTAAAAAGGGTCAGTTAATTTTTTAAAGTTTGGAAGGATGAGAAGTGAGATGATTTAACGAATGAAGCTAATTCAATTGAATTTGGTGAAGGTTCAAATGATTATGATCTATTGTCGGTTACCATGACTAAAAATTTCTATTATGAATGGATCTCAGATACGGGGGCATCGTACAACATTTATTATCATTGGAGTTGGTTTGTCACATACAATGAGTAAAATGGTGGGTTGGTTCTTTTGGGAAATGATTATTCTTGCAAGATTATTTGAATTGGTTCAGTTCACATCAAGATGTTTGATGGGATAGAGCGTGCTCTGATAGATGCGAGGTACATTCTGTAAGGCCTGTATCCTAGTCCGTAGACTCCCGCGATCCTCCTCATCGAATTCCAGTAACCTTCAACCTATAATCGACATTTGTGCATGACCCTAAGTCGTATCCCGTAGATCTGAGTTAGCTCGATCCGAAACTTGTACCATTTCAATCATACCATCGTCGTGATTCCAACGCCAAGTCTTACGTACTAATGCGATACCTAGGCCATGAGATGTGGGTTCGCATTTATCTCAAAGAAATTTCATGCATTTGTAATCCCAAGAGAATCTCTACTGTAAGACCTGACCTGAATTCACATGTGTGCATGAGTGTTTGTGAGTATGCATCTCGTTCAATTTGGTCCCGTGGTCCTACTAGTTAACTTCAGGCGACCCGCGACCTTCGGATTGTGTTTGCGGTCATCCTTGAGTCTGGTCACGTAGACCGACATGAACGACCCTAAACCTATGCCATCTTGTTCGTATCATTGTTATGGTTCCAATGACGCATCTTATGAGTCCATCCGACTTATGGATCAAAAGTTATAAGCATTTCATTATAAGGCCCACTTTTATGCAATGCAAGTGGATCACTCTATAACACAATTTTCCATGCACACCACCCACACACACTACAATTCCATGGAATAAACACTACCCAATCTTAACTTAAACCTTATGAGCATAGTAATCTTCTCCCATAGCTATGATTACCCTTCTTACAAATCCATCATTACCCCTTCCGACAACTTCTCTCTCTCTCTTCCTTCTCATTTCTCTTCTTTCCTTCTTCCTCTCTAACGTCCAGCCCTCCTTCTTCCATTTTCTAGCATTTTTCTCCCTCCTTTCCTCCATCATCTAACCACCATAGTCTCATCTTAACCATTGAATCTTAAACCTTGGAGCTTGAGATCCCTAATGATGGTTGTAACGACTCAGAAAATTTCGTACCAAGACAAGAGTACCACCTTGAGCAGAAATTTTCCTTGGAGATTAAACATAAGTTAACTAGCTCTAAGTTAGACTAGCTGTGAAATTAGTACTGTTCTCTTTAAATACATTCTGCAAGACCCAAAACTTGTGGAATCGTTAACGCTATAATACCCTGAAATAAAGAATCCAACTCTAAACCAGTTGCTCTCGGGAGAACTTTGAAACTTCGTATCAGACCTGGACCGCACATCGAAAGTTCGATAGCGATAAACTTAGAAGATATTGACCGCGTAGTTGGACTTGACAAGCACCGCAAAAATCACGTCCAAACGATGCTCTGGGATGATTTCCTTGAGTCCGGAGTGAAGAGTGCGAGAAAATGAAGATTTTTAAAAATTAAATATAATTTTAAGAAATCTGAGACGTGTCGCTTGCGCGTTATTTCTAAGCATTCTGACCGTTAGATTTTGACCCAAATTTATCCTCGGATCAGGATAGGTAGCCCTTACATGTCATAGTGCTTGTATCCCTGATCGAATTTTCGTAACCGTTGAACTGAAACTGGTCCACCACGGTCGATATGGGAACCCGACCGGACTGAAAACTTAGCTTGACCTACATCCAATATTAGAGCGCTTAAGTCCGACCGCATTTAGTAATAGGACCTCCAGAAGTGCTCCGTTGGATCAGAATAGACCCAATTTGGTTATAACATGAGTATACCTTGGCCTTGGGTCTAATTTGGTGAGTTTTTAGCCTATATAAGGACCTTAAACCCTCTCTCATTCGCCACATACGAATTTGAGAGAAACCCTAGGAGAGAGAAGAGAGAAAAGAGAGAGATAGTGTGAGAGTTGTGGGAGAAAGTTCCTGTTACTCTACCTTGCCATCATACGTACTTAACCATCCCCATCTAATCACTATTCCGGCAATTCTGACTTCACTCCTAGGTAAGAAAACCTAACCCTAACCTATTTTGGGGTTTCCATGGATGCAAGTAGCATGATAGCTAACCTAATTCGTATTGTAGGTTGTCATTCCACCGTTGATAAAACTCAGTATCTAAACTGAATTCGTTACACGTTTACCGGTGTAAGGTGCGGATGTATAGGTTATGGTTTTCAAGGCTTTCAATGTCGGTTAATGATTTATAACTGACAAGGGTGCGAATACACATGCAAAATGCGTCGTTTGTTTCGTTATACGAGTTTACATGAACTATGTAGAATATAGTGTATTTTATGCATATGTTGGAAAGTTTGAATATGTTTGGAATTTGGATTTGCGCTTAACATGTTTATTTGTCATGAATATATGTCTAATACATGTGCAACAACTCCTTAACGAAAGGACTTCTCCCAAAATCACGTCACGAAAAATATACGTTATATGTGACTAAGTGTGTAGCCCAAGTGTTTGTAGAAATGTCCAAATGAATATGGAACCCGGATTCATGCATGCCATGATAATCCGTTGTGGGTATATGTGCGTGGTATACGGGGCAACTCCCTAGTGAAAGGATTTGGCCTAATACATGTATAGCCAACACACCATATGTATGATGTTATGTGTAGTCTAAGTGTTTGTAGAACTGACTGAATGAGCTAGTTGTTACCTAGTTATGCTTATATGAGGGCTGAGATGTAGATCTTGGCTACCTTACTTATGTGTATGATTTCCTCCATGTACGTTTAAATTATGATGTCTGCTTTCTTTATGGAATGAATGTGTGTGAACTCATGTTTGTGTTGCACTTCACAACATGCTCATATGCTTGTAAGAATCGAACTATCTGTTCATTACTGCTTTAACTATTTCATATGATTACTCGTAGAAACGGAATGAGTTTGGGGCCATGTTATGGTCGAGGCAATCGGTAATAGGTTTGGAGTTTGTGGCTGAGATTCATTCGCCACGTAGGACACGTTTGACGAACCCGAGTCGTACGTTGGTCGACGGCAGTGGTTAGACCACACGAAGTGCTTACGCATTTCATGTTGATCGATACGATGTGCGCTCGTACTAGTCAAGCTCGTCAAGTAACCCAATTGACCGCTGTACGTTCACCTTGTATTCGTGATAACTGCTTGAACCTAAGGTACTGAACTTACCAGTGATATCCCCATTAACCTTGGTACCTTGATCCTCTAAAACTCATGAGCCGGACATGGTGGTGTGGGACACCGTGGTCGAGCTGTCAGCCTACGTTGGGGCCACGAGCTGTCCCATAGTGACCAGTGAGTAACCTAGACTCGTGAGCCGAATATGGAGGTATGGGACATTATATTCGAGTTGTCGGCCTACACTGATAAGGTGATGGGGGAGTGGTATAACGAATGCTTGTAACAGCCCTGACATCCCTTTGTAGTGACCTCGAGCATACTCTGAATCTGCAGAGAGGCGACGAGTCTTCCTGTAGTAAACAGAGTATAAATTAGGCATGTATTGATAAGGTGATGGGGGAGCGGTGCAACGAGTGCGTGTAACAGCCCTGACGGCCCTTTACAGCGACCTAGAACCGCATCATCGTATGAGATTATCTAGGACTGACGACCCTAGATGGATCATTATTTGAGAATGATACAAGGTAGGTACCTTAGTTTCCCAATCCTGTTGTATAAAAAGGACTAATAACAACTCGGTAATCATGTCCATATCGCACTGCATGTGCCTAGAAGATGTGGAGCACTGAGGGACTAAAGCATGCAGTGAATGTAAGATGGTGTCTCATGAGGAAGTATGTTGATAAGGGCATGCATCATTATTGCATCTCATCCTTGCATTAATTACTGTATTTAGGAGTGTTTGATTGTACTGCTTTATAATTACTGCTTGACTGAATTGATAACATGTTAACCTATGCTTTATTGTTCCACTGAGTTAGCTACTCACTCCCACATTACGGGACGGTGTTCTGGACACCCACCAGACCCTGTCTTAAATGCAGGTATTGGCGAGGCTAGGAGGCTGTGCCTGACTACTGCGATGATCAGGACGAGTTCTCAAATATGCAGTTCTCTGATGGTTTCGCCTAGGCCATTCAGATTGACGGGGTTACAGGGTTCACCATGCTAGTAGAACTATTCTTTTGACATTTTGATTTTTATACTATGACATGTATATGGTAGCTCAGTGATGTATTCATACTCTGGAGACCGAACATGATCTTTGACTTTTATATGTTATATTCACCTGACAGTCTTCCACTTGCGTTTTATAAATTAATCTGGAGTATGAATTACTGTTTTGGTATAATCTCACTCATGATTAATGTACTAACACAGACAACATTCAGTCATAAGCATTTATGTTGCATAAGTGATGTTTTGAAACTCGAGTGTTGAGTTGCTACTCGACCCCCGATTTTTAGGGCGTTACAAGTTGGTATCAGAGAATGATTTGGATTAAACTGAACCTGGGTTATGATCACACGTTGTACGCTGACGCCACTCGACTTAGGTGGGTGTGAGGAAAATCTAGAAATAAAAGTAGGATTCCCAGTTTCGCCAATTGGCAAAGTTCATCGAAATCGATTACGGAGATCGAGTACCTCCATGATCGCTCGAGGTGACCCCAGACCTTTCCTAGACTGTCTATCGATGGGTTTAGAAAGTAAATCACTGCATCCCAGCCCTCAATATGTAAATATGGATATGCATCAAAAAACACTCGAGAGGGCCTGAAACGACTCAAAACAGAGTCAGGGGCCAAACAGGACCCTTCCAAGGGGACCCAGGGTGGGACTCACATGCATTTGACATCCAGGGGGGCAGGGAAGAGATAGAGGAGGAACAGGAAGAAGAAGAGGAGGCTCAGGATACTGATGAGAGTCCTCCTTCTGCGGCACCGGAGCAGGACGCGGGTCAGGCCTCTCTTCGATAGGATATAATAGATCTACGGGCCCTCGTGAGGCATAAGTTTAAGAAAGTAACCCGCTTACTGAAGACTATCCTGTGCTGCCTGAAGGATAAGGGTGCCCCTTCTCCGTTGCCAGATTTGAATGCTTAGTCATCCATGTTGTTGCCCCGTAGTTTGTTGTTCGTTTGTAGTTGATAGTTTTGTGTGTAGCCTCTGTAGGCTTCCTAGTTTGGTAGTTGTTTTAATGTTATAGCTTAGTGTTTGGAGCTTAGTTGTATTATCTCACACGCATCTTTTGTCGTGATCTATGTAAAGCCTATATCTCATGTATTATGACAATTGTGGTAATGAAATGCATGAAGTTTCCTTAAATCTGTGTGTGAATGCTGCGTGAATGGATTTTGATTATATGAAATCTGATCTGGGTTACACCCTATGTTGTGTAGGGAATGCCACCTAAATTCACGTGGAGCACGGCATGCCTAGCGTTGTGTGATTCAATGGATCAGGCACTTCCCCGGAGCGATAGCTATATGGACCCTAGTGTGGGCCTGATTTGTGAGACTGTACCTGAGTCTCAGCCTTCTACTGGTCCTGCAGTCGGGCCGCTACCTTACACACCACCAGTTCGTGAGCAGAACCATGCGTCCTCCTCGACATAGTATGTGCCTCAGTCAGCCCCACCTACAGCAGTTGATGACTATGATGCACCAGCAGCACCAGCAGCTCTTGGCCACTATTGCAGGGGCCCTAGCTCAGGGTGGGAGTGCGACTCCACCTCCACCATCTGTACATCCAGCTGAGAATGCTGGGACTTCTGCTCAAGATGAAGGTATGGCTCATCCTGCACCTTCTGCCTACCCTGCGGGACATGCTGCGGATACTAGAGGCCTACTTGAGCGATTCTAGCGCTTGTGGCCTCCTACTTTTGTGGGTTCTCACAGACCCGAGGAGGCTGAGTATTGGCTCGACTGCATCTCGAAGATGCTGAAGATGCTGCACTGCTCGGAGTCTGAGCAGGTTGAGTTGGCCACTTTCATGTTTGAGAAGGAGGCCAGCTTATGGTGGGATAGTGTACTGCGGACTGTTGTAGTTGGCTACGTATGGACATGGGCAGCATTTAAGTTCCGTTTCCATGAGAAATACTATCCTCAGACCTACCGACACGAGAGGGAGAATGAATTTTTACACCTCAGGCAGGGAGGCATGACAGTTAGTGAGTATGAGCATTGATTTACCGAGTTGGGCAGATACATTTCGACTATTCTTACTGACTAGCAAATGCGGATGCGACGTTTCTCTGAGGACTTGTGACCTGACATTCGGTCGAAGATGTGTTGTGCTAGTATACCATCTTATGCCGAGGTAGTGCACATGTCCATGGGAGCAAAGCAGGACGGGGATCGATTGACACGCTCTCATGGCCCTATGGTTGTTAGGCCACAACTAGATACCCAGAACAGGCCATTCCTCGGCAAGAGACCTCGTATTGACTCTCCTCCCAGGATTGCGACGCCAGTAGTTACGATGAGGCGTTTTGATGTGACCTGTTCTTACTACAGGAAACTGGGTCACCCTGCAGAGAGCTACTTTACACGGATTAGAGATAGCAAATTTTCACCACCATAAAGGATTGATCGTCCTCGCCCTCAGGCTTTATCGACTCCACCTCTACGGACAGCACCTGCACATCCGTCCTTCAGACCACCTGCACCTCACTTTCGACCGCCTCAATGGCCTATGGTACCATAGTCGAACTGTCCATAGCAGGCTCGGGTACATTCACTGACAGCTGAGGCATCCGGGACAGAGACCGCACCACCCTTGGCCTTTGAGATCACAGCCCACATTGGAGGTACTCTTATATTTCTGGTGGTGAATACGGGATCCACTGTCTCGGTGATATCTTGTTTAGTAGTAAAGCGCCTTGGGCTACAGACTACTCGGATGGTTGGGGTGCGAGTTATTTCAGCACACGGGACTTTTACTAATGTCACTATAATGTGTGAGGGTTGTTTGCTAGATCTAGGAAACAGGACGATGGCCATTGACCTTATCGTCGTCTCCGCTCTCTATCATTTCGACGTCATCCTTGGTATGGATTGGCTAACTGCAGGGAGGGTTGAGATTGACTGCGAGACCCGTTTAGTGATAGTTTACGAGCCGGAGGGCACATCCTTTACATTTTCAGTGCAGGTTAGTCACCCCTCTTGAGTACTTTGTTATGCTTCCTTATTAAGAAATATTGACGTCCCGACACTTGAAAGCACACCAATAGTCCGTGATTATGAGGATGTGTTTAGAAAGATACCTGGGTTGCCTCCTCAGCGCGAGATCGATTTTACTATCAACCTAGTACCCGGTTCGACGCCCATCTCACTGCCGACGTATCGCATGGCCCCGAGTGAGATGGAGAAGTTGAGGAAACAGATCGATGATTTATTGGAAGCTGGCTTCATATGACCGAGTGTATCTCCTTGGGGAGCACCTGTGTTGTTCGTGAAGAAGAAAGATGGGTCACTGCGGTTTTGTATTGATTACCGCAGACTGAACCAAGTGACGGTGAAGAAAAAGTATCCTTTGCCCAGGATAGATGATCTTTTTGATCAGTTGAAGGGGGCGAAGTATTTTTTGAAGATTGATCTACAGTCAGGGTATCATCAGTTGCGCGTCAGGGATGAGTACATGCAGAAGACGGCTTTCAGGACCTGTTTTGGGCACTATGAGTTCCTCGTGATGTCGTTCAGTCTTACGAACGCACCGGCCGTGTTCATGGATTTGATGAACCGGGTATTTCGGCCATTTCTATACCGGTTTGTCATCGTGTTTATCGATGACATCTTGATATACTCTGTGAGTCAGGAAGACCACGAGGAGCACCTGAGGGCGGTCCTCGATACTCTTAGAAAGCACCAGTTGTTCACACAGTATAAGAAGTGTGACTTCTGAAAGGAAGAAGTCAAGTTCCTAGGACATGTGGTGTCCAAGGATGGGATAGCGGTGGATCTTGCTAAGGTAACCGTGGTACAGGACTAGAAGCATCCTGATTCGATTACCGAGGTGAGGAGTTTCCTAGGACTTGCTGGCTACTATCGACTATTCATTCACGACTTCTCCAAGATAGCCAGACCCTTGTCTCAGTTCACACTGAAGGATCTGAAGTTCGCCTAGAATAAGAAGGCAAAAATAGCTTTTCAGGAGCTGAAGAACAGCTGACCTCTACCCCTGTGCTAGTATTTTCAGAGCAAGGGGTTAGATATACGATATATACAGAGGCGTATCGCGTTGGTTTAGGTTGTGTCCTTATGCCGAAGGACAGGGTGATTGTATATGCCTCGAGACAGTTGAGGAAACGCGAGGAGAATTACCCTACACACTACCTAGAGTTGGCAGCTGTCTTCTTCGCATTGAAGCTCTGGAGACATTACCTCTACGGAAAGGAATTCGAGCTCTTTTGCCACCACAAGAGCCTCAAGTACATATTCACGCAGCGAGACCAGAATATGAGGCAGGAACGATGGATGGAGACCTTGAAGGACTTTAAGTTCGAGGTTTCCTACCATCCGGCAAGGAGAACCTTGTGGCTGATGCGTTGAGCCACAAGAAGGTGATAGAGTTTGCGACTCCGCTGATGATTGCCGAGTGGGACATGGTTGAGTTTTTGCGAGACTTTGAGTCTCGCTGATAAAAACTCACTGTGGAGGAGCCATTCGAGGTTATCGCACACATTCAGGTGCGACCTCTTATCGATGACAGGGTCATTACAGCACAACGGGACGATGAGCGTCTGACTGAGCTTCGAGAGGAGGTCAGTGACGATGCAGATGCTGAGTGGCTAGTTGGAACAGATGGGGGCTTACGTTATCGAGGCCGCCTATGCGTCCCAGATGTCCCCGACTTGAGACGAGAGATTCTCGAGGCTGCGCACAGTTCTAGGCTTACGATGCATCCGGTCAGTACGAAGATGTATCGTGACGTGAAGAGGATGTATTGGTGGGATGGCATGAAGACCCACATCGCAGACTTTATGTCTCGTTTTCTTACTTGCCAACAGGTGAAGGAAGAGCATCGCCGACCTCATAGTCTCCTTCAGCCTATGCTTATAGCTAAGTGGAAGTGAGACTTTATTTCTATGGATTTCATTTCAGGACTGTCGAAGATGAGGAAGGGACATAATTCTATCTGGGTGATCGTTGACCGCTTGACGAAGTCGGCGTACTTTCTTCTGATCAGAGTTACAAACTTTGCAGACGAGTTAGCCAGACTTTACATTAGGGAGGTTATTCGTCTGCATGGAGTTCCCTTGGAGATCGTGTTGGACAGAGACACGTGGTTTTCTTCTATTTTCTGGACTTGCATTCAGGAAGCGATGGGTGTGAATTTGAAGTTCAATACTGCATTCCACCCACAGATCGACGGGCAGACAAAGTGGGTGAACCAGATTTTGAAGGACATGCTGCAGGCTTGAGTGTTGAATTTCAAGGACATTTGGGATGATTGTCTTCCACATTCGGAGTTCGCGTACAACAACAGTTTTCAAGCGAGTATCGTTATGGCACCTTATGAGGCCTTGTATGGGCTGAAGTTGGCGAGCGAAATTTGATTGGTCCTGAGTTAGTACAGGCGACCTCAGAGAAGATTGACATCATCATGTGTCGACTTCTTACATCGTATAGCAGCCAGAAGAGTTATGCCGATACGAGGTGGCGACCGCTAGAGTTCGCTGTTGGAGATCACTTATTTTTGAGAGTTTCTCCTATGAAGGCAGTTCTTCGGTTCGGGAAGAAGGGGAAACTCGCACCGCGATTCATTGGCCCATTTCAGATACTCGATCGTATGAGTGTAGTAGCATACTGTCTAGCTTTGTCTGCACCTTTCACGAGCGTACACAACATATTTCATATTTCTATGTTGAAGAAATACGTTCCTGATCCTTCCCATATCATTACATGGGAGCAGGTGCAATTAGGTGAGGATGTTACATATATACTGCGATCGACGCATATATTAGACAAGAAGGAGCAGGTATTGCGTAGTAAGGTTATCCCCCTTGTGAAGGTATTGTGGATCATAATACTGAAGAAGAGGCTAACTCGGTGGCAGAAACCGAGATCAGAAAGAACTACCCACAGCTTTTCAAGGAGTATGAAAAGGTACAAATTTCGAAGATGAAATTTATAGTTTTAGGGGGGTAGATTGTAACGACTCGAAAAATTTCGTCCCAAGACACGAGTACCACCTCGAGCAGAAATCACTTAGGATTAATTCCCTTGGAGATTAAACATAAGTTAACTAGCGCTAAGTTAGACTAACTATGAAATTATCACTATTCACTTTAAATAGTTCTGTAAGACCCAAAACTTGTGGAATCATTAACGCTATAATACCCTGAAATCTAGAATCCAACTCTAAACCTAGTTTCTCTCGAGAGCACTTTGAAACTTTGTATCGGACCTGGAACACACGTCGAAAGTCCGAAGCGATAAACTTAGAAGATATTGACTGCGTATTGGACTTCACAAGCACCGCGAAAATCACGTCCAAACGATGCTCTGGGATAATTTCCTTGAGTCCGGAGTGAAGAGTGTGAGAAAATGAAGATTTTTAAGAAATTAAATATAATTTTAAGAAATTTGAGACGTGTCGCTTGCGCGTTATTTCTAAGCATTCCGACCATTAGATTTTGACCCAAATTTACCCTTGGATCAGGATAGGTGGCCCTTACATGTCATAGTGCTTGTATCCCTGATCGAATTCCCGTAACCGTTGAACTGAAACTAGTCCGCCACGGTCGATCTGGGAACCCGACCAGATTGAAAACTTAGCTTGACCTAGATCCAATATTAGAGAGCTTAAGTCCGACCGCATTTAGTAATAAGACCTCCAGAAGTGCTCCGTTGGATCGGAACAAACCCGATTTGGTTATAACATAAGTATACCTTGGCCCTGGGTCTAATTTGGTGAGTTTTTAGCCTATATAAAGACCTTAAACCCTCTCTCATTCCTCACATACGAATTTGAGAGAAACCCTAGGAGTGAGAAGAGAGAAAAGAGAGAGATAGTGTGAGAGTTATGGGAGAAATTTCCTGTTACTCTACCTTGCCATCATACGTACTTAACCATCCCGATATAATCACTATTTCGGCGATTCTGACTTCACACCTAGGTAAGAAAACCTAACCCTAACCTATTTAAGAAAACCTAACTCTAACCTGTTTTGGGGTTTCCATCGATGCAAGTAGCATGATAGCTAACCTAATTCGTATTGTAGGTTACCATTCCACCGTTGACAAGACTCAGTGTCTAAACTGAATTCGTTACGTGTTTATCGGCATAAGGTGCGGACTTTAGACATATAGGTTATGGTTTTCAAGGCTTTCAATGTCGGTTAATGATTTATAACTGACAAGGGTGCGATTACACATGCAAAATGCGTAGTCTGTTTCGTTATACGAGTTTACATGAACTATGTAGAATATAGTGTATTTTATGCATATGTTGGAAAGTTTGAATATGTTTGGAATTTGGATTTGCGCTTAACATGTTTATTTGTCATGAATATATGTCTAATACATGTGCAACAACTCCTTAACGAAAGGACTTCTCCCAAAATCACGTCACGAAAAATATACGTTATATGTGACTAAGTGTGTAGCCCAAGTGTTTGTAGAAATGTCCAAATGAATATGGAACCCGGATTCATGCATGCCATGATAATCCGTTGTGGGTATATGTGCGTGGTATACGGGGCAACTCCCTAGTGAAAGGATTTGGCCTAATACATGTATAGCCAACACACCATATGTATGATGTTATGTGTAGTCTAAGTGTTTGTAGAACTGACTGAATGAGCTAGTTGTTACCTAGTTATGCTTATATGAGGGCTGAGATGTAGATCTTGGCTACCTTACTTATGTGTATGATTTCCTCCATGTACGTTTAAATTATGATGTCTGCTTTCTTTATGGAATGAATGTGTGTGAACTCATGTTTGTGTTGCACTTCACAACATGCTCATATGCTTGTAAGAATCGAACTATCTGTTCATTACTGCTTTAACTATTTCATATGATTACTCGTAGAAACGGAATGAGTTTGGGGCCATGTTATGGTCGAGGCAATCGGTAATAGGTTTGGAGTTCGTGGCTGAGATTCATTCGCCACGTAGGACACGTTTGACGAACCCGAGTCGTACGTTGGTCGACGGCAGTGGTTAGACCACACGAAGTGCTTACGCATTTCATGTTGATCGATACGATGTGCACTCGTACTAGTCAAGCTCGTCAAGTAACCCGATTGACCGTTGTATGTTCACCTTGTATTCATGATAACTTCTTGAACCTAGGGTACTGAACTTACCAGTGATATTCCCGTTAACCTTGGTACCTTGATCCTCTAAGACTCATGAGCTGGGCATGGTGGTGTGGGACACCGTGGTCGAGCAGTCGGCCTACGCTGGGGCCACGAGCAGTCCCGTAGTGACCAGTGAGCAACCCAGACTCGTGAACCGAATATGGTGGTATGGGACACTGTATTCGAGCTGTCGGCCTACACTGATAAGGTGATGGGGGAGTGGTACAACGAGTACGCGTAACAGTCTTGACAACCCTTTGTAGTGACCTCAAGCATACTCTGAATCTGCAGAGAGGCGACGAGCCTTCCCGTAGTAAATAGAGTATAAATTAGGCCTATATTGATAAGGTGATGGGGGAGCGGTGCAACTAGTGCGTGTAACAGCCCTAGCAGCCCTTTACAGCGACCTAGAACTGCATCATCATATGAGATTATCTAGGACTGACGACCCTAGAATGGATCATTGTTTGGGAATGATACAAGGGAGGTACCTTAGTTTCCCAATCCTACTGTATGAAAAGGACTAATAACAACTCGATAATCATGTCCATATCGCACTGCATGTGCCTGGAAGAGGTGGAGCACTGAGGGAAGAAAGCATGCCATAATCGTAAGATGGTGTCGCATGAGGAAGTATGTTGGCGAGGGCATGCATCATTATTGCATCTCATCCTTCCATTAATTACAGTATTTAGGAGTGTTTGATTATACTGCTTTATCATTACTACTTGACTGAATTGAAACATATTAACCTATGCTTTATTATTCCACTAAGTTAACTACTCACTCCAACGTTACGGGACGGTGTTCTGGACGCCCATCAACCCTGTCTTAGTTGCAGGTATTGGCGAGGCGCAGGAGGCTGTGCCTGACTACTGCGATGATTAGACGAGTTCTCATATATGCAGTTCTCTAATGGTTTCGCCTAGGCCATTTAGATTGACGGGGCTACAGGGTTCACCATGCTATTGGAACTATTCTTTTGATATTTTGATTTTTGTACTATGACATGTATATGGTAGCTTAGTGATGTATTCATACTCTGGAGACCGAACATGATCTTTTACTTCTATATGTTATATTCACTTGACAGTCTTCCGCTTGCATTTTATAAATTAATCTATAGTATGAATGACTGTTTTGGTATAATCTCACTCATGATTAATGCACTAACACTGACAACATGCAGTCATAAGCATTTATGTTTCATAAGTGATGTTTTGAAACTCGGCTATTGAGTTGCTACTCGACCCCCAATTTTCAGGGCGTTGCAATGGTGAAAGCTTAAAAATCTGAGGTGGGTGCTTCTACTCGTGCTGATTTCTCTCCTCCCTCTTATTTCTTTTGTTTCTTCATGTATGGGATAAGTGGGACCCACCAATTCATGGTGGGGATCCCATCTAACCCCATGGATGTGGCTATTGGCCATCCTTCATGCATGTGTCATTTCATGATGGGGTCATCCTCCATGGACCCCATCATGATGTATTTCATAATTTCAGCCCTTCTAAGGTCATCTAGACCTTTATTTTATGGTGGGTATGACATCCCCACCTCAAAATCTTATTATAAAGGTCCATGCATGTAACACCCTGAAATTCGAGGGTCGAGAATAACTCAGCTCCCGAGTTTCAAAACATCACTTATGCAACATTTTTTATGATTGATGAATGTTGTCTATATTAGTGCATAAAACATGAAATAGATTAAGTCAAATCAAGATATCATAATCCAGAGACAATTAGAAAATGCAAGCGGAAGTCTGAAATACATATATACACCATTACAAGTCTCCAAAATATGAGTTCTCTGTCAGGTCAATAAGTACAAGTCTTGTTTCAAAATACATATGACAAAATGTAATAGTCCTCTATAAAGTGTAAACCCTAAAGCCCCAGTAATTCAGAACAGTCTAAGTGGAATACTGCATAAATGAGAATGCATCCTCATCATCCTCGAACTCCGGCTCTACCTCGTAGGCATCACCATCACCTGCAACTAAGACAGAGTCTGGTTGGTGTTTAAGCATCATCCCAGAATGTGAGAGTGAGTGATCAACTCAGTGGAACTATACAGTAAAGGTTAACATGTTATCAATTCAATCAAGCAAAAATGATAAAGCAGTACAATCAAACAAGTCCTAAATACTCTATTTAATGTAAGAATGTTATGTCATAATGATGCATGCCCTCGCCTGCACTCCCTCAGCATCTTCATCTTATGGTGCGCATGACAACCACCCGAAAGTGCTCTTCCACGCCAAAGCATATGCAATGCGGTGCATGGACGTGATTACCAAGTTCTTATTAGTCCTTTTCATATAGTAGGATTGGGAAGCTAAGGTACCTCCCTTATATCAATTCTCAATCAATGATCCATTCTAGGGTCGTCAATCCTAATAAATCTCATATGATGTTATGATTCTAGGTCACTGTAAAGGGCTCGTCACCAATCAATATAGGCCTAATCATACCCTGGATACTACGTTAAGGCTCGTCGCCTCAATGCAGTCTTAGGATATATTTGAGGTCACTACAGAGGGCTCGTCACCAATCAATGTAGGCTGATAGCACGAATATGTGTCTCATACCACCGTATTCGGTTCACGAGTCTGAGTTACTCACTGGTCAGTACGGGGAGGCTCGTCACCCCAGCGTAGGCTAACAGTTCGACCACGGTGTCCTATACCACCATGTCTGGCTCATAAGTCTTAACGGATCAAGGTACTAAGGTTAATAGGATTTCACTGGTGAGTTTGGTAGCTTAGATTCAAACAGTAGCGTCCAAATATGGTGAACACACATCGGGTCAATCGGGTTAATTGACCAGCTCGACTAGGACGACTGCATGTTAAGTTGATTGACATAAAATGCATAAGCACTCCGTGTGGCCTAACCACTACCGACATCCCAAGTACGACTCAGATTCGTCAAACACATCCTGCGTGGCGAAAATAGCCTCAACCACCAGTTTGAGGACTGTTACCGATTACCTGAACTGTGATACAGTCCTAACTACGTACAATCATAAGAGTGAGTATTTAACTCAAATTCTATCATCATATGAACATGTTAAGGAATATAACTTAAACATGGATACACAGTACATGAAGGAAATCATACACATAGTTAACATGAATAAGTAGGATAAAAAGTTCATGGAGGAAATCATACACAAAGCAAGGTAGTTGGGATTTCATATCTCAACTCCCTCATAAATCACACTTTACTAACTATTAACTCATTCAAACATTTTTACAACTACTTAGACTACACTTTTCAACATACATCACATATGTTGGTAACATTACGTATTAGGGAAAATCCTTTTGCCAAGGAGTTGTCGCATACATAACAATCATATACCTATGACAATTAATCATGGTAATCACAACATCAAATTCCAAATGCATACAAACATTTCAATAAATACATGAAATACTCTATTTACAACATAGGTTATACATATACGTAAAACAAAAAAGATAGCACATTTAGCATGTGTAATGGCACCCACGTCAGTAATAAATCATTATCTGACATTGAAAGTCTTAAAAACCATAACCTATACATATATAGTCTGCACCTTAAACCGGTAAATGCGTACAGATAAGATTTAGACGATAAGTCTTCAACAACGGCGGATTAGCAACCTTAGACATGAATTAGGTTAGCTACATCAACACTTATACTATTCTAAGCTCTAAAACAGGTTAGGGTTTGATTATCTTACCCAAATATGGAATTAGAATCATTGAAATAACGATTCGAATAGGTGGATTAGGCACGTAGTAAAGCTGGGAAGAATCCCAGGATAAATCACCAACTTCTCTCTCACTTTCTCTCTCTTTCTTAGCTAGGGTTTGAAAAATTCGTATGGAATATGTGAGAGAGGGTTTAAGGCCCTTTATAGGCCCAGAACTGACGAAAATAGTCTCACGGCCATGGTATACTTAGGTTATAACCAAATTGAGCTTATTCCGATCTAATGGAGCATTTCTGGAGGTCCCTTTGCTGAATGTGGTCGGACTTAAGCACACAGATACTGGATCTAGGTCAAGCTAGGTTTTCAGTCCGATCAGGTTACCAAATCGACCGTGGCGGACCATTTTCAGTTCAACGATCACCAAAACTCGATCAGGGCCACAAGTACATAGGCATGTGTGGGACATATCCCCTGATCCGAGGGTAACTTTGGGTTAGATTCCAACGGTCAGACTGCTTATAATCGGCCCGCAAGTGACACAACTCAGATTACTTAAATTTATATTTAATTTCATAAAACCTTCACGTTCTTACACACTTCACTCCGGTCTCAAGAAAATAGTCTCAGGACCTCATCTGGACTTGATTTTTGAGGTGATTGTCAAGGCCAACTAGGCGATCATAATTGTCTAAGTTCATCGCTATCGGACTTTCGCGTGCGGTCCAGGTCCGATACGGAGTTTCTGAATACTCCCGAGAGTAACTGGGTTTAAAGTTTACTCCTAGATTTTAGGGTAATGTAGCGTTACTAATTCTACAGGTTTTAGATTTTGTAGACCGTATTTAAAGTGATTGGTGATAATTTCACAGGTAATCTAGTTTAGCATTAGTTAATTCTCATTAAATTTCTAAACGATTTGGTTCTAAAGGATTTCTGCCTGAGGTAGTACTCGGGTCTTTGTATGGATTTTTCCAAGACGTTACAATGCATGTATAGATCCATGAGATAAGCATTGTATGGTTATTTCTTCTTTGTGCATAAGGAATTTATAGTGGCGAAATCCCTCTTGAATGCCTAATCTCTCTTTTGTTCTCTTTCTCTGTAGACACTAAAAATTGGCGCCCATGCTGATTTGTGATTAGGCTGATTTGTAGATGTTGGAGTCGCCACTAGCCAATTAATCTCAAAATCCCACAATCGGCTAGAACCCATAGAATATGTAAGGTTAGAGGGATTCGAAGACTCTCCCACCTTAAATTGACTCCTGATCTGCGATATGGGATTCTGAGTAAGGGACCTTGGTTACAAAGAGGGAAGGTGTGAGGCACCCTCTTTGTCTGTATGAACGCACGGTCTCTACTTTGTGTGGTAAAATAATCTCAAGGGATGTATGATGTGGTTGAGATAGGACTAGGTACACACATGAATTTCTGATGCAGTAAGATTTGAGATTTCGGCAAGCCATAGAGCATATGTCCAATATTGTGTCTATAAGGTGGATGTGATGGTGCTTATGCAAAGAGGTAAGAAAAATGGACTAGATCACTAGAAATTTTTGATGTGATAGGATCCGATGTACGACAAGTCACAGAGCATATTTCACTAGAGATCTAGAGAAGCAAGAGGGTTGAAAAGGGAATAAATGTCATGATGAATTCTTATATAAAATGGATGGATCTTTAGCTTGATTTCTGAGTGGGCTAAGACATGGACTAAACCATAACCAATCCAAGCTAAACTTGATAGGTTAGAAAGCTCAAGAGGAAGGGTTGAGGGGTGGCTTAAAAGATCAAAACTTTTGAAGGCTTAGGAGCTCCTTCCCTTTTCTATACTCTCTTCCTCACTCTCCTTCTCTCTCTCTCTCTCTCTCTCTCTCTCTCTCTCTCTCTCTCTCTCTCTCTCTCTCTCTCTCTCTCTCTTTAAGCTTAAGGGGAGAGATGGCTTATTGGGGATGGATGAAATGAGAAGAGGAGAGGGCTATTTATAGCCTTCTACAATGGCTCTATAGTAAATAGGGGGTAGGTAAGGGCTAAAATTTAGAAATGGAGGCTTGTGATTGACTAGGGAGAGAGAAGTGTCACGTGGCACGTTCTTATTAGCTCTTGGGGCCTGTAAAATAGTAAATAGTGAAGATGGGGGGGGGGGGGGGGGGGGGGGGTAAATCCAGGTAAAAGTTAACTTTTGGACACTGGGATAGCTGTCCACATGCGAGCAACAAGTGGCGACACACCGAGCACCGTCCGCGGTAGTTAGACTACCGCCTGGGCTTCGTTCGGGCCAGGCTTGCGTGTGCGGGCTTTGTTTGTTATGTTGGCTCACCTGGTGATCTTCTTTTGGGATTCACGGCTCAAGTAGGTGGGCTGAGGCTTGGGTAAAGGGAGTTATAGTTAGGGTATAGGAAAAAGTTAGGGTTGTATGTTGATTGAATGGTTTAGATCAAGGTTATGGGTCTTCGTTTGAAAGTTAGGGACTTTTGGGTCAGGGTTCGGTTTAGGCTGGTATTAGGGTTTGGATTAAGATATGATCATAGTTCTTGAACTGTCTTAGCCTTCTCAAGATGTTATCCTAGGTGGGGTGTCTATAAATGCCCCTCTTTAACCGAGGTTGTGAGCAACTGAAGGTCAAAGCGAGTGGACACCCCACCCTTCTAGTCAGAAAAAGGGTAGCGATTCGAATCTGCTGTCTGCCATTATATCATTATTAGTTGACTATTTGGAAAAGAGATGACCTGCACATATCATGAGAGTTGTGAAAAATGTTGTGATTGTCCCCCTTCGCATTCGTTACAGCTTTACGGGTTACCAATCATAACCTTTCACGTCAGATTGTTTAATAGCATTGGAGGGTAAGTCTTAAAAGTAAGGGCCTCTACGCATTCGTCGTTGCTTTACGAGGATTCCCATACTATTTGGTCTATCATTCCTTTTCTACGTAATCACCCTATGAGTATTCGTTCCATTTGATCGTCAAAGTGTTTAGCTGCCCTACGCGTTGGTGTGGCCTTACGGGGAACTCACTACGCCAACTTGGACTCGATCAAATTTTATGAACATCCTAGACTAAGTATGTATAGGTAATCTTTTTCCATGCAATCTGTTAATTTTTAATACTTAGTTACAATGGATTGTTGTCACTTTGAGTTTGACTATTCTTTCCATAGATAAATCCAATCATTTTTACTAACATTCGTACAACTGTCCAGATAGAGAAATCAGGCCAATCGTACATGTATCATGTATGAAATAGCGGTGAATACCATTTTAGTTGAAGTAGGAATATGCCAATATGTCCTAGAGCGTGGTGAATAGGACTTTTTAAAAGTTTTTACAATATATTTAAAAATTTTATTACACTAAACCTATAAATATGCAATTATCAAGACTACTCAAATGTAACTCAACTGGCTTCCAAGCCTGGTAGAGGATCCAATCATAAACTATTCAAGAGATAACAATATATAGACTAGTTTATGATGGATATGATTGTGTAAGTGTGTGAGGTGTGATCAGGTATATAAAAATGAAAGCATTGAAATAAATCACACACACAGAAATATAGCAATCGCAAATACAGTCATTTTTATAGTGGTTCGATTACTTATCTACTCCACTCCCAGTAACCGCACATAACCCTTGAGTGTACCAGATTTCACTAAGGAGGTTTCACAGCGGTTCACCTCTAACCTAAGGTTTTAAATCAAGTTCACCTTCAACCTTTACAACCTACACTGAGGCTGACTGTTTATGCTCTCATGAGAAAGGGTCAACACATTGCACCCACTTTTAGGCACACTAGCCAAGGATCTTCCATAAGACCCTAACGAAGGTTTTATGCTGTTTACCTCTAACCCGAGGTTCACAGCGGTTCACCTCAAACCTAAGGTTTTGACTGGTTCACCTTCAACCAGATGTTTATGCTCTCCACAGAGCAAGGGTCCACACAACACACCCACCACGTACACTCCCGCTAAAGGCCTCCTTGAGGACTTTAAAGGATGAGAAACACCTTAGACCCAATCCTACAAAGGAATGATCAAAGGGTCCTCTGGACTCTAGATACTTACAGATAAGTGGATGAGTCTCATTTAGCACGTTGACGAAGATCTCCTCCTTGTTAATGAAGAATCTTTTATTCCCTTGATCTACAACACAAATGATGTACCAATATATGGCGACGGGTTGGGTCAAGGTTATGATGGAATCCTACTCTCTAAATATTTTCTTATTAGGAAGATAGAGCGATTCCAATCATCTATGCATTTAAGGCATCATAGCTTAATGATTTGTCATTAAGGTAGTAGTTGGAGTATCCTTAAATGCGGAAGTTCATTCCCCAATCCACTCTATTGAATATCAATGATGAGGGTGGATTGGAGGATGAACTCCCATGAGAGAAAGGGCTTTGGTTAAATGATCTAAGGTTAAACACTCAAAAGAACTCTCTTCTTTCTCTGTCAGCAACTAAAGTCAAGCTCCCTTTATATAGGCAAAAGGTTCCAACAGATATAAAATGGTCACATTTATGACAGAGTTCGATATCATCAAGAGGGTTTGATATCATCGAGCGTATACTCTCGATTGTATCTATGGTCTGCTCGATGACACAAACTCAATGTCATACGCATTTGAAAAACCTCTTGCCAACTAGTCGAGGGAATTAATACTCATGTCGATGCCATCGAATTTTGAACTCTGATATTATCGATGCAAGTTTTGATTCCTCGATATTTAAAAATGAGAGAGACTTGCTTTGAAATTTTTCAGGTCATCAGATATGATCGGAGGATACTCGATATCATCAAAATTTAAATGTCGATGATATCGGAAGTCGTGTCGATGCTTCGATAAATTCAAAGATTTTATCACTGAGTTTGCTGGACAGTTATATCCATTCTCAATGCAATCGATTCGGCCCTATTATCATCGATATTTGAATATCGATTCTATCGAGTGACCCCCAATCAGAATTAAAAGCCAAATGAAAAATGTTGCTGAACAACTTCGCGCCCATGACCGATATCATCGAGAGCCAACTAATATCATTGAGATTTGAACTCCGATGGTATCGATGATGGCTTTGATATATCGAAGCATATATGATATTCTTAAGAAAAAATAGGGGCACCGGATCTGCCTGTCGATATTATCGAGTCACCTTCGATCGACTCAAGATTTAATTATCGATGATATCAATATGCGTATCAATATATCGGTAATTTCATCCAGATAAATACTTGGTTGCTGGACACTTTAAGTCCTCATTCAATTTTATCGATTGAGCTTCCAAGGACATCGATAGCGCAGGTCGATCATATCAAGACATGTATTGTTACAATCGACAGAGCAAGAAAACTTAGAGATTTTCTAATTTTTCAAAAAAATTTCTTACTAAAAAACCATATAATGTCTAACTTATTTTTAAGGATTTTATTCACCTAGTGTTTTGGGACATGGGATGTGAGGCTTAGATTTACCTATGGCAAGCTTCCGCACATCCAATTGAGACAGATGTTTGAATTGATCTTCCTATACGGCTCTATAGTCTGACCGACTCAACACTCACACTAATTGACAAACTAGGGCACTAGCAAGGGCACTTTCAATGTATGAATTTGATCATCCTTCGTAGAAACTGGAAGAGATCGAATCTTACTTAGCTGTTTGCACTGACTGCAACTAGAGAATATTGAAGATTTCTTAATGTACTGCGCGGCGCATGTGTTTTTTTTTAAAGTTTCATTTGAAAGCAATTCCCTTCGAAACTAGGCTCCTTAGGAATTTTATTTGAATATATATATATATATATATTGAAAAATATCTGTTCGATTTCGATGGTGGGCGTCGTCGTTCAGTTTTTATTAGTAGCAAAGTCAAATGGCCTCTGCTAATAACTTAATGGGACTGATGATTTTTAAATTTTTGAAAAGATCCGTCCGATCTCGCAGATGGTTGAGATTGTCTAGTTTTTATTAACAGCCTCCACTAATAAATAAATGGGCCTTTTTTGCTTCTTGTTATTCATTTATAGTTATTATTTACATATTTCTTTTTATTCTTTTTTCACTTTTCTCTTTTAATATATTATTATTATTATTATTATTATTATTATTATTATTATTATTATTATTATTGGATGATTTTTAATTTCTCGTGAGAAATTGGGCTTATCATGAGACTTTGAGAAGAATCGTTTAATACATATATGTAGCTCTTTTTTTTATTTTTTTTTATTTTTTATCTTTTAATGGGGTTATTACCCAATGGACAGAAGAGAAATCTAGTTGCGTCAACCCACCCCAAGGGGACAGGCCCGCTGTTCGAGGCAACTTTTGGTCGGGCGGCAGTCGAACTGCCACTACCGCAGGTCCACTGCTTTGTCCAGTGGTTCGAGTTGTGCACTAGTCCAACCAATGACACCTCTCCACCGATTTGAATTCAGCACTTAGGTCGTCAAGGGACTCCATTGTGGTCTGTGAAAGCTATCTTGGTGGGATTTTTATGGTTTTTCAGCTTGTATTTTCTTGCATTTTCTTCCCCTTCCATTTTTAGGTAATTTTGACTAAAAGATTCTTGTTAGTTGTAACGTCCTGGAAAAATTCATACAAATACCCGAGTACTACCTTAAGCAGAAATCATTTAGAACCAAATCCTTTAGAAATTTAATGAGATTAACTAGTGTTAACTAGATTACCTGTGAAATTATCACCAATCACTTTAAATACGGTCTGTAAGACCCAAAACCTATAGAATTAGTAACGCTACATTACCTTAAAATCTAGGAGTAAACTCTAAACCTAGTTGTTCTTAGGAGCATTCGGAAACTCCATATCGGACCTGAACCGCACGTTGAAAGTCTAATAGCAATAAACTTAGACAATTATGATC
Organism: Magnolia kwangsiensis; assembly: GCA_037074715.1. Taxonomy (NCBI): domain Eukaryota; kingdom Viridiplantae; phylum Streptophyta; class Magnoliopsida; order Magnoliales; family Magnoliaceae; genus Magnolia; species Magnolia kwangsiensis. Next base: position 81,174,578 of record CM073578.1, read on the forward strand.
GCCTAGTTGGACTAGACAATCACCTCGAAAATCAAGTCCAGATGAGGTCCTGGGACTATTTTCTTGAGACTGGAGTGAAGTGTGTGGGAATGTGAAGGTTTTTATGAAATTAAATATAAATTTAAGTAATCTGAGTCGTGTCGCTTGTGGACCGATTATAAGTATTCTGACCATCAGAATTTAACCCAAAGTTACCCTCGGATCAGGGGATATGTCCCACACATGCCTATGTACTTATGACCCTGATCGAGTCTTGGTAACCATTGAACTGAAACAGGTCCGCCACGGTCGATCTGGAAACCCGATCGGATTGTAAACCTAGCTTGACCTAGATCTAGTATCTGTGAGCTTAAGTCCAACCACATTCAGTAAAGGGGCCTCCAGAAATGCTCCGTTAGATTGGAATAAGCCCAATTTGGCTATAACCTAAGTATACCTTGGCCCTGGGGCTATTTTCGTTAGTTCTGGGCCTATATAAGGGCCTTAAACCCTCTCTCACATATTCCATATGAATTTTTCAAACCCTAGCTAAGAAAGAGAGAGAAAGTGAGAGAGAAGTTGGTGATTTATCCTGGGATTCTTCCCAGCTTGACTACGTGCCTAATCCACCTATTCGAATCATTATTCGAGCGATTCTAATTCCATATTTGGGTAAGACAATCAATCCCTAACCTATTTTAGAGCTTAGAATAGTTTAAGTGTTGATGTAGCTAACCTAATTCATGCCTTAGGTTGTCAATCCGCCGTTGACGAAGACTTATTGTCTAAATCTTATCCGTACGCATTTACTGGTTTAAGGTGCGGACTATATACGTATAGGTTATGGTTTTCAAGACTTTCAATGTCAGATAATGATTTATTATTGATGTGGGCACCATTACACATGCTAAATGTGCTATCTATTTTGTTTTACGTATATGTATAACTTACGTTGTAAATAGAGTATTTCATGTGTTTGTTGAAATGTTTGTATGCATGTGAAATTTGATGTTGTGATTGCCATGATTAATTGTCATAGGTATATGATTGTTATGTATATGACAACTCCTTAGTAAAAGGATTTGCCCTAAGACGTAATGTAACCAACATATGTGATGTATGTTGAAAAGTGTAGTCTAAGTGGTTGTAAAAATGTTGGAATGAGTTAGTAGTTAGTAAAGTGTGATTTATGAGGGAGTTGAGATATGAAATCCTAACTACCTTGCTTGTGTGTATGCTTTCCTCTATGAACTGTTTAGCCTACTTATTCATGTTAACTATGTGTATGATTTTCTCCATGTACTGTGTATCCATGTTTAAGTTATATTCCTTAACATGTTCATATGATGGTAGAATTTGAGTTAAATATTCACTCTTATGATTATACGTAATTGGGACTGTATCACAGTCCAGGTAATCGGTAACAATCCTCAAACTGGTGGTTGAGGCTGTTTTTGTCGTAAGATGAAAAGGACTAATAAGAACTTGGTAATCACGTCCATGCACCGCATTGCATGTGCTTTGGCGTGGAAGAGCACTTTCGGGTGGTTGTCATACGCGCCGTAAGATGAAGACGCTGAGGGAGTGCAGGCGAGGGCATGCATCATTATGGCATAACATTCTTGCATTAAACAGAGTATTTAGGACTTGTTTGATTATACTGCTTTATCATTTCTACTTGATTGAATTGATAACATGTTAACCTTTGCTGTATAGTTCCACTGAGTTGATCACTCACTCGCACATTCTGGGATGGTGCTCAAACACCAACCAGACTCTATCTTAGCTGCAGGTGATGGTGATGCCTGCGAGGCAGAGCCGGAGTTCGAGGATGACGAGGAGGCATTCTCATTTATGCAGTATTCAGACGGGTTCACTTAGACCGTTCTGAATTAGTGGGGCTTCAGGGTTTACACTTTATAGAGGACTATTACATTTTGTCATATGTATTTTGAAACAAGACTGGTACTTATTGACCTGGAAGAGCACTCATATTTTGGAGACTTATACTGGTGTATATATGTATTTCAGACTTCCGCTTGCATTTTCTAATTGTCTCTAGATTATGATCTCCAGATTTGGCTTAATCTAGTTCATGTTTTATGCACTAATACAGATAACATTCATCCATCATAAAAAATGTTGCATAAGTGATGTTTTGGAACTCGGGAGCTGAGTTATGCTCGACCCCTGAATTTCAGGGCGTTACACTAGTTCTTGGGGTGGGTCACTATTTAAGGTGCTACGGATGGGTTGGATCTTCTTTTAGATTTTGAGAGGGCCGTGATCTAGGCCGTCGATCTAGGCCGTCGATCTATTTTGACTCGATCTTTAACCGTTGGATCTTGTTGGGTTTTCTATTTTGGGCCAAGTTGTTGGCTAGATTTTCTGTTATGTATTTTTTTTTATGGAGTGAGGTGTGATAAGAAAGGGACCCCACCCTATTATTTGAGATTTTTGTTTGTTCTTTTTTTTTTTATGAATGATTTGGATTATTGGATGGGTGATTTGGGGTCCACTTGGGTGTTGTGATGGTGTAGATTTCGATGATTAGTCATTTTTTAGGATGATGGATGGATAGAATTTTTCAAGTGGGCCCCACATTATGATCTTGATGTGTCCAGATGCATTTATTTGAAGATGGGCTTGAGTTATGGACATGTAGATGAGGATTTATTTTTTTGAAAATGGGCCTTGGTAATGGCTCTTGGAAAATGGGCCCTTGAAAATGGTCCTTTTGAAATGGGCCTTGGCCTTATGGGCTTTTGGAAATGGGCTTTGTAAGACAGGCCTTTGAAATGGGCTTTATAGATGGGCCTTTTGAAATGGGCTTTGTGATGTGGGCCCTTTGAAATGTGCTCTGTGATGTGGGCCTTTTGATGTGGGCCTTTTAAAATGGGCTTTTGGAACGGGCTTTGAAATGGGCTTGGGCATTACGGGCCTTTTAAAAATGTGCCTTGGAATAGGTCTTTTGGAAATGGTCTTGGGCCTTTGTGACTGGAATCCGTTGCTTTTTATGGTGAGAAGGATACTTACCTGTGGGCCTTGTTTCTGCAGTATGCCACATCGAGGTAGGAATGAGGTTGGTCCTTCTCGCTAGTCGATTGATCCATGTTATGTGCCGCGAGAGGGCCGTCATCTTTCCGATATAGCCCAGGAGGGCAGTGCACCTACGATTCTCAAAGGGCGTGGGGTTAGGACACACTGGCCCGATTGGTTTCATGATCCGCAGCCTCTGTTCTTTGAGGAATTGGAGCGTACTCTATTCGCACACCTATTTCGAGTCCATCTAAGTAAGACGAACATATCCCTTTTATCAGCCTTGACTGAATAGTGGCACCCTGAGACTCACACCTTCCAGTTTCCTTTTAGGGAGTGGAGAATCACTCCCTATGACATATACATGTAGCCGGGTCTCCGATATGATGGGGGATCTGTCCCTTTTGAGGATGATCTTCCGGTACCTTCCGAGGATGACTGGATGGAATTGTTAGGGATGATGTCAGATGCCACAAATTTCTCCAGTCATCGATTTAAGCTGCTTGGTTGTCGTCAAATTTTGCCCTACGCATTCCTGATACTGAAGTCGCGGCTATGATGAAGGCTCGAGCCTTGATTTTGTATACCATGGGAGCAATGATTTTCTTCCATGAGAATGAGCTTGTGAGTTCCCGTCTGTTGTCACTCATGGAAGATATCACTATTCCCATGCCGTACAACTGGAATGCGGCCCTCTTGGCCCATTTTTACGAAGGGCTGGATAAGGCTAGTCACTATATCAACCGATCCTTGATTAGCTTTTACCTAGTCATCGAGGTACTTTCTTGATGCCCAATTCTGCAATATTCTCCCTAGGGATGATCTGGTGCGTCTTTCTGATCGCGGTGTTTGTGCAGGTCTACTTTTTCGATCATTTTCCCCATCTAGCTCCTACCTTGATCGATCATTCGCCTCCCCTTCCTCGTATGATGTTGGGGTACAAGGATAACCGTAGCCACACACACCTATTTTCTGATCTTGCTTGGAGGTCGAACATCGATGCCCTTATCCCTGATGATGTAAGTGATTTTACTTGCCCTGTATTGCTCATGTGTTGTTTCTGCTTATCTGTCGGCCCTTAAATTTTCTCCTTTTTACAGTTCCACACTAGGCCATATCTCCAGTCGAATGCGACGCTTACTCCTAGAGGTCAAGAGGCCTTTCAGGCCTCTCGGCGAGGTCGCATTCTGGAGGACCCACGTGTGATAAAATGGTATCTGAGAGAGGCTTTTTTGGCAGTTGACTAGTAGCCCTTTGGTCCCCCTTAGTCCACCGTCTGGACCATTTGATTGGAGATCTGTGCTTGAGAGGGAGTTAACTGCTGCCCTGAAGGGTTTTAATGCCAGTGCTTTTGTTGACTCGGATAGAGAGTACAGCTCCTGATGTGAGCAATATGGTATCGGTCCGATCTTGCAGTCTGGCTACACTCTTGGTGGCAGCGCATGTTTTGCTAGAGGAGGGATCTTGGGGCCCCATTTTCGTCGGAAGCATACAGACACCTATCTTCCTGATGATGATTAGTTCATTGTATCATGTATCCTTAGTTATGTAAACGCACGTTTATATGAAACTTCAGTTTGTTCAATGTTGTCTTCTTAGATCGTTTCTTGATCATTTTTATGATCCCAATTGAGCATGTGGATGTGCATTCCTCGACCCTGACCTTCTAAAGTGGATCCTGCCCAAATATCTTTCGAAAGTGGGCCGATGCTACAATGATTTAGAGATGTCAATACCTGAAATGAAACTCTGAGTTCTGCTAGTGGTAATCCGAGTACCGCCTCCGTTTATCTTTTCTTCCAACAACTCCTCTTCTTCTCTGTTCATTTTCTCAGTACCTTTCTGTTTTATTCTCATCCGTCTGTTGACATTCCCTTTGTCCCTTGACAATCCCTTTGTCCCACTCTCTTATCTCGTCTTCCTTGTCCTCTTCTTCGTTTGTCTTTTCCTTCCCTTTTTGTGGATATTATGGATGGTTATGATGAGAGGATTGGTGGGTCCATGGTTGGTAGAGGGGTTGGTGGAGCATTGTCTTCCATTCATGATGGTGCGGACTCATTTATGAGTGGATTAATAGAGGTGGATGGTGGTATAATGAGTTCTTTTAGAGAGATCAATGTCATTTATGACATGATTCCTACCATCATTAATGGAGGATATGAGTTTGGGTTGGATGGCCGTAACGCCCTGAAAATCGGGGGTCGAGCAGAAACTCGGCTCCCGAGATCCAACGCATCACTTATGCAACATAGATAATAATAATTGAATGTTGTTCATATTAGTGCAGTAAACATGAGTGGGATTGGACCAAAACAACATATCATACTCCAGAGACAGGTAAGTTTCTCAAGCGGAAGACTGTGATAAAAATATAAAATGTATAATTTATTGTAAGTCTCTGGAGTGTGAACATGTTACCGGGTTAACTATTTACATGTATACTCCAAAAATGGAAAGAAAGAATATACATGGGTGTTTAAATAAAAGGCAAAATACCAAGTGTATTGGCATCTAATCAGTAACCCTATAACCTCGTCGATCAGAACCTGCATATAGGAGAAATCCTCCTCATCATCATAAAGTCCGACTCTTCCTCACAAGCATTGCCACCATCTGAAACTAAAATAGGGTCTAGTTGGTGTGTACAACACCGTCCCAAAACGTGGGAGTGAGTGATCAACTCAGCGGAAACTAGACAGCAAAGGTTAACATGTTATCAATTCAATCAAGAAGTAATGATAAAGCAGTATAATCAAACATATCCTAGATACTCTTGTTAATGCACGAATGTTATGAAGGAATGATGCATGCCCTCACCAGAAACTCCCTCTACGATATTCATCTTATTATCACGCATGTCAGTCACTTCCTCAGTGCTCTTACACCAACACCGATAGCACATGCAATGCGATGATATGAGCATGCTTACCAAGTTCTTATTAGTCCTTTTCATATAGTGGGATTGGAAAGTTAAGGTACCTCCCTTGTATCATTACCCAAATGATGATCCATTCTCTAGTCGTCAGTCCGAGACAATCTCATACGATGTTACGGTTCTAGGTCACTGCAACGGCTGTAAGGGCTGTTACACGCAATCGTTACACCACTCCCTCATCACTAAATCAATACAGGCCTATTTTGTACTCTTGTTGCTACGGAAGGGTCATCACCCCCACGTAGACTCAGAGTACTCTCGAGGTCACTAGAAGGGCTGTTAGGGCTGTTACATGTAATCGTTACACAACTCCCCCATCACCAATCAATGTAGGCCGACAGCTCGAATATAGTGTCTCATACCACCATAATCGGCTCACGAGTCTGGGTTACTCACTGGTCAATACAAGGAGGCTCGTGGCCCCAGCGTAGGCCGACAGCTCGAATAGAATGTCCTATACCACCATAATCAGCTCATGAGTCTTAGTGGATCGAGGTACCAAGGTTACAGGGGCTTTTCATTGGTAAGTTTGGTACCTTAGGTTCAAACAATAACGTTCAAACATGGTGAACATACATTGGTCAATCGGGTTAGTTGACAAGCTCAACTAGGCCAAGCGCACGTTGAGTTGAACGACATGGAATGCATAAGCACTCCGTGTGGCCTAACCACTGTCGAACAACCCAAGAACGACTCAGATTCGTTAAACTCATCCTGCATGGTGAACAACCTCAACCACCATTTGGAGTACGATTACCGATTACCTGGACTGTAGTACAGCCCCAATCATGTACAAGCTCAATAACAGGTATACGATTCATATCCTACATTCATTTGAATAATCATGAAATATGACTTGAACATAAATACAATACATGGAGGAATCATGCACATAGTGAACATGGGTAATCTAAATTACACAAGTCATGGAGAAAATCATACACGTAGTGGACATGGATAATCTCAGTTACACAAGTCATGGAGGAAATCATACACGTAGTGGACATGGATAATCTAAGTTACACAAGTCATAGAGGAAATCATACGCATCATTGATGTAGTTGAGAATCGTATCTCAACCCACATACTGGTACATCTTACTAACTACTAACTCATTCAGACACTTTTACATACACTTAGTCTACACATTATATCATACATATTATGTATTCAATAGCATACGTATTACGGAAAATCCTTTCGTCAAAGGGTTATCGCCTATACAACAATCATATATCCATGACGATTAGCCATGGCGAGCACGAAAGTGAATTCCATACTCATTCAGTCATTTTCACAAACACTTAGAGTACATACTTTATCATACATGTGTATGTTGATTATACATGTATTAGGATAAATCCTTTCACTAGGGAGTTGCCCCATATACCACTTGCATATACCCACGACGGATAATCATGGCATGCATGAATCCGAGTTCCGTATTCATTTAAACATTTTCCCAAACACGTGGGCTACACACTTTAACGTATATGGCGTATATTGGCCGTGGCATTATTTAGGGCAAGTCCTTTAGCTGAGTTGTCACAAATTAACAAGAATATATTTATGGCAAATAATCATGTTAAACCCAAATCCAAATTCTATACATATACAAGTATTCCAACAAATACATAGAATACGTAATACTATACATTTTCCATACGTATTCGTAAAGCAAAATAAACAACACGTTAGACATATGAAATAGCATCCACGTCAGTAATAAATTATTAACTGACATTGAAAGTCTTGAAAACCCTAACCTAAACGTATATAGTTCGCACCTAAAACCAGAAAATGCGAAATAGATATGATTCAGACGATAAGTCTTCATCAACGGTGGATATGCTACCTATGGCATGAAACAGGTTAGCTATAACGTCATTGGAACTATTCTAGGCTTCAAAATAGGTTAGGGTTAGGATTTCTTACCCAAGAATGGAACCAGAAATGCCGGAATAGCGTTACGGATTGGTGGATTAGGCACGTAGTAAAGCTGGGAAGAATCCCAAGAAGAATCACCAACTTCTCTCTCACTTTCTCTCTCTTTTCTCTCTCTTTCTTAGCTAGGGTTTGAAAATTCGTATGGGATTTTTGTGAGAGGGTTTAAGGCCTTTTTATAAGCCCAAAAGTGATGGAAATAGACTTAGGGCTAAGGTATACTTAAGTTATAACCAAATCGAGCTCTTTCTGATCCAACGGAGCACTTCTAGAGGTCCTATTACTAAATGTGGTCAGACTTAAGCTCTCTAATATCGAATCTAGGTCAAGCTAAGTTTTCAGTCCAGTCGGGTTTCCAGATCGACCATGGCGGACCAGCTTCAATTCAACGGTCACGAAAATTCAATCAGAGTTACAAGTGCTATGACATGTATGGGCCACCTATCCTGATCCGAGGGTGAATTTGGGTCGAAATCTAACGGTCAGAACGCTTAAAAATAACATGCAAGCGAAACTATCTAGATTACTTAAAATGATATTTAATTTTTCTAAAAATCTTTGCTTTCTCACTCTCTTCACTCCGGACTCAATAAAATAGTCTCAGGACATTATTTGGGCTTGATTTTCGAGGTGATTGTCAAGTCCAACTAAGCGATCATAATGGTTTAAGTTCATAGCTATCAGAATTTTGACGTGCGGTCTAGGTCCAATAAGAAGTTTCTGAATGCTCTCGAGGGCAATTGGGCTTAGAGATTGATCCTAGATTTCAGGGTAATATAGCGTCAATAATTCTATAGGTTTTGGATCTTACAGATCAGATTTAAAGTGGTTGGTGCTAATTTCGTAGGAAATCTAGTGTAGCGCTAGTTACTACACGTTAAATTTCTAAAGAATTTGGTTCTAAATGATTTCTTTGGCTTTGGAATTGAGGTTTGAGTAGGTACCAAGGTGTTATGATTGACCCATTGTCTAAGGACATCTAACTCCAGGTTGGCAAAATTTGGGGTGTTACAATGGCCTTGATGGATTTGGTGGTGAGCTTGATGGGTCTATGCCAGATGAGCCACCAGGGTTCGCAGATGCCGATGTGATGAGGATAAATGGTTCTGATGGCAGGGATGGTTTGATTGGTGACCCGATTGTTATGGGTGGTGTAGATGATAGTATGGCCATGATGGATGGCATGGATGTGATGGATCAGGTCCTGATGGGTGGCGGGATGCACTTTAGTAGTTCTAGCGGTTTGGATTTAGAAAGTGATGGACTTCTTACAGATGGCCTGGATCAGATTTTTGGCATGGATTTCGAGGCAGTGATGGGATAGTCGGCTTTTATCGAGGCCCAGGATATGACTTCTGTCAGCTACTGGGATACTCTGGGCGTTGCAGCTCTTGGGGCTTGTTCATTTTAGACTACCCCTGATGTAACGGTCGTTGGCAGCTCGGGTCCGCCTATTGTAACTTTTCAAGACACTTTGTGGGATGCGATGGGCAAGTCTGGCTTCTTCCGATACCTTGAGATTGACCTGTTAGACGAGGGCATGCCTATTTTTGACGACTTGCCGATGGATCCGCGGTTTCAGATTGTAAAGGATGTGCCTGTTCGGACCTGCCGTTTACAGCCATGTGGCACTTGTTCCGAGAGGTTGCATATTTGGATCGAGAGCTTGACCGAGTCCAAGATTTTTTAGTTGAGTTCTTTGGGCTTCCGAGAGGTTCTCCACTTTCACCGAGTTCTCCTAGATTAGTAGCTATTGATCGCATCTTTATATGATTGGGTTCCATCTCTGAATCTATCTTCCTTCAATGATTTGGAGTCGGGCCCCTCACTGGAGGAGTTTTCATGCTTGTCTGGTCATCCTGTCACCCGAGAGCCTTATGTTCCCTCGTCCGAGCCGGTTCATCCCACTGATCCAATCTCCTGGTTCGGATTCCTGATGGCTCTTCCTACCACGGAGGGTGGGCCTGGCGAGCTTTCGTAAAGGTCTTTAGCTGTTCTACTGCCCATGGGGGTCCTGGGTTAAACCGCCAGCTTCAGTGCTTGAATGCACTGATATTCTGTGTTTTAGCCAAGTTACTTTTTCAGGATAGAGACAATCATCACTGGCAGTTTTGCTGGATATCTTTCGCCGTATCATGCATCGCAGGTGTATTACTTTCATGGTATTGGCGGAGCTCTTCTTTGGGCTGACCGAGTGCTCACTTGGATGTACTCATATCCTCCGGGGCTACTACTCATTCCTTCAGGTACTTCTTACTTTTGTCATTTCCTCTGCTTCATTTTCTGCTTGCAACTTGAGCTCAATTTGTACCTCTCCCAGGTGTGGCTGTGGGAGCATCTTTATATGACCCCTATGCTTGTGTGGCCTGATTCCCGTCGCGACGATGTGTTATCTTTATTGCATGATAGCCTTCCTTCGGGTGCTGAGGCTACTGAGTCACTATATCGCTGCATGCTTTCTCAGTTGCAGGGGTGGGAGATTAGCTAGGAGGCTCCCTGGCTCTGCCGCTCACCTTTGATTTGCAGCACTGCTCGTACTCCTCTACTGCTACTAGGACTTCGAGGGTACTTCTCTTACCATCTTGTGCGCTTCCTCCAACAATTCAGCTTTTGGTAGGATATTCCATATTTTCTTTCTCTGTATTTGGGCATGCTCCTCTTCCTTCTGATTTGATGGCTTTGCATAGACGAGTCTAGATTTCTTGGCAGGGTTCCTTAGATGTGACAACTCTGGATCTTGAGTCTTAGGCTCCACCTTTGGCCACAATGTCATATAAGCGATGGGTAGTAGAGCAGTCACTTTATCGTCAGGTCTTGGGCTGGCATTTAGCAGATGAGGCTACTAATCAGGACATGGTGGGTGATACTGCTTCATCCTCTTCATGTGTTGTTGACTCGTTCGAAACCTTTGAGGAGCGACCTTTCATCGATCCATCCTTCTTGCTGGCCACACATAGTCACTTGATCACTGAGATTACTGTCCTTCGCCACACATGTGAGGACATGGCCCGTCGTCTAGCAGTGGGGCGACAGTATGATGAGAGCATGTTCGCGGCGCATCACCTAGATAGGGACAAGGCTTTTTACCTACGCATGGAGATAGAGAGGCTTAAGCAGAGATTATCGATGTACGAGAGATAGGAGTTTACCTGTGATCCCTGTTTTGTAGTCGACTGCTTATTTTGCATGCATGAAGGATTTTGTTTTCGAGACAAAAAGGAAAGAAAAGCAGTGTACTTGTAAGAAAGACTTTAAAGAAATGAAAGATTTTTGTTTTGTGCTAAATTTGCCAATATTCTCTTATGTTTGGATTTGTGCTTTGAATGATTGGGATAAGAATCTCAGGCTTAGCCCACGTTGTGCGCAGTAGTCTAGATTGCGTTCTTAGGGTCTTGGTTCCCCGAGAGGGTGTCCGGGATCATATTCCGTGGATTTGAGCAGAGTTTGATAAAGTACTCATCCGAAGTTCATCTTTCGTTACATCTCGTTGTGGTGCTTGCTACCTTAGCTTCTTCTATATCTGCACTTTTATTTTTATTTTTTTATTTTTTTAGCCATTTTTTCTTGTAGCTCCTTTTCAGGTTTTCACCATGACCAACATTCTCATTATTTTTACCCATGGCATCCTTTCAGATTTTCACCATGTCCCGAGTTTTTGCTCTTGCCTGCCCCTTGGCAGTTATGCTATTTTTACCCTTGGCGTCTTTTTAGATTTTCACCAAGTCCACTACATGCCCGCTATTTTTACTTGAGGTGCCCTTTCGGATTTTCACCTCGCCCGTTTTGCTTAGACATGTGATTTTTTTTCTTTTTTTAGGGAGTGCTGGGAGAGACGGGGAGAGTTCCTTCATAGTCAGCCGACTGGTTACCCCCTTGTCCTTGTATTTGAGTACAATTGCAAGCTGCTTTTCATTGTTTTGAGATTTGGGATGGACTTGTTTTCTTCTTTTTCTGGGTCTTTCTATTGGAGATTTCCTATCTCTTTTTTTTTTCTTTTTTCTTTTTTTCTTTTTTTCTTTTTCTCTTTTTTTGTGCTTCTTTTTTTTTCTTCTTCCTTTTTCTTTTTTTGTGCTTTTTTTTTTCTTTTTGTGAGAGAAGTGATGGGTGTTTCTGATGGGAATGGCGGATACTATTCTTTTTTTTTTATAGGAAGATAATGGACACAGCTTTGCGATTGTAATCATTGACAAGGTTAGGTATGGTTACTCGCAATAGATTTTCACGTTATCGCGTTGATAGGCTCGGGAAGATCTTCTCCTCTCAGACTAGTGAGCCGAAGAGCCCCTCCTAGGACTATTTCCTGAATGATCAACAGTCCGTCCCACGAGGGTTTAAACTTTTCTCTGGGATCTGGTAAGTGAGGCGGTAGGATGCACTTCATGACCATGTCACCGACTTTGAAACTTCTCTTGCCGACCCTCTTATTGTAGGCTCGGGCGATCCTTCTTTGATAACATTGGGAGTGGCTTAGTGCCCACATGCACTTTTCATCTGCCAGATGCATTTGATCGTACCTCACTTGTTGCCACTCGCCTTCCTCGACTTGGCTTTCTAGCAATATCCGAAGTGATGAGATTTCAATTTCGACTGACAGTACTGCTTTTATCTCGTATGTGAGCTCATATGGAGTTGCACCTGTAGTAAATCGTACAAACGTTCGATAGGCCCAGAGGGTGTAAGGGAGCATCTCCGACCAGTCGTGATATGTCTTCACCATTTTCTCCAGTATGCGGATGATGGTCTTGTTTACAGCCTCAACCTTACCGTTCATTTAAGGGCGGTAGGGGCTTGACCGATGACATTGAATCTTGAACTTGTCGAGGAAATTGTCCATCCTTTTATTGACGAACGGAGTTTCGTTATCAGTGATGATGGCCTGAGGGACCCGATAAAGGATAATGATGTTGTTCTTCATAAACTTGACCACATGAGATGCTACGATGGTGATGAATGAGGCTGCCTCTATCCACTTGGTGAAGTAATGTACTACCACCAGGATGTACTCGTGCCCATTTAAAGCTTTGAGGGTGATCTTGTCGATGATTTCTAGCCCCCATGTAGAAAAGGGCCATGGTGTTGTCAAGTTATAGAGTTCGGAAGCAGGGGCATGGATCTGGTTTGCGTGCTCCTAACACTTGAAGCATCTCCTGACGTGTTTGCAACAATCTGTCTCCATCGTAAACTAATAGTAGCCGAGTCGTAGGATCTTCTTTACCATCATATGCCCATTCATGTGTGGGCCGCATAGTCCTTCATGGATTTTCGACATGATCTGTGCCGCTTCTGACTCATCCACGCAGCAGAAAAGGACTTGGTTGAAGGATCGCTTATAGAGGATGCCCCCAATGATGATGAATTGTGTAGCTAACCGATGGATAATGCGACGATCGATTAGTTTTGCTCCTTCCGGGTACTTCTGGCATTTGAGATATTCCTTGATGTCTATGTACCATGACCGATCATTTGAAGGAGTTTCAGCCTCATCAATCTGTAGGAAAAATGCAGGTTCCTCTTAGAGTTTGACGGTGAGTTCCCATTCAGCAACTCCTTTTGGGATCTCCAACATTGAGGCGAGGGTAGTCAGAGCGTCCGCGAATAGGTTCTTGGCTCGGAGCATATAAGAGAATGTGATCTCGTCGAATTCTTCAATCGAATTTTCTAGGTAGACGTGATATGGGATCAGCTTTTCATCTTTGGTCTTCCAATCGCTATTTATCTGATTGATGATGAGTTGTGAGTCTCTGAAGACTCGTAACTTTTTCACACTGAGGATTATGGCTTCTTTTAGACAAGCGATGCAGGCCTCATACTCAGCTATGTTGTTAGTGCATTAGAATGTCAGCCTCTTGGATATGGGAATTAGGATGTCTTTGAGAGAGTAGAGTATGGCACTTACTCCATTCCCTTTTGAGTTTGTGGCTCCATCAAAGAGTGTCCACTCCCCTGCCTTTTCTTCTTTTTCCTCGATCAGGAGAATGTCCTCATCAGGGAAGAAAGTCTTCAGCGATTGATAATCAGGCAGAGAATGTACTACTAGATGATCGTCCAGTGCTTACCCCTTGATTGCTTTCTGGGTGACATATGTGATGTCAAATTTTGAAAGTAGTAGTTTCCATTTTACGATCCTGGCTGTTAGTGCTGGTTTTTCGAACATGTACTTCAACGGGTCTATGTGAGCGAGTAGAAGGATTGGGTGAGCGATTATATACTGTCGTAGCCGTTGGGTTGCCCGGACTAGGGCAAGGCACATTTTCTCTAAGCTGGAGTATTTGGCTTCGTAGCTCGTGAATCGTCGGTTTAGATAGTGATCGCTTGCTCTTTTCTTCCCGTGTCGTCGTGTTGGCCAAGAACGCATCCGATCACTTCTACTGCAATGGAGATATATAGCAGTAATGGCCTACTCGGAGTAGGTGACATGAGCACTGGAGGATTTAGTAGGTACTCTTTGATCTTGTCGAAGGCCGTTTGAAAGTCGTCATTCCATTCCTTTGGCGAGTTCTTTCGCAGGAGCTTAAATATGGGCTCACAGACCGGAGTGAGCTGTGCGATAAATCCGCTGATATATTGGATCCGTCCGAGGAAGCCCCAAATTTCTTTTTCAGTCTTAGGCGGTGGCATTTCGATGATTGCCTTAATCTTGGTCTCATCCACCCGAATATCATCTTTGCTGACAATGAAGCCTAACAGCTTGCCTCTAGTCGCACCGAAGACACACTTTTGTGGGTTGAGACCGAGCATGAACTTTTCTAGCTTGTCGAAGAGCTTTTTGAGGTCCTCGAAGTGTCCTTCGACTTGATGATCATATCATCCATGTAAACTTCTATTTCCTTATTTATCATGTCGTGAAACAACGCAGTCATGGCTCACTGATATGTAGCTCCTGCGTTCTTCAACTCGAAAGGCATAACTTGATAATAGAAAGTTCCCCATGGTGTGACGAATGAAGTCTTCTCTGGATCTACGATGGTCATTTTGATCTGATTGTAACCGGAGAAACCATCCATGAAGGAGAAGATCTTATGTTCAGCAGTATTATCTACCAAAGTGTCAATGTGGGGCAGAGGGAAGTCATCTTTAGGACTTGCTTTGTTGAGGTCCCTAAAGTCGATGCACATTCTGACTTGCTTTGTTGAGGTGCCTAAAGTCAATGCACATCCTTCTTTGGCACTGGTACGATGTTTGTGAGCCATTCTGGGTAGTTGGAGACTACCGAGAATCCCACATTGTATTTCTTAATGACTTTATCATGGACTTTTAAGGCCCGTTTTGGCTTTTCTTCGTAACTTTTGCTTGACAGGCTTCATATCTGGCTTAGTAGGCAAGTGGTGCACCACCAAATCTTCATCGATCCCTAGCATGTCCTCGTACGAGAAAGAAAAGTTAGACAACTTCAGTTTCAAAAACTCCATCATCCTCTGCTTGTTCTCCGGAGATAGCGATCTTCCAATGCACACTTCTCTAGGGAGTTCTGCTGACCCTAAGTTTACAATTTTGAAATCATCTGCCACAACATTGGCCTTTGCTTCGAACTTTTCGAGAGAGTCCTCGAATTCACAAGTGGTATCATCATTTCCCTCATCCAGGGCTTCATCCAAACCTATGAGCTTGAAGTCCAACTCTAGATAGAAATCATATGAGTCGACTTTACACTCCTACACTATGGGCGAAGTGTTTGGCATAGTGATTTTTGAAAGTTTTTCTTTTTTTTTTTTATATTTTGAAAGTTTTTTAATGTTTTGTGGTTTTGAGGAATATTTAATTTTTTTTATATTTTTATCCCGAACAGGATGGTGTTGCAAACCATGATTGATCCTGTCCTAGTTCGGGGTACCCACTACTATTTACATTGGCATTTTTTTAGGTTAATATCCATGAATGATTCGACGGCTGATTCGATTGCTAGGGGGATGGCTAACCATCATGGCTCTTTCCCCCTTTCGATCCTATTGTTCTGACCTGTTTGTTCCTGTGGGTCATCTGTCCTAATGACCATGATGTCCGCAGGGCTAGGCTTAGAATCGGAATCTTATTCCATATCTTCACCCAGGAGTTGGAGTTTTCTGGTTCCTCAGGTTCATCCTGTGATGGGACTTTAATGTTCGTCCAGTCAAGGGAAGTCCACTTTCCCTTATCAATCTAATGGATGGGCTGCTTTTACCCCTTGTGTCGCTGAGCTGGTGGCGAGGATATGTCCTCTTAACTATGAGTGGAAATGGGTGTCTCCCTGTTCTTGCCTGTGTCTTCTTTAAGGGGCACTCCTGGTTCTGGATCCTTTGTGGGTGGATCCTTTTCCATGGCCCTAACCTCATGTGATGGGTCTGAGAGTTCTACCCTTGGCATTGGAGGTGTTTTTCACACCTTGAAAATCTTATCCCACCTTATCGGTGGCCAGATGGACTCCTGGTTAGACTATTCCAATAGTTTGAGCCGTTGGAGGTGGTCCTCAAGGAAAATCATCTTTTCTTCACAAACTGTCCCAGCTTTAATGAACTTAATAGGTGTGCACTTAAATGGTTGACCCTTTCTTGGCCTTTTCATTTAATCTTCTGGTGTCGATTGATATCACAGTCCCAGTCTCTACATATTGACACGTGATGGCTTTACCACCATACCTTTTTATAACGCCTCGAAAAAATCCGTACTGAGACTCGAGTACCAATTCGACCAGAAATAATGTAGGATTAATTCCTTTAGAAATTAAGTTACTTGTAGAATCAATGACGCTATAATACCCTGAAATCCAGGATCAAACTCAAAACCGGTTTGTTCTCAGGAACCCTTTGAAACTTCGTATTTGATATAGACCGCGCATCGAAAGTCTGATATCTACAATCTTAGACGGTTATGACCGCTTAGCTGGACTTGACAATCGTTTCGAAAATCAAGCCCAACCGATGCTCTGAGGCTATTTCATTGAGCCTGGAGTGAAGAGAGTGAGAAAAGGGTAAAGATTCAAAATTTTAATTCAAATCTGGCATGAGTCTTTTTGCGTTATTATTAAGCGTTCTGACCGTCAGAATTCAACCAAATTTCACCCTCGGATCAGAAAAATTTTCTCTTTCATATCATGAGACTTGTAGACCTAATTTAGGTACGACGACCGCTGAACTGAAAATGGACCGCCACGTGCGATCTGTGAACTCTACCAGACTGAAAACTTGGTGTGGACAACATCCAGTGATCATGAGCTTAAGTCCGACCGCGTTCGGCCAGGGGACCTCTCAAAATACTCTTTTGGATCGGAACAGCCCCGATTTGGTTATAACCTAAGTATACTTTGTTCCTAAGTCTAAATAGGTTAGTTTTTAGCCTATATAAGGGCCTTAAACCCTCTCATATCTCTCTCATCCGAATTTGCTAGAAACCCTAGATAGAGAGAGAGAGAGAGAGAGAGAGAGAGAGAGAAAGTGGGAGAAAGTGAGAGAGTTGTGGGAGAGATTTCCCGCCACTTGCTACAGCTGCTACCCGTACTCATTCACCACATTCAAATCACTTTTCCGATGATTCCAACGCACTCCTAGGTAAGAAAAACTCTAACTACTTGCTATTTTAGGATTCCTTCGATTCAAATAGCGAAGTAGCTTATATATCTTGTGCATTAGGTCGCCTTTACGCTGTTGACGAAGCGTATATGTTCAAATCGAATCGATACACGTCTAAGGCAAAATGTGAGGATTTTAGACGCTTTGATTGACTGATTTCAAAGCTTTCAATGTCGTTTAATAGTAGATTAACAACGGCAACGCCGTTTGACATGTAGAACATGTTGTCCGTTTTTCGTTTCGTAAACTTATGGAAAATATGAGATTTAGGGCATTTTAGGTATTTGTAGGAAATACTGTTTACATCCATATTTTGCTAAAATGATTGCCATGGCTATTTGTCGTGTTTTGATATTAGGAATGCATGCATGATCTGTTTGGCGAAGAGATTCACCCAAATGCACACTTTGAGTCAACATACGCTATGTGGACTAAAGTGTGTAGGTTAAGTGTTTGTACAAATGTTTGTATTAGTATGTATTGAATAGATGGTGTTGTGAATGAGTTTTGGGATTGAATTCTCAAGGAATATGCTGATGTAAATGATTTCCATCATGTTGGCTATATGTATTGATTTTATTATATACATGAATGCATGTGTTGGATGATTTGCTTAAGTTGTATGTTATAGCATGTGTCAACATGCTTACATTGTTGTATTTTATTTCTGTTACTCTCATATGATTACTGATGTTGATATTCAAGTGTTTGGGGCTATACATCAGTCCAGGCAATTGGTAATGGATCTAATTCGTGGTTGGCTCCTATTTGCCACGAAGGACATGTCGATGAACGTGAATCGTGTTTTGAGTTGACGGCAGTGGTTAGGGAAGCGACGAACCCTTTATAGTGACCGCGAGCGTATTCTGAGTCTACGGGAAGCGATGACCCTTCCATAGCGACGAGAGTACATTAGGCCTGTATTGATAAGATGATGGGGGAGCGGTGCAACGAGTGCAAGCAACAGCCCTGGCAGCCCTTGCAGCAACCTACAAATATAATATCGTATGAGATTACTAGGAGTGACGACCCTAGATAGGATCTGTGTTAGGATTGATTTAAGGAAGGTACCTTAGTTTCCCAATATTATTGTATGAAAGGATTAATAATAACTCGGTAATCATATCCACATCTCATTACATGTGCCTGGAAGATGTGGAGCACTGTGGGAAGAAAGCATGCCGCGGGCATAAGATGGTGCCGTATGAGGGAGAATGTCGGTGAGGGCATCTATCATGTCATTTCATGCTTGCATTAACAACAGTATCTAGGAATGTTTGATTGTCTACTTTACTATTATCGCGTGATTGATTTGATAACATGTTAATCTTTGCTCTATGATTCCACTGAGTTGATCACTCACTCCCACGTTACGGGACGGTGTTTGCAACACCACCAGACCCTGTTTTAGATACAGGTGATGAGGCGATTTAGGGCGCAGAGCCAGATTACTACGAGGATCTGGATGAGTTCTCATATATGCAGTTCTCCGACGGTTTTACGTAGGTGGCCTGGATCGATGGGACATGCTAGTGGACTATCACTTGACATTTATTTCTTGCTTTATGACACGTATATGAGACTCAATGATGTATTCATACTTGTAATGCCCGTGAAAAAAACCGTACTTGGGCTCGAGTACCAACTCGACCCGAAATTGCGTAAAATTCATTCCTTTAGAAAATATGACTAGGTTAGCTAGTGCAACGTTAGAATAGCTGGGAAATGGTCCCTGATCACTTTAAATATGTTCTACAAGGCCCAAAGCGAGTGGAACCAATGGTGCTATAATGCTCTAAAACCTCGGACCAAACTCTAAGCAGGTTTGTTCTCTAGACCACTTTGAATCTTTGTATTGGATCTATACCGCACGTCGAAAGTCCGATACCTCCTATCTTAGACCGTTAGAACCGCCTAGCTGGACTTGACACTCATTCCGAAAATCAAGTCAAACCGATAATCACAGGCTATTTCATTGAGCCCGGACCGAAGAGAGTGAGAATAGGGTTAGAATTGGAATTTGAAATCCAAATCTGGCACACGATTTGACGCATCAGTATTAAGCGTTCTGACCGTCAGAATACAGCCAAATTACACCCTTGGATCAGGAAAAATATCTATTACATATCACGAGACTTATAGGCCTGATCTTGGTGCGATGACCGTTAAACTGAAACTGGACCGCCACGTGCGATCTGGGAACCCTACCGGTCTGAAAACTGGATGTGTGCTAGATCCAGTATGCATGAGGTTAAGTCCGACCGCATTTGGCCAGGGGACTTTCAGAAATGCCCTTTTGGACCGAAACGGCCCCGATTTGGTTAGGCACCAAGTAAACATTGTTCCCAAGCCTATTTTGGGCATGTTTTAGGCTATAAAAGGGGTTGAAACCCTCACTCCTCTCTCCCATCCGAATTTGAGAGAAACCCTAACTTGGGAGAGAGAAAAAGGTGAGAGATTGTGAGAGAGTGGGAGAGTTCTTCCTGCCACTTGTGCTACGTGTTGCACGTGCTTAAGCAACACACCTCTACCGCTTTCCCGGCGATTTCACCACGATTCTAGGTAAGTAAATACCCTAAATAGTTGCTGATTTGAGTTTTCTTTGTTTCCATAGCGATGTAGCTTATGAATCTCGTGTATTAGGTTCCTATTCGCCGTAGACGAAGCGTATACGCTCCGTTTCAATTCGTGAGTTTACAGGACATAAGGTGAGGATTTTAGACGCTTTAATTAACGGTTCCCAACGCTTTCAATGTCGTTTAATAGTAGATTCTTGACGGCATTGCCGTTTGACATGTACAAAATGCTCTCCGTTTCCTGTTTCGTAAAGTAACGAAGAATATGAGATTTAGGGCATTTTAGTCATTTGTAGGAAGTACGGTTTACATTCATATTTTGCTGACATGATTGACATGGTTTGTTGTCGCATTAGGAAGTTAGTAATGCGTGCATAATTAGTTTGGCGAAGATATTCGCCTAGTTGCGCACTTTGGGTCGACATACTATATGTAGACTTAAGTGTGTAGTGTATGTGTTTGTATAAATGCTTGTATTAGTATGTATTGAATTAAATGATGTTATGTGGTAGTTTGAGATTGATTTCTCAGTTAATATGCTGACCTAAATGATTTCCTACATGTAGACTATATGCATGATTTCATTACATGCATGGAATATATGTGCTTGAAGATTTGCTTAAGTTGAATGTTATAACATGTGTTAACATGCTCACATGATTGTATTTCAATTCCAATACTCTTACATAAATTGCTGATGTGATTCCATAAGTGTTTGGGACTAGACTTAGTCCAGGCAGTCGGTAACCGAGCGAATTCGTGGCTGACTGGTCATAGTCACGAACGACGCGTCGATGAACGCGATTCGTGTTTGGAGTTGGTGGCAGTGGTTAGGCCACGCGAAGTGTTTTACGCACTTCATGTCATTCGACTTGAGATGCGATCGCGCTAGTCGAGCCCGTCAAATAACCCGACTGGCCGATGTATATTCACCTTGTATGAGTCATAATTGCTTGAACCTAAGGTACTGAACTTACCATTGTAAATCCTGTTAACCATGGTACCTTGATCCACGAAGACTCATGAGCCGGGCATGGTGGTATGGGACACCGTGGTCGAGCTGTCGGCCTACGCTGGGGCCACAAACCTCCCCGTAGTGACCAGTGAGCACCTAGACTCGTGAGCAGATTATGGTGGTATGGGACACTATATTCTAGCTGTCGGCCTACACTGATCAGGCGACGAGTCCTTTGTAGTGACCGCGAGCGTATTCTGAGTCCACGGGAGGCGACGACCCTTCCCTTGCAGTAGAGTACGGTAGGCCTGTATTGATAAGGTGATGGGGGAGCGGTGCAATGAGTGCCACCAACAGCCCTGGCAGCCCTTGCAGTGACCTACGAAATATACATCGTATGAGATTACTAGGAGTGACGACCCTAGACAGGATCTGTGTTGGGATTGATACAAGGGAAGTACCTTAGTTTCCCAATCCTGCTGTTTGAATGGACTAATAACAACTTGAAAATCATATCACCATAGCATTGCATGTGCCTGGAAGATGTGGAGCACTCTAGGGAGTGTGGCATACCGCGGTCGTAAGATGTTGCCGTATGAGGGAGATCGTCGGTGAGGGCATACATCACGTCATGTCATCTTGCATTAACAACAGTTTTAGGATTGTCTGATTTACTGCTTTACTATTATCACATGATTGAATTGTGAACATGCTAATCTTTGCTCTATGATTCCACTGAGTTGATCACTCACTCCCACGTTACGGGATGGTGTTTGCAACACCCACCAGACCCTGTTGTAGATGCAGGTGAGGATGAGATCCAGGAGGCAGAGCCAGACTTTAACGAGGAACAGGACGAGTTCTCGTACATGCAGTATCACGACGGCTTTGCGTAGGCGGCCTGGATCGATGGGATTTCAGTGGGACCATTTTGGATATCTATTTTTTTCATGTACATGTATATGAGACTCAGAGATGTAGTCATACTTTGGAGACAGATGAGATTTACTTTGTTTTTCCATACAGTGATATATATATTGTTTAGTCTTCCGCTTGCTTTTATCACTGGATCTGAAGTATGAATTACAGTTTTGGTATACTTTTACTCATGTGAATGTTTTAAATCAGACAACATTGAATCATAATCATTTTTGTTGCATAAGTGACGGTCTGGAACTCGGGAGTTGAGTTTATACACGACCCCCGATTTTCAGGGTGTTACAAGTTAGTATCAGAGAATGAATGAGAGTATACTGGGCCTGGGTTATGGTCTCGCGACGTACGCTATCGCTTCCTTTGACTTAGGTGGGTGCGAGAAGGGTCTAGAATCGCAGATTCACCGATAGGCGACGTCTATTTGAATCGATCGCACGATCGAGTCTGTAATGCATCTCGGGTCGCGTAAAGCAACCCGAATAGCTTCTAAGCCATAGGAAGTTGGGTTGAGACGTCCTATGAATGATTTTAAACCCACAAAAGTGAATCCTTGGGCCGTGGGATGACCATGACTCCTGTAATCAATCGTCAGGGCTTAAAAACTCCGTTTCGTCAAAAATCTTCAAAATTCTTCCTCTAAACACTCCGATCTTCATTTCTTTCTTATCCATTTCATGTTAGGCATCAAACCTAATGTGAAAATAACACAAATTGCTACTTTCATAAAATTGTATAGTGAATAGTAAAATTTCATGAAAAATGGCCATAAGGCCATTCTAACTTCACTTTCTTTAGTAAAAAAGGATTTAGATGGATGTACTAGCTCCTTCTACCATAAATTCATATGCTACATCATAGGGTTTTGTATTCGGGATTGCGAAATGGTCCCAGAAAGCCCCGAACACATGTTTGGGCCTATGTAGGTCAAAGTATAATGAACCAAGGGATGGACCATACATATTTGGGGTCCTTGGACCATGGGGGACTGAACCCATTCGGCCCCACCGACCGGATGCACCACCGGTCGGCGATGCATCGCAGTACAGGTGGGCCGGATGGATCTGATTTTTGGACGCACGCCCTTAAATGACGTGCATACCCTCCCCATATAGGTCCCGTCCCATGAAAACCCCTAAAATGTGCATCTCCTTCACAAACAGCCCTCCCCATAACTTCATTTTCATTTTTCAGCAACTATCTCCAAATTTCGTGGTCCCAAATCACTTCTAGATCCCTCCTTGGCCAAAACTGACCATCATCCATCGATCCTTGAGAGTTGGCAGCCCTTCCTCTTGAAGATTTCATCATTTGGAGCTCCAAAAACCCCCAAATCGAGCCGAAATCATGAGGTGCTCCATTTCACTTTTTTATTTTCATTTCTCCCTGAAAATACAGCCTTGGGAAGCTTGAAGCATCCCTCTACGATGCCTAGATTTCCTTTTTCCAGATTGGACAGCCACTTCTCCGCATTTTCACCATTTTTCATGGCTTTCGTGGAAGCCATTTTAGGCCTTTTATCACTCTCATCCATCATATCTTTAATGGGTAAAAGGAAAACTGCAACAGACGAGGCTGGGCCAAGCTGTAAGACCCGTATCTTGGTCCGTACCTTTCCGTACACTTCCGCGGTCGTACCGGTCGAATTCCGGCAACTTTCGACCCTTAAACAATATCGACGCGCGACCTGGATTCATGTACCGACAACCCGAGTCGACTCAACCCGAGACCAATACCATAGCGACCGCGCTGTCGTTGCGGTTCCGATACCGCGACTCGCGCGCCAAGGCGATACCCTGATCAAGAGATATGAGCCAACGTTCGGTGCGAGAAAACGCCGCGCGTTGCGAAAACCAAGGGAATCTCAACGATGTGTCACATCAATCACATCAATCCCATCAATCAATCACCCATCAACCCATCAAAGGTCAAGTACACATCACTTCCATCCCTTTTCCCAAGCAACCACCAAAGTCTTCTCAACCCATACCTTTCTTACACAAAAAGCCACAAAAGTCTTCCTAACCCATACCTTTCTTACACAACCATCACTCACCCATCCATCCATCACTCTCTCTCTCTCCCTTTACATCACTCTCTCTCTTTCTCTCTTTCTCATTTCAAAAAAAAAATCCAAGCAACTAAAATTGCAAGGGGCTCCCACGTATGGAATTCCCCAAGTCCTTCTAAGCTTCAAGTGGCCCACCTTCCTACCCCCAAAAATCTCCCATCTCAACCCTCCATTCTTCATCCTAACCGTTGAAGTTGAAGCCAAGGTGCCAAGGAACCCCTAGGAGCGAGAAGATCGGACGGTGGGTGCTTCTATAGGGTAGATTTTCTTGATTTTATGGTGGACCAAGTGAGGCCCACCGATCAATGGTGTGGATCTCACTTGGGATCCCAATATGTGGCCGATGGACCACTTGGATCATCATGATCGGTCCATGATGGGGCCATTCTCCATGGACCCCATCATGATGTTTATTTGCATTTAGAAAGGTCATCTAGACCGTCCATATCGGTGGAGAATGGATCTCCACCGTTGATTTACATTTTTAACGGTCCCATGTGCAAGGGACCCATTTCTTGTATGTTTCATTGCAAGGGAGGGCCCATAATGACGGGGTCCCTCCATCACAAGCCGTGTCCCACTCTCCATGTCTCTCTCTCCCTTTCATTGCTTTTATTTTATTTCATTTTATTTTATTTATTATTATTATTTCTTTTGCTATAGAATTGTGGCACACTTGAATGGACCCCACCTTGATGGAAGTATTTTTATTCAAGTGGGGCCCACCTTAAATATTGAAATGCCCCATCCATCAGTGGTGGCCCACCTAATCAGGGCCCCACCATAATTGGTTCTCCAAATTGCCAACCGTCCAGCGTCTGGGGACGCTGGACGTCCTTATATGAAAAAGGAAGTAAAAGAAAGAAGGAAAAGGAAATTTTGGTGGGCCGGCTCATGCAGGCCCCACCTTGATGTATTTGTTCCATCCACGCCGTCTATTCCGTTTTTCAGGACATTTTAGGCGTTGAACCAAAGGATGAGATCAATCTGATGATCAGGCGGGCCATACCATAGAAAATGGTATTTCTAACCTTTCAAAGGCTTTTAAGGCCCATTTTATTGTTTCTACATGCCAACTTAAACCCAAACATTTTACTTGTATGGCTGTTGTGGGCCCTAAAATCTTTTGAACGGGTTGGATTTTCGATCAGTGGGTCCCACCTGTGAGATTTCGCAGTTTTTAAAACAAAAAAAAAAAAAAAAAAAAAAGGTGCAATGAAGCAACGCTGACAGCGCTGCCAGCGCACGGGCGGGCGGACGAAGTGGACCCACGGCCACCAGCCGTGGGCCCCACCTTGATGTTTATATGCCATCAGGACCGTTCATGAGGTGAGTCCCACCCTCCGGTGGGCCCCCTCCAAATTTCAGCGAATTCCAACACTCAGGTGGGCCGCACCACAGGAAACAGTGAATTGAATATCTACCATTGAAAGTCCCTTCTGGGCCCACGGAAGTTTCAGATCAATCTGGAATTTGGGTTACCACTCATTTCAGGCCTAAGTGACCATATGAACGGGTTGGATGTCATCTAAATGCTTCAGGGTGGGCCCCACATGGGACCCACAGTGATGAATGTGTTGTGTTGTGCGTGTGCCATTTCTCACCGTACAACAGACGGTGGAACCCACGGGGCATTGTGCCCTTGTCATTGCCGTCCATCTGTTTTGATGGTGGGGCCCACTGTCCCCCTGCCACAGCAACTTATGTGGGTCTCACCATTATATATGGATACATATTACCTATTATATATTTTTTATATCTTATATTATATAGTTCATAATATGTATACAGTGGTGGGCCATACGTGGGACCCACCTCTATTCCCTTTTTAAATGCTTAACAATCTACAGCAGCAGCTATTTATAGATGGTTATTTTATATACATTTATTCCCTTAATGTATAAGTTATTGTTGTAGTTATAATATATGTATATTACTATACATATTGTATATGTGGGCCCAAGGTCCGTATGACCTTTTGAACATATTGGATTGCAAACGAATATTTCCGCGAGCCCCCTTACCAATCAGTTTGAATGGCAAATAAACATTTCAGTAGGCCTCTAGGCCATGGAAG
Source organism: Magnolia kwangsiensis (assembly GCA_037074715.1). Lineage (NCBI taxonomy): Eukaryota > Viridiplantae > Streptophyta > Magnoliopsida > Magnoliales > Magnoliaceae > Magnolia > Magnolia kwangsiensis. The sequence continues at coordinate 81,200,629 of CM073578.1, forward strand.
TAGACCCATTTGATGTGTTCCAAGGCCCATGGGATTGGGCCCATTTGTTGTATTTTAAAGCCCATGAGATTAGGCCATTTGTCGTTCTAAGGGCCCATGGGTGAAGGCCCACTGAGATGTACTAGGGCCCACGAGATTAAAGTCCATTTGATGTACTTTGGGGACCAGATTGGTGTGGCCCATTGGTCATATTTAAGACCCACGAGACTAAGCTCATTTGATGTAATCCAAGACCCACGGGTTTAACCCATTGCAATGCACATCAGACCCATTGGTGTGGCCCATATATGTGGCCTATCTGATGAATAAAGGGCCTATGGGATATGGCATATTTGATACATATGTGAGGTCCAATGGGGACAACCTACGGTCCATTGCAATGTGTAAATCCATTATAGACTAAGTACTGAGGTTTACAAGATCGTGACTTGGGTGCAATGTTGGTTTGATGTCCACATTGCGAATGTAATGCTGGTTGGATGTCCACATTACGACTCTCCTTAGGGCCCATTACTGGCCGTACTTGTTGTATTTCGGCCGTCCAGGCCCATCTGCATAGTAAGATACTTCATTTTATATAACATGTTTAGTATGGTTTCATGACCCATGATCATACGCATCATATGTATGCTTGATATGAGGATTGACTGATCATAGCATATACCTTCGGACAGGTTGTCTATGGGCTCCCGGTTAGGCGGCGTTGCCCTACATGAGCGCACGTTATGCGCAGGATTGGTTGCATGACTGGATAGCGTGATTCATGCATTCCGCATTTGTGTGACATGGTTATTATACGCCCTAGCGACATCGGGGCCGTAGCCTCCACAGACGTATCGTGGTTGGCAGGATTGGATACCGGAAATACTTGTTCTACATGGGGTACTATAGATATCCCTGGGTGAAAGTCCCTAAACCCTTATGGTACCAAGAGGTTGCTCCAACGTCTAGACCGAGTGGGTAGATGAGCGTTGAGTGCCGATTACCAGACGGTTACGCTCTCCACTGTGTCGTGGTCGGTTGGAAGGGGGTGCGGCCTTACCCGCCCGAGAGTAGGGGGCAATGCTAGGCTGAGTCTGACCAGCTCGAGGAATGGGTCCGCTATCGACGAGTCGCGCCCGATATTGGCAGACGGATAGTGAGGTCTCTTCCACTTACCTTATTGCGCGCGATGTGGCGGCAATCTAGTTTAGAGTGTACTAGACCCCGGTGATATTCCATACTTTGAGCTGTACTGATATGTGGACATTGATGAGGATCTGCATGCTTGAGTTGCATTGCACATTGCATGGCCTTGGGATGGCCGATACCATTCATGTCTTGCATTGCATAGCCTTGGTACGGCTCATGACGTTTTGGTTCCATCTGCATATTCCGCATTACTCTGACATTGCATTCATATTACTACCTTGCGCACACACTTTCACCACCCTCTAAGCTTTCTGTAAGCTTATGCACGACCGTTGCGTGCAGGTGACGTTGGACTGCAGCAGCGTTGAGGCAGGAGCGCGTCGCTGATCATTTTGGAGTTTTTGTTATTTACCATTGTATTTCCCTTTATGCTCATTGTACTTGTAAAAATTTTTGATCATAGTGGAAATGTAATGGAGTGCTTGGTTGTTGTTTGTGGGTTATGCCTTTGGTTATGCTTATTACGTATCAAACTGGTATTTGAAATCCTCCTCGTAGTATCCCAGGATCGGAACCTGGCGAATGGGAGCTAGGAGCCGAGAATGGGGTTCTACGGAGGCTGTCGGCGCCGGATTCGGCAATCGGGAATTTTGTGAGCCCGGTTCCCGGGTTTGGGGCGTGACAGAAGTTGGTATCAGAGTATAACTTGGGAATAACCGAGAACAACATTACATGTTTGCTATGAGTGAAGAATGGCTAAGTTCTGAAGTTCGGATAACTTCACGACCTTCTGATTCAGACCGTTAACGTGCGTACATTCGAGAGTTTTGAAGTTGATAGGCGCTTTCGCTCTTTCCTGTAGGGTATGGCGCCTGTTACTCGATCGACTCCCGCACCACCACCTGAGGATTCCACTTCACCATCAGAGACTCCAGCTCTACCACCTGCGTCTCCCATCCCACCCTCAGAGATCCCTGATTCCTCCCATGAGGATGACATTCCTCCACCCGAGGCTGATGAGGAGCCGACTGTGACTGTGAGTGCCTCTCAGTTACAGCAGATGTTGCAGGCTGTGACAGCTGCACTACAGGGACAGGGTAGACGCCCAGCTGTTTCACCAGCTCAGGCGGAGCAGGAGCGCGCGAGCGCCGTACTTCGTGAGTTTAGACGGCATGATCCCCCTCGTTTCCAGGGCGAGCCGGATCCGACTGCAGCCGAGAGATGGCGCTCCGATGTGGAGAAGATATTCGATACCATGTTGTGTACGACCGAGCAGCGCGTCCGGTTAGCAGTATTTCTCTTCCACGGTGAGGCCGAGCATTGGTGGACCTCTGTCGCCCGTGTCGCCGGACCTGACTATGTCTGGACATGGGAGGACTTTGTGGAGCGATTCGAGGAGCAGTACTTCCCTGACCACATCCGTCGCCAGCGAGCCTTAGAGTTCGAGACTCTGGTACAGGGAGACATGACCGTGGCACAGTACGCGGCCCGTTTCATGGCACTATCGAGATTTGCGCCGTACATGGTTGATGATGAGGGGCGGAAGGCCCGCCGTTTCGAGCACGGCTTACGTTACGACCTTCGAGGTCGCGTTATTGGGCATGAGCTTCCTACCTTCCAGGCAGTAGTGCGGAAGGCTCAGATATATGAGACTGAGTGGGCCGGTTCTCAGTCTGATCGTGGTCAGAGGGGAGACCGGAAGAGGCAGGCTCCTTCCAGTCATTCCCAGCAGGGTCGACCACAGCAGCAGAGGCGTACTGGTCGCCCAGCTTTCCGTGCACCATCAGCACCAGCAGCACCTCCACCACCACCTCAGAGACAGTTCACCGGCACTTGCTTCAGGTGCGGTGCGACGGGACACCGTTCATGGGAGTGTCCCAGTCCCCAGCAGCAGCAGAGAGGTCCACAGCAGCAGAGACCTCCACCACAGCAGCAGAGACCCCCACAGCAGCAGCGACAGCAGCAGCGACAGCAGCCTCTACCACCGAGGCCACCTCAGCAGCAGCATCAGCATCAGCATCAGCCTCAGAGGCCGCAGCAGCAGAGGCAGCAGTTCCGACCACCTCAGCGACCCCAGCAGCAGCAGCAGCACGTTCAGAGAGGACAGGCACCTCCCCAGCCAGCTCAGGCTAGGTTTTATGCGGCTCAGCAGGATCCACAGTCATCCGGAGGAGTCGTTGAGGGTATATTACCAGTTTCTGCATGCATTGCACGTGTATTGTTTGATTCCGGTGCATCGCATTCTTTTGTGGCCGAGAGCTTCTGTCGATCGGCTGGCTTACCGTTAGAGGCTGCTGGTGAGAGTCTATCAGTATCGACTCCCTTGGGGAGGACTGCAGCGTTGGGACGATTCTGTTCGTCTTGTCCCGTTCTAGTTGGGGATACCTTCCTGCCTGCTGATTTGTTTGTTTTGCCGATGTCCGAGTTCGACGTTATCTTGGGCATGGATTGGCTCGCTGAGTATTATGCCATTTTGGACTGCGCCGCGAGGACCGTCACGTTTTGTATACCCGGCGTGCCACAGTTCCAGTTCGTTGCAGAGGCCAGAGGAGAGCAGTTGTCTTGTTTGATGTCGTGCGCCATAGAGGAGCATGTCGCCGTTGGCATCGACCATTTGCCGATAGTTTGCGATTTTCCCGATGTGTTCCAGGAGATTCCGGGATTACCGCCTCGTCGACTCACCGAGTTCCAGATCGATCTCGTGCCCGGTACCGCGCCTATTTCGAAGGCCCCGTATCGTATGGCACCGTTGGAGTTACGGGAACTGCAGAAGCAGTTGGACGAGTTGCGTGAGCTGGGCTTTATCCGTCCGAGCAGTTCTCCATGGGGAGCACCGGTACTCTTCGTGAAGAAGAAGGATGGTTCGTTGAGGCTCTGCGTTGACTATCGCGAGCTCAACAAAGTCACGATCAAGAACAAGTACCCGCTCCCTAGGATTGATGATTTGTTTGACCAGCTGCAGGGTGCACAGTTCTTTTCGAAGATTGACCTGCGTTCCGGTTATCATCAGATTCGGGTCCGAGATGAGGACATTCCGAAGACAGCATTCAGGACGCGTTACGGTCATTTTGAGTTTCAGGTCATGTCCTTCGGACTGACCAATGCACCCGCGGTCTTCATGCAGCTGATGAACGAGGTTTTCCGCCCATATCTGGATCAGTTTGTCGTAGTCTTCATCGACGACATTCTGATCTATTCGAGGACCCGTGAGGAGCATGAGCAGCACTTGGAGATTACTCTACAGACCCTCCGCGCACACCAGCTGTATGCGAAGCTGGAGAAGTGCGAGTTCTGGCAGGAGGAGGTGAAGTTCCTCGGTCACGTGGTGACGAGGGAGGGCGTCGCAGTGGACCCCTCGAAGGTCGAGGCAGTGCGTCAGTGGGGCCAGCCCACTACTGCGACAGAGATCCGTAGTTTCCTTGGTTTGGCGGGCTACTACCGGCGTTTCATTGAGGGTTTCTCTCGTATTGCAGCCCCGCTGACCAGGTTGACTCGGAAGGGCGCAGAGTTTGTTTGGAGTAACGCCTGCGAGCGAGCATTTACGGAGTTAAAGGACCGTCTGACGTCCGCTCCTGTCCTCACTCTCCCATCTGGGGGTGACGGCTTTATTGTATTCACCGATGCCTCGCATATCGGTTTGGGTGCTGTCCTGATGCAGCACGGGAGACCAGTGGCCTTTGCGTCTCGTCAGCTCAAGGTCCATGAGCTGAACTACCCTACACATGATCTGGAGCTGGCTGCCGTTGTCTTCGCACTGAAGGTGTGGAGGCACTACCTTTACGGGATTAGGTTCGAGCTCTTCTCTGATCACAAGAGCTTGAAGTACCTCTTCTCGCAGTCTGAGTTGAATATGAGACAGAGGCGCTGGATGGAGCTCCTGAAGGACTATGATTTCGACCTTCAGTACCACCCGGGCAAGGCGAACGTGGTGGCAGATGCCCTCAGCCGTCAGCCACGAGGCCTAGTGGCGCACATGATGATTCAGGAGTGGCGGATGCTTGAGGATATTGCTGCATATGACTTTGAGTTCGGCCTGCAGTCTTCCATTGTACAGTTATCGAGCTTGTCGATTCAACCCTCTCTTGTCGCTAGGGTGATCGAGGCTCAGCAGGCTGATGAGTCGTTGCAGAGTTATATGGCTGAGGCGGCATCTGAGGGTCAGGCAGATTGGCAGATCGGTACAGACGGTGGACTTCGCTTCAGAGGCCGATTATGTGTCCCGGATATCCCAGAGTTACGCAGAGATCTTATGACCGAGGCACATCGATCGTGATTTTCTATCCACCCGGGCTCGACGAAGATGTACCGTGACATGAGGCGACAGTATTTTTGGGCGGGGATGAAGCGCCAGATCGCCAGTTTTGTGGCCGAGTGTGACACGTGCCAGCGTGTCAAGGCCGATCATCAGAGACCTCCTGGGTTATTGCAGCCGTTGAGCATCCCGATGTGGAAGTGGGAGCACGTGTCGACTGATTTCATCATGGGTTTGCCGAGGACTCAGCGCGGTCATGACTCCATTTGGGTTGTTGTGGATCGTCTGACGAAGTCGGCACATTTCCTTGCGATGCGTGCGACTTGGTCTATGGACCGGCTTGCGAGATTGTTTATTGAGGAGATTGTGAGACTGCATGGTGTTCCAGTCTCGATCGTTTCTGACCGAGACTCGAGGTTCACATCTCAGTTTTGGGGGAGCTTCCAGCGTGCGATGGGGACTGATTTGCAGCTCAGCACCGCGTACCATCCGCAGACCGATGGCCAGACCGAGAGGGTCAATCAGATACTTGAGGATATGCTTCGGGCCTGCGCGATTGACTTCGGGGGTAGCTGGGATGAGCATCTGCGATTGGCTGAGTTCGCGTACAATAACAGCTATCAGGCGACCATCGGCATGGCTCCTTTTGAGGCACTATATGGCAGACCATGCAGATCACCGAGTTGTTGGACCGAGGTTGGAGAGCGTCGTCTCCTAGGTCCCGAGCTTGTGCAGGAGACTTCAGAGGCTATTGACATCATCAGGCAGAGGATGCGCACAGCTCAGAGCCGACAGAAGAGTTCTGCTGATCGTCGGCGTCGTCCCTTGGAGTTTGATGTAGGGGACCATGTGTATCTCAAGGTCTCGCCTATGAAGGGCGTAGTTCGATTTGGAGCGAAGGGCAAGCTTGCCCCGAGATTTATAGGACCTTTCGAGATCACTGGGCGCGTTGGCGCCGTGGCCTATCGGCTTGCCTTGCCGTCTCAGTTGTCTGGCGTCCACAACGTGTTTCACGTCTCCATGTTGAGGAAGTGTGGGTCAGACATAGTTCCCGTTATTGATTGGCAACCGTTGGAGGTTCGTGAGGACGCTTCTTACATTGAGCAGCCAGTTCGTATCCTTGATAGGAAGGAGCAGGTCCTCAGAACCAAGGTCATTCCGTTAGTGAAGGTGCAGTGGGGTCACCATTCTTTTGAGGAGGCTTCTTGGGAGCGTGAGGCTGAGATTCGAGAGCGATATCCTCATCTCTTTGATGGTTGATGATCATGTATTGTATTTTGTACGCTGTCCCTGATTCTATATGATGACGTAATGTTTCTCATTCCTCGCGAGTTATGCTTAGTTGCGACGCTTGTGTAAATTTCGAGGACGAAATTTTTATAAGGAGGGGAGAGCTGTAAGACCCGTATCTTGGTCCGTACCTTTCCGTACACTTCCGCGGTCGTACCGGTCGAATTCCGGCAACTTTCGACCCTTAAACAATATCGACGCGCGACCTGGATTCATGTACCGACAACCCGAGTCGACTCAACCCGAGACCAATACCATAGCGACCGCGCTGTCGTTGCGGTTCCGATACCGCGACTCGCGCGCCAAGGCGATACCCTGATCAAGAGATATGAGCCAACGTTCGGTGCGAGAAAACGCCGCGCGTTGCGAAAACCAAGGGAATCTCAACGATGTGTCACATCAATCACATCAATCCCATCAATCAATCACCCATCAACCCATCAAAGGTCAAGTACACATCACTTCCATCCCTTTTCCCAAGCAACCACCAAAGTCTTCTCAACCCATACCTTTCTTACACAAAAAGCCACAAAAGTCTTCCTAACCCATACCTTTCTTACACAACCATCACTCACCCATCCATCCATCACTCTCTCTCTCTCCCTTTACATCACTCTCTCTCTTTCTCTCTTTCTCATTTCAAAAAAAAAATCCAAGCAACTAAAATTGCAAGGGGCTCCCACGTATGGAATTCCCCAAGTCCTTCTAAGCTTCAAGTGGCCCACCTTCCTACCCCCAAAAATCTCCCATCTCAACCCTCCATTCTTCATCCTAACCGTTGAAGTTGAAGCCAAGGTGCCAAGGAACCCCTAGGAGCGAGAAGATCGGACGGTGGGTGCTTCTATAGGGTAGATTTTCTTGATTTTATGGTGGACCAAGTGAGGCCCACCGATCAATGGTGTGGATCTCACTTGGGATCCCAATATGTGGCCGATGGACCACTTGGATCATCATGATCGGTCCATGATGGGGCCATTCTCCATGGACCCCATCATGATGTTTATTTGCATTTAGAAAGGTCATCTAGACCGTCCATATCGGTGGAGAATGGATCTCCACCGTTGATTTACATTTTTAACGGTCCCATGTGCAAGGGACCCATTTCTTGTATGTTTCATTGCAAGGGAGGGCCCATAATGACGGGGTCCCTCCATCACAAGCCGTGTCCCACTCTCCATGTCTCTCTCTCCCTTTCATTGCTTTTATTTTATTTCATTTTATTTTATTTATTATTATTATTTCTTTTGCTATAGAATTGTGGCACACTTGAATGGACCCCACCTTGATGGAAGTATTTTTATTCAAGTGGGGCCCACCTTAAATATTGAAATGCCCCATCCATCAGTGGTGGCCCACCTAATCAGGGCCCCACCATAATTGGTTCTCCAAATTGCCAACCGTCCAGCGTCTGGGGACGCTGGACGTCCTTATATGAAAAAGGAAGTAAAAGAAAGAAGGAAAAGGAAATTTTGGTGGGCCGGCTCATGCAGGCCCCACCTTGATGTATTTGTTCCATCCACGCCGTCTATTCCGTTTTTCAGGACATTTTAGGCGTTGAACCAAAGGATGAGATCAATCTGATGATCAGGCGGGCCATACCATAGAAAATGGTATTTCTAACCTTTCAAAGGCTTTTAAGGCCCATTTTATTGTTTCTACATGCCAACTTAAACCCAAACATTTTACTTGTATGGCTGTTGTGGGCCCTAAAATCTTTTGAACGGGTTGGATTTTCGATCAGTGGGTCCCACCTGTGAGATTTCGCAGTTTTTAAAACAAAAAAAAAAAAAAAAAAAAAAAGGTGCAATGAAGCAACGCTGACAGCGCTGCCAGCGCACGGGCGGGCGGACGAAGTGGACCCACGGCCACCAGCCGTGGGCCCCACCTTGATGTTTATATGCCATCAGGACCGTTCATGAGGTGAGTCCCACCCTCCGGTGGGCCCCCTCCAAATTTCAGCGAATTCCAACACTCAGGTGGGCCGCACCACAGGAAACAGTGAATTGAATATCTACCATTGAAAGTCCCTTCTGGGCCCACGGAAGTTTCAGATCAATCTGGAATTTGGGTTACCACTCATTTCAGGCCTAAGTGACCATATGAACGGGTTGGATGTCATCTAAATGCTTCAGGGTGGGCCCCACATGGGACCCACAGTGATGAATGTGTTGTGTTGTGCGTGTGCCATTTCTCACCGTACAACAGACGGTGGAACCCACGGGGCATTGTGCCCTTGTCATTGCCGTCCATCTGTTTTGATGGTGGGGCCCACTGTCCCCCTGCCACAGCAACTTATGTGGGTCTCACCATTATATATGGATACATATTACCTATTATATATTTTTTATATCTTATATTATATAGTTCATAATATGTATACAGTGGTGGGCCATACGTGGGACCCACCTCTATTCCCTTTTTAAATGCTTAACAATCTACAGCAGCAGCTATTTATAGATGGTTATTTTATATACATTTATTCCCTTAATGTATAAGTTATTGTTGTAGTTATAATATATGTATATTACTATACATATTGTATATGTGGGCCCAAGGTCCGTATGACCTTTTGAACATATTGGATTGCAAACGAATATTTCCGCGAGCCCCCTTACCAATCAGTTTGAATGGCAAATAAACATTTCAGTAGGCCTCTAGGCCATGGAAGTAGACCCATTTGATGTGTTCCAAGGCCCATGGGATTGGGCCCATTTGTTGTATTTTAAAGCCCATGAGATTAGGCCATTTGTCGTTCTAAGGGCCCATGGGTGAAGGCCCACTGAGATGTACTAGGGCCCACGAGATTAAAGTCCATTTGATGTACTTTGGGGACCAGATTGGTGTGGCCCATTGGTCATATTTAAGACCCACGAGACTAAGCTCATTTGATGTAATCCAAGACCCACGGGTTTAACCCATTGCAATGCACATCAGACCCATTGGTGTGGCCCATATATGTGGCCTATCTGATGAATAAAGGGCCTATGGGATATGGCATATTTGATACATATGTGAGGTCCAATGGGGACAACCTATGGTCCATTGCAATGTGTAAATCCATTATAGACTAAGTACTGAGGTTTACAAGATCGTGACTTGGGTGCAATGTTGGTTTGATGTCCACATTGCGAATGTAATGCTGGTTGGATGTCCACATTACGACTCTCCTTAGGGCCCATTACTGGCCGTACTTGTTGTATTTCGGCCGTCCAGGCCCATCTGCATAGTAAGATACTTCATTTTATATAACATGTTTAGTATGGTTTCATGACCCATGATCATACGCATCATATGTATGCTTGATATGAGGATTGACTGATCATAGCATATACCTTCGGACAGGTTGTCTATGGGCTCCCGGTTAGGCGGCGTTGCCCTACATGAGCGCACGTTATGCGCAGGATTGGTTGCATGACTGGATAGCGTGATTCATGCATTCCGCATTTGTGTGACATGGTTATTATACGCCCTAGCGACATCGGGGCCGTAGCCTCCACAGACGTATCGTGGTTGGCAGGATTGGATACCGGAAATACTTGTTCTACATGGGGTACTATAGATATCCCTGGGTGAAAGTCCCTAAACCCTTATGGTACTAAGAGGTTGCTCCAACGTCTAGACCGAGTGGGTAGATGAGCGTTGAGTGCCGATTACCAGACGGTTACGCTCTCCACTGTGTCGTGGTCGGTTGGAAGGGGGTGCGGCCTTACCCGCCCGAGAGTAGGGGGCAATGCTAGGCTGAGTCTGACCAGCTCGAGGAATGGGTCCGCTATCGACGAGTCGCGCCCGATATTGGCAGACGGATAGTGAGGTCTCTTCCACTTACCTTATTGCGCGCGATGTGGCGGCAATCTGGTTTAGAGTGTACTAGACCCCGGTGATATTCCATACTTTGAGCTGTACTGATATGTGGACATTGATGAGGATCTGCATGCTTGAGTTGCATTGCACATTGCATGGCCTTGGGATGGCCGATACCATTCATGTCTTGCATTGCATAGCCTTGGTACGGCTCATGACGTTTTGGTTCCATCTGCATATTCCGCATTACTCTGACATTGCATTCATATTACTACCTTGCGCACACACTTTCACCACCCTCTAAGCTTTCTGTAAGCTTATGCACGACCGTTGCGTGCAGGTGACGTTGGACTGCAGCAGCGTTGAGGCAGGAGCGCGTCGCTGATCATTTTGGAGTTTTTGTTATTTACCATTGTATTTCCCTTTATGCTCATTGTACTTGTAAAAATTTTTGATCATAGTGGAAATGTAATGGAGTGCTTGGTTGTTGTTTGTGGGTTATGCCTTTGGTTATGCTTATTACGTATCAAACTGGTATTTGAAATCCTCCTCGTAGTATCCCAGGATCGGAACCTGGCGAATGGGAGCTAGGAGCCGAGAATGGGGTTCTACGGAGGCTGTCGACGCCGGATTCGGCGATCGGGAATTTTGTGAGCCCGGTTCCCGGGTTTGGGGCGTGACACAAGCCATCCTGCTCAATCGAGAAGACCGCGGGGTGGTGCCGCAAGTTCAAGCGCCGCCGTAGGTCCAGCTGCAGTCCTGGAGTGCCGTACAAAGCGGGATTTAGATCCCCATGCACACCTTGGGCGAGTAATTTTATCAGAGATGCCTCATGGCCAATACACTGATCGAAAAGTGTTATTTGAAGCGGACGTGAAAGGGCGACTGTTCGGTGAATTTTTGTTGTTCGAACGCATTGAAGCTGCGCATTGGGGTCCGATCTTTGAAGCTAGCGCTCGTGCTAATGTGAGCACCGTTCGTGCCTTCTACGCTAGTATCCAGAGTCCTACCTTGGAGCCATTATAGTTTAAAATCCCTTTTGGTAGAGATCGGATGGCTACGATTGATGTGCGACTGATTGTGCGACTTCTGAACGTACCTCTAGGTGATGTTCATCCTAGTGAGAAGAACCTGAGGACTAGGCGTGAACGAGATCACCGCACCAGGTTTCTGTGCGGTAAGTTGGTTCCGTGGCAGCCTAATATAGTCTTATGGCGATGTACATGTCTAATGATTTATGCCTGCTGCACCATATCTGCACGTTCAATGTTTATCCCAGGTCGACGAATCGCATTGAATGTACACGCCTTATGGTTGATTTCCTGTATCTGGTGGCCCAGGGAGAGAATGTATGCATGGCTACATTCATCTTACGAAAAATAATCCTTATAGCCAGGTCAAGAAGAACATCCGAATCGCTTCCCTTTGGTCGACTGATTTGCAAGATTGCGCTTGAGTTTGCCTATAGAATTGGGCCGGAATTGCCAGTATCGATTCATACCATTGATGAGTCGACTATGGTCAAGATGAAGATTGGGTCGCAGTACCGTGAAAACCAGCTTGAGGAAGACAGCGAGGATGACTTTGATGATGAGGAAGATCAAAGCGAAGAAGAACCTGGAGCAGAGGTTCAGGAAGAAGCTCAGGAAGAGGCAGAAGAGGAGGCTCAGGATACAGATGAGAGCCCTCCTCCTTCTGCGCAGGCTACTATCGATGATCGCATTGCTCGGATGGAGAAGAGTCAGACCGCCTTGCGAAGGAAAGTTCAAGAACTTCGCGCAGAAGTCGCGAATACCAAGGCCGTTACAAAGAAGAAATTAGGCAAGGTGACTCACACCTTGAAGGTGATCCTGTGTTTCTTACAGGATAAGGGTGCTCCTCCTCCGTCCCCAAACTCAGACTAGCGATGCGACCTTGATGTAGTTGTCAGTAGTTAGTCATTTCCTGCTTTATCAGTGTGAGCCTGTTAGGGCTAGTGCTTTGCTTATGTTGCTGTTGTAATTTTAACTATCTTAGTTCCCATGTATTTCTCGTCGTGATGCTTGTAAGGATATATCCCCTGTATTGTGACAATTTTGATTAAATGAAATGCATGGAATGCCTTTGACTCCTTGTGTAAATGAATGCGGTGTAATTGTGCTATTAAGACTGACAAGGTTGCGCCCTATTTTGAATATAGGGAATGCCGCCTAAGGCTACGCGGAGCACGGTTCGGCTTGCACTGACTGAGCATATGGATCAGACTCCTTCGCAGTCTGACACTCATGCGGACCCTGCTTTGGGCCCGATTCCTGAGGCAATTCGATCGTCTCAGCCTGCCGCTGGTCCTACAGTTGGACCACGGCCATTTACACCGTCAGTCAGAGAGCCATATCGTGCATCTACTTCGACACAGCATCTGCCACAGCCTGCTCCACCTCCTGACAGATTCGAGCAAATGATGGCTATGATACTGCAGCAGCAGCAGCTTCTGACTACCATCGTGGGGACATTAGCCCAGGGTGGGGGTGCGGCTCCATCTACTCCACCTGCACCACCTGCGCATCCAGCTGAGGATGCTTATACATACGCCCAGGATGAGGGCATGGCTCATCCTGCGCCGCCTGCTTACCCTGCGGGGAATCCTGCCGATACACGGGGCCTATTGGAGCGGTTTCAGCGCTTGCGGCCTCCTACTTTCACGGGTTCTCACAGACCCGAGGAGGCTTAGTACTGGCTCGACCGTGTGTCGAAGATTTTACGGATGCTTCATTGCACTGAGGCTGAGCAGGTAGAGCTGGCTACATTCCTGTTTGAGAGAGAGGCTAGCCTGTGGTGGGATAGCATACTGCGAACCGTTGCCGCCGACTTTGTATGGACGTGGGAAGCATTTGAGTTTCGCTTCCATGAGAAGTATTATCCCCAGACTTACAGGAACGACAGGGAGAATGAGTTTCTCCGTCTCAGACAGGCAGCTATGACAGTTACAGAGTATGAGCATCGGTTCACGGAGTTGGGCAGATACGTCCCGACAATTTTAGCTGATGAGCAGATGTGCATACGGCGCTTTCTGGAGGGTTTGCGACCGGATATTCGGTCGAAGATGTGTTGTTTGACCATTCCCTCTTATGCGGAGTTAATTCACATGTCCATGCGGGCAGAACAGGATGTGGATCGGCTTGCGTGATCTCGTGGCCCTGTTGCATCTGGGCCGCGACCAGACATGCAGGACAGGCCCCTCGCGGGCAAAAAGTCTCGTATTGATCCCCCAGCTAGGACTACAGCGCCTGTACCACCGTTTCGGTGCCCTGATTTGACATGTACATACTGTGGGAGGTCAGGCCACTTGGCGCAGAGCTGTTTTTCTCGGATGCGGGACAGTGGGTTCTCGCCGCCGCAGAAGATCGACCGTGCACGTCCACAGGTGTTATCAGCACCGCCTATACAGTCAGCTCCTGCACACCCTACATTCAGACATACGGTATCGCAGATCAGACAGCCTCCACGGCCCTTGACACAGCGGCCGAACCGGCCACAGCAGGCTCGGGTTCATGCATTGACAGCTGAGGCAGCTGCGACGCTGACTTTCCAGCATTCAGCCTTCGAGGTCACGGCCCATATTGGAGGTACTCCCATTCTTGTAATGGTGGACACTGATTCCACGATTTCTTTAATATCGCGTGCCGTAGTCAGGCGTCTTGGGTTACAGACTATCACTATGGATAGCGTGCGGGTCTTTGCAGCTCATGGGGATTATTCGGATGTTACCCAGATGTCTAAGGGTTGTTTAGTTGATCTGGGAGGCAGGACGATGGCTCTTGATCTTGTCGTCGATCCCTCGCTCGTTTATCTCGACATCATTCTTGGCATGGACTGGTTGACTGCTGGGAGGGCCGAGATTGACTGCGAGGCTCGTATGGTGACGGTGTACGAGCCTGAGGGCACTCCTTTCACGTTTTCAGTGCGGGTAAATCTTCCTTTCCGCATACTTAGTTACGCCACTTTATTGCGCGACGCTGGTGCCCAGATACTTGAGCATGTGCCAGTCGTTTCCGAGTTCGGGGATCTGTTCAGGAAGATCCCTGATTTGCCGCCCCGACGTGAGATCGATTTCACTATCGATCTGGTTCCTGGTTCTACACCCGTCTCACTGTCGACGTATCGCATGGCACCATGTGAGATGGAGGAGTTGAGGACGCAGATTGATGGTCTGCTAGAGCTTGGCCTTATACGGCCTAGTGTGTCTCCTTGGGGAGCACCGGTCCTATTCGTGAGGAAGAAGGACGGTTCGATGCGATTGTGTATTGATTATCGCAGGCTGAACCAGCTCACGATGAAGAACAAGTACCCTTTACCCAGGATCGATGACTTGTTTGATCAGTTGAGAGGAGCGCAGTACTTCTCGAAGATTGATCTTCAGTCGGGATATCATCAGTTGCGCGTCAGAGATGAGGACGTGCAGAAGACAGCATTCAAGATCAATTTTGGCCACTACGAGTTCCTCGTGATGTCGTTCGGTCTTACGAACGCACCGGCCGTGTTCATGGATCTGATGAACCGGGTATTTCGGCCTTTCCTCTATCGATTCGTCGTTGTATTCATTGACGACATTTTGGTGTACTCTAGCAGTCGAGAGGAGCATGAGGAGCACTTACGTTTGGTCCTCGATACGCTCAGACAGCATCAGTTGTTCGCACAGTACAAGAAGTGCGACTTCTGGAAGCAGGAGGTGAAGTTTCTGGGACATGTGGTGTCCAAGGATGGCATGGCAGTTGACCTGTCTAAGGTAGCTACGGTGCAGGACTGGGAGCAGCCTGGTTCTGTCACTGAGGTGAGGAGTTTCTTGGGTCTCGCTAGCTACTATCGGCGCTTCATACAGGACTTCTCGAAGATCACGAGACCCTTATCTCAGTTGACACGGAAGGACGTGAAGTTCACCTGGAATGACAAGGCGGAGTCAGCTTTTCAGGAGCTGAAGGACAGACTTACATCCGCCCCTGTGCTAGTATTGCCAGAGCAAGGGGTTAGATACACTATATACACTGACGCGTCTAGCGTTGGTTTGGGTTGTGTCCTTATGCAGAGGGACAGGGTAATTTCGTATGCCTCGAGACAATTAAGGAAGCACGAGGAGAATTACCATACACACGACCTAGAGTTGGCAGCCGTTATATTCGCACTGAGACTCTGGAGACATTACCTCTACGGAGAGGAGTTCGAGCTCTTTTACGACCACAAGAGCCTCAAGTACATATTCACGCAGCGAGATTTGAATATGAGGCAGCGGCGATGGATGGAGACGTTGAAAGACTTCAAGTTTGAAGTCTCTTACCATCCTGGGAAGGCGAACCTTGTGGCTGATGCGTTGAGCCGCAAGAAGGCGATAGAGTTTGCGGCTCCGCTGATGGTTGCCAAGTGGGATATGGTCGAGTTTTTGCGAGACTTTGAGCAGAAACTCACCGTAGAGGAGCCGTTTGAGTTCATCGCACATGTACAGGTGCGATCTCAGATCGATGACCGAGTCATCGAGGCGCAGAGGGACGATGCGCATCTTACTGAGCTTCGAGAGTAGGCCAGTGATGATGCTGACGCCGACTGGCGAGTTGGTATGGATGGGGGCTTACGTTACCGTGGCCGCCTATGCGTCCCAGATGTCCCTGACTTGAGACGAGAGATTCTCGAGGCTGCGCATTGTACTAGACTCGCGATGCATCCAGGCAGCACAAAGATGTATCGTGACGTGAAGAGGACGTATTGGTGGGAAGGTATGAAGACCCACATAGCTGAGTTCGTGTCCCGTTGTCTCACTTGTCAGCAGGTGAAGGCAGAGCATCGCCGACCACCTGGACTTTTGCAGCCTATGCCAATCGCAGAGTGGAAGTGGGATTTCATTTCCATGGACTTCATTTCTGGGTTGCCAAAGATGAGGAAGGGACATGATTCCATTTGGGTGATCGTCGACCGTCTGACGAAGTCGGCTCACTTCCTACCGATCAGAGTTACGAACTCTGCAGACAAGCTGGCTAGATTGTACATCAGAGAGATTGTGCGTCTGCATGGAGTTCCGCTGGAGATCGTGTCGGACAGAGACACGCGGTTCACTTTCATTTTCTGGACTCATATTCAGGAGGCTATGGGTGTGAAGTTGAAGTTCAGTACTGCCTTCCACCCACAGACAGACGGACAGACAGACAGAGCGGGTGAACCAGATCTTGGAGGACATGTTGCGAGCTTGCGCATTGGACTTCAAGGACAGTTGGGATGATTGTCTTGCATATGCGGAGTTTGCGTACAACAACAGCTTTCAGGCGAGTATCGGGATGGCACCTTATGAGGTGCTGTATGGGCGACCTTGTCGCGTACCGCATTGCTGGCTAGAGGTCGGTGAGCGTAGCTTGATTGGCCCAGAGTTAGTGCAGGCGACGTCAGAGAAGATTGATACTATTCGACGTCGGCTTCTTACAGCGCAGAGCAGACAGAAGAGCTATGCCGATACGAGATGGAGGCCACTAGAGTTTACAGTTGGGGATCATGTGTTTTTGCGAGTTTTCCCTATGAAGGGAGTCCTTCGGTTCGGGAAGAAGGGGAAGCTGGCACCGCGATTCATTGGCCCATTCCAGATCCTCGATCGTGTGGGAGCGGTGGCTTACCGATTGGCTTTACCCATGCCTCTCACGAGCGTTCACAACGTATTTCATGTTTCTATGCTGAAGAAGTACGTTGCTGATCCTTCCCATATCATCAGATGGGAGCAAGTGCAGTTAGGAGAGGATGTTACATATATCCTGCGACCGACACGTATCCTAGACAGGAAGGAGCAAGTATTGCGTAGCAAGGTGATTCCCCTTGTGAAGGTATTATGGACGCAACACTCTGAGGAGGAGACTACCTGGGAGACAGAAGCCGAGATCAGAAAGAACTACCCACAGCTTCTCGAGGAGTACGAAAAGGTACAAAATTTCGAGGATGAAATTATTTATTAAGGGGGATAGATTGTAACGCCCGTGAAAAAAACCGTACTTGGGCTCGAGTACCAACTCGACCCGAAATTGCGTAAAATTCATTCTTTTAGAAAATATGACTAGGTTAGCTAGTGCAACGTTAGAATAGCTGGGAAATGGTCCCTGATCACTTTAAATACGTTCTACAAGGCCCAAAGTGAGTGGAACCAATGGTGCTATAATGCTCTAAAACCTCGGACCAAACTCTAAGCAGGTTTGTTCTCTGGATCACTTTGAATCTTTGTATTGGATCTATACCGCACGTCGAAAGTCCGATACCTCCTATCTTAGACCGTTAGAACCGCCTAGCTGGACTTGAAACTCAATCCGAAAATCAAGTCAAACCGATAATCACAGGCTATTTCATTGAGCCCGAACCGAAGAGAGTGAGAATAGGGTTAGAATTGGAATTTGAAATCCAAATCTGGCACATGATTTGACGCATCAGTATTAAGCGTTCTGACCATCAGAATACAGCCAAATTACACCCTTGGATCAGGAAAAATATCTATTACATATCACGAGACTTATAGGCCTGATCTTGGTGCGATGACAGTTAAACTGAAACTGGACCGCCACGTGCGATCTGGGAACCCTACCAGTCTGAAAACTGGATGTGTGCTAGATCCAGTATGCATGAGCTTAAGTCCGACCGCATTTGGCCAGGGGACCTTCAGAAATGCCCTTTTGGACCAAAACGGCCCCGATTTGGTTAGGCACCAAGTAAACATTGTTCCCAAGCCTATTTTGGGCATGTTTTAGGCTATAAAAGGGGTTGAAACCCTCACTCCTCTCTCCCATCCGAATTTGAGAGAAACCCTAACTTGGGAGAGAGAAAAAGGTGAGAGATTGTGAGAGAGTGGGAGAGTTCTTCCTGCCACTTGTGCTACGTGTTGCACGTGCTTAAGCAACACACTTCTACCGCTTTCCCGGCGATTTCACCGCGATTCTAGGTAAGTAAATACCCTAAATAGTTGCTGATTTGAGTTTCCTTTGTTTCCATAGCGATGTAGCTTATGGATCTCGTGTATTAGGTTCCCTATTCGCCGTAGACGAAGCGTATACGCTCCGTTTCAATTCGCGAGTTTACAGGACATAAGGTGAGGATTTTAGACGCTTTGATTGACGGTTCCCAACGCTTTCAATGTCGTTTAATAGTAGATTCTTGACGGCATTGCCGTTTGACATGTACAAAATGCTCTCCGTTTCCTGTTTCGTAAAGTAACGAAGAATATGAGATTTAGAGCATTTTAGTCATTTGTAGGAAGTACAGTTTACATTCATATTTTGCTGACGTGATTGACATGGTTTGTTGTCGCATTAGGAAGTTAGTAATGCGTGCATAATTAGTTTGGCGAAGATATTCGCCTAGTTGCGCACTTTGGGTCGACATACTATATGTAGACTTAAGTGTGTAGTGTATGTGCTTGTATAAATGCTTGTATTAGTATGTATTGAATTAAATGATGTTATGTGGTAGTTTGAGATTGATTTCTCAGTTAATATGCTGACCTAAATGATTTTCTACATGTTGACTATATGCATGATTTCATTACATGCATGGAATATAAGTGCTTGAAGATTTGCTTAAGTTGAATGTTATAACATGTGTTAACATGCTCACATGATTGTATTTCAATTCCAATACTCTTACATAAATTGCTGATGTGATTCCATAAGTGTTTGGGACTAGACTTAGTCCAGGCAGTCGGTAACCGAGCGAATTCGTGGCTGACTGGTCATAGCCACGAACGACGCGTCGATGAACGTGATTCGTGTTTGGAGTTGGCGGCAGTGGTTAGGCCACGCGAAGTGTTTTACGCACTTCATGTCGTTCGACTTGAGATACGATCGCGCTAGTCGAGCCCGTCAAGTAACCCGACTGGCCGATGTATGTTCACCTTGTATGAGTCATAATCGCTTGAACCTAGGGTACTGAACTTACCATTGTAAACCCTGTTAACCATGGTACCTTGATCCACGAAGACTCATGAGCCGGGCATGGTGGTATGAGACACCGTGGTCGAGCTGTCGGCCTACGCTGGGGCCACAAACCTCCCCGTAGTGACCAGTGAGCCCCTAGACTCGTGAGCAGATTATGGTGGTATGGGACACTATATTATAGCTGTCGGCCTACACTGATCAGGCGACGAGTCCTTTGTAATGACCGCGAGCGTATTCTGAGTCCACGAGAGGCGACGACCCTTCCGTTGCAGTAGAGTACGGTAGGCCTGTATTGATAAGGTGATGGGGGAGCGGTGCAATGAGTGCGAGCAACAGCCCTGACAGCCCTTGCAGTGACCTACGAAATATACATCGTATGAGATTACTAGGAGTGACGACCCTAGACAGGATCTGTGTTGGGATTGATACAAGGGAAGTACTTTAGTTTCCTAATCCTGCTGTTTGAATGGACCAATAACAACTTGAAAATCATATCACCATGCCATTGCATGTGCCTGGAAGATGTGGAGCACTTGAGGGTCGATTACATGCCGCGGTCGTAAGATGTTGTCGTATGAGGGAGATCGTCGGTGAGGGCATACATCACGTCATGTCGTCTTGCATTAACAACGGTATTAGGATTGTCTAATTTTCTGCTTTACTATTATCGCATGATTGAATTGTGAACATGCTAATCTTTGCTCTATGATTCCACTGAGTTGATCACTCACTCTCACGTTACGGGATAGTGTTTGCAACACCCACCAGACCCTGTTGTAGATGCAGGTGAGGCTGAGATCCAGGAGGCAGAGCCAGAATTTGACGAGGACCAGGACGAGTTCTCGTACATGCAGTATCACGACGGCTTTGCGTAGGCGGCCTGGATCGATGGGATTTCAGTGGGACCATTTTAGATATCTATTTTATACACGACCCCCGATTTTCAGGGTGTTACAAGTTGGTATCAGAGCATGATTTGGATTAAACCGGACCTGGGTTATGGCCACGCGATGTATGTTGTCGCCCCTTTGACTTGGGTGGGTGCGAAAAAAATCTAGAAACACTCGTAGGACTTCAGTTTTGCCAATAGGCGAAGTCTACTCAAATCGATCGTTTTGATCGAGTCCATAACGTATTTTTAGTCGCGTGAAGCGACCTAAGTTGCCTCTAGGTCATTATTTGGCGGGTTTGAGATGATCCCAGAAGAAATCCAAACCCGAAAATGCATGTCCTTGGGTCATGGGGCAACCACAACCCTTACACTCAATCTCAAGGCTTAAAAACCCCTTTTCATCCAATTCTTTCAGAATCTTTCTTTTCACCACCCTATTCTTCAACTTTTTCTAAGTCCTTTCTTACTACACATAAATTCTAATGTGTGAGTGATAGTGAATCATTCTTAAACAAAAATTTTACTATAAATAGTAAATATATGTAAGAATTGGACCTTTGGACATTCTAATTATGGAATCTCTTGAAATAAATGGATTAGCCTCTCCTACCCCAAAATAATATGCTACATGATATATAAAATCATTCTTGTTTACAAATTGGGCCCGAAACACTCCAAACAGAGTCATGGGCCTATCTAGGCTAAAAGACAATGAACCAGGGTGGGTCCCACATATATTTGGGACCTCCAGGGCAGGGGGAACTTGGCCCACATGGCCGACGATGCCGGATTGCAACTTCACCGGCGAGGACCTCACCGGTTCGGCTAGGGCTTGCAGTACGGTGGGCCCCACTCGGGCTGATCTTCGGGCCGACGCCCTTTTATGGCTAGGGCACCCCTTCCATAGGTGGGCCGCACCTCAAAACCCCCTAAAAGTCCTACCTCCTTCACAATCGAAGCCCCCAAGCTCTCCTTTCTTCACTTTCTTGCTACCTTCCTCTCAAATCACGTCACCAAACCTCTCTGAATACCATTTTCTGTTAAAACTGACGCCAACCCATCATCCACATCTATTGGTGTTCTCTTTCTGTAACGCCCGTGAAAAATCCATACTTGGGCTCGAGTACTAACTCGACCCGAAATTGCGTAGAATTAATTCCTATGGAAATTAAGCGTAAGTTAGCTAGCGCAATGCTAGAGTAGCTGGGAAATAGTCCCTGATCACTTTAAATATGTTCTACAAGACCCAAATCGAGTAGAACCAATGACTCTATAATACTCTATAACCTCGGATCAAACTTTAAGCAGGTTTGTTCTCTGGACCATTTTGAAAATCTGTATTGGATCTATACCGCGCTTCGAAAGTCCGATACCTCCTATCTTAGACCGTTAGAACCGCCTTGCTGGACTTGACAATCATTTCGAAAATCAAGTCCAACCGATAATCACAAGCTATTTCATTGAGCCCGGACTGAAGAGAGTGAGAATAGGGACAGAATTGGAATTTTAAATTCAAATCTGGCACACGACTTGACGCGTCAGTATTAAGCGTTCTGACCGTCAGAATTCAGCCAGATTACACCCTCGGATCAGGAAAAATTTCTAATTCATATCATGAGACTTGCAGCCCTGATCTACGTGCGGTGACCGCTGAACTGAAACTGGTCCACCATGTGCGATCTGCGAACCCTGCCAGACTGAAAACTTAATACATGCTAGATCTGGTACGTATGAGCTTAAGTCCAATCGCATTCTGCCAGGGGACCACCAGAAAGCATCTTTTGGACCGAAACAGCCCCGAATTGGATATGCACTAAGTGAACCTTGTACTGGAGCCCATTTTTGACTTTTTTGGGCTTATAAAAGGGGTTGAAACCCTCACTCCTCTCTCCCATCCGAATTTGAGAGAAATCCTAATTTGGGAGAGAGAAAAGGTGGGAGTTTGTGAGAGAGAGTAGAAGAGATTTTTCCCGTCTTCGTGCCACCTGTTGCACATGCTGTAGCAACACCTCCTGATCACCAAGCCGGTGATTCTTCCGCGTTTTCAGGTATGAAATAACCCTAGAAGTTGCTGATTTAAGGTTTATTAGGATTCGTAGCATGTTAGCTAACGTAACTCATAAAACAGGTTCTCTTATCGCCGTAAACGAAGTGTATACGCTCCGTTTGAAACGACACATCCATAAGAGATAAGGTGAGGATTTTAGACGCTTTGATTGACGGTTTCCAATGCTTTCAATGTCGTTTAATAGTAGATTATCGACGGCATCACCGTTTGACATGTACAACATGCTATCCATTTCCCGTTTCGTAAATCAACGAAGAATATGAGATTTAGGGCATTTTAGTCATTTGTAGGAAGTACTGATTACATTCATATTTTGCTGATGTGATTGACATGGTTTGTTGTCGCATTAGAAAGTTAAGAATACGTGCATAATTAGCTTGGCGAAGAGATTCGCCAAATTGCGCACTTCGGGTCGACATACTATATGTAGACTTAAGTGTGTAGTGTATGTGTTTGTATAAATGCTTGTATTAGTATGTATTGAATTAAATGATGTTATGAATAGTTTGAGACTGATTTCTCAATTAATATGCTGACATAAATGATTTTCTACATGTTGACTATGTACATGATTCCATTATATGCATAAAATGTACGTGCTTGGAGATTTGCCTAAGTTGTATGTTATAACATGTGTTAACATGCTCACATGATTGTATTTCAATTTCAATACTCCTACATAAATTGCTGATGTGAATTCATATGTGTTTGGGACTATACTTAGTCCAGGCAGTCGGTAACCGAGCGAATTCGTCGTTGGCTGGTCTTGGCCACGAACGACGTGTCGATGAACGCGAGTCGTGTTTGGAGTTGGCGGCAGTGGTTAGAACACGCGAAGTGTTTTACGCACTTCATGTCGTTCGACTTGAGATGCGATCGAGCTAGTAGAGCTCGTCAAGTAACCCGACTGGCCGATGTATGTTCACCCTGTATGAGTCATAACTGCTTGAACCTAGGGTACTGAACTTACCATTGTAAACCCTGTTAACCATAGTACCTTAATCCATGAAGACTCATGAGCCGGGCATGGTGGTATGGGACACCGTGGTCGAGTTGTCAGCTTACGCTGGGGCCACAAACCTCCCCGTAGTGACCAGTGAGCACCTAGTCTCATGAACAGATTATGGTGGTATGGGACACTATATTCTAGCTGTCGGCCTACACTGATCAGGCAACGAGTCCTTTGTAGTAACCGCGAGCGTATTCTGAGTCTACGGGAGGCGACGACCCTTCAGTAGCAGTAGAGTACAGTAGGCCTGTATTGATAAGGTGATGGGGGAGCGGTGCAACGAGTGCGAGCAACAGCCCTGGTAGCCCTTGCAACAACTTACAAAATATACATCGTATGAGATTACTAAGAGTGATGACCCTAGACAGGATCTGTGTTGGGATTGATACAAGGGAAGTACTTTAGTTTCCTAATCCTGCTGTTTGAATGGACCAATAACAACTCGAAAATCATATCACCATACCATTGCATGTGCATGGAAGATGTGGAGCACTTGAGGGTCGATTGCATGCCGCGGTCGTAAGATGGTGCCGTATGAGGGAGATCGTCGGTGAGGGCATACATCACGTCATGTCATCTTGCATTAACAACAGTATTAAGATTCTCTGATTTACTGCTTTACTATTATCACATGATTGATTTGTGAACATGCTAATCTTTTCTCTATGATTCCACTGAGTTGATCACTCACTCCCACGTTACGGGATGGTGTTTACAACACCCACCAGACCCTGTTGTAGATGCAGGTGATGCTGAGATCCAGGAGGTAGAGCTAGACTTCGACGAGGACCAGGACGAGTTCTTGTACATGCAGTATCATGATGGCTTTGCTTAGGCGACCTGGGTTGACGGGACTTCAGTGGGACTATTTTGAACATTTGATTTTGTTCATGTATATGTATATGAGACTCAGAGATGTATTCATACTTTAGAGACAGTTGAGATCTACTTTGTTTTTCCTTACAGTGATATATATATTGTTTAGTCTTCCGCTTGCTTTTATCACTGGATCTGGAGTATGAATTACAGTTTTGGTATACTTTTACTCATGTGAATGCTTTAAATCAGACAACATTGAATCATAATCATTGTTGTTGCATAAGTGACGGTCTGAAACTCGAGAGTTGAGTTTATACACGACCCCCGATTTTTAGGGTGTTACACTTTCCTTTCCATTTTCATCGTGTGGAGCTCCCACAACCTCCATTAGAGGCTGAAAATTAGGTGAGCTTCCGTCCCTACCCATTAATCACTTTTTCCTTTGAAAATCTAGCCTTTGGGAGCTTGATTCATCCCTCTACAGAGCCTAGATTCATTCTAGTCAATTTGGGCAGCCATTTCTCCCCATTTTCCTCAATTTTCATGGCTTTTGTGGAGGTTATTTTAGCCGTTTTCTCTTTCTCCACCATCCTCTCTCTCATGGGAAAGAGGAAGACCGCCGCCGATGAAGCTGGGCCTAGTCGCCCTTCACGATCAAGGAAACCGAGAGGTGGCGCCGCTAGCTCAAGCGCCGCTGTAAGTCCAAGTGTTGGCAGAGAGCTACATACGAAGTGGAATTTGGATCCCCATGTGCACACAGGGAGTGCATTGTTGGCAGACTTGGCTCACGGTGCATATATTGATCGTAAGGTTCTGTTTGAGGCGCACCTGGAGGAGCGGCTCTTTGGTGAGTTTCTATTATTTGAGCGCATCAAAGCTGCCAATTGGGGTTCGCTCTTTGAAGCCCAGTCTCGTGCGAATGTGAGCACTGTTCGTGCCTTCTATGCTCATATTCGGGCTCCTACATTGGAGCCATTGTAGTTTAGGATTTACTTTGATAGAGACCGGGAAACCACAATCGATGTTCGGTTCATAGCTCGCATTCTGAAGGTGCCTCTTAGTGAAGTTCATCCAAGTGCTAAGAATCTGAAGAGTGTTCGTGAGCGAAATCGCCGCACCAGGTTCTTATGTGATGGTTTGGTTCCATAACAGCGTAACAAGAGCCTCTTAACGTCCCATATGTCGGATGATTTTTGCCTGCTGCATCACATTTGCACGTTCAATGTGTATCCCAGGTCGACCAACCGCAGTGAATGTACGCACCTCATGGTTGATTTCCTGTATCAAGTGAACCAAGGAGAGAATGTGTGCATGGCCACCTTTGTGTTGTGACAGATCGTCCTCATAGCGAAGTCGAGAAGAACGTCTGAGTCACTTCCTTTTGGCCGGCTCATATGCAAGATCGTGCTTGAGTTTGCTTACAGACTTGGGTCGGAGATGCCTGTGCTGATTCACTTCATTGATGAGGATACCATGAACCAGATGAAGATAGGGCCTCGGCAGCGTGAGGCTCAGCTTGATGATGACAGTGAGGGCGAATATGATAGTGAAGAGGATGCTAGTGAAGAAGAGGCTGGGGCAGAAATATAGGAAGAAGTCTAAGAAGAAGAAGAAGAGGAGGCTCAGGATACTGATAAGAGTCCTCCTATTGTGACTCGAGCTACTAGGGATGCTCACATAGCCCGACTTGAGGAGAGTCAGGTTGCCTTGCGACGGGAAGTCCAGGAACTTCGAGCCGAAGTGAAACAAGATCTTGAAGATACCAAGGCCGTCATGAAGTAAAAATTTGACAAGGTGACTCGCACCCTGAAGGCCATCCTGTGTTGTCTGCAGGATAAGGGCGCTCATCCTCCATTTCCAGACTCGGAGTAGCAATAGGATTTTAGATGTTTGTTGGTTGTAGTTGGTTTATTTCCTGCTTTCTGTGTGTAAGCCTGAGAAGGCTAGTAGTTAGTTTATGTTGCTGTTGTAACTTTGACTGGCTCAGTTTCCCATGTGTTTCTTATCATGATGCATGTAAGAATATATCTCTTGTATTGCGACAAATTTTGATTAAATGGAATGCATGAAATTCTGCGGTGTTATGTGAATGATTGCGGTGCGTTTGTGCTAATGCTGAAACTGACAAGGTTGCGTCTTATTTTGAATATAGGGAATGTCGTCTAAGGCTACTAGGAGCACGGCACGACTTACATTGGGAGAGCCTATGGATCGGGTTCCTCTCCAGACTGATGTTCATACGGATCCTGCTGTGGGCCCGATTCCTGAGACTGCACCTGAGTCTCAGCCCTCTACAAGTCCTACAGTTGGACCGCTGCCTTTCACACTGCCTGTCAGAGAGTAGTATCGTGCGTCCTCCTCGACGCAGTATGTGCCGCAGCATGTTCTACCTCATGATAGGTTTGAGCAGTTAATGGCCATGATGCATCAGCAGCACCAGCAGCTCTTGACTACGATAGTAGGGGCCTTAGGCCAGGGTGGGAGTGCGACTCCACCTGCACCATCTGTGCATCCAACTGAGGATGTTGGTACTTCAACTCAGGATGAGGGCATGGCTCATCCTACACCATCTGCTTACCCTACGGGGCACACTGCTGATACACGGGGCCTACTCGAGCGATTCCAGCGCTTGCGACCTCCTACCTTTACGGGTTCTCACAGACCTGAGGAGGCCGAGTATTGGCTCGACCGTGTGTCAAAGATTCTGAGGATGCTACACTGCTTGGAGTCTGAGCAGGTTGAGTTGGCTACGTTCATGTTTGAGCAGGAGGCCAGTCTATGGTGGGATAGTGTGTTGCGGACTGTTGCAGTCGACTACATCTGGACTTGGGCAGCATTCGAGTTCTGTTTCTACCAGAAATACTATCCCCAGACTTACAGGCACGAGCGGGAGAATGAGTTTCTATGCCTCAAGCAGGGAGGCATGACCGTTACAAAGTATGAGCATCGATTTACTGAGTTGGGCAGATACGTGCTGACTATACTTGCAGACCAGCAGATGCACATACCACGATTCTCTGAGGGCTTGCGACCTAACATACGGTCGAAGATGTGTTATGTCAGCATACCCTCCTACGCAGAGTTGATACACATGTCCATGAGGGCAGAGCAGGATGTTGATTGACTGGCGTGATCTCGTAGCCCTATTGTTCCTAGGCCACGACCAGATATGCAGGACAGGCCATTTGTTGGCAAGAGGCCTCGCATCGACCCTCCTCCTAGGGCTACAGCGCCAGTACCCCCGATGAGGCGTCCTGATGTGTCGTGTACGTATTGTGGGCGATCGGGTCACACAGTAGGGAGTTATTTTACTCGGATGCAGGATAGCGGGTTTTCACCGCCGCAGAAGATCGACCGTCCACACCCATAGGCTTTATCTGCTCCACCCCTACGGTCGACTCCTGCGCATCCTTCCTTCAGACCTCCCGTACCTCCGTTCCGGCCGCCTCAACGGCCCATGGTACCGCGGCCGAACCGTTCACAGCAGGTACGGGTACATGCCTTGACAGCTGAAGCAGCTGAGACACAGACTACTCAGTCCTTAGCCTTTGAGGTCACCGCCCATATTGGAGGTACTCCTATACTTGTGATGGTGGATACAGGATCCACGATTTCATTGATATCACATTCCATAATCAGGCGTCTTGGGCTGCCGACTATTCGGATGGATGGGGTGCTAGTTCTCTCGACTCACGGGACCTTTTCTGAGGCCACCTTGATGTGTGAGGGTTGTTTGGTGGGCCTGGGGAGCAGGACGATAGCTATCGATTTTGTCGTTGACCCCTCTCTTGTTTATCTCGACGTCATTCTTGGCATGGATTGGCTGACTGCAGGGAGGGCCGAGATTGACTGCGAGACCCGTACGGTGACAGTCTACGAGCCGGAGGGCACATCCTTTACATTTTCAGTGCGGGTAAATCTCCCCTTCCGCATACTTAGCTACGCTTCTTTACTACGGGACGCTGATGCCCCGACACTTGAGCATACGCCAGTCATCTGTGATTTTGGGGATTTGTTCAGGAAGATTCCTGGTTTGCCGCCTCAGCGAGAGATCGATTTTACTATCGATCTACTGCCTGGTTCCACGCCCGTCTCACTGCCGACGTATCGCATGGCACCGTGTGAGATGGAGGAGTTAAGGAAACATATTGATGATCTGTTGGAGGTTGGTTTTATTCGACCGAGTGTGTCTCCTTGGGGGGCACCGATACTGTTTATGAAGAAGAAGGATGGTTCTATGCGATTGTGTATTGATTATCGCAGGCTAAACCAGATTACGGTGAAGAACCGATATCCCTTGCCCAGGATAGATGACTTGTTTGATCAGTTGAGAGGGGCCCAGTACTTCTCAAAGATTGATCTTCAATCAGGGTATCACCAGTTACGCGTCAGGGATGAGGACGTGCAGAAGACAGCTTTCAGGACCAGCTTTGGCCACTACGAGTTCCTTGTGATGTCGTTCGGTCTCACGAACGCACCAACCGTGTTCATGGATCTGATGAACAGGGTATTTCGGTCATTCCTCTATCGATTCGTCATTATGTTCATAGACGGCATTTTGGTATACTCCAGGAGTCGAGAGGAGCATGAGGAGCATTTACGATTGGTCCTGGATACACTCAGACAGCATCAGTTGTTTGCACAGTACAAGAAGTACGACTTCTGGAAGTAGGAAGTGAAGTTCCTGGGACATGTGGTGTCCAAGGATGGGATGCCAGTTGACCTGTCTAAGGTAGCTATAGTTCATGACTGGGAGCAGTCTGGTTCTGTCACTAAGGTGAGGAGTTTCTTGGGTCTTGCTGGCTATTATAGACGTTTCATTCGAGATTTCTCGAAGATCGCCAGACCTCTATCTCAGTTGACACGGAAGGATGTGAAGTTCGCCTAGAATGACAAGGCGGAGTCAACTTTTCAGGAGCTGAAGGATAGGCTTACGTCTGCCCCTGTGCTAGTATTGCCAGAGCAAGGGGTTAGATACAGATATACACTGACGCGTCTAGTGTTGGTGTGGGTTGTGTCCTTATGCAGAAGGATAGGGTAATTTCGTATGCCTCGAGACAATTAAAGAAGCACGAGGAGAATTACCCTACACACAACTTGGAGTTGGCAGCCATCATATTCGCATTGAAGCTCTGGAGACATTACCTCTATGGAGAGGAGTTCGAGCTCTTTTGCGACCACAAGAGCCTCAAGTACATATTCACGCAACGAGACTTGAATATGAAGCAGAGGCGATGGATGGAGACTTTGAAGGACTTCAAGATCGAAGTCTCCTACCATCCGGGCAAGGCGAACCTTGTCGCTGATGCGTTGAACCGCAAGAAGGAGATAGAGTTTGTGGCTCCGCTGATGGTTGCTGAGCGGGATATGGTTGAGTTTTTGCGAGACTTTGAGCAGAAACTCACTGTGGAGGAGCCGTTTGAGTTTATCGCACATGTGCAGGTGCGATCTTTTATCGATGACAGAGGCATCCCGGCGCAGAGGGATGATACGCGTCTGACTGAGCTTCGAGAGCAGGCCAGTGATGATGTAGACACCGAGTGGCGAGTTGGCACGGATGGGGGCTTACGTTACTGTGGCTGCCTATGCGTTCCAGATATCCCTGACTTGAGACGAGAGATTCTCGAGGCTGCGCACAGTACTAGACTTGCGATGCATCCGGACAGTACCAAGATGTATCGTGACATGAAGAGGACTTATTGGTGGGAGGGTATGAAGACCCACATCACAGAGTTCGTGTCCCGTTGTCTCACTTTCCAGCAGGTGAAGGCAGAGCATCGCCGACCACCTGGACTCCTTCAGCCTATGCCTATAGCTGAGTGGAAGTGGGATTTCATTTCCATGGATTTCATCTTAGGACTTCCGAAGACGAGGAAGGGACATGATTCTATTTGGGTGATCGTCGATCGTCTGACGAAGTCGACGCACTTCCTACCGATCAGAGTTACGAACTCTGCAGACGAGTTAGCCAGGCTGTATATCAGAGAGGTAGTGCGTCTGCATAGAGTTCCTTTAGAGATCGTGTCGGACAGAGACACGCGCTTTACTTATATTTTCTGGACTCGTATTCAGGAGGCTATGGGTGTGAAGTTGAAGTTCAGTACTGCCTTCCACCCATAGACAAACGGACAGACAGAGCAGGTGAACCAGATTCTAGAGGACATGTTGCGGGCTTGGGCATTGGACTTCAAGGACAGTTGGGATGATTTTCTTGCATATGCGGAGTTTGCGTACAACAACAGTTTCCAAGCGAGTATCGGTATGGCACCGTATGAGGCTTTGTATGGGCGACCTTGCCGAGCACCGCATTGCTGGACAGAGGTCGGTGAGCACAGATTGATTGGCCCAGAGTTAGTGCAGGCGACGTCGGAGAAGATTGACATCATTAGACGCCGGCTTCTCACAACACAGAGTAGACAGAAGGGTTATGCCGATACGAGACGGCGCCCGCTAGAGTTCGCGGTTGGGGATCATGTATTTTTACACGTTTCCCCTATGAAGGGAGTCCTTCGGTTCGGGAAGAAGGGGAAACTAGCACCACGATTTATTGGTCCGTTTCAGATTCTCGACCATGTGGGTGCAGTGGCTTATCGTCTGGCTTTGCCTACACCTCTCACGAGCGTACACAACGTATTTCATGTTTCTATGCTGAAGAAATACGTTTTTGATCCTTCCCATATTATTAGATGGGAGCAGGTGCAGTTAGGTGAGGATGTTACATATATACTGCGACCAGCGGGAATACTAGACAGAAAGGAGCAGGTACTGCGTAGCAAGGTCATCCCCCTTGTAAAGGTGTTGTGGACGCATCACTCTGAGGAAGAGGCTACATGGGAGATAGAAGCCGAGATCAGAAAGAACTACCCACGGCTTCTCGAGGAGTACGAAAAGGTACAAATTTCGAGGATGAAATTTATTGTTAAGGGGGGTAGATTGTAACGCCTCGAAAAAATCCATACTGAGACTCGAGTACCAACTCGACCAAAAATTACGTAGGATTAATTCCTTTAGAAATTAAGTGTAAGTTAGCTAGCGCTATGCTAGAGTAGCTGTGAAATTAGCATCGATCGCTTTTAATACGTTCTACAAGACCCAAAACTTGTAGAATCAATGACGCTATAATACCCTGAAATTCAGGATCAAACTCGAAACCGTTTTGTTCTCAGGAACCCTTTGAAACTTCGTATTTGATTTAGACCGCGCGTCGAAAGTCCGATATCTACAATCTTAGACGGTTATGACAGCTTAGCTGGACTTGACAATCATTTCGAAAATCAAGCCCAACCGATGCTCTGAGGCTATTTCATTAAGCCTGGAGTGAAGAGAGTGAGAAATGGGTAAAGATTCAAAATTTTAATTCAAATCTAGCACGAGTCTTTGCGCATTATTATTAAGCGTTCTGACCGTCAGAATTCAACCAAATTTCACCCTCGGATCAGGAAAATTTTCTCTTTCATATCATGAGACTTGTAGACCTGATTTAGGTACGACGACCACTAAACTGAAACTGGACCGCCACGTGCGATCTGTAAACTCTACCAGACTGAAAACTTGGTGTGGACAACATCCAGTGATCATGAGCTTAAGTCCGACCACGTTCGGCCAGGGGACCTCCCAAAATTCTCTTTTGGATCGGAACAGCCCCGATTTGGTTATAACCTAAGTATACTTTGTTCCTAAGTCTAAATAGGTTAGTTTTTAGCCTATATAAGGGCCTTAAACCCTCTCATATCTCTCCCATCCGAATTTTCTAGAAACCCTAGATAAAGAGAGAGAGAGAAAGTGAGAGAAAGTGAGAGAGTTGTGGGAAAGATTTCTCGCCACTTGTTACAGCTGCTACCCGTGCTCATTCACCGCGTTCAAATCACTTTCCCAGTGATTCCAACGCACTCCTAGGTAAGAAAAACCCTAACTACTTGCTGTTTTAGGATTTCTTCGATTCAAATAGCGAAGTAGCTTATATATCTTGTGCATTAGGTCGCCTTTACGCTGTTGACGAAGCGTATACGTTCAAATCGAATCGATACACGTCTAAGGCAAAAGGTGAGGATTTTAGACGCTTTGATTGACTGATTTCAAAGCTTTCAATGTCGTTTAATAATAGATTAACGACGGCAATGCCATTTGACATGTAGAACATGCTGTACGTTTTAGGTTTCGTAAACGTATGGAAAATATGAGATTTAGGGCATTTTAAGTATTTGTAGGAAATACTGTTTACATCCATATTTTGCTGAAATGATTGCCATGGCTATTTGTCATGTTGTGATATTAGGAATGCGTGCATGATCTGTTTGGCGAAGAGATTCGCCCAAATGCACACTTTAAGTCAACATACGCTATGTAGACTAAAGTGTGTAGGCTAAGTGTTTGTATAAATGTTTGTATTAGTATGTAGTGAGTATATGGTGTTGTGAATGAGTTTTGGGATTGAATTCTCAAGGAATATGCTGATGTAAATTATTTCCATCATGTTGGCTATATGTATTGATTTCATTATATACATGAAATGCATGTGTTGGATGATTTGCTTAAGTTGTATGTTATAACATGTGTTAACATGCTTACATTGTTGTATTTCATTTCTGTTACTCTCATATGATTACTGATGTTGATATTCAAGTGTTTGGGGCTATACGTTAGTCCAGGTAGTCGGTAATGGATCTAATTCGCGGTTGGCTCCTATTTTTCATGAAGGACGCGTCGATGAACGCGAGTCGTGTTTTGAGTTGGCGGCAGTAGTTAGGCCACATGAAGTGTTTCATGCACTTCATGTCGTTCGACTTGAGATGCGCTCATACTAGTCGAGCCCGTCAAGTTACTCGACTGGCCATTATATGTTCACCCTGTATGAGTCATAACTGCTTGAACCTAGGGTACTGAACTTACCATTGAAAATCCTGTTAACCATGGTACCTTGATCCATAAAGACTCATGAGCTGGGTATGGTGGTAAGGGACATCGTAGTCGAGCTTTCGGTCTACGCTAGGGCCACAAACCTCCCCGTAGTGACCAGTGAGCACCTATGACTCGTGAGCAGATTATGGTGGTATAGGACACTATATTCTTGCTGTCGGCCTACACTGATCAGGTGACGAACCCTTTGTAGTGACTGCGAGCGTATTCTGAGTTTATGGGAAGCGACGACCCTTTCATAACGATGAGAGTACATTAGGCCTATATTGATAAGGTGATGGGGGAGCGGTGCAACGAGTGCGAGCAACAGCCTTGGCAGCCCTTGTAGCGACCTATAAATATAACATCGTACGAGATAACTAGGAGTGATGACCCTAGACAGGATCTGTGTTGGGATTGATATAAGGAAGGTGCCTTAGTTTCTCAATATTGTTGTATGAAAGGATTAATAATAACTCGGTAATCATATCCACATCACATTGCATGTGCCTGGAAGATGTGGAGCACTGTAGGAAGAAAGCATGCCGTAGGCGTAAGAGGGTGTCGCATGAGGGAGTATATCGGTGAGGGCATGCATCATTACCGCATCTCATCCTTGCATTAATAACAATATCTAGGAATGTCTGATTGTTTGCTTTACTATTATCGCGTGATTGATTTGATAACATGCTAATCTTTGCTCTATGATTCCACTGAGTTGATCACTCACTCCCACGTTATGGGACGGTGTTTGTAACACCACCAGACCCTGTTTTAGATGCAGGTGATGAGGCGATTCAGGGCACAAAGCCGGATTACTACGAGGATCAGGATGAGTTCTCGTATATGAAGTTCTCCAACGGTTTTGTATAGGTGGCCTAGATCGGCGGGACATGCTAGTGGACTATCACTTGGCATTTATTTCTTACTTTATGACATGTATATGAGACTCAGTGATGTATTCATACTTTGGAGACAGTTTGAAATTATTTTATTTTCGTATAGTGATATATATATTTTTCAGTCTTCCGCTTGCATTTTATCACTGGATCTGGAGTATGAATTGCAGTTTTGGTAATCTTACTCATGTGAATGCTTTAACTCAGACAACATTGAATCATAATCATATTTGTTGCATAAGTGATGGTCTGGAACTCGGGAGTCGGGTTTATACACGACCTCCGATTTTCAGGGTGTTACACTTTTTCATGAAACTCAGTACGATAGTTCAGGATCAATCGCTCAGTAAGGGAATGACATATTTAGCAGCGAGAGGTCTTGGATTGGCAATCGCATTCACATTTTTGAATTCAAAGCTGTACTATGATATGTCACCCTCTGCATGTTGAATCTCAATCATTGGATGTCAGTTTCTAGGATATTGACCGTCACTGGTAAGATTGTCTCTGGCTCAGCCAATACTGTAATGATTTGATTTCTCAAAGGGAATTTAACCCTTTGATGGAGGGTAGATGGGATGGCTCCAATAGCATGGAGCCATGGCCGCCCCAACAAAAGGTTAAATGAGGCAGGAATGTCAATGACCAGAAATGTGACAAGTTTCATGTCTGATCCGATTTGCAATTCGAGGTCAATTTCTGCCTCAACCTGTCTCCGAGAGTTATCGAAGGCTCTAACGCTCATGGTACTAGATCTAAAAGAAGATGGTTCTATCCCTAACTGTTCGTCAGTCCTTAAAGGGTAAACGTTAAGGCTGGACCCATTGTCAATGAGCACAAGTGGGACCTTGAAATTCTTATGACGGGCAACTATGTTCAATGAACGCCCATGTTTTTGACCTTCAGGTGGCAATTCCTCATTAGAAAAAGTGATGGCTCGCGGTGTGAGGAGTTGTCCAATCATACTTGCCATCATTTCGGGAGGTACATCAAGAGAGATATATGCATCATTTAGGGTTTTTATGAAGATTTCATGATGTGATCTTGATGTGCACAAGAGTTCCTAGATAGATATCTGAGCGGGAATGGATTTGATTTGGGTTGCTATGTCATAAGCAGCATCGGTTTTGTAAGTGGGTCCAGGTAAAGCTCCCTAGGTTTCTTTTTGGCTCTGGTTATCCCTCCTGAAATACCTCCCATTATTGCCCACTTCAGCGCATTCTAGGTAATGCCGTGGGACTTCTTTCAGGTTGTAGGAGGGAGTCATTCTTCCTTCCAGGTATATCATTGGTTCTTGAGGCTGAGGTATTATGGCTGAAACTATTTGTGATGGGCTGGATGATTTCTCTTGTGGTGCTTCCGACTCTTGTAACACCCTGAAAATCGGGGGTCGTGTATAAACTCAACTCCCGAGTTCCAGACCGTCACTTATGCAACAAAAATGGTTATGATTCAATGTTGTCCGATTTAAAGCATTCACATGAGTAAAAGTATACCAAAACTGCAATTCATACTTCAGATCCAGTGATAAAAGCAAGCGGAAGACTAAACAATATATATATCACTGTATGGAAAAACAAAGTAATCTCAACTGTCTCCAAAGTATGACTACATCTCTGAGTCTCATATACATGTAAATAGACAAAAGAATAAGTTCAAAATAGTCCCACTGAAGTCCCCCTCGATCCAGGTCACCTACGGGAAGCCGTCGTGATACTGCATATACGAGAACTCATCCTGGTCCTCGTCAATCTCCGGCTCCACCTCCTGGATCTCGTCGTCACCTGCAACTACAACAGGGTCTGGTGGGTGTTGCAAACACCATCCCGTAACGTGGGAATGAGTGATCAACTCAGTGGAATCATAGAGCAAAGATTAGCATGTTCACAATTCAATCACGCGATAATAGTAAAGCAGTAAATCAGACAATTCTAATACTGTTGTTAATGCAAGATGATATGACGTGATGTATGCCCTCACCGACGATCACCCTCATGCCGCAACATCTTACGACCGCGGCATGCCACACTCCCTAGAGTGCTCCACATCTTCCAGGCACATGCAATGCTATGGTGATATGATTACCAAGTTGTTATTAGTCCATTCAAACAGCAGGATTGGAAAACTAAGGTACTTCCCTTGTATCAATCCCAACACGGATCCTGTCTAGGGTCGTCACTCCTAGTAATCTCATACGATGTACATTTCGTAGGTCACTGCAAGGGCTGCCAGGGCTGTTGCTCGCACTCGTTGCACCGCTCCCCCATCACCTTATCAATACAGGCCTACTGTACTCTACTGCACAGAAGGGTCGTCGCCTCCTGTGAACTCAGAATACGCTCGCGGTCACTACAAAGGGCTCGTCGCCTGATCAGTGTAGGCCGACAGCTAGAATATAGTGTCCCATACCACCATAATCTGCTCACGAGTCAAGGTGCTCACTGGTCACTACGGGGAGGTTTGTGGCCCCAGCGTAGGCCGACAGCTCGACCACGGTGTCCCATACCACCATGCCCGGCTCATGAGTCTTTGTGGATCAAGGTACCACGGTTAATAGGGTTTACAATGGTAAGTTCAGTACCCTAGGTTCAAGCAGTTATGATACATACAAGGTGAACAAACATCGGCCAGTCGGGTTACTTGACGGGCTCGACTAGCGCGATCGCATCTCGAATTGAACGACATGAAGTGCGTAAAACACTTCGCGTGGCCTAACCACTGCCGCCAACTCTCAACACGAATCACATTCATCGACGCGTCGTTCGTGGCTATGACCAGTCAGCCACGAATTCGTTCGGTTACCGACTGCCTGGACTAAGTCAAGTCCCACACATCTATTGAATCACATTAACGCTATATATCAGGGTATTGGAATTGAAACACATCATGTGAGCATGTTAGCACATGTTATAACATTCAACTTAGGCAAATCTTCAAGGCATACTTTCCATGCATATTCAACTTAAGCAAATCTTCAAGGCGTACTTTCTATGCATGTAGTGTAATCATGCATAAGGTAAGCATATAGGAAATCATTCAGGTCAGCATATTAATCATGAAATCAATCTCAATCTACTACATAACATCATTTAATTCAATACATAATAATACAAGCATTTATACAAACACAGACACTACACACTTAAGTCCACATATAGTATGTCGACCCAACGTGCACAACTTGGCGAACCTCTTCGCCAAACTGATTATGCAAGCATTCCTAACTCTCTAATGCGGCGACAAATCATGTCAATCACGTCAGCAAATTATGCATGTAGACCGTACTTCCTACATATGACTAAAATGCCCTAAATCTCATATTCTTCGTTAATTTGCGAAACAGGAAACGGAGAGCATGTTGTACATGTCAAACGGCGATGCCGTCGATAATCTACTATTAAACGACATTGAAAGCGTTGTAAACCGTCAATCAAAGCGTCTAAAATCCTCACCTAAGCTCTTACGGTCGCGGGATTTTGAACGGAGCGTGTACGCTTCGTCTACAGCGGTAAGAAAACCTGATTCATGGATTACGTTAGCTACCATGCTCAGAATCTACATAAACCCTAAATCAGCAAGTTTTTGGGGTTTTTCTATACCTGAAAAAGTGGAAAAATCACCAGCCAGGTGATTGGAAGGAAGTGCTGATGCAGCAACCGTTGGTGGCTCGGAAGCGGGAAAAATCTCCTCTTCCCTTTCTCTCAAACTCTCTCTCTCTTGTTCTAGGGTTTGTGAAATTCGTATGCAAGGAAGGAATGAGGGTTTCAACCCCTTTTATAAGCTTGGAAACGCCGAAAATAGGCTCCGGGACGAAGTTTACTTATTGCCTATCCATTTCGGGGCTGTTTCGGTCCAAAAACTGATTCCTGGTGGTCCCCTGGTCGATTGCGATCAGACTTAAGCTCATGGGTACCAGATGTACCTCGTATTAAGTTTTCAGTCTGGCAGGGTTCGCAGATCGCACGTGGCGGACCAGTTTCAGTTCAGCGGTCACCGCACATAGATCAGGGCTGAAAATCCCATGATAATAAATAGATATTTTTCCTGATCCGAGGGTGTAATCTGGATGAATTCTGACAGTCAGAACGCTCAATACTGACGCGTCAAGTCGTGTGCCAGATCTAAATTTGAAATTCCCGATTCGTCCCTATTCGCGGTCGCTTCAGTCCGGGTTCAACGAAATACTCTGTGATTATCGGTTTGACTTGATTTTCGAGATGATTGTCAAGTCCAGCTGGGCGGTTCTAACGGTCTAAGATAGGAGGTATCGGACCTTCGACGCGCGGTCTAAATCCAATACAAAAGTTCAATATGGTCCAGAGAACAAACCTGCTTAGAGTTGGATCCAAGGTTATAGAGTATTGTAGAGTTGTCTGTTCTACTCGATTTGGGTCTTGTAGAACGTATTTAAAGTGATCAGGGACTATTTCCCAGCTACTCTAGCGTTGCGCTAGCTAACTTACGTTTAATTTCCATGGAAATTATTTATACGCGATTTCGGGTCAAATCGGTACTCGATTCCAAGTACGGATTTTTCACGGGCGTTACAATCTACCCCCCTTAACAAATAATTTTATCCTCGAAATTTGTACCTGTTCGTACTCCTCAAGAAGCTGTGGGTAGTTCTTTCTGATCTCGGCTTCGGTCTCCCAAGTAGCCTCCTCCTCAGAGTGATGCGTCCATAGTACCTTCACAAGGGGAATCACCTTGCTACGCAGTACCTGCTCCTTCCGGTCTAAGATGCGTGTCGGTCGCAGGATATAAGTAACATCCTCTCCTAACTGCACCTGCTCCCACCTGATGATATGGGAAGGATCAGCAACGTACTTCTTCAGCATAGAAACATGAAATACGTTGTGGACGCTCGCGAGGGGCGTGGGTAAAGCCAATCGGTAAGCCACTGCTCCCACACGATCGAGGATCTGAAATGGACCAATGAATCGCGGTGCCAGCTTCCCCTTCTTCCAAAACCGAAGGACTCCCTTCATAGGGGAAACTCGCAAAAATACATGATCCCCGACTGTGAACTCTAGTGGCCGTCGTCTCGTATCGGCGTAGCTCTTCTGTCTGCTTTGCGCTGTAAGAAGTCGACGTCGAATAATATCAATCTTCTCTGACGTCGCCTGCACCAACTCTGGGCCAATCAAGCTGCGCTCACCGACCTCTAACCAGCAATGCGGTGCGCGACAAGGTCGCCCATACAGCGCCTCATAAGGTGCCATGCCAATACTCGTCTGGAAGCTATTGTTGTACGCAAACTCCACATATGCAAGACAGTCATCCCAACTGTCCTTGAAGTCCAATGCGCAAGCCCGCAACATGTCCTCCAGGATCTGGTTCACTCGCTCCGTCTGTTCGTCCGTCTGTGGGTGGAAGGCAGTACTGAACTTCAACTTCACACCCATAGCCTCCTGAATGCGAGTCCAGAAAATAGAAGTGAACCGCGTGTCTCTGTCCGACACGATCTCCAACGGAACTCCATGCAGACGCACAATCTCACGGATATACAATCTAGCCAGCTCGTCTGCAGAGTTCGTAACTCTGATCGGTAGGAAGTGCGCCGACTTCGTCAATTGGTCGACTATCACCCAAATGGAATCATGCCCCTTTCTCGTCCTCGGCAACCCAGAAATGAAGTCCATGGAAATGAAATCCCATTTCCACTCTGCAATCGGCATAGGCTGCAAAAGTCCAGGTGGTCGGCGATGCTCTGCCTTCACCTGCTGACAAGTGAGACAACGGGACACGAACTCAGCAATGTGGGTCTTCATACCTTCCCACCAATACGTCCTCTTCACGTCACGATACATCTTCGTGCTGCCAGGATGCATCGCGAGTCTAGTAGAATGCTCAGCCTCGAGAATCTCTCGTCTCAAGTCAGGGACATCTGGGACGCATAGGCGGCCACGGTAACGTAAGCCTCCATCCATACCAACTAGCCAGTCGGCGTCAGCATCATCACTGGCCTGCTCTCGAAGCTCAGTAAGATGCGCGTCGTCCCTCTGCGCCTCGATGACACGGTCATCGATCTGGGATCGCACCTGTACATGTGCGATGAACTCAAATGGCTCCTCTACGGTGAGTTTCTGCTCAAAGTCTCGCAAAAACTCCACCATATCCCACTCGGCAACCATCAGCGGAGCCGCAAACTCTATCGCCTTCTTGCGGCTCAACGCATCAGCCACAAGGTTCGCCTTCCCAGGATGGTAAGAGACTTCAAACTTGAAGTCCTTCAGCGTCTCCATCCATCGCCGCTGCCTGATATTCAAGTCTCGCTGCGTGAATATGTACTTGAGGCTCTTGTGGTCGCAAAAGAGCTCGAACTCCTCTCCGTAGAGGTAATGTCTCTAGAGTCTCAGTGCGAATATAACGGCTGCCAACTCCAGGTCGTGTGTAGGGTAATTCTCCTCGTGCTTCCTTAATTGTCTCGAGGCATACGAAATTACCCTGTCCCTCTGCATAAGGACACAACCCAAACCAACGCTAGACGCGTCAGTGTATATAGTGTATCTAACCCCCTGCTCTGGCAATACTAGCACAGGGGCGGACGTAAGTCTGTCCTTTAGCTCCTGAAAAGCTGACTCCGCCCTATCATTCCAGGCAAACTTCACGTCCTTCCGTGTCAACTGAGACAAGGGTCTCGCGATCTTCGAGAAATCCTGAATGAAGCGCCGATAGTAGCCAGCGAGACCCAAGAAACTCCTCACCTCAGTGACAGAACCAGGCTGCTCCCAGTCCTGCACCGCAGCTACCTTAGACAGGTCAACTGCCATGCCGTCCTTGGACACCACGTGTCCCAGAAACTTCACCTCCTGCTTCCAGAAGTCGCACTTCTTGTACTGTGCGAACAACTGATGTCGTCTGAGCGTATCCAGGACCAAACGCAAATGCTCCTCATGCTCCTCTCGACTCCTAGAGTATACCAAAATGTCGTCGATGAAGACAACGACGAATCGATAGAGGAAAGGCCGAAAAACCCGGTTCATCAGATCCATGAACACGGCCGGTGCGTTCGTGAGACCGAACGACATCACGAGGAACTCGTAGTGACCAAAACTGGTCCTGAATGCTGTCTTCTGCACGTCCTCATCTCTGACGCGCAGCTGATGATATCCTGACTGAAGATCAATCTTCGAGAAGTACTGCGCTCCTCTCAACTGATCAAACAAGTCATCGATCCTGGGCAAAGGGTACTTGTTCTTCACTGTGAGTTGGTTCAGCCTGCGATAATCAATACACAATCGCAGCGAACCATCCTTCTTCTTCACGAACAAGACCGGTGCTCCCCAAGGAGATACGCTAGGCCGTATAAAGCCAAGCTCTAGCAGACCATCAATCTGCGTCCGCAACTCCTCCATCTCACAAGGTGCCATGCGATACGTCGGCAGTGAGACGGGTGTAGAACCAGGAATCAGATCGATAGTGAAATCGATCTCACGTCGGGGCGACAAACCAGGGATCTTCCTGAACAGATCCCCGAACTCAGAAACAACTGGCGTCTGCTCAAGTACCTGGGCACCAGCGTCGCACAATAGAGTGGCGTAGCTAAGAATGCGGAAAGGAAGATTTACCCGCACTGAAAATGTGAAAGGCGTGCCCTCAGGCTCGTACACCGTCACCACAGGAGCCTCGCAGTCAATCTCGGCTCTCGCTGCAGTCAACCAGTCCATGCCAAGAATGACGTCGAGATATACGAGCGAGGGATCGACGACCAGATCAAGAGTCATCGTCCTGCCTCCCAGATCAACTAAACAACCCTCACACATCTGGGTGACATCCGAATAATCACCATGAGCTGCAAGGACTCGCACGCTATCCATAGTGATAGTCTGCAACCCAAGACGTCTGACTACGGCACGCGATATCAAAGAAATCGTGGAACCAGTGTCCACCATGACAAGAACTGGAGTACCTCCGATATGGCCCGTGACCTCGAAGGCTGAATGCTGGAAAGTCGGCGTCGTAGCTGCCTCAGCGGTCAGTGCATGAACTCGTGCCTGCTGTGGCCGGTTCGGCCGCTGTGTCAAGGGCCGTGGAGGCTGTCGAATCTGTGATACCGTAGGTCTAAACGAAGGATGCGCAGGAGCTGACCGTATAGGCGGTGCTAATATCGCCTGTGGACGTACACGATCAATCTTCTGCGGCGGCGAGAACCCACTGTCCCGCATCCTGGAAAAGCAACTCTGCGATAAATGGCTCGTCCTCCCACAGTATGTGCATAATAAATCAGGGCGCCGAAACGGTCGTACAGGCGCCGTGGTCCTGGTAGGAGGATCAATGCGAGGCCTCTTGCCCACGAAGGGCCTATCTAGCAACTCCGGTCGCGGCCTGGAAGTAGTCGGGCCTCGAGATCGCGCCAGTCGATCCACGTCCTGCTCTGCCCGCATGGACAATGAACCAACTCCGCATAGGAAGGGAAACTGACGCAGCACATCTTCGACCGAATATCCAGTCGCAAGCCCTCCAAAAAGCACCGTATGCGCATCTGCTCATCAGCCAGAATCATCGGGACGTACCTGCCCAACTTTGTGAACCGATGCTCATACTCGGTAACCGTCATCACTGCCTGCCTGAGACGGAGAAACTCATTCTCCCTCTCGTGCCTGTAGGTCTGGGGGTAATACTTCTCATGGAAGCGGAACTCGAATGCTGCCCACGTCCATACGAAATCTGCGGCAACAGTCCGCAATATACTATCCCACCACATACTGGCCTCTCTCTCAAATAGGAAGGTAGCCAGCTCTACCTGCTCTGCCTCGGTACAGTGTAACATGCGTAGAATCTTCGACACTCGGTCGAGCCAGAACTCTGCCTCCTCAGGTCTGTGAGAACCCGAAAAAGTAGGAGGCCGCAAGCGCTGAAATCGCTCCAGAAGGCCCCGTGTGTCGGCAGGATTCCCCGCAGGGAAAGCAGGCTGCGCAGGATGTGCTATGCCCTCATCCTGGGCGTAAGTATAGGCATCCTCAGCTGGATGCGCAGTTGGTACAGGTGGAATAGAGGTAGTCGCACCCCCACCCTGGGCTAAAGTCCCAACTATAGTGGTCAATAGCTGCTGCTGCTGTAGCATCATAGCCATCATCTGCTCGAATCTATCAGGGGGTGGAGCAGGCTGTGGCGGATGAGGTGCGGAAGTAGATGCGCGCTGTGGCTCTCGAACTGATGGTGTAAATGGCGGTGGTCCATCTGTAGGACCAACAGCAGGCTAAGACGATCGAACAGTCTCAGGAATCGGGCCCACAGCAGGGTCCGGACGAGTGCCAGACTGAGAAGGAGTCTGATCCATCTGCTCAAACAATGAAAGCCGAACCGCACTCCTCGTAGTCTTAGGTGGCATTCCCTATATTCAAAATAGGGCGCAACCTTGTCAGTCTCAATTGCACAAATACACCACAATCATTCACTAAAGAGTCAAAGGCATTCCATGCATTTCAATTAATCAAAATTGTCACAATACAAGGGATATATCCTTACAAGCATCATGACTAGAATTACATGGAAATCAAAACAGTTAAGCAACAGCAACATGAGCAAAGCACTAGCCCTAATAGCTTTACATACATAAAACAGGAAATGGTTAACTACTCATAACAACATCAAAGATCGCATCGCTAGTCGGAATCTGGTGACGGAGGAGGAGCACCCTTATCCTGTAAACAACACAGGATTGCCTTCAAGGTGCGAGTCACCTTGCCAAATTTCTTCTTCGTAACGGCCTTGGCATCAGCGACCTCTGCTCGAAGTTCTTGGACTTCCCTTCGCAAAGCGGTCTGACTCTCCTCCATCCAAGCAATGCGATCGTCAATAGTAGTCTGCGCAGAAGGAGGAGGGCTCTCATCAGTATCCTGAGCCTCCTCTTCTGCTTCTTCCTGAACCTCTTCCTGAACCTCTGCTCTAGGTTCTTCTTCGCTTTGATCTCCTCTTCATCAAAGTCGTCCCCACTATCCCTTTCGAGTTAATTTTCACGGTATTGCGACCCAATCTTCATCTTAAGCATTGTCGACTCATCGATGGTGTGAATCGATACCGGCAATTCGGGTCCAAGTCTATAGGCAAACTCAAGCGCAATCTTGCAAATGAGTCGGCCAAAGGGAAGGGATTCGGATGTTCTCCTCGACCTGGCTATGAGAACTATCTGCCGTAAGATGAAAGTGGCCATACATACGTTCTCTCCCTGGGC
The DNA here is from genome assembly GCA_037074715.1 of Magnolia kwangsiensis. Lineage (NCBI taxonomy): Eukaryota > Viridiplantae > Streptophyta > Magnoliopsida > Magnoliales > Magnoliaceae > Magnolia > Magnolia kwangsiensis. The sequence continues at coordinate 81,244,786 of CM073578.1, forward strand.
CACCAGAAATAAGAAATCGACCATAAGACGTGTACATTCAATGCGGTTAGTCGACCTAGGATAAACATTGAACGTGCAGATATGGTGCAGCAGGCGCAGGTCCTCAGACATGTATGTTGCTTTGAGGCTATTATTAGGCTGCCATGGAACCAACTTACCGCACAGAAACCTGGTGCGGCGATCTCGTTCACGTCTAGTCCTCAAATTCTTCTCACTTAGATGTACATCACCTAGAGGCACGTTGAGAAGTCGCGCAACCAACCGGACGTCGATCGTAGCCATCCGATCTCTACCAAAAGGGATTTTGAACTGTAAGGGCTCCAAGGTAGGACTCTGGATGTTAGTATAGAAGGCACGAACAGTGCTCACATTAGCACGAGCGCGAGCTTCAAAGATCGGCCCCCAGTGCGCAGCTTCAATGCGTTCGAACAACAGATACTCGCCGAACAATCGCCCATCTACGTCCGCCTCAAATAATACTCTACGATCAGTGTATTCACCATGAGGCATCTCTGATAGAATGGTTCGTCCAAGGTGTGCATGGGGATCCAAATCCCGCTTTGTACGGCACTTCCAGGACTGCAGCTGGACCTGCGGCGGCGCTTGAACTTGCGGCACCACCCCGCGGTCTTCTCGATCGAGCAGGGCGGCTCGGCCCAGCCTCGTCTGTCACAGTTTTCCTCTTACCCATCAAAGATATGATGGATGAAAGCGACAAAAGGCCCAAAATGGCTTCCACAAAAGCTATGGAAAACGCCAAAAATGCGGAGAAATGGCTGCCCAATCTGACAAAAGGAAATCTAGGCATCGCAGAGGGACGCTTCAAGCTTCCCAAGGCTATACTTTCAGGGAAAAATAAGAACAAAAAGATGGGATGGAGCACCTCACGATTTCAGCACTATTTGGGGGATTTTGGAGCTCCAAATGGGGAAATCGTCAAGGAAAGGGGCTGCCAACACCCTATAACTGATGGGTGGTGGTCGGTTTTGGCCAAGGAAGGGTTTAAGAGTGGTTTAATTCGCCGGGGTTTGGAATGGAGTGCTGAAAATCGAATCTAGGGTATGCAAGGGGGCTGTTTGTGAAGGAGAGGTGGGTTTTAGGGGTTTTCATGATGTGGGAGTTACATAGGGGTGATGTAGAGGCCATTTAAGTGGGTGCGCCCGAAGGACAGCACCAACGGAGGTCGCCGGCCGGCGATGCATCGCCCGGCCGGCGATGGCATCGCCGGTCAACTCGCAAGTTGACTGGTGGGAACCCATGGGTCTGGTCCCCCATGGTCCCAGGGCCCCAAAAAATCAGGTCCCACCCCTTGGTTCATTGTATTTTGGTCTCTATGAGCCCAAACATGTGTTCGGGGCTTTCCGGGTCCACATCGCAATCCCGAATACTAAACCATATGATACAGCATATGAATTTGGGGTAGAAGGAGCCAGTACATCTTTCTAGCTCCTTAATTGCTAAAGAAAGTGAAGTTAGAATGGCCTTATGGCCATTTTTCATGAAATTTTACTATTCACTGTAAAATTTGGTGAATGTGCTAATTTGTGTTATTTTCACATTAGGTTTGATGCCTAATATGAAATGGATAAGAAATAACTGAAGGTTGAAGTGTTTAGAGAAGGAATTTTGAAGATTTTTGGTGAAACGGGGTTTTTAAGCCCTGGCGATTGATTACTGGAGTCGTGGTCATCCCACGGCCCACGGATTCACTTTTGCGGTTTAAAACCGCTCATAGGACGTCTCCACCCGACTTCCTACAGCTTAGAAGTGATTCGGGTCGCTTTACGCGACCCGAGATACGTTACAGACTCGATCTTGCGATCGATCCTTATAGACATCGCCTATCGGCGAATCTGTGATCCTAGAAGTGTTTCTAGACCCTTCTCGCACCCACCTAAGTCAAAGGAAGCGACAGCGTACGTCGCAAGACCATAACCCAGGCCCAATATACTCTCATTCATGCTCTGATACCAACTTGTAACACCCTGAAAATCGGGGGTCGTGTATAAACTCAACTCTCGAGTTCCAGACCGTCACTTATGCAACAAAAATGGTTATGATTCAATGTTGTCCGATTTAAAGCATTCACATGAGTAAAAGTATACCAAAACTGCAATTCATACTTCAGATCCAGTGATAAAAGCAAGCGAAAGACTAAACAATATATATATCACTGTATGGAAAAACAAAGTAATCTCAACTGTCTCCAAAGTATGACTACATCTCTGAGTCTCATATACATGTAAATAGACAAAAGAATAAGTTCAAAATAGTCCCACTGAAGTCCCCCTCGATCCAGGTCACCTACGGGAAGCCGTCGTGATACTGCATATACGAGAACTCATCCTGGTCCTCGTCAATCTCCGGCTCTACCTCCTGGATCTCGTCGTCACCTGCAACTACAACAGGGTCTGGTGGGTGTTGCAAACACCATCCCGTAACGTGGGAATGAGTGATCAACTCAGTGGAATCATAGAGCAAAGATTAGCATGTTCACAATTCAATCACGCGATAATAGTAAAGCAGTAAATCAGACAATTCTAATACTGTTGTTAATGCAAGATGATATGACGTGATGTATGCCCTCACCGACGATCACCCTCATGCGGCAACATCTTACGACCGCGGCATGCCACACTCCCTAGAGTGCTCCACATCTTCCAGGCACATGCAATGCTATGGTGATATGATTACCAAGTTGTTATTAGTCCATTCAAACAGCAGGATTGGGAAACTAAGGTACTTCCCTTGTATCAATCCCAACACGGATCCTGTCTAGGGTCGTCACTCCTAGTAATCTCATACGATGTACATTTCGTAGGTCACTGCAAGGGCTGTCAGGGCTGTTGCTCGCACTCGTTGCACCGCTCCCCCATCACCTTATCAATACAGGCCTACTGTACTCTACTGCACGGAAGGGTCGTCGCCTCCCGTGAACTCAGAATACGCTCGCGGTCACTACAAAGGGCTCGTCGCCTGATCAGTGTAGGCCGACAGCTAGAATATAGTGTCCCATACCACCATAATCTGCTCACGAGTCAAGGTGCTCACTGGTCACTACGGGGAGGTTTGTGGCCCCAGCGTAGGCCGACAGCTCGACCACAGTGTCCCATACCACCATGCCCGGCTCATGAGTCTTCGTGGATCAAGGTACCACGGTTAATAGGGTTTACAATGGTAAGTTCAGTACCCTAGGTTCAAGCAGTTATGATACATACAAGGTGAACAAACATCGGCCAGTCGGGTTACTTGACGGGCTCGACTAGCGCGATCGCATCTCGAATTGAACGACATGAAGTGCGTAAAACACTTCGCGTGGCCTAACCACTGCCGCCAACTCTCAACACGAATCACATTCATCGACGCGTCGTTCGTGGCTATGACCAGTCAGCCACGAATTCGTTCGGTTACCGACTGCCTGGACTAAGTCAAGTCCCACACATCTATTGAATCACATTAACGCTATATATCAGGGTATTGGAATTGAAACACATCATGTGAGCATGTTAGCACATGTTATAACATTCAACTTAGGCAAATCTTCAAGGCATACTTTCCATGCATATTCAACTTAAGCAAATCTTCAAGGCGTACTTTCTATGCATGTAGTGTAATCATGCATAAGGTAAGCATATAGGAAATCATTCAGGTCAGCATATTAATCATGAAATCAATCTCAATCTACTACATAACATCATTTAATTCAATACATAATAATACAAGCATTTATACAAACACAGACACTACACACTTAAGTCCACATATAGTATGTCGACCCAACGTGCACAACTTGGCGAACCTCTTCGCCAAACTGATTATGCAAGATTTCCTAACTCTCTAATGCGGCGACAAATCATGTCAATCACGTCAGCAAATTATGCATGTAGACCGTACTTCCTACATATGACTAAAATGCCCTAAATCTCATATTCTTCGTTAATTTGCGAAACAGGAAACGGAGAGCATGTTGTACATGTCAAACGGCGATGCCGTCGATAATCTACTATTAAACGACATTGAAAGCGTTGTAAACCGTCAATCAAAGCGTCTAAAATCCTCACCTAAGCTCTTACGGTCGCGGGATTTTGAACGGAGCGTGTACGCTTCGTCTACAGCGGTAAGAAAACCTGATTCATGGATTACGTTAGCTACCATGCTCAGAATCTACATAAACCCTAAATCAGCAAGTTTTTGGGGTTTTTCTATACCTGAAAAAGTGGAAAAATCACCAGCCAGGTGATTGGAAGGAAGTGCTGATGCAGCAACCGTTGGTGGCTCGGAAGCGGGAAAAATCTCCTCTTCCCTTTCTCTCAAACTCTCTCTCTCTTGTTCTAGGGTTTGTGAAATTCGTATGCAAGGAAGGAATGAGGGTTTCAACCCCTTTTATAAGCTTGGAAACGCCGAAAATAGGCTCCGGGACGAAGTTTACTTATTGCCTATCCATTTCGGGGCTGTTTCGGTCCAAAAACTGATTCCTGGTGGTCCCCTGGTCGATTGCGATCAGACTTAAGCTCATGGGTACCAGATGTACCTCGTATTAAGTTTTCAGTCTGGCAGGGTTCGCAGATCGCACGTGGCGGACCAGTTTCAGTTCAGCGGTCACCGCACATAGATCAGGGCTGAAAATCCCATGATAATAAATAGATATTTTTCCTGATCCGAGGGTGTAATCTGGATGAATTCTGACAGTCAGAACGCTCAATACTGACGCGTCAAGTCGTGTGCCAGATCTAAATTTGAAATTCCCGATTCGTCCCTATTCGCGGTCGCTTCAGTCCGGGTTCAACGAAATACTCTGTGATTATCGGTTTGACTTGATTTTCGAGATGATTGTCAAGTCCAGCTGGGCGGTTCTAACGGTCTAAGATAGGAGGTATCGGACCTTCGACGCGCGGTCTAAATCTAATACAAAAGTTCAATATGGTCCAGAGAACAAACCTGCTTAGAGTTGGATCCAAGGTTATAGAGTATTGTAGAGTTGTCTGTTCTACTCGATTTGGGTCTTGTAGAACGTATTTAAAGTGATCAGGGACTATTTCCCAGCTACTCTAGCGTTGCGCTAGCTAACTTACGTTTAATTTCCATGGAAATTATTTATACGCGATTTCGGGTCAAATCGGTACTCGATTCCAAGTACGGATTTTTCACGGGCGTTACAACTCTTGATCGGGTTTGGCCATGGAATTCTCTTCCCTCTTTCGATGTGTGGAAAGGGTCCTCTGGGCATGTGCCAGTTGGTGAGGCATTAGGAAACTTGGTTCTCGAACTGGGGGTGCCCCTTGCAAAGTTAGCAGGGCTAGATCAGGGAGGCCTATTGGAAGAATGACAAGTTCAGAATTTGTCCTTTCCAGGCTTGCCTAGTTTGGGGCTGGATGTACCCTTCGGGGAGTGTGGTGTTGAGGATATGACCTGGTGGATGCTAGGGGTGCCTCTTGCAAGATGAGAGGCTAAGTTGTTGGTGCTGCTTAAAGAAATATGAGAGGCTATACCGTTAGTGCTGCTTCAAGGAATACAAGAGGTTGTGCTATTGGTGCTTGTTGATGTCCCCACGTCCGATTTGTTGTATCAGGCATGATTACTTATATGGAATGATGTGGAAAAGAGTGTATGGTTACCCTCCTTCAATATGGTTGATGGTGGAGGTGCTGGGTGTATTGGGCCTTGCTTGATGCGATGGCAGGGGATTTTGGAGAATATTGGCCTGAGCCATGTTGCTAGCCTGTGGGGTGATAGTGATCTTCTGGCTTTCGATTAAATCCCGGACCGCATGTTTCAAAGAAAAACATCAGTCGGTTAGGTGGCCCGGAGCCTGGTGATATGCACAATACTGATTTTCATTGTAACCTGGTGGCAAGGGGTTGGGTGGAAGTCTCGGCTGGAGTGGTGTCAAGAGATGCTTTTACGTTAGCATTGTTAGCACCTGACTGTATGTTTGTGCCAGAGGGGTGAACTTCCTTCCCGACATTATTTGCTTATATGGTCCTTACGCATTTCCTCTAGGCTGTTGCTGTTGTTGTTGAGATAGCTGTCCTTGATATCCCTATTGGGCTTCCTGTGGTTGGTACTGTCTATTTGACTATGGCTGATATTACCTATCTTGTCGCGGATCTGGTTATGGAGCATGTTGGTTGCCTTGAGTGTTGGCGACGATGTTATTAACTTTTGTAGTGTGTTATGCGGGAGCAGTGCCGTTTCCATTCCCATATCCAACGGGTTTTCCCTCGACTTTGTTTCTTCTAATTGAGGGGGTCTGGTGTGGCCATGGGGAAATGGTTTCGGCTCTAATCCTGGCTTTCACTTGTTCACCAGCTCAGATGAGTTTGGAAAAATTCACATATGGATACGAGATTAGATATCCTGAAATGTTAGAATTTGTTGAATGTACAATAATGGATATCTGCTCTTCGTCATCGATGAGGTTTCTCATTCAAGCTGTCATAGCTTGCCATTGTCCTACGTATGCTGACAATGATTCGTCACTTTTTTTATCTCAAGGCGGCTAGGTCGGATCTTCTTGAAGCCATATTCAGATTGTATGAGAACTTGTCGATGAATGCCTGAGAGAGCTTTTCCTAGGTCCTGATTTGATAGTGTCTAATGAGATGTACTAATCTAAAGCGTCACCCTTAGGGGATTTCTGGAAGAGTCGTATCAAGGCTCCATCATTCCCTACTATCGCATTGAGTTTCCCATAAAATGCTTTTAGGTGTGTTGTAGGGCACCCATTACCATCGTACCTTTTTAATTTTGGTACCACAAAGTTTGGAGGTACTCGGGCGTCTAGGAAGGGACAGAGATCCCTGAACTTGGTGGATAAGTGGTTCACTCCTTGTTGCCTCTAGATTTGATTTTGCACCATCTGTAACTATTCTCGTAGTTCTTAAATCTCCAATTTACCTTATTGCGGATATCTTGCCCCTTGTTGTAGGTCCTGCGCTGCTTCTTCTTCGTATGGATCAAGAATGGGGCGTTGTTGGAGAGAAGATGGGCTCCCAGTGGTGAGAGGTAGCTAGAATTAAACATTGTTCCCTTTATGGGGAGGGTGTGTTGTTCGGAAGTGGCTCCCGCCTGGGGTATTTGCCAACTTCAGAATGTTACTTCCGTTAGGGGGAGTGAATTGGACTCGAAACTAGCCCCCTTCGTGGGCATCCGCCAATTCTTGTATGTGGTTCCCATTAGGGGAAACTTGTGTTGTAGCCTGATTATTATGATGTACTAAGTAGAGATATGTACTGAGTAGAGATATGTGGGAGGGTTACTCCCGAGAGTAGGGGGCAATATTAGGCTGAGTTTGACCAGCTCGAGGAATGGGTCCGCTATCGACGAGTCGAGCCCGATATTGGCAGATGGATAGTGAGGTCTCTTCCACTTACCTTATTGCGCGCGATGTGGAGGCGATCTGGTTTAGAGTGTACTAGACCCCGGTGATATCCCAGAGTTGAGTTGTATTGACATGTGGGCTTAGATGAGGATTGTATGCTTGACTTGCATCTTGCATCGCATAGCCTTGGTATGGCCGACATCCTTCATGCTTTGCATCGCATAGCCTTGGTATGGCTTATGGTTTTCATGGATCCATCTGCATATTCCGCATTACTCTGATATTGCATAATAATATTACTACCTTGCGCACACACTTTCACCACCCTCTAAGCTTTCTATAAGCTTATGCACGACCATTGCGTGCAGGTGACGTTGGGGCGTAGCAGCGCTGAGGCAGGAGCACTTACAGATTATTTTGGAGTTTTTGTTCCTTACCATTGTATTTCCCTTTATGCTCATTGTACTTGTAAAGTTTTTGATCATAGTGGAAATGTAATGGAGTTCTTGGTTGTTGTTTGTGGGTTATGCCTTTGGTTATGCTTATTACGAATCAAACTGATGTTAAAAATCCTCCTCGTAGCATCCCAGGATCGGAACTTGGCGCATGGGCGCTAGGAGCCAAGAATGGGGTTCTACGGAGGCTGTCGGATCCGGATTCGGCGATTGAGAATTTTGTGAGCCCGATTTTCTAAGTTTGGGGCGTGATATGATGTCCCTTGAGATTAAAGTACCACACAATTTCGACTCGGGTCTCAGCTAGTGCGAGCTAGCAAGTTCCCCAGTGGAGTCATCATTCTGTAGACACTGAAAATCGACGCCCTTGCTGATTTGTATGTTATGGTTTTTGGTGGTGGGGGTGATTAGGCTGATTTGTAGATGTTAGAGTTGCCACTAGTGAATTAATCTCAAAATCACGCAGTCGACTAGAACCCACGGAATATATAAGGATGGAGGAATCTGAAAACTCTCCCACCTTAGATTGACTCTTGGTCTGTGATCCGAGATTCTGAGTAAGGGGCCTCGGTTACAAAGAGGGAAGGTATTAGGCACCCTCTCTACTCGTATGAACGTACGGTCTCTACTTTGTGTAGTAAAACAATCTAAGGGATGTATGATGTGGTCGAGATAGGATTAGGCACACACATAGATTTCTGATGCAGCAAGATTCAAGATTTCGGCAAGCCACAGAGCATAGCGTCCAACTGTGTGTCTAGAAGGCGGATGTGATGATGCTTATATAAAGAGGTAAGAAAAATGGACTAGATCACTAGAAATTTCTGATGTGACAGCATCTGATGTACAACAAGTCACAAAGCATATGTTCACTAAAGATCTAGAGAAGCAGGGGGTTGAGAAGGAAATAGATATCATGATAAATACTTGTATAAAATGGATGGATCTTTAGCTTGATTTCTGAGTGGGCTAAAACATGGACTGAACCATAATCAATCCATGCTGGACTTGATGGGTTGGAAAGGTCAAGAGGGAGGGTTAGGGGGTGGCTTAAAAGATTAGAACTTTTGAAAGCATGGGAGCTCCTTCCCTTTCCTTCACTCTCTTCCTCACTCTCTCTCTCTCTCTCTCTCTCTCTCTCTCTCTCTCTCTCTCTCTCTTAAGCTTAAGGGGAGAGATGGCTTGTGGGGGATGGATGAAATGAGAAGAGGAGAGGGTTATTTATAGCCTTCTCCAATGGCTCTATGGTAAATAGGGGGTAGGTAAGGGTTAAAATTAAGAAATGGAGGCTTGTGATTGGCTAGGGAGAGAGGAGCACCAGGTGGCATGTTCTCATTAGCTCTTGGGGCTGGTAAAATGGTAAATAGTGAAGATGGGGGGTAAAACCAGGGGAAAGTTAACTTTTGGACGATGGGACAGCTGTCCACACGCAGGCCGCAAGTGGCAACACACTGAGTACCGCCAGCGGTAGTCAGGCTACCACATGGGCTTTGTTCGAGCCGGGCTCACGCGTGTGGGATTTGTTTGCTATGTTGGCTCGCCTAGTGATCTTCTTTTGGGGTTCACGGCTAAGGTAGATGGGCTTAGGCTTGGGTAAAGGGGGTCCTAGTTAGGGTATAGGGTAAGTGAGGGCTGTATGTAAATTGAACGGTTTAAATCAAGGTTTTGGGTCTTCGTCTGGAAGTTGGGGACTTTTGGGTCAGGGTTCGGTTTAGGCTGGGATTAGGGTTTAGTTTTAGATATGATCATGGTTCTTAGACTATCTTAGCCTTCTCAAGATGTTATCATGGGTGGGGTGTCTACACTCTCTCTATTTCTTTCCCCCCTGATATTGTTAATCATGGTGGGCCCCCTGATGTGCAAGGCACATTCAATCGTCCACCCTTAATAGGATGTCCCTATGTCCCATTTGCTAGACATATGGAGGTCCACCTTGTTGTCCATTCTTAAATTTAAGGTTTGGATTGACTTGGAGCATTTTTGGATGCTAGTAGCCCATCTAGGTGGCCCCACCTTGATGTATGTGAGGATTTTTCTTATTGGACTTTTATTTATGGGCTGAACAAGGCAGCAATATACCTTGCTGTCTAGAATTTTCATAAGCTCATATTACTGATTTTTGGGAAGTGTTTGACACTCATGCTTGATTTTTTTTTTTTAGAGTTGAGGGTGGATCATTGGTGTGTGGACCCCACCCTGATGTATGCCAACAACTACCCCTAGAAGCCCCTCTTTGGGATGCCCAAGAGCTGGGCCCAAGGGCTTAGACGGTCCAACATGTGGGACCGTCCAACAATGTATATAGGCTTAGAAAGCCCCTTTGTGGGCCATGTTTTGGAATGGTGGGCCACTGATGTGGACCCCACCTTAAGGAACAGCAATAGAAGCACCTCTCCCAACCACTTTCCCTTAATTTCTATGGCATGGGCCCACTCCATGGGTGATCCCAAAAGGGGCAACAACCTGTATTTTTTACAACCTTGTTGTCCATAAATTGTATGAATTAAATAAAATACTTTTGTCACTTCAAAAATTCTAAAATTTTGCAGGGAGGTGACCCACCCATGGTAGGACTCACTTATAAACTTTTGGGACCAATGGACACCTATACACACTGTGGGAAGGGCTGGACTGGCCCACCACAATGGGATGTTCAGATTAGGCAGTATCTCAGGACAAATTGTTTTCTTAAAATGAATTAAAAAATTTTTAGTTGTCAAAAAATCTTAAAATTTTGTAGAGGTTTGGCCCACCCATGGAAGTGTTACCTTGCAAATTTTAGGAGCTATCGGGCCCTTGTACTGTCCATGGTGCGACCTGGAGTGGCCCACCAGGCAGAAACGCCCAAGCTGGAGCGTCCAGCCTACCTTGTGGGCCCACCTAAATGTATTGTATATCCTACCATCCACCCATGTGGGGTCCTCGGGGACTTGACCATCCTTCCCTTTGGTAGCCTCTAATTAGGTCCCATGGGATGAGTTTTTAGGCCAAATACCCGGGCCCGTAGAGCTACTTACATATGGGATATCCCTGTCTTGGGCTGCTATTGGGCCTGCATTCCAACGGCATGGCCCACTTAAAGTGAGTGTTGTATATCCCCCTCTCATCTGGTGGGACCCACAGTGATATGTGTGGGTCATTAAAAAATAAATATACTATAAATTAAATTTATTTGCTGGCCTCCAACAAGCCCAGAAAGCGGGTGGGCTGGAATTTCAGCAATGGGCCCAATGTTGTTGCCCATAAATGTTTGTTTTGGGGTAGTATGGCCCACCAGATTTGAGGGTGATTTAATTAGTTATCTTGTCATTTTCCTTTAGTATATTTAGATTTAATTAGTACCCATCTGAGGCCCACACAAGTTGAGTTTTATGTGGATCATTGTATGTGGTTAATTGCTTGTTCCTTAAGCCTTTTGGATTGAGACTTTCTATATAGGCCTATTGACCTTTGGGTCTATACTCTTGTAACATCCCAGATTTTTTTTAACCTGGGATTAGACGTCCTTAGGCAATGGGTCGACCATAACACCTTGATAACCTCTCAGAACCCAATTCCAAAGCCAAAGAAATCATGTAGACCTAATTCTTTAGAATTTAACGTGAATTAGACAGTGTCACACTAGATTACCTGTGAAATTAGCACCAACCACTTTAAATACGATCTGTAAGACCCAAAACCTCTAGAATCGTTGACGCTACGTTACCCTAAAGTCCAGGATCAAACTCTAAACCGGTTTGTTCTCAGGAACCCTTTGAAACTTTGTATTGGATCTAGACCGCGCGTCGAAAGTCCGATACCTACAATCTTAGACTGTTATGACCGCTTAGCTGGACTTGACAATCGTTTCGAAAATCAATCCCAACCGATGTTTTGAGGCTATTGTACTGAGCCTGGAGCAAGGAGTGTAAGAAAGAGTGAAATTCATAAAAATCTAAATGTGATTTAAATGAACCCGGCACGTTTCGTTTGCGGGATCAGTATAAGCATTCAGACCGTCGGAATCTGACCCAATTACACCCTCGGATCAGAAAACATTTCTCACTCAGGTCAGTGTACTCGGAATCCTCGATCGATTCTCTGTGACCGCTGAAACTGAAACTGGTCTGCCACGTGCAATCTGGGAACTCTATCGGTCTAAAAACTTTGGGTGAGCAAGATCCGATACGCATGAGCTTAAGTCCGACCGCGTTCGGCCAGGGGACCTCCCGAAACACTCTTTTGTTTCCAAACAGCCCCGATTTGGCTATAACTCAAGTATACTTTGTTCCTGTAACACCCCGGATTTTGGCCAACCTGGGATTAGACGTCCTTAGGCAATGGGTCAACTAAAACATCTGGAAAATTGCTCAGAACCCAATTCCATAGCCAAAGAAATCATTTAGGATTAATTCCTTTAGAAACTAAGCATAAGTTAGCTAACACTACGCTAGAGTAGCTGGGAAATAGTCCCTGATCACTTTAAATACGTTCTACAAGACCCAAAACCTGTAGAATCAATGGTGCTATAATACTCTAAAATCTCGGATCAAACTCTAATCCGGTTTGTCCTCTGGACCCCTTTGAAACTTTGTATTGGATCTATACCGCGCGTCGAAAGTCTGATACCTACAATCTTAGACCATTAGAACCGCCTTGCTGGACTTGACAATCATTTTGAAAATCAAGTCCAACCGACATTCGTAGGCTATTTCATTGAGCCTGGAGTGAAGAGAGTGAGAATAGGGCTAGATTTGGAATTTGAAATTCAAATCTAGCACACGACTTAACGCTTCAGTATTAAGCATTCTGACCATCAGAATTCAGCCAAATTACACCCTCGGATCAGGAAAAATTTCTATTTCATATCATGAGACTTGTAGGCCTGATCTACGTGCGGTGACCATTGAACTGAAACTGGACCGCCATGTACGATCTATGGACACTGATGGTCTGAAAATGGGATGAGAGCGACATCCAACATGTATGAACTTAAGTCCGATCGCATTCGGCCAGGGGACCACCAGAAATGTTCTTTTGGACCAAAACAGCCCCGATTTAAATATATCTTAAGTATACATTGTTCCCGAGCCTGTTTTGGGCACTTTTGTGCTTATAAAAGGGCTTGAAATCCTCACTCCTCTCTCCCATCCGAATTTGGAAAAAGCCCTAGATTGAGAGAGAGAAAATGTGAGAGATTGTGAGAGAGAGTAGGAGAGAATTTTCCTGCTGCTGCACTACCTGTTGCACGTGCTTTAGCAACGCGCGCCAATCACTTGGCCAGTGATTTCTTCGCGTTTCTAGGTAAGAAAATACCCTAATAAGTTACTGATTTGCTGATTCTTAGTTTCCATAGCCTGGTAGCTGATGGATCTTGTAAATCAGGTTGCCTAGTCGCCGTAAACGAAGCGTATATGCTCCGTTTGAATACACACACCTATAAGAGAAAAGGTGCGAATTTTAGACGCTTTGATTGACTTTTTCCAACGCTTTCAATGTCGTTTGATAGTAGATTATCGACGGCAACGTCGTTTGACATGTACAATATGCTGTCCGTTTCCTGTTTCGTAAATAGACGAAGAATATGAGATTTAGGGCATTTTAGTCATTTGTAGGAAATACTGTTTTCATCCATAATTTTTTGATGTGATTGACATGGCTTCTTGTCGCATTAGAATACTAGGAATGCGTGCAAAATTAGTTTGACGAAGAGATTCGCCTAAATACGCGCTTTGAGTCGACATACTATATGTAGACTTAAGTGTGTAGTGTAAGTGTTTGTATAAATGCTTGTATTAGTATGTATTGAATTAAATGTTGTTATGAATTAGTTTGAGATTGATTTCTCAATTTATATGCTGATGTAAATGATTTCCTACATGTTAGCTATATGCATGATTTCATTATATGTATGAAATGCATGTGCTTGATGATTTACTTAAGTTGTATGTTATAACATGTGTGAACATGCTCACATAGTTGTATTTCATTTCCAATACTCTTACATGAATTGCTGATGTGAATTCATGTGTTTGGGACTATACCTAGTCCAGGCAGTCGGTAACCGAGCAAATTCGTGGTTGGCTTATCTTTGCCACGAACGACGCGTCGATGAACGCGAGCCGTGTTCTGGAGTTGGCGGCAGTGGTTAGGTCATGCGAGGTGTTTCATGCACTTCATGTCGTTCTACTTGAGATGCGATCGTACTAGTCGATCCCGTCAAGTAACCCGACTGGCCGTTGTATGTTCACCCTGAATGAGTCATAACTGCTTGAACCTAAGGTACTGAACTTACCATTGTAACCTGTCAACCATGGTACCTTGATCCATAAAGACTCATAAGTCGGGCATGGTGGTATGGGACACCGTGGTCGAGCTGTCGGCCTACGCTGGGGCCACAAACCTCTCCGTAGTGACCAGTGATCACCTATGTCTCGTGAGCAGATTATGGTGGTATGGGACACTATATTCTTGTTGTCGGCCTACACTGATCAGGCGACGAGTCCTTTGTAGTGACCGCGAGCGTATTCTGAGTCTATGGGAGGCGACGATCCTTTCGTAACAGTGAGAGTACAGTAGGCCTGTATTGATAAGGTGATGGGGGAGCAGTGCAACGAGTGCGATCAACAGCCCTAGCAGCCCTTGCAGCGACCTATAAAATATACATCGTATGAAATTACTAGGAGTGACGACCCTAGACAGGATCTATGTTGGGATTGATACAAGGGAAGTACCTTAGTTTCCCAATCCTGCTGTTTAAATGGACTAATAACAACTCAGAAATCATATCACCATTACATTGCATGTGCCTGGAAGATGTGGAGTACTTGAGGGACGATTGCATGCCGCGGTCGTAAGATGGTGCCGTATGAGGGAGACCGTCGGTGAGGGCATCCATCACGTCATGTCATATTGCATTAACAACAGTATTAGGAAGGTTTGATTTACTGCTTTTCTATTATCGCATGATTAATTTGAGAACAGTTAATCCTTGCTCTATTATTCCACTGAGTTAGCTACTCACTCCCACGTTACGGGATGGTATTTTCGGACACCCACCAGTCCCTATTTTGGTTGTGGATGATGGCGCTGCTCGAGAAGCGGAGCTGGACTTGATGATGATGAGGAGGATCCCTCCTTTATAAGTGTTCTGATTGACGGGATTACAGGAAGGTTGATTAGATACATTGACACTTATCATTTTATATTTTTAGAGTACTCATGTATATTCTTTTTGTTTACTTTTGAAGTATACATGTATGTATATAACCTGGTAACATGTTCACACTCTGGAGACATACCACAGTATATATATGTTATACATACTATCACAGTCTTTCGCTTGTAAATTTAACTGTCTCTGGAGTATGATATGCTATTCTGGATTAATATCACTCATGTTTAATACATTAACACAGACAACATTCAATCATACATATCTATGTTGCATAAATAACATTTTGAAACTCAGGAGTTGGGTTTTTACTCGACCCCCAATTTTCGAGATGTTACAGATGGTATCAGAGCATGATTTGGATTAAACCAGGTATGGGTTATGGTCACGCAACATACGCTGTCGCTTCCTTAACTTAGGTGGGTACTAGAAAGGTCTAGAAACACTTATAGGATCGCAGATTCGCCAATAGGCGAAGTCTATTCGTATCGATCGCGCGATCGAGTCCGTAACGCATCTAGGGTCGCATGAAGCGACATAAGTAGCTCTTAGGTTGTAGGTAGGTGGGTTGAGATATTCTTTGAACGATTCTAAACCCGTAAATGTAAATCCTTAGGCAGTGGGACAACCACAACCCCTGCATTCAATCGCGAGGGCTTAAAAACCCCGTTTCACCTAAATTCTTCGAAATTCTTCCTCTCACCACTCCATTCTTCAATTATTTCTTATTCTTTTCATGTTAGGCATTGATCCTAATGTTAAAATGACATAAAATCATACTTTGACAAAATTTTATAGTGAATAGTAAAATTTCATGAAAACTGGCCATAAGGCCATTCTAAGTTTGTGATATTTAACAAATAATGGGCTAGATAGATGTATTAGCTCCTTCTACCCCAAAATCATATGCTGCATGATAGGGGATTGTATTCGGGTTTGCAGATTATCTCCGAAAATCCTCGAATGCATGTTTGGGCCTCTATAGGGCAATCTAGAATGAACCAAGGTGGGGCCCATAGTTTTTTGAGGTCCCTGGACCATGGGGGACCAGACCCATGTGGTCCCACCGATCGACGTGAGGGACGGTCGGCGATGCCATCGCCGCCCGATGTGGCCCACTTGATGTAAAATTTGGGATCTGGGGGTATTTTGGGTAATAAACCCCCCCCCCCCCCCCCATGTAGGTCCCATCCATAGAAAACCCCTAAAAGGGGTACTTCCTTCACAACAGCCCCCTCCCCTAGCTCCATTTTACGTTTTCTTGCTACCCATCTCCAAATCGTGGTTCCCAATCACTCCTAAACCCATTCTTTGTTGAAAATGACCCCACTCCATCACTCCATAGTGATTTTCAACTCTCCCTCTTGCAAATCTCATCGTTTGGAGCTCTTACAACCCCCAAAACGAGCTGAAATCGTGAGGAGCTCCATTCCCCCTTTTCATTCTCATTTCTTTCTGAAAATCTATCCTAAAGTAGCTTGAAGCATCCCTCTACAACACCTAGATCTCTTTTTTTTCAGTTTGGACAGCCACTTCTCCCATTTTCCTCCATTTCCATGGCTATTGATAGGGCTATTTTAACTTTTTCTCTCTTTCCACCATCCTCCCTCTCAATCCTATTTCTCTATTTTCTTTGCTTAAGAAATACTGAAAATATATGGCCGAGAGAGCCCGACAGTGTTAAAGAAGGTAAGTCGGGACTGTGGTAAAGTCCTTTGATCGAATTAGGCATCTGCGCCGTTGTCCTGTAGAGTGTTTGATTTCCATTTTAAGGATTTCTGTGTTTTGTTGTTGTTGGGTCTAGTGATATCACAGGTAGAAAATGTGTTTGTGTTTTGGTTTGGGCTTAATATAGCCGAATATAGTTAGATGGAATGCATTCCGTTTCATTCGCTGTAAGGTATTGTCCCTAGTTTGGGGTGTATCCTATGGTTTCCACAGCCATATTATAAATCCCGGGATTAAGTCTACAAAATTAGTTTTTATCCCACCCCACCCTCCTACCAAGCATGCCACTTCCAATCCTGCCATGGGACTAGGAATGCCGTTCCATTTAATACAACTTAATGCTACTGGCCGCATAGGCCCTTGGCGTTTTGGACCTAGTATTAGCACTCCTAGATTGGAAGGATCTGAAGATATAGGAAAGCCAATTTTATTTAGATAATATTGACCCTAAGCGATAGAGCAATTCCCTGTATTATTAATGGTATGGAACCATCTACCGTATAATCTTAGGCTTTGGATTATAGCTACTGAGTTACAGACTAGCCTACTAGTTACCTTAAGTAGTGTGAAGCCAGTATATGCTAAGGAATTGTAGGTTAGATTTGGTTGAAGTAGAACCTTATTCCTTCGATAGATCCCCTTATGACTTATAGACTTCTGTTGTTGCCCATAGGAAAGAACCATTCACTCTCAGGGAACATTTATAAATCCCTCAGATTGAACTTAGAATGAACTAGCACGCCCCTTAAAATTGCCTTCCCCAAGGGCTTATTGCATTCGGGAACGCGGAATAAAGGAAATGCAATTATCAGCGAAGTATTCGCGGTTTGAATCGACTTCTTAATCCTAGTAGTTACCAATGAATCCAATGCTCTGATCAAGCAGAAGATCGGCATCGACTAGGATTGAGGACTGATACAACAACTTTTCTGTCATCGTGGGGTAGAAGGTTTATGTATCCGGCTCAGACCCATTACACAACTATTCTTCCGTGTTGGCCTGACCACCTACAACCACAAGTTATTGCTTTGCCCTTGGTAAATGTTAAGGGCTTAAAGCCAGTACAGAATTAGACATCTTGCCACCAACTCATACCTACCCCTGAACTCAACCACAATAGAGATTAGGCTTATCTCTATCGCCATAGATACCAATGCTATAGAACGCATCATTAGCAAAGGAAAATCACTGTAATGAGAGTTTGTTTCCTAATTCATGTCAAGGATATCCCCTAAGTCGCATCTCGTTCCGATATACGGAGCGATGCATAGATTCTTGCACTTTAAGTAGAACCAAGTTTTAAGGGAGGTAGAACGTATTGAGTCCAATCCAGTTAGGTCAGTCAACGCTACCGTTCGATCAGAGTGGCGCAGTGGAAGTGTGGTTAGCCTCTTCCCCACTGGCCCAGGATCGAAACATTTGAGTTAGGGTATACGTACGGTTAGGTCAATAAATAGGATTGACCCTTTCTTAGAATGTCAAGACTGAAGTCTTGCTAGATACTCTTTACCTTTCGCCAATTTCAGGGATGAAATTATATTTTAAGGGGGGTAGATTGTAACACCCCAGATTTTGGCCAACCTGGGATTAGACGTCCTTAGGCAATGGGTCAACTAAAACATCTGGAAAATCACTCAGAACCCAATTCCATAGCCAAAGAAATCATTTAGGATTAATTCCTTTAGAAACTAAGCATAAGTTAGCTAACACTACGCTGGAGTAGCTGGAAAATAGTCCCTGATCACTTTAAATACGTTCTACAAGACCCAAAACCTGTAGAATCAATGGTGTTATAATACTCTAAAACCTCGGATCAAACTCTAAGCCGGATTGTCCTCTGGACCCCTTTGAAACTTTGTATTGGATCTAGACCGCGCGTCAAAAGTTCGATACCTACAATCTTAGACCGTTAGAACCGCCTTACTGGACTTGACAATCATTTCAAAAATCAAGTCCAACCGACATTCACAGGCTATTTCAATGAGCCTGGAGTGAAGAGAGTGAGAATAGGGCTAGATTTGGAATTTGAAATTCAAATCTGGCACACGACTTGACGCTTCAGTATTAAGCGTTCTGACCGTCAGAATTCAACCAAATTACACCCTCGGATCAGAAAAAATCTCTATTTCATATCATGAGACTTGTAGGCCTGATCTTCGTGCGGTGACCGCTGAACTGAAACTGGACCGCCATGTGCGATCTACGAACACTGATGGTCTGAAAATAGGATGAGAGCGACATCCGACATGTATGAACTTAAGTCCGATCGCATTCGGCCAGGGACCACCAGAAATGTCCTTTTGGACCGAAACAGCCCCGATTTGGATATATCTTAAGTATACATTGTTCCCGAGCCTGTTTTGGGCACTTTTGGGCTTATAAAAGGGCTTGAAACCCTCACTCCTCTCTCCCATCCAAATTTGGGAAAAGCCATAGATTGAGAGAGAGAAAAGGTGAGAGATTGTGAGAGAGAGTAGGAGAGAATTTTCCTGCTGCTGCACTACTTGTTGCACGTGCTTTAGTAACGCGCTCCAATCACTTGGCCGGTGATTTCTCCGCGTTTCTAGGTAAGAAAATACCCTAATAAGTTGCTGATTTTCTGATTCTGAGTTTCCATAGCCTGGTAGCTAATGGATTTTGTAAATCAGGTTGCCTAGTCGCCGTAGACGAAGCGTATACGCTCCGTTCGAATTCACACACCTATAAGAGAAAAGGTACGGATTTTAGACGCTTTGATTGACTTTTTCCAACGCTTTCAATGTCGTTTAATAGTAGATTATCGACGGCAACGTCATTTGACATGTACAACATGCTGTCCGTTTCCTGTTTCGTAAATAGACGAAGAATATGAGATTTAGGGCATTTTAGTCATTTGTAGGAAATACTGTTTTCATCCATAATTTTCTGATGTGATTGACATGGCTTCTTGTCGCATTAGAATACTAGGAATGCGTGCATAATTAGTTTGACGAAGAGATTCGCCTAAATACACGCTTTGAGTCGACATACTATATGTAGACTTAAGTGTGTAGTGTAAGTGTTTGTATAAATGCTTGTATTAGTATGTATTGAATTAAATGTTGTTATGAATTAGTTTGAGATTGATTTCTCAATTTATATGCTGATGTAAATGATTTCCTACATGTTAGCTATATGCATGATTTCATTATATGTATGAAATGCATGTGCTTGATGATTTACGTAAGTTGTATGTTATAACATGTGTTAACATGCTCACATGGTTGTATTTCATTTTCAATACTCTTACATGAATTGCTGATGTGAATTCATATGTGTTTGGGACTATACCTATTCCAGGCAGTCGGTAACCGAGCAAATTCGTGGTTGGCTTATCTTTTCCACGAACGACGTGTCGATGAACGCGAGCCGTGTTCTGGAGTTGGCGGCAGTGGTTAGGCCATGCGAGGTGTTTCACGCACTTCATGTCGTTCGACTTGAGATGCGATCGTGCTAGTCGAGCCCGTCAAGTAACCCGACTGGCCGTTGTATGTTCACCCTGTATAAGTCATAACTGCTTGAACCGAGGGTACTGAACTTACCATTGTAAACCCTGTCAACCATGGTATCATGATCCATAAAGACTCATGAGCCGAACAAGGTGGTATGGGACACCGTGGTCGAGTTATCGGCCTACGCTGGGGCCACAAACCTTCCAGTAGTGACCAGTGAGTACCTATGTCTCGTGAGCAGATTATGGTGGTATGGGACACTATATTCTTGCTGTCGGCCTACACTGATCAGGCGACGAGTCCTTTGTAGTGACCGCGAGCGTATTCTGAGTCTACGGGAGGCGACGACCCTTCCATAGCAGTGAGAGTACAGTAGGCCTGATCGATAAGGTGATGGGGGAGCGGTGTCACGAGTGCAACAGCCCTGACAGCCCTTACAGTGACCTACAAAATATACATCGTATGAGATTACTAGGAGTGACGACCCTAGACAGGTTCTGTGTTGGGATTGATACAAGGGCAGTACCTTAGTTTCCCAATCCTTCTGTTTGAATGGACTAATAACAACTCGGAAATCATATCACCATTACATTGCATGTGCCTGGAAGATGTGGAGCACTTGAGGGACGATTGCATGCCGCGGTCGTAAGATGGTGCCGTATGAGGGAGACCGTCGGTGAGGGCATCCATCACGTCATGTCATATTGCATTAACAACATTATTAGGAACGTTTGACTTACTGCTTTACTATTATCGCATGATTGATTTGAGAACATGTTAATCCTTGATTTATTATTCCACTGAGTTAGCTACTCACTCCCACATTATGGGATGGTGTTTTCGGACACCCACCAGTCCCTATTTTGGTTGCAGATGACGGCGCTGCTCGAGAAGCGGAGCTGGACTTGATGATGAGGAGGAGGATCCCTCCTTTATGCGTGTTCTGATTGACAGGATTACAGGGAGGTTGATTAGATACATTAACACTTGTCATTTTATATTTTTAGAGCACTCATGTATATTCTTTTTGTTTACTTTTGAAGTATACATGTATGTATATAACCTGGTAACATGTTCACACTCTGGAGACATACCATAGTATATATATGTTATACATACTATCACAGTCTTACTCTTGTAAATTTAACTGTCTCTGGAGTATGATATGCTATTCTGGCTTAATCTCACTCATGTTTAATACATTAACATAGACAACATTCAATCATACATATCTATGTTGCATAAATAACATTTTAGAACTCGGGAATTGGGTTTTTACTCGACCCCCGATTTTCGAGATGTTACAGTTCCCAAGTCTATTTAGGTTATGTTTTAGCCTATATAAGGGCTTTAAACCCTCTCACAACCCTCCCATCCGAATTTGTAACAAACCCTAGATAGAGAGAGAGAGAAAGTGAGAGAAAGTGAGAGACTTGTAGGAGAGATTTCCCTCCACTTGCACCAGCTATCGCTCATATCGAAGCACCGCATCCCAATCACTTTTTCGGTGATTTTCAATGCACTCTTAGGTAAGAAAATCCTAACCGCTTGCTGTTTTAGGGATTTCTTCGATTCATTATCGAAATAGCTTATGTATCTTGTGCATTAGGTCGCATTTACGCCGTTGACGAAGCGTATACATTCTATTCGAATCGATACACGTCTAAGGCGAAAGGTCAGGATTCTAGACGCTTTGATTGACTAATTTCAAAGATTTCAATGTCGTTTAATAGTAGATTATCGACGGCAACGCCGTTTGACATGTAGAACATGCTGTCCGTTTTCCATTTCGTAAACGTATGAAAAATATGAGATTTAGGACATTTTGGGTATTTATAGGAAATACAGTATACGTCCGTATTTTGCTAAAATGATTGCCATGGCTATTTATCATGTTATGATATTAGGAATGCGTGTATGATCTGTTTGGTGAAGAGATTCGCCCTAATGGGCACTTTGAGTCGACATACGCTATGTAGACTAATGTATGTAGACTAAGTGTTTGTATAAATGTTTGTATTAGTATGTATTGAGTAAATGTTGTTGTAGATTAGCTTGAGATTGGATTTTCAATTCATATGATGACTTAAATGATTTTCCTCCATGTGTGTTATGTGAAATTGGTTTCCCTAGGCATATGGATTATATGTGGCTAATTGATTTGCTTACGTTGTATGCTATCACATGTTGTGAACATGCTTTAATCATTTGTATTTCAATTATGTCACTCTCACATGATCATTGATGTTGTTTACAAATGCTTGGGGCTATACGTTAGTCCAGGCAGTCGGTAATAGATTCAAAGTCGTGGTTGGCTTCTATCTGCCATGAAAGACGTGTCGATGAACGCGAGTCGTGTTTTGGGCAGCCGGCAGTGGTTAGGCCACACGAAGTGTTTCATGCACTTCATGTCGCTCAGCTTGAGATGCGCTCGTACTAGTCGAGCCCGTCAATTAACCCGACTGGCCATTGTATGTTCACCTTGTATGAGTCATAACTGCTTGAACCTAGGGTACTGAACTTACCATTGAAAACCCTGTTAACCATAGTACCTTAATCCATAAAGACTCATGAGCCAGGCATGGTGGTATGGGACACCGTGGTCGACCTGTCGGCCTACGCTAGGGCCACAAACCTCCCCATAGTGACCAGTGAGCACCCTACTCTGAGCAGATTATGGTGGTATGGGACACTATATTCTTACTTTCGGCCTACATTGATAAGGTGATGGGAGAGTGGAGCAACGAGTGCGAGCAACAGCCCTGCCAGCCCTTTGTAGTGACCTTGAGTTTATCCTGACACCGCATGAGGGCGACGAGTCCTGATGCAGTCTTAAGGATATAAATAGGCCTGTATTGATAAGGTGATGGGGGAGCGGTGCAACGAGTGCGAGCAACAGCCCTGACATCCCTTGCATTGACCTACAAATATAACATCATATGAGATTACTAGGAGTGACGACCCTAGACAGGATCTGTGTTGGGATTGATATAAGGAAGGTACCTTAGTTACCCAATCCTGCTGTATGAAAAGGACTAATAACAACCCGGTAATCATTATCCATATCGCACTGCATGTACCTGGAAGATGTGGAGCACTGCGGGAAGAAAGCATGCCGTGGACGCAGATGGTGCCACATGAGGGAGTATGTCGGTGAGGGCATCCATCATGTCATTTCATGCATGCATTAACAACAGTATCTAGGAATGTTTGATCGTTTTCTTTACTATTATCACGTGATTGATTTGATAACATGCTAATCTTTGCTCTATGATTCCACTGAGTTGATTACTCATTCCCACATTACGGGATGGTGTTCCGGACACCCACCAGTCCCTATTTTAGTTTCAGATGATGGCGCTGCTTGTGAAGCGGAGGCGGACTTGATGATGATGAGGAGGATCCCTCTATGCGTGTTCTGATCGACAGGTTTACAGGGAGGTTGATTAGACACCTTGACACTTGTCATTTTATATTTTTGGAGCACTCATATATATTCTTTTCTTTCCATTTTTGAAGTATACATGTATTTAATTAACCTAGTAACATGTTCACACTCTGGAGACTTACAATTACTTATATATTTTATGTATTTATCACAGTCTTCCGCTTGCTAATTTAACTGTCTCTGGAGTATGAAATGCTGTTTTGGCTTAGTCTCAATCTTGTTTAATGTCATTCTATAGACAACATGCATTTATCATTATCTATGTTGCATAAGTGACGCTCTGGAACTCGGGAGTTGGGTTTCTACCCGACCCCCGATTTCTAGGGTGTTACAGATGGTATCAGAGCATGATTTGGATTAAACTGGACCTGGGTTATGGTAACACAATGTACACCGACACACTCTGACTTAGGAAGGGGGCGATGAAAATTTATAAACCACATTAGAATCCCAAGTTTCACCGACAGGTGAGACTATACGGTGATTGAGTCCATAACATATCTTCGGTCGCGTGAAGCGACCTAAGTCGCTTATAGGTCGTTAGTCGACGGGTTTGAGACGTTCCCTAAATCCGAAAATGCATGTCCTTGGGTTGTGGGGCAACCACAACCCTTACACTCAATCTAAAGGCTTAAAACCCCTTTTCATCCAATTCCTTCAGAATCTTTCCTTTCACCACCCCATTCTTCAACTTTTTCTAAGTCCTTTCATACTATACATAAATCCTAATATATGAAGGATAGTGAATCATACTTAAATAAAAATTTTACTATAAATAGTAAATATATGTAATAATTGGACTTTTGGCCATTCCAATTATGGAATATCTTGTAAAAAATGGGTTAGTTGGATGTATTAGCCTCTCATACCCCAAAATCATATGATACATGATGCATAAATCCATTCTAGTTTACAAACTGGCCCCGAAACACCTCAAACGGAGTCATGGGCCTATCCAGGCTAAAATAGAATGAACCAAGGTGGGACCCACATATATTTGGGGCCCCTAGGGCAGGGGGAACCCAGCCCACATGGGCAGCATTGCAGGTTTACAAGTTCACCGGCGAGGGCTCGCCTACGGTGGGCCCCACTCGAGCTGTGCTTCGGGCCGACGCCCTTTTGTGGCTAGGGCACCCCTCCTACACGTGGGTCGCACCTTGAAACCCCCCAAATACCCTACCTCCTTCACAAACAGCCCTCCCAAGCTCTCCTTTTTACATTTTTTTTGCTGCCTTCCCCTCAAATCTCGGTGCCAAACCTCTCTCATCCCATTCTCTCCCTCAACCGACGCCAACCCATCCATTTTTAGCTATTCACAGTCCCCTTTCTCTCCAGTCTCATCGATTGGAGCTCCTACACCCTCCATTGAAGGCTAAATTTTGTGTGAGCCTCCATTCGCACTTATTTTACTCTTTTCCATTTAAAAATTTAGTCTTTGGAAGCCTGATCTACCCCTCTACAGGGCCTAGATTAGTTTCAGTCCATTTGGACAGCCATTTCTCCCCATATCCCACATTTTCCATGGCTTTTGTTGAGGCTATTTTAGCCTTTTTCTCTTTCTCCACCATCCTCTCTCTCATGGGAAAGAGGATGACCGCCGCGGATGAAGCTGGGCCTAGTTTCCCTTCACGATCAAGGAAACCGAGAGGTGGCGCCGCTAGCTCAAGCGCCGCCGCTAGTCCAAGTGTTGGCAGAGAGCTATATATGAAGCAGGATTTAGATCCCCGTGCTCACATAGGGCGTACACTATTAGCAGACTTGGCTCATGGCGCTTATACTGATCGCAAGGTTTTGTTTAAGGCGCATGTGGATGGGCGGCTCTTTGGTGAATTTCTGTTGTTTGAGCACATTGAAGCTGTTAATTAGGGTCCGCTCTTTGAAGCTCAGTCTCGTGCAAATGTGAGCACTGTTCGTACCTTCTATGCTCATATTCGGGCTCCTACGTTGGAGCCATTGCAGTTCAGGATTCCCTTTAATAGAGATCGGGAAGCCACGATCGATGTTCCATTGATAGCTCGCATTCTGAAGGTGCCTCTTGGTGAAGTTCATCAAAGTGCTAAGAATCTGAAGAGTGTTCGTGAGCGAAATCGCCGCACCAGGTTCCTATGTGGTGATTTGGTTCCGTGGCAGCGTAACAAGAGCCTCTTAACGTCTCACATGTTGGATGATTTTCTCCTGTTGCACCACATTTGCACGTTCAATGTCTATCCTAGGTCGACCAACCGCAGTGAATGTACGCGTCTCATGGTCGATTTCCTGTATCAAGTGGGCCAGGGAGAGAATGTGTGTATGGCCACCTTTGTGCTGCGACAGATAGTCCTCATAGCAAAATCGAGAAGAACGTCTGAGTCACTTCCCTTTGGCCGACTCATATGCAAGATCGCGCTTGAGTTTTCTTACAGACTTGGCCCGGAGTGCCTGTGTCGATTCACTTCATCGATGAGGCTACCATGAACCACATGAAGATAGGGCCTCGGCAGCGTAAGGCTCAGCTTGATGATGACAGTGAGGGCGAATATGATAGCGAAGAGGATACTAGTGAAGAAGAAACTGGGGCAGAAATAGAGGAAGAAGACCAGGAAGAAGAAGAAGAAGAGGAGGCTCAGGATACTGATGAGAGTCCTCTATTGCGACTCGGGCTACTAGGGATGCTCATATAGCCCGGCTTGAGGAGAGTCAGGTTTCTTTGTGACGGGAAGTCCAAGAACTCCGGGCTGAGGTGAAACAGGATCTTGAGGATACCAAGGCCGTCATGAAATAGAAATTTGACAAGGTGACTCGTACTTTGAAGGCCATCATGTGTTATCTGTAGGATAAGGGTGCTCCTCCTCCATCGCCAGGCTCGGATTAGCGATTAGATTTTAGTCGCTTGTTGGTCGTAGTTAGCTGTTTTCTGTTTTCGATGTGTGAGCCTGAGAAGGCTTAGTCGTTGGTTGATGTTGCGGTGTAGCTCTAACTAGTTTAGTTTCCCATGTGTTTCTTGTCATGATGCATGTAAGGATATATCTCTTGTATTGTGACAAATTTTGATTTAATGAAATGCATGAAGTTCTTTTTGATATGAAGTGTGTGGAATGCTTGAGGGATTGTGTATTGCTATGCTACATCTCATGCTTTCCAACACAAGCCCCATTTTTCAAAGCCTACGAAGTTGATTTGAATCCCAACTCACCCACCTACTAAACATATCATTCCCAATTCTTGGGCGGGAGTAGGAAAGCAGTCCCATTTAATATAACCTAATACCACTAGTCATATAGGCCCTTGGAATTTTGGACCTAGAGTTAGTACTCCTAGATTTGAAAGATCTGACGATATAGGAAATCCCATTTCCATTTAGTCAATCGTGACCCTAAGCGATAGAACAACTCTCTGTATTAGAAATGGTATAAAACCATCTAGTGTATGAGCTTAGACTTTGGATTACAACTAGTGAGTTACAGACTAGTCTACTAGTTACCTTAAGTAGTATAAAGCCTGTATATGCTAAGGTCTAGTAGGTTAGATTTGGTTGGAGTAGAACCTCATTCCTTTGACAGATCCCCATAACACTCTAAGGCTCCCTTAGTGACCCTCAGGAAGCTTGCTTAACTTAGAATCATTCACCCTCAGGGAAAGCTTATAAATCCCTCAGATTGAACTTAGAATAAACTAGCACACCCCTTTGATTTGCCTTTCCCAAGGGCTTATTGCATTCGGGAACGCGGAATAAAGGAACTGTATATATAAGCGAAGCATTCGCAGTTTGAATCGAATTCTTAATCCCAGTAGTTACCAATAAATCCAATGCTCTGATCAAGCAGAAGATCGGCATCGACTCGGATTAAGAACTGATACAACGAATTTTCTGTCCTGATTAGACAGAAGGTTCAACGTATCCGGCTCAGACCCACTACACAACTTTTCTTCCGTGTTGGCCCGACCACCTACAACCAAAAGTTATTGCTTTGCCTTTGGAAAATGTTGAGGACATACAACCGATAGAGATTAGACCTCTTACCACAAACTCACATCCGTCCTTGAAATCAACCACAACACCCATCACTTCAGCTTTTTTCTACAACCATAGGTACCAATGTCATAGAATGCATCATTAACAAAGGAAAACCAATGTAGTGAGAGGTTGTTTCTCATTTCATGTCAAGGATAGGTCCTAAGTTACATGTCAAGTATAGGTCCTAAGTTACACCTCGTTCCGATATGCGGATCGAGACATAGATTCTTGAACCTTAAGTAGAACAAAGTTTTAAGGGGGGTAGAACGTATTAAGCCCAATCTATTTAGGACTACCTAATGCAGCCGTTGGATCAGAGTGGTGCAACGGAAGCATGGTTAGCCCCTTCCCCACTGGCCCAGGATCGAAATAGTTAATTTAAGTTATACATAAGGTTAGGTCATTACGAAAGTCTCTTTAAGTACTCATTACCCTTAGCCAATTTTGGGGATGAAATTTTATTTTAAGTGGGGTAGATTGTAACACCCCATATTTTTTCCAACCTGGGATTAGACGTCCTTAGGCAATGGGTCGACCATAACACCTTCGTAACCCCTCAAAACCCAATTCCAAAGCCAAAGAAATCATGTAGAACCTAATTCTTTAGAATTTAACGTGAATTAGACAGCGCCACACTAGATTACCTGTGAAATTAGCACCAACCACTTTAAATATGATCTGTAAGACCCAAAACCTCTAGAATCGTTGACGCTACGTTACCCTAAAATCCAGGATCAAACTCTAAACTGGTTTGTTCTCAGGAACCCTTTGAAACTTTGTATTGGATCTAGACCGCGCGTCGAAAGTCCGATACCTACAATCTTAGACCGTTATGACTGCTTAGCTGGACTTGACAATCGTTTCAAAAATCAAGCCCAACCGATGTTCTGAGGCTATTGTACTGAGCCTGGAGCGAGGAGTGTAAGAAAGAGTGAAATTCATAAAAATCTAAATGTGATTTAAATGAATCTGGCACGTTTCGTTTGCGGGTTCAGTATAAGCATTCAGACCGTCGAAATCTGACCCAATTACACCCTCGGATCCGGAAACATTTCTCACTCAGGTCAGTGTACTCGGAATCCTCGATCAATTCTCCGTGACCGTTGAAACTGAAACTGGTCTGCCACATGCGATCTGGGAACTCTACCAGTCTAAAAACTTCGGATGAGCAGGATCTGATACGCATGAGCTTTAAGTCCGACCGCGTTCGGCCAGGGGACCTCCCGAAACACTCTTTTGGATCCAAATGGCCCCGATTTGGCTATAACCTAAGTATACTTTGTTCCCAAGTCTATTTAGGTTTGTTTTAGCCTATATAAGGGCTTTAAAACCTCTCACAACCCTCCCATCCGAATTTGCAACAAACCTTAGATAGAGAGAGAGAGAAAGTGAGAGAAAGTGAGACTTGTGGGAGAGATTTCCCTCCACTTGCACCAGCTTTCGCTCATGTCGAAGCACTGCATCCTAATCACTTTTCCGGTGATTTCCATCGCACTCTTAGGTATGGAAAACCTAACCACTTGCTGTTTTAGGGATTTCTTCGATTCATTATCAAAATAGCTTATGTATCTTGTGCATTAGGTCGCATTTACGCCGTTGACGAAGCGTATACATTCTATTCGAATCGATACACGTCTAAGGCGAAAGGTGAGGATTCTAGACGCTTTGATTGACTGATTTCAAAACTTTCAATGTCGTTTAATAGTAGATTATCGATGGCAACGCCGTTTGACATGTAGAACATGCTGTCCATTTTCCGTTTCGTAAACGTATGGAAAATATGAGATTTAGGGCATTTTGGGTATTTGTAGGAAATACAATATACGTCCGTATTTTGATGAAATGATTGCCATGGCTATTTATCATGTTATGATATTAGGAATGCGTGCATGATCTGTTTGGCGAAGAGATTCGCCCTAATGGGCACTTTGAGTCGACATACGCTATGTAGACTAAAGTGTGTAGACTAAGTGTTTGTATAAATGTTTGTATTAGTATGTATTGAGTAAATGTTTTTATAGATTAGCTTGAGATTGGATTTTCAATTTATATGATGGCTTAAATGATTTTCCTCCATGTGTGTTATGTGAAATTGGTTTCCTTAGGCATATGGATTATATGTGGCTAATTGATTTGCTTACGTTGTATGCTATCACATGTTGTGAACATGCTTTGATCATTTGTATTTCAATTATGTCACTCTCACATGATCATTGATGTTGTTTAGAAATGCTTGGGGCTATACGTTAGTCCAGGCATTTGGTAATAGATTCAAAGTCGTGGTTGGCTTCTATCTGCCACGAAAGTCGTGTCGATGAACGTAAATCGTGTTTTGGGCAGGCGGCAGTGGTTAGGCCACACGAAGTGTTTCATGCACTTCATGTCGCTCAGCTTGAGATGCGCTCGTACTAGTCGAGCCCGTCAAGTAACCCGACTGGCCATTATATGTTCACCTTGTATGAGTCATAACTGCTTGAACCTAGGGTACTGAACTTACCATTGAAAACCCTGTCAACCATGGTACCTTGATCCATAAAGACTCATGAGCCGGGCATAGTGGTATGGGACACCGTGGTCGAGCTGTCGGCCTACGATAGGGCCACAAATCTTCCCGTAGTGACCAGTGAGCACCCTACTCTGAGCAGATTATGGTGGTATGGGACACTATATTCTTGCTATCAGCCTACATTGATAAGGTGATGGGGGAGTGGAGCAACTAGTGCGAGCAACAGCCCTGCCAGCCCTTTGTAATGACCTTGAGTTTATCCTGACACCGCATGGGGGCGACGAGTCCTGATGCAGTCTTAACGATATAAATAGGCCTATATTGATAAGGTGATGGGGGAGCGGTGCAACGAGTGCGAGCAACAGCCCTGACAGCCCTTGCAGTGACCTACAAATATAACATCGTATTAGATTACTAGGAGTGACGACCCTAGACAGGATCTGTGTTGGGATTGATATAAGGAAGGTACCTTAGTTTCCCAATCTTGCTGTATGAAAAGGACTAATAACAACCCGGTAATCATTATCCATATAGCACAACATGTGCCTGGAAGATGTGGAGCACTGGGGGAAGAAAGCATGCCGTGGACGCAGATGGTGCTGCATGAGGGAGTATGTCGGTGAGGGCATCCATCATGTCATTTCATGCATGCATTAACAACAGTATCTAGGAATGTTTGATCATTTGCTTTACTATTATCGTGTGATTGATTTGATAACATGCCAATCTTTGCTCTATAATTCCACTGAGTTGAATACTCATTCCCACATTACGGGATGGTGTTCCAGACACCCACTAGTCCCTATTTTAGTTTCAGATGATGGTGCTGCTTGTGAAGCGGAGGCGAACTTGATGATGATGAGGATCCCTCCTTTATGTGTGTTCTGATCGACGGGATTACAAGGAGGTTGATTAGACACCTTGACACTTATCATTTTATATTTTTGGAGTACTCATGTATATTCTTTTCTTTCCATTTTTGGAGTATACATGTATTTAATTATCCTGGTAACATGTTCACACTCTGGAGACTTACAATTACTTATATATTTTATGTATTTATCACAGTCTTTCGCTTGCTAATTTAACTGTCTCTGGAGTATGATATGTTGTTTTGGCTTAGTCTCAATCTTGTTTAATGGCATTCTACAGACAACATGCATTTATCATTATCTATGTTGCATAAGTGACGTTCTGGAACTCGGGAGTTGGGTTTTTACCCGACCCTCAATTTTTGGGGTGTTACAACTCTCCTACCTATTGTGTTGGGTTACGGGCTATAATATGCAAGTAATTGGGCCCTTAGCTGCCCACTAAATTGACCCTATACTTGGGCTAAAAAGTGAGACCCAACTCACTTGTGTTAAATGTGAAATTTGCCCATATGGATGAACTATTGGGGTGCCCATGAAGCCCACTACAATATATGGATTTATGACCCTTGTGGTTAGGCCCGAACCTTACTTGAAGGCCCACCATATTACCTATGAGTTGGGCTTGTGTATAGCCCATTAGGCCATGCATTGCTTAGGCCTTAGACCCTACTTTGTATGCATAGAAGGCTACCTTTTTGGTACCCAATTAAGGTTAGATGTCCTCCTTAGTGGCCCTAAGGTATGCCTATAGGGTCCTTATGGGTGGTTGAAGGCTCACCTTGGGCCTGGCTAGGATCGTTTCCTCCTTGATATTATGATTCTCTTAGCTTGTGGGCCACCTCAAAGTATTGGGCCCCCACTAAAGGACTTTACTTCTCCTTAGAGTATCTGTCTATGTATCTAGACCCTGTCTCTACTTGGGAAGGAAGAATGTATTCTACAGGTAGCACACTTCCATCATTCTGACCCATATGCATCATCTGTATGAATTGATTACATTATATGGTGGTCTTGAGGGATGGAGTTTCTCCCCTCATGTACAACAAGTGCCCGAAGCTCGTGCATGATCTGTATGTGTGACTCATGCATTAGCATTGCATTTTATATTGATACCACCCTTATTTTATTAGGGTCTTACCTCTACAGGGATATTCGTGGATGGATGGATATGTGGACACCGAAAATGATACTTAAGCATACCGGATACATAGGATGCCCATGGGTAAAATTCTCAAAACTTCCATGATACTAAGGGACTACCTCAAGCCGTGACCGAGTGAAAACTATGAGCGCACGAGAGCCTTATACCATTAGGTCGTGACTCCCACTGTCGTGCAGTCAATTGGGTAAGGATGTAGCCTTATCCTCTTGTGAGGGAGGGCATTACTAGGCTGAGTCTAACCAACTCATAAAATGGATCCTCTACCATCAAGCCTTGTTGGTGATTGGCTGTCCACAGGCAGGTAGTGAGGTCTCTTACGCTCGGTGTAATGGACTCCGGTGATTTTCTTATGATTGAAAATTTACTTAACATGTGGTTTGGATATGAGCACTAGCATGACTTGCATCGCATTAGCAGTGGCTACATAAGCCCCTTCATGCATTACCTTAGTATAGCACCTAGTGCTTATTGCATCATATTCATGATAAGCCTTGGTAAGGCTTGTGATATTATCATTGAGCATGTTTCTCTCCTTATACCTCATGTTCTTCTTCTGTGCACCATTGTCACACACTTGCACCACCCCCTAAGCTTCTATAAGCTTATGCACAATTGATGCGTGCAAGAGATCCTAAGCAGGTGTCATAACAGCAGAGCTTGGAGTAGTGCTGAGCTTGAGGACCCAGTGTTATAGACTTTTCTTTCCTTCTTTTGTTATCTTATGTATGTCCTTTTAAACCTTATGGATATTTGTAAAAGTTCAAATTCATAGTGGATTTTGTGATGTGTGCCTTTGTTATTCTCAAATATACTTGTTGTGATCTTGGGTATGCTCATATTGGAATGATTATACTGTTATGAAAATTCTCTTTGTAGGATCCCAGAATTGAAACCTACCTCAGAAGCTGAGTATGGGGTACTACGGAGGCTATTGCGGCTAGAATCGGCCATCGGATTCCTTGTGAGTCTAGTTACAGAGTCTGGGGCGTGACATCTACAACCCATCCCAACAATCAATCAAGTCAAGTCAAGTACACATCCCATCTCTAGCCCATGCTTTCTTTCTCCCCAAGACAAGCAACCCGCCAAAGACAACTCTCAAGTCAAGTACATCCATCACTCACACTCATCACTCACCCATCACCTTTCTCTTACAACCAGCTATTCTCTCTCACTTTCTCTACTCATCCCAAGCAACCAAGAGAGAAGCAACCATCCAAGCATTTTCAAGCTCCAAGGTTTTGCTTTATGTGTGGCCCACTTCCTACCCTCAAATCTCCCATCCCAACCCTTCAACCTTCATCAACCTCCATCAAAGAAGAAGCCAAGGGGCTTAACTTTTCAAGGAACCAAGAAGAAGAGAAAACAATGGGTGATCTTAGGTGTAGATGATCATCTTTGTTCATGAGGCAAGTGGGGCCTACCGGTCAATGGTAGGGATCCCATTTTGGACCCAAGGTGTGGCCTATGGCCCACCATGATATGTATGTGTTACCTATGAGGGGTCCATTCTCCATGGGCCCCACCACGATGTTATTTGTTATCCATCTTGTATTAGGTCATGTAGACCTTGAAATTTGTGGTGGAAATGGGATTTCCACCCTAGATTTTTTATTTAGGGCCCACCTATTTTAGGATCCATCTTAATATATGTATTGCAATATCTAGGGGAGCTCATAGTGGCGGAGCTCCACCACCTCATGTCGTCTCTTTCTCTCTCTCCTTTTTCCTGATTTATTAGCCCACCTAAGGTGTAACATCCCGAAAATCGGGGGTCGGGTAGAAACCCAACTCCGGAGTTCCAAAATGTTATTTATGCAACATAGATAATGTTAGATGCATGTTGTCTATAAAAAGGCATTAAACAAGATTGGGATTAATCCAAAACATCATATCATACTCTAGAGACCGTTAAATTAGCAAGCGAAAGACTGTGATAGTATGTATAACCTATATAAACTGTTGTATGTCTCTAGAGTGTGAACATGTTACCAGGTCAAATATATACATGTATACTCCAAAAATGATCAAAAGAATATACATGAGTGCTTCAATACTATAAAATGACAAGTATCAAGGCATCTAATCAACCTCCTTGAAATCCCGTCGATCAACACGCATAAAGGAGGGATCCTCCTCATCATCATCAAGTCTGGCTCCTCTTCACAAGCAACGCCATCATCTGCAACTAAAATAGGGACTGGTGGGTGTCCGAAAACACCATCCCGTAACGTGGGAGTGAGTGATCAACTCTGTGGAATAATAGAGCAGAGATTAGCATGTTCTCAAATCAATCATACGATAATAGTAAAGCAATAAATCAAACATTCTTAAATACTGTTGTTAATGCAATATGACATGACATGATGGATGCCCTCACCGACGATCTCCCTCATACGGCACCATCTTACGCCCGCGGCATGCTTTCTTCTCACAGTGCTCCACATCTTCCAGGCACATGCAATGTGATGCAGATATGATTACCAAGTAGCTATTAGTCCTTTTCATACAGTAGGATTGGAAAACTAAGGTACCTTCCTTATATCAATCCCAACACAGATCCTGTCTAGGGTCATCACTCCTAGTAATCTCATAGGATGTATATTTTGTAGGTCGCTACAAGGGCTGTCAGGGCTGTTGCCCGCACTCGTTGCACCGCTCCCCCATCACCTTATCAATACAGGATTACTGTACTCTCATTGTTATGGAAGGGTTGTCGCCTCCCGTAGACTCAGAATACGCTCGCGGTCACTATAAAGGGCTCGTCACCTGATCAGTGTAGGCCGACAACTAGAATATAGTGTCCCATACCACCATAATCTGCTCACGAGTCAATGTGCTCACTGGTCACTATGGGAAGGCTTGTGGCCCCAGCGTAGGTCGACAGCTCGACCACGGTGTCCCATACCACCATGCCCGGCTCATGAGTCTTTATAGATCAAGGTACCATGGTTAACAGGGTTTTCAATGGTAAGTTCAGTACCCTAGGTTCAAGCAGTTATGACTCATACATGGTGAACATACAATGGCTAGTCGGGTTACTTGACGGGCTCGACTAGTATGATCGCATCTCAAGCTGAGCGACATGAAGTGCATGAAACACTTCGTGTGGCCTAACCACTGCCGCCAACTCAAAACATAACTCGCATTCATCGATGCGTCCTTCGTGGCAAATACAAGCAAACCATGAACTTACTCTGTTATCGACTGCCTGGACTAGGTATAGTCCCAAATATTTGTGAATCTACTTCATCAATCATATAAGAGTAATGAAAATGCATTACAACAATGTGAGCATATTAACACATATTATGACATACAACTTAAGTAAATCATCTAACACATGCATCTCATACATATAATGAAATCATATATATAGCCAACATGAAGGAAATCATTTACATCAGCATATTATTTCAGAATTCAATCTCAAACTAATTCACAACACCATTTAATTTAATACATACTAATACAAACATTTATACAAACACTTAGTCTACACACTTAAGTCTACATAGTGTATGTCGACTCAAAGTGCGCATTTGGGCGAATCTCTTCCCCAAACTGATTATGCACGCATTCCTAAATCCTATTGGGACAAAAAGCCATGTCAATCATTTCAGCAAAATATGGATGTTTATAGTATTTCCTACAAATGACTAAAATGCCCTAAATCTCATATTTTTCATATGTTTACAAAACGGGAAACGGACAGCATGTTGTACATGTCAAACGGCGTTGCCGTCGATAATCTACTATTAAACGACATTGAAAGCGTTGAAATCAGCCAATCAAAGCGTCTAAAATCTGCACCTTTTACCCTAGATGTGTATCGATTCGAACGGAGCGTATACACTTCGTCTACGGCAAACAGGCGACCTAATACACAAGCTACATAAGCTACATCGCTAATGAATCGAAGGAAACTCCAAATCAGCAAGTGGTTAGGGTTCTTCCTTACCTATAGGTGTGTCGGAATCACCAACAAAGTGATTGGGATGCGTAGCTTTAGCACGTGTAGCAGGTGCAGCAAGTGGCAGGAAGATCACTCCCACACTCTCTCAAAATCTCTCACTTTCTCTCTTTCCCAATCTAGGGTTCTTAACAAATTCGGATGGGAGAGATATGAAAGGGTTTAAAGCCCTTTTATAAGCTCAAACCTTTTCAAATTAGGCTTGGGAACAAAGTACACTTAAGTTATAACCAAAACGAAGCTGTTTCGATCCAAAATGGCAGTTCGGGAGGTCCCCTGGTCGAATGTGATCGGACTTAAGCTCATGGTCTCTGGATGTTGTCCACACCCCATTTTCAGTCTGGTAGAGTTCGTAGATCGCACGTGGCGGTCCATTTTCAGTTCAGCGGTTATCACACCTGGATTAGGTCTACAAGTCTCATGATATGAAAGAGAAATTTTTTCTTATCTGAGGGTGTAATTTGGCTGAATTCTGATGGTCAAAACGCTTAATAATAACGCACCAAGTCACGTGCCAGATTTGAATTAAAATTTTCAAATCTAACCCCTTTTCTCACTCTCTTCACTCCAGGCTCAATAAAATAGCCTCTGAACGTCGGTTAGGCTTGATTTTCGAATTGATTGTCAAGTCCAGCTAAGCGGTCATAATGGTCTAAGATTATAGGTATCGGACTTTCGACGCGCGGTCTAGATCCAATACAAAGTTTTAAAGGGTTCCTGAGAGCAAACCGGTTTAGAGTTTGATCCTAGGTTTCAGGATATTATAGCGTCATTGATTCTTCAAGTTTTGAATCTTATAGAATGTATTTAAAGTGGTCCAAGTTAATTCTACTGAGTATTCAGTTTGGTACTCAACCAAATTCTACCCTAATTATGGTAGAATACGGTCCTAGGGCCATTCTATCCCCCATTTTGGGAACTTATAGGTATCATATTATTTTTATTATTTTTTTAGGGGTTCATCATCAAGTTTACCCTAACTCCACCAAATTTCATAAGATTTCAAGTTGTATAAAATTTCTAAAAATTCCAGAAGCAGCAGTTGTCTAACAAGTGATTATCAGATAGTTGTTCACAATGACCTACTTTAAACTATATTAAGTATTTTTATTATATTTTTCACATATTTTTATATAAAACTAGACTCATTTAGTTTTAATCTTATTTTTGAATCACCTAAATCGGAGTTATAACGAAGGAGATATGATTTTTCAAAGTCAGATGAAACGTGCAGGAAAAAAGGTGCAGAATCCCGCTGTACGGACGAGTTCGGCGATGCATCGCCAAACCGACGATGCCATCGCCGCTCGCTGACCTGTTTGGGGTGATTTCACCATCTGATATTTGAAATGAGTGTATTTTAAAACCTGGGATGAGTTATTTGACATATAATATATGATTTTGAGGTAGGAGAAGCTGATCTATCCAAATAGTTTACTTATTTAGTGAGATTCCAAAATTTTAATGGTTAAAAATTATTTTTATTTATTTATTTACTATTCATAATACTTTTTAGCTTAAGTATTGATCAACATCACCTAAACTTTAAGATTTGTGTCTAATATGAAAGCTCCTAAAAAATTTTGAAGGATAAAGTAGTGAAAGGGGAGATTTTCGAAGGAAATAGGGATTTGAGACTTTTGAATTGAGTTTTGAGAAGTTAATCAAGTGTTAGGATTGACCCATTACCTAAGGACATCTAATTCCAGGTTGGCAAAAATCTAGGGTGTTACATAAGGGCAATCCAGACCATCCTGCAAGTGGGATGGCCCTACTGTCCACTCTGCTAGACTGGCGATCCAGTTGGACGGCCTGGATGATGGGAAAACACAAATGTCACCCTGATCTAAATGATCTGGTGAGCCACACTAATGTGGACCTCACCATGATCTGATGTATGCGGGGGTGCATCCACACCGTCCAAACCAGATGGGCTAGATCCTGCTAGACATTTGCTGTCCAAATCGTCTAGTAGGGCATGGATGTTGGAATCCTATTATATATATATATATATATATATATATATATATATATATATATATATATATATATATATATATATATATATATATATATATATATGGTATGGGCCCTATGTGGGACCCACCTATGATGAAAGAGTATATATATATATATATATATATATATATATATATATGGTATGGGCCCTATGTGGGACCCACCTATGATGAAAGAGGATTGGCTGGTGTACATTGACACCAGCTATATAGTTGTTGTATTGTAGTCAGCAAGTTCTGTGGATTGGCCATGAGGCACATGTGCATCCACACTGTCCAGATGTCTGGACGGTGGGACTCACCTGATGTATGGATCTCATCCATGTCGTTCGTCCATTTGGATGGGACCCATCATATGTATGTTTTATACCAACACCGTCCATCTGTTTCATATCCAGACTGTCTATCTGATGGACAGTGGGCCAGCACCCACAGCAAACAGCTGTTGGATCAACGCCAGCAGTTCTGTGTGTTCCGCATGATGTGGGTTTCATCCATACCGTCCATGGGTTCCATCACACGTCGTTTGTCCATCTACTAGGTCACACAAGCTATATAGCTAATGTAGTGACGTCAACAAGGGTGGTCCTGTTCATGAGTTATGTGTTAGATCTAAACCATCCATCCACCTATGAGCTCGTCTTAAGGCTTGAGACTAAAGATAAGATAGATCTACCCATCAAGTGGACCACACTGTAATAATCGATGGATGATTGAATGCCGACCATTGAAACTTGTTTGGGGTTCCAGAAGCTCTTGATCAATATGAAATTTGTTTTCCTCTTAATTCAGGCCTTTCTGACCTCATAAACAGATTGGAAAATAAACGTTATGGTGGGCCCTGAAAAATTTAAACGGTGAAAATCATTATCTCCACTACTATTTTTGGTATGGTACATATGATCTTTCGATATGATTCATTCTTTTGGATAATGCTCTAAATGATCTAAAATAAAAAAATTTTAAAAAATAGATGAATGGTGTAGATAGTCCAGTTAGGACTGTGGGTCTCACTTGATGTGTATGAAGCCCAGATATGAGGCCCATTGTGATGTCTTTTGGCCCATTGTGATGTATATGAGGCCCACGTGAAGCGGCTCGCATGATGTATATGAAGCCCACGTGATGCGGCCCGCATGATTTATATGAGGCCCATGTGTGAGGCTTAATTCTATGAGAGGCCCATTGTATGTGTAAGGCTTTTACATGTGCGAGACACACCATGATGTATGTATACACACTGTTTATCCATTTTTAGGCTGTGGGACCCACCGCCTTGTGCAGGCCCACCATGTATGAGTAATGGGCACGTGCTGTCCATCCATTTCATCGATAGTCGGAGGGCCGGGGGGCCCATTATGATTTTGATTCTAATTTCCAACGGACTACACTTTAGGACAATGGTAGTTAAATGTCAACCATTGTAAGCTTTCCTAGGGCCCATTATTAATCCCACTTCTACCCTTACCTAGTGGGATAACCTAAACCGTTAGGTATCCACTTATATCAGTAATACTCATTATGCTAAACTAAACCGTTGGGCCCCCATTGATGATGATACTTTCCACCGTCCTTATAAGGGACCCTACCTTAGGATATACAATATGTTAATACCTTGAATAGGTTATGATAGTCTAATATGGACCATTGCATATAGACTTCTATATGCCTAGCGGGGCATATCGTTTAGCCCTTACTCTTGTAAGTAGCACATCGGTTAAGGCAGATCATCGCCTGATACATCTGATAATCATGTCAGTATACTTAGCCTAATAGAATAAATTGAAAATATGCTTAGTATAGCATCATGATACATGCATATATGCATCATTTGTATGCCTGTTACGAGGAGTGTTTGATCATAGCATACGTTGTTGGGCTGAGACATCGATGGGACTCCTCATGAGATGAGTGCCCCACATGATCACGCGGTATGCGCAGGAGTGATGCATGACTAGATGGTGTGACTTATGCATTTTTCATTCCTTATGACATGATTCACTATACGCCCTAGCAACATCAGGGTTGTGGCCTCCACAAGCACATCGTGGATGACTGGATTTGGATACCATAAATACTTAGTCTAGCATTGTGGGTACATAGGATGTCTTTGGGTGAAAGTTTAAGAACCTTTTTGGTACCAAGAAATGCTTCAATATCTAAACCGAGTGGATACATGAATGCACGAGTCCCAAATACCAGTAGGTCACGTCTCCCATTGTGTCGTGATCTTTTAGGAGGGGGTGTGGCCTTATCCACTTAAGTGAGGGGATTGTAAGTTAGGATAAGTTTGACCAGCTCGCAAATGGGTCCTCTATCGATGAGCCGGGTAGGTATTGGTTGACTACTAGTTGGCAGATAGTGTAGTCTCTTCCACTCGTTAGGTATACAGCTAGGGAGGCGGCAGTTAGTGTGGAGTTTATTAGACTCCAGTGATATCCTAAAGGGGAATTGTACTGATATATGTACTTGATGAGGACTGACATGTTTACGTTGCATCTTACATATGACATTTGACTACATAGGCCTTACACAGCATGGCCTTGGTATGGCCGATAGCATTCATGCCTTTCATCGCATAACCTTGGTACGACTGATAGTATTTATGGACTTACAGCATATTTTCACATTATTCTGATATTGTATACTTAGCACTTGCCTTACGCACAAACTTATACCACCCTCTAAGCTTTTCGTAAGTTTATGCTTGACCGTTGCGTGCAGGTAACGTTGGACCCCAACAGTGCTGAGGCAGGAGTGTGTGGAAGATTATTTTAGAGATTTTTGATCATCTTGTATTTTTCTTTCCGCATTATACTCAAAATGTTTTATTATAGTGGATATGTAAGTTTTGTGACTTGGTTATGCTTGTGGTTATGATTCATTAAAAAAAAATCATATTAAAAATCCTCCTTGTACGATCTCAGGATCGAAATCTGGCATATGGGTGCCGAGAACTGAGAATGGGGCGCTACGAAGGCTGTCGGTGCCGGATTTGGCAATCGAGAATTCCATGAGCCCAGTTTTCGAGTTTGAGGCGTGACACGTTCCAGACTTAAAGAAGAATTTAATCTCTTTGGGAGCTCTAGATGCAATTAGTTACAAGTTTACCGATTATGATGGTGTCCTGAATAATTCAAAAGGGGGTCTTACAGTAATAAAGGCATAGCGAAGCGATAATCTTTATCAGTTGATCAGAAATATTATATTTGGTGAAGCTGCAACATCTGTAACCGATTTGACATCGACATGTTTGTGGCATGCGTGTCTAGGCCACATGAGCAAGCGAGGTATGAACATACTTATTAAGGGTAAGTTAATTCATAGTTTTAAAAGTTTTGATTTTGATGTATGTGAGCATTGCATACATGAGAAATAGTCGAGGCTATGTTTTAAAATCAGAAAACATGCCAGTAAAGGATAACTTAATTATATGCATTTTGATGTGTGGGAGTAGTTGTCCGTTGTTTCTGGAGGAGGATTATTTTACTTTATCACATTTATGGGTGACTTCTTTAGAAAGGTTTGGGTTTATTTTTGAAACAAAAATCTAATGTATTTTCTTCTTTCTAGATGTAGAAAGTGATGGTTGGAAAATAGATATGACAGAAAGTGAAAGTTCTAAGGATAAATAACAACGGAGAACTTACTTCAAAAGGATTTGATCACTATTTCAAGAATGTGGGAATAATCACGCACAATATAGTGAGACATACGTCAGAGCAAAATAGCATGACAGAACGTATGAACCATATTATTTTAGAAAGGCCTCGGAGTATGTTGAGCAATTTTGGGTTGGGCAAAGAGCTTTAGATTGAAGTCGTTTATATAGTTTGTTAGCTGGTGAATAGATATCCCTCTATAGTTATTGATTGAAAAATTCTTGATCGGGCATTTGATTACTCATGTTTGATGATTTTTTGTTGTGATACTTACTCTTATGTATCTTTTGCTGATATACATAAGCTAGACTAAATAATAATAAAAAGTATACATTTGTCGGCTATGATTATAGGTTGAAGGATTACAGGTTGTTAAACCGTGCTTCAAGAAATATCATTATTAGTCGAGACATCAAAATTGATGAGGGTTCCTTATTTTGAAAATATGACTAAAAGTAAATGGAAAAGTTAGTTGTTGATATGAAATTAGACAAGGATGAGACACTTGAGGAACCTGAGCCGCAGGTTGAGGTACATGAAGAGGTGGAGCCACCGCCTATAACGAGAAATTCAAAGAGGCATCATAGGTTACCATTAAGATATATTGATGACTTTAATATTGCATGTGCTCTCATTACTGATGAAGGGGATTCATTTTTTTAAAGAAGTTTCAGAAGATAAAGATGTAGAAAAGTGGATGATAGTTATGTATTAAGAGGTAGATTCTCTCTATAAAAATAAAACGTGTGAGATAATTGAGTTGTTAATTAAGAGGAAGGCAATCAAGTGCAAATGGATATTCTGGAAGAAACTAGTTAGGTACAAGTTAAGATTGGTAGCAAATGGATATGCTAAGAAAGTAAGTGTTGATTTCAATGAGATTTTTATGTTAGTGGAAAAGCATGTATCTATCAAATTTGTATTAGATCTAGTTGTCCAATACAATATTGAATTGAAATAGGTGGATGTTAAAATTGTATTTCTATATGGAGAATTAGAATAGTAGATTTATATAAAGCAACCAGAAGGGTTCGAGGTATAAGGAAAGAATGATAGTTTTTATAAGTTGAAAAGGTCATTATATGACCTTA
Organism: Magnolia kwangsiensis; assembly: GCA_037074715.1. Classification (NCBI taxonomy): domain Eukaryota; kingdom Viridiplantae; phylum Streptophyta; class Magnoliopsida; order Magnoliales; family Magnoliaceae; genus Magnolia; species Magnolia kwangsiensis. The sequence goes on from CM073578.1 coordinate 81,287,642, forward strand.
AACAATTGCATAAGTAGTGCTATAAGAAGTATTTGATCATTATGTTTATTTTAGAGCACTAAGTAATAAAATTTTTATCATTCTAGTGTTATATGTTGATGATATGCTTATTGTCAACCATAACATGTCTGAAATCAACATATTGAAGGCTTAGTTATCCAAGAAGTTTGAAATGAAAGATTTAAGTGTTGCAAAGAGAATTCTTAGCATTAATATACACATAGATAAGGAGAGGAGCAGGCTATGGTTGTCTCAAGATGAGTGTCTTGAAAAGGTTCTAGTCAAGTTCAAATGGAAAAAGATGAAATTGGTTAGCACTCTGCATGCTACTCACTTTCGACTTTTTTCATAATTATATTATACGTTAGATAAAAAAAAGCGATATATGTCTCGTTTGCCCTATTCAAGTGTAGTTGACAGTCTTATATATACAATGGTTTGTACGAGACTAGATATTTCACATGTAGTTGGTGTTATGAATAGATACATGTTAAGCACTCACAATCAGCATTGGAAAGAGGTGAAATGGTTACTTCGGTATATACAAGGTAGACTGACTGCGTCTTGTATTTCAGGGATTCAAAGAAAAGACTCATAAGTTATTACTTCAGATTCTGCGAGGAATGTAGATGATAAAATGTCTACTTTTCGGTTACTCGTTTATACTAGTAAGTGGAGCTATCAGTTGGATGTCTAAGCTTCAGTCTGTAGTTACACTTTCTATTACCTAAGTTGAATACATGTCAATGACAGAGGCATTCAAAGAAGTTATTTGGTTGAGAGGGATGATAAATGAGTTGGGGCTTTGGCAAGAAGTCATGCTTATGTATTGTGACAGTAAGAATGCGATTAATTTGGCGAAGAAATCTGTGTATCACTCCCGGACCCAGTACATCAATATTAATCATAACTATATCCAGTAGATGCTAGAAGATGGAAACATTACTCTTGAGAATATTCACACTAGTGAGAATCCAGTGGACATGCTTACGAAAGTCATTCTTGTAAAGAAGTTCAAGATTTGCTTGACTTAATGGGGCTTGGTAAGAAACGAATATAGACAGTATGAATGAAGCGACGATGGTAATACTTAGAAGAAGATTAGTAAGGCAAGAAAATGATTTTACTATAAAGGTGGAGATTCTTAAAATTGTAACATCAAAATTTTCATTGGATCTATTCACTTTTCTAAGCACATATGACTTATATTTCACATGCTAACAAGGCCGAAGTATTATTGGAACCTTGGAGGGATATTTTTTACATTTCTCTCCTGAAATTGTAGCCTTTAAGATTAGTTATGTTGGGGTAAACAAATAGTTATGATTTTTTTTAAATTTTTTTAGAGCCTTTAAGAGAGAGTTGGAATTTTGGTTGTAAGTTATCTCTATTCCTGTAATCTTCTTTAAACAATAAATTGATCGTCACTTTATTTCATCATTTTTTCTCGCAAGGATCTTCCACATTAAAATTACCTATTCTCTAATTGTTTGTTTGGATTTTTATATTCTTTTAATGTGATCTCCATAAAATGTATAAATCACCGATAGCCCCTGCAAAGTTTACTCAGCAGGATATCGTGTGACGCAATCCACATCCATATATTTGCGTTTAGGCATGTCGTGGCCCACCTAAGTTGTGAAATGGCCTGAATTTATGTTCGATGATTTGCAACCTAGCTTACCTCATGAAATGCTCTGACGTCAGTCAGGCATCACATTATGACACATCCATCCGCGTGTGGTTTGTGGGTGTGTACTGGTCCAACACGCGTGTGGAATTAACAGACGTCTGAGAAAAGTGATTGAAATGGCCTGAATTTATGTTCGATGATTTAGGCAACCTAGCTTACCTTATGAAATGCTCTGACGTCAGTCAGGCATCACATTAGGACACATCCATCCGCGTGTGGGTTGTGGGTGTGTAAAGCTCCAACACGCGGGTGGAATTAACAGACGTCTGATAAAAGTGATCATACCCAGATTACTGAGAGTTTAAAACTGTCGTCGTCGGAACAGAAACTCCAAATATAAACCTTTCGTGATAAAGAGAGGTTGTACGCTTAATTAATGGGCGGCGACTGCAATCAAAGCCGGTTTGATCGGGCGGAATGTTCACACCCGTCATGTGGGGGCTGTTAAGAGGGTAGAGGGAATTGTTGTACACTGTGGCACATGCAACAATTAATGAAGATTTTGTAGCGTTTGTTGGTAAAAGTTATATTAGTAGGCTACCCAAAACTTCACGTGGCAAACCTCAATTTGCTTTTCGCCTCATCGGAGTGCTTTCCCACTCTCCATCACATTTATACAGCTGGATCAGGGAATGGTCCCCTCTTATTCCGTCCATTTCTTGGTACCTACATGACCGAATACAAAATGGTAGAAGGCTGTCTTTTCCATTCCCTTCCTTTGACGAAAAGATTTGATAGAATGCGTGTCCCTGTTTCCTACTGTCTGATCGCACACGTGTTCTTCTTTTGGGTCGTGTCCAGAAATATTGTAGTGTTCTCATAAATTCACCCATAAATGTATGTTGAAATTAGACCGTTGGGCATTTTCCTAATCGTTCTTTTCCGATGCACAAGTTTAATCTGCGAGATCAGAAGACAAATAGCACATTTTCGTCCAGGACATGTGGACAGTGTCCGATACCGATTATAGAACGGCCTGGATTTCTCACAGGCGGGTGGAAAGCAAGACCTTGATGGTACAGATGAGGTGGGGACGCGCATTTTACTAAAACCCCTTTGAGAAATTCCAAATGCACGCCATGGTCGAACTCGCCTCTCATGTGAAAGCAAGGCACATGTGTGTAAGATCAGGTCCGCTCATCATGCAACCGCCACTATTAAGCGATCGGACACGCATATCCGAAAAAAAATTGAATGGTTCGAAGAAAATAATGAGCTGTCCACTTGTATTGATCATATGGGATTGATCTTTTACCGGAGGTCTGACGTACATCAGGTTGAAGCGTAAGTTATGGAAGCGGATTGGCTGCTGTACCTCACACCAGCTACATAGCTGCTGTAGGTTCGTGTCGCGCGAAGACAAGCACGGACCCTCCTCGAGCTCCGAGTTGTACGAACGGTACAAAGGAGATCAAAGTTACATGGCCCCACAAGGATGTATTTATTATATCTACACCGTTCATCTATTATTATAAATCATTTTAGAGCATTATCCAGAAAACAAATCATATCCAAAGATGATATGGACCACACCATAAATAACACCGGAGGTAATGATTTTCACTGTTAAACAATTTGTAGGGCCACCGTAATGTTTATTTTCCATCTACTTTATTCGCAAGGTCACAAAGACACGAATGAAGAGGAAAAATAAATTTAACTTTGATCTGAAACTTTTATGACTACAAAAAGAATTTTGATGGTAGACGTTCAATTTCTTATATTATTATTATTATTATTATTATTATTATTATTATTATTTTACAGTGTAGTCTACCTGATAGCTATATCTGTTTTATTTTTAGTACCAAGCTTTAAGACGAGCTCAAAAGATAAAAGGACAATTTAGATATAATACATACGTACCCACATAACTTGCTCACGGCAATACATCAGCCATATTGCTGGTTTGAGGTACACCAGCCAATCGGCTTCCTTAAGTTATAGTTCACCTGGCAAATAATTTCAAGTCTTTCATCATGCGACATTTAAACCATCCACTAGGTTGGTCACATCATGGGTCCAGCTCCATGGTGCTGTAGAAGACAGAATCTGCTTCCACATTGAGAGAATCCATCCTGAGATGGAGTAGGCATATGGTGCGAACGTGTGGTGTGGGCATGTGTTAAAATAAATAATAAAATTGGCCACATCACGAGGATGAACTTTCATAAATCAGTGACATCTACTAATAAAGTGTCCTACCTGTATTGTGTTATTTATCAACGACTAGGCATTGTTTTCAATAGGGTAGCCCACCTGCTCATTTTATTTATTTATTTATTTTCATTAGATTATCTACATTGTGAGGCCAACATACTGTAAGTGGTTGAATGTCCTGTACACTTAATAAGCTGTAAATTATCCACCAGGTGTACCATAACTTGTGTATAATGAGTTGAGCTTAATACCATCTCTTTGTACGGGGCATTTCCCTCAGGTCAAGCAGTTTGTGTCTTCCCCCCACCTGGATGATAATTCATCTTGGCCGGGCTCTGTAGGGCCACCATAATGTATAGGTTTTATCTATGTTGACCATTTATGTTTTTTCATATCATTTTTAGATAATGTGCCCAAAAGTGAGGCAGATTCAAAGATAATGCGGACCACACCATGAGAAGCATCGGTGATAATGATACCCTACTGCTTGAACCTTCTTGATGGCCACCCTCGCGCTTATTTACCATACAACCTATTAATAAGGAGAGCGACTTGGCTGCGGCCAAGACGAGGGATGTGGGTGGGACTCACACCATGGGGTCCACCTTGATGTATGATTTTATATCTATGCCGTCCATTTGTTTTGACTATTTATTTTAGGTTATGATCCCAAAAAATGAAGTAAATACAAGTTTTGGATGGACCACACCAAAGGAAATAGTACTTATTGACCGTTAAAAACCTTTCGTGGGCTATAAAAACTTTCGATCAAGCTGATAATCGTTTTTTCTTCTTTGATTCAGGTCTGAGTGACATTATCAATAGGTTGGATGGTCAACAAATAATAAAGTGCACCCTCAGAAGTTTTTAATGGTAGGTGTTCAATGGCCACCCTTTCATGTGGTGTGGTCCATTTGAAATTCATATGTGACTCATTTTTGATACCATGACCTATAATAAGCTGGAAAAATAGATGGACGGCTTGGATATACAATGCATGCATTGAGGTGGGTCCCACGGTTAGGGTCCGGACCCCTAGCTAGTACGGGTGGCAGCCAAATAGCACTTGCTCATAAGGTCACGTAGACATGGTGGAAGGGAAAGCACAAATATCAGCCTATCCAAAACTTCCGCAACTTACGAGGAATTTTTATCCCAGCGTGGTCTAATTAGTTTTCCGTCTCATTTTTTGGCTCATATTCTAAAATGAATCGGCAAAATGGATAGATGCGCCTGAATAAAACTCACAGATCTCTCCGACCTAAGGAGACCTGCCTATACAGATTATGGTCCAGGTGGGCATGATGTAGGATGTAGATTAGGCATGTTCCTAACACAAATGGACCCTAAGAAGTTCAAAGAAAAATTGACAAAATTCAGCATAGTTCGATTGGTCGACAAATCTGGTTGACAGGTAGAATTGCTGTCAAAAATTCTACCAGATATGGTGGACATGTTGAAGGCCCTATTTAACAAGTCAACCAATCAAGTTAATAGGTTGAAATTCACGGAATTTCAGATTTTTGTCTCTGAACATTTTTGAACATGTTTGACCAGTCAATCAATCGGTGATAGGGCGACAAATGGTGGAAATCTGCATGTTTTTTAAAATTTATTTTCTTTTTTAATTCGGACTCTTTTGATTACGTTTTAGGATTGTTTAGAGATATTTATGCATGTTAAACTTGATTTTTAGATTAATTCAATACATAACTTCTCATAATTTATTTATTTATTTTTATTTTCTCTCGTAGATTCAAGGTGTTTATCGCTTGAGGAGGACAGTGATCGACCTCATCATGTCCTTCCTTGTGTCAGCTGGTATCAAAGCGAGGCTTTCTCCTCGAATCTATGACTTCTAATGGTAGGTCAGGCAACATTCTCATAGAAGGCACTTCAAGGAATTTTTCTTTAATAGTGGTGGCTTTCTGTAACGCCTCAGAAAAATTCGTACAGAAACCCGAGTACCAACTCGATCAGAAATCACGTAGGATTAATTCCTTTAGAAATTAAGCGTAAGTTAACTAGCGTTACGTTATATTAGCTGTGAAATTGTCCCTGATCGTTTTAAATACGTTCTGCAAGACCCAAAACTTGTAGAACCAATGACGCTACAATACCCTAAAACCTAGGATCAAACTCTAAACCCGTTTGCTCTCAGGAACCCTTTGAAATTTCGTATTGGATTTATACCGCGCGTTGAAAGTCCGATATCCACAATCTTAGACCGTTATGACCGCTTAGCTGGACTTGACAATTATTTCGAAAATCAAGCCCAACTGATGTTTTGAGGCTATTTCATTGAGCCTGGAGTAGGGAGTGTGAGAAAGAGTGAAATTCATAAAAATTTAAATGGAATTTAAATGAATCTAGCACGTTTCGTTTGCGGGTTAAGTATAAGCGTTCAGACTGTCAGAATCTGACCCAAATACACCCTCGGATCAGGAAACATTTCTCACTCAGGTCAGTTTACTTGAAATCCTCGATTGAGTCTCCGTGACCGCTGAACTGAAACTGGTCCGCCACGTGCGATCTGGGAACTCTACCGGACTAAAAACTTGATGTGATCAACATCCAGTAACCATGAGCTTAAGTCCGACCGCGTCCGGCCAGGGGACCTCCCGAAACACTCTTTTGGATCGGAAAAGCTCCGATTTGGTTATAACCCAAGTATACCCTTGTCCCAAGTCTATTTAGGTAAGGTTTTAGCCTATATAAGGGCTTTAAACCCTCTCATATCTCTCCCATCCGATTTTGCAAGAAACTCTAGAAAGTGGTGAGAGAGAAAGAGAGTTAGTGAGAGAATTTGTGAGAGAACTTCCTGCTGTTTGCTCCAGCTTTTACACATATCAAAACACCGCCTTCAAATCACTTTTTCGGTGATTCCAACTCACTTCTAGGTAAGAAAATCCTAACCTATAGCTGTTTTAAGGATTCTTTCGATTCAAATAGAAAAGTAGCTTATGTATCTTGTGCATTAGGTCGCCATAACGTCGTTGACGAAGCGTAGACGTTCTATTCGAATCGATACTCGCCTAAGGCGAAAGGTGAGGATTTTAGACGCTTAGATTGACTGATTTCAAAGCTTTCAATGTCGTCTAATAGTAGATTATCGACAAGAACGTCGTTTGACATGTAGAATATACTGTCCGTTTTCCATTTCGACTGCATACGAAAAATATGAGATTTAGGGTATTTTAGGTATTTGTAGAAAATACAGAATACAGATTTGAAATGATTGTCATGGGTATTTGTCGTGTTAGGATATTGGAAATGCGTGCATGATCTGTTTGGTAAAGAGATTCACCCTAATGCGTACTTTTGGGTCGACATACGCTATGTAGACTAAAGTGTGTAGACTAAGTGTTTGTATAAATGTTTGTATTAGCATGTATTGAGTAAATGGTGTTGTGAATTACTTTGAGATTGAATTCTCAATTACTAGGCTGATGTATATGATTTCCACTATGTTGGTTATATGAATTGATTTCATTATATATATGGAATGCATGTGTTGGTTGATTTGCTTGCGTTGTATGTTATAACATGTGACAACATGCTTGTATAGGTTGTATTTCATTTCTGTTACTCTCATATGATAGTTGATGTTGATTTACAAATGCTTAGGGCTATATCCTAGTCCAAGCAGTCGGTAATGGATCGAATTCGTGGTTGGCTTCTATTTACCACGAAGGACGCGTCGATGAACGCGAGTCGTGTTTTGGGCAGGCGGTAGTGGTTAGGCCACACGAAGTGTTTTATGCACTTCATGTCGCTCAACTTGAGATGCGCTCGTACTAGTCGAGCCCGTCAAGTAACCCGGCTGGTCATTATATGTTCACCTTGTATAAGTCATAACTGCTTGAACCTAGGGTACTGAACTTACTATTGAAAACCCTATTAACCATGGTACCTTGATCCATAAAGACTCATGAGCCGGACATGGTGGTATGGGACACCGTGATCGAGTTGTCAGCCTACGCTGGGGCCACAAACCTTCCCGTAGTGACCAGTGAGCACATTTGACTCGTGAGCCGATTGTGATGGTATGGGACACTACATTCGAGCTGTCGGCCTACTCTGATTGGTGACAAGCCCTTTGTAGTGACCTCGAGCATATTCTAAGTCTACGGGAAGCGACGACCCTTCCGTAACGACAAGAGTACATTAGGCCTATATTGATAAGGTGATGGGGGAGCGGTGCAACGAGTGCGAGCAACAGCCCTGACAGCCCTTATAGTGACCTATAAATATAACATCGTATGAGATTACTAGGAGTGACGACCCTAGACAGGATCTGTGTTGGGATTGATATAAGGAAGGTACCTTAGTTTCCCAATACTGTTGTATGAATGGACTAATAACAACTCGGTAATCATTATCCATATCGCACTACATGTGCCTGGAAGATGTGGAGCACTTAGGAACGCAAGCATGTCGTGGGCGTAAGATGGTGCCGCATGAGGGAGTATGTCGGTGAGGGCATCCATCATGTCATTTCATGCTTGCATTAACAACAGTATCTATGAATGTTTGATTGCTTGCATTACTATTATCGCGTGATTGATTTGATAACATGCTAATCTTTGCTCTATGATTCCACTGAGTTGATCACTCACTCCCACGTTACGGGACGGTGTTTACAACACCTACCAGACTCTGTCTTAGTTACAGGTGACGAGGTGATTCAGGACGTAGAGCCGGACTTCTACAAGGACTAGGACCAGGACGAGTTCTCGTATATGCAGTTCGCTGACGGCTTTGCGTAGGTGGCCTGGATCGGCGAGACTTGCTAGTTGGATAGTTATATGACATTTTGTTTTGGTTTGATTTATGTATATGTGACTCAGAGATGTATTCATACTTTGGAGACAGTTCGGGATTATTTTGTTTTCCATACAGTGATATATATATTCTTTAGTCTTCCGCTTACGTTTTATCACTGGATCTGGAGTATGAATTACAGTTTTGATATAATCTTACTCATGTGAATGCTCTAACTCAGAGAACATTGAATCATAATCATATTTTTTGCATAAGTGATGGTCTGGAACTCGGGAGTCGGGTTTCTACACAACCCCCGATTTTCAGGGTGTTACACTTTCGAAGCGGGAGAATCGAGAAGTCATGTAAGGGTTGCAGGCCCTAGGGCAGCTCTATGTTTGTATTGTTAATCCACTCCCGGTAGGCGTCAGAATTTGTAACCGCACTATATATCATAGGGAAATGCCAGTGGTAAATCACATAATCACACCTGAGGAGGTGGGATTTGGAAACGAGGAGATCAATGGCATGATCCTCCAACATCTTGGACAAGACAGCCATCAAGTTGATAAGAAAAATTAGGAATTTAGGATGAAAGTCGACCTTCATAGTTTTAATGATCAACTCCACATCTAGGATTTCCTCGATTGGCAACTAGAAGTCGAACGCTTCTTTGATTACGTGAAAATCTCTGAAGAAAAGAAGGTTAAAATTGTGACTTAAGTAGAAGGGTGGAGCCTCAACTTGGTGGAAACAACTTTAGTTCAAGTGGACAAGACAGATGAAGGCGCCAATACGCACGATATGGTAGTTGTTGCATGTGTGGTTCCTTCCCAGTAATTACGATATGATATTGTTCCAACAATACTAAACTTGTCGGCAGGATTGTTGATCGATGAGAGATTATTCGGAGAAGTCCTATTGTTTATCAGTGAGAGGTGACGATATCCAACCGGTGAGGGGTTATGTTGAGAAATCCCAATGTTTGTCAGCGAGAAGCGACATGGTCGAGATGGATTCACGATAAGCTGTCAGATTTGTCAGTGGCATGCTTGTGGCCCCTGTGGAAATAGAGGACCAACCCAATACTTCTAAAGTGGACGAACAGTCTCTCGTAAGCAAGCGAGATTTTATCAAACACTCTGAGGAGACATGAATGATAATGACATTAGTAGAAAAAGAAGCAGAAGATAAGTCTGTGAACATTACAAAAGATGTAAAAGCTCGTGTTGTAGGAGTTCAAGGCGTTTATGCTTGCCAAACTCCCCAATGAATTGTTTCTTATGGAGGAGATTGGTCTTTCTTAGGTTGAGTTTGTCTTTAGCAACACAAAGAGTCAATTTATCAACTAAGTCCAATTTAAGGATATGTATACATGCATTCCCAGTTATACACTCGACCTGTTTCCATTGCCTAAACTACTTGGAATGAGTGTTACGACGAAGAATATGGTAGTTCATTTAGCAATTATTCATGCTAATGTACATGAGAAATTATAGAAGCCTAATACAAAGTACAAGGAAGAGGCTAATAAATGTCGGCACTCGAAGTTGAATCCATATTGGGAACCAACTCTGTTGAAGAACTTAAGGAAGTTAAACATGTATCGTGAACTAAACCTGAGGATGAAATTTTATTTTTTTTTCAAGTGGAGGGGTTTGATGTAGGACACAGATCAAGAACGTTTCTAACACACATGGACCGAAAGATGCCCAAAGAAAAATCGACAAAATTCAGCATAGTTCAATTGGTCGACATATATAGTCAATAGGTTGAACTTTCACTAGAAATTCAAAATTGGTTACGAGACAATTTTTTCCAGTTTCAACAGGTCGATAGGTCGAAATTCACAGAATTTTAGGTTTTTAGTTTATGGATATTTTTTAGCATGTTCAACTGATTGACTTGACCGGTCAACGATAGATCGACAGACGATGGAAATTTGTATGTTTTTTAGAATTTATTTCATTATTTGATTAGAACTCTTTTGAATACAATTTATAGTTTTCTTAAGGATTATTCAAGCATGTTAAACTTATTTTTGAATTAATTCAATTAATAACTTCTCAGAAATTTCTTATTTTTTCTCATGGATTCGAGAAACTTCCTATCGATTCAAGAGTGCCTTGTGGATTCAAGGTGTTTATCGCTTGAAGAAAATGGTGATTTATTGACAGGTCGAAATCCAGGTCAACAGGTCAAAAATGATAAAGTTTTCAGTTTAAATCTCTAAACACTTTGGCCATTTCGGCCTGTTACTCGACCGATCGATAATAAGTTGACAAATGTAAGAAATTTGCACGATTTTCTGAATTTGTTTTCTAATCTCATTAGAACTCTTTGATTGCATTTTTATGGTTTGTTCAGGGTTATTTAAGGGTGTTAAGCTCATTTTTCATGGGGATCTATAATTTAAAACTTCTTAGAAATTTCTTATTTTCTTTTATGGATTCGAGAAACCTCTTGTCATTTGAAGAGTGCCTTGTTGATCTAAGGTGTTCATCACTTAAGGAGGATGGTGTTCAACCTCATCATGCCCGTCCCTGCATCCGTTAGTATTAGAGCAGGGTTTTTCCTGAGATAAGTGAAATTGTGGTAAAGATCGCTTTAGTTGAAGTAGGAATATGCCAATATGTCCTAGTGGGGGGTGAATAAGGATTTTATAAAATTTTTATGGTTTATTTAAAATCCTATCAAGCTTGTCTTGAATAGATATGCATGAATCAGAATTTCTTCAAGATAACTCTAATGGCTTCTAAGCTAATTAGAGGTTCTAATCGCAAAACTAATTTAATGATAAACATGATGCAATTTAGAGTTTATGATGGATGTGACTATGTGTGAGGTGTGATCAAATATGAAAGCATTTAAAGGAATCACACAGGTAATCAAAGACAAATATCAATCACAAACACAATCATTTTTATAGAGGTTCGACTACTTGTCACTCCACTCCCGGTAGACGCACTCAACCCTTGAGTGTGCCAGATTTTACTAAGGAAGTTTCACACGGTTCACCTTAAACCCAAGATTTTAAATTAGGTTCACCTTTAACCTTTACAACCTACACTTAGGCTGACAGTTTATGCTCCCACGAGTAAGGGTCAACACATATCACCTAATTTTATACACACTGGCCAAGGATCCACACAAGGAACCTCTCTCGTTTATGCTCTCATGAGCAAGGGTCAACACAAAGCACCAACTTTTAGGCACACTGGCCAAGGATATTCCACAAGACCCTAACTATTTATACTCTCCACAGAACAAGGGTCAATACAACGCACTCACCACGTACACTCCTACCGGAGGCCTCCTAGAGGACTTGCAAGGGGTGAGAAACACCTTAGACTCAATCCTACAAAGGAATGATCGCAAGGGTCCTCTAGACTCCGATAACTTACAGATAAGCAGATGAGTCCCTTTTAGCTCATTGTTGAAGATCTCCTCCTTTGTTGATGAAGAGTCTTCTGCTTCCTTAAACTGCAACTGAGAAGATGTACCAATGTATGACGACGGGTTGGGTCAAGGTTGTAATGGAATCCTACTCTATTAAAAGTTTTTCTATAATAAAAATAGAATGATTCCAATTATCTATGCATTCAAGGTATCCCAACTTAATGATTTGCCATTAAGATGGTAGTTGGAGGATCCTTGAATGCAAAAGTTCATTTTTCAATCCACTCTATTAAATGTTAATGATGAAGGTGGATTAGAGGATGAACTTCTACGAGAGAAAGGGCTTTGGGTATATGATCTAAGGTTAAATACTCAAAAGCACTCTCTTCTTTCTCTGCCAGCAATTAAAGATAGGTTCTCTATATATAGGTAAAAAGTTCCAATGGATATAAAACGATTACATTTATGACAGAATTCAATATCGTCGAGTATATACTCTCGATTGTATTGATGGCCGCTCGATGACACGAACTCAAATGTCATATGCTTTTGAAACCTTTTGCTAATTGGTCGAGGAAATCGAAACCTGTGTCGATGCCATCGAATTTCGAACTCTGATTTTATCGATAAGAGGATCGATTCCTTGACATTTAAAGATGACAGAGATATTACATTTGAAAATTTTCAGGTCAAGGATATGATCGAGGTATACTCGATATCATCGAAATTTGAATGTTGATAATATCGATAGTCGTGTTGATACATCGATAAATCCAAAGGATTTTCCAGTTAAGCTGTAATGCCCTGAAATTCAGGGGTCAAGCATAACTCAGCTCCCGAGTTCCAAAACATCACATATGCAATATTTTTTATGATGGATGAATGTTGTTTATATTAGTGCAGTAAACATGAAATAGATTAAGCCGAATCAGCTAATCATAGTCCACGGACAATCTAAAAACGCAAGCGGAAGTCTGAAATACATATATGAGCTAGTACAAGTCCCCAGAACACGAGTGCTCTGCCAGGTCAAAAGTACACATCTTGTTTCAAATTACATATACCCAAATGTATTAGTCCAACAAAATGTATTAGTCTTCTAAAAAGTGTAAATCCTAAAGCCCCGGTGATCCGGATTCGGCTCATGCGAATCCACCCGAAAACTACATGAATGAGAATGCCTCGTCGTCCTCATCAAACTCCGTCTCCGCCTCACAGGCATCACCATCACTTGCAGTTAAGTTAAAGTCTGGTTGGTATTTAAGCACCATCCCAGAACGTGGGAGTGAGTGATCAACTCAGTGGCACTATACAACAAAGGTTAACATGTTCTCAATTCAATCAAGCAGTAATGATAAAGTAGTACAATCAAACATGTCCTAGATACTCTTGTTAATGCAAAGATGATATGAGAAAATAATGCATGCCCTCACCACAAAATCCTTCTTGCAATAACATCTAACGATCCAGACATGAATCACTACCACTGTACTCTACACCAACGCCAACGGCACATGCAGTGCGATGTTATAAACATGATTACCAAGTTCTTATTAGTCCTTTTCATACAGCAGGATTGGGAAGCTAAAGCACCTCCCTTATATCAATTCCCAAACAATGATCCATTCTAGGGTCGTCAGTCCTAGTAAATCTCATATGATATTACTATTCTAGGTCGCTGTAAAGGGCTCGTCACCAATTAATACAGGCCTAGTATACCTTAGTTACTACAAAAAGGTTCGTCGTCTGTCTGCAGTGTCAAGGTATGCTCGAGGTCACTACAGAGGGCTCGTCACCAATCAATGTAGGCCGACAACACGAATATAGTGTCCCATACCACTATAATCAACTCACGAGTCTAGATTGCTCATTGGTCACTACGGGGAGGCTCGTCGCCCCAGCGTAGGCCAATAGCTCTACCACGGTGTCCCATACTACCATGTCCAACTCATAAGTCTTACGGGATCGAGGTACCATGGTTAATAGGATTTCACTGGTGAGTTTGGTGCCCTAGATTCAAACAGTAGCATCCAAACATGGTGAACATATATCGGTCAAACGGGTTAATTGACGAGCTCAACTAGGACAAGTGTACGTTGATTCGATCTACATGAAATGCATAAGCACTCCGTGTGGCCTAACATTGTCAAACATCCCAAGTACGACTTGCATTCGTCGAACACATCTTGCATGGCGAAAGTAATCACAGCCACCAGATTAAGAACTACTACCGATTACCTAGACTGTAATATAGTCCCAATCACGTGCAAGCTCAATGATAGACAATTGATTCAAATCCTATATTCATATGAACATGTTTTGAAATATAACTTAAACATGGATATAGTACATGGAGGAAATCATACACATAGTTAAACAGTTCATGGAAGAAATCATACACTTAAGTAAGGTAATTGAGATTCATATCTCAACACCCTTATAAATCACACTTTACTAAATACTAACTCATTTAGACATTTATACAAACATTTAGAGTACACTATTCAACATACATCATGTGTGTCGACCATATTGCATTTAGGGCAAATCCTTTTACCGAGGAGTTGTCGCATACATAAAAATCATGTAATAACGACAATTAATCATGACAAGCATAACATCAGATTTCATATGCATACAGACATGTTAACAAACACATGAAAACTCTATTTACAACATAGGTTATACATATACGTAAATAAAATAGATAACGCATTTGATATATGTAATAGCGTCCACGTTAATAATAAATCATTATCTAACATCGAAAGTCTTGAAAACTATAACATAAACGTATATAGTCCACACCTTAAACCAGAAAACACATAACGGATATGATTTAGACGATAAGTCTTCATCAACGGTGGATAGGAAACCTAAAGCATGAATCTGGTTAGCTATACCAACACTTAGACAATTCTAAGCTCTAAAACAGGTTAGGGTTTGATTGACTTATCCAAATATGGAATCAGAATTGCCGGAATAATGATTCAGATAGGTGGATTTGGTGCGTAGTGAAACTGAGAAGAATCCCAAGATGAAACACCAACTTCTCTCTCACTTCCTCTCTCTTTTCTCTCTCTTATCTTAGCTAGGGTTTAGAATTCGTATGGAATATGTGAGAGATGTTTTAAGGCCCTTATATAGGCACAAAACTGACGAAAATAGTCCCAGGGCCAAGGTATACTTAGGTTATAACCAAATCGAGCTTATTTTGATCCAACAGAACGTTTTTGGAGGTCCTTTTAATAAATGCGGTCGGACTTAAGCTCACTAATATTGGATCTTAAGCAATATGGAGGACCAGTTTCAGTTCGATCGGATTTTCAGATCGACTGTGGAGGACCAGTTTCAGTTCAACGGTCATCGAAACTCGATCAGGGTCACAAGTATTTTGACATGTGTGGGCCATCTTTCCTGATCTGAGAGTGAATTTGGGTCAAAATCCAACGGTCATAACACTTATAAATGGCACGCAAGCGACATGACTCAGATTACTTAAATCCATATTTAATTTCATAAAAAATCTTCACTTTCTCACACTGTTCACTCCGGACTCAAGCAAATCATCTCAGGACCTCATCTGGACTTGATTTTTGAGGTGATAGTCAAGTCCAACTAGGCGGTCATAACTGTCTATGTTCATCGCTATTGGACTTTCGACGTGCGGTCTAGGTCTGATACGAAGTTTTCGAATGCTCCCGAGAGCAACTGGATTTAGATTTGGATCCTAGATTTCAGGTAATGTAACGTTAACAATTCTATAAGTTTTGGGCCTTACAGATCGTATTTAAAGTGGTTGGTGTTAAATTCACAGGTAATCTAGTTTAACGCTAGTTAATTCTCGTTAAATTTCTAAAGGATTTGGTTCTAAAAGATTTCTGCTAAAGGTGGTACTCGGGTCTTTGTACGAATTTTTTTCAGGATGTTACAATCTACCCCTCTTAAAGAAAAAATTTCATCTTTGAAATTTGTACCTTCTCATACTCCTCAAAGATCTGAGGGTAGTTCTTTCTGACCTCAGCTTCAGTCTCCCAAGTAGCCTCTTCTTCACTATGATGCGTCCACAGTACCTTAACAAGTGGGATAACCTTGCTACGCAATACCTGCTCCTTCCTATCCAAAATACGCGTCGGTCGCAGTTCATATGTGGCATCCTCGCTCAACTGCAGCTGCTCCCAACTGATAATATGCGAAGGATCAGGAATGTACTTCTTCAACATGGACACATGGAACATGTTATGCACGCCTGCGAGTGGTGTGGACAAAGCAAGGTAATACGCTACTACCCCCACTCTATCAAGTATCTGAAATGGGCCAGTGAATCTCGGCGTGAGCTTCCCTTTCTTACCAAATCGAAGAACTCCCTTCATCGAAAAAACCTTAAGGAATACATGGTCCCCAACTTCAAACTCAATCAGTCGCCGTCTCGTATCGGTGTAGCTCTTCTGCCTGCTCTGTGCGTATAGCAGTCGTCGCCTAATAATGTCGATTTTCTCTGAGGTCGCCTGAACCAACTTTAGGCCAATCAGAGTCTTCTCACCCACTTCTGCCCAGCAATGCAATGCTCTACATGGGCGACCATACAGTGCCTCATAGGGAGCCATAGCAATACTCACCTGAAAGCTGTTATTATACGTGAACTCTGCATAAGGAAGATAGTCATCCCAACTGTCCTTGATATCCAACACACAAGCTAGCAACATATCTTCTAGCACCTGATTTACACGCTCTGTCTGCCCGTCCGTCTACCGATGGAACGCGGTACTAAACTTTAACTTCACACTCATCGCTTCCTAGATACGAGTCTAGAAGATAGATGTGAATCGCATGTCTCGATCTGACACAATCTCCAAGGGAACTCCATGCAGACGCACAATCTCCTTAATGTATAATCTGGCCAACTCGTCTGCAGAATTCGTGACTTTGATCGGTAAGAAATGAGCTGATTTTGTTAGCCTATCAACGATCACCCAAATAGAGTCATGTCCCTTCCTCGTCTTAGGTAGTCTTGAAATAAAATCCATAAAAATGAAGTCCCACTTCCATTCAACTATGGGCATGGGTTGAAGCAGTCCGGGAGGTCGGTGATGCTCTACCTTAACCTGCTGACACGTGAGACAATGGGACACAAACTCTGCAATGTGGGCCTTTATATTGTCCCACCAGTACGATCTTTTCATGTTTTGATACATCTTCGTGCTACCTGGATGCATCGCAAGCCTCGAACTATGGGCTGACTTGAGAACCTCTCACCTCAAGTCAGGAACGTTTGGGACGCATAGGCGGCCTTCATAATGTAAGCCCCCATCTGTACCAACAGTCCACTCTGAGTCCTCATCTGTACCAAACCGTTCTCTCATCTTCACCAAAAGCTCATCATCTGCCTGAACCTCGATAATCCTGCAATCAATGAGGGGCTGTACATGAACATGTGTGATGAATTCATATGGTTCTTCTACCGTGAGTTTCTGCTTAAAGTCTCGTACAAACTCCACCATGTCCCATTCTGTAATCATAAGCGGAGCCACAAACTCTATAGTCTTCTTATGGCTCAACATATCTGCCACAAGGTTTGCCTTGCCCGGATGGTAGGAGACCTTGAACTTAAAGTCCTTCAAGGTTTCCATCCATTGACGTTGCCTCATATTCAAGTCTCGCTATGAGAATATGTATTTAAGGCTCTTTTGGTTGCAAAAGAGCTTCTCCGTAGAGGTAATGTCTCCAGAGCTTTAATGCGAAAATGACGACTGCCAACTCTAGGTCATGTGTAGGGTAATTCTCCTCGTGTTTCCTCAACTGTCTCGAGACATAAGCAATCACCCTATCCTTCTACATAAGGACACAACCCAGACCAATGCGAGTGCATCAGTATATATAGTATACTTAACCCCTTGCTCTGGCAATATTAGCACAGGGGCGGACGTCAACTTGTCCTTCAGCTCTTGAAAAGCTGCTTCGGCCTTCTCATTCCAGGCAAACTTCAAATCCTTCCTTGTCAACTGAGACAACGGTCTAGCAATCTTGGAAAAGTCTTAAATGAATCATCGATAGTAACCTGCCAGACCCAGAAAACTCCTCACCTCAGTAACTGAATCACAACTACTTTAACGAGGTCAACTGCTATACCTTCCTTGGACACCACATGTCCCAGGAACTTGACTTCTTCCTTTCAGAAATCACACTTCTTATACTGCGCAAAAAGATGATTCTCCCTGAGAGTATTTAATACCGCTCTCAGGTGCTCCTCATGCTCTTCCTGACTTGTGGAGTATATTAAAATGTCATCGATAAAGACGATGACGAATCGAAACAGAAACGGTGAAAACACTCTATTTATCAGATCCATGAACATGGTTAGAGCATTTGTGACTCCAAAGGACATCACAAGGAACTCATAATGACCAAAGCTGGTCCTGAATGCAGTCTTCTGCACGTCCTCATCCCTGTCGCGCAACTGATGATACCCAGACTGCAAATCTATCTTCGAGAAATAACGTGCCCCCTTCAACTGATCAAACAGATCATCAATCCTGGGTAAGGGATACTTATTCTTCACTGTCACCTGATTCACCCTATGATAAAAATACATAATCGTAGGGAACCGTCTTTCTACTTCACAAACAATACAGGCGCTCCCCAAGGCGACACACTCGGTCGAATGAAGCCTGCCTCTAACAATAAATCAATCTGTCTCCTTAATTCCTCCATCTCACATGGAGGCATACGATACGTCGGCAAGAAAATAGGGTCGCACTAGGTACAAGATCGATAGTAAAGTCAATCTCACACCGAGGAGAAAGTCCTGGGATCTTTTCAACCACAACGGGAAAATCTCGAACCACTGGCATAACTCCCAACGTCGGATCATCAGAACTCTCTAACAAAGAAGCATAGCTGCTAACACGACAAGACCGACCTGAACTAAAAATGTAAAGATCGTGCCCTCAGGTCCATAGGCTATCATGACTCTAGCCTCACAGTCAATCTCTGCCCTCATCTTCGTGAGCTAATCCATCCTGAAAATGATGTCGTAGTGACACAGTGGGGTGACAATCAGGTTGACGACCACTGTCCTGCTACCCAAATCTACTGAGCAAGACTCACAGGTCCATGTAATGTCAGAAAAAGTCCCCATAGCTATTGTGAGTCTCACTCTCTTCGTAGGAGCCATAACCAAACCTAGCCGCTTGACCGCAGCGCAAGAGATGATCGAAATAGTGGATCCAGTGTCCACCAATAAGAAGACAGGCGTACCTTGTATATGAGTGGGAACCTTAAAAGATGTCGGTGTTGAATCTGCCTCGGGCGCCTCAGCTGTAAGCTCATGAACCTGAGCCTGCTATGGGCGATGAGGTGGAGGTACCATGGGCCGTTGTGACGACTTGAAATGAGGTGCAGGTGGTCTGAAAGAAGGATGAGCTGGTGTTGATCGAAGGGGTGATGATGAAATAGCCTGAGGCATCGGACGGTTAATCCTCTGAGGCGGTGAGAACCCACTATCTCACATCCTGGAGAAACAAGTCACCTCAGTGTGGCCTGACTTCTTGCAGTAGTTTCACCACATGTCAGGTTGCCTCACATGGGTAGAAGGTGCCAAGAACCTCGGTGGTGAGTCTACACGAGGCCTCTTGCTAAGGAAAGGCTTACTCAGAAAATCAGGTCGCGGCTTAGGAGCCATAGCTGCACGCATACAGGACAACCTGTCCCCATCCTGCTCAGCTCGCAGGGACATGCTCACCAACTCAGCATAAGAAGAGATGCTCACACAACACATCTTCGATCGAATCTCAGGCCACATACCCTCAAAAAAATGCCGCATCCGCAACGACTGATCACCCAGAAGCAAAGGAGCATACCTGCCCAGTTCCATGAAACGGTTCTCATTCCTCCCTAACGGAGGCGAAGGAACTCACTCTCCTTCTCGTGTTGGTAAGTGACCGAAAAATACTTCTCGTGGAAGCGGGCCTCAAACGCCTCCCACGTCCACTTAAAACTCTTCGCAACTGTGCGGAGAACGCTATCCCACCATAAGCTAGCCTCCTTCTCAAATATGAAGGTGACAAGCTCAACCTGCTCCGCCTCGAAATAGTGGAGCGGTCTCAGCATCTTAAAGATGCAATCAATCTAATATTCAGCCTCCTCGGGTCTGTGAGTACTCGCAAAAGTAGGAGGCCACAAGCACTGGAATCACTCAAATGTGCCGCTGGCACTAGCATTCCCGGATGGGTGTATAGGCAAGGTAGGTGGAGCCGCCCCCATCGACTGAGCAAAGATACCAGTCATGGAGGTCAAGAACTGCTGCTACTGTTGCTGCTACATCAACAACATCATCTACTCTAGATTATTAGGAGGCGGAGCGGACTGTGATGCATAAGGCGTCGACATAAACGTATGATTCTGCTCAGGAACTGAAGATGTGATAGGAGGGACCATAGAAGGTGTCATAGGAGTCGACCCAGCAGCAGGACTAGAAGCCGGCTAAGAATCCAGTATAGGATCAGAACGAGATGGGCCCGAATGGGGGTCCGTATGGCTATTGCTCAAGGGAAGGGCCCCATCAAGCGACTCACCTAGAGAGAGACGGACCGAAGTCCTCGAGCCCTTAGGTGGCATACCCTACATACAATAGGGTGCAACCAGTGAGATTAAGCATTCACATAGTCCATCCACACAGCATTCTCTTTACAAGCCAAGGAAATAACATGCTTTTCATTTAACAAAATTGTCACAATACATGATGTATGACATTACATGAATCACGACGGAGAAAGTATGTGAGAAAACAACTAAGCTTTAAACACTAAAATAACTACCAAACTACTAAGCCTAGAAAGGCTATACATAAGAACAAGCAACAAATAAACAAACAACAACTACACATAGCACTATTCATCAGAATCTGGCGATGAAGGAGGGGTACCCTTATCCTACAGACAACACAGGATCGACTTTAAAGTGCGGGTTACTTTCTTAAAATTGTGCTTCACAAGGCCCTGCAGGTCGATAATATCTTGTCGTAGAGTGGCCTGACCCTCCTTAAGCCTAACCAAATGAGTTTCTCTATCAGCCTTATCAGGATCATGCTCCTGAATCACAGGAGGAGAAATCTCATCAGTATCCTGAGCCTCCTCCTCTTCTTCGTCCTGCTCTTCTCCTTCTTCTATTTCGACTCCTTCTTCTTCGTCACTCTCTTCCTCTTCACTTTCTGACTCATCCTCACTCTCCTTAAGTAAGACTTGTTGCTGCCGAGGCCCGATCTCCATCTGATTGAGAGTAGTCTCAGTGATGTAATGGATTGGCACCGACAATTTTGCCCCAAGTCTGTAGCCAAACTCAAGTGTAATCCTGCATATGAGTCGACCGAACGGGAGAGATTCAGTCCTTCTATTCGAACGTGCGATAAGGACTATCTGTCGCAAGACATGTGTAGGCACACAAAGCTTCTCTCCCTGCCCCACTTGATATAAGAAATCCACCATCAGGCGCGTGTACACACTACGGTTGCTCCACCTAGGATAAACGTTAAACGTATAGATGTGGTGAAGCAAGCAGAAGTCGTCTGTCATATTTGTTGCCTAAAGGCTTTTGTTTGGCTGCCACTCAACCAGACGACTACAAAGGAACCATGTGCGGTGATTCCTTTCACGTACACTACTCAAATTCTTCTCACTTGCATGAACCTCGCCAAGTGGCACATTCAGAATCTAAGATATCAAAGTAACGTTGACTATAGCCACCTGATCTCTTCCAACTGGAATTCTAAACTGCAAGGGCTTCAGTGTTGGATGTGGGCATATAAAGCTCAAACAGTGCCCACATTTGCACGGTGCTTACCCTCAAATAGCAGACCTCACTTGGCTTCTACTAGGCACTCGAACAACAAGAATTCTCTGAATAGCCGTATATCTACATGAGATTCAAAGAGGACCCTACGGCCTTCGAAAATACCATAAGATAACTCCACCAACAAGGACCTTCCTATGGGAGCATGGGGATCTAGATCCCACTGTGTCTGTAACTCTCGAGTGACACTTGAACTAGCGGCGGTACCTCTCGACCTTCTTGAATGGGTTGGGCGACTAGGCTCGACTTCATTTATGGGAGCTCTTTTCTTCCCCATGAAAGAGAGGATGGTGAAAATGGAAAATATAGCTGTAACAAGCTCGAATAGGGCCATGGAAAATGAAAGAAATGGGATGAGTATTGGAATTTCACAAATTTGAGAGTCAAGGTAAGGATTTGAGTGCTCAAATGAAGTGAAAAGGAGGAGAAATCAACAATGGAGGTGGGTTTTAAGATGGGTAGAGAGAGGATGCACGAAAATGGAAGAAGAAAGGGTTTGAAGAGGGATTTTATGGAGATTTGAGGGATTTTTCAAGAAAAGGAAAGCTTGGAGGTGTGATTTGTGAAGGAAGGATGAGCCAGGAGGGGTTTTAAACAAGGAACCATGGAGGAGTGGGCCATACAACGCCCTAGGAGTGTCGGCTCGACCGGCCCAGCTCGCCCGGGCCCACTAGGTGGCGAGGGCTAGCCGAACCGGCGAGGGCCTCGTCGGTCTCTGGACATCACGGTGAGGGATCGCCCCTCCAGTACGGTCTTCCCCTCCCCCCCCCCCCTCCCCCCCCTTGGGTCTAAAAACATGTTCCCTAGAAATACCCCGATTAGGCCCCTACTCCGTTTTGACTCGTTTCGGGTCGTTTCGAATCAAATTTGATACATATCCATATTTATCAATTTCTAACGGCTGGAATGGGCTGAAACATGGTCTAAACCCGTCGATTGATAACCTAGAAGTGGTTTGGGGTCGTCGTGTGTGATCAGGAGTGTGCACGGACTCAATCTCAGCAATTATTTTCAGTAAACTTTCGCCAACTGACGAAACTGGGAACCTAAGCTTGTTTCTAGATTTTTCTCTCACCCTCTCACATTAAATTGGTATCGTGCATTGTGTAACCATGATCCAGGTCCAGTTTAATCCAGATCATGCTCTGATACCAACTTGTAACGCCCTGAAATTCGGGGGTCCAGCATAACTCAGCTCCCGAGTTCCAAAACATCATTATGCAACATTTTTTATGATGGATGAATGTTGTCTGTATTAGTGCAGTAAACATGAAATAGATTAAGCTAAATCAACAAATCATAGTCCAGGGACAATCTGAAAATGCAAGCAAAAGTCTGAAATACTTATATGAGCTAGTACAAGTCCCCAGAATACGAGTGCTCTGCCAGGTCAAAAGTACACGTCTTGTTTCAAATTATATATAACCAAATGTATAGTCCAACAAAATGTATTAGTCTTCTAAAAAGTGTAAATCCTAAAGCCCCGGCGATCCGGACTCGGCTCATGCGAATCCGCCCGAAAACTACATGAACGAGAATGCCTCTTCGTCCTCATCAAACTTCAGCCCCACCTGACAGGCATCACCATAACGTACAGCCAAGTCAGAGTCTGGTTGGTGTTTAAGCACCGTCCCAGAACGTGGAAGTGAGTGATTAACTCAGTGGCACTATACAGTAAAGGTTAACATATTATCAATTCAATCAAGCAGTAATGATAAAGTAGTACAATCAAACATGTCCTAGATACTCTTGTTAATGTAAAGATAATATGAGGAAATGATGTATGCCCTCACCACAAACTCCCTCTTGCGACAACATCTAACAATTACGACATGAATCACTACCACTATGTTCTACACCAACGCCAACGGCACATGTAGTGTGATGTTATGAACATGATTACCAAGTTCTTATTAGTCCTTTTTATACAACAAGATTGGGAAGCTAAAGCACCTCCCTTATATCAATTCTCAAACAATGATCCATTCTAGGGTCGTCAATCCTAGTAAATCTCATACGATATTACTATTTTAGGTTGCTGTAAAGGCTCATCACCAATCAATACAGGCCTAATATACCTTAGTTACTACAAAAAGGCTCATCGCATGTCTGCAGTGTCAAGGTATGCACGAGGTCACTACAGATGGCTCACCACCAATCAATATAGGCTGACAGCACAAATATAGTGTCCCATACCACCATAATCAGCTCATGAGTCTAGGTTCCTCACTGGTCACTACGGGGAGGCTCATCTCCCCAACGTAGGCCGACAGCTCGACCATGATGTCCCATACCACCATGACCGGCTCATGAGTCTTAAGGGATCGAGGTACCATGGTTAATAGAGTTTCACATCATGGGTCTAGCTCCATAGTTCTGTAGAAGACAGAATCTGCTTCCACATTGAGAGAATCCATCCTGAGATGGAGTAGGCATACGGTGTAAGCGTATGGTGTGGGTATGTGTTAAAATAAATAATAAAATTGGCCACATCACGAGGATGAACTTCCATAAATCGCTGACATCTACTAATAAAGTGTCCTACCTGTATTGTGTTATTTATCAACGACTAGACATTATTTTCAATAGCGTAGCCCACCTGCTCATTTTATTTATTTATTTATTTTCATTAGATGATCTACATTGTGAGGCCAACATATTGTAGTGGTTGAATGTCTTGTGCACTTAATAAGGTGTAAATTATCCACCAGGTGTACCATAACTTGTGTTAAATGAGTTGAGCTTAATACTATCTCTTTGTACAGGGCATTTCCCTCGGGGCAAGCAGTTTGTGTCCTCACCCCACCTGGATGATAATTCATCTTGGCTGGGCTCTGTAGGGCCACCATAATGTATAGGTTTTATCCACGTCGACCATTTATATTTTTTCAGATCATTTTTACGTTATGAACCCAAAAGTGAGGCAGATTCAAAGATAATGCGGACCACACCATGAGAAGGTCCACCTTGACGTATGATTTTATATCTATGCCGTCCATTTGTTTTGACTAATTATTTTAGTTCATGATCCAAAAAAATGAAGTAAATACAAGTTTCGGATGGACCACACCAAAGGAAATAGTACTTATTGACCGTTAAAAACCTTTTGTGGGCTATAAAAGCTTTCGATCAAGTTGATAATTATTTTTTCTTCTTTGATTCAGGTCTGAATGACAATATCAATAGGTTGGATGGTCAACAAATAATAAAGTGGACCCTAGGAAGTTTTTAATGGTGGGTGTTCAATGGCCACTCTTTCATGTGGTGTGGTCCATTTAAAATTTGTATGTGACTCATTTTTGGTACCATGCCCTAGAATAAGCTGAAAAAATAGTTGGACGGCTTGGATATACAATGCATGCATTGAGGTGGGTCCCACGGTTAGGGTCTTGACCACGTTGCTAGTACGGGTGGCAGCCAAATAGCACTTGCTCATAAGGTCACATAGACATGGTGGAAGGGACAGCACAAATATCAGCTTATCCAAAACTTCTGCAGCTTTGGAGGAATTTTTATCCCAGTGTGTGGTCTACTTAGCATTCCGTCTCATTTTTTGGTTCATATTCTAAAATGAAGCGGCAAAATGGATAGATGCCCCTGAATTAAACCCACAGATCTCTCTGAACCAAGGAGACCTGCCTATACAGAATATGGTCAAGGTGGGCATGATGTAGGATGTGGATTAGGCACGTTCCTAACACACATGGACCCTAAGAAGTTCAAAGAGAAATTGACAAAATTCAGCATAGTTCGATCGGTAGACAAATCTGGTTGACAGGTAGAATTTTCATCGAAAATTTCGTCAGATATGGTGGACATGTTGAAGGCCCTATTTAACAAGTCAACCAATCAGGTCAACAGGTTGAAATTCACAGAATTGCAGATTTTTGTCTCTGTACATTTTTGAACATGTTCAACCACTCAATCAATCGATGACAGGTCGACAAATGGTGGAAATCTGCATGTTTTTTTAAATTTATTTCCTTTTTTGATTCGGACTCTTTTGATTACATTTTAGGATTTTTTAGAGATATTTATGCATGTTAAACTTGATTTTAGATTAATTCAATACATAACTTCTCATTATTTATTTATTTTTATTTTCTCTCGTAGATTCAAGAGTACCTTGTAGATTTAAGGTGTTTATCGCTTGAGGAGGATGGTGATCAACCTGATCATGTCCTTCCCTGTGTCAGCTGGTATCAAAGCAAGGCTTTCTCCATGGATCTATGGCTTCTAATAGTAGGTCAGGAAACATTACCATAGAAGGCACTTCAAGGAATTTTTCTTTAATAGTGGTGGCTTTCGAAGTGGGAGAATCGAGAAGTCATGTAAGGGTTGCAGGCCCTAGGCAACTCTATGTTTGTATTGTTAATCCACTCCCGGTAGGCGTCAGAATTCGTAACTGCGCTATATATCATAGGGCAATGCCGGTGGTGAATCACATAATCACACCTGAGAAGGTGGGATCTGGAAACGAGGAGATCAATGGCATGATCCTCCAACATCTTGGACAAGGCAGCCATCAAGTTGATCAGACAGATTAGGAATTTAGGATGAAAGTTGACCTTCATAGTTTCAATGACCAACTCTACATCTACAATTTCCTCGAGTGGCTACTAGAAGTCGAACACTTCTTTGACTACGAGAAAATCCCCGAAGAGAAGAAGGTTAAAATTGTGACTTAAGTTGAAGGGTGGAGCCTTAACTTGGTGGAAACAACTTCAGTTCAAGTGGACAAGACAGATGAAGGTGCCAATACACACGTGGCCACGGATGAAGTAGTTATTGCATGTGTGGTTCCTTCCCAGTAATTACGATATGATATTGTTCCAACAATACTAAACTTGTCGGCAGGATTGTTGATCGATGAGAGATTATTCGGAGAAGTCCTATTGTTTATCAGTGAGAGGTGACGATATCCAACCGGTGAGGGGTTATGTTGAGAAATCCCAATGTTTGTCAGCGAGAAGCGACATGGTCGAGATGGATTCACGATAAGCTGTCAGATTTGTCAGTGGCATGCTTGTGGCCCCTGTGGAAATAGAGGACCAACCCAATACTTCTAAAGTGGACGAACAGTCTCTCGTAAGCAAGCGAGATTTTATCAAACACTCTGAGGAGACGGGAATGATAATGACATTAGTAGAAAAAGAAGCAGAAGAGGAGTCCGTGAACATTACAAAAGATGTAAAGCTAGTGTTGTAGGAGTTCAAGCCGATTATGCTTGCCGAACTCCCCAATGAATTATTTCCTATGGAGGAGATTGGTCTTTCTTAGGTTGAGTTTGTCTTCAGCAACACAAAGAGTTAATTTATCAACTAAGTCCAATTTAAGGATATGTATACATGCATTCCCAGTTATACAGTCGACCTATTTCCATTGCGTAAACTACTGGGAATGAGTGTTACGACAAAAAATATGGTAGTTTATTTAGTAATTATTCATGCTAATGTACATGAGAAATTATAGAAGCCTAATACAAAGTACAAGGAAGAGGCTAATAAATGTCGGCACCCGAAGTTGAATCCATATTGGGAACCAACTCTGTTGAAGAACTCAAGGAAGTTAAACATGTATCGTGAACTAAACCTAAGGATGAATTTATTTTTTTTCAAGTGGAGGGGTTTGATGTAGGACACAGATCAAGAACGTTCCTAACACACATGGACCAAAAGATGCCCAAAGAAAAATCGACAAAATTTAGCATAGTTCAACCGATCGACATATATGGTCAACAGGTCAAACTTCCACTGGAAATTCAAAAGTGGTTGCTAGACAATTTTTGCCAGTTTCAATAGGTAGATAGGTTAAGATTCACAGAATTTTAGGTTTTTAGTTTCGAGATGTTTTTTTAGCATGTTCAACCGATTGACTCGATCGGTCAGTAATAGATAGAGAATCGGTGGAAATTTATATGTTTTTCAGAATTTATTTCATTATTTGATTAGAACTCTTTTGATTATAATTTATAGTTTTTTTAAGGGTTATTCAAGCATGTTAAACTTATTTTTGAATTAATTCAATTAATAACTTCTCAGAAATTTCTTATTTTTTCTCATGGATTCAAGAAACTTCTTATGGATTCAAGAGTGCCTTGTGGATTCAAGGTGTTTATCGCTTGAAGAAAACGGTGATTTATTGACAGGTAGAAATCCAGGTCAACAGGTTAAAAATGACAAAATATTCAGTTTAAATCTCTAAACACTTTGGCCATTTTGACCTGTTGACTCGACCGGTCGACGATAAGTTGACAGATGTAAGAAATTTACACGATTTTCTGAATTTGTTTTCTAATCTGATTAGAACTCTTTTATTGCATTTTTATGATTTTTTTAGGGTTATTTAAGGGTTTTAAGCTCATTTTTTATGGGGATCTTTCATTTAAAACTTCTTAGAAATTTCTTATTTTCTTTTATGGATTCGAGAAACCTCTTGTCATTTGAAGAGTGCCTTGTTGATCTAAGGTGTTCATCACTTAAGGAGGATGGTGTTCAACCTCATCATGCCCTTCCCTACATCCGTTAGTATTAGAGCAGGGTTTTTCCTTAGATAAGTGAAATAGCGGTAAAGATTGCTTTAGTTGAAGTAGGAATATGTCAATATGTCCTAGAGGGGGGGTGAATAGGGCTTTTATAAATTTTTTATGATTTATTTAAAATCCTATTAAACTTGTCTTGAATAGATATGCATGAATCAGGATTTCTTCAAGATAACTCTAATGGCTTCCAAGCCAATTAGAGGATCCAATCACAAAACTGATTTAATGATGAACATGATACAATTCAGAGTTTATGATGGATATGACTGTGTGTGAGGTGTGATCAAATATGAAAGCATTTAAAGGAATCACACAGGTAATCAAAGATAAATATCAATCACAAACACAATCATTTTTATAGTGGTTCGACTACTTGTCACTCCACTCCGGGTAGACGCACTCTACCCTTGAGTGTGCCGAATTTTACTATGGAGGTTTCACATGGTTCACCCTAAACCTAAAATTTTAAATCAGGTTCACCTTTAACCTTTACAACCTACACTTAGGCTGACAGTTTATGCTCACACGAGCAAGGGTCAACACTTATCACCCGATTTTATGCACACTAACCAAGGATCCACACAAGAAACCTCTCTTGTTTATGCTCTCATGAGCAAGGGTCCACACAAAGCACCCACTTTTAGGCACATTGGCCAAGGATCTTCCACAAGACCCTAACTATTTATGCTCTCCACAGAGCAAGGGTCAACACAATGCACTTACCATGTACACTCCCACTGGAGGCCTCCTATAGGACTTGTAAGGAGTGAGAAACACCTTAAACTCAATCCTACAAAGGAATGATCACAAGGGTCCTCTAGACTCTGATAACTTACATATAAGCAAATGAGTCCCTTTTAGCTCATTGTTGAAGATCTCCTCCTTTGTTGGTCTTCTGCTTCCTTGAACCGCAACTCAAAAGATGTACCAATGCATGACGACGGGTTGGTTCAAGGTTGTAATGGAATCCTACTTTATTAAAAGTTTTCCTATAAGGAAAATAGAGTGATTCCAATTATCATTGCGTTCAAGGCATCCCAGCTTAATGATTTATCATTAAGATGGTAGCTAGAGGATCCTTGAATACAGAAGTTCATTCCCCAATCCAATCTATTAAATGTCAATGATGAGGGTAGATTGGAAGATGAACTTCTATGAGAGAAAGGGCTTTGGGTATGTGATTTAAGGTTAAATACTCAAAAGCACTCTCTTCTTTCTCTGCCAGCAACTAAAGATAAGTTCTCTATATATAGGCACAAAATTTCAACAGATATAAAACAATCACATTTATGACAGAGTTCGATATCGTTGAGCATATACTCTCGATTATATTGCCGGTCGCTCAATGACACAAACTCAAATGTCATACGCTTTTGAAACCTTTTGCCAATTGGTCAAGGAGATCAAAACCTGCGTCGATGTCATCGAATTTTGAACTCCGATTTCATCGACAAGAGGATCGATTCCTCGACATTTGAAAATGAGAGAGACATTGCCTTTAAAAATTTTTGGGTTAAGGATATGATCGAGGTACACTCGATATCATCAGAATTTGAATGTCGATGATATCGATAGTCGTGTCGATGTATGGAAAGGATTTTCCAGTTAAGCTTGTTGGACAGTTTATTTCCTTTCTTGATGCAATCGACCTGGCCACGATATCATTGATATTTGAATATCGATTCTATCGAGTGGCTCTCGATCCAAGATAAAAACCACCTGAAAAAAATGTTGCTAGAAAACTGTGTCCAAGACTGATATTATCGAAGCCCTTCTGATATCATCAGTTTTTGAATTCCTAGAATATCAAGGAGTACTTCGATACATTGAAAGTCTTCATGATTTTCCTTAAAAAAATAGAGACACAAACTCTCTGCTGTCAATTTTATCTTGTTAACTTCTATAGACTCGAGTTTTAAATTTTGATGATATTGATAGGGGTATCGATACATCGATAATTTCATCCAGAAGAATATGTGGTTGCTGGACATCTTTTATCCTCATTTCGATAGTATCGATTGAGCATCGAGGACACCGTCAGCGCTTATCGATTATATCGCTCAATTTAAATCGATAGAGGTAGAAAATTTGGAGATCTTCTGATATTTTGAAAAAGTTTTCTAACTCAAAAACCCTATGATATTCTAATTAGTTCAAGGGTTTTAATTACCTGGTGTTTTGGAACATGAGATGTGAGGCTTAAATTTACTTGTGGTGAGTTCATGCACACATCCGGTTGAGGCAAATGGCTGATTGATCTTCCTATGGAGTTTCTCTGTCTAACTGACTCAACACTCACGTTAATTGACAAATTAGGGTACTTTCAATAAGTGGCTTCTAATAATGGGTAAGAATCATGAACGAGAGTTATCCTTTAAAAAAGATTGCTTTCAAGGCAGTGCAACGAGAGTATGTTAAGTCATGTAAGGGTCGTAGACTGTTGTCAATTGCATGATGGAGGCCATAGGGTAACTCCGTATTCATGGCGATGATCCTCCTCCTATAGGTGTTGGAATTCACAATCGTGCTATTCGTGGGGTGATACTGGCTGCGAATCATAGAATGACACTTGAGGATGTGGGGTCCAATGGCGAGGAGATCGATGACATGGTCATTCAACATCCCAGATGAGGTATCGAGTATGAAATATTATATAATTTTTTCTTGTTATGCAATAATTTTATAGGCATAAATGTGCTTAATTGATCTAATTATGTATGTTTTGTTATGTGAGGTGATTTGGAAAACTAAGATAAAATGAATGATTAAAGAAAAGATTTAATACTCTAAAAATGACCAAGTGAAGATTTGGAGATTTGGAGGTGACTCATGAAGAATTCAAGTTCCAAAGATCCAAGAAAACAAAATGTAAAAGAAAGAGAAAAGATTGAAAAAAAATCATAAATTACTCATTCGTTGAAGTTCAAATTTGTTTTGATTTTATGAATAATGATTTAACCGCCCTATTATCCAGCTAGATAAGATAGGACTTTGATTCTCGTGGAGTTATATTATTAAATCAAGTGAATTAAATATTAAGGATGACTATAAGTGGATGCTTGATGCTTTAGTGTTTTATCTCTATTAAATTCCTTCTCATTACATCATTATTCCTTAAACCATATTTTAGAAGTACTTTTAGTTCTAATTCTAGTTCTAATTTTAAAGTATTCCAGAAATCACACAATCATAAGTCCTTATGGGTATGACCTCGGTCTCACCGAGTTATTACTACATCATAGCCTTGCACTTGAGGTTTGATTCGTTCAAGTTTTTGGCGCCATTACCAGGAACTTCAACTACGTTTTTCTGAAATACTTAGTATTAGAATTAGTGTAGGATTAGGGTTAGTTTTCGCTATGTTTTTATATTATGATTTTTCGAATTTTTTTATACTAACATTGTTTCTTCTATTTTGTTGAATGTAACCTAGAATCGTCATTCGCGTACTATCCTTCCAACCCTCTTACTCTAGTTATTTAAGTTTTCTTTTCTTTTTATAGTTTTTATTTCAGTAGAAGTACGTTGGAGTGGTTCATGGCCAAGTGAATTTGTGATAACACTACGTCTATTAAGTGAACGAGGATTAATTGAAGGTTTGCCAATCCATCATTGGATTAGACGACACCTAAGGTCATCTGAATTTGCCAAGAACATGGTTGAGAATCAACTTTACCATCATGTAAGGAATAATAAGATGAGAATGATATGCACAATGGTCCTCCGCTTAGAACTCTAGGTGATCATTTATAACCTGCTAGGACGAGCACACATTCCTGCATGATTTTTTTTTTTACATAATGCAGGAAATGTAGATTTCAAGCTAGGAGAGATTCAACTACTCTCAAATTTTCATGGACTAGATTCTGAGAGTCCATACCTACATCTCAAAGAATTTGCTAAGATTGTAGTAACCTTACACTTCAATAATGTGTCAGAAAACACCCAATGAATAAAATTATTCCCTTTCTAATTGAAGGAGAAGGCCAAATCATGACTTTACTCCTTAAGACCAAGGTCGATTAGGACATGGGCTAAAATGACCCATGAGTTCCTTAAAAAGTTCTTCCTTGTTCATAAGACCAATACTCTTAGAAGGGTCATTACGAATTTCTTATAGAAAGAGGAAGAAACCTTATTTCAATACTAGGAAAGGTTCAAGGATCTTTTAAGAACTTGCCCACATCATGGCTATAAAATTTAGGGGGTCATAAGCTTTTTCTATGATAGATTGACTTCGCCCATGTGCCAATTCATAGAGATGATGTACAATGGAGAAATCATGAATAAAGATCCGGATGACGCATGAGACTATTTTGATATGCTAGTTGAAAACATGCAGTCATGGGATACTTCATCCAAATCCACCAATCCCAAGTTGACTCAGTTCAAAGAAAATGGAAGAATATACATCTTAAGGGAAGAAGACGACATCAATGCAAGGGTGGCTAACTTTATAAGAAAGGTTGGGCCTATGGAATTAAAGAGATTAGAAATGGTCAAACCCAACGAGACCATTGAAACTGTTTGTTGCATTTGACTAGTAATATACACTTGATGCAAGAGTGTCATACAATTCTTGTGTTCTAAGAGTTGTTGTATAAGCAATCTAATGTCATAAACAATTATCAAAGGTTTTTTAGGGCTCCCATCTCAAACATGTACAACTCTAGGTGGTGGAACCACCCAAACTTCAGTTGGAGGAATGGACAAACAACTAATATAGAAGAAAAAAAATCATCAAGGGTCCATTCCTTTGAGCCTCATTCCTCTATCAACTTAGAAAAGACCCCAATAAGATACAGTTTAAAGGTTCATACATGTTCAAGAGCAGTTCAATCAGAATATGTTGCAAGTATTCCATGATATTAAAACATCTTTGTGAGCGTTTGCATCATATATTCAAAGAATAAAGTCACAACTTACTGTTAGGGAGAACGGGACTCTTCAAGCCCAACCTCTACCTAACCCAAAACCATAATACGAGATAAGTGACCCTAGCTCTTCGACTCAACATGTGAAGTAAAAAAAAGTCTATTACTACTCTTAAAATTAAAAAAAGTTAATTGACAAAAACATTCTGACGAGGGTTGAGAAGCTTAAGGACTCGGAAGAATCTAAGAAAGATGATGGGCCTAGCAACACTACACATGAGAAAGAATTGAAAAAACAAGACAAGCAAGTTGCTCCATTCCCATAAAGGTTGATCTCACCAAAAATCTCTACCAAACACTCAGGTATCTTAGAACTTCTAAAACATGTGAAAATCAACATCCCTCAGTTGGATGCCATAAAACAAATCCATCATATGCCAAGTTCCTAAAAGATCTTTGTACGGCCAAGAGACATATATATATATATATATATATATATATATATATATATATATATTTGACAGAGAAAGTGAGTGCCATCATCAAACAAGATACGCCCAAAATACAAAGATCTTAGTAGCCCAACCATCTCATGTGTGATTGGGAACCACTAGATTGAGCATGCACTACTTAAGAGGGATGACTAAGGATGTGCTTGTCCAATTCAATAAATTAGACTATCTAGTAGATTTTATTAGTTTAGATATACGACCTGTCATTGATACTAACACTCATATTCCTGTCATCCTTGGCTTACCATTCCTGGACACATTAAATGCTATAATAAATTATAGGAATGTGATTATGAAACTATCATTTCGGGAATATGACATTTGAGTTGAATGTGTTCAACATGTGCAAACAACATGAGAATAGTGATGATATCCACAAGATTAACTTGATAAATTCATTTGTGAAAGATAAGTCACTTTTGACTTTATACTCTGACAATTTAGAGATGTGCTTCACCCACTCAAATAATTTAGATGATGACATAAATAAGGAGATGAATGCCTTGCTTGATGCTACACCGATACTTGAAACTAACTGGTGGAAGCTTAAATTTGAAAGATTACCTCAAAATGACTTAAAACCTCTATTGTTTAGTATCAAGGCACCAAAGATTGACCTAAAATCGTTGCATGTTGATCTTAAATACCCTTACTTAGGTCAAGATGAAATGTATCCAGTGGCGATTTCTTTCCACTTGGATGAGGAGAAGAGAGTATGCTAATTTCTACTCTCAAAGAACATATAGGAGCCCTTGGATGGACAATTACGGACCTCAAGGGAATCGATCCTCTAATTTGTACTCACTGCATTTACCTCGATGATAATGCAAAACGTCTAGACAACCACAACACTATCTCAATCAAAATATGAAGGACGTGGTTAAAGCTGAGGTGTTAAAGTTATTAGATGTGGGTATCATATACCCTTTATCTGATAGCCAATGAGTGAGCCCAACTTAGGTTCTACCCAAGAAGTCCAGGATTAACATCGTAGCCAATACAAATAATGAGCTATGAGCATAGTCACTACTGGTCAGAGAATATGCATTAACTACCATAAATTGAATACTTTCATAAGGAAGGACCACTTTCCTTTGCCTTTGTTAATCAGATCTTAGAAAGGTTAGTGGGTCATTCCTACTATTACTTCCGTGATGGGCATTCAGGCTACAACTAGATAGAGATAGCCATTGAGGACCAAAAAAAGACCACATTCACATGTTTTTTTGGCACTTTCGCTTACTGAAGCATGCCATTTGGACTCTGTAATGTTCCCTCCACATTTTAACAATACATGTTAATTATTTTTTATGACATGGTGGGGCAATTTTTATAGGTCTTAATGGACGACTTTTCTATCTTCAACTTATCATGCAATGAGTTCTTAAAATATTTAAAATTAGTGATGAAGAGATGTGAACAAAAGAACCTTGTACTGAATTAGGAGAAATGTCATTTCATGGTTCAAAAATGGGATAGTCCTTGGGCACATTATATCATCTAATGCAATTAAGGCAGATAAAGCTAAAATCAACTTAATCTTTAACCTACCACCACCCAAAAGTATACACGATTTGCAATCCTTCTTAGGACATACTATATTCTACTGAAGGTTCATAAATGACTTTAGTTTCTTCTCCCGTCCTTTATGCAACCTTTTTTTCAAAAGAAAACTGCCTTTGAGTGGAGCGAGGAATGCAAAAAAGCTTTCGTCAGGTTTAAGGCCATGTTGACTAACGTTACCATCATGCACCCACCTGATTGAAGTTTACCTTTTAAAATCATGTGCGATACAAGCAACTATGCAATTGGGGCTGTACTAGTCCAAAGAAAAGAGAAGAAGACCTATGTCATTTGTTGTGCGAGTAGAACTCTAAACTCTGCCCAAGTGAACTACTCCGCTACGAAAAAGGAACTCCTAATCGTAGTGTTCGCTTTGGACAAGTTTATGTCCTACTTGATAGGATCCAAGATCATCATATTTATTAACCATGAGGCATTGAAGTACCTCCTTTCTAATAAGGACGTTAAGCCTCATTTGCTAAGATGAATCATTCTACTCCAAGAGTTTTACTTTAAAATCTTAGATAGGAAAAGAGTAGAAAATATAGTGGTTGACCATTTCTCTCAGCTTGTCCTATCTAATTCCATGGAAACGACACTTACCAATGAAAATTTCCCTGATGAACAACTTTTCAAACTCTCCCAATTATATTAGTATGATGATGTTGCCAATTATCTTACCACAGGTACAATTTTTATTCATTAGACTGCACAAGATAAGAAGAAATTATTTACCAATGTGCTCAAGTTCTTCTATGATGATCTATATCGTTTTAAATATTACCTAAATCAAGTCATTAGGAGAAGTGTGCCTGATTATAAACAAAAAATTATCGTTTCCTTTTTCTATTCTTATGCGTTTGGTGGCCACTTTTTGACTAAGAAGATTACATCAAAAATTCTATAGTGTGGCTTTTATTAGCCTACTATGTTCAAAGATACAAATGAATTTTACAAAGCATGAGAGTGATGCCAGAAATTGGGAGGATTATCTCGTCAAAATATGATGCTGATAAACCCTATTCTAATCATAGAAGCATTCAATTATTGGAGCATCAATTTCATGCGACCATTCTCCCCATCTTTTGAAAATCTCTATATTCTATTTTCTGTTAATTATATCTTGAAATGAGTTGAGGCAATTCATGTCATAACAATAACCATCGTATGGTCATTAAGGTTTTTAAAAGAAAATATTTTATCCAGGTTTGGAACACATCAAGCCATCACAAGTGATGGAAGATCTCACTTTTGCAATAAACCATTCAAATTATTGATGAAGAGATATGGTATTTCAAATAGCGGTGAAGACCGCTTAAGTTGAAGTAGAGATATGTCAATATATCCTATAGGGGGGGTTGAATAGGATTTTTTAAAGTTTTTATGAATTATTAAAAATCCTTATCACACTAATCCTATTACAGAGTACATATTAGGATTACTCAAAATTAACTCTACTGGCTTCCAAACCTGGTAGAGGATCCAATCACAAACTATTTAAAAGACAGACAATTTATAGATGAGATTGTGATGGATATGACTGTGTGTGCATAAGATGTGATCATATATAAGGACTTGTAAGGCAATCACATAAATGTAAGACAATATCAATCTCAAACACAGTCATTTTATAGTGGTTCGACGACTTGTTTACTCCACTCCCAGCTTCCACACTCAACCCTTGAGTGACCGAATTTCACTAAGGAGGTTTCCCATGGTTCACCTTAAACTTAAGGTTTTAAATCAGGTTCACCTTCAACCTTTACAAAGGTTTCTACTCGGTTCACCTCAAACCCTGGAGTTTTACTGGCGTACTCCTAACCAGATGTTTATGTCCACACAGGACAAGGGTCCACACAACGCACCTGGAGGTTTCTACTCGATTCACCTCAAACCCTGGAGTTTTACTGGCATACTCCTAACAAGATGTTTATGCTCTCCACAGAGCAAGAGTCCACACAACGCACCCCGCACGTACACTCCCGTCGGAGGCCTCCTTTGAGGACTTCAACTGGTGAGCAACACTTAAAACCCAATCCTAAAAAGGAATGATCACAAGTGTCTTCTGGACTCTTAGTACTTACAGATAAGTTGATGAGTCCCTTTCAGCGCAGTGATGAAGACCTTCTACTTGTTGATGAAGAGTCTTCAGCTCCCTTGATCCGCAACACAAAGATGTATCTATACTGGGCTAGGTTAGGTCAAGGTTATGATGGAATACCATTCTAAGAATTTTCCTATAAGGAAGATAGAGTGGTTACCATCATCTATGCATTCAAGGCATCCCAGCTTAATGATATGTCATTAAAGTAGTAGTTGAAGGATCCTTGAATGCGGAAGTTCATTCCCCAATCCACTCTATGAAATATCAATGATGAGGGTGGATTGGAGGATGAACTTCCTGAGAGAAAGGGCTTAAGGTAAATGATAGGAATGCTAAAACTCACAAAAGCACTCTTTACTTTCTCTGTCAGCAATGAAGACAACTCTCTCAATTTATAGGCAAAAGGTTCCAACGGATATAAACGGTCATATTTATGACAGAGTTCGATATCATCGAGAAGTCGTTGATATGATCGAGCGTATACTCTCGATTGTATCGGTAGACCTCTCGATGATAAAAACTCAATTGTCATTTCACTTTTGAAAACCTTCCGCCAACTAGTCGATGAGATCGAGACACACATCGATGCAATCGGATTTCGAACTCCAATTCAATCGAGTGATGGTTCGATCTATCAACATGTGAAAAATAAGAGAGAAGCCTTGAAGAATTTCAGGTTCTACAGATATGATCGGGGAAGCAGTCGATGTCATCGAAATTTATACATCGATCATATCGAAGACCTTGTCGATGAGATCGATAAATCGTATAGATTTACCTATAAGCTTGTTAGACGATTTATGTCCTGACTCGATCCAATCGACTAGGTCTCGATATAATCATATATGAATATCGATTTATCGACTGGCACCCCGATCATCATAAACAACAACCTGAAATTCTTGCTGGTGAGAATATGTGCCCACAATTGATATGATCGATTGACTTCCGATATGATCGATATTTGAGTTCAGATTGTATCGGACAGACATCGATATATTGAAGTATATGTTAGTTTTTTTAGAAAAACAGGGGCTCCAAAAAGCAGTCTGTCGATTATATTGATCCTCTTCAGATATGATCGATATTCGAATATCGATTATATCGACTCTCAAGTCGATATATCGATTAATCATCCAAATGATTGTTTTGATTGCTGGACGCTTTCTTTCCTCACTCGATTGTATCGATTGAGATGCCGATGACATCGACAGAGCTGGTCGATCATATCGAAGGGGTAATCGATATAATCGACAGTGTAAGAAAAACTTTACTGATTTTTCTTTTTGATAAAAAGCTTTCTTACACTGAAACCCTAAGATGTTCTAATTCTTTTTAAGGGTTTAATCACCTGATGGTTTGGGACATGGGATGTGAGGCTATGATTTAACTTTTGGTGAGCTTCCACACATCCAGTTGAGGCAGACGCTTGACTTGTTCTTCTTGTTAGGTGCTGTTGTCCGACTGACTCAACTTACAACGTAATTGACAAGCAAGGGCACGTAGTAGGTGCACTTTCAGTATTTCGCACAAAGTGAGCACCCTGTATCATCCTCAGACATGCGGCCAATCTGAAATATTAAATAGGAAGATTAAACAAAATCTTGAGAAAACGGTTAACCCGCATTATAAGGATTGATCACTTCAATTAACCGATGCATTACGGAATTACCATATAACATATAAGACCTTTATTAGTATGTCACCCTATAGACTTGTCTATGGGAAGACTTGCCACTTTCCTATAAAGTTGGAACATAAAGCGTACTGAGTTATGAAGAATTTCAACTTCAATCTTGACAAAGTCGTTCGCTGCGCAAGTTACAACTTAATGAACTTGAAGAAATCTGAAATCATGCTTATGAGAACTCTTGAATATACAAAGACAAGATGAAGGTATTCCATGACAGGAACATTCTTCAGAAAACTTTTAAACCAAATTAGAAAGTTCTTTTGTATAACTAGAGAATTCATTTGTTTCTATGTAAACTGGGATCTCGTTGGACTAGATCCTTTAAAGTGAAAATGGTTTATCCTCATGGGGCTGTTGAGATAAAAAATTCGATGAACGATCTAAAGTGAATGGTGATCACCTTAAACCATTTTTTAAGAAATTTGATTTAGAGGAAATTTCCACCCCTTTGAATGATCTTGTCTATTAGGACGGAACTTCTAGTCTATGGAGGTCCATCTATCCATTTACTACTTTCTTAGGATTAGGATAGAATAGATTAGTTTAGTTTTATTTTGTTTTGCTTAGTGCTAACCACTTTAGATGGTGAAGAAATCATGTCATTACATTGATCTTTTTCAGGTACTATCTCTCTTAATCATTTATCTTTTATTTTTGTTGTCTCATGTTATGATGCATTACATATCTTTTTACATTAAAGACAATATAGATTTTAGGTTGGGGTGAGATTAAATTAAACTAATTAGTATTTTCTTAATTTTTGAGAAAAAAAATCAATTTTTTTATTTTTTAAATTTCAAATTTTAAAATTTAAAATTCTCTTTAAAGATTGATATTATGTGTATTTGAATAGATTTTAGTATAAGATGATAAGATACAAAGTAATTTTTTAAAGTTTAGAGTTTAGTTGATTACTAGATTTTTAAACAAAGTTCTTTTTAATGAATTGATTAATAGGAAGATTTGAACATTAATTGAGCCTAATTCATAATTCATGTCTGATTCATATTATTTTAAAAGTCAACTTCAACTCTTAATGTTTAGCTTAATGAATACTTAAAAGTATTAGGAACCAAGTCTAGAAATCCTTATCTACCTTGGTATAAAACGAAGAAATGAACAAGTAAAAAAACACTTAGAATCGAAAATGGCTACCTATTGCTTGTACTCAAATGAAAAAAAATATATATGAAGAAATGGAAAGAAAAGATGATAGAGTGAAAGCCGTTGATAAAAAATAAAAAAGCTAGAAAAATAAGTGAAAAATGGAATAGGTTCAGAATCGTTAACTTGTGTTGATTTGACCACTTTGAGGTAATTTTCATAATTAATATAATGGAGAGAAGACTAACTCTTAATTATATAAAATTAATTGATGAAGGAGAACTAAGTTTAATGTTTACAAAGCGATATTAGGTTCTAGACTAGTAGACTCCTTGCTCTCTCCTTAGAGTTTCAACACCGGGTCAAGGGTTCGAGTACCCATGGTGGTGAAATCCCACGGCGTGCATGTGTGGGGTGTGTGTGCGTGTGGCATGAGTGCATGGGGGTGTGTGTGCGTGTGTAAAAAAAATAATAATAAAAAAAAGTTCTATACTAGTATATTTCATCCTGTATCTTAAATCTTACTTCAATATGTATACGATTACACAAAATGTTATTTTCCTGAGAAATGATTAAAATTTGGGATTTAAAGATTAGTTGTTCAAATGTTTTGCTCAAGATTAAAAAAATACTGGTTGAAGAGTGTGTTGAGTGTGAAATATTGTATATTTTTCATTGTTATGCATTAGTTTTATAAGCATAGATGTGTTTAATTGATCTAATTACGTATGTTTTGTTATCTGAGGTGATTTTGAGAGATAAGATGAAAAGAATGATTAAAGAGAATATTTAATATTTAAAAAATAATCGAGTGAAGATTTGAAGATTTGGGGTAATTCATGAAGAATTCAAGTTTCAAAGATTTAAGAAAACCAAATGCAAAAGAAAGAGAAAAGACTGAAAAAATCACAAAGTACATCAACAAAAATAACGGATTGTCCAATCCCACCTAAGGTTGGTTCTTTTCGATCGAATGTGCGCAGAATAGTCCATCAACAAATTATGATTTCGAATATAATTTGGCTTGACACTTAGGTGAGACCAAAGCCATGTTTGGTGCCACCGAAGGAGGGGTTTGTGTAATCCGAGAGAGACAGACTTCAGATGAATATTGAAGAAATTTGGTTTCAACCAAGAGGATAATTTGGTACGATCGAAGTGAAATTCGATGAAATTGAAGTGTACAGTCAGTGCGATCTAAGCATAACAAAAGTGTGTAAATTTGATGTCGATTTCAATTCAGTGGAGATTTTTCCTATATAAAAGGTTGAATCTAATTTTTCTAGAGACGAATTAGGGTAGAAGGGATACAACAACGATTTATGAAGCTTCTACGGAGTCCTCCTCTAATCCTTCGATTCTACTTAGGTTTTTATGTTTTTCTTATAAGTTTTGATTCAATCAACTAAAAGGCAAAGGTTGTAATTGTTCTTAATATCTTAATTTACTTTAATTTAAGTAATTGATTTTATTGTTGAATATTTCATTGATATGTAGTTTGAATGAAGACTTATTTTTAGTCTATTTTGATTCATTGTTAACTCCGAGCACATTGGATGCTTATGAAAGCTAAGAGTAATTGTTTATCTAATTTGCAACGGTTTGATCTGTAAAATCCATTGATCTATCATAAACTAAGGAAACAATAGATGCTTTGAATTCCCTACGATCAAAACTTTGATGTTTATTTGAGAATCTATTTAATTGAAGTTCAAATTTGTTTTGAATTTATGAATGATTATTTATCCACCCTTATCCGGATGGATAAGATATGACTTCAATTCCAGTTGAGTTATATGATTAAATCAAGTGAATTAAATATTAAGGATGGTTATAAGTGAATCCTTGACGCTATAGTGTTTTATCTCTATTATATTCCTTCTCAATTACATCATTATTCCTTAAATCAGATTTTAGATGTAGTTTTAGTTCTAGTTCTAATTCTAAGGTATTTCAGAAATCACATAATCATAAGTCCCTGTGGCTACGACTTTGGTCTTATCAAGTTATTATTATATCGCGGTCTTGCACTTGGAGTTTGGTTCGATTATGATGGATGATCGGGCAGATCAGACGGATCAATAATTTAGTATGAGAGTCAATCTTCCTAGCTTCAACAGCTAACTTCACATTGATAACTTCCTCGATTAATTATTAGAAGTCGAACGCTTCTTCGACTATATGGATATTGTTGAAGAGAAGAAGGTTAAGCTTGTGGTTTACAAGTTGAAGGGTGAAGTTTCAGCTTGGTGGGAGCAACTTCAACTTGAAAGGACGAGACGTATAAAAGCATCAATCCACACATGGCCGATGAAGCAGTTGTTGCGTGCACGATTCCTCGCTTGAGATTGCGATCTAATATTGTTCCAATAAAACTAAAATTGTTGGTAGGATAGCCAACCAATGAGGGATTATGTAAGGATGTCCTATTGTTTGTCGATGAGAGGCAAAGATAACCAATCAGTGATTGGTTATGCAGAGAAATCTTATTGCTTGTTAGTGAGAGGCGATGATAGCCAATTGGTGATGGGTTATGCAAAGAAATCCCATTGTTTGGCAGCAAGAGGTAACCCAGTGAAGACAAAGGCACAACAGGCTGACAGATTCATCAGTGGCATACGCATGATCTCTGTGGAAATGGAGAACCAACCCAACACTTATAAAGTAGATGAGCAGTATCTCGTGAATGAACATGATCTCGTAAAATACACTAAGGAGATGAGAGTAATAATGACATTAGTAGAAAAGGAAACAAATAAGAATTCCATAAGTATTCCAAAAGATCTAAAGCCAGTGTTGTAGGAGTTCAAGACAATTGTACTCATTGAAATTCTTGATAAATTGTCTCATATGCAAGAGATTGGTTTTTCTCAGGATGAGTTTATTTTCAACAACACACAAATTATATCTACCAACCAGGCCCAATTGGAGGTTGCACATGCCCAAGTTGCTAAACCGGCACTCGACTTGTTTCCATTGCCTAAACTACCTGGAATGAGTATTGTGGTGGGGAATATGGCAATTTGGGTAGCAACTATTCCTGCTAATGTCCAGGACATATTAAGAAAGTCTGCTGCAAAATACAAGGAAAATGCTAATAAATGTTGGCACTTGGAGTTGAGTATGTATTGCAAACCAAGTCCATTGAAGAACTTGATGAAGTTAAATACGTGCACCAAACTCGAGGATGAGCTTCTTCTTCTTCTTCTTCTTCTTTTTTTTCAAATGGATAGGTCTGATGTAAGACGTGGATCGGAAGAAGCCCAAGGAGAAATCGACAAAATTCGACCGATCGACGGATCTGGTCTACGTGTCGAAATTCCGTCAGAAATTCTAAATTGGTTGTTGAACAATTTCTGCGAGTTTCAATAGGTTGATAGACCATGTCGATAGGTCAAAATGACATAATTTGTAGTTTAAATCTCTGGACACTCTTTTGCCAGTTCGACCCATTGACTCGATCGATCGACGAACGCAGAAAATTTGCGCGATTTTCTAAATTGGTTTTCTAATTTGATTACAACTCTTTAATTATATTTTTAAGATTTGTTTAGAGTTGTTTAAGGGTGTTAAAATTAATTTATTTTTTTTAGGATCTATTAATTAAAACTTCTTAAAATTTTCTCATTTTCTTTGGTGAATTCTAGAATTCAAAAGTGTCTCCTGGATTCTAGGTGTTTGTCATGTGAGGAAGAGGGTGATGAACCTCATCAGGTCCTTCCCTGCGTCAGGGCAGGATGCAATCCGCTTACCATCTCAATAATCGACGCGAATTCCAGTGCCCCCAGGTTCCCAGACGCGGATTAGATACTGACAAGGTCAGTAGCCAAATCGCTACTGAAGTGACGTCACCAAGCTCTATGGACCCCACCATAGTGCATGTGTTGTGTCCATACCATCCAACTATTTGTAGAGATCGTTTTATGGCATTATAAAAAGAACGAGATAGATCTAAAGTTCAAGCGGACCCACCACAGAAAACCGTGTGAGCAGTCACACCCACCGTTGAAACATTTATACGGCCCACTGTGATGTATTTTTGAGATCCAACCTATTCATAAGTTAATATAGATATAGATGAAGTGAAAAAAACACATCAGCTTGATCGGAAAATACTGTGGCCCGTAAGAAGTTTTGAACGGTGAATGTCACTGTCCCCACTGTTTTCTATGCTGGGTCCGATTGAACTTTATATCTATCTCATTATTTTTTTAATGCCATAAAACGATCTCTCCAAATGGATGGATGGTACGGATACAACACATGCATCATGGTGGGGTCCACGTAGCTTGGTGACGTCACTTCAGTAGCGATTTGGCTACTGACCTTGTAAGTATCTAATCCGCACCCCAGGTTCCCTGCTTGGAAGCTATGTGAGGCCGCAGAGATATTCGTGAGAAATCAACTCGGTGCATTAGTTTCTCAGGCTCACAGTAGGGCAGAAGGCCAAAAACCAGAA
Organism: Magnolia kwangsiensis; assembly: GCA_037074715.1. Lineage (NCBI taxonomy): Eukaryota > Viridiplantae > Streptophyta > Magnoliopsida > Magnoliales > Magnoliaceae > Magnolia > Magnolia kwangsiensis. Next base: position 81,332,354 of record CM073578.1, read on the forward strand.
ATTTCCAAAACTCAGGTGCACGACAGAACAGGAAAACAACAGGAATTAAACGTGCACCATTGGAAACTTTGTGGGGTAAACAGAAGTTTTAGATCAGGATAATATTTATGCCTATAGTTTAACCCAGTGGTAATAACCTTATTTACGGTTTGGATGGCATACAAACATCATTGTCGGCTCCAGAAGGTTTCAACGGTGGACATTTATCATTGTTTCCTGTAGTGTGGCCAACCTGAGTTTTGGATTCCTGTCATTTTTCGTTTCCTTACCTACTGTGAGCTCGTGATACGAATGGACGGGGTGGATTTCTCAGGAGTATCTCTGTGGGCCCCACATAGCTTCTGACCACAGGAACTTAGAGAAGGCCGGGCAGAGGCAATTGACACCCCTAAAAAGGGGATGGTCGATATTCTGATCTTATCTCATGCAATCGCTATTTGCGCGTGTGAGGCAATATCACTTGCAAGGTGTACTCAAGCGACTTCATTTAAGACTTCTTCGGAAGTTCCTTTTCGGCAATTTCTTTTTCATAGGTTTAAAAATTGTACTTCTTTTGCTACTGTTGGGTGCCAGAAGCGTCAACACATGAGGTGGGCTTCCACTTCCCTGCCAAACCCAAGTTGTGGCATTTTCTCTACTTTCAACGGGTTAGATCTCATCCCTTTGGAATCATGAGTCCCGGTTGACAAATCTACGTATTTATCACTATTAAATTTTCTAGCTACCTAACATATTCAACAATAGCATATTGCAGCTATTATAGATAATTTAGGAGCTTCCTTTGAATATTAAGCTAGCTGACATGTAGTATCACATAGGGGACCATTGGTCCCCATCACATGGACAGTGCCAAATTCAAATAGAAAGATTAGATGGCTATGATTCTCCGTGTGATCTTGGTGGTGCTATGCACCATCCGTGATTATACCGGTGCTTATGATGAATTGTTGATAATGCTAGTGATTTTGTTGGATTCGATTAATGTGTGTATAGTTTGGACCGTTTGATTGATATGTGCATGTATTTAAAATTTCAAAACATAGCAAATTTAAGATTTTTCAAAAATACAAGTTCTATTTTTGAGCCCTAGAGATCAACGTTTATATATTATCAAAATTTTAGAAAAAATTTAAAAATGCTAATCCTATAACTAAGATTACCTTGATTAAGCCATGGAGAAAACTGTCTAATGGCTAATATAGCTACTTCAATGAGAGGGTCACTTCCCCAATTATCTCAAATGAAGGAAAATGATGAAAGCCAGTACCTCATCCACCCCGAAGTATGGCCGGGAGAAGCATGGAGCCATCCAAGGTAGGCCCCACAAGTGGAACTTGTGATGAAAGGAAAACAAAGAGAAGATCCTCTCTCTCTCTCTCTCTCTCTCTCTCTCTCTCTCTCTCTCTCTCTCTCTCTCTCTCTCTCTCTCTCTCTCTCTCTCTCTCTCTCTCTCTCTCTCTCTCTCTCTCTATATATATATATATATATATATATATATCCTTTTCTTTTCCTCCTCTTTCCTTCTCTCCAGGAGTGATGCCTAAGAGGTGAGGACATTCAAGGTTCTCTTACCCTCTTCATTCAGGTCAATTTTATTTATAAGGAGTTTCAAAGAGACACTAGTTATGTAACTTTACCACTTTGCAATCTTCTACATGCCTTAATATATTGAAAGTATGTGATCCTGCCTTAACCACTACTTAATATTTAGTCCAATTCCTCCAATATTACATTATTTATTCAATACTCATGCAAATGAAGTGGTGAACCCCCATGCGTAAACCATCAAAATATCATCAAGTGTGATCAAAATTCTTTTAATAGTTAAAGAAAAAGTTTAATGGTTGAAAACATTTTAAAACCTTTTGAGTATTAGGCGCACAAAAATTACTCCACTTAATGAATATCCGATATTTAAATTCTAAAAAAGTTCTTAAGAAAATATTTGATCCATTGTTGGACTATGTGAGCTTGAACCAAACCTTGATATATGCACTCAGTTACATTCACTTTTGTTGGCCACATAATGACTTTGTAATACAAGCCCAAGTATATATAATTAAGACCTTGAACTTTTCATATGTCCTTAGGTCTAAGGATTAATAAAATATAATCCTTTTTTAGGTTAATCATAATTCAAGCATTATGGGTCACCCAGTCTGGAGACTTGAACTCAAATCTACTAATCCAAGTGTTAAATAGATCTAACACCAGAAACATATTCACATGGCACACTCATAATCCTACATGCGTTATGGTACAACTACTCGTTGTAAAGCCTAATGATGAAAACCCTTCTTCCTGATTCATCATCAGTCCCGTTAGACAGGATGACCATATAATAATAATAGTAATAACCAGTGGAATAATAATAGTAGTAGTAACCAATGGTCTGTCTACAACATACTGTATGGCAATGCAAACAATAGGATACCAAGATCTATGACCTGCAACTCTCACTTTGTCAATGACTATTATGTCCAATCTTAAGTTTCAAAGGACATCTAAAGGAAACCCTCTTCATTTAAACTACGTTCATATCTATTTAAGGCACTCCCACCCACTAACTATGGCATTAAAACATATCCACGTGGATACCAATTATCATGATCGATGGACAAGATCATCAATATCATTGGATAACATCCAAGTCACCAATGGACAATATTCACATTTATTTGGCACGACTCCAACAACATGTGCAAAATATATTATGCATATGTTGAACACATGCTTCTGATACAGAGGAAGATCACATCATGGTCTAGTGCTTAGGGTTTAAAATGGGTTGGGTGAACCAACAGGTCAATGGACCCTACCTGATAATAAGTGGGTCTAACTTCAAATTTTGGTTCCATGGAGTAGGACTGGGCCTAAAAATTCAACCAAAATTTTTAAACATGGCGTGGGACCTCTCATAATTAACCCAAATACTTAGACCTAGTTTTCAAATGGGTCCAATTTTAGCCATCCTAAAATTGAGCCAACTTAGACCTAATGTGGGCCCATACCCAACCTAGACTCAAAAAAGTGGGTAACCAATGAGTCTAAACATTTGGTTAATTAATTAATACTAGCAAGGGAAATTAGAAGATTAGAATAACTGGATGAGATCCAACACCAAAACCAACTCACATTGGAAATTAATAGGTGTTTTGGATTTTAGAGAAAACTTGCATTGAAACTTCCTTTTGGAGGAACACATGCTCTTGAATCTGGATATTGCTTTTAGACTTTGAGACAACTGACATATTTGGAACGTTTTTGGAGACATTTTTTTTGAAGTGTTTTTGTCACCCGTTTGATAGCCACAGATGACATAGTGGGGCTCCTCCATCTATCCATGATGTTTCTCTGTCGTTGCTTGTGCAAGATAAGGCCGACCAGACGGACTGGCATCCTTAATCAACCACGTGGACAATGATGAGTCGTGATGGACATTTTAATGGCTACAAGACATCCATTTTTCTCAGAAGCAAACAAACCCCGGCTCATTTGTTCTTCATCCAGCCAAAATTTAGACAACCAACCTCGTTGATTAGAAGATAGCACTGGCCAAAGATGGGCTACAGTGCAGATATCCCATCAGTTGGAGAAAAACCAACTTCGTACGACTTGTAAACCATTTGAAAATTCAACTCAGGATATACTAATTAGATTTTCCTAAAGCTTTCTGAAATAAACACTGATATTATATTTTGTCTCTAGAAGTCAAATCCCAAGCACTGGCATGTGGTAGTATGAGACTATGGGAGGTTGCATTGGCTATCCCACTAATGGGTGGTCCTTGTCCAAGGTTGAAAATCACACCGAATGAACAATCATATCCACCATTTTCTCACATTCAATTCATTTCTTTTGTGTTTTTTTTTTTTTTTTTTCCTTTTATTTGTGTGTGAGTGTGTGGTGAAGGCCATTCTCCATGGGACTTGAAGCGAAATCCTGCCCAAAGCTATAAAAAAATTATGTAATTGTGGTCTCCAATTTATGTAATTATGGAGTTTGGAGCAAGGATGCCTGAATCCCCTGCCATTGACGCACCTTGTTGAGGGGACTTCAAGGATTTGCCTCTTCCTTGCTCTCTCCTCTAGAGCATTCTCAGGATAGGGAAGGGGTGCAGAGCATAAGAGTGGATTGGAGGTGAAACATCTATTTGTAGATGACTCTGAAGGACCATAAACTGAATTAAATCCAGGATAGATCAGTTGACAAACACTAAGAAATTTAATCTCTCAACAAGGGATTGAAGAGGGACACTAATAAATTTGATCTCTCCCAAAGGGATTGAAGAGGGGAAGGGAAATCAGGGAGATTTGCAGGAATTGAGGGAAACCTTCTTTCTGGAAGTCACAAATATAGGTGGAGAAGAGTCTTGGGAAGCATTCTCTCACGGTCTTTCCTTCAATTCAATTCACAAAAAAAAAATATATATATATTTATAATTACATAAACAGAACATTCATATTGGTTAAGAAACTAATCACTAATTAATTCTTTTGATTAGTATGCTAAAAAATTGGATTCCTTGCCTAACTTGAAGAAATTTTCCTTAGAAGTAGCACTCTACTAGGATTCCTTCTCCCATTTGAACTGATGGGTTTTAGACCCATCTTCGACCGGTCGAGAGCGCTGCTTGACCGGTCGTGGGTCGTTGCTCTACCAGTCGTGGGTTGCACGACTCAAAGTCCAGCGAGTGCGGACTATTTTTTCCGGGGGTGTTCGACCAGTCGTAGGTGGCCCACGACCGGTCGAAGGAGGTACTCGATCGGTCAAACCTACGCAGATTCGTTCCGCGATTTTTCACGGATTTTGTCTCAAGTTCTTTCGTAACTGGGATGCGGAAAGGAGTTTCCTAAAACTATAAAAAGGGGTTCTTAGGATTTTCGAGGGTATGATGTTGTGTGAAGAAAAAATACAAGAGGGTTTCCTAAAGGGTTTAGGGATATCAAAGGTGAGAGAGTGAGAGAAAAAAGAGAGAGGAAGCTTGTGGAAGGGAGCCGTCGTCTCAGTGCTTCTACATCCTCGTGATCGGTGAGATTCCTCTGTTTTTCCTTTATTCTCTTATTATTTATGCACTCCTGCGTGAGTGAAGAAGGTTGTAACGTTCTGCTTAATAGTGGATTGTTGATCTTGATGAGGTCCCGTGGTTTTTACCTCTTTGAGGGTTTTCAACATAAAAATCTCTTGTGTAGTGTGTGATTGTGCTTTGATTGTTTTCATTGCGATTATTATCCCATAATTTTGGTTTGTTCTAGAGGGTTAGATCCTAAGGTTTTATGCAAGGCACCCAACAAAGTGGTATCAGAGCGCTAAGTTCATTAAACGGGTAAGATCGATTTGGAATTATGGAAGGTGGTTCATCAAAGATGATCAGCCTCAGTGGTTCTAACTGGACCATATGAAAGGCTAAGATGGAGGACTTGCTTTATTGCAAGGATCTATATTCTCCAATTTTAGGCATATCAGCAAAATCCAAGGATATGTCTGATGATGATTGGAAGAAGTTGGACCGAAAGGCGGTGGGGTTTATTAGACAATGACTAGATGATTCTGTGTTCCACCATGTGTCTACGGAAACCTCAGCCGCTAGCCTATGGCTGAAACTACACGGGCTGTATGAGAGGAAGACAGCCAGCAATAAAACTTTTCTGATAAGGCGACTTGTGAATCTCAAGTTCAAGGATGGTGGTTCTGTGATTGAGCACATGAATGAGGTTAGCAATATAGTGAACCAACTATCTTCTATGAAGATGGTCCTGAATGATGAATTGCAGGCTTTACTATTGCTTAGTTCGTTGCCTGACAGTTGGGAGACATTGGTAGTGTCTCTAAGTAACTCCACGCCAGACGGAAAGACATTCATGGAACAAGTTACTAGCTGTCTCTTCAATGAAGAGACAAGGAGGAAGTCTCAGAGGTCTACTCAACAAGAGGCCCTTGTGACACAGGAACGAGGGAAAGGAAAAAACAGGAAGGACGGGAAGGTCCAAGATAAATCAAGAGGCAAGTCGAGTAACAGGAAAGATGTTGAATGCTGGAATTGTGGCAAGAAGGGCCACTATAAGCATGAATGTCGTAAGGCTAAGAACGATAAAAAAGGAAAAGGAAAGGAGAAGGACGATGAATAAGATTCCACTGTGGTCGCTTTAGATGGCGACGTTGTAGTTATTCTTTCTGCTGATCATGATGTATGTCTCACGGCTACGAGTCAGGACACCGATTGGGTGATAGACTCAGGAGCCTCTTTTCATGCGACTCCACGCATGGATTTCTTCACAAGCTACAAGTCAGGTGACTATGGAACCGTAAAGATGAGAAATTTTGGCATATAGAAGATCGTAGGGGTTGGTGATATTTGTGTGAAGACCGATGTGAGTTGCACATTGGTTCTCAGGGATGTGAGGCATATCCCAGACCTTCGCTTCAACTTGATGTCGACGAGAAGGTTGGATGATGATGACTATGAAAACCGGTTTGCTGATGGGCGCTGGAAACTCATCAAGGGTTCGTTGATTGCAGCCAGAGGAAAGAAGTGTTGCACCCTGTACAAGTCAAGTGTCAGTGTATGTAAGGGTGGGTTGAATGCAGAAGATTCAACTATAGACATGTGGCACAGGCATCTAGGCCACATGAGTGAAAAAGGGCTTCACCTACTAGCAAGGAAGAGACTCCTTCCAGACGTGACAGGTACACCTCTCAAAACCTGTCTTAATTATTTATCAGGAAAACAGGATAAAGTTTCAGTTGTTAAATTTGCTTCTCATGTTAATAAAGTGCATGCATTAGATTTGATTTATTCTGATGTTTGTGGTCCTATGAGGACAAAAACCTTGGGTGGGGTATTGTACTTTGTTACTTTTATAGATGGCATCTAGGAGGGTTTGGGTTTATGCTTTGAAATCTAAAGACGAGGTCTTTGGTGTGTTTAAGTTGTTTCATGCTATGGTCGAGAGAGAGACAGGTAGATCATTGAAGTGCATCCGCACTGACAATGGTGGTGAATACATTGGCGACTTTCATGAGTACTGCAAGTCCCTGGGTATACGGCATGAATAGACGGTTCCCAAGACCCCCCAGCATAATGGTGTATCTGAACAAATAAATCGCACCATTGTTGAAAGAATCAGATGTATGTTATCCCATGTAAAATTGCCTAAGACGTTCTGGGGAGAAGTAATGCACACGGCGGTGTATCTGATAAATAGGTCTCCATCAGCCCCATTGAATGGAGAAGTACCTGAGAAGGTGTGGACTGGACAGGATCTATTGTACAGTCATCTCAGGGTGTTTGGATGCAGGGCATCCGTTCACTTACCAAGGGACGAGAGGTCCAAGCTCGACATGAAGATCAGGCAGTGTGTGTTACTGGGGTACGGTGATGAAAAGTTCAGTTACAGATTGTGGGATCCGACTAAGAGGAAGCTCATTAGGAATAGAGATGTGATTTTCTTTGAAGATCAGTGTATAAAAGACATTGGTAAATTAGAGAAGAACCAACCTAGTTCAGGTGAGCTAGAGGACATGGATCCGGTTATGCCTCTCATGGTGCCTGATGTCGGGGGAGTATAACAAGGTGCAGAGGACGAGAAAATTCCTTCAGAAGATGGACCAGGGGAGCAGCCCCCACTTGATCCACCTATTGAGCCACAGGTGAGGAGGTCATCTAGGGACAGACAGTCGTCTAAGAGGTACTCGCCGCATGAGTACATTATGTTGACTGATGGGGGAGAGCCAGAAGATTATTCTGAGGCCCTAACCTATGAGCATAAGGAGTGGTTGAAAGCTATGAAAGAGGAAATGAAATCTTTACATAAGAACCACACCTATGATATGGTGAAACTGCCTAAGGGTAAAAAAGCTCTGAGCAACAAGTGAGTGTTCAGAAAGAAAGTTGAGCAGAAGAATTCACAGACATGATGACCAAGGCTTTGCTCAAGGGCAAGTTTGAGGTTTGCAGAAACCAGGCTGGCTTGAAGAAGGTGAATCTCTCCTGGGTCAAAAAGGAAGAGATTTGATGAGTTTTTGACCCATCTTCGACCGGTCAAGAGCCCTACTCGACCGGTCGTGGGTCGTTGCTCGACCAGTCATGGGTTGCACAACTCAAAGTCCAGTGAGTGCGGATTATTTTTTCCGGGAGTGTTTGACCAGTAGTAGGTGGCCCACGACCGGTCAAACAGGTGCTCGACCGGTCGTAGGAGGTCCACAACCGGTCGAACCTACGCAGATTTGTTCCGCGATTTTGCGTGAATTTCATGTCGCAAGTCCTTTCGCAACTGGGATGTGAAAAGGAGTTTTCTAAAACTATAAAAAGGGGTTCCTAGGATTTTTTAAGATATGATGTTGTGTGACGAAAAAGCACAAAAGGGTTTCCTAAAGGGTTTAGGGATATTAAAGGTGAGAGAGAGAGAGAGGAAGCTTGTGGAAGGGAGCCGTCGTCTCAGTGCTTCTACGTCCTCGTGATCGGTGAGATCCCTCTATTTTTCCTTTATTCTCTTATTATTCATCCACTCCTGCATGAGTGAAGAAGGTTGTAACGTTCTGCTTGATAGTGGATTGTTGATCTGGACGAGGTCTCATGGTTTTTGCCTCTTTGAGGGTTTTCCACGTAAAAATCTCTTGTATGGTGTGTGATTGTGATTGATTGTTTTCATTGCGCAATTATTATCCCATAATTCTGGTTTGTTCTGGAGGGCTAGATCCTAAGGTTTTGTGCAAGGCTCCCAACATGAACAACATACAAAATCATTTTGGAGGTAAATCTTATCAATACGGTATCAAGGAAACATTCATGTCATGCTCCAAACCCGGCACTGGTGCACATGCCACTGTCTCATATTCGAGCGTGCGACAGAAGAAATATACAAAATATTTTGTTCAAGTATATCTAAAAGTAAGGTCGTGATTTTTATATATAGGAGAACCAAAATTTTCACTTTACATTATTTATGCCTACAAAAAATGCACATGTTCCATTGCATGTTACATTATAGATTCCAAAAATAAACAATAAGAATCCAAGTAACATTTGTAAACAATTCATGCCAGGCTACTCTTGCTCCTTACCTTAGCCTGAAAAATCTAACAATAGCATGAATGAACTTAAGAAAGCCTAGTGAAGTACATCTCTTGTGTGTGAGGTGTTCCTATGCCTTAGTGTAAGTGCTAATTTTTTGAGCACACAAGTAGTTAAATTTCGTATACGGTATGGAACTTCAACACAATTCAACTCTATTTGATACTTCAAGAAAAGAGTATGGCTCAACATCTCAAGTTTATAAGGCTTGGAACGAATTCAAGAGAAAGATCAAGTGTATGCCAACGTACAAGTAAAAATGAATTTAGAAAAGACCTTAGGATAGATTGCATTATTATGGTTTTAAACTTTAAAGTTACGACTAATTCTACTTGAATAATTGAGGATGTTCGGCTAGCCCAACTTCACATTTGGCCAGTTGAACCATCTTGGTTCAATTAATGATCGGCCTAGGTCAAGTTTCCAGCAATATGAATTTTTGTTTTTGTTGGAAATTCAGCCAGCATTACCCTGTATTCAACTAGCCAAACCCAGCTCAGGTCAGCCTGAGGGTGACCCGGGTCAAGTTTACAACAATGCATGTTCTCTGATTTCTGGGAACTTAGGCCAGCCGCACCCTGTATTTGGCCAGCCAAATCTTATTCCGGCTAGCCGATGATTTGCTCAAGCCAGCCTAAGTTTTGATAAAATAAAATCTCATTAAATCTAATAGTGATTGGAACAATAACGTGGGAATTCGGCCAATCGAAGGAATTTTTAGGCTAACCAAAGAACCAAATCTTTGGCTATAAATAAAGACATTCTTTGATTTAAAGCACGAAAAAGTGATAATTCTTCCGCAAACTGAGAGAGAAACTCTAGTCTTTTCCACGATATTTTCTAGTAATTCTTCTTCTTTTTCTTCTTATTATTATTATTATTTATAGCTTATTCAATTCACTCTTAAATAAATTTAAATTCAATTAGAAAGTATATTATACTCAACTTGAGATTAGAGAATTAAATCTGTAACTTTTAGGGTTTTATTCCTTGAGAAATTATATATCCTTTTATCCTTTTTGGTTAAGCATACATTGATTCATCATCATCCAAGAAAAATGAATCATGCATCGATTGGGGCATTTACGTTTAAAATTCTTCATCAATATCTTCGTAGTGACATTTGTCTTTGAGAAGATAAGTATTTGTTGGCAATATATTAATTTCATTTCGAGTTTGTTGAGATTACTTGGAAATCTCATTGGATTGTATAGTAGTTAGCCTGTGAAAATCACTTGAGGTTTTATTGTGGTAAGCTTATAAAAATCACAAGAACTATGAGAGATTGTTGAGACGATCCTGTCAAAACTTTAAAAATAGTGGAAAACTAGAATTATGTGGAGTAGTAATTTTGGATGTAGAGTAGTAATTTTGGGAGTGGAGTAGGTGTGTGTTAAACACCGAAGTACTATAATTCTGTGTATTATGGTGATTGATAATCTTATTCTCTGTTTTTTTTTTTTTTTTTTGAAATATTGGTCTCAAGAACATTGTGAAATAAGGTTGTCCTAGTTAAGATTTTAGGTGAAGGTTGTCTGACAACTCAATTGAAATCAATATTTCAATATTTATTGCTAATGAGAATTTATTTTTCGTATTTGATTATAATAAATTGATTTAGTCATATTCACCCCGCCTTACGACATCTATAACTCTACTTACACTTAGCATGACTTATGCGAGGAATAAAGTGTATAGGGTACTTGTATGCATGTGCAAATGCAATACGATTATAACTTTACTCCAATATATAATTCTACAATTAATTTCCATGAACAACTGAGGCCATTTCCATCTGAGCTGGTAAGGACTTACCATAAACACCTACCTGATCACCTTGGTAGTGGAACCTGTTGCACATCCCACGTGCTCACCTACCTGACCTTATGGTAGTGTATCCATGCTAGGCTAGTCAAACATCTTCCCCATCCAAAGTCGACAACGGAAGATTGTTGAACATCAATGATCTTACTGAACTCGGCCCGACAAAGGAGAAAACTCAATTGGTACCAACGATGTTCAAGGACTTTCACCCATGGGCCTCATCATCACCCTGTATGTTTCTATTATGTTATCGGTATCACAACCACTAATAGGTCCGTGGTTCCAATCATCTATAAACATGTTATATATGAGCCAACATGTAACCATCCCATTGGTTCCATAGTTCCAACGTCCAGGAACGTGCAATGTATGGGTCGAACCATCCCATGGTTTCAACAACCATGAACGTGCAATGCATGGGTCAACATCCAACCATCCTGTGGTTTCAACATCCACGAACGAGCAACACATGAGTCTAACGTGTCAATGTGGTGTGAGTAAATTGCACGTATTCTCAAGTAGTTCTAAGACTTGCTATGAGGAGATAAACAACCTTCATCAAGTTTTGTATGCCTGACAATAGGTGGCTTGGTGGGCGTTGCTCCCCTAGTGCACTTTACACACATGGTCAAGGGCTAAGCAAGTGTTCATAGTTTCAGGCAACCCGTCTTTCAAAATTTTAGCAATGTTGAGGCTCCATTTTGGTCCACTAGGAGGGATAATTGAATCTAATAGGCTATGGGCCATTTATTTTTTGTTTTTGTTTTTGTTTTTTTGTTTGTTTGTTTGTTTTTAAAAGGCCCACACAAGAGTTCATAGTTATACCTATCCAAGTGGTCAAGCAAGTGCCACACATGTACACCTTATCGAATGGTCAAGCAAACATAATATGATCTCATAGTTAAAAGGCTGAAATAGGCTTCACAAGATCACATAGTTAAGTGGTCACACAAATGTCACAAGTTCATATGATGAAGTGGCGACACAATATGACAAGTTCACATAATTAAGTGGCCAAATAAGTATTATAAATTCAGGTAGTTTAGTGACCATCAAGTATCACAAATGCACATGATTACATTGTCATACAAGTATCACAAGTTTACATAGTTAAGTGACTTAAAAAGTATCACAAATTTATATAGTTAGGTGACCACCAGGTATGCCTCACATGACACCCAGATCCATAGCTCAACTGGCAGACTGAGTGGAGATACCTCGTTTCAACAGTTGAGGTCTTGGTATCGATCCCTAGTGGGAGGTGGTTAACATGGAGTGTGGGTACTGACATGGGTGTGTTCTAACAAGTTAACCCAAAAAAAAAGGGTATGTCTCACAAGAGCCTACAGATGGGCAATGAATATGCTTTGAGTTAAGATGACACTTCCACTCAACTGGCAGACTGAGTGGAGATACGCCGTTTCAACACTTGAGGTCCTGGTATCGATCCCTAGTGGGGATGACTAACATGGAGAGCTAGCCCAAAAAAAAATAATAAATAAATAAAAGAAGTTAGGATGGTACTTATGTTTCCCCTCTTCAACCAGGCCCATAAGGCCCTATTACCAGGTTAGATAGCAAATAAACATCATGGAGGTCCCATTGTCCAGTGCAAAACATTGATTAAACACATCATTGCAATGGGTTCCGTATCTAGTGGACAGCGTGGATAAACCATACATCATAGGTGGGTTCCACTGTCTAGTGGACAGCGTAAATACCCTGTTCACATTAGGTTCTAATATCCAGTGGACAGCATGGACATGCATGCACAACACGGTGATCACATTGTCCAATGGACAACATGGATTAAAATATATAAATCATGGTATGCCAAACTGTCAAGCGGACAGCATTTCAAAACGCATAACCATGGTTGGAACACACTGTCCAGCGGACAAGAGTGACGCCACTTATGGGGCTACATAAGTTTTAGATCAGTTACTATTTTTGTCTTTCAGTTCACCCCAGTAGGAATGACCTTATCAACAGGTTTGATGACAAATAAACATCAGTGGCGCGCACAACAAGCCCCAACGGTGGCCCCTGAAGGGTTTCAACTATGGCCCTGGAAGGTATCAATGGCACTGAGTGTCATTATCACTACTGCTTCCCGCTACGGGTCCACTTGAGATCTAGATCTGTTTCCTTTATGGGCTCATGCCTATCAAGTGGGCTGGAGATCGAAGTGGATAGACGGTATGGGTATAAAAGGCATACAACATGGTGAGCCCGGAGAAGGTTTCACTGGTGGTTATCATTGTCACCGTTGTCTCCTGTGGTGAGGCCCACTTCCTAGTGGTCCAATGCATATGTTCAGAAGTATATAAACAGCACGTGGGAGCCCAAAAAGGTTTCAACGGTAGGCATTCAATTTTCACTGTTTTCTGTGGTGAGGTCCATCCTAATGGGCCCAGGACTATTTATAGCGGTGGTTCACTTGAACTTTATATTTGCAATGAAGCGGATTGCGTACTAACTCAGTACGCTTAGAGTACTGAGTAAACTGTATTATGTTCATCATGATTTATATATTTTATCCGTTCCGTCCATCCATTTTACAAGATACTTTTAGAGCTTGAGCCCCGAAACAAAGCATATCCAAAGATCAAATGGGCCACACCATAGGGAAGCCATGTGAATTGAACATCTACTGTTGAAAAAATCTTAGGGACCACAGAAATTTTGGATCAACCTTACGTTTGTTTTTTTCCCTTTATCCATGTCTGTATGATCTTATGAACAGGTTCAATGACAAACAAACATTAATCTAGGGTATAGAAAGGTTTCAATGGTGGAAATCATTATTCCCATTGTTTCGTGTGGTATGATCTACTTGAGCTTTCGATTTCCTTCAATTTTGGAATCAACTCCTTAAATGAGCCGGAAAAAATGGATGGACGGTGTGGATAAACCACATACATTCACGGTGGGCACAACTAAGATTACTTGGTACAATAGAAGCGCACAGAGTAACTCGGGACTCAATCCGATTTTGCAAATAGAAATCGGATTGCGTACTGAGTTACTCAACGTTATTATTGTACTGACTAAACTCAGTTGGGCCTATTGTGATTGTATGTAGGTTATCAACGCCGTCCACCCATTTTTATGGATCATTTTATTGGTTGAATCTAAAATTTAAGTATGAAAATATCTTAAGTAGACAACACCACAAGAAACAGTGGGAATAATGACTTCCACTGTTGAAACCTTTTTAGGGCCCACAGTGATGTTTATTTGTCATCCAACCCGTTCATAAGATCACAAGGACCTGGATGAAGGTAAAATGCAAATAACAGCTTGATCCAAAACTTCTGTGGCCCCCAAGAAACTTTCAACGGTAGAATTTCAATTCACACTGTTTCCCGTTGTGAGGTCCACTTGAGATTTGGATACATTTCATTTTTAGGCTCAAGCCCTAAAATTATCTTTTAAATTGGATGGAAGGAGTGGATAGAATATGTCTATCACCGTGGACCCCAGAGAGTTTACTCATTAAGCTTAGAAAGTTTACTCATTAAGCTTAGCACACTGAGTTACTCATTGCGCAATCTGCTTCCCTAGTGGTCTGTGACCCCACGTGTGTTTTATCCATGCTGTACATCTATTTTTTTTCAAATTATTTCAGGGGATAGCATAAACCCTAAATCCTAGACCATAAACATTGAGGTAAATTCAAATCTCAAGTGGATTACATCACAATAAAACAGTTGTGATTGAACGCCCCGCATTAAAAACTTCCTGGAGAGCCCTATAATGTTTAATTTCCATCCAACTTGCTGATTAGGTCTCACAGGCATGGATCAAGGGAAAAAGCAAGTATCTGCCTCATCCAAAACTTCATGGTCTCCAAAAAGGTTTTAATAGTGGGCATTCAAACACCGCTGTTTCTTTTAACTGGGCTAACGCCCTGATATTTGAAACGCTTTAATGTTAGGCTCATGCCTGAAAAGTATGTAGAGATTTTTTCAACTATATGCCTCACTTTTAAGCTACTATCCTCTCTCAGGCCTTTCAAACAAAACTATGACCCTTATGTATGGATGCATTTTTACCTGACCAAAATGTCCTTGCTTTATTAGAAATGTAGTTTCCAAAGAAATCTTTGACTACAAATTATAACCATAGCTATAGATAAACATGAATTTCAACGAGCCTAACATGAAATTCACCGAGTCGAACATAAATTCATCGAGCCTAACTTGAAATTCACCGAGCCTAACATGAAACCGAACGATCCTATCATGAAATTCATCGAGCCTGACTTGAAATTCACCGAGCCTAACATGTAATTCACTGAGCCTAGCTTGAAATTAACTAAGCCTAGCTTGAAATTGAACAAGCCTACCATGAAATTCACCAAGCTTAATGAGAAATTGACCAAGACTAACTTGAAATTGATTGAGCCTAACTTGAAATTGACTGATCCTAACGTGAAATTCACTGAACTTGACTTGAAATTGACTGAGCCTAACTTGAAATTGACTGATCCTAACATGTAATTCACCAAGCCTAACTTGAAATGTACCGAGTCTAACTTGAAATTGGCTGAGCCGATCATGAAATTGACCAAGCTTAACATGAAAATGAACAAGCCTAACATGAAATTCAATGCGGTAAATATTAATTTCATGTGAAGCTTGGTGAATTTCATTGGAAGCTCGGTTAATTTCATGTGAAGCTCAGTCAATTTTAAGTTAGGCTTGGTAAATTTCATGTGAAGCTCAGTCAATTTCACTCACTTCTCGATCAAGTTCACTCACTTCGTAGACAAGTTCACTCACTTTGTGGTGAATTTCATTCACTTTGCGGTCAAGTTCACTCACTTCGCGGTGAATTTTACTCACTTCGTGTTCAAGTTCACTCACTTTACGGTCAATTTCACTCACTTCGCGTTCAAGTTCACTCACTTTGCGGTTAATTTCACTCACTTCGCGGTCAATTTCACTTACTCGTGGTGAATTTCACTCACTTCGCGATGAACTTCACTTACTTCGTAATAAATTTCAATCATTTCGCAATCAATTTCAGTCACTTTACAATGAATTTCACTCACTTCGAGATGAATTTCATTCACTTCGCGTTGAACTTCACTCACTTCGCGGTGAATTTCAATCACTTCGCAGTCAATTCCAGTCAATTCACAATCAATTTCACTCACTTCGCGGTGAATTTCATTCACTTCTTGGTCAATTTCACTCACTTTGCAATTAATTTCACTCACTTCGAAGTTAAGTTCACTCACTTCGTGGTGGTGAATTTCACTCACTTCTTAGTCAATTTCACTCACTTCGCAGTCAATTTCACTCACTTCATGATGAAATTCACTCACTTTGCGGTAAATTTCAATCACTTCGCGGTGAATTTCAGTTACTTCGTGGTCAAGTTCACTCACTTCGCAGGGAATTTCACTCTTTGGTCAAATTCACTCACTTCGTGATGAATATTACTCACTTGTCGGTCAATTTCACTTACTTTGCGGTTAATTTCACTTACTCCATGGTCAATTTCAATCACTTCGCGATCAATTTTAGTCACTTCGCTGTCAAATTCAATGACCATAATGTGAAATTCAACGAGCCTAATGTTCATAACCCTAAGCATAGGACTACGATGTAGTAATAATCTCGGTGAGACTAAGGTTGAATCCACAGGGACTAATCTCATGTGTTTTCTGAAAGCTACTAGAAGAAGAACTAGAAAAAGATGAAAACCTAAATTTGAAAATATAGAGAGTAATTGTGAGATATTTAAGGAAAAAACTTAAGAAATTCAAAGGTGAGAAAATAGGATTTTCAAGGATCTACTTGTAGAGATCAAGGAGATCTATGCTTGATTCAAGTCACACGATAAGAATCGGAGTCCCATCCTATCAAATTAGAAGATATCTCAGTAAAATCAAATCTGAACTTCCTTTGACCTAGTTCTCAACGGATGAGAGGTGCAGGAACTGGAAGTGATTCCATCATAAAACCATGCCCATGCGATAAGGCAAACAATAAGATTTACCAATCCCATAACCAAAGTGGGAGAATTATGAAAGTTAGGGAGGATTCCATCACCCAACTATGCCTAAGGGACGATGATGAACAATAGGATTTTCTAATTTCACAATATCAAAACATGAAAAGAACATACTCAAAGCTGTCGCAGATCTATTATAATTTGAGTCACAACAAACCATTACAAACTGAAAGCTTTCATTATAATCAAAGTAGAATAAAAGATAGTTCAATATAAATATGAATCTGTAACGTCCTGAAAAATCCGTACATTGATCCGAGTACCACCTTAAGTAGAAATCTTTCAGAACCTAATCCTTTAGAAATTTAATGTGAATTAATTAGCGTTAAACTAGATTACTTGTGAATTTAGCACCAATCACTTTAAATATGATTTGTAAGACCCAAAACCTATATAATTATTAACGCTACATTACCCTGAAATCTAGTATCCAACTCTAAGCCCAGTTGCTCTCGGGAGTAGGACCTGGACCGCACGTCAAAAGTTCGATAGCGATGAAATTAGACAATTATGACCGCCTAGTTGGACTTGACTATCACCTCAAAAATCAAGATTAAACGATGTCCAGAGACGATTTCCTTGAGTCCAGAGTGAAGTGTCACGCCCCAAACCCGAAAATCGGATTTACATGAATCCCAATTGCCGAATCGGGTGCCAACAGCCTCCGTAGTACCCCATTCTCAGCTCCTGACAATCAAATGCCAGATTTCGATCCTTGGATCCTACAAGGAGGATTTTCAGAATGATTTTTTTTTTGTAATGGAGCATAACCATAAGCATAACTAAGTCACAAAACAACATCACCACATATCCACTATATCAAAAAATTAAGTACAATGAGGAAAGAGAAATACAATGTGATTAAAAAGCTCCAAAATGTCCTGATACGCGCTCCTACCTCAGCGCTACTGCTGTCCAACGACACCTGCACCCAACGGTCGTACATAAACTTACAAAAGCTTAGAGGGTGGTGTAAGTGGGTGCTTAAGGCAAGTGTCAAGTACATAATATTAGAGTAATGCGAAAATATGCGGTAAGTTCATGAATAAAATCAACCATACTAAGGCTATGTAATGCAAGGCATGAATGCTATCGGCCATACCAAGGCCATGCGATGCGAGACATGAATGTCATCGACCACACCGATGCAATGCAAGGCCTACATAGCCGAATGTCATATGTGAAATGCAATTCAAGCAAGTCGGTACTCATCAAGTACACATATCAGTACAGTTCCTTTCGAGATATCACCGGGGTCTAATACACTTCGCAGTGACTGCCACCTCCCTAGCTGCACAGTCAAGCAAGCGGAAAAGACCTCACTATCTGCCTGACCAGTAGTCTGCCAATACCTACCTGTCTCGTTGAAAGCGGATTCATTTGTGAGCTGGTCAAACTCAGCCTAGCTTATAGCCCCCTCTCTCAGGCGGATAAGGCCACACCCCTTTCTAACCGATCACGACACAGTGGAAGACGCGGCCTACTGGTATTCGGCACTCGGGCGCTCGTGTATCCACTCGGTCTAGACGTTGGAGCATATCCTGGTACCAAAAACGTTCTGGGACTTTCACCCAAGGACATCCTAAGTGCCCACAGTGCTAGAACTAAGTATTTTTGGTATCCGATACGGCCATCCACGATGTACCTGTGGAGCCACGGTCCTGATGTCGCTAGGGCGTGCAGTGATTAAGTCACACATATGCGAGATGCATGAATCACACCGTCAAATCATGCAGAACTCCAGTGCATACTGCACGATCATGTGGGGCACTCCATCTCATAACGGGTCCCATAAGTGGTCTGCCCAATGGCATATGCTATGATCAGTCACTACTCAAATCAAGCATACATATGATGCGTATGGGCATGAGTCATGGGATTATACTAAGTATATTATAAAGTGATGAATAGTAACGAGTATAGGCCTATCAATGGGCCTTAAGGGGAGTTACAATGCGGACATTTAACCAACATTGTACTTACAATGTGGACGTCAAACCAACATTGTTCCCTAGGAACGACCCGCCATAAATATCATTACATGAACCATGAAAAATCACTCATTGCAATGGACCCTAAGGACATCCCATTGGGCCTCGACCTATGGACCTTAGATACATCAAATGGGCCGTATCACATGGGCCTTACATTCATCAAATGGTTGCATTAATGAGCCTCACCAATGAGCCTTATGTACATTGCAATGGTCCATGACCCATGGGCCTTGAAATACATCAAAGTGGGCCTCACAACTTGGGCCTTAAATATATCAGATGGGCCTACACACATGAGCTTTAAATATATCAAATGGGCCTACTCTCATGGGCTTTAAATATACTAAATGGGCCACTCCATTTGCGCCCCATGTACATCAAATGGGCTTAATCCCATGGGCTTTATATGAATCAAATGGGCTTAATCCCATGGGCTTTATATGTATCAAATGGGCTTAGTCCCATGGGCTTTAGACATATACCAAAGTAGGCCTCAATGAATGGCCACAGTTTAATCAATATGGGCCCTATACGCATGCCAAGGTGGGCCCTTTTGAACCATAGATCTGCCTTATTCTTAAGCTCATGCCAAAATAATGATCTTTCCAAAATGGATAGATGGTTTGGGTGCAACATATGCATCATGGTGGGGGTCCACATGAGCTAAGGATATGGCTCATTCTTTAGCTCTCAAAATGGATGGACGGTTAGGATACAACTCATACATCATGGTGGGTCCCACCATCCACACCTGGATGGTGTGAATAAAGCACATATACCACGGTGGGCTTCCACACCGTCCGCTGGACGGTGTGAAGAGAACACATACATTAAAGTGGGCTCCACCGTCCGTCTGGATGGTGGGAGAGAAACACATGCATCACTGTGGGTCCCATGTGGGGCCCACCATAATGTTTACATGCCATCCAACCCGTTGATAAGGTCATGCAGACCTGGTTGAAGAGAAAGTACAAATTTCAGCTTGATTCAAAACTTCTGTGGGCCCCAAAAAGGATTTCAGTGGTAGGCGTTCAATCTCACTGTTTCTTACAGTGTGGGCCACCTGAGCTTTGGATGAGTCTCATTTTTGAAGAGGGCCCACCTCAGAGAGTGGGCCACCTTGTGGACAGGTCAGATGGCAAATAAACATCAAGGTGGGGCCCACACGGTCAGCCGTGGGACCCCATGGCGTCCGTCCATCTGCCCGCCTGCTGGGACGTCTGACAGCAGCAGATGAAGCTGCTTTGTTTTTTTTTTTTTTTTTTGAAATCGTGGAAAATCACGGTTTATCACATGCGGGGCCCGCACCTGATGGATCCACTTCGGTCAATAGATTCCACGGTCCAAAACAATTTTATCAAGACCAATATTGAGCCTTTTTCAGCGTGCAAGAAAAGTCTGGGTGGGTTTCAATGGTAATGATACTATTTTTAGAACTATGGCCCACTAGATACCCGGATCATCCTCATTTTTCGGCTCAACGCCTAAAATGAGTTGGGGAAGAGGATGGACGGCTTGGATTGTATACATACATCAATGTGGGGCCTGCTTGAGTGACATGCTCCAATGGCTTGTAAAAATCAAGCCAATATTTGTGCTATTCTTCCACGTCTAGCGTCCAGACGCTGGACGTTTCTTCTCTCTCTCTCTCTCTCTCTCTCTTTTTTTTTTTTGTTTAGGTGGGCTTCCACAAGATGGATGATACATCTAAGATGGGCCCCACTCATGGAGGGCTTGGATAAAATACATATTTCATGGTGGGGCTCATTCAAGTGGGTCACACGGCCACATCAACATATAAAGAAAATAATTAAAAAGGGGAGGGAGAGGCAGAGAGTAAAAGAGTGGGACACGCGTGATGGAGGGACCCCGACATTATGGGCCCTCCGTTTCAACCATCCAATCATACATCAATGGGTCCCATTGCATATGGGCCATCCAAATAAAAGATCAACGGTGGAGATCCCTCCCCATCCAAAATGAACGGTCTATATGACCTCTTAATGCAAGAAAAGTAAACATCAGGATAGGGTCCATGGAGAATGGCCCCATCATGGAATGATTTGATGATCAAGATGGGCCATCGGTCACATCTTAGGGTCCCAAGTGAGATCCAAACCATTGATCGGTTGGCCTCACTTGGTCTATCTTAAAAATATAAAAATTAAGCTATGGAAGCACCCACCACTTGATCTTCTTGGTCCGTTGGAAAGCTACTCTCCTAGAGCTTCACTTTGATGGTGGAGATGGGAAATGGATGGCTAGGATTAGAGCTTTTGGGATGGGAAGTGGGCCACCAAAATCACATTTTCTCTCACTCTTGGGGAAGCTTGGACGTGCACTTCTTTGGTGCTTGGTGTGGCTTGGAATTTGTGAAGAGAAAGAGAGAGAAAAGGGGTGGTTGTAAGAGTGATGGATGTGAGTGATGTGGTACTTGACAAGTATGGGTGGTGTAAGAGAGAGGGTGAGAAAGAGTTGACTTTAGGGGTTGCTTGGGAATGGGATGAAAGGTGATGTGTACTTGACATGAAGTGATTGATGGGTTGATTGATTTGACATGTTGTAGAGATTCTCTTGGGATAGCAAACGCGTGGCGTTTTCTTGAAATAAATACTGGCTCACATCTCTTAGTTAGGGTATCGGATCGGTACATGAGTCGCGGCGTTGGAACAGCGGCGACGGTGCGGTCGCAATGATACAAGTCTTGGATTAAGCCGACTCAAATGTATAGGATACAACTCACGGTTGTGCGCACCATCGACTACAGGTCGCGGATTGCCAAAATTTGACAAGAAGGATCGCGTCAGTCGACGGAACAATACGGACTAGGATACGGGTGTTACATGAAGAGTGTGAGAAAGTAAAGATTTTTATAAAATTAAATATGAATTTAAGTAATCTGAGTCGTGTCGCTTGCTTGCCTTTTATAAGCATTCTGACCGTTAGAATCTGACCCAAATTCACCCTCGAATCAGGGAAGATGGCCGATACATGTCAAAGTACTTGTGGCCTTGATCGAGTTTCAGTGACCGTTGAACTGAAACTAGTCCGCCACGGTCGATCTGAAAACCCGATCAGACTGAAAAATTAACTTTCTTAAGATCTAGAATTAGTGATCTTAAGTCCGACCGCATTTAGTAAAAGGACCTCCAGAAACGTTCCATTGGATCAGAAACAACCCGATTTGGTTATAACCTAAGTATACCTTGGCCCTAGGGATATTTCCATCGATTTTGGGCCTATATAAAGGCCTTAAACCGTCTCTCACATATCCCATACGAATTTCTAACCCTAGCTTATATAAGAGAGAGAAAAGAGAGAGAAAGTGAGAGAGAACTTGGTATTTTATCTTGGGATTCTTCCCAGTTTCTCTACGCGTTAAATCCACCGTATTTGAATCATTATTTCGGCATTCTAATTCTATTTTTGGGTACGTCAATCAAACCCTAACTTTTTATGGAGCTTGGAATAGTCTAAGTGTTGTTGTAGCTAACCTAATTCATGCCTTAGGTTGCGTATCCACCGTTAACGAAGACGTAACATCTAAATCATATCCGTTACGCGTTTTCAAGTTTAAGGTGTAGATTATATACGCTTAGGTTATGGTTTTCAAGACTTTCAATGTTAGTTAATGATTTATTCTTAATATGGATGCTATTACACATGCCAAATGCGCTATTCATTTTGGTTTACGTATATATATATATATATAAAAAATCTACGTTGTAAATAGAATATTTTATGTATATGTTGAAATGCTTGTATGCATATGAAATCTGATGTTATGATTGTCATGATTACTTGTCGTTAGTATATGATTGTTGTGTATGTGACAACTCCTTGGCAAAAGGATTTACCATAATAAGCAATACGGTCGACATACGTGATGTATGTTGAATAGTATAGTCTAAGTGTTTGTAAAAATGTCTGAATGGGTTAGTATTCAGTAAAGTGTGACTTATAAGGTTATTGAGATATGAATCTCAATTACCCTGCTTGTGTGCATGATTTCCTCCATGATTTGTTTAGCCTATTTGATTCATATTAATTGTGTGTATGATTTCCTCCATGTACTGTATTTATGTTTAAGTTATATTTTATAACATATTTTTTGAAAGTAGAATATGAATTAAATGTCTATTTTTGAGCTTGTATGTGATTGAGACTATATTACAGTCTAGGTAGTCAGTAACAGCCTTTAAACTGGTGGTTGAGGTTGTTTTCACCACGCAGGATGTGTTCGACGAATGCGAGTCATACTTGGGAGGTTCGATAGTGGTTAGGCCACACGGCGTGCTTATACATTCCATTTCTATCAACTCAACGTGCACTTGTCCTAGTTGAGCTCGTTAAAAAATCCTATTGACTAATGTATGTTCACCATGTTTGGACACTACTATTTAATTTAAGGTATTGAACTCACTAGTGAAAATTTTGTTAACTTAGTACCGCGATCTGCTAAGACTCATGAGTCGGACATGGTGGTATGGGACACTGTGGTTGAGCTGTCGGCCTACGCTAGGGCAATGAGTCTCCCCGTACTGACCAGTGAGCAACCTAGACTCGTGAACTGATTATGGTGGTATGGGACACTATATTCGTGTTGTCGGCCTACATTGATTGGTGATGTGCCCTCTGTAGTGACCTCGAGCATATCGTAAGACTGCATTTAGGCGATGAGCCTCATTGCAGTATCTAGGATATAACTAGACCTATATTAATTAGTGACAAGCCCTTTACAACGATCTAGAACTATACTATTGCATGAGATTATCTAGGACTGACGACCTTAGAATGGATCATTGTTTGGAAATTAATATAAGGGAGGTACCTTAGCTTCCCAATCCTTCTATATGAAAAGGACTAATAAGAACTTGATAATCATGCTCATAACATTATACTGCATGTGTCGTTGATGTTGGTGTAGAGCACAGTGGTAGTGATTCATGCCGCGATCGTTAGATGATGTCGCAAGAGGGAGTTTGTGGTGAGGGCATGCATCATTTTTTCACACCATTCTTGCATTAATAAGAGTATCTAGGACATGTTTGATTATACTGCTTTATCATTACTGCTTGATTGAATTGATGACATGTTAACCTTTGCTGTATAGTTCCACTGAGTTGATCACTCACTCCCACGTTCTGGGATGGTGCTTAAACACCAACCAGACTCTAACTTAGCTGCAGGTGATGGTGATGCCTGGATACGGTGTCGGAGTTCGATGAGGACGAGGAGACGTTCTCGTTCATGCAGTTCTCATGCGGGTTCATGTGAGCCATGTCCTGATTGATGGGGATTCAGGGCTATGATGTAGTGATTTGTCACATTTTGTTATATGTATTTTGAAACACGACTTGTAATTATGACTTGGCAGAGCATACATACCTTGGGGACTTATGTTGGTTTATACATGTATTTCAATCTTCTGCTTGCATTTTCAGACTGTCCCTGAACTATGTGTGCTGACTTGGCTTAATCTACCTCATGTCTTATACACTAATATAGACAACATACATCTATCCATAAATATGTTGCATAAGTAACGTTTTGAAACTCGGGAGCTGGTTATGCTCGACCTCCAATTTTCAGGGCATTACAAGTTGGTATCAGAGCATGAAGTAGATTAAATTGGGCCTGTGTTATGGTCACACGTTGCACGCTGAAGCCACTTTACCATATGAGGGTGCGAGGAAAATCTAGAAACAGGTTTAGGACTCCTAGTTGTGTCAATTGGCGAAAGTTTACTGAAAATGATCATCGAGATCGAGTCTGTACACACTCCTAATCACACACGACGACCCCAAATCACTTCTAGACCATCAATTGATGGGTTTAGATTGTATTTCATTCCATCCCAGCAGTTAGAAATCGGTAAAACTAAGATATACATCAGAAATTACTTAAAATGTCCCGAAACGACTCAAATCGGAAGCGGGGGCCAAACGAACCACTTTTAGGGGGACCCGATGTGGGACCCATACTTTTTTGGACCCAGGGGGGAGGATCCCCCGGAATGGCGAGCCCTCACCGGTTTGGTCAGAGGTCTGCGAGGGCCTCTCCGGTTCGCTGAGGCTTAGCCAACCGGAGGGCTAGGATGGGTCGGGCCATCAGGCAGACACCCTTTGGGACCTAGTGTGGCCCACTGGTATATAGTCGCACTAGTAAAACACCCCTTAATATCCCCTCTCTTCACAATCTCACCCAAGCTCTCTTTTTTCTTCAAAACTTCTCATCCCTCTCTCAAATTGCCCTTCCAATCCCTCTTTCCTTCATTGCTTTTCAAGCCTTACATCTCTCCATCGTTCTCAGCCATACCCATCACCCAAACCCTCTCTTTTCCTTGATTTGAGCTCGTACATTCCCCATTTGAGTCTCAAATTCGTGTAAACCTATTAACCCATCCTATTTTGTCCTTTTTCCTCTTTATCCCCTTTCATTTGAGCCTTTACGCTCTCTTTTAAGGCTCAAATCCGTGTAGACCCAAAGATCTCATCCCTTTCTTCCTTTCCTTCCTTTTCTTCACTTTTTCATGGCTTTCTTGGGGTTGTTGTGGCTTTTTTTTTATTTCCTCCATTCTTTCTCTCATGGGGAAGAAAAGAGCCCCTGTGGATGAAGTTGGGCCTAGTCGCCCTGCTCGCTCGAGGAGATCGAGAGGCGCCGCCTTGAGTACTAGCGCTGGTAGGGAGTTACAGACCAAGCAGTGTCTTGATCTCCAGGCTCCCATTGGAAGAGCTTTATTGGCAGAGCTGTCCCATGGTGTTTACGAGGGCCGTAGGGTCCTTTTTGAAGTGCATGTGGATGGGTGGCTCTTTGGAGAATACTTATTGTTCGAGCGCTTGGAAGAGGCCAGGTGGGGTCCACTATTTGAAGGCGAGTCTCGTGCAAATGTGAGCACTGTCCGAGTCTTCCATGCTCGCATTCGAGAGCCTAAGCTAGAGCCTTTGTAGTTCAAGATCCCATTTAGTAGAGATTGGGAGGCCACAATCAACGTTGGTTTAATATCTCGGCTTCTGAATGTGCCACTTGGCGAGGTGCATGTGAGTGAGATGAATCTAAATAATGTACGTGAAAGGGATTGCTGCACCAGGTTTCTATGTGATCGTCTGGTTCAGTGGCAGCCTAACAAGAGCCTCTTAGTGACCAATATATCAGGCGACTTCCGCTTACTTCACCATATCTGTACGTTCAATGTTTACCCCAGGTGGAGCAATCGCAGTGAGTGCACACGTCTAATGGTGGATTTCCTGTACCAAGTGGGGTAGGGAGCAAAGTTATACATGCCTACGTTTGTACTGCGACAGATAGTCCCTATCGCACGTTCAAATAGAAGGACTGAGTTGTTCCCCTTCGGCCGACTCGTATGTAAGATTGCACTTGAGTTCGGCTACAGACTTGGAGCAAAATTTCCAGCGCCAGTCCATTACATCAGCGAGACCACTCTCAATTAGATGAATATCGGGCCACGACAACGGCAGGCTTGACTTGAGGAGAGTGATGGTGAAACAGAAAGTGAAGAAGAAGAGAGTGAAGGAGAAGGCGAGGCTGAAATAGAAGAAGAGGAAGAATGGGAAGAAGAAGAGGAGGCTCATGATATGAGTGAGAGCTCTCCTCTTACGACACCGGAGCAAGGCACTGATCAGGCCGCCAGGGATGCTAGCATAACTCGACTTGAGGAGGGCCAGGCCATCCTATGACAGGATATCATGGATCTTCGGGGTTTCGTGAAGCACAAGTTTAAGAAAGTAACCTCCACTTTGAAGTCGATCCTGTGTTGTTTGTAGGATAAGGGTGCCCCTCCTCCGTCGCCAGATTCTGATGAATAGCCCTTTATATAGTTGTTATTTGTTTGTTTATTGTTTGTTCTTGTGTGTAGCCTTTTTAGGCTTATTAGTTTAGTAGTTTTTTTAGTATCTGAAGCTTAATGTTTGAAGCTTAGTTGTATTGCTCACATTCTTTCTCTGTCGCGATTCATGTAATGTTATACATCATGTATTGTGACAATTTTAATAAATAAAATGCATGTCGTTTCTTGGACTTGTGAAGTGAATGCTGTGTGGATGGACTGTGTGAATGCTTAATCTCACTGGTTGCACCCTTTGTTGTATGTAGGGTATGCCACCCAAGGGCTCGAGGACTTCGGCCCATCTCTCTCTAGGTGAGTTGCTTGACGGGGCCCTTCCCCTGAGCAATAGCCATATGGACCCCCATGCAGGCCCGTCTCGTGCTGATTCTATGCCGAATTCTCAGCCGACTTCTGACCTTGCTGCTGGACTGACTCCTGTGACACCTTTTGTGGTGCCTCCTGTCACACCTTCGGTTCTAGAGAAGAACCGTGCATCTGCGTCGAAGCCTTATGCATCACAGTCCGCTCCGCCTCTTGATAGGTTAGAGCAAATGATGCTATTGATGCAGCAATAGCAGATACAACAGCAGCAGCAGTTCTTGACCTTCATGGCTAGTATCTTTGCTCAGTCGATGGGGGCGGCTCTACCTTCCTCGCCTATACACCCAGCTGGGAACGCTAGTGCTAGCGGCACCTTCGAGCTATTCCAGCACTTGCAGTCTCCTACTTTTACAGGTACTCACAGACTCGAGGAGGATGAGTATTAGATAGACCACATCTCTAAGATGTTGAGACCGCTACATTGTACCAAGGCGAAACAGGTTGAGCTTGCCACCTTCATGTTTGAGAAGGAGGCTAGTTTATGGTGGGATAGCATTCTTCGCACAGTTACGGAGGGTTTTGAGTGGATGTGGGCGGCATTTGAGGCCCACTTTCACGAGAAGTATTTTTCGGTCACTTACCGACACGAGAAGGAAAGTGAGTTCTTGCACCTCCGACAAGGAGGAATGTCAGTGAAAGAGTATGAGAACTGGTTCACGGAGTTGGGTAGGTATGCTCCTTTAATTTTGGGTGATCAACAGTTGCGAATGCGGTATTTTTCTAAGGGTCTGCGGCCCGAGATTCGATCGAAGATGTATTGTGCGAGCATCTCTTCGTATGTGGAGTTAGTGAGCATGTCCCTGCGAGCTGAGCAGGACGGGGATAGGTTGTCCCGTATGCATGCACCTATGCGTCCTAGGCCGCGACCTGATTTTTCGAGTAGACCTTTCCTCGGTAAGAGGCCTCGTATAGATTCACCATCGAGGTTCTTGCCATCTCCTACCCATGTGAGGTGACCTGATGTGTTGTGCAACTACTACAAGAAGCCAGGCCACACTGAGGTGACTTGTTTCTCTAGGATGCGAGATAGTGGTTTCTCGCCACCCCAGAGGATCAACCGTCTGATGCCTCAGGCTATTTCAGCATCACCCCTTCAATCAGCACCAGCTCATCCTTCTTTTCGGCCTCCTGTACCTTGTTTCAGGCTGCCACAACGGTCCATGGTACCTCCACCGCATCGCCCACAACAGGCTCGGGTTCATGCTCTCACAGCTGAGGCGCCCGAGGCAGATTTGGCACCGACATCTTTCAAGGTTCCCACTCATATCCAAGGTACACTTGTCTTCTTGTTGGTGGACACTGGGTCCACTATTTCAATCATCTCTTGCGCTACGGTCAAGCGGCTAGGTTTGGTTATGACTCCTACGTAGGGAGTGAGACTCACGACAGCTATGGGTACTTTTTCTGACATTACATGGACCTATGAGTCTTGCTCAGTAGATTTGGGTAGTAGGATAGTGGTTGTCGATCTGATTGTCGCCCCACTGTGTCACTACGACGTCATATTTGGGATGGATTGGTTCATGAAGATGAGGGCATAGATTGATTGAGAGGCCAAAGTCGTGACAGCCTATGGACCTGAGGGAACGGTCTTTACATTTCCAGTTCAGGTCAGTTGGTCTTATCGTGTTAGTAGCTACGCTTCTTTGTTAGAGAGTTCTGATGATTCGACGTTAGGAGTTATGCCAGTGGTTCGAGTTTTTTCGATGTGTTTGAGTAGATTTCGGGACTTCCTCCTAGGCGCGAGATCGACTTTACTATCGACCTTGTGCCCGGTGCGACACTTATTTCCTTGCTGACGTATCGTATGCCTCCTTGTGAGATGGAGGAATTGAGGAGGCAGATTGATGTCCTGTTAGAGGCAGGTTTTATTTGACTGAGTGTGTCACCTTGGGGAGTGCTTGTATTATTTGTGAAGAAGAAAGATGGTTTCCTGCGATTATGCATTGATTATCGTAGGCTGAATCAGGTGACGATGGAGAACAAGTATCCCTTGTTTAGGATTGATGATCTGTTTGATCAGTTGAAGGGGCCACATTATTTCTCGAAGATAGATTTACAGTCTGGGTATCATCAGTTGCGCGTCAGGGATGAGGACGTGCAGAAGACTACCTTCAAGACTAGCTTTGGTCATTATGAGTTCCTTGTGATGTCGTTCGGACTCACAAATGCTCCGGCCGTATTCATGGATCTGATGAACAGAGTGTTTCAGCCGTTTCTATTCCGATTTGTTATCGTCTTTATCAATGACATTTTGATATACTCCACGAGTCGGGAAGAGCACGAGGAGGACCTGAGAGAGGTATTAAATACTCTCAGAGAGAATCAGCTTTTTGCGCAGTATAAGAAGTGCGATTTCTGGAAGGAAGAAGTTAAATTCCTTGGACATGTAGTGTTTAAGGAAGGTATTGCTGTAGACCTCGCTAAGGTAGCTACAGTTCAAGATTGGAAGCAGCCCGGTTCAGTTACTGAGGTGATGAGTTTTCTGGGTCTGACAGGTTACTATCGACGATTCATTCTAGACTTTTTCAAGATTACCAGACCGTTGCCTCAATTGACATGGAAAACTTAAAGTTTGCTTGGAATGAGAAGGCTAAAGTAACTTTTCAGGAGCTGAAGGACAAGTTGACGTCCGCCCCTGTGTTAGTATTGCCAGAGCAAGGGGTTAAGTATACTATATATACTGACGCCTCTCGTATTGGTCTGGTTTGTGTCCTTATGCAGAAGGACAGGGTGATTGCTTATGCCTCGAGACAGTTGAGGAAACACGAGGAGAATTACCCTATGCACGACCTAGAGTTGACTGCTGTCATTTTTTCATTAAAGCTCTGGAGACATTACCTCTATGGAGAGGAGTTTGAGCTCTTTTGCGACCACAAGAGCCTTAGATATATATTCTCACAGCGAGACTTGAATATGAGGCAGTGCCGATGGATGGAAACCTTGAAGGACTTTAAGTTTGAGGTCTCCTACCATCCGGGCACGACAAACCTTGTGGTAGACGCGTTGAGCCGTAAGAAGACTATAGAGTTTGCGGCTCCGCTTATGATTATAGAATGGGATATGGTGGAGTTTGGGCGAGACTTTGGGCAGAAACTCACGGTAGAGGAACTGTATGAAGTCGTTGCACATGTTCGTGTACAGCCCCTTATAGATGGTAAGATTATCGAGTCTCAAGAAGACGATGAGCTTTTGGTGAAGATGAAAGAGCGGGTTGGTACAGATGAGGACTCAGAGTGGACTATTGGTACGGATGGGGGCTTACGTTATCGAGGCCGCTTATGCATCCCAGACGTTCCTGACTTGAGGTGAGATTTCTCGAGTCAGCCCACAGTTCGAGGCTCGCGATGCATCCGGGTAGCAAGAAAATGTATCAAAATATGAAAAGATCGTACTAGTGGGACAATATGAAGGTCCACATTGCTGAGTTCGTATCCCGTTGTCTCACATATTACCTCTTGGATTGCTTCAACCCATGCCCATAGCTGAATGGAATTGGGACTTCATTTCTATGGATTTTATTTTGGGACTGCCTAAGACGAGGAAGGGACATGACTCTATTTGGGTGATCGTTAATAGGCTGAAAAAATCAGCTCATTTCCTACCGATCAAAGTCACGAATTCTGCAGACGAGTTGGCTAGATTGTATATCAAGGAGATTGTATGTCTGCATGGAGTTCCTTTGGAGATTATGTCAGATCGAGACATGCGATTCACATCTATTTTCAGGACTCGTATCCAGGAAGCGATGGGTGTGAAGTTGACGTTTAGTACTGCGTTCAATCCGCAGACAGACGGGTAGACGGAGCGTGTAAATCAGGTGTTGGAAGATATGTTACGAGCTTATGTGTCGGATTTCAAGGACAGTTAAGATGACTGTCTTCCTTATGCAGAGTTCGCGTATAATAACAGCTTTCAGGCAAGTATCGGCATGACTTCTTATGAAGCACTGTATGGTCTCCCTTGTAGAGCACTACATTGCTAGGCAGAAGTGGGCAAGAAGACTCTAATTGGCCCAGAGTTGGTTTAGGCGACCTCAGAGAAAATTGACATTATTAGACATCGACTGCTATCAGCACAGAGCAGACAGAAGAGCTACACCGATATGAGACGGCGACCGCTTGAATTTGAAGTTAGAGACCATGTATTTCTTAAGGTTTCCCCAATGAAGGGATTTCTTCGGTTTGGTAAGAAAGGGAAGCTCACGCCGAGATTCATTGGCCCATTCCAATACTTGATAGAGTGGGGGCAGTAGCGTATCACCTTGCTTTGCCCACACCACTCGCAGGCATGCATAACGTATTCCATGTGTCCATGTTGAAGAAGTACGTTTCTGATCCTTCGCATATTATCAGATGGGAGCAGGTGCAGTTGAGTGAGGATGCCACTTATGAACTGCGACCGAGTGTATTTTGGATAGAAAGGAGCAAGTATTGCGTAGCAAGGTTATCCCACTTGTGAAGGTACTGTGGACGCATCATAGCGAAGAAGAGGCTACCTAGGAGACTGAAGCTAAAGTCAGGAAGAACTACCCTCAAATCCTCGAGGAGTATGAGAAGGTACGAATTTCGAGGACAAAATTTTTCTTTAAGGGGGGTAGATTGTAACGTCATGAAAAATCCGTACATTGATCCAAGTACCGCCTTGAGTAGAAATCTTTCAAAACCTAATCCTTTAGAAATTTAACGTGAATTAATTAACGCTAAACTAGATTACTTGTGAATTTAGCATTAACCACTTTAAATATGATCAGTAAGACCCAAAACCTATAGAATTGTTAACGCAACCTAAAATCTAGGATCCAACTCTAAGCCCAGTTGCTCTCAGGAGCATTCGAAAACTACATATTGGACCTGGACCACACGTCGAAAGTCCGATAGCGATGAAATTAAACAATTATGACCGCCTAGTTGGACTTGACTATCACCACGAAAATCAAGATCAAACGATGTTCAGAGACGATTTCCTTGAGTCCGGAGTGAAGAGTGTGAGAAAGTGAAGATTTTTATAAAATTAAATATGAATTTAAGTAATCTAAGTTATGTCGCTTGCATGCCTTTTATAAGCATTCTGACCATTAGAATCTGACCCAAATTCACCCTCGAATCAGGGAAGATGACCCATACATGTCAAAGTACTTGTGGCCTTGATCGAGTTTCGATGACCGTTGAACTAAAACTGGTCTACCACGATCTATTTGGAAACCTGATCAGATTGAAAACTTAACTTGCTTAAGATCCAAAATTAGTGAGCTTAAGTCTGACCGCGTTTAGTAAAAGAACCTCCAGAAACGTACCGTTGGATCAGAAACAACCCGATTTGGTTATAACCTAAGTATACCTTGGCCCTAGGGCTATTTCCGTCGATTTTGGGCCTATATAAGGGCCTTAAATCCTCTCTCACATATCCTATACGAATTTTTAACCCTAACTTATATAAGAGAGAGAAAAGAGAGAGAAAGTGAGAGAGAACTTGGTGTTTTATCTTGGGATTTTTTCCAGTTTCTCTACGAGTGAAATCCACCGTGTTTGAATCGTTATTCTGGCGATTCTAATTCTATTTTTGGGTACGTCAATCAAACTCTAACTTGTTATGGAGCTTGGAATAGTCTAAGTGCTATTGTATCTAACCTAATTCATGCCTTAGGTTGCGTATCTGCCGTTGACGAAGACGTATCATCTAAATCATATTCGTTACGCGTTTTCGGTTTAAGGTGTGGTCATATACGCTTATGTTATGGTTTTCAAGACTTTCAATGCTAGTTAATGATTTATTCTTGATATGGATGCTATTACACATGCCAAATGCGCTATTCATTTTGTTTTACGTATATATAATCTACGTTGTAAATAGAATATTTCATGTATATGTTAAAATGCTTGTCTGCATATGAAATCTGATGTTGCGATTGTAATGATTACTTGTCGTTAGTACATGATTGTTATGTATGCGACAACTCCTTGGCGAAAGGATTTTCCCTAATATGCAATACGGTTGACATACGTGATGTATGTTGAATAGTATAGTCTAAGTGTTTGTAAAAATGTCTGAATGGGTTAGTATTCAGTAAAGTGTGACTTATAAGGTTATTGAGATAGGAATCTCAATTACCTTGCTTGTGTGCGTGATTTCCTCTATGATTTGTTTAGCCTATTTGATTCATATTAACTGTGTGCATGATTTCCTCCATGTACTGTATTTATGTTTAAGTTATATTTCATAACATGTTTATTTGAAAGTAGAAAATGAATCAAATGTCTATTTTTGAGCTTGTACGTTATTGGGACTGTATTACAGTCCAGGTAGTCGGTAACAACCTTTAAACTAGTCGTTGAGGTTGTTTTCACCACGCAGGATGTGTCGACGAATGCGAGTCATACTTGGGGGGTTCGACAGTGGTTAGACCACATGGAGTGCTTATGCATTCTATGTCGATCAACTCAATGTGTTCTTGTCCTAGTTGAGCTTGTTAAATAACCCGATTGACCGATGTATGTTCACCATGTTTGGACATTACTGTTTGAATCTAAGGTATTGAACTCACTAGTGAAAATTTCGTTAACCTTAGTACCGCGATCCGCTAAGACTCATGAGCCAGACATGGTGGTATCGGACACCATGGTCAAGCTGTCGGCCTACACTGGGGCAACGAGCCTCCCCATAGTGACCAGTGAGCAACCTACACTCGTGTGCCGATTATGGTGGTATGGGACACTATATTCGGGTTGTTGGCCTACATTTAGTGGTGACGAGCCCTCTGTAGTGACCTCGAGTATATCCTAAGACTGCATTTAGGCGACGAGCCTCATTGCAGTATCTAGGATATAACTAGACCTGTATTGATTGGTGACAAGCCCTTTACAGCGATCCAGAACTATACTATCGTATGAGATTGTCTAGGACTGACGACCCTAGAATGGATCATTATTTGAAAATTGATATAAGGGTAGTACCTTAGCTTCCCAATCCTTCTGTATGAAAAGGACTAATAAGAACTTGATAATCATGCTTATAACATTGCACTGCATGTGTCGTTGACGCTGGTGTAGAGCACAGTGGTAGTGATTCATGCCGCGATCGTTAGATGATATCACAAGAGGGAGTTTGTGGTGAGGGCATGCATCATTTCCTCATACCATTCTTGCATTAACAAGAGTATCTAAGATATGTTTGATTGTACTGCTTGATTGAATTGATAACATGTTAACCTTTGTTGTATAGTTCTACTGAGTTAATCACTCACTCCCACATTCTAGGATGGTGCTTAAACACCAACCAGACTCTGACTTAGCTGCAGGTGATGGTGATGCCTGCGATGCAGAGCCAGTGTTCGATGACGACGAGGAGGCATTCTCGTTCATATAGTTCTCAGGCGAGTTCATGTGAGCCATGTCCTGATTGACGGGGATTCAGGGCTATGATGCAGTGATTTGTCACATTTTGTTATATGTATTTTGAAACACGACTTGTAATTATGACCTGGTAGAGCATACATACCTTGGGGACTTATGTTGGTTTATACATGTATTTCAGTCTTCCGTTTGCTTTTTCAGACTGTCCCTGAACTATGTGTGCTGACTTAGCTTAATCTACCTCATGTCTTATGCACTAATATAGACAACATACATCCATCCATAAATATGTTGCATAAGTGACATTTTGGAACTCGGAGCTGAGTTATGCTCGACCCCCAATTTTCAGGGCATTATATAATCAAAGCAATAAAAACATCCCATCACGTTACAAACTTCACCTCTTAGCCCTACCTAAGAGGTTTAGCCAACCATAGACATGATTAAACTAGAATCTCCTAATAAAAGCTTACAAACAACTAAGAAAAGGAAAAAAAAACTCTTGGCAATGGCTTCTTCACACTTGTGCTCTACTCCTTAAATCCTATATGATGCTTAAGGATCCCCTAGGGACCCTTATTTATAGTTTCAGGCCTTAGACTTTCTGGAATGTCCTGAAAAAATTCATACTAAGACCCGATTACCACCTTAGGTAGAAATTACTAAGGACTAAATCCTTTAGAAATTAAACGATAATTAATTAGTGCTAAACTAGATTACTCGTGAAATTAGCACCAATCACTTTAAATACGATCTGCAAGATCTAAAACTTGTAGAATTATTAACGCTACATTACCCTAAAATCTAGGATCAATCTCTAAACCCGGTTGCTCTCGGGAGGACATTGAAACTTCCTATCGGACCTGGACCGCACGTCGAAAGTCCAATAGCTACGAAACTACACAATTATGACCGCCTAGTTGGACTTGACAATCACCTCGAAAATCAAGTCCAGACGATGTCCTGGAACTATTTACTTGAGTCCGGAGTGAAGTGTGTGAGAAATGTAAATATTTTTAGAAAATAAATCTGAATTTAAGTAATCTGAGTCGTTTCGCTTGTGGGCCAACTATAAGCATTCAGACTGTCAGAATCTAACCCAAATACACCCTTGGATCAGGGAAAATGTCCCACACATGCCAATGTACTTGTGGCCCTGATAGATGCCGGTAATCGTTGAACTGAAACTGGTCCTCCATGGTCGATCTGTAAACCCGATCGGACTGAAAACTTAGCTTCACCAAGATCCAACGTCAGGGAGCTTAAGTTCAACCGCATTCAGCAAAGAGACCTCTAGAAATGCTCCATTGGATCGGAACAGACACGATTTGTCTATAACCTAAGTATACCTTGGCCCTAGCGCTATTCTTATCAGTTCTGGGCCTATATAAGGGTCTCAAACCCCCTCTCACATATTCCATACGAATTTTAAAACCCTAGCAAAGAAAGGAGAAGAAAAGGAAAGGAAAGAGAAAGAAAGAGAGAGAGTGAGTTGGAGATTCATCCTGGGGTTCTTCCTAGCTACACTACGTGCCAAATCCGTCCATTCGTATCGCTATACGGGCGATCCTGATTCCATACTTGGGTAAGAAAACCAAACCCAACCTATTTTAGGGCTTTGTATAGTCTAAGTGATGGAATAACTAACCTACTTCATGCTCTAAGTTGCTAATCCGCCGTTGATGAAACCTAAACGTCTAAAACAAAGCCGTTACGCATTTACAGGCTTAAAGTGCGGACTATATACGTATAGGTTATGGTTTTCAAGGCTTTCAATGTCGGTTAATGGTTTATTACTAACATGGATGCTATTTCACATGCCAAATGCGATATTTGTTCCGTGTTACAAATAGATATGAACTATGTAGTATATAGGAAAATTCACGTGTTTGTTGAAATGTTTGTATGCATTTAGAATCTGAATTTTTGATTGTCATGATTAACTGTCATAGGTACATGATTGTTATGTATGCGACAACTCCTTGGCAAGAGGATTTTTCCTAATACATAATATATCCAACATACATGATGTATGTTGGAAGGTGTAGTCTAAGTATTTGTAAAAATGTCTGAATGAGTTAGTAATTAGTAAAGTGTGATTTATAAGGAAGTTGAGATATGAATCCCAACTACTTTAATGTGTGTATGATTTCCTCCATGTACTGTATAGCCTGTTTATTCATGTTTAACCATGTGTATAATTTCCTCCATGTATTATATAATCATGTTTTAGTTATATTCCATAACATGCTCACATGATGGCAGGATTTGACTTAAGTATTCATTTCTGCTTGATTATCTCATATGCTTGTTTGTTGTGATTGCATGTGGTTGGGAATATATTACAGTCCAGGCAA
The DNA here is from genome assembly GCA_037074715.1 of Magnolia kwangsiensis. Classification (NCBI taxonomy): domain Eukaryota; kingdom Viridiplantae; phylum Streptophyta; class Magnoliopsida; order Magnoliales; family Magnoliaceae; genus Magnolia; species Magnolia kwangsiensis. Next base: position 81,369,208 of record CM073578.1, read on the forward strand.
TCGGTAATAGGCCTTGCTTTGTTGATTGAAGTTGTTTCACCATGCAGATGTGTTCGATGAATCCGAGCCGTGCTTGGGCTGTCGGAAGTAGTTAGGCCACATGGAGTGCTTATGCACTTCATGTCGATCAACTCAACATGCGCTCGTCCTAGTCGATCTCGTCAATTAACCCGATTGACCCGATATATGTTCACCATGTTTGGACACTACTGCTTGAATCTAAGGTACCAAACTCACCAGTGAAACCCTGTTAACCTTGGTACCTCGATCCGCTAAGACTCATGAGTCGGACATGATGGTATGGGACACCGTGGTCGAGCTGTAGGCTTACGCTGGGACAACGAGCCTCCCCGTAGTGACCAGTGAGCAACCTAGCTCGTGAGCCGAATTTGGTTGTATGGGATACTGTATTCGTGCAGTTGGCCTACACTGATTGGTGACGAGCCCTTTATAGTGACCTCAAGCATACCTTGAAACTGCATTTAGGCGACAAGCCTTTTTGTAGTAACTAGGGTATAACTAGGCCTGCATTGATTAGGCGATGAGCCCGTAGCAGCGACCTAGAACCATAACATTATATGAGATTTGCTAGGATTGACGACCCTAGAATGGATTATTGTTTGGGAAATGATATAAGGGAGGTACCTTAGCTTCATAATCCTGCTGTATGAAAAGGACTAATATGAACTTGGTAATCACATTCATGCACCGTATTGCATGTACTTTGGCGAGGAAGAGCACTTTCGGTGGTTGTCATGCGCGCCGTAAGATGAAGACGCTGAGAGAGTGCAGGCGTGGGCATATATCATTACTACATCTCATTCTTGCATTAATCGGAGTATTTAGGACTTATTTATTGTACTACTTTATCATTACTACTTGACTGAATTGAAAACATGTTAACCTTTGTTGTATAGCTCCACTGAGTTGATCACTCACTCCCACGTTCTGGGACGATGTTAAACACCAACCAGACTCTGTCTTAGTTGTAGATGATGATGCGACCCATGAGGCAGAGCCGAAGTTCGAGGATGATGAGGAGGCGTTCTCCTACATGTAATATTCAGGCGGGTTCATGTGAACCGTGTCCTGATTAACAGGGATTTAGGGCTATGTTTGTAGTGGGCTATCACATGATTTTTGACATTTTGTATTTTGACACAAAACTTGTAATTGTCGACCTGACAGCGCATACATACTTTAGGGACTTATACTGGTTTACATATTCATTTTAGTCTTCCCCTTGCATATTACAACTGTCCCTGAATTATGTCTTGCTGATTTAGCTTAATCTAATTCATGTTTTATGTACTAATACATACAACATTCATCTATCATTAAAAATATTGCATAAGTGATGTTTTGGAACTCGGGAGCTGAGTTATGCTCGACCCCTGATTTTCAGGGCATTACAAGTTAGTATCATAGCATGATTTGGATTAAATTGGACCTGGTTTATGGTTACACAATGTCCGTTGACGCAAATTTGACATAGGAGGGTGCGAGAAAAATTTAGAAATAAGTTTAGGTTTTCTAGTTTTGCCAATTGGCGAAAGTTACCAAAAATGATCGTCGAGATCGGGTCCGTACATATCTGTGATCAAGCGAAACGATCCCAACCCACTTCTAGACCATCAATTAATGGGTTTAGATCATGTTTTATCCCATCCCAGCTGTTTAAAATTGATAAACTTGTATATACATAAGAAATTACCCGAAATGACCCGAAACGACTCGAAACCGAGTAGGGGGCCAATTGGGGCACTTCCAGGGGGACCCAGAGTGAGACCCACACTTTTTTGGGACCTAAGGGGGGGGGGGGGGGGGGGGGAGAGGACATCACCCCACCGGTGAGTCCTCGCTGGGACCTCCAGAGACCGGCGAGGGCCTCTCCGGTTTGGCGAGGCCTCGCCGCCTAGCGGGCCGGCTAGGGCCGATAACTCTATGGCCTTGTGTGGTCCACTGATGCATGTTGGATCGGTTTTAAACCCTCCCACAGCAGCACCCCTTCACAATTTACCCCTCCAAGCTCTCCTTTCCTTAAGAAAATTTCAGATTTTCACAAAATTACCCCTCCAAGGGCTTCCTTTTTTCATTTTCGTGCACCCCTCACACTATCCATTTCAAATCCCTCCATTGCTGATTTCTCCTTTCTTTTCCTTCCATTTGAGCACTCAAATCCCACTTTGAGTCTCAAATTCGTGGAAACCCCATAAACTTTCCCATTTCCCTCTTATCTTTCCTTTTCCATGGCCTTGTTCGAGCTAGTTATGGTCATATTCGTGCTTTCCACCGTTCTTTCTTTCATGAAAAAGAAAAGAGCTTCCGTGGATGAAGCCGAGCCTAGTCGCCCCACTTGTTCAAGGAGGCAGAGAGGTGCCAACGCGAGTACAAGCACCAATTGGGAGTTGCAGACCAAGCGGGATCTAAAAAGTTTCTAAAAATAAAAATAGAAAGTAAACTAGTTTCTAAAAATGAAAAGGAAAGTTTCTAAAAAATAGAAAAAGGAAAGTTTTTAAAAACTGATTAGGAAAGTTCTAAACCTATAATTAGAAAGTAAGTTAATTTCTAAAATAAAACAGAAAAAACCCTAATCCTAAAAATAGAAAATAGAAAAACCCTTATCTTAAACTAATTCCAAAGCTAACTAATCTTAGAAAAATGCAACCGTTAGTTCCCGGCAATGGCGCCAAAAACTTATTTACAACCCCAAGTGTAGGGCAACGATGTAGTAATAATCTCGGTGAGACTGAGGTCGAATCCACAGGGACTAATCTCGTGTGTTTTCTGAAAGTAACTAGAAGAAGAACTAGAAAATGATGAAAACCTAAATTTAAAAATATAAAGAGTAATTGTGAGAGATTTAAGGAAAAATCTTAAAAAATTCAAAGGTAGGAAACTAGGGTTTCCAAGGATCCACTTGTAGAGATTAAGGACATCTATGCTTGATTCAAGTCACACGATAGGAATCAGAGTCTCATCCTATCCAATTAGAAGATATCTTAGTAAAATCAAATCTGAACTTCCTTTGACCTAGTTCTCAATGGATGAGAGGTGCGAGAACTGGAAGTGATTCCATCACAAATCCATGCCCATGAAACAAGGAAAACAACAGGATTTACCAATCCCATAACCAATTTGGGAGAATCATGAAAGTTAGGGAGGATTCCATCACCTAACCATGCCCAAGGGGTAATGGTGAACAACAAGATTTCCTAATTTCACAATCTCAAAATATGAAAAGAACATACTCAAAGCTATCACAGATCTATTGTAATTTGAGTCACAACAAACCATTAAAAACTGAAAGTATTCCTTATAATCAAACTAGAATCAAAGATAGTTCAATATAAACACGAATTAAAGCAATAGAAACATCCCATCATGCTATAAGCTTCACCTCTTAGCCCTACCTAAGAGGTTTAGCTAACTATAGACATGATTGAACTAGAATCTCTTAATAAAAGCATAAAAACAACTAAGAAAAGAAAAGAAAAACTTTTGGCGAAGGCTTCTACACGCACGTACTCCACTCCTCAAACCTTAGATAATGCTTAGGGATTCCCCAAGGACCTCTACATATAGTTTTAGGCCGTAGACTTTTGCACCGAGTGAAAAATTTCAGAAACAGCCTCAAATTGTGTAACGCTCAACTGGTTGTGGGACGTCCTCGAACGGTTGAGGGTCTCCTTCGATTGGTCGAGCAATATGACGATTTAGAAGTTTTATGCACTGGAGTTCGAGTCAAGCACCTTCGATCGGTCAAGTCGAGGCTAGGACTAGTCGAGCGTATGCAGGATTGGTCGAGTCGGAGCTAGGGCTGGTCGAGGGTTACTCAAATTCACTTCAAAACTTCAATTTTCTTTATTCTTGACTTAATTTTCTTGGATCTTTGGTGTGTGCATTCTTCATTCTTGGTTTCATCAGATTTAATCTTGGCTTTGGTGATTTTTGAGCGTTAAAATCAGGCTTTTAGCATCCTTTTCAATCCAAGCTCTTGAATTCACCTTACAACTCAAATATGATTAAAATAGAACATTAAGCATTATTATGTTCATAAAACCAAGTAATAGATGGGGTCTAATATGCAATATTTGACCCTCAATACCAAACGTGAAATTCAATGACTTTAACATGAAATTTAAAGAGCCTAATGTGAAATTCAACGAGGCTAACATGAAATTCAACAAGCTGAACATGAAAATTAACGAGCCTAACATGAAATTCAACTAGCTTAACATGAAATTCAATGAGCCTAACATGAAATTCACCAAGTCGAACATGAAATTCACAATATTAACATATTCTATAATGATTAACTACATGGGTTTAAAGTTTTCAAGTTTGAGTTGAGTGTTCACAACCCCAAGTTTAAGGTCGTGATGTAATAATAATCTCAGTAAGACCAAGGTTAAATCCATAGGGACTGAACTAACCTTGTACATATTCTGAAAGTAATTAGAACTAGAACTAAAAGTAGATCTAATCTAAATCAGGAAAAATTAAGAGAATAATTTGAATTATGTAACTAAAACTTAAAAAATTCAATGGTGGGAAACTAGGGTTTCCAAGGATCCACTTGTAGCAATCAGGGAGATCTATGCTTGATTCATGAATACAATTGGATTTAGAGTTCCATCTTCATCCAGTTGGAAGATATATCATTAAAAACTAAATCTGAACTTCCTTTGATCTAATTTTCAAGAGATGAGAGGTATGAGAATTAAAATTGATTCAATCACAAAACCATGCCCATGAGAAAAGAAAACAATAGAATTTAAGAAATCCACAATCAATCTGAAAGAGTTATGAACGTTAGGAAGGATTCCATCATCCAACCATGTTCATGAGATGATGGTGAACAACAGGGTTCCTAATTTCATAATCACAATAATGAAAAGAGCAAGCTAGGCGTCCATGCTCTCTCTCTCTCTCTCTCGTGCTCCACATTTTCATGTCCCAAGATGATGATTTTCATACTCTCTCTCTTCTCTCCTTTTTATAAATAGTAAGTGCAGTGCTGGAAGTTGGTGGAGAGCTCCTTACGCAGCTCTTTACGCAATGTACGCAGTGATACGAGGAAACAACCACGTTTGAATGGTGTTTGGATTTGTAAAGTGTGCCAAGTAACGTCCAAAGAGTTGAAAAATTCAGTTGAGAGTGACTTCTTTTTACATTGAAGTTTGTGATAATCTGTCTAAGGATTCCATCATCTCTGGAAGTGGATAGATGCATACTCTCTTACTCTTGCCCTACATAGACAAATTGAGGATCAATAGGTGAAGTATTGATGTGAAGACTTTGTATATTGAAGCTACTCAGTAGAGGCATTGAATCGTCTGAAGTGTATAGCTTAAATGGTGACCTCAACTGGGTGGTTTCAAATTTCAGAGTCATATCGAACAACTCGTCCCTCTCCCAAATCATATCATCATTCAATTTAGGGGAGTGGTCTAAACATCTCACAAGAGTTAGAAGGGTCAGTCGTAAGGGGCTCATCCTCCACATTTAAATTAGCCATGTTAGATAGGTGGAGTAGATCACTTTGGTCGACAACCTCCTGAGCCTCTTGAACCTATACTTGGGCTAATCTTGAGATCAATTCTAGTGAAATTTGGGCTGAACATTCATGATCATCATCCCAATATGCATCATCTTCTAATTCAGTGCAGTACACACTTGGGATGGGATTGCTTTCCTCACATTCTGTTTCTAAATTGGGTTAAGGTTTGAATAAACTAACCTCTACCTCATCATTGAAATCATATGTATCATGTGATTGAAGTGTGTCACTATTATTATATTTGAAAACCAACATGTCTCTTGATTATTTTTTTGGACTGTTATCGAGATCGACTCTTCAAAAAATTGAACCATATGCTCATTAACATAATCCAACTCTTCATTTTAAATTCCAGAGTTCTTCAAAAGTGAGTTGGGATCACTTTCCTTGCATTGTATTTCTGGACTGGGTTGAGGTTAGAGTAAACGAGCCTCCATTAGCTTATCGAGGCGTGTTGCAAGCGCTCCTAATGTACCTTCCTCAAATTATGTTTCTGGATTGAGTTGAGGCTGGGCTACACTAACCTTCATTAACTTATTGAGGCATGATACAAGCTCTTCTAATAATTTTCTTATTTATGTAGAAGATTCTATGTCACTCTGAAGTGACTTCTCTTGGATCGATTGTAAGACTCGACCCGAGTTCATGGTGTGCATGTGTATGTGTACGTATGTATTTTATTTCTCTCAGTCCCATGGTCCTAGTGGACGAATCCCGACGACCCATGACCCTCGGATAGTGTTTGCGATCATCTTTAAGTCTGATCATGTAGAACCAATACGAATCGAGCAGAAACTTATGCCATCTTGTTGGTATCATAATTGTGATTCCAATGACGCGTCTTGTGAATCCATCCGACGTGTAGATCATAAGTTATGTGCATTTCATTTTTTAGCCCTTGATCATGGTCATGTGACCCACCTAGGGATGGTGTGCATGGGTTTCTAGGTTGGTCCCATCTTTTGGCACCAATTTCCAACACACACCACACAAACACTACCTAAAACCCTATTCCTACACCACCTATCTCTAAAACACCAACTAAAGACCTAGAAAGCCTACTAACCCTACAACATTATTTCTAACTCCCTATTTCAGTCAAGACCTGTCTCTACCCAAGGTAAGAAAGAAATGATTGCTAGGCTTAAAACCTCCCTCTCTCTTCTCTCCCTCTCATTTCCTCCCTTTCTCATTCCCATTTCCTCCTTAGCAAGAGAGGATGGGACATCCCCACCTAGCTATCCCATTCCAGCCCCTTTTACCTCAAATTCCTCTCAATCCAACCATCCATACCCCATCTCACCCATTAATACATCATCCTTGGAGCACTAGAAGCTAGGTGATACAAGTTTGGAAGAGATCTAATGTGGGTGTACTTCTAGGTTGTAGGATTTTCAATTCCATGTTCTAGATCTATTATTTCTTTCATATGGGAAGTGTAGGACCCACCATTCCATGGTGAAGATCCTACACCACCCCATAGATGTGGCCAAATAGCCTATTTCATGCATACATATCCCTTGCATGGGGTTTTCCCCTTATGGGCCCCATAATGGAGGACTCCTTGGATTTCATTGCATGATAGGTCATCTAGACCTTAGAATAATGGTTGGGATAGCATCCCAACCATTTATCTTGATTCTAAGATATGTATGTGGTTGATCTATGTTGTAACATGTGAATTAATGAAATGCGTGGTGTGATTGATGAAGGGGAGGGCCTCAATGTGGAGGAGCCCCTCCTCTTGTGGTTGATCCTTTATTTTCTTTGATATTAGTATTCTGATCATGTATGTGTGGCTCACCTTCTGGACCAATAAAAAAATTCACACCATCCATGGAGGTTGGACGCCCATGGTAGTCTATCCTTAGACATGTGGCCCTAAAATCCACCTAAATGAGGAACATGCAAGAGGTTCTTGATGATGGGGAATGCTTGGATATTTTTGAGGCCCACTGGGGTGGTCCACAATATAATTTTCTGGGGTTAAATCCCATTGTAAATGATATCTATATTAATTCCTTGCAATTACATGTTGCTGTCCAGAACTGTCTGGAGAGATTTTTGGGCCAACTTAAGGCCATAATTTGGGGCTTTTTTTGGGGAGTTTTGTACTAAGTATTATATGATTTTTGAATTTGTATGTCCTACCTTTGAGCATGCATAATTTCATCCTCAACTAACCTCATTTGGGTCCCCAAAAGAATGGGCCAATATGGGTACCTTGTTGGATTTTCTGTTGTAATTCCAACAACATTGCAGTCTGGAAACTTGAAAATATAAAATAATTTTTGAATAGGTGGGTCACTTTGTTGGACCCCACCTTATACTATACATATGTAGAGATGTTGAAATCAAAATTTCCTAAATTTTGGAGACCCTAGGCCCATCCCTTTCGGGTTCTCAATTAGGGTCTGTCCAAAATTCTGTACTTAGCAGATTTTCTAGACACCTTGCATTACTTAATTTAATTAAAATATTTTTGATTATCCAAAAATCCTAAAATTTTTTAGAGGTATTTACCACCCATGATAGGACCTACCTGCTGAGTTTCAGGGTCAAAGGACCCCTGTAGCGATCATGGTACGGGATAGACCAGCCCATCAGGCTGGGACACCCATGCTGTGGTGTCTAGCATTGGTTGGCCGTCCACCCCATCTCGTGGGCCCACCTTGATGCATTTTTTTCACCCACCATCCATTTAATTGTGGTCCATGTGGGACACAGCCTTCTCCCATAGTGACATCCATTTTTGGGACCCATTTGGATGTGTTTTGGGCCAATTGCCCAGGCCCATAGCACTTTTCACCCTTGGGACGCCCAGGCCCATTGAACCACTGCTGGACTTTCAGTCCAGCAGCATGACCCCCCTTATTTAAATGTGAAATTCAGTCCTTCCCTCTGGTGGTACCCACAGAGATATATGTGGGTCATCAAGGAACTCACACTTAACCCTTTATGAATATTGTTGGGCTCCAACAGGCCCAGAATATGGGTGGGGTGGAATTTCAGCAAAAGGCCCAAACTTACTACCCATAAGTGCCTGTTTTGGGACACATGGATCACTAGATTTAAGGTTGTTTATAAAAATATCTTGCCCCATTTTCTATCATGCCTTGGGCTTAATTAATGTGCATTTAAGGCTCACCCCAGTTGGCCTTAGTTGGATTAATGTATATTTTTAATTGTAGGATTCTATAGGTCCAATTGGGCTAGAACTTTCGAGATAGGCCCATTGGACCTTTGGGCTTATATTTACTATATTATTGTGATGGGTTTATGGGTTAACATACACTAATAGTTGGGCCCTTGGTTGCCCACTAAGTTAACCACATACTTGGGCCAAGATGTGAGGGCCAATTCACTTGTTTTAAATATGAGAATTTGCCCATATGGTTGGAATACGGGGCTACCCATTAGGCCCACCACAATATGTGTATTTCTAACCTTTTTGGTTGGGCCCAAAACTTACTTAGGGGTCCATAATGTTGCCTATTAGTTGGGCTATGTATATTGCCAACTAGGCCCACGGATTATTATAAGCCTTGGGCCTTGATTTGCTCGAGTAGTAGCGGGCTACCTTTTGGGACCCAGTTGAGGTTGGATGTCCTCCTTAGTAGCCCTAAGGTAGGACCATAGGGTGGTTATAGGTGGTTGAAGACCCACCTGGACCCTTGTTAGGACCGCTTCTTTCCTTAGGCTTATATGGCCTGTCTTAGCTTATACGCTACCCCAAAGTGTTGGGCCCCCACTAAAGGATAATCCCAAGGTAAATTGTCTAAGTACCAAGACTTGTTTCCCCTTCTTAAGAAGGAGGAGTATACATGTTGAGTCTTCATCACTATATGGTGCATCCTCATGACCCATTTGCATCATAGTGTGATTGGACTGCATTTGTGCATGGTCATAGAGATGATATGGCAAAGGGATGGAGTTTCCCTCTTATGTACATCCAGTGCTTGGAGCTGGTGCATGATATGTATGCGTGACTCATGCATTGGCATCACATTTCATGTTAGTATCTACCTTGCTTCATTAGGGCTTTGCCTCCACAAGGACATTTGTGGATGACCGTATTTGAGGACATCAGAAATATATTATCTTGAGCATTTGGGGTACGTTGGATATCCCTAGGTGAAAGCCCTTAAACCTTCAAGGTACCTAAAAAATGCCTCAACGCCATGATCAAGTGGAAACCATGAGCGCTCGAGTGCCTTACACCGATAGGATGAAATAGCGAGGAAGACCGCTTTAGTTGAAGTAAGAATATGCCAATATGTCCTAGAGGGGGATAAATAGTATTTTAAAAAAAAGAGTTAATACAATGTATTTAAAAATTCTGTTACACTAATCCTATAAATATGCAATTATCAAGATTATTCAAATGTAACTCTACTGGCTTCCAAGCCTGGTAGAGGTTCTAATCACAAACTATTCAAGAGACAACAATATATAACTTAGTTTATGATGGATATGACTGTGTATGTGTGTGAGGTGTGATCAGGAATATAGATATGAATGCATTGACATAAATCACACATACAGAAGAATAGTAATCACAAACACAGACATTTTTATAGTGGTTCGACTACTTGTCTACTCCACTCCTGATAACTGCACTCAACTTTCGAGTGTATCGAATTTCACTAAGGAGGTTTCACAGCGGTTCACCTCTAACCTAAGGTTTTAAATCAGGTTCACCTCCAACCTTTACAACCTACACTGAGGCTGATTGTTTATGCTCTCACAAGTAAGGGTCAACACATCGCACCCACTTTTAGGCTCACTGGCAAAGAATCTTCTAAAAGACCCTAACGGAGGTTTTACGCGGTTTACCTCTAACCTGAGTTTTCATAGCGGTTCACCTCAAACGTAAGGTTTTCACTGGTTTACCTTCAACCAGATGTTTATGGTCTCTATAGAGCAAAGGTCCATACAACGCACCCACCACATACACTCCCACCGGAGGCCTCCTTGAGGACTTCAAAGGGTGAGAAATACCTTAGACCCAATCCTACAAAGGAATGATCAAAGGGTCCTCTAGATTCCATATACTTACAAATAAGTGGATGAGTCCCATTCAGTACGTTGACGAAGATTTCCTCATTGTTGATGAAGAATCTTCTGCTCCCTTGATTCGCAACACAAATGATGTACCAATATATGGCGACGGGTTAGGTCAAGGTTATAATGGAATCCCACTCTCTAAATGTTTTCCTATTAGGAAGTTAGAGCGATTCCGATCATTTATGCATTCAAGGCATCCCAGCTTAATGATTTTCCATTAAGGTAGTAGCTGAAGGATCCTTGAATGCGAAAGTTCATTCCTCAATCCACTCTATTGAATATCAATGATGAGGGTGGATTGGAGGATGAACTCCCTTGAGAGAAAGGGCTTTGGTTGAATGATCTAAGGTTACACACTCAAAAGCACTCTTTTCTTTCTCTGTCAGTAACTAAAGCTAAGCTCCCTTTATGTAGGCAAAAGGTTACAACGGATATAAAATGGTGACATTTATGAAAGAGTTCGATATCATCAAGCGGGGTCGATATCATCGAGCGTATACTCTCGATTGTATTGATGGTCTGCTGATGACACAAACTCAATGCCATCTACTATTAGAAAACCTCTTACCAGCTGGTCGAAGGAATCAAGACTCGTGTTGATGTCATTGGTTTCAAACTCTGATCGTATCGATGCAAGTTTTGAATCCTCAACATTTAAAAATGAGAGAGACTTGTTTTGAAAATTTTCAGGTCATCAGATATGATCAGGGGATACTCAATCTCATCGGAATTTGAATACCGATGATATCGAAGGTCGTGTTGATGTATCGATAAATCTAAAGATTTTATCAGTGAGCTTGCTGGACAGTTTATGTCCATTCTTGATGCAATCTATTCGGCCTCGATACCATTGATATTTGAATATCGATTCTATCGAGTGACCCCCGATCTAAATTAAAAAACCACCTGAAAAATGTTGCTAGAGAATTTCATGCCCATGACCGATATCATCGAGAGACTGTCGATATGATCGAGATTTGAACTCCGATGGTATCGATGATGGCTTCGATATATCGAAGTATATATTATATTCTTAAGAAAAAATAGGGGCACCAGAGATTTTCCTGTCAATATTATCGAGTCACCTCCGATTGACTCGAGATTCAAATATCAATGATATGGATAAGTATATCGATACATCGATAATTCTTTCTAGATATGTATGTGGTTGCTGGACACTTTTGTCCTCATTTCAATAAGATCGATTGGTTACCGAGGACATCTACAGAGCAAGTCAATCATATCGAGACATATATCGATACAATCGACAAAGTAAGAAAACTTAGAGATTTTCTGATTTTTGAAAAAGTTTTCTCACTAAAAACCCTATAATGTCTAACTTATTTTTAAGGGTTTTATTCACCTGGTGTTTTAGGACATGAGATGTGAGGCTTTAATTTACCTATGGCGAGCTTCCACACATCCGGTTGAGGCAGACACTTGAATTGATCTTCCTATACAGCTCTGTAGTCTGACCGACTCAACACTCACGCTAATTGACCAACCGGGGCACTATCAAGGGTACTTTCAATCTCCCCCTTCGTCAATTACGTGATAAAATATCCAAAACACCCTAGGAAAATATCTAGACAGACATGTCCTAAATTATGTGTACATGCATTTTACACAATTTTACAAATCTAGTGAACCATGTACACAACCCAATATCTGCTCCCCCTTTCTTCAAAAACTCCCCCTTTCTTAGTGCAGCTCCTTGCCCTAACACCTGTAACATCATTCAAGCAGATATACAATTTTTCATTCGGGGTGTTTGAAAATTTCTCCCCCGTTTTGTCAATCATTGACAAAGATATAACAGTTGATATTGACTGAAGTTTAAAGACATGTGGGAGAACCACTCAGACATAGATGTATAGAGATAAAATCATTGTAGGCATACATCAATTGCAGACAATATGGATGCATATTAAAGAAAATAATGCAATTATAACATAGATAGAATATTTGTAAAATCACAGGCACTCCATATGTCAGAAACTCCATCGACCAGGGGATCTCATATATTAGAATGATAGAAAATTTGAGAATCACATTCAGCCATATTTAACAAAATCTCCATTACTCATATTTCCCCAGACAGCAGTAGACTTCCAGTCATCCTAACAGAATTACTAAACCCATCGATGGGTACCAAAAACTCAAGAAAAAAATGGAAAACAAAAGGATGTCATTTGAGGATTTTTTAGAAAGTGATTACAATATCCTCACATTCTTTGCTAACATTGCCACTTTCTAAAGTATACAAGATCCACCAGTCATTAGTAATTCCAAAATCTGTTACACAGAGGGTTGGAGAGCTTCTAGTTTGTCTTCTATCCCTGACAATCGTTGTTCACAGTTATTGATCCATTCATCAATTCCAGCTAGGCTGTTCAGTAGGTGACCTCTAGTACATGACGCCGACGATTTGTGACTGATGTAGGACTACAGAGGGGTATCCGATTAGATCCCCAAGGTGTTTCTTCATTTCGCTGCTTGCAGCTCACACTAACAGATGGAGGACTTTTTATGTGAGAAGAGACGGAGACATACACCTATTGAACTGTATCATGGTCGAACCACACTTTAGGATATACTTTGTCTGATGTTATCGGCAGTCCTACATAGTGTGCTAGTTTGCAGATGAGGGACGAAAATGGAAGAATTTCAAGATAGTCCATTCTAACTACCTTAATCAGTTATTCTAGGATAAGAGTTGACAAACATATAAGAACCTTTTGATATACATCATACAGGACATTGAGTGCAAAGGGGCTTAGACCGATGTCATTTGCATCACATGGGTAGACATTTGTACTGAAAATACTGTGGAGGATTTTGAACAAGGTTCCTAGATGTTTTTCAGGAAGGACATTGTTAACATATCTTGGAATTGTTGCACCTTGGCATAGTGCTCTAGTGATCTCCCCCACCTGCTTAATTCATTGAAACTTCTTCCAGTGACTGAGATTCAAGTCATGCTAATGTCCAGAAGATGACCAAGAACCATTGGTGTAATTGTTTTTAAATGTTGCATAAGTTCGAGACGAATATATGGTGGATAATCCCGAACCACGTGGCAACAATTGAAAAATTGTTGAATCATGTCAAATTGGTAAGGGCCACCCAAATTAAGCACAATCTGTCATCCAATAGTTTATAACAGGAGATCTACCCCATAGGGCTCAATAGCTCTGTTAAGAACAATATGATCAACGATCATAATTTGTTCCCAATTGGATTGGCTCTGAGGTGATCTATCATCTTTCTTTTTCTTAGCTTTTGAGGATAAGGAGTCCTTACCTTTCCTTTTAACCATCTTTATTGCTCTATTTGATGTTTGGGAGTTGGCAAGATAATGAGGAAAATCAGAGGGAAAGAAGCTGAGTGAATCTCTTCCTTGTTGTCGGTTGGCTTTTATAACAGGTTTATCGATCTCATCGATATGGTGCCGATGATATCGAACATTCACTCATAAATGATTTAAAGACCATGTTAATGACTGTTAGGAAGAGCCCATAGTAACTAGAGAGTTCCAACGGACACGACCTTACCTTGCTGATCAGATCGATATTATCGAGTTTTGAATTCCGATGATATTAATATGGTCTAGATTTCATCGAGCATGTTATCGATATCATTCTCGATCATATGGCTTTTCATATTTCAAAGCGTCGTCGATTATATCGACCCTTGATCGATTAATCAAAAATGATATATCGAGATGTATTGAAGGTGAATGATTTCACATTTTCAGTACTCAGACAACCCTTCAAGTATAATTTTAGTATTTCTGTGAATCAATAGTATATTATGAAAAATTATGTACAATCACTGTACACAACAAAATTATAAAAAAAATTTGAGGTCAGGAGCCTCAGATATATTGTAACATCCCAAAAATCGGGGGGTCGAGCAAAAACCCAACTCCCGAGTTCCAAAATGTTATTTATGCAACATAGATATGTATGATTGAATGTTGTCTGTGATAATGTATTAAACATGAGTGAGATTAATCCAGAACAGCATATCATACTCCAGAGACGTTAAATTTACCAGCGGAAGTCTGTGATAGTATGTATAACATATATAAACTGTTGTGTGTCTCTTAAGTATGAACATGTTACCAGGTTAAACATATACATGTATACCTCAAAATAGAAAGAAAGTATATACATGAGTGCTCTGAAAATATAAAATGACAAGTGTCAAGACATCTAATCAACCTCCCTGTAATCTCGTCGATCAGAATACGCATAAAGGAGGGATCCTCCTCCTCATCATCATCATCAAGTCCGGCCCTGCCTCGCAGGCCGCACCATCATCTGCAATCACAAAAAGTCTGGTGGGTGTCCAGGAACACCGTCCCGTAACGTGGGAGTGAGTAGCTAACTCAGTGGAATAATAGAGCAAGGATTAACATGTTCTCAAATCAATCATGCGATAATAGTAAAGCAGTAAATCAAACAATCCTAAAACTGTTGTTAATGAAATATGACATGACGTGATGTATGCCCTCACCGACGATCTCCCTCATACGGCACCATCTTACGACCGCGGCATGCAATCGACCCTCAAGTGCTCCACATCTTCCAGGCACATGTAATGTCATGGTGATATGATTACCGAGTTATTATTAGACCTGTTCATACAGCAATATTGGGAAACTAAGGTACTTCCCTTTTATCAATCCCAACACAGATCCTATCTAGGGTCGTCACTCCTACTAATCTCATACGATGTATATTTTGTAGGTCGCTGCAAGGGCTGTCAGGGCTGTTGTTCGCACTCGTTGCACCGCTCCCCCATCACCTTATCAATACAGGCCTACTGTACTCTACTGCTACTGAAGGGTCGTCGCCTCCCGTAGACTCAGAATACGCTCGCAGTCACTACAAAGGGCTGCTAGGGCTGTTGCACGCACTCGTTGCTCCGCTCCCCCATTACCTTATCAATGTAGGCCGACAGCAAGAATATAGTGTCCCATACCACCATAATCCGCTCACGAGTCATAGGTGCTCACTGGTCACTACGGGGAGGTTTGTGGCCCCAGCGTAGGCCGACAGCTCGACCACGGTGTCCCATACCACCATGCCCGGCTCATGAGTCTTTGTGGATCAAGGTACCATGATTAACAGGGTTTACAATGGTAAGTTCAGTACCCTAGGTTCAAGCAGTTATGACTCATGCAGGGTAAACATATAACGGCCAGTCGGGTTACTTGACGGGCACGACTAGCACGATCGCATCTCAAGTTGAACGACATGAAGTGCGTAAAACACTTCGTGTGGCCTAACCACTGCCGCTAACTCCAAAACACGGCTCGCGTTCATCGACGCGTCGTTCGTGGCGAAGATAAGCTAACCACGAATTCGCTCGGTTACCGACTACCTGGACTAAGCATAGTCCCAAATAATTAAGGAATCACATCAGCAAATCATATGAGAGTATTGGAATTGAAATACAACCATGTGAGCATGTTAACACATGTTATAACGTACAACTTAAGTAAATCATCCTACACATGTCTTTCACACATATAATGAAATTATGCATATAGCCAACATATAGGAAATCCTCTCCATTAGCCTATTAATTGAGAATTCAATCTCAAATTAAATCATAAGGAAATCATCAAGTACATGTTATAGCATACCACTTAAGTGCAACATCAAGCATATGCATTTCATACATATAATGAAATCGTACATATGGCTAACGTGTAGGAAATCATTTACATCAGCATATTAATTGAGAAATCAGTCTCAAATTAATTCATAATACCATTTAATTCAATACATACTAATACAAGCATTTATACAAACACTTACACTACACACTTGAGTCTACATATAGTATGTCGACCCGAAGTGCGCATTTAGGCGAATCTCTTCGCCAAAATAATTATGCACGCATTCTTAACATTCTAATGTGACAACAATTCATGTCAATCACATCAGCAAAATATGAATGAAAACAGTAATTCCTACAAATGACTAAAATGCCCTAAATCTCATATTCTTCGTTGATTTACGAAATAGGAAACGGACAGCATGTTGTACATGTCAAACGGCATTGCCGTCAATAATCTACTATTAAACGACATTGAAAGCTTTGGAAACAGTCAATCAAAGCGTCTAATATCTGTACCTTGTCTCTTATGGATGTGTAAATTCGAACGGAGCGTATACGCTTCGTCTACAGTGATAAGAGAACTTAATTCACGAGTTACGTCAGCTAACAAGCTATGAATCCTAGTAAACCTCAAATCAGCAACTTTTTAGGGTTATTTCATACCTGAAAAAGCGGAGGAATCATCGGCCAGGTGATTAGAGCACGTGGCTTAACCACTTGCAGCACGTGGCACAAGCAGCAGGGAATTCTCTCCCACCTTCTCTCACAAACTCTCACCTTTTCTCTCTCCCAATCTAGGGATTTTTACAAATTCGGATGGGAGAGAGGAGTGAGGGTTTCAACCCCTTTTATAAGCCCAAACTTGCCCGAAATAGGCTCCGGTACAAAGTTCACTTAGTGCATATCCAAATCGGGGCTGTTTCGGTCCAAAAGGATGTTTCTGGTGGTCCCCTGGTCGAATGCGATCGGACTTAAGCTCATGCGTACCAGATCTAGCACGCATTAAGTTTTCAGTCTGGCAGGGTTCGCAGATCGCACGTGGCGGACCAGTTTCAGTTCAGCGGTCACCGCACGTAGATCAGGGCTGAAAGTCTTATGATATAAAATAGAAATTTCTCCTGATCCGAGGGTGTAATCTGGCTGAATTCTGACGGTCAGAATGCTCAATACTGACGCGTCAAGTCGTGTGCCAGATTTGAATTTGAAATTCCAATTCTGTCCCTATTCGCACTCTCTTCGGTCCGGGCTCAATGAAATGGCCTGTGATTATCGGTTTGACTTGATTTTCGAAATGAGTGTCAAGTCCAGCTAGGCGGTTCTAACGGTCTAAGATAGGAGGTATCGGACTTTCGACGCGCGGTCTAGATCCAATACAAAATTTCAAAGTGGTCCAGAGAATAAACCTGCTTAGAGTTTGGTCCGAGGTTATAGAGTATTATAGAGTCATTGGTTCTACTCGATTTGGGTCTTGTAGAACGTATTTAAAGTGATCAGGGACTATTTCCCAGCTACTCCAGCATTGCGCTAGCTAACTTACGCTTAATTTCTAAAGGAATTAATCCTAAGTGGTTTCTTTGGCTATGGAATTGGGTTCTGAATGATTTTTCAGGTGTTTTAATTGACCCACTGCCTAAGGACGTCAAATCCCAGATTGGCCAAAATCTGGAGTGTTACATATATCATTTGAAGCTCAGCAAAAATTGCTTCATTTTTGCAAATATCCAGGTCTAGATGCATCACCTAGACATGTTTTTCTATGCTCGGTACTTCTAGACATCAGTCTGTACTTTACCCCTGATGATGTAGCAGTGGTTGTTTATGCGATGACCTTTCATTATTGATTTTCCTGATTCGTTTAGGATTTTGCATTCTTGATTGTTGAATTTGACCACATGCCCACTATCACAGATTTGAGATATGCTTAAGAGATTATGTGCCAAACCTTTTATGCAGAAACCATTCTCATTGTTAAGAAAATTAATCCCTTTTATAATTCCCTGTCCAATTACTTTAGCAGTGGTTCCATCTCCATAGGTGACTATCCCCTTATAAAGATTTTTATAGTTTGAAAGAAGGGACTTATCCCCTGTGATGTGTCTTGAGCAACCACTTTCTAGGTACCACTTAGTGTCATTATCTATTAGATGATTTGGATGAGCAACAAGACAATTATTCTTTTCTTTAATTACCCACTTTGTGACAGGATTCTTTACATCAGATTTTGTTTTCTTATTTGACTCAGCTATTCGACTAAGTTCTGTGTTGCTACTGGAGGCATCAGATTTTTCAAGTATTTATGTTTCATACCCAGTTTTTGTTCTGTCTTTTTCGTTATTTTCAGGTTTTCCCATACCTAATAGTTTTTCTATCTTCTCACCACTCTGGGAAAACTTATAGTGTAGCTTAGCAGTTTTTCTAGATTCCTCTAAATCAAACAGAAGTGTATGATTTTCATTTTGTAGGGGCATATTTTTATCTTTTAATTGCTCAACCTGTTTGTTTAGTTTTACAGATTTTGATTTAAGGAAGGTGTTAATTCTTTCAAGTCTATCATTATTTAAGTATTGTTGTTGTAAGTCATTGATTAGGTGTGTATTAATTTATAGAGTTTTATCCAAATCTTTTTGCAGCAATTCCTTTTTATTCTCAGATATTCCAAGTCTTTTAATAACTTTGATGCTATGGATATAGGGCTGATTATAGGCATCTTGCAGTTTATCTTTTTTCTACGTCTTCCTCTTCTTTACTTTCTTCATTATCAGAAGGAAATGATTCAGTGGCTTGCTGTTCTTCAGATTCCATGGAAACGATTGGAGTGGTGGAGACCATAAGGATTTTTAACGATTTTTTTATCTCCATCATTCTCTAAGTCACTAGATTCTGAATTTGACTCTTCCGTATCATCCCATGTGGTAGCCATTGCCTTGCCCTTAGGTTTTTTGTTTAGGCATTCAATAGACAGGTTTTCATACTTCTGACAGGTGTAACATTGTGGTTCTTTGGTCCTATATTTTCCTATAGACGGTTTGTCATCCACTCTTCCTCTAGAGGGATGACCGTGATTCTTCTGAAAGAATGTTCTGAATCTTTGTGCTAACAAAGCCACTTTCTCATCTTCATCTTCCATTTCACTTCCACTATCCTCATGTTATGTTTTCTTTAAAGTTTTTAGGACAGTATTTTTGAATTTTTGGGATTGTTTGAAGTGTAGTTCAAAAGTTTGTAGGGAACCTACCAGTTCTTCTACTTTCATCTCATCAATATTCCTGCACTCCTCAATTGTTGTTACTTTGAGATTAAATTGTTCCGGTAGGGATCTTAGATTTTTCCTATAAATTTTTGGTACTGAAAATTTTTCTCCCAATCCACCCATGGAGTTGCAAATGATATTCAACTTGGTGAAAAACTCCATAAACGTCTAATGCTCTTTCATTATGAGACTTTCGAACTGTGAAGTCAATAGTTGGAGTTTGGACCTCTTCACAGTGCTTGTGCCTTCACGGGTTGTTTCCAATTGATCTCATGCTTCCTTAGATGTCTCACACATACTTATTTGATTGAATATATCCTAGGACACGGCATAGTAGATGGAGTTCATAGCTTTTGCTTCAGCAGTCCATTTTTCTTTATCAAACGTCGTCCACTTTTCTTTGGATTTGGGTTTTGTGATGGTAGTGCCACTCTCAAGTACAACTTGTTCAGATGGTGGCACATATCCCTTTTCAACTATATCCCAGACGTCATGATCCAAAGATATCAGAAAGTAGTGCATCCTAGCCTTTTAGTATGCATAATTTGAACTATCAAACACTAGAGGCCTAGTGACTGATGAGCCCTCTCCTTTGGCCATATTCCAAACTTTAGTCAAGGTCACTCTCTAGGCGATGAAGCCCTTAAAGAGAGACCCGCTCTGATACTAATTGAAATAGCGGTGAAGACCGCTTTAGTTGAAGTAGGAATATGCTAATATGTCCTAGAGGGGGGTGAATAGGATTTTTTTTAAAGTTTTTACAATGTATTTAAAAATCCCATTACATTAATCCTATAAATATGTAATTATCAAGATTACTCAAATGTAACTCTACTGGCTTCCAAGTCTGGTAGAGGATCTAATCACAAACTATTCAAGAGACAACAATATATAACTTAGTTTATGATAAATATGACTGTGTATGTGTGTGAGGTGTGATTAGGAATATAGATATGAAAACATTGACATAAATCACACACACAGAAGAATAATAATCACAAACACAATCATTTTTATAGTGGTTCGACTACTTGTCTACTCCACTCCCAGTAACCGCACTCAACCCTTGAGTGTACCGGATTTCACTAAGGAGGTTTCACAATGGTTTATCTCTAACCTAAGGTTTTAAATCAGGTTCACCTTTAACCTTTACAACCTACACTGAGGCTAACTGTTTATACTCTCATGAGCAAGGGTCAACACATCGCACCCACTTTTAGGCACACTGGCCAAGGATCTTCCATAAGACCCTAACGGAGGTTTTACGCGGTTTACCTCTAACCCAAGGTTTCACAGCGGTTCACCTCATACCTAAGGTTTTGACTGGTTCACCTTCAACTAGATGTTTATACTCTCTACAGAGCAAAGGTCCACACAATGTACCCACCATGTACACTCCCACCGGAAGCCTCCTTAAGGACTTCAAAGGGTGAGAAACACCTTAAACCCAATCTTACAAAGGATGATTAAAGGGTCCTCTAGACTCTAGATACTTACAGATAAGTGGATGAGTCCCATTCAGCACGTTGATGAAGATCTCCTCCTTGTTGATGAAGAATCTTTTGCTCCTTTGATCCACAATACAAATGATGTACCAATATATGACGACGAGTTGGGTCAAGGTTATGATGGAATCCTACTCTCTAAATGTTTTCCTATTGGGAAGATAGAGCAATTCCGATCATCTATGCATTCAAGGCATCACAGCTTAATGATTTTTCATTAAGGTAGTAGCTGGAGGATCCTTGAATGCTGAAGTTCATTTCCCAATGCACTCTATTGAATATCAATGATGAGGGTGGATTGGAGGATGAACTCCCTTGAGAGAAAGGGCTTTGGTTAAATGATCTAAGGTTACACACTCAAAAGCACTCTCTTCTTTCTCTGTCAGCAACTAAAGCCAAGCTCTCTTTATATAGGAAAAAGGTTACAACGGATATAAAACGGTCACATTTATGAAAGAGTTCGATATCATCGAGCGGGGTCGATATCATTGAGCGTATACTCTCGATTGTATCGATGGTCCGCTGATGACACGAATCAATGTCATAAGCTTTTAGAAAATCTCTTGCCAGCTGGTCGAGGGAATCGAGACTTGTGTCGATGCTATTGAATTTTGAACTCTGATATTATCGATGCAAGTTTCGATTCCTCAACATTTGAAAATGAGAGAGACTTGCTTTGGAATTTTTTATGTCATTAGATATGATTGGGGGATACTCAGTATCATCGAAATTTGAATACTGATGATATCGAAGCTCATGTCCATGCATCGATAAATCCAAGGATTTTATCAGTCAACGTGCTAAACAGTTTATGTCCATTCTTGACGCAATTAATCCGACCTCAATATCATTGATATTTGAATATTGATTCTATCGAGTGACCCTTGATCTGAATTAAAAAATCACCTGAAAAATGTTGCTAGAGAATTTTACGCCCATAACTGATATCATCGAGAGACTGCTGATATGATCGAGATTTAAACTCTGATGGTATCGATGATGGCTTCGATATATCGAAGCATATATGATATTCTTAAGAAAAAATAGAGGCGTTAGAGATCTGCCTATCGATATGATCGAGTCACCTCCAATTGACTCGAGATTCAAATATCGATGATATTGATAGGTATATCGATACATCGATAATTCTGTCTAGATATGTATGTGGTTGCTGGATACTTTTCTCCTCATTCTGGTAGAATCGATTGGTTACCGAGGACATCGACAGAGTAGGTTGATCATATCGAGACATGTATCGATACAATCGACAGAGCAAGAAAACTTAGAGATTTTCTATTTTTTGAAAAAGTTTTCTCACTAAAAACCTTATAATGTCTAAATTATTTTTAAGGATTTTATTCACTTGGTGTTTTGGGACATGGGATGTGAGGCTTTGATTTACCTATGGTGAGCTTCCACACATCCAGTTAAGGCAGACACTTGAATTGATCTTCCTATACAACTTTGTAGTCTGACTGACTCAACACTTATGCTAATTGATAAACTAGGACATTAGCAAGGGCACTTTCATAGGCCGCGTCTCCCACTATCATGTAGTCGCTTGAGATGGGATGTGGCCTTATTCACCTAAGTGAGAGGGCATTTCTAAGCTAAGTCTGACCAGCTTATAAATGGGTCTACTACTGTCGAGCCTCATTGGTTATTGGTTGTCCACAGGTGGGTAGTGTGGTCTCTTATGCTCACTTGACTGTGCGGCTTGCAGCGCAATGGTCATCCTGCAGTGCATTAGACCCTAGTAGTACTCCTTATGACGGAAACATATTAGATATGTGGACTGATTATGAGCATTGTCATCTCCTTACATTTGCATAGCCTTGGTATGGCTTCTTGCATTCCTGGTAGCCTTGGTAGGCTTGTGGCATTGAAATTGATCATATTTCTTTTCTGCATTTCCTATTATTCTTCTGTGCACCATTGTCATACACTTTCATCACCCTTTAAGCTTTCCATAAGCTTATGCATGACTGATGCATGCAGGAGATCCTAGGTCGGCATCTTAACAGCGGAGCTTGGATAGGAGTTGAGCCGAGGACCCCATTGTTGCAGATCTCCTTCCTTCTTCTTTTGTCATCAGATGTATTTTTAGCATTGTATTAAAGCTCAAATTTATAGTAGATTTTATGATGTGTGCCTTGTTATTTCTCAGATATACTTGTTGTAATCTTGGGTATGCTCGTATTGAAATGGATATATGATTATGAAAATCCTCCTTGTAGGATCCCATGATCTGGACCTATTTCAGGAGCCAAAAATAGGGTGCTACGGAGATTGTTGTAGCCAGAACCGACTATTGGGTTCCTTGTGAGCCTGGTTATTGAGTCGGGGGCGTGACATCGATTCTGGTTGGATTTCAAAGGTAGGAGATCCAAGAGAATAATCATTGTAACAAGTTTTTGGTTCATCTTCCCAATTTTGATGTTTCCACCGTTCATAATCATACGGATCAGAGGTGGGAGAATATAATGGTTGTTGATACATACTATCACCCATAATATAATCGCTCATTGTCTTCTTCTTATTTGATATATATGAGAAATCTGCTCCACCCATCTATTTTGTTATCCAATTTAAGGGGTTGAGAGCAAAATTAAAGCATATCGAGAGATTAGGTGGGCCCTAGATTAGTGATTTATGGGTTGATCTATCCGTTGGGAAACTTTCACAAAGATCCAAGGGCTGAATTTCAACGTGTACAGTTAATTTAGGATCCTCAGGCCAGATATAAAGTTTCGAGCTAAACGGATGGTGGAAACCTTGTGATCTTGCATTCAGGATGACTATCAAGCCCCTTTAACTTTAATCACTTGATTTTCTCGGATCTTTGGTGTCTAAATTCTTTGATCTCAGTTTCCTAGGATCCATCTCTTGCCTTGGTAATTTGTGAGCATCAAATCCATACCTTTAGTACCCTTTTTCAGTCCAAGCTCCTAAATTCACCTTATAACAAAAACATGATTAAAAGATGACATTAAACATTATCCTGTTCATAAAATCATGTGATAACTGGGGTCTAATATGTAATATTTAACCCTCAACATTGAGAAGAATGTCCGGGTAGCCTAATTGAACTAAAATTATATATTTATATTAAAAATGAAAATAAAATGGGCTTTCGGCCATCGATCTGATGGAATCGGGCAAATCCACTAGGTTGGTTGGTTCGATCAGCTTCTCCTACTCCAAAATCATATATGATATGTTGAAAAACTCATTTTAGTTTGCAGCATACGAGTATTTTAAGGTTGGACAGACAGTCAGTAAATTGGGGTCAACCCGATTGTCTGTTAGACAGATGGGGTCGACCGGATCCAGTTGGGGGCAACCTCAACTTGGTGCCTATCTGTCCAACCTTAAAACAGTCGTATGTTGCAAACTAGAATGATTTTTTTGACATATCATATATGATTTTGGGGTAGGAGAAGCTGATTTAGCCAACGAACCTAGCAGATTTACAAGTTCCATCAGATCGATGGCCGAAAGCCTATTTTATTTTCATTTTTAATATAAATATTAAGTTTTAGTTCAATTAGGCTACCCCAACATTCTTCTCAACTCACACTTGAAAACTTTAAATCCATGTAGTTAATCACTATAGAAGATGTTAATATTGTGAATTTCATGTTTGGCTCAGTGAATTTCATGTTAGGCTCATTGAATTTCATGTTCGGTTCGTTGAATTTCATGTTCAGTTCGTTGAATTTCATGTTTGGCTCATTAAATTTCATGTTAGGCTAGTTGAATTTCGCATTAGGCTCGCTAATTTCACGTTAGGCTTGTTGAATTTCACATTAGGTTTGTTGAATTTCATGTTAGGCTCGTTGAAAATGATCGCAAAGTGAGTGAAATTGACCGAGAAGTGAGTGAAATTTACCGCGAAGTGATTGAACTTAACCACAAAGTGAGTGAAATTCATAGAGAAGGGCATCTACATGGTGGCCCATCTGAATATGGCTTAGATGTCACACATGTGCCACTGGCATGTGAATGGTTCCCTTACACACATGTTTGACACATGGAAGCCCCCCCCCCCCTTTGAAAAGGGCATCTACATGGTGGCCCATATGAATATGGCTTGGGTGTCACACATGTGCCACTGACATGTGAATTGGTTGGCTTGTACACGTGTTTGACATGAAATTCACCGAACCCAACATGAAATTGACTAAGGCAAATATGAAATTGACCGAGCCTAATATGAAATTCAATGAGTCCAACTTGAAAATGACTGAGCCTAACATGAATTTCACCGAGCCCAACTTAAAATTAACCGACCCTAATATGAAATTGACCAAGCCCAACTTGAAATTGACCGAGCCTAACATGAATTTCACCAAGGCGAACATGAAATTCACCGAGGCAAACATGAAATTAAATGAGCTTAACATGAAAGTGAACAAGGAGAACATGAAATTCACTGACTCTAACATGATTATTACCAAGCCTAATGTGTAATTGACCAAACCTAACATGAAATTCATCGAGTTGATTGATGGTCACTTCACTGCGAAGTGAGTGAACTTGACCGCGAAGTGAATAAAATTCACCACAACGTGAATGAAGACCTGGTTGTGAATTGTTAATTAATTTATTTGTGAATAGTGATTTCACTGTAAATGGTGATTTGTTTGTGTATTAGTATCGGTCAGTTTCACTAACTTCGCGGTGAAGTGAAGTGACTTTGCGGCCAAGTTCACTCACTTCGCAGTCAAGTTCACTCACTTCACGATGAATTTCATTCACTTCGCGATCAAGTGCATGTAAATCAGTCACCATAGAAACCTCTCTCTCTCTCTAACACACCCTTAAATCTCCATCTTCTCCCTTTCATGTGGACAAAGTAGAAGGAAATGTGTTGAAATGAGCACACAGACACCGTGCGCCCTCTCCCAGTAATTGACTCTACAACTAACATCCTGGCCTTCCAATCCATCAACTAATACTTTTGTTAGAGAAGCACCTCCTCACCATGAATGTGGTAAAAATGTATGGTGATCAGTACTGTTCATGTCACAACCCAGACCCAATAATCTTATAATACCGCTATATCTACCGGATCTGGCGTGCGACAAGCCGAACTCCGAGATTGGTACTAAATGCTCACACACTAAGTCCCAATCTCGGCATCCGACAAGCTAATGTAAAGGATAAATCTCACCATTCATTCTTCACAAAAGAAACATCAGAGATAAGTAACATCTGCATACAAGTAAACTGGGTACTACAAAATTCTGAAAGTATAACATTTGTCTACATGATACATATATACATCATGTATAATTCAAAATTTCAAAAGTCAAATTAGTTCCCTTGACGTAGCACCTAACTCGTAGTTGCTACTTGTTTTTCTTCTTTAGATCCTTTACCTGAGTGGTTAAAAGACAAGTAAGTCTTATAACTTAACAAGTGCAGAGTCTTCATGGTAAGTACACAAGATAGGTTAATATAAAAGATATAATTAACAGATGCAAATCTTCATGATAAGTATGCAAGATAAGTTAACATGAAAGATATAATGAAAGAACTACCAAAAGTAATAAATTGTGGAAAGCAATGTCTTAATGAATGATGGAGCGTGATCATTTATGAAATGCATAAAATAATTGTATGCTAACAGTAGAAACACCTGCCAATAGTCCTCTCACCACAGACTTGACCGCACTACTCCTGAACATCATTGTATCGACTATGATCAATATATTGTTGGAACTTAGGATCCATCGGGGTCGATGCCCATGAATCAGACACTAGCAATCGACCTCACTACCCACCAATGGGGTTACAACCAACATTATGTACACTAGTAGCGGACCTCGTTCGTGCTTCTCCTCGCCGGCGGGTCAAACCGGTCCTCGTTTGTCACCTCAGCCCTAAGGCGGGTCGGATATACCCTTTCTCAACCCAGCCTTGTCAGTGGGAGTCAAATTCATGGCCCATGTATCCACCTGGCCCAACGGTGAGGCATCCCAAGGTACCATTGGGGTTTAGGGTCTCTCAGCCTAAGGGGCACATCATCCCCTACTATTTTCATATTTCCAGTGTCCATGATTCAATATCATCATCCTTATCATAATATGGTCAATCCGTGATGTTGTAAAGAATTTGGTTACTATTTCTCATCATATATCATGCCATGGAATGCATAGTGATGCTAATGACAAGCAACTCAAGGATAACTAGAACTCAATGTATATCAATATGCAAGGTGCAAGATTATTAAAGAGTCATGTACTTGGGTAAACCAATTCCTACATGATGTTGTTAACTTATGGCCTCGTTGCTTGGTACTTTCAACTACAAAATACTTTTCTCTTGTTGTTTTAATCATGACTAATCGAATTGTAGTCCTTGTAATTTCTAAACTATGGTACTTGATCGTAACTTTAGTTATGATTCATTTTTATAAATTAACATCCCTTCTTATGTATGAATATCCTACTAACAATCTAATTGCATACTCTACGATTTGATCATTGCATTGTATTGGATCATTTAGATGCCTAGTATAACTATTTAAGATAATTATGAAATTGGGCCACAAATTCCTGTCATATAGGGTGACCTTAAGTCCAATACACAACGAAGTATTCATGGTGGGCTTATATGGGCTTTGGATTGGGCTTTGATGAGGAGAACATATAGTTATTGAAAGGCCCAAAATTTAGTTCCACCATATATGTATTATGTATATACACCTTGATCCATAGCACCGGTGGTAGACTGAGTGAAAGATACCTCATTTCAACACATATGGATCCCTAGTGGGGGTGGCTAACAATGAAGTGTGAACTAATAGTGGGGCGTACTGTAACACCCCGGATTTTTGCCAACCTGGGATTAGATGTCCTTAGGCAATGGGTCGACCATAACACCTTGGTAACTTCTCATAACCCAATTCCAAAGCCAAAGAAATCATGTAGAACCTAATTCTTTAGAATTTAACGTGAATTAGACAGCGCCACACTAGATTACCTGTGAAATTAGCACCAACCACTTTAAATACGATCTATAAGACCCAAAATCTTTAGAATCGTTGACGCTATGTTACCCTAAAATCCAGGATCAAACTCTAAACCGGTTTGTTCTCAGGAATCCTTTGAAACTTTGTATTGGATCTAGACCGCTCATCGAAAGTCCGATATCCATAATCTTAGACCGTTATGACCGCTTAGCTGGACTTGACAATCATTTCAAAAATCAAGCCCAACCGATGCTCTGAGGCTATTTCATTGAGCCTGGAGCAGGGAGTGTGAGAAAGAGTGAAATTAATAAATATTTAAATATCATTTAAATGAATCTGGCACGTTTCGCTTGCGGGTTCAGTATAAGAATTTAGACCGTCGGAATCTGACCCAAATATACCCTCGGATCAGGGAACATTTCTCACTCAGGTCAGTGTACTTGGAATCCTCGATCGAGTCTCCGTGACCGCTGAACTGAAATTGGTCCGCCACGTGCAATTTGGAAACTCTATCGGACTAAAAACTTCATGTGAGCAGGATCCGATATACATGAGCTTAAGTCCAACCGCGTTCGGCCAGGGGACCTCTCGAAACACTCTTTTGGATCGAAAAAGACCCGATTTGATTATAATCCAAGTATACCCTTGTCCCAAGTCTATTTAGGTGAGGTTTTAGCCTATATAAGGGCCTTAAACCCTCTCATATATCTCCCATACGAATTTGCAACAGACCCTAGAAAGAGAAGAGAGAGAAAGAGAGAGATTGTGAGTGAGTTGTGGGAGAGATTTCCTGCCACTTGCTACAGCTTCTGCCCGTGCTTAACCACCGCATTCAAATCACTTTCTCGGTGATTCCAACTCACTTCTAGGTAAGAAAACCCTAACCTATAGCTGTTTTAAGGATTCTTTCGATTCATATATCGAAATAGCTTATGTATCTTGTGCATTAGGTCGCCATAATGCCGTTGACGAAGCGTAGACGTTCTATTCGAATCGATACGCGTCTACGGCGAAAGGTGAGGATTTTAGACACTTAGATTGATTGATTTCAAAGCTTTCAATGTCATTTAATAGTAGATTATCGATGAGAACGCCGTTTGACATGTAGAACATGCTGTCCGTTTTCCATTTCGCATACGTACGAAAAATATGAGATTTAGGGCATTTTAGGTATTTATAGGAAATACTGTATACGCCCGTATTTTGCTAAAATGATTGCCATGGGTATTTGTCATGTTATGATATTAAAAATGCGTGCATGATCTGTTTAGCGAAGAGATTCTCCCTAATGTGCACTTTGGGTCGACATACGCTATGTAGACTAAAGTGTGTAGAGTAAGTGTTTGTATAAATGTTTGTATTAGTATGTATTGAGTAAATGGTGTTGTGAATTAGTTTTGAGATTGAATTCTCAATTAACATGCTGATGTATATAATCTCCACCATGTTGGCTATATGAATTAATTTCATTATATATATGGAATGCATGTGTTGGTTGATTTGCTTACGTTGTATGTTATAACATATGTTAACATGCTTGTATTGTTTATATTCATTTCGGTTACTCTCATATGATTACTGATGTTTTGTACAAATGCTTGGGGCTATATCCTAGTCCAGGCAGTCGGTAATGGATCAAATTCGTAGTTGGCTTCTATTTACCATGAAGGATGCGTCGATGAACGCGAGTTGTGTTTTGGGCAGGCGGCAGTGGTTAGGCCACAAGAAGTTTTTCATGCACTTCATGTCGCTCAGCTTGAGATGCGCTCGTACTAGTCAAGCCCGTCAAGAAACTCGACTGACCATTGTATGTTCACCTTGCATGAGTCATAACTGCTTGAACCTAGGGTACTGAACTTACCATTGCAAACCCTGTTAACCATGGTACCTTGATCCATAAAGACTCATGAGCTGGGCATGGTGGTATGGGACACCGTGGTCGAGCTGTCGGCCTACGCTGGAGCCACAAACCTCCCCGTAGTGACCAGTGAGCATATTTGACTCGTGAGTCGATTGTGGTGGTATGGGACACTACATTCGAGCTGTCGGCCTACTCTGATTGGTGACGAGCCCTTTGTAGTGACCATGAGCATATTCTGAGTCTACGGGAGGCGACGACCCTTCCGTAGCGACAAGAGTACATTAGGCCTGTATTGATAAGGTGATGGGGTAGCGGTGCAACGAGTGCGAGCAACAGCCCTGGCAGTCCTTGTAGCGACCTAAAAATATAACAACATATGAGATTACTAGGAGTGACGACCCTAGACAGGATCTGTGTTGGATTGATATAAGGAAGGTACCTTAGTTTCCCAATACTGTTGTATGAATGGGCTAATAACAACTCGGTAATCATTATCCATATCGCACTGCATGTGCATGAAAGATGTGGAGCACTGAAGAAAGCAAGCATGCCGCGGGGGTAAGATGGTGCCGCATGAGGGAGTATGTCGGTGAGGGCATCCATCATGTCATTTCATGCTTGCATTAACAACAGTATTTAGGAATGTTTGATTATTTGCTTGACTATTATCGCGTGATTGATTTGATAACATGCTAATCTTTGCTCTATGATTCCACTAAGTTGATCATTCACTCCCACGTTACGAGATGATGTTCCAGACACCCACCAGTCCCTATTTTAGTTTCAGATGATAGCGATGCTTGCGAAGCAGAGCCGGACTTGATGATGATGAGGAGGATCCCTCCTATAGGCAGGTTCTGATTGACGGGGTTACAGGGTTACTGATTAGATGCCAGTACACTTGGTATTTTGCCTTTTATCTTCACATCCATGTATATTCTCTTCTTTATATTTTGGAGTATACATGTATTTAGTTAACCTGGTAACATGTTCACACTCTGAAGACTTATAACAGTTCATATATTTTATATATCTATCACATTCTTTCGCTTGCTAATTTAACTGTCTCTGGAGTATGATATGTTGTTTTGGCTTAATCCACTTCATGTTTTATGCACTATAATGGCCAACATTTATCCATCATTGAAAATGTTGCATAAGTGATGTTCTGGAACTCGGGAGTTGGGTTTCTACCCGACCCCCGATTTTCTTGGTGTTACACGTACTAATCAGCTAACAATTTTATATGTGGGTCCATCATGTTGTGTGTTGAACATCTGCCCCATCAGTTAGATGCACCATTCCATGGTGGGACTAGGGTTTAAAATCAAGTCAATCAGTGACTTGTGTGGGCCAAACTACAACAGTTGAGAGATTTACCCTCAATAAAAATGTTCATAATTATTTGTTGGGCCACCAAGCCGTGGATCACAAATCTAGCCCATCCATTATGTGTGTCCCACTTGGTTGAGGGGTCAGACCAAGGTTCAGATACATCCAAATTTTAAGTAGACTACAAACAGTTCAAGGAGATCAAAGTTACATGGGTCCCAAAGTGATGTATTTATTATACCTGCACCACTCATCTATTTTTAGAGATTGTTTTAGAGATCTCACCAAATGGATGAGCAGTTTGGATACAATGTATACCTCATGATCAGACCCTCAAAACTTTTTATTTTATTTTTATTTCATTTTGTCTTTACATGGTTTGAAATGGTGTGGGCCACCTAAGTTCCATTTATGGTTGATTTTTGGGATGACCGAATTTTTAAAGAGGACTCATCAAATGAACGGTGTAGATAATCGACATACATCAAGGTGGGACTAGTGGTGGGACCCACCCTTCCTCCAGTGTCCAGCGGCAGGACATTGTTGGCTGTAGCGTTTGTTGTATATATTTTTTTTGTAGTTTTTCAGTGGTAGGGCCTACATCAAGATGATCTAACCCATCTACTGGGTCCTCTGGCTCGGGATGGGTCAAATGAGACCAATATTTAGTATGTTTGAAGTGCAGAAACATTACAGTGGACCCTAACAGACTTTAACCGTAATTATCACTGTCTTCTAAAATGTGGCCCGCCAGCGATTCGAATTGGCTTCATTTTTCAGCTCTACACCTAAAATGATCTAGAAAATAGGATGGACGGTGTGGATCAGATACACAAGTCATGTTGGGAGTGTTTTGGGCCCACAGCCCCCTTCTCCTATTAAAGCTGTTTGGACGCTGCTTCATGCAGTGTCTCCTGGGTGCTGTCAACATGCTGCTTCCTGCAGCATCCCCCGGACGCTGTCAGCGTCCACTCTGCGATGTATTCTCTCTCTCTCTCTCTATATATATATATTATTTGTTTATTCATTTATCTATTTATTTATTTTTATTTCTAAATTTCTGTGTGGTGTGTGAGAGATCTGTGTGTGAGTTTGGCCCCGTACATGGACAATTTAGATGGCATAGAAACATTCTGGTGGGGCCCACTGTTAGTGGGTCCCACATGAAGTCCTTAACAATTTGATTTTGCATTTTTCTTTTTCTATGCATCCACACCATTAATCACATCATCAACATCATTATAATTATATAAATCATCATCATCATCTCCACTGTACATAAACACAAAAATAAAATAAGAATAAGTGAGGAGGGTGTACTTACCTTGATGGATTAAATGGATGGTTGAGATGGATGAAAGGGATGAAATTGATGGAATGGATGGTGAGATGGATGGAAGGGATGAGATTGATGGAATGGATGGTTGAGATGGATGGAAGGGATGGGATTGATGGCCCACCAAGATCACTCCTCTCTCTCTCTTTCTCTCTTTGTTGTAGAAAAAATGGTGAAAATGCAAGGGGTGGAGGGGGTTTATGTAGAGAAATGGATAAGAATATGGTTAGGTTAGGCTAATGTGATTAATCTTAGCTTAGGCTAAGATTATGAGAATTTGTACATGATTAAGAATTAATGTGGATTAAAGGGGCATGGGATGGCATGGTGTGATGATATCATGCATGAGAATATGGTAAGGAGAAGAGTTGACTTTAGAGTGTACATGAGAGAGGGAGGGGTATGGGCGTGTGACATCACACATATGGGTAGAGATTCTCTCACCCATGTGTGATATGGTATATGTGTGGGAGCATGTGTTGTGCATATGCTATATGGCGTCATGCGCACATGCTACAAGGATGATTCTTCATGGCATATCTCACTAACGGAGCATCACACAGATGCACGGGTGGTACCTCCGCGATCGCGGTAATGTGGCGGTCGATATGGAATAGTTTTCGAAGCCTTGGGGTTTTGGTCGGTCGGGTGTACACTATGCACGACCAATCTAGGTCTGACCAAAAGCGTCGATCATCGTACACATAGGTATAAAATGGTATGGAATGGTCAGGGTAGTCATTAGGGTATCAGTTTCAGTTATTTATGGTCGCATTATGAGGGGTATACTATAAGGGTTTTTTTTTTTTAGTATTTTAATTGTTCATGCAAGCATTATCGAGTTTTATTTCAGAAGGTGAGT
Organism: Magnolia kwangsiensis; assembly: GCA_037074715.1. Taxonomy (NCBI): domain Eukaryota; kingdom Viridiplantae; phylum Streptophyta; class Magnoliopsida; order Magnoliales; family Magnoliaceae; genus Magnolia; species Magnolia kwangsiensis. Next base: position 81,402,597 of record CM073578.1, read on the forward strand.
CTCACCTACTAACCAGTCAGTCGTACTTATAGGATGGATCGGGTATTATAGTTCATCTAGTGGGTCACCATATAGGGGTTTGTTTGGTGATAAATTCCAAGTGTTGTCAATTTCCAAAAAGTTGAGGGGCGGCGGCAAGACCCAACTTTAGATAGGACCCACCCAATGTTTTGGAATGTGAAAGTATAAGGGGTTCGCGGCACTACCGCTGCCTCTTAGACAGTCCGGGCGGCACTGCCACTACCACCATGAAAGGAATGGAAGCGGATTGGTTGGTGTACCACACACCATCTATATAGCTGGTGTATTGACGTCAACATGTTCTGTGGGTCTTATCAGGAGGTATGTGTTATATCCAAACCGTCCATCCATTTGGTGAGCTCGTATTAAGTCTTGAGACAAAAAATAAGATAGATCTAACTATCAAGTGGACCACATTGTAAAAAGCAGTGGGGGATTGAACGTCTACCATTGAAACCCTTTTAGAGGTCACAAAAGTTTTGGATCAATATGAAATTTATTTTTCCTCTTCATCCAGGTTTTTAACCTTATGAATAGATTGGATGGAAAATATGCGTTATGGTGTGCCCTACGAAATTTTTAACGATGAAAATCAATATCCCTGCTGCTATTTGTCGTGTGGTCCAGTTGATCTTTGGATATGATTCTTTTTTTTTGGATAATGCTCTAAAATCATCTCAAAATATGGATGAATGTTGTGGATATAATAAATACACAACTGTGGGGCCCATGTAACTTTGATCTCTTTTAAATCGTTCATATAACTCGGAGCTCGCAGAGCGTCAGCGCTCGTCTTTGCACACTAGCCAATCCGCTTTCAAAAAGAGTAGGGGCATTTTGGTCCAGTAAAAATGTGCCCATAAATTAGGGACATAGCCTGGGAAAGTAAGTTTGGAAGTGCAGACGAAGGTGGGTGGCTTAAAAGTGATGCATACAGTCGGAAAAAACTCATATATATATATGGAAAAATGAATGGTAAGAGGGGATAAAACACATACATCATGGTGGGGCCACTAGCTCTGTCTGGTAGCTAGTGGCTACTGACAGTGTCATTAGGCAATCCGCATCTTGGTAAACATGTAATTAAGGCACCCTATATATCTTGGGCAGCTAGGTCCACCCCCAATGATTGTGGAATGTCTCAAAGGTGGACATTCAATTTTATTTTCATTTATTTATTTTTGTGGTGCGGTCCACTTGAAATGGGCTGAAAATAGATGGATAGTGTGCATAACAATTGTACAACAAGGTGGGGCCACTATCTAACCCTATGGAAGACGTGGGTGCAATGTGTATGTCAGTGGGGTCTGCTATCCATATGGATGGATGATGGATGGTGAAACACATCATTAAGGTGGGTATTCTGTAGCCCTGACTTCTTATGATGGGATTGTTCGGGCAATGGTTTAGCCACTTTTTTTTACCCCAAAGAAAAAGAAAAGAAAGGAAAATGGGAGATATGACCCACCTCATCGATGTGTGATGGTTTTCACTTTCGTGGTCGAGTCTTATAATCGACTCCACCTCTTTCCTCGCTTCTCTTCCCTCTTCTCTCTTCTCCTTTCTTTCTCTCTTATTTTTTCTCTTTCTTTCTTTCTTGCTTTCTTTCCTCTATTTTCTTTCTCTTTCTTTCTTATTTTATTTATTTAATTCTTTCTCTCCTTTTTTTTCCCTACAAATTCCTTAATGTGTGAAGAACTAACTAGGAGTTTTAGTTGGTGGGTATAGAAACCTCTCATGGGTTAGGCAAATTAGTTGAAGTATAAGCAAAGAGATTATTGGAGTACATGCATCGTAGAGAGGGAAGTGAGAGGTGACACCCTGATCCATAGCTCAAGTGGTAGACTGAGTGAAAGATACCTTGTTTCAACACTGAGGTCTTGGTATTGATTCCCTAGTGGGGGTGGCTAACAGTGAAGTGTGAACTAACAGCGGGTGTACTAACAAGAAAAAAAAAAGGGAAGTGAGAGGTGTGGTGGAAGACATGCATTGGGCATGTGGGAGGTGGTAAAATGAGAGAGTTAGTGACCCACTTAGTAGAGGGTGAAGTAAGGGTAGTGGAGAGTGACCAAAGAAAGAGAATTAGTGGGGAGTGTTGCAATGGGCTATGGGCTTCTGCCTACATGGGCTTGATTTGGTTAAAGCCTACTACGAAAAAGTGGTGGTGTGGTGGAAAGTGAGGTCAATGGTCTCTTCTTGGTCTTGGTCAAACCTTCTATTTTTATGCCTTTGTGTGTGCATGTATATGGAATGTATGTGTGCTCACTCACAAGGGTTTGCACATAAGAGAACTTATGTGGGTGCAGAAGTGCGGTCACACACGTACTAGTAACATGGCACATGCATGAAGTATTAGTTGTGCTTATGTAACACCCCGGATTTTGGCCAATCTGGGATTTGACGTCCTTAGGCAATGGGTCAAATAAAACACCTGGAAAATCGCTCAGAACCCAATTTCATAGCCAAAGAAACCACTTAGGATTAATTTCTATGGAAATTTAGCGTAAGTTAGCTAGCGCAACGCTGGAGAAGCTGGGAAACAGTCCCTGATCACTTTAAATACGTTCTACAAGACCCAAATCGAGTAGAACGTATGACTCCATAATACTCTATAACCTCGGATAAAACTCTAAGCGGGTTTGTTCTCTGGACCACTTTGAATTCTTGTATTGGATTTAGACCACGCGTCGAAAGTCCGTTACTTCCTATCTTAGACCGTTAGAACCGCCCAGCTGGACTTGACAATCATTTCGAAAATCAAGTCAAACCGATAATCACAGACTATTTCATTGAGCCTAGACTGAAGAGACCGCGAATAGGGACAGAATTGGAATTTCAAATTCAAATCTGGCACACGACTTGACATGTCAGTATTAAGCGTTCTGATCGTCAGAATTCATCCAGATTACACCCTCGGATCAGGAAAAATTTTTATTTATTATTATGAGACTTTCAGCCCTGATCTACGTGCGGTGACCGCTGAATTGAAACTGGTCCTCCACGTGCGATCTGCGAACCCTGCCGGACTGAAAACTTAATGCGCGCTAGATCTGGTACGCATGAGTTTAAGTCCGATCGCATTCGACCAGGGGACCACCAGAAAGCATCTTTTGGACCGAAATAGCCCCGATTTGGTTACCCCTCAAGTGAAACTTGTTCCCGAGCCTATTTCGGGCAAGTTTGGGCTTATAAAAGGGCTTGAAACCCTCACTCCTCTCTCCCATCCGAATTTGCAAAAACCCTAGATTGGGAGAGAGAAAAGGTGAGAGTTTGTGAGAGAAGGTGGGAGAGCTTTCTCTGCTGCTGCTGCACGTGCTTAAGCGGCGTATTCCAATCACTTTGCCGGTGATTTCTCTGCATTTGCAGGTAAGAAAATGCCCTAGAAAGTTGCTGATTTGATGCTTCTTTAGTTCCATAGTTTGTTAGTTGATAAATCTCGTAAATCAGGTTCCTTAGTCGCCGTAGACGAAGCGTATACGCTCCGTTCGAATCACTTCACCTATAGGGGAAAAGGTGCGGATTTTAGACGCTTTGATTGACTGTTTCCAAAGCTTTCAATGTCGTTTAATAGTAGATTCTTGACGGCAACGCCGTTTGACATGTACAACATGCTGTCCATTTCCTGTTTCGTAAACTAACGAAGAATATGAGATTTAGGGCATTTTAGTCATTTGTAGGAAGTATAGATTTCATTCATATTTTGCTGATGTGATTGACATGATATGTTGTCGCATTAAGATGTTAGGAATACGTGCATAATTAGTTTGGCGAAGAGATTTGCCTAAATGCGCACTTCGGGTCGACATACTATATGTAGACTTAAGTGTGTAGTGTATGTGTTTGTATAAATGCTTGTATTAGTATGTATTGAATTAAATGGTGTTATGAATTAGTTTGAGATTGATTTCTCAATTAATATGCTGGTGTGAATGGTTTCCTACATGTTAGCCATATGCATGATTTCATGATATGAATGAAATGCATGTGCTTGGCGATTCGCTTAAGCTGTATGTTATAACATGTGCTTGATGATTTCCTTATGAGTTACTTTGAGATTGAATTCTCAATTAATATGTTGATGGAGAGGATTTCCTATATGTTGGCGACATGCTTAATTTCATTATATGTGTGAAAGACATGTGTAAGATGATTTGCTTAAGTTGTATGTAATAACATGTGTTAACATGCTCTCATGGTTGTATTTCATTTCCATTACCCTTACACAACTGCTGATGTGATTCTATGATTGTTTGGGACTATGCCTAGTCCAGGCAGTCGGTAACCGAGCGAATTCGTGGTTAGCTTATCTTCGCCACGAACGACGCGTCGATGAACGCGAGTCGTGTTTGGAGTTGACGGCAGTGGTTAGGCCACGCGAAGTGTTTTACGCACTTCATGTCGTTCGACTTGAGATGCGATCGCGCTAGTCGAGCCCGTCAAGTAACCCGACTGGCCGATGTATGTTCACCTTGTATGAGTCATAACTGCTTGAACCTAGGGTACTGAACTTACCATTGTAAACCCTGTTAACCATGGTACCTTGATCCATAAAGACTCATGAGCCGGGCATGGTGGTATGGGACACCGTGGTCGAGCTGTCGGCCTACGCTGGGGCCATAAACCTCCCCGTAGTGACCAGTGAGCACCTAGTCTCGTGAGCAGATTATGGTGGTATGGGACACTATATTCTAGCTGTCGGCCTACACTGATTAGGCGACGAGTCCTTTGTAGTGACCGTGAGCGTATTCTGAGTCTACGGGAGGCGACGACCCTTCAGTAGCAGTAGAGTACAGTAGGCCTGTATTGATAAGGTGATGGGGGAGCGGAGCAACGAGTGCGTGCAACAGCCCTGACAGCCCTTGCAGCGACCTAAAAAATATACATCGTATGAGCTTACTAGGAGTGACGACCCTAGACAGGATCTGTGCTGGGATTGATACAAGGGAAGTACCTTAGTTTCCCAATCCTGCTGTTTGAATGGACTAATAACAACTCGAAAATCATATCACCATAGCATTGCATGTGCCTGGAAGATGTGGAGCACTCTAGGGAGTGTGGCATGCTGCGGTCGTAAGATGTTGTCGTATGAGGGAGATCGTCGATGAGGGCATACATCACGTCATGTCATAATTGCATTAACAACAGTATTAGGAATGTTTGATTTATTGCTTTACTATTATCGCATGATTGATTTGAGAACATATTAATCCTTGCTCTATTATTCCACTGAGTTAGCTACTCACTCCCACATTACGGGACGGTGTTCCTGGACACCCACCAGACCCTTTTGTGATTGCAGATGATGGCGCGGCCTGCGAGGCGGAGCTGGACTTGATGATGATGAGGAGGATCCCTCTATGCGTGTTCTGATTGACGGGATTACAAGGAGGTTGATTAGATACTTTGACACTTGTCATTTTATATTTTTAGCGCACTCATGTATATTCGTTTTGTCTACTTTTGGAGTATACATGTATGTATATAACCTGGTAACATATCCACACTCTGGAGGCATACAACAGTTTATATATGTTATACATATTATCACAGTCTTCCGCTTGTTAATTTAACCGTCTCTGGAGTATGATATGCTGTTCTAGCTTAATCTCACTCATGTTTAATGCGTTATCACAGACAACATTCAATCATACATATCTATGTTGCATAAATAACATTTTGGAACTCGGGAGTTGGGTTTTTGCTCGACCCCCCGATTTTTGGGATGTTACAGATGGTATCAGAGTATGATTTGGATTAAACCGGGCCTGGGTTGTGGTCACGCGACGTAAGCTGTCGCTTCCTTTGACTTAGGTGGGTGCGAGAAGGGTCTAGAAATATTTCTAGGATCCCAGATTCGCCAATAGGCGAAGTATATTCATTTCGATCGCACGATCGAGTCTGTAACACATTTCGGGTCGCGTAAAGCAACCCGAATAGCTCCTAGGTCGTAGGAAGTCGGGTTGAGACGTTATTGAACGATTCTAAACCCGTTAATGTGAATCCTTGGGCCGTGGGACAACCACGACCCCTGTATTCAATCGCCAGGGCTTAAAAACCCCGTTTCACCGAAAATCTTCGAAATTCTTCCTCTCACCACCCCAATCTTCAATTATTTCTTATCCATTTCATGTTAGGCATCAATCCTAATGTGAAAATAACATAAAATCCTACTTTCACAAAATTTTATAGTGAATAGTAAAAGTTCATGAAAAATGGCCATAAGGCCATTCTAAATTCACTTTCTTTAGTAACTAATAGGCTAGATGGATGTAATAGATCCTTATACCCCAAAATCATATGCTGCATTATAGGGTTTTGTATTCGGGATTGAAGATTGGCCCCGAAAAGCCTCGAATGGATGTTACAAATATTTTGGCCTCCCTAGGGCAATCTACAATGAACCAAAGTGTGAACCATACCTTTTTGGAATCCCTAGGGCAAGGGGAACCCATCCCATATGGCCTCAGTGGCCAGTTTTCAACTTCACCGGCAATGCCATCGCCGATTCGGCGATGCATCGCCGATCAAACTCTTCGAATGGGTCTGATCTTTGGGCTGGAGGAGTTTGGGGGCTAGGGTAGTCCCCTGGTATGCGGTCCGTACCTTGAAACTCCCTAAAAGATGTACTTCCTTCACAAAAGTCCCCTTCCCTAGCCCCATTTTCGTTTTCTTACTGCCCTAACCCAAAACCGTGGTTCCAAACCACCCCTAGATCCATTCCCTGCCAAAAAATACCACCCTCCATCATTCCTTTGAAGTTGGCAGCCCTCCCTCTTGAAGGTTTCGTCCGTTGGAGCTCCTAAAACCCCCAAATCGAGCTGAATTCGTGAGGTGCTCCATTCCCCTTTTTCATTTTCATTTCTTTCTGAAAATACATCCTAGGGGAGCTTGAAGCATCCCTCTACAATGCCTAAATTTCGTTCTGTCCATTTGGGCAACCATTTCCCTGCATTTCCTCCTCCTTCCATGGCTATTGTTAAGGTTGTTTAAGCCTTTTCCTCACTTTCCATCGTCCTCTCTCTCATGTCCCTTTTATTTGACCCTCAGACTCATGGAAACTTGCTTACCTATCCCATTTCTCCACGTTATTCGCTTGTTTGATTACTGTTTTAAAATTTCTGTGTTTTGTGTTGTTAGGTAGAAAATGTGTTTGTGTTGTGGTTTGAGCTTAATATAGCTAAAAATTGTTGAATGGAGTGCATGCCATTCATTTTTTTTGTTAGGTATTGTCCCTAGATTGAGAGTATTGTAACTCCCGAGATTCAGCCTACAAATTAATTTTTATCCCAACCCACCCTCCTACAAAGCATGCCACTCCCGATCCCAATATGGGATTAGGAATGTAGTTTCGTTTCATAGACCCTTGGCGTTTTGGACCTAGTGTTAGCACTTCTAGATTTGAAGGATCTGACGACATAAGAAATCCAATTCCAGTTAGACAAATCTTGACCCTAAGCAATAGAAGAATTCCCTGTAGTAGAAATGGAATGGAAAGCCATTTACCGTATAATCTTAGGCTTTGGATTATAGCTACAGAGTTACAGACTAGGCTACTAGTTGTCTTAGGCAGTGTAAGGCCTATATATGCTAAGGGATAGTAGGTTAGATTTGGTTGGAATGGGACTTCCTTCCTTCGATAAATCCCCTTATGACTTATAGACTTCTGTTGTTACCCATAGGAAGGAACCATACGCTCTCAGGGAACATTTATAACTCCCTCAGATTGAACTTAGAATGTACTAGCACACCCCTTAGAATTGCCTTCCCCAAGGACTTATTGCATTCGGGAATGCGGAATAAAGGAACTACATGTAAGCGATGTATTCACGGTTTGAATCGACTTCTTAATCCTAGTGGTTACCAATAAATCCAATGCTCCGATCAAGCAGAGGATCGGCGTTGACTCGGATTAAGATCTGATACAACGCATTTTCTGTCCTGATTAGACAAAAGGTTCAACGTATCCGGCTTAGACCCACTACACAACCTTTCTTCTGTGATGGCCCAACCACCTACAACCAAACAGGATCACATTGTCTTTGAGAAATGGCGAGGACTTAAAGCTAGTAGAGAATTAGACATCTTGCCACCAACTCATACCTACCCCTGAACTCAACCACTATAGAGCTTAGGCTCGTCTCTATCACCATAGATACCAATGCCATAGAACGCATCATTAGCAAGGAAAACCATGTAGAGAAAGGTTGTTTCCATTTTAGGTCAAGGATAGCTCCTAAGTTGCACCTCGTTCTGATATACGGATCGATGCTAAGATTCTTCAACCTTAAGTAAAACTAAGTTTTAAGGGGGGTAGAACGTATTGAGTCCAATCCAGTTAGGTTAGTCAATGCTACCGTTTGATCAAAGTGGCGCAGCGGAAGAGTGGTTGGCCTCTTTTCCACTGGCCCAAGATCGAAACCTTTGAGTTCGGATATACATACGATTAGGTTATTAAATAGGATTTGAACCTTCCTTAGAGAAAGTACTCCTTGCTCTTTGCCAATGTCGGGGACGACATTGTGTTTTAAGGGGGGTAGATTGTAACACCCCGGATTTTGGCCAATCTGGGATTTGACGTCCTTAGGCAATGGGTCAACTAAAACACCTGGAAAATCGCTCAGAACCCAATTTCATAGCCAAAGAAACCACTTAGGATTAATTTCTATGGAAATTTAGCGTAAGTTAGCTAGCGCAACGCTGGAGTAGCTGGGAAACAGTCCCTGATCACTTTAAATACGTTCTACAAGACCCAAATCGAGTAGAACGTATGACTCCATAATACTCTATAACCTCGGATCAAACTCTAAGCGGGTTTGTTCTCTGGACCACTTTGAATTCTTGTATTGGATTTAGACCGCGCGTCGAAAGTCCGTTACTTCCTATCTTAGACTGTTAGAACCGCCCAGCTGGACTTGACAATCATTTCGAAAATCAAGTCAAACCGATAATCACAGACTATTTCATTGAGCCTGGATTGAAGAGACCGCGAATAGGGACAGAATTGGAATTTCAAATTCAAATCTGGCACACGACTTGACATGTCAGTATTAAGCGTTCTGACCGTCAGAATTCATCCAGATTACACCCTCGGATCAGGAAAAATTTCTATTTATTATTATGAGACTTCCAGCCCTGATCTACGTGCAGTGACCGCTGAACTGAAACTGGTCCGCCACGTGCGATCTGCGAACCCTGTCGGACTGAAAACTTAATGCGCGCTAGATCTGGTACGCATGAGCTTAAGTCCGATCGCATTCGACCAGGGGACCACCAGAAAGCATCTTTTGGACCGAAATAGCCCCGATTTGGTTACCCCTCAAGTGAAACTTGTTCCCGAGCCTATTTCGGGCAAGTTTGGGCTTATAAAAGGGCTTGAAACCCTCACTCCTCTCTCCCATCCGAATTTGCAAAAACCCTAGATTGGGAGAGAGAAAAGGTGAGAGTTTGTGAGAGAAGGTGGGAGAGCTTTCTCTGCTGCTGCTGCACGTGCTTAAGCGGCGTATTCCAATCACTTTGCCGGTGATTTCTCCGCATGTGCAGGTAAGAAAATGCCCTAGAAAGTTGCTGATTTGATGCTTCTTTAGTTCCATAGTTTGTTAGTTGATAAATCTCGTAAATCAGGTTCCTTAGTCGCCGTAGACGAAGCGTATACGCTCCGTTCGAATCACTTCACCTATAGGGGAAAAGGTGCGGATTTTAGACGCTTTGATTGACTGTTTCCAAAGCTTTCAATGTCGTTTAATAGTAGATTCTTGACGGCAATGCCGTTTGACATGTACAACATGTTGTCCGTTTCCTGTTTCGTAAACTAACGAAGAATATGAGATTTAGGGCATTTTAGTCATTTGTAGGAAGTATAGATTTCATTCATATTTTGCTGATGTGATTGGCATGATATGTTGTCGCATTAGGATGTTAGGAATACGTGCATAATTAGTTTGGCGAAGAGATTTGCCTAAATGCGCACTTCGGGTCGACATACTATATGTAGACTTAAGTGTGTAGTGTATGTGTTTGTATAAATGCTTGTATTAGTATGTATTGAATTAAATGGTGTTATGAATTAGTTTGAGATTGATTTCTCAATTAATATGCTGGTGTGAATGGTTTCCTACATGTTAGCCATATGCATGATTTCATGATATGAATGAAATGCATGTGCTTGACGATTCGCTTAAGCTGTATGTTATAACATGTGCTTGATGATTTCCTTATGAGTTACTTTGAGATTGAATTCTCAATTAATATGTTGATGGAGAGGATTTCCTATATGTTGACGACATGCTTAATTTCATTATATGTGTGAAAGACATGTGTACGATGATTTGCTTAAGTTATATGTAATAACATGTGTTAACATGCTCTCATGGTTGTATTTCATTTCCATTACCCTTACACAACTGCTGATGTGATTCTATGATTGTTTGGGACTATGCCTAGTCCAGGCAGTCGGTAACCGAGCGAATTCGTGGTTAGCTTATCTTCGCCACGAACGACGCGTCGATGAACGCGAGTCGTGTTTGGAGTTGACGGCAGTGGTTAGGCCACGCGAAGTGTTTTACGCACTTCATGTCGTTCGACTTGAGATGCGATCGCGCTAGTCGAGCCCGTCAAGTAACCCGACTGGCCGATGTATGTTCACCTTGTATGAGTCATAACTGCTTGAACCTAGGGTACTGAACTTACCATTGTAAACCCTGTTAACCATGGTACCTTGATCCATAAAGACTCATGAGCCGGGCATGGTGGTATGGGACACCGTGGTCGAGCTGTCGGCCTACGCTGGGGCCATAAACCTCCCCGTAGTGACCAGTGAGCACCTAGTCTCGTGAGCAGATTATGGTGGTATGGGACACTATATTCTAGCTGTCGGCCTACACTTATCAGGCGATGAGTCCTTTGTAGTGACCGTGAGCGTATTCTGAGTCTACGGGAGACAACGACCCTTCAGTAGCAGTAGAGTACAGTAGGCTTGTATTGATAAGGTGATGGGGGAGCGGAGCAACGAGTGCGTGCAACAGCCCTGACAGCCCTTGCAGCGACCTAAAAAATATACATCGTATGAGCTTACTAGGAGTGACGACCCTAGACAGGATCTGTGCTGGGATTGATACAAGGGAAGTACCTTAGTTTCCCAATCCTGCTGTTTGAATGGACTAATAACAACTCGAAAATCATATCACCATAGCATTGCATGTGCCTGGAAGATGTGGAGCACTCTAGGGAGTGTGGCATGCTGCGGTCGTAAGATGTTGTCGTATGAGGGAGATCGTCGATGAGGGCATACATCACGTCATGTCATAATTGCATTAACAACAGTATTAGGAATGTTTGATTTATTGCTTTACTATTATCGCATGATTGATTTGAGAACATATTAATCCTTGCTCTATTATTCCACTGAGTTAGCTACTCACTCCCACATTACGGGACGGTGTTCCTGGACACCCACCAGACCCTTTTGTGATTGCAGATGATGGCGCGGCCTGCGAGGCGGAGCTGGACTTGATGATGATGAGGAGGATCCCTCCTTTATGCGTGTTCTGATTGACGGGATTACAAGGAGGTTGATTAGATACTTTGACACTTGTCATTTTATATTTTTAGCGCACTCATGTATATTCGTTTTGTCTACTTTTGGAGTATACATGTATGTATATAACCTGGTAACATATCCACACTCTGGAGGCATACAACAGTTTATATATGTTATACATATTATCATAGTCTTCCGCTTGTTAATTTAACCGTCTCTGGAGTATGATATGCTGTTCTAGCTTAATCTCACTCATGTTTAATGCGTTATCACAGACAACATTCAATCATACATATCTATGTTGCATAAATAACATTTTGGAACTCGGGAGTTGGGTTTTTGCTCGACCCCCCGATTTTCGGGATGTTACAGCTTAGAAATATTCCAGTCTATTAGAATTCACAACTGTGGGATCATTAGTTGTCAAAGTTTATTATTTTTAACCTTGAAATTTACAACAACCATGAATTGAAACATTGACAACCTTATGTTTGAATAATGATAAATCTCTCAATTCTTATCATTTTTTGGCACATAATATATTTATTTGAAGATAAGATCCTAAGATACCATTCTATCCTAATACATTTACTCCTTGTTTAAAAGGTATGGCCTACCATCTTTGGCCCATCTGGTGTTGCCTTCTAAGCAAGCAAGGGTGCAATCACCATAACAGTGCAATGGAATATTAAAGTGGGGAATTCTATGCAAAATTGGTAAGTTGCAATCAAGATCAAGAATTAATAATTCATTATAGAGTTCTTCAACATGGCTCACTATGAAAAATGATAGAGAGAGAGAGAGGAGAATATCACCAAACACCTGTTGGAGTTATATCTTAGAAAACCAATGTGTGCCTTGATTCACTAACCATGTAGATGTAATAGGTTCGATCTCAACCATTGATCTTGACGAAAATGGGTCTTGTATGACATCTATGATATGCCTTAAAAAATATAGTGTTGCCTTAAACTTACATGGTAAGAGTCTATAGTCCTTGAAAACTTGAGATTAGACATAATTATCACTAACAGGGGATTGTCGGGTTTCATTAATCTCAATACCCCAATGAGAATGACTAACACATATGCTTGGGACATATCTGTGAACATCATGTTTTAAATGTATGGTCATCCTATGTGAGGGCACGAGCTTGGGTCAAGATGGAAGGTTTCCATTATCAGGACTCAACTTGATGTTTGGTATGTCTTTGGCCTTACCTTATATAGGTGTGTAAGTGTATCATAAATATATGAACATGATTTTGGACCTTCGAACACTTGCATTGGAGGATCGAGTGTCACATCCCAAACCTAGCCTCTCACACAACCGATCCATGGTGGTTGGACTTAGCTCACGACATGTCGAACTCCGAGTTTGACACTTGGTGCCCACACACCAAGTCCTGAGCTCGGTGCCCGACTATAAATTTTAGAAATATTATTTCTTTCACAAATATACATCATGCATCAAGATTGGCATTTTCAATATAAGTAAAATCACCAGTTTTTACTATTCATTATATTTACATTACAATTATTCCAAAAAAGTATATAATCATAAAAATGTGTTGAAAAAATGTGTATATAAAAAATGTGTCTAAAAGTCACGCAAAAGGTATCATTTTCTATTCATATTTCTAGCATTGTCTTGAAAAATTTATAGAAAGGAAGGCATACACTTTAAAGCACAATGACTGCACACGTGTGTGTAGTGTGTCCTACATGCAAGCAATTAAGATAAATATGCCATGAAGGAGTCATCTATGCCAAAAAGCATGTAATATATAAGGTATGATGTTAATACCAATGTAATGTAAGGCAATGCATATGCATCATGATTGTACTTCGAATGAGTGCTACCATCACCACCATGCATGCTACCACATCTCTGTTATCACATCCATAACCGTATCACACATGTCTATGGTCACATCATCATCACCATCATCATGTTCGTATAACATATCATGGCAAGTATATAATCTCAAAAAACATTTTTGTCAATACCCATGCACGTTGGGCACTAGTAATCGACCTCGCATACCTGCCACGTGGTGGTGTCATAAGATTTCCACTTGGCACACTATTAGTGGACCTCATTTCGCACTTCTCCCTACCGACGGGTCAAACCGGTCCTTGTTTGCATCTTAACCCTTTAGCAGGTTGGACCCACCTATTCTCAACCGACCTTGTTAGTTGGAGTCAAATCCATGACCCATGTGTCCATTTAGCCCGATAATGAGGCATCCCTAGGTACCATCAGGGTTTAGGGACTTTCAACTTAAGGGATTTCTACTTACCCATACTATTTCACACTTTCGGTGTCCCGTCCCTTTTTATGAATGATCCAAGTCATCATCATATATACACATTTCATCACCAAGATCCAATTCATGTTATATAACACAATTGTGGTATTACTGTAACACCCCAACCTCAATTATTTAAATTTTATCAATTCAGGTATCGGTTCCTAGGTATTACCTATTATATTATGTCATCAATCAAGCCACAATACTATTCATAAAAATTTCATAGCGTAAAACAAAAATTAAAATTATTTGTAAACATCAAGATGATCCTAGGGCCTAAATTCATTCTTCATATATAAAATAAATTGATAAGGACTAAATAGTTCTGTCCTCCCTTGGTTCTCTAATTAAGTGTTCATCTAAGTAATCTTCACGAAGACACCTCTACTATATCTTTTGTTGGATAGTTTTTCATAAACAACACTATGAGGTAAAAAGTCCAACAAGTAATAATAAATTGTATGATTCAATAGATATCATGTTCATCAGAATATCAATAATATGCCAACTATCATAAAAATATTTCCATACTTAGGAATCACCAGGGTCGTGGCTGCATACAACTTTCGACTTGCCAACACCCATTTAGCCTAGATTCTCCCAAGTTTCACTTATGGAGAAGAATACTGCTCCTACTGGATTGGTTTCTCTTGCCTGTAGTGTGAACCTGTAGTCTAGTAATGAGTGGTCCATTCTGGACTTGATTAGACTCATTCCCTAGCTCTGGGTCGCAGCCTTAGGAGGAGGCCCTATTGGTTTTATATCATAAGATTCATGAATGCATGATGAAAAAACCATCCTAGTGTATAGTCACTTACCAAAAAGTTATAGTTAGCTTGAGTTTCCCAAATACATTTCTCTTTGATTAGTCCACTGGTTCTTAGTTTCTATTCATGTTAGGATCCCTTTTAAGTATTATAACAATAGGTTTATTTTCATACTTAATCTCATGATTTAATCAATTATTATTTTTTAACATACAAATTTGACAGTTAATTTGACAATTAGATCATTAATCACTCGATCCATACCTTTTTTTTAACCATATCACACATTTGGTTCATGATTTACCAATCATAACCATTCATTTTGGGTTTATCCTTATATAGGAGTAAGATCCTCCCGATCCAATCATTAAACTTTAATTAGAACTATCGATTTAGGGTATGGTCAATTAGATCTAGGTGTCTATATAGTTAGTCTTTCATTTTGATTAATTTGACTCATGATGGTCGGTAATGATTAATTGGATTCTTAATCCAAGGGTTTAGATCAATTCATTATATGTTTTGACCCATTTTTTATGGTTTGGATTGATCTAATTCATAATCTTATTGTCAATATCAATGTCAGATCATATTAGGTTGAAAATAGCCCACTTGGGATCATAAATGAATAATCGGATCCATCCACTAATCACATTGCACCTAGGTCTTAGGAACCCTTGGTTTCGATAATGATTCAAGTGAGTCTGAGGCCAGGATTAAATTCTAGGGTTTATATGTGTTTGGAAACCAATGGCCCACTTAGATTATGATTTAGGGTTAGATTATCTAATTTGATACTTTAATCAAGGTACAATCACATGTGGCTTAATATTGACATCAAGATCACCATCACACAAAGTAGTTCACCTATTAACTTGAGTAAAGATTGTGCATTTATTCACGATCCATGATGGATGGTGTGGCATGTCTATAACTAGATCCACATGGATAGTATGAAATGATCAGACTTGATTCCACATGGGCAACCACTCAAGATCTACACAATATTCTTATCAGGGTCCATATGATCTAAGACTACCAACACTATCCATCATTTTTTCATCATGTAACCTTGTATAAAAATTATAAAATTCGGTGTACATGTGTAACAGACGGTGGGCAAACATCCCAATGGTGTGAATCACCTTTCCTATGGTGGGGACTCACCCAAGCAATGGGGTTGGCATCCCCTCACCTGGCTGTAGGTCTAGGTGTGAGAACACACAGATACCCCCCTCACTTTTTGATTTTATTTGAACTACAAATCTTCCTCATCTCTTGGATTCTGTGAGAGTATACTCACAATATGTACGGTCTATCTCAAAGTGGGGTCCACACACAGTAATATATAAATCTAATTTGTTTATTGTGTTTCCCACAATCTGTAACATGTATGACCATAAAACTATCCTTAGATGGTCCCAGGGTCCCCACTTATGGATCTTGAAAGGTGGTCCTTTACTAACTATATATATATATATATATATATATATATATATATATATATATATATATATATATATATATATATATATATATATATATATATATATATATATATATATATATATATATATATATAAAGTTGATACACGCATCCAAAAATTATGAAATTTGGTTCATAGGGAGTTTTGAACCCAGGGTTGTTTCGACAAGAAAACAAATGCGTTTGATTTGGGGAATTAATTCAATGATAACAAAGAATTTGACGAGAGAACATTGATCACATTTATCTAAGTTCATTTACATCCTCTGATTCCCTTGATTCTAAGATATATTATTAGAAATGAACAACTTGTAATCACTAAAAGCTTAAATCTAAATTTCGACAGCCTTTTGGTAGCACTTTTGGTCATCTCCCAATACTTAGGAGGAATTATTGATCTGATTAACCAGTCTTCAATGAGATAGAAATTTTGGCAGCATTTCAGCGTTATTTCAGTCATCTACTAGGAGTTAGGAGGAATTGCTAAATCGATCAGCCAATCTCTCTTTTAAACTTGTCTGTTATGCCAAGGAGAGGGTTTGAAGCAGTGAAGATCGAGCTCCCATGATTTCGGCAGCATTTTGACCCTTTTTTTCCTTGGCCACATAGTGACTTGGTTGCATGATCCGTATAATTGTATTACCCGTTACGCGGTCAGCGCAACATGGCGCTTGGGCGCATGATCCACGCATCTTCTCTCGTAGGTTGTGTGAACTGCGCAGCTTAGTACCTGAGTTGTGCAACCTGCGCAACTAACTCTGCTCCTCACCTTCAATATATCTTCAGAGCTCCGCCTTTCTCTAGAAAACCTTTCGTCCGAAATGAGAGGGGGAGTGGGATATTTATAGGCCCCCACATGTGCCAACCCTCGGTCTCTGTGCCATGGGTCCCACTTTGCATCAAATCTGACCATTCATTTTGATCAGCCTCTATTCTTGATTGCGCTACCCTCGTAACAGGAATGTTAGTTGCGCGATCCACGCAACAGGAAAGCTGGTCACATGATCCGCACAAGGATAAAATAGTCTGTATCATTCGCACAACCTCCCAATCTTGCTGCGCGCAATGACCCTTCTGGTTGCGCGACCCGTGCAACTGTTTAATCACAGCACTTTGCTTCTTCTTTTTCTTTTTCAATTCTTCACTTCATGTTTGGTTTTCTAACCTTGAATCTTTCCTTCATGATTCATAATTTTTTTATGCTCCAACAGATGCCCCCTCAATCCTTCTTTGATTGATTCCTGAAATCAAATGGAGGATCGATCTTCCTCTACCTGAAGAATCTTGAATGAAATGCAACTGAAAGATGACTGGATGATCATGCTTGCATGAAAGACTGGATGATCATTCTTGACCAAAAGATCAAATGATCGCGTTCGATCGGAAGATGATCGTGCTCAAGTGGAAAACTTGAATGCTCATGTTCGAATGAAAGACTTGAATGATCATGCTTGAACAGAAGATTTGAATGACACTGTTTTAAGCAAAAATTTTGATGATGGCGCTCGAACGGATGACTTGAATGATGGTGCTCGAACGGAAGACTTGATTGATTGCGTTTGAACGGAAGATTTAATTGATTGCGTTTGAACAGAAGATGGAATGATCATGTTCAAACAGAAGACTTGACTGATTGTGCTTGAACGGAAGACTGGAATGCCCCCATTCAGTAGTGTCGAGCGAATGTTTCACTAGAGGATAAAATTCTCTTTTCATTATCGAAAAACATCTCTGCAATAGCTGTGATGACTTCATCTTTGAGTGATTTGATCAGAGAGTTATCTTTCAGCACCGCTGCTGCTGCAATGGTTTCTTTGATCAACTCCAGCAATTCTTTCCTTCAACTCCATATCTGGGGTTGTTCTTTAATTGTAATATCCGAGATTTTGGCCAATATGGGATTTGACGTCCTTAGGCAGTGGGTCAACTAAAACACCTGAAAAATCGCTTAGAACCCAATTCCATAACCAAAGAAACCACTTAGGATTAATTTCTATGGAAGTTAAGCATAAGTTAGCTAGTGCAACGCTAGAGTGGCTGGAAAATAGTCCCTGATCACTTTAAATACATTCTACAAGACCCAAATCGAGTAAAACCAATGACTCTATAATACTCTATAACCTCGGATCAAACTCTAAGCAGGTTTGTTCTCTGGACCACTTTGAAATTTTGCATTGGATCTAGACCGCGTGTCGAAAGTCCGATACCTCCTATCTTAGACCGTTAGGACCGCCCAGCTGTACTTGACAATCATTTCAAAAATCAATTCCAACCGATAAACACAGGCTATTTCATTGAGCCCGGACTGAAGAGAGTGCGAATAGGGACAGATTTGGAATTTGAAATTCAAATCTGGCACACGACTTGACGTGTCAGTATTAAGCATTTTGACCATCAGAATTCAGTCAGATTACACCCTCGGATCAGGAAAAAATTCTATTTCATATCATGAGACTTGCAGCCCTGATCTACGTGCGGTTACCGTTGAACTGAAACTGGACCAACACGTGCGATCTGCGAACCCTGCCAGAATGAAAACTTGATGCGTGCTAGATCCTGTATGCTTGAGCTTAAGTCTGATCGCGTTCGGCCAGGGGACCACCAGAAATCATCTTTTGGACCGAAACGGCCCCAATTTGGTTATGCACTAAGTGAACTTTGTACCGGAGCCTATTTCGGGCATTTTTAAGCTTATAAAAGGGGTTGAAACCCTCACTCCTCTCTCCCATCCGAATTTGAGAGAAACCCTAGTTTGGGAGAGAGAAAAGGTGAGAGTTTGTGAGAGAGAGTAGGATAGATTTTTCCTGCTTTCGTGCCACCTGTTGCACGTGCTTCAGCAACACATCTCAATCACCTGGCCGGTGATTCCTCTGCTTTTTTAGGTAAGAAATAACCCTAGAAAGTTACTGATTTCAGGTTTACTAGGATTCATAGCTTGTTAGCTGACGTAACTCGTGAATTAGGTTCTCTTATCGCTGTAGACGAAGCGTATACGCTCCGTTCGAAACGACACATTTATAAGAGACAAGGTGCGGATTTTAGACGCTTTGATTGACTGTTTCCAAAGCTTTCAATGTCGTTTAATAGTAGATTATCGATGGCAATGCCGTTTGACATGTACAACATGCTGTCCGTTTCCTGTTTCGTAAATCAATGAAGAATATGAGATTTAGGGCATTTTAGTCATTTGTAGGAAGTACTGATTTCATTCATATTTTGCTGATGTGATTGACATGATCTGTTGTCGCATTAGAATGTTAAGAATACGTGCATAATTAGTTTGGCAAAGAGATTCACCTAAATGCGCACTTCGGGTCGACATACTATATGTAGACTTAAATGTGTAGTGTAAGTGTTTGTATAAATGTTTGTATTAGTATGTATTGAATTAAATGATGTTATGAATTAGTTTGAGATGGATTTCTCAATTAATATGCTGACGTAAATGATTTCCTACATGTTGACTATATGCATGATTTCATTATATGCATGAAATGTATGTGCTTGATGATTTACTTAAGTTGTATGTTATAACATGTGTTAACATGCTCACATAGTTGTATTTCAATTCCAATACTCTCATATGATTTTCCGATGTGATTCCATAATTGTTTGGGACTATACCTAGTCCAGGCATTCGGTAACCGAGCGAATTCGTGGTTGGCTGGTCTTGGCCATGAACGACGCGTCGATGAACACGAGCCATGTTCTGGAGTTGGCGGCAGTGGTTAGGCCACGCGAAGTGTTTTACGCACTTCATGTCGTTCGACTTGAGATGCGATCGCGCTAGTCAAGCCCGTCAAGTAACCTGACTGGCCGATGTATGTTCACCCTGCATGAGTCATAACTGCTTGAACCTAGGGTACTGAACTTACCATTGTAAACTCTGTTAACCATGGTACCTTGATCCATGAAGACTCATGAGCCGGGCATGGTGGTATGGGATATCGTGGTCGAGCTGTCGGCCTACGCTGGGGCCACAAACCTCCCCGTAGTGACCAGTGAGCATCTAGTCTCGTGAGCAGATTATGGTGGTATGGGACACTATATTCTTGCTGTCAGCCTACACTGATCAGGCAACGAGTCCTTTATAGTGACCGCGAGCGTATTCTGAGTCTACGGGAAGCGATGACCCTTCAGTAGCAGTAGAGTACAGTAGGCCTGTATTGATAAGGTGATGGGGGAGCGGTGCAACGAGTGTGAGCAACAGCCCTGGCAGCCCTTGCAGCGACCTACAAAATATACATCGTATCAGATTACTAGGAGTGACGACCCTAGACAGGATCTGTGTTGGGATTGATACAAGGGAAGTACCTTAGTTTCCCAATCCTGCTGTTTGAATGGACTAATAACAAGTCATCATATCACCATAACATTGCATGTGCCTGGAAGATGTGGAGCACTTGAGGGATGATTGCATGCCGCGATCGTAAGATGGTGCCGTATGAGGGAGATCGTCGGTGAGGGCATACATCACGTCATGTCATATTGCATTATTAACAGTATTAGGATTGTCTGATTTACTGCTTTACTATTATCGCATGATTGATATGAGAACATGTAAATCTTTGCTCTATTATTCCACTGAGTTAGCTACTCATTCCCACGTTATGGGATGGTGTTTGCAACACCCACCAGACCCTGTTGTAGATGCAGGTGATGCTGAGATCCAGGAGGCAGAGCCAGACTTTGATGAGGACCAGGACGAGTTCTCGTACATGCAGTACCATGATGGCTTTGCTTAGGTGACCTGGGTTGACGGGACTTCACAGTGGGACTCTTTTGGACATTTATTTTTATCATTTACATGTATATGAGACTCAGTAATGTATTCATACTTTAGTGACAGTCGAGATCTACTTTATTTTTCCATACAGCGATATATATATTGTTTAGTCTTCCGCTTGCTTTTATCACTGGATCTGGAGTATGAATTACAGTTTGGTATACTTTTACTCATGTGAATGCTTTAACTCAGACAACATTGAATCATAATCATTTTTGTTGCATAAGTGACGGTCTGGAACTCGGGAGTTGAGTTTATACACGACCCTCGATTTTCAAGGTGTTACAAGTTGGTATCAGAGCATGAATAAGAGTATACTGGGCCTGGGTTATGGTCACGCGATGTACGCTGTCGCTTCCTTTGACTTAGGTGGGTACGAGAAGGGTCTAAAAACACTCATAGGATCGCAGATTCGCCAATAGGCGAAGTCTATTCGAATCGATCGCGTGATCGAGTCCGTAACGCATCTAGGGTCGCGTAAAGCAACCCGAATAGCTCCTAGGTTATAGGTGAGTGGGTTGAGATGTTCTTTGAATGATTCCAAACCCGTTAATGTGAATCCTTGGGCCGTGGGACAACCACGACCCCTGTATTCAATCACCAGAGCTTAAAAACCCCATTTCACCAAAAATCTTCAAAATTCTTCCTCTTACCACTCCAATATTCAATTCCTTCTCATCCTTTTCATGTTAGGCATCAAACCTAATGTGAAAATAACATAAAATAATACTTTCATAAAATTTTACAGTGAATAGTAAAATGTCATGAAAAATGGTCATAAGGCCATTCTAACTTTGCTTTATTTAGCAACTAATAGTCTAGATGAATGTACTAGCTCCTTCTACCCCAAAATCATATGCTGCATGATAGGGTTTTGTATTCGGGATTACAGATTGGTCCCGGAAAGTCCTGAACTCATGTTTGGGCCTATATAGGTCAAAATACAATGAACCAAGGTGGGGCCCATAGTTATTTGGGGTCCCTGGACCATGGGGGACCAAACCCATGTGGTCCCCAATGTGGTCCGTTGGAGGTGTGCTTTGTTTTGTGAGGGTATTTTGGGTACTACACACCCCCCATGTATGGTTCGTGTGTAGAAAACCCCTAAATCGTGCACTTCCTTCACAAACAGCCCTTCTCATAGCTCCATTCTCATTTTTGAACAGCTATCTCCAAAATTCGTGATTTCAAACCACCCCTAAATCCATCCTTGGCCAAAAACGACCACCCTCCATCAATCTATTTCGGTTTACAGCCCTCCTTTTAACAGATTTCGTCGTTTGGAGCTCAAAAAAACCCTAAATTGAGCTGAAATCGTGAGGTGCTCCATTCCCCTTTTTCATTTTCATTTCTCCTTAAAAATATATCCTAGGGGAGCTTGAAGCATCCCTCTACAACGCCTAGATCTCCCTTTTCCAGTTTGGACAGCCACTTCTTCGCATTTTCTCCATTTTCCATGGCTTTCGTGGAAGCTATTTTAGGCCTTTTGTCACTCTCCAGCATCCTATCTTTGATCGGTAAAAGAAAAACCGCAGCGGATGAGGCTGGGCTAAGTCGCCCTGCTCAATCGAGAAGACCGCGGGGTGGTGCCGCAAGTTCAAGCGCCGCCGCAGGTCCAGCTACAGCCCGAGAGTTCCATACAAAGCGGGATTTGGATCCGCATACTCAACTTGGGCGAGTGATTATAGCTGAGATGCCTCATGGCCAATACACTGATCGTAAAGTGTTGTTTGAGGCGGACGTGGAAGGACGACTATTCGGTGAATTTTTATTGTTCGAGCGCATTGAAGCTGCGCATTGGGGTCCGATCTTTGAAGCTCTCGCTTGTGCTAATGTGAGCACCGTTTGTGCCTTCTACGCTTGTATCCGGAATCCTAACTTAGAGCCATTGCAGTTCAAAATCCCTTTTGGTAGAGATCGGATGGCTACTATCGATGTGCGGTTGATTGTGCGACTTCTGAACGTGCCTCTTAGTGATGTTCATCCTAGTGAGAAGAATCTGAGGAGTAGGCGTGAGCGAGATCGCTGTACCAGGTTCCTATGCAGTAAGTTGGTTCCATGGCAGCCTAATAATAGCCTCAAGGCGACGTATATGTCTGATGATTTGCTCTTGCTGCACAATATCTACACGTTCAATGTGTATCCCAGGTCGACGAATAGCATTGAGTGTACGCGCCTTATGGTTAATTTTCTGTATCTGGTGGCCCAGGGAGAGAATGTATGTATGGCCACTTTCATCTTACGACAGATAATCCTCATAGCAAAATCAAGAAGAACGTCTGAATCGCTTCCTTTTGGCCGACTGATATGCAAGATCGCGCTTGAGTTTGCTTACAGACTTGGGCCGAAATTGTCAGTTTCGATTCATAGCATTGATGAGTCGACTATGGTCAAGATGAAGATTGGGTCTCAGTACCGTGAGAATCAGCTTGAGGAGGATAGCGAGGATGACTTTGATGATGAAGAGGATCCAAGTGAAGGAGAACCTGGAGCAGAAGTTGAGGAAGAGGTTCAGGAAGAGGCAGAAGAGGAGGTTCAGGATACAGATGAGAGCCCTCATCCCTCTGCTCAGGCTACTGGCGATGATCGCATTGCCCGGATTGAGGAGAGCCAGGTCGCCTTGCGAAGGGAAGTTCAGGAACTTCGCGCTGAAGTCGAGGATGCCAAGGCCGTTACGAAGAGAAAATTCGGTAAGGTGACTCGCACCTTGAAGGCGATCCTGTGCTGCTTGTAGGATAAGGGTGCTCCTCCTCTGTCACCCGACTCAGACTAGCGATGAGATCTTTGATGTTGTTGTTAGTAGTTAGTCATTTCCTGCTTTAAGTTGTGTAAGCCTGTTAAGGCTAGTGCTTTGCTTATGTTGCTATTGTAAATTTTAACTGTCTTAGTTCCCATGTATTTCTCGTCATGATGCTTGTAAGGATATATCCCTTGTATTGTGACAATTTTAATTAAATGAAATGCATGGAATGCTTATGGCTCTTGTGTGAATGATTGTGGTGTTTGTGCTATTGAGACTGACAAGGTTGTGCCCTATTTTGAATATAGGGAATGCCGCCTAAGGCCACGCGGAGCACGACTCGACTTGCATTGAGTGAGCCTATGGATCAGGCTCCTTCGCAGTCTGATACCCATGTAGACCCTGCTGTGGGCCCGATTCCTGAGACAGTGCGCGCGTCTCAGCCTACTGCTGGTCCTACAGTTGGACCACCGCCGTTCACACCGCCAGTCAGAGAGCCGTATCGCGCATCTTCTTCGACGCAGCACATGCCACAGCCTGCTCCACCTCTCGACAGATTTGAACAGATGATGGCCATGATGCTGCAGCAGCAGCAGCTCCTGACTACTATTGTGGGGACACTAGCCCAGGGCAGGGGTGTGACTCCACCTGCACCACCTGCGCATCTAGCTGAGGATACTGATACATATGCCCAGGATGAGGGCATGGCTCATCCTGTACCACCTGCTTACCCTGCGGAGAATGCCGCAGATACACGGGGCTTGTTAGAGCGATTCCAGCGCTTACGGCCTCCCACTTTTATGGGTTCTCATAGACCCGAGGAGGCCGAGTAAAGGCTCGACCGTGTGTCAAAGATATTGCGGATGCTTCATTGTACAGAGGCTGAGCAGGTAGAGTTGGCTACATTCCTGTTTGAGAGAGAGGCCAGCTTGTGGTGGGACAGCATATTACGGACCGTTGCGGCCGACTTTGTATGGACATGGGCAGCGTTTGAGTTCCACTTCCACGAGAAGTATTATTCCCAGACGTACAGGCATGACCGGGAGAATGAGTTTCTCCACCTCAGATAGGGAGCCATGACAGTCACGGAGTATGAGCATCGGTTCACGGAGTTGGGCAGATACGTCCTGACTATTTTGGCTGATGAGCAGATGCGCATACGGAGCTTTTCAGAGGGTTTGCGACCGAATATTCGGTCGAAGATGTGCTGTATGAGAATTCCCTCCTATGCGGAGTTGATTCACATGTCCATGCGGGCAGAGCAGGATGTGGATTGGCTTATGCGATCTCGTGGCTCTGTTGCTCCTAGGCCACGACCAGAGATGCAGGACAGGCCCTTTGCGGGCAAGAGGCCTCGCGTCGACCCTCCTACTAGGGCTACCATGCCAGTACCCCCGATGCGGCGCTCTGATTTACTATGCATATATTGTGGCAGAGAGGGCCACTTGGCGCAGAGTTATTTTTCTAGGATGCGGGACGGTGGGTTCTCACCGCCGCAGAAGATCGACCGTACACGTCCACAAGCGATATCAGCACCGCCTATACGGTTGGCTCCCGCGCATCCTTCTTTCAGACCTCCGATATCGCAAATCAGGCAGCCTTTACGGCCCACGGTGCAGCAGCCGAACCGGCCACAGTAGGCACGGGTACATGCCTTGACGGCAGAGGCAGCTGTGACACCGACTTCTCAGCATTCGACCTTCGAGGTCACTGCCCATATTGGAGGTATTCCTATTCTCGTGATGGTGGACACTGGTTCCAGAATTTCTTTGATATCACGTGCTATAGTCAGGCGTCTTGGGCTATAGAATATTACTATGGATGGGGTGCGAGTTTATACAGCTCACGGGTCCTTTACAGATGCCACCCAGATGTGTGAGGGTTGTTTGGTGGATCTAGGGGGCAAGACGATGGCTCTAGATCTCGTCGTCGATCCCGCTCTGGTTTATCTCGATGTCATTCTTGGCATGGACTGGTTGACTGCAGCGAGGGCCGAGATTGACTGCGAGACTCGTATAGTGACAGTCTACGAGCCAGAGGGTACATCCTTCACATTTCCAGTGCGGGTAAATCTCCCTTTCCGCATACTTAGTTACGCCACCTTATTGCGAGACGCTGGTGCCCAGATACTTGAGCATACGCCAGTCGTTTGTGAGTTTGGGGATCTGTTCAGGAAGATCCCTGGCTTGCCACCCCGACGAGTGATCGATTTCACTATCGATCTGGTTCCTGGTTCCTCGCCCGTCTCACTGCCGACGTATCGCATGGCACCGTGTGAGATGGAGGAGTTGAGGACGTAGATTGAAGAGTCTGACGACATAAGAAATCCAATTCCATTTAGACAATCTTGACCCTAAGCAATAGAAGAATTCCCTGTAGTAGAAATGGTATGGAACCATTTCACGTAGAATCTTAGGCTTTAGATTATAGCTACTAAGTTACAGATTAGCCTACTAGTTACTTTAAGTAGTGTAAAGCCTGTATATGCTAAGGAATTATAGGTTAAATTTGGTTAAAGTAGAACATTATTCCTTCGATAAATCCCTTTATGACTTATAGACTTATGTTGTCGCCTATAGGAAAGAACCATTCACTCTCAGGGAATGTTTATAAATCTCTCAGATTAAACATAGAATGTACTAGCACGCCTCTTAGTATTGCCTTCCCCAAAGGGCTTATTGCATTCGGGAACGCGGAGTAAAGGAAATGTAATTATCAGCGAAGTATTCGCGGTTTGAATTAACTTCTCAATCCTGGTAGTTGCCAATAAATCCAATGCTCTGATCAAGCAGAAGATCGGCATCGTTTAGGATTAAGAACTGATACAGTAAATTTCTGTTCTAGGCAGAAAGTCTATGTATCCGGCTCAGACCCACTACACAACTTTTCTTCCGCGTTGGCTCGACCACATATAACCAAAAGTTATTGCTTTGTCCTTGGGAAATGGCAAGGACTTAAAGCCAGTAGAGAATTCGATATCTTTCCACTAACTCATACCTGCCCCTAAACTTAACCACAATAGAGATTAGGCTCATCTCTATGATCATGGGTACCAATGCCATAGAACGCAACATTAGCAAGGAAAACCCTGTAGAGAAAGGTTGTTTCCATTTTAGGTTAAAGATAGCCCCTAAGTTGCGCCTCGTTCCGATATACGGATCGATGCAAAGATTCTTCAACCTTAAGTAAAACCAAGTTTTAAGGGGGGTAGAACGTAATGAGTCAAATCCAATTAGGTTAATCAACGCCGCCGTTTGATCAGAGTGGCGCAGCGGAAGAGTGCTTGGCCTCTTTCCCACTGGCCCAGGATCGAAACAATCGAGTTAGGATGTACGTACGGTTAGGTCAATAAATAGGATTGACCTTTTCTTAGAATGTCAATACTAAAGTCTTACTAGATGCTCCTTATACTAAAGTCTTACTAGATGCTCCTTATACTAAAGTCTTACTAGATGCTCCTTACCCTCGCCAATTTCGGGGACGAAATTGTGTTTTAAGGGGGGTAGATTGTAATACCCCAAATTTTGGCTAATCTAGGATTTGACGTCCTTAGGCAGTGGGACAACTAAAACACCTGGAAAATCGCTCAGAACCCAATTCCATAGCCAAGAAACCACTTAGGATTAATTTCTATGGAAGTTAAGCGTAAGTTAGCTAGCGCAACGCTAGAGTGGCTGGGAAATAGTCCCTGATCACTTTAAATACGTTCTACAAGACCCAAATCGAGTAGAACTAATGACTCTATAATACTCTATAACCTCGGATCAAACTCTAAGCAGGTTTGTTCTTTAGACCACTTTGAAATTTTGTATTGGATCTAGACCGCGCGTCGAAAGTCCGATACCTCCTATCTTAGACCGTTAGGACCGCTCAGCTGGACTTGACAATCATTTCAAAAATCAAGTCCAACCGATAAACACAGGCTATTTCATTGAGCCCGGACTGAAGAGAGAGCGAATAGGGACAGATTTGGAATTTGAAATTCAAATCTGGCACACGACTTGACGTGTCAGTATTAAGCGTTCTGACCGTCAGAATTCAGTCAGATTACACCCTCGGATCAGGAAAAATTTCTATTTCATATCATGAGACTTGCAGCCCTGATCTATGTGCGGTGACTGCTGAACTGAAACTGGACCAACACATGCGATCTGCGAACCCTGCCAGACTGAAAACTTGATGCGTGCTAGATCCTATATGCTTGAGCTTAAGTCTGATCGCGTTCGGCCAGGGGACCACCAGAAATCATCTTTTGGACCGAAACGGCCCTGATTTGGTTATGCACTAAGTGAACTTTGTACCGGAGCCTATTTCGGGCATTTTTAAGCTTATAAAAGGGGTTGAAACCCTCACTCCTCTCTCCCATCCGAATTTGAGAGAAACCCTAGTTTGGGAGAGAGAAAAGGTGAGAGTTTGAGAGAGAGAGTAGGATAGATTTTTCCTGCTTTCGTGCCACCTGTTGCACGTGCTTCAGCAACACATCTCAATCACCTGGCCGGTGATTCCTCTGCTTTTTCAGGTAAGTAATAACCCTAGAAAGTTGCTGATTTCAGGTTTACTAGGATTCATAGCTTGTTAGCTGACGTAACTCGTGAATTAGGTTCTCTTATCGCTGTAGACGAAGCGTATACGCTCCGTTCGAAACGACACATTTATAAGAGACAAGGTGTGGATTTTAGACGCTTTGATTGACTGTTTCCAAAGCTTTCAATGTCGTTTAATAGTAGATTATCGACGGCAACGCCGTTTGACATGTACAACATGCTGTCCGTTTCCTGTTTCGTAAATCAACGAAGAATATGAGATTTAGGGCATTTTAGTCATTTGTAGGAAGTACTGATTTCATTCATATTTTGCTGATGTGATTGACATGATTTGTTGTCGCATTAGAATGTTAGGAATACGTGCATAATTAGTTTGGCGAAGAGATTCGCCTAAATGCGCACTTCGGGTCGACATACTATATGTAGACTTAAGTGTGTAGTGTAAGTATTTGTATAAATATTTGTATTAGTATGTATTGAATTAAATGATGTTATGAATTAGTTTGAGATGGATTTCTCAATTAATATGCTGACGTAAATGATTTCCTACATGTTGACTATATGCATGATTTCATTATATGCATGAAATGTATGTGCTTGATGATTTACTTAAGTTGTATGTTATAACATGTGTTAACATGCTCACATAGTTGTATTTCAATTCCAATACTCTCATATGATTTGCCGATGTGATTCCATAATTGTTTGGGACTATACCTAGTCCAGGCATTCGGTAACCGAGCGAATTCGTGGTTAGCTGGTCTTGGCCACGAACGACGCGTCGATGAACGCGAGCCGTGTTCTGGAGTTGGCGGCAGTGGTTAGGCCACGCGAAGTGTTTTACGCACTTCATGTCGTTCGACTTGAGATGCGATCGCGCTAGTCGAGCCCGTCAAGTAACCCGACTGGCCGATGTATGTTCACCCTGCATGAGTCATAACTGCTTGAACCTAGGGTACTGAACTTACCATTATAAACCCTGTTAACCATGGTACCTTGATCCACGAAGACTCATGAGCCGGGCATGGTGGTATGGGACACTGTGGTCGAGCTGTCGGCCTACGCTGGGGCCACAAACCTCCCCGTAGTGACCAGTGAGCACCTAGTCTCGTGAGCAGATTATGGTGGTATGGGACACTATATTCTTACTGTCAGCCTACACTGATCAGGCGACGAGTCCTTTATAGTGACCGCGAGCGTATTCTGAGTCTACAGGAGGTGCCGACCCTTCAGTAGCAGTAGAGTACAGTAGGCCTGTATTGATAAGGTGATGGGGGAGCGGTGCAACGAGTGCGAGCAACAGCCCTGGCAGCCCTTGCAGCGACCTATAAAATATACATCGTATCAGATTACTAGGAGTGACGACCCTAGACAGGATCTGTGTTGGGATTGATACAAGGGAAGTACCTTAGTTTCCCAATCTTGCTGTTTGAATGGACTAATAACAACTCAGAAATCATATCACCATAACATTGCATGTGCCTGGAAGATGTGGAGCACTTGAGGGACGATTGCATGCCGCGGTCGTAAGATGGTGCCGTATGAGGGAGATCGTCGGTGAGGGCATACATCATGTCATGTCATATTGCATTATTAACAATATTAGGATTGTCTGATTTACTGCTTTACTATTATCGCATGATTGATATGAGAACATGTAAATCTTTGCTCTATTATTTCACTGAGTTATCTACTCATTCCCACGTTACGGGATGGTGTTTGCAACACCCACTAGACCCTGTTGTAGATGCAGGTGATGCTGAGATTCAGGAGGCAGAGCCAGACTTTGATGAGGACCAGGACGAGTTCTCGTACATGCAGTACCATGATGGCTTTGCTTAGGTGACCTGGGTTGTCGGGACTTCACAGTGGGATTCTTTTGGACATTTATTTTTGTCATTTACATGTATATGAGACTCAGTGATGTATTCATACTTTAGTGACAGTCGAGATCTACTTTATTTTTCCATACAGCGATATATATATTGTTTAGTCTTCCGCTTGCTTTTATCACTGGATCTGGAGTATGAATTACAGTTTGGTATACTTTTACTCATGTGAATTCTTTAACTCAGACAACATTGAATCATAATCATTTTTGTTGCATAAGTGACGGTCTGGAACTCGGGAGTTGAGTTTATACACGACCTTCGATTTTCAGGGTGTTACATTAATGCTGCTCCTGCCGCAATAACTTTTTCGATTGTTTCTTTTATTCATGATCTGCATAACCCAAGCTTTTAAATGATGATCTTTCCTGCCACATTAATCGGGATTAGTATCTCAATTCATTATAATTTTTCAATTTAGGTTTATGAAGCATTAATAATTTTTGAAATAGATTGAGAGTTTCTTCTCTTTTTTAAGCCGATTGTGATATTCGCAATATGATAATGACTTCATCATTTCATTCTTTGTGCTTGTCATCATGCTTCGTATTGTATTCTTTCACACTCTTGGAGATTTTATCTTTAGTTCCAAAGGTTCAATCGCTAAGTCTTTTTGCTAAATCGTTTCTAGCTTGTGTTCTTTAGTATTTCTTCATAGACTTTTCCTTGGACCTTTGCTGATTTTGAAAAATTGAAAAATTGACAAGACTTCTTTTTAATTTCTATTTAATAATTTTCCAAAGGTCATAGAAGTTACTGATGATGAGATTCCGTTTGTTCTTTGTCTCCATCAGATCCGATACATGGAGTCTTGCGATATTATTATCCATAATACTAGACATATGAATTCCTTTACCGCGTATAAGAGATTATTAGAAAGAACAAGGCATAAATTACTTTGGAGATATAGATCCTGCCCCTCTTTCCCGGTCAATGTTGCATAAAGATTTCCTCAGAAGATAATATTTCCAAAGTGAAGCCTTCTGATACTTCTGAATAATCTTTACTGCTCTTTTAACGAATCCAAAGAATATATCCAAGTCCTTATATTGTCCAGGAGAGAATAATAATTCTTCACTAGTTTATTCTTTGCCCCCTTTTGAGAACCTTGTGTGATAATATGTCTCTATTCATTAAGAAGGGGAGAGACGAAAAGACCTTACAGCTCTTGTCAATATATTAATTGACCTTAGAGACTTGAGATTTTGAGTAGATAATCGCCAATATCTTGAAGGCATTCACTGTTGATATAATTTGAACCTGATTAAAGAGAAATGCATTTTTGCATGTTGTTTACTCAATGTTTAAAATTTTCATCAGACAATTACATATTTGAGTATATCTTATTTGAACTATGTATTTGAAGCATTTTGAATGCTATACTTAGTTTATGCTTTTGAGCAATGGTGCCAATGTACTTTGACTGACCATACCTTGACTGGACATGTCCTGACTTAACTAGACTTGACTTGACTAGTCTAGATTGAACTAGACTGGACTTGACTAGACTAGTCTAGATTAAACTAGACTGGACTTGACTTGACTAGTCTAGATTGAACTAGACTGGACTTGACTGGACTAGTCTAGATTAAACTAGACTGGACTTGATTGAACCGGACTTGACACTGGACTCAAAGAGCAATTTTAGTTTACCGCCGATTTCGGGCAACCAATTGCGGGCTTTGTAGGTCTTATGCGTAGTTGGTCGTATAGGCTTGGCTAGGCTGCCTTAATTGATTATAGGTCTTAAGCGTAGCTTGCCGTATAGGCTTGGCTAGGCTGCCTTAACTGATATTTTGCCATCACTGTCGTAAGATCTGTGTGGTTGACCATGTACGTTTATTCCACTACTTATTTCATTATCATGAATGGTGAATCCATATTTGATATATCGCCAGTTGTTGATATATTCTGAGAATCAATATTTGATATTTCACCGTCGTTGATATATTTTGAGAATCAATATTTGATATTTCACCGTCGCTGATATATTCTGAGAATATTCATGATGTATTTGAAATAGTTTATTAGCTTGGTGATGATAGCAATTTTGATAAGATAAGCTTGCATGAGCCATTGATGAAGACAACGATAGTTGCTTATTTTGACGACGATCATTGGCGCTTGCTTATTTTGGCAACAATCATTGGCGCTTTTATTTGGTGATAATCATTAAGGCTTTTATTTGGCGATTGTCATCGGTGCTTCGCATTTGGCGATGACTTGATATGCTTCGAATTTCGGTGATAATCTTTGGCGTTGGCGACAATCATGAATGTTTGATAGCAATCATCAATGCTTTTCATTTGGCAATGACTTGATGTTCTTGAAAAGCCTGCATTTTATTCATATACACAAAAGAAATATATTCTATGGTGAGAAATACATTTCACAGTTTCTTACTCACCTTTCTTGCTTACCTATCTTGCCCCCTTTTGATTAGGAAGCATTGCTCTGGGAATCTTCATAATCAAAATCACGATGTTGCGACCTTCAACAAATATACTGATGTCTCATTATCGAATACTTTTGTGCAAGATTAGCTTTGCCCCCGATCTCGAACTAATTAGGCCTGTATACTCTTATTTCTTCTTTCATGTCGTATACTTTAACAATTTTTCTTTTATCAATTTTCTTTTGTAACTTGTTCTTCAAGCTATTCACTTTTCTTTCTTCTTCAATTGCATTTCCTGAATTTCTCCTCAAATTCAAAGTCAATTGAAAATTTGCATTTTTATTCATCCGTCAAAGTGGGAGTACACGACCTTGTCTTTCGCAATCCTTTTTCTACTATACTTGTTGGTGACAATCGTTAATGCTTGATAACAATCGTCAATGCTTGGTAGCATTAATACTTGCTTTTGCCCCAACTTTAACCCTTTGAAATCAAAATAGTGATCATCTCCTGAACTGGCAGGTATGTTTCAACAAAGAAATAAATGTATTTGATTTGAAAAATTATCTTATTCAAACATAACAGAGAAAGAGTATTAGGAACATTCATCACATTTCATTAATACTGGGTTCATTTACATCCTCTTTACATCCCTTGATTCTAAGATAGATCATTTGAAAATAAATGACTTATGTTTTAAGTATCAAAAGTTCATTTCGATAGCCTTTCGGCGCCCGTTTCAACCATCTCCTAGGACTTAGGAGGAATGTCGATTAGATCGACAAGTCTTCAATGAAATAGAGATTTCAGCAGCATAATAGTGTCTGTTTCAGTCATCCCTAATACTTAGGAAAAATGTCAATTCAATCAACTAATCTTCTTCCTCTGCACTTGACAATAGGAGAGGGGAGAGTGCTGGAAGGATAAAATCCTTGCACAGGCATTTCGGCTGCATGACGGCCCTTGTGCTTCACAGACTGCAGGGCAGTCTAGTTGCCCGAACCCGCGTAACTAATACAGGTTGTGCGGTCCTGCGCAACTACCAGGAGACTTCTCTCCTACCTTCTGTCTTCTGCTTCGCTCTGCTCCTCTTGAAAATCTTCAATTGCCCTTAATGAAGGAGGGGAAGGGGTATTTATAGACCCTCGCACGTGTGAAAATCCTGATCTTAGCGATGTAGGACTATTTTTTAGTGCTTTAAGATCATTTCACAAAGGACCATTTCTGCATCACAATCCGGTGAGCCGCGCAACCGACATTTTCATTGCTGGGACCTGCGTAAGAGAGATTGATTGTGCGGAGCCGCGCAACCGACATTAGTTGCGCGGACCTGCTCACCTTCTTGAAAACTATCTCTATCTTCTTCTTTTCAAAAGTTCTTTTTATCTTACCATCCCTCCTTGCTTGATTACTTTCATCATTTTTTATGCCTCAACAGATGCCCCCTTGATCCTTTCTTTGCTTCTTCAAAAAATGAAAAAGGATCAAAATTCCTCCCTTTCATTTGACTTGCGCAGACCCGCGCAACCGGCCATGTACATACTCGGTCACGACAGCCTATAAATACCGCGCTCTCCTTCATATCCTTCAGTTCGTTCATTCTATGACAAAAATTTCTTCTTTGGCAATTTTTCTGCACAACTGGTATCATCTGCGCGGACCCGCGCAACGGATCTCCCGTTCGTACAAGTTTACTAAGTGTTGCGACACTCCACGTAACTATTTTCGATTGCGCGGACCCACGTAACTAGGACTTCGTTCTTTTTCAAACTTTCCCTACAATCTTCCTTAGGTTTTCAACCTTCTTCCCCTCATGGCCCGCAACAAGATGACTCTTCATCCTGTAGACCCTCCAACTGACCAACCTTCTCATCCTGACTTACCTGATACATCTGCTCATCGCCCGTCTCCTTCCATTGATCAGCCACCGATCAAACGTACCAAAACCACCACTCAAACTCCAGCGTACTTCAAAGAACCAGTACTCCCAACTTTTAATTTTACCGATCGCATTGAATCGCTTCCCTCTCCCATTCACCGAGCTATAATCATAGGGAACATAGAAGTGCCCCTGAAGCACGGCCGCCCATATCCTCACGGACAGCGATAGACCTCCTCCAAGAGAGGATACTCCCCCTGCTTCTCGTTCCAAGAAAACTCGCCGAAACAAGGCGAAGGAGTTTGAGAAAAGATAAAGGAGCATAATAAGAAAAAGCTCCAAAACTCTTGGGAATCCGTTTGAGTAATCGAGGGCGTCATGAAATTCGACAACCCTCATTCAGAAGGTATGATAATAATTCCCATCAACGTTCAATGTCACCAATCCATCCTTGAATGTGAACCCACAGATTACGTGGACGGAGAGAAATTGATGTATACTAAATCGTGGGCGACATGAGAACCTCAGATTCTCGAAGGGAAAATGCAGGCGCAGAAACCGTGACAAATCATCGAAGAAGCCCATCCCATGATCTTCCTCACTCATTTTCACAGTCCGCACAATCTCTTTCCAACATACTTATACGAGACCGTCAGACAGCGGTACAAGGACTGTGACCCTCTTTGGGGATCGAAAGATTTTCAGACAAGGGTCCTGCTGACTTCTCGTCGCTATTATTCTGATTGGACAGAGGCAATCTTGAAGAAACACGTGAGTACTCATGCCAAAGTGGGCCTTTATGATGCGATAGAAGTCACATCCAAGTACTTCTACAAGAAACCCTCCGTGCTGAAAGGTTTCCTTAAGTATTGGTCCCCCACTACCAACTCTCTTCACTTGCCATTTGGGGAAATGAGCATAATGCTATGGGATCTGCATCGCATAGCAGGCCTTCCGCTTACAGGAAGATTTTACGACGAGTTCAACCCAACGAATACAGAGTTGACATTTGTATCTTCTCCTGACTGTAGACCTTCCATCTCTGAAACCACTCTCGAACTTTTCAGAGAAATGGGAAAGTTTCTGAATTTTCACAAACTTTCCCCTTTGCAATGGCTGGCTCATTTTTCTAGAATGCTCAGGTATTCCAGGCTCAGAGATTAGCATTTTCCTTCTCATCACATACTCCTGCATATTAACTCCTTTTTCGTCTTGTAGATTCCGCGACAGTCACTGTAAGGAACTAACGATTCTTCGTGATAATATGAAGGAACGACCCGATTATAGTTCCTTCAGGGAACTTGCAACCTTTCTAGCTTACTGGCTAAGCATAGTTGCTCTTCCTAGTTCCAAGTGGGTAGATGCTATTCGCCCTACCACCTTCGTTGTTGCGGGAGCTCTAGTGGAAGGTCAGAAATATTCCATCGTTCCTCCCGTACTATGTTCCATCTATCGGGCCTTTGGAGAAATCTTTACACACGTCAAGAATCCGACCCTGGGATCTTCATCAACATACACCGCCTGAAACTACTTCACTGGATGGTTAGGAGTCTATTTTCCTTGGACTTTTGAAGCACCAGAGAAGGCTTATGTCAACCCTTCCCATCTTCCTCTCTGGTTTTTTCAACAAAGGGAAATGGCCAGAAGATCGTATGAGTGGGTAATCAACAAGATCCAGGACTTTGATCAAGTGGACTTCTTCCAGTTCCGCCTTCATCGCTATACTCAAGACATAGATATGGTTGATCAGGGGGCACTGACTGTAGCGGAAAGGGCCTTCTTTCTTTCAATTCTTTCCTGCAGTTTACCTCTTAAAGAAGGGACAGAGTTCTGGAAAGAACCCTACTATCTCAGCCGTTTTGCTCGCCAATTCGGCTATGACCAAGCCGTACCAGAAGATTTTGGGCTGGTTACCAAGAGAATGCATTGCTATGGAACTGGTCCTTTGAAGTGGGCCATGAAATGGAAGCAACTATTAGGCGGTCATGTCAACTCCTCTTTCATCATCCCTAGCTACGACCGGATAGTCCGTACTTCCTATAGCTGGATGAGATGGTGCGACCATCAATCATTTCTTATCAACAAACGCCTACCAGTGGACTCCCTTCTCTTTCTCCATCCACCTCGACTTGGGGGCAGAAAAATTAAGGATGGAATTGGTTTCATTCCAGAGAAGAGTCGCGCTCCTAATCATGGTGAAATTTGCAGAAAGATATCAACGGAAGAGCCGATTTGTGAGAGAAAACCAATTAATACTTTAGATGGTTGGTTTGCTCATGGAGTTCTGGAGGAATTTGAACATGTCCCCCATGACCTTGGCAGCCGAGTTTCAGAAAATGTTGCAGGGACATCCTCCCCTATTCCTAAAGAAATTGCTACAATTGAGGAGAGTCCAGCTCGAAACGAACCTGCCCCTTCTTCACAACCTCTTTCCCCTAGCTCATCATCTCCGATGACTAGATCAAGAGCACGTCTGCAAACATCATCACCCATTCCTCAGGAAGAGGCAAGACAGGTCTCCTCATCTCCCTCAGTTCCAGTTGGTAGGAGATCTCCAAGAGAAAGCAACCAGCCCGTCTCATACAAAGGAAAATAAGTCATGGTTGCAGAAGTGGATGAGGAGGATCTGGCAAGTGAAAGTTCATCTTCTTCATAAGAAGATTCCACTCCCCTGGGGTCTGGAGACGATGATAACGATGATGATGATGGAAATGATGGAGCTCAAGACGAATACTATGAAGAAGGGGAGGTCAACATAGATGACGAGGAAAATATGGCCACCGAAAATGTAGAGGAGGAACATCTCCCCCTGGCTCCCAAAATTTCCCCTGCCATTTCTCTTCCTGGCAAGCCACATGCGGTAACCGAAGACGATGAAGAACCCTTGGACTACGGGGAATATGGTTATTCACCTGGTAAGAGAGTCCGAATTCCTTAAACATTCACGTGCTTGTCTAGTGATCACTATCTTATCATCACTGTCATTTCCTTTTCAGGTACGCATGTGGCTAATATCGAGACGAGCGTTGCCCCCTCTGTAGATCTTCATCCAGCTGCACCAATGGCTTCACCACAAGTTTCTTTGGTTCCTCTGGTAACACCGAAAAGTGTAGCCCATGAAATTATATTCCCTATCGAGACTACTGATCTACCAACTCCTACTACCAGAGACTCAAGCACAAAAGTGAGGGCACCATCTCTTGCTGACATGTTGGAAGTTGGTACTTTTGTAGCCCCAGAAGTTCCCTCGCTTGCTGGTCACACCTCTGCGGTAGGTATATATATTAATTTAAAGAGCTATAAATCCTTTCATTTTGCGTTGCTTACTCTAACTCTATCTCCTATTCATGTTATAGGAATTCTTCCCTGTAGTGGGGCGGCCAGCTCTGAATCTGTGGCCACTGTCTCTGAGCTACCATTTCCTTCAAAGATTCCTACTCACAAAATACTTTTGATGAAAAACTCTTTGTCAACGGTGGTTCATATCTTCAAAGATCCTGAACAATGGTCAGACCTGGATATCGCCATTGAGATTCTGGAAAGCTCTGCAAAGATGGCGAAGATTAATATTTCTGTTTTACGTGATTCCCTCCTCAGATTCCGTGATTCGATAGCTTCTTTGGCATCAGCAGAGAATGTTACGATTGCTCCGGAAGTTCTGGAATACGGGAAGCAGTTAGCTTTGTCTAAGGAGAAAGCTTCACTTATTGCTTATACCATATCTGAATTAGACTAGGAGCATTTGACTTTACAAGAACAGCTTAAGACCCTCACTGATGACAAGGTGCTTATTCAAGACCGTATTGCGGCTTTGAGAGAAGAAATTTCACAACTGGTGTAACGCCCTAAAAATTGGGGGTCGTGTAGAAACCCAGTTCCCGAGTTCCAGACTATCACTTATGCAACAAATATGCTTATGATTCAATATTGTCTGAGTTAGTGCATTAACATGAGTGAGATTATACTAAAACTGCAATTCATACTCTAGAGCCAGTGATAAAATGAAAGCGGAAGACCGAAAGATATATATATATATATATATATCACTGTATGTAAATCAAAACAATCTCGAACTGTCTCCAAAGTATGAATACATCTCTGAGTCACATATACATATATTAAACCAAAATCAAAATGTCGTATGATAGTCTGACTAGAAAAATCCCGACGATCCAGGCCACCTATGCTAAGCCGTCAGAGAACTGCATGTACGAGAACTCGTCCTGGTCCTCATAGTAGTCCGGCTCCAGCTCCTGAATCGCCTCACAACCTGCATCTA
Source organism: Magnolia kwangsiensis (assembly GCA_037074715.1). Taxonomy (NCBI): domain Eukaryota; kingdom Viridiplantae; phylum Streptophyta; class Magnoliopsida; order Magnoliales; family Magnoliaceae; genus Magnolia; species Magnolia kwangsiensis. The sequence continues at coordinate 81,441,233 of CM073578.1, forward strand.
AGACAAAATCCGGTAGGTATTGCAAACACCATCCCGTAACGTGGGAGTGAGTGATCAACTCAGTGGAATCATAGAGCAAAGATTAGCATGTTATCAAATCAATCACGTGATAATAGTAAAGAAAACAATTAGACATTCCTAGATACTGTTATTAATGCAAGGATGAGATGCAGTAATGATGCGTGTCCTCACCGACATACTCCCTCATGCGACACCATCTTACGTCCGCGGCATGCTTTCTTCCCTCAGTGCTCCACATCTTCCAGGCACATGCAGTGCGATATGGATATGATTACCGAGTTGTTATTAGTCCTTTCATACAGCAGTATTGGGAAACTAAGATACTTCCCTTATATCATTCCCAACATAGATCCTGTCTAGGGTCGTCACTCCTAGTAGTCTCATGCGATGATATATTTTTAGGTCGGTGTAAGGGCTGTCAGGGCTTTTGCTCGCACTCGTTACACCGCTCCCCCATCACCTTATCAATACAGGCCTAGTTGTACTCTTGTTGCTACAGAAGGGTCGTCGCCTCTCGTAGACTTAGAATACGCTTGAGGTCACTACAAAGGGCTCATCACCAATCAGAGTAGGCCGACATCATGAATGTAGTGTCCCATACCACCACAATCGGCTCACGAGTCTGAGGTGCTCACTGGTCACTACGGGGAGGTTTGTGGCCACAGCGTAGGTCGACAGCTCGACCACGGTGTCCCACACCACCATGCCCGACTCATGAGTCTTAATGGATCAAGGTACCATGGTTATCAGGGTTTTCACTGGTAAGTTCAGTACCCTAGGTTCAAGCAATAATGACCAATATAAGGTGAACATATAATGGTCAGTCGGGTTGCTTGACGAGCTTGACTAGCATGAGCGCACCTCAAGCTGAACGACATGAAGTGCATAAAACACCTCGTGTGGCCTAACCATTGCCGTCAACCAAAGTACGACTCGGGTTCGTCGACGCGTCCTTCGTGGTGAATAGAATCCAACCATGATGTCGAATCTGTTACCGACTGCCTGGACTAGAGTATATCCCCAAACCCTTGTAATCTACATCAAGGATCATATGAGAGTGACAGAAATGAAGCATAAATAATCCAAGCATGTTAACAACATGTTATAACATACAACATAAGCAAATCAACCAAACACAAGCATTTCATATGTATAAGAAAATCAATTTAATATAACAAACATGGAGGAAATCATGTGCATCATCATATTAGATGAGAATCCAATCTCAAAACTAATCTACAACAACATTTACTCAATACTTACTAATACATACTCTTATACAAACACTTAGTCTACACATATTTGTCTACATAGCGTTTGTCGACCCAAAGTGTGCATTAGGGCGAATCTCTTCGCCAAACAGATCATACACGCATAACTTGTATAATAACATGACAAATACTCATGACAATTCTATCGGCAAAATACGGACGTATACAGTATTTCCTACAAATGCCTAAAATACCCTAAATCTCATATTCTCCATATGTAATCGAAATGGAAAATAGACAGCATGTTCTACATGTCAAACAGCAACCTTGTCGATAATCTACTATTAAACGGCATTGAAACCTTTGAAAACAGTTAACCTAAGTATCTAAAATCCTCACCTTTCGCCGTAGAAGCGTATCAAATCGAATAGAAACTCTACACTTCGTCAACGTTGATATGACGACCTAATTCAGAAGTTAAGTCAGCTACTTCGCTACTTGTATCGATGGAATCCCTAAAACAGGTTGAGGTTAGGGTTTTCTTACCTAGAATGAAGTCGGAATCACCGGAGGAGTGATTAGAACACGGTGATTAAGTACGTGTAGAAGCAAGATCGAATGACAGGAACCTTTCCTCACAACTCTCACAGAATCTCTCTCTTTTCTCTCCTCTCCTTTCTAGGGTTTTTGCAAATTCGTATGGGAGAGATGTGAGAGGGTTTAAGGTCCTTAAATAGGTTAGAAAGTCACCTATTTAGACTTTAAACCAAGGTATACTTGGGTTATAGCCAAATCGAGTCCTTTCTGATCCAAAAGAATGTTTCTGGAGGTCCCCTGACCAAATGCAGTCGGACTTAAACTCATGGATATTGGATCTTGATCACATTAAGTTTTCAGTTCGATCGGGTTTCCAAATCGCACGTGGCAGACCAGTTTCAGTTCAGCGGTCACCGAGACTCGATCGAGGATTCCAAGTACACTGACCTGAGTGGGAAATGTTCCCTGATCTGAGGTGTATTTAGGTCAGATTCCAACGGTCTGAATGCTTATACTTAACTCGCAAGCATCACGTGCTAGATTTATTTAAATCACATTTAATTTATAAAGAATTTCACTCTTTCTCATACTCCTTGCTCCAGGCTCAACGAAATAGCTTCAGAACATCAGTTGGGCTTGATTTTCGGGGTGGTAGTCAAGTCCAACTACGCGGTCATAATGGTCTAAGTTCATTGCTACCGGACTCACGACGCGTGGTCAAAATCCATTATAAAGTTTTAAAGAGTTCATGAGAGTAAACGGGTTTAGAGTTTGATCCTAGGTTTCAGGATGTTATAGCGTTAACACTTCCACAAGTTTTGGGTCTTGCAGAACTTATTTAAAGCGATCAGTGCTAATTTCATAGCTAATCTAACATAGCGCTAGTTGACTTACGCTTAATTTCTAAAGGAATTAATCCCAAGTGATTTCTGATCGAGGTGGTACTCGGGTCTCTGTACAGATTTTTTCGAGACGTTACAGCTGGAACTGAAAGGTCATGAGAGGGAACTGTCGATACAGGAGGTCAATGAGAAACTTAATGTCAACATTCAGTCCGCCAATACTGAAAAGTCTGAATTACTCAAGAGTAAGGAAATGATCACATCCTTGGAAGATAAATTAGCTGGCCTTCCTAATCAAACAAAGATTATTCTTGAAGAGAAGTCAAAGCATGATGCGGCACAGATTCAATTAAAAGAAAATTTGTAGGAATATATGAACATAGTAGGCATTACAGAGGAATTATAAGCATGTAACCCCTTTTTTGTATATACACTTTTGCTTCTTTCTTTCTTTCTCTTTTTCCTTCCTTTTGAGTGTATGTTTTCTTTTGACTTGCAATAGTAAATTTTAGTAACTTATTCATGCACTTCTACATTATGCATTATTTCATACATATTGTCTATGCAATATCCTTAACATGAATTTGTTACATTTTGAACATTGCACATAGTTTATCATGACATTCTATAAACTAATCATAAAGCACCAACATTTTATGCTTGTCAGTATGGGATTTCCTACATGACTTCATTCGTTTATATTTTATTGACGGTGCTAGATTTCAATTCAGTCAGTTGCACACATAGTTTAAGCTCTTGAGTAGTGGAGCGAATTTATTTGGACTCTAGTTAGAGTCGGGTCTTACGTGATGGCCTCTGTAACTCTTTAGAGTTCGCTGGACTTCTCACTACCTAGGGAGTTCACAAACCGCGATCCATCAGAAGGGCCCAGTGAAGCTACCGGGGCCGTGAACTCGGTTGGTTTTACGCACAGGGTTGGCCACGGTAACTCTCTAGAGTTCACGGAGTTCGCAAGGCTACCTTTAGAGGTACTAAATCCATGGTTGTCAGTCCATCGATGAGTAGGTTTAAGCCCTTCCTCATAAGTTAGTACCGGAATCGAACCACAAATCTGGAGGGTCTTATGCATGGTTGACCTATCTAAAGCTCACACTGCAGCCCTCATTTTCTTCGCCTGCAAGGTCGGGCCCATTCACGGGAGGATATTGTCCTTCATTCCCCATGACGCTGCTGGAAATCTATACAGACGGCATGGGAGTTACCCTGACTGGTCATTTGAGGACTTTTGGTCATTCAGGCTTTTAGTCATTGAGGACTTTTGGTCGTTCAGGCTTTTGGTCATCGAGGACTTTTAGCCTTTTAGACTTTTGGCCATTGAGGACTTTTGGCCTTTTAGACTTTTGGTCATTGACTCCGTCAGCTGCCCGCATGGGTATGTGTACGATGGCCTTCACGGAATTTTTAGGGCCACTGGCTTCTCGCCGCTCCCCGAATGGATATCTTCATAGGTCTCATGCACAGCGGGCCATTAGCTTGACTGGGCTGCCTTTTTATAATCATAGGTCTTATGCGTAGCCGATCCCTTTCAAGTTTTAATCTTTTTAGAATTTGGCCTTTTTAGGTCTCGGAGACTTGGTCCTTCTAGGACTTGGCCTTTTTTATTTTCTTTAATTTTTTGGGACTTGGCTAGACTGCCCTTTTATGATTATAGGTCTTATGTGTAGTTGGCTATATAGGCTTAGCTAGGCTGCCTTTTTATGATTAGCAGTCATCACTGTCGCTAATTTTACATAGTTGGCTATATGATTCATTCTACTGTCATCATATGGTTGATCAATAATTGACATTTCACTGCTGCTGACAATGTCATAAGGACTTTTATATCATGTTTAAAATAATGTATCAGCTTAGCGATGATGACAACTTTGATAAGCGATTGATTGGCGACAGTGATAGTTGCTCTCTTTTTATTTTAAAATCATTGATACCTGGTGATTTTGATGGCAATCTTTGGCGTCGGCGATGATCATCAATACTGATAGCAATCATTATCGCTTGACAGCGGTCATCAGGACTTTTCATTTAAAATGTCTTGAAAGACTTTCGACGATGATTTAGAATGCAGTCTTGGAAGACGATGATGAGTATTTTCTCCTGAAATTGTTTATCTGTATCGTTTGTCTGTATTGTTTGCAATATACCAGCTTGATGGTGATATCAATTTTAGGAAAAATTTTGTAGAGCTCACTTGATGGCACTCATCTTCTTCGTCTTTCTTTATTTGCTATCATATGATCTTGATACGCTTGTCATATGATTTTGATATGCTTGTAAACTTCTTCCTTATTCGTTTTATTCATCTTGCCCCCTTTTGATACAGAATTATTATCTTGATAATATTTTGTATCAAAATCAGTAGCGCCTTCAGAAGAAATTCCTTCTTGTCAATGCGAGTGTAAGCCAACATAGGCTTCTATTTACTCCTTTGAAGAACTTTGCTTTTATTGAGTACATCTTATCTCATTTGGTCTTGAACTTGCTCCCTGAATATGATTGTGACTGTTGTTAGAGATATACTCTTTCTTCTTTCTTTTTGGAAATTTTGAGGCAATATATTTATGCAGAAGGCTGCACGATTGTTATCATATTTATCAACTAGCTTACCCCAACCCTTGAAATTTTTTACGCTTATCCCGATCGATCCCAATGGGGATTTGAATTCCCTTCCCATGGTTTAAGCCAACGGGTTCCTCATAATAAAAACCCATGCTTTTCATGATCTTTTTACTTACCGGACTATACTTTTGGAGGTCTTGTGGCGTCAACCTACCATGGTATACATTGTTTTGAGTCTCTCTTCCTGTCTTTACTGCTTCGGGAACATAGAACTCTATTGGCTCAGGGTATTTTTCACTCGCCTTAACTTGAAATCTTCCTGGAGCGGTTGGAAACGGCTTATTTCTTTCAGCATACGGCAGTGACACCGTATAATTTGACTATAAAATTTTCACCTGTTCAGATGATAACAAAGTTAGTGGTGGTTGTCCTGGCTGCCTTAAATATTTTGGCACAAAATAGAACTTCTTGCTTATTTCTGTGGTTTCAGATGGTCCTGCTTTTTCTACTCCTTTTGTGATTGCATTTTCCTGATCATCCTTTAAGATGCTACTTTCATCCTTATTCATCTTTTGATAGAAAATTCTTTATAGTAGCTAGCATCTACAAAGAATGACTCGTCTTTTGTATACGGTTTTACATTGACCATTACTTTATGTAGTACTCCATCTTTACAGTATTTGAAATACTGATGTAGAGTAGAGGGTATGATATTATATTGATGTATCCACGGCCTCCCTAGGAGAAGGTTGTATGTCGTCACTGCATTTATAACGTGACACACAACGTCAGTAGTCAATTCTCCTATTTCCAACGTTACCGTAATCTTACCAAGTGCGCGTTACCCATCTTGATTAAAACCATGTATCATCATTCTCCTGGGGCGTAGTTTTGAGCTACAGTAATTCAATTTACCTAAAATCGAAAGTGGTAAAAGATTCACTGCAGACCCATTATCTATCATAATCCGTTTGACTTTCTTCCCATGAATATGTCCTTCTATCATCAATAGTCTGTTATGTTCTTCCTCGCAGATCAGATCGTCATCAGAAAAAGAAATGACTGGGAGACAGTCTTCCTATTCATCAAGTTCGTCGTGCTCTAACTCTTCCAGTAAAGTTTCTCTAATGTCATGATCGGACAATGCCTGGATCGGACTCTGTCGAAATTCTTCTGAAAGCTTAAGTGCGTCATAAACACTTAGTCGGGCTGGTATCCCTTTTAGATAACTTACCACATCATAAGTCACGCTCGTCATCTCATTCTTCTCTTTTATTTTGTTGCTATTACTATGTCTTTCAATCGTTTCTTTCCTAATGACTTCTGATTTTTGCTTTATGGGACTTACCACTTTCTTACCTGACCGTAACATGATTATCGCAACCTTCTTTGCTGTTTTATCTCCTTCTTCTTCATCTTTCTTTCAAATTGTAAGCACGTTTACGGTTACCATAACACCCCTTTCTTTTTCTTTCCCCAGTACTATCACGCCCCTATCAATTAGTCGTTGTATTATACATTTTAATGTATAGCAGTTCTCTATTGGATGTCCCACTAGACGATGATAATGACAGAAATCCCTTTCTTTGGTTCTCGTTACGTCTTCTGGGCGTTTAGGCTCTGGTAATACTATCGTGCTAGCTTTCAATAATTGTTCATCATAGGGGCGACATCTTCTTTATCAAATGCGAACCCCTCATGAGAATTCAGCATTCTAGCCCTCTTCCCATTGTATCTGTTTCTTGACTAAGTCCCTTCTTCGCGTTGGTCTGGTCTTCTTTCCCTCGAGTCCCTTGCATCTGTACCTCTTCTATCATGATCAACAGCGTTCACGGCTGTCCTACCGGATACTCTCCTAGTTGTATCATGGTGAAATGTTGGGATCTTACGAGTCATCAGTTCCAACGCGTGGGCTTTAGTGGCCAAATCACGAAAAGTCCTGATATCGGCGCTAGTGAGTCCGAACGCAATTTCTGTCCCTATAGAATTTAGACACATTTTAACTTGTTCTTTTTCTTTTGTTAGTTTTCTACATGAAGCCTCTAACATTTTCTATCTGTCTATAAATTTTTCTATCAGCTCTCCTTCTCTCTGCCGAATAGAGGCCAGCTCCGTAATACTGACATCACGTTCTGAAGAGAAGAAGTTTGACATGAAAACTTCTTACATTTGTTCCTAAGTGCGTATCAATCCTGGTGCTAGACTAGAATACCATCGAAATGTTTTATGTGTTAGTGATGAACCAAACATCCGCAAGCAGTATTGTGGTATCGTAGAAAAATTTTTCATACTGGTGATGAAATGCATCAAATGTTCCTCTGAAGATCCTTCTCCGTTGAACTTTTAAAAATTCGGGTACTTAAAATTGGCCGAAAAGGGGATGTCTTCTACTTCCCTAGGATACGGCGTTCGATACCTAAAACGCCCGGTATTTTTACGTTCTCTTTCTGCTCTAACCACCTCTTCGACCACTTGCCTCACCTCATCTTTTATCGCGGTTCTCGCCACAGGAATGGACCCCAGTGACCCTGCCCCCGCGATGGGAGGATGTCAGGCTGATTTTCTTACCCCTCCGTTGCGTTCTGGGGAATCTCCATTCTAGCTATGTTATGTTCGAGGGTTTCCAGTGCTTCTTTAAGATTTTTTCATTCTTCCATTAATGCATTTTAGGCTTCTGCCATTGCATTGAAATGATCCTCTGTAGTTGCTCTATAATCTGGATTTATTCCAGCCATAAATACTACAGCTTCTCCACTTTTTGACGAAGAGGTAATTGAAGGAGAGCAAGAGTATGCTGATGTAACAGGGCTTGCAGAAAAAGGAGGGGATGAAGTTTCATTGGACCTTTTCCCCTGTGGCATCAATTGACTGAGATGACGCCGATACTGGTGAATCTTTCTAGAATGGCATTGGCGATCTGATCACCAATGCTTTTCCCTTTTATTCTCTTGTTCGTTCAGCCAGTGAAGCATTTAAAGCTAGGAAGTCATGTGCTGTCAACTGGGGAACTATTTGCGCGGGATAAATTGCCGGAGGAGCAAGTTCAGGATTTCTTTTAACTGTTCTTCGTGTTACAGGCCCTCTGATTCTTAACGAAGGCTGATTCATCCTAGAACCTCTAACGTTTCGTGTTTTTACCTTACGAGAGGTTACGATGGTCCAGCCTGCATTGTCTTCTGATGACTGGGGCGAAGCAGAAATGACCCCAGCTATTACTTGAGCCTTGCCACTTTTACTTGCAAGACTTGGTGTGTATTCTATCACGAACCCTGTCGGGGTGAATCGGAAGTACACTTTTCTTACGGGAGTTGCCATGAGTAATAAGTCATAGTCAGATTTTAAAACCTTCAATCATGACACAGTTATAATTAGTAATTGAACGATTAAAGTGATTTATCTTAGAGATGAAGGGGAAGACTTCCTACTAAGAGTCACCATTTTGGCATCCATAGGATGCTAAACTATGATGAAAGTTCATAACAACTTCACTGTTAATATTTAAATAAGTCAATAAAATAATAATTTCCCAGTAGAGTCACCATTTTTTTTTGACAAAGAAATAAATGCATTTGATTTGAGAAATTGTCTTATTTAAACATAACAGAGAAAGAGTATTAGGAACATTCATCACATTTCATTAATACTGGGTTCATTTACATCCTCTTTACATCCCTTGATTCTAAGATAGATCATTTGGAAATAAATGACTTATGTTTTAAGTATCAAATTTTCATTTTGACAGCCTTTCGGCTCCCGTTTCAACCATCTCCTAGGACTTAGGAGGAATGTCGATTAGATCGACGAGTCTTCAATGAAACAGAGATTTCAACAGCATACCGGCGTCTGTTTCAGTCATCCCTAATACTTACGGGAAATGTCAATTCAATCGACTAATCTTCTTCCTCTGCACTTGACAATAGGAGAGGGGAGAGTGATGGAAGGATAAAAGCCTTACACGGACATTTCGACAGCATGGCGTCCCTTGTGCTTCACAGACTGCAGGGCAGTTTGGTTGCGCAAACCCGCATAACTGATACCTGTTGCGCGGTCCTGCGCAACTGTCAGGAGACTTCTCTCCTACCTTCTGTCTTCTTCTCCGCTCTGCTCCTCTTAAAAATCTTCAATTGCCCTTAATGAAGGAGGGGAAGGGATATTTATAGACCCTCGCACGTGCAAAAATTCTGATCTTAGCGATGTGGGACTATTTTTCAGTGCTTTTAAATCATTCCACAAAGGACCATTTCTGCATCACAATCCGGTGAGCCGCGCAATCGACATTTCCGTTGCACGGACCTGCGCAAGAGAGATTGATTGTGCGGAGCCGCGTAACCGACATTAGTTGCACGGACCTGCACACCTTCTTGAAAACTATCTCTATCTTCTTCTTTTCAAAAGTTCTTTTTATCTTACCATCCCTCCTTGCTTGATTCCTTTCATCATTTTTTATGCCTCAACAAGGTATTACAATGCATATCTGCAACGAATATGCCTTTTATCGCGACTTTACAACTTTTACTTCACTCACTTCTTTTCACTTGAGTATTTAGGCTATGATAGCTCGATCTTGTCAATTGCTGATGGTTTACGATAAGAAGCATGTTGTCAACTTTTAAACGTGGTTGCCCCTAGAATTTTCTTTGCCGAGTTTCTGTCATTTTTCTCTTTCTGTCCTGCTTTTTCCATTGCAATTTCTCCCTTATCGATCATCTTTTGTAGCTTTTTCCTGAGGGAATTACAATTTTCTGTATCATGCCTAAATTTATAATGATAATGGCAATAATCCATTCCTCTTGTATTTTTGATTTCTTTGAAGTGTCTTAGCCGAGGTAAGTCAATACTCTTCATAGCCAATAATTGATTTAGCATAGGAAGTATATCTTTTCTTGTAAACGAATACTTCATATGATCTTTATTTTGCCTGGACCTTTTATATGTCATTATAACCGCACGACCATTTCTATCTTCTTCATCATTGTCTTCTTCCACATCCTGATAATCTTCTTTAGTTTCTTCTTTTCGAGTGATATGGGTTGATTTTGACTGAAAAGCAGATACTCTTCCCATTATTTTTTCCAGAGAATAAGCCTTGGTAGCAAAATTACGAAAGGTTTTCCAATCTTTACTAATCAGGTGGCATGCCAGCTCTGGTCTCATGCTTTCTAAACATAGTTCTACTTGTTATGATTCCTGCAGAGGATGTTGACATGATGCTACCAAGTCCTTCCATCGACTGATGAATTCTTTAACTGATTCATTTTCTTCTTGGCGAATAGAGCCCAGTTCGATCAAACTAACTTCTCAGTCTGAAGAGAAAAAGTTTGACATAAAAGAATCTTACATCTGTTTCCAGGTATGAATAGATCATGGGATTAAACCTGAATACCATTTGAAAGCTCTTCCTGTCAGAGAAGATCCGAATACTCGCAGACAATATTGAGGAATTCTAGAGAAATTTCCCATCTTCGCTATGAAATGCATCATATGCTCTTCTGATGATCCATTCCCATTAAATTTCTGAAAGTCTGAGTGTTTGAAATCGGTGGGAAATGGCATTTCTTCTATTTCAGGGGGTACGATGTCTGATATCGAAACCTTTCATTCTGACTTCGTTCATTCTCTAGATGAATAGATTCGAAAACCATCTACTGGATTTCTCCCTGTGTTATATTCTGATTAATATTAGGCATCGGCTCTTGAAATATAACCGCTTGCAGTTGTGGCCCTTCTTCTTGCGGTTCAATATTGTTCACAGTAGTCACTGTCAGAATTTTAGGGACTTCTCCATCCATATACTCATCTGGTGGAAACTGACCAGGCTGATTAACATCCATCGATGAGCTTCCTGTTTCTTTATACTTTGATTGTCTTGATATTGAAGCAAGAAGCGAGCGTCGCACTACTGACGCTGTTGAAGAAGATGGAATATAATTTAATTTGAAACCAGAGTATTGTCGCTTCGAAGAACTAGCTGACTCAAATTGTAGCATTCTCAATGATGAGTTTGCTTGAAATCTTTTGCAAGAAGTGCAGTGAGTGAACATTTACTGGTGATGGTTGCCTTTCCTTTATTTTTCTGAACTTGCAATGATTCTGTGGAAGCTGTCTTGACGGTTATAATTGATGGTATCAAAAGACCTTTTAGAGTAATGGGCATTTCTGTTTTGCTCGAATGAGATGATTTTATAACTAAAGCAGGACTGTGGCTTATGACACTTCGCATAATCGATCCAGTACTTGGTGAGATGATGCTTCTTGCGGAAGTAAATCGAACTTTTCGTCTTTTGGATGTTACTATCTTCCATCCTCCTTCATCTTATTGAGCTATTGGCGAAACCGAGATCATTCTGTCTATTACATGAAATTCATTACTCTTGATCACTGCAGCCTTTGCTTTCTCTGACGTTTTCTTTGACATTTTACCTTTTTTATCTTTTGTCCATCCGGCCCTCGGGGCGATCAAAGCCAAAAAATCATGCGATCCCAACTGCGGAACTACTCACTCAGGATATATCGTAGGAGGAGCGAGTTTGGGATTCTTTCTAACTGCATTGCATTTTATCAGCCCTCTGGCTCTTGCCAAAGATGAATTCGTTCTAGGGCTTTTCATATTCCGTGCTTTTGTACTACGAGGTGTAACAACAGTCCAATCCTTATCATCTTCCTGCGGTTGAAATGGAATGGAGACAACTCCAGCTATTACTTGAGTTATGTCATTTTCGCTTGCAGGACTTGGATCCACTTGCTCTGAGGTTTGGTTCGACGCATATTCTACTACGAACCCTGCAGAGATAAAACGGAAATCCGCTTTCTTTACCAAATTTGCCATTGGTTGTATTTTGTAGTTAAGTTCAAGAACCTTCAATCATGAGGCACAACTATAGTTAGTATTTGAATAAGCAAATAACCTATCTTAGAGATGAAGGGGAGGATGTCCCCACTGAGAGTCGTCATTTTGGCGTCTATACAAATGCCAAAAGTGATTAATGTTCTCTTAGTGTTTTCTAAGTTACCATCGAATAATGTTCCCCAGTAGAGTCGCCATTTTGTTTCGACAAGAAAAAAAATGCGTTTGATTTGGGGAATTAATTCAATGATAACAAAGAATTTGACAAGAGAACATTGATCACATTTATCTGAGTTCATTTACATCCTCTGATTCCCTTGATTCTAAGATAGATTATTAAAAATGAACAACTTGTAATCACTGAAATCTTAAATCTAAATTTCGACATTCTTACGGTAGCACTTTTGGTCATCTCCCAATACTTAGGAGGAATTATTGATCTGATCAACCAATCTTCAATGAGATAGAAATTTTGGCAGCATTTCGGTGCTACTTCAGTCATCTCCTAGGACTTAGGAGGAATTGTTGAATCGATCAACCAATCTCTCTTTTGAACTTGTCTGTTATGCCAAGGAGAGGGTCTGAAGCAGTGAAGATCGAGTTCCCACGATTTTGGAAGCATTTTGGCCCTTTTTTGTCTTGGCTACAAACTGACCTGGTTGCACTATCTGTGCAACAGGATTACCCGTTATGCGGTCAGCGTAACATGGCGCTTGGGCATGCGATCCGTGTAGCTTCTCTCGTAGGTTACGCGATTCGCTCAGCTTAGTACCCGAGTTATGCGACTCGCACAACTGACTCTGCTCCTCACCTTCAATATATCTTCAGAGCTCCGCCTTTCTTTAGAAAACCTTCCATCCAAAATGAGAGGGGGAGGGGTATTATAGGCCCTCACATGTGTCAACCCTCGGTCTCTATGCCATGGGTCCCACTTTGCATCAAATCTGACCGTTCATTTTGATCAGCCTCTATTCTTGATTGCTTTACCCTCGCAACAGGATTGCTAGTTGCATGATCCGCGCAACAGGAAAGCTAGTCGCGCGATCCGCGCAAGGATATTCTTGAGCGCGTGATCCACGTAAGGATAAAATAGTCTGTATCATTAGTGCAACCTCCTGATCTTGCTGCATGATCCTTGAGACTTCTCTAACTGATTGTGCAACCCACGCAACAACCCTTCTGGTTGCGCGACCCACACAACGACCCTTCTGGTTGCGCGACCCGTGCGACTATTTAATCACGGCACTTTTCTTCTTCTTCTTTTCCAATTCTTCACTTCATGTCTGGTTTTCTAACCTTGAATCTTTCCTTCATGATTTATAATTTTTTTTATGCTCCAACAAGGGCAGTAAAAGAGGGGCATGGATTACTGAACTAAGGCGGGGCCCATCATATTGCATGGTTAAGAGACCCTTGATAGAGAAGGGACGGTTGGCGCGCTACGAGTACAAGACTAGGAGCTAGACATCCTCTCCTTTTCTCTCTTAATTTTGGAAAAATATCCTCCCTTATTCAGGGAGGATTTCATGGTGTAGTGTACTCTAAGGTACACTTTTATACTATACTCATGCCATATCCAAACTGGGGCTTACACACCCATATCTATAATCAAATCTGTTGATCTTTCTTAAAGAACTTAATAATATTAAAGAAAAATATTTTCATAGACAAAGGATTTTTATATCCAGGGGATGAAGAGTCTTTGTGGTGGGACCCATGATCCATCATTCTTATGTTAATCTAGGTCAAATTTGTCTGATCTTTGTAGGAATTTTTAGATTTGTAAATGTGTAATTATGGAAATTCAAAATTAAAATAAATTAAAAGAAAATTAAAAATTTGAATAAGGAGGAATTTTGAAAACTTATTTGATTTGAGGCGCGACGAAGTCACTCGGCTTGAAATTGATTTGTTCTCCTTTGGACGATGTATGTAGTGTAACAGGAATACTGGAAAATCAATCTTCAAGATACCCTCAAATGTTGTCTTGTTACACCGGTGTATCCAAGCATCCCAAAAGGCCTTGGGAAGCTCCTAGCCCCCCTAAAACACATGAGACTGACTAAATCTTGAGATATATGAACTGGCACAAGAATGGAATTGGGTGATAATTGAAAAGCTCTCACAAGTCTACGAGAGCCAACAAAGTGTGATCAGATGAGTAAAGGACCAACACTTGCTGTAACCAAGGAGCCTCCCAATAGGCATAATAACTGTCCAAAGTAACAAACTAGCCCCAATAAATCCTCTCAATCATGCTAACCATACAGGGACAATTAATTTGCCATAGCAAGATAAGCATGAGGCTGTCCACTCTTTGGTAGATTCCATGGAAGAACGTCACTCCCATCATAGAAATAACCCATCAGTGTAAGATGGACATTAATGAGCAAGATCCTCTTCCCATATTGCTTGTACAAAATGGAATAAGATTGGTCGACCTCCGTCATATCTCCCAATCATGCCCCAATAACCCTTCCTTGAATAGAGCAAGCCGCAACACACTCCTCTTGATTTGCAATGGAGGAGGAAATGGATGAAAACATCTCAGTCAAGCTACAATTGAAGACGCTCACCAAGATACCATGTGATGCCCTTGGGAGCCACAAAAATCTTGTGCCTAGTTGACTCAGCTAAGGCACCCTCCACATCAGTGTCGCCGACATCATCCAGATAATGAGGGCAAATGACGAGTTATAAAAGGAAGAATGAGAGAACATGTACATAAGCGAAAAAGCAAACCAAAAGGAAAGTGAGCGATACTCACATCAGGGCGTCAAGCTGTCCAGCTAGGACAACAAGTCATTAAGGATTGAAATGGGTGGGCCCAAGAATTCTCCTCACTCCACATCTGCAATCGGGGGAATATGGGTGTCCAACATGAAGCTATGGGGCTAGGTGGGAGAAGTACTAATGAAAAATGACCTACCAAGAAGAGGAAATCATAACATACATAGCCAAGTAAAGAAAAGAAACTAAAGAGAAATTGGGGTAGAAAGGTTAGGTCCAAAAGTGGGTGAAATTATGTGGATTGTCTACCATGATGTAGACGGAAGCTTGGTAGAGCTTTAGAATTATGGCTAAGTCCTAAAGGGTGGTGATTTGGACCACTTTAAAATTATCTGCCTAATTAATACAATTTACCAACTAAAACTAATAAGGTAAATTAACACTAATGCTTACAAGCCAAAGTGGGTCAATCACATAGACTACAAATGATCCATCAACCAAGAAACTAGTCTATAATAAATAGTGAGCTTGTGTGTGCATTGCAAGTTAAGTTCTTAGCATATAATCAAATTCAAACATTTATATTGTTTAATTAATCAAGCACATAAGCAAGAATATAATTGTGCTCAAATGACACTCACAAAAATAAGCATGTATAATGGTTTGATTTTCCTACTCCACTCCCGGTGGATGCACTCTCCTCGAGTGTACCGGTATTCATTATATTAAAGAGTTTTCAAAAGGTTTACTCAACCTTTATAGCCCTACACAAGGACCTAATGCATGTATACTCCTGTGTCAGAGGAACATGTTTCCACTTGTAATGGCAGCTCCCGCAAGAGACTTTAATTAGCTTTTTTATCGACTAACCAACAACCACTAGTGGTCATAATCCAAGGCCCTACATATGTCTCTGGCCTAAGGTTCCCACAACGATTAACATATATTCACTCATGTCCGGTAATTTCGGTCCCAATCTAAGGCCCTACATACTCCCACCAAACGCTTCCTATGGAAACTAAGACATATGTACCCATATCTAGTGGATTCAACCCTACACAATAGCCTAGGTCCTACACAAGAACCTATTCAAGTTTGAATTAAAAACTCTACACTCAATCCTACACAAACAAAGAGTGCGAATGGACTCTACAATAGACGATAGGACTTGATCTTTCTCCTCCTTTTGTTAGTATTTGATACAGAGTTAATTCCATAGATGTACTAATAAAATTAAAAATATGGAAAGCTATATAAATCATGATTTTACCTATAAGCACATACTAATAAGGGAATATATGGTGCTTATAAACATAAAACAACATGGAGCATGCATAATATGGTTATTTAAAAGATATACTTATCAGGCAACATAACCAATGATAGTTTAGCAGAAATATATGATACTTTAATAAAGCAACTTTAAAGTTAAACTAAAAATATGAAAAGAGACTATAATCCTTAAATTTACTTGTTAAGCTCACATAGACCTTTTGAGGTCACCTATCCCTCTTCACAACCCACTTAGGTATGAATTTCCTTAGACCCGAATTATTTTTGGGAGGAAAAATAAATTTTCTAGAAGCATTTCCCTTAAGTGAATTGAAAACTGGAGATTTATGTTCAGTAGGAGATTTACCTATGTGATTCTTACCGTGTTTGTTATCTCCACATCTAAACATTTTACTAGTTTTCTCGTTTAGAAGGGCCACTTATTTTAACAACTCCCTCATATAGTTATTCAATTTTTAGGGGTTAGAAACTTCTTCTATTCCAGCGACCCTCTAGGGGTGCTTCTTCGTTAGCTTGTTAATTTCTAAGTCATGATAATTTTACCAATTCAGTTTGAGGCTGAAGTAGATTGGGACATTTTTACATTCAAGCATTCAAATTTCAGATTTCTCACATCTTTACAAGCATGGTACACATAAGAGGCTCTAAATTTACTTCCTGAAGTAGATGAGCCATTTTGGATTATTGGAGGGTAGAGGTTATGGTATTGGTTTTCCTATATATTAAGTTCAAATCCTCTATTGTCTCCAAAAGATTTCTTACCCATATTTAACGATTTACCCATTTGGTTTTCTTAGGCAGCCTTAGCCTTCGTATTGGCAAGAAGAGATTCAAGTTGAATAACTTCTTGTCTCAGGCCTTGATTTATAGATTTCATTGTTTTAAGTTCACATTCAAGGCATGCATATCTTTCCAAGGTATCATCTACATAAAATTTAAGATTTTTCTTTTTTCTTACACAATGGAGACATTCTTATATTTTACTTTTTCTAGACTATTAGAAAATTAGTTCTTTTATGCCTTAACCCAACCTAACTTTTTAAGAATTTCAAACCTTTTGGTGTATAGCTTGTCATAGGCTTCTTACAAGTCCTCTTCTCATCCATCTTCATCCTCTTCATTGGAGGACTCTTCTTCTTCATCTAAGGTGTTATGGTCAGCATCTCCTCCCAAGTCTTTAAGGAGAGAAGTAATGATAGAGGTCATTAGAACACTTAAGTGTCCAAGGTCTACATTACTAAGTGAGTCTCTTGAATTAGATCCAAACTCATTCATATCATCCCATGTTGTTGTCATAGCCTTGCTTTTGAATCTTATTTTATTAGTGCATCTGTAAGCAACATGTTCATAACCCACATAGTTAGAACATTGGGTTATATTCAGCCTTTTAGAGAATTTACCCATACACACATGTTCTCCTTTGTGTCATAACCCCTTTCATCTACTATTCTTCAAGAACTTCATGAAGTTTTTTGTGATTTTCTTCATTTCTTCCTTATCTTCATCATTATCATTATTGTCATCTTCAAATTCAATTTTTCTATTCTTATGTCTATGTGAAGTTTTCAAGATAGTGTGTTTCTTTTTAGAGTGCATTTTAAAGTATATTTTGTATGTTTGTAGGGAACTTATAAGTTCTTCTACTTTCATCACATTTATGTCTCTACACTTTTCTATCAAGGTTATTTTGGGAGTAAACCTATTGGAATGAATCTAAGAATTTTCCTACATATTTGACTCTTCTGGATTTTCTCTTCTAAATTTTAAATGGAGTTGCAAATATCATTCAATTTACTATAGAATTCCATAAAAGTCTCATACTCTTCCACCTTTGTGTTTTCAAATTATATGGTCAAGAGTTGAAGCTTCAATCACTTTATTGTGCTCGTTCCCTTATGGGTGATTTCTAATATGTCCAATGCTTCCTTTTCCATTTCACATGTACAAATGCATTTAAATTTATTAGGTGAAATGACATAATAAATCACATTGAGAGCTTTGGATCATAGGTATACCAAGCTCTCTCATCAATAGTCCATTTGAATTTATCTTTGGGAGTGCTAATGGATTTACCATCAATCATGACTTGTTCTAAGGTTATAGTCCACCCTTGTTTGACATTAACCCAAACTATAAGATCAAGGAATCTCAAGAATACCCTTAATCTAGCTTTCCAAAAGTATAGTTAGACCCATCAAAATACAGTGGTCATGTGATGGCGTTCCCCTCATAGCTAAACATAATTGTAAAGCTCATACGGATCTTACTTTAAACGGTTAAGTCCTTGAAGAACAATATACTCTGATACCAATTGAAATTACATGGATTGTCTACAACATCATGCAAAAGCTTAGCAGAGATTAAAATTATGGTTAAGTCCTAGAGGGGTGTGAATAGGATGGCTTAAAAATATGCACCAATTAAAAGCAGTTAACACTTAGACTTTCAAGCCAAGTAGGTCCAAGTACATGGACCATAAATAATACAATTATATGAGCAACTAGTCTATGTGAGGACATATGAATTGCAGATTATGTGTCCTACAAATTAAGTGCCCGGCATACACTTCTAATCATGCGTCTATATGAATTAAACAATTTCAATCATAAATAAGAATATAAATGTATCCACATAAGCTAATCACAAACACAACGATATATAGCGGTTTGGATAATTGCCTACTCCACTCCCAATGGTACACTCTACTTGAGTGTACTATATTTCACTATCTCGAAGGTTTACAATAAGTTTACTTTTAACCTTTACAATGGGTTTTAATAGGTTCATCACAAACCTTTGATGCTACACAAGAACCTACACGTATGCACATGTGTTGGTGGAACACGTACGCACCCATATTAGTGAATCACATTTGCACCCGTGTTAGTGACTCTCACGAAGACTTAATTAGTTTTCTATCGACTAACTAATAACTAGAGTTGTATACTCCTGTGGGAAGCTCCCATGGAGACTAACACATATTCACCCATGCCTGGTTGTAGTCCTATATAAGAACCTACATATACTCCTTCCAAAAGACGGTCCTACATAAGAACCTACATACACTCCTGCCAAAGACGGTCCTACACAAGGACCTAATTGAGTTTGCATCACAAACTCATTACTCAATATTTTATACAAGGAAAGAGTATATAGACTCTAAAATGACAAGCTTACTTATCGGATTGAGCCCCGTTGTAGCGCATTACTCGAGAGCTTCTTCAATCTTGAATTGGCTTCTCAATTACTCCCTTGAACTTTGATGTCGATCTCCTTCAGCTTTAATCGATCGGTTACCTTGCACTTGATGCTCCGATGAGACTACCAAGGTAATGAGAGAGATGTTAATCTCATACAATTGTAGGATAGTTGGTTCCAAATGAGAATTCACCTAAATAGGCAAGCTAAAGGGTATTTGGACAAGGATTTACCCATATGTGTGGTGTCTAAAGTTTAGAGAATGTAAGATGCCATGTTCTTCATTAAATGGAGTTTAAAATGCTCATTAGAGTAGTTAATCACAATGAAGAACTCATTGATCTCTTTGGGTGATATCTTATAAGTGTTTGGACTATTGAGACATCCTAGGGATTCTAATTCACTCAAAACTATCAATTCTTGAAAGATTTATTTTCTAGTTTTATAGAGGAAAAGCTCCAACGGATTTATAACGGCTAGTATCGATCAATCGAATGACCCCTTCAATCGATCGAACTTAATTCAATTAAAAGGCAAAAAGCTTGCTTAACACTTTTACACACTTTTGATTGATTGAACTCGATATGTCAATCGATCGAGGTTTTTATGAAACATGACAAAAGTGCCTTTGATCGAGACCAGTTGAAGGTTCGCTCGATTGATCAAAGATTAATCAAACTTGTTCATTTTGATTTTCTTTCTTTTGCACATGATTTACCTGGCACAAACCTGATGAATAAGGGTTTTCCTATATAGAACAGGTTATCTAGGGTAGATTGTTTTGGACCTAAGAAAATTGAAGAACAAACATCATCATTTTTATTTCATTAATCTGAATTATTATTACTTCCCTCACATTTTCTCTTGAATCTAAAATAAAGTACATTTATTTGGTGTAATTAAGAATAGTTTAATAATAATTTCAGCAACATCTCAGCTTGTATGGCATCTGTCATAATGATAGAAGAGTTGTGCAGGTTTGAAACCCTTGCATCACTCCAATATTCAAAGAATATGTGCATAGGAAGACGAATCCTTGATGAACCTATAAAATCATATAACATATGGATCATTATACCCCTATTGCACAATTGCACACACAAGCCTTGTTATGCGATCGAACAACAAGGCAGACCCCTGCTTACTCAAATCTCCTTCCTTCCTTTCTCCTATGCCACTTCCCTGGGATACCTGAACACTGCAACTCTTGATTTTGAGAGCTCTCAAATGCTTCTTAGACCTTTTTGATCCCTCTGATGATCCAAATGATAAGGGGAGGGATTATTAATAGGCCTCCATACGTGTGAACCACCAAATCCACATGACAAGTCTTCATTACGTGGTCGCGTAATATACCCCTATTGAGTGGGTGCACAATAAGGCTTCTATTCAATGTGAGAAAACTTCTCGATACCATTCATTCCCAACATTATTCTTCATTGCGCGACTGCAAAACTCACCATTATTGCGTGACTGTGCACAATAATATCTTTTCGCTATTGCTTTATTTTTGTGCTCCAATAGATGCCCTCTCGATCCTCTTATTATTTTTATGAATTCAAACGAGGGATCGATCCTTTGTTCGCATAAAAATTCTTCTCAGTATTCATTGCGCGATTGGGTCCGTACAATAGAATTGGGTCTTATAGTCCATATAAGTTGGCCTCCCTTCACTTTAATCATTTATCTTTCTACTTCCAGGTTATCAACACGAGCTATAAGATGTGATGGTGAGTACATTTGTTTTCTTTTTTATTTTTTTAGTACGTCCTTATCACTTGGTGAATTATCTCATTTGAAATACTCCTCTGCATCTAAGGAGCCATAGGTCTGAGTAGAGGATTGGCTAGATAGTGGAGAAGGATCATGCTCGAATAAGGGACTGGTTATGTAGTGGAGAGAAATCATGCCCGAACAGGGGACTGGCTGCATAGTGGAGAAGGATCATGTCCCCAATCGAGTGTATTTGAAAATTTCTTTAGAGGAGCCTATCCACCAAGTAACACCTGTCAACACTTTGAAGGGATAAATCACACATGGTATCTGTTTAGAAGAACTACAGAGACCATGAGAGAAATCTGTTAAGGCCACGATACCACCTCCATAGGAGGAAGGTAATGACAACCCTAAAAGCGCCAGTGGTCGTGCTCCATATTCCCACCAAAGAAATGACAACGGACATCGAGGGCAAGCTTGCGTCTCCCACGATGAAGTTTGCAAGATGAAGTTCCTCATATCCTATGACCAATTCACAAATGCAAATCCACTCTCCCTATATGCAATAAAACAACCAAGGCACCTTCACTACTCTTATAAAAGTGAGGGCATATATAGGTGAGGCCAGCCCTTCCAACTAAGACAACAAGTCATGATCGAAGAATCCTACCAAGAAGGAATCATTACAAGAGAGTGAGATTGAAGAATTGTCCTCTAGTAGCAGTTCTACTGAAGCAAGTAGCCCTTCTGAGAACAGTGACTTGAAAGAGGAAAGGGAACTAAATATCAACGAGGAGGACAATGTCATAATCAAAGTCACTATGGTTGGTCGAGAGCTCTCGCAAGATGTATCGACCCTAACCGGCCAAGCGAACACTCCTTCGAAGGAAGAGCCACTCACTTATGGAGAATTTAGCTACTCACTAGTAGCTAATGTCTTTATGACTTTCAGCGCCAACTACTTCCCTCTCCCTCATGAGGTGTCTACCATTTCATCATTTTTACAGATTGACCCTCAAATCCTTCTTAAGATCGTGGAAGATTCCCCGTCAAGGATAACAAAACTTTTTATGTCGACGGCGTAGGCAATGGCGGTGGCACTGCTCTCTCTGGATAGACCTTTGTCGACCCCATGCAATGTGGAGTTTGATCAAGACACGATAGTCATTCCAGCAACCCCTAGGGGAACGTGTTTTGACAAACGAGGCTGTAGTTGCATCTTCCATAGTCCCAGTTATAGCTACTTGTGCAATTCATTTTCCATTAGAGCCTACTGTTGTGGCCGCTTTGGTAACTCTAACTTTGAGCACTGTGGTCAAGGAACCATCTTTTAATGTTTCTTTTGTCATTGCGGTTCGTCTTTTAATGTTGCTCTTATCGTGGCTATTCGTTTTTTAAGGTTTCTCTTATTGTGGCGATCCATCTTTTGATGTTGCTCTTGTCGTGGTGGTCCCTAAGTTGCCAAATGTCCCTTAATCAGGAATACCCTCTCAACCATACTCTGTATGTTCCAAGACCTTGGGCAATGGTCTTTCCTGCTAAGTTAGTCAAGATTAGCATTTAGGTGATTCACAATTCTTCGATCCAACTCCATGATGTATTTGACCATTTAAAAATAATTGTGATGTATTGACAATTCTAAAATATTCGTAATGTATTAACAATTCCAAACTATATGAGAATTTTGCACTTTTCAAATAATGTCAGGCATATAGGCTTTTAGCAATTCTGCTTATATTCAGCCATATAATTATAAATGACTTTTAACATATATCAATGTCAGGCCTGTGTCCTAGTGACCATTTTGTTTCTTAGGATCCCACGATCCATCCCATCAAATTCTAGAAACCTGTGACCCGTAGATTTCTTTATGCACGACCCTAAGTCACATCCTATAAACGTGAGTCGACTCAACCTGAGGCCTGTGCCATTGTGACTGCATCGTTGTCATGGTTCTAACACAATGTCTTGTGCCTCAATCTAACGTATAGATAGGGAAATCCGGCCCTCGCATTATTCCGACCATTGATCATGCATTGTGGGACCCATGGTGTCCACGCCCATTTCCCTAGGCAATCATGTGGGTGATGTCACCCTAGCTAGCTAGGATGACATCATCCTACCCCCATGGCCTCATGCCTCTTACAAGGCAATATGATCCTAGCCATGCTTCTCTTACACCCAAATCATAGCCTAGCTAGGAGAGAGAGAGTAGCCATCATCATTACCTCTCTCTCTCTCTGTCCTTCATCTCTCTCTTTCCCTCTTTCATTCTCCATTTCCACCATTTTAGCAAGTCCTTAGACGTCCTAAGCTCTCCAAAATTCTAGCCTTTGCATGCTCTTATCCCCCTCATCCAACCCTCCAAAGTCAATCCCAACCATTGAAACATCATTCTTGGCCTACTAGGATTCCATTGGTGGAAGGAGCTTGAGATTTGAAGGTGGGTGCTCTCTAGGGTTAGATCTTATCCTCTTCCTTAGATCTCTTTTCTTTTCTTTGCATGGGAGCTTGAAGGACCCACCAATCCATGGTGGGGATCCTCCATGATCTCCTAGATGTGGCATTTGGCCCATCTTCTTGCATGCATGAACCATGGTGGGTCCATTCTCCATGGACCCCACCATGATGGTTTTTATTTTAATTCATGCCTTTTAAGGCTTATTTAAACCCCTGATTTGCATAGTGGGGATGAAAGTGTACCTATTACGTGCACTGGTTTGTCAATTACGTTGTATGTTAAGTCAGTCGGACGACAGCACCTAACAAGAAGATCAAGTCAAGTGTCTGCCTCATCTGGATGTGTGGAAGCTCACCAAAAGGTAAATCATAGCCTCACATCTCATGTCCTAAAATACAAGGTGATTAAACCCTTAAAAAGAACTAGAACATCTTAGGGTTTATGTGTAAGAAAACTTTTTATCCAAAAGAAAATTTTCTAAGTTTTTCTTACACAGTCGATTATATCGATTTCCCTTTCGATATGATCGACTAGCTCTATCGATGTCCTCGGCATATCAATCGATACAATCGAGTGAGGACAAAAAACGTCTAGTAATCAAACAATCTTCTAGACAATTTATCGATATATCGACCTTCGAGTCGATATCATCGATATTCGAAAATCAATCATATCTGAAGTGGATCAATCGTATCGACAGACTACTTTCCGGCGCCCCTATTTTTCTAAAGAAAACTATCAATTGCTTCGATATATCGATGACTGTCCGATTCAATCTGAACTCAAATATCGATCATATCGGGAGTCAGTCGATCATATCGACTGTGGGGCGCATGTTCTCCCCAGCATGAATTTCAGGTTTCTTTTAATGTTGATCGACGTGCCTGTCGATAAATCGATATTCATATATCGATCATATCGAGACCAAGTCGTTTGGATCGAGTCAGGACATAATTCTTCCAGCAAGCTTATATGTAAAATCTATACGATTTATCGATCCCATCGAATGGTCGCCGATATGATCGATGTACAAATTTCGATGACATCGACTGGTTCTCCGATCATATCTGTGATCCTGAAATTCTTCAAGGCTTCTCACTTATTTTTCAACTGTCGATAGATCGAACCATCACTCGATGGAATCGGAGTTTGAAATTCGATAACATCGATGCGTGTCTCGATCTCATCGACCAGTTGGCAGAAGGTTTCCAAAAGCGAAATGACAATTGAGTTCTTATCATCGAGAGGTCGGCCGATATAATCGAGAGTATACGCTCGATCATATCGACGACTGCTCGATGATGTCGAACTTTGTTATAAATATGACCGTTTATATCCGTTGGAACCTTTTGCCTATAAATAGAGAGAGTTGTCTTCATTGCTGGTAAAGAAAGTAGAGAGTGCTTTAGAGTGTTTTAACCTTCGTATCATTTACCTAAGCCCTTTCTCTCGGGAAGTTCATCCTCCAATCCACCCTCATCATTGATATCTTATAGAGTGGATTGGGGAATGAACTTCTGCATTCAAGGATCCTTTAGCTACTACTTTAATGACATATCATTAAGTTGGAATGCCTTGAATGCATAGATGATGGAAACCTCTCTATCTTCCTGATAGAAAAACCTTTAGAGAGTGATAGTCCATCAAAACCTTGACCCAACCTAAGCCTAGCATATATACATCTTCATGTTGCGGATCAAGGGAGCTGAAGACTCTTCATCAACAAGTAGAAGGTCTTCATCACTGTGCTGAAAGGGACTCATCAACTTATCTGTAAGTACTAAGAGTCCAGAGGACACTTGCGATCATTCCTTTTTAGGATTGGGTTTTAAGTGTTGCTCACCATTTGAAGTCCTCGAAGGAGGCATCCGACGGGAGTGTACGTGCGGGGTGCGTTGTGTGGACCCTTGCTCTGTGGAGAACATAAATATCTGGTTAGGAGTATGCCAGCAAAACTCCAGGGTTAGAGGTGAACCAAGTAGAAACCTCAGGGTGCGTTGTGTGGACCCTTGTCCTGTGTGGGCATAAACATCTGGTTAGGAGTATGCTAGTAAAACTCCAGGGTTTGAGGTGAACCGAGTAGAAACCTCTGTAAAGGTTGAAGGATAACCTGATTTAAAACCTTAGGTTTGAGGTGAACCATGGGAAACCTCCTTAGTGAAATTCGGTCACTCAAGGGTTGAGTGTGGAAGCCGGGAGTGGAGTAGACAAGTCGTCGAACCATTATAAAATGACTATGTTTGAGTTTGATATTATCTTTCATTTATGTGATTGCCTTGTAAGTCTTTACATATGATCACATCCTATGCACACACAGTCATACCATCACAATCTCATCTATACATTGTTTGTCTTTTAAATAGTTTGTGATTGGATCCTCTATCAGGCTTAGAAGCCAATAGAGTTAAGGTTTAGTAATCCTAATCAATACTCTATGATAGGTTTAGTGTGATAAGGATCTTTAATAATTTATAAAAATTTTAAAAAGTCCTATTCACCCCCCTCTAGGATATACTTACCTATTCCTACTTCAACTAAAGCGGTCTTCACCGCAATTTCAATTGGTCTCTCTTTAAGGGCTTCACCGCCTAGAGAGTGATCTGGACTGAAGTAGAAATATGGCCAAAGGAGAGGGCTCATCTGTCACTAGACCTCCAATATTTGATGGATCAAACTATGCTTACTGGAAGGCTAGAATGCACTACTTCCTGAAATCTTTAGATCATGAAGTTTGGGATATAGTTGAGAAAGGATATATGGTACCATCGGAACAAATTGTACTTGAAAATGAAACCACAATCACTAAACCCAAACCGAATGAGAAGTGGATGACGTTTGACAAAGAACAGCGAAATACTGAAGCAAAAGTAATGAATGCCATCTACTGTGCCATGTCCCAAGACATTTTCAATCAGATAAGTATGTGTGGGACCTCTAAAGAAGCATGGGACTTATTGGAAACAACCCATGAAGGCACAAGCACTGTGAAGAGATCTAAACTACAACTCTTAACTTCACAGTTTGAAAATCTCAGGATAGAAGAGCATGAGACATTTATGAAGTTTTTCACAAAATTGAACATCATTTGTAACTCCATGGGTGGATTGGGAGAGAAGGTTCCGGCACCTAAAATATGTAAAAAAATCTTAAGATCCTTACCGGAACGCTTCAATCCCAAGGTAACAACAATTGAGGAGTGTAGGAATATTGATGAGATGAAAGTAGAAGAACTGGTAGGTTCCCTACAAACTTTTGAACTACAATTCACACAACCCCAAAAATCCAAAAACATTGTCCTAAAAACTTCTAAGATATCAAAACATGAGGACAGTGAGAGTGAAAAGGAAGATGAAGATGAGGAAGTGGCTCTGCTGGCACAAAGATTCAGAAGATTCTTTCAAAGGAATCGCGGCCGCCCCTCTAAAGGTAGAAAGGTGGATGACAAGCCTTTAGCAGACAAATTTGAAAAAAGAAACAGAGAACCACAGTGTTATGCCTGTCATGAGTATGGACACCTATCTACCGAATGCCCAAATAGAAAAACCAAGGGCAAGGCGATGGCTGCCACATGGGATGATACGGAGGAGTAAAATTCAAAAAATAATGACTCAGGAAGTGATGGAGATCAGAAACCTTTGAAAATTCTTATGGTCTCCACCACTCCAATTATTCCCATGGAATCTGAAGAAGAACAACAAGCCATTGAATCATTTTCATCTGACAACGAGGAAATTGAGGAAGAAGAAGATAAAGAGCAAAATGAATTACAAAACGCTTACAATCAACTTTACATCCATAGCGTTAATGTTGTCAAAAGACTTGGAATAGTTGAAAACAAAAAGGAAATGCTGCAAATAGATTTGGATAAAGCTTCAAACATTAATACTCATCTAATCACTGATTTGCAGCAATGCCACTCAGACAATGATAGACTTAAAAGAACTAACAACTCATTGAAATCTGAGTCAAAGAAATTAGAGGAACAAGTCAAAAAACTAAATGAGGAAAACCTGATTCTTCAAGATAAAAATTATACACTTCAAAATGATCTAGAAGAATCTAAAAAAATTGCCAAAATAAACTGTAAATTTTCCCAGAGTGGTGAGAAATTAGAAAAACTATTAGGAATGGGAAAATATGGAGAGGACAAAAAGGGATTAAGTTATGAAAAGGCTAGAACAAAAACTGATGCACAACCATTTGGAAAATCTGTTGCATCCAGTAGTAACCCCAAACCTATCCCAGCTCATTGTAAAAATAAGGAGTTAGTTTATGAGCTAAATAAAAGAAGTGTGCAATCATCACCCCTTGAGATAGTTGACAGGATGAAGGAGCAGTTAAGTCATGTGGACAAATCAAATAAGAAGAACAAATCGACTACAAGTAAAACTCCTGTCACAAAGTGGGTGATTAAAGAAAAGACAAATTGCCTTGTTACTCAATCAGATCATTTATCAGGCAATATGGCTAAATGGTACCTAGACAGTGGTTGCTCAAGACACGTTACAGGTGAAAAGTCTCTCCTTTCAAACTATAAAGATCTTCACAAAGGGATAGTCACCTACGGAGATGGAACCACTGCTGAAGTAATTGGTCAGGGAATTATAGAAGGAATTAGTCTGTTTAAAGATAAGAATGCTTTTTACATAAAAGGATTGACACATAACTTACTGAGCATCTCTCAAATCTGCGATAATGGGCATGTGGTAAATTTCAACAAAGAAGAATGCGAGATTCTAGATCAAACAGGGAAATCAATTATGAAAGGTCTTCGCACAAATAACCACTTCTACATTATTGTAGGAAAAGGAAGGAATGATATTGAGAAACACTGAGAGAGAAGAAATTGGTCCAAGTTATGCATCAAAATCTGGATATTTGTTGAAATGATGCAATTTTGCTGAGCTTTCAAAGAAACAATTTGAGGCATCTCACTTCACCTTTTGCACATAAATATCCATATGTTTATACTTTTTGATGTACAGAAGATGTGAAATTTTGTTGATACTCTTTGCTAGGAGCATCAATGTGATACTATTCTGAATATGAACAATCGTTAGACGAAATATATATATATATATATATATATATATATATATATATATATATATATATATATATATATATATATATATATATATATATTTATATATATATAAAACTCGTAAAAATCTACCTTCAATATGAGTACCGATTGGGCACTTGAGAATGTCGATCACATCGACTTATAATCAATAGAATCGACGACTCTCTAGGTAGTTGAACGTCGAGACGGTTGTTCTTCCCTAGAACTTGGAATTAAAAATTAAATTTTTTAGAATTAGAGAACATGATCAAAGGGATAGATTGTAGCTACTTGGTAAGAATCAGAAGATCAAAAAGAAAGCTGCATCTGGTGCTCTCAAGACCTAGACATCTCATCTTCCCAAGATGGAAAAAGAGACAGAATTGTTCCATCCACACCGTGCATCAACTAAAAAGAAGAAAGGTAAGGAGGATGCAACCACCTATTCTTCTTTATTCAAATTAAACTTTGTGGCAGAGCGAATGGTTCAAAAAAAGAGCATTGAACCCTTCAGAATTATAGATCTTCTGAAACAAATTGGATGGGAAAATGTTGTGAATCTTGGTGGAACATTTCAACATGATCTGGTACATCAGCTTACTAGCTTAATCTTCAATGTTGATAACAATCCTCCAATCATCTCAGTTGTAGTCGTCAATCAAGTTGATTATATCATGCCCAAACTGATAAGAAGGCTTGCTGACATCAGATTTACTGGAATATCTGTAACTGATCGCAACATGAATGGTCTCGGTGTATGAGGGGAAGTTACTCGTGCTTTGTGCAATGGTGCCACAATTCTCAGGAATGCTAAAAAAATTCTCCACATCAAATACCTTGATCCTACCTATAAGATTCTTCACAACATTTTCAGCACTAATGTCTATACCTGTGAAATCTCCGGCAACAAACTCTCACCATACATTCTGAACATTCTGTATGACATTCATCTGAGAATTCCAATATGCTTACCCACTCTGATTGTACAACAGCTGATCCGTGTGCTTATAGAAACATCCATCACTGCACTGCCATTTCCATGTCTTCTCTCTAAGATTTCACGTCAATTCGGACTAGCACCGACGTATGATCTTCCTCATCCTTGTGCGTGGTTCAAGTTTGAAGACATACATAAACTAAATATCTTTGAAAATGTGTTTTGTGGTGGAAGAACTGGTTCAATTCCTGGCAGTAACAGGTTGGTACAAAATTCTGATTCTGATATCCCTGTGCAAGACAGCATACAAGATCTTTTGAATGAACAAGCTCACATTTTAGAGAAACTAAAAGATTGCGAAGCCTATCTTTCTGACGTTCAACATCGACTGATGATCCTGCAACGTGCAACTAAACGAGTTCTGAAACGTCTATCTACACCATAAGCAGGCTCAGGATACACATCCATCACATTCCTAAAGTCCTTTTGACATAATGGGTGTGATGAATTTCAGACTTTCCAAGGTTGTTTCTTTTTTGTTTGAGTATACCTTGTATGGATTGATTGTGATAGATTCTTATTGACTGTTTTTCTGTCTTATCTCAATGCATCCATAGTTTTGCATGGCATATGCTGTTTTTTTTATATATCTTTACTGCTACTTGGTTTATCTGGGGAATTATTGTAATGTATGAGATTTTAAATGACTATCTTAACAACTATTTTCTCTCGTAATGTTCTCATAATGCTCTATCATTTATATCTATCTATCTGTGGTTCTCCCATATGCTTCAATCTTCAGTCAATATCACGTCTTATACCTTTGCCAATGATTGACAAAAAGGGAGAGAACAATTCAAAACACCCCGAGCGAAAATTGTATATCTTTGTTGTAGGTGTTAGGGGGAGCAGCCGCAACAAGAAAGGGGGAGTTTTTGAATTAAGGGGGAGAATTTTTTTATTGTGTACATGGGTGTTTAGAATTTATAAAATTGTGTTAGTATATGTACACACAATTTAGGATGTATCTGTTTAGATATGTTCCTAGGGTGTTTTGGGGATTTTGTCATGTAATCGACAAAGAGGGAGATTGAAAGTGCACCTATTACGTGCCCTGATTTGTCAATTACGTTGTATGTTGAGTCAGTCGGACGACATCACCTAACAAGAAGAACAAGTCAAGCGTCTGCCTCATCTGAATGTGTGGAAGCTCACCAAAAGGTAAATCATAGCCTCACATCCCATGTCCCAAAATATCAGGTGATTAAACCCTTAAAAAGAACTAGAACATCTTAGGGTTTATGTGTAAGAAAACTTTTTATCCAAAAGAAAATTTTCTAAGTTTTTCTTACACAGTCGATTATATCGATTCCCCTTTTGATATGATCGACCAGCTCTGTCGATGTCCTCGGCATATCAATCGATACAATCGAGTGAGGACAAAAAGCGTCTAGCAATCAAACAATCTTCTGGACGATTTATCGATATATTGACCTTCGAGTCGATATCATCGATATTCGAAAATCAATCATATCTAAAGTGGATCGATCGTATCGATAGACTGTTTTTCGGAACCCCTGTTTTTCTAAAGAAAACTATCAATTGCTTTGATATATCGATGACTGTCCGATTCAATCTGAACTCAAATATCGATCATATCGGGAATCAGTCGATCATATCGACTGTGGGGCGCATGTTCTCTCCAGCATGAATTTCAGGTTGCTTTTAATGTTGATCGAGGTGCCTGTCGATAAATCGATATTCATATATCGATTATATCGAGACCAAGTCGATTGGATCGAGTCAGGACATAATTCTTCCAGCAAGCTTACATGTAAAATCTATACGATTTATCGATTCCATCGAATGGTCGCCGATATGATCGATGTACAAATTTCGATGACATCGACTGGTTCCCCGATCATATCTGTGATCCTGAAATTCTTCAAGGCTTCTCACTTATTTTTTAACTGTCGATAGATCGAACCATCACTCGATGGAATCAGAGTTTGAAATTCGATAACATCGATGCGTGTCTCGATCCCATCGACCAGTCGGCAGAAGGTTTCCAAAATCGAAATGACAATTGAGTTCTTATCATCGAGAGGTCGGCCGATATAATCGAGAGTATACGCTCGATCATATCGACGACTGCTCGATGATATCGAACTCTGTCATAAATATGACCGCTTATATCCGTTGGAACCTTTTGCCTATAAATAGAGAGAGTTGTCTTCATTGCTGGCAGAGAAAGTAGAGAGTGCTTTAGAGTGTTTTAACCTTCCTATCATTTACCTAAGCCCTTTCTCTCGGGAAGTTCATCCTCCAATCCACCCTCATCATTGATATCTTATAGAGTGGATTGGGGAATGAACTTCCTCATTCAAGGATCCTTCAGCTACTGCTTTAATGACATATCATTAATCTGGGATACCTTGAATGCATAGATGATGAAAACCTCTCTATCTTTCTTATGGAAAACCTTTAGAGAGTGGTAGTCCATCATAACCTTGACCCAACCTAAGCCTAGCATATATACATCTTCATGTTGCGGATCAAGGGAGCTGAAGACTCTTCATCAACAAGTAGAAGGTCTTCATCACTGTGCTAAAAGGAACTCATCAACTTATCTGTAAGTACTAAGAGTCTAGAGGAAACTTGCGATCATTCCTTTTTAGGATTGGGTTTTAAGTGTTGCTCACCATTTAAAGTCCTCGAAGGAGGCCTCCGATGGGAGTGTACGTACGGGGTGCGTTGTGTGGACCCTTGCTCTGTGAAGAGCATAAACATCTGGTTAGGAGTACGCAAGCAAAACTCCAGGGTTAGAGGTGAACCAAGTAGAAACCTCAGGGTGCGTTGTGTGGACCCTTGTCCTGTGTGGGCATAAACATCTGGTTAGGAGTATGCCAGTAAGACTCCAGGGTTTGAGGTGAACCGAATAGAAACCTCTGTAAAGGTTGAAGGTGAACCTGATTTAAAACCTTAGGTTTAAGGTGAACCATGGAAAACCTCCTTAGTGAAATTCGGTCACTCAAGGGTTGAGTGTGGAAGTCGGGAGTGGAGTAGACAAGTCGTCGAACCACTATAAAATGGTTGTGTTTGAGTTTGATATTATCTTTCATTTATGTGATTGCCTTGCATGTCTTTACATATGATCACATCCTATGCACACACAGTCATATCCATCACAATCTCAACTATACATTGTTTGTCTTTTAAATAGTTTGTGATTGAATCCTCTATCAGGCTTGGAAGCCAGTAGAGTAAAGGTTGAGTAATCCTAATGAATACTCTGTGATAGGTTTAGTGTGATAAGGATCTTTAATAATTTATAAAAATTTTAAAAAGTCCTATTCACCCCCCTCTAGGATATACCGTCCTATTCCTACTTCAACTAAAGCGGTCTTCACCGCAATTTCAGGGGATGGTATCCCCACCTTAGATTTTTATATGTTATGTTGTGTCTATGCATGCATGGGACCCATATCATATGTGATTGTATGGTGTAGAGCATGAGAGGGACTCATAGTGGCGAAGTCCCTCCTCTATTGGTCAATTTTTTCTTCTCTCTCTCTCTCTCTCTCTCTCTCTCTCTCTCTCTCTCTCTCTCCCCCTTACGTTTCCTTTTTTTTTATCATGGCCCATCTGATGTGCTCGGCACATTTAGACCGTCCAACAGGGTGGGACGCCCTTGTTGTCCCATTTCTGGACGCAGACCGGCCCACCATGCCGCCCTGTCTTACATGCAATGGTCTGATGCATGTGGACCTTAGTCTAAGTGTGTGGAGCCCATCTACGTGGCCTAACCTTGATGTATATGGTGATTTTTATCTTTTCTAGCAAGCTTTTGGTCTGGAATTGGACAACAATATGTTGTTGTCCAAATTTTTATCTAGGCCCATTTCATGTTTGTAGAAGGGTTTTTGCCTTGATTTTACATGTGATTTTATTTTTGTTGGGATGGTGCATGTGTACCCCACCTTGATGATCATCAGTACCAGGCCCCCTTGACCCATGTATTTTTCATCCAGTCATCAATCTGTGGGCCTAACCATGCTGACCCTCTAGTAGGGCTATCCTGCCTGGACGATCGGCTTTGGGGTAGGGAAAAACACAAATATCAGCTGATCCAAGACCTTGGTGGGCCACCCACGTGACCCAATCCACATAGCCCACTCGATGTATGTGGTGTACCCACACCGTCTAGCAAGGGATGGTGGGTCCCATGCAACAAATGCTACTGTATTAACGTTAGTTTGTTTTGTGGTCTGATCATAAGGTATGTGTTATGTCCATGCCATCCGTCCATTTGGCAGCAAGTGGGGCCCACCCCACACGTGCTGCACGTGTGGGGGTGGGTCCCACCTTGATGTATGTATTATGTATTCACACTGTCCATCTCTGGACAGTGTTGCTTGGGGCCAACCATGATATATGGGTCCTATCCACACCATCTAACACTCTGGATAGTAGAACCCACCTTGAATGTATGTGCCGTATATTCACGCCGTCCATTTGCAAGGCCCACCCTACACGTGTGTACCCAGCACTGTTCAACTCACTGGACAATGGGCCCTGACATGGTGTATGTGGTTTATCAGCACCGTCCATCCCTTAAAAGTGAAGCCCACCTTGATGTGTTGTATTTACGTCGTCCATCCCCCTGGATGTGGGACCCATTTAATGCATGATTTAACCTTAGTTGTCCAGCTCTTGGACCTTCAGATTGACTAGACTGTTGCTGGCCCAAAAGTATAGCAGCATGCCCATCTCCGTGTATGATATACACCTGCTTGTTGAGTAGAATTCGGGCCCTTTGATGCCTTATTAGGCCCACCTTTCACCCTATTGTAAAGGGCCAGATTGCCCAAATATTCTGGATGTTTAATTAGCTAGATGGGCTGAATATCTAGCCTTAAAATTCCTATAAGTGAGGTACTATCCATCCATTACCATGGACTACATGGGTTGAATTGTGAACTAGTACATTTGGTATATTGTAAACTTGGCCCAACTATATTTTTTGGAGCCTATGGGTTGCCTAAAGAGGCTCACCATGTTGGATATGCTAGACATAGCCTACCTTAGCATTTTGTGGGCTTTAAGCTACCCCATGTGGCCCACCTTAATGTATGTGGGCCATGGTCTGAACCAAGAGGCCCACTATTGATGTATGAGACTATATGAATGAAATCCATTTTATTTCCAGCCATTATAAGGGCTATGGGATGCTTCATTAGGTCCTTGTGTGAGACCCATTATATTGTATATTAGGCTTTATGTGAGGCCCATTATGTTGTATATGAGGCCCTTATGTGAGGCCATGGGCCTCACTATATGTTTGGCTCTATGTGGGCCACTCCTTGGGAGCAATGTTGGTTAAATGTCTACATTGAATGGGCAAAGATGGTTAAATGTCCACAATATGACCTTCCCTTAGGCCCTTCATTAGGCTCATTCCCATCCTTCTCTAAGTGGGTTGACCTTAATCATTGAGCCCCATTGATATTTGCATGATCCATCTATTCACATTGGGCTAACCTAAGATGTTGGGCTCCAATTAGTTGCTAGTAGGATTATTTTAACCTTGGAGTCCATCTAGGACTTATTTGAGTCCCTAAGGAATCTAGCGGGCTATATGATAGTATGGAAAAGGAAGCCCGTTCCGGATCCTTAGGACATAGGTAAGCCACCTAGGCCCAACTTTGGTATGAGGAGAGTTCATCATCACCATATATGGAGGGATTCGTGCTATCATATTTGGCATATCCATAGTTGAAGACTAATCTTCATGTTATGGATATGCTGTCCATTTATGGACCATGCCTTGTATACAGGCCTATTATTGATACCAATTACGAGTATGTGATAGCTTAACATTGTGATACATGCCCATACATATCATCTGCATGCTTTTTATGAGATGTGATTAACCATTGCTTATGCAATTAAGCAGGTTATTTATGGGACTCCTTGATAGGTGAACTTGTTCCACATGAGAACACGATACGCACAGGATTGATGCATTACTGGATTGTGTCACTCATGCATCTTACATTGTGTATTATGATTGTTATATGCCCTATCCTCCGTAGGTATAGCGTGAATGGTAGGATTGGATACCAGAAATACTTGTTAAAGCATAGGGGCGATATAGATGTCCCAAGGTGAAAGTCCTCAAACCCTTATGATACCATAGAGGATGCTTCAATGTCTAAACCGAGTGGATGTATGAGTGCATGAGGGCCGAATACCAGGAGCTTGTGTCTCCCACTGTGTCGTGGTCAGTTAGAAGGGGGCGTGACCTTACCCGCCCAGAGAGAAGGGGGTTATTGCTAGGTTGAGTATGACCAACTTGTAAATGGGTTCGCTACCCACGTGCCGGGTAAATATTGGGAGACTATGAGTTAGGCGGGTAGTGAAGTCTCTTCCACTTGCATAGTAGTGCGTCCAGTGTGGGACGACAATCTGGTTTATAGTGTATTAGACCCCGATGATTATCTCAAGAGAACTATACTGATATATGAGCTTCATAAATAAGCTGGATTGATATGTGCATTGGTATGCTTGAGCTGCATCTTGCACATGACATTGACTATGTTGTATTTGCATCGTATGGCCTTGGTGTGGTCAATAACATTCATGCCTTGCATCGCATAGCCTTGGTACAACTGATAGCATTCATGGACTTACTAGCATATTTCCGCATTACTCTGATACTATATACTTGCATTGCTACCTTGCACACACACTTTCACTACCGTCTAATCTTTCTATAAGCTTACGCGTAATTGATGCGTGCAGATGACACTAAGTCGTAGCTGAGTAGGAGCAGGAGCGTTATGTAGAGCTTCTGGGGTTTTTGCTATTATCATTACATTTCCTTTTTCTCTTTATACTGAAGTTTTTTATCATAGTGGATTTTGTGTTAATGTTATGGTTATTATTCGTGGGTTATGCCTGTGGTTATGCTTATTATGAAACAAATTTATATTGAAAATTCTCCTTATAGGATCTCAGGATCGGAACCTGGTATATGGGTGCTAGAGGATGAGAATGGGGTACTATGGAGGCTGTCAACGCTAGATTCGGTTAAAAGAAATTTTGTGAGCCCAGTTTCTGAGTTTGGGGCGTGACAAGAGTTGGATTAGAGCATAAGTTGGGAATAACTCAAGACAACATCACATGTCTGCTATGGGCTTAGGATGAGTAGGTATCGAGTGCGTAATCTTTCTGATTTGGTTCCCTAACATTTGATCCTTTGACGGTTCTCAAAGCTGATATGCGCCTTTGTTCTTTGTTGTAGACCATGCCACCTAGACGAGACATGTGAAGCACATGAGGTGCCCGAGCGACCCAATTTACCCGAGCGACACCCGTAGGTCCCCTTCCCCCGCCTAAGCTTCTTCTTCCTACACCCGAGCCTCCCGCAGACCTCGCACCTCCATCTAAGACCAGCGCAACCCCTATTGTATCCGTTAGTGCCAACCAGTTGCAGCAGATGATTTAGGCCATCACAACAGCCCTTCATGAACAGGGCAGGCGCCCTGCTGAGACCCCGGAGCTGGAGCACGTGAGCACTTTGTTGCAAGACTTCCTTCAGCTCGATCCCCTGCAATTACAGGGAGAGCTCGATCTAACTGCAGCCGAGAGATGGCACTCTCAGGTGGAGAAGATGTTTGAGATCATGAGATGTACGACCTGGCAGCAAGTCCCTTTGGCAGTATATATTCTTGAGGGTGAGGCTAAGCACTAGTGGACCTCCGTTGCCCGTGCTGCAGGGGTTGATTTCATTTGGACATAGAAGGATTTCGCAGACCAGTTTAACCGGCAGTACGTCCCCGACCACATTCATCGGTAGTGAGTGTTAGAGTTCGAGACCTTAGTGTAGGGAGATATGTCTATGGTGTAGTATCGTTGCGCTATCAAGGTTTGCGCCGTACTTAATTGATGATGAGGGGTGGAAGGTCCACCTTTTTTAGAACGGCTTGCGTTACAGTCTCCGAGGTCGTGTTGTTGGGCATGAGCTCCCGACTTTTGAGGAGGTAGTACGGAGGGCCCAGATTTATGAGGCTAACTAGGCTGACACCCAGAGCGATTGAGATCACAAGAGAGACTGAAGGAGGCAGGCACCCTTTGATAGCTCCTAGCAGCAGCAGCATCATCTTCAGCAGTAGAGACACGTGACTTGACAAGCCCCAGTGGCACCTCCAGCGTCACCTTAGAGGCCATTTGTAGGGACTTATTTTGGATGTGGTGGGACAGGCCACCACAAGCATGAGTGCCCCCGCCCCTAGCAGCAGAAGCAGCTGAGAGGGCCACAGTAGCCTCTGCCACAACAGCAACGATAGCAGCTCCTACCCTCGAGGCCCCCACAACAGCAGCAACAACATCAGCCCCCGAGACCATAATAGCCGAGGCAGCAGTTCAGGCAGCAACATAGTAGTAAAGACCTCGTAGGGAATAGGCACCTCTCCAGCCAGCTCAAGCTAGGTTCTATGCAGCTTAACAAGACCCACAGTCCTTCGGAGGAGTCGTTGAGGGTATACTCCTAGTCTTTGCATGAATTGCCCGAGTGCTGTTTGATTCTGCTATGTCGCAGTCGTTCATATCTGAGGATTTTTGCCAATCATTTAGATTACTGTTAAAGTCTTCCCGTGAGGGTCTGTCAGTATTGATTCCCTTGGGGAAGACTGCAGTGTTAGGCCTTTCATGTCCATCTTGCACCGTATTAGTGGGGGAGACCTTCTTTCTTGTCAACTTATTTGTGTTGCTGATGTCAAAGTTCGACGTCATCCTGGGTATGGATTGACTCACCAAGTACCACGCCATTTTGGACTACACCGAGAGAACAATTACGTTTTGTATACCCGGCTTGTTAAAGTTCTAGTTCGTAGCTGAGTTAAGAGGAGAACCGTTGTCTTGTTTGATCTCATGTGTCATAGAGGATTCCGTAACAATGAGTGTTGACCAGTTTCCAGTGGTCTGTAATTTCCCTGACGTATTCCAGGAGATTTCAGATTACCGCCTCGCCAGCATATTGAGTTTTAGATTGATCTTGTGCCTTGTACCATGCCTATCTCAAAGGCCTCATATCGTATGGCACCGATAGAGTTGCAATAGTTGCAACAACAATTAGACGAGTTGCATGAGTTGAGTTTCATTTGTCAGAGCAGTTCGTTGTACGGAGTGCTAGTACTATTCGTCAAGAAGAAGGATGACTCATTGAGGCTCTGCATGGATTACCATGAGCTCAACTGGGTCACAATGAAGAACAAGTATCCGCTCCTGAGGATTGATGATTTGTTTAATCAGCTATAAGGTGTGCAGTTCTTTTCGAACATTAACCCACGGTCCATTTATCATCGAATTTGAGTCCAAGAGGAGGACATCCGGAAGATGACTTTCAGGATGCACTATGGTTGCTTAGAGTTTCAGGTCATGTCCTTCGAACTGACCAATGCACCAGCAGTTTTCATGTAGTTGATGAATGAGGTCTTTCATCCATATATTGATCAGTTTGTTGTGGTCGTCATCGATTATATTCTGATCTATTTGAGGACTTGCAAGGACTATGAGTAGCATTTGGAGATTGTCTTGTAGACTCTTCGTGCCCACCAGGTATATGCAAAACTGGACAAGCGTGAGTTTTGACAGGAAGAGGTGAAGTTCCCCAGTCATGTGGTGATGAGGGAGGGTGTCACAATAGACCCCTCAATGATAGATGCAGTGCGTCAGTGGGGCTAGCCCACCAATGCGTCCGAGATCCGCAGTTTTCTTGGCTTGGTAGGATATTACCAACGATTTATCGAGGGATTCTCCCATATTGTAGCATCGCTGATCAGGTTGACCTGAAAGGGCAAAAAGTTTGTATGGAGTAACGCCTGTGAGCGAGCATTTGTGGAGCTGAAGGACTACCTCACGTTCGCTCCTAGCCTCACTCTTCCCTCTGGGAGTAAAGGATTTATTATATTTTCTGATGCTTTGCAATTGGTTTGGGTGTTGTTTTGATGTAGCATGGGAAGCCAGCGGCTTATACGTCTCGCCAGCTCACGGTCCATGAGCTAAACTACCCCACACATGATTTGGAGCTGGCAGTAGTTGTCTTCACACTAAAGGTGTAGAGGCACTATCTTTATGAGCTCAGGTTCGAGCTTTTCTTCGACTATAAGAGCTTGAAGTATCTCTTCTCATAGTCCGAGTTGAACATGAGGCAGAGACGTTGGATGGAGTTATTGAAGGACAATGATTTTGATCTTCAGTACTACCCGGGCAAGACAAACGTAGTGGCGGATGCCCTTAGCCATTAGCCACGAGACCTGGTAGTGCACATAATGATTCATGAGTGGAAGATGCTTAAGGATGTGTCAGCGTTAGACCTCGAGATCGGCTTCCAGTCTTCTATTGTGCAGTTATCGAGCTTGTCGATTTAATCCTATTATCACAAGAGTGATCGAGGCTCAATAGGAAGATGAACCATTGTAGAGTTTTGGGCAGAGGCAGCAACTGAGAGTTAGTCAGATTGGCAGATTGGTTCTAATGGTGGATTTCACTTCAGAGGTCAGTTATGTCCTGGTTATTTCAGAGTTACGTAAAGATCTTATGACCGAGGCACATCGATCGTGATTTTTTATTCACCCTGGCTCGACAAAGATGTATCGTGATATAAGGAGGTAGTATTTTTGGGTAGGGATATATCGTCATATAGCCAGTTTTTTGGCCGAGTTTGACACTTGTCAGCGTGTCAAGGCCAATCATCAGAGACCCCCAGGTCCATTGCAGCCATTGAGCATCCTGACGTGAAAGTAGGAGCACATATCTACCAATTTTATTATGGGCTTGCCAAGGACTCAGCGCAGTCATGACGCCATCTGGGTTATCGTGGATCACCTGACGAAGTCGGCACATTTTCTTGCGATTCGTGCGATTTGGCTTTTGGATCGGCTTGCCAGATTGTTTATCGATGAGATTGTGAGACTGCAAGGTGTTCTGGTTTCAATCATTTCTGACCGAGACGTTCACATCTCAGTTTTGGAGGAGAGCTTCAAGAAGGCTATTGAGTCTACCTTGAGTTCAGCACTGTGTATCATCCATAGATTGATGGGAAAACCAAGAGGGTCAACCAGATTCTTGAGGATATGCTTCGTGCTTGCGTGATCGACTTCCCGGGTAGCTGGGATGAGCCTTTGTGCCTGGCTAAGTTCGCGTATAATAATAGCTATCAGGCAACTATTAGTATGGCTCCCTTCGAGGCCTTATATGACAAGCCATGTAAGTCCCTCAGTTGTTGGGCCGAGGTTGGAGAGCACCGTTTCCTAGGCCCCGAGCTTGTGCAGCAGACATCAGAGGTTATCGACATCATCGGGCAGAGGATGCGCATAGCTCAGAGCCGGCAGAAGAGTTTTTTTTATCGTCGGCGTTTTCCCTTACAGTTCGTTGTTGGGGACAGTGTATCTCAAGGTCTCACCTATGAAGGGCATGGTTTAATTTAGAGTGAAGGGCAAGCTCGCCCTGAGATTTATTGGACTTTTCGAGATCACTGGGTGCGTTGGCACCATGGCCTATAGGCTTGCCTTACCTTCTCAGTTGTCTGGCATTCACGACGTTTTCTATGTTTCTATGCTGCGGAAGTGTGGGTCAAACACCATTCTTGTGCTCAATTGGCAGTCTCTTGAGGTCCGTAAGGATGCTTCCTACCTTGAGTAGTCGATTTACATCCTTGATCGAAAGGAGCAGGTCCTCCGAACCAAGGTTTTTCCTTTGGTGAAGGTTCGGTGGGATCATTATTCTTTTGAGGAGGCATCTTGGGAGCGTAAGGCTGAGATTAGAGAGCGTTATCCCCATTTATTTGTACATTGATTATTCTTTGTATTGCATTGATTGTTATATATGTGTAATGATGCTTTCTCTTCCCTTACTTTGTTCTGCGTGATAATAAATTTTGAGGATGAAATTTTTATTAGCAGGGGAGAATTGTTAGGCCTGTGTCCTAGTGACCATTTCATTTCTTAGGAACGCGCGATACACCCCACAAATTTTGGCAACCCGTGACCCATAGCGCCACCTTAAGTCACATCATGTAAACCTGAGTCCACTCAACCCGAGACCTGTTGTAACACCCTGAATTTTTGCCAACCTGGAGTTAGACGTCCTTAGGCAATGGGTCAACCATATCACTCTTAAAGCTCAATTCCAAAGTCAAAGAAATCATTTAGAATGAAATTCTTTAGAAATTTAACGTGAATTAACTAGCGCTACACTAGATTACCTGTGAAATAAGCACCAACCACTTTAAATACAATCTGTAAGACCCAAAACCTGTAGAATCAGTAACACTACGCTATCCTAAAATTCCGGATCAATCTCTAAACCCAGTTGCTCTCTGGAGCACTTTGAAACTTCGTATACGACCTGTACCGCTCGTCGAAAGTCCGATAGCGATGAACTTGGACCAGTATGACCGCCTAGTTGGACTTGACTATCTCCTCAAAAATCAAGGTCAAACGATGTCCTGAGACCATTTCCTTGAGTCCGGAGTGAAGAGAGTGAGAAAATGAAGATTTTTAAGAAATTAAATATAATTTTAAGTAATCTAGAACGTATCACTTGCGAAATGTTTCTAAGAGTTCTGACCGTTAGATTTCAACCCAAATTCACCCTCGGATCAGGATAGGTGGCCCATACATGTCATAGCACTTGTGGCCCTGATCGAGTTTCGGTGACCGCTGAACTGAAACTGGTCCGCTACGGTCAATCTGGAAATCCGATCGAACTGAAAACTTAACTTGATCAAGATCCAGCATCTATGAGCTTAAGTCCGACCGCATTTAATAACAGGACCTCCAAAAATTCTCCGTTGGATCGGAACAAGGTCGATTTGGTTATAACCTAAGTATACCATGACCCTGAGTCTAAATTAGTGAGTTCTGGGCCTATATAAGGACCTTAAACCCTCTCTCATTTCCCCCATACGAATTTGAGAAAAACTAGGAGAGAGAAGAGAGAAAAGAGAGATAAAGTGTGAGAGAAGTGGGAGAGGTTTCCTGTTACTCTATCCTGCCATTCTACGTGCTTAACCATCACTCTCCAAAGATTCCGGCGTTGTTCTTAGGTAAGAAAACCTAACCCTAATCTGTTGTAGGGTTTCATGTAGTGTAAGTTATGAAATAGCTAACCTAATTCATGTTATAGGTTGTCAATCCACCGTTGACAAAGATCAAGTGTCTAAAATGAAATTGTTATGCTTCTACGGCGTAAGGTGCGGATTATAACTGTATAGGTTATGGTTTTCAAGGCTTTCAATGTCGGTTAATGATTTATAACTGACATGGGTGCTATTTCACATGAAAAATGCGTTGTCCATTTCACTTTACAGTTATATGTGGACTGTGTAAGATAGTGTATTCTATGTATATGTTGAAATGTTTGAATATGTATGGAATTTGGATTTGTGCTTAATATGATTAATTTCCCTGAATATATGCTTGTTATATGTGTGACAACTCCTTAGAGAAAGGACTTGTCCTAAATCACGTCACAGCAAATATACGTATATTGTGATAAAGTGTGTAGCCCAAGTGTCTATAGAAATGTCCAAATGAATATGGAACTTGGATTCATGCTTTCCATGACTATCCGTCATGGGTGCACGCGTGTTATAAATGGGGCAACTCCCTAGTGAGAGGATTTGGCTTAATTCCTGTGTGATCAACATACGTCATGTATGTTGATGTATGTAGTCTAAAGTGTTTGTTGAAATGTCTGAATGAGTAAGTAGTTAGTAAATTATAATGTATCAGGGTGTTGAGATATGATTCTCAACTCCTTTAACTATGTGTATGCTTTCCTCCATGTACCGTATATTATAGTGTCTGTTTATCTATGTAATGCATACGTATGATTCCATGTTTAAGTTGTATTCCATAAAATGTAGAAATAAAGCCATGTAGGGTGATGGGGGAGTGGTGTAACGATTCCGTGCAACAGCCCTGGCAGCCCTAAAGCGGACAATATCAGACCTGTGATTGTATAGTTTGAAATATGTTTCATTACTGCTTTAACTTTTTCATATGATTACTCATGAAAATGGAATGTGTTTGGGGCTATGTTATGGTCCAGGTAATCGGTAACAGGTTTGGAATTCGTGGCTGAGATTTATTTCACCACGAAGGATGTGTATGACGAACCCGAGTCGTACTAGAGTTGTCGGCAGTGGTTAGGCCACATGAAGTGCTTGTGCACTTCATGTCGATTGTTTCGACGTGCACTCATGCT
The DNA here is from genome assembly GCA_037074715.1 of Magnolia kwangsiensis. Lineage (NCBI taxonomy): Eukaryota > Viridiplantae > Streptophyta > Magnoliopsida > Magnoliales > Magnoliaceae > Magnolia > Magnolia kwangsiensis. Next base: position 81,484,939 of record CM073578.1, read on the forward strand.
AGTCGGACTCGTCAAGTAACCCGATTGACCTGATGTATATTAACCAGGTATGGACGCTACTGTTTGAATATAAAGTACCAAACTTACTAGTGAAAATCCCATTAACCTTGGTACCTTGATCCGCTAAGACTCATGAGCGGAGCACGGTGGTATGGGACACCGTGGTCGAGCTGTCGGTCTACACTGGGGCTATGAGCCTCCCCGTAGTGACCAGTGAGCAACCCAGACTCATGAGCTGAATATGGTGGTATGGGACACTGTATTCGAGCTGTTGGCCTACATTGATAAGGTGATGGGGGAGCGGTGCAACGAGTGCGTGTAACAGCCCTGACTGCCCTTTGTAGTGACCTCGAGCATACTCTGAATCTGCGGAGAGGCGACAAGCCTTCCCGCAGTGAAAAGAATATAAACTAGGCCTGTATTGATAAGGTGATGGGGGAGCGGTGCAACGAGTGTGTGTAACAGCCCTGACAGCCCTTGAAGTGACTTAAAACCGCACTTCGTATGAGATATGCTAAGACTGACGACCCTAGACTGGATCATTGTTGGGAATTGATATAGGAGAGGTACCTTAGCTTCCCAATACTGCTGTATGAAAAGGACTAATAACAACTCTGTAATCATGTTCATATCGCACTGCATGTGCCTGGAAGATGTGGAGCACTAAGGGACGAAAGCATGCCGTAAACATAAGATGGTGTCGCATGAGGGAGTATGTTGGCGAGGGCATGCATCATTATTACATCTCATCCTTGCATTAATCACAGTATTTAGGAATGTTTGATTTGCTTGCTTTATCATTACTGCTTGACTGAATTGATAACATGTTAACCTTTACTCTATGATTCCACTGAGTTGATCACTCACTCACACGTTACGGGACGGTGTTGTACACACCAACCAGTCCCTGTTATAGTTTCAGATGATGGCGCTGCTTGTGAAGTAGAGCCGGACTTGTATGATGATGAGGAGGATTTCTCCTATAGGCGGTTATCAGGTGGGTCTATTTAGACCGTGTTTTGATCAACGGGATTACATGGATGTTGATTAGACGCCATAACACTTGTCATTTTGCACTTTTGGAGCACTCATGTATATTCTTATTGTTCATTTTTTGGGTATACATGTATATATTGAACCTGGTAACATGTTCACACTCTGGAGACTTACAACAGTTCATATATTTTATATATCTATCACAATCTTCCGCTTACTTATCTAACTGTCTCTGGAGTATGATATGCTGTTTTGGTATAATCCCACTCATGTTTAATGCCCTAATACGAACAATATTCAATCATCCTTATTTATGTTGCATAAATGATGGTTAGAACTCGGGAGTAGAGCTTATGCTCAACCCCGATTTTCAGGGTGTTACACCTGTGCCTTTACGACTGCGCCGTCATCGCAGTTCCAACGCTGTGTCTTGTGCCCCAATCCGATGTTTAGATAGGGAGATCCAACCCTCGCATTATTTTGACCATTAATCATGCATTGTGGGACCCATGGTGTCCACGCCAATTTCTCTAGGCAATCATGTGGGTGATGTCACCCTAGCTAGCTAGGATGACATAATCCTACCTGTCACGACCCAAACTCGGTAACCAGAATCACAAGGGACCCGATGGCCGATTTTGGTCGTAACAGCCTCCATAGTACCCCATTCTCGGGTCCTGAGGCAGGTTCCGATCCTGGGATCCTATAAGGAGGATTTTCATAACAGTATAATCATTACCAATATGAGCATACCCAAGATCACAGCAAATACATCTGATAATAACAAAGGCACACATCACAAAATCCACTAAGAATTTAAACTTTTACAATCATCCATAAGGTCCAAAAGGACATACATGAGATAAAAGGAGAAGAGGGAAAGGTCGGCAATACTGGAGTCCTCAAAAGCTCCGCTCTACTCCACGCGCTGCTGCTACGATGCCTGCCTAGAATCTCCTGCACGCATCAATCGTGCATAAGCTTATAGAAGCTTAGAGGGTGGTGAAAGTGTGTGACAATGGTGCATAGAAGAATAGTAGGAAATGCAAGAAGGGAAATGTGCTCAATGGAAAAATCGATAACCTTACCAAGGCTTATCATGAATATGATGCAATGAGTACTGGATGTTAAACCAAGGCAATGCATGAAGGGGGCTCGTACAACCAATGCTAATGCGATGCAAGTAATACCAGTGCTCATATCCAAATCATAAGTCAAGTACATTTCCAATCATAAGGAAATCACCGGGGTCCATTACACTGCCGAATGACTGTCGCTCTACAGACCCCGCACAGTCAAACGAGCATAAGAGACCTCACTACCCGCCTGTGGACAGCCAATCACCAACAAGGCCTGACAGTAGCGGACCCATTTACGAGCTGGTCAGACTCAGCCTAGCAATGCTCACCACACACCAGGCAGGTAAGGCCACACCCCTATCCAACCGACTACACGACAGTGGGAGTCGCAGCCTAACGGTATAAGGCCCTCGTACGCTCATGTATTCCACCCGGTCACGGCGTTGGAGCAGATCCTTGGTACCATGGAAGTTTTGGGAATTTCACCCATGGGCATCCTATGCACCCGGTATGCTCAACTAATATTTCCGGTGTCCACGCATACGATCATCCACGAATATCCCTGTGGAGGTAAGGCCCTGATGAAGTAAGGGCAGATATCCACACGCTATGCAATACCAGATGCATGAATCACACAATCACCCATGCATCAATCCCAAGCATTCATCTCTCAGGGAGATACCAACATGTCCTACACAATGCCACAACCATGACCAATCATTCCTCAACCAAGCATGCATATGATGTGTATGGGAGTGGGCCATGAAGATGAATAAGGGTGCCAATATGGTGGAGATGAACTCTCTACCTAACCATGAAGGGTCTAAGTACTTAACTAATTCCTCATAAGGAATACAACCTCTAGTGGGGGCCCATATACCTGGGGTAACCCGCAAGACTAAGGAGAACAATGGTATGGGCCTAAATAGTGAGATGGCTTAGCAAGGTTCTATGGTGGGCCTTTAACCACCCATAGAAGCCCATGGGTCTACCTTAAGGCTACCAACGTGGACATCCAACCACAATTGGTCCCTAAGGGGTAGCCCATCTCTAATTGATCATGAATCAAGGACCAAGGCCCATGCAATATCAAAAATAAGAAATGAGTAGCCATAATTATACCACAGCACTCATGTTGGGCTTCAGAAAGGGCAGCCCAAGGCCTACCCAAAATATGGGTTCAAGGAGAACACACATAACCCAACTCATATATAACACTATGGGCCCATAAGGGAAAGGTTAGGGCCCAACATAAAAGTCACTAATCCCATATATTATGGTGGCCTAGTGGGCGGCCCATTGCTCAAACCACATGGGCAATGTCATGCTCTTAGTCAAGTGAGTTGGGCCTACAACTCGGCCCAAGTATAAAGTTGATTTGATGGGCAATCAAGGGCCCATCTACTTGTGTAATCTGGCCCACTAACCCAACATAATAATATAGTAAAATGACCCAATAGTTCAATGGGTCTATCTGGAAAGTTCCAACTCAATTGGGCCTAAGGAGTTCAACAACTAGCTACATTCATGGACCCAATTAAATTTAACTGTGGTGGGCCTCAAAAGTGCATTTATTAAGCCCAAAATTTAAGAAACTAAAGGTATCAATTATCTCCTCTAATACCTTCATAAATGTGGTGGGCCTCACTCCTCAAAATTTCAGCCCAAGTCCAAGCATAATTATAACATGTTGTTGTCCTAAATTTGGGCACTCCATTGGAGTGGGCCCAAGGCCTCTAAAACTCTGAAAATTGAGGGCCATGGCCCCTCATCATTCATACAATGAGAGGAAACCCAAAAATATGGCCCACCATCAAAAGAAATATTTTTAAATTTTGGTTTTTATCAAGCATATTGTTGGACTGCACAACAGAAAAATTGAGAGTCCAGCCATCTTGGACCATTTTTTTTGGATGCCCTAAAGGGGTCATTTGAGGCTGAAATTTTATAGAGTGATACTTCCATATGTGGGCCACACCCCAAAAAAATTTCATAATTTTTTAGATATTTATAAGTATTTTAATTAGTTTAAACAAAACAGACTGTCCATGAAATCGGACAGACCTGAGCGTCCCAACGTGATGGGCCAGTCCGGCCCTTGCCACGGTGTGTACAGGGGTCCATTGGCCTTGAAATTTGGTAGGTGGGTCCTACCATGAGTAGATCACATCCATAAAAAAATTTCAGAATTTTTAGACACCTGTAAATATTTTAATTCATTTAAATAAATCAGTCTGTCCTAAAAATCGGACTGATCTGGACACTATATTATAGTGGGCCAGTCCAGCCACCACTATGGTACGTACAGGTGTCCATTGGTCTCCAAATTTTGTAGGTGGGTCCTACCTTGAGTAGGCCACCCCTGAATAAATTTTTATAATTTTTAAACACCTATAGATATTTTAATAAATTTCAGAAATCCAACTGTCCATGGTGGGATGTTGCTGGAATAGTGTAGAAAATCCAGACTGTCCACCTCACTTGGACCATACCTTTGGGACCTCAATCAAGGTCAGATGGAGCTGAAATTTGGGGAACATCAAGATGAGATCCTCACCTTTCAGAAAAGTATATTTGATGGGTATGAATAGTCCCCCAAACAGTCCCAAAATCTGGTCCAAAAACAACCAGAAATTGTCCAGAAAATTCTGGACAGCAACATGTACTTAGATAAAATTTATTATATAGGTTAAATAAAAAGGAAAACACATTAATGGAGGATGGTGTGGCCTTCCTTAGTGGGCCCCACAAATGTCCATGTCATAATCTAAAGCCAACACACCTTGCATGCATCATTAAGGTAGCAAGTAGGACACCCAAAATCAAACAATGGGCAGTTTGGGCATCCCACCTTGCTGAAATTTATGGATGTCCTAGGCCCACCAAATGAGTCACACACATCAGGAAATAAAATGAGAGAAAAGAGAGATAGAAGGACAATCCGGCCATAGGGAAAGGGCTCCGCCACTATTGAGCCTTCCCTAGATCAATCACACCCATAAATCATACATAGATTTACATTTACAACATGAATCTTGCACATGCATGGCCTATAATTAAAATGCATGGTGAGGATGCCATCCCCACCATGGTTATAAGGTCTAGATGACCCAAACATAATATGATATGAAAGAAAATGGTCATGATGGGGCCCAAAGAGAAAGGCCCCATGCATGGATCATGCATGCATAAGATAGGCCATTAGGCCACAACCATGGGATTGTGTGGGATCTCCACCATTGATTGGTGGGTCCTACACTTCCCTCATGAAAAAAAAACCATCTAGGCTATAGAAAATAGATTTTTACATCTAAAGGGGCACCCACCTCAAAGATGACCACCAAACTTTCACACTAAGGTCCTTTAGCACCAAGGGAGATGGATCAATGGTGGAGATGAGGTTTCAAGGGTTAGATGGTGGGGGATTAAGGAGGAAGGTGGCTAGAAAAATGGAGGAAAATGGCTGGAGAAATGGAGGAAAATTGCTAGAGAAGAAGAGAAGAGAGAGAGAAATGAGAGGGAAAGAGAGGAAAAATCTTTTTAAAGAAAGTAATCATTAACCTATGGTGATACAAACAATGTTGCTAGGGTAGGTTAGGTGTGGGTGGTGTGTGAGGTCTTGGTAGTGTGAGTTATGGAGATTTAGGTGGTGTGTGTAGTGTGTGTTGGAACTTGTGCAAAAGAGGGAGTGTGGGCCACATGCACCACTCCAAGGTGGGCCACATGATCGAAATCAAGGGCCATAGAATGAAACGTACACAACTTATGATCCACATATCGGATGGACGCACAAGACGCGGCGTTGGAACCGCGGCAACAATGCGGTCGCAATGGCATAGGTCTCAGCTCGATCCGAGTCGGGTCTACTTGATTGGACTCTAGGATGACCGCAGCACTATTTGAGGGTCGCAGGTCGCCAGAGTTCGACCGGTAGGACCGCGAGACCACATGAAATGAAATGCACACTCTCACACACACATGCACATATGTGAACTTGGGTCGGGTCTCACAACCCTCCCCACCAATAAAGAAATTTCGTCCTCGAAATTGACTAATCGAAGACAGAATAAAAGAGAACACCACCATCACACAGTAATCATCATATAAGAAAGGCAATACAAACAATCATATATCTTTCAATCATCAAACAAATGGGGATAACACTCTCTAATCTCAGCCTCGCGTTCCCAAGACGCTTCAGCCTCCGAATGATGACCCCATTGCACTTTTACCAAGGGAATGACCTTAGTCCTGAGGACCTGCTCCTTCCGATCAAGAATACGAATCGGCTGCTCAATGTAAGAAGCATCCTCACGGACCTCAAGTGGCTGCCATTCAATCACAGGAATAGTGTCCGACCCACATTTTCTCAACATAGAAACATGAAACACGTCGTGGATCGCGGACAACTCAGGAGGTAAGGCAGGCCTATAGGCCACAGCGCCTATGCGCTCGGTAATCTCAAAAGGTCCAATAAATCTCGGGGCGAGCTTGCCCTTCACACTAAAGCGAACCACGCCTTTCATAGGTGAGACATCGAGGGGTCGACGCCGACGATCAGCATAACTCTTCTGCCGGCTCTGAGCTGTGCGCATCCTCTGCCTAATAACATCAATAGCCTCTGACGTCTGTTGCACAAGCTCTGGACCTAAGAGACGGCGCTCTCCAACCTCGGTCCAACAACTAGGAGATCTGCATGGCCTACCATAAAGTGCCTCGAAAGGAGCCATGCCGATAGTCGACTGATAACGGTTGTTGTATGCAAACTCGGTGAGGCGCATATGCTCATTCCAACTGCCCGCAAAGTCGATCACACAAGCCCTGAGCATATCCTCTAGGATCTGGTTGACCCTTTCGGTCTGCCCATCCGTCTGCGGATGATAAACGGTGCTGAGATGCAAAGTGACCCCCAGTGCTTGCTGAAAACTCCTCCAAAACTGAGATGTAAACCTAGAGTCTCGGTCTGAAACAATCGAAACTGGGACACCATGCAGTCTCACTATCTCCTCAATAAATATCCTCGCCAACCGGTCCATAGACCAGGAAGCACGTACTGGAATGAAATGAGCCGACTTTGTCAAACGATCGACGATAGCCCAGATGGTATTGTGACCGCGCTGAGTCCTCGGCAAACCTGCGATGAAATCCATCGATATGTGCTCCCACTTCCACTCTGGAACGCTCAACGGCTGCAAGGGACCAGGGGGTCTTTGATGATCGGCCTTGACACGCTGGCATGTGTCACACTCAGCCACAAAACTCGCAATCTGGCGCTTCATCCCCTGCCAGAAGTATTGCCTCCTCATATCACGATACATCTTCGTAGAGCCCGGGTGGATAGTAAGTCTCGATCGGTGTGCCTCGGTCATCAGATCACGACGTAACTCTAGAACGTCCGGGACACACAACCGGCCCCTGAAGCGTAACCCACCATCGGAACCAATATGCCAATCTGACTGCTCCACGGAGGCGGCCTCTGCTCGGTACTCCTGAAGTGACTCGTCCGTCTGCTGAGCCTCGATCACCCTAGCCACCAAGGAGGGTTGAATCGATAAGCTCGAAAGCTGAACAATGGAAGACTGCAGACCGAACTCAAAGTCAAACTCTGAAACATCCTCGAGCATCTGCCACTGTCCAACCATCATATGTGCCACCAGGCCTCGTGGCTGGCAGCTGAGCGCGTCCGCCACCACGTTCGCCTTGCCCGGGTGGTACTGAAGGTCAAAATCATAATCCTTTAGCAACTCCATCCATCGCCTCTGCCGCAGGTTTAACTCGGACTGCGAAAATAGATACTTCAAGCTCTTATGATCCGAGAAGAGCTCGAACCTGACCCCATATAGATAATGCCTCCACACCTTCAGTGCGAATACAATTGCTGCAAGCTCTAAATCATGAGTGGGGTAGTTCAGCTCATGGACCTTGAGCTGACGTGAGGCATACGCTACTGGCTTCCCGTGCTGCATCAGTACAGCACCTAAGCCAACTCTAGAGGCATCAGTAAAGACAACAAAACCCTCACTCCAATCAGGAAGAGTGAGGACAGGAGCGGACGTGAGGCGGTCCTTCAACTCCAAAAATGCTTTCTCGCAAGCGTCACTCCAGACGAACTTGACGCCCTTCCGCGTCAACCGGGTCAGCGGTGCCGCAATACGGGAGAAACCCTCGATAAATCGTCGATAATATCCCGCTAGACCAAGGAAGCTGCGAATCTCAGACGCGTTCGTGGGCTGACCCCACTGACGCACTGCATCAACCTTCGAGGGGTCCACAGCGACACCCTCCCTTGTCACCACATGACCAAGGAACTTCATCTCCTCCTGCCAAAACTTGCACTTCTCCAGCTTCGCATACAGCTGGTGGGCACGAAGGGTCTCAAGTACAATCCGCAGGTGCTCGGCATGGTCCTCACGGCTCCTCGAATATACAAGAATATCGTCAATGAATACCACCACGAACTGATCGAGGAAAGGCCGAAAGACCTCGTTCATCAGCTGCATGAATATGGCGGGCGCGTTGGTTAGTCCGAATGACATGACCAGGAACTCGAAGTGACCATAACGTGTCCGAAACGCCGTCTTCGGAATGTCCTTCTCTCGGACCCGAATCTGATGGTAACCGAAACGTAAGTCTATTTTGGAAAAATACTGCGCACCCTGCAACTGATCGAATAGATCATCAATACGGGGAAGCGGGTATCGGTTCTTGATGGTGACTCTGTTGAGCTCACGATAATCTACACAGAGTCGCAACGAGCCATCCTTCTTCTTCACAAACAATACCGGGGCTCCCCAAGGTGAACTGCTGGGACGAATGAAACCTAACTCCCGAAGCTCATCCAACTGCTCCTGCAGTTCTCGCAACTCTAACGGTGCCATCCGGTAGGGGGCCTTTGAGATAGGAGCAGTACCAGGCACCAAATCTATCTGGAACTCCACCTGTCGACGTGGCGGTAAACCCGGAATGTCCTGAAACACATCCGGGTACTCACAAACAACTGGCAGCTGCTCAATACTCTCTGCCACAGAATCCTCAACGACCGAAGCCAAGAAGCTAGATAATAGCTCTCTTCTAGGCTCGGCGACGAACTGAAACGCTGGCAAGCCTGGAATATGAAATGTAACTGTCCTCGCAGTACAGTCTAAGACGACACGATACTCCGCAAGCCAGTCCATACCTAGAATCACATCAAATCCTACCATCGACATCACGAACAAATCGACAAGAAGGAACATCTCACCCACTAACACCGGGCAAGAAGGACAGCGACAAGTCAATATCACAGACTTCCCCATGGGAGTCAAAACGGTCAAGGCCTCGGACACGGACTCCGAAGGAATACCGGTCGATCGGTAAAACTGCTCGGCCACAAACGAATGGGAAGCACCAGAATCAAACAAAACATGAGCAATGCAAGTAGAAACAAGAAGAATACCCTCAACGACTCCACCGGTCGACGACTGCGGGTCCTGGCCTGGCGCCTGCTGCGCAGAATAAAAGCGGCCCTGAGCTGGTAGGGGAAGCAATCCGGAAGACTGATGGTCCTGAGTTTGAGCCTGCTGGGCTGCTATACACACTAGACCTAAGGATCGAACAACATATGGATATCCCCTCTGCTGATGCTGCTGCTGCTGCTGTCGCTGCTGCTGCTGTCTCTGCTGAGGAGGTCTGCCTGGCTGCCTCTGCTGCTGAGGAGGAGCCCTAGGAGCGGCGGGTGGAAGCTGAGCTCTCTGCTGCTGCTGAGGAGGACGAGGAGGAGGAAACTACGGTGGCCTCTGCTGCTGAATGGGGAGAGGGCACTCACGCCTCCGATGCCCAGTCTGTCCACAGCCGAAGCATACACCTGAAAAGGGGCCAGAAGATGAGGCGGCTGGCGGTGCCGAAGATGATGAAAAAGCCACTGTCTGAACCGCGGGCTGTCGAAATCCTGATCTGCCTCTCCGTCTCTGCTGACGGTGCTGTCTGGAACTGCCGGCTGGTACTCTCCTCTTCCGGTCTCCACCGGAACTCTGCTCTCTCGACCTTTGGGTCATAGCCCAGTCCTCCTCATAAACTAGTGCTCGATGCACAACCTGGTCGAACGTCTCCAAGCAATGCCCTATAACACGGCTGCGAAGGGTAGGGCGTAAACCAGTCACAAAACGACGGGCTTTCATCTTCTCATCACTGGTCAGATGAGGAGCAAATCTAGACAAGGCCAAGAAATGGGCCTCATACTGAGATACAGTCATATCACCCTGCACTAGGGTCTCAAACTCAATCGCCCGCTGGATATGAACATGTTCAGGGAAAAACTTTTGGTCGAAACGGGTCACGAACTCCTCCCATGTCCAAACAAACTGAGGTCCAACCATCCTAGATATGGATGACCACCAATGACGGGCCTCACCCTGAAGGAGATAGGTCGCAAGGGATACTCTCTGGCCTGCAGGACACTGTATAGTGTCAAAAATCCTCTCAACCTCAGTGCGCCAAGCCTCGGCGGCAGAAGGGTCAGGATCACCACTAAACCTCGGGGGATCATGCTGTCGGAACTCTCGGGCTATGGCACTAGCATGGGGTAAGTCAGACCGCCTGGAAACCTCAGCGGTAGCTGGCTGACGAGTCTGCAATGCGGTGGCAACAAGCTGCATCAACTGCTGAAAATGCTCAGCTCCTATAGGTACTGTCGAAAAGGTAGGGGCGGCACTCGCCTCAGGCGGAGGCACGGGTGCAGCCGACGGGGTAGGTGCCTCAGTAACTGGAACAGCAGGCTGAGTAGGGGGAATAGGTGGGGGAACCGGAGTAACTGGAGGTACAGGCGCTACGGGCACAACTGGAGGAACAGGCTGGATCGGGACCTCAGGAATCGGATCCTCAACTACTGGAGCAGGACGTGCGCGAGTAGGATGAGTACCTCGGGCGCCTCGCCCACGGGCACCACGACCACGGGCGCCACGACCACGAGTGTCACGACCACGCGGCATCGTCTACAAAATAATGACGACGTAAGGAATCAGGTCAGTTACAGGCTCAATACGGAGCGAAAGGAAGGATCTCAGGACACTACTTGCCCCATGTTCTTGGCAGACATGTGATGTTCCCTAGAGTCATTCCAGAATTACTTGCTATGCTCTGATACCAACTCCTGTCACGACCCAAACTCGGTAACCAGAATCACAAGGGACCCGATGGCCGATTTTGGTCGTAACAGCCTCCATAGTACCCCATTCTCGGGTCCTGAGGCAGGTTCCGATCCTGGGATCCTATAAGGAGGATTTTCATAACAGTATAATCATTACCAATATGAGCATACCCAAGATCACAGCAAATACATCTGAGAATAACAAAGGCACACATCACAAAATTCACTAAGAATTTAAACTTTTACAATCATCCATAAGGTCCAAAAGGACATACATGAGATAAAAGGAGAAGAGGCAAAGGTCGGCAACACTGGAGTCCTCAAAAGCTCCGCTCTACTCCACGCGCTGCTGCTACGATGCCTGCCTAGAATCTCCTGCACGCATCAATCGTGCATAAGCTTATAGAAGCTTAGAGGGTGGTGAAAGTGTGTGACAATGGTGCATAGAAGAATAGTAGGAGATGCAAGAAGGGAAATGTGCTCAATGGAAAAATCGATAACCTTACCAAGGCTTATCATGAATATGATGCAATGAGTACTGGATGTTAAACCAAGGCAATGCATGAAGGGGGCTCGTACAACCAATGCTAATGCGATGCAAGTAATACCAGTGCTCATATCCAAATCATAAGTCAAGTACATTTCCAATCATAAGGAAATCACCGGGGTCCATTACACTGCCGAATGACTGTCGCTCTACAGACCCCGCACAGTCAAACGAGCATAAGAGACCTCACTACCCGCCTGTGGACAGCCAATCACCAACAAGGCCTGACAGTAGCGGACCCATTTACGAGCTGGTCAGACTCAGCCTAGCAATGCCCACTACACACCAGGCAGGTAAGGCCACACCCCTATCCAACCGACTACACGACAGTGGGAGTCGCAGCCTAACGGTATAAGGCCCTCGTACGCTCATGTATTCCACCCGGTCACGGCGTTGGAGCAGATCCTTGGTACCATGGAAGTTTTGGGAATTTCACCCATGGGCATCCTATGCACCCGGTATGCTCAACTAATATTTCCGGTGTCCACGCATACGATCATCCACGAATATCCCTGTGGAGGTAAGGCCCTGATGAAGTAAGGGCAGATATCCACACGCTATGCAATACCAGATGCATGAATCACACAATCACCCATGCATCAATCCCAAGCATTCATCTCTCAGGGAGATACCAACATGTCCTACACAATGCCACAACCATGACCAATCATTCCTCAACCAAGCATGCATATGATGTGTATGGGAGTGGGCCATGAAGATGAATAAGGGTGCCAATATGGTGGAGATGAACTCTCTACCTAACCATGAAGGGTCTAAGTACTTAACTAATTCCTCATAAGGAATACAACCTCTAGTGGGGGCCCATATACCTGGGGTAACCCGCAAGACTAAGGAGAACAATGGTATGGGCCTAAATAGTGAGATGGCTTAGCAAGGTTCTATGGTGGGCCTTTAACCACCCATAGAAGCCCATGGGTCTACCTTAAGGCTACCAACGTGGACATCCAACCACAATTGGTCCCTAAGGGGTAGCCCATCTCTAATTGATCATGAATCAAGGACCAAGGCCCATGCAATATCAAAAATAAGAAATGAGTAGCCATAATTATACCACAGCACTCATGTTGGGCTTCAGAAAGGGCAGCCCAAGGCCTACCCAAAATATGGGTTCAAGGAGAACACACATAACCCAACTCATATATAACACTATGGGCCCATAAGGGAAAGGTTAGGGCCCAACATAAAAGTCACTAATCCCATATATTATGGTGGCCTAGTGGGCGGCCCATTGCTCAAACCACATAGGCAATGTCATGCTCTTAGTCAAGTGAGTTGGGCCTACAACTCGGCCCAAGTATAAAGTTGATTTGATGGGCAATCAAGGGCCCATCTACTTGTGTAATCTGGCCCACTAACCCAACATAATAATATAGTAAAATGACCCAATAGTTCAATGGGTCTATCTGGAAAGTTCCAACTCAATTGGGCCTAAGGAGTTCAACAACTAGCTACATTCATGGACCCAATTAAATTTAACTGTGGTGGGCCTCAAAAGTGCATTTATTAAGCCCAAAATTTAAGAAACTAAAGGTATCAATTATCTCCTCTAATACCTTCATAAATGTGGTGGGCCTCACTCCTCAAAATTTCAGCCCAAGTCCAAGCATAATTATAACATGTTGTTGTCCTAAATTTGGGCACTCCATTGGAGTGGGCCCAAGGCCTCTAAAACTCTGAAAATTGAGGGCCATGGCCCCTCATCATTCATACAATGAGAGGAAACCCAAAAATATGGCCCACCATCAAAAGAAATATTTTTAAATTTTGGTTTTTATCAAGCATATTGTTGGACTGCACAACAGAAAAATTGAGAGTCCAGCCATCTTGGACCATTTTTTTTGGATGCCCTAAAGGGGTCATTTGAGGCTGAAATTTTATAGAGTGATACTTCCATATGTGGGCCACACCCCAAAAAAATTTTATAATTTTTTAGATATTTATAAGTATTTTAATTAGTTTAAACAAAACAGACTGTCCATGAAATCGGACAGACCTGAGCGTCCCAACGTGGTGGGCCAGTCCGGCCCTTGCCACGGTGTGTACAGGGGTCCATTGGCCTTGAAATTTGGTAGGTGGGTCCTACCATGAGTAGATCACATCCCTAAAAAAATTTCAGAATTTTTAGACACCTGTAAATATTTTAATTCATTTAAATAAATCAGTCTGTCCTAAAAATCGGACTGATCTGGACACTATATTATAGTGGGCCAGTCCAGCCACCACTATGGTACTTACAGGTGTCCATTGGTCTCCAAATTTTGTAGGTGGGTCCTACCTTGAGTAGGCCACCCCTGAATAAATTTTTATAATTTTTAAACACCTATAGATATTTTAATAAATTTCAGAAATCCAACTGTCCATGGTGGGATGTTGCTGGAATAGTGTAGAAAATCCAGACTGTCCACCTCACTTGGACCATACCTTTGGGACCTCAATCAAGGTCAGATGGAGCTGAAATTTGGGAAACATCAAGATGAGATCCCCACCTTTCAGAAAAGTATATTTGATGGGTATGAATAGTCCCCCAAACAGTCCCAAAATCTGGTCCAAAAACAACCAGAAATTGTCCAGAAAATTCTGGACAGCAACATGTACTTAGATAAAATTTATTATATAGGTTAAATAAAAAGGAAAACACATTAATGGAGGATGGTGTGGCCTTCCTTAGTGGGCCCCACAAATGTCCATGTCATAATCTAAAGCCAACACACCTTGCATGCATCATTAAGGTAGCAAGTAGGACACCCAAAATCAAACAATGGGCAGTTTGGGCATCCCACCTTGCTGAAATTTATGGATGTCCTAGGCCCACCAAATGAGTCACACACATCAGGAAATAAAATGAGAGAAAAGAGAGATAAAAGGACAATCCGGCCATAGGGAAAGGGCTCCGCCACTATTGAGCCTTCCCTAGATCAATCACACCCATAAATCATACATAGATTTACATTTACAACATGAATCTTGCACATGCATGGCCTATAATTAAAATGCATGGTGAGGATGCCATCCCCACCATGGTTATAAGGTCTAGATGACCCAAACATAATATGATATGAAAGAAAATGGTCATGATGGGGCCCAAAGAGAAAGGCCCCATGCATGGATCATGCATGCATAAGATAGGCCATTAGGCCACAACCATGGGATTGTGTGGGATCTCCACCATTGATTGGTGGGTCCTACACTTCCCTCATGAAAAAAAAACCATCTAGGCTATAGAAAATAGATTTTTACATCTAAAGGGGCACCCACCTCAAAGATGACCACCAAACTTTCACACTAAGGTCCTTTAGCACCAAGGGAGATGGATCAATGGTGGAGATGAGGTTTCAAGGGTTAGATGGTGGGGGATTAAGGAGGAAGGTGGCTGGAAAAATGGAGGAAAATGGGCTGGAGAAATGGAGGAAAATTGCTAGAGAAGAAGAGAAGAGAGAGAGAAATGAGAGGGAAAGAGAGGAAAAATCTTTTTAAAGAAAGTAATCATTAACCTATGGTGATACAAATAATGTTGCTAGGGTAGGTTAGGTGTGGGTGGTGTGTGAGGTCTTGGTAGTGTGAGTTATGGAGATTTAGGTGGTGTGTGTAGTGTGTGTTGGAACTTGTGCAACAGAGGGAGTGTGGGCCACATGCACCACTCCAAGGTGGGCCACATGATCGAAATCAAGGGCCATAGAATGAAACGTACACAACTTATGATCCACATATCGGATGGACGCACAAGACGCGGCGTTGGAACCGCGGCAACAATGCGGTCGCAATGGCATAGGTCTCAGCTCAATCCGAGTCGGGTCTACTTGATTAGACTCTAGGATGACCGCAGCACTATCTGAGGGTCGCAGGTCGCCAGAGTTCGACCGGTAGGACCGCGATACCACAAGAAATGAAATGCACACTCTCACACACACATGCACATATGTGAACTTGGGTCGGGTCTCACACTACCCTAATGGCCTCATGCCTCTTACAAGGCAATGATGACCCTAGCCATGCTTCTCTTACACCCAAATCATAGCCTAGCTAGGGGAGAGAGAGAGAGAGAGAGAGAGAGAGAGAGAGAGAGAGAGTAGCCATCATCATTACCTCTCTCTCTCCTTCATCTCTCTCTTTCCCTCTTTCATTCTCCATTTCAACCATTCTAGCAAGTCCTTGGATGTCCCAAGCTCTCTAAAATTCTAGCCCTTGCATGCTCCTATACCCCCTCACCCAACCCTCTAAAGTCAATCCCAACCATTGAAACCTCATCCTTGGCCCACTAGGATTCCATTGGTGGAAGAAGGAGCTTGAGATTTGAAGGTGGGTGCTCTCTAGGGTTAGATCTTACCCTCTTCCTTAGATCTCTTTCTTTTCTTTGCATGGGGACTTGAAGGACTTACCAATCCATGGTGGAGATCCTCCATGATCCCCTAGATGTGGCCTTTGGCCCATCTTCTTGCATGCATGAGCCATGGTGCTTCCATTCTCCATGGACCCCACCATGATGGTTTTTTACTTTAATCCATGCTTTTTGAGAGTCATTTAGACCCCTGATTTGCATGGTGGGGATGGTGTCCCCACCTCAAATTTTTATATGTTATGTTGAGCCCATGCATACATGGGGCCCATATCATATGTGATTGTATGGTGTAGATCATGAGAGGGACTCATAGTGGCGGAGTCCCTCCTATATTGGCCAATTTTTTCTTCTCTCTCTCTCTCTCTCTCTCTCTCTCTCTCTCTCTCTCTCTCTCTCTCTCTCCCCCCCCCCCCTACATTTCCTTTTTTTCCTGATGATCATGGCCCATCTGATGTGCTCGGCACATTTAGACCGTCCAACAGTGTGGGATGCCCTTGCTGTCCCATTTTCTAGACGCAGGCCGACCCACCTTGCTACCCTGTCTTGCATGCAATGGTCTGATGCATGTGGACCTCGGTCTGAGTGTGTAGGGCCCATGTAGGTGGCCCAACCTTGATGTATATGGTGATTTTTATCTTTTCCATCAAGCTTTTGGTCTAGAATTGGACAACAATATGTTGTTGTCCAAATTTTTATCTAGGCCCATTTCATGTTTGTGGGATTTTTGTGTTGGGATGGTGCATGTGGACCCCACTTTGATGATCATCAATATTAGGCCCCCATGACCCATGTATTTTTCATCCTGACCGTCGATTTGTGGGCCCAACCATGCTAACCGTCCAATAGGGTTGTCTCACCTGGACAGTCGGCTTTGGGGAAGGGAAAAACACTAATATCCGCTGATCCAAGACCTTGGTGGGCCACCCACATGGACCCCATCCACGTGGCCCACTCAATGTATGTGGTGTACCCACACCGTCTAGCAAGGGACGGTGGGTCCCACATAACAAATGCTGTTGTATTAACGCTAGTAAGTTCTATGGTCTAATCATGAGGTATGTGTTATGTCCATACCATTTGTCCATTTGGCAACACGTGGGGCCCACCTCACACGTGTTGCATGTGTGGAGGTGGGGCCCACCTTGATGTATGTATTCTGTATTCACACCGTCCATCTCTGGATGGTGCTATATGGGGCAAACCATGATGTATGGGTCCTATTCAGACACACCTTGAATGTATGTGTTGTATATTCACGCCGTCCATCTGCAGGGCCCACCTTGCACTTGTGTACCTAGCACCGTCCAGCTTGGTGGA
The DNA here is from genome assembly GCA_037074715.1 of Magnolia kwangsiensis. Taxonomy (NCBI): domain Eukaryota; kingdom Viridiplantae; phylum Streptophyta; class Magnoliopsida; order Magnoliales; family Magnoliaceae; genus Magnolia; species Magnolia kwangsiensis. The sequence goes on from CM073578.1 coordinate 81,502,359, forward strand.
CAATGGGCCCTGACATGGTGTAGGTGTTTTATCAGTGTCGTCCGTCCCTTAGAAGTGAGGCTCTCCTTAATGTGTTGTATCTACACCATCCATCCCCCTGGATGTGGGACCCATTTGATGAATGATTTAACCTCAACCATCCAGCCCTTAGACCTCGAGATTGACTGGACTGTTGCTGGCCCAAAAGTCAAGCAGCGGGCCCATCTCCCTGTATGATAAACACCTCCTTGTTGAGTAAAATTTAGGCCCTTTGATGCCTTGTTAGGCCCACCTTTCACTTGATTGTATTAGGGCCAAATTGCTCAGATTTTTCGGATGTTTAATGGGCTAAATGGACTAAATATCTAGCCTTAGAATTCCTATAAGTGAGGTATTATCCATCCATTATGGTGGACTACATGGGCTGAATAATGAACCAATATATTGGGTATATTGTATACTTGGCCCAACTATATTTTTGGAGCCTATGAGTTGCCTAAATAGGCCTACCATGTTGGATATGCTAGACATAACCTACCATAGCATTTTTTTGGGCTTTCGGCTACCCCATGTGACCCACGTTGATGTATGCGGGCTATGGGCTGACCCAAGAGGCCCGATATTGATGGATGAGACTATATGCGTGAAGTCCATTTTATTTCTACCCATTATAAGGCTATGGGCTGCTTCATTAGGCCCTTGTGTGAGGCCCATTATGTTGTATATTAGGCCTTTATGTGAGGCTCATTATGTTGTATATTAGGCCTTTATGTGAGGCTCATTATGTTGTATATGAGGCCCTTGTGTGAGGCCATGGGCCCCACCATATGTTTGGCCTTATGTGGGCCACTCCTTGGGAGCAATGTTGGTTAAATGTCCACATTGAATGGGCAATGATAGTTAAACGTCCACATTATGACCTTCCCTTAAGCCCTTTGTTAGGCCCATTATCATCCTTCTCTAAGTGGGTTGACCCTAATCATTGGGCCCCATTGATATTTGCATAATCCATTTATTCACATTGAGCTAGCCCAAGATGTTGGGCTCCCATTGGTTGTTAGTAGGATTATTTTAATCTTGAAGTCCATCTAGGACTTATTTCGGCCCCTTAGGGAATCTAGCGGGCTATATGATAGTATGGAGAAGGAAGCCCATTCTGAATCCTTAGGATATAGGTAGGCCACCCAGGCACAACCTTGGTATGAGGAGAGTTCATCATCACCGTAGACGAAGGGATCCGTGCTATCAGATTTGGTATATCCACAGTTGAGGACTAACCTTCATGTTATGGATCTGTTATCTATATATAAACCCCACATTGTATGTAGGTTAATTATCGATACCAATTACGAGTATGTGATAGCATGCATCATGATACATGCCCATACGCATCATCTGCATACTTGTTATGAGATGTGATTGACCATTGCATATGTCATTGGGTAGGTTGTTTATGGGACTCCCTTGATAGGTGGAGTTGTCCCACATGAGCGCACAATACACGAAGGATTGATGTATAACTAAATTGTGTGACTCATGCATCTTGCATTATGTGTTATGATTGTTGTACGCCCTAGCGACATTAGAGTGTACCCTCTGCAGCTATAGCACGGATGACAGGATTAAATACTGAAAATACTTATTAAAGCACAGGGACATTATAGATGTCCTAGGGTGAAAGTCCCCAAACCCTTATGGTACTATGGAGGATGCTCTAATGTCTATACCGAGTAGATGTATGAGCGAATGAGGGCTGAATACCAGGAGGATGCGTCTCCCACTAGGTCGTAGTCAGTTGGAAGGGGGCGTGACCTTACCCGCCCAGAGAGAAGGGAGTTATTGCTAGGTTGAGTATGACCAGCTCATAAATGGGTCCGCTAAAGACGTACTGGGTAGATATTGGGAGACTGCTAGTCAGGCGGGTAGTGAGGTCTCTTCGTCTTACATGGTCATGTGTCTAATGTGGGGTGGTAATCTGGTGTATAGTGTATTAGACCCCCGGTGATTATCCAGAGAGAACTGTATTAATATATGATGCTCTAGAGATGAGCTGGATTGATATTTGGATTGGTATGCTTGAGTTGCATCTTGCACATGACATTGGCTATGTAAGTCTTGCATTGTATGACCTTGGTGTGGCCAATAACATTCATGTCTTGCATCGCATAACCTTGGTACGGCTGATAGCATTCATGGACTTACTAGCATGTTTCCACAATACTCTGATATTGTATACTTGTATTGCTATCTTGCGCACATACTTTTACCACCCTATGATGTGTACAGTGACGCTAGGCCGTAACTGGGCAGGAGCAGGAGCGTGCCACAGAACTTCTTGAGTTTTTGTTATTATCATTGTATTTCCTTTTTTTCTTTATACTAAAGTGTTTTTTTATCATAGTAGATTTCGTGATGATGTTCTGGTTATTGTTCATGGGTTATGCTTATTATGAAACAAATTTATATTGAAAATCCTTCTTTTAGGATTTCAGGATTGAAACCTGGTACATGAGTGCTAGGAGCTGAGAATGAAGTACTATGGAGACTGTCAGCATTGTATTCAGCTATAGGGAATTTTATGAGCTCGATTTTCGAGTTTGGGGAGTGATAATTAATACATATTTCAATTGCCCGTTTCCCTTTATCATAAGGTATATATATGACAATAATTTAGTCATTTTACCTTTTCCTTGTTAACATACTTTGCGTTGCATTCTCTTTAGTGGGCAGAACTATCTTAGAGTTCAATTAGTAGAATTAAGGTGTCATCTATAGTTTAAGCTCGTGAGTAGTTGGAACATCATAGTTTAGGCTCATAAGTTATTAGAGCATTCACAGTTTAGGCTCTTAAGTTATTAGAGCAACATAGTTTAGGCTCGTAAGTAGTTGAAGCATTCACAGTTTAAGCTCTTAGGTTGTTAGAGTATTCACAATTTCAGCTCTTATGTCGTTGGACCATTCACAATTTAGGCTCATAAGTTGTTGGAGCATATAATATTTAGAAATTATTACTAATCAATGATCCATTAGAGATGAGAACCGGCGATAATATTAAAAAAGTTGGAAATAATTAGCAACAGTCTAGAAATAATCAACGATAATCTTGGGTATAATCGATGATAATCTTACAGATAATCGATGATAATTCAAAATTGGCAATAATCTTAGGTAATCTTGAAATTAGTTAGCGATAATCCTAACAACCTTAGAAATAATCAATAATAATCTCAAAAATAATCAGCGATCATCTTGGAAATAATCAGCGATATTCTTGGAAATAATTGGTGATAATCTTATAGATAATTGACGATAATCCTAAAGACAATCAATGATAATCTTGTAAATAATTGATGATCATCTTAGATTATCGACGATAATCTTGTAGATAATTAGCGATAATAAGAAATTGTCGATAATCTTGGATGATGCTGCAAATAATCAATGGCAATCTTAAAAATAATTGGCGATCATCTTGGAAATAATTGGCAATATTCCTTAAAATAATTAGCGATAATCCTACAAATAATCAACAATAATTTGGAAATAATTTGTGATAATCTTGGATAATCTTGCAAATAATCAACAATAATCTTAGAAATAATCGACGATAATATGAAAATAATTAGAAACAATCTTGTAACTAATCAGCGATAATCTTGGAAATAATTGGAGATAATCTTAGAAATAATATGCGATATTCCTGGAAATAATTAGCGATAACCCTACGGATAATTGACGATAATCTTAGAAATAATTTTGGAGCCTTTTTAGGGAATATATATAATTTTTGAAGGTCACCATAATAATTCAGCCGCAATAATAATTTTAGCCTAAGTGTCGTTCTACAATATTATTATTAACAATTATTATCTTAGAAGATTAATAATTGCCTTGTTTTGGGATTAAGGGATCGATGATCTTATCCTACTGCTGGGAGGAAAATGTTTAAAGGAATATTTGGAGATCATATTTTTCTATGGCTTTTCTTTTTATTAATTATTTTTCATCATTGTTTCATCAGAGAAGTAAGGTTCATGAAGGTACATGACTAGAGATTGCGCTACTATAAGACTATTCATCTTATTGCGCTTTTACATGGTCGTACTGCCCCCCTTTTGATTGGGTAGAATTTTCCTGAATGATCTTCGTAATCAAAATTTATGTGATTGTTTTCTTTAAGGGATGAAAAGGAACATCTCATTTTGGGTCAAATCTGCCCCCAATCTTGTGTATAAGCGTAATGGGCCGCGTAAGCATTATAAGCATGTATCCTTTCTTGAAGGATCATAGATACTTTTAATGGAAATTGCATTGGTTGATGCTTTCTTTCCATCGTTGTATTTTTTCATAATGACTTCGCATTTTTCGAGCTTTTGGAGCATACTTTTAATGGTATAACTTTCAATCTGATGTCCTAAGATAAGATAATATAATGACAATAATCATTTTATTTTATTTATTTATTTTTATTTTTTATGTCTTTCCCATTTCTCTAGGGCATTTGGGCCGAGGTAACTCGATCTTTCATATAACCAATAATTGGCTCATCATGGGAAGTATGTCGTCCTTTACAAATGTATACCTTTTATTGTCTTTATACCAACTGAACATTTTATATGTTACTCCGATCAACTGTTCTTATTTTCTCCACTGTTATTTCTTTGTTTAATTCGGGAGTCTTCACTTTTCTCTTCTTTACCAGAGGTGTTGACTAATGTTCTATTAAAGATCTGGTGCAGTGACTTTGTACGAGAAACAAATACTTTCTTAGTAATCATTTCAAGAGTATGGGCCTTTGTAGCGAGATCATGAAAAGTTCGTATACCAACATTAATTAGACCAAACACCACATTTGGCTCCATATAGCTCAAACATAGTTTAACCTCCTCTGATTTTCCTCGAAGTTGTTGAGACGATGCCCCTAGATTTTTCCACCGGTTAATGCAATTTTCAAATAGCTTGTCCTCTCTTTGGTCGATGGAAGCCAATTTGGTTAAACTAACTTCTCTATCATATGAGAAAAAGTTCACCATGAAGGCATCTTGCATTTATTCTCAAGTATGAATAGATTCCAGAGCCAAATCCAAATACCATCTAAAGGCATTTCTCGTCAAGGATGACCTAAATAGTCGTAAGCAATACTGAGAAACTATGGAGAAATTACCCATAATTGTCATGAAGTGTATCAGATGCTCTTCTAGTGAGCCATCTCTATTAAACTTTTGAAAATTCGAGGACTTGAAATTGCAAGAAATGACATCTCCTCTATTCCGCGAGGATATGGTGTCTGAGAGATCGTGACCTTCTCTTCTGATCTCGTTCCCTTTCCGGGCGAACAACTTCAGCAACCACTTCTCAAATTTCTTCATGTGTTAAAGTTCGAGCAATAGCGGGTGCTACCCCGTGATATCTGACCCTTCGTGGTTGTGACGCTTCCACTCATTGTTCATTATTGTTTATGGCAGTTCTCATTGGAGGAGTAGGGACCTGAGTCATGTTGCGGGTTAATGCTGTTAATGCCTCTAGAAGGTTCCTACGTTCTTCTACCAAGAGGGTTTGCGTGCGTGCCATCTCAGCTAAGCGCTCATCTGGTGGAAGCGAATCAAACTGACTAGTGTCCATCATAAAGACCTTTACTTCTTTACTCCTCGATTGGTCTGATACTAGCGGAGGAGATGAATACACTGTCATTAATGACATTGAGGAAAATGAACCGTTGCTCAACATGAAACTAACGCATCGCCATCTCGAGGAAATAGCCAACTCAAAACGCGATGTTCTTGATGTAGAAGCTTACACTAAATCTATCAAAGGGAGTACCATGCACAAAGGTTTGCTTGTCATGATAACTTTCCCATTATCCTTCTGGACTCTTAATGAATCTATGATGGGCGTCTTTACCATCATAATCAACAGTACAGGGAAACCTTGTGAGGTGAAGGGTATTTAGTCATTCCCAAGTAGAATGAATGTGGAGTAAAGGTGGGCTTGCGCCTTGCGGTATTATGCATGATCGATCCTCTTTTCACACTTAGTGAGACCATGATTTTCGCAGAAGGGATTGAGCCTTCCACCTTCTAGATGTTACTACTATTCATTCCTCATCGTCATTTTACACTATTGGTGAGGTGGATATCACCCCAAACATCACCTATTGTCCTCTATTTTTGGACGCAGCTAACTCAGCTTTCCCCGGTATCTTCTTAGATGGTGATTGCACATTGCCAATATAATACACAACAAATCCATTGGGCGTGAAATAGAAAATCATGTTGGTCGGAAGGGTAGCCATCGAGATTATGTAAGAACCAAGTACCTGAAGTCCAAAACAAACTATTAGTTATTCTAATTAAGTTGAATTATACTTTGTTTTAGTGATGAAGGGGGATGTTCCCATTGAGAGTCACCATTTTGGCGCCATTACAACGCCAGTTGATGATCAACGTCTTTTAATTATCCTATTGTTAATATTAAATGTAGATATTTTAACTAGAGATTTTAAGTTCGATCCCAGCAGTGTCACCAATTTGTTTCTACCAGAAACAAGTATCGGGGATTGAAATATCCGCATTCAATAATAAGAAAGGGAAAATCGAAGAACAAACAACATTATTTTTATTTCATTAATCTGAATTCTTATTACATCTCTCGCATTTGCCTTTGATTCTAAAACAAAGTAAATTTATTTGGTACAATTAAGAATAATTTAATAATAATTTGGCAGCATCTCGACTTGAATGACATCCGTCGTAATGACAAAAAAGTTTTGCAAGTTCGAAACCCTTGATTCACTCCAATATTCAAAGAATATGTGCATAGGAGGATGAATTTGTAAAATTTCATAACATATGGACCATTAGGACCCTTGTTGCACAGTTGCGCAATAGGTCGGACTCCTGCTAGCTCGAATATCCATCATTCCTTTCTCGCATTCTGCTTCCTACGGGATACTTAAACGTTGCAACTCTCGATTCTAAGAGCTCTTGAATATTTCTCAGACCTTTTTGATCTCTTCATTCCTAACATTATTCTTCATTGTGTGGCCACGCAACAATACTATCTTTTCACGATTGCTTTATTTTTGTACTCCAATACACCTAAATTTTCCTGTTTCTTCACTCCTTGATGTTTCGATTCTTCATATGTCTTCGGTCTTGAGCTTCGAAGGGCTTAACTGACTCACTGACACATGTTTGACAAACAAGTGTACTTATACCTTATTTTTTCTCATACTTATATCAAGTCATGCTCCACTCCACACATCCCAAGGCATAAAACTCTCACTCACTCGCACATGCTATTTTTACACTTTTCTCCTCTCTAGTATTCTTGTCATTTTATTGTTGCCTACCTGCTGTCCCGACACCATATAAAGTATGGCATGATGTAGCAACGCTAAAGCTTTGTAAAATCCCCAAAACATTGTAAAATCCCCAAAACATTGTAAAATCCCATAAATTAGATTCTACATGTTGTGTGACTGAAAATTGATGTATAACCACTCCAATTTTCATAACCGAGGCCCTTACTTATAACCTATGGTGAAGACAACCACCATAGGAATCACGCGGTTGGGAGAATCTTGTTATTCCCTGAACTACGAGCAATTATACAATTTGTATTCGACCGTAGATTCTAAAACTTTATTTGGCTAGTAGTGACTCCAATATGAATATATTGGATACCTAAAATCAATGTCACACCCACTTTTTTGAACAACAAAGAAAGTATGCTGCTCTCACAACATTCACAGTCACAACAACAATATTGGAATGAGTTGCTTTGAGCTGATTGGTCTCACAGCACATGTAGCTTACTCACATGTCATAAGCAATCAAACATTCTCCATCCACATGATCCTCACTTGGGGTACTTCCAAGCATATGATGATCTATTCTATTGTAATAAGTAGACTTACATAATTCGACTAGAATTGAAGTTAACCATGCCGATCTCTGTGGAATTTCATGGGTACATTCGTATATATATCAATATGCATCACTCCTGTTATCTATACTAGCTCACTAGTACTCGTGTAAAAAGCGGATCAAACCTTTTAAATATCCAATGTCAGCTACACGTCTCATCATGTACCATAAATATATCACGTGTCATTATGAGTTTGATGGCTACACCAAGTGTAAACTTGAACCAGAATTAGGCAAACTGAGAGTCAAGCAACCATGGTTTCTACCAACAGTTTCATGGTCGCAGTGGATAACTTGATTCATAAGTAATTGCTGCTTTTCTTAACAATTTTCCATCCAGGATAGGGAACACTGGATGGATGGTCCCAATTTACACGATCTCCCACAACAAGTACGATGGAGAGATGGCTCTATCACGTTCCAGATATACGGGCTCCATATCATATATATAATCTTCTAATGCTGGTTCGTAAAAGAACAAACACATCACCAACAGACTAGTTTTTTTTTCCTTGACCTTTTTTTTTTCCTTTCAATGAGCTCCTTATAAACACAAATTTGAGATCATTCGCAAGATCTGAATAGGGCTTGTTTAGTTGCGAAAGATAGGGATTATTTTTATTTTATTTTTGTGAAAAGTGGCTAAGAAATGAGCAATATGGTCATTCAGCTGGGAAGATGCGGGATTTACAGGATGATGAATAATAACCACACCCTCCCCACCCAATCGCTGCCTCATTTTCTTGAAGAGATTCTCTTCTACTCCTTCGATCAGCAAAGGGGTATTCGGTCCCAAATACCTGACAAATAGCAGGTGGGCCAGTGGACCTAAAACGTCCCTTTAGTGGGTGCTACAAATACGTGCCATGACTCTAAAACTGACAAAAAACAAATGGAAATGGTGAACTGTCAACATTCAATTCGATGCCTAGCATTATCCATTGGTGTGATTTCCAACCACGGGCCATTTTTTTGGTAGGACCCAGTAAATGGAAGGTCTGGATCCACTGACCCACCAGCCACATGCAAGGCATTAGACAAAGAACACTTGCTGGTCCAAGGTGCGGGATGACAACTGGCCCTTCTTTTCTTCTTTGTTCTTATCATACGCCATCATAGCCTTTTAAAACGACTCTTAGAAAGTTAGTGAGAGCCTTCCCTCTCCCATGGCTGACCCATACAACTCCAATCTCCTTGAAACCATAGACAGGGTCTGGTTTCACCAAAATTTTATGACCATCGCCGAAACTCCACAGATCCTACCAACGTTATCGCCATCCACCCCACTTTCACAAGAGAAAAACGGCATATCAGAACACCTGGCAACCCCACTAAATTCCGACCATCAACTCAAGGTAATTTTAGGAAATACTTTCATCTTCACCCATAAAAAGTCACATGTGGCTATTGTATGACTCGGTTGGTGCTTTGTTGTTTTGGTTGTTCTTGTTGTTGACAAGGAGAGGGAGTGGACACCAAAGCAAAGGTTGGATTTCATCCTTGAGCACAGCATTCTATCGCAGCCGACTACAAGTGAAGACCGCAATTGCTCTGTCTACTACCATGAGGGAAAAACCAAGCAGAAGAATAGAAAATATGTGGAGCTGCAAGAGCCTCTCTGAGCTAGAACATGAGGAGTTGAAGGGGTTCATGGATCTAGGTTTCATTTTCAACAAGGAAGAACTGAGCCCATATACGAGGACCGTGCTTCCTGGGCTACAGACGCTCAGGGAGAGGAAGAGAGTAGTGAGCAGGCCATATTTGTCGGAGGCATGGCTTATCAATAGGCCAGATTCTCCGCTGCTTAATCTGAGGATACCGCTCATTTCTGCTGCCTCTGGAACTGATATGAAGAAGCACCTCCGTTTCTGGGCCAGAACGGTTGCTTCTGTCATCCATCAAGAGTCTTGAAACTATGCGTCTCACCATTCATGTCATCCACTTGCCAATTTCAGTGGCCTTGATTTTTACTACTATTCTGGATATTATTAGCATTAGATGTTGAAGCTTGTGAGGGAGTCAAGAAGCAGAAGCTAAGCTACTCATATATGTAGAAAAAGAGCAGAAAGAAAGCGAGAGGAATGGTTACAGTTAAGTGTAAGTTGCATCGACAGCTTTACAGCTCAAATGCCTACATGGAACACAATTGCAAGATTAGTCCATCCAAAAGGTCAGGGTGGACCTCCACAAAGCTTGAGGATGAACAATCAAGACCTAGTGGTCCACCTAACCACTACTGGAGTAGATGAGTCTAATCAACCCTCTGATTCTATGGTATATATGGTCTCAGATTATGATATATGACTTATATTGTTCAAATGACAAGCTAGATTGACAAATATCAATATCTCAAATTTCTCTTTTTACTCTCGTTGTTGCTTGATGTGTCATTCACGAGAGAACCCCTTCTCATTTATAGGGAATGATTGGAAGTTTCAATGAGACAAAAAATTATCTGGTCTTATCATTATCTCCTGATCTAAATCTTCATTTAAAGTTGAATTTGTATTTCAACTTTAAAGGAAAGGAAAAAAATTAATTATAAAAAAGAGGCTAAACCTAATGGGACCCACCCACTAGTGATTGCCCACAAGTGGGCCCTACTAGCCTATGTCCAACATCTCTTACTCAATCGCATTGTGAGATATACACAAAAAATATTGTACATTTAACTCATCTCATAAAAATCAAAAACAAACATCGCAATCAAAAGAATCAGAGGCGTGGGATCAGCTAAAACGCCGTTATCTTCTCACATATATTTGAGTATTAAGTGACTACCTAACTAGTACTCAATAACACAAGCTTTACAATGTCTGTCCTATTCCGAATGACCACATCGGATGAAGTTAACTCCCGGTCTGGAGTACTTGTCTAATATACGCATTTATCCAACTTATCAAGTTATTCTAAAAACTTGATTTTCAAAAGCTTCGACTTAAATCAATTTAAAGTAATAGTAATAGTAATATATATATATATATATATATATATATATATATATATATATATATATATATAAAGGAAAAGAAATATCGTTTACAAAAGTCTATCAAAAACTCAACATTGTCGACAAATAAGTCTTCAAGTGCATATTTATAATTCTTAAAACTTGGTGTAGTTGTCATGGGAACTTCTTCAGATAGATGTATAATTTAGAATTGATCAATCCGCTTTCCTAGCATAACAGAGTCTGGCCAATCAAGGGCCTTTGTCATAGTATACTAAAGTAGCGACATTCAATTCTGATGGTAGACTCTTAGGAGTTTCAACACCCAGTCAAGGGTTCGAGTATCCATAGGTGGTGAAATCCCACTAAGGCGTGAGTGTGTGAGGGTGTGTGTGTGTGTAAAAAAAAAAAAGTAGCGACGTTCAATTCCATCCTCCCATACACAAGATGAGGGTGGCTAAATATACAAGGAGTCACCTACAGCACTGGCTACTCGCACGTTTCAATGATCAGATCGAATCAAAGAAATTTGTACGTAAAAGGTCACAGATCGTGACTACAATCCACGTCGTAAAGTAGACAATAATAGGTATATGTCGGGTCTACAATACACATGTCATTTCACATGAGGTACGACTCATCTCATATCGTCACAACCTGCCTATTAATTCAGGCCTTAACATCGATCACATGAAGAGCAATGGTGTGGTTATGTTATTCGACTTGATCAGTCTCATCTTCAATCTTTTAGGAATGTAAGCGGATATGGCTAACTCATATCATCATCCTCTATTATTCACAATAAAGAGAAGTGCACACCTCGACGTATGAACATCACTCTAAATGTACTTCGCTTGTACATTCAAGGTTAGTCAACTTGTGCAAGTGGGTGATTAACTTGCTGACAAAAGAGAGAGAGAGAGAGAGAGAGAGAGAGAGAGAGAGAGAGAGAGAGAGAGAGAGAAATCCTATATGATCTCATGGTAAATGCCTATGATCTACACACCTAGTCTATATACGTGCTCAATACTGAAAAAATGGAATGTATTATTCATTAATGAAAGATCAAATGTACTTCATACAAGCATATCACTCAAGCTCTCCTTAATCTCATCTGCTTGATGTGAACCTGAAATAGATCTCTAGATATAGGTTTCGTCATAGGATCAACCATCATCTCCTTAGTAGAAATGTAGCTGAGGCGATATTCTTATCTCTCACTTGATCATAGAAGTAATGATACTTGATCTCAATATACTTGGACTTCTGGTGGTGTTTGGGGTCCTTTCCTAAGTCAATGGTAGAAGTATTGTCTATATTCAGCAATATAGGCTGACGAACGTTCAGTACAACACCCAGACCTAGTAAAAATCTAAGAACTCATATACACTCCTGAACTGTAGCACGATATGCAATGTACTCAACTCTCATAGATGAAAGAGCTGCAGATGTTTGTTTCTTACTCAACCATGAGATAGTTCCCCCTTACCAATTTTTTTCTTTAATCTGGGGACACATTTTCTGTCTAACTTCCAAAGGGGTTTCAACAATTTTCTAATTTTTCATCTTAAACCGCTCTAAAATCTTCTATATGTAAGTGGCTTGAGATAAGCCTAAGAATTTTCTATGGTAATCCTTGATGATTTTTACCCGAGAATAAAGTTGACTTCACTAAGATCTTTCATCTTAAAGTTCGAGAAGAGTCAATCTTTAGTTAACATCAACAATTGCACGACCAACTAACAGGATATCGTCTATATATAGAGATAGTATCAGAAAAGATTTTTCAGACTATTACATGTATACATAATGATCTTTTTCACTCATTATGAATTGAAAGTAGTGAAAACTAAGTATAACCTCATCTACTACTGTCTTGAAGATTACTTCCACCCAAAGATAGATTCTAACAACTTGCAGACTTTCTTTCGATGATTTTTGTCTACGTAACTCATGAGTTGTTACATGTATATCTCTTCATCCAAGTCACTATTTAAGAATGCAGTCTTTACATCAATCTGATATAACTCTAAATTTAAACTTGTGATAATAGACAAGATCATACGAACTGAGGAGAACTTTATAATAGGTAAAAAAATCCCCTCATAATCAATACTTTTTTTCTATGTGAAACCGTTAGCAACCAATCATGCTTTATACTTGTCCATTGTACCATATGTCTTTTTTTTTTTTTATCTTGAGTACCCACTTATTACCTATCGCTTTGTGATTAAAAGACATATCTACAAGTTCTCAGACTTTATTCTTCTCCATGGAAGCGATCTCTTCGTCTATAGAAGTCACCCAATTGGCCGAGTTAAAAGATAATAATGCATCCTGATAAGAATCGGGTTCATTATCACCAACTGTAACGTAAGAGAATGACTGCCCCTCAATATTGAAGTATCTTCGAGGAATCAATTCTCTTTTGCTTCAACGTAACTCAGGGACCTTCTTAGATGTTCTCCTATTGTCCTGATGAACTATAAGAGCATCTTCATTTTGAGAAACAGAATTCTCACTCTCTTGAAATATATTGAGAATTTCAAAAAGTTTTATTGCAACCTTTTGCTCCATTCGGCTGGGGTATCTGTCTTCGATAAAGGTCATGTCCCAAGATTCTATCTCAATCCATTCTTCACAGTCCTCATAAACTAAAACGTATTCCTTTGAATATATGGGGTACATTATGAATACGCATTCAATGGTTTTACTATCAAGTCTACTTTTATGTGAGGTAGGCAGTAAAACATATCCCAAAGATCCTCAATGGCATACATTGGTGATGTAGAGCGGGTCGCGAACAATTTCATGGCCAAGATGGACCGTCGAACCTTAGATCGGGCGTATCTCGCAATCCAAAATGAGTTATCTGACGTAAAATATATGATTTTGGGGTAGAACAAGCTACTTTAGCCAACCAACCCCACTATGCCAGGTTGCCCGCCCGGATTTGTGAGAAACCCCCTGATCGACGGTCGTTTTCCTATTTTATTTTCGTTTTTACTATAAATAGTAAGTTTTAGTTTTATTATAACTCTTCATCCGTTGGGCTTTAGGAGTTCTGTCCAACATAAAAAGTGCTTAGAATAATTAGAAGAATGGTTTGGTGAAGCCCAATAGGACACTTTATATTTTTGGCCGAAAACCTTGTGCACTAGTAGACATCATGACCGTCTATAAATAGTAAGTTTGCTATTTATAGTAAGTCGGAAATTCTAAGAGTTTTAGTTATAGTTTGAGTCTGATTTCTATCCTATTGCTTGGTTCCCTTATTTAAAGGGATGTGAACTCATTTTTTATTTATTCATTAATCAATTTCAAATTTTATAATAATTTATTTTTATTCTCTTGCTTTCTTTCCTCGTGGGTTCGAGAAGTCTCTGTGAGGAGTCCAGAGAAGCTCCGTGGATTCGGAGTAGTTATCTTTGAGGAAGACGGTGATCGACCTCATCACGTTCATCCCTACATCAGTTGGCTAGAGAATGAATCCTCTCAGGCCACATCTCATATGGGGTCTTAGGAATAGATTTAGATTGGACTTTATTAAGCACGTAGACAGCTATTAGCAGCACGTCTCCTCAGAATATGGTAGAGAGATTGGCTAGTGCCATCATCGATCTAACCATGTCCAATAGTGTCATATTCTCTCTCTACAACACCGTTTTATTGTGAAGTGTAATCCATTGTATATGTTGGACAATGCTAATATTTTCATAATATGATTTGAATGTTTCAAATGTATACTTGTTACTTCTATTGAATTGAAAGATTTTAATCTTTTTTCTTAAATTGATTTTTCATCTCAACATTATATTTTAAAAAAAAAAAAAAACATTCAAAAGCCTCAGAATTATGTGAGATAAGATACACATATCCATAGCATGAGTAATCGTCAATGAAAGTGACAAAGTATTGACATCCATTTCTAGCATGTACATTAAAGGGTTCATAGATATCTGAATGGATTGTCTTTAGTATGCCCTTGGACCTAAACACTTTATTAAATGATTTTTCGAGGTCTTTCTGAACACATAATGTTTACAAAATGACAAATCAACTTTAAATAATGAATACAACAGACCAGAACTGCTATTCTTGTCATACGATCATTTCCGATGTAACCTAACCTCGTATGCCATTTTAGAAATTCAGATATTAGAGTTTCATTCGACATATCAGATAAAGTAAGAGGTGTATTACCACTATCTATGTTAAGAATAAATAAATCTGAAATTAAATTTCTCCATGCAAAGATGAGGTTATTAAGTCTTAAAGAAACTCGTATCCCAGAAAAACGAATATCAAAACCATCAATTAACAACTTAGAAACAGAAATTAAATTCCCACACATGCCTGGTGTATAAAGATTATCACGGAGGATTATTTTTTGTCCTATGTGCATATGAAGATTGTAAATGTCAATCTCTAGTACGTCTTCAACAGCATCATTTCCCATTTATACCTTGTAACTCCCCGTAGCTACAGGTCGAAATTCTTCGAGTCCTCGACAATTTTGTGTCACGTGCTTTGTTACACCTGAATAAAAAATACACTCGTTAGATAAAGTATCGATGAAAAGAATTTCAGAACAAATTCCTACATACAAAGTATTTACTGACTTAGGAAATACCATCTTTTTATAGGCACACCGTCGGGCATAATGGTCGGAGTTTTTGCAAATGCAGCAGGTTATGTTTACATTCTTCTACTTCTTTCCATTCCCCTTCTTAAGATATGGAGGAGGTGTTGTGGACTTCTGTTCTTAGTCGTTCTTTTTCACCTTCTTGCGAGCTTTGCACTGTCTCCTGTTAGCTTTTTGCTTTTGGGTATCTACTGCAAAGGCATTGGCCAAGCTGTAACATCCCGAAAATCGAGGGTCGAGTAAAAACTCCACTCCCGAGTTCCAGAACATCACTTATGCAACATAAATGTGTATGATTGAATGTTGTCTATATTAATGTATTAAACATGAGTGGGATTACGCCAGAACAGCATATCATACTCCAGAGACAGTTAAATTAGTAAGCGGAAGACTGTGATACATACATATAATATATAATTGATGGGAAGTCTCCAGAGTGTGAACATGTTACCAGGTTAAACATATACATGTATACCTCAAAATAGAAAGAAAGAATATACATGAGTGCTCTGAAAATATAAAATGACAAGTGTCATGGCATCTAATTAACCTCCTTGTAATTTCGTCGATCAGAACACGCATAAAGGAGGGATCCTCCTCATCATTATCAAGTCCGGCTCCGCCTCGCAGGCCGCGCCATCATCTGCAATCACAATAGGGACTGGTGGGTGTCCGAAAACACCGTCCCGTAACGTGGGAGTGAGTGATCAACTCATTGGGATAAGAGAGCAAAAATTAGTATGTTCTCAAATCAATCATGCGATAATAGTAAAGTAATAACTCAAACATTCTTAAATACTGTTGTTAATGCAATATGACATGACATGATGGATGCCCTCACCGACGATCTCCCTCATACGGCACCATCTTACCCCCGCGACATGCTTTCTTCCCACAGTGCTCCACATCTTCCAGGCACATACAATGTGATGGTGATATGATTACCAAGTTATTATTAGTCCTTTTCATACAGCAATATTGGGAAACTAAGGTACCTTCCTTATATCAATCCCAACACAGATCCTATCTAGGGTCGTCACTCCTAGTAATCTCATACGATGTTATATTTATAGGTCGCTGCAAGGGCTGTCAGGGTTGTTGCACGCACTCGTTGCTCCTCTCCCCCATCACCTTATCAATACAGGCCTATTATATCCTTAAGACTACATCAGGACTCGTCGCCCTCATACGGTATCAGGATAAACTCAAGGTCACTACAAAGGGCTCGTCACCTGATCAGTGTAAGCCGACAGCAAGAATATAGTGTCCCATACCACCATAATCTGCTCAGAGTAGGGTGCTCACTGGACACTACGGGGAGGTTTGTGGCCCCAGTGTAGGCCGACAGCTCGACCACGGTGTCCCATACCACCATGCCCGGCTCATGAGTCTTTATGAATCAAGGTACCATGGTTAACAGGGTTTCTAATGGTAAGTTCAATACCCTAGGTTCAAGCAGTTATGACTCATACATGGTGAACATACAATAGCCAGTCGGGTTACTTGACTGTCTCGACTAGTACAATCGCATCTCAAGCTAAGCGACATGAAGTGCATAAAATACTTCGCGTGGCCTAACCACTGCCGCCAACTCCAAACACGACTCGCGTTCATCAACGTGTCTTTCGTGGTAAATAGAAACCAACCACAAATTCTCAACTATTACCGACTGCCTGGACTAGAGTATAGCCCCAAACATTTGTGAATCTACATCATCAATCACATAAGAGTAATGGAAATGAAATACAACAATATAAGCATGTTATCGCATGTTATAACATACCACTTAAACAATTCATTCAACACATGCATTTCATACATACAATGAAATCCATAACTTAGCCCACATGATGAAAATCATTTACATCAGCATATTACTTGAGAATTTAATCTCAAAACTATTTCACAACACCACATACTCAATACATACTAATACAGACATTTATACAAACACTTAGTCTACACACTTAAGTCCACATAGTGTATGTCGACTCAAAGTGCACATTTGGGCGAATCTCTTCACCAAACTGATTATGCACGCATTCCTAATATCCTAATGCGACAAAAAGCCATGTCAACTATTTCAGAAAAATATGGATATATACAGTAATTCCTACAAATGACTAAAATGCCGTAAATCTCATATTTTTCCTACGTTTACGAAACAGGAAACGCACAGCATGTTGTACATGTCAAACGGCGTTGCCGTTGATAATCTACTATTAAACGACATTGAAAGCTTTGAAATCAGTCAATCAAAGCTTCTAAAATCCGCACCTGTTGCTTTAGATGTGTATCGTTTCGAACGGAGCGTATATGCTTCGTCTACGGCGAACAGGCGACCTATTTCACAAGTTATATCAACTACTTTGCTATTTGAATTGATGAAACGCTAAATCAGCAAGTGGACAGGGTTTTCCCTACCTAGAAAAGCGTCGGAATCACCAACAAAGTGATTGGAATACGTCACTTAAGCACGTGCAGCAGTAGTAACAGGTGGCAGGAAAATCTCTCTCACCTTCTCTCACAAACTCTCACTTTTTCTCTCTCTCAATCTAGAGTTTTTAGCAAATTCGAATGGGAGAGAAATGAGAGGGTTTCAAGCCCTTTTATAGCCTAAAACCTTCCCAAATTAGGCTTCGGAACAATGTTTACTTTGGTTATAACCAAATCGGGGCTGTTCTGGTCCAAAAGAGCATTTTTGGAGGTTCCCTGGCCGAACGCGGTCGGACTTAAGCTCAGGCATACTAGATCTAACACACATCAAGTTTTCAGACCGGAAGAGTTCGCAGATCGCACGTGGCGGTCCAATTTCAGTTCAGCGGTCATCGCACCTAGATCAGGTCTACAAGTCTCATGATATGAAAGAGAAATTTTTCCTGATCCGAGAGTGTAATTTAGCTGAATTCTAACTGTCAGAATGCTTAATAATAACGTGCCAAGTCACGTGCCAGATTTGAATTTCAAATTTCTAAATCTAACCTTATTCTCACTCTCTTCACTCCATGCTCAATGAAATAGCCTCAGAGCGTCGGTTGGCCTTGAATTTCGAAACGATTGTCAAGTCCAACAAGGCAGTCGCAATGGTCTAAGATTGTATATATCGGACTTCCGACGCACGATCTAGATCCAATACAAAGTTTCAAAGAGTTCCTGAGAGCAAACGGGTTTAGAGTTTGATCCTAGGTTTCAGGATATTATAGCATCATTGGTTCTACAAGTTTTGGGTCTTGTAGAACGTATTTAAAGCGATCAGGGACAATTTCACAGCTACTCCAGCGTAGCGCTAGCTAACTTACGCTTAGTTTCTAAAGGAATTAATCCTAAGTGATTTATTTGGCTTTGGAAGTGGGTTCTGAGAGGTTACCAAGGTGTTATGGTTGACCCATCGCCTAAGGACGTCTAATCCCAAGTTGGCAAAAATCCGGAGTGTTACATGAGCCTTGCTGAATTGCATTCATTCCAACCTCTCGTACCAAATGCCCACAAGTCTCTAAACATAGTGATAGAATTAGTATGACTCACAATCATTTTAATTAGGGTCCAAGATTCAGGCAAGGAACAGTGCATTGCTATTATCTTTTGATTTACAGTTAATTTTCACCCCATATTCCTAATGATTCCTATCATTTACTCCGTCTTGCGAATATGATCTTTAATAAGGCAGACGACTGACAACTAATATTCCTAGAATTCTAGTTCCATTACCCAAACTTTTGCATATGACTTCTACGCATAGGCATTTGTCAGTGCTTTCTATATCCCTTTAGCAATGTCACACACTTCATATGTCGGTATGAGTTCTTATGGGCTACTATTAAGTAAAAAGTTCATAGCAAGAATTTGTTTCTTCAATATCTATAGCTCTAACAACCCTGTTATTTGCAAGTTTTGGTGGGCTGAGATCAACAATCTTGCTTCCTCTATTAATAAATCATAGCTTCATGTTGGTGACCTTCAAATTATGATGGTAGATTGCATTCAAGATACAAATTACATCTTATGCAGACACAATGGGCCTTCTGTGGAGTTCCTAAGGGACACAATCTTTTATATATGTATATATAATCTTATTTTAGTTAACTTGTTGACCCAGATCAAGATAAGAATTCTTCATTTAGATAGGATAGAACTGAACCAGCTATTGTGTTATGGAGAATAAGAACTTCTATCCATTGGAAAAAAAAAATGGCAGTCTTCTTTTTTTTTTTTCGTTTTATTAAGGGTAAAATAAAAAATACAAGGTTTCACTTTTCATTAATTCTCATTATAAAATATTCCCATAATTGCAAGTTGGGGTGCAAAGACCAATGCACGAATTATAGTATAATAGTATTTCACTAGTTATGCCTACCAAATCAGGAACATAAAAAAGAAACGGAGTTGATTTGTATTCCTCAGAAAACCCCGCCCACATCATCACCATTCAATGTCTTGACCCACTACTTGATGCAAGACAATTAACCACATGCTCTAAAAGCTTGAACTGTTAGAGCATGGCGAATCAATCCCTTTATCTCATAGCCCAGGCCCCACATCTCATGGGTGAGGACCTCAGCCGAACTCCCCTCGTGGGCCCCAAATCACATGAGACCACCTCCGTCTCATACGAGCCGCCCACCTCGAGTATACCCCTGCATCCCACAAGCAACCTCACTCAAGCCCAGTGTGAAAATGCCCCTGCATTAGTTGACCTTAGAAAGGCCTTAGATTGCATTGAATAGAACTACTTAGCTAATACTATGAAATAATTGGTTTCCATGTAAAGGGATCAACTAGGTAATGGCATGCATCACGAAGACAACTCGCATGCATACTTTAAGGCCTGCTTAGCAGACACCTAAAACTGAGTTCATCTCATTTTAGCTAATAATAATTATGTATTAGAGATCTTTATCTCTAATGCATGAATTCATGTTAAAGTAATTATCTATCACATTTAAGATCTTTAATACGCTATCACTATTAACTAGAATGAGATAAAGTTATTTTTTGGCGTCTACCAAATAGGGCCTAAGGGGTCCTAACTTGGATGAGATATCAAATTCAATTGCAAGAACTAGTCCCATAAATGGGGAAAAAAAAAATCAAATTGTGATTTTCTTTGCATTCACATTGAGGGGAGTAGGCTCCAATTTCTATTTTTATTTTTATTTTTTTAAAATTGGTAATTTCATTAAAGAGTTGTCTATGTTCGAAATATCAATATTGTGTTACGTATCGCACCTTTGGGATACAAATACATATCGGTTATCACATTGGATATATCGGTTCTATCGCATAATGTATTGTTGTTGTTGGAAACATAGGAAAACATTGAGAAATTGGTCGAATTTTTCAATGAAACTTCAGTGATTGTTAAAAAAAACATCAATACACATAAATCAAAACATTGTAAAAAACAAGTGCATATAATAGGTTTTCTTTGTATGGGGTCCTAATCTATGCGTTGCCTAACTGAATCGATGCAAGTATATTCAAAGTCTATTAATATAATTTATAAATGTAAGAAGACATGTGGAAACACAAGCAATACATTCAAAAGAAAAAGAAGAATGACCAGATCAGGATACATACATGTTTGATTTGATGTTTTGACACAAATATTGCAACCAATTTACAAGAAATTGGAAATTTTGATTTTTTTTTTTCAATTTTCCGCAACTCGGTACAATCTCATCCAAATTTCAAAATTGAAGCTCCTAATTTATGATTTTTCATGATTTGTAACAATTTGACACTAATTTAACATGATTTACACTTAATTTTTAAAAAATAAAAAATAAAAATCAATAATTGAAAATGCTATCTGGATCAAACAGAACATCAGTTCTATTGACTTCTTTCATTTTCCACTTACCAACTTTCCTGAGGATGTGGAGATTGTCGATGGTGATTCTATCTCTTCTAATGAACATATGTTCTTTGTCTGCATCAGATCAAGTACTCTCCCATTAAGAGAAGGTAGCAGGTTCTGGCATGAACCGTATTATCCAAGCTGATTAACTCGCCAATTTGGTTTTGATCAAACAGTACCAGAAACTTGTGATATAGTTCCAAGAACGATGAGGAGTTACGGTATTGGGCCATATAATTGGGCATTGATATGGAGGCAGCTCTTGATTGTATGCCTTGGGTCGCATTTCTTGATTCCAGGTTACAATTAACTGGTTCATACTTCTTATTGTTGGATGAGGTGGTGGGCTCATCAATACTTTTTGTGCGTAATTGTCATCCGGTCGACTGTACCATATGAATCCTTCCACCACGTGTAAGAAATTATAAGACAGATCAAGACATAGGTTATTTTGAAGAGGCAGATCATGCCCCCATTTCTGGGCAAATATGCGCAAAAATCTCTTCAAAGGACCCAATTTATAAGGCAAAGCCTACTGACACCCTTGAAGGATGGATAGCATTCGGTGATCCTTTAGAGAGTTTGGGAGATATTCCTCATGTGACCAAGACATCAAATCGACTAAAGGAAGATGATGATCGACCTACTCATGTGTAATCAAAATTCCAACCTCCTCCCTTGCGGATTCTCCAAGATAACCTTCCTACGGTATCGGGAGCGAAGGCTATAAAAAGAGGTCACCTTCCTCTTCAGAAGGGTAAACAAGTTATAATCGAAGGTCCTATTGAAAAGGAATCATCTAAGGAAAATGACGATAAAGAATCATCCATCCTTAGTGGCTTCCCTCCTGCTTATATACCTACTGAAATAGAAATTTCAGCCATGCCAATTCCCACATCCTTCATTCCTGTAACGGGTACATTCCTTTCATCATATATATAGTATTTCCTCCATACATGATATCCATGATGCTGATTTTCCATATTCTTGTTTCTCTTTTATGTCTTCGTAGCTATCTCATCATTAATTGTTACGGCGAGTTTCAGTTTGATAGACCCATTATTAATACGTCTTTGCTGAAAGAGATTCATCTACATAGATTAACAATAGTCCGGGATGCTTTGTTAATTATAACTCATATATTTCAGAATCAAGAATAGTGACCTCTCCTCAGGGACACTCTAGTGACTTTGGATAATTCTGCGAGACTGGCTAAGATTAATATTGCATCGCTACATGATTCTTTGATTTACTTCTATGCTTCATGGCAACGGCTGGAATCAATTCGCAGTATAGGTGTTGCGTCAGATATTCTTAACTGCTAGAAAGAGTTACTGCTTCTTAAAGATAAGATTTCCACAATTTCATCAATCGTTTCTGATTGTGATAGAGAAAATGCTTCTCTTCGAGAAGAACTGAAAGTTTTTTAACAGACTATTGCAATCATTGATGAGAAAATAGTCGATCTCAAGGTTCAGAGACAAGAAGCAGAGTTAAGAAAGAACAGAATCAAAGATAATAAATATTAAGGAGAACAACGATATAGTTGATTTTGAAAAATCAGAACTTTCAGAAATGAAATATCTATTAATCTATTAGAGCAGAAATTGTCGAACACTTCCGACCATGCCAAGCTCAACTTCAATTCAAACAAGTATTACAGAAGTTTATGGCTTGCTTTGGGTGTCCATAGGGAAATGTAATGTTTTCTAAATTGTTATGTATCGTCATTTCTGTATATATGCAATCATGTTACAGTGCCATTTTTTTTTTAGCAATTTCTAAATATGAATATTCTATAATAGTAGATATTTGCATATTTTATAATTGAGGAGCATGGCATGATGAATACATACATGTGTGTCGAGTTTTCATGTGATTATTTAGCATTTCTTTTGCATATTTCAACATGATGAGCAATTTGCAAGTATAATGCATTAGTAGCATGCTTTTGTTAGTATTCTCTAGATGGCATTTATTTTCGATGGGCGGAACTATTTCGGAGTTTAGCCACTTCCTAAGGTGCCATACACCATTTAAGCTTTTGAGTAGTGGAACACACATAGTTTTAGCTTGTGAGAAGTGGAGTACACACAGTTTTAGCTCGTAAGTAGTGGAGTACACAGTTTTAGCTCATGAGTAGTAGAGCACATAGTTTTAGTTCATGAGTAGTGGAGTAAGTGGACTTATGTAAATGGTCTTTGTAACTCTTAAGAGTTTGCTAAACCACTACAGCCAAGGAGTTCATAAACCGCGATCCATCAGAGGGGCCCAGTGAACTCGGTAGGTTTTACACATAAGGTTGGCCTGCAGTAACTCTCTAAAGTTCACAGGGCTCACAGGGCTACCTGTTTGGGTACCAGATCCGAGGCCGCCACTCCATCAATGAGGGGATAGCTCACTAGAGGTTGACCCATCCCCATGAGTTTCTATTGAAATCAAGCTAGGTGCCTGAGGGGTCTTACGCATGGTTGGCCTATCTATGGACAAGTCAAAGAGTGCACGCTGCGACCTGGTTTTTTTTTTGCCTGCAAGGTTTGACCTATTCATGAGAGGTCATTTTCTCTCACCTTCTCTCATGATGTTGCCAGAAGCTAAACAGACGGCACTGGTCTTATGCGTGGTTGGCCTTCGTGGACTTTTGGCCGCTTAAGGCTTTTATTCGCTAGCTCTCTCCGCTGCCTGCATGGGTCTAAGCATGTGATTGCCTTTGCAGGCTTTTTAAAGCCACTGGCTTTTCACTACTATCTGCATGATAGTTGATGAATTTTCGATATAATAAGTCCTATGTGTGGTTGGCCTCATGGGCGCTCTTCGCGGCCATAAATGATAAATCGTTATCACTAATAATATAAGGCTTATGCGTGGTTGGCCTCATGGGCGCTCTCCGCTACCATAAATGATAAATTGTCATCGTTGATAATATAGAACTTAACGCATGATTGGCCTCAGGGGCACTCTCTGTTGCCATAAATGATATATATCAGATGTGATTAGCGATGATTAATAGTTAACGATATAGTTGATGTGGCAATAATGTCAATATAATGACGGGAGGTGATAACATTTATTTTAATGATGGACGATAATAATGATAGTTCGATAGTGGTCTTTTTGCTGAAGTAATAATTCCAGTTTTGTTGATAATAATATTGATGAAAATATTGTTCAGTCCAATTGTTTGGCGATAATGTCACTATGGCGGTAGCCGGAGATAATAATAGTTTAATGACGATGATAATTTCTTCTTGTCGGAGTCAGACATTATTATCAGCAGTATTCTGTAACATTACTTCACAATAGGCAATATCGTGATGATTGTTAATGTTTTATAAGGATACTTCCATGATCAATAATGATTGATGACGACGCTGATCATTGATAATTGATAATAATGGTGATAGTCAATGAATGATAATGGTTATAACTGGCGATATTTCCATAGTTGATGATATTTCATAATATATGTATAAGGCCGATATACTTTTGGCATTTTGCCAATCGCCTACTGACCATTAATGTTTATGTCGTCATTGTCATTATCGGAGATATTTTCGATCATCGCTTTATCATCAATTGTCAACCGAAGAGGTCTTTGTAAAGCTTTTGAAATGATAATATATCTACGAACATGTTCTTTATTCAGAATGACATTCCGGAGAGTAGATATGTTTCGTAGTATGTTCTTGTAGTGTCCTACCCCCTTTTGGCTGGGACAGATTTCCCTTGGAATATGTGGCAATCAAAACTTCTATTTTTCTTCAAGGATAATATTTCTTGATGAATTGAGCGTTGACGGGTATTGCAATACCCCTGTCCATTTTGATTTAATACTTGATACGCTCCATTAGAATAGACTTCAGTAATGACATATGGTCCATCCCATTTAGGATCGAATTTTCTCCCAGTTCTATGAGTAACCACATGGGCCTTTTCGACATCATCATTGTGTTGCCTTTCTTGAATGAGTGGTATTTAACCTTCTTATCGTAAGCAACGAATATCCGTGCCTGATATAATTCTAGCCATTGTTGTGCCGCTAACCGCTTTTCCTTTAGAGTATCTAATTCCATAAGCCTTATTTTGGCATTTTCATCATCGGTTATCGATTCATGTACTGTAATTATGAGCGATGCAACTTGTGTCTCAATTAGAATAACAGCCTCAACTCCGTACATTAGCTAATAAGGCATAGCTTTCATTGTTGTTTGGTGAGTCGTTTAATAGGCCCATAAAGCCTTTTGTAATTAATCATCCCAATCTCATTTATTTCTCGTGACAATTTTCTTTAGAATTTTGACTATTGTCTTATTGAAGGCTTCTACCAATCTGTTGGTCAGCGAATAATATGGTGTCAAAAATGAATGTTGAATACCAAACTTTTGACATAATTTCTCCGTATTTTTGTTTTTGAAATGAGTGTCATTGTCGGTAATAATTTTCTTTGAAATTCCATGGCGATAAATGATCGTAAGACGAATAAAATTAGTAACGTCATTTTCTTTAACATTATGTAAGGCAACTACCTCCATCCATTTAGAGAAGTAATCTGTCGCTACCAGAATATATTGATGCCCTCTAGATGATGGAGGATTTATAGGACCAATGACATCCAATCCCTAAGCCATGAACGACTAAGAAGTCACCGACTAGTGTAAATCCTCGAGGGGTAAGTGTAAAATATTGCCGTGTATTTGACATTCGTGGCATCGTTTTTCATATGTTATTCCATCTTTAAACATGGAGGGCCAATAATATCCCATGTCGTGCACATAATGGAATAAATTTCGACTTGTTTAATGCACTCCACACTCCCCTGAATGTACTTCTTGTAATACATGATTTGCTTCTTCTGTATCCAGACAACGTAGCATCATTTCATTGTAAGATTTCTTGTACAGGACCTCATTATGCGTAATGAATCTTTTCGATATCTATTTAATTTGCGACTTCAAAACCTGGTCTTCTGGCAAAATCTCATATATAAGGTAATTGATGAAAGGTTGACACCAATCTTCTACATTAACTCCTAGACATGATATTGGTAGCATTTTGGCTATTTCATTTAAGAATTTTGTTGAAGGTAAGAATCTCTATTCTTCAATCGTGATCTGGATGGGGCTTTTATCATGATAAGAAAGAGCCGTGGCTAAACTAGCTAATTCATCTGCTCTCGCATTTTCATTTCGCGACACATGCTTGATTTCAACGTTGTGAAAACCTTGTAATAATTGTTACACTCATCGACAGTAGGGTACTAATTCTAGCTTCTTTATTTCAAAATTTATTGTTAATTGATTTATCACCAACTTGGAATCACCGTAGATTTGTAGAACTTATATGTTCATCTCGTGAGTTATTTCCAGTCCTATGATGAGAGCATTGTATTCAACTTTGTTATTAGTACATGTTTGTCCCAACATAAAGGAATATGGTATTAGATCACCCCAAGGACTGATGAATATTATTCCGGCTCTGGCTCCTGATGCTCGGGAGGTGTCGTCAAAATACACCTGCCAGGAGTTAGATGATTCAGCCAACATTACTTGTTCGTCTAGTAACTCGTTAGAAATTTCCTCGTCATCTGGGATTGGATGTGCTACTAGAAAATCGGCAATTGCTTGCCCTTTTACTGCATTCGACAGTTCATAAATGATCATATATTCAGAAAGAAGCAGCATCCACTTGGCTAGTCTTCTAGACAACATCGATCATGTCATCAAGTATTTTATCAGATATGCTCGAGAGATCAAAGTTATATCATGGGAAAGGCAATAGTGTCGTAATTTTTGTACGACAAACACTAAAGCCAAAGATATTTTCTCAATGGGAAAATAGTTACATTCTGCTCCTATTAGGGTCTCGCTTAGGTAATAGAGGGCGCTTTCTTTTCCTTGTTCATTACATTGAGTCAACAAAGCTCCTAAAAAGTTCTCACCTACAGTGATATATTGGATAAGAAGTTTGCCCTTCACGGGAGTTGTCAATACCGGAGGTTGTTTCAATAATTCTTTGATAGAATCAAATGCATTCTTACATGCTTGATACCATATAAATTTTGCCCCTTTTTTCATGAGATAAGAAAATGGTTGACACCTTCCTGCTTAGTTCAAGATGAAACGTCAAATATATGTCAGCTTTCCCTATAAACTTTTGAGTTCTTTTAACGTTTTCGAGGGTGGCATCTCTTAAATGGCTTTGATCTTTCCTCAATCAATCTCAATCCCTCAATGCATCATGACAAACCCAAGAAACTTACCTAACGATACACCAAATGCACATTTGGTCGAATTCAATTTTAAATATTTCTTTCTGAGTTGATGAAATATTTAACATATGTGTTCTCGGTGGTCGTCATGATCGCCTAATCTAACCACCAAGTCATCAACATAGAATTATATGTGTTTATGCATCATATCTTGAAAAATGTTCTGCATCTCCCTTTGATATGTAGTGCCTGCTGATGTTGTCGAATCGCATGTGCGATCACATATGCACGCGATTGCACAATCGCATATGCGACCGCATATTTTTTAAAAAAAATTGAAAAATTACAAAATATATATAATAGAGAAATTTATTTATTTTTTTAATATAAGAAATTGAGGGAAACTTTTCCAAGTTAATAGATAACTAATTTTACATATTTAAAATACATTTGAGAGAGATAAAATGAATTAAACATCAAGTCATCAACATTCAACAATATTGTTAACAAGAAGTAATAACAAGATCAACAAGCTATCTTCCTTGAAACTTGAAAGTGCTTCAATCTTGATCTTCCAACTTCCTAGAGAGAGAGAGAGAGATTCTAATTAGGAAATGTAAGAGAAGAAGAGAGTAAGAGAGTTTTGGAGGGAGAATATTGCTAATGGAGGAAATTTAGAAGTCTTTTTATAGGCAAAATTTTTTATTTTTTTTTGCAAAAATAAAAGTAAAAGTAAAAAATTCAATGTGTCGTGGGCAATATGCGATCACATATTTTCGCATATGCCACATGCAATCGCATATGCGATTTGCATATGAATATACGCATATGCAGTTGCACATGACAACACAGGCGCCAACATTCTTGAGTCCAAAAGGCATGACTTTATAATAATATATTCTCAGAGATGTTCTAAACACCGTAGATTCTTTGTGTTTAGGGGCCATACGTATCTAATTATAACATGCGTATCCATCCATGAAGGACATAACCGCGTACTTTGTTATGTTGTCGATTAATAACTCTATTATTGGCAAAGGAAAGTTGTCTTTTGGACATGCTTCATTCAAGTGTCTGAAATCGACGAATACTCTAATCTGCCCACTCTTCTTTTTCATAGGGAAGATATTAGAAATCCATTTAGGACACATGACTTCCCTTACAAAACCAACCTTAATTAATTTGTTCGCTTCCTCTTCCATTAGTAGTGTTAAATTGGGATGGAATCGTCTTTGTGCCTATTTAACAAGTTTCTTATCCCCAGATATGTTAAGTTGATGCATTGATATTGTTGGTTCCAAACCATGCATCTCTACATATGTCCATGTGAACACATCTTTGTTTCTTTATAACAATTCAATGTATTGATCAACTTCTTTTTATGATAGACCGGTACTTATATAGGTATTTTGGGGTTCCTTTTTTGTTCCCAAATTCACCTCTCATAACACCTCAACTATCGGCTATCCCCCGTCTTCTATTTGTTCAAGAGTTGTTTCTGGCTGCTTAACTTGTTTGTTATTACCTTCTATCGCATGTAAACTTGTTTCTTGACTGGTTAATTAAGTATCAGTCGTATTTATTTGCTCACATTTAATGGGCGCTTGTAGAGTTTGTACACGGTTGATAGGGGACCCATCAAGTGTGAAATGAACGATTGCATTGTTCGAAGGAGAAGCCATTGCGATCGAAGAAAAGTTATAGTTCCTGGAGATAAACAATGATATGTTAGCACTGGAGGTTAAACAAAACTATGCTTTATTTTGGAAATGAAGGGGAGGATGCTCCCTTTAAGAGTCGCCATTTTAGCATCGCTACAATGCCAAGTGATGATAAAAGTTTTCTAGATAATTTATAAGTTAATATTGGATTAAGTCCCCAGTGAAGTCTCCATTTTGTTTCGATGTGAAATAAATGTATTTCGTTTGTGGGAAATCTTATTCAATAATAACAAAGAAAGAGTAAGAGAACAGTCATCATCATATGTTTATTGATTTGAAGGTTCATTTACATCATCATGTCTCCCTTGATTCTAAAATAAATTTATCATTATAACAAAATAATAACAAAGTTCATTCAAATATCAATTTTGACAGCATTTCGATTCATAATATGATATTTCTGATGGAAGAGTTGTTGTGTGGAAATGATGTCTTCTTGATAGTCTTTTTTATCCTTCAGAAGTTCTTTTCTCTTGAAATTGATCAACCTTCCGGAAGAGTTGTGAAGATGTAAATCATGAATCCAAGGCCATTGCATGTGTAACAAGACTGTTGCGCGCCCCATAATGGATTTTAGGTCCACCATTACGTGGATCCTATATTGCGTTGTGCGCAATAGGTATCTTTGAATACTTGCTGACTACCTGAGAAGTTCTTAATCTTCTGTTGGCTTCTAGAGTTTGTGTATGTTGCAAATGAAGAGAGGGAAAGAGTATTTATAGGCAACCACACGTGTGAAGCCCACTTTCACACAGCTCCTCATTACACAAGGACCAAGTCCCATTATGCCCCATGCAATGGACCATTATTAAGTTCAATTCCTGTGAGCAATGCATCTTTATTACACCCAGCGCAATGGACCCTCATCTTCACTATGTTGTGCCATGCAACCAAAGTATGTTGATTCTCAATTTCCTCTTTTCTTCTTAAATTTATGCTCCAACAGCTAACAAGTTTGAGGGATGCTGCCCGAAAGAGGGGGAAGAAGTCATCACCTCTCAAGTTAGATTCCCTTGTGCAGTCTTTAGAGTAACCCAAGTTCCCTTAATTAGTTGAGGCAATCTCTTATTCAATGCCTCTTAATTGTATACCTAGGGTCATTCTTAATGTAAGGGATTAAGAATTCGAGATCATTAGTCAATAACTCCATTAATAGGAATTCTAGGGATAATTGCAAAAGTTCATTTACTTACAAGCTTGGTTTTGACTCTTAGATTCAACCTGGTGGACTCGACCTCCTGATAAGATGGGTTTGACAAATTAGGAATTAAAACACATGACTCGTATCTATATTAAAAGTTCAGTGGTTTACCGAATCAACTCGCATTACCTTAGTTATCTTGACCCGATTCAACTTGGGCCTTTCTTTCAACCAGTGACAAGGAGGGCCAGGAGAGATCTGGTCTGGGTTCCTTAGGCATACACTGGATCAATGTATATTTTGAAAGTAGGAAACAACCTTGAGTTTTTGACTCTGTGGATGGATGGCATGCTGGACCTAATGGTAGTCAAGTAACTTGATTTTAAACCGAGTCACTAGGCCATCCACTCCAGACAATGGCTGAGATGAAGAGTGGGTTTACCTGGCTAGTTGTGGCAGCTGATAGCTTGCCACTGGTTCAGGCAACCTAAGTTCTTTCGGACACGGTTTGAGCTCAACCCAGAAACCTCCCAACTGCCCTTTTGGTCAGCGACATCGGTGGCTGGACTAGCAGTAGCAGGCTCCACTAGGCCCCAAATCCATCTCGACTCAGCGCTGGCTGAGTTGACCCGGTTGGACAGAAACAACATCCGTGCAATATAAGGGTTGATCCTGGAATTGAATAATTTGATTTGTGCCTTCAAAAGATGGTTCATTCAATGGGATAGTGCAAACCCAATGAAGGGTGAATCCAATGATTCGGGTCTCGAAGTTGAATCATGGACAGTTAGGTTCATCTATTATTAAGGTTAAAATCCTAAAAACAGGCTTCTATGACAATGTGATGGTCCATCATGAGAATCAACGGATGGATGACTCAATTGTGGATGAAGATTACCCCTATGGATTGATCTTATGATCAATAAGTTAAATAATATAATCTACGATCAGATTGAAAGTCTATACACATTAGCTTAGGACAAAAGCTAAGGTTTAACATCCATTCCACTAAGGTGCGATGGTCCATCTTTAAATTAATAGATGGATCACTCGATTTAAGGATGGTGATTTCTTCCAACGTTCCTAAGGGTCCTAAACTAGTATAGGTGCACCCGAATAGTCAGCATTAGCATCTAACAGTCGGATTCACACGATTTAACATTGAATTGTTGAACAAGATGCCACAGACTTAATGAATAGTGGATCTTTAAATTTAGGTCCTATAATCGATAATAATCGATTTAATTGGTCTATCAAAGCGATTGAGATCATAAAATAGATGTCTCTAAAGCTGTGATTGACTATTTTGAAAATTAATTGGATGGATGGCTTGTTATACGAATGAAGGTTGTACTAGAGAGTT
Organism: Magnolia kwangsiensis; assembly: GCA_037074715.1. Classification (NCBI taxonomy): domain Eukaryota; kingdom Viridiplantae; phylum Streptophyta; class Magnoliopsida; order Magnoliales; family Magnoliaceae; genus Magnolia; species Magnolia kwangsiensis. The sequence goes on from CM073578.1 coordinate 81,534,151, forward strand.
AAGATGGATAGATTGAGTTTCGTTGGGTGGTGACTTGTAAGGTAAGTTACGTGTTTTCTCACACACATGTAAACTAATTTAGATCTCCATGGTGACACCCGAGTACTGAAAAGTACGGGGTGTTACAGAAGGATCCGCTTATATCAGTAAGCCGCAGATCATATGTTCGAAACAATCGAGTCCAAGGTGCGAAGTATGTAAAAATTAGATGTATGGGATGCTCGATGATGTGTTGATGATTATGATAAAATGACGGCTAACTTGCTAAGGTTTTTGACGGACCTTCTCTAATTACATTGGCAAGCCTAAGAGCTTACATCCACCAGCTAGATGCGAGAAAACAATGAAATGCGATGTAATGATGATGTATATGAGGAGCAAGGGGATTGAAAAGGGAATGAGTGTTGGACGATGATAATGCTCTACTTTGATGAAACTGATTGAAACTTGAATAGTTGGATGAACGATAGTATTACAAGGCCGGATCGAGTGGCTCAGATTTGTACTTAGCTCAGGAGGCTTGAGATATGGCTAGGCTGGGCTAGACTAGGGCTGGACTCCCTTTCACACTCTTACTCTCATTGGTGGAGGAGTGGTTAGATGGCTAAAGCTAAAGGATCTATGGGTTCTTCTAAATGTAGTGGATGGGAGTAAGTGCTTGAAAGCAGAAATGGGAGTGTAATTCTTGGTGATCCTAGGAGCAAAAGGTGGTTAAAGGGTTATGATTAGAGATTACCACAGGAGGAATTCTTGGTGATCCTATGAGCAAAAGGTGGTTAAAGGGTTATGATTGAAGATTACCACATGGCATCATCTCATGGGTTAGATGAGGTAGTAAAATGGTAATTTTGGGTAAGGAAATGGGCATCTGATTAAATACACATCAACTGCACAATTAGGGTCAGGAAAAGGGAGATTCCACACGATTGAGAGACGCCACCTTAAAGAGGGGGAGTGTCATGTGGCCGGTGGCAAGCTAGTTGCTGTCAGTCTCCACTTGGACTCCCTACTTTGGCAGACAACCTCCTCCAAGCGTGTGGAGGCTCTGCTGTGAAGGTTACTACTTTGAGGTTTTGCTTACTTCTCCAATTGGGCTTACTTTTAGGCTTGGGTTTAGGTTTGATTTTGGACTTAACTAGGTGAGTTGACTGGGTTGTTGGATTGGATAAGTTGACCGGGTGAGTTGACTCAGCAAGTCGACTAGGTTTAAGGTTAGGCTAACTAGGTTTATTAGGTTGAATGGGCTGAGTTTAGGGTTTATGATTGAAGTTCTTAGGGTTTAGGATTGGGGTTCGGTCAACCATCCATCAGTTCAAACTCACTCAGCTTATTAGCCTAAGGTGGAGTGTATACACTTACTTGTTGGATAAAACCCCTTTTGCAGTGCTATCTTGGGTTGCATAATCGTTGCTCTCTCGATCTTCAATGACTTCTCCTTTGCTCCCTTGATCGTGATGCCGATGTGTTGCCAATGCTTCAGCTCTACTTATTAACCACCTTGCATGTGATGCTCCTTAGAGGTGACCAATGTGATGGGAGGTTGGTAGAATCTCTTACAACTAATGGAAAGTTGTAATTCAGGGGGGCTTCACCTATATGGGTCTTCTAGAGGATTTAACAATGGTATGCCTATAGAGGTTGAGTCTAATATCTAGAAAGTGGTGGAGTTCAAGCACATCTTCGAGGTGGAGATTGGAATCTTCATTAGAGTGTTACTCTTAATAAAGATGACTTAGAACTCATTGAATTAGAAGCTTCGAATAAGGGATATGATCATGGAATAACATAAGCTTTTATTGCACCAAAAACTCGTTTACTTGCCTAAAGGTCAGATATTCAATATAAAGGAATCGAGTTCCAACAGTTATAAAATGGGTAGAATGGCTAGCCGTCGACCTATCAAAAGGTCCTTTAACCTGTCGACCCAAGGCTTCGAACTGTCAAAATATTCAATGGCACATGATATTTCTTATTGTCCATTTTTTGCCACGTTCAATCTGTCGACTCTCATTTTTGACCGATCGAACTTGACCTTCGATCTGTTTCAACTTGTCGAAATACTTAGCGGCACATGACATTTTTTGCTATCTAGTTTTTACCACTTTCAATCTGTTAACCCCCATTTTCAACTGGTACAACTTGACCTTCGTCCTGTCAAAATGGTCCATCCATGGGTCTAAAATTTCAGGATCATTTGTTTTCTTTTTATCCTGATTTTGGTTGTTTCAACCTTTAAAGCCAATTTTAGGATGATTAATTTGGACTTGTATGGCCAAGGGATGATTAACAAGGCTTGCCTATAAGGTTAAGGATCATCTAGAGGCTCAAAGGTTGCTGTTTTGGGTCAAGCGTTAGGGTCAACAAGGCACATTATATACATGTTTTTTGCTCCTTGATGCTCTACCTTTACTTATGTCTTTGGTCTTCTACTTTCAAGGGTTTAACAGACTACATGACATAAGGCCGCAACACTTAGCACCATATTAAAACATTTTTGTTCATATTTCTTACTCTCGAAGATGTGAAATTGTAAACACCCCACCCCCAAGCTGATAAACTGATAGAGTTTGAACGGATGGATGGACAACCGAAGCCCAATCATGAACCCTAATCGTAGAAGCTTAAACCCTAGGAACCTTAGTCATGAACCCTAAACTTAGCCCATTCAACCCAGTTAGCCCAATCCTAGACCCTAGAGCCTTGAGTTAACTCAGTGAGTCAACTCACCTGGTCAACCTACCCAGACCCACAACCCAGTTAACTCACTTATTTAAGTCCAAAACCAAAACCAAAACCAATCGGAGAAATGATCGAAATCTCAAAGCAACAACCCTCACAGCAGAGCCTCTATAGGCATGGAGGATGCTACCTAGCAAAGCAGGGAGTCCAAGTGGAGACTGGCAGCAACCAGGCTGCTACCGACCATGTGGCACTCCCTCTCTTTGGGGTAGTGTCCCTCAAGCATGTGGAACTCACCTTTTTCGAACCTTAAGTGTGCGGTTGAGGTGCATTTACTCCAATGCCCATCTCATTATCTAAAATTATCTTTTTACCACTTCATCCAACCCATGAGACGATGGCATGTGGCAATATCCAATCCCAGCCATTCAAACACCTTTCGCTCTTAGGATCACCAGGAATTACAAGAAAACCAAGGTTAGAGGTCATAAATAGCCTCATTCCCTTCTCATTTCAAGCATCCTCTCTCATCAGAGACACTCATTCTCACTTTAGAGAAGCACATTAAAAAGCATCCCTCCACCAAGGAGAGAGAGAGAGAGAGAGAGAGAGAGAGAGAGAGAGAGAGAGAGAGAGAGAGAGAGAGAGAGCCTAACCCTGGTCTAGCCTAGCCTAGCTAGAGTCCAAGCCTCCTGAGCCACCCGAGTTCAAATTTGAGTCCAAGATGAACGGAGGAGTGGAAGCCGCCAACAAGATGCTTATCAGCATACTCGAGAAGATGGTCAAGACATACAAATACTGGTCTGAGATGCTCCCGTATGTACTTTGGGCCTATCGGACATCTATATAGTCTGTTATAGGTGCAACTCCTTTCAAGCTTACATATGGAATGTAAGCAGTTTTACCAGTTAAAGTGGAAATACCATCTATTCGAATTCTACTTGAAAGTGAAGTCAAGGAAGGGGAATACTCAAAGCTAAATACAATCAGTTGCACCTCATAGATGAAAAGCGCATGCGTGCGTTAAGTCATTACCAAATCTATTAGACTCGGCCATAATTGGGATCTCCTCGACTGTCAAGGGTAATGAAAGAAGTGATGGAACTATAACTAGTTTGAAGGGATGGGTGGGGAAGATCACAATTCTCTGTTGTGTGACTAACGCAGGCTAAGGAGTTTGTTGTGTGACTAACGCAGGCTAAGGAGTTTGTTGTGTACTTTCCGAGTCAGCAGGGGCAGCACCAACCTCGGGTGGACTGTTAGGAGTGTCTCTAGTGCTAGTCGTGGTCTCTAAATCCAGAGAAACCACTTCTGTTGTTACTAGGATGGGATCCTCATGGACCACATGAGTGATTACCATCGCGGTTGCTGAGTCCATAAATGTGGAGATTATTGGAGGAATTACAGTTAATGGGACTGCTAGTATCGGTTGTGCGTCTTGCCTTTAAGCCACCACCATTTTGGGCAATTCCTAAGTCACTGAAAGAAATCAAATAATGGTGATGAGCGTGAGTAAGAACATTAATTCAATTAAATGCATGGATAAGTAATCTCCATGTAAGTCAGATTGGATTGCATGTCTAACTAGTAGACCCTTGACAGATTCGAGATTTCTTTTAGTGACGAGCATATCATCAATGTAGACTTCCATGGAGCGTCCAATCTACTAAGCGAACATCTTGTTGACCAACAGCTAGTACATTGCTCCAGCGTTCTTCAGTCCGAAAGGCATGACCTTGTAGCAGTAGAGCCCTTTTGTCGGTGACGAAGGTCGTCTTCTGCTTGTCGTGCGGATGCAGGTGGGTCTGGTTATAGCCTGAGTATGCATCCATGAAGCATAGAAGCTCATGCTCGGCTGTGCTATCGACCAACTGGTTGATCCGATAAAGGGGAAAACTATCCTTGGGGAAGGCTTTGTTCAAGTTTGTATAATCAACACAGACCTGCCACTTCCTATTGAACTTTTTCACCAAGACCACATTGTTGATCTATTCGGGATAATAGATCTTTTCAATAAAGCCATCTTCGAGGAGTTTTCTAACTTCTTCACCAATGATGGCATATCATTCTAGTTTAAATACTTGTCGTTTTTGTCTCACTAGTCGGTGATTAGGGTCGACGTTCAGTTTGTGGACCATCACTTTCGGGTTAATGTCAGGCATGTCTTGGTGGGACCAAGCAAAAACATCGGCATGGCGCTGGAGGAGATCCATGATCTCATGTCGCAGGGCTGGAGCTGGCGATAAGCCGACCTGCATAGTACGAGTCGGATTAGATTCATTGAGGGGGATGGCCACGAGGTCTTCCACTAGAGACACTCTCTCGACCGACTCTTCCCGAGGATCAAGGGAGGTGATGGCCATAGTGCGATGTTGCGTCCCTAGTGTTGTGGAGTAGCACTGGCGAGCTTCCTACTGATCTCTTCGGACCTGTTCGACACCGTGCTCGGTTGGAAACTTCATTGTGAGGTGGTAGGTTGATACTACGGCTCACGGCGTTGAGGGACGGTCATCTAAGAATGACGTTGTACATGAAAGGACACTCGACGACAAGGAATTCGATCATCGTCATCATCTGGTTCTGTCCTTCTCCTGCTATGATCAGAAGCTGTATGGATCCCTTGGAGGTGACTGTCCCCTGCGAATCCGAGTAAGGGAGTTTTGACAGGTCCGAGTCAGGATCTTTCAACCCCCATTTTATCAAAAGCGTGGGTGAAGAGGATATCAGTCGAGCTATCGGTGTCCATCACTTTACAATTGGCTATAGTCATAGACGCCACTAGGCATCATCATGGGGATGGTGGACACCTCGAGCATCCTCTTTAGTAAATGTCAGTTTGCAGGTGATCACCTTCTACTCCTTTAGAGGTATGCGTGTGAGGTGGACCTGGTATTTCGAGCTGTTATGATTGATGCTCCAAAAATGAGCTTTGCATGCTCGGTTAGAGTCTCTTGCCCCCACAGACCTGCTGAAGATAGTGCGGATTTCTCCTATAGCCTCATTGTTGTTGTCATTGGCGGGCTGCTCGTTCCTCCGATCTGATCATTCTTCCCTTCTGCTGACGTACTCCCGCAAATGTCCATAACAGATGAGGGCCTCGATCTCTTCCTTAAGATCGAAACAGTCACGGGTGGAATGGTCGTGGTCGCGGTGGAAGTGGCAGTACTTTTGTTTATCCTACTTGTCGTCTTTAGTCTTCACATCCAGTTCGGCCATTTGAGGAACCGTTTGTCCCAGACCTCCATGAAGACCTGCTCGGGCATAGTGTTGAGGGGAGTGTAAGAGCAGAATTTGCTCTCAGGTAGTTTGCTTAGACGTTAACCCCTGGTCAAGTCATCGTCTCTCCTACACTTATTGTCATGATCAGATGCTTGCTCTTCTTTAAGTCGTTTCTCCCTAGTCAAGCTTCCTACGTTCCTTGTAGCTTTTCATGAAATAAAGAGCTCTTCGGCATTGGAGCACTTTTGAGTTCAGTTGAGGAGATCGGCCAATGTACTTGGGAGATTCTTATCGAGCGAGAAGAGGAATCTCCCTCCTTCAGGCCGGTTATCATAGCGACTACGGCGATCTAATCTGAATAGCCTTCCACTTGCATGGCTTCTAGGTTGAAGCATTTAATGTAGTCCTTCAACAATTCGTTTTCTTTTTGAGTGATGGTGAGGAGGTGAGTCGGCTTTAGCCTTCTTTTTTTTTTTTTCCTCCGATGAAATTAGTGATGAATGCTTTGCTAAGTTGTGTGATTGAGCTTATGGATTGTGTTTTTAATTGCTGAAACTACTTCTAAGCTGCTCCTGATAGAGTTAAGGAGAATGCTCGGCACATCACCATGGTTAAGGCACCATGAAATTTCATCCACGCTCTGAAAGTTTCTAGATGTACGGCTAGGTCAGTGGACCTGAAATAAGGAGTAATTTGGGGCATCCTGAATGTGGGTGGGAGTTGAGCTTGCATGATTTCGTCCGTGAATGGTGGCTCTGTTTCCTCTAAAGCTCGGCTTCCCAGGGATCTTCGTTTTTGTCCATGCACGTGATAGGCTTGTCGTATGTCGTTGATCTGACCTCGTAGTTCATTAAGCTCGGCTTCCCAGGGATCTTCGTTTTCGTCCATTGTTTCAGGAGCCTTGCCACGCCTGTTTTTCTCCAACTTGTGACGTAGATCGGAAGCAATCAACGCGACAATACCTAAAGCATGGGAAGGTGCACAGTTTGGTACTCCATCAATTAGTTTGTTCCTCTAGGAGCCGAAGGGTGTTTGAGATATGCTGAGGCTTTAGTGGTTGCTTGAGCAACAGCTTCCTCGGCCCCCTGGCCAAGAGGAGGGATCCGTTGCTCTAACATTCGCCTTATTTAATTGATGTTGTTGGTTAGTGCTTCAACTTGATGCTTCAGAGAGGTAAGTCGACCTCCCTGGTTCCGGGATCGATGCACTAGGCCTACGGGTGCAAAATCAGCCCGAGGTTGGGAAAATGAGTCCCAATGGCCTACAGACCGTTCTGGTAGTGCAGGACTGGGTGCGACAGCAGCAGTTTAGGCTTTCTTTCTCCCTTTCACCATTGTTGAATTATTGTAGATGATAAGAATGACTTTCAATATTGTTCCCACAGACAGTGCCAAACTATTGTTGCATTTTTCTAGACGTCCTCCTTAAACCACTTGATACCTACAAGAAAAGACACATGGAGATTGTGGCTGCAACATGGGACCCTCCAATGCTAAAGTTAGACAGGCAAGCTACGTCTAGTCGAACGTAGGATTTTTTTAATGGAGAGTTGTGTGTACCTTTCATCATTAGGGATGCTCCTATTTATAAGTGAGGAAGGACGACGACGTAGAAGGTAATTTTCCTATTTAATAGGGGTATATCATAGAGGGATTCACATTCTGAATACACCGCAGGTATCTTCTGAGACCCTTGGCTAAGATCTCGGATCCTAAACATGCCGCAATTATCTACTAAGATCTTCGACAAAGATCCTAAGCAGATCTCGGATAGATCTTCTCGATAAGCTCGAGGGAAGTATGTAGCAGGAGGCTGAAGTCAGATATCCGAGATGACCTACGTAGTTGCTCCGGGGAGTGGTTTACCAACCTGAATCCTTTGATGAGTGGCAGCAGAGTTTAGCGATGAGTAGATTACCGACCTGATGACCTACCATTGGAAGTCGCGTCAGAGGGCCATGGCCGAGCTCCTTTCATTAGTAAAATATGAATGGATGACCATTCTCTTCATTTTTTTGTACGGCGTGGGGTCGTACTTCGTTCGGGGGCCTTTACTAGGAGATGTTCCGAGCAGTAGCTCGAAACTGGATGGGACCATGGGGGAGCTCGAAGTCCTTCAATGAAGTACAACGGAATGCTCTTCCCTAGCCGTTGAGGAGCTCCTTGGTCATGCCTAGTATTGGCCGACCTCCTCTTGTTGTGCATATATGTCCAAGCTAGCCTCTCCTCAGAGCCCAATCCATTTTTACCCATAATAACTAGTATCATTACATTGCATTACATTTTTTGCACGTGAGAATTACCCTTATTCTTCAGAAATTAGTCAGATATGTTAAAGTAAAGACCGTAAATCTGTACGGGTAAAGTGGGCGCCTAACACCTTCCCTTTCTATAACAGCAGTCATTTACTTGGAATCTTTAGAACATAAATTCACGAGTCATCTTTGGGTTAAGGATTTTCAGGTCCTCAATCTTAAGTGTTTTTACGAGATTTAACCAACTGTAGAATCGTAACAATTGGTTAGCAGCAACTCTGGTAAAATATAACACTTTTAACCCCATTATAAAAAGCTATCGAGTGAGGCAAATGAGTATAAAGACGATAGTAGATCTCTTGTGCCCCTACGGAATCCACCCTCCAGCATCCACAGAAACTTTATTCAAAAACTGATATTTGTAACTTTAGTCATAAGGCCAAATAATACTATGATGATAGGGTATAACAGGAGGGTCCTTACTCATGCCTCAATGGTAGACTCACAAGAGTTTTAACACGAGGTCGTGGGTTCAAGTACCCATTGTGATGAAAACCATTGTGGTGTGAGTGTGTGGGTGCATGTGTGGCCATGTATTGAAAAAAAAAAAATTTTTTTTTTTTTTTATAAAAAAAAGGGTATGATAGGATGACAATGGTGAATGATGCATCTTGGACATTATACATGTGCACCATTGGAGATTCATAGAGAATTACACCTAATGTGTTATAAATGTAGCCTTAATGCAAATGTGATTGGGGGGGGGGGGTGGTGGGGGGGGTGTACACATCCATGTAAGTGCACACACTCCATGTTGGCCACCCCTACTAGGGATTGATACCAAGACCTCAAGTGTTGAAATAAGGTATCTCCACTCAATCTACCAGTTGAGCTATGGATCTGGGTGTTCAGCCTGCAATTCCATTCAAATGGGTCTATATACCAACTACTGCACACTTGGGACCCACAAGAGAACTATACATGTCTATACACAAACCAGAGAGCATCTTTTTGTCAGTTCATACAAATGGTACAGTTTCTGTAGTTCATTTGGTTGTGCATAAGTGCAATTTTAGCAAGTCTTTAACTTTCAAAAGTAGTTTTTGTTTAGTTTTGTTCCCTTTCTTTTCTTGCAACTTAAATGGTCATAATAGATCTTTTTTTTGGAAAACGTAGGCCAATAGGATCTCCTAGACAGAATAGGAGGAAAAGATGAAGTAGAAAGAAGGGAAGAGAAGAAGGAAAATGGAAAGGGGCAACACTAGTAGGAGGAGGAAGAAGAAAGGAAAAGGAAGAGAATGAGAAAGAGCGGAAGAGGAGCAGTAACAAACAAAGGAGAAGAAGTGCAAGGAAGAGCAAGAGTAGATGGAGGAGAGATCAAAAAATAATAATAATAAATAAATAAAGGAGCAAAAGCAAGACTGGAGAAGGAGAAAAAGGATTAGAGGTGGTAGTAGTAGTGGAGGAGGAGAAGGAAAAAGCACCCTAATAAATAGGTGAGGAAGAAGAAGAGCAAAAAGTAGAAGCTGGAAAAAACACCCTAATAAATAGGCGAGGAAGAAGAAGAGCAAAAAGTAGAAGTTGACGGAGGAGGAGGACGAAGAAAGGAAGGAATGAAGAAAGGATAGAGCAAAAAGGAGTAGGGCCAGAGAACAGATAAGGAAAAGAAGAAGCATGAGGAGGAGAAACAAGAGCAGCAAGAAGTGATGCAAAGAGGTGGAAGAACAATTTTTTATCAATCTCCTATACCTAAAGCCTAATTGAAACCCCAAAGCAGTAACCATGGCCTTACCTAGTTATTAGTAACCATAAACCCGAAAACCCATTCCTACTGTAATACTCTATGTTTTCCACATCATTATCATGTAATGTATCGCACCCTTGGGATGGGGATACATATAGAAAATCTCATAGGATACATCAATGGTATTGCATAATATGTTGTTATCATCAAGAAACAATAGGAAATTGGTCAAATTTTTCAATGAAACTTCAAGGATTGTTAAAAAAGACATTAATACACATTTAGAAATTAATATATATATATATATATATATATATATATATATATATATATATATATATATATATATATATATATATAACAAGTGCACATAACAGGTTTTCTTTGTATAAGATCGTAATCTATGCATTGTCTAACTAAACTGATGCAACTATATTCAAACTCAATTTATAAAATTTATAAATGTAAGAAGACATGTATGGAAACACAAGCATTACATTTAGTTGAATTAGAGTTTCCTTGGTAAAACACACGGCCAAATAAACCATATCATGTGTAGATGGCAGACCAAGAAACTTTGAGAGTTTGCAAGTAACACTTGGAAAGGGAAGGCTAGTACAATGAACACCCTTGACGACTAGAATTAATTGTTTCAAGAAAAGGGTTGGTAGGCATATTTCAATCCCCTGAAAGATGTTGTATAAGATATTTAGAACAAATGAAGATCATATCTCCAAAGACTTCACAAGGGTATGCATTTGTACTCAGAATATTATGCAATACTTTGGTAGTTGAGTCCAAATGTGATGATGAGATGAAGTTTCTTTTATTCCAGGGGATTGTGGGACCATTACATAGTACTCGAGTTATTTCACCCCAAAGGAGACGGTTGAGAGAATGATCACTTGGGGGAGTTTTTGTTACTCTAAGGTGCAATAGTTGACTCAGCACCAAAGAAGTGACCTCCTTGGTTTGGTTCATGAAGTTGATGCTAATGTATGGAAGATCATCATGAGTCTGATGATAAGAATTTAGGAATTGATGAATGAGGTCGTACTGAACTTCTCTTCCAAAGTATAGTAGATTATCTCAACTAATTGATCATAAATATATATCAATCCCATATGGTTCGATGAGAAGGGATCTAATCAATCTGTCAAAGATTGTTTTGTTTGACATAGCCATTTCAATAGGGTTGGAATAAGGAGAACGACAAATGTTAGTTCGTCTAGTAGACTGTTCTCTCTTTGCAGGAGCTTTGCCCTTGTCTTTAACCATTGTTGTACTGTAATCATACATTAGAACCATTAATGGAAAGAATAACAATATGCATATGGTAAAGTGGATGAAATGTTTTCAGTAAGAATTTAGTCATGCATATGCAACCTCGGATATTTTTATCAAAAGTACCAACTATAAATTTACCAATAAAACAAAAGGCTGGATACTTATAATTCCCTTGGAAAATTAGTTATGAATAATTGATGCATCCATATACCAAAATAAGTTTCTAGTTGTAAAATAAAAGAACACACAAATAAAAAAATAAATAAATATCCTGATACATAGTTAATCTAAGAAGATCTATCAGTAGTATTTTCTTCAGAGCATGATAGATGTGCCGCAATCTATTCCATAGACTGTTAGAGTGAGTAGAGCTTTTCTTCCATTGATCGCCAAGTTTTGATCGATCCTCCAAAAGTTGCATGAGAGCATTCTTCTGAGGTGTAGACATTATAGGAGCTGAGGTTGGTGAATGGGTATCTAGGCCTTCTTTAACCCTTTCATCTTCCTTCCTCGAAAGATCTTCTTCTACTAATATTGGACTATCGGTTTCAATTACAGTAGAGAGATTCATTTTCTTGATACTATTCTCATTGATTTTTGGGGCTGATATGGATTCTCCTTCAGGCACCCTAAATCCATATTGATGGGCCAGCTTGCACAACAAATGGCTGAAAGGTATAGCTATGAAGTTAGACTTAAAACTTGAAACTATTTCATCGTATATCAAAGTAGGTAGACACAATGATTCCCCTTTATCGATATGATATAAAGTCTCCACCATGAATGGTGTAAGCTCAGTGTGATTTTCGTATCTAGGATAGATGTTGAAAATGCAAATCAAATGGAGTATACGATAATCATTTGGCATATTTGTGGCCCGTAGTGCGTTCCCGTGATGCCAAGGGACATTCTTCCCATTGCACAAATTTTGTCCAAACAGCTCTTTTTTGCTTCAGTGAGTAGGTATAATTCAATGGGTTGTTTGGAGCATAATGGTATTCCTGTAAGGGTTGAAATGCGATATGGGGTGATTTTAACTATACGGCCATCACAGTCAATTTCAAAACTCTTAGATATAGTGCAATGAGACAAGAATGATCGAACTAAGGTTTCATTCACTGGCCCTCCAAATGACAGAACTTGCAGCCATCCTAGTCGTGAACGAATTTCCTGAACTTTGAATTTTTTAAGACATTTCACATTTACTTTTCTTTCACAAACAATTCTTCTCTTCAAAAATCTAACTATAATGGGGCTGATAGAATTAGGATTTGAAGAAGATGAAGGTCTAGATGATTGGTTAGAAGATCATCCATGCTTTAGAACACAGAGTTTTTGCCTAGTTCCGTTTGGACCTTCAGTGTCATGCTTCCCCTTGGATCTGTTTTCTCTAGGCGGTGATGACTCCATTTGTGAAAATGAAGTGAAATGAAGGAAAGACCTATCAAGAGAAGACAAACCTAAGACAAATGAACCTATTTTTAGATGTATTGAGAAAGCACTGGAAAGTACCTTGGTTTTTTTTGCTTTGTACAACCCTCCAACCGAACTTGGGAAGAAACATGAAAAGTCAAGAGTCTAAACAGAAGTGAGCAGTGAGGGTTTTAAGTAATTTGACATGGCTCAATTTCGGTAACACTGAAGGTAGGTTCAGCGTTACCGAAATATCCTTGAGATTCAAAATTTGCTACAACAAATTTCCTAGTATACATTGTTTTCATGAAATGATTAGCATGAATTCACCAAAGATATTTAGAGGCCAGAAATCCTCAGATTTATCAGTTTGGCCAATTAATAGGCTTAGTCCTTTGATTTGACTCTAATGCTCATATGGGAGGCATGATCCTCAGATGTAATAATTTCAGCTCAAGTCGACATCTGAGGTTGCCTTTCAGTATTTTTGAGAAGATGGTATGATGTGAGCCAATAAACAACACACTTGGCTCTTATCCTTTATATTTACATGCTTTTCTTTCATATTGTTCTTCAGATTGGGAATGACTGTAGATGTAGATGCCATAAGTATTTTTAGTGACTTTTGGTCATCTTCACTTTCAGATTCACTATTTTCATAATTGAATTCATCTATGTCATTCCATGTTGCTAACATAGCTTTTCTTTTTGATTTCATGGATGGACACTCAGTGGGTATATGTCCATACTTTTGACAATTATAGCATTAGAGTTCTTTGGACTTCCAAAAGGTTTTACCTATTTGACGTTTGTGGTCTAGTTGAATTCCTTTGTTATTGTACGGTCTCCCACAGTTTTTGTTGAAGAAGTTTTTGAATCGTTGGGCCAACAGTGCTACTTCCTTACCAGTATCTTCGTCCTCATTTTCTTCTTCCTCAATTATATTCATGTTTTTGGCAATTTTAAGTGCATTGTTTTTAGTTTTTGTAAAAGGTTTGAAATGTAATTTAAAGGTTTGCAGGAAACCTACCAGTTCTTTTACTTTCATTTCTTCTATATTCATACACTCTTCTGTAGTAGTGACCTTGGAGTTAAAATGTTCCAGCAGGGATCTCAAAATTTTTCTACATATTTTGGGTACCAGAAATCTTTCTCCAAGTCCACCCATGGACTTGCATATGCCATTTAGTCTTGTAAAAAACTCCATGAACATCTTATCTTCTTCTATCTGTATGTGTTCAAACTGGGATGTTAAAAGTTGAAGCCTTGACATTTTCAATATGTTAGTTCCTTCATGGGTAGTTTCTAATAATTCTCATGCTGTCTTAGAGTTTGCACACATAGTTATTTGATGAAATACTTCTTGTGAAACTCTGCGGCAAATTGCATTCATGGCTTTGGTTTCACACATCCTTATCTCTTTGTCATACTGAGTCCATTTGGCCTTTGGTTTTGATTTGGTAATTGTTGCACCATCCTCAAGAACAATTTGTTCTGTAGCTGTACTATATCCAATTTCAACAATCTCTCATGCATCATCATCTAAGGCTTGGAGAAAAAATATTACTCTTGCCTTCTAGTATGCATAGTTTGTACCATTAAAGATGAGTGGTCATGAGACGGATGGTCCCTCTCCTTCGCCCATAATTCTTTCTTCAGTCAAGATCTTCCTCTAAGTTGTTAGACCTTTTTCAGAGGAACCTTGCTCTGATACCAAATGAAATTGCCGTTTACATCGCTAATACTAAAGAATGAATATGAGGTAATGTCCTAGAGAGGGGTGAATAGGACTTTTCAATTATTTCTGCCTATTAATTTATATATATATAAAAAAAAAAAAAAAAAAAAAAAAAAAAAAAAAACTCGATTGCCTTACGTAAATGATCATTCAATTTAAAGCAAGTAAGATAATATAACTCTAATGGCTACTAAGCCAGTTAGAGGATCCAATCACAAAGGCTATTAAAGATATACAAATATAATATATAGCCTAGTGTTGTGAGCTTATGTGTGGAATGTGATTCCTATCAGTGAATATCATTCATTCAATCATGTCTACAAATTTAAACATTCAAGCATATATAAGCATGATTAAACAGATGTGCAAATGATAATTCCAAACACAAGCATTTATAGTGGTTCGGCTACGTGCCTACTCCACTCCCGACATCCACACTCAATCCCAGAGTGCACTGGATTTCACTATCAATAATTTTAAACAGGTTCACCAATAACCTTTACAGTCCCACACTAAGGACACAATTTATGCTCTGTCCAAGAGCAAAGGTCTTACACCTAGAACTCACATTTAGGCCCACCAGCCAAAGTCCCACATAAGGCACCTACATTTAGGACCACTGGCCAAGGTCCCACACAAAACACCTCCGTTTAGGCTCACCGGCCAAGGTCCCACACAAGGCACCTACCTTTAGGCCCACTAGCCAAGGTCTCACACAAGGAACGTAGTCGAGTTTGTTGATAACAAACTCTTCGTCTTAATCCTACATGAGGAAAGAGACTAAATTTTTGAACTCTTAAAATGACACTTACTTGTTGGATAGAGTTTTCTCTTGTAGCTTGTCTCAGGTTGCTAGATCTTCGCGCTCTCGTGCTTGAATCAGCTTCTCGTTGCTCCCCCGATCGTATTTCTTGGATTTACTTGTTGGCTCGGCTTCACGATCAAAAACCTTGCATAAGATGTACCTAAAAAGGTGACCAAGGTTATGGGAGTTGATTGAATCTCCTTTCTAGGATGATGAGTGAATTTCCTAAGGGATTCAACCTATGGATGCTCTAGAGTATCAAAGAACCAAGGATATTCCTATTGGTTTGGTCTCCGTACTCTATAGAAGGCACAAGTTCACGTTCTTCATTAATCGGAGCTTTGAATGCCCATAGAAGTAAAAGACCACAATGGAGGGAACATGAAACTCATATGGATAGAATCTAAATGGACTAGGATAAGCTAGGGATACACTAGAGACTCTGTGGTGCCTATTTCCACTAATTTTGTAAGTTTCTACAAGCTGCTTTTATAAATAAAAGCTTCCAACGAATAGAAAACGGCTTTACGGTGCTACCGAAGTGACCTTCGGTATCACTGAACTTGCTTTAGTGGTACCGAATTGTATATCGGTAGTACCGAATTAAATTCCCAAGTTACTAATTGAAAACAGTCTTTTTCGGTGGCACCGAACTTTGTTCGTCGGTGGCAGTTGGTGTCACCAAAATATCTAGTCGGTGACACCGAATTAACGTTGTAAGCTTGCTAAACTGTTTTGAGCCCCTTTGATAGCACCAAAGATATCTTCGATGGTATCGAAGGTGCTATTCGGTGATACCTTCATCCTACCGACAATGAACAGATTTTCCTGTTTTGTCCAATATATCATTTAACAACTTGGGATATGCAAAAGCCAAGACTATAAGATATAAACTATGAACTTGAGATTGGTTTAGAATATATGACCTAAGTAGGTATTCCTATTTGAATTGGGATCATCTATTTGCAAGGTCAAGATTGTAGAAATAGTTCTTTGTCCTTAATGTGGCTTTAATGCTTCTGATCCAGTTGCATGGTCGGTCTTCACTTGTCAAGAACTCATTCGACTACAAGACACAACTAATCACGTAATTGACAAACATGAGTGCAAATAAGTGCACTAACACATCTCACTCATTTTATGATATAAATGAGGTTTAAGCCCCAGTCCAAATTGACTTATAGCTTTCACAATAACTTTAAAGCTTCTCAATTTAACTGCGTTGAAAGCAATGCTGATTTAGTAAAATCACTAAGCAATATATTAAATAGTAGTTTTTCTATCTTTTTATTTATATCGGTTTTTTAAAGTTATTTGAGTCATGTTAATTTGGTCACCATTAGTAGATAAAATAATTTCTATCCCAAATATTTAAAGTCATTTCTTCGACCGCATCCTCGAGGTGTGGTCTACACTATCTATCTATGGGCCCATGCCCTTAGGCTCTTTTCGAGGTTATATATGGTCTAGATTGGTATGTCGAAGTAAGGAGGGAAAGACTAACTTCATCTACATCAACTACGTTTATATCCCTGCATGCATCTTGTTCCATATATTCCTTTTGACGTATGACACTATCGCATCTCTTTTTTTATTGTTTATGCATATATTCAATAATCTCCCTTTGAATTTCTAAAGTAATTGTGTCGTATACTTTTGTGTTTGACTCCAGTAAATGTGCAAAGTGTTGCTTATACCATGTAATGCCACCAGAACCCGCATACTTATATAATCACATATTATGTGAGCCTTATCTGTAATACTACGATAGTACCCATACTTTCAATCTGGGTCATTCGACTTGAGTTTTAAAGAGAAAAATTAGGAAGAAAACATGGTGTGGTGTGTGTGTGTGTGTTAATTCTTCTTGTTATAACTTTTAAGTCGTAAACTTGTAAAAACTAAAAACTAAACTAAAGAGTCAAGACTAAATAGATGAGAGAGGGAGAGAGAGAATAAGAGATAGAGAGGGAGAGAGAGAGAAAGAGAGAGAAAGAGATGGGGGAGAGAGAGAGAGAGAGAGAGAGAGAGAGAGAGAGAGAGAGAGTTTTGCAGTTACACACTTACACTAGTAGTATTAAAAAAAAGGAAAGAGAAGAAAATGAGAAAGAGAGGGAGTTCGAGTTACACTTGTATTAGAAGAGGAGAAAGGGGAGAGGTAGTTCAAATTACACTTGTATTAGAAGAGGAGAAAGGGGGGGAGGGAGTTCGAATTACACTTGTATTAGAAGAGGAGAAGGGAGGGGGGAGGAGGGGGAGGTGCACAATTACACAAACAGAAATTACAC
The DNA here is from genome assembly GCA_037074715.1 of Magnolia kwangsiensis. Classification (NCBI taxonomy): domain Eukaryota; kingdom Viridiplantae; phylum Streptophyta; class Magnoliopsida; order Magnoliales; family Magnoliaceae; genus Magnolia; species Magnolia kwangsiensis. The sequence continues at coordinate 81,551,578 of CM073578.1, forward strand.
AATCTAAAATTCAAAAATATATTCTTGTCTTGACTCTTAAATATTGTAGACTTGTAGTAAAATGTAGATTCTTCCGTTCTTTGAACTCTTGCTTGATTGTTGAAATTTGAATCTTGACTTGTAAGTTGTAACTTGTAAAATGTAAAAATAAAAAATGTCTTGCTTGACTCTCGTCTCTTGATTTAAATGTAGAGAAAGAGAGATAGAAAGAGATATAGATTCAAATTTTAATAGAAATGATCAAATGAATGTATAGATTGTAGAGAATGAAAAAGAATGAATGAATGTAGAATTGTAGATTGAAGAAATGAGAATGAATGAATGTAAATTGTAGATTGTAGAAATGAGAATCTAGATGTAGAACTAGAAAATGAAATGAATGAAAATATGAGATAGATGTAGAACTAGAAAATGAAATGAGAGAATGTATCTAATTCTAGAAACTTAAAAGTTAAAACTAGAAAATAAAATGAGAGAATGTAAGTATGTAACGAATAAGAAACGATAGAAAATTAAATGAATTTGAATAATAGATGTAGAACTAGAAAATGAAATGAGAGAATGTATCTAGAAATTTAAAAAGAGAAAATGAAATTAAATGGGAATGTAAATTACTAAACTATACTGAAAGCTATAGTAATTAGTAAGAAATGAAATGAGAAAACGTAAATTACTAAATTTTACTAATCACTAATAGTAATTACTAATTAGTAAGAGGATATAGAAGATGAAATGAATGAAATGAGAGAATGAAGAAAATGAAATGAGAGAATGTAGAACTATGTAATGTAAGACATGGAATTTGATGTCTTCTTGCTTCTTCTATCATGAATCTTGGTTCTTGATTGAAACTTGAAAGAAGGTTGGAGCTTGGGCCTTGGAAACTTGGAACTTGAGAGTTGAACTATGGAGAAAGTAAGAGAGAATGAGAGATTTGAAAGTATGAGAGTAAATGAGAGTCTGAGTGAGTGAAACTTGCATATAGAGGGGACTTTAAGGTCTTTTTATAAGCGAAAAGTCCGGACTTTGCAAAAATAAAAAATTAATAATCCAACAGTCAATTTTTTAACCGTTAGGTGAATATGCGATCACGTATGCTATATGTGATTGCATACATTGCGTATGCGATCACATATTCTCGCATATGCAATATATGTGATCGCATATTCTCGCATATGCCATGACCGCATATGCGATCAATGCATAAATATGTGCATATACGACCGCACCTGACAACACTGCTTGGGCTTGAATATAAACACGGGCTAAGCTTGTGCTTAGTGCCGTTAATAGGTTTGTCAACCAGGCATCTAGAAGACAAGGCCAAGAAAACCAGGCCCATGAAAATAATGTAGTTTAGTTTCCTAAGTGAACTAGAGGCTCGTTCCACTTAACTTGGTCTCAACCATTATTTGCAGTATCGATAATATTGGTTGGTATCTCAAGTCAAAGATATAAAACCCTCCTCAAGTATTGAAAATTCAAAATATTGCATATTGTATTGCAATGTATCGGCCGATATTGCAAAATATTGCAGATGTCACGATATATCGCCAAATATCGCTACAGTGCTACTTAAAGTTTTCCTATGCATCAATGATTCATGTCAATACCGATAGGTATCATCAATACCGACAAGGAGCATAGCTATTTCAACCACACAAAAAAAAGAGCATCTTTTCATTCTTTTTTTACATATTCTAAACACCTTAAGGGAGGATTTCGGTCAATTCTCTTGAATCTTTTGGGAGAAAAACAAAGATTTCAAAGCGAAATCAAGATAAAATTGGATCGAGGCCTATTTTGATTTGGTGAGTATTCTCATAAGTTGATCCTTTTTTTGTTTAAATCATATCAAAGTAGTGCCAAAATGTTAAAATTGTCCGATACTTCATGTTTTGCATGGAAAATTAAGGATTTGAACATTCAATTTCGAGATTTGAGGGTAGGTAGTTCAATCAAAGTATTCTATATCGGTGACGGTGGCCGTAACAGTCACCACAATTATCGATACGGGTATCGGCCATAACAGCTGATATGGGGGGTGTAACAACCGTTACAACCCCCGTAACGGTTGTATGTATATATATATATATATATATATATATATATATATATATATATATATAGAGAGAGAGAGAGAGAGAGAGAGAGAGAGAGAGAATCCAGAATAATGTAAATTATCCAAAGATGTATTTATTTTTTGTTTTAAACATGTTTATAATAGTGTAACAGTCAACACTTTGGTGAGAGTGTTATATCTGGTTGTCTCATGAATTTATGCACATGGTTATGTGTCTATAACATTTGAACATCACAATCAGACATTAGAATTAGAAAAAGGGAAAACAAAACACATAAATAACATTTTCTTCTACTTTTTGAAAAAAAAAAAATGGCTCTCGGAGCTTCTATTCACCCAAATCGCTCCAATCTACAGTTTAATCCTAAAAACTATAGTAAGAGTGGTCGAAATCGGCTTTAGAATAATTTAGAAAAGTTTTTAGGAAAAGAAAATTGAAAAAATGAAGAGAAAATTGAATTTAAATAGAGAAAAAAAAAAAGTTGCCGTTTTTCAACTGTTACGGGGGGAACACTCATTATGCCCTATAATGGTTATTAAGGTTGCCGTAACGGTCGATACAATCCTAAAAAATCAAATGCCCCTTTTCATCCCTATATCATGGCCATTACTTATACGTGTCGGCCTTTATGACCGTCTCTTAACGGATACAGAATACCTTCGGTTCAATTTAGAGAAAATTAGGGAAAATTCAAAAATTCCATAATTTCTCCTAAGTTGGTTGCAATCTTACTGTCCAAACATGAAAACAAACATGTATAAGGCCTTATCTACTAATTCATGTAGTTTTGGAGATTATTCAAAAAAAAAAAAAAAAGAATAAATTTTAATTAAAAAATATTTTTTTCCAAAATTTCTTTTCTATTAGTGGTCAAATGAACGCATTTTTAAAGCATTTATGAGTGTTTGATGATTTTTTTAAAATATAATTAATAATTTAATTTTAAAATAATTAATAATGACTTCGTACTTCTTGTTTAGCTTGTGAATGTATTGCTTGTGTTTTCATGCATTTCTTACATTTATAAATTATATGAATACAGTTTTAATATACTTACATTAGTCCAGTCAGACAACACATAATGATGCAGGATGGTCTAAACTAGAATGCATGTGTGAGCACAGAAATTATCTAGCGAAATAAACTAAGCAAATCAATTGAAATATTCAACATTCCACATCACAGTAAAGATAATAAAAAAGGAAGCATGCAATGGTTGCAGACCATCATCACAATCCTACGATACCGTATTGAAATAATGCATGAATTGGATCCAGCGAGGGATAGGACCTTCCGATCTTGCATGGTTTCAATCCAACAATCAATGTAACTTTTCTAGTCTAGGAAATCAAAGGATTTCTGGAATAAGGACGAGTAAAAAATCTGAGAGATTGTTGAGATCAATTCTCATATTTGTAGGGTCAATAGCAATCAAAGAATATTATGTATAGAAAGAGAAGAAGAAGATTGGAAGGTTAGAAATAAAACTTAGAAAAAAAGAAGATATTAGGGGAAGAGAAGAAATTACCATAGAAAGAAAGGGAAAGGAGGCACCAAGCTTTTATTAAAAAAATAAAAAATAAAAATGGTTTAGTTTAGGATAGAAAGCACCATATTTATAAAATTTGAATTTAAAAGAAAATAACTAAACTAGCCCTATAACAAAAGAAAAACAAAGTGCAAAACAAAGCTTTATATAAAACAATTTAAACAAATTTTGCGTAATAGATTAGTCTTTTAACTCATCCTACTTGTGTGTCCTTCTAATGTAGGGCATTCAATTAATCCAGAGACATGTGTAAGGTCTTCAAAATTCTCCTTGTTTGTGCCACAAACCATCATCGAGTCATAAAGATATATTCGTCGGCCGCCTTCGTCTTTAATAAACTTTGAAAGACTTGATGTCCTCATCATATAACCTAGGACCCTATACAAAGGACACCTATTATGTGTACTTATTTTTTGTAATATTATGATTTAAAAGCGTGTATTAATGTCTTTTTTAACAATCCATGAAGTTCCATTGAAAAATTCGACCAATTTTCAATGTTTCCTTATGTTTCCCAAAAAGTGCAATAAATTCTAAGATACAAACGATGTATCCCATGTGATAACCAATATCGATACACATCCATATCTCAAGGGTGCAATACATAACATGATACCAATACAGTAAACACTAGTCTCAACTCTCAATAAAGTGTTGGTCAACCTACGACTCACCCAAGTTAATTAGGCAAGTAGCCAATTATGTGACTGGGTAAGGAAAACCAAATCCACCTCGGTCTTAGCATGACTCAATCTGGTTTCTTAAGTGGATTTGGGCCTCATTCGACCTAGCCTAGTCATGAATCCACCAAGTCCGTGAAGAAAAAGAAGGTGATCACAACAAGTCCACCAAGTTTGCAAAGACTAAGCCTGGTTCTTCAATGGACTTGGGATCCATTTATACATCGAACCAATGAAGAACAACCCAAATGCAATAAGTCCGAGTTTGTGAAGAAGAAGAGGGTGGTCACAACAAGTCCACCAAGTTTGCAAAGACTAAGCCATGGAAGAAGAGGGTTGTGAAGGAGAAGAAGATTACTACATTTTGATCCGACAAAATATAGTAATTAATGAGGCATTGTTTTGTCTCTAGAGCTACAAACTCTGTAGCAGATTACCTTGCTAAAGATGGCATATTCATGCTATCTCTTCTAGTCGACAAGTGCCACCCATTGCCTTAATGGATGGATAGTCTCTGCTTTCTATTTCTTTGCTTTTATTATTAGATATAGATATTTCTGACCCATTCCAAAGCCAAGTCCTGATTTGCAAAATATGGTTTGATTCAGCAGAAGCTAATGAGGATCTTTGTCCTTCAAGATGCAAATTCTGTAGCAGATTCTCTTGCCAGAGATGGCTTGTTCATGCCAACTGTTCTGGTCAGCAAGTGCTAACATTGCCTTAATGGATAGCCTGTAGCAGATTCTCTTGCGAACCATGGTTTGATTCAACATATCTCAATCATTACTGCTCATCATTCACGGTCCTATAAGTCTCCTCTTTCTCTAAGAAACAAACACTTCAACAAAAGAAGCAAGAGGTGAGTAGCAGAGAGATTGCAGAGGTCATTCATGGCACATGTTCATGTGAAAATATGCACAATTCACTTGAATCATGAAGTGAGGTCCTACAAGAACATTCACGAACCCAAACATCAGGTTGGACTACTCATTAAGTGGGCCATAGAAATCAGCCTATATATTCAACATAGACAAGGCTTACCTAATGAGCAGGGTCCGCCTTGATATTTGGGCTACAGAATGTTCAAAATAACCCCACTTAATAAACGGTCCAGATCTTGCAGATGTGTGCCCATTCACAGATGATTTGGTTTGGATATTGCATGTATCAGCATTGAAATGGGATCTGTTCTGGATCTTGCACGTGTACACACATTGACACATGAAGCAAATCACCTCTACGATCTGTTATGTAAAGTGCCTCAGCATTTCTGTTCTAACTATTAAAATGATGGAACCAATTGGAAATCACAGATGCAGAAAATCTCCAAGATTGGAGGATACTATCCATTGAATTTTTTACCTTAATTTGGTTGGCCAGGGAATGCTATGTAGTTTGTTTCTTAACTATCTACTTTGCTGGTCACCAACCGAAGGGTTAGAATTCCATCTTGGAGAATTCTGGCGGATGGGCCATCCCCAGCGGGGTGCATCATATCAAACAGTTGGACCGCTGAATCATGGGCCCCACTAGCACGAACATCAATGTATACTCATCATAAATGGGAAGATCATTCAAATCTTTTGAAATAATTCATTTGTATAGAAGGATAAGAACAAAATTCACCGAAGAATAATACCTCAATCAGAAAAATAACTCCTCCTGAGCTTTCCATCCAAGAAGCACTCCAAATCCTTATTAACCTCATCAGCAGCACTCGTTTCACCCAATCTTCTCAGCCCTTTGGATACAACCTTAAAAATGTACTCATCTGGTTCACCATTCCCTCTCTTCATTAACCCGTAAATATTGACCACCGATTTTGCCTGATTGGCTGCAATCAGGACCTTGAATAGCCGGGCAAGCCCTCGATTGTCGCCAGCATAAAAGCTCTCCTCCAACAAATCCGACACCAGACAATCAATCTCCGGTGTCATACCATTCTTCGCCAATGCAGAAACCATCTCTGCATATAAGGAGTAATCAGTCTGGTACCAAAGCTCTCGACGAGCCGCCGCAAAAACCTATAACACAGAGCGTGTAAGAAGAAAAATTAAAGAGGGAAGATCTTGACCATTGAATTGGTGGGCCTAGACATGAATGGGGAATGCCCCAAAATTCCTATCCCCTTCACCAGTGCTCGAACCAGGATCCACATTCGACAGACATAACAGAAAAAAGGCAAAGATTGGATGACTAGAATGATCAAAACCTGAGAGACATTCAGGCATCATCCATTCCCAACGGGCCAACGAAATCAACGGTCCAATTCACCACACCACGGAATCCTCATAAGAGGGCAAGGCCAGAGGATTCCACGAATCCCCTTGTGGATGACTGCGGAATGCAATTCGCATACTGTAAAGCGACCACAGCCATATAATGATCTTAACCAACCATCGATGACTATTTTCTCCTTTACCATCTATCTGATGACGAAATTTTGGAGGGTGTGGAACGATTATGAATGTATTAAATGGTGACGAACGCACAGCATAGTGTAAGGATGAGAGAGAGAGAGAGAAAGAGAGAGAGATTACCTTGAGGGCAAGATGGCAATGGTTCTGTCTGAGGAGCTCCCGGAGGGAGGCGAGAAGGTCGGGTTTGACGAGGCGGAGGAAGGTCTTGGAGATTATGTCGTCCTCGTTGCTCTCTCGGGCAGATGCGCGCTTTAGGGTCTGGACGGCCAGCATCGCCTCCGTATTCAGGGTTCGGCCACGAACCAGTGCGCCACGGTTGTCTCTGGGTCCACAGCTTATTTTAAACAGGTAGATGTTGGATTTTGATTTTGAAAGCGGACCAAATGACAGACCTGAAGAAGATGAGAGCGCACACGGAGCTACTGCGTTCAGGACCTGCGAAGCCATGGCCACTCCCGTACGTCAGCAAAGGCTACGAGTACTTTGTTTATCTAGGAATACTGCGGGACGCGCGTTCTCCAAGGGCGCACATTGGGTACTGACAAGGTCAGTAGCCAAATAGCTACTGAAGTGACGTCACCAAGCTCCGTGGACCCAACATGTTGCATGTGTTGCATTTATACCGTCAAACGATTTTTAGGTATTATTTTATGGCATTAAAAATAAAATGAGATGATCTAAAGTTCAGGTGGACCCACCATAGAAAATTGTGAGAGCCATCACACCCACAGTTGAAACATTTATAGGACCCAAAGTGATGTATTTTTGAGATCCATCCTTTTCGTAAGTTAAAATATAGATAGATGAAGTGAAAACAAAAATATCAACTTCATCGAAAACTACCGTGGCCTTTAAGAAGTTTTGAACAGTAGATGTCACTGTCCTTATTATTTTCTATGGTGGGGTCCACTTGAACATTATATCTATATCATTCTCTTTGTAATGCGATTAAAAGATCTATAAAAATGGTTGGACGGCATGGATACAACACATGTATCATGGTGGGATCCACAGAGCTAGGTGATGTCACTTCAGTAGCGATTTAGCTACTGACCTTGTAAGTATCCAATCCACGCCCATTCTCCACTACCATAGGTGGGCCATTCTTGGCATGTGATGTTGGAAAGCGGATCACAACCCACTTTGGATGCACGTATCTTATCCATGCTGTACATCAGTTTTTCCATATTATTTTAGAGGATAGCGCCAAAATTAAATCATATCCAAAGCTCAAGTGGACCATGCCACCGGTAAAAGTTAGAATAATGATGTCCACGTTGAAACCATCCCGTGGCTCACAGTAATGTTTATTTGTCGTCTAACCTATTCATAAGGTCACACTAGTATAAATGAAAGGATCAAAGGTTTGTAGCCCCCAATAATTTCTCCACGTTAGCATTTAATTTACACTTTTTTCCTACCCATTGGTGCACTTGGGCTTAGGATATGCTTTAATTTTAGGTTAATGTCCCTTAAATGAGTTGGTAAAATGGATGGACAGCTTGGATAAAAATATATATAAATCATGATGGCCCCATAAAGTTGGCTCCACACAATGTTCCACTTAAGATGAATCAAACATCCTTGCAAGGGTTGTTTGTTAAATCTAAAGTCTGAAGCTTGAGTATGAAACCTGAATTCGGTGACTCTTTAAAAGAAGTGTCAAAGTCTGAAAATCAAGTACGAATTTTGAAATAATCTGTTTGTTAACAAACATCTAAAATGTCTTAAATATGTTAATTTGACACATTTCCCCATGTCTCTTGTTTGGAGATGTGGGTGGGATTTGTGACCGTAGGGCCTACCATGATGTATGTGTGTTGGAGTATAAAAATGACAAGTATTGAAGTTTTATGCAGAAATCAGGAAGATAGAACAAGATGAAGATGTGTGTTGGGTGGGACCATGCAACGAGCAATGGTTGCACAAGACTGCACAACACTGAGAAAACTGAAATAAATGGTTGTGCACTGACCAGACGAAGTGTTGTGCAAGGTAGGTCCCAAGGCACAAAGTTTGAGGGTCTACACGTGCGAAGGTGATTGCTTCCCTCCAAGTGCAGAAGTTTGTAAGTAGTATCTCGTGAATACAGAGTCGATCCCACAGGAAAATGAATTGTGAGAAGGAAAAAAAATCAAATGCAAAACAAATTAAGTAATAAAAACTAAATTGATGATTTGATTTTGGAATTTTTGAATGGATGTAATTCAACTGAATAAAATAACATCCAAGCTTCAAAGTTTCGCACATAGGTTAATGTTCCAAAATCATGATGACTTGGATAACACAACTAGGATATAAGCACTATGGTCAGCTTAGTCAGAAAATAAGACGGTTTAAATATTTTAAAAAGTGATATAAAATATTGAAAAATCATGAATTTGCATCATTGACATATGTTCTCAAGTGTCAATGATTTTAAGTATTTAATATTATAGAATAATGAATATCAAAGAAATATAACAGGTTGAAAACTTCTCGTATCTAGGAAATCTGATTGATCTAGGCTAAGCCTATCCATCAATGTAGATCTCATATGATGGAAACATATGAATCTCACAAGAAGATAAAAAATAAAACCTAAATAATAGACAACATGCATACACCATTTTTCTCATCATTAAAATAATCAATCATCATAATCTTAAACAACTACTAAACCCATGTGCTTCCCTTCAAACTTGGGTTAGGAGGAACTTAGAAAAACATAATTAAATTGTAAAAATAAAAAACAACAAGAAAGAAAAAAATGCAAATAGAAAAGATCTAAAATATATAAAAAAAAATAACTTATAAAACTTTAATAAAACTAAAAACCCTTTAAAAACCTTAAATTTTGCTTTGAGATGCCTTGAATGATGTTTAAGAATGCCCTACGAAGCCCTATTTATAAGTAGGGAACACCAATTTTCGTATAAAGTTGAAAATCCTAGAAATCACCTCAAATATACGTATTTTTCCAAAATAGACTTCTCGCTGCTTAGTTCGTTTAAAATAAACTTCCTGATGCGCGGTTTTTCAAAATAAACTTCATAGCTTAAAATACACTTTTTCAGGACGATTTCAGAATTTTTCACTTCAAATCGTCAATTCTCTTCATTCGTCACTTGGTTTTCTTAAATCTTTGGCATGTGAATGTTTCAATCTTGATTTCATAATATCCATCCTTGGTAAATCTTGAGCATCAAATCCATGCTTTTTAGCACCCTTTTTCAATCTAAGCACTTAAATTCACCTTGCAACACATGCATGAGTAAAATAGAATATTAAAATGATTTATGTTCATAAAACCAAGAGATAAATAGAGAAAATTATACAATATTTGAGTCTCAACAGAAGGCCAATAAATACCCTACTCCTCTCATTTGGACATAACAAGAGATCAGAGCTCATGAGAAGAATAAGACCTCTAAGTACCTCTTACAAGTACTCTGGGAAAGGAGGAAAAAGAATGAAGATGATGGACATATTTCATTGCGCAAGGCTGCGTGACAACATATTGTTACGTTGACCAACACAACAACATGTTGTTGCGTGGGTATTGATACAAAAAGTGCATGTGGTCGAGATTTTCATATTCCCGCAAGTGTGTAAATGCTTCTCTGTAATTTAGTGATCTTATACAAGAAACTCCTATTCTAGATGAATTGGAAGAGAGAACGAAAGATGCTAAAGTTTGCACAACACTTCTCTTATTGAGACAAGCATATCGCAAGTCGGAATGCTGCCGGAATTGATAAATTGAACTTATTTGGCTCTTGTATTTTTGTTTCATGTACTTTATATTGGAATCAAGGGATAAACGATGATGTAATTGTAATCAGAATCAATAAAATACATTATGATGATTGTTCTTTATATCTTTTCTTTATTATTATTGAATAAAATATATCACAAATCAAATACATTCGTTTCTTGTCGAAACAATGTGTCTTATATCCACATTGTCCAACCGTTTTGAAAACTCATTTTAGAGTATGATCCCAAAAATGAAGCAAACCTAAATCTTGAGTGGACCATAATATAGGAAACAGTGCTAATTGATCATTAAAAACTTCTCCTGACCCACAAAATTTTTGGATCAAGCTGATATTTGTGTGGTCTCTTCATCCAAGTCTTCATGAAAAATAAATATTTGTTATGGGAAAAATAAATTGTCCAATAAAGATAAGGTCAGGTCAAAATCCCATGCACTCGGCAAGGTCGTCCTGTTACAAATACTACTAAAGGCACCACTCCCTAGCAAGAAACTAGATCGGAATCAATCTCGCAACTGTCCTCAAGAGTAGGTCAGAAAACCCATTAATCTTCCCGATGTTAAAGAGAACTTAACATAATATCCAAGTCAACAAACTCCCGGGTCAGCATAATCCCACCTCTTTTAGTTTTGACCTGGTCCCAATGGTATCTACCCAAAATCCCAATTCAGGATTTAGGAAAGCAATCGCGACACAAATCTGCTCGAGATCTTGGTTGAATATCTTGGGAGATCTTCATGACACATATGGGATCTAAATCCTTCTACAATACACACCTACCGAATATCGAGACCATCTTCCACTCCACCACCCTCTCCTACCTATTAATAAGGGCATCCCTAATGGTGAAAGGTACGCATAATCTCTAGCCTAAAACCTTGTTTAGTACCAGACCCAGATTCTCTACCTTACTTAGGCATCAGAGGGTCCCCTGCATTAGCCAGGGTCTCCTTTTTCCATTCCTTGTGCAGGTGCTTAAAGGTCCATGGAAGGTTAACTAGATTTCTCCATCAACAGTTTGACACCTTCTATGGGAACGACGTCGAAAGTTGTTCTCATAATCCACCATGGTTCAACAATGGTGAAAGGGAGAAAGAAAACTCATACATCCATTACAACACCCGATCTTGTGCCACTAGAGAGGTCTGCTAACCACCAGGATTCATCTTCCCAACTCTAGGATGACTCTACGCCTGTAGGACCGATACAACGATCTCGGAATTGAAAAGGACAACTTATCTCTCTTGAGCAGTAATTTGAGGCATCGCCTAATAATATCAACTTGATAAAGTGAATATTAGAGCAACAAAACCCTCCCCCCATTCGGGGGTTTAGGGAAGCAACGACTCGAGTAGTCACAAAAATTCCCGCACCATCTAAAGTGCTCGCTGACTCCCGGAGGAGCAGGCAGATCGGAGCATCTAGGCCAGTGCCCTCCCATGTTTTGGGCACTACCGCGCTGTCGCCTCTCAACTTATGCCATGAATTGGAGAAGAAGAGCGGTGAAACTCTTAAAATTACATCTGAGGCAGTGGTCGTGTAACGCCCGTGAAAAATCCATACTTGGGCTCGAGTACCAACTCGACCCGAAATTGCGTAGAATTCATTCCTTTAGAAAATATGACTAGGTTAGCTAGTGCAACGTTAGAATAGCTGAGAAATGGTCCCTGATCACTTTAAATACGTTCTACAAGGGCCGAAGCGAGTGGAACCAAGGGTGCTATAATGCTCTAAAGCCTCGGATCAAACTCTAAGCCGGTTTGTTCTCGGGACCTCCTTGAAACTTTGTATTGGATCTAGACCGCGCGTCGTAAGTCAGATGCCTACCATCTTAGACCGTTATGACCACTTAGCTGGGCTTGGCAATCGTTTCGAATATCAAGTCCAACTGACGATCACAGGCTATTTCATTGAGCCCGGACCGAAGAGAGTGTGAATAGGGACATAGTTGGAATTTCAAATTCAAATCTGGCACACAAATTTGACGCATCAGTATTAAGCATTCTGACCGTCAGAATACAGCCAAATTACACCCTTGGATCAGGAAAAATTTCTATTACATATCACGAGACTTATAGGTCTGATCTTGGTGCGGTGACCGTTAAACTGAAACTGGGCCGCCACGTGCGATCTGGAAACCCTACCGGCCTAAAATCTGGATGCGTGCTAGATCCAGTATACACGAGCTTAAGTCCGACCGCATTTGGCCAGGGGACCTCCAGAAATGCTCTTTTGGACCGAAACGGCCCCGATTTGGTTAGGCACCAAGTAAACATTGTTCCCAAGCCTATTTTGGGAATGTTTTAGGCTATAAAAGGGGTTGAAACCCTCACTCCTCTCTCCCATCCGAATTTGAGAGAAGCCCTAGGTTGGGAGAGAGAAAAAGAGTGAGAGATTGTGAGAGAGTGGGAGAGTTCTTCCTGCCACTTGTGCTACGTGTTGCACGTGCTTAAGCAACACTCCTCTACCGCTTTCCCGGCGATTCCAACGCAATCCTAGGTAAGTAAAAACTCTAAATAGTTGTTGATTTGAGTTTTCCTTGTTTCCATAGCGATGTAGCTTATGGATCTTATGTATTAGGCTCTTTACTCGCCGTAGACGAAGCATATTCGCTCCGCTTCAATTCCCGAGTCTACAAGACACTAGGTGAGGATTTTAGACGCTTTGATTGACGGTTCCCAACGCTTTCAATGTCGTTTAATAGTAGATTCTTGACGGCATCGCCGTTTGACATGTACAAAATGCTCTCCGTTTCCCGTTTCGTAAGCTAACGAAGAATATGAGATTTAGGGCATTTTAGTCATTTGTAGGAAGTACTGTTTACATTCATATTTTGCTGATGTGATTGACATGGTTTGTTGTCGCATTAGGAAGTTAGGAATGCGTGCATAATTAGTTTGGGAAAGAGATTCGCCTAGTTGCACACTTTGGGTCGACATACTATATGTAGACTTAAGTGTGTAGTGTATGTGTTTGTATAAATGCTTGTATTAGTATGTATTGTATTAAATGATGTTATTTGATAGTTTGTGATTGATTTTTCAATTATTATGCTGACCTAAATGATTTTCTACATGTTGACAAAATGCATGATTTCATTACATGCATGGAATATATGTGCTTGAGGATTTGCTTAAGTTGAATATGCATGGGAAGTATGCCTTGAAGATTTGCTTAAGTTGAATGTTATAACATGTGCTAACATGCTCACATGATGTATTTCAATTCCAATACCTTGGTATATAATGTTAATGAAATTCCATAGATGTGTGGGACTTGACTTAGTCCAGGCAGTCGGTAACCGAGCGAATTCGTGGCTGACTGGTCATAGCCACGAACGACGCGTCGATGAATGTGATTCGTGTTGAGAGTTGGCGGCAGTGGTTAGGCCACGCGAAGTGTTTTACGCACTTCATGTCGTTCAATTCGAGATGCGATCGCGCTAGTCGAGCCCGTCAAGTAACCCGACTGGCCGATGCTTGTTCACCTTGTATGTATTATAACTGCTTGAACCTAGGGTACTGAACTTACCATTGTAAACCCTATTAACCGTGGTACCTTGATCCACGAAGACTCATGAGCCGGGCATGGTGGTATGGGACACCGTGGTCGAGCTGTCGGCCTACGCTGGGGCCACAAACCTCCCCGTAGTGACCAGTGAGCACCTTGACTCGTGAGCAGATTATGGTGGTATGGGACACTATATTCTAGCTGTCGGCCTACACTGATCAGGCGACGAGCCCTTTGTAGTGACCGCGAGCGTATTCTGAGTTCACGGGAGGCGACGACCCTTCCGTGCAGTAGAGTACAGTAGGCCTGTATTGATAAGGTGATGGGGGAGCGGTGCAACGAGTGCGAGCAACAGCCCTGGCAGCCCTTGCAGTGACCTACGAAATATACATCGTATGAGATTACTAGGAGTGACGACCCTAGACAGGATCCGTGTTGGGATTGATACAAGGGAAGTACCTTAGTTTCCCAATCCTGCTGTTTGAATGGACTAATAACAACTTGGTAATCATATCACCATAGCATTGCATGTGCCTGGAAGATGTGGAGCACTCTAGGGAGTGTGGCATGCCGCGGTCGTAAGATGTTGCCGTATGAGGGTGATCGTCGGTGAGGGCATACATCACGTCATATCATCTTGCATTAACAACAGTATTAGGATTTGTCTGATTTACTGCTTTACTATTATCGCGTGATTGAATTGTGAACATGCTAATCTTTGCTCTATGATTCCACTGAGTTGATCACTCATTCCCACGTTACGGGATGGTGTTTGCAACACCCACCAGACCCTGTTGTAGTTGCAGGTGACGACGAGATCCAGGAGGTGGAGCCGGAGATTGACGAGGACCAGGATGAGTTCTCGTATATGCAGTATCACGACGGCTTCCCGTAGGTGACCTGGATCGAGGGGGACTTCAGTGGGACTATTTTGAACTTATTCTTTTGTCTATTTACATGTATATGAGACTCAGAGATGTATTCATACTTTGGAGACAGTTGAGATTACTTTGTTTTTCCATACAGTGATATATATATTGTTTAGTCTTCCGCTTGCTTTTATCACTGGATCTGAAGTATGAATTGCAGTTTTGGTATACTTTTACTCATGTGAATGCTTTAAATCAGACAACATTGAATCATAACCATTTTTGTTGCATAAGTGACGGTCTGGAACTCGGGAGTTGAGTTTATACACGACCCCCGATTTTCAGGGTGTTACAGGTTGGTATCAGAGATTGAATGAGAGTATACTGGGCCTGGGTTATGGTCTTGCGACGTACGCTATCGCTTCCTTTGACTTAGGTGGGTGCGAGAAGGGTCTAGAAACACTTCTAGGATCACAGATTCGCCGATAGGCGAAGTCTATAAGGATCGATCGCAAGATCGAGTCTGTAACGTATCTCGGGTCGCGTAAAGCGACCCGAATTACTTCTAAGCTATAGGAAGTCGGGTGGAGACGTCCTATGGGCGGTTTTAAACCGCAAAAGTGAATCTTTGGGCCGTGGGATGACCACGACTCCAGTAATCAATCGTCAGGGCTTAAAAACCCCGTTTCACCAAAAATCTTCAAAATTCCTTCTCTAAACACTTCAACCTTCAGTTCTTTCTTATCCATTTCATATTAGGCATCAAACTTAATGTAAAAATAACACAAATTAGCACATTCACCAAATTTTACAGTGAATAGTAAAATTTCATGAAAAATGGCCATAAGGCCATTCTAACTTCACTTTCTTTAGCAATTAAGGAGCTAGAAAGATGTACTGGCCCCTTCTACCCCAACTTCATATGCTGCATCATATGGTTTAGTATTCGGGATTGCGATGTGGACCCGAAAAGCCCCGAACACATGTTTGGGCTCATAGAGACCAAAATACAATGAACCAAGGGGTGGGACCTGACTTTTTGGGGCCCTGGGACCATTGGGGACCAGACCCATGGGGTCCCACTGGCCAACCTGAAGGTTGGCCGGCGATGCCATCGCCGGCCGGCGAACTCGGATGGTGCTGTCCTTCGGGTGCACCCTCCTAAATAGGGTCCACATCACCCCTAGCTACCTCCCATCCCACGAAAACCCCTAAAACCCACCTCTCCTTCACAAACAGCCCCCTTGCATACCCTAGATTCGATTTTCAGCAACCAATCCTAAACCCCGGCGTCCCAAACCACCTCTACAACCTTCCTTGGCCAAAACCGACCACCACCCATCAGTTATTGGGTGTTGGCAGCCCCCTTCCTTGAAGATTTCCCCATTTGGAGCTCCAAAATCCCTCAAATGTAGCTGAAATCGTGAGCTGCTCCATCCCATCTTTTTGTTCTTATTTTTCCCTGAAAGTACAGCCTTGGGAAGCTTGAAGCGTCCCTCTACGACGCCTAGATTTCCTTTTGTCAGATTGGGCAGCCATTTCTCCGCATTTTCGGCATTTTCCATGGCTTTTGTGGAAGCCATTTTGGGCCTTTTGTCGCTCTCATCCATCATATCTTTGATGGGTAAGAGAAAAACTGTGACAGACGAGGCTGGGCCGAGCCGCCCTGCTCGATTGAGAAGACCGCGGGGTGGTGCCGCAAGTTCAAGCGCCGCCGCAGGTCCAGCTGCAGTCCTGGAGTGCCGTACAAAGCGGGATTTGGATCCCCATGCACATCTTGGACGAACCATCCTATCAGAGATGCCTCATGGTGAGTACACTGATCGTAGAGTGTTATTTGAGGCGGACGTAGATGGGCGATTGTTCGGCGAATATCTGTTGTTCGAACGCATTGAAGCTGCGCACTGGGGACCGATCTTTGAAGCTCGCGCTCGTGCTAATGTGAGCACTGTTCGTGCCTTCTATGCTAGCATCCAGAATCCCACCTTGGATCCTTTGCAGTTCAAAATCCCTTTTGGCAGAGATCGGATGGCTACGATCGACGTCCGGTTGATTGCGCGACTTCTCAATGTGCCTCTAGGTGATGTGCATCCAAGTGAGAAGAATTTGAGGACTAGACGTGAACGAGATCGCCGCACCAGGTTTCTGTGCGGTAAGTTGGTTCCATGGCAGCCTAATAATAGCCTCAAGGCGACGTACATGTCTGAGGATTTTCGTCTGCTGCATCATATCTGCACGTTCAATGTTTATCCTAGGTCGACGAACCGCATTGAATGTACACGTCTTATGGTCGATTTCTTATTTCTGGTGGCCCAGGGAGAGAACGTATGTATGGCCACTTTCATCTTACGGCAGATAGTTCTCATAGCCAGGTCGAGGAGAACATCCGAATCCCTTCCCTTTGGCCGACTCATTTGCAAGATTGCGCTTAAGTTTGCCTATAGACTTGGACCCGAATTGCCGGTATCGATTCACACCATCGATGAGTCGACAATGGTTAAGATGAAGATTGGGTCGCAATATCGTGAAAATCAACTTGAAAGGGATAGTGGGGACGACTTTGATGAAGAGGAAGATCAAAGCGAAGGAGAACCTAGTGCAGAGGTTCAGGAAGAGACTCAGGAAGAAGCAGAAGAGGAGGCTCAGGATACTGATGAGAGCCCTCCTTCTTCTGCGCAGGCTACTATCCACGATCACATTGCTCGGATGGAGGAGAGCCAGACCGCTTTGCGAAGGGAAGTCCAAGAACTTCGAGCAGAGGTCGCGGATGCCAAGGCCGTTACGAAGAAGAAGTTTAGCAAGGTGACTCGCACCTTGAAGGCAATCCTGTGTTGCTTACAGGATAAGGGTGCTCCTCCTCCGTCGCCAGACTCCGACTAGCGACGCGATCTTTGATGTTGTTATGAGTAGTTAGCCATTTTCTGTTTTATGTGTGTAAAGCCTATTAGGGCTAGTGCTTTGCTTATGTTGCTGTTGCTTAATTGTCTTAATTTCCATGTCATTCTAGTCATGATGCTTGTAAGGATATATCCCTTGTATTGTGACAATTTTGATTAATTGAAATGCATGGAATGCCTTTGACTCTTTAGTGAATGATTGTGGTGTATTTGAGCAATTGAGACTGACAAGGTTGCGCCCTATTTTGAATATAGGGAATGCCACCTAAGACTACGAGGAGCGCGGTTCGGCTTTCATTGTTAGAGCAGATGGATCAGGCTCCCTCTCAGTCTGGCACTCGTCCGGACCCTGCTGTGGGCCCGATTCCTGAGACGGTTCGGTCGTCTCAGCCTGCTGTTGGTCCTACAGATGGACCACCGCCATTTACACCATCAGTTAGAGAGCCACAGCGCGCATCTACTTCCGCTCCTCATCCGCCACAGCCTGCTCCACCCCCTGATAGATTCGAGCAGATGATGGCTATGATGCTACAGCAGCAGCAGTTATTGACCACTATAGTTGGGACTTTAGCCCAGGGTGGGGGTGCGACTGCATCTACTCCGCCTGCACCACCTGCGCATCCAGCTGAGGATGCCTATACTTACGCCCAGGATGAGGGCATAGCACATCCTGCGCAGCCTGCTTTCCCTGCGGAGAATCCTGCCGACACACGGGGCCTTCTGGAGCGATTTCAGCGCTTGCGGCCTCCTACTTTCACGGGTTCTCACAGACCAGAGGAGGCTGAGTTTTGGCTCGACCGAGTGTCGAAGATTCTGCGCATGTTGCACTGTACTGAGGCAGAGCAGGTAGAGCTGGCTACCTTCCAGTTTGAGAGAGAGGCCAGTATGTGGTGGGATAGTATATTGCGGACTGTTACCGCAGATTTCGTATGGACATGGGCAGCATTCGAGTTTCGCTTCCATGAGAAGTATTATCCTCAGACCTACAGGCACGAGAGGGAGAATGAGTTTCTCCGTCTCAGGCAGGCAGCGATGACGGTTACCGAGTATGAGCATCGGTTCACAGAGTTGGGCAGGTACGTCCCGACGATTCTAGCTGATGAGCAGATGCGCATACGGCGCTTTTTGGAGGGCTTGCGACCGGATATTCGGTCGAAGATGTGCTGTATCAGTTTCCCCTCCTATGCGGAGTTGGTTCACATGTCCATGCGGGCAGAGCAGGACGTGGATCGACTTGCGCGATCACGAGGCCCGACTACTTCCAGGCCGCGACCGGAGTTGCTAGATAGGCCCTTCGCGGGTAAGAGGCCTCGCATTGATCCTCCTACCAGGACCACGGCGCCAGTAGGACCGTTTCGGCGCCCTGATTTATCATGCACATACTGTGGGAGGACGGGCCACCT
Source organism: Magnolia kwangsiensis (assembly GCA_037074715.1). Lineage (NCBI taxonomy): Eukaryota > Viridiplantae > Streptophyta > Magnoliopsida > Magnoliales > Magnoliaceae > Magnolia > Magnolia kwangsiensis. Next base: position 81,570,748 of record CM073578.1, read on the forward strand.
AGCGCAGAGTTGCTTTTCGAGGATGCGGGACAGTGGGTTCTCGCCGCCGCAGAAGATTGATCGTGTACGTCCATAGGCGATATCAGCACCGCCTATACGGTCAGCTCCTACGCATTCCTCTTTCAGACCCACAGTATCGCAGATTCGACAGCCCCCACGGCCCTTGACACAGCGGCCGAACCGGCCACAGCAGGCTCGAGTTCATGCACTGACCGCTGAGGCAGCTACGACGCCGACTTTCCAGCATTCAACCTTCGAGGTCACGGGCCATATCGGAGGTACTCCCGTTCTTGTCATGGTGGACACTGGTTCCACGATTTCTTTGATATCGCGTGCCGTAGTCAGACGTCTTGGGTTGCAGACTATCACTATGGATAGCGTGCGAGTCCTTGCAGCTCATGGAGATTATTCGGATGTCACCCAGATGTGTGAGGGTTATTTAGTTGATCTGGGAGGCAGGACGATGACTCTTGATCTGGTCGTCGATCCCTCGCTCGTATATCTCGACGTCATTCTTGGCATGGACTGGTTGACTGCAGCGAGAGCCGAGATTGACTGCGAGGCTCGTGTGGTGACGGTGTACGAGCCTGAGGGCACGCCTTTCACATTTTCAGTGCGGGTAAATCTTCCTTTCCGCATTCTTAGCTACGCCACTCTATTGCGCGACGCTGGTGCCCAGGTACTTGAGCAGACGCCAGTTGTTTCTGAGTTCGGGGATCTGTTCAGGAAGATCCCTGGTTTGCCGTCCCGACGTGAGATCGATTTCACTATCGATCTGGTTCCTGGTTCTACACCCGTCTCACTGCCGACGTATCGCATGGCACCATGTGAGATGGAGGAGCTGAGGACGCAGATTGATGGCGTGCTAGAGCTTGGCTTTATACGACCTAGCGTGTCTCCTTGGGGAGCACCGGTCTTGTTCGTGAAGAAGAAGGATGGTTCGCTGCGATTGTGTATTGATTATCGCAGGCTGAACCAGCTCACGGTGAAGAACAAGTACCCTTTGCCCAGGATCGATGACTTGTTTGATCAGTTGAGAGGAGCACAGTACTTCTCGAAGATTGATCTTCAGTCAGGATATCATCAGCTGCGCGTCAGAGATGAGGACGTGCAGAAGACAGCATTCAGGACCAGTTTTGGTCATTACGAGTTCCTTGTGATGTCGTTCGGTCTCACGAACGCACCGGCCGTGTTCATGGATCTGATGAACAGGGTATTGCGGCCTTTCCTCTATCGATTCGTCGTTGTCTTCATCGACGACATTTTGGTATACTCTAGGAGTCGAGAGGAGCATGAGGAGCACTTGCGTTTGGTCCTTGATACGCTCAGACAGCATCAGTTGTTCGCACAGTATAAGAAGTGCGACTTCTGGAAGCAGGAGGTGAAGTTTCTGGGACACGTGGTGTCCAAGGATGGCATGGCAGTTGACCTGTCTAAGGTAGCTGCGGTGCAGGACTGGGAGCAGCCTGGTTCTGTCACTGAGGTGAGGAGTTTCATGGGTCTCGCTGGCTACTATCGGCGCTTCATTCAGGATTTCTCGAAGATCGCGAGACCCTTATCTCAGTTGACACGGAAGGACGTGAAGTTCGCCTGGAATGATAAGGCGGAGTCAGCTTTTCAGGAGCTGAAGGACAGACTTACGTCTGCCCCTGTGCTAGTATTGCCAGAGCAAGGGGTTAAATACACTATATACACTGACGCGTCTAGCGTTGGTTTGGGTTGTGTCCTTATGCAGAGGGACAGGGTAATTTCGTATGCCTCGAGACAATTAAGGAAGCACGAGGAGAATTACCCTACACACGACCTGGAGTTGGCAGCCGTTATATTCGCACTGAGACTCTGGAGACATTACCTCTACGGAGAGGAGTTCGAGCTCTTTTGCGACCACAAGAGCCTCAAGTACATATTCACGCAGCGAGACTTGAATATGAGGCAGCGGCGATGGATGGAGACGCTGAAGGACTTCAAGTTTGAAGTCTCTTACCATCCTGGGAAGGCGAACCTTGTGGCTGATGCGTTGAGCCGCAAGAAGGCGATAGAGTTTGCGGCTCCGCTGATGGTTGCCGAGTGGGATATGGTTGAGTTTTTGCGAGACTTTGAGCAGAAACTCACCGTAGAGGAGCCATTTGAGTTCATCGCACACGTACAGGTGCGACCCAAGATCGATGACCGTGTCATCGAGGCGCAGAGGGACGAAGCGCATCTTACTGAGCTTCGAGAGCAGGCCAGTGATGATGCTGACGCCGACTGGCGAGTTGGTATGGATGGGGGCTTACGTTACCGTGGCCGCCTATGCGTTCCTGATGTCCCTGACTTGAGACGAGAGATTCTCGAGGCTGCGCATTCTACTAGACTCGCGATGCATCCAGGCAGCACGAAGATGTATCGTGACGTGAAGAGGACGTATTGGTGGGAAGGTATGAAGACCCACATTGCTGAGTTCGTGTCCCGTTGTCTCACTTGTCAGCAGGTGAAGGCAGAGCATCGCCGACCACCTAGACTTTTGCAGCCTATGCCGATTGCAGAGTGGAAGTGGGATTTCATTTCCATGGACTTCATTTCTGGGTTGCCGAAGACGAGGAAGGGGCATGATTCCATTTGGGTGATCGTCGACCGATTGACGAAGTCGGCGCACTTCCTACCGATCAGAGTTACGAACTCTGCAGACGAGCTGGCTAGATTGTATATCCGAGAGATTGTGCGTCTGCATGGAGTTCCGTTGGAGATCGTGTCGGACAGAGACACGCGGTTCACTTCTATTTTCTGGACTCGCATTCAGGAGGCTATGGGTGTGAAGTTGAAGTTCAGTACTGCCTTCCACCCACAGACGGACGGACAGACGGAGCGAGTGAACCAGATCCTGGAGGACATGTTGCGAGCTTGCGCATTGGACTTCAAGGACAGTTGGGATGACTGTCTTGCATATGCGAAGTTTGCGTACAACAATAGCTTCCAGGCGAGTATCGGCATGGCACCTTATGAGGCGCTGTATGGGCGACCTTGTCGCGCACCGCATTGCTGGTTAGAGGTCGGTGAGCGCAGCTTGATTGGCCCAGAGTTGGTGCAGGCGACGTCAGAGAAGATTGATATTATTCGACGTCGGCTTCTTACAGCGCAGAGCAGACAGAAGAGCTACCCCGATACGAGACGGAGACCACTAGAGTTCACAGTCGGGGATCATGTGTTTTTGCGAGTTTCCCCTATGAAGGGAGTCCTTCGGTTCGGGAAGAAGGGGAAGCTGGCACCGCGATTCATTGGTCCATTTCAGATCCTCGATCGTGTGGGAGCAGTAGCTTACCGATTGGCTTTACCCAAGCCCCTCGCGAGCGTCCACAACGTATTTCATGTTTCTATGCTGAAGAAGTACGTTGCTGATCCTTCTCATATCATCAGATGGGAGCAGATGCAGTTAGGAGAGGATGTTACTTATATCCTGCGACCGACATGCATCTTAGACCGGAAGGAGCAGGTACTGCGTAGCAAGGTGATTCCCCTTGTGAAGGTACTATGGACGCATCATACTGAGGAGGAGGCTACTTGGGAGACAGAAGCCGAGATCAGAAAGAACTACCCACAGCTTCTCGAGGAGTACGAAAAGGTACAAAATTTCGAGGACGAAATTATTTGTTAAGGGGGGTAGATTGTAACGCCCGTGAAAAATCCATACTTGGGCTCGAGTACCAACTCGACCCGAAATTGCGTAGAATTCATTCCTTTAGAAAATATGACTAGGTTAGCTAGTGCAACGTTAGAATAGCTGGGAAATGGTCCCTGATCACTTTAAATACGTTCTACAAGGGCCGAAGCGAGTGGAACCAAGGGTGCTATAATGCTCTAAAGCCTCGGATCAAACTCTAAGCCGGTTTGTTCTCGGGACCTCCTTGAAACTTTGTATTGGATCTAGACCGCGCGTCGTAAGTCAGATGCCTACCATCTTAGACCGTTATGACCACTTAGCTGGGCTTGGCAATCGTTTCGAATATCAAGTCCAACTGACGATCACAGGCTATTTCATTGAGCCCGGACCGAAGAGAGTGTGAATAGGGACATAGTTGGAATTTCAAATTCAAATCTGGCACACAAATTTGACGCATCAGTATTAAGCATTCTGACCGTCAGAATACAGCCAAATTACACCCTTGGATCAGGAAAAATTTCTATTACATATCACGAGACTTATAGGTCTGATCTTGGTGCGGTGACCGTCAAACTGAAACTGGGCCGCCACGTGCGATCTGGGAACCCTACCGGCCTAAAATATGGATGCGTGCTAGATCCAGTATACACGAGCTTAAGTCCGACCGCATTTGGCCAGGGGACCTCCAGAAATGCTCTTTTGGACCGAAACGGCCCCGATTTGGTTAGGCACCAAGTAAACATTGTTCCCAAGCCTATTTTGGGAATGTTTTAGGCTATAAAAGGGGTTGAAACCCTCACTCCTCTCTCCCATCCGAATTTGAGAGAAGCCCTAGCTTGGGAGAGAGAAAAAGAGTGAGAGATTGTGAGAGAGTGGGAGAGTTCTTCCTGCCACTTGTGCTACGTGTTGCACGTGCTTAAGCAACACTCCTCTACCGCTTTTCCGGCGATTCCACCGCAATCCTAGGTAAGTAAAAACCCTAAATAGTTGTTGATTTGAGTTTTCCTTGTTTCCATAGCGATGTAGCTTATGGATCTTATGTATTAGGCTCCTTACTCGCCGTAGACGAAGCATATACGCTCCGCTTCAATTCCCGAGTCTACAAGACACTAGGTGAGGATTTTAGACGCTTTGATTGACGGTTCCCAACGCTTTCAATGTCGTTTAATAGTAGATTCTTGACGGTATCGCCGTTTGACATGTACAAAATGCTCTCCGTTTCCCGTTTCGTAAGCTAACGAAGAATATGAGATTTAGGGCATTTTAGTCATTTGTAGGAAGTACTGTTTACATTCATATTTTGCTGATGTGATTGACATGGTTTGTTGTCGCATTAGGAAGTTAGGAATGCGTGCATAATTAGTTTGGCGAAGAGATTCGCCTAGTTGCACACTTTGGGTCGACATACTATATGTAGACTTAAGTGTGTAGTGTATGTGTTTGTATAAATGCTTGTATTAGTATGTATTGTATTAAATGATGTTATTTGATAGTTTGTGATTGATTTTTCAATTATTATGCTGACCTAAATGATTTTCTACATGTTGACAAAATGCATGATTTCATTACATGCATGGAATATATGTGCTTGAGGATTTGCTTAAGTTGAATATGCATGGGAAGTATGCCTTGAAGATTTGCTTAAGTTGAATGTTATAACATGTGCTAACATGCTCACATGATGTATTTCAATTCCAATACCTTGGTATATAATGTTAATGAAATTCCATAGATGTGTGGGACTTGACTTAGTCCAGGCAGTCGGTAACCGAGCGAATTCGTGGCTGACTGGTCATAGCCACGAACGACGCGTCGATGAATGTGATTCGTGTTGAGAGTTGGCGGCAGTGGTTAGGCCACGCGAAGTGTTTTACGCACTTCATGTCGTTCAATTCGAGATGCGATCGCGCTAGTCGAGCCCGTCAAGTAACCCGACTGGCCGATGCTTGTTCACCTTGTATGTATCATAACTGCTTGAACCTAGGGTACTGAACTTACCATTGTAAACCCTATTAACCGTGGTACCTTGATCCACGAAGACTCATGAGCCGGGCATGGTGGTATGGGACACCGTGGTCGAGCTGTCGGCCTACGCTGGGGCCACAAACCTCCCCGTAGTGACCAGTGAGCACCTTGACTCGTGAGCAGATTATGGTGGTATGGGACACTATATTCTAGCTGTCGGCCTACACTGATCAGGCGACGAGCCCTTTGTAGTGACCGCGAGCGTATTCTGAGTTCACGGGAGGCGACGACCCTTCCGTGCAGTAGAGTACAGTAGGCCTGTATTGATAAGGTGATGGGGGAGCGGTGCAACGAGTGCGAGCAACAGCCCTGGCAGCCCTTGCAGTGACCTACGAAATATACATCGTATGAGATTACTAGGAGTGACGACCCTAGACAGGATCCGTGTTGGGATTGATACAAGGGAAGTACCTTAGTTTCCCAATCCTGCTGTTTGAATGGACTAATAACAACTTGGTAATCATATCACCATAGCATTGCATGTGCCTGGAAGATGTGGAGCACTCTAGGGAGTGTGGCATGCCGCGGTCGTAAGATGTTGCCGTATGAGGGTGATCGTCGGTGAGGGCATACATCACGTCATATCATCTTGCATTAACAACAGTATTAGGATTTGTCTGATTTACTGCTTTACTATTATCGCGTGATTGAATTGTGAACATGCTAATCTTTGCTCTATGATTCCACTGAGTTGATCACTCATTCCCACGTTACGGGATGGTGTTTGCAACACCCACCAGACCCTGTTGTAGTTGCAGGTGACGACGAGATCCAGGAGGTGGAGCCGGAGATTGACGAGGACCAGGATGAGTTCTCGTATATGCAGTATCACGACGGCTTCCCGTAGGTGACCTGGATCGAGGGGGACTTCAGTGGGACTATTTTGAACTTATTCTTTTGTCTATTTACATGTATATGAGACTCAGAGATGTAGTCATACTTTGGAGACAGTTGAGATTACTTTGTTTTTCCATACAGTGATATATATATATTGTTTAGTCTTCCGCTTGCTTTTATCACTGGATCTGAAGTATGAATTGCAGTTTTGGTATACTTTTACTCATGTGAATGCTTTAAATCAGACAACATTGAATCATAACCATTTTTGTTGCATAAGTGACGGTCTGGAACTCGGGAGTTGAGTTTATACACGACCCCCGATTTTCAGGGTGTTACAGGTCGAAAGCAAATATCCTTGGGAGCTAAGCTCGATGAACTACGGGGCTAGATCGGTGACATATGGTAGGCTTATCATACACACGCTCCGACCTCAGTAGAAACAATACTGGAACAAACCGAGCTGTCATTTACCATCGATATCATGCATGCCCAACTCCCACCTAGGTTTCAAATGCCCCAGATCGCCTCATATTTCGAAACTACTGACCCAACCGAACACCTAGAATCGTTTAGGGTTTGGATGGAACTTCAAGGTGCATTAACCATTGTTATGTGCTGAGTGGTTTTCCTAACCCTAACAAGAGCATCTTAGAAGTGGTTCCGACAATTGAAGCCATAGTCGATCAACTCATTCTCATGACTCAGCATAGCATTCATCACCAACTTCGTTAGAGGAAAGGAGTGACTCAAGCCGACTACTCACCTCCTAACCATTATCCAAAAAGAGGATGAGCTGTTGAAAGACTATATCAAGCGCTTCAACCTGGAGGCAATGCAAGTAGAGGGGCACTCGAAAGAGATCACCTTAGCTGCCATGATGGGAGGCCTAAGGGAGGGGAGGTTCCTCTTCTCACTCGGTAAGAACCCACCGACAATATTGGTTGATCTCTTCGATCGAACTTAGAAATAATCCAATGCCAAGAAGCTTTTCAGCTTGTAAAAAGTTGCTTGGAACAAGGAAAACACGGCCAGGAAAAGTAACCTAAGGAGGAAAAAACCCTGACCAACAGCAACAAACAAAGAAAGGACGATAATTCAATTAGAGGTCAACGTCTGAGCAGACGACCCGACAGAAGGTTCAACTCCCACATGGCAGGTCCTTATGGAGGCCCAAGATAAGCGACTCCGCAAGTAACCGAATAAGATAAAATCCAATGCTAACAAGTGGGACAAGCAGAAGTACTTCCACTTCCACCACGACCACAGTCATTCAACCAGTGACTGCTTCGATTTAAAAGAGAAAATCAAGGCCATCATCTGTAATGAGCACTTGCGAGAATATGTCAACATGAGAGAAGAGCAAATAGACTATAAGAACTATAAGTGCTATAGTTTTATGCTCATTTGGTTGTCAAATTTTTTGGTGCTAAAACATCAACCTGTGTCTTGTGTAGCATGAGAATATATACATGTTCAAGACACTGCATCACAATGTTACAAGTTGAGAATGAAGCTCGACTTCAAGACATGCAAGGTTTACAAGGTCATGTACACTATTCACTACTATAAACTTCAATCAGAGTCTTTCAAAAGAGCTACAGCAAAAGACAAGTGCTACTCAAGACTCAAGTACAGTTCAAGAATGAGTACAAATCATGATGAAGTTCTCAAGTTCTAGGATCTCAAGTAGAAGCTACATCAAGAGAAGAGATCTCAAGCTTCATAATCTTTAAAGGTCATACATCATCTAAAGAAATGAAGTTTCAATGTTCATACTTCATGACCCAGGTATGAAAAAACCTTAGATTGACCTTAGGGTAGGTCATTTCAGATATATAATTCAATTATTATTTTTATTACTGTTGTAGTCTGTTCTAAGACTAGTCCTGGACTTTGTTCGACTAGTCCTAGCACTGGCTTGACCAGTCTAAGATATTGCAGGACCAGTCCTAAGTTTGTTTTAAAATTTTAAAATTTTTGGTTGTGCTACGACCAGTCCTGGAGACTATTCAACCAGTCGTATAAACAATGTCGACTCGTCCTATGACCAGTCTTAGATCTACGACTCAAAGTCCAACAACTAAATTTGGTGCCTCACGACCAGTCGTAGGGTCCGTACGACCGATTGTGGATAGCCTACGACTAGTCGTAGCCTGCCTTCGACTAGTCGTAGAACGGTTTTATCCGATTGTGCTCAAAATTTCAAAAATCAGTTTCTCCTACGACCAGTTGTAGTGTCCACAGGACCAGTCAAAGATGCAATTTCTATAGCTATAAATAGACGACTAATTTCAGAGATTGATAAATCAATTCAAGAAAAATTAAGGGACCACTCTGAGATAAGTTTGTATTTATTTTAAGCTACATTATGCACATTTAATATTTTCTTTTATTAGCTTTACAGATTTGATTTTGTTTCTACATTCCAATCTTAATTGAAAAGAGGAATTGCGATATTCCTTCTTCTTGGAATCAAAATCAAATAGAGCTAAGCCCAACTGGTTTAATTTAAAATCAATCTAGAACATAGAACCATTTTAAAGTGAGTATTGGACATTAAACTTCTACTTTGATTGGTTCTTCCAGGCTAATACAAAAGGAGAAATCCAAGTATTTTACTTTATTATAAATTCCATTCTTTTTGTTTTTTTTATAGATTAAGCCAGAAAAATCTCATTATGTTGGTTATCTGAGAGAGCCATAAAACTTAGAAGCAGGTTTTTTTTTTTTTTTATTGTGTAAGCCCATTAGAAAGACACAATTGTGAAGGTTTTAGGTGAACTTGAGAAACCTATTTTGATAGTGAACGCTAATATCCCCTGTGTGAGGATATTAGGAGTGGAGTAGCAAGTTGTGTGACTGTTGTTTAACAGTTGGTGAACACACAAGTGAACCACTATAACTCTTTGTGTTTTGTGGATGTGTGTTTTATTTTTCTATCTTTTATCATTCAGAATTGTGGGATGTATATGTGAATGTGAATGTTGTTTACATTTCAAGCATTGTGGGGAATGTTGTAATAATTTAGATTTATATTCTTGCAATTTATTTCAATTCCTTACTATTTATTTATTCCTCTTGAATTTGAGTTTTTGATACAAAGACCTTTCTAGAGATAAGGTTGTCCTACTATAAACCCTTGATTTTTAGTATAAGGTTGTCCTTAGAATAACATTTGTATCAACCTCTCAATACTTATTTATTGAGATTGTTTTTCATTTTAGCATTGTGAATTGATTTACTTTATTTGGTTATCTCATTTTAAAATTCCGCTGTTATTATTTTAAATTTGGCTTAGTCCTATTCACCAACCCCCTCCCCTCTAGTACTTATAGCTAGACCTTTTCAAGTGGTATCATATCCTAACAGCTTGTTTTAATTCTTTTTATTTGGATTTATTTCCTAAGCTAATCGATCTAACTTATATTTAAGATGTCAAATTTTGATAGCCTTTCAGTCACTAGGCCTCCACCTTTCGATGGCACCAATTATGCCTATTGGAAAGCCAGGATGAGGATTTTCATTAAATCTATAGATGAAAGTGTGTGGCTAGCCACAGTGAATGAATGGACCCCTCCTACCACTGAAGTAACTGGGATTGATGGTTCAAAATTAATAAGAATAACACCTTATTTCTCATGGAAAACACTTCAGAAAAGTGAGAGTAGTGCAAATGCTAAAGCACTAAATGCAATCACTTGCGCACTATCACCGGATGAATTCAAAAGAATTATATCCTGTGATTCTGCAAAGAAAGACTGGGATATTTTGGAAATGACACACGAGGGAACATCAATTGTCAAGAAATCTAAGATTTAAATCCTCACAACCAAATTTGAGGAAATATATGTGGAAGAAAATGAAATGTTCATGGACTTCTATATAAGATTAATTGACATTATAAACTCTATGTGGGGTCTTGGTGATAAAATCTGAGAAAGTAAAATTTGTGTAAAAATACTGCGCTCACTTCTTGAACGGTTTAACTCTAAGGTAATTGCGATCCAGAAACTTCGTGATACGGACAATATGAGGGTAGAGGAATTAGTTGGCTCTTTACAGACTTATGAGTTAAGTTTTAAAGCTTCAAAAGGTAAATCTATTACTTTTAAATCTTTTAAAAATAGTTTTATGGAAAAAGATAACAATTTTGATTTGGAAAACTCTGAAGATGATATGACCCTTTTAGTGAAAAAGTTTTACAAAATTTTCAAAAGTAAAAAGAGGGTTGATTTTCAAAAATCAAATGATAAGAAGAAATCTAAACCTAAATTTAGAAAATCATTAAGAGACAGTCAGTGTTACAACTACCATGAATATGGGCATTTAGCAAACAAGTGTCCTAAAAAGGACAAAACCAAAAAGAAGAGTATGTTAGCTACTTGGGATGAATCCTTTGATTCTGAAGCCTTTTTTAAATCAGAAGATTCTGAAACTGAGTCGGGCAGTGAAGTGAAAGCCCTTATGACTCTAACCAAATTTACATTTTTAGATAATGATTTAACAAGTAAAGAAAATCTGAACAGTGATTGTGAAAATGAAGATGATCTTCAAGATGCTTACAATGCCCTATATAAGGAAAGTTGTAAAATTGCTGTAAAACTTAAACTTTAAAAAGAAAAATTTTCAAATCTTAAAGAAAATTTTGAATCCCTTATTTTAGAAAAATCCCATATTTTAAATTGTTTTAAAAAGACTAAATAAGATTTAGAATTCAAAACCTCCTAGATTGAAAATTTAAAATCTGAAAATGAAAAACTTAAACTTGAAGTTTCTTCTCTTTTAAGTTTAAAGGATATATGAAAGTATGCCCAAGGAGATCCAAAGTTAGAAAAACTTTTATCTGGATGAAGGAAATGTCATGCCCCAAACCCGGACATCGGATTCACAGGAATCTCGATCTCCGAATCTAGTGCCGACAGCCTCTGTAGTGCCCCATTCTAGGCTCCTGAAAATCATATGTCAGATTTTGATCCTGGGATCCTACAAAGAGAATTTTTAGAATGATTTTTTTTATATATAATGGAGCATAACAACAAGCATAACCAAGTGACAAAATAATATCACCACATATCCACTATATCAAAAACTTTAAATACAATAGGAAAGGGAAATACAAGGTGATCAAAAACTCTAAAATAGCCAAATGTGCACTCCTACCTCAGCGCTGCTGCTGTCCAACGCTACCTGCACGCACGGTCGTGCATAAGCTTACAAAAGCTTAGAGGGTGGTTTAAGTATGTGCGCAAGGCAAACGCCAAGTGTACAATATAAGAGTAATGCAAAAGTATGCGGTAAGTCCATGAATAAAACCAACCATACCAATGTTATGTGATGTAAGGCATGAATGCTATCGGTTATACCAAGGTCATGCGATGCGAGACATGAATACCATCGGCCACACCGAAGTAATGCGAGACCTACATAGCCGAATGTCATATGCGAAATGCAATCTAAGAAAGTCGGTACTCATCAAGTACACATATCAGTACAGTTCCTCTCTGGATATCACCGGGGTCTAATACACTTCGCAGTGACTGTCACATCCCTAGCTATACAGTCAAGCAAGCGGAATAGACCTCATTATCCACCTGATCAGTAGTTTGCCAATACTTACCTGCTCGTCGATAGCGGACTCATTTACGAGCTGGTCAAACTCAGCATAGCTTATATCCCCCTCACTCAGGCGGATAAGGGCACACCCCCTCCCAACCGACCACGACAGGGTGGGAGACGCGACCTACTGGTATTCAGCACTCTGACGCTCGTAGATCCACTCAGTGTAGACGTTGGAGCAACTCATGGTACCAAAAAGGTTCTGGGACTTTCACCCAAGGACATCCTAAGTGCCCACAGTACTAGAACCAAGTATTTTCGGTATCCAATACGGTCATCCATGATGTACTTGTGGAGCCACAACCCTGATGTCACTAGGGCGTATAATGATCAAGTCACACATATGCGAGATGCATGAGACACACCGTACAATCATGCAATAACCTCGCGCGCACCGTGCGTTCATGTGGGTAACTCCTATCAATGAATCCCATAAATAATCTGCTCAATGGCATATGCTATGATTAGTCACTACTCACATCAAGCATGCATATGATGCGTATGTTATGAGGCATGGAATTATACTAAGCATGTTATAAAGTGATGGACTATCCTCACAATGATGATGGGCCTAGACGGTCTGTACGTAACAAGTATGGGCCTATTAATGGGCCCTAGGGAGAGTTATAATGCGGACATCTAATCGACATTACTCTTACAATGTGGACGTCCAACTAGCATTGTTCTCGAGGCTCGGCTCGCCATAAGTATCATTCAATAAGTCATGGTAGAATCACACATTGCAATGGACCTTAGGTACATCCCATTGAGCCTTAAATGCATCAAGTGGGCCGTATCTCATGGGCCTTATATTCATTAAGTGGGCCACATCAATGGGCCTTATATTCATCAAGTGGGCCACATCAATGGACCTTAGGTATATTGCAATGGGCCATCACCCATGGGCCTTGGAATGCATCACAATGGGCCTTCATAACATGGGCCTTACATTCATATCAAGATGGGCCTCAACAATGGCCTCATACCCATCAAGGTGGACTTAAAAAATGGGCCACAAATACACCAAGATGGGCCTAATCACATGGGCCTTTTGTATATTAGATGGGCCACACAAACGGGCCCCAAATACATCAATATGAGCCTCCTCATATGGCCTTATGAATCCCAAGGTGGGCCTTAAAAATGGCCACAAATACATACATACATACATATATATATATATATATACATATATATATATATATATATATATATATATATATATATATATATATATATATATATATGAGCCATGCCAAAGGATCAACCGATCCTCACTTCAAATAATAGTGGTGGGACCCACTTGAACCACGAATCTGACTTAGTCTTTAGCTCATGCCAAAAATGAGCTTTCAAAAATGGTTAAACGGTTTGGATGCTTCACATGCATCATAATGGGTCCCACCGTCCACACCACTGGACGGTGGTGAATAAAAACACATACATCAGTGGGGGTCCCACCATCCACACCACTGGATGGTGGTGCGTAAGGCACATACAGTACAGTGGGCTTCCACCGACATAAAACACATATATTGCTATGGGTCCCACATGGGGCCCACCATCATGTTTGTTTTCCATCCAATCCGTTGAGAAGGTCACACAGAACTGGACGAAAAGGAAAAACGAATATCAGATTGATTCAAAACTTCCGTGGGCCCAAAAAGGGTTTCAGTGGTAGAGTTCAATTACCGCTGTTTCTTGTGGTGTGGGCCACCTGAGATCTGGATCAAGCTGATTTTTGGAGGGGACCCACCTCAGGGGGTGGTCCACCTCATGGATGGTGTGGATACAAAATATACATCATGGTGGGGCCCACATGTGGGGTATTGGGCTCCCTGGCGTCCGCCCGCCCGCCCGCCAGCGCTGGTGCGGGCTGCATCCCTAACACAGCAACAACAATGCTGCTGTATATTTTATATTTTATATGTTTTTTCAAAATCGTGTATTATCCCAATTTTTCTGTGGTAGGACTTACATCATGTGAATCTGACCCACCTAATAGGTCCCATAATCCATACCCAATCCATCAAGCCCAATATGGGGTATGTTTTGTCGTGTAGAAAGATTCAAATGACTATAAATGCTGAAAATCATTATTTTGCTAAGGTATGGCCCACCAGAAAGTTGGATCAGCTTCATATTTTGGCTCAACGCCTAAAATAGTCTGAGGAAAGGGATGGATAGCGTGGATTGAATACATTCATCAAGGTGGGGCCTATATGAGTGACCCATCCCATGAGCTTAAAATCCAAGCTCATATTTGTCTTTTCACGCCCACGTCCAAAGAGTCTCTGGGCTTATTTTATTTTTTTCTTTTTGTTTATTTGGGTGTGCAACTGCCCTTAAGGTTGGCCCTGCTTATGTGGGCCACCACATGGTGGGGTGGTGTGGAATGTGTATACATGTAAAGTGGGCCCCACTTGTAGATGGTTTGGATACAATACATGCCTCATGGTGGGGTCCATCCGAGTGGGCCACATGGCCTTATCATATGAAAGAAAATGAAAAATAAAATTAAAAGAGAGGGAGAGAGAGAGAGAGAGTGGGACACACGTGTGATGGAGGGACCCCGACACTATGTGCCCTCCATTCTATGATCTACAACATAAATCAATTGGGTCTCATAACATGTGGGCCCATAAAAATTGAAATCCAATGATGGAAATCCCTTCTCCAAGAAAATCAACGGTCTAGATGACCCATATACAAGCTAGGAAGGTAAACATCATGATGGGGTTTATGGAGAATGGCCTCATTATGGAATGATATTGATGATCAAGATGGGCCATCGGCCACATCCTAGGGTTCAAAGTGAGATCCATACCATTGATCGGTAGGCCTCACTTGGCCATCTTAAAAACATGAAAAACTACGCTTTGGAAGCACCCACCACTTGATCTGCTCAGTCTGTTGGAAAGCCACTCTCCTTATGCTTCACTTTGATGGTGGAGATGAGAAATGGATGGCTAGGATGAGAGTTAAAGGGATGGAAAAGGTGGGCCACACAAGGTCATTTTTTTCTCTCTTGAAATGGGTTGGACGTGCACTCTCTTACTTGAGATTGTTGCTTGGAAAATGTGAAGGAAAAGAGAGAGGTGTGGTGGTTGTAAGAGAGATGTGAGTGATGCATGTGAGGTGAGTGATGGGTGAGGTGATGATTTGGTTGACTTTTGGGTTTGCTTAACTTGTGGAGAAAGGAAGCATGGGTGCTTTGTACTTGACATGAGAGGTGATTGATGTGATTGATTTGACATGTTGTAGAGATTCTCTTGGGATTGCTAACGTGCAGCGTTTTTCCTTAAACTGAATACGGGCCCACATCTCCTTGTATGGGTATCGGATCGGTGCGTGAGTTACGACGTTGGAACCACTGCGACGGTGTCGTCGCACCGATACAAGTCTCGGATTAAGCCGACTCAAATGTATAAGATATAACTTACGATCGTGTGCAACGTCGATTACAGGTCGCAGATTACTGAAATTCGACGGGAAGGATCACGGGAGTTGATGAAATAGTACGGTCCTACGATACGAGTCTTATAGCTCTCCCCACCTAATAAAAATTTCATCTTCGAAATTTACACTACCATCGCAGCTACGACATAACTCATAAGGGAATAGAAAACATAACATCATATATAATCGAGACATAATACATCATAAAATCAAACATCGAAAAGATGGGGATAATGCTCACGAATCTCCGCCTCGCGCTCCCAAGACGCATCATCCACCCTATGATGGCTCCACTACACCTTCACCAAGGGAATGACCTTGGTTCTAAGGACCTGCTCCTTCCGATCGAGGATACGAACTGGCTGCTCAATATAAGAAGCATCCTCATGAACCTCCAACGGTTGCCAACCAATAACAGGAACGATGTCTGACCTACACTTCCTCAACATAGAGACATGGAAAACGTTGTTGACGCCAGACAACTGAGGTGGCAAGGCAAGCCGATAGGCTACGACGCCAACGCGCCTAGTGATCTCAAAATGTCCTATGAATCTTGGGGCAAGCTTGCCCTTCGCTGCAAAATGAACCACACCCTTCATGGGTGAGACCTTGAGATACACATAGTCCTCAATGACAAACTCCAAGGGACAACGCCGACGATCAGCAGAACTCTTTTACCGGCTCTGAGTTGTGTGCATCCTCTGCCTGATGATATCGATGACCTCTGATGTCTGCTGTACAAGCTCGGGACCTAGGAGACACCGCTCTCCAACCTCGGTCTAACAACTTGGAGATCTGCACGGTCTGCCATATAATGCCTCAAAAGGAGCCATACCAATGGTCGCTTGATTGCTGTTATTATACGTGAACTCAGCCAATCACAGGTGCTCATCCTAGCTACCCGAGAAGTTAATTGCACAAACCCAAAACATATCCTCAAGGATCTGGTTGACCCTTTCCGTCTGCCCATCAGTCTGCGGATGATACACCGTGCTATCCTGCAAATCAGTGCCCATCACTCTCTGGAAGCTCATCCAAAACTGAGACGTGAACCTCGGATCTCGGTTTGAAACAATCGAGACAGGAATACCGTGCAATCTCACAATCTCGTCAATAAACATCTTGGAAAGCCGATCCGTATGCCAAGTCTCACGAATCGTAAGAAAATGTGCCAATTTTGTCAGACAGTCCACAACAACCCAGATGACGTCATGACCGTGCTGAGTCCTCGTCAAACACAAGACAAAATCGATATAAATGTGCTCCCACTTCCACATCGGGATGCTCAACGGCTGCATTAGACCAGGGGGTCTTTGATGGTCGGCCTTGACACGCTGGCAGGTGTCACACTCGGCCACAAAACTGGCTATCTGGCGTTTCATCCTTGCCCAAAAATACTGACACCTCATATCGCGATACATCTTCATTGAGCCAGGGTGGATAGAGAACCACGATCGATGTACCTCGGTCATAAGATCTCGACGTAACTTAAGAATATTCGGGACACATAATCGGCCATTAAAGCAAAAGTTCACCATCAGAACCGATCTGCCAATCCATCTGACTCTCAGATGCTGCCTCTGTTCGGTAATCCTGTAACGACTCGTCTGTCTGCTGAGCCTCGATCACCCTTGCAATAAGAGAGGGTTGAATCAACAGGCTCGATAGCTAAACAATAAATGATTACAGACCAAACTCGAAGTCGTACTCTGCTATATCCTCGAGCATCCTCCACTCCTGAATCATCATATGCGACACTAGGCCTCGTGGCTGACGGCTGAGGGCATCTGCCACCATGTTCGCATTTCCCAGGTGGTACTGAAGATCAAAATCGTAGTCCTTCAGGAGTTCCATCTAACGCCTCTACCTCATGTTCAGCTCGGACTAAGAGAACAGATACTTCAAGCTCTTGTGGTCAGAGAAGAGCTCGAATCTCACCCTATAAAGATAGTACGTCCACACTTTTAGTGTAAAGACAACCGCTGTCAGCTCCAGATCGTGCGTGGGGTAGTTTAGCTCATGGACCTTGAGTTGGCGAGATGCATAAGCCACCGGCTTCCCATGCTGCATCAAGACAACACCTAAGCCAACTCGTGAGACATCAGTAAATACAACAAATCCATCACTCCAAGAGGGGAGAGTGAGGACAGGAGCAGACGTGAGGCGGTCCTTCAACTCCATAAATGCCTGGTCGCTCCAAATGAACTCAGCACCCTTTCGGGTCAACCTGGTCAACGGGGCTGCAATACGAGAGAATCCCTTAATGAAACGTCGGTAGTAGCCCGCCAAACTAAGAAAACTGCGGATCTCGAATGCGTTCATAGGCTAGCCCCACTGACGTATGACATCAATCTTCGAGGGGTCCATTGCGACACCCTGTCTCGTCACTACATGACCAAGGAACTTCACCTCCTCCTACCAAAACTAGCATTTCTCTAGCTTTGCGTAAAGCTGGTGTGCATGGAGGGTTTGTAAGGTGGAGGGTCTGTAAGGTAATCTCCAGATGCCGCTCATGCTCCTCACAGGTTCTCGAATATATCAGAATGTCATTGATGAACACCACAACAAACTGGTCGAGAAACGGACGGAAGACCTCGTTCATCAACTGCATGAATACTACTGGCACATTGGTCAGTTCGAAGGACATGACCTGGAACTCAAAATGACCATAGCGCGTCCTAAAGGCTGTCTTCGGGATATCCTCATCTCGAAGTCGAACCTGATGATAATCGGACTGCAAGTCTATCTTCGAAAAGAACTGCACCTCCTGCATCTGATCAAACAAATCATCAAGCCTCAGAAGCGAGTACTTATTCTTAATCGTGACCTTGTTGAGGTCGTAGTAATCTATGCAAAGCCTCAACGAGCCATCCTTCTTCTTCACGAAGAGTATCGGTGCTCCCCACAGTGAACTGCTTGGTCGAATAAAGCCTAGCTCGCGCAACTCGTCCAACTGCTTCTGCAGTTCCCATAACTCCAATGGTGCCATACGGTATAGGGCCTTCGAGATAGGTGCGGTACCGGGTACGAGATCAATCTGGAACTCAGTGTGCCGATGAGGTGGTAATCCCAAAATCTCTTGGAACACATCAGGAAAACAACAAATAATAGGCAGCTGGTCGATACTCAATGTAGCTGACTCCTCAACGGCACACAATAACAGGTAAGAAAGCTGCTCTCCTCTGGGCTCTGCAATAAATTGAAACTCTGGTACGTCGGGTATACAGAACGTGACTATCCTCACGAAGCAGTCTAATATGGCGTTGTACTCGGTGAGCCAGTCTATGCCCAGAATGACATCAAAATCGGACATCGATAATACGAATAGGTCGGTAGGCAAGAAGATATCCCCAATCAGAACGGGGCAAGACGGGAAAATTTGGTCTAATACTGCAGTCTTTCCCAAGGACGTCGATACTGACAAACCCTCGCAGGCAGACTCTGTCGGCAAACCAGTCAATCGGTAAAAATCATTGGCGAAAAATGAATGCGATGCACCAGAATCAAATAATACATGTGCAATGCATGCAGAAACATGAAGAGTACCCTCGACGACCCCTCTTGATGACTGAGAGTCCTGCTGGGCAGCATAAAATATGCCTTGAGCCTGCTGGGGAGGTGCAGGTCCCCTCTAAGGTCTCTGCTACTGCAGTGGTCGCTGTGGGGGGGCCTAACTTGCTGCTGCTACTGCGGATGGGGACACTTGTGCCTAGGATGTCCTGTCTGACCGCATCCAAAGAAAGTACCTATAAACGGTCCAGAAGGTGGTGCTGGGGGTGCCCCTGGTGCTCGGAAGGTGGGCGATTCTGGCGTCGTTGCTGTAAATGACGCTGCTGGTGGGAACTACTAAAGGGTGCCTTCTTCTTCTGATCTCCCCTTTGATCACGGGCTCTCTGCACACCAGCCCAATCTGTCTCATATATCATGGCTCTCTCCACTATTTTCTTAAATATCGAAAGCATGTGTCCGATCACACGACTCCTGAGGACAGGATGTCACCCGTTCTCAAAATGGCGGGCCTTCCGCCCCTTATCATCAACAAGATACGTCGCGAACCTTGATAGGGCTACAGATGCCGACCAATACTGAGCCTCACCCTACAGAAGAAATACGACTAATGGGACTCGCTGCTGGGTAGTACATCTCATAGTGTCAAATATCTTCTCCACCTTGGAGCACCATATCTCTGCTGCAGTTGTGTCTGACTCACCCCGAAAATGAGGAGGATCGTGCTGTTGGAAGTCCTTAAGAAGGGAGCTCACATGCTCCTGCTCAGCCTCGAATGGTGTAACAGTAAGATGCTTGCTCTGCCCCTAAAGAATAGCAGTCATCGCCGGTAATATCTGTTGCAGTTGAGTAGCACTTACAGGTACGGTCGGATCCGCACTGGTCTCAAGTAAAGGAGTGACATCCCCAGGCTGGAAGGTAGGAATATCCAGTGGTGGAGTAGGAGTAGAAGGTTGTAAAGCAGGAATAGCAGGTGATGGAGCGAGATTCGCTCAGGTCGCTCTTCTCGCCATAATGTCCTACAGGAAGGAATAATGACCTATTAGCCTTGAGAATTCTCGAAGGCATAAACGTTAAGGGTCTATGTCAAAAAATCGCTAAGTCATTCAGACTCGGAACCTATTTATAGTAGATATGTGATGTGATCCTCAGGTATTCCCAAGTTATGCTCTGATACCAACTTCTGTCACACCCAAAACCTGAAAATAGGATTCACAAGAATCTCGATCACCGAATCTAGTGCCGACAGCCTCCGTAGTGCCCCATTCTCAGCTCCTGACAATCATATGCCAGATTTCGATCCTGAGATCTTATAAGGAGGATTTTCAGAATGATTTTTTTTTTGTAATGGAGCATAACCATAAGCATACTAAGTGACAAAAAAACATCACCACATATCCACTATATCAAAAACTTTAAGTAAAATAGGAAAGGAAAATACAAGGTGATCAAAAAATCTAAAATAGCCAGATGCGCACTCCTGCCTCAGTGCTACTATTGTCCAACGCTACTTGCACGCAACGGTCGTGCATAAGCTTATAAAAGCTTAGAGAGTGGTGCAAGTGTGTGCGCAAGGCAAACGCCAAGTATACAATATCAGAGTAATGTGGAAGTATGAGGTAAGTCCATGAATAAAACCAACCATACTAATGCTATGTGATGTAAGGCATGAATGCTATTGGCCATACCAAGGTCATGCGATGTGAGACATGAATACCATCGGCCACACCGATGCAATACGAGGCCTACATAGCCGAATGTCATATGCAAAATGCAATCTAAGAAAGTCGATACTCATCAAGTACACATATTAGTACAGTTCCTCTCTGGATATCACCGGGGTCTAATACACTTTGTAGTGCCTGCCACCTCCCTAGCTGCACAGTAAAGTAAGCGGAATAGACCTCATTATCTGCCTGACTAGTAGTCTGCCAATACCTACCCGGCACATCGATAGTGGACTCATTTACGAGCTGGTCAAACTCAACATAGCTTATAACCCCCTCACTCAGGCGGATAAGGCCACACCCCCTCCTAACAGACCACGACTAGTAGTCTGTCAATACCTACATGCTCGTATACCCACTCGGTCTAGATGTTGGAGCAACTCCTGGTACCAAAAAGATTCTGAAACTTTCACTCAAGGACATCCTAAGTGCCCACAGTGCTAGAATCAAGTATTTTCGGTATCCAATACGGTCATCTATGATGTACCTGTGGAGCCACGGCCCTGATGTCATTAGGGTGTATAATAATTAAGTCACACATATGCGAGATGCATGAGATAAACCGTACAATCATGCAACAATCTCGCGCGCACCATGCGCTCATGTGGGTAACTCTTATCAATGAATCCCATAAATAATCTGCTCAATGGCATATGCTATGATTAGTCACTACTCACATCAAGCATACATATGATGCGTATGGTATGAGGCATGGAATTATACTAGGCATGTTATAAAGTGATGGACTATCCTCACAACGACGATGGGCCTAGACGGTCTGCACGTAAGAAGTATGGGCCTATCAATGAGCCCTAGGGAGATTTATAATGCGGACATCTAACTGACATTACTCTTACAATGTGGACGTCAAACCAGCATTGTTCCCGAGGCTCGGCTCACCATAAGTATCATTCAATAAGTCATGGTAGAATCACACATTGTAATGGACCTTAGGTACATCCCATTGGGCCTTAAATACATCAAGTCGGCCGTATCTCATGGGCCTTATATTCATTAAGTGGGCCACATCAATGGGCCTTATATTCATCAAGTGGGCCAAATCAATGGGCCTTAGGTATATTGCAATGGGCCATCACCCATGGGCCTTGGAATGCATCACAATGGGCCTTCATAACATGGGCCTTACATTCATATTAAGATGGGCCTCAACTATGGCCTCATACCCATCAAGGTTGGCATAAAAAATGGGCCACAAATACACCAAGATGGGCCTAATCACATGGGCCTTTTGTATATCAGATGGGCCACACAAACGGGCTCCAAATACATCAATATGAGCCTCCTCATATGGCCTTATGAATGCCAAGGTGGGCCTTAAAAATGGCCACAAATACATACACACACACACACACACACACACACACACACACACACACACATATATATATATATATATATATATGAGCCATGTTAAAGGATCAACCGATCCTCACTTCAAATAATAGTGGTGGGACCCACTTGAACCATGGATCTGACTTATTCTTTAGCTCATGCCAAAAATGAGCTTTCAAAAATGGTTAAAGGGTTTGGATGCTTCACATGCATCATGATGGGTCCCACCGTTCACACCACAAGACAGTGGTGAATAAAAACACATACATCAGTGGGGGTCACACCGTCCACACCACTGGACGGTGGTGCGTAAGGCACATACAACATAGTGGGCTTCCACCGTCCGCCTGGACGATGGATATAAAACACATATATCCCCATGGGTCCCACGTGGGGCCCACCATCATGTTTGTTTTCCATCCAATCTGTTGAGAAGGTCATTCAGACCTGACCGAAAAGGAAAAAAAATATCAGATTGATTCAAAACTTTCGTGGGCCCAAAAAGGGTTTCAATGGTAGAGTTCAATCACCGCTGTTTCTTGTAGTGTGGGCTACCTGAGATCTGGATCAAGTTGATTTTTAGAGGGGACCCACCTCAGGGGGTGGTCCACCTCATGGATGGTGTGGATACAAAATAAACATCATGGTGGGACCCACATGTGGGGTCGTGGGCTCCCTGGCGTCCGTCTCCCCGCATGCCAGCACTGGCGCGGGCTGCGCCCTTGACACAGCAGCAACAATGCTGTTGTATATTTTGTTATTATTATTTTTTTTTGAAAATCGTGTATTATCACAGTTTTTCCATGGTAGGGCTCGTATCATGTGAATCCGACCCACCCAATAGGTCGCATAATCCATACCCAATCCATCAAGCCCAATATTGGGTATGTTTTGTTGTGTAGAAAGATTCAAATGACTATAAACTGTGAAAGTCATTGTTTTGCTAAGGTATGGCCCACCAGAAAGTTGGATCAGCTTCATATTTTGGCTCAATGCCTAAAATAGTCTGAGGAAAGGGATGGACAGCGTGGATTGAATACATTCATCAAGGTGGGGCCTATATGAGTGACCCACCCCATGAGCTTAAAATCCAAGATCATATTTGTGTTTTCACGCCCACATCCAGAGAGTCTCTGGACTTATTTTCTTTTTTTCTTTTTGTTTGTTTGGGTGTGCAACTGGCCTTAAGGTGGGCCCTGCTTATGTGGGCCACCACATGGTGGGGGTGGAATGTGTATACATGTAAAGTGGGCCCCACTTGTAGATGGTTTGGTTACAATACATGCGTCATGGTGGGGTCCATCCGAGTGGGCCACATGGCCTTATCATATGAAAGAAAATAAAAATAAAATTAAAAGAGAGGGAGAGAGAGAGAGAGAGAGAGAGAGAGAGAGAGAGAGAGAGAGAGAGAGAGAGTGGGACACACGTGTGATGGAGGGACCCCGACACTATGGGCCCTCCGTTCCATGATCTACAACATAAATCAAGTGGGTCCCATAACATGTGGGCCCATAAAAATTGAAATCCAATAGTGGAGATCCCTTCTCCATGAAAATCGACTGTCTCGATGACTCATATACAGGCTAGGAAGGTAAACATCATGATGGGGTCCATGGAGAATTGTAAGACCCGTATCCTAATCCGTACTGTTCCATCGCTTCTCGCGATCCTTCTCGTCAAATTCTGACAATCCGCGACCTGTAGTTGACGTTGCGCACGACCGTAAGTCGTATCCTATTCATTTGAGTCAGCTTAATCTAAGACTTGTATCATTGCGACCGCACCGTCGCCGCGGTTCCAACGCCGCAACTCACGCACGGATCCGATACCCAGACGATGAGATGCGGACCCGCGTTCAGTTCGAGCAAAAACACAGTGCGTTGTAAATCCCAAGAAAAACTCTAATATATGTCCCATCAATCCCATCAATCACCTCTCATGTCAAATACACACACCCATGCTTTCTTTCTCCACAAGTTAAGCAACCACCAAAAGTCAACCAAGCTCTCACCTCACCCATCACTCACATCACACATCACTCACCTCACCCTTTCACCCATTTCCCATCCCTCTTTCCTTACAACTCTCTCTCTCTCTTTCTCATTTCTCATTTTCAAAATCTCAAGGAAGAAAGCACTCCCACTTCCAAGCCTTCCCATGGAGATAAGTGCATGTGTGAGGCCCACTTCCTATCTCCAAATCCCATCATCCTAGCCATCCATTTCCCATCTCCACCATCAAAGTGAAGCATAAGGAGACCGGCATCTCAACGGACCAAGAAGATCAAGTGTGGGTGTTTCTTTAGACTACTTTTTATGTTTTTAAGATGGGCCAAGTGAGGCCAACCGATCAATGGTTTGGATCTCACTTGGGACACTAAGATGTGGCCATTGGCTCATCTTGATCATCAAGATCATTCCATGATGGAGCCATTCTCCATAGACCCCATCATGATGTTTACTTTCCTTGCATTAAAGAGGTCATCTAGACTGTCCATTTTTTTGGAGAAAGATCTCCACCGTTGATCTTCAAATTGGTGAGTCCACTTGTATTAGGGCCCACTCGATGTACAATAGAATGCAAGGGAGGGCCCATAGTGCCGGGGTCCCTCCATCACGCGTGTCCCACTCTATTTCTCTATCTCTCTCTCCCTCTCTATCATTTATTATTTATTTTGTTGTGTATGTGTGATGTAATGGCCGTATGGCCCACTTGGATGGACCCCACCACTAGGTATGTATTAACCCAAGCCATCTAAAAGTGGGGCCCATCTTATAAGCATTGTACTCACACCATCCATCATATGGTGGGCCACCTAAATAGGGCCCACCTTGAATGCACTGTGATGCCCAAAAACGTCCAGCGTCTGGACATTGTTGGGAGAAAATACAAATAGGAGCTTGGATTCTTAAGCTCATGGGGTGGGCCACCCATATAGGCCCCACCTTGATTTATGTATTCAATCCACGCCGTCCATCCCTTTCCTCATATTATTTTAGGCGTTGAGCCAAAATATGAAGCTGATCCAACTTTCTAGTGGGCCATGGTGTTGAAAATAGCATCAATACCATCGAAATCCTTCCAGATTTCTTTTTACACGATGAAAGAGGCCCGATATTGGACTCGTTGGATTCGTTGTGGGTTGTAGAATCCAATGGCAGGAGTGGATTCTTCAGACATGGGCCCCACACGAGAAAAATCCCAAAAAATGAGTTTAAAAAAAAAAAACATAAAACTACACAGCAGCAACTGCTGCTGTGTCAGATGTTGGCCGCGTCAGTGGCTGGCGGACGGTTGGGCAGGACCCACGGCTCCAGCCTGGGCACCACCATGGTGTATATATGTCATCTAACCCATTCATAAGGTGGGCCACGTTCTGAAGTGGGCCCCCTCCAAAGATCAACTCCATCCAAGACTCAGGCGGCCCACACCATAAGAAACAGTGGTGATTAAATTCTACCATTGAAATCCTTTTGGGGTCCACAGAAGTTTTTGATCAAGCTGAATTTTGTGTTTTCTCTGCACCCCGGGTCCCTGTGACTTTACCAACGGGTTGGATGGATTATAAACATTATGGTGGGCCCCACATAGGGAGCCCACAGTGATACATGTGTTATAAATGCGGACGGTAGACTCCACTGTGATGTATGTGCTACATCCAAACTGTCCACCGTTTAGACAGTGGGACCCATCATGATTTATGGGTTCTATCCACTTCCTCCACCAGATGTGTGTATATATATATATATATATATATATATATATATATATATATATATATATATATATATATATTATATTATATATAATATTGTATATATTTATTATATATGTATATATGTGTGATGGTGGGCCTCCATGTGGACCCACCCCACCCACTATGATGCATGTGCTACACCCATACTGTTCACCTATTTTGAGGGCTCATTTCATGACATGAACTAAAAAAAAAATGAGATAGATTTATGTTTCAAATGGGCCCACCTTGGTGTGTGCTTAGGGCCCACAATTTACTTAATTATGGCTATTCATTGAGGCCTACTTTGGTATATATCTAAAGCCTATGGGACTAAGCCCATTTGATACATAAAGGGCCCACGGGATTCAAGCCCATTTGATGTGCATGGGGCGCAAATGGAGTGACCCCTTTGACATATTTAAAGCTCATGTGTGTAGGCCCATTTGATGTATTTCAAGGCCCATGGATCGTAGACCATTGCAATGTACATAAGGCTCATTGGTGAGGCCCATTAATGTAACCCATTTGATAATTGTAAGGCCCATGTGATACGGCCCATTTGATGTATCTAAGGCCCATGGGTCGAGGCCCAACGAGATGACCTTAGGGTTCATTACAATGAGTGATCTCTCATGGTTCATGTAATGATATATATGGCGGGTCGTGCCTAAGGAACAATGTTGGTTTGACGTCCATATTGTATGTACAATGTTGGTTAAATGTCCGCATTGTAACTCCCCTTAGGGCCCATTGATAAGCCAATGCTCGTTGTTATCCATCACCTTATAACATGCTTAGTATAATCTCATGACTCATGCTCATACGCATCATATGTATGCTTGGTTTGAGTAGCGACTGATCATAGCGTATGCCATTTAGTAAACCATCTATGGGACCCGTTATGAGACGGAATGCCCCACATGTTCGCGCAGTACGCGCTGGATTTCTGCATGATTTGACGGCGTGATTCATGCATCTAGCATATGTGTGATTTGATCACTGCACGCCCTAGCGACATCAGGGCCGTGGCTCCACAGGTACATCGTGGATGGCCGTATCGGATACCGAAAATACTTGGTTCTAGCACTGTGGGCACTTAGGATGTCCTTGAGTGAAAGTCACAGAACCTTTTTGGTACCAGGAGATGCTCCAACTTCTAGACCGAGTGGATACACGAGCGCCCGAGTGCCGAATACCAGTAGGCCGCGTCTCCCACTGTGTCGTGGTCAGTTGGAAGGGGGTGTGCCCTTATCTGCCTGAGTGAGGGGGCTATAGGCTAGGCTGAGTTTGACCAGCTCACAAATGAGTCCGCTATCGACGAGCCGGGTAGGTATTGGCATACTACTGGTCAGGCGGATAGCGAGGTCTTTTCCGCTTGCTTGGCTGTGCAGCTAGGGAGGTGGCAGTCACTGCGAAGTGTATTAGACCCCGGTGATATCCAGAGAGGAACTGTACTGATATATGTACTTGATGAGTACCGACTTGCTTGGATTACATTTTACATATGACATTCGGCTATGTAGGCCTTGCATTGCATCGGTGTGGCCGATGACATTCATATCTCGAATCGCATGACCTTGGTATGGCCGATACCATTCATGCCTTGCATTACATAGCCTTGGTATGGTTGATTTTATTCATGGACTTACCGCATACTTTCGCATTGCCTGATATTGTACACTCGGCGTTTTCCTTGCGCACACACTTACACCACCCTCTAAGCTTTTGTAAACTTATGCACAATAGTTGCGTACAGGTAGCGTTGGACAGCAGCAGTGCTGAGACATGAGCGCGTATCAGGACCTTTTGGAGCTTTTTGATCAACTTGTATTTCTCTTTCCGCATTGTACTTAAAATTTTTGATATAGTGGATATGTGGTGATGTTATTTTGTGACTTGGTTATGCTTGTGGTTATGCTCCATTACAAAAAAAAAAATTCATTCTGAAAATCCTCCTTGTAGGATCCCAGGATCGGAATCTGACAGTTGATTGTCAAGAGCCGAGAATGGGGCACTACGGAGGCTGTTGGCACCGGATTCGGCAATCGGGATTCATGTGAATCCGATTTTCAGGTTTGGGGCGTGATAGAAGTTGGTATCAGAGCATAACTTGGGAATACCTGAGGATCACATCACATATCTACTATAAATAGGTTTCGAGTCTGAATGATTTAGCGATTTTCTGACATAGACCCTTAATGTATGTGCCTTCGAGAATTCTCAAGGCTGATAGGCCATTATTCCTTCCTGTAGGAGACATTATGGCTAGAAGAACGACTCGAGCGACTCCCGCACCACCACCCGCAGCTCCTGCTTTACCACTTTCTACTCCTGCTCCACCACCAGATAGTCCTGCTTTGAGCCTGAGGATGCAACTCATTTTCCTGAGACCGGTGCGGATCCGACCGTACCTGTGAGTGCTACTCAGCTGGAGCAAATGTTGCAGGCGATGACCGCCATTCTTCAGGGGCAGAGAAGGCATCCCATAGTGTCATCGACCGAGGCTGAGCAGGAGCGTGCGAGCGATCTTCTCAAGGATTTCCGACAGCACGATCCCCCATGTTTTCGGGGTGAGTCAGACCCTACTGCTGCAGAGATATGGTGCTCCGCGGTGGAGAAGATTTTCGACACCATGAGATGTACTACACAGCAGTGAGTTCCATTAGTTGTATTCCTTCTGCAGGACGAGGCTCAGTATTGGTGGGCATCTGTGGCCCGATCGGTAGCCGCCGATTTTGAGTGGACTTGGGAGGACTTTATAGACCGGTTTGATCGGAAGTTCTTTCCCGAGCATGTGCGAAGCAGCGCGCACTTGAGTTTGAGACGTTGGTCCAGGGGGACATGTCTGTGTCCCAGTACGAAGCACGTTTCGTCGCACTATCCAGATTTGTGACATATCTTGTTGATGATGAGGGGCGGAAGGCCCGCCGTTTTGAGAACGGTTTACGTCCTGCCCTCCGGAGCCGTGTGATCGGACACATGCTTCCGACATTTGAGCAGATAGTAGAGAGAGCCCTAATATATGAGACAGATTGGGCCAGTGTGCAGATAGCCCACGATCAGAGGGGAGATCAGAAGAGGAAGGCACCCTCTAGTAGTTCCCATCAGCAACATCGTTCACAGCAGCGGCGCACGACCCGCCCAGCATTCCGAGCACCAGCAGTACCCCCAACACCATCTTTGGGATCGTTTACAGGTACTTGCTTTGGGTGCGGTCGTACAGGGCATCGTAGGCACGAGTGTCCCCATCCGCAGCAGCAGCAGCAGCCGAGGGTACCGCATCCACCTCCATGACATCCACCACAGTAGCAGCGACTGTAGCACCAGCCCCCTATACCTCCCCCACAGCAGCAGAGGCAGCAGGTTAAGCTCCCACAGCGACCACAGCAGCAGCAGAGACCTCAAAGGGGACCTGCACCTTCCCAGCAGGCTCAGGGCAGATTCTATGCCGCCCAGTAGGACCCTCAGTCATCAGGGGGGGTCGTCGAGGGTACTCTTCCTATTTCTGCATGCATTGCATGTGTACTATTTGATTTTGGTGCATCGCATTCATTTGTCACCGATGATTTCTACCAATCGACCGGTTTGCCGTTGGAGTCTACCCATGAGGATTTGGTAGTATCGACGCCATTAGGGAAGACCGCAGTGTTGGGCCGATTTTGCGCGTCTTGTCCTATTTTGATTGGGGATATCTTCTTGCCTGCCGACCTATTTGTATTGCCGATGTCCGATTTTGATGTTATCCTGGGCATGGACTGGCTTGCCGAGTACTACGCCATATTAGACTGCTCTGCGAGGACAGTCACGTTCTGCATACCCGGCGTGCCAGAGTTTCAGTTTGTTGCCGAGCCTAGAGGAGGGAAGCTTTCTTGCCTGTTATCATGTGCCGTTGAGGAGCCAGCTGCTTTGAGTATCAACCAGCTGCTGGTTGTTTGTGGTTTTTCTGATGTGTTCCAGGAGATTCTGGGATTACCAACTCGTCGGCATACTGAGTTCCAGATTGATCTTGTGCTCGGTACCGCGCCTATTTCGAAGGCCCCGTATTATATGGTACCGTTGGAGTTACGGGAACTGCAGAAGCAGTTGGACGAGTTGCGAGAGCTAGGATTTATTCATCCGAGAAGTTCGCCATGGGGAGCGCCGGTACTCTTCGTAAAGAAGAAGGATGGCTCGTTGAGGCTTTGCATAGACTACCGCGAGCTCAACAAGGTCACGATCAAGAACAAGTACCCGCTTCCGAGGATCGATGACTTGTTTGATCAGCTGCAGGAGGCGCAGTTCTTTTCAAAGATAGACTTGCGGTCCGGTTATCATCAGGTTCGGGTTCGGGATGAGGATATCCCGAAGACAGCCTTTAGGACGCGATACGGTCATTTTGAGTTCCAGGTCATGTCCTTCGGGCTGACCAATGCGCCCGCAGTATTCATGCAGTTGATGAATGAGGTCTTCTGTTTGTATCTTGATCAGTTTGTCGTGGTGTTTATTGACGACATTCTGATATATTCGAGGACTCGTGAGGAGCATGAGCGGCATCTTGAGATTACATTGCAGACCTTTCGTGCACACCAGCTTTACCCAAAGCTGGAGAAGTGCGAGTTTTGGTAGGAGGAGGTAAAGTTCCTCGGCCATGTATTGACGAGGCAGGGTGTCGCTGTAGACCCCTCGAAGATTGATGCCGTGCGTCAGTGGGACCAGCCCATGAAGGCATCCGAGATCCGCAGTTTTCTTGGTTTGGCGGGCTACTACCGACGATTTATTGAGGGATTCTCTCGCATTGCAGCCCCGTTGACCAGGTTGACTCGGAAGGGTGCTGAGTTTGTTTGGAGCGACGCTTGTGAGCAGGCATTTATGGAGTTAAAGGACCACCTCACGTCCGCTCCTGTCCTCACTCTTCCCTCTGGGAGTGATGGATTTGTTGTATTTACTGATGCCTCACGAGTTGGCTTAAGTGCTGTCCTGATGCAGCACGGGAAGTCGGTGGCTTATGTGTCCCGACAGCTCAAGGTCCATGAGCTGAACTACCCTACGCACGATCTGGAGCTGGCAGCGGTTGTCTTTGCACTGAAAGTGTGGAGACACTATCTTTATGGGGTGAGATTCGAGCTCTTTTCTGATCATAAGAGCTTGAAATATTTGTTCTCTCAGTCCGAGCTGAATATGAGGCAGAGGCGTTGGATGGAACTCCTGAAGGATTATGATTTTGATCTTCAGTACCACCCGGGCAAGGCGAATGTGGTGGCGGATGCCCTCAGCCATCACCACGAGGCTTGGTGGCGCATATGATGATTCAAGAGTGGATGATGCTCGAGAATATAGCAGAGTACGACTTTGAGTTTGGTCAGCAGTCATCTATTGTTCAGCTATCGAGCTTGTCGATTCAACCCTCTCTTGTTGCAAGGGTGATCGAGGCTCAGCGGACAGACGAGTCGTTACAGGATTACCGAGCGGAGGCAGCATCTGAGAGTCAGACGGATTGACAGATTAGTTCTGACGGTGGACTTCACTTCAGAGGCCGATTATGTGTCCCGGATATTCATGATTTACGTCGAGATCTTATGACCGAGGCACATCGATCGCGTTTCTCTATCCACCCTGGCTCGACGAAGATGTATCGCGATATGAGACGCCAGTATTTTTAGTCAGGGATGAAGCGCCAGATAGCCAGTTTTGTGGCCGAATGTGACACTTGCCAGCGTGTCCAGGCCGATCATCAGAGACCCCCTGGCCTATTACAGCTGCTGAACGACCCGATGTGGAAGTGAGAGCATATATCTACCGATTTTATCTTGGGTTTGCCGAGGACTCAGCGTGGTCATGACGCCATCTGGGTTGTTGTGGATCGTCTGACGAAGTCGACTCATTTTCTTACGATTCGTGAGACTTGACATACACATCGGCTCGCCAGGATGTTTATTGATGAGATCGTGAGATTGCATGGTGTTTCTGTCTTGATTGTTTCAGACCGAGATTCGAGGTTCACGTCTCAGTTTTGGAGGAGCTTCCAGAGAGCGATGGGCACTGATTTGCAGCTCAGTACCGCGTATCATCTGCAAAATGATGGTCAGACCGAGAGGGTCAACCAGATCCTTGAGGATATGCTTCGGGCTTGCGCGATTGATTTCGCGGGTAGTTGGGACGAGTACCTGCGATTGGCTGAGTTCGCATACAACAACAACTATCAAGCGACCATTGGCATGACTCCTTTTGAGGCATTATATGACAGACCGTGCAGATCTCCGAGTTGTTGGATCGAGGTTAGAGAGCGACGTCTCCTAGGTCCTGAGCTTGTGCTGCAGACGTCAGAGGCTATCGACATCATCAGACAGAGGATGCGCACAGCTCAGAGCCGACAGAAGAGTTTTGCTAACCGTCGGCGTCGTCCCTTGGAGTTTGCCGTTGGGGACTATGTGTATCTCAAGGTCTCACTCATGAAGGGTGTAGTTCATTTTGGGACAAAGGGCAAGCTTGCCCCGAGATTCATAGGACCTTTTGAGATCACTGGGCGCATCGGCACTGTGGCCTACCGGCTTGCCTTGCCATCGCAGTTGTCTGGCGTCCACAATGTCTTCCATGTCTCTATATTGAGGAAGTCTGGGTCAGACGTCGTTCCTATTATTGATTGGCAGCCGTTGGAGGTTCGTGAGGACGCTTCTTATATTGAGTAGCCAGTTCGTATCCTCGATCGAAAGGAGCAGGTCCTCAGAACCAAGGTCATTCCCTTGGTGAAGGTGTAGTGGGGCCACCATAGTGTGGATGAGGTGTCTTGGGAGCGCGAGGCAGAGATCCGCGAGCGTTATCCCCATCTTTTCGATGATTGATTATATGATGTATTATGGTGCTTGATCATATATGATGTTATGTTCCCTATTTCCTCTTTGAGTTATGGTTAGTTGCGATGGTAGTGTAAATTTTGATGATGAAATTTTAATTAGGTGGGGAGAGCTATAAGACCTATATCCTAATCCGTACTGTTCCATCGCTTCTCGCGATCCTTCTCATCAAATTCCGGCAATCCGCGACCTGTAGTTGACGTTGCGTACGACCGTAAGTCGTATCCTATTCATTTGAGTCGTCTTAATCTAAGACTTGTATCATTGCAACCGCACTGTCGCCGCGGTTCCAACGCCGCAACTCACGCACCGATCTGATACCCAGACGATGAGATGTGGACCCGCATTCAGTTCCAGTAAAAACACCGCGCGTTGCAAATCCCAAAGGAATCTCTACAATATGTCCCATCAATCCCATCAATCACCTCTCATGTCAAGTACACACACCCATGCTTTCTTTCTCCATAAGTTAAGTAACCACCAAAATTCAACCAAGCTCTCACCTCACCCATCACTCACATCACACATCACTCACCTCACCCTTTCACCCATCACCCATCCCTCTTTCCTTACAACTCTCTCTCTCTCTTTCTCATTTCTCATTTTCAAAATCTCAAGCAAGAAAGCACTCCCACGTCCAAGCCTTCCCATGGAGAGAAGTGCATGTGTGAGGCCCACTTCTCATCTCCAAATCCCATCATCTTAGCCATCCATTTCCCATCTCCACCATCAAAGTGAAGCGGAAGGAGACCAGCATCTCAACGGACCAAGAAGATCAAGTGTGGGTGTTTCTTTAGACTACTTTTTATGTTTTTAAGATGGGCCAAGTGAGGCCAACCGATCAATGGTTTGGATCTCACTTGGGACCCTAAGATGGGGCCAATGGCTCATCTTGATCATCAAGATCATTCCATGATGGGGCCATTCTCCATGGACCCCATCATGATGTTTACTTTCCTTGCATTAAAGAGGTCATCTAGACTGTCCATTTTTTTTGGAGAAAGATCTCCACCGTTGATCTTCGAATTGGTGAGTCCACTTGTATTAGGGCCCACTCGATGTACAATAGAATGCAAGGGAGGGCCCATAGTGCCGGGGTCCCTCCATCACGCGTGTCCCACTCTATTGCTCTATCTCTCTCTCCCTCTCTATCATTTATTATTTATTTTGTTGTGTATGTGTGATGTAATGGCCGTATGGCCCACTTGGATGGACCCCACCACTACGTATGTATTGACCCAAGCCATCTAAAAGTGGGGCCCATCTTATAAGCATTGTACTCACACCATCCATCATATGGTGGGCCACCTAAATAGGGCCCACCTTGAATGCACTGTGATGCCCAAAAACGTCCAGCGTCTGGACATTGTTGGGAGAAAATACAAATAGGAGCTTGGATTCTTAAGCTCATGAGGTGGGCCACCCATATAGTCCCCACCTTGATGTATGTATTCAATCCACGCCGTCCATCCCTTTCCTCATATTATTTTAGGCGTTGAGCCAAAATATGAAGCTGATCCAACTTTCTAGTGGGCCATGGTGTTGAAAATAACATCAATACCATTGAAATCCTTCCAGATTTCTTTTTACACGATGAAAGAGGCCCGATATTGGACTCGTTGGATTCGTTGTGGGTTGTAGAATCCAATGGTAGGAGTGGATTCTTCAGACATGGGCCCCACACGAGAAAAACCCCAGAAAACGGGTTTTCAAAAAAAAAAAAACATAAAACTACGCAGCAGCAACTGCTGCTGTGTCAGATGCTGGCCGCGTCAGCGACTGACGGACGGTTGGGCAGGACCCACGGCTCCAGCCGTGGGTGCCACCATGGTGTATATATGTCATCTAACCCATTCATAAGGTGGGCCACGTTCTGAAGTGGGCCCCCTCCGAAGATCAACTCCATCCAAGACTCAGGCGGCCCACACCACAAGAAATAGTGGTGATTAAATTCTACCATTGAAATCCTTTTGGGGTCCACAGAAGTTTTTGATCAAGCCAAAATTTGTGTTTTCTCTGCACCCCGGGTCCCTGTGACCTTTACCAATGGGTTGGATGGATTATAAACATTATGGTGGGCCCCATATAGGGAGCCCACAGTGATACATGTGTTATAAATGAGACGGACGGTGGACTCCACTGTGATGTATGTGCTACATCCACACTGTCCACCGTTTAGACAGTGAGACCCATCATGATTTATGGGTTCTATCCACTCCCTCCACCGGATGTATATATATATATATATATATATATATATATATATATATATATATTACATTATATATAATATTGTATATATTTATTATATATGTATATATGTGTGATGGTGGGCCTCCATGTGGACCCACCCCTCCCCCCCCCCCCCCACTATGATGCATATGCTACACCCATACTGTTCACCTATTTTGAGGGCTCATTTCATGACATGAGCTAAAAAAAAAAAGAGGTAGATCTATGTTTCAAATGGGCCCACCTTGGTGTGTGCTTAGGGCCCACAATTTACTTAATTATGACCATTCATTGAGGCCTACTTTGGTATATATCTAAAGCCTATGGGACTAAGCCCATTTGATACATAAAGGGCCCACGGGATTCAAGCCCATTTGATGTGCATGGGGCGCAAATGGAGTGGCCCCTTTGACATATTTAAAGCTCATGTGTGTAGGCCCATTTGATGTATTTCAAGGCCCATGGATCGTAGACCATTGCAATGTACATAAGGCTCATTGGTGAGGCCCATTAATGTAACCCATTTGATAATTGTAAGGCCCATGTGATACGGCCCATTTGATGTATCTAAGGCCCATGGGTCGAGGTCCAACGAGATGACCTTAGGGTCCATTGCAATGAGTGATCTCTCATAGTTCATGTAATGATATATATGGCGGGTCGTGCCTAAGGAACAATGTTGGTTTGACGTCCATATTGTATGTACAATGTTGGTTAAATGTCCGCATTGTAACTCTCCTTAGGGCCCATTGATAAGCCAATGCTCGTTGTTATCCATCACCTTATAACATGCTTAGTATAATCTCATGACTCATGCTCATACGCATCATATGTATGCTTGGTTTGAGTAGCGACTGATCATAGAGTATGCTATTTAGTAGACCATCTATGGGACCCGTTACGAGACGGAATGCCCCACATGTTCGCGTAGTACGCGCTGGATTTTTGTATGATTTGACGGCGTGATTCAAGCATCTCGCATATGTGTGATTTGATCACTGCACGCCCTAGCGACATCAGGGCCATGGCTCCACAGGTACATCGTGGATGGCCGTATCGGATACCGAAAATACTTGGTTCTAGCACTATGGGCACTTAGGATGTCCTTGGGTGAAATTCGCAGAACCTTTTTGGTACCAGGATATGCTCCAACGTCTAGACCGAGTGGATACACGAGTGCCCGAGTGCCGAATACCAGTAGGTCGCGTCTCCCACTGTGTCGTGGTCGGTTGGAAGGAGGTGTGCCCTTATCTGCCTGAGTGAGGGGGCTATAGGCTAGGCTGAGTTTTACCAGCTCGCAAATGAGTCTGCTATCGACGAGCTGGGTAGGTATTGGCATACTACTGGTCAGGCGGATAGTGAGGTCTTTTCCGCTTGCTTAACCGTGCAGCTAGGGAGGTGGCAGTCACTGCGAAGTGTATTAGACCCTAGTGATATCCAGAGAGGAATTGTACTGATATATGTACTTGATGAGTACCGACTTGCTTGGATTGCATTTTGCATATGACATTCGGCTATATAGGCCTTGCATTGCATCAGTGTGGCCGATGACATTCATATCTCGCATCGCATGACCTTGGTATGGCCGATAGCATTCATGCCTTGCATTACATAGCCTTGGTATGGTTGATTTT
Organism: Magnolia kwangsiensis; assembly: GCA_037074715.1. Lineage (NCBI taxonomy): Eukaryota > Viridiplantae > Streptophyta > Magnoliopsida > Magnoliales > Magnoliaceae > Magnolia > Magnolia kwangsiensis. The sequence goes on from CM073578.1 coordinate 81,607,347, forward strand.
ATTCATTGACTTACCGCATACTTCCGCATTGCTTGATATTGTACACTCGGCGTTTGCCTTGTGCACACACTTACACCACCCTCTAAGCTTTTGTAAGCTTATGCACGATAGTTGCGTGCAGGTAGCGTTGGACAGTAGCAGTGATGAGACAGGAGCGCGTATCAGGATCTTTTGGAGCTTTTTGATCACCTTGTATTTCTCTTTCCGCATTGTACTTAAAATTTTTGATATAGTGGATATGTGGTGATGTTGTTTTGTGACTTGGTTATGCTTGCGGTTATGCTCCATTACAAAAAAAATTCATTCTGAAAATCCTCCTTGTAGGATCCCAGGATTGAAATCTGACATTTGATTGTCAGGAGCCGAGAATGGGGCGCTACGGAGGCTGTCGGCACCGGATTCGGCAATCGGGATTCATGTGAATCCAATTTTTGGGTTTGGGGTGTGATAAGAATGGCCCCATCATGGAATGATATTGATGATCAAGATGGGCCATCGGCCACATCCTAGGGTCCAAAGTGAGATCCATACCATTGATCGGTAGGCCTCACTTGGCCCATTTTAAAAATATGAAAAATTAGGCTATGGAAGCACCCACCACTTGATCTTCTCGGTCCGTTGGAAAGCCACTCTCCTTATGCTTCACTTTGATGGTGGAGATGAGAAATGAATGGCTAGGATGAGAGTTAATGTAACACCCCAGATTTTTGCCAACCTGGGGTTAGACGTCCTTAGGCAATGGGTCAACCATAACACCTTGGTAACCTCTCAGAACCCAATTTCAAAGCCAAAGAAATCACTTAGGATTAATTCCTTTAGAAATTAAGCATAAGTTAGCTAGCGCTACGCTAGAGTAGCTGTGAAATTGTCCCTGATTGCTTTAAATACGTTCTGCAAGACGCAAAACCTGTAGAACCAAGGACGCTACAATACCCTAAAATCCAGGATCAAACTCTAAACCGGTTTATTCTCTAGAACCCTTTGAAACTTTGTATTGGATCTAGACCGCGCATCGGAAGTCCGATGTCTACCATCTTAGACCGTTATGACCGATTAGCTGGACTTGACAATCGTTTTGAAAATCAAGCTCAACCGACGTTCAGAGGCTATTTCATTGAGCCTGGAGTGAAGAGAGTGAGAAATGGGTTAGATTTGAAAATTTTAATCCAAATCTGGCACGTGACTTGGCGCGTTATTATTAAGCATTCTGACTGTCAGAATTCAGTCAAATTTCACCCTCGGATCAGGAAAAATTTCTCTTTCATATCATGAGACTTGTAGACCTGATTTAGGTACGATGACCGCTGAACTGAAACTGGACCGCCACGTGCGATCTGCGAACACTACCGGACTGAAAACTTGATGTGAGCAGGATCCAGTATCCATGAGCTTAAGTCCGACCGCATTCGGCCAGGGGACCCCCAGAAATGCTCCGTTGAGACAGAACAGTCCGTATTTGTACATAAAATAAGTATACTTTGTTCCCAAGTCTATTTAGGTTATGTTTTAGCCTATATAAGGGCTTAAAACCCTCTCACAACCCTCCCATCTGAATTTTCTTGAAACCCTAGGAAAAGAGAGAGAGAGAAAGTGAGAGATTTTGAGAGAGTAGTGGGAGAGATTCTCCTGCCACTTGCTGCAGCTTTTGCACGTGCCAAAGCACCGCACTCCAATCACTTTCCAGGCGATTCCAACGCACTCCTAGGTAAGAAAAACCCTAACTACTTGCTGATTTGAGATTATGTCTATTCAAATAGCAAAGTAGCTTATTCATCTTGTGCATTAGGTCGCCGCTACGCTGTTGACGAAGCGTGCTCGTTCTATTTGAATCGATACACTTCTACGACAAAAGGTGAGGATTTTAGACGCTTTGATTAACTGATTTCAAAGCTTTCAATGTCGTTTAAGAGTAGATTATCGACGGAAATGCCGTTTGACATGTACAACATGCTGTCCATTTTTTGTTTCGTAAACGTACGGTAAATATGAGATTTAGGGTATTTTAGGCATTTATAGAAAATACAGTATAAGTCCGTATTTTGCTAAAATGATTGCCATGGCTATTTGTCATATTATGATATTAGAAATGCGTGTATGATCTGTTTGGCGAAGAGATTTGCCCTAACGCACATATTGGCCGACATACGTTATGTAGACTAAAGTGCATAGACTAAGTGTTTGTATGAATGTTTGTATTAGTAGGTATTGAGTAAATGGTGTTGTGAATTAGTTTTGAGATTGAATTCTCAATTAATATGCTGATGTATATGGTTTCCACCATGTTGGCTATATGAATTGATTTCATTATATTTATGGAATGCATGAGTTGGTTGATTTGTTTACGTAGTATGTTATAACCTGTGTCAACATGCTTGTATTGTTTATATTCATTTCTGTTACCCTCATATGCTTAATGATGTTGATACACAAATGCTTGGGGCTATGACCTAGTCCAGGCAGTCGGTAATGGATTGAATTCGTGGTTGGTTTCTATGTACCACGAAAGACGCGTCGATGAACGCGAGTCGTGTTTTGGGTTGGCGACAGTGGTTAGGCCACATGAAGTGTTTCATGCACTTCATGTTATTCAGCTTGAGATGCGCTCGTACTAGTCGAGCCTGTCAAGTAACCCGACTGGCCATTGTATGTTCACCATGTATGAGTCATAACTGCTTGAACCTAGGGTACTGAACTTACCATTGAAAACCCTGTCAACTATGGTACCTTAATCCATAAAGACTCATGAGCTGGGCATGGTAGTATGGGACACCGTGGTCGAGCTGTCGGCCTACGCTGGGGCCACAAACCTCCCCGTAGTGACCAGTGAGCAACCTACTCTGAGCAGATTATGGTGGTATGAGACACTATATTCTTACTGTCGGCCTACACTGATCAGGTGACGAGCCCTTTGTAGTGACCTTGAGTTTATCCTGACACCGCATGGGGAAAACGAGTCCTGATGCAGTCTTAAGGATAATTAGGCCTGTATTGATAAGGTGATGGGGGAGAGGTGCACCGAGTGCGAGCAACAGCCCTGACAGCCCTTGCAGCGACCTATAAATATAACATCGTATGAGATTACTAGGAGTGACGACCCTAGACAGGATCTGTGTTGGGATTGATATAAGCAAGGTACCCTAGTTTCCCAATCCTGCTGTATGAAAAGAACTAATAAAAATCTAGTAATCATATCCACATCACATTGCATGTACTTGGAAGATGTGGAGCACTGAGAGGAACGTAAGCATGCCGCGGGCGTAAGATGGTGCCGTATGAGGGAGAATGTCGGTGAGGGCATCCATCATGTCACCTCATGCTTACATTAACAACAATATCTAGAAATGTTTGATTGTTTGCTTTACTATTAACGCGTGATTGATTTGATAACATGCTAATCTTTGCTATATGATTCCACTGAGTTAATTACTCACTCCCACGTTACGGGACGGTGTTCCGGACACTCACCAGACCCTTTTATAATTACAGATGATGGCGCGGCCTGCGAGGCAAAGTCAGACTTGATGATGATGAGGAGGATCCCTCCTTTATGCATGTTCTGATCGACGGGATTACAGGGAGGTTGATTAGATGCCATGACACTTGTCATTTTATATTTTTGGAGCACTCACGTATATTCTTTTCTTTCCATTTTTGGAGTATACATGTATTTAATTAACCTGGTAACATGTTCACACTCTGGAGACTTATAATCAATTATATATTTTATGTATTTATCAGTCTTCCACTTGCTAATTTAACTGTCTCTGGATATGACATGCTGTTTTGGCTTAGTCTCAATATTATTTAATGTCATTCTGCAGACAACATGCATTTATCATTATCTATGTTGCATAAGTGACGTTCTGAAACTCGGGAGTTGGGTTTCTACCCGACCCCCGATTTTCGGGATGTTATAGTTAAAGGGATGGGAAAGGTGGGCCACACAAGGTCATTTTTTTCTCTCTTGAAATGGGTTGGACGTGCACTCTCTTACTTGGGATTGTTGCTTGGAAAATGTGAAGGAAAAGAGAGAGGTGTGGTGGTTGTAAGAGAGATGTGAGTGATGGGTGAGGTAATGGTTTGGTTAACTTTTGGGTTTGCTTAACTTGTGGAGAAAGGAAGCATGGGTGCTTTGTACTTGACATGAGAGGTGATTGATGAGATTGATTTGACATGTTGTAGAGATTCTCTTGGGATTGCCAACGCACGGTGTTTTTCCTCGAACTGAATGCGGGCCCACATCTTCTTGTCTGGGTATTGGATCGGTGCGTGAGTTACGGTGTTGGAACCGCGGCGACGGTGCGGTCGAAATGATACAAGTCTCGGATTGAGTTGACTCAAATGTATAGGATACGACTTACAGTCGTGCGCAACGTCGATTATAGGTCGCAGATTGTCAAAATTCGACGGGAAGGACCGTGGGAGTCGACAGAACAATACGGTCTAGGATACGAGTCTTACAGGAAATGTGGCGATCGATCCGGTTTGGGCTACGATAAAAATGTTCCTCCTAAATAGAAGAATATGCCTCCTAAGTTTGTAAAAGGAGAGACTTTAAACTTAAAAGGGAAAAGTATAAATCAAAATTTTTTTAAAAATACTAAAACTTTTCTAAAACCTAAAAATAACTATATCAACTATAAAAATTAGAACCAAAACCCTTTAGCCAAAAAAATAGTTAATTTGCTTAAGGAGCTTTTAAAATCTAACTCAGTAGGTCACTCTTACAACAACTACAAACAAAAGAAGGCCAAGTATACTCCTAAACACAAAACAGTTATGAAATGGGTTCGTAAGGTTACCTGCTTGGTTGCCCACACCATTTTCAAAGTTACAAGCCATTCAAAGTGGTACCTAGAAAGTGGATGCTCAAGTTATATGACTGGTGATAAAGGTCTATTCATTGATCTTAAGGACATGACTGATGGTTCAATTACATTTGGTGATGGCAGCAACTGTAAGATTATTGGCTAAGGTACGGTTCAACTCTATAACCTCCCTTTGTTTAAAAATATTTTATACGTTAAAGGTTTAAAATATAAGCTTTTATACGTTGAAGGTTTAAAACATAATCTGTTAAGCATATCTCAAATATGCGATAACAATCACAACGTAAAATTTTCTAACTAAGGTTGTGAAATTTTAAATAATAAGGTTCAGTAATCTTAACTGGTCGCAGAACTTCTGAAAACTGCTATATAGTTAGTGAATCCAGTTCATCTAGTCAAAAATGTTACATGGTCCATACCAATGAGACAGACTTATGGCATAAACACCTTGGACATGTACACTACCGTAATCTATATAGATTGAGTAAAAGAGAACTAATCAGAGGTCTACCTAAATTACAAAAAGTAGACAAAATATGTGGTGAATGCTAGATTGACAAGCAATTAAGGAGCTCTCACAAGAAAGTGAATTCCAACACCACATCTAGACCACTCGAACTTCTCCATATGGATCATATAGGACCTACCAGGATGGAGAGTCGAGGTGGTAAAAAATACATTTTGGTAATTGTGGATGATTTTACCAGATTCACTTGGGTATCTTTCTTAAGGGATAAATCAGAAACCCTTGATGAAATAAAAAGAGTTCTCAAATGGATCCAAACGGTAAAAGGTTCTCAAGTCAGTAAGATCTATAGTGATCATGGATCTAAATTTGAGAATAGCAGTTTTGAGAAATTTTATAGCGATCAGGGGATATTACATGAATTCTTTGCACCTAAAACTCTACAACAAAATGGAATTATAGAAAGGAAAAATAAAGTGCTTCAAGAAATGGCTAATGTAATGTTGAATAGTATGAAGCTATCTAAAAATCTTTAGGCTGAAGCTGTTAATACTTCATGCTATATAATCAACCGGGTTTATACGAGAAAATTTAGTAATAAAATTGCTTATGAAATGTGGTTCAATAAGAAGCTTATTGTCAAATACTTTCAAGTTTTTGGCAACAAGTGTTATATTTTACGTGACCGAGAAAATCTAGAAAAGTTTGATACTAAAAGTGATGAAGGAATCTTTTTAGGATATTTTTTAAATAGTCGCGCATTTCATATACTGAACAAAAGGACTGGTGTTATTCAAGAATCTATAAATGTGGTCATAGACGATCACTTGAATACACCTGCCCCAAGTTCAGATATTAATGAAGTTCTTTTATTTGACAAACCAAATACTTTATCAAATCAAACTAATTTTGAATTGAGGACTATTAAAGATCATCCAACCACTCAGATTCTTAGAAACCCTCTCACTGGTGTATGCACTCGTAGACAACTAGAAGATATATGTAACTACGTATGCTTTACATTTCATATTGAACCTACTAATGTAAAAGAAGCCATTTCTAACAAAAACTGAATTGTTGCGATGCAAGAAGAGCTTAACCAATTTATGAGAAATGATGTTTGATATCTTGTTCTTAGACCTAAAGATAAACATATTATCGGAACTAAGTGGATTTTCAAAAATAAGTCTGATAAACTTCGTAATATAATTCGAAACAAGGCTAGACTAGTTGTACAAGGGTATACTCAAATTGAGGGTATTAATTATGATGAAACCTTTGTCCTAGTAATGGTGCGCTCACGTTTTTTCAGCAGAAATGACATCCCCCTCGAACCTCCCCGCGCGCAATGGCTTTTTTGAAGCTGGCTAGCTGAAAAGCCCCTATCACGTGATGGCTCCCGCCATCCCCCCCAGACCCCCCGAGTCTCCCGTGCCTTCTGAAGAAGCTGGTTTCTGCCTCCATTTGGTCGTGCTGCTATGATGTAACATGCAGTCGTCCCGAGGCAGCAGGATGTATGGTATAGGGCCCCCTATTTCCTCTCCTATAGTCAGTTATTCGGCGCTATATCACAATTCATTCATTCTCAGGCATAGCTGTTCACGAAACGTGGCGTGGGACATCTGTCGGTGGTGGGAGTCTTACATCCGAGCGAGAGGTTAGACCAATCCCATTCATCCTGGTCTTAAATGGATGTGAAGAGTACCTTCTTAAATGGTGATCTGTATGAAGAAGTGTATATTAAACAACCAATGAATTTTAAAGACCATAAGAACACTGATCATGTCTATCACCTTAAAAAGGCCCACTATGGCTTAAAACAAGCTCCCAGGGGCATGGTGCGAGAAATTGACTAAGTTTTTACTAAGTCATGATTTTCAAATGGGAAGTGTAAATAAGACTCTTTTTGTTAAGAAACATAATGATCATATCTTAATAGTGCAGATCTATGTTGATGATATATTTATGGATCTCCCTGTTCTAACATGACTGTTGAGTTTGCAGATTTAATGAAATCCAAGTTCGAAATGAGCATGGTTGGGGAATTGAACTATTTTCTTGGGTTGCAAGTACAACAACAATCTAATGGTATTTTCATTTCTCCGACCAAATATGCTCTGAACTTGATCAAAAAGTTCAGATTTGAGAATGGAAAGAATTTTATTATTCCTATGAGTACAACCTTAAGACCCTCAAAGGACTCTATAGGTAAAAATGTTGATTCTAAATTATATCGTAGTATGATTGGTATTTTACTTTATTTAACTGTTAGTAGACCTGATATTGCTTTAAGTGTTGGTATTTGTGTTAGATATCAGTCTGATCCTAAAGAATCTCATTTAACTGCTATTAAGAGGATTATACAATATGTCGTAAGTATAGTAAATATGGGTCCTTGCTATCCACATGAAACTAGTGTTCAATTGGTTGGGTACTCAGATGCTGATTGGGCTGGTAATATTGATGACAAGAAATCAACCAGTGGTGGTTATTGTTATATCAAGAATTCTTTAGTTTCTTGGTTTAACAAGAAGAAAAATTCTATATCGTTTTCAACTACTGAAGCTGAATACATCGCAATAGGAAATGCATGTACTCAGCTTGTTTGGATGAAACACATGTTAAGCGAATATGGAATTGCACAGGATACAATGGTTTTATATTGTGATAATTCAAGTGCACTAAATCTTTCTAAAAATCCAATCCATCATTTACGTATTAAGCATATTGACATTAGGTTTCATTACATACGTGAATTAGTGGAAGAAAAGCTGATATCTTTGGAATACATTCCGATCAAGACTCAACTTGCTGACATTTTCACTAAATCGCTTGATAAAAGTAGGTTTAATAAATTGAAATTTGATCTTGGTATGTGCATTTTAAATTAATTATTCATGCATGTGTATCATAGTGTAAAGATATTTGATAATTTAGGTGTTTAAATTTCAATTTTTTATGAAAAATGCATATTTTTGGTGGTACACGACCAGTCATGGATGTGCTCGACCGGCCATGGTACGACCGGTCGAGGACAGCTCAGGACCGGTCATGGAGTACGTTGGGTGTTTAAAATTTGGGGAAAATATCATCTTCCTCATTTCCTATTTCCTCTCCAATGAGCCGACACCCGATTAGTCGAACCCACCGACCTAGATCTTCAAGGTTAGTGCGTCATTTGTAATTTTCTTGTAGATTCTAATCTATATTACTTCAATTTCGTACTTGGAGTAATTTATTTTGTGATTCATTACAATTTTGGAGTTTTCTCTTGAAAAATATGATCTAAGCAATCCCACTCTATCATCATTGCATCTTCTTGTTTCTTCATGTTTCTTCTTGAAAATGGATGTTAGAGGGAAAAGAAAACTTCCCGTGGTCTATCTTCTTCCAGATCTACTCCAATAACTCGTTGCCACCTTCGGTCACCCGAAGATGATCCCTCTTTTGTTTGGGATTTAAGAATGCAAAAAGTTATTGTTGAGCGACTTGTATTTCTACATCACATTGCTTCATTTGGTATTCTTTCACTCCTCCAAACTGTAGGATGGGATAACATCTTACATTGGGGTGGGCCTGCATAACAAACTATTGCTCAGTCCATGTTTGCATGTATCTCTGATTTTTCGATTAAAAATTTAACTTTTAAAATTGATGCTAGAGAAGGTCCATTTGAAATTGACCACCATCTGATATCAAGGCTAATGGAAATACTTGTTAATGACAAGGATATTCAAATTCATATTCTAACTGAAAAACCCTCTGAATCAGAAAAATGAATGCTCACTAGAGATTTATGTACATTAATGTGCAATGAACTCATAAAGGGAATGCTCTCCCCTTAAAGTATTTATTACCCAGATATAGAGTTCTCCACAGAATCTTTACTTTAAATCTGTATCCACATTCTGGTAACAAAACAAAAATGACTTCCTTTATGGTTAGTGTTTTAAACTCTGTTATCTCTAGTATTAAAGTTTGTCTTCCTTCTTTGATATGTCATTCCATCATTCAGTTTTGTCTTCATACAGGTCATAGTGATATTCCATTTGCCTATCTTATGATTGTTTTAGCTTCTCATATGCTGGTTTTTATGCTTGTGGGAAAGGCTCCCATCCATCATCTTATCTTTAATAATTCAAATATAAACAAGATGAAATAAGAATTGGCTCCTGGCCAAGTGGATGTGGGTGGTGTTGGTGGAGCTAAAGCAAGGAATGAAGAAGAAGCTGATGATCTTCCTCCTGATGATGTTAATATAAATGATATTTTTAATGAACTTGAATCTGTTTCTGCCAATGATCTTGATTTTGAGCCATCTGACTTTGATGCTCGTCTTCGTGCTCTTGAGGAGAAGGTAGAAAACATGAATGTTGGCCATGATTTACAGTTTAAATATATGCGCAAATATCTTAGGCGCTTAAACAAGGGCCTTCATCAACTTGATCCTTCCATACCTGCTCCTTCTTCAGGTTCAGATTAAGTGATTTACTCTTTGGTTTGTAATAACTTTAAGTCTACTTGTGTTGGTTTGTGAACTTTATCTAGTTGACTAAGTTTTGTTTGAACTAGTTAATGGTATGTGGACTTTATTTGATTATATCTTGACTAGTTAATCTTTTATTACTCCTGTTTCTTCTCCTTTTCCATTTTCTTTCTCTTTCTTTCTTAGTCATATTGTGATAAAAAGGGAGAGAATTTATATGGATTGGTTGCTATGGATGGATTGTGAGTAGTAGCATTTTTTTTCTACATGCATATATATGTGCTACTCAGGGGGAGTATGTGAGGAGATTTTTTCATGATGTTTTGTGCTAGTTGATGATAACTGGTGCATGATTCTTTAGCTAGGCTGTAACTAATTTCCTCTTAAAACTTGTGCTTGCTTATTGTGTTATTTATTGTTATGTGTGTTTTATCACAAATTTGACAAAGGGGGAGATTGGAAGTGCTATGGTTTTATGCTCCTTTGGTTGTCAAATTTTGTGGTGTCAAAACATCGACCTGTGTCTTGTGTAGCATGAGAAGATATACATGTTCAAGACACTACATCACAATGTTACAAGTTGAGAATGAAGCTCGACTTCAAGACATGCAAGGTTTGTAAGGTCATGTACGTTGTTCACTCTTGTAAACTTCAATCAGAGTCTTTTAAAAGAGCTACCTCAAAAGACTAGTGCTGCTCAAGACTCAAATATAGTTCAAGAATGAGTACAACTCATGATGAAGTTCTCAAGTTCTAGAAGATCTCAAGTACAAGCTACATTAAGAGGAGATCTCAAGCTTCATAATCTTTAAAGGTCATACATCATCTGAAGAAATGAAGTTTCAATGTTCATACTTCATGACCTAGGTATGAAAGATGTTAGATTAACCTTAGGGTAAGTCATTTCGGATACATAATTTAACTATTCTTTTGATAAGTGTTATATCCTGTTCTAAGACTAGTCCTGGACTTTGTTCGACTAGTCCTTGCACTAGCTCGAACAATCTAAGATATTTCAGGACCAGTCCTAAGTTTGTTGTAAAATTTTAAAATTTTTGGTTGTGTTACGACTAGTACTGGAGACTGTTCGACTAGTCGTATGAACAGTGTCGACTTGTTTCTACGACCACTCCTGGATCCATGACTCAAGGTTCAACAACTAAATTTGGTGCCTCACGACCAGTCGTAGGGTGCGTATGCATGGTCATGGATAGCCTATGACCAGTCGTAGCCTGCCTTCGACCAGTTGTAGAATGTTTTATCTAATCGTGTTCAAAAATTTAAAAATTCATTTCTCCTACGACTAGTCGTAGTGTCCACAGGACCAGTTGAAGATGCAATTTTTGCAGCTATAAATAGATGACAAATTTTAGAGTTTGATAACTCAATTTAAGAAAAATTAAGTGACCACTCTGAGATAAGTTTGTGTTTATTTTAAGCTACATTGTGGACATTTAATATTATCTTTTATTAGCTTTATAGATTTGATTTTGTTTCTATATTCCAATCTTAATTGAAAAGAGGAATTGTGATATTCCTTCTTCTTGGAGTCAAAATTAAATAGAGCTAAGCCCAACTAGTTTAATTTAAAATCAATCTAGAACCTAGAACCATTTTAAAGTGAGCATTGGACATTGAACTTCTATATTTGAACTTCTACTCCGATTGGTTCTTTCGGGCTACTACAAAAGGAGAAATCTAGGTATTTTACTTTATTGTTAATTCCATTCTTTTTATTTTTTATTTGAGATTAAGCCAGAAAAATCTCACTGTGTTGGTTATCTGAGGAGAGCCAAAAAAATCAAAAGTGGGTTTTTTTTTTAAAATTGTGTAAGCCCATTAGAAAGACACAATTTTGAAGGTTTTAGGTGAACCTGAGAAACCTATTTTGATAGCGAACGCTAATATCCCCTGTGTAAGGATATTAGGAGTGAAGTAGTAAGCTGTATGGCTGTTGTTTAACAGTTGGTGAACACACAGGTGAACCACTATAATTCTTTGTGTTTTGTGGATCTGTGTTTTATTTTTCTATCTTTTATCATTCAAAATTGTGGGATGTATATGTGAATGTGAATGTTGTAATTTTTACATTTCAATCATTGTGGGGAATGTTGTAATAATTTAGATTTACATTCTTGCAATTTATTTCAATTCCTTGCTATTTATTTATTCCTTTCCAGTTTGAGTTTTTGATACAGACTTTTCTAGAAATAAGGTTGTCCTACCATAAACCCTTGGTTTTTGGTGTAAGGTTGTCCTTAGAAAAATATTTGTATCAACCTCTCAATACTTAGTTATTGAGGTTGCTTTTCATTTCAACATTGTGAATTGATTTACTTTATTTAACTATCTCATTTTTAAATTTCGCTATTATTATTTTAAATTTGGCATCGTCCTAGTCACCTCCCCTAGGACTTATAGCTAGGCCTTTTCAAGAACGAGCAACCCATTAATAATGAAGCCACCAGAGAAATCTGCAACATCTCTAGGGGACCCGCCAGGGGAGGAGACTCAAACCGAGCATGGAGAACTCACACCTGAAGTATTGGTCACTGGAGTTCGGAGCATCAAATCAACGTCATCAGCAGGCCTCCAAAGGAATAGAAAGTAGCATCACGTGAGCTAACATTCACCGAAGAAGACGTCGAAGGTGTCCACACCCCTACAATAATATGTTAGTGGTGACCATGACTATAGCCAATTGTAAAGTAAAATTGCGGTTTAGACCACTATAGTAGAAGTATGGAATAGTCAATGAGTCCTAATGGGGGGTGAATAGGACTTTTCAATGATTATACCAATTTAAAACTTCATTGCCTAACATAAACTGATTTACAATTAAACTAAGTAAGGCAATGTGACTTTAAAGGCTTCCAAGCCAATAGAGGGTCCAATCACTTAGGCTACTTAAGATATACAAATAAAGAAACTAGCCTATAACATTATGAACTTATGTGTGGAATGTGCTACCTATCAATCTTAAGCATTCATCCAATCATGCATAAATAATCAAGCATCCAAAATTATATAATCATGATTAAATAGATGCGCAAATGACAATTCTGAACACAAGGATGTATAGTGGTTCGACTATGTGCCTACTCCACTCCTAACAACCGTACTTTCTCCTAGAGTGTGCCAGATTTCACTATCAATGATTTTAAATCAGGTCACCATAAACCTTTATAGCCCTACACATAAGACTCTGCAATTTATGCTCTACACACGAGAAAATGTCCTACACTAAGATTCTACGTTTAGGCCCCAAGGCCAAGGTCTCACCCTAGACACTTATGTTTAGGCCACATCGATCAAGGTCCCACACTAGACACATACGTTTAGGCCACATCGGCCAAAGTCCCACACTAGGCACCTAATTGAGTTTGTAGATAGCAAACTCTTAGCCTAAATCCTACATGAGGATAGAAACTAATTTGTGGACTCTTAACAATGACACTTGTCGGAATGAGTCCTCTTTTGTAGCTTGTCTTGGGTGGCTTGATCATCGCTCTCTCATGCTTGAATCAACTCCTTGATGCTCCCCCAATCACAATGCTATAATTTTCCTGTTATTTTAGCTTCACGATTAAGTACCTTGCATATGATTTTCCTATTAAGGTAACCAAGGTAATGAGAGTAGGTTGAATCTCATATGAAGGGTAATAAATGGATTTCCTAAGGGATTCAACCGATGGATGCTCTAGAGTATTATCAAACTATGGATTTGCCAATAGGTTTAGTCTCTGTACTTTAGAGAAGGCTCGAGATCATGTTCTTCATCAATAGGAGCTTTGAATGCTCATTGAAGTGAAGAATCACAATGAAGAAAGCATGAATCTTGTGTGGATAGTCTAAGATGCGTGAGATGAGCTTGGGATACACTAGGGACTTTAAAATTCCCTAATCCATAGTTTTCATAAAGTTTTGGGTCCTATATTTATAAAAAAAAAGTTCCAATGGATCTGTAATGGCTATTTTTTGGTTCTACTGAGTAAGCCTTTGGAGGCACCAAAATATCCCTCAGTGGCAGCGAATTAGATCCTGAAGTTGCTGGATGAAATTTGTAACCTTCAGTAGCACCGAATATTTGTTCTTCGGTGGAGATCAGTGGGATCAAAAGTCCAATCATTGGTACTAAATTAACTTTGAATGCTACTTAACTGTTTTGGGCACTTTTGGTGGCACCTTCTCCAATCGAATTGGGACAGATTTTCCTGTTTTAAATTCTTATCCTTTAAATCATTCAACAACTTCAAACATCCTAAAGCCAAGTCTACAAGGGTAGAAAATATGAACTTTGAATGGCTTGAATAGATGATCTAAGTGGGTTTTCCTATTTAGGTTAGGATCATCTATAAGCAAGGTCAAGATTATAGAAACTTTTCTTTATTTTAAATGTAGCTTTGGTGCTTCTGCTGCAATTGCATCGCCAGTCTTCATTTGCCAAGAACTCATCCAACTACTTGAGACAACTAGTCACATGATTGACAAACATGTGTGCACGGTGAGTGCACTAACACAAAGTGTTTTGGATATTGGTGGACACGGACAGCTCGATGGACATCCTCTTTAATGAAGCCTTCGATAAGATGGGAGTAGGGATGTCCCGACTCCAACTTGTTAAAACTCCCTTGTTCGGTTTTGCAAAAGAAAAAGTTACCTTGGAAGGATCTATACAACTCCCAGTCACGGTAAGAGAAGGAAAGAACTAAATAACGACCATGATCGACTTCCTGGTAGTCAACTGCCCCTCTATCTACAACGTTATTTTAAGACAACCTTCCCTTAATACTCTACAAGCAGTGGTATCCACATACCAACTCACCATGAAATTCTCGACTGAGCACAAAGCTGGGCAGGTCAGAGGAGACTTCCATGGTGTTGAGAACACAGAACCAAACGATGACCATCACCTCCTTGCATCCTCAGGAGGACTCGGTCGAGAGAGGGAAACCAGTGGAGGACCTCATCATCATCCCACTCAAAAAATCTGACTTGGCCAAGATAGTGCAAATTGGTTCATCATTGACCCCAGCCCTATGAGATGAAATCATGAATCTCCTCTGAGGACACGCCGATGTGTTCGCCTGGTCCCATCAGGACATGCCTGGCATCAATTTAAAGGTGATAGTTGTTGAGGGTCAAATACTGCATATTGGACCCCATCTATTACTTAGTTTTATGAACATGATAATGCTTAATGTTCTATTTTAATCATGTTTATGTTACAAGGTGAATTCAAGAGCTTTGATTGAAAAGGATATTAAAAATATGAATTTAACACTCAAGAATCACCAAAGCCAAGATTGGATCTGATGAAATCAAGAATGAAGAATGCACATACTAAAGATCTAAGAAAACCAAGTCAAGAATGAAGAAAATCAGAGTTTTGAAGTGAAATTACATAATCCTCGACCAGTCCTGGCCTCTTCTCAATTAGTCCAGGCTATGCACGACCAGTCTTGGACACTGATCAACCAGTCGAGGTTCCTCGACTTGAACTCTAGCGAGTAAAACAACTAAATTTCTATTCTGCTCAACCAGTCGAGGGTGTCCCATGATCGGTCAAGGATGGCCTACGACTGGTTGAGGACGTCCCACGACCAGTCGAGCATTACATAATTTTTTGTGTGGACAACATAAATTTGAGACAGTTTTTGAAAATTTCCACTCGATGCAAAAGTGTAAGACCTAAAACTATAAATAAGGGACCCTAGGGCACTCCTAGGAATCATCTAAAGTTTGAGGAGTGAAGCAAAAGCGTGGAGAAGCCGTCGCTAAGAGTTTTTTTTCCCTCAGTAGTTTTTTTAATGCTTTTCTTAAGAGATTCTAGTTCAATCATGTCTATGGTTGGATAAACCTCTTAGCTAGGGCTAAGAGGTGAAGCTTGTAACATGATGAGATGTTTCTATTGATTTGATTCATGTTTATATTGAAATATCTTTTATTGTAGTTTGATTATAAGGAATACTTTCATTTTTCAATGGTTTGTTGTGACTTAAATTACAATAGATTTGTGATAGCTTTGAATATGTTCTTTTATGTATTGAGATTGTGAATTTATGAAATCCTGTTGTTCTCCATTATCCCTAGGCATGGTTGGATGATGGAATCCTCCCTAACTTTCATAATTCTCCCAGATTTGTTATGGGATTAGTAAATCCTGTTGTTTGCCTTGTCTCTTGGGTATGTTTTTGAGATGGAATCACTTCCACATCTCACACATCTCATCTATTGAGAACTAGGTCAAAGGAAGTTCATATTTAATTTTACTAAGATATCTTCTAATTGGATTGGATGGGACTCTGATTCCAATCGTGTGACTTGAATCAAGTGTAGATCTCCCTGATCTCTACAAGTGGGATCCTCGAAAACCCTAGTTTTTCACCTTTGAATTTCTTAAGTTTTTCATTAAATCTCTTACAATTACTCTCAAATATTCCACATTTAGATTTTCATCTTTTTCTAGTTCTTCTTCTAGTTACTTTCAGAATACACACGAGATTAGTCCCTGTGGATTGGACCTCGGTCTCACCAAGATTATTACTACATCATGACCCTACACTTGGGGTGAGTTGTGAACAAGTTTTTGGTGCCGTTGCCAGGGATTGACAGTTGCGTTTTTCTGAGATTAATTAGTTTTTAAATTAATTTAAGATTAGAATTTTTCTAATTTCTATTTTTAGGATTAGGGTTTTCTGAATTATTTTATAAACTAACTTATCTTTCTATTTTTAGGCTTAGAAAATTTCCAATTTTTTTTTTTTAGAAACTAAATTTTTTTTAGAAACTTTCCTTTTCTCCTTTTAGAAACTTTCTATTTTCTGTATTTAGAAACTTTTCTTTTTAGAAACTAGTTTACTTTCCTAATTTATTTTTAGAAACTAAATCATCTATTTATTTTTTTTTTTAGAAACTTTCCAATTTTAAAATTTCTATTTTGAGAAACTGACTTGTTTTGTTTTGTTTTGTAGGATTTTAATTAGGAACTTCTAATTTGGTAACTTCTTCTCAATTCCCCCCCCCCCCTCTTTCTATTTCCTCTCTCTTTTAGGTTTAGGTTAGAATCTTAATTAAGGGCTGAGAGTGTTTCATGCCCAAGTGGGTCCGTGACAACATTCGACGTCTTTTGAGTGAAGGAGGATTGATTGAGGGGTTATTTATCCATCACAAGATTAGACACCACTTGAAATCCTTAAAGTTAATTGAAGTGATGGCTACAAATCAATCGGGAAGAAAACCTTAACCTAGAGTTGAGGAAGTCTAGGATGAGAATGAGGTGAATCAAGCACCCTCACCTCGTACTTTACAAGATTATTCACAACCGGCGAGGGTGAGCACTCCCTCATGCATGATTTTTTCAGAAAATACGGGATACATGGATATTAAGTCAGGGGTGATCCAACTCCTTCTAAAATTCTATGGACTCGAATATGAAAGTCCATATTTACACTTGAAAGAGTTTGATGAGATCATAGCCACTTTATATTTTCTAAACATGTCTAAGGACACAGTCAAACTGAAACTCTTTCCCTTTTCTTTAAAAGAGAAAGCTAAAACATGATTGCATTCACTACATCTTAGATCTATTGACACATGGAATGACATGATAAGAGAGTTCTTAAAGAATTTTTTTCCAAATCATAAAACAAATACCCTTAGAAAGTTAATCATGAACTTCGCCCAAAAGGAGGATGAAACATTCTTCCAATGTTGGGAGCAGTTCAAGGATCTTGTTAGTTTATGCCCACAACACGGTTTTGAAATGTGGCACATTACACACTTTTCTATGATGGACTGACATCTTCCATGCACCAATTGGTTGAGACAATGTTAATGAGAAATTCATGAATAAAAATTTTGATGATGTGTGGGACTATTTGGACAGACTTGCTAAAAATGCACAATCATGGGACATGTACCTAAAATCAAGCACCACTTTTAGGCCCACTCAATCAAAGGAGAGGGGTGAATTATACCTTCTGAAAGAGGATGATGATATCAAAGCTAAAGTGGCTAATCTCATAAGGAAATTCAAGGTCATGGAACTAAAGAAGGATAAGGTTAAGGAAACTATTTGCAGTATTTGTGCTTGCAACGTTCACATAACTGAAAATTATCCAACAATACCTGCCTTTTAAGAGGTGCTGAGTGAGCAATCAGATGCCATGAACAATTACCAAAGACCTTTTAATAGACCTACCTCCAATACATACAATCCTAATTGGAGAAATTATCTAAACTTCAGTTGGAGGAATGTACAAACTGCTATCCTCAAGGTTTCTTTAATCAAATTCCAAATCAAGTGAAACCTCAAGAGTATCCGATTCAAAAACATATTCAAGACCAAGAGCTACTCAACTGTTTGCATCATTTATTCAAAGGATAGAGTCGTACTTAACAATTGGAGGAAATGGGATGCTTCCTGCTCAACCTCTCCCCAAACTCAAACCGCAATATGAGATAAGTGATCCAAGCTCTTCAAATCAGATGGAGAAAGGTAAATCTATCACCACTCTTAAGAGTGGGAAGACCATTGACAAAACTATTCTGGTTAGGGTTGAAAAATGTAAGGAACTGAAAGAGGACAACAATGATAAACCTAGCACTGCTCCATAAGAATTGGAACCGGAACTTCAAAGCAAGCCAATTACCCCATTCCCCCAATGCTTGGTTGCACATTACCGGAACTTCAAAGCAAACTTCTCTCTAACTCTTAAGACATTCTAGAGGTATTGAAACAAGTGAAAGTCAACATTCCTCGACTAGATGTGGTTAAAAAAATACCTTTATATGACAAATTTCTGAAAGACTTATGTATGACCAAAAGACAACAAAATATTTAAAAAAATCTTCTAAACTGAAAAAGTGAGTGTCATCCTAAAGCAAGATGTGCTATAAAAATACAAAGATCTCTGTAGACCAATCGTCAATTGTGTAATTGGGAACTATTGGATTGAGCAAACACTTCTTGACTTAGGAGAGAGCATGAATCTAATCCTTTACTTGGTTTATGAACAACAGGGTCTAGGTGAATTAAAACCCACCCGTACCACATTACAACTTACCGATCGCTTAATTCATGTA
The DNA here is from genome assembly GCA_037074715.1 of Magnolia kwangsiensis. Taxonomy (NCBI): domain Eukaryota; kingdom Viridiplantae; phylum Streptophyta; class Magnoliopsida; order Magnoliales; family Magnoliaceae; genus Magnolia; species Magnolia kwangsiensis. The sequence continues at coordinate 81,626,215 of CM073578.1, forward strand.
CTGAGAAGGATAATTGAGGATGTATTGGTCTAGGTTGATAGGTTCTACTGCTCGGTAGATTTTATCGTCCTGGATACTCAACCCATCATGGATATGAGCACTCAAATTCCCATCATTCTTGGTCACCCATTCCTTGCCGCTTCAAATGCAATCATTAATTACAGGAATCGAGTCATGAGTATGTCTTCTGAGAATATGACATTGGAGTTGAACATTTTTTTTCAACAAAGGCAAACAGTTGGAGAATGAAGATGATTTCCAAGATATTAACCTAATTGATTCTTTCATGGAGGATAATGCACTTCTGACCTTATCCTTTGACCCTCTAGAGACATGCTTGGCCCACTCCCATGATTTAGATGATGAGATGATTAGGGAGACGGGTGTCATGCTTGACGATGTCCCGGTACTTGAAGTTAACCGGTGGAGGCCACAATTTAAAAAATTTCCCCAAACTGATGTAATGCCTCTACCTTCTAACCTTAAGGCACTGAAGATTGACTTAAAACCATTGCCCTATAATCTGAAATATTTCTATTTAGGTCAAAATGAGACATACTCGGTGGTGATTTCTTCACACCTTGAGCAAGAACAGGAGAGTATGCTCATCTCTACTCTCATTGAGCACAAAGGAGCCCTTGGATGGTCGATTGCAGACCTTAAGGGAATTGACCATTTGATTTGTGCTCATTGCATTCATCTAGAGGATAATGTGAAGACCTCATAATAACCACAATGTAGACTAAATCCAAACATGAAGGAAGTGGTTAAGGCTGAGGTTCTTAAACTATTAGATGTGGGTATCATATACGTAATATCCGATAGTCAATCGGTGAGTCCAACTCAGATGGTTCCTAAGAAGTCTAAAATTACCATCGTAGCCGATGCCAACAATGAACTCATGCTAACTAAAGTTACTATTGGTTGGAGAATGTGCATTGACCAAGGAAGTTGAATACTGTCACGAGGAACGACCGTTTTCCTTTGCCCTTCATTAATCAAATTTTGGAAAGGTTAGCTAGTCATTCATATTATTGTTTCCTTTATGTATATTTGGGCTACAATTAGATTGAGATAGCCCTTGAAGATCAAGAAATGACCACAGTTACATATCCTTACAACATCTTTGCTTACTGAAGGATGTCATTTGGATTGTGTAATGCTATGTATGATAAGTATTTTTTCTGATATGGTGGGGCAGTATTTAGAGGTCTTTATGGACGACTTCTCAGTCTTTGGTCCATCCTTCATCAAATATTTGGAAAATTTAAAAAATGTGCTAAAGTAATGTGAGGAAAAGAACTTGGTACTGAATTAGAAAAAGTGTCACTTCATGGTTCGAAAGGGAATTGTCCTTGGACACATTATCTCATCCAAGGGAATTGAAGTAGATAAGGCTAAAATTGATCTTATCTCTAACCTACCTCTGCCCAAGAACATACAAGACATGCATTCCTTCCTAGGACACGCTGACTTTTACAGGAGATTCATAAAGGACTTTAGTTACCTCTCTCATCCTTTATGTAATCTACTTCAAAGGATGTATCATTCGAGTGGAACTAAGCTCAAGGGCATGTTAACCACATCTATCATGCGGCCACTCGATTGGAGCCTTCCTTTTGAACTTATGTGCGATGTATCTGATTATGGTCTTAGGACGATTTTAGGCTAGAGAAAAGAAAAGAAGCCCCACGTTATTCATTATGCATGTAGAACTCTAAATCCTACCCAAGTGAGCTACTCCACTATGGAAAATGAACTCTTAGCTATAGTGTTCTTTTTAGAAAAATTTAAGTCATACTCGATCGGATCCAAGATCATCATTTACACAGATCATACGGTGCTCAAGTATCTTCTTTGTAAGAATGATGATAAGCTCTGCCTGATTAGATAGATCCTCCAACTCCAAGAATTTAATTTGGAAATAAAAGATAAAAAGGGAGTAGAAAATGTAGTGGCTGACTATCTTTCTCGCCTTAATCCCTCTAATTCCCTTGAGATGACACATAAATGATATGGTCCCTGACGAATAATTGTTCAAAGTCTCTCATTCACCTTGGTTTGCTGACATTGCTAATTATCTTACCACAGGTTTCACGCTAACGTATTAGACTGCGCAAGATAAGAAAAAATTCTTTACCGAGGTTTGTAAGTTCTTCTGGGATGATCCATATTTATTTAAATATTGCCTAGACCAAATCTTAAGGAGATGTATGTCAGACATTGAACACCAAAGCGTCATTTCCTTTTGTCACTCTCAGGCCCGTGGTGGTCACTTTTTTGCTAAAAAGACCACAGCCAAGATTCTATGGTGTGGCTTTTACTAGCCCACTATATTTAGGGACACTCATGAGTTTTACAAAGTTTGTGAGCATTGTCAGAAGTTGGGAGCATTGTCCCATCGAAATATGATGCCTTTGAACACTATTATGATCATTGAAGCATTTGATTACTAGAGCATTGATTTCAAGGGATCATTCCCCCAATCTTTTAAAAATTTATATATTTTGCTCACTGTAGACTGTCACTAAATGGGTTGAAGTGATTCCGTGCTGGAACAATGACCATCAAACGGTCATTAAATTCTTAAAAGAAAACATCCTTTCCCGGTTCGGAATGCTTCAAGCCATCATTAGTGATGGAGGCTCATATTTTTAAAACGGGCCATTCATGAACTTAATGAAGAAATATGACATCTCTCACAAGGTGAGCACTCCATACCACCCATAAATAAGTGGGCAAGCTGAAATTTCTAATAGAAAAATTAAATAAATCTTGGAAAAGATGGTTAACCCTAATTGTAAGGATTGGTCAATCCGATTGACCAATACTAATGGGCTTATCATACCGCATTTAAGACCCCTGTTGCAATGTCTCCCATTAGACTAGTTTATGGGAAGGCTTGCCACTTGCTTGTGGAGTCGGAACTTACTTGTGGAGTCGGAACATAGAGCCTATTGGGTGATCAAAATTTTGAATTTCAATATGGATAACACTGGCTTGCTATGCAAACTTCAATTAAATGAACTTAAAGAAATTTAGATTGATACATATGAGAACTCGAGAATTTACAAGGATATGATGAAGGTGTTTCATGACCAAGACATTGTTTAAAAATTATTCACACCAGTTCAGAAAGTCCTCTTGTATAATTCTCAGTTACATCTCTTACCGGGCAAAGTTCGATCTCGTTGGACCGGACTTTTCATTATTACCAATGTTTATCCTCATGGGGTTGTCGAGATTCGAAATCTAAACAATAATAATGAGTTTAAAGTAAATGGACATCGATTAAAGCCATTTGTTGAGAAATTTGATTTAAAGGACTTGTCCATACCTCTGAATGGTCCTATTTATCAGGATTGATCTCCTAATCTGATGGAGGTGTATTAGGCTTATTATTTTCTGTCGTTCTAGGATAGTTTACTTCTGCCATTCTAGGATAGTTTATTTCCACTATTTAGGATAGTTTTCTTTTTAGTTGATTAACTCTTGTGCTAACCCACCTTCATGCTCAGATCCTTTGAAAAAGCCTCAAAATTTCTTAATCAGGTACTATCATTCCATCACTTCTCTTTCTATTACGTTGTCCCTTTTGTAAATCATGCTTATCTCTTTTACATTGAGGACAATGTATATTTTAGCTTAGGGATAGAAGATTAGGTAAACTAATCAGTGTTTTCTCAGTTTTGAACAAAATTTGTAAATATTTTGAAAAATTTTCAATGTTTATCTATTTGGAAAGCGATAAGTTATCCATTTAAGCTTGTTTTTTGTATGATAATAAGATATAAATTGAATTTTGAATTATTGGAGTTGGAGCTGAAAGTGCACCTACAAGTGCCCTGGTTTATCAATTATGGTGTAAGTTGAGCCAGTCGGACAACAACACCTAACAGGAAGATCAAGTCAAGTGTCTGCCTCAACTGGATGTGTGGAAGCTCGCCATAAGTAAATTATAGCCTCACATCCCATGTCCCAAAACACCAGGTGATTAAAACCCTTAAAAATAAGTAAACATCTTAGAGTTTTAGGTTAAGAAAACTTTTTACCAAACAGGAAAATCTTTAAGTTTTTCTTACCCTGTCGATTATATCGATTCCATTTTTGATATGATCGACCTGCTCTATCGATGTCCTCGGTATCTCAATGGATATAATCGAGTGAGGACATAAAACGTCCAGCAATCAAAACTTTCATCTGGACGATTTATCGATATATCGACGGTTCAGTCGATATCATCGATATTCGAATATCGATCCTATCGGAAGAGGATCGATAATATCGATAGACAGTTTTCGGACGCCCCTATTTTTTTATAAAAAACTTTTATGTGCTTCGATATATCGATGTCTGTCTAATTCAATCTGAACTCAAATACCGATCATATCGGAAGTTAGTCGTTCATATCGATAGTGGGTGCATGTTTCTTCCAGTATAAATTTCAGGTTATTTTTTATGTTGATCGGGGGGCCAGTCGATAAATTGATATTCATATCTCGATCATATCGATACCTGGTCGATTGGATCGAGACCGGACACAAATCCTCCAGCATGCTTATAGGTAAATCTATACGATTTATCGATCCAATCGACAAGGTCTCCGATATCATCAATATACAAATTCCGATGACATCGACTGTTCCCCAATCATATCTGTAGAACCTGAAATTCTTCAAGGCGTGTCTCTCTTGTTTTCACCTGTTGATAGATCGATGTCTCTCTTGATGGAATCAGAGTTTTAAATCTGATAACATCGATGTGTGTCTCGATCCCATCGACTAGTTGATAAAAGGTTTTTAAAAAGTGAAATGACAATTGAGTTTGTATCATCGAGAGGTCAGTTGATACAATCGATAATATACGCTCGATCATATTGACCCTTTCTCGATTGTATCGAACTCTGTCATAAATGTGACCATTTTATATCTGTTGGAACCTTTTGCCTATATATAGAGAGATTAGTCTTTATTGCTAGTAGAGAAAGAAGAGAGTGCTTTTGAGTGTTTTAAACTTCATATCATTTATCTTAAGCCCTTTCTCTCAGGGAGTTCATCCTCCAATCCACCCTTATTATTGATATTCAAAAGAGTGGATTGGAGAATGAACTTCCGCATTCAAGGATCCTTCAGCTACTACCTTAATGACAAATCATTAGGCTGGGATACCTTAAATGCATAGATGATTGGAACCACTCTATCTTCCTTATAGGAAAATCTTTAGAGAGTGAAATTCCATCATAACCCTGACCCAACCTAAAGCCTAGTATAGATATATCTTTGTGTTGCAGATTAAGGGAGCTGAAGACTCTTCATCAACAAGAAGGAGATCTTCATCATTGAGCTAAAAGGGACTCATCAACTTATCTGTAAGTACTTAGAGTCCAGAGGACATTTATGATCATTCCTTTTTAGGATTGGGTCGTAGGTGTTGCTCATCATTTGAACTCCTCAAAGGAGGCCTCTGACGGGAGTGTATGTGCGGGGTGCATTGTGTGGACCCTTGCTCTGTGGAGAGCATAAACATCTGGGTGCGTGGTGTGGACCCTTGCTCTGTGTGGGCATAAACATCCGGATGCGTTGTGTGGACCCCTACTCTATGTGGGCATAAACATCTGGTTAGGAGTGCGTCAGGCAAACTCCAGGGTTTGAGGTGAACCGAGTAGAAACCTCTGTAAAGGTTGAAGGTGAACCTGATTTAAAACCTTAGGTTTGAGGTGAACCATGGAAAACCTCCTTAGTGAAATCTGGTCACTCAAGGGTTGAGTGTGGAAGCCGGTAGTGGAGTAGACAAGTAGTCGAACCACTACAAAATGACTGTGTTTGAGATTGGTATTGTCTTTCATTTATGTGATTTCCTTACATGCCTTTATATCTATTTACCTGAATTCACATCTTATACACTCACACAGTCATATCCATCACAATCTTATCGATAAATTATTTATCTTTTTGAATAGTTTATGATTGGATCCTCTACCAGGCTTGGAAGCCAGTAGAGTTAATTTTGAGTAATCCTCATCTGCACTTTGTGATAGGGTTAGTGTGATAAGGATATTTTAATAAATCATAAAAACTTTTAAAAATCCTATTCAACCCACCTCTAGGACATATTGCATATTCCTACTTCAACTCAAGCGGTCTTCACCGCTATTTCAGGAGCAACTAAGGAACCTATCACTTATGGTTCTTACATTAAATTGTTTAAGAGTAAGTTTGAATATTATGTTATTCACATTATTTTCTATGAATAGTATTGGATTTTCTAATTGTTAGTATGATGATCATTGAAAGATATTGAGAACAGACTTTGGAGAATTTTATCCACCATAAAAGAAGAAAAAGAACTAGTTAAAAAAATAGGAGATCGACAAAAAGGTCATGTGTGGTGAAAAGACTAGAAAAGAACGAAAGGTTTATGAAATAATGAGAAATCTGAAAAAAAGAAGAAGAAAAGATGAAAAGACTGAATGAATACAAATGATCGTTGATATAAAATTAAAAATTGAAAAAAGAAGAAAAGGAGATAAGTTCGGATTCAGTACTCGGGTTTTCAACCAATCTTGAAGTGATGACCATGGCTAACATTACGGAAAGATAGTTGTAACGCCCTGAAATTCGAGGGTCGAGCATAACTCAGTTCTCGAGTTCCAAAACATCACTTATGAAATATTTTTTATGATGGATGAATGTTGTCTGTATTAGTGCATAAAACATGAAATAAATAGATTAAGCCAAATCAGCAAACATAAACTAGGGACATTTAGAATATGCAAGCGGAAGACTGAAGAAATATATATATCAATATAAGTCCCCAAGATATGTATGCTCTGCCAGGTCATAATTATAAGTATTTGTCTCAAAATAAAAATATCAAAATGTGATAGAAAACTATAAACATAGCCCTGAATCCCCGTCAATCAGGACATGGCTCACATGAACCCGCCTGAGAACTGCATAAAGGAGAATGCCTCATCATCCTCATACTCCTGCTCTGCCTCGAGTGTCACATCATCACCTACAACTAAGTCAGAGTCCGGTTGGTGTTTAAGCACCATCCCAGAATGTGGGAGTGAGTGATCAACTCAATGGAACTATATAGTAAAGGTTAACATGTTATCAATTCAATCAAGTAGTAATGATAAAGAAGTACAATCAATATATCCTAGATACTCTTGTTAATGCAAGAATGATATGAGGAAATGATGCATGCCCTCACCCAAACTCCCTCTTGCGACAACATCTAACGATCGTAGCATGAATCACTACCACTGTGCTCTACACCAATGACAATGGCACATGCAGTGAGATGTTATGAATATGATTACCAAGTTCTTATTAGTCCTTTTCATACAACAAGATTGGGAAGCTAAGGTACTTTTATATCATTTGCCCAACATTGATCCATCTAGGGTCGTCAATCCTAGTTAATCACATACGATAGACAAGTTCAGATCACTACCACTAATGCCCTACCAACTGGTAGTCTATTTTTGAAGGCGCGTCGCCAACCCGACTGGGGACCAAAGTTAGGCTGCGCTGAGGTAGGCCTATTCATACTCGAGGTCACTCCACTAACTCCCTACCAACTGGTATTCTATTTTTGAAGGCTCATCACCAAACCGACTGGGGACCACAGCTAGGCTACGCCAGTGTAGGCTGATAGCTCGAATAGAGTGTCCCATACCACCATATTCGGCTCACGAGTCTAGGTTGCTCACTGGTCACTATGGGGAGGCTCGTTGCCCCAACATAGGCCGACAGCTCGACCACGGTGTCCCATACCACCATGCCTGGCTGTGCCGAGGTAGGCCTATTCATACTCGAGGTCACTCCATTAACGCCCTACCAACTAACAGTCTATTTTCAAAGGCTCATCACTAACCCGACTGGGGATCACAGCTAGGCTGCATCAGTATAGGCCGACAGCTCAAATACAGTGTCCCATACCACCATATTCAGCTCACGAGTCTGGGTTGCTCATTAGTCACTATAGGGAGGCTCGCCGACCTAGCGTAGGCCTACAACTTGACCACGGTGTCCCATACCACCATGCCCAGCTCATGAGTCTTAGCGGATCATGGTACCACCATACTCTTAAGTCTTAACGCTAGTTAATTCTTGTTAAATTTCTAAAGAATTTGATCCTGAGAGATTTCTGCTAGAGTTGGTAATCGGGTCTTTGTACGAATTTTTTTTCAGGACGTTACAATAGTATTTTCACTGAGCACTTGAAAAACCTTATATGCGAACTATGCTTCAACCTAATAGATAAAGGACTTATTTGATTGGGTGCTTATGTGATTCAACTCTAGGTTTTCAAAATCTCAATTTCTCATCTTGAGTCTAGTCATTCATACTTGATTACATAAGAGATCATTTTCTAAAAAAGGTTTGAACATTGCGCATTAAGGTTCATTTTTCACATATTTTGCTTAGGACTAGAAAAATACTAGTTGTGGATTGTGTTGAGGGTGAAATATTGTATATTGCACCCCATCTATTACTTAGTTTTATGAATATGATAATGCTTAATGTTCTATTTTAATCATGTTTGTGTTGTAAGGTGAATTCAAGAGCTTGGATTGAAAAGGATATTAAAAGCATGAATTTAACACTTAAGAATCACCAAAGCCAAGATTGGATCTGATGAAACCAAGACTAAAGAATGTACATACTAAAGTTATAAGAAAACCAAATCAAGAATGAAGAAAATTGGAGTTTTGAAGTGAAATTGTGTAATTCTTGACCAGTTTTAGTCTCTGCTCGACTAGTCCAGGCTACGCATGACCAGTCATGGACACCGATCGACCAGTTAAAGCTCAACCAGTCAAGGTTCCTCGACTCGAACTCTAATGAGTAAAACAATAAAATTTTTATCCTTCTTGACCAGTCGAGGGTGTCTCACAACTGGTCGAGGCTAGCCCATGACCAGTCACGCATTACGCAATTTTTGTGTGAACTGCGTAAATTTGAGATTGTTTCCAAAAATTTCCACTCGGTGCGAAAGTGTAAGACCTAAAAATATAAATAGGTGTCCCTAGGGCACCCTTAGGCATCATCTAAGGTTTAAGTAGTGGAGAAAAAGCATGGAGAATTCGTCGCCAAGAGTTTTTCTTCCATTCCCTTGATAGTTTTTTTTTTTTAATATTTTTCTTAAGAGATTCTAGTTTAATCATGCCTATGGTTGGCTAAACCTCTTAGCTAGGGCTAAGAGGTGAAGCTTGTAGAGTGATGGAATGTTTCTATTACTTTGATTCATGTTTATATTGAGCTCTCTTTTATTGTAGTTTGATTATAAGGAATACTTTTAATTTTTAATGGTTTGTTGTGACTCAAATTACAATAGATCTTTGATAGGTTTGAGTATGTTCTTTTCATATATTTAGGTTGTGAATTTAGGAAATCCCGTTGTTCTCCATTGTCCCTTGGGCATGTTTGATGATGAAATCCTCCCTAACTTTCACAATTCTCCCAGATAGGTTATGAGATTGGTAAATCCCATTGTTTGCCTTGTCTCCTGGGCATGGTTTTATGATGGAATCACTTCCACTTGTCACATTTCTCATCCTTTAAGAACTAGGTCAAAGGAAGTTCAGATTTGATTTTATCGAGATATCTTTCAATTGGATAGGATGAGACTCCGATTCCAATCTTGTGACTCGAATCAAGCGTAGATCTCCCTGATCTCTACAAGTGGATCCTTAGAAACCCTAGTTTCCCACACTTAAATTTCTTAAGCTTTTCATTAAATCTCTTACAATTACTCTCAAATATTCCCGATTTAGATTTTCATCTTTTTCTAGTTCTTCTTCGAGTTAATTTCAGAATATGTACAAGATTAGTCCCTGTGGATTCGATCTTGGCCTCATCGAGATTATTACTACATCACGAACCTACACTTGGGATTGTGAATAATAGTCCCCAAATTGAACGTCGACCTCGACCACTGACCAGTAAGGCAAAGGTGACGAGCATTCGAGCCAAAACGGTACACAATAATCGGTGACGAGGTTAGAAAATTCCTTAAAACCTGTTTCATCAAAAAAATCTACTATCGTGACTGGATCACCAACATTGTTTTGGTGAAAAAGTCCATTGGGAAGTGGCGGGTCTGTGTTGATTACACTGACCTGAACAAAGCTTGTCCCAAGGACAGTTTTTCCCTTCCACGGATCGACCATTTGGTCGACAGAACAGTCAAGCATGAACTCCTAAGCTTTATGAATGTTTACTCAGGATATAATCAGATTTTTATGCATCCCTACGATAAGCAAAAAATAACCTTTGTCACTGATTAAGGGCTCTACTGCTATAAGGTCATGCCCTTTAGATTGAAGAATGCTAGATACACATACCAATGGCTCGTAAACCAAATGTTGGCTAAAAAGATTGAATTCTCCATGGACATCTATGTCGATGACATGCTCGTTAAAAGTGTCAAATCTACAGGCCACACCACCGACGTCAAGGAAATGTTCGCTATCCTGCAAAGATACCTGATGAAATTAAACCTGAATAAGTGTGCCTTTGGCATCAGCTTAGGAAAGTTCGTCGGCTTCCTTATTAGTTAGAGGGGGATAGATGCAAACCCTAATAAAATCTAAGCTCTGTTGGGCATGAGCACGCCCAAAAAAATGAAAGAGATTCGATGTCTCACAGGGAGAATAGCCGTCCTTGATTGGTTCATCTCCCGAGCCACCAATAAGTGTTTCCCCTTCTTTAAACAGCTGAAAGGAAAACAAAAGATAGAGTGGATCGACGACTGTGAGCTGGCCTTCCAACAACTCAAACAGTACTTGGGTTCACCACCGCTACTTTAAAAGCCCAAGCGAGGAGAACCATTGATGATATACTTAGCATTTTCAACAGCATCAGTAAGCTCGGCCCTCATCTAGGAGCAAGAAGGGAAACAACTACCAGTGTACTATGTTAGCAAAACCCTTCTCCCAGCTGAGATCAGGTATCTAGACATCAAGAAACTCGCCCTCACTTTGGTCATCTCATCCCACTACCTTCGACCTTATTTTTAGGCCCATACTATAATAGTCTTCACCAACCAACTCCTCCGCTAGGTACTCTAAAAACCTGAAGTGTCAGGGAGACTCACAAACTGGGAGATCACGGTCAGTGAGTTCAATGTTAAATATCAGTCTCGAATCACCATCAAAGGCCAAGTCGTGGCTAATTTTATTGTCGAGCTTCCATGTAAAAATGACTTGGAAACCAGTCTGAGTAGCGAGTCCCATCAGCATGTAAGTCAGGCGGTTGAGTCAGACATGCTGCTTTGAACACTGTACATCGATGACTCATCCAATTCTAAAGGCAGTGGGGGCGAGGTAGTCCTGGAGGCTCCTGATCAGACTTACACACAATATGCCTTAAGATTTGGATTTCGAACATCGAACAATGCAACAAAATATGAATCCTTACTCGCCGGACTTAGGTTAATGGCGACAATGAGAGCCCAGAACCTGAAAGTCCATGGTGATTCATAGTTAGTCATTAACCAAATAGAAAATGAGTACTAGGCCAAGGTAAAAATAATGATTGTTAATTTACAAAGATTCCGAGAACTCATTAGAAAATTTCCCAAGTGCGACATCAGCCTGATTCCTAAAGTAGAAACCTCCAAAGTAGATACACTAGCAAAGCTGGCCATAACGACTAAAGAAAATATTTCGAAGTCGAACCAAATCGAGTATCTCGCCGAGCCGTGCATCAGTGATTTCAGTTCGGATATGATTCTCCCAGTGAATTCGAGACCGTGCTAGATGAACCCACTAATCGACTACCTTCAAGAAGGGAAGCTGCCCGAAGACCGACTTGATGCCTGCAGACTCCGTTCCAGGTCAGCCCAGTACACTATGGTTGGGGCATTTTGTACAAAAAGGGATTTTGCATACCTTATCTCAGATGCCTTTGACCTGAAGAGGCCAAGTACATCCTGAGAGAGATACATGAAGGTATCTGTGGCAATCACTCCGGCAGCCATGCCCTGTTCACAACCCCAAGTGTAGGGTTGTGATGTAGTAATAACTCAGTAAGACTAAGGTTGAATCCACTAGGACTAAACTTGTACGTATTTTGAAAATAACTAGAATTAGAACTAGAAAAAGATTTAAATTGAAATATGAATAATTGAGAGTAATGGTGAATAATGTTAATTTAAACTTATGAATTTAAAGGTGGGAACTAGGGTGTCAAGGATCCATTTATAGCTATCAAGATGCTACCTTACTTGATTCAAGGAATACAATTGGATTTGGAGTCCTATCTTATCCAATTGGAAGATAAAGTAATTTAAATCAAATTTAAACTTTTCATTGACCTAATTCTCAATGAGAAAAATTGTGATGATTAGAAGGGATTTCATCACCCTACCATGCCCAGGAGATGATGGTGAATAAAATAATTTATCAATCTCACAATCTCAAAACAGAAAAAGAAGATATCTAAAGCTATAATAACATCTATTGTAATTTGAGTCAAAATAAATTATAGAAAACTAAAAATATTCCTTCAATATCAAACTAAACAAAGTATGAAAAATAAACTAGGGAAGGAAAAAAATTCTTTGACAGCTGCTCCACCCATGTGTATGCTTTTTGAGACCTTTTCAAACCCTAGAAGATGCTTTGGAGCATCCTAGGGAGTTCTATTTATAGTTGTGGAACTCCAACTTTCGCACCGAGTTGGAAAAATCTAGAAACCGTCTCAAATTTACTTAGTATGCGCAGTTTCTCAAAATAATCTGCACTCTACATAGTTTCTCAAAATAGACTTCACTTTGTGTAGTTTTTCAAAATGGACTCGGAGTTTTAGAATATGCTTTTTCAGGACAATTTCAGGAAATATTTGTTTTAAGGACAATTTCAGGATTCCTTTTCTTCACTTCAAATCTTTAATTCTCTTCATTCCACACTTAGTTTTCTTATATCCTTGACATGTGAATTCTTCATTAATGACTTCCAGATCTTCATTTAGTAATCTTTTGAGCATAAATCTTCCTCTTGACATCAATTGCACCTTTACCTTTCGAAATCACCCTACACATGAAAACATGAATAATTAAATTGATTAGGCGTTATCATGTTTATAAAACCAATGTATAAATAGGCGGAAGAATGTAATATTTCACACTCAACAACTATCTCAATCTAGTTGTAGCTCGAATAACTATTAAGGAAGTAATATTAAGAGTGACTAGCTTGCCTTTTCAAAATTTGATCAATAGAGGGCAAAGGAAAGTAGTCATTCCTTGTGACAGTATTCAATTTTTTGTAGACAATGCACATTCTTCGACCAGTAGTAACTCTAGTTAGTACGAGTTTATTGTCGGCATTGGCTACGATGGTGATTCCGGACTTCTTAGGAACCACCTAAGTTGGACTCACCCATTGACTGTGGTATATAGGGTATATTATACCCACATCCAACAATTTAAGTACCTCAACCTTAACCACTTTTTTCATATTTAGATTGAGTCAACGTTCTGGTTGTCGGGAGATTTTCATATTATCCTCAAGATGAATGCGGTGAGTACAAATCAAAGGATCAATTCCCTTGAGGTTTATAATTGACCATCCAAGGGCTCATTTATGTTCAATGAGAGTAGAAAAATGCACTCTCTTGTTGTTTCTCTAGGTGAGAAGAAATGACCACCGGGTATGTCTCATCTTGACATAAGTAGAAATATTTAAGATCATCGGGCAAAGGTTTTAGGTCAAGCTTCATTGCTTTGAGGCTAGACGGTAGAGACACTACATTAGTTTGGGGCAATTTCTCAAATTGTGGCCTCCACCGGTTAACTTCAAGTACTAGCGTAGCATCAAGCAAGGCATCTACCTCCCTAATCATGTCATCATCTAAATCAGGCGAGTAGGCCAAGCATGTCTCTCGTGTGTCAGAGTATAGAGTTAAAAGTGCTCTATCTTCCATAAAAGAATCGATCATGTTAATGTCGTGGGTATCGTCGTCATCATCTGACTATTTTTTCATGTTAAAAAAGATGTTGAGCTCCAATGTCATATTTTTGAAAGATAAATTCATAATTCCATTCTTACAAATTATAATAACATTTGATGTAGTAAGGAATGAGCGACCAAGAAGGATGGGTATTTGAGTGATCATATCTATGTTGAGTTAAGTATCTAGGACAATAAAATCTACTGGATAGTAGAATTTATTAACTTGGACCAACACATCCTCAATCATCCTTCTCTATATACGAACTGAGCGATCGGCAAGTTGTAATGTGATCTGAGTGAGTTTCAATTCTCCTAGACCCAATTGTTCGTAAACCGAGTAAGGGATCAAGTTAACACTCGCTCCCAAGTTAAGAAGTGCATGCTCAATCCGGTGGTTCTCAATTACACAAGTGATGGTTGGGCTACTAGGATCTTTGTATTTTCATAGCACATCTTGCTTGAGAATGACACTCACTTATTCTGTCAAAAAGATTTTATTTTATTTATTTTGCCATCTTTTGATAGTGCATAGTGTTAGTGCACTTATTTGCACTCATGTTTGTCAATTACGTGACTAGTCGTGCCTTGTAGTCGGATGAGTTCTAGATAAGCCAAGACCGGCGATATAACTAGATTCAAAGTATCGGAGCCACATTGAAGACAAAGGATTGCTTCTACGATCTTAAACCTCGCAAATAGATGATTCCAACCCAAATAGAAAAACCCACCTAGGTCATCTATTCTAAGCCAATCCTTAGTCCATATTTTATATCCTATAGTCTTGGCTTAAGAAAGTCTCAAGTCATTGAATGATTAAAAGGATGAAAATAGGAAAATCTATCCACCTTTGGTAGGAGGAAGGTTTCATCGAATATCACCTTTGGAATCAACGAAGATACTTTCGATGTTACCGAAGGTGCTCAAAACTATCCAGTAATCTCACGACTATAACTTAGTATCATCGACTGGATAATTCAGTGACACTAATTGCCACCAACGAATAATGTTCGGTGCCACCGAAATGGACATATTTTGAACAACAACTTAAGAGATTTAATTCAATACTACCAATAGAAAATTTTATACCACCGAAGTAAGTTTGGTGATACCAAAAGTTACTTCAGGAGCACTGTAAACTAGCCATTTTATAGCCATTTTCTATCTGTTTGAAACTTTTATTTATAAAAGCCGCTTGTTTACTTACAAAATTAGTGAAAATAAGTACCATAGAGTCTCTACTGTATCCCAAGCTTATTCTAGTCCATTTAGACTCTATCCATATGAGTTCATGTTCTCTTTATTGTGATCATTCACTCTTATGAGCATTCAAGGTTTCTATTTAATGAAGAACATGAACTCGTGCCTTCTTTAGAATATAAAGATCAAACCAATAGGAATATCCTTGGTTCTTTGATACTCTAGAGAATTCATAGGTTGAATCCCTCAGGAAATCCACTCATTATCCTAGATAAGATATTTAACCAACTTTCATAACCTTGGTCACCTTTATAGGTATATCACATGCAAGGTTTTTCTAGATCATAAAGCTGAGCCAATAGGTAAATCCAAGTTAAGCGATCGAAGGAGCACTGAGAAGTTGATTCAAGATCAAAAGTACGAAGATCTAGCAACCTGAGACAAGCTACAAGAGAGAATTCAATCCAACAAGTGTCATTTTAAGAGTTCAAAAGTTTAGTCTCTTTCCTCGTGTAGGATTGAGGCTAAAAGTTTTCCATTAACAAACTCGCTTGGGTGCCTTGTGTGGGACCTTGGCTGGTGGACCTAAACATTGGGTGCATTGTGTGCGACCTTGACTAGTAGGCCTAAACTTTGGGTACCTTGTGTGAGACCTTGACCACTGGGCCTAAACGATAGGTGCCTTGTGTGGGACCTTGGTTGGTAGGCCTGAACGGTAAGAGGATGAATTGTGTCCATAGTGTAGGACTATAAAGGTTATTGGTGAACCTATTTAAAACATTTGATAGTGAAATCTGGTGTACTCTGGGATTGAGTGTGGATGCCGGAAGAGGGGTAGACATGTAGCCGAACCACTATAAATACTTGTGTTTGAAATGATCATTTGTGTATCTGTTTAATCATGATTATATCTGCTTAAACGTATGATTCTGTGTACATGATTACATGAATGCTATTCATTGATAGGAAACACATTCCACACATAAGCACACATCACTAGGCTAGCTATAATATATGTATATCTTTAATAGACCTTGTGATTGGATCCTCCAACTGGCTTCGAAGCCGTTATAGTTATATTGCCTTACTGGCTTTAAATTGAATGATTATTTAAGTTAGGAAATCAAGTTTTTAAATAAGCAAAATAATAGAAAAAGTCTGTAAATGCTGTGATGTATAAAGCACCCTTATTTGTCAAATTTTGACAGGACAAAACAACCACATGTGATGGAAAGTTCACCTTCAAGTGAATCAAGATGGAAAGTTCACCTTCAAGATCAACACATGAAGTTGGAAAGTGCAAGTTTAAGAACAAGACATAAAGAGCTCTACTTCACTTCAAGTTCAAGCTCAAACTACAACTACAAGTTTACTTCAAGTAGAAGATCCACTAAACGCTACTGAAGATTCAAGTAGAAGTTTGAAGGTATATACTTCAATTTCCAATAATTTTAGGTATAATTGATCGTAGAGAGACCTTAGACTTAGGTTCTTTTACTACACCAAAACAGTGAAAAAGGGACGGTTGATAACCATCTCAAATGACCAAAAAGGTAACCATCACATGGGCCATCATATTTTGAAGCGTCGTATTACTTAAAGGACGGTCATGAGCTGTCATTCTTATTGACCTTAAAAGGATGGTCGTGGGCCATCCTTAAGAAGGACTATCATGGACCGTCCTTAAAAAGGACTGTTATGAGTCGTCTCTTATGAGCCTTAAAAGGACAGTCATGGACCGTCCTTAAAAAGGACTGCTATGAAACGTCTCTTATGAGCCTTAAAAGGACGGTCATGGACCGTCCTTTAAAAGGACTGCTATGAGCTGTCCTTAAAAAGGACTACTGTGAGCTGTCTCTTATGCCCCTTCAAAGGATGGTCATGGACCGTCCTTTAAAAGGACGGTCATGAACCGTCCTTAAAAAGGACTGCTATGAACTGTCTCTTATGAGCCTTAAAAGGATGGTCATGGATCGTCTCATATTCGAATATTTAGAAAAATATGGATGGCCTAGAGCCGTCAGAAATTTTCAAATATGAGACGATTGATATACACCTGTTGCAATATATTTCATCGTATTCTTCCTGATATACACTTGTTATATAATATATTTCATCATATTCAAATTCACATCCATCTAAACCCAAACTACATAAATTCATCCAAACATAAACTACATTTATCTAAACATAAACTACAATCATCCAAACACAAATAATCTTATCCACATTACATTCATCCATGCATAAATACATATAATTTTAACATTATAAATTTTAAAAAAGGACAAAAATCAGCGACAATTTTGTTTTTGTGTCTTTCATCTAATAAAAGAATATTCAACCAACAAAACATTATAATTCTAGTTTTCGTGAAGAATTGCAGAAACTTCATTCTCTCTCTCCCTCTTTTTTTTTTCTTTTCTTTTTTAGGTTTTAGGCTTAGGTTTAGGTTATAGGTTTAAGTTTAGGTTATAGGTTTAGGTTTAGGTTAGGTTATCGGTTAAGGTTTAAGGAATTGAGAATAGTTAAAGGTTTAGGTTTAGGAAATCAGGTTCGGGATCGGGTTTAGGTTTCGGTTTTCAAGTTTAGGTATAGGTTTAGGTTAGGGAGAAAAGATTAGGATTAGGTGTAGGTTTAGGTTTAGGTTTAGGTTTAGGGATTTGAGAATACATTTAGGTTTTAGGTTTTAGGTTTAGGTTTAGGTTATAGGTTATAGGTTAAGGTTTAGGTTTTAGGTTTAGGAGGTTAGGTTATAGGTTATAAGTTTTGGTTATAGGTTAAGGTTTTAGGTCATAGGTTTTGGTTTAGTTAAGGTTATATGTCACTCCCCAAACTCAGAAACTAGGCTCACAAAATTTTTGATCACTGAATCCGGTTCCGACAGCCTTCGTAGAACCCCATTCTCGGCTCCCGTCACTCATTTATCGAGTTCCAATCCTGGGATGCTACAATGAGGATTTCTAATCATCAATCTGAATTGTAATGAGCATAACCATAAGTATAACCCATGAACAATAACCACAAGAACAACATCATAAATTCCACTATAAATAAAAACTTTGTGTATAATGCATCAGAAGGGAAATACAAGATAATGAAAATAACAGAAACTCCAAAAGCTCGGCCGTGTGCTCCAAACTGTGGACTGTATGCTCTAACTACGGAAAGACTACGACTGAGTCCTGGCATCTCCTGCACGCGTCAATCAAGCATAAGCTTATAGAAAGCTTAGAGGGCGGTGTAAGTGTGTGCGCAATAAAAGCGTGCTCAGAATGCAAGGTCAGAGTAATGCAGAAACATGCTGATGAGTACATGAATGCAATTAGCCAGACCAAGGCTATGCGGTGCAAGATATGAATGCTATCGGCCATAACACGACCATGCGATGCGAGATGTAACTCAAGCATGCCAATCCTCATCATATATCAATACAGTTCTCTTTCTGGATAATCATCGGGATTTAGTACACTCCAAATGACACTGTCGCTCTCCCAGCCACACAGTCCAAGTGAGCGTAAGAAACCTCACTATCTGCCTAGCCAATAGTCTGCCAATACTTATCCGACACATTGATAGCGGACCCATTCATGAGCTGGTTAGACTCAGCCTAGTATTGCCCCTACCCTTGGGCGAGTAAGGCCACACCCCTTTCCAACCGACCATGATACAGTGGGAGACGTAGCTTCCTAGTATTCGACCCTCGTGCGCTCATATATCCACTCGGTCTCGATGTTGGAGTCATCCTCTGGTACATCGGGTTTAGAAATTTTCACCCAGGGACATCTATGGCGCCCCGATGCTTAATAATAATATTTTTAGTGTCTGATCCTACCATCCATGATGTGCCTGTGGAGGTCATAGCCCTGATGTCGCTAGGGCGTATAGTAATCTTGTCATACAAATGCAAAGTGCATGAATCACACTATCAGTCATGCAGCAATCCTGCGCATACTACGCACTAATGAAGGGCAACTCTGCCTGTCAGGGAGCCCATAAACAATCTGCTCGAAGGCATATGCTATGATCAGTTACTCCTCATATCAGGCATACATATGATGCGTATGATCATGAATCATGGATCTAATGGGCTCTGTTCATAACAAAGATGGGCCTACCAATGGCCTTAAGGAGAGTGACAATGTGGACATTTAACTGACATCATCCTTACAATGTGGGCATCTAACCATCATTGTTCCTAAGGCACGTCCCGTTATAAACATCATTATATATATACCACGGAGAAATCACACATTACAATGGACCTAAATTCATCCCACTAGGCCTTAAGTATATCAAATGGGTTGTATCACATGGGCCTTATATTCATCAAGTGGGTCATATCAATGGGCCGCACCAATGGGCCTTACGTATATTGCAATGGGACATAACCCATGGGCCTTGCATGCATCACAATGGGCCTTATATACGTCCTATTGGGCCTTGACCCATGGGCCTCCAATATATCAAATAGGCTTCATAGCATGGGTCTCGTATATATCAAAGTGGGCCTCAACATCGAGCCACAAATACGTCAAGATGGGCCTAATTATGTGGGCCTTGCATACATCACAATGAGCCTCATAATATGGGCCTCATATTTATTAGGGCAGGCCCCAACAACGGGCCTTATACAAACCAAAGTGGCCTCAACAATGGGCCTTAAATTATCTTTACAATGGTTGGACGGTTTGGATGAAACACATGCATCATGGTAGATCCCATAGTGATTAAAAGGATGGATGACGTAGATGAGGTACATATCCATGGTGGGGCCCACACTAATGGGAGGTGTGGATTATAATACATACATCAGGTGGGTCCCATGTGGGGCCTACTATAATGTTTATTTTCCATCCAACCCATTGATAAGGTCACTCAGACCTGGGGCCCACAGTAATGTTTATTTTTCACCCAACCTAGGCCCACTGTAATGTTTATTTGCATCCAATCTGTTCATAAGGTCACGTGGACCAGGGGCCCACCATAATGTTTATTTGTATCCAATTTGTCCAGGATCCCATGATGATGTTTATTTGCCACCCAAACTGTTCATAAGGTCACGTGGACCAGGGCCCACGGTGATGTTTATTTGCCATCCAAACTGTTCATAAGGCCACGTGGACCTAGGGCCCACCATAATGTTTATTTACCTCCCAACCATTCATAAGGTCACGTGGACTTGTATGAAGAAGAAAAATAATTTTCATATGGTCCAAAATTTCTGACCAAAAGGGTTTTAATGGCGGACGTCCAATCCAACTGTTCCTTGTGATGTGGGCCACCTGAGTGGCGGATATGGCTGATTTTTGGGGTGGCCCCTAATCAGAAGGGGCCCACCAAAATGTACAGTGTAGATGCTCAAACACATCATGGTGGAGTCCACAGCTGGGACCCGTGGTCTGGCTTAAACTGTCCGCCCGTCAGGCGCAGGCCTTGCTTGCGTCTACAGCAGCAGCATCAACGCTACCTTTTCATTTTCATTTTTTTTTTTTTTAAAAAAAATTACATTTTTCCTTGGTATTTCATAGGTGGGGCTCGCATCAAGGAAATCCGCCCTGCCCATTGGCTTCTACGGCTCAAAATAAGCCAAACAAGACCAATATGCAGCATATTTGGCAAATAAAAATGTCAAGATGGGGTTTTTAACAGTAACCATTACTGTTTCCTATGGTATGGCCCGCTTGATTGTCGTATTAGCCTCATCTTTTGGCTCAACGCCTAAAATGGGTTGAGAAGTGAAATGGACGGCGTGGATTATATACATACATCAAGGTGGGGCCTGCATGAGTGGTCCACCCCAAAACTTTAAAAAGGCCAAGTATTTTTTTTTTTAGTTAGCCGATAGTACACACCATGTTAGCCACGCCCATGCCTCATGTCCACCGTCCAGAGAAGCTGGACAGCTGGGATAAACACAACGTCACGGTGGGTCCCACATGTACGTGACCCACATTTTAATCAAGGTGGGACCCACATGTACGTGGCCCACCTGATTTGGATCAATCTAATACTTGTGTTTTTCCTAAATCTTGGCCGTCCAATGGACCCGTTGCAAGGTGGGCCTCACGATCGGACGATTAAGATCATCTTGCACCATGGTGGCCACAAGACATCATACAAGAGAGAGAGAGAGAGAGAGAGAGAGAGAGAGAGAGGAGGGACCCCACTACTATGGGCCCTCTATTAATACAACACATACATCATGTGGGTCCCACAACAAGTGGGCCCTTAAAGTTGAAATAAATGATGGATCACCCACCTTTAGGCCTTCTCCTTAGTCCTTTAGGCTTGTAAGCTCCTTGCCTTCACTTTTGATGGTGGTTGATGGGGCTTTGATGGTGAGGATGAGAGATGAGAGGGTGGGCCACACTTGGCCTTAGGGAGAGTTGGGGAGGCTTGGACGTTTGGGGTTCTTAATTGCTTGGAAATGAAGAGATGGAATGAGAGAGAGGGAAGTAATGGCTAAAAGGGATAGGGTGAAGTGGTGGTTATAAGGAATGTATGGGTTTGTTTGATTTTTTTGTAAAAGAGGGGCGGTGAGGGGAAGAGAATATTGACTTATGGTAAAAGAAGTAGTGGCCATGTGTACTTGTTGTTGGGTGAGGTGGCATGGAGGTAAGGTGATGTACTTGACATTAATTGATGTGACATATTGTAGAGATTCTCTCGAAATTCATAATGCGCGGTGTTTCTTTGGAATGAACGCAGACCCACATCTTCTAGCCTAGGTATCGGTTCGGTGCGCGAGTCATGGCGTTAGAACTGCAGTGATGGCACGGTCGCTATGATATAGGTTTCGGTTCAAGACGACTTTGGTATGCGGGACCTGGCTTAGGATTGCATGTAAACATCAGATACCGGTCGAGGATTGTCAAAATTCGACCGATAGGACTGCGGAAGCCAACAAAATGGTATGGTCTACGATACGGGTATTACATTATATGTTTAGGTTCAGGTTAAGGTTTAGGTTTAGGTTATAAGTTATAGGTTTAGGGAAATGAGAATAGGTTAAGGTTTATGTTTAGGAAATCGGGTTCGGGTTCGGGATCGGGTTTAGGTTTGGGTTTTCAAGTTTAGGTTTAGGTTTAGGTCAGGGAGTTGAGATTAGGATTAAGTATAGATTTAGGTTTAGAGATTTGAGAATACATTTAAGTTTTCGGTTTAGGTTTAGGTTTAGGTTATAGGTTATAGGTTTAGGTTTAGGTTTAGGTTTAGGTTATAAGCTATAGGTTTAAGGAATTGAGAATAGGTTAAGGTTTAGGTATAGGAAATCAGGTTCGGGTTCGGGATCGGGTTTAGGTTTGGGTTTTCAAGTTCAGGTTTAAGTTTAGGTTAGGGAGTTATGATTAGGATTAGGTGTAGGCGTAGGTTTTGGGATTTGAGAATACATTTAGGTTTTAGGTTTAGGTTTAGGTTATAGGTTATAGGTTAAGGTTTAGGTTTTAGGTTTAGGTTAAGGTTTGGTTATAGGTTATATGTTATAGGTTAAGGTTTTAAGTCATAGGTTTTGGTTTAGGTTTAGGTTATAGGTTTAGGTTAAGGTTTAGGTTATAAGCTATAGGTTTAGGGAATTGAGAATAGGTTAAGATTTAGGTTTAGGAAATCAGGTTCAGGATCGGGTTTAGGTTTGGGTTTTCAAGTTTAGGTTCAGGTTTAGGTTAGGGAGTTGAGACTAGGATTAGGTGTAGGTTTAGGTTTAGGGATTAGAGAATTCATTTAGGTTTAGGTTTTAGGTTATAGGTTAAGGTTTAGGTTTTAGGTTTAGGTTAGGCTTAGGTTATAGGTTATAGGTCATAGGTTAAGGTTTTAGGTTATAGGTTTTGGTTTAGGTTAAGGTTTAGGTTTAGGTTTAGGTTAAGGTTTTGGTTTAGGTTATAAGCTATAGCTTTAGGTAATTAAGAATAAGTTAAGGTTTAGGTTTAAGAAATTGAGTTCAGGTTTGGGATCGGGTTTAGGTTTGGGTTTTCAAGTTTAGGTCTAAGTTTAGGTTGGGGAGTTAAGATTAGGATTAGGTGAAGGTTTAGGTTTATGGATTTTAGAATACATTTAGGTTTTAGGTTTAGGTTTAGGTTTTATGTTATATGTTAAGGTTAGGTTATAGGTTATAAGTTTAGGTTATAGGCTATTGGTTAAGGTTTTAGGTCATAGGTTTTAGTTTTATTTAAGGTTTTAGGTTTGGGTTTAGTTTTAGGTTGAGGTTAAGGTGCTTCGACAAGAAAACAAATGCGTTTGATTTAGAGAATTAATTCAATGATAACAAAGAATTTGACAAGAGAACATTGATCACATTTATCCGAGTTCATTTACATCCTCTGATTCCCTTGTTTCTAAGATAAATTATTAGAAATGAACAACTTGTAATCACTGAAAGCTTAAATCTAAATTTCGACAGCCTTTCGACAGTACTTTTGGTCTTCTCCCAATACTTAGGAGGAATTGTTGATCTGATCAACTAGTCTTCAATGAGATAGAAATTTTGACAGCATTTCGGTGCTATTTCAGTCATCTCCTATGACTTAAGAAGAATTGCTGAATCGATCAGCCAATCTCTCTTTTAAACTTGTTTGTTATGCCAAGGAGAGGGTTTGAAGCAATGAAGATCGATCTCCATGATTTCGGCAGTATTTTTGGCCCTTTTTTTTACCTTGGCCACATAGTGACTTGGTTGGGCAATCCACGCAACTGGATTACCCATTGCGCGGTCAGCGTAACATGGCGCTTGGGTGCGCGATCCGTTTAGCTTCCCTCATAGTTTACGCGATCCGTGTGGCTTCTCTCGTAGGTTGCGCGATCTGTATAGCTTAGTATTCGAGTTGCGTGACCCGCATAACAGACTCTACTCCTCACCTTCGATATATCTTCAGAGCTCCGCCTTTCTCTAGAAAACCTTCTATCCGAAATGAGAGGGGGAGTGGAGTATTTGTATGCCCCCACACATGCCAACCCTCGGTCTCTATGCCATGGGTCCCACTTTACATCAAATCTAACCGTTCATTTTGATCAGCCTCTATTCTTGATTGTGCTGTTTACGCAACAAGAATGCTAGTCGTGCGATCCGCGCAACAGGAAAGCTAGTCGTGCGATCTGGGCAATGATATTCTCGGGTGAGCGATCCATATAAGGATAAAACAGTCTGTATCATTCGCACACCTCCTGATCTTACTGCGCTATCCTTGAGACTTCTCTAACTAGTTACGCGGCCCACACAATGACCCTTCTGGTTACGCAACCCACGCAACTGTTTAATCGTAGCACTCTGCTTCTTCTTCTTCTTTTCCAATTCTTCACTTCATGTCTGGTTTACTAACCTTAAATCTTTCCTTCATGATTCAAAATTTTTTATGCTCCAACAGATGCCCCCTCGATCCTTCTTTGATTGATTCCTAAAATCAAATGGAGGATCAATCTTCCTCTGCCTGAAGAATCTTGAATGAGATGCAACTGAAAGATGACTGGATGATCATGCTTGCATGAAAGACTGGATGATCATTCTTGACCAGAAGATCAAATGATCACGTTCGATCGGAAGATGATCGTGCTCGAGCGAAAAAATTGAATGCTCACGTTCGAATGAAAGACTTGAATGATCACGCTTGAACACAAGATTTGAATGATAGTGTTTTAAGAAAAAATTTTGATGATGGCGCTTGAACGGAAGACTTGAATGATGGTGCTCAAACGAAAGATTTGATTGATTGCATTTGAACATAAAATTTGATTGATTGCGTGTAAACGAAAGATTTGATTGATTACATTTGAATAGAAAATTTGATTGATTACATTTAAACGGAAGATGTAATGATCATGCTCAAATAGAAGACTTGAATGATTGCACTTGAACGGAAGACTGGAATGCCCCCAGTCAGTAGTGTCGAGCGGATGTTTCACTAGAGGATAAAATTCTCTTTTCATTATCGAAACACATCTCTTCAACAGCTGTGACGACTTCATCTTTGAGCAATTTAATCAG
Organism: Magnolia kwangsiensis; assembly: GCA_037074715.1. Lineage (NCBI taxonomy): Eukaryota > Viridiplantae > Streptophyta > Magnoliopsida > Magnoliales > Magnoliaceae > Magnolia > Magnolia kwangsiensis. Next base: position 81,651,354 of record CM073578.1, read on the forward strand.
AGAGTTATCTTTCAACACCGTTTCTCCTGCAATGGTTTCTTTGATCAACTCCAACAATTCTTTCTTTCAACTCTGTATCTGGGGTTGTTCTTTAATGCTGCTCTTGCCGTAACAACTTTTTTGATTGTTTCTTTTATTCATGATCTGTATAACCTAAGTTTTCAAATGATGATCTTTCTTGCCACATTAATCTGGATTAGTATCTCAATTCATTATAATTTTCCAATTTAGCTTTATGAAGCATTAATAATTTTTGAAATAGATTGAGAATTTCTTCTCTTTTTTAGGCCGATTGTGATATTCACAATATGATAATGACTTCATCATTGCATTCTTTACGCTTGCCATCGTGCTTCGTATCGTATTCTTTCACACTCTTGGAGATTTTATCTTTAGCTCCAAAGGTTCAATCGCTAAGTCTTTTTGCTGAATCGTTTCTAGCTTATGCTCTTTAGTATTTCTTCATAGACTTTTCCTTGGACCTTTGCTGATTCTGAAAAATTGAAAAATAGACAAGACTTCTTTTTAATTTCTATTTAATAATTTTACGAAGGTCATAGAAGTTACTGATGATGATGATTCCGTTTGTTCTTTGTCTCCATCAGATCCGATACATGGAGTCTTGCGATATTATTATCCATAATACTAGACATATGAATTCCTTTGCCGCTTATAAGAGATTATTAGAAAGACCAAGGCATAAATTACTTTAGAGACATAGATCCTGCCCCTCTTTCCCAGTCAATGTTGTATAAAGATTTCCTTAGAAGATAATATTTCTGAAGTGAAGCCTTCTGATACTTTTGAATAATCTTTACTGCTCTTTTAATGAATCCAAAGAATATATCCAAGTTCTTATATTGTCCAGGAGAGAATGATAATTCTGTACTAGTTTATTCTCTGCCCCCTTTTGAGAACCTTGTGTGATAATATGTCTCTATTCATTAAGAAGGCGAGAGACGAAAAGACCTTACAGCTCTTGTCAATATATTAATTGACCTTGGAGACTTGATCTTTTGAGTAGATAATCGCCAATATCTTGAAGGCATTTATTGTTGATATAATTTGAACCTGATTCAAGAGAAATGCATTTTTATATGTTGTTTACTCAATGTTTAAAATTTTCATCAGGCAATTGCATATTTGAGTATATCTAATTTGAACTATGTATTTGAAGCATTTTAAATGCTTTACTTAGTTTATGCTTTTGAGCAATGGTGCTAATGTACTTTGACTGACCATACCTTGATTGGACATGTCCTGACTCGACTGGACTTGACTTGACTAGTCTAGATTGAACTAGACTATACTTGACTGGACTAGTCTAGATTAAACTAGACTGGACTTGACACTGGGCTCAAGGAGAAATTTTAGTTTACCGCCGATTTCGGGCAGCCAATTGTGGGCTTTGTAGGTCTTATGCATACTTGGCCATATAAGCTTGGCTAGGCGGCCTTAATTGATTATAGGTCTTAAGGGTAGCTGGCCATATAGGCTTGGCTAGGCGGCCTTAATTGATTATAGGTCTTAAGCATAACAGGCTGTATAGGCTTGGCTAGGCTGCCTTAACTGATATTTTGCCATCGATGTCGTAAGATCTATGTGGTTGACCATGTAGGTTTATTCCACTACTTTTTTCATTATCATGAACGGTGAATCCATAGCTGATATTTCGGCAGCTGCTGATATATTCTGAGAATCAATATTTGATATTTCGTCGTCGCTGATATATTCTGAGAATAAATATTTGATATTTCGTCATCACTGATATATTTTGAGAATTAATATTTGATATTTCGCTGTCGCTGATATATTCTGAGAATATTCATGTTGTATTTTAAATAGTTGCTTATTTTGGCGACGATCATTGATGACGACAGTGATAGTTGCTTATTTTGGCGATGATCATTGGCGCTTGCTTATTTTGGTAACAATCATCGGTGCTTCTATTTGGCGATAATCATTGAGGCTTTTATTTTACGATTGTCATTGGTGCTTTGCATTTGGTGATGACTTGATATGCTTGAAAAGCTAATTTTAGCGATAATATTTGGCGTTGGCGACAATCATGAATGCTTGATAGTAATCATCAATGCTTTTCATTTGGCGATGACTTGATGTGCTTGAAAAGTCTGCATTTTATTCATATACACAAAAGAAATATATTCTATGGTGAGAAATACATTTCACAGTTTCTTACTCACCTTTCTTGCTTACCTATCTTGCCCCCTTTTGATTAGGAAGCATTGCTCTAGGAATCTTCGTAATCAAAATCATGATGTTGCCACCTTCAACAAATATACTGAGTCGCATTATCACATACTTTTTTGCAAGATTAGCTTTGCCCCCGATCTCGAACTAATCAGGCCTGTATACTCTTATTTGTTCTCTCATGTCGTATACTTTAACAATTTTTCTTTTATCAATTGTCTTCTATAACTTGTTCTTCAAGCTATTCACTTTTCTTTCTTCTTCAATTGCATTTCCTGAATTTCTCCTGAAATTCAAAGTCAATTGAAAATTTGCATTTTTATTCATCTGTCTAAGTGGGAGTGCACGACCTTGTCTTTTGCAATCCTTTTTCTACTAAACTTGTTGGCGACAATCGTTAATGCTAGATAACAATCGTCAATGCTTGCTAGCATTAGTACTTGCTTTTGCCCGAACTTTAACCTTTTAAAATCAAAATAGTGGTCATCTCCTGAACTGGCAGGTATTACAATGCATATCTATAACGAATATGCCTTTTATTACGACTTTACATCTTTTACTTCACTCACTTCTTTTCACTTGAGTATTTAGGCTATGATAGCTCGATCTTGTCAATTGCTAACGGTTTACCATAAGAAGCATGTTGTCAACTTTTAAACATGGATGCGTCCAGAATTTTCTTTATCCAGTTTCTGTCATTTTCCTCTTTCTGTCCTGCTTTTTCGATCGCAATTTCTCCCTTATCGATCATCTTTTGTAGCTTTTTTCTAAGGGAATTACAATTTTCTATATGGTGCCCAAATTTACGATGATAATGGCAATAATTCATTCCTCTTGTATTTTCAATTTCTTTGAAGTGTCTTATCCGATGTAATTCAATACTCTTCATAACTAATAATTGATTTAGCATAGGAAGTATATCTTTTCTTGCAAACGAATACTTCATATGATCTTTATTTTTCCTGGACCTTTTATATGTCATTATAACCGCACGACCATTTCTATCTTCTTCATCGTTGTCTTCTTCCATATCCCGATAATCTGCTTTAGTTTCCTCTTTCTGAGTGATGTGGGCTAATTTTGACTGAAAACAGACACTCTTCCTATTATTTTTTCCAGAGTATAAGCCTTGGTAGCAAAATTATGAAAGGTTTTCCAATCTTTACTAATTAGGTGACATGTCAGCTTTGGTCTCATGCTTTCTAAACATAGTTCTACTTGTTCTGATTCCTGCAGAGGATGTTGACATGATGCTGCCAAGTCCTTCCATCGACTGATGAATTCTTCAATTGATTCATTTTCTTCTTGGCAAATAGAGGCCAGTTCGGTCAGACTAACTTCTCGGTCTAAAGAGAAAATTTTTGACATAAAAGCATCTTGCATCTATTCCCAGGTATGAATAGATCCTAGGATTAAACCTGAATACCATTTGAAAGCTCTTCTTTTCAGAGAAGATTTGAATACTCACATATAATATTGAGGAATTCTAGAGAAATTTCCCATCTTCACTATGAAATGCATCATATGCTCTTCTGATGATCCATTCCCATTAAATTTCTAAAAGTCTAGGTGTTTGAAATCGGTGGGAAATGGAATTTCTTCTATTTCAGGGGGATACAGTGTCTGATATATAAACCTTTCATTCTGACTTCGTTCATTCTCTACATGAATAGATTCGATAACCATCTGCTAGATTTCCCCCTGTGTTATATTCTGATTAATATTAAGCATCGATTCTTGAAATATAACCGCTTGCGGTTGTTGCCCTTCTTCTTGCCGTTCAATATTCTTCACAACAGTCACTGTCAGAATTTTAAGGATTTCTCCAGCCACATGCTCATCTGGCGTAAACTGACCAGGCTGATTAACATCTATCGATGAGCTTCCTGTTTCTTTATACTTGATTGTCTTGATATTGAAGCAAGAAGCAAGCGCCGCACTGCTGATGCTGTTGAAGAAGATGGACTATTATTTAATTTAAAACCAGAGTACTATCGCTTCGAAGAACTAGCTGACTCAAATTGTAGCATTCTCAATGCATGAGTTTACTTGAAATCTTTTGCAGGAAGTGCTGTGAGTGAACATTTGCTGGTGACGGTGGCCTTTCCTTTATTTTTCTGAACTTGCAATGATTCTGTGGAAGCTGTCTTTACGGTTATAATTGATGGTATCGAAAGACCTTATGGAGTAATGGGCATTTCTATTTTGCTCGAATGAGATGATTGTATAACCAAAGCAGGACTGTGTCTTATGACACTTCGCATAATCGATCCAGTGCTTGGTGAGATGATGCTTCTTGCGAAGTAAATCGAACTTTTCATCTTTTGGATGTTACTATCCTCCACCCCCCTTCATCTTGTTGAGCTATTGGCGAAACAGAGATCATTTCGTTTACATGAAATTCATTACTCTTGATCACTGCCGTCTTTGCTTTCTCTGACATTTTCTCTTACATTTTACCTTTTTCTCTTTTGTCCATCCGACCCTTGGGGCGATCAAAGTAAAAAAATCACACGATGCCAACTGCGGAACTGCTTGCTTAGGATATATCGTAGGAGGAGCGAGTTTGGGATTCTTTCTAACTGTATTGCGTGTTATCGGCCCTCTGGTTCTTGGCAAAGACGAATTTGTTCTAGGGCTTTTCATATTCCGTATTTTTGTCCTACGAGGCGTAACAACAGTCCAATCTTTATCATCTTCCCGCGGTTGAGGTGGAACGGACACAACTTCGGCTATTACTTGAGTTATGTCATTTTCGCTTATAGGACTTGGATCCACTTGCTCTGAGGTTTGGTTCGACGCATATTCTACTACGAACCCTGTAGAGATAAAATGAAAATCTACTTTCTTTACCAAATTTGCCATTGGTTGTATTTTGTAGTTGAGTTCAGGAACCTTCGATCATGAGACACAACTATAGTTAGTATTTGAATAGGCAAATAACCTATCTTTGAGATGAAGGGGAGGAATTTCCACTGAGAGTCACCATTTTGGCGTCTATAGAAATGCCAAAAAGTGATTAATGTTCTCTTAGTATTTTCCAAGTTACCATCGAATAATGGTTCGATCCCCAGCAGAGTCACCATTTTGTTTTGACAAGAAAACAAATGCTTTTGATTTGGGGAATTAATTCAATGATAACAAAGAATTTGATAAGAGAACATTGATCACATTTATCCGAGTTCATTTACATCCTCTGATTCCCTTGATTCTAGGATAGATTATTAGAAATGAACAACTTGTAATCACTGAAAGCTTAAATCTAAATTTCGACAGCCTTTCGGTAGCACTTTTGGTCATCTCCCAATACTTAGGAGGAATTGTTGATCTGATCAACTAGTCTTCAATGAGATAGAAATTTTGGCAGCATTTCGACGCTCTTTTAGTCATCTCCTAGGACTTAGGAAGAATTGCTGAATTGATCAGCCAATTCTCTTTTGAATTTGTCTGTTATGCCAAGGAGAGGGTCTTGGGCGCAATTGGATTACCTGTTACGCGGTCAGCGTAACATGGTGCTTGGGCGCACGATCCGTGCAGCTTCTCGGGTAGTTTTGTGCGATCCGTGCAGCTTCTCTCGTAGGTTACGAGATCCGCACAGCTTAGTATTCGAGTTGCGCGATCTGCGCAACTAACTCTGCTCCTCACCTTCGATATATCTTCAGAGCTCCACCTCTCTAAAAAACCTTCCATCCGAAATGAGAGGGGGAGTGGGGTATTTATAGGCCCCCACACGTGTTAACCCTCGGTCTCTGTGCCATGGGTCCCACTTTGCATCAAATCTGACCGTTCATTTTGATCAGCCTTTATTCTTGATTGCACTACCCGTGTAACAGGAATGATGTAGCGCGATCCGTGCAACAAGAAAGCTAGTCGCGTGATCCACGCAAGGATATTCTCAGGCGTGCGATCCGTGCAAGGATAAAACAGTCTGTATCATTCGCGCAACCTCCTGATCTTGCTGCGCGATCCTTGAGACTTCTCTTACTGGTTGCGTGGCCTGCGCAACTGTTTAATTACAACACTCTACTTCTTCTTCTTCTTTTACTTCATGTCTGGTTTTCTAACCTTGAATCTTTCCTTCATGATTCATAATTTTTTATGCTCCAACATAAGGTATAGGTTTAGGTTTAGGTTTAGGTTATAAGCTATAGGTTTAGGGAATTGAGAATAGGTTAAGGTTTAGGTTTAGGAAATCAGGTTCGGGATCAGGTTTAGGTTTGGGTTTTAAAGTTTAGATTTAGGTTTAGGTTACGGAGTTGAGATTAGGATTAGGTGTTGGTTTAGGTTTAGAGATTTGAGAATACATTTAGGTTTTAGGTTTAGGTTTAGGTTTTAGGTTTTAGGTTAAGGTTTTGGTTTAGGTTAGGTTATAGGTAATAAGTTTAGGTTATAGGTTATAGATTAGGGTTTTAGGTCATAGGTTTTATTTTACGTTAAGGTTATAGGTTTAGGTTTAGGTTAGGGTTTAGGTTTAGGTTATAAGCTATAGATTTAGGGAATTGAGAATAGGTTAAGGTTTAGGTTTAGGAAATTAGGTTCGGGTTCGAGATCGGGTCTAGTTTTGGGTTTTCAAGTTTAGGTTTTGGTTTAGGTTAGGGAGTTGAGATTAGGATTAGGTGTAGGTTTAGGTTTAGGGATTTGAGAATATATTTAGGTTTTAGGTATAGGTTTAGGTTTTATGTTATAGGTTAAGGTTTAGGTTTTAGGTTAAGGTTAAGGTTAGGTTATAGGTTATCAGTTTAGGTTATAGGCTATAGGTTAAGTTTTTAGGTCATAGGTTTTGGTTTAGTTTAAGGTTATAGGTTTGAGTTTAGGTTTAGGTTTAGGTTAAGGTGTAACATCCCGAAAATCGGGGGTCGAGCAAAAACCCAACTCCCGAGTTCTAAAATGTTATTTATGTAACATACATATGTATGATTGAATGTTGTCTGTGTTAATGTATTAAACATGAGTGAGATTAATCCAGAATAGCATATCATACCCCAGAGACAGTTAAATTTACAAGCGAAAGACTATGATAGTATGTATAACATATATAAACTGTTGTATGTCTCCAGAGTGTGAATATGTTACCAGGTTATATACATACATGTATACTTCAAAAGTAAACAAAAGAATATACATGAGTGCTCTAAAAATATAAAATGACAAGTGTCAAGGTATCTAATCAACCTCCGTGTAATCCCGTCGATCAGAACACGCATAAAGGAGGGATCCTCATCATCATCAAGTCCAACACCGCCTCGCAGGCCGCGCCATCATCTGCAATCACAAAAGGGTCTGGTGGGTGTCCGAAAACACCATCCCGTAATGTGGGAGTGAGTAGCTAACTCAGTGGAATAATAGAGCAAGGATTAACATGTTCTCAAATCAATCATGCGATAATAGTAAAGCAGTAAATCAAACAAACCTAATACTGTTATTAATGCAATATGACATGATATGATGGATGCCCTCACCGACGTTCTCCCTCATACGGCACCATCTTCGTCCGCTGCATGCGTGCATCCCGCTCAGTGCTCCACATCTTCCAGGCACATGCAATGTAATGGTGATATGATTGCCGAGTTATTATTAGTCCATTTCATACAGCAATATTGGGAAACTAAGGTACTTCCCTTATATCAATCCCAACACAGATCCTGTCTAGGGTCGTCACTCCTAGTAATCTCTACGATGTATATTTTATAGGTTGCTGCAAGGGCTGTCAGGGTTATTGCTCGCACTCGTTGCACCGCTCCCCCATCACCTTATCAATACAGGCCTACTGTACTCTACTGTTACTGAAGGGTCGTCGCCTCCCGTAGTCTCAGAATACGCTCGCAATCACTACAAAGGGCTGCCAGGGCTGTTGTATGCACTCGTTGCTCTGCTCCCCCATCACCTTATCAATGTAGGCCGACAGCAAAAATATAGTGTCCCATACCGCCATAATCTGCTCACGAGTCATAGGTGCTCACTGGTCACTACGGGGAGGTTTGTGGCCCCAGCGTAGGCTGACAGCTCGACCACGGTGTCCCATACCACCATGCCCGGCTCATGAGTCTTTGTGGATCAAGGTACCATGGTTAACAGGGTTTACAATGGTAAGTTCAATACCCTAGGTTCAAGCAGTTATGACTCATACAGGGTGAACATACAACGGCCAGTCGGGTTACTTGATGGGCTCGACTAGCACGATCGCATCTCAAGTTGAACAACATGAAGTGTGTAAAACACTTCGTGTGGCCTAACCACTGCCGCCAACTTCAAAACACGGCTCGCATTCATCGACGAGTCGTTCGTGGTAAAGATAGGCCAACCACGAATTTGCTCGGTTACCGACTGCCTGGACTAGGTATAGTCCCAAACACATGAAATCACATCAGCAAATCATGTGAGAGTATTGGAAAGGAAATACAACCATGTGAGCATGTTAACACATGTTATAACATACAACTTAAGTAAATCATCAAGCACATGCATTTCATACATACAATGAAATCATGCATATAACTAACATGTATGAAATCATTCATATCAGCATGTTAATTGAGAAATCAATCTCAAACTAATCCATAACACCATTTAATTCAATACATACTAATACAAGCATTTATACAAACACTTACACTTCACACTTAAGTCTACATATAGTATGTCGACCCGAAGTGCGCATTTAGGCGAATCTCTTCGCCGAACTAATTATGCACGTATTCCTAACATTCTAATGCGATAATAAACCATGTCAATCACATCAGAAAAATATGAATAAAATCAGTACTTCCTACAATTGACTAAAATGCCCTAAATCTCATATTCTTCGTTGGTTTACGAAATAGGAAACGGACAGCATGTTGTACATGTCAAACGGTGTTGCCGTCGATAATCTACTATTAAACGACATTGAAAGCTTTAGAAACAGTCAATCAAAGCGTCTAAAATCCGCACCTTTTTCCTTTTAGGGGTGTGAATTCGAACGGAGGTTATACGCTTCATCTACGGCGAATAGAGAACTGTCTTATGAGATTTATCAGCTACTTTGCTATTAAACCAAGGGAACACTAAATCAGCAACTAAACGGGGTATTGTCTTACCTAAAAATGTGGAAAAATCACTGGCCAGGTGATCGGAGCGTGTTGCTAAAGCACGTGCAGCAGGTGGCACGAGCAACAAGAAATTCTCTCCTACTCTCTCTCACAAACTCTCACCTTTTCTCTCTCCCAATCTAGAGTTTTTCCCAAATTCGGATGGGAGAGAGGAGTGAGGGTTTCAAGCCCTTTTATAAGCTAAATCTTGCCCGAAATAGGCTCGGGAACAAGGTTCACTTGAGGAATAACCAAATCGGGGCTGTTTCGGTCCAAAAGAGCATTTCTGGAGGTCCCCTGGTGAAATGCGGTCGAACTTAAGCTCATGCATACTGGATCTAGCATACATGAAGTTTTCAGTCCGGCAGGGTTCGCAGATCGCACGTGGCGGTCAAGTTTCAGTTCAGCGGTCACCGCACGTAGATCAGGGCTGCAAGTCTCATGATATGAAATAGAAATTTTTCCTGATCCAAGGGTGTAATTTGGCTGAATTCTGACGGTCAGAATGCTTAATACTGACACATCAAGTCGTGTGCCAGATTTGAATTTAAAATTCCAATTCTGTCCCTATTCGCACTCTCTTCAGTCCGGGCTCAATGAAATGGCTTGTGATTATCAGTTGGGCTTGATTTTCGAAATGATTGTCAAGTCCAGTTAGGCGGTTCTAACGGTCTAAGATAGCAGGTATCAGACTTTCGACACGTGGTCTAGATCCAATACAAAGTTTCAAAGAGGTCCAAAGAACAAACCGGCTTAGAGTTTGATCCATGGTTATAGAGTATTATAGAGTCATTGGTTCTACTCGATTTGGGTCTTGTAGAACGTATTTAAAGTGATCAGGGATTGTTTTCCAGCTACTCTAGCGTTGCGCTAGTTAACTTACTCTTATTTTCCAAAGGAATTAATCCTAAGTGAGTTCTTGGGCTATGAAATTAGGTTCTGAGCGATTTTCCCATGTGTTTTAGTTGACCCACTGCCTAAGAATGTCAAATCCTAGATTGGCCAAAATCCGAGGTGTTACATAAGGTATAGGTTTAGGTTAAGGTTTAAGTTTAGGTTATGTAAGCCCCGTATCCTAGACCGTACCATTCCATAGACTTCCGCGGTCTTCCCGGTCGAATTTCGGTAACCTTCGACCCTTAATCGATATTTGTGCGTGACCCTGATTCGTACGCCGTGAACCTGAGTCGACTCAACCCAAGACCTTTACCCTAGCAACCGCGCCGTCACAAAAATTCTGATGCCGTGACTCGCGCACCGAGGTGATACCCTGGCCAGGAGACGTGGGCCAACGTTCGGTGCGAGGAAAACGCCATGCGTTGTGGAACCCAAGAGAATCTCTACAACTTGTCACATTAATCCATCAATCTCAACATGTCAAGTACATGTCAAGTATACATCACCTTTCACCCTTTCCCAAATAAGCCACAAAAGTCAAAAAGTTCTTACAAGCCCATACCTTTCTTACACAAAATGCCTCCAAAGTCAAAAAGTCTCTTACACATCCATGCCTTTCTTACACAAATGGCCACAAAAGTCAAAAAGCTCTTACACCAGCACTCACCACATCTATCACCCATCAGTCTCTATCTCTCTCCCTTTACAAGTCTCTCTCTCTATCTCATTTTCAAACTCAATTCCAAGAAAGAGAATCCCCATACATCCAAGCCTTCCCATGGAGAGAAAAATGCATGTGTGAGGCCCACCTTTCCATCCCAAGATCTCCCATCCTAGCCATCCATTTCTCATCTCCTCCGTTGGAATAAAAAATAAGGAGCTAAGGAACTCGTAGGAACAAGAAGATCGAACGGTGGGTGCTTGATAGGAGAAGTTTTGCATGTTTTTAAGATGGGCGAAGTGAGGCCAACAGATCAATGGTTTGGATCTCACTTGGGACCCTAAGATGTGGCCGATGGCCCACTAGGATCATCATGATCATTCCATGATGGGGCCATTCTCCATGGATCCTATCATGATATTTATTTTCTTGCATTAAAAAGGTCATCTAGACCGTCTATATTGGTGGGGAAAGGATCTCCACTGTTGATTTTAATTTTGGTGGTCCCATGTGTAAAGGGATCCATTTTATGTATGATTTCTTACAAGGGAGGGCTCATAGTGGCGGAGCCCTCCATCTCAAGCGTGTCCCACTCTCTATCTCTCTCTCTCTCTCCCTCTCTATTTCATTTTTCCTTTTTTGAGATCATAATATGGTTGTGTGGCCCACTTGAATGGACCCCACCTTGAGGCATGTATTCTATCTAAACCATCTACAAGTGGGGCCCACTTTGTGTGTGCTATATCCACACCATCCTCCATGAGGTGGCCCACCTAAATAAGGCCCACCTCTAATATATTTGTAATGTACAACATCCAGCGTTCAGGGACGTTGGACGTGGTTTGGAAAAAACACAAATATCAACTTGTTTCCAATGCTTATGGGTGGCTTACTCATGTAGGCCCCACCTTGTTGTATGTATTCAATCCACGCCGTCCATCCTATTTACCAGTACATTTTAGGCGTTGAACCGAAAGGTGAAGCTGATCCAACTTTCTGGTGGGCCATACCTTAGCAAACGATGATCTCCACCATTAAATTCACATGGTTTCTTTTTACACGCTGAAATGCTTTGGATATGGGGCTCGTTTGATCCGCCTTGAGCCGTAGAGAGCAATGGATGGAGCGGATTTACCTGATGCGAGCCCTACCTAGGAAAAACTGTGAGAAAAATCAATTTCGAAAGAAAAAAAAATATAAAGCAGCAGAGGCTGCTGCCTCTGGACGTCAGCAACGTCAGGGCGTTGCTAGGGACGGGCGGTCAGGTGCCCATGGCCCCACATGTGGGCCCCACTGTGATGTTTATTTGTCATCCAACCTGTTCAAAGGGTGGGCCATTTCCAGCAGTGGGCCCCCCTACAAATATTAGCCACATCCAAATCTCAGGTGGCCCACATTAGTGGAAACAGTGGCAATTGAACGTCAGCCATTGAAACTTTTTTTTGGGTCCACAGAAGTTTTGGATCTAGATGAAATTTATTTTTCCTGTTCATCCAGGTCCGTGTGACCTTACCAACAGCTTGGATGGAAAATAAATGTTATGATGGGCGCCACGTGAGACCCACAATGATGCTTGTGTTTCACTCACACCGTCCACCATGGACGATGGTACCCACCTTGGTGCATGCATTTTATTCACACCGTCCAGGGCTGGACGGTGGGACCTACCCCCCCACGTGTGGGATAGTGCATGTTTGTGCACGCACACACACACACACACACACACATATATATATATAATGTTATATTATATGTAATATTGTATATATATGTATATATACTATATATAGTTTATATATTATATTATATATAATATACCTGATAGTGGGCCTTCATGTGGGCCCACACCATGATGTGTGGGTTGCATCCAATCCATCCATCCATTTGGGAAGCCCATTTTATGGCATGGGCATAAAGAATGAGCTAGATCCATAGTCCAAGAGGACCCCACCTTGACATGTTTTGAGGTTCATCTTAACGTATTTGTGGTGGTTCATTGGGGCCCACTTTGATGTGGATGTAAGGCCCATGTCATGGGGCCATTCGATGTATTTACGGCCCACGTTTGAGACCCACTTTGATATATATGTAAACCCCATGGGTCGAGGCCCATTTAATGTATTCTAAGGCCCATGGGATTAGGCCATTTGATGTATTTTAAGGCCCATGGAATTAGGCCATTTGATGTATTCTAAGGCCCATGGGATTAGACCCATTTTGATGTATTCTAAGGCCCATGAGATTAGGCCCATTTGATGCAATCTAAGACCCAACGGGTTATGGCCCATTGCAATGTACTTAAGGCCCGTTGGTGCAGCCCATTGATGTGGCCCACTTGATGAATATAAGGCCCATATGATATGACCCATTTGATGTATTTAAGGCCCAATGGGGTGTACCTAAGGTCCATTGCAATGTGCAATTCCAACATGGATTATGTAATGTTATTCACTACGGGCTACACCTTGGGAGCAATGTTGGTTTAACGTCCACATTGCCAGTATAACGTTGGTTAAATGTCTGCATTACAACTCTCCCTAGGGCCCATTAATAGGTCCGTACTTGTTGTGTATAGGTCGTCTAGGCCATCTGCGTTATAAGGATAGTGCATTACTTTATAACATGTTTAGTATAGTTCCATGATTCCTGATCATCGCATCATATTTGTGCTTGATATGAGAAGTGATTGATCATAGCATATGCCTTTGGGCAGATTGTTTATGGGCTCCCAGTTAGGCTGGTTGCCCTACATGAGCGTACGATACGCGCAGGATTTCTGCATGACTGGATAGTGTGACTCATGCATTTCGCATTGTGTGACATGGTTACTGTACGCCCTAGCGACATCAGGGTCATAGCCACCACAGGCGTATCGTGGTTGGCAGGAATGGATACCAAAAATCTTATTCTACATGGGGTGCTTTAAATATCCCTAAGTGAAAGTCCCTAAAATCTTATGGTAACAAGAGGTTGCTCCAACATCTAGACCGAGTGGGTACAGGAGCGTTGAGTGCCGATTACCAGACGGTCGCGTTTTCTATTGTGTCGTGATCGGTTGGAAGGGGGTGCGGCCTTACCCGCCTGAGAGTAGGGGGAAAAGCTAGGCTGAGTCTGACCAATTCGAGAAATGGATCCTCTATCGACGAGTCGATCCCGATATTGGCAGACGGATAGTGAGGTCTCTTCCACTTACCTTATTGCACGCGATGGGGCGGCGATCTAGTTTAGAGTGTACTAGATCCCGGTGATATCCCAGAGTTAAGCTTTATTGATATGTGGACTTAGATGAGGATTGTATTCTTGACTTGCATCTTGCATTGCATAGCCCTGGTATGGCCGACATCATTCATGCTTTGCATCGCATAGCCTTAGTACGACTAACGGTATTCATCGATCCATCACTATATTCCGCATTACTTTGATATTGCATGATCATATTATTATCTTGCGCACACACTTTCACCACCCTCTAAGCTTTCTATAAGCTTATGCATGACCGTTACGTGCAGGTGACGTTGGGGCACAACAGCGCTGAGGGAGGAGCGCTTTGCAGATCATCTTGAAGTTTTTGTTCATCATCATTGTATTTCCCTTTATGCTCATTGTACTTTTAAAGTTTTTTGATCATAGTGAAAATGTAATGGAGTTTTTGTATGGGTTATGTCTTTGGTTATGCTTATTACGAATCAAATTGATGTTGAAAATCCTCCTCGTAGCATCCCAGGATCGGAACCTGACGAATGGGCGCTGAGAGCCGACAATGGGATTCTAAGGAGGCTGTCGGCACCAGATTCGGCGATAAAAAATTTTGTTAGCCTGGTTTTTGAGTTTGGGGCGTGATAGGTTATCAGCTATAGGTTTAGGGAATTGAGAATATGTTAAGGTTTAGGTTTAGGAAATCAAGTTCAGGATCAGGTTTATGTTTGGGTTATAAAGTTTAGGTTTAGGTTTAGGTTAGGGAGTTGAGATTAGGATTAGGTGTTGGTTTAGGTTTAGGGATTTGAGAATACATTAGGTTTTAGGTTTAGGTTTAGGTTATAGGTTATAGGTTATAGGTTAAGGTTTTGGTTTAGGTTAGGTTATAGGTTATAAGTTTAGGTTATAGGTTATTAGTTAGGGTTTTAGGACATAGGTTTTGTTTTAGGTTAAGGTTATAGGTTTAGGTTTAGGTTTAAGTTTAGGTTAGGGTGTAGGTTTAGGTTATAAGCTATAGCTTTAGGGAATTGAGAATAGGTTAAGGTTTAGGTTTAGGAAATCGGGTTTGTGTTCGGGATAGGGTTTAGGTTTTGGTTTTCAAGTTTAGCTTTAGGTTTAGGTTAGGGAGTTGAGATTAGGATAGGTGTAGATTTAGGTTTAAGGATTTGAGAATATATTTAGGTTTTAGGTTTAGGTTAAGGTTAGTTTATAGGTTGTAAATTTAGGTTATAGGTTATAGGTTAAGGTTTTAGGTCTAGGTTTTGGTTTAGGTTAAGGTTATAGGTTAGGTTAAAAGCATTAGCTTTAAGGAATTGAGAGTAGGTTAAGGTTTAGGTTTAGGAAATCGGGTTTGGTATCAGGTTTAGATTTGTGTTTTTAAGTTTAGGTTTAGGTTTAGGTTAGGGAGTAGAGATTAGGATTATGTGTAGGTTTAAGTTTAGAGATTTGAGCAGACATTTAAGTTTTAGGTTTAGGTTTAGGTTTTAAGTTATAGGTTAAGGTTTAGGTGGTTGTAAGACCCGTACCCTAGCCTGTACTGTTCCATAGGCTTCCATAGTCCTCCCAGTCGAATTTTGGTGACCCGCTATCTGTTATCGATGTTTGCGCGCGATCTTGAGATGTGTCCTATGTATCAGAGTTGGCTCGACCCAAGACTCGTACTAGTGCGACCACATCGTCGCCATGGTTCTGACGCCGCATTTCGTGCAGTGAGACGATGCCCGGGCCAGGAGATGTAGGCCCGTGTTCAATTTAAGGAAAACACTGTGCTTTGCGAATTTTGATAGAATCTCTACGATATGTCCCATTAATCACATCAATCATAAGTCAAGTACATCCGATCACAAGCCATCACTCACCCTTACATCTCCTTACCCAAAGTCAATGCAACCCATGCTTAGCCCATTCTTTTCTTACAAAAGTCAAAAGAACCCATCCCTTTCTACTCCATCACTCCTCTTTCTCTCTCTCATTTCTCACTCTCCTAAGAAATTCCCAAGGAGAGGAAACGTCCAAGCTCTCCATGAGAAGAGCCATGTGTGGCCCACTACATACCACCCTATCTCCCATCTCTACCATTGAAGGAGCACTTTTGAAGCATTGGAAGGCTAGGGAGGAAGAAGAAGGATAGGTGGGTGCTTCTCTTTCTCTTCTCTCTTTCATTTTTGTGTGATGTGTGGCCCACTCGGATGGACCCACCTTGATATGTCTTATCCATATCATCCAACCTATTTGGTGGCCCACCTGAGCAGGGCCCATCTTAAACATTTGATCATGCCCAAACCGTCCAGCGTCCCTGGACACTGGAGGTGACTTGACAAAAATAAATATCAGTTTGATTCAAGGTTTGGGATGGGCTGCTCATGCAGGCCCCAACTTGATGTATGGATTTAATCCACACCGTCTACTCTTTTTCCCATCTTATTTTAGCCGTTGAGCCGAAATGTGAAGTCGATCTAAACCTCTGGCATGCCATAATGCACGAAACAGTGGTTTTAGGTGATTTAAACTGTTAAGGCCCGCTGTGATGTTTCTATACACCAAAAATATTGCATTTGGACTCTTTAGTTCTATTATGAGCCAGGGAGGCCAGTAGTCGGTGTGGATTTTTCTAATGCGGGCCCCACATATAAGAATCTCTAGAATAACAAAAAAATAAATAAATAAGCAAAACACATGCAAGGACGTCTCTATTGTTGTCAGCGTGCTCTGGACGCTGTAGTGAGCAGTGTCCTCGCTGCTAGTTTAAAGGTGGAATGGTGGGCCCCACCACAGGCCCCATCATGAAGTATGTTGCACATCTACACCGTTCATTTGATGGGTTCCCTTTTCGGAACTGGTTTCCATCAAAAATCAGCTATATGAGAGGCTCAGGTGGCCCAGATCACAAGAAACAGTGAGGGTTGTCGTCTGCCATTGAAACCCTTTTTGGGTTGGCAGAAGTTTTGAATCATTATGAAATTTATTTTTCCTCTTCAATCCAGGTCTGTATGACCTTCTTAAGTGATTGCATGGAAAATAAACATTATGGTGGGTCCCACGTGGGACCCACCTATCTAGCAGTTTTGCTGGGTACCACACACCAGCACATGGGTGGTGTATTGACGCCACCAAGATACGTGGGTCCCATTGCTGAGGACGTCAGCAGGTCGTCCAGACCCACCCTAATGTATGTTTTGTACCTTTCATGAATTTATATATACCATCCAACCGTTCACTCATTTGGTGACCGTGGACCCCCACCTGCTGCATACAGTTTATCCAACCGCCCATCCAGACCGTCCATTCATCAGACTACCCGTCCAGTGTCTCTGGACGCTGGACGTTAATACTCCATGTATGTATACATATATATGATATATATTATCATATAATATAATATTTTATATTAATAATAAATGCAATGGTGGGCCACTTCCACGTGTGGACCCACTGTGATTTATGTGTAAGATCAACACCGTCCAAAGCATGCAGGGCCTGGACGGTGGCTTTTCATAGTTTTTATACATGTTATAATATAATATATTATATTATATTATATTAGATGATGTTGTAGTATATTATATTATATTATATGTATATATATGAATGAGAGGTGGGTCACACGTGTGGACCCACCATGATATAAGCATCAGATCTGCACCATCCAGATCATCAGACTCTCTGGACGGTGGCTTTTCTTTATGTCAGATTATAATATAATATAATATAATATATTATATTATATGATATGATAATATATTATATTATATTACATATGTTAAGGTGGACCGCACCCTGATGTATGTTACATCTGCACCGTCCAGTTGCTGGATGGTGCAGCAGCCATGACGTCCAAGATGTCCATCCATCTTACAGGTGGAGCCCACCGTGATGTATCCTTGTTGTCCATCCATTTGACATGATGCGGCCCCACCATGATGCGTGTGATGTATCCTTACCGTCCATCCAATTTTGAGGGGCCACATGTGATGTATGGGTCGTATCCACATCATCCATATGGTAGGATGGTGGACCCCCCTTTTTGATGTATGTAGTCCATATCCAAGTCGTCCATTTGATTGGACATGGGCCCACCATGCCGCATGTGTTTTATCCAAACCGTCTATACAATTGGTGAGCTTGTCCTTGGGCTTGAGACTAAAAATAAGACAGATCTAATATCAAGTGGTCTAGGTTAAGGTTAGGTTATAGGTTATAAGTTTAGGTTCTAGGTTATAGGTTAAGGTTTTAGGTCATAGAATTTGGTTTAGGTTTAGGTTAAGGTTTAGGTTTAGGTTATAAGCTATAGCTTTAGGGAATTGAGAATATGTTTAGGTTATAGGTTTAGGTTTAGGTTTAGGTTTAGGTTTAGGTTATAAGCTATAGCTTTAGGGAATTGAGAATAGGTTAAGGTTTAGGTTTAGGAAATTGGATTTGGGTACGGGATTGGGTTTAGGTTTGGGTTTTCAAGTTTAGTTTTAGGTTTAGGTTAGGGAGTTGAGATTAGGATTAGTTGCAGGTTTAGGTTTAGTGATTTGAGAATACATTTAGATTTTAGGTTTAGGTTTAGGTTTTATTTTATAGGTTAAGGTTTAGGTTTTAGGTTTAGGTTAAGGTTAGGTTATAGGTTATAGGTTATAGGTTAGGGTTTTAGGTCTTAGGTTTTGGTTTAGGTTAAGGTTATAGGTTTAGGTTTATGTTTTGGTTTAGGTTATGGTTTCGGTTTAGGTTATAAGCTATAGCTTTGGGAAATTGAGAATAGGTTAAGGTTTAGGTTTAAGAAATCGGGTTTTGTGTTCGGGATCGGGTTTAGGTTTAGGTTTTCAAGTTTAGGTTTAGGTTTAGGTTAGGGAGTTCAGAGTAAGATTAGGTGTAGGTTTAGGTTTAGGAATTTGAGAATATATTTAGGTTTTAGGTTTAGGTTTACGTTTTAGGCTTTAGGTTAAGTTTAGGTGGTTTTGGTTAAGGTTTAATTATAGGTTATAAGTTTAGGTAATAGGTTATAGCTTACAGTTTTTACTCATAGGTTTTGGTTTAGGTTTAGGTTATAAGTTTAGGTTAAGGTTTAGGTTCTGGTTTAAGTTAGGGTTTAGGTTTAGGTTATATGCTATAGCTTTAGGAAATTGAGAATAGGTTAAGGTTTATGTTTAGGAAATCGAGTTCGAGATAGAGTTTAGGTTTGGGTTTTAAGTTTAGGTTTAGGTTTAGGTTAGGGAGATGAGATTAGGATTAGGTGTAGGTTTATGTTTAGGGGTTTATGAATTCATTTAGGTTTTAGGTTTATGTATAAGTTTTATGTTATAGGTTAAGGTTTAGGTTTTAGGTTTAGGTTAAGGTTAGGTTATAGGTTATAAGTTTATGTTATAGGTTAAAGGTTAAGGTTTTTGGTCATATGTTTTGGTTATAGGTTATAGGTTAATGTTTTAGGTCATAGGTTTTGGTTTAGGTTAAGGTTATAGGTTTAGGTTTAGGTTTAGGTTAAGGTTTAGGTTTAGGTTATAAGCTATAGCTTTAGGGAATTGAGAATAGGTTATGGTTTAGGTTTAGGAAATCGGGTTCGGGTTCGGCATCGGGTTTAGGTTTGGGTTTTCAAGTTTAGGTTTAGGTTTAGGTTTGGGAGTTGAGATTAGGATTAGGTGTAGTTTTAGGTTTAGGGATTTGAAAATAAATTTAGGTTTTAGGTTATAGGTTAAGGTTTAGGTTGTTTTGGTTAAGGTTAGGTTATAGGTTATAAGCTTATGTTATAGGTTATAAGTTTTGATTTTAGGTCAAAGGTTTTGGTTTAGGTTTAGGTTATAGGTTTAGGTTTTGGTTTAGGTTAGTGTTTAGGTTTAGGTTATAAGATATAGCTTTAGGGAGTTGAGAATAGGTTAAGGTTTAGGTTTAAGAAATCGGGTTCGAGATCGGGTTTAGGTTTGGGTTTTCAAGTTTAGGTTTAGGTTAAGGTTAGGGATTTGAGATTAGGATTATGTGTAGGTTTATGTTTAGGGATTTTATAATATATTTAGGTTTTAGGTTTAGTTTTAGGTTTTAGGTTTTAGGTTAAATTTTTGGTTTTAAGTTTAGGTTAAGGTTAAGTTATAGGTTATAAGTTTAGGTTATGGGTCATTGGTTAAGGTTTTAGGTCATAGCTTTTGGTTTAGGTTTAGGTTATAAGCTATAGCTTTAAGGAATTGAGAATAGGGCAAGGTTTAGGTTTAGGGATTTGAGAATACAATTAGGTGTTAGGTTTAGGTTTAGGTTTTAAGTTAAGGTTAAGGTTAGGTTATAGGTTATAGGTTAAGGTTTTAGGTCATAGGTTTCGGTTATATGTTTAGGTTTAGGTTTAGATTAAAAGTTATAACTTTAGAGAATTTAAAATAGGTTAAGGTTTAGGTTTAGGAAATCGACTTCGGGTAGGGGAGCGGGTTTAGATTTGGGTTTTCATGTTTAGGTTTAGGTTTAGGCTAGGGAGTTGAGATTAGGATTAGTTGCAAGTTTAGGTTTAGTGATTTTATAATACATTTAGATTTTAAGTTTAGGTTTAGGTTTTATGTTATAGGTTAAGGTTTAGGTTTTAGGTTTAGGTTAAGGTTAGGTTATAGGTTATAAGCTTTGGTTATAGGTTATAGGTTAAGGTTTTAGGTCATAGGTTTTGGTTTAAGTTAAGGTTATTGGTTTAGGTTTAGGTTTAGGTTATCAGCTATAGCTTTAGGGAATTGAGAATATGTTAAGGTTTAGTTTTAGGAAATTTGGTTCGAGTTCGGGATCGGGTTTAGGTTTGGGTTTTCAAGTTTAGGTTTAGGTTTAGATTAGGGAGTTGATATTAGGTTTAGGTTTAGGGATTTGAGAATAAATTTAGGTTTTAGGTTTAGGTTTAGGTTTTCGGTTATAGGTTAAGGTTTAGGTTGTTTTGGTTAAGGTTAGGTTATAGGTCATAAGTTTATGTTATAGGCTATAGGTTTTGGTTTTAGGTCATAGGTTTTGGTTTAGGTTTAGGTTATAGGTTTAGGTTTTGGTTTAGGTTAGGGTTTAGGTTTAGGTTATAAGCTATAGCTTTAGGGAATTGAGACTAGGTTAAGGTTTAGGTTTAAGAAATCGGGTGTGGGATTAGGTTTATGTTTGGGTTTTCAAATTTAGGTTTGGGTTTAGGTTAGTGAGTTGGGATTAAGATTAGGTGTAAGTTAATGTTTAAGGATTTTATAATATATTTAGGTTTTAGGTTTAGTTTTTGGTTTTAGGTTATAGGTTAAGGTATTGGTTTTAGGTTTAGGTTAAGGTAAGGTCATAGGTTATATGTTTAGGTTGTGTGTAATAGGTTAAGGTTTTTGGTCATAGGTTTTGGTTTAGGTTTTGGTTTAGGTTTTGGGATTTAAGAATACAATTAGGTTTTAAGTTTAGGTTTAGGTTTAAGTTAAGGTTAATGTTAGGTTATAGGTTATAGGTTATAGGTCATAGGTTTCGGTTATAGGATTAGGTTTAGGTTTAGGTTAAAAGTTATAACTTTAGAGAATTTAAAATAGGTTAAGGTTTAGGTTTAGGAAATTGAATTCGGGTAGGGGAGCGGGTTTAGGTTTGGGTTTTCATGTTTAGGTTTAGGTTTAGGTTGGGGAGTTGAGATTAGGATTACGTGTAGGTCTAAGTTTAGGGTTTTGAGAATACAATTTGGTTTTAGGTTTAGGTATAAGTTTTATGTCATAGGTTTAGGTTTAGGTTTTAGGTTTAGGTTAAGGTTAGGTTATAGGTTATAAGTTTGGGTTATAGGTTATAGGTTAAGGTTTTAGGTCATAGGTTTTGGTTATAGGTTATCGGTTAAGGTTTTAGGTCATAGGTTTTGGTTTAGGTTAAGGTTATAGGTTTGGGTTAAGGTTATAGTTTTAGGTTTAGGTTTAGGTTTAGTTCAGGGAGTTGAGATTAGGATTAGTTGTGTGTTTAGGTTTTAGGATTTTAGAATACATTTAGATTTTAGGTTTAGGTTTAGGTTTTATGTTATAGGTTAAGGTGTAGGTTTTAGGTTTAGGTTAAGCTTAGGTTATAGGTTATAAGCTTTGGTTATAGGTTATAGGTTAAGGTTTTGGGTCATAGGTTTTGGTTTAAGTTAAGGTTATAGGTTTAGGTTTAGGTTTAGGTTAAGGTTTGTAACACCCTAAAAATCGGGGGTCATGTATAAACCCGACTCCCGAGTTCCAGACCATCACTTATGCAAAAAATATGATTATGATTCAAGGTTGACTGAATTAGAGCATTTACATGAGTAAGATTATACCAAAACTGCAATTCATACTCCAGATTCAGTGATAAAACGCAAGCGAAAGACTGAAGAATATATATATCACTGTATGGAAAATAAAATACTCTCAAACTGTCTCCAAAGTATGAATACATCTCTGAGTCTCATATACATGTCATAAACAAAAAGGAAATGTCAAAAATAGTCCCACTAAGAAGTCCCACAGATCCAGGTCACCTACACAAAGCCGTCGTAAAACTGCATATACGAGAACTTGTCCTGGTCCTTGTCGTAGTCTGGCTCTGCATCCTGAATCGCCGCATCACTTACATCTAAGACAGGGTCTGTTGGGTGTTGCAAACACCATCCCGTAATGTGGGAGTGAGTGATCAACTCAGTGGGATAATAGAGCAAAGATTAGCATGTTCTCAAATCAATCACGCGATAATAGTAAATCAATAAATTAAATATTCCTAGATACTGTTATTAATGTATGCATGACATGACATGATGGATGCCCTCACCGACATACTCCCTCATGCAGCACCATCTGCGTCCGCGGCATGCTTTCTTCCCACAGTGCTCCACATCTTCCAGGCACATGCAGTGCGATGTGGATATGATTACCAAGTTATTATTAGTCCATTCATACAGCAGTATTTGGAAACTAAGGTACTTCCCTTATATCAATCCCAACACACATCCTGTCTAGGGTCGTCACTCCTAGAAATCTCATACGATGTTATATTTATAGGTCGCTGCAAGGGCTGCAAGGGCTGTTGCTCATACTCATTACACCGCTCCCCCATCACCTTATCAACACATGCCTAATGTACTCTCATTGCTACGGAAGGGTCGTCGCCTCCCGTAGACTTAGAATATGCTCGCGGTCACTAAAAGGGCTCGTCACCAATCAGTGTAGGCCAACAGCTCGAATATAGTGTCCCATACCACCACAATCGGCTCACGAGTCAAAAGTGCTCACTGGTCACTACGGGGAGGTTTGTGGCCCCAGCGTAGACCGACAGCTCGACCACGGTGTCCCATACTACCATGCCTGGCTCATGAGTCTTTATGGATCAAGATACCATGGTTAATAAGGTTTCCAATGGTAAGTTCAGTACCCTAGGTTCAAGCAGTTATGACTCATACAGGGTGAACATAAAACGGCTAGTCGGGTTACTTGACTGGCTCGACTAGTACGAGTGCATCGCAAGTCAAACGACATGAAGTGCATGAAACACTTCGTGTGACCTAACCACTGCTGCCAACTCAAAACACGACTCGCGTTCATCGACGCGTCCTTCATGGAAAATAGAAGCCAACCACGAATTTGATCATTTACCGACTTCCTGGACTAGGTCATAGCCCCAAACATTTATAAATCAGCATCAGTAATCATATGAGAGTAATAGAAATGCAATACAACAATACAAGCATGTTGTCACATGTTATAACATACAACTTAAGCAATTCATCCAACACATGCATTTCATACATATAGTGAAATCTATACATTTAGCCAACATGGTGAAAATCATATACATCAGCATATTACTTGAGAATTCAATCTCAAAACTCATTCACAACTCCATTTACTCAATACATACAAGTACAAACATTTATACAGACACTTAGTCTACACACTTTAGTCTACATAGCGTATGTCGACCCAAAGTGCGCATTAGGGCGAATCTCTTCGCCAAACCGATCATGCACGCATTCCTAATATCCTAACACGACAAAAAGCCATGGTAAATATTTCAGCAAAATATGGATGTAAACAGTATTTCCTACAAATGACTAAAATGCCCTAAATCTCATATTTTCCATAAGTTTGTAAAACGGAAAACGGACAGCATGTTGTACATGTCAAACGGCATTGCCGTCGATAATCTACTATTAAACGACATTGAAAGCTTTGAAATCAGCCAATCAAAGCGACTAAAATCCACACCTTTTTTCCTAGACGTGTATCGTTTCGATTAGAACGTATACGCTTCGTCAACGGCGTACAGGCGACCTAATACACAAGTTACATAAGCTACATCGCTAACGAATCGATGGAGACCCCAAAACAGCAAGTAGTTAGGGTTTTGTTACCTAAGAGTGCGTTGGAAATCACCGGGAAAGTGATTTGAACACGTCGCTTTAGCACGTGCAAAAACTAGTGCAAGTGGCAGGAAGATTTCTCCCACACTCTCTCACAATCTCACACTTTCTCTCTCCCTCTAGCTAGGGTTTCTAGCAAATTCGGATGGGTGAGATATGTGAGGGTTTAAGGCCCTTATATAGGCTAAAACCTCACCCTTTTAGACTCAGGAACAAAGTATACTTGGGCTATAACCAAATCTGGACTGTTTCAATCCAAAAGAGCATTTCGGGAGGTCCCCTGGTCGAACGCAATCGGACTTAAGCTCATAGTCACTGGATGTTGCTCACACCCAGTTTTCAGTTCGGTAGAGTTCATAGATCACATGTGGCGGTCCAGTTTCAGTTCAGCGGTCATCGTACTTAAGTCAGGTCTATATGTCTCATGATATGAAAAAGAAATTTTTCCTGATCCGAGGGTGAAATTTGGCTGAATTCTTACGGTCAGAACGCTTAATAATAACGCGCCAAGTCACGTGCCAGATTTGGATTTAAATTTCCAAATCCAACCCTTTTCTCACTCTCTTCACTCCAGGCTCAATGAAATAGCCTCTGAACGTCGGTTGGGATTGATTTTCGAAACGATTGTCCAAGTCCAGCTAAGCGGTCATAACAGTCTAAGATTGTAGGTATCAAATTTTCGACGCACGGTCTAGATCCAATACAAAGTTTCAAAGGGTTCCTGAGAGCAAACGGGTTTAGAGTTTGATCCAAGGTTTCAGGATATTATAGCATCATTGATTCTTCAAGTTTTGGGTCTTGTAGAATGTATTTAAAGTGTTCAGGTACAATTTCATAGCTACTCTAGCGTAGCGCTAGCTAACTTACGCTTGATTTCTAAAGGAATTAATCCTACGTGATTTCTGGTCGAGTTAGTACTCGAGTCTCAGTACAGCATAGAAACATGATATACGTTGTGAACGCTCGCGAGAGGCGTGGACAAAGCCAGACGATAAGCCACTGTACCCACATGATCGAGAATCTGAAATGGTCCAATGAATCGCGGTGCCAGCTTTCCCTTCTTCCCGAACCGAAAGACTCTCTTCATAAGGAAAACTCACAAAAATACATGATCCCCAATCGTGAACTCTAGCGGGCACCGTCTCGTATTGGCATAACTCTTCTGTCTGCTCTGCGCTGTAAGAAGCCGACGTCTAATGATGTCAATCTTCTCCGACGTCGCCTGCACTAACTCTGGGCCAATCAATCTACGCTCACCGACCTCTACCTAGCAATGCGGTGCTCGACAAGGTCGCCCATACAACGTCTCATAAGGTGCCATACCGATACTCACCTGAAAACTATTGTTGTACGCGAACTCCGCATATGCAAGATAATCATCCCAACTGTCCTTGAAATCCAATGCGCAAGCCCGCAACATGTCCTCTAGAATCTGGTTCACCCGCTCTGTCTGTCCGTCTGTCTGTGGGTGGAAGGCAGTACTGAACTTCAACTTCACACCCATAGCCTCCTGAATGTGAGTTCAGAAAATAGAAGTGAAATGCGTGTCTCTGTCCGACATGATCTCCAACGGAACTCCATGCAGACACACGATCTCTCTGATATACAGTCTAGGCAGCTCGTCTGCAGAGTTCGTAACTATGATCGGTAGGAAGTGCGCTGACTTCGTCAGGCGGTCGACGATCACCCAAATAGAATCATGTCCCTTCCTCGTCTTCGGTAGCCCTGAGATAAAATCCATGGAAATGAAGTCCCACTTCCACTCAACGATCGGCATAGGATGAAGGAGTCCAGGAGGTCGGTGATGCTCTGCCTTCACCTGCTGGTAAGTGAGACAACGGGACACGAACTCTGCGATGTGGGTCTTCATACCTTCTCACCAATACATCCTCCTCACGTCGCGATACATCTTTGTGCTGCCCGGATGCATCACAAGTCTGGTACAGTGCGTAGCCTCGAGAATCTCTCTTCTCAAGTCGGGAATGTCTGGGATGCATAGGCGGCCACGATAACGTAAGCCCCCATCCGTGCCAACTCGCCACTCGATGTCTGCATCATCACTAGCCTACTCTCGAAGCTCAGTCAGACACACATCATCTCCCTGCGCCGCGATGACTCTATCATCGATCTGAGAGCGCACCTATACATTGCGATAAACTCATATGGCTCCTCCATAGTGAGTTTCTGCTCAAAGTCTCGCAAAAACTGAACCATGTCCCACTCAGCAACCATCAGCGGAGCCGCAAACTCTATCGCCTTCTTACGGCTCAACGCGTCAGCCACAAGGTTCGCCTTTTCAGGATGGTAGGAGACTTCGAAATTGAAGTCCTTCAAAGTCTCCATCCATCACCTCTGTCTCATATTCAAATCCCCCTGTTTGAATATGTACTTAAGGCTCTTGTGGTCGCAAAAGAGCTCGAACTCGTCTCCATAGAGGTAATGTCTCCAGAGCTTCAATGCGAATATGACGGCTGCCAACTCCAGGTCGTGTGTAAGGTAATTCTCCTCGTGCTTCCTTAATTGTCTCGAGGCATATGAAATTACTCTGTCCTTCTGCATAAGGACACAACCCAAACCAACACTGGACACATCAATGTATATCGTGTATCTAACCCCTTGCTCTGGCAATACTAGCACAGGGGAGGACGTAAGTCTGTCCTTCAGCTCCTGAAAGGCTGACTCCGTCTTATCATTCCAGGCGAACTTCACGTCCTTCCGTGTCAACTGAGATAGAGGTCTAGCGATCTTCGAAAAATTCTGAATGAAGCGTCGATAGTAGCCAACAAGACCCAAGAAACTCCTCATCTTAGTGACAGAATCAGGCTGCTCCCAGTCCTGAACTGCAGCTACCTTAGACAGGTCAACTTCCATCCCATCCTTGGACACCACATGTCCTAGGAACTTCACTTCCTGCTTCCAGAAGTCGCACTTCTTGTACTGTGCGAACAACTGATGCTGTCTGAGTGTATCAAGGACCAAGCGCAAGTGCTCCTCAAGCTCCTCTCGACTCCTGGAGTATACCAAAATATCGTCTATGAACATAATGACGAATCGATAGAGGAAAGGCCGAAATACCCTGTTCATCAGATCCATGAACACGGCTGGTGCGTTCGTGAGACCGAACGACATCACAAGGAACTCGTAGTGGCCAAAGCTGGTCCTGAATGCTGTCTTTTGCACGTCCTCATCCCTGACGCGCAATTGATGATATCCTGATTGAAGATCAATCTTCGAGAAGTACTGCGGCCCTCTCAACTGATCAAACAAGTCATCGATCCTGGGTAAAGGGTACTTGTTGTTCACCGTGATCTGGTTCAGCCTGCGATAATCAATACACAATCGCATAGAACCATCCTTCTTCTTCACGAACAGAACTGGTGCTCCCTAAGGAGACACACTCGGTCGAATGAAGCCAACCTCCAATAGATCATCAATCTGTTTCCTCAACTCCTCCATCTCACACGGTGCCATGCGATACGTCGGCAGTGAGACAGGCGTGGAACCATGCACCAGATCGATAGTAAAATCAATCTCTCGCTGAGTCGGCAAACTAGGAATCTTCCTGAACAGATCCCCAAAATCACGGACGACTGGCGTATGCTTAAGTGTTGGGGCATCAGCGTCCCGTAGTAAAGAAGCGTAGCTAAGTATGCGGAAGGAGAGATTTACCCACACTGAAAATGTAAAAGGCGTGCCCTGTGGCTCGTATATCGTCACTACACGGGTCTCGCAGTCAATCTCGGCCCTCGCTGCAGTCAGCCAATCCATGCCAAGAATGACGTCGAGATAAACGAGAGAAGGGTCGACGAAAAGATCAATAGACATGGTCCTGCCTCCTAGATCCATCAAGCAACCCTCACACATCAGGGTGGCATCAGAAAAATCCCCGTGAGCTGAAAGGCTTACACTCCATCCATCCGAATAGTCGATAGCCCAAGACGCTTGACTATGGAATGCAATATCAATGACATCGTGGATCCAGTATCCACCATCACAAGTATGGGAGTACCTCCAATATAAGCGGTGACCTCAAAGGCCAAGGGCTGAGTAGTCTCTGTCTCGGCTACCTCTACTGTCAAGGTGTGTACCCGAGCCTGCTGTGGCCGGTTCGGCCGCGGTATCATAGGCCGTAGAGGCGGCTGGAACGGAGGTATGGGGGGTCTGAAGGAAGGATGCGTAGCAGCCGACCGTAGAGGAGGAGCAGATAATTCCTGGGGGCATGGACCGTCGATCTTCTGCGGCTGCGAGAACCCGCTATCCCCCATCCGAGCAAAACAACTCCCTACTGCATGACCCGGTCTACCACAATAAGTACATGAGACATCAGGGCGCCGTAACGGGGGTACTGGTACTGAAGCCCTAGGAGGAGGGTCGATGCGAGGCCTCTTGCCAGTAAATGGCCTATCTTGCATATCCGGTCGTGGCCTAGGAACAATAGGGCCATGAGATCGCGCAAGCCGATCAACATCCTACTCTGCCCGCATAGACATGTGAATCAGCTTAGCGTAGGAGGGAATGCTGACGCAACACATCTTCGACCGAATATCCGGTCGCAAGCCCTCAAAAAAGTGCCATATGCACATCTGCTCGTCAGCAAGTATAGTCAGGACGTATCTACCCAACTCGATAAATCGATGCTCATACTCTGTCACAGACATGCCTCCTTGTCTGAGGCGTAGAAACTCATTCTCCCTCTCATGCCTGTAAGTCTGGGGATAGTATTTTTCGTGAAAACGGAACTCGAACGCTGCCCAAGTCCAAATGTAATCGATAACAATAGTCCACAAAATACTATCCCACCATAGACTGGCCTCCCGCTCAAACATAAACGTAGCCAACTCTACCTGCTCGGGCTCTGAGCATTGCAACATCTGTAGTATCTTCGACACACGGTCGAGCCAATACTCGGCCTCCTCGAGTTTGTGAGAACCCGTAAAAGTAGGAGGCTACAAGCACTGGAATCGCTCGAGTAGGCCCCGTGTATTAGCGGCATTCCCCGCAGGGTAAGCAGGCAGTGCAGGATGAGCTAAGATCTCATCCTGAGTAGAAGTAGTAGCATCCTCAGCTAGATGCACAGGTGGTGCAGGTGGAGTCGCACTCCCACCCTGGGCTAGAGCTCCTACTATCGTAGTCAAGAGCTACTGGTGTTGCTGATGCATCATGGCCATCAACTGCTCGAACCTATCAGGAGGTGGAGCGGGCTGCGACACATACTGTGTCAAGGAAGACGCACGGTACTGCTCTCTGACAGGCGGTGTGAAAGGTGGTGGTCCAGCTGTAGGTCCAGTAGAAGGATGAGACTCATGTGCAGTCTCAGGAATCGGGCCCACGTATGTTCATCGCTCTGGGGTGGATCCCGATCCATAGGCTCACCCAAAGTAAGTCATGTCATGCTCCGAGTAGCCTTAGGCGACATTCCCTATATTCAAAATAGGGTGCAACGTTGTTAGTTTCAACAATAGCACAAACACACCACCACACAATCATTCACATAACGATCCAAAGACATTCCATGCATTTCATTTAACTAAAACTGTCATAATACAAGATATATATCTTTACATGCATCATGACAAGAAATACATGGGAAACTAAGCCAGTCAAAGCTACTACAGCAACATAAGCAAACTACTAGCCTTATCAGGCTTACACAAAGAAAGAAGGAAATAACTAACTACAACTAACAACATCTGGATCTAGATCACTAGTCCAAGTCTGGGGATGGAGGAGGAGCACCCTTATCCTGCAAGCAACACAGGATCGCCTTTAAGGTGCAAGTCACCTTGCCAAATTTTCTTTTCATGACGGCCTTGGTATCCTCAACCTCGACCCGAAGTTCCTGGACTTCCCGTCACAAGGCAACCTGACTCTCCTCAAGTCGGGCAATGTGAGCATCTCTAGTAGCCTGAGTCACTGGAGGAGAGCTCTCATCAGTATCCTAAGCCTCCTCTTCTTCTTCTTCCTGGGCTTCTTCCTCTATTTCTACCCCAGCTTCTTCTTAACTTGCATCCTCTTCGCCATCATAATCGCCCTCACTATCCTCATCAAGCTGAGCCTCATCTTGTCCATGGTAGACTCGTCAATGTAGTGAATCGGTATTGGCAACTCCGGCCTGAGTCTGTAAGCAAACTCAAGCGTGATCTTACATATGAGCCGGCCAAAAGGAAGTGACTCAGACGTTCTTCTTGATTTCGCTATGAGGACTATTTGTCGCAACACAAAGGTGGCCATACACACATTCTCTCCCTGGCCCACCTGATACAGGAAATCAACCATAAGGCGCGTACATTAAATGTACAAATGTGGTGTAGCAGGCGAAAATCATTTGACATGTGGGACACTAAGAGGCTCCTGTTAGGCTGCCACGGAACCAAATCACCACATAGGAACCTGGTGCGGCAATCTCGCTCACGAACACTCTTCAGATTCTTAGCGCTGGGATGTACTTCACCAAGAGGCACATTCAGAATTCGAGCTATCAACCGAACATCGATCGTAGCTTCCCTATCTCTATCAAAGGGAATCCTGAATTGCAATGGCTCCAACGTGGGATCCCAGATACGAGCATAGAAGGAACGAACAGTGCTCACGTTCACACGAGAGCGGGCTTCAAAGAGTGGACCCCAATTGGCAGCTTCAATGCGCTCAAACAACAGAAATTCACCGAAGAGCCGCTCATCCACATGCGCTTCAAACAGGACCTTACGATCTGTATAAACACTATGAGGCAACTCTGCTAAAGTACTCGCCCCACGTGAGCATGGGGATCCAAATCCCGTTTTATGTGAAACTCATGAGCTGTACTTGGACCTGCGGCGGCGCTTGAGCTAGCGGCGCCACCCCTTGGCTTTCTTGATCATGAAGGGCGACTATGCCCAGCCTCATCCACGGCGGTCTTCCTCTTTCCCATGAGAGAGAGGATGGTGGAAAGGGAGAAAAATGCCAAAATAGCTTCTACTAGTGCCATGGGAAAAGAGGGAAATGGGGAGAAACGACTGCCCAAATGGATTGAAGAAAATCTAGGCATTGTAGAGGGATGACTCAAGCTCCCAAAGGCTGGATTGTTAAAGAAAAAAGAGAAAACTAAATGGGAATGGAAGCTCACACGATTTCAGCCTCAAATGGAGGTTGTGGGAGCTTCCACGGATGAGATTGGAGAGAGAGAGAGCTGTGAACAGCTGCCAATGGGTGGGTAGACATCGGTTTTAACAGAAGATAGGATTAGGAGGGGTTTGGCACCAAGATTTGAGAAGAGAACAGCAAGAAAGCAAGAAAGGGAGAGCTTGGAGGGGGCTGTTGTGAAGGAGATAGGGTTTTGGGGGGTTTTTGATGTGCGGCCCACATATAGGAGGCCTCCCCTAACCCTTTTAGGGCGTCCGCCCAACGCACGGCCCGAGGGGGTTTCGGGGCTCAAGACTCTATTTAGGGCGTTTCGGGGCCAATTTATAAACTAGAATGAGCTTATACATCATGTAGAATATGATTTTATGGTAGGAGAAGCTAATCCATCCAACTAACCCATTTGTTACAAGAGATTCCATAATTGGAATGGCCAAAAGTCCAATTCTTACCTATATTTACTATTTATAGTAAATTTTTATCTAAGTATGATTTTCTATCATTTACATATTAGGATTTATGCCTAGTATGAAAATACTTAAAAAAAGTTGAAGAATGGGGTGGTAAGAGGAAAGATTCTGAAGGAATTGGCTAAAACAGGGTTTTTAAGCCTTGAGATTGAGTATAAGGGTTGTGGTTGCCCCACAACCCAAGGACATGCATTTTTGGGTTGGAATTCTTTTGAGAACATCTCAAACCCGCCTACTAACAACCTACAGGCTACTTAGGTCGCCTCACGCGACCAAAGACACGTTACGAACTCGATCGAAACGATCGACTTGAGTAAACTTTACCTATTGGCGAACTGAAGTCCTATGAGTGTTTCTAGATTTTTCTCGTACCCACCTAAGTCAAAGGGGTGACAGTGTGCATCGCGTGGCCATAACTCAGGTCCGGTTTAATCTCAATCATGCTCTGATACCAACTTGTAATACCCTGAAAATCGGGGGTCGTGTATAAACCCGACACCCGAGTTCCAGACCATCACTTATGCAACAAATATGATTATGATTCAAGGTTGACTGAGTTAGAGAATTCACATGAGTAAGATTATACCAAAACTGTAATTCATACTCCAGATTCAGTGATAAAACGCAAGTGGAAGACTGAAGAATATATATATCACTGTATGGAAAATAAAATACTCTCAAACTGTCTCCAAAGTATGAATACATCTCTGAGTCTCATATACATGTCATAAACAAAAAGAAAATGTCAAAAATAGTCCCACTAAGAAGTCCCTCCAATCCAGGTCACCTACGCAAAGTCGTAGTAAAACTGCATATACGAGAACTCGTCCTGGTCCTCGTCGTAGTCTGGCTCTGTATCCTGAATTGCCGTATCACCTGCATCTAAGACAGGTTCTGGTGGGTGTTGCAAACACCATCCCGTAACGTGGGAGTGAGTGATCAACTCAGTGGGATAATAGAGAAAAGATTAGCATGTTCTCAAATCAATCACGCGATAATAGTAAAGTAATAAATTAAACATTCCTAGATACTATTATTAATATATGCATGACATGACATGATGGATGTCCTCACCGACATACTTCCTCATGTGGCACCATCTGCGTTCGCAGCATGCTTTCTTCCCACAGTGCTCTAGGCATATGCAGTGCGATGTGGATATGATTACCAAGTTGTTATTAGTCCATTCATACAGAAGTATTGGAAAACTAAGGTACTTCCCTTATATCAATCCCCACACAGATCCTGTTTCGGGTCGTCACTCTTAAAAATCTCATACGATGTTATATTTGTAGGTCGCTGCAAGGGCTTCCAGGGCTGTTGCTCGCACTCGTTGCATTGCTCCCCCATCACCTTATCAATACAGGCTTAATGTACTCTCATTGCTACTGAAGGGTCGTCGCCTCGCGTAGACTCAAAATATGCTCGCGGTCACTACAAAGGGCTCGTCACCAATCAGTGTAGGCCGACAGCTCGAATGTAGTGTCCCATTCCACCACAATCGGCTCACGAGTCATAGGTACTCACTGGTCACTACGGGGAGGTTTGTGGCCCCAGCGTAGGCCGACAGCTCGACCATGGTGTCCCATACCACCATGCCCGACTCATGAGTCTTTATGGATCAAGGTACCATGGTTAATAGGGTTTTCAATGGTAAGTTCAGTACCCTAGGTTCAAGTAGTTATGACTCATGCAGGGTGAATATACAACGGCCAGTCGGGTTACTTGATGGGCTCGACTAGTACGAGCGCATCACAAGTCGAACGACATGAAGTGCGTGAAACACTTCGTGTGGCCTAACCACTGCCGCCAACTTAAAACACGACTCACGTTCATTGACGCGTCCTTCGTGGAAAATAGAAGCCAACCATGAATTTGATTATTTATTGACTTCCTGGACTAGGTCATAGCCCCAAACATTTGTTAATCAGCATCAGTAATCATATGAGAGTAATAGAAACGCAATATAATAATACAAGCATGTTGTCACATGTTATAACATACAACTTAAGCAATTCATCCAACACATGCATTTCATACATATAGTGAAATCTATACATTTAGCCAACATGGTGAAAATCATATACATCACATATTACTTGAGAATTTAATCTCAAAACTCATTCACAACTCCATTTACTCAATACATACTAGTACAAACATTTATACAAACACTTAGTCTACACACTTTAGTCTACATAGCGTATGTCGACCCAAAGTGCGCATTAGGACGAATCTCTTCGCCAAACCGATCATGCACGCATTCCTAATATCCTAACATGACAAAAAGCCATGGAAAATATTTCAGCAAAATATGGATGTAAACAGTATTTCCTATAAATGACTAAAATGCCCTAAATCTCATATTTTTCATAAGTTTGCAAAACGAAAAACGGACAGCATGTTGTACATGTCAAACGACGTTACCGTCGATAATCTACTATTAAACGAAATTGAAAGCTTTGAAATCAGCCAATCAAAGTGTCTAAAATCCGCACCTTTTGCCCTAGACGTGTATCGTTTCGATTAGAACGTATACGCTTCGTCAACGGCATACAGGGGACCTAATACACAAGTTACATAAGCTACATCGCTAACGAATCGAAGGAAACTCCAAAACAACAAGTAGTTAGGGTTTTGTTACCTAAGAGTGCATTGAAAATCACCGGGAAAGTGATTTGAACGCGTCGCTTTAGCACGTGCAAAAACTAGTGCAAGTGGCAGGAAGATTTCTCCCACATCTCTCCCTCTAGCTAGGGTTTCTAGCAAATTTGGATGGGTGAGATATGTGAGGGTTTAAGGCCCTTATATAGGCTAAAACCTCACCCTTTTAGACTCAAGAACAAAGTACACTTGGGCTATAACCAAATTTGGATTGTTTCGATCCAAAAGAGCATTTCGGAAAGTCCCCTGGGTGAACGCGATCGGACTTAAGCGCATAGTTACTGAATGTTCCTCATACCATGTTTTCAGTTCGGTAGAGTTCATAGATCGCGCGTGGCGGTCCAGTTTTAGTTTAGCAGTCATCGTACCTAAATCAGGTCTACAAGTCTCATGATATGAAAGAGAAATTTTTCCTGATCCGAGGGTGAAATTTGGCTGAATTCTAACGATCAGAACGCTTAATAATAATGCGACAAGTCACGTGCCAAATTTGGATTTAAATTTCTAAATCCAACCCTTTTCTCACTCTCTTCACTCCATGCTCAATGAAATAGCCTCTCAACGACGGTTGGGCTTGATTTTCGAAATGATTGTCAAGTCCAGCTAAGCGGTCATAACGGTCTAAGATTGTAGGTATCAGACTTTCGACGCGCGGTCTAGATCCAATATAAAGTTTTAAAGGGTTCCTGAGAGCAAACGGGTTTAGCGTTTGATCCAAGGTTTCAGGATATTATAGCATCACTGATTCTTCAAGTTTTAGGTCTTGTAGAACGTATTTACAGTGTTTAGGGACAATTTCATAGCTACTCTAGCGTAGCGCTAGCTAATTTACGCTTGATTTCTAAAGGAATTAATCCTACGTGATTTCTGGTCGAGTTAGTACTCGAGTCTCAGTACGGATTTTTCCAAGGCTGTAACACTCCGGATTTTGGCCAACCTGGGATTAGATGTCCTTAGGCAATAGGTTAATTAAAATACCTGGAAAATCGCTTAGAACCCAATTCTATAGCCAAAGAGATCACTTAGGGTTAATTCATTTAGAAACTAAGCATAAGTTAGCTAGCGCAACGCTAGAGTAGCTGGGAAATAGTCCCTGATCACTTTAAATACGTTCTACAAGACCCAAATCGAGTAGAACCAATGACTCTATAATACTCTATAACCTCGGATCAAACTCTAAGCCGGTTTGTTCTCTGGACCACTTTGAAACTTTATATTGGATCTAGACCGCGCGTCGAAAGTCCGATACCTACTATCTTAGACCGTTAGGACCGCCTAGCTGGACTTGACAATCATTTCGAAAATCAAGTCCAACCGATAATCACAGGCTATTTCGTTGAGCCTGGACCGAAGAGAGTGAGAATAGGGCTAAATTTGGAATTTAAAATTCAAATCTGGCACACGACTTGACGTGTCAGTATTAAGCGTTCTGACCATCAGAATTCAGCCAAATTACACCCTCGGATCAGGAAAAATTTCTATTTCATATCATGAGACTTGCAGACCTGATCTACGTGCGGTGACTGCTGAACTGAAACTGGACCGCCACGTGCGATCTGCGAACCCTGCCGAACTGAAAACTTGATTTATGCTAGATCCAGTATGCATGAGCTTAAGTCCGACTGCATTTGGCCAGGGGACCACCAGAAATGTCCTTTTGGACCGAAACAGCCCCGATTTGGATAAACCTCAAGTTTACTTTGTTCCTAAGCCTATTTTGGGCACATTTGGGCTTATAAAAGGGGTTGAAACCCTCATTCCTCTCTCCCATCCGAATTTGAGAAAAATCCTAGATTGGGAGAGAGAAAAGGTGAGAGTTTGTGAGAGAGAGTAGGAGAGAATTCCTTGCCGCTTGTGCTACCTGTTGCCAGTTCTTAAGCCACGTGTTCCAATCACTTCGCCGGTGATTTCTCCACTTTTCTAGGTAAGAAAATACCCTAAACTCTTGCTGATTTGTTGATCCTTCGTTTTCATAGCGAGATAGCTGATGGATCTTGTAAATCAGGTTGCCTAGTCGCCGTAGACGAAGCGTATACGCTCCGTTCGAATTCACACATCTATAAGGGAAAAGGTGTGGATATTAGACACTTTGATTGACTGTTTTCAATGCTTTCAATGTCGTTTAATAGTAGATTATCGACGGTAATGCTGTTTGACATGTACAACATGCTGTCCATTTCCTGTTTCGTAAACTGACGGAGAATATGAATTTAGGGCATTTTAGTCATTTGTAGGAAGTACTGTTTTCATTCATATTTTGTTGATGTGATTGACATGGTTTATTGTCGCATTAGAATGTTAGGAATACGTGCATAATTAGTTTGGCGAAGAGATTCGCCTAAATGCGCACTTCGTGTCGACATACTATATGTAGACTTAAGTGTGTAGTGTAAGTGTTTGTATAAATGTTTGTATTAGTATGTATTGAATTAAATGGTGTTATGAATTAGTTTGAGATTGATTTCTCAATTAAAATGCTGATGTAAATGGTTTCCTATATGTTAGCCATATGCACGATTTCATTATATGTATGAAATGCATATGCTTGATGTTTCACTTAAGTGGTATGTTATAGCATGTGCTTGATGATTTCCTTATGATTTAGTTTGAGATTGAATTCTCAATTAACGTGCTGATGGAGAGGATTTTCTATATGTTGGCGATATGCATAATTTCATTATATGTGTGAAAGACATGTGTAAGATGATTTGCTTAAGTTGTATGTTATAACATGTGTTAACATGCTCACATGGTTGTATTTCATTTCCAATACTCTCATATGAATGCTGATGTGATTCCATAATTGTTTGGGACTAGACTTAGTCCAGGAAGTCGGTAACCGAGCGAATTCGTGGCTAGCTGGTATTTGCCACGAACGACGCGTCGATGAACGCGAGTCATGTTTTGGAGTTGGTGGCAGTGGTTAGGCCACACGAAGTGTTTTATGCACTTCATGTCGTTCGACTTGAGATGCGATCGTGCTAGTCGAGCCCGTCAAGTAACCCGACTAGCCACCCTGCATGAGTCATAACTGCTTGAACCTAGGGTACTGAACTTACCATTGTAAACCCTGTTAACCATGGTACCTTGATCCACGAAGACTCATAAGCCGGGCATGGTGGTATGGGACACCGTGGTCGAGCTGTCGGCCTACGCTGGGGCCACAAACCTCCCCGTACTGACCAGTGAGCACCTAGTCTCGTGAGCAGATTATGGTGGTATGGGACACTATATTCTTGCTGTCGGCCTACACTGATCAGGCGACGAGTCCTTTGTAGTGACCGCGAGCGTATTCTGAGTCTACGGGAGGCGACGACCCTTCCATAGCAGTAGAGTACAGTAGGCCTGTATTGATAAGGTGATGGGGGAGCGGAGCAACGAGTGCGTGCAACAGCCCTGGCAGCCCTTGCAGTGACCTACAAAATATATATCATATGAGATTACTAAGAGTGACGACCCTAGACAGGATCTTGTTGGGATATATATATATATAAGGGAAGTACCTTAATTTCCCAATCCTGCTGTTTGAATGGACTAATAACAACTTAAAAATTATATCACCATTACATTGCATGTGCCTGGAAGATGTGGAGCACTTGAGGGACGATTGCATGCCGCGGTCGTAAGATGGTGCCGTATGAGGGAGATCGTCGGTGAGGGCATACATCACGTCATGTCATATTGTATTAACAACAGTATTAGGATTATTTGATTTACTGCTTTACTATTAGTGCATGATTGATTTGATAACATGTTAATCTCTGCTCTCTTATCCCACTGAGTTGATCACTCACTCCCACGTTACGGGATGGTGTTTTCGGACACCCACCAGTCCCTTTTTGTAATTACAGATGATGGCGCTGCTTGAGAAGCGGAGCTGGACTTGATGATGATGAGGAGGATTCCTCCTTTATGCGTGTTCTGATTGACAGGATTACAGGGAGGTTGATTAGATACATTGACACTTGTCATTTTATATTTTTAGAGCACTCATGTATATTCTTTTATTTACTTTTGAAGTATACATGTATGTATATAACTTGGTAACATGTTCACACTCTGGAGACATACAATAATTTGTATATGTTATACATATTATCATAGTCTTCCGCTTGCAAATTTAACTGTCTCTGGAGTATGATATGATGTTCTGGCTTAATCTCACTCATGTTTAATACATTAACACAGACAACATTCAATCATACATATTTATGTTGCATAAATAACATTTTGAAACTCGGGAGTGGAGTTTTTACTCGACCCTCTGATTTTCAGAATGTTACAAAGGCGTTACAAGGTTATAAGCTATAACTTTTCGAAATTGAGAAAAGGTTAGGTTTAGTTTTAAGAAATCGGGTTCGGGCTCGGGATCATGTTTAGATTTGAGTTTTCAAGTTTAGGTTTAGGCTTAGGTTTAGGTTAGGGAGTTGAGTTTAGGATTAGGTGTAGTTTTAGGTTTATGGATTTGAGAATACATTTAGGTTTTAGGTTTAGGTTTAGGTTTTAGGTTATAGGTTAAGGCTTAGGTTGTTTTGGTTATGGTTAGGTTATAGGTTATAAGTTTATCTTATAGGTTATAGGTTTAGGTTTTAGGTTATATGTTCTGGTTTAGGTTTAGGTTATCGGTTTAGGTTTTGGTTTAGGTTAGGGTTTAGGTTTAGGTTATAAGCTACAGCTTTTGGGAATTGAGAATAGTTTAAGGTTTAGGTTTAAGAAATCGAGTTCGGTATCGACTTTAGGTTTGGGTTTTCAAGTTTAGGTTTAGGTTTAGGTTAGGGAGTTGAGATTATGATTAGGTGTAGGTTTATGTTTAGGGATTTGAGAATATATTTAGGTTTTAGGTTAAGTTTTTGGTTTTAGTTTAGAGGTTAAGGTTTAGGTGTTAGGTTTAGGTTAAGGTTAGGTTATAGGTTATAAGTTTAGGTTATAGGTCATAGGTTAAGGTTTTAGGTCATAGGTTTTGGTTTAGGTTATGGTTTAGGTTTAGGTTATAAGCTATAGCTTTAGGGAATTGAGAATAAGTTAAGGTTTAGGTTTAGGGATTTGAGAATACACTTAGGTTTTAGGTTTAGGTTTAGGTTTTATGTCATAGGTTAAGGTTTAGGTTTTAGGTTTAGGTTAAGGTTATGTTATAGGTTATAAGTTTAGGTTATATGTTATAAGTTAAGGTTTTAGGTCATAGGTTTCAATTATTGGTTTAGGTTTATGTTTAGGTTATAAACTATAACTTTCGGGAATTGAGAATAGGTTAAGGTTTTGGTTTTAGAAAATCGGATTCGGGTACGAGAGTGGTTTAGGTTAGGGAGTTGAGATTAGGATTAGTTGCAAGTTTAGGTTTAGGGATTTGAGAATACATTTAGATTTTAGCTTTAGATTTAGGTTTCATGTTATATGTTAAGGTTTAGGTTTTAGGTTTAGTTTAAAGTTAGGTTATACGTTATAAGCTTTGGTTATAGGTTCTAGGTTAAGGTTTTAGGTCATAGGTTTTGGCTTAGGTTAAGGTTATAGGTTTAGGTTAAGGTTTAGGTTTAGGTTATAAGCTATTGCTTTAGGGAATTGAGAATATGTTAAGGTTTAGGTTTAGGAAATCGGGTTCCGGTTCGGGATCGGGTTTATGTTTGGGTTCTCAAGTTTAGGTTTAGGTTTAGGTTAGGGAGTTGAGATTTGGATTAGGTGTAGGTTTAGGTTTAGGTTTTAGGTTTATGTTAAGGTTTAGGTGATTTTGGTTAAGGTTTGTTTATAGGTTATAGGTTAAGGTTTTTGCCCATAGGTTTTGGTTTAGGTTTAGGTTATAGCTTTAGGTTAAGGTTTAAGTATAGGTTTAGGTTAGGGTTTAGGTTTAGGTTATAAGCTATAGCTTTAGGGAATTGATAATAGTTTAAGGTTTTAGTTCAGGAAATCAAGTACGGGATAGGGTTTAGGTTTGTGTTTTCAAGTTTAGGTTTAGGTTTAGGTTAGGGAGTTGAGATTAGGATTAGGTATAGGTTTAAGTTTAGGGGTTTGAGATTACATTTAGGTTTCAGGTTTAGGTTTAGGTTTTATGCTATAGGTTATAGGTTATACGTTTAGGTTATAGGTCATCGGTTAAGCTTTTAGGTCATAGGTTTTGCTTTAGGTTAAGGTTTTGGTTTAGGAATAGGTTTAGGTTATAAGTTGAAGCTTTAGGGAATTGAGAATAGGTTCAGTTTTAGGTTTAGGGATTTAAGAATACATTTAGGTTTTAGGTTTTAGTTTAGGTTTTAGGTTATAGGTTAGGTTTTAGGTGGTTTAGGTTAAGGTTAGGTTATAGGTGATAAGTTTAGGTTTTAGGCTATAGGTTAAGGTTTTATGTCATAGGTTTAGGTTAAGGTTTAAGTTTAGGTTTAGGTTAAGGTTTAGGTTTAGGTTATAAGCTATAGCTTTGGGGAATTGAGAATAAGTTAAGGTTTAGGTTTAGGAAATCGGGTTCGGGTTTAGGTTTGGGTTTTCAAGTTTAGGTTTAAGTTTAGGTTAGAGAGTTGAGATTATGATTATTTGCAGGTTTAGGTTTAGGGATTTGAGATTACACTTAGATTTTAGGTTTAGGTTTAGGTTTTATGTTATAGGTTAAGGTTTAGGTTTTAGGTTTAGGTTAAGGTTAGGTTATAGGTTATAATTTTTGGTTATAGGTTATAGGTTAAGGTTTTAGGTCATAGGTTTTGTTTATAGGTTTAGGTTAAGTTTTAGGTTTAGGTTATAAGCAATAGCTTTAGGGAATTGAGAATAGGATAGGCTTAGGTTTAGGCAATCGGATTTGGGTACGGGATCGGGTTTAGGTTTGGGTTTTCAAGTTTAGGTTTAGGTAGGTTAGGGAGTTGAGATTAGGATTATTTGCAGGTTTAGGTTTAGGGATTTGAGAATACATTTAGATTTTAGGTTTTGTTTTAGGTTTAAGTTAGGGATTTTAGATTAGGATTATTTGCAGTTTTAGGTTTACAGATTTGAGAATACATTTAGATTTTAGGTTTAGGTTTAGGTTTTATGTTATAGGTTTTAGGTTTAGGTTAAGGTTAGGTTGTAGGATATAAGTTTAGGTTATCAGTTATAGGTTAAGGTTTTAGGTCAAAGGTTTGGGTTTAGGTTAAGGTTATAGGTCTAGGTTAAGGTTTAGGTTTAATTTTAGGTTTGGGTTTATGTTTAGGTTATATGCTATTGGTTTATTTAATTGAGAATAGGTTAAGGTTTAGGTTTAGGAAATCGGGTTTGGGATCGGGTTTAGGTTAGAGCTTTCAGGTTTAGGTTTAGGTTTAGGTTAGTGAGTTGAGATTAGGATTAGGTTTAGGTTTAACTTTCGGGATTTGAGAATACATTTAGGTTTTCAGTTTTGGTTTAGGTTTTAGGTAATAGGTTGAGGTTTAGGTTTTAGGTTTAGGTTAAGGTTAGGTTATAATATATAAGTTTAGGTTATAGGTCATAGGTTAAGGTTTTAGGTCATAGGTTTTGGTTTAGGTTCAGGTTTTAAACTATAACTTTAGGGAGTTGAGAATATGTTAAGGTTTTATTTAGGGATTTGAGAATACATTTAGGTTTTAGGTTTACGTTTAGGTTTTATGTTATAGGTTAAGGTTTAGGTTTTAGGTTTAGGTTAAGTTTAGGTTATAGGATATAAGTTTAGGTAATTGGTTATAGGTTAAGGTTTTAGGTCATAGGTTTTGGTTTAGGTTAAGCTTATAGGTTTAGGTTAATGTTTTGGTTTAATTTTAGGTTTTGGTTAGGGTTTAGGGTTTAGGGTTTAGGTTAGGGTTTTCATGTTTAGGTTTTGGTTTAGGTTAGGGAGTTGTGATTAGGATTAGTTGCAGGTTTAGGTCTAGGGATTTGAGTATACATTTAGATTTAGGTTTAGGTTTTGGTTTTATATTATAGGTTATGGTTTAGGTTTTAGGTTTAGGTTAAGGTTAGGTTATAGGTTTTAAGTTTTAGTTATAGGTTATAGGTTAAGGTTTTAGGTCATAGGTTTTGGTTATAGGTTTAGGTTTAGGTTTAGGTTTAGGTTATAAGCAATAGCTTTAGGGAATTGAGAATAGGATAAGACTTAGGTTTAGGAAATTGGATTCAGGTATAGGATTGGGTTTAGGTTTGGGTTTTCAAGTTTAGGTTTAGGTTTAGGTTAGGGAGTGGAGATTAGGATTAGGTGTAGGTTTTGGTTTAGGGATTTGAGAATACATTTTAATTTTAGGTTTTGGTTTAGGTTTTATGTTATTGGTTCAGGTTTAGGTTTTAGGTTTAGGTTAAGGTTAGGTTATAGCTTATAAGTTTAGGTTATAGGTTATAGGTTAAGGTTTATGTCATAGGTTTTAGTTTAGGTTAAGCTTATAGGTTTAGGTTTAGGTTTAGGTTAAGGTTTAGGTTTGGGTTATAAGCTATAGCTTTAGGGAATTGAGAATAG
The DNA here is from genome assembly GCA_037074715.1 of Magnolia kwangsiensis. NCBI lineage: Eukaryota > Viridiplantae > Streptophyta > Magnoliopsida > Magnoliales > Magnoliaceae > Magnolia > Magnolia kwangsiensis. The sequence goes on from CM073578.1 coordinate 81,694,345, forward strand.
GTTAAGGTTTGGGTTTAGGAAATCGGTTTCGGGTTTGGGATCGGGTTTAAGTTTCGGTTTTCAAGTTTAGGATTAGGTTCAGGTTAGGGAGTTGAGATTAGGATTAGGTGTAGGTTTAGGTTTAGGGATTTGAGAATACATTTAGGTTTTAGGTTTAGTTTTAGGTTTTAGGTTATAGGTTAAGGTTTAGGTAGTTTTGGTTAAGGTTAGGTTATAGGTTATAGGTTAAGGTTTTAGGTCATAGGTTTGGGTTTAGGTTTAGGTTATAGGTTTAGGTTAAGGTTTAGGTTTTGGTTTAGGTTTAGGTTCTTGGTTTAGGTTTTAGGTTATAGGTTATTGGTTTTGGTTTAGGGTTAGGTTATAGGTTTAGGTTTTAGTTTGGGTTAGGGTTTAGGTTTAGGTTATAAGTTATAGTTTTAGGGAAATGAGAATAGGTTAAGGTTTAGGTTTAGGAAATCGGGTTCGGGATTGGGTTTAGGTTTGGGTTTTCAAGTTTTGGTTTTGGTTTAGGTTAGGGAATTGAGATTAGGATTTGGTGTAGGTTTAAGTTTAGGGATTTGAGAATATATTTAGGTTTTTTGTTTAGTTTTTTGTTTTCGGTTATAGGTTAAGGTTTAGGTTATAGGTTTAGGTTAAGGTTAGGTTAAATGTTATAAGGTTAGGTTATATGTGATATGTTAAGGTTTTAAGTCAAAGGTTTTGGTTTAGGTTAAGTTTTAGGTTTAGGTTATAAAATGTAGCTTTAGGGTATTGAGAATTCGTTAAGGTTTAGGTTTAGGGATTTGAGAATTCATTTTGGTTTTAGGTTTAGGTTTAGGTTTTATGTTATAGGTTAAGGTTTAGATTTTAGGTTTATGTTTAGGTAAGTTTATAGGTTATAAGTTTAGGTTATAGGTTATATGTTAACTTTTTAGGTCATAGGTTTTGGTTATAGGTTTTGGTATAGGTTTAGGTTAAGGTTTAGGTTTAGTTTATAAGCTATAACTTTAGGGAATTGAGAATAGGTTAAGGTTTAGGTTTAGAAAATTGGATTCATGTTTGGGATCGAGTTTACGTTTGGGCTTTCAAGTTTAGGTTTAGGTTTAGGTTAGGGAGTTGAGATTAGGATTAATTCCAGGTTTAGGTTTAGGTTTTATGTTATAGGTTAAGGTTTAGGTTATGGTTAGGTTATAAGTTATAAGTTTTGGTTATACGTTATAGGTTAAGGTTTTAGGTCATAGGTTTTGGTTTAGGTTAAGTTTACAGGTTTAGGTTTAGGTTTAGTGTAACACCCTAAAAATCGGGGGTCGTGTAGAAACCCAACTCCCGAGTTCCAGAACGTCACTTATGCAACATAGATAATGATAAATGCATGTTGTCTGTAGAATAACAATAAACAAGATTGAGAATAAGCCAAAACAACATATCATACTCCAGAGACAGTTAAATTAGCAAGCGAAAGACTGTGATAAATACATAAGTAATTGTAAGTCTCCAGAGTGTGAACATGTTACCAGGTTAATTACATACATGTATATTCCAAAAAAGAAAAGAAAAGAATATACATGAGTACTCAAAAAATATAAAATGACAAGTGTCAAGGCGTCTAATCAACATCCCTGTAATCCCATCGATCAGAACACGCATAAAGGAGGGATCCTCCTCATCATCATCAAGTCTGACTCTGCTTCACAAGTAGCGCCATCATCTGAAACTAAAATAGGGACTGGTGGGTGTCCGGAACACCATCCCGTAACGTGGGAATGAGTAATCAACTCAGTGGAATCATAGAGCAAAGATTAGCATGTTATCAAATCAATCACACGTTAATAGTAAAGTAGACAATCAAACATTCCTAAATACTATTGTTAATGCATGCATGAAATGACATGATGGATGCCCTCACCGACATACTCCCTCATACGGTACCATCTTACGCTCGCAGAATGCTTATGTTCCTCAGTGCTCCATATCTTCCACGCATATGCAATGCGATATGGAAAATGATTACCAAGTTGTTGTTAGTTCGTTCATACAGTAGTATTGGAAAACTAAGGTACCTTCCTTATATCAATCCCAACATAGATCCTGTCTAGGGTTATCACTCCTAGTAATCTCATACGATGTTATATTTTTAGGTCGCTGCAAGGGCTGCAAGTGCTGTTGCTCGCACTCGTTACACCGCTCCCCCATCACCTTATCAATACAAGCCTAATGTACTCTCGTCGCTACGGAAGGATCGTCGCCTCCCGTAGACTCAGAATATGCTCGCGGTCACTACAAAGGGTTCATCACCTGATCAGTGTAGGCCGATAGCAAGAATATAGTGTCTCATACCACCATAATCTGCTCACGAGTCATAGGTGCTCACTGGTCACTACGGGGAGGTTTGTGGCCCCAGCGTAGGCCGACAGCTCGACCACGGTGTCCCATACCACCATGCCCGGCTCATGAGTCTTTATGGATCAAGGTACCATGGTTAACAGGATTTCCAATGGTAAGTTTAATACCCTAGGTTCAAGCAGTAACTCATACACGGTGAACATACAATGGCCAGTCGGGTTACTTGACGAACTCGACTGGTACGAGTGTATCTCAAGACGAGCGACATGAAGTGCATGAAACACTTAGTGTGGCCTAACCACTGCCGCCAACTCAAAACATGACTCACGTTCATCAACGCATCCTTCGTGGTACATAGAAGCCAACCACGAATTCAATCCATTACCGACTGCCTGGACTAGGTCATGGCCCCAAGCATTTTTTGTATCAACATCAGTAAGCATATGTGAGTAACAGAAATGAAATATAACAATGTAAGCATGTTGACACATGTTATAACATACAACTTAAGCAAATCATCCAACATATGCATTTCATATATATAATGAAATCAATACACAAAGCCAACATGATGGAAATCATTTACATCAGCATATTAATTGAGAATTCAATCTCAAAACTAATTCATAACACCATTTACTCAATACCTACTAATACAAACATTTATACAAACACTTAGTCTACACATTTTAGTCTACGTAGCGTATATCAACCTAAAGTGCGCATTAGGGTGAATCTCTTCGCCAAACAGATCATGCACGCATTCCTAGTATCCTAACACGACAAATAACCATGGCAAATATTTTAGCAAAATGTGAATGTAAACAGTATTTTCTATAAATGACTAAAATACCCTAAATCTACTATTAAACGACATTGAAAGCTTTGAAATCAGTCAAGCAAAGCGTCTAGAATCCTCACCTTTCGTCTTAGACATGTATCGATTCGAATAGCACGTATACGCTTCGTCAACGGCGTAACGGCGACCTAATGCACAAGATACGTAAGCTACTTCGCTATTGAATCAAAGGAATCCCTAAATCAGCAAGTGGTTAGGGTTTTCTTACCTAAAAGTGCATTGGAAATCACCGGGAAAGTGATTTGAATACATTGCTTTGGTACGTGCAAAGGATGGAGCAGACGGCAGGAAGTTCTCTCACAAAGTCTCTCATAATCTCTCACTTTCTCTCTCTCTCTAGCTAGGGTTGCTAGCAAATTCAGATGGGTGAGATATGTGAGGGTTTAAGGCCCTTATATAGGCTAAAACCTCACCGTTTTAGACTTAGGAACAAAGTATACTTGGGCTATAACCAAATCTGGACTGTTTCGATCCAAAAGAGCATTTCGGGAGGTCCCCTGGCCGAACGTGATCGGACTTAAGCTCATAGTCACTGGATGTTGCTCACACTATATTTTCAGTTCGGTAGAGTTCGCATATCGCACGTGGCGGTCCAATTTCAGTTCAGCAGTCATCGCACCTAAATCAGGTCTACAAGTCTCATGATATGAAAGAGAAATTTTTCCTGATCCGAGGTTGAAATATGACTGAATTCTGACGGTCAGAACGCTTAATAATAATGCGCAAAGTCACGTGCCAGATTTGTATTAAAATTTTCAAATCCTTATCCTTTCTCACTCTCTTTACTCCAGGCTCAATGAAATAGCCTCTGAACGTCGGTTGGACTTGATTTTTGAAATGATTATCAAGTCCAGCTAAGCTGTCATAACGGTCTAAGATTATAGGTATCGGACTTTTGACGCGCGGTCTAGATCCAATACAAAGTTTCAAAGGGTTTCTGAGAGCAAACGGGTTTAGAGTTTGATCCTAGGTTTCAGGGTATTATAGCGTCATTGATTCTACAAGTTTTGGGTCTTGTAGAACGTATTTAAAGTGTTCAGGAACAATTTCACAGCTAATCTAACGTAGCTCCAGTTAACTTACGCTTAATTTTTAAAGGATTTGGTTCTACATAATTTCTTTGGCTTTGGAATTGGGTTCTGAGAGGTTACCAAGGCGTTATGGTTGACCCATTGCCTAAGGACGTCTAATCCCAGGTTGGCAAAAATCTGAGGTGTTACAATCTACCCCCCTTAAAATAAAATTTTATCCCCGAAATTGGCTAAGGGTAATGAGTACTTAAAGAGACTTTTGTATTGATGTTCTAAGGAAGGTTCAAATCCTATTTAATGACCTAAACTTACGTATAACCTAAATCAACTGTTTCGATCCTAGGCCAGTGGGGAAGAGGCTAACCATGCTTCCGCTGCGCTACTCTGATCTAATGTTTGCATTGGCTGACCTAACTAGATTGGGCTCAAAATGTTCTACCCCCCTTAAAACTTAGTTCTACTTAATGTTCAAGAATCTATGCCTCGATCCGTATATCGGAACGAGGTGTAACTTAGGACCTATTCTTGACATGGAATGAGAGATAGCCTCTTGCTACATTGGTCTTCCTTTGTTAGTGATGCGTTCTATGACATTGGTATTAATGGTTGTAGAAATAAGCCTACTCTCTATTGGCTATATGTCCTCAACATTTTTCAAAGGTAAAGCAATAACTTTTGGTTGTAGATGGTCGAGCCAACACAGAAGAGAAGTTGTGTAATGGGTCTGAGCCGGATACGTTGAACCTTCTGTCTAATCAGGACAGAAAACTCATTGTATTAGTTCTTAATCCGAGTCGATGCCGATCTTCTGCTTGATCAGAGCATTGGATTCATTGGTAACTACCAGGATTAAGAAGTCAATTCAAACCGCAAATACATCGCTAATATACAATTCCTTTACTCCGCATTCCCGATTGCAATAAATCCTTTGGAAGACAATTCTAAGGAGAATTCAAATGGGCGTGCTGGTTTATTCTAAGTTCAATCTGAGGGATTTATAAGTTTTCCCTAAGAGTGAATGGTTCTAAGTTAAAAAAACTTTCCTAAGGGTTATAAAAGAAGTCTATAAGTATTAAGGGGATCTATCGAAGGAATGAGGTTTTACTCCAACCAAATCTAACCTACTATTCCTTAACATATATAGGCTTTACACTACTTAAGGTAACTAATAAACTAGTCTGTAACTCACTAGTTGTAATCCAAAGCCTAAGCTTATACGTCAAATGGTTTCATACCATTTCTAATACAAGGAATTGTTCTATCGCTTAGGGTCAAGATTGTCTAAATGGAATTGAATTTTCCTATATCGTCAGATCTTTCAAATCGAGTACCACTCCAAGTCCAAAACTCGAAGGGCATATGTGGCCAGTGGTTTTAAGTTGTGTTAAATGGGACTGCTTTCCTACTCCCGCCCAAGAATTGGGAATGACATGTTTAGTAGGTGGGTGAGTTGGGATTCAAATCAACTTCATAGGCTTTGAAAAATGGGCCTTGTGTTGGAAAGCGTGAGATGTAGCATAGCAATACACAATCCCTCAAGCATTCCACACACTTCATAGCAAAAGGGACTGCATGCATTTCATTAAATTAAAATTTGTCACAATACAAGAGATATATCCTTACATGCATCATGACAAGAAACACATGGGAATGGAACTAAGTTAGTCGAAGCTACAATTGCAACATAAGCAAACTACTAGCCTTCTCAGGCTTACACACAGAAAGCAGGAAACAAACCAACTACAACCAATAACATCTAAAACCTAATCGCTAATCCGAGTCTGGCGATGGAGGAGCACCCCTATCCTGCAGACAACACAGGATGGCCTTCAAAGTACGAGTCACCTTGCCGAATTTCTGTTTCATGACGGCCTTGGTATCCTTAAGATCTTGTTTCACCTCGGCCCGAAGTTCTTGGACTTCCCGTCGCAAGGCAACCTGACTCTCCTCAAGTCGGGCTATTTGAGCATCCCTAGTAGCCCGAGTCGCAATAGGAGGACTCATCAATATCCTGAGCCTCCTCTTCTTCTTCTTCCTGGACTTCTTCCTCTATTTCTGCCCCAGCCTCTTCTTCACTAGCATCCTCTTCACTATCATATTCGCCCTCACTGTCATCATCAAGCTGAGCCTCACACTGCCGAGGCCCTATCTTCATCTGGTTCATGGTAGCCTCATCGATGAAGTGAATCGGCACAGGCATCTTCCGGCCCAAGCCTGTAAGCAAACTCAAGCGCGATCTTGCATATGAGCCAGCCAAAAGGAAGTGACTCAGACGTTCTTCTCGACTTCGCTGTGAGGATGATTTGTCGCAACACAAAGGTGGCCATGCACACATTCTCTCCCTGGCCCACTTGATACAAGAAATCGACCATGAGGCACGTACATTCACTGCGGTTGGTCGACCTGGGATACACATTGAATGTGCAAATGTGATGCAGCAGGCGAAAATCATCCGACATATGGGACGCTAAGAGGCTCTTGTTACGCTGTCATGGAACCAAACCACCACATAAGAACCTGGTGCGGCGATTTCGCTCACGAACACTCTTCAGATTCTTAGCACTTGGATAAACTTCACCAAGAGGCACCTTCAGAATGCGAGCTATCAACCGAATATCGATCGTAGCCATCCGGTCTCTATCAAAGGGAATCCTGAACTGTAATGGCTCCAACGTAGGATCCCGGATATGAGCATAGAAGGCACGAACGGTTCTCACGTTCGCACGAGAGCGGGCTTCAAAGAGCGGACCCCAATTGACAGCTTCAATTCACTCAAACAACGAAAATTCACCAAAGAGCCGCTTATCCACATGCGCTTCAAACAGGACCTTGCGATCTATATAAGCGCCATGAGGCAACTCTGCTAACAGTACTCACCCTACATGAGCATGGGGATCTAAATCCTGCTTTGTGTAAAACTCACGAACTGTACTTGGACTTATGGCGGCGCTTGAGCTAGCGGCGCCACCCCTCGGCTTTATTGATCGTGAAGGCCGACTAGGCCCAGCTTCATCGGCGACGGTCTTCCTCTTTCCCATGAGAGAGAGGATGGTGGAAAGGGAGAAAAAGGCCAAAATAGCCTCCACAAGAGCCATGGAAAAAGAGAAAAATGGGGAGAAACGGATGTCCAAACGGATTAAAGCAAATCTAGGCGCTTTAGAGGGATAAATCAAGCTCCCAAAGGCTAGATTCTCAAAGGGAAAAGAGAAAACTAAATGGGAATGGAGCTCCAAACGATTTCAGCCTTTATTGGAGGTTGTGGGAGCTTTCACGGACGAGAACTGAGAGAGAGAGGGCTGTGAACAGATACAAATGGGTGGGTAGGCGTCAGTTTTAGCAGAAAATAGGATTGGGAGAGGTTTGGCATCGAGTTTTGAGGGGAGAACAGCAAGAACACGAAAATAGAGGTCTTGGAGGGGGCTCTTGTGAAGGAGGTGGTACTTTTAGGGGGTTTTAAGGTGCGAACCACCTATGGGAGAGGTGCCCTAACCCAAAAAGGGCGTCAGCCCAAATTTCAGCGCAAGTGGGGCCCATCGATCGGCGATGCATCGCCGGCCAACTTCCAATTCGGCCAGTCTGGCCATGTGGGCTGGGTTCCCTCTGCCCTAGGGACCCCAAATATGTATGGGACCCACCCTAGTTCATTGTATTTTGGCCTAGATAGGCCCAAAACTTCATTTGAAGCGTTCTGGGGCCAATTTGTAAACCAGAATAAGTTTATGTATCATGTAGCATATGATTTTAGGGTAGGAGAAGCTAATCCATCCAATTAACCCATTTTTTACAAGAGATTCCATAATTGGAATGACCAAAAGTCTAATTCTTACCTATATTTACTATTTATACTAAATTTTTATCTAAGTATGATTTTCTATCTTTTACACATTGGGATTTAGGCCTACTGTGAAAATAATTATAAAAAGTTAAAGAATGGGGTGGTAAGAGGAAGGATTCTGAAGGAATTGGAGAAAACGGGGTTTTCAAGCCTTGAAATTGAGTGTAAGGGTTGTGGTTGCCCATAACCCAAGGACTTGAATTTCTGGGTTCAGAATTCTTCTGGAATTATCCTACACCCACCAACTAATGACCTAGAGGCAACTTAGGTCACTTTACGCGACCAAAGATACGTCATGGACTCGATCAAAACGATCGATTTGAGTAAACTTCTCCTATTGGAGAAACTGAAGTCCTACGAGTGTTTCTAGATTTTTATCGCACCCACCTAAGTCAAAGGGGTGACAGCGTACGTCGCGTGATCATAACCCAGGTCTAGTTTAATCTCAATCATGCTCTGATACCAACTTGTAACACCCTAAAAATCGGGGGTCGTGTAGAAACTCAACTCCCGAGTTCCAGAACATCACTTATGTAACATAGATAATGATAAATGCATGTTGTCTGTAGAATGGCATAAAACAAGATTGAGACTAAGCCAAAACAGCATATCATACTCCAGAGACAGTTAAATTAGCAAGCGGAAGACTGTGATAAATACATAAGTAATTGTAGTCTCCAGAGTGTGAACATGTTACTAGGTTAATTACATACATGTATACTCCAAAAAAGGAAAGAAAAGAATATACATGAGTGCTCAAAAAATATAAAATGACAAGTGTCAAGGCGTCTAATCAACCTCCCTGTAATCTCGTCGATCAGAACACGCATAAAGGAGGGATCCTCCTCATCATCATTAAGTCCGGCTCCGCTTCACAAGCAGCGCCATCATCTGAAACTAAAATAGGGACTGGTGGGTGTCTGGAACATCATCCCATAACGTGGGAATGAGTAATCAAATCAGTGGAATCATAGAACAAAGATTAACATGTTATCAAATCAATCACACGTTAATAGTAAAGCAGACAATCAAACATTCCTAAATACTGTTGTTAATGCATGCATGAAATGACATGATGGATGCCCTCACCGATATACTCCCTCATACGGTACCATCTTACGCCCGTGACATGCTTACATTCCTCAGTGCTCCACATCTTCCACGCACATGCAATGCAATATGGATAATGATTACCAAGTTGTTATTAGTCCGTTCATACAGCAGTATTGGGAAACTAAGGTACCTTCCTTATATCAATCCCAACATAGATCCGGTCCAGGGTCGTCACTCTTAGTAATCTTATACGATGTTATATTTTTAGGTCGCTGCAAGGGCTTTCAGGGATGTTGATCGCACTCGTTGCACCGCTCCCCCATCACCTTATCAATACAAGCCTAATGTACTCTCGTCGCTATGGAAGGGTCGTCGCCTCCCGTAGACTCAGAATACGCTTGCGGTCACTACAAAGGGCTCGTCACCTGATCAGTGTAGGCTGACAGCAAGAATATAGTGTCCCATACCACCATAATCTGTTCACGAGTCATAGGTGCTCATTGGTCACTACGGGGAGGTTTGTGGCCCCAGCGTAGGCCGACAGCTCGACCACGATGTCCCATACCACCATGCCCGGCTCATGAGTCTTTATGGATCAAGGTACCATGGTTAACAGGGTTTTCAATGGTAAGTTCAGTACCCTAGGTTCAAGCAGTTATGACTCATACAAGGTGAACATACAATGGCCAGTCGGGTTACTTGACGAACTCGATTGGTACGAGCGCATCTCAAGCTGAGCGACATGAAGTGCATGAAACACTTCATGTGGCCTAACCACTGCCGCCAACTCAAAACACGACTCGCGTTCATCGACGCGTCCTTCGTGGTACATAGAAGCCAACCACGAATTCAATCCATTACCGACTGCCTGGACTAGGTCATAGCCCCAAGCATTTTGTGTATCAACATCAGTAAGCATATGTGAGTAACAGAAATGAAATACAACAATGTAAGCATGTTGACACATGTTATAACATACAACTTAAGCAAATCATCCAACACATGCATTTCATATATATAATGAAATCAATACATATAGCCAACATGATGGAAATCATTTACATCCGCATATTAATTGAGAATTCAATCTCAAAACTAATTCACAACACCATTTACTCAATACCTACTAATACAAACATTTATACAAACACTTAGTCTACACACTTTAGTCTACATAGCGTATGTCGACCCAAAGTGCGCATTAGGGCGAATCTCTTCACCAAACAGATCATGCACGCATTCCTAGTATCCTAACATGACAAATAACCATGGCAAACATTTCAGCAAAATGTGGATGTAAACAGTATTTCCTACAAATGACCAAAATACCCTAAATCTCATATTTTCCATACGCAGTCGAAGTGAAAAACGGACAGCATGTTCTACATGTCAAACGGCGTGCTCGTCGATAATTTACTATTAAACGACATTAAAAGCTTTGAAATCAGTCAATCAAAGCGTCTAGAATTCTCACCTTTCGCCTTAGACGTGTATCGATTCGAATAGCACGTATACGCTTCGTCAACGGCGTAACGGCGACCTAATGCACAAGATACGTAAGCTAATTCGCTATTGAATAAAAGGAATCTCTAAATCAGCAAGTGGTTAGGGTTTTCTTACCTAAAAGTGCGTTGAAAATCACCGAAAAAGTGATTTGAATATGTTGCTTTGGTACGTGCAAAGGATCGAGCAGACGGTAGGAAGTTCTCTCACAAAGTCTCTCACAATCTCTCACTTTCTCTCTCTCTCTAGCTAGGGTTTCTAGCAAATTCGGATGGGTGAGATATGTGAGGGTTTAAGGCCCTTATATAGGCTAAAACCTCACCGTTTTAGACTTAGGAACAAAGTATAAGTGTTATAACTAAATCTAGAATGTTTCGATCCAAAAGAGCATTTCGGGAGGTTCCCTGGCTGAACGTGATCGGACTTAAGCTCATAGTCACTGGATGTTGCTCACACCAAGTTTTCAGTCTGGTAGAGTTCGCAGTTCACACGTGGCGGTCTAATTTCAGTTCAGCGGTCATCGCACCTAAATCAGGTCTACAAGTCTCATGATATGAAAGAGAAATTTTTCTTGATCCGAGGGTGAAATTTGGCTGAATTCTGATGGTCAGAACGCTTAATAATAATGCGCAAAGTCACGTGCCAGATTTCGATTAAAATTTTCAAATCCTTACCCTTTCTCACTCTCTTTACTCCAGGCTCAATGAAATAGCCTCTGAACGTTGGTTGGGCTTGATTTTCGAAATGATTGTCAAGTCCAGCTAAGCGGTCATAACGGTCTAAGATTATAGGTATCGGACTTTCGACGCGCGGTCTAGATCCAATACAAAGTTTCAAAGGGTTCCTGAGAGCAAACGGGTTTAGATTTTGATCCTAGGTTTCAGGGTATTATAGCGTCATTGATTCTACAAGTTTTGGATCTTATAGAACATATTTAAAGTGTTCAGGGACAATTTCACAGCTAATCTAACGTAGCGCCAGTTAACTTACGCTTAATTTCTAAAGGATTTGGTTCTACATGATTTCTTTGGCTTTGAAATTGGGTTCTGAGAGGTTACCAAGGTGTTATGGTTGACCCATTGCCTAAGGACGTCTAATCCCAAGTTGGCAAAAATCTGGAGTGTTACATTTAGGTTTAGGTTATAAGCTATAGCTTTAGGGAATTGAGAATAAGTTAAGGTTTAGGTTTAAGAAATCGGGTTCGAGTTCGGGAACGGGTTTAGGTTTGGTTTCAAGTTTCAGTTTAGGTTTAGGTTAGGGAGTTGAGATTTGGATTAGGTGTAGGTTTAGGTTTAGGGATGTGGGAATACATTTCGGTTTTAGGTTTAGGTTTAGGTTTTAGGTTATAGGTTAAGGTTTAGGTGGTTTACGTTAAGGTTAGGTTATAGGTTATAAGTTTAGGTTATAGGTTATAGGTTAAGGTTTTAGCTCATAGGTTTAGGTAAAGTTTTAGGTTTAGGTTTAAGTTATAAGCTATAGGTTTAGGGAATTAAGAATAGGTTAAGGTTTAGGTTTAGGAAATCAGGTTCAGGATCGGGTTTAGTTTTGGGTTTTCAAGTTTAGGTTTAGGTTTAGGTTATGAAGTTGAGATTAGGATTAGGTTTAGGCTTAAGTTTAGGGATTTGAGAATACATTTTGGTGTTAGGTTTAGGTTTAGGTTTTAGGTTATTTTTTAAGGTTTAGGTTTTCAGTTTAGGTTATGGTTCGGTTATAGGCTATAAGTTTAGGTTATAGGTTATAGGTTAAGGTTTTAGGTCATAGCTTTTGGTTTAGGTTAAGGTTTCGTTTTAGGTTTAGGTTTAGGTTATAAGCTATAGCTTTAGGGAATTGAGAATAAGTTAATGTTTAGGTTTAGGAAATTGGGTTCGGTATCCGGTTTAGATTTGGGTTTTCAAGTTTAAGTTTAAGTTTAGGTTAGGGAGTTGGGATTATGATTAGGTGCATTTTTAAGTTTAGGGATTTGAGAATACATTTAGGTTTTAGGTTTTAGGTTATAGGTTAAGGTTTAGGTTATAGGTTTAGGTTGAGGTTAAGGTATAGGGTATAGGTTATAAGTTTAGGTTATAGGTCATAGTTTAAGGTTTTAGGTTATTGGTTTTGGTTTAGGTTAAGGTTTAGGTTTTGGTTTTGGTTTAGGTTATAACTTATAACTTTAGGGAATTGAGAATAGGTTAAGGTTTAGGTTTCCGGATTTGAGAATGCACTTAGGTTTTAGGTTTTGGTATAGGTTTTAGGTTATAGGTTATAGGTTAAGGTTTAGGTTTTAGGTTTAGGTTCTTAGGTTATAGGTTATAAGTTTAGGTTATAGGTTAAGGTTTTAGGTCATAGGTTTTGGTTTTGGTTTAGGTTAAGGTTTAGGTTTAGGTTAAAGTTTAGGTTTAGGTTTTAGGTTTTAGGTTAAGGTTTAGGTTTATGGTTTAGGTTAGGGTTAGGTTATAGGTTATATGTTTTTGGTTAAGGTTTTAGGTCATAGGTTTTGATTTAGGTTTAGGTTAAGGTTTAGGTTTAGGTTTAGGTTAAGTTTTAGGTTTAGGTTATAAGCAATAGGTTTAGGGAATTGAGAATAGGCTAAGGTTTACGTTTAGTAAATTGGGTTTAGGTTTGGGTTTTCAAGTTTAGGTTTAGGTTTAGGTTAAGGAGTTGAGATTAGGATTAGGTGTAGGTTTAGGTATAGGGATTTGGGAATACATTTAGGGTTTAGGTCTAGGTTTAGGTTTTAGGTTATGGGTTTAGGTTTAGGTTTTAGTTTTAGGTTAAGGTTTGGTTATTGGTTATAAGTTTAGGTTATAGGTCATAGGTTAAGGCTTTATGTCATAGGTTTTGGTTTAGGTTAAGGTTTTGGTTTTGGTTTAGGTTTAGAGATTTGAGAATAGGTTAAGGTTTAGGTTTAGGAAATCGAGTTCGGGTTCGGTGTTGGGGTTTGGTTTGGGTTTTCAAGTTTAGGTTTAGGTTTAGGTTAGGGAGTTGAGATTAGGATTAGGTGTAGGTTTAGGTTTAGGGATTTGAGAATACATTTAGGTTTTAGGTTTAGGTTTATGTTTTACATTATAGGTTAAGGTTTAGGTTTTAGGTTTAGGTTAACGTTATGTTATAGGTTATAGGTTATAGGTTATGGTTTTAGGTCATAGGTTTTACTTTTGTTTAAGGTTATAGGTTTAGGTTAAGGTTTAAGAAATCTGGTTCGGGATTGGGTTTAGGTTTGGATTTTCTAGTTTAGGTTTAGGTTTAGGTTTGAGAGTTGAGATTAGGATTTAGTGTAGGCTTAAGTTTAGGGATTTGAGAATAAATTTAGGTTTTAGTTTTAGTTTTTGGTTTTAAGTTATAGGTTAAGGTTAAGGTTTTAGGTTTAGGTTAAAGGTAGGTTATCGGTTATAAGTTTAGGTTATCGGTTATACGTTATGGTTTTAGGTCACAGGTTTTATTTTAGGTTAAGGTTATAGGTTTATGTTTAGGTTTAGGTTTAGGTTTAGGTTAAGGTTAAGGTTTAGGTTATAAGCTATAGGTTTAAGAAATTAAGAATAGGTTAAGGTTTAGGTTTAGGAAATTGGGTTCGGGATCATGTTTAGGTTTGGGTTTTCAAGTTTAGGTTTCGGTTTTGGTCAGGGAGATGAGATTAGGATTAGGTTTAGGTTTAGGTATAGGGATTTGAGAATACATTTAGGTTTTAGGTTTAGGTTTAGGTTTAGGTTTTAGGTTTTTGGTTATGGTTTAGGTTTAGGTTTAGGTTTAGCTTAGTTTATATGTTATAAGTTTAGGTTATAGGTTATAGGTTAAGGTTTCAGGTCATAGGTTTTGGTTTAGGTTAAGGTTATAGGTTTAGGTTTAGGTTTAGGTTATAAGCTATAGTTTTAGGGAATTGAGAATAGGTTAAGGTTTAAGTTTAGGAAAATGGGTTCGAGATCGGGATCGGGTTTAGGTTTGGGTTCTAAAGTTTAGGTTTAGGTTTAGGTTTGGGAGTTAAGATTAGGATTATGATTAGGTGCAGGTTTAGGTTTAGGGATTTGAGAATATATTTAGGTTTAAGGTTTAGGTTTAGGTTTTATGTTATAGGTTTGGGTTTAGGTTTTAGGTTTAGGTTAAGGTTAGGTTATAGGTTATAAGTTTTGGTTATAGGTTATAGGTTAAGGTTTTAGGTCATAACTTTTGGTTTAGGTTAAGGTTCTAGGTTTAGGTTAAGTTTTAGGTTTAGGTTATAAGATATAGCTTTAGGGAATTGAGAATAGGTTAAGGTTTTGGTTTAGGAAATCAAGTTCTGGTTCGGGATCGGGTTTAGGTTTGGGTTTTCAAGTTTAGGTTTAGGTTTAGGTTAGGGAGTTGAGATTAGGATTAGGAGTAGGTTTAGGTTTAGGGATTTGAGAATACATTTAGATTTTAGGTTTAGGTTTAGGTATTATGTTATAGGTTAAGGTTTAAGTTTTAGGTTTAGGTTATAGGTTATAAGCTTTGATTATAGGTTATAGGTTAAGGTTTTAGGTCATAGGTTTTCGTTTAGGTTAAGGTTATAGGTTTACGTTTAGGTTTAGGTTAAGGTTTAGGTTTAGGGTATAAGCCATAACTTTAAGGAATTGAGAATAGGTTAATGTTTAGGTTTTGGAAATCGGGTTTGGGTTTGAGATCGGGTTTAAGTTTAGGTTAGGGAGTTGATATTAGGATTTGTTGTAGGTTTAGGTTTAGGGATTTGAAAATACATTTAGGTTTTAAATTTATGTTTAGGTTTTAGGCTATAGGTTGAGGTTTAGGTGGTTTTGGTTAAGCTCGGTTATAGGTTATAGGTTATTATTTTTGCTCATAGGTATTGGTTTAGGTTTAGGTAAAGGTTTAGGTTTTGGTTTAGGTTAGGGTTTAGGTTTAGGTTATAAGCTATAGCTTTAGGGAATTAAGAATAGGTTAAGGTTTGGGTTTAGGAAATTGAGTACGGGATAGGGTATAGGTTTGGGTTTTCAAGTTTAGGTTTAGGTTTAGGTTTAGGTTAGGGAGTTGAGATTAGGATTAGCTGTAGGTTTAAGTTTAGGGGTTTGAGAATACATTTAGGTTTTAGGTTATATGTTATGCTTTAGGTGGTTTTGGTTAATGTTTGGTTATCGGTTATAAGTTTAGTTTATAGGTTATAGGTTATAGGTTAAGATTTTTGTCCATAGGTTTTGGTTTATGTTTAGGTTATAAGTTTAGGTTTAGGTTAGGGTATGGGTTTAGGTTATAAGCTATAGCTTTAGGGAATTGATAATAGGTTAAGGTTTAGGTTTAGGAAATCGGATTTGGGTTTGGAATCTGGTTTAGGTTAGGGTTTTCAAGGTTAGGTTTAGGTTTAGCTTAGGGAGTTAAGATTAGGATTAGGTAAAGGTTTGAGTTTAGGGATTTGAGAATACATTTAGATTTTAGGTTTAGGTTTAGGTATTATGTTATAGGTTAAGCTTTATGTTTTAGGTTTAGGTTAAGGTTAGGTTATAGGTTATAGGTTAGGGTTTTAGGTCATAGGCTTAGGTTTAGGTTTAGGTTTAAGTTAGGGTTTAGGTTTAGGTTATAAGCTTTATGTTTAGGGAATTGTGAATAGGTTAAGGTTTAATTTTAGGAAATCAGGTTTAGATTCGGGATCGGGTTTAGGTTTGGGTTTTCAAGTTTAGGTTTAGGTTTATGTTAGGGAGTTGAGATTAGGTTTAGGTTTAGGGATTTGTGAATACATTTAGGTTTTAGGTTTAGGTTTAGGTTTTAGGTTATAGGTTAAGGTTTAGGTGGTTTTAGTTATGGTTTGGTTATAGGTTATAAGTTTAGGTTATAGGTTATAGGGTAAGGTTTTTGCTCTTAGGTTTTGGTTTAGGTTTAGGTTATAGGTTTAGGTTAAGTTTTAGGTTTAGGTTATAAGCTATAGCTTTAGGGAATTAAGAATAGGTTAAGGTTTAGGATTAGGAAATTGAGTTTGGGATAGGGTTTAGGTTTAGGTTTTCAAGTTTAGTTTTAGGTTTAGGTTAGGGAGTTGAGATTAGGATTAGGTGTTGGTCTAAGTTTAGGGGTTTGAGTATACAAATAGGTTTTAGGTTTAGGTATAGGTTTTATGTCATAGGTTACGGATTAGGTTTTAGGTTTAGGTTAAGGTTAGGTTATAGGTTATAATTTTAGGTAATAGGTTATAGGTTAAGGTTTTAGGTCATAGGTTTTGGTTATAGGTTATAGGTTAAGGTTTTAGGTCATAGGTTTTAGTTTAGGTTAAGGTTATAGGTTTAGGTTTAGGTTTAGGTTAAGGTTTAGGTTTAGGTTATAAGATATATCTTTAGGAAATTAAGAATAGGTTAAGGTTTAGGTTTATGAAATCGGGTTTGCATTTGGGATCGGGATTAGGTTTAGGTTTTTAAGTTTAGGTTTAGGTTTAGGTTAACGAGTTGAGATTTGGATTCAGAGTTGTTTTAGGTTTATGGATTTGAGAATACATTTAGGTTTTATGTTATAAGTTAACGTTTAGGTTGTTTTGGTTGAGGTTAGGTTATAGGTTATACGTTTATGTTATAGGTTATAGGTTTAGATTTTAGGTTGTAGGTTTTGGTTTAGGTTTAGGTTATAGGTTTAGGTTTTAGTTTAGATTAGTGTTAAAGTTTACATTATAGGCTATAGCTTTAGGGAATTGAGAATATGTTAAGGTTTAAGTTTATGAAATTGGGTTTAGGATTGTGTTTAGATTTGGGTTTTCAAGTTTAGGTTTAGGTTTAGGTTAGGTTATATGCTTTAGGTTATATGCTTTAGGTTTAGGGAATTGAGAATAGGTTAAGGTTCAGGTTTAGGAAATTGAGTTCGGGTTCGGGATTAGGTTTAAGTGCGGGTTTTCAAGTTTAGGTTATATGCTTTAGGTTTAGGGAATTGAGAATAGGTTAAGGTTCAGGTTTAGGAAATTGAGTTCGGGTTCGGGATTAGGTTTAAGTGCGGGTTTTTAAGGTTTTGGTTTAGGTTAGGGAGTTGAGATTAGGTTTAGGTGTACGTTTATGTTTCGGGATTTGAGAATATATTTAGGTTTTAGGTTTAGTTTTTGGTTTTAGGTTATAGGTTAAGGTTTAGGTTAAGGTTAGGTTATAGGTTGTAAGTTTAGGTTATAGGTCATAGGTTCAGGTTTTAGGTAATAGGTTTTGGTTTAGGTTAAGGTTTAGGTTTAGGTTATAATCTATAGATTTAGGCAATTGAGAAAAGGGTAAGGTTTAGGTTTAGGGATTTGAGAATCCATTTAGGTTTTATGTTTAGGTTGAGATTTTATGTTAGAGGTTAAGGTTTAGGTTTTAGATTTATGTTAAGGTTAGGTTATAGGTTATAGGTTAAGGTTTTAGGTCATAGGTTTCAGTTTTAGGTTTAGGTTTAGGTTTAGGTTATAAGGTATAACTTTAGGGAATTAAAAATAGGTTAAGGTTTAGGTTTAGGAAATCGGATTCGGGTACGGGAGTGGGTTTAGTTTTGGGATTTCAAGTTTAGGTTTAGGTTAGGGAGTTGAGATTAGGATTAGTTGCAGGTTTAGGTTTAGGGATTTGAGAATACCTTTAGATTTTAGGTTAGGTTTATGTATTATGTTATAGGTTAAGGTTTAGGTTTTAGGTTTAGGTTAAGGTTAGGTTATAGGTTATAAGCTTTGGTTATAGGTTATAGGTTAAGGTTTTATGTTATAGGTTTTCGTTTAGGTTAAGGTTATAGGTTTAGGTTTAGGTTTAGGTTAATGTTTAGGTTTAGGTTTAGGTTATAAGCCATAGCTTTAAGGAATTGAGAATAGGTTAACGTTTAAGTTTAGGAAACGGGTTCGGGTTCGGGATCGGTTTAGGTTTGGGTTTTCTAGTTTAGGTTTAGGTTTAGGTTAAGGAGTTGAAATTAGGATTAGGTGTAGGTTTAGGTTTAGGGATTTGAGAATACATTTAGGTTTTAGGTTTATGTTTAGGTTTAGGCTATAGCTTAAGGTTTAGGTGGTTTTGGCTATGGTTCGGTTATAGGTTATAAGTTTAGTTTATAGGTTATAGGTTAAGGTTTCTGCTCATTGGTTTTGGTTTAGGTTTAGGTTATAGGTTTAGGTTTAGGTTTAAGTTAGTGTTTAGGTTTAGGTTATATCCTATTGCTTTAGGGAATAGAGAATAGGTTAAGGTTTGGGTTTAGGAAATCGAGTACTGGTTAGGGTTTAGGTTTGGGTTTTCAAGTTTAGGTTTAGGTTTAGGTTTGGGAGTTGAGATTAGGTTTAGGTGTAGGTTTAAGTTTAGGGGTTTGAGAATACATTTAGGTTTTAGGTTTAGGTTTAGGTTTTAGGCTATAGGTTAAGGTTTAGGTTTTGGGTTTAGGTTAAGGTTAGGTTATAGGTTATAAATTTTGGTTATAGGTCATAAGTTAAGGTTTTAAGGTCATAGGTTTTGGTTTAGGTTATGGTTTTGGTTTAGGTTTAGGTTTAGGTTATACGCTACTGCTTTAGGGAATTGAGAATAGGTTAAGGTTTAGGTTTAGGGATACGAGAATACATTTAGGTTTTAAGTTTAGGTTTAAGTTTTATGTTATAGGTTAAGGTTTAGGTTTTAGGTTTAGGTTAAGGTGAGGTTATTGGTTATATGTTAAGGTTTTAGGTCATTGGTTTTGGTTATAGGTTTAGGTTTAGGTTTAGTTTATAAGCTATAGCTTTAGGGAATTGAGAATAGGATAAGGTTTAGGTTTAGCAAATCGGGTTCGGGTTCGAGATCGGGTTTAGGCTTGGGTTTTCAACTTTAGGTTTAGGTTTAGGTTAGGGAGTTGTGATGAGAATTAAGTGTAGGTTTAAGTTTAGGGATTTGAGAATACATTTAGGTTTTAGGTTATAGGTTAAGGTTTAGGTGGTTTTGGTTAAGGTTTGGTTACAAGTTATAAGTTTAGGTTATAGGTTAAGATTTTTGTCCATAGGTTTTAGTTTAGGTTTAGGTTTTAGATTTAGGTTAATGTATAGGTTTAGGTGTAGTTTATAAGCTATAGCTTTAGGAAATTGAGAATAGGTTAAGGTTTAGGTTTAGGAAATCAGATTCAGGTTCGGGATCGGGTTTATGTTTTGGTTTTCAAGTTTAGGTTTAGGTTTTTCTTAGGGAGTTGAGATTAGGATTAGGTGCAGGTTTAGGTTTAGGGATTTTAGAATACTTTTATATTTTAGGTTTAGGTTTAGGTTTTATGTTATAGGTTAAGGTTTATGTTTTAGGTTTAGGTTAAGGTTATGTAACATCCCAAAAATCGGGGGTCGAGTAAAAAACCCAACTTTCGAGTTCCAAAATGTTATTGATGCAACATAGATAATATTATTTGTATGTTGTCAGTAAACAGGCATTAAACAAGATTGGGATTAAGCCAAAACAACATATCATACTCCAGAGATAGTTAAATTAACAAGCAAAAGACTGTGATAGTATGTATAACATATATAAATTGTTGTATGTCTCCAGAGTGTGAACATGTTACCAGGTTATATACATACATGTATACTCCAAAAGTAAACAAAAAGAATATACATGAGTGCTCTAAAAATATAAAATGACAAGTGTCAAGGCATCTAATCAACCTCCCTGTAATCCTGTCAATTAGAACACGCATAAAGGAGGGATCCTCCTCATCATCGTCAAGTCCAGCTCCGCCTCGTAGGCCGTGCCATCATCTGCAATCACAATAGGGTCTGGTGGGTGTCTGAAAACACCATCCCGTAACGTGGGAGTGAGTGATCAACTCAGTGGAATAATAGAGCAGAGATTAGTATGTTCTCAAATCAATCATGCGATAATAGTAAAGCAATTAATCAAACATTCCTAAATACTGTTGTTAATGCAATATGACATGACATGATGGATGCCCTCACCGACGATCTCCCTCATACGACACCATCTTACGCCCGCGACATGCTTTCTTCCCACAGTGCTTCACATCTTCCAGGCACATGCAATGTGATGTAGATATGATTACCAAGTAGTTATTAGTCCTTTTCATACAGCAGGATTGGGAAACTAATCCATAATTGGAATGACCAACTTGTTTAGGGTGTGACTGCAATAAACCTAACTACACCTCCATCAGACTAGGAGGTCAATCCTGATACACAGGATTAATCAGAGGTATGGACATATCCTCTAAATCGAACTTCTTAACAAATGGCTTGAGACGATATCCATTAACCTTGAAAATATTGTCATTTGTCAGATTCTTTATCTCAACGGCCCCATGAGGATAAACATTCGTAACAGTGAAGGGTCCAGTCTAACAAGATCGAAACTTATCTGGAAAAAGATGTAACCGAGAATTGTACAAAAGGACTTTTTGACCGGTTATGAATGATTTTCGAAGGATGTTCCGGTTACGGAACACCTTCATCCTGTCCTTGTAAATTCTTGAGTTCTCATAGGCATCATTTCGAATTTTTTTGAGTTTATTTAATTGAAGCTTACTTAAGGAACCAGCGTTGTCTAAGTTAAAATTCAGATTTTTGATAGTCCAGTAGGTTCTATGCTCTAACTCCACAAGAAAGTGATAAGCTTTCCCATAGATGAGTCTAAAGGGAGACATTCCAATGGGGTCTTAAAAGCTGTAAGGTAAGCCCGTAAAGTATCAGTCATGCCGATTAACCAATCCTTATGGTCGGGGTTAACCTTTTTTTTTTCTAGAATTTACTTAATTTTCCTGTTGGAAATCTCAGCTTGTCCGCTAGTCTGTGTGGTATGGAGTGCTCACCTTATAAGAAATGCCATATTTCATCATTAATTTCTTAAATGACCTATTGTAAAAGTGTAAACCTCCATTACTAATGATGACTCAACGTGTTTCGAACTGAGAAAGGATGTTTTCTTTTAAGAATCTAATGACCATTTTATGATCATTATTCTAGCACGGAATTGCTTCGACCCACTTAGTGACATAATCTACTGCCAACAATATGTACATGTTTCCAAAGGATTAAGGGAATGGCCCCATAAAATCGATGCCCCAACAATCAAATGCTTCAATGATAAGAATTGAGTTTAGTGACATCATATTTTGATAGGACAATCCTCTTAATTTCGGACAATGCTCACAAGTTTTGTAAATCTCATGAGTATTTTTGAACATTGTGGGCTAGTAAAAGCCGTACTGCAGAATTTTGGTCGTGGTCTTTTTAGCAAAAAAGTGACCCCCACAGGCCTGAGAGTGTGTAACACCCTGAAAATCGGGGGTCGTGTATAAACTCAACTCCCGAGTTCCAGACCGTCACTTATGCAACAAAAATGATTATGATTTAATGTTGTCTGATTTAAAGCATTCACATGAGTAAAAGTATACCAAAACTGTAATTCATACTTCAGATCCAGTGATAAAAGCAAGCGGAAGACTAAACAATATATATATCACTGTATGGAAAAACAAAGTAAATCTCATCTGTCTCCAAAGTAGGACTACATCTCTGAGTCTCATATAATATACATGAACAAAATAAATATCCAAAATGGTCCCACTGAAATCCCATCGTTCCAGGTCGCCTACGCGAAGCCATCGTGATACTGCATGTACGAGAACTCGTCCTGGTCCTCGTTAAAGTCTGGCTCCACCTCCTAGATCTCAGCCTCACCTGCATCTACAACAGGGTCTGGTGGGTGTTACAAACACCATCCCGTAACGTGGGAGTGAGTGATCA
This sequence comes from Magnolia kwangsiensis, assembly GCA_037074715.1. NCBI lineage: Eukaryota > Viridiplantae > Streptophyta > Magnoliopsida > Magnoliales > Magnoliaceae > Magnolia > Magnolia kwangsiensis. The sequence continues at coordinate 81,716,562 of CM073578.1, forward strand.
ACTCAGTGAAATCATAGAGCAAAGATTAGCATGTTCACAATTCAATCATGCGATAATAGTAAAGCAGTAAATCAGACAATCCTAATATTGTTGTTAATGCAAGATGACATGACGTGATGTATGCCCTCACCGACGATCTCCCTCATACGGCAACATCTTACGACCGCGGCATGCCACACTCCCTAGAGTGCTCCACATCTTCCAGGCACATGCAATGCTATGGTGATATGATTTTCAAGTTATTATTAGTCCATTCAAACAGCAGGATTGGGAAACTAAGGTACTTCCCTTGTATCAATCCCAACACAGATCCTGTCTAGGGTCGTCACTCCTAGTGATCTCATACGATGTATATTTCGTAAGTCACTGCAAGGGCTGCCAGGGCTGTTGCTCGCACTCGTTACACCGCTCCCCCATCACCTTATCAATACAGCCTACTGTACTCTACTGCAACGGAAGGGTCGTCGCCTCCCGTGGACTCAGAATACGCTCGCGGTCACTACAAAGGACTTGTCGCCTGATCAGTGTAGGCCGACAGCTAGAATATAGTGTCCCATACCACCATAATCTGCTCACGAGTCTAGGTGCTCACTGGTCACTACGGGGAGGTTTGTGGCCCCAGCGTAGGCCGACAGCTCGACCACGGTGTCCCATACCACCATGCCCAGCTCATGAGTCTTCGTGGATCAAGGTACCATGGTTAACAGGGTTTACAATGGTAAGTTCAGTACCCTAGGTTCAAGCAGTTATGACTCATACAAGGTGAACATACATCGGCCAGTCGGGTTACTTGACGGGCTCGACTAGCGCTATCGCATCTCAAGTCGAACGACATGGAGTGCGTAAAATACTTCGCGTGGCCTAACCACTGCCGCCAACTCCAAACATGAATCGCGTTCATCGACGCGTCATTCGTGGCTATGACCAGTCAGCCACGAATTCGCTCGGTTACCGACTGCCTGGACTAAGTCTAGTCCCAAACACTTATGGAATCACATCAACAAATTATGTAAGAGCATTGGAATTAAAATACAATCATGTGAGCATGTTAACACATGTTATAACATTCAACTTAAGCAAATCCTCAAGCACATATATTCCATGCATGTAATGAAATCATGCATTTAGTCAACATGTAGAAAATCATTTAGGTCAGCATATTAATTGAGAAATCAATCATAAACTATCACATAACATCATTTAATTCAATACATACTAATACAAGCATTTATACAAACACATACACTACACACTTAAGTCTACATATAGTATGTCGACCCGAAGTGCGCAATTAGGCGAATCTCTCCGCCAAACTAATTATGCACGTATTCCTAACTTCCTAATGCGACAAAAAACCATGTCAATCACATCAGCAAAATATGAATGTAAACAGTACTTCCTACAAATGACTAAAATGCCCTAAATCTCATATTCTTCGTTAGTTTACGAAACGGGAAACGGAGAGCATTTTGTACATGTCAAACGGTGTTGCCGTCAATAATCTACTATTAAACGACATTGAAAGCGTTGGGAACCGTCAATCAAAGCGTCTAAAATCCTCACCTTATGTCTTGTAAACACGTGAATTGAAACGGAGCGTATACGCTTCGTCTACGGCGAATAAGGAACCTAATACACGAGATCCATAAGCTACATCGCTATGGAAACAAGGGAAACTCAAATCAGCAACTATTTAGGGTATTTACTTACCTAGAATCGCGGTGAAATCGTCGGAAAAGCGGTAGAGGTGTGTTGCTTGAGCACGTGCAACACGTAGCACAAGTGGCAGGAAGAACTCTCCCACTCTCTCACAATCTCTCACCTTTTTCTCTCTCCCAAGTTAGGGTTTTTCTCAAATTCGGATGGGAGAGAGGAGTGAGGGTTTCAACTCCTTTTATGGCCTAAAACATGCCCAAAATAGGCTTGGGAACAATGTTTACTTGGTGCCTAACCAAATCGGGGCCGTTTCGGTCCAAATGAGCATTTCTGAAGGTCCCCAGGCCAAATGCGGTCGGACTTAAGCTCATGCATACTGGATCTAGCACACATCCAGTTTTTAGACTGGTAGGGTTCCCAGATCGCACGTGGCAGTCCAGTTTCAGTTTAACGGTCATCGCACCAAGATCAGGCCTATAAGTCTCGTGATATGTAATAGATATTTTTCCTGATCCAAGGGTGTAATTTGGCTGTATTCTGACGGTCAGAATGCTTAATACTGATGCGTCAAATCGTGTGCCAGATTTGAATTTCAAATTCCAATTCTAACCCTATTCTCACTCTCTTCGGTCCGGGCTCAATGAAATAGCCTGTGATTATCGGTTTGACTTGATTTTTGGAATGAGTGTCGAGTCCAGCTAGGCGGTTCTAACGGTCTAAGATAGGAGGTATCGGACTTTCGACGTGCGGTCTAGATCCAATACAAAGATTCAAAGTGGTCCAGAGAACAAACCTGCTTAGTGTTTGGTCCGAGGTTTTAGAGCATTATAGCACCATTGGTCCCACTCGCTTTGGGCCTTGTAGAACGTATTTAAAGTGATCAGGGACCATTTCCCAGCCATTCTAACGTTGCACTAGCTAACCTAGTTATATTTTCTAAAGGAATGAATTCTACGCAATTTCGGGTCGAGTTGGTACTCGAGCCCAAGTATGGATTTTTCACGGGCGTTACAGAGTGATATAAGGAGACCCCTACAGGCTTGAGAGTGATAAAAGGATATGACACTTTAATGTTCATTGTCTGGCACACACCTTCTTAGAATTTGGTCTAGGTAATATTTAAACGAATAAGGGTGATCCTAGAAAAACTTACGTACTTCGGCGAAGAATTTCTTTTTATCTTGCGCAATTCAATATGTTGGCATGAAACCTGTCGCAAGATAATTTACAATGTTAGCGAACCAAGGTAGTTGGGAGAATTTAAAAAATTATTCATCAAGGAACATATCGTTTATCAGTGTCAGTTCAAGGGAATCAGGAAGATTAAGCCTAGAGAGATGGTCAACTACTACGTTCTCTACTCTCTTTTTATCTCGTATTTCTATATCGAACTCTTGGAATAGAATGATTTATCTTATCAAGCGAGTCGTAATATTATTCTTAGAAAGAGGGTACTTCAGCGCAGCATGATTAGTGTAACTGATGATCTTGGATCAGATCAAGTAGGACCTAAATTTGTCCAAAGCAAACACTACGACTAAGAGCTTATTTTCCGTAGTAGAGTAGTTCACTTGGGTAGAATTTAAAGTTTTACTCGCATACTGAATCATATAGGGCTTCTGCTCTTTTCTCTGTCCTAACACCTCCCCAATAACATAGTCACATGCATCACACATAATCTCAAAAAGTATGCTCCAATTAGGTGGTTGCATGATAAGTGCAATTGTCAACAAAGCCTTGAGCTTAGTGAAAGCTTCCTAGTATTCCTTAGTCCACTCGTATGATTGTAATATCCTGAATTTTTATGGCCAGAGTTCATATTCGTGCCCAAGGAAACTGAGTGTTAATGATGTATAAATTGGATGCTTTTAAATCACACCTTATTACTACTATTATTATTTTTCATTTGGATCACATCCAAATATATTCATGAAAGTAACATTCATAAGAATAAAATCAACTGTATTGATTATATTTCATCAGAGTAAAAAGAATAGTCAAATTCCCTCTCAATGGGATCTTATTACATTAATCGAGTTTGTAGCGAAAGTATAAAGCTAAGTCATAAAATTGTCTTCTTAGTCTTTCAACATAATTTTTTTTAGGGAGATTGTTCAGTAGGTCTTCAATCTATACGTCACCTGCATAATCTGTATGGTTAGGAGTGGGTCAATGCCCTACTCATAGTGATGGTTATCCTTTAAGATTAACAGTAATTCAAGAGATTTATAAAAGTAATGTAAGGGTTCTGATACGTCTCGTACTCCACTAATACATGAGATATTAGTATGTATAAACAACTTATATGAGATGCATGCCTAGCATAGTGTGTGCTGCTTATCATATGTAGTGATCATCATAATATGGAACATAATTTATAGAAAATCTGACAAGACCCGCATCTCATAACTACGAATATTCATCAGTATGGCCAACGCTAACATGGATTTACGCGAATATCTCAAGGCAACACAAACGTGGTTGAGGATTTAGTAACACAATGTGTTCATGGAGTGATTATTTACGACATCCAATCCTAAAAAAGTGATGTAGCATGCGTGACGATTTACCTACATCGATTATGTACCACGCTAACCAACCCATGGAATTACATACCGACCAAGAGGGCTGTTACCCATAACGCATTACGTCCATGATAAGATATTCGAATTACTAGTTGTGATACTTCGTAACACATCACTTGCACTTATAAAGAATATGATTTAAATTATAGAAGTTCTGGAATATCAAGACATATGCCCAAGCCTTAAATATAGATAACACAAGGCCAATACAACGAAGAGAAGAGTGACAATGGTCAACTCAATATAGATGAAAGTGGCAATGACCAATATAACAAATAGGAGAGTGGTAATGACCAACTTAATAAAGAGACGAGTGATAGAGCCAACTCAAATAAAGAGACGAGTGATAGAGCCAACTTAAATAAAGAGACGAGTGACAAGGCTAACTCAAATATAGAGACGAGTGGCAGAGCCAACTCAAATATAGAAATGAGTGGCAAGGCCAACTCAATTATAGAGACGAGTGGTAGATCCAACTCAATAAATTTGATAAGGTAAGGGCAAGGCTTGTATCCATGACACATCATAAATTCAGAGAAATTACTTATAATTAACATCATGTCATAATCCTAAAAGGGCCAATAGTTGTTGATGATAAATTAAATAAAAACATATAGAAAAATCATGGTAATATGAGGACAGGTAAAAAGTATGTAAAAGGTGAAATAAAATGCATCAATTCAATTAAGGTAAAAGGTACGTAAAAGGTAAGATATTAACATATCAACTTAAATTACTGTAACCTTAAAGGATAAAACCCTCACCTTTAGTTATTTAATATTTGCTAATAAGGTTAAAGGCGTCGAGTTTTCCTATCTTGGACTAATGTCGAGTAGCAACTCAAAGGTTGACTTGGTGAGTCAACTCAGCACACAACCTTTCTCTCTCTTTCTTTCTTTCCTTCCTAATTTCCTTTCTTTTCTTTCTCTTTTCTTTTTCTTTCCCTTCTTTCTTTCTTTCTTTCTCTCCTTTTCCTTTCCTTTCTTTTTTCCTTCTTTCCTTTTTCTTTTCTTACTGCTAGGTTGAGCAGAGAGCTGGGCGTTGCTCTCTCTCTCTCTCTCTCTCTCTCTCTCTCTCTCTCTTGTTGTGCTTATCACCAGCGGTAAAAGGGAGGTCTTATAAAGACTTATGTCCCTAATATCTTCCCTGTGTAACTTGTACACTGGACGAAACTGAGTGTGAATAGGCTGCGTAAGTTGCGTGCGAAGGCCTGCTGAAACTCCCCCTGTTTGGATTCATGGCTTAGATCTGTGGATCCATTTTCTTCAACGTGTTGGGGAAAGTCTCTAGTTTAAGCGCCCCAAAGATGCATGGTTTTATCCCTATTTTGGAATAAAAATAGTCAGGTTTGTCCAGTAATAATTCGAGGCAGATGGACAACGCTCCAATGGAAGATTCAAGTCTGGACCACCTCCTTCAACAAGGGAGTTTCTAGATGGTTTTGGATCATTGTTCGATGAGCTCTAGCCCACGGATCTGTGGCCTGTGTGATCCCGCAGGGTGTTTTTACGTAACAGGTTTACTGCGTTTTTACGGCACTTTCGTGAAACTCAGCAGAACGCCACGACCTTTGTTTTCTTTTCCTTATTTTGGACGACATAGAGGTGACCGGATCTCCATCCTATTCGATTTAGATGGCTTGGATTGAAGTTAAACTCTAAGTGCTGATTATCCTGCATGCGGAAGTTAGAATGTGTTGATTTTCTCCGCTGTTTGTGAAAAGATTTTGGACCGGAATATGTTCAGTTTCTTGATCGAGTTAGGAGTGAAAACGAGTAGGGTCTGGTCAGTTCTAGATGGATAGTGAGATGGACGGTTCAGATCGTGTATATGATCACTCATGGTGGGCCACGACACGTCCCGAACTGACGGACGTTTGGACGTTTCACAGGCGAGAAGGCGTGAAGAAGAGAGACTCTTCATGAATTGTTGGGTCAAATGCAGTTTGACCGACTTTGGCGTCCAGTGTTTTGTGGGGCTATATACATTATGTGTACATGCACCACCAATGTGGGGTCTAGGGTGATGCTTGTGGAAAATCCATTCCGGCCATCTGGTTTTTACGGCCCCAATTAGCTCCATCTAGCCTTAGATGTGGCAGATCAAAAGCTTTGGTGGCCATGCAACTTGATTGGATAGTCCAGTTTGGGCTGAAGATTGTATGACCACATGTACAAAGGGACGGGTGGAATTTGTTGGGTTGGTCAAGCTGACTGTCTGAATCAGATGGAAGGTTTAGATCTTTCATCTAGTTGATGGAGGTGGGCCAAATTCGACACACCACAAATGTGGTTTGATCAAATGCACGCAAGAGGAAACGTAAAAGGAGTTTTTCTCGTGTCAAGGTTTCTCTCGGACTTACGGAGGTTTAACTTTGGGGTTTGGTTATACGTGATAGGTGGGGTCTACTATGATGAGTTTCATAAAATCCACTCCATTCATCAGTTTTACAGAGCCATGTTAGGCCATAGTTGCGGATGTGAGTTGATCTTAGGCTTATTTGGATAGTTCTCGTGGTGGATGTAAGAAAATAGACTTGATCTTAATTCGTGGTCTATGATTAATGATCAGACCTAATTTTTGGAGGAACTATGTAGTTAAGACAGGCAAACAAATGGACAAAGGTTGTTGGTTGATGGATGATGGTAAAAGGCTAGATCTGAAATATCACCTTTTGCGTCAAAAGGAAGGAACTGGCTTCAGCGGTCAATGGTATAGGATCATAGATCGGGGTCCAAATTTTGTATGATGTGGTAGTCATGTGAGGCCAAGGTGTGGTCCAAGTTTGAGTTTCGATGGACGACAGGAAGTGGTTAGATCTAAATATCTAGATTTATAAGGAGTTGTAAGCCTTGAAAGGATAACTTCGCGCCTAAGAAAAAACTACCAAAGTGAGGTCTTCATATCTCACACTTGGTCCATATAATGGGTAATCCAAGTCATTCATATGAATGAAAATATCTAACTATGACTACCCACGAGGTTTGTTCACTTGATGGACACCAAAATCAACAGTTAAGAGGCTGATTTGTTAATTGGATCACTTTTACAATGATCTAAGGACTGAAATTCGATGTGTATGGTTAATTTATAATATATAGGTATGGTATAAAATTTCACATGAAATGGATAGTGGGAACCATGTGATCTAGAATTCAGGGGTTTATGTTAGTGACATTTTCATAATTATTGATGATCTGAGAGTTTTATGAAATCTAATGGTTCTAAATGGTTATATGCCCATTTCTAAATAATTTTTAGAAAATAAATTACCTCTAAATCATTATAGATAAAGAGTTATTCACCGATTTAATCAAAGGAAGGTACATATAACAAATCACATGATCAACTATCGGATGACTTGGTTTATAGATGAGGATCATTCTTAATGGTCAGATTCATATATGAGAGTAGATGTAAGGTTAGGATAGTTAAATTTGTATTGTACACATGTGCATATTATGTTACTTTCCATGGTAACACTCGAGAACTTTCAATACTCAGGTTTTAAAATGTTCGAGGTGTTACAATGCTATATCCTTTTGAAAGAGATTATATAAAAGATGAGAGAGATGACTAAAGTCCTTTATAAATTGTATATAAAATTCGACATGTCTTAAAAAGGATCCCATGTCACATATGCTCTTGGGTGGAGGTAGGTTAGAGATAACGTAAATTTTAGCCTTATTTAGCTCAATCCCCTTGGATGAAATTATATGTCTAAGCACTATTCCTTTGGGAACTATGAAATGACATTTCTCCCAATTCAAAACCAAAATTTTCTCTTCACATCGCTTCAACACATTTTAAAGAATTTTCAGACATTCACTAAAAGATGAACCAAAGATAAAAAAAATCGTCTATGAAGTCCTTTAAATATTACCCCACCATGTCAGAAAATATACTCAACATACATCGCTAAAAGGTGACAGGGGCATTACACGGTCTGAACGGAATCCTTCGGTAAGTAAAGGTGCCAAAGGTACATGTGGATGTTGTCTTTTCTTGATCTTCAAGGGCTATCTTTATCTAATTATAGCTTAAATGCTCGTCAAGGAAACAATAATAAGAGTAACCATCTAGCTTTTCTAAAATTTGATCAATCAAGGGCAAAGGAAAGTGGTTCTTCCTCATGACGGTATTCAATTTTCTGTAATCAATTCATATTTTCCAACCAGTGGGAACTCTAGTTGTCACAAGTTCATTGTCGACATTGGCTATGATGATGATTCTGAACTTCTTAGGAACCACTTGAGTTGGATTCACCTATTGATTGTCGTATATAGGGTAAATGATACCCACATCCAATAAATTAAGTACCTCAGCCTTAACTACTTCCTTCATATTTGGATTTAATTGACGTTGTGGTTGCTGAGAGGTTTTCGCATTATCCTCAAGATGAATGTGATGAGTACAAATCAAAGGATCAATTCTCTTGAGGTCCGTAATCGACTATCTAAGGGCTCCTTTATGCTCAATGAGAGTGAAAATAAGCATACTCCCTTATTCTTTCTCAAGGTGGAAAGAAATCACCACTAGGTATGTCTCATCTTGACTTAAGTAGACATATTTAAGATAAGTGAGCAAAGGTTTTAGGTCAAGCTTTAGTGCCTTAAGGCTAGACGGTAGAGGGACTACATTAGTTTGGGGCAATTTCTTAAATTGTGGCCTCCACCTGCTAACTTCAAGTACCGACACAAAATCAAGCAAGGCATCCATCTGCCTAATCACGTCATCATCTAAATCAGGGGAGTGTGCCAGACATGTCTCTATAGGGTCAGAGTATAGAGTCAAAAGTTCTTTATCTTCCATGAAAGAATTTATTAAATTAATGTCGTGGATATCATCATCCTCTGAGTGTTTTCTCATGTTGAAAAAGATATTGAGATCCAATGTCATATTTTCGAAGATAAATTCATAATTCCATTCCTATAATTAATGATTGCATTTGATGTAGCAAGGAATGGATGACCAAGAATGACGCGAATTTGAGTGCTCATATCTACAATGGGTTGAGTATCTAAGATAATAAAATCTTTTGGATAATAGAATTTATCAATTTGGACTAACACAGCTTCAATCATCCCTCTCGGTACAAGAACTAAATGATCAGCAAGTTATAATGTGGTCCAGATAGGTTTTAATTCACCTAGACCCAATTGTTCATATACCGAGAAGGGAATTAAATTAATGCTCGGTCCCAAGTTAAGAAGCGCATGCTCAATTTGGTGATTCCCAATTGCACGAGTGATAGTTGGGCTACCAGGATCTTTATATTTTTATGGCATATCTTGCTTGAGGATAGCACTCACTTTTTCTGTTAAAAAGATTTTCTTTTGTATGTTTTGCTGTATTTTAGTACTGTATAGATCTTTTAGAAATTTATCTTATGAAGGGATTTGTTTAATGACATCTAGTAAAAGAATATTGACCTTCACTTGCTTAAAAACCTCTAGAATCTCCTGAAAATTAGATATAGGTTTTGGTGTAATCAACCGCTGAGGGAAGGGGGCAATCGGCTTACTCACTTTTTGCAGTTCTACCTCATATGGGGCATTACTAGGTCTATCATTCTCAATTTCTTCTGAGTCCTTAGGCTTTTCGACCCTTGTTGGAATGGATTTGTCAATAATCTTCCTACTCCTAAGAGTGGTGATAGACTTAGCCGGCTCCATTTGATTTGAAGAGCTTGGGTCACTAATTTCATATCGTGGTTTTGGATTGGGGAGGGGTTGGGCTAAAAGTATCCCTTTCTCCCCTCTCGCTAAGTGTTACTCAATCCTTTGAGTGGATGATGCAAACATTCCCATTGTTGTTTTGAAATCCCGGAATGCTTATACCGATTCTGGTTAAATTGTTCTTGGTTTTACATGAATTTTTGAACTGTATCCTCTTGAGGCCTTTTTTGATTTAAAAATTAAGGGCCTGTTGTGGGTTAGTCATTTGTCCATTCCTCCAACTGAAATTTGGATGGTTCTTCCAGCTAGAATTGTATGTATTTGAGGTGGGTGCTCTAAAAGGTCTTTGGTAGTTATTTATGACATTTGATTTCTTATTCAATATCTCTTTAAAAGAAGGAATTGTCAGACAATTTTTAATTATATGTATGTTGCAAGCACAAATATCACAAACAACTTCCGCAGCCTTATTGGGTTTGATAGGTTCTGCCTTCTTAAGCTTCATAGCCTTCAATTTTCTTATGAGATTGGCCACCCTTGCACTCATATCATCTTCCTTTTTAAAAAACATAAATTCCTCCCCTTTCCTTTGATTGAATAGGCTTAGAAGTGGTGGGTCTTGGGGAGGTATCTCATGATTGTGCATTTTCTACTAATTAATCAAGGTAATCCTACGCACCATCGGCCTCCTTGTTCATGAATTCACCGTTACACATCATTTCTACGAACTAGCACATTGGTGAAGTTAATCTATTATAGAAAAAGCTTATTATTCGCCATATTTCATAAACATGGTTTGGACAGATATTTTTGAGATCCTTGAACCTTTCCTAGCATTGAAAGAAGGTCTCTTCCTCTTTTTGGTCAAAGTTCATGATTGCCTTTCTTAAAGTGTTAGTTTTATGAAACGAGAAATTTTTTTTGAGAAATTCTCGAGTCATCTCAGCCCATGTGCCGATAGATTGTGGCTTCAAGGAGTGCATCCATGTCTTAGCTTTCTACTTCAATGAGAAGGGAAACAATTTAAGTTGCACTATATCCTCAGACACGTTTGGAAAGTGTAATGTGACGACTATCTCATTAAAATCTTTGATATATAAGTATGGACTTTCAGATTCTAGTTTATGAAATTTAGGAAGTAGTTGTATTATTCCAGGTTTAACGTCCATGGTTCCTACATTCAATGGGAATATCATGCAGGAAGGTGTACTCACCCCAGCCAGTTGTAATTAATCTCATAAAGTACGAGGTGGGGGTGTATGATGCACCTCATTCTCATCTTCAACTTCCTCAACTGGGCGTTGAGGTTGGTTTGCAGCTATAACTTTAATTAATTTAGAGAATCTCAAGTGATGTTTAATCTGGTGATGGATAGACAACCCTTCAACTAATCCTCATTCACTTAAGAGACGAAGAGTGTTATCACGAACCCACTTGGGATGAAACACTCGTAGCCCTAAAATTCTTAAACAATTAAACCTAAGAAAAATAAAACTAAAACCTACAGAAAATAAGAAATCTAAAAACAAAAGATAGATTTAGAGAGAAGTTACCCGATTAGAGTTGTTATGTTAAGATCCTAAAAAACAGAAAATAATGTTAGTTTCTAAAAACAATTTTAGAAAAATCCTAACCTAAAGGCATAACAGAAAAATTAATACTAATCTTAACCTAATTTAAATACTAATTAATCTCAGTAAAATACAGCCGTAGTCTCTGACAACGACGCCAAAAACTTATTTACAACCTCAAGTGTAGGGTCACGATGTAGTAATAACTCGATGAGACCGAGGTCGAATCCATAAGGACTAAACTTGTACGTATTCTGAAAATAACTAGAACTAGAACTAGAAAAAGATCTAAATCTAAATCTAGAATAAAAGAGAGTAATTGTGAATAATGTCGATTAAAACTATTAATTAAAAGGTGGGAACTAGGGTGCTAAGGATCCACTTATAGCTATCAGGATGCTACCTCACTTTGATTTAAGAGACACGATTGGAATTAGAGTCCTATCCTATCCAATTGGAAGATGAAGCAATTAAACTAAATCTGAACTTTTCATTGACCTAGCTACACATGAAGGAGTATTGTCATGATTTGAAGGGATTCCATCATCCTACCATGCCTATGAGACGATGATGAACAACAAGATTTACCAATCTCACAATCTCAAAACAGGAAAAGATATTTAAACCCATCACAACATCTATTGTAATTTGAGTCACAATAAATCATAGAAAACTGAAAATATTCCTTAAATTTAAATTAGAAATCAATGAGGTTCAAGAAAAATAAGAATCAAAGCAAGAAAATCATCTCAACACGCTACAAGCTTCACCTCTTATCCCTAGCTAAGATGTTTAGCCAACCATAAACATGATTGGATTTAAAATCCTAAAAGAAACCATTAAAAATAAGGAAGAAAAACTCCTAGGAGGCTGCTCCACCCTTTGGCTCTGATCATGAAAATCTAATTCATGTTTAGAACTCCTTAAAGAACACATATTTATAGCCTTTGTCTGAATGTTTTTAAAAATTGTCTCAAATTTACACACTCTGCATAACGCCTTCAATGTCATTGAACAACCTTCAATGTTATCGAACATAACTTGAATCTGGAAGTCGCACCTTTTTTCACAATGTAATGCCTTTCGCACTGCGTAATTCTTCATGTCATCAAACATACCTTCAATGTAATTGAACTGTCTTCGATGTCATCGAATAGTCTTTGATGTCATTAAAGGGTGTTCAAGTAATCGAGAATGTGCCTAGAGTGTTCTAGCGATTTTCTCTAGAAATCTGTAAAACTCTTAACGTCATCGAACTACCTTCGATGTCATTTAGCAGGTCTTTAAGCAATCAAACAAGGCTTCAATGTCATCGAGAACTGCATTCAATTTGTTCAACAACCAACTTGATTTTCATGTAATTCTTCGATGTCATTGAACATTGGCTTCAATGTCATCGACAGGCGGTCGATGACATAGATAGTGAAGTTCAGATTTTGTGGATTTATGCACTTTGCACTTTCAACTTCCTTCCTACTCCACTTGGCTTCCTTGAATCTTGGGGTCATGAAATCTTCAATCTTAGTCTCATAAGATCCATTCCTTGCCTTGACGATTCTTAAGCATCAATTCTATGCTTTTAACATTCTTTTCAATCCAAGTTCTTAGGTTCACCTTAAAATACAAACATGTATGAAATATACCCATTAAGCATTATCATGTTCATAAACTAAGATATAAACAAGGGTAAACATGTAATATTTTCCATTTAATAGAGATTAAATAGATTTGGGAGAAAATGGTTAATCCGAATCGCAATGATTGGTCACTTCGACTTACCGATGCGTTGTGGGCTTACTACACGCCTTATACTCTATTGGTATGTCACCCTATAGACTTGTTCATGGGAAGACTTGCCACTTTCATGTAGAGTTGGAACCTAAGGCATATTGGGCTATAAAGAATTTTAATTTCAATCTTAACAAAGTTGGCTCGTTGTACAAATTACAATTGAATGAACTTGAAGAAATCTAGAATGAGGCCTACAAGAACTCTTGGATATACAAGGATAAGATGGAGGAGTTACATGACAAGAACATCTTTCGTAAAAATTTCAAACCACATTAGAAAGTCCTCATGTATAATTTGTGATTACATCTATTTCCTAAAAAAATGAGATCTCGTTGGACTAGACCCTTTACATTCAAAATGATTTATCCTCATAGAGTTGTCAAGATAGAAAATGTCGGGCCCCAAACTCGGAAACTGGACTCACAAAATTCCTGATCGCTGAATCCGACGCTGACAGTCTTCGTAGTACCCCCTTCTGGGCTCCTGCCACCTATACACTAGGTTCCGATCCTAGGATCCTATAAGGAGGATTTCTATAGCATAAGTTTGTTCCATAATCATCATAACTAAGATCATAACCCATAGATAATAACCACAGGAACATCATTACAAAATTCACTAAGAATAAAAACTTTTACAATACAAGGTGCATAAGAAAGATATAATGACTATAATAAAACTCCAAAGGAAAGCTCTACGGCATGCCCCTGCTCTTACTTAGCTATTGCTTAGCATCACCTGCACGCATCAATCATGCATAAGCTTATAGAAAGCTTATAGGGTGGTTTAATTGTGTGCAGGATAAGTGTCAAATATGCAATATCAGAGTATACAGAATATGCTAAAAGCATCTTCCATACCATGACTATACAATACAGGGCATGAAATGCCATCAGCCAACACAAGGCTATGCAATACAACACATGAATACTAACCGCCACACTAAGGCCATGCGATGAGATGCCTACATAGCCAAATGCCATATGCAAGGTATAATGCAGTCATGTCAGTGCTCATATCCAATCCACATATTAATACAGTTCCTCTATGGGAAATCATTGGTGCCAAATACACTCCACACTGACTGTCGCCTCCCTAGCCCTGCAGCCCATCGAGCATAAGAGACCTCATTACCCGCCTGCGGTCAGCCAACACCTATAAGGCTCATCGATAGCTGACCCATTTGCGAGTTGGTCAAACTCAGCCTAGCTTATTGCCCCCTCACTCAAGAGGATAAGGCCACACCCTCTTCCAACTGACCATGATACAGTGAGAGACGCGGCCTAATGGTAACGACACCGACGCTCATGTTTTTCACTTGGTATCGACGTTGGAGTATCTTCTGGTACCAAAAAGATTCTATGACATTCACTCAAGGACATCAAACGTGCCCATAGTGCTAGAACCAACATTTTCAGTGTCCAATCTGGCCACCCATGATGTAATTGTGGAACCTACGACCCTGATGTTGCTAGGGCGTAAAATATCCATGTTATGGAATATGGGATGCATGAATCATACCAATCAACTATGCATCAGTCTTGCGCATCCAGCGCTCATGTGGGGCAACTTCATTACTCCAGGAGTCCTATAAAATAGTTTGCCCAGTGGTTTATATCATGATCAATCACTCCTCAGTCCAAGCATACATATATGCACATGGGAATGAATCATGAAGATGTACTAAGCAAGATGTACGTTGATGATGTACTCTCCTCTGAGTAAGGTAGGGCCTAGGCACTTAGACAATCCTACGAGTCATGGTAGATGCACAACCACTTGTGGGGGCCTAACTATTTTGGTTAGCCCACTAGGATTAGGTAAACAATACTATGGGCATTCGTGGATCTCAGACGCGTTTGTGAGTTAGCCTCACTGACACACTGCATCAATCTTCGAGGGGTCCACAACGACACCCTCCATCGTCACCATATGACCGAGGAACTTCATCTCCGCCTGTTAGAACTCGTACTTCTCCATCTTCGTATAGAGTTAGTGGGCACGGAGGGTTTCTAACACAATATGAAAATGCTGCTTATGGTCTTCTTGGGTCCTTGAATAGACCAGAATGTCATCAATGAAGATTACAATAAACTGATCGAGGTAGGGTCGAAAGATCTTGTTCATCAACTTTATAAAGATGGCGGGTGCATTGGTCAACCTGAAAGACATGACTAGGAACTCGAAATGACCGTAGTGCTCCGGAAAGCTGTCTTCAGGATGTCTTCCTCCCGGACCTGAATCTGATGAAGCTGGACCGTAGGTCAATCTTGGAAAAGAACTGTGCACCCTGCAGCTGATCAAATAAATCGTTGATCCTCGGGAGTGGGTATCTGTTCTTGATTGTGACTTTGTTGAGCTCGTGGTAATCTATGCAGAGCCTCAACAATCCATCCTTCTTCTTCACGAACAATATCAGGGCTCCCCACGTCGAACTGCTCAAATGAATAAAACCTAACTCCTGTAACTCATCCAGCTACGCTTGTAATTCCCATAACTCAATTGGTGCCATACAATACGGGGCCTTCGAGATAGGCGCGGTAACGAGAACAAGATCTATCTGAAACTCTATCTAACGATGCAGCAGCAACCTCAAAATCTCGTGGAACATGTCGGGGAAATCAAAGACAATTGGTAACTGATCAACACTCCCATCCATTGACTCCTCTACTACACAGGCCATCAAACTAGATAGCGGCTCTCCTCTGGGCTCGATAACGAATTGGAATAGTGGCAAACTGGGTATATAGAACATGACTATCCTCGCAGAGCAGTCCAATATAGCGTGGTACTCGGCAAGATAATCCATGCCTAGGATAATATCATACTTGAACATTGACAACACAAACAAATCCATGGGTCGAAACATATCCAATTTGTTTAGGGTGTGACTGCAATAAGTTGGTCATTCCAATTATGGATTAGTCACACCCTAAACCTGAAAATCGGATTCACAAATCCATGGGAAACTAGTCCTTTTCATACAGCAGTCACAAACTTCATTTGAAGCGTTCTGGGGCCAATTTGTAAACCAGAATAAGTTTATGTATCATGTAGCATATGATTTTAGGGTAGGAGAAGCTAATCCATCCAATTAACCCATTTTTTACAAGAGATTCCATAATTGGAATGACCAAAAGTCTAATTCTTACCTATATTTACTATTTATACTAAATTTTTATCTAAGTATGATTTTCTATCTTTTACACATTGGGATTTAGGCCTAGTGTGAAAATAATTATAAAAAGTTAAAGAATGGGGTGGTAAGAGGAAGGATTCTGAAGGAATTGGAGAAAACGGGGTTTTCAAGCCTTGAAATTGAGTGTAAGGGTTGTGGTTGCCCACAACCCAAGGACTTGAATTTCTGGGTTCGGAATTCTTCTGGAATTATCCTACACCCACCAACTAATGACCTAGAGGCAACTTAGGTCACTTTACGCGACCAAAGATACGTCATGGACTCGATCAAAACGATCGATTTGAGTAAACTTCTCCTATTGGAGAAACTGAAGTCCTACGAGTGTTTCTAGATTTTTATCGCACCCACCTAAGTCAAAGGGGTGACAGCGTACGTCGCGTGATCATAACCCAGGTCTAGTTTAATCTCAATCATGCTCTGATACCAACTTGTAACACCCTAAAAATCGGGGGTCGTGTAGAAACTCAACTCCCGAGTTCCAGAACATCACTTATGTAACATAGATAATGATAAATGCATGTTGTCTGTAGAATGGCATAAAACAAGATTGAGACTAAGCCAAAACAGCATATCATACTCCAGAGACAGTTAAATTAGCAAGCGGAAGACTGTGATAAATACATAAGTAATTGTAGTCTCCAGAGTGTGAACATGTTACTAGTTTAATTACATACATGTATACTCCAAAAAAGGAAAGAAAAGAATATACATGAGTGCTCAAAAAATATAAAATGACAAGTGTCAAGGCGTCTAATCAACCTCCCTGTAATCTCGTCGATCAGAACACGCATAAAGGAGGGATCCTCCTCATCATCATTAAGTCCGGCTCCGCTTCACAAGCAGCGCCATCATCTGAAACTAAAATAGGGACTGGTGGGTGTCTGGAACATCATCCCATAACGTGGGAATGAGTAATCAAATCAGTGGAATCATAGAACAAAGATTAACATGTTATCAAATCAATCACACGTTAATAGTAAAGCAGACAATCAAACATTCCTAAATACTGTTGTTAATGCATGCATGAAATGACATGATGGATGCCCTCACCGATATACTCCCTCATACGGTACCATCTTACGCCCGTGACATGCTTACATTCCTCAGTGCTCCACATCTTCCACGCACATGCAATGCGATATGGATAATGATTACCAAGTTGTTATTAGTCCGTTCATACAGCAGTATTGGGAAACTAAGGTACCTTCCTTATATCAATCCCAACATAGATCCGGTCCAGGGTCGTCACTCTTAGTAATCTTATACGATGTTATATTTTTAGGTCGCTGCAAGGGCTTTCAGGGATGTTGATCGCACTCGTTGCACCGCTCCCCCATCACCTTATCAATACAAGCCTAATGTACTCTCGTCGCTATGGAAGGGTCGTCGCCTCCCGTAGACTCAGAATACGCTTGCGGTCACTACAAAGGGCTCGTCACCTGATCAGTGTAGGCTGACAGCAAGAATATAGTGTCCCATACCACCATAATCTGTTCACGAGTCATAGGTGCTCACTGGTCACTACGGGGAGGTTTGTGGCCCCAGCGTAGGCCGACAGCTCGACCACGGTGTCCCATACCACCATGCCCGGCTCATGAGTCTTTATGGATCAAGGTACCATGGTTAACAGGGTTTTCAATGGTAAGTTCAGTACCCTAGGTTCAAGCAGTTATGACTCATACAAGGTGAACATACAATGGCCAGTCGGGTTACTTGACGAACTCGATTGGTACGAGCGCATCTCAAGCTGAGCGACATGAAGTGCATGAAACACTTCATGTGGCCTAACCACTGCCGCCAACTCAAAACACGACTCGCGTTCATCGACGCGTCCTTCGTGGTACATAGAAGCCAACCACGAATTCAATCCATTACCGACTGCCTGGACTAGGTCATAGCCCCAAGCATTTTTTGTATCAACATCAGTAAGCATATGTGAGTAACAGAAATGAAATACAACAATGTAAGCATGTTGACACATGTTATAACATACAACTTAAGCAAATCATCCAACACATGCATTTCATATATATAATGAAATCAATACATATAGCCAACATGATGGAAATCATTTACATCCGCATATTAATTGAGAATTCAATCTCAAAACTAATTCACAACACCATTTACTCAATACCTACTAATACAAACATTTATACAAACACTTAGTCTACACACTTTAGTCTACATAGCGTATGTCGACCCAAAGTGCGCATTAGGGCGAATCTCTTCACCAAACAGATCATGCACGCATTCCTAGTATCCTAACATGACAAATAACCATGGCAAACATTTCAGCAAAATGTGGATGTAAACAGTATTTCCTACAAATGACCAAAATACCCTAAATCTCATATTTTCCATACGCAGTCGAAGTGAAAAACGGACAGCATGTTCTACATGTCAAACGGCGTGCTCGTCGATAATTTACTATTAAACGACATTAAAAGCTTTGAAATCAGTCAATCAAAGCGTCTAGAATTCTCACCTTTCGCCTTAGACGTGTATCGATTCGAATAGCACGTATACGCTTCGTCAACGGCGTAACGGCGACCTAATGCACAAGATACGTAAGCTAATTCGCTATTGAATAAAAGGAATCTCTAAATCAGCAAGTGGTTAGGGTTTTCTTACCTAAAAGTGCGTTGAAAATCACCGAAAAAGTGATTTGAATATGTTGCTTTGGTACGTGCAAAGGATCGAGCAGACGGTAGGAAGTTCTCTCACAAAGTCTCTCACAATCTCTCACTTTCTCTCTCTCTCTAGCTAGGGTTTCTAGCAAATTCGGATGGGTGAGATATGTGAGGGTTTAAGGCCCTTATATAGGCTAAAACCTCACCGTTTTAGACTTAGGAACAAAGTATAAGTGTTATAACTAAATCTAGAATGTTTCGATCCAAAAGAGCATTTCGGGAGGTTCCCTGGCTGAACGTGATCGGACTTAAGCTCATAGTCACTGGATGTTGCTCACACCAAGTTTTCAGTCTGGTAGAGTTCGCAGTTCACACGTGGCGGTCTAATTTCAGTTCAGCGGTCATCGCACCTAAATCAGGTCTACAAGTCTCATGATATGAAAGAGAAATTTTTCTTGATCCGAGGGTGAAATTTGGCTGAATTCTGATGGTCAGAACGCTTAATAATAATGCGCAAAGTCACGTGCCAGATTTCGATTAAAATTTCCAAATCCTTACCCTTTCTCACTCTCTTTACTCCAGGCTCAATGAAATAGCCTCTGAACGTTGGTTGGGCTTGATTTTCGAAATGATTGTCAAGTCCAGCTAAGCGGTCATAACGGTCTAAGATTATAGGTATCGGACTTTCGACGCGCGGTCTAGATCCAATACAAAGTTTCAAAGGGTTCCTGAGAGCAAACGGGTTTAGATTTTGATCCTAGGTTTCAGGGTATTATAGCGTCATTGATTCTACAAGTTTTGGGTCTTATAGAACATATTTAAAGTGTTCAGGGACAATTTCACAGCTAATCTAACGTAGCGCCAGTTAACTTACGCTTAATTTCTAAAGGATTTGGTTCTACACGATTTCTTTGGCTTTGAAATTGGGTTCTGAGAGGTTACCAAGGTGTTATGGTTGACCCATTGCCTAAGGACGTCTAATCCCAAGTTGGCAAAAATCTGGAGTGTTACATTTAGGTTTAGGTTATAAGCTATAGCTTTAGGGAATTGAGAATAAGTTAAGGTTTAGGTTTAAGAAATCGGGTTCGAGTTCGGGAACGGGTTTAGGTTTGGTTTCAAGTTTCAGTTTAGGTTTAGGTTAGGGAGTTGAGATTTGGATTAGGTGTAGGTTTAGGTTTAGGGATGTGGGAATACATTTCGGTTTTAGGTTTAGGTTTAGGTTTAGGTGGTTTACGTTAAGGTTAGGTTATAGGTTATAAGTTTAGGTTATAGGTTATAGGTTAAGGTTTTAGCTCATAGGTTTAGGTAAAGTTTTAGGTTTAGGTTTAAGTTATAAGCTATAGGTTTAGGGAATTAAGAATAGGTTAAGGTTTAGGTTTAGGAAATCAGGTTCAGGATCGGGTTTAGTTTTGGGTTTTCAAGTTTAGGTTTAGGTTTAGGTTATGAAGTTGAGATTAGGATTAGGTTTAGGCTTAAGTTTAGGGATTTGAGAATACATTTTGGTGTTAGGTTTAGGTTTAGGTTTTAGGTTATTTTTTAAGGTTTAGGTTTTCAGTTTAGGTTATGGTTCGGTTATAGGCTATAAGTTTAGGTTATAGGTTATAGGTTAAGGTTTTAGGTCATAGCTTTTGGTTTAGGTTAAGGTTTCGTTTTAGGTTTAGGTTTAGGTTATAAGCTATAGCTTTAGGGAATTGAGAATAAGTTAATGTTTAGGTTTAGGAAATTGGGTTCGGTATCCGGTTTAGATTTGGGTTTTCAAGTTTAAGTTTAAGTTTAGGTTAGGGAGTTGGGATTATGATTAGGTGCATTTTTAAGTTTAGGGATTTGAGAATACATTTAGGTTTTAGGTTTTAGGTTATAGGTTAAGGTTTAGGTTATAGGTTTAGGTTGAGGTTAAGGTATAGGGTATAGGTTATAAGTTTAGGTTATAGGTCATAGTTTAAGGTTTTAGGTTATTGGTTTTGGTTTAGGTTAAGGTTTAGGTTTTGGTTTTGGTTTAGGTTATAACTTATAACTTTAGGGAATTGAGAATAGGTTAAGGTTTAGGTTTCCGGATTTGAGAATGCACTTAGGTTTTAGGTTTTGGTATAGGTTTTAGGTTATAGGTTATAGGTTAAGGTTTAGGTTTTAGGTTTAGGTTCTTAGGTTATAGGTTATAAGTTTAGGTTATAGGTTAAGGTTTTAGGTCATAGGTTTTGGTTTTGGTTTAGGTTAAGGTTTAGGTTTAGGTTAAAGTTTAGGTTTAGGTTTTAGGTTTTAGGTTAAGGTTTAGGTTTATGGTTTAGGTTAGGGTTAGGTTATAGGTTATATGTTTTTGGTTAAGGTTTTAGGTCATAGGTTTTGATTTAGGTTTAGGTTAAGGTTTAGGTTTAGGTTTAGGTTAAGTTTTAGGTTTAGGTTATAAGCAATAGGTTTAGGGAATTGAGAATAGGCTAAGGTTTACGTTTAGTAAATTGGGTTTAGGTTTGGGTTTTCAAGTTTAGGTTTAGGTTTAGGTTAAGGAGTTGAGATTAGGATTAGGTGTAGGTTTAGGTATAGGGATTTGGGAATACATTTAGGGTTTAGGTCTAGGTTTAGGTTTTAGGTTATGGGTTTAGGTTTAGGTTTTAGTTTTAGGTTAAGGTTTGGTTATTGGTTATAAGTTTAGGTTATAGGTCATAGGTTAAGGCTTTATGTCATAGGTTTTGGTTTAGGTTAAGGTTTTGGTTTTGGTTTAGGTTTAGAGATTTGAGAATAGGTTAAGGTTTAGGTTTAGGAAATCGAGTTCGGGTTCGGTGTTGGGGTTTGGTTTGGGTTTTCAAGTTTAGGTTTAGGTTTAGGTTAGGGAGTTGAGATTAGGATTAGGTGTAGGTTTAGGTTTAGGGATTTGAGAATACATTTAGGTTTTAGGTTTAGGTTTATGTTTTACATTATAGGTTAAGGTTTAGGTTTTAGGTTTAGGTTAACGTTATGTTATAGGTTATAGGTTATAGGTTATGGTTTTAGGTCATAGGTTTTACTTTTGTTTAAGGTTATAGGTTTAGGTTAAGGTTTAAGAAATCTGGTTCGGGATTGGGTTTAGGTTTGGATTTTCTAGTTTAGGTTTAGGTTTAGGTTTGAGAGTTGAGATTAGGATTTAGTGTAGGCTTAAGTTTAGGGATTTGAGAATAAATTTAGGTTTTAGTTTTAGTTTTTGGTTTTAAGTTATAGGTTAAGGTTAAGGTTTTAGGTTTAGGTTAAAGGTAGGTTATCGGTTATAAGTTTAGGTTATCGGTTATACGTTATGGTTTTAGGTCACAGGTTTTATTTTAGGTTAAGGTTATAGGTTTATGTTTAGGTTTAGGTTTAGGTTTAGGTTAAGGTTAAGGTTTAGGTTATAAGCTATAGGTTTAAGAAATTAAGAATAGGTTAAGGTTTAGGTTTAGGAAATTGGGTTCGGGATCATGTTTAGGTTTGGGTTTTCAAGTTTAGGTTTCGGTTTTGGTCAGGGAGATGAGATTAGGATTAGGTTTAGGTTTAGGTATAGGGATTTGAGAATACATTTAGGTTTTAGGTTTAGGTTTAGGTTTAGGTTTTAGGTTTTTGGTTATGGTTTAGGTTTAGGTTTAGGTTTAGCTTAGTTTATATGTTATAAGTTTAGGTTATAGGTTATAGGTTAAGGTTTCAGGTCATAGGTTTTGGTTTAGGTTAAGGTTATAGGTTTAGGTTTAGGTTTAGGTTATAAGCTATAGTTTTAGGGAATTGAGAATAGGTTAAGGTTTAAGTTTAGGAAAATGGGTTCGAGATCGGGATCGGGTTTAGGTTTGGGTTCTAAAGTTTAGGTTTAGGTTTAGGTTTGGGAGTTAAGATTAGGATTATGATTAGGTGCAGGTTTAGGTTTAGGGATTTGAGAATATATTTAGGTTTAAGGTTTAGGTTTAGGTTTTATGTTATAGGTTTGGGTTTAGGTTTTAGGTTTAGGTTAAGGTTAGGTTATAGGTTATAAGTTTTGGTTATAGGTTATAGGTTAAGGTTTTAGGTCATAACTTTTGGTTTAGGTTAAGGTTCTAGGTTTAGGTTAAGTTTTAGGTTTAGGTTATAAGATATAGCTTTAGGGAATTGAGAATAGGTTAAGGTTTTGGTTTAGGAAATCAAGTTCTGGTTCGGGATCGGGTTTAGGTTTGGGTTTTCAAGTTTAGGTTTAGGTTTAGGTTAGGGAGTTGAGATTAGGATTAGGAGTAGGTTTAGGTTTAGGGATTTGAGAATACATTTAGATTTTAGGTTTAGGTTTAGGTATTATGTTATAGGTTAAGGTTTAAGTTTTAGGTTTAGGTTATAGGTTATAAGCTTTGATTATAGGTTATAGGTTAAGGTTTTAGGTCATAGGTTTTCGTTTAGGTTAAGGTTATAGGTTTACGTTTAGGTTTAGGTTAAGGTTTAGGTTTAGGGTATAAGCCATAACTTTAAGGAATTGAGAATAGGTTAATGTTTAGGTTTTGGAAATCGGGTTTGGGTTTGAGATCGGGTTTAAGTTTAGGTTAGGGAGTTGATATTAGGATTTGTTGTAGGTTTAGGTTTAGGGATTTGAAAATACATTTAGGTTTTAAATTTATGTTTAGGTTTTAGGCTATAGGTTGAGGTTTAGGTGGTTTTGGTTAAGCTCGGTTATAGGTTATAGGTTATTATTTTTGCTCATAGGTATTGGTTTAGGTTTAGGTAAAGGTTTAGGTTTTGGTTTAGGTTAGGGTTTAGGTTTAGGTTATAAGCTATAGCTTTAGGGAATTAAGAATAGGTTAAGGTTTGGGTTTAGGAAATTGAGTACGGGATAGGGTATAGGTTTGGGTTTTCAAGTTTAGGTTTAGGTTTAGGTTTAGGTTAGGGAGTTGAGATTAGGATTAGCTGTAGGTTTAAGTTTAGGGGTTTGAGAATACATTTAGGTTTTAGGTTATATGTTATGCTTTAGGTGGTTTTGGTTAATGTTTGGTTATCGGTTATAAGTTTAGTTTATAGGTTATAGGTTATAGGTTAAGATTTTTGTCCATAGGTTTTGGTTTATGTTTAGGTTATAAGTTTAGGTTTAGGTTAGGGTATGGGTTTAGGTTATAAGCTATAGCTTTAGGGAATTGATAATAGGTTAAGGTTTAGGTTTAGGAAATCGGATTTGGGTTTGGAATCTGGTTTAGGTTAGGGTTTTCAAGGTTAGGTTTAGGTTTAGCTTAGGGAGTTAAGATTAGGATTAGGTAAAGGTTTGAGTTTAGGGATTTGAGAATACATTTAGATTTTAGGTTTAGGTTTAGGTATTATGTTATAGGTTAAGCTTTATGTTTTAGGTTTAGGTTAAGGTTAGGTTATAGGTTATAGGTTAGGGTTTTAGGTCATAGGCTTAGGTTTAGGTTTAGGTTTAAGTTAGGGTTTAGGTTTAGGTTATAAGCTTTATGTTTAGGGAATTGTGAATAGGTTAAGGTTTAATTTTAGGAAATCAGGTTTAGATTCGGGATCGGGTTTAGGTTTGGGTTTTCAAGTTTAGGTTTAGGTTTATGTTAGGGAGTTGAGATTAGGTTTAGGTTTAGGGATTTGTGAATACATTTAGGTTTTAGGTTTAGGTTTAGGTTTTAGGTTATAGGTTAAGGTTTAGGTGGTTTTAGTTATGGTTTGGTTATAGGTTATAAGTTTAGGTTATAGGTTATAGGGTAAGGTTTTTGCTCTTAGGTTTTGGTTTAGGTTTAGGTTATAGGTTTAGGTTAAGTTTTAGGTTTAGGTTATAAGCTATAGCTTTAGGGAATTAAGAATAGGTTAAGGTTTAGGATTAGGAAATTGAGTTTGGGATAGGGTTTAGGTTTAGGTTTTCAAGTTTAGTTTTAGGTTTAGGTTAGGGAGTTGAGATTAGGATTAGGTGTTGGTCTAAGTTTAGGGGTTTGAGTATACAAATAGGTTTTAGGTTTAGGTATAGGTTTTATGTCATAGGTTACGGATTAGGTTTTAGGTTTAGGTTAAGGTTAGGTTATAGGTTATAATTTTAGGTAATAGGTTATAGGTTAAGGTTTTAGGTCATAGGTTTTGGTTATAGGTTATAGGTTAAGGTTTTAGGTCATAGGTTTTAGTTTAGGTTAAGGTTATAGGTTTAGGTTTAGGTTTAGGTTAAGGTTTAGGTTTAGGTTATAAGATATATCTTTAGGAAATTAAGAATAGGTTAAGGTTTAGGTTTATGAAATCGGGTTTGCATTTGGGATCGGGATTAGGTTTAGGTTTTTAAGTTTAGGTTTAGGTTTAGGTTAACGAGTTGAGATTTGGATTCAGAGTTGTTTTAGGTTTATGGATTTGAGAATACATTTAGGTTTTATGTTATAAGTTAACGTTTAGGTTGTTTTGGTTGAGGTTAGGTTATAGGTTATACGTTTATGTTATAGGTTATAGGTTTAGATTTTAGGTTGTAGGTTTTGGTTTAGGTTTAGGTTATAGGTTTAGGTTTTAGTTTAGATTAGTGTTAAAGTTTACATTATAGGCTATAGCTTTAGGGAATTGAGAATATGTTAAGGTTTAAGTTTATGAAATTGGGTTTAGGATTGTGTTTAGATTTGGGTTTTCAAGTTTAGGTTTAGGTTTAGGTTAGGTTATATGCTTTAGGTTATATGCTTTAGGTTTAGGGAATTGAGAATAGGTTAAGGTTCAGGTTTAGGAAATTGAGTTCGGGTTCGGGATTAGGTTTAAGTGCGGGTTTTCAAGTTTAGGTTATATGCTTTAGGTTTAGGGAATTGAGAATAGGTTAAGGTTCAGGTTTAGGAAATTGAGTTCGGGTTCGGGATTAGGTTTAAGTGCGGGTTTTTAAGGTTTTGGTTTAGGTTAGGGAGTTGAGATTAGGTTTAGGTGTACGTTTATGTTTCGGGATTTGAGAAAATATTTAGGTTTTAGGTTTAGTTTTTGGTTTTAGGTTATAGGTTAAGGTTTAGGTTAAGGTTAGGTTATAGGTTGTAAGTTTAGGTTATAGGTCATAGGTTCAGGTTTTAGGTAATAGGTTTTGGTTTAGGTTAAGGTTTAGGTTTAGGTTATAATCTATAGATTTAGGCAATTGAGAAAAGGGTAAGGTTTAGGTTTAGGGATTTGAGAATCCATTTAGGTTTTAGGTTTAGGTTGAGATTTTATGTTAGAGGTTAAGGTTTAGGTTTTAGATTTATGTTAAGGTTAGGTTATAGGTTATAGGTTAAGGTTTTAGGTCATAGGTTTCAGTTTTAGGTTTAGGTTTAGGTTTAGGTTATAAGGTATAACTTTAGGGAATTAAAAATAGGTTAAGGTTTAGGTTTAGGAAATCGGATTCGGGTACGGGAGTGGGTTTAGTTTTGGGATTTCAAGTTTAGGTTTAGGTTAGGGAGTTGAGATTAGGATTAGTTGCAGGTTTAGGTTTAGGGATTTGAGAATACCTTTAGATTTTAGGTTAGGTTTATGTATTATGTTATAGGTTAAGGTTTAGGTTTTAGGTTTAGGTTAAGGTTAGGTTATAGGTTATAAGCTTTGGTTATAGGTTATAGGTTAAGGTTTTATGTTATAGGTTTTCGTTTAGGTTAAGGTTATAGGTTTAGGTTTAGGTTTAGGTTAATGTTTAGGTTTAGGTTTAGGTTATAAGCCATAGCTTTAAGGAATTGAGAATAGGTTAACGTTTAGGTTTAGGAAACGGGTTCGGGTTCGGGATCGGTTTAGGTTTGGGTTTTCTAGTTTAGCTTTAGGTTTAGGTTAAGGAGTTGAAATTAGGATTAGGTGTAGGTTTAGGTTTAGGGATTTGAGAATACATTTAGGTTTTAGGTTTATGTTTAGGTTTAGGCTATAGCTTAAGGTTTAGGTGGTTTTGGCTATGGTTCGGTTATAGGTTATAAGTTTAGTTTATAGGTTATAGGTTAAGGTTTCTGCTCATTGGTTTTGGTTTAGGTTTAGGTTATAGGTTTAGGTTTAGGTTTAAGTTAGTGTTTAGGTTTAGGTTATATCCTATTGCTTTAGGGAATAGAGAATAGGTTAAGGTTTGGGTTTAGGAAATCGAGTACTGGTTAGGGTTTAGGTTTGGGTTTTCAAGTTTAGGTTTAGGTTTAGGTTTGGGAGTTGAGATTAGGTTTAGGTGTAGGTTTAAGTTTAGGGGTTTGAGAATACATTTAGGTTTTAGGTTTAGGTTTAGGTTTTAGGCTATAGGTTAAGGTTTAGGTTTTGGGTTTAGGTTAAGGTTAGGTTATAGGTTATAAATTTTGGTTATAGGTCATAAGTTAAGGTTTTAAGGTCATAGGTTTTGGTTTAGGTTATGGTTTTGGTTTAGGTTTAGGTTTAGGTTATACGCTACTGCTTTAGGGAATTGAGAATAGGTTAAGGTTTAGGTTTAGGGATACGAGAATACATTTAGGTTTTAAGTTTAGGTTTAAGTTTTATGTTATAGGTTAAGGTTTAGGTTTTAGGTTTAGGTTAAGGTGAGGTTATTGGTTATATGTTAAGGTTTTAGGTCATTGGTTTTGGTTATAGGTTTAGGTTTAGGTTTAGTTTATAAGCTATAGCTTTAGGGAATTGAGAATAGGATAAGGTTTAGGTTTAGCAAATCGGGTTCGGGTTCGAGATCGGGTTTAGGCTTGGGTTTTCAACTTTAGGTTTAGGTTTAGGTTAGGGAGTTGTGATGAGAATTAAGTGTAGGTTTAAGTTTAGGGATTTGAGAATACATTTAGGTTTTAGGTTATAGGTTAAGGTTTAGGTGGTTTTGGTTAAGGTTTGGTTACAAGTTATAAGTTTAGGTTATAGGTTAAGATTTTTGTCCATAGGTTTTAGTTTAGGTTTAGGTTTTAGATTTAGGTTAATGTATAGATTTAGGTGTAGTTTATAAGCTATAGCTTTAGGAAATTGAGAATAGGTTAAGGTTTAGGTTTAGGAAATCAGATTCAGGTTCGGGATCAGGTTTATGTTTTGGTTTTCAAGTTTAGGTTTAGGTTTTGCTTAGGGAGTTGAGATTAGGATTAGGTGCAGGTTTAGGTTTAGGGATTTTAGAATACTTTTATATTTTAGGTTTAGGTTTAGGTTTTATGTTATAGGTTAAGGTTTATGTTTTAGGTTTAGGTTAAGGTTATGTAACATCCCAAAAATCGGGGGTCGAGTAAAAAACCCAACTTTCGAGTTCCAAAATGTTATTGATGCAACATAGATAATATTATTTGTATGTTGTCAGTAAACAGGCATTAAACAAGATTGGGATTAAGCCAAAACAACATATCATACTCCAGAGATAGTTAAATTAACAAGCAAAAGACTGTGATAGTATGTATAACATATATAAATTGTTGTATGTCTCCAGAGTGTGAACATGTTACCAGGTTATATACATACATGTATACTCCAAAAGTAAACAAAAAGAATATACATGAGTGCTCTAAAAATATAAAATGACAAGTGTCAAGGCATCTAATCAACCTCCCTGTAATCCTGTCAATTAGAACACGCATAAAGGAGGGATCCTCCTCATCATCGTCAAGTCCAGCTCCGCCTCGTAGGCCGTGCCATCATCTGCAATCACAATAGGGTCTGGTGGGTGTCTGAAAACACCATCCCGTAACGTGGGAGTGAGTGATCAACTCAGTGGAATAATAGAGCAGAGATTAGTATGTTCTCAAATCAATCATGCGATAATAGTAAAGCAATTAATCAAACATTCCTAAATACTGTTGTTAATGCAATATGACATGACATGATGGATGCCCTCACCGACGATCTCCCTCATACGACACCATCTTACGCCCGCGACATGCTTTCTTCCCACAGTGCTTCACATCTTCCAGGCACATGCAATGTGATGTAGATATGATTACCAAGTAGTTATTAGTCCTTTTCATACAGCAGGATTGAGAAACTAAGGTACCTTCCTTATATCAATCCCAACACAGATCCTGTCTAGGGTCGTCACTCCTAGTAATCTCATACGATGTTATATTTGTAGGTCGCTGCAAGGGCTGCCAGGGCTGTTGCTCGCACTCGTTGCACCGCTCCCTCATCACCTTATCAATACAGGCCTAATTATTCTTAAGACTGCATCAGGACTCGTTGCCCCCATGCGATGTCAGGATAAACTCAAGGTCACTACAAAGGGCTCGTCACCTGATCAGTGTAGGCCGACAGCACGAATATAGTGTCCCATACCACCATAATCTGCTCAAAGTAGGGTGCTCACTGGTCACTATGGAGAGGTTTGTGGCCCCAGCATCGGCCGACAGCTCGACCACGGTGTCCCATACCACGATGCCCGGCTCATGAGTCTTTATGGATCAAGGTACCATGGTTAATAGGATTTCCAATGGTAAGTTCAATACCCTAGGTTCAAGCAGTTATGACTCATACATGGTGTACATATAATGGCTAGTCAGGTTACTTGACGGGCTCAACTAGTACGATCGCATCTCAAGCTGAGCGACATGAAGTGCATAAAACACTTCGCGTGGCCTAACCACTGCCGCCAACTCCAAACATGACTCGTGTTCATCAACGCGTCCTTCGTGGTAAATAGAAACCAACCAAAAATTTACTCTGTTACCGACTGCCTGGACTAAGTATAGCCCCAAACATTTATGAATCCACATCATCAATCACATAAGAGTAATGGAAATGAAATACAATAATATAAGCATGTTATCGCATGTTATAACATACCACTTAAGCAATTCATTCAACACATGCATTTCATACATACAATGAAATCCATAACTTAGCCAACATGATGAAAATCATTTACATCAGCATATTACTTGAGAATTTAATCTCAAAACTATTTCACAACACCACATACTCAATACATAATAATACAAATATTTATACAAACACTTAGTTTACACACTTAAGTCTACATAGTGTATGTCGACTCAAAGTGCGCATTTGGGCGAATCTCTTCGCCAAACTAATTATGCACGCATTCCTAATATCCTAATGTGACAAAAAGCCATGTCAACCACTTAAATAAAATATGGATGTATACAGTAATTCCTACAAATGACTAAAATGCCCTAAATCTCATATTTTTCCTACGTTTACGAAACAGGAAACGGACATCATGTTGTACATGTCAAACGACATTGACGTTGATAATCTACTATTAAATGACATTGAAAGCTTTGAAATCAGTCAATCAAAGCGTCTAAAATCTGCACCTTTCACTTTAGATTTGTATCGTTCCGAACGGAGCGTATACGCTTCGTCTATGGCGATCAGACAACCTAATACACAAGATTCGTAAGCTACCTTACTATTGGAATTGACGGAACCTTAAATCAGTAAGTGAAAAGGATTTTGCTTACCTAGAAAAGTGTCGGATCACCAACAAAGTGATTGGAATACGTCGCTTAAGCACGTGCAGCAGTAGCAGCAGGTGGCAGGAAAATCTCTCCCACCTTCTCTCATAAACTCTCACTTTTTCTCTCTCTCAATCTAGGGTTTTTAGCAAATTCGGATGGGAGAGAAATGAGAGGGTTTCAAGTCCTTTTATAGCCTAAAACCTTCCCAAATTAGGCTTGAAAACAATGTTTACTTGGGTTATAACCAAATCGGGGCTGTTCTGGTCCAAAAGAGCATTTCTAGAGGTCCCCTGGCCGAACGCGGTCGGACTTAAGCTTATGCATACTGGATCTAGCACACATCAAGTTTTCAGACCGAAAGAGTTCGCAGATCGCACGTGGCGGTCCAATTTCAGTTCTGCGGTCATCGCACCTAGATCAGGTCTACAAGTCTCATGATATGAAAGAGAAATTTTTCCTGATCCGAGGGTGTAATTTGGCTGAATTCTGACGGTCAGAACGCTTAATAATAACGCGCCAAGTCACGTGCCAGATTTGAATTAAAATTTCCAAATCTAACCCTATTCTCACTCTCTTCAGTCCAGGCTTAATGAAATAGCCTCTGAATGTCGGTTGGCCTTGATTTTCGAAACGGTTGTCAAGTCCAGCTAAGCGGTCATAACGGTCTAAGATTGTAGGTATCGGACTTTCGACGCGCGGTCTAGATCCAATACAAAGTTTCAAAGAGTTCCTGAGAGCAAACGGGTTTAGAGTTTGATCCAAGGTTTTAGGATATTATAGCATCATTGGTTCTACAAGTTTTGGGTCTTGTAGAACGTATTTAACGTGATCAGGGATAATTTCACAGCTACTCCAGCGTAGCGCTAGCTAACTTATGCTTAGTTTCTAAAGGAATTAATCCTAAGTAATTTCTTTGGTTATGGAATTGGGTTCTGAGCGGTTACCAAGGTGTTTTGGTTGACCCATTGCCTAAGGACGTCTAACCCCAGGTTGGTAAAAATCCAGGGTGTTACAATCTACCCCTCTTAAAATAAAATTTTCTCTCCGAAATTGGCTAAGGGTAGTGAGTACTTTTTCTAATGAAGGTTCAAATCCTATTTAATAACCTAACCTTACGTAGAACCTAACTCAGCTGTTTCGATCCTGGGCCAGGGGGGAAGAGGCTAACCATGCTTCCGCTGCGCCACTCTGATTGAACGGTTGCATTGGCTGACCTAAATGGATTGGACTCAATATGTTCTACCCCCCTTAAAACTTAGTTCTACTTAAGGTTCAAGAATCTATGCATCGATCCGTATATCGGAACGAGGCGCAACTTAGGGGCTATCCTTGACATAAAATGGAAACAACCTCTCACTACATTGGTTTTCCTTTATTAGCGATGCGTTCTATGGCATTGGTACCTATGGTTGTAGAAATAGGCCTACTCTCTATTGACTAGATGTCCTCAACATTTCCCAAAGGTAAAGCAATAAATTTTGGTTGTAGGTGGTCGGGCCAACACGGAAGAAAAGTTGTGTAGTAGGTCTGAGCCGAATACATAGACTTTCTGTCTAGCTAGGACAAGATTTATTGTTTTAATTCTTAATCCGAGTCGATGCCGATCTTCTGCTTGATCAGAGCATTGGATTTATTGGTAACCACTAGGATTAAGAAGTCGATTCAAACCGCGAATACATCGCTTACATGCAGTTCCTTTACTCCGCGTTCCCGAATGTAATAAGCCCTTGGAGAAGCAATTCTAAGGGGTGTGTTGGTTTATTCTAATTTTGACTTGAGGGATTTATAAGTCTTCCCTGAGAGTGAATGGTTCTAAGTTACATAAGCTTCTTGAGAGTTACTAAAGGAGTCTATGGATGTTATGAGGATCTATCCAAGGAAGGGAGTCCCATTCCAACCAAATCTAACCTACTATTCCTTAGCATCTATAGGCTTTACTCTACTCAAGGTAACTAGTAGACTAGTTTGTAATCTACAGCCTAAGCTTATATGTTAAATGGTTTCATACCATTACTAGTACAGGGAATCGCTCTCGCTTAGGGTCACGATTGTGTAAATGGAATTGGATTTCTTATGTCTTCAGATCCTTCAAATCTAGGAGTGCTAACTCTAGGTCCAAAACTCCAAGGGCCTATATGTCCAGTAGAATTAAGTTGTATTAAATGGAACTGCATTCCTAGTCCCATGGCGGGATTGGAAGTGGCATGCTTGGTAGGAGGGTGGGGTGGGATAAAAACTAATCTTATAGGCTTAATCCCGAGATTTACAACATGGCAGTGGAAATCACAGGATACACCCAATCTAGGGAAAATACCTTACAGTGAACGAAACGGCATGCACTTCATTTGACAAATTATGTCACAATATATGGAATAAAGTTCCACATGAATTATAACAGGAACGCATTCGGCTATATTAAGCCCAAAACATTACGTAAACACATTTCTACCTATGACATCACTAGACCCAACAACAACAAAACAGAAATCCTTAAAACGGTAATCAAACAAGCGAAGAACGTGAAAAAATGGGATGGGTAAGCAGGTTTTCACGAGTCTGAGGATCAAATAATAGGGACATGAGAGAGAGGACGATTGAAAGGGAGAAAAAGGCTAAATAGCCTTAACAATAGCTATGGAAAGAGAAGGAAATGCAGAGAAATGGTTGCCTAAATGGACTGAAACGAATCTAGGGCCTGTAGAGGGATGCATCAAGCTCCCAAAGGCTGGATTTTCAAAGGGAAAAGAGAACTATAAAGGGGAATGGAGCTCCACACGATTTCAGCCTCGATTGGAGGTTGTGGGAGCTTCAAACGACGAGATTGGAGAGAGAGAGGGTTTCTAATCATAATGGAATGATGGATAGGTGTCGTTTTTAGCAATGAAAGGGATTGGAAGGGATTTGGAGCTGCGGTTTAAGAGAGGGCAGCAAGAAAATCGAAAATGGAGGCTTGGAGGGGCATTTTTGTGAAGGGAGTACATGTTTTAGGGGGTTTCGACGGACGAACCCTATATGGGGAGGGTGCCCTACCCTAAAAACACCACGCACTCGAAATTTACAGCAAGTGGGGCCCATCGATCGGCGATTGTTCCCCAGATCGGCGATGGCATCGCCGGCCATCTCTAGATTCAGCCGGTGGGACCACATGGGTTAGGTCCCCCCTGACCTAGGGACCCAAAATACCCCAGATCATTGTAGATTGGCCTAGGGAGGCCCAAAACTTCATTCGGGGTTTTTCGGGGCCAGTCTATAGACCAGAATGAATTTATATGCCATGTAACATATGATTTTAGGGTAGGAGGATCTAATCCATATATCTAGACCATTAGTTTCTAAATATTGAAAATTTAGAATGGAAAAATGTCCAGTTTTTGTGTATTTTTACTATTCATTGTAAAATTTTGCCTAAGTATGATTTTATATCATTTTCATATTATGATTAATGCCTAAAATGAAAGGACTAAAAAATAATTGAAGAATAGGACGGTAAGAGGAAGAATTTTGAAGAAATTGAGTGAAACGGGGTTTTTAAGCCCTAGCGATTGAATGTAAGGGTCGTGGTTGCCCCACTGACCAAGGATTCACATTTTTGGGTTTGGAACCTTTCTGAAAATGTCTCAAACCTGCCTACTTACAACCTACGAGCTACTTAGGTCGCTTCACGCGACCCTAGATGCGTTATGGACTCGATCGAATGATCGACTTGAGTAGACTTCGCCTATTAGCGAAACTGTGATCCTATAAGTATTTTTAAGTTCTTTCCGCACCCACCTAAGTCAAAGGGGCGTCAGCGTGCATCACGTGACCATAACCCAGGCCTGGTTTAATCCAAATCATTTGTGTTGCGACAGATCATCCTCGTGACCATAACCCAGGCCCGGTTTAACCCAGGCCCAGTTTAATCCAAATCATTTGGGTCCCCCCTGACCTAGGGATTTGAAAATACATTTAGGTTTTAGGTTTAGGTTTAGGTTTTTGGTTATAGGTTAAGGTTTATGTTGTTTTGTTTTAGGTTAGATTACAAGCTATAAGTTTATGGTATAGGTTATAGATTTAAGTTTTAGGTCAAAGGTTTTGGTTTAGGTTTAGTTTATTGGTTTAGGTTTTGGTTTAGGTTATGGTTAAAGTTTAGGTTATAGGCTATAACTTTAGGGAATTGAGAATATGTTATGTTCGGGATCTTACGTTGGAGCCATTACAGTTCAGGATTCCCTTTGATAGAGACCGGGAAGCCATGATCAATGTTCAGTTGATAACTTACCTTTTGAACGTGCCTCTAGGTGAGGTACATCCAAGTGCTAAGAATCTGAAGAGTTTTCGTGAGCGAGATGGCCGCACTAGGTTCCTATGTGGTGGTTTGGTTTCGTGGCAGCGTAACAAGAGCCTCTTGGCGTCCCACATGTCGGATGATTTTCACCTGTTGCACAACATTTTCACATTCAATGTGTATCCCAGGTTAACCAACCGCAGTGAATGTATGGGTCTCATGGTCAATTTCCTATACCAAGTGGGCCAGGGAGAGAATGTGTGCATGCCCACCTTTGTGTTGTGACAGATCATCCTCATAGAGAAATCGAGAAGGACGTCTGAGTCACTTTCCTTTGGTCGGCTCATATGCAAGATCGCACTTGAGTTTGCGTATAGACTCGGGCTAGAGTTGCCTGTGCCGATTCATTTCATCGATGAGGCTACCATGAACCAGATGAAGATAGGGCCTCGGTAGCGTGAGGCTCAGTTTGATGATGACAATGAGGGCGAATATGATAGTGAAGAGGATGAAAGTGAGAAGAGGTTGGAGCAGAAATAGAGGAAGAAGTCCAGGAAGAAGAAGAGGAGGAGGCTCAGGATACTGATGAGAGTCTTCCTACTATGACTTGGGCTGCTAGGGATGCTCACATAGCCCGACTTGAGGAGAGTCAGGTTGCTTTGCGACGAGAAGTCCAAGAACTCCGGGCCGAGGTGAAACAAGATCTTGAGGATACCAAGGCCGTCATGAAGTAAAATTTTGGTAAGGTGACTCGCACCTTGAAGGTCATCCTGTGTTGTCTACAGGATAATGGTGCCCTTCCTCCATCGCCAGACTCGAACGAGTGATTAGATTTCAGACGTTTGTTGGTCGTAGTTAGTTTGTTTCCTATTTTTTATATGTGAGCCTGAGAAGGCTTAATAGTTGTTTTATGTTACAATTCTAACTTTGGCTAACTTAGTTTTCCATGTGTTTCTTGTCATGATGCATGTAAAGATATATCTCTTGTATTGTGATGAATTTTGATTTAATGAAATGCATGGAGTTTCTGCAGTTTGTTATGCGAATGATTATGTGGTGTGTTTGTGCTATTGCAAAAACTGACGAGGTTGCACCGTATTTTGAATATAGGGAATGCCGCCTAAGACTACTCGGAGCACGACACGACTTACACTGGGTGAGCCTATGGATCAGGTTCCTCTCCAGATTGATGAGCATATAGACCCTGCTGTGGGCCTGGTTCGTGAGACTGCACCTGAGTCTCAGCCTTCTACAGGTCTTACAGTTGGACCACCACCTTTCACACCACCAGTCAAGGAGCAGTATCGTGCGTCTTCCTCGATGTAGTATGTGCCTCAGCATGCTCCACCTCCTGATAAGTTTGAGCAGTTAATGGCCATGATGCACCAGTAGCACCAGCAGCTTTTGAATACGATAGCTAGGGCCTTAGCCCAGGGTGGGAGTGCGACTCCACCTGCACCATTTGTGCATCCAGCTGAGGATGCTAGGACTTCGGCTCAGGATGAGGATATGGCTCATCCTGCACCATCTGTTTACCTTACGGGGAACACTGCTGATACACAGGGCCTACTTGAGCGATTCCAGCGCTTGCAGCCTCCTACTTTTTCAGGTTCTCACACACCCGAGGAGGCCGAGTATTAGCTCGACGGTATTTCAAAGATTTTGAGGATGCTTCACTACTCAGAGTCTAAGCAGGTTGAGTTGGCCATGTTTATGTTCGACCGAGAGGCCAGCCTATGGTGGGATAGCGTATTACAGACTGTTGCTGCTGGCTACATTTGGACTTGGGCAGCATTCGAGTTTCGCTTCCACGAGAAATACTATCCCCAGACCTACAAGCACGAGAGGGATAACGGGTTTCTACGCCTTAGGCAGGGAGGCATGTCAGTCACAGAGTATGAGCATCGGTTTACAGAGTTGGGAAGATACGTCCCGACAATACTTGCTGACGAGAAGATGCGCATATGATGATTTTTTGAGGGCTTGCGACCTGACATTCGGTTGAAGATGTGTTGTGTAAGCATACCCTCCTATGCAGAGTTGATACACATGTCTATGCGGGTGGAGCAGGATGTGGATCACTTGACACGATCTCGTAGCCCTGTGGTTGCTAGGCCACGATCAGATACGCAGGACAGGCCATTTCTTGGCAAGAGGCCTCGCATCGACCCTCCTCCTAGAGCTACAACGTCAGTACTTCCGATGAGGTGCCCCGGTGTGTCATGTACTTACTGTGGGAGACCGAGTCACATGGTAGAGAGCTGCTTTGCTCAGATGAGAGATAGCTGTTTTTTACCGCCGCAGAAGATCGACCGACCTCACCCACAGGCATTATCTGCTCCACCCTTATGGTCGTCTCCTGCGCATCCTTCTTTCAAACCTCCAGTGCCTCCGTTCCGGCAGCCTCAACGGCCCATGGTACCGTAGCCGAACCGTCCACAGCAGGCTCGGGTACATGCATTGACAGCAGAGGCATCCGAGATAGAGACTGTCCAGCCCTTGGCCTTTGAGGTCACCGCCCACATTGGAGGTACTCCTATATTTGTGATGGTGGATACAGGATCCACGATTTCATTGATATCGCATCCTATAGTCAGGCGCCTTGGGTTACCGACTACTCGGATGGATAGGGTGCGAGTTCTTATAGCGCACGAGACCTTTTCTGATGCCACCATGATGTGTGAGGGTTGTTTGGTGGATCTGGGGAGCAGGATGATAGTTCTTGATCTTGTCGTTGACCCCTCTCTTGTTTATCTCGACGTCATTCTTGGCATGGATTGACTGACTGCAGGGAGGGCCGAGATTGACGGCGAGACCCGTATAGTGAGAATCTACGAGCCGGAAGGCACGTCCTTTACATTCCCAGTGCGGGTAAATCTTCCCTTCCGAGTACTTAATTATGCTTTTTTATTGTCGAATGTTGATGCCCCGACTCTTGAGCGCACACCAGTAGTTTGTGACTATGAGGATCTGTTCAGGAAGATTCTTGGGTTGCCACCTCAGTGAGAGATTGATTTTATTATCTATCTGGTACCTGGTTCCACGCCCGTCTCACTGCCGACGTATCGCATGGCTCCATGTGAGATGGAGGAGTTGAGGAAACAGATCGATGATCTGTTGGAGCTTGGCTTTATACGACCGACTGTGTCTCCTTGGGGAGCACCGGTGCTATTTGTGAAGAAGAAGGATGGTTCACAGCGATTATGTATTGATTATCGCAGGATGAACTAGATTACGGTGAAGAATAGGTACCCTTTACCCAGGATTAATGACCTGTTTGATCAGCTGAGAGGAGCGCAGTACTTCTCGAAGATTGATCTGCAGTCAGGGTATCACCAGTTGCGCGTCAGGGATGAGGACGAGCAGAAGACAGCCTTCAGGACCAGCTTTGGCCACTGCGAGTTCCTCGTGATGTCGTTCGGTCTTACGAAAGCACCAGCCGTGTTCATGGATCTGATGAACAGGGCATTTCGGCCATTCCTCTATCGAGAGGAGCATGAGGAGCACTTGCGATTGGTCCTGGATACACTTAGACAGCACCAGTTGTTCGCACAGTATAAGAAGTGCGAATTCTGGAAGGAGGAAGTTAAATTCCTGGGACATGTGGTGTCCAAGGATGGGATGAAAGTTGACCTGGCTAAGGTAGCTGCGGTGCAGGACTGGGAGCAGCCTGGTTCTGTCACTGAGGTGAGGAGTTTCTTAGGTTTGGCAGGCTACTATCGACGTTTCATTCGAGATTTCTCGAAGATCGCTAGACCTCTATCTCAGTTGACACGGAAAGATGTGAAGTTCGCTTGAAATGAAAAGGGAGAGACAACTTTTCAGGAGCTGAAGGACAGATTGACGTCCGCCCCTGTGCTAGTATTGCCAGAGCAAGGGGTTAAATACACGATATACACTGACGTGTCTAGCGTTGGCCTAGGTTGTGTCCTTATGCAGAAGGATAGGGTGATTTCGTATGCCTCGAGACAATTAAGGAAGCACGAGGAGAATTACCCTACACACGACCTTGAGTTGGCAACCGTCATTTTCGCATTAAAGCTCTGGAGACATTACCTCTACGGAGAGGAGTTCGAGCTCTTTTGGGACCACAAAAGCCTCAAGTACATATTCACGCAGCGGGACCTGAATATGAGGCAGCGACGATGGATGGAGACCTTAAAAGACTTTAAGTTCGAGGTTTCCTACCATCCTGGCAAGGTGAATCTTGTGGCTGACGCGTTGAGCCGCAAGAAGGCGATAGAGTTTGCGGTTCCGCTGATGGTTGCCGAGTGGGATATGGTTGAGTTTTTGCAAGACTTTGAGCAGAAACTCACTGTGGAGGAGCCATTTGAGTTCATCACATATGTTCAGGTGCGACCTCTTATCGATGATAGGGTCATCGCGGCGCAGAGGGATGATGCGCGTCTGACTGAGTGTAACATCCCAAAAATCAGGGGTCGAGTAAAAACTCCACTGCCGAGTTTCAGAACATCACTTATGCAACATAAATGTGTATGATTGAATGTTGTCTGTGTTAATGTATAAAACATGAGTGAGATTAATCCAGAACAGCATATCATACTCTAGAGACAGTTAAATTAATAAGCGGAAGACTGTGATAGTATGTATAACATATATAAACTTTTGTGTCTCCAGAGTGTGAACATGTTACCAGGTTATATACATACCTATATACTCCAAAAGTAAACAGAAAAAATATACATGAGTGCTCTAAAAATATGAAATGACAAGTGTCAAGGTATCTAATCAACCTCCCTGTAATCCCGTCAATCAGAACATGCATAAAGGAGAGATCCTTCTCATCATCATCAAGTCCAGCTCCGCTTCCCAAGCAATGCCATCATCTGCAACTAAAATAGGGACTGATGGGTGTCCGGAAACACCATCCCGTAACGTGGGAGTGAGTAGCTAACTCAGTGGAATAATAGAGCAAGGATTAACATGTTCTCAAATCAATCATGCGATAATAGTAAAGCAGTAAATCAAACATTTCTAATACTGTTGTTAATGCAATATGACATGACGTGATGTATGCCCTCACCGACGATCTCCCTCATACGACACCATCTTACGACCGCGGCATGCAATCATCCCTCAAGTGCTCCACATCTTCCAGGCACATGCACTGTAATGGTGATATGATTTTCGAGTTGTTATTAGTTCATTCAAACAGCAGGATTGGGAAACTAAGGTACTTCCCTTGTATCAATCCCAACACAGATCCTGTCTAGGGTCGTCACTCCTAATAATCTCATACGATGTATATTTTGTAGGTCGCTGC
The DNA here is from genome assembly GCA_037074715.1 of Magnolia kwangsiensis. Lineage (NCBI taxonomy): Eukaryota > Viridiplantae > Streptophyta > Magnoliopsida > Magnoliales > Magnoliaceae > Magnolia > Magnolia kwangsiensis. The sequence continues at coordinate 81,756,478 of CM073578.1, forward strand.
AAGGGCTATCAGGGCTGTTGCTCGCACTCGTTGTACCGCTCCCCCATCACCTTATCAATACAGGCCTACTGTACTCTCACTGCTACAGAAGGGTCGTCGCCTCCCGTAGACTCAGAATATGCTTGTGGTCACTACAAAGGGCTGCCAGGGCTGTTGCTCGCACTCGTTTTCAGACCATCAGTGTCCGTAGATCGCACGTGGCAGTCCAGTTTCAGTTCAGTGGTCACCACACGTAGATCAAGTCTGCAAGTCTCATGATATGAAATAGAAATTTTTTCTGATCCGAGGGTGTAATTTGGTTGAATTCTGACGGTCGGAACGCTTAATACTGATGCGTCAAGTCGTGTGCCAGATTTGAATTTCAAATTCCAAATCTAACCCTATTCTCACTCTCTTCAGTCCAGGCTCAATGAAATAGCCTGTGAGTGTCGGTTGGACTTGATTTTTGAAATGATTGTCAAGTCCAGCTAGGCGGTTCTAACGGTCTAAGATTGTAGGTATCGGACTTTTGACGCGCGGTCTAGATCCAATAAAAAGTTTCAAAGGGGTCCAGAGTACAAACCGGCTTGGAGTTTGATCCGAGATTTTATAGTATTATAGCACCATTGATTCTACAAGTTTTGGGTCTTGTAGAACGTATTTGAAGTGATCAGGGACTATTTCCCATCTACTCTAGCGTTGCGCTAGCTAACTTATGCTTAGTTTCTAAAGGAATTAATTCTAAGTGGTTTCTTTGGCTATGGAATTGGGTTCTGAGCGATTTCCTAGGTGTTTTAGTTGACCTATTGCCTAAGGACGTCTAATCCTAGGTTGGCCAAAATTTGGGGTGTTACAATCTACCCCCCTTAAAACATAATTTCATCCCCGAAATTGGCGAAGGGTAAGGAGTATCTAGCAAGACTTCAGTCTTGACATTTTAAGGAAGGGTCAATCCTATTTAATGACCTAACCGAACGTATATCCTAACTCAAATGTTTCGATCTCGGGCCAGTGGGGAAGAGGCCAACCACACTTCCACTGCGCCACTCGGATCGAACGGTTTCCTTGGCTGACCTAACTGGATTGGACTCAATACGTTCTACCCCCCTTAAAACTTGGTTCTATTTAAAGTTCAAGAATCTTTACATCGCTTCGTATATCGAAACGAGGTGTAACTTAGGGGCTATCCTTGACATGGATTAGGAAACAACCTCTCATTACAGTGGTTTTCCTTTGCTAATGATGCGTTCTATGGCATTGGTATCTATGGTGATAGAGATGAGCCTAATCTCTATTAGCTACACGTCCTCAACATTTTCCAAGGGCAAAGCAATAACTTGTGGTTGTAGGTGGTCGGACCAACACGGAAGAATAGTTGTGTAATGGGTCTGAGCCAGATACATAAACCTTCTGCCCCGCGATGACAGAAAAGTTGTTGTATCAGTCCTCAATCCTAGTCGATGCCGATCTTCTGCTTAATCAGAGCATTGGATCCATTGGTAACTACTAGGATTAAGAAGTCGATTCAAACCGCGAATACTTCGCTGATAATTGCATGTCCTTTATTCCGCATTCCCGAATGCAATAAGCCTTTGGGGAAGGAAATTCTAAGGGGCGTGCGAGTTCATTCTAAGTGCATGGTTCTAAGGAGTAAAGGAGTCTATGGATGTGATGAGGATCTATCTAAGGAAGGGAGTCCCATTCCAAGTAAATCTAACCTACTATTCCTTAGCATATACAGGCTTTACACTACTTAAGGTAACTAGTAGACCAGTCCGTAATCTACAGCCTAAGGGAACGGCATTCCTAGTCCCATGTCGGGATTGGAAGTGGCATGCTTGGTAGGAGGGTGGGGTGGGATAAAAACTAATTTTGTAGGCTTAATCCCAAGATTTACAATATGGCAGTGGAAACCATAGAGTACACCCAAAATAGGGACAATACCTTACAGCGAACGAAACGGCATGCATTCCATCTGACAAATTATGTCATACTATATGGAATAAAGTTCCACATGAATTATGACAGGAACGCATTCGGCTATATTATGCCCAAAATACAACACAAACATTCACATAACAAGTCAAAGGCATTCCATGCATTTCATTTAATCAAAATTGCCACAATATAAGAGATATCTCCTTACAGGGATCATGACAGGAAGTACATAGGAGCTAAGCCAGTCAGCTACTACAGTAACATAAGAAAACTACTAGCCTTATCAGGCTTACACACAAAAAGCAGGAAACGACTAACTACAACCCGAATTTCCTTTAGATCACTAGTCCGAGTCGGGCGATGGAGGAGGACCACCCTTATCCTGCAAGCAGCACAGGATCGCCTTCAAGGTGCGAGTCACCTTTCCGAATTTCCTCTTCATAACGGCCTTGGTATCCTCGACCCCAGCTCGAAGTTCCTGAACTTTCCTTCGCAAAGTGACCTGGCTCTCCTCAATTCGGGCAATGCGATCATCACCAGTAGCCTGAGCAGAAGGAGGAGGGCTCTCATCTGTATCCTGAGCCTCCTCTTCTACCTCTTCCTGGACTTCTTCCTCAACTTCTGTTCCAGGTTCTCCCTCACTTGGATCCTCTTCATCCTCAAAATCATCCTCGCTATCCTCTTCAAGTTGAGTCTCACGGTACTGAGACCCGATCTTCATCTTGACCATAGTAGACTCATCAATGCTGTGAATCGAAACTGGAAACTCTGGCCCAAGTCTGTAAGCAAACTCAAGCGCGATCTTGCATATAAGTCTGCCAAAAGGAAGCGACTCAGACGTTCTTCTTGATTTCGCTATGAGGATAATCTGTCGCAAGATGAAAGTGGCCATACACACATTCTCTCCCTGGGCCACCTGATACAAGAAATCAACTATAAGGCGTGTACATTCAATGCGATTTGTCAACCTGGGATACAAGTTGAACATGCAAATGTGGTGCAGCAGGCGCAAATCATCAGACATATGAGACGCCTTGAGGCTATTATTAGGCTACCATGGAACCAGTTTATCGCATAGGAACCTGGTACGGTGATCTCGCTCACGCCTACTCCTCAAATTCTTCGCACTGGGATGAACATCACCAAGGGACACGTTCAGAAGTCATGCTATCAACCGAACATCGATCGTAGCCATCCGGTCTCTACCAAAGGGAATCTTGAATTGCAATGGCTTCAGTGTAGGATTCTGGATAAGAGCATAGAAGGCACGAACGGTGCTCACATTAGCACGAGAACGAGCTTCAAAGAACGGACCCCAATGCGCAGCTTTAATGCGCTCGAATAACAGGAATTCACCGAAGAGTCGTCCTTCCACGTCCTCCTCAAATAATACCTTACGGTCAGTGTATTCACCGTGAGGCATCTCTGCTAAAATCACTCGCCCAAGTTGAGTATGGGGATCCAAATCCCGCTTTGTATGGAACTCTCGGGCTTTGCTTGGACTTGCGGCGGTGCTTGAGCTAGCGGCACCACCCCTCGGTCTTCTTGATTGAGCAGGGCGACTAGGCCCAGCCTCATCCGCTGCGGTCTTTCTCTTTCCCATCAAAGAGAGGATGGTGGAGAGAGATAAAAGACCCAAAATGGCTTCAACAAAAGCCATGAAAAATGGGAAAAATGCTGAGAAATGGCTGCCCAAACTGAAAAAGGGAGATCTAGGTGTTATAGAGGGATGCTTCAAGCTCCCTTAGGATGGATTTTCAGAAAGAAATGAGAATGAAAAAGGGTAATGGAGCTCCTCACGATTTCAGCTCATTTTGGGAGTTGTAAGAGCTCCAAACGATGAGATTTGCAAGAGGGAGAGTTGCAAATCACTATGGAGTGATGGAGTGGGGTCGTTTTCAATAAAGAATGGGTTTGGGAGGGATTTGGAGCCATGATTTGGAGATGGGCAGCAAGAAAACTTGAAATGGGGCTAGGGAAGGGGGCTGTTGTGAAGGAAGTACCCATTTTTAGGATTTTCTACGGTCGGACCATACATGGGGGGGGGGGGGGGGGGGGGGAGGGGGGTGTGTACTACCCAAAATACCCCCACGCCCCAACTTTCACATCCAGTGGGCCACATCGGACGGTGATGCATCGCTGGATCGGCGATGGCATCACCGACCATCTCTTTATGTGGCCAGTGGGACAACATGGGTTGGGTCCCCCCTGGTTTAGGGACCCCAAAAAACTATGGGCCCCACCTTAGTTCATGCTAGATTGCCCTAGGGAGGCCCAAACATGCATTCGGGGCTTTTCGGGGCCAATCTGTAAACCTGAATGCAATCCCCTATCATGCATCTATGATTTTGGGGTAGAAGGAGCTAATACATCCATCTAGCCCATTAGTTTTTAAAGATCGCAAACTTAGAATTGCCTTATGGCCATTTTTTCATAAAATTTTACTATTCACTATAAACTTTTATCGAAGTATGATTTTATATCATTTTCACATTAGGATTAATGCCTAACATGAAAAGAATAAGAAAGAATTGAAGAATGGAGTGGTGAGAGGAAGAATTTTGAAGAATTTAGGTGAAACGGGGTTTTTAAGCCCTAGCGATTGAATACAGGGGTTGTGGTTGTCCCACAGCCCAAAGATTCACATTTACGGGTTTATAATCATTCAAGGAACATCTCAACCCACCTACCTACAACCTAGGAGCTACTTAGGTCACTCCACGCGACCTTAGATGCGTTACGGACTCGATCGCGCGATCGATACGAATAGACTTCGCCTATTGGCGAATATGCGATCCTATAAGTGTTTCTAAACCTTCCTCGCACCCTCCTAAGTCAAAGGAAGCGATAGCGTACGTCGTGTGACCATAACCCAGGTCCGATTTAATCCAAATCATGCTCTGATACCATCTGTAACATCCTGAAAATCAGGGGTCGAGTAAAAACCCCACTTCCGAGTTCCAGAACATCACTTATGCAACATAAATGTGTATGATTGAATGTTATCTGTGTTAATGTATTAAACATGAGTGAGATTAAGCCAGAACAGCATATCATACTCCAGAGACAGTTAAATTAACAAGCGGAAGACTGTGATAGTATGTATAACATATATAAACTTTTGTGTGTCTCCAGAGTGTGAACATGTTACCAGGTTATATACATACCTATATACTCCAAAAGTAAATAGAAAGAATATACATGAGTACTCTAAAAATATGAAATGACAAGTGTCAAGGTATCTAATCAACCTCCCTGTAATCCCGTCAATCAGAACATGCATAAAGGAGAGATCCTCCTCCTCATCATCAAGTCCAGCTCCGCTTCTCAAGCAGCGCCATCATCTGCAACCAAAATAGGGACTAGTGGGTGTCCAGAAACACCATCCCATAACGTGGGAGTGAGTAGCTAACTCAGTGGAATAATAGAGCAAGGATTAACATATTCTCAAATCAATCATGCGATAATAGTAAAGCAGTAAATCAAACATTCCTAATACTGTTGTTAATGCAATATGACATGACGTGATGTATGCCCTCACCGACGATCTCCCTCATACGACACCATCTTACGACCGCGGCATGCAATCGTCCCTCAAGTGCTCCACATCTTCCAGGCACATGCAATGTAATGGTGATATGATTTTCGAGTTATTATTAGTCCATTCAAACAACAGGATTGGCAAACTAAGGTACTTTCCTTGTATCAATCCCAACACAGATCCTGTCTAGGGTCGTCACTCCTAGTAATCTCATACGATGTATATTTTGTAGGTCGCTGTAAGGGCTGCCAGGGCTGTTGCTCGCATTCGTTGCATCGCTCCCCCATCACCTTATCAATACAGGCCTACTGTACTCTCACTGCTACGGAAAGGTTGTCGCCTCCTGTAGACTCAAAATATGCTCGCGGTCACTACAAAGGGCTGTCAGGGCTGTTTCTCGCACTCATTTTCAGACCATCAGTGTCCGTAGATCGCACGTGGCGGTCCAGTTTCAGTTCAGCGGTCACCGCATGTAGATCAGGTCTGCAAGTCTCATGATATGAAATAGAAATTTTTCCTGATCCGAGGGTGTAATTTGGTTGAATTCTGACGGTCGGAACGGTTAATACTGATGCGTCAAGTCGTGTGCCAGATTTTAATTTTAAATTCCAAATCTAACCCTATTCTCACTCTCTTCAGTCCAGGCTCAATGAAATAGCCTGTGAGTGTCGGTTGGACTTGATTTTCAAAATGATTGTCAAGTCCAGCTAGGCGGTTCTAACGGTCTAAGATTGTAGGTATCGGACTTTCGACGCGCGGTCTAGATCCAATACAAAGTTTCAAAGGGGTCTAGAGGATAAACCGGCTTAGAGTTTGATCCGAGGTTTTAGAGTATTATAGCACCATTGATTCTACAAGTTTTGGGTCTTATAGAACGTATTTAAAGTGATCAGGGACTATTTCCCAGCTACTCTAGCGTTGCGCTAGCTAACTTATGCTTAGTTTCTAAAGAAATTAATCCTAAGTGGTTTCTTTGGCTATGGAATTGGGTTCTGAGCGATTTCCCAGGTGTTTTAGTTGACCCATTTCCTAAGGACGTCTAATCCCAGGTTGGCCAAAATTTAGGGTGTTACACTGAGCTTTGAGAGCAGGCCAGTGATGATGTAGACTCCGAATGGTGAGTTGGAACGGATGGGGGCTTACGTTATCATGGCCGCCTATACGTCCCTGATATCCCCGACTTGAGATGAGAGATTTTCGAGGCCAGTGATGATGCACAGTTTCAGACTTGCGATGCATCCGGGCAGCACAAAGATGTATCGCGACGTGAAGAGGATGTATTGGTGGGATGGTATGAAGACCCACATCGCAGAGTTCGTGTCCCGTTGTCTCACTTGCCAGCAGGTGAAGGCAGAGCATCGTCGACCTCCTGGTCTCCTTTAGCCTATGCCTATAGCTGAGTGGAAGTGAGATTTTATCTCTATGGACTTCATTTTGGGATTGCCCAAGATGAGGAAGGGACATGATTCTATTTGGGTGATCGTCGACCGTCTGACGAAGTCGGTGCACTTCTTACCGATCAAAGTTATGAACTCTACACACGAGTTAGCCAGGCTGTATATCAGAGAGATAGTGCGTCTGCATAGAGTTTCCTTAGAGATCGTGTCGGACAGAGACACGCGCTTTACTTCTATTTTTTGGACTCACATCCAGGAGGCTATGGGTGTGAAGTTGAAGTTCAGTACTGCTTTCCACCCACAGACAGACGGACAGACAGAGCGGGTGAACCAGATTCTAGAGGACATGCTGCAGGCTTGCGTGTTGAATTTCAAAGACAGTTGGGATGACTATCTTGTATATGCAGAGTTCGCGTACAATAATAGTTTCCAGGCGAGTATCGGTATGGCACCTTATGAGGCCTTGTATGGGCGTCCTTGCCGAGCACCGCATTACTGGGCAGAGGTCGGTGAGCGCAGATTGATTGGCCTAGAGATAGTGCAGGCGACCTCGGAGAAGATTGATATCATCAGACGCCGGCTTCTTACAGCGCAGAGCAGACAGAAGAGTTATGCCGATACGAGACGGTGCCCGCTAGAGTTCGCGGTTGGGGATCACGTGTTTTTGAGAGTTTTCCCTATGAAGGGAGTCCTTCGGTTCGGGAAGAAGGGGAAGCTAGCACCGCGATTCATTGGTCCATTCCAGATTCTTGACTGTGTGGGTGCAGTGGCTTATCGTTTGGCTTTGCCCACGCCTCTCGCGAGTGTACACAACGTATTTCATATTTCTATGCTGAAGAAATATCCTGATCCTTCCCATATCATTAGATGGGAGCAGGTGCAGTTAGGTGAGGATGTTACATATATACTGCGATCGGCGCGTATACTAGACAGGGAGGAGCAGGTACTGCGTAGCAAGGTCATCCCCCTTGTGAAGGTTTTGTAGACGCATCACTCTGAAGAAGAGGCTACATGGGAGACGGAGGCTGATATCAGAAAGAACTACCCACAGCTTCTCGAGGAGTATGATAAGGTACAAATTTTGAGGTAGATTGTAACGCCTCGAAAAAATACGTACAGAGACCCGAGTACCAACTCGATCAGAAATCACTTAGGATTAATTCCTTTAGAAATTAAGCGTTAGTTAACTAGCGCTATACTAGAATAGCTGTGAAATTAGTGACGATCACTTTAAATACGTTCTACAAGACCCAAAACTTGTAGAAGCAATGATGCTATAATACCCTGAAATCTAGGATTAAACTCTAAATCCATTTGCTCTCAAGAACCCTTTGAAACTTCGTATTGGATTTAGACTGCGCGTCGAAAGTCCGATATCCACAATCTTAGACTGTTATGACTGCTTAGCTGGACTTGACAATCATTTCAAAAATCAAGCTCAACCGATGTTCTGAGGCTATTTCATTGAGCTTAGAGTGAAGAGAGTGAGAAAAGGTAAAGATTTAGAAATTTAATTCAAAATCTGGCACGTGTCGTTGTGCGTTATTATTAAGCGTTCTGATCGTCAGAACTCAGCCAAATTTCATCCTTGGATCAGAAAAAATTTCTCTTTCATGTCATGAAACTTGTAGACTTGATTTAGGTTCGATGACCGCTGAACTGAAACTGGACCGCCACGTGCGATCTAAAAACTCTACCGGTCTGAAAACTTCATGTGAGCAGGATCCGATATACATGAGCTTAAGTCCGACCGCGTTCGGCCAGGGGACCTGCCAAAATGCTCTTTTGGATCGAAAAAGACCCGATTTGGTTATAACCCAAGTATACCCTTGTCCCAAGTCTATTTAGGTGAGGTTTTAACCTATATAAGGGCTTTAAACCCTCTCATATCTCTCCCATCCGAATTTGCAAGAAATCCTAGAAAGTGGTGAGAGAGAAAGAGAGAATTAGTGAGAGAATTGTGAGAGAACTTCCTGTCATTTACTGCAGCTTCTACACGTAATTTATCACCACATTCAAATCATTTTCCCGGCGGTTCCAATTCATTTCTAGGTAAGAAAACCCTACCCTCTAGCTTTTTTAGGGATTCCTTTGGTACAAGTAGCGATATAGCTTATGTATCTTGTGCATTAGGTTGTCGTAACGCCGTTGACAAAGCGTAGACTTTCTATTCGAATCGATACGCGTCTAAGGTGAAAGGTGAGGATTTTAGACGCTTAGATTGATTGATTTCAAAGCTTTCAATGTCGTTTAATAGTAGATTATCGACGAGAACGCTGTTTGACATGTAGAACATGTTGTCCGTTTTCCATTTCGACTGCGTACGGGAAATATGAGATTTAGGGTATTTTAGGTATTTGTAGGAAATACTGTTTACGTCCGTATTTTGCTGAAATGATTGCCATGGGTATTTGTCGTGTTATGATATTAGAAATGCATGCATGATCTGTTTGAAGAAGAGATTCGTCCTAATGCGCACTATGGGTCGACATACGCTATGTAGACTAAAGTGTGTAGACTAAGTGTTTGTATTAGTATGTATTGAGTAAATGGTGTTGTGAATTAGTTTTGAGATTGAATTCTCAATCACTATGCTGATGTATATGATTTCCACCATGTTGGTTATACGAATTGATTTCATTATATATATGGAATGCATGTGTTGGTTGATTTGCTTACGCTATATGTTATAACATGTGACAACATGCTTGTATTGGTTGTATTTCATTTCTGTTACTCTCATACAATAGCTGATGTTGATTTACAAATGCTTGGGGCTATATCCTAGTCCAGGCAGTCGGTAATGGATTGAATTCGTGGTTGGCTTTTATTTGCCATGAAGGACGTGTCGATGAACGCGAGTCATATTTTGGGCAGGCGGCAGTGGTTAGGCCACACGAAGTATTTTATGCACTTCGTGTCTCTCAGCTTGAGATGCGCTCGTACTAGTCGAGCTCGTCAAGCAACCCGACTGACCGTTGATTGTTCACCTTGTACTGGTCATAACTGCTTGAACCTAGGATACTGAACTTACAAGTGGAACCCCTGATAACCATGGTACCTTGATCAAATAAGACTCATGAGTCGGGCATGGTGGTATGGGACACCGTGGTCGAGCTGTCGGCCTACGCTGGGGCCACAAACCTCTCCGTAGTGACTAATGAGCACCTTTGACTCGTGAGCCGATTGTGGTGGTATAAGACACTACATTCGAGCTTCGGCCTACACTGATTGGTGATGAGCCCTTTGTAGTGACCTCGAGCGTATTCTAAGTCCGCGGGAGGCGATGACCCTTCCGTAGCAACGAGAGTACATTAGGCCTGTATTGATAAGGTGATGGGGGAGAGGTGCAACGAGTGCGAGCAACCGCCCTGACAGCCCTGTAGCGACCTATAAATATAACATCGTATGAGATTACTAGGAGTGACGACCCTAGACAGGATCTGTGTTGGGATTAATATAAGGAAGGTACCTTAGTTTCCCAATACTGCTGTATAAAAGGACTAATAACAACTTGGTAATCATATCCACATCGCACTGCATGTGCCTGGAAGATGTGGAGCACTGACGGAAGAAAGCATGTCGCGGACGTAAGATGGTGTCGCATGAGGGAGTATATCGGTGAGGGCATCCATCATGCCATTTCATGCCTACATTAACAACAGTATCTCAGAATGTCTGATTAACTGCTTTACTATTATCGCATGATTGATTTGATAACATGCTAATCTTTGCTTTATGATTCCACTGAGTTGATCACTCACTCTCACGTTACGGGACGGTGTTTGCAACACCTACCAGACTCTGTCTTAAATGCAGGTAACGAGGTGATTCAGGACATAGAGCCGGACTTCTACGATGACCAGGACGAGTTCTTGTATATGCAGTTCGCTGATGGCTTTGCGTAGGTGGCTTGGATTGGTGGGACTTGCTAGTTGGACAGTTATATGACATTTTGTTTTTGGTTTGATTTATGTATATGTGACTTAGAGATGTATTCATACCTTGGAGACAGTTCGAGATTATTTTATTTTCCATACAGTGATATATATATATTCTTCAGTCTTCCGCTTGCATTTTATCACTGGATCTGGAGTATGAATTACAGTTTTGGTATAATCTTACTCATGTGAATGCTCTAACTCAGACAACATTGAATCATAATCATATTTGTTGCATAAGTGATGGTCTGGAACTCGGGAGTCAGGTTTCTACACGACCCCCGATTTTTAGGGTGTTACAGTTAAGGAGTTGAGATTAGGATTAGGTGCAGGTTTAGGTTTAGGGATTTGAGAATATATTTAGATTTTAGGATTAGGTTTAGGTTTTATGTTATAGGTTAAGGTTTAGGTTTTAGGTTTAGGTTAAGGTTAAGTTATAGGTTATAAGTTTAGGTTATAGGTTATAGGCTAAGGTTTTAGATCATAGGTTTTAGTTTAGGTTAAGGTTATAGTTTTCGGTTTAGGTTTAGTTTTAGGTAATATGCTATAGCTTTAAGGAATTGAGTATAGGTTAAGGTTTAGGTTTAGGATATCGGGTTCGGGATCAGGTTTAGGTTTGGGTTTTTAAGTTTAGGTTTAGGTTTAGGTTAGGGAGTTGAGATTAGGATTAGGTGTAGCTTTAGGTTTAGGGATTTGAGAATACATTTTGGTTTTAGGGTTAGGTTTAGGTTTTAGGATATAGGTTAAGGTTTAGGTTGTTTTTGTTAAGGTTAGGTTATAGGTTATAAATTTAGGTTTTAGGTTATAGGTTTAGCTTTTAGGTCATAGGTTTTATTTTAGATTTAGGTTATAGGTTTAGTTTTGGGTTTAGGTTAGGGTTTAGGTTTAGATTATAAGCTATAGCTTTAGGGAATTGAGAATAGGTTAAGGTTTAGGTTTTATGTAATTGGGTTCAGGATCTGGTTTAGGTTTGGGTTTTCAAGTTTAGGTTCAAGTTTAAGTTAGGGAATTGAGATTAGGATTAGGTGTAGGTTTATGTTTAGGGATTTGAGAATATATTTAGGTTTTAGGGTTAGTTTTTGGTTTTAGGTTATAGGTTCAGGTTTTGGTTTTAGGTTTAGGTTAAGGTTAGGTTATAGGTTATAAGTTTAGGTTATAGGTTATAAGTTTAGGTTATAGGTCATAGGTTAAGGTTTTAGGTCTTAGGTTTTGGTTTAGGTTTAGGTTTAGGTTTAGGTTTAGGTTATAAGCTATAACTTTAGGGAATTGAGAATAGGGTAAGGATTAGGTTTAGGGATTTGGGAATACATTTAGGTTTTAGGTTTAGGTTTAGGTTTTACGTTATAGGTTAAGGTTTAGGTTTTAGGTTTAGGTTAAGGTTAGGTTATAGGTTATAAGTTTAGGTTATAGGTTATAGGTTAAGGTTTTAAGTCTTAGGTTTTGGTTATAGGTTTAGGTTTAGGTTTCGGTTAAGGTTTAGGTTTAGGTTATAAGCTATAACTTTAGGGAATTGTGAATAGGTTAAGGTTTAGGTTTAGGAAATCAGATTCACATACGGGATTGGGTTTAGTTTTGGGTTTCTAAGTTTTGATTTAGATTTTGGTTAGGGAGTTGAGATTAGGATTAGTTGTTGGTTTAGGCTTAGGGATTTGATAATACATTTAGATTTTAGGCTTAGGTTTAGGTTTTATGTTATAGGTTAAGGTTTAGGTTAAGGTTAGGTTATATGTTATAAGTTTTGGTTATAGATTATAGGTTAGGGTTTTAGGTCATAGGTTATAGGTTTAGGTTTAGGTTAAGGTTTAGGTTTAGGTTATAAGCTATAGCTTTAGGGAATTGAGAATATGTTAAGGTTTAGGTTTAGGTTATAAGCTATAGCTTTAGGGAATTGAGAATATGTTAAGGTTTAGGTTTAGGAAATCAGGTTCGGGTTCGAGATCGGGTTTAGGTTTGGGTTTTAAAGTTTAGTTTTAGGTTTAGGTTAGAGAGTTGAGATGAGGATTAGGAGTAGGTTTAAGTTTAGGAATTTTAGAATACATTTAGGTTTTAGGTTATAGGTTAAGGTTTAGGTGGTTTTGGTTAAGGTTTGGTTATTGGTTATAAGTTTAGGTTATAGGTTATAGGTTAAGGTGTTTACCCATAGGTTTTGGTTTAGGTTTAGGTTAATGTTTAGGTTTAGGTTTGGGTTAGGGTTTAGGTTTAGATTTAGGTTATAGGTTTAGGTTAATGTTTAGGTTTAGGTTTAGGTTAGGGTTTAGGTTTAGGTTATAAGCTATAGCTTTAGGGAATTGAGAATAGGTTAAGGTTTGTTTTAACAAGAAAGCAAATGCGTTTCGATTCGGGGGATTATCTTATTTAGACATAACAGAGAAAAAGTGTAAAGACGATCATCACATTTTTTTTAATTCTGGGTTCGTTTACATCCTCTAATCTGCCTTGATTCTAAGATACATTCATTCAAATATGTATGAATTAATAACATTAGAACATTAAATTCAAATAGTAAATTTAGCAACATTTTAGCATGAATTTCAATCTTCTCCAAGGACTTAGGAGGAATTGCTGATTAGACCAATCAATCTTCAAGGAGATAGGAATTTCAATAGCATTCCGACGTTATTTCGATCATCTCCTAAGACTTAGGAGGAATGTTCACTTCAACGGGTTATCTCCTTTTCCATTGAACAGAAGAACTTGGAGATCTCCACCATTTCGGCAGCATAACGACCCTTCAACTTTATAGGCTGTAGAACAACCTGTTTGCGCAGAGCCATGATTTACACGGGCCTACGTAAAGCCCTTGGTCTGTCGCTCTCACCTTCAATTCTCTCTTCTTGCTTCGCTTGCTCTCTGAAATCTTCGATCATTCTTTAATGAAGGAAGGAAAGGGGTATTTATAGACATTCACACTTGCAAAACTTCATCCTTAGCGATGTGGGACACAAAAACCAAACTATCTGTACTTATCAACACAACGTGATATTGATTGCGGAGAACCGCGTAAAGGACATCGTTTGCGCGGTCCTGCACAAAGTATACACTTTACGCAGTCCTGTGTAAAGTGTTTATAAGCCATTTGATCCTCCTTTTCTTCCAACTCCCCTTCTAGTCTTTTGATCTTCATTTATTTCCATTCTTCTCTTATTTTTATTCCTCAACAGATGCCCCCTTGATCCGTTCTTTATTTTCCTCAAAATCAAAGGAAAGGATCAATGAAATTCCTTTCTTTATGGTGACCCACGTACCGTACTCAGCCGTAAACCCTATAAATAGCCCAACGACTTGTCATTTTCTCAGATCACTTGTGCACTGGCGAAACTTTATCCCCGCATTTCTACCCCTTGTCGACGAGGGCCTTGAGGCTGGCTTTCTTGTCCATTCGTTGCCCCCATCATTGGTGGAGCTGCTATTTGGGCTACATTATGTGACAAAGTCACTAAAGCTTCTCTGAGGTTTCGACATTCATCCATTAGCGCTCTTTGCGTCTCGGCCATCTGCTTAACATGATCTTCAGTTGTTGACATGTTTTCTCGACTCGTTTCGGCCATATGCACCGCGGCTTCTTTACTGTTTGTCGAAGCTATCGTTGGGGTAGAATGAGAGTATGTTGATGCGACAGGGCTTGCAAAGAGGGGAAAGATTGGAGTCTCATTCGACTTCTGTGTGCTTCCCTTGCTGTTGATTGATCAGGATGACATAGCCATTGACAAACTTACTTGGGCCGACACGGGCGTTGGTGAGTTTGTCATCAGTGTTTTACCTTTCTACTCTTTTGTCCACTTGGTCCTTGGGGCGACCAAAGCTGTAAAATCGTACGATGCCAACTGGGGACCCGTCTGCTTGGGATATATCGCAGGAGGAGCGAGCTCAGGGTTCTTCCTGACTGTACTGCGCGTTATCGGTCCTCTGGCTCTCGGCAAAGATGCGCTCCCTCTACGGTTCCTCATATTCCTTGCTTTTATCTTGCGGGACAGGACCATTGTCCAATCTCCATCACCCTCCTGCGATTGAGGTGAAATAGATACGACTCCAGCTGTTACTTTAGTCACTTTATTTTCTCTAGTGGGACACAAACCCATTTGCTTTGGGGCACCGTTTGGCGGGTATTCCACTATAAATCTTGTGGGGGTGAAGCAAAAATTCACTTTTCTTGTAGAGTTAGCCATTAGTTGTATTTTGTAGTTGAATTCAAGTACCTTCAATAATGAACACGCATGAAGTTAGTATATGAGGGGTTACGTGAATAATCTTAGAGATGAAGGGGAGGATGTTCCCGCTGAGAGTCATCATTTTGGCATCTGAGAGACGCTAAAAAATGATAATCGCTTTTACCATTTTCCAAATGTTAATGTTAAATAAGATAAGAAAAGTTTCCCCAGTGGAGTCACCATTTTGTTTTAACAAGAAAACAAATGCGTTTCGATTCGGGGGAAATACCTAAATAAGATAATCCCCCGAATCAAAATGCATTTGTTTTCTTGTTAAAAAAAATTGGTGACTCTACTGGGAAACTTTTCTTATCTTATTTAACATTAACATTTGGAAAATGGTAAAAGTGATTTTCACTTTTTGGCGTCTCTCAGACGCCAAAATGGTGACTCTCAGCGGGAACATCCTCCCCTTCATCTTTAAGATTGTTCATGTAACCCCTCATATACTAACTTCATGCGTGTTCATTATTGAAAGTACTTGAATTCAACTACAAAATACAACTGATGGCTAACTTTACAAGAAAAGTGAATTTTCGCTTCACCTCGACGGGATTTATAGTGGAATATGCGCCAAATGGTGCCTCAAAGTGAATGGATCTGTGTCCCACTAGTGGAAATAAAGTGACTTAAGTAACAGCTGGAGTCATATCTATTTCACCTCAATCGTAGGAGGGTGATGGAGATTGGACCATGGTCCTGTCCCGCAAGATAAAAGCAAGGAATATGAGGAACCGTAGAGTAAGCACATCTTTGCCAAGAGCCAGAGGACTGATAACGTGCAGTACAGTTAGGAAGAACCCTGAGCTCGCTCCTCTTGCGATATATCCCGAGCGGACGGGTCCCCAGTTGGCGTTGCATGATTTTCCAGCTCTGGTCGCCCCAAGGACTAAGTGGACAAAAGAGCAGAAAGGTAAAACACTGATGACAAACTCACCAACGCCCGTGTCCGCCCAGGGAAATTTGCTGATGGCTGTGTCGTCCAGATCAATCACCAGTAAGGGAAGCAGATAGAAGTCAAATGAGACTCCAATCTTTCCCCTCTTTACAAGCCCTATCACATCAACATACTCTCATTCTATCCCAACGACAGCTTCGACGAACAGTAAAGAAGCCGCGATGCATATGGCCGAAACGAGTCGAGAAAACCTGCCAACAACTGAAGATCGTGTTAACCAGATGAACGAGGTGCAAATAGCGTTAATGGATGAATGCCGAAACCTCAGAGAAGCTTTAGCGACTCTGGCACATAATGTAGCCCAAATAGCAGCTCCACCAATGATGGGGGCAATGAATGGGTAAGAAAACCAGCCTCAAGGCCGTCGTCCACAAGGGGTTGGATCACGGGAGTCTGTTCCAGCAACAAGAACCATAACGCAAGATGACATAAGACAGGTTGTCGAAGAAACTGTGAGATTAGAAGGGGAACGGGAAAATACTGGCCGTTTCAGATACCGAACACCATATCCGAGAGAGGTAGAGGATGTCCCTTTTCTGGCCAATTTCAAGCATCCAGATTTTCAAAAGTTTAATGGGGAGGGATCGTTGGAAGAACATCTAATGCACTTCATTACCAGTATGGGGAATTTTTCTACAGTACCGCAGTATTTCCTGAGATTGTTCAGGTCGTCGCTAACACATAAAGCATTCTGATGGTATTCCAGCCTGACTTCTGGATCAATGCAGACTTGGGAACAAATGCAAGTTGCTTCTATGTCAAATTTCTTCTTGTCAGAACGTGATGTCAGCATTACGGAGTTAGCCTCTATACGACAACGTAGGGAGAGCCAGTGGAAAAGTTCATAGACAGATGAAAAATATTGGGAGCTTCATGTAGACAGTTGCCAGAAGAAACGAAACAGGTGAAAATGTGTTTGAATTCTATGAAAACAGGAATCACGTTCGGACTCACCAGCGCTGATATCTGAACATTTCGTGACCTGGCCACCAAAGCTCATGCGTTGGAATTAATGACTCGTAAGATGCCAGCTTTTCATCACAAGACTGTTAGGAGGGCATCCGACAGGACTACTGTGAATACCGTTGATCGCGATAAGAAAAGTAAAGATACAAATGGCTCAAAAGACAGGAGGCTGGAACAAAAGGAAGGATGAAGCCAGTCAAGATATAAATACAATAGAAAAAGGCTCAGGATGCTCGACTCTCATGAAGGATTCGACTTTGAAAAGGAAGATGTGGTTCCCATGATGAAGCACCTGCTAAAAGCTGGCACCATAGAATTGCCAGAACCCAAGTGCCCGAAAGATGTGACAAAGACCAGGGAAAGAGATTTCTTCCGTTATCATCATTTAGTGGGACACCCGACGGAGAATTACTATACGTTGAAATGTATTATACAACAAATGATAGAAAAGGGTGAGATAGTAACTGGTGAAGAGAAAGGAAAGAACACGAGAGCGACGGTAAACATGTTTACGGTCCAAGAAAAGGCTCGAGAGATAGAGGGGAAAGAAAGTCAAAAATTGGTAAAGAATATAGCAATGATTACATTGCGATCGGGAAAGGAGATGGTAAGTCCCGTGAAGAAGAAAATGGGGATTGTAAAGAAAGAAATCATTGGTGAACAGAATAATGATGATGGAAAAGAAAACAGGAGAGAAACGGTGAAAGTGGCTTACAATGTAGTTAGCCATCTGAAAGGTATACCAGCGCGTTTAAGTATCTATGATGCACTCAAGTTATCGGAAGATTTTCGACGGAGTTTAATACATGCATTGTCTGATCACAATGTCAGGGAAACTTTGTTGACAGAAATGAAGCAAGAAAGACACAATGAACAAGCAGATTGTCTACCAGTCATCTCATTCTCTGATGATGATTTGATTAGCGAGACGGAACATAATAGACCCCTAATGATAGAAGGTCATGTCTGCAGGAAGAGGGTAAAATGGATTATGATAGATAATGGGTCTGCAGTAAACCTTTTACCACTTTTAATGGTAAATAAATTGGGCTACCGCCGTTCTAATCTATGCCCCAGTGGAATGATGATACATGGTTTCAATCAGGATGGGCAACGCGCGCTTGGTAAAATTACAGTGACACTAGAAGTACGAGAATTAATTACTAATGTCGTATGTCATGTTATAAACGTCGTAACGACAAACAATCTTCTCCTGGGAAGGCCATGGATACATCAATACATTATCATACCCTCTACTTTGCACCAATGTTCAAATATTACAAGGATGGAGTACAGTGTAAGGTGATGGTTGATGCAAAACCATATACGGAAGCTGAGTCTTTATTTGCAGATGCCAGTTATTATAAAGGGTTCTCTGAAGAGGTAGGAAATAGTAATGAAAACAAAGTCTCAAGAGACATTCTAGAAAATAAGGCTCAAGAAGAAAGGGCAGAATCTTCTAGGACTGCAGAAGCAAGGAAAAAGTTCTATTTTATACCCAAGCGTCTAAGACAACTCTGGCAGTTGCCATTAACATCATTATCGCCAGAGAAGTTAAAAATTTTGCAGTCTAATTATACGATGCCACTACCCAATGTTGAAAGGCATAGGCCATTTTTAACTGCTCCAGGAAGATTTCATGTCAAGGCTAGTACTAAACACCCCGAGCCGATAGAGTTTCAAACTGCAGTAAAAATGAAGGCGAGAAAAGAAGTCACGAGCAATGTATACCACGGTAAACTAACGTCGTAAAATCTGGAAAAATACAGTTCAGTGAGCAAACAGATCATGAAAAACATGGGTTTTGATTGTGATAAACCCACGGGACTGAATCACGGGAAGGGAATTCAAATCCCTCTTGGGGTTGATTAGGAAAAATGAAGAAAATTTCAAGGATTAGGAGCAGAGTCGTCAGTAAATATGATTACAGTCGCACTAGCATCAGAAGAAGATCCTGAGATGGTCAAGTATCCTGAAACAGCTCCGAAGCAGATGGAAGACGGGGGGCAGCCAACGATAGACAGCCTGCGGGAAATAAACTTGGGTACATAAGAAGAACCCCGAAATACATTTATCAGTAGCGGTCTCTTTGAGCAAGAATCTGAAAAATATTTCCAACTGCTCAAAGAAAATAAAGACATCTTCGCTTGGACGTATGCAGAAATGTTAAGTTTGGAACCCTCTGTAGCAATGCACTCATTAAATATCTCCAAGGAGAAAAAGCCAATTAAATAGGCACAAAGGGGGTTTCATCCAGACTTAATTCCATTAATCGAAGAAGAGGTCAGCAAGCTGATCAAAGTCGGGTTCATCCGAGAAGTCAAGTATTCTAAGTGGATATCAAACATTGTCCCTGTGAAAAAGAAAAATGGACAAATCAGAGTGTGCATTGACTTCAGGGACCTGAATGAGGCCTGTCCGAAGGATGATTTTCCTCTTCCAACAACAGAGTTGCTGATTGATAGTAGAACTCAATATGCTGTTATGTTTTTCATGGATGGTCATGCCGTTCGATCTCAAAAATGCTAGGGCAATGTATCAAAGAGCGATGCAAAATATATTCCAAGACATGATGCATAAACATGTTGAATGTTACGTCGATGACTTAGTAATCAGATTAGGAGATTATCAGGAGCATCGCAAACATTTGGCATCAGTTTTCTGTCGATTACGAAAGAAGCAGTTGAAAATGAATCCAATTAAATGTGTGTTTGGGGTGTCCTTGGGTAAATTCCTTGGTTTCGTTGTACGACACAGGGGTATCGAAATTGATCCAGAGAAAGTCAAAGCTATTCAAAATATGCCGCCACCGACAACCTTAAAGGAATTGAAAAGTTTGCAAGAAAAACTGGCATACATTCATTGTTTTATTTCAAACCTGGCAGGAAGATGCCAACCATTCTCATATTTAATGAAGAAAGATGTAGAGTTTGTGTGGGATCAAGCTTATCAGAACGCATTCGACTCAATAAAGAGATTATTGAAGAAACTTCCGGTATTAACAGCCCCGATAAAAGGAAAGCCACTTATTTTATACATATCAGCAGCTGAGAATTCCTTAAGTGCTTTGTTGGCTTAAGTGAATGAAGCTGGGAAAGAGGCCGCTCTTTATTACTTAAGTCGAATATTGATGGGAGCCAGATGTAATTATTCTCCAATCGATAAAGAGTGTCTAACGTTAATATTCGTAGTCCAAAAGTTGAGGCATGATTGTCTCTCTCATGAAATAACTCTGATCTCAAGAGCAGATCCGATCAAGTTTTTAATGACAAGGCCAATGTTATCTGGGAGATTGGCCAAATGGATGCTGTTGCTTTCAGAATACACTATTACTTATAAACCGGCCAAAGCAGTAAAGGGACAGGCGGTGGCAGACTTCCTCACGGCACATCCCGTGGCAGATTGTGAAGCCATCACTGACGACTTTCCAGATGAGCATGTTATACTGGTTGAATCACAGAGCCCATGGAAGATTATTTAGACGGCACAGCACGGGCATCAGGAGTAGGGGCACAGGTGATATTCATTACTCCTCAAGATGACTTGTTACCATACTCTTTCACAATAGGCACCGCATGCACAAACAATGAGGCTGAATACAAGGCCCTCATTATTGGGATGGAAATAGCTCAACAGATGAAAATAAGAATGCTGTATATTTTTAGGGATTTTAAATTGATTATAAATTAATTGACAACTGAGTTCGAGGTAAGAAAGTAAGAACTCTTGCCCTATTATCAAAAGTCACAGCAATTGTTAGAACGGTTCTGCCATGTAGAGATCAAGCATATACCACAGTCTGAAAATGCAAAAGTGGATGCTTTGGCCAGCCTAGAAGCCACCCTGTCCTACCCTAACAAGAGTCCTCTTCAAGTAAATATAGAAGAAAGAAGGTTCTTGCCATCTTCGGAGATTATCGACGAAGTAATTGAAACGCTTCCTGTATCATCCTTAGAAATAACGACAGATGATTGGCGTCAACCTTTTGTCGATTACCTCAGATATGATATCCTGCCAGAGGATCAAGTAAAGAAGCAGCAAATCAAGCAGTGGTCAGTCAGATTCATCATGTGCGGTGAAATGTTATATAAAAAATCTTACAATGGAATGTTTCTACATTGTTTAGATGAGCAAGAAGCAAGATAAGTATTGTGGAAAGAACACTCTGGTGAATGTGGGGCACATCAAGCGGGTCAAAACTTATTCCACATAATACATCAAATGGGTTGTTATTGGCCCACCATGTTAAAAGATGCTATAGATTATGCAAAGCAATGCCATGAATGCCAGATTCATGGAGATGTTATACATGTCCCTCCGGAAGATTTGCACCGGTCTGTTGCCTCTTGGCCCTTCTCTTCTTGGAGACTTGACGTAATTGGTCCTATAAACCCACCTTCATCCAGAGGAAAACAATATATTCTGGCAGAAATAGATTATTTCTCCAAATGGACTAATGCAGTCACTTTACGCAATGTTAAAGAGAAGGATGTGGTCAATTTCATCTGGCATGCCATAATATACCATCACGGTATTCCAAAGAAAATTGTTACTGATAATGGTACTCCTTTCAAAAATAGAGGCATGGAAAGGCTGTGTCAGAAATTCAGCATTCTTCATTCATTTTTAACACCTTACTATCCCCCAGCCAATGGGTTTGCGGAGGCATTTAATAAGACGATCATCAAAATGCTAAAGAAGATGGTGACAGGCAATAAATGTGATTGGGATGAAAAGTTGTAAGAAGTATTATGGGCATACAGAACTACTCAGCGCACGATAATGGGGGCAACGCCGTATTCATAAATCTATGGTGTAGAGCCAGTTATCCCAATTGAAATGCAAGTGGCATTTCTCAGAGTGGCAGTACATCAGTCCATAACAGATGATGAAAATGCAAGAATAAGGATGAAAGTGTAAGACCCGTATCCTAATCCGTACTGTTCCGTTGTTTCCCGCGATCCTTCTCGTCAAATTTCGGCAATCCGTGACCTGTAGTTGACGTTGCGCACGACCGTAAGTCGTATCCTATTTATTTAAGTTGGCTTAATCTAAGACTTGTATCATTGCGACCGCACCGTCGCTGCGGTTCCAACGCCGCAACTCACGCACCGATCCGATACCCAGATGATGAGATTCGGACCCACGTTCAGTTCGAGGAAAAATACCGCGCGTTGCAAATCCTAAGAGAATCTCTACAAAGTGTCAAATCAATCCCATCAATCAATCACCCATCAATCACTTTATGTTAAGTACAAGCACCCATGCTTCCTTTCTCCACAAGTCAAGCAACCACCCAAGTCAACTAACACATCACCTCACCCATCACTCACATCCATCAACCATCACCCCTTCACATCACTCCATCTCTCATTACATCACACCTCTCTCTCTCACTTCTCATCACAATTCCAAGCAAGCAAGAGCCTCCCACGTCCAAGGCTCCCCATGAGAGAAATGTGCATTTTGGTGGCCCACTTCCCATCTCCAAATCCCATCATCCTAGCCATCCATTTCCCATCTCCACCATCAAAGTGAAGCTCTAGGAGACCGGCATCCCGACGGACCAAGAAGATCAAGTGGTGGGTGCTTTGATAGATTAGTTTACTTGTTTTTACGATGGGCTAAGTGAGGCCCACCGATCAATGGTGTGGATCTCACTTGGGACCCTAAGATGTGGCCAATGGCTCATCTTGATCATCAAGATCATTCCATGATGGGGCCATTCTCCATGGACCCCATCATGATGTTTACTTTCCTTGTATTAAAGAGGTCATCTAGACCGTCCATTTCTAGTGGAGTGAGATCTCCACCGTTGATCTTTTATTTGGATGGTCCCATATGCAATGGGACCCATTGATGTATGATTGGATGGTTGAAACGGAGGACCCATAGTGTCGGGGTCCCTCCATCACGCGTGTCCCACTTCTTTACTCTCTCTCTCTCTCTTTTTATTTATTTATTTTCTTGGATGTTGATGAGGCCATGTGGCCCACTTGAATAAGCCTCACCATGAAATACGTATTTTTTTTCCAAACCGTCCATGGGTGGGGCCCATCTTAAATGTACATCCATTTGGGGTGGCCCACCTAATCAGGGCCCACCTTGAATGCATTTGATAAAGCCCAAAACAAAAAAAAAAAGAAGAAAAAAATGTCCAGGCGCTGGATGTCACTGGAAGAAAATAAAAAAAAATATATATAAAATGAGGGCCATTGGGGTGGGCCACTTGTACAGGACCCACCTTGATGTATGTTTCTAATCCAAGCCTTCCATCCTCTCCCCTGACTCATTTTAGGCGTTGAGCCGAAAAATGAGATTGATCAAAGTACCTGGTGGGCTATAGTGTTGAAAACAATATCAGTACCGTTGAAACCTACCCAGATTTTTATTACACACTGGAAAATGTCCGTTATTGGTCTTGATAGATTTGTTTCGGGCTTGGGAACACAATGGATGGAGTGGATGCATTTGAAGCGGGCCCCTCGTACCAAAAACCTCACAAAAACAGGTTTTTTTTTTTTTTTTTTAAAAAAGGGCAAGCAGCAGAGGCTGCTGCCTCTGGACGTCAAGACGCCTGCGCGTCCTACTCTCTTCAGCGGGCGAGCGGATGAGGCAGACCCACGGCCCCTACCGTGGGCCCCACCTTGATGTTTATATGTCATCCAATCCATCCAGATGGTGGGCCTATACCTGAAGAAGGCTCCACCCAAAAATCACGTCCATTCAAGGCTCAAGTGGCCCACATCATAGGAAACAGTATTGATTGAGTGCCTACCATTGAAACTTTTTGGTGGCCACAGAAGTTTGGATCACGATGATATTTGTTTTTCCATTCATCCAGGCCTTTGTGACCTTACCAACAGGTTAGATGGTTAGTAAACAATATGGTGGGCCCCATGTGGGACCCACTGATGCATGTATTAGACCCACACCATCCCTAGGTGGGACGGCTGGTGTACTTCACTCCAGCAGCCTGCTGGAGTGGCGTCACTAAGCTCTGTGCCCCCCCCCCCTTTTGTATCATCCACACCGTCCATTTATGGACCCCACCATGATGCATGTTCTGCATCCAAACCGTCCACCTATTTTTAAAGCTCATTTCATGGCATGAGCTAAAGAATGAGTAAGATCCTCAGCTCATGTGGACCCCCCCACCATGATGCATGTGTTGCATCTAAACCGTCCATTTATTTTTATAAATTTACTTATATGGCTTGAGCTAAAAATGAGCAAGATCTATGGTTCAAATGGGCCCACCATGGCATGTGTATAGGGCCCTTTATTGATTTAACTTTGGCCATTCATTGAGGCCTACCTTGGTATATATCTAAGGCCCAAATGATCAGGCCCATTTGACGTATGCAATGCCCATGGGATCCGACCCATTTATTCTATATAAGGACCACAGGATTCAAGCCCATTTGATACATATTAAAGCCCATAGGATCAAGCCCATTTGATGTGCACAGGACGCAAATGGAGTGGCCCATTTGATATATTTAAAGCTCTTGTGTGTAGGCCCATCTGATATATTTAAGGCCCAAGTTGTGAGGCCCACTTTGATGTGTTTCATGGCCCATGGGTCATGGACCATTGCAATGTACATAAGGCTCATTGGTGAAGCCCATTAATGCAGCCATTTGATGAATGTAAGGCTCATGTAATTCAGCCCATTTAATGTATCTATGGCCCATGGATCAAGGCCCAACGGAATGACCTTACGGTCCATTGTAATGTGTGATTTCTCATGGTTCATGTAATGACATTTATGGCGGGTCGTGCCTAAGGAATAATGTTGGTTTGACGTCCACATTGTATGTACAATGTTGGTTAAATGTCTGCATTGTAACGCTCCTTAGGGCCCATTAATAGACTCATACTCGTTACTATTCATCGCCTTATTACTTACTTAGTATAATCCCATGACTCATGCCCATGCGCATCATATGTATGCTTGATTTGAGTAGCGACTGATCATAGCATGTGCCATTGGACAGACCACTTATGGGACCCGTTATGAGACAGAGTGCCCCACATGATTGGGCAGTACGCGCTGGATTGCTGCATGATTTGATGGTGTGATTCATGCATCTCGCATACGTGTGACTTGATTACTGCACGCTCTAGCGACATCAGGGCCGTGGCTCCACAGGTACATCGTGGATGGCCATATTGGATACCGAAAATACTTATTCTAGCACTGTGGGCACTTAGGATGTCCTTGGGTGAAAGTCCCAGAACCTTTTTGGTACCAGGAGATGCTCCAATGTCTAGACCGAGTGGATACATGAGCGCCCGAGTGCCGAATACCAGTAGGCCGCGTCTCCCACTGTGTCGTGGTCGGTTGGAAGGGGGTGTGGCCTTATCCGCCTGAGTGAGGGGGCTATAAGCTAGGCTGAGTTTGACTAGATCGTAAATGAGTCCGCTATCGACGAGCCGGGTAGGTATTGGCATACTACTGGTCAGGCAGGTAGCGAGGTCTTTTCTGCTTGCTTGACTATACAGCTAGGGAGGTGGCAGTCACTGCAAAGTGTATTAGACCCCGGTGATATCTAGAGAGGAACTGTACTGATATGTGTACATGATGAGTACCGACTTGCTTGGGTTGCATTTCGTATATGACATTTGGCTATGTAGGCCTTGCATTGCATCGGTGTGGCTGATGGCATTCATATCTCGCATTATGCCTTGCATTACATAGTCTTGGTATATTCATGGACTTACCGCATACTTCCGCATTACCTGATCTTGTACACTCGGCGTTTGCCCTCTGCACATACTTACACCACCCTCTAAGCTTTTGTAATCTTATGCACGACCGTTGCGTGTAGGTAGCGTTGGATAGCAACAGCGCTGAGGTAGGAGTGCATATCAGGACCTTTTGGAGCTTTTTGATCACCTTGTATTTCCCTTTTTGCATTGTACTTAAAGATTTTGATATAGTGGATATGTGGTGTTGTTGTTTTGTGACTTGGTTATGCTTGTGGTTAGGCTCCATTATATAAAAAAAAATTCATTCTGAAAATCCTCCTTGTAGGATCCCAGGATCGGAATCTGGTATTTGATTGTCAGGAGCCGAGAATGGGGCACTACGGAGGCTGTCGGCACCGGATTCGGCAATCGGAATTCATGTGATCCGATTTTCAGGTTTGGGGCATGACAGAAAGAGTTAGATCTACTTGATGAGGTACGTTTAGCTGCCCAACAGCGATTGTAATCATATCAGGCCAAGATATCGGCTGCCTTTGATAAATAATTTAAACACCGCTCTTTCAAAAAAGAGGATATGGTGCTAATGTTGAAAAGACCTATAGTGGTCACTCACCGAACAGGGGGCAAGTTCAAGCCCAAATGGGGCTAGCTGTATGTCATAAATGAAGTTTATTCCAATGGAGCATACAGAATCACCAAGGAAGATGGGCAAAGTATCAGTATACCAGTCAACACCCACTTCATCAAGAGATACTACCCCTAAAAGAAGCTACAGATTTTGATCCCGAATATTATCAGTGTAATGATTCTATATCAAAAGGGGACAAGACGGAATGAGGTCATGTCCATATGTCAAAAGAATCTATAAAGAAGAAATTCACGAGCATATCGACTACGTTAACAAGTATTTTGAATGAAAGCGATCATCGTCATCACCAAATGAGCCTTGCAAATGGCAAAGTTTGGCAAAATTAATATCATCATGAAAATCCTCTTGAAGATATTATCAGAAGGAACGACGTATCAATCTCAGTCAGACACGCTTATCAGTCAGACACGTTTATCATTGTGGTGATAACGATGATCACAATTATTATTGCCTAACAAGGCATGATAAGGCAGTCTAGCCGGCCAAGCCCTTAGCCAAAATCCTAAAAGGGTCAAAATCCTAAAAGAGTCAATCCTAAAAAAGAGGGAGCCAAATCCTAAAGAGAGAAAAAAAAGGAGATAAAGCTGTGAAAAGGGGCTAAAAGCTTTAAAAAGGATCAACCTCTAAAAGGAACGAACTCTGAAAAGATCAGATTCTAAAGGATCAAGCTGTAAAAGGGCCAGCTACTCATACGTCTTACCATTTTCGCCATCAGGGCAGCGGCGAGGAGCCAGTGGCCCTAAAAAGCCTATGAAGGCCATCGTATGTACCCGTGCGGGCAATCGACGAAGCCAGTAATTAAAATCCTAAGGGCCAAAAGTCCTCAAATGGCCAGTCAGCAAAACCCCCATGCCGTCTGTATAGCTTTTCGGCAGAGTCACGGGGAATGAAAGACAATGCCCTCTCGTGAATGGGCCCGACCTTACAGATGAAGAAATGAGGGCTGCAGTGCGAGCTTTAGATAGGCTAACCATGCATAAGACCCCCTAGATTTGTGGTTTGATTTCGGTACTAACTCATGAGGAAGGGCTTAAACCTACTCATCGATGGACTGGCAACCATGGATTTGGTACCCCAAAGGTAGCCTTGCGAGCTTTGTGAACTCTAGAGAGTTACCGTGGCCAACCCTGTGCGTAAAACCAACCGAGTTCACCGCCCTGATAGCTTCACTGGGCCCCTCTAATAGATCGCGGTTTGTGAACTCATTAGGTAGTGAGAAGTCCAGTGAACTCCTAAGAGTTACAAAGACTATCACATAAGACCAGCTCCACTACTCAAGAGCTTAAACTGTGTGTGCTCCACTACTCAAGAGCTTAAACTATGTGTGTGCTCCACTACTCATGAGCGTAAATTGTGTGTGACTGACTAAATTAAAATCTAGCACCGCCAACTTAAATACCCACATTGGAAATCCCGCACTAATATGGCCTAAAAGGTTAAAAATCTGCTATCATAAATATGATTGCAACAATATGCGATATGATAATATGTATAGATAAATATGATTGTGATAATATGAGATATGACAATGCTTAAGCAAAAAAGGGAATGTCTCAAAATGCTGTCATAAATACATCTATCAAAAGTTAAAATAAGTTATTTGTTCAAGAACCTATGAACAAAAATTACATGCTTAAAGTTCCTTTACAATTCCTACTGCCTCCATATATCTTTGCAAATCTTCTTTTAATTGTGCTTGAGCCGCATCATGCTTCGATTTTTCTTCAAGAATGATCTTTACCTGATCAGGAATGCCGGCTAGCTTGCCCTCCAAAGATGTGATTACTTCTCTACTTTGGAGCAACGCAAATTTTTTATATATTAACAGATTGAATGTTAACTCGCATCCTTTCCTCAACATCTTGGATGGATGATTCCTTCTTATAATTTTTCATCTCCAGCTGAGAGATTTCTTCTTTCAGAGCAGTAATGCGATCTTGAATAGTCGCTCTTTCATCAGTATAAACCTTTAATTGATCTTGAAGAATTGAGTATTCTTGTTCGAACTTAGAAATGAAGGAAGCAATCAAAGAGGCTTGTTCTCGAGACGTGGCCAGTTGTTGCCCGTATTCTAAAATTTCTGGCTCAATTGTAACATTTTCTGCCAATGCCAAAGAAATTACTGAATCACGGAATCTGAGAAGAGAGTCTCTCAAAGAAGATATGTTGATTCTAGCCATCCTTGCAGAACTCTTCAAAATTTCAATAGCAAGATCCAAGTCCGACCATTGTTCAGGGTCTTTGAAGATACGGATTATTGCTGACAGAGAATTCCTCATTAAGAGCATCTTGTGAGTGGGGATTTTTGCAAAGGATGAAAGCTCAGATGTAGTGGCTACTGAGTCAGAACTGACTGTTCCACTGCAAGGAGGGGTTCCTATAATACAAAGGAAGAAAACATGAAGAGACATCAATAGAAAGTTATATACGGTTTCGAATAAAATAGCTAATATATATACATCTGCATGTAGCTGTCGTCGAGACACGATTAGCAGAAAGAGAGACTCCTTGAATCATAGAAGGACTAGTCTTCACTATATCTGCAAGGGAGGGTGCCCTGGCCTCCGTACTTGAGTCCCTGGTGGTCGGAGTCGGCAAGTCCATGGTTTTAGCTGGAAATATGATCTCACGAGCAACTGTTTTAGGTGCCGCTAATGAACCTAAAGGGATTCTTGGTGAAATTGCTGATGCGGTCGCAGGAGGATTTGAAGGGGAAATCTCACCTATCTCAATATTAACGACATGAGCACCTAAAAAAAAGGGAGATAACAATTCTAAATAAATGATCGTTATTGAATAAGCAAATAAATATATGAAAGTTAAATTTCCTTTACCTGGTGAGTATCCATATTTACCATAATCTAAAGGTTCCTCTTCCTCTTCTACGACTATAGGAGACTTAGTAGGAATTCTAGCGCTAAGAAGAGCTTCAAAGGTTGCAGGATGTTCTGTTTCAATGCCTTCTACAACTGCTTCCTCTTCTCTGTCAATATCAACTTCTCCTTCCTCAAAATCATCATCCTTGTCTTCGTTGCTTTCGCCGTCTTCATCATCTTCATGCTGTGAAGAGGCAGTATTCTCTAATGACGAGGCTGAGCTTTCATTCTCCAAAATTTCTACGTCGATTTTTTCAATAGCAATTTACTTTCCTTTAGAGGAAGCAGCCCGACTACTCTCTGATACGGGTTCTTTGATTAGAGGAGAGACAGGCATTTGTCTCGTTCCTTCTAGAGGAACGTGTGGTGATGCTTACGAACGCGCTCTTGATCTAGTCATTGGAGAGGATGAGCTAGGAGGGCTGGTGGATTGTGGAGGAAGCATTGGAGCATCATGAGTTGGTTCTTCTTGAATCGTCGTAGTCTCTACCGAAATTGGAGAAGGTGCACCTGTCACATCATCCGTAGCCCGACACGTAGAGTGACGAGGGGCTTGCTCAAATTCCCTCACGGCCCCATGAGCAAACTAGCCGTCCAAAGTATTAATGGGTTTTATCTCACGTATGGGTTCTTCTAGCAGTATTTTTCTACAAATTTCTCCGCTATGTGACGCGTGACTCTTCTCTGGAATAAAGCCAATTTCGCTCTCTAGTTTGCTGCCTTTCAACCTAGGTGGATGAAGAAAGATGGAAGAATCCACGGGCAAAAATTTGGTGACCAAATATGATTAGTGGTCCCACCACCACATCCAACTGTATGAGGTGCGAACTACACGCTCACAACCAAGAACTATGAAAGAAGAATCAACACATCTGTTCAGAAGCTGCTTCCATATCATGGCCCTGTTGAGAGGACCCGTGCCGTAACAACGCATCCTTCTGGTGACCAGTCCGCAATCTTTTGGTATGGTTTGATCGTAACTGAACTGACGAGCGAAGCAACTGGGGTAATAAGGCTCTCGCCAAAATTCTGTCCCTTCTCAGAGTGGTAAACTGCAAGAACGAAGAGAAAGAAAGAAAGCCCTTTCTGCTGTGGTGAGTGTTCCTTGGTCCACCATATCTGTGTCCTCGGTGTAGCGGTGGAGACGGAACTGAAAGAAGTCTATTTGGTTAGTGTCCCAGATCTTATTGATGACCCAGTCATACGCCCTCTTGGCCATGGCCCTTTGTTGGAAGAGCCAGAGAGGAAGATGTTCAGGATGAACATATCCTTTCTCAGTCACTTCGAAGGTCCAGGGGAAGTAGACTCATAGCCAGCCTATGATGTAATGCCAAGAGGTATAGGCTGATGAAGTTCTAAGAGTAGGATCCTTGATGTGAGTGGCTATCTCCTCGAGGGCTCTGTAAATGGAGCATAACACTGGAGGAGCGAGGGAATATCTATGGCCTTCTGCCAAGGCACCAGCTACTACAAAGACCGTAGGGTGAACAACATCTGCCCATTTGGAACTAGGAAGTACAACGAGGCTCAGCCAATAGGCCAAGAAATCTGCAAGTTCCCCGAATGAACTATAGTCTGCTCTTTCCTTCATTACATTTCGGAGCCGTGTTAACTCCTTAGAGCGACAATCATGAAATCTACAAGAGAAAGGAAAATATGAATATGTCAAAATTTCTAAAAAGGG
This sequence comes from Magnolia kwangsiensis, assembly GCA_037074715.1. NCBI lineage: Eukaryota > Viridiplantae > Streptophyta > Magnoliopsida > Magnoliales > Magnoliaceae > Magnolia > Magnolia kwangsiensis. Next base: position 81,787,330 of record CM073578.1, read on the forward strand.
AGAAAAGAGAAAAGAGTTGGGTCGTGGGTTCATAAATACCTGAGGGTTCTGGAGAAGTGTGCAAGCCATTGCAGAGGGGAAAGCTTATGAATATTGAAAAATTTCCCCATCTCCTTGAAAAGCTCGATAGTGGTTTCAAAAATGGAAGGCCTGTGATCAAGAGAAGACAACAAGGCTAGCTCCCTGTTGGAGGGGACGAATTCATCATAAAATTTTCCCATCATGGGAAGACCAGCGATACGATGAAGATCCCAGAGTGTTATATTCATTTTACCATATGGAAGGTGGAAAGAGTTGGTAGTGGGTGACCAGTATTCGATGAAACCTTTCAACACAGTGGGTTCTTTATAAAAGTGCTTGGATGTGACTTCTATAGCATCGTAAAGGCTGATTTTGGCAAGCGTGCTCGCATGCTTCAGCAAGATAGTTTCTGCCCAGTCAGAATAATAATGTCGAGCAATTAATAGACCCCTGGTGAGGAAGTCTTCCGGTCCCCAAAGTTGAGCACTATCTCGGAAGCGTTGATGGATGGTCTCATAAAAATGATAAGGAAAAAGGTCATGAGGACTATGAAAAGGCACAAGGAAGATCATGGGATGGAATTTTTCAATCTTTTGTCATGGCTTTTTCGTCCGTATTATCCCTTCAAGAATGCATGGTTCTCTTGTTGCCCATGACTCAGTATACATCAGTCTTTCACCAAGAACATGGTCCTTTGGTTCGCAGTCGAGCATGGACTGGTGACGATAGACATTGATGGGAATTATTGTCATGCCTTGTGAGTGGAGGTTATTGAACTTCATGATGCCCTCAATAACTCACACCAAGTCCCACAAGTTTTGGAGCCTCTTCTTTTTATGTTCAGCAATTTTTCCTTCGAATTCTTTCACCTTATTTCGGTGAGTCTTCTTCGAATAAGAAACAGGAGGAGTGTCTTCCCGAAGAGGTGGTCTTTGACTGTCTGTGCGGATGTGAGCAGTAGTTTTCAATCATTCATCTCAATCATATTCTCTACCGTGCCTAGGGTGACATTTAAGGCTTCCCAGCGCTATTGCTCAGTGAATGGGAGATGGTAGAGATTCAATGTGGTCAATAAAGTCAAAAGTAGGAAGTACAGGCTCTTTAAAGTATGAAGGAGTACTGGTGGTAGTTTTTGTTCACTTGGCAGGAGGTTGACCAGAAGAAGGGGAAGGGAGAAAAGAAGATGGATCGGGCAAGTTAGGATGAGAAGGTTGTTCAGTAGGTGGATCTACAGGACGAAAGGTTCGCTTAATACGAGCCATGATGAAATATGATGTTCAAGGTTTGAAGGAAATTAAGGAAGAGGTGCAAAGGAAAGGTGAAAGAGGGAAGAAAACGACTGCTAAGTGTTTGAAAAGAGTTCAAGTGCAAAAAGGAAGAAATGGCTAAGTAGCGGTAGTAAGGATACTTTGCACGGGACCGCGCAAAGTATATCATTTGTGCGGAGCGAAATGGACTTGGAGAAATTCAGTGCGAACAATGGAGCTTGTGCGAGGTAGAAATGCGGGGACAAAGTTTTGCCAGTGCACAAGTGATCTGAGAAAATGACAAGTTGTTGGGCTATTTATAGGGTTTGCGGATGAGTACGGTACGCAGGTCGCCGTAAAGAATGGAATTTCATTGATCCTTTCCTTTGATTTTGAGTAAAATAAAGAACTGATCAAGGGGGCATCTGTCGAGGAATAAAAATAAGAGAAGAATGGAAATAAATGCAGATCAAAAGACTGAGAAGGGGAGTTGGAAGAAAAGGAGGATCAAATGGCTTATAAACACTTTACGTAGGACCGTACAAAGGGTATACTTTGCGCAGGATTGCACAAACGATGTCCTTTGCACGGTTCTCCGCAATCGATATCACGTTGCGTTGATAAGTATAAATAGTTTGGTTTTTATGTCCCACATCCCTAAGGACCGAGTTCCGCACGTGTGAATGTCTATAAATACCCCTTTCCTTCCTTCATTAAAGGATGATCGAAGATTTTGGAGAGCAAGCGGAGTAAGAAGAGAGAATTAAAGGTGAGAGTGACAGCCCAAGGGCTTTGCGCAGGTCCGCGCAAACCATGTCCTTTACGTGGAGCCACACAAACAGGCTGTTCTGCAGCCTATAAAGTTGAAGGGTCGTTATGCTACCGAAATGGTGGAGATCTCCAAGTTCTTCTGTTCAAGTGGAAAAGGAGATAACCCGTTGAAGTGCACATTCCTCCTAAGTCTTAGGAGATGATCGAAATAGCGTCGGAATGCTGTTGAAATTCTTATCTCTTTGAAGATTGATTGGTCTAATCGGAAATTCCTCTTAAGTCCTTGGAGATGATTGAAATTCATGCTGAAATGCTGTCAAATTTACTATTTGAATTTAATGATGTAATGTTATTAATTCGTACATATTCGAATGAATGTATCTTAGAATCAAGGGATATTAGAGGATGTAAATGAACCCAGAATTAATAAAAATGTGATGATCGTCTTTACACTTTTTCTCTGTTAAGTCTAAATAAGAAAATCCCCTGAATCGAAACGCATTTGTTTTCTTGTTAAAACAAGGTTTAGGTTTAGGAACTCGAGTTCGGGATAGGGTTTAGGTTTGGGTTTTCAAATTTAGGTTTAAGTTTATATTGAAATAGCGGTGAAGACCGCTTAAGTTGAAGTAGGAATATGTCAATATGTCCTAGAGGGGGGTGAATAGGATTTTTTAAAGATTTATAAGTTATTTTTCAATCCTATCACACTAATCCTATCACAGAGTACAAATTAGGATTACTCAAAAATTAACTCTACTGGCTTCCAAGCCTGATAAAGGATCCAATCACAACTACTTATAAGATAAAAAAATTTATGAATCGGATTGTGATGAATATGACTGTGTGTGCATAAGATGTGATTTCAGATAATCATATATAAATGCATGTAAGATAATCACATAAATGAAAGACAATATCAATCTCAAACATAGTCATTTTATAGTGGTTCGACTACTTGTCTACTTCACTCCCGGCTTCCACACTCAACCCTTGAGTGACCGGATTTCACTAAGGAGGTTTCCCATGGTTCACCTCAAACCTAAGGTTTTAAATCAGGTTCACCTTTAACCTTTACAAAGGTTTCTACTCAGTTCACCTCAAACCCTGGAGTTTTGCTAGCGTACTCCTAACCATATGTTTATGCTCTCCACAGAGCAAGAGTCCACACAATGCACCCGGAGGTTTCTACTCGGTTCACCTCTAACCCTGGAGTTTTGCTGGGTACTCCTAACCAGATTTTTATGCTCTTCACAAAGCAAGGGTCCACACAATGCATCCCGCACGTACACTCCCGTCGAAGGCCTCCTTCGAGGACTTCAAAGGGTGAGCAACACTTAAAACCCAATCCTATAAAGGAATGATCACAAGTGTCCTCTGGACTCTAGATACTTACAAATAAGTTGATGAGTTCCATTCAGCGCAGTGTTGAAGATCTCCTCCTTGATGTTGAAGAGTCTTCAGCTCCCTTGATCCGTACCCAAAAGATATACCGATACTAGGCTTTAGGTTGGGTCAAGGTTATGATGGAATACCACTCTCTAAAGATTATCCTATAAGGAATATAGAGTGGTTCCAATCATCTATGCATTCAAGGCATCCCAACTTAATGATTTGCCATTAAGATAGTAGCTGGAGGATCCTTGAATGTGGAAGTTCATTCCCCAATCCACTCTATGAGATATCAATGATGAGGGTGGATTGGAGGATGAACTTCCTGAGAGAAAGGGCTTAAGTAAATGATAAGAAGGTTAAAACTCTCAAAAGCACTCTCTTCTTTCTCTACCAGCAACAAAGACTAATCTCTCTATATATAGGCAAAAGGTTCCAACGGATATAAACGGTCATATTTATGACAGAGTTCGATATCATCGAGCAGTCGTCGATATGATCGAGCGTATACTCTCGATTGTATCGGCAGACCTCTCGATGATACAAACTCAATTGTCATTTCTCTTTTGGAAACCTTTCGCCAACTAGTCGATGGGATCGAGACACACATTGATGTTATCAGATTTTGAACTCCGATTCCATCGATAGATGGATCGATCTATCGACAGGTGAAAATAAGAGAGAAGCCTTAAAGAAGTTCAGGTTCTACAGATATGATCGGGGAACAGTCGATGTCATCAGAATTTATACATCAATCATATCGGAGACCTTGTCGATGAGATCGATAAATCGTATAGATTTATCTATAAGCTTGCTGGATGATTTATGTCCGTACTCGATCCAATGGACGAGGTCTCGATATGATCGATATATGAATATCAATTTATCGACTGGCACCCTGATCAACATTAAAAACAACCTGAAATTCATGCTGGTGAAAACATGCGCCCACAATCGATATGATCGACTAACTTCTGATATGATCGATATTTGAGTTCAGATTGAATCGGACAGTCATCGATATATCGACGCTTATGTTAGTTTTCTTTAGAAAAACAGGGGCACCGGAAAACAGTCTGTCGATAGTATCGATACTCTTCCGATAGGATCGATATTCGAATATCGATGATATCGACTCACCAATCGATATATCTATAAATCGTCCAGATGATTGTTTGATTGCTGGATGCTTTTTATCCTCACTCGATTGTATCGATTTGAGATGCTGAGGACATCGACAGAGATGGTCGATCATATCGAAGGGGTAATCGATATAATTGATAGTGTAAGAAAAACTTAAAAGATTTTCCTTTTTGATAAAAAGTTTTCTTACAAAGAAACCCTAAGATGTTCTAGTTCTTTTTAAGGGTTTTAATCACCTGGTGTTTTGGGACATGGGATGTGAGGCTATGATTTACCTATGGCGAGCTTCCACACATCCAGTTGAGGCAGACGCTTGACTTGATATTCCTGTTAGGCGCTGTTGTCTGACTGACTCAACTTACAACGTAATTGACAAACCAGGGCACGTAGTAGGTGCACTTTCATAGGTTAGGGGTTTGAGATTAGGATTAGGTGTTGGTTTAAGTTTAGGGGTTTCAGAATACATTTAGATTTAAGTTTTATGTTTAGGTTTTTTCTTATAAGTTAAGGTTTAGGTTTTAGGTTTAGGTTAAGGTTAGGTTATAGGTTATAAGTTTAGGTTATAGGCTATAGGTTAAGGTTTTTGGTCTTAGGTTTTGGTTATAGGTTATAGGTTAAGGTTTTAGGTCATAGGTTTTGGTTTAGGTTAAGGTTATAGGTTTAGGTTTAGGTTTAATTTAAGGTTTAGGTTTAGGTTATAAGCTATAGCATTCGGGAATTGAGAATTGGTTAAGGTTTAGGTTTAGGAAATCGGGTTCAGGTTCGGGATCGGGTTTAGGTTTAGGTTTTCAAGTTTAGGCTTAAGTTTTGGTTTGGGAGTTGAGATTAGGATTTGGTGTAAGTTTAGGTTTAGGGATTTGAGAATACATTTAGGTTTTAGGTTCAGGTTTGGGTTTTAGGTTTTAGGTTAAGGTTTAGGTTATTTTGGTTAAGGTTAGGTTATAGGTTATAAGTTTATGTTATAGGTTATAGGTTTAGGTTTTAGGTCATAGGTTTTGGTTTAGGTTTAGGTTATAGGTTTAGGTTTTGCTTTAGGTTAGGATTTAGGTTTAGGTTATAAGCTATAGCTTTAGGGAATTGAGATTAGGTTAAGGTTTAGCTTTTAGAAATTGGGTTCGGGATCGGGTTTAGATTTAGATTTTCAAGTTTAGGTTTAGGTTTAGGTTAGGGAGTTGAGATTAGGATTCAGTGTAGGTTTATGTTTAGGGGTTTGAGAATACATTTAGGTTTTAGGTTTAGGTTTTATATTTTAGGCTGTAGGTTAAGTTTTATGTTTTGGGTTTAGGTTAAGGTTAGGTTATAGGTTATAAGTTTAGGTTATAGGTCATAGGTTAAGGTTTTAGGTCATAACTTTTGGTTTGGGTTAAGGTTATAGGTTTAGGTTTAGGTTATAAGCTATAGCTTTAGGGAATTGGGAATAGATTAAGGTTTAGGTTTAGGAAATCGGGTTTGGGTTCGGGATCGGGTTTAGGTTTGTGTTTTAAAGTTTAGGTTTAGGTTTAGGTTATGGAGTTGAGATTAGGATTAGGTGTAGGTTTAGGTTTAGGGTTGTGAGAATACATTTAGGTTTTAGGTTTAGTTTTAGGTTATAGGTTAAGGTTTAGGTTTAGGTTATAAGTTTAGGTTTTGAGATTTGAGAATAAGTTTAGGTTAATGTTATACTTTTAGGTTAAAGTTGAAAGTATAGGTTATAAGTTTAGGTTTAGGTAAGAAGTATAGGTTTTGGCATTTGATAATAGGTTTAGGTTTAGGTTATAAGTTTAGGTTAAGGTTATAAGTATAGGTTTAGGTTATAGGTTAAGGTTTAGGTTATAAGTTTAGGTTTTGGGATTTGTGGATAGGTTTAGGTTAAGGTTATAAGTTTAGGTTAAGGTTGTAAATATAGGTTATAGGTTTAGATTAAGGTTTTAGTTTAGGCTATAAGTAAATCTTTTGGGATTTGAGAATAGGTTTAGGTTAAGGTTATAAGTTTAGGTTAAGGTTATACGTTAATATTTAGGTTATAAGAATAGGTTTTTGGATTTGAGAATAAGTTTAGGTTATAGGTTAAGGTTTATGTCACGCCCCAAACCTAGAAATTGGATTCAAAGGAATCCCGATCACTGAATCCGGTGTCGATAGACTCTGTAATGCCCCATTCTCGGCTCCTGGCAATCATATGCCAGATTTCGATCCTGGGATCCTACAAGGAGGATTTTCAGAATGATTTGTTTTTTTTTTATAATGGAGCATAACCACAAGCATAACAAAGTCACAATACAATGTCACCACATATCCAATATATCAAAAACTTTAGGTACAATACGAAAAAGAAAAATACAAGGTGATCAAAAACTCCAAAAATAGCCAGATGCACACTCCTGCCTTAGCGTTGTTGCTGTTCAACGCTACCTGCACGCAACTGTCGTGCATAAGCTTACAAAAGCTTAGAGGGTGGTGTAAGTGTGTGCGTAAGGCAAGTGCCAAGTGTACAATATTAGAGTAATACAGAAATATTAGGTGAGTCCATGAATACAACTAGCCGTACCAAGGCTATGTGATACAAGGCATGAATGTTATCGGCCATACCAAGGCCATGCAATGCGAGACATGAATGTCATCGGCCATACCGATGCAATACGAGGCCCACATAGCCGAATGTCATATGTGAGATGCAATCTAAGTAAGTCAGTACTCATCAAGTACACGTATCAGTACAGTTCCTCTTTGGATATCACCGGGGTCTAATACATCTCACATTAACTGCCTCCTCCCCAGCTGCACAGCCAAGTAAGTGGAATAGACCTCACTATCTTCCTGACCAGTAGTCTGCCAATACGTACCTGGCTCGTTGATAGCAGAATCATTTACGAGCTGGTCAAACTCAGCCTAACTTATAGCCCCCTCACTCAGGCGGATAAGGCCACACCCTTTCCAACCGACCACGATACAGTGGGAGAAGCGGCCTACTGGTATTCAGCACTCGGGCGCTCGTGTATCCACTCGGTCTAGACGTTGGAGCATCTCCTAGTACCAAAAAAGTTTTGAGACTTTCACCCAAGGACATCCTAAGTGCCCACAGTGCTAGAACTAAGTATTTCTGGTATTCGATATGGCCATCCACGATGTATCTGTGGAGCCACGACCCTGATGTCGTTAGGGCATGCAGTGATCAAGTCACACATATGCGAGATGCATGAGTCACATCGTACAGTCATGCAGCAATCTTGCGTGTAGAGCGTGATACTATGGGGCACTATGTCTCATAAGGAGTCCCGTAAATCGTTTGCCCAATAGCATATGCTATAATCAGTCACCACTCATATCAATCATATATATGATGCGTATGGTCATGACTCATGGAGTTATACTAGGCATGTTATAAAGTAATGAACTATCCTTACAATGCAAATGGACCTCGGCGACCTACACACAACAAGTATGGGCCTATCAGTGGGCCTTAGGGAGAGTCGTAATGAGGACGTTTAACCAATATTACCTCACAATGTGAACGTCAAACCAACATTGCTCCCAAGGCATGGCCCGCCATAAAACATCATAACATGAACCATGGGGAATCACACATTGTAATGGACCCTAAGGACATCCCGTTGGGCCTCGACCCATGGGCCTTGGATACATTGAATGGGCCATATCACATGGGCCTTACATTCATCAAATGGGCTGTATTAATGGGCCTCACCAACCAGCCTTATGTACATTGTAATGGTCCATAACCCATGGGCCTTGAAATACATCATAATGGGCCTTATAATATGGGCCTTACATTTATAGAAAAGTGGGCCACAACAACGGCCTGATACACCTCAAGGTGGACCACAACAATGGGCCATAAATATGGGCTACAAATGCATCAAGGTGGGCCTCCATGGATGGCCATAAGTACATCCATATGGGCACCATCACATGGGCCTTATATAAATCAATGGGCCACACCAATGGGCCCTACATATACTTCAAATGGGCCATACCAATGGGCGCCATGTATACATCAAATGAGCTACACCCTAAACATAAGTGTTATAATGATTTCCACCATTTAAAATTTACAAGGCCCACCATAACATTTATTTCCATCCAACCTGCTGGATGACGTGGAAGTGAATATCAGCTTATAGGAACCTATTATGGCCCCTTCGAAATTTTGAACGGTGGACGTCATTGTTCACTACATTAAATGGTGGGGTCCATTTGAACTGTAGATTTGCCTCATTCTTTAGCTCATGCACTAAAATGATCTTTCAAATTGGTTGGAGGGATGGGATGCAGCACGTGCACCATGGTGGGTCCCACCAGCCATCCAGCAGCCAAAGAAAATGGCTGGACGGCATGGAAAATACATACATCATTGTGGCTTCCACTGTCCGTCCGGACGGTGGTAATAAAACACATATTATTGTGGGTCCCACGTGGGGCCCACCACAATGTTTATACGTCATCCAACCCGTTGATAAGGTCCACAGACCTGGATGAAGAGTAAAAATAAATTTCATATTGATTCCAAAACTTTTGTGGTGCCTAAAAGGGCTCCAATGGTAGTCATGTTTCCTGTAATGTAGGCCACCTGAGCCATAGATGGAGCTGATTTTTTGTGGGGGCCCACTTCAGGAAGTGGCCCACCGTATAAATGGTTTGGATATTACACATACATCATGGTGAGGCCCATGGCGAGAGCCGTGGGTCCCTGCCTCTTGGCCGCCCGTCACGTGCATGGGCGCTGCCTGCGCCTCTGGCAGCAGCAGTGCCTGCTACTTAGTTTTTGATTTTTTTTTGTAAAACATATTTTTTCACAGCTTTTCAGGTGTGGGGCCTACATCAAGTAAATCCAACCCATCCATTGCACTCGGTGGCTCAAGACGGATCAAACGAGCCCCATATCCAATGTATTTCAGCATGTAGAAAAAAACCAAGTGAATTTAAATGGTGAAAATCATTGTTTGTTAAGGTATGGCCCACCAGGAAGTTGGATTGGCCCTGTTTTTCGGTTCAACGCCTCAACTGAGTGGGTAAATAAGGTAGATGGAATGGATTGAATACATACATCAAGGTGAGGCCTATATAAATGTCCCACCTAATAAACTTAAAACCAAACTCATATTTGTTTTCATGTCCAGCATCCAGGGGCACTGGACGTTCTAGCTCACACGAACGTTCAAGGTGGGCCCTGCTCAGGTGGGCCACCACATGATGGTTAGTGTGGATATCACACTTATAAAATGGGCCCCACCTACAAATGACTTAGGTCTAATACATGCTTCATGGTGGGGTCCATTCAAGGGGGCCACACGTCCATATCATCACATGCAAAAATAAATAAATAAATAAATGAAGAGGGAGAGAAAGGGAGAAAGAGGGACACGTGTGATGGAGGGACCCCGGCACTATGGGCCCTCCCTTCTATGATCTACAATATAAATCAAGTGTGTCACATAATATGTGGGCCCAAAAAAATTGAAATCTAACGGTGGAGATCCATTCTCCATGAAAATAGACGGTCTAGATGACTCATATACAAGTTAGGAAGGTAAACATCATGATAGGGTCCATAGAGAATGGCCCCATCATGGAATGGTATTAATGATCAAGATGGGCCATTGACCACATCTTAGGATCCAAGTAAGATCCATACCATTGAATGGTAGGCCTCACTTAGCCCATCTTAAAAACATGAAAACTACCCTATAAGAGCACCCACCTTTGATCTTCTTGGTCCGTTGGAAAGCCAATCTCCTTATGTCTCACTTTGATGGTGGAAGATGAGGTTTGAATGGCTAGGATGATGGTTTTTGGATGGGAAAGTGGGCCACCAAAATCACTTTTCTCCCTCACATGGAATGCTTGGACATCCACCTCTCTTTCTATCCTTTGTTGCTTGGAAAATGGTGTAGAGAAAGAGAGAGAGAGAGAGAGAGAGAGAGAGAGAGAGAGAGAGAGAGAGAGAGAGATGGGATGTAAGGAGAGAGAGTGATGGATGTGAGTGATGGGTGAGGTGAGAGATGGGTTGACTTGGTGGTTGCTTAACTTGTGAAGAAAGGAAGCATGGGTGCTTTGTACTTGACATGTGAGGTGATTGATGGGATTGATTTGATAAGTTGTAGAGATTCTTTTATGATTGCAAACACACGGCATTTTCTTTGAAATAAATGTCGACCCATATCTCTTAGTTAGGGTATCGGATCGGTACACGAGTCGCGGCGTTGGAACCGTGGCGACTACGCGGTCGCAATGGTACAAGTCTAGGATTAAGCCGACTCAAATCTATGGGGTACGACTTAGGGTTATGCACAAACATCGATTACTGGTCACGGATTGCCAAAATTCGACGGGAATGATCACGGTAGTCAACGGAACAGTATGGACTAGGATACAGGTCTTACAGTTTAGGTTATAAGTATAGGTTTCGGGATTTGAGAATAGGTTTAGGTTAATGTTATAAGTTTAGGTTAAGGTTGTAAGTATAGGTTACAGGTTTAGGTTAAGGTTTAGATTTAGGTTATAAGTATAGGTTTTGGGATTTGAGAATAAGTTTAGGTTAAGGTCATAAGTTTAGGTTAAGGTTATAAGTATAAGTTTAGGTTATAGGCTAAGGTTTAGGTTATAAGTATAGGTTTTGGGATTTGAGAATAGGTTTAGGTTAAGGTTAAAAGTTTAGGTTAAGGTTGTAAGTATAGGTTATAGGTTTTGCTTAAGTTTTAAGTTTAGGTTATAAGTATAGGTTTTGGGATTTGAGAATAGGTTTAGGTTAAGGTTATAAGTTTTGGTTTAGGTTATAGGTTAAGGTTTAGGTTTAGGTTATAAGTATAGGTTTTGGGATTAGAGAATAGGTTTAGGTTAAGGTTATAAGTTTAGGTTAAGGTTATAAGTATAGGTTATAGGTTTAGGTTTAGGTTATAAGTATAGGTTTTGGGATTTATGAATAGATTTAGGTTAAGGTTATAAGTTTAGGTTAAGGTTATAAGTATAGGTTTAGGTTATAGGTTAAGGTTTAGGTTTAGGTTATAAATATAGGTTTTGAGATTTAAGAATAAGTTTAGGTTAAGGTTATAAGTTTAGTTAAAGTTGTAAGTATAGGTTATAGGTTTAGGTTTAGGTTAAAAGTTATAAGTTTTGGGATGTGAGAATAGGTTTAGGTTAAAGTTATAAGCTTAGGTTAAGGTTATAAGTATAGGTTTAGGTTATAGGTTAAGGTTTAGGTTAAAGTTATAAGCTTAGGTTAAGATTATAAGTATAGGTTTAGGTTATAGGTTAAGGTTTAGGTTAAACTTATAAGCTTAGGTTAAGGTTATAAGTATAGGTTTAGGTTATAGGTTAAGGTTTAGGTTATAAGTATAGGTTTTGGGATTTGAGAATAGGTTTAGGTTAAGGTTGTAAGTATAAGTTATAGGTTTAGGTTAAGGTTTTAGTTTAGGTTATAAGTATAGCTTTTAGGATTTGAGAATAAGTTTAGGTTAAGGTTATAAGTATAGGTTTAGATTATAGGTTAAGGTTTATGTTTAGGTTATAAGTACAGGTTTTGGGATTAGAGAATAGGTTTAGGTTAAGGTTGTATGTTTAGGTTATAGGTTTAAGTTTTGGTTATATGTTATAAGTTTAGGTAATTGAGAATAGGTTTATGTCATAAGTTTAGGGTGTGGTCCCTGTAAATACAGATATAAACACGGCCTGTCCAAATGGCCAGGCCCTCTAATGTTGTCCATAGAAAATGGACAGTTTCATCATGGTCATAACAGTGGTTCCCACTGTGAGACCCGACCCGAGTTCACATGTGTGGATGTGTGTGTGAATGTGCCTTTCATTTCTTGTGTTCCCACAGTCCTACCTATCGAATTTCAGTAACCCGCGACCCTCTTTGCGGTCATCCTTAAGTCTGGTCACGTAGACCCGACTTGGATCGAGCTGAAACCTATGCCATATTGTCTGCTTCGTCATTGCAGATCCAAGACCGTGTCTCGTGCATAAATTTGATATGTTGATCAAAATTTGTGTACATTTCATTATATGACCATTGATCATGTGGCCCACTTAAGTGAAATACATGTGGACCACCATTACTCTTGGCACAAGTTTCAAGATACACTAACCACACACTACACAAAGATCCATGACTAACACCACCAACAACAAACACCACCAAGAGACCTAGTCTAACCTACAACTTTGTAAACTCCTCCCTATGGTAATGATGGATTCTCTTACAAAACCATCATGGTCTCTCTCTCTCTCTCTCTCTCTCTCTCTCTCTCTCTCTCTCTCTCTCTCTCTCTCTCTCCCTCCTCATTTCTTCCCTCCATAGCTAGCAACCTTCCTCCAAAAAAATCTTCAAATTCTCCAGCCCCTAAAACCCCAAAACCCCTCAAATCCGTCCCTTCAAAACACATTTTAACCATCAAAATCTTATCCTTACTCCAAGATCTTCATGATATAAAAATTTGAGAGATGGATTCTTGTGGGTGACTATTCTTTTTCTGAATTCCTTTCTTTCTTTAATCTCATTATTTCTTCATGGATGGATCACATGGGACCCACCAATCAATAGTGGGGATCCCATTTAATCTCATGGATGCAGCCCTTTGGCCCATCCTACATGCATGTCATAATCTATGATGAGGTCATTCTCCATGGACCCCATCATGATGTATTTAATGATTCACTCCATATCAAGGTCATCTAGACCTTAAGGATCATGTTGGGATGACATCCCAACTATCCATAGGAATTATAGATCATACATGTAGTGATTTTATGTTGCATGTATAATCAATGTAGTTGCATGGGTATGATTCATTCTTGGGAGGACCCATTAGTGGCGAGGCCGTACCCCATGGCCAGATTGTGTTTCTTCTCCATCTTTTCTTTCTTGTCTTTATAATAAATCTGATGTATGTGTGGCTCACTTGATGTGCTATGTAACTAGGCCCAAGTGGTTAGACATCCAGGCCCACCTTGTTGCCCCATATTATTGGCATGTTTTGGACAGCCTTTGAGCTTGATTTTATGGATGATCTTAGAAGGGGCTTGGGTCTGAGAGTTGTGTGACCCATCTAGGTGGACTCCACCTTGAGGAAATTATGATTTATTTCCCTTTTAATTATCTTTTGGTGTGGTTTGGACAACAACATGCTGCTGTCCAAATCTGCCTGTACAGATTTTTAGGCCACCTTGGGGCCTGATTTCTGGATCTTTGGTGGGAATATTAAAATAAAATAATATGTGATTCTTATAGTTGTATGACCCACCTACAACCATACTAAATTTCATCCCCATCTTACCTTCATTAGGGTCCCAAAGGTATGGTCCAAGTGAGTTGGATAGTCTGGATTTTTTGCACTGTTCCAGCAACATTCCACTCTAGACAGGTTGAAATTCCAAAATCTATTAAAATACTTTTGGGTGTATAAAAATTCTTAAAATTTACAGGGAAGTGACCCACCCATGGCAAGACCTACCTACCAAATATTTGGGTGAATGGACACCTATACGAACCATATTGGTGGCTGGACCGGCCCATTATAATGTGGTGTCCAAATCAGTCTGATTTTCTGGATAAATTTATTTCTTTAAATGAATTAAAATAATTCTAGTTGTCCAAAAATTCTAAAATTTTATGGGGGTTTTATCCACCCATTTTAAGACCCACACAAATTTTTTTGGGGCAAATGGACTGCTATGCACACCGTGGAAAGGGCCGGACTGGCCTACCACATTGGGACGTCCAGGTCTGTCTAATTTTCTGGATAGACTATTTTTTAAAATTAATTAAAATACTTAAGAATATCTAAAAAATTTAAAATTTTGTGAGGATATTTCCTACCTATGAAAGTATCACTCTATAAAATTTCAGATCCAAATGACCCCATTTTGGCATTCTAAAGAATGGGCCAAGATGGTTGGACTGCTAAATGTTTCTGTTGTGCAGTCCAACAATATGCCTTGATAAAAATCATAATTCAAAAATATTTCCTCTAATGGTGGGCCACTTTTTAGGTTTTTTCTTATTGTATGTATGATGAGGGACCTTGGCCCTCAATTTTAAAAATTTTAGAGGCCCTGGACCCACTCCAATGGAGTGCCCAAATTTAGGACAGCAGCATGCATTGCAGAAATTTTCTGTAAATTATTGCCCCTTGTTATTTCAGAACTTTTGGGCCCCAGCCCATTGGGATTTGTGTATGATTATTTGGGGACCCATCCTTGATTTTCTAGGGCCCATTGGGGCCATAATTGTGGGGCCCGCCATATTGAGGAAATTGGATATATATTGCTCCCTTATATTTTAGAATATTCTTGGGCTTAATTAATGTCTTTTTGGGTCTCCATTCATGATCATTTGTGGGACCCAAATATAAACCAGATTATGGGACTTCATAGTGGGCCCAGATTGGGCTGGAATGCCCTAGCTTGACCTAGCCATATGTTGGGCTGACTTTCACCATTTTGATGGACTTATAGGCTGAGATAAAGGTGGTATTAGGCCCTTAGTTGCCCACTTAGATTGCTAGTTGTTGGGCTGATGTAGTGGGGCCCATTTCACCCAACTTTAACTTATTTTTAGGCCATGTTTTTTGCTTATGGGCTGCCCATTCACTTCAACTAAATGTATGAGTCCTATGGCCATTGGGGCTTGGGCCTTAGGCCTTGATTCCTCTCCTTGGGCCCATGTTGTTGAAGGTAGTATTGGATCCTTTTTCTCATGCCTTTTGTAGGGCTTATGTATGTGGTTTGGATGTGGGCCTTGGGCCTTGTAGCTATATGGAATATGGTTGGTTATGCATTAGGGAAATGGTGGTTGAATGTCCCCATTATGAACCCTTCTAAGGGTGGTTAAAGGCCCAGGGTAGACCCTTGTTAGGCCTATTTCATCTATCTAGGCCCATATCATTGTTCTCCTTAGTCTCGTGGGCTACCCTAGGTAAATGGGCCCCCACTAGAGGTTGTATTCCTTATGAGGAATTGGTTAAGTACCTAGACCTTTCATGGTTAGGTAGAGACTTCATCTTCACCCCATTGACACCCCTTTTCATTTCATGACCCACTCTCATATGCATACTTGGTTGAGGCATGATTGGCAATGGTTGTTTCATTGAGTAGGACATGTTCGTATCCCCCTGAGGGGTGGAGTTTTCCCCTCTGGAGCACGATGGATGCTTAAGATTAATGCATGGGTGATTGTGTGATTCATGCATCTGACATTACATAGCATGTGGATATCTACCCTTGCTTCATCAGGGCCTTGCCTCCACAGGGATATTCGAGGATGGTCGTATGTGTGGACACCAAAAATATTAGTTGAGCATATCCGGCACATAGGATGCCCATGGATGAAATTCTTAAAACTTCCATGGTACCAAGGATCTGCTCCAATTTCATGACGAGGCGGAAGACATGAGTGCACGAGGGCATTATACCGTTAAGTCGTAACTTCCATTGTCGTGTAGTCGGTTGGATAGGGGTGTGGCCTTACCTGCCTAGTGTGTAGGGGGCATTACTAGGCTGGGTCTGACCAGCTCGTAAATGGGTCTGCTACCATCAGGCCTTGCTGGTGATTGGCTATCCACAGGCGGGTTGTGAGGTCTCTTACGCTCGTTTGATTATGCGAGGTCTATAAAGCGACAGTCATTCAGTAATGTAATGGACCTCGGTGATTTCCTTATGATTGGAAATATACTTGACTTCTGGTTTGGATATGAGCACTGATATAACTTGCATCGCATTAGCATTCTCTGTACAAGCCCCTTCATGCATTGACTTGGTATGACATCCAGTACTCATCGCATCGTATTCATGATAAGCCTTGGTACGGCTAGTGATTTTTCCATTGAGCATATTTCCCTTCTTGCATCTCCTACTATTCTTCTGTGCACCATTGTCACACACTTTTACCACCCTCTAAGCTTCTATAAGCTTATGCACGATTGATGCGTGCAAGAGACTCTAGGCAGGTGATGTAGCTGCAGGGTACAAAGTTGAGTTAAATTTGAGGACCCGGTGTTGCTGATCTTCCTTTTCTTCTCCTATCATCATATATATGTCCTTTTGGACCTTCTGAAAGTTGTAAAAGTTAAAATTTATAGTGGATTTTGTGTTGTGTGCCCTTATTATTCTCAACTGTACTTGTTGTGATCTTGGATATGCTCATATTGGTAAGATTACATTATTATGAAAATCCTCCTTGTAGGATCCCAGGATCAGAACCTATCTCAGGATCCAAGAATGGGGTACTATGGAGGTTATTACGGTCAAAACCAGTCATCGAGTTCCTTAGGATTCGATTATCGAGTCTGGGGTGTGACAGGAGTTGGTATCAGTGCATAATAAGTAATTCTGAAATGACTTCAGAGAACATCGCATGTATGCCAAGAACATGGGGCAAGTAGTGTCCCGAGAACCTTCCTTTCACTCCATATTGAGCTTGTAATTGTCTTGATTCCTTGCGTCGTCATTATTTTGTAGACGATGCCGCGTGGTCATGACACCCGTAGTTGTGGCGCCCCTGGTTATGGTGCCTGTGGACGAGGCACCAGAGGTACCCATCGTACTTGAGCACGTCCTGTTCTAGTAGTTGAGGATCCGATTCTTGAGGTCTCAATCTAGCCGGTTCCTCTAGTTAAGCTCGTAGCGCCTGTACCTCCAGTTGCTCCAATTCTCCCACCTATTCCTTTGCCTCAGCCTGCTATTCCTATTATAAAGGCTCTAATTGCTCTGTTTCCCCATATATGCCCCTTACTCAGCCTACTATTCTAGTTACCGAGGCTCCTGTCCCGTCAGCTGCAGCCGTGCCTCTGCTTGAGGTGAGTGTTGCCCATGCTTTTCTAACAGTACCCATAGGAGCTGAGCATTTTTAGTAGTTGATGTAGCTTGTTGCCATCGCATTACAGACCAGTCGCCAGCTACTACTTAGGTTTTCAGACATTCTGACTTACCGCGTGCTAGTGCCATAGCCTGAGAGTTCTGACAGCATGATCCCTCGAGGTTTAGTGGTGACCCTAACCCTTCTGCCGCCGAGGCTTGGCACACTAAGGTTGTGAGGATTTTTGACACTATACAATGTCTTGCGGGCCAGAGAGTATCCCTTGCGACCTATCTCCTTCTAGGTGAGGCCCGTCATTAGTGGTCATCCGTATCTAGGATGGTTGGGCCTCATTTTGTTTGGACATGGAAGGAGTTCGTGACCCGTTTCGACTAGAAGTTCTTCCCTGAGCATGTTCAAAGCCAGCGGGCGATCAAGTTTGAGACCCTAGTGCAGGGTGATATGACTGTATCTTAGTATGAGGCCCATTTTTTGACCCTGTCTAGATTTACTCCTCATCTCATCAGCGATGAGAAGATGAGGGCCAATCGTTTTGTGACTGGGTTGCATCCCACCCTTCGTAGCCGTATGGTAGGGCATTGTTTGGATACGTTCGACCAGGTTATTCATCGAGCACTAATTTTATGAGGAGGACTGGGCTATGACTAAGAGGTTGAGAGAGCAGAGTTACGGTGGAGACCAAAAGAGGAGAGTGTCAGCCAGTAGTCCTAAGCAGTACCGTCAGCAGAGATGGAGGGATAGATCAGGATTTCAGCAGCTTGCGATTCTGACAGTAGCTTCTTACTCATCATCAGCACCACCAGTCGCTTCATCTTCCGGCCTCTTTTCTGGTGTATGCTTCGGCTGTGATGGGCCGGACATCAGAGGCATGAGTGCCCTCTCCCCATTCAGCAGCAGAGGCCACCGCAGTTGCCTCCTCCTCATCCTCCTCAATAGTAGAGAGCACAACTTCCACCTGCCACTCCTAAGGCTCCTCCTCAGCAGCAGAGGTAGCCAGGCAAACCTCCTCAGTAGAGACAGCAGTAGTAAAGACAACACCAGCTGCAACAACACCAGCTGCAGCACCAGTAGATGGGATATCTATATGTTGTTTGATCTCTAAGTCCAGTGTGTATAACAGCCCAGCAGGATCAGACTCAGGACCCTCAGTCTTTCGGTTTGCTTCCCCTACCAACTCAGGGTTGTTTTTATTCTACGCAGAAGGCGCCAGGCTAGGACTCGTAGTCATTGACCGGTGGAGTCAATGAGGGTATTCTTCATGTTTCTACTTGTATTGCACATGTTTTATTTAATCTAGTACCTCCCATTCTTTTGTGGTCGAGCAGTTTTGTCGATCGACCGGTATTCCATCGTAGTCCGTGTCCGAGGCCTTGACCGTTTCGACTTCCATGGGGAAGTTTATGATATTGACCCATCGCTGTCCTTCTTGCTCGGTGTTAGTGGGTGAGATGTTCCTTCATGTTGACTATTCATGATGCTGATGGCAGGATTTGATGTGATTCTGAGTATGGACTGGCTTGCGGAGTATTATGCTATCTTAGACTATGCTGCAAGGACAGTTACATTTCATATTCCAGGCTTGCTAGTGTTCTAGTTCGTTGCTGATCCCAGAGGAGAGCCGTTATTTGGCTTCTTAGCTTCGGTCGGCGGAGAGTATTCAGCAGCTGCCAGTCGTTTGTGAGTACCTGAATGTGTTTTAGGAGATTTTGAGTTTCCCATCGCATCGACAGGTAGAGTTCCAAATTGATTTAGTGCCTGGTACTGCTCCTATCTCAAAGGCCTCCTACCGGATGGCACCGATAGAGTTGAGGGAATTACAGAAGCAGTTGGATGAACTTTGGGAGTTAGGTTTCATTCGTCCCAGCAGTTCACCTTGGGGAGCCCCAGTATTGTTTGTGAAGAAGAAGGATGGTTCGTTGCAGCTCTGTGTAGACTATCACGAGCTTAACAGAGTCACTATCAAGAACCGATACCCGCTTCCCCATATTGATGATCTGTTCGACAAGTTGCAGGGTGCAAACTATTTTTTTAAGATAGACTTACATTCTAGATACCATCAGATTCGGTTTCAGGAGGAGGACATTCCAAAGATGGCTTTCCGGACACTTTATGGTCACTTCGAGTTTCTGAACATATCGTTTGGGCTGACCAACGTGCCCGCCGTATTCCTGTAGCTGATGAACGAGGTTTTTTGGCCATTCCTCGATCAGTTCATGGTTGTATTCATTGATGATATTCTTATATATTCAAGGACCCAAGAGGACCATGTTGAGCACCTGCGGATTATGCTTGAGACCCTCCGTGCCCACTAGCTGTATACAAAGCTGGAGAAGTGTGAGTTTTGGCAGGAGGAGATGAAGTTCCTCGGTCATGTGGTGACGAGGGAAGCTGTCGCTATAGACCCTTCGAAGGTTGATGCAGTATGTCAGTGGGGCCAGCCCACGAACTCATCCGAGATTCGTAGCTTGGTTTAGCAGGATATTATCGATGATTTATCGAGGGTTTCTCCCTTATTGCAACACCGCTGACTCGGTTGACATGGAAGGGCCTCGAGTTCGTTTGGAGTGATGTCTATGAGAAGGGATTTACAGAGTTGAAGGACCACCTCACGTCTGTTCCTGTTCTCACTCTTCCTGATGGGAGTGAGGCTTTTGTTATTTTTACTAATGCCTTTAGAGTTGGCTTGGGTGTTGTACTGATGCAGCACGGGAAGCTAGTGACGTATGCCTCACAACAACTCAAGTTCCATGTGCTGAACTACTCCACTCATGATTTGGAGCTTGCAGCAGTTGTCTTCGCACTGAAGGTGTGGAGGCATTATCTATATGGGGTCAGGTTCGAGCTCTTCTCGGATCATAAGAGCTTGAAGTATCTATTTTTGCAGATCAAGTTGAACCTGTAGCAGAGGTGATGGATGAAGTTACTGAAAGATAATGATTTTGACTTTCAGTACCACCCGGGCAAGGTGAACGTGGTGGCAGATGCGCTTAGCCATCAGCCATGAGGCCCGGTGGCACATATGATGGTTCGACAATGGTAGATGCTTGAGGATGTTTCAGAGTATGACTTTGAGTTCGGCCTGCAGTCTTCCATTGTTCAACTTTCGAGCTTATTGATTCAACCCTCTTTGGTGGCTAGGGTGATCGAAGCTCAACAGACAGACGAGTCACTTCAGGAGTACCGAGTGGAGGCCACCTCCGTGAATCAGTCAGACTGGAAGATTAGTTCCGATGGTGGATTACGCTTCAAAGGCCGATTGTGTATCCCGGATGTTCCAGAGTTTTATCGTAATCTGATGACTGGGGTACACCGATCGAGACTTACTATCCACCCGGGTTTCACGAAGATGTATCGTGATATGAGGAGGCAGTACTTCTGGTAGGGGATGAAGCGCCATATTATGAGTTATGTCCAAGTGTAACATATGCCAGTGTGTCAAGGCCGATCATCAGAGACCCCCTGGTCCCTTGCCACCGTTGAGCGTTCCAGAGTGGAAATGGGAGCACGTATCAATGGACTTCATCGCAGGTTTGCCGAAGACTCAGCGCAGTCACGATACCATCTGGGTTATCGTCGATCATTTGATGAAGTCGGCTCATTCCATTCCAATACATACTTCCTGGTCCATGGACCGGTTGGAGAGGATATTCATTGAGGGGATAGTAAGACTGCATGTGTAACGCTCTGAAAATCGAGGGTCGAGCAGAAGCTCGGCTCCCGAGTTCCAGAACATCACTTATGCAACATTTTTTATGATGGATGAATGTTATCGGCATTAGGGCATAAAACATGAGGTAGATTAAACCAAAACAACAAGCATAATTCAAGGACAGTCAAAAAGCACGAGCGGAAACTGAAATACATATATAAATCAACATAAGTCCGCAAGATATGTATTGTAACGCCCTGAAAATTGGGGGTCGACATAAACTCCACTCCTGAGTTTCAGAACATCACTTATGTAACATTTTCAATGATGGATGAATGTCGGCGGTAATAGTACATAAAACATGAGGTGGATTAAGCCAAAACAACATATCATACTCCAGAGACAGTTAAATTTCTCAAGAGGAAGACTGTAATAAATATATAAAATGTATAAATGATTGTAAGTCTCCAGAGTGTGACCATGTTACCAAGTTAACTAAATACATGTATACTCTAAAATAGAAAGAAAAGAATATACATGGGTGTGTAAATAAAAGGTAAAATACCAAGTGTATTGGCATCTAATCAGTAACACTGTAACCCCATCAATCAGAACCTGTATATAGGAGGGATCCTCCTTATCATCATTAAGTCTGACTCTACTTCGCAAGCATCGCCACCATCTGAAACTAAAATAGGGACTAGTTGGTGTGCGCAACACCGTCCCGTAACGTGGGAGTGAGTAGCTAACTCAGTGGAATCATAGAGCAAAGGTTAACATGTTATCAAATCAATCAAGCGATAATGGTAAAGCAAGCAATCAAACATTCCTAAACACTGTGATTAATGCAAGAATGAAATGACATGATGGATGCCCTCGCCAACATACTCCCTCATGTGACACCATCTTACGTCCGCGACATGCTTTCTTCCCTCAGTGCTCCACATCTTCCAGGCACATGCAGTGCAATATGAATATGATTACCGAGTTGTTATTAGTCCTTTTCATACAGCAGGATTGGGAAACTAGGGTACTTCCCTTATATCATTCCCAACAAGGATCCTGTCTAGGGTCGTCACTCCTAGTAATTTCATACAATGATATATTTCTAGGTCGCTACAAGGGCTGTCAGGGCTATTGCACACACTCGTTGCTCTGCTCCCCCATCACCTTATCAATACAGGCCTAGTTGTACTCTTATTGCTATGGGTTGTCGCCTCACGTAGACTCAGTGTACGCTCGAGGTCACTACAAAGGGCTGTCAGGGCTGTTGCACTCACTCATTGTACCGCTCCCCCATCACCTTATCAGTGTAGGCCGACAGCAAGAATATAGTGTCCCATACCACCATAATATGCTCACGAGTCTGGGTTGCTCACTGGTCACTACGGGGAGGTTTGTGGCCCCAGCGTAGGCCGACAGCTCGACCACGGTGTCCCATACCACCATGCCCGGCTCACGAGTTTTAGTGGATCAAGGTACCACGGTTATCAGGGTTATCACTGGTAAGTTCAGTACCCTAGGTTTAAACAGTTATGACGAATATAAGGTGAACATACAACAGTCAATCGGGTTACTTGATGAGTCCGACTAGCACGAGCGCACATTTAATCGACCGACATGAAGTGCACAAGCACTTCGTGTGGCCTAACCACTGCCTACGACTCTAGTACGACTCGGGTTCGTCATACACATCCTTCGTGGCGAATAGAATCCAACCACGAATTCTAAACTGTTACCGACTTCCTGGACTAGAGTAAGCCCCAAACACTTGTAATCTAAATCAATAATCATATGAGAGAGACAGAATTGAAATACAAGAAATTTCAGCATGTTATCAGTATGTTATAACATACATCATAAGCAGTTAACCATACACGAGTACTTCACACATAAGGTAATCAATTGAAATACAACAAGCATGGAGGAAATCATGTACATCATCAAATTAGTTGAGAATCCAGTCTCAACACTAATCTACAACACAATTTACATAATACTTACTAATACATACATTTATACAAACACTTAGACTACACAACTCCAACGTACTTGACGTATGTTGATTTCAACATATAATATGACAGATCCTTATATCAAGGAGATGTCTAATACACAACAATCATGTTCTTACATTCAAAACATATGGCAGGAATAAATCATATTGATTTAGGCATTTCAACAAATATTTAGTCTACACACATTAGTCTACATAGTATATGTCTGCCAATATGTGCATTAGGGCGAATCTCTTCGACAAACAGATCATACATGTATAACTAGTATAGGTATATGGTAAATACTCATGGAAATCATATCAGAAAAATACGTACGTATACAGTATTTCGTATAAATACCTAAAATACCCTAAATCTCATATTCTTCGTATGTATTCGAAATGAAAAACGGACAGCATGTTCTACATGTCAAACAACATTCTTGTCAATAATCTACCATTAAACGACATTGAAAGCTTTGAAAACAGGTAATCTAAGCATCTAAGATCCGCACCTTACACCGTAGAAGTGTAAAGAAGTCGATGGAATCTCTAAGTCTTCGTATACGTGGAATATTAACCTGTAATACAAGCTAGGTTACCTATCTAGCTACTAGCATCAATGGAAACCCTAAAACAAGTTAGGGCTAGGCTTTTCTTACCTAAGAATGATGCCAGAATCGCCAGGATAGCGATTGTAAAGAGATGGGTAAGCACGTAGATCGGCAGGGAAGAATAGCAGGAAGGCTCTCCCACTTCTCTCACACTTTCTCTCTCTTTTCTCTCTTCTCTCTCCTAGGGTTTCTCTCAAATTCGTATGGGTTGAATGGGAGAGGGTTTAAGCTACTTATATAGGCTAAAAACTCACTTATATAGACTTAGGACCAAGGTATACTTATGTTATAACCAAATCGGGTCTGTTCCGATCCAACGAAGCACTTCTGGAGGTCCTGTTACTAAATGCGGTCGGACTTAAGCTCTCTAATATTGGATCTAGGTCAAGCTAATTTTTCAGTCCGATCGAATTTCCAGATCGACTGTGGCGGACCAGTTTCAGTTCAGCGGTGACCGAAACTCGATTAGGTCCACACGTGCTATGACATGTAAGGGCCAACTTTCCTGATCCGAAGGTGAAATTTGGTCGAATTCTAACGGTCAGAATGCTTAAAAATGTCACGCAAGCGACACGTGCAAGATTTATTAAAAATTGAATTAATTTTCTAAATATTTTCCTTTTCTCACTCTCTTCACTCCGGGCTCAGTAAAATGGTCTCAGGATATCGGTTGGGCTTGATTTTTGAAATGATAGTCCAACTAGGCGGTCGTAATTGTCTAAGATTATCACTATCGGACTTTCAACGCGCGGTCTAGATCCAATACAAAGTTTCAAAGGGTTCCTGAGAACAAACAGGTTTATAGTTTGATCCTGGATTTTAGGGCAAGATAACGTCAATGATTCTATAGATTTTGGGTCTTACAGATCGTATTTAAAGTGGTTGGTGCTAATTTTACAGGTAATCTAATGTAGCGCTAGTTAATTCACATTAAATTTCTAAAGAATTAGATTCTAAATGATTTCTTTGACTTTGGAATTAGGTTCTAAGAGGTTACCAAGGTGTTATGGGTGACCCATTGCCTAAGGACGTCTAACCTCAGGTTGGAAAAAATCCGGGGTGTTACATGTATGCTCTACCAGGTCATAATTACAAGACGTGTCTCCAAATGCATATATCAAAAAGTGATAAATCACTATCAACATAGCCCTGAATCCCTATCAATCAGGGCATGGTTCATATGAACCCGCCTGAGAACTGCATATAGGAGAAATCCTCCTCATCATCATAAAGTCTGACTCTGCTCTGCAAGAATTTCCATCATCTGAAACTAAGACAGGGTCTGGTTGGTGTGTACAACACCGTCCCATAACATGGGAGTGAGCGATCAACTCAGTGGAAACTATACAGTAAAGGTTAACATGTTATCAATTCAATCAAGCATTAAAATCAAGCATGTCCTAGATACTCTTATTAATGCAAGAATGATATGAGGTAATGATACATGCCCTCACCACAATCTTCCTCTGCGATCTTCATCTTACGGTCGCGCATGTCAGTCACTTCCTCAGTGCTCTTTCACCAACACCGATAACACATGCAGTGCGATGATATGAGTATGATTACCAAGTTCTTATTAGTCCTTTTCATACAGCAGGATTGGGAAGCTAAGATACCTCCCTTATATCATTACCTAAACGGTGATCCATTCTCGGGTCGTCAGTCCGAGATAATCTCATAAGATGTTACGGTTCTAGGTCACTGCAAGGGTTGTTACACGCAATCGTTACACTACTCCCCCATCACCACATCAATATAGGCCTAACTTGTACTCTTGTTGCTACGGAAGGGTCGTCGCCCCCACGTAGACTCAGAGTACGCTCGAGGTCACTCCAAGGGCTGTCAGGGCTGTTGTACGCAATCGTTATACCACTCCCCCATCACCAAACAATGCAAGCCGATAGCTTGACTATAGTGTCCCATACCACCATAATCGGCTCACGAGTCTGGATTGCTCACTGGTCACTACGGTGAGGCTCGTGGCCCCAGCGTAGGCTGATAGCTCGAATATAGTATCCCATACCACCATAATCGACTCATGAGTCTTAGCGGATCGAGGACCAAGGTTAGAGGAGCTTTTCCTTGGTAATTTTGGTACCTTAGGTTCAAGCAATAGCGTCCAAACATGGTGAACATACATCGGTCAATCGAGTTAGTTGATCAGCTCAACTAGGCTAAGCACACTTTGAGTTGAACGACATGGAATGCATAAGCACTCCGTGTGGCCTAACCACTGTCGAACATCCCAAGCACGACTCAGATTCGTTAAACTCATCCTGCGTGGCGAACAACCTCAACCACCATTTAGAGTACGTTACCGATTACCTGGACTGTAGTATAGCCCCAATCATGTACAAGCTCAATAACAAGCATATGATTCATATCCTACATTCATATGAACAATCAGGAAATATGACTTGAACGTAAATACAGTACATGGAGGAAATCATATACGTAGTTAACATGAATAATCTAGGTTACACAATTTATGGAGGAAATCATACACATCATTCCCGCATACAAGTACATCTTACTAACTACTAACTCATTCAGACACTTTTACATACACTTAGCCTACACATTACATCATACATATTATGTATTCATTAGCATACGTATTAGGAAAAATCCTTTTGTCAAAGGGTTATCTCCTATACAACAATCGTATATCTATGACAGTTAGCCATGGTGAGCACAAAAGTGAATTCCATACTCATTCAGTCATTTTCACAAACACTTAAGAGTACATACTTTATCATACATGTGTATGTTGATTATACATGTATTAGGCCAAATCCTTTCACTAGGGAGTTGCCTCATATACCACTTGCATATACCCATGATGGATAATCATGGCATGCATGAATTCGGGTTCCGTATTCATTTAAACATTTTTCCAAACACGTGGGCTACACACTTTAACATATATGACGTATATTGGTCGTGGCATTATTTAGGGCAAGTCCTTTTGCTAAGGAGTTGTCGTACATGTAACAAGCATATATTTATGGAAAATAATCATGTTAAACATAAATCCAAATTCTATACATATACAGGTATTCCAATAAATACATAGAACACGCAATACTATACATTTTTCATATGTATTCGTAAAGCAAAACAAACAACACGTTAGACATGTGAAATAGCATTCACGTCAGTCATAAATCATTAACTGACAATGAAAGTCTTAAAATCCATAACCTAAATGTATATAGTTCGCACCTTAAACAAGAAAATGCAAAATGGATATAATTCAGATGATAAGTCTTCGTCAACGGCGGGTTGACAACCTAGAACATGAAATAGATGAGCTACATCATCACTTAAACTATACTAAGTCCTAAAATAGGTTAGGGTTAGGATTTCTTACCTAGGATTAGAGTCAGAAATGTCGGAATAGTGATACGGGCAGGTGGATTAGGCAGGTAGAAAAACTGGGAAGAATCATCAACTTCTCTCTCTCTCTTTCTCTCTCTTTTCTCTCTCTTTTTTCTCTCTCTCTCTCTTAGCTAGGGTTTGAAAATTCGTATGAAATTTAGGAATGAGGGTTCTAAGCCTTTTTATAAGCCTAAAAGCGATGGAAATATCCCTAGGGCCAAGGTATACTTAGGTTATAACCAAATCGGGTCTGTTCCGATCCAACGGAGTACTTCTGGAGGTCCTGTTACTAAATGCGGTCAGACTTAAGCTCTCTAATATCAGATCTAGGTCAAGCTAAGTTTTCAGTCTGGTCGGATTTCCAGCTCGACCGTGGCGGACCAGTTTCAGTTCAACGGTTACGGGAACTCGATCAGAGCAACAAGTACTATGACATGTATGGGCCACCTATCCTGATTCGAGGGTGAATTTGGGTCAAAATCTAATCGTCAGAATGCTTAGAAATAACACGCAAGTGAAACTATCTAGATTACTTAAAATTATATTTATTTTTTTAGAAATCTTTACTTTCTCACTCTCTTCACTCCGGACTCAAGGAAACGGTTTCAGGACATCGTTTAACCTTGATTTTTCAGGTGATAGTCAAGTCCAACTAGGCGGTCATAATGGTCTAGGTTCATCGCTATCAGACTTTCGACGTGCGGTCCAGGTCTGATTCAAAGTTTTTAAATTATCTCGAGGGCAATTGGGCTTAGAGATTGATCCTAGATTTTAGGGTAACATAGCAGTAACAAGTCTATAGGTTTTGGGTCTTACAGATCGTATTTAAAGTGGTTTGTGCTAATTTTACAGGAAATCTAGTCTAGTGCTAGTTAATTCACGTTAAATTTCTAAAGAATTTAGTCCTAAATGGTTTCTTTGGCTTTGGAATGAGTTCTGAGAGGTTATCAAGGTGTTATGGTTGACCCATTTCCTAAGGACATCTAACTCCAGGTTGATAAAAATATGGGGTGTTACAGCATGGTGTCCCAGTTTCGATTATTTCAGACCAAGACTCTAGGTTTATGTCTCAATTTTGGAGAAATTTTCAATAGGCATTGGGGTTATGCAGTAAACGTTGGACCGAGGTTTGAGAGCGTCATCTCTTAGGTCCTGAGCTTATGCAGTAAACGTCAGAGGCTATTGATGTTATCAGGTAGAGGATGCGCAAAGTTCAGAGCCGGCAAAAGAGTATTGCTGATCGTCGGCGTCGTCCTCTTGAGTTCGCAGTCGAGGACATGGTATATCTCAAGGTCTCACCTATGAAGGGCATGGTTTGCTTTGGTGTGAAGGGCAAGCTCGCCCTGAGATTTATTGGACCTTTTGAGATTATCGATCGCGTGGGCGCTGTGGCTTATAGGCTTGCCTTACTTCTTGAGTTGTCAGCGATTTATGACGTATTTCATGTTTCTATGTTGTAGAAATGTGGGTCAGACACTATTCTCATGATTGATTGGCAGCCACTTGAGGTCCATGAGGATGCTTCCTACATTGAGCAACCTATTCGTATTCCTGATCAGAAGGAGTAGGTCCTTAGGACCAAGGTCATTCCCTAGGTGAAGGTGCAATGGGGTCATCATTCGGAGGCCGAGGCATCTTGGGAACGTGAGGCTGAGATTAGAGAGCGTTATCCCTATTTGTTTGATGATTGATTGATATATGATTGTTTGTATTGCCTTCCTTATATGATGATTTTTATGTGATGGTGGTGTTTTGTCTTTTATTTTGTCTTGGACTGATCAATTTCGAGGATAAAATTTCTTTATTGGTGGAGAGGGTTGTGAGACTTGACCCGAGTTCACATGTGTGCATGTGTGTGTATGAGTGTGCATTTCATTTCTTATGATCTCGCGGTCCTACTGGTCGAATTTCGGTGACCCGTGACCCTCAGATTTTGTTTGTGGTCATACTTGAATCTGGTCACACAGACCTAACTCAGATCGAGCTGAGACCTATGCTATCTTTCTTCTTCGTCGTTGTGGTTCCAATGCCGCGTCTCGTGCATAAATCCGATATGTAGATTAAAAGTTGTGTACATTTCATTATATGACCATTGATCATGTGGCCCACTTAGGTGGAATGCATGCGGACCACCATCACTCTTGGCACAAGTTCTAAGATACACTACCCACACACTACACAAAGATCCATAACTAACACCACCGACCACAAACACCACCAAGAGACCTAATCTAACCTACAACTTTGTAAACTCCTCCATTTAGTAATGATGAATTCTCTTACAAAACCATCATGGTCTCTCTCTCTCCTCTCCTTATCTCTCCCTCCTCATTTCTTCCCTCCATAGCTAGCATGCTTCCTCCAAAAAAATCCTCAAATTCTTCAGCCCCTAAAACCCCAAAACCCCTCAAATCCAACCCTTGAAAACACATTTCAACCATCAAAATCTTATCCTTGCTTCAAGATCTTCATAATATAGAAATTTTAGAGATGGATTCTTGTGGGTGACTATTCTTTTTCTGAATTCATTTCTTTCTTTAATCTCATTATTTCTTCATGGATGGATCACATGAGACCCACCAATCTATGGTGGGGATCCCATTTGATCCCATGAATGTGGCCCTTTGGCCCATCTACATGTATGTCATAATCCACGATGGGGTCATTCTCCATGGACTCCATCATTATGTATTTAATGATCCACTCCATCTCAAGGTCATATAGACCTTAAGGATCATGTTGGGATGACATCCCAACCATTCATAAAAATTATAGATCATGCATGTAGTGATTTTATGTTGCATGTACAATCAATGTAGTTGCATAGGTATGATTCATTATTGGGATAGCCCATTAGTGGCGGGGCCTACCCCATGGCCGGATTATATTTCTTCTCCATATTTTATTTCTTGTCTTTATAGTAAATCTGATGTATGTGTGGCCCACTTGATGTGCCATGCAACTAGGCCCAAGTGGTTAGACATCCAGGCCCACCTTGTTGCCCCATATTATTAGCATGTTTTGGATTGCCTTTGGGCTTAATTTTATGGATGATCTTGGAAGGGGCCTGGGTCTAAGAGTTGTACGACACATCTAGGTGGATCCCACCCTGAGAAAATAGGGATTTATTTCCCTTTTAATTATCTTTTGGGGTGGTTTGGACAGTAACATACTGCTATCCAAATCTGCCTGGACAGATTTTTGGGCCACCTTGGGGCCTGATTTCTGGATCTTTGGTGAGAATAACGAAACAAAATAATATGTGATTCTTATAGCCTCATAACCCACCTATAGCCATACTAAATTTCACCCCCATCTAACCTTCATTGGGGTCCCAAAGGTGTGGTCCAAGTGAGGTGGACAGTTTGGATTTTTTGCACTGTTCCAGCAACAGTACGCTCTGGACAAGTTAGAATTTCAAAATTTATTAAAATATTTTTGGTTGTCTAAAAATTATAAAAATTTACAAAAAAGTTTCCCACCCATTTTAATACCTACCTACCAAAATTTGGGGCCAATAGACACATGTACATACCATAGTGGTGGCTAGACCGGCCCACTATAATGTGGTGTCCAGATCAGTCCGATTTTCAGGACATATTGATTTATTTAAATCAATTAAAATATTTTTCCATGTCCAAAAATTATAAAATTTTTTGAGGGTATGTTACACCCATTTTAGGACCCAAATACAAATCTTTGGGGCTAATGGACCCCTGTGCACACCGTGGCAAGGACTGGACTGGCCCACCATGTTGGGACGTCTAAGTATGTCCGATTTTCTAGATAGACTGTATTGTTGAAATTAATTAAAATATTTATGAATATCCAAAAAATTTAAAATTTTATGGGGGTGTGTCCCACCTATGAAAGTACCACTCAATAAAATTTTATTCCAAAATGACCCCATTTGGGCATCCAAAAGAATGGGCGAAGATGGTTGGACTGCCAAATTTTTCTTCTGTGCAGTCCAACAATATGCCTTGATAAAAATCATAATTCAAAAATATTTCCTCTGATGGTGGGGCACCTTTTGGGTTTTATATTTTTTTATGTATGATGAGGGACCTTACCCTCAATTTTTAGAATTTCAGAGGCCCTGGACCCACTCCAATGGAGTGCCCAAATTTAGGACAACAGCATGCATTGCAAAAATTTACTGTACATAGTCCCTTGTTATTTTAAAACTTTTGGGCCTCAATCTATTGGGGTTTGTGTATGATTAGTTGGGGACCCATCCCTTATATTCTAGGGCCCAAGGCCCTTGGTTGCCCATTTAGATTGCTAGTTGTTGGGTTGATGTAGTGGGGCCCATTTCACCCAACCTTAACTTATTTTTAAGTTGTGTTTTTGTGCTCATGGGCTACCCATTAAGTTCAACTAAATGTATGAGTCCTATGGCCATTGGGGCTTGGGCCTTTGGCCTTGATTCCTCTCTTTGGGCCCATGTTGTTGAAGGTAGTATTGGACCCTTTTTCTCATGCTTTTTATAGGGCTTATGCATGTGGTGAAAGTGCACCTACTACGTGTCCTGGTTTGTTAATTACGTTGTAAGTTGAGTCAGTCCGACAACAGCTCCTAACAGGAAGATCAAGTCAAGCGTCTGCCTCAACTGGATGTGTGGAAGCTCACCATAAGTAAATCATATCCTCACATCCCATGTCCCAAAACACCATGTGATTAAAACCCTTAAGAAGAACTAGAACATCTTAGGGTTTCTGTGTAAGAAAACTCTTTATCAAAAAGGAAAATCTTTAAAGTTTTTCTTACATTGTCGATTATATCGATTACCCCTTCGATATGATCGACCAGCTCCGTCGATGTCCTCGGCATCTCAAATCGATACAATCGAGTGAGGACAAAAAGCGTCCAACAATCAAACAATCATCTGGATGATTTATCGATATATCGACTGGTGAGTCGATATCATCGATATTCGCATATCGATCCTATCGGAAGAGGATCGATACTATCGACAGACTGCTTTTCGGTGCCCCTATTTTTCTAAAGAAAACTAACATAAGCGTCGATATATCAATGACTGTCCGATTCAATATGAACTCCAATATCGATCATATCAGAAGTCAGTCGATCATATCGATTGTGGGCGCATATTTTCACCAGCATGAATTTCAGGTTATTTTTAATGTTGATCGGGGTACCAGTCGATAAATCATTATTCATATATCGATCATATCGAGACCTCGTCGATTGGATCGAGTCCGGACATAAATCTTCCAGCAAGCTTATAGATAAATCTATATGATTTATCGATCCCATCGACAAGGTCTCCGATATAATTGATGTACAAATTCTGATGACATCGACTGTTCCCCGATCATATCTGTAGAACCTGAAATTCTTCAAGGCTTCTCTTATTTTCACTTGTCGATAGATCGATCCATCTATCGATGGAATCGGAGTTCGAAATCTAATAACATCGATTTGTGTCTCGATCCCATCGACCAGTTGGCGAAAGGTTTCCAAAAGCAAAATGACAATTGAGTTTGTATCATCGAGAGGTCTATCGATACAATCGAGAGTATATGCTTGATCATATCGACGACTGCTCGATGATATTGAACTCTGTCATAAAAATGACCGTTTATATCCGTTGGAACCTTTTGCCTATACATAGAGATATTAGTCTTTGTTGCTGGTAGAGAAAGAAGAGAGTGCTTTTGAGAGTTTTAACCTTCCTATCATTTACCTAAGCCCTTTCTCTCAGGAAGTTCATCCTCCAATCCACCCTCATCAATGATATCTCATAGAGTAGATTGGGGAATGAGCTTTCGCAATCAAGGATCCTCCAGCTATTATCTTAATGGAAAATCATTAAGTTGGGATACCTTGAATGCATAGATGATTGGAACCACTCTATATTCCTTATATGATAATCTTTAGAGAGTGGTATTCCATCATAACCTTGACCCAACCTAAAGCCTAGTATCGGTATATCTTTTGGGTACGGATTAAGGGAGCTGAAGACCCTTCAACATTAAGGAGGAGATCTTCAACACTGCGCTGAATGAGACTCATCAACTTATTTGTAAGTATCTAGAGTCTAGAGGACACTTGTGATCATTCCTTTCTAGGATTGGGTTTTAAGTGTTGCTCACCCTTCGAAGTCCTTGAAGGAGGCCTCCTATGAGAGTGTACGTGCGGGGTGCGTTGTGTGGACCCTTGCTCTGTGGAGAGCATAAACATCTGGTTAGGAGTACGCCAGCAAAACTCCAGGGTTTGAGGTGAACCGAGTAGAAACCTCTGTAAAGGTTGAAGGTGAACCTGATTTAAAATCTTAGGTTTGAGGTGAACCATGGGAAACCTCCTTAGTGAAATTCGGTCACTCAAGGGTTGAGTGTGGAAGCCGGGAGTGGAGTAGACAAGTAGTCGAACCACTATAAAATGACTGTATTTGAGATTGATATTGTCTTTCATTTTTGTGATTGTCTGACATGCCTTTATATATAATTATCTGAAATCACATCTTATGCACACACAGTCATATCCATCACAATTTAATTCAAAAATTTGTTTATCTTATAAGTAGTTGTGATTGCATCATCTATCAGGCTTCGAAGCCAGTAGAGTTAATATTTGAGTAATCCTAATTTGCACTCTGTGATAGGATTAGTGTGATAGGATTGAAAAATAACTTATAAATCTTTAAAAAGTCCTATTCACCCCCCTCTAGGACATATTGACATATTTCTACTTCAACTTAAGTGGTCTTCACCGCTATTTCAATTGGTATCAGAGCGGGTCTCTCTCTAAGGGTTTCACCGCCTAGAGAGTGATCTTGACTGAAGTAGAAATATGACGAAAGGAGAGGGCTCATCTGTCACTAGACCTCCAGTATTTAATGGATCAAATTATATTTACTGGAAGGCTAGAATGCACTACTTCCTGAGATCTTTGGATCATGAAGTTTGGGATGCAGTTGAAAAAGGATACGTGGTACCATCCGAACAAATTGTACTTGAAAATGAAACCACAATCACTAAACCCAAACCTAATGAGAAGTGGACGGCGTTTGACAAAGAACAGTGAAATGCTAAAGCAAAAGCAATGAACACCATCTACTG
This sequence comes from Magnolia kwangsiensis, assembly GCA_037074715.1. NCBI lineage: Eukaryota > Viridiplantae > Streptophyta > Magnoliopsida > Magnoliales > Magnoliaceae > Magnolia > Magnolia kwangsiensis. The sequence continues at coordinate 81,821,434 of CM073578.1, forward strand.
TGCCGTGTCTCAAGATATATTCAATCAAATAAGTATATGTGGGACATCCAAGGAAGCATGGGATTTACTAGAAATGACCCATGAAGGCACAAGCACTGTGAAAAGGTCTAAACTACAACTCTTAACTTCACAGTTTGAAAATCTCAGGATGGAAGAGCATGAGACATTTATGGAGTTTTTCACCAAATTGAACATCATTTGTAACTCCATGGGTGGTTTGGGAGAGAAGGTTCCAACACCTAAAATATGTAGAAAAATCTTAAGATCCTTACCGGAGCGCTTCAATCCCAAGGTAACAACAATTGAGGAGTGTAGGAATATTGATGAGAGGAAAGTAAAAGAACTAGTAGGTTCCCTACAAACTTTTGAACTACACTTCACACAATCTCAAAAATCTAAAAACACTGTCCTAAAAACTTCTAAGAAATCAAAACATGAGGATAGTGAGAGCGAAAAAGAAGATGAAGATGAGGAAGTGGCCTTGCTAGCATAAAGATTCAGAAGATTCTTTCAGAAGAATCGCGACCATCCTTCTAGAAGAAGAAAGGTGAACTACAAACCTTCTACAAGCAAATTTGGTAAACAGACCAAAGAACCACAATCTTATACCTTTCATGAGTATGGACACCTATCTACTGAATGCCCAAACAGAAAAACCAAGGGCAAGGTAATGGCTGTCACATGGGATGATGCGGAAGAGTTAAAATAAAAAAATAGTGACTCAGAAAGTGATGGAGATAAAAAATCCTTGAAAATACTTATGGTCTCCACTACTTCGATCATTCCAACTGAATCTGAGAAAGAACAACAAGCCACTGAATCATTTTCATCTGACAATGAGGAAATTAAAGAAGAAAAAGATAAAGAGCAAAATGAATTACAAAACGCTTATAATCAACTTTACATCCATAGCGTTAATATTGTCAAGAGACTTAGAATAGTTGAAAACAAAAAGAAAATGCTGTAAATAAATCTGGATAAAGCTTCAAATTTTAATACTCATCTAATCACTGATTTGCAGTAATGCCACTCAGACAATGATAGACTTAAAAGAACTAATAATTCATTGAAATCTGAGTCAGAAAAATTAAAGGAACAAGTCAAAGAACTAAATGAGAAAAACCTGATTCTTCAGAATAAAAATTATACACTTCAAAATGATCTAGAAGAATCTAGAAAAATTGCCAAAATAAACAGTAAATTTTCCCGGAGTGGTGAGGAATTAGTTAAACTGTTAGGAATGAAAAAATATGGAGAGGATAAAAAGGGATTAGGTTATGGAAAGGCAAAAAAAAACTGATGCACAATCATTTGAAAAATTTGTTGCATCTAATAGTAACACCAAACTTATCCCAGCTCATTGCAAAAATGAGGAGTCAGTTTATGAGCTAAATAAAAGAAGTATACAATCATCACCACTTGAGATAGTTGACAGGATGAAGGAGCAGTTAAGTCATGTGGACAAATCAAATAAGAAGAACAAATCTACCACAAGTAAAACTCCTGTCACAAAGTGGGTGATTAAGGAAAAGACAAATTACCTTATTACTCAATCAGATCATTTATCAGGCAATATGGCTAAATGGTACCTAGATAGTGGTTGCTCAAGACACATCACAGGTGACAAGTCTCTCCGTTCAAACTATAAGGATCTTCACAAAGGGATAGTCACCTACGGAGATGAAACCACTGCTAAAGTAATTGGTCAGGAAATTATAAAAGGAATTAATCTGTTTAAGAATGAGAATGCTTTTTGCATAAAAGGATTGACACATAACCTACTAAGCATCTCTCAAATCTGCGATAATGGGCATGTGGTAAATTTCAACAAAGAAGAATGAGAGATTCTAGATCAATCAGGAAAATCAATTATGAAAGGTCTTCTCACAAATAACCACTGCTACATTATTGTAGGAAAAGGAAGGAGTGATATTGAGAAACACTGAGAGTGAAGAAATTGGTCCAGGTTATGCATCAAAATCTGGATATTTGTTGAAATGATGCAATTTTTCTGAGCTTTCAATGAAACAATCTGACGCATCTCACCTCACCTTTTGCTCATAAATATCCAAAATTTTATACTTTTTAATGTACAGACGATATACGAAATTTTGTTGATACTCTTTGCTAGGAACTTCAATAAGACACTATTTTGTATATGAACAGTCGTTAGACTGAAGAAAAACTCACAAAAATCCACCTTCGATATGAGTGTCGATTGGGCACTTGAGAATGTCGATCACATCGGCTGAGAATCAATAGAATCGATGACTCTCTGGGTAGTTGAAATGTCGGGACGGTTGTTTTTCCCTAGAGCTTGGAATTAAAAATTAAAATTTAGAATCAGAGAATATGATCAAAGGGATAGATTGTAGCTGCTTGGTGAGAATCAGAAGATCAAAAGGAGAGCCGCATCTGGTGCTCTCATACCTAGACATTTCATCTCCCCAAGATGGAAAAAGAGAAAGGATTGTTCCATCCACAGTGTGCATCAACTGAAAAGAAGAAAGGTAAGCATGATGCAACCACCTCTCCTTCTTTATTCAACTTAAACCTTGTGGCGGAGCGAATGGTTCATAAAAATTGCGTTGAACCCTTCAGATTCATCGATCTTCTAAAACAGATTGGATGGGAAAATGTTGTGAATCTTGGTGGAACGTTTCAACATAATCTGGTACATCAGCTTATTAGCTTAATCTTCAATGTTGATAACAATCCTCCAATCATCTCAGTTACGGTCGTCAATTGAGTTGAATATATCACGCCCAAACTGATAAGTAGGCTAGTTGACATCGGATTTACTGGAATATCTATAACTGATCGCAACATGAATGGTCTCGGTGTATGGGGGGAAGTTACTCGTGCTTTGTGCAATGGTGCCACAATTCCTAGGAATGCTAAAAATATTCTACACATCAAGTACCTTGATCCTACCTATAGGATTCTTCACAGCATTTTCAGCACTAATATCTATCCCTGTAAATTCTCTGACAACAAAGTCTCATTGTATATTCTTAACATTCTATATGACATTCATCTGAGAATTCCAATATGCTTACCCACTCTAATTGTACAACAGCTGATCCATGTGCTTACAGAAGCATCCATCACTACACTACCATTTCCATGTCTTCTATCTAAGCTTTCACGTCAATTCGGACTACCATCGACTTATGATCTTCCTCATCCTTGTGCGTGGTTTAACTTTGAAGACATACATAAACTAAACATCTTTGAAAATGTGTTTTTTGGTGGAAGAACTGGTTTAATTCCTGGCAATAGCAGATTGGTACAAAATTCTGACTCTGATATCCCTATGCGAGACAACATACAAGATCTTCTGAATGAACAAGCTCACATTTTAGAGAAATTAAATGATTACGAAGCCTATCTTTCTGAAGTTCAACAGCGACTGATGATCCTGCAACGTGTAACTAAACGAGTTCTGAAACGTCTACCTGCTCCATAAGCGTGCTCAGGATACACATCCATCACATCCCTGAAGTCCTTTTGAAATGCTCCGAGCCTAATCTTTTTGAATGCGTGTGATCACATTTATGGGTGTGATGAATTACAGTCCTTACCAAGTGTAACATCCCGAAAATCGGGGGGTCGAGCAAAAACCCAACTCCCGAGTTCCAAAATGTTATTTATGCAACATAGATATGTATGTTTGAATGTTGTCTGTGATAATGTATTAAACATGAGTGAAATTAAGCCAGAACAGCATATCATACTCCAGAGACAGTTAAATTAACCAGCGGAAGTCTGTAATAGTATGTATAACATATATAAACTGTTGTATGTCTCCAGAGTGTGAACATGTTACCAGGTTATACACATACATGTATACTCCAAAAGTAGATGAAACGAATATACATGAGTGCGCTAAAAATATAATATGACAAATGTCAAAGTATCTAATCAACCTCCCTGTAATCCCGTCGATCACAACATGCATAAAGGAGGGATCCTCCTCATCATCATCAAGTCCAGCTCCGCCTCGCAGGCCGCGCCATCATCTGCAATCACAAAGGTCTGGTGGGTGTCCAGGAACACCGTCCCGTAACGTGGGAGTGAGTAGCTAACTCAGTGGAATAATAGAGCAAGGATTAACATGTTCTCAAATCAATCACGCGATAATAGTAAAGCAATAAATCAAACAATCCTAATACTGTTGTTAATGCAATTATGACATGACGTGATGTATGCCCTCACCGACGATCACCCTCATGCGGCAACATCTTACGACCGCGGCATGCCACACTCCCTAGAGTGCTCCACATCTTCCAGGCACATGCAATGCTATGGTGATATGATTACCGAGTTGTTATTAGTCCTTTTCATACAGCAATATTGGGAAACTAAGGTACCTCCCTTATATCAATCCCAACACAGATCCTGTCTAGGGTCGTCACTCCTAGTAGTCTCATACGATGTATATTTTGTAGGTCGCTGCAAGGGCTGCCAGGGCTGTTGCACGCACTCGTTGCTCCGCTCCCCCATCACCTTATCAATACAGGCCTACTGTACTCTACTGCTACGGAAGGGTAGTCGCCTCCCGTAGACTCAGAATACGCTCGCGGTCACTACAAAGGGCTGCCAGGGCTGTTGCTCGCACTCGTTGCACCGCTCCCCCATCACCTTATCAGTGTAGGCCGACAGCAAGAATATAGTGTCCCATACCACCATAATCTGCTCACGAGTCATAGGTGCTCACTGGTCACTACGGGGAGGTTTGTGGCCCCAGCGTAGGCCGACAGCTCGACCACGGTGTCCCATACCACCATGCCCGGCTCATGAGTCTTCGTGGATCAAGGTACCATGGTTAACAGGGTTTACAATGGTAAGTTCAGTACCCTAAGTTCAAGCAGTTATGACACATACAAGGTGAACATACATCGGCCAGTCGGGTTACTTGACGGGCTCGACTAGTGCGATCGCATCGTAAGTCGAACGACATGAAGTGCGTAAAACACTTCGCGTGGCCTAACCACTGCCGCCAACTCTAAACACGAATCACGTTCATCGACGCGTCGTTCGTGGCTATGACCAGTCAGCCACGAATTCGCTCGGTTACCGACTGCCTGGACTAAGTCTAGTCCCAAACACTTATGGAATCACGTCAACAAGTTATGTAAGAGCATTGGAATTGAAATACAATCATGTGAGCATGTTAACTCATGTCATAACATTCAACTTAAGCAAATCCTCAAGGACATAAATTCCATGCATGTAATGAAATCATGCATTTAGTCAACATGTAGAAAATCATTTAGGTCAGCATAATAATTGAAAAAAAAACAATCACAAACTATCAAATAACATCATTTAATTCAATACATACTAATACAAGCATTTATACAAACACATACACTACACACTTAAGTCTACATATAGTATGTCGACCCAAAGTGCGCAACTAGGCGAATCTCTTCGCCAAACTAATTATACACGCATTCCTAACTTCCTAATGCGACCACAAACCATGTCAATCACATCAGCGAAATATGAATGTAAACAGTACTTCCTACAAATGACTAAAATGCCCTAAATCTCATATTCTTCGTTAGCTTACGAAACGGGAAACGGAGAGCATTTTGTACATGTCAAACGGCGATGCCGTCAAGAATCTACTATTAAACGACATTGAAAGCGTTGGAAACAGTCAATCAAAGCGTCTAATATCCGCACCTTATGTCTTGTAGACTCGGGAATTGAAACGGAGCGTATACGCCTCGTCTACGGCGAATAAGGAGCCTAATACACAAGATCCATAAGCTACATCGCTATGGAAACAAGGAAAACTCAAATCAACAACTATTTAGGATTTTTACTTACCTAGGATCGCGGTGGAATCGTCGGGGAAGCGGTAGAGGTGTGTTGCTTAAGCACGTGCAACGCGTAGTACAAGTGGCAGGAAGAACTCCCTCACTCTCTCACAATCTCTCACTTTTCTTTCCCTCTCCCAAGCTAGGGCTTCTCTCAAATTCGGATGGGAGAGAGGAGTGAGGGTTTCAACCCCTTTTATAAGCCTAAACATGCCCAAAATAGGCTCCAAGTCAAGGTATACTTAAAGTATATCCAAATCGGGGCTGTTTTGATCCAAAAGAGCATTTCTGGAGGTCCCCTGGCCAAATGCGGTCGGACTTAAGCTCGTGCATACTGGATCTAGCACGCATCCAGATTTCAGGCCGGTAGGGTTCCCAGATCGCACGTGGCGGCCCAGTTTCAGTTTAACGGTCACCGCACCAAGATCAGGCCTATAAGTCTCCTGATATGTAATAGAAATTTTTCCTGATCCAAGGGTGTAATTTGGCTGTATTCTGACGGTCAGAATGCTTAATACTGATGCGTCAAATTTGTGTGCCAGATTTGAATTTGAAATTCCAATTATGTCCCTATTCACACTCTCTTCGGTCCGGGCTCAATGAAATAGCCTGTGATCGTCAGTTGGACTTGATATTCGAAACGATTGCCAAGCCCAGCTAAGTGGTCATAACGGTCTAAGATGGTAGGCATCTGACTTACGACGCGCGGTCTAGATCCAATACAAAGTTTCAAGGAGGTCCCGAGAACAAACCGGCTTAGAGTTTGATCCGAGGCTTTAGAGCATTATAGGGTCATTGGTTCCACTCGCTTTGGGTCTGGTAGAACGTATTTAAAGTGGTCCAAGTTAATTCTACTGAGTATTCAGTTTGGTACTCAACCAAATTCTACCTTAATTATGGCAGAATACGGTTCTAGGGCCATTCTATCCCCCATTTTGGGAACTTCTAGGTATCATATTATTTTTATTATTTTTTTAGGGGTTCATCATTAAGTTTACCCTAACTCCTCCAAATTTCATAAGATTTTGAGTTGTAGAAAAATTCTAAAAATTCCAGAAGCAGCAGCTGTCCAACAAGTCATTATCAGATAGTTTCTCACAATGACCTACTTTAAACTATATTAAATATTTTATTATATTTTGTACATATTTTTATATAAAACTAGACTCATTTAGCTTCAATCTGGTTTTTGAATCACCTAAATCGGAGTTATAACGAAGGAGATATGATTTTTCAAAGTCCGAAGAAACGCGCAGGAAAAAGGGTACAGAAACTCGCTGTACGGACGAGTTCGGCGATGCATCGCCAAACCGGCGATGGCATCGCCGACCACTGACCTGTTTGGGGTGGTTTTTCCGTCTGATATTTGAAATGGGTGTATTTTAGAACCTGGGATGAGTTATTTGACATGCAATATATGATTTTGGGGTAGGAGAAGCTGATCTATCCAATTAGTCTACTTATTTAGTGAGACTTCAAAAGGTTAATGGCTAAAAACCCTTTTCATTTATTTATTTACTATTCATAGTACTTTTTAGCTTAAGTATTGATCAACATCACCTAAACTTTAAGATTTGTGTCTAATGTGAGAGCTCTTAGAAAATTTTGAAGGATAAAGTAGTAAAAGGTGAGATTTTCGAAGGAAATAAGGATTTGAGACTTTTGGATTGAGTTTTGAGAAGTTAATCAAGTGTTAGGATAGACTCATTGCCTAAGGACGTCTAATCCCAAGTTGGTAAAAATCTGGGATGTTACACCAAGGTTGTTTCTCTTTGGTTTGAATATACCCCGTACGGATTGCTTGTGATAGATTCTTATTGACTGTTTTGTCTATCTTATCTCAATGCATCCATAGTTTTGCATGGCATGTGCTATTTTTACTTATATATCTTTACTTCCATCTTGGTTTATCTGGTGAATTATTGCAATGTATGAGATTTTAAATGACTATCTTATCTGCTATTGGTCTCGTAATGTTTTATCACTGATGCATCTCTCTATAGTTCTCCCATAAGCTTCAATCTTTAGTCAATATCACGACTTATGCCTTTGCCAATGACTGACAAAAAGGGGAAGAACAATTCAAACACCCTGAGTGAAAATTGTATATCTGTGTTGCAGGTGTTAGGGGGAGTAGCCGCAACAAGAAAGGGAGAGTTTTTAAAGTAAGGGAGAAAAATTACTGGGTGTGTACATGGGTGTTTAGAATTTGTAAAATTGTGTTAATACATGTACACACAATTTAGGATGTATCTGTCTAGATATGTTCCTAGGGTGTTTTGGGTATTTTGTCACGTAATTGACAAAGGGGAAGATTGAAAGTGCACCTACTACGTGCCCTGGTTTGTCAATTACGTTGTAAGTTGAGTCAATCCGACAACAGCGCCTAACAGGAAGATCAAGTCAAGCGTCTGCCTCAACTGGATGTGTGGAAGCTCGCCATAGGTAAATCATATCCTCACATCCCATGTCCCAAAACACCATGTGATTAAAACCCTTAAGAAGAACTAGAACATCTTAGGGTTTCTGTGTAAGAAAACTCTTTATCAAAAAGGAAAATCTTTAAAGTTTTTCTTACACTATCGATTATATCGATTACCCCTTCGATATGATTGACCAGCTCCGTCAATGCCCTCAGCATCTCAAATCGATACAAACGAGTGAGGACAAAAAGCGTCCAGCAATCAAACAATCATCTGAACGATTTATCGATATATCGACCGGTGAGTCGATATCATCGATATTTGAATATCGATCCTATCGGAAAAGGATCGATACTATCGAAAGACTGTTTTTCGACGCCCCTGTTTTTCTAAAGAAAACTAACATAAGCGTCGATATATCGATGACTGTCCGATTCAATCTGAACTCCAATATCGATCATATCGAAAGTCAGTCGATCATATCGATTGTGAGCGCATATTTTCACCAGCATGAATTTTAAGTTATTTTTAATGTTCATCGGGGTGCCAGTCGATAAATCGATATTCATATATCGATCATATCGAGACCTCGTTGATTGGATCGAGTCCGGACATAAATCGTCCAGCAAGCTTATAGATAAATCTATACGATTTATCAATCCCATCGACAAGGTCTCCGATATGATCGATGTACAAATTTCGATGACATCGACTGTTCCCCGATCATATCTGTAGAACCTGAAATTCTTCAAGGCTTCTCTCTTATTTTCACCTGTCGATAGATCGATCCATCTATTGATGGAATCGGAGTTCAAACTCTGATAACATCGATGTGTGTCTCGATCCCATCGACCAGTTGGCGAAAGGTTTCCAAAAGAGAAATGACAATTGAGTTTGTATCATCGAGAGGTTTGTCGATACAATCGAGAGTATATGCTCGATCATATCAATGACTGCTTGATGATATCAAACTTTATCATAAATATGACTGTTTATATCCGTTGGAACCTTTTGCCTATATATAGAGAGATTAGTCTTTGTTGCTGGTAGAAAAAGAAGAGAGTGCTTTTGAGAGTTTTAACCTTCTTATCATTTACCTAAGCCCTTTCTCTCAGGAAGTTCATCCTCTAATCCACCCTCATCATTGATATCTCATAGAGTGGATTAGGGAATGAACTTTCACATTCATGGATCCTCTAGCTACTATCTTAATGGCAAATCATTAAGCTAGGATGCCTTGAATTCATAGATGATTGGAACCACTCTATATTCCTTATAGGATAATCTTTAGAGAGTGGTATTCCATCATAACCTTGACCCAACCTAAAGCCTAGTATCGGTATATCTTTTGGGTACGGATCAAGTGAGCTGAAGACCCTTCAACATCAAGGAGGAGATCTTCAACACTGCGCTGAATGAGACTCATCAACTTATTTGTAAGTATCTAGAGTCCAGAGGACACTTGTGATCATTCCTTTCTAGGATTGGGTTTTAAGTATTGCTCACCCTTTGAAGTCCTCGAAGGAGGCCTCCGACGGGAGTGTACGTGCGGGGTGCGTTGTGTGGACCCTTACTCTATGGAGAGTATAAACATCTGGTTAAGAGTACGCCAGTAAAACTCCAGGGTTAGAGGTGAACCGAGTAGAAACCTTTAGGTGCGTTGTGTGGACCCTTACTCTGTGAAGAGCATAAACATCTAGTTAGGAGTACGCTAGAAAAACTCCAGGGTTTGAGGTGAACCGAGTAGAAACCTCTATAAAGGTTGAAGGTGAACCTGATTTAAAACCTTAAGTTTGAGGTGAATCATGGAAAACCTCTTTAGTGAAATTCGATCACTCAAGGGTTGAGTGTGGAAGCCGAGAGTGGAGTAGACAAGTAGTCGAACCACTATAAAATCAGTGTGTTTGAGATTGATATTGTCTTTCATTTATGTGACTGTCTTACATGCCTTTATATATGATTATCTGAAATCACATCTTATGCACACACAGTCATATCCATCACAATCTGATTCATAAATTTGTTTATCTTACAAGTAGTTGTGATTGGATCCTCTATTAAGCTTGGAAGCCAGTAGAGTTAATTTTTGAGTAATCCTAATTTGTACTTTGTGATAGGATTAGTGTGATAGGATTGAAAAATAACTTATAAATCTTTAAAAAGTCCTATTCACCCCCTTCTAGGACATATTGACATATTTCTACTTCAACTTAAGCGGTCTTCATCGCTATTTCATGTGGTTTGGATATGAGCCTTGGGCCTTGTAGCTATATGGATTATGGTTGGTTATGCCTTGGAAAAATGGTGGTTGAATTTCCTCATAATGGACCCCTCTAAGGGTAGTTAAAGGCCCACTATAGACCCTTGCTAGGCCAGTTTCATCTATTTAGGCACATACCATTGTTCTCCTTAGTCTCGTGGGTTACCCCAGGTAAATGGGCCCCCACTAGAGGTTGTATTCCTTATGAGGAATTGGTTAAGTACCTAGACCCTTCATAGTTGGGTAGAGACTTCATCTTCACCCCATTGACACCCCTATTCATTTCATGGCCCACTCCCTTACACATCATATGCATACTTGATTGAGGCATGATTGGCCATGGTTGTGCCATTGAGTAGGACATCTTAGTATCCCCTCGAGGGGTGGAGTTTTCCCCTCTGGAGCACGATGGGTTCTTAGGATTGATGCATGGGTGATTGTGTGATTCATGCATTTGACATTGCATAGCATGTGGATATCTGCCCTTGCTTCATCAGGGCCTTGCCTACACAAGGATATTCATGGATGGCTATATATGTGGACACCGAAAATATTAATTGAGCATACCAGGTATATAGGATCCCGCGACTCCCACTGTCATGTAGTCGGTTGGATAGGGGTGTAGCCATACCTGCCTGGTGTGTAGGGGGAATTGTTAGGCTGAGTCTGACCAGCTCATAAATGGGTCCACTACCGACAGGCCTTGCTGGTGATTGGCTGTCCATAGGCTGGTAGTGAGGTCTCTTACACTCGTTGGACTATACAGGGTCTGTAGAGCGACAGTCATTCAGCAGTGTAATGGAACTCGGTGATTTCCTTATGGTTGGAAATGTACTTGACTTATGGTTTGGATATGAGCACTGACATTACTTGCATCATATTAGCATTGGCTGTACAAGCCCCTTCATGCATTGCCTTGGTATGACATCCAGTACTCATTGCATCGTATTCATGATAAGCCTTGGTAAGGCTAGTGATTTTCCTATTGAGCAAATTTCTCTTCTTGCATCTCCTGCTATTCTTCTATGCATCATTGTCATACACTTTCACCACCTTCTAAGCTTCCATAAGCTTATGCACGATTGATGCGTGTAGGAGACTCTAGGAAGGTGACGTAGCTGTAGGGCGTAATGTTGAGTTGATCTTGGGGACCCCGTGTTACTGATCTTCCTTTCCTTCTCCTATCATCTTATGTATGTCTTTTTGGACCTTTTAAAAGTTATAAATTTTAAATTTATAGTGAATTTTGTGTAACGCCCGTGAAAAATCCGTACTTGGGCTCGAGTACCAACTCGTCCCGAAATCGCGTAGAATTAATTTCCATAGAAATTAAGCGTAAGTTAGCTAGCGCAACGCTAGAGTAGCGGGGAAATAGTCCCTGATCACTTTAAATACGTTCTGCAAGACCCAAATCGAGTAGAACAAACAACTCTACAATACTCTATAACCTCGGATCAAACTCTAAGCAGGTTTGTTCTCTAGACCACTTTGAATTTTTGTATTGGATTTAGGCCGCGCGTCGAAGGTCCAATACCTCCTATCTTAGACCGTTAGAACCGCCCAACTGGACTTGACAATCATCTCGAAAATCAAGTCAAACCGATAATCACAGACTATTTCGTTGAACCCGGACTGAAGCGACCGCGAATAGGGACAGAATTGGAATTTCAAATTCAAATCTGGCACACGACTTGACGCGTCAGTATTAAGCGTTCTGACCGTCAGAATTCATCCAGATTACACCCTCGGATCAGGAAAAATTTCTATTTATTATCATGAGACTTTCAGCCCTGATCTACGTGCGGTGACCGCTGAACTGAAACTGGTCCGCCACGTGCGATCTGCGAACCCTGCCAGATTGAAAACTTAATACATGCTACATCTGGTACGCATGAGCTTAAGTCCGATCGCAATTGACTAGGGGACCACCAGAAAGTAGCTTTTGGACCGAAGCAGCCCCGAAATGGATAGGCACCAAGTAAACTTCGTTCCGGAGCCTGTTTCCGGCGTTTTTAAGCTTATAAAAGGGGTTGAAACCCTCATTTCTCTCTCCCATCCGAAAATTGCAACCCTAGAGAAAAGGAGAGAGAGTTTGAGAGAGAGATTGGAAGGGATTTTTCCCGCTTCCGAGCCACCGATTGCTGCTGCTTCAGCAACTCTTCCCAATCACCTGGCTGGTGATTTCTCCGTTCTTTCAGGTAGAAAACAACCCTAGAACTTGCTGATTTAGGGTTTATACATATTTAGGGTGTGTTAGCTAACGTATTTCGTAAATCAGGTTGTCTTACTGCCGTAGACGAAGCGTACACGCTCCGTTCAAAATCCCGCACCCGTAAGAGACTAGGTGAGGATTTTAGACGCTTTGATTGACGGTTTACAATGCTTTCAATGTCATTTAATAGTAGATTATCGACGGCACCGCCGTTTGACATGTACAACATGCTCTCCGTTTCCTGTTTCGTAAATTAACGAAGAATATGAGATTTAGGGCATTTTAGTCATTTGTAGGAAGTGCGGTCTACATTCATATTTCGCTGACGTGATTGACATGATTTGTTGTCGCATTAGGGAGTTAGGAATGCTTGCATAATTAGTTCGGCGAAGAGATTCGCCTAGTTGCGCACTTTGGGTCGACATACTATATGTAGACTTAAGTGTGTAGTGTATGTGTTTGTATAAATGCTTGTATTAGTATGTATTGAATTAAATGATGTTATGTAGTAGTTTGAGATCGATTTCTTGGTTAATATGCTGACCTAAATGATTTCCTACATGTTGACCATATGCAGGATTCCATTACATGCATGGAATGTATGCGTTTGAAGATTTGCTTAAGTTGAATGTTATAACATGTGTTAACATGCTCACATGATTGTATCTAAATTCCAATTCCTTTACATATATTGCTAATGTGATTCCATAGATGTGTGGGACTAGACTTAGTCCAGGCAGTCGGTAACCGAGCGAATTCGTGGCTGACTGGTCATAGCCACGAACGACGCGTCGATGAACGTGATTCGTGTTTAGAGTTGGCGGCAGTGGTTAGGCCATACGCACTTCATGTCGTTCGACTTGAGATGCGATCGCGCTAGTCGAGCCCGTCAAGTAACCCGACTGGCCGATGTATGTTCACCTTGTATGTGTCATAACTGCTTGAACCTAGGGTACTAAACTTACCATTGTAAACCCTGTTAACCATGGTACCTTGATCCACGAAGACTCATGAGCTGGGCATGGTGGTATGGGACACCGTGGTCGAGCTGTCGGCCTACGCTGGGGCCACAAACCTCCCCGTAGTGACCAGTGAGCACCTAGACTCGTGAGCAGATTATGGTGGTATGGGACACTATATTCTAGTTGTCGGCCTACACTGATCAGGCGACGAGCCCTTTGTAGTGACCGCGAGCGTATTCTGAGTCCACGGGAGGCGACGACCCTTCCGTCGCAGTAGAGTACAGTAGGCCTGTATTGATAAGGTGATGGGGGAGCGGTGCAACGAGTGTGAGCAACAGCCCTGGCAGCCCTTGCAGTGACCTACGAAATATACATCGTATGAGATTACTAGGAGTGACGACCCTAGACAGGATCTGTGTTGGGATTGATACAAGGGAAGTACCTTAGTTTCCCAATCCTGCTGTTTGAATGGACTAATAACAACTTGGACATCATATCACCATAGCATTGCATGTGCCTGTAAGATGTGGAGCACTCTAGGGAGTGTGGCATGCCGCGGTCATAAGATGTTGCCGCATGAGGGTGATCGTCGGTGAGGGCATACATCACGTCATGTCATCTTGCATTAACAATAGTATTAGGATTGTCTGATTTACTGCTTTACTATTATCCCGTGATTGAATTGTGAACATGCTAATCTTTGCTCTATGATTCCACTGAGTTGATCACTCACTCCCACGTTTCGGGATGGTGTTTGCAACACCCACCAGACCCTGTTGTAGATGCAGGTGAGGCCGAGATCCAGGAGGTGGAGCCAGAGATCGACGAGGACCAGGACGAGTTCTCCTATATGCAGTATCACGACAGCTTCCCGTAGGAGACCTGGATCGAGGGGACATCAGTGGGACTATTTTGAACATTATTTTTATTTATGTATATGTATATGAGACTCAGAGATGTAATCATACTTTGGAGACAGATGAGATTTACTTTATTTTTCCATACAATGATATATATATTGTTTAGTCTTCCGCTTGCTTTTATCACTGGATCTGAAGTATGAATTGCAGTTTTGGTATACTTTTACTCATGTGAATGCTTTAAATCAGACAACATTGAATCATAACCATTTTTGTTGCATAAGTGACGGTCTGGAACTCGGGAGTTGAGTTTATACACGACCCCCGATTTTCAGGGTGTTACAAGTTGGTATCAGAGCATGAATGAGAGTATACTGGGCCTGGGTTATGGTCTCGCGACGTACGCTGTCGCTTCCTTTGACTTAGGTGGGTGCGAGAAGGGTCTAGAAACACTTATAGGATCGCAGGTTCGCCGATAGGTGAAGTCTATTAGAATCGATCGCAAGATCGAGTCTGTAACGCATCTCGGGTCGCGTAAGGCAACCCGAATCGCTTCTAAGCTGTAGGAAGTCAGGTTAAGACGTCCTATGAGCAGTTTTAAACTGAAAAAGTAAATCCTTGGGCCGTGGGATGACCACGACTCCTGTAATCAATTGCTAGGGCTTAAAAACCCCGTTTCACCAAAAATCTTCAAAATTCCTCATCTAAACACTCTGACCTTCATTTCTTTCTTATCCATTTCATGTTAGGCATCAAACCTAATATGAAAATAACACAAATTAGTACTTTCACAAAATTTTACAGTGAATAGTAAAATTTTATGAAAAATAGCCATAAGGCCATTCTAACTTCACTTTCTTTAGTAACTATGGATTTAGATAGATGTACTGGCTCCTTCTACCCCAAATTCATATGCTGCATCATATGGTTTGGTATTCAGGATTGTGATGTGATCCTGGAAATACCTGAACACATATTTGGGCTCATACAGATCAAAATACAATGAACCAGGGGGTGGGCCATATATTTTTGGAATCCCTGGACCATGGGGGACCAGACCCATGTGGTCCCACCGGCCAACTTGGAGGTTGGCCGGCGATGCCATCGCCGGTCCGGCGATGCATCGCCGACCGGTGGGGTCCGTTGGCCTCGATTTTTGGGCGCACACCCTAAAACGCCTAGTACATCCTCCCTATGTAGCTCCCATCTCACGAAAACCCCTAAATCATATCCCTTCTTCACAAACAGCCCTCCCCATAGCCCTATTTCCGATTTCCAGCAACCACCTCCAAACTCCGGCGTCCCAAATCACTCCTAGGTCCCTCCTTGGCCAAAACCGACCACCACTCATCACTTATTGGGAGTTGACAGCCCCTCCTCTTGAAGATCTCACCATTTGGAGCTCCAAAAATCCCCAAATAGAGCTGAAATCGTGAGGTGCTCCATTCTACTTTTTTGTTTGTATTTCTCCTTGAAACTATAGCCTTGGAAAGCTTGAAGCATCCCTCTATGACGCCTAGATTTCCTTTTTCTGGATTGGGCAGCCACTTCTTCGCATTTTTGCCATTTTTCATGGCTTTCGTGGAAGCCATTTTGGGCCTTTTATCACTCTCATCCATCATATCTTTGATGGGTAAGAGAAAAACTGCAACAGACGAGGCTGGGCCGAGCCGCCCTGCTCGATCGAGAAAACCGCGGGGTTGTGCCGCAAGTTCAAGCGCCGCCGCAGGTCCAGCTGCAGTCCTGGAGTGCCGTACAAAGCGGGATTTGGATCCCCATGCACACCTTGGGCGAACAATTCTATTGGAGATGCCTCATGGCTAATACACTGATCGCAAAGTGTTATTTGAGGCGGACGTAGATGGATGATTGTTCGGCGAGTATCTGTTGTTCGAACGTATTGAAGCTGCGCATTGGGGTCCGATCTTTGAAGCTCACGCTCGTAATAATGTGAGCACCGTTCGTGCCTTCTACGCAAGCATCCAGAATCCTACCTTGGAGCCTTTGCAGTTCAAAATCCCTTTTGGTAGAGATCGGATGGCTATGATCGACGTTCGGTTGATTGCGCGACTTCTCAACGTGCCTCTAGGTGATGTGCATCCTAGTGAGAAGAATCTGAGGACTAGACGTGAACGAGATCGTCGCACCAGGTTTCTGTGCGGTAAGTTGGTTCCATGGCAGCCTAATAATAGCCTCAAGGCGACGTATATGTCTGAGGATTTACGCCTGCTGCACCATATCTGCACGTTCAATGTTTATCCCAGGTCGACGAACCGCATTGAATGTACACGTCTTATGGTCGATTTCTTATATCTGGTAGCCCAGGGAGAGAACGTATGTATGGCCACTTTCATCTTATGGCAGATAGTTCTCATAGCCAGGTCAAGAAGAACATTCGAATCGCTTCCCTTTGGCCGACTTATTTGCAAGATTGCGCTTGAGTTTGCCTATAGACTTGGGCCGGAATTGCCGGTATCGATTCACACCATCGATGAGTCGAAAATGGTCAAGATGAAGATTGGGTCACAATACCGTGAAAATCAACTTGAAAGGGATAGTGGGGATGACTTTGATGATGAGAAAAATCAAAGCGAAGAAGAACCTAGAGCAGAGGTTCAGGAAGAAGCTCAGGAAGAAGCAGAAGAGGAGGCTCAGGATACTGATGAGAGCCCTCCTCCTTCTGCGCAGGCTACTATCGACGATCGCATTGCTCGGATGGAGGAGAGTCAGACCGCTTTGCGAAGGGAAGTCCAAGAACTTCGCGCAGAAGTCGCTGATGCCAAGGCCGTTACAAAGAAGAAATTTGGCAAGGTGACTCGCACCTTGAAGGCGATCCTGTGTTGCTTACAGGATAAGGGTGCTCCTCCTCCATCACCAGACTCCAACTAGCGATGCGATCTTTAATGTTATTATCAGTAGTTAGTCATTTTCTGTTTTATGTGTGTAAGCCTGTTAGGGCTACTGCTTTGCTTATGTTGTTGTTGCTTAATTGTCTTAATTCCCATGTATTTCTCGTCATGATGCTTGTAAGGATATATCCCTTGTATTGTGACAATTTTGATTAATTGAAATGCATGGAATGCCTTTGACTCTTTATGTGAATGATTGTGGTGTATTTGTGCAATTGAGACTGACAAGGTTGCGCCCTATTTTGAATATAGGGAATGCCACCTAAGACTACGCGGAGCACGGCTCGTCTTGCACTGACTGAGCATATGGATCAGACTCCCTCTCAGTATGGCACCCATTCGGACCCTGCTGTGGGCCCGATTCCTGAGGCAGTTCGATCGTCTCAGCCTGCCGCTGGTCCTACAGATGGACCACTGCCATTTACGCCATCAGTCAGAGAGCCACATCGCGCATCTACTTTCACACCGCATCCGCCACAGCCTGCTCCACCCCCTGATAGATTCGAGCAGATGATGGCTATGATGCTGCAGCAGCAGCAGCTTCTGACCACCATAGTGGGGACATTAGCCCAGGGTGGGGGTGCGACTACATCTACTCCACCTGCACCACCTGCGCATCCAGCTGAGGATGCCTATACATACGTCCAGGATGAGAGCATGGCTCATCCTGCGCCGCCTGCTTTTCCTGCGGGGAATCCTGCCGACACGCGGGGCCTATTGGAGCGATTTCAACGCTTGCAGCCTCCTACTTTCACGGGTTCTCACAGACCCGAGGAGGTTGAGTACTGGCTCGACCGAGTGTCGAAGATCCTGCGGATGTTGCATTGCACTGAGGCCGAGCAGGTAGAGCTGGCTACCTTCCTGTTTGAGAGAGAGGCCAGCATGTGGTGGGATAGCGTACTGCGGACCGTTGCCGCAGACTTTGTATGGACGTGGACAGCATTTGAGTTCTGCTTCCATGAGAAGTATTATCCCCAGACTTACAGGCACGACAGGGAGAATGAGTTTCTCCATCTCAGACAGGCAGCGATGACAGTTACCGAGTATGAGCATCGGTTCACAAAGTTGGGCAGGTACGTCCCGACGATCCTAGCTGATGAGCAGATGCGCATACGGCGCTTTTTGGAGGGTTTGCGACTGGATATTCGGTCGAAGATGTGCTGTGTTAGCATTCCCTCTTATGCGGAGTTGATTCACATGTCCATGCGGGCAGAGCAGGACGTGGATCGACTTGCGCGATCTCATGGCCCGGCTGCTTCTAGGTCACGACCAGATTTGCCAGACAGGCCTTTCGCGGGCAAGAGGCCTCGCATTGATCCTCCTACTAGGACTACGGTGCCTGTACCACCGTTTCGGCGCCCTGATTTGACATGTACATACTGTGGGAGGACGGGCCACTTGGCGCAGAGCTGCTTTTCGAGGATGCGGGACAGTGGGTTCTCACGCTCGTGCTGTCGGACCGTCCACAGCAGGCTCGAGTTCATGCATTGACAGCTGAGGCAGCTGCGACGGGCACTTCTCAGCATTCGGCCTTCAAGGTCACCGCCCATATTGGAGGTACTCCTATTCTCGTGATGGTGGACACTGGATCCATGATTTCTTTGATATCGGATGCTATTGTCAGACGTCTTGGCTTACACACCATTACTATGGATGGAGTGCGGGTTTATACAGCTCATGGGTCTTTTACAGATGCCACCCAGATGTGTGAGGGTTGTTTGGTGGATCTGGGGGGCAAGACGATGGTTATAGATCTCGTCGTCGACCCTGCTCTTTATTATCTCGACGTCATTCTTGGCATGGACTGGTTGACTGCAGCGAGAGCCGAGATTGACTGCGAGACTCGTATAGTCACAGCGTACGAGCCTGAGGGTGCATCCTTCACATTTCCAGTGCGGGTAAATCTTCCTTTCCGCATACTTAGCTACGCCACTCTATTGTGCGACGCTGGTGCCCAGGTACTTGAGTAGACGCCAGTTGTTTCCGAGTTCGGGGATCTGTTCAGGAAGATCCCTGGTTTGCCGCCCCGACGTGAGATCGATTTCACTATCGATCTGGTTCCTGCTTCTACACCCGTCTCACTGCCGATGTATCGCATGGCACCATGTGAGATGGAGGAGTTGAGGACGCAAATTGATGGTCTGCTAGAGCTTGGCCTTATACGGCCTAGCGTGTCTCCTTGGGGAGCACCGGTCTTGTTCGTGAGGAAGAAGGATGGTTCGATGCGATTGTGTATTGATTATCGCAGGCTGAACCAGCTCACAGTGAAGAACAAGTACCCTTTTCCCAGGATCGATGGCTTGTTCGATCAGCTGAGAAGAGCGCAGTACTTCTCGAAGATTGATCTTCAGTCAGGTTATCATCAGCTGCGCGTCAGGGATGAGGACGTGCAGAAGATAGCATTCAGGACCAGTTTTGGCCACTACGAGTTCCTCGTGATGTCGTTCGGTCTCACGAACGCACCGGCCGTGTTCATGGATCTGATGAACCGGATATTTCGGCCTTTCCTCTATCGATTCGTCGTTGTCTTCATTGACGACATTTTGTTGTACTCTAGGAGTCGAGAGGAGCATGAGGAGCACTTGCGTTTGGTCCTTGATACGCTCAGACGGCATCAGTTGTTCGCACAGTACAAGAAGTGCGACTTCTGGAAGCAGGAGGTAAAGTTTCTGGGACACGTGGTGTCCAAGGATGGCATGGCAGTTGACCTACCTAAGGTAGCTGCGGTGCAGGACTGGGAGCAGCCTGGTTCTGTCACTGAGGTGAGGAGCTTCTTGGGTCTCGCTGGCTACTATCGGCGCTTCATTCAGGACTTCTCGAAGATCGCGAGACCCTTATCTCAATTGACACGGAAGGACGTAAAGTTTGCCTAGAATGATAAGGCGGAGTCAGCTTTTCAGGAGCTGAAGGACAGACTTACGTCCGCCCCTGTGCTAGTATTGCCAGAGCAAGGGGTTAGATACACTATATACACTGACGCGTCTAGCGTTGGTTTGGGTTGTGTCCTTATGCAGAGGGACAGGGTAATTTCGTATGCCTCGAGACAATTAAGGAAGCACGAGGAGAATTACCCTACACACGACCTAGAGTTGGTAGCCGTTATATTCGCACTGAGACTCTGGAGACATTACCTCTACGGAGAGGAGTTCGAGCTCTTTTGCGACCACAAGAGCCTCAAGTACATATTCACGCAGCGAGACTTGAATATGAGGCAGCGGCGATGGATGGAGACGTTCAAGGATTTCAAGTTTGAAGTCTCTTACCATCCTGGGAAGGCGAACCTTGTGGCTGATGCGTTGAGCCGCAAGAAGGCGATAGAGTTTGCGGCTCCGCTGATGGTTGCCGAGTGGGATATGGTTGAGTTTTTGCGAGACTTTGAGCAGAGACTCACCGTAGAGGAGCCATTTGAGTTCATCGCACACGTGCAGGTGCGATCTCAGATCGATGACCGAGTCATCGAGGCGCAGAGGGACGATGCGCATCTTAGTGAGCTTCGAGAGCAGGCCAGTGATGATGTTGACGCCGACTGGCGAGTTGGTATGGATGGGGGCTTATGTTACCGTGGCCGCCTATGCGTCCCAGATGTCCCTGACTTGAGACGAGAGATTCTCGAGGCTGCGCATTCTACTAGACTCGCGATGCATCCAGGCAGTACAAAGATGTATCGTGACGTGAAGAGGACGTATTGGTGGGAAGGTATGAAGACCCACATAGCTGAGTTCGTGTCCCGTTGTTTTACTTGTCAGCAGGTGAAGGCAGAGTATCGCCGACCACCTGGACTTTTGCAGCCTATGCCGATTGCAGAGTGGAAGTGGGATTTCATTTCCATGGACTTCATTTCTGGG
This sequence comes from Magnolia kwangsiensis, assembly GCA_037074715.1. Lineage (NCBI taxonomy): Eukaryota > Viridiplantae > Streptophyta > Magnoliopsida > Magnoliales > Magnoliaceae > Magnolia > Magnolia kwangsiensis. Next base: position 81,842,736 of record CM073578.1, read on the forward strand.
TTGCCGAAGACGAGGAAGGGGCATGATTCCATTTGGGTGATCGTCGACCGATTGACGAAGTCGGCGCACTTCCTACCGATCAGAGTTACGAACTCTGCAGACGAGCTGGCTAGATTGTACATCAGAGAGATCGTGCGTCTTCATGGAGTTACGTTGGAGATCGTGTCGGACAGAGACACGCGGTTCACTTCTATTTTCTGGACTCGCATTCAGGAGGCTATGGGTGTGAAGTTGAAGTTCAGTACTCCCTTCCACCCACAGACGGACGGACAGACAGCGAGTGAACCAGATCCTGGAGGACATGTTGCGAGCTTGCGCATTGGACTTCAAGGACAGTTGGGATGACTGTCTTGCATATGCGGAGTTTGCGTACAATAATAGCTTCCAGGCGAGTATCGGTATGGCACCTTATGAGGCACTGTATGGGCGACCTTGTCGCGCACCGCATTGCTGGTTAGAGGTCGGTGAGCGTAGCTTGATTGGCCCAGAGTTGGTGCAGGCGACGTCAGAGAAGATTGATACTATTCGACGTCGGCTTCTTACAGCGCAAAGCAGACAGAAGAGCTACGCCGATACGAGACGGAGGCCACTAGAGTTCACAGTTGGGGATCACGTGTTTTTGCGAGTTTTCCCTATGAAGGGAGTCCTTCGGTTCGGGAAGAAGGAAAAACTAGCACCGCGATTCATTAGTCCATTCCAGATCCTCGATCGTGTGGGGCAGTGGCTTGCCGATTGGCTTTACCCACGCCCCTCGCGAGCGTCCACAACGTATTTCATGTTTCTATGCTAAAGAAGTACGTTGCTGATCCTTCCTATATCATCAGATGGGAGCAGGTGCAGTTAGGAGAGGATGTTACTTATATCCTGCGACCGACACGCATCCTAGACAGGAAGGAGCAGGTACTGCGTAGTAAGGTGATTCCCCTTGTGAAGGTACTATGGACGCATCACTCTGAGGAGGAGGCTACTTGGGAGACAGAAGCCGAGATCAGAAAGAACTACCCACAGCTTCTCGAGGAGTACGAAAAGGTACAAATTTCGAGGACGAAATTATTTGTTAAGGGGGGTAGATTGTAACGCCCGTGAAAAATCCGTACTTGGGCTCGAGTACCAACTCGACCCGAAATCGCGTAGAATTAATTTTCATGGAAATTAAGCGTAAGTTAGCTAGCGCAACGCTAGAGTAGCGGGGAAATAGTCCCTGATCACTTTAAATACGTTCTGCAAGACCCAAATCGAGTAGAACAAACAACTCTACAATACTCTATAACCTCGGATTAAACTCTAAGCAGGTTTGTTCTCTGGACCACTTTGAATTTTTGTATTGGATTTTCGAAGGTCCGATACCTCCTATCTTAGACCGTTAGAACCGCCCAACTGGACTTGACAATCATCTCTAAAATCAAGTCAAACCGATAATCACAGACTATTTCGTTGAACTCGGACTGAAGCGACCGCGAATAGGGACAGAATTGGAATTTCAAATTCAAATCTGGCACACGACTTGACGCGTCAGTATTAAGCGTTCTGACCGTCAGAATTCATCCAGATTACACCCTCGGATCAGGAAAAATTTCTATTTATTATCATGAGACTTTCAGCCCTGATCTACGTGCGGTGACCGCTGAACTGAAACTGGTCCGCCACGTGCGATCTGCGAACCCTGCCAGACTGAAAACTTAATACGTACTACATCTGGTACGCAAGAGCTTAAGTCCGATCGCAATCGACTAGGGGACCACCAGAAAGTAGCTTTTGGACCGAAACAGCCCCGAAATGGATAAGCACCAAGTAAACTTCGTTCCGGAACCTGTTTTCGGCGTTTTTAAGCTTATAAAAGGGGTTGAAACCCTCATTTCTCTCTCCCATCCGAAAATTGCAACCCTAGAGAAAAGGAGAGAGAGTTTGAGAGAGAGATTGGAAGGGATTTTTACCGCTTCCGAGCCACCGATTGCTGCTGCTTCAGCAACTCTTCCCAATCACCTGGCTGGTGATTTCTCCATTCTTTCAGGTACAAAACAACCCTAGAACTTGCTGATTTAGGGTTTATCCAGATTTAGGGCGTGTTAGCTAACGTATTTCATAAATCAGGTTGTCCTACTGCCGTAGACGAAGCGTACACGCTCCGTTCAAAATCCCGCACCCGTAAGAGACTAGGTGAGGATTTTAGACGCTTTGATTGACGGTTTACAACGCTTTCAATGTCGTTTAATAGTAGATTATCGACGGCACCGCCGTTTGACATGTACAACATGCTCTCCGTTTCCTGTTTCGTAAATTAACGAAGAATATGAGATTTAGGGCATTTTAATCATTTGTAGGAAGTGCGGTCTACATTCATATTTCGCTGACGTGATTGACATGATTTGTTGTCGCATTAGGGAGTTAGGAATGCTTGCATAATTAGTTCGGCGAAGAGATTCTCCTAGTTGCGCACTTTGGGTCGACATACTATATGTAGACTTAAGTGTGTAGTGTATGTGTTTGTATAAATGCTTGTATTAGTATGTATTGAATTAAATGATGTTATGTAGTAGTTTGAGATCGATTTCTTGGTTAATATGCTGACCTAAATGATTTCCTACATGTTGACCATATGCATGATTCCATTACATGCATGGAATGTATGCGTTTGAAGATTTGCTTAAGTTGAATGTTATAACATGTGTTAACATGCTCACATGATTATATCTAAATTCCAATTCCTTTACATATATTGCTAATGTGATTCCATAGATGTGTGGGACTAGACTTAGTCCAGGCAGTCGGTAACCGAGCGAATTCGTGGCTGACTGGTCATAGCCACGAACGACGCGTCGATGAACGTGATTCGTGTTTAGAGTTGGCGGCAGTGGTTAGGCCACGCGAAGTGATTTACGCACTTCATGTCGTTCGACTTGAGATGCGATCGCGCTAGTCGAGCCCGTCAAGTAACCCGACTGGCCGATGTATGTTCACCTTGTATGTGTCATAATTGCTTGAACCTAGGGTACTAAACTTACCATTGTAAACCCTGTTAAACATGGTACCTTGATCCACGAAGACTCATGAGCCGGGCATGGTGGTATGGGACACCGTGGTCGAGCTGTCGGCCTACGCTGGGGCCACAAACCTCCCCGTAGTGACCAGTGAGCACCTAGACTCGTGAGCAGATTATGGTGGTATGGGACACTATATTCTAGCTGTCAGCCTACACTGATCAGGCGACGAGCCCTTTGTAGTGACAGCAAGCGTATTCTGAGTCCACGGGAGGCGACGACCCTTCCGTCGCAGTAGAGTACGGTAGGCCTGTATTGATAAGGTGATGGGGGAGCGGTGCAACGAGTGCGAGCAACAGCCCTGGCTGCCCTTGCAGTGACCTACGAAATATACATCGTATGAGATTACTAGGAGTGACGACCCTAGACAGGATCTGTGTTGGGATTGATACAAGGGAAGTACCTTAGTTTCCTAATCCTGCTGTTTGAATGGACTAATAACAACTTGGACATCATATCACCATAGCATTGCATGTGCCTGGAAGATGTGGAGCACTCTAGGGAGTGTGGCATGCCGCGGTCGTAAGATGTTGCCGCATGAGGGTGATCATCGGTGAGGGCATACATCACGTCATGTCATCTTGCATTAACAACAGTATTAGGATTGTCTGATTTACTGCTTTACTATTATCGCGTGATTGAATTGTGAACATGCTAATCTTTGCTCTATGATTCCACTGAGTTGATCACTCACTCCCACGTTTCGGGATGGTGTTTGCAACACCCACCAGACCCTGTTGTAGATGCAGGTGAGGCCGAGATCCAGGAGGTGGAGCCAGAGATCGACGAGGACCAGGACGAGTTCTCGTATATGCAGTATCACGACGGCTTCCCGTAGGCGACCTGGATCGAGGGGACATCAGTGGGACTATTTTGAACATTATTTTTGTTTATGTATATGTATATGAGACTCAGAGATGTAATCATACTTTGGAGACAGATGAGATTTACTTTATTTTTCCATACAGTGATATATATATTGTTTAGTCTTCCGCTTGATTTTATCACTGGATCTGAAGTATGAATTGCAGTTTTGGTATACTTTTACTCATGTAAATGCTTTAAATCAGACAACATTGAATCATAACCATTTTTGTTGCATAAGTGACGGTCTGGAACTCGGGAGTTGAGTTTATACACGACCCCCGATTTTCAGGGTGTTACATTTTGTGATGTGTGCCCTTTTTATTCTCAGATGTACTTGCTATGATCTTGGATATACTCATATTGGTAATGATTATATTTTTATGAAAGTCCTCCTTGTAGGATCTCAGGATCGGAACCTGTCTCAGGAGCCAAGAATGGGGTACTATGGAGGCTGTTACGACCAGAACTGACCATCGAGTTCCTTGGGATTCCGGTTACCGAGTCTGGGGCATGACACCCACCTTCCAGGGACCCCCGTTCATTCGGATAACTCCGACGCACATCCGGGTATGCTCCATTAATTTCGAGCAAATACCTAAACACGGTCTGTCTAAATGGTCAAGCCCCTCCAATGTTGTCCATAGGAAATGGACAGCTTTATCATAGTCATAACAGCGGTTCCCACCTTCCAGGAATCCCCATTCATCAGGATAGCTCCGACGCACACCCATGCATGTATACATCTAATCTTCCATCCATGCATGCATACATACATACATACATACATATACCCACACATAAATCCATCCATGCATGTATGCATGCATACACACACATGCATAATCTGTCCATCCATGCATGCATGCATACGTTTCATCCATCCATGTGTGCATGCATACATGTACACACATACATACATGTGTTTTATCATAAAACCATGCATGATGCATCCATACAAAAAAAAAATCAAATGGAAATTTTTTTTTATATAAACAGGTTTTTTTAATATTATTATAAACAAAAACTGATTTTCCACCAACAAATGTAGCCTATTGACCATAATCATAGACCATAAATAAGAAAACATTGAAATAAAACAGATATCTTGAAAATAAAATAAAAAAAGGTTGCAATTATTCTTATTCTTATTAAACAGATTTTTCAGAAAAAAATACAAATAATTAAAAATTTTCAAAAAATTGAGAGATGAACATGCTTGATCATCATATTAAAAAAGTGGGGCCCCAAATACTTACTTTAGAAAAGAAAATTTCCCCTATTTTCAATAAGTTTCAACTCTAGTTCCTCATATATGAAACCCGAATCCAAAATGAACAGGATTCAAATATGAATTCCCTAATCATGTTTGGATTCGAGTATGCTAAGCCCAATTCAAAGGTGACCCATTGACAACCCTAGGTATGATGGGTAGAATATGTAAGATGCATGGTATATAATATATTATGCTCACTTGCATATGCAATTTCTAAAATTTTGATGAAATACTACAAGTTGAAAGTAACTGCTATTTGGAAGACCAAATGGTTATTTCAAATACATGTTTTGTAGCATTTAAGTAGTTGTGATTTGGATGCAGATAAAAGAAGGTACATGGAGAATACTGCTTACTAAACCTACATATACATCTATGGTGTGGTCCACTTGAGCTTTGATCTAACCAATTAATTTGGAATATGATCAAATCCAATCAATCAAAACATCTAAACAAAAAGTTATGTGTGGGTGAAATCTGAACATTAAATTGATAGCTTCCTGAAATACAAGAAACAATTGAAGTTGACTCAGCTAAATCAATATAATGCCTTAAGCCCTGTTGCCATGCTATAATGCTAGATGGTTGGAGTGAAGGTAATCCTAACACTTCCAAGTAGGGAATTACTACCTCCATTTTAAAAAATAGAATAATCATTGCCGAAAACTATCAATAAATCCATATCAAGTAAATATAAAACATGGAGTAAAAACAATTCAATGACAAATATAACCGCAAGGCAGCCCATATCCATTGTGTTTGGTGGCACATATTAGAAAATAATTTTACTGTCAGCAATGTAACAAATATTGCAAGAAATACATTTGTGGGCTAAATTTATTTATGGGCTTGGGAGTTGGATTAGAGTGAATATACCTTTCCAAAAGAAGATCTAAAGTTTATGCTGACTCAAATTGATGTTGGCCATGAGATGGTTGAGGAATTAGTTACTTGCATATTGCTAAGGAGAATTGAAAATAAAACCAAGCCATGTATGGAAATGAGAATTACTACTAACCTGCATATTACCAATGAGAAGTGAAAATACAACCAAGCCACAGATGCCGCTGCTGTAATTGTTGGTGCCTACATATATAAAATACATTTTACAACATTATATCGGCAGTTATCAAATAAAACCGGACCATAAAATTCTGGCAGTTGTGCTTTATTCATGATGGAATTATTCAGCTATTTGCAAAAGATAAAGTGCACTAGCATTGCATGAGAATCAAGATCCCAATGCACCAAATGTTCATAAAGATTAATATTTCCAATGAGAAGAACATGTCAAACATACCTTTCCAAATAAAATAAACAAAACACATGTTAGATTTCCCAAAACAGAATGAAATCCTCTCCTCAAATCATCACAAACAGATATCAAAGAAATTAGGGCCAAAAAAGATAAAATAACGAAAGAGAAAGTGAAAATTACTTTTATCCAAGTATCCTATCGGCAGTCCCACAAGAACATTTTTTTTTTCAAATCCACACAACTGGCCTAGTGTTCCCTAGAATATAGATAAAAAAATCCTAATCCTCCAAGATTATATGGGGTGAAATCCAACATCTTCTAAACTCTTTGTAATCTTACAATTTTAGTACAACCAAAAACAAGAGGTAAACTCCAACATCTTCTAAATGAGTCAATGTGCAAGTTACACCCTAAAATGATACTAAGTCGGGGAGAGCTGTACGAGTTCCTGTTTCTATGAGAGTCACTCTCCAAACTGCAATCCAAAACCATGTCGCCTACACATCCATGGTACACAGGACATAGAATCATATACCACATTGACCGCATGCTTGCATAGCATACACGGGGTTTCAATCCCCGGTTCGAGGTCCACATTGAAATCTGTAAGCCCTAAAATCCCCAAATCCCTAAACGAGGATCCACATCGAATCAGGAATCCACAAATTGCTAAGTCCCCAAATCCCTAAATGAGGGTCCACATCAAATCAGGAATCCACAAATTGCTAAATCCCTAAATCCTTAAATCGGTATTGAGATTGACAGAGATTGAGAGAGAGAGAGAGAGAGATAGAGAGATATACCTGGTTATGATGAATGAGCTAGCCTCCAATCTATCTTCAAAGAGAGACAGAGAGAGGGCGTGCGTGGGTAGGGCGTTCGGCAATAGTAGATCTGTGGTGGAGAGAGAAAGAGCGAGGAATAGAGAGACACAGAGAGAGAGAGAGGAGGGATAGGGTGCGACAGAGAGAGAGAGAGGAGGGAGGGTGCAACAGAGAGAGAGAGAGAGGAGGTCGTGAGAGACAGCCCGCGGATTAGGGCATCTCTAGACGTGGATTAGATAGAGAGAGAGAGAGAGTGAGAGAGAGATTTAGGGATTTGGGGTTGTGGGTGCGCGCGGGATGGTTTTGGGGGTGGAACGGATTGGCTGCTCCCCCCCAAACTAACCCCGTGGTTGGTGTTCGGTGGTCTGTGGGCCCCACCATGATGTATGTGTTTCATCCAATCCATTCATCCATTTTTAAAGATCATTTTAGGCCTTCATCCTAAAAATAAGAGGGATATAAATCTTAGGTGGACCACACCACAGGAAAATAATAGTGATTGGATATCCATCATTTAAATCCTCTTAAGGCCCACTGTACTATTTATTTGACATCCAATCTATTTATTTGGTCATAAAGGCCCAGATGAAGTGAAAAAATAAAGATCAGCTTGATCCAATACTTTTATGGCTCCCAAAAAGTTTTTAATGGTCGACATTCATTCAACATTTTTTCCAGTAATGTGGTCCACTCGAGATTGGGATATAACTCTTTTTTTTTTGTAATATTATAAAATGATCTATAAAAATAGATGGATAGCATGGATGAAACACATACATCATGGTGGGGCCCATAGACCATCGAACATAAAAGTTGAGAGGGGTTACCCTCCATTAAAACATTCATAATTATTTTTTGGGCCCACAAAGATGTGGTTTACAAATCTAGCCCATCCATTATGTGTGTGCCACTTGGATGAGGGGTCATATCGACTTTCAGATGCATCCAAATTTCAAGTGGGGCCCCACCAAATGCTTTTATATGTTTTAGGCATGTTTTCACGTGATTTTAGATGGTATGGCCCACCAGAGTTCTGTATACAGCTGATTTTTGGGATATCCCATAATTTAAAGGGGACCCATCAAATGCACGGTGTTGATTTATGACACACGTCATGGTGGGGCCCACACAGCTCAACCTCATGGGGATTCCCATGAGCTCGACGTATAGAACCTTTTCCATATATATATATAATTTAAAAATATAAAAACTTACAATGTATTTTTTATATCCACACCGTCCATCCATTTTGAGATATCATTTTAAGTCACGAGCCAAAGAATGAGATAGATAAGAATCTGTAGTGGACCCCACCACAGAAAATAATGGGGGGGTGATTCCCACCGTTGAAACTATCCTAAGGCCCATCATAATGTTTATTTGAAATCTAACTAGTTCAAAAGTAAAAAAAATGGTCGTGGGGCCATAAATCATGGTGGGGCCCACACAACACCAACCACCAGCCATTGGATGGTGTAGGGGGAGTAGCCAATCTGTTCCCCTTATTTGTGGTGTGGTCCATTTAATCTTTGAATATGATTCATTTTTTAGATAATTCTATAAAATGATCTCAAAAAATGGATGAACAGTGTGTGTTGATCCCAAATTTTTGTTAAATCCAAAACTCAAGTGGACCATGCCACACAAAAAGTGTGGAATAATGATTTCCACCGTTGATACCTTCCTTGGGGCCACAGTAATGTTTGCCATCCAACATGTTCATAATATCAAAAAGATATGAATGAAGGGAAAACACAAACATCATCTTGATACAAAACTTCTATCAAATACATGGTGTTGATGTTCGACAAACATTATGATGAGCCCTACAAAACTTACTAACATTAATTCTTAGAGTCTCAGGGTGTTAATAAGTTGGGTCACAATTTTGACTAGAATATTTGACCCATTTTACATGTCTGGTCCACTTACTCTATTTTATTGATCATTATAGTTACTCGCCCCGATCATGCTACATATGAGAAAGATATTAGGCAAACAAGATTAATCAACAATTTGAGTGAATTTTGATTTAAACATCTGAAGTTATTTACTCTTCAATCTGAACTGATCAGATTGTCCAAAAATGTTAAAGGTTGTTCATAATATCAAAAATATATGAATGAATCAAAAACACAAACATCAGCTTGATCTAAAACTTCTATGGCCTCCAAGAAATTTTAAACGGTAAAGGTTCAATCACACTATTTCCTGTGGTGTGGTCCACCTGAGCTTTGGATATGTTTCCTTTTTGTTCTTTAGACGTCAAATTATCTGTTAACATGGATGAATGGAGTGGAGAAAATAAATAAATAATAGTGGACCCCACAGAGTTTAATTACTCTGGCAAGGCTAACGAGTAACTCACCTAAATGTAGTAGAGAAGGGTTTCCTTAAAACATTCATAATCATATATTAGGCCTGCCTAAATGTGATTCACATATCCTGTGTCCCACTTGGATGAGGGGTCAGACCAAGTTTCAACCGCATCCATGTCCATATTAACTTATAAACATGTTGAATCTCAAATAAACATCGCGGTGGGCCTTAAGAAGGTGTCAATAGTGGGTGTCACTATCCCATTCTTTTCTATGGTGTGGGTCTACTTGAACTTTGGATTTGCCATGTCAGTCAGATGCACCATTCCATGGTAGGCCACGAGCTTCAAAATAAAGTCAATCCATGACTTGGGTGGGCCACACCACATACTATAGTTGAGAGGGTTACCATCCCATTAAAACATTCATAATCATTTATTGGGCCCACCTAGATGTGGTTCATAGATCCAACCCATTCATTATGTGTGTCCCGCTTGGATGAGGATTCAACCCAAGTTTCATACACATCCAAAACTCATGTGGGCCCCACCAATTAAATGCTTTTATATGTTTTAGGGATATCTTCACATAGTTTTAGATGCTATGGCCAACTTAAGTTTCGTATACGACTGATTTTTGGACTTAAAGGGGACACATCAAATGGATGGTGTTGATGTTCTACATACATCCTGGTGGGGCACACATAGATTAACCCCATGGGAAGTTCCCATGAGGTGACCTTATAGTACCATTTCACTATTTAGGTAACTCCTTCGCGGGTGTTACTCTAACCGTGTAGGGTCCACCTTGATATATTTTATGTATATCGACACCGTCCATATATTTTCCCATCATATTTTAGGATGTGATTTCAAATCATAAGAACTCAATAATCTCAGGTGGGTCATACCAATCAAAACAATGATGAATAACTATTAAAAACCTTTTGAAGGCCACAAAAGTTTTGGATCAATTTGATCTTTGTAGTTTACCTTCATCTAAATCTTCTTTACATTATCAACAAGTTGGATTGCAAATAAACATTATTAAAACCTTACAATGGGCTCTTTATAATTTTTAATGGCGAAGTACTATATTATCATTCTTTCCAGTGGTGTGGTCCACTTAAGATTTAAATCTACACAATTTTTTATACCTGACCCAAAAATGGGTTGGAGAAACATAGGAGCGACAAGGATATACAATACATCATCAAAATCTCACTTTTGTTATCTAACTTTTCAAATTTTTTTGTCAAAATACAAAATCTAGTTTATATATATATATATATATATATATATGTGTATATATATATATATATATATATATATATATATATATATATATATATATACAATTTTGTTTAATTTCTTAAATTTTCTTTTTCAAAATATCATTTTTTAATCACACTTTTGTTATATAACTTTTCAATTTTTCTTGTCAAAATACAAAATTTAGTTTTCTTTTTTTAAAAAAAAAAATATATTTTTTTTACAATTTGTCAATTTTTTCACAATTTTGTTTATTTTTTAAATTTTCTCTTCAAAAACATAATTTTTTTTTATCGAAATCTTATTATATAACTTTTTAATTTTTCTTGTCAAAATACAAAATCTAGTTTTCTTTTTTAAAATATATATTTTTTACAATTTGTCAATTTTTTCACAATTTTGTTTAATTTTTTATATTTTCTTTTTCAAAATATCATTTTTTTATCGAAATCTTTTTTTTCTCAAAATTATTAACATTATTCAAAGTTCTTAATTTTTTTTTCCAAAATCTAGAATTTTATAAAATCACAATTTTTTTTTCTTTTGAAATCTAAATTTTTCTTAAACATTGTTAATTATTTTTTCTAAGCTTCTCAACTATTTTTTTTTCGAAATTCATAATTTTTTTGTTGTTAAGTTTTGACTTGAGCATTAGAGACGGTTTAAGACCGTCTTTAATGTAGACGGTCTTTGACAGTCTCAGATGACCGCTATAAGACAGCCAAAAACCATCTCTAATTATGACAGTCTTTGACAGTCTCAAATTAAGACGGCCAATGACCATCTCTAATTTAGACGGTCTTTAACAGTCTTAAATTAAGATGGCTAATGACCATCTCTAATATAGACGGTCATTAATAGTCTCAGATTCCAGTAAAAGATGGCCAATGATCGTCTCTAATATAGATGGTCGTTGACAGTCTCAGATTACCAGTAAAAGACAGCTAATGACCATCTCTAATGTGGACGGTCTTTGACTATCTCAGATGACCAAATATAAGATGGTCAAAGACTGTCTTTTATTCTAGACATTCTATAGCCGTCTTTTCTTCACAGTTAACGACGAATTTTGACCATCTTAAATGATTTGTGGACGTTCAAATTTTTAAGACAATATTAAGGACAGTCAGGGGCTATCTAAAAGTTTAGAGACGGTTTATGACCGTCTCTAATATAGACGGTCATTAATAGTCTCAGATTCCAGTAAAAGATGGCCAATGATCGTCTCTAATATAGATGGTCGTTGACAGTCTCAGATTACCAGTAAAAGACAGCTAATGACCATCTCTAATGTGGACGGTCTTTGACTATCTCAGATGACCAAATATAAGATGGTCAAAGACTGTCTTTTATTCTAGACATTCTATAGCCGTCTTTTCTTCACAGTTAACGACGAATTTTGACCATCTTAAATGATTTGTGGACGTCCAAATTTTTAAGACAATATTAAGGACGGTCAGGGGCTATCTAAAAGTTTAGAGACGGTTTACGACCGTCTCTAAAACGTCTTTAAACCAAGCAATTTTAGAGACGGTTCAGAACCGTCTCGAAATTCATCCTTTTATTTTTATTTTTTCCATTTTTCATGTAGTATTTCATATGCTAATCATATATGGGTTTTTATACTTTGGTTAGGCTTTAGTTTGACTAGTCTAAGCCTTAGTTCGACCATTCCAAACTTTGGTTTGACCAGTCTAGGGAAAGTTTTGATCAGTCTAAGATTTGAACTGAAAAATGGATTTTTCTGTTAGTTTCTTGACCCGTCGAGTAGGGTGTGAGACCTGACCCAAGTTCACATGTGTGCATGTGTAAGTATGCATTTCGTTCATTTTGGTCCCGCTGTCCTACTGGTCAAATTTCAGTGACCTGCGACTTTTGGATAGTGTTTACAATCACCCTTGAGTTCGGTCATGTAGACCCAACTCAGATTGACCCGAGACCTACGCTGTTGCGACCGCATAGTTGTCTCGGTTCCAACGACGCGTCTCGTGTAAAAATTTGACATGTCCCTCAAAAGTTATGGGCCACACATCATTTGGACCATTGATCACATTTTTGGTGGGACGCACATGATTTGCACATTTCTCCTTGTGCACGCTTGCCAATGGTGATGACATCACCATTTCCATGATGTCATATGGCCTAGTCTAGCAATGATGGACTCATTTCTCCAAACTCATCATGACTCTTTCTTTTTCTCTTTTCTAGAAGTCATCATGGGATTTTTTTTCTTTCTTATGTAATTTCTCTTCTCTAGGGAGAGAGAGAGAGACCACCATATCCCTCTTTTTTAGCAAATATAATTATCACTTTGAATAAAATCTCCTTTCTCTCTTTTTCCCTCTCATTTCTCTCTCTCTCTCTCTCTCTCTCTCTCTCTCTCTCTCTCTCTTCTCTTCTCTTCTTCTCTAGCAAATTTCTTCCATTTTTTTAGCTCCCTTTCACTCATAGATCCCCCCATCTAACCAATGAAATAAGATCTCAACCTTAGATCCATGTACCTTGGAGCTTGAAGACCATCTTAGAGATGTTTACTTGAAGACCTTGTAGGTGGGTGTGCATGTACTTAGAACCTTAGGATCTCCATTACCTCCTTTTATTTCTCTTCTTCACCTCATGCTTGAAGCATGTGGGGCCCACCAAATGATGGTGGAGGCCTCATGTCTTCTTGGATGTGGCCACTGGCCCATCCTTTTGTGCATGCATTACTCATGGGTGGGGTCATTCTCCATGGACCCCACCATGGTTTCTTTTCTTAGTTTGAAGGATCATTAGGTCATCTAGACCCTTGATCCTTAGTGGAGATAGTATATCCACCATTAGATTTTGATTTGAAGATGCATGCATGGGTAGATCTTGTAATCCCATCAATATAGTGTGATGTGTGGTTTGTGATGAAGGGAAGGACCTCAATGAGGCGGAGTCTCTTCCCTTGTGACCGATTCTTACTCTTAGTTTGTTGATCTATTATTCACAGATGTGTGTGGCCCACCTTGTGGCCTGGAAGTATCTAAACTATCCAAAGAGAGTGGAAATCCATGTCTGTCCACTCTATGAACATAAGTGTCTGATTTGCTCCTTTTTGGACACATGCAATGAATTTTATGGTATGGATTAGGTCTGGATATTTTTGGGGCCCACTGAGGTGGACCACAACTCAAATTTCATGGGAATATTTCCCCTTATTCTGGTTCCTATGCTCATTTTATTTCATATGCATGCTGCTATATGAAAATTTTCTGGACAGTTTCTGGTTTGTTTTGGGTCAGATTTTTAAACTGATTAGGGGACTGTTTCTACCCATTTGATATACTTTTCTTGAAGGTGGGGACCTCACTTAGATGTACCCCAAATTTTACCTCCATCTGACCTTAATTGAGGTCCCAAAGGAGTGGCCCAAGTGTGGTAGGCAGTCCAGATTTTCTGGACTGTCCAGCAACATGTACAGTTAGAAATCCATAAATATAAAATGGTTTTTATAATAGTGGGTCACTTTTGTGGACCCTCCCTTGTAGTACACTTGTATGGGGACGTTAGAATTAATTTTCCCTAATTTTTGGAGAACTTAGGCTCACCCCTTTGGGGTGTTCAAATCAGGGACAACACTACTTTAATTTTCTGTTGTGCAGTCCAGCAATATAATCTGATAAAAGCCTCAATTCCTAAATACTTTCTAAGAAGGTGGGCCAAATTTCTGGGTCCCACCTTGTTGTAGGCCTGATTAGGGACCTTGGGTCCAAATTTTAGGAATTTTGGAGGCCCAAAACCCACCCATTGGATGACCCAAATTTAGCACAGTTATATTCCAACAATATTCCACCCTGGACAGATTGTATTTTTTAAATTAATTAAAATACTTTTGAGTATCCTAAAATCATAAAATTTTATATGAAAGTGGTCCACCCATGGTGGGATCCACCAACCAAATTTCATGTCCAATGGACCCCTGTGCAAACCGTAGCGAGGGCCGGACTAGCCCACCACGTTGGGACGTCCAGGTCTGTCTGATTTTCTGGACAGACTGTATTGTGTAGATTAATTAAAATACTTAAAAATATCTAAAAAATTTAAAATTTTCTGGGGGTGTGGTCCACCTATGGAAGTGTCACCCTACAATATTTTTGGCCAAATGGACATTTGAGCTGACCATGGTGCGGCTGGGAGTGGTCCACTAGGCATGGACTCTCTAAATGGGGTGTCCAGCCTGCCTTGTGGGCCCACCTAGATGTGTTGTATATCTCACCACATTATGATGATCTTAGAAGGAATAATTTACACCTTTAGTCCTTTAAATGTTGGGCTTAACAAATACATTTTTGAGGCCCACCACAGTTAGAGTCAGTTGGGTCTGTGAATGTAGCTAGTGGTTGAACTCTTTAGGCCCAATTGGGCTGAAACTTTCTGGATAGGCTCCTTGAACTCTTGGGCCATTTTTACCATACTATTGTGTTGGGCTAGTGGGCCAGAATTATATAAGTAGATGGGCCCTTGATTGCCCACCAAATCAACTTTATACTTGGGGCGGGTTGTAGGCCTAACCTACTTGACTAAAAGTATGACATTTGCCCATTTGGTTTGAGCAATGGACTGCCCACTAGGCCACCACAATATATGGGATTAGTGACCTTTATGTTGGGCCCTAACCTTTCTCCTATAGGCCCATAGTGGAATATATGGATTGTGCTATGTGTGTTTCCCTTAGACCCATGCTTTGGATAGACCTTGGGCATCCCTTTTCAAAGCCTAACATGAGTGTTTGTGGTATGATTATGGCTGCCCATTTCTTATTTCTAATGTTGTGTGGGCCTTAGTCCTTGATCCGTGATCAATTAGAGATGAGCTACCTCTTGAGGACCAATTGTGGTTGGATGTCCACATTGGTGGCCCTAAGGTAAGCCCATGGGCTTCTAAGGGTGGTTAAAGGCCCACCATAGACCCTTATTTGGCCCGTTTCATGTATTTAGGCCTATACCATTGTCATCCTTAGTCTCGTGGGCTACCCCAGGTAAATGGGCCCCCACTAGAGGTTGTATTCCGTATGAGGAATTAGTTAAGTACCTAAACCCTTCACGGGTAGGTAGAGAGTTCATCTTCACCCCATTGGCACCCCTATTCATTTCATGACCCACTCTCATATGCATCATATGCATGCTTGGTTGATGTATGATTGGCCATGATTGTGCTATTGAGTAGGACATGTTGGTATCTCCCAGAGGGGTGGAGTTTTTCCCTCTGGAGCACGATGGGTGCTTGAGATTGATGCATGGGTGAGCATGTGATTCATGCATCTGACATTGCATAACATGTGGATATTTGCCCTTGCTTCATCAGGGCCTTGCCTTCATAGGGATATTCATGGATGACCATATGTGTGGACACCAAAAATATTAGTTGAACATACCGGGTGCATAGGATGCCTATGGGTGAAATTCCCAAAACTTCAATGGTACCAAGGATCTGCTCCAAAGCCGTGACCGGGTGGAATACATGAGCGCACGAGGAGCTTATACCTTTAGGCCATGACTCCCACTGTCGTGTAGTCGGTTGGATAGGGGTCTGGCCTTACTTGCCCTATATGTAGGGGCCATTACTAGGTCGAGTCTGACTAGCTCGTAAATGGGTCCGCTACCGTCAGGCCTTGCTGGTGATTGGCTATCCACAGGCGGGTAGTGAGGTCTCTTACGCTCGTTTAACTGTGCGGGGTCTTTAGAGCTACAGTCATTCAGCAGTGTAATGGACCCCTTTGATTTCCTTATGATTGGAAATGTACTTGACTTATGGTTGGGATATGAGCATTGACATTACTTGCATCACATTAACATTAGTTATGTAAGCCCCTTCATGCATTGCCTTGGTATGACATCCAGTACTCATCACATCGTATTCATGATAAGCCTTGGTAAAGTTAGTGATATTCTCAATGAGCATGTTTCCCTTCTTGCATATCCTACTATTCTTCTGTGCACCACGTCACACACTTACACCACCCTCTAAGCTTCTTTAAGCTTATGCACGATTAATGCGTGCATGAGATTCTAGGCAGGCGTCGTAGCAGTAGAGCGTGGAGTAGAGCTGTGCATTTGAGGACTCTAGTGTTGCTGACCTTTCTCTCTTTTCCTATTATCTCATGTATATCCTTTTTGACCTTATGGATGATTTTAAAAGTTCAAATTTTTAGTGGATTTTGCGATGTGTGCCTTTGTTCTTCTCAGATGTACTTGCTGTGATCTTGGTATGCTCGTATTAGAATGATTATATTGTTATGAAAATCCTCCTTGTAGGATTGAAAGGGCCTAACTATATGCCCTAGAGGGGGAGTGAATAGGGCAATGCCAAATAAAACTAATAACAACGGAATAATAAAAGAAATAAAGCACAATACTGAATTTAAAGTAATCTCAATAGCCTAAAATAAAGAGAATGATACTTTATCAGTTCTAAGGACAACCTTATACCAAAAACTAAAGGTTTAAGGTAGGATAACCTTATTTCTAGAACGTCCTTTGTATCACAAACTAATGAGGAATAAAAACCAAGGAAATCAAAATAACTTGCAGAAATAAATCCTAAGTTATTACAACATTCATCCACACTTGCTTGAAATAAAATGATTACAACATTCATCCACAAACACAATCCACAAAACAGAATGAATAAAGGAATGAAAGAATAATGCACATCCACAACACCACGATATATAGTGGTTCGCCTTTGTGTACACTAACTGTTATCCAACAGCCACATAGAATGCTACTCCACTCCTAATATTCTCACACAGGGGATATTAGCATGCACTATCAAAATAGGTTTCACAGGTTCACCTAAAACCTTCACAATTGTGTCTTTGATCTCGGGCTTACACAATCTAAAGACCCTCACAATCTGATTTTTCTGGCTCTCCTCAGATAACCAATAACAATGATATTTTTCTGACAAATCTCAAACAAAACCAAAGAAAGTAAATTACAAAAATGTAAAATACCTGAATCACCTTTTGAAGTAGCCCGGTAGAACCAATCAGAGTAGAAGTTCGATTCAACGTTCAAAGTCCAATACTCACTTTAAGAATGGTTCTAAGTCTAATTGATTTTAAATCAAAAGGGCTAGTTCTATTTGATTTTGAATCCAAGGAGAAGGAATATCAGAAATTCCCCTTTTCTAATAAGATTGGAATGTAGATCAAAATCCAATAAAAAATAAGCTAGCAAAAGGAATATTAAATAAGAACAAAGTAGCTTAAAACAAACACAAACTTATCTCAGAGAATAACCTAAAGATTGCTTGAATAGAGTTGAATTGAATTGCTAAAACTCTGAAGTTCGTGCTCAATTTATAGCCTAAAAAATCCCATCTACAACTGGTCTTAGGATCCTAGGACTGGTCGTAGCTTCAAAGATTTTCAAATATTTCTGCGGGATAAGATTTTACTGTTCCACGACCGGTCCTGGGTGGTCTATGACCGGTCGTGGGCCACCTACGACCGGTCGTAGGACCCCCAATTTAGTTGCAGGAGTTTGATTTGTAGGGCTACGACTGGTCGAAGGATGAGTCGTAGAACTCACAGGACTGGTCGTAGGATGTCCAGGACTGGTCGTAGGACAACCAGAAAGATCCAAAAATCTTCAACAACCTATGACTGGTCCTGAAAAACTTAAGACTGGTCGTAGCAGAGATATGACTGGTCTTGAAGTCCCTAGGACTGGTCTTAGAACAGCCCAAACAAGCATATTAAAATATATGAATTATGTATCCAGAATGACCTATAGTAAAGCCCATCCTAAGGTCAATCTAAGGTCAAACAAACCTTAAAAGTGAGATGGACATTGAAAATCTGTACACTAAGATGACCCTTAAGAGAAGCTTGAGAATATACAAATCTTGTAGTAGGCCTTCTTGAGCTTGATCTTGACTTGAGATGACAAAGTCTTCTTGATCCTTTCTTGAGTTGATAAAGTCTTCTACAATACTTGAACTTGATTGTATCTTGAACATGCATACATGAAGACTTCTATTCTTGAATACTTCATAGATGACTTGAAACGTTCTTCATTTAAGTTCTTGACTTGAAATGCGATGTCTTGAAGTAAAGAATAGTCTCAAACATGAAACACAAGATATACAAGACATATATATAGGTTTTGGCACCACAAAATTTGATAACTAAAGGGATATGAAATCATAGCACTTACAATCTCCCCCTTTGTCAAATTTGTGACAAAACAAATAGCATAGAAGATATAAGGAATCATGACCCATAAAATCATAAATTACTCTACTCCCCCTGAGTAATACGAGTACTGCTCATATAAACAGTAAACAACATGAAAACCTCAAGACTCCATATTCTCAATCCCACATATCCTTCTCAATCATATAATCTAGACAAAACAAATTACTCTCCCTTTCCATACTACTCCCTTTTAGCTTACTACTCCCCCTTTTTGTCACAAAATGACAAGGAAAAGTCACAAAAGGAAAGAGAACATAGAGAGTAATAAGCAGATAATGAGAAAGAGATATGAAAGGACAAAGCATATTTCAAAATATAAACCTGAAGCATCAAGCCATCATTAATCCAAAATACAATATCCAAAAGATAATGTTATCAAACCATAATCCATATTACATATCCAAAATAAAAGATAATGTTATACTATCCAGAAGATAATTCACCTAATCTGATCCAGAGGAGGGAGCAGGGATAGTCGGATCAATCTGGTGTAAGCCCCTATTGATGCGACGAAGATATTTTTGCATATATTTAAATTGCATATCATGGGCTATACTTATGTTATCAACCTTCTCCTCCAATGCATGAAGGCGTGCATCATAACCAGATGAATCGTAATCGGGATCATTTGGTGAATCAGATTCTATCTCATCAAAAATCTCATCCATATTAACATCTTGTTGAGGAAGATCGCCAGCTTCCCCTTCATTTCTCGCTTCACCACCATCACTTCCATCATCACCAACACCACCTTCATCAACTTGCCCAGGAAGCAAATCCAACTTCATCTTATTAAGATTGGAATTGTTAAAAATAAGATGATGAATTGGTGCCTCATTAATAGGTTTATCGACAAGCATGTAAGTGGCTAAAACAGTCATAAGATAATCAAACGGAATATCACTATGACCCGGATGGAGACGAAACTGAATAATGAAATAACAAATCAAAGAAGGAAGACAGACCATGGTACCAGAAGTAATAGAATGCAACACACGAACCATGAAAGAAGTCAACTCGGTTTTATTACCGGACCAAGGATACACATTGGAAATGAAGAAACGATGTAACACTCTGTATCTAGGTAACAAATACTTTGAAGGGAGCGCATTCCCTTTATGTGTCCATTGTGCATCAATTTTGCATAAATCTCTTGTTAACATGCATTTTATCGATTCAGATGGTTTGTCATATAAAGTATGAATCGGTATACCTTCATCATTAACAAGTATATCCATAATACCTGATATCAAATGACGGTCTACTTCCAATTTTCCTTCTCTAGTTTCAATTGAAAAAGTTAAATTATCAAGAGAAAATTCTGAGATGCATGCTACCATTGATTGGGCAATGGACTGGTATGCAGGCTCACCTCAAAGTAAAATGTTAGTCCAGCTAACAGATTCAAGGAGAGGGATAATACCATATGGAGCAATGTGATTGAGATCAGCGGTATGCTTAAAGATAATATTACGGACACATAAATCTCGTACATCTTGAGAATCATCTTCGGGTGACCGAAGGTACCGTTTTATTATCGGTGCAGATATAGATGAAGATCGACCACGGGATGTTTTCTTTTTCCCTCTAGCATCCATATTCAAGAAGGTATACAAAAAGCAAGAGAAATGCATAAAAGAAAGGATGGATTTTCTCTAGATCAGCAAATTGAGAAGAAACCCTTGAAAAACCCAACAAGAGATGAAATCTACCTACACAATGATCAAATCAAAGCATAAAGAGCATGAATCTTCAAGAAAAATGATGAAATAGGACTCACCTTGAAGAAAAATAAGAAATCCTATGACTGGTCGAGCCAAGACTCGTCGTAGGTCGGTGTGGAAATGAAGAAGGGGATTTTCCCCAAATTTATCATATTCACGAGCTCCACGACCGGTCGAGTGCGGTGCACGACCGGTCGTACCACAACTGGTCGTGTATAGCCATGACCGGTCGAGTATCGACCAAAAATACATTTTTTATGTAAAAAAAATTTAAAATTTAAACAAATATAATATGAAATTTAATACACTATGATACATGCAAGCAAGAATATTCAATGTAAAATGCACATACCAAGATCAAATTTCAATTTATTAAACCTGCTTTTGTCGAGCGGTTTAGTAAATATATCAGCAAGTTGTGTTTCAGTTGGTATATATTCCAAGGAGATAACTTTTTCTTCAACCAATTCATGAATGTAATGATACCTAATGTCAATGTGCTTAGTACGTGAATGCTGGATTGGATTTTTGGAAATATTTATAGCACTGGAATTATCACAATGTAAGATCATTGAATCTTGATTAATTCCATAATCGCTTAGCATGCGTTTCATCCAAACTAGTTGAGTACATGCATATCCAGCTGCAATATACTCAGCCTCAGCAGTGGAGAATGATATTGAGCTTTGCTTCTTTTGCTGAACCAAGAAACTAATCAATTTCCAATGTAAAAACAACCACCACTGGTTGATTTTCTATCATCGATATTACCGGCCCAATCAGCATCTGAGTACCCAGCTAATTAAACACTAGTATCAAAAGGGTACCATAGATCCAGATTTATAGTACTTGCGACATATCTAATAATTCGTTTAACAGCAGTAAGATGTGATTCCTTAGGATTAGACTGATATCTCGCACAAATTCCAACACTTAATGCAATATCAGGTCTACTTGCAGTAAGATACAACAAACTACCAATCATACTACGATATAGTTTAGGATCTATATCATTACATGAAGAGTCTTTTGAGAGTCTTAACATTGTACTCATAGGAGTATCAAAGTTCTTACCATTCTCAAATCCAAACCTTTTAACCAAGTTTGAAGCATATTTGGTCTAGGAAATGAAAATTCCATCAGGTTGTTGTTTTACTTGCAACCCTAGGAAATAGTTAAGTTTGCCAACCATGCTCATTTTGAACCTTGATTTCATTAACTCTGCAAACTCAATAGACATGTTAGAACAAGTTGATCCATAAATAATATCATCAACATATATTTGAACCATCAAAATATCATTGTTATTCTTCTTAACAAAGAGTGTCTTATCGACACTACCTACTTGAAAGCTATGACTAAGTAAGAATTTAGTCAATTTCTCATACCATGCCCTGGGTGCTTGTTTAAGACCATAGAGAGCCTTTTTGAGATGAAATACATGGTCAGATAACTTGGGGTCTTCAAACCCTGAAGGTTGTTCAACATACACCTCTTCATGTAAATCGCCATTCAAGAAGGCACTCTTTACATCCATATGATAAATCTTAGATTTTCTAAAGTATGCGATGGAAATAAAAAGTCTGATTGATTCAAGGCGAGCGACTGGAGCAAAGGTTTCATCGTAATCGATGCCTTCAATCTGAGTGTACCCTTGTACAACCAGTCTAGCCTTATTTCATATTATATTTCCAAGCTCATCAGATTTATTTTTAAAGATCCATTTTGTTCTAATAATGTGTTTATCTTTAGGTCTAGGAACAAGATACCAGAAATCATTACGAACAAATTGATTAAGTTCATCCTGCATAGCAACAATCCAATTTTTGTCAGAAAGTGCTTCTTTCACGTTGACCGGTTCTATTTGGGATGTAAAACAAACATAATTACATATGTTCTCAAGTTTTTTGTGAGTATGAACTCCAGTGAGAGGGCTTCCAAGTATTTGATTGGTTGGATGATCTTCGATAGTCCTTGGTTCAGATTCTTTTTGACTTGATGAGGTATCTTGATTGTCGATAATAAGAGCTTCATCATCATCTGAACTCGGAGCTGGTGTTTTCAAATGATCATCAATGACCACATTGATGGACTTTTGAATCACACCAGTTCTCTTATTTAGAACTCTATAAGCTCGACTGTTCAAAGAATAACCAAGAAAAATACCTTCATCACTCTTCGTATCAAACTTTTTCAAATTTTCACGATCTCGTAAAATATAACACTTGCTGCCAAAAACTCGAAAGTATTTGACAGTAAGTTTCTTTTCAAACCATAATTCATAAGCAGTCTTATTATCAGATTTACTGGTATAAACCCGATTAATAATATAACATGCGGTATTAACTGCTTCAGCCCAAAGATTTCTAGAGAGCTTCATGCTATTCAACATTACATTAGCCATATCCTGAAGCACTCTATTTTTTCTTTCAACTATTCCATTTTGTTGTGGTGTTTTGGGTGCAGAGAATTCATGTGATATTCCCTGATCGCTACAGAATTTCTCAAAACTACTATTTTTGAATTCGGATCCATGATCACTACGGATCTTACTAACATGAGAACCTTTCTCATTTTGGATTCATTTGATGACCTTTTTCACTTCATCCAGGGTTTCAATTTTATCTTTTAAGAACGATACCCAAGTGAATCTGGTATAGTCATCTACAATAACTAAGATGTATTTTTTGCCTCCTCGACTCTCCGATCTAGTTGGTCCAATAAGATCCATATGGAGAAGCTCGAGTGGTCTAGATGTGGTATTGGAGTTCACTTTCTTGTGAGAGCTCCTAGTCTGTTTTCCCAACTGACATTCACCACATATTTTGTCTACTTTTTGCAATTTAGGTAGACCTCTAATTAGTTCTCTTTTGCTCAATCCAAATAAGTTTCGATAGTGTACATGTCCAAGGTGTTTATTCCATAATTCAGTCTCATCGGTATGGACCATGTAACATGATTGAGTAGATGAGCTTGCATCACTAACGATGTAGCAGTTTTCAGAAGTTCTGCGACTAGTTAATATAACAGAACCCTTTTTATTAAGTATCTCACAACCTTGATTAGAAAACTTCACACTATGGTTGTTATCACATATCTGAGAAATTCTTAATAGGTTATGTTTTAAGCCCTCAACATATAAAACATTCTTAAATAAGGAAGGGTTATAAAGTTGAACCGTACCTTGGCTAATGATCTTGCAATTGCTTCCATCACCAAATGTGACTGACCTGTCAGTCATATCTTTTAGATCAATGAATAAAGCTTTGTCACCTGTCATATGCCTGGAGTAACCACTATCTAGGTACCACTTTGAATGGCTCGTAGCTTTGAAAGCAGTGTGGGCAACCAAGCAGTCAACTTTAGGAACCCATTTCAGAACTGTTTTGGGTTTAGGAGTATAGATGGTCTTTTTCTGTCTGTTGTTATAGGAGAGACCTATAGAGTTAGACTTTAATAGCTCCTTGAGTAGATCAATTATTTTTTCAGCCAATGGATTTCAGTTTTGAAAATTAAAGTTGACATGGCTACTTTTAGATTTTTGAAAAGTCCTTGAATTTTTGGAAAAACCTTGATAAGTATTCTTTTCTTTTGAGATTGAAGACTCTCCTTTTACAAATTTAGGAGCAATGTTCTTTTGTTTAGGTGTAACATCCCGAAAATCGGAGGGTCGAGCAAAAATCCAACTCCCGAGTTCCAGCATGTTATTTATGCAACATAGATATGTATGATTGAATGTTGTCGGTGATAATGTATTAAACATGAGTGAGATTAAGCTAGAACAGCATATCATACTCCAGAGACAGTTAAATTAACCAGCGAAAGTCTGTAATAGTATGTATAACATATATAAACTGTTGTATGTCTCCAGAGTGTGAACATGTTACCAGGTTATATACATACATGTATACTCCAAAAGTAGACAAAACGAATATACATGAGTGCGCTAAAAATATAAAATGACAAGTGTCAAAGTATCTAATCAACCTCCCTGTAATCCCGTCAATCAGAACACGCATATAGGAGGAATCCTCCTCATCATCATCAAATCCAGCTCCGCCTCACAGGCCGCGCCATCATCTGCAATCACAAAAAGATCTGGTGGGTGTCC
Source organism: Magnolia kwangsiensis (assembly GCA_037074715.1). Classification (NCBI taxonomy): domain Eukaryota; kingdom Viridiplantae; phylum Streptophyta; class Magnoliopsida; order Magnoliales; family Magnoliaceae; genus Magnolia; species Magnolia kwangsiensis. Next base: position 81,867,650 of record CM073578.1, read on the forward strand.
AGGAACATCGTCCCATAACGTGGGAGTGAGTAGCTAACTCAGTGGAATAATAGAGCAAAGATTAACATGTTATCAAATCAATCATGCGATAATAGTAAAGCAGTAAATCAAACAATCCTAATACTGTTGTTAATGCAATTATGACATGACGTGATGTATGCCCTCACCAACGATCACCCTCATGCGGCAACATCTTACGACCGCGGCATGCCACACTCCCTAGAGTGCTCCACATCTTCCAGGCACATGCAATGCTATGGTGATATGATTTTCAAGTTATTATTAGTCCATTCAAACAGCAGGATTGGAAAACTAAGGTACTTCCCTTATATCAATCCCAACACAGATCCTGTCTAGGGTCGTCACTCCTAGTAATCTCATACGATGTATATTTCGTAGGTCGCTGTAAGGGCTGCCAGGGCTGTTGCACGCACTCGTTGCTCCGCTCTCCCATCACCTTATCAATACAGGCCTACTGTACTCTGCTGCAACGGAAGGGTCGTCGCCTCCCGTGGACTCAGAATACGCTCGCGGTCACTACAAAGGGCTCGTCGCCTGATCAGTGTAGGCCGATAGCTAGAATATAGTGTCCCATACCACCATAATCTGCTCACGAGTCTAGGTGCTCACTGGTCACTACGGGGAGGTTTGTGGCCCCAGCGTAGGCCGACAGCTCGACCACGGTGTCCCATACCACCATACCCGGCTCATGAGTCTTTATGAATCAAGGTACCATGGTTAACAGGGTTTACAATGGTAAGTTCAGTACCCTAGGTTCAAGCAGTTATGACTCATACAAGGTGAACATACAACGGCCAGTCGGGTTACTTGACGAGCTCGAATGGCACGAGCGCATCGCAAGTCGAACGACATGAAGTGCGTAAAACACTTCGCGTGGCCTAACCACTGCCGCCAACTCCAACACGACTCGCGTTCATCGACACGTCCTTCGTGGCCAAGATAAGTTAACCACGAATTCTTTCGGTTACCGACTGCCTGGACTAGGCATAGTCCCAAATAATCATAGAATCACATCAGTAGTTGTGTAAGGGTAATGGAAATGAAATGGAACCATGTGAGCATGTTAACACATGTCATTACATACAACTTAAGCAAGTCTTCAAACACATGCCTTTCATACATATAATGAAATTATACATATCGCCAACATATAGGAAATCATCACCATCAGCGTATTAATTGAGAATTCAATCTCCAACTAAGTCATAAGAAAATCATCAAGCACATGTTATAACATACCACTTAAATGAATCATTAAGCACATGCATTTCATACATATAATGAAATCGTACATATGGCTAACATGTAGGAAATCATTCACATCAACATATTCATTGAGAAATCAATCTCAAACTAATCCATAACACCATTTAAGCCGATACATACTAATACAAGCATTTATACAAACACTTACACTACACACTTAAGTTTACATATAGTATGTCGATCCGACGTGCGCATTTAGGCGAATCTCTTCGCCAAACTAATTATGCACGCATTCCTAACTTCCTAATGCGACAACAAACCATGTCAATCACATCAGCAAAATATGAATGTAAACTGTACTTCCTACAAATGACTAAAATGCCCTAAATCTCATATTCTTCGTTAATTTACGAAACAGGAAATGGAGAGCATGTTGTACATGTCAAACGGCGTTGCCGTCAAGAATCTACTATTAAACGACATTGAAAGCTTTGGAAACAGTCAATCAAAGCATCTAATATCCGCACCTTTTCCCTTTTAGGGGTGAGAATTCGAACGGAGCGTATATGCTTCGTCTACGGCTACTAGAGGACCTGTTTTACAAGATCTTTTAACTACCGAGCTATGGAACGGAAGAAACATCAAATCAGCAACTTTCTAGGGTTATTCCTTACCTGAAAATGTGGAGAAATCACCGGCTGAATGATGGAAGTGTGTTGCTACAGCACGTGCAACAGGCGACACGAAAGCTGAAAAATTCTCCTCCAATCTCTCTCACAAACTCTCACCTTTTCTCTCTCCCAATCTAGGGTTTTTCCCAAATTCGGATGGGAGAGAGGAGTGAGGGTTTCAAGCCCTTTATAAACTAAATCTTGCCCGAAATAGGCTCAGGAACAACGTTTACTTGATGTTTGTCCAAAGCGGGGCTGTTTCGGTCCAAAAGATGATTTCTGGTGGTCCCTTGGCCGAACGCGATCGGACTTAAGCTCATGCGTACCAGATATAGCACGTATTAAGTTTTCAGTCCGGCAGGGTTCGCAGATCGCACGTGGCGGACCAGTTTCAGTTCAGCGGTCACCGCACGTAGATCAGGGCTGGAAGTCTCATAATAATAAATAGAAATTTTTCCTGATCCGAGGGTGTAATCTGGATGAATTCTGACGGTCAGAACGCTTAATACTGACATGTCAAGTCGTGTGCCAGATTTGAATTTGAAATTCCAATTATGTCCCTATTCGCAGTCTCTTCAGTCCGGGCTCAATGAAATAGTCTGTGATTATCGGTTTGACTTGATTTTCGAAATGATTGTCAAGTCCAGCTTGGCGGTTCTAACGGTCTAAGATAGGAGGTATCGGACTTTCGACGCGCGGTCTAGATCCAATACAAAATTTCAAAGTGGTCCAGAGAACAAACCCGCTTAGAGTTTGATCCGAGGTTATAGAGTATTATGGAGTCATACGTTCTACTCGATTTGGGTCTTGTAGAACGTATTTAAAGTGATCAGGGACTGTTTCCTAGCTACTCCAGCGTTGCGCTAGCTAACTTACGCTTAGTTTCTAAAGGAATTAACCCTAAGTGATTTCTTTGGCTATGGAATTGGGTTCTACGCGATTTTTCAGGTGTTTTAATTGACCCACTGTTTAAGGACGTCAAATCCCAGATTGGCCAAAATCCGGGGTGTTACATTAGGAGATGTATTCTTATCATAGCCCAACTCGGATCGATCACCACATTTTCTTGATCCGGACAATAATTTTTTCAATTTAGGATCACCTTGGGCATATCTCCATGTGTCTTTCAAACTCTGAAGAGAAGCTACCTCATTTTTGAGTTTCTCATTTTCGGATATCAAATCTTCAATTTTGGAGGTTTTGAAATCTAAATCACCTTTGGTCTTTTCAAAAGAATCAGAAATATGAGACTTTTCTAAAATAAGAGACTCATAATCTTCCTTAAGCTTAGAAAATTTTTCTTTTTGTAATTTAAGCTTGACAGCAATTTTACAGCTCTCCTTATACAGGGCATTATAAGCATTCTGAAGGTCATCTTCATTATCGCAATCACTATTTAGATTTTCTTCAGTAGATATATCATCATTATCTGAAAAGGTGATCTTGGCTAGAGTCATAAGGGCTTTAACATCTTCGCCCGACTTGATTTCAGAATCTTCTGATTTAGAAGAGGATTCAGAATCAGACGATTCATCCCAAGTAGCCATCATGCTTTTCTTTTTTGATTTGTCCTTTTTAGGACATTTGTTAGCTAAGTGCCCATACTCTTGACAGTTGTAACATTGACTATCTTTCAAGGATTTTTGAGTTCTAGGTTTAGATCGTCTCTTATCATTTGACTTTTAAAAATCAACTTTTTTCTTGTTTTTAAAAATTTTGTAAAACTTTTTTGCTAAAAGCGCCATATCATCTTCAGAATTTTCTAAATCCAAAGTGCTCTCTTGTGAAACATTTTTAGATGATTTGAGAGCAATTGATTTTCCTTTAGGAGCTTTAAAGGATAACTCATAGGTTTGAAGTGAACCAACTAGTTCCTCAACCCTCATGGTATCCGTATCATGAAGTTCCTGAATCGCTGTCACTTTAGAATTGAAACGTTCAGGAAGTGAGCGTAGTATCTTTGCGCACACTTTACTTTCTAGGATTCTATCACCAAGACCCCACATAGTGTTCACAATGTCATTCAATCTAGTATAGAAGTCCATAAACATCTCATTCTCCTCCATATGAATTTCTTCAAATTTAGTTGTAAGGAGTTGGACTTTAGATTTCTTGACAATAGATGTACCCTCGTGTGTCATTTCTAATACATCCCATGCTTGTTTAACATTTTCACAAGAGATGATTCTTTTAAATTCATCTGGTGATAATGCACAAGTAATTGCATTTAATGCTTTTGCATTGGCACTACTTTCACTTTTCTGAAGTGTGGTCCAAAGAGAATAAGTCGTTACTTTCATTGATTTTGAACCATCGTCATTAGTTACTTCAGTGATAGGAGGGTTCCATTCATTCACTGTGGCCAGCCACACACTTTCATCCAAGGATTTGAGGAAGATCTTCATCCTAGCTTTCCAATAGGCATAGTTTGTGCCATTAAAGGGTGGTGGCCTAGTGACTGATAGGCTATCAAAATTTGACATCTTAATATAGCTTAGATCGTTAGCTCAGGAAATAAATCCAATAAATAAATAATAAGCACGAGCTATTAGGCTCTGATACCACTTGAAAGGGCCTAGCTATATGCCTTAGAGGGGGGTTGAATAGGGCAATGCTAAATAAAACTAATAACAGCGGAATAATAAAAGAAATAAAGCACAATACTGAATTTAAAGTAATCTCAATAGCCTAAAATAAAGAGAATGATACTTTATCAGTTCTAAGGACAACCTTGCACTAAAAACCAAAGGTTTAAGGTAGGACAACCTTATTTCTAGAACGTCCTTTATATCACAAACCAATGAGGAATAAAAAGCAAGGAAATCAAAATAACTTGAAGAAATAAATCCTAAGTTATTACAACATTCATCCACACTTGCTTGAAATAAAATGATTACAACATTCATCCACACTTGCTTGAAATAAAATGATTACAACATTCATCCACAAACACAATCCACAAAACAGAATGAATAAAGGAATGAAAGAATAATGCACATCCACAACACAACGATATATAGTGGTTCTCCTGTGTATACACTAACTGTTATCCAACAGCCACACAGAATGCTACTCCACTCCTAATATCCTCACACAGGGGATATTAGCATGCACTATCAAAATAGGTTTCATAGGTTCACCTAAAACCTTCACAATTGTGTCTTTGATCTCGGGCTTACACAATCCAAAAACCCTCACAATCTGAGTTTTCTGGCTCTCCTCAGATAACCAATAACAATGAGATTTTTTTGGCAAATCTCAAACAAAACCAAAGAAAGTAAATTACAAAAATGTAAAATACCTGAATCACCTTTTGAATTAGCCCGGTAGAACCAATCGGAGTAGAAGTTCGATTCAATGTTCAAAGTCCAATACTCACTTTAAGAATGGTTCTAAGTCAAATTGATTTTAAATCAAAAGGGCTAGTTCTATTTGTGACGCCCCGGTCACTGCTTCATGTGGGCGGGCACACATGTGGGCGGGCCCCAAGCTGGCTGGCAGGATACTGTGTGGCTGGCAGGCTACTATACTGAGCGAGCTACTGTTGCAGTTGACTGTAGCGTAACTTGTCCCACATCGGAAGAGTTGTCTTAAGTTGTGATGGTTATATGTTGGGTTCCTCCCTTAATAGACATGACGCGTTGGCCTTGTGCGCCAGGAAAAATCTCCGCTGTGCACTCTGATGACGGTTGGGTTGGACAATATCATGGACGGGTAGGTGTTGATGTGGGCGGGACCACGGGAGTACCGGGTCTGGGCGAGCTACCGGTATCCTTACCCCAAATGACGCGTTTTAAAGCCGTGAGCCTACCGGGCAAAGCGGACAATATCATGTGTTGTGGGGGTGGGCCTTACAAATGGTATCAGAGCCGAGGACGGCTCTGCCCTCGGTGGGGGATAATGTGATGCCCCGGTCACTGCTTCATGTGAGTGGGCACATGTGGGCGGGCACACATGTGGGCGGGCCCCAAGCTGGCTGGCAGGCTACTATGTGGCTGGCAGGCTACTGTGCTGAGCGAGCTACTGTTACAGTTGACTGTAGCGTAACTTGTCCCACATCGGAAGAGTTGTCTTAACTTGTGGTGGTTATATGTTGGGTTCCTCCCTTAACAGACATGACGCGTTGGCCTTGTGTGCCAGGCAAAATCTCCGCTATGCACTCTGATGACGGTTAGGTTGGACAATATCATGGACGGGTAGGTGCTGATGTGGGTGGGACCACGGGAGTACCGGGTCTGGGCGAGCTACCAGTATCCTTACCCCAAATGACGCGTTTTAAAGCCGTGAGCCTACCGGGCAAAGCGGACAATATCATGTGTTGTGGGGGTGAGCCTTACAAATGGTATCAGAGCCGAGGACGGCTCTGCCCTCGGTGGGGGATAATGTGATGCCCCGGTCACTGCTTCATGTGGGTGGGCACATGTGGGCGGGCACACATGTGGGCGGGCCCCAAGCTAGCTGGCAGGCTACTATGTGGCTGGCAGGCTACTGTACTGAGCGAGCTACTGTTACAGTTGACTGTAGCGTAACTTGTCCCACATCGGAAGAGTTTTGTTAACTTGTGGTGGTTATATGTTGGGTTCCTCCCTTAACAGACATGACGCGTTGGCCTTGTGTGCCAGGAAAAATCTCCGCTATGCACTCTGATGACGGTTGGGTTGGACAATATCATGGACGGGTAGGTGCTGATGTGGGTGGGACCACGGGAGTACCGAGTCTGGGCGAGCTACCAGTATCCTTACCCCAAATGACGCGTTTTAAAGCCGTGAGCCTACCGGGCAAAGCGGATAATATCATGTGTTGTGGGGGTGAGCCTTACAAATGGTATCAGAGCCGAGGACGGCTCTGCCCTCGGTGGGGGATAATGTGATGCCCCGGTCACTGCTTCATGTGGGTGGGCACATGTGGGCGGGCACACATGTGGGCGAGCCCCAAGCTGGCTGGCAGGCTACTATGTGGCTAGCAGGCTACTGTGCTGAGCGAGCTACTGTTACAGTTGACTATAGTGTAACTTGTCCCACATCGAAAGAGTTGTCTTAACTTGTGGTGGTTATATGTTGGGTTCCTCCCTTAACAGACATGACTCGTTGGCCTTGTGTGCCAGGCAAAATCTCCGCTATGCACTCTGATGACGGTTAGGTTGGACAATATCATGGACGGGTAGGTGCTGATGTGGGTGGGACCACGGGAGTACCGTGTCTAGGCGAGCTACCAGTATCCTTACCCCAAATGACGCGTTTTAAAGCCGTGAGCCTACCGGGCAAAGCGGACAATATCATGTGTTGTGGGGGTGGGCCTTACACTATTTGATTTTGAATCCAAGAAGAAGGAATATCAGAAATTCTCCTTTTCTAATAAGATTGGAATGTAGATCAAAATCAAATAAAAAATAAACTAGCAAAAGGAATATTAAATAAGCACAAAGTAGCTTAAAACAAACACAAACTTATCTCAGAGAATAGCCTAAAAATTGCTTGAAGAGAGTTGAATTGAATTGTTAAAACTCTGAAGTTCGTGCTCAATTTATAGCTTAAAAAATCCCGTCTACGACTGGTCTTAGGATCCTAGGACTGGTCGTTGCTTCAAAGATTTTCAAAGATTTCCGCGGGATAAGATTTTACTGTTCCACGACCGGTCCTAGGTGGTCTACGACCGGTAGTAGGCCACCTACGACTGGTCGTGGGTCACCTACGACCGATCGTAGGACCCCCAATTTAGTTGCTGGAGTTTGAGTCGTAGGGCTACGACTGGTCGAAGGATGTGTCGTAGAAGTCACAGGACTGGTCGTAAGACAACCAGAAAGATCTAAAAATCTTCAACAACCTAGGACTGGTCCTGAAAAACTTAAGACTGGTCATAGCAGAGCTATAACTGGTCTTGAAGTCCCTAGGACTGGTCTTAAAATAGCCCAAACAAGCATATTAAAATATATGAATTATGTATCCAGAATGACCTACAGTAAAGCCCATCCTAAGGTCAATCTAAGGTCAAACAAACCTTAAAAGTGAGATGGACATTGAAAGTCTGTACACTCAGATGACCCTTAAGAGAAGCTTGAGAATATACAAATCTTGTAGTAGGCCTTCTTGAGCTTGATCTTGACTTGAGATGACAAAGTCTTCTTGTTCCTTTCTTGAGTTGATAAAGTCTTCTACAATACTTGAACTTGATTGTATCTTGAACATGCATACATGAAGACTTCCATTCTTGAATACTTCATCCATGACTTGAAACGTTCTTCATTTAAGTTCTTGACTTGAAATGCGATGTCTCGAAGTAAAGAATAGTCTCAAACATGAAACATAAGATATACAAGACATAGATATAGGTTTTGGCACCACAAAATTTGACAACCAAAGGGATATGAAATCATATCACTTACAAGGATCCCACGATCGGAACCAATCTTAGGAGCCGAGAACGGGGTACTACGGAAGTTGTTATGGCCAGAACCGGCCATCGAGTTCCTTATGAGTCCAGTTACCGAATTTGGGGCTGACAGGAGTTGGTATCAGAGCATAAAAAGTAATTCTGAAATGACTCAGGAGAACATCGCATGTCTGCCAAGAACATGGGACAAGTGGTGTCCTGAGATCCTTCCCTTTGCTCCATATTGAGCCTTTAATTGTCATGATTCATTGCATCGTCATTATTTTGTAGACGATGCCATGTGCACATGGTACTTGAGGTCATGGTACCCGTGGCCATGGTGCTAGTGGTTGCGGTGCCCATGGACGAGGCGCCCGAGGTACCTATCCTACTCGAGTACATCCTGTTCTCATTGTTGAGGATCCGATCCTAGAGGTCCTGATCCAGCTTGTCCCTCCAGTTGAGCCCATAGCGCCCGTACCTCCAGTTGCTCTGGTTCCCCCACCTATCCCCCCTCCTCAACCTATTGTTCCAGTTACTGAGGCTCCTGCCCCGTTGGCCGCACCCATGCCTCCGCCCGAGGCGAGTGCCGCCCCTGCCTTTCCGACAGTACCTATAGGAGCTAAGCATTTTTAAAAGTTGATGCAGCTTGTTTCCACCTCATTATAGACCCTTCAGCCAGCTACCGTTAAGGTTTCAGGGCAATCTGACTTACCGCGTGCTAGTGTCATATCCCGAGAGTTCCGACAGCATGATCCCCCGAGGTTTAGTGGTGATCCTGACCCTTCTGCTATCGAGGCTTGACGCACTGAGGTTGCAAGGATTTTTGACACTATTCAGTGTCCTGTGGATTAGAGGGTATCCCTTGCGACCTATCTCCTTCAGGGTGAGGCCTGTCATTGGTGGTCATCTGTATCCAGGATGGTCGGGGCTCAATTCGTGTGGACATGGGAGGAGTTCATGGTTCGTTTCGACTAGAAGTTCTTCCCTGAGCACGTTCAGATCTAGCAGGCGATTGAGTTTGAGACCTTAGTGCAGGGTGATATGATTGTATCTCAGTATGAGGCCCGTTTCTTAGCCCACTCTAGATTTTCTCCTCATCTCACCAGCGATGAGAAGATGAGGGCCCGTCGTTTTATGACTGGGTTGCGTCCTGCCCTTCGTAGTCATGTGGTAGGGCATTATTTGGAGATGTTCGACCAGGTTGTTCATCGAGCACTAGTTTATAAGGAGGACTGGGCTATGACTTAGAGGTTGAGAGAGCAGAGTTCCGGTGGAGACCGGAAGAGGAGAGCGTCAGCTCACAGTTCTACGCAGCTTCATCAACAACTCCATCAATAGATCAGGATTTCAACAGCCTGTGGTTCAGACAGTAGCTTCTTCCTCATCATCAGCATCGCCAGTTACTTTATCTTCCTGCCCCTTTTCTGGTGTATGCTTCGGTTGTGGACAGGCCGGACATTAGAGGCATGAGTGTCCTCTCCCCATTCAACAGCAGAGGCCACCACAGTTACCTCCTCCTCGCCCTCCTTAGTAGCAGCAGAGAGCACAGCTTCCACCCGTCGCTCCTAGGCTTCGTCCTCGGTAGCAGAGGCAGCCAGGCAGACCTCCTCAACAGAGATAACAGCAGCAGCGACAACACCAGCCGAATCACCAGCAAAGGGGATATTCGTATGTTGTTCGATCCCTGGGTCTAGTGTGTATAGCAGCCCAGCAAGCTCAAACTCAGGACCCTCTGTCTTCCGAATTGCTTCCCCTACCAGCTAAGGGTCATTTTTATTCTGCGCAGCAGGAGCCAGGCCAGGACCCACAGTCATCGACCGGCGGAGTCGTTGAGGATATTCTTCTTTTTTCTTCTTGCGTTACTCATGTTTTGTTTGATTCTGGTGCTTTCCATTCTTTTGTGGCCGAGCTGTTTTGCCGATCGATCGGTATTCCGTCAGAGGCCGTGGATGAGGCCTTAACCGTTTCGACTCCTGTGGGGAAGTCTGTGATATTGACCCGTCGTTGTCCGTCTTGCCTAGTGTTAGTGGGAGAGATGTTCCTTCCTGTCGATCTGTTCGTAATGCCGATGACAGTATTTAATGTGATTTTGGGTATGGACTGGCTTGCGGAGTATTGTGCCATCTTAGATTTGCTGCGAGGACAGTCGCATTTCATATTCCAGGCTTGCCAGTGTTCCAGATCATCACCGAGCCTAGAGGGGAGCCGTTATCTAGCTTCTTGGCTTTAGTCATTGAGGATTCTATGGAAGAGAGTATTGAAAAGCTGCTAGTTGTTTGTGAGTACCCGGATGTATTTTAAGAGATCCCAGGTTTGCCGTCGTGTTGGCAGGTGGAGTTCCAGTTAGATTTGGTGCCCGGTATCGCTCCTATCTCAAATCCCCCTACTAGATGGCACCGTTGGAGTTGAAGGAACTGGAGCAACAGTTGGATGAGCTCCGAGAGTTAGGTCTCATTTGTCCTAGCAGTTCACCTTGAGGAGCCTCAGTGTTGTTTGTGAAGAAGAAGGATGGTTCGTTGTGACTCTGTGTAGATTATTGTGAGCTCAATAGAGTCACCATCAAGAACCGATACCCTCTTTCCCGTATTGATGATTTATTCGACCAGTTGCAGACTGCACAGTATTTTTTCAAGATAGACTTGCGTTTCGGTTACCATCAGATTTGTGTCCGAGAGGAGGACATTTCGAAGACGGCTTTTCGGTCAAGTTATGGTCACTTCGAGTTCCTGGTCATGTCGTTTGGACTGACTAATGCGGCCGCCGTATTCATGTAGCTGATAAATGAGATTTTTTGGCCGTTCCTCTATCAGTTCGTGGTGGTATTCATTGATGATATTCTTGTATATTCGAGGACTCGAGAGGACCATGTTGAGCACTTACTGATTGTGCTTAAAATCCTCCGTGCCCACCAGTTGTATGCGAAGTTGGAGAAGTGTGAGTTTTGGCAGGAGGAGATGAAGTTTCTCAGTCATGTGGTAACAAGGGAGGGTGTCGTCATGGACCCCTCGAAGGTTAATGCAGTGCGTCAATAGGGTCAGCCCATAAATACGTCTGAGATTCGCAGCTTCCTTAGTCTAACGAGATATTATCGACGATTTATCAAGGGTTTCTCACGTATTGCAGCACCGCTGACTCAATTGATGTGGAAAGGCGTCGAGTTCATCTGGAGTGATGCCTGCGAGAAAGCATTTACAGAGTTGAAGGACTGCCTCACGTCTGCTCCTGTTCTCACTCTTCCTGATGGGAGTGAGGATTTTTTTTATTTTTACTGATGCCTCTAGAGTTGGCTTGGGTGCTATACTGATGCAGCACAGGAAGCCAGTGGCATATGCCTCGCATCAGCTTTAGGTCCATGAGCTGAACTACCTCACTCATGATTTGGAGCTTGCAGCAGTTGTCTTTGTATTGAAGGCGTGGAGGCATTATCTATATGGGGTTAGGTTCGAGCTCTTCTCGGATCATAAGAGCTTGAAGTATCTATTTTTACAGTCTGAGTTAAACCTGCGGCAGAGGCGATGGATGGAGTTGCTGAGAGATTATGATTTTGACCTTCAGTACCACCCGGGCAAGGCGAACATGCTCAGCCGTCAGCCACAAGGCCTGGTGGCATAGATGATGGTGCGAGACTGGCAGATGCTTGAGGATTTTTCAGAGTATGACTTTGAGTTCGACCTGCAGTCTTCCATTGTTCAGCTTTCGAGCTTATCGATTCAACCCTTTTTAGTAGCTAGGGTGATCGAAGCTTAGCAGACGGATGAGTCACTTCAGGAGTACTGAGCAGAGGGCACATCCGTGGAGTAGTCAGCCTGAAAGATTGGTTCCGATGGTGGATTACGCTTTAAAAGCCGGTTGTGTGTCCCGAACATACCAAAGTTGCATCGTGATCTGATGACCGAAGCACACCAATCAAGACTTATTATCCACCCAGGCTTCACGAAGATGCATCGTGATATGAGGAGGCAGTACTTCTGACAGGAGATGAAACGCCAGATTACTAGTTTTGTGCCCGAGTGTGACACATGTCAGCGTGTCAAGGACGATCATCAAAGACCCCCTTGTCCCTTGCAGTCGTTGAGCATTCTAGAGTGGAAGTGGGAGCACGTATCGATGGACTTCATCGCAAGTTTACCGAGGACTCAGTGCGGTCACGATACCATCTAGGTTATCATCGATCGTCTGATGAAGTCGACACATTTCATTCTAGTACATGCTTCTTGGTCCATGGACCGGTTAGCGAGGATATTCATTGAGGAGATAGTAAGATTGCATGACGTCCTAGTTTCGATTGTTTCAGACCGAGACTCCAGGTGTACATCTCAGTTTTAGAGGAGTTTTCAGCAGGCATTGGGGGTCACTTTGCATTTCAGCACCGCTTATCATCCGCAGACAGATGGACAGACCAAAAGGATTAACTAGATCCTTGAGGATATGCTTAGGGCTTGTGTGATCGACTTTGCGGGGAGTTGGGATGAACATATGCGCCTCGACGAGTTTGCATACAACAACAGTTATCAAGCGACTATCGGTATGTCTCCTTTTGAGGCACTTTATGGCAGACCGTGCAAATATCCTAGTTGTTGGACCGAGGTTGGAGAGCGTCGTCTCTTAGGTCCCGAGCTTGTGCTGCAGACGTCGGAGGCTATTGATGTTATCAGGCAGAGGATGCGCACATCTTAGAGCCTACAGAAGAGTTTTGCTAATCGTCGGTGTCGACCCCTTGAGTTCACAGTCGGAGACATGGTGTATCTTAAGGTCTCGCCTATGAAGGGCATGGTTAGCTTTGGTGTGAAGGGTAAGCTCGCCCTAAGATTTATTGGACCTTTTGAGATTACCGAGCGCGTAGGCAATGTAGCCTATAGGCTTTCCTTACCTCCTGAGTTATCTGTGATTCACAACATGTTTCATGTTTCTATGTTGTGAAAATGTGGGTTAGGCACTATTCCAGTGATTGATTGGCAGTCACTTGAGGTCCGTGAGGATACTTCTTACATTGAGTAGCCGATTCGTATTCTTAATTGGAAGGAGCAAGTCCTCAGGACCAAGGTCATTCTCTTAGTGAAGGTGCAATGGGTTCAACATTCGGAAGCCGAGGCGTCTTGGGAACGCGAGGCCAAGATTAGCGAGCATTATCCCCATTTGTTCGATGATTGATTGCTTGTATTGCTTGCATTGCCTTCTCTTGATTAACAATTGATATATATAATGATTTTGATGCATATTATTGTTTCAATTTTTTATCAATTTCGAGGATGAAATTTCTTTATTGGTGGGGAGGATTGTGAGACCCGACCCGAGTTTGCATGTGTGCATGTATAAGTATGCATTTCATTCATTTTGGTCCAGCGGTCCTACCGATCAAATTTCGGTGACCCGTGACCTTCGGATAGTGTTTGCCATCACGCTTGAGTTTGGTCATGTAGACCCGACTCGGATTGACCCGAGACCTACGTTGTTGCAACCACATCATCGTCATGGTTCCAACGACGCGTCTCAAGCAAAAAGTTATGGGCCGCGCATCATTTTGACCATTGATCACATTTTTACTGGGACCCACTTGATTTGCACATTTCCCCATGTGTACGCTTGCCAATGGTGATGACATCACCATTTTCATGATGTCATATGACCTAGTCTAGCAATGATGGACTCCCTTGTCTAAACTCATCATGGCTCTTTCTTTTTCTCTTTTCTAAAAGTCATGATGGGAATTTTTTTCTTCCCGATGTAATTATTCCCCAATCTGAATTTTTTGAAATTTCTCTTCTCTATGGAGAGAGAGAGACCACCATATCCCTCTTTTCTAGCAAACATAATTATCACTTTGAATAAAATCTCCTCTCTTTTTCCCTCTCATTTCTCTCTACTCTCTCTCTCTCTCTCTCTCTCTCTCTCTCTCTCTCTCTCTCTCTCTCCCTCTCTCTCCCTCTCTTACCTTATTCTCCAGCAACTTTTCCCCAATTTTCCATCTCCCTTTCACTCATAGATCCCCCCATCTAACCATTGAAATAAGATCTCAACCTTAGATCCATGTACCTTGGAGCTTAAAGACCATCTTGGAGGTGTTTGCTTGAAGACCTAGTAGGTGGGTGTGCATGTACTTAGAACCTTAGGATCTCCATTCTCTCCTCTTATTTCTCTTCTTCACCTTTGTGGGGCCCACCAAATGATGGTGGAGGCCCCATGTCTTCCTGGATGTGGCCATTGACCCATTATTTTGTGCATGCATTACTCACGGCGGGGGGGGGGGGGGGGGCATTCTCCATGGACTCCACCATGGTTTCTTTTCCTAGTTTGAAGGATCCTTAGGTCATCTAGACCCTTGATCCTTGGTGGAGATGGCTTCTCCACTATTGGATTTTGATTTGAAGATGCATGCATGGGTAGATCTTGTAATCCCATCAATATAGTGTGATGTGTGGTTTATGATGAAGGGAAGGGCCTCAATGAGGCGGAGTCCCTTCCTTTGAGGCCGATTCTAACTCTTTTTTTGTTGATCTATTATTCACAGATGTGTGTGGCGCACCTTGTGGCCTGGAAGCATTTAGACCATCCAAAGAGAGTGGATGTCCATGTCTGTCCACTCTATGAACATAGGTGTTCCATTTGCTCCTTTTTAGACACATGCAATAAATTTTATGGTATGAATTAGGTCTGGATATTTGTGGGGCCCACTAAGGTGGACCACAACTCAAATTCCATAGGAAGATTTTCCCTTATTCTGGTTCCTATGATCATTTTATTTCATATGCATGCTGCTGTCCAGAAATTTTCTGAACAGTTTCTAGTTTGTTTTGGATCAAATTTTTGGATTGATTGGGGGACTATTTCTACCCATTTGATATACTTTTCTTGAAGGTGGGGACCCCACCTAGATGTACCCAAAATTTTACCTCCATCTAACCTTGATTGAGGTCCGAAAGGAGTGGCCCAAATGCGGTGGGCAATTCAGATTTTCTGGACTATCCAACAACATGTACAATTAGAAATTCATAAATATAAAATGGTTTTTGAAATGGTGGGCCACTTTTTTGGACCCTCCCTTATAGTACACTTGTATGGAAAGGTTAGAATTAATTTTTCTCAATTTTTTGAGAACTTATGCCCACCCCTTTGGGGTGTTCAAATCAGGGACAGCACTACTTTAATTTTCTGTTATGCAGTCCAGTAATACATTATGATGAAAGCCTTAATTCAGAAATACTTTCTAAGATGTTGGGCCATATTTCTAGGTCCAACCTTATTTTAGTCCTAATGAGGGACCTTAGTTCCAAATTTCAGGAATTATGGAGGCCAAAAACCCACCGATTGGATAGTCCAAATTCAGCACAGTTATATTCTAGCAAAATTCCACCCTGGACAGATTGTATTTTTAAAATTAATTAAAATACTTCTCGGTATCCTAAAATCATGAAATTTTACAAGGAAGTAGTCCACCCATGGTGGGATCCACCTACCAAATTTTAGGGCCAATGGACCCATGTACACACTGCAGCGAGGGCCGGAAAGGCCCACCACGTAGGGACGTCTAGGTCTGTCCGATTTTCTGGACAGATTGTTTTGTGTAGATTAATTAAAATTCTTAGAAATATTCAGAAATTTTGAAATTTTGTGGGGTAATGGTACCCCTTTAGAAGTATCACCTTACAAAATTGCAAGCTCAAAGGACATTTGAGCTGATAGTGGTGCAGTCGGGAGTGGCCCACTTGGTAGGCACTCCTAGGCTGGGGTGTCGAGCCTTGGCTGGCCCTCCAGCCTGCCTTGTGGGCCCACCTAGATGTGTTGCATATCACACCACATTATGATGATCTTAGAGATAATAATTTACACCTTTAGTCATAAATGCACTTTTAAGGCCCACCACAGTTGGAGTCAATTGGGTCTGTGAATGTAGCTAGTGGTTGAACTCTTTAGGCCCAATTAGGCTGAAACTTTCTAGATAGGCCCGTTAAACTCTTAGGCCATTTTTACCATACTATTGTGTTGGGCTAGTGGGCTGAAATTACACAAGTAGATGGGCCCTTGGTTTCCCACCAAAACAACTTTATACTTGGGCCGAGTTGTAGGCCCAACTTACTTGACTAAAAGTATGACATTTGCCCATTTGGTTTGAGCAATGGGTTACCCACTAGGCCACCACAATATATGGGATTAGTGACCTTTATGTTGGGCCCTAACCTTTTCCCTATGAGCCCATAGTGGAATATATGGGTTGAGCTATGTGTGTTTTCCTTAGACCCATGCTTTGGATAGGCCTTGGGCCGCCCTTTTTGAAGCCTAACATGAGTGTTTATGGTGTGATTATGGCTGTCTATTTCTTATTTCTAATGTTGTGTGGGCCTTAGGCCTTGATCCGTGATCAATTAGAGATGAGCTACTTCTTGAGGAGCAATTGTGGTTGGATGTCCACATTGGTGGCCCTAAATTAGGACCATGAGCTTCTATGGATGGTTAAAGGCCCACTATAGACCCTTGCTAGTTCTGTTTCATATATTTACGCCTATATCATTGTCATCCTTAGTCTCGTGAGCTACCCCAGGTAAATGGGCCCCCACTAGAGGTTGTATTCCATATGAGGAATTGGTTTAGTACCTAGACCCTTCACTGGTAAGTAGAGAATTCATCTTCACTCCATTAACACCCCTATTCATTTCATGGCCCACTCTCATGCGCATCATATGCATGCTTGGTTGATGTATGATTGGCCAAGGTTGTGCCATTGAGTAGGACATGTTGGTATCTCCTCGAGGGGTGGAGTTTTCCCCTCTAGAGCACGATGGGTGCTTGAGATTGATGCATGGGTGAGCGTGTGATTCATGCATCTGACATTGCATAGAATGTGGATATCTGCCCTTGCTTCATCACGGCCTTGCCTCCACAGAGATATTCATGGATGGTCATATGTGTGGACATTGAAAATATTAGTTGAGCATACCGGGTGCATAGGATGCTCATGGGTAAAATTTCTAAAACTTTCATGGTACCAAGGATCTGCTCCAACGTCGTGATCGGGTGGAATACATGAGCGCACGAGGGCCTTATACCGTTAGGCCGCGACTCCCACTATCGTGTAGTCAGTCAGATAGGGGTGTGGCCTTACCTGCCGGGTATGTAGGGGGCATTGTTTGACTAAGTCTGACCAGCTCGTAAATGGGTCCGCTACTGTCAGGCCTTACTGGTGATTAGCTGTCCAGAGGCGGGTAGTGAGGTCTCTTATGCTCGTTTGACTGTGCAGTGTCTATAGAGCAGCAGTCATTCAGCAGTGTAATGGACCCTGATGATTTCCTTATGATTGGAAATGTACTTGACTTTTGGTTGGGATATGAGCACTTGCATTACTTGCATCGCATTAGCATTGGCTATGTAAGGCCCTTCATGCATTACCTTGGTATGGCGTTCAGTACTCATCTCATCGTATTCATGATAAGCCTTGGTAAGGCTAGTGATATTCTCATTCAGCATGTTTCCCTTCTTATATCTCCTACTATTCTTCTGTGCACCATGTCACACACTTACACCACCCTCTAAGCTTCTATAAGCTTATGCACAATTGATGCGTGCAGAAGATTCTAGGCAGGAGTCATAGCAGCAGAGCATGGAGTAGAGCTGAGAATTTGAGGACTCTAGTGTTGCTGGACTTTCTCTCTTTTCCTATTATCTCATGTATGTCCTTTTGGACCTTATGGATGATTGTAAAAGTTTAAATTTTTAGTGGATTTTACGATGTGTGCCTTTGTTATTCTCAGATGTACTTGCTGTGATCTTGGTATGCTCGTATTGGAATGATTATATTGTTATGAAAATCTTCCTTGTAAGATCCCAGGATCGGAACCAGTTTTAGGAGCAGAGAACGGGGTACTATGGAGGTTGTTGTGGCTAGAACCAGCCATCGGGTTCCTTGTGAGTCTGGTTACCGAGTCTGGGGCGTGACATGGGGTGCTCGACCAGTCGAAGGCACACATTCAACCAGTGAAAGGGTACTCGACTCGAAGTCCAACAACCATTTTATAGCACCCTCAACCTGAAATAGCGGTGAAGACCGCTTGAGTTGAAGCAGGAATATGCCAATATGTTCTAGAGGTTGGTGAATAGGACTTTTTAAAGATTTATGAGTTATATTAAAAATCCTATCACTCTAATCCTAATAGATATGCAATTTTTAGGATTACTCAAATGTAACTCTTCTTGCTTCCAAGCCCAGTAGAGGATCCAATCACAAAACTATTAAATTTAATAAGCATGAGGCAGTTATAGTCTATGATGGATGTGACTCTGTGTGTGAAGTGTGAGCAGATATGAATGTAATTAACATAATCACACAAATGTTCAAGCACAAGAATCAATCACAAACACAGTCATTTTTATAGTGATTCGACTACTTGTCTACTCCACTCCCGGCTGCCACACTCAACCCTTGAGTGTACCGGATTTCAATAAGGAGGTTTCCCATGGTTCACCTCAAACCTAAGGTTTTAAATTAGGCTCACCTTCAACTTTTACAACCTACACAGAGGCTAACTGTTTATGCTCTCATGAGCAAGGGTCAACACATAACACCCGGTTTAGGCACACTGGCCAAGGATCTTACCCTAAGACCCTAACAGAGGTTTTACACGGTTCACCTCATAACTTAGAGTTTTACTGGTTCACTCCTAACCAAATGTTTATGCCCACACAGAGTAAGGGTCCACACAATGCACCCACACGTACACTCTCGCCAGAGGCCTCCTTTGAGGACTTCAAAGGGTGAGCAACACCTACGACCCAATCCTAGAAAGGAATGATCACAAGTGTCCTCTGGACTCTAAGTACTTACAGATAAGTTGATGAATCCCTTTTAGCGCAGTGATGAAGATCTCCTTCTTGTTGATGAAGAATCTTCAGCTCCTTTGATCCGCAACACAAAAGATGTACCAATACTAGGCTTAAGGTCGGGTCAAGGTTATGATGGAATTCCACTCTCTAAAGATTTTCCTATTAGGAAGATAGAGTGATTCCAATCATCTATGCATTCAAGGTATCCCAGCTTAATGATTCACCATTAAGGTAGTAACTGGAGGATCTGTAACACCCCGGATTTTGGCCAATCTGGGATTTGACGTCCTTAGGCAATGGGTCAACTAAACCACCTAGAAAATCGCTCAGAACCCAATTTCATAGCCAAATAAACCACTTAGGATTAATTTCTATGGAAATTTAGCGTAAGTTAGCTAGCGCAACGTTGGAGTAGCTGGGAAACAGTCCCTGATCACTTTAAATACGTTCTACAAGACCCAAATCGAGTAGAACGTATGACTCCATAATACTCTATAACCTCGGATCAAACTCTAAGCGGGTTTGTTCTCTGGACCACTTTGAATTCTTGTATTGGATTTAGACTGCGCGTCGAAAGTCCATTACTTCTTATCTTAGACTGTTAGAACCGCCCAGCTGGACTTGACAATCATTTCGAAAATCAAGTCAAACCGATAATCACAGACTATTTCATTGAGCCCGGACTGAAGAGACCGCGAATAGGGACAGAATTGGAATTTCAAATTCAAATCTGGCACACGACTTGACACGTCAGTATTAAGCGTTCTGACCATCAGAATTCATCCAAATTACACCCTCAGATCAGGAAAAATTTCTATTTATTATTATGAGACTTCCAGCCCTGATCTACGTGCGGTGACCGCTGAACTGAAACTGGTCCGCCACGTGCGATCTGCGAACCCTGCCGGACTGAAAACTTAATGCGCGCTAGATCTGGTACACATGAGCTTAAGTCCGATCGCATTCGACCAGGGGACCACCAGAAAGCATCTTTTGGACCGAAACAGCCCCGATTTGGTTACCCCTCAAGTGAAACTTGTTCCCGAGTCTATTTCGGGCAAGTTTGGGCTTATAAAAGGGCTTGAAACCCTCACTCCTCTCTCCCATCCGAATTTGAAAAAACCCTAGATTGGGAGAGAGAAAAGGTGAGAGTTTGTGAGAGAAGGTGGGAGAGCTTTCCTGCTGCTGCTGCACGTGCTTAAGCGGTGTATTCCAATCACTTTGCCGGTGATTTCTCCGCATTTGCAGGTAAGAAAACACCCTAGAAAGTTGCTGATTTGATGCTTCTTTAGTTCCATAGTTTGTTAGTTGATAAATCTCGTAAATCAGGTTCCTTAGTCGCCGTAGACGAAGCGTATACGCTCCGTTCGAATCACTTCACCTATAAGGGAAAAGGTGCGGATTTTAGACGCTTTGATTGACTATTTCCAAAGATTTCAATGTCGTTTAATAGTAGATTCTTGACGGCAACGCCGTTTGACATGTACAACATGCTCTCCGTTTCCTGTTTCGTAAACTAACGAAGAATATGAGATTTAGGGCATTTTAGTCATTTGTAGGAAGTATAGATTTCATTCATATTTTGCTGATGTGATTGACATGATATGTTGTCGCATTAGGATGTTAGGAATACGTGCCTAATTAGTTTGGCGAAGAGATTCGCCTAAATGCGCACTTCGGGTCGACATACTATATGTAGACTTAAGTGTGTAGTGTATGTGTTTGTATAAATGCTTGTATTAGTATGTATTGAATTAAATGGTGTTATGAATTAGTTTGAGATTGATTTCTCAATTAATATGTTGGTGTGAATGGTTTCCTACATGTTAGCGATATGCATGATTTCATGATATGAATGAAATGCATGTGCTTGACGATTCGCTTAAGCTGTATGTTATAACATGTGCTTGATGATTTCCTTATGAGTTACTTTGAGATTGAATTCTCAATTAATATGTTGATGGAGAGGATTTCCTATATGTTGGCGACATGCTTAATTTCATTATATGTGTGAAAGACATGTGTACGATGATTTGCTTAAGTTGTATGTAATAACATGTGTCAACATGCTCTCATGGTTGTATTTCATTTCCATTACCCTTACACAATTGCTGATGTGATTCTATGATTGTTTGGGACTATGCCTAGTCCAGGCAGTCGGTAACCGAGCGAATTCGTGGTTAGCTTATCTTCGCCACGAACGACGCGTCGATGAACGCGAGTCGTGTTTGGAGTTGACGGCAGTGGTTAGGCCACGCGAAGTGTTTTACGCACTTCATGTCGAGCCCGTCAAGTAACCCGACTGGCCGATGTATGTTCACCTTGTATGAGTCATAACTGCTTGAACCTAGGGTACTGAACTTACCATTGTAAACCCTGTTAACCATGGTACCTTGATCCATAAAGACTCATGAGCCGGGTATGGTGGTATGGGACACCTTAGTCGAGCTGTCGGCCTACGCTGGGGCCATAAACCTCCCCGTAGTGACCAGTGAGCACCTAGTCTCGTGAGCAGATTATGGTGGTATGGGACACTATATTCTAGCTGTCGGCCTACACTGATCAGGCGACGAGTCCTTTGTAGTGACCGCGAGCGTATTCTGAGTCTACGGGAGGCGACGACCCTTCAGTAGCAGTAGAGTACAGTAGGCCTGTATTGATAAGGTGATGGGGGAGCGGAGCAACGAGTGCGTGCAACAGCCCTGACAGCCCTTGCAGCGACCTACAAAATATACATCGTATGAGATTACTAGGAGTGACGACCCTAGACAGGATCTGTGTTGGGATTGATACAAGGGAAGTACCTTAGTTTCCCAATCCTGTTGTTTGAATGGACTAATAACAACTCGGAAATCATATCACCATAACATTGCATGTGCCTGGAAGATGTGGAACACTCTAGGGAGTGTGGCATGCCGCGGTCGTAAGATGTTGCCGTATGAGGGAGATCGTCGGTGAGGGCATACATCACGTCATGTCATAATTGCATTAACAACAGTATTAGGAATGTTTGATTTATTGCTTTACTATTATCGCATGATTGATTTGAGAACATGTTAATCCTTGCTCTATTATTCCACTGAGTTAGGTACTCACTCCCACGTTACGGGACGGTGTTCCTGGACACCCACCAGACCTTTTTGTGATTGCAGATGATGGCGCGGCCTGTGAGGCGGAGCTGGATTTGATGATGATGAGGAGGATTCCTCCTATGTGCGTGTTCTGATTGACGGGATTACAGGGAGGTTGATTGGATGTCTTGACACTTGTCATTTTATATTTTTAGAGCACTCATGTATATACTTTCTTTATATTTTGAGGTATACATGTATATGTTTAACCTGGTAATATGTTCACACTCAAGAGACACACAACAGTTTATATATGTTATACATACTATCACAGTCTTCCGCTTGCGAATTTAACCATCTCTGGAGTATGATATGCTGTTCTGGCTTAATCTCACTCATGTTTAATACATTATCACAGACAACATTCGATCATACATATCTATGTTGCATAAATAACATTTTGGAACTCGAGAGTTGGGTTTTTGCTCAACCCCCCGATTTTTGGGATGTTACAGGATCCTTGAATGCGGAAGTTCATTCCCCAATCCACTATATTGAATATCAATGATGAGGGTGGATTGGAGGATGAACTCCTTGAGAGAAAGGGCTTAAGATAAATGATATGAAGTTTAAAACCCTCAGAAGCACTCTCTTCTTTCTCTACCAGCAATAAAGACTAACCTCTCTATATATAGGTAAAAGGTTCCAACGGATATAAAACGGTCACATTTATGACAGAGTTCAATATGATCGAGCAAGATTCGATATGATCGAGCGTATACTCTCGATTGTATCGATGATCCGCCCGATAGTACAAACTTCATGTCATTCGTTTTTGAAACCTTTTGTCGGCTGGTCGATAGGATCGAGATACACATCGATGTTATTAGATTTTGAACTCCGATTCCATCGATAGATGGATCGATCTATCGACAGGTGAAAACAAGAGAGACATTCCTTGAAGAATTTCAGGTTCTAAATATATGATCGGGGAACAGCCAATGTCATCAGAATTTGAATGTCGATGATATCGAGACTTTGTCGATATGATCGATAAATCATATAGATTTACCTATAAACACGCTAGTCAGTTTGTGCCAAATTCTATCCAATCGACCAGGACTCGATGATATTGACATTAGAATATCGATTTCCCTGAATGGCCCCCGATCAACATTTTAAAACACCCTGAAATTTATGCTGGAGGAAATATGCGCCTACTATCGATATGATTGATATTTGAGTTAGATTGAATCAGACAGTCTTCGATATATCGAAGCTTATAGTAGTTTTCTTTAGAAAAATAGGGGCGCCGATAAACTGTCTGTCAATATTATCGATCCACTTTCGATGGGATCGATATTTGAATATCGATGATATCGATTGAGATTCTGAAATATCGATAAATCATTCAGTTGAATGTTTGATTGCTAGACACTTTTTGTCCTCACTCGATTGTATCGATTGATATACTGAGGACATCGACAGAGCAGGTTGATCATATCGAAAGGGGAATCGATATAATCGACAAGGTAAGAAAAACTTGAAGATTTTCCTGTTTGGTAAAAAGTTTTCTTACACTAAAACCCTAAGGTGTTCTACTTAGTTTTAAGGGTTTTAATCACCTGGTGTTTTGGAACATGAGATGTGAGGCTATGATTTACCTGTGGCGAGCTTCCACACATCCAGTTGAGGCAGACACTTGAATTGATCTTCTTATTAGGCGTTGTTGTCTGACTGACTCAACTTACACCGAAAATTGACAAACCAGGGCACTTGTAGGTGCACTTTCACAACTAGTCGAAGGCTGTACTCGACCGATCAAACAGGGCCTTTGACCAGTCGAAGAACGGTTTTATCCGATCGCACTTAAAATTTAAAATTTGGTTGATTCTTAGACGAGTCAAAGGAGACCTTAGACCAGTCGAAGCAACAAATTTTTAGCCTATAAATAGTGATCTTTTCTCACTCTAAAATTATTCATTCAAGCCATGAAAATCCTTCACTTTGAGAGAGAAAATTCCCCATCTTCTTTAAGCTAATGCATGGTATTTTTTTTTTAATATAGCCTTTTGTTTTATAATTTCTTGATATCTTTTATAAATCTTATGTTACGAAGGGAGTATATACTCTTCTTTGTGAGATATAAGGAATTCAAACAAGTAGCCTAAGTTTTGAATTAATTTAAAATCAATTTAAAACCTAGAACCCTTGATTGTGTTATTGGACATTGAACATTTCTACATCAAGAGAAGTGTTCTACCGGCTACATCAAAGAGCATCTGTAGAAGAAGATAAGTATTATTCTTTATTCATTTTTGGTTTCTTGAGATATCTAGAAAATCTCTATATTAGTTTCGATTAAGATAGCCAAAAAATCTCAGCGTGAGATTTTGATTGTGATAGCCCTTCTAAAATCACAATTGTATGGGTTTTTAGGTGAACCTGAGAAAACCTTGGTTATTAGTGAATGCTAATATCACGTGGGTTGTGATTATTGAAAGTGGAGTAGGTGTAGTTATTTGATAATAATTGGTGTACACACCAAACCACTATAACTCTTGGTGTTTTGTGGTGAAT
This sequence comes from Magnolia kwangsiensis, assembly GCA_037074715.1. NCBI lineage: Eukaryota > Viridiplantae > Streptophyta > Magnoliopsida > Magnoliales > Magnoliaceae > Magnolia > Magnolia kwangsiensis. Next base: position 81,892,383 of record CM073578.1, read on the forward strand.
GTTATATGTGATGTATATGTGGTGAATGGTTGTAATTCTTTTATGTACATGTGGTGAATGCTTGTAATAGATAGTTTTCTTTCATTTTTCTCTTATTTTAGTTTGTAATCTTGATCCTTACTAAGTTCAAGAAATTAGGTTGTCCTACATAAAACATTTATTTTTGGTGTAAGGTTGTCCTTTGAACGTAGTTCGAATCAATTTTCTCAATACTATTACAATTGAGATATCTGATTAGTTTCGATTTATTGAATCTTTTAGTTCTTTAATTTATTTATTGGCATAGTCTAATTTACAACCCCCCCCCCCCCCCCCCCAACCCCCCCTTAAGGATTGAGAGCTCGACCCTTTTAAGTGGTATCAAAGTTAAGTTGCTCATTTATTTAAATTAAGTTCCTTGAGTTTAAAGATCTAGAACTTTGATTATATTAAATTTTGATAGCTTGTCTATTACTAGGGCACCAACCTTTGATGACTCAAATTATGCTTATTGGAAAGCTAAAATGGGAATTTTCTTAAAATCCATTGATGAAATCATGTGACAAGTCACGGTAACCAAATGGAAACTACCTGTGTCTGAGGTTTTAGGCAGTGATAGAACCAAGTCCATTAAAGAAAATCTTTTTATTTATGGACTACATCTCAGAAAAGTAAAAGCAATGCAAATGCTAAGGCTTTAAATGCAATTACATGTGCTCTATCACCTGATGATTTCAAAAGAATCATTTCATGTGATATAACTAAACAAGCCTGAGATATTCTTGAAATGACACATAAAGGAACTACTATTATCAAGAAATCTAAAGTTCAAATCCTCACTACAACATTTGAGGAAATTTGTATGGAAGAAAATGGAACTTTCATGGACTTCTATATGAAATTAAATGGCATAGTTAATTCTGTGTGGGGTCTAGGAGATGGAATCCTATAAAGCAAAGTCAGTGCTAAAATACTGTGATCTCTTCCTGAGAGGTTCAATTCCAAAGTAACTGTCATTCAAGAACCACGAGACACTGATCAAGTGAAGGTTGAGGAGTTGGTTCTCTTTAAACATACGAGTTAAAATTTAAAGCTCCCAAAGGTAAGTTCATTGCTCTTGAGTAATCTAAATCTATTTCAAAAGATAACAATGTTAATTCTAATATTGAAGATATAGAGGATGATATGGTTTTCCTAGTTAAAATGTTTTATAGGATTTTCAAAAGTAAGAAAAGAGTTGATTTTCAAAAACCTTCTGATAAGAGAAAGCGAAAATCTAAAACTTAAAAATATGTAAAAGACAGTTAATGTTTCAACTGCCATGAATACGGGCATTTGGCAAATAAATGTCCCAAAAGGGATAAGTAAAAAAGAAAAGGGCATGATCGCTACTTGGGATGAATCATCTGGTTCTAAAGGTTCTTTTAAGTCAGATGAATCAAAGCAAGAAACTTCAAATGAAGAGAAAGCCCTAATAACTATAGCCAGAGTCACCTCTTTAGATAGTTGTAACTTATCTGATTATGAGAATCTCAGGTGTGACCCTGAATATGAAAATAAAGATGATCTTTAAGATGCCTATAATGCCCTATACAGGAAAAGTTGCAAAAAAAGTTGTTAATTTAAAGATTTGAAAAGAAAATTTTCTTAAATTTAAAATAAAAACTTAAAAATATTGTTTTGTAAAAATCTCATCTTTCTGATTGTTATGAAAAAGAAAAACTTCATTTAAGTTTCAAAACTTCTGAATTTGAAAAACTCAAAATAGAAAATGAGAATTTAAAACTCGAAGTTTCTTCTCTATTGAGTTCTAATGATACTTGGAGATACGCCCATGGAGACCCTAAGCTAGAAAATTTATTAACTGCATCAAGAAAATGTGGCGATAAATCGGGTCTAGGCTATGTCAAAGACGCTCCCCTAAAAAATACGAATGCATCTCCTATATTTGTTAAAGGAGAATCCTCAAACTCAAAAGGTAAGAATTTGAGAAATAATAACTAAAGCAATTTCAAAAATTCAAAACCTTTTCAAGCTTTTAAAGTTAATTCTTATAACATTAGCTTTAAAAATTACAGTTATAACCCCTTAGCTGAAAAAATAGTGGACTTACTCAAAGAGTTTCTCAAATCTAATTCTAATGTTATCAAAGTTGATAGATAGAGAAATTCTAACTCTCACAAGCCAAGAAAAACCAATGGTACTCCTAAACCCAGAACTATAATGAAATAGGTTCCTAAAGATACTTGTCTTCTTGCCCACACTTCCTTTAAAGCTTCTAACCATTCAAAATAGTACCTAGAAAGTGAATGTTCGAGACATATAACAGGTGACAAGGATATATTCACCAACTACAAAGAAATGAATGATGGTTTAGTTACTTCTGGTGATGGAAGTAACCGCAGGACTATAGGCCAAGGTATTGTTCAACTCTCTAACCTTCCTCCTTTTGAAAATGTTTTATATGTTGAAGGTCTTAAACACAATCTTCTAACCATATCTTAAATTTACGATAACAAACATAGTGTAAAATTTACTAATCAAGGATATAAGATTTCAAATGAGAAAGGTTGTGTGATATTAAATGGTCATAGGACTTTTGAAAATTGCTATATTATCAATCAGTCTTGATCTTCTAAATTTTCATGTTACATGTTCCAAACAGACAAAATGGAATTATGGCATAAACATCTTGGACATGTTAACTACCAAAACCTCTATAGATTGAGGAAAATAGATCTTATTCAAGGTCTACCCAAATTAAAAAGAGTTGATAAAATATGTGGCGCATGCCAAATCGGCAAACAATCTAGGAGTAGTCATGAGAAAGGAAACTCCTATGCCATAACCAAACCTCTTAAACTTCTCCATATGAATTTAGTTAGACTGACCAGAACAGAGAGTAGAGCGGAAAGTACTTTCTGGTTATTATTGATGACTTTACTAGATTTACTTGGGTAGCATTCATGAGAGAAAAATTTGAGATCTCGATGAAGTCAAAAGAATACTAAAACGAATTTAGATTGAAAAAGAAATGAATGTTATAAAGATCAGAAGCGATCATGGTACTAAATTCGAAAATAGTAATTTTTAGAAATACCATACTAATCATGGTATATCGCATGAATTTTCTTCTCTTAAAACACCTTAACAAAATATTGTTGAAAGGAATAATAGAGTGCTACAAGAGATGGCCAATGTTATGCTAAATAGCATGAATTTACCTAAAAACTTGTGGGCTAAAGCTATAAATATTGCATGCTATATTATAAACCGTGTGTGTGTAAGAAAATCAAAGGATAAAATAGCCTATGAGTTATGGTTTAATAAGAAACCAACTATTAAGTACTTTCAGATTTTTGGAAGTAAGTGCTTCATATTACATGACCGTGAAAACTTAGGGAAGTTTGAAGCTAAGAGTGATGAAGGGATATGCTCTGAATTGTCGAGCATATTGTGTTCTTAATAAAAGAACCAGAGTGATCTAGGAATCCATTAATGTTGTAATTGATGATCACCTGATCACACCCACACTTAGTTTAAAAGATGATGAAGTCAATTTAATTAAGAAACCTAATTATTCTTCTAGTCCAGTTAATACTGAACTAAGATCAATCAAAGACCATCCTAATGATCTAATATTAGGTAATCCTCTTACTGGTGTGTGAACAAGAAAACAATTAGAGAATATTTACAATTATGTTTGCTTTAGTTCTCAAATTGAACCAACCAACGTAAAAGAAGAACTTACCGATAAAAATTGGATTGTACACATGAAAGAAGAGTTAAATCAATTTGTAAGAAATGACGTCTAGTATTTGGTTCTAAGACCAACTGATAAACATATAATTAGAACCAAATGGATTTTTAAAAACAAATCTGATGAAATGAGAAATATAATTAGAAACAAGGCTAGATTGGTTGTATAAGGATATACTCAAATAGAAGGAATTGATTATGATGAAACCTTTGTGCTAGTAGCTCGCTTTGAATCCATTAGATTGTTTATATCCATTGCTTGCTTCAAAAATTCAAGATATATCAAATAGATGTTAAAAGTGCATTCTTAAATGGTGATCTATATGAAGAGGTCTATGTTGAACAACCTAAGGGTTTTGAGAACCTTAAACACTCAAATCATGCATATCACCTTAAAAGGCACTTTACGGTTTAAAACAAGTACCCATGGCATGGTATGAGAAGCTGACTGAGTTTTTATTCAGTCGTAATTTTATCGTGGGAAGTGTTGATAAAACTTTATTTGTTAAAAAATACAATGAACACATTAATTGTACAGATCTATGTTGATGATATTATCTATGGTTTTACAAGCACTAACCTGTCCGTTGAGTTTGTAGAGCTTATGAAATCCAAGTTCGAGATGAGTATGGTTGGAGAATTGAATTACTTTCTAGGCTTACAAGTTAAACAATAAGAAAATGGTATCTTCATTTCTCAAACTAAATATACTTTAAATTTGGTTAAGAAGTTTGGATTCGAAATGGTAAGAAATTCAATACTCCTATGAGTACGACTTTCAAACTTTCAAATGATGAAACAGGTAAATTATAACTCTTTCTTAAATCACAGCATGATTGGTAGTCTCTTATACTTAACTGCTAGTAGATCAGATATTTCTTTCAGTGTAGGAATCTATGCTAGATATCAATCTGATCCAAAAGAATCACATCTTATTACTGTTAAATGCATAATTAGGTATGTCGCAAGTACTACTAACTTCGGCCTTTAGTATCAGAATGATACAAATGTACAACTAGCTAGATATACAAATGTTGACTGGGTAGGGAACATCGATGATAGAAAGTCTACCGGTGGTGGATGTTTCTATGTTGGTAATTGTTTAGTTTCCTGGCACAGTAAGAAACAAAGTTCAGTTTCTTTATCTATAGCTGAGGTTGAATACATTGCAGTTGGTAATGCATGTATCCAGTTGGATTGGATGAAAAGAATGTTAACCAATTATGGAATTGAGCAAGATACGATGATCTTGTATTGCGATAACTCTAGCGCAATTAATATTTCAAAATATCCTATCCAACATTCTCGTACGAAGCATATAGACATTCGTTGTCATTATATTCAAGAATTGGTTGAAGATAAAAGAATTTCTTTAAAATATATCCAGACTAAAAATTAGCTTGCCAACATTATGACTAAACCGCTTGATAGGAATAGATATTCCAAATTAAAAAATGATATTGGTACATGTATTTCAAATTAATTAAATCATGTTATTTTTTGTAGTTTTTTATGCAAAATGTTTGAAATTTTTTAAAACTATTTGAAATTTTCAGTGTGGCATGATCGGTCGAGCATGTACTCGACCAGTCGAGCCTCGATAGGTCAAGCACGTACTTGACCAGTCGAGTTGTGTGGGTTAGCCTCTCTAAAAGAGGGAAAAGCCACTTTTTCCTCATTTTTCTTCATCTTCCTCGACAAAGCTCTTGCTCGACTCGTCGAACCCATCTCCATAAAGTCATTGTAAGTGCCTCATTTTAGATTTCCTTTTAGATTTAGGTTCTTATATGCATCTTAAGCTTCATTTTGTTGTTGATTTGAGATTTCCAATCTTTTCATAAAGGGTTTTTGGGAAAAGAAAATTGATATTAGCCAAATCCATTTTTTATATTCTCTTGTGCATTCTCTACAATTAGGGTGAGAACCCTGAGAGCTCTCGAAAAAGATTCAAAGCATGGAAAAAATTTTTGCACAAGAGATATTATAATAGAAAAGATGGTTAATCTTGATCACATTGCTCCATTTAAACTGTTGCCCATCTTGTTTATTGTTGGTTGAAAAAAATTTGGGTTGGGGTGGAACAACTTATCGCTTCATTGCTCAAGGAATGCATGCATTAATTAGAGAGTTGTCCCTTGAAAATCTCACATTTTCTATCAACTTTAAAGAAGGGACAGATCCTGTACACAGGCACCTGATTTCAAGTTTGCTTGATGTGAATTAATGATGATGACATTCCGATTCATCCACTTAATGATAGGATGTTTGAGTCTGAGCGTTGAGAGATTACCCAAAAATTCTGTCTGCTTGATGTTGAATGGAGTAGCGATAATGATCTACGTGCCACTTAGATGATTCTTCGTTTCGTGTTCTTCATCGCATATTTACATCAAATGTATATCCATAGTTTGGGAAAAAGTCTGAGCTTACTTCGTTCATGACTCGTATTCTTCATGCTGTTATATCTAACATCCCTATTTTCCTCCCTTCTTTAATTTTCTACTTAATCATCTAATTTTGTGTTCATCCAGGTCATGGTTCCATTCCATTTGCCTATCTTATGACGATACTTGCCATCCATTGCAATGTTATTAATCCTTCCACTAAGGCTCCTGAGGTAGCCCTTCCGTTTGATAATGCTAACATTCATAAGATGAGTCTGGACTACCTCTTTGGTCAGCGAGACGAGGTTGCTGTTGAAGAAGAGGAATCACCAATGCCTGCGGATATAACTATGGATGACGTATTTGATGAGTTAGAAATAGATGATGAGGTGGATCTTGACTTTTAACCATCTCAATTTGATGATCGCCTTCGATCTTTAGAGGAGAAGGTTAAATTGAAACTTTCACAGGACAATCTGACTGAAAGCCACAAGTCTTCAATGAAGTACATGCGAAAATATTTTCATCACATTGCCAAAGGACTTCATCAGATTGACCCATCTATCCCACCTCTTTCTTCCTCTGGTTCTGACTAGCTTGATTTGATTTTGTTTTGGATTGTATAACTTTAACTTTTGCTTGGATGTATAACTTGATTCATATTCTTGGATGTTACTTTCTTTATGCTCTATTAATCTTATCCATACTCCTAATTTGCTCTTATCCATATTTCTTATACTATCATTCAATTATCTATTTATTTCGTCGTTCTGCCTTCCTTTGTTAACTTGTGACAAAAAGGGGGAGAGATTTATGATGGCTACGATTGAATGAAATGCTGTTGGAATGGATTATGTGGATTGTATGTTTGGAAATGTTTGTTAATATAAGTATTCTACACAAGTCCTAAGTCCAAGCTCATATTGAGGGGGAGTAGATTTTGTGCTCATATTGAGAGAGTGTGTGAAGTTTGTAGAATTTTTACAGTATTATAAGAAAAATAAAAATTTTATATTAGTATTTTTTTCTAAGTATGTTTTGTCACAAATTTGACAAAGGGAGAGATTGTAAGCACTGTGATGCATAAAGCACCCTTATTTGTCAAATTTCAATGAGATAAAACAACTTATAATGTGGTTCAAACATGTGATGGAAAGTTCACTTTCAAGATCAACACATGAAGTTGGAAAGTGAAAGTTTAAGAACAAGACATGAAGATGGTTACTTTAAGTTTAACCTCTACTTCACTTCAAGTTCAAGATCAAGCTACAACTACAAGTTTACTTCAAGTAGAAGATCCACTGAACACTACTAAAGATTCAAGTAGAAGTTTCAAGGTATATACTTCAATGTCCAATAATTTCAGGTATAATTGACCCAAGAGAGACCTTAGACTTAGGTTCTTTCATACTCTAATCATATATGGGTTTTTATACTTTGGTTAGGGTTTAGTTATATTAGTCTAAGCTCTAGTTCGTGTCATGCCCCAAATCCAGCCACGGACAACTTCCGTGATGCCCTGAATCTGGCACTCGACTTCCATACACCAAGTCCCCTAAGTCTCGAGTTTGGCGCACCACAAGGAAGATTTTTTATTAATTTTTTTTAATGTAATAATACCTGAGCATGAAGATCCATGATAAAAAAAACCAAGAAACACTCTCTATTATAAATCCTAATTGTTACAAGTATAATGTTTTCTAAAAGGTACATAACGTCAACATTGCCAAATCGAAAAATAGCTACAATGCATCAAGAAATTTAAGTCTTCCAAGCTACTCTTGCCCTGAAAAAAATGGGAAATATGAAGCTTAGGCAAAAAGCCTAGTGAGTATACATGTGTGTGCAGTGTATCCTACATGCAAGCAAGATAAATATGCCATAAAAAAAACCATGTATGGTCAAAGGCGTGTAGTACGTAAGGTATGATGTCAATGCCAATGCAATGCATATGCATCATAGTAATACTCCGAGTCAATGCTACCAGTATCACTAAGTCATATTTTCATTTCTCCTTTACCACAATCATAACCATATTACACACATCCATAATCACATCATCATCATCATATTGTCATGCCATATCATAACTGTATATCTCGAGAAAATACTGTGGTCGACACCCATGCACCAGACACCAGCAATCCACCTTGCATACTCGTCTTGTGGTAGACTTCCACCCGGCATGCTAGTAGAAGACCTCATTCGCGCTTCTCCACGCCGGTGAGTCAGATCGGTCCCTATTAGCACCTCAACCCTTAAGCAGGTTGGACCCACTTATTCTCAACCCAACCTCATTAGTGGGAGTCAAATCCATGACCTATGTATTCACTCAGCTTGACGATGAGGTATCCTTAGCCAGCATCGAGGTTTAGGGACTTTCAACCCAAAGGGCACATCATCCCCTACTATTTCCACACTTCTCATGTCCTGTCCCTTTTTCAAGGATAACCCAAGTCATCATCATAGATGCACATTTCATCTTTAAGATCTAACTAATGTTGTATGGTACGACTGTGATATTTCAATCATCATGTATGTCATGATTATGCATGAATTCAAGCAATTATGGTAAGGCATATGTTCACATGCATGTGTTATGCATATAATGCTATGAGTTTAGGGTCTGCTTAACCATTAAGACAAAAATGATATATAATCATCATGTGCCACTATCAACTATATCAATCCATGGTCATGTGACTAAATTGAAGAGGACATATCTTACACATGAACAAATGTATTGAAGTACACTTGCACATACCATCATTGCATGGCACATGAGTATGATCAATATCAACATGATTAAGTAGATGAATTTAGTATACTAGGAAGTGGAACAACATTAATCAAAATATTAAATCATATACTTATATTAACCATAATCACTAACATCACTAATATCATCCATAACTATCATAATCAGGAGCACTAATTGTATTCAGAATTACACCATGTCCTTCACAAGATAAATATTCTATTAGGTTATTAGTAGGTTGGATTTGCAAATAGTTGTCATAGTAGTTTTACAATGGTTTGGAAGGCACAAGTAAACCTTATAAGATATAGTGAGCCCTAAGTAAAACGACTTTGGTATATAATATACACATAAGATTTAGTCACGGTTAGATGATATGGGTTTGTCTCATACAACGTAGTGGGTCCTACTTCCAAGTGGTACTGCAAGCAAATGGGTTCATAAGTGTTCGAAAGTTATACATTCAATTAACACTATTTCATATCATCTAACTTATTTAGAAATTGGATCTAGGTCATTTGGAATCATGTTCTAGAATTACCTAACCTAATGGATAAATGGTGAAATATGCAATACTAACATTAAGGTAGGGTACATAATCAATCTGACACACTTCCTAAGTTCACATACTTAAGAGGTTACACCATCAGCATAGTCCACGATTCTAAGTAATCATACAATTCTCATATGCCCACATGGTCTTATGACCACTCCATTATCAAAAGTCCGTATGATTGAGTGGCCACACAAATGTCACTCTACTTGCCATTAATAAATAATTGAACGTCACATGGTTACTTATCATAACTCATACATCTATGGGCAACCACTTTATTAAGCTCCCACATGGTCAGGTTGTCGATGCCATAATTTTACTTGGTTGAGTGGACATATAATTAGTATAATGGTCTAGTGACCACATTTCAAAGCATCCAAAGCACAATCACAAGAATACCCACCATTCCCGGTTACACTAACTCTTAAACTATAACTGTTAAATACTTCATATGGAGAATGACTTAGATTTAGTGTCACATAATCAAGAGGCCAAGAACTAGCTTCCATTACATCAGATATAGTTTGGTGGGCCCTGCATCTGCCTCACCTATGAGCATAATCTAAGGGTTGTATTTATGTCGCATGACATCGAATTGAGGGGCACTTTATTATCAAGTTGTATAATTTAACATATATAATAATTCTCATGACTAAGAAAATCAGCACGTACAACCTGATTGTTCATGGTTTAGGTGACTATGGCTATGCCCATAAGCACATGGTCATGTCATTGGGTGGTCACCAATGCCCACTTGATTTCATGTAGTTAGTTGGCCTTGTGTGTATTTCACAATCATACATTTAGACGACCATGTATACTTCATAATTGCATATGATTAGGTGGCCATACATACGTCACATGCCCACATAATTAAGGGGTCAAACACATGTATCACATCCTCACACCACTAAACTCTACATATTTATTATAATTGAACATGTTTATGGGTTTAAACACATATCATATGATCCTACTACTTAGGGCCACACTATAACCAAAGTGCCAAGGGCTGCGCACTCATTATATAATTAGGTAATCTATGGCAGCAACACAATGCAACCTATATCACATGCCAAGTGGTGAAGGGTTATACACACAAGACAATTTCACATGATTCAAAATAGCATACATTCAACATATGGAGATCATAAACTCTTGCCATAGAGGCCCAATGGTTGGCCCAAAAGGGATACCACTGATAGGCTCACATGACATTCACTAAAAATAGGCCTTAACATTCTTCGGCCCACACATCAAGGGAATTTACAATGGGTTCTAGGTGGTGGAGCGCATAGAGCTTTCCCATGAGGTTAAGTTGTGTGTAACCCACTTAAGACTTAGGTTTGCTTTGATTTTAGTCCAAATCCTAAAATGATATGAGGAAGTGGATGGTCCGCATGGATTAAATAGATACACCATAGTGGTCTTAGGTTGGATTCAATGGTTGGGCGTTCATTCTCACATCCCTGTATTGTATGATCCATTTCAGGTTAGATTGACTGATCTTTGGGACAATGGCCTATGGGTTGAATATTTAATACATCATCAGGATGGTTCATAATAAACTTTCAGTGATGAGAGTTCAATTTGTATTATTTTAGAACGTATAATTGTCTAATCATTGGATGGGCCTGATTCCTGGTAACATACCATCAAAAGGGATGATAAAATAGATAGCTATGAGGATCTTAAATATCCATCATGTCATATCTATGGTGGATTAAGTGGCATAACCCCTACGTCAAAGTGGGCCATACCACACACAAGTTGAGATGGTTACCTTCCATTAAATGTTCATAATCATTTGTTGGGCTCACAAAGGTGTGGTTCATCAATTGAGACCATCCATTATGTGTGTCCCACTTGGTTGAGGGGTCAGGGAGAATAAAGTTACATGGGTCCCAAAGTGATGTATTTATTATATCTACATTGTTCATGTATATTTAGAGATCATTTTAAAGCATTATCCAAACAAAATGAATCATATCCAAAGGTTATCTGGACCCCCCCACAAATAGTAGTGGAGATAATATTTCACCGTTAAACAATTTACAGGGCCCACCATAACGTTTATTTTCCATTTAGTCTGTTCATAAGGTCCCAACGACCTGAATTATGAGGAAGAACAAATTTCATATTTGTCCAAAGCTTCTGTAACCAAAAAAGGGTTCCAATGGTAGATGTTTCAATCCCCTAGTGATTTTCTAGTGTGGACCACTTGAAAGTTAGATCTGTCGTATTTTTTTTCTCAAGCCTTAAGATAAGCTCACCAAATGGATGGACAGTTTTGGATATAATACATACCTCATGTTTAGACCCACAAATATTGCTGGTTTATCCAGCTTCCTATTTTTATTTATTATTATTTTTTTGATGGTGTGGGCCACCTAAGTTCCATGTACGGCTGATATTTGGGGTATCCCATTTCAAAAGGGGACCCATCAAAAGCACAGTGTAGATCAACATACATCATGGTGGGGCCTATGGTGGGATCCACCATCCCTGGCAAACATAAGTAGAAGAAGCTGTAGCATCCTCTGGACGCTGGATGTTAGCAGCAAGGGGTGTCAGCCCCTTGCCTATATATATATATATATATATATATATATATATATATATATATATATATATATATATATATATATATATATATATTAGTGTAGTTTTTCATAGGTGGGGCCCACATCATAATGATCTACTTTGGTACTGGGTTTTTTGGCCCAATATAGATCTAACGAGCCTAATATTTAATATGTTTTGAAGTGAAAAAATATTACAGTGGGCCCTAATAGATTTTAACAGTAAATATCGTTGTTTTCTATGATGTGGCTTGGCAGAGATTCGGATTGGCTTCATTTTTTGGCTCTATGGCTAAAATGAGCTGGGAAATTAAATGGACGATGTGGATTGAATACATACATCATGGGTGGGGGCATTGTGATCCCAACCCCTTACCCCTATTTAGAGGTAACAAAGACGCTGGCAGCAACAGCCTAATTTTTTTATTATTATAAAAATGTGGTGTGTGTATGAGTGTGTGTGAGTTTGGCCAGCCCAATGGGCCATTGCTTGGACAAATTGGATTCTTGTTGAGACATTACAGTGGGCCTTGGTCCTGATAAGCTGGTATTTATGTTTTCTCTTCATACACATCCTTGTGACCATATACCCACGTATGATGGTTAGTATACATCACAATGGGCCCACGACTAGTGGGTCCCACACAAGCTTTAAATCAAGCTGATATTTGTTTCACCCCATCATCTATATGTGTGTAACCATAGATCATAATGGGCCCTACCATCAATGGGTCCTACATCATCATCATCACTACAAAATCACATGGCAAAGTAAATACAACATTCCAAAGACAAGTGAGGGGGGTGTACTCACCTTGATGGATTAGATGGATGGTTGAGATGGATGGGATTGATAGAGTTGATTGCCTATCATGATCACTCCTCTCTCTCTCTCTTTGCAGAAAAATGGTGAAATGTTAAGGGATAAAAGACTACTTGTAGAGAAATTGTTAAAATGTGGTTAGATTCAATTAATGTGATCTTAGTTAGCTTAGACTAGGGTTTGAAATAGCGGTGAATACCACTTTAGTTGAAGTAGGAATATGCCAATATGTCCTAGAGGGGGGTGAATAGGATTTTTTTTAAAAAAATTTTTACAATATATTTAAAAATCCCGTTACACTAATCCTATAAATATGCAATTATCAGGATTACTCAAATGTAACTCTACTGGATTCCAAGCCTGGTAGAGGATCCAATCATAAACTATTCAAGAGACAATACTATATAGACTAGTTTATGATGGATATGACTGTGTAAGTGTGTGAGGTGTAATCAGGTATATAGAAATGAAAGCATTGAAATAAATCTCATATGCATAAAAAAATAGCAATCGCAAACACAATCATTTTTATAGTGGTTCGACTACTCTACTCCACTCCTAGTAACCTCACTCAACCGTTGAGTGTATCGGATTTCACTAAGGAGGTTTCACAGTGGTTTTCCTCTATCCTAAGGTTTTAAATCAGGTTTACCATCAATCTTTACAACCTACACTGAGGCTGACTGTTTATGCACTCACGAGCAAGGGTAAACACATTGCACCCACTTTTAGGTACACTGGCTAAGGATCTTCTATAAGACCCTAATGGAGGTTTTACGCAGTTTACCTCTAACCTGAGGTTTCACAACGGTTCACGTCAAACCTAAGGTTTTAACTGGTTCACCTTCAACCAGTTGTTTCTATAAAGCAAGGGTCCACACAACGCACCCACCACGTACACTCCCGCTGGAGGCCTCCTTGAGGACTTCAAAGGGTGGGAAACACCTTAGACCCAATCCTACAAAGGAATGATCAAAGGATCCTTTGGACTCTAAATACTTACAGATAAGTGGATGAGTCTCATTCAGCACGTTGATGAAGATCTCCTCCTTAGTGATGAAGAATCTTCTGTTCCCTTGATCCACAACACAAATGATGTACCAATATATGGCGATGGGTTGGGTCAATGTTATGATGGAATCCTATTTTCTAAATTTTTTTCCTATTAGGAAGATAGAGCGATTCCAATCATTTATGCATTCAAGTCATCCCAGCTTAATGATTTGCCATTAAGGTAGTAGCTGGAGGATCCTTTAATGTAAAAGTTCATTCCCCAATCCACTCGATTGAATATCAATGATGAGGGTGGATTGGAGGATGAACTCCCTTAAGAGAAAGGGCTTTGGTTAAGTGATCTAAGGTTAAACACTCAAAAGCACTCTCTTCTTTCTCTATCAGCAACTAAAGCCAAGCTCCCTTTAAATAGGTAAAAGGTTCTAACAGATATAAAATGGTCACATTTATGATTGAGTTTGATATTATCGAGCAGCTTCAATATCATCGAGCGTATACTCTTGATTGTATCGACGTCCGCATGATGACATAAAATCAATATCATACGCTTTTGAAAAACCTCTTCCCAGCTGGTTAAGGGAATCGATACTTGTGTCAATGCTATATGTAAGACCCGTATCCTAGTTCATACTGTTCCGTCGTCTCCCGCGATCCTTCCGGTTGAATTCGGCAATCCTCGACCACTTTCTGATGTTTGCGCGCGATTTTAAGCTGAGACCTGTATGCCAAAGACGGCTAAAATTGAAACTTATACCTTAGCGACAACGCCGAACACTGCGACTCACACACCGACCCGATACCCAGTCTAAAAATGTCAGTCTGCGTTCAATTCGAAGAAAACACCGCGCGTTGCGAATTACGAGGGAATCTCTACGAGATGTCCCATCAATCAATGTCAAAGTACAACCATACCTCAAGTACAAGCCTCATCCCTCCTTTTTCCCTCAAGTTAACTCTCTTTCCACCTTACCATCTCACTTTACAAAAATTTTAACCATAACCATCCCTCTTTTACCCATTTTTCAAACCAACCCATACTTCATTAATTACACCCATCACTCCAACTATATCTTTTATTATTCTCTCTCATTTCTCAAAATCTCCCAAGAAAAAAAAAATTCATACGTCCAAGCCTCCCAACTCTCTCCCAAATCACAAGTGTGGCCCACTCTCTCATCTCTTATCCTCACCATCAAAGTTCCATCATCCACCGTCCAAAGCAAAGGCAAGGAGCTAAGGAGGCTAGGGGAGCAAGAAGGAAGCCAAGAGGTGGGTGATCCACTGTTGAATTCTTTTTAGGAACCACTTGTTGGTGGGACCCCTTTTTTATGTATGATTTGCATTATGCGGGGTCCATAGTGGCGGGGCCCCACCATCACCGTCTCTTATTCTCTCTCTCTCTCTCTCTCTCTCTCTCTCTCTCTCTCTCTCTCTCTCTCTCTTTCCCTCCTTATCCTTCCCCTAAAATGAAGTGGGCCCCACCGATTCATGATAAATCTACTCCATCCATCAAATGGTGTGACCCACTACATATTAGACAAAATGATATTTATTTTATATTAATATATATGCACATATATATATGTATATTTTTGGTGGGCCACAATCATGTGGGACCTACCTTGATGTGTGGGCCACGTGAATGTGGGACCCACTCAGTGCATGTGTTCATCCATGACCGTCCAGCGTCTCTGGACGTTGGACGCAGGCATGGCTAACATGGGGCGTGTACTAACAGGGGTAAAATTTAAAAAAAAAAAGAAAAAAAAAGATTCTTTAGTGTTTTGGGATGGGCCACTCATGCAGGCCCCAACTTGATGCATGTATTCAATCCAAGCCATCCACCACCTTCCTCAGACTATTTTAGACGTTGAGCCGAAATTTGGGACCAATCCGATTCTCAGGTGGGCCATACCATCTAAAATCATATAGGGACATGCCTGAACATAAAAAAGTACTTGGTGGGGCCTACCTGAAATTTGGATGCATCTTAAACTTGGACTGAACGGTCCACCATGTGGGACACACATATTAGACGATTTGGATCAACTTATTGTGGGCCCCATATTTTTAAAAAAAAAAATAGAGAAAGAAAAGGGAAGGGAAATGGTGGGCCGCTCCAACATGGCCCCACCTTGATGTATATATTTAATCCAAGCCATCCATTCTATTCTCGGGATCATTTTAGGCATTGAGCCGAAAAATGAGACCGATCCAATTATCTGGCGGGCCGTGGCATTAAGAATGCTAGTATTTTCCTTTAAAACTTGGAAAAATGATTGCTGGGGTCCACCAGAAGCTTGGACCCACCTGAAACTTGTTTTGGACCCCTATTTTTGTGGGACACATACAATGGATGGGGTAGATCTGCTTAATGTGGGTCCCACCTAGGATAACAAAAAAAAATACATTTGACAAAAAGGTGGCAAACACCTTGCTCTCATGGTTGTCATGGCATGCACGTAAAAAAGGGGTGGGTCCCATTGGCCCTAGTTGTGGACCCCACCGTATTGTGTGTTCTAAATCACTGCCGTCCATTTGTTGGGACCCCTTTGTTGAGGCGTTGGTTCCAAAAAAATAGCCATGAATAGTTCTCAAATGGCCCACATCGCCACCGTTTATACGAAGGTATGTTAAGCCACTCGAAAATTATTGCTGGGGTCCACATGAAACTTGGACCCACTTGAAATTTGGTTTGGACCCTTAATTTTGTGGGGCACACATAATGGACGGGTTGGATTGCAAATAAACACTTTGGTGGGCCCTACATGGGACCCACTATGGTATGTGTGGCTTACCACACCGTCCACAATAATGGGTGTCACCACTCACTGTGATGTAAGTATTTCAATCACGCCGTCCGTCCACGGCAGTGGACGGTGGCCCCCACTTAGTGTATGTATTGTGTCCACGCCGTCCATCACTGTGGGCCCTGGCACACGTGACGTTATTAACAGATTTGGATGGCATTAAACATTACAATGGCCCATGTTGGGTAGAAAATAAACATTTTGGTGGGCCCCTTGCTACATGGCCTTATCAATAGGTGGGATGTAAAATAAACATTTTGGTGGGCCCCTTGCCATATGGTCTTAACAACAGGTTGGGTGGCAAATAAGCATTTCAGTGCGCCCAGGATTGGATGGAAAATAAATGTTATAGTGGGCCCACATGGGAGTCCACCATGATGCATGAGTTTCATCCAAACCGTCCAACCATTTTGAGATCATTTTAAGGCCATTGTTGAGGCCCATCTTAATGTATTTGTGGCCCGCCCGTTAAGGCCCACTTTGTTATATATGGGCCCATGTGTGTAGTCCCATTTGATGTATTTATGGCCCATTGTTGAGGCCCACCTTGGTATATATAAGGCCTATGTGATTAGGCCTATTTGATGTACATAAAGCTCATGTGATTGGGCTCATTTGATGAATGTGATCCAGTGCAAAGGACCTAAGGCCCATTGGTGAGGCTCATTAAGGTGATCCATTTGATGAATGTAAGGCCCATATGATACGGCCCAACTGATGTACTTAAGGCCCAATTGAGTGCAACTAGGTCCATTGCAATGCGTGATCCTTCCACGGCATAACGATATTTATAGTAAGTAATGCCTTAGGAACAATGATGGTTAGACTTTCACATTGTAGGTACAATATTGGTTAAATGTCCGCATTATAACACTCCCTAAGGCCCACTAATAGGCCCATACTTGTAGTAAGTAGGCCGTTTAGGCCCATCTTAGTTATACACAGAGCCCATCTCTATATACATGTTTAGTATAGATCCATGATTCATTATCATACGCATTATATGTATGACTGATATGAGAAGTGACTGATCATAGCATATGGCTTCGGGCGAACTGTTTATGGGCTCCCTGGTAGGCGGAGTTGCCCTGGTGTATGGTACATGTAGGACTGTTGCATGACTGGTAGTGTGACTCATGCACTTGCATTTGTATGATTGTGAAAATTGTATGCCCCAGCGACATCAGGGCCATAGCCTCCACAGATACATCGTAGGTGGCTGGATTGGATACCGAAAATGTTTGGTTCTAGCATACGGGCGCCATAGATGTCCCTGGGTGAAAATTCATAAACCCGATGGTACCAGAGGATGACTCCAATGTCGAGACCGAGTGGATACACGAGTGCGCGATGACCGTATACCAGTAGGTCGCGTCTCCCACTGTGTCGTGGTCGGTTGGAAAGGGGTGTGACCTTACCCGCTTGAGTGAGGGGGCAACTTCTAGGTTGAGTTTGACCAGCTTGAGGAATCGGTCCGCTATCGACGAGCCGGGCCCGATATTGACAGGCGGATAGTGAGGTCTCTTCTGCTCTCCCAGTTGTGCGTTCAGATAGGGACGACAAGCTGGCGTAGAGTGTACTAGACCCTGGTGATTATCCAGAATGAGAACTGTACTGATATATGATGAGGATTGGCATGCTTGATTTGCATCTCGCATTACATGGTCTGGATAAGGCCGATCGCATTCATATCTTGCACTGTATAGCCTTGGTATGGCTAATTGCATCCTTGTATTCATCAGCATGATTTCGTATTACTCTAACCCTACATTCTGAGCACGCTTATATTGCGCACACACTTACACCACCCTCTAAGCTTTCTATAAGCTTATGCACGATTGATGCGTGCAGGTGACGTCAGGACGCAGTCGTAGCGTAGTAGCAGCAGGAGCGTGCAGTCGAGCTTTTGGAGTTTTGTTATTAGCATTATCTTATATTTTTCTTTATACACCTTGAACTCAAAGTTTTTGATCATAGTGAATTTTGTGGTGGTGTTCTTATGGTTATTGTTCGTGGGTTATGCTTTTGGTTATGCTCATTACGAATCAGACTGGTGATTATATAAATCCTCCTTGTAGCATACCAGGATTGGAATCTGGTATATGGGTGCCAGAGCCGAGAATGGGGTACTACGGAGGCTGTCGGTGCCGGATTAGGTGATCAGGAATTTTGTAAGCCCGGTTTCCGAGTTTGGGGTGTGACACTATATGATTTCGAACTCTGATATTATCGATGCAAGTTTCGATTCCTCGACATTTGAAAATGAGAGAGACTTGCTTTAAATTTTTTCAGGTCATCAGATATGATCGGCGGATACTCGATATCATCAGAATTTGAATGTCGATGATATCGGAAGTCGTGTCGATGCATCGATAAATTTAAAGATTTTATCAGTGAGCTTGTTGGACGGTTTTTGTCCATTCTCGATGCAATTGATCGAGCCCCGATATCATCGATATTTGAATATCGATTCTATTGAGTGACCCCTGATCAAAATTGAAGGCCACCTGAAAAAAGTTAGTGAACAACTTCGTGCCCATGACCGATATCATCGAGAGCCAACCGATATCATTGACATTTGAACTTCGATGGTATCGAAGATGTCTTCGATATATCAAAGCATATATGATATTCTTAAGAAAAATAAAGGGGGCCGGATCTACCTGTCGATATTATCGAGTCACCTTCGATCGACTTGAGATTCAATTATCAATGATATCGATATACATATTGATATATTGGTAATTTTGTCCAAATGAATATGTGGTTACTGGACACTTTAAGTCCTCATCCGATTTTATCGATTGAGCTTCCGAGGACATCGACAACACAGGTCGATCATATCGAGACATGTATTGATACAATCGACAGAGCAAGAAAACTTAGAGATTTTTTTATTTTTTCTTACTAAAAAAACCCTATAATGTCTAGCTTATTTTTAAGGGTTTTATTCACGTAGTGTTTTGGGACATGGGATGCGAGGCTTAGATTTACCTATGGCGAGCTTCCGCACATCCGGTTGAGGCTGGCGCTTAATTTGATCTTCCTATACGGCTTTGTAGTCTGACTGACTCAACACTCACGCTAATTGACAAACCAAGGCACTAGTAAGGGCACTTTCAATCTCCCCCTTTGTCAATTATGTGACAAAATACCCAAAACACTCTAGGACAATATCTAGACAGACAAGTCCTAAATTGTGTGTACATGCATTTTACACAATTTTACAAATGCTAGTGAACCATGTACACAACCCAATTTATGCTCCCCCTAACTTCAATTCTCCCCCTTTCTTGGTGTAACTGCTCTCCCCTAACACCTGCAACTCCATTCAAAGAAGATATACAATTTTCCATTCGGGGTGTTTGAACTTTTCTCCCCCTTTTTGTTAGTCATTGACAAAGATATAATAGTTGATATTGATTGAAGTTTAAAGACATGTGGGAGGACCATCAGATATAGATGTAGAAGGTTTTAAGCCAGTGTTAAGCATACATCATTGGTAAATAGTATGGATGCATAGTAAAGCAAGTAAAGTAGATAGGATAATCAATAAAATCACATGCATTCCATAGGAGAGTAGATATCAGAAACTTAAATACACCAGGGGATCACAAAAACATAACTATGGCAAGAAAAGTGAGAATTACATTCAACCATATTGAACAAAATATCCAACGCTCATATTGCCTCAGACATCAGTAGAGCATTAGTCAGTCAAAAAGCATCCAAAAAGTAGTAGAAAAAGTAACACAGTAATAGAAATGCTTGGTAATCTAATGCCAACAGATTATCGCAATGGACAATTAATATCCGTGAGGATTGCTATGTGCGAGCAAGTCCACTACTTGCTGAGTTGTTTACTGAAGGATGCCGACTTTCTCTTCAATCACAGTGAGATGCCTCTCACAATTGTTCAGTCGTTCCTCCATTCCGGCCATCCCATTCAGAAGGTGGCGTTCTAAGTGTCTGGAGGTATGAGATTGAGTCTGGGCTGACCATCGGTGTGTGATTAGACCCTCCATGTGTAGGCCGATTTGATGGTTGAGCAAATTGGACGGCTCACTGTATGGGAATACTATACCTAGGAAGAGACAAAGATAAACACAATTGTTGAGCTTCCTGAGATGCACTGTTGTCAAACCAGGCTTCAGGATATACAACATCAGATGTGGCAAGGAGACCCGCATGATGTGCGAGTTTGCACATGAGCACTAGAAAGAACATCGTCTCCTTATGATTTCCTTGGATTACACGAATGACTTGCTTGAGGAGAAGAGTCGGTAGGCACACTTGATTTTCTTGATAAACATCGTAAAGCACATTTATCAAAAATGGAGGGAGTTGAGTACCTCTGATATCGTAGGGATATACATTAGACCTGAAAATGTTATGAAGAATTTTGAAGGTGGGTTCAAGATAGTTGATATGCAGCAGGTTTTCATCATTCGGTAGAACTGTGGTGCCTTGACATAATGTGCGAGTTATTTCTCCCCACACACCCAGACCGTTGAGGTTCCTATTGGTCACTGGGATTTTAGTGACATGAAGATCTAGAGGTGCGCCAGAGTGTAAGTGTTATAGTTGCTCACCCTAGTTGTTGTCAAATTTGTGGTGTTAAAGACACAGTTTATATCTTGTTATGAAGCTTGCATATATGAAGAACAAAGCTCTACTCAAGACATGCTGAGTCATGACAAAAGTCTCACAAGATCAGCTTCGATAGACAAGCACTGTTCACAAATCAAGACTCGAGAAAGTGAGATTGTTCGACTTAAATTAAGATCTCAAAAATCTTTCAAGTTCAAGCTCCACCATGATCTCAAGCTTTATTATTCTCTAAGGTCACTCCTCTTTAAGTTTCAATGTCCTTACTTCACTTTTGAGGTATGACTGACTTTAGGTTGACCTTTAGAGTAGGTCACTTTTGATACATAATTCATATGTTTTCTTTATGAGAATTTGTTCTATTCTAAGACTAGTCTTAGGTCTTACTCGACTAGTCCTAGTACTAATTAGACTTGTCTAAGAATTTCCTGAATCAGTTGTAAGTTTGCTGCAAAAATTCAAAAATTCTTGTTAAGCTTCGACTAGTTGTGGGAGACCTTCAACCAATCGAAGGAGACCTTCAACCAGTCGTAGCTGACCTATGACCATTCATGAAACCGTCTTATCTTATCGTGCCCAAAATTTTAAATATCCTTGGGTCCTACGACCAGTCGTAAAGCTCTCTAGACCAGTTGAAGATGCGTTTTCCTCACCTATAAATATAGCACGAATCTCAGAATAATTAATATAATTCACGCTAATCTAATTTGGCCTTTTGAAAGATAAGTCTGTGCTCCATTTAAGCTAAGTGTGCATATTTAATATTATCTTTCTTTAGCTTTTTAAATTGATTTTGTTTCTTGTATTCCAATCTAATATGAAAAGATGAAGTTTATTTTCCTTTATCTAGAATTAAAATCAATTAAAGCTAGCCCATCTGGTTTAATTTAAAATCTATTAGAACTTAGAACCATTGTAAAGTGAGTATTGGATATTGAACTTGGAAATTCAAATCTTGACTCTGATTTAGTTCTTCTGGGCTGCTACAACGAAAAAGAAATTCAGGTATTTTACGTTTATATAATTTACTTTCATTTGGTTTACTTTTGAGATTTGCCAGAAAAATCTCATTGTATTGGTTATCTGAGGAGAGCCAGGAAAACTCAGAAGTGATGTTTTTTAATTGTGTAAGCCCATAGAGAAAGACACAATTGTGAAGGTTTTAGGTGAACTTGGAAAACCTATTTTGATAGTGAATGCTAATATCCATTGTGTGAGGATATTAGAGGTGGAGTAGCTGTGTGGCTGTTTATTAACAGTTGGTGTACACACAGGTGAACCACTATAATCCTTTGTGGTTTGTGGCTGTGTGATTTATTTTCTTATCTTTAATTATTCATTTGTGGGATGTTTATGTGGATGAGGATGTTGTAATCATTTTATTTCAAGCACTGTGGGGAATATTGTAATTGTTTAAAATTTATTTATTTCTATTCCTTTTTGTTTGAGTTTTTTATATTCAATTTGTTCTAGAAATAAGGTTGTTCAGCCATAAACCCTTAGTTTATATGGTGTAAGGTTGTCCTTAGAACAATATTGATATCAATCTCTCTATTTGAGGTTACTTTTCATTCCTACACTATGATTGATTTATTGTGTTATCTTCTCTTTGTTTTATATTCCGCTATATTTATTTTAAATTTGACTTAGTCCTATTCACCCCCCCCCTCCTCTCCCCTCTCTAGGACATATAGCTTGGCCATTTTAAGTGGTATCAGAGACTAATAGCCTACTTTTAATTCTTTATTCTTGGATTTATTTACTGAGCTAACGATCTAAGATATATATATATAAAAGATGTCAATTTTTGATAGCCTTTCAGTCACTAGGCCTCCACCTTTCGATGGCCCCAATTATGCCTATTGGAAAAGCTAGGATGAGGATCTTCCTCAAATCCATGGTTGAAAGTGTGTGGCTAACAACAGTTGTCACGCCCAAAACCTAAAAATTGGATTCACAAGAATCCCGATCTCCAAATCTGGTGCCGACAACCTCCGTAGTACCCCATTTTCGGCTCCTAGCGTCCATATGCCAGATTCCGATCCTGGGATCCTATAAGGAAGATATGTTTTTAAATGTACATTTAACTCATAATAAGCATAACCACAAGATTACCCAATTCACAAAGGCAACATCATCATCATATATCCACAAATATAATCATTGAGTATAATACTGAAAAGGAAATACATAAATCGAAATCAAGCTCTAGAAGACTGCTGCACACTCTAAGCTCAACACTACTGCAACCTAACATCACCTGCACGCATCTATCGTGTATAAGCTTATAGAAAGCTTAGAGGGTGGTGTAAGTCTCAAGTATTCAATACAATGCCATCATCATACAATACCAGAAATACTGGTAATCCATAACTTGTACATTATCAAAATAAATAAAAATACTGACAAGATCATGAATTATCAAGCAGAAATAATGATAAGATCATAAATTATCAAAGTAAGCAGAAATACGAACAAGATCATGCATAGCAAAGTAAGCAGAAATAATGATAAGATCATAAATTATTAGAGTAAGCAGAAATACGAACAAGATCATGAATATCAAAGTAAGCAAAAATACTGATAATATCATAAATCATACGATAACAGAGTAAGCAGAAATACGGATAAATCCATAAGTCAATCAATATCAGAATACGCAATATAGAACAACTATGTAATGGGGAATCATGAAGAGCCAAATATCAGATATCGAGGATGTAATGCAATATATAAATCCTGTTAGGTCTGTCTAGGCTATATAAGTGCAGAAACCTAGCAACCCAAAATGCCATATGCTTGTGGATGTAATGCAATATGCGATGCGAATGAAATGACCATGCTGAAGTGTGAAGTCGGGATGATAGTACGTAGTATCGTAGGCTGTGGGGTCCATCACAAGGGACTTCTATCCAAACCAGTCCCATACCTAAATTTGGATAGTCAGAAACGATGCGTTAAACTCCTGATCTTAGGTTAGTCGTGCGCCCAATCGAAATCCTAGCCATGCGAAGTACACGTAATAAATAGTTACGCACCACCAGCCCGAGTGGATAGTGAATGAATAAATGAATGAATATGCAATTCCTGCTCAATAAGTCCACATATTAGTATGGTTCATCTCTGAGATCATCACCGGGGTTTAGTATACTCCAAATGACATTATCCCTCTCCCAGCAGCATAGTCCAAGTGAGCGTAAGAAACCTCACTATCTGCCTAGCCAATAGTCTACTAATACCTATTCGGCACGTCGATAGAGGACCCATTTACAAGCTGATCAAACTCAGCCTAGCTATGGCCCTTACCTCGGGCGGGTAAGGCCACACCCCCTCCCAACCAACCACGACACAGTGGGAGATGTGGCCTCCTGGTATTCCACAATCGAGCGCTCATGCATCCACTCAGTCTCAACATTGGGACGTCTCCTGGCCACGGAGGTTTAGGAATTTTTACCGAGGGACATCTATGACGCCCGTATGCTAGAACAAAATATTTCTGGTGTCCCATCTGGGCATCCACAATATGCCTGTGGAGGCTACGACCCTGATGTCGCTAGGGCGTATAGTAGTCATATCATAAAATGCATGATGCATGAGTCATACAATTCAATCATACATCAATCTTGTGCATGTCGTGCGCTCATGTAAGATAACCTCCGCCTATTAGGGAGTCTCATATCATCCTATCTAATGATGTATGCAATGGTCAATCATATCTCATAACAAACATGTAGATGTTGCGTATGGGCATGTATCATGATGCTATGCTATCACATGCTCATAGTCGGTATCAATAATCGGCCTCGACAATGTGGACATTTAACCAACATTGCCCCAATGAATGGCCCACATAGATCCAAACATATAATGGGCCCACGGCCCCACACGGTGACCTAATATATAATACAATGGGCCTTACTCAAGGTTTACATGTACACAACAGGTGGGCCCAGCTCATTGGCCTAACATACATCATAATGGGCTCCTTCGCCTGGCCCTCAAATGCATCACAATGGACCTCATCACCTAGACTTCAATATACATCACATTGGGCCTTAGACACGGGCTGGATACACATCACGTCAGGCCTTAAATACAGATCGCATGTACATCACATTAGGCCCCGACAATCGGAATCGACAATCAGCCATGACAAATCAAAATTAGTAATCCTCCTCGATCGATAATCTGTAATCGGCCACGACGAATCAGAATCGATAATCGGCCATCAGAATCGGTAATCAACCTCGATTGATAATTGGCAACTGGCCACGACAAACGAGATCGATCGATAATCAGAATATGAAAATCGGTCATGATAATCGGATCGATCGATAATCAGAATTGGAAAATTGATCATGACAATCGGATCGATCGATAATCAGAGTCGGCAAATCGGTCACGCCAATAAGATCGATCGATAATCGGCAATCGGTTATGACAATCAGAATCGGTAATTGGCCTCGATCGATAATCGGTAATCGACAATAACAAATCAAAATCGGTAATTGACCTCGACGTAAGGCGGGGTCCATAGATGGATGACCGATGATGGACCAAATAATATTAATGGGGCCCATTCGTTTGGGTTAACCCACTAGAGAATCATGAGAATGGACCTAACTAGGCCTAAGAAAAGGTCACAATGTGGACATTTAACGATCACTTCCTATCAATGTGGCCATTTAACCAACATTGCTCCTAAGCAGTGGCCTATATAGGGTCAAACATATAGTGGGCCCATGACCTTACACAAGGGTCTAATATACAATATCATGGGCCTCATGCAAGGGTTACATACACATCACTATGGGCTGCATCACATGGGCCTTGAATACATCGCGATGGGCCTCGATCATGGGCCTCATATATAACAGGTGAGTTGCATCAATGGGCCATACTAATAGGCCTCATCCAAATCAAGTGAGTCGCATCAATGGGCCGCACTAAAGGGCCACAAGTATATCAGAGTGGACCTTATCACCTAAGCCTCACATGCATTACATTAGTCCTCATACAAGGCCATATGTAACATTATAATGGTCCCCATATATGGGCCGTATGTACATTATAATGGACCATATCCCGTGGGCCCCGAACATAACATAATGGGCCACATCCCTTAGGTCTCTCATACATAACATCGGGTCTTGTCATCTGGGCCGAAAATACATCACAATGGGCCACAATCCATGGGCCCTAATACTCAATGGGTGGGCCCTACACATGGGCCTAATATACATCATAGGTGGGCCCTGCACATGGGCCTCATACACAATGAGTTGGGCCTATCAATGAGAGTGATAATGTAAACATTTAATCAATATTAATCTTACAATGTGGACGTCAAACCATCATTGCCCCCAAGGCATGACCCGCCATAAATATCATTACACAAACCATGGTGGAATCACACATTGCAATGGGCCTTATGTACATCCCACTGGGCCTTGGCCCATGGGCTTCAAATACATCAATGAGTTATAACACATGGACCTCATATATATCAAGATTGGCCTCAACAGATGGCCATAACTATATCAAGATGGGTCTCCTTAAATGGGCCTTATATATATCAATATGGGTCTCGACAACGGGCGACAAATACATCAAACGGGCCGCATCATGTGGGCCTCATATATATCAAAGTGGGCCTCAACAACATACTTCATACACCTCAAGGTGGGCCTTCACAATGGGTTATAACTATGGTAAGTGGATCACATCACATAGGCCACATGTATATCAAATGGGCCATACTCAAATATAGGTGGTGATAAGGATTCCCACCATTAGAATTCTCAAGGCTTGCCATAACATTTATTTCCATCCAATCTAATCATAGGGTCCTAAAAGATTTTAATGGTAGCCATTCAATCCTCACGGTGCGTCACGGTGCACATGATAAATAGTTCTGTCTCATTGTTGTCTCAAACCTTAAAATTACTTCTCAAAAATGGTTGGACGGTTCAGATGCAACACATGCATCATGGTGGATCCCATAGGGATGGGAAGAATGGATGGCATATATGAGGTACATACCTCATGGTGGGGCCCACACTAATGGAAGGTGTGGGTCACAAAACGCACATCAGTGGGTCCCATGTGGGGCCCACCATAACGTTTATTTTTCACCCGGTCCACTGTAATGTTTATTTTCCACCCAACCAGTGGGTATAAGGTCACATGGACCTGGGCCCACTATGATGTTTATTTGCATCCAATCTGTCAGGGGCCCACGGTGACGTTTACTTACCACCCAAACTATTCATAAGGTCACGTGGACCAAGGGTCCACGATGATGTTTGTTTGCCATCTAATCGGTTGATAAGGTCACGTGAGCAAGGTCCACTATAACATTCATTTTCCATCCACCCTGTTGAAAGGTCACGTGGACAGAGCCACTGCAATGTTTATTTGCCAACCAAACTTTCGGTACCGTTATGTGGTCATGGGGTCCACTGTGATGTAGTTCATAAATCCAACCCATTCATTGTGTGTGTCCCAATAATTTAAGGGTCCAAACTGAGTTTTAGGTGGATCCAAGCTGCATGTGGACCCCAGCATTTGATTCCATGTGGTTTGGCATACCATCGCATGAATGGTGATGGTGTGGGCCATCCGAGAACTGTTTGTGGCTGAGTTTTGGGGCCAACACATCATTAAAGGGGACTTATTAAATGAACGACATGGATGTAGAACATACATCATGGTAGGGTCCACAACTGGGGCCATCCGATCCAAGCTGCATGTTGGACGTTTAGACTCCTCTGGACGTCAAGGCAGCAAAGGCATGCCATATATATATATATATATATATATATATATATATATATATATATATATATATATATATATATATATATATTTATCCTAGGTGGGACCCACATTAACCAAATCTACCCCATCCATTGCATGTGTCCCATAAAATTAGGGGTCCAAACCAAGTTTCAGGTGGGTCCAAGCTTCTTGTGGAGCCCAGTAATCATTTTTCCAAGTTTTAACAGAAAATACTAGCATTCTCAATGCCAGGGCCCGCCAGATAATTGGATCGGTCTCATTTTTTGGCTTAACACCTAAAATGATGCAAGGGTTGGGATGGATGACTTGGATCATGCATAAGCATCAAGATGGGGCCTACTTGAACTCCCATTCCCAAACCCATTATGGGTAGCTTATTAGTACATCCATGTCAGTTCACACTTCACGTTAGCTACTTGTAGCGTCCAGCGTTCAGAGACGCTGGACGACGTGGATGCTCATAGACATCATGGTAGGTCCACCTCGTTTTCATCTTTAACTTCCTTAACTAGTAGTTAAGGTTGAGTTTGAGGTTGATTTGCAGCCATCACTTCAATTTAACTGAGAGAATCTTAAATGGTGTCTAATCCTATGATGGATAGGGAATCCTTTGACTAATCCTCTTTCACTTAAAAGATGGAGGGTGTTGTCACGAATCTGAAATTGCGGTAATGACCGCTCTAATAGAAGTAGGAATAGGTCAAAGTGTCCTAGAGGGGGATGAATAGGACTTTATAAAATTTTATGACTATTTAAAATCCTATTACCATTATCTTGATCTAATATAATAATTTATGAAGATATCTTCAACTTAACTCTAATGGCTTTCAAGCCAAATAGAGGATCAAACCACAAGACTATTCAATATCTAAACAGTATATAAATTTAGTCTATGATGGATACACTGAGTGACTATGTGTGAGATGTGATACTTATTAGTTATAAACAATCATGCATCATGTAATCATCTAAACATAATAAGAGAATATGCAAATAACAATCTCAAACATAATCATTTTATAGTGGTTTGACTATATGCCTACTCCACTCCTGGCGGACGCACTCAACCCTTGAGTGTATCAGATTTCATTAATAGAAGTTTTAAATAAGATTTACCTCAAACCAGTATAACCTACGCAAGGCTGACTCTAGGACCTACACAAGGTACCTAACATGTCTCCACGAGACACAAGTTTATGCCCTACACAGGAGCAAGGGCCAACACACAGCACCCACGTTTTATGCCCTACACAAGAGCAAAGGATCCACACAAGGAACATAGGATTTCAGGCCACACAAGGATCTTAGATTTTATACCCTACATGAGAGCAAAGGTCAACACACATCACCTAAGTTTTATGCCCAACACAAAAGTAAATGATTGTAACACCCTGAAAATCGGGGGTCGTGTATAAACTCAACTCCCGAGTTCCAGACCGTCACTTATGCAACAAAAATGGTTATGATTCAATGTTGTCTGATTTAAAGCATTCACATGAGTAAAAGTATACCAAAACTGCAATTCATACTTCAGATCCAGTGATAAAAGCAAGCGGAAGACTAAACAAGATATATATCACTGTATGGAAAAACAAAGTAATCTCAACTGTCTCCAAAGTATGACTACATCTCTGAGTCTCATATACATGTACATAACAAAAGAATAATGTTCAAAAGAAAAGTCCCACTGATGTCCCCTCGATCCAGGTCACCTACGGGAAGCCGTCATGATACTGCATATACGAGAACTCATCCTGGTCCTCGTCATCATCTAGCTCTACCTCCTGGATCTCATCGTCACCTGCAACTACAACAGGGTCTGGTGGGTGTTGCAAACACCATCCCGTAACGTGGGAATGAGTGATCAACTCAGTGGAATCATAGAGCAAAGATTAGCATGTTCACAATTCAGTCACGCGATAATAGTAAAGCAGTAAATCAGACAAGTCCTAATACTGTTGTTAATGCAAGATGATATGACGTGATGTATGCCCTCACCGACGATCACCCTCATACGGCAACATCTTACGACCGCGGCATGCCACACTCCCTAGAGTGCTCCACATCTTCCAGGCACATGCAATGCTATGGTGATATGATTACCAAGTTGTTATTAGTCCATTCAAACAGCAGGATTGGGAAACTAAGGTACCTCCCTTGTATCAATCCCAACACGGATCCTGTCTAGGGTCGTCACTCCTAGTAATCTCATACGATGTACATTTCGTAGGTCACTGCAAGGGCTGCCAGGGCTGTTGCTCGCACTCGTTGCACCGCTCCCCCATCACCTTATCAATACAGGCCTACTGTACTCTACTGCACGGAAGGGTCGTCGCCTCCCGTGAACTCAGAATACGCTCGCGGTCACTACAAAGGGCTCGTCGCCTGATCAGTGTAGGCCGACAGCTAGAATAAGTGTCCCATACCACCATAATCTGCTCACGAGTCAAGGTGCTCACTGGTCACTACGGGGAGGTTTGTGGCCCCAGCGTAGGCCGACAGCTCGACCACGGTGTCCCATACCACCATGCCCGGCTCATGAGTCTTCGTGGATCAAGGTACCACGGTTAATAGGGTTTACAATGGTAAGTTCAGTACCCTAGGTTCAAGCAGTTATGTTACATACAAGGTGAACAAACATCGGCCAGTCGGGTTACTTGACGGGCTCGACTAGCGCGATCGCATATCGAATTGAACGACATGAAGTGCGTAAAACACTTCGCGTGGCCTAACCACTGCCGCCAACTCTCAACACGAATCACATTCATCTACGCGTCGTTCGTGGCTATGACCAGTCAGCCACGAAATCGCTCGGTTACCGACTGCCTGGACTAAGTCAAGTCCCACACATCTATGGAATTACTATACAAGGTATTGGAATTGAAATACATCATGTAAGCATGTTAACACATGTTATAACTTTCAACTTAAGCAAATCTTCAAGGCATACTTCCCATGCATATTCAACTTAAGCAAATCCTCAAGCACATACATTCCATGCATATAATGAAATCATGCATTTTGTCAACATGTAGAAAATCATTTAGGTCGGCATAATAATTGAAAAATCAATCACAAAGTATCAAATAACATCATTTAGTTCAATACATACTAATACAAGCATTTATACAAACACATGCACTACACACTTAGGTCTACATATAGCATGTCGACCCAAAGTGTGCACTAGGCGAATCTCTTCGCCAAACTAATTATGCACGCATTCCTAACTTCCTAATGCGACAACAAACCATGTCAATCACATCAGCAAAATATGAATGCAAACAGTACTTCCTACAAATGACTAAAATGCCCTAAATCTCATATTCTTCGTTAGCTTACGAAACGGGAAACGGAGAGCATTTTGTACATGTCAAACGGCGATGCCGTCAAGAATCTACTATTAAACGACATTGAAAGGATTGGGAACCGTCAATCCAAGCGTCTAAAATCCTCACCTAGTGTCTTGTAGACTCGGGAATTGAAGCGGAGTGTATATGCTTCGTCTACGGCGAGTAAGGAGCCTAATACATAAGATCCATAAGCTACATCGCCATGGAAACAAGAAAAACTCAAATCACCAACTATTTAGGGTTTTTACTTACCTAGGATTGCGGTGGAATCGCCGGGAAAGCGGTAGAGAAGTGTCGCTTAAGCATGTGCAACACGTAGCACAAGTGGCGGGAAGAACTCTCCCACTCTCTCACAATCTCTCACTCTTTTTCTCTCTCCCAAGCTAGGGCTTCTCTCAAATTCGGATGGGAGAGAGGAGTGAGGGTTTCAACCCCTTTTATAGCCTAAAACATTCCCAAAATAGGCTTGGGAACAATGTTTACTTGGTGCCTAACCAAATCGGGGCCGTTTCGGTCCAAAAGGGCATTTCTGGAGGTCCCCAGGCCAAATGCGGTCGGACTTAAGCTCATGCATACTGGATCTAGCACACATCCAGTTTTCAGACCGGTTGGGTTCCCAGATCGCACGTGGCGGCCCAGTTTCAGTTTAACGATCACCGCACCAAGATCAGGCCTATAAGTCTCGTGATATATAATAGATATTTTTCCTGATCCAAGGGTGTGATTTGGCTGTATTCTGACGGTCAGAATGCTTAATACTGATGCGTCAAATTTGTGTGCCAGATTTGAATTTGAAATTCCAACTATGTCCCTATTCACACTCTCTTCGGTCCGGGCTCAATGAAATAGCCTGTAATAATCGGTTTGACTTGATTTTTGGAATGAGTGTCAAGCCCAGCTAGACGGTCCTAACGGTCTAAGATAGGAGGTATCGGACTTTCAACGTGCGGTCTAGATCCAATACAAAAATTCAAAGTGGTCCAGAGAACAAACCGGCTTAGAGTTTGATCCGAGGCTTTAGAGCATTATAGCACCCTTAGTTCCACTCGCTTCGGGCCTTGTAGAACGTATTTAAAGTGATCAGGGACCATTTCCCAGCTATTCTAACGTTGCACTAGCTAACCTAGTCATATTTTCTAAAGGAATGAATTCTAAGCAATTTCGGGTCGAGTTGGTACTCGAGCCCAAGTATGGATTTTTCACGGGCGTTACAATGATCCACACAAGGAACCTAACTTTTAGGCCACACAGGCCAAAGACTTACACTAAGGACCTAATTTTATGCCTTACACAAGAGTAAGGGTCAGCACATAACACACACATGTACTCACCCATCAGAGGCCTCCTATGAGGGCTTGAAAGGGGTGAGAAGAACCTTTGACCCAAATCTACAAAAAAAATAATCAAAAGGGTCTCTGGACTTTAGTGACTTACAGATAAGTAGGTGAGTCCCATTAAGCATGTTGATGAAAATCTTCTCCTTGATGACGAAGATTATTGAGCTCCCTTAATCCGCAACACTTGATGATGTACCAATAAAGGTTACGGGTTGAGTCAAGGTTATCTTGAAATCTACTCTAATGAATATTACCTATTAAAGAAATGGAGAGATTCTAAGGTCTTAGGCATTCAAGGGATCCCAGCTCAATGTTTTTCCATTAAGGTGGTAGCTGGATGATCCTTGAATGTGGAAGTTCGTTCCTCAATCCACTCTATTTAATATCAATGATGAAGGTGGATTGAAGGATGAACTCCCATGAGAAAAAGAGCTTAGGGTAGATGATATGCAGTTACTCTTTCAAGGCTCTCTCATTTTTTCTCAATACAGTAACTGTCATGCCCCAAACTTGAAAACTGGGCTTATAAAATTCTCGATCACCGAATCTGGTGCAGACAGCCTCCGTAGTACCTCATTCTTTGTTCCTAGTGCCCATATGCCATATTTCGATCCTGAGACCTACAAGAAGGATTTTCGAACATACATTTTATTCGTAATAAGCATAACCATAAGTTTACCCAAATCACAAAGGTAACAACATCATCATATATCCACTAATATAAACATATGAATACAATGCTGAAAGGGAAATATATATATATCAAAAATCAAAGCTCCAGAAGACAGCTGCATTCTCTAAGATCAACGCTGCTGTGACCTAATGCCACTTGCACGCATCTATTGTGTATAAGCTTATAGAAAGCTTAAAGGGTGGTGTAAGTGTGTACGATGCACATGCCAAGCATATAAATATCAGAGTAAGAAAAAAACTGACAATCCATAAATCATATAATTTCAGAGTAATGTGAAAACATGCTGGTAAGTTTATAAATACCATCAACCTTATCTAGACTATGTGATGCAAAACGTAATAAACCAATATCATATACTGAGAAGGCAACATAGATTAACTATGCAATGCGGAGACATAGTAAGCTAAATGTCATATACTGAGAATGCAATGCAATATACAAATCTTGATGAGTCCACAAATACCGTAAGGATCATCTAGGTCATATAAATGCATTAACATAACAACCCAAAATGTCATATGCCACGGATGTAATGCAATTTACAGTGTGAATGAAATAACCAAGTTGGAGTGTGAATTCGGGATGATAATACATAGTATCATAGGCTATAGGGTCCATCACAAGGGACTTCTACCCAAACCAATCTCATAACTAAATTTGAATATCCAGACTCAATGTGATAAACTCTTAATTTCATGTTAGTTGTGCTACCGAACCAAAATCCTGACCATTGCAAAGGTACACAACAATTAGTTGTGCTCCACCAACCCAAGTGGATAGTGAATGAATGAATGAATGAGTAAAATATTAGGTATGCAATTCCTTCTCAATAAGTCCAAATATCAGTACTATACATCTCTAGAATCATCACCGGGGTCTAGTACACTTTATACGTGATGACTGCTCACTTGATGTGCAACCATGCAAGTGGAAGAGACATCACTATCCGCCTGGCCAGTAATCAACCAATATCTACTCGGCACGTCGATAATAGACCCATTTACAAGCTGGTCAAATTTAGCCTAGCTATGCACCCTACCCTCATGCTGGTGAGGCCACACCCCTTTCTAACCGACCACGACACGGTGGAAGACGTGACCTACTAGTATTCGGCACTCAGGCGTTGGAGCATCTCTTGGCCACGGAGGTTTAGGGACTTTCACCCAGGGACATCTATGGTACCTCATGTAGAAAAAGATTTCCTGTGTCCAATCTAGCCATTCATGATCTGCATATGGAAGCCACGACCCTCATGTCGCTAGGGCATATAGTAGTCATATCTCAAAATGCGAGATGCATGAGTCACATAATCCATGTAATGCCCTGACTTTTCAGGACCCAAGTATACGACTTGTTTCCCAAAAATTCGAGTGTTAACCTTAAAGAATGGTCAAATTCAGTATATAATATTTTTTTTCCAACTATCAGAGTTAACAAATGAGCATAGGATGGACAAATCAACATGAAGAAATTTTTCATTTTCACTTGAAATATACAAGAGTTGCCCATAATGACTTATACAAACCAATGCCCCCATTCTTACAATTACAAAATGAAATTAAGTAAATTACAACAATCTTGGGATGTGAAATCCTGTAACAACCCTTAACAATTACAATCATTCATCCTTGTCAATTATAGCCTACTCCTCACCAATATAAACATGAATGTCACCTGGGCCACCTGTACTACCTGTACGGTTATATATTCGATGAATGAGTGGCCAGCTCAGTGTGAATTTCCCTCAAGATTACACACCGTCACATTGGTTAAGCATAGTTTTAAAACATACAAAATATTTCATGATGCAATCTTGTTTAAGTGCATGGATGTGTGAATGCACATCAACTGGGGATGCACATCCAGTTAGCCAAGTGAATGGACCTTTCAAATAGTCAATCCATTCATGCAAGAGAATGGACCTTTCAAACAGTTAGCTCATTTAACTTACAGAGTAGTGGGCCTTTTAAATAATTGGCTCACTTAGACATGAATGGGCCAGTCAACTCATTCATGCCTAGGGATGAGCCTTTCAAACAGTCAGCTCATCCCAAATAGGGAATGGACCTTTCAAACAGTCGGCCCACCCAGGCGAGAGAATGACTCTTTTAAACAATCGACTCATTCAACTTGCAAAGGAAAGGGTCTTTTAAATAGTCAACCCGCTCAAGTAAGATAGTGGTCCTTTCAAACAGTCGGCGCACTTAGACAAGAATGGGTCGTTCAAACAATTGGCTCATTCACGCAATAAGATGGGTTTTTCAAACAATTAGCCCATTTTTTAACAAGAGAATGGGCCTTTCAAATAATTAGTCCATTAAGTAAGAGGATGGACCTTTCAAACAGTTTATCCATTAACTAAGAGGATGGGCCTTTCAAATAGGTGAACGGTTTTGACCCGACTCGAGCAGACCCGGTGTAGCGAGTAGCGTCATGGTGCAGCCGCACCCCCCATTCTCTCTCTTTCTTCTTTATTATCTTTCTCACCACCCATTCTTGTCTCCTTCTTCTTCTACTCCTTTCTTCCATTCTGTTGCAATGCCCAAGAGGAACTGGAATACCAGATTTAACCTGAATCGACTCTGTTTAGTGCCGGTTGAACGAGGAAGAAGCTCCGCTGTTAATGGCGGATTCTCTCCCTCAGATTCTTCCTTTAATCCAACAACATTGAAGGGTTTCTAGGGGTGTAATGGAGCTTGGGGGATAGTCGGAGTGGAGCTTTAACAACGTTTTCTTGGTGGGTTCGAAGGTTCAAGGGAAACAACCAGTTTTTTTTTGTGGCTGCGAAAATGGAGGGTGAGCTACTGTTCTTTGATCCTCATGCCCTTTGATAATCACCCTAATCCTTCTAGAATCGTCTGATCAACAAAAAGTGGCCTAGATCTTCTTTGGCTGAAATCGCCTCCAAATACAGTGGGCAAAAATCAAAACTGAACATGGTTTTGTTTGGAAAACCATAAGCAAATGGACTGCTAAGATAACCCTCCAAGGGACGGTTCATATGGAAGGATGCACGGGCATGTGGATTGCCAAGCTAGCCTACCAAAACAATTTCCATTTTAAAGATCTTGTGTGCATATAGGTGCACCCAGCAGGTGGAGATTTCAGGGTTTTGGTCGGGGCTGAGGGATGCGCACGATAGATGGCTTAGATTTTCCAGATGGATCGTGTTGGTGGGCCGCTAATTAAAGAATGGATGTATGTTCGTCAGCTGCTGAAATCAAAGGGAGAGAAGGAGATCTATCCTTTTATAGAAATTTCAGGTCAGCGGCTGCTGACCGAGCTGGCACACCTAGTGCGTGGTGTGTATGGGTGCACTAGGTGCACTCGCATCCCGTATGGATCCCCCATGATGTTCGTGACTAATCCACACCGTCCATTCATCTTGGAAGGCCTTATTCAGGGTCTTTGACCAAAGATCAAGCCGATGAAATTCCTAGGTGGGTCCCACAACATGATTTGTAGTCCTAATGGTGGTTTCTTGTCAATCTAATGGTCGGATGATTATGAAGTTAGATGTCAACGGTTAAAAGGTCCTAAAGGACCATTTGTAAGGCTTTCATCATTTATTACTAACCAATACTAATATTAATATAGATTTCATTACTTTTGTATATTATTTGTAATTAAATTACTTAAAATCTCATACATATATATAATATTTATTATATTGACAAACTATTATATACATGCTATTTTTCACCTATTTATTAATATATAATTCATAATATACATTATCCCATCATATATGAATTGAAAATGGTACAAAATCATATTTGAAATCACATTGTTAAATAATCTATAATTTCATTAAAAATATCTAATATTTTTTTTCACATATTTATAAAAGATATTTAATACTACACTAATAGTTATAATTCAATTGTATATTGTAGAATTATCATTCATTATGTTTATTTAACATAATATTATTTTCATAATATTTTATATACATTACATACATACGTATCACTCCATTACAATATATTTTTATACATTCTTCATGATAGATAAATTATCAAAATACATTTATATTTTCTTTCTATCTATGCTTGTGTAAAATTTTGTAGTATAATATTTAATAAAATAAAAATAATGTACTTATTAAATATTATCGAAGGGTTTGATTCATCTATCGAGGTGACCAAAGTCCTAACAATGGGACGATGAATGGCGAACCTCATGATTCAAAGTTCTTAAGTCGGTTAGATTTGTCTATCAATAAAATTAAAAATTTTGAAAATAGATTCCTTAAGTGATACGATAGTCCATCTTGGGTAACAATGGGTGGATAGCATGATCTATGGATGGGAATTGTTTTTAGTGGTTGGATTGGATAGAATGAACATGAATGTTCACCTAAGCCTGGCTTGTATGGATACTATGTTTGGTTATACTATAACACCTGAAACTGGAAAATACGGGTTATTACAATCTACCCCCTGTAAAGAGAATTTCGCCCCCGAAATTCGGCACTTCCCCTATGAAGGTGGATGACGTGAGAGGTGAACGATGATCTATCTCATAGCACCCTATGCATCCGCTAGTTCTCCACACTTCATTTAGGTGGCTACTAATAATAAAATCTTGCCTTTTTCTCCATTTTTCTTCTACCTTTAATGATAATCCCCAATACCTAAAGTACAGTATGATTTTCTGGTTTTCTATGTTCGAGCTATCACGGATAGATGGTCGTAGTGGGTTTGAGCCCGATACCTCAATCCTTTACCTACGTATAGCAGAGGATTTGGGTATCAATTCGTAATCCTATTAAATCTCGTTCCTTTGCTTGATCAGGGAAGTGCAATCATTGAGATTAGTTAGGGCTTAGAATCTAAGCCAAACCGTGAACACATCAAGTAAACATGATTCCATCAGTCCATGATCCCGATTGTTCTAGTCTCCTAGGGAATATCTTGTAATCTTCTATTTTCATAGTAGGTAAATTCATGTGGCCCATTACGCTTCCGTTGTGCGACTCGGATTATCTAGTGCACTACCCAAAATTTCAAGACCCAGACTTCTACACGAAATCTGAGTTCAACATTTTGTTAATTTTATTTAAGACCTTAAATCTGGTTTTGATATGCTCAGCCTAGGGTTGAAATCTTACCTAAAAACCATTCAATCTTTTCTCTAATTATTTTACGTGTTGGAAATTGTGGTAAATACTATTCCTAAGTAAAGAGATGTATTATGAAATTCAAATTATAGTTTCTTGGAATGATTCCTTAGGTTTAGGAAGTGCGCATGGTTAATCTAATGGGTAAGAAGATTTTCTATAATTATAAGTTTGTTTCATATGCTGAAGAATGTAATGGTGTTATTTTTAGCTAATGAAATTTTTGGAGGGTCAGATTTTTGACTTATTGAAATTGTTCCTTTGAGAGTCAATTGAGGGAATGTCTTTGCCTAGTCCTATATATATTGTGGTGGGTATTTGTTTCCCTGCGATACTTATGTTTAGTTTCGACATCTAATGTCTAGACCTGAAGCTTTCAAGGGAGCCTAAGAACATTTCTAAGTTTTACAATTATCAGAACAATTTTCTAAGGAACTTAAAATCTTGATCCTATATTGTCAATTCCTCTTATTCTAAGGGAATATCACACAAGTTCAAATGACTGAACCTAAGATGTTCAAAGGGGCCTAAGATTCTGAGTTCCTATATTCTCAATTTCTCTTAACTACAGGGAAAGTTCGCATAAATTCAATGATTACTCCTAATAATTTCTAAAGGGATCTAAGTTTTGGTTTCTACATTCTCAAAACTCTTTAAGTCTAAGGGAATTCTCCTAAGTTCAACATTCTAATTTCAAACATCCTAACTCAAGACATTTAAAGCTTGTATAAGATCATTTCCCAAGGTCAAGTTTGTCCAAACTATGATCTGATACCAACTTATAACGCCCTGACTTTTCAGGACCCGAGTATACAATTCATTTCCCAAAAATTTGAGTGTTAACCTTAAAGAATAGTCAAATTCAGTATATAATATATATATTTTCAACTATCAGAGTTAACAAATGAGCGTAGGATGGGAAAATCAACATAAAGGAAAATTTCATTTGCACTTGAGATATACAAGAGTTGCCCATAATGACTTATACAAACCAATGCCCCCATTCTTACAATTACAAAATGAAATTAAGTAAATTACAACAATCTTAGGATGTGAAATCTTGTAACAATCCTTAGCAATTACAATCATGCATCCTTATCAATTATAGCCTGCTCCTCACCAATATAAACTGAATGTCACCTGGGCCACCTGTACTACCTATACGGTTATATATTCGATGAATGAGTGGCTAGCTCAGTGTGAATTTTCCTCAAGATTACACACTGTCGCATTAGTTAAGCATAGTTTTAAAACATACAAAACATTTCATTATGCAATCTTGTTTAAGTGCATGGATGCGTGAATGCACATCAACTAGGGATGTACATCCAGTTGGCCAAGTGAATGGACCTTTCAAATAGGCAATTCATTCATGCAAGAGAATGAGCCTTGCAAACAGTCAGCTCATTCAACCTGCAGAGTAGTGGGCCTTTCAAACAGTCGGCTCACTTAGACATGAATGGGCCTTTCAAACAGTTAGCTCATTCATGCCTAGGGATGGGCCTTTCAAACAGTCAGCTCATCCACGCTTGGGGATGGGTCTTTCAAACAGTCGGCGCACTTAGATAAGAATGGGCCTTTCAAACAATTGGCTCATTCATGCAATAAGATGTGTTTTTCAAATAGTTAACCATTTTTTAATAAGAGAATGGGCCTTTCAAACAGTCGGTCCATTAAGCAAGAGGATGGGCCTTTCAAACAGTCAGCCCATCCCAAATAAGAAAGATGGACCTTTCTAATATTTAGTCCATTTGAAAATACGAGTGTCATGTATGCATGATTAATTCTAGCCATTATTATCCAAATTTGCAAGCAGCTAATTTAGGTAGACATTTAGTAAGTGTCATAGTTCAAGGTTTATAAAGAATCTATAAACATGACGGCTACACAAGTACATGTGGATATTCATACAAATTAAGTGTCGAGCATATGATTGATAATCTGATTCAATATCTAACACAAGTTATCATGAATCAGAGATGTCAATTATCAATTAAAATAAAATGAACTACTACTTAAGCTAACAAGGAAGAGGAAAGCTCAAGGTGAAAGATTCATCACCTCATCTTGAACTGCTTACGCTATTGCTAGGAGGTGTGTGCGCCCTTAGGATTTATATCCTTGATGACTCAGTTCGAACCGAGTTGGCTCGGCCCAACACAACCGCCCATTCTCTCTCCCCCTCTCTCTCCCTCTCTCTCCATCTCTTCTTTATTTCTCTCCTTTTTCTTGTTGGAGGTCTAGCAGTCCTTGGACTCGACCTAACCAATGGGTCAGCAGGCTGACCCGGTCCCTAACCGAGTTGACTCGATTTGGCTAGGACCGCCTCCTCTATCTTCTTTCTTCCTCCTCCCATTTTCTTCCTCTTTTCCTCCTTGCTCCTACTCAAACCTACATCCTAGCCAGGTCACTGGACTAAACCAAACCCTCTTGACTCGCACAACATGACCCAACGAGTCCCAACCGAGTCGAGTTGACTTGAGATGGGTCCCACTCTCCCTGGCCTTCTTTTTCTTCTTCCTTCCTCTCTTCTCTTTGGGCCTGTTTGGATTCTTAGTTAGGGGTGTATTGCATTGTATTAATGGGTTTGATGTGACATAACCAATGTTTGGTTAAGAGTAGTCAACCTTCGTATACGAAGTGCGTGAATACATCTGAAAGCCAAAATCTCTGACTAGTGCTATTGTACTGTCAGTGCATGTCACTGCCATTTGTACAACGTCTTCATTGTGTTGTAAACGTGGAGAACTTTCAAACAGTCCCTTTTATTTTGTATTGAACCAGCCCTTCTGAAGATCCCTCTGCACATACAATCACCATTATATCTCTCTGCAAGCTTGCTCGTTACACATCGATCCATCGTGCAAAGCAGTTCCTGTTGCCCAAAGGCAAATCTATCAGGTACGGTCATCTCCCTCTTGTAAATTGGGTTGGCTATATTTAACCACCTATAACATTGAATGGAAGGAGTTGTATCTTGCATGAGCCTCTTTGATGCAAGACGACCTTCTTATTGGCATGTATACGGTCTATATTACACACCCGAGACTGTCTACACCCTATTCCAGCCAATGGGAGGAAATCTGCAAATAATCCAAATCCTCTTTGGGATTTCACAATGCCTTACTGGTGAGCGTCGATGGATTAAATTAATGGGTGCATGCTCTACTGTATTGGACAGATGAGATGACTTTATATTTAAACATTTCACAATTTCAATACTTGTTTCTTCTATAAACCCCTCTTCTTCGTAACCTACCAATCCTTGAACCAGCTCTTCAAAATCATCTGTCAGATAGGGAAGTTTTTCATCCTCTGTACGCTTTGCATCATCTGATCGGATTTCATAAAAAGGTATTACTCGTGCATATCTATTAAATGCAAGATGCATTATTTCTTTCATTTCAAATCGATTTCCTTAAGGCTTTGAAGGATCAATATTTGTTCATATTATCCTCTCCATATTCAGCATCAATTCCCTGTTATATGAATGGGTTGTTCACCGTATGATGTCTCCTCATTACATTGACTAATAATGCATTTGTTATAAGATGGTCGCAAGGTATTAGATGACGTTCAGTTTTTTTATTCAATGCCACCTTCAAGCCATTGCCCATTATAACATATATTGGTCAGCACTGGTAGATTCAGTGCTGGTAGGTTCATCCATCTACATGCTTCTGTCTTAACAAAGATAAATTGGCATGCCACCATTGAACTTTATTGCTTCTAAATTACCTTACTTTTTCTAATGTCTGATATTTGTACTCAGAAGTTGTAAATACAACTACCGACAATTGCATGTTAACAGTTTTATTGTATGATTACATTTATTATAAAGTTAATAAATTATCTGTTAAAATTATCTAATGTCCATACTCAACTTTTATTTATTCATCTCAACTTTCTGTAAATCATCAATTTCGAAAAGACTATCAATCTGAATACAATCTCTACTATAATGGAAGTGTCTGATGTATAATCATTTCATTTTAGAGGAGGTATAAAGATCTCAATTTATTGTAATTCCCATTCAGATATCTTTTGAGTTTTATTGAGCTGCAATGGCTTCCTAAAGTGTGGATAATTCCTATGATAGGTTCTCTGGCAATGAATGGAATGAGAGTGAAATTGTAGCTGCAATTACAGTCATTGCAGCTTTAGTATGTGTAATCGGAGCAGCTGAATACTATCGCCAGTTCTATGTGAAGGCAAACCCTGCTGGTGGTTACATTGAAAGGGATAGATTCATCAACCGAATCATACGTAAGAGCGATAGTGACTGTCTTGCATAGCTGAGGATGGGCAGGGGATAATTTTTTGAATTATGTTCATTGTTGAGAGATTAGAATCTATTGTTCGATAGCAGGAGATGTATGTTGGAGGAGCAGGTTTTAATGTTTCTTCATACAATCGGACATAATGTACGTAACTGAGTCATTGGTCATCATTTCACAAGATCTGGTGAGATTGTAAGACAACACTTTAGAGTATTTGATGTTATAATTAGTCTATATCCAGAGTGTATGAAGTTTTCTAAATTACACACACCCTAGGAATATCTGACAACCCTTTGTGGAGCCCATATTTTCA
Source organism: Magnolia kwangsiensis (assembly GCA_037074715.1). Lineage (NCBI taxonomy): Eukaryota > Viridiplantae > Streptophyta > Magnoliopsida > Magnoliales > Magnoliaceae > Magnolia > Magnolia kwangsiensis. Next base: position 81,935,556 of record CM073578.1, read on the forward strand.
GGTAATGTGAGTACATGTGTTGGAGCAGTTACTAAATAGTACCATGAAAGAATGAATTGCTCATGTGGAAAACTTTTGATTATAGGACTACATCGGGGCCTTAGATGGTACCCATATCCCAACTCATTTGCCAAAAGAATCAAGCTCAACATTCAGAAATAGGAAAGGATTTCTGTCACAGAATTTTTTGACCGCATGTACGTTTGATATGAAATTTGTATACGTACTTGCTGGTTGGGATGGATCCACATATGTTACTCGTATGTTACAAAATGCACTAACCCGTCGGTCTGATTGTTTCCTTATTCCACACGGTAATTAGCTAAAGGGGGTGATTATTTGTATTATAAGTGTTTATATATGTAATTCAACTAAAACATATCTTGCAATGTGTAGGAAAATATTATGTTGTTGATGCCGAATATGGACATACGCTTGGATTTATGGCACCATATTGAGGTGTACGATATCACCTGAATGAATTTCGTATAGAAAGGAAGCCTACCAATAAAAAAAGAACTGTTCAATTATCGCCATGCACAATTGCGTATTGTCATAGAGCGTGCGTTCGGGCTTCTAAAAGGCCGTTTTCCTATTCTACGTACTCCTTAATCTAAGTTTATAATGCAAGTAAAAATTGTTATAGCTTATTATGTCCTTCATAATTTCATTCATGTTGTTGGTGATGATGGACTGACAGAGGAAGTTGAGGACAGTGGAGACAGTATAATGGATATTTCGGCTTTCGCTGTAGATGTAACTACGGTGGAAGAAGGACAAGTGTTAGCTCGGGTGATGGATCATGCATGTGATGATTGGACACGTAAGAGAGATGAGATAGCTAAGAGAATGTGGAATGATAGTCTTCCATGCACAAGACAACATACTTAGACTTTCCTAGTTTATGTAATTATCTACTTTGTTGAAAGCAGGAATACTTTAACATATATTTTCACCATCTGCTTAATACTTATCATATTTATTTGTGATGAATGTCATTCGTGTCTATATATGACTGATATAGTCGAACATAGATTGGCTTTAGTTTACTTGTTTCTATTAACGTTTTCTACTTGTAGGTTCAATGATTTTTTTACGGAGCACATTGAAGGACACGAAGAAGAAAGAAGTAGAGTCATCACCTAATAAGAAGGTTCTTATGTCCAACCATTGCCCAAGCTCACCTGCTGAAAAAAGTGCACTAAAAAAATAAAGCAAACTCCCACAAAGACCCAGTCATCACCAAGAAATGTCTCTCAACCGAAGAATTCTTTAGGTGGTTTAAGTAGACTAAGTAGAATACAATGGACAGATAGTATGGACAACGCATCAGTTTATGCGTTGGTGGAACAGGTGAATCTGGATTTGAAAAGTGACATCGAGTTTAAACCTGAAGCTTATAAAGCCACCATTAAAGAGATATACGATGCTTGTCGGAATTTTTTAGAGAACCGACATATTTCGAACCGGCTTAGGACCTTGAAGAGGCTATATTGGGCAATAAAGGACATGCTCAATGCCTTAGGATTTGGATGGGATGACTCCTAGAAGATGGTGATATCTACCAAGGTTGTATGGGAAGGATACATTACGGTATGAATTGATTTTATAATTGCTTAATATATTTTAAAGAACTGATTTATAATAAATGATTATAATATTTTTTCATTGTGTGAACAGACTCACCCCTATACCGAATGGGTTCGAGGAAAACATGTGGACAGATGGGATGATCTTGACTTCATGTTTGATAATGATTTTGACCACGGTGAGTTTGCGTGTACGGTATATTCTTCTCCCATATCCGGGAAACGGACGAAATGAACTCCAATGATGAATTGGAGGAGGAGCCCTGCCAGACTGTCCGTCTCTCATCCTCAGATGAGGATGATCGGAGGGAAACTCCTCAATTTCATGGTGATGAGGGTTCAGTAAATCGGGCAAAGCGAAACAGAAGCCCAATGGAAACCACCTCATGTTCTCATCATAGTCTCGCTGATGAGAGTGATTTTACTCATAAGAAGAGTAAACCGAGTGAACAGATTGGGGACAGGATGGGGGAGGTCGTAGAAGCCATGAACAACCTGACCATTATAATGGCGTAGGGGAAAAGTATGACGCGTGTGCAACGTCTGTTGGGTATCGTTAAGGAGGTGGATGGTCTTTTCAGTGAAGATCAAATTCGGGCTGCTAAGGTGTTGCAGGGTGATTTAATCAGTGCAGGGTTTTTTTTTTTAAGATGGGACATGAACGACGAAAGGAATGGATAGAGAAAGTTATCCTTCCTCGCTGTGGTCTAGACTAAAAATGGCCCTTTTATTTTTTATGCTGACTGTTATGTGATTATAACTGGTTGTTTTTTTCCACTTACTTTTGGGGTGGATATTGTTTCTTGTGTCCCTGTGAATGGGTGCGTTCGGGTTTACTTCCTGGTAACGCTGTGGATTATATGATTGCTGCTGGAGCAGTACTCAGATCTTTTAAATTCTTGGACTGCTATATATTAAATCCGTAATGCTACTTTTTGTTGCAGGTTGTGACATTAACTGCTATGCGATATTCTGTTTGCAATTACATCTAGTGGCAGTTTCCATTATTCAGTAGTAGTTTCTTCTGACTGATTATGTTGGAGGAATTCTGCCATTCTGAGATTCATAACACTCTTCATCTCATAGTTGTCATGTTTTAGTTGTTATATCCAGTGGGTAAAGATGTTCTTAAAATTTTTGACTGTAACTGGTTGAGAATGGTACTTGTTCACAGGTGTCCTTACTGAGCAATAACTTCTACTGGAGTAAAATGTTGGATGATTTCTGAGTGTAACTGGTTGAGAATTACTTTTTGGATATAGTTTTACAGATATACTATGTGAATTTAAATGTTTTTTATTTCAGTTTGTGATTCATATTCTGGTGATGGTCTACTTTTGTTTTTTCAATTTCAACTATCTATCATATTTTTATTACATCCACATTTATTAGTATTTTTGGTGGCACATGTGGCCTCTAAAATCGGTAAGCTAATGTTATTCCAGCTTGTTGTGAAGCTTTTCAAAGTACCACTACTACTAGAGCTAAGAATGTGAAGTTTTTTTATGTTGAATGATAATATGAGTAATGCATTATGGACTGCTACACTCTTCACTTGCATTACAGTTGACATATTATTGTGTAATTCAGGGTGCTGTAAATCAGGCCTGGAGTGATGACGGGTTACTTACAATTTGAATGATTTGTTAATGATGGCAAAAGGAAAATGACTGTTTATTTTTTACTTTTTTTTCTAGTTATCCTATTGATTAAGGGATTGATTAATGCTTGCAGCAGAATGAAGTAAAAGTATTATGTGGTGTTTATAGGAAGGAATCCTAGGATCTATGCAACATGGAATGACTGTAATGCTCAAGTTCATGGTTTCAGTGGATGCAAACATAAGTCTTTCCCAACTTTCGAAGATGCTACGAATGCCTGGAATCAGTATCAGGTTAGTAGGATATTAGTTATTTCATATGTAGATTTATTTTGTTAGTTGAAGCAGTGAAGAATACATCATATACATTTCTTGATTGGCAGAAAAAATTTTCTGTTTACTATATCATTTAGGCTTCTTTCCCCGATCGGACGGTGCGACGAGCAACTGGAAGTGTCGCTGTTTGTGCATCTCATCGTCCCTCAACAATGGACAGTGGCAACTGCGTTGCTGCTCTCATAGATCGAACCCAAATCGCCACTAGGAATGTATGGGAAGTTACCAATGCCGAGAGGGGGGCCGTTGCCGATGTTGGAGACGATCAATGCATGACTCTGCTATTTCATTTGTTGCTTGGATTGTTGATTTTTTATGTCGGTATAAGTTTTTTCTTTTAGATTTAGTTACAGTGAATAACTAAGGTGAATTCTATGACTATAGTTTTTATTTGTTTTTTTGTAAACATCATGACTGGATCCTTCGACTGTATCATGGACTGTATCATAGATAAGTTCAAATCAGGTTGGATAAACCGATCAGAAATTAACAGATGAAGTTTTTCAACTATTTTGGTTTTTTTTTCTTGAACTGGGTCCTCTGGAAGAAGCTGTCATTTGTTTTGTTTTAAAGCCGCAGGTAACTTTATCATACTATTTTGCCTCATCGTCTCCGTCCGGAATATAGTACGACGTAAAGGTGGGCCACATCATGGTCAATCAGCTATTTCAAAACTAATGGACGGTCTGGATGAGCTCCGACCTCATCGTGGGGTCTACGGTTGGGCAATTAGATGAATCACATCAACTGACGGTGGCCACCACTGTAAAATGAAGTGGACGAGAATTGAAAATGAAAGAAAGAAAAAATCAAACAGTACCACCAACATCTATGAAATAAAGGAGCATTAAAAAGTGATAGTTCATGGATCAGATCATGTTGGATGGATCTCCTCATGGTGGACGGATCAGATCATGATGGACGGATCAAATCATGTTGGACGGATCAGATCATGATGGACGGATCAGATCACATTGGATGGATCAGATCATGACAGATGGATCAGATCAAGTTGGACGGATCAGATGAAGCATATCAATCGACGGTGGGCGCCACCACCTATGAAAGAAACGAAAATTAAAAAGTATACATGAACAATCCGCACAAAGCAGCTATTGTTAGTTGACCGTTTGAAAAATATGCGCGCCAACTACTTCATATCCAAACATTGATCTGTACAAGATATTGTATACTTTCCCATACAATACCTCCTATCTAAACTTTGAATAATGGCATGGTGATAAGGATGTATTCTGAGGCTTGTCCAATATATACATGAACAGTACCCAAATATAATATACTAAATTATTATACACGAATCCAAATAGGCCCTTTCTCTTTCCTTTCTTTTCCCTTTCCTTTCTCACTCTTCCCTGCTCTCTTTCTTCTTGCTAGAACATCCAGTAGAATATGGTTCGGTTTGGTGCTTCCACTGCCGACCCCACTCCCCTTTTCTCCTACTCTCTCATTTCTCTCTCTGTCTCCAACTCCTTCAATTGCTGCAGAAGGTCAGAGCACCATCGGGTGAACGGTTCTGACCTGACTCGAGCAGACCCGGTGTAGTGAGTAACGTCGCTGTGTAGCTGCACCCCCCATTCTCTCTCTTTCTTCTTCATTCTCTTTCTCACCTCCCATTCTTGTCTCCATCTTCTTCTACTCCTTTCTTCCATTTTGTTGTGATGCCCAAGAGGAACTGGACTACCAGATTCAACCCGAATCGACTTGGTTTGGTGCTGGTTGAATGAGGAAGAAGATCCGCCGTTAATGGTAGATTCTTTTCCTCAGCTTCTTCCTTTAATCTGATAACATCGGAGGGTTTCTAGGGATGTAATGGAGCTTGGGGGATAGTCGGAGTGGAGCTCTAACAACATTTTCTTGGTGGGTTCGAAGGTTTGAGGGAAACAGTCAGCTTCTGGTTGTGGCAGCGAAATGGAGGGTGAGCTACTATTCCTTGATCCTCATGGCCTTTTATGCTCGCCCTAATCCTTCTAAACCGTCAGATCAGCAACAAGTGGCCCAGATCTTCTCTGGCCAAAACTGCCTCCAAATATGATGGGCAAAAACTGAAACCGAACATGGCTTTGTTTGGAAAATCATAAACAAATGGACGGCTGAGATAGCCCTCCAAGAGACGGTTGAGATGGAAGGATGCACGGGTACCCAGATTTCCAAGCTGGCATGCCAAAACAGTTTTCATTTTTGAGAAGGTTGTGTTTATAGTACTTGTTTGGGCCGGTTCTTGTGTGAGTATAGGTGCACCCAGCAGGTGGAGGTTTAAGGGTTTTAGTTAGGGCCGAGGGACACACACGATGGACTGTTTAGATTTTCCAGATGGACCATGTTGGTGGGTCGCTGATCAAAGAATGGAAGTACATCTGTCCACTGCTGAAATCAAAGGGTGAGAGGGAGATCTCTCCTTTTATAGAAATTTCCGTTCAGCGACTGTTGACCGAGCTGGCACACCCAGTGCGCGGCGGGTACAAATACACTAGGTGCACTCACACCCCGTATGGGTCCCCCATGATGTTTATGACTAATCCACACTGTCCATTCATCTTGGAAGGCCTCATTCAGGGTTTTTGACCAAAGATCAAGTCGATGAAATGCCTAGGTGGGGCCCACAACGTGATTTGTAGTCATAACGGTGGTTTCTCGTCAATCTAATGGTTGGATGATTTTGAAGTTGGACGTCAACGATTAAAAGGTCCTAAAGGACCATTTGTAAGGCTTTCATCATTTATTACTAACCAATACTAATATTAATATAAATTTCACTACTTTTGTATATTATTTGTAATTAAAATACTTAAAATCTCATACATATATATAATTTTTATTATATTGACATACTATTATATACATGTTATTTATCTCTTATTTATTAATATAAAATTCATAATATACAGTTCTCATCATATATGAATTGAAAATGGTACAATATCATATTTGAACATGTTGTTAAATGATATACAGTTTCATTAAAAATATCTAATAATTTTTGTTCACATATTTATAAAAGATATTTAATACTACACTAATATTTATAATTCAATTATATATTGTAGAATTATCATTCATTATGTTTAGTTAACATAATATTATTTTCATAATATTTTATATACATTAGATACATACGTATCACTCCATTACAATATATTTTCATACATTCTTCATGATAGATAAATTATCAAAATACATTTATATTTTCTTTCTATCTATGTCTGTGTAAAATTTTATAGTATAATATTTAATAAAAGAAAATTAATATACTTATTAAACATTACCGAAGGGTTTAATTCATCTATCAAGGTGACCAAAGTCCTAACAATAGGATGATGAATGGCGAACCTCTTGATTCAGAGTTCTTAAGTCTAAGGTGGTTGGTTAGATTAGTCTATCAATTAAATTGAAAATTTTGAAAATAGATTCCTTAAGTGATATGATAGTCAATCTTGGGTAACAATGGATAGATAGCATGATCTATGGATGAGAATTGTTTTCAGCGGTTGGATTGGCTAGAATGACCGTGAATGTTTGGTTATATTGTAACACCTGAGTACTGGAAAATACGGGGTGTTACAGTCCAGTCATGCATCAATCCTGCGCATACCGTGCGCTCATATGGGACGACTATGCCTTTCAAGGAGTCCCATAAACAACATGCCCTATGACATATGCAATAGTCATCCATATCTCATAACAAACTTGCGGATGATGTGTATGGGCATGGATCATGATGTTATGCTGTCACATACTGATAATCGGTATCGATAACCGGCATCGATAATCAGCATCAACAATCGTCCTCGATAATCGGCCTAACAAAGAGCCTAAGGGAAGATCATAATGTGGACATTTAACCATCATTGCTCATCAATGTGGATATTTAACCAACATTACTCCCAAGAAGTGGCCTTCATAGGGCCAAACATATAGCGGGCTCATGGCCTCATACAAGGGCCTCATACACAACATAATGGGCCACATACAATCTCAATGGGCCTCATATAATCATAAGGAGCCTTACCATACGGGCCTCACATATCACAATGGGCCGCATCACATGGGCTTCATATACAACACATCGGCCCTCAACATATTAGCCTCATATACATCAAGTGGGCCACATCAATGGGTCGCACTAATGGGCCTCATAAACATCAAGTGGGTTGCATTAATGGGTCACACTAATGGGCCTCATATACATCAAGTGGGCTGCATCAACGGGCTGCACCAATAGGCCTCATATACATTAAGTGGGCCACAACAACGAGCCGCACCAATGGGCTTCATAAACATCAAGTGAGCTGCATCAATGAGGTGCACCAATGGACCTCATATACATCAAGTGGGCCGCATCAATGTGCCACACCAATGGGCCTCATATACATCAAGTGGGTCGCATCAACAGGCCGCACCAATGGGCCTCATAAACATCAAGTGGGCCACATCAACTGGCCGCACCAATAGGCCTCATATACATCAAGTGGGCCGCATTAACAGGCCGCACCAATGGGCCTCATAAACATCAAGTGGGCCGCATCAACAAGCCACACCAATGGGCCTCATATACATTAAGCGGGCCACATCAAAGGGTCGCACCAATGAGCCTCATATAAATCAAGTGGGTCGCATTACGTGGGCCACACCATAGATAGCAACAGACATAGTGATCAAAAGATCATATGGACCATACCACAAATAGCAATGGTGATAATGATTTCCATAGTTAAAACTCCACAAGGCCCATTATAATGTTTATTTTTCATTTAATCTGGTCATACGGTCACAAGGACCTGTACTCTGAGGAAAAATAAATATTATATTAATCCAGAACTTCTATACTCCTAAGAGGATTTCAATGGTGGATGATCAGTCCGTCACTAGTTTTTGCGGTGTGGTCCACCTAATAAACGGTTGGATATAACATATACATCATAGTATGGCCCATCGTCCAGATGGCTGGACGGTGTGGACCAAACATATACATCACGGTAGGGCCACATAACCTGGATGGCTTGGATTTCAAGCACGCATCACGTGTGGGACCCATCTGATCTCTACAGATAGTTGGACGGTAAGGATCACATGCACAACAGGTGGGTCCCACTGTCCCATGCACTGGACGGTTACATCATAGCCCGTCCACATAGATGGATGACTAGATATAACTTAGCAGTAAATGCTGCTGGCCATCCAGATGGTGGTCTAGCTATGAAAAGTAGATGGATGACATGGAATTGAAACACGTACACCATGTGTGACCACAGAACTTGCAGACGTCAACACAGCAACTAAGCTGCTATGCGGTCCATATTGATGGGCGGCATAGATAATGCAAATACCTCACGTGGGACCCTCAATCCTTGCTGACGTCATACAATAGCCATGTAACTGGGGTCCCACATCCTTAGATGGATGGTTTGGACATAACTCATCCCACACGCATCAAGGTGGGGTCCATGCCAACATGGCCCCCCTGTTTAGATTATCTGACATTTGTGTTTTTCCACCGTCCAAACCACAACGTCTAAATGGTCTAGATACATCATGTACATCGAGTGGGTCCATGTGGTGGCCCACCAATCAAGCTATTAAATGTGTTTTCCCTTCATCCAGGGTCCGATTAAGGACAGGCAGCAAGTGTTGATGCTGGACAGTGGTGGCCCTACTTGGTGGATGGCATGGATGTGAAACATACGTCAAGGTGGGCCATAAAATCAAAGAGAGAGAGAGAGAGGTGAAGCATGCATCAAGTGTGTCCCACCACAAGTGGGGCCACAAATGGAAATCAACAGTAGAAATTCCCAAGATCATCCATTAATTTCGCTTCTTCCTCCCTAGCCTTCCAATGCTCCAAAAGTGCTCATCCAATGGTGGAGATAATGATTCAAGGGTTGGATTGAGTGAGATCTTGCAAGGAAGGGGGTTGGCTTGATGGAGTTTTTGGTCTCCTAGCTTGGACGTCTAAAGGCTTTCTCTTGGCAGTTGCTTTGAAAATGGGTAGGGAAGAGAGAGAGAGAGAGAGAGAGAGAGAGAGAGAGAGAGAGAGAGGTTGTAAGGGAGAGGGATGGGTGTGATGGGTGATGGGTGGAGTGATGGATGTGTACTTGACTTGAGAGTTGACTTTGGATGAGAGAGGGATGAGTGTTAGTACCTGATTGATTGATTGATTGATGTGATGTTTGGTAGAGATTCTCTTAGGTTTAACAAATGCACGACGTTTTCTTGAAATGAACGCGGGCCCACAACTCCTGGCCTGGGTATCACATCAGTGCGCAAGTCACGGCATTGGAACAGTAGTGATGGGGTGGTCGCTAGGTACAAGTCTAGGGTTGAGTCAACTCGGGTTGACAAAGTACGACTCAGGGTCGGGCGCAAATGTCAATTACAGGTCACAGGTCACCGGAATTCGACCGGGAGGATTGCGTGAGTCCATAGAATAGTACAGACTAGGATACGGGCCTTACGGTAACCAAGAACAAGCACTTCTTAAATAAACAAAAGTTCCAACGATAATAAAGTTGTCAGATTTTGACTGAGTTTGATATCATCGGCTCTGCTTCGATGTCATCGAATGTATACTTTCGATGCTATTGAAGTAAGGTTCGATGATACGAACTCCACTAAAGTATATACCTGAAACTTTTTGCTTGAGGATCGATGTCATCGAACATGTGTCGATATCATCGGAGTTTGAATTCCAATTTCGTCAATAATCTATTCAATACATCGATCAAAAAAGCTTGCTGGACAATCTTTGATCCATTTTGATTATATCGAACATATATCGATTTCATCAAGATTTGAATTATGATCATATTGAGACATCATTGATTCCTCAGTCATTTCCAAAGAATTTTCCTATTGAGCTCGATGGACTAGTTTGGTCCGTATTCAGTAACATCGAAGCTCCCTCAATATCATCGAAATTTGAGTTCTGATGGAATCGAGGCTCATTTGAGTCATCGATAAATATGATATTTCCCTTAACAGCATGCTGGACACAAACTAGCCAGAATTTGATTATATCTAGCTGTCTCGTTGTTATCGAAATTTGAATTTCGATGATATCTAATAGTCCATCGATCCATCAAGAAATTTATCCAAGGATCAAGTTGGTTGCTAGACATAAGAGGTCCTTAATTCGATGATATCGAGTACTTTCCGAGGACATTGATAATAGGTGTTTGATCACATTGATGTGGTATCAATATATCGAAAAAGGCTGAAAACTTAGAAAATTTTCTGTTTTGCAAAAATAAGTTTTCATACTAAAACACCTATGTTGTTCTACTCATTTTAATGGTTTATATACCTGGGTGTTTTATGACATGGGATGTGCAGCTTAGTTTACCTTTGATGAGTTCAGACCACACATCCAGTTGAGGCGGACTCTTGATGGTCTTCATATGGGGCCCACTTGTCTTAGCGACTCAACTCTCACGCTAATTGACAAAATAGGGCACTTTCAATCTCCCCCTTTGTCAATTACGTGACAAAACACCTAAAACACACCTAGAACAACATCCTAAATTATGTGTACATGAACTTTACACAAATTTACAAAGATATTATGGAGTTCACACACAATCTTAATCCAGACAGCCGCTCCCTGTATCTTCTTGTAGATGTTCCCCCTGTCACCTACATCACTATGCTTAAAACCATACACCAGGCAATGTTCTGATGGTGGGATTTATCCTTCCCCTTTTTGTTAGTCATTAAAAAAGGTTAATATACCAATAACATATCAAATGACTGAAGTTGACATTAAAGAAACTAGGAGAATTAAGGCAATAGGAGAACTGTGATTCTAGACAAATATGCATTATAAAGCATGGAATCACTACATCACACACAATAAACCACTTCTATGGACATTCAATAATTAGTAGAGAATCAATTATCATCTGTCACATAACATGCATCCCATAGACAGTTCTTATAAAGCTCAAAATAAATCAATAAAGAATGTGAGGAAATAGGCTTGGCAGGAAGCAGCACAAAAAAAAAAAAAAAATATATATATATATATATATATATATATATATATATATATATATATATATATATATATATATATATATATATATATATATATATAGCATCATTCATGTTCCAAAATATCCAAAAGAATTGCCCAAGCTTGGCAGTATTTAAATCATTTAACAACAAACATCCATCAAAGTATTTAGCTCATCCATGGGCATATCAAAACACAAGTATTCTCCTCATCTAGAGGACCAACAACCTAAAAATTAAATTTTTTTAAAAAAACTGACTAATAACCACCAGAAAATGTTAATCTATCTAATGTTAGCTGACCACCAATGTAACACCCTGAAAATCGGGGGTCGTGTATAAACTCAACTCCCGAGTTCCAGACCGTCACTTATGCAACAAAAATGATTATGATTCAATGTTGACTGATTTAAAGCATTCGCATGAGTAAAAGTATACCAAAACTGCAATTCATACTTCAGATCCAGTGATAAAAGCAAGCGGAAGACTAAACAATATATATATCACTGTATGGAAAAACAAAGTAAACCTCATCTGTCTCTAAAGTATGAATACATCTCTGAGTCTCATATACATATACATGAACAAAAATAAATATCCAAAATGGTCCCACTGAAGTCCCATCGATCCAGGTCGCCTACGCAAAGCCATCGTGATACTGCATGTACGAGAACTCGTCCTGGTCCTCATCGAAGTCTGGCTCTGCCTCCTGGATCTCAGCCTCACCTGCATTTACAACAGGGTCTGGTGGGTGTTGCAAACACCATCCCGTAACGTGGGAGTGAGTGATCAACTCAGTGGAATCATAGAGCAAAGATTAGCATGTTCACAAATTAATCATGCGATAATAGTAAAGCAGTAAATCAGACAGTCCTAGTACTGTTATTAATGCAAGATGATATGACGTGATGTATGCCCTCACCGACGATCTCCCTCATACGGCAACATCTTACGACCGCGGCATGCCACACTCCCTAGAGTGCTCCACATCTTCCAGGAACATGCAATGTTATGGTGATATGATTTTCGAGTTGTTATTAGTCCATTCAAACAGCAGGATTGGGAAACTAAGGTACTTCCCTTGTATCAATCCCAACACAGATCCTGTCTAGGGTCGTCACTCCTAGTAATCTCATACGATGTATATTTCGTAGGTCACTGCAAGGGCTGTCAGGGCTATTGCTCACACTCGTTGCACGATCCCCCATCACCTTATCAATACAGGCCTACTGTACTCTACTGCAACGGAAGGGTCGTCGCCTCCCGTGGACTCAGAATACGCTCGCGGTCACTACAAAGGACTCGTCGCCTGATCAGTGTAGGCCAACAGGTAGAATATAGTGTCCCATACCACCATAATCTGCTCACGAGTCTAGGTGCTCACTGGTCACTACGGGGAGGTTTGTGGCCCCAGCGTAGGCCGACAGCTCGACCACGGTGTCCCATACCACCATGCCCGGCTCATGAGTCTTCGTGGATCAAGGTACCATGGTTAACAGGGTTTACAATGGTAAGTTCAGTACCCTAGGTTCAAGCAGTTATGACTCATACAAGGTGAACATACATCGGCCAGTCGGGTTACTTGACGGGCTCGACTAGCGCGATCGCATCTCAAGTCGAATGAAATGAAGTGCGTAAAACACTTCGCGTGGCCTAACCACTACCGCCAACTTCAAACACAACTCGCGTTCATCGACGCGTCGTTCGTGGCTAAGACCAGTCAGCCACGAATTCGCTCGGTTATCGACTGCCTAGACTAAGTCTAGTCCCAAACACTTATGGAATCACATCAGCAAATTATGTAAGAGTATTGGAATTGAAATACAATCACGTGAGCATGTTAACACATGTTATAACATTCAACTTAAGTAAATCTTCAAACACATATATTTCATGCATGTAATGAAATCATGCATATAGTCAACATGTAGGAAATTATTTAGGTCAGCATATTAATTGAGAAATCCATCTCAAACTAAATCATAACATCGTTTAATTCAATACATACTAATACAAGCATTTATACAACACATACACTACACACTTAAGTCTACATATAGTATGTCGACCCGAAGTGCGCAATTAGGCGAATCTCTTCGCCAAACTAATTATGCACGTATTCCTAACTTCCTAATGCGATAACAAACCATGTCAATCACATTAGCAAAATATGAATGTAAACAGTACTTCCTACAAATGACTAAAATGCCCTAAATCTCATATTCTTCGTTAATTTAGGAAATAGGAAACGGAGAGCATATTGTACATGTCAAACGGCGATGCCGTCAATAATTTACTATTAAACGACATTGAAAGCGTTGGGAACCATCAATCGAAGCATCTAAAATCCTCACCTTATGTCTTGTAGACTCGTGAATTGAAGCGGAGCGTATACGCTTCGTCTACGGCGAATAGGGAACCTAATACACAAGATCCATAAGCTACATCACTATGGAAACAAAGGAACCTCAAATCAGTAACTATTTAGGGTATTTACTTACCTAGAATCGCGGTGAAATCGCCGGGTAAGCGATAGAGGTGCATTGCTTAAGCATGTGCAACACGTAGCACAAGTAGCAGGAAGAACTCTCCCACTCTCTCTCACAATCTCTCACCTTTTTCTCTCTCCCAAGTTAGGGTTTTTAGCAAATTCGGATGTGTGAGAGAAGTGAGGGTTTCAACCCCTTTTATAAGCTAAAACATGCCCAAAATAGGCTTGGGAACAATGTTTACTTGGTGCCTAACCAAATCGGGGCTGTTTCGGTCCAAAAGAGCATTTCTGAAGGTCCCCTGGCCAAATGCGGTCGGACTTAAGCTTGTGCATACTGGATCTAGCACACATCCAGTTTTCAGACCGGTAGGGTTCCCAGATCGCACGTGGCGGTCCAGTTTCAGTTTAACGATCACCGCACCAAGATCAGGCCTATAAGTCTCGTGATATGTAATAGAAATTTTTCCTGATCCAAGGGTGTAATTTGGCTGAATTCTGACAGTCAGAACGCTCAATACTGATGCGTCAAATCGTGTGCCAGATTTGAATTTCAAATTTCAATTCTAACCCTATTCTCACTCTCTTCATCCAGGCTCAATGAAATAGCCTCTGAATGTCAGTTGGACTTGATTTTCGAAACGATTGCCAAGCCCAGCTAAGTGGTCATAATGGTCTAAGATGGTAGGTATCGGACTTTCGACGCGCGGTCTAGATCCAATACAAAGTTTCAAGGAGGTCCCGAGAATAAACCGGTTTAGAGTTTGATCCGAGGCTTTAGAGAATTATAGCACCATTGGTTCCACTCGGTTTGAGCCTTGTAGAACGTATTTAAAGTGATCAGGGACCATTTTCCAGCTATTCTAACGTTGCACTAGCTAACTTAGTCATATTTTTCTAAAGGAATAAATTCTACACAATTTCGGGTCGAGTTGGTACTCGAGCCCAAGTATGGATTTTTCACGGACGTTACAATCTACCCCCCTTAACAAATAATTTCGTCCTCAAAATTTTGTACCTTTTCGTACTCCTCGATAAGCTGTGGGTAGTTCTTTCTGATCTCGGCTTCTGTCTCCCAGGTAGCCTCCTCCTCAGAGTGATGCGTCCATAATACCTTCACAAGTGGAATCACCTTGCTACGCAGTACCTGCTCCTTCCTGTCTAGGATACGTGTCGGTCGCAGGATATATGTAACATCCTCTCCTAACTGCACCTGCTCCCATCTGATGATATGATAAGGATCAGCAACGTACTTCTTCAGCATAGAAACATGAAATACGTTGTGAACGCTCGCGAGAGGCGTGGGTAAAGCCAATCGGTAAGCCACCGCTCCCACACGATCGAGGATCTGGAATGGACCAATGAATCGCGGTGCCAGCTTTCCCTTCTTCCCAAACCGAAGGACTCCCTTCATAGGGGAAACTCGTAAAAACACATGATCCCCAACTGTGAACTCTAGTGGCCTCCGTCTCGTATCGGCGTAGCTCTTCTGTCTGCTCTGCGCTGTAAGGAGCCGACGTCGAATAATATCAATCTTCTCTGACGTCGCCTGCACTAACTCTGGGCCAATCAAGCTACGCTCACCGACCTCTAACCAGCAATGCGGTGCGCGACAAGGTCGCCCATACAGCGCCTCATAAGGTGCCATACTGATACTCGCCTGAAAACTATTGTTGTACGCAAACTCCGCATATGCAATACAATCATCCCAATTGTCCTTGAAGTCCAATGCGCAAGCTCGCAACATGTCCTCTAAGATCTGGTTCACCCGCTCTGTCTGTCCGTCTGTCTGTGGGTGGAAGGCAGTACTGAACTTCAACTTCACACCCATAGCCTCCTGAATGCGAGTCCAGAAAATAGAAGTGAATCGTGTGTCTCTGTCCGACACGATCTCCAACGGAACTCCATGCAAACGCACAATCTCTCTGATGTACAATCTAGCCAGCTTGTCTGCAGAGTTCGTAACTCTGATCGGTAGGAAGTGCACCGACTTCATCAGACGGTCGACGATCACCCAAATGGAATCATGTCCCTTCCTCGTCTTCGGCAACCCAGAAATGAAGTCCATGGAAATGAAATCTCACTTCCACTCTGCAATCGGCATAGGCTACAAAAGTCCAGGTGGTCGGCGATGCTCTTCCTTCACCTGCTGACAAGTGAGACAACGGGACACGAACTCAGCTATGTGGGTCTTCATACCTGTAACACCCTAAAAATCGGGGGTCGTGTATAAACTCAACTCCCGAGTTTCAGACCGTCACTCATGCAACAAAAATGATTATGATTCAATGTTGTCTGATTTAAAGCATTCACATGAGTAAAAGTATACCAAAACTGCAATTCATACTTCAGATCCAGTGATAAAAGCAAGCGGAAGACTAAACAATATGTATATCACTGTATGGAAAAACAAAGTAAATCTCATCTGTCTCTAAAGTATGAATACATCTCTGAGTCTCATATACATATACATGAACAAAAATGTAATGTTCCAAATAGTCCCAACCCCATCGATCCAGGTCGCCTACGGGAAGCCGTCGTGATACTGCATATACGAGAACTCGTCCTGGTCCTCGTCAATGTCTGGCTCCACCTCCTGGATCTCCGCCTCTCCTGCATCAACAACATGGTCTGGTGGGTGTTGCAAACACCATCCCGTAACGTGGGAGTGAGTGATCAACTCAGTGGAATCATAGAGCAAGGATTAGCATGTTCACAATTCAATCATGCGATAATAGTAAAGCAGTAAATCAGACAGTCCTAATACTGTTGTTAATGCAAGATGACATGACGTGATGTATGCCCTCACCGACGATCTCCCTCATACGGCAACATCTTACGACCGCGGCATGCCACAATCCCTAGAGTGCTCCACATCTTCCAGGCACGTGCAATGCTATGGTGATATGATTTCCAAGTTGTTATTAGTCCATTCAAACAGCAGGATTGGGAAACTAAGGTACTTCCCTTGTATCAATCCCAACACAGATCCTGTCTAGGGTCGTCACTCCTAGAAATCTCATACGATGTATATTTCGTAGGTCACTGCAAGGGCTGCCAGGGCTGTTGCTCGCACTCATTGCACCGCTCCCCCATCACCTTATCAATACAGGCCTACCGTACTCTACTACAACGGAAGGGTCGTCACCTCCCGTGGACTCAGAATACGCTCGCGGTCACTACAAAGGGCTCGTCGCCTGATCAGTGTAGGCCGACAGCTAGAATATAGTGTCCCATACCACCATAATCTGCTCACGAGTCAAGGTGCTCACTGGTCACTACGGGGAGGTTTGTGGCCCCAGCGTAGGCCGACAGCTCGACCACGGTGTCCCATACCACCATGCCCGGCTCATGAGTCTTCATGGATCAAGGTACCATGGTTAACAGGGTTTACAATGGTAAGTTCAGTACCCTAGGTTCAAGCAGTTATGACTCATACAAGGTGAACAAACATCGGCCAATCGGGTTGCTTGACAGGATCGACTAGCGCGATCGCATCTCAAGTCGAACGACATGAAGTGCGTAAAACACTTCACGTGGCCTAACCACTGCCGCCAACTCTAAATACGAATCACGTTCATCGACGCGTCGTTCGTGGCTATGACTAGTCAGCCACGAATTCGCTCGGTTACCGACTGCCTGGACTAAGTCTAGTCCCAAACATTTATGGAATAACATCAGCAATCTAAGTGAGAGTATTGAAATTGAAATACAATCATGTGAGCATGTTAACACATGTTATAACATTCAACTTAAGCAAATCTTCCAACACATATTCCATGCATGTAATGAAATCATGCATATAGTCAACATGTAGGAAATCATTTAGGTCAGCATATTAATTGAGAAATCAATCTCAAACCATTTCATAACATCATTCAATTCAATACATACTAATACAAACATTTATACAAACACATACACTACACACTCAAGTCTACATATAGTATGTCGACCCAAAGTGCGCAACTAGGCGAATCTCTTCGCCAAACTAATTGTGCAAGCATTCCTAACTCCCTAATGCGACAACATACCATGTTAATCACGTCAGAAAAATATGAACGTAGACCGTACTTCCTACAAATGACTAAAATGCCCTAAATCTCATATTCTTCGTTAATTTACGAAACAGGAAACGGAGAGCATGTTGTACATGTCAAACGGCGATGCCGTTGATAATCTACTATTAAACGACATTGAAAGCGTTGTAAACCGTCAATCAAAGCGTCTAAAATCCTCACCTTAGGTCTTACGAAAGCGTGATTTTGAACGGAGCGTGTATTCTTCGTCTACGGCAGTAGGAGGACCTGATTTATGAAGTACGTTAGCTAACACGCCCTAAATCTGGATAAACCCTAAATCAGCAAGTTCTAGGGTCGTTTTGTACCTGAAAGAATAGAGAAATCACCAGCCAGGTGATTGGGAAGAGTTGCTGAAGCAGCAGCAATCGGTGGCTCGGAAGCGGGAAAAATCCCTTCTACTCTTTCTCTCAAACTCTCTCTCCTTTATCCTAGGGTTTGCAATTTTCGGATGGGAGAGGGAAATGAGGGTTTCAACCCCTTTTATAAGCTTAAAAATGCTGAAAACAGGCTCCGGAACGAAGTTTACTTAGTGCCTATCCATTTCGGGGCTGTTTCGGTCCAAAAGTTGCTTTCTGGTGGTCCCCTGGTTGATTACGATCGGACTTAAGCTCATGCGTACCAGATGTAACATGTATTAAGTTTTCAGTCCGGCAGGGTTTGCAGATCGCACGTGGCGGACCAGTTTCAGTTCAGCGGTCACTGTACGT
This sequence comes from Magnolia kwangsiensis, assembly GCA_037074715.1. Lineage (NCBI taxonomy): Eukaryota > Viridiplantae > Streptophyta > Magnoliopsida > Magnoliales > Magnoliaceae > Magnolia > Magnolia kwangsiensis. The sequence continues at coordinate 81,954,383 of CM073578.1, forward strand.
AGATCAGGGCTGAAAGTCTCATGATAATAAATAGAAAATTTTCCTGATCCGAGGGTGTAATCTGGATGAATTCTGACGATCAGAATGCTTAATACTGACGTCTCAAGTCATGTGCCAGATTTGAATTTGAAATTCCAATTCTGTCCCTGTTCGCGGTTTCTTCAGTCCGGGTTCAACAAAATAGTCTGTGATTATCGGTTTGACTTGATTTTCGAAATGATTGTTAAGTCCAGCTGGGCGGTTCTAACGGTCTAAGATAGGAAGTATCGGGCCTTCGACGCGGTCTAAATCCAATACAAGAATTCAAAGTGGTCCAGAGGACAAACCCGCTTAGAGTTTGATCCGAGGTTATAGAGTATTGTAGAGTTGTTTGTTCTACTCGATTTGGGTCTTGTAGAACGTATTTAAAGTGATCAGGGACTATTTCCCAGCTACTTTAGCGTTGCACTAGCTAACTTACGCTTAATTTCCATGGAAATTAATTCTACGCGATTTCGGGTCGAATTAGTGCTCGAGCCCAAGTACGGATTTTTCACGGGCGTTACAATACCTTCCCACCAATACGTCCTCTTCACGTCACGATACATCTTTGTGCTGCCTGGATGCATCGCGAGTCTAGTAGAATGCGCAGCCTCGAGAATCTCTCGTCTCAAGTCAGGGACATCTGGGACGCATAGGCGGCCACGATAACGTAAGCCCCCATCCATACCAACTCGCTAGTCAGTGTCAGCATCATCACTGGCCTGTTCTCGATGCTCAGTAAGATGCGCATCGTCCCTCTGCGCCTCGATGACTCGGTCATCGATCTGAGATCGCACCTGTACATGTGCGATGAACTGAAACGGCTCCTTTACGGTGAGTTTTTGCTCAAAGTCTCGCAAAAACTCAACCATATCCCACTCGGCAACCATCAGCGGAGCCGCAAACTCTATCGCCTTCTTGTGGCTCAACGCATCAGCTACAAGGTTCGCCTTCCCAGGATGGTAAGAGACTTCAAACTTGAAGTCCTTCAACGTCTCCATCCATCGCCGCTGCTTCATATTCAAGTCTCGCTGCGTGAATATGCACTTGAGGCTCTTGTGGTCGCAAAAGAGCTCGAACTCCTCTCCGTAGAGGTAATGTCTCCAGAGTCTCAGTGCGAATATAACGGCTGCCAACTCTAGGTCGTGTGTAGGGTAATTCTCCTCGTGCTTCCTTAATTGTCTCGAGGCATACGAAATTACCCTGTCCCTCTGCATAAGGACACAACCCAGATCAACGCTAGACGCATCAGTGTATATAGTGTATTTAACCCCTTGCTCTGGCAATACTAGCACAGGGGCGGACATAAGTCTGTCCTTCAGCTCCTGAAAAGCTAACTCCGCCTTGTCATTCCAGGCGAACTTCACGTCCTTCCGTGTCAACTGAGATAAGGGTCTCGCGATCTTCGAGAAGTCCTGAATGAAGCGCCGATAGTAGCCAGCGAGACCCAAGAAACTCCTCACCTCAGTGACAGAACCAGGCTGCTCCCAGTCCTGCACCGCAGCTACCTTAGACAGGTCAACTGCCATGCCATCCTTGGACACCACGTGTCCTAGAAACTTCACCTCCTGCTTCCAGAAGTCGCACTTCTTGTACTGTGCGAACAACTGATGCTGTCTGAGCGTATCCAGGACCAAACGTAAGTGCTCCTCATGCTCCTCTCGACTCCTAGAGTACACCAAAATGTTGTCAATGAATACAACGACGAATCGATAGAGGAAAGGCCGAAATACCCGGTTCATCAGATTCATGAACATGGCTGGTGTGTTCGTGAGACTGAACGACATCACGAGGAACTCATAGTGGCCAAAACTGGTCCTGAATGCTGTCTTCTGCACGTCCTCATCCCTGACGCGCAACTGATGATATCCCGACTGAAGATCAATCTTCGAGAAGTACTGCGCTCCTCTCAACTAATCAAACAAGTCATCGATCCTGGGTAAGGGATACTTGTTCTTCACCGTGACCTGGTTCAGCCTGCGATAATCAATACACAATCGCATCGAACCGTCCTTCTTCCTCACGAATAGGACCGGTGCTTCCCAAGGAGACACACTAGGCCGTATAAGGCCAAGCTCTAGCAGACCATCAATCTGCGTCCTCAACTCCTCCATCTCACATGGTGCCATGCGATACGTCGGTAGTGAGACGGGCGTAGAACCAGGAACCAGATCGATAGTGAAATCGATCTCACGTCGGGGCGGCAAACCAGGGATCTTCCTGAACAGATCCCCGAACTCGGAAACGACTGACACATGCTCGAGTACCTAGGCACCAGCGTCGCGCAATAAAGTGGCGTAACTAAGTATGCGGAAAGGGAGATTTATCCGCACTGGAAATGTGAAGGATGCACCCTCTGGCTCGTACACAGTCACTATACGAGTCTCGCAGTCAATCTCGGCCTTCACTGCAGTCAACCAATCCATGCCAAGAATGACGTCGAGATAAACAAGAGAGGGGTTGACGACAAGATCAATAGCCATCGTCCTGCCTCCCAGATTAACTAAACAACCCTCACACATCTGGATAACATCCGAATAATCCCCATGAGCTGCAAAGACTCGCACGCTATCCATAGTGATAGTCTGTAACCCAAGACGCCTGACTACAGCACGCGATATCAAAGAAATCATGGAACCAGTGTCCACCATCACAAGAATAGGAGTACCTCCAATATGGGCTGTGACCTCGAAGGCCGAATGCTGAAAAGTCGGTGTCACAGCTGCCTTAGCTGTCAATGCATGAACCCGAGCCTGCTGTGGCCAGTTCGGCCGCTGTGTCAAGGGCCGTGGAGGCTGTCTGATCTGCGATACTGGAGGTCTGAATGAGGGGTGCGCAGGAGCTAACCGTATAGGCGGTGCTGATATCGCCTGTGGACGTACACGGTCAATCTTCTACTGCGGTGAGAACCCACTGTCCAGCATCCGAGAAAAATAGCTCTGCGTCAAGTGGCCTGTCCTCCCACAGTATGTACATGTCAAATCAGGGCGCCGAAACGGTGGTACAGGCGCTGTAGTCCTAGTAGGAGGATCAATGCGAGTCCTCTTGCCCGCGAGGGGCCTGTCCTGCATGTCTGGTCACGGCCTAGAAGCAACAGGGCCACGAGATCGCGTAAGTCGATCCACATCCTGCTCTGCCCGCATAGACATGTGAATCAACTCCGCATATGAAGGAATGGTCACACAACACATCTTCGACCGAATGTCCGGTCGCAAACCCTCCAAAAAGCGCCGTATGCGCATCTGCTCATCAGCCAAAATCGTCGGGACGTATCTGCCCAACTCTGTGAACCGATGCTCATACTCTGTAACTGTCATGGCTGCCTGTCTGAGGTGGAGAAACTCATTCTCCCTGTCGTGCCTGTAAGTCTGGGGATAATACTTCTCATGGAAGCAGAACTCAAACGCTGCCCATGTCCATACAAAGTCGGCGGCAACGGTCAACAGTACGCTATCCCACCACAGGCTGGCCTCTCGCTCAAATAGGAAGGTAGCCAGCTCTACCTGCTCGGCCTCTGTGCAATGTAACATCCACAAAATCTTCGACACACGGTCGAGCCAGTACTCAGCCTCCTCGGGTCTGTGAGAACCCGTGAAAGTGGGAGGCCATAAGCGCTGAAATCGCTCTAATAGGCCCCGTGTATCTGCGGCAGTCACCGCAGGATAAGCAGGCGGCGCAGGATGAGCCATGCCCTCATCCTAGGCATATGTATAAGCATCCCTAGCTGGATGCGCAGGTGGTGCAGGTAGAGCCACACCCTCACCCTATGCTAATGTCCCCACGATGGTAGTCAGAAGCTACTGCTGCTGCTGCATCATAGCCAACACTGCTCAAATCTGTCAGGAGGTGGAGCAGGCTGTGGCAGATGCTGTGTGGAAGTAGATGCGCGATGAGGCTCTCAGACTGACAGCGTAAATGGCGGTGGTCCAACTGTAGGACCAGCGGCAGGCTGAGACGATCGAACTGCCTTAGGAATCGGGCCCACAGCAGGGTCCGCATGAGTGTCAGACTGCGAAGGAGTCTGATCCATGTGCTCAATCAGTGCAAGCCGAACCGTGCTCCGCGTAGCCTTAGGCGGCATTCCCTATATTCAAAATAGGGCGTAACCTTGTCAGTCTTAATAGCACAATTACACCGCAATCATTTACACAAGGAGTCAAAGGCATTCCATGCATTTCATTTAATTAAAATTGTCACAATACAAGGGATATATCCTTACAATCATCATGATGAGAAATACATGGAAACTAAGACAGTTAAAATTATAACAGCAACATAAGCAAAACACTAACCCTAACAGGCTTACACACATAAAGCAGAAAATAACTAACTACTAATAATAACATCAAAATCGCATCGCTAGTCTGAGTCAGGTGACGGAGGAGGAGCACCCTTATCCTGCAAGCAACACAGGATCGCCTTCAAGGTGCGAGTCACCTTGCCGAATTTCTTCTTTGTAACGGCCTTGGCATCCTCGACTTCAGCGCGAAGTTCTTGAACTTCCCTTCGCAAGGTGACCTGACTCTCCTCGATCCAAGCAATGCGATTGTCGCTAGTAGCCTGCACAGAAGGAGGAGGGCTCTCATCTGTATCCTGAGCCTCCTCTTCTGCCTCTTCCTGAGCTTCTTCCTGAACCTCTGCTCCAGGTTCTTCTTCGCTTTGATCTTCCTCGTCATCAAAGTCATCCTCGCTGTCCTCCTCAAGCTGATTTTCACGGTACTACGACCTAATCTTCATCTTGACCATAGTCGACTCATCAATGGTATGAATCGAAACTGGAAATTTCGGCCCAAGTCTGTAGGCAAACTCAAGCACAATCTTACAAATCAGTCGGCCAAAAGGAAGCGATTCGGATGTTCTTCTTGACTTGGCTATGAGGATTATTTGTCGCAAGATGAAAGTAGCCATACATACGTTCTCTCCCTGGGCCACCAGATACAGGAAATCAACCATAAGGCGTGTACATTCAATGCGATTCGTCGACTTGGGATACAAATTGTACGTGCAGATATGGTGCAACAGGCGCAAATCATCAGACATATACGTCACCTTTAGGCTATTATTAGGCTGCCATGGAACCAACTTACCGCACAGAAACCTGGTGCGGCGATCTCGTTCACGTCTACTCCTCAGATTCTTCTCACTAGGATGAACATCACCAAGAGGTACGTTCAGAAGTCGCGCAATCAGTCGCACATCAATCGTAGCCATCTGATCTCTACCAAAAGGGATTTTAAACTATAATGGCTCCAAGGTAGGATTCTGGATACTAGCGTAGAAGGCACGAACGGTGCTCACATTAGCACGAGCGCGAGCTTCAAAGATCGGACCCCAATGCGCAGCTTCAATGCGCTCGAACAATAAAAATTCACCGAACAGTCGCCCTTCCACGTCCGCCTCAAATAACACTTTGCGATCAGTGTATTGGCCATGAGGCATCTCTGATAGAAATACTCGCCCAAGGTGAGCGTGGGGATCCAAATCCCGCTTTGTACAACACTCTAGGGCTGTAGTTGGACCTGCGGCGGTGCTTGAACTTGCAGCACCACCCCGCGATCTCCTCGATTGAGCAGGGTGGCTTGGCTCAGCCTCGTCTATTGCGGTTTTCCTTTTACCCATCAAAGATATGATGGATGAGAGTGATAAAAGGCCTAAAATTGCTTCTACCAAGGCCATGGAAAATGGTAAAAATGCAGAGAAGTGGCTGCCCAATCTGGAAAAAGGAGATCTAGGCGTCGTAGAGGGATGCTTCAAGCTTCCCAAGGATGTATTTTCAAGGAGAAATGGAAATGGAAAAGTGGAATGGAGCACCTCACGATTTCAGCTCGATTTGGGGGTTTTTGGAGCTCCAAATGATGGAATCTTCAAGAAGAAGGGCTGCCAACTCCAAAGGAATGATGGATGATGGTCATTTTTGGCCAAGGAGGGATCTAAAGGTGATTTGGAACCATGAAATTTGGGGATGGTTGTTGAAAAATGAAAATAGGGCTATGGGGAGGGCTGTTTGTGAAGGAGGGGTATGATTTGGAGGTTTTCATTGGACGGGACCTATATGGGGAGGGCGTACTTGGGATTTAAGGGCGTGCACCCGAAAACCACCCCAAATGGGCCCACCTGTACGGCGATGCATCGCCGGATCGGTGATGGCATCGCCGACCGGTGATGCATCCGGTCAGTGGGGCCGGATGGGTTCGGTCCCCCATGGTCCACGGACCCCAGATATGTATGGTTTTCCCCCTAGTTCATGATATTTTGGCCTATATGAGCCCAAACATGTGTTCGGGGCTTTCCGGGACCATTCTGCAATCCCGAATACCAAACCCTATGATGCAGCATATAATTTTGGGGTAGAACGATCCAGTACATCCATCTAAACTCTTAGTTGCTAAAGAAAGTGAAATTAGAATGGCCTTATGGCCATTTTTCGTGAAATTTTCCTATTCACTATAAAATTTTGTGAAAGTATTATTTTGTGTTATTTTCACATTAGTTTTGATGCCTAACATAAATTGGATAAGAAAGAAATGAATATTGGAGTGGTGAGAGGAAGAATTTTGAAGATTTTTGGTGAAACGGGGTTTTTAAGCCTTGGTGATTGAATACAGGAGTCGTGGTCATCCCACGGCCTAAGAATTTACTTTTACGGGTTTAAAATCGTTCATAGGACATCTCAACCTGACTTCCTACGGCTTAGGAGCTATTCGGGTTGCTTTACGCGACCTGAGATGCGTTACAGACTCGATCGTGCGATCGATTCAAATAGACTTCGCCTATCGGCGAATCTTCGATCCTAGAAATGTTTCTAGACACTTATCGCACCCACCTAAGTCAAAGGAAGCGACAGCGTACGTCGTGAGACCATAACCCAGGCCCAGTATACTCTTATTCATGCTCTGATACCAACTTGTAACACCCTGAAAATCGGGGGTCGTGTATAAACTCAACTCCCGAGTTTCAGACCGTCACTTATGCAACAAAAATGATTATGATTCAATGTTGTCTGATTTAAAGCATTCACATGAGTAAAAGTATACCAAAACTGTAATTCATACTTCAGATCCAGTGATAAAAGCAAGCGGAAGACTAAACAATATATATATCACTGTATGGAAAAACAAAGTAAACCTCATCTATCTCTAAAGTATGAATACATCTCTGAGTCTCATATACATATACATGAACAAAAATAAATATCCAAAATGGTCCCACTGAAGTCCCATCGATCCAGGTCGCCTACACAAAGCCATCGTGATACTGCATGTACGAGAACTCGTCCTGGTCCTCATCGAAGTCTGGCTCTGCCTCCTGGATCTCAGCCTCACCAGCATCTACAACAGGGTCTGGTGGGTGTTGCAAACACCATCCCGTAACGTGGGAGTGAGTGATCAACTAAGTGGAATCATAGAGCAAAGATTAACATGTTCACAAATCAATCATGCGATAATAGTAAAGCAGTAAATCAGACAGTCCTAGTACTGTTATTAATGCAAGATGATATGACGTGATGTATGCCCTCACCGACGATCTCCCTCATACGGCAACATCTTACGACCGCGGCATGCCACACTCCCTAGAGTGCTACACATCTTCCAAGCACATGCAATGTTATGGTGATATGATTTTCGAGTTGTTATTAGTCCATTCAAACAGCAGGATTGGGAAACTAAGGTACTTCCCTTGTATCAATCCCAACACAGATCCTGTCTAGGGTCGTCACTCCTAGTAATCTCATACGATGTATATTTCGTAGGTCACTGCAAGGGCTGCCAGGGCTATTGCTCACACTCGTTGCACGCTCCCCCATCACCTTATCAATACAGGCCTACTGTACTCTACTGCAACGGAAGGGTCGTCGCCTCCCGTGGACTCAGAATACGCTCGCGGTCACTACAAAGGACTCGTCGCCTGATCAGTGTAGGCCGATAGTTAGAATATAGTGTCCCATACCACCATAATCTGCTCACGAGTCTAGGTGCTCACTGGTCACTACAGGGAGGTTTGTGGCCCCAACGTAGGCTGACAACTCGACCACGGTGTCCCATACCACCATGCCCCGGCTCATGAGTCTTCGTGAATCAAGGTACCATGGTTAACAGGGTTTACAATGGTAAGTTCAGTACCCTAGGTTCAAGCAGTTATGACTCATACAAGGTGAACATACATCGGCCAGTCGGGTTAGTTGACGGGCTCGACTAGCGCGATCGCATCTCAAGTCGAACGACATGAAGTGTGTAAAACACTTCGCGTGGCCTAACCACTGCCGCCAACTTCAAACACGACTCGCGTTCATCGACGCGTCGTTCGTGGCTAAGACCAGTCAGCCACGAATTCGCTCGGTTACCGACTGCCTGGACTAAGTCTAGTCCCAAACACTTATGGAATCACATCAGCAAATTATGTAAGAGTATTGGAATTGAAATACAATCACGTGAGCATGTTAACACATGTTATAACATTCAACTTAAGTAAATCTTCAAACACATATATTTCATGCATGTAATGAAATCATGCATATAGTCAACATGTAGGAAATCATTTAGGTCAGCATATTAATTGAGAAATCCATCTCAAACTAAATCATAACATCATTTAATTCAATACATACTAATACAAACATTTATACAACACATACACTACACACTTAAGTCTACATATAGTATGTCGACCAGAAGTGCGCAATTAGGCGAATCTCTTCGCCAAACTAATTATGCACATATTCCTAACTTCCTAATGCGACAACAAACCATGTCAATCACATCAGCAAAATATGAATGTAAACAGTACTTCCTACAAATGACTAAAATGCCCTAAATCTCATATTCTTCGTTAATTTACGAAACAGGAAACGGAGAGCATATTGTACATGTCAAACGGCGATGCTGTCAATAATCTACTATTAAATGACATTGAAAGCGTTGGGAAACGTCAATCAAAGCGTCTAAAATCCTCACCTTATGTCTTGTAGACTCGTGAATTGAAGCGGAGCGTATACGCTTCGTCTACGGCGAATAGGGAACCTAATACACAAGATCCATAAGCTACATCACTATGGAAACAAAAGAACCTCAAATCAGCAACTATTTAGGGTATTTACTTACCTAGAATCGTGGTGAAATCTCTGGGAAAGCGATAGAGGTGCGTTGCTTAAGCACGTGCAACACGTAGCACAAGTAGTAGGAAGAACTCTCCTACTCTCTCTCATAATCTCTCACCTTTTTCTCTCTTCCAAGTTAGGGTTTCTAGCAAATTTGGATGTGTGAGAGAAGTGAGGGTTTCAACCCCTTTTATAAGCTAAAACATGCCCAAAGTAGGCTTGGGAACAATGTTTACTTGGTGCCTAACCAAATCGGGGCCGTTTCGGTCCAAAAGAGCATTTCTGAAGGTCCCCTGGCCAAATGCGGTCGGACTTAAGCTCATGCATACTGGATCTAGCACACATCCAGTTTTCAGACCGGTAGGGTTCCCAGATCGCACGTGGCAGTCCAGTTTCAGTTTAACGGTCACTGCACCAAGATCAGGCCTATAAGTCTCGTGATATGTAATAGAAATTTTTCCTGATCCAAGGGTGTAATTTGGCTGAATTCTGATGGTCAGAACGCTCAATACTGATGCGTCAAATCGTGTGCCAGATTTGAATTTCAAATTTCAATTCTAACCCTATTCTCACTCTCTTCATCCAGGCTCAATGAAATAGCCTCTGAATGTCAGTTGGACTTGATTTTCGAAACGATTGCCAAGCCCAGCTAAGTGGTCATAATGGTCTAAGATGGTAGGTATCGGACTTTCGACGCGCGGTCTAGATCTAATACAAAGTTTCAAGGAGGTCCCGAGAATAAACCGGTTTAGAGTTTGATCCGAGGCTTTAGAGAATTATAGCACCACTGGTTCCACTCGCTTTGAGCCTTGTAGAATGTATTTAAAGTGATCAGGGACCATTTCCCAGCTATTTTAACGTTGCACTAGCTAACTTAGTCATATTTTTCTAAAGGAATAAATTCTACACAATTTCGGGTTGAGTTGGTACTCGAGCCCAAGTATGAATTTTTCACGGACGTTACAACCACATACACTCATAGGTATGTAGGGCATTCAAAAAGATACTCATGCCCTAAGGATAATTGTGTAATCGGTGTATGTGATGGCATAAGAGCAACTGTCGTTATGGTGCTGGGGCCGAGTGAGATGGCGTCGTGTCATCTTATTGTCACATCATTAGATTAACAAGTTGCTGCATTGTGTGCTATAGTGCATCAATTTTGTCCTCGATCCCAGTCAGGCGCCTCTCGCAGTTGTGAAGAGGCACTTTGATATCGGCTTGTCCTCTCAACAGGTATTGCCCAATTTTAGTCTGATTGTGCCTTTAGCGATTGACTAAGGCCGGACTCTTGGGAGGTGTGTGATTCAAGCCCCATGAAGTCGGATGCTGATTGTTTTCAGCATCATAATTTGACAGAGGAGGACTAACCGATTGAGAGGAGGTGGTGAGATGTAATAGCTGAAGAGTATCATCATTGAAACATATCTCATGTTGTATTGCATCGGATGTGGACGGAAGTCCTAAAAATTTTACAAGCTTGCAAATGAGGGAGGGAAAAGGCAGTGTGGTAAGGCCTTCTTCTTTAACAATGTGAATCAGTTGTCTTAAAATGAGAGTAGGCAGGCATATGAGAATCTCTAGATAGTGGTCATACAAGACGTTGAGCATGAAAGGAGAGAAATGTTTTCCCGAGATGTCACATGGATACACATTGGTGCCAAAAATGTCATGCATGATCTTGTAGGTAGTCTCAAGATGGTTAACACAGAGAAGGTTTCCCTCAGTTCTAGTAATAGTTAGACCATTACATAGAACATGCGTTATCTCTCCCCACACCCCTAAAGCATTCAGATTGCATTCCATGATCAGTACCCGTGTGACTTCCACATCCAACACGAGTCCGAGTAGCATAGGATGGATAATTTTGTTCTGATTTCCAACTCTAAGGTTGATGCTCAGTGGATCTTCACAAATGGAATGACAACATTGAAAGAACTGGTGGATAAGTTCATATTGGTAGTTTCCACCCATTTTTAGTATTTTCTCTCATCTGATGATTTCTAGCATTAGGTCTATACCATATGGTTCAATACAGCTGGGAAGGACAACACGGTTATCAATAGAAGCCTTCTCCCACTCAAGGCGTTTGGGAGGAGACCCATGAGGTACCGATTTTCCCTTCTTGGATTTTTTGCCTTTTGAAGGTTCATCAAGGACTTCCTTACCTTTTACTTTTACCATCCTTCCTCTTTTGAGACAGATTTTCATCCTTTTTGAGATGGACGTGCTTGAGATGGGGGAAAGAGGATGACAAAAAACTCCAGGGTTCGATTTGGATTTTCTGCATGTCGGCCAAGTTTTTATACAGAGTTCTTTGATGACATCGAATCTATTTCGATTTCATCGATCAAGAACTCATAATGACATTGAATTCTGATCTGACGACCATTGGGAGTAACCAAAGGTCTTTCCAACATTTTAGTTTCCCGATGATTTTGATGCAATCCAGGATTGCTGGATGATATCGATATTGATTCGATATAATCGAGGATTAGTCCGATTCATCAACTGACTTATCGAAGAGAAAAAAGTATGACATTGATTTGAGCAGTTCAATGATCTTTCATATATGCATATCATGGTATATTTTCATATTAGCTTGTATACACATCAATATTTATACAAAAAGTTGTAACCTTCAAAATTATAAACACTTTTCGTGTTTATATTCAAAAATAATTTTTGAGGAGTATTATCCTCAAATATATCATGATAATCACAAAAAAATACATCTTTTCACATATGTATGTCCAAAGCTTTAGATGTTATCGCATGGACATATTTTCTGTGTTCCCATACTAGTAGGCAGAAGGATCATCCTTCCTATTGATCACTAGTACGAAGACCGTGCATAATTAATTTTCCTAATAGGTCTAAGATCTTGCACTCTTTATGGAGAATGTTACCACATGCTTGTCATCACATATTTGAGAAATGCTGAGAAGGTTGTGTGTAAGTCCTTTTACACAAAAAGCATTCTCATTTTTTAGCATCTTTAATCCAACAATAGTTCCATGCCCTAGTACCTTAGTGATGATTCCATCACTAAAGGTGACATTCCTTTCATCAAGATTTGAATAGTTGGAGAGAAGAGCTTTGTCACCTGTGACATGTCTTGAGCACCCGCTATCCAAGTACCACCTGGTATTACTGCCTGTCTTAGGATTTGAGTGAGTTACTAGGCAATTTTTCTTTTCTTTCACTACCCATTTTGTACCAAGTTTACCTAAAGGTGTTGTTTTTACTTTGCATTGAACTTGGTTGGGTATGTTGGGTAGCTGAATCACTTTTCCTTATTTCATTAGTTCACTTGTTTTCTGATTCAGTTGAGCTACCTGACTTAGTAGTTTCTCCATATTCTTAGTCATTTTAGGTGGGATGGAAATGGCTTACCTCTTGCCATGTACTTTGGTGAACTCTGCACAATTTGTATCATCTTTTTGGTTGATTTGTATTTTCCTGTAAGGTCCAAACCGGAATTAGGTTGAGTTCTCCTAGTAGTGAGGCATTTGAATTTATAATGACCAGAGTCACCACATGAATGACAAATAAGAGTAGTCTTGCTGTTACTTCCTGATGAAGCACTCTTTCCTACCATTGGTGCTACAAAAGTGAGGTTTGGTTTGAATTTTTCATATCCTAGTCCTCTCTTGTCCTTTTGATGTCTCCCCATCCCTAAGAGTCTTTCTATTTTTTCACTACTCTGGGAGAATTTGTAACTAAGCTCAACAGATTCTTTGAATTTTTCTGCATCAAATATGAGTGTGTGATTTTCATTCTTTAGACGCATGTTTTCATCTTTCAATGACTTAATCTGTTTGTTTAGTTTCACCGACTCAGATGATAAAAATGAGTTGATTCTTTCAAGGCTATTATTATCTGAGTGGTATTACTGAAGATCATTAATTATATGTGTATTATTTTCTAATATTTTATCCAAATCCATGTGTAACAATTTTTTCTTATTTTTATTAATGCCACGTCTTTTAAGGATATTGATGCTATGTATGTAAAGTTGATTATAGGCATCCTGTAAATTACCCTTTTCTTCTTCTTCTGTCTCTGTTTCCTCATCATCAGATGGAAATGATCCTGTGACTTAAGGTTCTTTAATTTTCTCAGTCTCTATGGGAATGTTGGAGGATGTGGAGGCCAAAAAATTTTTTAAGGATTTTTGGTCTCCATCACTCTCTAAGTCACTACATTCTGAATTTGACTCTTCAGTGTCATCCCATGTGGTTGCTATAGCCTTTCCTTTGGTTTTTCTTTTAGGCCATTTAGTGGACATGTGTCTAAACTCTCGGCACGTGTAACACTGTAACTCTTTGGACTTTTTAACAGGTTTACCTGTATAATGCTTTTTGTCCGATTGTTTCCCTTTAAATTGTCGGCCACGGTTATTATAGAAGAATTTTCTGAACTGTTGAGCCAAAAGGGATACTTCTTCATCATCATTTTCCCTTTCACTTTCATCTTCCTCATTTGTGGGAATGTGTTTTGAAGTTTTTAGAGTATTATTTTTAGATTTGGGAGTAGGTTTAAAGTGTTGTTCAAATGTTTGTACGGAACCTACAAGTTCTTCTACTTTCATTTCATCCACATTTCTACACTCTTTGATAGTTATTACTTTGGAGTTGAATCATTCTAATAGGGATTTTAGTATTTTCCTACAAATTTTTGACGCCGGAATCTTCTCTCCCAGTCCACCCATGGAGTTACATATGATATACAGTTTTGTAAAGAATTCCATAAAAGTCTGATGCTCCTCCATTCTAGGATGTTCAAATTGTGATGTTAGAAGTTGCAACTTAGATCTTTTTTGCTGTGTTGGTTCCCTCATGGGTTGTTTCCAACAAATCCCATACTTGTTTTGATGTCCCGCACATACTAATTTGATTAAATACTTCTTGAGACACAGTACAATAATATAACATTCATTACTTTACCTTTAGAGGTTTTCTTTTCTTTATCAAATGCAGTCCACATTTCTTTGGATTTTGGTTTGGAGATAGTTGTGCCATTTTTAAGTACCACTTGTTCGGTTGGGGGCACATATCCATTTTCAACAATGTCTTAAACATCATGATCCAAAGGTCTCAGAAAGTAATGCATCCTCGCCTTCCAATAAGCATAATTTGAACCATCAAAGAGAGAAGGTCTAGTTACAGATGAGCCCTCTCCTTTGGCCATGATTCCAACTTCAGTCAAGATCACTCTTTAAGTGGTGAAGCCCTTAAGAGAGACTCGATTTGATACCAATTGACATTGAGGTAATGACTGCTCTAGTAGAAGTAGGAATAGGTCAAAGTGTCCTAGAAGGGGGTGAATAGGACTTTATAAAATTTTATGATGATCTAAAATCCTATTACCATTATCTTGATCTAATATAACAATTTATCAAGATATCTTCAACTTAACTCTAATGGCTTCCAAGCTAAATAGAGGATCCAATCATAAGACTATTTAATATCTAAACAGTATATAAATTTAGTCTATGATTATGCACTGAGTGACTATGTGTGAGATGTGATACTTATCAGTTCTAAACAATCATGCATCATGTGCTCATTCAAACATAATAAGAGAATATGCAAATAACAATCTCAAACACAGTTGTTTTATAATGTTCGGCTATATGCCTACTCCACTCCCGGAGGACGCACTCAACCCTTGAGTGTATTATATTTCACTAACAGAGGTTTCAAATCAGGTTTACCTCAAATCAGTACAACCTACGCAAGGCTGACTCTAAGACCTACATAAGGTACCTAATATGTCTTCACGAGACATAAGTTTATGCCCTACACAGGAACAAGGACCAACACACAACACCCAGGTTTTATGCCCAACACAAGAGCAAATGATCTACACAAGGAACCTAGGGTTTTAGCCTACACAAGCCAAGGATCCACACAAGGACCCTAGAGTTCATGGCTTACACATGAGTAAAGGTCAACACATAACACCTAAGTTTTATGCCCTACACAAGAGCAAATGATCCACAAAAGGAACCTAACTTTTAGGCCACATAGGCCAAGGACCTACATTAAGGACCTAAGTTTATGCCCCACACAAGAGCAAGGGTCAACACACAACACCCACACATACTCTCCCGTCGGAGGCCTCCTATGAGGGCTTGAAAGGGGTGAGAAGGACCTTTGACCCAAACCTACAAAATGAATGATCAAAATGGTCTCTGGACTTTAATGACTTACAAATAAGTAGGTGAGCCCCATTAAGTACGTTGATGAAGATCTCCTCCTTGATAATGAAGATTCTTTAGCTCCCTTGTTCTGCAACACTTGATGATGTACCAATAAAGGTGACAGGTAGGGTCAAGGTTATCTTGGAATCTACTCTAATGAATATTGCCTATTAAAGCAATAGAGATATCCCAAGGTCTTAGGCATTCAAGGGATCTCAACTCAATGATTTTCCATTAAGGTGGTAGCTGGATGATCCTTGAATGCGAAAGTTCATTCCTCAATCCACTTTATTGAATATCAATGATGAGGGTGGATTGAAGGATGAACTCCCATGAGAAAAAGGGCTTAGGGTAGATGGTATGTAGTTACTCTTTCAAATCTCTTTCACTTTTTCTCAATACAGTAACCATGAACAAGCTCTCTTTAAATAGACAAAAAGTTCCAATGGTAATAAAGTTGCCAGATTCTAATTGAGTTCGATATCATTGACCCTACTTCGATTTTATCGAACGTATACTTTCAATGCTATCGAAGTAAGGTTCAATGATACGAACTTCACTAAAGTATATACCTAGAACTTTTTTCCTGAGGATTGATGCCATTAAGCATTCATTGATGTCATCAGAGTTTGAATTTCGATTTCATCGACAATCTGTTTGATACATTGATCATTTCCACATGATTTTCAAAAGAGCTTGCTAGACAATCTTTGATCCATTTTGATGATATTGAACATATATCGATTTCATCGATATTTGAATTACAGTCATATTGAGAAATCATCGATTCCTCGGTCATTTCCAGAGGATTTTCCTATTGAGCTCGTTCGATTAGTTTTGCCCGAATTCGATAACATTGAAGCTCCCTCGATATCATCAAAATTTGAATTCCAATGGAATCGGGGCTTGCTTTGAGTCATTGATAAATATGATATTTTCCTTAACAACACTCTAGACATAAACTAGCTAGAATTCGATGATATTGAGTTGTCTTGGAATTATCAGAATTTGAATTCCGATGATATCGAATAGTCTATCTATCCATCGATAAATTTGTCCAAGGATCAAGTTGGTTGCTAACACAAGAGGTCCTCAATTCGATGATATGGAGCACTTTCCGAGGACATCGATAATAGGTGTTCGATCACATTGATGTGGTATCGATATATCGAGAAAGGCTGAAAACTTAAAAATTTTCCTGTTTTACAAAAATAAGTTTTCATACCAAAACACTTATATTGTTCTACTCATTTTATGGGTTTATATACCTGGGTGTTTTGGGACATAGGAAGTGAGGCTTAATTTACCTTTGATGAGTTCAGAGCACACATCCAGTTAAGGCAGATTATCATGCACCAAACTCAGAAACCGAGCTCATAGAATTCTCGATCGCCAAATTCGGTGGTGACATCCTCCGTAGTACCCCATTCTCAATTCCTGACACCCATTTACCAGGTTCCGATCCTGGGATCCTATAAGGAGGATTTCTAAAACATAATCTGATTTAATTGAGCATGCCTAAGATCATAACATCATAACCATAGATAAATAACCATAAGAACAACATTACAAAATCCACTAAGAATTTAAACTTTTGAAAAGGCTCAAAGGGGAGAAATACAAAGACTATATAAGAACAACTCCAAAAGGGTCCACGACATGCATCATGCTCCTGCTTAGCTACTACTGCTACTTAGAATCACTTGCACGCATCAATCATGCATAAGCTTATAAAAAGTTTAAAGGATGGTGTAAGTGTGTGCAGGACAGGTGGCATGAATGTGATATCAGAGTATTGCGGAAAAATGCAGTAAGACCATGAATACCACTGAGCAATGCAAGGCAGGAATACCCTTTGCCAATCAAAGGTTATGCAATGTGGGGCTATACAACCAAGTGTCATATGTAATATGCAATACGATCATGCTCATCCTCATATCAAGTCCACAAATCAGTACGATTCCTCTCTGGGAAATCACCGGTGTCAAATACACTACATGCTGACTGTTCCCTAGCCGTGTAGCCCAGCGAGTGTAAGAGACCTCACTACCTGCCTGTGGATAGCCAATCACCAACAAGGCTTAATGGTAGTAGACCCATTTACGAGCTGGCCAAACTCAGCCTAGCTTAAATGCCCCTTCACTCAAGCAGGTAAGGCCACACTCCCTCCCAACCGACCACTGACAGTCATATTTTTCACTCGGTCTAGACGTTTGTGCATCTCCTGGTACCATGAAGGTTCTGGGACTTTCACCCAAGGACATTGTACGTGCCCACAATGCTCAATCAAATATTTTCGGTGTCCAAAACTCGGCCATCCACGATGTACCTGTGGATGCTATGACCCTGATGAAGCTATGATGAATATCAACTATGTTATACAAATGCTAGATGTATGAGTCACACCAATTAACCATGTATCAATCTTGCGCATACAGCGTGCTCATGTCGGGCAACTTCATCACTCTGGGAGTCCCAAAATAACCTGCCCAAAGGCATATTACCATGAACAATCAACTATCAACCAAGCACATGTATGATGCTCATGAGTCACTAAGTATGTCATGCGGCGATGAAGTTGTACTCTCCCATCAACAAGGTAGGGCCTAGGTACGTAGACAATTTTTTTACATGGAATGGAAAGAGCATAACTACTACTGGGGCCCCAACAATTTGGGGTAGCCCACTAAGATTAAACTTGCAATAATATGCGCCTAACTAATAAGAATGGGCCTAATAAAGGGTCTACAGTGGATGGACATTCAACCACCAATAGATGAGAATGGGCCCATAATGGGGACATTCAACCACCATTGTCCCCTAGAAGCCGGTCGAACTAAAATCTACCTATAAGCAAGGCCCAAGGTCCAAGTACTGCTATAAAAATAAAATGGACAACAACATGCATATATGTTATCCCACATAATGGGCCTCAAGGAACAACCTAAAGCCCTCGTACAACATTATGTGCCCATAGGGGAAACTATGGCCCAAGAACAAAACCACTGAATCCATGCATTATGTTGGACTTAGTGGGCAGTCCATGAGCCCAAATACATAGGAAAACACATGTCCAAGATGGGCCAAATGGGCCTTACAACATCAACCCAAAACTGAGTTAATTAGGTGGGCAATCAAGGACCCAATCACATATACAAATCAACCCACAAGTCCAGCATGATGATGAAAACAACCCACATACACAACCGGGCCAAGGTTAGATGTCCCCAGCCCATCTGGGCCTGCTGGACATCCTAAAATCTGGTCTATTTATTTGGGGCCAAATGATCAACTAAAAGGTGGGCCTTACTTGTCACTAATTAAGCCCAAAAAAGTGTTAGAATAAAAAATATAATATATGCACACAATACTTCTCCACTTGGTCGGCCCCACTTCCTTTAAATATTTAGCCACATACAAAATTTCTTTCTTAGTACCTTACTAGACTTTTAGCCCACCCAGCTTCTTGGACCTGTTGAGGTTCAACAGATAATAATTTTAGGGTAAAAATATATTTTATAGTGGTCCCTGGTCATCATGGTGGGCTCCTCCGGATGGAGAGGGTGGATACAACACACAAAATCAAGTGGGCCTGCTACTGGATTGCAAGTCTACTAGCAACCCAGGAAATTTTGGACGTCCTAGGTGGACCTGGGCGTCCCAAGGGCCTGGACGGCAAGAAAAATACACATCAAGGTGGGCTCCAAAGGTGGACGTCCCACTAGGCAACGGTCCACACATCAGTGGGCCACACCAGGGAGGACGGTCTGGAGGAAATACATACATTAAGGTGGGCCAGGGAGGGGAGGACGGCTAGCCAATGGCTGGACGTCAGCATAGCTAGGCGTCAAACATGGTGTCATTGTTCTAAGCCCCAAAAACACCCCAAAATTTGCATGTTCAAGTGGCCCACATGTATTTGAGATGGGTCCCCACAAGGTGGGCCACAAAATGGGTAAGGAGTAAGGCCAAAAACTCAATTAAACACTTTTTATAAAAATGGACAGCAAGGTTCATAAATAAATTTCTACAGAAATAATGTTGTTGTCCCTCAACTTGTACACCTCATTAGAGTGGGCCCATGTCATGCCCCAAATCCAGGGACGGACAACTTCCGTGATGCCCCGAATCCGGTACTCAACTTCCATACATTAAGTATCGAGTTCGGCGCACCACAAGGAAGATTTTTTACTATTTTTTTTTATATACATAATAATACCTGAGCATGAATATCCATGATCAAAATACCAAGAAACACTCTCCATTATAAATCCTGATGGTTATAAGTATAATGCTTTATAAAAGGTACATAACGTCAACATTGCTAAATCGAAAAATAGATGTAATGCATCAACAAAAGCTAAGTCTTCCAAGCTACTCCAGCCCTAAAAAAATGGAAAATAGGAAGCTTAGGCAAAAAGCCCAGTGAGTACACTCGTGTGTGACGTGTGTCTTACATGTAAGCAAGATAAATATACCATGAAGAAATCATATATGGTGAAAAGTGTGTAGTACGTAAGGTATGATGTCAATGCTAATGCGATGCATATGCATCATAGTAATACTCCGAATCAATATTACCAGCATCACCAAGTCATATTTTTATTTCTCCTATACCACATCCATAACCGTATTACATGCATCCACAGTCACATCATCATCATATTGTCATACCATATCATAACTGTATATCTTGGAAAGCACCATGGTCGATACTCATGCATGAGATACTAGTAATTGACGTCACATACTCACCCTGTGGTGGACTTCCACCAACTGTATATCATGGGAAACATCGTGGTCGACACCCATGCACCAGACACCAGTAATCGACCTCGCATACCCGCCCTGCGGTGGACTTCCACCGGGCATGCCAGCAGTGGACTTCATCCACACTTCTACTTGCCAGTGAGTCAGACAGGTCCCTGTTTACACCTCAGCCCTTAAGCAAGTTGGACTCACCTCTTCTCAACCCGACCTCGTCTGTGGGAGTCAACTATGACCCATGTATCCACTTGGCCTGATGGTGAGGCAACCCTAGCTAGGATCGGGGTTCAGGGACTTTATGACGTCTCGAAAAAATTCTTACAGAGACCCGAGTACCACCTCAGGAAGAAATCACTTAGGATTAATTCCTTTAGAAATTAAGTATAAGTTAACTAGTGCTAAGCTAGATTAGTTGTGAAATTAGACTGTTTGCTTTAAATATGTTCTACAAGACCCAAAACTTGTGAAATCATTGGCGGTATACCATCTTAAAACCTAGGATGAAACCTTAAACCCGTTTATTCTCGGGAACCCTTTGAAACTTTGTAATGGACTTGGATCGCGCGTCATGAGTCCTGTAGCGATGAACTTAGACCATTATGACCGCGGAGTTGGACTTGACTACTACCACGGAAATCAAGTTTAAATGATGTCCTGAGACTATTTCATTGAGCCCGGAGCAAAGAGTGTGAGAAAGCGTAGATTTCTTTATAAATTAAATATAATTTAAGTAATCTCGCACGTGTTGCTTGTGGGCTAATTATAAGCATTCAGACCGTTGGAATCTGACCCAAATACACCCTCGGATCAGGGAACATTTCCCACTCATGTCAGTGTACTTGGAATCCCCGATCGAGTCTCAGTGACTGCTGAACTAAAACTGGTCCGCCATGTGCGATTTGGAAACCTGATCGAACAGAAAACTTAACTTAATTAGGATCTAGCATCCATAAGCTTAAGTCCATCCACATTCAGTTAGAGGACCTCCAGATATGTTCTTTTGGATCGAAAAAGACCCGATTTGGTTATAACCTAAGTATACATTGGTCCTAAGTCTGAATTGGTGAGTTTTTAGCCTATATAAGGGTCTTAAACCCTCTCTCATTCCTCACATACTAATTTGAGAGAAACCTTAGGAGAGAGAAGAGAGAAAAGAGAGAGATTGTGTGAGAGCTGTGAGACAAAGTTCCTGTCACTCTATCCTGCTACTATACGTACTTAACCATCCCGATCTAATCACTCTTTCGGTGATTCTGACTTCATTCTAGGTAAGAAAACCCTAACCTTAACCTGTTTTAGGGTTTCTATCAATACAAGTAGCGAAGTAGCTGACTCACCTTGTATAATAGGTTGTCATATCAATGTTGGCGAAGGCGTAGAATTCCTATTCGATTCATTACACTTCTACGGCGTAAGGTGCGGATTTTAGATGCCTAGGTTAGCTATTTTCAAAGCTTTCAATGTCGTTTAATTATAAATTATTGATAAGGATGTTGTTTCACATGTAGAACATGTTGACCGATTTCTATTTCGAATACCGTCGAAGAATATGAGATTTATGGTATTTTAGGTATTTGTAGAAAATACCGTATATGTACGAATTTTGCTGATATGATTTCCATGAGTATTTTCCATGTATCTATGCTAGTTATGCATGCATGATCTGTTTGGTGAAGGGATTCGCCCTAATACACATTTTGGCCAACATAGGTTATGTAGGCTAATGTGTGTAGATTAAGTGTTTGTGTAAATGTTTATATAAGTATTGAGTAAATGATGTTGTAGATCAGTGTTGAGATAAGATTCTCAACTATTTGATGATGTATATGATTTCCTCCATGTTGTTATATTCAAATTGATTACCTTATATATATGAAATACTTGTATATGGTTAATTGTTTATGTTGGACCTTATAATATACTGATAACATGCTTAAATTACTTGTTATTTAAATTCTGTCTATCTCATATGCATACTGATTCAGATTTCAAGTGCTTGGGGCTATACTGTAGTCCAGGCAGCCGATAACAGATTTGAATTCATGGTTGAATTCTATTCACCACGAAGGACGAGTCGATGAACTCGAGTCGTGCTTTAGTTGACGGAAGTGGTTGGGCCACACGAGGTGTTTACGTACTTCATGTCATTCAGCTTGAGGTGCAATCGTACTAGTCGAACTCGTCAAGCAACCTGACTGACCATTGTATGTTCACCTTGTATTGGTCATAACTGCTTGAATCTAGGGTACTGAACTTACCAGTGATAACCCTAATAACCGTGGTACCTTGATCCATTAAGACTCATGAGCTGGGCATGGTGGTATGGGACACCGTGGTCGAGCTATCGGCCTACGCTGGGGCAACAAGCCTCCCCGTAGTGACCAGTGAACACCTCAGACTCGTGAGCCGATTATGGTGGTATGGGACACTATATTTGAGCTGTCGGCCTACTTTGATTGGTGACGAGCTCTTTGTAGTGACCTCGAGCATATTCTGAATCTACGTAGAGGCGACGACCCTTTCGTAGCAACAAGAGTACAAACTAGGCCTATATTAATAAGGTGATAGGGGAGAGGTGCAACGAGTGTGTGTAACAGCCCTGACAGCCCTTGCAGTGACACAGAACCATATCATCGTATGAGACTAATAGGAGTGACGACCCTAGATGAGATCTTTGTTGGGAAGGATATAAGGAAAGTACCTTAGTTTCCCAATCCTGCTGTATGAAAGGACTAATAACAACTCAGTAATCATATTCATATCGTACTACATGTGCCTGGAAGATGTGGAGCACTGAGGGATGAAAGCATTCCGTGAACATTAGATGGTGTCTCATGAGGGAGTACATAAGTGAGGGCACACATCATTATTGCATCTAATCCTTGCATTAATTACAGTATTTAGGAATGTTTGATTGCTTGCTATACCACTATCGCGTGATTGATTTGATAACATGTTAATCTTTGCTCTATGATTCCCCTGAGTTGATCACTCACTCCCACATTACGGGACGGTGTTTGCAACACCTACCAGACTCTGTCTTAGATGCAGATAGCGAGGAGATTCAGGAGTTGGAGCCGGACTCCTACGAGGACCAGGACGAGTTCTCGTACATGCAGTTCTCTGACGGCTTCACATAGGTGGCCTGGATTGGTGGGATTTTGATAGTTGGACTATCCTTTGACATTTGATTTTAGTTTGATATATGTATATATGACTCAGAGATATATTCATACTTTGGAGATAGATCGAGATTATTTTGTTTTGTAAACAGTGATATATATCTTTCAGTTTTTCTCTTGCATTTTATCGATAGATCTGGAGTATGAATTACTGTTTTGGTATAATCTCACTCATGTTAATACACTAACTCAGACAACATTTAATCATAAGCATATTTGTTGCATAAGTGATGTTTTGGAACTCGGGAGTTGGGTTTCTACTCGACCCCCATTTTCAGGGTGTTACAAGTTGGTATCAGAGCATGATTTGGATTAAACCGGACCTGGGTTATGGTCACACGACGTACACTGTCGCCCTTCGACTTAGGTGGGCGTGAGAAAAACATAGAAACATTCATAGGATCTCAGTTTCACTAATTGGCGAAATTCACTCAAATCGATCATTTTGATCAAGTCCGTGTAAATCCGTGGTTGCATGAAACGACCCCCGAACACTTTTAGATCGATTATCGATGGGTCTAGACCCCTATTGATCCTATCCGAGCTGTTAAAGATCGCTAAATGCGAATGTGTAACAGTTAGCATCCGAAACGACTCGAAACAGCTTGAAACGGAGGTGGGGCCCAAATCGAACACTTCCAATGGGACCCAGGGTGGGACCCACATGTTTTTAGCCATAAGGGGGCAGGAGGACCTCACCCAAATGGCGAGGGCTCGCCAGACACTTTAGGGAGTGGCGAGGACCTCACCGATCACTGGGCCAGGACGGGCCGGGCCTTCGGGCCGAAGGAGTTTAGGGGTTAGGGTGACCCCCTGATGTGTGGGCCGTCCCTTAAAACATCTCTGATCAGTCACTTCCTTCATAAAACACACCTCCAAGCTCTCCCTTTCTCTCAAACTTGTTGTTTTCTCTCTCAAACCTCCCCTCCAATCACTTACTTCGTCACTTTCTGCCACAACCCACATCCCTTCATCGTGCTCAGCTATCCTCACTCCCCTACCTTCTCATTTTTTAGGTTTGAGCTCTTACATCCTCCCTTGAAGCTCCAAAATCGTGTAAGCTTCCAACTCAACCCATCTCTTCCTTTTCCCTTCCTCAATCTCTGTGTTTGGGGCCTTTACAACCCTTGTTGAGGCTCAAACTCGTGGAGAACCAAAACCTCAGCCCTTAGTCTCCCTTTCCTTCACTTTCAATGGCCTTCTTCGAGTTCGTCATGGCCATATTCTCGATTTCCACCGTACTCTCTCTCATGGGAAAGAGTAAGGGTGCCACTAATGAAGTTGGGCCTAGTCACCCCTCACTTTCAAGAAAGCCGAGCGGTAGCGCCGCTAGTTCAAGTGTCGCCGCTAGTCCAGGTGCCGCTCGAGAGTTTTATACGAAGCGGGATCTAGATCCTCAGGCTCCCGTTAGTAGGACTCTGCTAGCAGAGTTATCTCATGGAAGATTCGAGGGCCGTAGGGTCCTTTTTGAGGCCCAGGTGGATGGATAGCTGTTTGGAGAGTATCTCCTGTTCGAACGCCTGGAAGAAGCCAGATGGGATCCGTTATTCGATGGCGAGTCTCGCGCAAATAAGGGCACTGTCCAAGCTTTCTACACCCACATTCGTGAGCCTACGTTGGAGCCCCTACAGTTTAAGATCCCCTTTGGAAGAGATCGGGAGGCCACAATTATCGTTGGTTTGATAACTCACCTTATGAACATGCCTCTTGGTGAGGTACATGCAAGCGAGAGGAATCTGAATAGTGCTCGTGAAAGGGATCACCGCACGTGGTTCCTTTGTGGTCAACTTGTTCAGTGACAGCCAAACAAGAGTCTCTTGGCGTCTCATATGACAGACGACTTCCACCTGCTCCATCACATTTTCACATTTAATGTCTACCCCAGGTGGAGTAATCGCAGTGAGTGTACGCAACTGATGGTAGACTTCCTATATCAAGTGGGGCAAGGAACGAAGTTGTGCATGCCCACCTTTGTTTTGCAATAAATAATTCAAGCCGCATGCTCCAAAAGGAGCACTGATTCACTCCCCATAGGCTGACTCATATGCAAGATTGCACGTGAGTTTGGCTATAGACTTGGGGCAGAGTTACCGGTGTCGGTTCATTATATCAATGAAACTACCCTCAATCGGATGGAGATCGGGCCACGACAACGTCAGGCTTGACTTGAGCAAGAAGAAGATGATGAGATAGATAGCAAAGAGGAAGAAGAGAGTGAAGAAGAAACCGGGGCCGAGATCTAAGAGGAGGAGGAACAAGAAGAGGAAGAGGAGGCCCAGAGCACAGATGAGAGCTCTCCTCCTGTGGCACGAGAGCCGAATGTTGACCAAGCCGCTAGGGATGCTCGTATAGCCCGGCTTGAGGAGGGTCGGGCTGTCCTGCGACAGGACATTATGGATTTGCGGGGCCTTATGAAGCGCAAGTTTAAGAAAGTGACTGGCGCCTTGAAGACGATTCTGTATTGTCTGTAGGATAAGGGTGCCCCTCCTCCACCGCCAGACTCGGGTGAGTGATCATATCGTAGATGTTTGTTGGTCATATTTAGGCTGTTTTATGTTTTCTGTGTGTGAGCCTTAGAAGGCTTAGTAGTTGATTTATGTTGCAGTTGTAGGTTTGGCTAGCTTAGTTTCCCATGTGTTTCTTGTCATGATGCATGTAAAGATATATCTCTTGTATTGTGACAAAATTTTAATTAAATGAAATGCATGAAGTTTCATTGGCTTGATATGTGAATGATTATTGTGGTGTATATGTGCTTCTGCTGAAACTGACAGGGTTGCACCCTATTTTGAATATAGGGAATGCCACCTAAGGTTACACGGAGCACGACACGTCTTACACTGGGTGAGCCGATGGATTAGACCCCTCCCCAGAGTGGTGATCGTATGGACCCTAGTGTGGGCCTGATTCGTGAGACTCTACCTGAGCCTAAGCCTTCTACAGGTCCTGCAGTCGGTCTGTCACCTTTCACCCCACTGGTTCTCGAACAGCACCGTGCGTCTTCCTTGACGCAGTACTTGCCTCGGCCTGCTCCACCTGATAAGTTTGAGTAGTTGATGACTATGATGCACCAGCAGCATCAACAGTTTTTGACTACTATCGCAGGGGCCTTAACCCAGGGTGGGAGTGCGACTCCACCTGCGCCATCTATGCATCCAGCTGAGGATGCTGGGACTTTGGCTCAGGCTGAGGGTATGGCTCATCCTGCACCTTCTGCCTACCCTACGGGGAATACTGCTGATACCAAAGGCCTACTTGAGTGATTCCAGCGCTTGCGACCTCCTACTTTTATGGGTTCTCACAGACCAGAGGAGGCCGAGTACTGGCTCGACCACATCTCGAAGATGCTGAGGATGCTGCACTGCTCGGAGTCGAAGCAGGTTGAGTTGGCCACTTTCATGTTTGAGAAGGAGGCCAGCTTATGGTGGGATAGCATACTGTTGACTATTGCAGTTGGTTACATATGGACTTGGTTAGCGTTTGAGTTTCGCTTACATAAGAAATACTATCCTCAGACCTAACGACACGAGAGGGAGAACGAGTTTTTACACCTCAGGTAGGGAGGCATGAGAGTTACTGAGTACGAGCATCGATTTACTGAGTTGGGTAAATACGTCCCAACTATCCTTGCTGACGAGCAGATGCAGATGCGACGTTTCTCAGAGGGCTTGTGTAACATCCCGAAAATCGGGGGGTCGAGTAAAAACTCCACTCCCGAGTTTCAAAATGTAATTTATGCAACATAGATATGTATGATTGAATGTTGTCTGTGATAATGTATTAAACATGAGTGAGATTAAGCCAGAACAGCATATCATACTCCAGAGACAGTTAAATTAGCAAGCGGAAGACTGTGATAGTATGTATAACATATATAAAATGTTGTATGTCTCCAGAGTGTGAACATGTTACCAGGTTATATACATACATGTATGCTCCAAAAGTAAACCAAAAGGATATACATGAGTGCTCTCAAAATATAAAATGACAAGTGTCAAGGTATCTAATCAACCTCCCTATAATCCCGTCAATCAGATCATGCATAAAGGAGAGATCCTCCTCATCATCATCAAGTCCAGCACCGCCTCGCAGGCCGCGCCATCATCTGCAATCACAATAGGGACTGGTGGGTGTCCGGAAACACCATCCCGTAACGTGGGAGTGAGTGATCAACTCAGTGGGATAAGAGAGCAGAGATTAGCATGTTATCAAATCAATCATGCGATAATAGTAAAGCAGTAAATCAAACAATCCTAATACTGTTGTTAATGCAATATGACATGACGTGATGTATGCCCTCACCGACGATCTCCCTCATACGGCAACATCTTACGACCGCGGCATGCCACACTCCCTAGAGTGCTCCACATCTTCCAGGCACATGCAATGTTATGGTGATATGATTTCCAAGTTGTTATTAGTCCATTCAAACAGTAGGATTGGGAAACTAAGGTACCTCCCTTATATCAATCCCAACACAGATCCTGTCTAGGGTCGTCACTCCTAGTAATCTCATACGATGTATATTTTGTAGGTCGCTGCAAGGGCTGTCAGGGCTGTTGCACGCACTCGTTGCACTGCTCCCCCATCACCTAATCAATACAGGCCTACTGTAATCTACTGCTACTGAAGGGTCGTCGCCTCCCGTAGACTCATAATACGCTTGTGGTCACTACAAAGGGCTCGTCGCCTGATCAGTGTAGGCCGACAGCTACAATATAGTGTCCCATACCACCATAATCTGCTCACGAGTCTAGGTGCTCACTGGTCACTACGGGGAGGTTTGTGGCCCCAGAGTAGGCCGACAGCTCGACCACGGTGTCCCATACCACCATGCCCGGCTCATGAGTCTTCGTGGATCAAGGTACCATGGTTAACAGGGTTTACAATGGTAAGTTTAGTACCCTAGGTTCAAGCAGTTATGACTCATGCAGGGTGAACATACAACGGCCAGTCGGGTTACTTGACGGGCTCGACTACCACGATCGCATCGCAAGTCGAACGACATGAAGTGCGTAAAACACTTCGCGTGGCCTAACCACTGCCGTCAACTCCAAACACGACTCGCGTTCATCTACGCGTCCTTCGTGGCCAAGATAAGCTAACCACGAATTCGCTCGGTTGGCGACTGCCTGGACTACGTATAGTCCCAAACACATATGAATCCATGTCAGCGATCATGTGAGAGTATTGGAAATGAAACACAACCATGTGAGCATGTTAACACATGTTATATCGTACAACTTAAGTAAATCATCTAACACATGCCTTTCGTACATATAATGAACTTATGTATATCTCCAACATATAGGAAATCATTTCCATCAGCATAGTAATTGAGAATTCAATCTCAAACTAAATCAAAATGAAATCATCAAGCACATGTTATAACATACAGCTTAAGCGAATTGTCAAGCACATGCATTTCATTCATATTATGAAATCATGCATATGGCAAACATGTAGGAAACCATTTACACCAGCATATTAATTGAGAAATCAACCTCAAACTAATTCATAACACCATTTAATTCAATACATACTAATACAAGCATTTATACAAACACATACACTACACACTTAAGTCTACATATAGTATGTCGACCCAAAGTGCGCAATTAGGCGAATCTCTTCGCCAAAATAATTATGCACGCATTCCTAATATCCTAATGCGACAAGAAGCCATGTCAATCACGTCAGCAAAATATGAATGAAAACAGTACTTCCTACAAATGACTAAAATGCCCTAAATCTCATATTCTTCGTTGGTTTACGAAACAGGAAACGGACAGCATGTTGTACATGTCAAACAGCGTTGCCGTCAAGAATCTACTATTAAACGACATTGAAAGCTTTGGAAACAGTCAATCAAAGCATCTAAAATCCGCACCTTTTTCCTTATAGGTGAAGTGATTCGAACGGAATGTATACGCTTCGTCTACGGCGATCAGACAACCTGATACACATGTACATCAGCTACTATTCTATTTGAATCGAAGAAATCCCCAAATCAGCAAGTGGTTAGGGTTTTCCTTACCTAGAAGTGCGTTGGAATCGCCGGGAAAGTGATTGGAGTGCGTCGCCTAAGCACGTGCAGCAGCAGCAGCAGGTGGCAGGAAAATCACTCCCACTCTCTCTCACAAACTCTCACCTTTTCTCTCTCCCAATCTAGGGCTTTTTGCAATTTCGGATGGGAGAGAGGAGTGAGGGTTTCAACCCCTTTTATAAGCTTAAAAACGTCGAAAACAGGCTCCGGAACGAAGTTTACTTAATACGTATCCAATTCGGGGCTGTTTCGGTTCAAAAGATATTTTTTGGTGGTCCCCTGGTCGAATGCGATCGGACTTAAGCTCATGCGTACCAGATCTAGCACGTATTAAGTTTTCAGTCTGGCTGGGTCCGCAGATCGCACGTGGCAGACCAGTTTCAGTTCAGCGGTCACCGCACGTAGATCAGGGCTGAAAGTCTCATGATATAAAATAGAAATTTCTCCTGATCCAAGGGTGTAATCTGGATGAATTCTAACAGTCAGAATGCTCAATACTGACGCGTCAAGTCGTGTGCCAGATTTGAATTTGAAATTCCAACTATGTCCCTATTCGCACTCTCTTCGGTTCGGGCTCAATGAAATAGCCTGTGATTATCGGTTTGACTTGATTTTCGGAATGAGTGTCAAGTCCAGCAAGGCGGTTCTAACGGTCTAAGATAGGAGGTATCGGACTTTCGACGCGCGGTCTAGATCCAATACAAAGATTCAAAGTGGTCCAGAGAACAAACCTGATCAGAGTTTGGTCCGAGGTTATAGAGTATTATTGAGTCATTGGTTCTGCTCGATTTGGGTCTTGTAGAACGTATTTAAAGTGGTCAGGGACTAATTTCCCAGCTACTTTAGCGTCGCGCTAGCTAACTTACACTTATTTTTCAAAGGAATTAATCCTACGTGATTTCTTTGGCTATGGAATTGGGTTCTAAGCGATTTTTCAGGTGTTTTAATTGACCCATAGCCTAAGGATGTTTAATCCCAGGTTGGCCAAAATCCGGGGTGTTACAATCTACCCCCCTTAAAACACAATGTCGTCCCCGACATTGGCGAAAGGCAAGGAGTACCTAGAGAGACTTTAGTATTGACATTCTAAGGAAGGTTCAAGTCTTATTTAATGACCTAACCTTTACGTATAACCTAACTCAAAGGTTTCGATCTTGGGCCAGTGGGGAGGAGGCCAACCACGCTTCCGCTGCGCCACTTGGATCTAACGGTAACGTTGACTAACCTAACCGGATTGGACTCCATACGTTCTACCCCCCTTAAAACTTGGTTTTACTTAAGTTTAAGAATCTATGCGTCGCTCCGTACATTAGAACGAGGTGCAACTTAAGACCTATCCTTGACATAAATTGGGAAACAACTTCTCTACATGGTTTTCCTTGCTAATGATGCATTCTATGGCATTGGTACCTATGATCATAGAGATGAGCCTAATCTCTATTGTGGTTAAGTTCAGGGGTAGGTATGACTTGGTGGCAAGATGTCGAATTCTCTACTGGCTTTAAGTCCTCACCATTTTCAAAAGACACTGGGATCCCGTTCGGTTGTATGTGGTCGAGCCAACACGGTAGAAAAGTAGTATAGTGGGTCTGAGCCGGATACATAGACTTTCTGTCTAGTTAGGACAGAAGATTTATTGTATCAATTCTTAATCCGAGTCGATGCCGATCTTCTGCTTGATCAGAGCATTGGATTTATTGGTAACCACTAGGATTAGGAAGTCGATTCAAACCGCGAATACATCGCTTACATGTAGTTCCTTTATTCCGCGTTCCCGAATGCAATAAGCCCTTGGAGAAGGCAATTTTAAGGGGCGTGCTAGTACATTCTAAGTTCAATCTGAGGGAGTTATAAATGTTCCCTGAGAGTGAATGGTTCCTTCCTATGGGAAATAACAGAAGTCTATAAGTCATAAGGGGATCTATCGAAGGAATAAGGTTCTACTTCAACCAAATCTAACCTACAATTCCTCAGCATATACAGGCTTTACACTACTTAAGGTAACTAATAGGCTAGTCTGTAACTCAGCAGCTATAATTCAAAGCCTAAGAAAGCTATAATCCAAAGCCTAAGATTATACGGTAGAAGACTTTCCCATATAGTCAGATCCTTCAAATCTAGGAGTGCTATCTCTAAGTCCAAAACGCCAAGGGCCTATATGGCCAGTAGCATTAAGTTGTATTAAATGGAACCGCATTCCTAATCCCATGTTGGGATAGGGAGTGGCATGCTTGGTAGGAGGGTGGGGTGGGATAAAAATTCATTTGTAGACTGAATCTCGGGAGTTACTATACTCCCAATCTAGGGACAATACCTTACAGCGAAATGAAACGGCATGTATTCCATCTAACCAAATTTCATCACAATATATGGAATAAAGTTCCACATGGATTATGACAGAGATGCATTAGGCTATGCTAATAAGCCCAAACCACTGACGCAACACATTGTCTACCAGTGACATCACTAGACCCAATAACAACAAAACACAGAAATCCTTAAAACAAAAATCAAACAATCTACAGGGCAAAGGCATAGATGCCTAACTCTACCAATGGACTTTACCACAGTCCCGACTTACCTTCTTTATCCCTGTCGAGTCTAATACTGTCTGTTGCTCACTAGAGCTCTCTCGGCCATATATTTTCAGTATCCCTTAAGCAAAGAAAATGGAGAAATAGGATTGAGAGGGAGGATGGCGAAAAGAGAGAAAAAAAGCTAAAACAGCTTAACAATAGCCATGAAAAATGGGGAAAATGCAAGGAAATGGCTAACCAAACTAGAAAAGGGAGATCTAGGCGTTGTAGAGGGATGCCTCAAGCTTCCCTAGGATGTATTTTCAAGGAGAAATGAAAATGAAAAAGGGGAATGGAGCACCTCACGATTTCAGCTCGATTTGGGGGTTTTTAGAGCTCCAAGAGATGAAATCTTCAAGAGGGAGGGCTGCCAACTGAAATAGATTGATGGAGGGTGGTCGTTTTTGGCCAAGGATGGATCTAGGGTGGTTTGGAATCACGGATTTTTGGAGATAGTTGCTGGAAAACGAAAATGGGGCTAGGGAAGGGGACTTTTGTGAAGGAAGTACCCCGTTTAGGGGATTTTAAGGTGCGAACCATACATAGGGGAGGTGTACAGGGCGTATAAGGGCATCCGCCCGAAAATCAAACCAAGTGGGCCCCACCGGTCGGCGATGCATTGCCGAACCGACGATGGCATCGCCGGCCATCTTGCATGGTGGCCGGTGGGACCACATGAGTTTGGTCCCCCATTGTCCAGGGACCCCAAAAATGTGTGGCCCCCACCTTGGTTCATTGTATATTCACCTATAAAGGCCCAAACATATGTTCGGGGCTTTTCGGGGCCAATCTACAATTCCGAATACAAAACCCTATCATGCAGCATATGATTTTAGGGTAGGAGGAGCTAGTACATCCATCTAGACTCTTAGTTACTAAAGAAAGTGAATTTAGAATGGCCTTATGTCTATTTTTCATGAAATTTTACTATTCACTGTAAAATTTTGTGAAAGTAGGATTTTATGTTATTTTCACATTAGGATTGATGCCTAACATGAAATGGATAAGAAATAATTGAAGATTGGAGTGGTGAGAGGAAGAATTTTGAAGATTTTTGGTGAAACGGGGTTTTTAAGCCCTGACGATTGAATACAGGGGTCGTGGTTGTCCCACGGCCCAAAAATTCACATTAACAGGTTTAGAATCGTTCAAAGAATGTCCCAACCCACTTACTTATAACCTATGAGCTATTCGGGTTGCTTCACGCGACCCTAGTTGCGTTACGGACTCGATCACGCGATCGAAATGAATAGACTTCGCCTATTAGCGAATCTGGGATCCTAAAAGTGTTTCTAGACCCTTCTCGCACCCACCTAAGTCGAAAGAAGCGACAGCGTTTGTCGCGTGACCATAACCCAGGCCCGGTTTAATCCAAATCATGCTCTGATACCATCTGTAACATCCCGAAAATCGGGAGGTCGAGTAAAAACTCCACTCACGAGTTCCAAAATGTAATTTATGCAACATAGATATGTATGATTGAATGTTGTCTGTGATAATGTATTAAACATGAGTGAGATTAAGCCAGAACAGCATATCATACTCCAGAGACAGTTAAATTAGCAAGCGGAAGACTGTGATAGTATGTATAACATATATAAATGTTGTATGTCTCCAGAGTGTGAACATGTTACCAGGTTATATACATACATGTATGCTCCAAAAGTAAACCAAAAGGATATACATGAGTGCTCTCAAAATATAAAATGACAAGTGTCAAGGTATCTAATCAACCTCCCTATAATCCCGTCAATCAGATCATGCATAAAGGAGAGATCCTCCTCATCATCATCAAGTCCAGTACCGCCTCGCAGGCCGTGCCATCATCTGCAATCACAATAGGGACTGGTGGGTGTCCGGAAACACCATCCCGTAACGTGGGAGTGAGTGATCAACTCAGTGGGATAAGAGAGCAGAGATTAGCATGTTATCAAATCAATCATGCGATAATAGTAAAGCAGTAAATCAAACAATCCTAATACTGTTGTTAATGCAATATGACATGACGTGATGTATGCCCTCACCGACGATCTCCCTCATACGGCAACATCTTACGACCGCGGCATGCCACACTCCCTAGAGTGCTCCACATCTTCCAGGCACATGCAATGTTATGGTGATATGATTTCCAAGTTGTTATTAGTCCATTCAAACAGTAGGATTGGGAAACTAAGGTACCTCCCTTATATCAATCCCAACACAGATCCTGTCTAGGGTCGTCACTCCTAGTAATCTCATACGATGTATATTTTGTAGGTCGCTGCAAGGGCTGTCAGGGCTGTTGCACGCACTCGTTGCACTGCTCCCCCATCACCTTATCAATACAGGCCTACTGTAATCTACTGCTACTGAAGGGTCGTCGCCTCCCATAGACTCATAATACGCTTGTGGTCACTACAAAGGGCTCGTCGCCTGATCAGTGTAGGCCGACAGCTACAATATAGTGTCCCATACCACCATAATCTGCTCACGAGTCTAGGTGCTCACTGGTCACTACGGGGAGGTTTGTGGCCCCAGCGTAGGCCGACAGCTCGACCACGGTGTCCCATACCACCAAGCCCGGCTCATGAGTCTTCGTGGATCAAGGTACCATGGTTAACAGGGTTTACAATGGTAAGTTTATTACCCTAGGTTCAAGCAGTTATGACTCATGCAGGGTGAACATACAACGGCCAGTCGGGTTACTTGACGGGCTCGACTACCACGATCGCATCGCAAGTCGAACGACATGAAGTGCGTAAAACACTTCGCGTGGCCTAACCACTGCCGTCAACTCCAAACACGACTCGCGTTCATCGACGCGTCCTTCGTGGCCAAGATAAGCTAACCACGAATTCGCTCGGTTGGCGACTGCCTGGACTACGTATAGTCCCAAACACATATGAATCCATGTCAGCGATCATGTGAGAGTATTGGAAATGAAACACAACCATGTGAGCATGTTAACACATGTTATATCGTACAACTTAAGTAAATCATCTAACACATGCCTTTCGTACATATAATGAACTTATGTATATCTCCAACATATAGGAAATCATTTCCATCAGCATAGTAATTGAGAATTCAATCTCAAACTAAATCAAAATGAAATCATCAAGCACATGTTATAACATACAGCTTAAGCGAATTGTCAAGCACATGCATTTCATTCATATTATGAAATCATGCATATGGCAAACATGTAGGAAACCATTTACACCAGCATATTAATTGAGAAATCAACCTCAAACTAATTCATAACACCATTTAATTCAATACATACTAATACAAGCATTTATACAAACACATACACTACACACTTAAGTCTACATATAGTATGTCGACCCAAAGTGCGCAATTAGGCGAATCTCTTCGCCAAAATAATTATGCACGCATTCCTAATATCCTAATGCGACAAGAAGCCATGTCAATCACGTCAGCAAAATATGAATGAAAACAGTACTTCCTACAAATGACTAAAATGCCCTAAATCTCATATTCTTCGTTGGTTTACGAAACAGGAAACGGACAGCATGTTGTACATGTCAAACAGCGTTGCCGTCAAGAATCTACTATTAAACGACATTGAAAGCTTTGGAAACAGTCAATCAAAGCATCTAAAATCCGCACCTTTTTCCTTATAGGTGAAGTGATTCGAACGGAATGTATACGCTTCGTCTACGGCGATCAGACAACCTGATACACATGTACATCAGCTACTATTCTATTTGAATCGAAGAAATCCCCAAATCAGCAAGTGGTTAGGGTTTTCCTTACCTAGAAGTGCGTTGGAATCGCCGGGAAAGTGATTGGAGTGCGTCGCCTAAGCACGTGCAGCAGCAGCAGCAGGTGGCAGGAAAATCACTCCCACTCTCTCTCACAAACTCTCACCTTTTCTCTCTCCCAATCTAGGGCTTTTTGCAATTTCGGATGGGAGAGAGGAGTGAGGGTTTCAACCCCTTTTATAAGCTTAAAAACGTCGAAAACAGGCTCCGGAACGAAGTTTACTTAATACGTATCCAATTCGGGGCTGTTTCGGTTCAAAAGATATTTTTTGGTGGTCCCCTGGTCGAATGCGATCGGACTTAAGCTCATGCGTACCAGATCTAGCACGTATTAAGTTTTCAGTCTGGCTGGGTCCGCAGATCGCACGTGGCAGACCAGTTTCAGTTCAGCGGTCACCGCATGTAGATCAGGGCTGAAAGTCTCATGATATAAAATAGAAATTTCTCCTGATCCAAGGGTGTAATCTGGATGAATTCTGATAGTCAGAACGCTCAATACTGACGCGTCAAGTCGTGTGCCAGATTTGAATTTAAAATTCCAACTATGTCCCTATTCGCATTCTCTTCGGTCCGGGCTCAATGAAATAGCTTGTGATTATCGGTTTGACTTGATTTTCGGAATGAGTGTCAAGTCCAGCAAGGCGGTTCTAACGGTCTAATCGGACTTTCGACGTGCGGTCTAGATTCAATACAAAGATTCAAAGTGGTCCAGAGAACAAACCTGCTCAGAGTTTGGTCCGAGGTTATAGAGTATTATAGAGTCATTGGTTCTGCTCGATTTGGGTCTTGTTGAATGTATTTAAAGTGGTCAGGGACTATTTCCCAGCTACTTTAGCATCGCGCTAGCTAACTTACACTTATTTTTCAAAGGAATTAATCCTACGTGATTTCTTTGGCTATGAAATTGGGTTCTAAGAGATTTTCCAGGTGTTTTAATTGACCCATAGCCTAAGGACGTTTAATCCCAGGTTGGCCAAAATTCGGGGTGTTACAGCTTGTGACCTGACATACGGTTGAAGATGTGTTGTCTTAGCATGCCATCTTATGTCGAGCTAGTGCACGTGTCCATGTGAGCAGAACAGGACGGAGATCGACTGAGATGTTCGTGTGGCCCTATGGTTGTTAGGCCATGACCAGATATCCAGAGCAGGTCATTCCTTGGCAAGAGGCTTCGCATTGACTCTCCTCTCAGGATCGCAGCGCCAGTACTTCCGATGAGGCATCCAGGTGTGACTTGTAGTTACTGCGAGAAACTAGGTCACCCTGCAGAGAGCTGCTTTGCTCGGATGAGAGATAATGGATTTTCACCACCAAGAAGATTGACCGTCCTCACCCACAGGCTCTATCCGCTCCACCGTTACGGTCAGCTCCTGTGCATCCTTCCTTCAGACCTCCTATACCTCGGCTCCGGCCGCCTCAACAGCCTATGACACCGCGACCGAATTGACCACAGCAGGCTCTGGTGCATGCATTGACGACGGAGGCATTCGTGACAGAGACCCCACCACCCTTGCCCTTTGAGGTCACAACCCACATTGGAGGTACTCCTATATTTCTGTTGGTGGATACGTGATCCACTATCTCAGTGATATCTTATTTAGTAGTCAAGCGCCTTGGGCTACAGACTACTCAGATGGTTGGGGTGCGAGTTATTTCAGCACACGGGACCTTTTCTGATGCCACTATGATGTGTGAGGGTTGTTTACTAGATATAGGGAATAGGACGATGGCCATTGACCTTATCGTCGACTCCTCTCTCTATCATTTCAACGTCATTCTGGGCATGGATTAGCTTACTGCAGGGAGGGCTAAGATTGACTGCGAGACCCATTTAGTGACAGTTTACGAGCAGGAGGGCACATCCTTTACATTTTTGGTGTAGGTCAGTCACCCCTCTCGAGTACTTTGTTATGCTTCCTTATTAAGGAATGTTGACGTCCTGACACTTGAGAGCATGCTAATAACCAGTGATTATGAGGATGTGTTTAGAAAGATACCTGAGTTGCCTCCTCATTGGGAGATCGATTTTATTATCGACCTAGTACCCGGTTCGACGCCCATCTCACTACCGACGTATCGCATGGCCCCGTGTGAGATGGAGGAGTTGAGGAAACAAATCGATGATTTGTTAGAGGCTGGCTTCATACGGCCGAGTGTCTCCTTGGGGAGCACTAGTGTTATTTGTGACAAAGAAGGATGGCTCACTGCGATTATGTATTGATTATCGCAGGCTGAATCAAATTACGGTGAAGAACAAGTATCCTTTGCTCAGGATAGATGACCTGTTTGATCAACTGAGAAGAGCGCAGTACTTCTCGAAGATCGATCTACAGTCAAGGTATCACCAGCTGCACGTCAGGGATGAGGACGTGCAGAAGATGACTTTCAGAATAAGCTTTGGCCATTATGAGTTCCTCGTGATGTCGTTCGGTCTTACGAACACACCAGTCGTGTTCATGGACCTGATAAATCAGGTATTTCGACCGTTCCTCTATCGATTCGTCATTATATTTATAGACAACATTTTGATATACTTCAGGAGTCGAGAGGAGCATGAGGAGCACTTTCGATCGGTCCTAGATACTCTGAGACAACATCAGTTGTTTGCACAGTACAAGAAGTGTGACTTCTGGAAAGAGGAAGTCAAGTTCTTGGGACATGTAGTGTCTAAGGACGGGATTGCAGTTGACCTTACTAAGGTAGCTGCAGTACAGGACTGGGAGCAGCCCGGTTCAGTTACTGAGGTGAGGAGTTTCCTTAGTCTTGCAAGGTACTATCGATGAATCATCTGAGACTTATCGAAGATAGCCAGACCCTTGACTTAGTTGGCACGGAAGGATCTGAAGTTCACCTGGAATGAGAAGGCAGAGGCAGCTTTTCAGGAGCTGAAGGACAGGCTGACGTCCGCCCCTGTGCTAGTATTGCCAGAGCAAGGGGTTAAATATATGATATACACCGACACTTCTAGCGTTGGTCTGGGTTGTGTCCTTATGCAGAAGGATAGGGTGATTTCATATGCCTCGAGACAGTTGAGGAAGCACGAGGAGAATTACCCTTCACACGACCTAGAGTTGCAGCTGTCATTTTCGCATTGAAGCTCTGGAGACATTACCTCTACGGAGAGGAGTTCAAGCTCTTTTGCGACCATAAGAGCCTTAGATACATATTCACTCAGCGGGACCTGAATATGAGGCAGCGACAATGGATGGAGACCTTGAAGGACTTTAAGTTTGAGGTTTCCTACCATCTTGGCAAGGCTAACCTGGTGGCTGACGCCTTGAGCCGCAAGAAGGCGATAGAGTTTGCGGCTCCACTGATGGTAGCTGAGTGGGACATGGTTGAGTTTTTACGAGACTTTGAGCAGAAACTCAATGTGTAGGAGTCATTCGAGTTTATCACACATGTTCAGGTGTGACCTCTTATCGATGACAGGGTCATCGTGGCGCAGAGGGACGATGAGTGAGAGCAGGCCAGTGATGATGCAGATGCCGAGTGGCGAGTTGGAATGGATGGGGGCTTACGTTATCGTGGCCGCTTATGCGTCCCAGATGTCCCCGACTTGAGCGAGAGATTCTCGAGGCTGCGTACAGTTCTAGGCTCGCAATGCATTCGGGCAGTACAAAGATGTATCGTGACATGAAGAGGACGTATTGGTGGGATGGCATGAAGACCTACATCACAGACTTTGTGTCCCGTTGTCTCACTTACCAGTAGGTGAAGGCAGAGCATTGCCGACCCCCTGGTCTCCTTCAGCCTATGCCTATAGCTGAGTGGAAGTGAGACTTTATTTCTATGGATTTCATTTCGGGACTGTCGAAGACGAGAAAGGGACATGATTCTATCTAGGTGATCGTGGACTGCTTGACGAAGTTGGCGCACTTTCTTCTGATTAGAGTTACAAACTCTGTAGACGATTTAGCCAGACTTTACATCAGGGAGATTGTTTGCCTGCATGGAGTTCCCTTAGAGATCGTGTCGGATAGAGACATGTGGTTTACTTCTATTTTCTAGACTCGCGTCCAGGAAGCGATGGGTGTGAAGTTGAAGTTCAGTACTACATTCCACCCACAGACCTATGGGCAGACAGAGTGGGTGAACTAGATTTTGGAGGACATGCTACGGGCTTGGGTGTTGGACTTCAAAGATAGTTGGGATGATTGTCTTCTATATGCGGAGTTCGCGTACAACAATAGTTTTCAGGCCAGTATCAGTATGGTACCTTATGAGGCCTTGTATGGGCGTCCATGTCGAGCACCGCATTGCTGGGCAGAGGTTGGTGGGTGCAGTTTGATTGTCCTAGAGTTAGTACAGGAAACCTTAGAGAAGATTGACATCATCAGGCGTCGACTTCTTACAGCACAGAGCAGGAAGAGGAGTTATGACGATACGAGGCGACGACCGCTAGAGTTCGCGGTTGGAGATCACGTATTTTTGAGAGTTTTCCCTATGAAAGGAGTTCTTCGGTTCGGAAAGAAGGGGAAGCTCACACCACGATTCATTGGCCCATTCCAGATACTCGATCGTGTGGTTGCAGTGGCATATCATCTAGCTTTGCCTACACCTCTCACGAGCGTACACAACGTATTTCATATTTTTATACTAAATAAATACGTTCCTGATCCTTCCCATATCATTAGATGGGAGCAGGTGCAGTTAGGTGAGGATGTTGCATATATACTGCGACCGACGCGTATATTAGACAGGAAGGAGCAGGTATTGCGTAGCAAGGTCATCCCCCTTGTGAAGGTATTGTGGATGCATCACACTGAAGAAGAGGCTACTTAGGAGACAAACTGAAATCAGAAAGAACTACCCACAGCTTCTCGAGGAGTACAAAAAGGTACAAATTTTAAGAACAAAATTTATTGTTAAGGGGGGTATATTGTAACGTCTCGAAAAAATCCGTACAGAGACCCGAGTCCCACCTCAGGCAGAAATCACTTAGGATTAATTCCTTTAGAAATTAAGCATAAGTTAACTAGCGCTAAGCTAGATTAGCTGTGAAATTAGAACTGGTTGTTTTAAATACGTTCTACAAGACCCAAAACTTGTGAAATCATTAGCGCTATAACATCTTGAAACCTAGGATCAAACTCTAAACCCGTTTGTTCTCAGGAACCCTTTGAAACTTTGTAATGGACTTGGACCGCACGTCATGAGTCCGGTAGAGATAAACTTAGACCAATATGACCACGGAGTTGGACTTGACTACCACCCCGGAAATCAAGTTCAAATGATGTCCTGGGACTATTTCATTGAGCCCGGAGCAAGGGGTGTGAGAAAGCATAGATTTCTTTATAAATTAATTATAATTTAAGTAATCTGGCACATGTCACTTGCGGGCTAATTATAAGCATTCAGACCATTAGAATCTGACCCAAATACACCCTCGGATCAAGGAACATTTTTCACTCATGTCAGTGTACTTGGAATCCCCGATCGAGTCTCAGTGACCGCTGAACTAAAACTAGTCCGCCATGTGCAATTTGGAAACCCGATCGAACTGAAAACTTAACTTGATTAGGATCCAGCATCCATAAGATTAAGTCTGACCGCATTCAGTCAGAGGACCTCTAGAAATGTTCTTTTGGATCGAAAAAGACCCTATTTGGTTATAACCTAAGTTTACCTTGGTCCTAAGTCTGAATTGGTTAGTTTTTAGCCTATATAAGGGTCTTAAACCCTCTCTCATTCCTCACATACGAATTTGAGAGAAACCCTAGGAGAGAGAAGAGAGAAAATAGAGAGACTGTGTGAGAGTTGTGAGAGAAAGTTCCTGTCACTCTATCCTGCTACTATACGTACTTAACCATCGCGATGTAATCACTCTTCCGGTGATTCTGACTTCATTCTAGGTAAGAAAACCCAAACCTTAACCTGTTTTAGGGTTTATATCAATACAAGTAGCGAAGTAGCTGACTTACCTTGTGTAATAGGTTGTGATATCGACGTTGGCAAAGGCGTTGAGTTCCTATTCGATTCATTAAGCTTCTACGGCGTAAGGCGTGGATTTTAGATGCCTAGGTTAGCTATTTTCAAAGCTTTCAATGTCGTTTAATTGTAAATTATTGATAAGGATGTTGTTTCATATGTAGAACATGTTGACCGATTTCTATTTCGAATACCGTCGAAGAATATGAGATTTATGGTATTTTAGGTATTGTAGAAAATACCGTATATATACGAATTTTGCTGATATGATTTCCATGAGTATTTTCCGTGTATCTATGCTAGTTATGCATGCATGATCTGTTTGGTGAAGGGATTCGCCCTAATACACATTTTGGCCAACATAGGTTATGTAGGCTAATGTGTGTAGATTAAGTGTTTGTGTAAATGTTTGTATAAG
The DNA here is from genome assembly GCA_037074715.1 of Magnolia kwangsiensis. NCBI lineage: Eukaryota > Viridiplantae > Streptophyta > Magnoliopsida > Magnoliales > Magnoliaceae > Magnolia > Magnolia kwangsiensis. Next base: position 81,996,393 of record CM073578.1, read on the forward strand.
TATTGAGTAAATGATGTTGTAGATCAGTGTTGAGATAAGATTCTCAACTATTTGATGATGTATATGGTTTCCTCCATGTTATTATATTCGAATTGATTACCTTATATATATGAAATACTTGTGTATGGTTAATTGTTTATGTTGGACCTTATAATATGCTGATAACATGCTTGAATTACTTGTTATTTAAATTCTGTCTATCTCATATGCATACTGATTCAGATTTCAAGTGCTTGGGGCTATATTATAGTCCAGGTAGCTGGTAACATATTTGAATTCGTGGTTGAATTCTATTCACCACGAAGGACGCGTCGACGAGCCCGAGTCATGCTTTGGTTGAGGGCAGTGGTTGGGCCACACGAGGTGTTTATGCACTTCATGTCGTTCATCTTGAGGTGCTCTCGTACTAGTCGAACTCGTCAAGTAACCCGACTGACCATTGTATGTTCACATTGTATTGGTCATAACTGCTTAAACCTATGGTACTGAACTTACCAGTAATAACCCTGATAACCGTGGTACCTTGATCCACTAAGACTCATGAACCAAACATGGTGGTATGAGACACTGTGGTCAAGCTGTCCGCCTACGCTGGGGCGACAAGCCTCCCCTTAGTGACCAGTGAGCACCTCAGACTCGTGAGCCGATTATGGTGGTATGGGACACTATATTCGAGCTGTCGGCCTACTCAGATTGGTGACGAGCCCTTTGTAGTGACCTCGAGCGTATTCTGAGTCTACGTAGAGGCGACGACCCTTCCGTAGCAATAAGAGTACAAACTAGGCCTGTATTAATTTGGTGATGGGGGAGTGGTGCAACGAGTGCATGCAACAGCCCTGACAGCCCTTGCAGTGACCTAGAACCATATCATCGTATGAGACTACTAGGAGTCACGACCCTAGAAAGGATCTTTGTTGGGAATGATATAAGGAAAGTACCTTAGTTTCCCAATCCTGCTGTATGAAAGGACTAATAACAACTCGGTAATCTTATTCATATCGTACTGCATGTGCCTGGAAGATGTGAAGCACTGAGGGATGAAAGCATGCCATGAACGTAAGATGGTCTCATATGAGGGAGTACGTAAGTGAGGCACGCATCATTATTGCATCTCATCCTTGCATTAATTACAGTATTTAGAAATGTTTGATTGCTTGCTTTACCACTATTACGTGATTGATTTGATAACATGTTAATCTTTGCTCTATGATTTCACTGAGTTGATCACTCACTCCCACGTTAAGGGATGGTGTTTGCAACACCTAACAGACTCTGTCTTAGATGTAGATAGCGAGGAGATTCAGGAGTTGGAGCCGGACTACTACGAGGACCAGGACGAGTTCTCGTACATGCAGTTCTCTGACGGCTTCGCATAGGTGGCCTAGATCGGTGGGATTTTGATAGTTGGACTATCCTTTGACATTTGATTTTAGTTTGATATATGTATATGTGACTCATAGATATATTCATACTTTGGAGACAGATCGAGATTATTTTATTTTGTATACAATGATATACATCTTTCAGTCTTCCGCTTGCGTTTTATCGATAGATCTGGAGTATGAATTACTGTTTTGGTATAATCTCACTCATGTTAATGCACTAACTCAGACAACATTTAATCATAAGCATATTTGTTGCATAAGTGATGTTTTGGAACTTGGGAGTTGGGTTTCTACTCGACCCCCGATTTTCATGGCGTTACAGACTTTCAACCCAAGAGACACATCATCCCCTACTATTTTCATACTTCCGGTGTCCCATTCATTTTCAAAGATAACCCAAGTCATCATCATAGGTGTACATTTTGTCGTCAAGATCCAACTTATGTTATACGGTACGATTATGGTATTTCAATCATCATGTATGCCATGATTATGTATGAATTCAAGCAATTATGAAAAGGCGAAATGTGCATGTGGTATGCATATAATGCCATGAGTTTATGGTCTGATTAACCTTTAAGACAAAAATGACATACAATCATCATTGCCACTACAACTATATTAATCCATGGTCATGTGACTAAACTGAAGAGGGCATATCTTACATACGGACAAATGTATTGAAGTACACTTGCACATACGATCATTCCATGGTGCATGAATATGATTAATATCAACATGGTTAAGTGGATGAATTTAGTATGCTAGGGAGTAGAATAACATTAATCAAGATATTAAATCACATGCTTCTATTAATCATAATCCCTAACATCACTAATATCATCCATAACAATCATAATCATGAGCATTAATTGTATTCAGAATTACACCATATCCTTCGCAAGATAGGTATTCCATTAGCGGCTTGGCTCGATATGATTTTCTTCTATTGAAACCACATGGTTATACTATAACTAGGCCTTATGGTTAATTAGTAGTGGTGACGCAAAGTACATGCACCAAGTGGTCATGAGATGGAAGGCATATAGTAAATGAGCCACAAGATGGATGGTGTTGGTGAAACTCATATAATGTAGAGAGTTTTACCTTCAAGTGAGCTATTAGTAGGTTGGATTTGTAAATAATTATCATAGTAGTTTTACAGTGGTTTGGAAGGCATAGGTAAACCTCATAAGATACAAGGATCTCTAAGTTGAATGACTTGGTATATAATATACACATAAGGGTTAGTCACGGTTGGATGACGTGGGTTTGTCTCATACAATGTAGTGGGTCCTACTTCCAAGTGGTACTGCAAGCAGATGGGTCCACAGACAAACATTACAGTGGGTCACAACAAGTAGATAGTATAGATAAATCACACTCATTAAGGTAGTACAAGAAAGAACAGTTCATATGAACAAAGCACATGTCAGCGGGCTCCATGATCAAACTATTTGGTTAGCAAAATAATTGAAGAGTGCGAATAAAATACGTACATTGAGTGGGTTTACAATTGTTCGAAAGTTATAAGTTCAATTAACACTATTTCATATCATCTGACTTATTTAGGAATTGGATCTATTTCATTTTGAAATTGTGTTCTAGAATTAGTTAGCCTGATGGATGAATGGTGAAATATGCAATACTTACATCAAGGTAGGGTCTATAATCGATCTACCACACGTCCTAAGTTCACATACCCAAGAGATTACACCATCAGCATAGTACATAAGTCTAAGTAATCATACAATTCTCACATGCCCACATGGTCTTATGGGTACTCCATTATCAGAAGTCTGTATGGTTGAGTGGCCACACAAATGTCACTCTACTTGCCATTAATAAATGATTTAAGGTCACATGGTAATTTATCATAACTCATATATATCTAAGGGCAACCACTTTATTAAGCTCCCACATGGTCAAGTTGCCGATGCCATAATTTCACTTGGCTAAGTGGACATATAATTAGTATCCTGGTCTAGTGACCGCATCTCAAAGCATCTAAGGCATAATTACAAGCATTTCCACTATTCCCGGTTACACTAACTCTTAAACTGTAACTGTTCAATACTTCATATGGAGAATAACTCAAATTCGATGTCACATGATTAAGAGGCTAAGAACTAGCTTCCATCACATCAGATATAGTTTAGTGGTCCCCACATCTGCCTCACCTATGAGCATAATATAAGGGTTGTATTTATATCACATGACATCGAATTGAGGCCACTCCATTATCAAGTTGTATAATCCAACCCATATCATAATTCTCATGACCAAGAAAATCTGCACATACAACCCGATTGTTCATGGTTTGGGTGACTATGGCTATACCCATAAGCACATGGTCATATCATTGGGTGGTCACCAATGCCACCTAACTTCATGTAGTTGGTTGGCCTTGTGTGAATTTCGCAATCACACGGTTAAATGACCACATATATTCCACAATTGCATTTGATTAAGTGGTCATACATACGTTACATACCCACACGATTAAGGAGCCAAACACGTATATCACATCTCCACACCACTAAAGTTTACATATTTATTATAATTAAACATGTTTAAGGGTTTAAAAACAAGTCACATGATCCTATTACTTGGGGCCACACTCTAACCAAAGTACGAAGTGATCAAGGGCTATCCACAGTCAGCCCATTTAAGAGATTAATCATCATTCAAAAATTACAATACCAGTTCGTCATACATTCAACACATGGAGATTACAAACTCTTGTCGAAGAGGCCCAATGGTTGGCCCAAACAAGGCTACCATTGATGGGTCCACATGGCATTCACTCAAAATGTGCCTTAACATTCTTGGGTCCACACACCAATGAAATTTACAATGGGTTCTATGTGATGGAGCTCATAGGGCTTTCCCATGAGGTTAAGTTGTGTGTAACCCACTTAAGATTTAGGTCTACTTTGATTTTAGTACAAATCCTAAAATGATATGAGGAAATGGATGGTCCGCATGGATTAAATAGATACACCATGGTAGTCTTAGGTTGGATTCAATAGTTAGGTACTTATTCTCACAGCCTTGTACTATGTGTCCATTTCAGGTTGGATTAATTGATCTTTGAGACAATGCCCTAAAGGGGACCCGGTACATGGGCTAGATGGGTTGAATATCTAATACATCATCAGGATGACACATAACAAATTTTTAGTGATGCGAGTTCAATTTACATTATTTCATAATGTACGGCTATCTAATCATTGGATGGGCCTGATTCATGGTAACATACTGTTAAAAGGGTAGATAAAATAGATAAATAATGAGGATCTTAAATATATATCATGCCATAGCCATGGTGGCTTAAGTGGTATAATACTTACATCAAAGTGGGCCATACCACACACAAGTTGAGATGGTTACCCTCTATTAAATATTTATAATCATTTGTTGGGTGATGAGGGTTGAATATTGCATATCAGACCCCGATAATTGTCTAATTTTACGTACATGATAATGCTTAATGGAATATTTTAATCATGTTTTTGTTGTAGTGTGTAATTAGGAGTGTGGACGGAAAAAGGATATCAAAAGTGTGGATTTGATGCTCTAAAGTCATCAAAGCAAGGGATGGACTCCAGAGAACCAAGATTGACAGATTTACACGCCAGGGATCCGAGGAAATCAAGTTGTTCATGTTAAAGAGGCCCGAAAGTGGTTCATAATGCAAGATCACATGGTTTCTGCAATCCATTCGGCTTGAAACTTCATATATGGGATGAGGGCCATAAATAAATGATAAATATTAAATTTCAGCCCTCGGATCACTATGAAAGTTCCCCAACTGACAGATCAACCCATAAACCGTTGATTTTGGGCGCATCTGATATCTGGAATGGCTTCAACTTTGGTCTCGACGGCTTAAATGGGGAGACAAAATAGATGGTCGGAATAGATTTCTCATTTACATCATAGTGGACCCCACCCGAACGGTGTGTACACCATGCATGTATTTCTGCGCGTGCACTGGACCTGCCAAGTCACTCAAAGTTGGTTTGACCGACGTCTTTTGTAAAACAGAAGTTTTTGTGGTTTTTTTTAAACAGCGTCCGTGAAACGGAGGCTCTGTTCGCAGTTGTGGGTCTCACCCATTGTCAAAACGGGTGATCCAAACCATCCATTCGTTCCCTAGGGCAGCCATAATTCATGCCTAGGTGGAGAAATTTCAAAAGACAACGAATATTGGTTTTTAACCATTCAAACACAGGTTGGATGGTAGAATAGAAAATCATTTGGGCCACATTAACAAACCATAAAAACTGTGCATTCTTAATCGAAATCTTGTCCTGAATCTAGTGGACGGCTTAAATCTTGCACCTGACACCAAGAATGAGCCTCACCAACGTCACAGCGGAAGAGATCCACATCCCTGTTTTGCGTCTGGACGCAGCTCGACTTTTGCGAGCTGTGGTGTGGTCTCGGTGATGATCGGATGGCGGATCTGATCCGTTCATCATGTAGTACACTCAAAAATGTCCCAACGGACGTTGATATTTTGGATGAAATGCAAGGAAGAGTGGAGTTGAGAGGCTCCGATTTTCACTCCGTAACGGTTATACACGCACCGACCTGTTACTATGCGTAAAGAGTTCCACCGACTCCATCTTTTCCAACAACTCCAGCTGTAACGACTAGAAAAATTTTGTACCAAGAGCTGAGTACCACCTCGAGTAGAAATCACTTAGGATTAATTCCCTTAGAAATTAAACGTAAGTTAACTAGCGCTAAGTTAGACTAGCTGTGAAATTAGCACTGTTCGCTTTAAATACATTCTGCAAGACCTAAAACCTGTAGAATCATTAACGCTACATTATCCTGAAATGTAGGATCAATCTCTAAACCCAGTTGCTCTCGGGAGCATTCTGAAACTTCGTATCGGACCTGGACCGCACGTCGAAAGTCCGATAGCGATGAACTTAGACAATTATGACCGCCTGATTAGACTTGACAATCACCTTGAAAATCAAGTCCAGATGATGTCCTGGGACGATTCTCTTGAGTCTGAAGTAAAGAGTGTGAGAAAATGAAGTTTTTAAAGAAATTAAATAAAAATTTAAGTAATCTGAGTTGTGTCGCTTGCTCGTTATTTCTAAACGTTCTGACCGTTGGTTTCTGACCCAAATTCACCCTCAGATCAGGGAAGATGGCCCACACATGTCAAAGTACTTGTGGCCCCGATTGGGTTTCGATGATCGTTGAATTGAAACTAGTCTGCCACGGTCGATCTGAAAGCCCGATCGGACTGAAAACTTAACTTGATCAAGATCCAATATTTGTGAGCTTAAGTCCGATCGCACATGGAAAAGGGGCCTCCAGAAGTGCTCCGTTGGATCGGAACAAGCCTCTTTTGGCTATAACCTAAGCATACCTTGGCTCTAGGGCCATTTCCATCAATTTTAGGCCTATATAAGGGCCTTAAACCCCCTCTCATATATCCCATACGAATTCCCAAACCCTAGCTAGGAAAGAGAAGAAGAAAAGAGAGAAAGTGAGTGATTGGAGTGGAGTTCTTCTTAGCAGTTGTTCCTGCTTACACATGTGCTTATTTCTCATTCTTGAATCGTTACTCCAATGATTCTGACTTCGTTCTTAGGTAAGAAAACCTATCCCTAACCTGTTTTGGGGTTTCCATCAATGCAAGTAGCATGATAGCTAACCTAATTCGTATTGTAGGTTGTCATTCCACCGTTAATAAGACTCAGTGTCTAAACTGAATTCGTTACGCGTTTACCGACGTAATGTGTGGATTTTAGACGTATAGGTTATGGTTTTCAAGGCTTTCAATGTCAGTTAATGATTTATTACTAACGTGGATGCTATTTCACATGTCTAACGTGTTGTTTGTTTTACTTTACGAATACATATGAAAAATGTATAGTATTGTGTATTATATGTATTTGTTGCAATACCTGTATACGTATGGAATTTAGATTTGTATTTAACATGATTATTTACCATGAATATATTCTTGTTGCATGTGTGAGAACTCCTTAGCGAAAGGATTTTCCCTAAATCACGCCACGACCAATATACGCTATATATGTTAAAGTGTGTAGCCCACGTGTTTGTGAAATTGTTCAAATGAATACGATACCCAGATTCATGCATGCCATTATTATCCATCATGGGTATTTGCAAGTGGTATATGGGGTAACTCTCTAGTGAAAGGATTTGGCCTAATACATGTATAATCAACATACACATGTATGATGAAGTATGCATTCTAAGTGTTTGTGGAGATGTCTGATGAGCATGTTGTTTCTATCAAATACATTGTATGAGGGTCGAGATGTAAATCTCGACTACCTTATTTATGTGTATGATTTCCTCCATGTATGTTTATATCATGAGGTCTGCTTATTTATGAAATGAATGTGTATGGAATCATGTTTTGTGATGCACTTCTTAACATGCTCATGTTTGAAATGATTGATTTTCTGTTCATTACAGTTTTTGCTATTTCTTATGATTACTTGTTGAAAATGGATGAGATTGGGACTATGATATAGTCCAGGCAATCGATAATCGGCCCTGAGAGTGTGCCTGAGATTCATTTACCACGTAGGACATGTTTGACGAACCCGAGTCATATGTTGGTCGTCGGCAGTGGTTAGGCCACACAAAGTGCTTACGCATTTCATGTCGATTGATTCGATGTGCGCTCGTACTAGTCGAGCTCGTCAAGTAACCCGATCTGCCTATTGTATGTTCACCATGTATGGACGCTATTGCTTGAACCTAGGGTACTGAACTTACCAGTGATAACCTTAATAACCGTGGTACCTTGATCCATCAAGACTCATGAGCCAGGCATGGTGGTATGGGACACCGTGGTCGAGCTGTCGGCCTACGCTGGGGCCACGAGCCTCCCCGTAGTGACCAGTGAGCAACCTAGACTCGTGAGCCGAATATGGTAGAATGAGACACTGTATTCGAGTTGTCTCCCTACATTACTTGGTGATGGGTGAGTGGTGTAACGATTGCGTGTAACAGCGCTGACAGCCCTTGTAGTGACCTCGAACGTACTCTGAGTCTACGAGGAGGTGACGACCCTTCCGTAACAACAAGAGTATAAACTAGGCCTGTATTGATTTGGTGATGGGGGAGTGGTGTAACGATTACGTGTAATAGCCCTGGTAGCCCTTGCAGTGACCTAGAATCGCAACATCGTATGAGATTAACTAGGAGTGACGACCCTAGACAGGATCCTTGTTAGGAATGATATGAGAGAAGTACCTTAGTTTTCCAATCCTGCTGAATGAAAGGACTAATAACAACTCGGTAATCATGTTCATATCGCACTGCGTGTGCCTGGAAGATGTGGAGAACTGAGGGATGAAAGTATGCCACGAACATGAGATGGTGTCGCATGAGGGAGTATGTAGGCAAGGGCATGCATCATTATTGAATCTCATCCTTGCATTAACAAGAGTAGCTAGGAATGTTTGACTGTACTGGTTTATCATTACTACTTGACTGAATTAATAACATGTTAACCTTTGCTTTATGATTCCACTGAGTTGATCACTCACTCCCACGTTATGGGACGGTGCTTACAACACTACCAGACTCTATCTTGATTGCAGATGATGACGCGACTCAGGACGCGGAGCCTGATTACTACGAGGATCAGGATGAGTTCTCTTATATGCAGTTCTCCGATGGTTTCACTTAGACCGTCCGGATCGAGGGGGCTACAAGGCTTACCATTCTAGTTGGACTATTCTTTTGACATTTTGATTTTTGTACTATAATATGTATATGGTGATTCAGTGACGTATTCATACTCTGGAGACCGATCGTGACCTTTGACTTATATACGTTTATATATGTTTTTCAGCCTTCCGCTTACGTTTTATGAATTGATCTGGAGTATGAATTACTGTTTAGCTACAATCCCACTCATGATTTATGCACTAACACGACAACATTTAATCATAAGCATATTTGTTGCATAAGTGATGTTTTGGAACTCGGGAGTTGAGTTGCTACTCGACCTCGGATTTTCAGGGCGTTACACTAGCATCTATAAAAAGGGCCTGGGACGTCTATAAAAGGGGAGAGAAAGAGCAGGGAAGAAGGGAGATCAGATTCAGAGCTAAGGAGAGAAGAAAGAGAAGAAAGAGAGGAAGGAAGAAGGGAGATGTTTTTATTTTTAAAATTTTATTTTTCCTTCTCTCTATTTAAATTCATGGATTGCTAAACCTTTTAGCTAGGGCTGAGATGAAGCCCCTAATTTGATTGACTCTTGTTTATTGTTGAATTCATGTTGATTTGATTGATTCGTTTCTTTTTCTAGTGTGCTTAACCAAAATTTTCGTACTTCTCCATTCTATGAGCTTAACCAAAGTCTAGATGTGGATGTTGTTTGGAATCTTATTCTAGGTGCTTGTGTCTGACCATGAACAAGTTTCCTATAAAGAAAGAAATAGGAATCTACATCTCTTCATGCCTGACTATGGATGGAAAGAGGTGATCCTTATGCTGTAAGGGATTATACATTCTGTGTGTCTGACCAAGGACATAGAGTGTGCTTATTTATTAAATTTATATCAATCTGAATTAGGGTGAATCAATAGGTAAAACAAGGGTTAGGATAATTAGGGGTGGATTCAAAAGTCCTAGTATTCTCCTTGATTGAATTTTTCTCATTGTTCTCAGTTACTTAATAGTTAGTAAAACTATTTGTTGGATTAGTTAAGAAGAATCGTAAATTTTAAATTGTGACAACCAGTCCTCGTGGGAACAATCTCGTAATACGTACTATATCTACATCTGATTCATATACTTTCGAGTTTAAAATCATTCAAATCAGGTTGGTTTAAATAAAACATCAAGTTTTTGGCATCGTTGCCAAAAACTTGATTGGATCCAAATTGGATTTAGGATTCTTTTTTATCATAATTCATAGCCTTATGATTTTTCTAGCATTATTCTAGGAAATTTAATTTATTTTTATTTTTATTTTGTTTACAAGAATTGAGGAAGGAAGCTACAAAATAATATTATCTTCAAAAGGAAGAGCTCCTAATTCTTCAGTCATCGATCATCTCCTTTTCCAGGCTCTTTCTTCCAATTCTTGTTCCATAGTTTTCTCTTGTTTTTAAGAATTCATAATTTTTAGTTCTAGTTTTATTTTTCTTAGGTTGCATCTTAGTTTAATTTAGTTTTCTTCCCTACATTGCAGTAATTCAGCTATGCTAGGACATAGATCATTGAATATAGAACTAGCACCTTTAGATCCTAAAATAAAAACAACCTTTCGTAGAAGATTTAGAAACATCCTATTTGAAATGGCGGATGAAAATGGAACTAAAGATCTTAGAGATTATTCAGCTCCTGTCCAATTCAATGCGCCTTCATGCATAGTGTTGCTAGCCACCATGGAAGCACACTTTGAACTTAAGCCTGGGGTAATACAATTGTTGCCCTCTTTTTATGGTCTAGACAAGGAGGATCCATATCATCACGTGAAAGAATTCCTAGACATTTGCTCTACCTTTAGGTTTCAAAACTTTTCAAATGATTCGATCCGTTTGCATCTTTTTCCTTTTTCTTTGAAGGATTAGGCGAAAGCATGGTTGAATTCTCTAGGAGTTGGGTCTATCACTACATGGGACCAATTGTTTAAGAAGTTCTTAAACAAGTTCTTCCCTGTTCGCAAAACGAATGCTCTCTGTAGAGAAATTACCAATTTCACACAAAAAGAATGGAAGCACTTTCATGAATGTTGGGAAAGATGGAAAGACTTGCTTCTTAAATGTCCACACCATGATTTTGAGAAGTGGTAACAAGTTCAATACTTTTATGAAGGTTTGACACCCCAAAACCGTTGCATGCTTGATGCCACCAGTGGAGGGTTATTCATGACCAAAAGTGATGTCAAAGCTTAAAATTTCTTTGAAACCTTATGTGAAAATTTTCAGGAATGGGACTACTCAAATAGAGGTGAAAGAAGTCCCCAACCATAGAGGAAAGGTGGTATATATGAGATAGGAGTCATACCAGATCTTTTTGCCAAAATTGATAGCCTGACATAAAAAGTTGATGCTTTGATGTTAAAGAATAGACCTCCATAAACAACTCAAATAAGGTCATTCGCCATATGTTCTAGTCCCGCTCATTCTAAGCAGTCTTGTCCATCTAGTGCAGCATTTCCAGAATTCCTCTTTGAACAAGTGCATGCTATGAACACTTTCCGGAGACCTGGGAATGATCCTTACTCAAACACCTACAATCCAGGATGGGCTAGACATCCAAATTTTTCTTAGACAAAAGGACCGCAACAAGGAGGACCATCTGGAAATCTTCCAATGTAACCCCACCCCCAAGTTGGTAGTCAACAACTTCAACATTTTCCGCAGTATCGACAAGTACCTCCACAATCTAGGAAACCATCTCTTGAGGATACACTCAATCTTTTTATGCAGAGTTTAATTCAATTTCAAAAAGACACCCAACAAACTTTACTAGCTAACCAGTAAAACTTACATATAAATGCGGAATCCATTGCCAAGCTGGAAGTATAGTTGGGTCAACTTGCTGCCACATTGAGTGAGAGAGACAAGGGTAAGTTTCCTAGTCAACTTGTAGCAAATCCAAAAGGACAGTTTGAGATTAGTTCTGATTCAAACCAAGAAAAATATCATGAGCAAGCTAAATCTATCATTACCCTTAGGTCTGATAAACAGATCAAGAACAAAGTAGAAATGCCTAGGGAAGAATCAAATTTCAAATCGAAAGACCAAAATGAAGAGGAGAGACATACTAGTGCATCTAAAGTATAAAAGCACTCTGACCCTCCAGAAACCACTCATGTGCCACCTTATGTGCCTAAAGCACATTTTCCTCAACGTCTGACACCAGTTAAGAAAGAAAATAACTTTAATGAGATATTGGACATGTTTAAGAAAGTGCAAATTAACATTTCGTTGATTGATGCTATCAAGCAAGTCCCTGCTTGCGCTAAGTTTCTTAAAGATTTATGCACTCAGAAGCGTAAGATGAAGCTTCATAAGAAGGTCTTCCTTGCAGAGCAATTTAGCACCATGATTCAACAAAACACCCCTCCTAAATTTAGGGATCTAGGAGTTCCTACCATTTCTTGCGTCATATGAGATCATAAGGTTGAGAAGGCATTGTTTGATTTAGGGGCGAGCGTTAATTTGTTACCATATTCTGTGTATGAGCAGCTAGGACTTGGTGAGATGAAATCAACTAAAATAATACTACAACTTACTGATAGATCTGTCAAGGTGCCCCGTGGTGTAATTGAGGATGTGCTAATCCAGGTTGATAAGTTTTATTTTTCAGTGGATTTCATCGATCTAGATACTCAGCCTGTCCCGAATCCTACTAGTTAAATCCCGATTATCTTGGGACGTCCATTCTTAGCCACATCCAGTGCTATCATAAATTATACGAATGGAGTCATGAAGTTATCTTTTGGTAACATGAATATTAAACTCAATGTTTTCAATGCTAGACAACAACCGGGAGACTCAGATGATATATTTGAAGTGAACATGATTAAGAGTCTAGTGCATGACTCTTTCCTTAAATCTTTCGAAGATGCTCTTGAGACTTGTCTAGCACATTTTAGCACAGATTTTGACATAGAAAGCTCCATCCAAGAAGTTAATGCATTGTTTGACTCTAATCCTGTAATGGATACTACAAAATGGAAAGCTAAAGTGGAGTTTCTTCTACCATCTGAATCTAAACTGGTCCCGTCTATTGAGAAACCACTCGAACTTGACCTTAAACAATTGCCTGAAACTCTCAAGTATGCATTTTTAGGTCCTTTTGAAACCTTGCATGTCATCATAGCTTCTAACCTTGATAAGGAACAAGACGGTAAGTTGCTTAATGTTCTTAGAGAACATAAGGCAGCTATTGGGTGGACAATAGTAGACATAAAGGGAATAAGCCCCATTGTGTGTATGCATTGTATCCATCATGAAGAAAATGCTAAAATGTCGCGTGAAATGTAAAGGAGGCTTAATCCTAACATGAAAGAAGTCATTCGGGCGAAGGTGCTTAAGTTGTTAGATGTTGGTATCATTTACCCCATTTCGGATAGCACCTGGGTCAGCCCAGTTCAAGTTGTTCCCAAAAAGTCTGGGATTACGGTAGTGAAAAATGAGGATAATGAATTAGTGCCAATCTGCATGACTATAGGTTGGCGAGTTTGTATTGATTACCATAAACTAAACTTAGTCACAAGGAAGGATCACTTTCCTCTTCCTTTCATAGATCAGATGCTTGAGAGATTGGCGGGGCATAGTTACTATTGTTTCTTGGATGGTTATTTCGGGTATAACCAGATTCCCATTGCTTTCAAGGATCAAGAGAAAACCACATTTACATGTCCTTTTGGTACATATGCTTATCGGCGTATGCCGTTTGGGTTGTGTAATGAACCTGCTACTTTTCAACGATGCATGATGAGTATTTTTGTAGACAGGGTTGAGCATTTCCTCAAGATTTTCATGGATAATTTTTTCATTTTTGGCTCTTCCTTTGATGAATGTTTATACCATCTATCTCTTGTCTTGGAAAGATGTAAAAAAATGAATGTGGTACTGAATTGGGAAAAGTGTCATTTTATGGTTCAAAAAAGGATTATACTCGGACATGTTATTTTTAGTAAAGGGATTGAAGTTGATAAAGCCAAGATTGATTTAATTTCTAGTCTTCCTCCACCTAGAACGGTGAAGGAGATTAGATTGTTCTTGGGGCATATAGGATTCTACAGGAGATTCATTAAGGATTTTAGCAAAATTTCTCAACCTTTATGCAATTTATTAGCTAAAGATGTTGCATTTGTCCTTAATGATGATTATCAGAAAGCTTTTGATAAGTTAAAGTATTTATTAACTTCTGCTCCAATCATCCAACCACCTAATTGGAGTTTACCTTTTGAGCATATGTGTGATGCTTTTGATTATGCTGTTGGAGCCGTCTTAGGACAATGATTGAATAAAATGCCTCATGTCATTTATTATGCTAGTGGACTCTAAATGATGGTCAACTGAACTACTCTACCACTGAAAAAGAGTTATTGGCAGTGGTATTTGCTCTAGACAAATTCAGGTCATGTCTCATAGGATCAAAGGTTATACTGTTCTTAGACCATGTAACATTAAAATATCTTCTTTCTAAAAAAGATGTTAAACGTCGATTGATTCGTTAGATCCTCTTGCTATAAGAATTTGACATTGAAATTCGGGATAAAAAGGGGTCCAAAAATGTGGTAGCCAACCATTTGTCTAGACTTGTCTTGGAGTCCACAGTGGATCCTTTACCAATGAACGAGTCTTTCCATGATGAATAACTTTTAGCTATTTCTCAATTACCTTGGTACGCAGATATTGTAAACTATCTTGTTACAGGTCAAGTTCCTTCTTATTAGACTAAATAGGATAAATTCAAATTTCTTGCTGAGGTTAAACATTTCTTTTGAGATGATCCATACTTATTCAAACTTTGTCCTACCCAGGTCATTAGGAGATGTGTACCTGAGAGTGAATTTCATAGTATAATCTCTTTTTGTCACGACCATGCATGTGGTGGTCATTTTAGTTTAAAGAAAATGGCTACAAAAGTTTTACAAAGTGAATTTTATTGGCCTACACTTTTTCGAGACACCCATGTTTTTGTTCTACATGCGATAGATGCCAACATACAGGTAATATTTCCCACAAGAACATGATGTCACTTACCAATATTCTCATTATTGAGATTTTAAATGTTTGGGGTATTTATTTCTTGGATCCATTTCCCCCGTCATTTGGTTACATGTATATCCTTGTGACCGTCAACTATGTCTCTAAGTGGATTGAAGCAGTGCCATGTAAAATGAATGATCACAAAGTTGTGGTCCGCTTCTTGAAAGAAAATATCTTTTCTCGTTTTGGTACTCCTCGGACAATCATAAGTGATGGAGGTACTCATTTTTGTAATAAACCATTTGAATCTTTAATGAAGAAATATTCCATCACCCATAAAGTTGCAACTCCATACCATCCACAAACAAGTGGTCAAGTAAAGGTTTCGAATCAGGAGATTAAACAAATTTTAGAGAAAACAGTTCACCCTGATCGTAAGGATTGGTCACAATGGTTGAATGATGCTCTTTAGGAATATCGTACGGTGTTTAAAACCCCCATTGGAATGTCCCCCTATAGGCTTGTCTTTGGGAAAGCATGTCACTTGCCTGTGGAATTAGAACAACATGCTTATTAGGCCATCAAAACCTTTAATTTTGACTTAAACAAGACTGGATTACACCGTTAACTTCAACTCAATGAGTTAGAAGAAATTCGAAATGAGGCATATGAGAATACAAAAATTTATAAAGACATTTTTTTCATGACCAATCAATTCTCCGTAGGACATTTGAACCGGACTAAAAAGTATTATTATATAATTCTAGTTTACGCCTCTTTCCTGAAAAACTGTGTTCGCGATGGTATGGTCCTTATCAGGTAGTAAAAGTATTTCCTCATTGAGCAGTTGAGATTAAAAATCTTAAGGATGAGAATATTTTCAAAGTAAATGGTCAACGGCTGAAACCTTATTTGGAGGATTTGGTTAATCAAGATGTTGAGGAAGTTAATTTGGAGGACCCAGGTTATCAAGATTGATTAATTCATGGTCCATGGTTGCTTTCATTGCTTGTCTAGTTGAAGACATTAAATTTAGCACTCTTGGGAGGCAACCCCGCCTTTTATTTTATTTTATTTTATTTTCTCTTTTTCCTAGTTAGTTAGTTCAATGTTTGTGGGTAACATTATTACAAACCCTCACGAGACTGCAACTCGTCCACTAGGGGCAATCTAGGGGTTTAAAGGCTTGTTACATATGCTAAATGCAATCGAGAACACCTGCGAAAGTGGTATAGGTAGAATCTTCTTTTTATGATTTTAGTTTTGTTAATTTTCTTTTATTGATTTCTCTCTTTTGCTGACTCGCTTTTACGTTGATATTTTTGGGAAAGCCTCTTGATTCTCCATTCAGGTAATATCCTTCAATCACTCCTCTTTTACTTTCATTATCCCATGTGCATTGTCCGCTTATTTCTTTTACATTGAGGACAATGTAGATTTTAGGTTGAGGGTGGGAGATTAGATTACCTAATCAGTATTTTCTTAGTCATGAGCAAAACGTGAGCAAAAAATCGTGAACAAAACGTGAGAAAAAAATTATTAAATTTTTTTAATTTTTTCTGGAATTCCTTGTGAATTTGAAGTGATTTTGATAATCATCTTGGATTTATAATTAAAAGAGACGTGATGTTGGTAATTATGACTCTTGGATTCAGCCATTTGTTACATTTTCACAGTTAAGTTTGAGTTATTAATCCATGATTAGAAGTTGTAAACATTAATTGAGACATGATTTCACAAGACACATCTCGCTTACACATTAAGGTTTCAGTTTGATATTGAATTGTAACTTGGTAATCATCAAGCATGAAAGGAACCAGCTTAAAAAAAAAAAAGAAAAGAAAAGAAAAGAAAATTTTTAGCATCAGTTTATAAAGAAGAATTGAAAGGGTAAGTCGCATAATCTTCACCATAGGTTTGCTCCCTATAGGTGTAGATTCGATCCCCCATGTTGACATTTAGAAAAACTTAGGTAACAAGTTTTCACCATAGGTTTACTTCCTCTAAGTGAGGATTTAATTCCCCTCCTTGGTGTTACTGTTCATGAAAAAATCAAAGGCTGGTAGAATGAAAATTTAATCTGTAAGGCAAGTGTTGGTTTCATTTTGGTTGTCATGAATGTCGTTGTTAATTACCAATGATATCATGAAAATGACAATTGGATCTCTTAACAGTGGTAAGCCGAGATCGCACTATACACTCATGGAACTCAATGTTTAGAATTTTCTAATTAATAGATTAATATTTTGAACTTGATTAAGTAGTTTACTATGAGCTTGATTCCAGGAAAGAAAATTCTACGTATCATTCATGAATCTTAGAATTTTCGCATCTCGACTATCTGTTCACAAGTCACTTGGGTTTACAGGAATTGTTTTTTATTTCTGAAATTATTTTTCACATGTTTTGCTCGAGACTAGAAAAATGTTGGTTGGGGGTTGTGATGAGTGTCGAATATTACATATCAGACCCCGATAATTGTCTGATTTTATGTACATGATGATGCTTAATGGAATATTTTAATCATGTTTTTGTTGCAGTGTTTAATCAGGAGTGTGGATGGAAAAAGGATATCAAAAGTGTGGATTTGATGCTCTAAAGTCATCAGAGCAGGGGACAGACTCCAGAGAACCAAGATTGATAGATTTACATGCCAGTGATCTGAGGAAATTAAGTCGTTCACGCTAAAGAGGCCCAAAAGTGGTCCATAATACAAGATCACATGGTTTCTGCCATCCATTCGGCTTGAAACTTCATACATTGGATGAGGACCATAAATTAACCGTACATATTAAATTTTAGGCCTCGGATCACTATGGAAGTTACCTAACTGATAGATTAGCCCATAAACCATTGATTCTTAGCCCACCTGATGTCTGGAACTGCTTCAACTTTGGTCCAGACGACTTAAATGGGGAGACAAAACAGATGGTCAGAATAGATTTCTCATTTACATCACAGTGGATCCCACCCAAATGGTGTGTACACCATGCATGAATTTCTGCGCGTGCACCGGACCAGCCATGTCACTTAAAGTCGGTTTGACCAACATCTTCCGCAAAACGGAAGTCTCTGTGTTTTTTTCTTTTAAATTGCATCCGTGAAACGGAGTCTCTATTCACAGTTGTGGGCCCCACCCATTGTCCAAATGGGTGATCCAGACTGTCCATTTGTTCCCTGGGGCAGCCATAATCCACGTTTAAGTGAAAAATTTTCAAAAGACAGCGAATATTGGTTTTTAACCATTCAAACGTAGCTTGGACGGTAGAATAGAAAATCATGTGGGCCACATCAACAGACCTTAAAAACTATGCATTCTTAACCGAAATCTCGTCCTGAATCCAGTGCACGGCGTAAATCTTGCGCCTGACACCAAGAATGGGCTTTGCGTCCGGACGCAGCCCGACTTTTGCAGGCTATGGCGTAGTCTCAGTGATGATCGGATGGCGGATTTGATCCATTCATCGTGTAGTACACTCAAAAACATCCCAAGGGACGTTGATCTTTTGGATGAAATGTAAGGAAGAGTGGAGTAGTGAAGCTCCGATTTTCACTGCGTAACGGTTATACATGCACCAACCCGTTGCTGTGCGTAAAGAGTTCCACCGACTCCAGCTTTTTCACTGACTCCAACATTTATAAAAAGGGCTTGAGATGTCTAAAAGAGGGGAGAGCAAGAGCGGGGAAGAAGGGAGAGCAGATCCAGAGCTTAGGAGAGAAGAAAGAGAAGAAAGAGAAAGAGAAAGAAGGAAGGAAGAAGGGAGATGTTTTTATTTTTTAAATTTTATTTTTCTTTCTCTCTATTTAAATTCATGGATTGCTAAACTTCTTAGCTAGGGTTGAGATGAAGCCCCTAATTTGATTGACTATTGTTTATTATTGAATTCATATTGATTTGATTGATTTGTTTCTTTTTCTAGTGTGCTTAACTGAAATTTCCGTACTTCTCCGTTCTATGAGCTTAACCAAAGTCTAGATGTGGATGTTGTTTGGAATCTTATTCTAGGTGCTTGTGTCTGACCATGAATAGGTTTCCTATATAGAAAGAAATAGGAATCTACATCTCTTCATGCCTGACTATGGATGGAAAGATGTGATCTTTATACTGTAAGGGATTATACATTCTGTGTGCCCGACCAAGGACATAGAGTGTGCTTATTTATTAAATTTATATCAATATGAATTAGGGTGAATCAATAGGTAAAACAAGGGTTAAGATAATTAGGGGTGGATTCAAAAGTCCTAGTATTCTCCTTGATTGAATTTTCCTCATTGTTCTCAGTTACTTTTCATAGATTTTTGTTAGTTTACTTAATAGTTACCAAAACTATTTGTTGGATTAGTTAAGAAGAATCTTAAATTTTAAATTGTACAACCAGCCCTCGTGGGAACGATCTCATAATATGTACTGTATTTACATCTGATTCGTATACTTGCGAGTTTAAAATCATTTAAATCAGGTTGGCTTAAATAAAACATAATTGGGCCCACAGAGATGTGGTCCATAAATCCAGCCCATCCATTATGTGTGTCCCACTTTGTTAAAGGGTCAAACCAAGTTTTAGATGCATCCAAATTTCAGGTGGACCCCAACAAGTGTTTTATATATGCTCAAGCTCTGAGTTAAACTAACAATTCAAGGAGATCAAAGTTACATGGGTCCCAAAGTGATGTATTTATTATACATACATTGTTCATCTATATTTAGAGATCATTTTAGAGCATTATCCAAAAAAAATGAATCATATCCAAAGATTATCTAGGCCTCACCACAAATAGTAGTGAAGATAATGATTTCACCATTAAACAATCCACAAGGCCCAGTATAACATTTATTTTCCATCCAATGTGTTCATAAGGTCACAAAGACCAGAATTAAGAGGAAAAACAAATTTCATATTGCCCCAAAACTTTTATAACCCAAAATTCAATGTAGACATTCAATCCCCTACTGCTTTTGTAGTGTGGCCCACTTGATAGTTAGATCTATCTTATTTTTCTTCTCAAGCCTTAAGACAAACTCTTCAAATGAATGGACGGTTTGGATATAACACATACCTCATTTATTTATTTTATTTTTTTAATGGTGTGGGCCACCTGAGTTCCGTGTACAACTGAACTCATTTGTATTTATTTATTTATTTATTAATGGGGGTGACCCATTTTTAAAGGGGACCCATCAAATGCATGGCGTAGATGCTCGACATGCATCAAGGTGGGGCTTGTGGTGGGGCCCACTTCCTTTCAGCATCAGCAGCAGGATGCTGCTTGCTACAACGTCAGATGCTAACAGCAATAACGTCCAATGTTGTTTATTTTTATTTTATTAATTTTTTTGTAGGTGGGGCCCACACCAAGATGATCCAGTCCATTTGCTAATTTTTTGGGCTCGTGACGGGTCTAATGAGACCAATATTTAACATGTTTTGACATATGAAAATATTACAGTGGGCCCTAACAAATTATTAGCATTAAAATAATCTCTTTGATGGTGGGGCCTACCAAAGATTTAGATTGGCTTCATTTTTTGGCTCAAAGCCTAAAATGAGATGGGGAATCGGATGGACGGCATGGATTAGATATATACATTATGGGTGGGGCCTGTTATGGGTCCCACACTCTCCCCCTTTTATTCAAAAGCAGCTGCATGCTACTTGCTGCAGCGTCCAACATCCATTTTCTTTCTTTCTTTTTTTTTTTTGTTTATTTATTAATTTATTTATTTTAAATGTGGTGTGTCACGTGTGTGTGTGTGTGAGTATGTGGCCAACCCGATGGGCCACACTTTGGACAATTTGGATGGCCTGCAAAATTTTGGGGGGACCTATTGATAGTGGGTCCCACATACAGTCTATAATAAATTATTTTTATTATTACTCATTTTATATGTATTTTCCCATGAATCCACACCATTAAACACATCATTATCATCATATCATCACCATTTTTTATCATATTTATATATGTACTCTCCTATGTATCCACACCATTGCTCACATCATTGTCATTAAATTGTCACCACTAATAATCATACAAATAATCAAAAAGAAAACAAACCAACAATGGAGTGGGTGTACTCACCTTGATGGACTAGATGGACAGTTGAGATGGATGGAAGGGATGGGGTTGATGGCTCACCAAGATCACTCTTCTCTCTCTCTCTATGTGTAGAAAATGGGGAAATGCTAAGGGATGAAGGACTATTTATAGAGAAATTGTTAAAATGTTGTTAGATTCAATTAATGTGATCTTGGTTAGCTTAGATTAGGATTATGATAATTAATTCATGATTTGTAATTAATGGTGAGTTAAAGGAGCATGGGATGACATGGTGTGATGATGTCATACATAGGGTATGGAATGGAGAGATGTTGACTTTGAGGAGCACATGAGAGAGGGGAGGTATGGGTGTGTGACATCATACACATGGGTAGTGATTCTCTCATCCATGTGTGCCATGTGCATGTGTGCATGGCATGTTTTGTGTGTGTGGAATGAATACATGGCGCCTTGCGCACATGACACACTAATGATTCTTCACAGCGTATTTCACTAACAGAGTATCATACAGATGAATGGGTGGTACCTACGCGATTGTAGCGACAAGGTGGTCGATATGAAATTAGTTTCAAGGTATTGAGGTTCTGGTTAGTTGGGTGTGTACTATGAATGGCCAACCCAGGTCTAGCTAAGAGCGTCGATCATCGGGTACATAAGCATAGAAAGTCGTACGGAATAGACGGGGTCTTATAGCCTAGGTCTGCCAAAAATTGAAAAAATATGGGGCCAACCTCCCTTTACTAGTATATGTCAAAGTGGGGTCCACAAAAGTGGCCCACCAACTCAAGATCAAACTGATTTTTTAATTTTCACAACATGCGGAGTGGTCGGACAGTCCAAAAAATCTAGACCGTCCACCCCTCTTGGCATACTCTTTTGGGTGATCAAACAGGGACGTATGGAGGTGAAATTTAACATACTCCTAGGTAGGGTCCACACCTCTAGAAATAATCTAATAATGATGGTAAAACATCCCTCTAATCAGTCCATAATACATGCCAAAAACAACCCAAAGACAGTCCATAATTTTTTAGGACATCAAGGTATGTCTGAAAATAACTGAACATAACTACTGAGTAAAGAGGGAAATACCCCATAACATTTAAGTTATGGTCCACCTTAGGGTGCCTCACAAACATCCAGGCCATACCATCTTCATAAAACTCATTGCATGTATCCAATATGGCACAAATGGGATGCCAACGTCCATAAAATGGACAACAAAAGGCATCCACCTTGCATGGACGGTCCGGATATTCCAAGGCCACTAAGTGGGCCACACACATCAGGAATCAAGAATAAAATAGGGGAAAAATAAAAATCTAGCCACAAGAGAGGGTCTCCCCCACTATTGAGGCCCTCCCTTCGTCACACACATACATGTCATCCATTATATCATTTACAACCTAGATCTAGCACATGTGCATAAAAAAGAATCAAATCTAAGGTAGGGATCCCATCCCCACTAAGATCTAGGGTCAAGATGACCCAAAAATGACATGCATCAAAAGAAAAAAAAAACCATGATGGGGTCTATGGAGAATGGTCTCATCCATTGAACATGCATGCAAAAGGGGTGGGCCATTGGCCACACCCATGGAGACTTGGGGACCTCCATCATCATTTTATGGGCCCCAAAAGCTCCTAAAGATGAGATGAAGAAGATCTACAAATAAAATTTAGAAAACCTAAGCTAAGTGTGCACCCACCTCAAGGGATCTTCAAGATTCTCATAGCAATGGACTCCTTAGGCTCCAAGGTGTAAGGATTTATGGTTAAGATTAAAAGTTGAGGGTTATATGAGGAGGGAAATGAGGGAAAAGGTGCTGGAATTTTCAGCTAGGGTGGAATGGCCATGGGTGCTCTAGTAAAGGAGAAGAGAGAAATGAGGGAGAGAAAGAGACATTAAAGACTTGTAGTATGGGTGTAATGATTTGTTTTCTCGAGAAGGCTAGTAATGATAACATAGATAAAAGAAAAGTCATAATTTTCTTAGGAGAGATCTCCCATGCCTTGCTATGGGCTAAATCCTAGGCTAGCTATAGGGTGGTTAGGCAATTATGGATGGATGATGTCATGCATGCATGGGAAAACATACCAAGCTAGGTGGGTCCCACCAAAAAACAATCAATGGTCCAAATAGAGCGCGGCCTATATGTTTTGATGTACACGTCGGATTTATGCATAACAAGCGACATAGATGTGGTCACAACGGTATAGGTTTCGGGTCTATTTGGATTGGGTTTAAATGATGGGACTTAAGGATGATCACAAACAAAATCTACAGGTCGCGGGTTGCTAGGATTTGACTGGTAGGACCGTGGGACCTAACGGAACAAAACAAACACTAAGGCTAAGGGTCTTACATCTCTCCCCTTCAACAAAGAATTTCGTCCTCAAAATTTACCTCATCCAGGATAAAACAGGGAATAAGGAATTTGGTAAAACATCACCGCATATATATATATATATATATATATATATATATATATATATGTATGTATGTATATATATCAATCAACATAAGCAGTACATAATATAATTGTAAACACCCCACCCAGGCATACATTTTGAGAAGGCTAAAACAGTTTGGGAACCATGATCATACCCTGAACCAAAACCTAACCCCGACCTGAACCTAACCCTAACTCAAATCCTAGTCTAAAATTCCCAAAACTCCCGAGTCGTAACTAGAAATCGTGATCGAAGTCGTTCAGTATACTCATAGCCTCACCTATACCCTAAACCATCGCTAGAACCCTCTACCCATACCTAAACTGACCACTTTGAGTTTCAGAAACCCAAAACGGAGACCACCGGACGAACCAGAGCGCCGCACAATGCCCACACGAGTGAATTCGGACCGAACCAGGCCAGGGGGGTAGTTTGACTGCCGCTGGCGGTAGTCTAACTGCCGCCTGCGGCATTTCGAGTTTCGTCGCTCGTGGCCCGCATGTGGACAGCTGTCCCAACATCCAAAAGTCAACTTTACCATAGATTTACCCCTCCAAAACTCACTATTTACCTTTTCACCTGTCCCAGAACCTAATAAGAATGTGACATGTGGCATCTCTCTCCTCTCCACCAACTACCACATGCCACCTTAGCTTTTAACCCCCTCAAATCCACTAATTGCAGCAAGGCCATTGGAGAGGCCTATAAATAGCCCTCTCCTCTTCTCATTTCCACACAACACCAACCAAGAGAGGGAGAGGGTGAGAGAGAAAGAGCAAGAGAGAAAGTGAGTGAGGAAGAGAGTGAGGGAAAGGGAAGGAGCTCCCAAACCTTTAAAGTTCTGATTTTTCCAGCCACCCCCTAGCCCTCCTCTCAACTCTTCCATCCCATAAGCCTAGCCCAAAGTGGTCATCATCCGGTCCATGTTTTAGCCCACTCAAGATCAAGCCAAAGATTCATTCATCTTATAAGCATCCATCATGACATACATTCTCTTCTTAATGCCCCTGCTTCTCTAGATCTCTAGTGAACGTATGCTCTATGGCTTGTCGTACATCGGATCCTGTCACATCAGAAATTCCTAGTATTCTAGTCCAGTTGTCTTTGTCTTTTGGCATACACATCATCCCATCTACTTTCTAGACACGCTGTTGGACGTATGCTCTGTAACCTGCTGAAATCTTGGATCTTGTCACATCAGAAATCTACACGAGGCTAGTCCTATCTCAACCATAGCATCCATCATCCCTTGAGATTATTGAACCACACAAAGTAGAGACCGTACATTTGTACGGGCAGAGAGGGTGCCTAACACCTTCCCTCTTTATAACCGGGGTCTCTTACCTGGAATTCCGGATCACAGACTAAGAGTCAATTTAAGGTAGGGAAGTCTTCGGATTTCCCCCACCTTAAGTTTTCCGTGGTTCTAGCCGACCGCGGGATTCTGAGATTTTTCGGCTAGTGGTGACTCCAACATCCACAATTAGTCTAGCACCCCCCTCACCCCAACACAAATCGTAAATCAGGGTGGGCGCTAATTTTTTAATGTCTACAAAATGGTGACTCCGCTGGGGAAATTGCTAGCTCGCACTAGCTGAGACCATGCTAGCTCTCACTAGATGAGACCCGACTTGAAAGTGTGTGGTATTTTAATCTCAAGGGACATCATCACTGCATTCATACAAAAAGAAAAACAACAAAGGAGCCTCTTTGGCTTTCTTTCTCCTGGGCATAAATTCGAACCATGACTACCCGATCTCCCGCAGCTATAACCTCTCAAGCAACCCATGAAGAAGAACTGGCAGCTCAGCCAACTCCCAAAACTTCCGCACCTGCACCCACACCCGCGCTACCACCACCAGTGGCTCCAGTAGACCCACAAGCTAACACCACAATGCAAGAAATGGCCCAGAGCCTACGAGCAGTGCAAGATCTGCTACACCGCCTTGTGTCAAATCCTTCCTCAAATACACAGGAAACTCAGCCTAGCGTACAAAATAGCTCACTCCCACAAACTCCCTTCGCCTTCTCTCTCATTCCTCCAACAAACCCCCTGTTCCCTCTCCCAGAGGAGTCAGCATAAGAACAATAGCAACCACCAAACGGGATCATCCCTCCTGCACATCTTTACTCAACACATCACAACAATCAGGTTACAGCACAGGTTCCCCCTAACGGGAACCGCAGATAAGAACTGGCGGATGCCCATGAAGGGAGCCAGTTTCGAGTCCAATTCACTCCCCTTAACGGGAGCAATGTCCCGGACGTGGCAGATACCCCAGGTAGGAGCCATTTTCGAACATCACACCCTCTTCCAAAAGGGAGCGGTGTTCAATTCCAGCTACCTCCCACCACCGGGAGTCCATCTTCTTCTCAACAACATCCCGTCATTGATCCATATGAAGAAGAAGCAGCATAAGCCCTACAGCAAGGGGCAAGATACTCGCAACAAGGTAGGTTAAAAATTAAGGAACTATGAGACCAGTTACAACTGGTGCAAAATCAGCTTCAGAGACAGTAAGGAGTGGATCACACATCCACCAAGTTCAGGGACCTTTGTCCCTTCCCAGATGCCCGGGTACCCTCGAACTTCGAGGTACCAAAATTTATAAGGTATGACGGTAGCGGGTGCCCCACGGCACATCTAAAAGATTTTGTGGGGAACTCAATACGATAGCAGGGAATGATGGAGCCTTGATACGGCTCTTTCAAAAATCTCTCAAAGGCGATGCTTTGGATTGGTATACATCGTTGGACAACCAATAAATCAAAACTTGGGAAAAAATCTCCCAAGCATTCATTGACCGATTCTCCTACAATTTGAACATGGCTCCAAGGAGATTTGATTTGGCTGCCCTGAGATAAAAAAGTGACGAATTATTGTCAGCATACGTGGGACGATGCGAGCCATGGCAGCCTGAATGAGAAACCCCATCGATGATGAGGAACAAATATCCATGATCGTACACTCTGCAAATTCCAGCATTTCAGGATATCTAATCTCGTATCCATATGTAAATTTCTCCCAACTCATCCGAGCTGGTGTATAAGTGAAAGCCAGGATCAGAGCCGAAACTGTTTCCCCATGGCCACATCAGACCCCTTCAATCAAAAGAAACAAAGTCGAAGGAAAACTTGTAGGATATGGTAATGGAAACGACATTGCTCCCGCGCAGCGTACCACAGAGGTTAACAATATCATTGCTAACACTCAGGGCAACCAATACGCTTCACAACCAGAGATACAACAAGACAGGTAATACCAGCTGCAGTCAAACAGGAAGTACCAACCACACCATGCCCAACATGGATATCAAGGACAACCATCTCAACAATAACACCAACATCCTTGGGGGAATACACCAGGTCCATACAAACAAGAAATGTTAGGGAGGAAGTTCATTCCTTTAGCACAAACATACAGCCAGGTTTTGACAATGTTGATGCAAAAATAACTCCTAACACTGCTTCAACCACGACTTCCTCCCAACCCCTTGCCACCTGATTACAATGAAAAAAATATTGCGCATACCATCAGTCTCCTGGCCATCTAACAGACCGCTACTTCGCTTTGAAATATGCGGTCTAGGATTTGATTGAAAACCAAAAAATTACAATCACCCCGCAGGCTAACAATGTGGCTCCGGCCAACATCCTCTAAAATCTCCTGTCATCGCATCAAACAGGACCTAGTACATTCGACACCTCTACCGTAAACCACATTAAAGGAGGGCAGTCCATGTACCCCTCCCCGCATCATTTCATACAAGCAATCATGGCCGATGCAGCAAGTCGGACATGGGGATACCAACATGTGCCAACACTAGAGCCACAACTAGTCCTTGAAGCAGCACCAGTAACACAACCCCTCATATTCTTGGAAGTAGCACCAGCAGTTCAACCGCTCATAACACTCGAAGCCACACCTAACAGGTCACACTCGCAGCACCCCATCCTCCAAGGGGCACACCCTGCACCTATACATCCAAAAAGGTCAAATTTTGAACCTATCATTCTCCCAATAGGTCTCCCTAATCTAGCTTTGCTGAATTTGCAAGGGGCAACCCCAGTTTAAACTCTAGAATTTTTAATGCCTCACCAACTGACACATAGCTAGGGGACCTCCCCCGCATATCAAGAAGAAGAGGAGAAATCTTGCCAAAACTCGGTGGTACCTCAAAAGAAACCACCAAATCCACCACAAATTGTTTCAGTCACCTCCCCTCAACCTCAGGAACCATTAATATACTTGGAAGGAAGGACGTTTTCATCCTACAACCCGAAGGCAGTTCCATGACATTACCCAGAATACGCTGAGGTGCACAATAATGAGAGATATTTAAGGAGAGATAACCAGAATCCAAAGGAAACCCGAGGAACTATATCGGGAGCTACCTGCAAATTCGACGCTGCTTATGACATAGCAGCCCGGCTCAAAACCATTCCCGAAAAAATATCCATCTGGGAACTCCTATGCACATCAAGATCGCATTGAGAAATCTTTACGAAGATTTGAATGATGCACATATCTCTCCTGATCTACCCCCCGAAATGGTGGCAAGTACGATTGGACAACTTCTCGCATCACGAGCCATCACTTTCTCTGATGATGAATTACCACCTGAGGGACACAAGCATGGGCGATCACTGAACATAGTGGCCCGTCACAAGAATTTCAAAGTCCCACTTGTGCTCATTGATAATGGATCTAGCCTTAATGTCTGCCCTCTAAGGACTGTCGAACGGTTAGGGATAGAACCGTCCTCTTTCAGGCCCAGTACCATGAGTGTCAGAGCCTTTGATAATTTCCGAAGGTAGGTTGAGGTAGAGATTGACATTGAGCTACAAATCGGACCAGACCTAACCCTTATCACATTCCAGGTCATTGACATCCCTGCCTCGTTTAACCTTTCATTGGGGCGCCCGTGGCTACATGCTGTTGGAGCCATTCCCTCAACTCTCCACCAAAGGGTTAAATTTCCTTCAGAAAATTGAATCATCTCAGTGTTGGCCGAGCTAGAAATTGTCCTGCCAGTAGTGGTTAATATCCCAGAAACTGACATCCTTGTGATCGACATCCAGCAGGCAGAGGGTGATGTGTCATATCACAGCTTTGAGTTTAAAGTTGTAAATTCAATTGCAAATCCTCACCCTCTCACTGCTGAACATGTAATTCTCCCCACTGAACGGCTAATCTGGAACTACCATATCGAGTTTCACGAGAAAGGTATAGTAGTAAAGTCGGCACGTGCTAACATATAGAGACAGGGACTGGGATATCAACCGAAATCGGAGGATCAAGCTGAAAAGACAAAAAGGGGTCAATCATTCAAGTGCACACCCGTCAAATTTATCAAGGATGGATCAATTTGTGGAGACCCGATGATTTCCCTTGAGGACCATCTCCAACAACTCAAATTCTCTGATCATTCCCACCCGGAGTCTGTCTAACCACCCATAAGATAGGACAAGATTCTCGAGGTATCAAAAGCATATCTGACACAAGGGACAGAACCTCCAAATCCACCACAAAAGGCAAGGGGCACGGAAACAGGTCCACCCACACGTGATCCAGAACTAGGAATGCCCCTTGAAAGGGATACATGCAAACCCAGGGAGACACCCATTCTAGCACACAGTTAAGGGGACGTGTCCTCGCCACCAGCCTAGTGACACAAGGGGCAGAAGCAGCCCATCCACTGGATTAACAAAGGGAA
Organism: Magnolia kwangsiensis; assembly: GCA_037074715.1. Lineage (NCBI taxonomy): Eukaryota > Viridiplantae > Streptophyta > Magnoliopsida > Magnoliales > Magnoliaceae > Magnolia > Magnolia kwangsiensis. The sequence goes on from CM073578.1 coordinate 82,025,709, forward strand.
GTGGCCTACCCTTGACTGGACAGACATGAAGGTCCCATCGCAGGACCAACCAGAGGAACTAGAAGAATTCCAGGTCCTGGGTGAGGAAGTCGAATCAGATTCTGACTCTAAGCCTAGCCCAGCAGACATCATGGTCATCAAGACAGTTGACCCACAGGAACACAAAAATCATGAAAGCAGGATCGAAAAGGAGAAAGAATCACCATGGACAGCTGTCCCCCTAACAATCGAGTCGGTCGGTGAATCCTCCATGGATGTTGACCTAAAAAAAACACCAATGTAAATAGCAGTTGGTACCTCGGACTAGGACAGGATCAATCTTGGTTCGTAACACCGTCCTATTTGGGTCCCCTAGGCGACATAAAAAAATTAGAAAAATTTCAAAACATAAAAAAATCATATATTCCCAATAGCAAAAAAAAAAATTAAATATTTCTCAAAATCACAAAACATCAAAAAATCCTCAAAACACAAAAACAACAGAAAAACTTTTAAAAACCACTATGCCAAACATCTTACACACACTGCAGGAGTTCAAGGTCAACTCATATGATTTCAATCTCGAGTTGGACTTCGAGCTCATGGGTTTGGATGAAGCCTCGGAAATGGAAAATGATGATATAGCTCTCAAATTTGAGGACTTCCTCAAAAAATTCGAAACAAAGGCCAATATTGTGGCAGATGATTTTGAAATTGTGAAACTAGGGTTAACGGAACTCCCTAAAGAGGTGCGCATCGGACGGTCACTCGGAATACAAGCAGAGGATGATGGAGTTTCTGAAGCCGAGGTTGTCCAACTTTGCCTTCTCATATGAAGACATGCTTGGGCTCGATGAGGATCTGGTGGTGCACCATCTACCAACAAAGCCAGACATGAAGCCTATCAAGCAGAAGCTACGGAAAATGAAGCCAGAATGGGCCCTGAAGGTCCGTGATGAAGTCATCAAACAATACAATGTGAGATTCTTGGTAGTCTCCAACTACCCAGAATGGATCGCAAATATCGTACCAGTTCCAAAGAAAGATGGGAAAGTCAGAATGTGTATCGACTTTAGGGACCTTATCAAAGCATGTCCTAAAGACGACTTCCCCCTACCTCATATCGACACACTGGTAGATAATACTGTTGGACACAAGATCTTCTCCTTTATGGATGTCTTTTCAGGCTACAATTAAATCAAGATGGCCATCGAGGATCGTGAAAAGACTTCTTTCATCACACCGTGGGGAACATTTTGCTATCAGGTTATGCCTTTTGGGATGAAAAATGCTGGAGCTACATATCAGCAAGCCATGACTGCCCTATTCCACGATATGATAAACAAGGAAATGGAAGTTTATGTGGATGACATGATCGTCAAATATCGCACAATCGAAGGACATTTCAAGGATCTTGAAAAGCTCTTCGATATGCTAGAGAAATTAAAGCTCCAACTCAACCCGTAAAGGTGTGCCTTCGGTGCAACCGGGGGCAAGCTGTTGGGTTTTATCGTCAGCGAAGATGGCATTCGGGTAGATGAGACCAAGACCAGGGCAATCATCGGGATGCCATCGCCTAAGACTGAAAAAGAAATTCAAGGCTTCCTCGGGTGGATTCAGTATATTAGCCGGTTCATTGCATAACTCACTCCGGTCTGTGAGCCCATATTTAAGTTATTACAGAAAACTCGCCAAAGGAATAGAATGATGACTGTCAAGCGGTCTTTGATAAAATCAAAGGATACTTGCTAAATCGTCCAGTGTTCATGCCACCTATTCTAGGTAGGCCATTACTATTGTATGTCTCCATCGCAGCAGAAGCAATTGGATGCGTTCTTAGCCAACACGATGATACAGGAAGAAAAGAACAAGTGATCTATTACATGAGCAGACGATTCATGGGCTATGAAGCCAAATACTCCAACTTAGAGACGTCATGTCTCACCCTAGTCTGGGCAACACAGTGGCTACGATAGTATATGATCGCTCACCCAGTCCTTCTGCTTGCTCGCATGGACCCGTTGAAGTACTTGTTTGAGAAACCAGCACTAACGGGCAGAATTGAAACATGGCAACTACTGCTTTTTAAATTCGACATCACCTATGTCACTCAAAAAGCAATCAAGGGACAAGCAGTGGCCGATCATTTAACAGCACATCAAGGGACAAGCACTGTCACGCTGAAGACCTTCTTCCCTGATGAGGACATCCTCCTAATCGAGGAAGAAGAAGAAAGAAAGGCAGGAGAATGGACGCTCTTCTTTAACGGAGCTGAAAACGCAAGAGGGAGTGAAGTAGGCGCCATACTCTACTCTCCCGAGGATGTCCCAATTCCCATATCCAGGAGGCTGGCATTCCAATGCACTAACAATGTAGCCGAGTATGAAGCATGCATCGCTGGTTTAAGAGAAGCCATAGTCCTCAACGTGAAGAAGTTACGGGTCTTCAGGGACTCACAACTCATCATCAATCAGACAAACGGTGACTGGAAGACCAAGGACGAGAAGCAAATCTCGTATCACGCTTATCTGGAGAACCTGACAGAAGAATTTGAGGAGATCACATTCTTTTACATGCCCCGAGCCAAGAATCAATTCGCAGACGCTTTGGCCACTCTCACCTCCATGCTGGAAATCTCAAAAGGAGTTGCTGAATGGGAGATCACCATCGAACTTTAGGAAGAACCCGCATTTTGCCTACAGATCGATGAAGCTGAGCCCGCCTCAAATGATCATACATGGTACACGGACATCAAAGAATATCTCGAGCATGAAAAGTATCCGGAAGGAGCAACACTGACAGATCGTCGCATAATACAGTGGCTAGCAGCACAGTTCGTCATCACTGGGGGCATTCTCTACAAGCGATCCTTCAACCAGGTCCTTCTCCGCTAAGTGGATGAGTCGGAAGCAACGTAGGTCATGTCAGAAATCCACGAAGGACTATGCGGCCCACACATGAATGGGCACATGATGGCAAAAAAGATCTTGTGACTTGGCTACTATTGGCTTACGATGGAGACAGATTGCTACAAACATGTCAGAAAATATTTCAAGTGTCAGGAACATGCAAACCAGATCCATGCCCCTACATTCGAACTCTACAACCTGACATCACCATGGCCTTTCTCCATATGGGGGCTTGACATCATCGGCAAGATCAGTCCTAAAGCCTCGAATGGGCATGAATACATCCTGGTAGCGGTAGACTATTTCACCAAGTGGATAGAGGTAGCATCCTACACCACCATCGCAGCACTCATGTGGTCAAGTTTATGAAGAACAACATCATCAGCCGCTATGGGGTCCCTCAGGCCATCATTACTGACAACGGAACTCTGTTCGTCAATAAAAGGATGAGCGATTTCCTCAACAAGTTCAAAATCCAACGCCATCGATCAAGCCCCTACTGTCCTCAAATGAACGGTGGAGTCGAAGCTGCCAACAAGACTATCATCCAAATCCAGGAGAAGATGGTGAAAATATATCGTGACTAGTCGAAGATGATTCCTTATGCACTCTAGGCCTATCGGACGTCTGTACGATCTGCTACAGGCACAACCCCATACGAACTCGGGTACGGAATGGAAGCAGTATTACGAGTCAAAATTGAAATCCCATCACTACGAGTGCTATTAGAAAGTGAAGTCAAGGAAGGCGAGTGGCAACAAGCAAGGTACGATCAATTGCATCTGGCGGATGAAAAGCTTATGCGGGTGTTAAACCACTCCCAATGTTATCAAAAAAGGATCACCCGAGCCTACAACAAGAGGGTCCGAAAAAGGAGTTTCAAGGTCGGCGACATGGTCATGAAGCGTATTTTACCACCGCATCTATTGGATCCTAGAGGAAAGTTCAAACCCTCATGGGGAGGACCGCTGATCATCCGAGAAGTACTCCCAGGAAGCGTTCTCTAACTCACTAGTTTAAAAGGAGAAGATCTTTCCGAGCCCATCAACGCCGATAACGTGAAAATCTATCACGGGTAACTTTACCTGACTTTGTCAATGATTACAATCGTAAGGCTGCATCCACCATTCCTCACCAAAAAGAATATATATATATATATATATATATATATATATATATATATATATATATATATATATATATATATATATATATATATATATATATATATAATCTGCCACCTCCCTCATTGGAAGCATCACTCGTCTCTCCGATAAAAAAAAAAGAAAAAGAAAAAAAAAGAAAAAAGAAAAAAAGAAGAAAAGAAAGACAAAAGTAGAAAAAAGAAAAAAGGGAAAGAATCAGAAAATCTAAATAAAAAAAAACCCAAAAGGAATAAAAAAAAAAAAAGAGGTCCATCTTAAAACCTCCCCCTCGCCAAAGGCAGCTTATGATTATACTCAAAGACAAGGACAAAAAGGTGACCAGTTAGCCGGCTATGAAGGGAGTCCTTCCATCATTCCTAGCACCTGAACAAAAAAAAAGAAAAAAAAAACAAGGGGCATGCCTAAGCAAGAACGGCGAGGTAAAAACCCGAAAGGGTGCCTCAAGTAAAAACAACTGGCATTTAACAGACTTAGTGAAAACCTGAAAAGGCGGCAAGGGTAAAACCAGTACAGCTGCCAAGGGGCAGGCAGGATCAAACACCCGAGACGTAGTGAAAATCCGAAAGGACGCTGTGGGCAAAAATGACAGGAAAAACTGGATGTAGTGAAAACCCAAAAGGGCGCTACGGGAAAAAATGGCTATATATATATATATAATATATAATAAAAGTGCAGGTACAAAAGAGGCCAAAGCAGCAAGCACCACAGCAAGATACAAGGAAAGATTTTCTTCGAATCAGTACTCTATCAGACTCTGCTCGAATCTATGGAATGCGATCTCAGGCACCCTCTCAGAAAACTAAGCCCTAAGGATACAATCTAGACTACTGCACACAAAGTGGGCTGAATCTAAGATTCTGATCCCAATCATCCAAAGCACAAATCCAAGCACAAAAGCACTGGAAAATTTGGCACAAAAATAAAACCTTTCATTTCTTTAAAAAAGTTTTTTGGGTACACTGTTTTTCTTTTTTCATTCATGCATACGAAATAAACAGATGGTCAAAACCAGGGATCACAGGTCAGTTCCTATCCCTCATACAATGATAATCTCTTTCTAAGCCTTTCAATCTCCATGCCTAGGTAAAAGGCCTCATCCCTGCCCGAGCGATGCGCCATGAACATATCCTCATCACATCGTCGTCCCACTGCTAATCGACGAGCCATATCCTCACAGGCGTAATGAAGGGCAGCAATCTCAGAGATCAGGTGACCATGTGTGGCCAGTAAAAAGGATGGATCAGTGAAATGGCGCTCCTTGAAAGCCTTAAATGAATTGTCAACACTTGAAAAAGAAGAAGCCGTATGGCCCACTATGTCTCGATCAGTCGCCTCATCCGCTAGGTGCCAAACCGAAACCTGAAGATACAATGACTTCTCAGCCACCCATCATTGATAGGGTGTTGTAGCCAAAGGAGGAGCCCAAGACTCAAGTTCCAGCATCGCTGCATCCAGGGAGCCCTGCCAAGAGATCCAGACCCTCTTATACAGAGCAGAAAAATCAAAAGGAAGAGAGGCATGCCCAAATCTAGAAAAGGCGAAGTCAGGGACATCTTGCCAAAAGTCGAACTGCTGAAGGAAGCGCATAGGATGGTAAGAGAAATATCCCCGAAGACCTAGCAACAGTAAAGGGGTACAAGCAGCACTATAAATCAGTGGGGAATGATGGAGCCAGGGAGCCTGCCAGCTAATCTCCCACCCCCGCAGCTGGATAAGCATACAACGATATAGTGACTCAGTGGCCTTAGCACTAAGGGGAAGGCCATCAAGCAGAAGGGATAACACATCACCACGGCAGGAATCGACCCACACAAGTGGAGGAGTCATAAAGAGATGTTCCCACAGTCACACCTGAAAAACGGCATGACTCAAGATGGAAAGCAAAAGAACAACGCTAGGCAAAGAAAGGGGAAAATAGTGGGAAATACCTCAAAGAAGGTACAACAACCCCGAAGGATGCGAGTTTGCCCTAACGAACACTCAATTAGCCCTAAGAAGACTCCACCAACACCACAGAAATGATGCTCCTGTGATACAATACACGACGGAATACGTCCAACAAATCTCCCAACGACGACTGCCTCCATCCTGAGAAAAGCAGCTCGAACAAGACAAAATATCAACGCATTCAGGTACTGAAGCTGGCGATCAGACCCAAGGGCACCTCAAGAAGTAGAGAAATGATCATACAACATCTCGAGTGACAGCTCACCATCCCCACCCTCTGCAGTGGGGAGAGCCGTAAGGAATCCGAACCAAGAAATCAGATCAGAAGGACGGACCGGCTAGGACGAAGGGATGTAGGGTTCCCAAGTGAGAGGAAGACCAGATAAGCATGAGAACTCCTCCAGCGATGGGCCCAACTCTAGATCGTTGAAAGAAAATAAATTTAGAGAAGAAACCCAGTCATACAAGGCCGCACTCAACAGTCGTCAGTCTAGGCGGACCCGATGAAAATGTAGGACCTCTCTCAAGCCTAGGGAGCCCAACTCAAAAAGCTCAGACTCGCTCAAACTGTCAATCCAGATATGTAACCACTCAGAACAAGTGACACGTGGTTGCAACCGACAGGTCCGGATAGGTAGGCCCTCAACGATCAGGACCCCCGGATCGGCAGGGGAGTAATAAAAAATAGGCATCCTTTCATCCAACAGGTCTATCTCATGGTGACCGAAGAAGCCGGCATCACCCATCGCATCGTGCAAGATGTCTTAAAAAGCAGCAACAGGCGGGCCCGAGCCACCAACGACTGCCACATCAGGAGCTGTCTGAAACACACAAGCCCTAGGAGCTGCAATGCCTGAGGAGTCCCAATGGCCGACAAGACTGACATCCTGATCCCCGACAACAACAATCTGTCCCAACATTATCCTGATATCCATGCCAAAGATCTGAGCCAAGCCATCTACAAAAAAACTATCACCCACCAAATCCAAACCACTCAGGCCAATAACACGAGGCCCACCGTTCATCGTAACTCGATCTATCCCATCCACACCATCCACTATCCCCATGCAACCATCTACTCCGTTAATCAAGCCATCTTTCACCATCACCATATTATCCTCACCACCCAAGCCATCTATCCCTATTTCCGTAAACCCTGGTGGCCCATCTAGCATGGATCCATCTAACCCAACCTCACATCCCCCATCAATGGTGGTAGGAATGCCATAAATGGCATTGATCTCCTCCAAAGGGCTCATTACTCCTCCCTCAATCTCCATCAACCCCTCCATAAATAGATTCTCCCCACTATTTATGGACCCACCAACCTCACCATTACCCATGAACTCATCAATATGCCCATCATTGCTAGCCATGATCAGTCTAAAGGATGAGAAAGAACAAGAAGAAAGGACAAGAGAAGAAAAAGATAAAAAGTAAAGGATAAAGGACAAGGGAAATGATCGGACGACCAGGAGAGGGGCGGAATGATCGAAAGGGAGACAAAAAGAATGAACAGGGAAGAAGGGCACTCGCTGGAAGAAAAGATGAAAGGAGGCGACACCTCGATTACCGCCCGTGGTATTCCAACTTCCATCTACAAATCTGACATTTTTGCATTGCTACCGCATAGACAGAGTAGAGAAGGCCGAAAAAGTCTCCGGACGGCAATCCAAGTACCGCTCGAGGCAGATGGATTACCGCTTGGGCCCACTTTTTGACGATATTCCGGTAGGACCCGCCCAGGGGGGTAGGACCCAGGAACAAACTTTGGTATATTTAATTGAGATCACAGAACGGATTCAAAAGGCAACACAAAAAGGAGACACTAAGTAAGATATATCTCATATATAGATGAATGTAAGATTACATGGTACAATGATCTAATCATCGTCAGGGAGATAAGTGTCGTTATCCTTACGACGAAAGTGTGGTCCCAAGATCCCTCCTCCAACGAAATGTGCGCCACTACCGGGAGCATAGTCGAACTATAAGATCGGACCAATGTCGTGCTGTTCGCACTAAGAGCTGTACTCTATAGCTAGATCAACGAAAGCACTAGCATCATAACCCTCTAAGGCAGCAGCCAACTCTCTCAGGCGTAGACCTCCAGTGAGAAGGACCAGATGGCTGGCTAAGTAGTACCATGGGGTTGCCAGTCAACTGCCAAAAGAGTCTCTCCCCCATATACAACTTTGTCACATGCAGGTCTTCAAGAATGCAGTGTCTTCGCAAGGCTTGAAAATCCTCTTAAGCTCCAGGGGTGAGCGCTGCATCCGACCGAAGATACGGCCTGGTACAGAACTACAAAAAGGGAACAAGTTAAAGGGTGAGAGGTAAGTAAAAAAAAACACATGAGAAACACAAGAATGGGCACATCACTCACATCATCGAGAACTAGGGCATCAATATTCGACCTCCAAGCAAGATCTGAAAACAAGTGCGTGCGACTGCAGTTATCTTTGTACCACAACATCATGCAAGGAAATGGAGGTGAATGGTCGATCAAGGTGGGTGCCAGGTGGGAAAAGTGATCAAAGAAGCAGACTTGCAAAAAGCCACAATTAGACAGGACACACTAGACCATCCCTAAGGGAAGCAAGGTAAAAAGGATAACAAGAAGGTACCTCGATAACTGGATACAAACCCGTCAAAGATCGACTATCACAATGACTGGCCTTGTCTAACCCTTCATACAAATGGGCAAGAAGGGTCGCATTCTAGTTGTATGGAGTGGGGAAGGTGATGTCTACCACAAGAGACAATAAATGGAAACTCACGAGCTCATTCCCATGGCAGAAAATCATCGCACCCATGGTGTACAAAATCAGGGCATGCGCCTTCACCACAGCCGCCGCTTCGGTCTCAGGAACACGTCTGGAAAAGTTCGATGATAACCAGAGGAGTTTGAAGAGAGGACCGATAAAATCTTAGCATCCGACATCATCCCCAGTAACTTCGTCCAGTCATCCTCTGTGGGTACCGGAAGGTCATCCTCAAAAGGGACGGATCTCCCATCATACCAGAGACCTAGCTGCATGTATATATCATGGGGTGTAATCCCCCACTCCCCAAAAGGCAGCTGAAAGGTGTGAGTCTCAGGGTACCATCACTCCGTCAAAGCAAATAAGAGCGACATGTTCGTTCTACTCAAACGAACTCGAAACAGGTGAGCGAAGGGGGTACACTCCAGAACCTCGAAGAACAACAGTTGTGGGTCTTGGAACCAGTCAGGCCAATGGGTCCTGACCCCTCACCTTAAGTTTTCACAAGTTGCCAGAACAGTCCCAAATTTTTAAAAGTTACCCAAAAAAAAATTCCAAAAACAAATTCCCAAAAATCCCCAGCGAACTCAAAAGGTTTGTTTCTTCTAAATCATTAGCCCCACTAATTTACCAGTGGAGACCATCTGCCTTTTTTTGCAAATAAAAACCGTTAGCCCCACCAACTCATCAGTGACAACAAAGTAACTGTTTACTTAACTTGTAAATAAAAATCGAACGATGACGCCCACCTGCGAGATCAAACGAATACTTTCCAAAAATTCAAAAAAGTATTTTCAAATAAAATACCTGAGTCTAGCTCCAAAGGGAATAGATTTTTTTTTAAAAAAAGGAGTTTTCACCAATGCATGCGGCCCGTAGTACACTGAGGAATCTCCCATATTCTCCAGTTGCAGCCAATGCAAACAGCTAAATAAGATTCGGTCTCCCTCAGTTTCCCCAGTGGATGATTGAATCTGTACATGATACTTGTACGATTGACCCAATCTCTATATCTGGATAGTTATACAAATGCTAATAAAAGTGAGTGGATCTATCTCTGGAAAGAATAATCAAACTCGAAGTGACAAAAATCCATTGTAACCAAAGTATCTGAGTCAGTAGACCACATGGCAACAGAGTACCTGCACATTCCTAGTCCGGGATACTCGAAAAATTTGATCGAGTCCAAGTCGGCGTAGTGACTTCCCCATAAGGCCGCACTAACAGACAAGGCAACTAACCACTTTGACAATCAAATAGACTGAATACTCCTAGGGGGATTATGTAGTAAAGGAACGACAAACCCAATAGTACGAGAATCCTTGTAAAGCCGCGACGAATGCGCAGAGGCCCTTACTTTTCAGACTTACCCTCCAATGCTATTAACAATCTGATGTGAAAGGGTTGTGATCGGTGATCCGTAAAGCCGCGACGAATGCGGAGGAGGCGATCACAATATTTTCCTCAACCCTCATGATATGTGCAAGTCATCTCTTTTCCAAACAGTCAACTGACATTGATACAATGGCAGGCAACAGATTTGAGTCACTACCCTTTTGTTCTGACCAGAAGGGTGGGGTGTCCACTCACTTTGGCCGTCGGTTGGTCGCAACCTCGGCCAAAGAGGGGCATCTATAGACACCCCACCTAGGCATACATTTTAAGAAGGCTAAAACAATTCAGGAACCATGATCATACCCTGAACTAAAACCTAACCCCAGCCTGAACCTAACCCAAATTCTAGTCTAAAATTCCCAAAACTCCCAAGTCACAACCAGAAATCGTGATCCAAGATGTTCAGTATACTCACAGCCTCACCTATACCCTATATCCCGGCCAGAACCCTCTACCCATACATAAACCGACCACTTTGAGTTTCAGAAACCCAAAACGGAGACCACCGGATGAACCAGAGCGCCTCACAATGCCCACATGAGTGAATCCGGACCGAACCAGGCCTGGGTGGTAGTCTGACTGCCGCCTGCGGCACTTCAAGTTTCATCGCTTGTAGCCTGCGTGTGGACAGCTATCCCAGCGTCCAAAAGTCAACTTTACCATAGATTTACCCCTCCAAAACTCACTATTTACCTTTTCACTAGTCCCAGAACCTAATGAGAATGTGACACGTGACATCTCTCTCCTCTCCACCAACTACCACATGCCACCTCATCTTTTAACCCCCTCAAATCCACTAATTGCAGCAAGGCCAATGGAGAGGGCTATAAATAGCACTCTCCTCTTCTCATTTCCACACAACACCAACCAAGAGAGGGAGAGGGTGAGAGAGAAAGAGCAAGAGAGAAAGTGAGTGAGGAAGAGAGTGAGGGAAAGGGAAAGAGCTCCCAAACCTTTAAAGTTCTGATTTTTTCAGCCACCCTCTAGCCCTCCTCTCAACTCTTTCATCCCATAAGCCTAACCCAAAGTGGTCATGATCCAATCCATGTTTTAGCCTACTCAAGATCAAGCCAAAGATTCATTCATCTTATAAGCATCCATCATGACATACATTCTCTTCTCGACGCCTCTTGTAACGCCCGTGAAAAATCCATACTTGGGCTCGAGTACCAACTCGACCCGAATTTGCGTAGAATTCATTCCTTTGGAAAATTTGACTAGGTTAGCTAGTGCAACGTTAGAATAGCTGGGAAATGGTCCCTGATCACTTTAAATACGTTCTACAAGGCCCGAAGCGAGTGGAACTAAGGGTGCTATAATGCTCTAAAGCCTCGGATCAAACTCTAAGCCGGTTTGTTCTCTGGACCACTTTGAATCTTTGTATTGGATCTAGACCGCACGTTGAAAGTCCGATACCTCCTATCTTAGACCGTTAGGACCGTCTAGCTGGGCTTGACACTCATTCCAAAAATCAAGTCAAACCGATGATCACAGGCTATTTCATTGAGCCCGGACCGAAGAGAGTGTGAATAGGGACATAGTTGGAATTTCAAATTCAAATCTGGCACACAAATTTGACGCATCAGTATTAAGCATTCTGACCGTCAGAATACAGCCAAATTACACCCTTGGATCAGGAAAAATATCTATTATATATCACGGGACTTATAGGCCTGATCTTGGTGCGGTGACCGTTAAACTGAAACTGGGCCGCCACGTGCGATCTGGGAACCCAACCGGTCTGAAAACTGGATGTATGCTAGATCTAGTATGCATGAGCTTAAGTCCGACCGCACTTGGCCTGGGGACCTCCAGAAATGCCCTTTTGGACCGAAACGGCCCCGATTTGGTTAGGCACCAAGTAAACATTGTTCCCAAGCCTATTTTGGGAATGTTTTAGGCTATAAAAGGGGTTGAAACCCTCACTCCTCTCTCCCATCCGAATTTGAGAGAAGCCCTAGCTTGGGAGAGAGAAAAAGAGTGAGAGATTGTGAGAGAGCGGGAGAGTTCTTCCCGCCACTTGTGCTACGTGTTGCACATGCTTAAGCGACACTTCTCTACCGCTTTCCCGGCGATTCCACCGCAATCCTAGGTAAGTAAAAACCCTAAATAGTTGGTGATTTGAGTTTTTCTTGTTTCCATGGCGATGTAGCTTATGGATCTTATGTATTAGGCTCCTTACTCGCCGTAGACGAAGCATATACACTCCGCTTCAATTCCCGAGTCTACAAGACACTAGGTGAGGATTTTAGACGCTTGGATTGACGGTTCCCAATGCTTTCAATGTCGTTTAATAGTAGATTCTTGACGGCATCGCCGTTTGACATGTACAAAATGCTCTCCGTTTCCCGTTTCGTAAGCTAACGAAGAATATGAGATTTAGGGCATTTTAGTCATTTGTAGAAAGTACTGTTTGCATTCATATTTTGCTGATGTGATTGACATGGTTTGTTGTCGCATTAGGAAGTTAGGAATGCGTGCATAATTAGTTTGGCGAAGAGATTCGCCTAGTTGCATACTTTGGGTCGACATGCTATATGTAGACCTAAGTGTGTAGTGCATGTGTTGTATAAATGCTTGTATTAGTATGTATTGAATTAAATGATGTTATTTGATACTTTGTGATTGATTTTTCAATTATTAGGCCGACCTAAATGATTTTCTACATGTTGACAAAATGCATGATTTCACTACATGCATGGAATGTATGTGCTTGAGGATTTGCTTAAGTTGAATATGCATGGGAAGTATGCCTTGAAGATTTGCTTAAGTTGAATGTCATAACATGTGCTAACATGCTCACATGATGTATTTCAATTCCAATACCTTTTATAGTGATTCCATAGATGTGTGGGACTTGACTTAGTCCAGGCAGTCGGTAACCGAGCAAATTCGTGGCTGACTGGTCATAGCCACGAATGACGCGTCGATGAATGTGATTCGTGTTGAGAGTTGGCGGCAGTGGTTAGGCCACGCGAAGTGTTTTACGCACTTCATGTCGTTCAGTTCGAGATGCGATCGCGCTAGTCGAGCCCGTCAAGTAACCCGACTGGCCGATGTTTGTTCACCATGTATGTATCATAACTGCTTGAACCTAGGGTACCGAACTTACCATTGTAAACCCTATTAACCGTGGTACCTTGATCCACGAAGACTCATGAGCCGGGCATGGTGGTATGGGACACCGTGGTCGAGCTGTCGGCCTACGCTGGGGCCACAAACCTCCCCGTAGTGACCAGTGAGCACCTAGACTCGTGAGCAGATTATGGTGGTATGGGACACTATATTCTAGCTGTCGGCCTACACTGATCAGGCGACGAGCCCTTTGTAGTGACCGCGAGCGTATTCTGAGTTCACGGGAGGCGACGACCCTTCCGTGCAGTAGAGTACAGTAGGCCTGTATTGATAAGGTGATGGGGGAGCGGTGCAACGAGTGCGAGCAACAGCCCTGGCAGCCCTTGCAGTGACCTACGAAATGTACATCGTATGAGATTACTAGGAGTGACGACCCTAGACAGGATCCGTGTTGGGATTGATACAAGGGAGGTACCTTAGTTTCCCAATCCTGCTGTGTGAATGGACTAATAATAACTTGGTAATCATATCACCATAGCATTGCATGTGCCTGGAAGATGTGGAGCACTCTAGGGAGTGTGGCATGCCGCGGTCGTAAGATGTTGCCGTATGAGGGTGATCGTCGGTGAGGGCATACATCACGTCATATCATCTTGCATTAACAACAGTATTAGGACTTGTCTGATTTACTGCTTTACTATTATCGCGTGACTGAATTGTGAACATGCTAATCTTTGCTCTATGATTCCACTGAGTTGATCACTCATTCCCACGTTACGGGATGGTGTTTGCAACACCCACCAGACCCTGTTGTAGTTGCAGGTGACGATGAGATCCAGGAGGTGGAGCTAGATGATGACGAGGACCAGGATGAGTTCTCGTATATGCAGTATCATGACGGCTTTCCGTAGGTGACCTGGATCGAGGGGACATCAGTGGGACTTTTATTTTTGAACATTATTCTTTTGTTATGTACATGTATATGAGACTCAGAGATGTAGTCATACTTTGGAGACAGTTGAGATTACTTTGTTTTTCCATACAGTGATATATATCTTGTTTAGTCTTCCGCTTGCTTTTATCACTGAATCTGAAGTATGAATTGCAGTTTTGGTATACTTTTACTCATGTGGATGCTTTAAATCAGACAACATTGAATCATAACCATTTTTGTTGCATAAGTGACGGTCTGGAACTCGGGAGTTGAGTTTATACACGACCCCCGATTTTCAGGGTGTTACAAGTTGGTATCAGAGCATGAATGAGAGTATACTGGGCCTGGGTTATGGTCTTGCGACGTACGCTGTCGCTTCCTTTGACTTAGGTGGGTGCGAGAAGGGTCTAGAAACACTTCTAGGATCACAGATTCGCCGATAGGCGAAGTCTATAAGGATCGATCGCAAGATCGAGTCTGTAACGTATCTCGGGTCGCGTAAAGCGACCCGAATCACCTCTAAGCTGTAGGAAGTCGGGTGGAGACGTCCTATGAGCGGTCTTAAACCGCAAAAGTGAATCCATGGGCCGTGGAATGACCACGACTCTAGTAATCAATCGCCAGGGCTTAAAAACCCCGTTTTGCCAAAAATTCTCAAAATTCCTTCTCTAAACACTTCAACCTTCAGTTCTTTTGTATCCATTTCATGTTAGGCATCAAACCTAATGTGAAAATAACACAAATTAGTACATTCACCAGATTTTACAGTGAATAGTAAAATTTCATGAAAAATGGCCATAAGGCCATTCTAACTTCACTTTCTTTAGCAACTAAGGAGCTAGAAAGATGTACTGGATCCTTCTACCCCAAATTCATATGCTGCATCATATGGTTTGGTATTCGGGATTGCGATGTGGACCCGGAAAGCCCCAAAAACATGTTTGGGCCCATAGGGACCAAAATACTATGAACTAAGGGGTGGGACTAGACTTTTTGGGACCCTGGGACCATGGGGGACCAGACCCATGGGGTCCCGCTGGCCAACCTGGAGGTTGGCCGGCGATGCCATCGCCGGCCGGGCGATGCATCGCCGGCCGGCCACCTCGGACGGTGCTGCCCTTTGGGCGCACCCACTTATATGTCTCCCACAACACCCCTAGGTACCTCCCATCCCACGAAAACCCCTAAAACACCCCTCTCCTTCACAAACAGCCCCCTTGCATGCCCTATCTTCGATTTTCAGCGCTCCATTCCAAATCCCGGCGACCCAAACCCCTCCTAATCCCTTCCTTGGCCAAAACCGACCACCACCCATTGATTATTGGGTGTTGGCAGCCCCTTTCCTTGAAGATTTTCCCATTTGGAGCTCCAAAATCCCCCAAATAGTGTCGAAATCGTGAGCAGCTCCATTCCATCTTTTTGTTCTTATTTTTCCCTGAAACTACAGCCTTGGGAAGCTTGAAGCATCCCTCTACGACGCCTAGATTTCCTTTTGTCAGATTGGGCAGCCATTTCTCCGCATTTTCGGCGTTTCCCATGGCTTTCGTGGAAGCTATTTTGGGTCTTTTGTCACTCTCATCCATCCTGTCTTTGATGGGTAAGAGGAAAACTGCAACAGACGAGGCTGGGCCGAGCCGCCCTGCTCGATTGAGAAGACCGCGGGGTGGTGCCGCAAGTTCAAGCGCCACCGCAGGTCCAGCTGCAGTCCTGGAGTGCCGTACGAAGCGGGATTTGGATCCCCATGCACACCTTGGACGAACCATCCTATCAGAGATGCCTCATGGTGAATACACTGATCGTAGAGTGTTATTTGAGGCGGACGTAGATGGGCGATTGTTCGGCGAATATCTGTTGTTCGAACGCATTGAAGCTGCGCACTGGGGACCGATCTTTGAAGCTCGCGCTCGTGCTAATGTGAGCACTGTTCGTGCCTTCTATGCTAGCATCCAGAGTCCTACCTTGGAGCCCTTGCAGTTTAAAATCCCTTTTGGTAGAGATCGGATGGCTACGATCGACGTCCGGTTGGTTGCGCGACTTCTCAACGTGCCTCTAGGTGATGTACATCCAAGTGAGAAAAATTTGAGGACTAGACGTGAACGAGATCGCCGCACCAGGTTTCTGTGCGGTAAGTTGGTTCCATGGCAGCCTAATAATAGCCTCAAGGCGACGTACATGTCTGAGGATTTGCGTCTGCTGCATCACATCTGCACGTTCAATGTTTATCCTAGGTCGACGAACCGCATTGAATGTACACGTCTTATGGTCGATTTCTTATTTCTGGTGGCTCAGGGAGAGAACGTATGTATGGCCACTTTCATCTTACGGCAGATAGTTCTCATAGCCAGGTCGAGAAGAACATCCGAATCCCTTCCCTTTGGCCGACTCATTTGCAGAATTGCGCTTGAGTTTGCCTATAGACTGGGACCCGAGTTGCCGGTATCGATTCACACCATCGATGAGTCGACGATGGTTAAGATGAAGATTGGGTCGCAATATCGTGAAAATCAACTTGAAAGGGATAGTGGGGACGACTTTGATGAAGAGGAAGATCAAAGCGAAGGAGAACCTAGTGCAGAAGCTCAGGAAGAGACTCAGGAAGAAGCAGAAGAGGAGGCTCAGGATACTGATGAGAGTCCTCCTCCTTCTGCGCAGACTACTATTGACGATCGCATTGCTCGAATGGAGGAGAGTCAGACCGCTTTGCGAAGGGAAGTCCAAGAACTTCGAGCAGAGGTCGCTGATGCCAAGGCCGTTACGAAGAAGAAATTTGGCAAGGTGACTCGCACCTTGAAGGCAATCCTGTGTTGCTTACAGGATAAGGGTGCTCCTCCTCCGTCGCCAGACTCCGACTAGCGACGTGATCTTTGATGTTGCTATGAGTAGTTAGCTATTTTCTGTTTCATGTGTGTAAAGCCTATTAGGGCTAGTGCTTTGCTTTTGTCGCTGTTGCTTAACTGTCTTAATTTCCATGTCATTCTAGTCATGATGCTTGTAAGGATATATCCCTTGTATTGTGACAATTTTGATTAATGGAAATGCATGGAATGCCTTGACTCTTTAGTGAATGATTGTGGTGTATTTGTGCAATTGAGACTGACAAGGTTGCGCCCTATTTTGAATATAGGGAATGCCACCTAAGACTACGAGGAGCGCGGTTCGGCTTTCATTGTTAGAGCAGATGGATCAGGCTCCTTCTCAGTCTGGTACTCGTCCGGACCCTGCTGTGGGCCCGATTCCTGAGACTGTTCGACCGTCTCAGCCTGCTACTGGTCCTACAGATGGACCACCGCCATTTACACCATCAGTTAGAGAGCCACAGCGCGCATCTACTTCCGCACCTCATCCGCCACAGCCTGCTCCACCACCTGATAGATTCGAGCAGATGATGGCTATGATGCTACAGCAGCAGCAGCTATTGACTACTATAGTCGGGACTTTAGCCCAGGGTGGGGGTGCGACTGCATCTACTCCGCCTGCACCACCTGCGCATCCAGCTGAGGATGCCTATGCTTACGCCCAGGATGAGGGCATAGCACTTCCTGCGCAGCCTGCTTTCCCTGCGGGGAACCCTGCCGACACTCGGGGCCTTCTGGAGCGATTTCAGCGCTTGCGGCCTCCTACTTTCACGGGTTCTCACAGACCCGAGGAGGCTGAGTTTTGGCTCGACCGAGTGTCGAAGATTCTGCGCATGTTGCACTGCACTGAGGCAGAGCAGGTAGAGCTGGCTACCTTCCAGTTTGAGAGAGAGGCCAGTATGTGGTGGGATAGTGTATTGCGGACTGTTACCGCAGACTTCGTGTGGACATGGGCAGCATTCGAGTTTCGCTTCCATGAGAAGTATTATCCTCAGACCTACAGACACGAGAGGGAGAATGAGTTTCTCCGTCTCAGGCAGGCAGCGATGACGGTCACCGAGTATGAGCATCGGTTCACAGAGTTGGGCAGGTACGTCCCGACGATTTTAGCTGATGAGCAGATGCGCATACGGCGCTTTTTGGAGGGCTTGCGACCGGATATTCGGTCGAAGATGTGCTGCATCAGTTTCTCCTCCTATGCGGAGTTGGTTCACATGTCCATGCGGGCAGAGCAGGACGTGGATCGACTTGCGCGATCACGAGGCCCGACTACTTCTAGGCCGCGACCGGAGTTGCCAGATAGGCCCTTCGCGGGCAAGAGGCCTCGCATTGATCCTCCTACGAGGACCACGGCGCCAGTAGGACCGTTTCGGCGCCCTGATCTATCATGCACATACTGTGGGAGGACGGGCCACCTAGCGCCGAGTTGCTTTGCGAGGATGCGGGACAGTGGGTTCTCGCCGCCGCAGAAGATTGATCGTGTACGTCCACAGGCGATATCAGCACCGCCTATACGGTCAGCTCCTGCGCAGTCCTCTTTCAGACCCACAGTATCGCAGATTCGACAGCCCCCGCGGCCCTTGACACAGCGGCCGAACCGGCCACAGCAGGCTCGAGTTCATGCACTGACCGCTGAGGCAGCTACGACGCCGACTTTCCAGCATTCAGCCTTCGAGGTCACGGGCCATATCGGAGGTACTCCCGTTCTTGTCATGGTGGACACTGGTTCCACGATTTCCTTGATATCGCGTGCCGTAGTCAGACGTCTTGGGTTGCAGACTATCACTATGGATAGCGTGCGAGTCCTTGCAGCTCATGGAGATTATTCGGATGTCACCCAGATGTGTGAGGGTTGTTTACTTGATCTGGGAGGCAGGACGATGACTCTTGATTTGGTCGTCGATCCCTCGCTCGTATATCTCGACGTCATTCTTGGCATGGACTGGTTGACTGCAGCGAGAGCCGAGATTGACTGCGAGGCTCGTGTGGTGACGGTGTACGAGCCTGAGGGCACGCCTTTCACATTTTCAGTGCGGGTAAATCTTCCTTTCCGCATTCTTAGCTACGCCACCCTGTTGCACGACGCTGGTGCCCAGGTACTTGAGCAGACGCCGGTTGTTTCTGAGTTCGGGGATCTGTTCAGGAAGATCCCTGGTTTGCCGCCCCGACGTGAGATCGATTTCACTATCGATCTGATTCCTGGTTCTAAACCCGTCTCACTGCCGACGTATCGCATGGCACCATGTGAGATGGAGGAGTTGAGGACGCAGATTGATGGTCTACTAGAGCTTGGCCTTATACGGCCTAGCGTATCTCCTTGGGGAGCACCGGTCTTGTTCGTGAAGAAGAAGGATGGTTCGCTGCGATTGTGTATTGATTATCGCAGGCTGAACCAACTCACAGTGAAGAACAAGTACCCTTTGCCCAGGATCGATGACTTATTTGATCAGTTGAGAGGAGCGCAGTACTTCTCGAAGATTGATCTTCAGTCAGGATATCATCAGCTGCGCGTCAGAGATGAGGACGTGCAGAAGACAGCGTTCAGGACCAGTTTTGGTCACTACGAGTTCCTCGTGATGTCGTTCGGTCTCACGAACGCACCGGCCGTGTTCATGGATCTGATGAACCGGGTACTACGGCCTTTCCTCTATCGATTCGTCGTTGTCTTCATCGACGACATTTTGGTATACTCTAGGAGTCGAGAGGAGCATGAGGAGCACTTGCGTTTGGTCCTTGATACGCTCAGACAGCATCAGTTGTTCGCACAGTATAAGAAGTGCGACTTCTGGAAGCAGGAGGTGAAGTTTCTGGGACACGTGGTGTCCAAGGATGGCATGGCAGTTGACCTGTCTAAGGTAGCTGCGGTGCAGGACTGGGAGCAGCCTGGTTCTGTCACTAAGGTGAGGAGTTTCTTGGGTCTCGCTGGCTACTATCGGCGCTTCATTCAGGATTTCTCGAAGATCGCGAGACCCTTATCTCAGTTGACACGGAAGGACGTGAAGTTCGCCTGGAATGATAAGGCGGAGTCAGCTTTTCAGGAGCTGAAGGACAGACTTACGTCCGCCCCTGTGCTAGTATTGCCAGAGCAAGGGGTTAAATACACTATATACACTGACGCGTCTAGCGTTGGTTTAGGTTGTGTCCTTATGCAGAGGGACAGGGTAATTTCGTATGCCTCGAGACAATTAAGGAAGCACGAGGAGAATTACCCTACACACGACCTGGAGTTGGCAGCCGTGATATTCGCACTGAGACTCTGGAGACATTACCTCTATGGAGAGGAGTTCGAGCTCTTTTGCGACCACAAGAGCCTCAAGTACATATTCACACAGCGGGACTTGAATATGAGGCAGCGGCGATGGATGGAGACGCTGAAGGACTTCAAGTTTGAAGTCTCTTACCATCCTGGGAAGGCGAACCTTGTGGCTGATGCGTTGAGCCGCAAGAAGGCGATAGAGTTTGCGGCTCCGCTGATGGTTGCCGAGTGGGATATGGTCGAGTTTTTGCGAGACTTTGAGCAGAAACTCACCGTAGAGGAGCCATTTGAGTTCATCGCACATGTTCAGGTGCGATCTCCGATCGATGACCGTGTCATCGAGGCGCAGAGGGACGACGCGCATCTTACTGAGCTTCGAGAGCAGGCCAGTGATGATGATGACGCCGACTGGCGAGTTGGCATGGATGGGGGTTTACGTTACCGTGGCCGCCTATGCGTTCCTGATGTCCCTGACTTGAGACGAGAGATTCTCGAGGCTGCGCATTCTACTAGACTCGCGATGCATCCTGGCAGCACGAAGATGTATCGTGACGTGAAGAGGACGTACTGGTGGGAAGGTATGAAGACCCACATTGCTGAGTTCGTGTCCCGTTGTCTCACTTGTCAACAGGTGAAGGCAGAGCATCGCCGACCACCTGGACTTTTGCAGCCTATGCCGATTGCAGAGTGGAAGTGGGATTTCATTTCCATGGACTTCATTTCTGGGTTGCCGAAGACGAGGAAGGGGCATGATTCTATTTGGGTGATCGTCGACCGATTGACGAAGTCGGCGCACTTCCTACCGATCAGAGTTACGAACTCTGCAGACGAGCTGGCTAGATTGTATATTAGAGAGATCGTGCGTCTGCATGGAGTTCCGTTGGAGATCGTGTCGGACAGAGACACGCGGTTCACTTCTATTTTCTGGACTCGCATTCAGGAGGCTATGGGTGTGAAGTTGAAGTTCAGTACTGCCTTCCACCCACAGACGGACGGACAGACAGAGCGAGTGAACCAGATCCTGGAGGACATGTTGCGAGCTTGCGCATTGGACTTCAAGGACAGTTGGGATGACTGTCTTGCATATGCGGAGTTTGCATACAACAATAGCTTCCAGGCGAGTATCGGCATGGCACCTTATGAGGCGCTGTATGGGCGACCTTGTCGCGCACCGCATTGCTGGTTAGAGGTCGGTGAGCGCAGCTTGATCGGCCCAGAGTTGGTGCAGGCGACGTCAGAGAAGATTGATATTATTCGACGTCGGCTTCTTACAGCGCAGAGCAGACAGAAGAGCTACGCCGATACGAGACGGAGACCACTAGAGTTCACAGTCGGGGATCATGTGTTTTTGCGAGTTTCCCCTATGAAGGGAGTCCTTCGGTTCGGAAAGAAGGGGAAGCTGGCACCGCGATACATTGGTCCATTTCAGATCCTCGATCGTGTGGGAGCAGTGGCTTACCGATTGGCTTTACCCACGCCCCTCGCGAGCGTCCACAACGTATTTCATGTTTCTATGCTGAAGAAGTACGTTGCTGATCCTTCTCATATCATCAGATGGGAGCAGGTGCAGTTAGGAGAGGATGTTACTTATATCCTGCGACCGACACGCATCTTAGACCGGAAAGAGCAGGTACTGCGTAGCAAGGTGATTCCCCTTGTGAAGGTACTATGGACGCATCATACTGAGGAGGAGGCTACTTGGGAGACAGAAGCCGAGATCAGAAAGAACTACCCACAGCTTCTCGAGGAGTACGAAAAGGTACAAAATTTCGAGGACGAAATTATTTGTTAAGGGGGGTAGATTGTAACGCCCGTGAAAAATCCATACTTGGGCTCGAGTACCAACTCGACCCGAATTTGCGTAGAATTCATTCCTTTGGAAAATTTGACTAGGTTAGCTAGTGCAACGTTAGAATAGCTGGGAAATGGTCCCTGATCACTTTAAATACGTTCTACAAGGCCCGAAGCGAGTGGAACTAAGGGTGCTATAATGCTCTAAAGCCTCGGATCAAACTCTAAGCCGGTTTGTTCTCTGGACCACTTTGAATCTTTGTATTGGATCTAGACCGCACGTTGAAAGTCCGATACCTCCTATCTTAGACCGTTAGGACCGTCTAGCTGGGCTTGACACTCATTCCAAAAATCAAGTCAAACCGATGATCACAGGCTATTTCATTGAGCCCGGACCGAAGAGAGTGTGAATAGGGACATAGTTGGAATTTCAAATTCAAATCTGGCACACAAATTTGACGCATCAGTATTAAGCATTCTGACCGTCAGAATACAGCCAAATTACACCCTTGGATCAGGAAAAATATCTATTATATATCACGGGACTTATAGGCCTGATCTTGGTGCGGTGACCGTTAAACTGAAACTGGGCCGCCACGTGCGATCTGGGAACCCAACCGGTCTGAAAACTGGATGTATGCTAGATCTAGTATGCATGAGCTTAAGTCCGACCGCACTTGGCCTGGGGACCTCCAGAAATGCCCTTTTGGACCGAAACGGCCCCGATTTGGTTAGGCACCAAGTAAACATTGTTCCCAAGCCTATTTTGGGAATGTTTTAGGCTATAAAAGGGGTTGAAACCCTCACTCCTCTCTCCCATCCGAATTTGAGAGAAGCCCTAGCTTGGGAGAGAGAAAAAGAGTGAGAGATTGTGAGAGAGCGGGAGAGTTCTTCCCGCCACTTGTGCTACGTGTTGCACATGCTTAAGCGACACTTCTCTACCGCTTTCCCGGCGATTCCACCGCAATCCTAGGTAAGTAAAAACCCTAAATAGTTGGTGATTTGAGTTTTTCTTGTTTCCATGGCGATGTAGCTTATGGATCTTATGTATTAGGCTCCTTACTCGCCGTAGACGAAGCATATACACTCCGCTTCAATTCCCGAGTCTACAAGACACTAGGTGAGGATTTTAGACGCTTGGATTGACGGTTCCCAATGCTTTCAATGTCGTTTAATAGTAGATTCTTGACGGCATCGCCGTTTGACATGTACAAAATGCTCTCCGTTTCCCGTTTCGTAAGCTAACGAAGAATATGAGATTTAGGGCATTTTAGTCATTTGTAGAAAGTACTGTTTGCATTCATATTTTGCTGATGTGATTGACATGGTTTGTTGTCGCATTAGGAAGTTAGGAATGCGTGCATAATTAGTTTGGCGAAGAGATTCGCCTAGTTGCATACTTTGGGTCGACATGCTATATGTAGACCTAAGTGTGTAGTGCATGTGTTGTATAAATGCTTGTATTAGTATGTATTGAATTAAATGATGTTATTTGATACTTTGTGATTGATTTTTCAATTATTAGGCCGACCTAAATGATTTTCTACATGTTGACAAAATGCATGATTTCACTACATGCATGGAATGTATGTGCTTGAGGATTTGCTTAAGTTGAATATGCATGGGAAGTATGCCTTGAAGATTTGCTTAAGTTGAATGTCATAACATGTGCTAACATGCTCACATGATGTATTTCAATTCCAATACCTTTTATAGTGATTCCATAGATGTGTGGGACTTGACTTAGTCCAGGCAGTCGGTAACCGAGCAAATTCGTGGCTGACTGGTCATAGCCACGAATGACGCGTCGATGAATGTGATTCGTGTTGAGAGTTGGCGGCAGTGGTTAGGCCACGCGAAGTGTTTTACGCACTTCATGTCGTTCAGTTCGAGATGCGATCGCGCTAGTCGAGCCCGTCAAGTAACCCGACTGGCCGATGTTTGTTCACCATGTATGTATCATAACTGCTTGAACCTAGGGTACCGAACTTACCATTGTAAACCCTATTAACCGTGGTACCTTGATCCACGAAGACTCATGAGCCGGGCATGGTGGTATGGGACACCGTGGTCGAGCTGTCGGCCTACGCTGGGGCCACAAACCTCCCCGTAGTGACCAGTGAGCACCTAGACTCGTGAGCAGATTATGGTGGTATGGGACACTATATTCTAGCTGTCGGCCTACACTGATCAGGCGACGAGCCCTTTGTAGTGACCGCGAGCGTATTCTGAGTTCACGGGAGGCGACGACCCTTCCGTGCAGTAGAGTACAGTAGGCCTGTATTGATAAGGTGATGGGGGAGCGGTGCAACGAGTGCGAGCAACAGCCCTGGCAGCCCTTGCAGTGACCTACGAAATGTACATCGTATGAGATTACTAGGAGTGACGACCCTAGACAGGATCCGTGTTGGGATTGATACAAGGGAGGTACCTTAGTTTCCCAATCCTGCTGTGTGAATGGACTAATAATAACTTGGTAATCATATCACCATAGCATTGCATGTGCCTGGAAGATGTGGAGCACTCTAGGGAGTGTGGCATGCCGCGGTCGTAAGATGTTGCCGTATGAGGGTGATCGTCGGTGAGGGCATACATCACGTCATATCATCTTGCATTAACAACAGTATTAGGACTTGTCTGATTTACTGCTTTACTATTATCGCGTGACTGAATTGTGAACATGCTAATCTTTGCTCTATGATTCCACTGAGTTGATCACTCATTCCCACGTTACGGGATGGTGTTTGCAACACCCACCAGACCCTGTTGTAGTTGCAGGTGACGATGAGATCCAGGAGGTGGAGCTAGATGATGACGAGGACCAGGATGAGTTCTCGTATATGCAGTATCATGACGGCTTTCCGTAGGTGACCTGGATCGAGGGGACATCAGTGGGACTTTTATTTTTGAACATTATTCTTTTGTTATGTACATGTATATGAGACTCAGAGATGTAGTCATACTTTGGAGACAGTTGAGATTACTTTGTTTTTCCATACAGTGATATATATCTTGTTTAGTCTTCCGCTTGCTTTTATCACTGAATCTGAAGTATGAATTGCAGTTTTGGTATACTTTTACTCATGTGGATGCTTTAAATCAGACAACATTGAATCATAACCATTTTTGTTGCATAAGTGACGGTCTGGAACTCGGGAGTTGAGTTTATACACGACCCCCGATTTTCAGGGTGTTACACCTCTGCTTCTCAAGATCTCTAGTGAACGTATGCTCTGTGGCTTGCTGTACATAAGATCCTGTTACATCAGAAATTCCTAATAATCTAGTCCAGTTGTCTTTACCTTTTGGCATGCGCATCATCCCATCCACTTTCTAGACATGCTGTCGGACGTATGTTCTGTGACCTGTCAAAATCTCAGATCTTATCACATCAGAAATCCATACGAGGCTAGTCTTATCTCAACCACAGCATCCATCATCCCTTGAGATTATTGAACTACACAAAGTAGAGACAGTACATTTGTACGGGCAGAGAGGGTGCCTAACACCTTGCCTCTTTGTAACTGAGGTCCCTTACCTAGAATCCCGGATCATAGACCAGGAGTCAATTTAAGGTAGGGAAGTCTTCGAATTTCCCCCACCTTACGTATTCCGTGGTTATAGCCGACCGCGGGATTCTGAGATTTTTCGGCTAGTGGCGACACCAACATCCACAATCAGTCTAACACCCCCCTCACCCCAACATAAATCACAAATCAGTGTGGGCACCGATTTTTCAGTGTCTACAATAATATAGACAATCAATCGAACAAATGAGGATAATGCTCCCTAATCTCTGCTTCATGCTCCCAAGATGCCTCTGCCTCTGAATGATGACCCCACTGAACCTTCACCAGGGGAATGACCTGAGTTTGGAGAACCTGCTCCTTCTGATCAAGGATGCGATTCGTCTACTCAATGTAAGAAGCATCTTCACGGACCTCAAGGTGCTGCTAATCAATCATCGGAATAATGTCCGACTCACACTTCTACAACATCGAAACATGGAACACGTTGTGGATATCAGACAACTCAGAAGGTAAGGTGAGCCTATAGGCCACAATGCCCATGCGCCCAATGATCTTAAAAGGTCATATAAATCTCGAGGCAAGCTTGCCCTTCGCTCCAAATCATACCATACCCTTCATAGGAGAGACCTCAAGATACACCATATCCTCTACTGTAAACTCCAATGGACAAGCCAACGATCAGCAAAAATCTTTTGCCAGCTCTAAGCTATGCACATCCTCTTCCTGATGATGTCGATGGCCTTTGATGATTGATGCACAAGCTCAGGACCTTGGAGATGCCTCACTCCAACCTCAGTCCAACAACTAGGAGATCTGCATGGTCTGCCATATAAAGCCTCAAAAGGAGTCATGCCTATGGTTGCCTAATAGCTGTTGTTGTATGCAAACTCTGTCAGGCACAAATGCTCATCCCAGCTACCCACAAAATCGATCACACAATCTCTGAGCATATCCTCAAGAATTTGATTGACGCTTTCGGTCTGCCCATCGGTCTACGGATGATAAGTGGTGCTAAGCTGCAACGAAGAACCCGTATCTGACTTGAAGCTCCTCCAAAACTGAGACGTAAACCTGGGGTCTTGGTCTGAAATGTTTGAAATGAGAATGTCGTGTAGTCTCACATTCTCTTCAATGAATATCTTCGCAAGACGATCCAATGTCCACGTCGCACGAATCAGGATAAAATGCGTTGACTTTGTTAGACGATTAACAACAACCCAGATGGCGTCGTGATCATGTTGAGTCTTCGACAAACCCATGATAAAATCAGTCGACACGTGCTCTCACTTCCATGATAGAATGCTTAATGGTTGCAAAGGACCAATGGGTCTCTAGTGGTCGACCTCGACACGCTGGAAAGTATCACACTTAACCACAAAACTCATAATCTAACACTTCATCCCTGACCAAAAATATTACCTCCTCGTATCTTTATACATCTTCGTGGAGCCCGGGTGTATAGTAAGCCACGATTGGTGTGCCTCAGTCATCAGATCTCTACGCAACTCTAGCTCGTTCGGAACACACAATTGGCCTCTAAATCGGAGTCCACCATCGGAACCAATCTGTTAGTCTGACTGCTCCACGGATGTTGTCTCTACTCGGTATCCCTGCAACAACTCATCTGTCTGTTGATCCTCGATCACCTTTGCGACAAGAGGGTTGAATCAACAGGCTTGCAAGTTGAATAATAGAGGACTGCATATCAAACTCAAAGTCAAAATCTGATACATCCTCGAGCATATTTCATTCACGAACCATCATTTGTGCCACCTGGCCTCATGGCTGATGGCTGAGCACGTCTGTCACCACGCTTACCTTGCCCGGGTGGTACTGAAGGTCAAAGTCATAATCCTTCAGGAGCTCCATCCATCTCCTCTACCGCATATTCAGCTCCGACTGAGAAAATAAATACTTCAGGCTCTTATGGTCTGAAAAGATCTCGAACCTAACCCCATAAAGATAATGCCTCAACACATTTAGTGTGAAGTAACTGCTGCTAACTCTAGATCATGCATGGGGAAGTTCATCTCATGAAACTTAAGCTAGATCAAGGC
The DNA here is from genome assembly GCA_037074715.1 of Magnolia kwangsiensis. Taxonomy (NCBI): domain Eukaryota; kingdom Viridiplantae; phylum Streptophyta; class Magnoliopsida; order Magnoliales; family Magnoliaceae; genus Magnolia; species Magnolia kwangsiensis. The sequence goes on from CM073578.1 coordinate 82,053,368, forward strand.
ATATGCCACTAGCTTCCCATACTCCATCAGGACAACACCCAAACTAACTCTTGAAGCATTAGTAAACACAACAAACCCATCACTCCTAGAGGGAAGAGTGAGGATGGGAGTGGATGTGAGGCGGTCCTTCAACTCCATAAATACCTCCTCACAGGCGTCACTCCAGAAAAGCTCGGTGCTCTTTCGTGCCAACCAGGTCAGCGATGTTGCAATGTGGGAGAATCCCTCAATGAATCGCCGATAATATCCCAGTAGACCAAGGAAACTACCTATCTTGGACGCATTCGTGGGCTGGCCCCACTGATGCACTGCATCGATCTTCGAGGGGTCCACAGCGACACCCTCCCTCATCACCACGTGACCAAAGAACATCACCTCCTCTTGCCAAAACTCACACATCTCCAGCTTTGCATACAGCTGGTGGGCATGGAGGGTCTCCAACACTATCTGTAAATGTATCTCATGGTCCTCATGGGTCCTTGATTATACCAGAATATCATCGATGAAGACTATAATAAATTGGTCGATGTAGGGCCGGAAGACCTCATTTATCAACTGCATGAAGATGGCGAGCGCATTGGTCAGCCCAAAAGACATGACTAGAAACTCAGAATGACCGTAGCACGTCCAGAAAGCTATCTTAGGAATGTCCTCCTCTCAAACCCAAACCTAATGATAGCCAGATTGTAGGTCAATCTTGGAGAAGAACTATGCACCCTACAACTGGTCAAATAAATCATCAATCCTCGAGAGTGGGTATCTTTTCTTGATAGTGATTGTGTTGAGCTCGCAGTAATCCACATAGAGCCTCAAAGAGCCATCCTTCTTCTTCATGAACAATGTCGGGGCTCCCCATGATGAACCGCAAGGACGAATAAAACCTAACTCCTACAACTTGTCCAACTACACCTGCAGTTCCCATAACTCTATCAATGTCATCTGATACGGGGCCTTTGAAATAGGCGCGGTACCAGGTACAAGAGCTATTTGAAACTCTATTTTTCAGTGGGACGGCAACACCAGAATCTCTTCAAACACATCCAGGAACTCACAAACAGTCGGCAACTGCTCAAAACACCTAGCCACTGACTCCTCTACTGCACAGGCCAACAAACTAGATAGTGGCTCTCCTCTGGGCTCGACAACGAACTGGAATAACGGCAAGCTAGGTATGCAGAACGTGACTGTCCTGGTGGAACAATCTAACACAACATGGTACTCAGCAAGCTAATCCATACTCAGGATAACATCAAACTCGATCATCAGTAACACGAACAAATCCGTGGGCAGAAACATATCCCCAACTAGAACGGGGCACGACGAACAAAAGTGAACCAAAATTACAGACTTCCCTAAGGGAGTTGATACTGATAAAGCCTCACAAGCAGACTCTAATGGCAAAATGGTCGATCGGCAGAACTCCTCAGCTATGAACGAATAAGATGTTTTAAAATTAAATAACACATAAGTAATACGAGCGGAGATGAGAAGAATACCCTCAACCACTCCTCCTGACGACCTAAGGTCCTACTGAGCAGTGTAGAATCTTTCCTAAGCTAGCAAGGAAGTAAGCCTGACGACTGAGGGTCCTGACCCTGTACCTGCTACGCGGCATAGAATCTGCCTGGGCTTGTAGGGGGGGTGTTTATCCCCTCTGCATCTGTGATCTCTGTTACGACTGTAGTGGTTGTGGCAGCCTACCCTGTTATCTCTACTACTGCGGAAGAGGCCTAAGAGGCTGGTGTCGGGGTTGTTACTGCTTCTGCTACTGTGGAGGTTGGTGTGGAGGCTGATGTGGTGCCCTCGGCTGATGTTGTTGAGGATGGGGACACTCGTGCCTACAATGCCCCGTCCATCCACATCCAAAATAGACTCCAGTAAATGGAATAGAAGAAGATGGTTGTGTTGTTGGTGCTTTAAACCCTAAATGGCCCCTATATTGACGATGTTGATGCTGGCGGGAGCTACTGGAGTGCGCCTTCCTCTTCTTGTCTCCTCCCTAATCTCGGGACCTCTGAAAAGTGGCCCAATCATCCTCATAAACTAGGGCCCTTTGCACAATGTCAGTGAATTTCGTAAGAAGATGCCCAACCACTTGACTCCTGAGAGCGAGACAAGCTGTTTACAAAACAACGGGCCTTCCGCCTCTCATCATTCACTAAGTAGGTCGAGAATTGAGACTATCATATCACCTTGAACAAGGGTCTCAAACTCCAAAGCTCTCTGCTGCTAAACGTGTTCAGGGATGAACTTCTAGTCGAAATGATCCATGAAGTCCTTCCAGGTCCATACAAAATCTCTCCCAACTGATCTAGAAACTAAAGCCTACTAGTGCTGGGCCTCACCCTGAAGAAGAAAAATTATAAACTGAACTCGTTGTTATGATGTGCATCTCATGGTGTCGAAGATCTTCTCCACCTCGGTACGCCACAACTCAACTATTGTAGGATCAAGTTCACCCCTGAAACATGGCGGATCATGCTGACAAAAATCCTGAAGAAGAGCACTCGCACGAATCTGCTCCCTCTGCTATGGAGTCTCCTCTGACTGTCTGCTCTGCCCCTGAAGGGCAGCTGCAACTTCCTGGAGCATTTGCTATAACTTCTTGGCTCCAATTGGAATGGTAGGGACTGGTGGGGCTACACTGGCCTCAAGTGGAGGCGCAGGAATGGAGGGAGTGGGAGACTCTGGCATAGGCACGTTAAGCTACGATTGAGGAATAGGATCAACAGGAGGTGGAATCACAACCTCCGAAAATGGATCGGGACTAGGATCCACAACAGATAGAGCGAGATGCGTTTAGGTCGATCAGGCACCACAAGTGCCTCTCATGCCTCGTCTAGGCAATATGGTCTATAGAAAGAACAAAGGCGTCTAAGGTTAATGGACGTTATAAAACCAAATCAGAAGAGTACATACTTAGGACACTACTTGTCCTAAACTCAAAGAAAATATGTGATGTTGTCCTTAGTTATTTCTGGGTTTTTTGTTATGCTCTGATACTAACTCTTGTCGCACCCCAAACTCGAAAACTGGGTTCACAGAATTCCCAATCGCCAAATCCAGTGGTGACAGGCTCCGTAGTACCCCATTCTCGGCTCCTGGCACCCATTCACCAAGTTTCAATCTTGGGATCCTACAAGGAGGATTTCTAAAACATAAGTCTGATTCAATTGAGCATGCCCAAGATTATAACATCATAACTATAGATAAATAACCACAAGAATAACATTACAAAAAATCCACTAAGAATTTAAACTTTTCATAAGTACAAGGCTCAAAGGGGAGAAATACAAAGATTATACAAGAATAACTCCAAAAGGGTCCACAACACACTTCACTCAACTACTGCTACTTCCTAGAATCACCTACATGCATCAATCATGCATAAGCTTATAGAAAGCTTAGAGGGCGGTGTAAGTGTGTGCAGGATAGGTGCCATGAATGCAATATCAGAGTATGCGAAAAAATGCAGTAAGAGCATGAATACCATTAGCTGTCATAAAGCTAAACAATGTAAGGTACGAATACCATTTTCCAATCAAAGGCTATGCAATGCGGGACTATACAGCTAAGTGTTATATGCAATATGCAATGCGATCATGCTCAATCTCATATTAAGTCCACAAATTAGTATAGTTCCTCTCTGAAAAATCACCGAGGTCAAATACACTACATGCTAACTGCCGCCTCCCTAGCCACGTAGCTCAGCGAGCGTAAGAGACCTTACTACTCACCCATGGACAGCCAATCACCAATAAGGCTCGACGGTAGAAGACTCATTTACGATCTGGTCAAACTCATCCTAGCTTAAATGCCCCCTCATTCAGGCGGGTAAGGCCACATCCCCTCCCAACTAACCACGATACAGTGGGAGACATGGCCTAGAGGTAAAGGCATCAACGCTTATATTTTCCACTCGGTCTATATGTTGGTGCATCTCCTGGTACCATGAAGGTTCCGGGACTTTCACCCAAGGACATCCTACGTGCCCATAGTGCTCAATCAAATATTTTTGGTGTCTAAAACTTGGCCATACATGATGTACTTGTGGAGGCTATGACCCTGACTAATATCAACTATATTATGCAAATGCTAGATGCATGAGTCACACCAATCAACCATGCATCAATCCTATGCATACAGCGCGCTCAAGTGGGGAAACTTCATCACTTCGAGAGTCTCATAATAACCTGCCCAAAAGTATATTACCATGACCAATCAACCATCAACCAAGTACACGTATGATGCTCATGAGTCACTAAGTATGCGATGCGGCGATGAAACTATACTCTCCCCTCAACAAGGTATGGCCTAGGTACTTAGACAATTTTTTGACATGGAATTGAAAGGGCACAATTGCTAGTGGGGGCCCAACAATTTGGGATAGCCCACTAGGACTAAACAAGCAATACTATGAGCCTAAATAATAAGAATGGGGCTAACAAAGGGTCTACAGTGGACATTCAACCACCAATAGATGAGAATGGGCCTAACAATTGGGCCTAGAGGGGTCCATAACGTGGACATTCAACAACCATTGTCCCCTAGAAGGTAGCCCAACTAAAATCTACCTATAAGCAAGGCCCGAGGTCCAAGTACTACTATAAAAATAAAATGGGCAACAACATGCATATATGTTATCCCACATAATGAGACTCAAGGAACGGCTCAAAGCCCTTATGCAGCATTATGGACCCATAAGGGAAACTATGGCCCAAGATCAAAACCACCGAATCCATGCATTATGTTGGACTTGGTGGGCATTCCATGAGCCCAAGTACATAGGCAAACACATATCCAAGATGGGCCAAATGGGCCTTACAACATCAGATCAAAACTGAGTAAATTAGGTGGGTAATCAAGGACCCAATCACACAAACAAATCAACCCACAAGTCTAGCATGATGATGAAAATTGCCCACATACACAACTGGGCTAAGGCTGGACATTCCCAACCCATCTAGGCCTGATGGACATCCCAAAATTTGGTCTATTTATTTGGGGCCAAACAATCAACTAAAAGTTGGGCCTTACTTGGCACTAATTAAGCCCAAAAAGCCTTATAATTAAAAATATAGTATATGCAGATAATACTTCTCCATTTGGTGAGCCCCAATTCCTTCAAATATTCAGCCATATATATAATTTCTTTCTTAGTACTTTGTTGGACTTTCATCCCACCCAGCTTCCTGGGCCTGCTGAGGTTGAGCAGATAATAATTTTGGGGTAAAAATATATTTTATAGTTGTCCTTGGTCATCATGGTGGGCCCCAACAGATGAAGTTGGTGCATACAACACATAAAATCAAGTGGGCCTGCTACTGGACTGTAGTCCAGTAGCACCCTAGGAAATTTTGGACGTCCTAAGTGGGCCTGGATAGCCAGCAAAATACATATCAAGATGGACTCCAGAGGTGGATGTTCCACCAGGGAACGATCCACACATTAGTGGGCCACACTAGGGAGGACGATCTGGAGGAAATACATACATTAAGGTGGGCTAGGGAAAGGAGGATGGTCAGCCCAGCTGAGCATCCAGCATGGTGCTATTGTTCTAACCCCCGAAACACCCCCCCCCCCCCCCCCCCCCCCCCCCCAAAAAAAAAAAATAAAAAATAAAAAATAAAAAATAAAATAAAATAAAATAAAATAAAATAATAAATAAATAAAAATAAATTTACAAGTTTAAGTAGCCCACATGTATTCGAGATGGGTCACAAAATGGGTAAGGAGTAAGGTGAAAAACTCAATTAAACACATTTTATAAAAATGGATAGCAAGGTCCAAAAATAATGTTGTTGTCCCCCGACTTGTACACCTCATTAGAGTGGGCCCAGGTCTGCCAAAAATTGGGAACATATGGGGCCAACCTCCCTCTACTAGTATACATCAAAGTGGGGTCCACAAAAGTGGCCCACCAACTCAAGATCAAACTGATATTCTAATTTTCACAACATGTAGAGTGGCCGGACGGTCCAGATCACCCTTCTTGGCCCACTCTTTTGGGTGATCAAACAGGGATGAATGGACGTAAAATTTGACCTAATCCTAGGTGGGGTCTATACCTCCAAAAATTATCTAACAACGGGGGTAAAACACCCCTCTAATCAGCCCATAATCCATGCCAAAAACAACTCAAAAATAGTCCAGAATTTTTATGGACAACAAGGTATATCTGAAAATAACTGAACATAACTACCGAGTAAAGGGGGAAATACCCCATAAAATTTATGTTATGGTCCACCTTAGTGGGCCCCACAAATATCCAGGCCATACCCCCTTCAAAAAATCCATTGCATGTATCCGATATGGAGCAAATGAGACGTCGACGTCATAGAATGGACAACAATAGGTGTCCACCTTGCTTGGATGGTCTGGATATTCAATGGCCACTAAGTGGGCTATACACATCGGGAATTAAGAATAAAACACGGGGAAAATAAAAATCTAGCCACAAGAGAGGGTCTCCGCCACTATTGAAGCCCTCTCTTCATCACACACATACATATCATCCATTATATCATTTACAACCTAGATATAGCACATGCATGCATAAAAAAGAATCAAATATAAGGTGGGGATGCCATCCCCATCGAGATCTAGGGTTTAGATGACTCCAAAATGACATGCATCAAAGAAAAAAAACCATGATGTGGTCCATGGAGAGTGGCTCCATCCTTGGAACATGCATGCAAAAGGGGTGGGCCATTGGCCACACCCATGGAGACTTGGGGACCTCCATCATCATTTGATGGGCCCAACAAGCTCCTAAATATGAGATGAAGAAGATATATAAGTAAAAATTAGAAAACCTAAGCTAAGTGTGCACCCACCTCAAGGGATCTTCAAGATTCTCATAGCAATGGACTCCTTAGGCTCCAAGGTGCAAGGATCTATGGTTAAGAGTAAAAGTTGAGGGTTAAATGAGGAGAGAAATGAGGGAAAAGGTGCTGAAAGTTTTAGCTAGGGTGAGACGGTCATGTGTGCTCTAGCAATGGAGAAGGAGTGAAATGAGGGAGAGAAGGAGACATGGAAGACTTGTAGCGTGGGAGCAATGATTTGTTTTCTAGAGAAGGCAAGTAATGATGGCCTAAATAAAGGATAAGTCATGATTTGCTTGGGAGAGATCTCTCATGCCTTGCTAGGGGCTAGAGCCTAGGCTAGCTATAGGGTGGCTAGGCAATTATGGATGGCTGATGTCAAGCATGCACAGGAAAATGTGTCAAGTTAGGTTGGTCCCACCAAAATACAATCAATGGTCCAAATAGCGTGCGACCTATATCTTTTGATGTACACATCAGATTTACGCATGAGGCGTGGCGTTGATGCAGTCGCAATAGTATAGGTTTCAGGTCGATCTGGATCGGGTTTACATGATGGGACTTAAGGTTGATTGCAAATGAAATCTACAGGTTATGGGTCACGGGGATTTGACTGGTAGGACCACAGGACCTAACGGAACAAAACAGACACTAAGGTTAAAGGTCTTACACAGACACTTGATGATCTTCATATGGGGCCCACTAGTCTTACCTACTCAACTCTCACACTAATTAACAAACTATGGCACTTTCAGAATCTACTTGGGCATGAAACACTCTTAGCCCTCAAGTAACTAAATAATTAAACTTAAAAAGAAAAATAGAAAAATTAAAATAAATAAGAGATCTAAAAAAAAGATAAGAGAGAGGGTTGGAACAAAATTACCAATATAAGAGTTTTTATGTTAGGATCTTACAAAACAGAAAATAATGTTGGTTTTTAAAAATAATTTCAGAAAAAATCCTAACCTAAAAACATAGCAGAAAAATAAATCATAATCTTAACCTAATTCTAATACCAATTAATTCCATAAAAAACATAGACATAGTCCCCAACAATGGCGCCAAAAACTTGTTCATAACCCCAAGTGTAGGGTCGCGATGTAGTAATAACTTAGTAAGACCGAGGTTGAATCCATAGGGACTAAACTTGTACGTATTCTGAAAATAACTAGAATTAGCACTAGAAAAAGATCTAAATTGAAATCTGAAGAATTAAGAGTAATGCTGAATAATGTCGATTAAAACTTATGAATTTAAAGGTGGAAACTAGCGTGCCAAGGATCCACTTGTAGCTATCAAGATGCTACCTTACTTGATTCAAGGAACATAATTGGAATTGGAGTCTTATCCCATCCAATTGGAAGACAAAGCAATTTTAATTAAATCTAAACTTTTTATTGACCTAATTTTCAATGGAGGAGAATTGTGATGATTGGAAGGGATTATCATGACCCGGAGACGATGGTGAACAACAGGATTTACCAATCTCAATATAGGAAAAGAAGATATCCAAAGCTATCATAACATTTATTGTAATTTGAGTCGTAATAAATCATAAAAAACTGAAAATATTCCTTTAATATCAAATTAAAAATCAATGAGGTCCAATAAGAACAAGAATCAAAGCAAGATAATCATCTAAACACGCTAAAAGCTTCACCTCTTATCCTTAGCTAAGAGGTGAAGCCAACCATAGAAATGACTGAAACCAAATATTTTAAACAAAGCATGAAAAATAAACTAGGGAAGAAGAAAAACTCTTTAGCGGCTGCTCCACCCTTGTGATATGCTACTTGAGACCTTTTCAAACCCTAGAAGATGTCGTCGAGCATCATAGGGAGTCCGATTTATAGTTGTGCAACTCCAACTTTCGCACTGAGTTGGAGAAATCTAGAAACGCCTCAAATTTACGCACTCTATGTAGTTTTCCAAAATAGATTTTTAGAAGTTTTCTTTTTTAGACTCAGAGTTTTAGAATATGTTTTTTCAGGATAATTTTCAGAAATATGTTTTTTGAAAACAATTTTCAGGATTCCTTTTCTTTTTCTTCACTTTAAATCTTCTATTCTCTTCATTCCTCACTTGGTTTCCTTAGATCTTTGGCATGTGAATTTTTCATTAATTTTTAAATCTTTATTTAGTATTTTTTTTAGCATAAATCTTCCTTTTGACATCAATTTCACCTTAAGGTCTCGAAATCACCTCGCACGTGAAAACATGCATAATTAGATCAATTAAGCATTATCATGTTTATAAAACCAAGGTATAAATATGAGAAATATGCAATATTTCACACTCAACATGCCCGCACCCATAAAGTCATCTAATAAGGATACTTTTGGCTTACCATCTAAAAAGATGCCAAATAATACACCAGAGGTGTGACAAATGTCAAAGATTCACAATAGTACCCCATCATCCGCCTGAGCAACTAACCCTACTGATCAGGCCATGGCCCTTTGTCCAATAGGGAATAGACATCTTTGGCCCCCTACCAACTGCTAGAGGCTAGACCAAATTTGCCGTCTTTCGATTACTTCACTAATGGGCCAAGGCCAAGCCTCTGGCCACAATCATCGAGAAAAAAATTACCAACTTCATATGGAAAAGTATTATATTTAGTACGGGATTTTGAACACGATCGTTTCAAACGCCGGGAAGTAGTTCGATAAAAATCAATTCCAAGGTATGTGAGAAAACCTTGACATTTGACATGTCTACTCATCACTTCGACACCTCCAAGCCAATGGTCAGGTTAAGGCGGTCAATAGGATCATCAATAACCATCTCCAAACCAAGATCGAGAAAGCTAAAGGGGCTTAGGCCAAACCACCATCCGAACAGCTACAAGAGAAACTCCCTTATCCCTGGCCTTCGTAGCTGAGGCCATCATCCTAGTCGAGATTGGACTCCATATCGCTCAAACCCGTTCCTACAACCAGAATCAAAATGCTGAACAAATGGTGTTGGACCTTGTTCTACTCAATGAAAAAATAGAGTAGGCTAACTCAAGGTCGCAGCTCGGCAACAGTAGGTCACCCAATTCTACGATTTCAGAGTGAGGATGAGAAGATTTTGAGCTGAAGATTTGGTCCACCACTGAAGCTTCCAAAACACCAAGGAGCACGGTTTGGGACGCTTATGACCAAACTGGGAAGGACCCTACAAAGTGATAGGCACTACCCAACCTGGGACCTATCATCTTGAAGATATGGAAAGGCGACCTCTACCATATCCATGAAATGTCGAGCACCTGAAGATCTACTACCCATGAAAGTCAAACAGGATTAAGGCCAAAATATATAGTTCTGTTACCTATAATACACAATTATTGACCAATTCAGAATCTGCATGTTGTCCTTAGAATTTACAATAAAATCCCGATGTCAAGATATTTTACTTTAAATTTTTCTTGTCACCTACAATAACTCAATCTACATGGCCTACTGAGGACTTCCCTTAGTGCAAGGGAGAAACTCATCACTAGTCGCCCGACCCTTAAATAAGAGGTCGGACCACTAACTAAATAACGTCGTCTAAACTACACGGTCTACAAGAAGGGCTTGTTCTAAAGCTTTAGCATGACCTAAAAAGATCAACCTGCCAATTAACAACAAAAATGATTCGACCAGTCTACTTAGAAGATTCACACAAACAATCATTGTAAAAAAATCTCTTTTCTCATTTATATGATAAGAAGGGTACATAACAAAAAGAAGAACATAACAACAAGAGGGGTACACGAGAAGGGAAAGGTGTTTAAGGTTCTAATGGAGGAGGTTGCGCAGAAGGAAAGACTTCAGCTTTCGGAGGGGTCGACCTCAAAAGTGGACATGTCGAGCTCGCGGTGCGCCTCCTTAACGTCTTCCAGGCACTTGTCAAACTCGACGCTGTAGAATTCATCCCTTTATTCTTCCCACTCTTTAGAGGCCTTTAACTCCTCCATGACCACTTAGCCTTCGAGATGGCCGCTGGGCCTCCTTCATCTTCACGTCATGATTATGCTTTAGCTCCCCCAGATCGGACATCCACCGAGAACCCTTCTCTTCAGTCTCCTTGAGAAGCACCTTCATCGCCTCAACCTTGGTCCTCGACCCCTCCGCCTGGGCCTCCAGAGCAGCGCTCTTAGAGCAGAGCTTCTTAGACTTGACGCTTTTCTACAATAGGGTCACCTTTGCCTCCTTGTACTTTATCTTATTGCATAATATCTCATGATAGACATTCAAGAGGGAGGGGTTAAACTAAAAACAAACCCACAATTAGAAGGCATAAAAAGTTATTTAAAAAAAAAAAGAAAGATGACCATTGCAGAGAAAATAACTTACACTTAGAAGAGAGCCCCCAAATGGCCCAAGATGACATCTAGAGCCATATCCATCACCTTGGTGAACTCGACATTAGGAACATGCTGAGCTATCCAAGGCATGAGGCCCTTTGTCACAGCAATGGCTGGCTTGAGAGGCCCCCGGGCTTCCCCACCCCGACCCCTAGCCAAACTACCCAATTAAGGTGAGGAAGGGTGGACCTCATAGCTAGAGGTTGCCCGTGCCTCAAGGGACTGGACCTCAATAGTAGAGGTTGCCCCTACGATGGCCTTGACACCTCCTAAGACGACTAGTTGGTCTGGAGGAGTGGCAACAAAAATAGTGGCGGAGTTAATAACTGTCTTCTTCCTCGAAGCATGCCTCTACTTTTTCTAAGTTAGCTCGGCTGCAGAAGGAGCCTTTCGCTTAGACGGGTTCTGCTCAGGCATCTCTACATGACAAAAAGTAGTAGTCAATAAACACATAAGGGCGAAAAGAATTTCCAACTATCTCTTAAAGATGTACTTGTCAAGAATAAAGTGAAACCTGATTTAAGTAGAAACTCGGGCATGATCAGATGTCTTCAAGATCTCAGCTCAGCATCTACCAACCTCACTTCAGTGATCCAAGCATGCTCCTCCCTGCTCACTCTAGTGGATACTTAGGTAGAATTTCCAGAGATGACCACAATCAGAGATGGAGAAATGTAATGCCCCAAAAATCGGCACCCGAGTACATAGATTTCAGTCCTGAGTTCTTAGGTGTTAACTAGATAAAATGCACATGTGTCCTCATTCTATTTCACATTTCATTCCAAAAATGCTATGATTATCTGAATAAGCTCTAGACCGCTTGTTATTGGGCCACTAAACCTAAGTCTATAGAAAGATGTTCATTTTCATGGGCTTGATGTTTATCCTGGGACATCGAGCTGAGATTGCATCTCGAATTACTTAACTTGGACTAGCAAGGCTAGTGCATGAGATATGTGAATATTTCTAAAACTAGCCAAGAACTTAAGTTAATTGTCTATATCCGGTCTTTGTCAAAGTTGTGACTTTCGAACCGTTAGATCATGACCAAATTTACGACAACAATCTAAGTTAATACTCTACACATATCTATATAGTCGTATGCCTGAACGACCATTGGTGACCGTCGAACTGACTTCTGATCATACCCATCGATCGACACATCCAAATGATGGGATGATTATATCCATAGTTAGATTACCACTAGGGTCAATTATCTTGTCATGTATATCGACCCTTACACCACATAGTGGACTCCAAAAGGTTAGAAACACCCTCTCATAGGGCTAGTATAATGAAAACCCAGGCCTTAGGAAAATTTGTACCATTTCTGGTACTATAAATAGTTCACTATTTCACACACCCTCTCCCCATACAAATTTCATACCTTGGGTTGGGAAAGAAAAAGAGAAAGAGAAGAGAGAGAGAGAGAGAGAGAGAGAGAGAGAGAGAGAGAGAGAGAGAGAGAGAGAGAGAGAGAGAGAGAGAGAGAGGAGTGAGAGCAAGTGAGGGGAAGATTAGTATCTGATTCAATGAATCACTTCAATCCAACCCTAGTCTCTATCGAATCTTTCGTTAATCCTCTTTCATTGATGATCAAATGTACGAATCTTATCTAACCTTTTGATTTCACAACTTAGTGTAAATTCCACCTATTAATAGTGTTTTCTTGATCTTAGTTTAAGATTGATAACTTTTCCCCAAAATCATAACCCTAATGCGATTAAGTTACGTGAAACCCTTTAAGGTGTAGACCATTCTTCTAGGTTTCATTTTATCGTAATATTGCTAGATAATGATTTTTAGTTGATTATAAGATTCCACAGGCTATTTATGTTTAAATTGGGTTATTATTGTGATCCTAATGTTACTTGTTGATGGTAGCCAACAATTTTTATTAAACACTTCAACGAGATGAAACATTACTGTTAAAACTCTTGTATGTAAACTGATAAGTAATGTTGAGATATGTTGGATTGTAATGATATGTATTAAATTGTATTGATTCGTACATATGTTTGGTTGATGCACCCTATTGTGGTATTAGGTTGTTTTGTGATTATGATTATATGTTTGATAATATGATTTATAGTCATGTTGATCGAGCCATACAAAATATTAAGTGGATGGCCTACTTTGGGTTGTCTATCCCAGACTTATACGGTCGATCGAGGTTGAATATGGACGACCGACAATAGTTGGAGCTATACGAGATGCTTTGCACCCAATGTCGATTTTGCTCGGGGTCTCCCATTGTTAATCGGATCAATTATTTGGTGGTTGTATAATATTAAAAGTAATCTAGGATACCACTATTACCATTGAATCAAGTCCATTCAGAATCGTTAGTTCGATATGATCCCACAAAGACTCGTGAGTCGGGCAAAGTGGTATAGGACGCTATGTCCGAGTTGTTGGCCTACACTAGGGTGATGTGCTTACCCCATAGGTAAAATATTGGGTGAAGAACCCATTATGTTGGTAAAACATTGGGTGACAAGCCTCCTCATAGTGACCAACAAGCACCGATGAATGTGTAAGTCCCCTAGTTTGTCAATTAGCATGAGTTATGAATCTTAAACTCTGTAAAGCTCCAAAGAAGACTCAAGTATGAAAACTCAGGAATTGAAGGTGTCTAATTCATGACAAGATAAGGAAACACCAAAAACCTCATTAAAACTTATACCAAATCCCACTAAACAAAACCATCTATTTAGCCCATACCTTCTAGGACAAACCATCTTTAAAAATGCTAGTTAGTTAAGTAGGTAGAAATATGTGTAACAAGATAAATTTATAAAATAGACTGTTTTGATGGCATCAAAGTCCCATCGAACTGCCTTCAATGACATCAAAGATAACTCAATGACATCTAGCTCAAGGCCTACATAGTCCAACCACCAAATGTTTAAATTCTAAATTTTCTCGATAACATCGAAACCACTTCGATGACATCGAAGGGCCACTTCGGTGTCAATTGCCTCGAACTCATCTTCGATGACATTGAACAGGAGCTTAATCTTCCTACAACATAAAGCTAATATCCTGGAATTTTTTGATGACATCGAAATACCTTTGATGACATCAAAGGTCGGCTCAATGGCATCAAACTAAACCTCCAAATTTTCTAGTAACCTGAAGTAAAAAATTATGTTTTCTTAATAACAAGCAAGTCTTCTATGGTATCGAAAGACCTCTTCAGTGACATCGAAGGTCTCTCGATGGCATTGAACTCAAGTGCAGAATTGTCCATCAAGATTTAAAGTATAATTCAAATTTTCTCGATGACATCAAAAGGTCGTTCAATGACATCGAGTGAGATTTTACAAAACTACAATTCATACTCCAGATCCAGTGATAAAATGCAAGTGGAAGAATGAAAGCTATATATATATCACTGTATGTAAAACAAAATAATCTCGAACTGTCTCCAAAGTATGAATATAACTCTGAGTCACAAATACATATAACAAACCAAAATCACAGGTCATGTAATAGTCCAACTAGCAAAATCCCGCTGATCCAAGCCACCTATGCGAAGCCGTCAGAAAACTTCATGTACGAGAACTCGTCCTGGTCCTCGTAGTAGTCCGGCTCTAGCTCCTGAATCGCCTCGCTATCTGCATCTAAGACAGAGTCTGGTAGGTGTTGCAAGCACCGTCCCATAACGTGGGAGTGAGTGATCAACTCAGTGGAATCATAGAGCAAAGATTAGCATGTTATCAAATCAATCACGCGATAATAGTAAAGTAAACAATCAGACATTCCTAGATATTGTTATTAATGCAAGGATGAGATGCGGTAATGATGCATGCCCTCACCGACATACTCCCTCATGCGACACCCTCTTATGTCCGTGGCATGCTTTCTTCCCTCAATGCTCCACATCTTCCAGGCACATGCAGTGCGATATGGATATGATTACCGAGTTGTTATTAGTCCTTTCAAGCAGGAGGATTGGGAAACTAAGGTACTTCCCTTATATCAATCCCAACACAGATCCTGTTTAGGGTCGTCACTCCTAATAGTCTCATACGATGATATATTTCTAGGTCGTTGCAAGGGCTGTCAGGGCTTTTGCTCGCACTCGTTGCATCGCTCCCCCATCACCTTATCAATACAGGCCTAGTTGTACTCTTATTACTATGGAAGGGTCGTCGCCTCACGTAGACTCAGAATATACTCGAGGTCACTACAAAGGGCTCGTCACCAATCAGAGTAGGCCGACAGCTCGAATGTAGTGTCCCATACCAACACAATCGGCTCACGAGTCTGAAGTGCTCACTGGTCACTACGGGGAGGTTTGTGGCCCCAGCGTAGGCTGACAGCTCGACCACGTTGTCCCATACCACCAAGCCCGGCTCATGAGTCTTAATGGATCAAGGTACCATGGTTATCAGGGTTATCATTGGTAAATTCAGTACCCTAGGTTCAAGCAGTTATGACCAATACAAGGTGAACATACAATGGTCAGTCAGATTACTTGACGAGCTCGACTAGTACAAGCGCACCTCAAGCTGAACGACATGAAGTGCATAAAACACCTCATGTGGCCTAACCACTGCCGTCAACCCAAGCACGACTCGAGTTCATCGACACATCCTTCATGGCGAAGAGAATCCAACCACGATTTCAAATCTGTTACCGACTGCCTGGACTAGAGTATAGCCCCAAACACTTGTAATCTACATCAAGGATCATATGAGAGTGAAAGAAATGAAGCACAAATAATTCAAGCATGTTAACAGCATGTTATATCATACAACATAAGCAAATCAACCAAACATAAGCATTTCATATGTATAAGGAAATCAATTCAATATAACAAACATGGAGAAAATCATGTGCATCATCATATTAGTTGAGAATCCAATTTTAAAACTAATCTACCACAACATTTACTCAATACTTACTAAAACATACTTTTATACAAACACTTAGTCTACACACATTTGTCTACAAAGCGTATGTCGACCCAAAGTGTGCATTAGGGCGAATCTCTTCACTAAACAGATCATACACGCATAACTTGTATAATAACACGACAAATACTCATGGCAATCATATCGGCAAAATATGGACGTATACAGTCTTTCCTACAAATACCTAAAATACCCTAAATCTCATATTCTCCATACGCAGTCGAAATGAAAAATCGACAGCATGTTCTACATGTCAAACAGCATCCTCGTCACTAATCTACTATTAAACGGCATTGAAAGCTTTGAAAACAGATAACCTATGCCTCTAAAATCCTCACCTTACGTCGTAGAAGCATATCGAATCGAATAGGAACTCTATGCTTCGTCAACGTCGATTTGACGACCTATACCACAAGATAAGTCAGCTACTTCGCTAATTGTATCGATGGAATTCCTAAAACAGGTTAAGGTTAGGGTTTTCTTACCTAGAATGACGTCAGAATCACCGAAAGAGTGATTAGAACACGATGGCTAAGCAAGTGTAGTCGTTGGATCGAGTGACAGGAACCTTTCCTACAACTCTCACAGAATCTCTCTCTTTTCTCTCTTCTCTTTTCTAGGGTTTTTACAAATTCATATGGGAGGGGTGTGAGACGGTTTAAGGTCCTTAAATAGGTTAGAAAGTCGCCTATTTAGACTTTAAACCAAGGTATACTTGGGTTATAGCCAAATCGGGTCTTTTTCGATCCAAAAGAACGTTTCTGGAGGTCCCTTGACTAAATGCGGTCGGACTTAAGCTCATGGATGTTGGATCCTGATCACATTAAGTTTTCACTTCGATCGGGTTTTCAGATCACACGTGGCAGACCAATTTCAGTTCAGCGGTCACTGAGACTCGATCGAGGATTCCAAGTACACTGACCTGAGTGGGAAATGTTCCCTGATCCGAGGGTGTATTTGGGTCAGATTCCAACGGTCTGAATGCTTATAATTAACCCGCAAGCGACACGTGCCAGATTTATTTAAATCACATTTAATCTATAAATAATTTCACTCTTTTTCATACTCCTTACTCCATGCTCAATGAAATAGCCTCAGAACATCAGTTGGCCTTGATTTCCGGAGTAGTAGTCAAGTCCAAATACGTGGTCATAATGGTCTAAGTTCATTGCTACCGGACTCACGACGCGCGGTCAGAATCCATTACAAAGTTTCAAAGAGTTCCTGAGAGCAAACAGGTTTAAAGTTTGATCCTAGGTTTCGGGATTTTATAGCGTTAACAATTTCATAAGTTTTTGGTCTTGCAGAACGTATTTAAAGATATCAGTGCTAATTTCACAGCTAATCTAGCATAGCGCTAGTTATCTTACGCTTAATTTCTAAAGGAATTAATCCTAAGTGATTTCTGATCGAGGTGGTACTCGGGTCTCTGTATGAATTTTTTCGAGACCTTACAATCTACCCCCCTTAAACAATAAATTTTATCCTCGAAATTTGTACCTTTTCGTACTCCTCAAGAAGCTGTGGGTAGTTCTTTCTGATTTTGGCTTCTGTCTCCCATGTAGCCTCTTCTTCAGTGCGATGCGTCCACAACACCTTCACAAGGGGGATGACCTTGCTACGTAATACCTGCTCCTTCCTGTCTAATATATGCATCGGTCGCAGTATATATGTAACATCCTCACCTAACTGCACCTGCTCCCATCTAATGATATGGGAAGGATCAGGAACGTATTTCTTCAGCATAGAAATGTGAAATACGTTGTGTACGCTCACAAAAGGCGTAGGCAAAGCCAGATGATATGCCACAGCACCCACACGGTCAAGAATCTGAAACGGACCAATGAATCGAGGTGCTATATAACACCCCGAATTTTTTCCAACCTGGGATTAGACGTCCTTAGGCAATGGGTCAACTAAAACACTTGGAAAATCGCTCAAAATCCAATTCCATAGCTAAAAAAATCACTTAGGATTAATTCCTTTAGAAACTAAGCATAAGTTAGCTAGCGCAACGCTAGAGTAGCTGGAAAATTGTCCCTGACCGCTTTAAATACGTTTTACAAGACCCAAAACTTGTAGAATCAATGGTGCTATAATACCCCGAAACCTCGGATCAAACTCTAAACCGGTTTGTTCTCTGGACCTCTTTGAAACTTTGTATTGGATCTAAACTGCACGTCGAAAGTCCGATACCTACAATCTTAGACCGTTAAAACTGCCTAGCTGGACTTGACAATCATTTCAAAAATCAAGTCCAACCGACATTCACAGGCTATTTCATTGAGCCTGGACTGAAGAGAGTGAGAATAGGGTTAGATTTGAAATTTGAAATTCAAATCTGGCACACGACTTGACGCGTCAGTATTAAGCGTTCTGACCATCAGAATTCAGCCAAATTACACCCTCGGATCAGAAAAAATTTCTATTTCATATCATGAGACTTGCAGACCTGATCTACGTGTGGTGACCGCTGAACTGAAACTGGACCGCCACGTGCGATCTACGAACACTAATGGTCTGAAAACGGGATGTGAGCGACATCCGACATGTACGAACTTAAGTCCGATCGAGTTCGGCCAGGGGACCACCAGAAATGTCCTTTTGGATCGAAACAGCCCCGATTTGGATATGCCTTAAGTAAACTTTGTTCTTAAGCCTATTTTGGGCACATTTGGGCTTATAAAAGGGGTTGAAACCCTCACTCATCTCTCCCATCCGAATTTGAGAAAAACCCTAGATTGGGAGAGAGAAAAGGTGAGAGTTTATGAGAGAGAGTGGAGGAGAATTTTTCTGTTGTTGTGCTACCTGTTGCATGTGCTTTAGCAATACGCTCCAATCACTTGGCCGGTGATTTCTCCACTTTTCTAGGTAAGAAAATACCCTAATATGTTGCTGATTTAGTGTTCCCTTGATTCCATAGAGAAATAGCTGATAGATCTTGTGTATTAGGTTCACAGTTCGCCGTAGACGAAGCGTATACGCTCCGTTCGAATTCACACACCTATAAGAGAAAAGGTGCGGATTTTAGACGCTTTGATTGACTGTTTCCAACACTTTCAATGTCGTTTAATAGTAGATTATCGACGGCAACACCGTTTGACATGTACAACATGCTGTCCATTTCCTGTTTCGTAAATAGACGAAGAATATGAGATTTAAGGCATTTTAGTCATTTGTTGGAAATACTGTTTTCATCCATAATTTTCTGATGTGATTAACATGGCTTCTTGTCGCATTAGGATACTAGGAATGTGTGCATAATTAGTTTGGCGAAGAGATTTGCCAAAATGCACACTTTGAGTCGACATACTATATGTAGACTTAAGTGTGTAGTGTAAGTGTTTGTATAAACGCTTGTATTAGTATGTATTGAATTAAATGGTGTTATGAATTAGTTTGAGATTGATTTCTCAATTAATACGCTGATGTAAATGATTTCCTACATGTTTGCTATATGCATGATTTCATTATATGTATGAAATGCATGTGCTTGATGATTTACTTAAGTTGCATGTTATAACATGTGTTAACATGCTCACATGGTTATATTTCATTTCCATTACTCTTACACGATTGCTGACGTGGATTCATGATTGTTTGGGACTATTCCTAGTCCAGGTAGTCGGCAACTGAGAAAATTCGTGGTTGGCTTATCTTTGCCACGAACGACGCGTCGATGAACGCGAGCCGTGTTCTGGAGTTGGCGGCAGTGGTTAGGCCACACGAAGTGTTTTACGCACTTCATGTCGTTCGACTTAAGATTAGATCGTGCTAGTCGAGCCCGTTAAGTAACCCGACTGGCCGTTGTATGTTCACCTTGTATGAGCCATAACTGCTTGAACCTAGGGTACTGAACTTACCATTGTAAACCCTGTCAACCATGGTACCTTGATCCACAAAGACTCATGAGCCGGGCATGGTGGTATGGGACACCGTGGTCGAGCTGTCGGCCTACGCTGAGGCCACAAACCTCCCCGTAGTGACCAGTGAGCACCTATGACTCGTGAGCAGATTATAGTGGTATGGGACACTATATTCTTGCTATCGGCCTACATTGATAAGGTGATGGGGGAGCGGTGCAACGAGTGCCAGCAATAGCCTTGGCAGCCCTTTGTAGTGACCACGAGCGTATTCTGAGTCTACGGGAGGCGACGACCCTTCCGTAGCAGTGAGAGTACAGTAGGCCTGTATTGATAAGGTGATGAAGGAGTGGTGCAACGAGTGCGAGCAACAGCCCTGGTAGCCCTTCCAGCGACCTACAAAATATACATCGTATGAGATTACTAGGAGTGACGACCCTAGACAGGATCTGTGTTGGGATTGATATAAGCAAAGTACCTTAGTTTCCCAATCCTGCTGTTTGAATGGACTAATAATAACTTGGCAATCATATCACCATTACATTGCATGTGCCTGAAAGATGTGGAGCACTGAGCGGGATGCAAGCATGCTGCGGGCGTAAGATGGTGTCGTATGAGGGAGAACGTCGGTGAGGGCATCCATCATGTCATGTCATATTGCATTAACAACAGTATTAGGTTTGTTTGATTTACTGCTTTACTATTATCTCATGATTGATTTGAGAACATGCTAATCCTTGCTCTATTATTTCACTGAGTTACCTACTCACTCTCACGTTATGGGATGGTGTTTTCAGACACCCACCAGTCCCTATTTTGGTTGCAGATGATAACGCTGCTTGAGAAGCAGAGCTGGACTTGATGATGAGGAGGAGGATCTCTCCTTTATGCGTGTTCTGATTGACGGGATTACAGGGAGGTTGATTTGTTGCCTTGACACTTGTCATTTTATATTTTTAGAGCACTCATGTATATTCTTTCTTTCTATTTTGAGGTATACATGTATATGTTTAACCTGGTAACATGTTCACACTCTGGAGACACACAACAGTATATATATGTTATACATACTATCACAGTCTTCCGCTTGTAAATTTAACTGTCTCTGGAGTATGATATGATGTTTTGGCTTAATCCCACTCATGTTTAATACATTAACACAGACAACATTCAATCATACATATTTATGTTGCATAAATAACATTTTAGAACTCGGGAGTTGAGTTTTTACTCGACCCCCGATTTTCGGGATGTTACATACTAGCTTCCCCTTCTTTCCGAACCGAAGGACTCCCTTCATAGGGAAAACTCTCAAAAATATGTGATCCCCAACTGCGAACTCTAGCGGGCGTCGCCTCGTATCGTCATAACTCTTGTTTGCTCTGCGCTGTAAGAAGTCAGCGTCTGATGATGTCAATCTTCTCCGAGGTCACCTGCACTATCTTTAGGCCAATCAATCTGCGCTCACCGACCTCTGCCCAGCAATGCAGTGCTCGGCAAGGACGCCCATACAAGGCCTCATAAGGTTTCATACCGATATTGGCCTGAAAGCTGTTGTTGTATGCGAACTCCGCATATGGTAGACAGTCATCCCAACTGTCTTTGAAATCCAACACGCAAGCCCGCAGCATGTCCTCTAAAATCTAGTTCACCTGCTCTATCTGTCCGTCCGTCTGTGGGTGGAAAGCAGTACTGAACTTCAACGTCACACCCATAGCTTCCTGGATGCGAGTCTAGAAAATAGAAGTGAAGCACGTGTCTCTGTCCGACACGATCTCTAAGGGAACTCTATGCAGACGCACTATCTCCCTGATGTATAGTTGTAACATCCCAAAAATCGGGGGTCGGGTAAAAACCCAACTCCCGAGTTCCAGAACGTCACTTATGCAACATAGATAGTGATAAATGCATGTTGTCTGTAGAATGGCATTCAACAAGATTGAGAATAAGCTAAAACAGCATATCATACTCCAGAGACAGTTGAATTAGCAAGCGAAAGACTGTGATAAATTCATAAAATATATAAATAAATTGTAAGTCTCCAGAGTGTGAACATGTTACCAGGTTAATTAAATACATGTATACTCCAAAAATGGAAAGAAAAGAATATACATGAGTGCTCCAAAAATATAAAATGACAAGTGTCAAGGCGTCTAATCAACCTCCCTATAATCCCATCGATCAGAACACGCATAAAGGAGGGATCCTCCTCCTCATCATCAAGTCCGGCTCTACTTCACAAGCAGCGCCATCATTTGAAACTAAAATAGGGACTGGTGGGTGTCCGGAACAGCATCCCGTAACGTGGGAGTGAGTGATCAACTCAGTAGAATAATAGAGCAGAGATTAGCATGTTATCAAATCAATCACGCGTTAATAGTAAAGTAAACAATCAAACATTCCAAGATACTGTTGTTAATGCAAGCATGAAATGACATGATGGATGTCCTCACCGACATTCTCCCTCATACGGCACCATCTTACGCCCACTGCATGCTTTCTTCCTGCAGTGCTCCACATCTTCCAGGCACATGCAATGCGATATGGATAATGATTACCAAGTTGTTATTAGTCCTTTTCATACAGCAGGATTGAGAAACTAGGGTACCTTCCTTATATCAATCCTAACACAGATCCTGTCTGGGGTCGTCACTCCTAGTAATCTCATACGATGTTATATTTGTAGGTCATTGTAAGGGCTACCAGGGCTGTTGCTTGCACTCGTTGCACCGCTCCCCCATCACCTTATCAATACAGGCCTAATGTACTCTTGTCACTACGGAAGGTTCGTCGCCTCCCGCAGACTCAGAATACGCTCGAGGTCACTACAAAGGGCTCGTCACCTGATCAGTGTAGGCCGACAGTAAGAATATAGTGTCCCATACCACCATAATCTACTCACGAGTTTGGGTTACTCACTGGTCACTACGGGGAGGTTTGTGGCCCCAGCGTAGGCCGACAGCTTGACCACGGTGTCCCATACCACCATGCTCGGCTCATGAGTCTTTATGGATCAAGGTACTATGGTTAACAGGGTTTTCAATGGTAAGTTCAGTACCCTAGGTTCAAGCAGTTATGACAAATACAAGGTGAACATACGATAGCCATTCGGGTTACTTGACGGGCTCGACTAGTACGAGCGCATCTCAAGCTGAGTGACATGAAGTGCATAAAACACCTCGTGTGGCCTAACCACTACTGCCAACTCAAAACACGACTCGCATTCATCGATGCATCCTTCGTGGCAAATAGAAGCCAACCACGAATTCAATCAATTACCGACTGCCTGAACTAACGTATAGCCCCAAGCACAAAGATGTGAACCAGTAATCATATGAGATAAACAAAATTGAAATAACAAGTAATCCAAGCATGTTATCAGCATGTTATAACATACATCAGCAGCAGTTAACCATACATGAGTATTTCACACATAAGGTAATCAATTCAATACAACAAACATGGAGGAATTCATGTACATCATCAAATTAGTTGAGAATCCAATCTCAACTCTAATCTACAACACCATTTACTCAATACTCAGCAATACATACATTTATACAAACTCTTAGACTACACAACACCAACGTACTTGACGTATGTTGATTTCAACATATAA
Organism: Magnolia kwangsiensis; assembly: GCA_037074715.1. NCBI lineage: Eukaryota > Viridiplantae > Streptophyta > Magnoliopsida > Magnoliales > Magnoliaceae > Magnolia > Magnolia kwangsiensis. The sequence goes on from CM073578.1 coordinate 82,076,935, forward strand.
TATGACAAATCCTTACATCAAGGAGATGTCTAATACACAACAATCATGTTCTTACATTCGTTACATATGACAGGCATAAATCATATTGATTTAGGCATTTCAACAAACACTTAGTCTACACACATTAGTCTACATAGCATATGTCGGCCAATATGTGCATTAGGGCGAATCTCTTTGCCAAACAGTTTATACACGCATAATAGTATAGGTACACGATAAATACTCATGGCAATCATATCGGCAAAATACTTACGTACACAGTATTTCCTACAAATACCTAAAATACCCTAAATCTCATATTCTTCGTACGTATTCGAAATGAAAAACAGACAGCATGTTGTACATGTCAAACAGAATCCTCATCAGCAATCTATCATTAAACGGCATTGAAAGCTTTGAAAAAGGGTAATCTAAGCATCTAAAATCTGCACCTTAAACCAAAAATTGTGAAACGGAGTTGATTCAGACGATAAGTCTTCGTCAACGGCGGGTACGCTACCTATGGCATGAAACAGGTTAGTTATACCAACACTACAACTATTCTAAGCTTCAAATCAGGTTAGGGTTAGGATTTCTTACCTAAGAATGGAGCTGAAAATGTCGGAATGGCGGTGCAGAAGCGGCGGCTATGGAACATGGAGCAGCAGGGAAGAATCCCAGGAGAGAGCTCCAAATCTCCCTCCCTTTCTCTCTCTTTCTCCCTCTCTTTTCCCTCTTCTCTCTCCAAATTTGTATGGAATGAAAGAGTAAGGGTTTAAGCCCTTTTTATAAGTCCAAAAGTGACGGAAATAGACTTGGGGCCAAAGTATACTTATTTTATGTCCAAATACGGACTGTTCCGTCTCAACGGAGCATTTCTAGAGGTCCCCTGGCCGAACGCGGTCGGACTTAAGCTCATGGATACTGGATCCTGCTCACATCAAGTTTTCAGTCCCGTAGTGTTCCCAGATCGCACGTGGCGGACTAGTTTCAGTTCAACGGCTACCGGTACTCGATCAGGGCCACAAGTGCGTTAACATGTAAGGCCCACCTAACCTGATCCGAGGATAAAATTTGATCGAATTCTGACGGTCAGAACGCTTAGAAAATTTCGCACAAGCGACACGTGCCAGATTTCATAAATTATATTAATTTCTAACATTTCTCACACTCTTCACTCTGGACTCAAGGAAATCGTCGTAGGACATCATCTGGACTTAATTTTTGAGGTGATTGTCAAGTCCAACTAGGCGGTCAGGATTGTCTAAGTTCGGGGTAATCGGACTTCCGACGTGTGGTCCAGAGCCGATATAAAGTTTCAAGTTGCTCCCGAGAGCAATCGGGAATAGAGTTTGATCTAGGTTTTACGGTATTGTAGCGTCACCTATCCTATATGTTTTGACTCTAGCAGATCGTATTGAAAGTTATTGGTGAGAATTTCACAGGTCATCTAGTGCAGCGCTAGTTGATTCTCGTTGGATTTCTAAAGGAAGTAGCCTTTATTGATTTTTATTTGAGATGAGATTTGAAGGATGGAGCGAGGGTGTTTGAAAACGGAAGAAGGAAGAGTTTGGAGGGGTGGTTTTTACTAAAAATCAGACGTTTTGGTGAGAAAGAAGAGCTTGGAGGGTCACTTTGTGAAGGAAGTACCTGATCGGGGAGGTTTTAAGGGACGACCCATATACTAGGGGAGGTACCCTACCCCCCAAACTGCGTCGGCCCGAAGCCCGGACCCAACCGAGCATTTTGACAGGCGATGCCATTGCCGATGAAAATCATTTCCTGCGAGGCCGACCATATGGGCTAGGTTCCCCCTGCCCTAGGGACCCCGAATATATGTGGGACCCAGTCTGGTTCATTGTATTTGGGCTTGGATAGGCCCAAGACTCCATTTAGGGTGTTTCAGGGCCAGTTTATAAACCAGAATGAGTTTATGTATCATGTGGCATATGATTTTGGGGTAGGAGAGGCTAATACATCCAACTAACCCATCTATTTTGTTATATTCCAAAAGATTAAGGGTCAAAACCCATTTTACCCATTTATTTACTATTCACAGTAATGTTTAGCTTCGGTATTGTTCTTCATCATTAATACTCAAGGATTGGTGTTCTTTACTATTTAAACTTGAGGAGTCGTGTCTAATATGAAAGTACTTGGAGAAGTTTGAAGAATGAGGTGGTGAAAGGTGAGTTTTGAAGGAAATGGGTTGAAGAGTGATTTCTTTGGCTTTGGGATTGAACTCTAAAAGTGATAAGGTTGACCCATTTCCTAAGGACGTCTAACCCCAGGTTGAAAAAAATCTGGGGTGTTACAATAGTCTAGCCAACTCGTCTACAGAGTTCGTAACTCTGATCGGTAGGAAGTGCGCCGACTTCGTCAAAAGGTCGAAGATCACCCAAATAGAATCATGTCCCTTCCTTGTCTTCGACAGTCCCGAGATGAAATCCATAGAAATAAAGTCCTACTTCCACTCACCTATGGGCATAGGCTGAAGGAGACCAGGAGGTCAGCGATGCTCTGCCTTCACCTGCTGGCAAATGAGATAATGGGACACGAAATCTGCGATGTGAGTCTTCATGCCAACCCACTAATAGGTCTTCTTCACGTCACAATACATCTTTGTGCTGCCCGGATGCATCGCAAGTCTAGAACTGTGCGCAGCATGGAGAATCTCGTCTCAAGTCAGGGACATCTGGGATGCATAGGCTACCACAATAACGTAAGCCCCCATCCGTTCCAACACTCCACTTGGCGTTTGCATCATCACTGGCCTGCTCTCGAATCTCAGTCAGACGCTCGTCGTCCCTCTATACCATGATGACCCTGTCATCGACAAGAGGTCGCACCTAAACATGTGCGATAAACTCAAATGGCTCCTCCAAAGTGATTTTCTGCTCAAAGTCTCATAAAAACTCAACCATGTCCCACTCAGCTATCATCAGTGGAGCCGTAAACTCTATTGCCTTCTTGCGGCTCAACGCGTCAGCCACAAGGATCGCCTTGCCCGGATGGTAGGAAACTTCAAACTTAAAGTCCTTCAAAGTCTCCATCCATCATCGCTGCCTCATATTTAGGTCTCGCTGCGTGAATATGTACTTAAGGCTCTTGTGGTCGCAAAAGAGCTCGAACTCCTCTCCATAGAGGTAATGTCTCCAGAGCATCAGTGCGAAAATGACCGCAGCCAACTCAAGGTCGTGTGTAGGGTAATTCTCCTCGTGCTTCCTCAATTGTCTCGAGGCATATGAAATCACCCTATCCTTCTGCATAAGGACACAACCCAGACCAACGCTAGATGCGTTGTTGTATATCGTGTACTTAACCCCTTACTCTGGCAATACTAGCATAGGGGCAGACGTCAACTTGTCCTTCAGCTCCTGAAAAGCTGCCTCCGCCTTCTCATTCCAGATGAACTTCAGATCCTTCCATGTCAACTGAGTCAAGGGTCTGCCTATCTTGGAGAAGTCACGAATGAATCGTTGATAGTAGCCAGCAAGTCCCAGGAAACTCCTCACCTCGGTAATGGAACCAGGCTGCTTCCAGTCCTGCACTACAGCTACCTTAGCAAGGTCTACCGCCATGCCATCTTTGGCACCACATGTCCCAGGAATTTGACTTCCTCCTTCCAGAAGTCGCACTTCTTATACTGTGCGAACAACTGATGCTGTCTCAGTGTATCTAGGACCAATCGCAAGTGCTCCTCATGCTCCTCTCGACTCCTGGAATATACCAAAATGTCGTCTATAAACACGATGATGAATCGATAGAGGAATGGCCGAAATACCCTGTTCATCAGATCCATGAACACGGCTGGTGCGTTCGTAAGACCAAACGACATCACGAGGAACTCGTAGTAGCCAAAGCTGGTCCTAAAAGCTGTCTTCTGCACATCCTCATCCCTGACGTGCAACTGGTGATACCCCGACTGCAGATCAATCTTCCAGAAGTACTGCGCTCCTCTCAATTGATCAAACAAGTCATCGATCCTGGGCAAAGGGTACTTATTCTTCACTGTAATCTGATTCAGCCTGCGATAATCAATACATAATCGCAGTGAACTATCCTTCTTTGTCACAAATAGCACCGGTGCTCCCCAAGGAGACACACTCGGCCGTATGAAGCCAACCTCCAACAGATCATCGATCTGTTTCCTCAACTCCTCCATCTCACATGGGGCCATGCGATACATCGGCAGTGAGATGGGCGTCGAACCGGGTACCAGGTCAATAGAAAAATCGATCTCACGCTGAGGTGGCAACCTAGAAATCTTCCTGAACAGATCCTCATAATTACGGACTACTGGCGTGCTATCAAGTGTCGGGGCATCAACATCCCTCAATAAGGAAGCGTAGCAAAGTACTCGAAAGGGGAGATTAACCTGCACTGAAAATGTAAAGGACGTGCCCTCTAGCTCATAGACTGTCACTATATGGGTCTCGCAGTCAATCTCGGCCCTCCCTGTAGTCAGCCAATCCATGCCAAGAATAACGTCTAAATAATAGAGAGAGGGGTCGATGACAAGGTCAATAGCCATCATCATGTTCCCTAGATCCAGTAAACAACCCTCACACATCATAGTGGCATCAAAAAAGGTCCCGTGTGCTATAAGAACTCGCACCCCATCCATCCGAGTAGTCGGTAGCCCAAGGCTCTTGACCACTGAATGTGATATCAATGAAATCATGGATCCTGTATCCACCATCACGAATATAGGAGTACCTCCAATATGGGCTGTGACCACAAAGGCCAAGGGTGAGGCAGTCTCTGTCCCCGATGCCTCTGCTTTCAATGCATGTACCCGAGCCTGCTATGGAGGGTTCGGCCACGGTACTATGGGCCATTGAGGCAGCCAGAACTGAGTTATAGGAGGTCTGAAAGAAGGATGCGCAGGAGCCAACCATAACGGTGGAGTGGATAATGCCTGTGGGAGAGGACGATCGATCTTCTGCGGTGGTGAAAACCCGCTATCTCTCATCCGAGTAAAACAGCTCTCGGCAGTGTGACCCAGTCTCCCGCGGTAAGTACAGGTCACACCTGGGCGCCTCATCGGAAGTACTGGCGCTGTAGTCCTAGGAGAAGAATCGATGCGAGGCCTCTTGTCAAGGAATGGCCGACTCTGGGTGTCTGGTCATGGCCTAACGACCATAGGGCCATGAGAACGTGTCAAGTGATCTACATCCTGCTCTACCTGATAGACATGTGTATCAGCTCGGCATAAGAGGGTATGCTGACACAACACATCTTCGACCTAATATCAGGTCGCAAGCCCTAAGAAAATCATCGTATCCGCATCTGCTCATCCCCCAATATTGTAGGGACATATTTGCCCAACTCTGTAAATCAATTCTCGTACTCCGTAACTGACATGCCTCCCTACCTGAGGCACAAAAACTCATTCTCCCTCTCATGTCGGTAGGTTTACGGATAGTATTTCTCATGGAAACGGAACTTGAATGCTACCCAAGTCCATATGTAGCCAACTGCAACCGTCCGCAACACGTTATCCCACCATAAACTGGCCTCCCTCTAGAACATGAAAGTGGCCAACTCAACCCAGATTCTGAGCAGTGCAACATCCTCAATATCTTCGAGACGAGGTCGAGCCAATAATCAGCCTCCTCGGGTCTTTGAGAACCCGTAAAAGTAGGAGGCCGTAAGCACTATAATCGCTCAAGTAGGCCTCGGGTATCAGCAACATTCCCCGTAGGGTAAGCAGATGGTGCAGGATGAGCCATACCCTCATCATGAGTCGAAGTCCCAGCATCCTCAGCTGGATGCACAAATGGCGCATGTGGAGTCAGACTCCCACCTGGGTTAAGGCCCCTGCGATAGTAGTCAAAAGCTGCTGATGCTGCTGGTGCATCATGGTCATTAACTGCTCAAACCTATCAGGAGGTGGAGCAGGCTGAGGCACATACTGCGTCGAGGAAGACGCACGGTACTGCTCTCGAACTGGCGGTGTGAAAGGTGGTGGTCTGACTGTAGGACCTGCAGAAGGCTGAGACTTAGGTACAGTCTCACGAATCAGGCCCATAGCAGGGTTCATATGATCATCACTCTGGGGAGGGACCCGATCCATCGGCTCACCCAGCGTAAGCCGTGTCGTGCTCCGAGTAACCTTAGGTGGCATTCCCTATATTCAAAATAGGGTGCAACTCGGTCAGTTTCAGAAATAGCACAAACACACCACACAATCATTCACATAACAAACCGAAGAAACTCCATGCATTTCATTTAATCAAAATTTATCACAATACAAGAGATATATCTTTACATGCATCATGACAAGAAACACATGGAAAACTAAGTTAGCTAAAGCTACAAATGCAACATAAACCAACTAGTAAGCCTTCTCAGGATCACACACAGAAAACACAAAATAACCTACATATGATCGACAAACGTCTAAAATCTAATCACTCGTCCGAGTCTGGCGATGGAGGAGGGGCACCCTTATCCTGCAGACAACACAGGATAGATTTGAAGGTGCTAGTCACCTTCATGAACTTGTACTTCACAAAGCCCCACAGATCCGTAATGTCCTGTCGCAAGGCAGCCTGGCCCTGTCGTAGGGCAGCATGATCCTCCTCCATGCGAGCTATATGAGTATCCCAAGGAGCCTGACCAGAAGCCTGCCCTGGTACCGCAGGAGGGGAGCTCTATCTGTGCCCTGGGCCTCTAGTTCTTCCTCTTCTTGGATCTCGGCCCCAGCTTCTTCTTCACTCTCTTCTTCTTCTCTCTCAGTCTCATCCTCACTTTCCTTAAGTTGAGCTTGGTGTTGCCGTGGCCCGATCTCCATCTGATTGAGGGTAGCTTCATTGATATGATGAATCGGCACCGGCATCTCCCCACCAAGGCCATAACCAAACTCACGTGCAATCCTGCATATGAGTCGGCGGTATGGGAGCGACTCAGTCCTCCTCCTCGAGAGTACAACCTGCACTATCTATCGCAACACGAACGAAGGCACACACAGGTTTATCCTCTGCCCCACCTGATACAGGAAGTCTACCATGAGGTGCGTACACTCACTACGCTTGCTCCACCTAAGGTAGACGTCGAATGTGAAAATGTGGTGGAGCAAGCGGAAGTCGTCTGTTATATGGGACGCAAGAAGACTCCAGTTCTGCTGTCACTCAACCAGTCGGCCACAAAGGGAACGTGTGCGGCGGTGTAACACCCCAGATTTTTACCAACCTGGAATTAGATGTCCTTAGGCAATGGTTCAACCATTTCACTCTCAATGATCAATCCCAAGGTCTAAAAATCAAATTTTCCCTATTTCCTTCAAAATCTCACCCTTCACCACCTCATTCTTCGAATTTCTCTAAGTACTTCCATCTTAGCCGCAAATTCTCAAGTATAAATAGTAAAGACCACTAATCCTAAGGTCTTCATGATGAAGAACAATATTGAAGCTAAAACTTACTGTAAATAGTAAATGACTGGGTAAAATGGACTTTTATCCTTAACCTTTTAGAATATAACAAAATAGATAGGTTAGTTGAATATATTAGCGACTCCTACCCCAAAATCATATGCTACATGATGCATAAAATCATTCCGGGTTACAAATTGGCCCCGAAACACCTCGGACGGAGTCATGGGCCTATCCAGGCCAATGTACAATCAACCAAGGTGGGAACCATACTTTTTTAGGACCCTGGGGGCAGGGGGAACCAGCCCCATAGGGCGGCCATCACCAGATGTGAGTTTGGTCAGCGATGGCATCGCCGATTCCGCAATGCATCGCTAGTCAAAATCATCGGTTGGGTCTAGGCTTTGGGCTGGAGGTGTTTGGGAGCTAAGGTATCCCCCTAGTATGCGGGCTGTTCGTTAAAAACACCCCAATCAAGTACTTCCTTCACAAAGTGACCCTCCAAGCTCTCCTTTTGCTCCAAACGTCTAAGTTTTAGTAAAAATCACCCCTCCAAACTCTTCCTTCTTTCGTTTCCAAATAACCTCAATCCACCCTTCGAATTTCATCTCAAACAGAGATCATTATAGGCTACTTCCTTTAGAAATCTAAAGAGAATCACTTAGCGCTGCACTAGACGACCTGTGAAATTCGCACCAATCACTTTCAATACGATCTGCTAGAGCCAAAACGTATAGGATAGGTGACGCTACAATACCGTAAAGCCTGGGATCAAACTCTATTCCTGATTGCTCTCTAGAAAACCTTGGAAACTTTGTATCGGCTCTGGACCGCACATTGGAAGTCCGATTACCCCGAACTTAGACAATCTTGACCGCCTAGTTGGACATGACGTTCATCTCAAAAATCAAGTCCAACTGATGTCCTGATGCTATTTTACTGGGTTCAGAGTGAAGAGAGTGAGAAATAAATATAATTTATGAATCTGGCACGTTCGCTTGCGCGCTCTTTCTAAGCATTCAGACAGTCAGAATCTGATCCAAATACACCCTCGGATCAGGGAATATTTCCCACTCAGGTCAGTATACTTGGAATCTCTGATCGAGTTTCCATAACCGTTGAACTGAAACTGGTCCGCCACGGGTGATCTGAAAATACGATCGGACTGAAAACTCTACCTGACCTAGATCCAGTGTTAGGGAGCTTAAGTCCGACCGCATTCAGTCACAAGACCTCCAGAAATGCTCCGTTGGATCAGAACAAGCCCTCTTTTGTTACAAAATAAGTATACCTTGGCCCCAAATCTATTTTGGTCATGTTTGGGCTTATAAAAAGGGCTTAAACCCTTGCTCTTTCATTCCATACGAATTTGGGGAGAGAAGAGAGAAAAGAGAGAGAAAGGGAAGGAGATTTGGAGCTCTCTCTTGGGAGTCTTCCCTGCAGCTCCATTTTCCATAGCCGCCGCTTCTGCACCACCATTCCGGTGTTTTCAACTTCGTTCTAGGTAAGAAAACCCTAACCTCAACCTGTTTTAGAGATTCCTTCGATACATGTAGCGAAGTAGCTGATGTATCTTGTGCTATAGGTCGCATTTATGCGGTTGACGAAGCGTACACGTTCTATTCGAATCGTTACGCTTCTACGACAAAAGGTGCGGATCTTAGACGCTTTGATTGACTGATTTCAAAGCTTTCAATGTCGTTTAATAGTAGATTATCGACGGCAACGCCGTTTGACATGTACAACATGCTGTCCGTTTTCTGTTTCGTAAACGTACGGTAAATATGAGATTTAGGGTATTTTAGGCATTTATAGAAAATACTGTATACGTCCGTATTTTGTAAAAATGATTGTCATGTTTATTTATCATATTATGATATTAGAAATGCGTGCATGATCTGTCTGGCGAAGAGATTCTCCCTTATGCGTATTTTGAGTCGACATACGCTATGTAGGCTAAAGTGTGTAGACTAAGTGTTTGTATAAATGTTTGTATTAGTATGTATTGAGTAAATGGTGTTGTGAATTAGTTTTGAGGTTGAATTCTCAATTAATATGCTGATGTAAAGGATTTCCATCATGTTGGCTATATGTATTGATTTCATTATACATATGAAATGCATGCGTTGGATGATTTTCTTAAGTCGTATGTTATAACATGTGTCAACATGCTTACATTGTTGTATTTCATTTCTGTTACTCACATATGCTTACTGACGTTGGTTTACAAATTCTTAGAGCTATGACTTAGTCCAGGCAGTTGGTAACAGATCAAATTCGTGGTTGGCTTCTATTTGCCACGAAGGACGCGTCGATGAACGCGAGTCGTGTTTTGGGTTGGCGGCAGTGGTTAGGCCATGCGAAGTGTTTTATGCACTTCATTTCGCTCAGCTTGAAATGCGATCGTACTAGTCGAGCCCGTCAAGTAACCCGACTGGCCATTGTATGTTCACCATGTATGAGTCATAACTGCTTGAATCTAGGGTACTGAACTTATCATTGGAAACCCTGTTAACCATGGTACCTTGATCCATAAAGACTCATGAGCAGATTATGGTGGTATGGGACACTATATTCTTGCTGTCGGCCTACACTGATCAGGTGACGAGCCCTTTGTAGTGACCTTGAGTTTATCCTGACACCACATGGGGGCGACAAGTCCTGATGCAGTCTTAAGGATAATTAGGCCTGTATTGATAAGGTGATGGGGGAGAGGTGCAACGAGTGCGAGCAACAGCCCTAGTAGCCCTTGCAGCGACCTACAAATTTAACATCGTATGAGATTACTAGGAGTGACGACCCTAGACAGGATCTGTGTTGGGATTGATATAAGCAAAGTACCTTAGTTTTCCACTACTGTTGTATGAAAAGGACTAATAATAACTCGGTAATCATATCAACATCACATTGCATGTGCCTGGAAGATGTGGAGCACTGAGCGGAACGCAAGCATGCCGCGGGCGTAAGATGGTGCCGTATGAGGGAGAATATCGGTGAGGGCATCCATCATGTCATCTCATGCATACATTAACAACAGTATCTAGGAATGTTTAATTGATTGCTTTACTATTATCACATGATTGATTTGAGAACATGTTAATCTTTGCTCTATGATTCCACTGAGTTAATTACTCACTCCCACGTTACGGGATGGTGTTCCGGACACCCACCAGACCCTTTTGTAATTGCAGATGATGGCACGGCCTACGAGGCAGAGCCAGACTTGATGATGATGAGGAGGATCCCTCCTTTATGCGTGTTCTGATCGACGGGATTACATGGAGGTTGATTAGACACCATGACTTTTGTCATTTTTATATATTTTTTTGGAGCACTCTTGTATATTCTTTTTTATCATTTTTTGAGTATACATGTATGTATTTAACCTGGTAACATGTTCACACTCTGGAGACTTACAATCAATTATATATATTATGTATTTATAAGTCTTTCGCTTGCTAATTTAACTGTATCTGGAGTATGATATGTTGTTTTGGCTTAGTCTCAATCTTGTTTAATGCCATTCTACAGACAACATGCATTTATCATTAACTATGTTGCATAAGTATTGTTCTGGAACTCGGGAGTTGTGTTTCTACCCGACCCCCGATTTTCAGGGTGTTACAGGCGGTCCCTTTCACGCATACTATACAGATTCTTAGTGCTCGCATGTACCTCACCAAGGGGCACATTAAGAAGCTGAGATATCAATATGATGTCAACTGTGGCCCACAAATCCACTCCACATAAGACCCAAAACTGCAAGGGTTCTAGCGTAGCCTCGTGAATGTTGGCATAGAAAGCTCGGACTGTGCTCACATTGGCACATTGCCTGGCATCAAATAGCGGACCCCACTGTGCCTGTTCCAGGAGCTCGAGCAACTGATATTCCCCAAAGAGTCGCCCATCCACCTGAGCTTCAAAAAGGACACGACGGCCCTCATAAACTCCATGGGGTTTTTCCGCCAACCAAGCCCTTCCAGCAGGAGATCGGGAATCAACATCCCGCTTCGTCTGAAACTCACGAGCGGCACTTGGACTTGCGGCGGCGCTTGAACTAGCGGCACTACCTCTTGGCTTCCTTGAACATGAGGGGCGACTAGGCCCAGCTTCATCAGCGGCAGTCTTCCTCTTTCCCATGAGAGAAAGGACGGTGGAAAGGGAGAATAAGGCCGCCACGAAATCGAAGAAGGCCATGGAAAATGAAGAAAAAGGAGAAATGGGGCTGGAGTTTCTGTTTCTCCACGAATGTGAGCCTCAACAGAGGTTGTACAAGCCCAAATGACAAAGATTAAAGAAGGGAAAAGGAAGACATGGGCTGAGCTAAGAGTTTACACGATTTTTAACCTCAAATGGAGGATGGGAGAGCTCCAACGAATGAGAATGGAAAGGATAGGGAGTGTGAATAGCTGTAAACGATGGAGGGGCATGGGTTGAGGCAAAAAACTATGATGGGAGTCATTGAAAATGGGATTTTAGAGAGAAACCAGCAAATAAGAGAGAAAGGGAGAGCTTGGGGGTATCTTTTGGGAAGGAGGTCATGGTTTGTGAGGGTTTTAAGGGATGACCCATACTTAGGGGGGTCACCCTAACCCCCAAATGACATCAGCCCGAAGGCCCGACCGAGATGGGCCCACTGATTGGTGAGGCCTCGCCGACTCGGTGAGGTCCTCGCCACTCGCTGGACTAATTGGTGAGGCCTCGCCATTTGGGTGAGGTCCTCCTACCCCAAGGGCCCCAAAAACATGTGGGTCCCATCTTGGATCATTCTGGATTAGCGTGGGTGGGCCCACGACTCCGTTTCGAACTATTTCGGGTCATTTCAGGTACTAACTATGTATATTCGCATTTGACAATTTTTACTAGCTGGGATAGGGTCAATAGAGGTCTAAGCTCATCCACAAACGAACTAAAAGTGGTCTGGGGTCGTTTCATACGACCATGGATGCGCACGGACTTGATCAAAATGATCGATTTTTGTTAACTTCACCAATTGGGGAAACTGGGGTCCTATGAGTGTTTCTATATTTTTCTCGTGCCCACCTAAGTCAAAAGGGTGATAGCGTATGTCACGTGACCATAACCCAGATCCGGTTTAATCCAAATCATGCTCTGATACCAACTTGTAATGCCTTGAAAATCGGGGGTCGTGTAGGAACCCAACTCCAGAGTTCCAGACCATCACTTATGTAACAAATATGCTTATAATTAAATGTTGTCTGAGTTAGTGCATTAACATAAGTGAGATTTTACCAAACTACAATTCATACTCCAGATCCAGTGATAAAATGCAAGCAAAAGACTGAAAGATATATATATATATATCACTGTATGTAAAATAAAATAATCTCGAACTGTCTCCAAAGTATGAATATAACTCTGAGTCACAAATACATATAACAAACCAAAATCAAAGGTCATGTAATAGTCCAACTAGAAAAATCTCGCTGATCCAAGCCACCTATGTGAAGCCATCAGAAAACTGCATGTATGAGAACTCATCCTAGTTCTCGTAGTAGTCCGACTCCAGCTCCTGAATCGCCTCGCTATCGGCATCTAAGACAGAGTCTGGTAAGTATTGCAAGCACCGTACCATAACGTGGGAGTGAGTGATCAACTCAGTGGAATCATAGAGCAAAGATTAGCATGTTATCAAATCAATCATGTGATAATAGTAAAATAAACAATTAGACATTCCTAGATACTGTTATTAATGCAAGGATGAGATGCAGTAATGATGCATGCCCTCACCGAAATACTCCCTCATGCGACACCATCTTACGTCCGCGGCATGCTTTCTTCCCTTAGTGCTCCACATCTTCCAGGCACATGCAGTGCGATATGGATATGATTACCGAGTTGTTATTAGTCCTTCCAAACAGCAGGATTCAGAAACTAAGGTACTTCCCTTATATCAATCCCAACACAAATCCTATTTAGGGTCGTCACTCCTAGTAGTCTCATACGATGATATATTTCTAAATCGCTGCAAGGGATGGCAGGGCTGTTGCTCGCACTCGTTGCACCGCTCCCCCATCACCTTATCAATACAGGCCTAGTTGTACTCTTGTTGCTACGGAAGGGTCGTCGCCTCACGTAGACTCAGAATCCACTCGAGGTCACTACAAAGGTCTTGTCACCAATCAGAGTAGGCCGATAGTTCAAATGTAGTGTCCCATACTACCACAATCGGCTCACGAGTCTGAGGTGCTCACTGGTCACTACGGGGAGGTTTATGGACCCAGCATAGGCTGACAGCTTGACCACAGTGTCCCATACCACCATGCCCGACTCATGAGTCTTAATGGATCAAGGTACCATGGTTATCAGGGTTATCATTGGTAAGTTCAATACCCTAGGTTCAAGTAGTTATGACCAATACAAGGTGAACATACAATGGTCAGTCGGGTTGCTTGACGAGCTCGACTAGTACGAGCGCACCTCAAGCTGAACGACATGAAGTGCATAAAACACCTCGTGCAGCCTAACCACTAATCTACTATTAAACAGCATTGAAAGCTTTGAAAACAGATAACCTAAGCCTCTAAAATCCTCACCTTACGCCGTAGAAGCGTATCAAATTGAATAGGAACTCTACGCTTCGTCAACGTCGATTTGACGACCTATACCACAAGATAAGTCAGCTACTTCGCTACTTATATCGATGGAATTCCTAAAACAGGTTAAGGTTAGGATTTCCTTACCTAGAATGACGTCAGAATCACCGGAAGAGTGATTAGAACACGATGGCTAAGCACGTGTAGTCGCAGGATCGAGTGACAGGAACCTTTCCTCATAACTCTCACAGAATCTCTCTCTTTTCTCTCTTCTCTTTTCTAGGGTTTTTGCAAATTCGTATGGGAGGGGTGTGAGAGGGTTTAAGGTCCTTAAATAGGTTAGAAAGTCACCTATTTAGACTTTAAACCAAGGTATACTTGGGTTATAGCCAAATCGAGTCTTTTCCGATCCAAAAGAACGTTTCTGGAGGTCCCCTGACTAAATGCGGTCGGACTTAAGCTCATGGATGTTGGATCCTGATCACATTAAGTTTTCACTTCGATCGGGTTTCCAGATCGCACGTGGCGGACCAGTTTCAGTTCAGCGGTCACTGAGACTCGATCAAGGATTCCAAGTACACTGACCTAAGTGGGAAATGTTTCCTGATCCGAGGGTATATTTGGGTCAGATTCCAACGGTCTGAATGCTTATACTTAACCCGCAAACGACACGTGCCAGATTTATTTAAATCACATTTAATTTATAAAGAATTTCACTCTTTTTCACACTCCTTGCTCCAGGCTCAATGAAATAGCCTCAGAACATCAGTTGGGCTTGATTTTCAGAGTGGTAGTCAAGTCCAACTACGCGGTCATAATGGTCTAAGTTCATTGCTACCGGACTCATGACGCGCAGTCAGAATCCATTACAAAGTTTCAAAGAGTTGCTGAGAGCAAACGGGTTTAGAGTTTGATCATAGGTTTCAGGATGTTATAGCGTTAACAATTCCACAAGTTTTGGGTCTTGCAGAACGTATTTAAAGCGATCAGTGCTAATTTCACAGCTAATCTAGCATAGCGCTAGTTATCTTATGCTTAATTTCTAAAGGAATTAATCCTAAGTGATTTCTGATCGAGGTGGTACTCGGGTCTCTGTACGGATTTTTTCGAGACGTTACAAAAACTAACAGATTTCTATCCTTTTTTTTTTTACCATTGTAAATCTTCTCTACTTATACAAAAGAGAGTTTTCTTGGCAATTTGGTGAGAATTAGAGAGAACCTTATGTGAGTGAATACTTATAGTTAATTCCCTTCTTCTCAAAGCTCTCTTTCCTCATGGAGTTCATCATTCAATCCATGTCTTAAAGTCATTCATTGAGGCATTCATTGAAGCATTTAAAAGCTTTGATTAAACAATGAACTCCAACGTTCATTAATGCTCTAATAACTACACTTATTGGAAAATCCTTATGCTAGATTGCATTGAATGCCCAACCATGAGAATCTTTAACTAGCTAATAGAGACCCATCAATATCAAGTTAGGATTGACCAAACCCTTAACCCAAAACCTCGATACCTTTAATGGCGCTCATCGTATGGTTACGGTATAAGGGATCTGAAGATCCTTTGTAATTCAAGAAGATCTTCATTAAGTTTCTTAATGGGGCTCAACCACTTTAGGTAAGAAAGTATTTTTGATTCCATAGTATTTGAAACCCATTCCTTGTGTAGGATTGGGTTTCAGAGTTTGAAATACCAAACTCGACAAGACCTTGTGTAGGCATCTGATGGGAGAGTACATTTTTATTGTCCTTATGTAGGACTTCATAATTCATTGTATAGGACTTAGTAAGACCTTGTGTAGGCCATCGACGGATAAAAATGTAGACCTTGTGCAGGTTGTGGAAGTTTATGGTAAACCTAATTTCAAACCATCTGAATAGTGAAATCCAATAGATTCTAGGAGAGTGGGTCAGTCGGGAGTGGAGCACGCATGTAGCAGAACCACTATACATCACTATGCCAAATTGGGCAATTTGCGATCCGTCGCTAAAATTTCTTGGTTTAACGACGGATTAATCCGTCGCTAAAGAAGAAAATCCATCGCTAATCCCGTGATTCTCAAAACTACGGTCGGAACGTCACTGAATTTAGCGACAGACCAAAATCTGTCGCTAATATCTGATTTACGACGTATTTACGATGGAATTTGGTTCGTCGTTAATAGGCGACGGATTAAATCCGTCATAAAATTTCATTTTATCTTAGCCATATGTTGCCGCCCAAAACACTAAATGACACACTTTTCGGATGCTTTTGTGACGGATCATGGTTTGCCGTAAAAGAACTTTTGCGACAGATCATGTCCGTCGTAAAAGGCCTTTTGCCCTCCCAATAAATTTTTCCATTTTTTTAAGAAAATGGTGGAAAATTTAAGTTTTTTTTTTTTTTGTCTAATAGTTGTTTTTTAATATAATTTCGGTGATTTAATTGTACATATTTATATCTAATATTTTTTTTAAAATAATTGATTGAATGCAAAAAGAAATTTTATTATGTTTTTATATTAAATGAGTGGAATTTTTATTTTTAATTTTAATTTAAAATTAGTATTTAAATGATTTGTAATATCACATGAAAAATAATATTGAGAAGTTCAAAAATTTAACAATGTTTGAGTAAAAAAATTAGATTTTGAAAAAATATAAATTGTAATTTAATAAAAATCTATTTTGTAGGAACAAAAAAGAATTTTGAATAAAGTTGATAGATGTGAAAAAAAAAAAGCATTTGATTTTCAAAAAAAAAATAATAACCTGAAAAAGAAAATTAAAAATATTTTTTAAAATGTGAAAATTTTCACAATGTTGAAAAATGAAAATATTTTAAAAAAGAAAATGAGAGTTTGAAATTTGAAAAAATAAAATAAAATTTCATATTTTTTAAAAATGTGAAATTTTATTTTATTTTCACTCAAAATAAAATTTGAGTGAAAAATAAAATAAAACGATATTAAAAAAATCAATACTTTATCAAAAAAAAAACATTTTGAAACAAAAAATAAATAAGTTGAATAATGTTTTGATTTTGAAATATAATTGAAAATGTTCAAAATTTGAAATTAAAAGAAAAAGTTTAAAAAAAAACACTAAGATTTTGAAAAATTATATATATTTTTTAAAATTTTGAAAAGTTGAAAACATCATGATGCTTTTGAAGAAAAAAAAATCGGCATTTTGGAATTTTTGGGGAAAAAAAAATTCGTGAAAATTTTAGATATTTTAAAAAATAAAAATTCAAAATTTGTATTTTAATTTATTTTTTGAAATATTTTATAATAAAAATGATATTTTGTTAAAAAAAATTTTAAAAAAATTAAGAGTAAAAAAATATACATTTAAAAAAAATTGTTATTTTTAAATGGAAATTATAATTTATTTGTGAAAAAAAATAATAAATTATTAGGCACATCCACTAATTGAACATTTAACCGTTTTTAGACAATCGAATTAGTCCAGATTGAAAAGTAAATAACTTCATATGTTTAAATCAATTTTCACTCAAATTGTTGATCAATCTTGTATGCCCAATATCTTTCTCATATGTAGTTAGCCTGATTGGGGCGAGTAACTAGTTAAATTGAGGGTATTGATCAATAAAATAGAGTGAATGGGCTAGACATATAAAATGGGCTAAATATTGTTGTCAAAATTGTGACCCAACTTATTGTCCTTGCGAAAACCTAAGAATTGATGTTAATAAGTTTTGTGGGCCCCATCATCATATATGTCGAACATCAACACTGTGCATTTAATGTGTCCCCTTTAGGTTATGAGATATCTCAAAAATCATCCGTAAACGAAACTCAGGTGGGCCATACCATCTAAAACCATGTCAAGACATTTTAAAAAATATAAAAGCATGTGGTGGGGTCCGCATGAGTTTTGGATGCGGCTAAAACTTAGTCTTACCCCTCATCCAAGTGGGACACACATAATGAGTTGGTTGGATATATGAATCACATTAAGGCAAGCCAAATACATGATTATGAAAATTTTAAGGAAACCCCTCTACATTTAGGCGAGTTAGTCATTACCCTTACCAAAGTAAACTTTGTAGGGTCCACCATTATTTATTTATTTTATCCATTTTATTTATCCACGTTAATAGATAATTTGAGGTCTAAAGAACAAAAAGGAAGCATATCCAAAGCTTAAGTAGACCACACCTGTAACATCCCGAAAATCGGGAGGTCGAGCAAAAACCCAACTCCCGAGTTCCAAAATGTTATTTATGCAACATAGATATGTATGATCGAATGTTGTCTGTGATAATGTATTAAACATGAGTGAGATTAAGCCAGAACAGCATATCATACTCCAGAGACAGTTAAATTCACAAGCGGAAGACTGTGATAGTGTGTATAACATATATAAACTGTTGTGTGTCTCTTGAGTGTGAACATATTACCAGGTTAAACATATACATGTATACCTCAAAATATAAAGAAAGTATATACATGAGTGCTCTGAAAATATAAAATGACAAGTGTCAAGACATCCAATCAACCTCCCTGTAATCCCGTCAATCAGAACACGCACATAGGAGGAATCCTCCTCATCATCATCAAATCCAGCTCCGCCTCACAGGCCGCGCCATCATCTGCAATCACAAAAAGGTCTGGTGGGTGTCCAGGAACACCGTCCCGTAACGTGGGAGTGAGTAGCTAACTTAGTGGAATAATAGAGCAAGGATTAACATGTTATCAAATCAATCATGCGATAATAGTAAAGCAGTAAATCAAACAATCCTAATACTGTTGTTAATACAATTATGACATGACGTGATGTATGCCCTCACCGACGATCTCCCTCATACGGCAACATCTTACGACCGCGGCATGCCACACTCCCTAGAGTGCTCCACATCTTCCAAGCACATGCAATGCTATGGTGATATGATTTCTGAGTTGTTATTAGTCCATTCAAACAGCAGGATTGGAAAACTAAGGTACTTCCCTTGTATCAATCCCAACACAGATCCTGTCTAGGGTCGTCACTCCTAGTAATCTCATACGATGTATATTTTGTAGGTCGCTGCAAGGGCTGCCAGGGCTGTTGCACGCACTCGTTACTCCGCTCCCCCATCACCTTATCAATACAGGCCTACTGTACTCTACTGCTACTGAAGGGTCGTCGCCTCCCGTAGACTCAGAATACGCTCGCGGTCACTACAAAGGACTCGTCGCCTGATCAGTGTAGGCCGACAGCTAGAATATAGTGTCCCATACCACCATAATCTGCTCACGAGTCTAGGTGCTCACTTGTCACTACGGGGAGGTTTGTGGCCTCAGTGTAGGCCGACAGCTCGACCACGGTGTCCCATACCACCATGCCCGGCTCATGAGTCTTTATGGATCAAGGTACCATGGTTAACAGGGTTTACAATGGTAAGTTCAGTACCCTAGGTTCAAGCAATTATGACTCATGCAGGGTGAACATACAATGGCCAGTCGGGTTACTTGACGGGCTCGACTAGCACGGTCGCATCTCAAGTTGAACGACATGAAGTGCGTAAAACACTTCGTGTGGCCTAACCACTGTCGCCAACTCCAGAACACGGCTCGCATTCATCGACGCGTCGTTCGTGGCGAAGATAAGCTAACCACGAATTCGCTCGGTTACCGACTGCCTGGACTAGGCATAGTCCCAAACACATAGAATCACATCAGCAAATCAAGTGAGAGTATTGGAAATGAAATACAACCACGTGAGCATGTTAACACATGTTATGACATACAACCAGAGTAAATCATCTTACACATGTCTATCACGCATATAATGAAATTATACATAGCACCAACATATAGGACATCATCTCCATCAGCATATTAATTGAGAATTCTATCTCAACTAGATCATAAGGAAATCATCAAGCACATGTTATAACATACCACTTAAGTGAAACATCAAGCATATGCATTTCATACCAATAATGAAATCGTACATATGGCCAACTTGTAGGAAACCATTTACATTAGCAATTTAATTGAGAAATCAATCTCAAATTAATTCATAACACCATTTAATTCAATACATACTAATACGAGCATTTATACAAACACTTACACTACACACTTAAGTCTACATATAGTATGTCGACCCGAAATGCGCATTTAGGCGAATCTCTTTGCCAAACTAATTATGCACGCATTCCTAACATTCTAATGCGACAATAGACCATGTCAATCACATCAGCAAAATATGCATGAAAACAGTACTTCCTACAAATGACTAAAATGCCCTAAATCTCATATTCTTCGTTAGTTTACGAAACAGGAAACGGACAGCATGTTGTACATATCAAACGGCGTTGCCGTCAAGAATCTACTATTAAACGACATTGAAAGCTTTGGAAACAGTCAATCAAAGCGTCTAATATCCGCACCTTTTCCCTTTTAGGGGTGAGAGTTCGAACGGAGCGTATACGCTTCGTCTACGGCGAATAGAGAACCTAATTTACGAGTTATATCAGTTTACATGCTATGGAACAGAACGAATGCCAAATCAACAACTTCTAGGGCTATTTCTTACCTGAAAAAGTGGAGGAATCGCCGGGAAAGTGCTTGGATCGCGTGGCTTAAACACGTGTAGCAGGTAGCACCAGCAGCAGGAAATTCTCTCCCACCTCTCTCACAATCTCTCACCTTTTCTCTCCCTCAATCAATGGCTTTTCCCAAATTCGGATGGGAGAGATATGAGAGGGTTTCAACCCCTTTTATAAGCTTAAAAATGCCCGGAATAGGCTCGGGAACAAAGTTCACTTGATGCTTAACCAAAGCGGGGCTGTTTCGGTCCAAAAGATGATTTCTGGTGGTCCCCTGGTCGAATGCGATCGAACTTAAGCTCATGCGTACCAGATATAGCACGTATTAAGTTTTCAGTCCAGCAGGGTTCGCAGATCGCACGTGGCGGTCCAGTTTCAGTTCAGCAGTCACCGCACGTAGATCAGGGCTGAAAGTCTCCTGATATAAAATAGAAATTTTTCCTGATCCGAGGGTGTAATCTGGATGAATTCTGACGGTCAGAACGCCTAATACTGACGCGTCAAGTTGTGTGCCAGATTTGAATTTGAAATTCCAAATCTGTCCCTATTCGCACTCTCTTCGGTCCGGGCTCAATGAAATAGTCTGTGATTATCGGTTTGACTTGATTTTTGAAATGATTGTCAAGTCCAGCTAGGCAGTTCTAACGGTCTAAGATAGGAGGTATCGGACTTTCGACGCGCGGTCTAGATCCAATACAAAATTTCAAAGTGGTCCAGAGAACAAACCTGTTTAGAGTTTGATCCAAGGTTATAGAGTATTATGGAGTCATACGTTCTACTCGATTTGGGTCTTGTAGAACGTATTTAAAGTGATCAGGGACTGTTTTCCAGCTACTCCAGCGTTGCGCTAGCTAACTTATGCTTAGTTTCTAAAGGAATTAACCCTAAGTGATTTCTTTGGCTATGGAATTGGGTTCTAAGCAATTTTTCAGGTGTTTTAATTGACCCACTGTCTAAGGACGTCAAATCCCAGATTGGCCAAAATTCAGGGTGTTACAACACCACAGGAAATAGTGTGATTGAACCTCTACTATTGAAAATTTCTTGGAGGCCATAGAAGTTTTGGATCAAGCTGATGTTTGTGTTTTCTCTTCATTCATATATATTTGATATTGTGAATAGGTTGGATGGCAAATAAATGTTACTATGGGCCCAAGGAAGGTATCAATGGTGAAATCATTATTCCACATTGTTTTGTGTGGCATGGTCCACTTGAGTTTTGGATTTACAGAAAATTTGGGATCAACCCACACCGTTCATCCATTTTTCGAGATCATTTCAGAGAATTATTCAAAAAATGAATCATATTCAAAGATTAAATGGACCGCACCACAAACAGCATGGATGGGAACGAATTGGCTACTCCCCTGCCACCAGCTTGTTAACTAGTATTCAATGCTATGTGGGCCCCACCATGATGTATGTATTTCATCCATTATGTTCATCCATTTTTACCGATCATTTTAGGGCTTGATTAAAAAAATGATAGGGATATAAACTTAAGGTGGACCACATCATAGGAAAATAATTTGATTGGATATCCACCATTAAAATCCTCTTCTACAGGTGGGCCCCACTATGATGTACGTGTTTCATCTATTCCGTTCATCCATTTTTTCAAATTATTTTATAGTTTTAGACCAAAAATTAGCGAGACATAAATCTCAGGTGTACCACACCACATGAAAACAATGCTGATTGGATATCCACCTTTAAAATCTATCTTAATTAAGGCCCACTGTACTGTTTATTTGACATCCAATCTGTTGATTATGTCATACATGACCAGATGAAGGGAAAAACCAAAGATCAGCTTGATCCAAAACTTTTATGGCCCCCAAAAGGTTTTTTATGGTCCACGCTCATTCAACACTGTTTCCTGTAATGTGGTCCATTTGAGATTGGGATATACCTCATTTTTGGTCTTATACCATAAAATTTTCTGGAAAAATAGATGGACGGTGTAGATGAAACATGTACGTCATGTTGGGGTCCACAGAGCACTGACCACCAGCCATTGGTTGGTCGCCACTTTTTAACGGGACGCGGATTTCCTATTAAAGCCCTTGGCATCCTGCATAAGGATGCTGGGTGGGGCCCAACACCATGTGTTTGGAAAATCTACTCTGTTAATAAATTTTTAGAGATCATTTTAGGACAAGAAACCAAAACTGAGTTGGATCCAAAAATCAAGTGGGTCACACGAGAGGAAACAGTGTGGAAACAAAAACCTACAGTTGAAACCTTTTGGACTCCACCTTGATGTTTATATGCCATCCAAATAGTTTATAAGGTCATTAACACTAGGAATAAGTGAAAATACAAAAGGAAAAAGAAAAAAAAGAAAGAAAAAAAGCCTGAAACAAAGCTTTCTATGGCCATAAGAATGTTTCAACGGTTCTCATTAAATCCCCACTGTTTCATCTCCTATGGCCCACTTGAGTTTTGGATACACTTCATTTTTGGTATCTTTCTCTAAAATGATCTCTATAAATGGATTAATGAAGTATATTTCCTACAAACATGGTGGTGGGCCCCACCCAACATCCATGTGCACTAATGTGAAAGGCTTTTGCATGAAGTCCACATCCACGTCCTGGAATAGATTGGCTACTCCACCTGAGACGCTGGTGGTTGGTGCTCTGTGGGCCCCACCATGATGTATGTGCTTCATCCATTCTATTCATCCATTTTTAAAGATCATTTTAGTGCCTGAAATAAAAAATGATAGGGATATAAATCTTAGTTGGGCCACACCATGGGACAAAAATAATGAATGGATATTCACAATTAAGATCCTCCTAAGGCCCACTGTACTGTTTATTTGACATCCAATCTATTGATTTGGTCATAAAGACCCATATGAAGGGAAAAAACAAATATCATCTTGATCCAAAACTTTTATGGCCCCTAAAACGTTTTTAATGGTCAAATTTATTCAACACTATTTCCTATAATGTGGTCCACTTGAGATTGAGATATACTTCATTTTTTAAACCATATCATAAAATTATATATAAAAATATATGGATGAATTAGATGAAACATATCCATCATGGTGGGGCCCATAGAGCCCTCCCCTTTCCAAAGCTTTGTTTACGCTTTATTTTTCTGTAAAAAAAAACTGTGAGTTTTGTACAGAATGTAAAATAGTGGTGACTTGTTCATGAAAATAGTGGCAATGATATAAAGTTATCCAGACCATTGAAATAATTCGTCTAGTTGTATTTATTTAATATTTATAATTTTATTATATAATACGATCTTACCCATCCAGAAAATGGTCCTTCTTGCATGTACGATTGTTAACAGAGTATTTGTTATAAACAGTGGTAAACACACACGGTTTCGTATTTCAAAATTTTATAAAATTTATAAAAGGATTCTCAAAATCACTAGCGCCTTCTCTCTTATCCCATTCTCTCATTCCTTCCAGCCGTGAGGCTTCTTCTTCCATCGAGTGGTACGGCTTTTCTTCCATCGAGTGGCGCTTGGAAGAAACCATTGCACTGACCCCACCAACAGGATCCACCTATCATAACTGTTGGTGCTTCTACATTTACTACTGGAAAAGACACATCTACCTTCTAAAAGGTATGTACACTCCTGATCCTTTTATCTGTGGGGACCACTTCTTTTTCTTAGTTGGGATCTTCCGATTAGTGTGTTTTTTCGGTTTGTGGTACATTGTAGAGGGGATTGTTGTTTTGACGGTGGGTATTAGTTTTTCTATTTCTGAATGTGTGTGGCTGATGGGGTTGTGATGGTCCACTGGTGAGCAGGTACCTCTATCTGAACCGTCCAAATCCCGATTCAGAGTAGACGATCATAAATACATGATCAGTTGCAGTTGAATGGGTGATTGAGATGAAAAGCAGTTGATCATCTGGATTTAACAAACATATCTTTGTTAATCAGATGTTAAGGTTTTTTTTTTCTAATGTGGTTGTAAAAATCATTCATCAATATCCATATTCGATGGAGAAAACTACCTAAATTGGATGTTTAGGATCTTACACCCAAATTTTTTGGGGTGTGGTCTATCTTTGGAGAGTGAAATCATAGACTCCACTTTTTAGTCTCAAGGCTCTAGGATAGAACGCATACCTTCAGGCAAGAATAATGCAAGTCTTGTGTGGGAAGTTCTATTAATACTCTGGTAGAGTGTGATGGTTCACATGCATGCACTCAAAATTGTGGAGTACATGTAAGTAAATCAGATCAAACATTCCCAAGTGGACCCCACTATTGACTGGGCATGACCCCCAAATCAGATTGACCCAATAATCCTGACCTCTAATTAGTGGAGATCAGAGAATTGGGTGAATTTAGGGAAATTTTTTTTTCTAGGATCGCAGTTCTCTAACAATCTTAGTGAAGGTACTTCTGAGATTGACGCCTTAACTTGGAGAGAATTATTTGTTTGTCCCTCCTCTGTTCTAAACAGGGGTGAAAGTAGGCCCAGTTGGCGCCCTCAGCTGGATTTGGTCTGATGGTAAATTCCAAGGGCTGAACTTGGGAATGAGTTTTGAGGCCAGAGAACTAAGTCGAAGGGACTGTCATCTTGATGTGCATAAAGGCTTGGCATGATAGCCTGTTCTGGCCTGACTCATTTAATTCCATTTGAAGGCATACTCAACTAATGGGCCAGATTAGGATTACTTGTTGGGCTTGATGTGGACCAGAATGTCTTGCCCACATGCTAGGCTGGGACCGGCGTTGGCCTGTCCATCTTGGCTCATTTACACCCCTATTTATAAATGTCAATCTCTTCTTTTTAGTTTGTGCGAATTGGGACAGCTCTCGAAGATCTTTCCTAAGTGGGAAGTCAACTGATTCCTGTGAGTTATATAAATTCCTATAACAAATTAAAACTGCTGGTAGCCATGTTTTTCTTAGTTTCTAGTCATGCTTTCATCTTATTTTGCTAATTTCCACACGTACCAATGATTCCCACACATCAAGAACATCTAGGCTGCCATCAGATGGACAAATGAGCGGCTACAATCTTATCATCTGCTGCACATCCACACATGTGCCTGCATTGGCCATGAATGGAATTAGCAAAACAAGTCTGTCATATACGACATTTGCTGTTATCCCAGGCTGGTACCTCAGCCCACAAACTCGACATAGGATGATTTTTGGGGCACCTCCTGTCCATTGTTGGATCCCTATTTGAATGAGTTGGATCCTCCTCCCAACCCATTTGAACGAATTAGATCCTCCGCCCCTCCACAGGATAGGCATTGTGTGTGTTAGTGATGATCAATCACACTACATTCTATGCATGCACAAGGAAAATGATAAGGGATCCACCTTTCCTTTTCCCAACATTTGAAATCCATACTTTCTTGGGGTATTTTTGCACCTTTTAATCCATACTTACATATATTATGAGAAAGTACATGTTGATTTCCCTAATTTTGATATTTGAAGATGGGCACTATGAGTTGCTGCTGATGTATTTAATTCTTTCACAAGTTTTGTTTACTGTTTTGTGTGTTTATCATCTGTTTGCTTTATTTTCTTTTACAGGGTTTGGAAATCATATCATGACCTTATAATGGTTGAATGTAAACAATGTATACTGTTGATTTTAAATCTAATGCAATCATTTCTCGGGTAGAGAGATTTCATGGTATGTTTCGTCTTTTAGTTTGTACATGAAGTGAGCCAAGTTCCTGTTCATAAGTCAGATTGGTTGAATATTTCTAACCTGATTGGGACACTTGTTTGTCAAGTAAGACCATTGGACATATTTCAGTTTTGACTACCCAATCAAGTTTGTTTTGAATCTTATTTTGGGTTTTGGATTTTGTTGGTTTTTGTTAGATTGATTAGGAATTTTAGATTTTGGTCATGTCTACTTTCATGTATGGGACTAAATAGATTACATCCATCTGTTAGAAAAGAATATCCCCATCACCATGCTTAATAAAAAGAAAGGAGGATAAACCTATTACACTTGTATTGAGCATTTTCTTTTTGTTACTACTGGTGAAAGGAGGATTCAATGTTATTTGATTTCATGCTCTGAGTTTTGTTTATCTATTTATGTATGGAGAACAGGTGGTGCTGGCATCTGGTGAGATTGGTTGCAGGAAAACAACTTAGGTTACCAGTTCTTTTACTTTGATAAATGAGTTGTACTTTGAATCATGTTCAGTTAGGTTACAAATTTTGATGTGATTGTATATAAATTAAGACAATCAGTTACCCATTTAAGGGTTTTTATGTGGCCAGGCATAGATATAGTGTGCTCCTTGGAGCATAAAAATCCTTAAATTGTCCTTGTTTGTACAGTTCAAGACTAGATATAATGTGATGCTTTCATTTTAGTAATTCAAATGCACTTGCCTTTTCTATGGATCATCTCTCTTTTTCTCTCTAGATATGTTTCTTGCATTTATTTCCATTGTCAATTATCCTCACTTTGTGTTAATACCCGACCTGGGAATCAAATACAAGATCAATATATCTGGAGAGATATGGGGAGATGCTTTTTAGCCCATCATTCTTTCAGGCTACTAAAAGGGTCAACTGGACTTTTCTTGAACTGAATCATGATCTCAATAATTATCTATTAACCAAGGGAGATTTAGAAGGAAACAAGAAGAACAAGATCTAGTAACATGTTCGTATGATAAGAGACAAGCTCAATTCACATGATACCTCAAGTCATCGTGATGAGTCAGCTCCACCTCTACGGGTGGAACAAATCTGTCATTTGACAGATATTTATAGTCGAGTTGTTACATGTGGGCGTCGTCTGATTAGAGATAATGCAGGAATCCCTCTAGATTGCATCAAAGTTATATTGAATGTTGTTGAAGTTCCCAGTGCGAATGTGTTTGGTGACATTGAGAAGCCGTTAGCTGATTGCGACATGGTGATGTTCTCATTTGGCCTAGAGTGCTGATGAAAACATAGATATTAAAGGAGTTTACTTAAAACTTTTCTTAAGTCAAGAACATATTTTTGTAATTTGGTCAGAACATGTGGATTGTGTTTGAGGTTATTTTGGATATTATTTGACTAAATATTTATCTTGAATTATTTAGTAGTTTTACTAACTAATCTAGTGATTTGTTTCAGCTTTTCATCTTCTTACGTGTGACAGAAGGTACACATATTTCTATTATGATTTGTTTTGATTTTTTCTTTACTTGTGTAAAATGTTCTGATTTAAATATTAAGAACTACGTAGTGGCTTGATCCCAATCTTCCAACATTGGGTATGTAGGCAGCCGTTCATACTAGACCATATCGGTGCAACCATAAATTTTATTTTATTTTTTCCCTTCTCGTAGTGTGGATGCATTTTCATCAGGACTACTTGGCAATAAGAGTGAGGTGGATGTCGAAACCTTTAATTAATCTTGAATAATTTATATCTCTATCGCTTCATTTATATGCTGTCGTCAGGTTCAACTTATAATTCCTCAGAACTTGCTCTGTCATAAGACATTACGGTTCATGACGGTTCCTAGCAGGTTAAGTTGTAAATTTTTATTAAGAGTTGGTTGGATATATTTTATTTTTTGTAAATGTTGTTAATAGTTGGATGGATGATGAATGTATTTGTGAAGGTAAATGAAAATAAAAAATTTATGATATATATATATATATATATATATATATATATATATATATATATATTGTTATCAATGGAGGATGCCTTGTTTAGGGGGACATGAAATTTTGTAGCTTATGGTATGGTGCCCTAATATTGGTTGTATATTACTAGTATGTAGTAGATAATACTAGGATCAATAATAAACATTTTATTTTGAGTGGAAGACCGAGATTGCTGCTTGGTAAACAGCACTGACCTTATTCCCAGCCTTCAATGCACCTATCGCTGCCTCATGGGCCTTGAGGAGAACCTCATAATCCTTACTCTGCGTTGCATTTTCATCAATGAGAAATGTTCTAGCAATGTTTGAGTAGTAGCTGTTGTAGCGCTATCCGATTGCGCATATGATCACACTTGTTGAGTCATAGTAGAGATCCTCATCATTGCTTGATGCTCTCAGCTTGAGATCAAAATCACCCCCACTCTGAAAAATTGGGGGGTAAAAGATGTCAAAATTCTTCGCTTTTAGTTTGACTTTGACTTTTGCTGGATCAGGTATGGCCTTCTCTGTGTCAACCAACAGTGATGAATGAGAAACCTTCTCCTCATCAATGATCTTCTCGATCTTTGGGACATTGAAGTGTTTCATCATAGATGAAGTTAAGTACGCAGCCTTCTTCACATTTGTAAGCTCAGTGCCATCCTTGCCAGCCTTCTTCACGTTTGTAAGCAGCCTTCTCGAGCTTAAGCTTTTGGAATAAATGGTTGTTTGACAAATATGCCATGCACATTATTATGTAATTATCATTAAGAGAGTTGAATTGGCAAAACAAATGAAAAGAAACTCCATACAAAGGCTTATGGGCTGCCTTCGGGATATGACCCTATTTATTTTGATTTGTCTTGAATCCTTGAACAACCAACATATCCACAAAGTTTCAAATACTCGCTAGATGTGTTTTTGATCTCTATTTTATAACATGTTTTTATTTTCCCTGTAAGTTTTGTATGCTCAGAGGAGCCTTCATAGATATCGCCCACCAAAATGACATTTGAAGGACCTTCCCTCAAGAATGGAAACCTTATTACACCTCATCACTGATTTAAATACTAGCAACATTTTTGTCAGAAGGTTTTACAATGCCATTTCGGTGTTCCGCCATTGAAGCTAA
This sequence comes from Magnolia kwangsiensis, assembly GCA_037074715.1. Lineage (NCBI taxonomy): Eukaryota > Viridiplantae > Streptophyta > Magnoliopsida > Magnoliales > Magnoliaceae > Magnolia > Magnolia kwangsiensis. Next base: position 82,106,149 of record CM073578.1, read on the forward strand.
CAACTGAAATCCGCAACAAACCAAACAGAAAAATGCAGAGATAACCACAAATTTCAAAGAAGGTATGTCTCTTATTTCCTTTCTCTTCTATTTTACGAACAGAATGTAGTTCATCTACAAATTAGAGTTTTTTTTAAGGATTTAGAACTTTTTTTAAAAAATGAAAACTACTAGTTAAAAAGAAGGAAAAATAACATTTTCAAACTTCAATTCCTGGTTTCCAAATTCCTATTATACAATCATCATCTGAGCCTTTCTTCCATTGATTTGGTGTTGGCTTTAAATGGTAGATTGGTAGAAAGAAATTATGATTGGCTGCCGAATGTGTATATATATATAAACCCATGATCCAAACTTCAATTCCTAGTTTCCAAATTCCTGTTATACAATCATCATCTGAGCCTTTCTTCCATCGATTTGGGTTTGGCTTTAAATGGTAGATTGGCAAAAAGAAATTATGATTGGCTGCCAACTAGACATTCACCTTCCTCTTTACCAGGGTCTTGGAACTGGAAATGGCAAAAGCTCACATTGATACTGACTCACATGCCAAACATAATTCCACACTACACAATTAAGACTGCCAACAAGCTAATCGCATATTGCAGCAACATTTTAAAACAGCAAAAATGCCCATATTCCCAGTGGAGATATACTCCACGCTGTTGATGGGGCTAATAGGTACAATCTGAAACATTGGTTGCTGACAGGTACCATCCGATACTCCATGCTGTTCGACTGTGACTGTTCGATTCCCGTCTTGGCATCGAGTAGGACCCAACTGTATGAGTAGTAATGGAAGGTATCTGCAAGATTGACAACCAGAAGGGAGGTACGTGTAATTATCATATGATAGAGGAAAGATGGGGAAAAAAAGCCTTTCTTTTGGTAAATGACTAGTAGGAGTCTGTGCATGTGACATCGTTAGGTGATATAAACCATTTATCTCATGAGGTTTGTTGGAGTGCATCCTGATGTATTGTAATATGATATGTTGGACTTTAGTTATTGGAATTCTTTCACTTCAATGACCCAAACCATTTATCTGATTGGGATTATCTTGGATTGGTGATGCTTGAAAATTCTTTCAGATTGATTTTTTTGACATTTTGATTATACAAAGGTTATGGTAACGGTATTTGTTGCGTGTCCACTAGACAATACAAGACTAATTGGATAAACGGTTTGGATCAATGGAAGATGACCCATATGCAATGGTTAGAAGTCCCGATGTATCATATTGCAATATGTTGGGGTCTATTCAAGCAAACCTCTTTAATATGGAAGGGCACAACAACAAGTTTAGTATGGGCCATCTGGGAACATGTTATATAAAGTGCTTTAAACCTGGGTTTATTTTATACAGTATGGGCATGTCATGTTTGCAACAATGACTCAAAATCAATGAACTTTGCTTACAAGCAGTTGCTTGAATTGATAAGCTCTGGAATAATGCAGAGATGAAACAAGCAATGACTAGAAAATCCAAATGGTAATCTATCCTTTTCCTTCCTCTCATCAATTTTCTAGTGAAGAAAATGCCATTTTCTATAGATTTTTTCACTTCCCATTCCACTACCATTAATAATTCTAACCTTATCTCTTCTGCACTTCCGTTCCCGACACCGATTGTTTCGAATTATTTTTTTATAATTATGACCCATGACCAATCCAAACCATCGATTTCATATTGCCTAATACAAGAGTACAATTTCAAAATGGTAGAATTGAATTCGATCACACGTTTAGAGCTTACGTTTTCCGACATCGAGGAGTTTCATAAATTGAATTCGAAGCTATCGGGTTTTTCCACATTTGATCAACATGTGAGCTGAAGATTCAGTTCTGTCACTATTCTGAAATTATTGGGTTTCTGATTCCGAGCAATTTTCATTCTTGCAGGCCGCTTTCGGATGTTTTCAGCGATCTTACTGTCGAAGTGGGAGCTATGAACTTTTCACTCCACAAGGTGAGATTATCATCAACTCCTTGTTGATTATGATGCGAGAAATGCAGCTTCGAATCCTGTCATTCTGTATTCCCTATTGAATATCTTTCATGGGTTTCCTAGGAAATTTATATATATATTCTTGGATTGAATCTGGTTGTTTGTAATATATGTAGGAAGGACTCAAAAGAAGGTTGAACAAGAGAAGATACTAAGTAGCCAATTCAAGGTAAGGCATAAGCAACAATTGAAGTTTCAGGTAAGAAGTGTTTAGTTAGTTGGGTTAAAGTTAATTTTTGTTGGAGTGGGCCACTTGGGTCATTTCCTCTTTTATTGAATTGAGTTGTTACCAATTTTGTGAATAGGATTCTTATCAAACAATAGTGCGAATTATTTTTTGAATGACTATCAGGTGCAAGATTAAAATAATAATAATAATAATAAATTATCAATATTTTTTTATTTACAGATATTTTATCGACTACTTTTTTGAATTTTACAGACAGATTTTTTATTTTTTACGACGAATTTTGTTCGTCTCTATGTTGCTACAGACCTTATCCATCACAGAATAAATGATGGATTTTATCCGTCGAAAACAAAAAACGACACAGTAAACAGCGACGGACTAAGTGACGGATGAAGTCCGTAGTTTATTTAGTTTTATGACGGAGTTGGTCCGTCACAAATTAGCGATTTTGGCGTAGTGCATCTTGTGCAATGTCGTGAATGATTTAAATCTCTATTTTCTATATTTTGGTAAACTATATACTTGGTTTATTTTTTATAGGAAACATGTTTGACAAAATGCCTAAATGATTTTTTCACTAAGTAAACTTTATTTTTGCACTTCTTCATGTTTATATTGCTTTACCCATGGTGGTGAAATCCCATGATGTGCGTGTGTGGGGTGTGTGTGCATGTGGCGTGAGTGTGTGGGGGTGTGTGTGCGTGTGTAAAAAAAATAAAAAGAGTTTTAAAAAAAATAAAAAAATATATTTCTTTACATAAGCATTTAGAAGTAAATGTATGATAAATATTAATTTAAAATTTGAAGTCCTATTCATCCCCCTCTGAGACATTCATTTGCCATATCTTCAATTTTCGCTTATTGCAGTAAAACTGTAATTTCAATTGTATCAGAGGTAGTTCCTCTTGAAGGGCTTAACAACATAGAGGGAGATCCTTATGGAAGTTGAAAATATGTTTAAGACTGAGGGAACATTGGTCTCACGACCACCTCTTTTTGATGGATTTAATTATGCTTACTAGAAAGTAATGATGCACATTTTTCATAGATCCTTAAATCATGTAATTTGAGATATTGTAGAAAATGGTTGGTATACACCTATGGACCAAATTGTATCAGATGATGGTGTTACCACTACTAGACCCAAACCACAAGCCCTTTGGACTGACTATGACAAAATTTGGTCCAGTTGGGATGCTAAATCTTTGAACGCCATTTATTATATTATTTCGCAAGAATAGTTCAAAAAAATATGCATGTGCGAGACAGTCAAACAAGCATGAAATTTATTGAAAACCACCCATGAAGGAACTAGCACAGTAAAATGTTCTAAGCTTTAGCTCCTAACCACATAATTTAAGAAATAAAGATGGAGGAGCATGAAATGTTAATGGAATTTTACACTAAACTTAGTGACATCTGCAACTGCATGTGGGGGTTGGGAGAAAAAGTTTCAGTTCCACGTATTTGTAGGAAAATCTTAAGATCCCTATCAGAATAATTCTCCTCAAAGGTCACTACAATTGAGTAATGTAAAAACATTGATGACTATTTCAACAAGAAATGAAGGAATTTGGTTTAAGGGATTATCTTTTTTAATATTAACAAAGAAAGAATGAGAGAATAATCATCAATAAGTAATGTATTGATTATGGAGTCCATTTACATCTACACGTTTACCTTGATTCCAATATAAAATACAAAGTGTTCAGTAAAAATCATATATAATAGTTCAAATAATGATTTTAGTAGCATTTCTATGAGACCTGTATACTAGCCTATACTGTTCCGTCAACCTTCGCGGTCCTCCCGGTCAAATTTTGGTGGCTAGTGATCTGTAATCGGTGTTTGCGCGTGACCTTAAGTCGCATCTTGTCGATCTGAGTCAGTTCAACCTAAGACTTGTACCAATGCGACCGCACCATTGTTGCAGTTCCCACGCCACGTCTCATACGCTGAGGCGATACTCGGGCCAGGAGATGTGGGCTTGTGTTCAGTTGGAGGAAAAAGTCGCGTGTGTGGATTCCGAGAGAATCTCTACCAAACATTACATCAATCCATCAATCAAGTACAACCCAACCCATCCCTCTCTTACACCACCTTACCCAAAGTCAACTCTCTCTCTCTCTCTCTCTCTCTCTCTCTCTCTCTCTCTCTCTCTATCCACCCATCCCTCTCTCACCCAAAATTCAACCCAACCTATCTCTCTTCTTACACACCCATCCCTCTCTCCTTACATCACCCCTCTCTCTCTCTCTCATTTTTCTCTCATTCCAAGCAACCCAAGGAGAGATTCAACGACCAAGTTCACCATGAGAAGAGCTAGTGGTGGGTGTTCTATTGGAGCTAAAGATGAGGAGAAGTCCAAGAAGAAGCTAACAGTGGGTGTTCATCATCTCAGTTTTTTATTCAGGGCCCACTTGTAATGGGACCCACTTGATGTATGCATTGTATTTTGAGGGACCCATAGTGGCAGGATCCCTCCCATCTCCACCATTCTCTCTCTCTCTATCTTTTTATGATGGAGTGTGGCCCACCTAAACTAGACCATTCAATCATGAGGACCACCTTGCTACTAGATTTCGACAGGCCCTGGGTTAATGGAAACACAAATATCTGCTTGATCCAAACTCTGTATGGGCCACACCAACGTGGACCCACCTTGATATATTGAATCCTAACATCGTCCATCTGGACATGCAAGGCTTTGGTGGTTGCATGGTGCTGACGGTGCTGCTGTCGGTGGGCCAGCACCCCTCCCTACTGTCTGGAGGTGACCCCCATGCTTGTGACCAATCTGGACCATCCATCTTTTAAACGCCCAGCAACTTAGCTAGCTATATTATCATCAACAGGGCCTGTGGGTCCTATCATGATGTAAGCATTTCATCCCGTCCTTCTATCCATTTAAATGGTGGGACAGGCATGCGGACCCCATCATGATGCAAGCGTTATATACCCACCGTCCATCATCTGGATGGTGGGCCAGTCACTGACGCACCAACTTTATAGCTGCTAGGGATGCAGCAATGTCTGCAGTTATGGTTATAACCATAATAGTCCATCCATTTTAGTGCACGTGTGAGATGGGACCCACCTAATGTACGTGCCCTTCATCCTTGTCGTCCATCACATGGACCCTACGTGGGTAATCCTCACTGTCTGTCTAGATTGAGAAGGCTATAGGCCTATGTTTTTTATTTTTTCTTTTAATAATATATATATATATATATATTAATATAATACATATATTACATGCAAATATATGGTGGGCCACACGTGTGGACCCACCTTACATGTTCAGGATCCACACCGTCCAACCACACCATCAAGTGGTCTGGACGGTGAGATCCAAGTGATGTATGTGGCTTATAACCTGGTCATCCGTCTAGGGCTGGCGTGAGGACAGCCACATGTGTGGCCTTCTACGTGGGATGTGGATCGCCACTATGATGTTGTACTGTATGATTCACACCGTCCATTAATAGGGACGGTGGGTCTCACCTATTGAGTGACGTCAGCAAGCTTTATAAGTACTGTGATGTAAGTGTTTTACTTCCCACTGTCCATCTGCTGTTTGGACGGTGCAGATGTGGGGCCAGCTATGATGTATATTTTGATCCACACCATCTAGAATCTCTGGACGGTACTGGTCACCTTTGGAGGATGTTGTGGACCCCACCTCGATGTATGTTTCATATCCACACCATCCAGAGTGTTTGGACAATGCTAGAAAACGTTTGGATAGTGTTAATCATCATTAGGGTGCCATGTGCCCCATAGAATGATGTGTACAGTGATACACATGTTGCACCTGTAACTACTTAAATGATTTTAGATGTAATCCAAGCTCCCATCTGTGAGGCCCACTTTGATGTATTTTGTGGCCCATTTGTCAGGCCCACTTTGATGTATTTAGTGGTCTATTTGTCAGGCCCACTTTGATGTATTTTGTGGCCCATTAGTGTGACCCATTGATGCGGCCCACTTATTGTATATGAGGCACATTAGTGCAGCCCATTGATGCGGCCCACTTATTGTATATGAGGCCTATTAGTGCAGCCCATTGATGTGGCCCACTTCTTGTATATGAGGCCCATTGGTGCAACCCAATGATGCGACCCACTGTGATGTGTATGTTGTCCAAGCATTCTTTGGCTAGACTGTTGGTAGGCCAGCTGTGAGGAGTAGGCCCACTTGCTGCATGTGTAGGGCCCACCTATGATGTATATTTGATGCCCACCTATTGTGTATTTATGGCCCAGTAGTGAGGCCCATTGTATTATAATTTCAGCCCATATGTCGTGGCCCATTGTGATATGTTTCCGGCCCATACGATTGGGCCCATTATGATGTACTTAGGCCCATTGGTCATTACCAATTAAGAAGTATTAATGGCCCATGTGCAGGGCCTTTTTGTATTTAAAGCCCATGCGATAAGGCCCATTGTGACGTATTCCTGGCCCATTACGATATATATTAGGTCTTTATGTGAGGCCATGGGTCCACTATGATGTTTGACTCTATGTGGACCACTCCTTGGGAGCAATGATGGTTAGATGTCCACATTGATGGGTTGTGATGGTTAAATGTCCACATTGTGATCTTCCCTTAGGCCAATTATCGAGGTCGATTTTGATTTGTCGAGGCTGATTGTATAGGCCAATTCTGATTTGATGAGGCTAATTGTATAGGCTGATTTTAATTGTCGAGGTCAAGTTTCGAGGCCGATTCTGATTTATCGAGACTGATTATATAGGCCGATTCCAATTTTTTGAGGCTGATTATATAGGTTGATTTCGATTGTCGAGGCCGATTGTATAGGCCGATTCTGATTTATCAACACTGATTGTACAGGCCGATTCTGATTGTCGAGGCTGAATATTGAGGTTGATTCTTATTTGTCGAGGCTGATTGTATAGACTGATTCTAATTGTCGAGGCCTATTTCGATTTGTCGAGGCCAGTTGTATAAGCCAATTCTGATTGTCGAGGCCGAGTATCAATGCCGACTCCAATTTATCAAGGTCGATTGTCAAGGCCGAGTATCGAGGCCGATTGTATAGGCCAATTCTGAATGTCGAGGTCAAGTATCGAGGCCGATTCTGATTATCGAGGCCGATTGTATAAGCTGATTCTGATTGTCGACGTCGACTATCGAGGCCGATTTCAATTGTCGAGGCTGATTTTGATTGCCAAGGCCGATTGTTGAGACCTATATGATGTATATGCGACTCATAGTTGAGGCCCATTGTGGTGTGTATTCGACCTATGTGATGTATATGCAGCCTGTGTTTAAGGCCTAATGTGATGAATATAAGGTCTATGTGTTGAGGCCCATTGTGATGCATTTGAGGGCCAGGCGATGGAGTCCATTGTGGTGTATATGAGGCCCATGTGAGAGGCCCATCATGATATGTATTAAGCTCTTGAGTGAGGCCCATAATATTGTATATTAGGTCCTTATGTGAGGTCATGGGTCCACTATATGTTAGGCTCTATGTGGGTCATTCCTTGTAGGCAATGTTAGTTAAATATCCATATTGGCGAGGCTGATTATTGATGGCAGTTATTGATACCGATTATGAGTATGTGATAACATAGCATCATGATACATGCCCATACTCATCATCTGCATGTTTATTGTGAGATGTGATTAACCCTTGCATATGCCATAGTACAGATGGTTTATGAGACTCCCTGATAGGTAGAATTATCCCATAAATGCACAGGGTATGCGCAAGATTGATACATGATTGGACTACATGACTCATGCATCTTGCATTGTGTGATTCTGATTACTATATGCCCTAATGACAGCAAGGCTATAACCTCTACAGGCATGTCGTGGATGGCCAGGTGGGACACCGAAAATGTTTGGTTCGAGCATATGAGTACTTTGGATATTTGTGGGTGAAAGTACCTAAACTTCTGAGGTCATGAGACGCCCCAACGTCTAAACTGAGTGGATACATGAGCGCCTGAGTGCCAAATACCAGGAGGTCGCATCTCCTACTGTGTCATGGTCAGTTGGGAGGGGGTGTGGCCTTATCGGCCTGAGTGAGGGGTCTATAAGCTAGGCTGATTTTGACCAGCTCCCAAATGGGTCCGCTATTGACGAGCCAGGTAGGCATTTGTATACTGTTGGTAGGCGGGTAGTGAGGACTTTTCCACTTACTAGGCTGCATGGCCTACAGGAGCAGTAGCCAGTTTGGAATGTACTAGACCCCAGTGATGATCCTAGAGATGTATAATATTATTATGAGGGCTTATTAAGTAGGGGTCGCATACTCATTCATTCATTCACTATCCACTCAAGTTGGTGGTACGCACTTATGTGTTAGGTGTGCCTTCGCAATGGCTATGATTTTTGTTGGGGCACGCGACTAACCTGAGATTAAGAGTTTACCACATTGGGTCTGACTATTCAAATTTAGGTATGTGACTGGTTTTTATAAAAGTCCCTTGTGGTGGACCCTGTAGCCTGCGATACTATATACTATCATCCTGACTTCAGACTCCAGTATGGTCATTCCATTCACATTGCATAATACATTACATCCACGGCATATGACATTTTGGGTTACTGTATTTCTGCATTTATATGGTCTAAATACAGTTGACGGTATTCGTAAACTCATCAGGAATTATATATTACAATGCATCCTCAGCATTTGAGATTTGGCTCTTTATGACTCCTTATTTTCATAACTGATTTGTATTGCATACTCTGATATTGTTTGACTCATAAACTTGTCAATATTTCTGCTTACTTTGATATCATATGATTTATAATCTTATCAGTATTTTCAATATTGTATGATTATGACATTGTATTGAATACTTGACGCTTACCTTGTGCACACACTTACACCACCCTCTAAGCTTTCTATAAGCTTATGCACGATAAATGCGTGCAAGTAATGTTAGGTTACAGTAGCATGGAGCTTGGATCATATAGATGACTTCTGGAGCTTTAATTTTGTCATATGTATTTTCCTTTCAACACTTTATTCAAATGATTATATTAGTGGATATGTAATGATGATGTTACCTTCGTGATTTGGGTAAACTTGTAGTTATGCTTATTACGAGTTAAATATATGTTGAAAAATACTCCTTGTAGGATCCCAGGATCACAATCAAGTGTATGAGCGCAGGAAACTGAGGATGGGGTACTACGGAGGCTGTCGGTACCAGATTCGGTGATCAAAAATTTTATGAGCCCGATTTCTGAGTTTAGGGCGTGACAGAAGATGGTATCAGAGCATAACTTGGGAGTACCTAAATATAACATCACATATCTACTGATAGTTACCCTACACTCTATGATTATTGAGAACTTAGAATGATTAGGTCACCGAGTTCGAATAACTTAGAGATTTTCTGATATAGTTCCATACCATTGAGATCGTAAGGTTGCATAGCATTCCAATTTTGATCGTCTCTAATCCGAGGTCCGAGGTTCAGTAGGATCACCATAGTGTTGATGATCTGGGCGAGGTTGAGATTAGAGAACGCTATCTTCATACTTTTATAGGTTGGTTGTACCTTGACATATATATTTAATGATGTTTCATCTTCCCTTATTTATTCTGTAAATTTTGAGGATGAAATATTTATTAGGAGGGGAGAGTTGTGAGACCTGTATCCTAGCTCGTATCGTTCTGTAGGCTTCTGCGGTCCTCTCGGTCAAATTTAGGCTACCCGTGATCTGTAATATACGTTTGCGCCTAACCCTGAGTCATATCCTATCGATCGGAGTTTGCTTGACCTGAGCTTGTACCAGTGCGACCTCGTTGTCACCGCGGTTCTGATGCTGCATCTCGCCGTTGAGGCGATACTTGGGCTAGGAGATGTGGGCCAGCGTTCAGTTCGAGAAAAATGTCGCGCGTGCGAATTCTGAGAGAATCTCTACTAAACATTACATCAATCCATCAATCAAGTACAAGCAACCTAACCCATCCCTCTCTTATGCCACCTTACCAAAAGTCAACTCTCTCTCTCTCTCTCTCTGCACCCATCCTTCTCTCACCCAAAATTCAACCTAACCCATCCCTCTTCTTACACCCATCCCTCTCTCTCTCATTCAAGAAACCCAAGGAGAGATCCAATGACCAAGATCACCACGCGAAGAGCTAGTGTGGCCCACCTTCCTGCCATCTAATCCCACTCTATGATCAATCTCAACCATTGAATCATGTTCCATTGGAGCTGAAGATGAGGAGAAGTCCAAGAAGAAGCTAGCGGTGGGTGTTCATCATCTTGGTTTTTTATTTAGGTCCCACTTGTAATAGGAACAACTTGATATATGCATTGTATTTTGAGGGACCCATAGTGGCGGGGTCCCACCCATCTCTACCACTCTCTCTCTCTCTCTATCTTTTTGTGATGGAGTGTGGATCACCTAAACTAGACCATTCAATCATGAGGCCCACCTTGCTGCTGGATTTCGGCAAGTCCTAGGCTAATGGAAACATAAATATTGCTTGATCCAAACTCCGTGTGGGCCACATCGACGTGGACCCACCTTGATATATTGAATCCTAACACCGTCCATCTGGACATACAGGGCTTCGGTGGGCTACATGGTGCTGACTCCAGTGCTATTTAGAGGTGACCCCCATGCTTGTGACCTAGGCCGTCCATCTTTTAGACGACCAACAACTTGGTTGGTTGTATTATCATCTGCAGGGCATGTGGGTCCTATCATGATGTAAGCGTTTCATCCCATCCTTCCTTCCATTTAAATGGTGGGCCACACATGTGGACCCCACCATGATGCATGCATTATATCCCCACCATCTATCATCTGGACGGTGGGCCAGTCACTCACACACCAGCTTTATAACTGTTGGGGACGTTAACAACGTCCGTAGGTATGGTTTTAACCATAATAGTCCATCCATTTCAGCACACGTGTGGCCCACCCACACGTGCTGCACGTGTGGGATGGGACCCACCTAATGTACGTGCCTTTCATCCCTGTTGTCCATCACATGGACCTTACACGGGTAATCCTCACTGTCCGCCAGATTGAGAAGGCCATGGGCCTGGAGGCTTGTTTTTCTTTTCTTCTTTTAATAATATATATATATATATATATATATATATATATATATATATATATATATATATATGTATATTATAATATAATACATATATTACATGTATATATATGGTGAGCCACACGTGTGGACCCACCTTGCATGTGCATGATCCACACCATCCAGCCACACCATCAAGTAGTCTGGACGGTGAGACCCAAGTGATGTATGTGCCTTATAACCTGGCCGTCCATCCAGGGCTGGCGTGAGGATAGCCACATGTGTGGCCTTCCACCTAGGATGTGGATCCCCACTATGATGTATTTGTTGTATGATCCACATCGTCCATTGATGGGGATGGTGGGTCTCATCTACTGACTGACGTTAGCAAGCTTTGTGGGTACTATAATGCATGTGTTTTATTTCCTACCATCTAACTGCTGTTTGGATGGTGCAGATGTGGGGCCAACCATGATGTATATTTTAATCCACACTATCTAAAATGTTTGGACGGTACTGGATCACCTTTGGAGGATGCTGTGGACCGCACTTGGATGTATGTTTCATATCCACACTGTACAAAGTATTTAGATAGTGCTTGACAGTGTTTAGACAATGCTGATCATCATTAGGGTGCCTTGCGACCCATAAAATGATGTGTACAATGATACACATGTTGCACCTGCAACTAGTTAAATGATTTTAGATGTAATCCAAGCTCCCATTTGTGAGCCCACTTTGATGTATTCTGTGGCCCATTAGTGTGACCCATTATGCGGCCCACTTATTGTATATGAGGTCCATTAGCGCGGCCCATTGATGCAGCTCACTTATTGTATATGAGGCCCATTAGTGCGGCTGATTAATGCGGCACACTTGTTGTATATGAGGCCTATTAGTGCAGCCCATTGGTGCGGCCCAATGATGCGACCCACCTAGATGTGTATGTTATTCAGGCCATTCTTTGGCTGGATCACTGGTACGCTAGCTATGAGGAGTAGGCCCACTTGATGCATGTGCAAGGCCCACCTATGATGTATATTTGAGGTCCACCTATTGGATATATGAGGCCCACCTATAGTGTCTTTATGGCCCATTAGCGAGGCCTATTATAATGTAATTTTGGCCCATATGTCATGGCCCATTCTGATATGTTTGCGGCCCATAGATTAGGCCCATTGTGATGTACTTAGGCCCATGGGTCATGGCCCATGTGCAGGGCCCACCTATTATGTATTTAAAGCCCGTGCGATAAGGCCCATTGTGATGTATTCTCGGCCGATTGCGATGTATATTAGGTCTTTGTGTGAGGACATGGGTCCACTATGATGTTTGGCTCTATGTGGACCACTCCTTGGGAGCAATGATAGTTAAATGTCCACATTGATGGGCAATGATGGTAAAATGTCTACATAGTGACCTTCTTTTAGGCTAAAAATCAAGGTCAATTCTGATTTATCAAGGCCAATTGTATAGGCCGATTCCGATTGTCGAGGCTGAGTATCAAGGCCGATTCTGATTTGTCGAGGCTGATTGTATACGCTAATTTTGATTGTCGAAGTCGATTCTGATTTGTGAAGGTCGATTGTATAAGCTGATTTTAATTTGTCAAGGTCAATTGTATAAGCCGATTTTGATTGTCGAGGCCAAGTATCGAGGCTAATTTTGATTTGTCGAGGCCGATTGTATAGAATAATTTCGATTGTCGAGGCCTATTTCGATTTGTCGAGGCCGGTTGTATAGGCCGATTCTGATTGTCGAGGCCAAGTATCGAGGTCAATACCAATTGTCGAGGCCATGTATTGAGGTCGATTCCTATTTGTCGAGGTCGATTGTATAGGCCGATTCCAATTGTCAAGGCCGAGTATCGAGGCTAATTTTAATTGTCGAGGTCGAGTATTAAGGCCGATTCTTATTTGTCGAGGCTGATTGTATAGGCCGATTCTGATTGTCGAGGCCGAGTATTGAGGCCAATTCTGATTGTCGAGGTCGATTCTTAACATCGAGTATCGAGGTCAATTTCGATTGTCGAGGCCGATTTCGATTGTCAAAGCCTATTTTCAAGACCTATATGATGTATATACGACCCATAGTTAAGGCCCATTGTGGTGTGCATTTGGCTTGTGTGATGTATATGCAGCCCGTGTTTAAGGCATAATGTGATGAATATAAGGTCTATGTGTTGAGGCCCATTGTGATGCATTTGAGGGCCAGGCGATGGATTCCATCGTGGTGTATATGAGGCCCACGTGAGAGGTCCATCGTGATGTGTATTAAGCTCTTGAACGAGGCCCATGGTGTTGTATATTAGGTCCTTATGTGAGGCTATGGGTCCACTATATGTTAGGCTTTATGTGGGCCATTCCTTGGGGGCAATATTAGTTAAATGTCCACATTGTCGAGGCCGATTATTGATGGCGGTTATTGATACCGATTATGAGTATGTGACAGCATAGCATCATGATACATGCCCATACGCATCATCTGCATGTTTATTATGAGATGTGATTGACCCGTGCATATGCTATAGTACAAATGGTTTATGAGACTCCCTGATAGGTGGAGTTATCCCACATGAGTGCACGCACAAGATTGATGCGTGATTGGACTATATGACTCATGCATCTTGCATTGTGTAATTGTGATTACTGTACATCCTAGTGACATCAGGGCTGTGACCTCCACAGGCATGTCATGGATGGCCAGATGGGACACCAAAAATATTTGATTCAAGCATATAGGCACTTTGGATGTCCATGGATGAAAGTCCATAAACCTACGAGGCCAGGAGACGCCCCAACGTCTAGATCAAGTGGATACATAAGCTCCTGAGTGCCGAATACTGGGAGGCCGTGTCTCCCACTGTGTCATGATTGGTTGGGTGGGGGTGTGGCCTTATCCGCCCGAGTGAGGGGGCAAAGATGGGTTTGTTATAGATGAGCCAGGTAAGAATTGGTATACTACTGGCAGGCAGGTAGTGAGGTCTTTTTCACTCGCTGGGCTGTGTGGCCTTCAGGGGCGGTAGACAATTTGGACTGTACTAGACCCGGTGAAGATCCCAGAGATGTACAATATTACTATGAGGGCTTATTAAGTGGGAGTTGCTTATTCATTCATTCACTATCCAGTTCGGCTAGTGGTGCGTAACTATTTCTAACGTGTACCTTCACAATAGCCAGGATTTCGGTTAGGGCACGTGACTAACCTAAGATCAGGAGTTTACCACATTGAGTCCGACTATCTAAATTTAGGTATGGAACTGGTTTGGATAGAAGTCCCTTATGGTAGGCTGCATAGCCTGCGATACTACGTACTATCATCCTCAATTCACACTCCAGCAAGGTCATTCCATTCGCACCGCATATTACATTACATCCGCGACATATGAAATTTTGGGTTACTGTATTTCTACATTTATATGGTCTAGATATGGCTGACGGTATTCGTGAACTCATCAGGAATTGTATATTACATTGCATCCTCGGTACCTGAGATTTGACTCTTTATGACTCCTTATTTGCATAACTGATCTGTATTTGGCTCTCTCTCTCTCTATGCTTGGGAAGATGGTGAAAATGTTAAGGGATGGAGGAGTATATGTAGAGAAATGGATAAATTTGTGGTTAGGTTAGGTTAATGTGATTAATGTTAGCTTAGGCTAAGATTATGAAAATTAGTACATAATTAGGACTTAATGATGTATTAAAAGGACATGGGGTGGCATGGCATGATGACATCATGCATAGGGCATGGTATGGAGAAGAGTTGACTTTGGACACAAATGAGAGGGGGGGGGGGGGGGGGGTATGGTGTGTAACATCACACACATGGGTAGAGATTCCCTCACCCATGTGTGGCATGGTGCATGTGTGCATGGCATGTGTTGTACACCTGTGTGGAATGGAACATATGGCGCCATGCGTACATGATACACCAACGATTCTTTGCGGTATATCTCAAACGGGTGATGCCTTCCCGATCACGGTGATGGGGTGGTCGATATGAAATAGGTTTCGAGGTATTCAGGTTCCGGTCAGTCGGGTGTATACTATGCATGACCAATCCAAGTCTCACCAAGGGCGTCGATCATCGTGCATGTAGGCATAGAAAATGATACGGAATGGATAAGGTCTTACAACACATTTCCTATAACGTCTCAGAAAAATCCGTACAGAGACCCGAGTACCACCTCAGGCAGAAATCACTTAGGATTAATTCTTTTAGAAATTCAACGTAAGTTACCTAATGCTAAGCTAGTCTAGCTGTGAAATTAGCACTGTTCGCTTTCAATACGTTCTGCAAGACCCAAAACATGTGGAATCGTTGATGCTATAATGCCCTGAAACCTAGGATCAAACTCTAAACTCGTTTGTTCTCAGGAACCCTTTGAAACTTTGTAATGGACTTAGACCGCGTGTCATGAGTCCGGTAGCAATGAACTTAGACTATTATGACCGCGTAGTTGGACTTGTCTACCACCCCAGAAATCAAGATTAAATGATGTCCTAGGACTATTTCATTGAGCCTGGAGCAAGGAGTGTGAGAATGAGTAGATTTCTTTATAAATTAAATGTGATTTAAGTAATTTGGCACGTGTCACTTGCGGGTTAATTATAAGCATTCAGACCATTGGAATCTGACCCAAATAGACCCTCGGATCAGGGAACATTTCTCACTCATGTCATTGTACTTGGAATCCCTGATCGAGTCTCTATGACCACTGAACTGAAATTGGTCCGCCACGTGCGATCTGGAAACCCGATCGAACTAAAAACTTAATGTGATCAGGATCTAGGATCCATAAGCTTAAGTCCGACCGCATTCAGTCAGAGGAGCTCCAGAAATGTTCTTTTGGATTGGAAAAGACTCGATTTGGTTATAACTTAAGTATACCTTGGTCTAAAGTCTAAATAGTGAGTTTTTAGCCTATTTAAGGATCTTAAACCCTCTCTCATCCCTCATATATGAATTTGAGAGAAGCCCTAGGAGAGAGAAGAGAGAAAATAGAGAGATTATGTGTGAGTTGTGAGAGAAAGTTCCTATCACTTCATCCTACTGCTATACATTCTTAACCATCGCGATCTAATCACTCTTCTGATGATTCTGACTTCATTCTAGGTAAGTAAACCCTAACCTTAACCTGTTTTAGAAATTTTATCGATGCAAGTAGCGAAGTAGCTGACTTACCTTGTGTAATAGGTTGTCATATCGTCGTTGGCAAAGGCGTAGAGTTCCTATTTGATTCATTACACTCCTACGACGTAACGTGCGTATTTTAGATGCTTAGGTTACCTGTTTTCAAAGCTTTCAATGCCGTTTAATGGTAGATTATTGACAAGGGTGCTATTTGACATGTAGAGCATGCTGTCTGTTTTTCATTTCGAATACGTACAAAGAATATGAGATTTAGGATATTTTAGGTATTTATAGGAAATACAGTATACGTACGTATTTTGCTGATATGATTGCCATGAGTATTTATCGTATACCTATGCTGGTTATGCGTGTATGATCTATTTGGCGAAGAGATTCGCCCTAATGCACACTTTTGGCTGACATATGCTATGTGGACTAATGTGTGTAGACTAAGTGTTTGTATAAATGCATGTATTAGTAAGTATTGAGTAAATGGTGTTGTAGATTAGCGATGAGATTGGATTCTCAACTAATTTGATGATGTACATGATTTCCTCCATGTTTGTTGTAATTGAATTGATTACCTTATGTGTGAAATACTCGTGTATGGTTAACTGCTTATGATGTATGTTATAACATGTTGATAACATGTTGGAATTACTTGTATCTCAATTCTGTCTCTCTCATATGATTATTGATTTAGATTACAAGTGTTTGGGGCTATATTCTAGTCCAGGAAGTCGGCAACAGATCTGAATTCGTGGTTGGATTCTATTCACCACGAAGGGCGCGTCGATGAACCCGAGTCATACTTTGGTTGACGGCATTGGTTAGGCCACACGAGGTGTTTATGCACTTCATATCGTTCATCTTGAGGTGCGCTCGTACTAGTCGAGCTCGTCAAGCAACCCGACTGACCGCTGTATGTTCACCTTTTATTGGTCATAACTGCTTGAACCTAGGGTACTAAACTTACCAGCGATAATCCCGATAACTGTGGTACCTTGATCCACTAAGACTCATGAGCCAGGCATGGTGGTATGGGACACCGTGGTCGAGCTGTCAGCCTATGCTGTGGCGACGAGCCTCCCCGTAGTGACTAGTGAGCACCTCAGACTCGTGAGCCGATTGTGGTGGTATGGGACACTACATTCGAGCTGTCGGCCTACTCTGACTGGTGTCGAGCCCTTTGTAATGACCTCGAGCGTATTCCGAGTCTACGTGAGGCGATGACCCTTTCGTAGCAACAAGAGTACAACTAGGCCTGTATTGATAAGGTGATGGGGGAGCGGTGCAACGAGTGTGTGCAACAGCCCTGGCAGCCCTTGCAGCGACCTAGAAATATATCATCATATGTGACTACTAGGAGTGACGACCTTAGACAGGATCTTTGTTGGGAATGATATAAGGGAAGTACCTTAGTTTCCCAATACTGCTATATAAAAGGACTAATAATAACTCGGTAATCATATTCATATCGCACTGCATGTGCCTAGAAGATGTGGAGCACTGAGGGAAGAAAGCATTCCGCGGATGTAAGATGGTGTCGCATGAGAGAGTATGTCGATGAGGACATGCATCATCATTGTACCTCATCCTTGCATTAACAACAGTATTTAGGAATGTTTGATTGCTTTCTTTACCATTATCGCGTGATTGATTTGATAACATGCTAATCTTTGCTCTATGATTCCACTGAGTTGATCACTGACTCCCACGTTACGGGATGGGGTTTGCAACACCTACCAGACTCTGTCTTAGATGTAGATAGCTAGGCGATTCAGGAGTTGGAGCCGGACTACTACGAGGACTAGGAAAAGTTCTCGTACATGCAGTTCTCTGACGGCTTCGCATAGGTGGCCTAGATCGGCGGGATTTTGCTAGTTGGACTATCATATGACATTTGATTTTAATTTGATATATGTATATGTGACTCAGAGATATGTTCATAATCTAGAGACAGATCGAGATTATTTTGTTTTTTATACAGTGATATATATATCTTCCAGTCTTCCGCTTACGTTTTATCACTGGATCTGGAGTATGAATTTTTGTTTTGGTATAATCTTAGTCATGTAAATGCACTAACTCAGATAACATTTAATTATCATTATTTATGTTGCATAAGTGATGGTCTGAAACTCAGAAGTTGAGTTGTTGCTCGACCCCCCCAATTTTCAGGGCGTTACATTTCCTTTGGATTTGATTTAAGCAAATTTGAATAAATACGGATCATCTCAGAAGAATTAGTGTACCTTGGTGAAGAATTTTTTTCTTTTTTATTCCAGTCCAATGTGTTAGTGTGAAACATGTGCTAAGATAATTAGTAATATCGATAGGAAACTTTAAATAATTATTCATCAAGGAACATGTATAAGTGCTTTGTAATATAAAGCACATTTATTTTTGTCAAAGTTCGATGGACAAAACAACTTCTGTTCAAGTTCAAGACGTGGAGATGAAAAGTTCACTTTCATCATTCAAGACATGAAGATGGAAAGTTCACCTTCAAAGTTTAAGATATGTAGTTGGAAAGTTCACCTTGAAGGTTTAAGACATGAAGCTGGAAAGTGCAAGTTCAAAACAAGAAGATGGTTACTTTAAGTCCAAAGTTCTCAAGCTCTACTTCTCTTCTAGTTTAAGATCAAGTTACAAGACTACTTCAAATAGAAGATTGAATGAATGCAACTGAAGATACAAGTACAACCTACAAGATATACACTTCAATGTTCAATGTTTTCAGGTATATGTGACCCTAGAAAGACCTTAGACTTAGGTTCTTTCGAATGCTAAATATAATTAGGTTTCTATACTTTAATTGGGATTAAGTTCGACTAGTATAAACCTTAGTTTAGCTAATCTAGGCTTTAGTTTGACTAGTTTAGTAAAAACTTTGACCAGTCTGATCTTTTAACTGAAATTTGGATAAAAAATTTTGGTTCCTCAACCAGTCCAAAAATGGGCTCGACCAATCGAAGTCACACCCTCGACTAGTCGTAAGTGGCTCGACTCAAAGTCTAACAATGGATTTTAGGCATCCTCAACCAGTCAAAGGCATCACTCGACCAATAAAGCAAGCCACTCGACCAGTCGAAGGACGGTTTTGATCCGATCTCGCATAAAATTTGAAATTTAGTTATTTCTTAGGCCAGTTGAACGAGACCTTACACCAGTCGAAGCAACAGATTTTTAGCCTATAAATAGAGGTCTTTTCTCACTCCGAAATATATCGTTCAAGCCACCAAGAGCCTTCATTTTGAGAGAGAAAATTCCCTATCTTCTTTAAGCTATAGAACGGTATTTTAAATTCTTTTTAATATCTTATTATTTTGTAATTTCTAGATCTCTTTTTATGAATCATATATTTTAAAGGGAGTTCTTGTTCATCCTTTTGAGATCTAAGAAATTTAAACAAGTAGCCTAGGTTTGAATTAAATTAAAATCTATCTATAACCTAAAACCCTTCATTTTGGTTATTGGACATTGAACATTGAACATTCGTCATCAACCGAAGTAGTTCTACGGGCTACATCATTCAGCGTCTTCTGAAGAAGACAAATATCTACTTTTTTATTTTTGGTTTAATTGAGATATCCAGGAAGATAACCAGAAAATCTTAGTGTGTGGAGTTTTGATTATGATAGCCCTTCTAAAATCACAAATTTATAGGTTTTATGGTGAACATGTGAAAACCTTGATTATTAGTGAACACCAATATCACATGGGTTGTGATTATTAGAAGTGGAGTAGGTGTGGTTATTTAAGAATAGTTGGTGTACACACCAAACCACTATAATTCCTAATGTTTGTGTGGTGAATGATTTTTGAGATGTACACGTGATGAATGTTTGTAACTCTTTATGTACATGTGGTGAATGCTTGTAATATATAGTTTTCATTATTTGCCTCTTGTTTTAGTTTGTGATCTTGATCCTTACCGCATTCAAGAAATCAGGTTATCCTACTATAAGCATTTGTTTTTGGTGTAAGGTTGTCCTTTGAACAACGTTTGTACCAATTTCTCAATACTATTACGATTGAGATATTTGATTAACTTCTGATTTATTTATTCTTTTAGTACTTTAATTTTTATTTGGCATAGTCCTATTCACTCCCCTCCCCCCCTCCCCTCTAGGATTGTAAGTTCGCCTCTTTCAACATGTCATTTAAATGTGTTGTCTCAAGGGAATCAGAAAGATCAAGGTGGGAAAGGTGGTCAGCCACTACATTCTCTACTCCCTTTTTATCATTTATTTTCAATTCAAATTCTTAGAATAAGAGGATCCATCTTATCAACCAGGGCTGAGCATCATTTTTAGACAGACGATACTTGAGCATTGTATGATCTGTGTAAATGATGATCTTGGATCCGAATCATTCACCACATAAACATTAGGAATTATAGGACCTAAATTTTGGATCCGATACTTGAGCATCATTTTTAGAAAGACGATACTTAAGTAGGACCTAAATTTTTCCAAATCGAACATTACGACAAAGAGTTCCTTTTCCGTAATAGAGTTGTTCACTTGGATAGGATTTAGAGTTCTGCTTGTATAATGAATAACGTAGGGCTTCTTTTCTTTTCTCTAGCCTAAAACCACCCTAAGAGCATTGTCAGATGCATCACACATAATTTAAAAGGAAGTTTCCAGTCAGGTGGCTGCATGATCGGTGCAATGGTTAACATGCACTTAAGCTTAGAAAAAGCTTCCTGGCATTGCTCAGTCCACTCATATGGTGCATCCTTTTGAAGTAGATTGCATAAAGGATGAGAGAAGTGACTAGAGTCTTTTATGAATCTTCTATAAAATTCAGCGTGTCTTAGGAAGGATCGCATGTCTCGTATGTTCTTGGGTGGAGGTAAGTTAGAGATAATATCTCAATTCCCTTGGACGAGATGATATGTCCAAGGACAATTTCCTTACGAACCATGAAATGACACTTCTCCCAATTCAATACTAAGTTTTTTTCCTCACATCCCTTCATCACACATTTAAGATTCTTCAAACAATCGCTGGAGGATGGACCAAAAACTAAGAAGTTGTCCATGAAGACATCTTAATATTGCCCCACCATGTTAGAAAAAATACTCATCATACATCATTGAAAAGTGACGGGAGCATTACGAAGTCTGAATGGCATTCATTGGTAAGAAAAGGTGTCAAAGGGACATGTGAATGTGGTCTTTTCCTGATCTTCAGGGGCTATCTCTATCTGGTTGTAGCCCGAATACCCTTCAAGGAAGCAATAATATGAGTGGTCAGCTAGCCTTTCCAAGATTTGATCAATGAAGGGTAAAAGAATGTGGTCCTTCCTCGTAAAGGTATTTAATTTCCTATAGTCAATGCACATTCTCCAATAAGTAGTAACTCTAGTTGGTATGAGTTCATTATTGACATTGGTTACGATGGTGATTCCGGACTTCTTAGGAACCACCTGAGTTAAACTCACCCATTGACTATCGGATATAGGGTATATGATACCCACATCCAATAGTTTAAGTACCTCAACCTTAACCACTTCCTTCATGTTTGGATTTAATCTACTTTGTGGTTGTTTGGAGGTCTTTGCATTATCCTCTAGATAAATGC
This sequence comes from Magnolia kwangsiensis, assembly GCA_037074715.1. Taxonomy (NCBI): domain Eukaryota; kingdom Viridiplantae; phylum Streptophyta; class Magnoliopsida; order Magnoliales; family Magnoliaceae; genus Magnolia; species Magnolia kwangsiensis. Next base: position 82,128,123 of record CM073578.1, read on the forward strand.
AGTGAGTACAAATCAAAGGGTTAATTCCCTTGAGATCCGCAATCGACCATCCAAGGGCTCCTTTGTGCTCAATGAGAGCAGAGATAAGTATACTCTCATGTTTTGGCTCAAGGTGGGAAGAAATCACAACCGGGTATGTCTCATCCTGACAAAAATAGACATATTTCAATTAAGAGAGCAAAGATTACACAAGCGATGGTTGGGCTAGTAGGATCTTTGTACTTTTGTGGCACATCTTGCTTTAGGATGACACTCACTTTTTTTATTAAAAAGATTTTCCTTTGAATATTTTGTCATCTTTTAGTCGATTATAAGTCTTGCAAAGATTTGACATATGGAGGTATTTTTTTAACGACATCCAGTAGTGGAATGTTGACCTTAACTTATTTAAGCACCTTAGAATGTCCTGAGAGTTAGAAAGAGGTTTTGGTGCAATCAACCGTTGGAAAAAATGTAGTAATCGGCTTGACTTGATGTTCCAGTTCTAACTCATGTGGAGTGTTGTTAGGTCTATCAGTTTCATATATTTCTGCGTCCTTCAACTTTTCAACCCTTACCAGAATAGATTTGTCAATTATTTTCCCACTCTTAAGAGCGGTGATAGACTTAGCTTGCTCCATTTGATTTGAAGAGATCGGGTCACTGACTTCATATTGTTGTTTTGAATTGGAAAGAGGTTTGAAATGGCCAAGCTATATGTCCTAGAAGGGGGGGGGGGGGGGGTGAATAGGACTATGCTAAATTAAAATTAAATGCCGTGAAATAAAATAAAGAAATAGCCTTACAATAATAAATCAATTCACAATACTGAAATTAAATCAATCTCAATAAACAAGCATTGAGAGGTTGATACAAATTCAGTTCTAAGGACAACCTTACACCTAATAAGAAAGGACTTATGGTAGGACAACCTTATTTCTAAAACGTCTTTTGAATCAAGAACTCAATCTAAAAATAAATAACAAGGAATTGCAATCTTAAGAATTGATTATTCTAGGGACAACCATGTACCAACATAATGGTAGGGCAACCTCACTAGAATAATTACTGAAATTGAAGCACAGATTGATAAAAGTATATCAAGAGATAAAATGCTGAAATAAAACTCTAAATTATAACAACATTCCCCACACTTGCTTGAAATGTAAATTGTTACAGCATTCACATCCACATGTACATTCCACACAACTGAATGATGAAAGATAAAGAATTAAGCATGCATTCAATCCACAAGACAAGGAGTTATAGTGGTTCACCTGTGTGTACACCAACTGTTAAAAAACAGCCACACAGAATGTTACTCCACTCCTAATATCCTCACATAGGGATATTATCGTTCACTATCAAAATAGGTTTCACAGGTTCACCTAAAACCTTCACAATTGTGTCTTTTTAACTTGGGCTTACACAATCCAAAAACCCACACTATTCTGAGTTTTCTGGCTCTCCTCAGATAACCACACAAATGGAATTTTTCTGAAAATCCCAAACAAAAACCAAAAGAATAAAAATTTTACAGAATTGTAAAATACCTGGATTTCTCCTCTTGTAGCAGCCCAGAAGAACCAATTGGAGTAGATGTTCGGATATAAAAGTTCAATGTCTAATACTCACTTTACAATGGTTCTAAGTTCCAATTGATTTTAAATTAAATTAGACTGGGCTATCTCTATTTGATTTTAATTTCCAAAAGAAGGAAAGCAATATTTCCTCTTTTCAAATCAGATTGGAATAACGAATCAAATCAAATAGTAAAAAGCTAACAAAAGGAAATAGAATTATGCACAATATAGCTTAAGAACAGACATAAACTTATCTCAGAGTGGAGCTTTGAATTCACTTAATTTTCGATGAATAACTCTAAAATTCGTGTGCTATTTATAGCTGCAGAAATTCATCTTCGACTGGTCTTAGGGTCACCACGAATGGTCGAAGAAGAAACAGATTTTTAAAATTTTGGGCGCGATCGAATAAAACCGTTACACGACCGATCGTGAGCAGTCCACGACTGGTCGAGACCCACACACGACTAGTCGTGCGACCCTTGAATTAGTTGCTGGAGTTGGAGTCATAGCTTCACGACTGGTCGAAGGTCGACTCGAGACCATCCCACGACCGGTCGAGCAGACTCCAGTACTAGTCTTAGCCGAACAAAAAAAATTTGATAATTTGTAACAAACTTTGACTGGTCTTGGAATTTCTAGGACTGGTCGAATCAGTGCTAGGACTAGTCGAACAAGGTCCAGGACTAGTCTTAGAACAGACCAAAATCACTTGTAAAATATATATGAATTATGTATCCAAAGTGACCTACTATAAAGGTCAACCTAAGGTCAATCAAACCTCAATAAGTAAGGACATTGAACCTTCATTTGTTTAGACTTTGATCTTTACGAAGCTTGAGTTCTTCTTGATGTAGCTTGAACACTTCACAAGCTTTGCAGCCAATGTCAATTTGAGTTGCGCTCAGTTCCCTAACTATGCTTGAGTCTTGATCTAGAATATATGTGAACTTTGAGTCTTGAACTTGAACTCGATCTAGAGTTTTCAACTTGAACTCTTCTTAAAGATCGTCAATATTGTAGTTCACCTTCTTGTCTCGAAGTGTTGACGTGGTGTCTTAAACATATTTAACAAGATGCAAATACAAGATGCATATAGAGGTTCTGACACGCAAAATTTGACAACTAAAGACGATTCAAACCATAGCACTTACAATCTCCCCCTTTGTCAAATTTGTGACAAAACTGTAACACCCTAAAAATCGGGGGTCGAGCATAAGCTCTACTCCTGAGTTCCAACACACCACTTATGCAACATAAATAATGATGATTGAATGTTGTTCGTATGAGTGCATTAAACATGAGTAGGATTATACCAAAACAGCATATCATACTCCAAAGACAGTTAAATTATGCAAGCGGAAGACTGTGTTAGATATATAACATATATAAACTGTTGTAAGTCTCCAGAGTATGAACATGTTATCAGGTTAAATATATACATGTATACTCCAAAAATAAATAAAAAGAATATACATGAGTGCTTCAAAAGTGAAAAATGACAAGTGTTATGGCGTCTAATCAACCTCCCTGTAATCTTGTTAATCAGAACATGGCTACATAGGCCCGCCTGATAGCTGCCTATAAGAGAAACCCTCCTCATCATCATAAAGTCCGGCTCCGATTCACAAGCAGCGCCATCATCTGAAACTAAAATAGGGACTGGTTGGTGTGTACAACACCGTCCCATAATGTGGGAGTGAGTGATCAACTCAGTGGAATCATAGAGAAAAGGTTAACATATTATCAATTCAGTCAAGCAGTAATGATAAAGCAAGCAAATCAAACATTCCTAAATACTGTGATTAATGCAAGGATGAGATGCAATAATGATGCATGCCCTCGCCAACATACTCCCTCATGCGACACCATCTTATGTTCGCGGTATGCTTTCTTCCCTCAGTGCTCCACATCTTCCAGGCACACGCAGTGCGATATGAACATGATTACCGAGTTGTTATTAGTGAAATGGCCAAGCTATATGTCCTAGAGGGGGGGGGGGTGAATAGGACAATGCCAAATTAAAATTAACTACAGTAGATTAAAATGAAGAAACAGCCTTACAAACTAAATCAATTCATAATGCTGAAATAAAATCAATCTTAATAAACAAGCATTGAGAGGTTGATACAAATTCAGTTCTAAGGACAACCTTACACCATAATCAACAAGGGCTTATGGTAGGACAACCTTATTTCTAGAACATCTTTTGAATCAAAAACTCAATCTGAAAATAAATAGCGAAGGAATTGCAATCTTAAGAATTGATGATTCTAAGGATAACCATGCACCATAAAAATGGCAGGGCAACCTTACTAGAATAATTACTGAAATTGAAACACAGATTGATAAAAGTATAGCACGAGATAAAATGCTGATATAAATCTCTAGATTATTACAACTTTCTCCACACTTGCTTGAAATGTAAATAGTTACAGCATTCACAGCCACATGTACATTCCAAAAAACTAAAATATAAGAAATTAAACAAGCAATCAATCCACAAGACAAAGAGTTATAGTGGTTCGCCTGTGTGTACACCAACTCTTTTACAACAGCCACACAGAATCCTACTCCACTCCTAATATCCACACACAGGGATATTAGCGTTCACTATCAAAATAGGTTTCACAGGTTCACCTAAAACCTTCACAATTGTGTCTTTTAACTTGGGCTTACACAATCCAAAAACCCACACTATTTTGAGTTTTCTGGCTCTCCTTAGATAACCAACAAATGGAATTTTTCTGGCGAATTCCAAACAAAAATCAAAAGAATGGAAATTTTACAGAATTGTAAAATACCTGGATTTCTCCTTTGAAGCAGCCCGAAAGAACCAATTGGAGTAGATGTTCGGATGTGAAAGTTCAATGTCCAATACTCACTTTATAATGGTTCTAAGTTCTAATTGATTTTAAAATTAAAATAGACTGGGCTAGCTCTATTTGATTTCAATTCCCAGAAGAAGGAAAATAATATTTTCTCTTTTCAAATCAGATTGGAACAATGAATCAAATCAAATAGAAAAAAGCTAACAAAATAAAATAGAATTATGCACAATATAGCTTAATAGCAGACACAAACTTATCTCAGAGTTGAGCTTTGAATTCGCTTAATTTTTGATGAATAACTCTGAAATTCGTGTGCTATTTATAGCTGCAGAAATTCATCTTCGACTGGTCCTAGGGTCACCACGACTAGTCGAAGAAGAAACAGATTTTTAAATTTTCGGGCGTGATCGGATAAAACCGTTACACGATCGGTCGTGAGCAGTCCACGACTGGTCGAAGGCCGTCCACGACTAGTCGTGCAACCCTTGATTTTATTGCTGGAGTTAGAATCGTGGTTCCACGACTGGTCGAAGTTCGAATTGTGACTATCCCACGACTAGTCGAGCAGACTCCAGGACTAGTCGTAGACGAACAGAAAAAATCTGATAATTTACAACAAAACTTCGACTGGTCTTGAAATTTCTAGGATTGGTCGAACCAGTGCCAAGACTAGTCGAACAAGGTCCAGGACTAGTCTTAGAACAGACCAATATCATTTGTAGAAGATATATGAATTATGTATCCAAAATGACCTATACTAAAGGTCAACCTAAGGTTAATCAAACCTTACCAAGGACATTGAACCTTCTTTAGCTTAGACGTTGAACTTTACGAAGCTTGAGTTCTTCTTGATGTAGTTCGAACACTTCACAAACTTTGAAGTCACCATCAGTATGAGTTGTGCTCAGTTTCCTATCTTATGCTAGAGTCTTGATCTTGGATATACGAACTTTGAGTCTTGAACATGAACTCTTCATGAATATCATCAAAATTATAGCTTGAACTAGCTTGAGGAGTTCATCGTCGTGTCTCGAAGTATAGCTGTGATGTCTCGAACATATACAACAAGATACAAGACACATAGAGGTTTTGACACACAAAATTTGACAACCAAAGAGGATCATACCATAGTACTTACAATCTGCCCCTTTATCAAATTTGTGACAAAACACACTCCTATAGTTCATATAGTTCAAAACATGCACAAAATACAATAAGAGAAGCATGTATAAGAGAAACATGCACCAATAAAGAATCATGCACTGGTTGTCATTGACATGAGATAACCATGGCATGCATAATCTCCTCCTGAGTGCAATCTCCCCCTGAGTAGTACACCTACCAATCATCATATTCATCATATGTGTACACAATTATCATCATTAATCATTAAGCACACAATTCTCCCCCTTTTTGTGAAAAATAAGACAAAGGAAGAATCAAAAGCAAGATAACTAATAGAGGAGTCAAAATATCATAAAACGTTATCAAGTCAAGTCAAAGAACTCAGTCACACAACCAAAGAGAAAGTAAAGTCGTATAGTTATTACAAACCAAAGAGTAAAATTCTTAATCTGATCCAGAAGAAGGAGTAGGTATGGTTGGATCAATTTGATGAAGCCCTTTTTGTAAGCGCCTAAAGTACTTGCGCATACTTTTGAATTGGGTATTTTGGCCAACATGCATCTGTCCTACCTTTTCCTCTAATGCACTCAGACGTGCATCCAAATCACATAGCTCATAGTCAGGATCATTCCCAGAGTTAGAATCAATTTCATTAAAAATATCGTCCATATTGATATCATCTAGAGGAGGAGCTTCACCCTCTTCATCATTCCTGGCTTCAACAGCAGCTCCACCAGCACCAATATCAACTTATCCTCGAGTCAAATCCAACTTCATTTTATTTATGTTGGAGTTGTTGAATATAAGGTGTTGGATAGGAGCCTCTTCAACAGGCATAACTACCAACATGTGAGTTACTAGCACATTCATCAGATACCCAAATGGAATATCACTATGACCAGGATGAATACGGAATTGAATGATAGAGTAGCAAATCAAAGAGGGCAAACAGATATTAGCAACAGTAACAATTGAGTACAAAATACAAACCATAAGCAGAGTCAACTCATTCTTCTTTCCAGAGAGGGGATATAGATTAAAGGTGAAGATACGATGCAAGACTCTTTATCTGGACAACAAATATCTGGTTGCAAGGGCATTCCCAGTACGATTCAATGGTGCATCCATGTTACACAAAGCTCTAGTAAAAATGTATTTTTCAGATTCTGACACTTTCTCAGCAAGTGTGCTAGGATGAATACCATCATCATTTATAGAAATATCCATGAGGCCTGAGATTCAATGCAATCAATATGAAAAGGCCCTTCTCTTGTAGCAATAGAGAAAGTTAGTTGTTCATGAGAAAATTCAGTAATGCACGCAACTATGGCCTGCGCTATGGACTGGTATGCTAGCCCGCCCTAGCGTAAAATGTTTTCCCATCCTACAGATTGAAGGAGAGGAAAAAGATTGAAAGGAGGAATATGATTGAAATCAACGGCCTTTTCTACAATTACATTGCTCATACGCAAATCACGAACTTACGATAGATCATCTTCGGCAGCCCTAAGATGGCGTCTGGTGATAACATTAAATCTAGCAGATGAAGCACCTCTAGAATTCTTCTTTTTAGCTCTAGGATCCATTTTCTTGAAGAAATATAAGAAATTTCAAGAAAATGAAGATGGGTTTTTCTAGAATCAGCAAATGAGGAAGAAAACCCAAAAATCTTGAAGAAAGAGATGAAATAGACAACAATAATCAAGAAATTGAAGAGAAAAGACAATGAATCTAAGAGAAAAGCAAGCAAAATGCTCTACCTGAAGGAATCGAACACAGGGGTTCGACTAGTCGAAACTTGACTCATTGGAGAGGAGGTTAGAATGAAGAGGGAGAAGGATTTCTCCAAAATAAACCCATCAGCGTGCTACATGACTAGTCGTGGATCGTCCTCGACCGGTTGTGGCACGACTGGTCGAGTACGTCCTCGACTGGTCGTGTACCATAAAAAAATGTAATTTTTCAACAAAATTTGAAATAAAAATTATTAATATATTAATATATATATACTATACTACTGAGATACATAATCAATCATTTTAAATTGCACATACTAAGATCAAATTTTAATTTTTAAAACCTACTTTTGTCGAGCGGTTTAGTAAATATGTCAGCAAGTTGAGTCTCAGTTGGAATATATTCTAAGGATATTACTTTTTCTTCCACTAATTCATGAATATAATGAAATCTAATGTCAATGTACTTAGTACGTGAATGTTGGATTGGGTTTTTTGAAATATTTATCGCACTGGAGTTATCACAGTATAGAACCATTGAGTCCTGTGCGATATCATAATCACTCAGCATTCTTTTCATCCAAACCAGCTGTGTACATGCATTTCCAGCTGCAATGTATTCAGCCTCAGCAGTTGAGAGTGATATGGAACTTTGCTTCTTGCTAAATCAAGAAACCAAGCAGTTTTCAATGTAAAAATAACCACCACTGGTTAATTTTCTGTCATCGATATTACCAGCCCAATCAGCATCCGAATACCCAGCCAATTGAACACTAGTATCATAAGGATACCAAAGACCCAAATTAACTAAACTGGCGACATATCTAATAATTCATTTAACAGTAGTTAAGTGTGATTCTTTAGGATTAGACTAATATCTAGCGTAAATTCCTACACTTAAAGCAATATCAGGTCTACTTGCAGTTGAGTAAAGAAAACTACGAATCATGTTATAATACAACTTAGGATCTACATCTTTACCTGTTGAGTCTTTTGAAAGTCTTAGAGTTATACTCATAGGAGTATCAAAATTCTTACCTTTCTCAAATCCGAACCTCTTAATCAAGTTCAAAGCATACTTGGTTTGAGAAATAAAAATTCCATCAGGTTGTTGTTTTACTTGCAACCCTAAGAAATAATTTAATTCCCCAACCATGCTCATTTCAATATTTGATTTTATCAACTCTGCAAACTCAACAGTCATGTTAGTACATGTTGATCCATAAATAATATCGTCAACATAGATTTGAACCATTAAAATATCATCGTTATGCTTCTTAACAAAGAGTGTCTTATCGACACTACACATTTAAAAATTGTGACTCAGTAAAAACTTTGTCAATTTTTCGTATCAAGCCCTGGGATCTTGTTTCAAACCAAGAGAGCCTTTTTAAGATGATATACATGATTAGTAAACTTAGGGTCTTCAAACCCTGGAGGTTGTTCCACATATACCTCTTCATGTAAATCGCCATTCAAAAAGGCACTCTTTACATCCATTTGAAAAATTTTAAACTTCATAAAACATGCAATGGATATAAAAAGTCTGATAGATTCAAGATGGGCTACAGGGGCAAAGGTTTCATCGTAATCGATGCCTTCAATTTGAGTGTACCTTTGTACAACCAGTCTTGCCTTGTTTCGAATTATATTTCCCAGTTCATCAGACTTATTTTTGAAAATCCACTTTGTTCCAATTATGTGTTTATCTTTAGGTCTAGGAAGAAGATACTAGACATCATTACGAACAAATTGATTAAGTTCTTCCTGCATCGCAACTATCCAGTTTTCATCAAAAAGTGATTCTTTTACGTTTGCCGGTTCAATTTGTGATGTAAAACATATGTAATTATATATGTCTTTAATTTGTCTACGAGTGCGCACACCAGTGAGAAGGTTTCCAAGAATTTGAGTAGTTAGATGATCTTTAACAGTCCTTAATTCAGAATTAATTTCACTTGATGAAGTATCTGGTTTTTCAATTACAAGAACTTCATCATTGTCTAAACTAGGGCCAGGTGTATTCAAGTGATCATCAATGAACACATTAATTGACTCTTGAATCACACCAGTCCTATTGTTCAATACACGATAAGCACGACTGTTTAAAGAATATCTTAAAAAGATCCCTTCGTCACTTTTAGTGTCGAACTTTCCCAAGTTTTCACGGTCAAGCAAAATGTAACACTTGCTGCCAAAAACATGAAAGTATTTCACAGTAGGCTTTTTGTCAAACCACATTTCATAAACCGTTTTATTATTTGATTTACAAGTATAAACATGATTAATAATGTGGCAGGCAGTATTTACTACTTCAGCCCATAGATTTCTAAGGAGCTTCATGCTATTTAACATAACATTTCCCATTTCTTGAAGCACTCTATTTTTTCTTTTCACAATACCATTTTGTTGTGGTGTTTTGGGCGTAAAAAATTCATGTGATATTCCCTGTTCACTACAAAATTTCTCAAAACTACTATTTTCAAATTCAGATCCATGATTACTACGGATCTTACTGACTTGGAACATTTTTCAGTTTGGATTCGTTTGATGATCTTTTTCACTTTATCAAGGGTTTCTGATTTGTCTCTCAAAAATGAAACTCAAGTGTATCTTGTATACTCATCTACGATAACCAAGATGTAGTTTTTACCGCCTCGACTTTCCGTTCTTGTTGGTCATATAAGATCCATGTGGAGAAGCTCGAGTGGTCTAGATGTGGCATTGGAGTTCACCTTTTTGTGAAAACTCCTAGTTTGTTTACCGTACTGGCATTCACCACATATTTTGTCTATTTTTTGTAACTTAGGTAGACCTCTAATTAGTTCTCCTTTGCTCAATCTGTATAAATTTCGGTAATGCACATGTCCAAGGCGTTTATACCATAATTTTGTTTCATTGGTGTGGACCATGTAACACTTTTGGTTAGATGAGCTACCATCACTTACTATATAGCAGTTTTCAGAAGTTCTGCGGCCAGTTAATATTACAGAACCCTTTCTATTTATGATCTCACAACCTTGATTGGAAAATTTCACACTATGGTTGTTATCGCATATTTGAGATATGCTTAACAGGTTGTGTTTCAGCCTCTCAACATATAAAACATCTTTGAATAAAGGAAAGTTGTAAAGTTGAACCGTACCTTTTCCAATAATCTTACAATTGCTTCCATCACCAAATGTGACTAACCCATCAGTCATATCTTTAAGATCAGTGAATAAAGGTTTGTCTCCTGTCATATGCCTGGAGCATCCACTATCTAGGTACCACTTTGAATGGCTTGTTACTTTGAAAGCGGTGTGAGAAACCAAGTAGGCACCCTTAGGAACCCATTTCAGAACTGTTTTGGGTTTAGGAGTATAGTTGGTCTTCTTTTGATTGTAGTTGTAAAAATGACCTGACGAGTTAAATTTCAAGAGCTCCTTGAGTAAATCAATTATCTTTTCAGCTAGTGGTTTCTGTTCTGATTTTTAAAATTGACATGTCTGCTTTTCAATTTTTGAAAAGTTTTTGTATTTTTAAAAAAACTTCGATAAGTATTTTTCTCTTTTGAGTTTGAGGCTTCTCCTTTCACAAATTTGAGAGGAGTATCCTTCTGTTTAGGAGTTATATTCTTACCATAGCCCAATCCGGATCGATCGCCACATTTTCTTAATCCGGATGATAATTTTTCTAATTTTGGATCACCTGGGGCATATCTCCATGTGTCCTTCAAACTCAGAAGAGAAGATACTTCATTCTTAAGTTTCTCATTTTCAGATTTCAAATCTTCTATCAGGGAGGTTTTGAATTCCACATCACATTTTAATTTTTCAAGACAATCTAAAATTTGTGCCTTTTCTAAAACAAGAGTCTCGAAACATTCTTTGAATTTAAAATACTTTTCTTTTTGAAGTTTAAGTTTGACAGCAATTTTACAACTTTCCTTATATAAGGCATTATAAGCATCTTGAAGATCTTCTTTATTTTCATGATCACTATGCATATTTTCTTCACTAGTTGAATCATCGTGATCTGAGAATGTGAACTTGGCTAGAGTCATAAGGGCTTTTACATCATTGCCCGACTCGATTTCAGAATCTTCTGATTCAGAAGAGGCTTCAGAATCAGATGATTCGTCCCATGTAGCCAACATACCCTTCTTCTTGGGTTTGTCCTTTTTAGGACATTTGTTTGCTAAATGCCCATTTTCTTGGCAGTTGTAACATTGACTATCTTTCAAAGATTTTCAGGTTCGAGATTTTAGTTTAGATCGTTTCTTTTCATTCGTCTTTTGGAAATCGACTATTTTCTTACTTTTGAAAATCTTATAAAACTTTTTAGCTAAAAGCACCATATCATCTTCTGAATTTTCTAAATCTGAGTTTTCTTGAGAAATACCTTTAGAAGATGTTAAAGCAATAGATTTACCTTTAGGAGCTTTAAAATTAAATTCATAGGTTTATAAAGAACCAGCTAGTTCTTCTACCCTCATGTTATCTGTATCACGAAGTTCCTGGATCGCGGTTACTTTAGAGTTGAACCATTCAGGAAGTGAGCGTAGTATCTTTGCACATACTTTACTTTCTGGGATTGTGTCACCAAGACCCCACATTGAGTTTACAATGTCATTCAGTTTAGTGTAAAAGTCCATAAATATTTCATTTTCCTCCAAATGAATTTCTTCAAATTTAGTTGTGAGGAGTTGGACTTTAGACTTCTTGACAATTGATGTACCCTCGTGTGTCATTTCTAATATATCTCAAGCTTGCTTTGCAGTATCACAGGATATGATTCTTTTAAATTCATCCAGTGATAGTGCGCAAGTGATAGCATTTAATGCTTTAGCATATGCATTATTCTCACTTTTCTGAAGTGTAGTCCATGAGAAATAAGGAGACACACTCATTGTTTTTGAACCGTCGGTTCCAGTTACTTCAGTGGTAGGGGGTTTCCATTCGGTCACTATGGCTTGCCACACACTCTCATCCAATGATTTGAGGAAGATCCTCATTCTGGCTTTCCAATAGGCATTGTTGGAGCCATCAAATGGTGGAGGCCTAGTGACTGAAAGGCTATGGAAATTTGACATCTTTTTGTATAGCTTAGATCGTTAGCTCAGGAAATAAATCCAAATAAAAGTAATAAGAACGAGCTATTAGGCTCTGATACCACTTGAAATGGCCATAATTATATGTCCTAGAGGGGGGGGGGGGGGGGGGGGGTGAATAGAACTATGCTAAATTAAAATTAACTACAGCGGATTAAAATGAAGAAATAGCCTTACAATTTAAATCAATTCACAATGCTGAAATAAAATCAATCCCAATAAATAAGCATTGAGAGGTTGATATAAATTCAGTTCTAAGGACAACCTTACACCATAATCAACAAGGGCTTATGGTAGGACAACTTTATTTCTAGAACTTCTTTTGAATCAAAAAATCAATTTGAAAATAAATAGCAAAGTAATTGCAATCTTAAAAATTGATTATTCTAGGAACAACCATGCACCATAAAAATGGAAGGGAAACCTTACTAGAATAATTACTGAAATTGAAGCACAGATTGATAAAAGTATAGCACGAGATAAAATGCTGATATAAATCTCTAGATTATTACAACATTCTCCACACTTGCTTGAAATATAAATAGTGACAGCATTCACATCCACATGTACATTCCACAAAACTGAAATATAAGAAATTAAACAAAAAATCAATCCACAAGACAAAGAGTTATAGTGGTTCGCCTGTGTGTACACCAACTCTTTTACAACAGCCACACAGAATGCTACTTCACTCCTAATATCCACACACAGGGATATTGGTGTTCACTATCAAAATAGGTTTCATAGGTTCACCTAAAACCTTCACAATTGTGTCTTTTAACTTGGGCTTACACAATCCAAAAACCCACACTATTCTGAGTTTTCTGTCACTCAGATAACCAACAAAGGGAATTTTTCTTGCGAATTCCAAAAAAAAATCAAAAGAATGGAAATTTTACCGAATTGTAAAATACATGGATTTCTCCTTTGTAGCAGCCCAAAAGAACCAATTGGAGTAGATGTTCGGATGTGAAAGTTCAATGTCCAATACTCACTTTATAATGGTTTTAAGTTCTAATTGATTTTAAAATTAAAACAGACTGGGCTAGCTCTATTTGATTTCAATTCCTAGAAGAAGGAAAATAATATTTCCTCTTTTCAAATCAGATTGGAATAATGAATCAAATCAAATAGAAAAAAGCTAACAAAAGGAAATAGAATTATGCACAATATAGCTTAAGAGTAGACACAAACTTATCTCAGAGTGGAGCTTTGAATTCACATAATTTTTGATGAATAACTCTAAAATTTGTGTGCTATTTATAGCTGCAGAAATTTGTCTTCGACTGGTCCTAGGGTCACCACGACTAGTCGAAGAAGAAACAAATTTTTAAATTTTTGGGCGCGATCGGATAAAACCGTTACACGACCGGTCGTGAGCAGTCCATGACTGGTCGAAGGCCGTCCACGACTGGTCGTGGACCTCACACGACTAGTCATGCGACCTTTGATTTTGTTGTTGGAGTTGGAATCGTGGTTCCACGACTGGTCGAAGGTCGAATTGTGATCATCCCACGACTAGTCAAGTAGACTCCAGGACTAGTCGTAGACGAATAGAAAAAATCTAATAATTTGCAACAAAACTTCGACTAGTCTTAAAATTTCTAGGATTGGTCGAACCAGTGCCAAGACTAGTCGAACAAGGTCCAGGACTAGTCTTAGAACAGACCAATATCATTTGTAGAAGATATATGAATTATGTATCCAAAATGACCTATACTAAAGGTCAACCTAAGGTCAATCAAACCTTACCAAGGACATTGAACCTTCTTTAGCTTAGACGTTAAACTTTACGAAGCTTGAGTTCTTCTTGATGTAGTTCGAACACTTCACAAACTTTGAAGTCACCATCAGTATGAGTTGTGCTCAGTTCCCTATCTTATACTTGTAATACCCTGAAAATCGGGGGTCGTGTATAAACTCAACTCCCGAGTTTCAGACCGTCATTTATGCAACAAAAATGATTATGATTCAATGTTGTCTGATTTAAAGCATTCACATGAGTAAAAGTATACCAAAACTGCAATTCATATTCCAGATCCAGTGATAAAAGCAAGCGAAAGACTAAACAATATATATATCACTGTAAGGAAAAATAAAGTAGATCTCATTTGTCTCTAAAGTATGAATACATCTCTGAGTCTCATATACATATACATGAACAAAATTAAATGTTCAAAATAGTCCCACCGAAGTCCCGTCAACCCAGGTCGCCTAAACAAAGCCATTATGATACTGTATGTACGAGAACTCGTCCTGGTCCTCATCGAAGTCTGGCTCTGCCTCCTGGATCTCAGCATCACCTACATCTACAACAGGGTCTGGTGGGTGTTGCAAACACCATCCCGTAACGTGGGAGTGAGTGATCAACTCTTTGGAATCATAGAGCAAAGATTAGCATGTTCACAAATCAATCATGCGATAATAGTAAAGTAGTAAATCAGACAATCCTAATACTGTTGTTAATACAAGATGACATGACGTGATGTATGCCCTCACCGATGATCTCCCTCATACGGCACCATCTTACGACCGCGGCATGCAATCGACCCTCAAGTGCTCCACATCTTCCAGGCACATGCAATGGTAAGGTGATATGATTTTTGAGTTGTTATTAGTCCATTCAAACAGCAGGATTGGGAAACTAAGGTACTTCCCTTATATCAATCCCAACACAGATCCTGTCTAGGGTCGTCACTCCTAGTAATCTCATACGATGTATATTCCGTAGGTCGCTGCAAGGGTTGCCGGGGCTTTTGCTCGCACTCGTTGCACCACTCCCCCATCACCTTATCAATACAGGCCTACTGTACTCTACTGCTACTGAAGGGTCGTCGCCTCCCGTAGACTCAGAATACGCTCGCGGTCATTACAAAGGACTCGTCTCCTGATCAGTGTAGGCCGATAGCTAGAATATAGTGTCCCATACCACCATAATCTGCTCACGAGACTAGGTGCTCACTGATCACTACGGGGAGGTTTGTGGCCCCAGCGTAGGCCGACAGCTCGACCACGGTGTCCCATACCACCATGCCCGGCTCATGAGTCTTCGTGGATCAAGGTACCATGGTTAACAGGGTTTACAATGGTAAGTTCAGTACCCTAGGTTCAAGCAGTTATGACTCATACAGGGTGAACATACATCGGCCAGTCGGGTTACTTGATGGGCTCGACTAGCGCGATCGCATCTCAAGTCGAACGACATGAAGTGCGTAAAATACTTCGCGTGGCCTAACCACTGCCGCCAACTCCAAACATGACTCGCGTTCATCGACGCGTCGTTCGTGGCCAAGACTAGCCAACCACGAATTCGCTCTGTTACCGACTGCCTGGACTAAGTATAGTCCCAAACACATATGAATTCACATCAGCAATTTATGTAGGAGTATTGGAATTGAAATACAATCATGTGAGCATGTTAACACATGTTATAACATACAACTTAGGCAAATCTCCAAGCACGTACATTTTATGCATATAATGGAATCATGTACATAGTCAACATGTAGGAAATCATTTACGTCAGCATATTAATTGAGAAATCAGTCTCAAACTAATTCATAACATCATTTAATTCAATCATACTAATACAAGCATTTATACAAACACATACACTACACACTTAAGTCTACATATAGTATGTCGACCCAAAGTGTGCAATTTGGCGAATCTCTTCGCCAAACTAATTATGCACGTATTCCTAACTTTTTAATGCGACAACAAACCATGTCAATCACATCAGAAAAATATGAGTGTAATCAGTACTTCCTACAAATGACTAAAATACCCTAAATCTCATATACTTCGTTGATTTACGAAACAGGAAACGGATAGCATGTTGTACATGTCAAACGGTGATTCCGTCGATAATCTACTATTAAACGACATTGAAAGCATTGTAAACCGTCAATCAAAGTATCTAAAATCCTCACCTTATCTCTTATGCATGTGTTGTTTTAAACGGAGCGTATACACTTCGTCTACGGCGATAAGAGAACCTGTTTTACGAGTTACGTTAGCTAACATGCTACGAATCCTAGTAAACCTTAAATCAGCAACTTCTAGGGTTGTTTCATACCTGAAAACGTGAAAGAATCACCGGCTTGGTGATCAGGAGGTGTTGCTACAGCACGTGCAACAGGTGGCACGAAGACGGGAAAAATCTCTTCTACTCTCTCTCACAAACCCCCACCTTTTGTCCCTCCCAAATTAGGGTTTCTCTCAAATTCGGATGGGAGAGAGGAGTGAGGGTTTCAACCCCTTTTATAAGCCCAAAAATGCTGAAAATAGGCTCCGGTACAAGGTTCACTTAGTGCATATCCAATTCGGGGCTGTTTCGGTCCAAAAGATGCTTTCTGGTGGTCCCCTGGCCGAATGCGAACGGACTTAAGCTCATGCGTACCAGATCTAGCACGTATTAAGTTTTCAGTCCGGCAGGGTTCACAGATCGCACATGGCGGACCAGTTTCAGTTCAGCGGTCACCGCACGTAGATCAGGGCTGAAAGTCTCATGATATGAAATAGAAATTTTTCTGGATCCGAGGGTGTAATCTGGCTAAATTCTGACGGTCAAAATGCTTAATACTGACACGTCAAGTCGTGTGCCAGATTTGAATCTCAAATTCCAATTATGTCCCTATTCGCACTCTATTCAGTCCGGGCTCAATGAAATAGCCTACGATTATCGGTTGGACTTGATTTTCGAAATGATTGTCAAGTCCAGCAAGGTGGTTCTAATGGTCTAAGATAGGAGGTATCGGACTTTCGACGCGCGGTCTAGATCCAATAGAAAGATTCAAAGTGGTCCAGAGAACAAAACTGCTTAGAGTTTGATCCGAGGTTATAGAGTATTGTAGAGTCATTGGTTCTACTCGATTTGGGTCATGTAGAACGTATTTAAAGTGATCAGGGACTATTTCCCAGCTACTCTAGCGTTGCGCCAGCTAACTTACGCTTAATTTCCACAGAAATTAATTCTATGCAATTTCGGGTCGAGTTGGTACTCGAGCCCAAGTATGGATTTTTCACGGGCGTTACAATACTAGAGTCTTGATCTTGAATATACGAACTTTGAGTCTTGAACATGAACTCTTCATGAATATCATCAAAATTGTAGCTTGAACTAGCTCGAGGAGTTCATCGTCGTGTCTCGAAGTATAGCTGTGATGTCTCGAACATATACAACAAGATACAAGACACATAGAGGTTTTGACACATAAAATTTGACAACCAAAGAGGATTCATACCATAGTACTTATAATTAGTCCTTTACATACAACAATATTAGGAAACTAAGGTACCTCCCGTGTATCATTCCCAAACAATGATCCATTCTAGGGTCGTCAGTCCTAGATAATCTCATACAATGATGCGGTTCTCGGTCACTGTAAAGGGCTGCCAGGGCCGTTACACGCACTCCTTACACCGCTCCCCCATCACCTTATCAATACAGGCCTAGTTTATATTTTATTTACCGCGGGAAAGCTCGTCGCCTCTCCGCAGATTCAGAGTATGCTCGAGGTCACTACAAAGGGCTGTCAGGGCTGTTACATGCACTCTTTGCACCGCTGCCCCATCACCTTATCAATGTAGGCTGACAGCTCGAATATAGTGTCTCATACCACCATATTCAGCTCACGAATCTGGGTTACTCACTGGTCACTACAGGGAGGCTCGTGGCCCCAGCGTAGGCCGACAGCTCGACCACGGTGTCCCATACCACCATGCCTGGCTCATGAGTCTTAGCGGATCAAGGCACCAAGGTTAACGGGATTTCCACTGGTAAGTTTGGTACTTTAGATTCAAACAGTAGCATCCATACATGGTTAACATATATCGGGTCAATCGGGTTACTTGACGAGTCCGACTAGCACGAGCGTACATCGAAGCAATCGACATGAAGTGCACAAGCACTTCGTGTGGCCTAACCACTGCCGACAACTCTAGTACGACTCGGGTTCGTTATACACATCCTTCATGGCGAAATAAATCTCAACCACGAATTCTAAACCTATTACCAATTGCCTGGACCATAACATAGCCCCAAACACATTCCATCTCCACGAGTAATCATATGAAAAAGTTAAAGCAGTAATGAAACATATTTCAAACTATACAATCACAGGTCTGATATTGTCCTCTTTAGGGCTGCCAGGGCTGTTGCACGGAATCTTTACACCACTCCCCCATCACCCTACACGACTTTATTTCTACATTTTATGGAATACAACTTAAACATGGAATCATACATATGCATTACATAGATAAACAGACACTATAATATACGATACATGGAGGAAAGCATACACATAGTTAAAGGAGTTGAGAATCATATCTCAACACCCTGATACATTACAATTTACTAACTACTTACTCATTCAGACATTTCAACAAACACTTTAGACTACATACATCAACATACATGACGTATGTTGATCACATAGGAATTAGGCCAAATCCTTTCACTAGGGAGTTGCCCCATTTGTAACACGCGTGCACCCACGATGGATAGTCATGGAAAGCATGAATCCAAGCTCCATATTCATTTGGACATTTCTACAGACACTTGGGCTACACACTTTATCACAATATACATATATTTGTCGTGATGTGATTTAGGGCAAGTCCTTTCGCTAAGGAGTTGTCACACATGTAACAAGCATATATTCACGGCAATTAATCATGTTAATCATAAATCCAAATTCCATACATATTTGAACATTTGAACATATACATAGAATACACTATCTTACACATAGTTCATATATAACTATAAAGTGAAACGGACAACGCATTTTACATGTGAAATAGCACCCATGTTAGTTATGAATCATTAACCGACATTGAAAGCCTTGAAAACCATAACCTATATAGCTATAATCCGCACCTTACACCGTAGAAGTGTAACAAATTCGTTTTAGACACTTGATCTTTGTCAACGGTGGATTGGCAACCTATAGCATGAATTAGGTTAGCTATTTCATAACTTACACTACATGAAACCCTACAACAGATTAGGGTTAGGTTTTCTTACCTAAGAACGATGCCGGAATCACCAAAAAAGCGATCAGAGAGTGATGGTTAAGCACGTAGAATGGCAGGATAGAGTAACAGGAAACCTCTCCCACTTCTCTCACACTTTATCTCTCTTTTCTCTCTTCTCTCTCCTAGTTTTTCTCAAATTCGTATGGGAGAAATGAGAGAGGGTTTAAGGTCCTTATATAGGCCCAGAACTCACTAATTTAGACACAGGGCCATGGTATACTTAGGTTATAACCAAATTGACCTTGTTCCGATCCAACGGAGCATTTCTGGAGGTCCTGTTATTAAATGCAGTCGGACTTAAGCTCATAGATGCTGGATCTTGATCAAGTTAAATTTTCAGTTCGATCGGATTTTCAGATCGGCCGTGGCGGACCAGTTTCAGTTCAGCGGTCACCGAAACTCGATCAGGCCACAAGTGTTATGACATGTATGGGCCACCTATCTTGATCCGAGGGTGAATTTGGGTTAAAATCTAACCGTCAGAATGCTTAGAAACATCGCACAAGCGACACGTTCCAGATTACTTAAAATTATATTTAATTTCTTAAAAATCTTCATTTTCTCACTCTCTTCACTCCGGACTCAGGGAAATGGTCTCAGGACATTGTTTGGCCTTGATTTTCGAGGAGATAGTCAAGTCCAACTAGGCGGTCATACTGGTCTAAGTTCATCGCTATCAGACTTTCGACGGGCGGTCCAGGTCCGATATAAAGTTTTAAAGTACTCCCGAGAGCAACTGGGTTTAGAGATTGATCCAGGATTTTAGGATAGCGTAGCGTTGCTGATTCTACAGGTTTTGGGTCTTACAAATAGTATTTAAAGTGGTTGGTGTTTATTTCATAGGTAATCTAGTGTAGCGCTAGTTAATTCATGTTAAATTTTTAAAGAATTTCATTCTAAATGATTTCTTTGACTTTGGAATTGAGCTTTAAGAGTGATATGGTTGACCCATTGCCTAAGGACGTCTAACTCCAGGTTGGCAAAAATCTGAGGTGTTACAAAAACACACTCCTATAGTTCAATGCACATCATAAGCATACATCATAAGCATCAATAAAGAATCATGCATTAGTTGTCATGAGAAGATAACCAAGCATAATACATCATCCTGTAAGATTACAAACTCAAGTTTACCAACTCCCCCTGAGTAGTACACCTACCAATCAATCATCATAAGTCAATCATAAACAATCCCACAATTCTCCCCCTTTTTATCAAAAATATGACAAAGGAAGAATCAAAAACAGGATAATTAATAAAGGAGTCAGAATATCATATCATAAAACGTTATCAAGTTAAGTCAAAGAAACTCAGTCGCACAAGTAGAGATAAATCAAAGTCTGATAGTTATTACAAAACAAAGAGTAAAATCCTCAATCTGATCCAGAAGAAGGAGCAGGTATGGTAGGATCAATTTGATGAAGACCTTTTTGTAAGCGCCTAAAATACTTGCGCATATTTTTAAATTGAGCATTGTGGCCAACATTCATCTGTTCTACATTCATCAAAATCAGATGACTCATAGTCAGGATCATTCCCAGAGTCAGGATCAATTTCATTAAAAATATCGTCCATATTGATATCATCTGGAGGAAGAGCATCTCCCTCTTCATCATTCCCAGCTTCAGTAGCAGCTCCACCTGCACCAATATTAACTTGTCCTCGAGCCAACTTCAACTTCATTTTGTTTATGTTGGAGTTGTTGAATATAAGGTGTTGGATAAGAGCCTCACCAACAGGCATAGCTACTAACATGTGAGTGACTAACACATTCATCAGATACCCAAATAGAATATCACTATGACCAGGATGAACACAAAATTGAATGATAGAGTAACAAATCAAAGAGGGCAAACAGATATTAGCACCAGTAACGATTGAGTACAAAATGCGAACCATAAGCAGAGTCAACTCATTCTTGTTACCTGAGCGGGGATACAAATTAGAGGTGAAGATACGATGTAAGACTCTATATATGGGAAACAAGTATCTGGTTGTGAGGGCATTCCCAATGTGATTGCATGGTGCATCTATGTTACACAATGTTCTAGTATAAATATATTTTTCAGATTCTGACACTTTCTCAGCAAGTGTGCTAGGATGAATATCATCATCATTTACTGAAATATCCATAAGGCCTGAGATTAAATTTCGATCAATAGGAAAAGACCCTTCTCTAGGAGCAATAGTAAAATTCATTTGTTCAGTAGAAAATTCAGTAATGCACGCAACCATGGCCTGCGCTATGGACTGGTATGTCGGCCCGTCCCAGCGTAAAATGTTTTCTCATCCTACAGATTGAAGGAGAGGAAAAAGATTAAAAGGAGCGATATGGTTGAAATCAACGGCCTTTTCTACAATCACATTTTCCATATGCAAATCACGAACATATGTTGGATCATCTTCAGAAGCCATAAGATGGCGTCTGGTGATAACATTTGATCTAGAAGAAGAAACACCTCTAGAATTCTTCTTTTTAGCTCTAGGGTCCATTTTCTTGAAGAAATACAAGGAATTTTAAGAAAATAGAGATGGGTTTCTCTAGAATCAGCAAATGAGGAAGAAAACCCAAAAAACTTAAAGAAAGAGTTGAAATAGACAATAACAATCAAGAAATTAAAGAGAAAAGATAATGATTCTTCAAGAAAAATAAGCAAAATGCTCTAACCTGAAGGAATCGAAGACGGTGGTTCGACTAGTCGTACCTCGGCTCGTTGGAGAAGAGGGTTAGAATGAAGAGGAAGAAGTTTTTCCCCCAAATAAAGGCAATCAGCACACTACACGACTGGTCGTGGTCATCCTCGATCGGTCGTGACACGACTGGTCGAGTACGTCCTCGACTGGTCGTGTACCATAAAAAATATGTAATTTTTATCAAAATTTGAAATAAAAATTATTAATATATATACACTATACTACAGAGATGCATAATCAATCATTTTAAATTTCACATACCAAGATCAAATTTCAATTTATTAAACTTGCTTTTGTCGAGCGGTTTAGTGAATATGTCAGCAAGTTGAGTCTCAGTAGGTATGTATTCTAAGTATATTACTTTTTCTTCCACTAATTCACGAATATAATGAAATCTAATGTCAATGTACTTAGTACGTGAATGCTAAATTGGGTTTTTCAAAATATTTATCGCACTGGAATTATCACAGTATAAAACCATTGAATCATGTGCGATACCATAATCACTCAACATTCGTTTCATCCAACCCAGCTGTGTACATGCATTTCCAGCTGCAATGTATTCAGCCTTAGCAGTTGAGAGTGATATAGAACTTTGATTCTTGCTAAACCAAGAAACCAAGCAGTTTCCAATGTAAAAACAACCACCACTGGTTGATTTTCTATCATCGATATTACCAGCCCAATCAACATCTGAATACCCAGCCAATTGAACATTAGTATCATAAGGATACCAAAGACCCAAATTAACTAAACTTGCGACATTCGCTTAACAGCAGTTAAGTGAGATTCTTTAGGATTAGACTGATATCTAGCGTAAATTCCAACACTTAAAGCAATATCAGGTCTACTAGCAGTTAAGTAAAGCAAACTACCAATCATGCTACGATACAATTTAGGATCTACATCTTTACCTGTAGAGTCTTTTGAAAGTCTTAGAGTTGTACTCATAGGAGTATCAAAATTCTTACCATTCTCAAATCTGAACCTCTTAATCAAGTTCAAAGCATACTTAGTTTGAGAAATAAAAATTCCATCAGGTTGTTGTTTTACTTGCAACCCTAGGAAATAATTTAATTCCCCAACCATGCTCATTTTGAATTCAGATTTCATTAGATCTGCAAACTCAACAGTCATGTTAGTACAAGTTGATCCATAAATTATATCATCAACATAGATTTGAACCATTAGCATATTAACGTTATGTTTCTTAACAAAGAGCGTCTTATCGACACTACCCATTTAAAAATTATGACTCAGTAAAAACTTTGTCAATTTTTTGTACCATGCCCTGGGAGCTTGTTTCAAACCATATAGAGGTTTTTTAAGGCTGTATACATGATTAGTAAACTTAGGGTCTTCAAACCCTGGAAGTTGTTCCACATATACCTCTTCATGTAAATCATCATTTAAAAAGGCACTCTTCACATCCATTTGAAAAAATTTAAACTTCCTAAAACATGCGATGGATATAAAAAGTCTTATTGATTCAAGGTGAGCAACTGACACAAACGTTTCATTGTAATTGATGCCTTCAATTTGAGTGTACCCTTGTACAACTAGTCTTGCCTTGTTTCGAATTATATTTCCCAGTTCATCAGACTTATTTTTGAAAATTCACATTGTTCCAATTATGTGTTTATCTTTAGGTCTAGGAAGAAGATACCAAACATCATTATGAACAAATTGATTAAGTTCTTCCTGCATCGCAACTATCCAGTTTTCATTAGAAAGTGCTTCTTTTACGTTTACCGGTTCAATCTGGGATGTAAAACATATGTAATTACATATGTCTTCAATTTGTCTACAAGTGTGCACACTAGTGAGAGGGTTTCCAAGAATTTGAGTAGTTGGATGATCTTTAACAGTCCTTAATTCAGAATTAATTTCACTTGATGAAGTATCTGATTTTTCAATTACAAGAACTTCATCATTGTCTGAACTAGGGGCGGGTGTATTCAAGTGATCATCAATGAACACATTAATTGACTCTTGAATCACACCAGTCCTATTGTTCAATACACGATAAGCACAACTGTTTAAAGAATATCTTAAAAAGATCCCTTCGTCACTTTTAGTGTCGAACTTTTCCAAGTTTTCACGGTCAAGAAAAATGTAACACTTGCTGCTAAAAACATGAAAGTATTTGACAGTAGGCTTTTTGTCAAACCATATTTCATAAACCGTTTAATTATTTGATTTACAAGTATAAACACGATTAATAATGTAGCAGGCAGTATTTACTGCTTCAGCCCATAGATTTCTAGGGAGCTTCATGCTATTCAACATAACATTTTTCATTTCTTGAAGCACTCTATTTTTCCTTTCCACAATATCATTTTGTTGTGATGTTTCGGGCACAGAGAATTCATGTGATATTCCCTGATCGCTACAAAATTTCTCAAAACCGCTATTTTCAAATTCGGATCCATGATCACTACGGATCTTACTGACTTGAGAACATTTTTCAGTTTGGATTCGTTTGATGATCTTTTTCACTTCATCAAGGGTTTCTGATTTGTCTCTTAAAAATGAAACCCAAGTGTATCTTGTATAATCATCTACAATAACCAAGATGTATTATTTGCCTCCTCGACTTTCCATTCTAGTTGGTCCTATAAGATCCATGTAGAGAAGCTCGAGTGGTCTTGATGTGGTATTGGAGTTCACTTTTTTATGAGAGTTCCTAGTTTGTTTACCGTACTGGCATTCACCACATATTTTTTTTACTTTTTGTAACTTAGGTAGACCTCTAATTAGTTCTCCGTTGATCAATCTGTATAAATTTTGGTAGTACACATGTCCAAGGCATTTATGCCATAATTCTGTCTCATTGGTGTGGACTATGTAGCACTTTTGGTTAGATAAGCTACCATCACTTACTATATAGCAGTTTTCAGAAGTTCTGTGACCAGTTAATATTACAAAACCCTTTCTGTTTATGATCTCACAACCTTGATTGGAAAATTTCACACTATGGTTGTTATCACATATTTCAGATATGCTTAACAGGTTGTGTTTTAGCCCCTCAACATATAAAACATCTTTAAATAAAGAAAGGTTGTAAAGTTGAATCATACCTTTGCCAATAATCTTGCAATTGCTTCCATTACAAAATGTGACTGACCCATCAGTCATATCTTTAAGATCAGTGAACAAAGCTTTGTCTCCTGTCATATGTCAGGAGCATCCACTATCTAAGTACCACTTTGAATGGCTTGTTGCTTTAAAAGTAGTGTGGGCAACCAAGCAGGCACCTTTAAGAACCCATTTCAGAACAGTTTTGAGTTTAGGAGTATAGTTGGTCTTCTTTTGATTGTAGCTGTAAGTATGACCTATTGAATTAGATTTTAAGAGCTCCTTAAGTAAATCAACTATGTTTTCAGCTAGAGGATTTCTGACCTGATTTTTGAAATTAACATAGCTATTTTTAGGTTTTTGAAAAGTTTTTATATTTTTAGAAAAACCTCGATAAGTACTTTTCTCTTTTGAGTTTGAGGCTTCTCCTTTCACAAATTTGAGAGGAGTATCGTTCTATTTAGGAGGTATATTCTTATCATAGCCTAACCTGGATCGATCGTCACATTTTCTTGATTCGAATAATTCTTTTTCTAACTATGGATCACCTTGAGCATATCTCCATGTGTCCTTCAAACTCAGAAGAGAAGATACTTCATTTTTAAGTTTCTCATTTTCAGATTGTAAATCTTCAATCAGGGAGGTTTTGAATTCCAAATCACATTTTGATTTTTCAAAGAAATTTGAAATTTGGGATTTTTCTAAAATAAGAGTTTCAAAACATTCTTTGAGTTTAAAAATTTTTTCTTTTTGAAGTTTAAGTTTGACAGCAATTTTACAACTTTCCTTATATAAGGCATTATAAGCATCTTGAAGATCTTCTTCATTTTCATGATCACTATGCAAATTTTCTTCACTAGTTGAATCATCGTGATCTGAGAATGTGAACTTGGATAAAGTCATAAGGGCTTTTACATCATTGCCCGACTCGATTTTAGAATCTTCTGATTAAAAAGAAGCTTCAGAATCAAATGATTCGTCCCAAGTAGCTAACATATCCTTCTTCTTGGGTTTATACTTTTTAGGACGTTTGTTTGCTAAATGCCCATATTCTTGGTAGTTGTAACATTGACTATCTTTCAAAGACTTCCAAGTTCTAGACTTTGGTTTAAATTTTTTCTTTTCGTTTATCTTTTGGAAATCGACCCTTTTCTTACTATTGAAAATCTTGTAAAACTTTTTAGTTAAAACCGCCATATCATCTTCTGAATTTTCTAAATCTGAGTTTTCTTGAGAAATACCTTTAGAAGATGTTAAAGCAATAGATTTACCTTTAGGAGCTTTAAAATTCAATTCATAGGTTTGTAAACAACCAACTAGTTCTTCTACCCTCATGTTATCCGTATCACGAAGTTCCTGGATCGCGGTTACTTTAGAGTTAAACCGTTCAGGAAGTGAGCGTAGTATCTTTGCACACACTTTACTTTCTGGGATTTTATCGCCAAGACCCCACATTGAGTTTATAATGTCATTCAATCTAGTGTAAAAGTCCATAAACATTTCATTTTCCTCCTTATGAATTTCTTCAAATTTAGTTGTGAGGAGTTGGACTTTAGACTCTTGACAATTGATGTTCCCTCGTGTATCATTTCAAATATATCTCAGGCTTGCTTCGCAGTATCATAGGATATGATTCTTTTGAACTCATCCGGTGATAGTGAGCAAGTGATAGCATTTAGTGCTTTAACATTGACACTATTCTCACTTTTCTGAAGTGTAGTCCATGAGAAATAAGGAGACACTCTCATTATTTTTGAACCGTCAGTTCCAGTCACTTTAGTGGTAGGGGGTTTCCATTCAGTCACTGTGCCTTGCCACACACTCTCATCTAATGATTTGAGGTAAATCCTCATTCTGGCTTTCCAATAGGCATAGTTGGAGCCATCAAATGGTGGAGGCCTAGTGACTGAAAGGCTATCGAAATTTGACATCTTTTTATATAGCTTAGATCGTTAGCTCAAGAAATAAATCCAAAATATAAAGTAATAAGTACGAGCTATTAGGCTCTGATACCACTTGAAATGGCCAAGCTATATGTCCTAGAGGGGGGGTGAATAGGGCTATGCTAAATTAAAATTAAATACCGCGGAATAAAATATAGAAATAGCCTTACAATAATAAATCAATTCACAATGCTGAAATTAAATCAATCTCAATAAACAAGCAATGAGAGGTTGATACAAATTCAGTTCTAAGGACAACCTTACACCTAATAAACAAGGACTTATGGTAGGACAATATTATTTCTAGAACGTCTTTTGAATCAAGAACTCAATCTGAAAATAAATAGTAAAGAATTGCAATCTTAAGAATTGATTATTCTAGGGACAACCATGCACCTTAAAAATGGTAGGGCAACCTTACTAGAATAATTACTGAAATTGAAGTACAGATTGATAAAAGTATAGCAAGAGATAAAATGCTGAAATAAAACTCTAAATTATTAAAACATTCCCTACACTTACTTAAAATGTAAATTGTTACAACATTCACATCCACATGTACATTCCGCACAACTGAATGATGAAAGATAAAGAATTAAGCATGCATTCAATCCACAAGACAAGGAGTAATAGTGGTTCGTCAGTGTGTACACCAACTTTTAAAAAACAGCCACACAGAATGCTACTCCACTCCTAATATCCTCACACAGGGATATTAGCGTTCACTATCAAAATAGGTTTCACAGGTTCACCTAAAACCTTCACAATTATGTCTTTTTAACTTGGGCTTACACAATCCAAAAACCCACACTATTCTGAGTTTTCTGGCTCTCCTCAGATAACCACACAAACAGAATTTTTCTAGCGAATCCCAAACAAATACCAAAAGAATGAAAATTTTACAGAATTGTAAAATACCTGGATTTCTCCTCTTATAGCAGCCCGGAAGAACCAATTGGAGTAGATGTTCGGATATGAAAGTTCAATGTCCAATACTCACTTTACAATGGTTCTAAGTTCTAATTGATTTTAAATTAAATCAGACTGGGCTAGCTCTATTTGATTTTAATTCCCAAAAGAAGTAAAGTAATATTTCCTCTTTTCAAATCAGATTGGAATAACGAATCAAATCAATTAATAAAAAGCTAACAAAAGGAAATAGAATTATGCACAATATAACTTAAGAACACACACAAACTTATCTCAGAGTGGAGCTTTGAATTCACTTAAATTTTGATGAATAACTCTGAAATTCATGTGCTATTTATAGCTACAGAAATTCATCTTCGACTGGTCTTATGGTCACCACGACTGGTCGATGAAGAAACAGATTTTTGAATTTTTGGGCGCGATTGGATAAAACCGTTACACGATCGGTCATGAGCAGTCCACGACTGGTCAAAGGCCATCCACAACTGGTCGACACCCACACACGACTAGTCGTGTGACCCTTTAATTAATTATTGGAGTTGGAGTCGTAGCTCCACGATTGGTTGAAAGTCGAGTCGAGACCATCCCACGACTGGTCGAGCAGACTCCAGGACTAGTCGTAGCTGAACAGAAAAAATTTGATAATTTGTAAAAAAACTTCGACTGGTCTTGGAATTTCTAGGACTGGTCGAACCAGTGCTAGGACTAGTCGAATAAGGTCCAGGACTACTCTTAGAACAAAAAAAAATCACTTGTAAAAGATATATGAATTATGTATCCAAAGAGACATACTCTAAAGGTCAACCTAAGGTCATTCAAACCTCAATAAGTAAGGACATTGAACCTTCATTTGTTTAGACTTTGATCTTTACGAAGCTTGAGTTCTTCTTAATGTAGCTTGAACACTTCACAAGCTTTGTAGCCAATGTCAATTTGAGTTGCGCTTAGTTCCCTAACTATGCTTGAGTCTTGATCTTGAATATTTGTGAACTTTGAGTCTTGAACTTGAACTCGAGCTAGTGTCTTCAACTTGAACTCTTCTTAAAGATCGTCAATATTGTAGTTCACCTTCTTATCTCTAAGTGTTGACGTGGTGTCTTGAACATATTTAACAAGATGCAAATACAAGACACATATAGAGGTTCTGACACACAAAATTTGACAACCAAAAAGGATTCAAACCATAGCACTTACAAGGTTGACCTGAAAGGTTTCCCTTTTCCCCAATAGCATTTTTTTTATCTCAAGCCCTTATATGGCCCTTGTAAGGTCTTGAAAGGCTTGTAGCATACCTTGATTGAAACTCTCCTAATTTTGAAGATGCTTAATGTAACGTCTCGGAAAAATCCGTACAAAGACCCGAGTACCACCTCAGGTAGAAATTACTAAGGACTAAATCCTATAGAAATTAGATGAAAATTAATCAAGTACTAAACTAAATTAATTGGTAGATTAGCTTGAACTACTTTCTATACGAACTGCAAGACCCAAATCCAATAGGATCACTAACGTTACATTACCAAAAAATGTAGGATCAATCTC
The DNA here is from genome assembly GCA_037074715.1 of Magnolia kwangsiensis. Lineage (NCBI taxonomy): Eukaryota > Viridiplantae > Streptophyta > Magnoliopsida > Magnoliales > Magnoliaceae > Magnolia > Magnolia kwangsiensis. The sequence continues at coordinate 82,157,700 of CM073578.1, forward strand.
AAAACCCAGTTGTTCTCAGGAGCACATTAAAACTCCGTATCGGACCTGTACCACACGTCGAAAGTCTGGTTACTATGAAATTATACGGTTATGACTGCCTTGTTGGGCTTAATAACCAACTCAGAAATCAAGTCCAAATAGTGTCTAGAAATGCACAACTTGAGCCTAAAACGAAGTGTGTGAGAAACGCGAATATCTTTAGGAAATGAACTGAAACTTAAGTGAATTGAGCTGTTCACTTGCAGTCTAATTTTAAAGTTTCAGACCATCAGATTTTGACCCAATTACACCCTCGGATCAAGAAATTTTTTTAATACATGTCAGTGTATTTGTGGCCCTGATCGAGTACTGATGACCGTTGAACTGAAACAGGTCCTCCACGGTCGATCTACTACTCCGATCAGACCGAAATCTTAACCTGGCCTAGATCAAATGTCAGGAAACTTTCTTCAAACTGTATGTAGAAAATGGGCCTCCAAATGAGCTCTGTTAGACCGAAACAACCACTCTTTAGTTATAACCTAAGTATATCATGGCCCTGAGCCATTTACACTAGTTCTGGGCCTATATAAGGCCCTAAACTCACCCCTCTCTCATTCCATATGAAATTTCAAACCCTAGGAGAGAGAAGAGAGAAAAAGAAAGGAAAGAGTGAGGAGGAGAGAGAGAGTGAGTGAGAGATCGTTGCTGAAATTTGATCCCACCACTCCACATGGTGAATCATCCTATCCGTGTCGCTATACAGGAGATTTTGACCCCATTCTTGGGTAAAAAATTCTAACCCGAATCTATTTTAGGGATCTAAATAGAGAAAATGGTGAAATGGTTAACCTATTTCATGTTATAGGTAGTCGTTGTGTCGTAAACAAAGACGTATCATTCAAACTGAGCTCGATACAAGTCTACTGGTGAAAGGTGCGGACAATAAACATTCAGGTTATAGTTTTCAAGGCTTTCAATGTTAGTAATGATTTATGACTAACTTGATTGCTGTCATATGTGCCTAGTTTTGATATTTTCTGTATATTACATATATATGTAACTATTTTGATTTTAATGCATTCCATATGATTGTTGAAATGTTTAAATGAGTATGGAATTATGATTTATGTTTTCCATGTCTATTGACTAAGAATACATGATTGTTATACATATGGTGAATCCTTTGTGAAGGGATTTGCTATAATACCTGCTATAACTACTTGATTACACGTACGTGATATGTGTAGTCTAAGTGTTTGATAAAATGCTTGAATGAGAAAATGCTCATTGAAATGTATTTAATTAAGGTGTTGAGATATGATTCTCAATCACCTTATCTATAGTTACAATTTCCTTCATGTAACCTATCTTACTATTATGTGGTTTATGGATGAATGTTTATGTATGACAATATGTTTGTTATGTGTTTGTTAAAATGCTTGAACGAGATTTATATTTAAATTGTTTGTCACATGATGTTTTGACTATCACACATGAGTGCCTATTATGTTTAAGTATGATTGGGACTACTACATAGTCCAGACAATCAGTAATGATTCCTGAATTAGTGGCTGAGGTCATTTTTCCACATAAGATACGTTCGATGAATCCAAGTCGTACATTGCTTGTCAACAATGGTTAGGCTACGCGGAATGCTTACGCACTCCATGTCGATCAATTCAATGTACGCTTGTACCAATTGAGCTTGTTAAGTAACCCGATTGGCCCATTGTATATTCACCATGTATGGATGCTACTGCTTGAATCTAAGGTACTACTTACTAGCGAATTGCCCATTTAACCTTGGCACCTTGATCCACCAAGACTCATGAGCTAGACATGGTGGTTTGGGACATCATGGTCGAGCTGTTGACCTACGCTGGGGTGATGAGCCTCCCTGTAGTGTCCAGTGAGCAGGCCAAACTCTTGAGCCGAATACGGTGGTATGGGACACTGTATTCAAGCTATCGGCCTACGATCAGGTGATGAGCCTCTCATAGTGAACTCGAGTATACACTAGGATTACACTAAGGTGACGAGCCTTTCCATGGTGACGTCGAGTATAACTAGGCCTACGTTGAGGTGATGAGCTTGTCCGTAGCGAGCTAGAACTACCATCATATGTGACTATTAAGATTAACGACCCTAGATGGATCAATGTTTGGGTCAATGATATAAAGGGAGGTACCTTAGCTTCCTAATCGTACTATATGAATAAGTTTAATTAAGAACTTGTCTAATCACGTACATACACTGCATTGCATGTGCCTTTGGCGTTAGTGTTGAGCACAGTGGGAATGTTGTATGTGCAACTGTGAGATGATGTCATAGAGGGAGTACAAGCAAGGGCATACATCATTATTGCATCTCATTCTTGCATTAAAAAGAATACTTAGGACATGATTGTTGTACTGCCTAATCATTACTGCTTAATTGAATTGATAACATGTTAACCTTTGGCTTATAGCTCCACTGAGTTGATCACTCACTCCCACTCTAGGATGATGTTTTAAAACACCAACTAGACTCTGTTGTAGTTTCAGACGATGGCCAGGCATACGAGACGGATCCTACCTTCTATGATGATGAGGAGTTCTCCTATTTACAACTCTCTGGTGGGTCTGCATAGACCTGGAGTTGTGCCATGGGGCTATAGGGATATGGACTAGATGACATTACACTGTATCTTTTATGAATTTTGGTATTACACATGTAATTATTTAACCTGGTGATGTTCATACTCTAGAGAGTTACAATCACTTATATGCTTTATATGTAATTATTACAATCTTCCGCTTACATAATTTAACTATCTCTGGAGTATGATATGTTGATTTGGTATAATCTCATTCATGTTTAATGCACGAATATGGACAATATTTAATCATTATTATCTATATTGCATAAGTGATATGTTGGAACTCGGGAGTTGGGCTCCTTCTCAACCCCCAATTTTTAGTGCATTACAAGTTGGTATCAGAGCATGATTTGGATTAAACTGGGCCTGAGTTATAGTAACATGATACATACTAATGCACTTTGATCTAGAAGGGAGCGATAAAACATAGAAACAATCGTAGGATTCCCAGTTTCGCCGACAGGTAAAACTGACCTTTGAAATCGGACCCGTAGGCATCTACGATCATGTAAGATGGCCTCAATTCTTTTCTAGACCGTCAATCGATGGGTTTATATGAGGATTCATCCTATTCCACACTCAAAGAATCCAAAACGTGTGAATCTACATGAGATGGACACCGAAAATAGCTCAAACGGACTTGGGGGTCTAAACAGTACAAATCATGGGAACCAAGGTGGACCCCGTGCATTTCCAGCACCATGGGGGAGATAACATCTCCCTTGGGGTGAGCCATCTCCCACCTGTCTAGAGACCGACAATGTCATCGCTGGTACGGTGAGGCCTCAACGATCGGGTCTTCCGGGCCTGTCGGGTCGCGCCAGGCCAATTGGACTGACACTTGTACACACTTATGGTGCCCATAAAATCATGTGGGGACCCCTATTTCACTCTCATTTACTTCATTCCTCTCATTCCCACCCTTCCAAGCTTTCTAAATCTCTCAAATCACCCCTCCAATCTCATCTTCTTCCTGTTTCTTGCACCACCTCCGCCATTCTCTCAAACCCATCTTCTACAACCACCTATCTCCCTTAATCCCCCTCATTTGAGTACACAAACCCTTCCTTTGTGTCTCATGAATCTCAAGGTCTAACAACCCATCCTATCCCTCCATTTTATTTCACTTACATGTCTCTTTTCGAGCTCGTGGCGACGATTTTCTCCCTTTACACACTTCTTTCTTCCATGTGGAAGAAGAGGGCTTCCATGGATGGAGCCAGGCCTATCTACCCTGCCTATTTAAGGAGACAGAAAGGCACCGAGGCTAGCACAAACATCAATCGAGAGATAAGGACGAAGCGGGATCTCGATCCCCAGCTTTCTCTTGAAAGAGCTCTACTGGCAGATATGTCACATGGAAGGTTTAAAGGCCGTACGGTCCTCTTTGAAGCACACATGGACGAGAAGCTCTTTGGGCTTTATCTAGTGATGGATCTCCTATCGGACGCCGGATGGGGCCCCATATTTAAGGGCAAGACTCATGCAAATGAGACCACTGTCTGAGCTTTCTATGCCCATATACATAATCCCTTGTTGGAGCCTCTGCAGTTCTCTATCCCCATGGGAAGGTGGGAATCCATTGTCAATGTGGACTTGATACCCTAAGTCATAGGGATGCCACGTGGGGAGGTTCATGCCAGTGAGAAGAGTCTCAAGAGTGTGCGTGAAAGAGATCGACATACGTAAATCCTTTGTGGCCGATTGGTCCACTGGAATCGAGGCAACTGCCTCTCGGCAACCAGGATGACTCACGACTTCCGCCTACTCCACCACATCTTCACGTACAAAGGGAATCCTAAGTGGAGTAATCACAGCAAATGCACGCGTCTAAAGGTAGATTTCATATACAAAGCTGGGCAAGGAGACAAGTTGTGCCTATCTACGTATGTACTACTACAGATAGTTTAGACCGCACACTCTCTTAGGACAACCATATCACTCTCATTCGGCTGACTTATATACAAGCTTGCTCGTGAATTCGGCTACAAACTTGGTATAGAAATTCCTACACCGATCCATTTCATCAATGACACCACTGAAAGGGCCTAGCTATATGCCCTAGAGGGGGGTGAATAGGGCAATGCTAAATAAAACTAATAACAGCGGAATAATAAAAGAAATAAAGCACAATGTTGAATTTAAAGTAATCTCAATAGCCTAAAATAAAGAGAATGATACTTTATCAGTTCTAAGGACAACCTTACACTAAAAACTAAAGGTTTAAGGTAGGACAACCTTATTTCTAGAATGTCCTTTGTATCATAAACCAATGAGGAATAAAAAGCAAGGAAATCAAAATAACTTGCAGAAATAAATCCTAAGTTATTACAACATTCATCCACACTTGCTTGAAATAAAATGATTACAACATTCATCCACAAACACAATCCACAAAACAGAATGAATAAAGGAATGAAAGAATAATGCACATCCACAACACAACGATATATAGTGGTTCGCCTGTGTGTACACCAACTCTTATCCAACAGCCACACAGAATGCTACTTCACTCCTAATATCCTCACACAGGGGATATTAGCATGCACTATTAAAATAGGTTTCACAAGTTCACCTAAAACCTTTACAATTGTGTCTTTGATCTCGGGCTTACACAATCCAAAAACCCTCACAATCTGAGTTTTCTGGCTCTTCTCAGATAACCAATACAATGAGATTTTTCTGGAAAATCTTAAACAAAACCAAAGAAAGTAAATTACACAAATGTAAAATACCTAAATCACCTTTTGAAGTAGCCCGGTAGAACTAATCGGAGTAGAAGTTCGATTCAATGTTCAAAGTCTAATACTCACTTTAAGAATGGTTCTAAGTCAAATTGATTTTAAATCAAAAGAGCTAGTACTATTTAATTTTGAATCCAAGAAGAAGGAATATCAGAAATTCCCCTTTTCTAATAAGATTGGAATGTATATCAAAATCAAATAATAAACAAGTTAGCAAAAGGAATATTAAATAAGCACAAAGTAGCTTAAAACAAACGCAAACTTATCTCAGAGTATAGCCTAAAGATTGCTTGAATAGAGTTGAATTGAATTACTAAAACTCTGAAGTTCGTGCTCTATTTATAGCCTAAAAAATTCCGTCTACGACTTGTCTTAGGATCCTAGGACTGGTCGTACCTTCAAAGATTTTTAAATATTTTCATGGGATAAGATTTTGCTGTTCCATGACCGGTCCTAGGTGGTCTACGACTGGTCGTGGGCCACCTACGACTGGTCGTGAGTCACCTACAACTGGTCGTTGGACCCCCAATTTAGTTGCTGGAGTTTGAGTCGTAAGGCTACGACTGGTCGAAGGATGAGTCGTAGAACTCACAGGACTGGTCGTAGGATGTCCAGGACTAGTCGTAGGACAACCAGAAAGATTCAAAAATCTTCAACAACCTAGGACTGGTCCTGAAAAATTTAAGACTGGTCGTAGCAGAGTTAGGACTGGTTTTGAAGTCCCTAGGACTGGTCTTGGAACAGCCCAAACAAGCATATTAAAATATATGAATTATGTATCCAGAATGACCTATAGTGAAGCCCATCTTAAGGTCAATCTAAGGTCAAACAAACCTTAAAAGTGAGATGGACATTGAAAGTCTGTACACTCAGATGACCCTTAAGAGAAGCTTGAGAATATACAAATCTTGTAGTAGGCCTTCTTGAGCTTGATCTTGACTTGAGATGACAAAGTCTTCTTGATCCTTTCTTGAGTTGATAAAGTCTTATATAATACTTGAACTTGATTGTATCTTGAACATGCATACATGAAGACTTCTATTCTTGAATACTTCATCCATGACTTGAAATGTTCTTCATTTAAGTTCTTGTCTTGAAGTAAAGAATAGTCTCAAACATGAAACACAAGATATACAAGACATAGATATAGGTTTTGGCACCACAAAATTTGACAACCGAAGGGATATGAAATCATAGAACTTACAATCTCTCCCTTTGTCAAATTTGTGACAAAACACATAGCAAAGAAGATAATAAGGAATCATGAGCCATGAAATCACAAAATACTCTACTCCCCCTGAGTAATACGACTACTGCTCATATAAACAGTAAACAACATGAAAACCTCAAGACTCCATATTCTCAATCCCACATATCCTTCTCAATCATTTAATCTAGACAAAACAAATTACTCCCCTTTTCCATACTACTCCCTTTTAGCTTACTACTCCCCCTTTTTGTCATAAAATGACAAGGAAAAGTCACAAAAAGAAAGAGAACATAGAAAGTAATAAGCAGATAATGAGAAAGAGATATGAAAGGAAAAAGCATATTTCAAAATATAAACCTGAAGCATCAAGCCATCATTAATCCAAAATACAATATCCAAAAGACAACGTTATCAAACCATAATCCATAATACATATCCAAAATAAAAGATAATGTTATACTATCCAGAAGATAATTCACTTAATCTGATCCAGAGGAGGGAGCAGGGATAGTCGGATCAATCTGGTTTAAGCCCCTATTGATGCGACGAAGATATTTTCGCATGTATTTAAATTGCATATCATGGGCTATACTTATGTTATCAATCTTCTCCTCCAATGCACGAAGGCGTGCATCATAACCAGATGGATCGTAATCGGGATCATTTGGTGAATCAGATTCTATCTCATCAAAAATATCATCCATATTAACATCTTGTTGAGGAAGATCGCTAGCTTCCCCTTCATTTCTGGCTTCACCACCATCACCTCCATCACCACCAACAACACCTTCATTAACTTGGTCAGGAAGCAAATCCAACTTCATCTTATTAAGATTGGAATTGTTGAAAATAAGATGATGAATTGGTGCCTCATTAATAAGTTTATCGACAAGTATGTGAGTGGCTAAAACAGTCATAAGATAACCAAACGGAATATCACTATGACCCGGATGGAGACGAAACTGTATAATGAAATAACAAATCAAAGAAGGAAGATAGACCATGGTACCAGAAGCAATAGAATGCAACACATGAACTATAAAAGAAGTTAACTCAGTTTTATTACCGGACCGAGGATACACATTGGAAATGAAGAAACGATGTAACACTCTGTATCTAGGTAACAAATACTTTGAAGGGAGCGCATTCCCTTTGTGTGTCCATTGTGCATCAATTTTGCATAAATCTCTTGTTAACATGCATTTTTTCGATTCAGATGGCTTGTCATATAAAGTTTGAATCGGTATACCTTCATCATTAACAGGTATATACATAATACCTGATATCAAATGACGGTCTACTTCAAATTTTCCTTCTCTAGTATTAATTAAAAAAGTTAAATTATCAAGAGAAAATTCTGAGATGCATGCTACCATTGATTGGGCAATGGACTGGTATGTAAGCCCACCCCAAAGAAAAATGTTAGTCCAGCTAACAGATTCAAGGAGAGGGACAATACCATATGGAGCAATGTGATTGAGATCAGCGGTATGCTCAACGATAATATTACGGACACGTAAATCTCGTACATCTTGAGAATCATCTTCGGATGACCGAAGGTGCCGTTTTATTATCGGTGTAGATCTAGATGAAGATGGATCACGGGATATTTTCTTTTTCCCTCTAGCATCCATATTCAAGAAGATATACAAAGAGCAAGAGAAATGCACAAAAGAAATGATGGATTTTCTCTAGATCAGTAAATTGAGAAGAAACCCTTGAAAAACCCAACAAGAGATGAAATCAAGCTACACAATGATCAAATCAAAGCATAGAGAGCATGAATCTTCAAGAAAAATGATGAAATAGGACTCACCTTGAAGAAAAATAAGAAATCCTATGACTGGTCGAGCCACGACTCGTAGTAGGTCTGAGTGGAAATGAAGAAGAAGGGGATTTTCTCCAAATTATATTATGTTCACAAGTACCACGACCGGTCGTACCACGACTGGTCGTGTACAGCCACGACCGGTCGAGTATCGACCAAAAATACATTTTTTATGTAAAAAATATTAAAATTTAAACAAATATAATATGAAATATAATACACTATGATACATGCAAGTAAGAATATTCAATATAAAATGCACATACCAAGATCAAATTTCAATTTATTAAACCTGCATTTGTCGAGCGATTTAGTAAATATATCAGCAAGTTGAGTTTTGGTTGGTATATATTCCAAGGACATAACTTTTTCTTCAACCAATTCACGAATGTAATGATACCTAATGTCAATGTTCTTAGTACGTGAATGCTGGATTGGATTTTTGGAAATATTTATAGAACTGTAATTATCACAATGTAAGATCATTGAATCTTGATTAATTCCATAATCGCTTAGCATGCGTTTCATCCAAACTAGTTGAGTACATGCATATCCAGCTGCAATATACTCAGCCTCAGCAGTGGAGAGTGATATTGAGCTTTACTTCTTTCTGAACCAAGAAACTAAGCAATTTCCAATGTAAAAACAACCACCACTGGTTGATTTTTAACATTGATATTACCGACCCAATCAGCATCTGAGTACCCGGCTAATTGAACACTAGTATCAAAAGGGTATCATAGACCCAGATTTATAGTACTTGCGACATATCTAATAATCTGTTTAACAATAGTAAGATGTGATTCCTTAGGATTAGACTGATATCTCGCACAAATTCCAATACTTAACGCAATATCAAGTCTACTTGCAGTATGATACAACAAACTACCAATCATACTACGATATAGCTTAAGATCTATATCTTTGCCTGTAGAGTCTTTTGAGAGTCTTAACGTTCTACTCATAGGAGTATCAAAGTTCTTACCATTCTCAAATCCAAACCTTTTAACCAAGTTTGAAGCATACTTGGTCTGGGAAATGAAAATTCCATCAGGTTGTTGTTTTACTTGCAACCCTAGGAAATAGTTAAGTTCGTCAACCATGCTCATTTCGAACCTTGATTTTATTAATTTTGCAAACTCTATAGACATGTTAGAACAAGTTGATCTGTAAATAATATCATCAACATATATTTGAACCATCAAAATATCATTGTTATTCTTCTTAACAAAGAGCGTCTTATCGACACTACCTACTTGAAAGCTATAACTAAGTAAAAATTTAGTCGATTTCTCATACCATGCCCTGGGCGATTGTTTTAGACCATAGAGAGCCTTTTTGAGACGAAATACATGGTCAGATAACTTAGGGTCTTCAAACCCTGAAGGTTGTTCAACATATACTTCTTCATGTAAATCACCATTCAAGAAAGCACTTTTTACATCCATCTGATAAATTTTAAATTTTCTAAAGCATGCGATGGAAATAAAAAGTCTGATTGATTCAAGGCGAGCGACTGGAGCAAAGGTTTCATCGTAATCGATGCCTTCAATTTTAGTGTACCCTTGTACAACCAGTCTAGCCTTGTTTCGTATAATATTTTCAAGCTCATCAGACTTATTTTTAAAGATCCATTTTGTTCCAATAATGTGTTTATCTTTAGGTCTAGGAACAAGATACCAGACATCATTACGAACAAATTGATTAAGTTCATCCTGCATAGCAACAATCCATTTTTTGTCAGAAAGTGCTTCTTTTACGTTGACCGGTTCTATTTGGGATGTAAAACAAACATAATTACATATGTTCTCAAGTTGTTTGCGAGTACGAACTCCAGTGAGAGGGTTTTCAAGAATTTGATTGGTTGGATGATCTTTGACAGTCCTTGGTTCAGATTCTTTTTGACTTGATGAGATATCTTGATTGTCAATAATAAGAGCTTCATCATCATCTGAACTCGAAGCTGGTGTATTCAAATGATCATCAATGACCACATTGATGGACTCTTGAATCACACCAGTTCTCTTATTTAGAACCCTATAAGCTCAACTGTTCAAAGAATAACCAAGAAAAATACCTTCGTCACTCTTCGTATCAAACTTACCCAAAGTTTCACGATCACGTAAAATATAACACTTGTTGCCAAAAACCTGAAAGTATTTGATAGTAGGTTTCTTTTCAAACCATAATTCATAAGCAGTCTTATTATCAAATTTACTGGTATAAACCCGATTAATAATATAACATGCGGTATTAACTGCTTCAGCCTAAAGATTTCTAGAGAGCTTCATGCTATTCAACATAACATTAGCCATATCCTGAAGCACTATATTTTTTCTTTCAACTATTCTATTTTGTTGCGGTGTTTTGGGTGCAGAGAATTCATGTGTATTCCGTGATCGCTACAGAATTTTTCAAAACTACTATTTTCGAATTCGGATCCATGATCACTACGGATCTTACTAACACGAGAACCATTCTCATTTTGGATTCGTTTGATGACCTTTTTCACTTCATCCAGGTTTTCAGTTTTGTCTTTTAAGAATGATACCCAAGTGAATCTGGTATAGTCATCTACGATAACCAAGATGTATTTTTTGCCTCCTCAACTCTCCGATCCGGTTGGTCCAATAAGATCCATATGGAGAAACTCGAGTGGTCTAGATGTGGTATTGGAGTTCACTTTCTTGTGAGAGCTCCTAGTCTGTATGCCCAACTGGCATTCACCACATATTTTGTCTACTTTTTGCAATTTGGGTAGACCTATAATTAGTTCTCTTTTGCTCAATCTAAATAAGTTCCGATAGTGTATATGTCCAAGGCGTTTATGTCATAATTCAGTCTCATCAGTATGGACCATGTAACATTATTGAGTAGATGAGCTTGCATCACTAATGATGTAGCAGTTTTCAGAAGTTCTGCGACTAGTTAATATAACAGAACCCCTTTTATTAAGTATCTCATAACCTTGATTAGAAAACTTCACACTATGGTTGTTGTCGCATATCTAAGAAATGCTAAGTAGGTTGTGTTTCAAGCCCTCAACATACAAAACATTCTTAAATAAGGGAAGGTTATAAAGTTGAACCGTACCTTGGCCAATGATTTTACAATTGTTTCCATCACCAAATGTGACTGATTCGCCAGCCATATCTTTTAGATCGATGAATAAAGCTTTGTCACCTGTCATATGCCTAGAGCAACCACTATCTAGGTACAACTTTGAATGGTTTGTAGCTTTGAAAGCAGTGTGGGCAACTAAGCAATCAACTTGAGGAACCCAATTCAGAACTGTTTTGGGTTTAGGAGTATAGATGGTCTTTTTCTGTCTGTTGTTATAGGAGAGACCTATAGAGTTAGACTTTAATAGCTCCTTGAGTAGATCAATTATTTTTTTAGCCAAAGGATTTCGGTTTTGAAAATTAAAGTTGAAATGACTACTTTTAGGTTTTTGAAAAGTCCTTTAATTTTTGGAAAAACCTTGATAAGTATTCTTTTCTTTTAAGATTGAAGACTCTCCTTTTACAAATTTAGGAGCAATGTTCTTTTGTTTAAGAGATGTCTTCTTATCATATCCCAACCCGGATCGATCACCACATTTTCTTGATCCGGACAATAATTTTTCCAATTTAGGATCACCTTGGGCATATCTCCATGTGTCTTTCAAACTCAGAAGAGAAGCTACCTCATTTTTGAGTTTCTCATTTTCGAATCTCAAATCTTCAATTTTGGAGGTTTTAAAATCTAAATCACCTTTGGTCTTTTCAAAAGAATAAAAAATATGAGACTTTTTTCAAATAAGAGACTCATAATCTTCCTTAAGCGTAGAAAATTTTTCTTTTTATAATTTAAGCTTGACAGAAATTTTACAACTCTCCTTATACAGGGCATTATAAGCATCCTGAAGGTCATCTTCATTATCACAATCACTATTCAGATTTTCTTCACTAGATATATCATCATTATCTGAAAAGGTGATCTTGGCTAGAGTCATAAGGGATTTAACATCTTCATCCGACTCGGTTTCAGAATCTTCTGATTTAGAAGAGGATTCAGAATCAGACAATTCATCCCAAGTAGCCATCATGCTTTTCTTTTTTGATTTGTCCTTTTTAGGACATTTGTTAGCTAAGTGCCCATACTCTTGACAGTTGTAACATTGACTATCTTTCAAGGATTTTCAAGTTTTAGGTTTAGATCGTCTCTTATCATTTGACTTTTGAAAATCAACTTTTTTCTTGTTTTTGAAAATTTTATAAAACTTTTTTGCTAAAAGCGCCATATCATCTTCGGAATTTTCTAAATCCGAAGTGCTCTCTTGTGAAACATTTTTAAATGATTTGAGAGCAATTGATTTTCCTTTAGTAGCTTTAAAGGATAACTCATAGGTTTGAAGTGAACCAACTAGTTCCTCAACCCTCATGGTATCCGTATCACGAAGTTCTTGAATCGCGGTCACTTTAGAATTGAACCGTTCAGGAAGTGAGCGTAGTATCTTTGCGCATACTTTACCTTCTGAGATTCTATCACCAAGAACCCACATAGAGTTCACAATGTCATTCAATCTAGTATAGAAGTCCATAAACATCTCATTCTCCTCCATATGAATTTCTTCAAATTTAGTTGTGAGGAGTTGGACTTTATATTTCTTGACAATAGATGTACCCTCGTGTGTCATTTCTAATACATCCCATGCTTGTTTTGCATTTTCACAAGAGACGATTCTTTTGAATTCATCTGGTAATAATGCACAAGTAATTGCATTTAGTTCTTTTGCATTAGCACTACTTTCACTTTTCTGAAGTGTGGTCCAAAGAGAATAAGCCGTTACTTTCATTGATTTTGAACCATCGTCATTAGTTACTTCAATGATAGGAGGGTTCCATTCATTCACTGTGGCCAGCCACACACTTTCATCCAAGGATTTGAGGAAGATCCTCATCCTGGCTTTCCAATAGGCATAGTTTGTGCCATTAAAGGGTGGTGGCCTAGTGACTGATAAGCTATCAAAATTAGACATCTTAATATGTCTTAGATCGTTAGCTCAGGAAATAAATCCAACAAACAATAAGCACGAGCTATTAGGCTCTGATATCACTTGAAAGGGCCTAGTTATATGCCCTAGAGGGGGGGTGAATAGGGCAATGCCAAATAAAACTAATAACAGCAGAATAATAAAAGAAATAAAGCACAATGCTGAATTTAAAGTAATCTCAATAGCCTAAAATAAAGAGAATGATACTTTATCAGTTCTAAGGACAACCTTACACCAAAAACCAAAGGTTTAACGTGGGACAACATTATTTCTAGAATGTCCTTTGTATCACAAACCAATGAGGAATAAAAAGCAAGGAAATCAAAATAAATTACAAAAATAAATCCTAAGTTATTACAACATTCATCCACACTTGCTTGAAATAAAATGATTACAACATTCATCCACAAGCACAATCCACAAAACAGAATGAATAAAGGAATGAAAGAATAATGCACATCCACAACACAACGATATATAGTGGTTCGCCTGTGTGTACACCAACTATTATCCAACAGCCACACAGAATGCTACTTCACTCCTAATATCCTCACACAGGGGATATTAGCATGCACTATCAAAATAGGTTTCACAGGTTCACCTAAAACCTTTACAATTGTGTCTTTGATCTCGGGCTTACACAATCCAAAAACCCTCACAATTTGAGTTTTCTGGCTCTCCTCAGATAACCAATACAATGAGATTTTTCTGGCAAATCTCAAGCAAAACCAAAGAAAGTAAATTACACAAATGTAAAATACCTGAATCACCTTTTGAAGTAGCCCGGTAGAACCAATCGGAGTAGAAGTTTGATTCAATGTTCAAAGTCTGATACTCACTTTAAGAGTGGTTCTAAGTCAAATTGATTTTAAATCAAAAGGGCTAGTACTATTTGATTTTAAATCCAAGAAGAAGGAATATCAGAAATTCCCCTTTTCTAATAAGATTGGAATGTAGATCAAAATCAAATAATAAACAAGTTAGCAAAAGGAATATTAAATAAGCATAAAGTATCTTAAAACAAACACAAACTTATCTCAGAGTATAGCCTAAATATTGCTTGAATAGAGTTGAATTTAATTACTAAAACTCTGAAGTTTGTGCTCTATTTATAGCCTAAAAAATTTTGTCTAAGACTGGTCTTAGGATCCTAGGACTGGTCGTAGCTTCAAAGATTTTCAAAGATTTCCGCGGGATAAGATTTTGCTATTCCATGACCGGTCCTAAGTGGTCTACGACTGGTTGTGGGCCACCTACGACTGGTCGTGAGTCACCTACGACCGGTCATATGACCTCCAATTTAGTTGCTGGAGTTTGAGTCGTAGGGCTACGACTGGTCGAAGGATAAGTCGTAGAACTCACAGGACTGGTCGTAGGATGTCTAGGACTGGTCGTAGGATAACCAGAAAGATCCAAAAATCTTCAACAACCTAGGACTGGTCCTGAAAAACTTAAGACTGGTCGTAACAGAGCTAGGACTGGTCCTGAAAAACTTAAGACTGGTCGTATCAGATCTAGGACTGGTCTTGAAGTCCCTAGGACTGGTCTTAGAACAGCCCAAACAAGCATATTAAAATATATGAATTATGTATCCAGAATGACCTACAGTAAAGCCCATCCTACGGTCAATCTAAGGTCAAACAAACCTTAAAAGTGAGATGGACATTGAAAGTCTGTACACTTAGATGACCCTTAAGAGAAGCTTGAGAATATACAAATCTTGTAGTAGGCCTTCTTGAGCTTGATCTTGACTTGAGATGATAAAGTCTTCTTGATCCTTTCTTGAGTTGATAAAGTCTTCTACAATACTTGAACTTGATTGTATCTTGAACATGCATACATGAAGACTTCTATTCTTGAATACTTCATCCATGACTTGAAACGTTCTTCATTTAAGTTCTTATCATGAAATACGATGTCTTGATGTAAAGAATAGTCTCAAACATGAAACACAATATATACAAGACATAGATATAGGTTTTGGCACCATAAAATTTGACAACCAAAGGGATATGAAATCATAACACTTATAACCACTCTCAACAACATGAATATTGGGCCACAACAACGTCAAGCCTGACTCGATGAGAGTGAGGATGGGATGGAAAGTGAAGAGGAAGAGAGTGATGAAGAAGGCAGGGATGAGATAGAGGAAGAAGGCGAGGAAGAGGAAGAAGAGGAGGCCTAAAACACTGATGAGGGCTCTCCTCCTGTTATACATGAGCGTAACAGTGATCAGGCTGCTATAGAATCCCACTTGACTTAGATCGAGGAGGGCCAAGTTGCCCTGAGACAGGAGATCATAGAGACCTGAGCCAAGCTTGAAGAGAATCAGGCCTTCGTAAAGCAAAAATTTAACAAAGTAACTTGCACCTTGAGGGTTATCCTGTACTGTATGTAGGACAAGGGTGCACCTCCACCATCGCTAGATTCAGACGACTAGTTATACATGTAGTCGTCTTTTAGTTTGATTTGTTGCTTATTTTTTTATTTCTATGTATAGCCTTAATAGGCTTAGTAACATGGTAAAATAGTTGGTATGTTTTAATGTTTAAAACATTGCTTAGATTAGCTCACATGCATCTTCTGTCATGATTCATGTAATACTACATCCCATGTATTGTGATAAATTTTGGTTAAATGAAATGCATGTGGCTCCTCTTGTTATGAAATGTGTAGAATACTTGAGAAATTGAGTGTTGTATGCTAAATCTCACACGAGTTACACCCTATGTTGTATATAGGGAATGCCACCTAAGGCTACATGGAGTACGACAAGTCTTACACTTGATGATTCGATTGATGGGGCACCTCCCCTAAGCGATAGCCATACGGGCCCCAATTTGGGCCCAACTCATGAGACTATGCCGGATTCTCAACTGGCCATTGGCTCCACAAATGGGCTAACATTTGTTGCACCACCGGTTCCCGAGCAGAACCATGCATCCTCGTCGACACCCCACATGCACCAGGTTCCTCCTCCTAATAGGCTAGAACAAATGATTCTCCTTATGCAACAGCAGCAGCAGATATGGACCACCATCATAGGGGCCCTTGTCTAGAATATGAGCGTGACTCCACCTGCACCACCAGTGCAGCCTGCTAGAAATGTGGGTGCTAGTGGCTTATTTGAGCAATTTTAGTGCTTCCAACCTCCTACATTTGTAGGTACTCACAGACCTGAGGAGGCTAAGTATTGGCTTGATTGCATCTCTAAGATGCTGAAGCCTCTACACTGCACTAAGGCAGAGCAGGTCGAGTTGGTCACCTACATGTTCAAGAAGGAGGCCAGCCTATGGTGGGATAGCATCCTACGGACAGTTCCCGTAGGATATGTGTGGACATGGGAAGCCTTTAAGACTTGCTTCCACAGGAAATATTTCCCTCTCACCTTCCATAATGAGGAGGGAGATTTTCTTCACCTCCGGTAGGGAGGAATGAAAGTAGTGAAGTATGAGAACAGGTTCATGGAGTTGGCTAGATATGCTCCCCTGATATTAGCAGACAAGCTGATGTGAATGCGGTGAGTTTTTGAGGGTTTGCGACCCGAGATATGCTCAAAGATGTGTTATGATAGCATGCTCATCTTTGACGAGATAGTGGACATGTATTTGTGAGCTGAGCAGGATGGGAACAAGCTGTCCCGTACACGTATGTCCATGGGTCAGAGTCCTCGACAAGATTTACCGAGCAAGTTGTTCCTCAACAAGAGGCCACGTGTAGATTCTCCTCCTCGATTTATGGCTCCATCGACACAGCCGAGGCAACCTTACATATGGTGCACCTATTGCAAGAGGTCGGGCCATGCTGACACCAACTGTTTCACCAGGATGAGAGACAACGACTTCATGCCCCCTCAGAGGATTAACCGTCAAATGCCACTACCTATCTCGCCTCCACCTCTACATTTTGTTCTACTTGCACAGCCTTCTTATAGGCCACCTGCACCTCTATTTAGGCCGCCTCAATGGCCTATGGCATAACAATCAAACTGTTTTCAACAGGCGCGAGTACATGTTCTTACAGCTAAAGTGTCTGAGTTATCATGTAACATCCTAGAAAAATTCGTGCATAGACCTGAGTACCACTTCTAGCAGAAATCCTTTAGAACCTAATCCTTTAGAAATTTAATGTGAATTAACTAGCGCTAAACTAGATTACTTATGAAATTATCACCAATCACTTTAAATACGATCTGCAAGACCCAAAACCTATAGATTTGTTAATGCTACATTACCCTGAAATCTATGAGTAAACTCTAAACCCAGTTGCTCTCGGGAGCATTCAGAAACTTCATATCGGACCTAAACCACACATCAAAAGTCCGATAGCGATGAGCGTAGACAATTATGACCGCCTCAAAAATCAAGTCCAGATTATGTCATGAGGCTATTTTCCTGAGTCCGGAGTGAAGAGTGTGAGAAAGTGAAGGTTTTTATAAAATTAAATATGAATTTAAGTAATTTGAGTCGTGTCACTTGTACACTGATTAAAAGCATTCTGACCATTGGTTTTTAATCCAAACTCACCCTTGGATCAAGGAAGATGGCCCACACATGTCAAAATACTTGTGGCCCTGATCGAGTTTCGGTGACCGTTGAATTGAAACTAGTTCGCCACGGTCGATCTGGAAACCCGATCGGACTGAAAACTTAACTTTCTTATGATCCAATATTAGTGAGCTTAAGTCCGACCGCATTCAGTAAAAGGACCTCTAGAAATGCTCTGTTGGATCAAAATAAGCCCGATTTGGTTATAACCTAAGTATACCTTGGCCTTGGGACTGTTTTCATCAGTCCTAAGCCTATATAAGGGCCTTAAACTCTCTCTCACATATTCCATATGAATTCCCAAACCCTAGATAAGATAGAGAAGAAAAAGAGAGAAAGTGAGAGAGAAGTTGGTGATTCGTCTTGAGATTCTTCCCAGTTTTTCTACGCACCAAATTCACCTATCTGAATTGTTATACCGGTGATTCTAATTTCATTTTTGGGTAAGATAATCAAACCCTAACATGTTTTAGAGCTTAGAATGGTCCAAGTGTTGTTGTAGCTAACCTATTTCATGCTTTAGGTTGCCTATCCGCCGTTGACGAAGACTTGTCATCTAAATCATATTCGTTTCATATTTTTCGGTTTAAGGTGCGGACTATATACGTTTAGGTTATGGTTTACAAGACTTTCAATGTCTGATAATGATTTATTATTAACGTGGATGCTATTACACATGCTAAATGCGCTATCTGTTTTGTTTTACTTATATGTATAACCCATGTTGTAAATAGTGTATTTCATGTGTTTGTTGAAATGTTGGTATGTATAAGGAATTTGATGCTATGATTGCCATGATTAATTGTCG
Source organism: Magnolia kwangsiensis (assembly GCA_037074715.1). NCBI lineage: Eukaryota > Viridiplantae > Streptophyta > Magnoliopsida > Magnoliales > Magnoliaceae > Magnolia > Magnolia kwangsiensis. Next base: position 82,176,495 of record CM073578.1, read on the forward strand.
TTGATATATGCTTGTTATGTATGTAACAACTCCTTGGCAAAACGACTTGCCCTAATACGTAATCCGTCCGACATACGTGATGTATGTTGGAAAGCATAATCTTAGTGTTTGTATAAATGCCTGAATGAGTTAGTAGTTAGTAAAGTGTGATTTATAAGGGTGTTGAGATATGAATCTCAATTACCTTAACTGTGTGTATGATTTTTTCCATGTACTGTACAGTTTGTTTATTCATATTTAACTGTGTATGATTTCCTCCATGTACTGTGTATCCATATGTAAGTTATATTCCATAACATGTTCATATGATTGTAGGATTTGACTTAAATATGTATTATTTCGATTGCACGTAGTTGGGACTATATAACAGTCCAGGTAATCAGTAATAGTTCTTGATCTGGTGGCTGTGATTGGTTTCACCATGTAGGATGCGTTCGATGAATTCGAGCCGTACTTGGGATGTTCAACAGTGGTTAGGACACACGGAGTACTTATGTATTTTATGTCGTTCAACTCAACGTGCGATCATCCTAGTCGAGCTCATCAATTAATCTGATTGACCGATCTATGTTCACCATGTTTGGACGTTACTATTTGAATCTAAGGCACCAAACTCACCAATGAAACCCTATTAACCATGGTACCTCGATCCACTAAGAATTATGAGCTGGACATGGTGGTATGGGACACCGTGGTCATGCTGTTGGCCTACGCTAGGGCGACGAGCCTCCCCACAGTGACCAGTGAGCAACCCAGACTCGTGAGCCAATTATGGTGGTATGGGACACTATATTCGAGCTGTCGGCCTACTCTAATTGGTAACGAGCCCTTTTTATTGACCTCAAGTATATCCTGAAACTACATTGGGGCGACGAGCCTTATTGTAGTAACTGGGATATAACTAGACCTGTATTGATTGGTGACGAGCCCTTTACAGTGATCTAGAACTATAATATCATATGAGATTGTCTAGGACTGACTACCCTATAATAGATCATTGTTTGGTAATTGATATAAGGGGGTTACCTTAGCTTCCCAATCCTACTATATGAAAAGGACTAATAAGAACTTGGTAATCATGCACATAACATCGCACTGGATGTGCCGTTGGCGTTGGTGTAGAGCACAGTCATAGTGATTCATGTTGCGATTGTTAGATTTGTTGCAAGCGGGAGTTTGGGTGAGGGCATGCATCATTATCTCATATCATTCTTGAATTAACAAGAGTATCTAGGACATGTTTGATTGTACTTCTTTATCATTACTGCTCGATTAAATTGTTAACATGTTAACCTTTACTGTATAGTTCCACTGAGTTGATCACTCACTCCCACATTCTGGGATGGTGCTTAAACACCAACCAGACTCTGACTTAGCTGCAGGTGATGGTGATTCCTGTGAGGCAGAGCCGAAGTTTGATGAGGACGAGGAGGCATTCTCGTTCATGCAATTTTCAGGTAGATTCACATGAGCTGTGTCCGGATCGACGGGACTTCAGGGCTTACACTTTATAGAGGACTAATACATTTTGTTATATGTATTTTGAAGCAACAAAACATATACTCATTGACCTGGCAGAGCATTCATACTTTGGGGACTTGTACTGGTTCATTTATGTATTTCAGACTTCCGCTTGCGATTTCAGATTGTCCCTGGATTATGATTTGTTGATTTAGCTAAATCTATTTCATTTTTAAAGCACTAATATAAACAACATTCATCCATCATCAAAAATGTTACATAAGTGGGAGCTGAGTTATGCTCGACCCCCGAATTTCAGGGCATTACAAGTTAGTATCAGAGCATGATCTGGATTAAACTAGACCTGGGTTATGGTCACACGATGCACGCTGACGTAAATTCAATATACGAGGGTGCGAGAAAATTCTAGAAACAAGTTTAGGATTCCCAGTTTCATCTGTTGGCGAAAGTTTACTGAAAACAATTGCTAAGATCGAGTCCGTGCACACTCCTGATCATACACGATGACCCTAAACCATTTTTAGACCTTCAATTGAAGGGTTTAGGCCATGTTTCATCCCATTTCAGTCGTTAAAAATTGATAAATGTGGATATATATCAGATTTGCTTCGAAACAACCCGAAACGAGTCGAAACAAAGTAGGGGCCCAATCAGGGCATTTTTATGAGGACCCAGCATGGGACCCACATGTTTTTAGACCCAAGGGAGGGAGAGGACCTCCCCGCTAGGACGAGTCCTCGCTGGGATATCCAGAGACCGGCGAGGCCTCGTCGGCGAGTGGGCCCCAACGGGCTGGGCCGATCGGGCCAATAGTTCTAGGGCATTGTGTGGCCCACTGGTTCTCAGTTAGTTGATTAAAATACTTTTTATAACATCCTTCCTTCACAATCTACCCTCCCTAGCTTTCCTTTTCTTGAAAAATCTCTCAAATCTCCCCCAAAATCCCTCTTCAAATCCTTTCTTCTTCCATTTTTGTGCACCCTCTCCCTACCCATCTCAAAACCCATCTCCATTACTGATTTCCCTTTCTTTTCTTCCCATTTGAGCACTTAAATCCCTACTTTGAGTCTCAAATTAGTGGAAACCCCATTACCCATCCCATTCTTCCTATTTCTTTCAATTTTTATGGCTCTATTCGAGCTTATTACTGCCATATTTTCCATTTCCACCATTCTCTCTTTCATGGAAAGAAGAGAGCTCCCGTAGATGAAGCCAGGCCTAGTTGCCCCACCCGTTCTAGAAGGCCAAGAGGTGTCGCCGCAAGTTCAAGCACCGCTTGAGAGTTACAAACGAAGCAAGATCTAGATCCCCATGCTCCCATAGGAAGGTCTTTATTGGCGGAGCTGTCTCATGGTGTTTATGAGGGCCATAAGGTCCTCTTTGAAGCTCATGTAGATGCATGGGTATTTGGAGAATTCTTTTTGTTCTAGTGCCTAGTAGAAGCCAAGTGGGCTCCGCTATTTGAGGGTGAGCACCGTGCAAATGTGGGTACTGTCCGAGCTTTCTATGCCCACATTTGAGAGACAACATTGGAGCCAACAGAGTGTTTCGACCATTTCTGTTTCGATTCGTTATTGTGTTTATTGATGATATTCTGATATTTTTCAAGAGTCGAGAAGAACATGAAGTGCAACTGAGAGCTGTCCTTGACACTCTCAGGAAGAACCAGTTGTTCACACAATACAAGAAATGTGACTTCTGGAAAGAGAAAGTTAAGTTCCTAGGACATGTGGTGTCCAAGGAAGGTATATCAGTTGACCTCCCCAAGGTAGTCGCGGTTCAGGATTGGAAGTAACCTAGTTCAGTTACTGAGATGAGGAGTTTTCTTGGTCTGGCAGGTTATTATCGACGATTCATTCGAGACTTTTCTAAGGTTGTTAGACCATTGTCTCAGTTGACACGGAAGGATTTGAAGTTTTCCTATAATGAGAAGGCTGAAGCAGCTTTTTAAGAGTTGAAGGACAAGTTAACGTCCACCCCTGTGCTAGTATTGCCAGAGCAAAGGGTTAAGTATACTATATATACTGATACATCTCACATTGGTCTGGGTTATGTCCTTATGCAGAAGGACAGGGTGATTGTTATGCCTCGAGACAGTTGAGGAAGCATAAGAAGAATTACCCTACACATGACCTAGAATTGGCAGCCGTCATTTTTGCATTAAAGCTCTGGAGACATTATGTAACGCCCTGAAAATTGGAGGTCGAGCATAAACTCCACTCCCGAGTTCCAGAACATCACTTATGCAACATTTTCAATGATGGATGAATTTGTTCATATTAGTGCAGGAAACATGAGTGGGATTAGACCAAAACAGCATATCATACTCCAGAGACATTTAAATTAGCAAGCGGAAGAATGTGATAGATATATAAAATATATGAACTGTTGTAAGTCTCCAGAGTGTGAACATGTTACCAGGTTAAACATATACATGTATACTCCAAAATATAAAGAAAAGAATATACATGGGTGTGTAAAAAAAGGCAAAATACCAAGTGTATTGGCATCTAATCAATAACCCTGTAACCCCGTCAATCAGAACCTGCATATAGGAGGGATCCTCCTCAACATCATCAAGTCCAGCTCTACTTCGCAAGCATTGCCACCATCTGAACCTAAAATAGGGACTAGTTGGTGTGCGCAACACCGTCCCGTAACGTGGGAGTGAGTAGCTAACTCAGTGGAATCATAGAGCAAAGATTAGCATGTTATCAAATCAATCACTCGATAATGGTAAAGCAAGCAATCAAACAGGTCCTAGATACTGTGATTAATGCAAGAATGAAATGACATGATGGATGCCCTCACCGACATACTCCCTCATGCGACACCATCTTACGTCCGCGACATGCTTTCTTCCCTCAGTGCTCCACATCTTTCAGGCACATGTAGTACGATATGAATATGATTACCGAGTTGTTATTAGTCCTTTTCATACAGCAGGATTGGAAAACTAGGGTACTTCCCTTATATCATTCCCAACAAGGATCCTGTCTAGGGTCGTCACTCCTAATAGTCTCATACGATGATATATTTCTAGGTCGCTACAAGGGCTGTCAGGGCTGTTGCACGCACTCGTTGCTCCGCTCCCCCATCACCTTATCAATACAGGTCCAGTTGTACTCTTGTTGCTACGGAAGGGTCGTCGCCTCACGTAGACTCAGAGTACGCTCGAGGTCACTACAAAGGGCTGCTAGGGCTGTTGCACGCACTCGTTGCTCGGCTCCCCCATCACCTTATCAGTGTAAGCCGACAATAAGAATATAGTGTCCCATACCACCATAATCTACTCATGAGTCTGGGTTGCTCACTGGTCACTACGGGAAGATTTGTGGCCCCAGCGTAGACCGACAGCTCGACCACGGTGTCCCATACCACTATGCCTGGCTCATAAGTCTTAGTGGATCAAGGTACCACGGTTATCAAGGTTATCATTGGTAAGTTCAGTATCCTAGGTTTAAGCAGTTATGACGAATATAAGGTGAACATACAATGGTCAGTCAGGTTACTTGACGAGTCCGACTAGCGTGAGGGCACGTCGAATCGACTGACATGAAGTGCACAAGCACTTCGTGTGGCCTAACCACTGCTGACGATTCTAGTATGACTCGGGTTCATCATACACATCCTTCGTGACGAATAGAATACAACCACGAATTCTAAACTGTTACCGACTGCCTGGACTAGAGTATAGCCCCAAGTGCAAAGATGTGAATCAGTAATCATATGAGATAAACAGAATTGAAATAACAAGTAATCCAAGCATGTTAGCAACATGTTATAAGATACAACATAGGCAATTTAACCATACACAAGTACTTCACACATAAGGAAATCAATTAAAATACAACAAGCATAGAGGAAATCATATACATCATCAAATTAGTTGAGAATCCAGTCTCAACGCTAATCTACAACGCCATTTACTCAATACTTACTAATACATATATTTATATAAACGCTTAGACTACTCAACTCTAACGTACTTGACGTATGTTGATTTCAACATATAGTATGACAGATCCTTATATCAAGGAGTTGTCTAATACACAACAATCATGTTCTTACATTCAAAACATATGGTAGGCATAAACCATATTGATTTAGGCATTTCAACAAACACTTAGTCTACACACATTAGTCTACATAGCATATGTCGGCCAATATGTGCATTAGGGTAAATCTCTTCGCCAAACAGATCATACACGTATTACTAGTATAGGTAAACGGTAAATACTCATAGCAATCATATCAGCAAAATACGTACATATACAGTATTTCCTATAAATACCTAAAATACCCTAAATCTCATATTCTTCGTATGTATTCGAAATGAAAAACGGACAGCATGTTCTACATGTCAAACAACATCCTTATCAGCAATCTACCATTAAATGACATTGAAAGCTTTGAAAACAGGCAATCTAAGCGTCTAAAATCCGCACCTTATGCCGTAGGAGTGTAATGAATCGAATAGGAACTCTACGTCGTCGTTAACGACTGATTGGCAACCTACAACACAAGGTGAGTCAGCTACTTAGCTACTTATACCCATAGGAGCCTTTAAACAGGTTAGAATTAGGTTTTTCTTACCTAGAACGAAACCAGAATCACCGAAATAATGATGCAGGTGGATGGCTTTGGCACGTGGAGCAGCAAGGAAGAATCCCTGGGAGAAACTCCAACTCTCTCTCACTTTCTCTCTCTTTTCTCTCCTCTCTCTCCTATGGTTTTTCCCAAATTCGTATGGATTAGAAAACTAAGGGTTTAAGGCACTTTTATAAGCCCAAACATAACCAAAACAGACTTTAAGTCAAGGTATACTTAGGTTATGTCCAAATACGGACTGTTTCGTCTCAACGGAGCACTTCTGGAGGTCCTGTTACTAAATACGGTCGGACTTAAGCTTGTGGATGTTGGATCCTGATCACATTACGTTTTCAGTTCGATAGGGTTTCCAGATCGCACGTGGCGGACCAGTTTCAATTCAGCAGTCACTGAGACTCGATCGAGGATTCTAAGTACACTGACCTGAGTGGGAAATGTTCCCTGATCTGAGGGTGTATTTGAGTCAGATTCCAACGGTCTGAATGCTTATACTTAACCTGCAAGCGACACGTGCCAGATTTATTTAAATCATATTTAATTTATAAAGAATTTCACTCTTTCTCACACTCCTTGCTCCATGCTTAATGAAATAGCCTCAGAACATCAGTTGGGCTTGATTTTCGGGGTGGTAGTCAAGTCCAACTACGTGGTCATAATGGTCTAAGATTATCACTATCGGACTTTCAACGCGTGGTCTAGATCTAATACAAAGTTTCAAAGGGTTCTTGAGAACAAACAGGTTTAGAGTTTGATCCTGGATTTTAGGGTAAGATAGCGTCAATGATTCTATAGGTTTTGGGTCTTACAGATCGCATTTAAAGTGGTTGGTGCTAATTTTACAGGAAATCTAGTGTAGCGCTAGCTAATTCACGTTAAATTTCTAAAGAATCAGGTTCTAAATGATTTCTCTGGCTTTGGAATCAAACTTTAAGAAGCTACCAAGGTGCTACGGTTGACCCATTGCCTAAGGACGTCTAATTCCAGGTTGGCAAAAATTTGGGGTGTTAGACATCGCCTCTACGGATAGGAGTTTGAGCTCTTTTACGATCACAAGAGCCTTAGATACATATTCTCACAGCGAGACTTAAATATGAGGCAACACTGATGGATGGAAACCTTGAAGGACTTTAAGTTCGAGGTCTCCTACCATCCTGGTAAGGCAAACCTTGTGGCAGACGAGTTAAGGCGTAAGAAGAACATAGAGTTTGCGGCTCTACTTACAATTACAGAATGGGATATGGTGGAGTTTATGCTAGACTTTGAGCAGAAACTCAAGGTGAAGGAGCCGTATGAAGTCGTCGCACATGTTTGTGTACAACCCCTCATTGATGGCAGGATTATCGAGGCTCAGGCAGATGATGAGCTATTGGCGAAGATGAGAGAGCGGGTTGGTACAGATGAGGACTCAGATTGGACTGTTGGTACGGATGGGGGCTTATGTTATTGTGGCCGCCTATGCATCCCAGACGTTCCTGACTTGAGATGAGAGTTCTCAAGGCAGCCCACAATTTGAGGCTTACAATGCATCCCGGTAGCACGAAGATGTATCAAAACATGAAAAGATCATACTGGTGGGACAATATGAAGGTCCACATTACAAAGTTTATGTCCAGTTGGCTCACGTACCAGCAGGTCAAGGCAGAACATCGCCGACCTCCTGGACTGCTTCAGCCCATGCCCATAGCCGAATGGAAGTGAGACTTCATTTCTATGGATTTTATTTCAAGACTACCTAAGATGAGGAAGGGACATGAGTTTATTTGGGTGATCATTGATAGGTTGACAAAGTCAGTTCATTTCCTACTGATCAGAGTTACGAATTCTGCAGACGAGTTGGCCAGATTGTACATCAAGTAGATTGTATGTCTGCATGGAGTTCCTTTGGAGATTGTGTCAGATCGAGACACGCGATTCACATTTATCTTCTGGACTTGTATCCAGGAAGCGATGGGTGTGAAGTTGAAGTTCAGTATCGTGTTCTCTATAGACAGACCGGCAGACAGAGTGTATAAATCAGTGTTAGAAGATATGTTGCGAGCTTGTGTGTTGGATTTCAAGGACAGTTCGGATGACTGTCTTCCTTATGCAGAGTTCGCGTATAACAACAGCTTTCAGGTGAGAATTGGCATGGCTCCCTATGAGGCACTGTATGATCACCCGTGTAGAGCACCGCATTGCTGGGCAGAAGTGGGCGAGATGTAAGTGCTATGATTTCATATCCCTTTGGTTGTCAAATTTTATGGTGCCAAAACCTATATCTATGTCTTGTATTTCTTGTGTTTCATGTTTGAGACTATTCATTACTTCAAGACATCGCATTTCAAGACAAGAACTTAAATGAAGAATGTTTCAAGTCATGGATGAAGAATTCAAGAATAGAAGTCTTCAAGTATGCATGTTCAAGATACAATCAAGTTCAAGTATGGTAGAAGACTTTGTCAAGTCAAGATCAAACTCAAGAAGGCCTACAACAAGATTCGTAAATTCTCAAGCTTCTCTTAAGAGTCATCTGAGTATACAGACTATCAATGTCCATCTCACTTTTAAGGTTTGTTTGACCTTCGATTGACCTAGGATGGGCTTTACTGAAGGTCATTTTGGATACGTAATTCATATATTTTTATATGCTTGTTCGGGCTGTTCTAAGACCAGTCCTAGGGACTTCAAGGCCAGTCCTAGCTCTGCTACGACCAGTCTTAAGTTTTTTAGGACCAGTCCTAGGTTGTTGAAGATTTTTGAATCTTTCTAGTTATCCTACGACCACTCCTGTGAGCTGTACGACTCATCCTTCGACCAATCTTAGCCCTACGACTCAAACTCCAGCAACTAAATTGGGGGTCCTACGACCGGTCGTAGGTGACCCACGACCAGTCATAGGTGGCCCACGACCGGTCGTAGGCTTCCCAGGACTGGTCGTGGAACAGCAAATCCTTATCCCGCGAAAATCTTTGAAAATCTTTGAAGCCACGACCAGTCGTAGATGGGATTTTTTAGGCTATAAATAGAGCACAAACTTCAGAGTTTTAGGAATTCAATTCAATTCTATTCAAGTAATCTTTAGGCTATACTCTGGGATAAGTTTGTGTTTATTTTAAGCTACTTTGTGCTCATTTAATATTCCTTTTGCTAGCTTGTTTATTATTTGATTTTGATCTACATTCCAATCTTATTTGAAAAAGGGAATTTCTGATATTCCTTCTTCTTAGATTCAAAATTAAATAGAACTAGTCCTTTTGATTTAAAATCAATTAGACTTAGAACCATTCTTAGAGTATTGGACTTTGAACGTTGAATCGAACTTCTACTCCGATTGGTTCTACTGGGCTACTTCAAAAGGAGATTCATGTATTTTACATTTGTGTAATTTACTTTCTTTAGTTTTGTTTAAGATTTGCCAGAAAAATATCATTGTATTGGTTATCTGAGGAGAGCCAGAAAACTCAGATTTTGTGGGTTTTTAGATTGTGTAAGCCCGAGATCAAAGACACAATTGTGAAGGTTTTAGGTGAACCTGTGAAACCTATTTTGATAGTGCATGTTAATATCCCCTGTGTGAGGATATTAGGAGTGGAGTAACATTCTGTGTGGCTGTTGGATAATAGTTGGTGTACACACAAGCGAACCACTATATATCGTTGTGTTGTGGATGTGCTTTATTCTTTCATTCCTTTATTCATTCAATTTTGTGGATTGTATTCGTGGATGAATGTTGTAATCTTTTTATTCCAAGAAAGTGTGGGGAATGTTGTAATTACTTAGGATTTATTTTTACAAGTTATTTTGGTTGCTTTGTTTTTCATTCCTCATTGGTTTGTGAAACAAAGAACGTTCTAGAAATAAGGTTATCCTACCTTAAACCTTTGGTTTTTGGTGTAAGGTTGTCCTTAGAACTGATATAGTATCATTCTCTTTATTTTAAGCTATTGAGATTACTTTCAATTTAGCATTGTTCTTTATTTCTTTTATTATTCTGTTGTTTTAGTTTTATTTGGCATTGCCCTATTCACCCCCCCTCTAGGGCATATAGCTAGGCCTCTTTCATGAGAAAACTCTGATTGGCCCAGAGTTGGTTTCGGTGACCTCAGAGAAAATTGACATTATTAGGCGTCAACTACTATCAGCACAGAGCAGGAAGAAGAGCCGCCGATACGAGATGGCGACCACTTGAGTTTGAAGTTGGGGACCATGTATTACTTAAGGTTTCTCCCATGAAGGGAGTCCTTCGGTTTGGTAAGAAAGGGAAGCTCACGTTGAGATTCATTGGCCCATTTCAGATACTTGATCAAGTGGGGGTAGTAGCGTATCGCCTTGCTTTGCCCACACCACTCGCAAGCGTGCATAACGTATTCCATGTGTCCATGCTGAAGAAGTATGTTCCTAATTCTTCGCATATTATCAGTTGGGAGCAGGTGCAGTTGAGCGAGGATGCCACCTATGTACTGTAACCGACACGTATCTTGGATAGGAAGGAGCAGGTACTGCGTAGTAAGGTCATCCCACTTGTGAAGGTATTGTGGACGCATCATAGTGAAGAAGAGGCTACTTGGGAGACTGAAGCTGAGGTCAGAAAGAACTACCCTCAGATCCTTGAGGAGTATGAGAAGGTACAAATTTCAATGATGAAATTTTTCTTTAAAGGGGGTAGATTGTAACGTCCTGGAAAAATCCGTGCATAGACCCGAGTATCACCTCTAGCAGAAATCCTTTAGAACCTAATCCTTTAGAAATTTAACTTGAATTAACTAGCGCTAAACTAGATTACCTATGAAATTAACACCAATCACTTTAAATACGATCTGCAAGACCCAAAACCTATAGAATTGTTAACGCTACATTACCCGGAAATCTAGGAGTAAACCGTAAACCCAGTTGATCTCGGGAGAATTCAGAAACTTCGTATCAGACCTGGACCGCACATCAAAAGTCTGATAGCGATGAGCTTAGACAATTATGACCGCGTAGTTGGACTTGATAATCACCTCGAAAATCAAGTCTAGACGATGTCCTGAGGCTATTTTCTTGAGTCCGGAGTGAAGAGTGTGAGAAAGTGAAGGTTTTTATACAATTAAATAAGAATTTAAGTAATCTAAGTCGTGTCGCTTGCGTGCCGATTATAAGCATTCTAACCATTGGTTTATGACCCAAATTCACCCTCGGATCAGGGAAGATGGCCCACACATATCAAAATACTTGTGGCCCTGATTGAGTTTCGGTGACCATTGAATTAAAACTGGTCTGCCACGGTCGATCTGGAAACCCGATCAGACTGAAAACTTAAATTGCTTAAGATCCAATATTAGTGAGCTTAAGTCCGACCGCATTCAGTAAAAGGACCTCCAGAAATGCTCCGTTGGATCAGAATAAGCCCGATTTGATTATAACCTAAGTATACCTTGGCCCTAGGACTATTTTCATCAATTTTGAGCCTATATAAGGACCTTAAACCCTCTCTCACATATTCCATACGAATTTCCAAACCCTAGCTAAGATAGAGAAGAAAACGAGAGAGAAAGTGAGAGAGAAGTTGGTGATTCGTCTTGGGATTCTTCCCGGTTACGCACCAAATCCACCTATTTGAATCGTTATTTCAGCGATTCTAATTTCATTTTTGGGTAAGAATATCAAACCCTAACCTGTTTTAGAGCTTATAATGGTCTAAGTGTTGTTGTAGCTAACCTATTTCATGCTTTAGGTTGCCTATCCGCCGTTGACAAAGACTTATCGTCAAAATCATATCTGTTTCGCATTTTTCGGTTTAAGGTGCAGACTATATACGTTTAGGTTATGATTTTTAAGACTTTTAATGTCTGATAATGATTTATTATTGACGTGGATGCTATTAAACATATTAAATGTGTTATCTGTTTTGTTTTACGTATATGTATAACCCATGTTGTAAATTATGTATTTCATGTGTTTGTTGAAATGTTTGTATGTATAAGGAATTTGATGCTATGATTGCCATGATTAATTGTCATTGATATATGCTTGTTATGTATGCAACAACTCCTTGGCAAAAGGACTTGCCCTAATACGTAATACGGCCGACATACGTGACGTATGTTGAAAAGCGTAGTCTTAGTGTTTGTATAAATGCCTGAATGAGTTAGTAGTTAGTAAAGTGTGATTTATAAGGGTGTTGAGATATGAATCTCAATTACCTTAACTGTGTGTATGATTTTATCCATGTACTGTATAGTTTGTTTATTCATGTTTAACTGTGTGTATGATTTCCTCCATGTATTGTGTATCCATATGTAAGTTATATTCCATAACATGTTCATTTGATTGTAGGATTTGACTTAAATATGTATTATTGCGATTGCACGTGGTTGGGACTATATAACAGTTCAAGTAATCGGTAACAGTTCTCGATCTGGTGGTTGTGATTGCTTTCTCCACAAAGGATGTGTTCGACGAATCTGAGCCATACTTGGGATGTTCGACAGTGGTTAAGCCACATGGAGTGCTTATGCATTTCATGTCGTTCAACTCAATGTGCAATCGTCCTAGTCGAGCTCGTCAATTAACCCGATTGACCAATGTATGATCACCATGTTTGGACACTGCTGTTTGAATCTAAGGTACCAAACTTACTAATGAAATCCTATTAACCATGGTACCTCGATCCGCTAAGACTCATGAGCCGGACATGATGGTATGGGACACTGTGGTCATGTTGTCGGCCAACGCTGGGGCGACAAGCCTACCCGTAGTGACCAGTGAGCAACCCAGATTCGTGAACCGATTATGGTGGTATGGGACACTATATTCGAGCTGTCGGCCTACTCTGATTGGTGATACTATATTTGTAATGACCTCGAGTATATCCTAAAACTGCATTGGGGCGACGAGCCTTATTATAGTAACTAGGATATAACTAGACCTATATTGATTGGTGATGAGACCTTCACAGCGATCTAGAACTATAATATTGTATGAGATTGTTTAGGACTGACGACCCTAGAATGAATCATTGTTTGGGAATTGATATAAGGGTGGTAACTTAGCTTCCCAACCCTACTGTATGAAAATGACTAATAAGAACTTGGTAATCATGCTCATAACATCGCACTACATGTATTGTTGGCGTTGGTATAGAGCACAGTACTAGTGATTCATGTCGCGATCGTTAGATGTTGTCACAAGAGAGAGTTTGGGTGAGGGCATGCATCATTACCTCATATCATTCTTGCATTAACAAGAGTATCTAGGGCATGTTTAATTGTACTACTTTATTATTACTGCTTGATCGAATTGATAACATGTTAACCTTTGCTGTATAGTTCCGCTGAGTTGATCACTCACTCCCACGTTCTGGGATGGTGCTTAAACACCAACCAGACTCTGACTTAGCTGCAGGAGATGGTGATGCCTGTGAGGCAGAGTCGGAGTTTGATGAGGATGAGGAGGCATTCTCGTTCATGCAGTTTTCTGAAGGATTCGCATAAGCTGAGTCCGGATCAACGGGACTTTAGGGCTTGCACTTTATAAAGGACTAATACATTTTGTTTTATGTATTTTGAAGCAACAAAACATGTACTTATTGACCTGGCAGAGCACTCATACTTTGGGGACTTGTACTGGTTCATTTATGTATTTCAGACTTCCGCTTGTGATTTCAGATTGTCCCTGGATTATGATTTGCTGATTTGGCTTAATCTATTTCATGTTTAATGCACTAATACAGACAACATTCATTTATCATAAAAAATGTTTCATAAGTGATGTTTTGGAACTCGAGAGCTATAACGCCCTGAAATTCGAGGCTCAAGCATAACTCAGCTCCCGAGTTCCAAAACATTACTTATGCAACATAAATAATGATGGATGTATGTTGTCGGTATTAGTACAACAACATGAAGTAGATTATGCCAAATTAGCAGACATAATTCAGGGGTAGTGAGAAAATGCAAGCGGAAGACTTAAGTACATATATAATCTAAAAATAATCCTCAAAAGATATGTGCTCCGCCCAGGGTAATAAATACAACTATGTAGCCAAAATACATGTATCAAACTGTGTGAAATCAATATAAACATATCCCAGAAGTCCCACCGATCAGGACAAGGCTCACATGAACCTGCCTGAGAACTGCATGAACGAGAAAGCCTCCTCGTCCTCGTATAATTTCAGCTCCGCCTCGCAGGCATCACCATCACCTGCAGCTAAGTCTGAGTCTGGTTGGTGTTTAAGCACCATCCCAAAATGTGGGAGTGAGTGATCAACTCAGTGGAGCTATACAGCAAAGATTAACATGTTATCAATTCAGTCAAGCAGTAATGATAAAGCAGTACAATCTAACATGTCCTAGATACTCTTATTGATGCAAGAATGATATGAGGGAATGATGCATGCCCTCACCACAATCTCCCTCTGCGATCTTCATCTTATGGTCGCGCATGTCAGTCACTTCCTCGGTGCTCTTACACCAATACCGAAGCACATGCAGTGTGATGATATGAGTATGATTACCAAGTTCTTATTAGTCTTTTTCATACAGAAGGATTGGGAATCTAAGACACCTCCCTTATATCAATTCCCAAGCATTGATCCATTCTGGGGTCATCAGTCCTAGGAAATCTCATACGATGTACGGCTCTAAATCATTGTAAAGGGCTTGTCACCAATCAATACAGGTCTAGTTATATCTTAAATACTACAATAAGACTCGTCGCCCTTATGCAGTGTCAGGATATACTCGAGATCACTACAAAGGGCTCGTCACCAATCAATGTAGGCCAACAGCACGAATATAGTGTCCTATACCACCATAATCGGCTCACTAGAGTAGGGTGCTCGCTGGTCACTACAAGGAGGCTCGTCGCCCCAGCGTAGGCCGACAGCTCGTGTAATACCCCAAATTTTGGCCAACCTGGGATTAGACGTCCTTAGGCAATGGGTCAACTAAAACACCTGAGAAATCGCTCAGAACCCAATTCCATAGCTAAAGAAATCACTTAGGATTAATTCCTTTAGAAACAAAGCATAAGTTAGCTAGCGCTACGCTGGAGTAGCTGTGAAATAGTCCCTGATCGCTTTAAATACATTCTACAAGACCCAAAACTTGTAGAATCAATGCTGTTATAATACTCTAAAACCTCGGATCAAACTCTAAACCAGTTTGTTCTCCGGACCTCTTTGAAACTTTGTATTGGATCTAGACCGTGCGTCGAAAGTCCAATACCTACAATCTTAGACCGTTGTAACCGCCTAGCTGAACTTGACAATCATTTCAAAAATCAAGTCCAACCGACATTCGCAGGCTATTTCATTGAGCCTGGACTGAGGAGAGTGAGAATAGGGTTAGATTTGAAATTTAAAATTCAAATCTGGCACACGACTTGACGCGTCAGTATTAAGCATTCTGACCGTCAAAATTCAGCCAAATTATACCCTCGGATCAGGAAAAATTTCTATTTCATATCATGAGACTTGTAGGCCTGATCTGCGTGTGGTGACCACTGAACTGAAACTGGACCGCCACGGGTGATCTATGAACACTGATGGTCTGAAAACGGGATGTGAGCGACATCCGACATGTACGAACTTAAGTCCGATCGCATTCGGCCAGGGGACCACCAGAAATGTCCTTTTGGACCGAAACAGCCCCGATTTGGATATAACTTAAGCAAACATTGTTTCCGAGCCTATTTCGGGCATGTTTGGGCTTATAAAAGGGCTTGAAACCCTCACTCCTCTCTCCCATCCGAATTTGAAAAAAGCCCTAGATTGAGAGAGAGAAAAGGTGAGAGATTGTGAGAGAGAGTAGGAGAGAATTTTCCTGCTGCTGCACTACCTGTTGCACGCGATTAACAACACGCTCCAATCACTTTGCCGGTGATTTCTCCATTTTTCTAGGTAAGAAAATATCCTAATTAGTTGCTGATTTACTGATTCTTAGTTTCTATAGCCTGGTAGCTAATGGATCTTGTAAATCAGGTTGCCTAGTCGCCGTAGACGAAGCGTATACGCTCCGTTCGAATTAACACACCTATAAGAGAAAAGGTGCGGATTTTAGACGCTTTGATTGACTGTTTCCAACGCTTTCAATGTCGTTTAATAGTAGATTATTGACGGCAACGCCATTTCACATGTACAACATGCTGTCCGTTTCCTGTTTCGTAAATAGACGAAGAATATGAGATTTAGGGCATTTTAGTCATTTGTAGGAAATACTGTTTTCATCCATAATTTGCTAATGTGATTGACATGGCTTCTTGTCGTATTAGGATACTAGGAATGCATGCATAATTAGTTTGGCGAAGAGATTCGCCAAAATGCGCACTTTGAGTCGACATACTATATGTAGACTTAAGTGTGTAGTGTAAGTGTTTGTATAAACGTTTGTATTAGTATGTATTGAATTAAATGGTGTTATGAATTAGTTTTAGATTGATTTCTCAATTAATACACTGATGTAAATGATTTCCTACATGTTTGCTATATGCATGATTTCATTATATGTATGAAATGCATGTGCTTGATGATTTACTTAAGTTGTATGTTATAACATGTGTTAACATGCTCACATGGTTATATTTCATTTCCATTACTCTTACACGATTGCTGATGTGGATTCATGATTGTTTGGGACTATACCTAGTCCAGACAGTCGGCAACTATGTAAATTCGTGGTTGGCTTATCTTCGCCACGAACGACGCATCGACGAACGTGCTCGTGCTAGTCGAGCCCGTCAAGTAACCCGACTGGCCGTTGTATGTTCACCTTATATGAGTCATAACTACTTGAACCTAGGGTACTGAACTTACCATACCCTGTCAACCATGGTACCTTGATCCACGAAGACTCATGAGCCGAGCATGGTGGTATGGGACACCGTGGTCGAGCTGTCGGCCTACGCTGGGGCTACAAACCTCCCCGTAGTGACCAGTGAGCACCTATGACTCGTGAGAAGATTATGGTGGTATGGGAAACTATATTCTTACTGTCGGCCTACATTGATAAGGTGATGGGGGAGAGGTGCAACGAGTGCGACCAACAGCCCTGGCAGCCCTTTGTAGTGACCGCGAGCGTATTCTGAGTCTACGGGAGGCGACGACCCTTTCGTAGCAGTGAGAGTACAGTAGGCCTGTATTGATAAGGTGATGGGGGAGCGGTGCAACGAGTGCGAGCAACAGCCCTAGCAGCCCTTGCAGCGACCTATAAAATATACATCGTATGAGATTACTAGGAGTGACAACCCTAAACAGGATCTGTGTTGGGATTGATACAAGGGAAGTACCTTAGTTTCCCAATCCTGCTGTTTGAATGGACTAATAACAACTCAAAAATCATATCACCATTACATTGCATGTGCCTGGAACATGTGGAGCACTTGAGGGACGAGTGCATGCTCGGTCGTAAGATGGTGCCGTATGAGGGAGATCGTCGGTGAGGGCATACATCACGTCATGTCATATTGCATTAACAACAGTATTAGGAATGTTTGATTTACTGTCTTACTATTATCGCATGATTGATTTGAGAACATGTTAATCCTTGCTCTATTATTCCACTGAGTTAGCTACTCACTCCCACGTTACGAGATGGTGTTTCCGGACACCCACCAGTCCCTATTTTGGTTGCAGATGATGGCGCTGCTTGAGAAGCGGAGCTGGACTTGATGATGATGAGGAGGATCTTTCCTTTATGCGTGTTCTGATTGACGGGATATAGGGAGGTTGATTAGATGCCTTGACACTTGTCATTTTATATTTTTAGCGCACTCATGTATATTCGTTTTGTTTACTTTTGAAGTATACATGTATGTATATAACCTGGTAACATGTTCACACTCTGGAGACACACAACAGTTTATATATGCTATACATACTATCACAGTCTTCCGCTTGTAAATTTAATGGTCTCTGGAGTATGATACGTTGTTCTGGCTTAATCTCACTCATGTTTAATACATTAACACAGAAAACATTCAATCATACATATCTATGTTGCATAAATAACATTTTGGAACTCGGGAGTTGGGTTTTTACTCGACCCCCGATTTTCGGGATGTTACAGATGGTATCAGAGCATGATTTGGATTAAACCGGGCCTGGGTTATGGTCACGCGACGTACGCTATCGCTTCCTTTGACTTAGGAGGGTGCGAGGAAGGTTTAGAAACACTTATAGGATCACATATTCGTTAATAAGCGAAGTCTATTCGTATCGATCGCGCGATCGAGTTCGTAACGCATCTAGGGTCGCGTGAAGCGACCTAAGTAGCTCCTAGGTTGTAGGTAGGTGGGTTGAGACATTTCTTGAACGATTCTAAACCCATAAATATAAATTCTTGGGCTGTGGGACAACCACAACCCTTACATTCAATCGCTAGGGCTTAAAAACCCCGTTTTGCCTAAATTCCTCAAAATTCTTCCTCTCACCACTCCATTCTTCAATTCTTTCTTATTCTTTTCATGTTAGGCATTGATCCTAATGTGAAAATGATATAAAATCATACTTCGATAAAATTTTACAGTGAATAGTAAAATTTTATGAAAACTGGCCATTAGGCCATTTTAAGTTTGCGATCTTTAAAAACTAATGGGTTAGATGGATGTATTAGCTCCTTTTACCTCAAAATCATATGCTTCATGATAGGGAATTACATTCGGGTTTACATATTGGCCCAAAAAAACTCTGAATGCATGTTTGGGCCTCCATAGGGCAATCTACAATGAACTGAGGTGGGCCCCATAGTTTTTTGAGGTCCTTAGACCAGGGGGGACCCGACCCATGTGGTCCCACCAGCCACATAGAGAGATGGTCGGCGATGCATCGCCGTCCGATGTGGCCCACTGGATGTGAAAGTTGGGGCGTGGGGATATTTTGGGTAGTACACCCCTCCCATATATGGTCCGTCCAAAGAAAACCCCTAAATGGGGTACTTCCTTCACAACAGCCCCCTTCCCTAGCTCCATTTTCATTTTCGTGCTTCCCTCAATCAAAACTGTGGTTCCAAATCACTCCCAAATCCATTCCTTGCTGAAAACGACCCCACTCCATCACTCCATTGCAGTTTGCAACTCTCCCTCTTACAAATCTCGTCCTTTGGAGCTCCTACAACTCCCAAAATGAGCTGAAATCGTGAGGAGCTCCATTCCCCTTTTTCATTCTCTTTTCTTTCTGAAAATCCATCCTAGGGGAGCTTGAAGCATCCCTCTACAACGCCTAGATCTCCCTTTTCCAGTTTGGGCAGCCTTTTCTCTACATTTCCCCCATTTTTCAGGGCTTTTGTTGAAGCCATTTTGGGTCTTTTGTCTCTCTCCTCCATCCTCTCTTTGATGGGAAAGAGAAAGACCGCAGTGGATGAGGCTGGGCCTAATCGCCCTGCTCAATCAAGAAGACCGAGGGGTGGCGCCGCTAGCTCAAGCGCCGTCGCAAGTCCAAGCACAGCCCGAGAGTTTCATACAAAGCGAGACTTGGATTCCCATACTCAACTTGGGCGAGTGATATTAGCCGAGATGCCTCACGGTGAATACACTGACCGTAAGGTATTGTTTGAGGCGGACGTGGAAGGATGACTCTTTAGCGAATTCCTGTTATTCGAGCGCATTGAAGCTGCGCATTGGGGTCTGCTCTTTGAAGCTTGTGCTCGTGCTAATGTGAGCACTGTTCGTGCCTTCTACGCTCGTATCCAGAATCCTACACTGGAGCCATTGCAATTCAAGATTCCCTTTGGTAGAGACCGGATGGCTACGATCAATGTTCGGTTGATAGCGCGACTTCTGAACGTGCCCCTTGGTGATGTTCATCCCAGTGCGAAGAATTTGAGGAGTAGGCGTGAGCGAGATCACCGTACCAGGTTCCTATGCGGCAAACTGGTTCCATGGCTGCCTAATAATAGCCTCAAGGCATCTCATATGTCTGATGATTTGTGCCTGCTACACCACATTTGCACGTTTAACGTGTATCCCAGGTTGACAAATCGCATTGAATGTACAGGCCTTATAGTTGATTTCTTGTATCAGGTGGCCCAGGGAGAGAATGTGTGTATGGCCACTTTCATCTTGCGACAGATTATCCTCATAGCGAAATCAAGAAGAACGTCTGAGTCGCTTCCTTTTGGTAGACTTATATGCAAGATCGCGCTTGAGTTTGCTTCTTGGGCCGGAGTTGCCAGTTTTGATTCACAGCATTGATGAGTCTACCATGGTCAAGATGAAGATCGGGTCTCGGTACCGTGAGACTCAGCTTGAGGAGGATAGCGAGGATGATTTTGTTGATGAAGAGGATCCAAGTGAGGCAGAACCTGGAGCAGAAGTTGAGGAAGAAGTCCAGGAAGAGGTGGAAGAGGAGGCTCAGGATACAAATGAGAGCCCTCCTCCTTCTGCTCAGGCTACTGGTGATGATCGCATTGCCCGAATTGAGGAGATCCAGGTCGCCTTGAGAAGAGAAGTTCAGGAGCTTCAGGCTGAGGTCGAGGATACCAAGGCCGTTATGAAGAGAAAATTCGGCAAGATGACTCGTACCTTGAAGGCGATCCTGTGCTGCTTGCAGGATAAGGGTGCTCCTTCTCCATCACCCGACTCAGACTAGCAATGATTTTTTATGTTGTTGTTAGTAGTTAGTTGTTTTCTGCTTTATGTTGTGTAAGCCTGTTAAGGCTAGTAGTTTACTTATGTTGTTGTTGTAACTTTAACTGTCTTAGTTCCCATGTACTTCCTGTCATGATGCTTGTAAGGAGATATCCCTTGTATTGTGACAATTTTGATTTAATGAAATGCATGGCATTTTTTTCGGCTTGTTATGTGAATGTTTGTGTCGTGGTTTGGGCTTAATATAGCCGAATTTGGTTAGATGGAATGCATGCCATTTCGTTCGCTGTAAGGTATTGTCCCTAGTTTGGGTGTATCCTATGGTTTCCACTGCCATATTGTAAATCCTGGGATTAAGCCTACAAAATTAGTTTTTATCCCACCCCACCCTCCTACCAAGCATGCCACTCCCTATCCCAACATGGGATTAGGAATGCAGTTCCATTTAATACAACTTAATGCTACTGGCCACATAAGCCCTTGGTGTTTTGGACCTAGTGTTAGCACTCCTAGATTTAAAGGATCTGACGATATAGGAAAGCCAATTTTATTTCGATAATCTTGACCCTAAGCGATAGAGAAATTCCCTGTATTAGTAATGGTATGGAATCATTTACCGTATAATCTTAGGCTTTGGATTATAGCTACTGAGTTACAGACTAGCCTACTAGTTACCTTAAGTAGTGTAAAGCCTGTACATGCTAAGGAATAGTATGTTAGATTTACTTGGAATGGGACTCCCTTCCTTAGATAGATCCTCATAACATCCATAGACTCCTTTACTACTTAGAACCATTCACTCTTAGGGAAGATTTATAAATCCCTCAGATTGAACTTAGAATAAACCAACACACCCCTTAGAATTGCCTTCCCCAAGGGCTTATTGCATTCGGGAACGCGGAATAAAGGAAATGCAATTATCAGCGAAGTATTCGCGGTTTGAATCGACTTCGTAATCCTAGTAGTTACCAATGAATCCAATGCTCTGATCAAGCAGAAGATCGGCATCGACTAGGATTGAGGACTGATACAACAACTTTCCTGTCATCGCGGGGCAGAAGGTTTATGTATCCGGCTCAGACCCATTACACAACTATTCTTCCGTGTTGGCCCGACCACCTACAACCACAAGTTATTGCTTTGCCCTTGGTAAATGTTAAGGGCTTAAAGCCAGTAGAGAATTAGACATCTTGCTACCAACCCATACCTGCCCCTGAACTCAACCACAATAGAGATTAGGCTCATCTCTATCGCCATAGATACCAATGCCATAGAACGCATCATTAGCAAAGGAAAACCACTGTAATGAGAGGTTGTTCCCTAATTCATGTCAAGGATAGCCCCTAAGTTGTACCTCGTTCCGATATGCGGAGCGATGCAAAGATTCTTGAACTTTAAGTAGAACCAAGTTTTAAGGGGGGTAGAACGTATTGAGTCCAATCCAGTTAGGTTAGTCAACGCTACCGTTCGATGAGAATGGCGCAGCGGAAGCGTGGTTCGCCTCTTCCCCACTGGCCCAGGATCGAAACATTTGAGTTAGGGTATACGTATGGTTAGGTCATTAAATAGGATTGACCCTTTCTTAGAATGTCAATACCGAAGTCTTGCTAAATACTCCTTACCCTTCGCCAATTTTGAGGATGAAATTGTGTTTTAAGGGGGGTAGATTGTAACACCCCGGATTTTGGCCAACCTGGGATTAGACGTCCTTAGGCAATGGGTCAACTAAAACACCTGGGAAATCGCTCAGAACCCAATTCTATAGCCAAGGAAATCACTTAGGATTAATTCCTTTAGAAACTAAGCATAAGTTAGCTAGCGCTACGCTGGAGTAGCTGTGAAATAGTCCCTGACCACTTTAAATACGTTCTACAAGACCCAAAACTTGTAGAATCAATGGTGCTATAATACTCTAAAACCTCGGATCAAACTCTAAACCGGTTTGCTCTCTGGACCTCTTTGAAACTTTATATTGGATCTAGACTGCGCGTCGAAAGTCCGATACCTACAATCTTAGACCGTTGTAACCGCCTAGCTGGACTTGACAATCAGTTCGAAAATCAAGTCCAACCGACATTCGCAAGCTATTTCATTAAGCCTGAACTGAGGAGAGTGAGAATAGGGTTAGATTTAGAATTTGAAATTCAAATCTGGCACACGACTTGATGCGTCAGTATTAAGCATTCTGACCGTCAGAATTCAGCCAAATTACACCCTCGGATCAGGAAAAATTTCTATTTCATATCACGAGACTTGTAGGCCTGATCTATGTGCGGTGACCGTTGAACTGAAACTGGACCACCATGGGCGATCTACGAACACTGATGGTCTGAAAACGGGATGTAAGCGACATCCGACATGTACGAACTTAAGTCCGATCGCATTCGGCCAGGGGACTACCAGAAATGTCCTTTTGGACCGAAACAGCCCCGATTTGGATATAACTTAAGTAAACATTGTTCCCGAGCCTATTTCGGATATGTTTGGGCTTATAAAAGGGCTTGAAACCCTCACTTCTCTCTCCCATCCGAATTTGGAAAAAGCCCTAGATTGAGAGAGAGAAAAGGTGAGAGATTGTGAGAGAGAGTAGGAGAGAATTTTCCTGCTACTGCGCTACCTGTTGCACGCGATTAACAACACGCTCCAATCACTTTGCCGGTGATTTCTCCATTTTTCTAGGTAAGAAAATATCCTAATTAGTTGCTGATTTACTGATTCTTAGTTTCCATAGCCTGGTAGCTAATGGATCTTGTAAATCAGGTTGCCTAGTCGCCGTAGACGAAGCGTATACGCTCCGTTCGAATTAACACACCTATAAGAGAAAAGGTGCAGATTTTAGACGCTTTGATTGACTGTTTCCAACGCTTTCAATGTCATTTAATAGTAGATTATCGATGGAAACGCCGTTTGACATGTACAACATGCTGTCCGTTTCCTGTTTCGTAAATAGACGAAGAATATGAGATTTAGGGCATTTTAGTCATTTGTAGGAAATACTGTTTTCATCCATAATTTGCTGATGTGATTGACATGGCTTCTTATCGTATTAGGATACTAGGAATGCGTGCATAATTAGTTTGGCACTTTGAGTCGACATACTATATGTAGACTTAAGTGTGTAGTGTAAGTGTTTGTATAAACGCTTGTATTAGTATGTATTGAATTAAATGGTGTTATGAATTAGTTTGAGATTGATTTCTTAATTAATACGCTGATGTAAATGATATCCTACATGTTTGCTATATGCATGTTTCATTATATGTATGAAATGCATGTGCTTGATGATTTACGTAAGTTGTATGTCATAACATGTGTTAACATGCTCACATGGTTATATTTCATTTCCATTACTCTTACACGATTGCTGATGTGGATTCATGATTGTTTGGGACTATACCTAGTCCAGACAGTTGGCAACTATGTAAATTCGTGGTTGGCTTATCTTCGCCACGAACGACGCATCGACGAACGCTAGCTGTGTTTTGGAGTTGGCGGCAGTGGTTAGGCCACACGAGGTGTTTTACGCACTTCATGTCGTTCGACTTGAGATGCGCTCGTGCTACTCGAGCCCGTCAAGTAACCCGACTGGCCGTTGTATGTTCACCTTGTATGAGTCATAACTGCTTGAACCTAGGGTACTGAACTTACCATTGTAAACCCTGTCAACCATGGTACCTTGATCCACGAAGACTCATGAGCCGAGCATGGTGGTATGAGACACCGTGGTTGAGCTTTCGGCCTACGCTGGGGCCACAAACCTCCCCGTAGTGACCAGTGAGTACCTATGACTTGTGAGCAGATTATGGTGGTATGGGAGACTATATTCTTACTGTCGACCTACATTGATAAGGTGATGGGGGAGCGGTGCAACGAGTGCGAGCAACAGCCCTGGCAGCCCTTTGTAGTGACCGCAAGCGTATTCTCAGTCTACGAGAGGCGACGACCCTTCCGTAGCAGTGAGAGTACAGTAGGCCTGTATTGATAAGGTGATGGGGGAGCGGTGCAACGAGTGCGAGCAACAGCCCTGGCAGCCCTTGCAGCGACTTATAAAATATACATCTTATGAGATTACTAGGAGTGACGACCCTACACAGGATCTGTGTTAAGATTGATACAAGGGAAGTACCTTAGTTTCCCAATCCTGCTGTTTGAATGGACTAATAACAACTCGAAAATCATATCACCATTACATTGCATGTGCCTTGAAGATGTGGAGCACTTGAGGGACGAGTGCATGCCGCGGTCGTAAGATGGTGCCGTATGAGGGAGATCGTCGGTGAGGGCATACATCACGTCATGTCATATTGCATTAACAACAGTATTAGGAATGTTTGATTTACTATTTTACTATTATCGTATGATTGATTTGAGAACATGTTAATCCTTTCTCTATTATTCCACTGAGTTAGCTACTCACTCCCACGTTACGGGATGGTGTTTCCGGACACCCACCAGTCCCTATTTTGGTTGCAGATGATGGCGCTGCTTGAGAAGCGGAGCTGGACTTGATGATGACGAGGAGGATCTCTCCTTTATGCGTGTTCTGATTGATGGGATTACAGGGAGGTTGATTAGATGCCTTGACACTTGTCATTTTATATTTTTAGCGCACTCATGTATATTCATTTTGTTTACTTTTGAAGTATACATGTATGTATATAACCTGGTAACCTGTTCACACTCTGGAGACCTACAACAGTTTATATATGCTATACATACTATCACAATCTTCCGCTTGTAAATTTAATGGTCTTTAGAGTATGATATGTTGTTCTGGCTTAATCTCACTCATGTTTAATACATTAACACAGACAACATTCAATCATACATATCTATGTTGTATAAATAATATTTTGGAACTCGGGATTTAGGTT
Source organism: Magnolia kwangsiensis (assembly GCA_037074715.1). Taxonomy (NCBI): domain Eukaryota; kingdom Viridiplantae; phylum Streptophyta; class Magnoliopsida; order Magnoliales; family Magnoliaceae; genus Magnolia; species Magnolia kwangsiensis. The sequence goes on from CM073578.1 coordinate 82,202,006, forward strand.
TTTACTCGACCCCCAATTTTCAGGATGTTACAGCTCGACCATGGTGTCCCGTATCACCATGTCCGGCTCATGAGTCTTAGGGGATCATGGTACCAATGTTAACGCGAGTTTCACTAGTGAGTTCAGTGTCTTAGCTTCAAACAGTAGCGACCAAACATGGTGAATAAACATCCGTCAATCGGGTTAATTGATAGGCCCAACTAGGCCAAGGGCATGTTGAGTTGAACGACATGGAATGCATAAGCACTTCGTGTGGCCTAACCACTGTCGAACATCCCAAGCACGACTCGGATTCGTTAAACTCATCCTGCATGGCGAAAATGAATTTAACCACCATTTGAAGAATGGTTACCGATTACCTGAACTGTAGTACAGCCCCAATCATGTAAAAGCTCAATAACAGGCATTTGATTCATTTCCTACAATCATATGAACATTCATGAAATATAACTTGAATATAAATACAATACATGGAGGAAATCATGCACATAGATAACATGAACAATTCAAGCAAATCAATTCATGGAGGAAATCATACACACAGGTAAGGTGATTGAGATTCATATCTCAACAACCTTGAAATTCACACTTTACCAACTACTAACTCTTTCAAGCATTTATACAAACACTTAGACTACACTATTCAACATACATTACGTATGTTGACTCCATTACTTATTAGGGCAAGTCCTTTTGCCAAGGAGTCATCGTATACATATCAAGCATAAGTCTACGACAAATAATCATGGTAACCATAACAGCAAAATCCATACGTATACGTTTATTCTAACATATACATGAAATACGCTATTTATAACATAGCTTATACATATACGTAAATCGAAACAAATAGCACATTTGGCATGTGTAATAGAATTCACGTCATGAATAAATCATCATCTAACATTGAAAGCCTTGAAAACCATAACCTAAACGTATATAGTCCGTACCTTAACCAGAAAATGCGTAATAGATGTGATTCAGACGATAAGTCTTCGTCAACGGCAGATATGCTACCTAAGGCAGGAAACAGGTTAGCTATAACTTCACTACATCTATTCTACGCTTTAAAACAGGTTAGGGTTTGATTAACTTACCCAAGAACAGAATCAGAATCGCCAGAAGAATGATTCAGATACGCAGGATCGATACGTGGAAGAACTGGGAAGAATCCAACGGATAAACAACAGGTTCCCTCTTACTTTCACTCTCCTTTCTCTCTCTTGAATAGCTAGGGTTTAGGAAATTCGTATGGAATTTGGTAATGAGGGTTTAAGGTCTTTTTATAAGCCTAAAGTTGATGAAAACAGCCTTAGGGCCAAGGTATACTTAGGTTATAACCAAATCGGGCTCTTTCTGATCCAACAGAGCACTTCTGGAGGTCCTCTTATCAAATGCGGTCGGACTTAAGCTCACTAACGTTGGATCTTAAGTAAGTTAAGTTTTCAGTCCGATCGGGTTTCCAGATCGTCCGTGGCGGATCAGTTTCAATTCATCAGTCACCGAAATTCGATCAGGGCCACAAGTACTTTGACTTGCATGGGCCACCTATACTGATCCGAAGGTGAATTTGGGTCAAAAACTAACGGTCAGAACGCTTAGAAATAACACACAAGCGAAACGATCCAGATTACTTAAAATTATATTTAATTTTCTAAAAATCTTTGTTTTCTCACTCTCTTCACTCTGGACTCAAGGAAATGGTCTCAGGACATCGTTTGAGCTTAATTTTTGAGGTGATAGTCAAGTCCAACTAGGCGGTCTTAATGGTCTAAGTTTATCGATATCAAACTTTCGAGGTGCGGTATAGATCCAATACGAAGTTACAAAGTATTCCCTAGAGTAGCTGGGTTTAAAGTTGGATTGTAGATTTCAGGGAAATATAGCGTCAACGATTTTATAGGTTTTGGGTCTTACAGATCATAGTAAAAGTTATTAGTGCTGATTTCACATGTAATCTAGTTTAGCACTAACTAATACACATTAAATTTGTGAGGGATTTAGTTCTAAATGATTCCTATTGGAGGTGGTACTCGGTTCTAAGTACGGATTTTTCTAAGACGTTATAATCTACCCCCCTAAGAAAAAAATTTCATCCTCAAAATTTGTACCTTCTCATACTTCTCAAGGATCTGGGGGTAATTCTTCCTGACCTCAGCTTCAGTCTCCCAAGTAGCTTCTTCTTCGCTATGATGCGTCCACAGAACTTTCACCAGTGGGATAACTTTACTACGCAATACCTGCTCCTTCCTATCCAAAATATGTGTCGAGCGTAGTTCATAAGTGGCATCCTCGCTCAACTGCACCTGCTCCCAACTGATAATATGCGAAGGATCAGGAACGTACTTCTCAACATGGACACATGGAACACGTTATGCACGCCTGCGAGTGATGTGGGCAAAGTAAGGCGATATGCTACTGCCCCCGCTCGATTAAATATTTGGAATGGGCCAATAAATCTCGGTGTGAGCTTCCCTTTCTTACCAAACCTAAGAACTCCTCATATAGGGGAAACCTTAAGGAATACATGGTCCCCAACATCGAACTCAAGCGGTCGCCGTCTCATATCGGTGTAGCTCTTCTGTCTGCTCTGTGCTGAGAGCAGTCGACGTTGAATAATGTCGATATTCTCTGAAGTCGCCTGAACCAACTCTGGGCCAATCAGAGTCCTCTCGCCCACTTCTTTCCAACAATGTGGCGCTGTACACGAGCGACCATACAGTGCCTCATAGGGAGCCATACCAATACTCGCATGGAAGCTGTTGTTATACGCGAACTCTGCATAAGGAAGATATTCATCCCAACTGTCCTTGAAGTCCAACGCACAAGCTCGCAACATATCTTCAAAAATCTGATTCACACACTCCGTTTGCCCGTCTGTCTGTGGATGGAACACGGTACAGAACTTCAACTTCACACCCATCACTTCTTGGATACGAGTCTAGAAGATAGATGTGAATCAGGTGTCTTGATCAGACACAATCTCCAAGGGAACTCCATGCAGGCGTACAATCTCCTTGATATACAATCTAGCCAACTCGTCTGCAGAATTTGTAACTCTGATTGGTAGGAAATGACCTGACTTCGTCAACCTATCAACGATCACCGAAATAGAGTCATGTCCCTTCCTCATCTTCGGCAGTCCAGAAATAAAATCCATAGAAATAAAGTCCCACTTCTATTTAGCTATGGGCATGGGCTGAAGCAATCTAGGAGGTCGGCGATGCTCTGCCTTAACCTGCTGACACGTGAGACAACGAGATACGAACTCAGCTATGTGGACCTTTATATTGTCCCACCAGTACTATCTTTTCATATTTTAATACATCTTCGTGCTACCTGGATGCATCGCAAGCCTCGAACTGTGGGCTGACTCAAGAATCTCTCGTCTCAAGTCAGGAATATTTGGGACGCACAGGCGACCTCGATATCGCAAGCCCCCATCCGTACCAATAATCAACTCAGAGTCCTCGTTAGTACCAATCCGCTCCTTCATCTTCACCAGAAGCTCATCACCTGCCTGAGCCTCAATAATGCGGCTATCTACGAGGGGTTGTATGCGAACATGTGCGACCACTTCATATGGCTCTTCCACTGTGAGTTTCTGCTCAAAGTCTTGCACGAACTCTGCCATATCCCATTCTGAAATCATAAGCAGAGCTGCAAATTTTATAGTCTTCTTACGGCTCAACACATCTGCTACAAGGTTTGTCTTTCCCAGATGGTAGGAAACCTCGAACTTAAAGTCCTTCAAGGTCTCCATCCATCGGCGTTGCCTCATATTCAAATCTCACTGTGAGAATATATATCTAAGGCTCTTGTAGTCACAAAAGAGCTCGAACTCTTCTCCGTAGAGGTAATGTTTCAGAGCTTTAATGCAAAAATTACAGCTGTTAACTCTAGGTCGTGTGCAAGGTAATTCTCCTCGTACTTCCTTAATTGTCTCGAGGCATAGGTAATCACCCTGTCCTTCTGCATAAGGACACAACCCAGACCAACACGAGATGCGTCATTATAAATCGTATACTTAACCCCTTGTTCTGCCAATACTAGCACAGGGGCGGACGTCAACTTGTCCTTCAGCTCCTGAAAAGCTGCTTCAGCCTTTTCATTGCAGGAAAACTTCAAGTCTTTCCATGTCAATTGAGACAACGGTTTGGCAATCTTGAAAAAGTCTTGAATAAATCATCGATAGTAACCTGCCAGACCCAGAAAACTCCTCACCTCAGTAACTGAACTGAGCTGCTTCCAATCCTGAACCGCAGCAACCTTAGTGAGGTCAACAACAATACCTTCCTTGGACACCACATGTCCCAGGAACTTAACTTCTTCCTTCCAGAAGTCGCATTTCTTATACTACGTGAACAACTAGTTCTCCCTGAGAGTATTCAATACCGTTCTGAGGTGCTCCTCGTGCTCCTCCCGACTCGTGGAGTATATCAAAATTTCATCGATAAAGAAAAAGACGAACCGGAATAGAAATGGCTGAAACACTTTGTTCATCAGATCCATGAACACGGCCGGAGCATTCGTGAGTCCAAAAGACATCACAAGGAACTCATAATGACCAAAACTGATCCTGAACACAATCTTCTACACGTCCTCATCCCTGATGCGCAACTAATGATACTTAGACTGCAAATCTATCTTCGAGAAATAACGTGTCCCCTTCAGCTGATCGAACAGATCATCAATCCTGGGTAAGGGATACTTATTCTTCACTGTCACCTGATTTAGCCTGCAATAATCAATACATAACCATAGAAAATCGTCTTTCTTCTTCACAAACAAGACAGGCGCTCCCCGAGGTGACACACTCGGTCAAATAAAGCCTACCTCAAGAAAAAAATTAATCTGTCTCCTCAACTCCTCTATCTCACATGGAGGTATACAATATATCGGCAGGAAAATAGGTGTCGCACCGGGCACAAGATCAATAGTGAAGTCAATCTCACGCCGAGGGGAAGCCCTAGAATCTTCTCAAACACATCAGAGAAATCACGAACTACTGGCATAACTTCTAACGTCAGAACATCAGAACTCTCTAACATGGAAGCATAGGTGCTAACACGACAGGTCCAACTGACCTGAACTAGAAAAGAGAAGACCATGCTCTCAGGTCCGTAGGCTGTCACAACTCTGGCCTCGCAATCAATCTCTGCTCTCATCTTCAAGAGCCAGTCTATCCCAAATATAACATCATAATGACACAGTGGGGCGACAATCAGGTCGATGACCACTGTCCTGCTACCCAAACCTATTGAGCAAGATTCACAGGTCCGAGTAATATCTGACATAGTCCCTATAGCTATCGTGAGTCTCACTCCCTTCGCAGGAGCCATAACCAAACCTAGCCGCTTGACCGTAGCATAAGAGATGATCGAAACAGTGGAACCAGTGTCCACCAACAAGAAGATAGGCATACCTAGGATGTGAGTAGGAACCTCGAATGATGTCGGTGTTGAATCTACCTCATGCACCTCAGCTGTGAGTGCATGAACCCGAGCCTGCTGTAGGCGATGCAGTGGAGGAACCATGGGCTATTGTGGCAGCCTGAAACGAAGTGCTAAAGGTCTGAAGGAAGGATGAGCTGGTGTTGATCGAATGGGTGGTGCTGAAATAACCTGAGGCATCGGACGGTCGATCCTCTGAGGCGGCGAGAAACCACTATCTCGCATCCTAAAAAAGCAAGATATCTCAGCGTGGCTGGGATTCTTACAATAGCTGCACCACACATCAGGATGCCTCACATGGGCAGGAGATGCAGAGAATCCCTGCGGTGAATCGATACGAGGCGTCTTACCAAGGAAAGGCCTACTTGGAAAATCAGGTCGCGGCCTGGGAACCATAGGTGCACGTGTGCGGGACAACCTCTCTCCATCCTGCTCTGCTTGCAAAGACATGCTCACCAACTCTACATAAGAAGAAATGTTCACACAGCACATCTTCGATCGAATCTCGGGCTGCAAACCCTCAGAAAAATGTCGCATCCTCAACGACTGATCACCCAGAATCAAAGGAGCATACCTGCCCAGCCCCGTAAATCAGTTCTCGTACTCATTCACCGACATGCCTCCCTGGCGAAGGCGAAGGAACTCACTCTCTTTCTCGTGTCGATAAGTGACCAAAAAATACTTCTCATGGAAGCGTGCCTCAAATGCTGCCCACGTCCACTCAAATCCCTCCGCAACTGTGCGGAGAATACTGTCCCACTATAAGCTAGCCTCCTTCTCAAACATGAAGGTGGCAAGCTCAACCTGCTCCACCTCAGAACAGTACAATGGTCTAAGCATCTTAGAGATGCGGTCGATCCAATACTCGGCCTCCTCGGGTCAGTGAGTACTCAAAAATGTAGGAGGCTTCAAGCGCTGAAATCGCTCGAAAGTGTCGCTCGCACTAGAATTCCCAACAAGGTGTAGAGGCGAGGTAGGTGGAGTCGAGCTATCAACCTAACATTGATTGTAGCTTTCCGGTCTCTGCCGAAGGGGATCTTGAATTGCAAGGGCTCCAGCATAGGGTCTCGAATGTGAGCATAGAAGGCATGAATAGTGTTCACATTTGCACGTGATTCGCCTTCAAATAGAGGACCCCACCCGGCTGCTTCCAGACGCTCGAACAACAAGTACTCACCAAAGAGTCGCCCATCAACATGTGCTTCAAAAAGAACCATACGGTCCTCATAGACGCCACGAGCCAACTTGGCCAACAACAATCTTCCAAATGGAGCATGGGGATCTAAATCCCACTTCGTCTGCACTTCTCTCCCAACGCTTAAACTCGTTGTAGCTCCTCTAAGCCTTCTCGAATGAGCTGGGCAGCTAGGCCCAGCCTCATTCACAGGGGCACGCTTCTTTTCCATCAAAGAAAGGATGGAGAAAATGGAAAATAGAGCCGTAACAAGCTCCAAGAAAGCCATGAAAAGTAAAGAAAATGAATGAAAGGGCTGAGATCTCTGTGTCTCCATGAATTTGGGGTTCATATGGGAGTGTAAAGGCTCAAGGAAAAGAAGTATTAAAGAAAGAAAATAGTAAAATGAGATGGGTAGGGGGTTGGCACGAGTTTGAGGCTTAAATGAGGGATTTAGAGGCTCAAATCAAAGGGAATGGAAGGATTAGGTGATGGGTATGGCTGAGCACGGTGAAGGGATGAAAGATTTAATGAAAAATGAAAGGAGTGATTGGAAGGAAGATTTGAAAGAGAATGGGGAGGTTTTGAAGAAAAGGGAAAGCATGGGAGGGTGGTTTGTGAAGGAAGTACTCATTTGGGAATGAAATAGACGTTGAACCATGGAGCATTGGGTCCCACTAGGCCCCACATGCGATCAGCCCAAAGGCCCGGTCCAGAACAGCCCACCGGTCGGTGAGGGCCTCGCCGACCACTGACCAAACCGGCAAGGCCTCACCCTTTGGGCGAGGACCTCCCCACTCCCTAGGTCCAAAAAAGTCAGGGTCCCACCTCAGGACCCCTTAGAAGTGGTTTGTTTGGCCCCCTCTTCCGATTTGAGCCATTTCGGGTCATTTCAGAACTAATCTTCTCTCTATTCGTATTTACCGATTTCTAATGGCTGGAATGAAATGAAAAGCAGTTTATGTCACGCCCCAAATAGGGAAATCGGATTCACAGGAATTTCGATTGCCGAATCCGGTGCCGACAGCCTCCATAGTACCCCATTCTCTGCTCCTAGCGTTCACACGCCAGATTTCGATCCTGGGATCCTACAAGGAGGATTTTTTATTTTTTTTTTGTACATTTAAATCGTAATAAGCATAACCACAAGATTACCCAAATCACAAAAGCAACATCATCATCACATATCCACTAATATAATCATTTGAGTACAATGCTGAAGGGAAAATACATAAATAGAAAATCAAGCTCCGGAAGACCACTTCACGCTCCAAGTTCAACACTGCTGCGACCTAACATCACCTGCACGCATCTATCGTGCATAAGCTTATAGAAAGCTTAGGGGGTGGTGTAAGTGTGTGCATAAGGTAAGTGTCAAGTATTCAATATAATGTCATAATCATACAATGTCTGAATAAGCAGAAACACTGACAAGATCAAGAATAATCAGAGTAAGCAGAAATATTGATAAGATATAAATCATACGATAACAGAGTAAGCGGAAGTATGGGCAAGTCTAAGAGTCAATCAATATCAGAATACGCAATATAGAACAGCTATGCGATAAGGAGTCATAAAGAGCCAAATATCAGATGCCGAGGATGCAATGTAATCTACAAATCCTGCTAAATCTGTCTAGGCCATGTAAGTACAGAAATAGCAACCCAAGATGCCATATGCCTGCGGATGTAATACAATATGCGATGCGAATGAAATAACCATGTTGGAGTGTGAAGTCGGGATGATAGTACGTAGTATCGCTGGCTATGGGGTCCACCACACTGGACTTCTATCCAAACCAGTCCCATACCTAAATTTGGATAGTCAGATTCGACGTGGTAAACTCCTGATCTCAGGTTAGTCGCGCGCCCAACCGAAATCCTTGCCATAACGAAGGTACACAACAATTAGTTGCGCACCACTAACCCAAGTGGATAGTAAATGAATGAATGAATGAATGAGCATGCAACTCCTACTCAATAAGTCCACATATCAGTACGGTTCCTCTCTAGAAAATCACCGAGGTCTATTACACTCCAAACCAGATTGCCACCCCATCGCGTGCAACAAGGCGAGTGGAAGAAACCTCACTATCCGCCTGCCAATATCGGGCCCGGCTCGTCGATAGCGGACCCATTCCTCGAGCTAGTCAAACTCAGCCTAGCTTTGCCCCCTCCTCTCGGGCAGGTAAGGCCGCACCCCCTTCCAACCGACCACGATACAATAGAGAGCGCAGCCATCTAGTAATTAGCACTCGGCGCTCATCTACCCACTCGGTTTAGACGTTGGAGCAACCTCTGGAACCAAAAGGGTTTAGGGACTTTCACCTAGGGATATCTATACACCTCATATATAACAGATTTTTGGTGTCCCATCTGGCCATCCACGATATGCCTGTGGAGGCTATGACCCTGATGTCGCTAGGGCATACAGTAATCACAGCACACAATGCAAGATGCATGAGTCATACAATCCATTCATGCATCAATCCTGCGCATACCATGCGCTCATGTGAGATAACCTCCCCCTATCAGGGAGTCTCATAACAACCTGCCCAATGACATATGCAATGGTCAACCACATCTCATAACAAACATGCAGATGATGCGTATGGGTATGTATCATAATGTTATGCGATCACCTACTCATAATCGGTATCAATAACCGGCATCGACAATCAACCTCGACAATGTGGACATTTAACCAACATTGCCTCCAAGGAATGGCCCATATAGAGCCTAACATACAGTGGACTCATGATCTCACACAGGGGCCAAATATACAACACCATGGGCCTCACTCAAGAGCTTAATACACATCACGATGGGCCTCATCCATGGGCCATATATATACATCAAGTCGGGTCTCATCATATGGGCCAGAAATATATCACAATGGGCCACATCCCATAGGCCTCGAATACATCACAATGGGCCTCGGCAATTAGAATCGGCCTATACCATCGGCCTTGACAATCAGAATTGATAAATTGGTCAAGTCAATCGAAAATCGATAATCGGTCATGGTAATCGGAATAGGCAATTGGCTATGATAATCAAAAATGGCAAATCAGTCATGACAATCAGAATCGATCAATAATCGGAATCGACAAATCGGTCGTGTTGACCAAAAATTGACAATTGATCATGACAATCGGCCTCGATCGCAAATCGACAGACGGCCACCACAATTGGAATCGACAAATCGGTCACATCAATCAAAAATCGACAATCGGCCTCGATCGTAAATCGACATTCAGAATCGACAGACGGCCACAACAATTGAAATCGGTCAATAATCGAAATCGACAAATCGGTCACGTCAATCAGAATCGGTCAATCGGTCACGACAATTAGCACCGATAATCAGCATCGGCACCGACAATCAGAGTCGATAATCGACGTCGGCCTCTACAATTGGCACCGATAATCAGCATCAGTAATCGGTACTGTTAATCAGGGTCGATAATTGGCGTCAGCCGAGGTTATGAAGTCATTTGTTTACAGCGAATGGGGCCCACTTATTTGGGTTAACCCATGAAAAGAATGGCCTACAAGGCCTAAGGGAATGTCACAATGAGGACATCTAACCATCATTGCTCGTCAATGTGGACGTCAAACCAACATTGCTTCCTACGAGTGGCCTACATCGGCTAGACATATAGTGGGCCCATGGCCTCGCGTACAATCATGATGGGCCTCATTTACGTCACATAGGCCTCGTCACACGAGCCAACATACATCACATCGGGCCTCGAATACACACAAAAGGTGGGCCTCGCACCAGGGCCTTGAATATATCTCAATGGGCCTCTTTTGTCAAGCGGGCCACATCACATGGCTACACTATATGAACCACACCAATGGGCTTCACGTACAACAAATAAGTCGCACCGATAAATGGCCTCATATATATCAAATCGGGCCCACCCTTATGTATATTTGAGATCCGACCTATTCACAAGTTAATATTGAGATAAACGAAGTATAAACAATATTGGGGACTATGGTGGCCCATAGAAGTCTTTGAACGATGGATGTCACTATACCCCGTTATTAATGCAAATGGTGGGGTCCACTTAAACTTTACGTCTGACCCATTCTTTTGTTCACTCCATAAAATAATATTTCAAATGGTCGAACAGTTTGTACATAACACATGCATCATGGTGGGTCTCATAGCTAGACGGTGTGGATGGAACAGGTGGGACCCACTAAGCTTGCTGCAGTACACAACACCTGGTGGTGGGGCCCACTCTCCTGCATATATATATATATACACACACACACTATAACTGCAACAACAGCTACCTTCATATACATAAAATATACACGAGAAGTAGCTGCTGTGGAGGTATGTTCCACGTAGGGCCCACCATACATTTAGAAATATATTAATATTATAATTAAGCAACGTGCAACTCTTCTGCCTTTCTAAAGAAACAGAGGTGGGTCCCACGTAAGGCCCACCCTTATGAATGTATATATAATATTATATTATATTATAATATATAACGTATGATATTATATATTGAAATAATATACTATAATATATTAACATAATATTAGTAAAGTACAACGTCCAGGTCGTCCATCCGGATGCTGGGCAAAACACATACATCCTGGGGCCCACCGTCCCATCCCTGATGGATGGACGGCTAGTTGAGAAACACATACATCAGGTGGGCCCCACCTTCACACGTGTCACACGTGTGGGGTGGGCCCATGCAAATGGATGAATGGTGTGGTGCACACGAGCTCGCCAAATGAATGGATGGACGGCGTGGTGCAAAACATACAGTAGAGGACCCCACGTCCAGTGCACTGCACACGTGAAGGCACCTCAGGTGGGTCCCACGTGCAGACCACCCTCACTAGGAAGTCGTGCCGAGACCTCAGCGTTGCAGCGAGGTATCTTTCACTCAACTCGCTAGTTGAACCAGGACATGGGCCCCATGTTGAAATGAGATATCTTTCACTAGTTTACCACTTGAGTTATGGTTCTGGGCGTGGAAGACGGGCCCCACACAGACGTGGGTCCCACCGCCCAGGGTGGTTGGACGGGTTGGATAGAACACGTACAGCATGGTGTGGCCCCACACGTGGGGTAGAGGGCCTGATGGGTCCGTGGACCCCACTGTCAGCACACACATCACTACGGTGCACTCCCTACTTCAGTACACACTCCACCGTTAGCTGCACCCAGCACCACACCACTGTCAGTTCACACTTCACTGTCAGCCACCCCCAATCGCCAGTAAATGTCCCCAGCATCCCTAGACGGACGGTGAGGATGTACACCACTTCAAGGTGGGTCCCACATGGATGGCGTTGGATACATTACACATACCTCATACAATCCCACGAAACTGGATGACGTTGCACAGCAGCTGCTGTTGCTGCTCGTCTAACAGATGGACGATCGGATGCAACACATACCATGTGGGCCATGTGGACGGAAAGGATATAGAATACATTCATCAAGGTGGGGTCCACGCACGTGGCCCAGCACGAACAAATGGGCGGACAGTTGGATGGAATACATCCATCAATGGTGGCCCCTACAGACAACGTCCAGATGGACACGTATACTGTAACACCCCGAATTTTGGCCAATCTGGGATTTGATGTCCTTAGGCAATGGGTCAACTAAAACACCTGAAAAATCGCTCAGAACCCAATTTCATAGCCAAAGAAACCACTTAGGATTAATTCCTATGGAAATTTAGCGTAAGTTAGCTAGCGCAACGCTGGAGTAGCTGGGAAACAGTCCCTGATCACTTTAAATACGTTCTACAAGACCCAAATCGAGTAGAACGTATGACTCCATAATACTCTATAACCTCGGATCAAACTCTAAGCGGGTTTGTTCTCTGGACCACTTTGAATTCTTGTATTGGATTTAGACCGCGCGTCGAAAGTCCATTACTTCCTATCTTAGACCGTTAGAACCGCCCAGCTGGACTTGACAATCATTTCGAAAATCAAGTCAAACCGATAATCACAGACTATTTCATTGAGCCCGGACTGAAGAGACCGCGAATAGGGACAGAATTGGAATTTCAAATTCAAATCTGGCACACGACTTGACACGTCAGTATTAAGCGTTCTGACCATCAGAATTCATCCAGATTACACCCTCGGATCAGGAAAAATTTCTATTTATTATTATGAGACTTCCAGCCCTGATCTACGTGCGGTGACCGCTGAACTGAAACTGGTCCGCCACGTGCGATCTGCGAACCCTACCGGACTGAAAACTTAATGCGCGCTAGATCTGGTACGCATGAGCTTAAGTCCGATCGCATTCGACTAGGGGACCACCAGAAATCATCTTTTGGACCGAAACAGCCCCGCTTTGGTTAAGCATCAAGTGAACTTTGTTCCCGAGCCTATTCCGGGCATTTTTAAGCTTATAAAAAGGGTTGAAACCCTCTCATATCTCTCCCATCCGAATTTGGGAAAAGCCATAGATTGAGTGAGAGAAAAGGTGAGAGATTGTGAGAGTGGTGGGAGAGAATTTCCTGCTGCTGGTGCTACCTGCTACACGTGTTTAAGCCACGCGATCCAAGCACTTTCCCGGCGATTCCTCCACGTTTTCAGGTAAGAAAGAGCCCTAGAAGTTGCTGATTTGATATTCGTTCCGTTCCATAGCATGTAAACTGATATAACTCGTAAATTAGGTTCTCTATTCGCCGTAGACGAAGCGTATATGCTCCGTTCGAACTCTCACCCCTAAAAGGGAAAAGGTGCGGATTTTAGACGCTTTGATTGACTGTTTCCAAAGCTTTCAATGTCGTTTAATAGTAGATTCTTGACGACAACGCCGTTTGACATGTACAACATGCTGTCCGTTTCCTGTTTCGTAAACTAACGAAGAATATGAGATTTAGGGCATTTTAGTCATTTGTAGGAAGTACTGTTTTCATGCATATTTTGCTGATGTGATTGACATGGTTTATTGTCGCATTAGAATGTTAGGAATGCGTGCAGAATTAGTTTGGCGAAGAGATTCGCCTAAATGCGCATTTCGGGTCGACATACTATATGTAGACTTAAGTGTGTAGTGTAAGTGTTTGTATAAATGCTCGTATTAGTATGTATTGAATTAAATGGTGTTATGAATTAATTTGAGATTGATTTCTCAATTAAATTGCTAATGTAAATGGTTTCCTACAAGTTGGCCATATGTACGATTTCATTATTGGTATGAAATGCATATGCTTAATGTTTCACTTAAGTGGTATGTTATAACATGTGCTTGATGATTTCCTTATGATCTAGTTGAGATCGAATTCTCAATTAATATGCTGATGGAGATGATGTCCTATATGTTGGTGCTATGTATAATTTCATTATATGTGTGAAAGACATGTGTACGATGATTTGCTTAAGTTGTATGTAATAACATGTGTTAACATGCTCTCATGGTTGTATTTCATTTCCATTACCCTTACACAACTTCTGATGTGATTCTATGATTGTTTGGGACTATGCCTAGTCCAGGCAGTCGGTAACCGAGCGAATTCGTGGTTAGCTTATCTTCGCCACGAACGACGCGTCGATGAATGCGAGTCGTGTTTGGAGTTGACGGCAGTGGTTAGGCCACGCAAAGTGTTTTACGCACTTCATATCGTTCGACTTGAGATGCGATCGCGCTAGTCGAGCCCGTCAAGTAACCCGACTGGCCGATGTATGTTCACCTTGTATGAGTCATAACTGCTTGAACCTAGGGTACTGAACTTACCATTGTAAACCCTGTTAACCATGGTACCTTGATCCATAAAGACTCATGAGCCGGGCATGGTGGTATGGGACACCGTGGTCGAGCTGTCGGCCTACGCTGGGGCCATAAACCTCCCCGTAGTGACCAGTGAGCACCTAGTCTCGTGAGCAGATTATGGTGGTATGGGACACTATATTCTAGCTGTCGGCCTACACTGATCAGGCGACGAGTCCTTTGTAGTGACCGCGAGCGTATTCTGAGTCTACGGGAGGCGACGACCCTTCAGTAGCAGTAGAGTACAGTAGGCCTGTATTGATAAGGTGATGGGGGAGCGGAGCAACGAGTGCGTGCAACAGCCCTGGCAGCCCTTGCAGCGACCTACGAAATATACATCGTATGAGATTACTAGGAGTGACGACCCTAGACAGGATCTGTGTTGGGATTGATATAAGGGAAGTACCTTAGTTTCCCAATCCTGCTGTTTGAATGGACTAATAATAACCCGAAAATCATATCACCATAGCATTGCATGTGCCTGGAAGATGTGGAGCACTCTAGGGAGTGTGGCATGCCGCGGTCGTAAGATGTTGCCGTATGAGGGAGATCGTCGGTGAGGGCATACATCACGTCATGTCATAATTGTATTAACAACAGTATTAGGAATGTTTGATTTATTGCTTTACTATTATCGCATGATTGATTTGAAAACATGTTAATCCTTGCTCTATTATTCCACTGAGTTAGCTACTCACTCCCACGTTACGGGACGGTGTTCCTGGACACCCACCAGACCCTTTTGTGATTGCAAATGATGGCGCGGCCTGCGAGGCGGAGTTGGACTTGATGATGATGAGGATGATCCCTCCTTTATGCGTGTTCTGATTGACGGGATTACAGGGAGGTTGATTAGATACTTTGACACTTGTCATTTTATATTTTTAGCACACTCATGTATATTCGTTTTGTCTACTTTTGGAGTATACATGTATGTATATAACCTGGTAACATATCCACACTCTGGAGGCATACAACAGTTTATATATGTTATACATACTATCACAGTCTTCCGCTTGTTAATTTAACCGTCTCTGGAGTATGATTGCTGTTCTAGCTTAATCTCACTCATGTTTAATGCGTTATCACAGACAACATTCAATCATACATATCTATGTTGCATAAATAACATTTTGGAACTCGGGAGTTGGGTTTTTGCTCGACCTCCCGATTTTCGGGATGTTACATATACATTCATTTGGGATCCCACCCATCTAGTGGTGTGGACGGGTGGTTATACATACGTACACCAGTGGGTCCCACGTGGGGCCCACCATAACATTAATTTACCACTCAATCTTTTAATAAGGTCACACAGATCTGGGTGAGGAGGAAAAATAATTTTCATAATGATTCAAAAAAACTTTTGTGATAACCCCAAAAGGGTTTCAATGGAATACGTGCAATCAACACTGCCTCCTACCATGTGGGCCACCTGAGATGTGTTACAGCTAATTTTTGGGGAAACCCAGTTCCAAAAAGGGAACCTGTCAAATGCATGGTGTAGATGTGCAACATGCTTCACGGTGGGGCCTGTGGTGGGGCCCAACGTTCCATCTTTAAACCAGCAACGAGGACGCTGCTTAGTGCAGCGTCCAGAGCACGCTGACAATATGATGTCAATAGGTGCTTTTGTTTATTTTTATTATTATTTTTTTTATCTACGAATTCTTATATGTGGGGCCCGCATTAGACAAATCCACACCGACTGTCGGTCTCCTCGGCTCGTAATAGAACTACCGAGTCTAATATGCAATATTTTTTTTTGGCTTATAGGAACATCACAGTGGGCCTTAACCGAATAAATTACTTAAAACCACTGTTTCCTACATTATGGCCCGCCAGAGGTTTAGATCGGCTTCACATTTTGGATCAAGAGAGTTGACGGTGTGGATTAAATCCATACATCAAGATAAGGCCTATATAAGTGTCCCACACAAAAACCACTTCAAAGCAATTACATAATATGTTTTTTTTTTTAACACACCCAATTCTTTCCATGCACAATGCATTACACGTCCAGCATCCCTGGACGCTGGACAGACGGCGTGGGCCTGCATTACATTGAGGTGGGTCCCACTTGTGGGAACCATGGCTAGTGGGTCCCACTTGACGTGACCCACTTGATCAATTAATATTTGTGTTTTCCCATCACCATTAAGTAGGGCCCACATGGCTTGGACGGCCTTGGAGTTCATTTGATGGACGGTTTAGACATCACATACATCAAGGTGGGGTATATCCAAGTGGGCCACACGACCATCTCATCACACCAAAATAATGAAAGAGAGACAAAGAAGCACCCACCTTTGATCTCCCTTTCCTTCTTTCGCCAATGCATGATAGAGCTCCAAAGGTACAATTTCAATGGTTGAGATCAATTTTAGAGGGTGGGATTAGATGGTGGGAAGGTGGGCCACACTAGAACTCTCATGGGGAGCTTGGACGTGGGTGGCTTGGGAGGAAAAATGAGAGAGAGAATGAAAGAGAGAGAAATGAGAGATATGATGTGAAGAGAGAGAGAGAGAGGGATGGGTAAGAGAGTGATGGAGTGATGGGGAAAGAGATGGGTGAGGTGATGGAAAAGTTAACTTTTGGGGATGGGTAGTTGCACTTGGTGATGGGTGTACTTTTGACAAATGATGTGATTGATGTGATGGATTTTCTTAGGATTTGCAATGTGCGGTGTTTTCCTCGAACTGAACGCGGGCTCACATCTCCTGGCCCGGGTATCGCCTTGGCCCGCGAGATGCGGCATCGGAACCGCGGCGACGATGCGGTCGCTAGGGTACAAGTCTCGGGTTGAGTCGACTCGGCTTAACGGCGTGTGAATCAGGGTCGTGCGCAAATGCCGGTTAAGGGTCGAGGTTGCTGAGATTCGACCGGGAAGACCGCGGAAGTCTACCGAACGATACGGTCTAGGATACGGGTCTTACAGTTTATACCCATCAATTGATGGTCTAAACTTAATTTGGGATCATCGTGTGTGATTAGGAGTGTGCACAGACTCGATCTCGGTGATCCTTTTCAGTAAACTTCTGCCAGACGACACATATGGGGTCCTAGACTTGTTTCTAGAGTGTCCTCGCACCCTCCTACTCTATAGTGGCATCATCGTGCATTGTGTGACCCTAACCTAAGTCCAGTTTAATCCAGATCATGCTCTGATACCAACTTGTAACGCCCTGAAATTCGAGGGTCGAGCATAACTCAGCTCCCGAGTTCCAAAAAAATACTTATGCAACATAAATAATGATGGATGTATGTTGTCCGTATTAGTGCAAAAACATGAAGTAGATTAAGCCAAATCAGTAGACATAATTCAGGGATAGTGAGAAAATGCAAGCGAAAGACTTAAGTACATATATAATAAAAAAAATAATCCCCAAAAGATGTGCTCTTCCCAGGGTAATAAATACAACTATGTAGCCAAAATACATGTATCAAACTGTGTAAAATCAATAAAAACATATCCCAGAAGTCCCGCTGGTCAGGACAAGGCTCACATGAACCCTCCTGAGAACGATATGAACGAGAAAGCCTCCTCGTCCTCATCGAAATCTGGCTCTACCTCGCAGGCATCACCGTCACCTGCAGCTAAGTCAGAGTCTAGTTGGTGTTTAAGTACCATCCCAGAACGTGGGAGTGAGTGATCAACTTAGTGGAGCTATATAACAAAGGTTAACATGTTATCAATTCAGTCAAGCAGTAATGATAAAGCAGTACAATCAAAAATGTTCTAGATACTCTTATTAATGCAAGAATGATATGAGGTAATGATGCATGCCCTCACCACAATTTCCCTCTGCGATCTTCATCTTACGATCGCGCATGTCAATCACTTCCTCAGTGCTCTTACACCAACACCGAAGCACATGCAGTGCGATGATATGAGTACGATTACCAAGTTCTTATTAGTCCTTTTCAAACAACAGGATTGGAAAGCTAAGACACCTCCCTTATATCAATTCCCAAGCATTGATCCATTCTAGGGTCATCAGTCCTAGGAAATCTCATACAATGTAGATGTAAAGGGCTTGTCACCAATCAATACAGGTCTAGTTATATCCCAAATACTGTAACAAGACTCGTCGCCCTTATGCAGTGTCAGGATATACTCGAGGTCACTACAGAGAGCTCGTGTAACACCCTGAAAATCGAGGGTCTTGTAGAAACCCAACTCTCGAGTTCCAAAACGTCACGTATGCAACAAATATGATTATGATTTAGATGTTGTCTGAGTTAGTGCATTAATATGAGTGAGATTATACCAAAACTGTAATTCATACTCCACATCCAGTGATAAAACGCAAGCGAAAGACTAGAAGATATATATATCACTATCTATAAAACAAAACAATCTCGATCTGTATCCAAAGTATGAATGTATCTCTAAGTCACATATACATATACCAAACCAAAAATTAAATGTCATGCGATAGTCCAACTAGCAAAATCCCGCTGATCCAGGCCACCTATGCGAAGCTGTCAGAAAACTGAATGTACGAGAACTCGTCCTGGTCCTCGTAGTAGTCCGACTCCACACCCTGAATCGCCTCACTATCTGCATCTAAGACAAATTCTAGTAGATGTTGCAAATACTATCCCGTAACGTGGGAGTGAGTGATCAACTCAGTGGAATCATAGAGTAAAGATTAGCATGTTATCAAATCAATCACGCGATAATAGTAAAGCAAACAATCAGACATTCCTAGATACTGTTATTAATGCGAGCATGAGATGCAGTAATGATGCGTGCCCTCACCGACATACTCCCTCATGTGACACCATCTTACGTCTGCGGCATGCTTTCTTCCCTCAGTACTCCACATCTTTCAGGCACATGCAGTGCGATATGAATATGATTACTGAGTTTTTATTAGTCCTTTCATACAGCAGTATTGGGAAACTAAGGTACTTCCCTTATATCATTCCCAACACAGATCCTGTCTAGGGTCGTCACTCCTAGTAGTCTCATACGATGATATATTTTTAGGTCACTACAAGGGCTGTCAGGGCTGTTGCATGCACTTGTTGCACCGCTCCCCCATCACCTTATAAATACAGGCCTAGTCTATACTCTTGTTACTACGGAAGGATCGTCGCCTCACGTAGACTCAGAATACACTCGAGGTCACTACAAAGGGCTCGTCACCAATCAGAGTAGGCCGACAGCTCGAATGTAGTGTCCCATACCACCACAATCGACTCACGAGTATGAGGTGCTCACTGGTCACTACAGGGAGGCTCGTCGCCACAGTTAGGCCGGCAGCTCGACCACGGTGTCCCATACCACCATGCCCGACTCATAAGTCTTAGTGGATCAAGGTACCACGGTTATCAGGGTTATCACTGGTAAGTTCAGTACCCTAGGTTCAAGCAGTTATGACCAATACAAAGTGAACACACAGCGATCAGTCGGGTTGCTTGACGAGCTCGACTAGTACGAGCGCACCTTAAGCTGAACGACATGAAGTGCATAAACACCTCGTGTGGCCTAACCACTGTCGTCAACCCAAGCACGACTCGGGTTCGTCGACGCATCCTTCCTGGTAAATAGAATCCAACCATGATTTCGAATCTGTTACCGACTGCCTGGACTAGAGTATAGCCCCAAACACTTGTAATCTAAATCAATAATCATGTAGGAGGGACAGAATTAAATTACGCAAAATTCTAGCATGATATTAGCATGTTATAACACACATCACAAGCAGTTAAACATACACGAGTATTTCATTCATAAGGTAATCAACTCAAATACAATAAGCATGGAGGAAATCATGTGCATCATCAAACTAGTTGAGAATCCAATCTCAACGCTAAACTACAACAACATTTACTCAACACTTATACAAAACTTTATACAAACACTTAATCTACACACATTAGCCTACATAGCGTATGTCAGCCAATAATGTGCATTAGGCAAATCTCTTCACCGAACAGATCATACACGCATAACTAGCATAGGTACACGACAAATACACATGGCAATCATATTAGCAAAATACGTACCTATACAGTATTTCATACAAATACCTAAAATACCCTAAATCTCATATTCTTCGTATGTATTCGAAATAAAAAACAGACAGCATGTTCTACATGTCAAACAGCATCCTTTTCACTAATGTACTATTAAACGGCATTGAAAACTTTGAAAATAGATAACCTAAGCATCTAAAATTTGCACCTTAGGCCCTAGGAGCATAATGAATCGAATAGGAACTCTACGCCTTCGCCAACGACGATATGTTCACCTATTACACAAGGTAAGTCAGCTACTTCGCTACTTGCATCGATAGAATTCCTAAAACAGGTTAAGGTTAGGGTTTTCTTACCTAGAATGAAGTCAGAATCACCGGAAACACAATTCCGAAAGGCTGGTGCAATGTCTAGATGGATTATGAAAACTCCGACGGAGTTTCACCTAATTCACCCACACTTTCTCTATCTTTTCTCTCTCTCAACTCTCTAGGGTTTGGGAAATTCGTATGGGTAAGAAAGCAAAGGGTTTAAGGCCCTTTTTTAAGCCCAAACATAATGAAATAGACTCCAAGTCAAGGTATACTTAGGTTACAACCAAATCGGGATCTTTCTGATCCAACGGAGCATTTCTGGAGGTCCTGTTATCAAATGCGGTTAGACTTAAGCTTATTAGCATCGGATCTTTAATCAGTTAAGTTTTCAGTCCGATCAAATTTTCAGATCATCCGTGGCAGACCAGTTTCAATTCAACGGTTACGGAACCTAAATTAGGACTACAAGTTTCATGACATGAAAGGGCCAATTTTCCTGATCCGAGGGTGAAATTTGGTTGAATTCTAACGGTTAGAACGCTTGAAAATAACACGCAAACGTCACGTGCCAGTTTTCATAAAAATGAAATTAATTTTTTAAATCTTTTCCTTTTCTCACTCTCTTTACTCCAAACTCAGTAAAATAGTGTCAGGACATTAGTTGGGCTTGATTTTTGAAATGATTGTCAACTCCAACTAAGCGGTCATAATGGTCTGAGATTGTAGATATTGGACTTTCGACGCGCGGTCTACATCCAATACAAAGTAACCAAACATGCCCTAGAACAACTGGGTTTAGAATTAGATTCTAGATTTCAGGGTATTATAGCGCCATTGATTCCACAAGTTTTAGGTCTTGCAGAACGTATTTAAAGTGAATAGTACTAATTTCACAGCCAATCTAACGTAGCGCTAGGTAACTTAGGTTCATTTTCTAAGAGAATTAGTCCTAAGTGATTTCTGATCAAGGTGGTACTCGGGTCTTGGTATGGGATTTTTCGAATCGTTACAGCTCGTCACCAATCAATGTAGGATGACAGTACAAATATAGTGTCCCATATCACCATAATTGGCTCATGAGAGTAGGGTGCTCACTGGTCACTACGGAGAGGCTCGTCACCCCAGCGTAGGCCGAAAGCTCGACCACGGTGTCCCATACCACCATGTCTGGCTCATGAGTCTTAGGGGATCACGGTACTAAGGTTAACGGGAGTTTCACTAGTGATTTTGGTGTCTTAGCTTCAAACAGTAGCGACCAAACATGGTGAACAAACAACGGTCAATCGGGTTAGTTGATAAGCCCAACTTGGCCAAGAGCACGTTGAGTTGAACGACATGAAATGCATAAGCACTTCGTGTGGCCTAACCATTGTCGAACATCCCAAGCATAACTCGGATTCGTTAAACTCATCCTACGTGGTGAAAATGACCTCAACCACCATTTGAAGAATGGTTACCGATTACCTGGACTGTAGTATAGCCCCAATCACGTACAAGCTCAATAACAGGCATTTGATTCATATCTTACAATCATATGAACATTTATGAAATATAACTTGAATATAAATACAGTACATGGAGGAAATCATGCACATAGATAACATGAAAAATTCAAGCAAATCGATTCATGGAGGAAATCATACACACAGGTAAGGTGATTGAGATTCATATCTTAACAACCTTGAAATTCACACTTTACCAACTACTAACTCATTCAAGTATTTATACAAATACTTAGACTACACTATTCAACATACATTACGTATGTTGACTCCATTACTTATTAGGGCAAGTCCTTTTGCCAAGGAGTCGCCATATACATATCAAGCATACATCTACGATAAATAATCATGGCAACCATAACAGAAAATTCCATACGTATACGGTTTTTCTAACATATAAATGAAATACGCTGTTTATAACATAGCTTATACATATACGTAAATCAAAACAGATAGCGCATTTGGCATGTGTAATAGCATTCACGTCATGAATAAATCATTATCTAACATTGAAAGCCTTGAAAACCATAACCTAAACGTATATAGTTTGCACCTTAACCAGAAAATGTGTAATAGATGTGATTCAGACGATAAGTCTTCATCAACGACGAATACACTACCTAAGGCAAGAAACAGGTTAGCTATAACTTCACTACAGCTATTCTAAGCTTCAAAATAGGTTAGGGTTTGATTAACTTACCCAAGAACAGAATCAGAATCGCAGAAAGAATGATTTAGATACGCAGGAGTGATACGTAGAAGAACTGGGAAGAATCCCACGGATAAACAATAGGTTCCCTCTTACTTTCACTCTCCTTTCTCTCTCTTAAATACCTAGGGTTTAGGAAATTCGTATGGAATTTGGGAATGAGGGTTTAAAGTCTTTTTATAAGCCTAAAGTCGATGAAAACAGCCTTAGGGCCAAGGTATACTTAGGTTATAACCAAATCGGGCTCTTTCTGATCCAACGGAGCACTTCTGGAGGTCCTCTTATCAAATGCGGTCGGACTTAAGCTCACTAACATTGTATCTTAAGTAAGTTAAGTTTTCAGTCCGATCGGGTTTCAAGATCGTCCGTGGCAGACCAGTTTCAATTCAACGGTCACCACAATTTGATCAGGGCCACAAGTACTTTGACTTGTATGGGCCACCTATCCTGATCCGAGGGTGAATTTGGGTCAAAAAATAATGGTCAGAACGCTTAGAAATAACGCGCAAGTGAAACGATCTAGATTACTTAAAATTATATTTAATTTTCTAAAAATCTTTATTTTCTCACTCTCTTCACTCTGGACTTAAGGAAATGGTCTCAGGATATCGTTTGGGCTTGATTTTTGAGGTGATATTCAAGTCCAACTAGGCGTTCATAATAGTCTAAGTTTAAAGATATCAGACTTTCGACGTGCGGTTTAGATCCAATACGAAGTTACAAAGTATTTCCGGGAGCAGCTGGGTTTAGAGTTGGATCCTAGATTTTAGGGCAATATAGCGTTAACGATTCTATAGGTTTTAGGTCTTACAGATTGTATTAAAATTTATTAGTGCTGATTTCACGTGTAATCTAGTTTAGCGCTAGCTAATACACATTAAATTTCTAAAGGATTTAGTTCTAAATGATTCCTACTGGAGGTGGTACTCGGGTCTAAGTATGAATTTTTCTAAGACGTTACAAGAGCTGAGTTATGCTCGACCCACGAATTTTAGGGTGTTACACAGCAGCTACAGTACCTTTAGCCTTCAAGGTCACACTGCCCACATCCAAGCTACACCAGTCTTCTTATTGGTGGGCACTGGGTCCACTATTTTGATGATATCATGTTCTACTGTCAAGCGCTTAGGGCTGATTACGACCCCTATGGTTGGGGTAAGAGTTATCGTAGTAGCAGGAGCTTTTACAGATGTCACTAAGTTATGTGAGGGTTGCTTAATAGATTTAGGGAGCAAGACGATACACATTGACCTGATTGTCACCACAATATACCACTTCGACATCATCCTCACATGGATTGGCTTACAGAAATGGAGGTCAAGATCACACTGCCCACATCCAAGCTACACCAGTCTTCTTATTGGTGGGCACTGGGTCCACTATTTTGATGATATCATGTTCTACTGTCAAGCGCTTAGGGCTGATTACGACCCCTATGGTTGGGGTAAGAGTTATCGTAGTAGCAGGAGCTTTTACAGATGTCACTAAGTTATGTGAGGGTTGCTTAATAGATTTAGGGAGCAAGACGATACACATTGACCTGATTGTCACCACAATATACCACTTCGACATCATCCTCACATGGATTGGCTTACAGAAATGGAGGTCAAGATCACACTGCCCACATCCAAGCTACACCAGTCTTCTTATTGGTGGGCACTGGGTCCACTATTTTGATGATATCATGTTCTACTGTCAAGCGCTTAGGGCTGATTACGACCCCTATGGTTGGGGTAAGAGTTATCGTAGTAGCAGGAGCTTTTACAGATGTCACTAAGTTATGTGAGGGTTGCTTAATAGATTTAGGGAGCAAGACGATACACATTGACCTGATTGTCACCACAATATACCACTTCGACATCATCCTCACATGGATTGGCTTACAGAAATGGAGGTCAAGATTGACTGCGAGACCCGATTGGTGACTACACATGGGCCCGAAAACATAGCCTTCACTTTCCCCGTTCAGGTCAATTGCCCCTTCTGGGTTCTTTGTTATGCTGCCCTATTGAAGGATCATAGCGGTCTGATGCTTGGAAACACGCCCATGGTCTAGGACTTCTGGGAAGTGTTTAAGACAATACCTGGATTACCTCCCCGGTGAGATAATAACTTTACTATCAACCTTGTGCCTAGTTTAACACCTATTTCATTACCCACATATCGCATGCCTCCATGTGAAATGGAGGAACTGAGGAGATAGACTGATGACCTGTTGGATTTAGGTTTTATATGACCGAGTGTATCTCCGTGGGGAGCACCTGTGTTGTTTGTGAAGAAGAAGGATAGATCACTACGATTGTGTATTGATTCTCACAGGTTGAACCAAGTGACGGTGAAGAACAAGTATCCTTTGCCCAGGATAGATGATCTGCTCGATCAGTTGAAAGGAGCGCAGTATTTCTTGAAGATTGACTTATAGTCAGGGTATCACTAGTTACGCGTCAGGGATGAGGATGTGCAGAAGACAGCTTTCAGGACCAGTTTTGGGCACTGCGAGTTACTTGTGATGTCATTTGGACTCACAAATGCACCCGTCATATTCATGGACCTTATGAACTGGGTATTTCGTCCGTATCTGTACTAATTCGTCATCATATTCATAGATGACATTTTGATACACTCCAAGAGTCAGGAAAATCATGAGGAGCACATGCGAGCAGTCTTTGATACACTCAGAAAAAACCAGTTATTTACGTAGTACAAGAAGTATGACTTCTGGAAAGAAGAAGTCAAGTTCCTAGGACATGTGGTGTCCAAGGAAGGAATAGTTGTGGATGTGGCCAAGGTGATAGCAGTTCAAGACTAGGAGTAGCCCAGTTCGGTTACAGAGGTGAGGAGTTTTCTTAGACTCTATGGTTACTACCGTCGATTCACCAGGAATTTTTACAAGATAGTCAGACCGTTGTCTCAGCTAACTCGGAAGGATCTCAAGTTTTCCTGGAATGAGAAGGCAGAAGCAGCCTTTCAGGAATTGAAGGACAAACAGATGTCCACCCCTGTGCTAGTATTACTAAAGTAAGTGGTCAAGTATACGATATACACTGACGCATCTCATATGAGTTTGAGTTATGTTCTGATGCAGAAGGATAGGTTGATCGCCTATGCATCGTGACAGTTGAGGAAACATGAGGAAAACTATCCTACTCACGACTTAAAGTTAGCGGTCGTCATCTTTGCATTGAAGCTCTGAAGACATTACCTCTATGGAGAGGAGTTCGAGCTATTTTGCGACCACAAGAGCCTCAGGTACATATTCACGTAGAGGGACTTGAATATGAGGCAGCGATGTTGGATGGAAACCTTGAAGGACTTCAAGTTCGAGTTTTCCTACCATCCTGGTAAGGGCAACATTGTGGCAGACATGTTAAGCCGCTAGAAGACAATAGCATTTATGGCTTCGCTGATGATAGAGGAACGGAACACGGTAGAATTTGTGAGAGATTTTGATTAGAAGCTTACGGTAGAGGAGTCGTACGAGAGCATTGTGCACGTTTGTGTGCAGCCACTCATTGATGACAGGATTATCACGGCTTAAAGAGACGATGAACTATTGACAAGGATGAGAAAGCAGGCGAGCGATAGTGAAGACTCAGAATGGAGAGTTGGTACGGATGAGGGTTTGTGTTATCGTGGCCGCCTATGCGTCCCAAATCTTCATAACTTGAGAAAGGAAGTTCTTGAAGTTTCTCACAATTCGAGAATGGCGATGCATCCTGGTAGTACAAAGATGTATCGAGACATGAAGAGGTCACACTGGTGGGACAACATGAAGGCCAACATAGCAGATTATGTATCTCGTTGTCTCACGTGCCAGTAGGTTAAGGCAGAATATCGCCGACCTCATGGATTACTTCAGCCCATGCCCATAGTTGAATGGAAATGGGACTTCATTTTTATAGATTTCATCTCAGGGTTACCAAAGACAAGGAAGGGACATGACTCCGTTTGGGTGATCGTGGACTGATTGACGAAATTGCTCATTTTCTCCCTATTAGAGTCTCAAACTCAGGAGATGATTTGGTCAGGTTGTACATCAAGGAGATTATATATCATCATGGAGTTCCTATGGAATCGTGTTAGATAGAGACGCGATCTACATCTATTTTCTGAACTCGTATTCCGGAAGCAATGGGTGTGAAACTCAAGTTCAGTACTACGTTCCACCCACAGACTGACAGGCAGATGGAACGGATGAATCAGGTGTTGGATTAATTTCAAGGATATTTGGGATGACTGTCTTCCTTATGCTGAGTTTGCCTATAACAATAGCTTTCAGGTGAGTATTGGTGAGAAGAGTTTGATTAGCCCAGAGTTAGTGCAAGCGACCTCAGAGAAGATCGACATTATTAGGCGTCGACTTCTGGCAGCGCAGAGTAGGTAGAAGAGTTATCCCGATATGAGGCACGACCCTTAAAGTTTGAGGTTGGGGACCATGTATTCTTGAAGGTTTTTCCCATGAAGGGAGTCCTTTAGTTTGGCAAGAAGGGAAAACTCACGCCGAGATTCATTGGCCCATTCTAGATTCTAGATCGAGTGAGTGTGGTAGCGTACCGCCTTGCTTTACCCACACCAATTGCAGGCATGCATAACGTATTTCATGTTTCAATGTTGAAGAAATATGTTACTGACCCTTCCCATATTATCGAATGGGAGTAGGTACAGCTGAGTGAGGATGTTACTTATGTACTGCGACCGATGCATATCCTAGACAGGAAGGAGCAAGTACTACGTAGTAAAGTGATTCCACTTGTGAAGGTACTGTGGACGCATCACAGTGAGGAGGAGGTTACTTGAAAAACATAAGCCGAGGCCGCAAGAACTACACTTAGATTCTCGAGGAGTATGAAAAGGTACTAATTTTGAGGATAAAATTTTTCTTTAAGGAGAGTTGATTGTAACGTCTCGAAAAAATTCGTACAAAGACCCGAGTACCACCTTAGGCAGAAATCACTAAGGACCAAATCCTTTAGAAATTAGACAAAAATTAATCAAGTACTAAACTAAATTAATCAATAGATTAGCTTGAACCACTTTCTATACAAACTGCAAGACCCAAATCCAATAAGATCGCTAACATTACATTGCCTAAAAATGTACGATCAATGTCAAACCCAGTTACTCTCGAGAGCACATTGAAACTCCATATCAGACTTGGACTACGCGTCGAAATTCTGATTACTGCAAAACTATATGGTTATGACCGGCTCGTTAGGCTTGACAACCATCTTAGAAATCAAGTCCAAATAGTGTCCAGAAATGCACAACTTGAGCCCGAAGCGAAATGTGTGAGAAACGCAAATATCTTTAGGAAATGAAATGAAACTTAAGTGAATTGAGCCTTTCACTTGCAGGCCAATTTTAAGGTTTCAGACCGTTAGATTCTAACCCAATTACACCCTCGGATCAGGGAAAATTTCCAACAATATTAGTGTACTTGTGGCCCTGATCGAGTACCGGTGACCGTTGAACTGAAACAGGTCCTCCACGTTCGATCTACTGATCCGATTGGATCGAAATCTTAACTTGGCCTAGATCTAATGTCAAGAAACTTCCCCCAGACCATATGCAGGAAATGGGCCTTTAGATGAGCTCCGTTAGACCGAAACAGCCACTCTTTGGCTATAACGTAAGTATACCATGGCCCTGGGACCATTTACATCAGTTCTGGGCCTATATAAGTACCTAAACCTACCCCTCTCTCATTCCATACGAAATTTCAAACCCTAGGAGAGAGAAGAGAGAAAAAGAGAAGGAAAGAGTGAGGAGAAGAGAGAGAGATAGTGAGAGATCATTGCTGGGATTTGATCCCACCACTCCATGTGCCGAATCATCCTATCCATGTCGCTATACTGATGATTTTGATTCCGTTCTTGGGAAGAAATCCTAATCTTAATCTATTTTAGGGATCCAAATAGAGGAAATGGTGAAATAGCTAGCCTATTTCATGCTATAAGTAGTCGTTGTGCAGTAGACAAAGGCGTATCGTTCAAACTGAGCTCAATACGAGTCTACCGGGGAAAGGTGTAGACTATAAACATATATCTTATGGCTTTCAAGGCTTTCAATGTCAGTAATAGTTTATGATTGACTTGATTATTGTCAAATGTGCCTAGTTTTGATGTTTTCTATATATTACATATATATGTAAATTATATTGATTTTATTGCATTCCTTGTGTTTGTTGAAATGTTTTAATGAGTATGGAATTATGATTTATACTTGCCATGTCTATTGACTGAGAATACATGATTGTTGTATGTATAGTGAATCCCTTGTGAAGGGATTTGCCATAATACCTGTTATAACTACTTTATTACACGTAAGTGATATGTGTAGTCTAAGTATTTGATAAAATGCCTGAATGAGAAAATTCTCATTGAAATGTATTTAATTAGGGTGTTGAGATATGATTCTCAATCACCTTATTTATAGTTATGGTTTCCTTCATGTAACTTATCTTACTATTATGTGGTTTATGGATGAAT
Source organism: Magnolia kwangsiensis (assembly GCA_037074715.1). Taxonomy (NCBI): domain Eukaryota; kingdom Viridiplantae; phylum Streptophyta; class Magnoliopsida; order Magnoliales; family Magnoliaceae; genus Magnolia; species Magnolia kwangsiensis. The sequence continues at coordinate 82,231,413 of CM073578.1, forward strand.
GCCTATATATGACAATATGTATGTTATGTGTTTGTTAAAATGCTCGAACGAGATTTATATTTGAATTATTTGTCACATGTTGTTTTGACTATCACACATGAATGCCTATTATGTTTGAGTATGATTGGGACTACCGCATAGTCCAGGCAATCGGTAATGATTCCCGAATTAGTGGCCGAGGTAGTTTCCCCACATAAGACACATTCGATGAATCCGAGTCGTACGCTGCTTGTCAACAGTGGTTAGGCCATGCGGAATACTTACGTACTACATGTCGATCAATTCAACGTACGCTCGTACTAGTCGAGCTTGTCAAGTAACCTGATTAGCCCATTGTATTTTCACCACGTATAGCCGCCACTGCTTGAATTTAAGGTATCACTTACTAATGAATTTCCAATTTAACCTTGGTACCTCGATCCGTCAAGACTCATGAGCCAGACATGGTGGTATGGGACACCATGGTCAAGCTGTCGGCCTGCACTGGGGTAACGAGCTCCCCTTAGTGTCCAGTGAACAAAATAAACTCGTGAGCCGAATATGGTGGTATGAGACACTGTATTCAAGTTGTTAGCCTACGATCAGGTGATGAGTCTCTCATAGTGACCTTGAGTATACACTAGGACTACGCTAAGGTGACGAGCCTTTTCATGGTCGCTTCGAGTATAACTAGGCTTGCACTGAGGTGATGATCCTCTACGTAGTGAACTAGAACTGCCATCGTATGCAACTACTAGGATTAATGACCCTAGATGGATCAATGTTTGGGTCAATGATATAAAGCGAGGTACCTTAGCTTCCCAATTCTGTTGTATGAATAAGTTTAATTAAGAACTTGGCTAATCATGTACATGCACCGCATTGCATGTGCCTTTGGCATTGGTATTGAGCACTGCGAGAGTGTTGCATGTGCAACCGTGAGATGATGTTGCAGAGGGAGTGCAGGCGAGGGCATACATCGCATCTCATTCTTGCATTAACAAGAGCACTTAGGACATGATTATTGTACTGCCTAATCATTACTGCTTGATTGAATTGATAACATGTTAACCTTTACCTTATAACTCTACTGAGTTGATCACTCACTCTCAATCTAGGACAGTGTTTTAAAACACCAATCAGACTCTGTTGTAGTTTCAGATGATGGTGAGGTATATGAGATGGAGCCTGCATTCTATGATGATGAGAAGTTCTCCTATCTACAACTCTCTGACGGGTCTGCGTAAACCTAGAGTTATGTCACGGGGCTACAAGGATATGGACTAGATGACATGGCACTTTATCTTTTGTGAATTTTGGTATTAAATATGTAATTATTTAACCTGGTGACGTTCATATTCTGGAAACTTACAATCACTTATATGCTTTATATGTAATTATCATAGTCTTTCACTTTCGTAATTTAACTGTCTCTGGAGTATGATATGCTGATTCGATATAATCCCACTCATGTTTAATGCACTAATACAGACAACATTAATCATCATTTTATATGTTGCATTAGTGATGTGTTGAAACTTGGGAGTTGGGCTCCTGCTCGACCCCTGATTTTTAGGACGTTACACTTAAGAACTAGATCATCTTGAGTTTTCCCTTGATTTAGAATTTGATTAGGGAATCCTTGAGCAATAATAGTTTGTCCATTTCTCCAACTGAAATTTGGATGATTCCTCCAACTAGGATTGTATGTATTTGAGGTAGATCCACTAAAAGGTCTTTAGTAATTATTTATGACATTAGATTGCTCATTCAATACCTCTTGAAAAGCAGGTATTGTTGGAAAATTTTCAGTTGTGTGAATGTTGCAAGAACAAATACTACAAATAGTTTATGTAGCCTTATCCTTCTTTAGTTCCATGGCGTCAAGTTTTTTTATGAGATTAGCCATTTTAGCATTTATATCATCATCTTCTTTCAGAAGATAAATTCCACCCCTCTCCTTTGATTGAGTAGGCCTAGAAGTGATGCTAGATTTTGGAGAGATGTCCCATGATTGTGTGTTTTCAGCAAGCTTTTCAAAATAATCTAACACATCATTGACCTCTTTGTTCATGAATTCCCTATTACACATTATCGCCACCATTTGGCGCATGAAAGAAGTCAGCCCATCGTAAAACAAACTTGTTATTCACCAAGTTTTGAAACCATGTTGTGGGCATGAGTTGACAAGATCCTTGAACCACTCCCAACATTGAAAGAATATTTCATCTTCCTTTTAAGCAAAGTTAATGATCGATTTTCAAAGGGTGATCGTTTTATGATATGGGAAGTTTTTCTTTATGAACTCCCTTGTCATGTCATTCCATCTGCCAATAGATCATGGACGTAATGAATGTATAGTTTTCTCTTTCAAGGAGAAAGGAAAAAGTTTCAGCCTAACCGTGTCCTCAGACACGTTCAAAAAATATAAAGTGGTTATCATCTCATCACACTCTTTCATGTGTAAATATGGATTTTCATATTCAAGTATATAAAATTTTGGAAGGAGTTGGATCACCCCTAACTTGACATCCATATGTCCCATATTTTAATACAAAAAAAAAATCATGCATTAAGGTGTGCTCACCCCCGCCGGTTGTAAATAGTCTCATAAAGTATGAGGCAAGGGTACTTAATGCACCTCATTCTCATCCTAGATTTCCTTGACCCTAGGTTGAGGTAAATTTGGAGGTTGATTAATAACCATAACTTCAGTTAATTTTGTGAATCTTGAGTGGTGTCTAATCCTGTGATTGATAGATAACCCCTCAACTAATCCTCCTTCACTTAATAGACGTCAAGTGTTATCACGGACCCACTTGAGCGTGAAACACTCTCAGCCCTCAATTTCAGAATCTAACCTAAAAAGAAAAAGGAAAATAGAAATCTAGAAATAGAAAGAAAAGTAAACTAGTTTCTAAAAAAAAAGGAAAGGAAATTAGTTTCCAAAAACAGATTAAGAAAGTTTCTAAAAAATTAGTTTTAAAAATAAATTAGGAAAGTTTTTATCCTAGAAAAAGTAAAGTAAATTAGTTTCTAAAAATAGAAAAGGAAAGTTTTCAAACCTAAAAATAGAAAGTTAAGTTAGTTTCTAAAAAAAAATTAGGAAAGTTTCTAAATCTCAAAATAGAAAGAAAAATTAGTTTCTAAAAACAAACTAAAAAGAACCTTAACCTAAAAATAAAAAGTAAATAAATCATAATCTTAACCTAATTTCAAAACTAATCATAATCTTAACCCCAAGTGTAGAGTCATGATGTAGTAATAATCTCAGTAAGACCGAGGTCGAATCCACAAGGACTGAAACTTGTACATTTCTGAAATTAACTAGAAGTAGAACTAGAAGAAGATGTGAAACTAATTCTGAAGTATTTGAGAGTGTAATTCTGAATAGAGTAATTAAAACTAAGAATTTAAAGGTGCGAACTAAGGTGTCAAGGATCCACTTATAGTGATCAGGGAGCCCTCTTACTTGATTCAAATAACACAATTGGAATTAGAGTCCCATCCTATCTAATTAAAAGATATATCAATAAAACTAAATATAAACTTTTATTGATCTAATTCTCAAAGGTAGAAAATTGTGATACTTGGAAGGGATTCCATCACCAAACCATGCCTATGGGATGGTGGTCAACAACAGGATTTACCAATCCCACAATTTCAAAGTAAGGAAAAGAAGATACTCAAAGCTATTGTAGATCTACTATAATTTAAGTCACAATAAATAATTAAAAACTGAAAGTATTCCTTTAAAATCAAATTAGAATAAAAGAAGGTTAAACATAAACATGAATTAAAGCAAAAAAAAAATATCCCATCATGCTACAAGCTTCACCTCTTATCCCTAACTAAGAGGTTCAGCCAATCATAGAATAATTGGACCAAAGTCTCTTAAGAAAAACATGAAAAAAACTAAGGAAGAAGAAAAACTCTAAGCGACGGCTTCTCCACCCATTTACTCCACTCCTAAAACTCTAGAAGATGCCTATGAACATCCTAAGGAATCCTATTTATAGTTGTGAAACTCCAACTTTCTCACCTAGATGAAAAACTCTAGAAATCACCTCAAATTTACACAGTTTGCTAAAATAGACTTCACTCTGCGTTGTTTCCCAAGATAGAATTCATTCTACCCAATTTCACAAAATGACCGAGAGTTTTAGAATATAATTTTTCAAGACAATTTCAGGATTCCTTTTCTTCACTTCGAATCTTTGATTCTCCTCATTCTTCACTTAGTTTCCTTAGATCTTTCGAATGTGAATTCTTTAATCTTGGTCTCCTAAGATCCATCACTTTCCTTGGTGATTCTCGAGCATCAAATTCAGGCTTTTATCACCCTTTTCAATCCAAGCTCTTAAAGTCACCTTACAATACTGTTGAGGCATAAAAAATATTCCATTGCATTGGTCAGAGAATTTCATGGTGCAGATCTTTTCCAAGGTCATTCACTCCATATTTTGGTAAAAATTAGCCTCCGAGGGTATTTTAGGTGTTTTGGTAAAAATTGGTCTTCAGGGGTATTTTAGGTATTTTGGTAAAAATCCATGTCCAGGGATATTTTAGGTATTTTTGTAAAAATTGGTCTCCAGGGGTAGTTTAGGTATTTTAGTAAAAAAGTATTAAAAAGGGTATTTTAATAATAAAGGGTGCACAGGTGTCATTTTAATGAATAGAGGTTGTACACCACCATTTAAGGGAGAGCTTGGTGTACATCGTTGTTTAAGAGAAGAAGATGTACCTTATGTGAAGGGATAAGTGATGGTGATCACCACTTTGTAAGAGAACAAGGGCCTATAAATACCCCTCCCATGCCTCATTTGATGGAGGGGATCAGTTGGATCAGTTGGTGGGCCAGGAAACAAGAGAGGGAGAAATACAAGGGAGAGAAAGAGAGAAGACAAGAGAGAGAGAGAGAGCTTTGTGCGTTGAATGTGGTGTGCGGCACACAACCTGATCTCCACACAAATCCCTCACGAGATCTCCACCCAAAGACTTCACTTGGTCTCCACACCACGCTTCCATGAGATTTCCGCACAACGCTACTACGAGATTTTGTGCACAAAACCTTTTATAGGATTGCGCACAATACATATTATAGTTATCATTGGAGTGATCCACACTATCCATCAAATCCCTCTTAGAATTTCGATTGGGAATGGTCCATTTTAATCATCCATTGATGTGGTCCACTGAAACAATCAAGCTGCAACGGCAACTGAACAGTCTTCTTATGATCGCTATAACGATCATGTAAACGTACATGATCACCAAAGCTTAACATGGTTTTGATGGGTTTTTCTCCCTCTACCTGATGAACGGTTCAGATCCACCTTTCAATCCATGATGGTGGCCCACAACGAATGAACAGAGTCTTTGTTACGAATAGAGTCGACGCACGTCGACCCTATGAAGTCTGATGGCCCTTTTATTGAAGCTGCATGGAAAATCCACTTCATACATTGGATTCAGGGCAAAAAACCATCTAGGAAGGACCCTTTTGGAGTGAAATCGACGTGGCCCATGAGGTTATCTACTCCACCATTCATCCTATGATTAATGGTTAAGATCTTGTAATTGCTTGCATGGTGTTAAAAGGTCACCTAAGTGAAGTTAATACCCCCTACTAGAGACAAGTGAATGGTTCTGATCATTGAACCGAATGATGAGTGGACCTCACTACACAAAAAATAGCGGATGCGGTAAGGATGCTATCTGTTTTTGAAATTTGAAAAGAAAGAGCCGGTCAGTGGGCGCTAACAGACTTTGAGAAATCCGATGCGCGTCGAGCGCACTTGTACATGATGTACATGCAATGTACATGTGGGGTCTAGCATGATGTTCATGAGAAATTTTCTCCGTTCATTCGCATTATCAGCTCATCTAGCACATTGAGAACTAATTTGAAGTGTATCCAAATATTAGGTGGGCCCCAAATCAGAATTCTAGGGGCTGATTTGTCAGTTCAGTCATTTTCACAGAGATCCGAAAGCTTAAATTTGATGTGTACAGCTAATTTGTGGATCCAAAGTTGTATACAAAGTTTCGAGCTGAACGGACGGTGGAAACCCCATGATCTTACATTATGGGAAACTTTTTATGCCCGTTTAACGTGAGTGGCCTGATTTCTTCGGGTCCTGGCCACATTTCAAGGGATTGTTCCACATTTCAAGGTAAAATGATTAGAAGGATGCCCTCAAAACTGATCACAACGGTCAAATCAAGGGTTTCAAGCCCGCACAACCCCCATCTCATTAAAGACTAGTTGATCAATTCAATATTCCTCCTAAGTCATAGGAGATGACTAAAGTAACTATCAAAATGCTGCTGAAATTTTCATCAGACTATCTTCTCTTTCATTCACTACGTTATATTAATTATACTTTGTTTTTAGAATCAAGGGAATCCAAGGATGTAAATAAACTCAAAATAAATATGATAATTATTCTCTTATTGAATTCTTTGTTATCATTGAATAAATACCCTAAATCAAATGCATTTGTTTCCTTGTCGAAATAAAATGGCAACTCTGCTGGGGAATTATTATTCGATGGTAACTTAGAAAATATTCAGAAAACATTTATCATCTTTTGGCGTCTATATAGACGCCAAAATATGACTCTCAACGGGAACATCCTCCCCTTCATCTATGAAAATAAAGCATGATTTTATTTAATAAATTAATCAACATTCTGTTCCGAAAGATAGATATATCGCGGCAATCTTTCTCCCAACTAATATAGTTGTTTACTTCACATTCAATGAGGAAAGACCGAGTCAGCTGTATTGCTCCTTCAATGTATCTTTTTTACCGCATTCGATTCAGGAATCTTCAACTCACTGACGTTGAGGTTCATGCTCCACACGTAAATTTGTTCTTTTCTCTGGTTGATCTTTCTATCCTTCTTCAGGTGTTAAACATTTTGTCTTCCACAGAAGTTAAGTGTGCTAGAAGCGAGAGGGAACTATGGGATATAGTTGTATGGAGAATTGGATATTTGACACCAAATGCTAGGTCCTTATGGAAATTAGTTATGACTACTGTGGTATGGCTGTGTCATGTCCGTGCTTACGAGTCATTGTTGTTACTAATTGGATACTCTTCTAAAAATCAGTTCAGACTAAATGCGGCTAAGATGGCCCAAGACATAACATTTTTGACTTCTGTTAAACATCAATGGAAAGTGGTTTCCAATTTAGAGAAGAAATTGCCCATTGAGGCTATTGAATAGGCCCGGAGGATAGCTCGTTACAGAGCAGCATTGCATTTTTGGCATGGTAATTTGAAATCAATAGCTGATTGTAACATCACATTCTTTTCAAGATTCCTTGTATTGCTTTCATTTCTTTGGAAAGTTATTTTCTACATATTTCGTTCAATGAAGCATTTGCTCTTCTCAAAGAGTGTTTTGTACCTCTCTCTTAAAGGTGATAGGCCATCGCTTCTATTAAGTGACACCGATCCCGATTCTTAGCATTTCAGTCTAAGCCTTGGAGAATTTTCTGTTAGTCTTTCCCTAGTAAGCATAGTTCATGATCTCGTTAAAGAAAAAATCGGGGTCTGATATTCACCTCTCCGACTTGAGTTTAGTTTATTTTGTATGCTTGACCACATTGCACGATCTTTATCCTTGGCATGCGGGGATTTCAGAGTTCTCTTGTCTTTGTCAAGAGTTCTACTCATGCGTGGCAATTCAAAAATTGAGGTGTATCACTCTTTCAACAGACTTTCAAAAACAGAAGTGTAAAAAAAAATCAAATCAGTTTCAATCAAAGGCAAATAATGTCAGAACGATGACTGTTTTCGAAGAGAGCTAGCTTGTTGTACTGGAGTGATTCAAACATTAGTTAGTTAACACATGTCTAAGGAAGAGGAACAGGTCTTCCCCTTACTTGTAGATAAGTTTTCATTCAAAGAACAGGTTGCCTTGATCTGGCAGTTCTTTTGCAGCATCCCTGTGAATATGATGTCAGAGTTCCTTCCATGGCTTTCATCTTCTATTTCACTTGATGAGCATTAAGATATGCTAAAATGCTTTTACAAGATAGTCCCATATGAAAAGCTTCCTCAAAAGTGTTGTGTGGATCCCACACATGGCCATTTAATATATCAAAACAATAAAGGACGGATAATAGTGTGTTAAAGCACAAAAGTATATGAAATTTCCATCATACATTGCCTTTGAGAAATGAGAGGATATTGGAGATAAGAAAGAAAGAAGAAAGAAGATTAGAAAGAAAAGATACGTAAAGAAGAATGAGGTAAAGAGTAGGAATTCATGTGTTTGCATCGGTTCACGCAAGCTATGACCGATTGTACGAGGCCGTGCAAATGGTATAGAATGTCACATGCACCTACACAATATCAAACTGACAAGTGTGTTGAGACCTTTGCGTCAACTTACACAAACCATGAGTGGTTGTGCAGACCTACGCAAAAGGTATAGGGTACTACGCGTATAGGGACAATGATGATTTGATCAAGCTAATGACGACGTCTGAGATTCGGTCAAAGATGGGCCTGTGGCATGCATATCAAGAGTTCGTACGTATGGAGGTCTAAAAAAAAGGGAACATAGTGATCTCTGAAAAATGAAAGGTTCAATCTTCTTATATAAAGAATATCATCCTAATGAGTACGGATATCAGTACATTCGAAGTATGCAGAAAATAAAAAATTTACCAACAAGGTGTTCATCATCCTTCACCAAATGAACGTGTTACTGAAGACCTTACTCTTCTAACAGCAACTACCATGAACAACAGTAAACCTTGAGGAAAACCCTTAGATGAAAAGTTATTTCGATTGAATCAAACGTTGCTCGCCAATAAGTAGATGAATCTGTTAACAAACTAATGAATTCATCGGTAAATAGAGAACCCTGAGGGCATTGTCACAACTTACCAAAGTAGAAGAGCAAGTCCAATTTGCAATTTAAAAAGGGTCAAAGTGAAGCTACTCAACTCTCATATAAATCAACTGCTTGAAAGTCTTAAAAGAGTAGCAGCAGATACTGCCAAAGAAAGAAAGTAAAACAAAGGATTGTCAAAGGCAAATAGTTGAAATTCCGCTAAAGAGAACGTCAGCGATTTTACAAACAAGAAAGTAAAGAAATGGTTTGGACAATTCAAAGACTACATGAAATATACATTTGAAGAAGACAATATATTACTTATGAGTAATCAATAGCTAGTTGCAGAGGTAATCAAATTGCCACGGTTACAATATTCAAAGGAAATAAGGCAAAGAAGAAAAGAATATTCTACAAGAGATGATTGACAATAGTAAAATTGTCATAAAAGAAGATATATGAAATAAAGGAGAAAGTAATGATATATGATCCCGATGGAAAATAGTCACTCAAAAGAAGAATCACAACATTTTGACCAAGAACTATCACAGCGTTTTGATCCAGAAGATTCACAGCACAATTATTCAGGGGGCAGATAAAGGCATACAAAATATGTTATCCTTGAAGATAAGCTAGAATTTTGGTGCTTCCAAATCAAAAGGGGGCACGATAAGCAAAGTCTCAAAATGACAAAATCTCAGAATCCCAAATGAGGTAATCGTTGATTCCCTGGGATGATATTGTTTATGATAATTGTTTATATCAATTTTTACAGGTTAAAGTTGGGGCAAAAGCAAGCACTGATGGTGTTAAGCACTGACGATAGTAAGCATTGGCGATTGTCACCGACAATTCAAGGAGCAAAAGGGTTATGAAGGACAAAGTCATGTATTCTCCCTTATACAAATGAATAAAAGCATAATTTTTCAATTGACTTTGAATTTCAGGAGAAATTCAGGAAATACAATTAAAGAAGAAAGAAAAGTGAATGGCTTAAAGAACAAGTTACAGAAGACGATTAATAAAGGCAAAATCATTAAAGTGTACAACATAAAAGAAGAAATAGGAGTACACATGCCTGATTAGTTCAAGACTGGGGGCAAAGTTAATCTTGAGCAACAATATGAGATGATGCGACGTCGATATATTTTTTAAAGGTTGCAATATCATGATTTTGATTACGAAGATTCCTAGAGCAATACTTCTTAATCAAAAGGGGGCAAGACAGGTGAGTAAAAACTGTGAAATATATTTCTCACCATAGAATGTAATTCTTTTATATATATGAATAAAATGCAGGCTTTCAAGAATATTAAGTTATTGTCAAATACGAAGCGCTAATGTCAATTACCAAATGTAAAGCACTAATGATTGTTGTCAAGCAGCCAAGCATTGATGATTGCTGTAAAGTGTTGATGATTGCTATCAAGCAGCCAAGCATTGATGACCGCCAAATGTAAAGCGTTGATGATTGCTGTCAAGTGGTCAAGCATTGATGATTTCTGTTAAGCATTAACAATTGCTAATGACACTAAAGATTTCCATCAGAATTGTCAGGTACCGATGATTAACGCCCAAATTAGCAAACTATTGCTGTCGTCATTAATCGCTTATCAAAATTGCTATCATCGCCAAGCTGATACACTATTTCAAACATAATATAAATGTTCTCAGAACATTATCAGTAGTGGTGAAATATTAATTATTGATCCACCATTTTTTGGTGAATAAACTATACAGCCAACCACATATAAAATTGATGATAGCGATGGTTTCTTATCATTTAAGGCAGCCTAGCCAAGCTTATATGACCAACTACACATAAGGCCTATCAAGATTGCCATTCGGGCAGTGATGAAAAGCTAGTGGCCTTAAAAATCCTGTGAAGGCCATTGTACGCATACCCATGCAGACTGTGGATGAAGCCAGTGACTAAAAGACTAAAAGTCTAAAAAGTCCTCAATGGCTAATCACGTGTAACCCACATTCCGCCTGTATAGCTACCGGCAACATCATAGGGAAGGAATGAAAATGCCCTCCCATGAATGGGTTCGACCTTGTAAGTGAAGAAAAAGTGGGCCGTAGTGTGAGCTCTTTGGCCATATCTATAGATAGGCCAACCATGCATAAGACCCCCCCAGATCTTTAGCTTGATTTCAATACTAACTCATGAGAAGGAGCTTAAACCTACTCGTTGATGACTGGCGGCCCTAGATTTGGCACCCAAAAGGTAGCCTTGCGAGTCCCGTGAACTCTAAAGAGTTACTACGGCCAACCCCGTGCATAAATCCAACTGAGTTCATGGCCCCGGTAGCTTCACTGGGCCCCTCTGATGGATCATGATTTGTGAACTCTCCAAGCAGTGAGAATTTTAGTAAACTCTTAAGAGTTACAGAGATCATCACATGAGACTAGACTCCACTATTCATGTGTCTAAAAAACTTATGTTGCTCCACTACTCAAGAGCTTAAACTTTGTGTTGCTCCACAACTCAAGAGCCTAAACTGTGTGTGAAGGTGTCAGTCCAGTTAAGTTTAGTAGTGTCAGTCCAATGGTGTCGGTCCAGTTAGGCCCAGTAGTGTCATTTTGGTCAAGTTCAGTCGAGTTAAGTCATGTCTAGTCAAAGTATGGTCAGTCAAAGTACATTAACCCCACTACTTAAAAACATAAACTATGTGCAATATTCAAAATCCCACAGATACATATTTCACTTTAGAGATGCTTAAACATGCAAAGCGTAAACTATATGAGATATTTAAAATCCCACGGATACATATTTCATTTTAGATATGCTCAAATATGCAATTTCCTGATGAAAATTTTAAATGTTGAGTAACAACATGCAAAAATGCATTTCTTATGAATCAGGTTGGAATTACAGCAACAGTAAGTACCTTCAAGATATTGACAATTATCTAGTCAAAAATTCAAGTCATCATGGTCAATTAGTATATTGACAAAAGCTGTAAGGTCTTTTTATCTCTCACCTTCTTGATGAATACAGAAATATCATTACACGAGATTGTCAAAGGGGGCAGAGAATAAACTAGTGAAGAATTACATTCTCCCCCGGACAATATAAGGATTCAGATATATTCTTTGGATTTGTTAAAGGAGCCACAAAGATTATCTATCCTTCAAGGGTATTAGCAGGCTTTGAAAGGGCCTAGCTATATGCCCTAGAGGGGGGGTGAATAGGAAAATGCCAAATAAAATTAATAACAGCGGAATAATAAAAGATTTAAAGCACAATGCTTAATATAAAACAATTGCAATAGCCTAGAATAAGGAGATTGATACTTTATCAGTTCTAAGGACAACTTTACACCAAAAACCAGAGGTTTAAAGTAGGACAACCTTATTTCTAGAACATCCTTGTATCACAAACCAAAGAGAAATAATAAGCAATGAAATCAAAATAACTTACGGAAAATAGATCCTAAGTTATTACAACATTCATCCACACTTTGCTCGAAGTGATTACAACATTCATCCACAAACACAAATCACAAAACTGAATGAATAAAGGAATGAAAGAATAAAGCACATCCACAACACAACGATATATAGTGGTTCGCCTGTGTGTACACTAACTGTTATCCAACAGCCACACAGATTGCTACTTCACTCCTAATATCCTCACATAGGGGATATTAGCATGCACTATCAAAATAGGTTCACAGGTTCACCTAAAACCTTCACACTTGTGTCTTTGATCTCAGGCTTACACAATCCAAAAACCCCACAATCTGAGTTTTTTGGCTCTCCTCAGATAACCAATACAATGAGATTTTTCTGGCGAATCTCAAACAAAAACTAGAGAAAGTAAATTACAAAACATGTAAAATACCTGAATCACCTTTTGATGAAGCCCGGTAGAACCAATCGGAGTAGAAGTTCGATTCGACGTTCAAAGTCCAATACTCACTTTAAGAATGGTTCTAAGTCTAATTGATTTTAGATCAAACGAGCTAGATCTATTTGATTTTGAATCCAGAAGAAGGAATAACAGAAATTCCCCTTTTCTAATAAGATTGGAATGTATATCAAAATCAAATAAGAATAAGCTAGCAAAATGAATATTAAATAAGCACAAAGAAGCTTAAAATAAGCACAAACTTATCTCAGAGAATAGCCTAAAGAATGCTTGAATAGAATTGATTTGAAGTATTAAAACTCTGAAGTTCGTGCTCAATTTATAGACTGAAAAATCCCATCTACGACTGGTCTTAGGATCCTAGGACTGGTCGTAGCACCAAAGATTTTTGAAAGATTTTCACAGGATTTGATTTTCAGTTCCACGACCGGTCGAGGGTGGTCTACGACCGGTCGTGAGCCACCTACGACTGGTCGTGAGACACCTACGACCGGTCGTAGGACCCCAAAAATGGTTGCTGGAGTTTGAGTCGTAGGTCTATGACTGGTCGAAGGATGAGTCGTAGAACTCATAGGACTGGTCGTAGGATGTCTAGGACTGGTCGTAGGACAGCTAGAAAGAATCAAAAATCTTCAACTACCTAGGACTGGTCCTGAAAAACCTAAGACTGGTCGTAGCAAAGCTAGGACTGGTCTTGAAGTCCCTAGGATTGGTCTTACAACACTCCAAACAAGCATATAAAGATATATGAGTTATGTATCCGGAATGACCTACAATAAAGTCCATCCTAAGGTCAATCTAAGGTCAAACAAACCTTAAAAGTGAGATGGACATTGAAAGTCTATACATTCAGATGACCCTTAAGAGAAGCTTGTGAATATTCAACACTTATAGTAGGCCTTCATAAGCTTGATCTTGACTTGACAAAATCTTCTAGTAAACTTGAACTTGATCAAACCTTGAACATGCAACCTTGAAAACTTCTATTCTTGATTTCTTCATCCAAGACTTGAAAACTTTCTTCTTTTAAGATCTTGTCTTGAAATGTGATGTCTTGATATGTCTTGATTGCAATGACTAGTCTTTAAACATAAAACACAAGATATACAAGACATAGATATAGGTTTTGGCACCACAAAATTTGACAACAAAAGAGATATGAAATCATAGCACTTACAATCTCCCCCTTTGTCAAATTGTGACAAAACACATATCATCAAAGATAATAAGGAATGATAAGTCATGAAGCCACAAAATACTCTACTCCCCCTGAGTAATATGAGTATTGCTCATATAATCAATACATAACATGAAAACCTCAAAACTTCAATCCACATATCCATCAATCCACATATCCTTCTCAAACAATACAAACAAATTTACTCCCCCTATCCGTATTACTCCCCTTTTAGCAATGCTTACTACTACCCCTTTTTGTCACAAAATGACAAGGGAAAGGAACAATATAAAGGAGAATATAGAGAGGAAATAATGAGAAGGAGATATGAAAGGACATAAAATAAATCTGAAGTGTCAAGACATAATCTATACCACAAAGTACAATATCCAAAATGTTATGAAACCAGAATCCATAATACATATCCAGAGTAAAAGAAATGTTATACTATTTAGAAGATAATTCACTTAATCTGATCTAGAGGAGGGATCAGGAATACATGGATCAATCTGGTGTAAGTCTTTATTTATGCGACGAAGATATTTTCGCATGTACTTGAATCTCATGTCATGGGCTATATTCATATTATCAAGTTTTTCCTCTAATACACGAAGGCGTGCATCAAAACCAGAAGGATCATAATCTGGATCATTAGGTGAATCAGTTTCTATGTCATCAAATAAGTCATCCATAGTAACATCTTATTGTGGAAGATCACCAGCTTCCTCTTCGTTTCCAGCATCACCACCATCACCACTAACACCAGCTTCATCAAATTGGCCAGGAAGCAGTTCCAATTTCATCTTATTAAGATTGGCATTGTTGAAAATGAGATAAAGAATTGGTGCCTCATTAACAGGTTTATCAACAAGCATGTGAGTGGCTAGAACATTCATAAGATAATCGAATGGAATATCACTGTGACCCAGATGGAAACGAAATTGTATAATGGAATGACAAATCAAAGAAGGAAGACAGACCTTGATTCCAGAAGCAATAGAATGGAACACAAGAACCATGAAAGAAGTTAGCTCGGTTTTATTACCGGACTGAGGATATACATTGGAAATGAAGAAACGATGTAGTATTCTGTATTTGGATAACAGATACTTTGCAGGGAGCGCATTCCCTTTGTGAGTCCAATGCACATCAATTTTGCATAAATCTCTAGTTAACATGCGTTTTTCCGATTCTGAAGGTTTGTCGTATAAAGTATGAATCGGTATTCCTTCATCATTAACAGGTATATCCATAATACCTGATATTAAATGACGGTCTACTTCAAATTTCCCTTCTCTTGTATCAATAGAAAATGTTAAATTATCAAGGGAAAAATCTAAAATGCATATAACCATTGATTGAGCAATGAACTAGTATGCAGACCCACCCCAAAGTAAAATGTTAGTCCAACCTACAGATTCAAGAAGGGGAATGACACCATATGGAGCAATGTGATTTAGATCAGCGGTATGCTCAACGATAATGTTACGGGCACGCAAATCCCATACATCTTGAGTATCATCTTCGGGTGACCGAAGATATCGTTTAGTTATTGGTCCAGATCTGGATGAAGATGGACCACGGGATGTTTTCTTTTTCCATCTAGCATCCATATTCAAAAAGATATACAAAGAACAAGCAAGATGCACAAATGAAAGATGGGTTTTCTCTAGATCAGCAAATAGAGAGCAAACCCTTGAAAACCTCAACAAGAGATAAAATCAAACTATACTATGAACAAATCAAAGCATAGAGATCATGAAACTTCAAGAAAAATGATGAAATAGGACTTACCTTGAAGAAAAACTAGAAATCCTATGACTGGTCAAGCCACGACTCGTCGTAGGTGGGTGTGGAAATGAAGAAGAAGGGGATTTTCCCCAAATTATATGATGTTCACTAGATCCACGACCGGTCGTGTGTGGTTCACGACCGGTCGAACCATGACTGGTCGTATAAAACCACGACCAGTCCAGCATCGACCAAAAATGCATTTTAAATGAAAAAATTTGAAATTTAAATAATTATAATGTGAAATATAATACACTATGATATATGCAAGTAAGAATATTCAATGTAAAATGCTCATACCAAGATCAAATTTCAATTTATTAAACCAGCTTTTGTCGAGCGGTTTAGTAAATATATCAGCAAGTTGAGTTTCGGTTGGTATATATTCCAATGAAATGATTTTTTCTTCAACTAACTCATGAATGTAATGATACCTAATGTCAGTATGCTTAGTACGTGAATGCTGGATTGGATTTTTAAAGATGTTTATAGCGCTGGAATTATCACAATGTAAAATCATTGAATCTTGACTAATTTCATAATCGCTAAGCATGCGTTTCATCCAAACTAGTTGAGTACATGCATATCCAGCTGTAATATATTCAGCCTCAGCCATAGAGAGCGATATTGAGCTTTGTTTCTTGCTAAACCAAGAAACTAAGCAATTTCCAATGTAAAAACAACCACCACTGGTTGATTTTCTATCATCAATATTTCCGGCCCAATCAGCATCTGAATAGCCGGCTAATTGAACATTAGTATCAAAAGGATACCAAAGTCCCAAATTTATAGAACTTGTGACATATCTAATAATCCATTTAACAGCAGTAAGATGTGATTCCTTAGGATTAGACTGATATCTCACACAAATTTTAACACTGAATGCGATATCAGGTCTACTAGCAGTAAAATATAACAAACTACCAATCATACTGCGATATAGTTTAGGATCTATATCTTTACTTGTAGAGTCTTTTGAGAGTCTTAATGTTGTACTCATAGGAGTATCAAATTTCTTACCATTCTCAAATCCAAACCTTTTAACTAAGTTTGAAGCATATTTGTTCTGAGAAATGAAAATTTCATCAGGTTGTTGTTTTACTTGCAACCCTAAGAAATATTTAAGTTCGCCAACCATGCTTATTTCGAACCTTGATTTCATTAACTCTGCAAACTCAGTAGACATGTTAGAATAAGTAGATCCATAAATAATATCATCAACATATATTTGAACCATCAAAATATCATTGTTATTCTTTTTAACAAAAAGCGTCTTATCGACACTACCTACTTGAAAGCTATGACTAAGTAAGAATTTAGTCAATTTTTCATACCATGCCCTGGGTGCTTGTTTTAGACCATAGAGAGCCTTTTTGAGACGAAATACATGGTCAGATAACTTAGGGTCTTCAAACCTTGAAGGTTGTTCAACATACACTTCTTCATGTAAATCGCCATTCAAGAAAGTACTCTTTACATCCATCTAATAGATTTTAAATTTTCTAAAACATGCGATGGAAATAAAAAGTCTGATTGATTCAAGGAGCGAATGGAGCAAAGGTTTCATCGTAATCTATGCATTCAATCTGAGTGTACCTTGTACAACCAGTCTAGCCTTGTTTCGTATAATATTTCCGAGTTCATCAGACTTATTTTTAAAGATCTACTTTGTTTCAATAATGTTTTTATCTTTAGGTCTAGGAACAAGATACCAGACATCATTACGAACAAATTGATTAAGTTCATCCTGCATAGCAACTATCCAATTTTCGTCAGAAAGTGCTTCTTTTACGTTGACCGGTTCTATTTAGGATATAAAACAAACATAATTACATATGATCTCAAGTTGTTTGCGAGTACGAACTCCAGTGAGAGGATTTCTAAGAATTTGATTGGTTGGATGATCTTTAACAGTCCTTGGTTCAGATTCTTTTTGACTTGATGAGATATCTAGATTGTCAATAATAATAGCTTCATAATCATCTGAACTTAGGGCTGATGTATTCAAATATCATCAATGATCACATTGATGGACTCTTGAATCACACCAGTTTTCTTATTTAGAACCCTATAAGCTCGACTGTTCAAAGAATAACCAAGAAAAATTCCTTCGTCACTCTTCGTATCAAACTTACCCAAATTTTCATGATCCCGTAAAATATAACACTTACCGCCAAAAATCCGAAAGTATTTGACAGTAGGTTTCTTTTCAAACCATAATTCATAAGCAGTCTTATTATCAGATTTACTGGTATAAACACGATTAATAATATAGCATGCGGTATTAACTGCTTCAGCTCAAATATTTTTAGAGAGCTTCATGCTATTCAACATAACATTAGCCATTTCCTGAAGCACTCTATTTTTCCTTTCAACTATACCATTTTGTTGCGGTGTTTTGGGCACTGAGAATTCATGTGATATTCCCTGATCGCTACAGAATTTCTTAAAACTACTGTTTTCGAATTCAGATCCATGATCACTACGGATCTTGCTAACATGAGAACTTTTCTCATTTTGGATTCATTTGATGACATTTTTTACTTCATCCAAGGTTTCATTTTTATCTTTTAAGAATGATACCCAAGTGAATCTTGTATAGTCATCTACGATAACCAAAATATATTTTTTGCCTCCTCGACTCTCCGATCTGGTAGGTCCAATAAGATCCATGTGGAGAAGCTCGAGTGGTCTAGATGTAGTGTTAGAGTTCACTTTCTTGTGAGAACTCCTAATTTGTTTGCCCAACTGGCATTCACCACATATTTTGTCTACTTTTTACAATTTGGGTAGACCTCTAATTAGTTCTCTTTTTCTCAATCTAAATAAGTTCTAATAGTGTACATGTCCAAGATGTTTATGCCATAATTCAGTTTCATCGGTATGGACCATGTAACATGATTGAGTAGATGAGCTAGCATTACTAACGATGTAGCAGTTTTTAGAAGTTCTGCGACCAGTTAATATAACAGAACCCTTTTTATTAACTATCTCACAACCTTGATTAGAAAACTTTACACTGTGGTTGTTATCACATATCTGAGAAATGCTTAATTGGTTGTGTTTTAAACCCTCAACATATAAGACATTCTTAAATAAGGGAAGGTTATAAAGTTGAACCGTACCTTGGCCAATAATCTTGCAATTGCTTCCATCACCAAATGTGACTGACCCGTCAGTCATATCTTTAAGATCGGTGAATAAAGCTTTGTCACCTGTCATATGTCTGGAGCAACCACTATCTAGGTACCACTTTGAATGGCTTGTTGCTTTGAAAGCAGTGTGGGCAACCAAGCTGGAAACTTTAGGAACCCATTTCATAACTGTTTTGGGTTTAGGAGTATAGATGGTCTTTTTCTGTCTATTTTCGTAGAAACGACCTATAGAGTTCGACTTTAATAACTCCTTGAGAAGATCAATAATTTTTTCAGCTAATTGATTTCGATTTTGAAAATTAAAGTTGACATGGCTACTTTCAGGTTTTTGGAAAGACCTAGAATTTTTGAAAAAACCTTAATAGGTATTCTTTTCTTTTGAGGTTGAAGACTCTCCTTTAACAAATCTAGGAGCAATGTTCTTTTGTTTAGGAGATGTATTTTTATCATAGCCCAACCCGGATCGATCGCCACATTTTCTTGATCCTGATAATAATTTTTCCAATTTCGGATCTCCTTGGGCATATCTCCATGTGTCTTTCTGTAACACCCTGAAAATCGGGGGTCGTGTATAAACTCAACTCCCGAGTTCCAGACCGTCACTTATGCAACAAAAATGATTATGATTCAATGTTGTCTGAGTTAAAGCATTCACATGAGTAAAAGTATACCAAAACTGTAATTCATACTTCAAATCCAGTGATAAAAGCAAGCGGAAGACTAAAGAATATATATATCACTGTATGGAAAAATAAAGTAAATCTCAACTGTCACTAAAGTATGAATACATCTCTGAGTCTCATATACATGTAAATAAATAAATCAAAATGCCAAAATAGTCCCACTGAGGAGTCCCGTCAACCCAGGCCACCTAGGCAAAGCCGTCGTGGTACTGCATATATGAGAACTCGTCCTGGTCCTCATCCAAGTCCGGCTCTACCTCCTGGATCTCAGCATCACCTGCATCTACAACAGGGTCTGGTGGGTGTTGCAAACACCATCCCGAAACGTGGGAATGAGTAGCTAACTCAGTGGAATAATAGAGCAAGGATTAACATGTTCTCAAATCAATCATGCGATAATAGTAAAGCAGTAAATCAAACATTCCTAATACTATTGTTAATGCAATATGACATGAAGTGATGTATTCCCTCACCGACGATCTCCCTCATATGACACCATCTTACGACCGCGGCATGCAATCATCCCTCAAGTGCTCCACATCTTCCAGGCACATGCAATGTTATGGTGATATGATTTTTGAGTTGTTATTAGTCCATTCAAACAGTAGGATTGAGAAACTAAGGTACTTCCTTTATATCAATCCCAACACAGATCCTGTTTAGGGTCGTCACTCCTAGTAATCTCATACGATATATATTTTGTAAATCGCTGCAAGGGCTGCCAGGGCTGTTGCACGCACTCGTTGCGCCGCTCCCCCATCACCTTATCAATACAGGCCTACTGTACTCTACTGCTACTGAAGGGTCGTCGCCTCCCGTAGACTCAGAATACGCTCGCGGTCACTACAAAGGACTCGTCGCCTGATCAGTGTAGGCCGACAGCAAGAATATAATGTCCCATACCACCATAATCTGCTCACGAGACTAGGTGCTCACCGGTCACTACGGGGAAGTTTGTGGCCCCAGCGTAGGCCGACAGCTCGACCACGGTGTATCATACCACCATGCCCGGCTCATGAGTCTTTGTGGATCAAGGTACCATGGTTAACAGGGTTTACAATGGTAAGTTCAGTACCCTAGGTTCAAGCAGTTATGACTCATGCAGGGTGAACATACAACAGCCAGTCGGGTTACTTGACGGGCTCGACTAGCACGATCGCATCTCAAGTCAAACGACATGAAGTGTGTAAAACACTTCGTGTGGCCTAACCACTGCCGCCAACTCCAAAACACGGCTCGCGTTCATCGACGCGTCGTTCGTGGCCAAGATACGCCAACCATGAATTTGCTCGGTTACCGACTGCCTGGACTAAGTATAGTCCCAAACATGTGGAATCACATCAACAAAGCATGTGAGAGTATTGGAAATGAAATACAACCATATGAGCATGTTAACACATGTTGTAACATACAACTTAAGCAAATCTTCAAGTACATGCATTTCATACATATAATGAAATCATGCATATAGCTAACATGTAAGAAATCATTTACATCAGCATATTAATTGAGAAATCAATCTCAAACTAATCCATAACACCATTTAATTCAATACATACTAATACAAGCATTTATACAAACACTTACACTACACACTTAAGTCTACATATAGTATGTCGACCCGAAGTGCGCATTTAGGCAAATCTCTTCGCCAAACTAATTATGCACGTATTCCTAACATCCTAATGTGACAACATATCATGCCAATCACATCAGCAAAATATGAATGAAATCTATACTTCCTACAAATGACTAAAATGCCCTAAATCTCATATTCTTCGTTAGTTTACGAAACAGGAAACGGACAACATGTTGTACATGTCAAACGGCATTGCCGTCAAGAATCTACTATTAAACGACATTGAAAGCTTTGGAAACAGTCAATCAAAGCGTCTAAAATCCGCACCTTTTCCCCTATAGGTGAAGTGATTCGAACGGAGCGTATACGCTTCGTCTACGGCGACTAAGGAACCTGATTTACGAGATTTATCAACTAACAAACTATGGAACTAAAGAAGCATCAAATCAGCAACTTTCTAGGGCATTTTCTTACCTGCGTTGCCGTCGATAATCTACTATTAAACGACATTAAAAGCTTTGAAAATAGTCAATCAAAGTGTCTAAAATCCGCACCTTATCTCTTATAGGTGTGTGAATACGAACGGAGTGTATACGCTTCGCCTACAGTGAATAGAGGACCTAATTTACAAGATCTATGAGTTAACAAGCTATGGAACGAAAGGAACCTCAAATCAGCAACTATTAGGGTTATTTCTTACCTGAAAACGTGGAGGAATCATCGGCTGAGTGATGGAAGCATGTTGCTTAGGCACTTGCAACAGGTGGTGCAAAGGCAGGAAAATTCTCTCCTACTCTCTCTCACAAACTCTCACCTTTTCTCTCTCCCAACCTAGGGTTTCTCTCAAATTCGGATGGGAGAGAGGAGTGAGGGTTTTAACTCCTTTTATAAGCCCAAAAGTGCCCAGAATAGGCTCAGGAACAAAGTTCACTTAGGGCATATCCAAATCGGGGCTGTTTCGGTCCAAAAGATTATTTCTGGTGGTCCCCTGGCCGAACGTGATCGGACTTAAGTTCACACATGTCAGATGTCACTCTCATACCGTTTTCAGACCATCAGTGTTCGTAGATCGCAAGCAGCGGTTCAGTTTCAGTTCAGCGGTCACCGCACGTAGATCAGGGCTGCAAGTCTCATGATATGAAATAGAAATTTTTCCTGATCCGAGGATGTAATTTGGCTGAATTCTGATGGTCAGAACGCTTAATACTGACACGTCAAGTCGTGTGCCAGATTTAAATTTTAAATTCCAAATCTGTCCCTATTCTTACTCTCTTCAGTCCAGGCTCAAGGAAATAGCCTGCGAACGTCGGTTGGACTTGATTTTCGAAATGATTGTCAAGTCCAGCTGGGCGGTTCTAACGGTCTAAGATAGTAGGTATCGGACTTTTGACGTGCGGTTTAGATCCAATACAAAGTTTCAAAGTGGTCCAGAGAATAAACCTGCTTAGAGTTTGATCCAAGGTTTTAGAGTATTATAAAGTCATTGGTTCTACTCGATTTGGGTCATGTAGAACATATTTAAAGTGATCAGGGACTATTTCTCAGCTACTCTAGCATTGCACTAGCTAACTTACGCTTATTTTCCATAGGAATTAATCCTACGCGATTTCTGGTCGAGTTGGTACTCGAGTCCAAGTACGAATTTTTCCCGGGCGTTACACTTTCAAACTCAGAAAAGAAGTTACCTCATTTTTGAGTTTCTCTTTTTCGGATTTTAAATCTTCAATTTGAGAGGTTTTGAAATCTAAATCATTTTTGGTTTTTTCAAAAGAATCAGAAATATGAGATTTTTCTAAGACAAGAGACTCATAATCTTCCTTAAGCTTAGAAAATTTTTCTTTTTTTAATTTAAGCTTGACAGCAAATTTACAACTCTCTTTATAAAGAGCATTATAAGCATCTTGAAGATCATCTTCATTATCGCAATCACTATTCATATTTTCTTCACTAGATATATCATCATGATCTGAATAAGTGATCTTGGCTAGAGTCATAAGGGCTTTAACACCATCGCCTGACTCGGTTTCAGAATCTTCTGATTTAGAAGAGGATTCAGAATCAGATGATTCATCCCAAGTAGCCATCATGCTTTTCCTTTTCAATTTGTCCTTTTTAGAACATTTGTTAGATAAGTGCCCATACTCTTGACAGTTGTAACATTAACTATCTTTCAAGGATTTACGAGTTCTAGGTTTAGATCGTCTCTTATCATTTGATTTTTGAAAATCAACCTTTTTCTTATTTTTAAAAATTTTGTAAAACCTTTTTGCTAAAAGTGCCATATCATCTTCGGTATTTTCTGAATCCGAAGTGCTCTCTTGAGAAATATTTTTAGATGATTTGAGAGCTATTGATTTTCCTTTAGGAGCCTTAAAGGATAACTCATAGGTTTGAAGTGAACCAACTAATTCCTTAACCCTCATGGTATCCGTATCACGAAGTTCCTGAATCGCGGTCACTTTAGAAATGAACCGTTCAGGAAGTGAACGTAGTATTTTTGTGCACACTTTACTTTCAGGGATTTTATCACCAAGACCCCACATAGAGTTCACTATGTCATTCAATCTAGTGTAGAAGTCCATAAACATCTCATTCTCCTCCATATGAATTTCTTCAAATTTAGTTGTGAGGAGTTGGACTTTAGATTTCTTGACAATAGATGTACCCTCGTGTGTCATTTCTAATATATCCCATGCTTTTTTTGCATTTTCACAAGAGATGATTCTTTTGAATTCATCTGGTGATAATGCACAAGTAATTGCATTTAGTGCTTTTGCATTAGCACTACTTTCACTTTTCTGAAGTGTGGTCCAAAGAGAATAAGCCGTTATTTTCATAGTTTTTGAACCATCGTCATTAGCAACTTCAGTGATAGGAGGGTTCCATTCATTCACTGTGGCCAGCCACACACTTTCATCCAAGGATTTGAGGAAGATCCTCATCCTGGCTATCCAATAGGCATAGTTTATGCCATTAAAGGGTGGTGGCCTAGTGACTGATAGGCTATCAAAATTTAACATCTTAATATAGCTTAGATCGTTAGCTCAGGAAATAAATCCAATAAATAAACACTAAGCACGATCTATTAGGCTCTGATACCACTTGAAAGGGCCTAACTATATGCCCTAGGGGGGGTGTGAATAGGGAAATTCCAAATAAAATTAATAACAGTGGAATAATAAAATATTTAAAGCACAATGCTTAATATAAAACAATTGTAATAGCCTAGAATAAGGAGATTGATACTTTATCAGTTCTAAGGACAACCTTACACCAAAAACCAGAGGTTTAAGGTAGGACAACCTTATTTCTAGAACATCCTTGTATCACAAACCAAAGAGGAATAATAAGCAATGAAATCAAAATAACTTGCAGAAAATAGATCCTAAGTTATTACAACATTCATCCACACTTTGCTTGAAGTGATTACAACATTCATCCACAAACACAAATCACAAAACTGAATGAATAAAGGAATGAAAGAATAAAGCATATCCACAACACAACGATATATAGTAGTTCACCTGTGTGTACACCAACTGTTATCCAACAGCCACACAGATTGCTACTCCACTCCTAATATCCTCACACAGCGGATATTAGCATGCACTATCAAAATAGGTTTCACAGGTTCACCTAAAACCTTCATAATTGTGTCTTTGATCTTGGGCTTACACAATCCAAAAACCCCACAATCTGAGCTTTCTGGCTCTCCTCAGATAACCAATACAATGAGATTTTTCTGGCGAATCTCAAACAAAAATCAGAGAAAGTAAATTACAAAACATATAAAATACCTGAATCACCTTTTGATGAAGCCCGGTAGAACCAATCGGAGTAGAAGTTCGATTCGACGTTCAAAGTCCAATACTCACTTTAAGAATGGTTCTAAGTCTAATTGATTTTAGATCAAACGGGCTAGATCTATTTGATTTTGAATCCAGAAGAAGGAATAACAGAAATTCCCCTTTTCTAATAAGATTGGAATGTAGATCAAAATCAAATAAGAATAAGCTAGCAAAATGAATATTAAATAAGCACAAAGCAGCTTAAAATAAACACAAACTTATCTCAGAGAATAGCCTAAAGAATGCTTGAATAGAATTGATTTGAAGTACTAAAACTCTGAAGTTCGTGCTCAATTTATAGACTGAAAAATCCCATCTACGACTGGTCTTAGGATCCTAGGACTAGTCGTAGTACCAAAGATTTTTGAAAGATTTTCACGGGATTTGATTTTCAGTTCCACAACCGGTCGAGGGTGGTCTACAACCGGTCGTGGGCCACCTACGACTGGTCGTGAGACACCTACGACCGGTCGTAGGACCCTAAAAATGGTTTCTAGAGTTTGAGTCGTAGGTCTACGACCGGTCGAAGGATGAGTCGTAGAACTCACAGGACTTGTCGTAGGACAACTAGAAAGATCCAAAAATCTTCAACTACCTAAGACTGGTCCTGAAAAACCTAAGACTGGTCGTAGCAAAGCTAGGACTGGTCTTGAAGTCCCTAGGACTGGTCTTAGAACACTCCAAACAAGCATATAAAGATATATGAGTTATGTATCCGGAATGACCTACAATAAATCCCATCCTAAGGTCAATCTAAGGTCAAACAAACCTTAAAAGTGAGATGGACATTGAAAGTCTGTACACTCAGACGACCCTTAAGAGAAGCTTGTGAATATTCAACACCTGTAGTAGGCCTTCATAAGCTTGATCTTGACTTGACAAAATCTTCTAGTAAACTTGAACTTGATCAAACCTTGAACATGTAACCTTGAAAACTTCTATTCTTGATTTCTTCATCCAAGACTTGAAAACTTTCTTCTTTTAAGATCTTGTCTTGAAATGCGATGTCTTGATATGTCTTGATTGCAATGACTAGTCTTTAAACATAAAACACAAGATATACAAGACATAGATATAGGTTTTGGCACTACAAAATTTGACAACAAAAGGGATATGAAATCATAGCACTTACAGGCTTCACTTTGGAAATATTATTTTCTGAAGAAATCTTTATGTAAAGTTGACCTGAAAGGGGGGCATGATATATTTCTCAAAAGTAATCTATGCCTTGGTCTTTCTGATAATTTCTTAAACATGGTGGAGGAATTCATTTACCGAGAATCATGAAGCATGATTCAATTTGAACATTCAAAAGTTGCTTCTATATTAAAGCCCAGTTATATTCTGATGTCATAACTTGTCACTATCTTAGTAATGATATCGCAAGATTCTAAGCACCAGATCCGATGGAGATAAAGAATAAACAGAATCTTCATCAGTAACTTTCATGGCCTTCAAAAAGTTATTAAATGGAAATTGAGAGAAGTTTTATTTATTTTTTCAAGATCAGCAAAGGTCTAAGGAAAAGTCTATGTCAAGGAGCACAAGCTAGAAATGACTCACCAAAAAAGACTCAGCGGTTGAACCTTTGGAGCTGAAGATGACATTCCTAAAGTGCGATATAATGAGAAAAGAATACAATGCGAAGCATGATGATGAGTGAATATCACAATCAGCCTAAAAGAGGGAAGAAGCTTTCAATATTTCAAAAAAAAAAATTTATCAATGCTTCATGAAGCTAAATTGAAAAATTATAATGTCTTGAGATACTATTTTAATAAATTTGGCAGGAAAGACTATCATTTGAAATCTTGGGTTATGCAGATCATGAATAAAGGAAATAATCAAAAAAGTTGTTGTGACAGAAGCAGCATTAAGGAACAACCCCTTAGATACAGAGTTGAAAGGAAGAGTCGACGGAGTTGATCAAAGAGACCGTTGCAACAGTAGTGGTGTTGAAAGATAGTTCTCTGGTCGAGTTACTCAAAGATGGAGTAAGCACAACTATTATAGTAGCAAGTTTCGATTAAAACATCTACTCGACGCTACTAGTTGGGGGGCATTCCAGTCTTCCATTCAAGTGCGATCATTCCAGTCTTCCATTCAAGCGCGAGCATTCAAGTCTTTTGTTCAAGCGTAATCATTCAAATGTTTTGTTCAAATGCAATCATTCAAGTCTTTCGTTCGAGCAAGATCGTTCAAATCTTTCGTTTGAACATGAGTAGCCAAATCTTTCGTTTGAACATGAGCAGTCATGTCTTCCGTTTGAACGTGATCGTTCAAGTCTTCCATTCGAAAGCAAGCATTTCAGTCTTTTGATCGAAAGCGATCATTCGATCTTCTAGTAAAATATGACCATCCAGTCTTCCATGCAAGTATGATCATTCAGTCATCCTTCAGTTACAGTTCATTCAAGTTTTTTGGCTAAAGGAATATCGATCCTCCATTTGATTTTAGGAATCAATCAAAGAAGGATCGAGGGGGCATTTGTTGAGGCATAAAAAATATTCAATTGCATTAGTAAGAGAATTTTATGGTGCAAATATTTTCCAGGGTCATTCACTCCTTATTTTGGTAAAGATTAGCCTCCGGGGGTATTTTAGGTATTTTAGTAAAAATTGGTCTCTAGGGGTATTTTACGTATTTTGGTAAAAACTGGTCTCCAGGGGTAGTATAGGTATTTTGGTACAAATTCATGTCCAGGGGTAGTTTAGGTATTTCAGTAAAAAAGCATTAAAAAGGATATTTTGGTAATAAAGGGTGCACCGGTGTCATTTTAATAAAGAGAGGTTGTACACCACCATTTAATGAAGAGCTTGGTGTACACCATTGTTTAAGAGAAGAAGATGTACCTTATATGAAGGGATAAGTGGTGGTGATCACCAATTTGTAAGAGAGCAAGGGCCTATAAATACCCCTCCCATACCTCATTTGATGGAGGGGATCAGTTGGATCAGTTGGTGGGCCAGAAAATAAGAGAGGGAGAAACACGAGGGAGAGAAAGAGAGAAGAAAAGAGAGAGAGCTTTGTGCATTGAATGTAGTGTGTGGCGCGAACCTGATCTCCACACAGCCCTCACGAGATCCCAACACGAAGACTTCACGAGATCTCCGCACCACGCTTCCACGAGATTTCTGCACAACGTTTCCACGAGATTTTGCGCACAAAGCCTTTTATGGGATTGGGCATAATGCATATTATAGTTGTCTTTGAAGTGATCCATACTTTCCATCGGATCCCTCTTGGAATTTTGATCAAGAATGGTCCGTTTTAATCATCCATTGATGTGGCCCACTGAGACAATCAAGCTGCAATGACAGCGGAAGGGTCTTCTTATGATTGTTGTAATGATCATGTGAACGTACATGATCACCAAAGCTCAGCATGGTTTTGATGAGTTTTTCTCCTTCTATCTGATGAATGGTTCAGATCCACCTTTCACTCCATGATGGTCGCCCACAACAAATGAACGGAGCCTCTGTTACGAACAGAGTCGACACACATCAACCCTGTGAAGTCTGATGGCCCATTTATTGAAGCTGCATGAAAAATCCACTCCGTACATTGGATTTAGGGCAAAAAACCATCCAGGAAGGACCCTTTTTAGTGTGAAATCAGCATGGTCCATGAGTTTATCTAATCCACCATTTATCCTATGATTAATGGTTAAGATCTTGCAATCGCTTGCATGGTGTCAAAAGGTCACCTAAGTGAAGTTAATACCCCCTTCCAGAGACAAGTGAACGGTTCTGCCATCAAACTGAATGATGAGTGAGCCCTACTATTCAAAAAATAGCGGACATGGTAAGGATGTTGTCCGCTTTTCAAATTTGAGATGAAAGAGTCGATCAACGGGTGCTAACCGACTTTGAGAAATCCGGTGCGCGTCGAGCGCACTTGTACATGATGTACATGCAATGTACATGTGGGGTTTAGCATGATGTTCATGAGAAATCTGCTCCGTTCATCCGCATTTTCAACTCATCTAGCACGTTGAGACTGAATTTGAAGTGTATCCAGATATTAGGTGGGCCCCAAATCAGAATTCTAGGGGCTGATTTGTCAGTTCAGTCATTTCCATAGGGATCTGGAAGCTGAAATTTGATGTGTACAGCTAATTTGTGGATCCAAAGCTGTATACAAAGTTTTAAGTCGAACAGACGATGATAACCCCATGATCTTACATTATGGGGGACTTTTTAGGCCCGTTTAACATGAGTGGCCTGATTGCTTTGGGTCCTGATCACATTTCAAGGGATTGTTCCACATTTTAAGGAAAAATGACCAGAAGGATGCTCTCAGAACTGATCTCAATGGTCAGATCAAGGGTTTCACGCCCACACAACCCCCATCTCATTGAAGACTGGTCGATCAATTCGACATTCCTCCTAAGTCCTAAGAGATGACTGAAGCAAATGTCAAAATGCTGCCAAAATTTTCATCAGAGTGTCTTCTCTTTCATTCACTATGTTACATTAATTGTACTTTTTTTTCATAATTAAGGGAATTTGAGGATGTAAATGAACTCAGAATAAATGTGATGATTATTCTCTCATTGAATTCTTTATTATCATTGAATAAATCCCCCAAATCAAATACATTTGTTTCCTTGTCGAAAAAAATACAAACATGAGTAAAATAGAACATTAAGCATTATCATGTTCATAAAACCAAGATATAAATGGGGGATAATATGCATTATTTGACCCTCAAGAAAAGCTTCTATGAGAAGGGGAAGAAATATGACTTGAAATGCCAAATAGGCAAATCACCCAAAAGGTCAAAGATCCCCAATGCTACAATGGTAGAGGATGTGGTCATCTTTCTTCTAAGTATCCCACCAAAAAAAAAAAATCAATAGGAAAGGCAATGGTTGTGACATGGGATGAGTCTGAAGATTCAAACTCAAAATCAGAAAATATAAAAGTGATAAAGACCAAGGCTCCTTGAGAATACTCATGGCCTCCATCACCACGGTCATCCCAGAAGTAAGGGACCTTGAGGAGAAAGATGAAGATGTAGAAGAAAAGTCCTCTGAAGAGGAAGAAGAAGAAGGTGATAATTTGGGCTTACAAAAAGCCTATGACCAACTTACACCCATAGCTTAAAAGTTCTTAAAATTCTTGGTTAGGCTAAGGTCGAAAATAAGCAGTTGAGCATGGATTTGGAAGAAGACAAGGATAAAAATGAACGGTTAGCCAATGAACTGCAAGAATACATCAGTGACAATGCCAATCTAGCCTAAGAAAAATGTTAATTGTGAGAGTGACTTGGCTGACGAAACAAAAATAAATGAATATTTAAAATCAGAACTTAGAAAAATAAAAGCAATTAACCTGGATATGAAACTAGAACTAGAGAAATCCAAAGCACATGCAGACATTAGCCACAAGCTCACCCAAAGAGAAGAAAAACTAGAAAGACCTCTAGGATTGGGTAAAAGTTCTAAGGATAGGAGAGGACTAGGATATGAAAGCAATAGAACAAGTCCTACTCATGTACCACCTGTGATTAGAAAACCAGTGGCTTCAAGAAGTAAACCAAACTCTTCTTCAGTATTTCATTCATGTGGGTAATTAGGATATCTAAAATTTGAATGTCTAGCTTTTAGACACACCCAAACCATTTATGGTATGAGCTTCATAGGTAAATATAAACCTATTAGAAAAATACTACATATTGTGAGGATTCCACCTAGGAAGCCCCCACTGAAGGAAAAGGAAATGAGTAAGTATCCCACTCATCCTAAGATGACTAGGAGAATGACAAAAATGTTCAAATAAGTTGCCTAATTAAGTTAGAAAACAAAGGAAATGATGAATCAAGTAAACCAGGGCAATGATCAGTCAGTTAGAACACATGTCTCATAGAAAGAACATGCCTTTGAGAGATGAGCCCAAGAAATATATTATCTCCCCTAAAATTAGTACCAGCCCAAAGAAAATTATCTCCAAATGGGTTGTTAAAAATAAAGCAAACTGCCTTGTGATACATACCACTCTCAAAGTAGGCATTAATACGAATGGTATCTGGATAACTGGTGCTCAAGGCACATGACTGGTGATAAGACCCATTTATACAATTATACTGATTTTGATGGTGGGTCAAACACATTTCGAGACAACAGCACCGGTAAGATAGTAGGGTGATGGACTATTAGTGGGCTAGGAATGCCCAAACTTGTGAATGTTCTTTGTGTATAGGGATTGAAAAACAACCTCCTAAGCATGTCGCAAATACGTGATAAGGAACATTCAGTCAAATTCTCCAAAAAAATGTGCGAGATCTTGGACCCCATAAGTAAATTGATTATGAGAGGTCTTCGAACGAGCGATAACTGCTACATCATTGAAAGCAGTGGAGGATGTGTCCCCCTAGCAATATACCACATGGCTAGGGATAATGAGTCTGAACTTTGGCACCAAAGACTCGACCATGTCCACTATAGAAATTTGTCTCGTCTGAGCTCGAAGAATGTGGTAAAAAGATTGGAAAAAAGGCTAGAATTTTCTATGGTGACTGCCAAAAAGAAAAAAAATATCAAGGTCATTCACAAAAAGACAACCATTGTGCCTACCACTAAGCCCCTTGAACTCTTACACATGGACCTTGTCTGTCCCACTAGAGTCAAAGTCAGTGCAGAAAGAGACACATTCTAGTTGTAGTGGATAATTACTCCAGATTTACGTGGGTTTCCTTCTAAAATTAACAGTTCAAGAATTCTTAACCTTAGATCTCAGCTTTTTATCCTTGTTTAGCTCAAGATTTTTATATGGCATTGTTGATATTATATCTAGACACATATTAAACAATTGTATATAGGAAGATCAAGTGGTCCAATGAGAAATTCTCAAGGTCTTGATGATACATCTATTAGGTGATAATTTTAATAGTAGATTTGAAAATTAATCAATCACCATTCAATTAGATGGTTTAGATTGATAATTCATGGTTTGGATGAGTGATCCAATGGACAAATTGTCACAAATCTTAGTTTAAATGGTTAAAACAACCCACTTGATGATTGGTTATGATTAAATAATTAAAAGAAAAAAATTTATCCATCAAAATTGCTTGAGTATTACATTTTATCCTCCTTAAAAAGAATTTCATCCTGAAATTCATCATACCTTAGCCGGTAAAGAGGTCAGGATACTTTTCTCGAATCTCATCTTCTCACTCCCATGAGGCTTCTTCTTTATTGTGGTGAGTCCATGCATCATAGGAGAGATAAGGGAAGAATTTCAATTTAAATTTTCTAAGTTCACTTCCTCTAAGGGAAGTTTAACCCTACATCTAGTTCTCATAAGTTTTAAAATTTTATTTTACCATGGTCTCATTTTCTTATGAAATATAGGCTCTAATACCAAGCTAGGCTCTCATACCAAGCTGTTACACCCCGACTCTGGAAACCCGAGTTCATTTGACTCAGTCGCCGAATCAAGTGTGTGACTTGACGGGGAGGGGAAATATTATACACATAACCATAATAATCATTACAAAAGGTAGACTTGATTAATCATCATGCATCTAGTCGAGAGTATCAAATATTTACTGACTGATATTCAACCCAAGTTTATACATCATTATTTAAAGAAATAGATATAAAATGAAAAATTCTTTATTCTTGTAAAAAATCTCCAAGAGCATGCCTCTCAAAGTCATCACTCCACGTGCGAAGACTCCAGTTCATTTCTTTGTCTTGGATGATTTTTCTATCAACAAAATAAGCTAACAACTTAGCAAGTAGTTGTACACATGATTCATAACATAGGCATGATACTAGTGCATTTATAAGAATCTTAGTATGCCACATTACCATATAAAACAAATTCTTTAGTGAACCACTAGGGCCACAGCTGCGGACAGTGTCAGGCCTGCCAACACCCTTTCGACTAAAATCCATACAAGCCCAATACGTGTAGGATTTGACTCACATCCTGCACGAACGCTGACTTAAGGTATCTCATGTACTGTGAGTAACTATATAATCTAGCAATGAGTGACCCACTCTAAAGCTAGTCAAGCTCCTTCCTTAGCCTTGATCGTAGTCCAAGGAGGAGGCCCTATTGGTACCAACTTAGGTTCTATTTGGAAACTCTGCCTAAGAATTTAAGGCATGACAGTTCACAACCCCAAGTAGGTTTGCGATGTAGTAATAACTCGATGAGACCAAGGTCAAATCGATAGGGACTAAACTTGTATGTATTCTGAAAATAATTAGAACTAGAACTAGAAGAAGATCTAAATCTAAATCTGGAATAATTGAAAATAATTGTGAATAAAGTATCTAATATGAAAGGGAATTTGACTGCCAAGGATCCACTTGTGGCTATCAAGATGCTACCTCACTTGATTCAATAAACACAATTGGAATTGAAATCTTATCTTATCCAGCTGTAAGATAAAATAATTGAAGCATAATTTGAACTTCTCAT
Source organism: Magnolia kwangsiensis (assembly GCA_037074715.1). NCBI lineage: Eukaryota > Viridiplantae > Streptophyta > Magnoliopsida > Magnoliales > Magnoliaceae > Magnolia > Magnolia kwangsiensis. The sequence continues at coordinate 82,264,795 of CM073578.1, forward strand.
TGAATTAGTTCGTACATGAAGAAGTATTGTGATGATTGGAATGGATTCCATCATCCTACCATGCCTAAGCAACGATGATGAACAACAAGATTTACTGATCTCACAATCTCAGAATGAAAAAGAAGATATTCAAAGCTATCATAGCGTCTATTGTAATTTAAGTCATAATAAACCATAGAAAATTGAAAATATTCCTTAAACTCAAGCTAGAAATCAATGAAGGTCAACATAAACAAGAATCAAAGAAAAATAAACATCCTAACTCGTTACAAGCTTCACCTCTTAGCTCTAACTAAGAGGTTTTGTTAACCATTAACATGATTAAAACCAAATCTCTTAAACAAAACATGAAAATAAACGAAGGAAGATGAAGAAAAACTCTTGGGAGGCTGCTCCACCCTTTAGCTCTACTCCTTAAACCCTGATTCGTATTTAAACTCCTCAAGAAACCCATATTTATATCATTTTCTTAGATTGACTTTCAAACCACCTCAAATTTATGCAACAGAGTTACGCATTGGTCAGACCAAAGTCGAGTTCGAATCATGACAAGATTCTTTTTCAGCGGTTGCCCAATTTTAGTCACACCGAGCTTGGGTTCAGTCGGACCAAACTTAAGTTTCGATCAAACTAAATTAATCCTCGGTCGAAATGAATTAACTCCAAAATTCATTGTTCTTCACTGAAGTTTTTGTGCACTTATGGTCACACCGAATCCTTTCTTCGGTTGGACCGAATTATCCTTTGGTTGAACTGAATTAGCCTTGAACTTCATAGTTGGTTGTTAAATTGTTTTGCACAATTTTAGTTGAACCGAACTATCTTGTTTTCTGCTGCAGATCAAGCTATCTTCTTTAGTCTTTTATTTATCCTTTATACTTAGTTTCCTTAGATCTTTGGCATGTGAATTCTTCATTCTTGGTCTCCTAAGATCCATCGTCTTGGTGGTTTTGGAGCATCAAATCCATGCTTTTAACATTCTTTTCAATCCAAGCTCTTAGACTTACCTCACAATACAAACATGTATAAAATATACTCATTAAACATCATCATGTTCATAAAACCAAGATATAAACAGGGGTAAATATGTAATATTTGACACTCAGTACACCCCCCAGTAGCATTTTTCTAATCCCAAGCAAAACATACGTGAAAGAATTCTTAATGCTCAATGGTCAAGACTCTTAAAAAAAAAATTGTGCAATCAAGTATTGATGAGTATAATCCAAAGAAGCGAGACTGTAAATTTGAAAACCTAGAACTGAATCACATAAGAAATCAATCAATTATCTTCTTTATCAATCAGTAAACCACGGTAATTGGGAGAGTTTAAACAGTTGTTCATCAAGGAACATGTTTTTTATTGGTATTGGTTCCAGGGAATTGTGGAGATCAAGTCTCGAAAGATGGTCAACCACTACGTTCTCTACTCCCCTTTTGTCTCTTCTTTTTATATCGAATTCTTAGAGTAAAAGGATCTATCTTATTAAGCGAAGCTTTGCATATTTCTTAGAAAGAAGGCACTTTAGTGCCATATGATCAGTGTAGATGATGATCTTGGATCTAATCAAATAGGACCTAAATTTGTCCAAAGAAAACACTACGGCTAAGAGTTCCTTCTCCGTAGTAGATTAGTTCACTTGGGCAGAATTTATAGTTCTACTTACATAATGAATAATATAGGGCTTCTTCTCTTTTCTCTGTCTTAAGACCGCCCCATTAGCATAGTCAGATGCATCACATATAATCTCAAAAGGTATAATCCAGTCGGGTGGCTACATGATAGGTGTGATAGTCAACATGCCCTTGAGCATAGTGAAAGCTTCTTAGCATTGTTCAATCCAGTCGTATGGTACATCTTTTTGAAGTAGTTTGCATAAAGGATGAGAGAGATGACTAAAGTCCTTTATGAATCACCTATAGAATCCAGGTGTCTTAAGAAGGATCGTAGGTCACATATGCTCTTAGGTGGATGTAGGTTAGAGATAAGATCAAATTATTCCTTGTCTACCTCAATTCTCTTGGACGGAAGATCAAATTATTCCTTGTTTACCTCAATTCCCTTGGACGAAATTATGTGTCCAAGAACTATTCCCTTGGGAACCATGAAATGGTAGTCCTCCAAATTCAAAACTAAATTCTTTTCTTCGCATCACTTCAGCACATTTTAAGAATTTTCTAAACACTTACTAAAGGATGCGCCAAAGACAGAGAAATCATCCATGAAGACCTCTAAATATTGCCCCACCATGTCAGAAAATATGCTCAACATGCGTTGTTGAAAGGTGGCAGGGGAATTACATAGTCCGAATGACATCGTTTGGTAAGCAAAGGTGCCAAAAGGACATGTGAATGTTGTCTTTTCTTGATCTTCAAGGGCTATCTCTATCTGATTGTAGCCCAAATACCTGTCAAGGAAACTGTAGTAAGACTAACCAGCCAGCCTTTCCAAATTTGATCAAGGAAGGGCAAAGGAAAGTGATCCTTCATTGTGATGGTATTAACTTTCTACAGTCAATGCACATTCTCCAACAAGTAGTGACTCTAATTGGCACGAGTTCATTGTCGGCATTGGCTAGGATGGTGATTATGGACTTCTTAAGAACCACCTAAGTTGGACTCACCCATTAACTGTCGGATATAGGGTAAATGATACCCACATCCAACAACTTAAGTACTTCACCTTTAACCACTTACTTCATATTTGGATTTAACCAACATTGTGGCTGTCAAGAGGTTTTCACATTATCCTCAAGATGAATGCGGTGAGTACAAATCAAAGGGTCAATTCCCTTGAGGTCCGTAATTAACCATCCAAGGGCTCCTTTATACTCAATGAGAGTGGAAATAAGTACACTCTCATGTTCTTTCTCACAGTGGGAAGAAATCACCATCGGGTGTGTCTCATCTTGACCTAAGTAGACATATTTAAGATCAACAAGCAAAGGTTTTATGTCAAGCTTCAGTTCTTTGAGGCTAGACGATAGAGGCACTACATTGGCTTGTGGCAAAGTCTCAAATTGTGGCCTTCATCGATTAACTTCAAGTACTGGTGTAGAATCAAGCAAGGCATCCATCTCCCTAATCCTGTCATCATCTAAATTAAGGGAGTGAGCTAATGTAACGCCCTGAAAATAGGGGGTCGAGCATAACTCAGCTCTCGAGTTCCAGAATACACTTATGCAACATTTTTAATGATGAATGAATGTTGTCTATATTAGTTCCTAAAACATGAACTAGATTAAGTCAAATCAACAAACATAATCTAGGGACAATTGTAATATGCAAGCGAAAGAATGAAAATATATATATATATATATACTAGTGTAAGTCTCCAAAATATGTATGCAGTGTCAGGTTAATATTTACAAGTGTTGTATCAAAATACAAAATGTCAAAAGAATGTGATAGCTCCCAACAAAATAACCCTGAATCCCCGTCAATCAGGACATGGCTCACATGAACCCACCTGAATACTACATGTAGGAGAACACCTCATCATCCTCGAACTCCGACTATGCATCATGGCTCGCATCATCATCAGCAACTAAGATAGAGTCTAGTTGGTGTTTAAGCACCGTCCCAGAACGTGGGAGTGAGTGATCAACTTAATGGAACTATACCGCAAAGGTTAACATGTTATCAATTCATTCAAGCAGTAATGATAAAGCAATACAATCAAACATCCCTAATTACTCTGATTAATGCAAGTATGTATGAAGTAATGATACATGCCCTCGCCTACACTCCCTTTACGATCTTCATCTTATGGTCGCGTATGTCAGTCACTTCCTCAGTGCTCTGCCCAATGCCAAATGGCACATGTAGTGCGGTGCATGTACAAGATTACCAAGTTCTTATTAGTCATTTTCATACAGTAGGATTGGGAAGCTAAGGTACCACCCTTTATATCATTTGCCCAACATTAATCCATCTAGGGTCGTCCATCCTAGTTAATCACATACGATAGGCAAGTTCAGGTCACTACCACCAACGCCCTACCAACTGGCAGTCTATTTTCGAAGGCTCATCACCAACCCGACTGGGGACCATAACCAGGCTGTGCCGAGGTAGGCTTATTCATACTCGAGGTCACTCCACTAACGCCCTACCAACTGGCAGTCTATTTTCAAAGGATCATCACCAACCCAACTAGGGACCACATCTAGGTTACGCCAGTGTAGGCCGACAGTTCGAATACAGTGTCTCATACCACCATATTCATCTCACAAGTCTGGGTTGCTCACTGGTCACTACAGGGAGGCTCGTCGCCCTAGCGTAGGCCCACAGCTTGACCACGGTGTCCCATACCACCATGCCTGGCTCATGAGTCTTAGCAGATCGTGGTACCAAGGTTAAACGGGCATTTCACTGGTAAGTTTGGTATCTTAGGTTTAAACAGTAGCGTCCATACATGGTGAACATACATTAGGTCAATCGGGTTACTTGACGAGCTCGACTAGGATGATCGCACGTTGAGTTGATCGACATGAAATGCATAAGCACTCCATGTGGCCTAACCACTGTCAAACATCCCAAGTACGGCTCGGATTCGTCGAACACATCCTACGTGGCGAAAATATTCTCAACCACCAGTTTAAGGACTATTACCGATTACCTGGACTATGATATAGTCCCAACAATGTACGATCACAATAATAAACATGTAAGTTAAATCCTACTCATATGAATATGTTATGACATATAACTTAAACATGAATACACCATACATGGAGGAAATCATACACAAAGTTAACATGAATAAGTAAGCTAAACAATTCATGGAGGAAATCATACACACAAGCAAGGTAGTTGGGATTTCTTATCTCAACTCCTTCATAAATCACACATTACTAACTACTAACTCATTCAGACATTTTCATAAACACTTAGACTACACTTTTCAACATACATCACATATGTCAGCCGTATTACATATTAAGGCAAATCCTTTTTGTCGAGGAGTTGTCGCATACATAACAATCATATACCTATGACAAATAATCATGATGGCAATCATAACATCAAATTCCTTAGGCATACAAACATTTTAACAAACACATGAAATACCCTATTTACAACACAGGTTAGACATATACGTAAAACAAAACAGATAGCACATTTAGCATGTATAATAGCATCCACGTCAATAATAAATCATTATCAGACATTGAAAGTCTTGAAAACCATAACCTATACGTATATAGTCCGCACCTTAAATCAAAAAATGTGAAACGGATATGATTTAGACGATAAATCTTCGTCAATGGCGAATAGGCAACCTAATGCATGAATTAGGTTAGCTACATCAACGCTTAGACTATTATAAATTCTAAAATAGGTTAAGGTTTGATTTTCTTACCTAAAAATAGAATTAGAATTGTCAGAATAATGATTCAGATGCGATGGATTAGGCACGTAGAGTAGCTGGGAAGAATCCCAAGATGAATCACCAGCTTTTCTCTCACTTTCTCTCTCTTTACTCTCTTCTCTCTCCTAGGGTTTTTCCAAATTCGTATGAAATATGTGAGAGGAGTTTTAAAGCACTTATATAGGCTCAAAGCTGACGGAAACAATCCCAGGGCCAAGGTATACTTAGGTTATGTCCAAATCGGGTCTGTTCCGATCCAACAGAGCATTTCTGGAGGTCTCTTTACTAAATGCAGTTGGACTTAGGCTCCCTGATATTGGATCTTGATCGAGCTAAGTTTTTAGTCCAATCAGATTTACAAATCGACCATGGCGGACCAGTTTCAGTTCAGCGGTCATCGAAACTCGATCAGGGCCACAAGTATATTTGCATATGTGGGCCATCTTCCCTGATCCGAGGGTGAATTTGGATCAGAATCCAACGGTTAAAATGCTTATAAATGGTGCACAAGCGACATGACTCGAATTACTTAAATTTATATTTAATTTCTAAATAGATTCACCTTTCTCACACTCTTCACTCCAGACTGAAGCAAATTGTCTCAAGACCTCATCTGGACTTGATTTTTGAGGTGATTTTAAAGTCCAACTAGGCGGTCATATTTGTCTAATTTCATCACTATTGGACTTTCAATGTACGGTCCAGGTCTGATACGGAGTTTCTAGACACTCCCGAGAGCAACTGGGTTTAGCGATTGATCCTAGGTTTCAGGTTATTGTAGCGTTAACAATTCTACAAGTTTTGAGTCTTGCAGATCGTATTTAAAGTGATTGGTGCTAATTTCATAGGTAATCTAGTTTAGCGCTAGTTAATTCTCATTTAATTTCTAAAGGATTTGGTCCTAATTGATTTCTGCTTGAGGTGATACTCGGGTCTTCGTACAGATTTTTTCGAGATGTTACAGCTAAGCACGTCTCTAGAGAATCAGTGAATAGAGTCATCAATGCTATATCTTCCATGAAAGAATCTATCAAGTTAATATCGTGGATATCATCAACATCCTCTGACTGTTTGCTCATGTCAAAAAATATATTGAGCTCCAACATCATATTTCTGAAAGACAAATCCATAACTTCATTCCTATAGTTGATAATGGCATTGGATGTAGCAAAGAATGGGAGACCAAGGATGACCGGTATGTGAGTGCTCATATCTATAATAAGTTGAGTATCCAGGACGATGAAATCTACGCGATAGTAGAATTTGTCAAGTTGGACCAACACATCCTCAATCATCCCTCTCGGTACATGGATTAAATGATTAACAAGTTGTAATGTGGTCCAGGTGGGTTGTAATTCACCTATACCCAATTCTTCATATACCGATAAGGAATCAAATTAAAGCTCACTCCTAAGTCAAAAAGTGCATGCTCAATCTGGTGATTTTTTATTATATAGGTGATAGTTGGGTTACTAGGATCTTTATATTTTTGTGGCACATTTTTCTTGAGGATGACACTCACCTTTTCTGTTAGAAATTTTTTCTTTTAAATACTTTGTTGTCTCTTGGTTGTACCTAAATCTTTCAGAAATTTGGCGTAAGACAAGATTTGTTTCACAGTATCCAGTAGAGGGTTGCTGACTTTCACGTGTTTCAGCACCTCTAGAATATCCTGTGAGTTAGTTAGAAGTTTTGGTGCAATCAACCGTTAGAGAAATGCACAATTGGCTTACTCACTTTTTTTGGTTCCTCCTCATGTGGGGCATTACTAGGTCTATCATTGTCAATTTCTTCTGAGTCCTTAGGCTTTTCAGCCCTCACTGAAATGGTTTTGTCAATAATCTTCCCACTCCTAAGAGTAGTGATAGACTTAACCTGATCCATCTGATTTGAAGAGCTTGAGTTACATATTTCATATTGTGGTTTTAGATTGGGAAGACGCTGAGCTGGAAGGATCCCTTTCTCCCCAATCAAATTTTTTATCTCAAGCCCTTATATCGCCTTTGTAAGGTCTTGAAAGGCTTGAAGCATATCCTAATTAAAAGGCTCTTAATTTTATATATGTTTTAAGATCGGATCCTCTTGAGCTTTCCTTTAATTTAGAAATTGGTTAAGGATCCCTTGAGGAGTGGTAGTTTATCCATTCCTCCAACTGAAATTTGGATGGTTCCTCCAACTTGAGTTATTTGTATATAAGGTGGGTTCACTAAACAGTCTTTGGTAGTTGTTTATGGCATTTGATTGCTCATTCAATATCTCTTAAAAAATAGGAATTGTTGGACAATTTTCAGTTGTATGTATGTTACAAGAAAAAATGCCACAAACAACTTCCATAGCCTTTTTGGGTTCTGCCTTCTTAAGTTCTATGGCCTCAACTTTTCTTGTGAGTTTGGCCACTCTTGCATTTATATTATCTTCCTCTTTTAAAACATAAATTCATTCCCTTTCCTTTGATTAAGGAGGCTTAAAAGTGGTGGTTCTTGAGAAGGTATCCTATGATTGCTCGTTTTCAGCGAGTTTATCAAAATAATCCCACGCATCATCAACTTTCTTGTTCATGAATTCCCCATTACACATCATCTCCATAATTTGGTGCATGGATGAGGTCAACCCTTCATAGAAAATGCTCGTTTTCTACTATGTTTCGTAGCCATGTTGTGGACATGAATTTATGAGATCCTTAAATCACTCCTAACATTGGAAGAATGTCTTATCGTCTTTTTATGCAAAATTCATGATTACTTTCTGTAAGGTATTCGTTTTATGATATGGGAAGAACTTTTTAAGGAACTCCCTTGTCATCTCAGCCCATGTGCCAATGGACTGTGGTCGTAAGGAATGTACCATGACTTAGCATTTTCTTTTAAAGAGAAAGGAAACAATTTCAGTCTTATTATGTCCTCAAACACATTTGGGAAGTGTAATGTAGATATTATCTCATCAAACTCTTTTATATGCAAGTATGGACTTTCAGATTCTAGTCCACGAAACTTAAAAAGGAAATGAATCACACTCGGTTTAACGTCCATAGTTCTTGTATTCAATGGGAATATCATGCAAGAATGTGTACTCACACCTTCCGGTTGTAAATAATCTCGTAGAGTACGAGGCGGGGGTGCATGATGCACCTTATTCTTATCCTGGGCCTCATCAACTAGGTGTTGAGGTTAATGTGTAGCCATCATTGACTTAGAGGATTTGAAGTCGTATTTAATCCGGTGATGGATAGGCAACCCTTCAACTAATCCTCCTTCACTCGAGAAGGAGAGTGTTATCACGAACCTACTTAGGCATGAAACACTCATGGCCCTCAAGTAACTAAACAACTAAAAACTAAAAAAATAAAATTAAAGAAAATAAGAGTTCTAAAAGAAAGAGAGAATTGGAACAAAGTTACCATATAAGAGTTACTATGTTAGGATCCTACAAAACAAAAAAAAAAAGTGTTAGTTCCTATAAATAATTGCAGAAAATCCTAACCCAGAAATAAAAACTTAAACCTAATCCGAACTTAATTCTAAAATTAGTTAATCTTTGAAAAAGAAACCATAGTCCTCGACAATGACATCAAAAACTTGTTTAACAACCCCGAGTGTAGGGCCACGTTGTAGTAATAACTCGGTGAGACTGAGGTCGAATCCACAGGGACTAAACTTGTACTTATTCTGAAAATAATTAGAACTAGAATTAGAAGAAGATCTAAATCTAAATATAGAATAATTGAGAATAATTATGAATAAAGTATCTAATATAAAAGGGAACTAGAGTATTAAGGATCCACTTGCAGCTATCAGGATGCTACCTCACTTAATTCAGTAAACACAACTAGAATTGAAGTCTTATCCTATCCAAATCGAAGATAAAATAATTGAAGCACAATATAAACTTCTCATTGAATTATTTCGCACATGAAGAAGTGTTGTGAATAATGGAAGGGACTCCATCATCTTACCATGCCCAAGAGACGTGGTGAACAATAGGATTTAACGATCTCATAATCTCAGAATGAAAAAGAAGATATTCAAAGCTATCACAGCGTCTATTGTAATTTAAGTTATAATAAACCATAGAAAACTGAAAATATTCCTTAAATTAAACTAGAAATCAATAAAGTTTAATGTAAACAAGAATCAAAGAAAAATAAATATCCCAACACGCTACAAGCTTCACCTCTTAGCTCTAGCTAAGAGGTTTACTTAACCATTAACATGATTAAAACCAAATCTCTTAAATAAAACATGAAAATAAACTAAGAAAGATGAAGAAAAACTTTTGTGAGGATGCTCCACCCTTTGGCTCTACTCCTTGAATTCGAATTCGTATTTAGAACTCCTCAAGGAACCCATATTTATAGCCTTTTTTTGACCTACTTTAAAATCGCTTCAAATTTATACAATAGAGTTATGCATTGGTCAAATTGAAGTCGAATTCAAATCGTGACAGGATTCTATTTTAGAATTTGCCTAATTTCAGTCACACCAAGTTAGGTTCAGTCGAACCAAATTAATCCTTGGTCGAACAGAAAATAGTGTTAGTACCTATAAATAATTGTAGAAAATCCTAACTTAGAAACAAAAACTTAACCCTAATCCGAGCTTAATTCCAAAATTAATTAATCTTAGAAAAAGCAACCATAGTCCTCAACAATGACATCAAAAACTTGTTTAACTACCCCAAGTGTAGGGCCATGTTGTAGTAATAACTCGGTGAGACCGAGGTCGAATCCACAGGGACTAAACTTGTACTTATTCTGAAAATAATTGGAACTAGAATTAGAAGAAGATCTAAATCTAAATATGAAAAAATTGAGAGTAATTGTGAATAAAGTATCTAATATAAAAGGGAACTAGATTGCTAAGGATCCACTTGCAGCTATCAGGATGCTACCTCACTTGATTCAGTAAACACAACTAGAATTGAAGTCCTATCCTATCCAGCTCGAAGATAAAATAAACGAAGCACAATCTAAACTTCTCATTAAATTAGTCGCACATGAAGAAGTATTGTGAATATTAGAAGGGATTCCATCATCCTACCATGCCCAGGAGACGTGCTGAACAATAGGATTTAACGATCTCATAATCTCAGAATGAAAAAGAAGATATTCAAAACTATCGCAGCGTTTATTGTAATTTAAGTTATAATAAACCATAAAAAACTGAAAATATTCCTTAAATTAAACTAGAAATCAATAAAGTTCAATGTAAACAAGAATCAAAGCAAAATAAACATCCCAACACGCTACAAGCTTCACCTCTTAGCTCTAGCTAAGAGGTTTAGTTAACCATTAACATGATTAAAACCAAATCTCTTAAATAAAACATGAAATAAACTAAGAAAGATGAAGAAAAACTCTTGGGGGGATGCTCCATCGTTTAGCTCTACTCGAATCCGTATTCTTATTTAGAATTCCTCAAGGAACCCATATTTATAGCCTTTTTTTGGACCGACTTTGAAATCGCTTTAAATTTATACAGTAGAGTTACACATTGGTCAAATTGAAGTTGAATTCAAATCATGACAGGATTTCATTTCAACGGTTGCCTAATTTCGATCGCACCAAGCTTAGGTTCAGTCGAACTGAATTATCCTTGGTCGAACTGAATTAACTCTGAAATTCATCATTCCTCACTAGAGATTTTTGTGCACTTTCGGTCGGACTGAATTATCCTTCAGTTGAACCGAATTAGCCCTGAATTTCATCGTTGGCTACTGGACTATTTTTTTCGATTTCAATCAGACCAAACTGTCCTGTTTTCTGTTGCGGATCAAGTTATCTTCTCCAGTTTTTTCTTTATCCTTTGTACTTAGTTTTCTTGGATCTTTGGCATATGAATTTTACATTCTTTGTCTCCAAAGATCCATCCTTTGTCTTGGTGATTCTGGAGCATCAAATCTATACTTTTAACATTCTTTTCAATCTAAGCTCTCAAACTCACCGTGCAATAGAAACATGTATAAAATATACTCATTAAGCATTATCATGTTCATAAAACCAAGATATAAATAGGGGTAAATATGTAATATTGACACTCAACAATAACTCGATCCTCGAGTTGTGTTGTATTATGAAAATGACACATTAATAACAAGGTAATTGCATACTTAAACATATATCAATGGATTGTAAAATTTAAACAAAAGTAAGCATGTAATGTTATGCAATGCATATGGAAAAATTCATCTGTGATAGTGACCACTTACTCATAATGTACATTCTTTATTCGACCATTTTGACCTTTTGATTAATCTCTCATGGATTTGATAACTGCACTTAGGTCTACAATTTATAGAAAGTTTCCTTTTTCAGTCATAGCTAGTATACAAGCATCAAGTTAATTTCCTCCTTAGTGTCCATTTTCTTAAAACACTTACAAAAATGAGAAAGATCATAAGATTGTTACATTGGTCTAATAAATCCGTCAATCAAGCCCCTAATTTCTTAGATCTGAGTTGTAGTTCTAACCATAGATCAAAGGTATTAATTTTGGTTAAGTTTGACATAGGACCAAGATCTACCTTAAAGATAATTACATGTTTAGATCCAACCAATCCGACCATTTATTTCTTTATTTTCAATGATTTTGATTCAATGGTCCTCTTTGATCTTTGATTAGATGATCCTATCTAAGATTAGATCAAGTATATTTAAAATTTTCTTAAATCTAATACCTTAATTGGTCTATTAAACCTTTGATCAATGCTTGGATTAGACCAAATCATCCATTTAACGGTCCATATCATTATTATGATCTTTTCCCTAATTTTAATAATTTGGATCTAGATTTATAAAGTCTTCAATCCATATTTACCTGTAATGAATAAGATCTCTAAAGGTAAATTTCTCTAGACATCCATGCTACAAGACGTTCAAGCCTACTACGAAAATGGCCTTTGGATGATCTTGTTGAGAAACCTACTGAGAAATTTATCGAGATACTAGCTAGAAGAGAAACTTATATGTTAAGAATAAGTAGTTTTCTCTTTCTTTATTAGGATTAGGATTTATTTATTTCTTAATATTAGTTTGTTTTATTAAGATTAGTACAGTTTCTAAAACATCTTTAGTTAGGAAGATCGCATTAGCCCATTTGTTATTGACTTTCATGTACTTTTCATCTACTCTTTGTTTTTGTTGTCATCAATATTGCTTTTATTGCATATGTTTATACATTGAGGACAATGTATAATTTAGGTTGGGGTAGGTTTCCTTCGAAAATTCTTTAGTTTTGTGCTAAATTTGTTATTTTTTTTAGATATATAAAATTTTTAAATTTTTTTGGAACTTTCTGTGAATTTAAGTGATTTTGAAATTAATCCAGATATTAGAATGATAAGATACTGAATGTTAAGGATTTTCTTAAATCTAAAATTTAGTTATTTGATAGATTTCTAAAGTTAAGTTTGGGTTATTAATTCTTAATTAGAAGTTTTAAATATTGATTAAGCCATGTAATTCACATGTCACATCTATCTTACACATTAAAGTTTAAGTTTGATATTGAATTGTTAACTTGATGATTATTAAGAATGATAAGAACTAAACCTGAAAAATTTATTCATCATGTTTATTGAAAATAATTGAAAAAAGAAAAGAAAAGAGGGAAGTAATACCCAACTAAAAAAAAATAGTTGTCATCAAAAGGGCTACCTATTAAAGTTACATGATAGGACTTTAAAGAGAGGGAGGGAGAGAGAGAGAGAGAGAGAGAGAGAGAGAGAGAGAGAGAGAGAGAGCGAGAGAGAGAGAGAAGTGAAAATAGTGTGAAAGCCTTCGATGGAAAATCAAAAGCTATATGAGTAAAAGGTTAAACTATAAGGCAAGTTTTAGTTATCCTGAATGTTCTTTGAATCATCAATGTTATCATGAAAATAGATAATTGAACCTTTGGTTGTGTCAAGTTTAAACTTTAATATACACTCATGGAACTCAATGTTTAGAATTGTTCTGATTATAAGATTAATGCTTGGAACTTGATTGTGGAATTTACAAAGTGCTAAGGTTTAGGATAAGACAGTACTTAACATTAATATAGACTTTTATAATCTAGATTGTTTTTAAAACCACTTGAACTATGAAAATCATTCTTTTTATTTCGAAATATCTTTCGCATGTTTTGCTCGGAACTAGTAAAATGTTGTTTGGGGGTGAGTTGAGACTCAAATATTGTATATTAAAAACCTTCAACTACATTAATTTTCCTATCATTTAAGTGTTAATTTGATTTAATTATATATATTTTTGTCATGTGAGGTGATTCGGAAGTCTAAGATGAATATGCATTAAAAAAGATGAATTTAAAGCTTAAAAGAAGATAATTAAGAATTAGAGATCTGGAAGTCATTAATAAAGAATTTACATGCCAAAGTTCCAAGGAAGCCAAGTGAGGAATGAAGGGAATCTAGGATTTAAAGTAAAGATACAAAGGAAAAGGAATCTTGAAATTTCGGGGCTAGAAAAATCAAATTCTAAATTTCTGGTGCTACAAAAACATAATTCTGAAAAATTACAGAAACAAACTTTGATGCCATCGAAGTAAGTTTTGATGTCATTGAAGCTAACTTTGATCTCATCAACTTCAATCCCATCGAGAAAATCATGAATTTTCTCAGTTGGTTACTGGACATATTCACGCACTCTTCGATGTTATTGAAGGATTATTCGATGCCATCGAAGGTTCCATCAAAGCTGTGATAACTGCGTAAATTCAAAATCAGTTTATGAACATTTCCAAAGCAGTGCAAAATATTGAGTTCTACAACTATTTAAAGGAGTCCCTAAGCCATTCCAAATCATCTTATAGGATTTGGAAAGAGAGAGAAGGCCTATGTGGAGCGACGACAACGTTCTTCTGCTTCGATTTCTTCACGGGTTCCAATATATCTATGTTTTTAGTTAATTATGACTAGTTAATCTTTTATCTAAGGCTAAGGGATGAAGCTTGTAGTTATTCTTAATTTTTAATTTACTTTGATTCAAGTCTACGTTGAACTTCCATTAATTTTTCGTTTGAATGAAGGAATATTTTCAGTTTATTATGATCTATTGTTGACTCCAATCACAGTAGATGCTTAAGAAACCTTTGATGTATTCTTACCTATTTTGCAATTATATAATCTATAAAATTTTGTGATCTACCATTATCTCCGGGTATAGTAAATGTTTTGAATTCCATACGATCATTACATTGATGCTTTACGAGGGAACTAATCTCATGAAAGTTCATAATTGCATTATGTGTTAACTACTCCATCATCCGATTGGATAGGATAGGATTACGAATCTAGTCGAGTTATCCATTAAATAAGTGAATTGATATTGAGATTGCTATAAGTGGATTCTTGGATCCTTAGTCTTTTATTTATTTATTTTAAAACCATTTTTATCTCATTAGATTAAAAACCCAAACAAACCATTAGACTTATATTTGTTCTAGGATGTATTACCCAATCCCCGTGGATTCAACCTTAGTCTCATCGAGTTATTACTACTTTGCAACCATGTACTTGGGGTCTGTGAACAACTACTAAACCCGAGACTATAGAAAGACATTCGTCTTAGCGAACTTGACGTCTATTGTGGGACATCAAGCCAAGATCACGTCTCAAATTTCTCAAATTAGACTCACAAAGCTAGCGTATGAGATATATGAACATTTCTAAAATTAACAAAGAACTTAAGTTAATTGTCTGTATCCAGTCTTTGCCAAAGTTGTATATTTCGGACCGTTAGATCATGACCAAATTTAGGGCAACAACGTAAGTTAATACCCTGCACATATCCATGTAGATATGGCCCCAATTGACCATCGGTGACCGTCAAACTGGCTTGTGATCATACTCGTCAATTGACACATCCAAATGACGAGCAGATTATATCCATACGTAGATCATCACTAGGGCCAATTATCGTAAAATGTATATCAACCCCTATACCCCATAGTAGACCCTGAAGGTTAGAAACACCCTCCCATTTGGTTAGTATAATAAAACCTTAGGCATTAGAGTCATTTGTACCATTTTCGGTACTATAAATAGTTCACTATTTCACATCCCCTCTCCACATACAAATTTCATGTCCTAGGTTGGGAAAGAAAGAGTGAAAGAGATAAAGAGAAGAGAAAGAGAGAGAGAGAGAGAGAGAGAGAGAGAGAGAGAGAGAGCAAGTGAGGGGGAGATTGGTGTCTCCTTCACCGAATCACTTTAATCCAACCCTAGTCATTACTAAATCTTCAGTCAATCCTCTATCGTTAATGATCAAAGGTACGAATCTTGTCTAACCTTTCGATTTCATAACTTAGTGTATATTTCTACCTATTAATAGTGTTTTCTTGATATTGGTTTAAGATTAGTGATTTTTCCCAAAAAACCCTAACCCTAAGTGCGATTATGTTGCATGAAACCCTTTAAGGTGTGGACTCTTTTTCTAGGTTTTATTTTATCATGATAGTGCCAAATAATGATTTTTAGTTGATTATATGTAACACCCCAGATTTTTGTCAACCTGGGGTTAGACGTCCTTAGGCAATGGGTCAACCATAGTACCTTGGTAGCTTTTTCAAATTTGATTCCAAAGCCAGAGAAATCATTTAGAACCTAATTATTTAGAAATTTAACGTGAATTAGCCAGCGCTACACTAGATTTCCTGCAAAAATAGCACCAACCACTTTAAATACGATCTGTAAGACCCAAAACCTATAGAATCATTGACACTACGTTACCCTAAAACCTAGGATCCAACTCTAAACCCAGTTGCTCTCAGGAACCCTTTAAAACTTTGTATTAAATCTAGACCGCACATCGAAGGTCCGATATCTACAATCTTAGACCATTATGACCTCCTTGTTGGACTTGACAATCTTTTCGAAAATCAAGCTCAACTAATGTCCTGACACTATTTTACTGAGTCCGGAGTGAAGAGAGTGAGAAAAGGAAAATATTTAGAAAATTAATTCAATTTAAATAAATCTGGCACATATCGCTTGCGCGACATTTTTTAAGCGTTTTGACCATTGGAATCTGACCCAAATACACCCTCGGATCAGGAAACATTTCCCACTTAGGTTAGTGTACTTAGAATCCCTGATCGAGTCTCAGTGACCGCTGAACTGAAACTGGTCCGCCACGTGCGATCTGGGAACACTATCGGACTAAAAACTTAATGTGATC
Organism: Magnolia kwangsiensis; assembly: GCA_037074715.1. Classification (NCBI taxonomy): domain Eukaryota; kingdom Viridiplantae; phylum Streptophyta; class Magnoliopsida; order Magnoliales; family Magnoliaceae; genus Magnolia; species Magnolia kwangsiensis. Next base: position 82,281,336 of record CM073578.1, read on the forward strand.
AGGATCCGACATCCATGAGCTTAAGTCCGACCGCATTCAGTCGGGGGACCTCCAGAAATGTCCTTTTGGATCGAAAAAGACCCGATTTGGCTGTAACCCAAGTATACTTTGACTTAAAGTCTGTTTTGATCATGTTTGGGCTTATAAAAGGGCCTTAAACCCTTAGCCTTCTAACCCATATGAGTTTGGGAAAAACCTTAGGAGAGAGGAGAGAAAAGAGAGAGAAAGTGAGGGAGAAGTTGGAGCTTTCTCCTGGGAGTCTTCCATGCTGCTCCACGTGCCAAAACCGTCCATCTGCATTGCTTTTTCGGTAATTCCAACTCCGTTCTAGGTAAAAAAAACCCTAACCTCAACCTGTTTTGGAGATTCTAGCAATATAAGTAGTGAAGTAGCTGACCTATCTTGTGAATTAGGTCGCCATATCGACGTTGACGAAGCGTAGAGTTTCTATTCGATTCGTTACGCTTCTACGGAGAAAGGTGCAGATTTTAGACGCTTAGATTAACTGTTTTCAAAGCTTTCAATGCCATTTAATGGTAGATTGCTGATCAGGATGCTGTTTGACATGTAGAACATGTTGTCTATTTTTCAATTCGAATACGTACGAAGAATATGAGATTTAGGGTATTTTGGGTATTTGTAGAAAATACTGTATATGTACGTATTTTGCCAGTATGATTGCCATGAGTATTTACCATGTACCTATACTAGTTATACGTGTATGATCTGTTTGGCAAAGAGATTCACCCTAATGCACATATTGGCCGACATATGCTATGTAGACTAATGTGTGTAGACTAAGTGTTTGTTGAAATGCCTAAATCAATATGATTTATGCCTGCCATATGTTTTGAATCTAAAAACATGATTGTTGTGTATTAGACAACTCCTTGATATAAGGATCTGTCATATTATATGTTGGAATCAACATACGTCAAGTACGTTGGAGTTGAATAGTCTAAGTGTTTGTATAAATGTATGTATTAGTAAGTATTGAGTAAATGGTGTTGTACATTAGCATTGAGACTGGATTCTCAACTACTTTGATGATGCACATGATGTCCTCCATGCTTGTTGTATTTGAATTGGTTATCTTATGTGTGAAATACTCGTGTATGGTTAACTGCTTATGTTGTATGTTACAACATGCTGATAATATGCTAGAATTACTTGTATATCAAATTCTATCTCTCTCATATGATTATTGATTTAGATTACATGTGCTTGGGGCTATACTCTAGTCCAGGCAGTCGGTAATAGTTTAGAATTCGTGGTTGGATTCTATTCGCCACGAAGGATATGTATGACGAACCCGAGTCGTACTAGAGTCATCGGCAGTGGTTAGGCCACACGAAGTGCTTGTGCACTTCATGTCGGTCGATTCAACGTGCGCTCATGCTAGTCGGACTTATCAAGTAACCTGACTGACCATTGTATGTTCACCTTGTATTCGTCATAACTGCTTGAACTTAGGGTACTGAACTTACCAATGATAACCCTGATAACCATGGTACCTTAATCCACTAAGACTTATGAGCCGGGCATGGTGGTATGGGACACCGTGGTCGAGCTGTCGACCTATGCTGGGGCCACAAACCTCCCCGTAGTGACCAGTGAGCACCCTACTCTGAGCAGATTATGGTAGTATGGGACACTATATTCTTGTTGTCAGCCTACATTGATAAGGTGATGGGGGAGTGGAGCAACGAGTGCGAGCAACAGCCCTGGCAGCCCTTTGTAGTGACCTTGAGTTTATCCTGACACCGCATGGGGGCGACGAGTCCTGATGCAATCTTAAGGATATAAACTAGGCCTGTATTGATAAGGTGATGGGGGAGCGGAGCAACGAGTGCGTGCAACAGCCCTGACAACCCTTGTAGCGACCTAAAAATATATCATCGTATGAGACTACTAGGAGTGACAACCCTAGACACTATCATTGTTTGGGTATTGATATGAGGGAGGTACCCTAGTTTCCCAATCATGCTGTATGAAAAGGTCTACTAACAACTCGGTAATCATATTCATATCACACTGCATGTGCCTGAAAGATGTGGAGCACTGAAAGAAGAAAGCATGCCGCGGACATAAGATGGTGTCGCATGAGGGAGTATGTCGGTGAGGGCATCCATCATGTCATTTCATGCTTGTATTAATCACAGTGTTTAGGAATGTTTGATTGCTTGCTTTACCATTATCGCGTGATTGATTTGATAACATGCTAATTTTTGTTCTATGATCCCACTGAGTTAACTACTCACTCCCACGTTACGGGACGGTGTTGTACACACCAACCAGTTCTTATTTCAATTTCAGATAATGGCGATGCTTGCGAAGCAGAGCCGGACTTGATGATGAGGAGGAGGATCCCTCCTATATGCAGGTTCTGATCGACGGGTTTACAGGGTTACTGATTAGATGCCAATACACTTGGTATTTTTTCTTTTATTTACACACCCATGTATATTCTTTTCTTTCTATTTTGGAGTATACATGTATTTAGTTAACCTGGTAACATGTTTACACTCTAGAGACTTACAATCATTTATATATTTTATATATCTATCACATTCTTCCGGTTCTTAATTTAACTGTCTCTGGAGTATGATATGCTGTTTTGGCTTAATCCACTTCAAGTTTTATGCACTATTACAGGCGACATTCATCCATCATTGAAAATGTTGCATAAGTGATGTTTTGAAACTCGGGAGTGGAGTTTATCCTCGACCCCCGATTTTCAGGATGTTACATTATAAGATGTCATATGTTATTTGTGTTTCAATTGGGTTATTATTGTAATCATAATGTTACTTGTTGATACTAGCTAACACGTTTGATGAAATGCTTCAATGGGATGAAGCATTTACTATTAGAACTCTTATATATGAATTGATAAGTAATGTTGATATTTGTTGGATTGTAATGATATATATTGAATTATATTGATTCATACATATGTTCAGTTAATGCATGTTATTGTAGTATTAAGTTATTTTGTGATTTTGCTTTTGTGTTTAATAATATGATTTATAGTCGTGTTGATCAAGCCATACAAAATGTTAAGTAAATGGATGTCCTACTTTGGGTTGGATATCCCTGACTTATACGATCAATCGAGGTTAAACATGAACGACTGACAGTAGTTAGAGCTACACGGGATGCTTCGCACTTAATGCCGGTTTTAACAGGGGTCCCCCATTATCAATCAAATCAGTCCAATGTATGACCCGATCATTCTTATGTTTGGTGGTTGTATAACATTTAAAGGAATCTAGGATATCAATATTACTATTGAATTAAGTCCATTCATAATTGTTAGTGTGATACGATCCCACAAAGACTCGTGAGATCGACATGGTGGTATGAGACACCTTGATTGAGCTGTCGATTTACGCTGGGGTGACATGCTTGCCATATAGGTAAAACCTTGGGTGAGGAACCCGACATGTTTGTAAAACGTTAGGTGTCGAGCCTCCCAGTAGTGACCACCAATCACCAATGAATGTCGAGAGCATACCATGTTGTTAATAGTTTGGGTGGTGTGCCTTCTCCAAATTCAAGGTATGGGAGATAACCTTAACCCTACATGAGATTGTCCTTGGGCGACAAGCCCTAATATTAACACATCTAAGTTGTATGAACTATTCGATGATGAACCCAAATTTGGATCAAGAGACCCTAGAGAGGAGCAGCTACGTATAACCACAAACTATGTGAATATGTTTAGCAACAATTGATAGAATGAATGCATCCTAGTTTCACCAACTTGTTGTTTAAACCAAAAATAATAACTACTTGGTTAATCACTGAGTTAGCTACTCACTCCTACCCGAGATGGTGTTTTAAAACACCAACCAGTTAATATATTCGATGCAAGTATTATCAAGATCTCAAACGGGTAGGCTTAGATCATCTTACACTACCTACATTATGTTTTAAAGGATTAGGTCAAAACTGAAAACTTTTTACTTTAATCATTTTGTCATGTATATCGTGGCTTGTATAATCCTTATTTGTGTAACTGATACTCTTGAAATTGTTCATTTTAAATCTTAGCCATCTATTTCTAGCCTTAGTTATCTCTGCTTAACTTTTGTTATTGCTGATTTAAAACTACTTTGCTTAGTGAATGTTAACCGGACTAAACAGACACGTGGGAACTCGCTCATGTGTATTTTTACTAGATTCACACCCGAGAACTCAAGATCGGAGTATCTATACTTAGGTGCCAATTTTCAGGGCGTGACTGTTGATGGTCAAATATTGCATTTATCCCCCATTTATATCTTAGTTTTATAAACATGATGATGCTTAATGCTCTATTTTACTCATGTTTGTGTGACAAGGTGAATTTAAGAGCTTGGATTGAAAAGGGTACTAAAAGCATGGATTTGATACTCAAGAATCACCAAGGCAAGGGATGGATCTTAGGAGACCAAGATTGAAGAATTTACATGTCAAAGATCCAAGAACACCAAGTGAGGAATGAAGAAAATCAAAGATTTAAGTAAACAAAAGGAATCCTAAAATCATCTTAAAAAAGCATATTCTGAAACTTTGGGTCATTCTGTGAATTTATGCAGAGCGAAGTCTATTTTAGAAAATTATGCACAATGAAGTTTATTTTATCAAACTGCGTAAATTTGAGGCAGTTTCTAGAGTTTTCTAACTAGGCGTGAAAGTTGGAGTTTCACAACTATAAATAGAACTCCTTAGGATGTTCCTCGACATCTTCTAGTGTTAGGCCTGTGTCCTAGTATCTCGTCGTTCCTTAGGATCCCACTATCCTCCCCATCGAATTTCGGTGACCCGCGACCTGTAGACAATATTTACGAGCGACCTCAAGTTGCATCTATGAACCCGAGTCGACTCAACCCGAGACTTATACCATTGTGACCGCTCCATTGTCGCGGTTCTAAAGTCGCGTCTCGTGCGCCAATGTGATGCCTAGACTAAGAGATATGGCCCGTGCATAATCTTGGCCACAAAGTGCGTGTTGCTAGGCCACAAGAATCCAGATAAAGCAGATTCTCTACCTAGAGCCATCATGAGGATGACATCATCCTAGGCTACCTAGCCTAGGGTGACATCACCCTAGCCCTCCCTATACTTGATAGTCATAATGAAAAGCATGTCATGCTCCCTTACACAAGCAATGATTCTCTTATAAACTAATCATTTCTCTCATATACATCCATCTCTCTCCCTCTCATCTTCCTCATTTTCCTAGCAAGAGGAGCTTGGGACGTCCATGAGAGATCCATTACTCCAGACCCTTTCAAGCTAGATCCCTCCTAATCCAACCATCTAAAACCCATCTCCACCATTGAAGGAGCTCCTTAAAAGCTTGAGAGTTCAAGGGAAGAAGAAGAAGAGAGGTGGGTGTACTCTAGGACTAGATTCTTTCCATTTTCTTACATAAACTGCTATATTTTCTAGCATGGGGCAAGTAAGACCCACCAATCAATGGTGAGGATCATATCTTGACCTCTAGGTGTGGCCAATGGCCCACCTTAGCTTGCATGTATGTTTTGATTATCTTGAGGAGCTCATAGTGGCGAAGCCCCTCCTTTAGTCATGTCTCTCTCTCTCTCTCTCTCTCTCTCTCTCTCTCTCTCTCTCTCTCTCTCTCTCTCTCTCTCTCTTCATTTTTCTGTTATGGTCGTGGCCCACCTGATGTGCTCAGCACATCTAGACTGTCCAGTAGGGTGGGACAGTCCTGCTTTCTAGATTTCTGGACACAGGCTGGCCAACCTTGTTGTCCTATTTTGCATGCAAGGGTAAACACTAATATTAGCTTGATCTGATGTGTGTGGCCCATCTAGGAGGGCCCTACCTTGATGAGTGTGATGGATAACCACATCGTCCAATAATCTTGTGGGTTGTAACATGAAGCACCATGCTGTTGTCCAAATTTCAGGCCCACTTGCTGACTGTCTGGATGGGGTGAAACCATAAATATCAGCTTAATTTTCTCATTGTATGGGGGTGGTCCATTGACTTGTGGACCCCGCCTTAATGTGTGGTTGAGCCTAGACCACCCAGCCATGAGAGGCCATACTGGAGTGGGCCCAGCAAGGCTGGATGATCCAGCATGTTGGCATCATCTAGCAGGCCTGGACGTTGGGAGACAAATAAATATCAGCTTGATGGTTGGCTAGTGGGCCACTCATGCGGACCCCACCTTGTTGTGTACTTGGAGATGCATACCGTTCATTCATTTCTTTATGTTTAAGCAGGGCCTAGGCCCAACCCAAAGGTAGATCCAACGCTCAAATGGGCCGGGACGGTGCTAGAATGTCTGTCCAGTAGTTGTCCACCTTTCAAGTATGTGTTTTATCTTCTCCATTCACCCCTTTTGTGACCTAAACCCACATCAAATATATGTGTAGCATCCAGGTTGTCCATCTGAGGGATGCCACATGTCAAGGCAGTAGTGTAATAACCCTTGTTTTTTTTTCTTAATTAGTCGTATACGTTCGTACGAACACACAACATTTAAGGGAAAATAGTGAATGCTTAGAAGCACTGCAAATTAGATTGTCATTGTTCCCATCCACGGTAGAAGTGTTGAATTTTCAGGGGTAAAATTCTCTTTATGGGGGGTAGATTGTAACACTCCGTACTTTCTAGTACTCAGGTGTTACCATGTAATCTAATATAAGTACAAACCTAACCTATTTAAATATTCACGTTCATTAAGATTTAAATCCGACCATTTAGAACAGTCTCCATCCATATATTAACCCATCCATCCATTGGTGTTCAATACAAACCATCAAATCATCAACACAACCTGTTTTTAGGACTTTGATCACTTCGATGGATGAATCAAACCGTCTAGTAGTCCCAAATGCCTAGTCAGAACCATGGATCATTTTGTGAAAGGATTTGAATGACAAATCTTCATAGGTCATTAAAATAACCATAAGTTTAGAAATTTCACAAATCTAAGCATAAGATCTACCCCATCTCTAGGCGGGTCTACTATGTAAACCCATAAAACCTCTTCGTTAGTGTTTAGCATCGCAAATCAAAACCAATACTCGATTTACTAGGGCCACCTATCCATCAATCATCTTTGACTGAACCTAGTGGTCAGATCTACTGCTGAAATCCATTAGACTGGACCTGGGGACCCCTATCACTGTAGATAATTAGAACCAGTGAAATCAGACCATTAGTTTGGCGAGAATCCCGAAAGAAATGCCAAGATCACCTGATGTAGCCCACCAAGGTTCAGGGTCCACTTGACTTTTATTTAGGAGCCCAAGGAGGGGCCTCATGATTGAGTGGATGACATGGATTTATCACAGCCATCACGGTGGACCCCACACAGGGTGCGTGCACACTGCAGCAGCCCGTGTGCGAAGAGCACCGGACGTACGGCTCCGTCAAACCCCGTGGACCTATGAATTCCCTAAAAAGAGATAAATTCTTTCAAATTCTCCCACCCGGGGAACGGACTAAACCCGCTGGTAGGAATCTGGGCCCACCATCCGTGATCAACTAAGAGATCCAAACCGTCCATCATATTTCGGATGAACTACCGACCAAAACCATGCCCTTCTCGCATGTGGGAACACACGTACGTGCTCACAACACATAGCCAACCGTCCGAGCGAGATTGTGTTTCTAGCCCTCCCAAGATCACCCCACTATGATTAATGTAGACCAAATTAAGCCAATCCAAACCGTTCATCTGGTATAGAATCACCACCCGACCAAACCCATGCCGCCCGTATGCATTAATGCATCCGTGCATGCACACAAACACAGGCTCAAATACAGGTAGGTGCGGTAGTTTCTGAAAATGGAAAACTGCTATGTTGTCATGTCAGCAATCCATGTGCCTCTTTCTCCCTCAATCTCAGCCATCCTTCAAAGCACCATCCTTACCCTACTTTTCGATGCAAAAAGCGGGCAGGCAACCACCTGCAAGGCAAAATTGCGTGGAAAGACTTTCCATTTCAGGAAATCCTTGTTAGCATGATCCAAGGCACTCTTTAAGCCTTGTAGGCATATCCCAGCCATCCCCTATAGGGCAGCAACGGCTCCCCTGTCAGGAAATTCTCATCTCATGAGAAAATCAGGAAAGGCAAAAAAACTCATGGTGCAGGTGGAAACATTGATGAACGGTCAGATGATCCTTGGAGTGATCAGAGGTCCCATCCGAGTCATCCAAATGGGCCAGATCATTTAAATATTCCGTAGATAAAAATCTGGCATGATCTACCCGTCACCTTCCCCATTAGATCGAAAGACCCACTGTAGTGGGGTGGGCCCCACAATAGATAAAAATTTATTTTTATGGTGGGCCATGGTAGTAGGGACGCATCCCTGATGATGGATGGGCCCCATGCACGTGAAAACCAGATCAGTATCTATTCGAGCATGTTTGATGGTCCATTCGGGCCAACCATTCATAATCGTTGAATGGTCCATTCGGGCATGTTTCACGCTTATAAATGAGACCCGTTTCCCTCAGGATTCTCACCAATAAATCAGGCAAGGAAAGAGGGTGAGAGAGAGAGAGAGAGAGAAAATAGGAAAGAAATAAAGGGAGAGTAGGGTCCGGCATTGCGCCCTTGACATGGCTAGAGTTTCGGGCCTATCCTGAAACTAAAATCCTATCCGGTCTCCCTAGCAGAGGGTGAAAGAAGAAAGAACGAGGAGAAATGAGGAGGATTAATAGCTGAGCCCCAGCCGTTGTCACGACCAACTGGTCAGACCGAGTCTAGAGGTCCCTAGCACGCCGGGTCGCTAGCGTGCTAAGCCAGGAAGTAAGCTTCCTTGCAACCACCGTCCTATCCAAATGTGGGACAAGGGGTCTGAGCTACTATCGAGGTAATCTCCCAACACCCCGTCCAGTAAAACTATGTGATGGTAGTTTGCAAACGCAAATAAAACGACCTGCTTGGCGAGACTCAAATGAGACAACAAGTGCAGCCCAGGGGTGCCTTGAATCATGGCTGGATTTTAACTTGTTACAAACCGACCAGCTTAGGGTAGAGGGGACAATCTGGTCCGGTACAACTGAGTTGGGAAAGAACCTCTCCATCAGGTTCACGGCCAACTCGGTCGACCAGTGAGCTCTAGATTGAGTCGAGTCCGAACTCAGCCCAGGAACTAACTCCAGCTGTAATGTCGTCCTCCATGGCTCATAAACCACACGCTTCTGACAGCTCAGCTAGGTTTGGGGCCACACCAACCCATGCTAAGACGTCTCGCCACTCAACCGTAGAAGAAAAATGACCCGAGCCGAGTCAACTCGGGTTGGGCTAACCCGACAGATCATGGGAACTGACCCAGATTAGTAGTCGCCCACCTAAGATGGCCCACTTCATATTGATGAGATAGGTGGGTGACTTGGACGTGTCCACTCACTCCATCACATTCGTCAACCCAACGACTCACTAAATCCTTGCCATTTTAGTATGGGTTGTGTGGCTTGCGAGTCGACTTGACTCACCGGAGTTGGGTGGAACTGAGTCAACTAATGTAAGTCAGTTTTCTCTCCCTAAGAAAATTATTGATCTATTATTATAAATTGGTATTACTATAGTTATCATGATTATTAATTATGTTTAGCCATTAGTAGCTTATGTATGCTAATATTAGTTATTGTAAACAAATTACAACCACTAGATGTTAGATATTAGCATTTACCTATCATTCCTAAACATTGTCATAGCTCACACCATTGATTACCATCATGATGATTTTTTTTTTGCTACATTAGCTAATACTAATCATAACACTAATGTTAGTAAATATTTTATAATTATTAAATTAACACTAAAATCAATTGCACAACAACTAGGGTTCAAACCCTAAAAATCTAAGCCTATAACTAAACCTTAGGATGAAGACCCTAATTCTACACTAAAACTTTAAAATATAACCCTAGGCTATGATCTTAAACCCTAGGTAGTGCATAAAACTTGGATCTAATTGTACATCCTGATTTATGGGAGGATTTGATTTTAAGTGAACGCGCATTCCCTAGTGATGCTGATAGGTGACGCAAACTATAAGGTGATGATTCTTCCCATTGAGCTTTTCATTTTTCCATTAGCTTAAGTTATAGTTTTTATTTTAATTTATAATTAACGTCTCCATCCTATAATCACATGTGTTAATTGTTGAAATTGAGTTGCTACATCACATGCTAAATATTTATCTTATATATCTTCTTATGTTTGTGGATTATCTGTAGGTTGCTTGTGGGACTTAGACTGGTACAATTGTGAAAAATCCCCACTTGTAAATGTACACCCATACTTGGGATGTAACTCGACCGATTGTAATAGTAATAGACCTTCTGCTTAGCGGTTATTAATTGGTGGTCTAAATTGATCATTGATGTAGGCCTACCTTCCAGGGTTGTTGTGTCCAATGATTTTCAAGGATGGTATTTTATCTCATGATTTTGATACTCGCCCTATGTAGCTTATTTAATATTTTTCTTATGTGGCTTGCTTTGATATTGGCCCTACATGGTTTTGTTTTAATATTTTCTCTATATGGGTTCAATGTTTTATACTGTGCAACCATGTGATGGTAAGCCCCATATACTGTAATATGATTGGTCACTAGTCGACGAGTTTTCATTAAACATACTAAAATGGTAGCCTCATAAGCCGGGGATGATGGTATGGGACCTATGCCCGAGCTATCGACCTACGTTGGCAACGAGCCCCGTAGTGACCTTTGAGCTAATTTAAATTGGTTGATTGTAACTGGACTAATAATGGTTTGGTTAATCATGTATACATGGCAAAAATCAATATCTATTGCTATCGTACGTGATGTACGTATATCCTATTGGATGTTTTTTCTGGGACACAGACCATCTAGATGCTTTTCCTGGGTCGATGATTGCATGGGTGATGAGCCTACTATTTGCACGGATGAGCATCCCTGGGGCAATGATTGTATTCACGCATCCATGCACATAATAAGACCCGTATCACGTATTATTTGTATACTTTATTTTATAATTATGCTTACCTAATGCGGTGGCGTGTAATCTTGAGGAGAATTCACACTGAGTTGGCCACTCATCCATCAAATATATAACCGTACAGGTAGCACAGGTGGCCCAAGTGATATTCATGTTTACATTGATAAGGAGCAGGCTATAATTGACAAGGATGCATGATTGTAATTACTAAGGGTTGCTACAAGATTTCACATCCCAAGATTTGTTGAAATTTACTTTACTTCACATGTAATACTATTTCATTTTGTAATTGTAAGAATGAGGACATTAGTTTATATAAATCATTATGAGCAACTTCTTGTATATTCCAAATGTAAATGAAATTTTCCTTTATGTTGATTTGTTCACTATACGCTCATCTGCTTACTCTGAATGAATTAAAAAAAATGTATACTCGAATTTGACCATTGTTTAAGGTTAACACATGGGTTTTTGGGAAACGAGTCATATACTCGGGTCCTGAAAACAATGGACGTTACAAGCAGCCCATCTACTACACGCCCAGGCAGGCCCAGCATCCAGCAGGGGCTACCCGTCCATGGCCGCAGGCCCACCTTGCTTATGTGTTGCCCAGGCCATCCGAGCCCTTTGGATCGTCTAGCTGGGATTAGGACACTATTGGACTGCCTGTCCAGCAGCAAGCCCACCCTAATTTATGTGTTGTATTCAAGCCTTTCATCTAGTGGGGCCCACTGTTATATATGGGCCACCATGAGTTATGAGTTTCATCCAAATTGTCCATCTGCTAGATGCCCAGTAGGACCAGGTAGTTGGGAGGACTGGACGTCCAGTAAGGGCCCTATATTGTTGCATGTAGTTGTATGTTATGAGGCTATGAGGTCCACCAGGGTAAAGGTGTAATGCATATACACTATACATCAATTTTTCTAATATTATGGGCCCCATTAGTGTAACACCCTGAAAATCGGGGGTCGTGTATAAACTCAACTCTCGAGTTCCAGACCGTCACTTATGCAACAAAAATGATTATGATTCAATGTTGTCTGATTTAAAGCATTCACATGAGTAAAAGTATACTAAAACTGCAATTCATACTCCAGATCCAGTGATAAAAGCAAGCGGAAGACTAAACAATATATATATCACTGTAAGGAAAAATAAAGTAGATCTCATCTGTCTCTAAAGTATGAATACATCTCTGAGTCTCATATACATATACATGAACAAAAATAAATGTTCAAAATAGTCCCACTGAAGTCCCATCAACCCAGGTCGCCTACGCAAAGCCATCATGATACTGCATGTACGAGAACTCGTCCTGGTCCTCGTCGAAGTCTAGCTCTGCCTCCTGGATCTCAGCCTCACCTGCATCTACAACAGAGTCTGGTGGGTGTTGCAAACACCATCCCGTAACGTGGGAGTGAGTGATCAACTCAGTGGAATCATAGAGCAAAGATTAACATGTTCACAAATCAATCATGCGATAATAGTAAAGCAGTAAATCAGACAATCCTAATACTGTTGTTAATGCAAGATGACATGACGTGATGTATGCCCTCACCGACGATCTCCCTCATACGGCACCATCTTACGACCGTGGCATGCAATCGACCCTCAAGTGCTCCACATCTTCCAGGCACATGCAACTCCAAACACGACTCGCGTTCATCGACGCGTCTTTCGTGGCAAGACCAGCCAGCCACGAATTCGCTCGGTTACCGACTGCCTGGACTAAGTCTAGTCCCAAACAATTATAGAATCACATCAGCAATTTATATAGGAATATTGGAATTGAAATACAATCATGTGAGCATGTTAACACATGTTATAACATTCAACTTAGGCAAATCTTCAAGCACATATATTTCATGCATGTAATGAAATCATGCATATAGTCAACATGTAGGAAATCATTTAGGTGAGCATATTAATTGAGAAATCAATCTCAAACTATTTCATAACATCATTTAATTCAATACATACTAATACAAGCATTTATACAAACACATACACTACACACTTAAGTCTACATATAGTATGTCGACCCGAAGTGCGCAATTAGGCGAATCTCTTCGCCAAACTAATTATGCACGAATTCCTAACTTCCTAATGCAACAAAAAACCATGTCAATCACATCAGCAAAATATGAATGTAATCTGTACTTCCTACAAATGACTAAAATGCCCTAAATCTCATATTCTTCGTTGATTTACGAAACAGGAAATGGATAGCATGTTGTACATGTCAAACGGCGATGCCGTCGATAATCTACTATTAAAAGACATTGAAAGCGTTGAAAACCGTCAATCAAAGCGTCTAAAATCCTCACCTAGTCTCTTGTAGACGTGTCGTTTTGAACGGAGCGTATACGCTTCGTCAACGGCGATAAGAGAACCTGTTTTACAAGATCTATTGGTTAAAAAGCTATGGATCTTAGTGATCCTCAAATCAGCAACTTTTAGGGTTAGTTATTACCTGAAAAAGCGGAAGAATCACCGGTTTGGTGATCAGGAGGTGTTGCTTAGGCACTAGCAACAGGTGGCACGAAGACTGGAAAAATCCCTTCTACACTCTCTCAAACTCTCACTTTTTCTCTCTCCCAATCTAGGGTTTCTTGCAATTTCGGATAGGAGAGAGGAGTGAGGGTTTCAACCCTTTTTATAAGCTTAAAAATGCCTGAAATAGGCTCGGGAACGAAGTTTACTTAGTGCATATCCAATTCGGGGCTGTTTCAGTCCAAAAGATGCTTTCTGGTGGTCCCCTTGTCGAATGCGATCGGACTTAAGCTCATGCGTACCAGATCTAGCACGTATTAAGTTTTCATTCCGGCAGGGTTCGCAGATCGCGCGTGGTGGACCAGTTTCAGTTCAGCGGTCACTGCACGCAGATCAGGGCTGAAAGTCTCATGATAAAAAATAGAAATTTCTCCTGATCCGAGGGTGTAATCTGGCTGAATTCTGACGGTCAGAACGCTCAATACTGACACGTCAAGTCATGTGCCAGATTTGAATTTGAAATTCCAATTCTGTCCCTATTCGCACTCTCTTCGGTCCGGGCTCAATGAAATAGCCTATGATTATCGGTTTGACTTGATTTTTGAAATGAGTGTCAAGTCCAGCTAGGCGGTTCTAACGGTCTAAGATAGGAGGTATCGGACTTTCGACGCGCGGTCTAGATCCAATACAAAGATTCAAAGCGGTCCAGAGAACAAACCTGCTTAGAGTTTGATCCGAGGTTATAGAGTATTGTAGGGTCATTGGTTCTACTCGATTTGCGTCTTGTAGAACGTATTTAAAGTGATCAGGGACTATTTCCCAGCTACTCCAGCGTTGCGCTAGCTAACTTAGTCATATTTTCTAAAAGAATTAATTCTACGCAATTTCGGGTCGAGTTGGTACTCGAGCCCAAGTATGGATTTTTCACAGGCGTTACAATTAGTGTCTTGTAAGGCCCACCTTCCATTTGTATAAATGAGAACCGAGCTGTATAGATTTCTGGACATCCAGTAGGGCCAGATGGGCTGGATGTTCAGCCTTAGAGCCCCCTTTGATGCAAGTGTTGTCCATCCATTATGCTGAATTTTGTGGGCTGTTGTGTAAGCCCACTATGATATATATGTTATACACCTTGCTTAACTATTTTATAGAGTATATAGGCTGCCTCGTGAGGCCCAACAGGATACATGTGTTGTATGTCTTCCTTGGCCATTTATATTCTGGGTTGTGGGCTGCCCCATTTAGCCCACCTTGATGTATGTAGACCATGGGCCGTCCCTTAAAGCCCACCATGATGTATGAGATAATATGTATGTTGTTCATTTATTTTCTAGCTCTTGTAAGGGCCATGGGCCCCATTGTGAGATAATTTCTATAGCAGGCCACACTCTAGGAGACAATGGTGGTTAAATGTCGACATTATAAAACTCCTTAGGCCCATTCTCATCTTCTCTTAGTGGGCTAACTTAAACCGTTAGGCCCCCATTATTGATGGTGCTTCCACCAAGCCTTGTAGATTGGTCCAAGCCATATAGCCCATCTTGTGCCTATTGGACCTTATAAGAGGCCTAGTTTACTACGTGATGGAGAGGGTGAGGTAACCTGTAACGCCCTAAAAAATTGGGGGTCGTGCATACGCTTGACTCCCGAGTTTCTGAGTGTCACTTATCATCAATTTTATGATTTTATGATTAATCAAGTTTAAATGCGCAGCCTGGAATTACTTGGAGTATGAAATACAACCACAACTAGTCTACTGAAGTGAAAGAGATATATATATGTACAAGTCTAAAAGAATATAAAGGGGTCGCCCAAGGTGTTGCCCAATAAAAATCACAAAGAGAATCATATGTCCAAAAGAATGGTGCACTGAGCCCACGACTCAACACCCTAGAATCCAGTCTTCTAAGCCGATGGAGAACCGCCCCTCAGCTGGAAGTAGGAGTACTCGTCCTCCTCGCTTAAGCTCGTGCCGCCAGGCTCATCCAACTCACCACAACCTGAAGCTACTGAAGAGTCTGGGTTGTGTTTTAAAATACTATCCTAGAGTGGGAGTGAGTGATCAACTTAGTGAGTGCTATTAATCTTAAGTTTTAACCGGCATTAATTATAATATAAATTTAATAAAAAGCAGATAATCAACAATACCTAGCAACTCTTATTTAAAATGCATGCATGCAGAATGATATGATGCATGCCCTCACCACAATACTCCCTCGAGCGACTCCATCTAACGATCGCGTATGTCAGCACTCCCTCATTGTGACCTCGAATTCCGAGTCGCCACCATAACTAATGCGATACAATGCGATTGTGTTAACCGAGTTATTAGTTAAGTCCATTCATCCAGTAGGTTTGAGAATCTAATGCACCCCACATATCAATGCCCTAAGCTGGTTGCGAGGCCAAGACCGCCCAATGCGTGAGGCCAAGACCTCGCGGTTGGTGATCTCGTCGGGTTCCTCATCCCCAACTTCAAGCACATGAGGAGTGCCAAGAGAAAGGGATCGCTCGAGGTCACTACGGGGAGGCGCGGCACCCTAGGGTAGGCCGACAGCTTGGACACAGTGTCCCATTCCACCATGCCCTGCTCACGAGGCTGTGGAGAAGTTTTTGGGTGGGTTATTGATGGGCTACAACGGTTGTAAGGTAGTTCAGGTTCCATACATAGGTGAGAAAATATGGTTAACAAACAGGGTTGGTCAGACAGTAGGTTAGATCGCACGAAACGGGCGAGAGAGTGACGAGTGACATGGGGTACAAGGGACCCATGTAGTCGAACTACTGTCACCCGTACACATCCCCCCGAATCCATAGGTTTAGCCTTAGGGAAGTCCTACCAATGGGGCTACCGTCCCTCCTCTTATTTCCTAACCAACCCGAGGGTTTGAGTATGATTCATAACATGTCAGCATCAAGGTTATCGACAAGCATAATAGTATCATGTTCACATATAACTCAACATATGATTCAAATACTCCTAATGAGAAAGCTATAACATCGTGATTAAGGTGCAAGTGAGTGGTGTGAATTTGAGGAGGAAGTTAAGCACTTCCTACCCCTTAAGGGATCACTACACAAGATCAATGAATTTTACACACTAGGAAGCAAATACATATGAGAGAAATCAACCAAACATGAGCATGAAATCATCCATACACCAAATCATATGAGAGGCAATATCAACATCAAATGAGAACCAAACATGTAAAACCATACGATTTCCAACAACATATCATTCATAGATTTCCTCTAGATTCTTCAATACAACCGTCTAAACAAATAAAATCATTAGACTCCTACTATAATTGGTGTTAGGCCACCTAAGAGCAATAGTCTGCACCTATGGATTGGTTGAGTTCTTGAGAAACGACATAGGAGAGCTCGGATTCGGGGTCGATTGGCCGGAATCCCTAAGGCAAAGCATTTGCATGTTAGGAATTCCTACAAATCCTATCTCTACACAAAAGATTACAAAAAGGATGGGTGCTTACCTCTTCAATCGGTTGAAATTCGAGCTTTGAGTAGTGGGTGTGGGATCTTTTGTGGAAGAGGGAGGAAGATGCAAGGATCGACTTCTCTTGGACCCACCTTCACTCTCTTCCTTCCTCTCCTTCTCTCTTTCTTCTCTCCTTGCTTTCTAGCTCTCCCTTCTCTCTCTTTCACTCCTTCTTCCTCTCTTTCTCTTTCTCTCTTTCTCTCTCTTTTTCTTTCTTTCTTTCTTTCCCTAGGGCAAAAATCATATGGGGAGAGGGGTGCCCAAAAGAAACCCTTATATAGTGCCAGATTTGGTGTCAATGGCCCCAAGTGTTGGGTTTTTACCAAACTAACCCTATGGGATGGTTTTTCTAGCCCCTAGGGCCCACTATGGGGTGTACACGTCGATGCAAACAATAGGATAGTTAGCCCTAATGACGATCTACATATGGATATGATCGGCCCGCTATTTGGATGCGCCGATCGACGGATATGATGAGAAGTCTGTTCAACGGTCACCGATAGTTGATCAGGGCCGCGGCTATACGGATATGGGCAGAGAAATATCCTTACTCCACGTGTGAAGTTTGGCCGCAAACCCACGGTCCGAAACCCTCAACTTAGCATAAGAGTGGACGACCCAATTCACTTAAGTTTCAGTTCATTCTTTTAGGGTATTTGCACTTCTCATGCACTCGTCCTTTAGTTCAAGTTGAGCGGTTCTAGATAGCACCCAGGTCTGACTTCCGTGATGGACGTCGAGCCCAGAGAGACGAACATTCTTCTATAGTTTTGAAACTAGTGGCCCGTCAACGAGCGGTCTAACGCTTGTTCAGAAAATTGGGGCATTTCTGAAATGAATTAGGTAGTGAGATTTCTCGTGGGTGATGATTAAGGTTTGGATTAACTATGTTCATGGTCGTGCTTACTCTAAACCGTCGGTTTTATCTAAAAGAGTAATGGAGTTGCTCTGATGGGTCCCTGGTTACAAAATTTATAGGACAGGTGCTCCATGGCCTGATGAGGGGTCATGCAAAGTTTGGGAGTAAATGGATGAACGAATATGGGGTTTGATCATACAGTTCCGATCTTTAAATGGCCATGTGGGGTCTATTCCAGTGATTGGAGAGGTTCTGGTGGTCCTCTGGCCATGAAACTTATAGGTTAGGTGGACCATGGCCCGATGAAGGGCCATACAAAATTTGGGGACGATCGGATATTTGGTTTGGTCGTATGGGTCCGATTTGTGATCAATGGTTACCGTGTCATGATCGGGTTCCAAATTTTGTGGACGGGCGTAGGAAAATACATTAGACCTTCGCTATAAATTTTGAAGAAATTCGACGGCTGAAAAGCCTAGAGTCTCGGTTTCATTTGCAAGTGCCAAATTCCAATTCTGGCATTGGTGGGGTGCATTTGGCATGTGTCAAATCCCAATTCTGGGTGTCCACTGGGTCTGAGGTCCCCGATGGACCTCAAGCCCAGTGAGATCTAGTGTTCCCTAAAGTTTTATAATTTTCTGACCTTCTTGCGTCGCTGTGTGGCCCGCACGGGCTGGTGCTAAGTACAAACGGTCATCTGGCTTGGCAGCCTGCACCACGAGTAGTGTAACATCCCGAAAATCGGGGGTCGGGTAGAAACCCAACTCCCGAGTTCCAGAACTTCACTTATGCAACATAGCTAATGATAAATGCATGTTGTCTGTAGAATTGCATTAAACAAGATTGAGACTAAGCCAAAACAGCATATCATACTCCAAAGACAGTTAAATCAGCAAGTGGAAGACTGTGATAAATACATAAAATATATAATTGATTGTAAGTCTCCAGAGTGTAAACATGTTATCAGGTTAATTAAATACATGTATACTCCAAAAATGGAAAGAAAAGAATATACATGAGTGCTCCAAAAATATAAAATGACAAGTGTCAAGGCGTCTAATCAACCTTCCTGTAATCCCGTCGATCAGAACACGGAGGAGAAGTCCTCCTCATCATCATAAAGTCCGGCTCCGCTTCACAAGCAGCGCCATCATCTGCAACTATAACCGGGTCTGGTGGGTGTCCGGAAACAGCGTCCCGTAACGTGGGAGTGAGTGATCAACTCAGTGGAATAATAGAGCAAAGAGTAGCATGTTATCAAATCAATCACGCGTTAATAGTAAGGCAAACAATCAAATATTTCTAGATACTGTTGTTAATGCATGCATGAAATGACATGATGGATGCCCTCACCGACATACTCCCTCATACGGCACCATCTTACGCCCGCGACATGCTTTCTTCCCGCAGTGCTCCACATCTTCCAGGCACATGCAATGCGATATGGATAATGATCACCAAGTTGTTATTAGTCCTTTTCATACAGCAGGATTGGGAAACTAGGGTACCTTCCTTATATCATCCTAACACATATCCTGTCTACTCCTAGTAATCTCATACGATGTTATATTTATAGGTCGCTACAAGGGCTGTCAGGGCTGTTGCACGCATTCGTTGCTCCTCTCCCCCATCACCTTATCAATACAGGCCTATTTATATTCTTAAGACTGCATCAGGACTCGTCGCCCCATGCGGTGTCAGGATAAACTCAAGGTCACTACAAAGGGCTCGTCAACCATCAGTGTAGGCCGACAGCAAGAATATAGTATCCCATACCACCATAATCTGCTCAGAGTAGAGTGCTCACTGGTCACTATGGGGAGGTTTGTGGCCCCAGCGTAGGCCGACAGCTCGACCACGGTGTCCCATACCACCATGCCCGGCTCATGAGTCTTTATGGATCAAGGTACCATGGTTAACAGGGTTTCCAATGGTAAGTTCAGTACCCTAGGTTCAATCAGTTATAACAAATACAAGGTGAACATACAATGGTCAGTCGGGTTACTTGGTGAGCCGACTAGCACGATCGCACTTTGAACCGACCGACATGAAGTGCACAAGCACTTCATGTGGCCTAACCACTGCCGACGACTCTAGTACGACTCGGGTTCGTCATATACATCCTTCGTGGCAAATAGAATCCAACCACGAATTCTAAACTGTTACCGACTGCCTGGACTAGAGTATAGCCCCAAGCACATGTAATGTGAAACAGTAATCAGATGAGAGAGGCAGAATTGAAATACAAGAAATTCCAGCATGTTATCAGCATTTTGTAACGTACATCATAAGCAGTTAACCAAACATGAGTATTTCACACATAAGGTAACCAATTCAAATACAACAAGTATGGAGGAAATCATGTGCATCATTAAATTGGTTGAGAATCCATTCTCAACGCTAATCTACAACACCACTTACTCAATACTTATTAATACAGACATTTATACAAACACTTAGTCCACACAATTCCAACGTACTTGACGTATGTTGATTTCAACATATAATATGACAGATCCTTATATCAAGGAGTTGTCTAGTACACACAATCATGTTCTTACATTCAAAACATATGGCAGGCATAAATCATATTGATTTAGGCATTTCAACAAACACTTAGTCTAGACACATTAGTCTACATAGCATATGTCGGCCAATATGTGCATTAGGGTGAATCTCTTCGCCAAACAGATCATACATCCATAACTAGTATAAATACATGGCAAAGACCCATGGCAATCATATCGGTAAAATACGTACATATACAGTATTTCCTACAAATACCTAAAATACCCTAAATCTCATATTTCCCGCACACAGTCGAAATGGAAAACGGACAACATGTTCTACATGTCAAACAACATTCTCTTCGATAATCTACTATTAAACGACATCGAAAGCTTTGAAATCAGTCAATCAAAGCGTCTAAAATCCTCACGTTTTACCGTAGACGTGTATCGATTCGAATAGAACGTCAACGCTTCGTCAACGGCGTTATGGCGACCTATGACATGAAACAGGTTAGCAATACCAACACTACAACTATTCTAAGCTTCAAATCAGGTTAGGGTTAGGATTTCTTACCTAAGAATGGAGCTGAAAACACCGGAATGGCGGCGCAGAAGCGGCGGCTATGGAACATAGAGCAGCAGGGAAGAATCCCAGGAGAGAGCTCCAAATCTCCCTCCCTTTCTCTCTCTTTTCTCTCTTCTCTCTCCAAATTTGTATGGAATGAAAGAGTAAGGGTTTAAGCCCTTTTTATAAGTCCAAAAGTGATGAAAATAGACTTGGGGCCAAAGTATACTTATTTTATGTCCAAATACGGACTATTTCATCTCAACGGAGCATTTCTGAAGGCCCCCTGGCCGAATGCGGTCGGACTTAAGCTCATGGGTACTGGATCCTGCTCACATCAAGTTTTTAGTCTGGTAGTGTTCCCAGATCGCACGTGGCGGACCAGTTTCAATTCAATGGCTACCGGTACTCGATCAGGGCCACAAGTGCGTTGACATGTAAGGGCCACCTATCCTGATCCGAGGGTAAAATTTGATCGAATTATGACGCTCAGAATGCTTAGAAAATGTTGGGCAAGCGACACGTGCCAGATTTCATAATTTATATTAATTTCTAACATTTCTCACACTCTTCACTCTGGACTCAAGGAAATTGTCGTGGGACATCATCTGGACTTGATTTTTGAGGTGATTGTCAAGTCCAACTAGGTGGTCAGGATTGTCTAAGTTCGGGGTAATCGGACTTCTGACGTGCGGTCCAGAGCCGATATAAAGTTTCAAGGTGCTCCCGAGAGCAATCGGGAATAGAGTTTGATCCTAGATTTTACGGTATTGTAGCGTCAACTATCCTATACATTTTAACTCTAGAAGATCGTATTGAAAGTGATTGGTGAGAATTTCACAGGTCATCTAGTGCAGCGCTAGTTGATTCTCGTTGAATTTCTAAAGGAAGTAGCCTTTATTGATTTTTTTTTGAGATGAGATTTGAAGGGTGGAGCGAGGGTATTTGGAAACGGAAGAAAGAAGAGTTTGAAGGGATGGTTTTTGCCAAAAGTCAGACATTTTGGTGAGAAAGGAGAGCTTGGAGGGTCACTTTGTGAAGGAAGTACCTGATCGGGGAGGTTTTAAGGGACGGCCCACACATAGGGGAGGTACCCTACCCCCCAAACTGCGTCGACCCGAAGCCCGGACCCAGCCTGGCCCATTGACCGACGAGCCCTCGCCGAACCGGCGAGGTCCTCGCTGGTGAAATCATAATCTAGCGATGCCGGCCATATGGGCTGGTTTCTCTACCCTGGAGGTCCCAAATATATGTGGGGCCCACCTTGGATCATTGTGAATTAGCGTGGGTGGGCCTACGACTCTGTTCGAGGCGTTTCGGGACCAGTTTGCTGACCGGAATGAATTTCTATGGCATATAGCATATGATTTTGGGGTATAAGACACTAATCTATCCAACTAACCTATCTATTTTGTTAGATTCTAAGAGGTTAAGGGTCGAGACCCATTTTACCCATTTATTTACTATTCACGGTAATTTTTAGCTTCGGTATTGTTCTTCATCGTTAATACCCTAGGATTGGTGTTCTTTACTATTCAAACTTGAGGAGTCGTGTTTAATATGAAAGTACTTGGAGAAATTTGAAGAATGAGGTGGTGAAAGGTGAGTTTTGAAGGAAATGGGTTGAAAAGTGATTTCTTTGGCTTTGAGATTGAGCTTTGAGAGTGTTATGGTTGACCCATTGCCTAAGGATGTCTAACTACAGGTTGGCAAAATCCGGGGTGTTACAAGTAGTCTAAACGAATGGTCCTGCGACAAATCTTACGTGGATGCCCTAGGACACTGTGTTGGTTGGACGGGACGTTACCGGTTCTTTACTGGTTTCACTCCTGTATATATTAACACTAAGTGCTGACGGTCATTAAGTGATATTATAGATTAATTAATAAAAAAAATTTTCAGATTTTTTTAAAAATTCAAAACAGTGAAAATTCAGGATGTTACAATCTACCCCCCTTAAAAATAATTTCGTCCCCGAAATTGCCTAAGGGTATTAAGTAAAGGTATTATTAGTTTATTTGCCTAAGTTTTTATTGATTTCAAGCTTATATGCATGGTAGGGTGTATATTATGTATACTAGTTTGACTCATTTTAGTCTACCCCCCTTAAAACTTTTTCACCATGATGTTTTACTATAATTTATTTAATTATCTATTTATTTTTAAAAATTTGGATTCATAATGATGATTTCTCTCTATCTAGAGTGAAAATATTTATTTTCATTGTTAGACCAATACGGAGAGACAGTTATAGTGGGCTTGAACCCGATACATCGATCATCTACCTGACTAGGGTAGAAGGCTCATCGTATCCCTTCTTCGTCCTGGTGGATCTTGGTCTTCTACTCGGTCAAAGTAGTGAGTCCATTGGTAGTCACCCAGGATTGAGAATTGGGTCAAGCCGCGAATGCTTCGCAGGCGTATGCTTCCGTAATTTCTTAGCCTGATCAACCTAAATGCTTAGGAATATCTTATATCCTTGAAAGGTTAAAATCTCATATTTTTAAGGTTGTCATTCGGGTCCTTGTCAGATGGAGTTCTTGTCTTAATTCATGTCTAAATTAGTAATTAATGAATCTTTTATTATGCCTTTGGTCAAACATTGTCCTAACAAGTTTTTAAAGGCACAAAATTTTATATGAATTACCATTTCAATTTTATGGCTAGTGGGTTATGAGCAGACAACACTTTGGTTTCATAAATTTCAAGAAAGAAAGAATAGTCAAGGTTCTAAAGTATTCAAGAGGTTTGGAGTGCTAACAACGCTAGTAAGGGCGTAAGAAGGCAAAGGTGGACACCATCTTCTCGAATTTGTTGGAACCTTGAGTCTATAAGAGAATGGGAAAAACTCAATATATTTTACTGTAGTCCACCCCAAATTGGAACCTCTTACCACCCACTATAAGATCAAAGACCAAAGGCTTGAATTGAGGGTTTCTGATCCACACATAGAAAGCCCTAACTTGACCTTCATCTTCCTGGGAGTCTCCATAAAAAATGGGACCCCATCCCTTTTCCATAAGCCGACCGAGTAGGGTAATATTGTCGAACAATTTCTCTTCCACGGAGGCTTCAAAGGCGACGTCGCGTATGCGAAAATTTCCTACATCATCAACGGGTGGTTGAGGTGTTTGAATCGCGATAGCCCTTCAAGAACGGACTTCCACGATTTTCTTTCCCTTCGGGTCGGCCTTCTTCTTACTGTGCCGCTCTTGGCTTGGTCCCGGCTCGGCGGGAGACGGTCTTTTCTTCATCATAAGTGATAGGATCATCGAGATGGAGAAAAGAGAGGCAATGGTTGCTAGAAGAGCTATTTCCTTTGGCTAGAATGGATTTTGGGTGTGAGAAATGTGGTTAGATTGTTGGAGAAATGAGCTTAGGAATGGTATTGAGAATGGGTATAAGAGTGGATATTTGGAGATAATAGGTTGAAAAAAATGAAATGTGGGTGTAGGCTTGAGATGAACTTGTTGGAATGGGTAGTGGAAAGGAACTTGGAGATGGGTTTAAGAGAATGGGTTTAAGGAGAATGAATTTGAGGAATGGGAGTTGAGAAATGTTTAAAAAATGAGTTGAGGAAATGAGATTTGAGAATGGTTAGAATGGGTTTTGAGAGTAAATGGGTGATGGGGTGGGATTAAGAATGGGCGTTGAGATGGGATAGGTCTTGTATAGGAGAAGAAGATGGGTTTGAAGTGGGTTTTATTGATAAAAGAGTGAGAGGGTTGAAGTGAGATTGGAAGAATGGATTTGGGAGTTGTGAAGAAGAAGAAGATGGGTTTGAAGTAGATCTAGAATGGGAGAGTGAGAGAGGAGGCAGATGTGTGTTGGGGTTCTAAAAAGGGTTTAGAAGGAATTGAATGTAGTGCAAATAGAGAGAATGAGTTCTAAGCATTTCTAAATAGCAAGAAAAGTGGGCCCCACACATGTACGTGTTGCAAAAAGGGAGGACCAAGTTTTTTTTTGTATGATTACAAAATGTCTCTATTTCTTATATGGTTTCTCATACCTTTGGTAATTAAATTATTTTTAAAATTTTTATAATATTTTATCATCAAGTTTAAAGTCCTACCATAAAATTTCATATCATTTGGACTTGTAGATAAATTATTAAAATTTTAGAAATAATTACCGTCCAAAGCTAACGATTTTTTTTTTTTTTTAGACAGCTGTCAATTCACTCAAAATATAACTATATTATAATTTTTATTTATTTTTATATGAAACTAAACTTGTTAAGCTTCAATCTAGCTTTTGAACCACCTAAATCGGAGTTATAACGAAGGAGATATGAATTTTTGAAGTTAACCTAAAATTGCAGAAATTTCCGGCGCCCGGGGCGCCGGTCGGGCGCTAGAGCGACGGGGTTGGGCGCTGTGGCGCCAGGCTTCTGGACCCTGGACGCTGTGGCACCGGGCCTGGGTGCTGTGGCGCTGGCCCACTGGACGGTGGGCGCTAGCGGCGCCGGCCAGGCGCTGCGGCGCTGAGCCTCTAGACTGGTGGACCTTATATTATCCATATCTCACAAACCAGAATGAGTTATGCGACGTGGAATATATGAATTTGGGGTAGGAGAAGCTACTCTACACAATGGACTTATTCATTTTACAAGATTCCATCAAGTTAATGGTAAATAATCTATTTTATTTATATTTTTACTATTTATAGTAAATCTTCGTTTGATTATAGCTTTTCATCCTTTAAACGTTGTAGTTGTATCCAATTTGAAAGTACATAAGGAAATTAGAAGAATAAGGTGGTGAAAAGTGAGATCTTTTTGAAAAAAAATGGGTTGAAAGGAGGAATTGAGACTTAGGAGTTAAGTTTCGACAGTTTGGAAAAAAATAGGGTGATGATTGAGGGGTGAAAGGGGTAGGATTGGCTCGAAAGGGTCATAAGGAGAAGCCCGTAAGGCCTTTAAGGAGCTTGGAGAGGCCAGAAGGGGGTCCCCACGTATGGGAGGGCCCCACCTATTCGTCGGGCCATAATACACTAGAATTTGGGATCGCACAAGCTACTTTAGCAGCTTGAGCCTATCGCATTTAGGTCGGGTCGACTCAAGTCGTCCAATCTTCCAATTAGAAGTGATTTGGATCACTTTGCGCAGTCTAAGGACTTATTTGGCCAGTGGTATTAAGTTATATTAAATGGGATCGCATTGCTAATCCCACCTCGGGATTGGGGATGACATGTTTGGATTGAGTGTGGGATGGGATTAAAATTAATTTCATAGGCTTTGAAAAATGAGCCTTGCGTTGGAAGGTGTGGTATGAGATTTTTAAATCCCATAGTAATGAATTTCTAAGTGTAATTTGAAAGGAAATGTCAGGATTTACCATTAATTGAATACATCCTAAATGGGATATTGTAAAACATGGGATGTACTTGTTCTAGGGATAACACCTTACACATGAATTTACTGTTACTCTCACAGCTCCAATTATCCTAACCTCACTAATCTTAGTTGGCCCAACAATCCCTTAGGAATTAGGTGGATTAGACTACCTAAATTTCCTAGTTGGTCGGATCAGTCTTGCCGCTAAGTTTTAAAATTCTTGCCCGGAAATGGGCTGAAACGGGTCACAAGGCTCCCAAGTTGAATTATAATATTGTTGAGCTTTCTCCTCTTAGTCTAAGCCCTTCGTAAGACTCTCGGACCTATTTTCTAGCATCATTACTTATTCTCACTACCCAATTCCAACATTTGAAAGTCCTATTATTCATCTACGATCGTTGGTTCAGGGTCTAGGGAGATTCCTAGCGTTCTAAGTCCCTATTACGTTACCTAATACGTATCCTCTCACGTCAGTGGACGCGTTAGTGAGTTCATGACCCATGGCCCAAGGGATTTCAAACTATTGCTCTGATACCAACTGTAACGCTCCTAAAAATTGGGGGTCGTGCATACGCTCGATTCCCGAGTTTCTGAGTGTCACTTAACATCAATTTTATAGTTTTATGATTAATCAAGTTTAAACGCGCAACCTGAAATTACTTGGAGCATGAAATGCAGCTACAACTAGTCTACTGAAGTGAAAGAGATATATATATGTACAAGTCCAAAAGAATATAAAGGGGTCGCTTAAGGCGTTGCCCAACAAAAATCACAAAGAGAATCATATGTCCAAAAAAATGGTGCACTGAGCCCACGACTCAACACCCTAGAATTCAGTCTTCTAAGCCGATGGAGAACCGCCCATCAGCTGGAAGTAGGCGGACTCGTCCTCCTCGCTTAAGCTCGTGCCCCTAGGCTCGTCGAACTCAGCACAACCTGCACTACTGAAGAGTCTGGGTGGTGTTTTAAAACACCGTCCCAGAGTGGGAGTGAGTGATCAACCAGTGGGTGCTATTAATCTTAAGTTTTAACAGGCATCAATTATAATATGAATTTAATAAAAAGCAGATAATCAACAATACCTAGCAACTCTTATTTAAAATGCATGCATGCAGAATGATATGATGCATGCCTTCGCCACAAGACTCCCTCGAGCGACTCCATCTAACGATCGCGTATGTCAGCACTCCCTCATTGCGACCTCGACTTTCGAGTCGCCACCCTAACTAATGCGATGCAATGCGATTGTGTTAGCCGAGTTATTAGTTAAGTCCATTCATCCAGTAGGTTTGAGAATCTGATGCACCCCACATGTCAATGCCCTAAGCTGGTTGCGAGGCCAAGACCCCCCAATGCGTGAGGCTAAGACCTCGTGGTCCGTGATCCCGTCGGGTTCCTCATCCCCGACTTCAAGCACATGAGGAGTGCCAAGAGAAAGAGATCGCTCGCTGTCACTGCGGGGAGGCGCGACACCCCAGCGTAGGCCGACAGCTTGGACACAGTGTCCCATTCCACCATGCCCGGCTAACGAGGCTGTGGACTAGTTTTCGGGTGGATTATTGATGGGCTACAACGGTTGCAGGGTGGTTCAGGTTCCATACATACGTGAGAAAATATGGTTAACAAATAGGGTTGGTCAGACAGTAGGTTAGACCGCACGAGACGGGCGAGAGAGTGACGAGTGACATCGGGTACAAGGGACCCATGTAGTCGAACTACTGCCACCCGTACACATCCGCCCGAATCCATAGGTTTAGCCTTAGGGTAGTCCTACCAATGGGACTACCGTCCCTCCTCTTATTTCCTAACCAACCCGAGGGTTTGAGTATGATTCATAACATGTCAGCATCAAGGTTATCGACAAGCATAACAGTATCATGTTCACATATAACTCAACATATGATTCAAATACTCCTAATGAGAAAGCTATAACATCGTGATTAAGGTGCAAGTGAGTGGTGTGAATTTGAGGAGGAAGTTAAGCGCTTCCTACCCCTTAAGGGATCAATACACACGATCAATGAATTTTGCACACTAGGAAGCAAATACATTTGAGAGAAATCAACCAAACATGAGCATGAAATCATCCATACACCAAATCATATGAGAGGAAATATCAACATCAAATGAGAACCAAACATGGAAAACTATACGATTTGCAACAACATATCATTCATAGATTTCCTCTAGATTCTTCAATACAACCGTCCAAACAAACAAAATCATTAGACTCCTACTAAAATTGGTGCTAGGCTACCTAAGAGTAATAGTCCGCACCTATGGATTTGTTGAGTTCTTGAGAAACGACCTAGGAGAGCTCGGATTCGGGGTCGATTAGCTGGAATCCCTAAGGCAAAGCATTTACATGTTAGAAATTCCTACAAATCCTATCTCAACACAAAAGATTACAAAAAGGATGGGTGCTTACCTCTTCAATTGGTTAGAATTCAAGCTTGGAGTAGTGGGTGTGGGATCTTTTGTGGAAGAGGGAGAAAGATGCAAGGATCGACTTCTCTTGGGCCCACCTTCACTCTCTTCCTTCCTCTCCTTCTCTCTTTCTTCTCTCCTTGCTTTCTAACTCTCCCTTCTCTCTCTTTCACTCCTTCTTCCTCTCTTTCTCTTTCTCTCTTTCTCTCTCTTTTTCTTTCTTTCTTTCTTTCCCTAGGATAAAAATCGTATGGGGAGAGGGGTGCCCAAAAGAAACCCTTATATAGTGCCAGATTTGGTGCCAATGGCCCCAAGTGTTGGGTTTTTACCAAACTAACTTTATGGGAGGGTTTTTCTAGCCCCAAAGGCCCACTATAGGGTGTACACGTTAATGCACACCGTAGGATAGTTAGCCCTAATGACGATCTACGTATGGATATGATCGGCCCGCCATTTGGATGCGCCGATCGACGAATATGATGAGAAGTCTGTTCAACGGTCACTGATAGTTGATCGGGGCCGCGGCTATACGGATATGGGCAGAGAAATATCCTTACTCCATGTGTGAAGTTTGGCCGCAAACCCACGGTCCGAAACCCTCAACTTAGCATAAGAGTGGACGACCCATTCACTTAAGTTTCAGTTCATTCTTTTAGGGTATTTGCACTTCTCATGCACTCGTCCTTTAGTTCAAGTTGAGTGGTTCTAGATAGCACCCATTTCTGACTTCCGTGATGGACATCGAGCCCAGAGAGACGGACATTCTTCTATAGTTTTGAAACTAGTGGCCCGCCAATGAGCGGTCTAACGCTTGTTCAGAAAATTGGGGCATTTCTGAAATGAATTAGGTAGTGAGATTTCTCGTGGGTGATGATTAAGGTTTGGATTAACTATGTTCATGGTGTGGCCTATTTATAACTAGTAAAAGTGGAGATTTGGTCGTGCTCACTCTAAACCGTCGGTTTTATCTAAAAGAGTAACGGAGTTGCTCTGATGGGTCCCTGGTCACAAAATTTATAGGACAGGTGCTCCATGGCCTGATGAGGGGTCATGCAAAATTTGGGATCAAATGGATGAACGAATATGGGTTTGATCATACGGTTTCGATCTTTAAATGGCCCTACGGGGTCTATTCCAGTGATTAGAGAGGTTCTGGTGATCCGCTGACCATGAAACTTATAGGATAGGTGGACCATGGCCTGATGAAGGGCCATGCAAAATTTGGGGACGATCGAATATTTGGTTAGATCGTACGGGTCTCATTTGCGATCAACGGTTACCGTGCCATGATCGGGTTTTAGATTTTGTGGACGGGCGTAGAAAAATACATTAGACCTTTGCTGTAAATTTGGAAGAAATTCGACGGCTGAAAAGCCCAGAGTCTCGGTTTCATTTGCAAGTGCCAGATTCCAATTATGACATTGGTGGGGTGCATTTGGCAAGTGTCAGATCCCAATTATGGGTGTCCACTGGGTCTGAGGTCCGCGATGGACCTCAAGCCGAGATCAGAAAGAACTACCCACAGCTTCTCGAGGAGTACGAACAGGTACAAATTTCGAGGACGAAATTATTTGTTAAGGGGGGTAGATTGTAACGCCCGTGAAAAATCCGTACTTGGGCTCGAGTACCGATTTGACCCGAAATCGCGTAGGAATAATTTCCATGGAAATTAAGCGTAAGTTAGCTAGCGCAACGCTAGAGTAGCTGGGAAATAGTCCCTGATCACTTTAAATACGTTCTACAAGACCCAAATCGAGTAGAACAGACAACTCTACAATACTCTATAACCTTGGATCAAACTCTAAGCAGGTTTGTCCTCTGGACCATATTGAACTTTTGTATTGGATTTAGACCGCGCGTCGAAGGTCCGATACCTCTTATCTTAGACCGTTAGAACCGCCCCGCTGGACTTGACAATCATCTCGAAAATCAAGTCAAACCGATAATCACAGAGTATTTCGTTGAACCCGGACTGAAGCGACCGCGAATAGGGACGAATTTGGAATTTCAAATCCAAATCTGGCACACGACTTGACGCGTCAGTATTAAGCGTTCTGACCGTCAGAATTCATCCAGATTACACCCTCGGATCAGGAAAAATTTTTATTTATTATCATGAGACTTTCAGCCCTGATCTATGTGCGGTGACCGCTGAACTGAAACTGGTCCGCCACGTGCGATCTGCGAACCCTGCTAGACTGAAAACTTAATACGAGGTACATCTGGTACCCATGAGCTTAAGTCTGATCGTAATCGACCAGGGGACCACCAGAAAGCAGTTTTTGGACTGAAACAGCCCCGAAATGGATAGGCATCAAGTAAACTTCGTCCCGGAGCCTATTTTCGGCAATTTCAGGCTTATAAAAGGGGTTGAAACCCTCATTTCTCCTTCCCATCCGAAATTCACAAACCCTAGGAAGAAAAGAGAGAGAGTTTGAGAGAAAGGGAAGAGGAGATTTTTCCCGCTTCCGAGCCCCTGACAGTTGCTGCTTCAGCACTTCCTTCCAATCACCTGGCTGGTGATTTCTATACTTTTTCAGGTATAGAATAATCTCAAAAACTTGCTGATTTAGGGTTTGCTTAGACGCTTAACATGTTAGCTAACGTATTCCATAAATCAGGCTTTCCTACCGCCGTAGACGAAGCGTACACGCTCCGTTCAAAATCTCGCAACCGTAAGAGACTAGGTGAGGATTTTAGACGCTTTGATTGACGGTTTACAACGCTTTCAATGTCGTTTAATAGTAGATTATCGACGGCATCACCGTTTGACATGTACAACATGCTCTCCGTTTCCTGTTTCGTAAATTAACGAAGAATATGAGATTTAGGGCATTTTATTCATTTGTAGGAAGTACGGTCTACATGCATATTTTGCTGACGTGATTGCCATGGTTTGTCGCCGTATTAGAGAGTTAGGAATGTTTGCACAATCAGTTTGGCGAAGAGATTCGCCAAGTTGCGCACTTTGGGTCGACATACTATATGTGGACTTAAGAGTGTAGTGTTTGTGTTTGTGTAAATGCTTGTATTAGTATGTATTGAATTAAATGATGTTATGTAGTAGTTTGAGATTGATTTCATGATTAAAATGCTGACCTAAATGATTTTCTACATGTTGACCTTATGCATGATTGCATTACATGCATAGGAAGTATGCCTTGAAGATTTGCTTAAGTTGAATATGCATGGAAGGTATGCCTTGAAGATTTGCTTAAGTTGAATGTTATAACATGTGCTAACATGCTCACATGATGTATTTCAATTCCAATACCTTTGTATATAGTGTTAATGTAATTCTATAGATGTGTGGGACTTGACTTAGTCCAGGCAGTCGGTAACCGAGCGAATTCGTGGCTGACTGGTCATAGCCACGAACGACGCGTTGATGAACGTGATTCGTGTTGAGAGTTGGCGGCAGTGGTTAGGCCACGCGAAGTGTTTTACGCACTTCATGTCGTTCAACTTGAGATGCGATCGCGCTAGTCGAGCCCGTCAAGTAACCCGACTGGCCGATGTTTGTTCACCTTGTATGTATCATAACTGCTTGAACCTAGGGTACTGAACTTACCATTGTAAACCCTATTAACCGTGGTACCTTGATCCACGAAGACTCATGAGCCGGGCATGGTGGTATGGGACACCGTGGTCGAGCTGTCGGCCTACGCTGGGGCCACAAACCTCCCCGTAGTGACCAGTGAGCAGCTTGACTCGTGAGCAGATTATGATGGTATGGGACACTATATTCTAGCTGTCGGCCTACACTGATCAGGCGACGAGCCCTTTGTAGTGACCGGGAGCGTATTCTGTGATCACGGGAGGCGACGACCCTTCCGTTGCAGTAGAGTACGGTAGGCCTGTATTGATAAGGTGATGGGGGAGCGGTGCAATGAGTGCGAGCAACAGCCCTGGCAGCCCTTGCAGTGACCTACGAAATATACATCGTATGAGATTTCTAGGAGTGACGACCCTAGACAGGATCTGTGTTGGGATTGATACAAGGGAAGTACCTTAGTTTCCCAATCCTGCTGTTTGAATGGACTAATAACAACTTGGTAATCATATCACCATAGCATTGCATATGCCGGGAAGATGTGGAGCACTCTAGGGAGTGTGGCATGCCGCGGTCGTAAGATGTTGCCGCATGAGGGTGATCGTCGGTGAGGGCATACATCACGTCATATCATCTTGCATTAACAACAGTATTAGGATTGTCTGATTTACTGCTTTACTATTATCGCGTGATTGAATTGTGAACATGCTAATCTTTGCTCTATGATTCCACTGAGTTGATCACTCATTCCCACATTACGGGATGGTGTTTGCAACACCCACCAGACCCTGTTGTAGCTGCAGGTGAGGACGAGATCCAGGAGGTGGAGCCGGAGATTGACGATGACCAGGATGAGTTCTCGTATATGCAGTATCACGACGGCTTCCCGTAGGTGACCTGGATCGAGGGGACTTCAGTGGGACTATTTTGAACTTTATTCTTTTATTTATTTACATGTATATGAGACTCAGAGATGTAGTCATACTTTGGAGACAGATGAGATTACTTTATTTTTTTCATACAGTGATATATACATTGTTTAGTCTTCCGCTTGCTTTTATCACTGGATCTGAAGTATGAATTGCAGTTTTGGTATACTTTTACTCATGTGAATGCTTTAAATCAGAAAACATTGAATCATAACCATTTTTGTTGTATAAGTGACGGTCTGGAACTCGGGAGTTGAGTTTATACACGACCCCCGATTTTCAGGGTGTTACAAGTTGGTATCAGAGCATGAATGAGAGTATACTGGGCCTGGGTTATGGTCTTGCGACGTACGCTGTCGCTTCCTTTGACTTAGGTGGGTGCGAGAAGGGTCTAGAAACACTTCTAGGATCGCAGATTCGCCGATAGGCGAAGTCTATTAGGATCGATCGCAAGATCGAATCTGTAATGTATCTCGGGTCGCGTAAAGCGACCCGAATCACTTCTAAGCTGTAGGAAGTCGGGTGGAGACGTCCTATGAGCGGTTTTAAACCGTAAAAGTGAATCCTTGGGCCGTGGGATGACCACGATTCCAGTAATCAATCGCCAGGGCTTAAAAACCCCGTTTCACCAAAAATCTTCAAAATTCCTCCTCTAAACACTCCAATCTTAATTTCTTTCTTATCCATTTCATGTTAGGCATCAAACCTAATGTGAAAATAATACAAATTAGTAATTTCACAAAATTTTACAGTGAATAGTAAAATTTCATGAAAAATGGCCATAAGGCCATTCTAACTTCACTTTCTTTAGCAACTAAGGAGCTAGATAGGTGTACTGGCTCCTTCTACCCCAAAGTCATATGCTGCATCATATGGTTTGGTATTCAGGATTGCGATGTGGACCCAGAAAGCTCGAAACACATGTTTGGGCTCATACAGACCAAATTATTGTGAACTAAGGGGTGGGACCTAACTTTTTGGGACCCTGGGACCATGGGGGACCAGACCCATGGGGTCCCACCGGCCAACTTGAAAGTTGGCCGGCGATGCCATCGCCGGTCGGGCGATGCATCGCCGGCCGGCGGTGTCTGTTGGTGCCGTCCTTCGGGCGCACCCCCTTAAATGAGATCCACATCATCCCTATACACCTCCCACCTCATGAAAACCCCCAAATCCCACCTCTCCTTCACAAACAGCCCCCTACATAGCCCTAGATTTGATTTTCAGCAACCCATTCCAAACCCCGGCGTCCCAAACCACTCCTAGAACCTTCCTTGGCCAAAACCGACCACCACCCATCATTTATTGGGTGTTGGCAGCCTCTTTCCTTGAAGATATCACCATTTGGAGCTCCAAAATCCCCCAAATATAGCTGAAATCGTGAGGTGCTCCATCCCATCTTTTTGTTTGTATTTTTCCCTGAAATTACAGCCTTGGGAAGCTTGAAGTAACCCTCTACGACGCCTAGATTTCCTTTTCTCAGATTGGGCAGTCATTTCTCCGCATTTTTGGCATTTTTCCATGGCTTTGGTGGAAGCCATTCTGGGCCTTCTGTCACTCTCATCCATCATATCTTTGATGGGTAAGAGGAAAACTGCGACAGACGAGGCTGGGCCGAGCCGCCCTGCTCGATCAAGAAGACCGCGGGGTGGTGCCGCAAGTTCAAGCACCGCCGCAGGTCCAGCTGCAGTCCTGGAGTGCCGTACAAAGCGGGATTTGGATCCCCATGCACACCTTGGACGAACCATTCTATCAGAGATGCCTCATGGTGAATACATTGATCGTAGAGTGTTATTTAAGGCGGACGTAGATGGGCGATTGTTCGGCGAGTATCTGTTGATCGAAGGCATTGAAGCTGCGCACTGGGGACCGATCTTTGAAGATCGCGCTCGTGCTAATGTGAGCACTGTTCGTGCCTTCTATGCTAGCATCCAGAATCCTACCTTGGAGCCTTTGCAGTTCAAAATCCCTTTTGGCAGAGATCGGATGGCTACGATCGACGTCCGGTTGGTTGCGCGACTTCTCAACGTGCCTCTAGGTGATGTACATCCTAGTGAGAAGAATTTGAGGACTAGACGCGAACGAGATCGCCGCACCAGGTTTCTGTGCGGTAAGTTGGTTCCATGGCAGCCTAATAATAGCCTCAAGGCGACGTACATGTCTGAGGATTTGCGCCTGCTGCATCATATCTGCACGTTCAATGTCTATCCCAGGTCGACGAACCGCATTGAATGCACACGTCTTATGGTAGATTTCTTATTTCTGGTGGCCCAGGGGGAGAACGTATGTATGGCCACTTTCATCTTACGGTAAATAGTTCTCATAGCCAGGTCGAGGAGAACATCCGAATCGCTTCCCTTTGGCCGACTCATTTGCAAGATTGCACTTGAGTTTGCCTATAGACTTGGGCCCGAATTACCGGTATCGATTCACACCATCGATGAGTCGACAATGGTCAAGATGAAGATTAGGTCGCAATACCGTGAAAATCAACTTGAAAGGGATAGTGGGGATGACTTTGATGAAGAGGAAGATCAAAGCGAAGAAGAACCTAGTGCAGAGGTTCAGGAAGAGGCTCAGGAAGAAGCAGAAGAGGAGGCTCAGGATACTGATGAGAGCCCTCCTCCTTCTGCGCAGACTACTATCGACGACCGCATTGCTCGGATGGAGGAGAGTCAGACCGCTTTACGAAGGGAAGTCCAAGAACTTCGAGCGGAAGTCGCTGATGCCAAGGCCGTTACAAAGAAGAAGTTTGGCAAGGTGACTCGCACCTTGAAGGCAATCCTGTGTTGTTTACAGGATAAGGGTGCTCCTCCTCCGTCACCAGACTCCGACTAGCGATGCGATCTTGATGTTGTTATTAGTAGTTAGCCATTTTCTGTTTTATGTGTGTAAGCCGGTTAGGGCTAGTGCTTTGCTTATGTTGTTGTTGCTTAACTGTCTTAATTTTCATGTAATTCTAGTCATGATGCTTGTAAGGATATATCCCTTGTATTGTGACAATTTTGATTAATTGAAATGCATGGAATGCCTTTAACTCTTTAAGTGAATGTTTGCGGTGTAATTGTGCAATTGAGACTGACAAGGTTGCACCCTATTTTGAATATAGGGAATGCCACCTAAGACTACGAGGAGCGCGGTTCGGCTTTCATTGTCAGAGCAGATGGATCAGACTCCCTCTCAGTCTGGCACTCGTCCGGACCCTGCTGTGGGCCCGATTCCTGAGGCGGTTCGGTCGTCTCAGCCTGCTGTTGGTCCTACAGATGGACCACCGCCATTTACACCATCAGTTAGAGAGCCACAGCGCGCATCTACTTCTCCACCTCATCCGCCACAGCCTGCTCCACCCCCTGACAGATTCGAGCAGATGATGGCTATGATGCTACAGCAGCAGCAGCTCCTGACCACCATAGTGGGGACTTTAGCCCAGGGTGGGGGTGCGACTATATCTACTCCACCTGCACCACCTGCGCATCTAGCTGAGGATGCCTATACTTACGCCCAGGATGAGGGCATGGCACATCCTGCGCCGCCTATTTTCCCTGCGGGGAATCCTGCCGACACACGGGGCCTTCTGGAGCGATTTCAGCGCTTGCGGCCTCCTACTTTCACGGGTTCTCACAG
The DNA here is from genome assembly GCA_037074715.1 of Magnolia kwangsiensis. NCBI lineage: Eukaryota > Viridiplantae > Streptophyta > Magnoliopsida > Magnoliales > Magnoliaceae > Magnolia > Magnolia kwangsiensis. The sequence goes on from CM073578.1 coordinate 82,318,099, forward strand.
ACCCGAGGAGGCTGAGTTCTGGCTCGACCGAGTGTCGAAGATTCTACGGATGTTGCACTGTACCGAGGCTGAGCAGGTAGAGCTGGCTACCTTCCTGTTTGAGAGGGAGGCCAGTATGTGGTGGGATAGCATATTGCGGACTGTTGCCGCAGATTTCGTGTGGACGTGGGCAGCATTTGAGTTCCGCTTCCATGAGAAGTATTATCCCCAGACCTACAGGCACGAGAGGGAGAATGAGTTTCTCCGTCTCAGGCAGGCAGCGATGACAGTTACCGAGTATGAGCATCGGTTCACAGAGTTGGGCAGGTACGTCCCGACGATTCTAGCTGATGAGCAGATGCGCATACGGCGCTTTTTGGAGGGCTTGTGACCGGATATTCGGTCGAAGATGTGCTGTGTCAATTTCCCTTCCTATGCGGAGTTGGTTCACATGTCCATGCGGGCAGAGCAGGACGTGGATCGACTTGCGCGATCTTGAGGCCCGACTACTTCTAGGCCGCGACCGGATTTGCCAGACAGGCCCTTCGCGGGCAAGAGGCCTCGCTTTGATCCTCCTACCAGGACTACGGTGCCTGTACCACCGTTTAGGCGCCCTGATTTATCATGCACATACTGTGGGAGGACGGGCCACTTAGCGCAGAGTTGCTTTTCTAGGATGCGGGACAGTGGGTTCTCGCCGCCGCAGAAGATTGATCGTGTACGTCCACAGGCGATATCAGCACCGCCTATACGGTCAGCTCCTGCGCATCCTTCTTTCAGACCTACGGTATCACAGATTCGACAGCCTCCACGGCCCTTGACACAGCGGCCGAACCAGCCACAGCAGGCTCGAGTTCATGCACTGACCGCTGAGGCAGCTACGACGCCGACTTTCCAGCATTCAGCCTTCGAGGTCACGGGCCATATCGGAGGTACTCCCGTTCTTGTCATGGTGGACACTGGTTCCACGCTTTCTTTGATATCGCGTGCCGTAGTCAGACGTCTTGGGTTGTAGACTATCACTATGGATAGCGTGCGAGTCTTTGCAGCTCATGGAGATTTTTCGGATGTCACCCAGATGTGTGAGGGTTGTTTGGTTGATCTGGGAGGCAGGACGATGCCTCTTGATCTGGTCATCGATCCCTCGCTCGTTTATCTCGATGTCATTCTTGGCATGGATTGGTTGACTGCAGCGAGAGCCGAGATTGACTGCGAGACCCGTATAGTCACAGCGTACGAGACTGAGGGCGCATCCTTCACATTTCCAGTGCGGGTAAATCTTCCTTTCCGCATTCTTAGCTACGCCACTCTATTGCGAGACGCTGGTACCCAGGTACCTGAGCAGACGCCAGTTGTTTCTGAGTTTGGGGATCTGTTCAGGAAGATCCCTGGTTTGCCGCCCCGACGTGAGATCGATTTCACTATCGATCTGGTTCCTGGTTCTACACCCGTCTCACTGCCGACGTATCGCATGGCACCATGTGAGATGGAGGAGTTGAGGACGCAGATTGATGGTCTGCTAGAGCTTGGCTTTATACGGCCTAGCGTGTCTCCTTGGGGAGCACCGGTCTTGTTCGTGAAGAAGAAGGATGGTTCGCTGCGATTGTGTATTGATTATCGCAGGCTGAACCAGCTCACGGTGAAGAACAAGTACCCTTTGCCCAGGATCGATGACTTGTTTGATCAGTTGAGAGGAGCGCAGTACTTCTTGAAGATTGATCTTCAGTCAGGTTATCATCAGCTGCGTGTCAGGGATGAGGACGTGCAGAAGACAGCATTCAGGACTAGTTTTGGCTACTATGAGTTCCTCGTGATGTCGTTCGGTCTCACGAACGCACCGGCCGTGTTCATGGATCTGATGAACCGGGTATTTCGGCCTTTCCTCTATCGATTCGTCGTTGTCTTCATCGACGACATTTTGGTGTACTCTAGGAGTCGAGAGGAGTATGAGGAGCACTTGCGTTTGGTCCTTGATACGCTCAGACGACATCAGTTGTTCGCACAGTATAAGAAGTGCGACTTTTGGAAGCAGGAGGCGAAGTTTCTGGGACACGTGGTGTCCAAGGATGGCATGGCAGTTGACCTGTCTAAGGTAGCTGCGGTGCAGGACTGGGAGCAGCCTGGTTCTGTCACTGAGGTGAGGAGTTTCTTGGGTCTCGCTGGCTACTATCGGCGCTTCATTCAGGACTTCTCGAAGATCGCGAGACCCTTATCTCAGTTGACACGGAAGGACGTGAAGTTCGCCTGGAATGATAAGGCGGAGTCAGCTTTTCAGGAGCTGAAGGACAGACTTACGTCCGCCCCTGTGCTAGTATTGCCAGAGCAAGGGGTTAGATACACTATATACACTGACGCGTCTAGCGTTGGTTTGGGTTGTGTCCTTATGCAGAGGGACAGGGTAATTTCGTATGCCTCGAGACAATTAAGGAAGCACGAGGAGAATTACCCTACACACGACCTAGAGTTGGCAGCCGTTATATTCGCACTGAGACTCTGGAGACATTACCTCTACGGAGAGGAGTTCGAGCTCTTTTGCGACCACAAGAGCCTCAAGTACATATTCACACAGCGAGACTTGAATATGAGGCAGCGGCGATGGATGGAGACGCTGAAGGACTTCAAGTTTGAAGTCTCTTACCATCCTGGGAAGGCGAACCTTGTGGCTGATGCGTTGAGCCGCAAGAAGGCGATAGAGTTTGCGGCTCCGCTGATGGTTGCCGAGTGGGATATGGTGGAGTTTTTGCGGGACTTTGAGCAGAAACTCACCGTAGAGGAGCCATTTGAGTTCATCGCACACGTACAGGTGCGATCTCAGATCGATGACCGAGTCATCGAGGCGCAGAGGGACGACGCGCATCTTACTGAGCTTCGAGAGCAGGCCAGTGATGATGCTGACGCCGACTGGCGAGTTGGTATGGATGGGGGCTTACGTTACCGTGGCCGCCTATGCATCCCAGATGTCCCTGACTTGAGACGAGAGATTCTCGAGGCTGCGCATTCTACTAGACTCGCGATGCATCCAGACAGCACGAAGATGTATCGTGACGTGAAGAGGACGTATTGGTGGGAAGGTATGAAGACCCACATAGCTGAGTTCGTGTCCCGTTGTCTCACTTGTCAGCAGGTGAAGGCAGAGCATCGCCGACCATCTGTACTTTTGCAGCCTATGCCGATTACAGAGTGGAAGTGGGATTTCATTTCCATGGACTTTATTTCTGGGTTGCCGAAGACGAGGAAGGGGCATGATTCCATTTGGGTGATCGTCGACCGATTGACGAAGTCGACGCACTTCCTACCGATCAGAGTTACGAACTCTGCAGACGAGCTGGCTAGATTGTATATCTCGAGAGATTGTGCGTCTGCATGGAGTTCCGTTGGAGATCGTGTCGGACAGAGACACGCGGTTCACTTCTATTTTCTGGACTCGCATTCAGGAGGCTATGGGTGTGAAGTTGAAGTTCAGTACTACCTTCCACCCACAGACGGACGGACAGACGGAGCGAGTGAACCAGATCCTGGAGGACATGTTGCGGGCTTGCGCATTGGACTTCAAGGACAGTTGGGATGACTGTCTTGCATATGCGGAGTTTGCGTACAACAATAGCTTCCAGGCGAGTATCGGCATGGCACCTTATGAGGCGCTGTATGGGCGACCTTGTCGCGCACCGCATTGCTGGTTAGAGGTCGGTGAGCGTAGCTTGATCGGCCCAGAGTTGGTGCAGGCGACGTCAGAGAAGATCGATATTATTCGACGTCGGCTTCTTACAGCGCAGAGCAGACAGAAGAGCTACGCCGATAAGAGACGATGGCCACTAGAGTTCACAGTCGGGGATCACGTGTTTTTGCGAGTTTCCCCTATGAAGGGAGTCCTTCGGTTCGGGAAGAAGGGGAAGCTGGCACCGCGATTCATTGGTCCATTTCAGATCCTCGATCGTGTGGGAGCAGTGGCTTACCGATTGGCTTTACCCACGCCCCTCGCGAGCGTCCACAACGTATTTCATGTTTCTATGCAGAAGAAGTACGTTGCTGATCCTTCCCATATCATCAGATGGGAGCAGGTGCAGTTAGGAGAGGATGTTACTTATATCCTGCGACCGACACGCATCTTAGACAGGAAGGAGCAGGTACTGCGTAGCAAGGTGATTCCCCTTGTGAAGGTACTATGGACGCATCATACTGAGGAGGAGGCTACTTGGGAGACAGAAGCCGAGATCAGAAAGAACTACCCACAGCTTCTCGAGGAGTACGAACAGGTACAAATTTCGAGGACGAAATTATTTGTTAAGGGGGGTAGATTGTAACGCCCGTGAAAAATCCCTACTTGGGCTCGAGTACTGATTTGACCCGAAATCGCGTAGGAATAATTTCCATGGAAATTAAGCGTAATTTAGCTAGCGCAACGCTAGAGTAGCTGGGAAATAGTCCCTGATCACTTTAAATACGTTCTACAAGACCCAAATCGAGTAGAACAGACAACTCTACAATACTCTATAACCTTGGATCAAACTCTAAGCAGGTTTGTCCTCTGGACCATATTGAACTTTTGTATTGGATTTAGACCGCGCGTCGAAGGTCCGATACCTCTTATCTTAGACCGTTAGAACCGCCCCGCTGGACTTGACAATCATCTCAAAAATCAAGTCAAACCGATAATCACAGAGTATTTCGTTGAACCCGGACTGAAGCGACCGCGAATAGGGACGAATTTGGAATTTCAAATCCAAATCTGGCACACGACTTGACGCGTCAGTATTAAGCGTTCTGACCGTCAGAATTCATCCAGATTACACCCTCGGATCAGGAAAAATTTTTATTTATTATCATGAGACTTTCAGCCCTGATCTATGTGCGGTGACCGCTGAACTGAAACTGGTCCGCCACGTGCGATCTGCGAACCCTGCCAGACTGAAAACTTAATACGAGGTACATCTGGTACCCATGAGCTTAAGTCTGATCGTAATCGACCAGGGGACCACCAGAAAGCAGTTTTTGGACCGAAACAGCCCCGAAATGGATAGGCATCAAGTAAACTTCGTCCCGGAGCCTATTTCCGGCAATTTCAGGCTTATAAAAGGGGTTGAAACCCTCATTTCTCCTTCCCATCCGAAATTCACAAACCCTAGGAAGAAAAGAGAGAGAGTTTGAGAGAAAGGGAAGAGGAGATTTTTCTCGCTTCCGAGCCCCTGACAGTTGCTGCTTCAGCACTTCCTTCCAATCACCTGGCTAGTGATTTCTACACTTTTTCAGGTATAGAATAATCCCAAAAACTTACTGATTTAGGGTTTGCTTAGACGCTTAACATGTTAGCTAACGTATTCCATAAATCAGGCTTTCCTACCGCCGTAGACGAAGTGTACACGCTCCGTTCAAAATCTCGCAACCGTAAGAGACTAGGTGAGGATTTTAGACGCTTTGATTGACGGTTTACAACGCTTTCAATGTCGTTTAATAGTAGATTATCGACGACATCACCGTTTGACATGTACAACATGCTCTCCGTTTCCTGTTTCGTAAATTAACGAAGAATATGAGATTTAGGGCATTTTAGTCATTTGTAGGAAGTACGGTCTACATGCATATTTTGCTGACGTGATTGTCATGGTTTGTCGCCGTATTAGAGAGTTAGGAATGTTTGCACAATCAGTTTGGTGAAGAGATTCACCAAGTTGCGCACTTTGGGTCGACATACTATATGTGGACTTAAGAGTGTAGTGTTTGTGTTTGTGTAAATGCTTGTATTAGTATGTATTGAATTAAATGATGTTATGTAGTAGTTTGAGATTGATTTCATGATTAAAATGCTGACCTAAATGATTTCCTACATGTTGACCTTATGCATGATTGCATTACATGCATAGGAAGTATGCCTTGAAGATTCGCTTAAGTTGAATATGCATGGAAGGTATGCCTTGAAGATTTGCTTAAGTTGAATGTTATAACATGTGCTAACATGCTCACATGATGTATTTCAATTCCAATACCTTTGTATATAGTGTTAATATAATTCTATAGATGTGTGGGACTTGACTTAGTCCAGGCAGTCGGTAACTGAGCGAATTCGTGGCTGACTGGTCATAGCCACGAACGACGGGTCGATGAACGTGATTCGTGTTGAGAGTTGGCGGCAGTGGTTAGGCCACGCGAAGTGTTTTACGCACTTCATGTCGTTCAACTTGAGATGCGATCACGCTAGTCGAGCCCGTCAAGTAACCCGACTGGCCGATGTTTGTTCACCTTGTATGTATCATAACTGCTTGAACGTAGAGTACTGAACTTACCATTATAAATCCTATTAACCGTGGTACCTTGATCCAAGAAGACTCATGAGCCGGGCATGGTGGTATGGGACACCGTGGTCGAGCTGTCGGCCTACGCTGGGGCCACAAACCTCCCCGTAGTGACAAGTGAGCACCTTGACTCGTGAGCAGATTATGGTGGTATGGGACACTATATTCTAGCTGTCGGCCTACACTGATCAGGCGACGAGCCCTTTGTAGTGACCGCGAGCGTATTCTGTGACCACGGGAGGCGACGACCCTTCCGTTGCAGTAGAGTACGGTAGGCCTGTATTGATAAGGTGATGGGGGAGCGGTGCAACGAGTGCGAGCAACAGCCCTGGCAGCCCTTGCAGTGACCTACGAAATATACATCGTATGAGATTTCTAGGAGTGACGACCCTAGACAGGATTTGTGTTGGGATTGATACAAGGGAAGTACCTTAGTTTCCCAATCCTGCTGTTTGAATGGACTAATAACAACTTGGTAATCATATCACCATAGCATTGCATGTGCCTGGAAGATGTGGAGCACTCTAGGGAGTGTGGCATGCCGCGGTCGTAAGATGTTGCCGCATGAGGGTGATCGTCGGTGAGGGCATACATCACGTCATATCATCTTGCATTAACAACAGTATTAGGATTGTCTGATTTACTGCTTTACTATTATCGCGTGATTGAATTGTGAACATGCTAATCTTTGCTCTATGATTCCACTGAGTTGATCACTCATTCCCACATTACGGGATGGTGTTTGCAACACCCACCAGACCCTGTTGTAGCTGCAGGTGAGGACGAGATCCAGGAGGTGGAGCCGGAGATTGACGATGACCAGGATGAGTTCTCGTATATGCAGTATCACGACGGCTTCCCGTAGGTGACCTGTATCGAGGGGACTTCAGTGGGACTATTTTGAACTTTATTCTTTTGTTTATTTACATGTATATGAGACTCAGAGATGTAGTCATACTTTGGAGACAGATGAGATTACTTTGTTTTTTTCATACAGTGATATATACATTGTTTAGTCTTCCGCTTGCTTTTATCACTGGATCTGAAGTATGAATTGCAGTTTTGGTATACTTTTACTCATGTGAATGCTTTAAATCAGACAACTTTGAATCATAACCATTTTTGTTGCATAAGTGACGGTCTGGAACTCGGGAGTTGAGTTTATACACGACCCCCGATTTTCAGGGTGTTACAAGTGTTCCCTAAAGTTTTATAATTTCCTGACCTTTCTGCATCGCTGTGTGGCTCGCACGGGCTGTTGCTAAGTACAAACGGTCATTTGGCTTGGCGGCCCGCAGTAGGTCATATCATAACACATCTGGTCTACTCTAATGGGCTAATCCTAAGTTAATTAACTTATGGTAACTCACCACGAGTAGTTTAAACGAATGGTCCCGCGAAAAATCCTACGTGGATGCCCCAGGATACTGTGTTGGTTGGACGGGACGTTACCGGTTCTTTACTGGTTTCACTCCTGTATATATTAATATTGAGTGCTGACGGTCATTAAGTGATATTATAGATTAATTAATAAAAAAAAATTTAATTTTTTTTTAGAAATTCAAAATAGTGAAAATTCAGGATGTTACATAACCCACTCTTTATACTTAGGCCCATCCTCTTGACTCCCCTTGTTATATACATTAGACTTACCCATGAGGCTTATTCTCGATATGAGTATGGCATCTAGGCCATCTAGGCCATCTACTAATTGTAGGAGGGTACATCATCATCGTTGGATATGCCTAGTAGAGCATCATGATACATGCCATACGCATCATTTGTATGCTTATTATGAAGAGTGAATGATCATAATATATGCATTGGGCCGATTGTTTATGAGACTCCTTAAGAGACGGAGTTACCCCACATGAGTGCGCTGTATGCGCAGGACTGATGCATGACTAGATTGTATGACTCATGCATCCTGTATTTGTATGATATGATTATTGTTCGCTCCAGCGACATTAGGGTCGTGGCCTCCACAGGCATATCATGGATGACAAGATTAGACACTGAAAATATTTGGTTCTAGCACTAGGGCACTTATAATGTCCTTGAGTGAAAGTCCCAGAGCCGTTATGGTACCAAGAGGATGCTCCAACGTCGAGATCGAGTGGATACATGAGTGCCCGAGTACTGAATACCAGTAGGTCACATCTCTCACTGTGTCATGGTCAGTTGAAAGGGGTGTGGCCTTATCCGCTCGAGGGGTAGGGGCAAAGCTAGGCTGAGTTTGATCAGCTCAAAATGGGTTCGCTACTGATGAGCCGGGTAGATATTAGTTAACTATTGGTCAGACGGGTAGTGAGGTCTCTTACACTCACTTAGTTGTGCACCTGGGGGAGGGACATTCATTGTGGAGTGTACTAGACCCCAGTGATATTCCAGTGATGGACTATATTGATATAAGGATCTAGCTGAGGACTGACATGTTTGTGTTGCATCTTACATATGACACTTAGCCATATAGGCCTTGCCTCGCATAGCCTTAGTACGACTGATGGTACTCATGGGCAATACTAATATGAGGTTCCAGGTAAGGACTAGCATGCTTGCGTTGCATCTTACGTATGATATCTGGCCATGTAGGCCTTGCATTGCATAGCCTTGGTATGACTAACGGTATTCATGGACTTGCCAGCATATTTCGCATTACTCTGATATTGCATACTTGACACATATATTGCGCACACACTTACACCACCCTCTAAGGTTTCGATAAGCTTATACACAACCGTTGCATACAGGTGATGCTAGGACATAGCAACACTGGGGCAGAAGCGTGCGGTTGAACTTGGAGTTTTTAATACCTATCTTATATTTTCCTTTATACGTTGTACTCAAAAGTTTTTTATTATAGTGGATATGTGGTGATGTTATTATTTTTGTCTAGGTTATGCTTATGGTTATACTTCTTACGAGAACAAATTCATGTTGAAAATCTTCATTGTAAGATCGTAGGATCGGAATCCAGTATATGGGTGCTGGGAGCCGAGAATGGGGTACTACGGAGGCTGCCGGTGCCAGATTCAGCGATCGAGAATTTTTTGAGAGTAGTTTCCGAGTTTGGGGCATGACATATGAGGTTTAAGGAGTGGAGTAAAAGGGTGAAGAAACTGTTGCTAAGAGTTTTTCTTCTTCTTCCTTAATTGTTTTTACATTTTTTCTTAGGAGACTTTGGTCCAATCATATCTATGGTTGACTATACCTCTTAGCTAGGGCTAGGAGGTGAAGTTTGTAATATGATGAGATGTTTCTATTTCTTTGATTCATGTTTATGTTGAACTCTATAGATTTAAATTTGATATTTAAGGAATACTTTCATTTTTTTAATGGTTTATTGTGACTCAAATTACAGTAGATGTATAATAGCTTTGAGTATCTTCTTTTCCTGATTTGAGATTGTGAAATTAGTAAGTCTTATTGTTCACCATCATCCCTTAGGTATGGTAGGGTGATGAAATCCTTCTTAGTCTTCACAATTCTCCTACTTTGAGATTATGGGATTGGTAAATCATGTTATTTTCCCTTGTCTCCTGTGCATGGTTTGGTGATAAAATCTTGTCAATTATCATAGTTCTCCTTCATTGAGAATTAAATCAATGAAAGTTCAGATTTAGTTTTATTGATATATCTTCCAAATGGATAGGCTAAGAGTTCAATTCTAATTATGTTACTTGAATCAAGCAAGAGAGGTCCCTGATCACTGCAAGTGGATCCTTGACACCCTAATTCCCACATTTAAATTCTTAGTTTTAATTAATCTATTCACAATTACTCTCTCAAATACTTCAGAATTAGTTTCACATCTTCTTCTAGTTCTACTTATAGTTAATTTAAGAAATGTAAAAGTTTTAGTCCCTGTGAATTTGACCTCAGTCTTACCGAGATTATTACTATATCGTGACCTTACACTTAGGGTTGTGAATAGTGACAATCTGATAATAAAGAGGCAAAAAGGTGAATTTCTTGCCTTTATTCCTTAGCAGCTGAGACAAAACGCTAAATTAATAAAAAAAATTACACTTCTATAGAACATTTGGGCCATGCAAATGGTGGACCTTGCCATGAAGATCACCTAGTACAAGTGTTAGGTGAGTTGGCGTGTCAAGTAGGCTATATTATCGAAATAATTGAATGTCTGGCTCAATGTTCAAGTGTGGTAACCTTGGCTTCCTAAGGTGGACTTTTTGCCTCAATTTCTTACCAACGGAAGTGAAATGGTAAGCTTTTAGCCTCAGTTACTCACTAACTGAGGTGAAACAGTGGACTTTTAGACTCTATTGCTTACTGACAGAGGCAAAAAAACATACTTTTAACATCGGTTCCTTAGCAACCAAGGCAAAAAGGGTGGACTTTTAGCATCATTTTCCTAGCAACAGAGGCGAAAAAAGTGAACTTTTTACATTAATTTTTACTAATTAAGAAAAATAATGGACTTTTAACTTTGTTTTTTTACAAACTGAGGCAAAATGATAGACTTTTAAATTCAGTTTCTCACTAACTGAGGCAAAAAAGGTGGACTTTTAGCCTTGGTTCTTTTGCAACTGAGGCGAAAAGACAGACTTTTAGCCACGGTTTCCTAACAACTGATGCTAAAAAGTGAACTTTTAACTTCAATTTCTTACTAATTGAGGCAAAATAGTGTATTTTTGGCCTCAGTTTCTCATCAAATGAAGCAGAATATTGGACTTTTCGCTTCATTTTCTTACTAATTGAGGCAAAATGGTAGAGTTTTATCCTTTGTTCTCACCAATCTAACCGAAATAATAGACTTTTAGCCTTGATTCCTTTACTACTGGGAAAAAAAAAAGAAAAAGACTTTTACCTTGATTTCTTACCAACTAAGGCAGAATAATAGACTTTTGGCCTTAGTTTCTCTCCAATTAAGATGAAATGGTATGCTTTTAGCCTTAAGTTTTCACAAACCGAGGCAAAATAATAGAATTTAAACCTCGGTTTCTTTATAATAGAGGTAAAAACTGAACTTTTAGAATTGGTTACTTAACAACTAAGGCTGATAGATATATTTATTCTCCATTTTTTAAGCTGAGGTTAAAAAATTGTCGCTGAAAGCCATCTTATTTAAGTAACATAAGACAATGGGTACGGTGATTTGCGCTGTTGAAACTTTCTGAGAACCACCGTAACTTTTATTTGTCATCCAACATGTTCACGCGATCATACATACACGAAATGATTCAAAACTTATATGGCCCAAAGAAGGTTTCTATGGTAAACATCCAATCCACGCTGCTTTATGTGGTGTGGCCCACTTGAGCTTCTAATCTACTTTATTTTCGATCTCACGCAGTAAGTACTTGGCGCATATACAATGGCAGGGCTCATCAAATTTGATTAGGTCAACATACCACCAGGTTCATTCACACCACACAATCCGTTTTCATAAAGGTCACGGTGGGCGATAGTACGGTTTGAGTAGCACTACTCTTCTTTCTTTTTCTTTTTTTCTTCTTTTTAAATTTTTTTTATTTATTTATTGTGGCGCACTTGGGATTTGGATAGGATTGATTTTTGAGGTTACGATCTGATGCAGATGATGTTGAGGGATTTAACACGTTTCATGGTGCGACTCACACGATGGATGGAGTGGATTTAACATATATTATGGTGCGACTCACACGATGGATGGAGTGTATTTAACAGATATTATGTTGCGACTCACAGGACTTTTTGTTGCAGGCGCACCCATACGTTACAACGACACCGGCTGGAACCTGGGCTCGAAGCGGATGGACACGACAGCAGTGACGTTACTGCTTGACAGTGCCATGCGGGCTCGTAATGATGCGGGTGTTTTATTGCTCATTTACTTTATATCATTATTTTTATGCCGTGATTTATTTATTATTTTTTATTTTTTTTGAGACAGATTCAAATCTCACCGCATCAAACGAAACAGTTCTGATTAAACGCCCACCTATTTTAAACGAAGCCGATATTTGTGTTTTCCCTTCATCCAGGTCCATGTGACCTATTTATCAGAGCGGATGGTAAATAATCATTACAGCGTGACTAAGAAAGTTTTTAATGTTGGGTATTGAATCACTACTAATTTTCCGGTGTGGTTCACTTAAGATTTGGATCTTATTCGTTTTTTTAGCTCGTGTCATGAGATGATCTAGAATATGGATAGATAAAACACATACGGTGGGGTCACATAGCCCCATCCACTAGCAGCCGTCAAGTAGGACAACTGCGTTCGTGAAAAAGGCGCGGGTTGGGTGTATCTCCGGATCTACAAAAGTGAGTGTGACCCTGACTATGGGGCCCACTCTGATGAATGTGATTACATTCACACCATTTATCCATGATGGAAGCTTATTTTAAGGCATGGTCTAAAAATGAAGCAGATGCAAAACTTAGTTGGATCATAGTACAGGAAACTACAGTAATTAATTAACCATTAAAAACGTCTAGTGGGCTACAAAAGCTTCATACTAAGACAATATCCGTGTGGTCTCTTCATTTCGGGTCTTGGGAACCTTGTCAAATAGTTGGCTGGCAAATAAACATTCCTATGAGATCCATCAAGTTTTTAATGATGGGGGATTCAATAATGATTTGTTTGTTGTAGCGTGGTCCACCGTAGATTTGGGTAAGCTATAATACACCAACATCACTGGGAGCCCCACGTACGGTCAGGGTCCCACCGACCTTGGTGGATCCGAGGATCGCTGCGCCCGAAAAAGCAAAAGATAGCTAAATAACGACTACGGATCCGCACTCGAAAAATAATTTAAAAAATAGTATAATAATCCGGATACTCTTGTCGCCCCAAGCAGGAAAATCCTGGCCCCACGTCATCACGCTATATTTAAAGTGGACCAATCACCATGCAGCAAGCGTGTGGCAAGCAGAGGATCCGGATTTGTAAAATAAAATGGGAAGATATCCGTGTCAGGCTTTAGCTCTCTGTTCAGCAATTTTCCAAAGTACAGAAGAATTTGATCTCTTTAGAAAAAAACCGTACTAAATGACAATGATAATCGTATTACAATCTCTCAAAGTGAAATTTTATTACACAAGATGAATATACAAATCCAATCTCACAGGGTAAGCAAGCAAGAACGCAGAAAGCTTACATATCCGGGCGGATAAAGCTTACACATCCAAACTCGTCCGCCCGTTCTCATCACAAAAGCTTCTCCGCAAAAAACAAAAAACAAAATACTTCACAGGCAACAACACTCTTAGAATTCAGAAAGAGATAGAGAGATCGAAAGAGAGATGCAGATGATCGATGATCAAAACCAAAATGCCGCAATCACAGCTGCCCCCATCGCAAATGACTCCAATGCATACACTTTCACATACAGTTTGCTAGAAGCATTGTCCGATGGAGGCGCAGCCAAAGTGGTAGAAGAGAGGGAAGGCTTCTTGTGCTTGGAAGGAGAAGGGGCCGGAGCAGGAGGCGGATGAGGGCCGAAGATGTTGAGCGGAAGCAGCACCTTGTCCACCTCGTAGACAGCGAGCTGGCCATCAGTGTAGACAGTGCTGGCAATTGAGGCTTTGTTGATCCCAGTACTGATATTGACTGTGTTGCCGGACGAGGTGATGTTGAGTGGGAACTGATATTTAGTGATGTCGCCGGCTTCAGTGCGAAGAGGGTTGCTAACTGTCTGAAACTGCGAGCGGGGGATGAAGGAGGGGAGTACGTGGAATTGGATGAGATTCACCTTCTGCTCATCAGTGAGACTGTTGAGGGTGCCGTTCTTGAGTCTGGAGAAGGCACTGTCGGTGGGGGCCAATAGGGTGATGCCATTGGAGTTGTTGAGCTGGATGTTGATCCGATCGCCCACGGAGGTGCTCTGGAGGAGCCGGATAAGAATTGTGAACCCACCAGCCTTCTCGAGTATTGCGGTGATATTGGTCGGCCCTGCCGGCGCTGGTGCCAGGGATGTCACTGGTACCACTGGTGCCACTGGTGCCACTGGTACCACTGGTGCCACTGGTACTACTGGTGCTACTGGTGCCGGGGATGGAGACTGTGCATTGACGATGGTGAATAGTGCAATGGTGAATGAGAAAACCAATGAGAGTCGCTCCATCGTCGGCGCTGTTGTTGATGCTGCGGCGGCTGCTTTTGCTGCTGTGGTTTTTCTTTTTACCTTTGCTGCCTTGGGTTCTGGTTTGTGAGGTTGTATAGGTTTTATAGTGGAGTTTTATGGTGGATTGAGGTAAGGAAGGTAGAGGATGCGATCGATATTGGAGTAATATCATATCGATCCACCAAACGGATGTGGTGGTGGGATTTGGAAGATGAAGAGAAAATGATTGCCGCTGGCATTTCTATTGTTTTTGTTACGTTTCTTCGTGGGTCCTCCAGCGCGAGAACAGTCAGGAGCCGCGCAACACGACTAAATGGATTTCTATCTGTGGCCACGCATGTATATTGGACATTTCATCTAGCCGTCCATTTTTCTCATACAATTGTCGTGTGATAATAATAATTAGTATTATTATGTAGTCGAGGGCATGCTTCCAGTATAAGCCATGTAATCAATGGGCCGGATCACTGCATGTAGTTCAATGGTTGGAACGAGGGATGTTAAAAAGAAACAAGAAGAAAAAAAAAAAAGTCTCCTTTACTTTACTCACGCCCACTCTCGCCGGTATATGTCACCCGGTACCATATAGCCTATTTTACGCACTAAGTACGATATCCGAGCTCTCCATGGGGCTATTGTGTCATTTGTGTGAAATCCACTCTGTCCATCAAATTCACCCTTCAAATCTAGGACACGGGGCCAAAGATTATCAGAATCCACAACTCAGATGGGCCGCATCACAAGGACAAAGGGGAGGAGACGCCAACCATATGATTCTGTTTGCAGTTCATCCTGCTGTGTATACCATATTCCACCTGCTCATCAGGTGTCCCTCAACCGGATGAATACACATGCCAAAAATCCTACTGATCTGCAATTCAAGAAGGCCACGTGGTGTGAACCTAGATGTTTATTTATGAATTTACGTTGTTTCTGATAATGTGGCCCACCTGAATTTTGGATCGGAATTTGTCTCTGATGTAGAGTGAACATGGGGAGGAACACCTGATGGACGGGGTGCAAATCACACGCACAACTGTGCGGACACTACAGAGTTTCGGAGTTTTACAGCTGCCTACAATAGGTGTTGTAAAGGAATCCTCTCCTTATCATGAGCCACACATGTACTGATCTTCCTTTTTTCTCATACATTTGAGCTTTCCCTGATCAGTAGAAAATTATTTTATTTTAGTACGGTCACGCTCATAGTAATATTACTTTATGAATGGCCCGAATCTCTGTCATGCATGAAATTCAATGCATGAAACGAATGAAAAAACTTCAATGCCGGTCTGTTATATTAATAGTGGGCTGCCTTTGGACGATCTAGTGGTCACAGTGCATCATTACATATTGATGCAGAGATCTGATCAGAGCCGGACATGTTTGTCTGGAAAAAATTTAACTTGGCTCGGCTCCAAATTGAATTCGGACCGAGTCACGCTTATTTTTGTAATTAGGATAAATTTCGAACTGAGTTTGAGCTGGTCCAAGCTCGACTTGATTCAACTCGGACCAGGGCTCTAACCTGACTTGCTCTATAGTATATGTTGATACAAAAATTTGGTCGGCCCCCCTTCCAAGCTTTCAAGATCCTCTGCGTGCCGTCCCTGAAGCCTGCACCAAGAGAAGAGGTAAAGGTGACCCTGGCTAAGCCAGGGGACCCTCCGATGCCTAAGTCAGGACAAGAGAATCAGGGTCTATGTCGAGTGTAGAGGAGAGCTCGATATCGCGTACCTGTAGACATAACACTGCGGGCTATTTATACTTGCCTGTGGGGCGGTCCAGATCCGATGATCTTGGCACGATCATAGGGATTCTGGGATCATGGAGATACTGCCCGCAATCCATTGATTGCGCAGCGTATCTGGCGGATCGTGCACATCTGCGAGCGAAGTTATCGGCTACGTTTGGTTATGACAGTTTCCATGTTTAGCGAGCGGGATACGCACGTCAGAAAGTCTGCTCGGCTCTGCTTGCCAGGCCATATCGAAGAACACTCCGAGTAGGACGCCATCCGACCAGTCATACGGAATCCGATCCGACTGACTTAAGTTCCTCAAAGTTGGGGGGTAGTGGGTTATCTGATTTGACAATTAAGACCAACTCCGAGCTGGCTTTGGCTCCAAGACATTCGCGTGTTGTTGTTGCGATGCTGCAGTCCTGATCAGATGAATCATACCTTGGGCACTCAGCTCGGACTTCAACTCCGATTAACGTTTTGTCATGGGCTCGGATCTTTCTATAACAGAAGCCCCCCACTCTTTGAGCTTGCTTGCAGGCTCAGAGAGTACTTATACAGGAAATCTCCCGCCCTTCGAGCTTGCTTGCGAGCTCGGAGAGTACTTATACAGGAAATCTCCTGCCCTTCGAGCTTGCTTGCGGGATCGGAGAGTACTTATACAGGAAATCTCCCGCCCTTATCGCAATGATGACGGGTCTCAAATTGCGCGTGCTGGTCGCTTTGGTTAACGCGTGGCGACAGTTACGATCCTAGATCTTCTCCCAGCCTATGAGAAGTTACCACGTAAGCTTGAGGTGACGTATTTATGATGGCTCCGACTGCTGGGGCGTCGCTTCGCATGCCGAGGTACACTGCCCGATGTCAGAGCCGTACCGTCGGTTCGATTCTCAACCAATGCAGTGTTGCCATGTGTGCTCGGAGATCGACTCGTGCCGATTCGGCTACTGCCATCAAAGCTTGCTATCAATGCAAAAATCCTTCGCTGCCTATATAAGGCACCCCGGACTTTCGTTTGTCATTTTACATTTTGGTTTATAAGAGCACACCGGAGGAGGCGATTTCCGACGAGAGGCGATTCCGGCTGAATTCGAAGTTTCTGGCAGAAGGCAATTTTCGACAATCACCCGGTGAGTCTCGCTGACCTTCGTTCTTCTTTCTACCATGTCTTCCGATCTGGAAATGGTTCGCGAATACGGCGATGACTCTGAGTCGGGGACTACTGAAAGTAGGAGTGAGTCTTCCAAAGGCCCTTTTGAGACCACTCTCCTGTATCCCCCGCCTCGAAAACAAAAAATGTTAGTTTCTAAGACCAAGCACCCCAGCAAGAAGACAGCCCCCCGAGCCCGCCGAGTCAAGACCACTGCCACCACCGAAATGCCTGCGAGTCTGCGTATCGCAGAGGTAGTTCCCAGAGGTTCTGTCATGTCAGAATCTCAGATGGAGTGGATTCACTCAGAGTTCCAGATCCCTGACTCCGTTCAGATAAGGGCTCCCGGTCCTTTGGACACTTCTGGCGCTCCTGCCGAGGGAGAAGTGACTATCTTCCTTTGTGCACTGCAATGTGGGGTCCGGCTCCCTCTACACCCCTTCATCAGGAAGGTTGCGGCTCACCTCAGATTGGCCCCCGGGCAGTTTACTCCAAATGCCTGGAGGGTGATGATCTCCACCTACATTATCTTGAAGCAAGTTGGTAATTCCAAGCTGACCCCAGAGGAGCTGCTGAGCCTGTACCTGGTCAAGCATGATAGCAACGATCCATGGTACTATTTTGTGACTCGGGGGAGCAAGGGGTCGGGATTAGTGATACACCTGCCGTCTTCCAATAAGGACTGGAAGAATAAGTTGTTCTGGGCGGCAGGTGACTGGGAGGCACCAGCGGCTGAGCTTAGGGCCTCGACGGCTCATTTTCCGACCCACTTTACGAAACCAGGTCGGACTTCATCTGACATCCGGGTTGTTACCTTAGTTTTCATATGTTTTCATTGAAGTGACATCTCTTTTTTTTTGTAGCTTTCGTAAAGGGGTTGCCGCTCATTGACTCGGACCAGAAGAATCAGATTGCAAAGGCCAGAGCGCAATCGGAGACGCTTCGCTCCTGGGCTGATCTGATCACTGCGGCCAACCTCCACTGGTCTGGGCTCTGTAAATCCCAACCTTCGCCCACATCTCTCAGTAAGCTGCCCTGATCTCTTCGATGAACTTTCCTTCAGTTATTTAGTAGCTGACATGATCTTCTTTTTCGCAGGCATGGCCGAGGCGTCCAGGGTTTTGAAGAGGAAAGCGACTCCGACCGCGGCGGAGTTGCTAAAGGAAGCCCCTCGAGTGAAGATCACTCGGAAGAAGGCAGATCCCTCTCTTGTGGGGGAATCTTCCACTGCGCCGACCCTAGCAGGCCCAGCACCGAGGCCAGTTAGCTCGTTCTTCGCATTGCCGACTCCGGAGCGCCCTAGCACTATCGTGGCTCCCTCGATAGTCTTGCGCCCATTGATACGTCCTCTACCAGTACTAGTCGAAATGACTGTGGTCGGTACCTCAATCGTGCCGAGCTCCGTTGCTCCTCGAGCTCACACCGTCGCCGTTCTCCCCACCGCAGAGGTGCCTACCGCGGTCCTCGAGGCCCCCATCGTTGTTCCCTCCTCCTTCGAATGGGAGGAGGCCAATAAAATGGCCGACAATACGCTTTCCCCCCCTCCCCCGAGGTCAGGGGAGAGGTCCGTGCCGACGGTCAGAACTCGACTGGCAGCAGGGTAGGGGCCGAGGGGACTGAGGCCTCGCCCCAGGCGGGCACAAGCGGTGGGAGGTTTGAGACCGGTTATCATATGGCGTGCTTGGCTCCGTGGGTTTCCAAGCATGTCAAGGAGGAGGATATCGCTCAAACCCTCGAGCGGTCGGAGGGCGGCTTCCTGAATGACTTCGCCTCCGTGTGCTACATGATATATCTCTGAGAAGACTCCCTTTCTTTCATATCGTTATATATGTTTTATGGATTCTGACCTTTATTTTTTGTTCAGGCCGTCCCGTTGCTGCTCTAGATTCGGAAGAAAGTGTGGGAGCACAAGAGGAGGGAGGCAGAGTTGAAGGCTCTTCAGGCCGAGGCAGCGGCCTTGAGGTCTGAGCAGACTAATCTGAACTAACAACTCAAAGGTGAGAGGGCCAGGGTTAGGCGACTGTAAGGATTCATCGTCGACTTGGAAGCTAGGGAACTGCATCTGCAGGACAAGGCCGATGACTTAAAGAAGAGCGGCGACGCAGCGACTGCTGAGCTGACCCGCGCTAGGGACCACGCGGACACTTTGGCCATGGAGACTGCTCGGCTTGGTGAAGCCCTGAACCGTGCCAAGGCCGAGGTGGCTGAAGAACGGACACGAGCAGTGAATCAGGCCATGGAAGCTCAGCGGGCTAAGGACGAGGCTTCTTTGGCCGCAGCGGTTGCCACCGCAGTTGAAAGTTTCAAGACCTCCAAGGAGAGGGACACTGAAGCTGCAACGTTTTACAACCGTGGCTTCGACGCTTGTCTCGAGGCAGTTCTGGGTTTATACCTAGACCTCAATCTTGATTCCCTCCTGTCCGATGACTCCGAAGATGCCCCGGCCGAAGTCGTCTTCTCGGACCAAGCCCCTGACGCCCAAGCTCCTCCTCCGGCCTGAAGATGTTTTATCATTTTGGTTATTATTTTTTTTTTTAGAAACCATCGATGTATCTTAACCAATGTACTTTTGCCCCTCCGAGGGGATTTAATGAAAAACATTTTTTTTTTACATTATGTCAACTTGCTGTGAGATGTTGTTGAGCTGATTTCTTTTTATGGGCCTAGTCCCTTGTTTGTTGCTTAATCCATTTTCGGCCCAAGTCTTAGTTGGGTCTGATCTTTTGGAGTGCTCGGTTCGTCGCTCTTCAGGCGAGAGCTTTTCATTATCGTATGTCAAGCCGAATACTCCACTGGAGAATCGGATTATGATTAGGCTTTTTCTCCTAAAGGGATGCCTTGTCGATCTTTGTAGGATTAGGCTCCGACCCCTTGGGGGTCAGACCATTAGGTCATAGTCGTACTAACCAGGACAGTTGAGTAAACATCTGGAGCTAAATTGGAATTTTTATTAAGAGCCTTAAAGGCTAGTAGCTTTGAGACACTTTATTATGAGCCTTAAAGGCTAGTTCCTCATGGGTAGTAGATCTTCAGATGTTCAGCATTCCAGGGATGAGGGAGCTAGCGGCCTTCGAGGTCTTCTAGGTGGTACGAGCCCGATTTAGTAGATCTGACCACACGATATGGTCCCTCCTAGTTGGGTCAGAGTGCTCCTGCCCCGGCTCAGCTGTGTTCTGGAAGACCCGTCGGACGACTAAATCCCCTGGTCGGAAGCGCCTGACTTTGACCTTTGAATTGTAGAAGCGCACTACCTGTTGGTGCCGAGCCACCGTTCGGAGCTTGGAAACCTCTCTGAGTTCTTCGAGCAAATCCAGATTAGTAGCAATCTGCTCGGAGTTCTGATTTTCTTCGAAGCTCCTAACCTGCGCCGTAGGGAGTCCAATTTTTACTGGCACCATTGCCTCCGAGCCATAAGATAACGAAAATGGGGTTTCACCCTTCGAAGTCTGGGCTGTGATCCTGTAGGCTCAAAGGATGAGGGGGAGCTCTTCGGCCCAGCTTCCCTTTGCTTTTTCGAGCTTTGTCTTGAGGTTATGCTTGATGATTTTGTTGACGGCTTCAACCTGCCCATTTGATTGTGGGTGCTGAGGCGATGAATAGGCATTCACAATACCAAGTCTTCTATACATACCGCAGAACCTATCATTATCGAACTGGCGACCGTTGTCAGAGATGATGGTATGTGGGATTCCGAACCGGCAGATGATATTTTTTCACACAAAGTCCATCACTTTCTGCTCGGTGATCTTGACAACTGGCTCGGCCTCGGCCCACTTAGTGAAATAGTCGACCGCAACTATGGCAAACTTGACCTGTCCCTTCCCTATAGGAAAAGGACCGATGATGTCGATCCCCCATTGGTCGAACGGCTAGGGCCCGCTCATGGGGGTCATTTCTTCCACCGGTTGCCTCGGCACAGCCGCGAAGCGCTGACACTTGTCGCACTTCCGAACAAAGGCCTTTGAATCCTGCTTAAGAGTGGGCCAGAAATATCCTTGGCGAAGTATCTTCAAGGTAAGGGCTCGGCTACTAGAATGGTTCCCGCAAATTCCCTCGTGAATTTCTCGAATCACGTAGTAGGCCTCGTCCAGTCGGAGGCATCTAAGGTAAGGCTGAGAATGCCCCTTCTTGTATAACACTTCTTCCAACACGACGTACCGAGCTACCCTGACTCTGAGTCATCTTGCCTCTAACTTGTCTGCGGAGATGTAACATCCCAAAAATCGGGGGTCGAGCAAAAACTCCACTCCCGAGTTCCAGAACATCATTTATGCAACATTTTCAATGATGGATGAATGTTGTTCATATTAGTGCAGAAAACATGAGTGGGATTAGAGCAAAATAACATATCATACTCCAAAGACAGTTAAATTAGCAAGCGGAAGAATGTAATAGATATATAAAGTATATGAACTGTTGTGGGTCTCCAGAGTGTGAACATGTTACCAGGTTAAACATATACATGTATACTCCAAAAATGATAAAAAGAATATACATGGGTGTGTAAGAAAAAGGCAAAATACCAAGTATATTGACATCTAATCAGTAACCCTGTAACCCCGTCAATCAGAACCTGCATATAGGAGGGATCCTCCTCCTCATCATCAAGTCCGGCTCTGCTTCTCAAGCATCGCCATCATCTGCAATTAAGATAGGAACTGTTTGGTGTGCGCAACACCGTCCCTTAACGTGGGAGCGAGTAATTAACTCAGTGGAATCATAGAGCAAAGATTAGCATGTTCTCAAATCAATCATGCGATAATAGTAAAGCAATTAATCAAACATTCCTACATACTGTTGTTAATGCAATATCACATGACATGATGGATGCCCTCACAGACATTCTCCCTCATACGGCACCATCTGCGTCCGCGGTATGCTTGCGTACCGCTCAGTGCTCCACATCTTCCAAGCACATGCAATGTGATGTGGATATGATTACCAAGTTGTTATTATTCGTTTTCATACAGCAGTATTGGAAAACTAAGGTACTTTGCTTATATCAATCCCAACACAGATCCTGTCTAGGGTCGTCACTCCTAAAAATCACATACGATGATACATTTGTATGTCGCTGCAAGGGCTGACAGGGCTGTTGCTCGCACTCGTTGCACCGCTCCCCCATCACCTTATCAATACAGGCCTAATTATCCTTAAGACTGCATCAGGACTCGTCGCCCCCATGCGGTGTCAGGATAAACTCAAGGTCACTACAAAGAGCTCGTCACTAATCAGTGTAGGCCGACAGCAAGAATATAGTGTCCCATACCACAATAATCTGCTCAGAGTAGGGTGCTCACTGGTCACTATGGGGAGGTTTATGGCCCCAGCGTAGGCCGACAGCTTTACCAGTGTCCCATACCACCATGCCCGGCTCATGAGTCTTTATGGATCAAGGTACCATGGTTAACAGGGTTTTCAATGGTAAGTTCAGTACCCTAGGTTCAAGCAGTTATGACTCATATATGGTGAACATACAATGGCTAGTCGGGTTACTTGACGGGCTCGACTAGTACGAGCGCATCTCAAGCTGAACGACATGAAGTGCATGAAACACTTCGTGTGGCCTAACCACTGCCACCAACCCAAAACACGACTCGTGTTCATCGACGCATCCTTTGTGGTATATAGAAATCAACCACGAATTCGATCCATTACCGACTGCCTGGACTAGGTCATAGCCCCAAGCATTTGTGCATCAACATCAGTAAGCATATGTGAGTAACAGAAATGAAATACAACATTATAAGCATGTTGATACATGTTATAACATACAAGTTAAGCAAATCATCCCATACATGCATTTCATGTATATAATGAAATCAATACATATAGCCAACATCATGAAAATCATTTACATCAGCATATTACTTGAGAATTCAATCTCAAAACTCTTACACAACACCATTTACTCAATACATACTAATACAAACATTTATACAAGCACTTAGACTACACACTTTAGTCTACATAGCGTATGTTGACTCAAACTGCGCTTAAGGGCGAATCCCTTCGCCAAACCAATCATGCATGCCTTCCTAATATTCTAACACGATAAATAGCCATGACAAACATTTTATCAAAATATGGACATAAGCAGTATTTCCTACAAATGACTAAAATACCCTAAATCTCATATTTACCGTACGTTTACGAAACGGAAAACGGACAGCATGTTGTACATGTCAAACGGCATTACCATCGATAATCTACTATTAAACGACATTGAAAGCTTTGAAATCAGTCAATCAAAGCGTCTAAGATCCTCACCTTTTTACCCTAGATGTGTATCGTTTCGAATCGAACGTATACGCTTCGTCAACGGTGTATAGGCGACCTAATGCACAAGATACATAAGCTACATCGCTAATGAATCGAAGAAAACCCCAAAACAGTAAGTGGTTAGGGTTTGTCTTACCTAAAAGTGCGTTGGAATCACCAGGAAAGTGATTGGAGTGCGTTATTTTAGCACGTGTAGCAGCAACAGCAAGTGGCGGGAATATCTCTCCCACACTCTCTCACAATCTCTCACTTTTTCTCTCTCTAGCTAGGGTTTCTAGCAAATTCGGATGGGTGAGATAAGTGAGGGTTTAAAGCCCTTTTATAGCCTAAAACCTTCCCAAATTAGGCTTGGGAACAAGGTCTACTTGAGGTATAACCAAATCGGGGCTGTTCTGGCCAAAGAAGCACTTTTGGAGATCCCCTGGCCGAATGCGGTCGGACTTAAGCTCATGGATACTGGATCCTGCCCACACCCAGTTTTTAGTCCGGCAGAGTTCGCAGATCGCACGTGGCGATCTAGTTTCAGTTCAGCGGTCATCGCACCTAGATCAGGTCTACAAGTCTCGTGATATGAAAGAGAAATTTTTCCTGATCTGAGGGTGTAATTTGGCTAAATTCTGACGGTCAGAACGCTTGATAATAACGCGCCAAGTCACGTGCCAGATTTGAATTAAAATTTCCAAATCTAACCCTTTTCTCACTCTCTTCACTCCAGGCTTAATGAAATAGCCTCTGAACATCGGTTGGCCTTGATTTTCGAAACGATTGTCAAGTCCAGCCAAGCAGTCATAACGGTCTAAGATGGTAGATATCGGACTTTTGACGCGCGGTCTAGATCCAATACAAAGTTTCAAAGGGTTCTCGAGAACAAACCGGTTTAGATTTTGATCCTGGATTTTAAGGTAACGTAGCATCAACGATTCTACAAGTTTTGGGTCTTACAGAACGTATTTAAAGCAATCAGGGACAATTTCACAGCTACTCCAGCGTAGCGCTAGCTAACTTACGCTTAATTTCTAAAGGAATTTGGTTCTAAGTGATTTCTTTGGCTTTGGAATTGATTCCTAAGAGTGATGTGGTTGACCCATTGCCTAAGGACGTCTAACCCCAAGTTGGCAAAAATCTGGGGTGTTACATTAGATTTCGCTGAATGACAAATAATTGAAGATTGGGTCCATCCAACTAGGAATGGACTGGACAGGGTTGACCTTCTCCGACTGGCCGATACTCGGGTGCTCAATCAACTTGACTGAAACAAAACGTGGAATCTTCCCCTCGGAGCTGAGGCGAGCCTAGTTAGAGCGTCGGCCCATGAGTTCTCAGCTCTGAGGATCTGTCGAATGGTGCAACTCTAAAATTTCTCGATCAATTTCCTCGCTTCTTCGAGGTAAGCGATCATTTTGACCTCTTTAACTTCGTACTCCAAGGAGATGTGGTTTACCACTAGCTGTGAGTCGCAGCGGACTTGCAGGGTCTGAATACTTAGGCTCGCTGCTAGCCTGAGCCCAGCTAACAACGCTTCATACTCGGCCTCATTGTTTGAAGCTTTGAATCTGAGTCTGATTGCGTATTGGATTGTCGTTGAATCAGGGGTGACCAGGATAACCTCGGCTCCTGCCCCTTTAACGTTGGAAGACCCATCAACATAAAGGACCCATCCCGGATCCGACACTGCATCTTGGTTGCTCAACGGGATGGGAGGCGTCATCTCAACTTCTTTACTGATCTGTTCCTCACTCGAAGCCGTGAACTCGGCGATGAAGTCGGCTACCGCTTGACACTTGACTGCCACCCTAGGTTGGAACTGAATATCGAATTCTCCGAGCTCCACGGCCCACTTGGTGATTCGACCTGACACTTCAGGCCTCTGGAGGACCTGCCTCAGAGGAGAGTCCGTTAGCACAACTATGGAGTGGGCTTGGAAATATGGCCGCAGTCTTCTAGTCACTACGACAAGGCAGAGCGCCAGTTTTTCCAAGGACTGGTACCTTGTTTTAACTGGTACCATGGATTTTCTTATGTAGTACACGGGGTACTGCTTGCTTCCAACCTCTCTGATTAGAGCTGAACTGACAGCTGAAGTCGAGACTGTAAGGTAGAGGAACAGGGGCTCCCCTTCTTCAGGCTTAGATAATAGAGGCGGTGAACCCAAGTACTGTTTCAACTGCTGAAAGGCTTGCTCGCACTCTGGCGTCCACTCCGCCTTCTTATGGCCCTTCAGCTGCTGGAAGAAGGGAAGGCATTTATCTGTAGCCCTGGATATGAAGCGTCCAAGGGCGACAACTCTTCCCGTGAGACACTGTATCTCCTTAAGAGTCCCAGGCGAGTTCATGTCAAGGAGGGCCTTGATTTTATCCGGGTTGGCCTCGATCCCTCGCTGGCTGACTTGAAAGCTAAGGAACTTCCCTGACTCAACTCCGAATGCGCACTTGGCAGGATTAAGCTTCATCTGATACTCTCGGAGGACGTTGAACGTTCCTTTGAGGTCTGCAAGGTGGTCAAAGGTTTTGATACTTTTTACTAGCATGTCGTCCACGTACAACTCCATGGTGCGCCCGATCTGTTTGGCGAACATCTGATTCACCAGCCTCTAGTATGTTGCCCCAGCATTTTTTAGGCCGAATGGCATGACCCAGTAACAGTAGAGTCCTTTGTCCATGACAAAGGTCATCTTCTGCCTGTCTGGGGGATACATAGCAATCTGATTATACCCGGAATAAGCGTCCAGGAACGAGAGAAACTCATGCCCGGCTGTGTTGTCCACCAGTTAATCGATCCGAGGCAATGAGAAGCTATCTTTAGGACATGCTTTATTCAGATCGGAGTAGTCTACACAGACCCGCCACTTTTCGTTGGACTTCCTGACGAGCACAACATTTGTTATCCAATCGGGGTAGTACACTTCTTCTATGAAGCCCGCATCGAGCAGGACGGAGACCTCCTCGGCAATGGCTTCATATCGTTCGGCGTTAAACGGCCTTCTCTTTTACTTGACCGGCTTATGATCTGGGTCCACGTTCAACCTTTGAACCAATACGTCAGGAGAGATTCCCGGCATATCCACATGCGACCATGCAAAGACATCTCGATGCTGCCTCAAGAAGGCTAGTAGTTCGTTCCTCCGCTAGGAATTCAATGAGGAACCGAGCTGGATAGTCTTGCCCGGGTCAGATTCATCGAGGGAAACTTTTTCCAAATCCTCGACTGATGAATTTTCTGCTAGTCCTCGAGGGTCCAAGGCGTCCACGACGAGAGCTTGTTTAGCGGCTCATTTCCTAACCGTTATAGCATAACATCTTCGGGCCTTGCGTTGATCACCTCGGAGATAGCCGATCCCTCCCTCGGCTGGAAACTTCATCATCAGATGGTAAGTTGAGACGACCGATCTCATTGCATTGAGGGAGGGTCAGCCCAGGATTACATTGTGGACAGACGGAACATTGACAACCAAAAAGTCCATCAGAAGTATGACTTGATGTTGTCCTTCTCCCACTGTTACTGGGAGGGAGATAGCTCCTTCGGAGATTACTCTCTCTCCGGCAAAGCCGTGCAAGGGAGTCTTCACGGGTCGGAGCCGAGACCGTGGAATTTCTATTCTTTCGAACGCCTCAGAATACATGACATCAGCCGAACTCCCGGTGTCGACCAGGATACGGAATACCTTGTGATTCGCTATGGTCATGGTAACCACTAGTGCGTCATCGTGTGGATGCTGGATCCCACGCCCATCGTCTTCCAAGAAGGTCAGGCTGCACGGAGTGACTCGTAGTTCCTTGTTGGGAAATTCCGTCAGGTGAACGTGATGCTCCGACTCGGATCTCCGGGAATGGGCTTTTCGAGCCCTGTTTGAATCCCCTTCCCCAGCTGATCCCCCGAAGATGGTACGAATTTTGGCGGGTTCCTCTGGGGAGTTGTTTGGCTTTTCCCGTGGCTGCTCCTCTCTCCGAGCATATCTTTCTCTTTTGGTGTAACGATGCAGATGTCCCTTACGGATGAGGGACTCGATCTCGCCTTTTAGGTCCATGCAGTCATCCGTGTTATGGCCATGATCTCGGTGGAAGCGGCAGAATTTTCGCTTGTCCCGTTGCTCGGAGTCGGCCCTCATGTAGACCGGCCAATTAAGTAGCCTGTCTCCTCGGATATCTAGCAGAATTTGCTCGACAGATGTGTTGAGAGGAGTATAGGAACAAAATTTTCCCTCCGGCCTACGGCTCGATCGACGATCGCGGGGAGCGCGGTCATCGGTCCCTTTACCGTTCGGCTGGGAGTCTTCGTTCCTTGGCCTCTTCCCTTTGTTTGCCGAGTCAGCGACTTGTAGTCCTTTATGGGCGTTAGTGAACTCCTCGGCGTTGGTGTACTTTTGAGCCTTCGTCATGAAGTCCGCTAGCATTTTCGGGGGATTTTTGTCGATGGAGAAGGTGAACTTTCCTTCCTTCAGTCCGCTCAGGATGGCAGCGAGAGCCATCTTGTCATCATAGTCTTCGACATGCAATGCCTCTTCATTGAAACGGGCGGTGTAGTCTTTCAATGACTCCTTCGAAGCCTGCTTGATGGTAAGCAGGTGGGTGTTAGGTTTCTGACTTCTCTTACCACTTATAAATTGTGCAAGGAATAGTCAGCTTAGCTCAGCGAAGGAGTCCACAACGTTTGGCTTGAGCTGGCAATACCAAATCTGAGCGGATCCCGTGAGGGTGATGGAAAATTTCCTGCACATCATTGCGTCCGTTGCAGTCTGGATCTGCATCCACGATCGGTAGGACTCCAGGTGTTCGGATGGATCCCTAGACCCTGAATACTGGATGACGGGAGGCATCCGAAACCTCTGCGGCATCACTTCAGCCATGATGACAGAGGTGAAGGGAGGCTCGGTCTCTTCCATCATTGCCTGAATCATGGCTGGAACTGTAAACTATTGTTGCTTCTTCTCAATGTCAGGAACTTTTCCTTCATCTCTGCAAATCGTGCCTCCCATGGGTCCCTATTTTCCGCGACGACCTCTGGGGTCTTCTCGCCCTCCGGCATTCTCCCTTCTCTCCTCCGTTATAACTGATGTCGGAGGTCCGTGGGCGGCAGAGCAGATGTAGCGGAATGAACGGTTGTGAGAACTCGGGTAGTGGCATTCCACACGGATCCCTCGCCATGCACCGCAGGAGGGTTCTGTCCTAAACGCGGCACCCCTGAATGCTGGGGGGCTTCAGGTCTTACACTCCTTAGCGCAGAGCGGGTCTCCACAAAGAGTCCCACCAGTTTGAGAACAGGCTGTTCCTGAACTGGACATGGCTCTGGTTCCCTCTACTGCTTCATCTTGTTGATCTCGTCACGTAGGGCCTGGATCTCGTTCTGCATGGCGCGCTATTTACCCGACCGGTTATGAGAATGTTGAGAAGGTCCTGGTGCGGACTTGACATGAAGTGTTGATGATGACCGAGCCTGCTCGCTTAGTACTGGTTCTACCACTACAGCTTTCTTCTTCCTCGCCATTGCTTAGGTGAATGAGAACCCGACTTCTAGTTTTAGGGTCCCACAGACGGCGTCAAAAAATGTTGATGCAAAAATCTGGTCGGCCCTCCCTCCACGCTTTCAAGATCCTCTGCATGTCGTCCCTGAAGCCTGCACCAAGAGAAGAGGCAAAGGTGACCCTGGCTAAGCCGGGGGACCCTCCGATGCTTAAGTCAGGACAAGGGAATCAGGGTCTATGTCGAGTGTAGAGGAGAGCTCGATATCGCGTACCTGTAGACATAGCACTGCGGGCTATTTATACTTTCCTGTGGGGTGGTCCGGTTTCGATGATCTTGGCACGATCATAGGGATTCTGGGATCATGAAGATACTACCTGCAATCCATTGATTGCGCAGCGTATCTGGCGGATCGTGCACATCTGCGAGCGAAGTTATCGGCCACGTTTGGTTATGGCAGTTTCCATGTTTAGCGAGTGGGATATGCACGTCAGAAGGTCTGCTCGGCTTGGCTTGCCATGCCATATCGAAGAACACTTCGAGTAGGACGCCATTCGACCAGTCATACAGAATCCGATCCGACTGACTTAAGCGCCTCAGAGTTGGGGGGTAGCGGGTTATCTGATCTGACAATTAGGACCAACTCCAAGCTGGCTTTGGCTCGAAGACATTCGCGTGTTGTTGTTGTGATGCTGCAGTCTTGATCAGATAAATCCTGCCTTAGGCGCTTCAGCTCGGACTTCAAGTCCGATTAACGTTTTTCCATGGGCTCGGATCTTTCCATAACAGTATAAATTCCATAAAAAACCCTACCCCCTTATTTTTCTATTCATTCGAGCACCCAAACATCCAAGCCCTCACCCCCTCTCCTCTCTCACTATTAGAGCGCCCGAGCCTGAGCCCCATTTTCCTTTCACCTTTCTCTCACTATCCAAGCAAGGGTGAGCATGTCTATCCATCCTTACGCCCTTGGACCTCGACTGTCCGGCCGTCCCTATCTCCAAGAACTTAGCCCGTTGCCCTACTGCTGAGCACCCATCCATCCATGCCTCTCTCTAGAAATACTCTCCCCACTCTCGCCTTTGTATTTGATTGGGCCCCTAGCTGGGTGTTGTCCATGATAGCCGGACCGGGTTTCAACTGTCAAAACACATTAATTTTTATTAATTAGATAATATGTAAAAAAATATTAAAATTTAAACCATTTTATATATATATATATATATATATATATATATATATATATATATATATATATATATATATATATATATATATATATATATATATATATATATATATATATATCAGAAACGCTCACCTGCGAACCAGTTCGTACGTAATACGTACGAACTTTTTTGAAAACCCATCATACGTGATGTGGATCCAAAATCTGAACCGTTCATGTGAAGCAGCACCTCGTGAAAACCCCCAGGCCCAAGTTTTGCGTTGATCTAAAACTTTTATGGGCCATGAAAAATGAAATAGTTTCCTCCCTTGATTTGCATTTCTCTTTGCTATGGCCCAACAGAATCTTAGATTAGGGTGAAAATTCACTTCCTAGGGTTTCATGGGATTCTGCATCTTATGAACCGTTCGGATTCGACACCCATGGCACGTGTGCAAAGGTGCGCACGTGCGTAGGTGCGCAGGGGAGCATGACTCTCTCTCTCTCTCTCTCTCTCTCTCTCTATATATATATATATATATATATATATATATATATATATTATATCCATGTCAGAAAGCATTAACAACATGGCTGGGTACTATGACCATTGATTGTTGCCCATTAATATTATAAATGTGTGTATTATATTATATTAAAAAGCCTAAAGGGCATAAACCCGAAGGCTTAAACAATAAATACTAAAATGTAATGTATACTATCATTATATATATATATATATATATATATATATATATATATATATATGTATATATATATATATGTATATATATATATATGTATATATATATATATATATATATATATATATATATATGAGTCCCGGTCTCCTGCGCACTGTGCCGCACGGAGCTTGAATACGAGCTCAGACGTGAGCTATTAGATCTACGTATACGGCTGGGATGCAGCGTAACTGCATAGGAGAGAGTCTCCATGTACTTGACTCGTGCCAGTATTTTAGGACACACCATAGCTCCTCCTGAAGTGACGTCTCCAAGTTCTGTGGGCCACACCGTGATGTGTGTTTTGTATTTACACCATCCATCCATTTGGACAGACCATATTAGGGCATGATCCAAAAAATGAATCAGATCCAAAGCTCGAGAGGACCCCACCACAAAAAACAGAGGAGAGAGTGACGCCCACCGTTAAAAAGTTCTGAGGGCCACGAAAGTTTTCGTTTAGGAAAATATTTAACATTTAAGTTTATCTTAGTAGGAATGACATTATGAATAGTATGGATGGGATATAAACATTATGGTGGACCCAAGGAAGTTTCAATGGTAAGAATTTACCCTACACACTTTTTACTAACATACGGCATACTTAAGCTTTAGATTTATATCATTTTTTGGCCCATCGTCTAAAATGATTTTTCAAAACCGATGAGTGTGATGGATCTTCCCTAAACATCACAGTGGACCCCACCTAACTTAACATGTCAGGAACTTCCTTTGGAATCCCTGTCGCAAGGTCATCTGCTATTATTGGTAATGGGAGGCAGATTGCGTTACCGTCTGGGTAGGGCCTCTGGGACCCACCATGATGTAATAATTTTATCCACACCGTTGAGATTTTCTCTAAAATCATTTTAAGCTATGACATAAAAAAAAGTAGTCACGCAAAAGGCTTAAATGGACCGCAAATTGGGGATTAAATGTTCACCATTAAAAACTTCTTAAACGTCCTAATGTATCTACCCATTACTACACAATTCACATATTAAGGTGGGCCCCACAATCAGGCTTGCACCTTGTTTAAGTATGGTCGTGGCCGCACCTAATCTGATGCCTGTTCTTTTCTAATGTGGGATGCTGTAATCCCAACCCAACACATGTTGATTCGTTCACATGGTGCAGACGAAGGGATCATACGATCCAATTGTTTTTTTTGGCCCCATTGATGGTGCGGATAAAATACATATATCGACGCCTTCCATTCGTTTTTACAGCCCATTTTAATTAGTGATCTAAAAAATTAAGCATATTTAAGTCTTAGGTGGACCACATTATAGGAAGTAAGCAAATCTATAATGTTTATTTACCATCAAACCCATTGACCAGGTTAAGAAGAGCAGGATGAAGGGAAAAAATATCAATTGATTCAAAAAATAACATTTGTTGTTTAAAAAAGACTTGTAATGATCATTCACCACATTTTCCAATGGTTTAGTCCACCAGACATTTGGATATGCTAAATTTTAAAAATAACCTCTTAAAATACCAGCATGAGTGTGTGGGAGTGTGTGCGTGTGTAAACAAAAAAAAAAAAGAACCTCTTAAAATGAACTTAAAAAACAGATGAGAGGTGAGGATATACACAACGTATACACCATATTAATCCATGGGACCCTCATGCTTTGAGGTTAATACCCACTGTCCAGTGTCTTTCACAGTGGAGAAGAAGAAAATGGCTTCATTGCTGAAGAACGCGTTGAAGACGATACGAGAGAAAGGCATCAGTAATGTTCTGAGAGAGCTCAAAGAAGAGGGATACACGTACTGATCAAGGGGTTATGGATCGGTCTGGCACATTTTTAGGAAATGTCTTTTGGATGGAAACCTTTTGCAAACCAAAATCCACAACATAGGTGCAACACTTGTTGGT
Source organism: Magnolia kwangsiensis (assembly GCA_037074715.1). Classification (NCBI taxonomy): domain Eukaryota; kingdom Viridiplantae; phylum Streptophyta; class Magnoliopsida; order Magnoliales; family Magnoliaceae; genus Magnolia; species Magnolia kwangsiensis. The sequence continues at coordinate 82,350,865 of CM073578.1, forward strand.
GTTGATAAGTTTGGGAATAAGTACTATGAGAATTTGGAAGCTCAATTTGGAAGACACAAGTGGGTGGAGTATGGAGACAAGGGTCGCTACAATGCATCTCAAGTACCAGCAGAGTGGCATGGGTGGCTTCACTTCATCACTGACCACATAGGAGATGAACTCCTTATGCTGAAACCCAAGAGGTATAGTATTGAGCACAAGCAGAACTACTTTGGAGAAGGTGATGAGTACATCTATCATTCCAAGGGCCATACCCTCAACCCTGGGTAGAGGGACTAGACCAGGTACCAGCCATGGCAACCCATCAAAACTAAATAAAAACACCATTTTTACATCTATCGACATCTTAGAACTTATTTCAGGGCATTTTCATGACGTTTTTCCCATGCTTCTTCCTTGTTCATGCACTGACTGCTAAGTTTGTTTACTTCGAGTTCCAATGAATTGCTTTTAGATGCGATTAAAAAAAAAAAAAAGGTTAACACCCACTGATGGGTTACTGGATGCTTTAAGGCATATTTGAAAAAAATAAAAATAAATAATAATAATAATAAAAGGTTAATCTAAATCTTAGGTGCATCTCACTACTGGAAGAAATAGTGGTAATTGAATACCCATCATTAAAAGTTTCTTGACGGACACTCTAATATTCATTTGCTATCGAACCTGATGATAAGGCCACGGAAGCATTGATGAAAGGACCACGAAAATATGTAATCCACGGAGAGCTTTAATGCGAGCTTATATATAGATCTTCCTGCAATAAGATTTTAACTGCAACAAGTACTACCTGTAGGGGCTAACAGACTAAAAAGCTTGGGACAAAGCCCTTCAACATCATGAATAACTATTATTCTTTCATTTAAATAATCATCAACTACTCATGTTTCATATGCATGGTTTTTTGTAGTCATGGTTACATAATTACCAAGTAAATGGGTAAATTAAAAAATTGTTATTGATTACATTATTAAGATAATGGTGTGTCATGACCTAACGTCTCCACCTTATCATTTAATGTTTCGTCATGCATATTAACCTCGTCATTCGATGGTTCTACATGCATATCAACCTCATCATCTGATGCTTCATCACGCATATCAACTTCATTCATTGATGGTTCTTGGCATGTGGGAGATCTTATTCTGCAAGTAAATCATTTTAAAGAATGAATAAAATAAGAATATAATAATTTAACAAATAAAATTAAAGAATCAATCAAATATAAATGAATAAAACGAATTAAGCACTTACAAAATTTTCCATATTGAACAATTACATTTGTCATGGCCAGGACCCCACTTCCCACATCCATTACATCTTCTTTTATCTTTCTTACGAGCAACCTTTTCCCTTTCAGAAATTAATCTTTTTCCACTTCCTTTAGTTTTAGCATGCACCGGGTCTTTAATAATTACTATAGTAATTTTCTTTATTTGTTTCTTATTTTTAGGCACCAATGTCTCACCAGTAACCAACTTCTGATCTTGAACTCATTTGAGAATATCTTATAGCCCTTCTTTACACATATGATATGTCTCTTTAAAATTAGCACTTTCTTTGACAATATTTCTAGAAATGTCTAACAAATTGCTATATCGAAGAGCATATGATTCATGTTTCTCTGTATTTAACTCCACACCACTCACATCGTAAACAAAATTCAGTTTAGCATCCCTTGTCCATCTTTTCAAAATATAGTGGTCTGGCAAATTGGGTATCCGAGATTGTCGTAGTATACATAATATGTGCCTACATGGTATGCCCTCAAATTCAAATTTCAAGCAACTACATTTTGCTTGTTTAGATTCCATCTCGAATTCAACTAGCCGTTCGGGAGATGTTCCTTCACATACTCTAACATTGTAAATACAAAGGCCTTCCATCTTTTGTAAAAGAATTGTAGTATAAATGGTGCTTTCATACAACTCTTCTTGAAATTTATAAAAAATAGACCGAGTATAAGTATCTCCAAGCTCTCTCTCCATGACGAATAAAGTTTTCAACTTCGGCTTGCTACTAATCGTTTCATGATCAGCGACTAACTCATTGTGTCTCTGTCGTGCTACTCCACGATCAAAATGAATTATGAAATCCATTAACGAGTTCTTCTTTGACACATATTTACGAAAAAACACATTTGTGCTTTCACTTCGTTGGCTACTAGACATACCCGTAAAAAAAACATGTCTTAGATATGCCGGTACCCATTTGTGACGAATGTTGAATAAAGAGGCAAGCCAATCATTATGATCCAACTCATTTTCTTCAATAACTTTGCTCTATTTTACTTCGAAATCTTCGAGCTTCTCAAAATTCCATATGCTATCATAAAAAGACACTTTAAATTCATCTTTAAAAGCTATGTGACCTAACTTTTCTGGGACCTTCTGCAAAATATGTCAAATACAATAACGATGGAAAGCATTCGGAAATATAATAGCAATGGCTTTTGTCATTACTCGATCTTGATCTGTTATGATTACTTTTGGTGGGTCCCCTGACATTGCTTCACACCATTTCTCAAACAACCAGATAAAAGATTCAGTGGTCTCATTATGGATAAAACCACAACCTAGTATAATTGATTGCCCATGGTGATTAACCCCTGTAAAGGGTGCAAATATTAACCCATAGTGGTTTTTATTGTACGTGGTGTCAAATATTATAACATCACCAAAGTGATGATAAGCCTTACATGAAATTGGTTCAGCCCAAAAATAATGTGTTAATCTACCCTCCACATCAACCTTCACATTATATGTGAACGATGAATCCAATTCCTTCATTTCAGAAAAATGTTCATACAATAGTTGAGCATCATGGTCCTTGGTTTCTTTTCTTTTATCTCTTTCATAATTTCTCACGTCTTGTTCAATGCATCCAATATTTTCATAACCACCTGATTCAATTGCTAAAACATTCATAGTTTGCGAAATGCCTATGCCTGATTGAGTGAATGTATTTTCTAAATTCTTAAGCGCATTACAAACCTCACGATGTGATCGAAGAAGATGTTTCTTTCGAGGAGTTGCTAACTCATGACTGTGCTCCTCAACAAACTTTTTCACTATATAGTTTGGTCCACCACCCTCTTTTTTAATTGTCATGCGAACTTTACAACTTTCTCGAATAATACTCCGTCGCCTCTTTACTACACCATGCTTCATTTATACCTTGTTATCTGTCGTCCCCTCCTTCAAACATACAAAGATCTTCCAGATATCTTCTTGATTCTTATTGTATTCATTTGATCCTTTACGAATACTGAAGCCTGCTTTCTTTGCATAATGGTTATAGAAGTTAAACGCCGCATCAACTGAAGAGAAAGTAGTCTTCTCTATTATTGGTTTCAACTCCTCTTCTACTTCTGGAATCCAAAGATGAATAGAAGTTGTGCCAACTTGCGCTATTAAATTCTTATGCATTTGTATAAGTACTTGGGCCTCTTTGGGTATAACGTATTTTTTATTCTACAAAAAAAAAAGTTTTGATATAGTTTATCGTGAAATTGTATAAAAGTTAGTAAATGAACACAACTCATAACAAAAATCAATATTTCTATTTCAGATTTAAGAAAAAATTAAACGGTCCAAAGTTAACAATAACAAGATAATTATAAATTATCAATTTCCAAATTAATATGCCCAGTTAGGAACTCAGGATGCCTAGTTAATAAGTTTTTGACTACCACATACGCAAATCAAAAGCTTGAAACGGAGGAAGTAGATATTCAGGAAACCGATTGAAAGCAAGGGAAGACATGAATGAAAAAGAAGTAAATGAGAAAGTGTCATTTTTTATTTTTATTTTTATTGTTTTTAATGAAGAAGTGAAATGGTCTACCAATCTAACAGCTAAAAGAAATCCATGGAATGCATGTTGGTTTCCATCAATAGTTCCTAAAACGGTGAAGGGCATGCAAATCCTAGTAATGGGTAGGTACTAACAATCAACTCAAGAAGTGCAAGTTTTGTTGGGAGCTGCAGGGAATTGATGCATCCAGTTTTCACAGCATCATCAAATTTTCCCAAATGATCCTGTAAGCTTATCCATTGAAAAAAATCAGGCCATTGGCTGGTATATTAAACCCATCAACAAGTCACAAACAAAGTGCTACAAGTTCCAAATGTCTATAATTGATATTTAGACAATTCAACCCTTGACCATCAAGGGTACAATCATGAATGAAAATGGGCTCACCTCCATTTTTGGTCAAATCCTCTATAGTTGAAATCTAAAATGTGGCATTACAATACAGTTTCATTGAGCATTCAAACACACCCTTAGGGCCCCTTCTTTGAGTACAACATATCCAATCCACTTTGAATCTCTTTTAATACGTAAGAACACCAGCGGCAAGGCTCTATGTCACCTATCCTTTGTTCTTTTGTGGCAAGATACCCAATGCAAATGACATGTCTATCACTCTAGCCACCCAAAATACGCTTGTTTGTGCGAACAACAAAGGAAAGGGTGACATGGAGTTAGGTCCTACATTGCTTACAATACATTATGTGCAAATAGGCCCTTTTTCTTGTATGGGCAGGCCCTTAAGTTGTGTTCTTTTCTTTTACAGATGAGTCTTTGGGCAAGGAGAACGTGTCTACTGATTTTTTAGTATCACCGTCAATAAGCGAAAGAATAATAACACTACAGAATTCTCTAAGAAAAGCTCTATCCCCTAACTGCTCCAATATAAATGGCGCCCACAATGGTAATGATATGTTGTATGCAAACAGGCCATTTTTCATGCATGCAAACAGACCTTAAAATGATGTTCTTGATTTGTGTAGATGAGTCCTTGCGCAAGGAGTATATGTCTAAGGATTTTGTGGAATCGCCACCCATAATCAAAAGGGTTAGAGCACTTCAACAATCTTTGAGAAAAGTTCTCTCCCCAATCCATTCCTATTCAAATATGAAAACACCACATAAGGAGTTGTTATCAGATGACCGAGTTTGTTTGGTTCTATTTGAGCCAAGAACTCTAAAAACACCCTCTATTTTTACTTGTGCTAATGATGGTGTCCAAATGAATGGCACTCCACTTGAGAAATTCAACTCCCGCAGCTATAATTTGAAGGTTCGTTAGAAAAAAAAATGCGCTTATAGTTATGATGGTCCACGATATTCAAGTTCGGTGCTGATATGAATTTTCTTTGATGTGTGGATGGATGTACAGAGCTCTCTTGTTCAAGACTACCTTGCATTCTTGAATACCGCCAACAAGTACGTTTGTGTTCTTCGATTCTCTTATTTTATTTAAAGACTAGATCTGATTTTCTTTTTCAGGTTTAGAAAACTCGTACAAATAGTTCTCCACAGCAGATGATCTTGTTCTTTGATGTGTGGATGCAACTTGACAATAACATCCAATGGTCCACATCAATGAGCCAGCTCAAATGGGTTAGGGTCATTCAAACTGGGAGATATTTGGGGCATCTCAAATCCATAAAACACAAAACAGAATGAGGAGAAAACTGTGCGTTGTGCATATGGTCATATATAAGATACATACAAACTTCACAAAATAGAATGAGGAGAAAACACAAATTGTCAATAATGGAAATGGAAAGAAACAAAAAATAAAAAAGAAGAAGAAGAAGAAGATCATTCTAACTGGTGTGTTGCACTTCAGTTCAACACAGACCACAATAACCCATCATCCAGACCGTTTAACAGGTGGTCCCACAGTGGAGAGACCAAGACTCGGAAGAACCTCCTGTAACTTTCTAAATAGAGAGAGAGAGAGCCCTGCCCGGACAGTAACGCAATCCACGTCCCGTTACCAATAATAGCAGATGACCTTTCCGACAGGGATTCCAAAGGAAGTTCCTGACATGTAAATTTAGGTGGGGTCCACTGTGATGTTTAGGGAAGATCCACCACGTTCATCGGTTTTGAAAAATCATTTTAGACGATGGGCCAAAAAATGATATAAATCCAGAGCTTAAGTATGCCATATGTTAGTAAAAAGTGTGTAGGTAAATTCTTACCATTGAAACTTCCTTGGGTCCACCATAATGTTTATATCCCATCCATACCGTTCATAATGTCATTCCTACTAAGATAAAATTAAATGTTAAATATTTGCCTAAACGAAAACTGTCATGGCCCTCAGAACTTTTTAACGGTGGGCGTCACTCTCCTCTCTGTTTTTTGTGGTGGGGTCCTCTCGAGCTTTGGATCTGATTCATTTTTTGGATCATGCCCTAATATGGTCTGTCCAAATGGATGGACGGTGTAGATATAAAACACACATCATGGTGTGGCCCACAAAACTTGGGGACGTCACTTCAGGAGGAGCTATGGTGCGTCCTAAAATACTGGCACGCGAGTCACGTACACGGAGACTCTCTCCTGTGCAGTGATGCTGCATCCTAGCTGTATACTTGGATCAAACAGCTCTCGTAAGAGCTCGTAGTCAAGCTTCGTGCGACACAGTGCGCAGGAGACCGGGATTATATATATATATATATATATATATATATATATATATATATATATATATATATATATATATATATATATATATATATATGTATTATTAATGATAGATTGTTAGTTAATATATCATGTGTAGATGTTAATGTTATATTGTTAATATTAACGTTAATGTTATTTTTTAATTAGTTGGAATCGAAATGATTAAGCGGACAAGAGAGAACAAGTTTTAACTTGATTCGAGTCTGGTCTACACGACCGGACTTAAGGATGACTGCAAACACTATTCAATGGTCGTTAGTCACCAGGATTCGACTAGTAGGATCGCGAGACCAAGATGAATGAGATGCATACTCACACATACACATGCACACATGTGAATTCAGGTTGGATCTCACATTAGTACATGTAGAATCATATATGATATCTTCAACATATATCTATACAAGTAGTATCTGTTCATTGAATTTTTTAATGAATAAGGTTTTATCAACACTTCCCATGATAAAATTGTGATTGAGTAAGAACTTAGTTAACATTTCATACCATGCCCTGGAGGCTTGTTTTAAACTGTAAAGTGTCTTTTTAAGGCGATATACATGATTTGAGTGTTAGGGGTCCTGAATACCCTTAGGTTGTTCAACATACACCTCTTCATGTAAATCCTCATTTAAGAAAGAACTTTTGACATCCATTTGATATATTTTGAATTTTGTAAAGCAAGCAATGGATATAAACAATCTGATAGATTCAAGACAAGCTACTAGCGCAAAGGTTTCATCATAATCTACTCCTATTTAAGTGTACCCTTGTACAACCAGTCCAACCTTGTTTCTAATTATATTGCCCAATTCATCAGATTTATTTTTGAAAATCCATTTGGTTCCAATTATATACTTATCAGTTGGTCTTGGAACCAAATACCAGATGTTATTTCTAACAAATTGATTTAATTCTTATTGCATGGAAATAATCCAATTCTCATTATTAAGTGTCTCTTTTACGTTGGCTGGTTCAACTTGAGAAGTAAAACAAACATAATTGCAAATATTTTCTAGTTTTTTTTATTGTTTTCACACCAATGAGAGGATTCCCTAAGATTTGATTAGTAGGATGATCCTTGACTAATCTTAGTTCAGTATTAATTAGACTAGATGAAGAGTCAGGTTTTTCAATTAAATTTACTTCGTTATCTTCTCAACTAGGTGTGGGTGTGATTAGGTAATCATCGATTACAACATTAATGGATTCCTGAATCACTCCTATTCTTTTATTCAGAACATGATATGCTCAACTATTTAGAGCATACGAAAATCCCTTCATCACTCTTTGCTTCAAAGCTTCAAACTTTCATAAGTTTTCACGGTCATGTAAAATAAAGCACGCACTTCCAAAAATTTGAAAGTACTTAATCGTTGGTTTCATATTGAACCATAATTCATAAGCTATTTTATCTTTAAATTTTCTTAAATACACACGATTTATAATATAACATGTAGTGTTTATAGCTTCAGCCCATAAAATTTTGGGTAGATTCATGATGTTCCACATAACATTGGCCATCTCTTGTAACACTTTATCTTTCAACGGCCCCATTTTGTTAACGTGTCTTAGGAGCAGAAAACCCATGCAATATGCCATGATCGATATAGCATTTCTCAAAATTTCTATTCTCGAATTAAGTACCATGATCACTTCTGATCTTGATAACATTCATTTGTTTTTCAGTTTGAATTCGTTTTAATATCTTTTTATCTTCATTGAGAATTTTGAATTTTTCTCTCATGAAAGCTACCCTAGTAAATCTGGTAAAGTCATCGACGATAACTAGAAAGTACTTTTTACCACCTCGACTCTCATTCTTATAGGTCCAAGTAGGTCCATATGGAGAAGTTCAAGTGGTTTGGTTGTGGTTAAGGACTTCACCTTCTTGTGACTACTCCTAGATTTCTTGCTAATTTGGCATGCACCACATATTCTATCAGCCATTTTCAATTTGGGTAGACCTCGAATAAGATCAACTTTGCTTAGTCTATAAAGGTTTCGATAGTTAACATGTCCAAGGCACTTGTGCCATAATTCAATTTCATCAGTTTAGACCATGTAACATGAGAAAGTAGAAGAGAAAGATTCATTAATGATATAACATTTCTCAAATGTTTTATGACCACTTAATATCACACAACCTTTCTCATTCGAAATCTCATATCCTTGATTAGTAAATTTAACACTATGTTTGTTATCACAGATTTAAGATATACTTGGAAGATTATGCTTAAGACCTTCAACATATAAAACATTTTCAAAAGGAGGAAGGTTAGGAAGTTGTATAGTACCTTAACCTATAATCTTACAAGTGCTTCCGTCACCAAAAGTAATTGAACCATTATTCATTTCTTTGTAGTTGGTGAATATCTTCTTATCACCTGTAATATGTCTTGAACATCCACTGTTCAGGTATCATTTTGAATGAATAAAATCTTTAAAAGCAGTGTGGGTAAAAAGATAAGTAAACCCACTTCATTGTAGTCCTGGGTTTAGGAGTACCATTGGTTTTTCTCAGTTTGTAAGAGTTAAAATGTCTTTGTTTGTCAACTCTAATAACATTTGAGTTAGATTTGAGAAGCTATTTGATTAAGTCCACTATTTTTTAATCTAAAGAGTTATGACTTAGATTTCTAGAGCTGAAGTTATTAGACTTGACTTTAGAAACTTGAAAAGGTTTTGAATTTTTGAAATTTTTTAGTTATTTCTCAAGTTCTTACCTTTTGAGTTTAAGACTCTCATTTTAAAAAAATAGGAGATGCATTCATATTTTTCAATGGAGCATTTTTATTATAGCCTAGACCCGATCTATCACCACATTTTTAGGAAGCGGTTAGCAAATTTTCCAACTTAGGGTCTCCTTGGGCATATCTCTAAGTGTCCTTAGAACTCAATTGGAAAGAGACTTCAAGTCTTAACTTCTCATTTTCTATTATGAGTTTTTCAAAATCAAAATTTTTAAAACTTAAATTAAGTTTTATTTTTTCATAACAATTAGAAAATGAGATTTTTTCGAAACAACTTTTTCAAGTTCTTTTAGTTTAAGAAATTTTTCTTTTTGAATCTTTAACTTGACAGCTATTTTAGAACTCTCCCTATATAGGACATTATAGGCGTCTTGAATATCATCTTCATTCTCATTTTCAGGGTAACTCCTATGATTCTCATAATTAGATAAATTACAACTATTTTGAGGAGGTGACTCTAGCTATGGTTGTTAGGGCTTTCGCTTCATTTGAAGTTTCTTGTTCAAAATCATCTGACTCAGAAAAACTTTCAGAATCGGATGATTTATCCCATTTTGCAATCATGCCCTTTCTTTTAGATCTTTTCCTTGTGGGACATTTATTCGCCAAATGCCCATATTCATGGCAGTTGAAACATTGGCTATCTTTTTCAGATTTTTAAGTTTTTTATTTCACTTTTCTTTTATTAGAAGGTTTTTGAAAATCAAATCATTTCTTATTTTGAAAATTCTATAAAACTTTCTAGCAAGTAAAGCCATATCATCCTTAGTATCTTCTAAATCAGAATTAGTATTGTTTATTTTGAAATAGACTTGGATGACTTAAGGGCTATGGACTTACCTTTAGGATCTTTGAAACTTAACTCATTTGTTTGGAGTGAACCGACTAACTCCTCAACCTTCATCTGATTAGTGTCTCTAAGTTCCTGAATGACAGTCACTTTAGAATTAAACCTCTCAGGAAATGATTGCAATATCTTAGTGTAAACCTTACTTTCTAGGATTCCGTCACCTAGACCCCATATGGAATTCACTATGTCATTTAATTTTGTATAGAAGTCCATGAATGTTTCATTTTCTTCCATACTTATTTCCTCAAAACTTGTAGTGAGGATTCGGACTTTAGATTTCTTAACAGTAGTGGTTCCTTCATGTGTCATTTCAAGAATGTCCCAAGCATGCTTAGCAGTATCACATGATATAATTATTTTGAATTCATCAGGTTATTCTTTAATAAGGTGATTATATCAAGTAATGGCATTTAAGGCCTTTATATTTGCACTGTTCTCATTTTTTTGAGGTGTGGTCCATAAATAATAAGGTGATTATTTAATGGAATTGGTTTCATCGCTGCTTAGAACTTTAGACACTGGTGGTTTTCATTTGGTCACCGTGGCTTGCACATGCTTTCATCAATGGATTTTAAGTAAAATTCGCAATATGGCTTTCCAATAGGCATAATTTGAGCCATAACATGGTGGTGGCCTGGTAATAGACAGGCTATCCAAATTTGACATATTAGAAGCTCTGTATCTTTAAACTCTAGGAAATTAATCCAAATAAATGAGCTACTTAGATTTAATACCACTTGAAAGAGGTGAGATTACAATACTAGATGGGGTGGGGGTGAATAGGACTACACCAAATAAAAATTAAAGTACTGAAAGAATAAATAAATTCGAACTTAATCAGAGATCTCAATCGTAACAGTATTGAGAAATTGATACAAACCTTATTCAAGGGACAACCTTACACCAAAAATAAATGTTTATAGTAGGACAACCTAATTTTTTAAATGTGGTAAGGATCAAGATCACAAACTAAAACAATAGGCAAATAATGAAAACTATCTATTACAAGCATTCTCCACATGTACATAAAAAGTTTCAAACATTCACCACATGTACATCTTAAAAATCATTCACCACATATACACTAGGAATTATAGTGGTTCGGTGTGTACACCAACTGTTCTCAAATAGCCACACCTACGCCACTCCCTATAATCACAACCCACGTGATATTGGTGTTCACTAATAATCAAGGTTTTTACATATTCATCTTAAATCCTATACAGTTGTGATTTTAGAAGGGCTATCACAATCAAAACCCTACACACTGAGATTTTCTAGCTATCTCTGTCAAACCAATACATGAGATTTTATTGGATATCTAAAATAAAATAAAAATAGAAAAGTAGATATTTATCTTCTTCAGAAGACGCTAAATGATGTAGCCCGTAGAACCTCTTCGGTTGATGATGAATGTCCAATAACCAAAATGAAGGGTTCTAGTTTTTAGATAGATTTTAATTTAATTCAAACCTAGGCTAATTTTTTAAATTTCTTAGATCTTAAAAGGAAGAACAAGAACTCCCTTTAAAACATATGATTCATAAAAAGATATCTAGAAATTATATAAAAAAAAGCTATTAAAAATAATTTAAAATACTGTTCTATAGATTGAAGAAGATAGGGACTTTTCTCTCTCTAAATGAAGGCTCTTCATGGCTTGAATGATATATTTTAGAGTGAGAAAAGACCTATATTTATAGGCTAAAAATCTATTACTTCGAATGGTCTAAGGTCTCATTCTACTGGTCTAAGAAACAACCAAATTTAAAATTTTAGGCGGGATCAGATCAAAACTGTCCTTCGACTAGTCGAGTGGCCTACTTGGTTGGTCGAGCAATGCCTTTGACCAATCGAGGATGCCCAAAATACATTGTTGGACTTCTAGTCAAGCCACTTTCCACTGGTCGAGGAACTGACAAATTTTATCTGATTTTTAGTTGAAAGCTTAGACTGGTTGAAGTTTTTCTTAGACCGGTCGAACCAAAGCTTAGACTAGTTGAACTAAGGATTAGACTAGTCGAACTTAAACCCAATTAAAGTATAAAAGCCTAATTATGTTTTCCATTTGAAAGAACTTAAGTCTAAGGTTTTTCTAGGGTCACATACACCTGAAAACATTGAACATTAAAGTCTATATCTTATAGCTTGTACTTGTATCTTCAGTTGCGTTCATTCGATCTTCTATTTGACATAATCTTGTAACCTAATATTGAACTAAAAGAGAAGTAGATCTTGAGAACTTTGGACTTAAAGTAACCATTTTCTTGTTTTGAACTTGCACTTTCTAACTTCATGACTTGAACCTTGAAGGTGAACTTTCCATCTTCATATCTTAAACTTTGAAGGTGAACTTTCCATCTTAATGTCTTGAACTTGAACAGAAGTTATTTTTTCCATTGAACTTTGACAAAAATAAATGTTCTTTATACTTCACAACACTTACAGTTTTCGAGGTACATTTGCGAAGCGCTGCCATTTATCACGTTTCCGAGCATCGACTAGATGGTCAGTTAATAGTACCCCTGTCGAATGACCTTATGGGTTAAAGCTTAGCCTCCGGAGTGGTTTTCACAGATACTCTTGTGAGTTTTCCTTAGGACATACTCTACTTCATCTAGTCGAGACATCTAAGGTAAGGGAGATAAAACCCTTTATGGTAGAGGAGTTCGTTGACTATGGTGTAGCGAGGTCCCTTGGTCTGTAGTTTGCGTGCTTACATCTGATCTTTGGGTAGCTTATCTTCTTTAATGAAGTCGATAATTGGGTCCATTCAAGTTGATTTCGAGCTTACCTGAAGAGCTATAGTGAGGTCACCCCGTCAATGCTCAGTTTAGTAAGGAACTCAATTGGAACGGATCTTTGAATATCATCTTCGTCTATAATGGCTAACTTTTCTAACACGTCGGCTTTGGAATTTTTCACTCTAGGAATCAAAGCTAGATTGCACTTTTAGAATTTTCTGATTAATTCTTTAGTTTTTCATAGAAAAGCTTTCATGCGTTCCTTCTTGGCTTGATATGCTTCGACTATTTGATTGATGATTAACTATGAATCACTGAAGACTTCAAGGTGTTGGGCTCCCATGGTGGCTGTCAGCCTAAGTCCAACGAGCAAAGTTTCATATTTTGCTACATTGTTGGAGGCTTGAAATCCGAATCTTAAGGCATACTGCATGCATATACAATCTGGGGTCTCTTAGACTATCCTGACCTCACTTACCTTAGAGTTGGATGAACCATCCATGTATAACATCCACTTAGGTAGGTTGAGATTAATTTGGGAACTAGAAGATTGATCGGGTGGAACGTTCGAGAGAAGCTCCAACCTAGGTAGATCATCTTGAACATCCAGGGAGAGTGTGGGGTTAAGCTCGACTATAAATTCAACCACTGCTTGACTTTAATAGCTATTCAGGGTCGACACTTAATGTGGAACTCACTAACTTGATTACCCACTTAGTCAGCCTTCCTGAAGCTTCGAGCTTTTGGAGCACTTGATGAAGTGGTTGGTTAGTCAAGACGAGGATGGTGTGACTTGGAAGTACGACCACAATTATTGAGAAGAGATGACCAGTGCCAATGCTAGTTTCTCTAAATTTGGGTACCTGGTTTTGGCTGAAACTAAGGAATTATGAAGTAGTACACTGGGAGTTATTTTCCCACATGCTTCCTAATTAAGGCCGAGCTAATCACTACATTAGAAACAACCAAGTATAACAGTAGAGATTCTCCTTATTCATGTTTGGAGAGCAGTGGCGATGATCCCAGGTATGTTTAAGCTTCTGAAAGGCCATCTCACATTCTTCTGTCCACTCTACCACCCATTTCCCTTTCAACTATTTGAAGAATGGGACACATTTGTCTGTAGCTTAACACACGAAGTGATTAAGTGAGGCGATTCTTCCTATAAGTTGTTGGACATCTTTGGTTGTCTTTGGTGAGTCAATGTGGAGAAAAGCTTTAATCTTTTTGGGGTTTACTTCAATCCCTCATTGGCTGACTAAAAAACTAAGGAATTTTTCCAAGCTAACTTTGAAGGCACATTTATTCAGATTCAACTTCATCTAATATTTACGAAGAATGAGGAACATTTCTTCGAGATTAGAAGTGTGATCCGTGGCCTTGATGCTTTTAATGAGCATATCTTCTATGTAAACTTCCATTGTTCACCCGATTTGATGGGTAAACATCTTGTTCACAAGCCTTTGATAAGTGGCTCCTGTATTTTTCAATCTAAATGGCATAACTCAGTAACAATAAAAGCCTTTGTCAGTGATAAATGTTGTCTTTATCTGATCATATGGATACATTACAATTTGATTATAACTAGAATAAGCATCCATAAAACTAAGTAGTTTATGCCCGGCGGTGTTGTCAACAAGCTAATCGATTCGAGGAAGGGAAAAAAGGTTTTTGGGACAGGGTTTGTTCAAGTTCGTATAGTTGACGCAGATTTGCCATTTCCCATTGGACTATTTAACCAACACTACATTGGCTATCTAGTTCGAATAATAAGCTTCCTTGATGAATCCAACTTTGAGGAGCTTTTCAACTTCTTCTCCAATCACTGCACATCATTTGGGACTAAGCGCTCGATGCTTTTTTCAAATAGGTCGGTAATTGGGATTGATGTTCAGGCGGTGCATGATGATTTTTGGGTCGATGTTGGGCATGTCCTCATGAGACCATGCGAATACATCTGCATAACGTCAAAGGAGATCTATCTTGTTTTTGCAGTGGAGGTGTTAGGGACAATCCAATTTGAATCGTTCTTGACGGGTCAGAATCGTTGATCGGAATGAGAATTAGGTCCTCCATGGGAGACCCTCTTTTTTTAAAATCTTTGCGAGGGTATAGAGAAGCGATGGTCATCGTCTGGTGTGAATCCATTAGCGCCATCATATAACACTACTGAGCTTCATGTTGCTCTCCCTTCACCAATTTGACACCTTGCTTGATTGGAATTTCATAGCTAAGTGGTAGAGACCACAGCTTACAGGGCGTTGAGAGATGGATGGTTGAGGATTACATTATAGACAGATGGGTAGTCTACTACCAGGAAGTCGATCATCATAGTTATTTGGTTTTTTCCATCTCCAACCGTAAGTGGGAGCTATATTGATCCTTCTCGTATGACTTTGCCACCTGAGAAACCAAGAAGTGGAGTCTTGACAGGTCAAAATCTAGACTAACCAACTCCCATCTTGTCTAATGCCTGTGCGAAAAGAATGTCTCCTGACGATCCAGTATCCACAAGGATCTGGAATACCTTGCGATTGTCTATGGTCAGTGTAACCACAAGTGCGTCGCCATGAAGATGGGGGACTCCTCAGGTATCCTCTTCGGTGAAGGTGAGGCTGCAAGTATCGACTTTTTGCTCTTTCGAAGGTCAACTGTTGGTAAAGATCTCATGTTTTGAGTTGGAATGAATGATGCATCATGCGCGGGATTTTCGAGCTTTATTCGAATCTCCTCTAACCCCAGGGCCCCCGAAGATGGTGCAGATTTCTCCTGCTGGTTCTTTATTGACGGGATACGCGTATTTTGTCGTGGCATGATCTTCTCGATGACTGATGTATTCTCCAAGGTGACTACTATGAATGAGTGCTTCGATTTCTTGCTTGAGGTTGAAGCAATCACGTGTCAAATGACCGTGATCCCAATGGAAAAGATAGTATTTTCTTTTGCTCCTTTTATTAGGATCAAATTTCAACTTGCTCGACCAGGTAAGGATACGCTTGTCCTGAATATCCATTAAGACTCGTTCGGGTGTTTTGTTGAGGAGTGTATGTCTAAAACTTGCTGTCAAGCTGTTTGTTTCGGCAATGGTTATCATGTAATTGGTCATCCTTCCTCTTTCTGTTTGTAACGGCCGAACTTGGTTATACCCTCGTTTACTGTTCTTTGGTCGGGAGAGCTTTTTTGAAAGTACCCTTGTAATTGCCCTGGTTTGTCAATTAGCGTGTATGTTGAGTCAGTCAGATTGTAGAGCCTCATAGGAAGATCAATTCAAGCGTCTCCCATAACCGGATGTGTGGAAGCTCGCCATAGGTAAATCTAAGCCTCACATCCCATGTCCCAAAATACCAGGTGAATAAAACCCTTAAAACAAGTTAGAACATCATATGGTTTTTAAGTGAGAAAACCTTTTCAAAAATTAGAAAATCTCTAAGTTTTCTTACTTTGTCGATCTCATCGATACACATGTCGATATGATCTACCTACATTGTCGATGTCCTCGATAACAAATCGATTCTATTAGAATGAGGACAAATGTGTCCAACAACCACACATATATCTGGACGGAATTATCGATGTATCGATATACCTATCGATATCATCGATATTTGAATCTCGAGTCAACCGAAAGTGACTTGATAATATCGACAGGAAGATCTTCGGCGCCTATATTTTTTCTTAAGAAATTCATATATTCTTCGATATATCAAAGCCATCCTCGATACCATTGGAGTTCAAATCTCGATGATATCGGTCATGGGCGCGAAGTTGTCCAACAATATTTTTCAGGTAGTTTTCAATTCTGATCAATAGAATCGATATTCAAATATCGATGGTATCGAGGCCCGATCGATTGCATCGAGAATGGACATAAACTATCTAGCAAGCTCACTGATAAAATCTTTAGATTTATCGATGCATCGACATGACCTTCGATATCATCGACATTTAAATTCCAATGATATTGAGTATCCCCTGATTATATCTAATTACCTGAAAAATTTCAAGCAAGTCTCTCTCATTTTCAAATGTCGATGAATTGAAACTTGTATCAATAATATCAAAGTTTGAAATCTAATGGAATCAACACGAGTCTCGATTGCCTCGACCAATTAGCAAAAGGTTTTTAAAAGCGTATGACATTGAGGTTGTCATCGAGTAGACCATCGATACATCGAGAGTATACACTCGATGATATCGACCCTTCTCGATGATATCGAACTCTGTCATAAATGTGATCATTTTATATCCGTTAGAACCTTTTGCCTATTTAAAGAGAGCTTGGCTTTAGTTGCTGGTAGAGAAAGAAGAGAGTGCTTTTAAGTGTTTAACCTTAGATCATTTACCCAAAGCCCTTTCTCTCAAGGGAGTTCATCCTCCTATCCACCCACATCATTGATATTCAATAGAATGAATTGAGGAATGAACTTCCACATTCAAGGATCTTTCAGTTACTTTCTTAATGACAAATCATTAAGCTAGATGCCTTGAATGCATAGATGATTGGAATCGCTCTATCTTCCTTATAGGAAAATATTTAGAGAGTATGATTCCATCATAACCTTGACCCAACCCATCATCATATATTAGTACATCATTTATGTTGCAGATTAAGGGAGTAGAAGATTCGTCATCAACAAGGAGGAGATCTTTGTCAATGTGCTGAATGAGACTCATCCACTTATTTGTAAGTATCTAGAGTCCAGAGGGCCCTTTGATCATTCCTTTATAGGATTGGGTCTAAGGTGTTTCTCACCCTTGCAAGTCCTCACGGAGGCCTCCGGTGGGAGTGTACATGGTGGGTCCATTGTATGGACCCTTACTCTGTGGAGAGCATAAACATCTGGTTGAAAGTGAACTAGTCAAAACCTTAGGTTTGAGGTGAACCATGTGAAACCTCAGGTTTGAGGTAAATCGCGTAAAACCTTTGTAGGGTCTTATGGAAGATCCTTAGCCAGTGTGCCTAAAAGTGGGTGCGATGTGTTGACCCTTTCTCGTGAGAGCATAAACAGTCAGCCTCAGTGTAGGTTGTAAAGTTTGAAGGTGAACCTGATTTAAAACCTTAGGTTTAAGGTGAACCTCTGTGAAACCTCCTCAGTGAAATCTGATACACTTAAGGGTAGAGTGCGGTTACCGGGAGTAGAGTAGACAAGTAGTCGAACCATTATAAAAATGACTGTGTTTGATATTATCATTCTTTTATTTTTTTGATTTACTTCAATACTTTCATACCGGAATATCTGAGATCACACCTCACACACATACGCAGTCATATTTATCATAAACTAGTTTGTATTTTGTTCATTTCTTAAACAGTTTGTGATTGGATCCTCTACCGAACTTGGAAGCCAGTAGAGTTACTTTTGAGGAATCCTAATATGTGCTCAATGAGAGGATTAGTGTAATGGGATTTTTAATAAACCATAAAACTTTAAAAAATCCTATTCACCCCCCTCTAGGACATATTGGCATATTGTGACTTCAACTAAAGCGGTCTTCACCGCTATTTCAATTGGTATCAGAGCGGGTCTCTCTTTAAGGGCTTCACCGCCTAGAGAGTGATCTTAACTGTAGTTGGAATCATGATCAAGAAGGTCCCAGAGGATGTGACAAATCAAAACAATCACCTTGTAATTTGTACTGCTCTGAAAGCAGGCAATAGTTCAAAATGGTACCTTGATAGTGGATGCTCTAAACACATGACTAGTGATTAAACTTACTTTTGTGAATACTCAAGATTTGATGGAGGATCGGTCACATTTGGAGATGGTAACTCAGCCAAAATTGTTGGATAAGGAACAATAGTTGTACTAAGCCTTCCAAAAATCAAACATGTCCTCAGTGTAGAAGGTTTGAAACACAATCTCCTTAGTATCTCCTAAATTTTTGACAAGGAACATTTGGTCACCTTCTCAAAAGATGTGTGTAGAATTTTAGATGATAAAGAAAAATCTCTCATAAAAGGTTTACGCACTAGTGATAACTATTATGTCATTGGAAGTACAAATGAGAATGTACTATCCGTAAAGTGTAATATAGCTATAAAGAATGAATCCAAATTGTGGCATCAAAGGTTGGGACATGTTCATTACCAAAATTTAGCTAATCTTAGCTTAAAAAATTTGGTTAGAGGTCTTCCCAATATTAGAAAAGAAGAAAAAGTTATGTGTGGGGAATGTCTAAAAGGAAAATAAATAAAAGTTGTATGCAAAAAGACAACCACCATAAAAACAACAAAGCCTTTGGATTTGCTGCATATGGATCTGGTTGGTCCAACCAAAGTGGAAAGCCATGGCAAGAAAAGATACTTCCTGATGGTAATAGATGACTATACTAAATTTACTTGGGTCGCATTTCTTCAAGAGAAATTGGATGCCTTTTAAGAAATTGTAATCTTGGAAAAATGAATTCAAAATGAAAAAGGATATGACATCAATTGCATCAGAAGTGATCATGTTGGAGAATTTAAAAATGAAATATTTGAAAAATATTGCAATGAAAAAGGAATTCGTCATGAATTCTCAGCCCCAAAAATCCCACAGCAAAATGGAGTCGTTGAAAGGAAAAATCGAGTATTACAGGAAATGGGGTCGGTTATGCTAAATGGGAAAGATATGGCAAAAAAATTTTGGGCAAAAGCTATTAATACCGCCTGCTACATCATAAATAGAGTATATCTTAGCGCAGGTCTGAACAAAACTTCATACGAACTATGGTATGGGAAGCTACCTAGTGTGAAATACTTTCGGGTCTTTGGTAGTAAGTATTATATTTTGAGAGATAGAGATCACCTAGGGAAATTTGAGTGTAAAAGTAATGAAGGTATTTTTCTAGGGTATGCTATAAATAGTCGTGCTTATAGAGTATACAACTTAAGAACCCTTACTATTCAAGAGTCTATCAATGTGGTAATTGATGATCATCCTCATGATAAGGATACCCCTGTGAATGAACTAGAAGATGATGTAGATTCATGCATACTAGATAAATCAAATAATAAATCTCCATCATTGAATGAACCCCAACTGTCATCTGACATACCTATCTTTAAGATTACCCTCAAGAGTAAATTATTGGAGATCCTAATGACGGTGTAAGAACTTGACGGCAGATAGACAGTATTTATAACCATTTCTGCTTTACCTCAAAGATTGAATCCAAGAATATCGTAGAAGCTCTTTTAGATGAACACTGGATAAATGCTATGCAAGAAGAACTTCAACAATTCCAGAGAAATGAGGTGTGGAAATTGGTTCCTAGACCAACTGGTACAAATGTCATTGGAACAAAATAGGTCTTCAAGAATAAATCCGACGAGTCAGGGAATGTGATTAGAAACAAAGAAAGACTAGTTGCTCAAGGATACTCACGGATATAAGGAATTGATTTTGATGAGACATTTGCCCCTGTCGCTCGTCTTGAGTCTATTAGAATTCTTATGTCCATTGCATGCGCACTAAAATTTAAATTATTTCAAACGGATGTTAATAGTACTTTTCTTAATGGGGATCTTGCTGAAAAAGTTTATGTAGAACAACTAAAAGGATTTTCAGATCCTAAGCATCCCGATCATGTTTATCGTTTGGTAAGAATCTTGATCATGTTTATCGTTTGGACAAAGCTCTGTATGGTCTCAAACAAGCACCACATGCATGGTATGAATGATTAACAAAATTCCTTTTAGACCATGAATTCTGCAGAGGAACTATAGACAAGACATTGTTTACTCAAAGAACAAAGAACTCATTGTTTATTGCACAAATTTATGTGGATGATATAGTGTTTGGGTTAACATGTGGAGATGAGGCATACAAATTCACCAACCTCATGAAATTAGAATTTGAAATGAGCATGGTCGGCGAATTAAACTTCTTTTTAGGATTACAAGTCAAGCAACTAAATGATGGAATTTTCATAAATCAGACCAAGTATGCAAAAGACTTGGTGGAAAGATTTGGGCTTGAGTCTGGTCGCACTTATCACATGCCTATGAGTACCACACTGAAACTTTTCAAAGATACTAATGGCAAAAGTGTGGACCAACATCTCTATCGAACTATGATCGGAAGCCTACTATATCTCACAGCCAGTCGTCTAGATATATCCTTTAGTGTAGGAGTGTGTGCTCGATATCGGGCAAATCCTAAGGAATCTCACCTAACAGTGGTTAAAAGAATTATCAAATATGTAGCAAGAACTACCACCTTTAGACTATGGTATCCATATGAAACATCCACCATAATTGCTGGTTATTTTGATGCAGATTGAACTGGAAATTTGGATGATCGAAAATCGATGAGTGGAGGATGTTTTTATATTGAAAATTTTCTTGTCTCCTAGTAAAGCAAGAAATAAAATTCAATCTCATTATCCATTGCAGAGGCCGAATATATAGTTACGGGTAGTTGTTGTGCACAACTCCTTTGGATGAAACAGATGTTATTGGACTATGGGATTGCACAACCTACAATAAGTCTTTTCTGTGACAATACAAGTTCTATAAACATCTCAAAAATTCAAGTTCAGCACTCTCGGACCATGCATATTGACATTCATCATCATTTCATCTAAGAACTTGTTGAGGAAAAGATCATTGTATTGGATTATGTAACTACTGAAAAATAACTTTTCGATATCCTCACAAAGCCTCTTAACAAAAATAGGTTTTGTGACCTTCAAAAATCAATTGGTATATGTACTCATTGATAATATCTCAGGAATAATGACCCACATAGGTAAATCTTTAGGCTGAGAAACTCATGGCTAAAACTACTGATGAACATAAATGTTAAGATTTTCACAGTTCCAATGATAACTAGTTAGGCTCAATATCATCATGATTTGAACATCGATTCCATCAAGATACTCCATCGATGCAATTGATGAATCGGCTATATTAAGAGAAGATTGTATTCGAATTCATTCCTTCTCTGCATCCTTTCTCATCTACAAAACATTATCAAGGGGGAAGGTAGGTCTTCTCTTCACTCTATGCAATTAAAGAATATACAATCTGAGTCCAGTAGACATCAGCCTGTGGAAGCACTTCCATCCCCCATTGTTGGACGTCTAGTGCTCAATAGTGTCATAGAACCTTTTGGAGTGGACCTACTTTTGGAAGTAATAGGTTAGCAAAATATTTTAAATCTTGGAGGATCATATCAACTGGGTGTGATTAAAGAATTCTTCAATCGCCCTGTCGTGTCATTAGTGATGATCCCCCCAGCATTCAGGTTGAACTCACACATTACTCTAAGCTTATCACTCCAATCACTCTGGCACACCTTCTAGATCTTCATGTCACTAGAATCCCAGTGACTAACAAGAATCTCAATGGTCTGGGTGTGTGGGGAGAAATAACTCGTGTATTATGTTAAGGCACTATAGTTCCGCAGAATGATGAAAACCTGCTGCATATCAACTATCTTGGACCCACCTTCAAAATTCTTCATAACATTTTTAGGTCTAATGTATATCCTTGTGATATCAGAGGTACTCATCTCCCTCCATTTATGATAAATGTTCTTTATGATGTTTACCAAGAAAATCAAGTGTGCCTACCGACTCTTCTCCTCAAGAAAGTCATTCATGTAATCCAAGGGAATCAAAGGGAGACGTTGTTCTTTCTGGTGCTCATATGCAAAATCGCACATCATGCAGGGCTCCCTGCCACATCGACGTTGTATATCCTAAAGCATGGTTTGACAGTAGTGTAGCTCAGGAAGCTCAACAATTATGTCCGTCTTTGTCTCTTCTTAGGCAGTCTTCCCATATCGCAGGACATCCAATTTGCTCAACCATCAATTCACCCTACACATGGAGGGTCCAATCGCAGGCCAATGGTGAGCCCAAATTCAATCACAAACCGCCAGACCCATCACTTAGAACGCCACCTTCTGAATGGGATGGCCGAAATGGAGAAACGACTGAACAATTGTGAGAGGCGTCTCTCTATGATTGAAGAGAAAGTCGACATCCTTCAGCAAACAACTCAACAAGTAGTGGACTTGCTCACACATAGCAATCCTCGGGGATATTGAGCGTCAGTTAAGACACTGTTGAGATTGGAATACCAAGCATGTTTATTGCTGTGTTAATTTTTCTACTACTTTTTGGATGCATTTTGACTGACTAATGCTCTACTGTTGTCTGGGGCAGTATGAGTGTTGGATATTTTGTTCAATATGGCTGAATGTAACTCTCACTTTTCCTTCCATACTACTATATGTGATTCCCTTGTTTCTCTTGTTTCTGATATGGTGTGCATGTAGTTTTAATGGTTATTTTATTTACTTTTATAACTACTTTATTTGATCTAATATGCATGTATACTTTCTAAAAATGATGTATGCTTAACACCTGTTTAAATCTTTATACATTTATATCTGTTGGTTCTCCTACATGTCTTTAAACTTCAGTCAATATTAATTGTCATATCTTTTTCAATGACTGACAAAAAGGGGGAGAATAGTTCAAACACCCCAAATAGAAAATTGTATATCTGCTTGAATGGTGTTGCAGGTGTTAACGGGAGCAGCTGCACCAAGAAAGGAGGAGTTTTGCAGTTAGGGGGAGTAGATACTAGGTTGTGTACATGGTTCACTAGAATTTATAAAATTATGTAAAATGCATGTACACACAATTTAGGATGTGTCTGTCTAGATACCGTCCTAGGGTGTTTTGGGTATTTTGTAACGTAATTGACAAAGGGAGAGATTGAAAGTGCCCTTGCAAGTGTCCTAGTTTGTCAATTAGCATGTGTGTTGAGCAGTCAGACTGGAGAGCCTCATAGGAAGATCAATTCAAGTGTCTGCCTCAACCGAATGTGTGGAAGCTCGCCATAGGTAAATCTAAGCCTCACATCCCATGTCTCAAAACACCAGGTGAATAAAACCCTTAAAATAAGTTAGAACATCATAGGGTTTTTAAGTGAGAAAACTTTTTCAAAAATCAGAAAATCTCTAAGTTTTCTTGCTTTGTCGATCTTATTGATACACGTGTCGATATGATCGACCTACGCTGTCGATGTCCATGATTAGAAATCGACTCTATCGAAATGAGGACAAATGTATCCAGCAATCACATATATATATATGGACAGAATTATCGATGTATTGATATACGTATCGATATTTGAATCTCGAGTCAGTTGAAAGTGACTTGATAATATTGACAGGAAGATCTTCGGTGCCCCTATTTTTTCTTAAGAAATTCATATATGCTTCGATATATCGAAGTCATACTTGATACCATCGGAGTTTAAATCTCGATGATATCGGAAGGCTCTCGGTGATATCGATCATGGGCGTGAAGTTGTCCAGCAACATTTTTTAGGTGATTTTTAATTCTGATCGAGGGTCACTCGATAGAATCGATATTCAAATATCAATGGTATCGAGGCCGGATCGATTACATCGAGAATGAACATAAACTATCCAGCAAGCTCACTGATAAAATCTTTAGATTTATCGATGCATTGACACGACCTTCGATATCATCGACATTAAAATTTTGATGATATCGAGTATCCCCCGATCATATCTGATGACCTAAAAAGTTTCAAGCAAGTCTCTCTCATTTTTAAATTTTAAGGAATCAAAACTTGCATTAATAATATTGGAGTTTAAAATCTGATGGCATCGACATGAGTCTCGATTCCCTCAACTAGCTAAAAAAAGTTTTTTGAAAGCGTATGACATTGAGTTTGTGTCATCAAGCGGACCATCAATAAAATCAAGAGTATACGCTTGATGATATCGATCCTGCTCGATGATATCAAACTCTATCATAAATGTGATCGTTTTATATCCCTTGAAACCTTTTGCCTATTTAAAGAGAGCTTGGATTTAGTTGCTGGTAGAGAAAGAAGAGAGTGCTTTTGAGTGTTTAACCTTAGATCATTTACCCAAAGCCCTTTCTCTCAAGGGAGTTCATCCTCCAATCCACCTTCATCATTGATATTCAATAGAGTGGATTAGGGAATGAACTTCAACATTCAAGGATCCTCCAACTACCACCTTAATAGTAAATCATTAAGCTGGGATGCCTTGAATGCATAGATGATTGGAATCGCTCTATCTTCCTAATTAAAAAACATTTAGAGAGTAGGATTCCATCATAACCTTGACTTAACCCGTCACCATATATTAGTACATCATTTGTATTGCGGATCAAGGGAGTAGAAGATTCTTTATCAATAAGGAGGAGATCTTCATCAACATGCTAATGGGACTCATCCACTTATCTGTAAGTGTAAGCCCCGTATCCTAGACCGTACCATTCAGTAGGCTTCCGTGATCTTCTCAATCAAATTTTAGTAACCTTTGACCTTTATCCTACGTTTGCGCGTGATCCTAAGTTGAGTCCTGTCAATTCGAGTTAGCTTAACCCGAGACTTGTACCCTAACGGTTGTGCTGTCGCCACAGTTCCAACACCGCGACTCGTGTACTGATCCGCTACCTAGGCCAGGAGATGTAGGCCCGCGTTCAGTTTGAGGAAAACACCGCGTGTTGCAAAACCCAAGAGAACATCACATCAAACCCCATCAATCTCATTAATTAATTACACATCACCTCATATGTCAAAGTACAACCCCATCCCTAAGCAACCCCAAAGTCAAACTCCTTCTTACACAAAGTACACCCACCACATCACTCACCCATCTCTATATTTCAATCTCTCTCTCTCATCTCCCTCTCCCTCATTCTCTCCAAGCAACCGTCCATGGCTTCCATGGGAGAGAAACTAGTGTAGCCCACCTTCCTACCTTTCATCTTCACCATCCAAGTCCGATCTCAACCATTGAAGTTCATCCATTTGAGCTCTTTCCTACATTGGCGAAAGAATGAAGAAGAGATCTAAAGGTGGGTGCTTCTCTCTCTCTCTCTTTTTAATCTTTGTGTGATGTGTGTGCCACTTGGATGGACCCCACCTTGACAGAACATGGGCTACGTAAATGTGGGACCCCTCGTGATGCTGTGTTTATCCAGGCCGTCCAGCGTCCCTGGACGCTGGATGTGAAGCCCCCTGTGGCAAACGTGGAGTGCATTCCTGACATCGATGTGTATTAACAAGCTAAAATAAAAATAAAAATAAATATATAATGTATATTTAACGTTAGTGGGTTTTTTAGACTTTTAGGTGGGCCATTTATACTGGCCCCAGCTTGATGCATTAATTTAATCCAAACCGTCCATTCCACTTCTCAGCTCATTTTTGGCGTTGAGACATAAAATGAAGTGAATCTGATTATCTAGTGGGCCATACCAAAGAAAATAGTCTTTTTACTGTTAAAACTCACCTTGATGTTTCGATACACCGAAATATTGCTGCATATTGGGCTATTTGGTTGGTCTTGAGCCATGGAGTGTAATGGATGGGCTGGATTTAGCTGTTACGGGGCCCACGTATGGAAAAACTTAAAACCTCAATTTTTCCAAAATGAAACTAAGAACAACACCAGCATTACTGCTGCTGTTGTCAGAGAGAGAGAGGATGCGCAGGCGTCCTGCGCTGTGGGTGGACGACCAGGGACCCACGGTCCCAACCGTAGCCCCCACCATAATGTGTACTTTTCATCCATGTCGTTCAGTTAGCAGGCCCCTTTTTGAAGTGGGTCCCTTCCAAAAATCAGCTTGATTTGGGACCCAGGTGGCCCACATCTCAGGAAACAGTGTTGAATTAAACGTCTACCATTAAGACTCTTTGAGCGTCCAGCAGCTTTGGATCAACATGAAATTTGTTTTCCCTCTTCATCTGGGTCTACGTGACCTTATCAACGGGTTGGATGGCGTATAAACATTATGCTGGGCCCCACGTGGTACCCATAATGATGCACATGTTTTATTCATACCGTTAAAGCGGACGGTGGTGCCCACCGTCCAGCTGCTGCTGGACGGCTAGTGTAACATCCCAAAAATTGGGGGTCGGGTAGAAACCAAACTCCCGAGTTCCAAAACGTCACTTATACAACATAAATAATGATGAATGCATGTTGTCTGTAGAATGACATTAAACAAGATTGGGACTAAGCCAAAACAACATATCATACTCCAGAGACAGTTAAATTAGCAAGCAGAAGACTGTGATAAATATATAAAATATATAAATGATTGTAAGTCTCTAGAGTGTGAACATGTTACTAGGTTAACTAATTACATGTATACTCCAAAATAGAAAGAAAAGAATATACATGGGCGTGTAAAAAAAGGAAAAATGCCAAGGGTATTGGCATCTAATCAGTAACCCTGTAAACCCGTCGATCAGAACCAGCATATAGGAGAAATCCTCCGCATCATCAAATAAATTCGGCTCCGCTTCACAAGCAGCGCCATCACCTGAAACTAAAATAGGGACTGGTTGGTGTGCGCAACACCGTCCCGTAACGTAGGAGTGAGTAGTTAACTCAGTGAAATCATCGAGCAAAGGTTAACATGTTATCAAATCAATCAAACGATAATGATAAAGCAAGAAATTCAAATATTCATAAATACTGTGATTAATGCAAGAATGAAATGACATGACGGATGCCCTCACCGACATACTCCCTCATGCCACACCATCTTACGTCCACGGCATACTTTCTTCCCTCAGTGCTCCACATCTTCCAGGCACATGCAGTGAGATATGAATATGATTACCGAGTTGTTATTAGTCCTTTTCATACAGCAAGATTGGGAAACTAGGGTACCTCCCTTATATCAATACCCAAACAATGATCCTGTCTAGGGTTGTCACTCCTAGTAATCTCATACGATAATATATTTTTAGGTCGCTGCAAGGGCTGTCAGGGCTATTGCACGCACTCGTTGCTCCGCTCCCTCATCACCGTATCAATACATGCCTAGTTTATATCCTTAAGACTGCATCAGGACTCGTCACCCCCATACGGTGTCAGGATAAACTCAAGGTCACTACAAAGGGCTGTCAGGGCTGTTGCTCGCACTCGTTGCTCCACTCCCCCATCACCTTATCAATGTAAGCCAACAACAAGAATATAGTGTCCCATACCACCATAATCTGCTCAGAGTAGGGTGCTCACTGGTCACTACAGGGAGGTTTATGGCCCCATCGTAGGCCGGCAGCTCGACCACAGTGTCCCATACCACCATGCTCGGCTCATGAGTCTTAGGGGATCGAGGTACCAAGGTTAGAGGGGCTTTCCAATGGTAAGTTTAGTACCATAGGTTCAAGCAGATATGACGAATACAAGGTGAACATACAATGGTCAGTCGGGTTACTTGATGAGTCCGACTAGCACGAGCGCACGTTGAATCGACCGACATGAAGTGCACAAGCACTTCGTGTGGCCTAACCACTGCCGACGACTCTAGTACGACTCGGGTTTGTCATACACATCCTTCGTGGCGAATAGAATCCAACCACGAATTCTAAACTGTTACCGACTGCCTAGACTAGAGTATAGCCCCAAACACATGTAATGTGAATCAGTAATCATATGCGATAAACAAAATTGAAATGACAACTAATTCAAGCATGTTAGCAACATGTTATAAGGTACGACATACGCAGTTAAGCATACACAAGCATTTCATATATCAGGAATCAATTCAACAATGTACGTGGAGGACGTCACACTCATCATCAACGTAGTTGAGAATCCTATCTCAACTCTAGCCTACAACACTACTCACTAAGAGCTTACTCACGCAAGTATTTATACAAACACTTAGACCACACAACTCTAACGTACTTGACGTATGTTGATTCCAACATATAATATGACAGATCCTTATATCAAGGAGTTATCTATTACACAACAATGATGTTCTTACATTCAAAACATATGGCAGGCATAAATCATATTGATTTAGGCATTTCAACGAACACTTAGTCTACACACATTAGTCTACATAGCATATGTCAACCAATATGTGCATTAGGACGAATCTCTTCACCAAACAGATCATACACGTATAACTAGTATAGGTACACGATAAATACTCATGGTAATCAGACCAGAAAAATACGTACGTATACCGTATTTCCTACAAATACCCAAAATACCCTAAATCTCATATTCTTCGTACGTATTTGAAATGAAAAATGGACAGCATGTTCTACATGTCAAACAGCATCCTTGTCAAAAATCTACCATTAAACGACATTGAAAGCTTTGAAAAATGGTAACCTAAGAATCTAAAATCCGCACCTTTCGCCGTAGAAGCGTATCGATTCGAATAGAAAGTCTACGCTTCGTCAATGTCGATATGACGATCTACTTCACAAGATAGGTTAGCTACTTCGCTACTGGTATTGCTAGAATCCCCAAAACAGGTTGAGGTTAGGGTTTTCTTACCTAAAACGGAGTTGGAATCGCCAGAATAGCGATGTAGGTGGAAGGATTTGGCACGTGGAGTAGCAGGAAAGAATAGAAGGAAGCTTCTCCCACTTCTCCCACACTTTCTCTCTCTTTTCTCTCTTCTCTCCTAGGGTTTTCTCAAATTCGTATGGGATTTGTGAGAGAGGGCTTAAGGCCTTTTTATAAGCCCAAAAATGATGGGAATAGACTTGGGGCCAAGGTATACTTATGTTATAACCAAATCGGGTCTGTTCCATCTCAACGGAGCATTTATGGAGGTCCTGTTACTAAATGCGGTCGGACTTAAGCTTTCTAATATTGTATCTAGGTCGAGTTAAGTTTTCAGTCTGGTCGGGTTTCCAGATCGACCGTGGCGGACCAGTTTCAGTTCAATGACTACTGGTACTCGATCAGAGCTACAAGTACTATGACATGTAAGGGCCATCTATCCTGATCCGAGGGTAAAATTTGATCGAATTCTGACGGTCAGAACGCTTAGAAAATGTCACGCAAGCGACACGTGCCAGATTTCATAATTTATAGTTAATTTCTAACATTTCTCACACTCTTCACTCTGGACTCAAGGAAATCATCGTGGGACATCATTTGGTCTTGATTTTCGAGGTGATTGTCAAGTCCAACTAGACGGTCAGGATTGTCTAAGTTCAGGATAATCGGACTTCCGACGTGCGGTCCAGATCCGATATAAAGTTTTCGAATGCTCCCGTGAGCAACCGGGTTTAGAGTTTGATCCTAGGTTTTAGGGTATTGTAGTGTCACCTATTCTATACGTTTTGGCTCTAGTAGATCGTATTGAAAGTGATTGGTGAGAATTTCATAGGTCATCTAGTGCAGCGGTAGCTAATTCATGTTAAATTTCTAAAGAATTAGGTTCTAAACGATTTATTTGGCTTTGAAATTGGGTTCTGAGAGGTTACCAAGGTGTTATGGTTAACCCATTGCCTAAGGACGTCTAACCCCAGGTTGGCAAAAATTCGGGGTGTTACAATCTACCCCCCTTAAAATAAAATTTCATCCCCAAAATTGGCTAAGGGTAATGAGTCCCTAGAAAGACTTTCGTATTGACATTCTAAGGAAGGTTCAATTCCTATTTAATGACCTAACCTTATGTATAACCTAAATCAACTTCTTTGATCCTGGGCTAGTGGGGAGGAGGCCAACCACGCTTCCGCTGTGCTACTCTGATCCAACGGTCGTATTAGCTAATCCTAACTAGATTGGGCTCAATATGTTCTACCCCCCTTAAAACTTAGTCCTACTTAAGGCTCAAGAATTTATATCTCGATCCATATATCGAAACGAGATGTAATTTAGGGCCTATCCTTGACATGAAATGGGAAACAACCTCTTGCTACATTGGTCTTCCTTTGTTAATGATGCGTTCTATGACATTGGTACCTATGGTTATAGGAAAGAGCTGAAATGATGGGTGTTGTGGTTGATTTCAAGGACGGATGTGACTACTGGCCATAAGTCCTCGCCATTTCCCAAAGACAAAGCGATAACTTTTGGTTGTGGGTGGTCAGGCCAACACGGAAGAAAAGTTGTGTAGTGGGTCTGAGCTGGATACATAGACTTTCTGCCTAGGATAAAAAATTTGCCATATCAGTTCTTAATCCGAGTCGATGCCGATCTTCTGCTTGATCAGAGCATTGAATTTATTGGTAACCATCAGGATTGAGAAGTTAATTCAAACCGTGAATACTTCGCTTATATGTACAGTGTCGGTGGTCAAGAATATCTTACCTCGACCTTACAAATACTATCGTCCCCTGGCTCTCCACGATTCCCGTCTAGTGAGGGATCAGTGGATACCAACATGGAAGTCTCTTCCGTATGGTAGATTGAAAAGGAATTAACTCCCAATGGTGTTCCGAGGAAGGAGTGGGTCCGCAACATACTCAATCCTGAAGAGCACCACCTGAATAAGGGTTGTTCCCGATTTGTTCCAATGCTTCCTCCCTCCAGAAGGGGACCAGGAGAAACGGGAGCTTCACCCAGGGACACAGATTCCATTTTACCTCCTCGGGTCGAAATCAGGTTCTATGGCTTTCTCGCACCCATGAGTGTTTCTATGGCTTTCTCGCACCCACCTACATTAAATTGGCGTCAGCGTGTGGTGTGTGACCATAACCCAGGTCCAATTTAATCCAAATCATGCTCTGATACTACCTGTAACATCCCGAAAATTGGGGGTAGGGTAGAAACCCAACTCCCGAGTTCCAAAACGTCACTTATACAACATAGATAATGATGAATGCATGTTGTCTGTATAATGGAATTAAACAAGATTGGGACTAAGCCAAAACAGCATATCATACTCTAGAGACAGTTAAATTAGCAAGCGAAAGACTGTGATAAATATATAAAATATATAAATGATTGTAAGTCTCCAGATTGTGAACATGTTACCAGGTTAACTAATTACATGTATACTCCAAAATAGAAAGAAAAGAATATACATGGGTGTGTAAAAAAAAGGCAAACCGCCAAGGGTATTGGCTTCTAATCAGTAACCCTGTAAACCCATCGATCAGAACCAGCATATAGGAGAAATCCTCCTCATCATCAAATAAATCCGGCTCCGCTTCACAAGCAGCGCCATCACCTAAAACTAAAATAGGGACTGGTTGGTGTGCGCAACACCATCCCGTAACGTGGGAGTGAGTAGCTAACTCAGTGGAATCATAAAGTAAAAGTTAACATGTTATCAAATCAATCAAGCGATAATGATAAAGTAATTCAAACATTCATAAATACTATGATTAATGAAAGAATGAAATGACATGACGGATGCCCTCACCGACATACTCCCTCATGCGACACCATCTTACGTCCGCGGCATGCTTTCTTCCCTCAGTGCTCCACATCTTCCAGGCACATGCAGTGCGATATGAATATGATTATCGAGTTGTTATTAGTCCTTTTCATACAGCAATATTGGAAAACTAGGATACCTCCCTTATATCAATACCCAAACAATGATCCTGTCTATGGTCGTCACTCCTAGTAATCTCATACGATAATATATTTCTAGGTCGCTACAAGGGCTGTCAGGGCTGTTGCACGCACTCGTTGCTCCGCTCCCCCATCACCTTATCAATACAGGCCTAATTTATATCCTTAAGACTGCATCAGGACTCATCACCCCCATGCGGTGTCAGGATAAACTCAAGGTCACTACAAAGGGCTGTCAGGGCTGTTGCTCGCACTCGTTGCTCCACTCCCCCATCACCTTATCAATGTAGGCTGACAGTAAGAATATAGTGTCCCATACCACCATAATCTGCTCAGAGTAGGGTGCTCACTGGTCACTACAGGGAGGTTTATGGCCCCAGCGTAGGCTGACAGCTCGACCAGGTGTCCCATACCACCATGCCTGACTCATGAGTCTTAGGGGATCGAGGTACCAAGGTTAGAGGGGCTTTCCAATGGTAAGTTTAATACCATAGGTTCAAGCAGATATGATGCATACAAGGTGAACATACAATGGTTAGTCGGGTTACTTGATGAGTCCGACTAGCACGAGCGCACGTTGAATCGACCGACATGAAGTGCACAAGCACTTCGTGTGGCCTAACCACTGCCGACGACTCTAGTACGACTCGGGTTCGTCATACACATCCTTCGTGGTGAATAGAATCCAACCACGAATTCTAAACTGTTACCGACTGCCTGGACTAGAGTTGTAACACCCCAGATTTTTTTCAACCTGGGAATAGACGTCCTTAGGCAATGGGTCAACCAAAACACCTGGGTAACCGCTCAGAACCCAATTCTAAAGCCAAAGAAATCACTTAGGATTAATTCCTTTAGAAATTAAGAGTAAGTTACCTAGCGCTACGCTAGAGTAGCTGTGAAATTGTCCCTGATCGCTTTAAATACGTTATACAAGACCCAAAACTTGTAGAAACAAGGACGCTACAGTACCCTAAAATTCAGGATCAAAATCTAAACTGGCTTATTTTCGGGAACCCTTTGAAACTTTGTATTGGATCTAGACCATGCGTCGAAAGTCCGATATCTACCATCTTAGACCATTATGATAGCTTGGCTGGACTTGACAATCATTTCGAAAATCAAGGCCAACCGACATTCAGAGGCTATTTCATTGAGCCTGGAGTGAAGAGAGTGAGAGAAGGGTTGGATTTGAAAATTTAAATTCAAATCTGGCACGTGACTTGGCGCGTTATTTTTAAGCGTTCTGACCGTCAGAATTCAGCCAAATTACACCCTCGGATTAGGAAAATTTTCTCTTTCATATCATGAGACTTGTAGACCTGATCTAGGTGCGATGACCGCTGAACTGAAACTGGACCGCCACGTGCGATCTCGGAACTCTACCGGATTGAAAACTAGGTGTGAGCAACATCCAGTGACCATGAGCTTAAGTCCGACCGCGTTCAACCAGGAGACCTCCTGAAGTGCTTCTTTGGACCAGAACAACCCCGATTTGGTTATACCTCAAGTAGACATTGTTCCCAAGCCTAATTTGGGAAGGTTTTAGGCTATAAAAGGGCTTTAAACCCTCACATATCTCACCCATTCGAATTTGCTAGAAACCCTAGCTAGTGAGGGGGAAAGTGAGAGTTTGTGAGAGAAAGTGGGAGTGATCTTCCTGCCACTTGTACTACATGTTGCACGTGCTTAAGCAACGCATCTCAATCACTTTTTCGGTGATTCCGCCGCATTTCTAGGTAAGAAAAGACCCTAACTACTTGCTGATTTAAGGTTCCATCGATTCCTTAGCGATGTAGCTTACGAATCTTGTGTATTAGGTTGTTTGTTCGCCGTAGACAAAGTGTATACGCTCCGTTCGAAACGATACACCTTTAGGGAAAAATGTGTGGATTTTAGATGCTTTGATTGACTGATTTCAAAGCTTTCAATGTCGTTTAATAGTAGATTATCGATGACAATACCGTTTGATAGTACAACATGCTGTCCGTTTCCTGTTTCGTAAACGTAGGAAAAATATGAGATTTATGGCATTTTAGTCATTTGTAGGAAATACTGTATACATCCATATTTTGCTGAAATGGTTGACATGGCTTTTTGTTGTATTAGGATATTAGGAATGCGTGTATAATTGGATTGGCGAAGAGATTCGCCCAAATGCGCACTTTGAGTCGACATACACTATATAGACTTAAGTGTGTAGACTAAGTGTTTGTATAAATATTTGTATTAGTATGTATTGAATTAAATGGTGTTGTGAATTAGTTTGAAATTAAATTCTCATATAATATGCTGATGTAAATGATTTCCTTCATGTTGGCGATATGCATGATTTCATTATCTGTATGAAATGCATGTGATAGATGATTCACTTAAGTTGTATGTTATAACATGTTTCAACATGCTTATATTGTTGTATTTCATTTCCATTACTCTTATATGATTGATGTTGTGGATTCACAAATTTTTGGGGCTATACTTAGACCAGGCAGTCGTTAACAGAGAAAATTCGTGGCTGGCTTGTATTTGCCACGAAGGACGCGTCGATGAATGCGAGTCGGGTTTGGAGTCGGTGGCAATGGTTAGGCCACGCGGAGTGTTTCATGCGCTTCATGTCGTTTGACTTGTGATGCGCTTGTGCTAGTCGAGCCCGTCAAGTAACCCGACTGGCCGTTGATTGTTCACCCTGTATGAATCATAACTGCTTGAACCTAGGGTACTGAACTTACCGTTGGAAACTCTGTTAACCATGGTACCTTGATCCACAAAGACTCATGAGCCGGGCATGGTGGTATGGGACACCGTGGTCGAGCTGTCGGCCTACTCTAGGGCCACAAACCTCCACGTAGTGACCAGTGAGCATCTACGACTCGTGAGCAGATTATGGTGGTATGGGACACTATATTCTTGCTGTCGGCCTACACTAATCAGGTGACGAGCCCTTTGTAGTGACCGGAGCGTATTCTGAGTCTACGGGAGGCGACGACCCTTCCGTAGCAATGAGAGTATAGTAGGCCTGTATTGATAAGGTGATGGGGGAGTGTAACGCCCTGAAAAAATCCGTACTTGGACTCGAGTACCAACTAGACCAGAAATCGCGTAGGATTAATTCCTTTAGAAAATAAGTGTAAGTTAGCTAGTGCAATGCTAGAGTAACTGAGAAATAGTCCCTGATCACTTTTAATTCATTCTACAAGACCCAAAGCGAGTAGAACCAATGATGCTATAATACTCTAAAACCTCGGATCAAACTCTAAACTGGTTTGTTCTCTGGACCTCATTAAAACTTTGTATTGGATCTAGACCGCGCGTCGAAAGTTCGATACCTACAATCTTAGACCGTTAGAACTGCCTAGCTGGACTTGACAATCATTTCAAAAATCATGTCCAACCGACATTCACAAGCTATTTCATTGAGCCTGGAGTGAAGAGAGTGAGAATAGGGTTAGATTTGGAATTTAAAATTCAAATCTGGCACATGACTTGACGCGTTATTATTAAGTGTTCTGACCATCAGAATTCAGCCAAATTACACCCTCGGATCAGGAAAAATTTCTATTTCATATCATGAGACTTGCAGACCTGATCTACGTGCGGTGACCGCTGAACTGAAACTGGATTGCCACGTGCGATCTACGAACACTGCTGGTCTGAAAACGGGATGTGATCGACATCCGACATGTATGAACTTTAGTCCGATCGCGTTCGGCCAGGGGACCACTAGAAATGCCTTTTTGGATCGGAACAGTCCCGATTTGGATATAACTTAAGTATACCTTGGCCTAAAGCCTGTTTTGGGCATGTTTGAGCTTATAAAAGGGCTTGAAACCCTCACTCCTCTCACCCATCCGAATTTGCTAGAAACCCTAGCAAGAGTGAGAGAGAAAGTGAGAGTTTGTGAGAGAGAGTGGGAGAGAATTCCCTGCTGCTTGTGCTACCTGTTACACGTGCCTAAGCAACATACTTCAATCACTTTGCCGGTGATTTCTTCACATTTCTAGGTAAGAAAACATCCCTAATACTTGCTGATTTGAGGTTCCCTTGGTTCCATAGCGAAGTAGCTGATAGATCTTGTGTATTAGGTTCTCTATTCACCGTGTTCGAATTAACACACCTATAGGAGAAAAGGTGCGGATTTTAGACGCTTTGATTGACTGTTTCCAATGCTTTCAATGTCGTTTAATAGTAGATTATCGACGGCAACGCCGTTTGACATGTACAACATGCTGTCCGTTTCCTGTTTCGTAA
Source organism: Magnolia kwangsiensis (assembly GCA_037074715.1). Lineage (NCBI taxonomy): Eukaryota > Viridiplantae > Streptophyta > Magnoliopsida > Magnoliales > Magnoliaceae > Magnolia > Magnolia kwangsiensis. Next base: position 82,387,244 of record CM073578.1, read on the forward strand.
GCAGACGAAGAATATGAGATTTAGGGCATTTTAGTCATTTGTAGGAAATACTGTTTTCATTCATATTTTGGTGATGTGATTGACATGGCTTCTTGTTGTATTAGGATACTAGGAATGCGTGCATAATTAGTTTGGCGAAGAGATTTGCCTAAATGCCCACTTTGAGTCGACATACTATATGTAGACTTAAGTGTGTAGTTTAAGTGTTTGTATAAATGCTTGTATTAGTATGTATTGAATTAAATGGTGTTATGAATTAGTTTGAGATGATTTCTCAATTAATATGCTGATGTAAATGATTTCCTACATGTTAGCTATATGCATGATTTCATTATATGTATGAAATGCATGTGCTTGATGATTCACTTAAGTTGTATGTTATAACATGTGTTAACATGCTCACATTGCTGTATTTCATTTCCAATACTCTTACATGATGACTGATGTGGATTCATAATTTTTTGGGACTATACTTAGTCTAGGCAGTCGGTAACCAAGCAAGTTCGTGGTTGGCTTATTTTTGCCACGAACGACGCGTCGATGAACGCGAGCCGTGTTTTGGAGTTGGCGGCAGTGGTTAGGCCACACGAAGTGTTTTACGCACTTCATGTCGTTCGACTTGAGATGCGCTCGTGCTAGTCGAGACCGTCAAGTAACCCGACTGGCCGTTGTATGTTCACCCTGTATGAGTCATAACTGTTTGAACCTAGGGTACTGAACTTACCATTGTAAACCCTGTCAACCATGGTACCTTGATCCACAAAGACTCATGAGCCGAGCATGGTGGTATGGGACACCGTGATCGAGCTGTCGGCCTACCTTGGGCCCACAAACCTCCCCGTAGTGACCAGTGAGCACCTATGTCACGTGAGCAGATTATGGTGGTATGGGACACTATATTCTCACTATCTGCCTACACTGATCAGGCGAAGAGTCCTTTGTAGTGACCGCGAGCGTATTCTGAGTCTACGGGAGGCGACGACCCTTCCGTAGTAGTGAGAGTACAGTAGGCCTGTATTGATAAGGTGATGGGGGAGCGGTGCAACGAGTGCGAGCAACAGCCCTGGCAGCCCTTGCAGCGACCTACAAAATATACATCGTATGAGATTATTAGGAGTGACGACCCTAGACAGGATCTGTGTTGGGATTGATATAAGGGAAGTACCTTAGTTTCCCAATCCTGCTGTTTGAATGGACTAATAACAACTCGGAATCATATCACCATTACATTGCATGTGCCTGGAAGATGTGGAGCACTGTGGGATGATTGCATGCCGCGGTCGTAAGATGGTGCCGTATGATAGAGATCGTCGGTGAGGGCATCCATCACGTCATGTCATATTGCATTAACAACAGTATTAGGAATGTTTGATTTACTGCTTTACTATTATCGCATGATTGATTTGAGAACATGTTAATCCTTGCTCTATTATTCCACTGAGTTAGCTACTCATTCCCACGTTTCGGGATGGTGTTTGCAACACCCACCAGACCCTGTCTTAGATGCAGGTGAGGAAGCAATTCAGGAGGCAGAGCCGGACTATGATGAGGACCAGGACGAGTTCTCATACATGCAGTACCATGACGGTTTTTCTTAGGTGGCCTGGATTGACGAGACTTCTCAGTGGGACTCTTTTTAGACATTTAATTTTATTTATTTACATGTATATGAGACTCAGAGATGTATTAATACTTTAGAGACAGTCGAGATCTACTTTATTTTTCCATACAGTGATATATATATTCTTTAGTCTTCCGCTTGCTTTTATCACTGGATCTAGAGTATGAATTGCAGTTTTGGTATACTTTTACTCATGTGAATTCTTTAACTCAGACAACATTGAATCATAATCATTTTTGTTGCATAAGTGACGGTCTGGAACTCGAGAGTTGAGTTTATACACGACCCCCGATTTTCAGGGTGTTACAAGTTGGTTTCAGAGCATGAATAAGATTATACCGGGCCTGGGTTATGGTCACGCGACGTAAGCTATCTCTTCCTTTGACTTAGGTGGGTGCGAGAAGGGTCTAGAAATACTTATAGGATCGCAGATTCGCCAATAGGCGAAGACTACTCGTATCGATCGCGCGATCGAGTCCGTAACACATCTAGGGTCGCGTGAAGAGACCTAAGTGGCTCCTAGGTTGTAGGTAGGTGGGTTGAGACATTCTTTGAATGATTCTAAACCCGTAAATGTGAATCCTTGGGCTGTGGGACAACCACAACCCTTGCATTCAATCGCTAGGGCTTAAAAACCCCGTTTCACCTAAATTCTTTGAAATTCTTCCTCTCACCACTCCATTCTTCAATTATTTCTTATTATTTTCATGTTAGGCATTGATCCTAATGTGAAAATGATATAAAATCATACTTCAACAAAATTTTATAATGAATAGTAAAATTTCATGAAAACTGGCCATTAGGCCATTCTAAGTTTGCGATCTTTAGCAACTAATGGGCTAGATGGAAGTATTAGATCCTTCTACCACAAAATCATATGCTGCATGATAAGGGATTGCATTCATATTTACAGATTGGCCCCGAAAAGCCCTGAACGCATGTTTGGGCCTCCATAGGGCAATTTAGAATGAACTAAGGTGGGGCCCATACGTTTTTGGGATCCCTGGACCAGTGGAGACCAGACTCATGTGGCACCACCGGCCACCGTGCAAGATGGCCGGCGATGCATCGCCCCCCGGTGGACCCCACTTGATGTGAAATTTGGTTCGTGGGGGTATTTTGGGTAGTACACCCCTCCCACGTATGGTTCGTCCATAGAAAACCCCTAAATGGGGTACTTCCTTCACAACAGCCCCCTTCTCTAGCTCCATTTTCATTTTCTTACTGCCCTATCTCAAGACCGTGATCCCAAATCCTTCCCAAACCCATTCTTTGCTGAAAATGACCCCACTCCATCACTCCATTGCAGTTTGTAACTCTCCCTCTTGCAAATCTCGTCCGTGGAGCTCCTACAACCCCCAAAATGAGCTGAAATCGTGAGGAGCTCCATTCTCCTTTTTCATTCTCTTTTCTTTCTAAAAATTCATCCTAGGGGAGCTTGAAGCATCCCTTTACAATGCCTAGATCTCCCTTTTTCAGTTTGGGCAGCCATTTCTCTACATTTCCCCCATTTTTCATGACTTTTGTTGAAGCTATTTTGGGTCTTTTATCTCTCTCCACCATCCTCTCTTTGATGGGAAAGAGAAAGATCGCAGCGGATGAGGCTGGGCCTAGTCGCCCTGCTCAATCAAGAAGACCGAGGGGTGGCGCCACTAGCTCAAGCACCGCCGCAAGTCCAAGCACAGCCCGAGAGTTTCATACAAAGCGGGTTTGGATCCCCATGCTCAAATTGGGTGAGTGATATTAGCAGAGATGCCTCACGCTGAATATACTGACCGTAAGGTGTTATTTGAGGCGGACGTGGAAGGGCGACTCTTCGGTGAATTCCTGTTGTTCGAGCGCATTGAAGCTGTGCATTGGGGTCTGCTATTTGAAGCTCATGCTCGTGCTAATGTGAACACCGTTCGTGCCTTCTACGCTCGTATCCAGAGTCTTACATTGGAGCCATTGCAGTTCAAGATTCCTTTTGATAGAGACCGGATGGCTACGATCGATGTTCGGTTGATAGCGCGACTTCTGAACGTGCCCCTTGGTGACGTTCATCCCACTGCGAAGAATTTGAGGAGTAGGTGTGAGCGAGATCGTCGTACCAGATTCCTATACGGTAAACTGGTTCCATGACAGCCTAATAATAGCCTCAAGGCATCTCATATGTCTGATGATTTGTGCCTGTTGCACCACATTTGCACGTTCAACGTGTATCCCAGGTCTACAAATCGCATTGAGTCTACGCGCCTTATGGTTAATTTCTTGTATCAGGTGGCCCAGGGAGAGAATGTGTATGGCCACTTTCATCTTATGATAGATAATCCTCATAGCGAAATCAAGAAGAACGTCTGAGTCGCTTCCTTTTAGCCGACTGATATGTAAGATCGCGCTTGAGTTTGCTTACAGACTTGGGCCGGAGTTGCCAGTTCTGATTCACTGCATTGATGAGTCTACCATGGTCAAGATGAAGATCGGGTCTCAGTACCGTGAGACTCAGCTTGAGGAGAATAGCGAGGATGATTTTGATGATGAAGAGGATCTAGGTGAGGAAGAACCTGGAGCAGAAGTTAAGGAAGAAGTCCAGGAAGAGGTAGAAGAGGAGGCTCAGGATACAGATGAGAGCCCTCCTCCTTCTGTTCAGGCTACTGGTGATGATCGCATTGCCCGAATTGAGGAGAGCCAGGTCACCTTGCGAAGGAAAGTTCAAGAACTACGGGCTGAGGTCGAGGATACCAAGGCCGTTATGAAGAAGAAATTCGGCAAGGTGACTCGCACCTTGAAGGCGATCCTATGTTGCTTGCAGGATAAGGGTTCTCCTCCTCCGTCACCCGACTCAGACTAGCGATGATTTTAGATGTTGTTGTTAGTAGTTAGTCGTTTCCTACTTGATGTTGTGTAAGCCTATTAGGGCTAGTAGTTTACTTATGTTGCAGTTGTAACTTTAACTGTCTTAGTTCCCATGTACTTCTTGTCATGATGCTTGTAAGGAGATATCCCTTGTATTGTGATAATTTTGATTAAATGAAATACATGGAATGCCTTTGACTCTTTATGTGAATGATTGCGGTGTGTTTGTGCTATTGAGACTGACAAGGTTGTTCCCTATTTTGAATATAGGGAATGTCACTGAAGACTACACGGAGCACAGCTCGGCTTACCTTGGGTGAGCCTATGGATCAGGCTCCTTCGTAGTCTGATGCTCATGCAGACCCTACTGTGGGCCCGATTCCTGAGATAGTACGTGTGTCTCAGCCTACTACTGGTCCCACAGTTGGACCACTGCCTTTCACACCACCCATCAGAGAGCAGTACCGCGCGTCATCTTCGACGCAGTACATGCCACAGCCTGCTCCACCTCTAGATAGATTTGAGCAGATGATGGCTATGATGCAGCAGTAGCAGCAGCTCCTGACTACGATTGTGGGGGCTCTAGCCTAGGGTGGGAGTGTGCCTCCACCTGCACCACCTGAGTATCCAGCTGAGGATGCCTATACATATGCTCAGGATGAGGGCATGGCTCATCCTGCACCACCTTCTTACCCTGCGGGGAATGCCGCTGACACACGGAGCTTATTAGAGCGATTCCAGCGCTTACAACCTCCCACTTTTACGGCTTCTCATAGACCCGAGGAGGCCGAGTATTGGCTCGATCGTGTGTCGAAGATACTGCGGATGTTGCATTGTTCAGAGGCTGAGCAAGTCGAGTTGGCTACGTTCTTGTTCGAGCGGGAGGCCAGCTTATGCTAGGACAGTGTATTGCAGACCGTTGCCGACGATTACATATGGACCTGGGCAGCGTTCGAGTTTCTCTTCCATGAGAAATACTATCCCCAGATGTACAGGCATGATCTGGAGAATGAGTTTCTACGCCTCAGACAGGGAGGCATGACAGTCACTGAGTATGAGCATAGGTTCAATGAGTTGGGCAGATACGTCCCGACTATATTGTCAGATGAGAAGATGCGTATACGACGCTTTTCAGAGGGTCTGCGACTGGATATTCAGTCGAAGATGTGTTGCGTGAGCATTCCCTCCTATGCAGAGCTGATTCATATGTCCATGCGGGCAGAGCAGGATGTGGATCGACTTACGCGATCTCGTGGCCCTATTGCTCCTAGGCCACGACCAGAGTTGCAGGACAGGCCCTTTGCGGGCAAGAGGCCTCGTGCCGACCCTCCTTCTAGGGCTACAGTGCCAGTACCCCCGATGTGGCACCCCAATTTATTATGTACATATTGTGGCAGGACAGGCCACTTGGCGCAGAGTTGTTTTGCTCGGATGCGGGACAGTGGGTTCTCGCCGCCGTAGAAGATCAACCGTACACGCTCACAGGCTATATCAGCACCGCCTTTATGGTTGGCTCTTGTGCACCCTTCCTTCAGACCTCCGGTGTCTCAGTTCAGGCTGCCTCTACGGCCCACGGCACAGCGGCCGAACCGGCCACAGCAGGCACTGCTGCATGCCTTGACAGCTAGGTAGCTGCGACAGAGACTTCTCAGCATTCGACCTTTGAGGTCACTGCCCACATTGGAGGTATTCCTATTCTTGTGATGGTGGACACAGGGTCCACGATTTCATTGATATCATGTGCTATAGTCAGGCGCATTGGGCTACCGACTATTAGGATGGATGGGGTGTGAGTTTATATAGCTCACGGGTCCTTTACAGATGCCACCCTGATGTGTGAGGGCTGTTTGGTGGATCTGGGGGGCAAGACGATGGCTCTTGATCTTGTCGTCAACCCCTCTCTTGTTTATCTCGACGTCATTCTTGACATGGACTGGTTCACTACAGCGAGGGCCGAGATTGACTGTGAGACTCGTATAGTGACTGCCTACGAGCCAGAGGGTGCATCCTTCACGTTCTCAGTGCGGATAAATCTCTCCTTCCGTATACTTAGTTACGTTACTTTACTACGGGACGCTAGTGCCCAGATGCTTGAGCATACGCCAGTCGTTTGCGAGTTTGGGGATCTGTTTAGGAAGATCCCTGGTTTGCCGCCTCGACGAGAGATTGATTTCACTATCGATTTGGTGCCTGGTTCCACGCCCGTCTCACTGCCGACGTATCGCATGGCGCCGTGTGAGATGGAAGAGTTGAGGACGCAGATTGATGGTCTGTTGGAGCTTGGCCTTATTCGGCCTAGTGTGTCTCCTTGGGGAGCACCAGTCCTGTTTGTAAGGAAGAAGGATGGTTCGATGCGATTGTGTATTGATTATCGCAGACTGAACCAGATCACGGTGAAGAACAATTACCCTTTACCCAGGATCGATGACTTGTTTGATCATTTGAGAGGAGCGCAGTACTTCTCGAAGATTAATCTTCAGTCAGGATATCATCAGTTGCGCGTCAGGGATGAGGATGTGCAGAAGACAGCATTCAGGACCAGCTTTGGCCACTACGAGTTCCTTGTGATGTCGTTCAGTCTCACGAACACACCAGCCGTATTCATGGATCTGATGAATCGGGTATTTTGGCCTTTCCTCTATCGATTCGTCGTTGTGTTCATTAACAACATTTTGGTATACTCCAGGAGTCAAGAGGAGCATGAGGAGCACTTGCGTTTGGTCCTGGATACTCTCAGACAGCATCAGTTGTTCGCACAGTACAAGAAGTGCGACTTCTGGAAGCAGGAAGTGAAGTTCCTGGGACACGTGGTGTCCAAGGATGGCTGACAGTTGACCTGTCTAAGGTATCTGCAGTTCAGGACTGGGAGCAGCCTGGTTCTGTCACTGAGGTGAGGAGTTTCTTGGGTCTCGCTGGTTATTATAGACGCTTCATTCGGGATTTTTCGAAGATCGTGAGACCTTTATCTCAGTTAACACGGAAGGACGTGAAGTTCGCCTGGAATGACAAGGTGGAGTCAGCTTTTCAGGAGCTGAAGGACAGACTTACGTCCGCCCCTGTGCTAGTATTGCCAGAGCAAGGGGTTAGATACACTATATACACTGACGCGTCTAGCGTTGGTTTGGGTTGCGTCCTTATGCAGAAGGACAGGGTAATTTTGTATGCCTCGAGACAATTAAGGAAGCACGAGGAGAATTACCCTACACATGACCTGGAGTTGGCAGCCGTCATATTCGCACTGAGACTCTGGAGACATTATCTCTATGGAGAGGAGTTCGAGCTCTTTTGTGACCACAGGAGCCTCAAGTATATATTCACGCAGCGAGACTTGAATATGAGGCAGCGGCGATGGATGGAGACTTTGAAGGACTTCAAGTTCGAAGTCTCTTACCATCCTGGGAAGGCGAACCTTGTGACTGACACGTTGAGCCGCAAGAAGGCGATAGAGTTTGCGGCTCCGCTGATGGTTGCTGAGTGGGATATGGTTGAGTTTTTCGAGACTTTGAGCAGAAACTCAGTATAGAGGAGCCGTATGAGTTCATCGCACATGTGCAGGTGCGATCTCAGATCGATGACCGGGTCATCGAGGCGCAGAGGGATGATGCGCATCTGACTGAGCTTAGAGAGCAGGCCAGTGATGATGCAGACGCAGAGTGGCGAGTTGGCATGGATGGGGGCTTACGTTATCGTGGCCGCCTATGCGTCCCAGATATCCCTGACTTGAGACGAGAGATTCCTGAGGCTGCGCATTGTACCAGACTCGCGATGCATCCAGGAAGTATGAAGATGTATCACGACATGAAGAGGACCTATTGGTGGGAAGGTATGAAGACCCACATAGCAGAGTTCGTGTCCCGTTGTCTCACTTGTCAGCAGGTGAAGGCAGAGCATCGCCGACCACCTGGACTCTTGCAGCCTATGCCGATCGCAGAGTGGAAGTGGGACTTCATTTCCATGGATTTCATTTCAGGCCTGCTGAAGATGAGGAAGGGACATGATTCCATATGGGTGATCATCGACCGTCTGACGAAGTCGGCGCACTTCCTACCGATCAGAGTCACGAACTCTGCAGACGAGCTGGCTAGACTATACGTCAGAGAGATCATACGTCTGCATGGAGTTCCGTTGGAGATCGTGTCGGACAGAGACACGCGATTCACTTCTATTTTCTGGACTCGCATTCAGGAGGCTATGGGTATGAAGTTGAAGTTTAGTACTGCCTTCCACCCACAGACAAAAGGACAGACAGAGTGGGTGAACCAGATCTTAGAGGACAGGTTACGAGCTTGCGCATTGGACTTCAAGGACAGTTGGGATGACTGTCTTGCATATGCGGAGTTCGTGTACAACAACAGTTTTCATGCGAGTATCGGTATGGCACCTTACGAGGCGTTGTATGGGCGACCTTGTCGCGCACCGCATTGCTGGGCAGAGGTCGGTGAGCGTAGCTTGATTGGCCGAGAGTTAGTGCAGGCGACGTCAGAGAAGATTGATATTATTAGACGTCGGCTTCTCACAGCGCAGAGCAGACAAAAGAGTTATGCCGATACGAGACGGCGGCCGCTAGAGTTCATAGTTGGGGATCATGTATTTTTACGAGTTTTCCCTATGAAGGGAGTCCTTCGGTTCGGGAAGAAGGGGAAGCTGGCACCGCGATTCATTGTTCCATTCCAGATCCTCGATCGTGTGGGAGCAGTGGCTTACCGTTTGGCTTTACCCACGCCTCTCACGAGCGTTCACAACATATTTTATGTTTCTATGCTGAAGAAATACGTTTCTGATCCTTCCCATATCATCAAATGGGAGCAGGTGCAGTTAGGAGAGGATGTTACATATATCCTGCGACCGACGCGTATCCTAGACAAGAAGGAGCAGGTACTGCATAGCAAGGTGATTCCCCTTGTGAAGGTATTGTGGACGCATCACTCTGAGAAAGATGCTACCTGGCAGACAGAAGCCGAGATCAGAAAGAACTACCCATAGCTTCTCGAGGAGTACGAAAAGGTACAAATTTCGAGGATAAAATTTTTTGTTAAGGGGGGTAGATTGTAACGCCCTGGAAAAATCCGTACTTGGACTCAAGTACCAACTCGACCAGAAATCGCATAGGATTAATTCCTTTAGAAAATAAGTGTAAGTTAGCTAGCGCAACGCTAGAGTAGCTGGGAAATAGTCCCTGATCACTTTAAATACGTTCTACAAGACCCAAAGCGAGTAGAACCAATGACGCTATAATACTCTAAAACCTCGGATCAAATTCTAAACCGGTTTGTTCTCTGGACCTCTTTGAAACTTTGTATTGGATCTAGACCACGCGTCGAAAGTCCGATACGTACAATCTTAGACCGTTAGAACCGCCTAGCTGGACTTGACAATCATTTCGAAAATCAAGTCTAACTGACATTCATAGGCTATTTCATTTAGCCTGGAGTGAAGAGAGTGAGAATAGGGTTAGATTTGGAATTTGAAATTCAAATCTGGCACACGACTTGACGCGTTATTATTAAACGTTCTGACCGTCAGAATTCATCCAAATTACACCCTCGGATTAGGAAAAATTTCTATTTCATATCATGAGACTTGCAGACCTGATCTACGTGCGGTGACCGCTGAACTGAAACTGGACCGCCACGTGAGATCTACAAACACTGCTGGTCTGAAAATGGGATGTGAGCGACATCCGACATGTATGAACTTAAGTCCGATCGCGTTCGGCCAGGGGACCACCAGAAATGCCTTTTTGGATCGGAACAGTCCCGATTTGGATATAACTTAAGTATACATTGGCCTGAAGCCTGTTTTGGGCATGTTTGGGCTTATAAAAGGGCTTGAAACCCTCCTCTCACCCATCCAAATTTTTTAGAAATCCTAACAAGAGTGAGAGAGAAAGTGAGAGTTTGTGAGAGAGAGTGGGAGAGAATTCCCTGCTGCTTGTGCTACCTGTTGCACGTGCCTAAGCAACATAATTCAATCACTTTGCCGGTGATTTCTCCACATTTCTAGGTAAGAAAACATCCCTAATTGTTGCTGATTTGAGGTTCCCTTGGTTCCATAGCGAAGTAGCTGATAGATCTTGTGTATTAGGTTCTCTATTCGCCGTAGATGAAGCGTATACGCTCCGTTCGAATTAACACACCTATAGGAGAAAAGGTGCGGAGATAGTGAAATTACCATTAAAATAAATCATAACATGGTGTCTAATCAACCTCCCTGTAATCTGATTTTCAGGCTGGCCATAGCATAGGAGATAGTGAAATTACCATTAAAACTCACATTGTTTCTTCTATTCCCCAAAAATTCATTACATATTGGTCTCATTTGGTCTGTCTTGAGGCCTGGAATCCAGTGGCTGGATTAGATTCTTCCGATGTGGGCCCCTTGTATGAAAAACCATAAAAAAATATAATTTTTTTTTAAAATAAAATAAAATCACTTCCAATCCTTCTTTCTGCCAAAACCGACGCCTACCCACCCATTGGTGGCTGTTCATAGCTCTCTCTCTTTCTGATTTCGTCGTTTGAAGCTCCCACAACCTCCAATCGAGGCTGAAATAGTGTGGAGCACCATTCCCCTTTATAGTTCTCTTTTCCCTTTAAAAATCCAGCCTTTGGGAGCCTAATCTACCCCTCTATAGGGCCTAGATTTGTTTCAGCCCATCAGGGCAACCATTTCTCCCCATTTCCATCATTTTTCCCATGGTTTTTGTGAGGTTATTTTAGGTTTTTTCTCTCTTTCCACCGTCCTCTCTCTCATGTCCCTTTTATTTGATTCTCAAACTCGTGGAAACTTGCTTACCCAGCCCATTTCTCCACGTTCTTCGCTTGTTTGATTACCGTTTGAAGGATTTCTGTGTTTTGTTGTTGTTGGGTCTAGTGATGTCATAGGTAGAAATGTGTTTGTGTTTAGTGTTTTGGGCTTAATATAGCCGAATGCGTTCCTGTCATAATTCATGTGGAGCTTTATTCCATATATTGTGATATATTTTGTTAAATGAAGTGCATGCCATTTCGTTCGTTGTAAGGTATTGTCCCTAGATTGGGTGCATCCTATGGTTTCCACTGCCATGTTGTAAATCCCAGGATTAAGCTTACAAATTAATTTTTATCCCACCCCACCCTCCTACCAAGCATGCCACTCCCAATCCCGACGTAATGCGGTCCCAATTAACACAATTTGAGACCACTGGCCATATAGGCCCTTGGAGTTTTGGACCTAGAGTTAGTACGCCTAGATTTGAAAGATCTGACGAGATAGGAAAATCCAATTCCATTTAGAAAATCTTGACCCTAAGCGATAGAACAATTCCTTGTATTAGAAATGGTATGAAACCATCTAGTGTATAGGCTTAGGTTTTGGATTATAGCAAGTGAGATACAGACTAGACTACCTGTTGAATTAAGTAGTGTAAGGCCTTAGATTTGGTTGGGGTAGAACCTCATTCCTTTGATAGATCCCCTTAAGACTTATAAACTTCTGTTATAACCCTTAGGAAAGTTGTTTTAACTTAGACCCATTCACTCTCGGGAAAAACTTATCAAATCCCTCAAGTTGAACTTAGAATAAACCAACACACCCCTTAGAATTGCCTTCCCCAAGGGCTTATTGCATTCGGGAACGCGGAGTAAAGGAACTGCATGTAAGCGATGTATTCGCGGTTTGAATCGACTTCTTAATCCTGGTAGTTACCAATGAATCCAATGCTCTAATCAAGCAGAAGATCGGCATCGACTCGGATTAAGAATTGATATAAATTTTCTGTCCTAGCTAGACAGAAAGTCTATGTATCCGGCTCAGACCTACTACACAACTTTTCTTCCATGTTGGCTCGACCACCTACAACCAAAAGTGATTGCTTTACCTTTGGAAAATGTTGAGGACATCTAGCCAATAGAGAGTAGGCTTATTTCTATAACCATAGGTACCAATGCCATAGAACGCATCACTAACAAAGGAAGATCAATGTAGTGAGAGGTTGTTTCCCATTTTATGTCAAGGATAGGTCCTAAGTTGCACCTCGTTCCGATATACGGATCGATACATAGATTCTTGAACCTTAAGTAGAACTAAGTTTTAAGGGGGGTAGAACATTTTGAGTCCAATCTACTTAGGTCAGCCAATTTAACTGTTAGACCAGAGTGACGCAGCGGAAGCGTGGTTAGCCCCTTCCCCACTGACCCAGGATCAAAACATTTGATTTAGGTTATACGTAAGGGTAGGTCATTAAATAGAATTTGAACCTTCCTTAGAATGTTAATACGAAAGTCTCTTTAAGGACTCATTACCCTTAACCAATTTCGGGGACAAAATTTTATTTTAAGGGGGGTAGATTGTAACACTCCGAATTTTTGCCAACCTGGGATTAGACGTCCTTAGGCAATGCGTCAACCAAAACACCTGGGTAACCACTCAGAACCCAATTCCAAAGCCAAAGAAATCACTTAGGATTAATTCCTTTAGAAATTAAGAGTAAGTTAGCTAGCGCTACGCTAGAGTAGCTGTGAAATTGTCCCTGATCGCTTTAAATATGTTCTACAAGTCCCAAAACTTGTAGAAACAAGGAAGCTACAATACCCTAAAATCCAGGATCAAACTCTAAACCGGTTTGTTCTCGAAAACCCTTTGAAACTTTGTATTGGATCTAGACCGCGCGTCGAAAGTCCGATATCTACCATCTTAGACCGTTATGACCGCTTGGCTAGACTTGACAATCGTTTCGAAAATCAAGGCCAATCGACATTCAGAGGCTATTTCATTGAGCCTGGAGTGAAGAGAGTGAAAAAAGGGTTAGATTTGGAAATTTAAATCTAAATCTCGCTTGTGACTTGGCGTGTTGTTATTAAGCGTTCTGACCGTCAGAATTCAGCCAAATTATACCCTCGGATCAGGAAAAATTTCTCTTTCATATAATGAGACTTGTAGACCTGATCTAGGTGCGATGACCGCTGAACTGAAACTGGACCGCCACGTGCGATCTGGGAACTCTACCGGACTGAAAACTGGGTGTGAGCAACATCCAGTGACCATGAGCTTAAGTCCGACCGCGTTCGACCAGGGGACCTCCCGAAGTGCTTCTTTGGACCAGAACAGCCCCGATTTGGTTATACCTCAAGTAGACATTGTTCCGAAGCGTAATTTGGAAAGGTTTTAGTCTATAAAAGGGCTTTAAACCCTCACATATCTCACCCATCCGAATTTTCTAGAAACCCTAGATAGTGAGGGAGAAAGTGAGAGTTTGTGAGAGAAAGTGGGGGCGATCTTCCTGCCACGTGCACTACCTGTTGCACGTGCTTAAGCAACGCATCTCAATCACTTTCCAGGTGATTCCGCCACATTTCTAGGTAAGAAAAGACCCTAACTACTTGCTGATTTAAGGTTCCATCGATTCCTTAGCGACGTAGCTTACAAATCTTGTGTATTAGGTTGTCTGTTCGTCGTAGACAAAGCGTATACGCTCCGTTCGAAACGATACACCTTTAGGGAAAAAGGTGCGAATTTTTGACGCTTTCATTGACTGATTTCAAAGCTTTCAATGTCGTTTAATAGTAGATTATCGACGGCAATGCCGTTTGACATGTACAACATGCTGTCCGTTTCCTGTTTCGTAAACGTAGGAAAAATATGAGATTTAGGGCATTTTAGTCATTTATAGGAAATACTGTATACATCCATATTTTGCTGAAATGGTTGACGTGGCTTTTTGTTGCATTAGGATATTAGGAATGCGTGTATAATTGGATTGGCGAAGAGATTCGCCCAAATGCGCACTTTGAGTCGACATAAACTATGTAGACTTAAGTGTGTAGACTAAGTATTTGTATAAATATTTGTATTAGTATGTATTGAATTAAATGGTGTTGTGAATTATTTTAAGATTGAATTCTCATATAATATGCTGATGTAAATGATTTCCTTCATGTTGGCGATATGCATGATTTCATTATCTGTATGAAATGCATGTGATAGATGATTCACTTAAGTTGTATGTTATAACATGTTTCAACATGCTTATATTGTTGTATTTCAATTCCATTACTCTTATATGATTGATGCTGTGGATTCAAAAATGTTTGGGGCTATACTTAATCCAGGCAGTCGGTAACAGAGAAAATTCGTGGCTGGCTTGTATTTTTCATGAAGGACGCGTCGATGAACGCGAGTCGTGTTTGGAGTCGGCGGCAGTGGTTAGGCCACGCGGAGTGTTTCACGCGCTTCATGTCGTTCGACTTGCGATGCGCTCGTGCTAGTCTAGCCCGTCAAGTAACCCGACTGGCTGTTGATTGTTCACCCTGTATGAATCATAACTGCTTAAACCTAGGGTACTGAACTTACCGTTAGAAACCCTGTTAACCATAGTACCTTGATCCACGAAGACTCATGAGCCGGGCATGGTGGTATGGGACACCGTGGTCCAGCTGTCGGCCTACGCTAGGGCCACAAACCTCCTCGTAGTGACCAGTGAGCACCTATGACTCGTGAGCAGATTATGGTGGTATGGGACACTATATTCTTACTGTCGGCCTACACTGATTAGGTGACGAGCCCTTTGTAGTGACCGCGAGCATATTCTGAGTCTACGGGAGGCGACGACCCTTCCGTAGCAATGAGAGTACAGTAGGCCTGTATTGATAAGGTGATGGGGGAGCGGTGCAACGAGTGCAAGAAACAGCCCTGGCAGCCCTTGCATCGACCTACAAAATATACATTGTATGAGATTACTAGGAGTGACGACCCTAGACAAGATCTGTGTTGGGATTGATATAAGTAAGGTACCTTAGTTTCCCAATACTGCTGTATGAATGGACTAATAATAATTCGGTAATCATATTACCATCACATTGCATGTGCCTGGAAGATGTGGAGCACTGTGGGAAGAAAGCATGCCGCCGGAGTAAGATGGTGCCATATGAGGGAGATCATCGGTGAGGGCATCCATCTTGTCATGTCATATTGCATTAACAACAGTATTTAGAAATGTTTGATTAATTGCTTTACTATTATCGCATGATTGATTTGAGAACATGCTAATCTCTGCTCTATTATTCCACTGAGTTGATCAGTCACTCCCACGATACGGGACGGTGTCGCGCACACCAACCAGTCCCTGTTTTAGTTGCAGATGATGGCGCTGCTTGTGAAGCGGAGCTGGACTTGATGATGATGAGGAGGATCCCTCCTTTATGCGTGTTCTGATCAACGGGATTACAGGGAGGTTGATTAGACACCATGACTCTTGTCATTTTTATATTGTTGGAGTACTCATGTATATTCTTTTCTTTCCATTTTTGGAGTATACATGTATTTAATTAACCTAGTAACATGTTCACACTCTGGAGACTTACAATGAATTATATATTTTATGTATTTATCATAGTCTTCCGCTTGCTAATTTAACTGTCTCTCGAGTTTGATATGTTGTTTTGGCTTAGTCTCAATCTTGTTTAATGCCATTCTGCAGACACATGCATTTATCATTATGTATGTTGCATAAGTGACGTTTTGGAACTCGGCAGTTGGGTTTCTACCCGACCCCCGATTTTTGGGGTGTTACAAGAGTATAGCCCCAAACACATGTAATGTGAATATGTAATCATATGCGATCAAAAAAATTGAAATGACAACTAATTCAAGCATGTTACCAACATGTTATAAAGTACGACATTCGCAGTTAAGCATACACAAGCATTTCATACATCAGGAATCAATTCAACAACGTACGTGGAGGACGTCATACTCATCATCAATGTAGTTGAGAATCCTATCTCAACACTAGCCTACAACACTACTCACTAAGAGCTTACTCATGCAAGCATTTATACAAACACTTAGACCACACAACTCCAACGTACATGACGTATGTTGATTCCAACATATAATATGACAGATCCTTATATCAAGGAGTTATCTAATACACAACAATGATGTTCTTACATTCAAAACATATGGCAGGCATAAATCATATTGATTTAGGCATTTCAACAAACACTTAGTCTACACACATTAGTCTACATAGCATATGTCGACCAATATGTGCATTAGGGCAAATCTCTTCGCACGTATAACTAGTATAGGTACACGGTAAATACTCATGGCAATCATACCAGTAAAATACGTACGTATTCCGTATTTCCTACAAATACCCAAAATACCCTAAATCTCATATTCTTCCTACGTATTCGAAATGAAAAATGGACAGCATGTTCTACATGTCAAACAGCATCCTTGTCAACAATCTACCATTAAACGGCATTGAAAGTTTTGAAAAATGGTAACCTAAGCGTCTAAAATCCGCACCTTTCCCCGTAGAAGCGTATCGATTCGAATAGAAAGTCTACGCTTCGTCAACGTCGATATGACGATCTACTTCACAAGATAGGTTAGCTACTTCGCTACTGGTATTGTTAGAATCCCCAAAACAGTTTGAGGTTAGGGTTTTCTTACCTAGAACGGAGTTGGAATCGCCAGAATAGCGATGCAGGTGGAAGGATTTGGCACGTGGAGTAGCAGGGAAGAATAGCAGGAAGCTTCTCCCACTTCTTCCACACTTTCTCTTTCTTTTCTCTCTTCTCTCCCAGGGTTTTCTCAAATTCGTATGGGGTTTATGAGAGAGGACTTAAGGCCTTTTTATAAGCCCAAAAATGACTGGAATAGACTTGGGGCCAAGGTATACTTATGTTATAACCAAATCGGGTCTGTTCCATCTCAACGGAGCATTTCTGCAGGTGCTGTTACTAAATGCGGTCGGACTTAAGCTTTCTAATATTGAATCTAGGTCGAGTTAAGTTTTCAGTCCGGTCGGGTTTCCAGATCGACCGTGGCAGACCAGTTTCAGTTTAACGGCTACTGGTACTCGATCAGAGCTATAGGTACTATGACATGTAAGGGCCACCTATCTTGATCTGAGCGTAAAATTTGATCGAATTCTGACGGTCAGAACGCTTAGAAAATGTCGCGCAAGCGACACGTGCCAGATTTCATAATTTATATTTAATTTTTAACATTTCTCACACTCTTCACTCTGGACTCAAGGAAATCGTCGTGGGACATCATTTGGTCTTGATTTTTGAGGTGATTGTCAAGTCCAACTAGATGGTCAAGATTGTCTAAGTTTAGGATAATCGGACTTCCGACGTGCGGTCTAGATCCGATATAAAGTTTTTGAATGCTCCCATGAGCAACCAGGTTTAGAGTTTGATCCTAGGTTTTAGGATATTGTAGCGTCACCTATTCTATACGTTTTGACTCTAGTAGATCGTATTGAAAGTGATTGGTGAGAATTTTATAGGTCATCTAGTGCAGCGCTAGCTAATTCATGTTAAATTTCTAAAGAATTAGGTTCTAAACGATTTACTTGGCTTTGGAATTGGGTTTTGAGAGGTTACCAAGGTGTTATGGTTGACCCATTGCCTACGGACGTCTAACCCCAGGTTGGCAAAAATCTGGGGTATTATAATCTACCCCCCTTAAAATAAAATTTCATCCCCGAAATTGGCTAAGGGTAATGAGTCCCTAGAAAGACTTTCGTATTGACATTCTAAGGAAGGTTCAATTCCTATTTAATGACCTAACCTTACATATAACCTAAATCAACTTCTTCGATCCTGGGCTAGTGGGGACGAGGCCAACCACGCTTCCGCTGCTCTACTCTGATCCAACGGTCATATTAGCTAATCCTAACTAGATTGGGCTCAATATGTTCTACCCCCCTTAAAACTTAATCCTACTTAAGGCTCAAGAATCTATGTCTCGATCCATATATCGGAACGAGATATAACTTAGGGCCTATCCTTGACATGAAATGGAAAACAACCTCTCGCTACATTAGTCTTCCTTTGTTAATGATGCATTCTATGGCATTGGTACCTATAGTTATAGGAAAGAGCTGAAATGATGGGTGTTGTGGTTGATTTCAAGGACGGATGTGACTACTAGCCATAAGTCCTCGCCATTTTCCAAAGATAAAGCGATAACTTTTGGTTGTGGGTGGTCGGGCTAACACGAAAGAAAAGTTGTGTAGTGGGTCTGAGCCGGATACATAGACTTTCTGCCTAGGACAGAAAATTTTTCATATCAGTTCTTAATCCAAGTCGATGTCGATCTTCTGATTGATCAGAGCATTAGATTTATTGGTAACCACCAGGATTGAGAAGTCAATTCAAACCGTGAATACTTCGCTTATATGTACAGTGTCGGTGGTCAAGAATGTCTTACCTCGACCTTACAAATACTATCGCCCCTTGGCTCGCCACGATTCCCGTTTAGTGAGGGGTGAGTGGATACCAACATTGAAGTCTCTTCCGTATAGTAGATTGAAAAGGAATTGACTCCCAATGGTGTTCCGAGGAAGGAGTGGGTCCGCAACCCACTCAATCCTGAAGAGCACCACCTGAATAAGGGTTGTTCCCGATTTGTTCCAATGCTTCCTCCCTCCAGAAGGGGAACGGGAGAAACGGGAGCTTCACCCAGGGACACAGATTCCATTTTCCCTCCTCGGGTCGAAATCAGGTTCCCATTTCTTCCATGCAAGGCCACTGGACCCAAGGGTGAAAGGCTCTGGATGTGCAAGCACCGTGTCTAGGTCTTCCTTCAGGGCGAATCTGGTGATGAAGAAACCCCTGCCACACATCTTGACTGAAACCTTTCCTTTGCAGAGACACACAGGCAAGGGAAAAAGTCCCAGTCTTCTCGCTTAATGGATAGAGACAACTCCACAAGCCAGTCCCTCATCCCGTGGTATTGAATTGATTGTTCGAGTGGATCGTAGGACTGTGTCTTGCTAAGCAAGTCGACGCTAGGAAGGCAACACCCCCACCCCCTTATTTGTGACTATAAACCTAGAACCACGCTTTGTTCTTTTTTCATTTTTTCATCGAGATTGGGTTGGTATTCAGTGTACCATACTGTATCGAAAAGAATGCGCATTGCATTCTATTCTCCCATCAGACATTTGTGGGAAAAACCCAGAAGTCATCATTTCAACGACAAACTCTATTCCGCCTTCACCACACGTTCCTAAGCGCTTGGTGAGTCGGGTTATCCATGTACTGGCCAGGATCGCGGACCTTTCGTACACGGATTTTAGGGCATTTAGCTAGCCTATATCTCTGCTCCAGCTTCCGGACTCTTTTTCCTATTTCTCTCTCGATATCCTTTTAGGGAAATAACTAAAGGACGGATGAGTAGGCACACCTTGCTTATTTTTATTTTATAGTGCACTGCTGCATAGGGTTTGTTATCCCTCAGCTCGTTATAGTCCATTAGTGGAAAACTCCCTGCCCTCAGGCTCGTTCCAGTATCGCAGCAGGCTAGAGTTTCTATTGAGATTCTTTCGGTGAGCAGTTCACGTAGTTCGCCTGTATCTGTCTTGGTTTTCCCTCAGTAAGTTAAGACTTTTGGTTAAACGAGGGAAACTCTCAGTTTCATCGATTACCAAGATAGTTCAAGACGCAGTGAAAGAGATTAATGACTAGTCTGAAAGCCAAGCCCGGAAAGGAAGACTGACAGCTTTAATGTCCGAAAGCAGCTCCAGCTGAAAAGCCTCCGATTGCTGCACCCTTTATAGTCGCGAGAGAGTGTACCGTATGTTTATAGTCGCGACTGTTGTCATGGAAAAAGAGTTTGTTTTCTGTCAAAGAAGCATGCTTAACACAACCCATAGCATAAAGGCATTCGAACCGCGTCTAAACTAAATTGACGGGTAAGGGCCCGTACTCTCTCTTCTGTAGATACGCTATTCCGCATTCCCGAATGCAATAAGCCCTTGGGGAAGGCAATTCTAAGGGGTGTGCTGGTTTATTCTAAGTTCAATCTGAGGGATTTATCAGTTTTCCCTAAGAGTGAATGGTTCTAAGTTAAAACAACTTTCCTAGAGGTTATAACAGAAGTCCATAACTATTAAGGGGATCTATCGAAGGAATGAGGTTCTACTCCAACCAAATCTAACCCACTATTCCTTAGCATATACAGGCTTTACACTACTTAATATAACTAGTGGACTAGTCTGTAACTCACTAACTGTAGTCCAAGGCCTAAGCTTATACGCTAAATAATTTCATACCATTTCTACTACAGGGAATTGTTCTATTGCTTAGAGTCAAGATTATCTAATTGAAATTGGATTTCCTATATCGTCAGATCTTTCAAATCTAGGAGTACTAAATCTAGGTCCAAAACTCCAAGGGCATATGTGGCCAGTGGTCTTAAGTTGTGTTAAATGGGACTACATTACTAATCCCATGTTGGGATTGGGAGTGGCATGCTTGGCAGGAGGGTGGGGTGAGATAAAAATTAATTTTATAAGCTTAATCCCAGGATTTACTTTTAATCGTATACATTCCAAACATGGCAGTGGAAACCATAGGATACACCCAATCTAGGGACAATACCTTACAACGAACAAAATGGCATGCACTTCATTTAATAAATTTGTCACAATACATGGAATAAAGTTCCACATGCATTATGACAAGAATGACTGCGGCTATGATAAGCCCAAACTACTAAAGACAAACACATTTTCTATATATGACATCACTAGACCCAATAGCAACAAAACACAGAAATCCTTAAAACAGTAATCAAACAATCTACAGGACAATGACATAGATGCCTAATTCTACCAAAGGATTTCTACCACGGTCCCGACTTACCTTCTTTAATACTGTCTAGCTTAATACTGTCTGTTGACCATTAGAGCTCTATCGGCCATGTATTCTGAATACTCCTCAAGTGAAGAAAGTGGAGAAATGGGATGGGTAAGTAGGTTTCCACGAGTTTGAGGCTCAAATGAGAGCTTAAGAGCTCAAATGAGCCATGGAAAGTGAAGGAAATGAAGAAAAGGGGCTGACCTATTGGGCTGCCACAAATCTAGGTCCTATAGAGGAGTGAAACAGGCCCCAAAAGGCTAGGGTTGCAAAGGGAAAAGAGTGAAATGGGTTGGGTTAGAAGCTCACACGATTTTGAGCCTCAAATGGGAGCTTGGGAGCTCCAATCTTAGAAAATGGAGAGTGTAGGTGCGTGAGGTTAGCTATAAATGATAGAGGGGCGTGGGTTATAGCAAAAAATGTTAGAATGGGTGATTGGAGGAATGGTTTGAGAGGGAAAATAAAAATTGTGAAGGAAAGGGAGAGCTTGGAGGATTGATTTTTGAATGAGATAGGGGATTCTGAATGAACGGGGGGTGGGACCCTGGACCAAAGGGTCCCACTAGGCCCAAAACTTGGTCGGCCCGCCCGACCCGCCTAACCTGCCTGGCCGAACCCATTGTATGGCGAGGCCTCACTGACCAAAGTGGTTTTCAGCGATGGCTGGCCAGTTGGGCTAGGTCCTCCTGCCCCGGGGTGCCCAAAAATATGTAGGGCCCACCTTAGATCATTGTGGATTAGCGTGGGTGGGTCCATGACTCTGTTTGAGGCGTTTTGGGTTAATTTGCAAAATGAAATGATTTTATGTGATGTATAGCATATGATTTTGGGGTAGGAGACACCAATCTATCCAACTAACCTATTTATTCCATGAGATTCCATAATTGGAATGGTCAAAAGTCCAATATACACATATATTTACTATTCATAATAAATTTTTATTTAAGTATGATTCTCTATCATTTACACATTAGGATTTATGTCTATTATTAAAGGACTTAGAAAAAGTTGAAGAATGAGGTGGTGAAAGGAGAGATTTTGGAGGAATTTAGATAAAAAGGGGTTTTAAGCCCTTGAGATTGAGTGTGAAGTGTTGTGGTCGACCCACAACCTAAGGACATTCATTTCTAGGTTTGAAATTCTTCAAGGAATGACTCAAACTCATCGACTGACGGCCTAGAGTCGACTTAGGTCGCTTCACACGACCAATGATACGTTATGGCCTAAATTACCGTATAGTCTCACCTGTCGGAAAAACTTGGGATTATAAATGTGGTTTCTAGGTTCCATTGCCTCCTTAGGTCCAGAATGATGTGGGTCCCCCCCTGGGTCCCCCTAAAACTACCCTGATTGGGTCCTACCTCTATTTTAAGCCCATTCGGGCTAGTTTGGATCATTTCTGAAGTATAATCGCCTTTAGCGATTTCTGAAGGCTGGGATAGGATCAACAGGGGTCTATACCTGTCCACACATGAACTAGAAGTGGTCCGGGGTCATTTCATGTGACCATGGATGCACACGGACTCGATCAAAATGATTGTTTTGGATAAACTTCGCCAATTGGCGAAACTGAGATCCTATGAGTGTTTCTATGGCTTTCTCGCACCCACCTACATTAAATTGTCGTCAGCGTGCGGTGTGTGACCATAACCCAGGTCCAGTTTAATCCAAATCATGCTCTGATACCACCTGTAACATCCCAAAAATTGGGGGTCGGGTAGAAACCCAACTCCCGAGTTCCAAAACATCACTTATGCAACATAGATAATGATGAATGCATGTTGTCTGTAGAATGGCATTAAACAAGATTGGGACTAAGCCAAAACAACATATCATACTCTAGAGACAGTTAAATTAGCAAGCGGAAGACTATGATAAATATATAAAATATATAAATGATTGTAAGTCTCCAGAGTGTGAACATGTTACCAGGTTAACTAATTACATGTATACTCCAAAATAGAAAGAAAAGAATATACATGGGTGTGTAAAAAAAAGGCAAACCGCCAAGGGTATTGGCATCTAATCAGTAACCCTGTAAACCCGTCCATCAGAACCAGCATATAGGAGAAATCCTCCTCATCATCAAATAAATCCGGCTCCGCTTCACAAGCAGCGCCATCACCTGAAACTAAAATAGGGACTGGTTAGTGTGTGCAACACCGTCCCGTAACGTGGGAGTGAGTAGCTAACTCAGTGGAATCATAGAGAAAAGGTTAACATGTTATCAAATCAATCAAGTGATAATGATAAAGTAAGCAATTCAAACATTCCTAAATACTTT
This sequence comes from Magnolia kwangsiensis, assembly GCA_037074715.1. Classification (NCBI taxonomy): domain Eukaryota; kingdom Viridiplantae; phylum Streptophyta; class Magnoliopsida; order Magnoliales; family Magnoliaceae; genus Magnolia; species Magnolia kwangsiensis. Next base: position 82,410,624 of record CM073578.1, read on the forward strand.
GATTAATGCAAGAATGAAATGACATGACGGATGCCCTCACCGACATACTCCCTCATGCGACACCATCTTACATCTGCGGCATGCTTTCTTTCTTCAGTGCTCCACATCTTCCAGGCACATGCAGTGCGATATGAATATGATTACCAAGTTGTTATTAATCCTTTTCATACAGCAAGATTTGAAAACTAGGGTACCTCCCTTATATCAATACCCAAACAATGATCCTGTCTAGGGTCGTCACTCCTAGTAATCTCATACGATAATATATTTTCAGGTCGCTGCAAGGGCTGTCAGGGCTGTTGCACGCACTCGTTGCTCCATCCCCCCATCACCTTATCAATACAGGCCTAGTTTATATCCTTAAGACTGCATCAGGACTCATCGCCCCCATGCGGTGTCAGGATAAACTCAAGGTCACTACAAAGGGCTGTCAGGGCTGTTGCTCGCACTCGTTGCTCCACTCCCCCATCACCTTATCAATGTAAGCCGACAGCAAGAATATAGTGTCCCATACCACCATAATCTTCTCAGAGTAGGGTGCTCACTGGTCACTACGGGGAGGTTTGTGGCCCCAGCGTAGGCCAACAGCTTGACCACGGTGTCCCATACCACCATGCCCGGCTCATGAGTCTTAGGGGATCGAGGTACCAAGGTTAGAGGGGCTTTCCAATGGTAAGTTTAGTACCATAGGTTCAAGTAGATATGACGAATACAAGGTGAACATACAATGGTTAGTCGGGTACCTTGATGACTCCGACTAGCACGAGCGCACGTTGAATCGACCGACATGAAGTGCACAAGCACTTCGTGTGGCCTAACCACTGCCGACGAATCTAGTACGACTCGGGTTCGTCATACACATCCTTCATGGTGAATAGAATCCAACCACGAATTCTAAACTGTTACCGACTTCCTGGACTAGAGTATAGCCTCAAACACATGTAATGTGAATCATTAATCATATGCGATAAACAAAATTGAAATGACAACTAATTCAAGCATGTTAGCAACATGTTATAAGGTACGCCATACGCAGTTAAGCATACACAAGCATTTCATACATCAGGAATCAATTCAACAACGTACGTGGAGGACGTCATACTCATCATCAATGTAGTTGAGAATCCTATCTCAACACTAGCCTACAACACTACTCACTAAGAGCTTACTCACGCAAGCATTTATACAAACACTTAGACCACACAACTCCAACGTACATGACGTATGTTGATTCCAACATATAATATGACAGATCCTTATATCAAGGAATTGTCTAATACACAATAATGATGTTCTTACATTCAAAACATATGGCAGGCATAAATCATATTGATTTAGGCATTTCAACAAACACTTAGTCTACACACATTAGTCTACATAGCATATGTCGACCAATATGTGTATTAGGGCGAATCTCTTCGCCAAACAGATCATACACATATAACTAGTATAGGTACACGGTAAATACTCATGGAAATCATACCAGAAAAATATGTACGTATTCCGTATTTCCTACAAATACCCAAAATACCCTAAATCTCATATTCTTCGTACGTATTCGAAATGAAAAACGAACAACATGTTCTACATGTTAAACAACATCCTTATCAAGAATCTACCATTAAACGACATTAAAAGCTTTGAAAAATGGTAACCTAAGCGTCTAAAATCCGCACCTTTCGCCGTAGAAGCGTATCGATTCGAATAGAAAGTCTACGCTTCGTCAACGTCGATATGACGACCTACTTCACAAGATAGGTTAGCTACTTCGCTACTGGTATTACTAGAATCCCCAAAACAGGTTGAGGTTAGGGTTTTCTTACCTAGAAATGAGTTGGAATCGCCAGAATAGCGATGCAGGTGGAAGGATTTGGCCCGTGGAGTAGCAGGGAAGAATAGCAGGAAGCTTCTCCCACTTCTCCCACACTTTCTCTTTCTTTTCTCTATTCTCTCCTAAGGTTTTCTCAAATTCGTATGGGGTTTGTGAGAGAGGGCTTAAGGCCTTTTTATAAGCCCAAAAATGACGGGAATAGACTTGGGGCCAAGGTATACTTATGTTATAACCAAATTGGGTCTGTTCCGTCTCAACGAAGCATTTCTGGAGGTCTTGTTACTAAATACGGTTGGACTTAAGCTTTCTAATACTGAATCTAGGTCGAGTTAAGTTTTCAGTCCGGTCGGGTTTCTAGATCGACCGTGGCGGACCAGTTTTAGTTCAACGGCTACCGGTACTCGATCAGAGCTATAAGTACTATGACATGTAAGGGCCACCTATCCTGATCCGAGGGTAAAATTTGATCGAATTCTGACGGTCAGAACGCTTAGAAAATGTTGCGCAAGCGACACGTGCCAGATTTCATAATTTATATTTAATTTCTAACATTTCTCACACTCTTCACTCTGGACTCAAGGAAATCGTCGTGGGACATCATTTGGTCTTGATTTTCGAGTTGATTGTCAAGTCCAACTAGACGGTCAGGATTGTCTAAGTTCAGGATAATCAGACTTTCGACGTGTGGTCCAGATCCGATATAAAGTTTCCGAATGCTCCCATGAGCAACTGGGTTTAGAGTTTGATCCTAGGTTTTAGGGTATTGTAGCGTCACCTATTCTATACGTTTTGGCTCTAGTAGATCGTATTGAAAGTGATTGGTGAGAATTTCATAGGTCATCTAGTGCAGCGCTAGCTAATTCATTTTAAATTTCTAAAGAATTAGGTTCTAAACGATTTACTTGGCTTTGGAATTGGGTTCTGAGAGGTTACCAAGGTGTTATGGTTAACCCATTGCCTAAGGACGTCTAACCCCATGTTGGAAAAAATCCGGGGTGTTACAGCTAGTGGACCCCACCAACGACATATGTGTTTGTTCACACCACTGTCCACACCTGGACGATGGGACCACCCCATGTGTGGGGCTGATGTGTGTGCATGTGTGTGTATATGTATATATATGTATGTATGTATATATATTGTATATATTATATATATTATATATAGATTTTATTTTATATTATATAATATATACATGATGGTGGGCCTTCATGGGACCCACCATAATGCATGTGTTGCATCCAAGCTGTCCATCCATTTTGAAAGCTCATTTCATGGCGTGAGCTAAAGAATGAGTCAGATCCATAGCTCATGTGGACCCCGCACTTGATGCATGTGTTGCATCTAAACCGTCCAACCATTTGGCAAGCTTATCTTCACAGGCTTGAAATAATAAAAAAAATAAAATAAGTCAGATCTAAAGTTCAAGTGGACCCTACCATTTAAGGTAGTGGACAATGACGTCCACCGTTCAAAATTTCTAAAGGCCATGGGAGTTTCCTATTAAGCTGATATTTGTTCGACTTCATCTATCATTAGGTTAATTTATGAATATGTTGGATGGGAAACATATGTTATGGTGGGTCTTAGGAACTTAAATGGTGGAAGTCATTATCACCACTTTTATTTGGGTGTGGCCCATTGGTGTGGCCCATTTGATTTATGTATGACCCATGTGAGGAGGCCCATCTTGATGTATTATGGCCTATTGTTGGGGCCCACCTGAGTATATATGAGGCCCATGTGACTAGGCCCATCGTGGTGTATTTGTGGCCCGTCTAGTGGGGCCTACCTTAATATATAGGAGGCCCATGTTATGAGGCCCACTTTGATGTATTTTGTGGCCCATTTTTTGGGCTCACTTTGATGTACCTTGTGGCCCATTCGTCAGCCCCACTTTGATGTATTTTGTGGCCCATTTTTCGGGCCCACTTTGATGTACCTTGTAACCCATTCATCAGGCCCACTTTGATGTATTTTGTGGTCCATCCAAGGTGCCCACCTTGATGCATACATTCTATATTCACATCGGCCAGTAACTACTGGGTAGTGGGGCTCTCCTTATTATATGTTATTATACGTGTTGAATACGCATACCGTCTATATGTAGTGTGGGCCAGCATGATGCATTTATCCACACCGCCCAAATCTCTGGCCATGGGATGTGGAACCCGTGTGACATATGTATTTCATTCCATGCAGTCCATCTGTGTGAGGCCCACCTTGATGCATCCGTTGTACACATGGAGCCCACATAATATATATGTTTTTTTATATCCATACTGTCCAACTATTTGGATGGGATGCACCATGATGTATTTTTATCCACGCAGGGCAGTCACCCCATTATGATATATATATATATCAGGGCCCATGGGTTGAGGCCCATTGAGATGTGTTCAAAGCCCATTTGGTAAGGCCCATTGTAATGTATTTGGAACCCATGAGCAGAGCCCACCTCTTATGTTCCACCCTAACCGTCCGGGTCATATAGGGTCAGCCTTGATGAATGTTTTATTCACACCATCCGTAGGATGTGTGACCCACTAGATGTATGCATCCTATATCCACACTAACCATCTGGTGGGGCCCATCTCCTGCATGTGCAGGGCCTACCTATTGTGCATTTGCGCAGCCCATTGATCTAACCCACTTGATTGTATGAGCCCCATTAGTGCGGCTCATTGATGCAAGGCCCATTATGATATGTTAAAGTGGCCTACTGAATTACTTAGTAGCAATAGAGATCCGGTCTGTGGTGGTGGTGAGATTTGGGTGTAGCTGGGTACATGAATCTCAACAAAATAAATTAGAAGAACTGTGGAGTAAATTACAATATTCAGTCTCACCTGTCGGCGAAACTTGGGATTCTAATGTGGTTTCTAAATTCCATCGCCCCCTTCCTAAGTTAGAGTGCGTTAGTGTGTGTCGTGTTACCATAACCCAGGTCCGGTTTAATCCAAATCATGCTCTGATACCATCTGTAACGCCCTGAAATTCGGGGGTCGAGCATAAACTCCACTCCTGAGTTCCAGAACATCACTTATGCAACATTTTCAATAATGGATGAATGTTTTTCATGTTAGTGCAGAAAACATAAGTGGGATTAGACCAAAACAGCATATCATACTCTAGAGACAGTTAAGTTTCTCAAGTAGAAGACTGTGATAAATATATAAAATGTATAACTGATTGTAAGTCTCCAGAGTGTGAACATGTTACAAGGTTAACTAAATACATGTATACTCCAAAAGAAAGAAAAGAATATACATGGGTGTTTAAATAAAAGGCAAAATACTAAGTGTATTGGCATCTAATCAGTAACCCTGTAACCCCATCGATCAGAACCTGCATATAGGAGGAATCCTCCTCATCATCATCAAGTCCGGCTCTGCTTCGCAAGCATCGTCATCATCTGAAACTAAAATAGGGACTGGTTAGTGTGTACAACACCGTCCCGTAACGTAGGAGTGAGTGGCCAACTCAGTGGAATCATAGAGCAAAGGTTAACATGTTATCAAATCAATCAAGCGATAATGATAAAGCAAGCAAATCAAACATTCCTAAATACTGTAATTAATGCAAGAATGAAATGACATGATGTATGCCCTTGCCAACATACTCCCTCATGCGACACCATCTAACGTCCGCGGCATACTTTCTTCCCTCAGTGCTCCACATCTTCCATGCACATGCAGTGCGATATGAATATGATTACCGAGTTGTTATTAGTCCTTTCATACAACAGGATTGGGAAGCTAAGGTACCTCCCTTATATCAATTCCCGACAATGATCCAGTCTAGGGTCGTCACTCCTAGTATTCTCATACGATGATATGGTTCTAGGTCACTACAAGGGCTGCCAGGGCTGTTGTACGCACTCGTTGCACCACTCCCCCATCACCTTATCAATACAGGCCTAGTCTGTACTCTTGTTGTTACGGAAGGGTCATCGCCTCACGTAGACTCAGAATACACTCGAGGTCACTATAAAGGGCTCGTCACCAATCAGAGTAGGCCGACAGCTCGAATGTAGTGTCTCATACCACCACAATCAACTCACGAGTCTGAGGTGCTCATTGGTCACTACGGGGAGGCTCGTCGCCATAGCGTAAGCTGAAAGCTCAACCACGGTGTCCCAAACCACCATGCCCGGCTCATGAGTCTTAGTGGATCAAGGTACCACGGTTATCAGGGTTATCACTGGTAAGTTCAGTAACCTAGGTTCAAGCAGTTATGACCAATACAAGGTGAACATACAGCGGTCAGTCGGGTTGCTTGACGAGCTCGACTAGTACGAGCACACCTCAAGCTGAACGATATGAAGTACATAAACACCTCGTGTGGCCTAACCATTGCCGTCAACCAAAGAACGACTCGGGTTCGTCGACGCGTCCTTCATGGCGAATAGAATCCAACCACGAATTCAAATCTGTTACCGACTTCCTGGACTAGAGTATAGCCCCAAACATTTGTAATCTAAATCAATAATCATATGAGAGAGACAGAATTAAAATACAAGTAATTCCAGCATGTTATAACATACATCATAAGAAGTTAACCATACACGAGTATTTCACATATAAGGTAATCAATTCAAACACAACAAGCATGGAGGATATCCTGTACATCATCAAATTAGTTGAGAATCTAATCTCACGCTAAACTTACTCAATACTTACCAATACATACATTTATACAAATACTTAGTCCACACACATTTGTCTACATAGAACATGTCGGTCAAAAGTGTGCATTAGGGCGAATCTCTTCACCAAACAGATCATACACGCATAACTAGCATAGGTACATGACAAATACTCATGGTAATCATATTGGTAAAATACGTAATTATACAATATTTCCTACAATCTCTTCGTCAAACAGATCATATTCTTCGTACGTATTCGAAATGAAAAACAGACAGCATGTTTTACATGTCAAATAACACCCTTGTCAATAATTTACCATTAAACGACATTGAAAGCTTTGAAAAATGGTAACCTAGGTGTCTAAAATTCACACCTTAAACTAGAAAATGCGTATTCGATATGATTCAGACGATATGTCTTTGTCAACGGCCGATACGCTACCTATGGCATGAAACAGGTTAGCTAGAACTTCATGTAAATGATCCTAGGCTTCAAAACAGGTTAGAGTTAAGATTTCTTACCTAAGAACTAGATCAGAAACGCCGGAATAGCTATATGGATAGGTGGATTAGGCACGTACTAAAGCTGAGAAGAATCCTAGGAAGAATCACCAACTTCTCTCTCACTTTCTCTCTCTTTTTTCTCTCTTAGAAAGCTAGGGTTTGGAAATTCTTATGGGATTTGTGAGAGAGGGTTTAAGGCCTTTTTATAAGCCTAAACTTGATAAAAATAGACTTAAGGCCAAGGTATACTTAGGTTATAACCAAATTGGGTCTGTTCCGATCCAACGGAGCACTTTTGGAGGTCTTTTTACTAAATGCGGTCGGACTTAAGCTTTCTAATACTGGATCTAGGTCAAGCTAAGTTTTCAGTCTGGTCGGGTTTCTAGATCGACCGTGGCAGACCAGTTTCAATTCAACGGTTACGGAAACTCGATCAGAGCTACAAGTACTATGACATGTAAGGGCCACCTATCCTGATCATAGGGTAAATTTGGGTCGAATTCTAACGGTCAGAACGCTTAAAAATAACGTGCAAGTGAAACGTTCCAGATTTCATAAAAATATAATTAATTTTCAAAAAATCTTTATTTTCCTACCCTCTTTACTCCGGGCTCAATAAAATGGTCTCAGGACATCTTTTGAGCTCGATCTTCTAGGTGATTGGCAAGTCCAACTAGGCGGTCGTAATGGTCTAAGTTCATAGCTATCAGACTCTCGATGCGCGGTCTAGAACTAATACAAGGTTACAAAGCATTCCCGGGAGCAACTGGGTTTAGAGTTGGATCCTAGATTTCAGGGTAACATAGCATTAGCAATTCTAGAGGTTTTGGGCCTTACAGATTGTATTTAAAGTGGTTGGTACTAATGTCGTAGGAAATCTAGTGTAGCGCTAGTTAATTCATTTAAATTTTTAAAGAATTTGGTTCTAAATGATTTCTCGGGCTTTGGAATTGAGTTCTAAGAGGTTACCAAGGTGTTATGGTTAACCCATTGCCTAAGGACGCCTAACTCTAGGTTGGAAAAAAATTCAGGATGTTAGCCCATGTTTGAAGCCCATTAGGATGTGTTTATGACCCATTTGGTAAGGTCCACTGAGATGTATTTTTGGCCCATGGGTCGATGCCCATTATAACGTATTCCCAGCCCGTATGTCGTGGCCCATTGTGATATGTTTCCACCCTAGTTATTGTGGCCCAACTTGATGTGTATAAGACCCATTAGTGCGGCTCATTGATGCAGCCCACTTGTTGGATATGAGGCCCATTGGTGCGACCCAATGATGCGACCCACTATGATGTGTATAAGACCCATTGGGGCGGCCCAATGTATCAACACACCGTGATGTATAGGCACGCGTGCTATATGTGTTAGGCCCACCTGTGATGACTATTTGAGGCCACTTGTTGGAAATTTGGGCCCATCTTATGTTTGACTCTATGTGGACCACTACTTAGGAGTAGTGTTGGTTGAATGTCCACATTTTTGGGTAATGGTGGTTAAATGCCCGTATGGTGACCTTCTCTTAGGCTTATTTAGGTCCATTCTCATTAATATTGATTGTATAGGCCGATTCGTCGAGGTCAATTTTGATTGTCGAGGCTGAGTATCGAGGTCGATTCTGAGTGTCAAATTCGATTGTTAAGGCCGATTTCGATTGCTGAGGCCTATTGTTGAGACCTATATGATGTATATGCGACCTGTAGTTGAGGCCCATTGAGATGTGTATTCGACCTGTGTAATGTATGTGTAGCCCATGTTTAAGACCTAATGTGATGAGTAGGAGGTCTATGTGATGGGGTCCATTGTGATGTGCTCGAGGTCCATAGGTAAGGCCCATTGTGATGTATTCGTGGCCTATGGGTGAGGCCCATTGTGATATGTAATAGGCCCATGAGGTATGACCCATTTGATGCATTTGAGGCCCATGAGTAGGGCCCACCTGCTGTGTATATGTGGCCTTGAGCAAGGCCCATTGTGTTGTATATTAGGTCCTTGTGTGAGGTCATGGGTCCACTATATGTTAGGATCTATGAGGCCATTCCTTGGGGCAATGTTGGTTAGATGTCCACATTGTCGAGGCTGATTATTGATGCCGGTTATAAATAGCAATTATGAGTATGTGACAGCATAGCATCATGATACATGCTCATACGCATCATCTGCATGTTTGTTATGAGATGTGGTTGACCATTGCATACGTCATTGGGCATATTGTTATGAGACTCCCTGATAGGCGGGATTGTCTCACATGAGCACACGTTATGCGTTGGATAGATGCATGACTGTATTGCATGACACATGCATCTTGCATTGCATTGTGTTATATTGTACGCCCTAGCGACATCAGGGTCATAGCCTCCACACGCATTTCGTGGATGGCCAGATGGGATACTGAAAATCTGTTCTACATGGGGTGCTATAGATATCCCTGGGTGAAAGTTCCTAAACCCTCTTGGTTTTAGAAGTTGCTCGAGCGTCTAGACTGAGTGGATGTATGAGCGCATGAGGGCCGTATACCTTTAAGCTGCGTCTCCCACTGTGTCGTGGTCGGTTGGAAGGGGGTGCGGCCTTACCTGCCTGAGAGGAGGGGGCAAAGCTAGACTAAATTTGACCAACTCGAGGAATGGGTCCTTTATCGATGAGCTGGACCCGATATTGACAGGCGTATAGTGAGGTTTCTTCCACTCACCTTGTTGCACACGATGGGACGACAATCTGATTTGGAGTGTAATAGACCCCGATGATTTCCCAGAGAGGAACCGTACTGATATGTGGACTTATTGAGTAGGCATTGTATGCTCATTCATTCATTCATTCACTATCCACTCGGGCTGGTGGTGCGTAACTAATTATTGTGTACCTTGGTTATGGCAAGGATTTCGGTTGGGCGCACGACTAACCTGAAATCAGGAGTTTACCATGTTGAGTCTAACTATCCAAATTTAGATATGGGACTGGTTTGGATAGAAGTCCCTTGTGGTGGACCTCGTAGCCCGCGATACTACGTACTATCATCCCGACTTCACACTCCAACATGGTCATTTCATTCGCATCGCATATTGCATTACATCCGCAGGCATATGGAATTTTGGGTTGCTATGTTTCTTCACTTATATGGCCTAGACAGACTTAGCAGGATTTGTATATTGCATTACACCCTCGGCATCTAATTTTGACTCTTTATGACTCCTTAGTGCGTAGCTATTCTATATTGTGTATTCTGATATTGATTGACTTATGGATTTGTTCATACTTCCGCTTAATCTATCATCGTATGATTTATGATCTTGTCAGTATTTCTGTTTACTCTGATAATTCATGATCTTGTCAGTATCTCTGCTTATTCCGATAATGTACGATTTATGAATTACCAGTAATTTCAGTATTGTATAATGATGACATTGTATTAAATACTTGACACTTACTTTGTGCACACACTTACACCACCCTCTAAGCTTTCTATAAGCTTATGCATGATAGATGCGTGCAGGTGATATTAAGTTGCAGCAGTGTTGAACTTCGAGCGTGCAATAGTCCTCTGGAGCATGATTTTCGATTTATGTATTTCCCTTTCTGAAAGGGCCTATCTATATGCCCTAGAGGAGGGGTGAATAGGGCTATGTCAAATAAAACTTAAAACAGTGGAATAATAAAAGAAATAAAGCACAATGCTGAATTAAAAGTAATCTGAAAAACCTAGAATTAAGAGAATGATACCATATCAGTTCTAAGGACAACCTTACACCAAAAACCAAAGGTTTAAGGAAGGACACTCTTATTTCTAGATCGTCCTTTGTATCTCAAACTAATGACAAATAAAAAGCAAGAAAACCAAAATAACTTGCAGAAATAATTCCTAAGTTATTACAACATTCATCCACAAATACAATCCACAAAATTGAATGAATAAAAGAATAAAAGAATAAAGCACATCCACAACACAAAGATATATAGTGGTTCGCCTGTGTGTACACTAACTGTTATCCAATAGCCACACAGAATGCTACTCCACTCATAATATCCTCACACAGGAGATATTAGCATACACTATCAAAATGGGTTTCACAGGTTCACCTAAAACCTTCACAATTGTATCTTTTTACCTCGGGTTTACACAATCCAAAAACCCACACAGTCTGAGTTTTCTGGATCTCCTCAGATAACTAAAACAATGAGATTTTTCTGGCAAATCTCAAACAAAACCAAAGAAAGTAAATTACACAAATGTAAAATACCTAAATCTCCTTTTGAAGTAGCCCGATAGAACTAATCGGAGTAGAAGTTCGATTCAACGTTCAAAGTCCAATACTCACTTTAAGAATGGTTCTAAGTCTAATTGATTTTATCTTAAATCAAAAGGGCTAGTTCTATTTGATTTTGAATCCAAGAAGAAGGAATATCAGAGATTCCCCTTTTATAATAAGAATAGAATGTAGATCAAAATCAACTAATGAACAAGCTAATGAAAGGAATATTAAATGAGCACAAAATAGCTTAAAACAAACATGAACTTATCTCAGAGTATGACCTTAGGATTGGTTGAATTGAATTGAATTGAATTGAAAAACTCTGAAATTTGTGCTCTATTTATAGCCTGAAAAATCTCATCTACAACTAGTCTTAGGATCCCTAGGACTGGTCGTAACTTCAAAGATTTTCAAAGATTTTCACAGGATAAGGATTAGTTGTTCCACGACTGGCCCTAGGTAGCTTACGACCGGTCGTGGGCCACCTACGACTGGTCGTGGGTCATCGACGACTGGTCGTAGGACCCCCAGATTAGTTTCTGGAGTTCGAGTCGTAGTGTTAAGACCGGTCGAAGGACGAGTCGTACAGCTCACAGGACTGGTTGCAGGATGTCCAGGGCTGGTCGTAAGACAATCAGAAAAATTTGAAAATCTTCAACAACCTAGGACTGGTCCTGAAAAACTTAAGACTGGTCGTAGCAGAGCTAGGACTAGTCTTGAAATTCCTATGACTGGTCTTATAACAACCTGAACAAGTATATTTAAAATATATAAATTATGTATCCATAATGACCTACAATAAAGCCCAACTTAAGGTCAATCTAAGGTCAAACAAACCTTGAAAGTGAGATGAACATTGATAGTCTGTACTCTCAGATGACCCTTAAGTGAAGCTTGAGAATTTACGAATCTTGTTGCAAGCCTTCTCGAGCTTGAACCTTTCTTGACTTGATAAAGTCTTCTTCTATTCTTGTACTTGTTTGAATCTTGAACATGCATACTTGAAGACTTCTATTCTTGAATACTTCATCCATGACTAGACTTGAAAATTTTCTTCATTTAAGTTCTTGTCTTGAAATACGATTTTGAAGCAATGAAAAAGTCTCAAACATGACACAAGAAATACAAGACATAGATAGGTTTTGGCATCACAAAATTTGACAACCAAAGGGATATGAAATCATAGCACTTACAATCTCCCCCTTTGTCAAATTTGTGACAAAACCCATATCATAAAAGATAAGAGCAACATTTGCTCAATAAAGAATCGTGAGTCATAAAAGCACAAATTACTCTAGTCCCCCTGAGTAATACGAATACTACTCATGAAAATAATATTAATCAATCAATCCATAAAAAATTACTCCCCCTTTCCATACTACTCCCCTTTACCATACTACTCCCCTTTTTTTCATAAAATGATAAGGGAAAATCACAAGAAGAAAGAGAACAACAACATAGAGAGTAATAAAAAAAATAATTAGAAAGGAATATGGAAGGAAATATCATATCTCAAAATATAAATCCAGAATCATCAAGCCATAACCAAGTTTATACAATATCCAAAATAAAAGATAAGATAATGTTATACAATCCAAAAGATATTTCACCTAATCAGATCCAGAGGAGGGAGTAGGGATAGTCGGATCAATCTAGTGTAAGCCCCTATTAATGCGATGAAGATATTTGTGCATGTACTTAAACTCCATATCGTGGGCTACACTCATGTTATCAACCTTCTCCTCCAATGCAAGAAGACGTGCATCATAACTAGATGGATCGTAATCTGGATCATTTGGCAAATCAGTTTCTATCTCATCAAATAACTCATCCATATTAACATCCTATTGAGGAAGATCTCCAACTTCCCTTCATTTCCAGCTTCACCACCAACACCACCTTCATCAACTTGACCAGGAAGCAAATCCAACTTCATCTTATTAAGATTGGTATTGTTGAAAATAAGATGATGAATGGGTACCTCATTAATAGGTGTATCGACAAGCATATGAGTGGCTAACACAGTCATAAGATAACCAAACGGAATATCACTATGACCCGGATGGAGACGAAACTGTATGATAAAATAACAGATCAATGAAGGAAGGCAGACCATGGTACCAGAAGCAATAGAATGAAACACACGAACCATGAAAGAAGTCAACTCGATTTTATTACCGGACCGAGGATACAGATTTGAAATAAATATACGGTGTAACACTCTGTATCTGGGTAACAAGTATTTTGAAGGGAGCGCATTTCCTTTGTGTGTCCATTGCACATTAATTTTGCATAGGTCTCTTGTCAACATATGTTTATCTGATTCAGATGGTTTATCGTATAGTGTATGAATCGGAATACCTTCATCATTAACGGGTATATCCATAATATCCGATATCAAATGACGGTCTACTTCAAATTTCCATTCTCTAGTATCAATTAAAAACGTTAAATTATCAGGGAGAATTTTGAGATACATGCAACCATTGATTGTGTAATTGACTGGTATGCAGGCCCACCCCCAAAGAAAAATGTTAGTCCAGCCAACAGATTCAAGGAGAGGAACAATACCATATGGAGCAATGTGATTGAGATCGGCGGGATGCTCAACGATAACCTTACGGACACGCAAATCCCGTACATCTTGAGGATCATCTTTGGGTGACCGAAGGTGCCATTTTGTTATCGGTGTAGATTTAGATGAGGATGGACCACGGGATGTTTTCTTCTTCCCTCTAGCATCTATCTTCAACAAGATATACTAAGAGCAAGAGAAATGCACAAAAAGAAGGATGGGTTTTCTCTAGATCAGTAATTTGAGAAGAAACCCTTGAAAAATCCAACAAAAAGATGAAATCAAGCTATACAATGATCAAATCAAAGCATAGAGAACATCAAACTTGAAGAAAAATGAAGAAATAAGACTTACTTTGAAGAAATACAAGAAATCCTATGACTAGTCGAGCCACGACTCGTCGTAGGTCGGAGTGGAAATGAAGAAGAAGGAGATTTTCCCCAAATTATATTATGTTCATGAGCTCCACGACCGGTCGAGTGATGTGTACGACCAGTCGTATCAGGACCGGTCGAGTATAGCTAGGACCGGTCGAGTATCGACCAAAAATGCATATTTAATGTAAAAAATTAAAATTTAAACATAAATAATACTAAATATAATACACTATGATACATGCAAGCAAGAATACTCAATGTAAAATGTACATACTAAGATCAAATTTTAATTTATTAAACCTGCTTTTGTCGAGCGATTTAGTAAATATATCAGCAAGTTGAGTTTCGCTTGGTATATATTCTAAGAAAATAACTTTTTCTTCAACCAACTCATGAATATAATGATACCTAATGTCAATGTGCTTAGTACGTGAATGCTGGATTGGATTTTTGAAAATATTTATAGCACTGGAATTATCACAATGTAAGATCATTGAATCTTGATTAATTCCATAATCGCTTAGCATGCGTTTCATCCAAACTAGTTGAGTACATGCATATCCAGCTGCAATATACTCAGCCTAAGCAGTGGAGAGCGATATTGAGCTTTGCTTCTTGCTGAACCAAGAAACTAAGCAATTTCCAATGTAAAAATAACCACCACTGGTTGATTTTCTATCATCGATATTACCGGCCCAATCAGCATTTGAGTACCCGGCTAACTGAACACTAGTATCAAAAGGATACCAAAGACCCAGATTTATAGTACTTACGACATATTTAATAATCTGTTTTACATCAGTAAGATGTGATTCCTTAGGATAAGACTAATATCTCCCACAAATACCAACACTAAATGCGATATCATGTCTACTTGCAGTTAGGTACAACAAACTACCAATTATACTACGATATAGTTTAGGATCTATATCTTTACCCGTAGAGTCTTTTGAGAGTCTTAACGTTGTACTCATAGGAGTATCAAAGTTCTTACCATTTTCAAATCCAAACCTTTTAACCAAGTTCGTAGCATACTTAGTTTGGGAAATGAAAATTTCGTCACGTTGTTGTTTTACTTGCAACCCTAGGAAGTAATTTAGTTCACCAACCATGCTCATTTCAAACCTTAATTTCATTAACTTGACAAACTCAATAGACATGTTAGAGCAAGTTGATCCATAAATAATATCATCAACATAAATTTGAACCATCAAAATATCATTGTTATGTTTCTTAACAAAGACCGTCTTCTCAACACTTCCTACTTGAAAGCTATGACTAAGTAAGAATTTAGTCAATTTCTCATACCATGCCCTGGGTGCTTGTTTTAGACCATATAGAGCCTTTTTGAGACGAAATACATGGTCAGATAACTTGGGGTCTTCAAACCCTGAAGGTTGTTCAACATACACTTCTTCATATAAATCGTCATTCAAGAAGGCACTCTTTACATCCATCTGATAAATCTTAAAATTTTTAAAGCATGCGATGGAAATAAAAAGTCTGATTGATTCAAGGTGAGCGACTAGAGCAAAGGTTTCATCGTAATTGATGCCTTCAATCTGAGTATACCCTTGTACAACCAGTCTAGCCTTGTTTCGTATTATATTTCTAAGCTCATCAGACTTGTTTTTAAAGATCCATTTTGTTTCGATAATGTGTTTATCTTTAGGTCTAGGAACAAGATACCATACATCATTACGAATAAATTGATTAAGTTCATCTTGCATAGTAACTATCCAATTTTCGTCAGAAAGTACTTCTTTCACATTGACTGGTTCTATTTGGGATGTAAAACAAACATAATTACATATGTTCTCAAGTTGTTTGCGAGTACGAACTCCAGTGAGAGGGTTTCTAAGAATTTGATTGGTTGGATGATCTTTGACAGTCCTTGGTTCAGATTCTTTTTGACTTGATGAGGTATCTTGATTGTCGATAATAAGAGCTTCATCATCATCTGAACTCGGAGCTGGTGTATTCAAATGATCATCAATGACCACATTGATGGACTCTTAAATCACACCAGTTCTCTTATTTAGAACCCTATAAGCTCGACTGTTCAAAGAATAACCAAGAAAAATACCTTCATCACTCTTCGTATCAAACTTTTTTAAATTTTCACGATCTCATAAGATATAACACTTGCTGCCAAAAATTTGAAAGTATTTGACAGTAGGTTTCTTTTCAAACCATAATTCATAAGCAGTCTTATTATCAGAATTACTGGTATAAACCCGATTAATAATATAACATGCGGTATTGACTGCTTCAGCCCAAAGATTTCTAAAGAGCTTCATGTTATTCAACATAACATTAGCCATATCCTGAAGCATTCTGTTTTTTCTTTCAACTATACCATTTTGTTGTGGTGTTTGGGATGTAGAGAATTCATGCGATATTCCATGATCGCTACAGAATTTCTCAAAACTACTATTTTCAAATTCGGATCCATGATCACTATGGATCTTACTAACATGAGAACCTTTCTCATTTTGGATTCGTTTAATGACCTTTTTTACTTCATTCAGGGTTTTAGTTTTGTCTTTTAAGAACGATACCCAAGTGAATCTGGTATAGTCATCTACGATAACCAAGATGTATTTTTTACCTCATCGACTCTCCATTTTGGTTGGTCCAATAAGATCCATGTGGAGAAGCTCGAGTGGTCTAGATGTGGTATTGGATTTCACTTTCTTGTGAGAGCTCCTAGTGTGTTTGTCCAACTGGCATTCACCACATATTTTGTCTACTTTTTGCAATTTGGGTAGACCTCTAATTAGTTCTCTTTTGCTCAATCTAAATAAGTTCCGGTAGTGTACATGTCCAAGGCGTTTATGCCATAATTCAGTCTCATCGGTATGGACCATGTAACACGATTGAGTAGATGAGCTTGCATCACTAACGATGTAGCAGTTTTCAGAAGTTCTGCGACCAGTTAATATAACAGAACCTTTCTATTAAGTATCTCACAACCTTGATTAGAAAACTTCACACTATGGTTGTTATCGCATATCTGAGAAATGCTTAATAGGTTATGTTTCAAGCCCTCAACATATAAAACATTCTTAAATAAGGGAAGGTTATAAAGCTGAACTGTACCTTGGCCAATGATCTTACAATTACTTCCATCACCAAATGTGACTGACCCGTCAGTCATATCTTTTAGATCGGTGAATAAAGCCTTGTCACCTGTCATATCCTGGAGCAACCACTATCTAGGTACCACTTTGAATGGCTTGTAGCTTTGAAAGCAGTGTGGGCAACTAAGCAGGCAACTTTAGGAACCCATTTTAGAACTGTTTTGGGTTTAGGAGTATAGATGGTCTTTTTCTGTCTGTTGTTATAGGAGAGACCTATAGAGTTAGACTTTAATAGCTCTTTGAGTAGATCAATTATTTTTTCCGCCAATGGATTTCAGTTTTGAAAATCAAAGTTGACATGGCTACCTTTAGGTTTTTGAAAAGTCCTTGAATTTTTGGAAAAACCTTGATAAGTATTCTTTTCTTTTGAGGTTGAAGACTCTCCTTTTATAAATTTAGGAGAAATATTCTTTTGTTTAGGAGATGTATTCTTATCATAGCCTAACCTGGATCGATCGCCACATTTTCTTAATCCGGACAATAATTTTTCCAATTTAGGATCACCTTGGGCATATCTTCAAGTGTCTTTCAAACTCAGAAGAGAAGCTACCTCATTTTTGAGTTTCTCATTTTCGGATCTCAAGTCTTCAATTTTGGAGGTTTTGAAATCTAAATCACATTTGGTCTTTTCAAAAGAATCGAAAATATGAGACTTTTCTAAACGAGAGACTCATAATCTTCTTTAAGCTTAGAAATTTTTTCTTTTTGTAACTTAAGCTTGACGACAATTTTACAACTCTCCTTATAAAGGGCATTATAAGCATCCTGAAGATCATCTTCATTATCGCAATCACTATTCAAATTTTCTTCACTAGATATATCATCATTATCTGAAAAAGTGATCTTGGCTAGAGTCATAAGGGCTTTAACATCATCGCCCGACTCGGTTTCAGAATCTTCTGATTTAGAAGAGGATTCAGAATCAGACGATTCATCCCAAGTAGCCAACATGCTTTTCCTTTTTGATTTGTCCTTTTTAGGACATTTGTTAGCTAAGTGCCCATACTCTTGACAATTGTAACATTGACTATCTTTCAAAGATTTTTGAGCTCTAGGTTTAGATCGTCTCTTATCATTTGACTTTTGAAAATCAACTTTTTTCTTGCTTTTGAAAATTTTATAAAACTTTTTTACTAAAAGCGCCATATCATCTTCGAAATTTTCTAAGTTCGAAGTGCTTTCTTGTGAAACATTTTTAGATGATTTGAGAGCAATTGATTTTCCTTTAGGAGCTTTAAAGGTCAACTCGTAGGTTTGCAGTGAACTAACTAGTTCCTCAACCTTCATGGTATCCGTATCACGAAGTTCCTGAATCGCAGTTACTTTAGAATTGAACCGTTCAGGAAGTGAGCTTAGTATCTTTGTGCACACTTTACTTTCTGGGATTCTATCACCAAGACCCCACATAGAGTTCACAATGTCATTCAATCTAGTGTAGAAATCCGTAAACATCTCATTCTCCTCCATATGAATTTCTTCAAATTTAGTTGTGAGGAGTTGGACTTTAGATTTCTTGACAATTGATATACCCTCGTGTGTCATTTCTAATACATCCCATGCTTGTTTTTCATTTTCACAAGAGATGATTCTTTTGAATTCATCTGGTGATAATGCACAAGTAATTATTACATTTAGTGCTTTTGCATTGGCAGTACTCTCACTTTTCTGAAGTGTGGTCTAAAGAGAATAAGTCGTTACTTTCATTGATTTTGAACCATCGTCATTAGTTACTTCAGTGATAGGAGGGTTCCATTCATTCACTGTGGCCAGCCATACACTTTCATCCAAGGATTTGAGGAAGATCCTTATCCTGGCTTTCCAATAGGTATAGTTTGTGTCATTAAAGGGTGGTGGCCTAGTGACTAATAGGCTATCAAAATTTGACATCTTAATATAGCTTAGATCGTTAGCTCAGAAAATAAATCCAATAAATAAACAATAAGCACGAGCTATTACGCTCTGATACCACTTGAAAGGGCCTAGCTATATGCCCTAGAGGGGGGGTGAATAGGGCTATGTCAAATAAAACTTAATACAGTGGAATAATAAAAGAAATAAAGCACAATGCTGAATTAAAAGTAATCTCAAAAACCTAGAATTAAGAGAATGATACTATATCAGTTCTAAGGACAACCTTACACTAAAAACCAAAGGTTTAAGGTAGGACAACCTTATTTCTAGAACGTCCTTTGTATCTCAAACCAATGACAAATAAAAAGTAAGGAAACCAAAATAACTTGCAGAAATAATTCCTAAGTTATTACAACATTCATCCACAAATACAATCCAAAAAACTGAATGAATAAAAGAATAAAGCACATCCACAACACAAAGATATATAGTGGTTCGCCTGTGTGTACACTAACTGTTATCCAATAGCCACACAGAATGCTACTCCACTCATAATATCCTCACACAGGGGATATTAGCATGCACTATCAAAATAAGTTTCACAGGTTCACCTAAAACCTTCACAATTGTGTCTTTTTACCTCGGGCTTTACACAATCCAAAAACCCACACAGTCTGAGTTTTCTGGCTCTCCTCAGATAACTAAAACAATGAGATTTTTCTGACAAATCGCAAACAAAACCAAAGAAAGTAAATTACACAAATGTAAAATACCTAAATCTCCTTTTGAAGTAGCCCGGTAGAACCAATCGGAGTAGAAGTTCGATTCAACGTTCAAAGTCTAATACTCACTTTAACAATGGTTCTAAGTCTAATTGATTTTATCTTAAATCAAAAGTGCTAGTTCTATTTGATTTTGAATCCAAGAAGAAGGAATATCAGAAATTTCCCTTTTCTAATAAGATTGGAATGTAGATCAAAATTAAATAATGAATAAGCTAATGAAAGGAATATTAAATGAGCACAAAATAGCTTAAAACAAACACGAACTTATCTCAGAGTATGACCTTAGGATTGGTTGAATTGAATTGAATTGAATTGAAAAACTTTGAAATTCGTGCTCTATTTATAGCCTGAAAAATCCCATCTACGACTGGTCTTAGGATCCTTAGGACTGTTCGTAGCTTCAAAGATTTTTAAAGATTTCTGCGGGATAAGGATTAGCTGTTCCATGACTGGCCCTAGGTAGCTTACGACCGGTCATGGGCCACCTATGACTGGTCGTGGGTCACCTACGACTGGTCGTAGGACCCCCAGATTAGTGGCTGGAGTTCGAGTCGTAGGGCTAAGACCGGTCGAAGGACGAGTCGTACAACTCACAAGACTGGTCGCAGGATGTCCAGGACTGGTCGTAGGACAACCAGAAAAATCTAAAAATCTTCAACAACCTAGGACTGGTCCTGAAAAACTTAAAACTGGTCGTAGCAGAGCTAGGACTGGTCTTGAAGTCCCTAGGACTGGTCTTATAACAGCCTGAACAAGCATATTTAAAATATATAAATTATGTATCCATAATGACCTACAATAAAGCCCAACCTAAGGTCAATCTAAGGTCAAACAAGCCTTGAAAGTGAGATTAACATTGATAGTCTGTACTCTCAGATGACCCTTAGGTGAAGCTTGAGAATTTAGGAATCTTGTTGCAGGCCTTCTCAAGCTTGAACCTTTCTTGACTTGATAAAGTCTTCTTCTATTCTTGTACTTATTTGAATCTTGAACACGTATACTTGAAGACTTCTATTCTTGAATACTTCATCCATGACTAGACTTGAAACTTTTCTTCATTTAAGTTCTTGTCTTGAAATATGATGTCTTGAAGTAATGAAAAAGTCTCAAAAATGACACAAGAAATACAAGACATAGATAGGTTTTGACACCACAAAATTTGACAACCAAAGGGATATGAAATCATAGCACTTACACTTTCAACATTGTACTAAAATGATTATATTAGTGGATATGTGATGATAATGTTTTCTTGGTGAATTGGGTAATCTTGTGGTTATGCTTATTACGAGTTTAATGTACATAAAAAAATCCTCCTTGTAGGATCCCAGGATCGGAATTTGGCGTATGAATGCTAAGAGTCGAAAATGGAGTACTACAGAGGCTGTCAGCACCGGATTCGGTGATCGATATTCTTGTGAATCCGATTTTCAGGTTTGGAGCATGACAGTAAGTATCCAGAGTCCAGAGGACCCTTTGATCATTCTTTTGTAGGATTGGGTCTAAGGTGTTTCTCACCCTTGCAATTCCTCAAGGAGGCATCCGGTGGGAGCGTACGTGGTGGGTCCGTTGTATGGACCCTTACTCTATGGAGAGCATAAACATCTGGTTGAAGGTGAACTAGTCAAAACCTTAGGTTTGAGGTGAACCATGTGAAACCTCAGGTTTGAGGTAAACCGCGTAGAGCCTTTCTAGGGTCTTATAGAAGATCCTTGGCCAGTGTACCTAAAAGTAGGTGCAATGTGTTAACCCTTGCTCGTGAGAGCATAAACAGTCAGCCTCAGTGTAGGTTGTAAAGGTTGAAGGTGAACCTGATTTAAAACTTTAGGTTTGAGGTGAACCGCTGTGAAACCTCCTTAGTGAAATCTGGTATACTCAAGGATTGAGTGCGGTTACCGGGAGTGGAGTAGAGAAGTAGTCGAACCACTATAAAAATGACTGTGTTTGAGATTGCCATTCTTTTATTTGTGTGATTTACTTCAATAATTTCATACCTGAATATCTGAGATCACACCTTAAACACATACACAGTCATATCCATCATAAACTAGTTTGTATATTGTTCATTTCTTAAATAGTTTGTGATTGGATCCTCTACCGGGCTTGGAAGCCAGTAGAGTTACTTTTGGAAAATCCTGATGTGTGCTTGATGATAGGATTAGTGTAATAGGATTTTTAATAAAACATAAAACTTTAAAAAGTCCTATTCACCCCCCCTCTAGGACATATTGACATATTTTGACTTCAACTAAAGTGGTCTTCACCGTTATTTCATGTTTTGGATGACATCTCGCAGGACATAGGCTTCTTCGGTGTGAGCATATTTTTGTGACATGTTCAGTAGATTAGCCATTGTTGTTGCTGGGTTTTTGTCTAGTGAAAAGTGAAACTGACGATCCTTCAGTCCTCCCATTATTGTTGTCAGGGTAAGCTCTTTAGCATGTTACTATACTTACATTGTTTCGAGGTTGAAGCACTTAATGTAATCCTTCAACAGCTCATCGTCCTTTTAGATTACGTGAAGGATATGAGAGTCTGATTTGAGTCACTTCTTTCCCCTAATGAGGTTCATGACTAAGATCTGATCGAGCTGGAGAATGAACTATAGAGTTCGGCTTCAATTGCTTGAGCTATAAATGGGCGGATCTGGAAAAGGTTAGGGAGAAATCTCGACACATTACTAAAAAACCCGTATCATAGACCGTACCATTCCATAGACTTCCACTATCTTCTTGGTCGAATTCTGGCAAACCGTGACCTGTAATCGGCATTTGAGCGTGACCCTAAGTCGTATCCCAAAGATCTGAGTTGGCTCGACTCGAAACTTGTACCCTAGTAACCGTGCCGTCACCATGGTTCCAACACCGCTTCTCGCGCACTGATGCGATACCTAGACAAGGAGTTATGGTCCCACGTATTTTTCAAAGAAACGCTGCGCATTACAAATTCTGAGAGAATCTCTACAACCCATCACATCAATCAATCAATCACAAGTTAAGTAAAAAACCCATCCCTCTCTTACTAACAAGGCATGGCCCCCATCTCTCTCTGATCCCCAAAGTTAACCATTTCTTATAACACCCATCCCTCTCTCCCATACATCACTCCATCCCATCCCATTCTCCACTAAATCCCAAGCAACCATGAGAGAAAAATCCTAAGGAGAGAAGGGCCAAGTGTGGCCCACTTTCTACCCTAAGATCTTCCATCATAGCCCTTCAATCATCATCATCTTCCATCAAAGAGGAAGCCTAGGAGCCTATAAGATCCAATGGTGGGTGCTTTTTTAGGATTATATTTGTGTTTTCATACATGGATCTGATGATTTGAGGACCCACATTCGGTGGGATCTAAGTGATGTATGCATGTGTGTAATGTTTAGGAGGGATCTATAGTGGTGGGGCTCCTCCCATCTCCACTCTCTCTCTCTCTCTCTCTCTCTCTCTCTCTCTCTCTCTCTCTCTCTCTCTCTCTCCTCATTTTATTTTTTAGTGATGATGCATGTGGCCCATCTGATGTGTCCAACAATATGGACTGTCCATATTTTTTTTAGACGTTCGGCGTATGGGGCCCGCCTTATTGCCCATTTTTGGGCCAGCCAGGATGTAGGGAAAACAAACAAATATCAGCTTGGTCTGTGTGGACTCCACCATGATTCATGTTTTTGATCCATGCCGTGTGGGGTGCCTGATGTATGTGTTACATCCAGATTGTCCAGACGTTGGGGTCTGGATGGTGGCAAAACACAATATCAACTTAATTCAAAACACTGGTGGGCCTACATGTGTGGACCCACCTCTGACATATGTATTTAATCTTTGCCATCCACACCGTCCACGTAAGGATGGTGGGGCCCTGATGTGGTGGCGGTCCACATGTGGGACATGACCCCACAACGATCTAGGCATTGTATGTACTTAACCATCCAAATGATTGGGATGGTGGGGGTTACCATGATGTATGTGTCATCCACACGTGGGATGCACCTTAATGGAGGTGTTGTATCTACACCGTCCACACGTGTGGACCCCACACAAGAAAATCATTGATGTATTGACGTCAGCACATTCTGAGGCCCACCATGCTATATCTATTTCATCCACACCATCTAGTAAAGGATGATAATGGATGCACCTACCCGACACGTGTGTGGAGGTGAGACCCACCATGACATTAGGGTCTTATCCACACCGTCCATCTGGACAGGTGGTGTGGAACCCACCCCTATGTATATGTTTTATCCAAATCGTCCATCCCTAGATGGGATTTGGGTGGCCACCTTGATGATGTGTGTTGTATGTCCACCGTCCACTCGTGGGACGTTTGGACCCCACCATGATGTATGGATTTTATCAGCACCGTCCATTAGGGACAGTGGTATCCACCGTGATTTATGTATTTTTCCTCCACCGTCTAGGGGTTTTTGGACGATGGGGATCCACTGGATGTGATACGTGCCGGCAGCACGTGGCCCCACCGTAATGTGAGTGTTTTATCCATGCTGCCATCCTGCCACCTATGTGTGGGGCCTTCCTTAATGAATGGTGGACCCACATGATTTATGTATTTTATTCAATCATCCAATGGCCTGCCAGTGGAAACCACCATGCTCTATGTGTTTCAGCCACGCCATCCGTCCATTTTCTGGACCTAGATGCCACCATAACATATATATTATATCTGCGTCGTCCAGTAGTAGTGGGGTCCACCCGATATGTTTCATCCATGCGGTTTAGTGGCAGCTGGCCCACTGTGATGTATTTTATCTTTGCTGCCCAACAGATGTGGGCCCCACCGTGATACATTCTAGACTTCTATCTACATCATCCAGATCTATAGGACCCGACCACGATGTAAGCATACTATCTATCTATTTTTCTTGACAATAGGGGCTGACCTGTAAGGCCCATCTTGATGTATATGTTATGCATGTTCCCCATCCATTTTACTAAATCATAGGCTGCCCCATTACGCCCAATATGATATATGAGAGGCCCATATGATGCGGCCCATTATGATATATTTGAGGCTCAGATATGGGGCCATTGTGATGTGTTGGAGGCTCATGGGTTGTGGCCCATTGTGATGTATTCGAGGCTCATAGGACGTGGCCCAATGTGATCTATATATAGTCCATATGACGTGACCCATTATGATATATATGTGACCCATGAGTGAGGTTAGATGTGATATATATATATTGACACATATGTTAAGACCCAATATGATGTATTTACAGACCATTTGATGAGGTCTGATGTGATGTATATGAGGCCCATGAGTGAGGCCCAATGTGATGCATATGTGGCCCATGAGTGAGGCCCATCATGATGTGTATTAGGCCCTTGAGTGAGGCCCATGGTGATGTATATTAGGCCCTTGTGTGAGGCCATGGGCCCACTATATGTTTGGCTCTATGAGGGATACTCCTTGGGAGCAATGTTGGTTGAATGTCCATATTGATGGACAATAATGGTTAAATATCCGCATTGTGACCTTTCCTTAGGCCCTTTATTAGGCCAATTATCGATGTTGATTATTGGTGCTGATTATCGAGGACGATGCTGATCATTGAAGCCGATTATCAATGTTGATTATCGGTGTGGGTTATTGATATCAATTTGAGTATGTGACAACATAACATCATGAAACATGCCCATAAGCATCATTTGCATGTTTGTTATGAGATGTAGTTGACCATTGCATATGCCATAGGATAGGTTGTTCATGGGACTCCCTGATAGGTGGAGTCGTCCCACATGAGCGCGCGATACGCGCAAGTTTAATGCATGACTAGATGGTATGACTCATGCATCTTGCATTTTGTGATTAACCACCGTACGCCCTAACGACAACAGGGCTGTGCCTCCACAGGAATGTCATGGATGGCCAGATGGGACACCAAAAATATTTTGTTCTAGTACTGTGGGCACATAGAATGTCCTTGGGTGAGAGTCCCAGAATCCTCTAGTACCAAAGGAGAGTCCAACGTTTAGACTGAGTGGATACATGTTACGCCTCAGACTTGATAATCGGACTCACAAGGAACCCGATGGCCAGTTCTTGCCGCAACAGCCTCCGTATTATCCCATTCTTAGCTCCTGAGGCAGGTTCCAATCCTAGGATCTTATAAGGAGGATTTTCATAACAATATAATCATTTCCAATACAAGCATACTCAAGATCACAACAACTAAATATGAGAATAAAAAAGGCACACATCACAAAATTCACTATGAATTTGAACTTTTATAAGTTTTCATAAGGTCCAAAAGGACATACATAAGATAACAGAAAAAAGAAAGAAGAGGATCTGCAACACTGGGTCCTTGGCTCGCACATCAATCCAAGCTCCACTGCTAAGACGCCAACTTAGGATCTCCTACAGGCATCAATCGTGCATAAGCTTATATAAAGCTTAGAGGGTGGTTAAAGTGTGTGATGATGGTGTTCAAAACAAGATAGAGAATGCAGAAGGGAGTCATGATTAATTCTAATACCACTAGCCTTACAAAGGCTATATGAACACAGGAAGCTATACCAAGGCAGTATGATAATGTAGGAAGCCGTACCAAGGCTATATAGTACAATGAGTAATGTAATGCAATGAGTACTGGGCGCCATGCCAAGGCGATGCATTATGAGGCTTACACAGCTGATGCAAATGTAATGCGAAGTAATGTCAGTTCTCATATCCAATCCACATATCAAGTACATTTTCATCATGAGGAAATCACCAGGATCCATTACACTGCTGGATGACTGCCGCTCTATAGACCCCGCATAGTCAAACGAGCATAAGATACCTCACTACCCACCTGTGGATAGCCAATCACCAGCAAGGCCTGAAGGTAGCGGACCCATTCACGAGGTGGTCAGACTCAACCTAACAATGCCCTCTTACATCAGGCAAGTAAGGCCACATCCCTATCTAACCGACTACATGACAGTGGGAGTCGGGGCTTAACAGTATAAGGCCCTTGTGCACTCATATATTCTACCCGGTCATGGTGCTGGAGCAGATCCTTAGTGCCATGAAAGTTTTGAAAATTTCACCCATGAGCATCCTATGCACCCGATATGCTCAAGTAACATTTTCGGTGTCTAAACATGGCCATCTACGATGTATCTTGGAGGCTATAGCCCTGATGAAGCAAGGGTGATAATGCTCATATGCTATGCAATGTCAGATGCATAAATCACACAATCAACCTCACATCAATCTCAAGCATCCAACATGCTCAAGAGGGGATACTACGTCCCTCAGGGAAAGTATCATGCAATGCCCAATGACACAATATGACCACACACACATAGTGTCAACCAAGCATACAATGATATACATGGGCCATGAAGATGGTTCTAGATGCATTATACGGTGATATACAAAGTAGTACACTCCTCTTATCCAAGAAGGGACCAAGACTAGGTATTTAGATAATATTATAAGGAATCTCACCTCTAGTGGCAGTCCATTTACCTGGGATAACCCACGAGACTAAGTATACAAACTATGCGTCTAAGCGATATAGAAATGAGCCTAACAAGAGTCTAAGATGATCATCCCATCACTCTTAAATACAACCGAGCCTAGAGGGGTCTATAATAGGGACATTTAACCACCATTTCCCAAAAAGGCATATGAACCATGAATGATGTGGATAGAAGGCCCAAGGAATATATTTAAGATAAAAATAAAGGTAACTATAGACATATATATTCCTCATAATAGGCCATAAAAAGATAAAATACCACTTTTAACAACATGGGCCCCAAGAGGGGAATTAAGGCCCAAGGCTTAATTCCCAATGGCCATAGAATCCATGCATTGAGTCAGACTTGGTGGGCAGCCCGCGTACACAGTATACGACTAAATAAGTTTAAGTTTGGATGAAATGGGCCCAACTACATCAGCCCAATATCTTAGCAATTTAAGTGGGCAACCAAGGGCCTAATATTATCATTGTCTTAGCCCATAAGTCCATCAAAATGGTGAAAGTCAGCCCAATATATGGTTGGGCCAATCTGGGACATCCCAACCCACTTTAGACCCATGAGATGCTCCAAAAAAAATTTGATCTAAGATGGGGTCCTCATTTGATCACTAAAGGTGACCCAGAAGAATGCACTGATTAAGCCCAAAGATTATAAGAAAACATAAGCATGTAACACGTACATAAGTTCTCAATATGGTGGGCCCCACATCCAAATAAAGTTTTAACCATAAAATTGTACATTTAAGGCCCTTTGATAAACTTTTGGCCCGTTTAACTTCCTGAATTTGCTAAGGTCCAGAAATTAGTTAACTATGTGGAAATAATCTCATGAAGGCCAACTATACTCACTGGGAGACCCCACAAGATGGAGAGTGTGTATATATCATGAAAAGATCAAGCGGGCCTGTTACTGGATCGTGAGTCCAGCAGTAACCTAAGGCAGAGAGTGCAGCCATAATCGGGCGATCCAAGACTTAGATGGCCTGGACCAAACATGCGTTAAGGTATGTTTCACATACATACACATTAAGCCTTAAACAAATGATCTAGGGTCTATGGTGGGCCTTTAACCATCCATAGAGAAACCCATAGGCCTACCTTAGGATCACCTAGGAGGACATTCAACCTCAACTAGCTTTCATGAGATAGCCCACCACTACTCATATAATATAAGGTCTAAAGCCCAAGCAATGCATGACCAAATAGGCCATACACCAAGCCCAACTTATAGGCCAAATAGTGGACCCTCAAGTAAGGTTTGGGCCCAACCACAAAGGTCATAATTGCACATATTGTGGTAGGCTTCATGGGCAGCCCGATAATTCACTTTTGGCCCAAATACAGGGTCAATTTAGTGGGAAGCCAAGAGCCCAACTTCTTGCATATTATTGCCCTTAAGCCCATCATAATAAACGGGAGAGTATAGCCCCAAGATCAATGGGCCTATCCAAAAGAACTGAGTCCAAAAGGCCTAATCACTACCACAAAAGGGGCAGCCATGCATATACTATATTACATAATGGGCCTTAAGGAAATGGCCCAAAATAAAAGTCATCCAATTCATACATTATGGTGGACTTGAGGTCAGCCCATAAGCCCAAGAATACACATGGGTAAGGCCTATACTGACAGTGTGGGCCTTGCCATATCAGCCCAAAGACTTAGCAAGGCCCTCCACAATATACATTTATGTGGGCCTTGCAAGTCTGCCCTTAATTAAGCATTTTATGAAGGCATCAAGGCTAATAAATACACATGATCAGCTAGTAGACAGCCCATTGGGCCTGTAAAATAATAAGGTCAGCCACTGCACAGTCTCGGGCTCAAGGAATAGGTTTTTAACCCAAATGTCCCCTAAAACTACCAAAAATTTGGTTAAGGCTAGCCCATATTATCACCTCAAAGATGGGCCTTAAGAGGCACTACTTACACTTAATTTTTTTTTTAAGGAAAGTAAGGAGTGTGTATAAAACTCTCTCAAATATGGTGTGCCACAATATGTAACACCCCAGATTTTGGCCAATCTGGGATTTGACATCCTTAGGCAATGGGTCAACTAAAACACCTGAAAAATCGCTCAGAACCCAATTTCATAGCCAAAGAAACCACTTAGGATTAATTCCTATGGAAATTTAGCGTAAGTTAGCTAGCGCAACGCTGGAGTAGCTGGGAAACAGTCCCTGATCACTTTAAATACGTTCTACAAGACCCAAATCGAGTAGAACGTATGACTCCATAATACTCTATAACCTCGGATCAAACTCTAAGCGGGTTTGTTCTCTGGACCACTTTGAATTCTTGTATTGGATTTAGACCGCGCGTCGAAAGTCCGTTACTTCCTATCTTAGACCGTTAGAACCGTCCAGCTGGACTTGACAATCATTTCGAAAATCAAGTCAAACCGATAATCACAGACTATTTCATTGAGCCCGGACTGAAGAGACCGCGAATAGGGACAGAATTGGAATTTCAAATTCAAATCTGGCACACGACTTGACACGTCAGTATTAAGCGTTCTGACCGTCAGAATTCATCCAGATTACACCCTCGGATCAGGAAAAATTTCTATTTATTATTATGAGACTTCCAGCCCTGATCTACGTGCGGTGACCGCTGAACTGAAACTGGTCCGCCACGTGCGATCTGCGAACCCTGTCGGACTGAAAACTTAATGCGTGCTAGATCTGGTACGCATGAGCTTAAGTCCGATCGCATTCGACCAGGGGACCACCAGAACTTCCCTTTTGGACCGAAACAGCCCCGATTTGGATATACCTCAAGTATACTTTGTTCCCAAGCCTATTTTGGGCACATTTGAGCTTATAAAAGGGGTTGAAACCCTCACTTCTCTCACCCATCCGAATTTACTAGAAACCCTAGCTAGAGTGAGAGAGAAAGTGAGAGTTTGTGAGAGAAGGTGGGAGAGCTTTTCCTGCTACTGCTGCACATGCTTAAGCGGCGTATTCCAATCACTTTGCCGGTGATTTCTCCGCGTTTCTAGGTAAGAAATAACCCTAGAAAGTTGCTGATTTGATGCTTCTTTAGTTCCATAGCTTGTTAGTTGATAAATCTCGTAAATCAGGTTCTCTATTCGCCGTAGACGAAGCGTATACGCTCCATTCGAATTCTCATCCGTAAAAGGGAAAAGGTGCGGATTTTAGACGCTTTGATTGACTGTTTCCAAAGCTTTCAATGACGTTTAATAGTAGATTATCAACGGCATCGCCGTTTGACATGTACAACATGCTCTCCGTTTCCTGTTTCGTAAATTAACGAAGAATATGAGATTTAGGGCATTTTAGTCATTTGTAGGAAGTACGGTCTATATTCATATTTTGCTGATGTGATTGACATGGGTTGTTGTCGCATTAGAATGTTAGGAATGCGTGCATAGTTAGTTTGGCGAAGAGATTCTCCTAAATACGCACTTCGGGTCGACATACTATATGTAGACTTAAGTGTGTAGTGTAAGTCTTTGTATAAATGCTTGTATTAGTATGTATTGAATTAAATAATGTTATGGATTAGTTTGAGATTGGTTTCTCAATAAATATGCTGGTGTAAATGGTTTCCTTCATGTTAGCCATATGCATGATTTCATTATATGAATGAAATGCATGCGCTTGATGATTCATGTAAGTTATATGTTATAACATGTGCTTGATGATTTCCTTATGATTTAGTTTGAGATTGAATTCTCAATTAATTTGCTGATGGAAAGGACTTTCTATATGTTGGCGATATGCATAATTTCATTATATGTGTGAAAGACATGTGTAGGATGATTTACTTAAGTTGTACGTTATAACATGTGTTAACATGCTCACATGGTTGTATTTCATTTCCAATGCTCTCACATGATCGCTGACGTGGATTCATATGTGTTTGGGACTAGACTTAGTCCAGGCAGTCGGTAACCAAGAAATATCGTGGTTAGCCTATCTTTGCCACGAACGACGTGTCGATGAACACGAGTCGTGTTTAGAGTTGGCGGCAGTGGTTAGGCCACGCGAAGTGTTTTACGCACTTCATGTCGTTCGACTTGCGATGCGCTCGTGCTAGTCGAACTCGTCAAGTAACCCGACTGGCCGTTGTATGTTCACCCTACATGAGTCATATCTTCTTGAACCTAGGGTACTGAACTTACCATTGTAAACCCTGTTAACCATGGTACCTTGATCCATAAAGACTCATGAGCCGGGCATGGTGGTATGGGACACCGTGGTCAAGCTGTCGGCCTACGCTGGGGCCACAAACCTCCCCGTAGTGACCAGTGAGCACCTAGACTCGTGAACAGATTATGGTGGTATGGGACACTATATTCTAGCTGTCGGCCTACACTGATCAGGCGACGAGTCCTTTGTAGTGACCGCGAGCGTATTCTGAGTCTACAGGAGGCGACGACCCTTCAGTAGCAGTAGAGTACAGTAGGCCTGTATTGATAAGGTGATGGGGGAGCGGTGCAACGAGTGCAAGCAACAGCCCTGGCAGCCCTTGCAGTGACCTATAAAATATACATCGTATGAGATTACTAGGAGTGACGACCCTAGACAGGATCTGTGTTGGGATTGATACAAGGGAAGTACCTTAGTTTCCCAATCCTGCTGTTTGAATGGACTAATAACAACTTGGAATTCATATCACCATAGCATTGCATGTGCCTGGAAGATGTGGAGCACTCTAGGGAGTGTGGCATGCCGCGGTCGTAAGATGTTGCCGCATGAGGGTGATCGTCGGTGAGGGCATACATCACGTCATGTCATAATTGCATTAACAACAGTATTAGGAATGTTTGAATTACTGCTTTACTATTATCGCATGATTGATTTGATACATGTTAATCTTTGCTCTATTATTCCACTGAGTTAGCTACTCACTCCCACGTTACGGGACGGTGTTCCTGGACACCCACCAAACCTTTTTGTGATTGCAGATGATGGCGCGGCCTGCGAGGCGGAGCTGGACTTGATGATGATGAGGAGGATCCCTCCTTTATGCGTGTTCTGATTGACGAGATTACAGGGAGGTTGATTAGATACTTTGACACTTGTCATTTTATATTTTTAGCGCACTCATGTATATTCGTTTTGTCTACTTTTGGAGTATACATGTATGTATATAACCTGGTAACATATCCACACTCTGGAGGCATACAACAGTTTATATATGTTATACATACTATCACAGTCTTCTGCTTGTTAATTTAACCGTCTCTGGAGTATGATATGCTGTTCTAGCTTAATCTCACTCATGTTTAATGCGTTATCACAGACAACATTCAATCATACATATCTATGTTGCATAAATAACATTTTGGAACTCGGGAGTTGGGTTTTTGCTCGACCCCCTGATTTTCGGGATGTTACACAATAGTTCCTAAACAATCAACCATGTAGCAAATTTTGGGCCCCTTGCTGAAATTCTAGCCCACCCATTTCTTGGGCCTACCGGAGTCAAGAAATTTATTTAATTTAGATGGGTTAGTGACCCATGGTGATCCACATATATCATAGTAAGCCCCAATATATGAAAAGGGAGATATATAACACTTACTTCAAGTGGACCATGCCATTAGAATGTAGGCCCAGCAACCCAAGGTAGGGGCGTGCCTGGGTATTTGGCCCAAAACTGATCCAAATTGCAAGCCACACCACGGTCAGTACAGAGGCCCAATGGCCCTGAAAATTTACAGGGTAGTCCCTACATGGGTGGGCCACATGGTCAGAATGTTTAAACATTTAAAAATATTTTAATTAATTTGAATAAAATAATCTATTCAAAAAATCGAATTGGCCTGGACGTCCCAACGTGGTGGGCCAGTCCGGCCCTTGCCATGGTGTGCATAGGGGTACATTAGCTCCAAAACTTTGTAGGTGAGTCCTAACATGGGTCTACCACACCTCCATAAAATTTTAGAATTTTTAAACATAAAAAAATATTTTAATTCATTTAGAGAAATTAATCTGTCTTGAAAATCGGACTGATCTGGACACCACATTATAGTGGGCCAGTCCAGCTACCACCATGGTGCGTACAGGTGTCCATTGGCCCCACAATTTGGTAAGTAGGTCCTACCATGGGTGGGACACCTTCCTGTAAATGTTTAGAATTTTTAGACATCCACAAGTGTTTTAATAAATTTTGAAATTCCAACCTGTCCAGGGTGGAATGTTGCTGAAACAGTGCAGAAAATCCAGACTGTCCACCTCAATTGGACCACACTGAAAGTGCACCTACTACGTGCCCTAGTTTATTAATTACGTTGTAAGTTGAGTCAGTCGGACAACCGCGCCTAACAGGAAGATCAAGTCAAGCGTCTTCCTCAACTGGATGTGTGGAAGCTCGCCATAGGTAAATCATAGCCTCACATCCCATGTCTCAAAACACCAGGTGATTAAAACCCTTAAAAAGAACTAGAACATCTTAGGGTTTCTTTGTAAGAAAACTTTTTATCAAAAAGGAAAATCTTTAAAGTTTTTCTTACACTGTCGATTATATCGATTACCCCTTCGATATGATCGACCAGCTCTGTCGATGTCCTCGGCATCTCAAATCGATATAATCGAGTGAGGACAAAAAGCGTCCAGCAATCAAACAATCGTCTGGACGATTTATCGATATATCGATTGGTGAGTCGATATCATCGATATTCGAATATCGATCCTATCGGAAGAGGATCGATACTATCGATAAACTGTTTTTCGGCGCCCCTATTTTTCTAAAGAAAACTAACGTAAGCATCGATATATCGATGGCTGTCCGATTCAATCTGAACTCAAATATCGATCATATCTGAAGTCAGTTGATCATATCGATTGTGGGTGCATGTTTTCACCAGCATGAATTTCAGGTTGTTTTTAATGTTGATCGGGGTGCCAGTCGATAAATCGATATTCATATATCGATCATATCGAGACCTCATCGATTGGATCGAGTCCAAACATAAATCGTCCAGCAAGCTTATAGATAAATCTATACGATTTATAGATCCCATCGACAAGGTCTCCGATATGATCGATGTACAAATTCTGATGACATCGACTGTTTCCCGATCATATCTGTTGAACCTGAAATTCTTCAAGGCTTCTTTCTTATTTTCACCTGTCGATAGATCGATCCATCTATCGATGGAATTAGAGTTCGAAATCCGATAACATCGATGTGTGTCTCGATCCCATCGACCAGTTGGCGAAAGGTTTCCAAAAGCGAAATGACAATTGAGTTCCTATCATCGAGAGGTCTGCCGATACAATCGAGAGTATACGCTCGATCATATCGATGACTGCTCGATGATATTGAACTCTGTCATAAATATGACCATTTATATCCGTTGGAACCTTTTGCCTATATATAGAGAGATTAGTCTTTGTTGCTGGTAGAGAAAGAAGAGAGTGCTTTTGAGAGTTTTAACCTTCATATCATTTACCTAAGACCTTTCTCTCAGGAAGTTCATCCTCCAATCCACCCTCATCATTGATATCTCATAGAGTGGATTGGGGAATGAACTTCCGCATTCAAGGATCCTCCAGCTACTATCTTAATGGCAAATCATTAAGCTGGGATGCCTTGAATGCATAGATGATTGGAACCACTCTATATTCCTTATAGGACAATCTTTAAAGAGTAGTATTCCATTATAAACTTGACCCAACCTAAAGCCTAGTATCGGTATATCTTTTGGGTACGGATCAAGAGAGCTGAAGACCCTTCAACATCAAGGAGAAGATCTTCAACACTGCGCTGAATGGGACTCATTAACTTATTTGTAAGTATCTAGAGTCCAGAGGACACTTGTGATCATTCCTTTTTAAGATTGGGTTTTAAGTGTTGCTCACCCTTTGAAGTCCTTGAAGGAGGCCTCCGACGGGAGTGTACGTGCGGGGTGCGTTGTGTGGACCATTGCTCTATGGAGAGCATAAACATCTGGTTAGGAGTATGCTAGAAAAACTCCAGGATTAGAAGTGAACCGAGTAGAAACCTCAGGGTGCGTTGTGTGAACCCTTGCCCTGTGTGGGCATAAACATCTGGTTAAGAGTACACTAGTAAAACTCCAGGGTTTAAGGTGAACCAAGTAGAAACCTCTGTAAAGGTTGAAGGTGAACCTGATTTAAAACCTTAGGTTTGAGGTGAACCATGGGAAACCACCTTAGTGAAATCCGGTCACTCAAGGGTTGAGTGTGGAAGCCTGGAGTGGAGTAGACAAGTAGTCGAACCACTATAAAAATGACTGTGTTTGAGATTGATATTGTCTTTCATTTATGTGATTGTCTTACATGCCTTTATATATGATTATCTGAAATCACATCTTATGCACACACAGTCATATCCATCACAATTTGATTCATAAATTTATTTATCTTACAAGTAGTTGTGATTGGATCCTCTATCAGGCTTGGAAGCCAGTAGAGTTAATTTTTGAGTAATCCTAATTTGTACTCTGTGATAAGATTAGTGTGATAGGATTGAAAAATAACTTATAAATTTTTAAAAAGTCCTATTCACTCCCCTCTAGGACATATTGACATATTTCTACTTCAACTTAACCGGTCTTCACCGATATTTCACACACCTTTGGGACCCCAATGAATGTCAGATGGGGCTGAAATTTAGTATAGTTATAGGTGGGTTATGAGGATACAATATTCATATATTATTTTGTATCAGTATTCCCACCAAAGATCCAGAAATCAGGCCCCAAGGTGGCCCAAAAATCTGTCCAGGCAGATTTGGACAACAGCATGTTACTATCCAAACCACCCCAAAAGATAATTAAAAGGAAAATAAATCACTATTTTCTTAGGATGGGGTCCACCTAGATGGGTCACACAACTCTCAGACCCAAGCCCCTTCCAAGATCATCCATAAAATTAAGCCGAAAGGCTGTCCAAAACATGCTAATAATATGGGGCAACAAGGTAGGCCTGGATGTCTAACCACTTAGGCCTATTTGCATGGCACATCAAGTGGGCCACACATACATTAGATTTACTATAAAGACAGGAAAGAAAAGATGGAGAAGAAACACAATCTGGCCATGGGGTAGGGCCCCGCCACTGATGAGTCTTCCCAAGAATGAATCATACCCATGCAACTACATTGATTGTACATGCAGCATATAATCACTACATTCATGATCTATAATTGCTATGGATGGTTGGGATGTCATCCCAACATGATCCTTAAGGTCTAGATGACCTTAATATGGAGTGGATCATTAAATACATCATAATGGGGTCCATGAAGAATGGCCCCATCATGGATCATGACATGCATGTAGGATGGGCGAAAGAGCCACATCCATGGGATCAAATGGGATCCCCACCATGGATTGGTGGGTCCCATGTAATCCATCCATGAAGAAATAATGAGATTAAGGAAAGAAAAGAATTCAACAAAAGAATACTCACCTACCTTAAGATCTCTATCAAAATCCACTCCAAGCTTCTAATGGTCCAAGGAAGCAAGATGAATGGTTGAAATAGGTTTTCAATAGAGGGATTGAGGAGGAAAAGGAAGAGAAGGGACTGGAGAAGAGGGAAAAAGGGGCCGGATTATTTTTTTTTGCAAGAGGGAAGGAAGGAGAGAAGATGGGAAGAAATGAGAAGGAAGTTACTAGGATAGAGGGTTTTTATGAAAGTAATCATGAAATTACTAGAAACTAAAAGTAATGATGGCTCTTCTCTCATTGAGAAGAGGAAATTTTAGATTTTTTTAGCCTAGGATAGAGAAAAAGGCATGATTGTCATTGGAGAGGGAAAAGTGGTAGTCTAGAGAAGAGAACTCATTATAAGACACTAGTTATGGGTCTATGGCTTAGGATAGCTAGGCTAGCAAGGTAATTATGAAACATAAGATGATGTCATATATGGGAAAATATGCAACTCATGGTGGGGTCCACCAATCATGCAACCAACGACCCAAATAATGTGCGGCCTACAACTTTTGATGGACAAGTCGAATTTATGCACGGGACGAGGCGTTGGAACCACGGCGGTAATGCGGTCATAATGGCATAGGTCTCGGGTCAATCTAAGTTGGATCTATGTGACCGAACTCAAGGATGACTGTAAAAACTATCCGAGGGTTGTGGATCACCGAAATTCGACCGGTAGGACCGCAGGACCAAAATAAACGAAATGCATACTTACATACGCACACATGCACACAAGCGAACTTTGGTCAGGTCTCATAATACATGAGTGCATGGGTGTTAAATATCAGTAGGCGACATCTCCCACTGTGTCGTAGTCGGTTGGAAAGGGGTGTGGGCTTATCGGCCCAAGTGAGGGTGCTATAATCTAGGTTAAGTTTGACTAGCTCGCAAATGGGTCCACTATTAACGAGCCAGGTACGCATTAGTATACTGCTGGCTAGCGGGCAGTGAGGACTTTTTCACTTGCATGATAGTACGTGTAACATCCCAAAAATCGGGGGTCGGGTAGAAACCCAACTCCCGAGTTCCAAAATGTTATTTATGCAACATAGATAATGATGAATGCATGTTGTCTGTAGAATGACATAAAACAAGATTGAGACTAAACCAAAACAGCATATCATACTCCATAGACAGTTAAATTAGCAAGCGGAAGACTGATAAATATATAAAATATATAAATGATTGTAAGTCTCCAAAGTGTGAACATGTAACCAGGTTAACAAATTACATGTATACTCAAAAATAGAAAGAAAAGAATATATATGGGTGTGTAAATAAAAGGAAAGATACCAAGTGTACTGACATCTAATCCATAACCCTGTAAACCCCATCAATCAGAACCTGCATATTGGAGGGATCCTCCTCATCATCATCAAGTCTGGCTCTGCTTCGCAAGCATCGCCATCATCTGAAACTGAAATAAGAACTGGTTGGTGTGTACAACACCATCCCGTAACGTGAGAGTGAGTAGCTAACTTAGTGGAATCATAGAGCAAGGGTTAACATGTTATCAAATTAATTACGCGAAAATAGTAAAGTAAACAATCAGACACTCCTAGAACTGTGATTAATACAAGCATGAAATGACATGATGGATGCCCTCACCGACATACTCCCTCATGCGACACCATCTTACGTCTGCGGCATGCTTTCTTCCCTCAGTGCTCCACATCTTCCAGGCACATGCAGTGCGATATGAATATGATTACCGAGTTGTTATTAGTCCTTTTCATACAGCAGGATTGGAAAACTAAGGTACCTCCTTCATATCAATACCCAAACAATGATCCTGTCTAGGGTCGTCAGTCCTAGTAGTCTCATACGATGATATATTTTTAGGTTGCTGCAAGGGCTGCCAGGGCTGTTGTATGCACTCGTTGCAATGCTCCCCCATCACCTTATCAATACAGGCCTAGTTTATATCCTTGAGACTGCATCAAGACTCTTCGCTCCCATGCGGTGTCAGGATAAACTCAAGGTCACTACAAAGGGCTGTTAGGGCTATTGCTCGCACGCGTTGCTCCACTCCCCCATCACTTTATCAATGTAGGTCGACAATAAGAATATAGTGTCCCATACCACCATAATCTGCTCAGAGTAGGGTGCTCACTGGTCACTACGGGGAGGTTTGTGGCCCCAGCGTAGGCCGACAGCTCGACCACAGTGTCCCATACCACCGTGCCCGGCTCATGAGTCTTAGGGGATCGAGGTACCAAAGTTAGAGGGGCTTTCCAATGGTAAGTTTAGTACCCTAGGTTCAAGCAGTTATGACGAATACAAGGTGAACATATAATGGTCAGTCGGGTTACTTGATGAGTCCGACTAGCACGAGCACACATTGAATCGACCGACATGAAGTGCACAAGCACTTCGTGTGGCATAAACACTGCCGACGACTCTAGTACAACTCGGGTTCGTCATACACATCCTTCGTGGTGAATAGAATCCAACCACGAATTCTAAACTGTTACCGACTGCCTGGACTAAAGTATAGCCCCAAACACATGTAATCTACATCAATAATCATATAAGAAAGATAGAATTGAAACACAAGAAATTCTAGCATGTTATCAGCATATTATAACATACATCATAAGCAGTTAACCATACACGAGTATTTCACACCTAAGGTAGGCAATTCAAATACAACAAGCATGGAAGAAATCATGTGCATCATCATAGTAGTTGAGAATCCAGTCTCAACGCTAATCTACAACACCATTTACTCAATACTTACTAATACATACATTTATACAAACACTTAGACTATTCAACTCCAACGTACTTAACGTATGTTGATTCTAACATATAATATGATAGATCCTTATATCAAGGAGTTGTCTAATACACAACAATCATGTTCTTACATTCAAAACATTTGGCAGGCATAAATCATATTGATTTAGGCATTTCAACAAACACTTAGTCTACACACATTAGTCTACATAGCCTATGCCGGCCAATATGTGCATTAGGGCGAATCTCTTCGCCAAACAGATCATACACGCATATCTTGCATAATAACACGATAAATAAACATGGCAACCATTTTAGCAAAATACGGATGCATACAGTATTTCCTACAAATACCTAAAATACCCTAAATCTCATATTCTCCATACGCAGTCGAAATAGAAAACAGACAGCATGTTCTACATGTCAAATGGTGATCTTGTCGATAATCTACTATTAAACGACATTGAAAGCTTTGAAAACAGTTAACCTAAGCATCTAGAATTCTCACCTTTCACCGTAGAATCGTATCGATTCGAATAGAAAGTCTACGCTTCATCAACGTCGATATGGCGACCTAATTCACAAGATAGGTTAGCTACTTCGCTACTTGTATTGCTAGAATCCTAAAAATAGGTTGAGGTTAGGGTTTACTTACCTAGAACGGAGTTGAAATCGTCAGAATAGCGATGCAGGTGGAAGGATTTGGCACGTGGAGCAGTAGGGAAGAATCTCAGGAGAAAGCCCCAACTTCTCCCTCACTTTCTCTCTCTTTTCTCTCTTCTCTCTCCTAGGGTTTTTCCAAATTCGTATGGGTTAGAAAGCTAAGGGTTTAAGGCCCTTTTATAAGCCCAAACATAACCAAAACATACTCCAAGTCAAGGTATAGTTGGGTTATAGCCAAATCGGGTCTTTTCTGATCCAAAAGGACGTTTCTAGAGGTCTCCTGACTGAATACGGTCGGACTTAAGCTCATGAATGTTGGATCCTGATCACATTAAATTTTCAGCCTGATAGTGTTCCCAGATCGTACGTGGCGGACCAGTTTCAGTACAGCGGTCACTGAGATTCGATCAGAGATTCTAAGTACACTGACCTGAGTGGGAAATGTTTCCTAATCCGAGGATGTATTTGGGTCGGATTCCGACGGTCTGAATGCTTATACTTAACCCGTAAGCGAAACGTGCCAGATTTATTTAAATGACATTTAATTTTTAATGAATTTCACTCCTTCTCACACTCCTTGCTCCAGGCCTAATAAAATATCCTCAGAACATCAGTTGAGCTTAATTTTCGAAACGATTGTCAAGTCCAGCTAAGCGGTCATAATGGTCTAAGATGGTAGATATCAGACTTTCGACGCGCGGTCTAGATCCAATACAAAGTTTTAAAGGGTTACTGAGAGCAAACGGGTTTAGAGTTTGATCCTAAGTTTTAGGGTAACGTAGCGCCTATGATTTTATAGGTTTTGGGTCTTACAGATCATATTTAAAGTGGTTGGTGCTAATTTTACAGGAAATCTAGTGTAGCACTGGCTAATTCACGTTAAATTTCTAAAGAATCAGGTTCTAAATGATTCATTTGGCTTTGGAATTGGGTTTTGAGAGATTACCAAGATGTTATGGTTGACCCATTGCCTAAGGGCGTCTGACCCCAGGTTGGTAAAAATCTGAGGTGTTACAGTACGACTAGGGAGGCGGCAGCCAGTGTGGAGTGTACTAAACCCTCGTGATGATCCTAGATATATACAATACTGATATGTGGACTTATTGAGCAGGAGTTATATACTCATCATTTTACTCATGCATTCATTCATTCACTATCCACTCGGGCTAGTAGTGCGTAACTAATTATTATGTACCTTCGCAATGTCTAGGATTTCGGTTGGGGTGTGCGACTAACTGAAGATCAGGAGTCTACCACATTGAGTCTAACTATCCAAATTTAGGTATGAGACTGGTTTGGATAGAAGTCTCTTATAATGGACCCCATAGCCTATGATACTACATACTATCATCCTGACTTCACACTCCAGTTTGGTCATTTCATTCGCACTACATATTGCATTATATTTGTGACATATGTCATTTTGGGTTACTATGTTTCTACATTTATATGGCTTAGATGTGGTTGATAGTATTCGTGGCTCTTTAGAATTACATATTGTATTACATCCTCAACATATGATATTTAGCTTACTATGTCTCCATATTGCAGAGCTGTTCTACATTGCATCTTCAGTATACGATGTTGAATTATTATGTTTTTACTTCGTATAGCCCGAATAAGGCTGATGGTATTTATGGACTTACTAGCATGTCTCCACATTACTCTGATATTACATACTTAACACTTACATTGCACATGCACTTACACCACCATCTAAGCTTTCTATAAGCTTATGCATGATAGATGCGTGCAGGTGGTATTAGGTCGTGGCAGCATTGAGCTTAAAGCGTGCAACTATCTTTTGGAGCTTCAATTTTTTATTTGTGTATTTCCCTTTCAGCACTGTATTTAACTATTTATATTAGTGGATATGTGATGATGAAGTTGCCTTTGTGATTTGGGTAAACTTGTGGTTATGCTTCTTACGAGATAAATGTACATCGAAAAATCCTCCTTGTAGGATCTAAAGATCGGAATCTGGCATATGGGCGCTAGGAGACGAGAATGGGGTACTACGGATGTTGTCGGCACCGGATTCGACAATCAAAAATTTTATGGGCCCAATTTCTAAGTTTGGGGCGTGACAATTACTACATCCGATGCATTGTGTAGCTCCATTCAGACCTTAAAAGATTCCAGATGTCCCAATGGGTCAGTAGCTCCCAAGAAGGGAGTGTTTTGAGGTATACAGAATCTATCCAAGAATCGCACCCACATGATATTGGCGGTAAATGGGGGCTCAGTTGGGGTTAGCGCATTTGTATGGTAGGCTTGTCTCATGTCAGAATACTTAATCTCGGCCTCCCAAGGCTTACTGCTTTTAGTAGTAGCTTCGACTGGGGCTTTGTCGAACTTCTTTCGGTCTACCTCATGATGTAGATTGGAAGCGGGTAAAGCTGCAGTCCCAAAAATATGAGATAAGGCTAGTTTGGTCGAGCCTTGTTGTAGGCTTCTCTGAGAGGCGGCGGGCATGCTGGAAGGCTGAGGAGGATTGTGGCCCATTTTCTCATCCTCCTTATTAGTGTACGTGCTAAGGTTGTAGTTGTTCCAACAAATGCTTTATGGAGTTCATTTGTTGTTCAACATTTCAACTTGTTGTTCAAGGGAGTTCAATCAACCTCCTTTGATGCGGGACTGCTGAACTTGCTTCCCGGGGTAGGAATCAACCTAATGTTGGGAAGTGGAACCCTGATCACTATCAGGCTGCTCCAAGGGTGGCGTTAGGTCAGGCACAACTGGGGAGATCTAGGTTTTCTTCTTCCCTTTGGCCATTGTAGTCTCTCTAGTAAAGTAGGAAATGACTCTGATTTCGTTTCCCATAGAAGGTGTCAAACTATTGATTCAGTTTTTCAATAGACCCTCCTTAGACCCTCGAACACCTACACACAAGAAATAAAAGGACAAAGGAGATCGTGGTTAATACAGGGGACCCTTCGATGCCTACGTTAGGAACCGGGGTCTTCGTAGGAGATGATCTTTAAGGAAAAGAGTCACCAATCATGTTTAAGATTGTGCATTGAGTGGGTATTTATGCATACCTTTCACTGGCTAGGGGCTCCCCTATTTATACAAGCAGGAAGATCACACTGTAGGAAGTGTTCCATGTTTAGGAGTCCTGATACATTAGAGATCTTCCAGTGTGGATCTCCAATCATATCAGAGATCTTCCTGAGATTACGGGTGTCTGAGATTCTCGGGATCTGATCTTATCTCCTAAAGATCTTGGGAGAGATCTTCGGTCCATTTAGGAGATCTTTGGGTCGGTTGCTTGGGACAAGTTTGGTCAGTCAAGGCGGATGACGCCTTAGAGGTAGGTAATATCGAGCTATTCGACAAATCAACATTCACCTGAGGTCTTAACTGATCAACATTCACCTAAGATTAATACTGACTCTCTGGCTTTGTCGGAGTGTGTGTCGACCTATGGCAGACCTATGGCCATTCTATGGTCATGCCGACTAATAGCTGATTTATAACTGACCTATGATCATGTTGACCTATAATCGATCTATAGCTGATCTATAGTTGCGCCGACCTACTCAATAGATTGGCCAATTGTCATGCGAGCCTATGACTATACCGACTTACTTCGCAGTTGGCCTTTCTTAGTCAGTAGATATCTCACGAGTAGTTTAGCCCATTAAGTCCATGCTGGTTATAGAGTTAACTCCTTCTATAAGTCGTGTAATTTTTCCCCAAATAGTAACCTTTCCCACTAACAATTTAATAACCACCAAAGATATTTCAAACAATTTAATGGCCTCGTCAAAGAACACTAGCTTTGCACCAATAGCCCTTGCTTTATCAGCTAAAGCATATGGATCATTTTCCACAACATGCATCCCCAGGCCTTTTGGACGTCTAACAACTTTGGATCCCACTTTTCCAAATCCCATCACTGCCAATGTCTTCCCAATTAGAGAGACACCAATGTACTTGTTTCTTTGCCACTTCCTTATTGAATATATAGGTTCATAGACATATCTAGAGATAGTTAGCAAGGATAACCAAAAAGACCTTTTTTGAAAATCACATGAGATCATAAGCAAAGAAAGAAACATCACCAATCAAAAGGGCTTTAAAAAATCATTGTCATGAATGATGAGTGAATTCACACAAAATGGACAATGACCAGAAAAGATGTAATTTGCATTTGGCAGTTTTCCCAAATTTAAACAGTCAGCTGAAGGATTA
This sequence comes from Magnolia kwangsiensis, assembly GCA_037074715.1. NCBI lineage: Eukaryota > Viridiplantae > Streptophyta > Magnoliopsida > Magnoliales > Magnoliaceae > Magnolia > Magnolia kwangsiensis. The sequence continues at coordinate 82,455,115 of CM073578.1, forward strand.
TAACTGTACACATGAAATCTGATATATATACAGTATATTGTGAAGTTTTTATTAGAAGATTTATAGTAATAGAGCTTTTCTTTTATGCCATGTACAGAAAAATCCAGCTCAGGGGAATACAACGGGGTTCTCCACAATATAACAAGTTTGGGCCCACTACAAGAAATTGGCCTTTTACTGACGAACTTATTTCCAACGAAAATAATTTCATCGATAAACATGAATTTCCCTGATGAAATATGATTTCATCTGCAAAAGATTCCCACCATAACCAAATATGTTCCCGCCACCATTTACAATGACAAATTGGAAACTTTTACCGATGACATTATGTATCGTCGTTGAAATCTATTTTCTCGATGATTATTTCATCAACAAATGTAATTTTTCCTAACGAACCAAATAGTTTGTTGGCAAAAGATTGGAGAGGCTATTTTTACCCATGTTATACAATATCATCGGTAAAGGAATAGGAGTTTTTTACCGACAAAATAGATACATCGTCGGCAAAAGATCGGAGAGGCTATTTCTACTGATGTTATACAATATCGTCGGAAAAGGAACAAGAGTTTTTTACTGACGAAATAGATACATCATTGGCAAAATATCGGAGAGACAATTTTTACCAATGTTATACAATATCATCGATAAAGGAGCCTTTTTACCGACAAAAACATTCATTGGAAAAAGGAGTTTTTTACCGACAAAATAGATTCATTGTCGGCAAAACTCGACATTTTGAATTTTGCGAGAAAAGTAAAATAAATTTTAATAAAATTTTTAAGATTGTATTTTTTTTAAATATTTGATAATAAATATGATATTTTGTTAAAAGTTTTGAAAGAAAAATTAAGAGTACATTTTGAAAAAACTCATCCATAAAAAAATGTACATTTTGAAAAAAAATCATGATTTTTAAATGGAAATTGAGATTTATTTGTGAAAAAATAACATTTTTTACTAAATTATTAGGCACATCTAATAATTGAACCTTTAACCATTTTTGGACAATTCTAATCAGTCCAAATAAAAGAGTAAATAACTTCATATGTTTTAATCAATTTTCACTCAAATTGTTGATCAATCTTATATGCCTAATATCTTTCTCATATGTAGCCTAACCGGGGCGAGTAACTAGTCAAATTGAGGGTATTGATCAGTGAAATAGAGTGAATGGACCAGATATGTAAAATGGGCCAAATATTTTGGTTAAAATTGTGACCCAACTTATTGACCTTGTAAGAACCTAAGAATTGTTGTTGGTAAGTTTTGTGGGCCCCATCATGATGTGTGTCGAACATCAACACCGTGCATTTGACGTGTCCCCTTTAGGTTATGAGATATCTCAAAACTCATCCATATACAAAACTCAGGTGGGCCATACCATCTAAAACTATGTGAAGACATCCTAAAAAATATAAAAGCACTTGGCGGGGCCCACATGAGTTTTGGATGCAGCTGAAAGTTGGTCTAACACCTCATCCAAGTGGGACACACATAATGAGTGGGTTGGATATGTAAATCATATTTAGCAAGGCACAATATATGATTATGAATGTTTTAAGGAAATCCATCTCTGCTACATTTAGGTGAGTTACTCATTACCCTTAGCATACTCAGTAAATTTTGTGGGGTCCATCATTATTTATTTATTTTATCCACTCAGTTCATCCATGTTAAAAGATAATTTGAGGTCTAAAGAACAAAAAGGAAGCTTATCCAAAGCTCAAGTGAACCACACCACAGGAAATAGTGTGATGGAACCTCTACCATTGAAAATTTATTGGAGGCCATAAAAGTTTTGGATCAAGCTGATGTTTGTGTTTTCTCTTCATTCATATCTTCTTTTTTTTTTTATATTATGAACAACCTTTAACCATTTTTAGACAATATGATCAGTCCAGATTGAAGAGTAAATAACTTCAGATGTTTAAATCAAAACTCACTCAAATTGTTGATTGATCTTGTATGCCCAATATTATAAGCCCCGTATCCTAGACCGTACTATTCCATAGGCTTCCACGGTCTTCCCAGTTGAATTTCTGCAACCTTCAACCTTTATACGATGTTTGCGCATGATCCTAAGCCGAGTCCTGTATACCGAAGTCGGCTCGACCTAAAACTTGTACCCTAGCAGTCGCACTGTCACAGCGCTTCAAACGCCGCGACACACGCACTGATCCGCTACCCGGGCCAGGAGATGCAGGCCCGCATTCAGTTCGAGGAAAGCACCGCGTGTTGCAAATTCATAGAAAATCCATCACATCAATCACTTCACTTGTTAAAGTGCACCCATCAAGTCAAGTACCCTATCCCATTCTCCAAGTACAGAACACCATCCTCAAAGTTAACCCTTCCCTCCCATCTCTTACACACCCCATCAGTCCTCTCCTATCATCTCTTTCTCTTTCATTCTCTCTCTCATTTTCCTCTCCAAGCAACCCATGTCCATAGCTCTCCATGGGAGGAGCTTTGTGTGGCCACTCTCTACTATCCAATGTAATCCTTCAAAGTCGATCTCAGCCATTGAATCACACTTATTCGAGCTCTAAATCGCATTGGCAGAAGAAGGAAGAGAAGATCAAAGGCATGTGCTTCTCTCCCTCTCTCTTTCTCATTTTTTTATGTGATGTGTGGCCCACTCGGATGGACCCAACCTTGATGTATGTCTTATCCACACCATCCAACCTATTTGGTGGCCCACCTAAGCAGGGCCCACCTTAAACATTTATTATGCTAAGACCGTCCAGTGTCCAGGTACGCTGGACGTGAACTGACAAAATAAATATCAATTTGATTCAAAGCTTTGGGATGGGTTGCTCATGCAGGCCCCACCTTGATGCATTGATCCGATCCACGCCGTCCATCTCATTCCTTGGCTCATTTTAGGTGTTAAGTCAAAAATGAGGCCAATTTGACTATCTGGCGGGCCTTATCATAGAAAAAAAAGTAGTTTTCACTGTTAAAATCTACTTGATGTTTCCATACACTAAAAACATATTGAATATTGGGCTTGTTTGACTTGTCTTGAGCCATGGGATCTAATGGATGAAATGGATCCACCTGATGCGGGCTCCACATGGGAAAAACCATGGAAACACTTTTTTTTTAAAACAAAAAATTAATAACGAGATGCATCAAGTGCTGCTGCTAACATTAGAGGATGGCAGTAGCATCCTGCTGCACCTCAATGTCATTGGGCAAGGACCACTGGGTCCCAGTTGTGGGCCCCACCATAATGTGTAACAAATATCAACACCGTGCATTTTGATGAGGCCCCTCACGAAAGTAAGTCCTCCAAAAATCATCCGTACCTGGAACTCAAGTGGCCCACATGACAGGAAACAATGGGATTGAACGTATACCATTGAAATAGTTTTTGGATCCAAGGAGTTTCGGATCCATATGCAATTTGGTTTTCCTTTGCATCTAGGTCCTTGTGACCATATGGACAGGATGGATGGAAAATGAACGTTACAGTGGGCCCCACGTGGGACCCACAATGATGTATGTGTACTATTCACTGTCCACGGTAGTGGACGATAGAACCCACCTGATGTATATGTTCCACCCGTGCCATCCACCGTCCAGACCCCCTGGGCGTTGGAACTTGCAGTGATGTTTGCACGCCGTCCATCTGCTTTCCATCCAAGCCGTTCATATGCCTAGCTCCATGGCAAGTGCACTGACGTCAGCAACCTTGGGTGGGCCACTCATGTGGACCTACCTCGTGCATGTATGCCACATCTGGGCCGTCCATCTATTAGACGGTCAGCAGCCTACCGCTGCTGACCTAGCACAGCAAAGGCTGTGGGGCCGCCATGATGTATGTATTGTATACATACCATCCATTCATTTTTTCTATGATGTGGGACCACCCACACGTGTGACACAGGTGGGGTGGGACCCCTTGATATATGCGTTTAATCCACACCATCCGTTTGGACAGTGGGCCAGTGCTGAGGACGTCAACAAGATGTGTGGGTCCCCACCGTAATATATGCATTTTATTCTACTGCAACAGCAGCCGTGGGACCCACGTGTGGGTGGACTCCACATGATGTACGATGTATGTGTTTTAAATCTACACCGTCAGCAGCTGCGGGATAGCCTTGATGGTATGCGTGGTCCACACATACGTGGGACCCACCTTAATGGCACGTGTGGCCAGCACATATGTGGGATCCACCTTGAATGTATATGCCTTGCATCCACCGTCAGTCCAGTACGTCCACAAGATTTGTATATTAATAATATGATATATAGTTATGTGGGCCACTTCCACATGGACCCACCATGATTTATGTATTTTATCTAGGCCAACTAGATTGTATGAGACCCGCCTTGACATACGTGTTTTATATCCAGCGTCCGTCCATCTACCCTAGAACGGCAGGACATCTCCCACTCTGACGTCTGTGTTGTATACACACCGTCCATCCTTTTTGCTGGTGGGTCACATCTGTGGACCCCACCCTAATGTATTTGTTGTATCTGCACTATCCAGAATGCTTGACGGTGAGATCCACCTTGGTTGAATACGTGAGATCCACACTGTCGATCTATCAAGTGGACCACTTTGTAGAAAATCGTGGAAATTTAACGGTTACCATTGGAATCCTTTTTGGGTCATAGGAGTTTTAGATCAATATATGTAATACCCTGAAAATTGGGACTCGGGTAGAAACCCAACAACTCCCGAGTTCCAGAACGTCACTTATGCAACATAGATAATGATAAATGCATGTTGTCTGTAGAATGACATTAAACAAGATTGAGACTAAGCCAAAAAAGCATATCCTACTCCAGAGACAGTTAAATTAGAAAGCGAAAGACTGTGATAATTACATAAAATATATAATTGATTGTAAGTCTCCAGAGTGTGAACATGTTACCGTGTTAATTAAATACATGTATACTCCAAAAATGGAAAGAAAAGAATATACATGAGTGCTCCAAAAATATAAAAAAATGACAAAGAGTCATGGTGTCTAATCAACCTCCCTGTAATCCTGTCGATCAGAACACGCATAAAGGAGGGATCCTCCTCATCATCATCAAGTCTGGCTCCGCCTCGTAGGCCATGCCATCATCTGCAATTACAAAAGGGTCTGGTGGGTGTCTGGAACACCGTCCCGTAACGTGGGAGTGAGTAATTAACTCAGTGAAATCATAGAACAAAGATTAGCATGTTATCAAATCAATCACGCGTTAATAGTAAAGCAAACAATCAAACATTCCTAGATACTATTGTTAATGCAAGCATGAAATGACATGATGGATGCCCTCACCGACATACTCCCTCATGCGGCACCATCTGCGTCCGCGGCATGCTTTCTTCTCGCAGTGCTCCACATCTTCCAGGCACATGCAATGCGATATGGATAATGATTACCGGGTTGTTATTAGTCCTTTTCATAAAGTAGGATTGGGAAACTAAGGTACCTTCCTTATATCAATCCCAACATAGATCCTGTCTAGGGTCGTCACTCCTTGTAATCTCATATGATGTTATATTTGGAGGTCGCTGTAAGGGCTGTCAGGGCTGTTGCTCACACTCGTTGCACCGCTCCCCCATCACCTTATCAATACAGGCCTATTTATATCCTTAAGACTGCATCAGGACTCGTCGCCCCCATGCGGTGTCAGGATAAACTCAAGGTCACTACAAAGGGCTGCCAGGGCTGTTGCTCCACTCCCCCATCACCTTATCAATGTAGGCTGACAGTAAGAATATAGTATCCCATACCACCATAATTTGCTCAGAGTAGGGTGCTCACTGGTCACTACGGGGAGGTTTGTGGCCCCAGCGTCGGCCGACAGCTCGACCACGGTGTCCCATACCACCATGCCCGGCTCATGAGTCTTTATGAATCAAGGTACCATGGTTAACAGGATTTCCAATGGTAAGTTCAGTACCCTAGGTTCAAGCAGTTATGACTCATACATGGTGAACATACAAAGGCCAGTCAGGTTACTTGACGGGCTCGACTAGTAGGAGCGCATCTCAAGTTAAACGACATGAAGTGCATGAAACACTTCGTGTGGCCTAACCACTGCCGCCAACCCAAAACACGACTCGCGTTCATCGACGCGTCCTTCGTGGCAATTTGAAACTAACCACGAATTCAATCCATTACCGACTACCTGGACTAGATCATAGCCCCAAGCATTTGTGTATCAACATCAGTAAGCATGTGTGAGTAACAAAAAGAATAAACAATACAAGAATGTTGACACATGTTATATCATACTACGTAAGCAAATCAACTAACACATGCATTCCATATATGTAATGAAATCAATTCATATAGCAAATGTGGTGGAAATCATATACATCGGCATGTTAATTGAGAATACAATCTCAAAACTAATTCACAACACCATTTACTCAATACATACTAATACAAACATTTATACAAACACTTAGTCTACACACTTTAGTCTACATAGCGTATGTCGACCCCGAGTGCACATTAGGGCGAATCTCTTCGCCAAACAGATCATGCACGCATTCCTAGTATCCTAACTCGACAAATAACTATGGCAAACATTTTAGCAAAATATAGACGTAAACAATATTGCCTACAAATGACTAAAATACCCTTAATCTCATATTTTCCATACGCAGTCGAAATAGAAAACGGACAACATGTTCTACATGTCAAACGGAGTGCTCGTCGATAATCTACTATTAAACGACATTGAAAGCTTTGAAATCAGTCAATCTAAGCGTCTAAAATCCTCACCTTTTATCGTAGAAGTGTATCGATTCGAATAGAACGAGTACTCTTTGTCAACGGCGTTAAGGCAACCTATATCACAAGTTATATAAGCTATTTTGATATTTGAATCCAAAGAATCCCAAAACAGCAAGTAGTTAGGGTTTTTCTTACCTAAGAGTGCGTTAAAGTCACCAAAAAAGTGATTGGGATGCGGTGGTTCGATATGAGCAAAAGCTGGTGCAGGTGGTAGGAATTCTCGCCCACAACTCTCTCACAATCTCTCACTTTCTCTCTCTCTCAATCTAGGGTTTTATCCAAATTCGGATGGGAGAGAAATGAGAGGGTTTCAAGCCCTTATATAGGGTAAAACTTCACCCTTTTAAACTCAGGAACAAAGTATACTTGGTTTATAACCAAATCTAGACTGTTTCGATCTAAAAGAGCATTTCGGGAGGTCCCCTGGCCGAACGCGGTCGGACTTAAGCTCATGCTTACTGGATCTAGCACACATCAAGTTTTCAGTCCGGTAGAGTTCGCAGATCGCACGTGGCGGTCCAATTTCAGTTCAGCGGTCATCGCACCTAAATCAGGTCTACAAGTCTCATGATATGAAAGAGAAATTTTTTTCTGATCCGAGGGTGAAATTTGGCTGAATTCTGACGGTCAGAATGCTTAATAATAATGCACAAAGTCACGTGCCAGATTTGGATTAAAATTTCCAAATCCTTACTCTTTCTCACTCTCTTTACTCCAGGCTCAATGAAATAGCCTCTGAACTTCGGTTGGGCTTGATTTTCGAAACGATTGTCAAGTCCAACAAGGCGGTCATAATGGTCTAAGATTATAAATATCGGACTTTCGACGCGCGGTATAGATCCAATACAAAGTTTCAAAGGGTTACAGAGAACAAACCGGTTTAGAGTTTGATCCTGGATTTTAGGGCATTGTAGCGTCCTTGTTTCTACAAGTTTTGGGTCTTACAGAACGTATTTAAAGTGTTCAGGGACAATTTCATAGCTACTCTAGCGTAGCGCTAGCTAACTTACGCTTAATTTCTAAAGGAATTAATCCTAAGTGATTTCTTTGGCTTTGGAATTGGGTTCTGAGAGGTTACCAAGGTGTTATGGTTGACCCATTGCCTAAGGACGTCTAACCCTAGGTTGGCAAAAATCTGGGGGTGTTACAATCTACCCCCCTTAAAAAAAAATTTCATCCCCGAATTTGGCTAAGGGTAATGAGTCCCTAGAGAGACTTTTGTATTGGCATTCTAAGGAAGGTTCAGATCCTGTTTAGTGACCTAACCTTACGTATAACCTAAATCAACTGTTTTGATCCTGGACCAGTGGGGAAGAGGCCAACTATGCTTCCGCTGCGCTACTCTGATCTAATGATTGCATTGGCTGACCTAACTAGATTGGACTCAAAATGTTCTACCCCCTTAAAACTTAGTTCTACTTAAGGTTCAAGAATCTATGTATCGATCCGTATATCGGAACGAGGTGCAACTTAGGGGCTATCCTTGACATAAAATGGGAAACAACCTCCCACTACATTGGTCTTCCTTTGTTAGTGATGCGTTCTATGGCATTGGTACCTATGGTTGTAGAAATAAACCTACCTATGGTTGTAGAAATAAACCTACTCTCTATTGGCTAGATGTCCTCAATATTTTCCAAAGGCAAAGCAATAACTTTTGGTTGTATGTGGTCGAGCCAACACGGAAGAAAAGTTGTTTAGTGGGTCTGAGCTGGATACATTGACCTTCTGTCTAATCAGGATAGAAAATTTGTTGTATCAGTTCTTAATCTGAGTCGATGCTGATCTTCTTCTTGATCAGAGCATTGAATTTATTGGTAACCACTAGGATCAAGAAGTCGATTTAAACCGTGAATACATCGCTTGTATATACAGTTCCTTTACTCCGCGTTTCTGAATGCAATAAATCTTTGGAAAGGCAATTCTAAGAGGAATTCTAAGGGGCGTGCTGGTTTATTCTAAGTTCAATCTGAGAGATTTATAGGTTTTCCCTAAGAGTGAATGGTTCTAAGTTAAAACGACTTTCCTAAGGGTTATAAAAGAAGTCTATAAGTATTAAGAGGATCTATCGAAGGAATGAGGTTCTACTCCAACCAAATCTAACCTACTACTCCTTAACATATACAGGCTTTACACTACTTAAGGTAACTAATAAACTAGTTTGTAACTCACTAGTTGTAATCCAAAGCCTAAGCTTATACGCCAAATGGTTTCATACCATTTCTAATACAGGGAATTGTTCTATCGCTTAGGGTCAAGATTGTCTAAATGAAATTGAATTTTCCTATATCATCAGATCTTTCAAATCGAGTACCACTCCAAGTCTAAAACTCGAAGGGCATATGTGGCCAGTGGTCTTAAGTTGTGTTAAATGAGACTGCTTTCCTACTCCTACGTCGGGATTTGAGGTTTGCACGATTTTGAGACCAAAAGAGTGTAAAGGCTCAAATAACAGGGACATGAGAGGGAAGGTGGTGGAAAAGGAGAAAAAGGCTAAAATAGCCTCAACAAGAGCCATGGAAAAAGAGGAAAATGGGGAGAAATGGCTGCCCAAACGGGTTGAAGAAAATCTAGGTGCTGTAGAGGGATGAATCAAGCTTCCAAAGGCTGAATTCTCAAAGGGAAAAGAGAAAACTAAATGGGAATGGAACTCCACACGATTTCAGCCTTGATTGGAGGTTGTGGGAGCTTCAAACAATGAAAATGGAGAGAGAGGGGACTGCCTACTGTCGTGGACGATGGAGTGGGATTGTTTTTAGCAGAAACTGGGATTGGAGTGGTTTGGAGACGTGATTTGAGAGGGAGGCAGCAAGAAAACTGAAAAGGGAGGGCTTGGGGACATTTTTTGTGAAGGAAGCATGGGTTTTAGGGGGTTTAAAGGTGCGAACCACCCATGGGGGAGGTGCCCTAGCCACAAAAGGGCGTCGACCCAATTTTCAGATTAAGTGGGGCCCATTGTTTCAATCCGACCGGCCCGGCCATATGGGTCGGGTTCCCCCTACCCTAGGGACCCCAAATATGTGTGGAACCCACCCTAGTTCATTGTATTTTAGCCTAGAGAGGCCCAAAACTCCATTTGGGGTGTTCTGGGGCTAGTTTGTAAATCAGAATAATTTTATGCATCATGTAGCATATGATTTTGGGGTAGGAGAAGCTAATCCATCCAATTAACCCATTTTTTATAAGAGATTCCATAATTGGAATGGAAAAAAGTCCAATTCTTACCTATATTTACTATTTATAGTAAAGTTTTATCTAAGTATGATTTTCTATCTTTTACACATTAGGTAAGAGGAAGGATTCTGAAGGAATTGGAGAAAATGGGGTTTTCAAGCCTTGAAATTGAGTATAAGGGTTATGGTTGCCCCACAACCCAAGGACTTGCATTTCTGGGTTCGGAATTCTTCTGGAATCATCCAAACCCGCCAACTAACAACCTAGAGGCAACTTAGGTCGCTTCACGTGACCAAAGATACGTCATGGACTCGATCAAAATGATCGATTTGAGTAGACTTCGCCTATTGGCGAAACCGAAATCCTACGAGTATTTCTAGATTTTTCTCACACCCACCTAAGTTAAAGGGGCGACAACGTACATCGCGTGGCCATAACCCAGGTCCAGTTTAATCTCAATCATGCTCTGATACCAACTGTAACACGCTAAAAATAAGGGATCGGGTAGAAACACAACTCCCGAGTTCCAGAACGTCACTTATGCAACATAGATAATGATAAATGTATGTTGTCTGTAGAATGACATTAAACAAGATTGAGACTAAGCCAAAACAGCATATCCTACTCCAAAGACAGTTAAATTAGCAAGCGAAAGACTGTGATAAATACATAAAATATATAATTGATTGTAAGTCTCCAGAGTGTGAACATGTTACCAGGTTAATTAAATACATGTATACTCCAAAAATGGAAAGAAAAGAATATACATGAGTGCTCCAAAAATATAAAAAAATGACAAAGAGTCATGGTGTCTAATCAACCTCCCTGTAATCCCGTCGATCAGAACACGCATAAAGGAGGGATCCTCCTCATCATCATCAAGTCCGGCTCCGCCTCGCAGGCCGTGCCATCATCTGCAATTATAAAAGGGTCTGGTGGGTGTCCGGAACACCGTCCCGTAACGTGGGAGTGAGTAATTAACTCAGTGGAATCATAGAGAAAAGATTAGCATGTTATCAAATCAATCACGCGTTAATAGTAAAGCAAACAATCAAACATTCCTAGATACTATTGTTAATGCAAGCATGAAATGACATGATGGATGCCCTCACCGACATACTCCCTCATGCGGCACCATCTGCGTCCGCTGCATGCTTTCTTCCCACAGTGCTCCACATCTTCCAGGCACATGCAATGCGATATGGATAATGATTACCAGGTTGTTATTAGTCCTTTTCATAAAGTAGGATTGGGAAACTAAGGTACCTTCCTTATATCAATCCCAACACAGATCCTGTCTAGGGTCGTCACTCCTAGTAATCTCATATGATGTTATATTTGTAGGTCGCTGCAAGGGATGTCAGGGCTGTTGCTCGCACTCGTTGCACCGCTCCCCCATCACCTTATCAATACAGGCCTATTTATATCCTTAAGACTGCATCAGGACTCGTCGTCCCCATGCGGTGTCAGGATAAACTCAAGGTCACTACAAAGGGCTGTCAAGGCTGTTGCTCGCACTCGTTGCTCCACTCCCCCATCACCTTATCAATGTAGGCCGACAGCAACAATATAGTGTCCCATACCACCATAATCTGCTCAGAGTAGGGTGCTCACTGGTCACTACGGGGAGGTTTGTGGCCCCAGCGTAGGCCGACAGCTCGACCACGGTGTCCCATACCATCATGCCCGGCTCATGAGTCTTTATGGATCAAGGTACCATGGTTAACAGGATTTCTAATGGTAAGTTCAGTACCCTAGGTTTAAGCAGTTATGACTCATACATGGTCAACATACAAAGGCCAGTCGGGTTACTTGACGGGCTCAACGAGTACGAGCGCATCTCAAGCTGAACGACATGAAGTGCATGAAACACTTCGTATGGCCTAACCACTGTCGCCAACCCAAAACACGACTCGCGTTCATCGACGCGTCCTTCGTGGCAATTTGAAACCAACCACGAATTCAATCCATTACCGGCTGCCTGGACTAGATCATAGCCCCAAGCATTTGTGTATCAACATTAGTAAGCATGTGTGAGTAACAAAAAGAATAAACAATACAAGCATGTTGACACATGTTATATCATACTACGTAAGCAAATCAACTAACACATGCATTCCATATATGTAATGAAATCAATTCATATAGTGAACGTGGTGGAAATCATATACATCGGCATGTTAAATGAGAATACAATTTCAAAACTAATTCACAAAACCATTTACTCAATACATACTAATACAAACATTTATACAAACACTTAGTGTACACACTTTAGTCTACATAGCGTATGTCGACCCCGAGTGCGCATTAGGGCGAATCTCTTCGCCAAACAGATCATGCACGCATTCCTAGCATCCTAACACGATAAATGTAAAGCCCGTGAAAAATCCAAACTTGGGCTCGAGTACCAACTCGACCCGAAATTGCGTAGAATTAATTCTTTTAGAAAATATGACTAAGTTAGCTAGCGCAACGCTGGAGTAGCTGGGAAATAGTCCCTGATCACTTTAAATACGTTCTACAAGACCCAAATCGAGTACAACCAATGACTCTATAATACTCTATAACTTCGGACCAAACTCTAAGTAAGTTTGTTCTCTGGACCACTTTGAATCTTTGTATTGGATCTAAACCGCGCGTTGAAAGTTCGATACCTCCTATCTTAGACCGTTAGAACCGCCTAGCTGGACTTGACAATCATTTCGAAAATCAAGTCAAACCGATAATCACAGGCTATTTCATTGAGCCCGGACCGAAGAGAGTGCGAATAGGGACAGAATCGGAAATTCAAATTCAAATCTGGCACGCGACTTGACGCGTCAGTATTAAGTGTTCTGACTGTCAGAATTCAACCAAATTACACCCTCGGATCAAGAAATTTTTTTATTTTATATCATCAGACTTTCAGCCCTGATCTACGTGCGGTGACCGTTGAACTGAAACTGGTCTGCCACGTGCGATCTGCGAATCCTGCCGGAGTGAAAACTTAATACGTGCTAGATCTCGTACGCATGAGCTTAAGTCCGATCGCATTCGGCCAGGGGACCACCAGAAAGAATCTTTTGGACCGGAACAGCCCCGAATTGGATATGCACTAAGTAAACTTCGTTCCCGAGCCTATTTCGGGCATTTTTAAGCTTATAAAAGGGGTTGAAACCCTCACTCCTCTCTCCCATCCGAAATTGCAAGAAACCCTAGATTTGGAGGGAGAAAAGGTGAGAGTTTGAGAGAGAGTGTAGAAGGGATTTTTCCATTCTTTGTGCAACCCGTTGCTAGTGCCTAAGCAACAGCTCCTGATCATCAAGCCAGTGATTCTTCCACGTTTTCAGGTAATAACTAACCCTAGAAGTTGCTGATTTGAGGATTACTAGGATTCGTAGCATGTTAGCTAACGTAACTCGTAAAACAGGTTCTCTTATCGTCGTAGCCGAAGCGTATACGCTCCGTTCGAAATTACGCATCCATAAGAGATAAGGTAAGGATTTTAGACGCTTTGATTGACGGTTTCCAACGCTTTCAATGTCGTTTAATAGTAGATTATCGACGGCATCACCGTTTGACATGTACAACATGCTATCCGTTTCCTGTTTCGTAAATCAACGAAGAATATGAGATTTAGGGCATTTTAGTCATTTGTAGGAAGTACCGATTACATTCATATTTTGCTGATGTGATTGACATGGTTTGTTGTCGCATTAGAAAGTTAGGAATACGTGCATAATTAGTTTGGCAAAGAGATTCGCCAAATTGCCCACTTCGGGTCGACATACTATATGTAGACTTAAGTGTGTAGTGTATGTGTTTGTATAAATGCTTGTATTAGTATGTATTAAATTAAATGATGTTATGAATTAGTTTGAGACTGATTTCTCAGTTAATATGCTGACGTAAATGATTTCCTACATGTTGACTATATGCATGATTCCATTATATACATAAAATGTATCTGCTTGAAGATTTGCCTAAGTTGTATGTTATAACATGTGTTAACATGCTCACATGATTGTATTTCAATTTCAATACTCCTACGTAAATTGCTGATGTGAATTCATATGTGTTTGGGACTAGACTTAGTCCAGGCAGTCGGTAACCGAGCGAATTCGTGGTTGGCTGGTCTTGGCCACGAACGACGCGTCGATGAACGCGAGTCGTGTTTGGAGTTGGCGGCAGTGGTTAGGCCACGCGAAGTGTTTTACGCACTTCATGTCGTTCGACTTGAGATGCGATCGCGCTAGTCGAGCCCGTCAAGTAACTCGACTAGCCGATGTATGTTCACCATGTATGAGTCATAACTGCTTGAACCTAGGGTACTGAACTTACCATTGTAGACCCTGTTAACCATGGTACCTTGATCCACGAAGACTCATGAGCCGGGCATGGTGTATGGGACACCGTGGTTGAGATGTCGGCCTACGCTGGGGCCACAAACCTCCCCGTAGTGACCAGTGAGCACCTAGTCTCGTGATCAGATTATGGTGGTATGGGACACTATATTCTAGCTGTCGGCCTACACTGATCAGGAGACGAGTCCTTTTTAGTGACCGAGAGCGTATTTTGAGTCTACGGGAGGCGACGAACCTTCAGTAGCAGTAGAGTACAGTAGACCTGTATTGATAAGGTGATAGGGGAGCGGTGCAACGAGTGCGAACAATAGCCCTGGCAGCCCTTGCAGCGACCTATAAAATATACATCGTATGAGATTACTAGGAGTGACGACCCTAGACAGGATCTGTGTTGGGATTAATACAAGGGAAGTACCTTAGTTTCCCAATCCTGCTGTTTGAATGGACTAATAACAACTCATAAATTATATCACCATAACATTGCATGTGCCTGGAAGATGTGGAGCACTCTAGGGAGTGTGGCATGCCGCGGTCGTAAGATGTTTCCGTATGAGGGAGATCGTCGATGAGGGCATACATCACGTCATGTCATCTTGTATTAACAACAGTATTAGGAGTGTCTGATTTACTGCTTTACTATTATCGCATGATTGATTTGTGAACATGCTAATCTTTGCTCTATAATTCCACTGAGTTGATCACTCACTCCCACGTTACGAGATGGTATTTGCAACACCCACCAGACCCTATTGTAGATGCAGGTGATGCTGAGATCTAGGAGGCAGAGCCAGACTTCGACGAGGACCAGGACGAGTTCTCGTACATGCAGTATCATGATGGCTTTGCGTAGGCGACCTGGGTTGATGGGACTTCAGTAGGACCATTTTGAACATTTAATTTTGTTCATGTATATGTATATGAGACTCAGAGATGTATTCATACTTTAGAGACAGATGAGATCTACTTTGTTTTTCCTTACAGTAATATATATATTGTTTAGTCTTCCGCTTGCTTTTATCACTAGATCTGAAGTATGAATTGCAGTTTTGGTATACTTTTACTCATGTGAATGCTTTAAATCAAACAACATTGAATCATAATCATTTTTGTTGCATAAATGACGGTCTGAAACTCGGGAGTTGAGTTTATACATGACCCCCGATTTTCAGGGTGTTACAAGTTGGTATCAGAGCATGAATAAGAGTATACTGGGCCTGGGTTATGGTCTCGCGACGTACGCTGTCACTTCTTTTGACTTAGGTGGGTGCGAGAAGGGTCTAGAAACATTTCTAGGATCGCAGATTCTCCAATAGGCGAAGTCTATTTGAATCGATCGCACGATCAAGTCTGTAACGCATCTCGGGTCACGTGAAGCAACCCGAATAGCTCCTAGGTCGTAGGAAGTCAGGTTGAGACATTCTTTGAACAATTTTAAACCCATAAAAGTGAATCCTTGGGCCGTGGGATGACCACGACTCCTGTATTCAATCGTCAGGGCTTAAAAACCCCGTTTCACCAAAAATCTTCAAAATTCTTCCTCCCACCACTCTAATATTTATTTATTTCTTATCCTTTTCATGTTAGGCATCAAACCTAATGTGAAAATAACATAAAATAATACTTTCATAAAATTTTATATTGAATAGTAAAATTTTATGAAAAAAGGCCATAAGGCCATTCTAAATTCACTTTATTTAGCAACTAATAGTCTAGATGGATGTAATAGCTCCTTCTACCCCAAAATCATATGCTGCATGATAGGGTTTTGTATTCTGGATTGTGGATTGGTCCCAGAAATCTCTGAACACATGTTTGGGCCTATATAGGTCAAAATACAATGAACCAAGGTTGGGACCATACATATCTGGGGTCCTTGGACTATGGGAGACCTAACCCAGTGGTCCCACCAGCCGGATACACCACCGGTCGGCGATGTCATCGCCGATCTGGCGATGCATCGCCGTACAGGTGGGCCCACTTGAAGTGATTTTTGGGCGCACGCCCTATCTTGGGTCGAGTACACCCCCCATATAAGTTTCGTCCATAGAAAACCCCTAAAACTTGCACTTCCTTCACAAACAGTCCTCCCCATAGCTCCATTTTCATTTTTCAGCAACTATCTCCAAAATCTGGGATTCCAAACCACATCTAGATCCATCCTTGGCTAAAAACAACCACCATCCATCATTCCTTTGAAGTTGGCAGCCCTTCCTCTTGAAGATTTCATCTTTTGGAGCTCCAAAAACCCCCAAATCGAGCTGAAATCGTGAGGTGCTCCATTCCACTTTTTCATTTTCATTTCTCCTTGAAAACACATCCTTAGGAAGCTTGAAGCATCCCTCTACAACGCCTAGATCTCCCTTTTCCAGTTTGGATAGCCACTTCTCCACATTTTCTTCATTTTTCATGGTTTTTGTGGAAGTCATTTAAGGCCTTTTATCACTCTTCTCCATCTTATCTTTGATGGGTAAAAGGAAGACTGCAGTAGACGAGGCTGAGTCAAGTCACCCTGCTCAATCGAGAAGACCGCGGGGTGGTGCCGCAAGTTCATGCGCCGCCACAGGTCCAGCTACAGCCCGAGAGTGCCGTACAAAGTGGGATTTGGATCCCCATACTCACCTTGGGTGAGTTATTCTATCAGAGATGCCTCATAGCCAATACACTGATCGCAAAGTGTTATTTGAGGCGGACGTGGAAGGGCGATTGTTTGATAAATTTTTGTTGTTCTAGCACATTGAAGCTACGCATTGGGATCCGATCTTTGAAGCTCGCGCTCGTGCTAATGTGAGCACCGTTCGTGCCTTCTACGCTTGTATCCAGAATCCTACCTTGGAGCCATTGCAGTTCAAAATCCCTTTTGGTAGAGATCGGATGGCTACGATTGATGTGCGACTGATTGCGCGACTTCTGAACGTGCCTCTTGGTGATGTTCATACTAGTGAGAAGAATCTAAGGAGTAGGCGTGAACGAGATTACCGTACCAGGTTTCTATGTAGTAAGTTGGTTCCATGGCAGCCTAATAATAGCCTCAAGGTGACGTATATGTCTAATGATTTGTGTCTGCTGCACCATATCTGCACGTTTAATGTTTATCCCAGGTCAACAAATCGCATTGAATTTACACGCCTTATGGTCAATTTCTTGTATCTGGTGGCCCAGGGAGAGAACGTATGTATGGCCACTTTCATTTTGCGACATATAATCCTCATAGCCAAGTCAAGAAGGACATCCGAATCGGTTCCTTTTGGCCGACTGATTTGCAAGATCGCACTTGAGTTTGCTTACAGACTTAGGCCGGAATTGCCAGTTTCGATTCATAGCATTGATGAGTCGACTATGGTCAAGATGAAGATTGGGTCTCAGTACCGTGAAAATCAGCATGAGGAGGATAGCGAGGATGACTTTGATGATGAGGAGGATCCAAATGAAGGAGAACCTGGAGAAGAAGTTCAGGAAGAAGTTTAGGAAGAGGCAGAAGAGGAGGCTCAGGATACAGATGAGAGCCCTCCTCCTTCTGCGTAGGCTACTAACGATGATCGCATTGCTCGGATCGAGGAGAGTCAGATCACCTTGCGAAGGAAAGTTTAGAAACTTTGTGCTGAAGTCGAGGATGCCAAGGCCGTTACAAAGAGAAAATTCGGCAAGGTGACTCGTACCTTGAAGGCGATCTTGTGTTGCTTGAAGGATAAGGGTGCTCCTCCTCCGTCACCTGACTCAGACTAGCGATGCGACCTTTGATGTTGTTGTTAGTAGTTAGTTATTTCTTGCTTTTGTGTGTAAGATTGTTAGGGCTAGTGCCTGGCTTATGTTGCTGTTGTAATTTTAACTGTCTTAGTTCCCATGTATTTCTCGTCATGATGCTTGTAAGGATATATCCCTTGTATTGTGACAATTTTGATTAAATGAAATGCATGAAATGCCTTTGACTCCTTGTGTGAATGATTACGGTGTATTTGTGTTATTAATACTGACAGGGTTGCGCCCTATTTTAAATATAGGGAATGCCGCCTAAAGCTACGCGGAGCACGGCTTGGCTTGCATTGACTGAGCCTATGGATCAGGCTCCTTCACAGTCTGACACACATGCGAACCCTACTGTGGGCCCGATTCATGAGACAGTTCGTGCGTCTCAGCCTACTGCTGGTCCTACAATTGGACCACCTCCATTCACACCGCCAGTCAGAGAGCCTTATCGTGCATCTACTTCGACGCAGCACACGCCACAGCCTGCTCCACCTCCTGACAGATTTGAGCAGATGATGGCTATGTTGCAGCAGCAGCAGCAGCTTCTGACTACCATTGTGGTGACATTAGCCCAGGGTGGGGGTGTGGCTCCACCTGCACCACCTGCACATCCAGCTGGGGATGCTTATACATATGCCCAGGATGAGGGCATGGCTCATCCTGTACCGCCTGCTTACCCTGCGGGGAATGCCGCAGATACACGGGGCCTATTAGAGCGATTTCAGCGCTTACAGCCTCCCACTTTTACGGGTTCTCACAGACCCGAGGAGGCCGAGTACTGGCTCGACGGTGTGTCAAAGATATTGCGGATGCTTCATTGCACAGAGGCCGAGCAGGTAGAGCTGGCTACATTCCTGTTTGAGCGAGAGGCCAGCCTATGGTGGGATAGTGTATTGCGGACCGTTGCCGCCGACTTTATATGGACATGGGCAGCGTTTGAGTTCCGCTTTCACGAGAAGTATTACCCCCAAATGTACAGGCATGACCAGGAGAATGAGTTTCTCCGCCTCCGACAGGGAACCATGACAGTCATGGAGTATGAGCATCGGTTTACGGAGTTGGGCAGATACGTCCCGACTATTTTGGCTGATGAGCAGATGCGCATACGACACTTTTTGGAGGGTTTACGACCGGATATTTGGTCGAAGATGTGCTGTGTGAGCATTCCCTCATATGCGGAGTTGATTCACATGTCTATGCGGGCAGAGAAGGATGTGGATCGACTTGCGCGATCTCGTGGCCCTGTTGCTTCTAGGCCATGACCAGACATGCAGGACAGGCCCTTTGCGGGTAAGAGGCCTGGCGTCGACCCTCCTACTAGGGCTACAGCGCCTGTACCACCATTTCGGTGCCCTGATTTGACATGTACATAGTGTGGGAGGTCAGGCCACTTGGCGCAGAGCTGTTTTTCTCAGATGCGGGACAGTGGGTTCTCGTCGCCGCAGAAGATTGACCGTGCACGTTCACAGGAGATATCAGCACCGCCTATAAGGTTAGCTCCTGCGCACCCTTCTTTCAGACCTCCGGTATCACAGATCAGACGGCCTCCACGGCCCATGAAACAGCGGCCGAACCGGCCACAGCAGGCTCGGGTTCATGCATTGACAGCCGAGGCAGCTGCGACACCGACTTTTCAGCATTCGACCTTCAAGGTCACAGCCCATATTGGAGGTACTCCTATTCTCGTGATAGTGGACACCGGTTCCACGATTTCTTTGATATCACGTGCTGTAGTCAGGCGTCTTGGGTTACAGACTATTACTATGGATAGGGTGCGAGTCCTTGCAGCTCATGGAGATTATTCAGATGTTACCCAGATGTGTGAGGGTTGTTTGGTTGATCTGGGAGGTGGGACGATGGCTCTTGATCTTGTCGTCGATCCCTCTCTCGTTTATCTCGACGTCATTCTTGGCATGGACTGGTTGACTGCTGGGAGGGTCGAGATTGACTGCGAGACTCGTATGGTGACGTGTACAAGCCAGAGGGCACGCCTTTCACATTTTCATTCCGGATAAATCTCCCTTTCCACATACTTAGTTACACCACCTTATTGCGAGACGCTGGTGCCCAGGTACTTGAGCATACGCCAGTCGTTTTCGAGTTCGGGGATCTGTTCAGGAAGATCCCTGGTTTGCCGCCCCGACGAGAGATCGATTTCACTATCGATCTGGTTCCTGGATCTACACCCGTCTCACTGCCGACCTATCGCATGGCACCGTGTGAGATGGAGGAGTTGAGGACGCAGATTGATGGTCTACTAGAGCTTGGCCTTATACGGCCTAGTGTGTCTCCTTGGGGAGCACCGGTCCTATTTATGAGGAAGAAGGACAGTTCGATGCGATTGTGTATTGATTATCGCAGACTGAACCAGATCATGGTGAAGAACAGTACCCTTTACCCAGGATCGATGACTTGTTTGATCAGCTGAGAGGAGCGCAGTACTTCTCGAAGATTGATCTTCAGTCGGGATATAATCAATTGCGCGTCAGGGATGAGGACGTGCAGAAGACAGCATTCAGGACCAGTTTTGGCCACTACGAGTTCCTCGTGATGTCGTTCGGTCTCACGAACGCACCAGCCGTGTTCATGGATCTGATGAACCGGGTATTTCGGCATTTCCTCTATCGATTCGTCGTTGTTTTCATTGATGACATTTTGGTGTACTCTAGGAGTCGAGAGGAGCATGAGGAGCACTTACGTTTGGTCCTGGATACACTCAGACAGCACCAGTTGTTCGCACAGTACAAGAAGTGCGACTTCTGGAAGCAGGAAGTGAAGTTCCTGGGACACGTGGATTCCAAGGATGGCATGGAAGTTGACCTGTCTAAGGTAGCTGCGGTGCAGGACTGGGAGCAGCTTGGTTCTGTCACTGAGGTGAGGAGTTTCTTGGGTCTCGCTGGCTACTATCGGTGCTTCATTCAGGACTTCTCGAAGATCGCTAGACCCTTATCTCAGTTGACATGGAAGGACGTGAAGTTCGCCTGGAATGACGAGGCGGAGTCAGCTTTTCAGGAGCTGAAGGACAAGCTTACGTCCACCCCTGTGCTAGTATTGCTAGAGCAAGGGGTTAGATACACTATATATACTGACGCGTCTAGCGTTAGTCTGGGTTGTGTCCTTATGCAGAGGGACAGGATAATTTCGTATGCCTCGAGACAATTAAGGAAGCAGGAGGAGAATTACCCTACACACGACCTAGAGTTGGCAGCCGTTATATTCGCACTGAGACTCTGGAGACATTACCTCTACGGAGAGGAGTTCGAGCTCTTTTGTGACCACAAGAGCCTCAAGTACATATTCACGCAGCGAGACTTGAATATGAGGCAGCGACGATGGATGAAGACGTTGAAGGACTTCAAGTTTGAAGTCTCTTACCATCCTGGGAAGGTAAACCTTGTGGCTGATGCGTTGAGCCACAAGAAGGCGATAGAGTTTGCTGCTCCACTGATGGTTGCTGAGTGGGATATGGT
Organism: Magnolia kwangsiensis; assembly: GCA_037074715.1. Lineage (NCBI taxonomy): Eukaryota > Viridiplantae > Streptophyta > Magnoliopsida > Magnoliales > Magnoliaceae > Magnolia > Magnolia kwangsiensis. Next base: position 82,476,610 of record CM073578.1, read on the forward strand.
TGAGTTTTTGCGAGACTTTGAGCAGAAACTCACCTAGAGGAGCCGTTTGAGTTCATCGCACATGTACAGGTGCGATCCCAGATCGATGACTGAGTCATCGAGGCGCAGAGGGATGATGCGCATCTGACTGAGCTTCGAGAGCAGGCCAGTGATGATGTAGACGCCGACTGGCGAGTGGGTATGGATGGGGGCTTACGTTATCATGGCCGCCTATGCGTCCCAGATGTCCCTGACTTGAGACGAGAGATTCTCGAGGCTGCGCATTGTATTAGACTCGCGATGCATCCAGGCAGTACGAAGATGTATCGTGACGTGAAGAGGATGTATTGGTGGGAAGGTATGAAGGCCCACATAGTAGAGTTCGTGTCCCGTTGTCTCACTTATCAGCAGGTGAAGGCAGAGCATCGCCGACCACCTAGACTTTTGCAGCCTATGCCGATCGCAGAGTGGAAGTGGGATTTCATTTTCATGGACTTCATTTCTGGGTTGCCAAAGATGAGGAAGGGACAAGATTCCATTTGGGTGATCGTCGACCGTCTGACGAAGTCGGCGCACTTCCTATCGATCAGAGTTACGAACTCTGCAGACGAGCTGGCTAGACTGTACATCAGAGAGATTGTGCGTCTGCATGGAGTTCCTTTGGAGATCGTGTTGGACAGAGACACGCGGTTCACTTCTATTTTTTGACTCGCATTCAGGAGGCTATGGGTGTGAAGTTGAAGTTCAGTACTGTCTTCTACCCACAGACAGACGGACAGACAGAGCGGGTGAACCAAATCTTAGAGGATATGTTGCGAGCTTGCGCATTGGACTTCAAGGACAGTTGAGATGATTGTCTTGCTTATGCTGAGTTTGTGTACAACAACAGCTTTCAGACGAGTATCGGTATGGCACCTTACGAGGCGCTGTATGGGCGACCTTGTCGCGCACCGCATTACTGGGCAGAGGTCGGTGAGTGTAGCTTGATTGGCCCAGAGTTAGTGCAGGCGATGTCAGAGAACATTGATATTACTCGACGTCGGCTTCTTACAGTGCAGAGCAGATAAAAGAGTTATGCCGATACGAGACGACGGCCACTAGAGTTTACAGTTGGGGATCATGTGTTTTTGCGAGTTTCCCCTATGAAGGGAGTCCTTCGGTTCGGGAAGAAGGGGAAGCTGGCACCGCGATTCATTGGTCCATTCCAGATCCTCGATCGTGTTGGAGCAGTGGCTTACCGATTGACTTTACCCACGCCTCTCGCAAGCGTTTACAACGTATTTCATGTTTCTATGCTGAAGAAGTACGTTGCTGATCCTTCCCATATCATCAGATGGGAGCAGGTGCAGTTAGGAGAGGATGTTACATATATCCTGTGACCGACACGTATCCAAGACAGGAAGGAGCAGGTACTGCGTAGCAAGGTGATTCCCCTTGTGAAGGTACTGTGGACGCATCACTCTGAGGAGGAGGCTACCTGGGAGACAGAAGCCGAGATCAGAAAGAACTACCCACAGCTTCTCGAGGAGTACGAAAAGGTAAAAATTTCGAGGATGAAATTATTTGTTAAAGGGGGTAGATTGTAACGCCCGTGAAAAATCCATACTTGGGCTCGAGTACCAAATCGACCCGAAATTGCGTAGAATTAATTCTTTTAGAAAATATGACTAAGTTAGCTAGCGCAACGCTGGAGTAGCTGGGAAATAGTCCCTGATCACTTTAAATACGTTCTACAAGACCCAAATCGAGTAGAACCAACGACTCTATAATACTCTATAACTTCGGACCAAACTCTAAGCAGGTTTGTTCTCTGGACCACTTTGAATCTTTGTATTGGATATAGGCCGCGCTTCAAAAGTCCGATACCTCCTATCTTAGACCGTTAGAACCGCCTAGCTGGACTTGACAATCATTTCAAAAATCAAGTCAAACCGATAATCACAGGCTATTTCATTAAGCCCGGACCGAAGAGAGTGCGAATAGGGACAGAATCAGAATTTCAAATTCAAATCTGGCACGCGACTTGACGAGTCAGTATTAAGCGTTCTGACCGTCAGAATTCAGCCAGATTACACCCTCGGATCAGGAAAAATTTCTATTTTATATCATGAGACTTTCAGCCCTGATCTACGTGCGGTGACCGCTGAACTGAAACTAGTCCGCCACGTGCGATCTGCGAACCCTGCCGGACTGAAAACTTAATACGTGCTAGATCTGGTACGCATGAGCTTAAGTCCGATCGCATTCGGCAAGGGGACCACCAGAAAGAATCTTTTGGACCGAAACAGCCCTGAATTGGATATGCACTAAGTAAACTTCGTTCCCGAGCCTATTTCGAGCGTTTTTAAGCTTATAAAAGGGGTTGAAACCCTCACTCCTCTCTCCCATCCGAAATTGCAAGAAACCCTAGATTTGGAGGGAGAAAAGGTGAGAGTTTGAGAGAGAGTGTAGAAGGGATTTTTTCAGTCTTCATGCAACCTGTTGCTAGTGCCTAAGCAACACCTCCTGATCACCAAGCCGGTGATTCTTCCATGTTTTCAGGTAATAACTAACCCTAGAAGTTACTGATTTGAGGATTACTAGGATTTGTAGCATGTTAGCTAACGTAACTCGTAAAACAGGTTCTCTTATCGCTGTAGCCGAAGCGTATACGCTCCGTTCGAAATCATGCATCCATAAGAGATAAGGTAAGGATTTTAGACGCTTTGATTGACGGTTTCCAACTCTTTCAACATCGTTTAATAGTAGATTATCGACGGCATCGCCGTTTGACATGTACAACATGCTATCCGTTTCCTGTTTCGTAAATCAACGAAGAATATGAGATTTAGGGCATTTTAGTCATTTGTAGGAAGTACCGATTACATTCATATTTTTCTGATGTGATTGATATGGTTTGTTGTCGCATTAGAAAGTTAGGAATACGTGCATAATTATTTTGGCGAAGAGATTCGCCAAATTGCGCACTTCGGGTCGACATACTATATGTAGACTTAAGTGTGTAGTGTATGTGTTTGTATAAATGCTTGTATTAGTATGTATTGAATTAAATGATGTTATGAATTAGTTTGAGACTGATTTATCAGTTAATATGCTGACGTAAATGATTTCCTACATGTTGACTATATGCATGATTCCATTATATGCATAAAATGTATCTGCTTGAAGATTTGCCTAAGTTGTATGTTATAACATGTGTTAACATGCTCACATGATTGTATTTCAATTTCAATACTCCTACGTAAATTGCTGATGTGAATTCATATGTGTTTGGGACTAGACTTTGTCCAGGCAGTCGGTAACCGAGCGAATTCGTGGTTGGTTGGTCTTGGCCACGAACGACGCGTCAATGAACGCGAGTCGTGTTTGGAGTTGGCGGCAGTGGTTAGGCCACGCGAAGTATTTTACGCACTTCATGTCGTTCGACTTGAGATGCGATCGCCCTTGTCGAGCCCGTCAAGTAACCCGACTGGCCGATGTATGTTCACCCTGTATGAGTCATAACTGCTTGAACCTAGGGTACTGAATTTACCATTGTAAACCCTGTTACAATGGTACCTTGATCCATGAAGACTCATGAGCCGGGCATGGTGTATGGGACACCGTGGTTGAGTTGTCGGCCTACGCTGGGGCCACAAACCTCCCCGTAGTGACCAGTGAGCACCTAGTCTCGTGATCAGATTATGGTGGTATGGGACACTATATTCTAGCTGTCGGCCTACACTGATCAGGAGACGAGTCCTTCTTAGTGACCGCGGGCGTATTCTGAGTCTACGGGAGGTGACGACCCTTCAGTAGCAGTAGAGTACAATAGGCCTGTATTGATAAGGTGATGGGGGAGCGGTGCAACGAGTGCGAGCAACAGCCTTGGCAGCCCTTGCAGCGACCTATAAAATATACATCGTATGAGATTACTAGGAGTGACGACCCTAGACAGGATCTGTGTTGGGATTAATACAAGGAAAGTACCTTAGTTTCCCAATCTGCTGTTTGAATGGACTAATAACAACTCAAAAATCATATCACCATAACATTGCATGTGCCTGGAAGATGTGGAGCACTCTAGGGAGTGTGGCATGCCGCGGTCGTAAGATGTTGCCGTATGAGGGAGATCGTCGGTGAGGGCATACATTACGTCATGTCATCTTGCATTAACAACAGTATTAGGATTGTCTGATTTACTGCTTTACTATTATCGCATGATTGATTTGTGAACATGCTAATCTTTGCTCTATGATTCCATTGAGTTGATCACTCACTCCCACATTACGGGATGGTGTTTGCAACACCCACCAGACCCTGTTGTAGATGCAGGTGATGCTGAGATCCAGGAGGCAGAGCCAGACTTCGACGAGGACCAGGACGAGTTCTCGTACATGCAGTATCATGATGGCTTTGCGTAGGCGACCTGGGTTGATGGGATTTCAGTGGGACCATTTTGAACATTTGATTTTGTTCATGTATATGTATATGAGACTCAGAGATGTATTCATACTTTAGAGATAGATGAGATCTACTTTGTTTTTCCTTACAGTGATATATATATTGTTTAGTCTTCCGCTTGCTTTTATCACTGGATCTGAAGTATGAATTGCAGTTTTGGTATACTTTTACTCATGTGAATGCTTTAAATCAGACAACATTGAATCATAATCATTTTTGTTGCTTAAGTGACGGTCTGGAACTCGGGAGTTGAGTTTATACACGATCCCTGATTTTCAGGGTGTTACAATAAATAACCATGGCAAACATTTCAGTAAAATATAAACGTACACAGTATTTCCTACAAATGACTAAAATACCCTAAATCTCATATTTTTCACACGCAGTCGAAATGGAAAATGGACAGCATGTTCTACATGTCAAACGGCGTGCTCGTCGATAATCTACTATTAAACGACATTGAAAGCTTTGAAATCAGTCAATCTAAGCATCTAAAATCCTCACCTTTTGTCATAAAAGTGTATCGATTCGAATAGAATGAGTACGCTTTGTCAACGGCGTTAAGGAGACCTATATCACAAATTACATAAGCTATTTCGATATTTGAATCGAAAGAATCTCAAAACAGCAAGTAGTTAGGGTTTTTCTTACCTAAGAGTGTGTTGAAGTCACCGAAAAAGTGATTGGGATACGGTGCTTCGATATGAGAAAAAGCTGGTGCAGGTGGTAGGAATTCTCGGCCACAACTCTCTCACAATCTCTCACTTTCTCTCTCTCTCAATCTAGGGCTTTATCCAAATTCGAATGGGAGAGAAATGAGAGGGTTTCAAGCCCTTATATAGGCTAAAACTTCACCCTTTTAGACTCATGAACAAAGTATACTTAGGTTATAACCAAATCTGGACTGTTTCAATCCAAAAGAGCATTTCGGGAGGTCAGCTGGCCGAACGCGGTCAGACTTAAGCTCATGGTTACTGGATCTAGCACACATCAAGTTTTCAGTCCGGTAGAGTTCGTAGATCGCACGTGGCGGTCCAATTTCAGTTCAGCGGTCATCGCACCTAAATCAGGTCTACAAGTCTCATGATATAAAAGAGAAATTTTTTTCCGATCCGAGGGTGAAATTTGGCTGAATTCTGATAGTCAGAACGCTTAATAATAATGCACAAAGTCACGTGCCAGATTTGGATTAAAATTTCCAAATCCTTACCCTTTCACACTCTCTTTACTCCAGGCTCAATGAAATAGCCTCTGAACGTCGGTTGAGCTTGATTTTCGAAATGATTGTCAAGTCCAACAAGGCGGTCATAATGGTCTAAGATTATAGATATCGGACTTTCGACGCGCGGTATAAATCCAATACAAAGCTTCAAAGGGTTACAGAGAACAAACCGGTTTAGAGTTTGATCCTGAATTTTAGGGCATTGTAGCATCCTTGTTTCTACAAGTTTTGGGTCTTGCAGAACGTATTTAAAGTGTTCAGGGACAATTTCATAGCTACTCTAGCGTAGCGCTAGCTAACTTACGCTTAATTTCTAAAGGAATTAATCCTAAGTGATTTCTTTGGCTTTGGAATTGGGTTCTGAGAGGTTACTAAGGTGTTATGGTTGAGCCATTGCCTAAGGACGTGTAACCCCAGGTTGAAAAAAATCTGGGGTGTTGCAATATAATATTTGTTTTCCTCTTAAATTTAGGTCTTTATGACCGTATGAATAGATTAAGTAGGAAATAAATGTTATGGTGGGCCCTACCTTTACGGCCCATCTATGGGGCCCACTTGGATATATTTGAGGCCTTTGACGCTGCTTGTGGTGTGGTCCACTTGATGTGATGTATGGGGCCCTTTGGTGCGGCTCGTGGATGTAGCCCACTTGATATGTATGAGGCCCAGGTGCAGGGCCCATTTATTGTGTATTTGAAGCCCATGGGTTGTGGTCCATTGTGATGTATTCGAGGCCCATGAGCAAGGCCTAATATGATGTATATGTGGCCCATTTAGTGAGGCCCATGTGTAGGGTCCTCCTATTGTGTGTTTATGGCCCATGAGCAGGGCCCACCTATTGTGTATATGAGGCCCGTTGCTGCGACCCATTGACACAGCTCATGATAGTTGCATGAGGCCCTTGTATGAGGCACATTGTGTTGTACATTAGGCCTTTGTGTGAGGCCATGGGCCCAGTTTATGTTTCGATCTATGTGAGCCACTCCTTGGGAGCGATGTTGGTTTAATGGCCACATTCATAGGCAATGATGGTTTAATGCCCACATTGTGACCTTTCCTTAGGCCTTTTTCAGCCAATTCCGATTATCATGACCGAATTGCCGAGTCTGATTATCGATCAATTTCGATTGTCATGACCGATTGCCGATTAACATGACCAATTTGTCGATTCTGACTATCGATCGATCTCGATTACTGATTCTGATTAACTTGATCGATTTACTGATTCTGATTATCGATCGATTTTGATTGACCGATTACTGATTCCAATTGACATGATTGATTTGTTAATTTTGATTATTGATCGATTCCGATTGTCATGACCGATTACTGATTCTGATTGACATGACCGATTTGTCAATTCTGATTATTGATCAATTTTGATCACTGTGACCAATTGCCAATTTACGTGACCAATTTGCCCATTCTGATTATCGATCGATTTTAATTGTCGTGACCGATTACTGATTGACATGACTGATTTGCTGATTCCGATTATCGATCACCGATTGTTGAGGCTAAGTATCGAGGCTGATTTTGATTTGTCGAGGCCGATTGTATAGACTTATTCTGATTGTATAGGTCGATTCTGATTTGTCGAGACCGATTGTATAGGTCGATTTCGATTGTCGAGGCCTATCTGATGAGGCCTATTGTGATGCATTTGAGGGTCAGGCGATGGAGCCCATTATGATCTATGTTAAGCCCATGTGAAAGGCCCATCGTGATGTTTAATAAACCCTTGAGTAAGGCCCATCATGTTGTATATTAGGCCTTTGGGTGAGGCCGTGGGTGCATTATATGTTTGGCTCTATGTGGCCATTCCTTAGGGGCAATGTTGGTTGAATGTCCACATTGACAAGGCCGATTGTTGATGTCGATTATTGATATCGATTAGGTGTATGTGACAGCATAACATCATAATACATGCCCATACGCATCATTTGCATGTTTGTTATGAGATATGATTGACTATTGCATATGCCATAGAGCAGGTTGTTCACAGGGCTCCCCGATAGGCGGAGTTGCCCCACATGTGAGCATGACATGCACAGGATTAATGCATGATTGGACTGTGTGACTCATGCATCTTGCATTTGTGTGACATGACCACCGTACTGTTAGAGTAATAAAGTCCCTTGATATACATTGATACACTACACTTTGACAGCTTGAGCTTTTGGAGTGAATGGTTGTTTAACATGGTATCAAAGCGGAAGATCCTATGTTCAAATCTCGAGAGCAACAAATATGCCTCGCTAATATATTATTCTCCCATGGGGGGGTCAAGAAAATCATGTCCGGCCCAAGAACCGAGAAATTAAGCCCGGCCTATTTATGGTATGAGTGTCCCTCCACCTTCGTCAATATGTTCCCGTGTGGAGTTCCCACCTCGCACATGCGGGGGGGGGGGGGGGGGGGGGGTGTTAGAGTAATAAAGTACCTTGATATACATTGATACACCACACTCTGACAACTTGAGCATTTAGAGTGAATGGTTGTTTAACACGTACGCCCTAGCGACATCAGGGTCGTAGCCTCCACGGGCATATCGTGGATGGCCAGATGGGACACCAAAAATCTGTTCTACATGGGGTGCTATAGATATCTCTAGGTGAAAGTTCCTAAACCCTCTTACTTCCAGAGGTTGCTCCAATGTCTAGAGTGAGTGGATGTATGAGCGCATGAGGGCCGTATACCATTAAGCCGTGTCTCCCACTATGTCGTGGTTAGTTGGAAGGGGGTGTGGCCTTACCTGCTCGAGAGGATGGGCCAATGCTAGGCTGATTCTGACCAGCTCGAGGAATGGGTATGCTATCGACGAGCCAGGCCCGATATTGGCAGGCAGATAGTAAGGTCTCTTCCACTCATCTTATTGCTCGTGATGGGGCGATAATTTGGTTTGGATTGTAATAGACCCCGATGATTTTTCAGAGAGTAACTGTACTGATATGTGGACTTATTGAGTAGGAATTGCATATTCATGTATTTATTTATTCACTATCCACTCAGGCTAGTGGTGCATAACTATTTGTTACGTCTACCTTCGCATAGCCAGGATTTCAGTTGAGCACGTGACTAACTTGAGATCAGGAGTTTACCACATTGAGTCTGACTATCCAAATTTAGGTATGAGACTAGTTTGGATAGAAGTCCCTTGTGATGGACCCCATAGCCTATAATACTACGTACTATCATCCCGACTTCAGACTCTAGCATGGTCATTCCATTCGCACCGCATATTACATTACATCCGCGACACATGACATTTTGAGTTGCTATATTTATGTCCTTACATGGTCTGGACAGACTTAGTAGGATTTACACATTGCATTGCATCCTTGGTATCTGATATTTGACTCTCTATGACTCCTTATTTTCCAAACTGATCTGTATTGCATACTCTGATATTGTATGACTCATGATTTGTCAGTATTTCTACTTACTCTGATAATTTCGGATCTTGTCAGTATTTCTGCTTATTCCGGTATTGTAGGACTATGACATTGTATTGAATACTTTGCACTTTCCTTGTACACATACTTACACTACCCTTTAAGCTTTCTATAAGCTTATGCACGATAGATACGTGCAGGTGATACTAGGTTGCAGCAGCGTGGAGCTTGAAGCATGTGTCTGACTTCTGGAGCTTTAATTTGTACATATATATTTTCCTTTCAGCATTGTATTCAAATGTTTATATTATTAGACATGTGATGATGATGTTGCCTTTGTGATTCGGGTATACTTGTGGTTATGTTTATTACGAGTTAAATGTACATTGGAAAAAAATTAATCCCCTTGTGGGATCCCAGGATCGGTATTTGGCGTATGGACGCTAGAAGTCGAGAATGGAATACTATGGAAGCTGTCGGCATTAGATTCGGTGATCGGGATTCCTATGAATCCGATCTCTGGATTTCGGGCGTGACAAATATCTTTCTCATATGTAGTATGATCAGGGCGAGTAACTAGTCAAATTAAGGGTAATGATCAGTAAAATAGAGTGAATGGACTAGACATGTAAATGGGTCAAATATTCTGGTCAAAATTTTAACTCAACTTATTGACCTCGTGAGAACCTAAGAATTAATGTTAGTAAGTTTTTTGGGGCCCATCATGATGTTTGTCAAACATCAACACCATGCATTTGATGTGTCCCCTTTAGGTTATGTGATATCTCAAAAATCATCCTTATACGAAACTCAGGTGGGCCATACCATCTAAAACTATATGAAGACATACTAAAATATATAAAAGCACTTGGTGGGGCCCACATAAGTTTTGGATGCGGCTGAAACTAGGTCTGACCCCTCATCCAAGTGGGAAACACATAATGAAAGGGCTGGATATGTGAATCACATATAGGTGGGCCCAATATATGATTATGAATGAAATAGGTCCAAGGCTTAAGTACTGGAGCACAAAGTGGGGATTGAACGTCCACCATTAAAAACTTCTTAGGAGTTGGAGATGTTTCAGATCAAGTTGATATTTGTGTTTTCACTTCATCCACATCTACATGACATTCTGAATAGGTTGGATGGTAAAAAAACATCATGGTGTCCGTTGGAAAAGTTTCAATGGTGGGTGTCATTATCACTGCAGCTTCCTTTGGTGTGGTCCACAAGAGCTGTGAACCTGCTTCATTTATATGTGCATACCTAAAAATGATCTGAGAAAAGTGATGAACGAAGTGGATAAAATAGTTACATCATGGTTAGCTCCACAGAGCCTTGCCCAGACGAAATGGTTTCTAATGAACTTATTTCCGACGAAATTTATTTCGTTGGTAAGCATGACTTTCCCCAATGAAATATCCCTGCCACAACTAAATATTCTCCCACCGAGAGGCTATTTTTATCGACGTTATACAATATCGTCTGTAAAGGAGCTTTCTACCGACGATAAAAATCGATGGTAAAGGCGGACAAAATGAACGGTCGACATATTATTTCACTTTGCATGGTTGATCATGGATGTTGATTTATAATTTTTGTTTTTGGTGTAGCGAATAAGTATATTTAAAAACATATGTACGAAGTGGATGGGGCTGATAGAGCATGGGTGGGCCCAAATATTTTTGAAGCCTTTTACTGAAGAATTGTGAAAAGTATTACCAATGAAAAGTTTTGTCAGTAATAATGTTATGTTTTAAGTCGAAACAACTCTAGCACTCATCTCTCACTGTCGCTCTCACTCTCATTATCGCCTTCTCTCTCTCTCTCTCTCTCTCTCTCTCTCTCTCTCTCTCTCTCTCTCTCTCTCTCTCTGAAGCTCGGTTGAGGTATTTCTCTTTCTCTCTCTCAATCTGTCTCAATCTCAATGACGATTTAAGAATTTGGGGATTTTAGGGTGGATTGTCCAAAATCAAAATTTGGGGATTTTTTGATGGATTTATCAATGCACATGGTAGGGCCCACTATTACGTATTTGTTTCATCCACACCATCCATCCATTTTTTTTCAGATCATTTTATGTTGCAAGACTAGAAAAAGAGATAGATCTAAATCTTAAGTGGACACATCACAAAAAACTGTATTGGTTGAACAACCACCATGAACAAATTCTCAAGGGCAACAAAAGCTTTCGATCAAGATAATATTTATTTTTTTCCCCTTCATCCAGGTTAGTTTGACCTAATCAATAGGTTGGATGTCAAATAAAAATTACAGTGGGCCCTAGGAGGTTTTTAATGGTGGACATTTAATTACTACTGTTTTCTCATAGTGTGGTCTACCTGAGATTTATATCCAAACCATTGACATCATGTCCTAGCCGCCGCCGCCGTGGATGGCTCATGTGAAAAGATGTAGTAAAAATGACCATTGATCTAATTATTTTGTAGTTGAATGTGAGCCATTGAAGGTGTTATCTTCTTTAGGATAGGATTTGAAAATACATAAAATAGTCCAATTTTAATAAATGAATATCGGTCAGGATTGTGAAACTTATCTGCTCTTTTGGACTATGACTTGGTGCCAAATGAGCCACTAGATTCTAGATTCACATTGTAGGTTATCTAATGCCTCGAATACATCTGTCTTATTTCATTAATTTGATAAGAATTCCCTAAAAGTTACCTCCGGCTCATCCATTGGATGAATTAGATTGCACACACATTTACCATTTTCACACTTGCATGGTGTGTAAAGAGACATGTAAACAAATAAAAACATTTACATAGTTGGGCCCATCCAATTGATGGATTAGATTGCACACACATGTGCTACTTTGACAAATGCATAGTTTAAATGGAAGTTAATTTGAGCAAACCTCTATAAAAGTGATAATATGTTGTCAGCATTCAAATGGAAGTTAGGATAGTGTTCATCTCTATGGGCCCTACCATGCAATATGAAAGGACACAGGGGATTTTAAGCAATTACAAGCCCTGTTCTCTCTCTACCATCATTGCATGTGCCAATTATATTTTTGTATTTTCATGTAGGAAGATACTTGTATATAATTTATATTTTACTTAACCCTAATTAATGAGAGATTATGGTTTTCTCCAAATCAATCTACGATACAACAGCAAGGAAGCTAGTGTTGTTGTAAATGGACTAGTTTTTAGTAAAACAAATGTAACACCCCGTACTTTCAGTACTCGGGTGTTATCGTATTACCTAACGTAGTATAAGTACCATCCTCGGGTTACGAGAACCAGGGTGTTACAAGATGGTATCAAAGAGAGAGTTTAGACAAACCTTGCCTATGGGAAAGAGTTTGTGCAAACTTTCAATGTGTACAATGTAGAAATTCATAGATATACACTTGAGGCTACAAGCTTAAACATAGGTAAAACTTCCCCTATCCTTAGACAGTTTTAGAACATAGAGACCCAAATTTAGGTTCCCAATACTGAATCCCATATTCACATTAGGTTTCATATATATACACACACATACACATATATGCTTGTGCCAACATCCTCATATCAACTGCATGTGAACATTTTGTTTTGAGCTACCAACATTTCTATCTAAAATAACATTACTAGCTTGATAACCATCCTATGAAAATTTGACTTTAAATTCAAATAAGTTCACTGATCCCATGTTCCCACGCAATTTGAATTCTGTAATAATGTTTCTTTTTGCATGATAAATTGAGAATATCATTGACTACACAACCGTAATATCTAATTTATGAAACTGTAATTATTAAGCGAGAGCTGTTAATTTCATTTCACGAGAGTCATTCACTTGATTTTAGGTAATTAGTTGATGATTTTTTTTATTTTTTTTTGTGTCGAATTACTATTTTATATACCATCTAAAGTAAGGACCACTGTACATGTTTTAGATTGCACATGACATGTTTACAATTTTTGTGTACCTGTGTATCATTCACCACTAGAATTCCAAAGGTGTTTCTCTAATCTATCTTGATGTGTGTAGTTAAATTTTGATTTTCCACTATCCTTTGGGGAAACAAACTGATATGAAACTTGAATGTATTAACTTAGGATGATAGAAATTAATGTTGGAACTTAGGGAATCTCCTTGTGATTAGGAGAAATTTTAAGGACATAAAGACCTGCAGTTAGGTTCCAATTATGAACTATTGGGTGTCTGAACTTAGAAATCAAACCTAGTTCCCTATGAAAAATTTTTAGGAAGACGTTTGAATTTATTTAGAGTTCCCTTGGAGTTAAAGAAAATTTTAAACATAAATACATAAATTCTAGGCCCTTGGGAAATTTCAAGTTTAGTTATTTGAACCTAGAAATTAAATTTAAGTTCCCTTGAACTCATTAGGATAGCCATTCAAACTTGAGTGGAATTAGTTAGGAATTATGAAAAGTGTGAACATAGAGACACAAAAATTTAGGTCCTGTAGGAAAGTTCCAATTTGGTTGATGAAAGTAGAAATTGAATTTAGATTCCCATTATGAACTATTACATGTTTGAACTTAGAAACTAAACACTAGGGCCCCTTACAAAATTTATTAGAAATGCCATTCGGATTTATGATAAATTCCATGGAAAGTTGAAACCTAGATCTCAATTAAAATTTTAGGATGAATCATTTGAAAATTGGAACGAGAACTTTGAACTCCATATGAATTACTAGAATAGTCACCTGAACTTGGAAACTACCTAGACACCAAGGGAAAACAAATCCCAACTATGATATATTTCAGGTTTGACAAAAATGTTCCTTGAACTTAACATCTAGAGAACATTTTTAGAAATCTAGGATTTGAATTTGTTAGAAATAACATTTTCCACAATTCCATTACGTAAAATTAATTTGAGGTGAAGTTATAGAATTTTATGAAAATTTTTGCCCCTAAGTTGACCTTATGAGTACTAAATTTGAGAGTCTGGATAAAATTTAGCAAATTTCAAACTCAAGTCTCCATGTAGGAATTTTTGTCCAAAAAATCTTTAAGTAATGCATTTACTATAGTGCATAGTGGAAGCGTGATGGTCATTTGTTGTAACGCCCGTGAAAAATCCTTACTTGGAATCGAGTACCGATTTGACCCGAAATCGCGTATAAATAATTTCCATGGAAATTAAACGTAAGTTGGCTAGCGCAACGCTAGAGTAGCTGGGAAATAGTCCTTGATCACTTTAAATATGTTCTACAAGACCCAAATCGAGTAGAACAGACAACTCTACAATACTCTATAACCTTGGATCAAACTCTAAGCAGGTTTGTCCTCTGGACCATATTGAACTTTTGTATTGGATTTAGACCGCGCGTCGAAGGTCCGATACCTCCTATCTTAGACCGTTAGAACCGCCCAGCTGGACTTGACAATCATCTCAAAAATCAAGTCAAACCGATAATCACAGAGTATTTCGTTGAACCCGGACTGAAGCGACCGCGAATAGGGACGAATTGGGAATTTCAAATTCAAATCTGGCACACGACTTGACGCGTCAGTATTAAGCGTTCTGACCGTCAGAATTCATCCAGATTACACCCTCGGATCAGGAAAAATTTCTATTTATTATCATGAGACTTTCAGCCCTGATCTATGTGCGGTGACCGCTGAACTGAAACTGGTCCGCCACGTGCGATCTGCGAACCCTGCCAGACTGAAAACTTAATACGAGGTACATCTGGTACCCATGAGCTTAAGTCTGATCGCAATCGACCAGGGGACCACCAGAAATCAGTTTTTGGACCGAAACAGCCCCGAAATGGATAGGCATTAAGTAAACTTCGTCCCGGAGCCTATTTTCGGCATTTCCAAGCTTATAAAAGGGGTTGAAACCCTCATTCCTTCCTTGCATCCGAATTTCACAAACCCTAGAAAAGAGAGAGAGAGTTTGAGAGAAAGGGAAGAGGAGATTTTTCCCGCATCCGAGCCCCTGACAGTGCTGCTTCAACACTTCATTCCAATCACCTGGCTGGTGATTTTTTCACTTTTTCAGGTATAGAAAAACCCCAAAAACTTTCTGATTTAGGGTTTACGTAGATTCTGAGCATGGTAGCTAACGTAATCCATGAATCAGGTTCTCTTACAGCCGTAGACGAAGCGTACACGCTCCGTTCAAAATCCCGCGACCGTAAGAGACTAGGTGAGGATTTTAGACACTTTGATTGACGGTTTACAACGCTTTCAATGTCGTTTAATAGTAGATTATCGACGGCATCGCCTTTTGACATGTACAACATGCTCTCCGTTTCCTGTTTCGTAAATTAACGAAGAATATGAGATTTAGGGCATTTTAGTCATTTGTAGGAAGTACGGTCTACATGCATATTTTGCTGACATGATTGACATGGTTTGTCGCCGCATTAGTGAGTTAGGAATGCTTGCATAATCAGTTTAGTGAAGAGATTCGCTAAGTTGTGCACGTTGGGTCGACATACTATATGTGGACTTAAGTGTGTAGTGTATGTGTTTGTATAAATGCTTGTATTATTATGTATTGAATTAAATGATGTTATGTAGTAGATTGAGATTGATTTCATGATTAATATGCTGACCTAAATGATTTCCTACATGCTTACCTTATGCATGATTACACTACATGCATAGAAAGTACGCCTTGAAGATTTGCTTAAGTTGAATATACATGGGAAGTATGCCTTGAAGATTTGCTTAAGTTGAATGTTTTAACATGTGCTAACATGCTCACATGATGTATTTCAATTCCAATACCTTGGTACATAGTGTTAATGAAATTCTATAGATGTGTGGGACTTGACCTAGTCCTGGCAGTCGGTAACCGAGCGAATTCGTGGCTGACTGGTCATAGCCACGAACGACGCGTCGATGAACGTGATTCGTGTTGAGAGTTGGCGGCAGTGGTTAGGCCACGCGAAGTGTTTTACGCACTTCATGTCGTTTAACTTGAGATGCGATCGCGCTAGTCGAGCCCGTCAAGTAACCCGACTGGCCGATGTATGTTCACCTTGTATGTATCATAACTGCTTGAACCTAGGGTACTGAACTTACCATTGTAAACCCTATTAACCGTGGTACCTTGATCCACAAAGACTCATGAGCCGGGCATGGTGGTATAGGACACCGTGGTCGAGCTGTCGGCCTACGCTGGGGCCACAAACCTCCCCGTAGTGACCAGTGAGCACCTAAACTCGTGAGCAGATTATGGTGGTATGGGACACTATATTCTAGCTGTCGGCCTACACTAATCAGGCGACGAGCCCTTTGTAGTGACCGCGAGCGTATTCTGAGTCCACGGGAGGCGACGACCCTTCCGTGCAGTAGAGTACAGTAGGACTGTATTGATAAGGTGATGGGGGAGCGGTGCAACGAGTGCGAGCAATAGCCCTGGCAGCCCTTGCAGTGACCTACGAAATGTACATCGTATGAGATTACTAGGAGTGACGACCCTAGACAGGATCCGTGTTGGGATTGATACAAGGGAAGTACCTTAGTTTCCCAATCCTGCTGTTTGAATGGACTAATAACAACTTGGTAATCATATCACCATAGCATTGCATGTGCCTGGAAGATGTGGAGCACTCTAGGGAGTGTGGCATGCCGTGGTCGTAAGATGTTGCCGCATGAGGGTGATCGTCGGTGAGGGCATACATCACGTCATATCATCTTGCATTAACAACAGTATTAGGATTGTCTGATTTACTGCTTTACTATTATCGCGTGATTGAATTGTGAACATGCTAATCTTTGCTCTATGATTCCACTGAGTTGATCACTCATTCCCACGTTACGGGATGGTGTTTGCAACACCCACCAGACCCTGTTGTAGTTGCAGGTGAGGACGAGATCCAGGAGGTGGAGCCGGAGATTGACGAGGACCAGGATGAGTTCTCGTATATGCAGTATCACGACGGCTTCCCGTAGGTGACCTGGATCGAGGGGGACTTCAGTGGGACTATTTTGAACTTATTCTTTTGTCTATTTACATGTATATGAGACTCAGAGATGTAGTCATACTTTGGAGACAGTTGAGATTACTTTGTTTTTCCATACAGTGATATATATATTGTTTAGTCTTCCGCTTACTTTTATCACTGGATCTGAAGTATGAATTGCAGTTTTGGTATACTTTTACTCATGTGAATGCTTTAAATCAGACAACATTGAATCATAACCATTTTTGTTGCATAAGTGACGGTCTGGAACTCGGGAGTTGAGTTTATACACGACCCCCGATTTTCAGGGTGTTACAAGTTGGTATCAGAGCATGAATGAGAGTATACTGGGCCTGGGTTATGGTCTTGCGATGTACGCTGTCGCTTCCTTTGACTTAGGTGGGTGCGAGAAGGGTCTAGAAATACTTCTAGGATCACAGATTCGCCGATAGGCGAAGTCTATAAGGATCGATCGCAAGATCGAGTCTGTAACGTATCTAGGGTCGCGTAAAGCGACCCGAATCACTTCTAAGCTTTAGGAAGTCGGGTGGAGACGTCCTATGAGCGGTTTTAAACTGTAAAAGTGAAGCCTTGGGCCGTGGGATGACCACGACTCCAGTAATCAATCGCCAGGGCTTAAAAACCCCGTTTTGCCAAAAATTCTTAAAATTCCTCCTCTAAACACTTCAACCTTCAGTTTCTTCTTATCCATTTCATGTTAGGCATCAAAAATAATGTGAAAATAACACAAATTAGTACATTCACCAGATTTTACAGTGAATAGTAAAATTTCATGAAAAATGGCCATAGGGCCATTCTAACTTCACTTTCTTTAGCAACTAAGGAGCTAGAAAGATGTAATGGCTCCTTATACCCCAAATTCATATGCTGCATCATATGGTTTGGTATTCGGGATTGCGATGTGGACCCAGAAATCCCCGAACACATGTTTGGGCTTATACAGACCAAAATACTATGAACCAAGGGGTGGGACCTAACTTTTTGGGACCCTGGGACCATGGGGGACCAGACCCATGGGGTCCCACCAGTCAACTTGAGAGTTGACCAGCGATGCCATCGCCGGCCGGGCGATGCATCGCCGGCCGACGAGCTCCGATGGTGCCGTCCTTCAGGCGCACCACCTTAAATAGGGTCCACATCACCCCTATGTACCTCCCACATCATGAAAACCTCCAAATCCTACCTCTCCTTCACAAACAGCCCCCTTACATAGCTTAGATTCGATTTTCAGCAACCTATTCCAAACCCCAGCGTCCCACACCACCTCTAAACCCTTCCTTGGCCAAAACCGACCACCCATCATTTATTGGGTGTTGGCAGCCTCTTTCCTTGAAGATTTCCCCATTTGGAGCTCCAAAATCCCTCAAATATAGCTGAAATCGTGAGCTGCTCCATCCCATCTTTTTGTTCATATTTTTCCCTGAAAGTACAGCCTTGGGAAGCTTGAAGCATCCCTCTATGACACCTAGATTTCCTTTTTTCAGATTGGGCAGCCATTTCTCCGCATTTTTGGCATTTTCCATGGCTTTTGTGGAAGCCATTTTGGGCCTTTTGTCGCTCTCATCCATCATATCTTTGATGGGTAAGAGGAAAACTGCGACAGACGAGGCTAGGCCGAGCCGCCCTGCTCGATTGAGAAGACCGCGGGGTGGTGCCGCAAGTTCAAGCACCGCCGCAGGTCCAGCTGCAGTCCTGGAGTGCCGTACAAAGCGGGATTTGGATCCCCATGCACACCTTAGACGAACCATTCTATCAGATATGCCTCATGGTGAATACACTGACCGTAGAGTGTTATTTGAGGCGGACGTAGATGGGCGATTGTTCGGCGAATATCTGTTGTTCGAACACATTGAAGCTGCGCACTGGGGGCCGATCTTTGAAGCTCGCGCTCGTGCTAATGTGAGCACTGTTCGTGCCTTCTATGCTAGCATCCAGAGTCCTACCTTGGAGCCCTTACAGTTCAAAATCCCTTTTGGTAGAGATCGGATGGCTACGATCGACGTCCGGTTGGTTACGCGACTTCTCAACGTGCCTCTAGGTGATGTACATCCAAGTGAGAAGAATTTGAGGACTAGACGTGAACGAGATCGCCGCACCAGGTTTCTGTGCGGTAAGTTGGTTCCATGGCAGCCTAATATAGCCTCAAAGTGACGTACATGTCTGAGGATCTGCGCCTGCTACACCATATCTGCACGTTCAATGTTTATCCTAGGTCGACGAACCGCATTGAATGTACACGTCTTATGGTCGATTTCTTATTTCTGGTGGCCCAGGGAGAGAACGTATGTATGGCCACTTTCATCTTACGGCAGATAGTTCTCATAGCCAGGTCGAGAAGAACATCCGAATCGCTTCCGTTTGGCCGACTCATTTGCAAGATTACGCTTGAGTTTGCCTATAGACTTGGACCCGAATTGCCGGTATCGATTCACACCATCGATGAGTCGACAATGGTTAAGATGAAGATTGGGTCGCAATATCATGAAAATCAACTTGAAAGGGATAGTGGGGATGACTTTGATGAAGAGGAAGATCAAAGCGAAGAAGAACCTAGAGCAGAGGTTCAGGAAGAGGTTCAGGAAGAAGCAGAAGAGGAGGCTCAGGATACTGATGAGAGCCCTCCTCCTTCTGCGCAGGCTACTATCGGCGATCGCATTGCTCGGATGGAGGAGAGCCAGACCGCTTTGCGAAGGGAAGTCCAAGAACTTCGAGCAGAGATCGCTGATGCCAAGGCCGTTACGAAGAAGAAATTTGGCAAGGTGACTCGCACCTTGAAGGCAATCCTGTGTTGCTTACAGGATAAGGGTGCTCCTCCTCCGTCGCCAGACTCCGACTAGCGACGCGATCTTTGATGTTGTTTTGAGTAGTTAGCCATTTCCTGTTTTATGTGTGTAAAGCCTATTAGGGCTAGTGCTTTGCTTATGTTGCTGTTGCTTAACTGTCTTAATTTCCATGTAATTCTAGTCATGATGCTTGTAAGGATATATCCCTTGTATTGTGACAATTTTGATTAATTGAAATGCATGGAATGCCTTTGACTCTTTAAGTGAATGATTGTGGTGTATATGTGCACTTGAGACTGACAAGGTTGCGCCCTATTTTGAATATAGGGAATGCCACCTAAGATTACGAGGAGCGCGGTTCGGCTTTCATTGTCTGAGCAGATGGATCAGACTCCTTCTCAGTCTGGCACTCGTCTGGACCCTGCTGTGGGCCCGATTCCTGAGACTGTTCGATCGTCTCAGCCTGTTGTTGGTCCTACAGATGGACCACCGCCAATTACACCATCAGTTAGAGAGCCACAGCGCGCATCTACTTCCGCACCTCATCCGCCACAGCCTGCTCCACCCCCTGATAGATTCGAGCAGATGATGGCTATGATGCTACAGCAGCAGCAGCTTTTGACCACTATAGTTGGGACTTTAGCCCAGGGTGGGGGTGCGACTACCTCTACTCCACCTGCACCACCTGCGCATCCAGCTGAGGATGCCTATACTTACGCCCAGGATGAGGGCATAGCACATCCTGCGCAGCCTGCTTTCCCTGCGGGGAATCCTGCCGACACTCGGGGCCTACGGGAGCGATTTCAGTGCTTGCGGCCTCCTACTTTTTCGGGTTCTCACAGACCCGAGGAGGCAGAGTTCTGGCTCGACCGAGTGTCGAAGATTCTACGCATGTTGCACTGTACCGAGACGGAGCAGGTAGAGCTGGCTACCTTCCTATTTGAGAGAGAGGCCAGTATGTGGTGGGATAGTATATTGCGGACTGTTGCCGCAGATTTCGTATGGACGTGGGCAGCATTCGAGTTCCGCTTCCATGAGAAGTATTATCCCCAGACCTACAGGCACGAGAGGGAGAATGAGTTTCTCCGTCTCAGGCAGGCAGCGATGACGGTTACCGAGTATGAGCATCGGTTCACAGAGTTGGGCAGGTACGTCCCGACGATTCTAGCTGATGAGCAGATGCGCATACGGCGCTTTTTGGAGGGCTTGCGACCGGATATTCGGTCGAAGATGTGCTGTGTCAGTTTTCCCTCCTATGCAAGTTGGTTCACATGTCCATGCGGGCAGAGCAGGACGTGGATCGACTTGCGCGATCTCGAGGCCCGACTACTTCTAGGTCGCGGCCGGATTTGCCAGACAGGCCCTTCGCGGGCAAGAGGCCTCGCATTGATCCTCCTACCAGGACCACGGCGCCTGTACGACCATTTCTGCGCCCTGATTTATCATGCACATACTGTGGGAGGACGGGCCATTTAGCGCAGAGTTGCTTTTTCAGGATGCGGGACAGTGGGTTCTCGCCGCCGCAGAAGATTGATCGTGTACGTCCACAGGCGATATCAGCACCGCCTATACGGTCAGCTCCTGCGCATCCTTCGTTCAGACCTACGGTATCGCAGATTCGACAGCCTCCACGGCCCTTGACACAGCGGCCGAACCGGCCACAGCAGGCACGAGTTCATGCACTGACCGCTGAGGCAGCTACGACGCCGACTTTTCAGCATTCAGCCTTCGAGGTCACGGGCCATATCGGAGGTACTCCCGTTCTTATCATGGTGGACACTGGTTCCACGATTTCTTTGATATCGCGTGCCGTAGTCAGACGTCTTGGGTTGCAGACTATCACTATGGATAGCGTGCGAGTCTTTGCAGCTCATGGAGATTTTTCGGATGTCACCCAGATGTGTGAGGGTTGTTTGGTTGATCTGGGAGGCAGGACGATGACTCTTGATCTGGTCGTCGATCCCTCGCTCGTTTATCTCGACGTCATTCTTGGCATGGATTGGTTGACTGCAGCGAGAGCCGAGATTGACTGCGAGACTCGTATAGTCACAGCGTACGAGCCTGAGGGCGCATCCTTCACATTTCCAGTGCGGGTAAATCTTCCTTTCCGCATTCTTAGTTACGCCACTCTATTGCGTGACGCTGGTGCCCAGGTACTTGAGCAGACGCCAGTTGTTTCTGAGTTCGGAGATCTGTTCAGGAAGATCCCTGGTTTGCCGCTCCGACGTGAGATCGATTTCACTATTGATCTGATTCCTGGTTCTACACCCGTCTCACTGCCGACGTATCGCATGGCACCATGTGAGATGGAGGAGTTGAGGAAGCAGATTGATGGCCTGCTAGAGCTTGGCTTTATACGGCCAAGCGTGTCTCCTTGGGGAGCACCGGTCTTGTTCGTGAAGAAGAAGGATGGTTCGCTGCTATTGTGTATTGATTATCGCAGGCTGAACCAGCTCACGGTGAAGAACAAGTACCCTTTGCCCAGGATCGATGACTTGTTTGATCAGTTGAGAGGAGCGCAGTACTTCTGGAAGATTGATCTTCAGTCAGGATATCATCAGCTGCGCGTCAGAGATGAGGACGTGCAGAAGACAGCATTCAGGACCAGTTTTGGTCACTACGAGTTCCTCGTGATGTCGTTCGGTCTCACGAACGCACCGGCCGTGTTCATGGATCTGATGAACCGGGTTTTTCGGCCTTTCCTCTATCGATTCGTCGTTGTCTTCATCGACGACATTTTGGTATACTCTAGGAGTCGAGAGGAGCATGAGGAGCATTTGCGTTTGGTCCTTGATACGCTCAGACGACATCAGTTGTTCGCACAGTATAAGAAGTGCGACTTCTGGAAGCAGGAGGTGAATTTTCTGGGACACGTGGTGTCCAAGGACGGCATGGCAGTTGACCTGTCTAAGGTAGCTGCGGTGCAGGACTGGGAGCAGCCTGGTTCTGTCACTGAGGTGAGGAGTTTCTTGGGTCTCACTGGCTACTATCGGCGCTTCATTCAGGATTTCTCGAAGATCGCGAGACCCTTATCTCAGTTGACACGGAAGGACGTGAAGTTCGCCTGGAATGATAAGGCGGAGTCAGCTTTTCAGGAGCTGAAGGACAGACTTACGTCCGCCCCTGTGCTAGTATTGCCAGAGCAGGGGGTTAGATACACTATATACACTGACGCGTCTAGCGTTGGTTTGGATTGTGTCCTTATGCAGAGGGACAGGGTAATTTCGTATGCCTCGAGACAATTAAGGAAGCACGAGGAGAATTACCCTACACACGACCTGGAGTTGGCAGCCGTTATATTCGCACTGAGACTCTGGAGACATTACCTCTACGGAGAGGAGTTCGAGCTCTTTTGCGACCACAAGAGCCTCAAGTACATATTCACGCAGCGAGACTTGAATATGAGGCAGCGGCGATGGATGGAGACGCTGAAGGACTTCAAGTTTGAAGTCTCTTACCATCCTGGGAAGGCGAACCTTGTGGCTGATGCGTTGAGCCGCAAGAAGGCGATAGAGTTTGCGGCTCCGCTGATGGTTGCCGAGTAGGATATGGTTGAGTTTTTGCGAGACTTTGAGCAGAAACTCACCGTAGAGGAGCCATTTGAGTTCATCGCACACGTACAGGTGCGATCCCAGATCGATGACCGTGTCATCGAGGCGCAGAGGGACGACGCGCATCTTACTGAGCTTCGAGAGCAGGCCAGTGATGATGCTGACGCGGACTGGCGAGTTGGTATGGATGGGGGCTTACGTTACCGTGGCCGCCTATGCGTCCCAGATGTCCCTGACTTGAGACGAGAGATTCTCGAGGCTGCGCATTCTACTAGACTCGCGATGCATCCAGGCAATACGAAGATGTATCGTGACGTGAAGAGGACGTATTGGTGGGAAGGTATGAAGACCCACATTGCTGAGTTCGTGTCCCGTTATCTCACTTGTCAGCAAGTGAAGGCAGAGCATCACCGACCACCTGGACTTTTGCAGCCTATGCCGATTGCAGAGTGGAAGTGGGATTTCATTTCCATGGACTTCATTTCTGGGTTGCCGAAGACGAGGAAGGGGCATGATTCCATTTGGGTGATCGTCGACCGATTGACGAAGTCGGCGCACTTCCTACCGATCAGAGTTACGAACTCTGCAGACGAGCTGGCTAGATTGTATATCCGAGAGATTGTGCGTCTGCATGGAGTTCCGTTGGAGATCGTGTCGGACAGAGACACGCGGTTCACTTCTATTTTCTGGACTCGCATTCAGGAGGCTATGGGTGTGAAGTTGAAGTTCAGTACTGCCTTCCACCCACAGAGGGACGGACAGACGGAGAGAGTGAACCAGATCCTGGAGGACATGTTGCGGGCTTGCGCATTGGACTTCAAGGACAGTTGGGATGACTGTCTTGCATATGCGGAGTTTGCGTACAACAATAGCTTCCAGACGAGTATCGGCATGGCACCTTATGAGGCGCTGTATGGGCGACCTTGTCGCGCACCGCATTGCTGGTTAGAGGTCGGTGAGCGCAGCTTGATTGGCCCAGAGTTGGTGCAAGCGACGTCAGAGAAGATTGATATTATTCGACGTCGGCTTCTTACAGCGCATAGCAGACAGAAGAGCTACGCCGATACGAGACGACGGCCACTAGAGTTCACAGTCGGGGATCATGTATTTTTGCGAGTTTTCCCTATGAAGGGAGTCCTTCGGTTCGGGAAGAAGGGGAAGCTGGCACCGCGATTCATTGGTCCATTTCAGATCCTCGATCGTGTGGGAGCAGTGGCTTACCGATTGGCTTTACCCACGCCCCTCGCGAGCGTCCACAACTTATTTCATGTTTTTATACTGAAGAAGTACGTTGCTGATCCTTCCCATATCATCAGATGGGAGCAGGTGCAGTTAGGAGAGGATGTTACTTATATCCTGCGACCGACACGCATCTTAGACCGGAAGGAGCAGGTACTGCGTAGCAAGGTGATTCCCCTTGTGAAGGTACTATGGACGCATCACTCTGAGGAGGAGGCTACTTGGGAGACAGAAGCCGAGATCAGAAAGAACTACCCACAACTTCTCGAGGAGTACGAACAGGTACAAATTTCGAGGACGAAATTATTTGTTAAGGGGGGTAGATTGTAACGCCCGTGAAAAATCCGTACTTGGAATCGAGTACCGATTTGACCCGAAATCGCGTATAAATAATTTCCATGGAAATTAAACGTAAGTTGGCTAGCGCAACGCTAGAGTAGCTTGGAAATAGTCCCTGATCACTTTAAATATGTTCTACAAGACCCAAATCGAGTAGAACAGACAACTCTACAATACTCTATAACCTTGGATCAAACTCTAAGCAGGTTTGTCCTCTGGACCATATTGAACTTTTGTATTGGATTTAGACCGCGCGTCGAAGGTCTGATACCTCCTATCTTAGACCGTTAGAACCGCCCAGCTAGACTTGACAATCATCTCGAAAATCAAGTCAAACCGATAATCACAGAGTATTTCGTTGAACCCGGACTGAAGCGACCGCGAATAGGGACGAATTGGGAATTTCAAATTCAAATCTGGCACACGACTTGATGCGTCAGTATTAAGCGTTCTGACCGTCAGAATTCATCCAGATTACACCCTCGGATCAGGAAAAATTTCTATTTATTATCATGAGACTTTCAGCCCTGATCTATGTGCGGTGACCGCTGAACTGAAACTGGTCCGCCACGTGCGATCTGCGAACCTTGCCAGACTGAAAACTTAATACGAGGTACATCTGGTACCCATGAGCTTAAGTCTGATCGCAATCGACCAGGGGACCACCAGAAATCAGTTTTTGGACCGAAACAGCCCCGAAATGGATAGGCATTAAGTAAACTTCGTCCCGGAGCCTATTTTCGGCATTTCCAAGCTTATAAAAGGGGTTGAAACCCTCATTCCTTCCTTGCATCCGAATTTCACAAACCCTAGAAAAGAGAGAGAGAGTTTGAGAGAAAGGGAAGAGGAGATTTTTCCCACATCCGAGCCCCTGACAGTGCTGCTTCAACACTTCATTCCAATCACCTGGCTGGTGATTTTTCCACTTTTTCACGTATAGAAAAACCCCAAAAACTTGCTGATTTAGGGTTTACGTAGATTCTGAACATGGTAGCTAACGTAATCCATGAATCAGGTTCTCTTACAGCCGTAGACGAAGCATACACGATCCGTTCAAAATCCCGCGACCGTAAGAGACTAGGTGAGGATTTTAGATGCTTTGATTGACGGTTTACAACGCTTTCAATGTCGTTTAATAGTAGATTATCGACGGCATCGCCGTTTGACATGTACAACATGCTCTCCGTTTCCTGTTTCGTAAATTAACGAAGAATATGAGATTTAGGGCATTTTAGTCATTTGTAGGAAGTACGGTCTACATGCATATTTTGCTGACATGATTGACATGGTTTGTCGCCGCATTAGTGAGTTAGGAATGCTTGCATAATCAGTTTGGCGAAGAGATTCGCCAAGTTGCGCACGTTGGGTCGACATACTATATGTGGACTTAAGTGTGTAGTGTATGTGTTTGTATAAATGCTTGTATTATTATGTATTGAATTAAATGATGTTATGTAGTAGATTGAGATTGATTTCATGATTAATATGCTGACCTAAATGATTTCCTACATGCTTACCTTATGCATGATTACACTACATGTATAGAAAGTACGCCTTGAAGATTTGCTTAAGTTGAATATACATGGGAAGTATGCCTTGAAGATTTGCTTAAGTTGAATGTTTTAACATGTGCTAACATGCTCACATGATGTATTTCAATTCCAATACCTTGGTACATAGTGTTAATGAAATTCCATAGATGTGTGGGACTTGACCTAGTCCAGGCAGTCGGTAACCGAGCGAATTCGTGGCTGACTGGTCATAGCCACGAACGACGCGTCGATGAACGTGATTCGTGTTGAGAGTTGGCGGCAGTGGTTAGGCCACGCGAAGTGTTTTACGCACTTCATGTCGTTTAACTTGAGATGCGATCGCGCTAGTCGAGCCCGTCAAGTAACCCGACTGGCCGATGTATGTTCACCTTGTATGTATCATAACTGCTTGAACCTAGGGTACTGAACTTACCATTGTAAACCCTATTAACCGTGGTACCTTGATCCACAAAGACTCTTGAGCCGGGCATGGTGGTATGGGACACCGTGGTTTAGCTGTCGGCCTACGCTGGGGCCACAAACCTCCCCGTAGTGACCAGTGAGCACCTAAACTCGTGAGCAGATTATGGTGGTATGGGACACTATATTCTAGCTGTCGGCCTACACTGATCAGGCGACGAGCCCTTTGTAGTGACCGCGAGCGTATTCTGAGTCCACGGGAGGCAACGACCCTTCCGTGCAGTAGAGTACAGTAGGCCTGTATTGATAAGGTGATGGGGGAGCGGTGCAACGAGTGCGAGCAACAGCCCTGGCAGCCCTTCCAGTGACCTACGAAATGTACATCGTATGAGATTACTAGGAGTGACGACCCTAGACAGGATCCGTGTTGGGATTGATACAAGGGAAGTACCTTAGTTTCCCAATCCTGCTGTTTGAATGGACTAATAACAACTTGGTAATCATATCACCATAGCATTGCATGTGCCTGGAAGATGTGGAGCACTCTAGGGAGTGTGGCATGCCGCGGTCGTAAGATGTTGCCGCATGAGGGTGATCGTCGATGAGGGCATACATCACGTCATATCATCTTGCATTAACAACAGTATTAGGATTGTCTGATTTACTGCTTTACTATTATCGCGTGATTGAATTGTGAACATGCTAATCTTTGCTCTATGATTCCACTGAGTTGATCACTCATTCCCACGTTACGGGATGGTGTTTGCAACACCCACCAGACCCTGTTGTAGTTGCAGGTGAGGACGAGATCCAGGAGGTGGAGCCGGAGATTGACGAGGACCAGGATGAGTTCTCGTATATGCAGTATCACGACGGCTTCCCGTAGGTGACCTGGATCGAGGGGGACTTCAGTGGGACTATTTTGAACTTATTCTTTTGTCTATTTACATGTATATGAGACTCAGAGATGTAGTCATACTTTGGAGACAGTTGAGATTACTTTGTTTTTCCATACAGTGATATATATATTGTTTAGTCTTCCGCTTGCTTTTATCACTGGATCTGAAGTATGAATTGCAGTTTTGGTATACTTTTACTCATGTGAATGCTTTAAATCAGACAACATTGAATCATAACCATTTTTGTTGCATAAGTGACGGTCTGGAACTCGGGAGTTGAGTTTATACACGACCCCCGATTTTCAGGGTGTTACATTTGTGTCTATTCACGTAGATTTCGGGCACTCTCATTGCTAATTTAGAAGAACACATGATATTCCCTGGAAGTCTAGAATAAACGGAATCACGGGTTGATGGAACCATATTTAAGTGAAGTCACACTGTTTGATCCAAATTCCATATCCTAACAAATTTCAATGATCTCAATGCCCTGATCAGGAAAAAGATCGAAAGTTACCAGGATTAGGAAATGATATAGTGAGTCCTATGTTCTGCGCAGGTGAAGGAACGACGTATTAGGCTCAAACTCACTATAACCATCCATTCGTGATAACTCGGACACTAAAAATGAAAATTTGAGCTAGCGAGAAAATATCATTAAAAGTAAGAGAAAATGAAAGGACAAGCATAATGTTGTTACATGTCACCTAACTAAACTTGTAAGCATAATATATATACTTTAGGAAATTGTAAATTATCTAGGTATAAACTAAATCCCTAGCCTTAGAAGGTACCAAAACGGCTTTCAGTTCCTAGGATTACACATATGCATTGGTCAATTTGTCAAAATGAAAGTATAAAAGAAGTGGGTGAAATTAGATATAACTTGTAAAAGGAAAGTTGTGATGGCACTTTTGAACATATTAGGAATATGGTACACCACTAGGACGATTTAGTGACTTATAATGGTAATATTGGGATATGCGTTATCGAATCTTGAGGATGAGATTTTCTTTAAGGGGGGGTAGATTGTAACACCCCGTACATTCAGTACTCGGGTGTTACCGTATTACCTAACATAGTATAAGTACTGTCCTCGAGTTACGAGAACCAGGGTGTTACAACAAACCATCCTTATTTCAAGTAGGGATGTCAACCGGTACCACGACTTGTAGTCTCTAATTTTAACAGGTCTAGATTCAATTTTTCTAACCCACTTAGAAATTGGGTCTTGGGTGTCGTTCTCAGTCCATCCAATAATCCGACCTGTTGTCCATCCATCCGTTGATTCATCTAACTCATCCAATTACCATCTCCAGTGACCCCTTCACAGTCTTTGAAGATTTTACAGTCACACACAGGTTAAACCATGGACCCCTCAAAGAAATTGAAGAAATTCTTATCAACTTCTACTAACGGGCGTTAAAAATGCTTAAATCTATTTTGGTTGTTTAATGATAAATTAGAGAACTATTAGATGAATATGAGCAGACCTTTCTGTCTAATTCATTTCTCAGATGGGACACCATGTGAAATTAGACCTAAAATTAACCTCTAAATTTATGTCGTATGGCTTAACTAAGTCTTCCAATACTATGATTTTTGGATAAACAACATAATAGTAATTACACAAAACTAACGGTGGTAATTCCTTCTCAACTATTTTCTATAGTGTTTCCTACCTAATTTTTAGATGATCATTATTTTTGGGTTTAACAATTAGAATGGGATTAACAATGAGCAACTTACTTGATGAACGACATGGATCTCATGATAATTACACACTAGTAGCTAAAGTAACCATAGTATGTAGCTACCCACACCATTGGGAAATTTTGACTATAGTTCATCTCATTTAGCTAATAATAATTATGATATGGAGATCTTGATCCCTAGTATATAATGAGCTCATGCAAAAACTAACAACATATTAAAGACTAAAATAAGTCGAACTCATTTTTAGGCGTTTACCAATCAAGGTCATAGTCTTAAAATAAGACTTAAGCTTAAAATAAGCCCTTGATGTGGTTTGAAGCTTCCCATGGGAAATACATTAAAATAATGGCAATTTATATTGAGAGTGGCTTTTTTTTATAACATGAAATACTGTTATGGGATTATCATGCATCGTATATGATTAGTGCACAAACTTAAATTCTTCTCTCTTATTTATTTATGTTTGCTTGGAGTTTGATTCACTTAATTTGAAAAAAAAAAATAAAACAAGCAACTTGCACTAAGCATATTGTCATTTTTAATTACTACATTTACGACTGGAGCCATAAATACAATACAGAAATGTAAAGGTTGGATATTTCAACTTGTAGATGAGATCAGGGTTATTTATCATGTGGGCACCACATGTCTATTGGTCGAAATGAGGCTTAATATGCTTAATATGGGCAGTATGCTTAATATGTATTACATTTTTTTCTTAAATTATTATTGTGACTTTTTAGTTTATAGTTGTGACTTGTGATTGTGATTTGTAAGTTAGATAATTAGTTATCAGTTTGACGATTTCTATGTGGCCATACATATATATGGTGTGTTTTTAATGGTATAGAAATCGCTCAAATTGTTCCATTTTGAAAGTTCAAGGTTAGATGGATAATATGCTTTCATATAATCTATTAAAATATTCATGTCTGATTTGTGGTCCATCTCCTCATTTCTCTCTGGATATGTTTCTTCCGTTCCGTATCCAATGCCAAATATCTATACATTGCTTTAGGTATTTGACATCAGAATGTAATGTAAGATCAACTTATTTGGAGAGGCATGGGGAATTGTTACCGAAATTTTGGCATGGATGTTTAAATGAGAATATGAAAGTATTACGATCTATCTAACCTTGGATGGGTAATTAATTTATGATTTAATTGAGTAGTGGTTCCTATAAGGTAGGAACCGCTGTTTTGAGCATTATGAAGTTGTGCATTTCCTGTGGACAGCAATATGGGTGGCCTGGCCATTTGGACAGGCCCGAGTTTATGTATTAGCTCAAAATTGATGGAGCAGACCCGGATGTGCGTCAATGCTATCCGGATGTTGAGTGGGGGTCCCTTGAAGGTGGGAACCACTGCTATTTCTTTTTGCCCTTCATCACTGTCTGTGTGATCTTGTGAATAGGTTGGATGATAAATAAATATCACTACAGGCCCTAGAAAGGTTTCAATGATGAAAATCATTATACCCACTATTTCTTAGGGTATGGTCCACCTGAGTTTTGGATATGATTCAATTTTGGTTTCAACCCCTTAATGATCTGGATAAGAAGATGGATAGTGTAGATAAACTATATACATTTACAGTGGGTATAATGATTTCATAACCTTAAACCTAAACTTGAAAACCTAAACTTAAACCAAATCCTAAACTTGAACACGAACCTGAATTCATAAACATAAACCTAAACTGAAACTCAAATCCCTAAACCTAAACCTACACCTAAACCTAAACCTATAACCTAAACCTAAACTTAATTCACATAACTTAAACTTACACTTAAACCCAAACCTATAACCCTAACCTAAACCTAAACCCAAACCCAAACTTGAAAACCTAAACCTAAACCTAAACCCGATCCTGAACCCAAACCCAAATCTAAATCCCTAAACCCTAAGCCTAAACCTAAACCTATTCTCAAACCCTAAATCTAAACCTACACCTACACCTACACCTACACCTAATCCTAAACATATAACTTAAACCTAAACCTAAACTCAAAAACCTAAACCTAAACCCAATCTCGAACCCTAACCCGAATTCCTAAGCTTAAACCTAAACCTATTCTTAAATCCCTAAACCTAAACCTAAACCTATAACTTACACCTAAACCCAAACCTAAAACTAAACCTAAACCTGATCCCGATCCTGAACCCGAATCCGAATCCCTAAACCCTAAGCCTAAACCTAAACCTAAACCTAAACCTATTCTCAAATCCTTAAACATGAACTTACACCTACACCTAAACCTAAACCTATAACCTAAACCTAAATCTAAACTTTAAAACCTAAACCTAAACCTAAACCCGAACCCAAACCCGAATTCCTAAATCAAAACGTAAACCTATTCTCAAATCCCTAAACCTAAACTTAAATCACTTAACTTAAACCTACACTTAAACCCAAACCTATAATGTAAGCCCCGTATACTAGACCGTACCGTTTCATAGACTTCCACGGTCTTCCCGGTCGAATTTCGGCAACCTTTGACCCTTAACCGATAATCGCCCGTGACCCTAATTCGTATGCCATTAACCCATATCGACTCAACCTAAGACCTTTACCATAGCTACTGTGCCGTCACTGCGGTTCTGATGCAACGACTCGCTCGCCGAGGCGATACCCTGGTCAGGAGATGTGGGCCAACGTTCGGTGTGAGGAAAATGCCGCGCATTGTGAAATTCAAGAGAATCTCTACGACTTGTCACATCAATCCATCAATCCATCAATCTCAACATGTCAAGTACATGTCAAGTACACATCAACTTTCACCCATTCCAAAGCAAGCCTTAAAGTCAAAAAGTTCTTACAAAGCCCATGCCTTACACAAATGACCACAAAAGTCAAAAATTTCTTATAACCATCACTCACCACATCCATCACTCCATCACCCATCTATCTATCTCTCTCTTTACAACTCTCTCTCTCATTTTCAAACTCAATTCCAAGCAAGAGAGAATACTCCATATGTATGAGCCTCTCCCTCTCTTTCAAGCTCCAAGTGTGGCCCACCTTTCCATCCTAAAATCTCTCATCTCAACCATCCAAACCACATCTCCTCCGTTGGAATCAAAGCTAAGGAGCTAAGGAACCCATAAGAGCAAGAAGATCGAATGGTGGGTGCTTGATAAGAGTAGTTTTTCATGTTTTTAAGATGGAAAAAGTGAGGCCAACCGTTCAATGGTTTGGATCTCACTTGGGACCCTAAGATGTGGCCGATGGCTCACTAAGATCATCATGATCATTCCATGATGGGGCTATTCTCCATGGACCCCATCATGATGTTTATTTCCTTGCTTTAGATAGGTCATCTGGACCGTCCATATTGGTGGGGGAAGGATCTCCATCGTTGAGTTCCGATTTTGATGGGCCCACATACTATAGGTCCCACTTAATGTATGATTTATTGCAAGGGAGGGCCCATAATGTCGGGGTCCCTCCATCACACGTGTGTCCCACTCTCTATCTCTCTCTCTTCCTCTCCATTTCATTTTCTTTCATGAAATCATGATATGATTGTGTGACCCACTTGAATGGACCCCACCATGAGGTATTTATTTTATCCAAGCTATCCTCAAGTGGGGCCCACCTTATATGTATTGTACCCACACTATCCTCCATGAGGTGGCCCACCATAAGTAAGACCTGCCTCAAATGTATTTACGTGCAACGTCCAGCGTCCAGGGACGCTGGACGTAGGTTGGATAAAAACACAAATATCAGCTCATTTCCAAACTTAGGGGTGACCCACTCACATAGGCCCCACCTTGATGTATGTGTTCAATCCACGTCGTCCACCTCATTCCCTGGATCATTTTAGCCATTGAGTAGAAGAATGAGGCTGATTTGAGCATCTGGTGGGCCATAACATAGAAAACTATGGTGGTTACCATTGAATCCCATGCTTGAAGTCCCTATACACCCAAAAATCTCAAACTTTGTACTCATTTAGTCTGTTATGAGTCATAAAATCCCATGGCTGGGATGTATTTTCTGGTTGTGGACCCTACCTGTGATAAACCACAGGTAGCTTAATTTTTTTTTTAAAAAATAAAATGCAAGGGGCAGCAGGCGCTGCCCCCTCTGACATAGCAGTAGGCGTGTGATAGGCGGGCGGCCAGTGACCCATGGCTCCATCCGTGGGCCCCACAATGATGTGTATTTTCCATCCAACCCACTCATTTGGTAGGTCCCTTTCTGAAGTGGGCCCCCTCCAACTTTCAGCTTCATCCATAACTCAGGTGGCCCACACTGCAGGAAACAGTGGGATTGAACCTCTGCCATTGAAACCCATTTTTGAGTCCACATAAGTTTTGAATCAATATGAAAATTATTTTTCCTCTTCGTCCAGGTCTCTGTGACCGTATGGATAGATTGGATGGCAAGCAAACATTACAGTGGGCCCCACATAGGACCCACAACGATGTGTGTATTTTATCCACACCATCCACGGCTGTGGACGGTGGAACCCACCATAATATATGGGTTTTATTCACACCGTCTGGCTGGACGTTGGACCCCTGATGCACGTGTTTTATACACACTGTCCAATGACAGTGGGGCCCACCACGATACATGTGTTACATCCTATCCATCCACGCATTTTGGAAGCTCATTTTATGGCTTAAGCTAAAAGGATGAGTCAAATCCTTAGCTCATGTGGACTCCACCGTGATGCATGGGTTGAATCCAAACCTTCTATCCATTTTAAAAGCTCATTTTGGGCATAAGCTTAAGAATGAGCTAGATCCATAGTCCAAGTGGACCCCACCTTAGCATGTTTTGAGGTCCATTTTAATGCATTTGTGGTAGTTCATTGGGGCCCACTTTGATGTGGATGCCCATGTCATGGGGCCATTTGATGTATTCTAAGGCCCATGGGATTAGGCCATTTGATGTATTCTAAGGCCCATGGGATTAGGCCCATTTGATGTTTTAGGGGCCCATGGGTTAAGGCCCATTAAGGTGTACTAGGCCTATGGGTTGAGGCCCATTTGATGTGTATATAGGGCCCAATCGGTGTGGTCCATTTGTTACATATAAGACCCATGAGATTAGGCCCATTTAATGCATTCTAAGGCCCGCGGGTTATGACCCATTACAATGCACATAAGGCCCATTGGTGCGGCCCATTGATGTGGCCCACTTGATGAACACAAGGCCCATATGATATGGCCCTTTTAATGTATTTAAGGCCCAATGGGATGTACCTAAGGTCCATTGTAATGTGTGATCCCAACACGGATTATGTAATAATGTTTATGATGGTCGTGCCATGGGAACATTGTTGGTTTAACGTCCACATTGCAAGTATAGTGTTGGTTAAATGTTTGCATTATGACTCTCCCTAGGACCCATTGATAGGCCGTACTTGTTGTGTGTCGGTCGTCTAGGCCACCTGTGTTATACGGATAGTGCATTACTTTATAACATGTTTAGTATAATTCCATGATTCTTAATCATACGCATCATATGTGTGCTTGATATGAGAAGTGACTGATCATAGCATATGCCTTCGGGCAGATTATTTATAGGCTCCTGGTTAGGCGGTGTTGCCTTACATGAGCTCACAATACGCGCAGGATTGTTGCTGACTGGATAGTGTGATTCATGCATTGTGTGACATGGTTATTATATGCCCTAGCGACATCAGGGCTATAGCCTCCACAGGCGTATCATGGTTGGCAAGATTGGATACCGAAAATCTTATTTTACATGGAATGCTATAGATATCCCTGGGTGAAAGTCCCTAAACTCTAATGGTACCAAGAGTTTACTCCAACGTCTAGACCGAGTGGGTACAGGAGCGCTGAGTGCCGATTACTATACGGTTACACTTTTCACTGTGTTGTGGTCAGTTGAAAGGGGGTGTGGCCTTACTCGCCCGAGAGTACGGGAAAAAACTAGGCTGAGTTTGACCAGCTCGAGGAATGGGTCCGCTATTGACGAGTCGAGCCTGATATTGGCAGACGGATAGTGAAGTCTCTTCCACTTACCTTATTGCACGCGATGGGGCAGCAATCTGGTTTAGAGTGTACTAGACCCCGGTGATATCCAAGAGTTAAGTTGTATTGATATGTGGACTTAGATGAGGATTGTATGCTTGACTTGCATCTTACATCGCATAGCCCTGGTATGGCCGACATCATTCATGCTTTGCATCGCATAGCCTTGGTACGGCTAATGGTATTCATGGATCCATCAGTATATTCTGCATTACTCTGATATTGCATGGTCATATTACTACCTTGCACACACACTTTCACCACCCTTTAAGCTTTCTATAAGCTTATGTACGACCGTTGCGTGCAGGTGATGTTGGGGCGCAACAACGCTAAGGCAGGAGTGCTTTGCAGATCATCATGGAGTTTTTATTTATCATCATTGTATTTTCCTTTATGCTCATTGTACTTGTTAAGTTTTTGATCATAGTGGAAATGTAATGGAGTTTTTGATTGTTGTTTGTGGGTTATGCCTTTGGTTATGCTTATTACGAATCAAACTGACTTTGAAAATCCTCCTCGTAGCATCCCAGGATCGAAACCTGGTGAATCGGCCCTGGGAGCCGAGAATGGGGTTCTATGGAGGTTGTCGGTGCTAAACTCGGTGATCGAGAATTTTATGGGCACGGTTTCTGAGTTTTGGGTGTGACAGAAGTTGGTATCAGAGCATAACTTGGAAATAACCGAGAACAACATTACATGTCTGCTATGAGTTTAGAATGACTAGGTCCCGAAGTT
Source organism: Magnolia kwangsiensis (assembly GCA_037074715.1). NCBI lineage: Eukaryota > Viridiplantae > Streptophyta > Magnoliopsida > Magnoliales > Magnoliaceae > Magnolia > Magnolia kwangsiensis. The sequence goes on from CM073578.1 coordinate 82,512,816, forward strand.
TGGATAGTTTAGCGATCTTTTATTATCGACCCTTAACGTACATGCCTTCGAGAGCTTTCAAAAGTTGATAGGCGCCTTCGCTCTTTCCTGTAAGACATGACGCATGGGAGAGTGACCCAATCAACTCCCGTACCACCACCTGAGGCTCCTGCTCCACCACCTGCAACTCCCGCCCTACCACCTACGATGCCCGTTCCACCATCAGAAGTTTCTACCGCCCATCCTGAGGATGTTGCTCCTCCACCAGAGACCGGTGCAGACCCGACCGTATCCGTGAGTACCTCCCAGTTACAGCAGATGTTACAAGCTGTGACGACTGCACTTCAGGGACAAGGCAGGCACCCAGTCATTTCGCCAGCCCAGGCAGAGCATGAGCGCGTGAGCGTCCTCCTTAGTGAGTTTTGATGGCTCGATCCCCTGTGTTTTCAGGGTGAGCTAGACCCGACTGTAGCTGAGAGATGGCACACCGATGTGGAGAAGATATTCGAGACGATGGGATGTACAACTGAGAGGCGAGTTCGATTAGCCGTATTTCTTCTCCATGATGAGGCTGAGCATTGGTGGACATCAGTCTCCCGAGCAGCAAGTGCCGATTTTATATGGACATGGGAGAATTTTGTGGATCGGTTTGACTGATAGTATTTTCCAGATCACATTCGACGACAGCGAGCATTGGAGTTTGAGGCCCTGGTGCAGCTTGATATGACAATGGCTCAATATGCAGCTTATTTTATAGCAGTGTCCAGGTTTGCACCATACCTTGTAAACGATGAGGAGCGGAGAGCCCGCCGCTTCGAGGATGACTTGCATTACGGTCTTAGAGGTCGTGTTATTGGGCTTGAGCTCCCGACTTTCGAGGGAGTGGTACGGAAGGCCCAAATTTTTAAGGCTGAGTGGGTCGGTTCTTAGTCTGATCGTGGTCAGAGGAGAGACCGGAAGAGGCAGGCTCCTTACAGTGATTCCCAGCAGCGTCGACCACAGCAAAGATACACAGGTCGCTCAGCCTTTCGACCACCAGCAGCACCTCCAGCACCACCTCCGAGGCAGTTCACCGGCACTTATTTTAGGTGCAGTTTGATGGGACACCGTATGTGGGAGTGTCCCAGCCCCCAGTAGCAGTAGAGAGGTCCACAGCAGTAGAGGGCTCCACAGCAGCCTCCACCACAACCGCAACAGAGACCCCCACAGTAGTAGTGATAGTAGCCCCCACCACCGAGGCCACCTCAGCAGCAGCATCAGCATCAGCATCAGCCTCAGAGGCCACAGCAGCAAAGGCAGTAGTTTCGACCGCCTCAGTGACCCTAGCAGTAGCAGCAGCACGCTCAGAGGGGATAGGCACCTCCCCAGCCTGCTCAAGCTAGGTTCTATGTGACTCAGCAGGATCCGTAGTCATCTGGAGGAGTTGTTGAGGGTATACTTCCAGTCTCTGCATGCATCGCTTGGGTTTTATTTGATTCTGGTGCTTCGTACTTATTTATGTCTGAGGAATTCTGTCATTTGATTGGGTTGCCAACAGAGTCTGCTCGTGAGGGGTTGATCGTATCGACGCCCTTAGGGAAGACTACAGTATTAGGCCGCTTCTGTCCATCTTGCCCAGTGTTAGTAGGAGAGACTTTATTGTCCGCCGACTTATATGTACTGTCGATGTCAGATTTTTACGTTATCGTGGGCATGGATTGGCTTACCGAGTACTATGCTATATTGGACTGCTCCGCAAGGACAATCACGTTCTGTATACCCGGCGTACCGTAGTTTCAGTTCATTGCAAAGCCCAGAGGAGAGTCATTGTCTTGTTTGATGTCCTGCACCATTGAGGAGCCTGTTATCGCTTGTATCGACCATTTGCTCATGGTTTGTGATTTTTTCGATGTGTTCCAGGAGATTTCAAGATTACCGCCTCGTCGACTCACCGAGTTTCAGATTGATCCCGTGACCGGTACCGTGCCTATTTTTAAGGCCAGGTATCGCATGGCACCGTTGGAGTTACGGGAACTGTAGAAGCAGTTGGACGAGTTGCGCGAGTTAGGCTTTATCCGTCCAGCAGTTCACCGTGGGGAGAGCCAGTATTCTTCGCAAAGAAGAAGGATGGTTCGTTAAGGCTTTACGTGGATTACCGCGAGCTCAACAAAGTCATGATTAAGAACAGATACCTGCTCCCTAGGATTGATGATTTGTTTGATCAGCTGTAGGGTGCACAGTTCTTTTCGAAGATCGACCTTCGTTCTGGTTATCATCAGATTCGAGTCCCAGATGAGGACATTCCGAAGACAGCATTCAGGACGCGTTATGATCATTTTGAGTTTCAAGTCATGTTCTTTGGACTGACCAATGCACCTGCGGTCTTTATGCAGCTGATGAACGAGTCTTCTGCCCATATCTCGATCAATTTGTTGTAGTCTTCATTGATGACATTCTGATCTATTCGATGACCCTTGAGGAGCACGAGCAGCATTTGGAGATCACTTTGCAGACCCTCCGTGCACACCAGCTATATGTGAAGTTGGAGAAGTGTGAGTTTTGGCAGGAGGAGGTGAAGTTTCTCGGTCACATGGTGACGAGGGAGGGCGTTGCAGTGGACCCCTTAAAGGTTGAAGCAGTGCATCAGTGGAGCCAACCCACGACCGCATCTGAGATCTGCAGTTTCCTTAGTTTAGCGGGCTATTATCGATGTTTTAATGAGGGCTTTTCTCGTATTGCAGCCCCACTGACCAGGTTAACTCGGAAGGGCACAGAGTTTATTTGGAGTGACCCCTGCGAGCGAGCATTTATGGAGTTGAAGGACCGTCTGACGTCCGCTCCTGTCCTCACTCTTCCCTCTGGGAGTGACGGATTTATTGTATTCACCGATGCCTCACATATTAGTTTGAGTGCTGTCCTGATGCAGCACAAGAGACCAGTGGCCTTCACGCATTGAAGGTGTGGAGGCACTATCTTTATGGGGTCAGGTTTGAGCTTTTCTCTGATCACAAGAGCTTGAAGTATCTCTTCTAACAGTCTGAGTTGATCATGAGGCAGAGGCGCTGGATGGAGCTCCTGAAAGACTATGATTTCGACCTTCAGTACCACCTGAGCAAGGCGAACGTGGTGGTGGATGCCCTCCGCCGTCAGCCACGAGGCCTAGTGGCGCATATGATGATTCAGGAGTGGTTGATGCTTGATGATATCGCAGAGTATGATTTTGAGTTTGTCCTGCAGTCTTCTATTGTGCAGTTATCGAGCCTGTTGATTCAACCCTCTCTTGTCGCGAGGGTGATCGAGGCTCAGTGGGCTGATGAGTCATTGCAGAGTTATATGGCTGAGGCTGCATCTGAGAGTCAGGTAGATTGACAGATTGGTACAGACGGTGGACTTCGTTTCAGAGGCCAATTATGGTCCTGGATATTCCTGAGTTACGCAGAGATCTTATGACCAAGACACATCGATTGTGATTTTCTATCCACCCTGGCTTGATGAAAATGTACCGTGACATGAGATGACAGTATTTTTAGGCGGGGATGAAGCAACAGATCTCCAGTTTTATGACTTAGTGTGACACATGCCAATGTGTCAAGGCCGATCATCAAAGACCCCCTGGTCTATTGCAACCGTTGAGCGTCCCGATGTGGAAGTGGGAGCACGTGTCAACAGATTTCATTATGGGCTTACCGAGGACTCAGGGCGGTCATGACGCCATTTGGGCTGTTGTGGATCGTCTGACGAAGTCGGCACATTTCCTTACGATGCGTGCGACTTAGTCTATGGACTGGCTTGCGAGGTTATTTATCAAGGAGATTGTGAGACTGCATGGCGTTCCAGTCTCGATCATTTCTGACCGAGATTCGAGGTTCATGTCTCAGTTTTGGGGGAGCTTCAAGAGAGCTATGGGGACTGATTTGTAGCTCAGCACCGCGTACCATCCGCAGACCGATGGTCAAACCGATAGGGTCAACCAGATCCTCGAGGATATGCTTCGAGCTTGCACGATTGATTTCGGGGGTAGCTGGGATGAGCATCTGCGATTAGCTGAGTTCTCGTACAATAACAGCTATCAGGTGACCATCGGCATAGCTCCTTTTAAGGCACTATATGACAGACCATGCAGATCACCGAGTTGTTGGACAGAGGTTGGAGAGCGCCGTCTCCTAAGTCCAGAGCTTGTGCAGGAGACGTCAGGGGCTATTGATATCATCAGGCAGAGGATGCGCATAGCTTATAACCGACAAAAGAGTTTTGCTGATCGTCGGCATCATCCCTTGGAGTTTAATGTAGGGGACCATGTGTATCTCAAGGTCTCGCCCATGAAGGACGTAGTTCGATTTGGAGCGAAGGGCAAGCTTGCCCCGAGATTCATAGGACCTTTTGAGATCACTTGGAGCGTTGGTGCCGTGGCCTATCGGCTTGCCTTGCCATCTGAGTTGTCTGGTGTCCACAATATTTTTCATGTCTCTATGTTGTGGAAGTGTGGATCAGACATAGTTCCCGTTATTGATTGGCAGCCGCTGGAGGTTCACGTGGACGCTTCTTACATCGAACAATCAGTCCGTATTTTTGAACGGAAGGAGCAGGTCCTCCTGACCAAGGTCATTCCTTTAGTGAAGGTTCAGTGGGGTCACCATTCTGTAGAGGAGGCTTCTTGGGAGCGTGGCTGAGATTCGAGAGCGCTATCCCCATCTCTTTGATGATTGATTGTGTTGTATTTTGTATGTTATCTCTGGTTTTATATACTGATGTTATGTCTCTTCTTCCTCATGAGTTATACCTAATTGCGATGATTGTGTAAATTTTGAGGATGAAATTTTTATTAGGAGGGGAGAGTTGTAAGCCCCGTATCCTAGACCATACCATTCCATAGACTTCCGCGGTCTTTCCGGTCGAATTCCGGCAACCTTCGACCCTTAACTGATAATTGTACGTGACCCTGATTCGTATGCTGTCAACCCGTATCGACTCAACCCAAGACCTTTACCATAGCGACCGCGCCGTCGCTGCGGTTTCGATGCCACGACTCGCCCGCCGAGGTGATACCCTGGTCAGGAGATGGGGGCCAACGTTCGGTGTGAGGAAAATGCAGCGCATTGTGAAATTCAAGAGAATCTCTACGACTTGTCACATCAATCCATCAATCCATCAATCTCAACATGTCAAGTACATGTCAAGTACACATCAACTTTCACCCATTCCAAAGCAAGCCTTAAAGTCAAAAAGTTTTTACAAAGCCCATGCCTTTCTTACACAAATGGCCACAAAAGTCAAAAAGTTCTTACACCCATCACTCACCACATTCATCACTCCAACACCCATCTATCTCTCTCTCTCTTTACAACTCTCTCTCTCTCTCTCTCTCATTTTCAAACTCAATTCCAAGCAAGAGAGAATACTCCATACGTATAAACCTCTCCCTCTCTTTCAAGCTCCAAGTGTGGCCTACCTTTCCATCCTAAAATCTCCCATCTCAACCATCCAAACCTCATCTCCTCCGTTGGAATCAAAGTTAAGGAGATAAGGAACCCATAGGAGCAAGAAGATCGAATTGTGGGGTGCTTGATAAGAGTAGTTTTCAGGTTTTAAAGATGGGTCAAGTGAGGCCAACCGATCAATGGTTTGGATCTCACTTGGGACCCTAAGATGTGGCCAATGGCCCACTAGGATCATCATGATCATTCCATGATGGGGCTATTCTCCATGGACCCCATCATGATGTTTATTTCTTTGCTTTAGATAGGTCATCTAGACCGTTCATATTGGTGGGGGAAGGATCTCCTTCATTGAGTTTCGATTTTGATGGGCCCACATGCTTTAGGGTCCACTTGATGTATGATTTATTGTAAGGGAGGGCCCATAATGTCGAGGTCCCTCCATCACACGCGTGTCCCACTCTCTATCGCTCTCTCTCCCTCTCTATTTCATTTTTTTCATGAAATCATGATATGATTGTGTGACCCACTTGAATGGACCCCACCATGAGGTATTTATTTTATCCAAGCTATTCTCAAGTGGGGCCCACCTTATATGTATTGCACCCACACTATCCTCCATGAGGTGGTCCACCATAAGCAAGGCCCACCTCTAATGTATTTACATGCAACGTCCAGCGTCCAGGGACGCTGGACGTAGGTTGGATGAAAACCCAAATATCAGCTCGTTTCCAAGCTTAGGGGTGACCCACTCACATAGGCCCCACCTTGATGTATGTGTTCAGTCCACGCTGTCCACCTTATTCCCTGTATCATTTTAGCCGTTGAGTAGAAGAATGAGGCTGATTTGAGCATCTGGTGGGCCATAGCATAGAAAATTGTGGTGGTTACCGTTGAAATACAGCCTGAAGTCCCTATACACCCAAAAATCTCAAACTTTGGACTCATTTAGTCTGTTATGAGTCATAGAATCCCATGGCTGGGATGGATTTTCTGGTTGTGGAACCTACTTGTGAAAAACAACAGTAGCTTGATTTTTTTAAAAAAAAATGCCTGCTGCCCCCACTGACACAGGAGCAGGCGTGTGACGAGCGGGCGGCCAACGACCCATGGCTCTAGCCGTTGTCCCCACCATGATTTGTATTTTCCATCCAACCCACACATTTGGTAGGTCCCTTTCTGAAGTGGGCCCCCTCCAACTTTCAGCTTCATCCGTAGCTCAGGTGGCCCACACTGCAGGAAACAGTGAGATTGAACCTCTGCCATTGAAACCCAGTTTTGGGTCCACATAAGTTTTGAATCGATATGAAAATTTTTTTTCCTCTTCGTCCAGGTCTCTGTGACGGCATGGACAGATTGGATGGGAAGAAAACATTGCAATGGGCCCCACATGGGACCCACAACGATGTGTGTCTTTTATCCACACCATCCACGGCTGTGGACGGTGGAACCCACCATAATATATGGGTTTTATTCACACCGTCTGCCTGGACGGTGGACCCCTGATGCACGTGTTTTATACACACTGTCCAATGACAGTGGGGCCCACCACAATACATGTGTTGCATCTTGTCCATCCACCCATTTTGGAAGCTCATTTTATGGCTTGAGCTAAAAGGATGAGTCAGATCCTTAGCTCATGTGGACCCCACCATGATTCATGGGTTGAATCCAAACCGTCTATCTATTTTAAAAGCTCATTTTGGGCATAAGCTTAAGAATGAGCTAGATCCATAGTCCAAGTGGACCCCACCATGACATGTTTTGAGGTCCATTTTAATGTATTTGTGGTAGTTCATTGGGGCCCACTTTGATGTGGATGTAAGGCCCATGTCATGGGGCCATTTGATGTATTCTAAGGCCCATGGGATTAGGCCATTTGATGTATTCTAAGGCCCATGGGATTAGGCCATTTGATGTATTTTAAGGCCCATGGAATTAGGCCATTTGACGTATTCTAAGGCCCATGGGATTAGGCCCATTTGTTGTTTTAGAGGCCCATGGGTTAAGGCCCATTAAGGTGTACTAGGGCTTATGGGTTGACGCCCATTTGATGTGTATATGGGGACCAATCGGTGTGGCCCATTTGTTACATATAAGACTCATGAGATTAGGCCCATTTGATGCATTCTAAGGCCCACGGGTTATGACCCATTACAATGCACATAAGGACCATTGGTGCGGCCCATTGATGTGGCCCACTTGATGAACATAAGGCCCATATGATATGGCCCATTTGATGTATTTAAGGCCCAATGGGATGTACCTAAGGTCCATTGTAATGTGTGATCCCAACACGGATTATGTAATAATGTTTATGATGGTCGTGCTATGGGAACATTGTTGGTTTGACGTCCACATTGCAAGTATAGTGTTGGTTAAATGTCCACATTATGACTCTCCCTAGGATCCATTGATAGGCTGTACTTGTTGTGTGTCGGTCGTCTAGGCCACCTGCGTTGTATGGATAGTGCATTACTTTATAACATGTTTAGTATAATTTCATGATTCCTAATCATATGCATCATATGTGTGCTTGATATGAGAAGTAACTGATCATAGCATATACCTTCGGACAGATTGTTTATAGGCTCCCAGTTAGGCGGTGTTGCTTTACATGAGCGCACAATACGCGCAGGATTGCTACATTACTGGATAGTGTGATTCGTGCATTGTGTGACATGGTTACTGTACGCCCTAGAGACATCAGGGCTGTAGCCTCCACAGGCATATCGTGGTTGGGAGGATTGGATACCGAAAATCTTATTTTACATGGAGTGCTATAGATATCCCTGGGTGAAAGTCCCTAAACTCTTATGGTACCAAGAGGTTGCTCCAACGTCTAGACCAGGCTGTATATCAGAGAGATAGTGCGTCTGCATGGAGTTCCTTTAGAGATCGTGTCGGACAGAGACACGCGCTTTACTTTTATTTTCTGGACTCACATTTAGGAGGCTATGGGTATAAAGTTGAAGTTCAGTACTGCCTTCCACCCACAGACGGACGGACGGACAGACAGAGCGGGTGAACCAGATTCTAGAGGACATGCTGTGGGCTTGCCTGTTGAATTTTAAAGACAATTGGGATGACTGTCTTGCATATGCAGAGTTCACGTACAACAATAGTTTCCAGGCGAGTATCGGTATGGCACCTTATGAGGCTTTATATGGGCGACCTTGTCGAGCACCGCATTACTGGGTAGAGGTTGGTGAGCGCAGATTGATTGACCCAGAGTTGGTGCAGGCGACCTTGGAGAAGGTTGATATTATTAGATGCCGGCTTCTGACAGCGCAGAGCAGACAGAAGAGTTATGCCGATACGAGACGGCGCCCGCTAGAGTTTGCGGTTGGAGATCATGTATTTTTGCTAGTTTCCCCTATGAAGGGAGTTCTTCGGTTCGGGAAGAAGGGTAAGCTAGCACCTCAATTCATTGGTTCATTCCAGATTCTTGACCGTGTGGGTGCAGTGGCTTATCGTTTGGCTTTACCTACGCCTCTCGCGAGCGTACACAACGTATTTCATGTTTCTATGCTAAAGAAATACGTTCCCGATCCTTCCCATATCATCAGATGGGAGTTGGTGCAGTTAGGTGAGGATGTTACATATATACTGCGACCGACGCGTATACTAGACAGGAAGGATCAGGTACTGCGTAGCAAGGTCATCCCCCTTGTGAAGGTGTTGTGGACGCATCACTCTGAAGAAGAGGCTACTTGGGAGACGGAAGCCGAGATCAGAAAGAACTACCCACAGCTTCTCGAGGAGTAAGAAAGGTACAAATTTCAAGTATGAAATTTATTATTAAGGGGGGTAGATTGTAACGCCTCAGAAAAATCCGTACAGAGACTCGAGTACCATCTCGATCAGAAATCACTTAGGATTAATTCCTTTAGAAAATAAGCGTAAGTTAACTAGCACTACATTAGATTAGCTGTGAAATTATCCCTGATTGCTTTAAATACGTTCTGCAAGACCCAAAACTTGTAGAACCAATGACGCTACAATACCCTGAAACCTAGGATCAAACTCTGGATCATACTTGTAGAACCAATGACGCTACAATACCCTGAACTAATGACCCAAAACTTGCTCTCAGGAACCCTTTGAAATTTCATATTGGATTTAGACCGCACGTCGAAATTCTGATATCCACAATCTTAGACCGTTATGACCGCTTAGCTGGACTTGACAATCATTTCGAAAATCAAGCCCAACTGATGTTCTGAGGCTATTTCATTGAGCCTAGAGCAGGGAGTGTGAGAAAGAGTGAAATTCATAAAAATTTAAATGGGATTTAAATGAATCTGACATGTTTTGTTTGCGGGATCAGTATAAGCATTCAGATCGTCTGAATCTGACCCAAATACACCCTCGGATCAGGAAAAATTTCTCACTCAGGTCAGTGTACTTGAAATCCTCGATCAAGTCTCCGTGACCGCTGAACTGAAACTAGACCGCCACGTACGATCTGAAAACTCTGCTGGTCTAAAAACTTGATGTGTGCTAGATATGATATACATGAGCTTAAGTCCGACCACGTTCGACCAGGGGACCTCCAGAAACGCTCTTTTGGATCGAAAAAGTTCCGATTTGGTTATAACTCAAGTATACATTTGTCCCAAGTCTATTTAGGTTAAGTTTTAGCCTATATAAGGGCTTTAAACCCTCTCTTATCTCTCCCATCCAAATTTTCTATAAACCCTAGAAAGAGAGAGAAAGAAAGAGAGAGATTGGGAGAGATTTCCTGCCGTTTGTTCCAGCTTTTGCACATACCAAAGTACCGCATTCAAATCACTTTTTTGATGATTTTCAACGCACTTCTAGGTAAGAAAACCCTAACCTATAGCTGTTTTAAGGATCCTTTCGATTCAAATAGCGAAGTAGCTTATGTATCTTGTGCATTAGGTCGCCATAATGCCGTTAACAAAGCGTAGACTTCCTGTTTGAATTGATACACATCTAAGGCGAAAGGTGAGGATTTTAGACGCTTAGATTGACTGATTTCAAAGCTTTCAATGTCGTTTAATAGTAGATTATCGACAAGAATGCCGTTTGACATGTAGAATATACTGTCCGTTTTTCATTTCGACTGCATACGAAAAATATGAGATTTAGGGTATTTTAGGTATTTGTAGGAAATACAGAATACATCCGTATTTTGTTGAAATGATTTCCATGGGTATTTGTTGTGTTAGGATATTAGAAATGCGTGCATGATCTGTTTGGCGAAGAGATTCGCCCTAATGCGCACTTTGGGTCGACATATGCTATGTAGACTAAAGTGTGTAGACTAAGTGTTTGTATAAATGTTTGTATTAGTATGTGTTGAGTAAATGGTGTTATGAATTAGTTTTGAGATTGAATTCTCAATTAACATGCTGATGTATATGATTTCCACCATGTTGGCTATATGAATTGATTTCATTATATATATGGAATGCATGTGTTGGTTGATTTACTTAAGTTGTGTGTTATAACATATATCAACATGCTTGTATTGTTGAAATTCATTCCGGTAACTCTCATATGATCATTGATGTTGTTTACAAATGCTTGGAGCTATACGTTAGTCCAGGCAGTCGGTAACCAATTGAATTTGTGGTTGGCTTCTATTTACCATGAAGGATGCGCCGATGAACGCGAGTCGTGTTTGGGGTTGGCGGCAGTGGTTAGGCCACAAAAAGTGTTTTATGCACTTCATGTCACTCAGCTTGAGATGCGCTCGTACTAGTCGAGCCCATCAAGTAACCTGACTGGCCATTGTATGTTCACCTTGTATGAGTCATAACTGCTTGAACCTAGGGTACTGAACTTACCATTGGAAACCCTGTTAACCATGGTATCTTGATTCATAAAGACTCATGAGTTGGGCATGGTGGTATGGGACACCGTGGTCGAGCTGTCGGCCTACGCTGGGGCCACAAACCTCCCCGTAGTGACCAGTTAGCACATTTGACTCGTGAACCAATTGTGGTGGTATGGGACACTACATTCGACCTGTTGGCCTACACTAATTGGTGACGAGTCCTTTGTAGTGACCTCGAGCGTATTCTGAGTCTACGGGAGGCGATGACCCTTCCGTAGCGACAAGTGTACATTAGGCCTGTATTGATAAGGTGATGGGGGAGCAGTGCAACGAGTGCGAGCAACAGCCCTCGCAGCCCTTGCAGAGACCTATAAATATAACATTGTATGAGATTACTAGGAGTGACGACCCTAGAAAGGATCTGTATTGGGATTGATATAAGGAAGGTACCTTAGTTCCCAATACTACTGTATGAAAGGATTAATAATAACTCAGTAATCATTATCCATATCGCACTGCATGTGCCTGGAAGATGTGGAGCACTGAGGAATGCAAGCATTCCTCGAACTCAGATGGTGCTGCATGAGGGAGTATGTCGGTGAGGGCATCCATCATGTTATTTTATGCTTGCATTAACAACAGTATCTAAGAATGTTTGATTTCCTGCATTACTATTATCGCGTGATTGATTTGATAACATGTTAATCTTTGCTCTATGATTCCACTGAGTTGATCACTCACTCCCACGTTACGGGACGGTGTTTGCAACACCTACCGGACTCTGTCTTAGATGCAGGTGATGAGGCGATACAGGACATAGATCCAGACTTCTACGAGGACCAGGACGAGTTCTCGTACATGCAGTTCGCGGACGGCTTTGCGTAGGTGGCCTAAATCGGTGGGACTTGCTAGTTGGACAGTTATATGACATTTTATTTTTAGTTTGATTTATGTATATGTGACTCAGAGATGTATTCATACTTTGGAGACAGTTTGAGATTATTTTATTTTCATACAGTGATATATATATCTTTCAGTCTTCCGCTTGCGTTTTATCACTGGATCTGAAGTATAAATTGCAGTTTTGGTATAATCTTACTCATGTGAATTCTCTAACTCAGACAACATTAAATCATAATCATATTTGTTGCATAAGTGATGGTCTAGAACTCGGGAGTCAAGTTTCTACACTACCCCTGATTTTCAGGGTGTTACATAGAAAGACCAAGTTGAGATAATTTTTGAGCAACTGTATTCCTTTAATAATTCCTTATCCAATTACCTTAGTGGTGCTTCTGTCTCCATAGGTGACTATCCCATTATTAAGATTTGAGTAATTTATAAGAAGAGATTTGTCACCTATGACATGTCTTGAACATCCGCTATCTAGGTACCACTTAGTTTCAATGCCTGTTATATAATTTGATCGAGTGACAAGGCAATTTTTCATTTCTTTCATTACCCATTTTGTGACAGGATTTTTAACTGTGGTAGATTTTGTTTCTTGTTTAATTCAACCACTTGATTCAATTGCTCTTTGTTAGTCATTTTAGGTGGTGGTAGATGTGAGTTTCTTTTATCCATATTCCTAGGTTGACTCCAAACATTTTGCACTTCTTTGGTTGGTTTGAATTTTCCAATATGATTTTGACTAGAGCTATGTTAAGTCTTCCTAGGAGACAAGCATTCAACCTTATAATGACTCGAATCACCACATAAATGACATACTGGAGTAGTTTTTGTATTGCTACCTGAAGCAGCAGATTTTTCAGTTGTTGGTGCTACATTTTCAGGCTTTGTTTTATCGTATCCTAAGCCTCTCTTGTCCTTTCTAGGTTTTCCCATACCTAAGAGTTTTTCTAACGTCTCACCACTCTGGGAAAACTTATAGTTTAGCTTAGCGATTTTTCTGGATTCTTTTAAATCAAACATGAGTGTGTGATTTTCATTTTGTAGGAGCATGTTTTTGTCTTTTAATTGTTCAACCTGTTTGTTTAGTTTTTTAGTCTCGGATTTAAGGAAGGTGTTAATTCTCTCAAGTCTATCATTACCTGAGTGATATTGCTGTAAATCATTGATTAGATATGTATTAATTTCCAGAGTTTTTTCCAAGTCTTTTTGCAGTAATTTCCTTTTTGTTCTCAAATATTCTAAGTCTTCTAACAATGTTGATGCTATGGATGTAAAGTTGATTGCAAGCATCTTGTAGTTTGTTTTTTTTTTTTTCTTCCTTTTCATATTCCCCATTATCAGATGAAAATGATTCAATGGCTTGGGGTTCTTTCTCATTCTCAGTTTTAATGAGAATGATTGAAGCAGTGGAGACCATAAGGATTTTTAAATATTTCTGATCTCCATCTCTCTCTAAGTCACTAGATTCTAAATTTAACTCTTCTGTATCATCCCATGTAGTAGCTATTGCCTTGCCCTTAGTTTTTCTGTTTGGGCATTCAGTAGACAGGTGTCCAAACTTCTGACAAACATAACATTATAGTTTTTTAGTCTTTTTACTAAATTTACCTGTGAAAGGTTTGTTGTCCATCTTTCTTCCTTTAAATGGACGGCCATAATTTTTTTGAAAGAATTTTTTGAATCGTTGAGCCAATAGAGTCACTTCCTCATCTTCATTTTCTCTTTCACTTTCAATGTCCTCATTTGTTGTCTTCTTTAAAGTTTTGAGGATAATAGTTTTAGATTTTGGAGTTTGTTTGAAGTGTAGTTCAAATGTTTGTAGGGAACCTACAAGTTCTTCTACTTTCATTTCATCTATGTTTCTACATTCTTCAATGGTTGTTACTTTAGGATTGAATCGTTTTGGTTGGGATCTTAGTATTTTCCTACATATTTTTAGGACCAGAACTTTCTCTCCTAATCCACCCATGGAGTTGTAAATGATATTCAGTTTTGTGAAAAACTCCATAAAAGTCTCATGCTCTTCCATTATGAGACTGTCGAACTGTGATGTCAGGAGTTGCAGTTTAGATCTCTTCACAGTGCTTGTTCCTTCATGAGTTGTTTCCAACAAATCCCATGCTTCCTTGCATGTCCCACACATATTGATTTGATTGAAAATATCTTGGGACACAGCACAATAGACAGCATTCATAGCTTTGGCCTCAGCAGTTTGATTTTCTTTATCAAATGATGTCCACTTCTCTTTAGATTTCAGTTTGGTGATAGTTATGCCATTATCAAGTACTATTTGTTCAGATGGTGGCACATGTCCTCTTTCAACTATATCCCAAACATCATAATCTAAGGATCTCATAAAGTAGTGCATTCTAGCCTTCCAGTATACATAATTTGATCCATTAAATATTGGAGGTCTAGAGATTGATGAGCCCTCTCCTTTGGCCATATTCCCAACTTCAGTCAAGATCGCTCTCTAGGTGTTGAAGCCCTTAAACAGAAACCTGCTCTGATACCAATTGAAATTGTGAAAAATACCACTTTAGTTGAAGTAAGAATATGCCAATATGTCCTAGAATGGGGTGAATAGGACTTTTTAATAACTTTATAAAAATTTTAAATCTTATCACTCTAATCCTAACAATAAGCATATATTAGGATTACTCAAGAGTAACTCTACTGGCTTTTAAGCCCGATAGAGGATCCAATCACAAACTATTTGAGGGATGAATAATAAGCAAACTAGTTTATGATGGATATGACTATGAGTGTGTATGAGGTGTGATCTTGGATGATTAAATATGAAAGTATTTAAGGAAATCACCTAAACAAATGAAAGACAAAAATAATCTCAAGCATAGTCATTTTTATAGTGGTTCGACTACTTGTCTACTCCACTCCCGGTAACAGTACTCAACC
This sequence comes from Magnolia kwangsiensis, assembly GCA_037074715.1. Classification (NCBI taxonomy): domain Eukaryota; kingdom Viridiplantae; phylum Streptophyta; class Magnoliopsida; order Magnoliales; family Magnoliaceae; genus Magnolia; species Magnolia kwangsiensis. The sequence goes on from CM073578.1 coordinate 82,527,843, forward strand.
CTTGAGTGTACCGATTTTACTAAAGAGGTTTCTTATGGTTCATCTTAAACCCAAGTTTTAAATCAGGTTCACCTTTAACCTTTACAACCTACACCTAGGCTGGCTGTTTATGCTCTCACGAGCAAGGGTCAACACAACACACCCACTTTTAGGCACACTAGCTAAGGATCTTCCATAAGACCTTAACTGCTTATGCTCCCCACAGAGCAAGGGTCAACATAACGCACCCGTAACATACACTCCCGCCAGAGGCCTCCTAGAGGACTTGCAAGGGGTGAGAAACACCTTAGACCCAATCCTACAAAGGAATGATCACAAGGGTCATCTGGACTCTGATAACTTACAGATAAACAGACGAGTCCCTTTTTAGCTCGTTGATGAAGATCTCCTCCTTTATTGATGAAGATTTTTCTACTTCCTTGAACCGTAACTTAGAAGATATACCAATGCGTGACAACGGGCTGGGTCAAGGTTATGATGGAATCCTACTTTCAAATATTTTCCTATAAAGGAGATAGAGTGATTCCAATCATCTATACATTCAAGGCATCCCAGCTTAATGATTTGTCATTAAGGTGGTAGCTGGAGGATCCTTATGTGTGAAAGTTCATTCCCTAATCCACTCTATTAAATATTAATGAGAGAAAGGGCTTTGGGTAAATGATCTAAGTTTAAACACTTAAAAGCGCTCTCTTCTTTCTCTGCCAGTAACTAAAGATAAGCGCTCTATATATAGGAAAAAAGTTCCAACGGATATAAAATGATCGCATTTATGGCAGAGTTCGATATCATCGAGCAGGGTCAATATCATCGAGCGTATACTCTCAATGATATCGACTGGCTGCTCGGTGGTATAAACTCAAATGTCATACGTTTTTTAAACCTTTTGCCAGCTGGTCAAGGGGATCGAAACATACGTTGATATCATCAGATTTCGAACTCCGATTTCATCGACACTAGGATTAATTCCTCAACATTTGAAAATGAGAGAGAGATAGCCTTTAAAAAATTTTTGGATAAGAATATGATCGAGGTACACTCGATATCATCAGAATTTGAATGTCGATGATATCGAAGGTCGTGTCGATGCATCGATAAATCCAAAGATTTTATCAATGTGCTTGCTGGATAGTTTATGTCCTTTCTCGATGCAATTGATCCGACCTCACTATCATTGATATTTGAATATCGATTTTATCGAGTGACCCTCTATCCAAGATAAAAAACCACCTGAAAAATGTTACTGGAAAACTATGTCTAAGACCGATATCATCGAAGGCCTTCTGATATCATTGATTTTTGAATTCTGAGGGTATTGAGGAGTACTTTAATATATCGAAGGCCTTCATGATTTTCTTTAAGAAAAAAGGGACACAAACACTCTGCTTATCGATTATATCGAGTCAACTTCGATAAAATCTAATTTCAAATATCAAAGATATCAATGGGGTATCAATACATCGATAATTCTGTCCAGATGAATATGTGGTTGCTGGACATCTTTGGTCTTTATTTTGATGGTATCGATTGATCATCGAGGACATCGACAACACTAATTAATTATATTGATTAGTCTATCGATAAATCGATATAGGTAGAAACTTAGAGATTTTCTGAATTTGTAAAAAAGTTTTTTAAACTAAAAACCCTATGATATTCTAACCAATTTTAACGGTTTTAATTACCCGGTGTTTTAGGACATGGGATGTGAGGCTTAGATTTACCTGTGATGAGTTCAGGCACACATCCGGTTGTGGAAAACAGCTGATTGATCTGCATGGAGCATTTCTGTCAAGTTGACTCAACACTCATGCTAATTGACAAACCAGGGCACTTTCAAAGAGTTCATGGAATTTTTATGAAATCGGACAGAGTCAGGCAATAGGATTAGGTGTCCATGTCAAAAATGTAAGAACATGGTTCATAAGACTTTAGACAAAGTAGAAGATGATTTGTTCATAGTTGGGATTGACAAGGATTACACTTGGTGGATCCATCATGAGGAAGAGTTCCACAAAAGAGTTGAGGCCACTGAAGCCCTTGCTAATCCAATTGTGTCGGATGATGAGGATGAAGATGTTGATGAAATGTAAGATATCGTAAGGGATGTGTTTGGGGGAACAATTACGGATACTGATTTATAAGCGACAAGTAGTAACCAAGATATTCCTCCTATGGGTGATGCCGAATTAGAAAAGTTTAGTAGGTTGCTAAGGGATGCGCAACGTCCACTTTATCCACGGTGAGAGAACTTCTCCAAGTTAAATTTTCTTCTAAGGTTACTTTATTTGAAGATAATAAATCATTGCAGTGACAAATTGTTCGACATGTTTCTTGACTTGTTGAAAGAAGCATTACTGGATGGCGAGATATTGCCTAAGTCTCATTACGAGGAAAAATCCTTAATGCGAGACTTAAGTATTGGTTACATCCCCATACATGCATGTATAAGTGATTTTGTATTGTATTAGAAAGAGCATGAAAATGTTGAAAAGTGTCAAGAATGTGGAGAGTCTAGGTGGAAGTATGACAAAGCCAAGCGTAAGAAAATCTTGCAAAAGGTTTTAAGATACTTCCTATTAAAACCCAGTGTTGAGGTATAAAAAATGACGAAAGGATTAAAGCAAGAGAAGACTGGAAAGTAAGGCAATAGGAAGGAACATGAAAGAAGAAAGAGAAGTGTCTTTGAGGTTGATTGCGCGGGTCCATGCAAGAGATATCAGTTGCGTGGGTCTGCGTAACCCAAATATTAGTTGCACAGGTTTGCGCAACTGGTTTCAGGAAATGATTTTCTTAAGTGATGAAGAATGATGCAAGGTGGGTCCCATGGCAACAAAATCAATATTCCACATGTGCAAGGCCCTATAAATACCCCTTCACCTCCTTCATTTGGACGGATTTGAGATTTCAGAGAGGAAGTAGAGCGAGAAGGAAGATTGAAGGTAGGAGAGGAAGCATTAGTGGTTGCGCGGGACGCGTAACCGATATCCGTTGCAAGAGACCACGCAACCAGACTGCCCTACAGTCTATGAAGATAAAGAGTCGAAATACTGCCGAAATGGCAAATCTTCAAAGTTCTTTTGTCTGAAAGCTTTGAGACTCAGAAACAGTAGAAGAGATATTTGAGTCATATTCCTCTTAAAGAGATGATCAAATTAAGAGCTGAAATGCTACCAGATTTGATATCTTACTTGAATATTTGAACTTTGTCAATTTGTGCATTCTAAATGATTTAGGATGTAAATGAACTCAGTATTAATAAAACATGATGATTATCTTCATACTCTCTCTCTCTCTCTCTCTCTCTCTCTCTCTGTTTTATTTGAATAAGATAATCCCCCAAATTGAATACATTTGTTTCTTGTTCGAAACAAAATGGCGACTCTGCTGGGGAATAGTTATCTTATTTAATATTAAAATTGGGAAAGTTATAAAACTTTCATCATGATTTGGCATCTTTTCGATGCGAAAATGGTGTCTCTCAGTGGGAACGTCCTCCCCTTCATCTTTGAGATAGATTATTTGATTCTTTATGTACTAACATTATGTGTGTTTCATATTTAAAGGTTTATGAATCCAACTACAAGTTACAACCAATGGTGACTTCTGCAAGAAAAGTGAATTTCTGTTTCTCCCTGACTGGCTTCGTGGCGGAATACACACCGAACTAAATGCCAGAGTACGTGACTCAATTTCCTACAAGAGAAAATGACCTGACTCAAGTAAGAGATGGGGTTGTGTCTGTTTCACCTCAACCACTGGAAGGTGATAAAGGCTGGACTGTTGTAATGTCTCGTAGAATAAAAACACGGAATGCAAGAAGCCCTAGAATGAATTCACCTTTGCCAAGAGTCAGAGGGCCGATAACGCGCAACAAAACTAGGAAGAATTCTAAGCTCGCTCCTCCTGCAATATATCCTGAGCGAGTAGCTCCACAGTTTGCATCACACAAATTTTTGGCTTTGATCGTCCCAAGGATCAGATGGACGAAAGAACAGGAAGGTAGAGCATTATTGATAATCTCACTAATGCCCGTGTCGCCCCAGGCAAGTTCACTAATGTCTGCATCGCCTTAATCGATTGATAGCACCAAAAGTATACAAAAGTCGAATGAGACTCCATTCTCTCCCCTCTTTGTAAGCCCTGTCATGTTAACATACTCTCATCCCACTCCAACTATGACTTCGTCGAAAAGTGGAGAAGCTGCAGTGTGCATGGCCGAGGCAAACCAAGAAAATAGGTCGACTATGGAAGATCATATGAATGAGATGACAGAAGCACAAAGAGCACTAATGGATGAATTCAGAAACCTTAGAGAGGCTTTAGCGACTCTTACGCATAATGTAGCCCAGATAGCAGCTTCACCAATGATGGACACAGTGAATGGACAAGAAAATTAGCTTGAGGGCTCTCAACCACAAGGGGCGGGATCATGAGGGTCTGTCCTAGCTGCAAGAACCGTAACACAAGACGATGTAAGGCAAGTTGTCAAAGAAACTATCAGGATAGAAAGAGAGCATGAAAAAAAACTAGCTGCTTCAGATACCGAACACCATATTTGAGGGAGGTAGAAGATGGTCCGTTTCCAGCTAAATTCAAGCATCCTGATTTTTAGAAGTTTAATGGGGAAGGATCACCAGAAGAACATTTAATGCACTTCATTACCGGTATGGGAAATTTTTCTACGATACCACAGTACTGCTTGCTTTTATTTAGGTCATCATTGGCACACAAAGCATTCCAATGTTATTCCAACTTGGCTCTAGGGTCGATACATACTTGGGAACAGATGCAGGATGATTTTATGTCAAATTTCTTCTCTTTAGAGCGTGATGTTAGCATTACAGAATTCGCTTCCATATGACAGAGAGAAGGGGAACCAGTAGAAAAGTTTATAGACAGATGGAAGACACTGGGAGCTTCATACAGGCAGTTGCTAGAAGAAAGGGAACAAGTCAATATGTGTCTAAACACTATGGAAACGAGTATAGCGTTTGGACTCACTATCGCCGACATCAGGACTTTCCGTGATCTATCCACTAAGGCTCATGCTTTGGAATTGATGACTCGTAAGATGCCAGCATTTCACCATGAAATGGCTAGGAGAGCACCCAGCAGGATGTCCATAAACACCGTCGATCATGACCAAAGAAGTAAAGATACTAGGGACTCTAAGGAAAGAAGGCCAAAATGAAGAGAAGAATGGAATCAGTCAATAAGCAGGTTTAGCAGAAAGAGGCCCGGGATGCTTAATTCTCACGAGGGGTTCACGTTTCATACGGAGGATGTCGTTCCTATGATGAACCAACTGCTAAAAGCCTACACAATAGAGTTACCAGAACCTAAACGGCCTGAAGATGTGACAAGAACTAGAGAGAGAGATTTTAGTTCCTACCATCGCCTAGTAGGGCATCCAACAGAGAATTGTTATACATTGAAATGTATAATACAGAGGATGATAGACAGGGGTGAAATAGTAATGGGTGAAGAAAAAGGAAGGGGTACGATGACACCGGTGAATATGACTACAACCGAGTAATTATTAGAAAAGGATCCTCAAATGGTTGAACACCCTGAAATGGCTCTGAAGCAGATGAAAGATGGGGGGTAGATGATAATAGACAGTTTGCGAGAGATAAACCTGGGTACTGAAGAAAAGCCAAGGAACACTTTCATTAGTGCCATGAGCAAGAATCTGAGAAATATGCTCAACTTCTCAAGGAAAATAAAGACGTCTTCACTTGGACATATGCAGAGATGCTAAGTTTGGAACCTTCTGTGGCAATGCACTGATTAAATATCTCTAAAGAAAAAAGGTCGGTTAAGCAAGCACAGAGGTGGTTTCATCCGGACTTGGTTACCCTGATAGAAGAAGAAGTAAATAAGTTAATAAAGGTTGGGTATATCAGGGAGGTCAACTATCCCAAGTGGATATCAAACATTGTCCCTGTGAAAAAGAAAAATGGACAAGTCAGGGTATGTGTTGACTTTAGAGATTTAAATGAAGCCTACCTAAAAGATGATTTTTCTCTCCCGATTACTGAATTACTAATTGATAGTACGAATCAATATGTTATCATGTCCTTCATGAACAGCTACGCAGGGTATAATCAAATTAGAATGGCACTTGAAGATGAAGAAGCAACCACATTCAGAACATTACTGTGAATTTATTGTTATAAAGCCATGTCATTTGGTCTTAAGAATGTCAGAGCAACATATCAAAGGATAATGCAAAATATCTTTCAAGACATGATGCACAAGCATGTTGAATGGTCTGTTGACGACTTGGTGGTCAGGTCAGGAGGACATCAAGAGCATTGTGAACATTTGGCATTAGTTTTCCGTTGACTCAGAAAGAAACAGCTAAAGATGCATCTAACTAAATGTGCGTTCGGAGTATCTTTAGGTAAATTTCTCAATTTTGTTGTCCAACATAGGAGCATTGAGATCGACCCAGGGAAAGTCTGATCTATTCAAAATATACAGCCACCGAAAACACTTAAGGAACTGAAAAGTTTACAAGGAAAGTTGGCCTATATTCACCGTTTCATTTCCAATTTAGCAGGGAGATGTCAGCCGTTTTCCCATCTAATGAAGAAAGATACAGAATTTGTGTGGGACTGAGCTTGCCAAAATGCATTTAACTCAATCAAATAATTGTTAAAACAACTGCTAGTATTAACAGCTCCAATAAAAGGGAAGCCTCTGATTTTATATATATCTGCAGCTAAGAATTCTTTAGGGGCTTTGTTGGCCTAGGTAAATGAAGCTGGGAAAGAAATTTCCCTTTATTATTTAAGCCGAACTTAAATGGGTACAGAATGTAACTACTCCCTGATTGAGAAAGAATGTCTAGTATTGATATTTACGATTTAGAAATTGAGACATTATTGTCTTTCTCATGACATAACCCTAATCTCAAGAGTAGATCCAATAAAGTTTTTAATGACAAAACCGATGCTATCCAGGAGGTTAGCCAAATGGATGTTGTTACTTTCAGAATACACTATTACGTATGAACAGGAAAAAGTAATATAAGGACAAGCAGTGGCAGATTTTCTTATAACACACCCTGTAGCAGATTGCAAAACCATCAGTGATGATTTTCCAGATGAGTAAGTTATGTTGGCCGATTCGCAGAGCCCATGGCAGATGTATTTTGATGGTGCTGTCCGAGTGTCAGGAGTGGGGGCATGAGTGATATTCATTTCCCCTCAAGGTGATTTGTTACCATACTCTTTCACGTTGGGCACTACATGTACAAATAATGATGCCGAGTATAGAGCCCTCATCTTTGGAATGGAAATGGCTCAAGAAATGGAAATCAAAATGCTACATATCTTTGGGGATTCTAAATTGATTATAAATCAATTAACGACTGTCTTCGAACTGAGAAAGCAAGAACTTTTGCCATATTACTGAAAAGCGCAGAAGTTCCTGTAGTAATTCCGTCATGTCAAGATCAAGCATGTACCTTAATCTGAAAATGTAAAGGTGGATGCTTTGGCCAGCTTTACAGCGACTCTGTCCTACCCGAATCGAAGCCCTCTCCACGTAAATATAGAAGAAAGGCAGATTTTTCTATCTTCAAAGGTCATCTAAGAGAGCGTCGGCGTACTTCTTATATCGTGTTTAGAGATATCGATGGATGATTAGTGTCAGCCCTTCATTGATTATCTCAAATATGATATCCTACTAAAAGATCAGATATAAAGACAACAAATCAGGCAACGGTTAAATAGATTCATCATATGCAGTGAGGCATTATACAGAAAATCTTACAATGGAATGTTGTTATGTTGCTTTGAAGAACGCGAAGAGGGCTAGATATTACGAGAAGCACACTCTGGGAATGTGGGGCACATCAAGCTAGCCGAAATCTATTTCATCAAATACATTGAATGAGGTATTATTGGCCTACCATGTTCATAGATGCGGTAGATTATGCCAAGTGATGTCATGAATTCCAAATTCACAGCGACGTTATACATATTCCTCCAAAAGACCCGCATCAGTCAGTCACCTCTTGGCCCTTTTCATCTTGGGGACTTAATGTCATTGGTCTTATAAATCCCCCTTCATCCAAAGGAAAGCAATATATATTGGCAGCAACAAAGTATTTCTCCAAATGGACAGAAGAAATTGCTTTACGCAATGTCAAAGAGAAGGATTGGTCAATTTCATCCAGCATGCAATAATATACTGCCATGGTATTCCGAAGAAGATTGTTACAGATAATGGCACTCCCTTCAAAAACAGACGCATGGAAAAGCTATGTCAGAAATTCAGTATTCATCATTCATTTTTAACACCTTACTATCCACCAGCCAATGGACTAGCAGAGGTGTTAAATAAAAAATAGTAAAGATACTGAAGAAAATGGTGACAGGAAATAAGAGTGATTGGGATGAAAGATTACAAGAAGCTTTATGGGCATACAGAACTACTCACCGGATAGCAATAAAAGTGACACCATATTCGCTAGTCTATGCGGTGGAAGCAGTAGTCCCGATTGAAATACAAGTAGTATCGCTAAGAGTGGCAGTGCACCAATCCATAATAGATGATGAAAATGCAAAGATAAGGATGAACGATCTAGATCAATTCGATGAAAAATGCCTGGCGGCCCAACAACGATTACAATTGTACCAGGCAAGGATATCGACCACCTTTGATAAATGTGTTAGGTATTTCTCTTTCAAAAAAGGGGATACGATGTTGATGTTAAAAAGACCTATAGTGGTCACCCACCGAACAGGGGGAAAATTTAAGCCTAAATGGGATGTGCCTTATATAATAAAAGAAATACACTCCAATGGTGCATACAGATTCATGGATCAAGACAGCCAAGGTATCAGTATACCAGTCAATGCTCGCTTCATCAAAAGATATCGTCCCTGAAGTGCTACTGATTTTGATCCAGAATATTATCAGCATAATGATTTTATATCAAAAGGGGACAAGAGTGAACAAAACCATGTCTATATAGCGTCAAATGAATGTATAGAGAAGAAATTTATAAGCATATCAAGACTACATATTAACAAGTATTGTGAAAAGAAAGTGACGATCATCATCACTAAGTGAGAAATTCGGCTAAAATTGGTATCATCATCAAGCTGATATATTATGAACAACACAGATGGATCCTCTTGAAGATATTATCAGAAGCGGTGACGTATCAATCTTAGTCAGAGATGTCTATCATTTGGGTGATAATGTTGATCACACTTATTATTGTCTTTCAAGGCATTTTAAGGCAGTCTAGCTAAGCCCTAAAAGGGCCAAGCCCTAAAAGAGCCAGCTACACATGAGACCTGTCATTTTTTCCATTCGGGTAGTAATGAGAAGTCAGTGGCCCTAAAAAGTCTGTGAAGGCCATCATATGCATACCCATGTGGGCAGCTGATGGAGCTAGTAACTAAAAGCCTAAAATGCTAAAAAGTCCTCAACGGCTAGTCACGCGTAACCCCCATGCTGTCTGTATAGATTTCCGATAGTGTCACAGGGAATGGAGGAAAATGCCCTCCCATGAATGGGCTCGACCTTGTAGACGAAGGAATATTGAGCCACAGTGTGAGCTTTTTGGCCATGTCCATAGATAGGCCAACTATGCGTAAGACCCCCTAGATATTTGGCTTGATTTCAGTACTAACTCATAAGGAAGGGCTTAGTTCTACTCATTGACGGACTGGCGGCCCTAGATTTGGTACCCCAAAGGTCGCTTTACGAGCTCTGTGAACTTGTAAAATCCCGAAAATCGGGGGGTCGAGTAAAAACTCCACTCCCGAGTTCCAAAATGTTATTTATGCAACATAGATATGTATGATTGAATGTTGTCTGTGTTAATGTATTAAACATGAGTGAGATTAAGCCAGAACACCATATCATACTCTAGAGACAGTTAAATTTCCAAGCGAAAGACTGTGATAGTATGTATAACATATATAAAATGTTGTATGTCTCCAGAGCGTGAACATGTTACCAAGTTATATACATACATGTATACTCCAAACGTAAATAAAAAGAATATACACGAGTGCTCTAAAAATATAAAATGACAAGTGTCAAGGCATCTAATCAACCTCCCTATAATCCCGTCAATCAGAACACGCATAAAGGAGGAATCCTCCTCATCATCATCAAGTCCAGTTCCGCCTCGCAGGCCGCGCCATCATCTGCAATCATAATAGGGACTGGTAGGTGTCCGGAAACACCATCCTGTAACGTGGGAGTGAGTGATCAACTCAGTAGGATAAGAGATCAGAGATTAGCATGTTATCAAATCAATCATGCGATAATAGTAAAGCAGTAAATCAAATAATCATAATACTTTTGTTAATGCAATATGACATGACATGATGTATGCTCTCACCGATGATCTCCCTCATATGGCACCATCTTACGACCGCGGCATGCAATCAACCCTCAAGTGCTCCACATCTTCCAAGCACATCAATGGTATGATGATATGATTTCCTAGTTGTTATTAGTCCATTCAAACAGCAGGATTGGGAAACTAAGGTACTTCCCTTATATCAATCCCAACACAGATCCTGTCTAGGGTCGTCACTCCTAATAATCTCATACGATGTATATTTTGTAGGTCGCTGCAAGGGCTATCAGGGCTGTTGCACACACTCGTTGCTCCACTCCTCCATCACCTTATCAATACAGGCCTACTGTACTCTACTGCTACTGAAGGGTCGTCGCCTCCCGTAGACTCAGAATATGCTCGCGGTCACTACAAAAGACTCGTCGCCTGATCAATGTAGGCCGACAGCAAGAATAGTGTCTCATACCACCATAATCTTCTCACGAGACTAGGTGCTCACTGGTCACTACGGGGAGGTTTGTGGCCCCAGCGTAGGCCGACAGCTCGACCACGGTGTCCCATACCACCATGCCCGGCTCATGAGTCTTCGTGGATCAAGGTACCATGGCTAACAGGGTTTACAATGGTAAGTTCAGTACCCTAGGTTCAAGCAGTTATGACTCATGCAGGGTGAACATATAATGGCCAGTCGGGTTACTTGATGGGCTCGACTAGCGCGAGCGCATCGTAAGTCGAACGACATGAAGTGTGTGAAACACTTCGCGTGGCCTAACCACTGCCGCCAACTCCAAACACGACTCGCGTTCATCGACGCGTCCTTCGTGACAACGATAGGCCAACCACGAATTTGCTCGGTTACCGACTGCCTGGACTAAGTATAGTCCCAAACAATTATGGAATCACATCAGCAATCATATTAGAGTATTGGAAATGAAATACAACCAAGTGAGCATGTTAACACATGTTATAGCATACAACTTAAGTAAATCATCTAACACATGCCTTTCATACATATAATGAAATCGTGCATATCGCCAACATATAGGAAATCATTTCTATCAGCATACTAATTGAGAATTCAATCTCAAACTAAATCATAATGAAATCATCAAGCACATGTTATAACATACCACTTAAGTGAAACATCAAGCATATGCATTTCATACATATAATGAAATCATGCATATAGCTAACATGTAGGAAATCATTTACATCAGTATATTAATTAAGAATCAATCTTAAACTAAATCATAACACCATTTAATTTAATACATACTAATACAAGCATTTATACAAACACTTAAACTACACACTTAAGTCTACATATAGTATGTCGACTCAAAGTGCGCATTTTAGCGAATCTCTTCGCCAAACTAATTATGCACGCATTCCTAGTATTCTAATGTGACAAGAAACCATGTCAATCACGTCAGCAAATTATGAATGAAAACAGTACTTCCTATAAATGACTAAAATGCCCTAAATCTCATATTCTTCACCGGTTTACGAAACAGGAAACGGACAGCATGTTGTACATGTCAAACGGTGTTGCCGTCGATAATCTACTATTACAAGACATTGAAAGCGTTGAAAACAGTCAATCAAAGCGTCTAAAATCTGCACCTTTTCCCTTATAGATGTGTGAATTCGAACGGAGCGTATACGCTTCATCTACAGCGAATAGAGAACCTAATTTACGAGTTCTAGCAGTTTACATGCTATGGAACGGAAAGAATCCCAAATCAGCAACTTATTAGGGTTATTTCTTACCTGAAAATGTGAAAAAATCACCAGCCAAGTGATCGGAGCGTGTTGCTAAAGCACTTGCAACAGGTGGTGGAACGGCAGGAAAATTCTCTCCTAATCTCTCTCACAAACTCTCATCTTTTCTCTCTCCCAATCTAGGGTATTTCTCAAATTCGGATGGGAGAGAGGAGTGAGGGTTTCAACCCCTTTTATAAGCACAAAAATGCCCGAAATAGGCTCAGGAACAAAGTTCACTTGAGGTTTATCCAAATCGGGGCTGTTTCGGTCCAAAAGAGCATTTCTAAAGGTCCCCTTGCCGAACGCGGTCGAACTTAAGCTCATGCATACAGGATCTAGCACGCATCAAGTTTTTAGTCCGGCAGGGTTCGCAGATCGCACGTGGCGGTCCAGTTTCAGTTCAGCGGTTACCGCACGTAGATCAGGCCTACAAGTCTCATGATATGAAATAGAAAATTTTCCTGATCCGAGGGTGTAATTTGGCTGAATTCTAACAGTCAGAACGCTCAATACTGACGCATCAAGTCGTGTGCCAGATTTGAATTTCAAATTCCAAATCTAGCCCTATTCTCACTCTCTTCGGTCCAAGCTCAACGAAATAGCCTGTGAATGTCGGTTGGACTTGATTTTCGAAATGATTGTCAAGTCCAGCTAGGCGGTTCTAACGGTCTAAGATAGTAGGTATCGAACTTTTGACGCACGGTCTAGATCCAATACAAAGTTTCAAAGAGGTCCAGAGAACAAACCGGCTTAGAGTTTGATCCAAGCTTATAGAGTATTATAGAGTCATTGGTTCTACTCGATTTGAGTCTTGTAGAACGTATTTAAAGTGATCAGGGACTATTTCCCAGCTACTCTAGCATTGCGCTAGCTAACTTATGCTTAGTTTCTAAAGGAATTAATCCTAAGTGGTTTCTTTGGCTATGGAATTGGGTTCTGAGCGATTCTCCAGGTGTTTTAGTTGACCCATTGCCTAAGGACGTCTAATCCTAGGTTGGCCAAAATCCGGGGTGTTACAGAACTCTAAAGAGTTACCGCGGCCAACCCTGTGCGTAATTCCAACCGAGTTCACAGCCTCGGTAGCTTCACTTGGCCCCTCTGATGGATAGTGGTTTATGAACTCCCCAGGCTATGAGAAGTCCAGCGAACTCCTAAGAGTTACAGAGACCATCATGTGAGACCCAACTCCACTACTCAAGAGTCTAAAAAACTACGTTGGCTCCACTACTCAAGAGCTTAAACTATGTGTAACTAACTAAATTGAAACTTAGTACCACCAACTAAAAAAATCAAATCAATCACATAGGAAGTCCCGCACTGACAAATTTGAAATGTCGATGCTTTATAATTAGCTCCTTATTAAATATTTTGTTAAGACTATTGCACAGATAAATATGCTAGAAACTTGTTATGAATTGAAAATTTATGAATACTTCAATGTTATCGATAGTGTGAGTTAGGAATAAAAAAACCTACTGCATGTAAATGAACATATATAATACTAAGATTATATAAGAATATATGGCCATATATTCTTATAATGGAAGTACGTTAAGATATGTCAATCATTTGATATAATGGCAAGAATCATGAAGTTTCATATGCAAAATAGAACCACAATTGTATTGAATTAGAGAAAAATATTCAATGTTTGGTGTCTTTTAACTTAAAGTCAAATATTGTAGAATATATTTATCCTTCCGAAGGAGATGAGTCTTCGATAATAATATACTTATCCTTCTAAAGTGAATGATGATATCCTGACATTTCCCACTTTTCTGATGAAGGAGAATTATCGCATAATATTTATAAAGGAGGAGGGTAGAACTATAAGGGATTGCCATTCTTTACAGAGAATTCATGAGTATTTATCGCAGGAGTACCGAAGGCTATCCATCCTTCAAGAACATCAGCAAGCTTTGCTTCATAAATGGCGTCTTCTAAAGAGATCCTTGTACCATGTTGATCTGGAAAGGGGGGACAACTTGTTTCTTCAAAATAACCAATACCTAGATCTTTCTGATAATCCGTAAGGCGAGGAGGAGGAATCCACATTACATGATCCACTGGATGATAATTGTTTACCAAGTAATGCAAATGAGCCCACCATTGCATCCACCAGTAAGAAGCACTAACCAAATAATTGTAGCCAGGAATTATGAAATGTGATCTGGTTTGAATGATTAAGAGTTGCTTCCATATCAAAGCCTAATTATATGGCCCGATACCATAACTTCTCATCACTCTTGTGATAATGTCACAAGTCTCAGGAACGGCTTGATCAAAGCTAAATTGGCAAGAAAACCTACTGGGGTAATATGGTTCATGCCAGAATACGCTACCTTCTCTCCATGGAAGAGTGCTGGATCTGATGGAAATAAGGAAGGAATGTTCGCTGAAGGAGATGAAATCATCATCAATCATGTCGACATCTTCAGGATAGTTGGTCAATGGAAATTGGTGAAAGTCAATGGGTTCATTACTTTTTATTCTTCTTAAAATCCATCTGATTAATTCCCTAATCATGTTTATCAATTAAAAATGTTGAAGGGGAAGCTAATCAGGGTTCGAGTATTCCCTTCCAGAGTCAGCAAATGTCAAAGGAAAGTATACACCTAGCCAACCTATGAAGAAATGCCAAGGAGCATAGACAGGAAAAGCTTTAGGAACAAGATCTTTCAAACCATAAATAACGTCTCCGAAAGCACAATAGAGAGAACACAGAACTAGAGGAGCTAGCGAATATTTCTACCCTTCTACCATTGCTCCTACAACCACAAAGAATGAAGGCCTAATGGTATCCACTTGATCAGGATCAGGGAATATCACTAAGCTCAACCAGTAAACAAGAAAGGCGACTAATTCGCAGGAAGGACTGTATTTCACAGAATGCTCTGTGTTCTTACAGATGTCCTTAAGTTCTGAGTGATTGTGACCTGCAAAGCTGTCAAAATATAGATGCAATACCTCAACAAAAATCATGTAAAGAATGGGATTATGAAGAAAAGAAGTTACGAGGAAAGGAATATGCCGCAGTTTTTGAGAAAAGTGAGCCAACCATTCAAGAGAAGAGATGAAATCAGGATGACGGAAGGTAGTCAGTACACTGACGAGTTCAAGGGTAGTTCTAGAAATTTTGGATATACCTCCTCCTATAGAAGAAAGAGCAAGCTCTTCATTAGAGGGTATATACACGTTAAAGATGTCACCCATAATGGGAAGACCTGCTATGCAAAGCAGATCCCATAAAGTGATGCTCATTTCACCTAAGGGAAGATAAAATGAGTTGGTGGTTGGAGGCCAATGATCAAGAAAGCATCTAAGAATAGTAGTATCTGCGTGAAAGTGTTCCAATGTGGCTATGATTGAGTTAGAAAGCGTAATCTGCTCTAGTTTGGCAGTATGTCTCCGAACGACAGCGCAGGACCATGCACTGTAAAAATCACGAATAGATCGTAGGCCTATGATTGTGAATCTTCCTGTATTTCAGGGAAATCTCTCAAGAAAGAAGAGTTGTTGAGCTGTTTCGAAGTAGTGGAAAGGTGAAGGTTGATGAGGATCACAATAAGGACAAAAAAATCTCATCTTGTGAATTCTACCTACTCTGATAAAGTCCATTTTCTCCTAGATATCTTGTCAGCATCCTCAGTTCTCTCGTGACCCTATCCTTCACTGAGATGAAGGTATTTTGTCGCTCAGAGAGTTCACAGTGTAGGATCGACCAGTGACACTGTAAATTCATTGGGATAATGGTTTGATTACAAGTGAAAGGGTTATAGAGATCCAAAGATTCTTCATTTATCTCCACATGTTTTCAAAAATGAGGAAGAGGTTACTTCCGCCTAGAAGAGGATGGACGATGCTTTCTTCTAGAAGAGGAGGCTGAAGAATGGGCCATGGTGAAAAGAAGTTTCAAATCTAAAAAATATTTAGAGGGAAGGAAACCAAATGCTTAAAGATCTTCTCAATCTTGGTTGCGCAGACTCGTGTAATCAAGATCGATTACGCGGGTCTGTGCATGAACCAGAAGACTTTGTGCAAACAGGGATCTGTTGTGCAGGTTCGCACAAGAGAAGTTTGTTGCTTAAAAAATCATGAAAGAGTAGTGGTACGCTACAGTGCAAATGCATGGGAAATGACTAAAGGGTTGGGATATTTATAGTACGTATGGCTGAGTATGGAATATGGGTCTCGATTGCATGAACTTATGCAAACACTGTTAGGATAGGTATTTTTTATGCTTTTTCTTTAGTTTTGGAGAAACAAAGAAAGGATTAAGGGGGCATCTGTTGAGGCATAAAAAATGATGAAAGGATTAAAGCAAGAGAAGACTGGAAAGTAAGGCAATAAGAAGGAACATGAAAGAAGAAAGAGAAGTGTCATTGAGGTTGATTACGCGGGTCCACACAAGAGATATAGTTGCGTGGGTCTGCGCAACCTAAATATTAGTCATGCTGGTTTGCGCAACTGGTTTTAGAAAATGATTTTCTTGAGCAATGAAGAATGATGCAAGGTGGGTCCCATGACACCAAAATTGAGGTTCCACATGTGCGAGGGCTGATAAATACCCCCTCACCTCCTTCATTTGAACGGATTTGAGACTTTGGAGAGGAAGTGGAGTGAGAAGGAAGATTGAAGGTAGGAGAGGAAGCATCAGTGGTTGCGCGGGTCCGCCCAACCAAACTACCCTGCAGTCTATGAAGATAAAGAGTCGAAATGTTGCCGAAATGCTGTCGAAATGGCTAATCTTCAGAGTTCTTCTATCTGAAAGCTTCGAGAGTCATAAACCAGTAGAAGAGATATTCGAGTCATATTCCACTTAAAGAGATGATCAAATTAAGAGCCAAAATGTTGCTGAAGTTGATATCTTACTTGAATATTTGAACTTTATCAATTTGTACATTCTAAATGATTTATCTTAGAATCAAGGGATGTTTAAGGATGCAAATGAACTCAGTATTAATAAAATATGATGATTGTCTTCATATTCTCTCTCTCTCTCTCTCTCTCTCTCTCTCTCTGTTATGTTTGAATAAGATAATCCCCCAAATTAAATACATTTGTTTCTTGTTTGAAACACCCACATTGTAAAGATTCTCTACGTCTCGCAAGACGACTAAAGATTTAAGGTGACATAATGAGAAACACGTTCATGATGATAGTATACTAAGGCACCCTGTGGAATCTAAAGCCTGGTAAAATTTTGATAAGAAATATGACCAGTTTGCAGAGGATTCTCGCAGTGTTCGACTTGGTCTTGCAAGTGACGGTTTTAATCCAGTTGGTAATATGAGTAGCTCGTACACTATATGGCTAGTGGTACTTATGCCCTATAATTTACCTCCTTAGTTGTGTATGAAGGAGTCATTTTTCATGAAGTCATTACTTATTCCTGGACCTAGGTCACTTGGGAATGACATTGATGTGTATTTATGACCATTACTAGATGAGTTAAATGAGTTGTGGAGTCAAGGTGTACAGACATATGACACATTTGCAGGATAGTCATTTTGATTGCATGCAAAAGTCTTGTGGATAATAAATGACTTCCCCACGTATGGGAATTTGACTAGGTAGAGCACAAAGGAAAAATTGGTATCTTATATGTAATATTGAGACTTGTTCATTGTCATTGAAGAATGGTAAAAAAAAGTGTTATACAGCCATCATCACTTCATTCCGAACGATCATAGTCAGCGCAGGAAGACAATGATTTTTGATGGCAAACAAGATCATAGGCTACCACTGAAAGAGCTATCCAGAGAATATGTGATACAATAACTGAGTAACATTAGAGAAGTTAGATTTGGTAAGGCACCGCACTTAAAGAAGAGAAAACGTATAATATTGGAGTATAACTAGAGGAAGAAGAGAATTTTTTTAAGTTGCCCTATTAGAGTGATTTGAAATTGCAACACAACTTGGATGTCATGTATATTAAGAAGAATATATGTGACAATGTCTTAAGAACATTGATGAACATAGAGAAGAAAATAAAAGGCAGTTTTAAGGCTCGACTGGATCTATAAGCAATGGGTTTAAGGAAACAGTTACACTTGCAACCACATGAAAATTCATACACTATGCCAGTTGCCTTCTACACATTGACAAAACTAAGGAAAAAATGTTTATGTGAATGGTTGAGATAGGTGAATTTTTCTGATCGGTATGTGTCAAATATCTCTTGGTCGTAAAAATTATAGACTGTAAGGTAAAAGGAATGAAAAGTAATGATTGTCATGTCTTTCTACAACGTCTACTAGTGGCTGTGATTCGTGGATTCCTGATCAAGGATATTAGTATGACACTGATTAAGTTAGGGATATTCTTTGAGGATTTGTGTTTAAAATTATTGAATGTAGAGGTTATTAAACAACTGAAGAGAGACATTGTCGTTATCCTTTACAAACTTGAAAGAATATTTTCACCTTCATTTTTTAATGTCATGGTACACCTAACAATTCACTTACCACATGAGGCAAAGCTTGTAGGCCTAGTACAATATTGTTGGATGTATTCGATCGGGTGGTAGAACCTATTAAAATTTTTATTCATTCCATAAATTACATATATCCATATTTTCATAGGTATAACATAGTGATTTTGTGTATAGATACCTTCACACACTAAAATGATTTGTAAAGAATAAGGCACGTCTAGAGGGATCCATTACTGAGGCATACATTGATAATGAGTGCCTGACATTTTACTTTATGTATTTTTATAGCATAGAGACTAGATTCAACCAAGAAGATCGGAATGTCGACGAAGGACATGAGCATGAACAAGGACTCGTATCTGTGTTCGTACATAACGTCCATCCTTTAGGATCCCTGATATTTTAGGATATGGATTTTGGGGATAAAGCAAAGGCTAGTGGTATGTGTTGCATAATTGTGAAAAAATATAGTCATACTTAGAGTAAGTCTTCCCTCGATAATTGTATCTTTACATACGATGATCTTAATGTTTCTTGTTGATAACGTTCCAATTATGTATAGCGAACACACCGAGGAGATGAAGTCCCAATACCCAATAAATTATGATTTAATGCATCACGATTAGTTTTCAGAATGGTACATAAAACATGTAAGATTTCACCTTGTATCTCATCACACTTAAAATTTTATTGTATTGCATAATATTTAAACCTAAGAAAATCCCTAAACAATTACATTCTGCACGTGATAATAGATGAAGATGTTGCGTGCTAGTAATTCTGCGGATGCAACTGATGCACTCTACTCACTAGTGTGTGGTCTTGATAGACATGTATCTAGATATACAGGTTGTATTGTAAACGGGATTCGGTTCCACACTGAAGGGCATGAGAAGTATAAAACCACATAAAATAATAGGGTAGTTGTGAAGGGAACTCATAAGGAGGTAGAAATTAACTTTTATGGCATTTTGACGGATATTATTGAGCTAAGTTATTTTATGAGAAAACGGGCATACTTATTTAAATGTGATTAATGAGACATCGAAAATAAGAAGTTGAGAATACAGACTGATGACTACTTTACGAGTATAAATTTATCTCGAAAGTGGTTTAAGGACAACCCATTTGTCCTTGTCATCCAAGCCGAACAAGTATTTTACCTCACGGACACCAAGTTAGGTGACTCTTGTCATGTGGTACAGAAAATAAAGCTCAGGAATGCATTTGATGTTCTCGAACCAGATGTTGAAGATAGCGAGGATGGAGAAAATAAAACGTCTAGGGTTGAACAAGCATATCAAGAAGACATACCATTTGGGGATAGAGGGACTGATCTAAATGTTGATATTGATGTGGTGCAATTGGACAGAGATGATGTACCACATGATCATGTTGATGCCTTAATAACACATGACATTGTTAGAGATGATAATAGTTTCATTGATGATGACGTTGTGGACAATGAAGAAGAAATATTGATCAGCGATAGTGATGGTGAAGAAGAAATAATCCTAAGTGATAGTGATACAGATGACGATTATTAAATGTACACATGATTTACATGTCATTTTTTAATTTGAATAGTTGATTATTACATGTATACATGTTTTACAAGTCATTATTTATTCCTTTAATTAACTTGTTTTTGCAGTTGAGTTAATTTCTGATCATGTCCTCCTCAAACTGGAGCGTAGTATAAGTACGTAACAAACTTCATCAGCCATTGCAGATGAACTTTCTAGCCCTATCTTCTTTGGGTAGGGCCAAAGAGATACCCGATCTATTCTATGATTGTAGGGAGGAATATATTGAGAGTGTTAATATTGATAAACCCTGAGTATTGTCAAATTTTGGTATGCCAAACCATTTCAAGTTTATATCTTGATTTATATCAATCTTGTGTATATGTTCACATTGAATCTTCAACGTTCATTCCGTTTGTGCCGAATCTATCTTACCGATATCTACGACGAACTTACCGACATCTTCAAACTGGAAGAAAGTGAAGACTTAGTTTTCAAAAATATTGCGGTTCAATATCTGGAACTAGAAAAGTCCAAGAACTCAAGACCTAGTTGAAGATTATGTCAGGTATGTCGAGTTCAAGCTTCGAAAAGTGTAAAAATTTAAAGTTGTTGAAGTGATTGTTAGTTTGATGGTTCATATGTTCTATCTCACAAGTAAGGTATGATTGACCTATATTGACCTTAGATCATGATTAGATCATTTCATACTTTATGTCGGTCATTTTGGTCATTTTATAAGTGTAAAATTCTATTATTTTGGTTAGCCCTAGCACTGGCTTGACCAGTCCAAGAATTTTCTCGGTCAGTTCAAGATTTGTTATGAATTTTTAGAATTTTTCTATTGGTCTACGACTAGTCCTGAAAACTGCTCGACCAGTCATGTGAATAGTGCTCGACAAATCGTGCAGTGCTCGACTCATTTTCCAGTGAGTAATCTGGACTCACACGACCAATTATGTGGTGTCCACGACCAGTCGAGCAGGCCACTTGACTAGTTGTGGGACCCACAAGGCCAGTCATGCAATTAAAAAATCTTATCGCGCTAGAATTTTTAAAAATCTGTTTGGATAAGGCCAGTCGTAGCTAACCTAAGTTCAGTCGTGCGAACCAATTTTTCACTTGTAAATAGTACTCAAATTTTAGAGTTTTCCATTCAATTCTTATCATTCTTAAGTAATCACTCTGAGTTAATTTTTAGTATTTTATAAGTTATTTTGTGCATATTTTAAATTCTTTAAAGTAGCTCTTATAATTTGATTTTGAATCTCCATTCCATTCTTATATTGAAAAGGGATATTCGATTTACCCTTTGTTGAGATCAAAATCAATACAAAGACTTTGTTAATTTAATTAAAAATCATCTAGACTTAGAACCCTATATACTTGTGAGACTAAATGTTGAACATCAACATCGTCATCAAGTTAGTTCTATCGGGTTACTTCAGAATCGCCATATAGATAAGTATTATACTTTTTTCGTAATTCAATTCTATTTGTTTGGTTGGTGAGATTGTTCTAGAAAATCTCCATTTGTGCTTTGTCTGAGGTGATCCAAAATACTCAGAGCGTTGGGGTTTTAATTATGTAAGACACAATTGTGAAGGTTTTAGGTGAACCTTTAAAAACCTATTTTGATTGGTGAACGCTAATATCCTGAGGTAGTGGATATTAAGAGTGGAGTAGTTGTGTGGTTGTTGTTTAACAGTTGGTGTACACACAAGCGAACCACTATAATTCTTTGTGTTTGGTGGATGTGTGGTTTATTTCTTTATCTTTTATGGTTTAAGATTGTGGGATGTATTTGTGGATGCGAATGTTGTAATCTTTATATTTTAACATTGTGTGGTGAATGTTAGAATAGATTAGTTTCTGTTTCTTTCATATCCTCTTCAGTTTCAATTTTTGATACTCACCCACGTTTTAGTAAGGTTATCCTACCATAAACCATTGGTTTTTGGTGTTAGGCTGCCCTTAGAACCAAGTTGGTATCAACCTCTCAATACTTGACTATTGAGGTTGTTATTTCCTTGTTAATTACATTTTATTTGGTTATCTTGTTGTTGTTATTCCGCTTATTATTTTTATTTGGCATAGTCCTATTCACCCCCCCCCCCCCCCCCCCCCCCCAAGGACTTTTTTGCTCAGCCTTTTCAAGTGGTATTAAAGCCTAATAGCTTGTTTATTTGGATTTAATTCCTAAGCTAATCGATCTGAGCATTTAAGATGTCAGATTTTGATAGCCTTTCTATCACTAGGCCTCCACCTTTTAATGGCTTTAATTATGCTTATTGAAAAGCCATAATGAGAATATTCTTGAGGTCTATTGATGAGAATGTGTGGCAAGCCACAGTAACTAAATAGACTCCACCTACTGTTGAAGTTCTCGGCCTTGATGGAACTAAAACTCTAAAAGTTGCTCCTTATAACACTTGTACCACTCTTCAGAGAACTAAGAGTAGTGCCAATGTCAAGGCTTTAAATGCAATCAATCACTAGATGAATTCAAACAAATTATATCTTGTGATACTACGAAATAAGCCTGGGATATCTTAGAAATGATACACGAGGGTACAACTACTGTCAAGAAGTCTAAACCACAAATCCTCACCACTAGGTTTGAAGAAATATGTATGGAAGAAAGTGAAACATTCATAGACTTCTATACTAAGTTAAATGACATAATGTAACATCCTGAAAATCGGGGGGTCGAGCAAAAACCCAACTCCCGAGTTTCAAAATGTTATTTATGCAACATAGATATGTATGATTGAATGTTGTCTCTGATAATGTATTAAACATGAGTGAAATTAAGCCAGAACAGCATATCATACTCCAGAGACAGTTAAATTAACCAGCGGAAGTCTGTAACAGTATGTATAACATATATAAACTGTTGTATGTCTCCAAAGTGTGAACATGTTACCAGGTTATACACATACATGTATACTCCAAAAGTAGATGAAACGAATATACATGAGTGCGCTAAAAATATAAAATGACAAATGTCAAAGTATCTAATCAACCTCCATGTAATCCCGTCGATCAGAACACGCATAAAGGAGGGATCCTCCTCATCATCATCAAGTCCGGCTCCGCCTCACAGGCCGCGCCATCATCTGCAATCATAAAAAGGTCTGGTGGGTGTCCAGGAACACCGTCCCGTAACGTGGGAGTGAGTAGCTAACTCAGTGGAATAATAGAGCAAAGATTAACATTTATCAAATCAATCATGCGATAATAGTAAAGCAGTAATTCAAACATTCCTAATACTGTTGTTAATGCAATTATGACATGACGTGATGTATGCCCTCACCGACGATCACCCTCATGCGGCAACATCTTACGACCGCGGCATGCCACACTCCCTAGAGTGCTCCACATCTTCCAGGCACATGCAATGCTATGGTGATATGAATTCCAAGTTGTTATTAGTCCATTCAAACAACAGGATTGGGAAACTAAGGTACTTCCCTTGTATCAATCCCATCACAGATCCTGTCTAGGGTCGTCACTCCTAGTAATCTCATACGATGTATATTTCGTAGGTTACTGCAAGGGTTGTCAGGGCTGTTGCTCGCACTCGTTGCACCGCTCCCCCATCACCTTATCAATACAGGCCTACCGTACTCTACTGCAACGGAAGGGTCGTCGCCTCCCGTGGACTCAGAATACGCTCGCGGTCACTACAAAGGGCTCGTCGCCTGATCAGTGTAGGCCGACAGCTAGAATATAGTGTCCCATACCACCATAATCTGCTCACGAGTCTAGGTGCTCATTGGTCACTACGGGGAGGTTTGTGGCCCCAGCGTAGGCCGACAGCTCGACCACGGTGTCCCATACCACCATGCCCGGCTCATGAGTCTTTATGGATCAAGGTACCATGGTTAACAGGGTTTACAATGGTAAGTTCAGTACCCTAGGTTCAAGCAGTTATGACTCATGCAGGGTGAACATACAATGGCCAGTCAGGTTACTTGACGGGCTCGACTAGCGCGATTGCATCTCAAGTTGACGACATGAAGTGCGTAAAACACTTCGTGTGGCCTAACCACTGCCGCCAACTCCAGAACACGGCTCGCGTTCATCGACGCGTCGTTCGTGGCGAAGATAAACTAACCACGAATTCGCTCGGTTACCGACTGCCTGGACTAAGTATAGTCCCAAACAATCATGGAATCATGTCAGCATTCATGTAAGAGTAATAGAAATGAAATACAACCATGTGAGCATGTTAACACCTGTTATAACGTAGAACTTAAGTAAATCATCCTACACATGTCTTTCACACATATAATGAAATTATGCATATCGCCAACATATAGGAAATCCTCTCCATTAGTCTATTAATTGAGAATTCAATCTCAACTAAACCATAATGAAATCATCAAGTACATGTTATAGCATACCACTTAAGTGCAACATCAAACATATGCATTTCAAACATATAATGAAATCGTACATACGGCTAACATGCAGGAAATCATTTACATCAACATATTAATTAAGAAATCAATCTCAAATAAATTCATAACACCATTTAATTCAATACATACTAATACAAGCATTTATACAAACACTTACACTACACACTTGAGTCTACATATAGTATGTCGACCCGAAATGCGCATTTAGGCGAATCTCTTCGCCAAACTAATTATGCACGCATTCTTAACATTCTAATGCGACAACAATTCATGTCAATCACATCAGCAAACTATGAATGAAAACGGTACTTCCTACAAATGACTAAAATGCCCTAAATCTCATATTCTTCGTTGATTTACGAAACAGGAAACAGATAGCATGTTGTACATGTCAAACGGCGTTGCCGTCGAGAATCTACTATTAAACGACATTGAAAGCTTTGGAAACAGTCAATCAAAGCGTCTAAAATCCGCACCTTGTCTCTTATGGATGTTGAAATTCGAACGGAGCGTATACGCTTCGTCTACAGCGATAAGAGGACCTGTTTTACGAGATTTACTAACTATCAAGCTATGGAACGGAAGAAACATCAAATCAGCAACTTCTAGGGCTATTTCTTACCTGAAAACATGGAGGAATCGCCGGGAAAGTGCTTGGATCGCGTGGCTTAAACACGTGTAGCAGGTAGCACCAGCAACAGGAAATTCTCTCCCACCTCTCTCACAATCTCTCACCTTTTCTCTCCCTCAATCTAGGACTTTTCCCAAATTCGGATGGGAGAGATATGAGAGGGTTTCAACCCCTTTTATAAGCTTAAAAATGCCCGGAATAGGCTCGGGAACAAAGTTCACTTGATGCTTAACCAAAGCGGGGCTGTTTCGGTCCAAAAGATGATTTCTGGTGGTCCCCTGGTCGAATGCGATCGGACTTAAGCTCATGCGTACCAGATATAGCACGTATTAAGTTTTCAGTCCGGCAGGGTTCGCAGATCGCGCGTGGTGGACCAGTTTCAGTTCAGCGGTCATCGCACGTAGATCAGGGCTGAAAGTCTCATGATATAAAATAGAAATTTTTCCTGATCCAAGGGTGTAATCTGGCTGAATTATGACGGTCAGAATGCTTAATACTGACGCGTCAAGTCGAGTGCCAGATTTGAATTTCAAATTCCAAATCTGTCCCTATTCGCACTCTCTTCGGTCCGGGCTCAATGAAATAGCCTGTGTTTATCGGTTGGACTTGATTTTTGAAATTATTGTCAAGTCCAGCTAAGCGGTCATAACGGTCTAAGATTGTAGGTATCGGACTTCCGACGCGCGGTCTAGATCCAATACAAAGTTTCAAAGAGGTCTAGAGAACAAACCGGCTTAGAGTTTGATCCAAGGTTATAGAGTGTTATAGGGTCATTGGTTCCACTCGTTTTGGGTCTTGTAGAACGTATTTAAAGTGGTCAAAGTTAATTCTACTGAGTATTCAGTTTGGTACTCAACCAAATTCTACCCTAATTATGGCAGAATACAGTCCTAGGGCCATTCTATCCCCCATTTTGGGAACTTCTAGGTATCATATTATTTTTATTATTTTTTTAGGGGTTCATCATCAAGTTTACCCTAACTCCTCCAAATTTTATAAGATTTAGAGTTGTATAAAAATTCTAAAAATTCCAGAAGCAGCAGCTGTCCAACAAGTGATTATCGGACAGTTGCTCACAATGACCTAATTTAAACTATATTAAATATTTTATTATATTTTTTACATATTTTTATATAAAATTAGACTCATTTATCTTCAATCTTGTTTTTGAATCACCTAAATCGGAGTTATAACGAAGGAGATATGATTTTTCAAAGTCCAAAGAAACGCGCAGGAAAAAAGGTACAGAAACTCGCTGTACGGATGAGTTCGGCGATGCATCGCCAAACCGGCGATGGCACGCCGACCACTGACCTGTTTGGGGTGGTTTTTCCATCTGATATTTGAAATGGGTGTATTTTAGAACCTGGGATGAGTTATTTGACATGCAATATATGATTTTGGGGTAGGAGAAGCTGATCTATCCAATTAGTCTACTTATTTAGTGAGACTTCAAAAGTTTAATGGCTAAAAACCCTTTTCATTTATTTATTTACTATTCATAGTACTTTTTAGCTTAAGTATTGATCAACATCACCTAAACTTTAAGATTTGTGTCTAATGTGAGAGCTCTTAGAAAATTTTGAAGGATAAAGTAGTAAAAGGTGAGATTTTCGAAGGAAATAGGGATTTGAGACTTTTGGATTGAGTTTTGAGAAGTTAATCAAGTGTTAGGATAGACTCATTGCCTAAGGACATCTAATCCCAGGTTGGCAAAAATCCGGGGTGTTACACATAATCAACTCTATCTGGGGTCTTGGAGATAGCATCCGAAAAAGTAAAGTCTGTCCAAAGATACTACGCTTACTACCTGAAAAGTTCAATTCAAAAGTCACGGCCATTCAAGAACTTTGTGATACAAACCATATGCAGGTTGAAGAACGGGTTGGTTCTTTACAAACCTACAAGTTAAAATTTAAAGCTCCGAAAGGTAAATCTATCGCCATTAAATCTTTTAAAAGTATTTCTCATGAAAATAATAATTCTGATTTAGAAACTTCTAAAGATGATATGGCCCTTTGTAACACCCTGGTTCTCAAAACCCAAGGATAGTGGCTCCTCATTGAGAACCCGAGTATTACGTAATGAAGTAGATTAACATACATCTAAATAGCAGCGAATTTCATAACATGGAGTTAGGTAACATTGCATAAACTAAGGATATCAAGAGTAACAATAAGGGAGTTTAATACAAGTAAAGGAAAGAAAAATGGAATCTCATAGTAGGGGGTTATTATTACAATTCAAACAAAATACAAAATCTGAAGTACAAAAGCAAGTATATCCTAAAGTATCAATTGAGCTCCAATGGCTCAACAACATTCTCATAGAGTTCTTCCTCACCAAACTCCACCTCAGCCATCCCTGAAAACCCATTGTAGGTCTCCACCTGTTCATCATACCTATGTATATTTAGTGCAACCGCACGATTGGGTGAGTGAAAACTCAGTGGAAATTTCCCACAAAGATTCATGCATATCATATCATTCCAAAATAGTTTAAACCAACATATTCAAATAATAAAGAGGATAACATAAACTTGTAAATAAATGTATGAATGTATAAATGTATTCTCAAGTCGCAGTCTGGGGATGCACATCCAGCTGTGAAAATATGGGGTCGCCCAAGGAGAACTAGTTGCCAGGAAAAGACCATGCAAACCACCCACGATAGATTATCTACCTGGAAAAAGCCATGTAAGTGAGTGCACCCAAGGATGTATAACCTCCTGAAAAAGTACACGGGGTACACCTAAGGAGGTTCTAAACTCCCGGAAAAGCCTCATGTAAATAGAGAGTAACCAAAGTGGCACAATTGCACATATTCTGTGAGTCCACTGAAGGGATAGAACCTTCAGCAAATCGTACAGAGTATGACTTATAATGAGCCATCAAAAAAGCTCACATGTCATGCATGGATGTCATGCACCATGATACTCGCATACACTCCATGGCATTAACAGAATCACTTTCATAAATATGGCCAAGCTCATGCTCTAATAATAAGATGTCAAACACACTATAAGAAATTCCCTTATTAGGGGCATTTTTATCACAGGCGGCCACAACAAACGCCACTATAGATGAAAATTAAGGGCATTTTTATGTGGCCAGCCCTGTAGGATGAAGCCACCGCCGCACGTTCCAAATTTTTTTTTAAAAAAAAACCTAAAATATTTTACCTCCAAGTCGCCCGCCCAAACTCCAAAAGGTGCTTCTTCTCCCGCATGCCTCTTCTCTCCAAAAACCTTCTCCCCTCTTTCTATTCCTCACCAGGGACGCCTCTTCTCTCCCTTTCCTAATCTCTCTCTCCCATCTCGCTTGTCTGGCCCTCTCCCATTCTCGATTTCTCTCTCCCATCTTGCTTGTCCGGCCCTTTGCCTTCCTCAATCTCTCTCCCTTCCTCTCCCTCCATCTCTCGAAGCATCATCACCGAGTATTTGGTAAGAGGTTCTCTGAGACAGTATCTCCACAGACAGGAGCCTCATTCTCTTCCACTAGATCTAGTTTTGTGGAATCTTTGCGAAGTTCTGTGGAATTTCTATCCTGGAATCTGATTTTTTCAGCTGATCTTCTGATTAATTTCTTGATCTCCCTCGCTCTCTTTGCGAGAGAAAAAGAAGAAGAGATTTTTCATTTTTTCTTAGTAAGATCTTGTCTCTATCTCTTGAATCTCTTTCTTCATGCTATTTACGTGTTTCTGCCATCTTTCCTTTCCGATCTGGTGTTTTTTGATCATTTTCTTATAATCTTTGTAGTGTTCTGTGGAATTTCTAACCTGTAATATGATTTTGTCAGATGATCTTCTGATTAATTTCTTGATTGATCATAAGAGCTGTAGGTTTGTAATTTTTAGGGTTTTTTTTGTTGAATCTCTCTGCTTTATTGATGTGATTGATTTAAAAAATGCTTAAAATCGTTTCATGCATGTATTTATGCATGTGTGCAGTTGCTGTAAGAAACAAACGAAAAATGCGATATGAGTATGTGTGCGGCAGGGATGAAAGATTTTAGAACTGTGTGACTTTTAATTCAAATTAATTTCATGAAAAGAGTATTAGTACCACCGTCAATTCAATTTTGTAGGGCCTTGTTTAGTTGCCACTTAGACAATAAATAAAAAAAGTAACATGGCGGTGGTGTGGAGTACCTAGCGGGAATGCCCTTGTTTAGCCTCAATCCAAAAATCAGGTTGATTCAACATTCAGTTCAGCTTCCTTGAATATAGGTGGATGCAACTTGGTGCCTTAAGCTATGTTTCTAATACACAATTTCTTTTAATGAAAATGAGATGAAATCATTCTCAAGTGCAACCAAACAGGGCCTAAGCATTTACAGGTAGATTGAAACTTTTTTATTTGGGATTGGACCTGTTCTGTTTATGGGGTCAAAGATAATTGAATTTGAAGGATAAGATGCCATCTTAGTATAGGATTACAAAGCGTGACTAAAATGATGAAAATGAGTGGTTTTGTTCATAACTAATTTTTTGTTTATATTCTCGTTTCTACTTATCTTTTCCCTGTCAGATAACTTTTTTTAACACACACACACAACCACCCACACACCATAATGGGTACTCGAACCCATGACCTCTTTGTTGAAACTCTTGTGAGTCTACCACTGAGCCTTGTTAGATTACTTGGTTGCAAGGAATTGTTTAGATCAGATATTTGCTTTGTTATCATTTTTCGAGGTTGGACGCATTTATCTCATACAAGTCTTTAATTTTGTGCATGTCACTTTGTTGCTACCTTTTAGCTGCTTGACTGTTGGTATTGTTGAATCTACTGTTGTCAACTCTGTATTTCCATGTGGAAAGCCATTTTGTTAGTTTTCTCAATAAATTGAGAGCCATATATTCAGGGCAGGTTAGGTCGGCATCCAGTGTATCCACATGGCAATTTTACTCTCATACATGCTTGTACATGGAAGCTATTAGACATTCAGTTATGTATGGTTCCTTAATTCCTAAGATGTTTTCTGTTGACCTCCACTGGGGAACACTATCACACAACCATTTTGGTGGTGTTCAATTGTTGGCTAACGTTGTTTGCAACTGTTTTCTAATGCATTATGGTTGCAGGATTTCAGCCTTTTTTTTTATTATTATTAAGTGCATATCTCATTGTTCTAACATGATATTCATTCTTCCAGGCTCATTGCCTTGCTCTAAGCTTGTATTGAATTGAAAACTTGAAATTTAGTAGTTGTTAGACATCACTTAGAATTTTCATGGTGTTACTTCCCTAAGAATTGATGGGGGGATATCTTTTTCTAGATAAAAAAAGGTCTGGTGGAGCTCTTAGGGTCTGTTTGATCTTGAAGTTAATAAATATTTTGTTCTGCTGAGTAACAGTTTTCTGCTAAATCTATGATTCTTTTTTTTCCCCCTTCTATGAGTCATTTGGGGGAGATAATGATGGTCATCTTCTACTTTATGCTTCAATGTGAGGACTGTTTGGTCATTGGGCACATGATCCTTTTGCTTGCTTAGACCTTACTTTATATCAAATGGTGACTAATCCATACCGTTGGTCTGAACTATACCATTGTGGATGGATCATTATCAAAAATCATTTTAGGTTGTGAGGTCCTAGATCCATGAATATAAAAGAGGTCCTATAATAGTTGAATATAGGCAGTTGTGATTTTTTAATCGACCATCTATTAACCAAATGGGACATAACTCAATGGACCCACCTCATGATGGCTTGTTCTTGCACCCGATGTCAACATTACGTAGTTCATAAGCATGGGGTATTTCATTTATTTTCCTGTTATTTCTATGGTGGGATGAGGCTAGGATGATGATGATGGTGATGTAAATAAATAAAGAAAAAGAAATTCAAACAAAGATTAGTGACTGACCAGGGAGTATTGGCGTTAAAATGGAAAATCTTCAACTGTCCTATTTTGGAAAACAAATTTCTGTGAATCTGAGATTAGGATTGTTCAACCAATCTAATCTTGGGATTGTGACTTGGCAGTAGTGAACTACACAATATACTTGTTTTGGTTAAGTTAAGCTTGTTTTGATTTTTACAGGGCATAATTGAAGTGAATAGAAGGATTTTTTATTTTTTATTTTTCATTCATCAATTGCTTGAAGGTGGTGTAAAATATTCGTTTCTTTGGTGAATGATTTTTTGCAGGTCTACCTTTCAGGAACAACCCACTCCCAGTTTTTTGTATCTTTGATTTTAACTTGTTAATGTCATTGTCAATTTAATACAAAATCCATGTTCACCTGCAGTGTTGATGAGCAAGTAGCCAAGGACATATAACTGCTAGATTCCATTGCTAAGAAGCAACCCCAAATCTTCTCTGAAGAATGCAAGTATTATTGAAGTGCAGAATTTGATTTTTTTCACTGAAGTTTGAAGATGAGATCATAATGCTGGTTGATTTACTTGATGCCTCTGCCTTTTGGATGGATTGAAGATTTTTGGGGTCCTAATGCATTTGGTATATTTTGACTTTTGTTACAGAATATTTATTGGATGTTGCAGGTTATTAGCACATGGGATGACCAAAAATGAGTGATGCCACATTGGTTTGACCTGGAAATTTTATTATAACTAACCTTTTCAAGTAATTAAATGATTCATATGATCCAGTAACATTTGTTGTTTCATGTCTACTTGTTGAGGCCAAGGCTTTTAAGATTAAATGGTTATAACTTGATTGAGAAGTAATAGGATTTTGTTTATTAAGCTATTAGCGGCTCTTACTTTTTTGGTTGGAGAGCATTCTGATTACAGTATATCTGCATCCAACATGACTGTTCATTTTTTGATACATATGTATCCCACCTTATATCTGATCACTTTGGTCTTTTTTCTTTTTTCTTTGGGTGAAATTGGGCAAGTTTGAGTTGAAGCTTATTGAGTTTGGAGTGTGTGGGAGAAATGTCGAACAAGGCTACTGTGTTGAAATGCACTGAAGCAATTGAAAATGCTGCTTAGTTCTCCTGTTTAATCACCGTCAACTGCAGATTGAATTCATCTCATCCATTTATCTTGTTTGTTTGCGGGATACATAGTTTTGCTAATTATGTGGACTTAACAATTTTAAGTAAATGGGTTGGGCTTGGATTGAGCCCTAGTCAACTTGTCCTACCCCTATAAGTTATCAATGGGTTGAGTTGCAAGGTTTGTTAGTTCATGAGTTGATTGTTTCTCCTCTTGCTGGTGAACTTGTGCTGTCTGAAAATATTATCTTTTTGAAACAAAACATTATTTACTTCGATCTTGCATCTAACTTTAAAATTTCTCTCCTTTTCTTGTTACCATCAGAATTTTCTATTCATACTTATTAAAGGAAAATAAAAAATATTTTTTCAGAGATGATGAAGGTCTTTAATGTTGCATACCATTCCTAAATGGCACATGGCGCATGCCAGATCCTAAAACCTCCTATAATTGGCACTCAAGAGCCACCATTTCATAATACCACTTTTTATACATACATCATGTTGGAAATGCATGCAATCTTGACTTGGAATAAACATTACTTGGTGTCACGTTGAGTCACTTTATGATCATTCCACCAATCCAAACAGCTATGTAATTCAATCCCCACCTTATATGGCCTTATGGAAGTAACAAGCACATGGCATCTCTTTGTAAAAGAATTTAGAAACAAACCTGAAAACTAACCCTAAAGCTTGAATCTAAGCAATTATTTATATATATAATTACAAATGAAATTCTCTGCTTTCCCTAACAGCTAACTACCTCTACCTTAATAGATTCCTCAATCTGTGGTATCTCATCAGCCAACTACATCTGTGAAAATATCTGCTTTCCCAAACAACTCACTAACTTTACCTCTTCTGTTTTTTTTCTTTTTTTTTCCCTTTTCTAATTGCAATTGTATTCTGTGAAGAAGATTTGGATAAGGCTACACTATTGAAATTGAGATCCATGATGGCCCATACAACGTCATTAAGAACTAAAACTACATTGCATTGATTGACGCCAACCACAATGGCGAAGGCAAATGTTGGACAACCAAGGTAAGTAGGAACCTTTTATGACGCCATCCATAAAAACTTTTGAGGTTTTTATGCTTCCAATGGCAGGTTATTTCTATTCCTAGTTAGAACGATTAGTTATGGATGATAGTTTATGCTTTAAACTTCATGGATGTAGTGAAAAATAAGAGTTTCCTTGGTATTTCATTGTAGATTTTAATCAATCTCCACCATTCACATTACACATCTCAGCTCGATTGAACTGTTGAAATTTGTACATAGGCACATGCTCATCATTCGGGCACAACAGATTTCTTGTGTGGGCATTTGAGATCTGAAAAATGAATTGGGTAAATTAAAGATGGTAGTTTGGAATCCTCATGATTCATTTGTTGTATATTTCAGGTTATGTGAAGGTGGGGAGCACTTAGAATACTTTTCAGGTGATTCTTTGTTGATTATGTTTATTAAGTTCTGTCATCATGGTTTCATTGCATTCAAACATGAACTCAAAAGAATCAATCCTAAAGCTTTTAAAATGGACTATTGTGTAGTTTAATGAATTCCAAAATCTGAAAATTTGAGATCGGTGGCTATTAAGTCGATTGATCTATGGCCATGGATTCTGTTAACAATTTCAACCCTGTTTGCTACATGCCTAAAAAGGATTTCATCTCATTTCATTAACAGTGATTATATTTTAGAGTTAGGAATTCTAATACAGAATTCTGTATTAGAGCACCATATGTCTAATAAAAAATAAAAAAATTACAGTTAATTAAAAATGAGATGAACTCATTTCAGGCAACAACTAGACGGTCAAAATATTTTATGAATAACCTCTTCATTCTTCGAAAACTACTATAAGATCCTTGCTTTCTGAAAAGTTAAAGCTAAGAAAACCATATTGGTTGGTTAATTCCGAAGTGACCTCCAGTTTTAACTTTTAAGAAAGAGCTAGAAATGGCTGGGGCTGTCAATGAGCCAGGCTGGAACCATGTGAAATCAAAATTTTAAATAGGTCTAGTCTCTTGACATCCCTAGAAATATTGTCAATGAGGCAGGCTAGAGCCATGTGAACTCAATATGGGCTATAAGGAATGGCTTGGTGGTGATCTATTGGATAGGCTGTCAAGGGTCCAGGCTTCATATTGCCAAATCCCAGTAAAAAGTCCTCAAAGCTAGCCCAAGCTTTGAAGACTATAGAGTTGTACTACTCTATTTCTCAAAGTAGAAAAAAAAGCTGTCTACCAAATAGGGTGAGTATAAATATCAATTGCTGATTTTATTTTATTTTTTTATAGTGTGATATTTTTACATATTCATATGGAAAAGATTACGAAAACACTGCATGAACTAAGGTCAGGCATAACATGTTATTAAAATTATAGTATTTTAATACATTGTACAAGAAGTATCACATAAGAATTCTCATAGATACATAATCCAGTTCGGTCTAGATTCGAGCATGGGTAGGGGTGTAACAACACCTGGTGCATTTATTAACCAGGCTAAAAAACTTACCTAAACCCATGCCCATTTAGCCACACTCTAGGTGTAAGAACCTGTAGGGCCTAGCCAGCTCATTTACAGCCACACTAAAATGTCATTCTTATCCATTTGCACGTTGGATTATGCAATATATGCTAATTTTTATGAAACAACAGGTCTGCATTCAATTTATTTTAGAAAGACCGATGTGATGCTTTGTGGAAGTTGCAACTCTTCTAGTATCGCCCATTGCTATAATGAAAGATCTGTTGATTTCTTCCTTCTCCTGTCATTTCAAAATATAAAAGCACCCACTAGTGTTATAATATTGCCAACCCACCTCCATTATTTGAAATTCACCAAATTCTCTCAATGTGTTCAAAACTTTGTGGAATGCTCCTTATGTTGAAACTGAGTGAGACATTAGAATTTTGAAGTAGCTCCAGATGAATTGAATTACAAGGTTCCAATGCATCAAGTTGTGTGAATCTTTTCTTTTCCTTCTCTTCCTATTTCTCTCTTTTTCCCTATTTCTTTTTAGCTCTAAGCATCACACAAAGCTGAATACTCCAACTGGTTAGAAGTATAATGGATATTAGATGCATCATAAACCTATTGTTTTGAAAATGCAGGTTGAAACTGACAGGGAAGCAGGAGGAAATAAGGAATCATCAGTGAAGTTTAAGTCCAGCTAGTCCTTTAGCCATTGCCTACTTATAGAGACCTAAAAGCGTTAGCGTAAGAACAGATACAAAGCAATAATTTATTTATTTGTACAGGGTTTTGACAAATCTCTTGATGTGGATCAGGTGAAGTTCTATAAATCCTTTACCTTTATGAGTGTATGCATGTGCTTGTAGTAGGTTCTGTACTTGGGAGTACTTCACTAGGGGTGTCAGACAACTTTATCTGAAGGAATGCTACTCTTGGACCTGCACCATGGTCATTCACATGTGTAGAGTTGGCACACGTGCATGGTCCAAATTTCTTCTGTCCTTTTTATCCTTTGTTTGTTGGTAATTTGTCTGCTATACCAAATCTTGCTTGTGACATTTTCAGTCACTGACCAATGGTCTCACTTGTACAAACTGAAAATTGAAATAGTACTCTGTAATCCTTTAGACAGAATAATGTATAATACATGTTGTACATCATGCATACTAACTGTTGGATGAATTACCTCAATAAAGAACGTTTTGTGTGGATCTCACTTGTGGGACCATCTTTCTCTATTGATGAATGGGCACACATGGATGTATGGTTGAAGACTATACCATTGATGCCCCTTTGGATAAAAGTAGAGCTGGTCTGACCATTTAAACTTTTTTTTCATCATTATATGTTTTTACACCTTATAGATTTGATGAACTTTAACCATTTTTGCTTTTAGCCTTGTTTGAGGGATACCATTCCGATGATAAAAATGCAATTGCCAAAGTAATTTTCAGTTTGTCCAGATACATAAGGATCCATCAAAGGGATGTTTCAAATCATCAAAATATACAATCAGGTGTGCTTGTCCATAATTGCTTGAGCCAAGAAATGGACCTCAACCACTAATTATCCTGATATTGAATGCTTACATAGATGTATTGAGGTCGAAAAGCCTCAAGCTTGTGCAACTCAACTCTCTTACAATCCAACATAGGCTTGGATAGAAGGTGTGCAATATCCAAGCTTTCCATCAGGTGGTTCCCCACTTCTTGATGCCACGGTCCAAAAATCAAGCAAGTCCACTCCATGTAAGGATCATTAAAAGCAACGGCCCCACACCCTTGGCTTATTATTATTATTATTATTTTTCTTACCAATCTTCATTCCTTTAATATCACGAAGGGTTTCCATAGTGTTTGACTTATATTATGTATTTATTTTTGGTTGTAAGATGCTTATTCAAAGTGGAAGTAACTATATAGAGTGTAGGCTCAGGGGTCCACAATGCTTACATGGATGTATGATCAAAGATGCTCATCAGGTATAAGCCACTATATGGCTTTCCTTGTGCTGAATTCAGGTCCATCAATATTGAGTTGCATGCTAGTTAATGCTTCTGTAAAAAGGCGCATATTGAGTTGCATGCTAGTTAATGCTTCTGTAAAAAGGCGCATATTGAGTTGCATGCTAGTTAATGCTTCTGTAAAAAGGCGCATATTGAGTTGCATGCTATGATGCTTATGATGCAGTTTTATCCTTGAAGAAAAAGGGAAGAAAAATCTGTCCACATATTTATAAAAAAAAATTCCATATCTATTCTCCTCCATCTACTAGTTACAAGTATTTATTGGTTCCTTTTATTTTATATCAAATTTGTTTTTTGGTTATTTTATTTTATAAACTTTTTTCTTTGCATTGGTAACTGAAGGTGGAGCATTGGTAACAGATGGGGGTTTGGCTGCTTCATATGGGGATGGATATGGACTTCATTCGGTATGGTTGTTTTTGCAGGAAATATTTATGACTGAAAATTTAATTTTAGATAGTGTAACTCAGATTATGAGTGTACATATTATTTTATTACCTGACCTCTATGCATGGCAGGGTGGCGCTGACAAAGGTCCTCTATATGGCATGAGTTCTGGTTCTTGGGGTGCATTTGAGACGTCTTTCCTCGGGCGTCGCTGAAGTTCGTTGATTTTTTTTCCTTCTACTTTTCCTTGGGTCTTAATCTGTAAATTTTTTGTCCATTATTTAACCTTTCGTTTTCAGGTCCCCCTGTAAATGATGCTGGTTGTAAATGATTTACAGGTTGTGTCTGAATGCTAATTTAAGCTTGTAAAGGTCGTTTAATTTAGAAGATTCAACCTAGTAGAATTTTTAATTGTTTCTATTATATTTTCTTTTACACCGTAAATGATTTACCAGCGTTTTAAATCTCTCATTAGCATTTTTTAGCTTTTTATCGGCGTTTGTTATTACTTTTACCGGTATTTGTTGCAAAATTTACCTGCGTTCCTTATTTTTTTTAGCGGCATTTTAAAAGCTTTTAACGGCGTTTCGTATAGTTTCCAGCACTTCATAATCTTTAGCGGCGCTTTGATAGTTTCTACCGGCGCTTTTATAGTTTTTACTGGCAATCAACCAACTCACCGGTAAATGATAATAAGCGCCGGCAAAGGTCAAGTTTTAGCGACGGCCGCCAAAAATGCCATTAAAAATGGACAAACACTGGTAAACGATACAGCGACGCCCCCCTTTTGCGGCAACTGCCCGACCGGCGATAATTCTTATACCGGTGGTTTTTTGGACTTTTAGAGGCTGTTTTGGCCACCGATAATGCTTATTTTTCTTATAGTGACATTCCAATGTGACTTCACTACAATTCCATATACCCTTTCCAGGATTAATGAGGCCCATAAATGTGATATATGGAATGTAGTCAAGGAACTTATCCTACATTCCTCATGGAAGATAACATCATACATACTCTCATCTAGTGAAATGAAATACCATGAATCTCATCTAGTGAAATGAAATACCATGACTCTAATCAGCACTAGTAGTACTATACCCAAAGTCAAGCAATTTCTAAACTATTGTATAAAACATGAGGCTAAGTCTAGATCTTATAGATATAGGATCTCTGAAATAGGAAATGAACTATAGACTCATGTTCATCCCAAAAATGAAAATAGAAGGAATAAGTCCCTATGCATGTTATTCCAAAATTTAGAACACAACAGATTCAACTAAGAATGAGTCTAGAACATGTAAGGTGTAATGGGGCAATTCTACTACTTATAACATGATTGGGAGTAAGATCTCTTGCCACATACTTAATAGATATAAATGTACATGTAACTATGTAATATCAAACATGTCTTATGGAGTATGATACAAATCCTTAAATGAGCAAGAGTAACAATTTTAGGCATTCACTCATAGTTAATTAATGAACAAAGGAATAAAATCACAACTTAAATATTCCTACACATTATGCTTAAAACTAGTTTAGAGCTCAATGAAATGAATGAAGCAATGTGGGACATCCCTCACCTTGATTGAGGGTTCTTCTCGATTTGATTCATCCTATGAGGTGATTTCATGAGTTTTTGGTTTGAAATTGATTGAAGGGAAGTGTCCTTCAAAGATGGCAGTTGTAAATAGCACCTGAATAGGGTATTATAAGGTTCCAGCAAGTAAATGCAAGATCTTAGCGGATCACTACTGAGTTGACTTGGTTGAACTTTTAGACCCGCAACTAGCTGGGTTTTCATTTTAAGAACTCCAACTATTACAGTAATCCACTGATGGGGATTTTATATGCATAGTTAATATTCCAAACTTCCAATCATAGGGATGCCCTAGTCATTCAATCCAAGGGTTGTCACTAAGTTAACTCAGATAGGTAGTTAGAAAAATGACTCATTAACGAACTCGACGTAAAACCACTACAGAGGCGGGTTCGGTTAAGATACCTGAACGAGGGTTGGGTTCTGACAGGCTTGAGTTGCATCCGAGGGCTTCGACTAAGTGTTTGACTAAGTCATTCACACGTGGC
Organism: Magnolia kwangsiensis; assembly: GCA_037074715.1. Classification (NCBI taxonomy): domain Eukaryota; kingdom Viridiplantae; phylum Streptophyta; class Magnoliopsida; order Magnoliales; family Magnoliaceae; genus Magnolia; species Magnolia kwangsiensis. The sequence continues at coordinate 82,566,935 of CM073578.1, forward strand.
TAGTTTCGGGAAAGATGGCTTAACTCGATCCAAAATCAACTCCGCAACTTACCCAGCTGTGAAGGAAACTCGATCACAAATTCTGTCCAGTTGATCGGGACAGGTCCTAGCAAGTTTGTATTAGATTAGTCCAACTTAAAACTTCCTCCTATAATTTTGAGTTTGGCTGAGTTAACCAGCACATGACTCATTACTGACTCGACTTCAAAACTTGGTTTGGACAGGGGCATGTCACCTGAATGAGGATTGGATAGGTGTTTCAGCTTGATCTTGTTATATTTTGTTTTAAAATATTATTAAAATTTAAATTTTTAAATTTTCAGTGTTTTCCCTCTACATTTGAAAAGTTGAGGTACTTTTGAGTTGTGGGTTTTGTCCCACATCGGATTTGACAAAGTAAACTATCTTGTATATAAGATAGTATTTTTGCCTAAGGCTTGAACCCCTTTCAGGAGACATGTGAATTTGGTCCTGTGGGGGGACTATTCCAATAGCTCTAATCTATGTCATTGACCACATGCGCGTGCGCATTACGAGCTGAGCCAAGCTGAACCGAGTCTGTGTCCGTGTGCTTGTGCGCGTGCGCGACGCGACGGGACGGGACGGGACGTGTCCTAGTGACTCAGTCACGCCTCAACTCAATTCAATAAGTTTTTCTTTCTCAAAATTTATTTTTCTTTTTTGGTTCTTGATTTTAATAGTCTATTTAATTCAACCAATTTTCCAACAATCTTGAAATTGAAATTGTTGAATTACATAGACTATGGCTACAGTAACAGTAAATGCTTCTGCTGAGTTAGCCAAAATTGAACCATTCGCTGGACAATCCTTTAAATGGTGGAAACAGAAATTGATGTTCGTTTTGACCACCCTGAAAGCTTCATACATTTTATTTGAATCATTTACTATAGATCCAACAAATCAAAATAAAGTAACAGATGAAAATAATTGTAAAAATTATATTATAAACTCTTTATCCAACGAACTATATGATGTGTATGCTTCTTACGCGTCTGCTAAAGATATATGAACTGCTTTAGAAAAGAAATACATATTGGAAGATGTAGGCGCTAAGAAATATGTAATTGCTAATTTCCTTCACTATGAAATGATAGACGATAAATCTATCACAAATCAAATTCATAATTTTCAAAGTCTAGTTCACGAACTATCGACAAAAGGAATTAAGTTGGATGAAGTGTTTCTGTCAAGAGCGCTAATAAAAAAGTTACCGCCCTCCTGGAAAGAATATAAAAATAGAATGAAACATAAGAAGAACGGTGTTTCTTTAGAAACCACTATCGTACACATACAAATAGAGGAGGCCAATAGAATCAGAGACCAAAAAGAAAATAAAAATGAGATAGATTCAAAAGCGAATCTTGTGGAATCAAGTCGGACAAATAATAAGAAAAAAGGTAACTGTCATAACTGTGGCAAACCTGGACATTATGCAAATGAATGCAAGCTTAAAAGAAGAATGCAAACAATCAATTCAAGAAAAAGAAAAACTGCTACAATTGTGGAAAGCCTGGGTATCATGTCAAAACCTGTAGGCTTAAGAAAAATAAAGATAAGCTGCAGGCTAATCTTATAGAAACAGGAAATGAGTCTGACATAGTAGTAGTTGTGGTATCAGAAGTCTTCCTTATAAACAACTTGGAGCGGGTGCTAGACACTGGTGCAACTAGGCACGTGTGTAAGGATTGTAGCATGTTTTTCTCCTACCAAGTATCAGGAGATGATGAACAGGTATTCATAGAAAATGCTAGAACATCTCTAGTTGTAGGGAAAGGGAAAATACTTTTGAAACTCACTTCTGGAAAGACTCTAATGTTGAATGATGTCCTACATGTGCCTAACATTAGAAGAAACTTGATCTCTGGTTCGCTCCTCAATAAGGCTGGTGTCAAGTTAGTATTTGATTCGGATAAACTTGTAATGACTAAAAATGGAACCTTTGTTGGTAATGAGTCCTGTAGTGATGGTTTATTCATTGTAAATGTATCCAATGATAATAAGAAGACATCTAGTTCTGTTTATATCGTTGAACCTTTTTATCTATGGTATAGTAGATTAGGTCATGTGAATGTCGTATCTTTAAAGAAAATAAAAAGATTAGGTTTATTACCTAATATATCTAATAAAGAGTTTGAAAAATGTGAAACATGTGTAGAATCAAAATTTATTAGAAAACCCTTTAAACAAATAGAAAGATCATCTGTTTTATTAGAGTTAATACACAGTGACTTAGGTGATTTTAGAAATCACATGTCTAGATATGAAAAAAGATATTATATAACTTTTGTAGATGACTACTCTAGGTTCACTAGAGTATATTTATTAAGGAACAAAGATGAAGCTTTAGATACTTTTTCTAAATACAAAATTGAAGTTGAAAATCAATTTAATATAAAAATTAAAAGACTTAGAACAGATAGAGGAGGTGAATATGAATCTTCTCAATTTAGAGAATTATGTGAAAAGAATGGAATAATTCATGAAACTATAGCTCCTTATACACCAGAACAGAATAGAATAGCAGAACGTAAGAATAGAACTCTAAAAGAAATGATGAATGCCATGTTAAATAGTTTAGGCTTACCCTCAAATATGTAGGGAGAAGTAATTCTATCTGCTTGTTATATCCTAAATAGAATTCATTCTAAATCTTCTGAACAAACACCTTATGAACTTTGGAAGAATCATGTTCTTAGTTATAAATATATTAAAGTGTGGGGGTGTCTTGCTAAAGTAGGATTACCTAAAACTAAGAAAAGAAATTTAGGTCCTAAAATGACCGATTGTGTATTTATAGGGTATGCACAAAACAGTGCGGCCTATAAGTTTCTAGTTTTAAAAACTAAGGATAATATTCTAGATCCTAATACAATTATAGAAGTTAGGGATGCAGAGTTCTTTGAGAACGTATTCCCTATGAAATCTAAATCTATAGGAATAGAAGAAGTTAATGAATCATATATTGCGTCTACTAGTAAAAATGCTTACGAGAAAATAATAGAAGAGATATAACTAAGAAAAAGTATTAGGGTTAGAAGAGAAACTAACCTAGGAGATGGTTTTTTCACCTTCTTAGTAGAAGATGATCTTACAACTTATGTAGAAGCTATTAACTCTCCAGATGCAACCTTTTGGAAGGAAGTAATAAATGATAAGTTAGAATCTATTATATCTAATAATACTTGAAAACTTGTAAACCTACCACTTGGTAACAAACCAATAGGTTGTAAATGGGTGTTTAGAAAGAAACTAAAACCAGATGGAACTATTGATAAGTTTAAGGCTAGGTTGGTAGCGAAAGGCTTTAAACAAAAGGAAGGAATAGATTACTTTGATACATATTCTCATGTAACTAAAATTACAACTATTAGAGTCTTAATAGCGATAGCCTCAATATATAAACTAATGGTACACTAGATAAATGTTAAGACGACTTTCCTAAATGGAGACTTAGAAGAAGAGATATATATGGAACAACCTGAGGGTTATAAAATATCAGGTAAAGAAAATAAAGTATGTAGACTAATTAAATCACTATATGGTTTAAAACAGGCTCCTAAATAATGGCATGAAAAATTTGATGGTGTTTTAAAATCAAATGGTTATCATATAAATGATGTAGATAGATGTGTATATAGTAAAATTTTTGAAAATGATTATGTTATTATATGCCTTTATGTTGATGACATGCTTATTTTTGGAACTAATAGTAAATTAGTTAATGCAACTAAGAAATTCTTATCATCTAAGTTTGACATGAAAGACTTAGGAGAGGCTACTGTGATCTTGGGTATTTAAGTAACCGAAAAAAATGGTGTTATTATATTATCACAATCTCATTACATTGAAAAGATATTGAGAAAGTTTAACCATTTTGACTGTTTACCTGTCAGTACTCCTTATGATTATAGTGTGATTCTCATGAAGAATACAGAAAATACTGTGTCTCAATTAAAATATTACAAAATAATTGGTAGTCTCGTGTATCTAACAATCTGCACTAGACCTGACATAGCTTTTGCAGTAGGAAGGCTAAGTAGATATACACATAACCCTGGAAAAGAGCATTGGAATGCCTTGTCTAGGATTTTACGATACCCAAAAGGCAGTATTACCTATGTTTTATATTATAATGGTTATCCTGCTGTATTAGAAGGATATAGTGATGCTAACTGGATCAGTGATTCAGATGAGACAAAATTTACTAGTGGATATGTCTTCACTTTGGGTGGAGCAGTAGTCTTTTGGAAGTCTACCAAGCAGACATGTATCGCTCGGTCAACTATAGAATCTGAGTTTATTACCTTAGAAAAGGCTGGATCAGAAGCCGAGTGGCTTAGAAATCTCTTAGTTGATATACCATTGTGGGCAAAGCCTGTATCGGCAGTGTCTATTCATTATGACTGTCAAGATGCAATAGCAAAAGTAAAAAGTAAAATATATAATGGAAAAAGTAGGCATATTAGACTCACACACAATATAGTGAAACACATGTTGCGTGATGGAGTCATATCTATTAACTTTGTGAGATGAAAAAAGAATCTAGCAGATCTTCTGACCAAAGGACTATCTAAAAAGTTAGTCAATGATACATCGAAGGGAATGAGGCTTAGCCTAATATATGAGCTGTCAGTGTCAGCAACCCAACCTATACAAGTGGAGATCCCGTGAGATAGGTTCAATGAGTAAACAACAATACACGAGGTAGACGATTGCATTGAGTTGTTTGAGCCCCTTCTATAGTGTACAATGCGAGCAACAACGTAGAAGGATGAGTTTTTAGAACTCTTAATGGATCCATAGCCATATATTTAGTGGTGTATACAGTTGCTGCATACACTTGATGAAATTCACCTATATGGGTGTGGAGGTGGAGGCCGCTTCCTATGAGAATCTAGGTGAATTCTCTAGAGCACTCATGAAATCTAGATAATGGTGTATGGCCGAAACGCACCGAACCACAGAATCACTTACAGAGGAAGAGTTGTGTGAGTGACACGTACTTGTGATCTACATTAAAAGGATTCAGGTTCAAGACTATGGTGTCACCTAATTCCTGTAGACCTGTCTTGCTTACTCTAATGTCAGTTCAAGTCTATGGTGACATAGGCACTATTGCACAACTATTACACTTTAATGCAAAAGAGTTTTATTTTAAAACATATGGGGGATTATTATATTTTGTTTTAAAATATTATAAAAATTTCAAATTTCAAATTTTTGGTATTTTCCCTCCACATTTGAAAAGTTGAGGTACTTTTGAGTTGTGGATTTTGTCCCACATCGAATTTGACAAAGTAAACTATCTTGTATATAAGATAGTATTTTTGCCTAGGGCTTGAGCCCCTTTTAGGCGGCATGTGAATTTGGTCCTGTGGGGGGGCTATGTCAATAACTCTAATCTATGCCATTGACTACACACGCGTGCGCGCCGAGCCAAGCCGAGCCGTGCAGTGCTGAGCCGAGCCGAGTAGAGTCCGTGTCTGTGTCCATGTGCGCATGCGTGACGTGACGGGACGGGCTGGCTGGGCGCGGGCGCTGGTGCAAGTGCGGGTGCGGTGTAAGTGTACTCGCGTGGGTGTGTGTGTATGGGTACTCGTAGGACTTTATGTGCGAGAGTATACTCGCACTTGCGCCTTTTCATTTTAAACCAGAGAGATGCTTCCCTTCCGGTTGGTCGCCCCTATTGGGTTTAAACCCAACGGACCTAACCTTTTGTAAAGGGTGCTTATGTACCACCTCGGAGTCTATAAAAGACTTCCGATTCCAGTTTCAAAATATACGAAAATACTCTATCTTATAAAACTTTCTCTGATACGGTTTTAACATTATTACTGAGTTCATCGCTGAGTCAACTCTGCACTTTCGGATTAAACTGCAAGTGGTTCGAGCCTGTGTACAGTAAGTGCACCACTGGGACCAGGTTATAATCATTGTATCTTGGAGGTCGATTGCTCTGGAAACCTATTGCACTTGGGACGCCGTCCAAGGGGAGAAAATTCGATTTCAAGCCGAGTGACTCAGTCATGCCTCGACTCAATTCAATAAGTTTTTCTTTCTCAAAATTTATTTTTCTTTTTTGGTTCTTAATTTTAATAGTCTATTTAATTCAACCAATTTTCCAACAGATCTTGCTGCTTCATAGCTAATCTGAGTGTTGGGACAGTCAGGATTAACTGGTTTGAGGCAGAACAGAGGCTGAAAACTCGTTCCAGATGGCTCTCCCTCTCCCCTCTTCTTTCTCTCTCAGTATCTCCTCATTTCTTCTTTTATTCTTCTTCCTCTCTCTCTATGGAATTTTGTTCTGAGTCGAGCAGACGCGGATAGCTCCATGTTTGGCTTGATTCGAGTCGCTTGGTGTAGTAGAATGACGAAGAAGAGCATTGACGTCAATGGCAGATTTCCTCCCACTGCTCCTTTCTTCATTTCGACAGCAAGGGACAGACAAGATTAGCTCCAAGGAACACGTGGAGGAGAAAAATCGAAGGTCCGATGAAGTTATCCTGGTGGATTAGAGCTTGAAAGCTCTCGACTTGATTTTTAGGAAAATCGGGAAGAACCTATTACACCTGCGTATTTCCTTCATGTTGCTAGCGTTTTAGATTTTCTTGGGATGTTATATCTTGATTTGGATGCCTTGGATTGATTCAAGGTGGTTTTTTGAAATGGATGGGTGGCTGGGATTGTGCCAACACACTATTGCACCCTTTCTCTCACCTTCCACCTATTTCTTTCATAAAACCCTAAACCACGTGCATCGGACGGCTGAGAGCCACCTAAATGGAGGGCTAGGATCAGAGGATTTCTCCCCACGCAAATTTCCAACCTAGCAGTTCCTGATTTTGGAAACATGGTTAGGCACGGTCATATTGTACATGTGTTTGTGTGTGCACCTGAGTGATCCAACGGGTGAAAATGGCCAGGGTTAGGAGACATCAGGTCCTCCAAAATATGGACGATTCAGATCATGTATTAGGGTAGTAAATGTGGGCCCCATCTTAACCAAATGGAAGCAGTCTGTTTTAAAACGGAGCAAGAAACTAAAAGGAAAGAAGGGAATTTCCTTCTTCAAAAATATCAGGTCAAACCCAGTTTGACCCGATTTCAAGGTCAGTGTGTCATGAGTGCACGTGTTGTGTACACACACGATCAATAAAATGGGGTTCATGTGGCTGTATTAGGAAATCCACGCCATTCACTCAATTTGAATACTCCCTCTTAGTCCATTAGATAAAAAAATCGGGTAGACCCAAGGCTTAGGTGGGCCCCACAACTTAATTTAGGTTCTAGTTGTAGAATCCATCAATCTGATGGTCAGATCATCTCTAGATCTGTCCTTTAAGGTTCCCAAGAGTTCTTAGTCGATCCTGGAAGAATTCTAATGGTTGTTACCATTTTGAGATGGTTAGGTTGTCCAATTATGTAATGAATTTCAACATTGAGTGACATGGCTTCATAAACAGTGGATCTAGTGATTTGGATCTCGATTTAAGATGGTCTAAGGTCAGGGACTTCTATAGTCAACATTCAATGATTTCAAGGGTTCATAGGGCTATCTAGTTGTGTCCTAAAAGTTGATTTTATAAGCTGGTGGTTAATTTAGGAAAATCAAGTGTTAGAGTGGTTGATGGAACGTTGTGGATCTTCTTTGTTCAGACTCCTAAATCTAAGATGAATGATTTGATGGTCGAGCTTGTGACTACAAGTTCATAATTTAAACTGGTGATTGGTCTTATGATTGTTTGGTGGGATTTGTACGAATTTGAATAAATCATTAGCAACCACAATATAAGCTAGACAAATGGTGGACAGTGCGACCCAATGCCCACAATAAACACAATGCGATTCAATTACTTAACAGTAAGGCTGAAATCCTAAATTTGATTTCTTTGATGACTTGATCATCCCTCTTGAAGATCAATGGAGGGATGGCTTAATATATGGATAGGGGCTTCTTTCAACGGTCAAATTTAGATTGGGATGAATGTGAATGTGCAAGTAAATTAGGATGGCATGTTTACCAAGTTAAGTTACACGTTAACAACCGAATACTAAAAGTATGGGTTGTTACACCCTTTTAGCTAAAAAGTTTTATAAGATTTTCAAAAGTAAAAAGAGGATTAATGTTCAAAAACCTGTTGAAAAGAAACGATTAAGATCTAAAAACTGGAAATCTTTAAAAGACCGCCAATACTACAACTACCATAAATATGGTCATCTAGCAAACAAATGTCCTAAGAAGGAAAAACCTAAAAAGAAAGGTATGTTGGCTGCATGGGATGAATCTTCCTGCTCTCAAGCCTCTTTTGAGTCTAAAGATTCTGAAACCGAGTAGAGTAATGATGTTAAAGCCATAATGACTCTAGCCAAGTTCACTTGCTCAGATAATGATACAACCAGTGAAGAAAATTTGGGAAGCGATCACGAAAATGAAGAAGATCTTTAGGATGCTTATAATGCCCTATACAGGAAAAGTTGTAAAATAACTGTTAAATTAAAACTTCAGAAAGAAAATTTTTAAAAATTAAAAGAGAATTTTGATAATCTAGTTTTGGAAAAATCACACATTTCAGATTGATTTAAAAAAGCTAAGTGTGATTTAGATTTCAAAACATCCCAAGTAAAAAACTTAAAATCTAAAAATGAAAACCTAAAACTAGAAGTCTCTTCACTTTTAAGTTTGAAGGATACTTGGAGGTATGCCAAAGGTAACCTTAAATTAGAAAAAATTCTATCCAGATCTAGAAAATGTGGTGATCAATCTACATTGGGCTACGAAAAAAATACTCCTCCCAAATATAAGTATACTCCTCTTAAATTTGTTAAAGGAGAGTCTTCTAACTCAAAAGGGAAAAGTCTGAATTAAAATATTTCTAAAACGACTAAAACTTTTCAGTCTTTAACTCCTAAAAACAACCATATTAACTATAAAAATCAGAACCGTAATCCTTTAGCTAAGAAAATTATAGACTTGCTTAAGGAGCTCTTAAAATCTAACTCACTTGGTAGGACATATAATAATAATAAACAGAAAAAGACCAACAATGTTTCTAAATCCAAAGCTGTAATGAAATGGGTCCCTAAGGTTACTTGTTTGGTTGCCCACACCGCATTCAAAGCCATGAGCCATTCAAAGTGGTACTTGGATAGTTGTAACATCCCGAAAATCGGGAGGTCGAGCAAAAACCCAACTCCTGAGTTCCAAAATGTTATTTATGCAACATAGATATGTATGATTGAATGTTGTCTGTGATAACGCATTAAACATGAGTGAGATTAAGCTAGAACAACATATCATACTCCAGAGACGGTTAAATTAACAAGCGGAAGACTGTGATAGTATGTATAACATATATAAACTGTTGTATGCCTCCAGAGTGTGGATATGTTACCAGGTTATATACATACATGTATACTCCAAAAGTAGACAAAACGAATATACATGAGTGCGCTAAAAATATAAAATGACAAGTGTCAAAGTATCTAATCAACCTCCCTGTAATCCCGTCAATCAGAACACGCATAAAGGAGGGATCCTCCTCATCATCATCAAGTCCAGCTCCGCCTCGCAGGCCGCGCCATCATCTGCAATCACAAAAGGGTCTGCTGGGTGTCCTGGAACACCGTCCCGTAACGTGGGAGTGAGTAGCTAACTCAGTGGAATAATTGAGCAAGGATTAACATGTTCTCAAATCAATCATGCGATAATAGTAAAGCAATAAATCAAACATTCCTATTACTGTTGTTAATGCAATTATGACATGACGTGATGTATGCCCTCACCGACGATCTCCCTCATACGGCAACATCTTACGACCGCGGCATGCCACACTCCCTAAAGTGCTCCACATCTTCCAGGCACATGCAATGCTATGGTGATATGATTTTCGAGTTATTATTAGTCCATTCAAACAGCAGGATTGGAAAACTACGGTACTTCCCTTATATCAATCCCAACACAGATCCTGTCTAGGGTCGTCACTCCTAGTAATCTCATACGATGTATATTAAGTAGGTCACTGCAAGGGCTGCCAGGGCTGTTGCACGCACTCGTTGCTCCGCTCCCCCATCACCTTATCAATACAGGCCTACTGTACTCTACTGCTACTGAAGGGTCGTCGCCTCCCGTAGACTCAAAATACGCTCGCGGTCACTACAAAGGACTCGTCGCCTGATCAGTGTAGGCCGACAGTTAGAATATAGTGTCCCATACCACCATAATCTGCTCACGAGACTAGGTGCTCACTGGTCACTACGAGGAGGTTTATGGCCCCAGCGTAGGCCGACAGCTCGACCACGGTGTCCCATACCACCATGCCCGGCTCATGAGTCTTTATGGATCAAGGTACCATGGTTAACAGGGTTTACAATGGTAAGTTCAGTACCCTAGGTTCAAGCAGTTATGACTCATACAAAGTGAACATACATCGGCCAGTCGGGTTACTTGACGGGCTCGACTAGCGCGATCGCATCTCAAGTCGAACGACATGAAGTGCGTAAAACACTTCGCGTGGCCTAGCCACTGCCGTCAACTCCAAACAAGACTCGCGTTCATCGACCCGTCGTTCGTGGCGAAGATAAGCTAACCATGAATTCGCTCGGTTACCGACTGCCTGGACTAGGCATAGTCCCAAACAATCATAGAATCACATCAGCAGTTGTGTAAGGGTAATGGAAATGAAATACAACCATGAGAGCATGTTAACACATGTTATTATATACAACTTAAGCAAATCATCGTACACATGTCTTTCACACATATAATGAAATTAAGCATGTCGCCAACATATAGGAAATCCTCTCCATCAACATATTAATTGAGAATTCAATCTCAAAGTAACTCATAAGGAAATCATCAAGCACATGTTATAACATACAGCTTAAGCGAATCGTCAAGCACATGCATTTCATTCATATCATGAAATCATGCATATGGCTAACATGTAGGAAACCATTCACACCAGCATATTAATTGAGAAATCAATCTCAAACTAATTCATAACACCATTTAATTCAATACATACTAATACAAGCATTTATACAAACACATACACTACACACTTAAGTCTACATATAGTATGCCGACCCGAAGTGCGCATTTAGGCGAATCTCTTCGCCAAACTAATTATGCACGTATTCCTAACATCCTAATGCGACAACATATCATGTCAATTACATCAGCAAAATATAAATGAAATCTATACTTCCTACAAATGATTAAAATGCCCTAAATCTCATATTCTTCGTTAGTTTACGAAACAGGAAACGGACAGTATGTTGTACATGTCAAACGGAGTTGCCGTCAAGAATCTACTATTAAACGACATTGAAAGCTTTGGAAACAGTCAATCAAAACATCTAAAATCCGCACCTTTTCCTCTATAGGTGAAGTGATTCGAACGGAGCATATACGCTTCGTCTACGGCGACTAAGGAACCTGATTTATGAGATTTATCAACTAACAAACTATGGAACTAAAGAAGCATCAAATCAGCAACTTTCTAGGGCGTTTTCTTACCTACAAATGCGGAGAAATCACCGGCAAGTGATTGGAATACGCCGCTTAAGCACGTGCAGCAGCAGTAGGGAAAGCTCTCCCACCTTCTCTCACAAACTCTCACCTTTTCTCTCTCCCAATCTAGGGTTTTTGCAAATTCGGATGGGAGAGAGGAGTGAGGGTTTCAAGCCCTTTTATAAGCCCAAACTTGCCCGAAATAGACTCGGGAACAAGTTTCACTTGAGGGGTAACCAAATCGGGGCTGTTTCGGTCCAAAAGATGCTTTCTGGTGGTCCCCTGGTCGAATGCGATCGGACTTAAGATCATGCGTACCAGATCTAGCGCGCATTAAGTTTTCAGTCCGGCAGGGTTCGCAGATCGCACGTGGCGGACCAGTTTCAGTTCAGCGGTCACCGCACGTAGATCAGGGTTGGAAGTCTCATAATAATAAATAGAAATTTTTCCTGATTCGAGGGTGTAATCTGGATGAATTCTGATGGTCAAAATGCTTAATACTGACGTGTCAAGTCGTGTGCCAGATTTGAATTTGAAATTCTAATTCTGTCCCTATTCGCGGTCTCTTCAGTCCGGGCTCAATGAAATAGTCTGTGATTATCGGTTTGACTTGATTTTCGAAATGATTATCAAGTCCAGCTGGGCGGTTCTAACGGTCTAAGATAGGAAGTAACAGACTTTCGACGCGCGGTCTAAATCCAATATAAGAATTCAAAGTGGTCCAGAGAACAAACCTGCTTAGAGTTTGATCCGAGGTTATAGAGTATTATGGAGTCATACGTTCTACTCGATTTGGGTCTTGTAGAACGTATTTAAAGTGATCAGGGACTGTTTCCCAGCTACTCCAGCGTTGCGCTAGCTAACTTACGCTTAATTTCCATAGGAATTAATCCTAAGTGGTTTCTTTGGCTATGAAATTGGGTTCTGAGCGATTTTCCAAGTGTTTTAGTTGACCCATTGCCTAAGGACGTCAAATCCCAGATTGGCCAAAATCCGGGGTGTTACAATCTACCCCCCTTAAAACACAATGTCGTCCCCGACATTGGCCAAGAGCAAGGAGTACTTTCTCTAAGGAAGGTTCAAATCCTATTTAATAACCTAATCGTATGTATATCCGAACTTAAAGGTTTCGATCTTGGGCCAGTGGGAAAGAGGCCAACCACTCTTCCGCTGCGCCACTCTGATCAAACGGTAGCGTTGACTAACCTAACTAGATTGGACTCAATACGTTCTACCCCCCTTAAAACTTAGTTTTACTTAAGGTTGAAGAATCTTAGCATCGATCCGTATATCAGAACGAGGCGCAACTTAGGAGCTATCCTTGACCTAAAATGGAAACAACCTTTCTCTACATGGTTTTTCTTGCTAATGATGCGTTCTATGGCATTGGTATCTATGGTGATAGAGACGAGCCTAAGCTCTATAGTGGTTGAGTTCAGGGGTAGGTATGAGTTGGTGGCAAGATGTCTAATTCTCTACTAGCTTTAAGTCCTCGCCATTTCCCAAAGACAATGTGATCCTGTTTGGTTGTAGGTGGTTGGGCCATCACAGAAGAAAGGTTGTGTAGTGGGTCTAAGCCGGATACGTTGAACCTTCTGTCTAATCAGGACAGAAAATGCGTTGTATCAGTTCTTAATTCGAGTCGACGCCGATCCTCTGCTTGATTAGAGCATTGGATTTATTGGTAACCACCAGGATTAAGAAGTCGATTCAAACCGCGAATACATCGCTTACATGTAGTTCCTTTATTCTGCATTCCCGAATGCAATAAGTCCTTGGGGAAGGCAATTCTAAGGGGTGTGCTAGTACATTCTAAGTTCAATCTGAGGGAGTTATAAATGTTCCCTGAGAGCATATGGTTCCTTCCTATGGGTAACAACAGAAGTCTATAAGTCATAAGGGGATTTATCGAAGGAAAGAAGTCCCATTCCAACCAAATCTAACCTACTATCCCTTAGCATATATAGGCCTTACACTGCCTAAGACAACTAGTAGCCTAGTCTGTAACTCTGTAGCTATAATCCAAAGCCTAAGATTATACGGTAAATGGCTTTCCATGTCATTTCTACTACAGGGAATTCTTCTATTGCTTAGGGTCAAGATTTGTCTAATTGGAATTAGATTTCTTATGTCGTCAGATCCTTCAAATCTAGGAGTGCTAACACTAGGTCCAAAACGCCAAGGGTCTATGAAACGAAACTACATTCCTAATCCCATGTTGGGATCGGGAGTGGCATGCTTTGTAGGAGGGTGGGTTGGGATAAAAATTAACTTGTAGGCTGAATCTTGGGAGTTACAATACTCCCAATCTAGGGACAATACCTAACAAAAAATGAACGGCATGCACTCCATTCAACAATTTTTAGCTATATTAAGCTCAAACCACAACACAAACACATTTTCTACCTAACAACACAAAACACAGAAATTTTAAAACAGTAATCAAACAAGCGAATAATGTGGAGAAATGGGATAGGTAAGCAGGTTTCCACGAGTCTGAGGGTCAAATAAAAGGGACATGAGAGAGAGGACGATGGAAAGTGAGGAAAAGGCTGAAACAGCCTTAATAATAGCCATGGAAGGAGGAGAAAATGCAGGGAAATGGTTGCCCAAATGGACAGAACGAAATCTAGGCGTTGTAGAGGGATGCTTCAAGCTCCCCTAGGATGTATTTTCAGAAAGAAATGAAAATGAAAAAGGGGAATGGAGCACCTCACGAATTCAGCTTGATTTGGGGGTTTTAGGAGCTCCAACAGACGAAACCTTCAAGAGGGAGGGCTGCCAACTTCAAAGGAACGATGGAGGGTGGTCTTTTTTGGCATGGAATGGATCTAGGGGTGATTTGGAACCAAGGTTTTGGGTTAGGGCAGCAAGAAAATGAAAATGGGGCTAGGGAAGGGGACTTTTATGAAGGAAGTATATCTTTTAGGGAGTTTCAAGATACGGACCGCATACCAGGGGACTACCCTAGCCCTCAAACTCCTCCAGCCCAAAGATCAGACCCATTCGAAGAGTTTGACCGGCGATGCATCGCCGGTGAAGTTGTAAATTGGCCACTGAGGCTATAAGGGATGGGTTCCCCTTGCCCTAGGGATTCCAAAAAGGTATGGTTCACACTTTGGTTCATTGTAGATTGCCCTAGGGAGGCCAAAACATTTGTAACATCCATTCGAGGCTTTTCGGGGCCAATTTTCAATCCCGAATACAAAACCCTATCATGCAGCATAAGATTTTGGGGTATAAGGATCTAGTACATCCATCTAGCCCATTAGTTGCTAAAGATAGTGAAGTTAGAATGGCCTTATGGCCATTTTTCATGAAATTTTACTATTCACTGTAAAATTTTATGAAAGTAGGATTTTATGTTATTTTCACATTAGGATTGATGCCTAATATGAAATGGATAAGAAATAATTAAAGATTGGGGTGGTGAGAGGAAGAATTTTGAAGATTTTCGGTGAAACGGGATTTTTAAGCCCTGACGATTGAATACAGGGGTCGTGGTTATCCCACGGTCCAAGGATTCACATTAACGAGTTTAGAATCATTCAAAGAATAGCTCAACCCACTTACCTACAACCTAGGAGCTATTCGGGTTGCTTTACACGACCCTAGGTGCGATACGGACTCGATCACGCGATCGAAATGAATAGACTTCGCCTATTGGTGAATCTGGGATCCTATGAGTGTTTCTAGACCCTTCTCGCACCCACCTAAGTCAAAGGAAGCGACAACGTACGTTACGTGACCATAACCCAGGCCCGGTTTAATCCAAATCATGCTCTGATACCATCTGTAACATCCCGAAAATCGGGGGGTCGAGCAAAAACCCAACTCCCGAGTTCCAAAATGTTATTTATGCAACATAGATATGTATGATTGAATGTTGTCTGTGATAACGCATTAAACATGAGTGAGATTAAGCTAGAACAGCATATCATACTCTAGAGATGGTTAAATTAACAAGCGGAAGACTGTGATAGTATGTATAACATATATAAACTGTTGTATGCCTCCAGAGTGTGGATATGTTACCAGGTTATATACATACATGTATACTCCAAAAGTAGACAAAACGAATATACATGAGTGCACTAAAAATATAAAATGACAAGTGTCAAAGTATCTAATCAACCTCCCTGTAATCCCGTCAATCAGAACACGCATAAAGGAGGGATCCTCCTCATCATCATCAAGTCCAGCTCCGCCTCGCAGGCCGCGCCATCATCTGCAATCACAAAAGGGTCTGGTGGGTGTCCAGGAACACCGTCCCGTAACGTGGGAGTGAGTAGCTAACTCAGTGGAATAATAGAGCAAGGATTAACATGTTCTCAAATCAATCATGCGATAATAGTAAAGCAATAAATCAAACATTCCTAATACTGTTGTTAATGCAATTATGACATGACGTGATGTATGCCCTCACCGACGATCTACCTCATACGGCAACATCTTACGACCACGGCATGCCACACTCCCTAGAGTGCTCCACATCTTCTAGGCACATGCAATGCTATGGTGATATGATTTTCGAGTTATTATTAGTCCATTCAAACAGCAGTATTGAGAAACTAAGGTACTTCCCTTATATCAATCCCAACACAGATCCTGTCTAGGGTCGTCACTCCTAATAATCTCATACGATGTATATTTCGTAGGTCACTGCAAGGGCTGCCAGGGCTGTTGCATGCACTCGTTGCTCCGCTCCCCCATCACCTTATCAATACAGGCCTACTATACTCTACTGCTACTGAAGGGTCGTCGCCTCCCGTAGACTCAGAATACGCTCGCGGTCACTACAAAGGACTCGTCGCCTGATTAGTGTAGGTCGACAGCTAGAATTTAGTATCCCATACCACCATAATCTGCTCACGAGACTAGGTGCTCACTGGTCACTACGGGGAGGTTTATGGCCCCAGCGTAGGCCGACAGCTCGACCACGGTGTCCCATACCACCATGCCCGGCTCATGAGTCTTTATGGATCAAGGTACCATGGTTAACAGGGTTTACAATGGTAAGTTCAGTACCCTAGGTTCAAGCAGTTATGACTCATACAAGGTGAACATGCATCGGCCAGTCGGGTTACTTGACGGGCTCGACTAGCGCGATCGCATCTCAAGTCGAACGACATGAAGTGCGTAAAACACTTCGCGTGGCCTAACCACTGCCGTCAACTCCAAACACGACTCGCGTTCATCGACGCGTCGTTCGTGGCGAAGATAAGCTAACCACGAATTCGCTCGGTTACCGACTGCCTGGACTAGGCATAGTCCCAAACAATCATAGAATCACATCAGCAGTTGTGTAAGGGTAATGGAAATGAAATACAACCATGAGAGCATGTTAACACATGTTATTACATACAACTTAAGCAAATCATCGTACACATGTCTTTCACACATATAATGAAATTAAGCATGTCGCCAACATATAGGAAATCCTCTCCATCAACATATTAATTGAGAATTCAATCTCAAAGTAACTCATAAGGAAATCATCAAGCACATGTTATAACATACAGTTTAAGCGAATCGTCAAGCACATGCATTTCATTCATATCATGAAATCATGCATATGGCTAACATGTAGGAAACCATTCACACCAGCATATTAATTGAGAAATCAATCTCAAACTAATTCATAACACCATTTAATTCAATACATACTAATACAAGCATTTATACAAACACATACACTACACACTTAAGTCTACATATAGTATGTCGACCCGAAGTGCGCATTTAGGCGAATCTCTTCGCCAAACTAATTATGCACGTATTCCTAACATCCTAATGCGACAACATATCATGTCAATTACATCAGCAAAATATGAATGAAATCTATACTTCCTACAAATGACTAAAATGCCCTAAATCTCATATTCTTCGTTAGTTTACGAAACAGGAAACGGACAGCATGTTGTACATGTCAAACGGCATTGCCGTCAAGAATCTACTATTAAACGACATTGAAAGCTTTGGAAACAGTCAATCAAAGCGTCTAAAATCCGCACCTTTTTCCCTATAGGTGAAGTGATTCGAACGGAGCGTATACGCTTTGTCTACGGCGACTAAGGAACCTGATTTACGAGATTTATCAACTAACAAACTATGGAACTAAAGAAGCATCAAATCAGTAACTTTATAGGGCATTTTCTTACCTGCAAATGCGGAGAAATCACCGGCAAAGTGATTGGAATACGCCGCTTAAGCACGTGCAGCAGCAGTAGGGAAAGCTCTCCCACCTTCTCTCACAAACTCTCACCTTTTCTCTCTCCCAATCTAGGGTTTTTGCAAATTCGGATGGGAGAGAGGAGTGAGGGTTTCAAGCCCTTTTATAAGCCCAAACTTGCCCGAAATAGACTCGGGAACAAGTTTCACTTGAGGGGTAACCAAATCGGGGCTGTTTCGGTCCAAAAGATGCTTTCTGGTGGTCCCCTGGTCGAATGCGATCAGACTTAAGCTCATGCGTACCAGATCTAGCGCGCATTAAGTTTTTAGTCCGGCAAGGTTCGCAGATCGCACGTGGCGGACCAGTTTCAGTTCAGCGGTCACCGCACGTAGATCAGGGTTAGAAGTCTCATAATAATAAATAGAAATTTTTCCTGATCCGAGGGTGTAATCTGGATGAATTCTGACGGTCAAAACTCTTAATACTGACGTGTCAAGTCGTGTGCCAGATTTGAATTTAAAATTCCAATTCTGTCCCTATTCGCGGTCTCTTCAGTCCGGGCTCAATGAAATAGTCTGTGATTATCGGTTTGACTTGATTTTCAAAATGATTGTCAAGTCTAGCTGGGTGGTTCTAACGGTCTAAGATAGGAAGTAACGGACTTTCGACGCGCGGTCTAAATCCAATACAAGAATTCAAAGTGGTCCAGAGAACAAACCCGCTTAGAGTTTGATCCGAGGTTATAGAGTATTATGGAGTCATACGTTCTACTCGATTTGGGTCTTGTAGAACGTATTTAAAGTGATCAGGGACTGTTTCCCAGCTACTCCAGCGTTGCGCTAGCTAACTTACTCTAAATTTCCATAGGAATTAATCCTAAGTGGTTTCTTTGGCTATGAAATTGGGTTCTGAGCGATTTTCCAGGTGTTTTAGTTGACCCATTTCCTAAGGACGTCAAATCCCAGATTGACCAAAATCCGGGGTGTTACAATAGTGGTTGCTCCAGACATATGACAGGTGACAAAAGTCTCCTTGCCAGTCTTAAAGACATGACTGATGGTTCAGTCACATTCGGTGATGGTAACAACTACAAAATTGTTGGCCAGGGTATGGTTCAACTCCCTAACCTCCCTTTATTTGAAAATGTTTTATATGCAGAAGGTTAAAAACATAATTTACTAAGCATTTCTCAAATTTGCGATAATAATCACAGTGTAAAATTTTTAAACTAAAAATATGAAATCTTAAATATGAATAGTTCTGTAATATTAACTGATCATAGAACTTCTAAGAATTACTATATAGTTAGTTACTCAACCTCATCTAAGCTATCGTGTTACATGGTCCATACTATAATACCCAATCCATCCTATAAGTATGACCGACTGGTTAGTAGGTGAGACTCACCTTCCGAAATAAAACTCGATAATGTCTGCATGTACAATTCAAATACTCGAAAGAACCCCTTATAGTACACCCCTCATAATGTGACCATAAATAATTGAAAATGATACCATGATTACCACCATGACCATTCCATACCATTTTCTATGCGTATGTGAATGATGATCGATGCCTTTGGCCAGACCTAGATTGGATGCGTATAGTACACCCTCGACTGATCGGAACCCTAAGACTTCGAAACCTATTCCATGTCGACCACCACATCACCGCGATCACGGAAGTAGCACCCGTTCATCTATGCGACGCTCCGTTAGTGAGATATGCCACGAAGAATCGTCGGTATAGCATGTGGGCATGGCGCCATATAACATGTGCCCAACACATGCTCCTACACATGCACCATACCACACATGGGTGAGAGAATCTCTACCCATGAATGTGATGTCACATACCCATACCCCTCCCTCTCTCTTGTACACTCCAAAGTCAACTCTTCTCCTTATCATATCTCATGTATGACATCATCATACCATGCCATCCTATACCCCTTTAATCCACCATTAATTCTTAATCATGCACAAATTTCGATAATCTTAGCCTAAGCTAAGATTAATCACATTAGCCTAACCTAACCATGTTTTATCCATTTCTCTACATAAACCCCTCCACCCCATAGCATTTTCACCATTATTTTTCTACAACAGGAGAGAGAGAGAGAGAGGAGTGATCTTAGTGGGCCATCCATCCCATCCTTTCCCTCCATCTCAACCATCCGTTCTATCAATTTCATCCCTTTCATCTATCTCAACCTTCCATCTAATCCATCAAGGCGAGTACACCCTCCTCACTCATTATTATTTTGGTTTCCTTGTGTTTATGCATGGTGAAGATGGTGTTGATGATGAAGACAATATGATTGTTGGAAAAAATAATTATAATGATGATAATGATATGATTATGGTGTAAGAACATAAATAATATCATAATTTTGAAGTTGTGTGGGACCATTGATCATAGCCCTACCATGATGTTAGACATCCAATCTATTCACAAGGTCACAAAGACCTGGATGGAATATTACACAAATTTCAGTTTGATTAGAATGTGGTGGGCTCCACTATGGGCCCATTATGATGTTATATGCCATTTAAACCATCCAAACAGTCGCACATTGGGTTGGCCAAGCCCACACACACCCATGCACAAATGCACACAACATTTTTAAAAAAATAACAAAGAAAAGAAGAAGAAGAAGAAGAAGATGTATGCAGAGACGTTGATGCTGTTTCTTGGAAAGGAAGGGGAGGGATTGTGGGCCCACAACGTTCTCCCCATGATGTATGCATCTAATCCACATCGTCCATTAAATTTTCCATATCATTTTAGGCCTTGAGCTGAAAAATGAAGCCAATCCAAATCTCTAGTAGGCCACACTATTGAAAACAGTGGTAATAATTGAATTTCACTATTGAAACTGTTAGGGTCCACTGTGATGTTTCTATTTGTCCAAACATATCGAATATTGGACTCTTTAGGCTCCCCATGACTTGAAGAATTCAATAGATAGAGTGGATCATCATGATATGGGCCCCACCTGTAAAATCCATCAAATACAAAAAAAAAAAGCAAAAAAAACCAACATATATGTTGGACACTGGTTGATATCAACGTCCAGAGGACGCTGTAGCAAGCAACGTCCTGCTACTTTGTAGAGGGCAGGGTATGTGGGACCCACCATAGGCCCCGCCATGATGCATGTTGAACATCAACACCGTTCATTTGATGGGTCCCCTTTAAATATTGGGATATCCTGAAAATCAATCGTACATGGAACTCAGGTGGTCCACACTATCTAAAATCATGTGAAGACGTGCTATGACATATGTAGGCACTTGTTGGGGCCCACCTGAAATTTGGATGCATCTAAAAGTTGGTCTGTCCCCTCAACTAAGTGTGACACACATATTGGATGGATTGGATTCGTGAACCACACCTTGGTGGGCCCAACAAACGATTAAGAATATTTTAATGAAGGGTGACCCCCTCATCTTTGTGCGTGGTGTGGCCGACACAAGTCACTGGTCACTGATGGACTTGGTTTTTTTTAACCTAAGCCCACCATGTCATGGTACATCTAACTGATGGGTCAAATGTTTGACACACATCATGCTGGGCCCACACATCTCGACCTCATGGGAAGTCCCCATGTGTTGGATCATATAGAACCTTTTCCTATATATATATAATTGTCAGCTGGTTAGTATGCTCCACTATTAGTCCACACTTCACTGTTAGCCACCGCCACTAAGGATCCATACCAAGACCTAAGTGTCGAAATGAGGTATCTTAGTCTACCACCTGAGCTATAGATCAGGGTGTATATACATAATACATATGTGGTGGAGCTAAATTTTGGGCCTCTCAATAACTATATGTTCTCCTCAACAAAGCCCAAACCAAAACTCATTAAGTCCACCATGAATACATCGGTGTGTATTGGACTTAAGGCCACCCGATATGACAAGAATTTGTGACCCAATTTCATAAATATCTTAAATAGTCATAATAGACTTCTAATCACCCAATATAATGCAATGATTAAACCGTGGAGTAGGCAATTAGATTGTTAGTAGGATATTTATACATTAGAAGGGATGTTAAATTATAGAAAGAAGTAATAACTAAAATTATGATCAAGAGCCCTGGTTTAGAAATTACAAGGAATACAATTTGATTAATCATGATTAAGAAAGAAGAGAAAAGTATTTTGTAGACGAAACTATCAAGCTACGAGGCCACAAGTTGACAGCTTCATGTAGGAATTGGTTACCCAGGTTCGCGGTTCTTTAGTAATCTTGCACCTTGCATATCGACATACATTGAGTTCTAATCATCATTGAATCACTTGTCATTAGCATCACTATACATTTCATGACATGATATATGATGAGGAATAGTAACCAAATTCTTTACAACATCACGGATTGACTGTATTACAATAAGGATGATGATATTAAATCATGGATACCAGAAATATGAAAATAGTAGTGGATGATGTGCCCCTTGGGTTTAGAGACCCTAAACCCCAATGGTACTTTGGGATGCCTCACCATTAGGCCAGGTGGATACATGGGCCATGGATTCGACTCCCATGATGAGGCCAGGTTGAGAAGGGGTATGTTTGACCCGCCTTAGGGCTGAGGTGACAAATGGGGACCGGATTGACCCACTGGCAAGGAGAAGCGCGAAAGTGGTCCGCTATTAGTGTACACAATGTTAGTTGTAACCCCATTGGTGGGTAGTGAGGTGGATTGCTGGTGTCTAGTGCATGGGCATCGATCCCTGTGGATCCTAAGTCTCAATAGTATATTGGTCATAGTCGATACGATGATGAAGTAATGCGGTCAAGTCCATGATGAGAGGACTATTGGTAGGTGTTTCTATAGTTAGCATACAGTTATTTTATACACTTCACACATGATCACACTCCATCGTTCATTAAGAAATCATTTTGCAAAGTTTATTACTTTTGGTAGTTCTTTCATTATATCTTTTATGTTAACTTATCTTGTGTACTTATCATGAGGATTTTGTACTTATTAATTATATCTTTTATGTTAACCTATCTTGCGTACTTACCATGAAGACTTTGAACTTGTTAAGTTATAAGACTCACTTGTCTTTTAACCACTCAGGTAAAGGATCTAAAGAAGAAAAACAAGTAGTGACCATGATTTAGGTGCCACTTCAAGGGAACTGATTTGATTTTTGAAAATTTGAATTCTACATGATGTATATATGTATCGTGCAGAGAAATGTTATACGTTTTTAATTTTGTAGTACCCAGTTTACTTGTATGTAGATGTTACTTATCTTATCTCTGATGTTTCTTTTGTGAAGAATGAATGATGAGATTTATCTTTTACATTACCTTTCCAGACGTCGAGATTGGGACTTAGTGTGTGAGCATTGGGTACCAATCCCAGAGTTCGGCTTGTTGCGTGCTAGATCCGGTAGATATAGCAGTATTATAAGACTATTGGGTCTGGGTTGTGATAAAGTTGGTATCAGAGCATGAGATAAGGGATTACCTGTGGACAAGTAACCATTTAAGAGAAAGATAGAGCTCTAAAACTTGAAAACCGACTTAACAACTTAGAAAACACTAAGTTTTCCTTAAAGGAACTTAGAAAAAGTTATATAAGAGGTTAGGAAGATACACTTTTTGTTATTTGAGCTTAAGAGACTATTTTAAGATGTAACTAGCTGAGGTGTCCATTTTCTATTGTAGATCATGGTGCCTAAGAAGGCCACTAAAATGAAAATAACGGTAGAGCATGAGCCTTCCAAGGATCAACAGGCCAAGGCACCAGATACTCCTCAGGATGCCGCTTCGATTCAGGAAATCCTTCGTTCCATGGCATCTCTAATGGAACGTCAAGAGAGGAGGTCTGCAGAGACATCTTCTGTATCAGAGTAGTCAGCTTTGATTTGGGAATTCCAGGCTTTGCGACCCCCTCGATTTAAAGGGCAGCCAGATCCGCTTGAGGCCGACCAATGGAGGACCCAGGTTATCAAGATTTCAGATGTGATGGGGTGTCCTGACTCCCAGAGAGTGTTGCTTGCTACCTTCAAACTAGAGGGAGAAGTAGAGTTATGGTGGCAATTAGTTAAGAAGGAAGCTGGGTCAAGTATAGTATGGAGTTGGAGCATGTTTAACAAAAAGTTCGACCAAAAGTATTTTCCTGATACTATTCAAGAAAAGATGATGTCAGAATTTATATCTCTTGAGTAAGGAGCTTTATCTATGGCCCAATATGAGGCCAAATTCGCTGAGCTATCCCATTTCGCATCAAATATGATTTCAACCCCCAGTATGAAAGCTCATAAATTTGAGAAGGGACTTTGTCTTGGCTTGAGGAGTAGGGTACTACCTTTGTAACTCCCTACGTTTGAAGAGGTGACGGACCAAGCTAAGATCATAGGAGCAAAATTTGAAGAGATGAACAGGACTCGGAAGTAGCCACTTCGGAGATAGGATAATAAGAACAAGAGGAGGGGAGGCCCAACTTAGCAGTTTTGTCCACCGAAAAGGCTTGCTAGGCAAGGAAAGGCCGTTCGAGAACCCAGCGAAAATTGCAGTGATTAGCATTTCAAGGGACATGTTTTAGGTGTGGTGGAGTAGGCCATCAGGTTAGGTCTTACCCCAATCTTCCAGATGTTTTTATAGAGCGAAAGGATAGGTCTTCTTACATACAACAACCTCATGGCCACCCTTAGCAAAGACCTTTTCAGCAACACCAAACTCAATAATACGATCCTCAACAACAGATTTAGCAGTATCGGCCTCAAAAATGCCAGCAGCAACATCCACCCCAAGGTCGAGACCACTCTCGGTAGTACCAGAACTGCCTTAGAAACAACAGGCAAGATTTACAGTGACTGCCCAACCTCGTGTATATGCTATTCAGTAGACTGATCCTCAATCATCAACAACGATATTCGAGGGTACGACTACTCTCTTCTCATCATTTGCACACACTTTATTTGACTCAAGCACATCCCATTCATTCATATCATCATCACTCGTAAATACGTTGGGGTTAGAGCCAGAAAAGGTAGTAGAAGAGTTATCAGTAACCACACCATTAGGTGAGCATTCTAACTTAAGCCTCATCTGCAAGGATTGCCCAGTGATGATTGGAGATCACATATTAACCGCCGATTTATTTGTTATGAAGATGTCAAAGCTAGATGTTATTTTGGGTATGGATTGGATGGCCGCATTTCATGCATTATTAGATTGTTTCGAAAGGACAATCACCTTCTCTATAATCTATCAGGCATAGTTTTGGTTCGGGATTCTGCTAGCAGAGCAGACAAGGACATCCTTGGCCTGCCTAGTAGAGGATGAAAGGACCCTAAGGATAAAAGAGATTCCCATCGTACGCGAATATCTCGATGTCTTTCAAGACATCCTGGGCCTACCTCCTCAAAGGGCAATGGAGTTTTGTATTGACCTGATGCCAGGTACTACACCCATCTCAAAGGCGCCATATTGCATGACACCCATGAAGTTGGAAGAATTGAAAAATCAATTGGAGGAACTTCGGGTTTTGGGCTCTATTCTCCCAAGTAATTCTCATTGGGGAGCACCGATCGTCCTATTTGTCAAGAAGATGGATGGGTCATTGAGACTTTGTGTGGATTACAGGGAGCTAAATAAAGTGACCATCAAGAATAAGTATCCATTACCAAGGATTGACGATCTGTTCGATTAGCTTAGGGTGGCACAGTTCTTTTCGAAGATCGACCTACGTTCTAGATACCATCAAGTTCGAGTTCAAGAGGAGGACATCCCTAAGATGGCTTTTCACACTAGATATGGCCACTTCGAATTCCTAGTCATGTCCTTCAGACTGACGAATGCTCCGACCGTATTTTTATAATTGATGAATGAGGTATTTCGCCCTTATCTCGACCAGTTTGTGGTACTATTCATAGACGATATTCTGATATATTCACATACCCGGGAGGAGCATGAGCATCATCTATGCACTGCTCTACAGATGCTTCGTAATCATCAGTTGTATGACAAATTGGAGAAGTGTGAATTTTGGCAGGAAGAAGTGAAGTTTCTTGGCCACGGCATTACCAGAGAAGGAGTGGCCATAGATCCGGCTAAAGTCGAGGCTGTGCTTAAGTGGCAACAACCCACTAATGTCACAGAAATTTGAAGCTTTCTGGGTCTAGTGGGATACTACAGTCGGTTTATTTAAGGGTTTTCTTGTATAGCGGCACCTCTGACACGTCTAACCCATAAAGGAGCACCTTTTGATTGGAGTGAAGCCTACGAGAAGGCATTTGTGGAGTAGTTGAAAGATAAGTTGACATTGACACCAGTTCTCACCTTGCCATCTGAAAATGAAGGGTTCGTAGTATACACAGATGCCTCACGGGTTAGATTGGGTTGTGTGCTGATGCAGCATGACAAAGTTATAGCATACACTTCTCAACAGTTGAAGGGCTATGAGAAGAATTACCCCATGCATGACTTAGAGTTGGCTGCGGTAGTGTTTGCAGTAAAGATATGGTGACACTATCTTTACGGGGTCAGATTTCAGCTGTTCACGGACCACGAGAGCCTTAAATATTTATTCTCTCAGAAGGAGCTTAATCTGCGGTAGAGAAGGTGGTTAGAATTGTTAAAGGATTATAATTTGTCTCTTCAATACCACCCAAGTGAGGCCAATGTTGTAGTTGATGCCCTCAGTCGCCAGCCATGATGAATTATTTCTCACCTTATGGTTCGACAGTGGCAAATGTTGGAAGAAATAAGGGACTTTAATTTTGAGTGGAGCTTACAATCAGCTACTATACATTTCGCAAGCTTATCCATTTAACCATCACTTATATCCTGAGTCATTGAGGTGTAATAGGCTAACCCCGCAATCATCAATTGCCGTAAGGAAATTACTGATGATAGTTCGTCCGAGTGGCAGGTCAGTGTAGATGGTGGACTTCACTATAAAGGGCGATTGTATGTGCCGGAAGATGTGAAGCTGAGGCAAGAAATATTGACCGACGCACGCCAGTCCAAATTCACGATCCACCTAGGCAGTACAAAGATGTACCAGGATGTTAAGAGATAATATTGGTGACCAAGGATGAAGGGTCACATTGCTGAATTTGTCGCTCAATGTGATACATGTAAAAGGGTCAAAGCAGAGCATCAACAACCCTCTGGTACCTTACAACAAATGGAGATTCCTCAATGGAAGTGGGAGCACTTTACCATGGATTTCATTATAGGATTACCGCGGACTCCTCAAGGTCATGATGCCATCTGGGTCATCATTGATCGACTGATGAAGTTTGCGCATTTCCTACCTATATGTGCTACCTACTCCATGGATCAACTTGCTCAATTATTTGTTAATGAGATCGTCAAGCTGCATGGAGTGTCGGTATTAATAGTATCCGACTGTGGCCCAAGGTTCATGTTGCAATTCTGGAAAAGCTTTCAACGAGCCTTGGGTGTGACTTTGAAGTACAACACCACCTACCACCCCCAGTTAGATGGGCAGACTGAGAGAGTCAATCAGATTCTGGAGGATATGCTTAGAGCGTGTGTGCTAGATTTCCAGGGTAGCTAGGATACTCATTTACCGTTGGCCAAATTTACATATAATAATAGTTATCAAGCAACCATTGGCATGGCTCCATATGAGGCCTTATATGGCCAACCTTGTAGGTCACCAAGTTGTTGGACAAAAGTTGCAGAGCGAAGTTTGCTCGAGCCTGAAATCGTTCAGCAAACCTCAGAAAAGATAGAGCTTATCAGAAAGAGTATGCACACTACTCAAAGCCAATAGAAGAGTTATGCTGATCATCAGCATAGGGAATTAGAATTTACTGTCAGATATTTTGTCTACCTCAAGGTCTCGCCCATGAAGGGAAAATTTCGATTTGGCAAGCAAGGGAAGCTCGCCCCGAGTTTTATAGGTTCCTTCGAGATAGTAGAGCAGATTGGCTAAGTGGCATATTGACTAGCCTTACCTCCCCAATTGTCAGGTGTTTACAATGTATTTCATGTATCCATGTTGAGGAGGTGTGAGCCAGAGACAGAGAACATTATCGACTAGCAACTGATCAAAATCCATGAGGATGTGTCATAAATAGAACATCTGATTCATATCTTGGATCAACAGGAGCAGGTCATTCGGTCAAAGAAGATTCCATTGGTGAAAGTTCAATGGGGACACCATAACGAAGCAGAAACCTCGTGGGAACGCGAAGTGGACATTCAAAGGAAATATCTCCACTTGTTTTAATGAACTTTATAAACACTGTAAAAACATCACCAATGTATGATATCCTTTTTACAATAAAAAGGGTTTTCTGTCATTTCACTTTTCGATCATGAAGCTCGCATTTTACCTAATATAGTAGAAATTTTGAGGATAAATTTTTTATAAGGAGAGGAGAATTATAAAACTCGATCCATCCTATAAGTATGACCGACTGATTAGTAGGTGAGACTCACCTTCCGAAATAAAACTCAATAATGCCTGCATGTACAATTCAAATACTCAAAAGAACCCCTTATAGTGCACCCCTTATAATGCAACCATAAATAATAGAAAACGATACCATGATGACCACCTTGACCATTCCATACCATATTCTATGCCTATGTGCAAACTGATCGACGCTTTTGGCCAGACCTCAATCGGCCGCGTATAGTACATCTCCAACTGACCGGAACCCCAAGACTTCGAAACCTATTCCATGCTGACCGTCAAATCGTCGCGATCGTTGAGGTACCACCCGTGCATCTGTGCGATGCTCCGTTGTGAGATATGCTACGAAGAATCGTCGATGTAACATGTGCGCATGGTGCCATATAACATGTGCACAACACATCCATCTTAATCGCCCATCTAATACATCAAGGTGAGTACACCATCCTCACTTATTCTTATTTTGCTTCCCTTGTGTTTATGTATGTTGAAGATGGTGTTGATGATGAAGACAATATGATTGTTGGAGTAAATAATTATAACGATGACAATGATATGATTAATGGTGTGGATTGCTTAAGAGCATAAATAGTATCATAATTTTAAAGTTGTGTGGGACCATTGATCATGACTCTACCATGATGTTAGACATCCAATCTGTTCATAAGGTCACAAAGACCTGGATGGAATATTACACAAATTTTAGCTTGATTAGAATGTGGTGGCACCACCGTGGGCCCATTGTAATGTTATATGCCATTAAAACCATCCAAACAGTGGCACATTGGGCTATCCGAGCCCACACTCACCCATGCACACATGTGCACACTATATTTCAAAAAAAAAAAAAAAAAAAAACAAAGAAAAGAAGAAGAAGAAGAAGAAGAAGAAGATGCATACAGAGACGCTGACGTTGCTGCTTGGAAATGAAGGGGAGCGGCTGTGGACCCACGATGTTCTCCCTAAGATGTGTGTATCTAATCCACATCGTCCATTATATTTTCCACATCATTTTGGGCATTGAGATAAAAAATGAAGCCAATCCAGATATTTAGTAGGCCACACCATTAAAAATAGTGGTAATAATGGAATTTCACTATCAAAACTGCTAGGATTCACTGTGATGTTTCTATTTGTCCAAACATATCAAATAGTGGACTCTTTAGCCTCCCCACGACTTGAAGAATTCAATAGATAGAGTGGATCATCATGATATGGGTCCCACCTATCAAAAACCATCAAATACAAAAAAAAAACAAAAAAAAAACCAACATATATGTTGGACGCTGGTTGTTGTCAGCGTCTAGAGGACACTGCAACAAGCAGTGTCCTGATGCTTTGTAGAGGGCAGGGTATGTGGGACCCACCATAGGCCTCACCATGATGCATGTTGAACATCAACACCGTTCATTTGATGGGTCCCTTTTAATTATTGGGATATCCCAAAAATCAGCCGTAGGCGGAACTCAGGTGGCCCACACCATCTAAAATCATGTGAAGACATGTTATGACATATATAGGCACTTGCTGGGGCCCATCTGAAATTTAAATGCATCTGAAACTTGGTCTGACCCGTCAACTAAGTGGGACACACATATTGGATGGAATGGAATCGTGAACCACACCATGGTGGACCCAACAAACGATTAAGAATATTTTAATGAAGGGTGACCCCTCATCTTTGCGTGTGGTGTGGTTGACACAAGTCACTGGTCACTGATGGACTAGGGCTTTTTTAAACCTAGGCCCACCATGGCACGATGCATCTAACTGATGGGGCAGATGTTTGACATGGATCATGCTGGGCCCACACAGCTCGACCTCATGGGAAGTCTCCATGTGTCGGACCACATAGAACCTTTCCCTATATATATATAATTGTTAGCTGGTTAGTACACTCCACTATTACTCCACACTTCACTGTTGGCCACCTCCACTAGGTATCCATACCAAGACCTAAGTGTTGAAATGAGGTATCTAAGTCTACCACTTGAGCTATGGATCAGGGTGTATATACATAATACATACGTGGTGGAGCTAAATTTTGGTCCTCTCAATAACTATATGTTCTCCTCATAAAAGCCCAATCCAAAACTCATTAAGTCCACCATGAATACATTTGTGTGTATTAGACTTAAGGCCACCCGATATGACAGGAATTTGTGACCCAATTTCATTAATATCTTAAATAGTCATAATAAGCTTCTAATCACCCAATATAATGCAATGATCAAACCGTGGAGTAGGAATTAGATTGTTAGTAGGATATTCATGCATTAAAAGGGATGTTAATTTATAGAAAGAAGTAATAACTAAAATTAAAATCAAGTACCCTAGTTTAGAAATTACAAGGAATACAATTTGATTAGTCATGATTAAGAAAGAAGAGAAAAGTATTTTGTGGACGAAAGTATCAAGCTATAGGGCCACAAGTTGACAACATCACGTAGGAATTGGTTACCCAGGTACGCAGTTGTTTAATAATCTTGCACCTTACATATCAACATACATTGAGTTCTAGTCATCATTGAATCACTTGTCATTAACATCACTATACATTCCATGACATGATATATGATGAGGAATAATAATCAAATTCTTTACAACATCACGGATCAACCATTTATAATAAGGATGATGATATTAAATCATGGACACTGAAAATATGAAAATATTAGGGGATAATGTGCCCCTTGGGTTGAGAGACCCTAAACCCCAATGGTACCTTGGGATGCCTCATCGTTGGGCCGGGTGGATACATGGGCCATGGATTTGAATCCCACTGACGAGGCCAGATTGAGAAGGGGTATGTTTGATCCGCCTTAGGGCTGAGGTGGCAAACGGGGACCAGTTTGACCCACTGGCGAGGAGAAGTATGAACGAGGTCCGCTACTAATGTACACAATGTTGGTTGTAACCCCATTGGTGGGTAGTGAGGTCGATTGTTGGTGTCTTGTGCATGGGCATCGACCCCTGTGGATCCTAAGTCTCAACAGTATATTGATCATTGTCGATACGATGATGAAGTAGTGCGATCAAGTCCATGGTGAGAGGACTATTGGCAAGTGTTTCTACAGTTAGCATACAGTTATTTTATGCATTTAACAGACGATCAGACTCCATCCTTCATTAATACATCGCTTTGCATAGTTTATTACTTTTGGCAGTTCTTTCATTATATCTTTTATGTTAAATTATCTTTCGTACTTATCGTGAGGATTTTTCACTTGTTAATTATATCTTTTATGTTAACCTATCTTTTGAGAGTGGAAAGAATTTTGATACTTCAATGAGTACCACTCTGAAATTCTCTAAGGATTCAACAGGTAAGAGAGTGGACCCTAAAATGTATCGCTGTACGATAGGAAGTTTACTTTATTTAACTCCGAGTCGACCAAATATTGCTTTTAGCATTAGAATTTGTACCAGATATCAATCGGACCCTAAAGAGTCCCACTTGATTACTGTTAAGTGGATTTTACGATATGTCGCTAGTTCAGCTAATCATGGTCACTGGTATCCACCTGATACCAGTGTGCAATTATATGGTTACACAGATGTTGATTGGGCTGGTAACAATGATGATCGTAAATCGACCAGTGGTGGTTGTTTTTATGTCAGAAACTGTCTAGTTTCCTAGCTAAGTAAGAAATAAAGTTTCGTATCACTCTCTACTACTGAGGCTGAATATATTATTGCAGGTAATACACGCACTCAGCTTGTATGGATGAAGAGAGTGCTAAGCGCTTACAGAATTACGAAAGAATCTATGATGTTATATTGTGTTAACACAAGCGCAATTAATATTTCCAAAAATCCTATTCAGCATTCACGAACCAAGCACATTGACATTAGGTATCATTATATTCATGAATTGGTAGAAGAAAAGATAATTTAATTAGAATATATTTAGACCAAGAATCAAATAGCTGATGTATTCACAAAATCGCTCAACAAAAATTGATTTTCAAAATTAAAATTTGATCTTGGTATGTACAATATGAATTGATGATTTATGCACATTTGTATCATAATGTTTGTATATATTATTCTTCATTTTCTATTTAAATATATACAAAATTGTATATTTGTTTTGTTACATGACCATCCGAGGACATACTCGACCAGTCATGGCACGACCGGTCGAGTATGTACACGACCAATTGTGAAACGTGTGAATTGTGTTTTTATTTGAGAAAAAGTAATTTTTCTTCATTTCCTTCTTCTCTATCAAGTACAACCACGACTGGTTGAACCTAACTTCTATTACTCTCTGGTTTGTTCTTCATGTTTTTATTTCCTTGTGAATGTAAGTTCATTGATCATCCTTAATCTTGATTTTGCTTCTTGTTTCAAGATTTATGGTGATTTGATAGTGTTTCTTCCTTCAAAATCTGATTTTCTTGGATTCTTTTCATTCCTTTTTGCAAACCTTTATTTCTTTGATATTTTGTTGCAATGGAAAGAAGAAATAATAAGAGAACCACTTGCAGTGCCTCTTCTTCCCGTTCCGCACCCACAACCGTGTGTCATCTTCAGCCTCCAGAAGAGGATCCTGAGAGTGTGTGGGATTTCCATCTTAGAAAGGTTATTGTTGAGCATGTTGTCATTGCTGATCATATTGAGCTCTTCGACATTATCCCTCTCCTTTAAGTTGTAGGCTGGGAAAATATACTATCTTGAGGCAGTCCTACATATCGATCCATTGCGCAGGGCATGTATGCTTGTATTACTAAGTTCTCTCAAGATGATTTGACATTTACTGTGTCAACTTGAGAAGGTCCAATTAAGGTAGACTGTCATTTGGTTTCAGCAAATATGAATATACATGTTGTTGATGACGGTGTACCCATACTAACTTTGTAAGCTAGACCCTCTGAAAATGTTAAACAATTAATTATGAGAGTTCTCTGTAACATGAATATAGAATGGAACGGTGGTACTACTTATCTTCTGACTGCCTTAGTTGATCATGCTTTGATAGCTATACCTGTTAGGGAAGGTTCTATTAAGCTTTGTCCATTTAACAACTCTAATATCAACAAGATGAACTTGAACTTGGCACCTGGTCAAGTTGATAGGAATGCTGGAGGAGATGTAGAAGCTGAAGATGTTGATTCTTTACCTCAAGAAGACATTAATATGGATGATTTAATTGATGAACATGAATAAGATTCTGAGGATGACTTTAATTATCAGCCTTCTAGTTTCGATGAGAGGTTGCATACTTTTGAGGAACATGTGGCTCAGATTCGAGTAACCCAGGATTCTCAATTTGCTTATATGTGCAAATACATGAGGCGCATTAATAAGGGTTTACATCAAATTGATCAATCTATTCCTGCTTCTTCTTCAGGATCTGATTAGTTATCTTTTTATTTGATGGTATCTGTAATAAATTTATTCTAACTCTTTTCCCTATGACTACTTGGATTATATTATTTAAACTCTTGTCTATGGTAACATTTCAGATACTTTGTTTTATTCTATTTGGATGAGTAGTTATTGATTCTACTTACTCTCGTATTATATTCATTTACATTATTCACCTCCTTTGTCATGTTGTGACAAAACGGGGGAGAACATTGTTGATGATATGATAATGATGAATGTGGCTAATATATATATATATATATATATATATATATATATATATATATATATATATATATATATATATATATATATATATATATATATGCAGAGAGTAGTGGATTTTGGGGGAGAGTTGATTATTGTTGATTATATTATTGATTATGGATCATATCATAATATGCTTGTGGAATGTGTTTATTGAATATCTATTGTGCATATTGAAATTTTGGTTTTGTCACAAATTTGACAAAGGGAGAGATTGAAAGTGTTATGTTAATAAACCCTGAGTATTGTCGAATTTTGGTGTGCCAAACCATTTTAAGTTTATATCTTGATTTGTATCAAGCTTGTGTATCTGTTCACATTGAATCTTTGACTTCGTTCCATTCATGCTGAATCTATTGTGTTGATATGTATGAAGAATTTACCGACATCTTCAAATTGGAAGAAAGTGAAGACTTAATTTTCAAGAACATAGCGGTTTAAGATCTGGAACTAGAAAAGTCCAAGAACTCAAGACCTAGTTGAAGATTATGTCTAATATGTCGAGTTCAAGCTTCGAAAAGAACACAAAATTTTAAGTTGCTGAAGTGATTGATAGTTTGATGGTTCATATGTTCTATCTCATAAGGTATGATTGACCTAGATTGACCTTAGATCATGATTAGATCATTTCATATGTTCTATTTCATAAGTAAGTGCAAAATTTTGTTCTTTTGACTAGCCCTAACACTAGCTCGACCAGTCCTAGAATTTTCTTAACAAGTCTAGGATTTGTTATGAATTTTTAGAATTTTTCTGTTGGTTTACGACCAATCTTGGAAATGGCTCGACTAATCGTGTGAATAATGCTCGACCAGTCATGCAGTACTCGACTCGTTTTACAGCGAGTAATGTAGACTCACACGACCAGTCGTGTGGTGTCGACGACCAGTCGAGCAGGCCACTCGACCAGTTGTGGGATCCACAAGGACAGTCGTACAACTGAAAAATCTTATCGCGTCAAAATTTTTGAAAATCCGTTTGGATAAGGCCAGTTGTAGCTAACCCAAGGTCTGTTGTGCGAACCAATTTTTCACTAATAAACAGTGCTCGAATTTTAGAGTTTTCCATTCAATTCTTATCCTTCTTAAGAAATCACTCTTAGTTAATTTTGAGTACATTCTAAGCTATTTTATGTGTATTTTAGATTCTTTAAAGTAGCTCTTGTAATTTAATTTTGAATCTTCATTTTATTCTTATATTGAAAAGGAATATTCGATTTACCCTTTATTGAGATCAAAATTAATACAAAGCCTTTACTGATTTAATTAAAAATCATTTAGACTTAGAACCCTATATACTTGTGAGACTAAACGTTGAACAGCTACGTCGTCATCAAATTGGTTCTACCGGTCTGCTTCAGAATCGCCATATAAATAAGTATTTTACTTTTTCTATAATTCAATTCTATTTGTTTGGTTAGTAAGATTGTTCCAGAAAATCTCCATTTGTGCTTTGTCTGTGGTGATCCAGAAAACTCAGAGCGTGGGGTTTTTAAATTATGTAAGTCCACTTGAAAGACACAATTGTGAAGGTTTTAGGTGAACCATGAAAAACCTATTTTGATTAGTGAACGCTAATATCCCGAGGGAGTGGATACTAGGAGTGGAGTAGTTGCGTGGATGTTGTTTAACAATTGGTGTACACATAAGCAAACTACTATAATTCTTTGTGTTTGGTGGATGTGTGGTTCATTTCTTTATCTTTTATGTTTATGATCGTGGGATGTATTTGTGGATGTGAATGTTTTAATCTTTACATTTCAGCATTGTGTGGTGAATGTTGTAATAGTTTAGTTTCTATTTCTTTCATATCCTCTTTAGTTTAAGTTTTTGATACTCACCCACGTTTTAGTAAGGTTGTCCTGCCATAAACTATTGGTTTTTGGTGTTAGGTTTTCCTTAGAACTAAGTTGGTATTAACCTCTTAATACTTGACTATTGAGGTTGTTATTTCCTTTGGTCTATCTTGTTGTTGTTATTCTGCTTATTATTTTTATTTGGCATAGTCCTATTCACTCCCCCCCCCCCCCCCCCCCCCTCCCCCACAAAGACTTTTTTGCCCGGCCCTTTCAAGTAGTATTAAAGCCTAATAGCTTATTTATTTGGATTTAAGCTAAACGATCTGAGCATTAAAGATATCAAATTTTAATAGCTTTTCTATCACTAGGCCTCCACCTTTTGATGGCTCTAATTATGCTTATTGGAAAGCCAGAATGAGAATATTCTTGAGGTCTATTGATGAGAATGTATGGCAAGCCATAGTAACTAAATGGACTCCACCTACTATTGAAGTTCTTGGCCTTGATCGAATTAAAACTCTAAAAGTTTCTCCTTATAACACTTTGACCACTCTTCAGAGAACTTATAGTAGTGTCAATGCCAAGGCTTTAAGTGCAATCATTTGTGCACTATTGCCAGATGAATTCAAACGAATTATATCTTGTGTTACTGCGAAACAAGCTTGGGCTATCTTAGAAATGACACACAAGGATACACCCACTTTCAAGAAGTCTAAACTACAAATCCTCATCACTAGATTTGAGGAAATACGTATGGAAAAAAGTGAAACATTCATAGACTTCTATACTAAGTTGAATGACAAAATTAACACTATGTGGGATCTTGGAGATAGCATCCCAAAAAGTAAAGTTTGTGCAAAGATACTACGCTCACTACCTAAAAAGTCCAATTCAAAAGTCACGACCATTTAGGAACTTCATAATACAGACCATATGTAGGTTAAAGAACTGGTTGGTTCTTAACATACCTACAAGTTAAACTTTAAAGCTCTGAAAGATAAATCTATCACCCTTAAATCTTCTATAAGTATTTCTTATGAAAATAGTAATTTCGATTTAGAAACTTCTGAAGATGATATGACCCTTTTAGTTAAAAGGTTTTATATGATTTTCAAAAGTAAAAAGAAGGTTAATGTTCAAAAATCTGTTGAAAAGTAAAGATCAAAATCTAAAAACTGGAAATCATTAAAAGACAGCCAAATCTACAACTTCCATGAATATGTGCATCTTGCTAACAAATGTCCTAAAAAGGACAAACATAAAAAGAAAGGTATGTTGGCTACATGGGATGAATCTTCCTGCTCTGAAGCCTCTTTTGAGTCAGAAGATCCTGAAACTGAGTTGGGTGATGTTAAAGGCCTAATGACTCTTACCAAGTTCACTTTCTTAGATAATGATATAACAAGTGAAGAAAATCTGGAAAGTGATCATGAAAATGAAGAAGATCTTTAGGATGCTTGTAATGCCCTATACAGGGAAAGTTGTAAAAAAGTTGTTAAATTAAAACTTTAGAAAGAAAAGTTTTTAAAATTAAAAGATAATTTTGATAATCTAGTTTTGAAAAAATCACACCTTTCAGATTGCTTTGAAAAAACTAAGTGTGACTTAGATTTCAAAACATCCCAAGTTGAAAACTTAAAATTTAAAAATAAAAACCTAAAACTAGAAGTCTCTTCACTTTTGAGTTTGAAGGATACTTGGAGGTATGCCCAAGGTGACCCTAAATTAGAAAAACTTCTATCTAGATCTAAAAAATGTGGTGATCGATCTAGATTAGGCTATGATAAAAATACTCCTCCCAAATATAAGAATACTCCTCCTAAATTTGTTAAAGGAGAGTTTTCTAACTCAAAAGGGAAAAGTCTAAATCAAAATGTTTCTAAAATGACTAAAACTTTTCAGTCTTTAAATCCTAAAAAGAACCATATCAACTAAAAAAATCAGAACTGTAATCCTTTAGTTGAGAAAATTAAAAACTTGCTTAAGGAGCTCTTAAAATCTAACTCAGTGGGTAGGACATATAATAATTATAAATAGAAAAAGACCAACTATGTTCTTATACCCAAAACTGTAATGAAATAGGTCCCTAAGGTTACTTGTTTGGTTGCCCACATCGCATTCAAAGCCACGAGCCATTCAAAGTGGTACCTGGATAGTGGTTGCTCCGGACATATGACAGGTGAAAAAAAGTCTCTTCACCCGTCTTAAAGACATGACTTATGGTTCAGTCACATTCGGTGATGGTAACAACTGCAAAATTGTTGGCCAAGGTACGGTTCATCTCCCTATCCTCCATCTATTTGAGAATGTTTTATATGTAGAATGTTTAAAACATAATTTACTAAGCATTTCTCAAATTTATGATAATAATCACAGTGTAAAATTTTCAAATGAAAAATATGAAATCTTAAATAAGAATAGTTCTGTTATATTAACCGGTCAAAGAACTTCTGAAAATTGCTATATAGTTAGTGACTCAAGCTCATCTAAGCTATTTTGTTACATTATCCATCCCAATGAGACCTAACTATGGCATAAGCGCCTAGGACATGTACAGTACCACAACATGTATAGATTGAGCAAAAGTGAATTGGTAAGAGGTCTAGCCAAAATAAAGAAAATGGATAAGATATGTAGTGAGTCCCAAATTGGTAAACAAATCAGGAGTGCTCACAAAAAGATAAACTCCAATGCCACATCTAAACCACTCGAACTCCTCCACATGGATCTCACTAGACTAATTAGAATGGAGAGTCGAGGTGGCAAGAAGTATATTCTGGTTATTGTAAATAACTTTACCAGGTATACTTGGGTAGTCTTCTTAAGAGACAAATCTAAAACTCTCGACGAAGTAAAAAGTGTATTTAAACGTATCCAAAACGAAAAAGAGTTACAAGTCACTAAGATCTGTAGTGATCATGGGTGTGAATTTGAAAATAGCAGTTTTGAAAATTTTTATAGTGGCCAAGGAATATCACATGAATATTTTGTTCATAAAACACTATAACAAAATGGTGGTGGGAAAGAAAAATAGGGAGCTTCATGAAATGGCTAATGTAATGTTAAATAGTATGAAGCTTCCTAAAAATCTCTGGGCTGAAGCCATAAATACTTCTTATTACATAATTAACCATGTTTTCATTAGAAAAATAAATAATAAAACAGCTTATGAGATGTGGTTTGATAAAAAGCCTTTTGTCAAATACTTTTGAGTTTTCGACAGTAAAAGCTATATCTTACGTGATCGAGAACATTTGGGTAAATTTAACACTAAAAGTGATGAAGGGATATTTTTAGGGTATGTTCTAAATAGTTGCCCATATCGGGTACTTAATAAAAGGACCAGTGTAATACAAGAATCTATTAATGTGGTCATTGATGATCATTTGAATACACCTGTCTTAAGTTCAGAAGATGATGAAATTCTTCAAATTGATAAACCTGACTCTTCATCTAATCAAAATAACACTGAACTATGATCAAATAAAGATCATCATACTGATTAAATCCTTGAAAATACCCTCACTGGTGTATGCACTCATAAATAAATAGAAGATATGCGTAACTACATGTGCTTTACATCTCAGATGGAACCAATTAACGTAAAAGAAGCCCTTACTGATGAAAACTGGATTGTAGCTATGCAAGAAGAGCTCAATTAGTTTGTGCAAAATGATGTTTGGTATTTAGTTCTAAGACCAATTGATAAACATTTTATTGAAATAAAATGGATTTTCAAGAATAAGTCTGATGAACTTGGTAACATAATTAGAAACAAGGCTAGGCTGGTTGTACAAGGGTACATTCAAATTGAAGGTATTGATTATGATGAAAACTTTTCCCCTACAGCCCATCTTGAATCAATCAGACTATTTATATCCATTGCATGCTTTAAAAAATTTAAAATATATCAAATGGATGTAAGAGTGCATTTTTAACGGTGATTTGCATGAAAAAGTATACGTTGAACAACCAAAGGGTTTTGAAGACCTTAAACATGGTAATCATGTTTATCACTAAAAAAAAGCACTCTATGGATTGAAACAGGCTCCTAGGGCATGGTACGAGAAATTAACTAAATTCTTGTTATATCATGAGCTTGTAATGGGGAGTGTAGATAAAACATTATTTATTAAGAAACATAAAGATCATATTTTAATTGTGCAAATCTATGTTGATGACATTATCTATGGATCTACCTGTGCTAACATGACTATTGAGTTTACAGATCTTATGAAATCTAAATTTAAAATGAGCATGGTTAGAGAACTAATTTATTTACTAGGGTTGCAAGTTAAACAATTTCCTAATGGATTCTTCATCTCTCAAACCAAATATACTCTGAACTTAGTTAAAAGGTTCGGATTTAAGAGTGGAAAGAATTTTGATACTCCAATAAGTACCACTCTGAAACTCTCTACGGATTCAACAAGTAAAAGAGTGGATCCTAAAATGTATCGCTATATGATAGGAAGTTTACTTTATTTAACTGCGAGTTGACTGGATATTGCTTTTAGTGTTAAAATTTGTGCCAGATATCAATCGGACCCTAAAGAATCACACTTGATTACTGTTAAGAAAATTTTTCCATATGTCGCTAGTTCAGCTAATTTTAGTCTCTAGTATCCACATGATACTAGTATGCAATTAGCTGGTTACACGGATGCTGATTGGGCTATTAACATTGATGATCATAAATCAACCAGTGGTGGTTATTTTTATGCTGGGAACTATCTAGTTTCCTAGCTAAATAAGAAATAAAGTTCTGTATCGCTCTTTACTACTGAGGCTGAATGTATTGTTGCAGGTAATGCATGCACTCAACTAGTATGGATGAAGAGAATGCTAAGCGATTATAAAATTGTGCAAGAATATATGATGTTATTTTGTGATAACACAAGCACAATTAATATTTTCAAAAATCCTATTCAGCATTCACGAGCCAAGCACATCGATATTAGGTATCATTATATTTGTGAATTGGTGGAAGAAAAGATAATTTCATTAGAATATATTCAGACCAAGAATCAACTAGCTGATGTATTCACAAAACTACTTGAAAAAAATTGATTTTCAAAATTAAAATTTAATCTTGGTATTTGTAATATGAATAGATGATTTATGCTCACTTATATCATAATATTTGTATATATTATTCTACATTTTTTATTTAAATATATGAAAAATTGCACATTTTTTGTGTTTCACAACCACCGGTCGAGTACGCACTGGACCAGTCGTGGCACGACTGGTCGAGTATGTACACGACCAATCGTGAAATGCGTGAATTGGGTTTTTATTTGGGGAAAAGTGATTTTTCTTCATTTCTTTCTTCTTCTCCATAAAGCCCTAACATGACTGGTCGAACCCATCTTTGATTACTCTCTGGTTCATGCTTCATTTTTTATTTCCTTCTGAATGTAAGTTCATTGATCATCCTTAATCTTGATTTTTCTTCTTGTTTCAAGATTTATGATGGTTTGATAGTGTTTCTTCCTTAAAATCTGATTTGCTTGGAATCCTTTCATTCAATTTTGCAAACCTTTGTTTCTTTGATATTTTATTGCAATAGAAGGAAGAAATAAGAAGAGAACCACTTATAGTCCCTCTTCTTCCCATTCCACACCCTCCACCGTGTGTCATCTTCACCCTCCTGAAGAGGATCTTGAGAGTATGTGAGATTTTCATCTTAGAAATGTTATTATTGAGCGTGTTGTCATTATTGATCATATTGAGTTCTTCAACATTGTCCCTCTCCTTCAAGTTGTAGGATTGGAAAACATACTATCTTAGGGTGGTCCTGCATACCGATCCATTGTGCAGGGCATGTACGCTTGTATTACTGAGTTCTCTCAAGATGATTTGACATTTACTGTGTCAACTAGATAAGGTCCAGTTAAGGTAGACCATCATTTAATTTCAGCAATTATGAATATATACCTATTGTTGATGACGGTGTACCCATATCCACTTAGTAAGCTAGACCTTCTGAAAATGCTAAACAATTGATTACGAGAGTTCTCTGTAACATGAATGTTGTATGGAACAGCGGTACTGCGCTCAGTTCTAAATATATGTTGCCCAGATACAGGGTATTACATCGTATTTTTATTTTAAATGTCTATCCTCGCTCAAGTAATAAGACTGAGTTGACTTCTTTTATGGCCCGCATTATGCATTCTGTGATAACTGACATCCATATCTGTCTTCCTTCCTTATCTATCATGATATTATTTAGTTTCGTCTTCACCCTGGTCACAATAATATTCCTTTCGCTTATCTTATGACTGCCTTAGATGATCATGCTTTAATATCTATGCCTGTTGGGGAAGATTCTATTAATCTCCATCCATTTATCAACTCTAATATCAACAATACGAACTTGGACTTGACACCTATTCAAGTTGATGGAAATGCTGGAGGAGAAGAAGAAGCTGAAGATGTTGATGCTTTACCTTAAGAAGACGTTAATATGGATGATTTATGTAATGAACCTAAATCAGATTCTGAGGCCGACCCTGATTATTAGCCTTCTGGTTTCGATGAGAGGTTGCATACTCTTAATGAACAGGTGGGTCAGATTCTGAGTTGACTTTTTTTATGGCCCGCATTATGCATTTTGTGATAACTGGCATCCATATTTGTCTTCCTTCTCTTATCTATCATGATATTATTCAGTTTCATCTTCACCCTGGTCATAATGATATTCCTTTCGCTTATCTTATAACTCCCTTAGCTGATCCTGCTTTGATAGCTATGCCTATTGGGGAAGGTTCTATTAATCTTCATCCATTTATCAACTCTAATATCAACAAGACCAACTTAGACTTGACACCTGTTCAAGTTGGTAGAAATGCTGGAGGAGGAGAAGAAGCTGAAGATGTTGATGCTTTACCTTAAGAATATGTTAATATGGATGATTTATTTAATGAACCTGAATTAGATTCTGAGGCTGACACTGATTTTCAGCCTTCTGGTTTTGATGAGAGGTTACATACTCTTGAGGAACAGGTGGGTCAGATTCTGAGTTGACTTCTTTTATGGCCCGCATTATGCATTCTGTGATAACTGGCATCCATATCTATCTTCCTTCTCTTATCTATCATGATATTATTCAGTTTCATCTTCACCCTAGTCACAATGATATTCCTTTCGCTTATCTTATGACTGCCTTAGCTGATCGTGCTTTAATAGATATGCCTGTTGGGGAAGGTTCTATTAATCTCCATCCATTTAACAACTCTAATATCAACAAGATGAACTTGGACTTGACACCTGTTCAAGTTGACAGAAATGCTGGAGGAGATGAAGAAGCTGAAGATGTTGATGCTTTACCTTAAGAAGACGTTAATATGGATGATTTATTTAATGAACCTGAATCAGATTCTGAGGCTGACCCTGATTATCAGCCTTCTAGTTTCGATAAGAGGTTGCATACTCGTAAGGAACAGGTGGGTCAGATTCAAGTAACCCAGGATTCTCAGTTTGCTTATATGCATAAATACATGAGTCGCATTAATAAGGGTTTACATGAAATTGATCCATCTATTCCTGCTCCCTCTTCAGGATTTGATTAGTTATATTTTTATTCGATGGTATGTAATAACTTTATTCTAACTGTTTTCCCTATGATTGCTTGGATTATATTATTTAAACTCTTATATATGGTATCATTTCAGATACTCTGTTTTATTCTATTTGGATGAGTAGTTATTGATTCTACTAACTCTCTTATTATCTTCCTCTATCATTATTCGCTTCCTTTCTCATGTTGTGAAAAAAAGGGAGAGAACATTGTTGATGATATGAGGATAATTATATGATGATGATGAACGTGGCTAATATATATATATACATATATATATATATATATATATATATATATATATATATATATATATATATATATATATATATATATATATGTATGTATGTATGTATGTATATCTATTGTAAAGAGAAGTGGATCTAGGGGGAGAGTTGATTATTGTTGATTATATTATTGATTATGTATCATATCATACTATGCTTGTCGAATGTGTTGATTGAATATCTATTCTACATATTGTAATTTTGGTATTGTCACAAATTTGACAAAGGGGGAGATTCAAAGTGTTATGTTGATAAACCCTAAGTATTGTCATATTTTGGTGTGCCAAACCATTTCAAGTTTATGTCTTAATTTGTATCAAGCTTGTATATCTGTTCACATTGAATCTTCGACGTTCGTTCCATTCGTGTTAAATCTATCTTACCGATATCTACAACGAAGTTATCGGCATCTTCAAACTTGAAGAAAGTGAAGACTTAATTTTTAAGAACATTTCGGTTCAAGATATGAAATTAGAAAGGTCTAAGAACTCAAGACCTAGTTGAAGATTATTTCTAGTATGTCAAGTTCAAGCTTCGAAAAGTGTAAAAATTTAAAGCTGCTGAAGTAATTGATAGTTTGTTGGTTCATATGTTCTATCTCACAAGTAAGGTATGATTGACCTATATTGACCTTAGATTATGATTAGATCATTTTATACTTTCAGTTGGTCATTTTGGTCATTTTATAAGTGTAAAATTATGTTCTTTCAACTAGCCCTAGCACTGGCTCGACCAGTCCTAGAACTTTCTCAACTGGTCCAGGATTTGTAATGAATTTTCAGAATTTTTCTATTGGTCTATAACCAGCCGTGGAAACTACTCCACCAATCGTGTAAATAGTGCTCAACCAGTCGTGCACTACTTAACTCATTTTCCATCGAGTGTTATGGACTCACACGACCAGTGTTCATGACCAGTCACGCAGGCCACTCGACCAGTCTTGGGACCTACAAGACCAGTCGGGCAACTGAAAATTCTTATCGGACCATAATTTTTGAAAATCTATTTGGATAAGGCCAGTCATAGCTAACCTAAGGCCAATCTTACAAATTAATTTTTCACTTATAAATAGTGCTGGAATTTCAGAGTTTTCCATTCTTAAGCAATTACTCTGAGTTAATTTTGAGTGCATTATAAATTATTTTGTGCATATTTTAGATTCTTTAAAGTAACTCTAGTAATTTGATTATGAATCTCCATTTCGTTCTTATATTGAAAAGGGATATTCGATTTACCCTTTCTTGAGAACAAAATCAATACAAAGCTTTTGCTGATTTAATTAAAAATCATCTAGACTTAGAACCCTATATACTTGTGAGACTAAATGTTGAACATTTACGTCGTCATCAAGTTGGTTCTACCGGGCTGCTTCAGAATCGCCATACCGATAAGTATTTTACTTTTTCTGTAATTCAATTCTATTTGTTTGGTTGGTGAGATTGTTCCAGAAAATCTCCATTTGTGCTTTGTCTGAGGTGATCCAGAAAACTCAGAGTGT
This sequence comes from Magnolia kwangsiensis, assembly GCA_037074715.1. Taxonomy (NCBI): domain Eukaryota; kingdom Viridiplantae; phylum Streptophyta; class Magnoliopsida; order Magnoliales; family Magnoliaceae; genus Magnolia; species Magnolia kwangsiensis. The sequence goes on from CM073578.1 coordinate 82,611,875, forward strand.
AGGTGAACCTTGAAAAACTTATTTTAATTAGTGAACGCTAATATTCCGAGGGAGTGGATATTAGGAGTGGAGTAGTTATGTGGCTGTTGTTTAACAGTTGGTGTACACACAAGCGAACCATTATAATTCTTTGTGTTTGGTGGATGTATGGTTTATTTCTTTATCTTTTATGGTTTAATATTGTGGGATATATTTGTGGATGTGAATGTTGTAATCTTTACATTTCAGCATTGTGTGGTAAATGTTGTAATAGATTAGTTTCTATTTCTTTCATATCCTCTTCAGTTTGAGTTTTTGATACTCACCCACGTTCTAGTAAGGTTGTCTTACCATAAACCATTGGTTTTTGGTGTTAGCCTGTCCTTAGAACCAAGTAGGTATCAACCTCTCAGTACTTGACTATTGAGGTAGTTATTTCCTTTGGTTAATTGCATTTTATTTGGCTATCTTGTTATTGTTATTCTACTTATTATTTTTATTTGACATAGTCTTATGCACCCACACCACCCCTAAGACTTTTTTACTTAGTCTTTTCAAGTGGTATCAAAGCTTAATAGCTTGTTTATTTAGATTTAATTCCTAAGCTAAACGATCTGAGCATTTAAGATGTCAAATTTTGATAGCCTTTTTATCATTAGGCCTCTACTTTTTGATGGCTCTAATTATGCTTATTGGAAAGCCAGAATGAGAATATTTTTGAGGTCTATTGATGAGAATGTGTGACAAGCCACAGTAAATAAATGGACTTCACCTACTATTGAAGTTTTATGCCTTGATCAAACTAAAACTCTAAAAGTTGCTCCTTATAGCACTTGGACCACTCTTAAGAGAACTGGGAGTAGTGTCAATGCCAAGGCTTTAAATGCAATCACTTGCGCACTATCCCCAAATGAATTTAAATGAATTATATCTTGTGATACTGTGAAACAAGCCTGGGATATCTTAAAAATGACACACGAGGGTATGACTGCTGTTAATAAGTCTAAACTACAAATCCTCACCACTAGATTTGAGGAAATATGTATGGAAGAAAGTGAAACTTTCATGGACTTCTATACTAAGTTGAATGACATTGTCAACTCTATGTGGGATCTTGGAGATAACATCCCAGAAAGTAAAGTCTGTGCAAAGATACTACGATCACTACCTGAAAAGTTCAATTCAAAAGTCACGTCCATTAAGAAACTTCGTGAAACAGACTATATGCAGGTTGAAGAACTGGTTGGTTCTTTATAAACCTATGAGTTAAAATTTAAAGATCCAAAAGGTAAATCTATCACCCTTAAATCATCTAAGAGTATTTCTCATGAAAATAATAATTCTGATTACGAAACTTCTGAAGATGATATTGCTTTTTAGCTAAAAGGTTTTATAATATTTTCAAAAGTAAAAAGAGGGTTGATGTTCAAAAACCTGTTGAAAAGAAAAGATCAAGATCTAAAAACTGGAAATCTTTAAAAAATAGCTAATGCTACAACTGCCATGAATATGAGCATCTAGCAAACAAATGTCTTAAAAAGGAAAAATCTAAAAAGAAAAGTATGTTGGCTACATGGAATGAATCTTCTTGCTCTCAAGCCTCTTATGAGTCAGAAGATCCTGAAACCGAGTTGGGTGATGATGTTAAAGCCCTAATGACTCTTGCCAAGTTCACTTTCTCAGATAATGATACAAACAGTGAAGAAAATCTGGGAAGTGATCATGAAAATGAAGAAGATCTTCAGGATGCTTGTAATGCCCTATACAGGAAAAGTTGTAAAATAGTTGTTAAATTAAAACTTCAGAAAGAAAAGTTTTTAAAATTAAAAGAGAATTTTGATAATCGAGTTTTGAAAAAATCATACCTTTCAGATTACTTTGAAAAAACTAAGTGTGACTTAGATTTCAAAACATCCCAAGTTGAAAACTTAAGATCTGAAAATGAAAACCTAAAACTAGAAGTCACTTCACTTTTGAGTTTGAAGTATACTTGGAGGTATGCCAAGGTGAACCTAAATGAGAAAAACTTCTATCCGGATCTAAAAAATGTGGTGATCGATCTGGATTGGGCTATGATAAAAATACTCCTCCCAGATATAAGAATACTCCTCCTAAATTTGTTAAAGGAGAGTTTTCTAACTCAAAAGGGAAAAGTCTAAATAAAAATGTTTCTAAAATGACTAAAACTTTTCAGTCATTGAATCCTAAAAAGAACCATATCAACTATAAAAAATTAGAACCGTAACCCTTTAGCTGAGAAAATAATAGACTTGCTTAAGGAGCTGTTAAAATCTAACTCTGTGGGTAGGACATATAATAATTATAAATAGAAAAAGACCAACTATGTTCCTAAACCCAAAACTGTAATGAAATGGGTCCCTAAGGTTTCTTTTTTGGTTGCCCACATCGCATTCAAAGCCATGAGCCATTCAAAGTGGTACTTGGATATTGGATGCTTCAGATATATAATAGGTGACAAAAGTCTCTCCACTAGTCTTAAAGACATGACTGATGGTTCAGTCACATTCGGTGATGGTAGCAATTGAAAAATTGTTGGCCAAGGTATGGTTCAACTCCCTAACCTCCCTCTATTTTAGAATGTTATATATGTAGAAGGTTTTAAACATAATTTACTAAGTATTTCTCAATTTTACGATAATAATCATAGTGTAAAAATTTCATACCAAAAATGTGAAATCTTAAATAAGAATAGTTTTATAATATTAACTGGTCACAGAACTTTTGAGAATTACTATATAGTTCGTGATTCAATCTCATCTAAGTTCTCGTGTTACATGGTCCATACCGATGAGACCGAACTATGGCATAAGCGCCTAGGACATGTAGACTACCCCAACTTGTATAGATTGAGAAAAAGTGAATTGGTAAGAGGTCTACCCAAAATAAAGAAAATGGATAAGATATGTGGCGAGCGCAAAATTGGTAAAACAACTAGGAGTGCTCACAAAAAGATAAATTTCAATGCCACATCTAAACCACTCAAACTCCTCCACATGGATCTCATTGGACCAACTAGAACGGAGAGTCGAGGTGGCAAGAAGTATATTTTAGTCATTGTAAATGACTTTACCAGGTATACTTGGGTAGTCTTCTTAAGAGAGAAATCCGAAACTCTCAACGAAGTAAAAAAGGGTATCTAAACATATTCAAAATGAAAAAGAGTTACAAGTCACTAAGATCTATCGTGATCATGGGTTTGAATTTGAAAATAGCAATTTTGAGAAATTTTGTAGTGACCAGGGAATATCACATGAATATTTTTCTCCCAAAACATCACAATAAAATGGGATCGTGGAAAGGAAAAATAGGGTGCTTCAAGAAATGGCTAATATAATGTTAAATAGTATGAAGCTTCCTAAAAATCTCTGGGCTGAAGCCATAAATATTTCTTATTATATAATTAACCGTGTTTACATTAGAAAATCAAATAATAAAATGACTTATGAGATGTGATTTGATAAAAAGCTTTTTGTCAAATACTTTTGAGTTTTCGACAGTAAATGTTATATCTTACGTGATCGAGAACATCTGGGTAAATTTGACACTAATAGTGATAAAGGGATATTTTTAAGGTATACTCTGAATAATCAAACATATCGGGTACTTAACAAAAGGGCTGGTGTAATACAAGAATCTATTAATGTGGTCATTGATGATCATTTGAATACACTTGTCTCAAGTTTAGAAGATGATGAAGTTCTTCAAATTGATAAACCAAACTCTTCATCTAATCAAAATAACACTAAACTACGATCAAATAAAGATCATCATACTGATCAAATCCTTGGAAATCCCCTCACTGGTGTATGCACTCGTAAACAATTAGAAGATATGTTTAACTACGTGTGCTTTACATCTCAAATGGAACCGGCTAACGTAAAAGAAACCCTTATTGATGAAAATTGGATTGTATCTATGCAAGAAGAGCTCTATCAGTTTGTAAGAAATGATGTTTGGTATTTAGTTTGAAGACCAACTGACAAACATATTATCATAAAAAAATAGAATTTCAAGAATAAGTCTGATGAACTTAGTATTATAATTAGAAACAAGGCTTGGCTGGTTGTACAAGGGTACACTCAATTTGAAGGTATTGGTTATGATGAAACCTTTGCCTGAGTAGCTCGTCTTAAATTAACCAGACTATTTATAACCATTGCTTGCTTTAAAAAAATCAAAATATATCAAATGGTTATTAAGAGTGCATTTTTAATGGTGATTTGCATGAAGAAGTATATGTTGAACAACCAAAGGGTTTTGAAGACCCTAAACATGCTAATCATGTTTATCGCTTAAAAAAGGCACTCTATGGGTTGAAACATGCTCCCAGGGCATGGTATGAGAAATTAACTAAATTCTTATTACGTCATGAGTTTGTAATAGGGAGTGTAGATAAAACATTATTTGTTAAGAAACATAAAGATCATATTTTAATTGTGCAAATCTTTATTGATGACATTATCGATGGATCTACCTATGCTAACATGACTGTTGAGTTTACAGATTTTATGAAATCCAAATTCGAAATGAGCATGGCTGGAGAACTAAATTATTTCCTAGGGTTGCAAGTCAAACAGCTTCTTAATGGATTCTTCATGTCTCAAACCAAATATGCTCTGAACTTAGTTAAAAGGTTAAGATTTGAGTGTGGAAAGAATTTTGATACTCCAATGAGTACCATTCTAAAACTCTCTAAGGATTCAATAGGTAAGAGTGTGGATCCTAAAATATATCGCAATATAATAAGAAGTTTGCTTTATTTAACTGTGAGTATACTGGATATTGCTTTTAGCATTGGAATTTATGCCAAATATTAATCGGACCCTAAAGAGTTCCACTTGATTGTTGTTAAGCGAATTTTGTGATATGTCGTTAGTTCAACTAATCTTGGTCTCTGGTATCCACATGATACTAGTGTACAATTAGCTGGTTACACGGATGTTGATTCGGCTGGTAACATTGATGATCATAAATCGACTAGTTGTGGTTGTTTTTATGTCGAGATCTATCTAGTTTCTTGGCTAAGTAAGAAACAAAGTATGTATTGTTCTCTACTGCTGAGGTTGAATATATTGCTGCAGGTAATGCATGGACTCATCTAGTATGGATGAAGAGAATGCTAAGCGATTATGGAATTTGTAAGTGCTATGATTTCATATCCCTTTGGTTGTCAAATTTTGTGGTGCCAAAACCTATATCTATGTCTTGTATATCTTGTGTTTCATGACTATTCATTGCTTCAAGACATCGTATTTCAAGACAAGAACTTAAATGAAGAAAGTTTCAAGTCATGGATGAAGAATTCAAGAATAGAAGTCTCCAAGTATACATGTTCAAGATTCAAACAAGTACAAGTATAGAAGAAGACTTTGTTAACTCAAGAAAGGATCAAGCTCGAGAAGGCCTACTACAAGATTCATAAATTCTCAAGCTTCTCTTAAGGGTCATCTGAGGGTACAGACTATCAATGTTCATCTCACTTTTAAGGTTTGTTTGACCTTAGATTGACCTTAAGATGGGCTTTACTGTAGGTCATTCTGGATACATAATTCATATATTTTAATATGCTTGTTCGGGCTGTTCTAAGATTAGTCCTAGGGACTTCAAGACCATTCCTAGCTCTGCTACGACCATTCTTGAGTTTTTCAGGACCAGTCTTAGGTTGTTAAAGATTTTCGAATCTTTCTGGTTATCCTACGACCAGTCCTGGATATCCTACGACTAGTACTGTGAGCTACACGACTTGTCCTTCGACCAGTCTTAGCCCTACGACTCAAACTCCAGCAGCTAAACTAGGGGTCCTACGACGGGTCGTAGGTGACCCACGACCAGTCATAGGTGGCCCATGACCGGTCGTAGGCTACCTAGGACCAGTCATGGAACAGCTAATCCTTATCCCAAGGAAATCTTTAAAAATCTTTGAAGCTACGACCAGTCGTAGATGGGATTTTTTAGGATATAAATAGTGCATGAACTTCAGAGTTTTTCAATTCAATTCAAATTAATTCAAGCAATCTTTAGGCTATACTCTGAGATAAGTTTATGTTTATTTTTAAGCAACTTTGTGCTCATTTAATATTCCTTTTGCTAGCTTGTTTTTTATTTGATTTTGATCTACATTCCAATCTTATTTGAAAAGGGGAATTTCTGATATTCCTTCTTCTTGGATTCAAAATCAAATAGAATTGGCCCTTTTGATTTAAAATCAATTAGACTTAGAACCATTCTTAAAGGGAGTATTGGACTTTAAACGTTGAATCGAACTTCTACTCTAATTGGTTCTACCGGGATACTTCAAAAGGAGATTCAGGTAATTTACATTTGTGTAATTTACTTTCTTTGATTTTGTTTGAGATTTGCCAGAAAAATCTCATTGTTTTGGTTATCTGAGGAGAGCCAAAAAACTCAGATTGTGTGGGCTTTTGGATTGTGTAAGCCTGAGATAAAAAGACACAATTGTGAAGGTTTTAAGTAAACCTGTGAAACCTATTTTGATAGTGCATGCTAATATCCCCTGTGTGAGGATATTAAGATTGGAGTAGCATTCTGTGTGGCTGTTGGATAACAGTTGGTGCACACATAAGCGAACCACTATATATCGTTATGTTGTGGATGTGCTTTATTCTTTTATTTCTTTATTCATTCAGTTTAGTGGATTGTATTTGTGGATGAATGTTGTAATCATTTTTTATTTCAAGCAAGTGTGGGAATGTTGTAAGAACTTAGGATTTATTTCTGCAAGTTATTTTGGTTGCTTTGCTTTTTATTTGTCATTGGTTTGTGATACAAAGGACGTTCTAGAAATAAGGTTGTCCTACCTTAAACTTTTGATTTTTGGTGTAAGGTTGTCCTTAGAACTGATATAGTATCATTCTCTTAATTCTAGGCTATTGAGATTTCTTTTAATTCAGCATTGTGCTTTATTTCTTTTATTATTCTGCTGTTTTAAGTTTTATTTGGTATTGCCTTATTCACCCCCCCTCTAGGGCATATAGCTTGGCCCTTTCAAGTGGTATCAGAGCCTAATACCTCGTGCTTATTGTTTATTTATTGGATTTTTTTCCTGACCTAACGATCTAAGATATATTAAGATGGCAAATTTTGATAGCCTATCAGTCACTAGGCCACCACCCTTTAATGGCACAAACTATGCCTATTGGAAAGCCAGGATGAGGATCTTCCTCAAATCCTTGGATGAAAGTGTGTGGCTGGCCACAGTGAATGAATGGAACCCTCCTATCACTGAAATAACTAATGACGATGGTTCAAAATCAATGAAAGTAATGGCTTATTCTCCTTGGACCACACTTCAGAAAAGTGAGAGTAGTACCAATGCAAAAGCAGTAAATGCAATTACTTGTGCATTATCAGCAGATGAATTCAAAAGAATCATCTCTTGTGAAAATACTAAACAAACATGGGATGTATTAGAAATGACACATGAGGGTACATCAATTGTCAAGAAATCTAAAGTCCAACTCCTCACAACTAAATTTAAAGAAATTTTAATGGAGCAGAATGAGATGTTTATGGACTATTGAATAACATTGTGAACTCTATGTGGGGTCTTAGTGATAGAATCCCAGAAAGTAAAGTGTGTGCAAAGATACTATGCTCACTTCCTGAACGGTTCAATTCTAAAGTAACCGCGATTCAGGAACTTTGTGATACGGATACCATGAGGGTTGAGGAACTAGTTGGTTCACTTCAAACCTACGAGTTGTCCTTTAAAGCTCCTAAAGGAAAATCAATTGCTCTAAAATCATCTAAAAATGTTTCACAAGAGAGCACTTCGAATTCAGAAAATTCCGAAGATGATATGGCGCTTTTAGCAAAAAAGTTCTACGAAATTTTCTAGAGCAAGAAAAAAGTTGATGTTTAAAAGTCAAATGGTAAGAGACGATCGAAACAGAGAACTCAAAAATCTTTGAAAGATAGTCAATGTTACAACTGTCAAGAATATGGGCACTTAGCTAACAAATGTCCTAAAAAGGACAAATTAAAAAGGAAAAGCATGATGGTTACTTGGGATGAATCGTCTAATTCTGAATCCTCTTCTAAATCAGAAGATTCTGAAACCAAGTCGGGCGATGATGTTAAAGCCCTTATGACTCTAGCCAAGATCACTTTTTTAAATAATGATGATATATCTAGTGAAGAAAATCTGAATAGTGATTGCGATAATGAAGATGATCTTCAGGATGCTTATAATACCCTTTATAAGAAGAGTTGTAAAATTGCCGTCAAGCTTAAGTTACAAAAAGAAAAATTTTCTAAGCTTAAGGAAGATTATGAGTCTCTTGTTTTAGAGAAGTCTCATATTTTCGATTCTTTTGAAAAGACCAAATGTGATTTAGATTTCAAAACCTCCAAAATTAAAGATTTGAGATCCGAAAATGAGAAACTCAAAAATGAGGTAGCTTCTCTTCTAAGTTTGAAAGACACATGGAGATATGCCCAAGGTGATCCTAAATTGGAAAAATTATTATCCGGATCAAGAAAATGTGGCGATCGATCCGGGTTGGGCTATGATAAGAATACATCTCCTAAAAAAAAGAACATTACTCCTAAATTTGTAAAAGGAGAATCTTCAATCTCAAAAGAAAATAATACTTATCAAGGTTTTTCCAAAAATTCAAGGAATTTTCAAAAACCTAAAGGTAGCCATGTCAACTTTGATTTTCAAAACCGAAATCCATTGGCTGAAAAAATAATTGATCTACTCAAGGAGATATTGAAGTCTAATTCTATAGGTCTTTCCTATAAATAACAACAGACAGAAAAAGACCATCTATACTCCTAAACCCAAAACAGTTCTGAAATGGGTTCCCAAAGTTGCCTGCTTGGCTACCCACACTACTTTCAAAGCTACAAGTCATTCAAAGTGGTACCTAGATAGTGGTTGCTCCAGGTATATGACAGGTGACAAGGCTTTATTCACCGATCTAAAAGATGACTGACGGGTCAATCACATTTGGTGATGGAAGCAATTGCAAGATCATTGGCCAAGGTACGGTTCAGCTTTATAACCTTCCCTTATTTAAGAATGTTTTATATGTTGAGGGCTTGAAACACAACCTATTAAGCATTTCTCAGATATGCGATAACAAATATAGTGTGAAGTTTTCTAATCAAGGTTGTGAGATACTTAATGAAAAGGGTTCTGTTATATTAACTGGTCGCAGAACTTCTGAAAATTGCTACATCATTAGTGATGCAAGCTCATCTACTCAATCGTGTTACATGGTCCATTCCAATGAGACTGAATTATGACATAAACACCTTGGACATGTACACAATCGGAACTTATTTAGATTGAGCAAAAGAGAACTAATTAGAGGTCTACCCAAACTGTAAAAAGTAGGCAAAATATGTGGTGAATGCCAGTTGGGAAAACAGATTAGGAGCTCTCACAAGAAAGTGAACTCCAATACCACATATAGACCACTCGAGCTTCTCCACATGGATCTTATTGGACCAACCAGAACAGAGAGTCGAGGAGGTAAAAAATACATCTTGGTTATCGTAGATGACTATACCAGATTCACTTGGGTATCATTATTAAAAGACAAAACTGAAACCTTGGATGAAGTGAAAAAGGTCATTAAACGAATCCAAAATGAAAAAAGTTCTCATGTTAGCAAGATCCGTAGTGATCATGGATCCGAATTCAAAAACAGTAGTTTTGAGAAATTTTGTAGCGATTAGGGAATATCTCATGAATTCTCTGCGACCAAAACACCGCAACAAAATAGTATAGCTGAAAGAAAAAATAGAGTGCTTCAGGATATGACTAATGTTATGTTGACTAGCATGAAGCTCTCTAGAAATCTTTGGGCTGAAGCAGTTAATACCGCATGTTATATTATTAATCGGGTTTATACCAGTAAATCTGATAATAAGATTGCTTATGAATTATGGTTTGAAAAGAAACCTACTGTCAAATACTTTCGAATTTTTGGCAGCAAGTGTTATATTTTACGTGATCATGAAAATTTAGGAAAGTTTAATACGAAGAGTGATGAAGGTATTTTTCTTGGTTATTCTTTGAACAGTCAAGATTATAGGGTTCTAAATAAGAGAACTGGTGTGATTCAAGAGTCCATCAATGTGGTCATTGATGATCATTTGAATACACCAGCTCCGAGTTGAGATGATGATGAAGCTCTTATTATCGACAATCAAGATACCTCATCAAGTCAAAAAGAGTCTGAACCAAGGACTGTCAAAGATCATCCAACCAATCAAATTCTTGGAAACCCTCTCACTAGAGTTCGTACTCGCAAACAACTCGAGAATATATGTAATTATGTTTGTTTTACATCCCAAATAGAACCAGTCAATGTGAAAGAATCACTTTCTGATGAAAATTGGATAATTGCTATGCAGGATGAACTTAATCAATTTGTTTGTAATGATGTTTGGTATCTTGTTCCTAGACCTAAAGATAAACACATTATTGGAACAAAATGGATCTTTAAAAATAAGTCTGATGAACTTGAAAATATAATGCGAAACAAGGCTAGACTGGTTGTACAAGGGTACACTCAGATTGAAGGCATTGATTACGATGAAACCTTTGCTCCAGTCGCTCGCCTTGAATTAATCAGACTTTTTATTTCCATCGCATGCGTTAGAAAATTTAAGATTTATCAGATGGATGTAAAGAGTGCCTTCTTGAATGACGATTTACAAGAAGAGGTGTATGTTGAACAACCTTCAGGGTTTGAAGACCCCAAGTTATCTGACCATGTATTTTGTCTCAAAAAGGCTATCTATGGTCTAAAACAAGCGCTCAGGGCATGGTATGAGAAATTGACTAAATTCTTACTTAGTCATAGTTTTCAAGTAGGAAGTGTTGATAAGACGCTCTTTGTTAAGAAACATAACATTGATATTTTGATGGTTCAAATTTATGTTGATGATATTATTTATGGATCAACTTGCTCTAACATGTCTATTGAGTTTGCAGAGTTAATGAAATTAAGGTTCGAAATGAGCATGGTTGGAGAACTAAACTATTTCCTAAGGTTGCAAGTAAAACAACAACCTGATGGAATTTTCATTTCCCAGACCAAATATGCTTCAAACTTGGTTAAAATGTTTGGATTTGAAAATGGTAAGAACTTTGATACTCATATGAGTACAACGTTAAGACTTTCAAAGGACTCTACAGGTAAAGATATAGATCCTAAACTATATCGTATTATGATTGGTAGTTTGTTGTATCTAACTGCTAGTAGACCTGATATCGCGTTAAGTGTTGGTATTTGTGCAACATATCAGTCTAATCCTAAGGAATCAAATCTTACTACTGTTAAAGAAATTATTAGATATGTCGCAAGTACTATAAATCTGGGTCTTTGGTATCCTTTTGATACTAGTGTTCAATTAGCCAGGTACTCAGATGCTGATTGGGCCGGTAATATCGATGATAGAAAATCAACCAGTGGTAGTTGTTTTTACATTAGAAATTTCTTAGTTTCTTGGTTCAGCAAGAAGAAAAGCTCAATATCGCTCTCCACTGCTGAGGCTGAGTATATTGCAGCTGGATATGTATGTACTCAACTAGTTTGGATGAAACGCATGCTAAGCGATTATGGAATTAATCAAGATTCAATGATCTTACATTGTGATAATTCCAGTGCTATAAATATTTTCCAAAATCTAATCCAGCATTCACGTGCTAAGCACATTAACATTAGGTATCATTACATTCGTGAGTTGGTTGAAGAAAAAGTTATTTCCTTGAAATATATATCAACCGAAAATCAACTTGCTAATATATTTACTAAACCGCTTGACAAAAAAAGGTTTAATAAATTGAAATTTGATCTTGGTATGTGCATTTTACATTGAGTATTCTTGCTTGCATGTATCATAGTGTATTATATTTAGTATTATTTATGTTTAAATTTTAATTTTTTACATTAAAAATGTATTTTTGGTCGATACTCGACTGGTCATAGCTGTACACGATCGGTCGTGAACCGCACTCGAACGGTCGTGGAGCTCATGAACATGATATAATTGGGAAAAAATCTCCTTCTTCTTCATTTTCACTCCGACCTACGACAAGTCGTGGCTCGACCAGTCATAAGATTTCTTGTATTTCTTCAAGGTTAGTCATATTTCATCATTTTTCTTGAAGTTTGATGCTCTCTATGCTTTGATTTGATCATTGTGTAGCTAGATTTCATCTTTTGTTAGGTTTTTCAAGGGTTGCTTCTCAAATTGCTAATATAGAGAAAACCCATTATTCTTTTTGTGCATTTCTCTTGCTCTTTGTATATCTTGTTAAAGATGGATGCTAGAGGGAAGAAGAAAACATCCCGTGGTCCATCCTCATCTAGATTTACATCGATAACAAAACGGCACCTTCGGTCACCCGAAGATGATCCTCAAGATATACAGGATTTGCATGTCCGTAGTGTTATAGTTGAGTATATTACTGATCTCAATCACATTGCTCCATTTGGTATTGTCCCTCTCCTTGAATTTGTTGGCTGGGCTAACATTTTACTTTGGAGTGGGCCTGCATACTAGTCAATTGCACAATCAATGGTTGCATGTATCTTAGAATTCTCCCTTGACAATTTAACTTTTTCAATTGATACTAGAGAAGGGAAATTTGAAGTAGATCGAGAGACTTATGCAAAATTGATGCGCAATGGACACACAAAAGGGAAGGCGCTCCCTTCAAAGTATCTGTTACCTAGATACAGAGTGTTACATCATATTTTCATTTTAAATCTGTATCCTTGGTCCGATAATAAAATTGAATTGATTTCTTTCATGGTTCGTGTGTTGCATTCTATTACTTCTGGTACCATAGTCTGCCTTCCTTCTTTGATCTGTCATTTTATCATATAGTTTCGTCTCCATCCGGGTCATAGTGATATTCCGTTTGGTTATCTTATGACTGTATTAGCCACTCACATGCTTGTCGATAAACCTATTAATGAGGCACCAATTCATCATCTTATTTTCAACAATTCCAATCTTAATAAGATGAAGTTAGATTTGCTTCCTAGCCAAGTAGATGAAGGTGGTGTTGGTGGTGAAGTCGGAAATGAAGGGGAAGCTGGCGATCTTCCTCAACAGGATGTTGATATGGATGAGTTATTTGATGAGATAGAAACTGATTCACCAAATGATCCTGATTACGATCCATCTATGTCAGGCCCCAAACCCAAAAATCGGATTCACAGGAATCCCGATCGCCGAATCCGGTGCCGACAGCCTCCTTAGTACCCCATTCTTGGCTCCTAGCGTTCATATGCCAGATTTTCGATCTTAGGATCCTACAAGGAGGATTTTTTTTATACATTTAACTAGTAATAAACATAACCACAAGTTTACCCAAATCATAAAGGTAACATCATCATCACATATCCACTAATATAATCATTTGAATACAATGCTGAAAGGGAAGTATATATGTCAAAATTAAAGCTCTAGAAAACAGTTGCACGCTTTAAGCTTAATGATGCTGCAACCTAACATCACCTGCATACATCTACCGTGCATAAGCTTATAGAAAGCTTAGAGGGTGGTGTAAGTGTGTGCACGAGATAAGTGTCAAGTATTCAATACAATATCATAATCATACAATACCAGAAAGCTATTAATCCATAAGCCATACAATGACTGAATAAGTAGAAACACTGATAAGAGCAGGAATTATCAGCGTAAACAAAAATACTGACAAGATTATAATCATACGATAACAGAATAAACGGAAGTATGAACAAGTCCATAAGTTAATCAATATCAGAATACGTAATATAGGACAGCTATGCAAATGATGAGTCATAAATAATCAAATTTCGAATGACAAGGATATAATGTAATACACAATTTGAAAGAGCTAACAAATATCATCACTCTCATTTAAGTCACAGGAATACAGAAACATAACAACCCACAATGCCACACGGCGAAGATGTAATGGAATATGCAGTATATGGTGCTAATGGAATGACCATGCTAGAGTGTGATGTCGGGATGATAGTACGTAGTATCACAGGCTACAGGGTCCACCACAAGGAACCTCTATCCAAACCAGTCCCATACCTAAATTTGAATAGTCTGACTCAACGTGGTAAACTCCTGATCTCAGGTTAGTCGCGTGCCCAACCGAAATTCTTGCCATAACGAAGATACACAATAATTAGTTGCGCACCACCAGCCCGAGTGGATAGTGAATGGATGAATGAATGAGTATGTAACTCCTACTCAGTAGCCTGCCAACCGCTGGTAGCTCGCCCAATGTGGTAGCTCGCTCAGGCCTCAGTCCTGCCCACATCAGCGTCCGCTCACGTGCGCCCGCCCACATGCACAATAGTGACGGGGTGTCATAATATCATGTCAGTCATCATATCAGTACGGTTCCTCTCTGAAAAAATTACCAGGGTCTATTATACTTCACACCACCTTCCGCCTCAATCAAGCGCACAACTGGATAAGTAGAAAAGACCTCACTATTCGCCTGTCAGTAGTCTGCCAATACCTACCTGGCTCACCGATAGCGAGCCCATTCCTCGAACTAGTCAAACTTAGCCTAACCATGCCTACTCCCTCGGACGGGTAAGGCTACACCCCCTTCCAACCGACCATGACACAGTGGAGAGCGCAGCCATCTGGTAATCGGTACTCAATGCTCATCTACCCACTCGTCTAGACGTTGGAGCATCCTCTGGAACCAAGAGGGTGTTTAGGGATTTTCACCCAGGGCCATCTATGGCGGCCCGATGCTCGAACAAATTTTTGGTGTCCCATCTGGCCATCCACGATATGCCTGTGGAGGCTATGGCCCTGATGTCACTAGGGCGTACAGTAATCACAGCACAATGAAAGATGCATGAGTCATACAATCCAATCATGCATCAATCCTGCGCATGTCATGCGCTCACGTGAGATAATCTCCACCTATCAGGGAGTCTCATATCATCCTGTCCAATGACATATGGAATGGTCAATCACATCTCATAACAAACATACAGATGATGTGAATGGGCATGTATCATGATGTTATGATGTCACATACTCATAAATGGTATCAATAACCTTCGTCGACAATGTGGACTTTTAACCAACATTACTCCTAAGAAATGGCCCGCATAGAATCAAATATATAATGGGCACATGGCCTCACACAAGGGCCAAATATACTAAATAGGTGGGCCCTGGTCATGGGCCTAACACATATCACAATGGGCCTTGCCCATAGGCCTCAAATACATCTGGATGGGTCTCACCGATGGGCCTCAGATATATCACAATGGGCCTCAAATATACTTCGCAGGTGAGTCACATACCTGGGTCTAATACACATCAGTATGGGTTACATCATATAGGCCTAATATACATCACTATGGCCACAACCCATGGGCTTTAAATACACAATAGGTGGGCCTTACACATGGGCCTCAAATTTATACCACGTGTGAGCCTCAATGGACGGGTCACCAATACAACATGATGGGCCTAATGACATGGACCCCATAAATATATCGAATAGGCCGCACCAATTGGGCCTTACATACAATGCAATGGGCCATGACCCATAGGCCTTGCATACATCACAATGGGCCTTGCAACATGGGCCTCATATATATTTAAGGTGGGCCTCAACAACGGGCCTCATACACATCAATGAGGGCCTCAACAACGAGCCTCATACACATTAAGGTGAGCCTCAACAACGGGCCTCATACACATCAAGGTGGGCCTCAACAACGGGCCTCATACACATCAAGGTGAGCCTCAACAACGGGCCTCATACACATCAAGGTGGGCCTCAACAACGGGCCTCATATATGGCCTTAGCAACAGGCCACAAATATATCAAGATGGGCCTAATTAATCATATGGGCTAAATCAATCAAATGGCTGATACGAGCAGGTCGATCAAATGGACCGATACAAATGAGTTGTGCGTCATGGAGTTATACTAAGCATGTTATAAAGTAATGCCCTATCCTTACAACGCAGCTGGCCTAGACGGCTTGCATACAACAAGTACGGGCCTACCAATGGGCCCTAGGGAGAGTCGCAATGCAGACATTTAACCAACATTATACTCGCAATGTGGACGTCAAACCAACATTGCTCCCAAGGTGTAGCCCGTAGTGAATAATATTACGTAAACCAGGTTGGGATCACACACTGCAATGGACCTTAGGTACACCCCATTGGGCCTTAAATACATCAAATGAGCCATGTCATATGGGCCTTTTACTCATCAAATGGGCCACATCAATGGGCCGCACCAATGGACCTTATGTGCATTGCAATGGGTCATAACCCGTGGGCCTTAGATTGCATCAAATTTTTCTCGACCTATGGGCCTTATACATATCAAATGGGCCTAATCCTATGGGCTTTAAAATACATCAAATGGGTCTAATCCCATGGACCTTGGAACACATCAAATGGGTCCACTCTATGGGCCTTAAATTACATCAAATGGGCCTAATCCCATGGGCCTTGGAACACATCAAATGGGTCCACTCTATGGGCCTTAAATAGTTCAACAACTATCTACATTCATGGACCCAATTGAATTCAACTGTGGTGGGCCTCAAAAGTGCATTCATTAAGCCCAACATTTAAGGAACTAAAGGTATAAATCATTTCCTCTAAGATCTTTATAATATGGTGGGCCCCACTCCTCAAAATTTCAGCCCAAGGCCAACATAATTATAACATGTTGCTGTCCTAAATTTGGGTACTCCATTGGAGTGGGTCCAAGGCCTCTAAAACTCTGAAAATTAAGGGCCAAGGTCCCTCATCATGCATATAATAAGAGAAAATCCAAAAAAGGTGGCCCACCATTAGAAGAAATATTTTTAAATTATGGTTTTTTTATCAAGGCATATTGCTGGACTGCACAGCAGAAAAAAATCTAGGAGTCCAACTATCTTGGCCCATTCTTTTAGATACCCAAACGGAGTCACTTGAGGCTGAGATTTCAGAGAGTGATACTTCCATAGGTGGGCCACACCCCCACAAAATTTCATAATTTTTAGATATCTCTAAGTATTTTAATTAATTTAAATAAAACAAACTGTCCAGAAAAATCGGACAGACCTGGACGTCCCAACGTGGTGGGCCAGTCCGGCCCTCACCACGGTGTGTACAGGGGTCCATTGGCCCTGAAATTTGGTAGGTGGGTTCTAAAATAAGTGGACCACATCTTAAAAAAATTTCAAAATTTTTAGACATCTATAAATATTTTAATTCATTTACATAAATCAATCTGTCCTAAAAATCGGACTGATCTGGACACCATATTATAATGGGCCGGTCCCGCCATCACCATGGTGTGTACAGGCATCCATTGGCCTCAAAATTTTATAGGTGCGTCCTACCATAAGTAGAAAATCCCCTGAAAATTTTTATAATTTTTAAACACCCATAGGTATTTTAATAAATTTTAAAAATCCAACTGTCCATGGTGGAATGTTGATGGAACAGTGCAGAAAATCTAGACTGTCCACCTCACTTGGACCACACCTTTGGGACCCCAATAAAGGTCAGTTAGGGCTGAAATTTGGGAGAAATCAAGATGAGATCCTCACCTTTCAGAAAAGTATATTTAATAGGTATGAATAGTCCCCCAAACAGTCCTAAATTTTAGTCCAAAAATAACTAGGAACTGTCCAGAAAATTCTAGACAGCAACATGTACTTAGATAAAATTTATTATATAAGTTAAATAAAAAGGAAAATACATTAATGGGCCACACACATCAGAAAATAAAATGAGAAAAAAGAGAGATAGAAGGACAATCTAGCCTTAGGGAAAGGGGCTCCGCCACTATTGAGCCATCCTAAGATCAATCACACCTGCACATCATACCTAGATTTACATTTACAACATGGATCTTGCACATGCATGACCTATAATTAAAATGCTTGGTGAGGATTCCATCCCCACCATGGCTATAAGGTCTAGATGACCCAAACATAATATGATATAACTACCATGATGGGGCCCATAGAGAAAGGCCCGATGCATTGATCATGCACGCATAAGGTAGGCCATTAGGCCACAACCATGGGATTGTGTGAGATCTCCACCATTGATTGGTGGGTCCTACACTTCCCTCATGAAAGAAAGAAAACATCTAGGCTATAGAAATTAGATTTTTTACATCTAGAGGAGCACCCACCGTTCGATCTTCTTGCTCCTATGAGTTCCTTAGCACCTTAGCTTTGATTCCAATGGAGGAGATGAGGAATGGATGGTTAGGATAGGAGATCATGGGGTAGGAAAGTGGGCCACACTTGATGTTTTGAAAGAGAGGGAGAGGCTTGGAGAATTCTCATACGTATGAGATTTCTCTCCTTAGATTCTTTTTTAGTTTGAAAATGAGAAAGAGAGAGAGAGAGAGAGTTGTAAAGGGAGAGAGAGATGGGTGATGGATGTGGTGAGTGATGGGTGTAAGAAAATCTTGACTTTTGTGGCCATTTATGTAAGAAAAGCATGGGTGGTGTAAGAACTTTTTGACTTTGAGGGCTTTTGGTGTAAGAGAGGTATGGGCTTGTAAGAGATTCTTGACTTTTGTAGTTGCTTGGGAATGGGTGAAAGGTGATGTGTACTTGACATGTACTTGGCATGTGAAGGATTGATGGATTGATGGGATTGATGTGACACCTCGTAGAGATTCTCTTCGGTTTCGCAACACGTGGTGTTTTCTTCGTACCGAACATTGGCCCACATCTCTTAACCAAGGTATCGCCTCGGCGCACAAGTCGCTGCATCGGAACCGCAGCGACGGCGCGGTCGCTATGGTAAAGGTCTTGGGTTGAGTCGATACGGATTGACGGCATATGAATCAGAGTCGCACGTAAATATTGGTTAAGGATCGAAGGTTGTCGGAATTCGACCGCTAAGACCACGGAAGTCTATGGAACGGTACGGTCCAGGATACGGGGCTTACAATCTAGTTATGATGCACGCCTTCGTGCATTGGAGGAGAAGGTTGATAACATGAGTATAGCCCATGATATGCAGTTTAAATATATACAAAAATATCTTCGTCGCATCAATAGGGGCTTACACCAGATTGATCCTACTATCCCTGCTCCCTCCTCTGGATCTGATTAGGCGAATTATCTTTTGGATTGTATAACATTATCTTATCTTCTATTTTAGATATTGTATTAACTTGGTTATGGCTTAAAGATTCTGGTTTATATTTTGAAATATGCTATGTCATTCCATATTTCTTTCTCTTTATCTGCTTATTATTACTCTCTATGTTGTCGTTCTCTTTCCTATTGTGACTTTCCCTTGTCACTTTGTGATAAAAAGGGGGAGTAGTATGGTAAAGGGGAGTAGTATGGAAAGGGGGAGTAATTTGTTTGGATTGATTGATTGAGAAGGATATGTGGATTGAGAATATGGAGTCTTGATGTTTACATGTTGTTTATTATTTACATGAGTAGTACTTGTATCTCTCAGGGGGAGTAGAGTAATGATGCTAATGCTTTATCTCAAGAAGTTAATATTGATGATTTATTTGATGAACTTAAATCAGATTCTGAGGCTGACCCTGATTATCAGCCTTCTGGTTTCGATGAGAGGTTACATACTCTTGAGGAACAGGTGGGTCAGATTCTGAGTAGACTTCTTTTATGGCCCGCATTATGCATTCTGTGATAACTGGCATCCATATCTGTCTTCCTTCTCTTATCTATCATGATATTATTCATTTTCGTCTTCAACCTGGTCACAAAGATATTCCTTTCGCTTATCTTATAATTGTCTTAGCTGATCATGCTTTGATAGCTATGCTTGTTGGGGAAGGTTCTATTAATCTTCGTCTATTTAACAACTCTAATATCAACAAGATGAACTTGGACTTGACACCTAGTCAAGTTGATGGGAATGCTGGAGGAGATGAAGAAGAAAAAGATGCTGATGCTTTATCTCAAGAAGACATTAATATTGATGATTTATTTGATGAACTTGAATCAGATTATGAGGCTGACCCTGATTATCAACCTTCTAGTTTCGATGAGAGGTTGCATACTCTTAAAGAGCAGGTAGCTCAGATTTTTTCATGCCCCAAACTTGGAGATCGGACTCATAGGAATCACGATCGCCGAATCTGGAGCCGACAGCCTCCGTAGTACCCCATTCTCGGCTCCCAGCGTCCATACGCCAGATTCTGATCTTGGGATCCTATAAGGAGGATTTTTCAATATACGTTTAACTCATAATAAGCATAACCACGAGTTTACCCCAATCATAAAGGCAACATCGTCATCACATATTCACTAATATAAACAATTGAATACAGTGCTGAAAGGGAAATACATATATCAAAAATCAAAACTTTATAAGTCCGCTGCACGCTCCAAGCTCAATGCTGCCGTAACCTAACGCTACCTGCACGCATCTATCTTACATAAGCTTATAGAAAGCTTAGTGGGCGGTGAAAGTGTGTGCACAAGGTAAGTGTCAAGTAAGCAATATCAGAGTAAATGGAAGTACTGACAAGTCCATGAGTCATACAATATCAGGTACACAATGTAAATTAACTAGGCAAATGAGGTGTCAGAGCGAGCCAAATATTATATGCCGAGGATACAATGCCATAAATCATACAATATCGAAATAAGCAGAAATATATTGATAAGTCTATGAGTGTCATCATCCGTACCAAGGCTATGCAATGCAAGGCATGAGTACTAACGGCCATATCCATGCAGAAACATGACAACCCAAATGCTAAGTATTGTGGATGCAATGTAATATGCGGTGCGAATGAAATGACCAAGCTGGAGTGAAGTCGGGATGATAGTACGTGGTATCGCAGGCTATGGGTCCATCACAAGGGGCTTCTATCCAAACCAGTCCCATACCTAAATTTGGATAGTTAGACTCAATGTGGTGAACTCCTGATCTCAGGTTAGTCGCGCGCCCAACTGAAATCCTGGCCATGCAAAGGTACATAACAGTTAGTTGTGCACCACCAGCCTGAGTGGATAGTGAATAAATGAATGAATGAGTATACAATCCCAGCCCAATAAGTCCACATATCAGTACAGTTCCTCTCTAGGAAATCACCGGGGTCTATTATACTCTAAACCAGATTGCCGCCCTATCGCCCGCAACAAGGTGAGTGGAAGAGACCTCACTATCTGCCTGCCAATATCGGGCCTGGATCGTCGATAGCAGACCCATTCCTTGAGTTGGTCAGACTCAGCCTAACATTGTCCCCTCCTCTCGGGCAGGTAAGGCCGCACCCCCTTCCAACCGACCACGACACAGTGGGAGACTCGGCCTAACGGTATACGGCCCTCATGTGCTCATGCATCCACTCGGTTTAGACATTGGAGCAACCTCTGGAACCAAGAGGGTTTAAGGACTTTCACCCAGGGATATCTATAGCACCCCATGTAGAATAAATTTTTGGTGTCCCATCTGGCCATCCATGAAATACCTATGGAGGCTACGACTCTCATGTCGCTAGGGTGTACAGTAATCACAACACACAATGCAAGATGCATGAGTCATACAATCCAGTCATGCATCAATCCTGTGCATATCGTGTGCTCATGTGAGATAACCTCCGCCTATCAGGGAGTCTCATAACAACCTGTCCAATGATATATGCAATGGTCAACCACATCTCATAACAAACATGCAGATGATGCGTATGGGCATGTATCATGATGTTATGCGATCACATACTCATAATCGATATTAATAACCAGCATCGACAATCAACTACTACAATGTGGACATTTAACCAACATTTCCCTCAAGGAAGGGCCCACATAGAGCCTAACAGATAGTAGACCCATGACCTCATATAAGGACCTAATACACAACACCATGGGCCTCACTCAAGAGTTTAATATACATCACGATGGGCCTCTCACATGGGCCTAACATACATGACAATGGACCTCGCCCATGGGCCATAAATACATCACAATGGGCCTTGCCCATGGGCCTCAAATACATCACAATGTGACCTCAACTACGGGTCGCATATACATCATATAGGTCTTGACAATCAGTCTCAACAATCAAAATTGACACTCAAAATCGTCCTCAATACTCGGCCTAAACAATCGGAATTGGCCTATACAATCGGCCTCGACAAATTGGAATCGACTTCGATACTCGGCCTCGACAATCAGAATCAGCCTATACAGTTGGCCTCAACAAATCGGAATCATCTTATACAATCGGCCGTCATAATTCGAATCGGCCTCAACAATCAGAATCGGTAAATTGGTCACGACAATCGAAATCGGCAAATTGGTCACGACTATCGGAATCAATCGATAATCAGAATAAAAAAATTGGTCATGACTATCAGAATCAATCGATAATCAAAATTAGTAAATTGGTCACGTCAATTGAAAATCGGCAATCGGTCATGATAATCAGCCTCAGTCGCTAATCGGTAATCAACCACGACAATCGAGATTGATCAATAATCGAGAAATTGGTCACATCAATCAAAATCGACAATCGGTCATGATAAACGACCTCGATCGCTAATCGATAATTGGCCATGGCAATCGAAATCAGTCAATAATCAGAATCGGCAAATCGGTCACGTCAATCGAAAGTGGCAATCGGTCATGATAAACTTCCTCAATCGCTAATCAGCAATTAGCCACGACAATCAAAATCGGTCAATAATCTGAATCAGTAAATTGGTAACGTCAACCGGAATCAACAATCGATCATGATAAACGGCCTCGATCGCTAATCGGAATAGGTAAATTGGTCACGGTAATGGCACCGATAATCAACAGATAAATAAAGCGCGGTCCATAAATGATCAGTCGATCACCCATAGTATAAAGATCGACACTCTACCGTGATTATATCAAATCTGATAGCACGGAGCCATCCATCTACGCCGAATGGGGCCCACTGATTTGGGTTAACCCACTAAGGGAATGATGAGAATGGGCCTAATAAGGCTTAAGGGAAGGTCACAATGTGGACATCTAACCATCATTGACCATCAATGTGAACATCTAACCAACATTGCTCCCAAGGAGTGGCCTACATAGGGCCAAACATATAGTGGGCCCATGGTCTCAAGTACAATCACGATGGGCCTTATTTATGTCATATAGGCCTTGTCATATTGTGTCAACATACATCTCATTAGGCCTCAAATACACAATAGGTGGGCCTCGTACCTGGGCATCGAATACATCTCAATGGGCCTCTTATGTCCAGCAGGCCACATCACATGGGCCGCATTGTATGAGCCGTGCAACGGGCTTTATATACATCAAATAGGCCGCACTGATGGGCCTCAAGTATACCAAATCGGGCTGCATTACATGGGCTTCAAATACATCATATTGGGTATTAACAAATGGGCCACAATTACATCATATTGGGCCTTAACATGTGGGTCGTATATGCATCACATTGGGCCTCACTCATGGGCCTCGACACATGGGCCATAAATACATCACATTAATGTGGGCCCTACACATCTCAAATGCGCCAAAATACATCTTAGTGGGCCTCATCAAATGGGCCTCACAGTAGGTGGGCCTACACCTTCCAAATGGGCCCACCAGTGAACAACATGGATGCTCATCACATAAAACAAGAGGGCTGCATGTCCAGCGAACTGGACGGCATGGCTAAAACATACATCAAGGTAGGCTCTCACTATGGTTGGATGATGTGCAGATACAACACATGCATCCGGTGGGTCATACCGTCACACATACAGGGACAGTGTAGATAAAACACTTACACCAGGACTCGATCGTCCACGTACTAGATGGTGGAGTACAATACATATACCATGTGGGACCCACGGAACTTCCTGACATGAATGCAGCTGGTGACGTACACTAGACATCCCATCAGCAGGTGGGTCACACATGGTACCCACCATATACACGTCCAGGTGGCCCACTGAATATACATTATAATATATCAAATATTATATACTATATATGTCTACACGTGGCAGTAGGCTTCATGATAAAGGTGGGTCCCACGTTACAGTGGCCCACCACAACATTCATATATAAATATTATATTATATAGTATATATATACAGTAATATAATATCATATATAATATTAAATATAATATACTATCATATATAATATAACATTATATATATTATATATTTGTAGACGGTGAGATAAAGGTGGGACCCACGTGGGGCCACCATAATATTTTATTAATATATAAATATATATTAAAAAAAAGGTGCGTCGCACCGTCCAAGAGGTTGGACGGTGTGGACCAACCACATGCATCACGGTGGTCCCTTGATCTGAGAAAAATGGACAGATGGTCTGGATGAAACCCAGACCGTCAAAGAAGTAGCTGTAATCAAGGTGGGCCACTGTACACCAGCAAAATGGATGGACGGCTGGATAGAATATATGCCTCAAAGGGGCCCACCGTCCCTGGCAGATGGACGACTACAAATACATCGTGATGGCACCGAAGAACCATCCAAACAATCCAACACTATCCAGATGGTCTAGATGGTGTGGATGAAATAAATACATCGCTGGGGTGGCCGACAGGGCCTGCTAACGTCAATAGGCAGCCTAGCTACTGGTGTGGCCTACTGGCCCACAGTCCAGATGGATGGTTAAAATATAACACATATGTCTTGATCGGGTGTACAGAACTTGTTGTGTGATATAGCAGCTGCTGCGTGCAACGTGGGACCCATCGTCCTAGCTTGTACAGTGTGGATCCAGAACAACATCAAAGTGGGTCCACACGAGGGTGGCCCATAGGTTTTGGATCGGTTGATATTTATATTTTTCTTTCAACATATCTGTCCAAAAATGGGCAGCAACATGATGGGCCTCACGATCTAACGGTGAGGGTAATACATCAAGATGGGTCTCACATATGTGGGCCCTCTAATCAACAAATACAAATAAAAAAAAAATCACTCACCTTGAAAATCTTCTAGCCACCTTAATCTCCCGAGCTCCAAGGGATGCGATTCAACGATCGAGATTGGTTTTGGAGGGTGGAGATGGGAGGAGGAAAGTGAGCCACATAAGCTCTCTCTCCCATGGAAGCTTAGACGTGGGTTGCTTGAAGAATGAGGGAGACAGAGATGAGAGAGAGTGGTTGTAAGAGAAAGAGGGATGGGTGAATGATGGGGTGATGGGTGAAGTGAGTGATAGGTGTACTTTGTGTAAGAGAGAGTTTGACTTTGGGGTTGCTTGGGAATGGGGTTGTACTTTGACATGTGAGGTGATGTGTACTTGATTGATGGGATTTGATGTAATGTTCTCTTGGGTTTTGCAACGCGTAATATTTTTCCTCGAACTGAATGCAGGCCCACATCCCCTGGCCAGGGTATTCCCTTGGTGCGTGAGACGCGACATCGGAACCATGACGACGGCGCTGTCGCTAGGGTATACGTCTCGGGTTGAGTCGAATCGGGTTGATAGGACTTGGCTTAGGATCACGCGTAAATGTCGGATAAAGGTCTAAGGTTGCCAGAATTCGACCTAGAAGATCGCGAAAGCTTATGGAACAGTACAGACTATGATACGGGTCTTACAGATTCGAGTAACCCAGGATTCTTAAATTGTTTATATGTGCAAATACATGATGCACATTAGTAAGGGTTTACATCAAATTGATCCATCTATTCCTACTCCCTCTTTAGGATTTGATTAGTTATCTTTTGATTTGATGGTATCTATAATAATTTTATTCTAACTCTTTTCCCTATGACTGCTTAAATTATATTATTTAAACTCTTATTTATGGTATCAATTCAAATACTTTTTTTTATTCTATTTGGATGAGTAGTTATTGATTCTACTTACTCTCTTATTATCTTCCTTTATCATTATTTTCTTCCTTTGTCATGTTGTGACAAAAAGGGGGAGAACATTGTTGATGATATGAGGATAATCATATGATGATAATGAATATGGATAATATATATATATATATATATATATATATATATATATATATATATATATATATATATATATATATATATATATATATATATGCAAAGAGTAGTGGATTAAAGGGGAGAGTTGATTATTGTTGATTATATTACTGATTATGGATCATATCATAATAAGTTGTGGAATGTGTTGATTGAATATCTATCGTGCATATTGCAATTTTAGTTTTGTCACAAATTTAATAAAGGGGGAGATTGAAAGTGTTATGTTGATAAAACCTGAGTATTGTCAAATTTTAGTGTGCCAAATCACTTCAAGTTTATATCTTAATTTGTATCAAGCTTGTGTATCCGTTCACATTGAATCTTCGACTTTCGTTCCATTCATGTTGAATCTATCTTGTCGATATCTACGATGAACTTGCCGACATCTTCAAACCGGAAGAAAGTGAAGACTTAGTTTTTAAGAACATTGCGATTCAAGATTTGGAACTAGAAAAGTCCAAGAACTCAAGACCTAGTTGAAGATTATGTCTAGTATGTCGAGTTCAAGATTCAAAAAGCGTAAAAATTTAAAGCTATTGAAGTGATTGATAGTTTGATGGTTCATACGTTCTATCTCACAAGTAAGGTATGATTGACCTAGATTGACCTTAGATCATGATTAAATCATTTCTTACTTTTGGTTGGTCATTTTGATCATTTTATAAGTGTAAAATTCTGTTCTTTCGACTAGCCCTAGCACTGGCTCTAGCAGTCCTAGAATTTTCTCCACCGTCTAAGATTTGTTATGAATTTTCAAAATTTTTCTGTTGGTCTACAATCTGTCCTAGAAACTGCTCGACCAATCATGTGAATAGTGTTCGACTAGTCATGTAGTGCTCAACTCATTTTTCAGCGAGTGATTTGGACTCACACGACCAGTCGAGCAGGCCACTCGACCAATCGTGGGACCCATAAGTCCAGTCGTGCAGCTGAAAAATCTTATCGCGCTAGAATTTTTAAAAATCTGTTTGAATATGGCTAGTCGTAGCTAACCCAAGGTTAGTCGTGTGAACCAATTTTTCACTTATAAATAGTGCTTGAATTTCAAAGTTTTCCATTCAATTCTTATCATTCTTAAGTAATCACTCTGAGTTAATTTTGAGTACATTCTAAGCTATTTTGTGTATATTTTATATTCTTTAAAGAAGCTCATGTAATTTGATTTTGAATCTCCATTCCATTCTTATATTAAAAAGGGATATGAAAGCGCACCTAACTAGTGCCATGGTTTGTCAATTACGGTGTAAGTTGAGTCAGTCGGATAACAGCACCTAACAGGAAGATCAAGTCAAGTGTCTGCCTCAACTGGATGTGTGGAAGCTCGCCATAGGTAAATCATAGCCTCACATCCCATGTCCCAAAACAGCAGGTGATTAAAACCCTTAAAAATAAGTAAAACATCTTAGGATTTTAGGTTAAGAAAACTTTTTACCAAATAAGAAAATCCTTAAGTTTTTCTTACCTTGTCGATTATATCGATTCCCTTTTCGATATGATTGACCTGCTCTATCGATGTCCTCAGTATATCAATCGATACAATCAGTGAGGACAAAACGTCCAACAATCAAAACATTCATCTGGACGATTTATCGATATATCAACGGTTCAGTAGATATCATCGATATTCGAATATCGATCCTATCGGAAGAGGATTGATAATATCGACAGACAGTTTTTCGGCGCCCCTATTTTTTTAAAGAAAACTTCTATGCGCTTCGATATATCGTTGACAGTCCGATTCAATCTAAACTCAAATACAGATCATATCGGAAGTCAGTCGATCATATCAATAGTGGGCGCATGTTTCTTTCAGCATTAACTTCAGGTTATTTTTAATGTTGATCGGGGGGCCAGTCGATAAATCGATATTCATATCTCGATCATATCGAGACCTGGTCGATTGGATCGAGATCGGACAAAAATCGTCCAGCAAGCTTATAGGTAAATCTATATGATTTATCGATCCTATCGACATGGTCTCCGATATCATCGATATACAAATTTTGATGACATCGACTGTTCCTCGATCATATCTGTAGAACCTGAAATTCTTCAAGGCTTCTCTCTCTTATTTTCACCTGTCGATAGATCGGTGTATCTCTCGATGGAATCGGAGTTCAAAATTCGATAACATTGATGGATGTCTCGATCCTATCGACCAGTTGGCGAAAGGTTTCCAAAAGTGAAATGACATTTGAGTTTGTATCATCGAGAGGTCAGTCGATACAATCGAGAGTATACGCTCGATCATATCGAGCCTTTCTCGATGATATCGAACTCTGTCATAAATGTGACCGTTTTATATCCGTTGGATCCTTTTGCCTATATATAGAGGTTAGTCTTTCTTGCTGGAAGAGAAAGAAGAGAGTGCTTCTGAGTGTTTTAAACTTCATATCATTTATCTTAAGCCCTTTCTCTCAAGGAGTTCATCCTCCAATCCACCCTCATCATTGATATTCAATAGAGTGGATTGGGGAATGAACTTCCGCATTCAAGGATCCTTCAGCTACTACCTTAATGGCAAATCATTAAGATGGGATGCCTTGAATGCATAGATGATTGGAACCACTCCATCTTCCTTATAGGAAAATATTTAGAGAGTGAAATTCCATCATAACCTTGACCCAACCTAAAGCCTAGCATAGGTACATCTTTTAAGTACTATGGTATGAATCCTCTTTGGTTGTCAAATTTTGTGTGTCAAAACCTCTATATGTGTCTTGTATCTTGTTGTATATGTTCGTACTTTGAGATACGACGGTGAACTCGTCAAGCTAGTTCAAGCTACAATTTTGATGATATTCACAAAGAGTTCATGTTTAAGACTCAAAGTTCATATATTCAAGATCAAGACTCTATCATATGATAGGGAACTGAGCACAACTCATACTGATGGTGACTTCAAAGCTGGTGAAGTGTTCGAACAACATCAAGAAGAACTCATGCTTCGTAAAGTTGAACGTCTAAGCTAATGAAGGTTCAATGTCCTTGGTAAGGTTTGATTGACCTTAGGTTGACCTTTAGTGTAGGTCATTTTAAATACATAATTCATATATCTTCTACAAATGATTTTGGTTTGTTCTAAGACTAGTCCTGGACCTTGTTCGACTAGTCCTAACACTGGTTCGACCAATCCTAGAAATTTCAAGACCAGTCGAAGTTTTGTTACAAATTATCAGATTTTTTCTGTTCGGCTACAACTAGTCATGGAGTCTGCTCGATTAGTCCTGGGATAGTCACGATTCGACCTTCGACCAGTCGTGGAACCACGATTCCAACTCCAACAACTAAATCAAAGGTCGCACGACTAGTCGTGTGAGGTCCACGACCAGTCGTGGACGGCCTTCGACCAGTCGTGGACTGCTCACGACCGGTCGTGTAATGGTTTTATCCAATTGCGCCCAAAAATTCAAAAATCAGTTTCTTCTTCGACTAGTCATGGTGACCCTAGGACCAGTCGAAGAAGAATTTCTACAGCTATAAATAGCACATGAATTTCAGAGTTATTCATCGGAATTTAAGTGAATTAAAAGCTCCACTCTGAGATAAGTTTGTGTCTATTCTTAAGCTATATTGTGCATAATTTAATTTTCTTTTGTTAGCTTTTTTCTATTTGATTTGATTCTATATTCCAATCTGATTTGAAAAGAGGAAATATTATTTTCTTTCTTCTGGGAATTGAAGTCAAATAGAGTTAGCCCAGTGTGATTTAATCTTCAAATCAATTAGAACTTAAAACCATTATAAAGTGAGTATTGGACATTGAACTTTCACATCCGAACATCTACTCCAATTGGTTCTTCCGGGCTGCTACAAGAGGAGAAATCCAGGTATTTTACAATTCTGTAAAATTTTCATTCTTTTGGTTTTTGTTTGGAATTCGCCAGAAAAATTCCATTTGTTTGTTATCTGAGGAGTGCTAGAAAACTCAGAATAGTGTGGGTTTTTGGATTGTGTAAGCCCAAGTTTAAAGACACAATTGTGAAGGTTTTAGGTGAACCTGTGAAACCTATTTTGATAGTGAACGCTAATATCCCTGTGTGAGGATATTAGGAGTGGAGTAGCATTCTGTGTGGCTATTGTAAAACAGTTGGTGTACACACAGGCGAACCACTATAACTCTTTGTCTTGTGGATTGATTGCTTGCTTAATTCCTTATTTTTCATCATTCAATTTTGTGGAATGTACATGTGGATGTGAATGCTGTAACTATTTACATTTCAAGCAAGTATGGAGAATGTTATAATAATCTAGAGATTTATTTCAGCATTTTATCCATGCTATAATTTTATCAATCCGTGCTTCAATTTCAATAATTATTCTAGTAAGGTTGCCTTGCCATTTTTATAGTGCATGGTTGTCCCTAGAATAATCAATTCTTAAGATTGCAATTCTTTTGTTATTTGTTTTCAGATTGAGTTTTTTATTCAAAAGACGTTCTAGAAATAAGGTTGTCCTACCATAAGCCCTTGTTGATTATGGTGTAAGGTTGTCCTTAGAACTGAACTTGTATCAACCTCTCAATGCTTGTTTATTGGGATTGATTTTATTTCAGCATTGTGAATTGATTTAATTTGTAAGGCTATTTCTTCATTTTAATCCGTTGTATTTAATTTTAATTTGCCATAGTCCAATTCACCCCCCCCTCCCCCCCCCCCCCCCCCCCCCCAAGACATATAGCTTGGCCATTTCAAGTGGTATCAGAGCCTAATAGCTCGTTCTTATTACTTTTATTTAGATTTATTTCCTAAGCTAACGATCTAAGCTATATAAAAAGATGTCAAATTTCGATAGCCTTTCAGTCAATAGGCCTCCACCGTTTGATGGCTCTAATTATGCCTATTGGAAAGCCAGAATGAGGATCTTCCTCAAATCATTGGATGAGAGTGTGTGGCAAGCCACGGAGACCGAATGGAAACCCCCTACCACTGAAGTAACTGGAAGCGACGGTTCAAAAATAATGAGAGTGTCTCCTTATTTCTCATGGACTACACTTCAGAAAAGTGAGAATAATGCCAATGTTAAAGCACTAAATGCTATCACTTGCGCACTATCACCAGATGAATTCAAAAGAATCATATCCTGTGATACTTCAAAGCAAGCCTGGGATATATTAGAAATGACACACGAGGGTACATCAATTGTCAAGAAGTCTAAAGTCCAACTCCTCACAACTAAATTTGAAGAAATTCATATGGAGGAAAATGAAATGTTTGTAGACTTTTACACTAGACTGAATGACATTGCAAACTCAATGTGGGGTCTTAGCAACAAAATTCCAGAAAGTAAAGTATGCGCAAAGATACTACTCTCACTTCCTGAACGGTTCAACTCTAAAGTAACCGCGATCCAGGAACTTCGTGATACGGATAACATGAGGGTAGAAGAACTAGTTGGTTCTTTACAAACCTATGAATTGAATTTTAAAGCTCCTAAAGGTAAATCTATTGCTTTAACATCTTCTAAAGGTATTCCTCAAGAAAACTCGAATTTAGAAAATTCAGAAGATGATATGGTGCTTTTAGCTAAAAAGTTTTTTAAGATTTTTAAAAGTAAGAAAAGGGTCGATTTCCAAAAGACAAACGAAAAGAAATGATCTAAACAAAAATCTCGAACCTGAAAATCTTTGAAAGATAGTCAATGTTATAACTGCTAAGAATATGAAAATTTAGTAAATAAATGTCCTAAAAAGGATAAACCCAAGAAGAAGGGTATGTTGGCTACATGGGACGAATCATCCGATTCTGAAGCCTCTTCTAAATTAGAAGATTCTGAAACCGAGTCGGGAAATGATGTAAAAGCCCTTATGACTCTAGCCAAGTTCACATTCTCATATCACAATGATTCAACTAGTGAAGAAAATATACATAGTGATCATGAAAATGAAGATCTTCAAGATGCTTATAATGCCTTATATAAGGAAAGTTATAAAATTGCTGTCAAACTTAAACTTCAAAAAGAAAAGTATTTTAAACTCAAAGAATATTTTGAGACTCTTGTTTTAGAAAAGGCACAAATTTTAGATTGTCTTGAAAAATCAAAATGTGATTTGGAATTCAAAACCTCCCTGATAGAAGATTTGAAATTTGAAAATGAGAAACTTAAGAGTGAAGTATCTTCTCTTCTGAGTTTGAAAGACACATGGAGATATGTCCAAGGTGATCCAAAATTAAAAAAATTATTATCTGGATCAAGAAAATGTAGCGATCGATCCGAGTTGGGTTATGATAAGAATATACCTCCCAAACAGAAGGATACTCCTCTCAAATTTATGAAAGGAGATGCCTCAAACTCAAAAGAGAAAAATACTTATCGAGGTTTTTCTAAAAATACAAAAACTTTTCAAAAATCAAAAAGAAGCCATGTCAATTTCAAAAATCATAATAGAAACCCACTAGCTGAAAAGATAATTGATTTACTCAAGGAGCTCTTGAAATTTAACTCGGTAGGTCATTCTTTCAACTACAATCAAAAGAAGACCAACTATACTCCTAAACCCAAAACAGTTCTGAAATGGGTTCCTAAGGGTGCCTTCTTGGTTGCTCACACTACTTTCAAAGCAACAAGCCATTCAAAGTGGTACCTAGATAGTGGATGCTCCAGGCATATGACAGGAGACAAAGCTTTATTCATTGATCTTAAAGATATGACTGATGGGTCAGTCACATTTGGTGATGGAAGCAATTGCAAGATTATTGGTAAAGGTACGGTTCAACTTTACAACCTTCCGTTATTTAAAGATGTTTTATATGTTGAGGGGATGAAACACAACCTGTTAAGCATATCTCAAATATGCGATAACAACCATAGTGTGAAATTTTCCAATCAAGGTTGTGAGATCATAAATAGAAAGGGTTCTGTAATATTAACCGGCCGCAGAACTTTTGAAAACTGTTATATAGTAAGTGATGGTAGCTCATCTAACCAAAAGTGTTACATGGTCCACACTAATGAAACGGAATTATGGCATAAATGCCTTAGACATGTACATTACCGAAATTTATACAGATTGAGCAAAGGAGAATAATTAGAGGTCTACCTAAGTTACAAAAAATAGAAAAAATATGTGGTGAATGCCAGTATGGTAAACAAACTAAGAGTTCTCATAAAAAGGTGAACTCCAATCTCACATCTAGACCACTCGAGCTTCTCCACATGGATCTTATAGGACCAACAAGAACGGAAAGTCGAGGCGGCAAAAAATACATCTTGGTTATCGTAGATGATTATACAAGATACACTTGGGTTTCATTTTCAAGAGATAAATCAGAAACCCTTGATGAAGTGAAAAAGATCATCAAACGAATCCAAAATGAAAAATGTTCTCAAGTCAGTAAGATCCGTAGTGATCATGGATCCGAATTTGAAAATAACAGTTTTGAGAAATTTTGTAGTGAACAGGGAATATCACATGAATTTTCTGCGCCCAAAACACCACAACAAAATGGTATTGTGGAAAGAAAAAATAGAGTGCTTCAAGAAATGGAAAATGTTATGTTGAATAGCATGAAGCACCCTAGAAATCTATGGGCTGAAACAGTAAATGCTACATGCTACATTATTAACCATGTTTATCCTTGTAAATCAAATAACAAAACAGCTTATGAAATGTGGTTTAACAAACAGCCTACTATCAAATACTTTCGTATTTTTGGCAGTAAGTGTTACATTTTACGTGATCGTGAAAACTTGAAAAAGTTCGACACTAAAAGTGATGAAGGGACCTTTTTAGGATATTCTTTAAATAGCCGTGCTTATCGTGTTTTGAACAACAAGACTGGTGTGATTGAAGAATCAATCAATGTGGTCATTGATGATCACCTGAATACACCTGCCCCTAGTTCAGACAATGATGAAGTTCTTGTAATTGAAAAATCAGATACTTCATCAAGTGAAATTAATTCTGAATTAAGGATTGTTAAAGATCATCCAACTACTCAAATTCTTGGAAACCCTCTCATTGGTGTGCGCACTCGTAGGCAAATAGAAGAAATATGCAATTACGTATGTTTTACATCCCAGATTGAACAGGTAAACGTAAAAGAAGCACTTTCTGATGAAAACTGGATCGTTGCGATGCAGGAAGAACTTAATCAATTTGTTTGTAATGATGTCCGGTATCTTGTTCCTAGACCTAAAGATAAACACATAATTGGAACAAAGTGAATTTTCAAAAATAAGTCTGATAAACTTGGAAATATTATTCGAAATAAAGTAAGACTAGTTGTATAGGGGTACACACAAATTGAAGGTATTGATTACGATGAAACCTTTACCCCTGTAGCCCGTCTTGAATCTATCAGACTTTTTATATCCATTACATGTTTTAAGAAGTTTAAAATTTTTCAAATGGATGTAAAGAGTGCCTTTTTGAATGACGATTTACATGAAGAGGTATATGTGGAACAACCTCCAGGGTTTGAAGACCCTAAGTTTACTAATCATGTATATCGTCTTAAAAAAGCTCTCTATGGTTTGAAACAAACTCCCAGGGCTTGGTACGAAAAATTGACAAAGTTTTTACTGAGTCACAATTTTAAAATGGGTAGTGTCGATAAGACGCTCTTTGTTAAGAAGCATAACGATGATATTTTAATGGTTCAAATCTATGTTGACGATATTATTTATGGATCAACGTGTACTAACATGACTATTGAGTTTACAGAGTTAATGAAATCAAAATTCAAAATGAGCATGGTTGGGGAATTAAATTATTTCCTAGGGTTGCAAGTAAAACAACAACCTGATGGAATTTTTATTTCTCAAACCAAGTATGCTTTGAACTTGATTAAGAGGTTCGGATTTGAGAAAGGTAAGAATTTTTATACTCCCATGAGTACAACTCTAAGACTTTCAAAAGACTCTACAGGTAAAGATATAGATCCTAAGTTGTATCGTAGCATGATTGGTAGTTTGCTTTACTTAACTGCAAGTAGACTTGATATTGCTTTAAGTGTTGGAATTTGCACTAGATATCAGTATAATCCTAAAGAATCACACTTAACTGTCGTTAATCGAATTATTAGATATGTCGCAAGTTTAGTTAATTTGGGTCTTTGGTATCCTTATGATACTAGTGTTCAATTGGCTGGGTATTCAGATGCTGATTGGGATGGTAATATCGATGACAGAAAATCAACCAGTGGTGGTTGTTTTTACATTAGAAACTTCTTGGTTTCTTGGTTTAACAAGAAGCAAAGTTCCATATCACTCTCAACTACTGAGGCTGAATACATTGCATCTGGAAATGCATGTACACAGCTAGTTTGGATGAAAAGAATGTTGAGTGATCATGGTATCGTACAGGACTCAATGATTCTATACTGTGATAACTCCAGTGAGATAAATATTTCAAAAAACCCAATCCAGCATTCACGTACTAAGCACATTGACATTAGATTTCATTATATTCGTGAATTAGTGGAAGAAAAAGTAATATCCTTAGAATATATTCCTACTGAGACTCAACTTGCTAACATATTCTCTAAACCGCTTGACAAAAGCAGGTTTAACAAATTGAAACTTGATCTTGGTATGTGCAATTTAAAATGATTGATTATGCATCTCAGTAGTATAGTGTATATATATAAATATATTAATGATTTTTATTTCAAAATTTTGATGAAAATTGTATTTTTTTATGGTACACGACCAGTCGAGGACGTACTCGACCAGTCGTTCCACGACCGGTCGAGGAAGACCCACGACCAGTCGTGTAGCGCGCTGATGGATTTTATTTTGGGAAAAACCTTCTTCCTCTTCATTCTAACCTCCTCTCTAACGAGCCAAGCTTTTACTAGTCGAACCCCTGTGTTCGATTCCTTTAGGTTAGAGCATTTTGCTTACTTTTCTCATAGATTCATTATCTTTTCTCTTCAATTTCTTGATTATTGTTGTCTATTTCATCTCTTTCTTCAAGATTTTTGAGTTTTCTTCCTCATTTGCTGATTCTAGAAAAACCCATCTTCATTTTCTTAAAATTTCTTATATTTCTTCAAGAAAATGGATCCTAGAGCTAAAAAGAAGAATTCTAGAGGTGCTTCATCTTCTAGATCTAATGTTATCACCAAATGCCATCTTAGGGCTGCCGAAGATGATCCATCGTATGTTCGTGATTTACGTATCCGTAATGTAATTGTAGAAAAGGCCGTTGATTTCAATCATATTGCTCCTTTCAATCTTTTTCCTCTCCTTCAGTCTGTAGGATGGGAAAACATTTCACACTGGGGCGAGCCGACATACCAGTCCATAGCATAGGCCATGGTTGCGTGTATTACTGAATTTTCTACTGAGAAACTAACTTTCGCTATTGCTACAAGAGAAGGGCTATTTTCTATTGATCGACACTTAATCTTAGGCCTTATGGATATTTCAGTAAATGATGAAGGTATTCATCCTAGCATTTTGGCTAAAAAAGTAACTGAGTCTGAAAAACGTATTTTTACTAGAGCTTTATGTAACATGGATGAACCATGGAATCATACTGGGAATGGCCTCACAACTAGGAATTTGTTGCCCAGATACAGATTCTTGCATCTTATCTTCACCTCTAATCTATATTCCCGCTCTGGAAACAAGAATGAGTTGACTCTGCTTATGGTTCGCATTTTGTACTCAATTGTTACTAGTGCCAATATCTGTTTGCCCTCTTTGATTTGCTACTCTATCATTCAATTCTGTATTCATCCTGGTCATAGTGATATTCCATTTGGGTATCTTATGAATTTTCTAGCAACCCACATGTTGGTAGCTATGCCTGTTGGAGAGGCTCCTATCCAACACCTTATATTCAACAAATCCAACATAAACAAAATACAGTTGGATTTGGCTTGAGGACAAGTTGATATTGGTGTGGGTGGAGTTACTGCTGAAGCCAAGAATGATGAAGAGGGTGATGCTCCTCCTCCAAATGATATTAATATGGATGATATTTTTAATGAAATTGATTCTGACTCTGGGAATGATCCTGACTATGAGCCATCTGATTTGGATGCACGTTTGAGTGCATTAGAGGAAAAGGTAGAACAGATGCATGTTGGCCAAAATGCCCAATTCAAAAGTATGCGCAAGTATTTTAGGCGCTTACAAAAAGGGCTTCATCAAATTGATCCAACCGTACCTGCTCCTTCTGGATCAGATTGAGAATTTTACATACTTTCTCTTTGGTTTGTAATAATTATATGACTTTACTTTCTCTTTGGTTATGTGACTGAGTTCTTTGACTTGACTTGATAACATTTTATGATATTCTGACTCCTTTATTAATTATCTTACTTTTGATTCTTCCTTTGTCATATTTTTGACAAAAAGGGGAAGAATTGTGTTAATGATTCATGATGATAATTGTGTACACATATGATGAATATGATGATTGGTAGGTATACTACTCAGGGGGAGATTGTAAGCTTCCAGATACATTATGCATGCCATGGTTATCTCATGTATGACAACCGGTGCATGATTCTTTATTGGTGCATGTTTCTCTTATGCATGCTTCTCTTATGAACTATAGGAGTGTGTTTTGTCACAATTTTGACAAAGGGGGAGATTGTAAGTACTATGGTATGAATCCTCTTTGGTTGTCAAATTTTGTGTGTCAAAACCTCTATATGTGTCTTGTATCTTATTGTATATGTTCGAGACATCATAGCTGTACTTCGAGACACGACGGTGAACTCCTCAAGCTAGTTCAAGCTACAATTTTGATGATATTCACGAAGAGTTCATGTTCAAGACTCAAAGTTCGTATATTCAAGATCAAGACTCTAGCATAAGAAGGGAACTGAGCACAACTCATACTGATGGTGACTTCAAAGCTTGTGAAGTGTTCGAACTACATCAAGAAGAACTCAAGCTTCGTAAAGTTCAACGTCTAAGCTAATGAAGGTTCAATGTCCTTGGTAAGGTTTGATTGACCTTAAGTTGACATTTAGTGTAGGTCATTTTGGATACATAATTCATATATCTTTTACAAATGATTTTGGTCTGTTTTAAGACTAGTCCTGGAGCTTGTTCGACTAGTCCTGGCACTGGTTCGACCAATCCTAGAAATTTCAAGACCAGTCGAAGTTTTGTTGCAAATTATCATATTTTTTCTGTTCAACTATGACTAGTCTTGGAGTCTGCTCGACTAGTCGTGGGATGGTCACGATTCGACCTTCGACCAGTCGTGGAACCACGATTCCAACTCCAACAACTAAATCAAAGGTCGCACAACTAGTCGTGTAAGGTCCACGACCAGTCGTGGATAGCCTTCGACTGGTCGTGTAACGGATTTATCTAATCGTGCTCGAAAATTCAAAATTTTGTTTCTTCTTCGACTAGTCGTGGTGACCCTAGGACCAGTCGAAGATGAATTTCTGCAACTAGAAATAGCACACGAATTCCAGAGTTATTCATCGAAAATTAAGTGAATTAAAAGCTCCACTCTGAGATAAGTTTGTGTCTATTCTTAAGCCATATTATGCATAATTCAATTTTCTTTTGTTAGCTTTTTTCTATTTGATTTGATTCTATATTCCAATCTAATTTGAAAAGAGGAAATATTATTTTCTTTCTTCTGGGAATTGAAATCAAATAGAGCTAGCTCAGTCTGATTTAATCTTAAAATCAATTAGAACTTAAAACCATTATAAAGTGAGTATTGGACATTGAACTTTCACATCCGAACATCTGCTCCAATTGGTTCTTCCGGGCTGCTATAAGAGGAGAAATCTAGGTATT
Organism: Magnolia kwangsiensis; assembly: GCA_037074715.1. NCBI lineage: Eukaryota > Viridiplantae > Streptophyta > Magnoliopsida > Magnoliales > Magnoliaceae > Magnolia > Magnolia kwangsiensis. The sequence continues at coordinate 82,650,567 of CM073578.1, forward strand.
TTACAATTCTGTAAAATTTTCATTCTTTTAGTTTTTGTTTGGAATTTGCCAGAAAATTTTCATTTGTTAGTTATCTGAGGAGAGACAGAAAACTCAGAATAGTGTGGGTTTTTGGATTGTGTAAGCCCAAGTTAAATGACACAATTATGAAGGTTTTAGGTGAACTTGTGAAACCTATTTTGATATTGAACGCTAATATCCCTGTGTGAGGATATTAGGAGTGGAGTAGCATTCTATGTGGCTGTTGTAAAACAATTGGTGTACATACAGGCGAACCACTATAACTCTTTGTCTTGTGGATTGATTGCTTAATTCCTTATTTTTCATCATTCAGTTTTGTGGAATGTATATGTTGATGTGAATGTTGTAACTACTTACATTTCAAGTAAGTGTGGAGAATGTTGTAATAATCTAGAGATTTATTTCAGCATTTTATCTCATGCTATACTTTTATAAATCTGTGCTTCAATTTTAATAATTATTTTAGTAAGGTTGCCATGCCATTTTTATGGTGCATGGTTATCCCTAGAATAATCAATTCTTAAGATTGTAATTCCTTTGCTATTTATTTTCAGATTGAGTTTTTGATTCAAAAGACGCTCTAGAAATAAGGTTGTCCTACCATAAACCCTTGTTGATTATGGTGTAAGGTTGTCCTTAGAACTGAACTTGTATCAACCTCTCAATGCTTGTTTATTGGGATTGATTTTATTTCAGCATTGTGAATTGATTTAATTTGTAAGGCTATTACTTCATTTTAATTCGCTGTATTTAATTTTAATTTGGCATAGTCCTATTCACCCCCCCCCCCCCCTCTTGTACATATAGCTTAGCCATTTCACATCTTTGTGTTACGGATCAAGGGAGATGAAGACTCTTCATCAACAAGAAGGAGATCTTCATCACTGTGCTAAAAGGGACTCATCAACTTATCTGTAAGTACTTAGAGTCCATAGGACATTTATGATCATTCCTTTTTAGGATTGGGTCGTGGGTGTTACTCACCATTTGAAGTCCTCAAAGGAGGCCTCCGACAGGAGTCTACATGCGGGGTACGTTGTGTGGACCCTTGCTCTGTGGAGAGCATAAACATCTGGGTGTGTTGTGTGGACTATTGCTCTGTGTGGGCATAAACATCTGGTTAGGAGTGTGCTAGCAAAACTCCAGGGTTTGAGGTGAACCGAGTAGAAACCTCTGTAAAGGTTGAAGGTGAACCTGATTTAAAACTTTAGGTTTGAGGTGAACTACGGGAAACCTCCTCAGTGAAATCCGATCACTCAAGGGTTGAGTGTAGAAGCCGGTAGTGGAGTAGACAAGTAGTCGAACCACTATAAAATGACTGTGTTTGCGATTGGTATTATTTTTCATTTATGTTATTTTCTTACATGCCTTTATATCTGATCATCTGAATTTACATCTTATACAGACACAGTCATATCCATCACAATCTTATCTATAAATTGCTTGTCATTTAATAGTTTTTGATTGGATCCTCTACCAGGCTTGGAAGCTAGTAGAGTTAATTTTGAGTAATCCTAATCTGAACTCTGTGATAGGATTAGTGTGATAAGGATTTTTAAATAATTCATAAAAACTCTAAAAAGTCCTATTCACCCCCCTCTAGGACATATTAGCATATTCCTACTTCAAGTCAAGCGGTCTCCACCGCTATTTCAATTGGTATCAGAGCAGGTCTCTCTTTAAGGGCTTCACCACTTAGAGAGTGATCTTGACTAAAGTTGGAATCATGATCAAGAAAGCTTCAGAGGATGTGACAGATCAAAATAATTTTCTTGTAATCCACACCGCTCTTAAAGTTGGCAATAGTTCAAAGTGGTATCTTGATAGTGGATGTTCCAGACACATGACTGGTGATCGTACTCACTTTTGTTCATACTCAAACTTCAATGGTGGATCAGTCACATTTGGAGATGGTAGCTCAGCCAAAATCATTGGACAAGGAACAATAGGAGTACCAGGTCTTCCAAAAATCAAAAATGTTCTCTGTGTCGAAGGTCTGAAACATAATCTCCTCAGTATCTCTCAAATTTGTGACAAGGAACATCTGGTCACCTTCTCAAAAGATGTGTGTAGAATTGTAAATCATACAGGAAAATCTCTCATAAAAGGTTCACGGACTAGTGATAACTATTATATTATTGAGAGTACCAATGAAAAGGGATTGTCCACAAAATGTAACATGACTGTAAAGAATGAATCAAAATTATGGCATCAAAGGTTGGGACATGTTCATTATCGAAATTTAGCTAAACTTAGCTCAAAAAACCTGGTTAGAGGTCTTCCCAAAATCAGAAAAGAAGAAAAAGTAGTATGTGTGGAATGTCTAAAAGGAAAATAGATAAAAGTTGGACATAAAAAGACAACCACCATAGATACAACAAAGCCCCTGGATCTACCGCATATGGATCTGGTAGGTCCTACTAAAGTGGAAAGTCATGGCAAGAAAAGATACTTTTTGGTGATAGTAGATGACTATACTAGATTTACTTGGGTTGCATTCCTTCGAGAAAAATCGGATGCCATTGGAAAATTCATTGTCTTGGCAAACCGAATTCAAAATAAGAAAGGATATGACATAAAACGCATCAGAAGTGATCATGGTGGTGAATTCAAAAATGATGAATTTGAAAAATACTGCAATGATAAAGGAATTCATCATGAATTTTTAGCCCGAAAAACCCCCAACAAAATGCAGTTGCTGAGAGGAAAAATCGAGTATTGAAGGAAATAGGTTCAATTATGCTAAATGGAAAGGATATGGCAAAGAGCTTTGGGGCAGAAGCTGTCAATACCGCCTGCTACATCATAAACAGAGTATATCTTAGAGTAGGTCTGAACAAAGCTCCATATGAACTATGGTATGGGAAGCTGTCAAATGTGAAATACTTTCGGGTCTTTGGTAGTAAATGCTACATTTTAAGGGACAGAGATCACCTAGGGAAGTTCGAATCTAAAAGTGATGAAGGCATTTTTCTAGGATATACCATGAATAGTCGTACTTATAGAGTATACAACTTAAGAACTCATACTATTCAAGAATCTATGAATGTGGTAATTGATGATCATCCTCAAGAAATGAATTCTCCTGCAAATGAGATAGAAGACGGCGTAGATTCATGCATACCCGAAAAATCAGATGACAAATCTTCATTATTAAATGAACCTCAGCAATCATCTGACAAACCCGTTATCAAAGATCACCCTCGAGAGCAAATTATTGGAGACCCTAATGATGGTGTAAGAACTAGACGACAAATAGACAATGTTTATAGTCACTTCTGTTTTTCCTCAAAAATTGAACCCAAGAATATTGTAGAAGCTCTTCAAGATGAATACTAGATAAATGCCATGCAAGAAGAACTTCAACAATTCCAGAGAAATGAGGTGTGGAAACTAGTTCCTAGACCAACTAATACTAATGTCATTGGAACAAAATGGGTCTTCAAAAATAAATATGACGAATCAGGGAATGTAATTAGAAACAAAGCAAGATTGGTTGCTTAGGGATACTCACATATTGAAGAAATTGATTTTGATGAAACGTTTGCCCCTATTACACGTCTAGACTCCATTAGAATTCTTATGTCCATTGCATGCGCACTAAAATTCAAATTATTTCAAATGGATGTTAAGAGTGCCTTTCTTAATGGGGATCTTACTGAAGAAGTATATGCGGAACAACTAGAAGGATTTCGGATCCTAAGCATCTCCATTATGTTTATCATCTGGACAAAGCTCTGTATGGTCTCAAACAAGCACCACGTGCTTCGTATGAATGGTTAACGAAGTTTCTTTTAGACCATGAATTCCGCAGAGGAAGTGTAGACAAGACACTGTTCACCCAGAGAACAAAGAACTCATTGCTTATTGCACAAATTTATGTGGATGACATTGTGTTTGGATCAACATGCGGAGATAAGGCAATCAAATTCGCCAATCTCATGAAATCAGAATTTGAAATGAGCATGGTTGGTGAATTGAATTTCTTCTTAGGGTTACAGGTCAAGCAACTGGATGATGGAATTTTCATAAATCAAACCAAGTATGCAAAAGACCTAGTGAAAAGATTTGGGCTTGAGTCTGGTCGCACTTTTCACACTCCTATGAGTACTACTCTAAAACTTTCAAAAGATACTAATGGCAAAAGTGTGGACCAGCATCTTTATTGAAGCATGATCGGAAGTCTGCTATATCTCACTGCCAGTCGTCCAGATATATCCTTTAACGTTGGTGTGTGTGCTCGTTATCAGGCAGATCCTAAGGAATCTCACCTAACAATAGTTAAAAGGATTATCAAGTATATTGGAGGGACAACCACCTTTGGACTATGGTATCCATATGAAACCTCCACCATTATTGTAGGATATTAAGATGCGGATTGGGCTGAAAATTTAAATGATCGAAAATCAACTACTGGTGGATGCTTTTATATTGGAAATTGTTTAGTTTCCTGGCAAAGTAAGAAACAAAACTCAATTTCATTATCCACTGCGGGCTGAATATATTATCCGTTGTTGTGCTCAACTCCTCTGGATGAAACAAATGTTATTTGACTACGGGATTGCACAATCCACAATGAGTCTCTTCTGTGACAATACCAGTGCTATAAATATTTCAAAAAACCCAGTTCAACACTCTCGGACCAAGCATATTGACATACGTCATCATTTTATTCGAGAACTAGTCGAAGAAAAGACCATTGTGTTAGAATATGTTACTACTGAAAAGTAACTTGCTGATATCCTTACAAAGCCTCTTAACACAAACAGATTCTGTGACCTCCAAAAGTCAATTGGCATTTTTTTGCATTAATAATATCTTTGGACTTATGGTACTCATTGAAAAATCTTAAGGTCTGAGTTGTTCATGGTTGTGTTAATGTTGAACAAATGTCAAAATTCTTACAGCCTCGATAATATCTGCACAGTCTCGATCTTATAATCGATTCCATCGAAATTATACATTGATTCAATCGACGGTTATTGCTTTTGCTATTTTTAAACAACCGTCAGAGCAATTTTTGGTAAAAGTCCTGCGATGCAATCAATAATTGATCGATATAATCGATAAGTCTGTTATATAAAGAGAAGGGCGCACTCGAACACATATTTTTTTCTAGTTCTTATCCGCATCTCACTTCTTTAAAACATGATTAAAGGGAAAGGTAAGGCTTACTTTCAATCTTTAGAGGTGAAAAGCATGCACTTAAATTCCCTTAGGTATCATCCTACTCCAAAAGAAGGTGGTCCATCTGTCATCAATGAACGACTAGTGCTCAATAGTGTTGTTGAGCCTTTTGGAGTTGACCTTCTTCTCGAAGTAATTGGTTGGCAAAATATTCTACATCTGGGAGGATCATACCAACTGAGTGTGATCCATGAATTCTTCAAACATTGCCATATCATTTGTGAAGATCCCCCCAGCATTCGGATTGTTCTTACACACTACTCAAAGCTTATCACTTCAATTACCTTGGCAAAACTCCTCAATCTTGATGTCACTAAAATTTCGGTAACCAATCGAAATCTCAATGGGTTGGGAGTGTGGGGAGAAATAACCCGTGCATTGTGCCAAGGGACTACAGTTCTGCGAAATGATGAAAATTTACTGCATATCAACCATCTTGGACCCACCTTCAAAATTCTTCACAGCATTTTCTGCTCGAATGTGTACCCTTGCGATATCCTTGGTGATCCTCTTTCTCCATCCGTGATCAATGTTCTCTATGATGTATATCAAGAAAATCGTGTGTGCTTGCCCACTCTCCTCCTTAACCAAATCATTCATGTCCTACAACGACATTATACGGAGACACTACCCTTTCCCGTGCTCATACGCAAACTCGCACACCATGCTGGGCTTCCTGCCACATCTGATGAAATGCATCCTGAAGCCTGGTTTGATAATGATGCATCACTAGAAGCACAACGATTTTATCTTCCCTTGTCTCCCTCCAGGCATAATCCTTCTATACCCAGGGTCGTCCAACATGCTCCACCAACAATTGGGCCTACACATGGAGGATCAAATCGCACACCATTGGTCAGTCCTGAGTCGATTACAAATCACCCAGCTCATCACCTCGAACGTCACCTACTCAATGGGATGGTTGGTATAGAGGACCATCTTAACAATTGTGAAAGTCTCACTATCATTGAAGAAAAGCTCGATGTCCTCTAGGGAACTACTCAGTAAATGGTAGACTTTCTCACGAATGATCTTTCTCGAAAACATTAAGCATCCATTCAGTTGTCCTTTGACTATCCAACACATCTGATGTCATTTTATGTATTCTGTTTTGGACAAATCTCATTCTACTACTGTCTGGGGCAATATATATTTTTTTTGGGGATAGATGTTTTCTGGACAATGAACCTTTTTGTTGATATGGCTGGATTCAATCCTTATTTTATTGCCATTCCTGCTTATCCACTGACTGTGCTGATTGCTTTATCCATTTCTCATCCCTGGTTTCATTCATGTATGCTTATCACTGATGAATTTCTATATACCTCTATCTGTATATGTTTCTCCCATATGCTTATCTTTCTTCAGTCAATATCACTTGTTATATCCTTGTCAAAGACTGAAAAAAAGGGGGAGAAAACTTACAAACACTCCTGTGGAAAATTGGATATTTGTGCTCTTATATGTTGCAGGTGTTAGGGGGAGCAGCCGCAACAAGAAAGGGGGAGTCTTTGAAGTAAGGGAGAGAAATTACTGGGTGCGTACATGGGTGATTAGAATTTGTAAAATTATGATAATACATGTACACACAATTTAGGATGTGTCTGTCTAGATATTTTCCTAGGGTGTTTTGGGTATTTTGTCACGTAATTGACCAAGGCAGAGATTGAAGTGCACATAACTAGTGCCATGGTTTGTCAATTACGGTGTAAGTTGAGTTAGTCGGATAACAGCACCTAACAGGAAGATCAAGTCAAGTGTCTGCCTCAACTGGATGTGTGGAAGCTCGCCATAGGTAAATCATAGCCTCACATCTCATGTCCCACAACACCAGGTGATTAAAACCCTTAAAAATAAGTAAAACATCTTAGGGTTTTGGGTTAAGAAAACTTTTTACCAAACAGGAAAATCCTTAAGTTTTTCTTACCCTGTCGATTATATCGATTCCCTTTTCGATATGATCGACCTGCTCTGTCGATGTCCTCGGCATATCAATCGATATAATCGAGTGAGGACATAAAACATCCAACAATCAAAACATTCATCTGGATGATTTATCGATATATCGACGGTTCAGTAGATATCATCGATATTCGAATATCAATCCTATCGGAAGAAGATCGATAATATCGACAAATAGTTTTTCGGCGCCCTTATTTTTCTTAAGAAAACTTTTATGTGCTTCGATATATCATTGACTGTCCATTCAATTTGAACTCAAATACCTATCATATTGGAAGTCAGTCGATCATATCGATAGTGGGCGCATGTTTCTTCCAGCATTAATTTCAGGTTATTTTTAATGTTGATCGGGGGGCCAGTCGATAAATAGATATTCATATTGAGACCAAGTCGATTAGATCGAGATCGGACACAAATCGTCCAGCAAGCTTATAGGTAAATCTATATGATTTATCGATCCTATCGACAGGGTCTCCGATATCATCGATATACAAATTCTGATGACATCGACTGTTCCCCGATCATATCTGTAGAACCTAAAATTCTTCAAGGCTTCTCTCTCTTATTTTTACCTATCAATAGATTGGTGTATCTCTCGATGGAATCGTAGTTCAAAATCTGATAACATCGATGGATGTCTCGATCTCATCGACCAGTTGGTGAAAGATTTCCAAAAGAGAAATGACATTTGAGTTTGTATCATCGAGAGGTCAGTTGATACAATCGAGAGTATATGCTCGATCATATCGACCCTTTTTCGATAATATGGAACTCTGTCATAAATGTGACCATTTTATATCCATTGGAACCTTTTGCCTATATATAGAAAGGTTAGTCTTTATTGCTGGTAGAGAAAGAAGAGAGTTCTTCTGAGTATTTTAAACTTCATATCATTTATCTTAAGCCCTTTCTCTCAAGGATTTCATCCTCCAATCCACCCTCATCATTGATATTCGATAGAGTGGATTGAGGAATGAACTTCTGTATTCAAGGATCCTTCAGCTACTACCTTAATGGAAAATCATTAAGCTGGGATGCCTTGAATGCATAGATGATTGGAACCACTCTATCTTCCTTATAGGAAAATCTTTAGAGAGTAATTCCATCAAAACCTTGACCCAACCTAAAGCCTAGCATAGGTACATCTTTGTGTTGCGGATCAAGGGAGCTGAAGACTCTTCATAAAAAAGAAGGAGATCTTTATCACTGTGTTAAAAAAGACTCATCAACTTATCTGTAAGTACTTAAAGTCCAGAGGACATTTATGATCATTCTTTTTTAGGATTGGGTCGTGGGTGTTACTCACCATTTGAAGTCCTCAAAGGAGGCCTCCGACGGGAGTGTACGTGCGGGGTGCGTTGTGTGGACCCTTGCTCTGTGGAGAGCATAAACATTCGGGTGCGTTGTGTGGACCCTTGCTCTGTGTGGGCATAAACATCTGGTTAGGAGTGCGCTAGAAAAACTCCAGGGTTTGAGGTGAACCGAGTAGAAACCTCTGTAAAGGTTGAAGGTGAACCTGATTTAAAACCTTAGGTTTGAGGTGAATCCTGGGAAACCTCCTTAGTGAAATCGGATCACTCAAGGGTTGAGTTTGGAAGCCGGTAGTGGAGTAGACAAGTAGTCGAACCACTATAAAATGACTGTGTTTCAGATTGGTATTATTTTTCATTTATGTGATTGTCTTACATGCCTTTATATTTGATCATCTGAATTCACATCTTATACATACACACAGTCATATCCATAATAATCTTATCTATAAATTGCTTGTCATTTAATAGTTTGTGATTGGATCCTCTACCAGGCTTGGAAGCCAGTAGAGTTAATTTTGAGTAATCCTAATCTGAACTCTGTGATAGGATTAGTGTGATAAGAATTTTTAAATAATTCATTAAAACTCTAAAAAGTCCTATTCACCCCCCTCTTGGACATATTAACATATTCCTACTTCAACTCAAGCGGTCTCCACCGCTATTTCTGAATATTCATTTATCCCTTCTTGAGACCAAAATCAATACAAAGCCTTTCCTGATTTAATTAAAAATCATCTAGACTTAGAACCCTATATACTTATGAGAATAAACGTTGAACATCTATATCATCATCAAGTTGGTTCTACTGGGCTGCTTCAAAATCGCCATACAGATAAGTATTTTACTTTTTTTGTAATTTAATTCTATTTGTTTGGTTGGTGAGATTGTTATAAAAAATCTCCATTTGTGGTTTGTCTGAGGTGATTCAGAAAACTCAAAGCATAGGGTTTTTGAATTGTGTAAGCCCACTTGAAAGACATAATTGTGAAGGTTTTAGGTGAACCTTGAAAAAGCTATTTTGATTAGTGAACATTAATATCCCAAGGGAGTGGATATTAGGAGTGGAGTAGTTGTGTGGCTATTGTTTAACAGTTGGCTTACACACAAGCGAACCACTATAATTCTTTATGTTTGGTGGATGTGTAGTTTATTTCTTTATCTTTTATGGTTTAAGATTGTGCGATGTATTTGTGGATGTGAATGTTGTAATCTTTACATTTCAGCATTGTGTGGTGAATGTTGTAATAGATTAGTTTATATTTCTTTCATATCCTCTTCAGTTTGGGTTTTTTATACTTAACCACGTTCTAGTAAGGTTGTCCTACCATAAACCATTAGTTTTTTGTGTTAGGTTGTCCTTAGAACTAAGTTGGTATCAACCTCTCAGTACTTGACTATTGAGGTTGTTATTTCCTTTGGTTAATTGCATTTTATTTGGCTATCTTATTTGTTGTTATTCCGCTTATTATTTTATTTGGCATAGTCATATTCAATCCCCCCCCCCTCCCCCTCTAGGACTTTTTTACTCGGCCTTTTCATATATCGACGATGACTCTGATGAAAGATTATACAATCTCAAAGAAATTCCGTACCTGATGGAGGAATATAACCGCGGGAAACTTCGTATGGAAGATGCAGTTTTGTGCTGTCATGTTGGTTGTAACAATGTCGATTGCTTCACACAGCTTGACATATACTGTAGTGTACGATAACTTATAAAGGGAGTACTTCGGATAGTTGATCTGAAGTTGTTTCATATTATAATGAAATACATGTATTTAATATAGAATTACAATGTGTAATGGAATTTCTAAATTTTACTAGAATGTTTATGGTTTGATTATATTCTGCTTGCATTATAGTGTAATGTTCTAATCATATTTTTATCATCTCTCTAATCATAAGCACAAATTTATTATACCATCAACACTATTTTTATAATGTTTTAATATATTTCACTTGCACTGTAAAGTTTAATGTGTTTATTATATTGATGTTCATACACTTATACTGACATTATTTAAATTTATAAGTTCGTAGTTCATACATATTCAGTCATAGCACCAGGTAAGAGATCAGGTCGTTCACGTACTGAATCTATTCCTTCTACCCATGATGCAACAGAGACAACATTTATGTCACATGCTACATCATAGGCGTCTGATCCCTCAGTTACGCGTACACCGGGCACTACATGTAAATCTAGATATATATTTATTTTAGTGACTTCTGTTTATATTTAGACTTACATATTTCTTTTGTGACAGCATTGTCAACCAGTCGACAAGGACGTTGACCGACATGTGGGTTAGTTTCAGAGTGACTTATGCATGAGGGTAGTGTGATGGCAGAGCTCCCACAGGATGTAACATCCCGAAAATCGGGGGGTTGAGTAAAAACTCCACTCTCGAGTTCCAGAACATCACTTATGCAACATAAATGTGTATGATTGAATGTTGTCTGTGTTAATGTATTAAACATGAGTGGGATTAATCCAAAGCATCATATCATACTCTAGAGACCGTTAAATTAGCAAGCGGAAGACTGTGATAGTATGTATAACATATATAAACTGTTGTATATCTCCAGACTGTGAACATGTTACTAGGTTATATACATACATGTATACTCCAAAAGTAGACAAAACGAATATACATGAGTGCGCTAAAAATATAAAATGACAAGTGTCAAGGCATCTAATCAACCTCCCTGTAATCCCGTCAATCAGAACACGCATAAAGGAGAGATCCTCCTCATCATCATCAAGTCCAGCTCCGCCTCGCAGGCCGCGCCATCATCTGCAATCACAGTAGGGATTGGTGGGTGTCCGGAAATACCGTCCCGTAACGTGGGAGTGAGTGATCAACTCAGTGGGATAAGAGAGCAGAGATTAACATGTTATCAAATTAATCATGCGATAATAGTAAAGAAGTAAATCAAACAATCCTAATACTGTTGTTAATGCAATATGACATGACATGATGGATGCCCTCACCATCTTAATACGGCACCATCTTACGACCGCGGCATGCAATCGTCCCACATTACTCCACATCTTCCAGGCACATGCAATGTAATGGTGATATGATTATCGAGTTATTATTAGTCCTTTTCATACAGTAATATTGGGAAACTAAGGTACTTCCCTTATATTAATCCCAACACAGATCCTGTCTAGGGTCGTCACTCCTAGTAATCTCATACGATGTATATTTTGTAGGTCGCTGCAAGGGCTGTCAGGGCTGTTGCTCACACTCGTTGCACCGCTCCCCCATCACCTTATCAATATAGGCCTACTGTACTCTCACTGCTACGGAAGGGTCGTCGCTTCCCGTAGACTCAGAATATGCTCGCGGTCACTACAAAGGACTCATCGCTTGATCAGTGTAGGCTGACAGCAAGAATATAGTGTCCCATACCACCATAATCTGCTCACAAGTCGTAAGTGCTCACTGGTCACTATGGGGAGGTTTGTGGCCCCAGCGTAGGCCGACAGCTCGACCACGGTGTCCCATACCACTATGTCCGGCTCATGAGTCTTTGTGGATCAAGGTACCATAGTTGACAGGGTTTTCAATGGTAAGTTCAGTACCCTAGGTTCAAGCAATTATGAATCATACAGGGTGAACATACAACGGCCAGTTGGGTTACTTGACGGGCTCGACTAGCACAAGCGCATCTCAAGTTGAACGACATGAAGTGCGTAAAACACTTCGTGTGGCCTAACCACTGCCGTCAACTCCAAAACACGACTCGCGTTCATCGACGCGTCGTTCGTGGCAAAGATAAGCCAACCACGAACTTGCTCGGTTACCGACTGCCTGGACTAGGTATAGTCCCAAACAATTATGAATTCACATCAGCCATCATGTAAGATCAATGGAAATGAAATACAACCATGTGAGCATGTTAACACATGTTATAACATACAACTTACGTAAATCTTCCAACGCATGCATTTCATACATATAATGAAATCATGCAGATAGCTAACATGTAGGAAACCATTTACATCAGCATATTAATTGAGAAATCAATCTCAAACTAATTCATAACACCATTTAATTCAATACATACTAATACAAGCATTTATACAAACACTTAAACTACACACTTAAATCTACATATAGTATGTCGACTCAAAGTGCGCATTTAGGTGAATCTCTTCGCCGAACTAATTATGCACGCATTCCTAATATCCTAATGCGACAAGAAGCCATGTCAATCACATCAGCAAATTATGGATGAAAACAGTATTTCCTACAAATGACTAAAATGCCTTAAATCTCATATTCTTCGTCTGCTTACGAAACAGGAAACGGACAGCATGTTGTACATGTCAAACGGTGTTGCCGTCGATAATCTACTATTAAACGACATTGAAAGCGTTGAAAATAGTCAATCAAAGCATCTAATATCCGCACCTTTTCTCCTATAGGTGTATTAATTCGAACGGAGCGTATACGCTTCGTCTACGGCGATCAGGCAACCTAATTCACAAGTTCCATAAGCTACCATGCTATGGAAACCAAGAAACCTCAAATCAGCAACTATTTAGGGTATTTTCTTACCTAGAAATGTGGAGAAATCACCGGCAAAGTCATTGGATTGCGTGGCTTAAACACGTGTAACAGGTAGCACCAGCAGCAGGAAGTTCTCTCCCACCTTCTCTCACAATCTCTCACCTTTTCTCTCATTCAACCTAGGGCTTTTTCCAAATTCGGATGCGAGAGATATGAGAGGGTTTCAAGCCCTTTTATAAGATCAAACATGCCTAAAACAGGCTTCAGGTCAAGGTATACTTAAGTTATATCCAAATCGGGACTGTTCCGAACCAAAAGACCATTTCTGGTGGTCCCTTGGCCGAACGCGATCGTACTTAAGTTCATACATGTCAGATGTCACTCACATCCTGTTTTCAGACCATCAGTGTCCGTAGATCGCACGTGGCGGTCCAGTTTCAGTTCAGCGGTCACCGCACGTAGATCAGGCCTACAAGTCTCATGATATGAAATAGAAATTTTTCCTGATCCAAGGGTGTAATTTGGCTGAATTCTGATGGTCAGAATGCTTAATAATAACGTGCCAAGTCGTGTGCCAGATTTGAATTTCAAATTCCAATTCTAACCCTATTCTCACTCTCTTCACTCCAGGCTCAATGAAATAGCCTGTGAATGTCGGTTGGATTTGATTTTAAAAATCATTGTCAGGTCCAACTAGGCAGTTCTAACGGTCTAAGATTGTAGGTATCGGACTTTCGACACGCGGTCTAGATCCAATACAAAGTTTCAAAGAGGTCCAGAGAACAAACCGGCTTAGAGTTTGATCCGAGGTTTTAGAGTATTATAGAGTCATTAGTTCTACTCACTTTGCGTCTTGTAGAACGTATTTAAAGCGTTCAGGGACTATTTCACAGCTACTCCAGCGTAGCGCTAGCTAACTTATGCTTAGTTTCTAAAGGAATTAATCCTAAGTGGTTTCTTTGGCTATGGAATTGGGTTCTGAGCGATTTTCCAGGTGTTTTAGTTGACCCATTGCCTAAGGATGTCTAATCCCAGGTTGGCCAAAATTCAGGGTGTTACACAGGACTACCTTAGACCTATTAGGTGAAAGTGCCCTGGTTTGTCATTTAGCATGAGTGTTGAGTCGGCCAGACAAGTGAGCCCCATATGAAGATCATTCAAGCGTCTCCCTCAACGGGATGTGTGCCCAAATTTGTCAAGGTAAATTTATCCTCACATCCTCCATCCCAAAACACCAGGTATATAAAACCCCTAAAAATGGATAAGACAATTTAGAATTTAATGTGAGAAAACTATTTTGCAAAATCAGAAAAATCTCTAAGTTTTCTGCCTTTGTCGATTTATCGATAAGTGGTTTGATGAAATCGAACACTATTATCGATGTCCTCGAAACTCACTCAATATTATTGAAATGAGAACTTCAGATGTCCAACAACTATAATGAATCCTGGACTAAATTATCGATGAATCGATGACATGTTTGATATCATCGACTTTTGAATCTTGAGTTCATCGAGATGGCTCGATAAAATCAACAACTAGTCAGGTTTTGTTTAGAATGTAGTTAAGGAAAAACATGTGATTTCTGATATCTCAAAGGGAGCCTCAATATCCTAAAAATTCAAACCTCAATGATATCAATGGACCTTTGATGATATTAGATTAGGACATAAATCTGATCTGCAAGCTTTCAGGTAAATTCATTCAAGTATCGAGGAGTACCCGATGATATCGATATTTAAATATCAATCATAATAAGACTAGGTTGATGTCATCAAAATAGGACACAAACTGTCTAACAAGCTTATAGGAAAATTTCTTTAAAATATCTATGAATCGAAACTGGTATCGATATCATCGACATTCAAATTTAGATGATATTGAGGGATGCTTAATCACATCAATGCTTGTTAAGTTTTGAAGGCAAGTTTGCTCTCAAGTTTTCAAATGTCGAGGAATCGAACCATGCGTCATTGAAGTCGGAGTTCGAAATCCGATCACAATGAAGCATGTTCGATATCCTCGACTAGTTGGTACAAAGGTTCAAAAGTGTTTGATAGATTGAGTTCATTTCATCGAGCGGGCATTCGATGATATTGAGAGTATACGCTCAATGATATCGAACTCTGTAAAAAATATGACTATTTTATTT
Organism: Magnolia kwangsiensis; assembly: GCA_037074715.1. Classification (NCBI taxonomy): domain Eukaryota; kingdom Viridiplantae; phylum Streptophyta; class Magnoliopsida; order Magnoliales; family Magnoliaceae; genus Magnolia; species Magnolia kwangsiensis. Next base: position 82,665,725 of record CM073578.1, read on the forward strand.
CTATTAGATCTTTTTTTCTATTTAATGAGAGCTTGCCTTTGGTTGTTAGGAGAGAAAATAGATAGAGCTTTTGAGTGTTTAATTCAGATCACCTACCCTAAGCATTTTTTCTCTCATGGGAGTTTATCCTCCAATCCACCCTCATCATTGATAGAATGAACTTCCGCATACAAGGATCTTCCAGCTACCACCTTAATGACAAATCATTGAGTAGGGATACCTTGAATGCATAAATGCATGGAATCACTCTGTTCCTAATATAGGAAAACATTTAATAGAGTAGGATTTCAACTTAACATTGACCCAACCCATCGCCTTACATTGGAGCATCATCTCTGTTTCGGTTCAAGGGAGCTGAAGATTCTTCATTATCAAAGGAGATCTTCATCAATGTGCTTAATGGGGCTCATTTACTTATCTATAAGTCATTAGAGTCCAAAAACCCTTTCGATCATTACTTTTGTAGGATTGGGTCAAAGGTGCTTCTCACCCATTTCAAGTCCTCATAGGAGGCCTTCGACGTGAGAGTACGTGGGGGTGTTGTGCGTTGACCCTTGCTCTGTGGAGAGTATAAACTTAGGTCCTTTGTGTAGGTCTTTGACCTGTGTGATCTAAAACCTAGGTGTTGTGGGTTGACCTTTGCTCTTGTGTAAGGCATAAACTGTTATATTCCATGTGTGGATCCTTGGCCTGTGTGGCCTAAAATCTAGGTGCTATATGTTGACCCTTGCTTGTGTGTCAGGCATAAACTTGTGTCTCGTGGAGACTTGTTAGGTATCTTATGTAGGTCCTAGAGCCATTCTTGTATAGCTTATACTGGTTTGAGGTGAATCTGATTTGAAACGTCCGTTAATGAGATCTAGTACACTCAAGGGTTGAGTGCATCCATCAGAAGTGGAGTAGACACGTAGTTAAACCACTATATAAATGATTGTGATTGGGATTGCTATTTACTTTACTAGTGTGATTTCTCTGAATGTTCTCATAATGCATGTTTATATGATTACCTAGAACTAAATAGAATTACATCTCACACAGAGTCATATCTATCATGAATTAGGTTATAGATCCTATTTATGTTTTGTATAGTCTTATGATTGGATCCTATATTTGGCATGGAAGCCATTAGAGTCACATTGAAGAAATCCTGCTATCTGCATATTAGTTAAGGATAGGGTTAATAGGTTTTATATCATCATAAAATTTAAAAAGTCCTATTCGCCACCCTTTAGGACATCAAGGCATATTCCCACTTTAACTAAAGTGGTCATTACTGTAATTTCAATTGGTATCAGAGCGGGTCTCTTTTAAGAGCTTCACCGCCTAGAGAGTGATCTTAACTGAAGTTGGTAATATGGCTAAAGGAGAGGGCTCATCTGTAACTAGACCTACTCTATTTGATGGATCAAATTATGCGTACTGGAAGGCTAGAATGCACTACTTTCTGAGATCGTTGGATCACGATGATTGGGATATTGTTGATAATGGATATGTGCCACCAACCAACAAATAGTACTTGAAAATGGCATGACCATATCTAAAACAAAACCCAAAGAGAAATGAACAACATTCGATACAGAAAAACAAACATATGAAGCTAAAGCGATGAATGCTATTAACTGTGCTATGTCTCAAGAAGTCTCCAATCAAATCAGTATATGTGGAATAACTAAAGAAGCATGGGACTTAATGGAAACAACTCATGAGGGAACCAACACAATAAAAAGATCGAAGCAGCAACTCCTAACACCACTGTTTGAAAGTCTCAGAATAGAAGAACATGAGACCTTCATGGATTTTTTCACAAAAGTGAACATCATCTGCAACTCCATGGGTGGATTATGAGAAAAATTTCTGGTTTCAAAAATCTGTAGGAAAATTCTAAGATCCTTACTGAAATGATTTAACTCAAAAGTTACAACTATTGAAGAATGTAGAAACATGGATGAAATGAAAGTAGAAGAAATTGCAGGTTCCCTACACACATTTGAACTACACTTCAATCAAACTCCTAAACCCAAAAATACAATCCTCAAAACTTCAAAGAACAATACAAATGAGGAAGATGAAATTGAAAGGGAGAATAAAGATGAGGAAGTGGCTATGTTGGCTCAACGGTTCAAAAAATTCCTCCATAGAAACTGTGGCCGACCATTTAAAGGAAGACAGTTGGACAACAAACATTTTATAGGTAAATTTGGTAAAAAGTCCAAAGAACCATAGTGCTACACTTGCCAAAAGGTTGGACACCTATCCATTGAATGCCCAAATATGAAAACTAAAGGAAAGGTACTGACAGCCATATGGGATGATACTGAAGAGTCAAATTCAAATTGTAGTGACTTAGAGAGTGATAGAGTCCAAAAATCTATGAAAATTCTTACGGTCTCTACAGCCTCCAACACTCTCATAGAAACTGAGAAAATCAAAGAACCTCAAGCCACTGAATCATTCCCATTTGATGATGAAGAGATAGAGAAAGAAGAATATGATGAAGAGAAGGATAAACTGCAGGATGCCTACAATCAACTTTATATCCGTAACATCAATATCCTTAAATCACTCGAGATTAGTGAAATTAAAAATAAATTACTGCAAATGGATCTAGATAAAACTTCAAAAGCCAATACACACCTAATCAATGATCTATGACAATATCACTCTGAAAATGATAAGCTGGAAAGAATTAATGTCCCTCAAATCTGAATCATCAAACTGACAAAACAGATTGATCTATTGAAAGAAGAAAATGTGCATCTAAAGAATGAGAATCACACACTCATGTTTGATGTAGAGAAATGCCAAAAATTTGTTGAACCAAATTATAAATTTTCCCAGAGTAGTGAAAAATTAGAAAAACTCTTATGGATGGGAAGACCTAGGAAAGACAAGAGTGGATTAGGATATGACAAATTCAAATCAAAATCTAAAAATGCAACACCAATGTTTGAGAAATCAGCTGCATCAGGAAGTAACACAAAAGAAACTTCTATCTGTCATTCATGTGGAGACTGGCCATTTTAAATTTTAATGAATTGCTCCTAGGTGGACTTAATCTAATTCCGGTCTGAATCATACTAGTAAGTACAGACAAACTGTAAAATCAATACAGAATACCAAGAGTGCACAAAATAATATGGCAAAAGGAATTCATCCATCTCTACCTAGAATGACCAAGAGATGGAGCTATTGAATCAAGTGGCTGAGCTAAATCAGAAAACAAATGAATCTATGACATAGGGAAACATGGTTTAGTTACCCAACATGCCTACCAAAATCCTTAATGAAGCAAAAACTACCATAATAAGAGATTCAGTCACAAAATGGGTAGTGAAAGAAAAGAAAAATTATCTTGTTATTCACTCAAATCATTCAACAAGAAATAGTACTATATGGTATCTAGACAGTGGGTGCTCAAGACATGTCACAGGTGACAAATCCCTTCTCTCAAATTATTCAGATCTTGATGATGGGATAGTCACTTACGGTGATGGTAGCAATGCTAAGGTAATAAGGGTGGAACCATAAAAGGAATGGAAATGCTCAAAAAGGAGAATGCATTTTGCATAAAAGGATTGACTCATAACCTTTTAAGCATATCTCAAATATGTGACAACAAACATGTGGTTACCTTTTGACAAACTAAAGTGCAAAATCTTGGACTTATCAGGAAAATCTATTATGGAGGGTATTCGCACCAGTGACCACTGTTATATCATTAAAGGAAATGGAAAGTTTGACCCATATGCATATTAACAATTGAGCATGGAAAACATGTCCATGCTATCGCATCTAAGTTTGGATGAATACATGAAAATGATGCATGTCTTTATGATTATCATGATATATTAGAGGTTTCTATACCTCAGGAACTTTTTGTGCATAAACATTACTAATGTTTATAATTTTGGATGGTACAATGTTTGTATAGATTTTGATGAGTATATAGACTGATATGAAAATATACTAAGTTATACATATATGAAAGAACATCAAAATACTGAAATGAATGTTATATATCTTCTCTTCGATAAGTCTGTTGATGAATCGTATGAATCCTCGATTAGATCGAACAAATATCGATATCATTGACGCCCTTTCAGAATCAGAAGAGTCACATGTTCTAAAATATTATCGAGGACCTCTTCGATAACATTGAATGGGTTATATCGATTTCATCGAATAAAACTTCGATGATATCAAAGGTTGCCGCCCTATAAATACCAGGCAAGTGGGAAAAATGCATTTTTGCTTCCCTTTCTCACTGTTCAATTTATCTGGGTATTTCTTCAATGTTTCTCATCTTTTGTCGACCGTCGGCCATTTAGGGTGACTTAAATCAGGTAATCTCTTACACATACTCTTGAATCCTCAACATATACTTCATTGTGTTAGGGCCTTTCGAGATTGATTGACAACCTTCATTTGGAAATTTCTGGTTGGTCCTCATAATCTTCAGTCTTGTTAGATTCCTTTTCATTAACATTTCTTCCTAAGTTATTCAAATGAGTAGGGAGAAAGGAAAGTCTCCTATCATTGGTGAGTCATCCAGGCCTACTAGAAAGAAATTCGTGGCCTCAAGAGAAAGAGGAAGGGCTCAGTCTTAATGATCCCTTGCATGCCCACGGAGCTCCTCTACTCGGCAATCATCTTGTAGGGAAGCTTCGACCGTGGTACCCGGACTGCCACATACTGTTGTGGGTACTCCTCCACACATTCTTGAAAAGTACTCAGCGAGGCGCTTGGTGTATGAGTGTAGGATTGACAGGGAATGCATAAAACCCTATAATGTGGAAACTCTATTAGAGGCAATCGACTGGCTGCCTCTTCTTAATTTTGGGGCTCCATGTCACGATGAACGGACCTATCGCTCTCTTGCATACTATCATTCTCCAGCATTAGATCCAACATCCATTTCTGTCACAGTCGGGGATGATAGTGTTGACATTACTACAGAATCCATTGCTAGCATTTTCGTCTAACTTTGTCTCCAGTTGGGTTGTCTGACCTTGATCTTGAGAATCCAATCACTTGGTCTACAATTACAAAATTCCTATATCAGGATTGAGATATCCCATGGTACCAAGGAAATGCATTCAAGGAAAAATATATGCACCCTCGATACCGAGTCTTGCATTGGATATTCTGCACAAATGCTTACCCTCGTGGACCCAATCGCGATGATCTTACCAGGTTCATGGTCATGATTATGTATTGTGTTGCCACTAGACTCAAACTGTGTCTGCCTACCTTGATCCTTCACCAGATGGCAAGTGTCATCCATCAGTCCAGAGAAGTTCATTTGCCCTTTCCTCACATCATTCATGTGGTATGAGATACAATCGATATTCCTCGAACAAACAATCCTGAGCGTCCTCTCAAGCATTTTAATAAGGTTAATATTCAAAAAAATGGACTTTAAATTTCATCCCTATCTATAAAAACAATCTGAGGAAGCTATTCATGAAGGTGATGAGATGGGAGAAGGTGTTGCGCCACCAGGTGGAGACCCTCTAGAGCCACAACATGATCCAGCCCCAAGTGGTTCGGCACAGACCCAACGCTTCAAGTTTCACTAAGATAGGGTCGGGGCAATGCATCGTGGATTGGCTCGAATAGAGGATAAGATGGAGAGACATGATGCATGGTTCTCAACATTGGAGAAAATGGTGTCCGGTGTACAGCACACGGTCCAGCAGCTCATTGATCTGCTGACATGCCGTCGAGATGATACGACGTCATCCTCATCGGCACCAGCCCCATAGAGTCAACAGCTCTCCTGCCACCACATACACTAACTACTTATCTGCACGTATGGGCATGGGTATCTTTTTGAATGCCCTACGTTCTTGTGTGTGTATGTGGTGGATAGCTAACATGAAAAGTCTAACAAATTTCTTCTTTTTTTTTGTGGAGTATGGATATCCTCTAAATGAGGAAAATATTTTTGGTATGCCCATGGTTGGGCTAGATATTTTGTGGAATGGTTTGGGATGGATGTTGACATACTGCCAAGCTTGGGCAGCTTCTATTTTGAATATTCTGTTAGGCTTGATGATACATATATATTTATCTTTGATGCCTAATTTTCTATCATCTTCATCTATTTATCTGATATCCCTGAATTATCTTATCTAAATGTATATTGCTTATCTATGGAATGATGAATGTAACTGGTATACCTTATTTTGACTACTCACTTAAACATTATTAAATAACCTTTAAAGATTGTGACTCAGATTTTGAATTTTGTCGTTTGAAGCTATATATTTTTTTCGTACTCACAGCTCTTCTCTACACTGATGTGCATGGATAGTTTCCATGAGTATCTAGATGTTATTATCCGTTATGAATGGAGTTATCTATATCTCTATTGTTTCTCCCATATCTTTATGCTACAACTTCAGTAAACTAGTATTGTTATACTGCCCTTTGCCAATGACTGACAATAAAGGGGAGAACAAATCCCACCATGGAGAAAATTTTATCTATTGTTGGAGCATAAAAAAATTATGAATCATGAAGGAAAGATTCAAGGTTAGAAAACCAGACATGAAGTGAAGAATTGGAAAAGAAGAAGAAGAAGCAGAGTGCTGTGATTAAATAGTGGCGCGGGCTGCGCAATAAGAAGGGTCGTTGTGCGAGCCGCGCAACTAGTTAGAGAAGTCTTAAGGATTGCGCAGCAAGATCAGGAGGTTGCGCGAATGATACAAACTGTTTTATCCTTGCACGAATCACACGCTCGAGAATATCCTTGCGCATATCACGTGAACAGCTTTCCTGTTGCACGGATCTGGCGACTAGCATTCCTGTTGCGCTGGTAACGCAATCAAGAATAGAGGATAATCAAAATGAACGGTTAGATTTGATGCAAAGTGGGACCCATGGCACAGAGACCGAGGGTTGGCACGTGTGGGGGCCTATAAATACCCCACTCCCCCTCTCATTTCGGACGGAAGGTTTTCTAGAGAAAGGCAAAGCTTTGAAGATATATCGAAGGTGAGGAGCAGAGTCAGTTGTGCGGGTCGCGTAACTCGGGTACTAAGCTTAGCGGATCGCGCAACCTATGAGAGAAGTTGCACGGATCGAGCAAATTACGAGAGAAGCTGCGCGGATTGTGCGCTCAAGCGCCATGTTGCACTGACTACGCAACGGGTAATCCAGTTGTGCATATCGCGCAACCAGGTCACTATATGGACAAGGTAAAAAAGGGTCAAAATTGTTGTCGAAATCGTGGAAGCTCGATCTTCACTACTTCAGACTCTCTCCTTGGCATAACAAACAAGTTCAAAAGAGAGATTGACTGATCGATACAATAATTCCTCCTAAGTCCTAGGAGATGACTGAAATAGCGCCGAAATGCTGCCAAAATTTCTATCTCATTAAAGACTGGTTGATTAGATCAATAATTCCTCCTAAGTATTGGGAGATGGCTAAAAGTACTGCCGAAAAGCTGTCAAAATTTAGATTTAAGCTTTCAGTGATTACAAGTTGTTCATTTCTAATAGTCTATCTTAGAATCAAGGGAATCAGAGGATGTAAATGAACTCAGATAAATGTGATCAATGTTCTCTCGTCAAATTCTTTGTTATCATTGAATTAATTCCCCAAATCAAACGCATTTGTTTTCTTGTCGAAACAAAATGGTGATTCCACTAGGGACCATTATTCGATGGTAACTTGGAAAATACTAAGAGAACATTAATCACTTTTTGGCATTTGTATAGATGCCAAAATGGCGACTCTTAGTGGGAAAATCCTCTCCTTCATCTCTAAGATAGGTTATTTGCTTATTCAAATACTAACTATAGTTGTGTCTCATGATCAAAGGTTCCTGAACTCAACTACAAAATACAACCAATGGCAAACTTGGTAAAGAAAGCGGATTTCCATTTTATCTTTACAGGGTTCGTAGTAGAATTTGCGTCGAACCAAACCTCAGAGCAAGTGGATCCAACTCCTGCAAGTAAAAATGATATAACTCAAGTAATAGCCGGAGTTGTGTCCGTTCCACCTCAACCGCGGGAAGATGATAAGGATTGGACTATTGTTAGGCCTCATAGGATAAAAACACGAAATATTGCAGTTAGAAAGAATCCCAAACTCGCTCCTCCTACGATATATCCTGAGCGAGAAGTTCCGCAGTTGGCATCGCGGGATTTTTCGACTTTGATCGCCCTGAGGGCCAGATGGATAAAAGAACAAAAAGGTAAAACGTCAGAGAAAACATCAGAGAAAGAAAAGGCTGCAGTGATCAAGAGTAATGAATTTCATATAATAGACGGAATGATCTCTGTTTCGCCAATAGCTCAACAAGATGAAGGAGGATGGAGGATAGTAACATCCAAAAGATGGAAAGTTTGATTTACTTCTGTAAGAAGCATCATCTCACCAAGTACTGGATCGATTATGCGAAGTGTCATAAGACACAGTCCTGCTTCAGTTATACAATCATCTCATTCGAGCTAAACAGAAATGCCCATTACTCCAAAAGGTCTTTCGATACCATCGATTATAACCATAAAGACAGCTTCCTCAGAATCATTACAAGTTAAAGAAAAGGCAATCTTCATCAATAAATGTTCACTCACAGCACTTCCTACAAAAGATTTCAAGCAAACTCATGCATTGAGAATGCTACAATTTGAGTCAGTTAGTTCTTTGAAGCGACAGTACTCTGGTTTCAAATTAAATAATAGTCCATCTTCTTCAACAGCGTCAGCAGTGCGGTGCTCGCTTCTTGTTTCAATATCAAGACAATCAAAGTATAAAGAAACAGGAAGCTCATCGATAGATGTTAATTAGCCTGGTCAGTTTACGCCAGATGAGCATATGGCTGGAGAAATCCCTAAAATTCTGATAGTGACAACCGTGAACAATATTGAACCATAAGAAGAAGGGCCACAACCACAAGCGGTTATATTTCAAGAGTCGATGCCTAATATTAATTAGAATATAACACAGGGGGAAATCCAGCAGATGGTTATCGAATCTATTCATCTAGAGAATGAACGAAGTCAGAATGAAAGGTTTCGATATCAGACACCGTATCTCCCTGAAATAGAAGAAATGCCATTTCCCACCGATTTCAAGCACCCAGACTTTCAAAAATTTAACGAGAATGGATCATCAGAAGAGCATATGTTGCATTTCATAGCGAAGATGAGAAATTTCTCTAGAATTCCTCAATATTGTCTATGAGTATTCAGATCTTCTCTGATAGGAAGAGCTTTCAAATGGTATTTAGGTTTAATCTCAGGATCTATTCATACCAGGGAATAGATGCAAGATGGTTTTATGTCAAACTTTTTCTCTTCGAACTGAGAAGTTAGTATGACCGAACTGGCCTCTATTCACCAAGAATAAAATGAATTAGTTGAAGAATTCATCAGTCGATGGAAGGACCTGGAAGCATCATGTCAACATCCTTTACAGGAATCAGAACAAGTAGAACTATATTTAGAAAGCATGAGACCAGAGCTAGCATGCCACCTGATTAGTAAAGATTAGAAAACCTTTCGTAATTTTGCTATCGAGGCTTATACTCTGGAAAAAATAATGGGAAGAGTGTCTGCTTTTTAGTCAAAATCAGCCTACATCACTCGAAAAGAAGAAACTAAAGAAGATTATCAGGATGTGGAAGAAGACAACGATGAAGAAGATAAAAATGGTCATGTGGTTATAATGACATATAAAAGGTCCAGGAAAAATAAAGATCATATGAAGTATTCGTTTGCAAGAAAAGATATACTTCCTATGCTAAATCAATTATTGGCTATGAAGAGTATTGAATTACCTCCGCTAAGACACTTCAAAGAAATCAAAAATACAAGAGGAATGAATTATTTCCATTATCATCGTAAATTTGGGCACCATACAGAAAATTGTAATTCCCTCAGAGAAAAGCTACAAAAGATGATTGATAAGGGATAAATTGTGATGGAAAAAGCATGACAGAAAGAAGGAAATGACAGAAACTAGGCAAAGAAAATTCTGGGGGCATCCGCGTTTAAAAGTTGACAACATGCTTCTTATGGTAAACCGTCAGCAATTGACAAGATCGAGCTATCATAGCCTAAATACTCAAGTGAAAAGAAGTGAGTGAAGTAAAAGAAGTAAAGTCGTGATAAAAGGCATATTCGTTGCAGATATGCATTGTAATACTTACCAGTTCAGGAGATGACCACTATTTTGATTTCAAAAGGTTAAAGTTGGGGCAAAAGCAAGTACTAATGCTAGCAAGCATTGACAATTATTATCAAGCATTACGATTGTCGCCAATAAGTATAGTAGCAAAAGGATTGCAAAAGATAAGGTCGTGTACTCCCACTTAGATGGATGAATAAAAATGCAAATTTTCAATTGACTTTGAATTTCAAGAGAAATTCATGAAATGCAATTGAAGAAGAAAGAAAAGTGAATAGCTTGAAGAACAAGTTACAGAAGACAATGGATAAAAGCAAAATTATTAAAGTATACAACTTAAGAGAAGAAATAAGAGTATACAGGCCTGATTAGTTCGAGATCGGGGGCAAAGCTAATCTTGCACAAAAGTATCCGATAATGCGACATGAGTATATTTGTTGAAGGTTGCAACATCGTGATTTTGATTACAAAGTTCTCAGAGCAATGCTTCCTAATTAAAAGGGGGCAAGATGGGTAAGCAAGAAAGGTGAGTAAGAAACTGTGAAATGTATTTCTCACCATAGAATATATTTCTTTTGTGTATATGAATAAAATGCAAGCTTTTCAAGCACATTGAGTCATCACCAAATGAAAAGCATTGATGATAGTTGTCAAGCATTCATGATTGTCGCCAACGCCAAAGATTATCGCAAAAATTAGCTTTTCAAGCATATCAAGTCATCGCCAAATGCGAAGCACCAATGACAATCTCCAAATAAAAGCCTCAATGATTATCGTCAAATAAAAGCGCCGATGATTGTTGTCAAAATAAGCAAGCGCCAATGATCGTCGCCAAAATAAGCGACTATCGCTGTCGTCATCAATGGCTCTACAAGCTTATCTTATCAAAATTGCTATCATCACCAAGCTGATAAACTATTTCAAATACAACATGAATATTCTCAGAATATATCAGCGACGACGAAATATCAAATATTGATTCTCAGAATATATTAGTGATGGTAAAATACAAATATTGATTCTCATAATATATCATAAGTTAGCGAAATATCAGCTATGGATTCACCATTCATGATAATGAAATAAGTAGTGGAATAAACCTACATGGTCAACCACACAGATCTTGCGACAGCGATGGCAAAATATCAGTTAAGGTAGCCTAGCTAAGCCTATACGACCAACTACGCTTAAGACCTATAATCAATTAAGGCAGCCTAGCTAAGCCTATACGGCCATCTACGCTTAAGACCTATAATCAATTAAGGCCACCTAGCCAAGCCTATACGGCCAGCTACACTTAAGACCTATAATCAGTTAAGGCAGCCTAGCCAAGCCTATACGGCCAGCTACGCTTAAGACCTATAATCAATTAAGGCCGCCTAGCCAAACCTATATGGCTAGCTACGCTTAAGACCTATAATCAGTTAAGGCAGCCTAGCCAAGCCTATATGGCCAACTACGCATAAGACCTACAAAGCCCGAAATTGGCTGCCCAAAATCGGCGGTAAACTAAAATTGCTCCTTGAGCCCAGTGTCAAGTCCAATTCAGTCAAGTCCAGTCTAGTTTAATCTAGAATAGTCCAGTCAAGTCCAGTCTAGTTCAATCTAGACTAGTCAAGTCAAGTCTAGTCAAGTTAGGACATGTCCACTTAAGGTATGGTCAGTTAAAGTACAGTAGCACCATTGCTCAAAAGCATAAACTAAGTATAACACTCAAAATGCTTCAAATACATAGTTCAAATCAGATATACTCAAATATGCAATTGCCGGATGAAAATTCTAAACATTGAGTAAACAACATGCAAAAATGCATTTCTTTTGAATCAGGTTCAAATTATATCAACAGTAAATGCCTTCAAGATATTGGCGATTATCTACTCAAAAGCTCAAGTCTTCATGGTTAATTAATATATTGACAAGAGCTATAAGGTCTTTTCGTCTCTCGCCTTCTTAATGAATAAAGACATATTATCACACAAGGTTCTCAAAAGGGGGCAGAGAATAAACTAGTGAAGAATTATCATTCTCTCCTGGACAATATAAGGACTTGGATATATTCTTTAGATTCGTTAAAAGAGCAATAAAGATTATTCAGAAGTATCAAAAGGCTTCACTTCAGAAATATTATCTTCTAAGGAAATCTTTATGCGACATTGACCAAGAAAGAGGGGCAGGATCTATGTCTCCAAAGTAATTTATTCCTTGGTCTTTCTAATAATCTCTTATACGCAGTAAAGGAATTCATATGTCTAGTATTATGGGTAATAATATCTCAAGACTCCATGTATCGGATCTGATGGAGACAAAGAATAAACAGAATCATCATCATCAGTAACTTTTATGACCTTTGAAAAATTATTAAATAGAAATTAAAAAGAAGCCTTGTGTATTTTTTTAATTTTTCAGAATCAGCAAAGGTCTAAGGAAAAGTCTATGAAGAAATACTAAAGAGCACAAGCTAGAAACGATTCAGCAAAAAGACTTAGCGATTGAACCTTTGGAGTTAAAGATCAAATCTCCAAGAGTGTGAAAGAATACAATATGAAGCACGATGACAAGGACAAAGAATGAAATGATGAAGTCATTATCATATTGCGAATATCACAATCGGCCTAAAAAAGAGAAGAAACTCTCAATCTATTTCAAAAATTATTAATGTTTCATAAAGCCAAATTGGAAAATTATAATGAATTCAGATACTAATCCTGATTAATGTGGCAGGAAAGATCATCATTTGAAAGCTTGGGTTATGCAGATCATGAATAAAAGAAACAATCGAAAAAGTTGTTGCGGCAGGAGTAGCATTAAAGAACAACCCCAGATACAGAGTTGAAGGAAAGAATTGCTGGAGTTGATCAAAGAAACCATTGCAGCAGCAACAGTGTTGAAAGATAACTCTCTGATCAAATTGCTCAAAGATGAAGTTGTCACAGGTGTTGCAGAGATGTGTTTTGATAATGAAAAGAGAATTTTATCCTCTAGTGAAACATCCGCTCGATACTACTGACTGGCGGCATTCCAGTCTTCCGTTCAAGCGCAATCAGTCAAGTCTTCTGTTTGAGCATGATCATTCCATCTTCCATTCAAACGCAATCAATCAAATCTTCCGTTCAAATGTAATCAATCAAATCTTCCATTCGAGCACCATCAATCAAATCTTCTGTTCAAGCACCATCATTCAAGTCTTCTGTTCGAGCGCCATCATCAAAATTTTTGCTTAAAACGTTGTCATGCAAAACTTCTGTTCAAGCGTGATCATTCAAGTCTTTCATTCGAACATGAGCATTCAAGTTTTCCACTCGAGCACGATCATCTTCCGATCAAACGCGATCATTTAATCTTTTGGTCAAGAATGATCATCCAGTCTTTCATGCAAGCATGATCATCCAGTCATCTTTTAGTTGCATTTCATTCAAGATTCTTCAGGCAAAGGAAGATCGATCCTCCATATAATTTTAGGAATCAATCAAAGAAGGATCGAGGGGGCATCTATTGGAGCATAAAATAATTATGAATCATGAAGGAAAGATTCAAGGTTAGAAAACCAGACATGAAGCGAAGAATTGGAAAAGAAGAAGAAGCAGAGTGCTGTGATTAAACAGTTGCGCGGGCTGCGCAACCAGTTAGAGAAGTCTCAAGGATCGCATAATAAGATCAGGAGGTTGCACGAATGATATAGACTATTTTATCCTTGCGTGGATCGCATGCCCGAGAATATCTTTACGCGATCGCGCGACTAGCTTTTCTATTGCACGGATCGTGCGACTAGTATTCCTGTTGTGTGGGTAGCGCAATCAAGAACAGTGGCTGATCAAAATGAATGGTAGATTTGATGCAAAGTGGTACCCATGACACAGAGACTGAGGGTTGGCACGTGTGGGGGCCTATAAATACCCCACTCCCCCTCTCATTTCAGACAGAAGGTTTTCTAGAGAAAGACGGAGCTCTAAAGGTATATGAAAGGTGAGGAGCAGAGTCAATTGCATGGATCGAGTAACTCGGGTACTAAGCTACGCGGATCGTGCAACCTACGAGAGAAGCTATGCGGATCGTGCAAACTACGAGAGAAGCTGCGCGATCACTCGCCCAAGCGCCATGTTACGCTGACTGCACAACGGGTAATCCAGTTGTGCAGATCAGGCAACCAGGTCACTATGTGGTCAAGGTAAAAAAATGCTAAAAATGCTGCCAAAATCATGGGAGACTCTCTCCTTGGCATAACAGACAAGTTCAAAAGAGAGATTGACTGATCGATACAATAATTCCTCCTAAGTCCTAGGAGATGACTGAAATAGCGCCGAAATGCCGCCAAAATTTCTATCTCATTGAAGACTAGTTGATTAGATCAATAATTCCTCCTAAGTATTGAGAGATGACCAAAAGTACTGCCGAAAGGCTATCAAAATTTAGATTTAAGCTTTCAGTGATTATAAGTTTTTCATTTCTAATAATCTATCTTATAATCAAGGGAATCGAAGGATGTAAATGAACTCAGATAAATGTGATCAATGTTCTCTCATCAAATTCTTTGTTATCATTGAATTAATTCCCTAAATCAAACGCATTTATTTTCTTGTCAAAACATCTATGTATGAATGGTGGTACATGTGTTAGGGGCAGTAGCTGCATGAAGATAGGGAGAGCAGTTACATACTTGTGTGCTTAAACTTGCAGTAGCATTGTAAAATTATGTAAATAGTTTAGGGCGTTGGTCTATATGCTGTTCTAGGACTTTAGGTGTTTTGTCACGTAATTGACAAATGGGGAGATTGAAAGTGACCTGGTTTTTCAATTAGCGTGAGTGCTGAGTCTGCCAGACAAGTGAGCCCCATAGGAAAATCATTCACGCGTCTACCTAAACAGGATGTGTGCCTGAATTCGTCAAGGTAAACTTATCCTCACATCATCTATCCCAAAACACCAGGTATATAAAACCCCTAAAAATGAATAGAACAACTTAGGGTTTAAGGTGAGAAAACTATTTTGTAAAATTAGGAAAATCTTTAACTTTTCTACCTTTGTCAATTTATTGATAAGTGATTCAATGAACTCGAACACTATTAGCAATGTCCTTGAAGCTCACTTGATATTATCGAAATGAGGACTTCAGATGTCCAGCAACCACAATGAATCCTGGACTGAATTATCGATGAATCGATGACATGTTCGATATCATCGACTTTTAAATCTCGAGTTCATCGAGATGGATCGATAAAATTGATAACTAGTCACGTTGTGTCCAGAATGCAGTTAAGGAAAAATATTTGATTTTTGATATCTCGAAGGGAGCCTTGATATCCTTAAAATTCAAACCTCGATGATATCAACTGACCTTCAATGATATCGGAATGCACACAAATCTGACCAGCAAACTTTCAGGTAAATTCATTCAAATATCAAGGAGTACCCAATGACATCGATATTTAAATATCGATCATATCAAGACCAGATCAATGTCATCGAAATAGGACACAAACTGTCCAGCAAGCTTATAAAAAAATTCCTTAAAAATATCTATGAATCGAAACTGCTATCAATATCATCGAAATTCAAATTTAGATGATATCGAGGGATGCTCGATCACATCAATGCCTGTTGAGTTTTGAAGGCAAGTTTTCTCTCAAGTTTTCAAATGTCGAGGAATCAAACCATGCGTCGATGAAATCAGAGTTAAAAATTTGATGACATCGAAGCATGTTCGATATCCTCAACCAGTTGGCAAAAAGGTTCAAAAGCGTTTGACATATTGAGTTCATGTCATCGAGCGAGCATTCGATGATATCGGGAGTATACACATGATGATATCGAAGACTGCTCGATGATATCAAACTCTGTTAAAAATATGACCATTTTATTTTCATAGGATCTTTTTACCTATTTAATAAGATCTTGCCTTTGGTTGTTAGTAGAGAAAATAGATAGAACTTTTGAGTGTTTAATTCAGATCACCTACCCTAAGCCTTTTTTTCTCTCATAGGAATTCATCCTCCAATCCACCCTCATCATTAATATTCAATAGAGTGGATTGAAAAATAAAATTCCACATTCAAGGATCCTCCAACTACCTCCTGAATGGAAAATCATTGAGCTGAGATACCTTGAATGCATAGATGCTTAGAATAACTCTGTTCCTAATATAGGAAAACATTTAATAGAGTATGATTCCAATATAACCTTAACCTAACCCGTCGCCTTACATTGGAGCATCATCTATGTTGCGGTTCAAGAGAGCTAAAGATTTCTCGTCATTAAAGGAGGAGATCTTCATCAACATGCTTAATGGAGCTCATCTACTTATCTATAAGTCATTAGAGTCCAGAGACCCTTTTGATCATTCCTTTTGTAAGATTAGGTCAAAGGTTCTTCTCACCCCTTTCAAGTCCTCATAGGAGGCCTTCGACAGGAGAGTACATGGGAGTGCTGTGTGTTAACCCTTGCTATGTGGAGAGCATAAACTTAGGTCATTTGTGTAGGTCGTTGACCTATATGGTCTAAAACCTTGGTGCTGTGTGTTGACCTCTGCTCTTGTGTAGGGCATAAACTGTTGGGTTCCTTGTATGGATCCTTGGCCTGGTGGCCTAAAATCTGGGTGTTGTGTGTTGACCCTTACTCCTTTAGGAGGCATAAACTTGTGTCTCGTGAAGACATGTTGGTACCTTGTGTAGGTCCTAGAGTTAACCTTGTATAGGTCATACTGGTTTGAGGTGAACCTAATTTGAAACCTCTGTTAGTGAGATCCAGTACACTCAAGGGTTAAGTGCGTCTGCCGAAAGTAGAGTAGACACGCAGTCGAACCACTATAAAAATAATTGTGTTTGAGAATGCTATTTACTTTACTGCTTGTGTGATTTCTCTGAATGTCCTCATAATGCATGTTTAATGATTACTTAGAACTAATTAGAATCACATCTCACACACAGTCACATCCATCATGAACTAGGCTATACATCATGTTTATGTTTTGAGTAGTCTTATGATTGGATCCTCTAGTTGGCTTGAAAGTCATTAGAGTTGCATTGAAGAAACCTTGCTATCTGCATATTAGTTCAAGATAGGGTTGATAGGTTTTAAATCATTATAAAATTTTAAAAACATCCTATTCACCCGCTTCTGGGACATCTTGGAATATTCCCACTTCAACTAAAGTGGTCATTACCGTAATTTCATTAGGGACAATGCGATTTATTTACGTCGAAGTTCGGTGTCCTATGTTGATCTCTGATCCCTGCCACCACCCCCCATTAGGCAAATGTGATAAATGACATGCAACAACTCATCCGTCAGTGTCTTACAGTAAATTTTAGTAAATTAAACTCTCTTTTATGAAAGTTCATTTACAGCTAAGTTATTTTCTTAATAAGTTTATTATTGTAATCTGTTATTTATGAAACTGTAGAATAAATTTTTCTTAGATGTGAGTATTCCGTACATTTCCCATGCCATCGACAACATGGTTAGGGAGTGGTTCAAGAAGTACCGCGGAGAGTTACACTAGTAGTACAAGCAGTGTAGGACCCACGAGGAGGTCATACTGTTCGCTCCACTGCACGTGACTATCGATGATTGGCAGATACTCCGCAAGAGATTTTTATCTAAGGCTTTTCAGGTAATATTTACATATTTACGATATCTTAAGGTAACAATTAATTTCATAATTAATAATAATGTATTATGAATAATGTGTTCAGAAGAGGAGCAGAAAAATTTTTATGAACAGGGAAAAGTTAGAAGTGAACCATATAGCTAGTTTAAAGTCATTTGTACGACATGGTAAGAAATTACTGGTGATTATTAATTTGATATATTCTTTCCATGTATTTATATTAACTCTATTATCCTTTCGATTGCACAGTGAGATTCTGTCACTAGCCAGGAGCTTGGACCAGTAGATCTCTGCAGAGGGACTCACTATCGGCAGGCGACAGGATCTTGGGTTAATCCTAAAGCCAGTGAGAATTGGGTAAATATCCTTACATTGTAAAATTTAATTGCATTGATTTATAATAATATCATTCGTTATAAAAATTCATATGTTTTCATTAAAGGCGGTGATGGACACCATACGTAGTCAGCCCACTCCCGATGGTAGTTAGTGGAGTGATCCAGATATCCTGAGCGAGGTACTTGGCACCCGTTGTAGATATGTGCATGGGCTTGGCCATGGTGCCAAGCTCATGACACCCGCTGGAGCTGCCTCCATCTGATCCGTCACTGAGGACAGCGCCTTATGCTGAGCTGATATGGCAGAGATAGAGGTTTAGTAGCTACGGCTCATCGTCGATGACATCATAGAGCAGTTGGAGAGACAGATGGAGGAGGTGCAGAGGCAGAGAGAGGAGGAGAAGTGACGGGAGGAGAAGGAGCAGAGGCGGAGAGAGGAGGAGAGGCGACGAGAGGAGTAGGAGAGGAGGATCGAGGAGATGCGGGTAGAGCATGAGCGATGGATGCAGGAGATGTTTCAATCTCTCACTGCACGCTTTTCCACCGATGCCCCACTACTCATGCCTTCATCATCATGATTTTTATTTTATTTTATTTATGATTTATTTTACATATGAATGTTAAACTTATATGTATTTGTGCGTGGATGAATGTGATGTGGATAAGATTGTTTGTGTATGGATGGATGTGGTTTGTGTTTGGATGGATGTGGATGTGAATATGATGAAAATGTATTATAACAAGTGTATTTACAGGTGTATATTAGGAATTTTTTCCTGAATTTTAAAAAAAAAAGCAACTATTATCGACAAAATATTTCTTTGATAATAGTAAGTCAAAAACTTATACCGATGAAATATTTCATAGGTAGAAATTAATATAAAAATTTATATCAATGATCTATATATAAGATATACCGACGAAATAATCGTCGGTAATAGCAGGCTTATGCCGACGAATATACTTGTTGATAATGTCGGTATTAGCGGGCTTATGCTGACAAATATACTCATCCGTAATAGTGGGATATACTGATAAATTATTTCATCGGTATTATTTTTTACCGATGAAGATATTCGTCGGTATAAGCTGTGTTTATCGACAAAATATATTATTTTTTTCCTACCAAAAGTAACATGTTTAACCGACAATTTTAGTCGTCGGTATTTGTTTTATCATCGTCGACGAAGTATATATTTTGTCAAGAAAAGCCTTGAGCCACGGTCTTATTACGATGATCTTGGCGACAACATATTTCCTCAGTAATGATCATTACCGACGAAAAAAGATGAAATACCGATGAATTGTGTCGTCAGTAAAAGAGTAATTTCCTTTAGAGGTCGTTTGACATTTGAGCATGCACGTAAGGTGCCAGAGAATAAGATAACCAATTTTTTTAAAATGATTGATGTAAACTTTATGTATTTAATCATTTGCAACTCATTTTATGTCAGACCCGTATCCCAGCCCGTACCATTCCGTAGACTTTTGCAATCCACCCATTCTACTTCCGGCGACCCACGACGAGTAGATAGAATTTGCACGTGACTTTAAGTTGTATCCCGTATTCCAAAGTCTGCTTAACCCGAGGCTTGTACCCTAGCGACAGCGCCGTCGCCGCGGTTCTGACGCTGCTTATTACGCACCGAGGCCAGGAGATGTGGGCCCATGTTTAGTTCGAAGAAAATGCCTTGCAATTACAAAACCCAAGAGAAATCACATCAATCATGTCAAGTACATATCCCATCAATCACCTCAAGCAAGTACAACCACCCCTCCCCTAAAGTCAACTTTCTCTCTCTCTCTCTCTCCACTCATCAAGTACACCCATCACTCACTCACCCATCACACCCCATCACTCATCCATCCCTCTCTCTCTTAAAACCTCTCTCTCTCATTCTCCCAAGCAACCCCATGAGCAACCAAGCCTTTCCATGGGAGAGAGGAGAAGCTAGTGTAGCTCACCTCCTTACCACTTAATCAAACTATTCAACCTCTATCATCCTCTGCTAAAGTCGAAGCCGAGGAGTCTAGTATTCCATTTGACTAAGAAGATCGAATGGTGGATGATTTTTATGTGATTTTGATGATTAGAGGGCATACATATGATGAGACTCATCTTGATGTATATTTTTGTAACGCCCCGAAAATCGGGGGTCGGGTAGAAACCCAACTCCCGAGTTTCAGAACATCACTTATGCAACATTTTCAATGATGGATGAATGTCGGCGGTAATAGTACATAAAACATGAGGTAGATTAAGCCAAAACTTCATATCATACTCCAGAGACAGTTAAATTAGCAAGAGGAAGAATGTGATAGATATATGGAATATATGAACTGTTATAGGTCTCCAGAGTGTGAACATGTTACCAGGTTAAACATATACATGTATACTCCAAAAATGATCAAAAAGAATATACATGAGTGCTCCAAAAATATAAAATGACAAGTGTCATGGCATCAAATCAACCTCCATGTAATCTCGTCGATTAGAACACGCATATAGGAGGGATCCTCCTCATCATCATCAAGTCCGGTTATGCTTCGCAAGCATCGCCACCATCTGAAACTAAAATAGAGACTGGTTGGTGTGCGCAACACTGTCCCGTAATGTGGGAGTGAGTAGCTAACTCAGTGGAATCATAGAGCAAAGATTAATATGTTATCAAATCAATCACGTGATAATGGTAAAGCAAGCAAATCAAACATTCTTAAATATTATGATTAATGCAAGAATGAAATGACATGATGGATGCCCTCACCAACATACTCCCTCATGCAACACTATCTTACGTCCGCGGCATGCTTTCTTCCCTCAGTGCTCCACATCTTTCAGGCACATGCAGTGCGATATGAATATGATTACCAAGTTGTCATTAGTCCTTTTCATACAGCAGGATTGGGAAACTAAGGTACTTCCCTTATATCATTCCCAAAAAGGATCCTGTCTAGGGTCGTCACTCCTAGTAGTCTCATACGATGATATATTTCCAGGTCCCTGCAAGGGCTGCCAGGGTTGTTGTACGCACTCATTGCTCCGCTCCCCCATCACTTTATCAATACAGGCCTAGTTGTACTCTTGTTGCTACGGAAGGGTCATCACCTCACGTAGACTCAGAGTACGCTCGAGGTCACTACAAAGGGCCGTCAGGGCTGTTGTTCGCACTCGTTACACCGCTCCCCCATCACCTTATCAGTGTAGGACGATAGTAAGAATATAGTGTCCCATACCACCATAATATGCTCACGAGTCTGGGTTGCTCACTGGTCACTACGGGGAGGTTTGTGGCCCCAGCGTAGGTCGACAACTCGACCACGGTGTCCCATACCACCATGCCCGGCTCATGAGTCTTAGCGGATCAAGGTACCACGGTTATCAGGGTTATCACTGGTAAGTTCAGTACCTTAGGTTCAAGCAGTTATGACGAATACAATGTGAGCATACAATGGTCATTCGGGTTACTTGATGAGTCCGACTAACACGAGCACACATTGAATCGACCGAAATGAAGTGCACAAGCACTTCGTGTGGCCTAACCACTGCCGACGACTCTAACACGACTCGGGTTCGTCATACACATCCTTCGTGGCGAATAGAATCCAACCACGAATTCTAAACTGTTACCGACTGCCTGGACTAGGGTATAGCCCCAAGCACCTGTAATCTAAATCAATAATCATATGAGAGAGATAGAATTGAAATATAAGAAATTCCAGCATGTTATCAGCATATTATAACATACATCATAAGCAGTTAACCATACACGAGTACTTCACACATAAGGTAATCAATTCAAGTACCACAAGTATGGAGGTAATCATGTACATCATCAAAATAGGTGAGAATCCAGTCTCAACGCTAATCTACAATACCATTTACTCAATACTTACTAATACATACATTTACACAAACACTTAGACTACACAACTCCAACGTACTTGACGTATGTTGATTTCAGCATATAATATGACAGATCCCTATATCAAGGAGATGTCTAATACACAACAATCATGTTCTTACATTCAAAACATATGACAAGCATAAATCATATTGATTTAGGCATTTTAACAAACACTTAGTCTACACACATTAGTCTACATAGCATATGTCGGCCAATATGTGCATTAGGGTGAATCTCTTCGCCAAACAGATCATACACGCATAACTAGAATAGGTACATGGTAAATATTCATGAAAATCATATCAGCAAAATACACACGTATACAGTATTTCCTACAAATACCTAAAATACCCTAAATCTCATATTCTTCGTACGTATTCGAAATGAAAAATGGACAATATGTTCTACATGTCAAACAACATCCTTATCAGCAATCTACCATTAAACGGCATTAAAAGCTTTGAAAACAGGTAATCTAAGCGTCTAAGATCCGCACCTTACGCCGTAAGAGCGTAATGAATCGAATAGGAACTCTACGTCGTCGTCAACGACTGATTGGCAACCTACAACATAAGGTGAGTCAGTTACTTAGCTACTTGTACCCATAGGAGCCTTAAAACAGGTTAGGGTTAGGGTTTTCTTACCCAGAATGAAACAGAATCGCCGGAATAACGATGCAAGTGGATGGCTTTGGCACGTGGAGCAGCAGGGAAGAATCCCTGGGAGAAACTCCAACTCTCTCTCACTTTCTCTCTCTTTTCTCTCCTCTCTCTCCTAGGGTTTTCCCCAAATTCGTATAGGTTAGAAAGCTAAGGGTTTAAGGCCCTTTTATAAGCCCAAACATGACCAAAACAGACTTTAAGTCAAGATATACTTGGGTTATAGCCAAATCGGGTCTATTCCGATCCAACGGAGTACTTTTGGAGGTACTGTTACTAAATGCGGTCGGACTTAAGCTTGTGGATGCTGAATCCTGATCACATTATGTTTTCAGTTCGATAGGGTTTCCAAATCGCACGTGGTAGACCAGTTTCTGTTCAGCGATCACTGAGACTCGATCAAGGATTCCAAGTACACTGACTTGAGTGGGAAATGTTCCCTGATCCGATGGTGTATTTGGGTCAGATTCCAACGGTCTGAATGCTTATACTTAACCCACAAGCGACAAGTGCCAGATTTATTTAAATCACATTTAATTTATAAAGAATTTCACTCTTTTTCACACTCCCTGCTCCAAGCTCATTGAAATAGCCTCAGAACATCAGTTGGGCTTGATTTCCGGGGTGGTAGTCAAGTCCAACTACACGGTCATAATGGTATAAGATTATCGCTATCGGACTTTCGACACGCGGTCTATATCCAATACAAAGTTTCAAAGGGTTCCTGAGAATAAACAGGTTTAGAGTTTGATCCTGAATTTTAAGGTAAGATAGCGTCAATGATTTTATAGGTTTTGGGTCTTACAGATCGTATTTAAAGTGGTTGATGCTTATTTTGCAGGAAACTAATGTAGCGCTAGTTAATTCACATTAAATTTCTAAAGAATTTCATTCTAAATGATTTCTTTGGCTTGGAATTGAGTTCTGAGAAATTACTAAGGTGTTATGGTTAACCCATTTCCTAGGGACGCCTAACTCCAGGTTGGCAAAAATTCAGGGTGTTACAGTTTAGTATCTAGAAGAGGCCCATAATGGCTGAGTCTCTCTCTCTCTCTCTCTCTCTCTCTCTCTCTCTCCCTAATATGATGGCCCACCTATGATGTGTGTAGTTTATCCATGTCATCCAACAAGTGGGCCACCTTGATCCTGATTTGGGGCCTGCATGACCGGTCGGTCACACAGGCCCGAATGGAGGAAAAAAAAAATAATAGCTTGATCTGTGGGGTGGCCCACTGATGTGGACCCCACTCTATATATATATGTGTGTGTGTTGTATGTGCACTGTCCATCATTGCTGGACGTAGGTAAAACACAAACATCAGCTTCATGTGGACTAGTGAGTTCCACACGTGTGGATCCACCTCACACATGTGGCCTATCTGGATCGTCCGTATGACCAGCAGCATGCAGCTGCTGGCTTAGCATTAGCTAGTTCTATGGACCTCATCACGAGGTATGATTTTATCCATACCATCCAACCATTTATGCTGACGTGTAGGGCCCACCCCACATGTGCCGTACGTGTGGGATGGGACCCACCTTAATGTACATGCCTTTCATCCAAACCGTCCATTCATCTGGACTTGCTAGTAGCAGCTTGGTTTAAATATATATATATATATATATATATATATATATATATATATATATATATATATATATAATAGAATAATAATAATAATAATAATAGTGATACATATACATTATGTAATATATATATATATATATATATATATATTTAATATATATTAATATATGTTATTATATGGTGGGCCCCACGTGGGACCCACCTATTCTAGAGGAGTTGATTGGATGGGTACCACATACCAGCTATACGGTTTCTGAAGGTGGGATTAATCCACACCATCCATCCATTTGCTGGACGGTGGACCCACCCTCCACGTGTGGGATCCCCACCATCCAGATGGGACGTGGACCCCACCGCTGATGCATGTGTTGCATCCAAACTGTCCATCCCATTTGGTGAGCTCGTCTTAAGGCTTGAGATTAAAACATGAAGCAGATTCAATTCTATGGTGGGACACGTATGTGGACCCCACCTTGATATATGTGATTCATCCAAACCGTCCATCTATTTGGTGAGCTCGTCCTAGGGCCTAAGATGAAAAATAAGTCAGATCTAACTATCATGTGGTCCACACTATAAAAAGTAGCAGGGTTTCAATGTCTACCATTGAAACCCTTTTGGGTTACAGAAGTTTTGGACTAATATGAAATTTTTTTTCCTCTTATTCAGGTCTTTATGACCGTATGAATAAACTGGATGGAAAATAAATTTTATGGTGGCCCCTATGAAATTTTCTAACAGTGAAAATCACTATCTCCACTGCTATTTGTGATGTGGTCTAGATGATCTTTCGATCATTATCTCCACTTCTATTTATGGTATGGTCCAGATGATCTTTCGATCATTATCTCCACTTCTATTTATGGTATGGTCCAGATGATCTTTCGATCATTATCTCCACTTCTATTTGTGGTATGGTCTAGATGATCTTTTGATATGATTCATTTTAGGTAATACTTTAAAATTATCTCTAAAAAAATGATGTACGATGTAAATGGCGAGGCCCAAGCAATGTGGCCTAATATGATGTATTTGCGGCCCAATTGTTGAGGCCTAAAATGATGTATTTAGGGCCCATTTCATGAGGCCTGATTTGATGTATGTTGGCCCATATGTTCAGGCCCAATATGTATATGAGGCCCATTGATGCAGCCTACTTGATGTATATGAGGCCCGTTGGTACGGCCCATTGATGCGGCCCACTTGATGTATATAAAGCCCATTGGTGCAGCCTGTTGATGCAGCCCACTTGATGTACATGAGGACCATTGGCGCAACCCATTGTGATGTATGTGCTGCCCACAAGTGAGGCCTGATGTGATGTAATTATGACCCATGTGCCGAGGCCCATTATGATATATGTGCGGCCCATATTTGAGGCCCAATGTGATGCATTTGTAGCCCATGAGTGAGGTCCATCGTGATGTGCATTAGGCCCTTGAGTGAGACCCATGGTGATGTATATTGGGCATTGTGTGAGGTAATGGGCCTATGATACATTTGGCTCTATGTGGGCCACTCCTTGGGAGCAATGATGATTAAATGTCCACATTGATGGGCGATGATGGTTAAATGTCCACATTCATGGAAAATGATAGTTAAATGTCCACATTGTGACCTTCCCTTAGGCCATTTTTTAGGCCGATTATCGATTCCGATTTTGATTGTCGTGGCTGATTATCGAGGCCGATTCTGATTGTCGAGGCCGATTCTAATTATTGATTCCGATTTTCGAGGTTGATTCCAATTATCAAGGCCGATTGTCGAGGTCAATTTTAATTATCGAGACTGATTCTGATTATCGAGGCTGATTCTGATTGTCGAGGCTGATTCCGATTGTCGAAGCTGATTTCGACTGTCGAGGCCGATTATCGATACCTCCAATTGTTGAGGTCGATTATCGATACCGATTGTGAGTATGTGACTGTATGGCATCATGATACATGTCCATGCTCATCATCTATATTCTTGTTATGAGATATGGTTGACCATTTCATATGTTATTAGACTGGTTGTTATGAGACTCCCTGATAGGCGGAGATTGTCTCACACGTGCGCACAGTATG
Organism: Magnolia kwangsiensis; assembly: GCA_037074715.1. NCBI lineage: Eukaryota > Viridiplantae > Streptophyta > Magnoliopsida > Magnoliales > Magnoliaceae > Magnolia > Magnolia kwangsiensis. Next base: position 82,692,030 of record CM073578.1, read on the forward strand.
CGCAAGATTGATGTATGACTAGATTGTATGACTCAAGCATCTTGCATTATGTGTTGTGATTACTAAACGCTCTAGCGACATCAAGTCCGTAACCTCCATAGGCATGTCGTGGATGGCCAGATGGACACCAAAATTCTGTTACTAGCATCGGGACGCCATAAATGACCCTGGGTGAAAATTTCTAAACCTCCGAGGCTAGGAAACACCCCAACATCTGGACCAAGTGGAAACATGAGCGCCCGAGTGCCGAATACTAGTAGGCCACGTCTCCCACTGTGTGTGGTCGATTGGGATGGGGTGTGACCTTATCCACCTGATTCAGAATGGGAAAAACTAGGCTGAGTTTGACCAACTCATAAATGGGTCTGCTATCGACGTGTCGAGTAGGTATTTGCTAAATACTAGCCAGGCGGATAGTGAGGTCTCTTCCACTCACTTGGTTACACGTGATGCGGCAACATCTAGTTTGGAGTGTACTAGGCCCCGATGATGATCTAAGAGATGTACATTACTTATACATGGACTTATTAAGCAGGAGTTGCATACTCATTCATTCACTATTCACTCGGGCTGGTGATGTGCAACTAATTGTTTTGTACCTTCGCAATGGTAAGGATTTCAGTTGAGGCACGCGACTAACCTGAGATCAGGAGTTTACCACATTAAGTCTGACTATCCAAATTTAAGTATGGGACTGGTTTGGATAGAAGTTCCTTGTGGAGGACCCTGTAGCCTGCGATACTACGTACTATCATCCTGACTTCACACTCCAGCTTGGTCATTTCATTTACACCGCATATTGCATTACATCCATGGCATATGATATTTTGGGTTGCTACGTTTCTGCACTTATATGGCCTAGACGGACTTACCAAGATTTGTATATTGCATTACATCCTCATTATATGATATTTGGCTCATTATGATCTACATTGCATACTTTGATATTGTATGACTCATGGACTTACCAGTATGTTTCCGCTTACTCTGATATCATATGATTTATGATCTTGAAAGTATTTTTGACATTATATGATTATGACACTGTATTGAATACTTGATAGTTATCTCGTGCAGACACTTACATCACCCTCTAAGCTTTTTATAAGCCTATACACGATAGATGCATGCAGTTGGCGTTAGGTTGCAGCAACATTGAGTATAGGGCACACAACAGTCTTCTAAAGCTTTGATTTTGACTTATGTATTTCCCTTTTAGCATTGTATTCAAAGTTTATATTAGTGGATATGTGATGATGATGTCGCCTTTATGATTTGGGTAAGCTTGTTGTTATGTTTATTTCGAGTTAAATGTATATTGAAAAAAATCCTCCTTCTAGGATCTTAGGATCGGAATATGGCGTATGGACGCTAGGAGCCGAGAATGGGGTACTATGGAGGCTGTCGGCACCAGATTCGGTGATCAGAAATTTGTGAGCCTGATTTTTAGGTTTGGGGCGTGACATTTTATAACCTACAATAATACACAAAATATGAAGAAAAAAACAACTGAATAGATGGACGACAAATATATATATATATATATATATATATATATATATATATATATATATATATATATATATATATATAGAGAGAGAGAGAGAGAGAGAGAGAGAGGTGGTTTGTGAGGTCGATGATCTCATGAGACAGGTGGGCTAGGGCTTCCATTCTTTCTTTCTTTTTTAATCAAAAGTACCATTAAGCATTAATGAAAAATACAACTAAACATTCCCACTCAAGCAATTAGAGCATGATTACCAGTTCGAATCACATAAAAATCATGGAAAAGAATCCTATAAATCTCAAAGCTAAAAATATTTACTTGAAATGCTTACCTGAGTTGAATAAGAGTTTTCTCTAATCTCCTTCTTCAATTCCCTTGGTCCTTAATCCCTTGAGCCGCTCAAGTGAGACCTCCACAATAGTTACGAACAAGTAGAGATCTTCCTTTACATCCTCCTCTTCATTCCTCTTATGCGGACCTGTCTCGGTAAACTCCAGATTCCCCATTGCCTTTTGCACAAATTTCTTTATCTCTTTTTGTGAACCCGACCTGAATTCGCATGTATGCATGTGTGTATGTGAGTATGCATCTCATTTTTTTGGTCCCGCGGTCCTAATGGTCAAATTATGGTGACCCGCGACCCTTGGATAGTGTTTGTAGTCATCCTTGAGTTTGGTCATGCAGACCCGACTCAGATTGACCCAAGACCTACGCCATTGCTATCGCATCATCGCCACAGTTCCAATGCTGCGTCTCATGTGTAAATCCAAAGTGTCCATCAAAAGTTGTAAGTCGCACATTATTTGGGCCATTGATCATGATGTGGGGCCCACTTTACCCATGTGCATGTTTTTCCATGTGGCCCCACCCTAGGTTCCATGTGCCTAGCCTACTCTAGTGCCTAGCCTACCCTACACCTCCTTATAGCTAGCAATGATAGAAGTTCTCTAACCTAGACAAGGATAGCCTCTCTTCTAAAAACTCATGATGTGTAGCTCTACCCAAGTTCTCTTTTTTAGAAAACTCATCATTCTCCTCCTCTTTCTAGAAATCCCATCATTTCTTTGCTATACCTCTCCCATTCCTCCTCTTTCTCTCTCATTCTCTCATTTCTATCTACTCTCTTCTCCTAGAAACATTGTAATATTTCAGCTCCTCATCTCTCATTTCTCTCCCTATCCATCAATCAAAACCTCATCTCACCCCTTCATCTTGCTTCCTTGGACCCTTAGAAGTTTGGAGAGGAGTTTTGGATAGAGATCTCAAGGAGGGTGCTTCTTTATGGTTGTTCACTCCCTAAGTATAGGGTTGTGATGTAGTAATAAACTCGGTAAGACCGAGGTCCAATCCTAAGGGACTGATACTGTACGTTATCTGAAACTAAGTAGAACTAGAACTAGACTAAGACGAACTCTAAATCAAATAAATTTAAGGAGTAATGGTGAAATATTTATCTAAAATTTTAAAATTTTAGAGGAAGGAAACTAGGGATTCAGAGGATCCACTCTAAGAGATCAGGGAGATCTTATACCTGCATCAGAATCTCAACTAGACTTAGAGTCCATCTTCATTCACTTGAAGGGCGCAACCATGAAAATCAAATTGAACTTACTTTGATATAGTTTTTAAGAGATGAAAGGTATATGAATTAGAATGGATTCCATCACCAAACCATGTCCAGGAGACAAAGTAAACAACAAAATTAAACAAATTACCAACCAATCAACAACGTATGAAGGTTAGGAAGGGTACCGTCATCTGACCATGCACAGGAGACGATGGTGAACAACAGGGCTTCCTGACGTCATAAACATAAAAATGAAGGGAACAACTTAAAGCTATTGCAGACCCATTGTAATTTTAGTCACAACAGACCATTAAGAACTAAAAATATTCCACATAATTAAACTAAATTCAACATCAATTCAATCTAAATAAAAGGCACAAGCAAATAGTTCTCCCATCATGCTACAAGTTCACCTCTTAGCCCTTGCTAAGAGGTTCAGCCTGACATAGAGAGGCTGGAATCTCTTAAAATAAAAACAAAAACATAATAAATAAATAAATAAAACTCTAATTGTCTCTCTTTCTTGTGCAGGCGTTCCCAACTAATGGATCCGATGATTTCTCACGCTCTCTCTCTCTCTATGTTTTACAGGTGCCAAGGGTAGTGGAGAGGCATTGGCTGGAGTCGATTTGGAGAGCTTATGCACTCTCTCTATTGCTGCGCATAGGAAAAATGCATAGGCAGTTGCGTTTTGGAAACGTTTTAGGACAGATGACCATCCCATCTTCATTTTGGCCTTCATGGTGCTGCTTGTGGCCCCCTGTTGGATATTCTGATCGGTTCGGATCGGTCATTCGATCAACAATAGGGAGCCACATCTCCTCGAAATTTTCAAAATTCTTGAACGTGCGTTGCTTACACATGTCAGCCTGCGATGAACCCTGTGAGGCCCACAATCGACGTCGGTGAAGAAATCCACTTCGTCTATTGGAATCATGTCAAATAAACAGTAAGATACGAACAGTTTTGGTTAAGTTTTAGTGTGGTCCACTAATGCTTTGCTTCTGCCATCCAACCTGTGTTTGAACGGCTGGGAACCCATCCTCGTTGTCTTCTGGAATTCCATCACCTAGGTATTGGTAAGATGGACCATGGGGATCTAATGTACTGTCCAGATCAGATCGCTGATGTGTGATAGTGGCCCAAAAAATCCTTCCGCAGGCTCTGTTGCGAAACAGAGCCGACGCAGCAGTGTTGTGATGGTCAGCGAGCCCCAGATCGACATCAGGTGGAAAATCTATGCCGCCCATTGTCTTTACCTTAAAACAAACGTGCAGACTTGCTCAGTTTTGGATCCAAACCGTGGTGGCCCATAATATTTTCAATCCGCCATCCATCTTGATGTAGAAAGGATATTTCTTGTGATCGGGTGCATGGGACCAAAAGTTCACCTTGGTGAGGGTCGAGTCCACCTCCTGGAGTGATTTGACGGTTCGGATCATACGTTTTAATGATGGGTGGGGCCCACTAGAGAAACCCAATCGGACGGGGAGCGTCCCTGATGTGTTTTGAAAATTCTTTTAAGGAATCATCGGTTAGCGCATGCTGACCGATTTCTTGATTTATGGTGCTCGTCCAGTGCATGTGTACTGTGCACACACACTATATAAAGTGGATCCCATCTTGATGTATAAGAAGAATCCGCTTTATCCATTCCTTTCCTCATCCCATTTAACGTGTTAAGACCAATTTTGAAGCATATCCAGATAACAGGTGGGCCCAAAATTAATGGTTTATTGTCTGATTTGTTCATTGGGCCACTTCCACAGTGATCCAATGGCAGAAATTCTATGTGTACGGTTAATTTATGGTCCTTAGGTCATGTATTAAGTTTCGAGTCGAATGGATGGTGGAAACCCTGTAATCTTGCATTCTGGCTGACTTTCAAGCCACTTAAGCTTCAGTTTCTCAGTTTTCTCGGATCTCTGGCATGTATATCCATCGATCTCTGTCCCCTGGGGTCCATCCCTTGCCTTAGTGCATTCTGAGCATTAATTCCATGCTTTTATCATCCTTTCAGCCCAAGCTCCTAAAGTCACCTTGTAACATAAACACGATTAAAATAGTCTGTTAAACAGTATCATGTTCGTAAATGCAGGCAATAACTGGGGTTTAATATGCAATATTTGACCCTCAACACAATCCACAACTAATATCTTGCTAGTCCCGAGAAAATTATGCGAAAAATAAGTTGAGAATTACAGGTAATTTCTAAATACTCGAGCGATTTTTAAAAACAATTAAGATACTAGAAGTCTAAGATTCATGAATGTTGGACATTACATTCCTTGTACTAAAGCGCTCGGTAGGCTTCATATTCAAGATCAAAGTATTCATCAATCAATTAGAAAAAAATTCTAAACATTAGGATCCATGAGTGTATAGTATAATCTTGGCTTTTCATCATTAAAATTCACTTCTGTATTTCAGGATATCATTAGTAATCAACAAGAGAATTCATGATAACCAAAATTTGCCTCACAGATCATCTTTTCATTCTTTTAACTTTTGATTTTTTTGTTAACAGTAACACCAAGAAGGGGAATCAAATCCTCACTTATAAAGAGCAAACCTATGGTGAAGGCCATACACCCAACCCTTTTCACATATCATCCATGAGAAATCAAATCTACACCTATAGGGAGTAAACCTATGGTGAAGATTATTTGCCCAACCCTTACAAAGGTATCTGTTTTTTATTTTTTTTAGTATTTTCTTTTTCTTTAATTGATTATGATGGACAAATTTTCCAAGCTAGTTCCTTCTATGCTTAGTGATTACCAAGTTAACCCTTCAATATCAAACTGAAACCTTAATGTGAACGCGAGATATGATCTGTGAAATTATAACTCAATCAATGTTTAAAATTTCTAATCATGGATTAACAATTCAAACATAAATGTGAAATCTAAATATAATAAATAACTGAATCTAGGAGTCATAAATCCAACATTATGTATCTTATAATTCTTAATCAAAGATGGCCATCAAAATCACTTTGAATTCACAAGAATTTTTTTAAAAAAATAAAAATTTTCACAATTTTTGCTCAAGACTAAGAAAATACTGATTAAACAACCTAATCTTCCACCCCAACCTAAAATTTACATTGTCCTCAATGTAAAAGATATGAGCATGCAATGCACCTGGGACAACGAAAGTGAAGGAAAAGTGATGGGAAGATAGTACCTGGGTAACGAATCGAGAGAAACTTTTCCATAGAGATCTCAGCATGAGAGCATGTTAGCAAGAGAGTGAAAGCGGGAAAGCAAACTAACCTAAATAACGTATCAAGTAAACTAACTTAATAGCATAAAACCGTCTATCCTAGAACAACATAAAGGAAACTACCCTAGTCCTATGAAAGCAGGGAAAAACTACTCAATCATGTCGTAAGGTTCCTCTTCTGGCCAATATCGTGATAAGTTTCTTAGAAGTTCCTTAACGGGATCATCCAAAGCCCTTTTTACAATAGGTTTTGATGCCCTGTAGTATGAAATTCCAGAGAAATTTATATACCTCATAATAAAATTTTTGTTGATTAGTCTGAAGTATCCAAAGTATATATGATTCACCTGTGTCAGAAAAAGTTTCAGAGCTAGTATCCCATGGTGAATCAAAAACTACAAGTAGGTAAAGTTTAGAAAACTTCTCAAGAAGTGATGTAGTCTCAACACATTTCGAAGTATCAGACTTCAGTTCAATTTTTAGCTCCTCTTCCTTTAATGGTAAACATTCAGGATTTGGAGGAGGAGGTACTTCAGAGTAAGGGTTCTCTCGGTATATGACAACTACCGAGGTATTATCTTATGAGGTATCATCTATTTCCTGTATCATGGGATTGTTTAAATCTGTAAAGTGTACCAAGCAATCATCCAAAGAGTTAAAACATTCAGTTGAAAGGAGTTCATTCATCCTATCGAGATCTGTCATGATATGTCCAATAACTCCTTTGACTTCTACGAGAGTAGAAATGAGCATACTCGCTTGTTTATTCTCAAGCTGAGATGAAATCATCACTGGGTATGTCTCTTCTTGACCTAAATGGGCATTTTCTAAATCAGAGGATAAAGGTTTTAGGTCAAGCTTCGGTGGCTTGAGGTTAGACGATAGAGACACGACATCAATTTGGGGTAATTTTTAAAATTGTGACCTCCACTAGTTAGCTTCAAGTACCGGCATAGTATTAAGCAAGGCACAGCTCTCCCTAATTATGTCATCATCCAAGTCATGGAAGTGTGTCAGGCACGTCTCTAGAGGGTCAGAGAATAAGGTCAGAGGCATTCTATCTTCCACGAAAGAATCAATCATGTTAATATTGTGGAAATCGTCATCATCCTTTGAGTTTCTGTCGTTATTGAAAAAGATGTTTGACTCCAATGTCATATTCTCGAAAGACATAGTCATGACGTCATTTATACAATTGATAATTGTGTTTGCAGTCGTAAGGAATGGGCGACCAAGAATGACGGGAATCTAAGTGCTCGTGTTATTGATGGGTTCGGTATTCAGGATGATAAAGTCTACAAGGTAGTAAAATCTATCGACTTGGACCAACACATCCTCAATTATCCCTCTTGGTACACGAACAGAGTGATCAACAAGTTGTAATGTGGTTAGGGTGGGTTTTAGTTCACCTAAACCTAATTGTTTGTATACCAGGTAGGGAATCAGATTGACGCTCGCTCCTAAGTCAAGAAGTGCGTGATCAATTCAATAATCCTCGATTACACATAATATGGTTGGGCTACTGGGATCTTTGAATTTTTGCGTAATATCTTACTTCAGGATGGTACTCACTTTCTCAGTCAAGAAGATCTTCTTTTTAATACTCTGTCGTCGTTTGGTCGTGCATATGTCTTTCGAAAATTTGGCATATAAAGGTATTTATTTTACGGCATCAAGTAGAGGAATGCTGACTTTCACTTGTTTCAACACCTCAGAATATCCTGAGAGTTAGAGAGTGGTTTTGCTGCAACCAACCATTGGAAAAATGGAGCAACTGGCTTATTTGGAAGTTCTGATTCTAATTTTTGTAGGACATCACTAGATCCATTATTGTTGTCCTCTTCTGATTCTTGAGCCTTTTTGGGCCTAACCAGAAGGATTTTATCAATAATCTTGTAACATCCCGAAAATCAGGGGTCGAGTAAAAACCCAACTCCCGAGTTCCAAAATGTTATTTATGCAACATAGATAATATTAGATGCATGTTGTCAGTAAACAGGCATTAAACAAGATTGGGATTAAGCTAAAATAACATATCATACTCCAGAGATAGTTAAATTAACAAGTGGAAGACTGTAATAGTATGTATAACATATATAAACTGTTGTATGTCTCCATAGTGTGAATATGTTAACAGGTTATATACATACATGTATACTCTAAAAGTAAACAAAAAGAATATACATGAGTGCTCTAAAAATATAAAATGACAAGTGTCAAGGTATCTAATCAACCTCCCTGTAATCCCATCAATCAGAACACGTATAAAGGAGGGATCCTCATCATCATCAAGTCCGGCTCCGGCTCGCAGGCCATGCCATCATCTGCAATCACAATAGGGACCGGTGGGTGTCCGGAAACACTGTCCCATAACGTGGGAGTGAGTGATCAACTCAGTGGGATAAGAGAGTAAAGATTAGCATGTTCTCAAATCAATCATGCGATAATAGTAAAGAAATAACTCAAACATTCCTAATTACTGTTGTTAATGCAATATGACGTAACATGATGGATGCCCTCACCGACGATCTCCCTCATACAGCACCATTTTATGCCCGCGGCATGCTTTCTTGCCACAGTGCTCCACATCTTCTAAGCACATGCAATGTGATGGTGATATGATTACCGAGTTATTATTAGTCCTTTTCATACAGCAGGATTGGGAAACTAAGGTACCTTGCTTATATCAATCCCAACATAGATCCTGTCTAGGGTCGTCACTCCTAGCAATCTCATACGATGTTATATTTGTAGGTCGCTGCAAGGGCTGTCAGAGCTGTTGCTCGCACTCGTTGCACCGTTCCCCCATCACCTTATCAATACATGCCTACTGTACTCTCATTGCTACGGAAGGGTCGTCGCCTCCCGTAGACTCAGAATACTCTCGCGGTCACTACAAAGGGCTCGTCGCTTGATCAGTGTAGGCCGACAGCAAGAATATAGTGTCCCATACCACCATAATCTACTCACGAGTCATAGGTACTCACTGGTCACTACGGGAAGGTTTGTAGCCCCAGCGTAGGCCGACAGCTCGACCACGGTGTCCCATACCACCATGCCCGGCTCATGAGTCTTTGTGGATCAAGGTACCATGGTTGACAGGGTTTTCAATGGTAAGTTCAGTACCTTAGGTTCAAGCAGTTATGATTCATACATGATGAACATATAATGGCCAGTCAGGTTACTTGACGGGCTTGACTAGCACGAGCGCATCTCAAGCTGAACGACATGAAGTGCATGAAACACTTCACGTGGCCTAACCACTGCCGCCAACTCCAAACATGACTCGCGTTCATCGACGCATCCTTCGTGGAAAAGATAAGCCAACCACGAATTTACTCGGTTACCGACTACTTGGACTAAGTATAGTCCCAAACATTTATGAATCTACATCAGCAATCATATAAAGGTAATGGAAATGCATTACAACAATGTGAGCATGTTAACACATGTTATAATATACAAGTACATCATCTAGCACATGCATTTCTTACATATGATGAAATCTTACATATAGCCAACATGAAGGAAATCATTTACATCAGCATATTATTTGAGAATTCAATCTCAAAACTATTTCACAACACCATTTAATTCAATAAATACTAATACAAACATTTATACAAACACTTAGTCTACACCCTTAAGTCTACATATTGTATGTCAACTCAAAGTGCGCATTTGGGCGAATCTCTTCCCCAAACTGATTATGCATGCATTCCTAATATCCTAAGGTGACAAAAATCCATGTCAATCATATCAGCAAAATATGGATGCAAACAGTATTTCCTACAAATGACTAAAATGCCCAAAATCTCATATTTTTCGTCTGCTTACGAAACGGGAAACGGACAACATGTTGTACATGTCAAACGGTATTGCCGTCGATAATCTACTATTAAACGACATTGAAAGCGTTGAAAACAGCCAATCAAAGCGTCTAAAATCCGCACCTTTCACTTTAGATGTGTATCGTTCCGACCGGAGCGTATACACTTCGTCTACGGTGAATAGGCAACCTAATATACAAGATCTATAAGCTACTTCGCTATGGAAATGACGGAACCTCAAATCAGCAAGTAGTTAGGGTCTTTCCTTACCTAGAAATGCGGCGGAATCACCGGGAAAGTGATTGAGATGCGTTGCTTAAGCACGTGAAGCAACTGGTGCAGGTGGCAGGAAGATCACTCCCACCCTCTCTCACAATCTCTCACTTTTTCTCTCACTCTGTTAGGGTTTCTAGCAAATTCGGATGGGTGAGAGAAGTGAGGGTTTAAAGCCCTTATATAACCTAATTTCTTTCCAAATTAGGCTTGGGAACAATATTTACTTGAGGTCTAATCAATTCGGGGCTGTTCTGGTCCAAAAGAGCATTTCTAGAGGTCCCCTGGCCGAACGCGGTCGGACTTAAGCTCATGCATACTGGATCTAGCACACATCAAGTTTTCAGACCGGTAGAGTTCGCAGATCGCAAATGGCGGTCCAATTTCAGTTCAGCGGTCACCGCACCAAGATCAGGTCTACAAGTCTCATAATATGAAAGAGAAATTTTTTCTGATTCGATGGTGTAATTTGGCTGAATTCTAATGGTCATAACGCTTAATAATAACGCGCCAAGTCACGTGCCAGATTTGAATTAAAATTTCTAAATCTAACCCTATTCTCACTCTCTTCACTTCAGGCTCAATGAAATAGCCTCTGAACGTCGGTTGGGCTTGATTTTCGAAACGGTTGTCAAGTCCAGCCAAGAGTCATAATGGTCTAATATTGTAGGTATCGGACTTTCGACATGCGGTCTAGATCCAATACAAAGTTTCAAAGAGTTCCTGAGAGCAAACGGGTTTAGAGTTTGATCCTAGGTTTCACGGTATTATAGCACCATTGATTCTGTAAGTTTTGGGTCTTGTAGAACGTATTTAAAGCGGTCAGGGACAATTTCACAGTTACTCCAGCATAGCGCTGGATAACTTATGCTTAATTTCTAAAGGAATTAATCCTAAGTGATTTCTTTGGCCATGGAATTGGGTTCTGAGCGATTTCCCAGGTGTTTTAGTTGACCCATTGCCTAAGGACGTCTAATCCCAGGTTGGCAAAAATCTGGGGTATTACAAATCTTCTCATTCCTAAGAGTGGTGATGGATTTAGCGTGCTCCATCTGATTTGAAGAGCTTGGGTTGCCAACTTCATATTGCAGCTTTGGATTGGGAAGAGGTTGAGCTAGGAGGCTCCCCTTATTCACAATCATGTTTTTAGCCTTAAGTTCTTGTAGTGTTTTATTAAGGTCTTGCAAGGCTTGTAGCATACCCTGATTGAAATGATCTTGCTTTTCAAAATGTTTTAAAATTGGATCCTCTCGAGGTTTCTCTTGTTGTTGTTGTGAAGTTTGATTAAAGAAACCTTGAGGGATAGTAATTTGTCCATTCCTCCAACTAAAATATGGATAAATTTTCAACCAGGATTGTACGTATTAGAGGTAGGTCCGTTGAAAGGTCTTTGATAGTTATTTACGGCATTGGCTTGTTCATTCAACACTCTTTAAAAGGAAGGTATTGTGGGATAATTTTCAGTTGTGTGAATGTTGCAATCACAGATGCCACAAACAATTTCCTTAACCTTATCCTTCTTTCCTTCCATGGCCTCGAATTTTCTTATGAGATTAGTCACTTTATAATTGAGATCATCCTCTTCTTTCAAGAGATACAATCTACCATTCTCCTTAGATTGAGTCAGCCTAGACGTGGTGTTCGAATTTGGGTAATGGTCCCATGATTATGTTTTTTCAGCAAGTCTATCGAGGTAATCCCATACCTCATCGACATCAATATTCATGAATTCTCCATTACACATTGTCTCGACCAATTGGCATATGAAAGATGTCATTCCCTCATTGAAAAAATTTATAATGTGCTACATTTAAAAGCTATGTTGTGGGCATGAACTGATAAGATCTTTGAATCATTCTCAACACTGGAAGAATGTTTTATCCTCCTTTTGGGCGAAGTTCATGTTTACTTTTCTAAGGGTAATCGTTTTATGATGTAGAAATTTTTTTTTTTATGAATTTCCTCTGCATATCATTCCATGTTCCAATGGATCTAGGACTTAGTGAATGTTATTTCGACAAAGAAACAAATGCGTTTGATTTAGGAGATTTATTCAATGATAACAAAGAATTTAATAAGAGAACATTGATCACATTTATCTGAGTTCATTTACATCATCGGATTCCCCTGATTCTGAAAAATAAAGTACAATTAATACAATGTAATGAAAGAAGAGAAGACATTCAGATAGAAATTTTAGCAGCATTTCAGCGCCTACTTCAGTCATCTCCTAGTACTTAGGAGGAATGTTGATCTAATCAACCAGTCTTCAAGAAACAAGGCTTGTGCAGACTTGAATCCTCTGATCTGATCGCTAAGATCAGTTCTAAGCATCATTCCAGTCATCTTTCCTTGAAATATGGAGCATCCTTCCTATCATTCTTCTTTGAAATATGAAGCAGTTCACTAACATATGGTCAAGACCGAAAGGAATCAGGCTGATCACATCAGACGGACCTAAAATATCCCCTAGAATGTAAGATCATGGGGTTGCCACCGTCCATTCGACTTGAAACTTTATGTGTAGCCTTAGAACCACAAATTAACCGTACACGTCAAGTCTTAGCTCCTGAATCCTTGTAGAAATCACCAAACTGACAAATCAACCCCTAAGATCTTGATTTGAGGCCCACTTATAATCTGGATACGCTTCAGATTTGGTCCCAACGTGTTAAATAAGTTGAGAAAGAAAATGGATGGAACAGATTTCTCATGAGCATCATACTGGAGCCATATGGACGTCGCATGTACATCATGTACAAATGCACAAGCCGTGCATGAAAATTCTTAAAGTCGGTCAACACCTGCTTGACCGACTTCTTCTTCTCAAATTTGGAAAATGCACAGCGTCTTCACTATTCCCTTTGCAATTTTCTCAGAACGGCCCACTCCACATTTAAATCACCGATTCGTACCGTCCATTGTGTACAGAAGGTAGATTTAACCCTTGAAAATATGGCAATCTGAAACCATGTAGGTTGTTGTAGAATCATGACCGTTAAACATGAAATGGACGGTGGAGTAGATGGGCTAGTGGGCCACACTGATTTTCCTCCAAAAGCACTCTATTCCTGATGGTTTTTTGTCCTGAGACCAATGAACGGAATGGATTCCAGACGACTCCAGTAAACGGGCCACCGAACATCATAGAGTCAACGTACGTCGACTCTGTTTAAAACAGAGCTTCTGTTCCTTCGTAGTGGACCACCATCACGCAACTAAAGGTGGATCTGAGTCGTCTGTCAGGTAGAGGGATAAAAACCCATCAAAACCATGTTGAGTTTTCATGGTTATGTTCTTCCTAATGACCGCTATGATGATCAAAAGAAGACCATTCGGCTACTTTGGTAGCTTGATTATCTAGGTGGGCCATGTCAACAGACGATCAAAGCTCACTATTTACGGTCAGAATTCCAAGGGGAAGACAGTGGAAGATGTGGATTTCTCAAAAGGATGTTGTATTGGGCCCCACTAGCAGCATAGTTGAAAGAAAATAACTTCTTTCTTTGTTTGTGCATGGCCGCCAGTCCGGCCGTTTGCGCGGTCCCGCATAGTGAATCGTTGGTTGCGCGGTCTGGCGCAAGGGAAAGCATCCCTCTAACAGCATTTCTAGGGTGTCTGAACCATGGGAAAACTCCCATTCCCGTTGCGTCATCCTGCGTAAAGAGTTTTCTCCAAACTCCCTTGAAAAGTGGCGCAAAGGCCATCCTTATGTCAGTTGCGCGTCCATGCACAAGCAACTTCAGTCGCGCGGCTGCACGCAAGCAACTTCAGTTGCATGGGCTGGCATAAAAACCCTCTTCTACCTTGCTTCTCTCTTATTTCTTTAGCCCATCAACTAATCCAATTCGATCCAACCCCTCAAATGGAGTAGGAGTGGGGTATTTATAGGCCTCACCACTCTTACAAAGTAGTGATCACTACCACTTATCCCTTCATATATGGACTTATTCTTTTCTTAAAACATGGTGTCCACCAAGCTCCCTCTTAAATGGTGGTGTACAGTCTTTCTCCCTTAAAATGACACCTGTGCACCCCTTTTTACCAAACTACCCCTTTCAATCCCTTTTACCAAAATACCTAAACTACCCCTTGGACATGGAATGTTACCAAAATACCTAAACTACCCTTGGAACTGGATTTTTACCAAAATACTTAAAATACCCCTAGAACTGAATTTTTACCAAAATACCTAAACTACCCCAGGAACTGGATTTTTGCCAAAATACCTAAACTACCCCGGGAACTGGATTTTTACCGAAATACACCCAGACATGGAATTTAACAAAATACCCCCAGACATGAAATTTTCCGACCACTACAATATAATATTTTTTATACCTCAACAGATGCCCCCTCGATCCTTCTTTAATTGATTCTTGAAATCAAATGGAGAATCGATCTTCCTCCGCTGAAGAACTTGAATGAACTGCAACTGAAGGATGACTGGATGATCATGATTGCATGACAGACTAGATGATCACGTTTGAATGGAAGGCTTGAATGATTGCATTCGAACAAGAGACTTGAATGATGACACTCGAACAGAAGACTGGAATGCCCCCAGCTAGTAGTGCCGAGCAGATGTTTCACTAGAGAGGATAAAATTCTCTTTTCATTGAAGCACGTCTCTGCAACAGCTGTGACGACTTCGTCTTTCAGCAATTTGATCAAAGAACTTTCTTTCAACATCGTTGCTGCTGTAACGGTCTCTTTGGTCAACTCCAGTGATTCTTTCCTTTTGATCAACTCCAGCGATTCTTTCCTTCAACTCTGTATCTGGGGTTGTTCTTTAATGCTGCTCCTACCGCAACACTTTTTTCGATTATTTCCTTCATTCATGATCTGCATAACCCAAGCTTTCAAATGATGATCTTTTCTGCCAAATTAATCAGAATTAGTATCTTAATTCATTATAATAATAATTTTTTTTCAATTTAGCTTTATGCAATATTGATAATTTTTTGAAATAGATTGAGAGTTTCTTCTCTTTTTAGGCTGAGAGAGATATTCGTAATATAATTTAAGAAATATTTGCACTTGTCATCGTGCTTCGCATTGTATTCTTCATCTTTGATTTAATCAATCTTTGAGCTTGTCAGCGTGCTTCGCATTGTATTCTTCATCTTTAGCTACAAAGGTTCAACCACTGAGTCTTTTTACTGAGTCTTCTCTAGTTTGTGCTCCTTAACATTTCTTTATAGACTTTTTCTCAGATCTCTACTAATTTGATGATGATTTCGTTTGTTATTTGTCTCCATCAGATACAATACTTAGAGTCTTACAATATTATTATTCATAATACTTAACATATGAATTCCTCCACCTTGCATAAGAAGTTATTAGAAAGACCAAGGCATAAATTACTTTAGAAAACTATATCATGCCCCCTCTTCGGATCAATCTTCACATAGTGATTTCTTCAGAAGATAATATTTCTAAAGTGAATCTTTACTGCTCTTTTCACGACTCCAAAGAATATATCCGAGTCCTTTTACTGTCCAGTAGAGAATGATAATTCTTCACTAGTTTATTCTCTGCTCCCTTTTGAGGACCTTGTGCAATACTATGTCTCTATTCATTAAGAAGGCGAGAGATGAAAAGACCTCACAGCTCTTGTCAATATACTAATTGACCTTGGAGACTTGAGCTTTTGAGTATATAATCGCCAATATCTTGAAGGCATTTACTGTTGAAATATTCTATTTACAACGTAGGTTATATATATACGTAAAACAAAATGAATAACACATTTGGCATGTGTAATAACATCCATATCAAGAATAAATCATTAACTAACATTGAAAGTCTTGAAAACCATAACCTAAGCGTATATAATCCACACCTTAAATCAAAAAATGCATAACGGATATGATTTAGACGATAAGTCTTCGTCAACGGCGGATACACAACCTAAGACATGAATTAGGTTAGCTACAACAGCGCTTAGACTATTCCAAGCTCCATAACAAGTTAGGATTTGATTGACTTATCCAAAAATAGAATTAGAATCACCGGAATAACGATTCAAATACGGTGAATTTGACGCGTAGAGAAACTGGGAAGAATCCCAAGATAAAAAACCAAGTTCTCTCTCACTTTCTCTCTCTTTTCTCTCTCTTATATAAGCTAAGGTTAGAACTTCGTATGGGATATGTGAGAGAGGGTTTAAGGCCCTTATATCGGCTCAAAACTGACGAAAATAGCCCTAGGGCCAAGGTATACTTAGGTTATAACCAAATCGGGCTGTTTCTGATCCAACAAAATATTTCTGGAGGTCCTTTTACTAAATGTGGTCGGACTTAAGCTCACTAATTCTGGATCTTAAGAAAGTTAAGTTTTCAGTCCGATTGGGTTTCCAGATCGACCGTGGTGGACCAGTTTCAGTTCAACGGTCACCGAAACTCCATCAGGGTCATAAGTACTTTGACATGTATGGGCCATCTTTCCTGATCCGAGGGTGAATTTGGGTCAGATTCTGACGGTTAGAATGCTTATAAAATGTGCGCAAGTGACATGACTCAGATTACTTAAATTCATATTTAATTTTATAAAAAATCTTCACTTACTCACACTCTTCACTCCGGACTCAAGGAAATCGTCTCTGAACATCGTTTGGTCTTGATTTTCGAGGTGATAGTTAGGTCCAACTAGGTGGTTATAATTGTCTAAGTTCATCGCTATCGGACTTTCGACGTGTGGTCCCGGTCTGATATGAAGTTTTCGAATGCTCTCGAGAGCAACTGGGCTTAGACTTGGATCCGAGATTTCAGGGTAATATAGCGTTAACAATTCTATAGGTTTTGGGTCTTACAGATTGTATTTAAAGCGGTTGGTGCTAAATTCACAAGTAATCTAGTTTAGCGCTAATTAATTCATGTTAAATTTCTAAAGGATTAGGTTCTGAAAGATTTCTACTTAAGGTGGTACTCGGATCAATGTACGAATTTTCCAGGACGTTACAATTAAGCATTATCATGTTCATAAAACTAAGATATAAATGGAGGATAACATGTATATTTCATCCTCAACACAATACCTAACCAGCATTTTGGTAGTCCCGAGAAAAAAATGTGTAAAATAATCTTCCATCTTCACGGTTTAAAACTTTTTTCAGAAAATAATATTTTGTGCAATCAAGTATGAATGAGTAGAGTCAAGACAGAAAGTGAGATTTTGGAAACTTATAGCCGAATCACATAAGCAATAAATCAAATAGGTTTTTTATCAGTTTTAAAACTAAGTTGCTTGGTGAATATCAACTTACTCCTCATAAGAATACTATCGTTTCATAATGTTATCCATGTTCATTATATCAAGAGTAGTTTAAAAATTCAAGTATTGATTCTGAACTTACCCCTTCTCCTTTTTTCTTTTTCTTTTTTTGCTTTTTGATTTTATATAGATAAATACTCCTATTCATTTTTTCTGACATTACATCCTTTTCAGAGACCTTTTTCATTATCCTTGGAGGTGCTGTCATTTTTCGAATTATGGCCTTTTTGTCGATCTCTTATTTTTTAACTGGTTTTTTTTATCTTTTAAGGTGGATAAAATTCTTCAGACTCAATTCTCAACATCTATCAATGATTCACATACTACCCATAAGAAATTCTAGCACAACTTATAAAAAGTAAAAGGATCGTGTCTTATGATTTAGATTAACATGGTATTTGAACTTCCTCATAATCAATCACATGTAAGAATTTAAGTGATATACTACTTAATTGATCAAACTCTAACAATCCAACATTCACTTTCTACCTTGTCATCATACTCAAAGCAATCTTAAGTACACAAACTTTTGTTTTACAAAATTTTTGCTCAAAAATGAGAAAACACTAATTAGTTTACCTCATCCCCCATCCCCAACTTAAAATATACATTCTCCTCAATGTAAAAGAAATAAGCATGTAATGCATATGCGGCAACGAAAAGAAAGGGAAAGGTGATGAAAAGATAATACCTGGAGAAAGAAAATTTAAAACTTTTTCACAGCCCTCAGTAAAAAATGGGTTAGCATAAAACAAAACTCAATAGAGTATAAGAAAACTACCCTAAACAGCAGAAAGAAAACTATCCTAGTTCTAGATCGTATGAAAGTGATAAACTTAACTATACCTCCGTCAGATTAGGAGGTCAATCCTGGTAAACAAGATCAATCAAATGTATGGATATATCCTCTAAATTAAAATTTTCAATAAATGGCTTTAAACGATGTCCATTCACTCTGAAAACATTGCCATTGTTCTTATTCTGAACCGTGATAGCCCCATGAGGATAGACATTAATAACTCTGAAAGGTCCGATCCAATGAGATCAGAGTTTACACAGAAAAAGATGTAACCGAGAATTGTACAAAAGGACTTTCTGACCTAATGTAAATGATTTTTAAAGAATATGTTAGTCATAAAACTCCTTCATCTTGTCCTTGTAAATTCTTGAGTTCTCGTACACATCATTCTAGATTACCTCGAGTTCATTCAATTGTAGTTTGCACAGCGAGCCAGCATTGTACAAATCAAAGTTCAGATTTTTAATAGCCCACTAGGCTCTATGTTTCATAGGTAAGTGGCAGGCTTTCCCATAGATAAGTATAAAGGGAGACATTCCAATGGAGGTCTTAAATGCAGTACGGTAAGCCTATAAAGCATCGGTCAAGTGAATTGACTAGTCCTTACGGTCAGGGTTAACCATTTTTTTCCAAAATACGCTTAATTTACTTATTAAAAATCTCTGTTTTCCCACTTGTTTGTGTGTGGCATGGCGTGCTCACTTTGTGGGAAATGTCATATTTCTTCATTAATTTTGCAAATAGCCTATTATAAAAATGTGAACCTCTATCACTAATGATTGCTCGAGGTGTTCCTAAGAAAAGATATTTTCTTTTAAGAATTTAATAACCGTTGATGATCATTGTTCCGACATGGAATCGCTTCAACCCATTCAGTGACATATTCTACTGCTACCAAAATATATAAATTCTCAAAAGATTGGGGGAATGGTCCCATGAAATAAATGTCCCAACAATTAAATGATTTAATGATCATAATGGGGTCTAAAGGCATCATATTTCGATGGGAAAATGCTCCCTAATTTTGACAATGCTCATAAGCTTTACAAAACTCAAGAGTATCTTTGAACATAGTGGGCCAATAAAAGCCACACTACAGATTTTAGCCATGGTCTTTTTAGCAAAAAAGTGACCACCATAGGCTTGAGTGTGACAGAAGAAGATGACACTCTGGTGTTCATTATCTGATGCACACATCTCCTTAGAATCTGATTTGGGAAATATTTAAATAAATACGGATCATTCTAAAAGAATTTGCGTACCTCGGCGAAAAATTTCTTCTAATCTTACATAGTCCAATGTGTTAGCATGAACTATGTGACAAGATAATTAGCAATATCACCAAACTAAGGTGCATGTGAGACTTTAAATAATTGTTAATCAGGGAACATGTCGTTTATAGGTGTCGTCTCAAGGGAATCAGGGAGATCAAGTGTCGAAAGATGATCAGTCACTATGTTCTCTACTTCCTTCTTATATTTTATTTCCCTGAAGTAGGAGGATCCATCTTATTAAGCGGGGCTTAACATCATTCTTAAAAACAAGGTACTTGAGCACCGCATGATTAGTGTAGATGATGATCTTCGACCCGATCAAGTAAGATCTAAATTTGTCTAAAGAGAATACTACGGCTATAAGTTCTTTTTTCGTAGTAGAGTAATTCACTTAGGATGGATTTAGAGTCTTACTTACGTAATGAATAATGTAAGGCTTCTTTTCTTTT
Source organism: Magnolia kwangsiensis (assembly GCA_037074715.1). Classification (NCBI taxonomy): domain Eukaryota; kingdom Viridiplantae; phylum Streptophyta; class Magnoliopsida; order Magnoliales; family Magnoliaceae; genus Magnolia; species Magnolia kwangsiensis. Next base: position 82,712,232 of record CM073578.1, read on the forward strand.
CTCTAGCCTAACATCACCCCAATGCATAGTTAGACGCATGGAATACTCCAATTGGGTGGCTACATGATAGGTGCGGTAGTCAACATGCCCTTGATCTTAAAGAAAACTTCTTAGCATTGCTCAATCCACTCATATGGAATATCCATTTGAAGTAGATTACATAAAGTGCGAGAAATGTGACTAAAGTTCTTTATGAGTCTTTTATAAAATCTAGCATGTCCTAAAAAGGATCGCATGTCACGTATGCTCTTGGGTGCAGGTAGGCTAGAGATAAGATCAATTTTAGCTTTATCTGCCTCAATTCCCTTAGACTATATAATATGTCTAAGAACAATTCATTTACGAACCATAAAATGACACTTCTCCCAATTTAGTACCAAATGCTTTTCCTCACATCGCTTTAGCGCACACTTAAAATTCTTCAAATAATTGTTGAAGGATGGACCAAAGACAAAGAAGTCGTCTATGAAGACTTCTAGATATTGCCCCACTATGTCAGAGAAAATACTCAACATGAATTGTTAAAAAGTAGCGGGAGCATTACATTAGTCCAAATGGCATCCTTCGGTAAGCAAAGGTGCCAAAGGGACATGTGAATGTGGTCTTTTCTTGATCTTCAAGGGAAATCTCTATCTAGTTGTAGCTCGAATACCAGTCAAGGAAGTAGTAGTATGAGTGACTAGCTAGCCTTTATAAGATTTGTTTAATAAAGGGCAAAGGAAAGTGGTCCATCCTAGTGACGGTATTCAACTTCTTGTAGTCTATGCACATTCTCCAACCAGTAGTAACTCTAGTTGGCACGAGTTCATTGTTGACATTACCTATTATGGTAATTCCAGACTTCTTAGGAACCACCTGAGTTGGACTCACCCATTAGCTATCTGATAAAAGGTATATGATACCCACATCTAATATCCTAAGAACCTCGGCGTTAATCACTTCCTTCATGTTTGAATTTACTCTACACTGTGGTTTTCGTGAGGTCTTAGCATTATCGTCTAGATAAATGCGATGATTATAAATTGAAGGGTCAATACCCTTGTGGTCTACAATTAACCATTCAAGGGCTCCTTTATGCTCAATGAGAGTAGAGATAAGTATACTCTCTTGTTCTTGCCCGAGTTGGGATGAAATCACCACTAGATTTGTCTCATCTTGACCTAAATAGGCATATTTTAAATCAGAGGGTAAAGGTTTTAAGTCAAGCTTTGGTTCCTTGAGGTTAAACGGTAGAGGTATTACATTGGTTTGGGGTAATTCTTCAAATTGTAGCCTCCACTGGTTAACTTCAAGTATCAGCATGGTATTCAGCGTGGTCCCTCCCTAATCATATCATCATCAAAATCATGGGAGTGGGCCAGGCATGTCTCTAGAGGGTTAAACAATAAGGTCAGAAGAGTTTTATCTTCCACAAAAGAGTCAATTAGGTTAATGTCATGGGAATCATCATCGTCCTCTAACTGTTTACCTGTATTGAAAAAGATATTTAGCTCTAATGTCATATTTTCAAAAGATAAACTCATGACTCAATTCCTACAACTGATGATTGCTTTTGATGTGGCAACGAGTGGGCGACCAAGAATGACAAGAATTTGAGTACTCAAGTCCATGATGAGTTGAGTATCCAAGATAATAAAATCTACTAGGTAGTAGAATTTGTTAACTTGGACCAACACATCCTCGATTATTCCTCTCGGTACATGAACTAAGCGATCAACAAGTTGTAATATGGTCCAGGTGCGTTTTAATTCACCTAGACCTAGTTGTTCATAGAATGAGTTGGAATTAGATTTACACTCGCTCCTAAGTTAAGAAGTGTGTGCTCAATCCGGTAGTTCCCAAATACACAAGCAATGGTTGGGCTACTGAGATCTTTGTATTTTTGTGGCACATCTTGCTTTAGGATGATACTCACTTTTTCTGTCAGAAATATTTTCTTTTGAATGTTTAGCCATCTTTTGGTAGTGCATGATCTTTCAGAAACTTAGAATATGAAGGTATTTGTTTAACAACATCCAGTAGAGGAATGTTGACCTTCACTTATTTTAGCACCTCTAAAATATCTTGAGAGTTAGAGAGAGATTTTGGTGCAATCAACTTACCTTAAAGTTCTGGTTCTAGTTCATGTGAAGTATTTTTAGGTCTATTAGTTTCATCTAATTTTGGGTCTTTAGACATTTCAGCCCTTATCGGAATAGATTTATCAATTATTTTTCCACTCTTAAGAGTGGTGATAGACTTAGCTTGCTCTATTTGATTTGAAGAGCTCAGGTTGTAAACCTTATATTGTTGTTTTGGATTGGGAAGAGGTTGTGGTGGAAGGCTTCCCTTTTCCCCAATCACACTTTTTGTCTTAAGCTCTTTTATGACCTTTGTAAGGTCATGAAAGGCTTGTAACATACTGTAAGGCCCATATCTTAGTCTGTACTGTTTCGTAGACTCCAACGATCCTCTCCATTGAATTCCAGTAACCTGCGAACTGTAGACAGTATTTGCGCGTGACCTTAATTCGCATCCTGTAGATCTGAGTCAGCTTGACTCAAAATTTATACCATTGCGAATGCATCGTCGTTACGGTTCCAACACCCTATCTTGTGCACCGATGTAATACCTAGGCCAGGAGATGTGGGCCCGCATTTATCTAGAAGAAATGTTGCGTGTGGTAAATCCTGAGAGAATTTCTACAACCCATCACATCATTCAATCAATCACCAATCAAGTACTCAACCCATCACACCCATACCGCACATGTCACCTCTCTTAAACAACCCACACCTCTCTTACACAAGCTACCTCCAAAGTCAACATTTCTCTTACACAACCCATACCTCTCTTACATAACCATCCCTCTTATCCTATCCTTCTTACACACATCACTCCTCTCTCATTTCACTCCATCCCATTTCATTCTCTACCATTTCCAAGCAAGTAAGGAGAGAAACCCCTAAGAAGAGAAAATTCTAAGGAGAGAAAGAACACAAGATCAAGGCCCACTTGCTACCCCCAAATCTTAGCATCCAACCCTTCAATCTTCATCATCCTCCATCAATGAGTGAGTTTAGGAGTTTAGCATTCCAAGGAGCTAAAGAAGTGGACCTTAGGTGGGTTATCTTAGGTATAGTTAATGATCTTTGTTCATGGGGCAAGTGGGGCCTACCAGTCAATGGTAGGGATCCCATTTTTGACCCTTGGTGTGGCCGATAGCCCACTATGATTCATATGATCATCCCATGATGGGGCCATTCCCCATGGACCCCATCATGATGTTTATTTTCCTAGTGTGAAAAGGTCATCTAGACCTTGCATTTTGGTGAAAAAGGGATCTCCACCGTTGATTTTGATTGGTGGATCCACATGTATTGGGACCCACTCGATGTATGTATTGTAATCCTAGGAGGGCTCATAGTGACGGAGCTCCCTCTATCACACGTTTCTCTCTTTGTCTCTATTTTTTTCCTATTGTGGCCCACCTTGAAGAATGGATTAGATCCACACTTTGGATGGTGGAAATCCCACCGTTATGTATGTACTTTGTATCCGCATCGTCCGTGGGATCATGGACGGTTGGGCCTACTGCATATGTGGCAGTCCACACCGTCCAGTCCACTAGACGTGGACCCCACCTATGATGTATATGCTATATCTAGGCTATTCGTCAACAGATGTCTAGGGCCTAGACGTTTAAACATCAAATAATAATAATAATAATAATAATAATAATAATAATAATATATACATACATATATTAATAATATTTTAATATTATGGTGGGCCCCACATGGGACCCACCTGTTGTGGAAGAAGATTGGCTGGTGTACGTTGACACCAGCTATATAACTACTGTATTTAATGTCAGCAAGTTCTGTGGGTCTACCGTGAGATACCTATACATCCACACCGTCTAGATGGCTGGATGGTGGGACCCACCTCTGATGTATATGTTCTAAATCCAGACCGTCCATCTGCTGGTGGGCCAGCAGCCCAGCCATATGGTTGTTGTATTGACATCACCAGGGTTTGATCTTTAGGTGTGTGTTATTTACACGGTTCAACCATTTGAGAGATCGTTTTGTGGCATTAGAATGAGATAGATCTAAATTTCAGGTGGGACCCACTTAATGTATATGTTTTATATCCAAATCGTTCATCTGCAACTCCCACCAGTAGCAGAACTTGTTGTTGTATTTAACGTCAGCGAGTTCTGTGGGCCTAATCATGGGTATGTGTTATATCCCAACCATTCAATCTATGTGGTGTCCACATCATCTAGCTGGGACGGTGGGACCCACCGTGATATGTGTGTTATATCCAAACCGTCCATCCACTTTGCAAGCTCGTCTTAAGTGTTGAGAAGAAAAATAAGATAGATCTATCATCAGATGGACCACACCGCAAAAATAGTGGAGGATTAAACGCCTACCATTGAAACCCATTTGGGGTTCTAGAAGTTCTAGATCACTATGGAATTTATTTTCCCCTTAATTCAGGTCTTTGTGACCTTATGAACAGATTGGAAAATAAATGTTATGGTGGGCCCTGAGAATTTCAAACGCTGAAAATCATTATCTCCATTGCTTTTTGTGGTATGGTCCAGATGATCTTTGTATGTGATTCATTTTTTGGGTAATGCTCTAAAATGATCTCTAAAAATAGATGAATGGTGTAGATAGTAGAATGCAGGACGATGGGCCCCACTTGATGTATATGAGACCCATGTGATGTGGCCCACTTGATGTATATGAGGCCCTTTGTTACGACCCTTGTGATGCAGTCCACTTGATGTATATGAGGCTTATTGTTGCAAACCATGAGATAAGGCCCATTGTGATGTATATGATGCCTATTGTTGTGGCCCATGAGATAAGTCCCATTGTGATGTATATTAGGCCCGTATGAGAGGCCCATTATATGTGTGAGACCTGTTACGTGTGTAAGACACACCATGATATATGTGTGACGTACACACCGTTCATCCATTTCCAGGGCCGTGGGCTCCATTGTCTTGAGAGACCCGCTATGATATATGTGTTATACACCCAATTATGGGCTACCTCATAAGCCTTGCATTGATGCATGTACTATACACAAAGTCCATCTATTTTTTAAATTACTGTAAGGACCAAGGGCCCTGTTTTGTTTCTGACTTCAATCCCAAATGAGTCGCACCTTAGGAGCAATGGTGGTTAAAGATGTGGGATCTCGGTCTTTTCAACACTGCTTGTATGTACACGTGTCCCAACTCGCACCATTGATAGACCATACACTGCACTGTAGTGCACCTAGAAAACTCACCAAAGTTATTTATTCCAGATGATCTTAAGACCTCTACCATGTGGACTGCGTCGTTGTTGCGATCACAATGGTGAAAACCGCGCATCAATCCGACGCTTCATTAGTGAGATATGACCCATCGAATGTAAGGCCCAAATTATGTATCCAGTAACACAAGCAACCTTTATAGGCTACGCCCATTGGACTTGAGCCTCATGTAGGCCTAAAGAACACTTTTAGAACATGGAAATTATTAATAAATAGGACAATTGCTACATGGCAGAATAGAGAACCTAACACATATATGACAAGCACTACAAGAAAAAAATGGATTCTATCCTAAAACCCATCAGTAGCTCTCTCCCCATGCCGTAGAAACTAATCATGACCTATGTTCACCTCATCCTATATATGCATTAAATGCATGTCTTGATTTGTGTCACATCACTTTAAATAGCCAATTGTAACACTCCACTTCATCATCCACCATGCATCACCTACAACTCATAAACCTTATCCATCCATTAGCCAATGCACGTCTAGATTTCTTCCACCTTGGCCAATGCATGCTTAGCAGCATCCACCTCATCTATCCATTACCCATGTCATACATGTTATGCCCCAAACTTAGAAACCATATCACAAAATTCCCGATCGCCGAATCTGGTGTAAACAACTTCTGTAGTACCCCATTCATGACTTTTAACGTCCATATGTCAGATTTCGATCTTAGGATCCTACGAGGAGGGTTTTTAACATACATTTATTTCATAACAAGTATAACCACAAGTTTATCTAAATCATAAAGACAATATCATCATCACATATCCACTAATATCAAACTTTTACGTATAAAAGCAAATACAATAACAACATCAGAAGCTCCAGAAGTCTGCTGCACGCTCTAAGCTCAATGTTGTCACGACCTAACGCCACCTACATGCATGTATCGTGCATAAGCTTATAGAAAGCTTAGAGGGTGGTGTAAGTGTGTGTGTAATATAAGTGTCAAGCACACAACATATCCGAGCAAGTGGAATTACAACAAGTCCATAAAATATCATCAACCTTATCCAGGATATGCGATGCAAAGACATAATAAGCTAATGACATATATTGAGAAAGTAATGTAGGTAGACTGTGCAAGAGGAGACATAATGAGCCAAATATCAGATACCGAGGATACAATATAATACGCAATTCTGAAGAGCTACGAATACCATCAGCCTCATCTAGGCCATATAAATGCAGAAACATAGCAACCCAAAATGTCATATGCCACGGATGTAATGCAATATGCGGTGCGAATGAAATGACCAAGCTGGAGTGTGAAGTCAGAATGATAGTATGTAGTATCACAAGTTACAGGGTCCATCACAAGAGACTCCTATCCAAACTTGTCTCATACCTAATTTAGATAGTCAGACTCATTATGATAAACTACTAATCTCAAGTTAGTCGCGTGCCCCAACCGAAATCCTAGCCATTGCAAAGGTACACATAACAATTAGTTATGCACCACCAGTCCAAGTGGATAGTGAATGAATGAATAGTTAAAATGTTAAGTATGCAACTCCTGCTCAACAAGTCAATATATTAATACTATACATCTCTCGGATCATCACCGGGGTTTAGTATACTCTAAGCTGGCTACCACCCCGGCTGGCTGCGCAACACAGCGAGTGGAAAAGACCTCACTACCTACCTGTCAGTAGTATACCAATGCCTATCCGACTCATTGATAGTGGACCCATTTGGGAGCTGGTCAAATTAAGCCTAGCTTACAACCTACTCACTCGGGCGAATAAGGCCAAACCCCCTCCCAACTGACCACGACACAGCGGGAGTCGTGGCCTGCTTGTATCTGGCACTCGGGCGCTCATGTATTTACTCGGTCTAGACATTGGGGTGTCTCATGGCCTCGGAGATTTAGGGACTTTCACTCACGGACATCCAAAGTGTCCAGATGCTCAAACCAAATATTTTTAGTATCTCATCTAGCCATCCACAAAATGCCTATAGAGGCTACGGCCCTGATATTGCTAGGGAGTATAATAATCACAACACATAGTACAAGATCCATGAGTCATACAATCCAGTCATGCATCAATCTTGCAAATAATATGTGCTTATATGAGACAATCTTTGCCTATTAGGGAGTCTCATAACAACCTTCCCAATGACATATGCAACGGTCAACTACATCTTATAATAAACATGTAGATGATGCGTATGGGCATGTACATGATGCTGTTGTCACATACTCATAATCGCTATCGACAATCGACACCGATAATCGGCATCAATAATCAACCTCGATAATCAGCCTCAACAATCAGGATTAGCCTAGATAATTGGAATCGGCCTCAATAATCAAAATCAGCCTCGATAATTAGAATTGGCCTCGACAATCGACTTCAATAATCAAAATTGGCCTCGATAATCGTACTAACAAAGGGCTGAAGGGAAGGTCATAATGTGGACATTTAACCTTAATCACCGATTAATGTGGACATTTAACCATCATTGCTCCCAAGGAGTCGTCCACATAGAGCCAAACGTATAGTGGAGCCCATGGCCCCATACAGAGGCTTAATATACACCATAATGGGCCTCACTTAAGGGCACATATACATCACATAGGGCCTCACTTATGGACCTCATGTAAATCACAATGGGCTACAGTACATGGGCCCCATGAAAGCTAAATGGGCAACAATATATGGGCCGAAAAATACATCTCATTGGGCCTTACAAAATGGGCCAGAAATACATCACAATGGGCCTTACCAAACGGGCTAGGAATACATCACAATGGCCTTCATCATATGGGTCGAAAATACATCACAATGGTCCTCATCGCATGGCCCGAAAATATATCACAATGGGCCGCTCATATGGGCCTAATATACACACCATGGGCCACAACCCATGGGTCCCAAAACATCACAATGGGCTACAATCCATGGGCCCCAATATACATCAATATAGGCTGTAACCTATGGGCCTCAATATACACCAAGTGGGCTGCATCAATAGATGCACCAATGGGCCTCTGTAAATACCCCACCTAGTCTAATATCTTGAGAAGGATAACACACTTCAGGAACCATGATCATATCTTGAACCAAACCCTAATCCCAGCCTAAACCGAACCCTAACCCAAAAGTCCCCAACTTCTAGACGAAAACCCGGAACTTTGATCTAACCTGTTCAATCTCCATACAGCCCTCACTCTACCCTATACCCTAACTAGGACCCCCCTTTACCCAAGCCTAAGCCCACCTATCTGAGCCACAAATCCTAAATGAAGATTGCCAAGTGAGCCAACATAGCAAATAAAGCCCGCACGCGCGAGCCCGGCTCAAACGAGGCCTGAGCGGTAGTCTTACTACTGCCGGTGGTACTCAGTGTGGCGCCACTGATGGCCCACATGTGGATAGTTGTACAAATGTCCAAAAGTCAACTTTTCCCTGAATTTACCCCCCATCTTCACTATTTACCATTTTACAGGCCCCAAAAGCCAATGGGAGCATGCCACGTGGAGCTCCTCTCTCCCTAGCCAATCATAAGCCTCCATGTCATCCTTTTAACCCTTACTTAACCCCTATTTACAGTAATGTCATTGGAGAGGGCTATAAATAGCCCTCTCCTCTTCTCATTTCAACATCCCCAACAAGTCATCTCTCCCCTTTAGCTTAAAGAAAGAGAGAGAGAGAGAGAGGGAGAGAGGGAGAGTGAGGAAGTGAGTGAAGGGAAGGGAAGGAGCTCCCAATCCTTTAAAGTTCTGATATTTCAAAGCCACCCCCTAACCCTTCTTGACCTTTCCAACCAATCAAGTCTAGCCTAGATTAGTTATGGTTCAGTTCATGTCTTAGCCTACTCAGAAATCAAGCCAAAGATCTATCCATTTATACATACAAGCATTCATCATGATATTTACTCCCTTCTCAATCCCCCTGCTCCTCTAGATCTTTAGTGAACGTATGCTGTGTGACTTACCGTCCATCAAATCCTGTCACATCAGAAATTTCTAGTGATCTACTTCATTTTGTTATCTCTTTACATAAGCATAATCACATATGCCTTCTAGACACGCCGTTGGACGTATGTTTTATGGCTTGTCGAAATCTCAGATGTTGCTGCATCAAAAATTTGCATGTGTGCCTAGTCCCATCTCGACCATATCATACATCCCTTGAGATTGTTTTACCACATAAGGTAGAGACTATACATTTGTATGGGCAGAGAGGGTGCTTAACACCTTCCCTCTTTGTAACTGAGGTCTGTTACCTAGAATCCTGAATCACAGACCAGGAGTTAATCTAAGGTAGGAGAGTCTTGGGATTTCTCCAACCTTACATATTTTTAGTTCTAGCAGACCGTAAAATTTTGAGATTATTCGGCTAGTGGCGACTCCAACATTTATAAATCAGCCTAACCACAAACACACTAATTAGCGTGGGCGCCGATTTTTCAGTGTCTATAGAGTGTCAACTCTGTTTGGGAGTTGCTAGTTCGCACTAACTGAGACCCGACTCAAAAGTGTGTGGTACTTTAATTTCAAGGGATATCATCACTGCATTCATACGGAAAAGAAAAAGAGAATCTTTGGCTTGCGATCTCTTGGGTATAGATTTGAACCATGACCACTCGATCCCCCGCAGCCATGACCTCTCAAGCTACTCATGAAGAAGAGCCGGTAGCTCATCCAGCTCCCAAAACATCCGCACTCGCACCTACACTAGTACCCGCGCTACTACCACCAGTGGCTCCAGTAGACCCCCAAGCCAATACCATCATACTGTTTCGACAAGAAAACAAATGCGTTTGATTTGGGGAATTTATTCAATGATAACAAAGAAATAATGAAAGAACATTGATCACATTTATCTGAGTTCATTTACATCCTCTGATTCCCTTGATTCTGAAAACAAAGTACAATTAATGTAATGCAATTATAGAGAAGATAGTTCAATACAAATTTCAGCAGCATTCCAACGCTATTTCAGTCATCTCCTAGGTACTTAAGAGGAATTGCTGATCTGATCAACCAGTCTTCAATGAGATGGAGCATTCTTCCAGTCATTTTTCCTTAAAATATACAGCAGCCCGTTGAAGTGTGGCCAGGCCCTGAGGAAATCAAGCTGATCATGCCAAACGAGCCTGAAAAGTCTCCCAGAATGTAAGATCATGGGGTTGTCACCATCCGTTTGGCTTGAAACTTTATGTGCAGCATTAGAACCACGAATTAGCCATACACGTCAAATTTTAGCTTCTGGATCCTTATAGAAATGTCCAAACTGAAAAATCAGCCCCTGAGATCATGATTTGGGAGCCTGATATCTGAATATACTTCAGACTTGGTCTCAACGCGCTAAATGTAATGGCAAAGCAGATGGACGGAACAGATTTCCCACGAACATCACATTGAGATCACGTGTACATCGCATGCATATAGTGCACGAATGCACTTGACGTGTATAGAATTTTCCTAAGTCGATCAAAGCCTATTGACCGACTTCTTCTTCTTCATTTCACAAATACACAGCATCTTCACTGGTTATTTGCAATTTTCTTAGTATGGCTTGATCATCACTCAAATCATCGATCTGGACCGTCCATTGTGTTCAGAAGGGAGATTTAACCGTTGCCAAAGTGGCAGTTTGAAACCATGCAGACTGTTGTAATATTATAACCGTTGAACATGAAATGTACAGTGAAGTAGACAGGCCCGTGTTCTGCACTGATTTCACTTCAAAAGTAGTCCTTCCTCAATGGTTTTTTACTCTGAATCTAATGGACGGGGTCGATTCTTCATTTGGCCTTAATAAGTGGGCCATCTCGTTTCACAGAGTCAACGTACAGAGGCTCCGTGCTTTAGTAGTGGGCCACCATCATGTAGCAAGAGGTTAATCTGAGACGTCTATCAGATAGAGGGGGGAAAACCCATCAATGCCATGTTTTCCTTTCATGATCATGTGCATTCATGTGATCTCTGCGACGATTGAAAGAAGACCGTTCTGGCTACTTACTCGGCTTAATTATCTAGTTTGGCCACGTCAACAGACGATCAAAACTCACCATTCATGGTCAAAATCTTGAGAGGGATCCATTGGACGGTGTGGATCTCTCAAAATATGGTTGTATTGGGCCCCACCAACAACATAGTGGAAGGAGAGATGAAGTTCTTCCTCTGTTTAAGCACGACCGATAATCCGGCCGGTTGCACGGTTCACGCAACGAGAACCTTCATCGGACAGCATAATGGTACTATATGGCTTGTAGGAATCAACACTTAGTTGAATTCCAGCTTCTGTTGTGCGGGTCAAGCAGACCGCGTAACAGAAGATCTCCTTTGTGTGAATGGCGCAGCAGCTCAACTGAAAAATCTCCTTTGCATTCCTTGCGTGGTCCGTGCAGCTGCACTATTCCTTGCACGGTCTGCCCAACTACAATGTTCCTTGCGCGGTCCGCGCAACTGCATTGCTCTCTCTCTCTCTCCTCACTTCTTCTTCTCCATTTCCTTGCCCACCAACTTATCTAACTGATCCAACCCCTCTAAATGAAGCAGGGAGGCGTATTTATAGGCCCCACAACTCTTATAAAGTGGTGATCACCACCACTTATCCCTTCACATTTGGGCATCTTCTTCTCTTAAACCATGTTGTCCACTAAACTCCTTCTTAAATGGTGGTGTACAGCCTCTCTTCACTAAAATGACACATGTGCACGCTTTATTACCAAAATACCCTTTCTAATCCCTTTTACTGAAATACCTAAACTACCCCTGAACATGAAATTTTACCAAAATACCCCCGGACATGGATTTTTACCAAAATACCTAAAATACCCCTGTACATGGATTTTTACCAAAATACTCCGGACATGGATTTTTACTAAAATACCCCAGGAGTGGATTTTTACCAAAATACCCCCGAAGTGGATTTTTACCAAAATACGAAGTACACATCCCTGAAAAAGATCCACACCATGGAATTCTCTGACCACTGCAATGAGATTTTTTTATGCCTCAACACATGCAACAAATGGCCCAAAGCCTTCAAGCAGTGCAGGAGTTGCTACTTTGCCTAGTACCAAATGTCAAACCAAATACACAGGCAACCCAGCTGAGTGTATAAAACAGTTTACTCCCTCAAACCCCTTTTTCTTTTTCCCTCATTCCACCAGCAAACCCTGTTCTCCCTCCCCTAGAAGAGTCCGTACAGGATTAATAGCAACTAGTAAGCGGGAGCAACTCTCCCACACATCTTTATTTAGTACATAACAATAATCAAGTTACAACACAAGTTCCCTCTAACGGGAACCACAGACAAGAACTAGCAAATGCCCACGAAGAGGGCCAGTTTTGAGTCCAATTCACTCTCCCTAACGGGAGTAACATTCCAGAGTTGGCAGACAGCCCAGGTGGGAGCCACTTTCGAACAACACACCCTCCCCCAAAAGGGAATGGTGTTCAATTCCATCTACCTCCCGCTACTAAGAGCCCATCTTCTTTCCAATAACCCCTTATTCTAGATCCATATGAAGAAGAAGCAACACAAGCCCTACATGAAGGGGCAAGATATCCACCGCAAGGTAAGTCTGAGATCGAGGAATTATGACAGCAGTTAAAAATGGTGCAAAATCAACTCTAGAGGCATATAAGGAGTGGACACCCATCCACCAAGTTTAGGGATCCTTGTCCCTTCCTAGACGCACGAGTACCTCCAAACTTCGAGGTACCAAAATTCAAAAGGGATGACGGTAGTGGGTGGCCCACAACATATCTGAAAGCATTTTATGGGGAACTCAATAAAATAACAGGGAATGATGGAGGCTTGATACTGCTCTTCTATAAATCCTTTAAGGGTGACACTTTGGATTGATACACTTCATTGGACGGACATCAAATTAGAACCTGGGAAAGGCTCTCTCGAGCATTCATTGACAGGTTCTCATACAATCTAAATATGGCTCCGAGAAGATTCGACCTGGCTACTTTGAGATAAAAAAAGTGACGAATCGTTGTCAGCATACGTAGGACAATGGCGAGCTATGGCGACTCGAATGAGAAACCTCATCTATGATGAAGAGCAGATATCGATGATCGTACATTCAATAAATCCTAGCATTTCAGGATATCTAATCTCATATCCATATGTAAATTTCTCCTAACTCATCTGAGCTAGAGAACAAGTGGAAGTCGGGATCAGAGCCAGAACCATTCTCCCATGGCTACATCAGACCCCCACAATCAGAAGAAACAAAGTCGAGGGGAAACCTATGGGATACGGGAATGGAAACGACACTGCTTCCATGCAGCGCACTATAAAGGTTAATAACATCGTCGCCAACACTCAAGGCAGTCATTATGCTCCATAACTGGAACCACGGCAAGATAGGCAATATCAGCGGCAGTCAAATAGACAGTACCAACCATAGCAAGCCCAACAGGGATACCAGGGACAACCTTCTCAACAATAACAACAATAGCCTAGGGGAAATGCACAAGGACCATATACGTAAGCGATGTTAGGAAGGAAGTTCAGCCCTTTGGCACAAACATATTTTCAGGTGCTGACAATGCTAATGCAAAAGCAACTCTTGACACCACTCTAGCCGTGACTTCTACCCAACCCCTTCCCACCAGGTTACAATGAAAATCAGTATTGCGCATATCACCAAGCTCCTAGACACCTAACCGACCGATGTCTCACTTTGAAGCATTCGGTCCAGGATTTAATCAAAAGCCAAAAGATCGTTGTCACCTCATAAGCTAGTAACATGGCTCAGGCCAACATTTTCCAAAATACCCTGCCATCACATCAAGCAGGACCCAGTACTTCTAGCACCTCTAACGTCAACCACATTGAAGGAGGGCAACCCATACACTCCTCTCCACATCATTCCATACAAGTGATCATGCCCGATATAGCAAATCAGACATGGGGACACCAACAAGCACCATCACCTGAGACATGTATTCCTGGAGGTAGCACCCGCAACATAGCCTGTCTTGTTCCTTGAAGTAGCACCTAACAGGTTACATCTTCAGCATCTTGCTCCCCAAGGGGCAACTCCGCTCTATCCTCAGTACATCCAAAAAGGTCAAATTATGAACCCATCATCCTCCCGATAGGCCTTCATGATCTAGCCCCGCTAACTTTGCAAGGGGCACCGCCGGTTCAAACGCTAAAAATTTTAATGACTCACCAACTAGCACATGCCCAGAGGACCCTTCCCACACTTCAAAAGAGGGATGAGAATTCCATGGCCAAACCTGATCTGAAGTCGGAAGCACTTCAAGAGAAATCATCAAACCCATCACAAATAGTTCCATCCATAATCTCTCAGCCTCAAGAACCATTGATATACCTAGAAGGAAGAACGGTTTCATCTTACAACCCAAGAGCAGTCCCATGGCATTATCTTAAATGCGCTAAAGTGGCTAACAATGGGAGGTATTTCGGGAGGGATAAACAGATCCCAAAGGAAACCCAGGGAGCTTCATCGACAACCGCTTGCAAAATCTATGCTACTTATGACATACCAGCCTAACTCAAATCCTTTCCCACTCAAATATCCATCTGGGAACTCTTGTGCACATCAAGATCACATCGGGATATCTTTATGAAAACCCTGAATGATGCACATATCTCTCCTGACGTACCTCTCGAAATGATGGCAAGTATGATTAGGCAACTCCTCGCACCATGCCATCATTTTCTCTGATGAGGAATTGTCACCTAAAGGCCACAAACATGGGTGCTCATTGAACATAGTTGCTCGTCACAAGAATTTCAAGGTCCCACTCGTACTCATTGACAATGGATCTAGCCTTAACGTTTTCCCTTTAAGGATTCCAAACGATTATGGTTAGAACCTTCTTCTTTCAGACCCAGTACCATGAGCGTTAGAGCCTTCGATAACTCTCAGAAACAGGTTAAGGTAGAAATCGACCTTGAATTGTAAATAGGACCAGACATGACCCTTGTCACGTTTCAGGTCATTAACATTCCTGCCTCATTTAACCTTTTGTTGAGGCGGCCATGGCTCCATGCTGTTAGAGCCATCCCATCTACCCCTCCATCAAAGGGTTAAATTCCCTTCGAAAAATCGAGTCATTACAGTATTGGCCGAGCCAGAAACCATCTTATCAGTGATGGTCAATATCCCAGAAACTGACATCCCAGTGATTGACATTTAGCATGAAAAGGATGACATATCGTATCACAGCTTCAAATTCAAAAATGTGAATGTGATCACCAATCCAAGACCTCTCGCTGTTGAATATGTCATTCCCCCTGCTGAGCAATTGATCCGGAACTATTGTACCGAGTTTCATGAAAAAAGTATGGTGGTAAAGCTAGCACATGCCAATGTACAGAGATGGGGACTAGGATATCAACCAGCACTAGAAGATCAAGATGAGAGACCAAGAATGGGTTAACCATTTAGATGCACACCCATCAAATTTATTAAGGTCGGGATAATTTGTGGAGACACAATGATTTCCCTTGAGGACCACCCCCAGCGACTCAAACTCTCTGAACATTCCAACCAAGAGTCCGTTTGGCCACTGATAAGGTGGGACAAAATTCTCAGGGCATCAAAAGCACATCCGATGCCAGGGGCAAAGTCCTCAAACCCACCACATGAAGCTAGGGGCATGGAAAATGATCCACCTATGAAGGACCCAGAACTAGGAGTGCCCCTTAAAAGAGACACAGGCAAGAACAGGGAGACACCCATTTTCACTCACAGTCAAGAGGACATATCCTCGCCACCAACTTAGCGACACAAGGGGAAAAAAAAGCCCATTCACTCGATTGACAAGGAAAAGTAGCTTTCCCTTGACTAGACGGACATTAAAGTCCCATCACAGGATGAACTTGAGGAACCAGAAGAACTCCATCTCTGGGTGAAGAGATTGAATCAAATTTTGACTCTGAGCTCAGCCTTACGGACATCATGGTCATCAGGATAGATGACCCACAGGAACAAACAGGTCGGAATAGCAAGATCAAAAGGGGGAAAGAACCACAATGGTTAGCCATCCCCCTAACGATCGAAGCAGCCGATAAATCATTCACGGATGACGGCCTAAAAAAAAGGCCAATGTAAAAAGAAATGGGTAGCCCGAATGAGAATAGGATCAATCATGGTTTGCAACACCATCCTGTTCATGACCCCTTGGCGGCACAAAAAAAATCAAAAAATTTTCAAAACACAAAAACATCATATATTCCCAAAAATACAAAAAAAAATAAATCAAATATTCCTTAAAACCATGAAACATCAGAAAAGTGTCAAAATACAAAAATAATAGAAAAACTTTTAAAAGTCACTGTGCCAAACACTTCGCCCATAATGCAAGAGTGTAAAGTCGACTCATATGATTTCGATCTAGAGTTGGACGTCGAGCTCATGAGTTTGGATGAAGCCCTAGATGTGGGAAATGATGATACCACTAATGAATTCAAGGATTGCCTCAAAAAATTTGAAATAAAGGCCAATGTTGTGGCAGACGATTTCGAAATTGTGAACTTAAGGCCAGCGAAACTCCCCAGAGAAGTGCGCATCGAAAAATCGTTGTCCCTGAAATACAAGAAAAGGTTGATGGAGTTCCTGAGACCGAGGTTGTCCAACTTTGCCTTCTCATACGAGGACATGTCAAGACTCGATGTAGATCTGGTGGTGCACCACTTGTCAACAAAGGCTTACATGAAGCCCATCAAGAAGAAGTTATGGAAAATGAAGCCAGAATGAGCCCTGAAGGTCCATGAGAAAGTTATCAAGCAATACAACGCGGGATACTTGGTAGTCTCCAACTACCCAGAATGGCTTGTAAATATCGTACCAGTTCCAAAGAAAGATGGAAAGGTCAGGATATGCATCGACTTTAGGGACCTCAACAAAGAAAGTCCTAAAGATGATTTCCCTTTACCCCACATCGACACGTTAGTAGATAATACTGCTGGACACAGGATCTCCTTCATAGATGGCTTCTCCAGTTACGACCAGATCAAGATGGCCATTGAAGATCGGGAGAAGACTTTATCACACCATGGGGGACTTTCTACTATCGGGTTATGCCCTTCGGGCTAAAGAATGCAAGAGCTACATATTAGTGAGCCATGACTACCTTGTTCCATGACATGATAAACAAGGAAATGTTAGTCTACGTGGAGGACATGATTGTCAAGTCTCGCACGATCAAGGGACACTTCGAGGACCTCCAAAAGCTCTTTGATAAGCTAGAAAAGCTCAAGCTTTGACTTAATCTGTAAAAATGTGTCTTCTGTGCAACCAAAGGCAAGCTGTTAGGCTTCATTGTCAGCGAAGATGGTATTCGGGTGGATGAGACCAAGACCAAGGCAATCATCGAAATGCCACCGCCCAAGACTGAAAAAGAAATTCAGGGCTTCCTCGGGTAGATCCAGTATATCAGCCGATTCATCGCATAACTCACTTCGGTCTATGAGCCCATATTCAAGCTTCTGCGGAAGAACTCGCCAAAGGAATGGAATGAAGATTGTCAGGAGGCCTTTGACAAGATAAAAAAGTACCTGTAAAATCCTCCAGTGCTCATGCCACCTATTCCAGGTAGGCCATTACTGTTGTATATCTTCATTGCAGTAGAAGCAATCAGAAGCGTTCTCGGCTAACACGATGACACGGGAAGACAAGAGCAAGCGATCTACTATCTGAGCAAACGATTCATGAGCTATAAAGCCGAATACTCGAACTTAGGGAAAACATGCCTCGCCCTAGTCTAGACAGCACAAAAGCTACAACAGTATATGATCACTCATCCAATCCTCCTGCATGGACCCGTTGAAGTACTTGTTCGAAATACCAGCTCTAACAAGAAGGATCACAAAATGGTAGTTACTCCTTTCAGAATTTGACATCACCTATGTCACCCAGAAGGCAATCAAGGGGCAAGCACTAGCTGATCACTTAGTAGCACACTCTCTGCCTGATTATCAACCATTGAAGACATTCTTCCCTGATGAGGACATCCTCCTGATCGAGGAAGAAGAAGGAAAGGTAGGGGAGTGGACACTCTTCTTCAACTGAGCTGAAAACTCAAAAGGAAGTGAAGTAGGCGTCATACTCTACTCTCCTGAGGACGTCTCAATTCCCATATCCAAGAGGCTGGCATTCCAGTGCACTAACAACGTAGCTGAGTATGAAGCATGCATCGCCGGTCTACGAGAAGCCATAATCCTCAGTGTAAAGAAGTTACGTGTCTTCGGAGACTCATAACTCATCATCACTAAGATAAATAGTGATTGGAAGACCAAAGATGAAAAGCTGATCCCATATCACATCTACCTGGAAAACTTGGTTGAAGATTTCGACGTGATCACATTCTCTTACATGCCTTGAGCCAAGAACCAATTCGCAGATGCTCTGGCCACTCTTGCCTCCATGTCGGAGATCCCAAAGGGAGTTGCTGAATGGGAACTCACTGTCAAACTCTAGAAAGAGCCCACATTCTGTCTACAGATCGACGAAGCCAAAACTCTCTCAAATGATCAACTGTGGTATACAAACACTAAGAAATATCTCAAACATCAGAAGTGCCCAGAAGAAGCAACACCAGCTGACTGTCGCACTATCCAGCGGTTAGCCGCAAAGTTCGTCATCACTAGGGGCATTCTCTACAAGCGATCCTTCAACCAAGTCCTTCTACGCCTCGTGGAGGAGTTAGAAGCGGCACAGATCATGTCAGAAATTCATGAAGGACTATGTGGCCCACACATGAATGGACACATGATGGCAAAGAAGATCTTACGACTCGACTACTATTGGCTTACGATGGAGACAGATTGTTGCAAACATGTCAGGCGATGTTGCAAGTGTCAAGAGCATGCAAACCAGATCCATGCCCCTGCATCCAAACTCTACAAATTGACGGCACCGTGACCCTTCTCTATATGGGGGCTAGACATCATCGACAAGATCAGTCCCAAAGCTTCAAATGGGCACGAGTACATTTTGGTAGCAGTAGATTACTTCACCAAGTGGATAGAGGTAGCTTCCTTCACCACCATCGTAGCATCTCATGTGGTCAAGTTTATGAAGAACAACATCATTAGCCATTATTGGGTCCCTCAGGCCATCATCACTGGCAACAAAACTCCGTTCATCAATAAAAGGGTGGGCAATTTCCTCAGCAAGTTTAAGATTTAATGCCATCAGTCAGGCCCCTACTGCCCTCAAATGAACGGTGGGGTCAAGGTTGGAAACAAAACTATCATCCGCATACTAAAGAAGATGGTGAAGACATATCGTGATTGGTCAGAAATGCTTCCTTATGCACTTTAGGCCTATCAAACGTTTGTATGGTCTGCTAGAGGCGCAACTCCATATGAGCTTATATACAGAATTGAGGCAGTACTACTAGTCAAAATTGAAATCCCATCACTTCAGATATTGTTAAAAAGTTAAGTCGAGGAAGATAAGTGGCAATCAGCGAGGTACGATCAACTGCATCTGGAAGATGAAAAATGCATGTGGGCGCTAAGCCACTCCTAATGTTATCAAAGGAGGATCACCCGAGCCTACAACAGGAGGGCATGCAAGAGAAGTTTCAAAGTTGGTGACATGTTAATGAAGCGCGTCCTACTACCTCACTTACTAGACCCAGAGGAAAGTTTAAACCCTAATGGGATAGACCGTTGATCATTCGGGAAGTATTACCATGAGGGGCTCTTCGGCTCACCAGTCTGAGAGGAGATCATTCTGAGCCCTTCAAAGCCGAAAACATGAAAATCTATCATGGGTAGCCATACCTAACCTTGCCAATGATTACAATCGCAAAGCTATGTCCATTACTTTTCCACCAAAAGAAAACAAAAAAGAAGTATCCACCATCTCCCATTAAGAACACCCGTCACTTCTCCCACAAAAAGCAAAAAGAAAAAGAAAGGAAATCTCTAAGAGAAAGACCTAGGAAAAGAATAAAACAAGTCCATCCCAAACCTCCACACAATCTCACCAAAAGCAGCTTACGATTGTGCCCAAAGACAAGGACAGGAAGGTATACAGTTAGCTGGCTAGGAAAGAAATCTCTTTGTCTCTCCCAGCACTCTAAAAAAAAGAGAAAGCAAAAAAAAAAAAAAGAGAGAAAAGGCATGTCTAAGCAAAAAGGGTGAGGTGAAAACCTGAAAGGGTGCCTCAAGTAAAAACAGTGGACATGTAGCGAACTTTGTGAAAACCTGAAATGGAACTAAGTGTAAAAACAACATAGCTGCTAAGGGGCAGGCAAGATTAAAAACCTAGTACATAGTGAAAATTTGAAAGGACGCTATGGAAAAATATGATGGGAAGATTCGGACGTAGTGAAAATCTAAAAGGGCGCTACGGGAAAAAATGGTAAGAAACAAAAAAAATAAAAAAACAATAATAAAAGTGCAAGTACAGAAAAGGGCGAGGTCGTAAGCACCACAACGAAATACAAGGAAATATCAACTTCGGATCAGTACTCTATCAAACTCTGCTCAAATCCACGGAATGCAATCCTGAACACCCTTTCAGGGAACCAGGACCCTAAGGACACAATCTAGACTATTGCACATAATGTGGGCCGAGCCCAAGATTCTGATCATAATCATCCAAAGCAAAAATCCAAACACAAGCGAATATTGGAAAATTTGTCACAAAACAAAAATCTTTCATTTCTTTAAAGTTTTTCTTACAAGCACACTACTTTTCTTTTTGTCTCTAAACAAAACCCTGCATACATACAAAATAAGCAGTCGATCAAAACTAAGGATAACAGGTAGGCCCCTATCCCTCATGCATCGATAATCTCTGTTTAAGCCTTTCTATCTCCATGCGCAGGTAAAAGGCCTCATCCCTATCCAGGTGATGTGCCGTGATCATACCCTCATCACACCGCCATCCCATTGCTAGTCGATGAGCCATGTCCTCACATGTGTGGCGAAGGATAGCAATCTTGGTGATTAGATGACCATGTGTGGCCAGCAAGAAGGATGGATCAATGAAAGGTCGCTCCTCAAATTCCTCGAACGAATTTACAGCACATGAAGAAGATGAAGCAGTATCACCCACCATATCCTAATTAGTAGCCTTATCCGCTAAATGTCATTCGGGAACCTAACGATAAAGTGATTATTCGGCCACCCATTGCTGATATGGCACTGTGGCCAAGGGAAGGGCTCAAGACTCAAGCTTCAGCATCATCGCATCCAAAGATCCCTGCTAGGAAATCCAGACTCATCTGTACAAAGCAGTCAAACCAGAAGGGAGAAGGGCATACCCAAAACCAGAAAAGGTGAAGTCTGGAATATCCTGTCAAAAGCCAAACTGACGAAGGAATCGCATAGGATGGTTAAAGCAGTACCCCCGAAGACCTAGCAATAACAAGGGAGTGCGAGCTGCACTATAAATTAATAGCAAGTGACAAAGCCAGGTAGCCTCCCAGCTAATCTCCCACCCTCGAAGCTGAGAGAGCATGTGGCGGTACAACGACTCAGTGGCCTCAGCACTAAGAGGAAGGCCATTAAGAAATAAAGACAATACATCATCACAGCGGGAATCAGGACACACATGCATAGGGGTCATATAAAGGTGTTCCCACAACCACACCTAGAAAACATAAGTCAAGCTCAAGTTACAAACAGAAAATAAAGCAAAAGAAAGGAGTAGAGCAAAGATTACCTGAAGGAATGAAAAGAAGCCTTAAAAAATACGAGTCTGTCCAAGCGAGCACTCGGTTAGCCCCAAAAAGTGCTCTGCTAGCGCCACAGATATGATGCTCCCATGATGCAAGACATGGCGAATACATCTAGTAAAGTTGCCAACGATGATTGTCTCCATCCTGTGAAAAGTAGCTTGACTAAAACATAGAATATTAGTGCATTCAAGAACCGAAGATGACAGTCTGACCTAGGACCCCCATGGGCAGTGGAACAACGATCATATAGAACCTCAAGAGAAAGCTCACCAGCCCCGCCCTCTGTATTAGGAAGAGCCATAAGAAATTCGAACCAGGAGATCAAATCAGTGGGATGAACCAGCTCGGACGAGGGAATATAAGGATCTCAGGTGAGAGGAAGACCAGACAAGAGCGTAAACTCCTCCAGTGAGGGGCTTAACTCTAGATCATTGGAGAAAAATAGATTTAGCGACGGGACAAAATAGTACAAAGCCGCACTCAACAGCCGCCAATCTAAGAAAACTCGGTGAAAGTGGAGAACCTCTTAAAAGCCCAAAGAACTCAACTCAAAGATCTTGGACTTAGTCAAGCTTTCGATCCAGATATGCAGTCACTCAGAATAGGTGTCGCACAGTTATAAATGACAAGTCCGGATAGGTATACCCTCAACAATCAGGAATCCAGGATTCACAGGCGAATCATCGAAGATGGGTATCCTCTCATCCAGTAGGTCAATCTCATGATGACGGAAGAAGCCAGACTCCCCCATCGTATCCTGTAAAGTGTGCTGAAAAGCTGCAACAGGTAGGCTCGAGCCGAGTTGCCAACGACCGCTACACCAAGAGCAGTCTGAAATGAACAAGCCCCGGGAGCTGCAATGCCCAGAGTATCCCAGTAGCTAACAGGATTTGTATCTTGAACCCTGATGGAAGCTGACTATCCCATCACTGCCTCAAAATCCATGCTAAAGACCTGACCCAGGCCATCCACAAGAAGTCCATCACCTGTCAAATCCAAACCATCAAGATGGGACCCGCCACCCATCTGAGCTTAATCCATCCCATCCCCACTATCCATCATCACCATACTACCATCCTCACCATCCATCACCATCCCTCCACCAATCAAACCATAAGTTGCCGTCATCATGCCATCCTCACCATGTTAAACCCTGGTGGTCCATCCAATATAGACCCATCAAAACCATCCAACCCAACCTCATATCTACCATTGATGGAAGAAAAATTTAAGCTGTAAATAGCTCTCACCTCTTCAAATGGGCCCATTACTCCTCCATCTACCTCCATCAATCCATCCATAAATGGATCTTCTTGTGGATATGATCGATTAAGCCTAAAAATACCTCAAGAATAAGGCAAGATGTGTGTACAGAACACCCCCAAATCTAGTGGGCCATACAACCCCAAAACAAACAACTATGTGTAACAACTTTAGGCCCCTTGCTGGAATTCCAGCCCACCCACTTCCTTAGCCTGTTGGAGTCTAACAATTAATTATTTTACATAAAATAGTTGCTCCCTGGTGACCCACACATGTCACAATGGTCCCTACCAGATGAAGGGAGAGAATACAACACATATATTAAGTGGGTCAGCTGCTGGACTACGAGTCCAATAGTAGCCCAATAAGGCTAGGCGTCCTAAGGTTGGGCAGTACCATGGGGGCCTGGATAGCTACCCCTAATAAACACCAAGGTGGGCCCCACTTGTGGATGTACCAACAAGAACAGGTGGATAAAATACTACATCAAGGGAGGAACAGGTGGATAAAATACTACATCAAGGGAGAGAATACATCGTGTACCCCTAGGCCCCCTGGTTAGGCCTACTAGCATCTATTGATGGTTAAATATCCACCTTTGATCTTGATTTAGGCCCATTCTTCTCCTCATGCTATATCACCTTTATTATTTGATCCCATGTGCACCATGTGTTTAGACCCAACTTCGTCATAGTGAGTACATTGTCGTTGCATGTCGTACTTGGACATTCTCATTCCCATGTGCATCATATACATGCTTGGCTTGGGAGTGATTGAGCATGGTCGGTGTCATTGGGCAGACTGTTATGGGACTCCCTGATTGATGGAGTAACCCCCATGAGCGCACTGTAGGCACAGAGCTAATGCATGGTTGATTGTTGTTATTCATGCATTCAACATTGCATTGCACGATCATTATTGCCCTAGTATCATTAGGGTCGTTGCCTCCACAGAGATATTTTGGATGGCCATGTGTGAATACTGAAAATTATAGTTGAGCATTGGGGCACATAGGATGTCCCTGGGTGAAAGCCCCTAAACTTCCACTATACCGAGGAGATGCCTTAACACAGAGACCGAGTGGAAAACATGAGTGCACGTGAGCCTTATACCGTTAGGCCGCGACTCCCACTGTTGTAAGGTCAGTTGAGATGGGGTTTAGCCTTACCCGCCTGAGTGAGGGGGTATAGTTTGGCTGAGTTTGATTAGATTATGAAATGGATCTACTACCGTCAAGCCTAGCTGGTGATTAACTATCCATAGGTGGGTAGTGAGGTCTACTATGCTCATTTAACTGTATAGGTCTTGCAAAACGGTAGTCATCTAGCAGTGTACTTAACCCCAGTGGATTCCTTATGATGAAAATATACTTGATATGTGGATTGGATGTGACGACTAACATTACTTCACATTACATTTGCATCAGATGTATAAGCCTTATATTGCATCGCCTTGGTATGGTGCCTAGTACTCATGTATTGCATTGCATATCCTTGGTATGACTTACTACATTTATAACTTGGCTGGAGGTGTTGGTATTGCTCATTGGCTCCTTCTGTATTCTCCTTATTCTTCTGAACACCATTGTCACACACTTACACCACCCTCTAAGCTTTCTATAAGCTTATACATGATTAATGCGTGTAGTTGATTCCAGGTTGGCATAGTAGTGCTGGGGCATTAGATTAAAGCATGTTGAGGACTCGTTGTAGACTTTTCTCTTTATTATCTTATGTATGTCCTTTTGAACCTTATGTACCCGTTAAAGCTTAAATTTCTAGTGGATTTTTGAATGCGTTCCTATGGTTACTTTCTGAGATTTACTTCCTATGATCTTGGGTATGCTCGATTGAATTGGATTTATGATATAGAAATCCTTCTTGTAGAATCCCAGTATCGGATCCTGTCTCAGGAGCTGAGAATGGGGTACTACGGAGGCTATTTTAGTCGGAACTGGCTATCGGGTTCCTTGTGAGTCCGGTCACCGAGTCTGGGGCATGATATTTCATCTTCCACATACTCTTATTACTTGTTTAATAATTGTATTTCCACTTTCACTATCTTTACAGCTTTACGAGCCATAACTCTCAAGAACTTGAGATTTTTTGTCGAAAGATTTGAGGTCCTATCCAATACGGTACCTCTTGTAAATTAACTTCTTTCCTGAGTTATTGTTTAAGCTTAATAGTGCTTCCAAGTTTGCAGTGGGTGAAGACTATTAGAGCAACATTCTTCATAATCGTAGGCGCAATGGCGAAAGGTTAAAAATATTCATTGGCACCTCCGATTCTTTGCTCATTGTATCGTGCCTTTGGAGATGTCGTCACTCATCGTAAGAGTCTGACTATCAGTGCTTCCTTAACATATACCTCTTATCACTATTTTACAGGTTGGTTATGAGTTTATTTTCCATGGACATTTAATGAACTGGAGAAAGCATACATGAACCCACATTGACTTCCTCTCTGATATTATCAGGGATGGAAGATGGTTGAGAGACTATATGCTTGGATTGTAGATAAGATAGAAAAAAAACAATTCTATCAATTTCTTTCAATTCCCTCTTGTTAATGTTCTTAAAGTCATAGAGATTGTTGATTACGATTCTATCTCCTCTAGTGAGTGCAAAATTCTCATATGTATTAGATCTGGTACTCTTCCGCTGAGAGAACGTAGCAAATTCTACCACAAACTGTATTACCCAAATAGATTTGCTTGTAAATTTAATTTTGACCAAACGATGCCGAAAACCTATGGTGTTATTATGAGGATGATGAGGAGCTATGGCATCAGACCATACAACTAGGCACTAATATGGAGGCAACTACTGATCGTACGCATAGGATCGTGTTTCATAATTCTGGCCTATAACTATACATTTCATGCTTCGTATTGCTAGATGCATTGGTGGACCCATCAGTACTTTTTGGTGTGTGGTTTTCATCCAGTTGACTGGCCCATATGGATTCTCCTGCCATGGGTAAAGAATTACAAGACAAACCAGGGGATAGGATATATCAAAGAGAGGGATCATGCCCCTAGTCTTGGTTAAGTTTGCCTGAAGATCTCTTCAAAGGAGTCCACTTGCGAGATAAATCCTGCTGACACCCTTGAGGGGTGGATCACATTCTACGCTTTCCTGGATGAACAATATAAATCAAAACAAAATACATATACATCTTCTATGATACGATCAACGTGACAAAGTTATACATCGTCGGCAATTCATTCACAGGCGCAGTTTCAATCTCCTCCACCATTACAAGTTCTTTAAGATAGCCATACCATGGCAATGAGATCAATGGCATCGAAAAGAGATTACCACACTCTTCAAAAAGGCAAGCAAGTAATAATTGAAGAGCCCATTAAAGAGAATTTTTCTAAAGAAGATAATAATGAAGAATTGCCTGCCTGTAGTGGCTCTATTTCCTCATCTATTCCTTCTGAGACAAGGGACCCACCTATATCGGTCTCTATATCTTCCATTCATCTAGCAGGTGTGTGTGTTTTTGTGTGTGTGTGTATGTGTGTGTGTATTCATATAGTATTCATTTTGCAAATAACACTGTCTCTTCTATGTCCTTATCTTTTTCTTTTACTTTCTTACAGCTGCCTCATCTTTAAGTGGCCTAGCGAGCTCTAGTACAATGGTCTCGGTATAAATACACTTTTAAATTCCTCGATATAAATTTATAATAGTCAAGAACACCCATTGACTACAACTCGTATGTTTCAAGGCCAAGGGCAGTGGACTCTCCTTAATGATGCTCTTATAGTTTTAGATAATTCTGCAAAGTTGTTCAGGATTAACATTACGCCACTACATGACTCTTTGATTCATTTCTATGCTTCTTTGTGATAATTTGAATCAACTCGTAGTACGATCGGCGTTCTAAACATCCTTAATCGTTAGAAAGAGCTGCTGCTCTTAGAGCTAAGATATGAAAAATTTCAGCCATCGTTTTTTGTTGTGATAGGGAGAATGATTCCCTTTGAGAACAACTAAGGATTTTCAGCAAAAATATAACGGCCATTAGCAAGTAAATGGCTATTCTTAAAGCTCAGAGATAGGAGGAAGAGCTGAAAATAAACAAGATCAAGGATAATATCATGGAGAACACCAATATAGCTGATCTTGAAAAGTCAGAAATCTTTTACAATAAAACATCTTCTGTCTTATTAGAGAGAGAATTGGTGGACGCTCCTGACTAAGCCAAGCTCATTATTGATGATGAAATTAATGTTGTTGTTGCCTACATTCATTTTAATCAAGTCTTACAAAAATTTATGCTTGCTTTGGGTGGGCATTTTTGAATGAATATAATAGCTTAAGAATTGCCCTGCATCAAAATTTATTCATACATATATATTTACATGTAAAATTTCAGCATTGTCTTTCCTAAAGTAGTTTCTAGATATGAATGGCATGAATTATTTGCATGCTCTAGTATAGAGTCACAAATGTTTATATCTTTAGTGCATACTTTTTATATCTGAGGAATGTAGTATAATAGGCGCATATTCATGAATGATGAATTTCTTATACTTCAATTCATGATTCAATTGCATATTTCCATTCCATAACTTGACAACATAGCATGGCAATAGTATAGTCTTGTATCTGTTAGTGTGCACTATGCAATGTTCTTTTAATGGGTGAAACTATCTTAGGGTCCAGTTAGTATTCCTAAGGCGTCATACACAGTTTAAGTTATTGAGTAGTTAGAGCAATCATAGTTTTTCAGGCTCTTGAGTAGTTAGAGCCAGTAAACTTATGCAAATGGTCTTTGTAACTCTTATGAGTTCATTGAACCATCACGGCCTGGGAAGTTCATAAACCGCGGTCCTTCAGAGGGGCTCATTGAAGCTACCAGAGTGGTGAACTCAGTTGGATTTATGTGCAGGGTTGGCCTCAATAACTCTCTAAAATTTGAAGGGCTCACAAGGCTACATGTTTGGGACCAGATAAAGCCACCAATCCATCGATGAGCAGGGAGCTCATTTAGAGGTCGACCATTCCCCATGAGTTTCTACTGAAATCAAACCAGGAACTTATAGTGTCTTACGTGTGGTTGGCCTATTTATGGATGAACCAAAGATCTCACACTACGGCCCATTATTTCTTCTCCTATATAACTTAGGTCCATTCATGCGGAGGAATTTTCTCTAACCCATCCCCATGACATTACCAAAGAGCGATACAGGTGGCACATGTGTAACATCCCAAAAATCAGGGGTTGGGTAGAAACCCAACTCCCGAGTTCTAGAACGTCACTTATTCAACATAGATAATGATAAATGCATGTTATCTGCAGAATGACATTAAAAAAGATTGAGACTAAGCTAAAACAACATATCATACTCCAGAGACAGTTAAATTAGCAAGCGAAAGACTGTGATAGATACATCAAATATATAATTAATTGTGAGTCTACAGAGTGTGAACATGTTACCAGGTTAATTAAATACATGTATACTCCAAAAATGGAAAGAAAAGAATATACATGAGTGCTCTAAAAATATAAAATGATAAGTGTCAAGGCGTCTAATCAACCTCCCTACAATCCCGTCGATCAGAACACACATAAAGGAGGGATCCTCCTCATCATCATCAAGTCTGGCTCTGCCTCGTAGGCTGTGCCATCATCTGTAATTACAAAAGGGTCTGGTGGGTGTCTGGAACACCATCCCGTAACGTGGCCGTAACGTGGGAGTGAGTAATTAACTCAGTGGAATCATATAGCAAAGATTAGCATGTTCTCAAATCAATCATGCGATAATAGTAAAGTAATCAATCAAACATTCCTAGATACTGTTGTTAATGTATGCATGAGATGACATGATGGATGCCCTCACCGACATTCTCCCTCATATGGCACCATCTTACGCCCGCGGCATGCTTGCATTCCGCTTAGTGCTCCACATCTTCCAGGCACATGTAATGGGATGTGGATATGATTACCGAGTTATTATTAGTCCTTTTCATACAGCAGTATTGGGAAACTAAGGTACCTTCCTTATATCAATCCCAACACAGATCCTGTCTAGGGTCATCACTCCTAGTAAACTCATACGATGTTATATTTGTAGGTCGCTGCAAGGGCTGTCAAGGCTGTTGCTTGCAGTCGTTGCACCGCTCCCCCATCACCTTATCAATACAGGCTTACTTGTACTCTTGTCGCTACGTAAGGGTCGCCCCTCACGTAGACTCAGAATACGCTCGAGGTCACTACAAAGGGCTCATCACCTAATCAGTGTAGGCCGACAGCTTGAATGTAGTGTCCCATACCACCACAATCGGCTCACGAGTCAAGGTGCTCACTGGTCACTACGGGGAGGTTTGTGGCCCCAGCGTAGGTCGACAGCTAGACCACGGTGTCCCATACCACCATGCCCGGCTCATGAGTCTTTATGGATCAAGGTACCATGATTAACAGAGTTTTTAATAGTAAGTTCAGTACCCTAGGTTCAAGCAGTTATGACTCATACATGGTGAACATACAATGGCCAGTCGGGTTACTTGATGGGCTCGACTAGTACGAGCGCATCTCAAGCTGAGTGACATGAAGTGCATAAAACACTTCGTGTGGCCTAACCACTGCCGCCTGCCCAAAACACGCCTCACGTTCATTGACGCGTCCTTCATGGTAAATAGAAGCCAACCATGAATTTGAATCATTACCGACTGCCTGGACTAGTGTATAGCCCCAAACATTTATAAACAACATCAGTAAGCAAATGAGAGTAGCAGAAATGAATATAACCAATACAAGCATGTTGACACGTGTTATAACATACAACGTAAGCAAATTAACCAACGCATGCATTCCGTATATATAATGAATTCGATTCATATAGCCAACATGGTGGAAATCCTATACATCAGCATATTACTTGAGATTTCAATCTCAAGACTACTCTACAGCAATAGTTACTCCATACATACTAGTACAAACATTTATACAAACACTTAGTCTACACACTTTAGTCTACATAACGTATGTCGACCCAAAGTGCACATTAGGGCGAATCTCTTCGCCAAACAGATCATACACGCATATCCAGTATACTAATATGACAAATAAATATGACAATCATTTTAGAAAAATACAGACGTATACGGCATTTTCTATAAATGCTTAAAATACCCTAAATCTCATATTTACCGTATGTTTACCAAATGGAAAACGTACAACATGTTATACATGTCAAACGGCATTGCCGTCGATAATCTACTATTAAACGACATTGAAAGCATTGAAATCAGTCAATCTAAGCATCTAAAATCCTCACCTTGTGTCGTAGAAGTGTATCGATTAGAATCGAACGTCAACGCTTCGTCAACGGCGTTATGGCGACATAATGCACAAGATACATAAGCTATTTTGATATTTGAATCGAAAGAATCCCAAAACAGCAAGTAGTTAGGGTTTTTCTTACCTAGGAGTGCGTTGGAATCACTGGAAAAGTCATTGGAGTGCGGTGCTTTGACACGTGCAAAAGCTGCAGCAAATGGCGGGAATTCTCTCCCACAACTCTCTCACAAACTCTCACTTTCTCTCTCTCTCTAGCTAAGGTTTCTAGAAAATTCGGATGGGTGAGATATGTGAGGGTTTAAAGCCCTTATATAGGCCAAAACCTTTCCAAATTAGGCTTGGGAATAAGGTACACTTAAGTTATAACCAAAACGGGACTTTTTCAATCCAAAAGAGTGTTTCGAGAGGTCCCCTGGCCAAACGCGGTCGGACTTAAGCTCATGCATACTGGATCTAGCACACATCAAGTTTTCAGACCGGTAGAGTTCCCAGATCAGGTGTTAGGAGTTTGATCCTAGGTTTCTAGGTAACATAGCGTTAGCAGTCCTACTAATTTTGGGTCTTATAGTTTATATTTAAAGTGATCTAAGTTAATTTTACTGAGTATTCAGTTTGGTACTTAACCAAATTCTACCCTAATAGGGCAGAATACGGCCCTAGGGCCATTCTATGCCCCATTTTGGGCACTTCTAGTTATCATATTATTTTTATTATTTTTTTGAAGTTCATCATCAATTTTACCCTGACTCCACTAAATTTCATAAGATTTTGAGTTGTAGAAAAATTCTAAAAATTTCAGAAGCCGTAGCTGTCCAACAAGTGATTATCGGATAGTTTCTCACAATGACCTAATTTAAACCATATTAAATATTTTATTATATTTTTTACATATTTTTATATAAAACTAGACTCATTTAGCTTCAATTTGATTTTTGAATCACCTAAATCAGAGTTATAACGAAGGAGATATGATTTTTCAAAGTTAGAAGAAACGCGTAGGAAAAAGTGCAGAAACCGGCCTGCCAGACCGTTGTAAGGACGGGTTCGGCGATGCCTCGCCAAACCGGTGATCCCATCGCCACTCGTTAACCTGTTTGGGGTGATTTTGCCATCTGATATTTGAAATGGGTGTATTTTAAAACCTGGGATGAGTTATTTGACATGCAATATATGATTTTGGGGTAGGAGAAGCTGATCTATCCAAGATTACAAAAGGTTAATGGTTAAAAACCTTATTTATTTATTTATTTACTATTCATAGTACTTTTTAGTTTAAGTATTGATTAACATCACCTAAACTTTAAGATTTGTGTCTAATATGAAAGCTCCTAGAAAATTTTGAAGGATAAAGTAGTGAAAGGTGAGATTTTCGAAGGAAATAGGGATTTGAGACTTTTGGATTAAGTTTTGAGAAGTTAATTAGGTGTCAGGATTGACCCATTGCCTAAGGACGTCTAATCCCAGGTTGGAAAAAATCTGGGGTGTTACAATCTACCCCCCTTAAAACACAATTTCGTCCCCGAAATTGGCTAAGGGTAATGAGTACTTAGAGAGACCTTCGTATTGACATTCTAAGGAAGGTTCAAATCTTAGTCGATGACCTAACCTTACGTACAACCTAAATCATTTGTTTCGATTCTGGGCTAGTGGGGAAGGGGCTAACCATGCTTTTGCTGCACCACTCTAATCTAACGGTTGCATTGGCTGATCCTATCAAGATTGGGCTCAATACGTTCTACCCCCCTTAAAACTTGGTTCTACTTAAGGTTCAAGATTCAATGTCCCGATCCGTATATCGGAACGAGGTGTAACTTAGGACCTGTCCTTGACATAAAATAGGAAACAACCTCTCACTACATTGGTCTTCCTTTGATAATGATGCGTTCTATGGTATTGGTACCTATGGTTGTAGAAAGGAGCTGAAATGATGGGTGTTGTGGTTGATTTCAAGGACGGATGTGAGTTCGTGGCAAGATGTCTAACCTCTATTAGTTATATGTCCTCAACATTTTCCAAAGGTAAAGCAATAATTTTTGGTTGTAGGTGGTCGGGCCAACACGAAAGAGAAGTTGTGTAGTGGGTCTGAGCCGGATACATTGAACCTTCTGTCTATTCAGGATAGAAAATTCGTTGTATCAGTTCTTAATCCGAGTCGATGCCGATCTTCTGCTTGATCAGAGCATTGGATTTATTGGTAACCATTAGGATCAAGAAGTCGATTCAAACCGCGAATACATCGCTTGTATATACAGTTCCTTTACTCCGCGTTCCTGATTGCAATAAATCCTTGGGAAGGCAATTCTAAGGGGAATTCGAATGGGCGTGCTGGTTTATTCTAAGTTCAATCTGAGGGTTTTATAAGTTTTCCCTGAGAGCGAATGGTTCTAAGTTAAAACAACTTTCCTAAGGGTTATAAAAGAAGTCTATAAGTATGAAGAGGATCTATCGAAGGAATGAGGTTCTACCCCAACCAAATCTAACCTACTATTCCTTAGCATGTACAGGCTTTACACTACTTAAGGTAACTAGTAGACTAGTCTGTAACTCACTGGCTATAAACCAGAGTCTAGGCTCATACGCTAGATGGTATCATACCATTACTAATACAGGGAATTGCTCTATTGCTTAGGGTCAAGATTGTCTAAATGGGATTGGATTTCCTATATCGTCAAACTTTTCAAATCTAGGAGCACTAACTCTAGGTCTAAAATGCCAAGGGCCTATATGGCCAGTAGCATTAAGTTGTATGAAATGAGACTGCTTTCCTAATCCTACGTCGGGATTGGGAGTGGCATGCTTGGTAGGAGGGTTGGGGGGGGGGGATAAAAATTAATTGTGTAGGCTTAATCCCGGGTTTTACAACATGGTAGTGGAAACCATAGGATACACCCAATCTAGGGACAATACCTTACAGCGAACGAAACGACAAGTACTCCACTTAATAAAATTTGTCACAATATATGGAATAAAGTTCTACATGAATTATGACAGGAACGCATTCGGGTATATTAAGCTCAAACTACTGAACACAAACACACTTTCTACCAATGACTTCACTAGACCCAACAATAACAAAACACAGAAATCTCTAAAATGGTAAATAAACAATCTACAGGACAACGGCATAAATGCCCAATTCTACCAAAGGACTTCTACCACAGTCCCGACTTACCTTCTTTGATATTGTCTAGTTTAACACTGCCTGTTGCCCATTAGAGCTCTATCAGCCATGTATTTTCACTACTCCTCAAGCAAAGAAAATGGAGAAATGGGATTTGAGGTTTGCACAATTTTGAGACCAAAAAGAGTGTAAAGGCTCAAATGAAAGGGACATGAGAGGGAAGGTGTAACGCCCGTGAAAAATCCGAACTTGGGCTCGAGTACCGATTTGACCCGAAATCGCGTAGGAATAATTTCAATGAAAATTAAGCGTAAGTTAGCTAGCGCAACGCTAGAGTAGCTGGGAAATAGTCCCTGATCACTTTAAATACGTTCTGCAAGACCCAAATCGAGTAGAACAAACAATTTTACAATACTCTATAACCTCGGATCAAACTCTAAGCAGGTCTGTTCTCTGGACCATATTGAACTTTTGTATTGGATTTAGACCGCGCGTCGAAGGTCCGATACCTCCTATCTTAGACCGTTAGAACCGCCCAACTGGACTTGACAATCATCTCGAAAATCAAGTCAAACCGATAATCACAGACTATTTCGTTGAACCCGGACTGAAGCGACCGCGAATAGGGACGAATTTGGAATTTCAAATTCAAATCTGGCACACGACTTGACGCGTCAGTATTAAGCGTTTTGACCATCAGAATTCATCCAGATTACACCCTCGGATCAGGAAAAATTTCTATTTATTATCATGAGACTTTCAGCCCTGATCTATGTGCGGTGACCGCTGAACTGAAACTGGTCCGCCACGTGCGATCTGCGAACCCTGCCAGACTGAAAACTTAATACGAGGTACATCTGGTACCCATGAGCTTAAGTCTGATCGCAATTGACCAGGGGACCACCAGAAAGCAGTTTTTGGACCGAAACAGCCCCAAAATGGATAGGCATCAAGTAAACTTCGTCCCGGAGCCTATTTCCGGCAATTTCAGGCTTATAAAAGGGGTTGAAACCCTCATTTCTCCTTCTCATCCGAAAATCACCAAACCCTAGAAAAAGGAGAGAGAGTTTGAGAGAAAGGGAAGAAGAGATTTTTCCCGCTTCCGAGCCCCTGACAGTTGCTGCTTCAACACTTCATTCCAATCACCTGGCTGGTGATTTCTCCACCTTTTCAGGTATAGAATAATCTCAAAAACTTGCTGATTTAGGGTTTACGTCGATGTATAACATGTTAGCTAACATAATCCATAAATCAGGCTTTCCTACCGCCGTAGACGAAGCGTACACGCTCTGTTCAAAATCCCGCGACCGTAAGAGACTAGGTGAGGATTTTAGACGCTTTGATTGACGGTTTACAACGCTTTCAATGTCGTTTAATAGTAGATTATCGACGGCATCGCCGTTTGACATGTACAACATGCTCTCCGTTTCCTGTTTCGTAAATTAACAAAGAATATGAGATTTAGGGCATTTTAGTCATTTGTAGGAAGTACGGTCTACATGCATATTTTGCTGACGTGATTGCCATGGTTTGTCGCCGTATTAGAGAGTTAGGAATGTTTGCACAATCAGTTTGGCGAAGAGATTCGCCAAGTTGCGCACTTTGGGTCGACATACTATATGTGGACTTAAGTGTGTAGTGTATGTGTTTGTATAAATATTTGTATTAGTATGTATTGTATTGAATGATGTTATGTAGTAGTTTGAGATTGATTTCATGATTAAAATGCTGACCTAAATGATTTCCTACATGCTTACCTTATGCATGATTGCACTACATGCATAGAAAGTATGCCTTGAAGATTTGCTTAAGTTGAATATGCATGGAAAGTATGCCTTGAAGATTTGCTTAAGTTGAATGTTATAACATGTGCTAACATGCTCACATGATGTATTTCAATTCCAATACCTTGGTATATAGTGTTAATGAAATTCCATAGATGTGTGGGACTTGACTTAGTCCAGGCAGTCGGTAACCGAGCGAATTCGTGGCTGACTGGTCATAGCCACGAACGACACGTCGATGAACGTGATTCGTGTTGAGAGTTGGCGGCAGTGGTTAGGCCACGCGAAGTGTTTTACGCACTTCATGTCGTTTAACTTCAGATGCGATCGCACTAGTCGAGCCCGTCAAGTAACCCGACTGGCCGATGTTTGTTCACCTTGTATGTATCATAAATGCTTGAACCTAGGGTACTGAACTTACCATTGTAAACCCTATTAACCGTGGTACCTTGATCCACGAAGACTCATGAGCCGGGCATGGTGGTATGGGACACCGTGGTCGAGCTGTCGGCCTACGCTGGGGCCACAAACCTCCCCGTAGTGACCAGTGAGCACCTTGACTCGTGAGCAGATTATGGTGGTATGGGACACTATATTCTAGCTGTCGGCCTACACTGATCAGGCGACGAGCCCTTTGTAGTGACCGCGAGCGTATTCTGTGTCCACGGGAGGCGACGACCCTTCCGTTGTAGTAGAGTACGGTAGGCCTGTATTGATAAGGTGATGGGGGAGCGGTGCAACGAGTGCGAGCAACAGCCCTGGCAGCCCTTGCAGTGACCTACGAAATATATATCGTATGAGATTTCTAGGAGTGACGACCCTAGACAGGATCTGTGTTGGGATTGATACAAGGGAAGTACCTTAGTTTCTCAATCCTGCTGTTTGAATGGACTAATAACAACTTGGTAATCATATCACCATAGCATTGCATGTGCCTGGAAGATGTGGAGCACTCTAGGGAGTGTGGCATGCCGCGGTCGTAAGATGTTGCCGCATGAGGGTGATCGTCGGTGAGGGCATACATCACGTCATATCATCTTGCATTAACAACAGTATTAGGATTGTCTGATTTACTGCTTTACTATTATCGCGTGATTGAATTGTGAACATGCTAATCTTTGCTCTATGATTCTACTGAGTTGATCACTCATTCCCACGTTACGGGATGGTGTTTGCAATACCCACCAGACCCTGTTGTAGCTGCAGGTGAGGACGAGATCCAGGAGGTGGAGCCGGAGATTGACGAGGACCAGGATGAGTTCTCGTATATGCAGTATCACGACGGCTTCCCGTAGGTGACCTGGATCGAGGGGACTTCAGTGGGACTATTTTGAACTTTATTCTTTTGTTTATTTACATGTATATGAGACTCAGAGATGTAGTCATACTTTGGAGACAGATGAGATTACTTTATTTTTCCATACAGTGATATATACATTGTTTAGTCTTCCGCTTGCTCTTATCACTGGATCTGAAGTATGAATTGCAGTTTTGGTATACTTTTACTCATGTGAATGCTTTAAATCAAACAACATTGAATCATAACCATTTTTGTTGCATAAGTGACGGTCTGGAACTCGGGAGTTGAGTTTATACACGACCCCCGATTTTCAGGGTGTTACAAGTTGGTATCAGAGTATGAATAAGAGTATACTGGGCCTGGGTTATGGTCTTGCGACGTACGCTGTCGCTTCCTTTGACTTAGGTGGGTGCGAGAAGGGTCTAGAAACACTTCTAGGATCGCAGATTCGCCGATAGGCGAAGTCTATTAGGATCGATCGCAAGATCGAGTCTGTAACGCATCTCGGGTCGCGTAAAGCAACCCGAATCACTTCTAAGCTTTAGGAAGTCGGGTGGAGACGTCCTATGAGCGGTTTTAAACTGCAAAAGTGAATCCTTGGGCCGTGGGATGACCACGACTCCAGTAATCAATCGTCAGGGCTTAAAAACCCCGTTTCACCAAAAATCTTCAAAATTCCTCCTCTAAACACTCCAATCTTAATTTCTTTCTTATCCATTTCATGTTAGGCATCAAACCTAATGTGAAAATAATACAAATTAGTACTTTTAAAAATTTTTACAGTGAATAGTAAAATTTCATGAAAAATGGCCATAAGGCCATTCTAACTTCACTTTCTTTAGAAACTAAGGAGATGGATAGGTGTACTGGCTCCTTCTACCCCAAATTCATATGCTGCATTATATGGTTTGGTATTCAAAATTGTGATGTGGACCCGAAAAGCCCCGAACACATGTTTGGGCTCATACAGACCAAATTATTGTGAACTAAGGGGTGAGACCTAACTTTTTGGGACCCTGGGACCATGGGGGACCAGACCCATGGGGTCCCACCGGCCAACTTCAAAGTTGTCCAGCGATGCCATCGCCGGTCGGGCGATGCATCGCCGGCCGGCGGTGTCTGTTGGTGCCGTCCTTCGGGCGCACCCCCTTAAATGAGGTCCACATCATCACTAGGTACCTCCCACCTCACAAAAACTCCCAAATCCCACC
Source organism: Magnolia kwangsiensis (assembly GCA_037074715.1). NCBI lineage: Eukaryota > Viridiplantae > Streptophyta > Magnoliopsida > Magnoliales > Magnoliaceae > Magnolia > Magnolia kwangsiensis. Next base: position 82,750,212 of record CM073578.1, read on the forward strand.
TCTCCTTCACAAACAGCCCTCTACATAGCCTAGAATTGATTTTCAGCAACCCATTCCAAACCCCGGCGTCCCAAACCACTCTAGAACCTTCCTTGGCCAAAATCGACCACCACCCATCATTTATTGGGTGTTGGAAGCCTCTTTCCTTGAAGATATCACCATTTGGAACTCCAAAATCCCCCAAATATAGCTGAAATCGTGAGGTGCTCCATCCCATCTTTTTGTTTGTATTTTTCCCTGAAAGTACAGCCTTGGGAAGCTTGAAGTAACCCTCTACGACACCTAGATTTCCTTTTCTCAGATTGGGCAGCCATTTCTCCACATTTTCAGCGTTTTCCATGGCTTTTGTGGAAGCCATTTTGAGCCTTTTGTCACTCTCATCCATCATATCTTTGATGGGTAAGAGGAAAACCGTGACAGACGAGGCTGGACCGAGCCGCCCTGCTCGATCAAGAAGACCGCGGGGTGGTGCCGCAAGTTCAAGCACCGCCGCAGGTCCAGCTGCAGTCCTGGAGTGCCGCACAAAGCGGGATTTGGATCCCCATGCACACCTTGGACGAATCATTCTATCAGAGATGCCTCATGGTGAATACACTGATCGTAGGGTGTTATTTGAGGCGGACGTAAATGGGCGATTGTTCGGTGAGTATCTGTTGTTCGAACGCATTGAAGCTGCGCACTGGGGACCGATCTTTGAAGCTCCCGCTCGTGCTAATGTGAGCACTGTTCGTGCCTTCTATGCTAGCATCCAGAATCCTACCTTAGAGCCTTTGCAGTTCAAAATCCCTTTTGGTAGAGATCGGATGGCTACGATCGACGTTCGGTTGGTTGCGCGACTTCTCAACGTGCCTCTAGGTGATGTGCATCCTAGTGAGAAGAATTTGAGGACTAGACGCGAACGAGATCGCCGCACCAGGTTTCTGTGTGGTAAGTTGGTTCCATGGCAGCCTAATAATAGCCTCAAGGCGACGTACATGTCTGAGGATTTGCGCCTGCTGCATCATATCTGCACGTTCAATGTCTATCCCAGGTCGACGAACCGCATTGAATGCACACGTCTTATGGTCGATTTCTTATTTCTGATGGCCCAGGGAGAGAACGTATGTATGGCCACTTTCATCTTACGGCAGATAGTTCTCATAGCCAGGTCGAGGAGAACATCCGAATCGCTTCCCTTTGGCCGACTCATTTACAAGATTGCACTTGAGTTTGCCTATAGACTTGGGCCCGAATTACCGGTATCGATTCACACCATCGATGAGTCGACAATGGTTAAGATGAAGATTGGGTCACAATACCGTGAAAATCAACTTGAAAGGGATAGTGGGGATGACTTTGATGAAGAGGAAGATCAAAGCGAAGAAGAACCTAGAGCAGAGGTTCAGGAAGAGGTTCAGGAAGAAACAGAAGAGGAGGCTCAGGATACTGATGAGAGCCCTCCTCCTTCTGCGCAGACTACTATCGATGACCGCATTGCTCGGATGGAGGAGAGCCAGACCGCTTTGCGTAGGGAAGTCCAAGAACTTCGAGCAGAAGTCGCTGATGCCAAGGCCGTTACAAAGAAGAAGTTTGGCAAGGTGACACACACATTGAAGGCAATCCTGTGTTGCTTACAGGATAAGGGTGCTCCTCCTCCGTCACCAGACTCCGACTAGCGATGCAATATTTGATGTTGTTATTAGTAGTTAGCCATTTCCTGTTTTATGTGTGTAAAGCCTATTAGGGCTAGTGCTTTGCTTATGTTGCTGTTGCTTAACTGTCTTAATTTTTCATGTAATTCTAGTCATGATGCTTGTAAGGATATATCCCTTGTATTGTGACAATTTTGATTAATTGAAATGCATGGAATGCCTTTGACTCTTTAAGTGAATGATTGTGGTGTATTTGTGCAATTGAGACTGACAAGGTTGCGCCCTATTTTGAATATAGGAAATGCCACCTAAGACTACGAGGAGCGCGGTTCGGCTTTCATTGTCAGAGCAGATGGATCAGACTCCCTCTCAGTCTGGCACTCGTCCGGACCCTGCTGTGGGCCCGATTCCTGAGGCGGTTCGGTCGTCTCAGCCTGCTGTTGGTCCTACAGATGGACCACCGCCATTTACACCATCAGTTAGAGAGCCACAGCGCGCATCTACTTCCGCACCTCATCCGCCACAGCCTGCTCCACCCCCTGACAGATTCGAGCAGATGATGGCTATGATGCTACAGCAGCAGCAGCTTCTGACCACCATAGTGGGGACTTTAGCCCAGGGTGGGGGTGCGACTACATCTACTCCACCTGTACCACCTGCGCATCCAGCTGAGGATGCCTATACTTACGCCCAGGATGAGGGCATAGCACATCCTGCGCCGCCTATTTTCCCTGCGGGGAATCCTGCCGACACACGGGGCCTTCTGGAGCGATTTCAGCGCTTGCGACCTCCTACTTTCACGGGTTCTCACAGACCCGAGGAGGCTGAGTTCTGGCTCGACCGAGTGTCGAAGATTCTACGGATGTTGCACTGTACCGAGGCTGAGCAGGTAGAGCTGGCTACCTTCCTGTTTGAGAGAGAGGCCAGTATGTGGTGGGATAGCATATTGCGGACTGTTGCCGCAGATTTCGTATGGACGTGGGCAGCATTCGAGTTCCGCTTCCATGAGAAGTATTATCCCCAGACCTACAGGCATGAGAGGGAGAATGAGTTTCTCCGTCTCAGGCAGGCAGCGATGACGGTTACCAAGTATGAGCATCGGTTCACAGAGTTGGGCAGGTACGTCCCGACGATTCTAGCTGATGAGCAGATACGCATACGGCGCTTTTTGGAGGGTTTGTGACCGGATATTCGGTCGAAGATGTGCTGTGTCAGTTTCCCTTCCTATGCGGAGTTGGTTCACATGTCCATGCGGGCAGAGCAGGACGTGGATCGACTTGCGCGATCTCGAGGCCCGACCACTTCTAGGCCGCGACCTGATTTGCCAGACAGGCCCTTCGCGGGCAAGAGGCCTCGCTTTGATCCTCCTACCAGGACTACAGCGCCTGTACCACCGTTTCGGCGCCCTGATTTATCATGCACATACTGTGGGAGGACGGGGCACTTAGCGCAGAGTTGCTTTTCCAGGATGCGGGACAGTGGGTTCTCGCCGCCGCAGAAGATTGATCGTGTACGTCCACAGGCGATATCAGCACCGCCTATACGGTCAGCTCCTGCGCATCCTTCTTTCAGACCTACGGTATCACAGATTCGACAGCCTCCACGGCCCTTGACACAGCGGCCGAACCGGCCACAGCAGGCTCGAGTTCATGCATTGACCGCTGAGGCAGCTACGACGCCGACTTTCCAGCATTCAGCCTTCGAGGTCACGGGCCATATCGGAGGTACTCCCGTTCTTGTCATGGTGGACACTGGTTCCACGCTTTCTTTGATATCGCGTGCCGTAGTCAGACGTCTTGGGTTGCAGACTATCACTATGGATAGCGTGCGAGTCTTTGCAGCTCATGGAGATTTTTTGGATGTCACCCAGATGTGTGAGGGTTGTTTGATTGATCTGGGAGGCCGGACGATGACTCTTGATCTGGTCGTCGATCCCTCGCTCGTTTATCTCGACGTCATTCTTGGCATGGACTGGTTGACTGCAGCGAGAGCCGAGATTGACTGCGAGACTCGTATAGTCACAGCGTACGAGCCTGAGGGCGCATCCTTCACATTTCCAGTGCGGGTAAATCTTCCTTTCCGCATTCTTAGCTACGCCACTCTATTGCGAGACGCTGGTGCCCAGGTACTTGAGCAGACGCCAGTTGTTTCTGAGTTCGGGGATCTGTTCAGGAAGATCCCTGGTTTGCCGCCCCGACGTGAGATCGATTGCACTATCGATCTGGTTCCTGGTTCTACACCCGTCTCACTGCCGACGTATCGCATGGCACCATGTGAGATGGAGGAGTTGAGGATGCAGATTGATGGTCTGCTAGAGCTTGGCTTTATACGGCCTAGCGTGTCTCCTTGGGGAGCACCGGTCTTGTTTGTGAAGAAGAAGGATGGTTCGCTGCGATTGTGTATTGATTATCGCAGGCTGAACCAGCTCACGGTGAAGAACAAGTACCCTTTGCCCAGGATCGATGACTTGTTTGATCAGTTGAGAGGAGCGCAGTACTTCTCGAAGATTGATCTTCAGTCAGGTTATCATCAGCTGCGCGTCAGAGATGAGGACGTGCAGAAGACAGCATTCAGGACCAGTTTTGGCCACTACGAGTTCCTTGTGATGTCGTTCGGTCTCACGAACGCACCGGCCGTGTTCATGGATCTGATGAACCGGGTATTTCGGCCTTTCCTCTATCGATTCGTCGTTGTCTTTATCGACGACATTTTGGTATACTCTAGGAGTCGAGAGGAGCATGAGGAGCGCTTGCATTTGGTCCTTGATACACTCAGACGACATCAGTTGTTCGCACAGTATAAGAAGTGCGACTTCTGGAAGCAGGAGGTGAAGTTTCTGGGACACGTGGTGTCCAAGGATGGCATGGCAATTGACCTGTCTAAGGTAGCTGCGGTGCAGGACTGGGAGCAGCCTGGTTCTGTCACTGAGGTGAGGAGTTTCTTGGGTCTCGCTGGCTACTATCGGCGCTTCATTCAGGACTTCTCGAAGATCGCGAGACCCTTATCTCAGTTGACACGGAAGGACGTGAAGTTCGCCTGGAATGATAAGGCGGAGTCAGCTTTTCAGGAGCTGAAGGACAGACTTACGTCCGCCCCTGTGCTAGTATTGCCAAAGCAAGGGGTTAGATACACTATATACACTGCCGTGTCTAGCGTTGGTTTGGGTTGTGTCCTTATGCAGAGGGACAGGGTAATTTCGTATGCCTCGAGACAATTAAGGAAGCACGAGGAGAATTACCCTACACACGACCTAGAGTTGGCAGCCGTTATATTCACACTGAGACTCTGGAGACATTACCTCTACGGAGAGGAGTTCGAGCTCTTTTGCGACCACAAGAGCCTCAAGTACATATTCACGCAGCGAGACTTGAATATGAGGCAGCGGCGATGGATGGAGACGCTGAAGGACTTCAAGTTTGAAGTCTCTTACCATCCTGGGAAGGCGAACCTTGTGGCTGATGCGTTGAGCCGCAAGAAGGCGATAGAGTTTGCGGCTCCGCTGATGGTTGCCGAGTGGGATATGGTGGAGTTTTTGCGAGACTTTGAGCAGAAACTCACCGTAGAGGAGCCATTTGAGTTCATCGCACACGTACAGGTGTGATCCCAGATCGAGGCGCAGAGGGACGACGTGCATCTTACTGAGCTTCGAGAGCAGGCCAGTGATGATGCTGACGCCGACTGGCGAGTTGGTATGGATGGGGGCTTACGATACCGTGGCCGCCTATGCGTCCCAGATGTCCCTGACTTGAGACGAGAGATTCTCGAGGCTGCGCATTCTACTAGACTCGCGATGCATCCAGGCAGCACGAAGATGTATCGTGACGTGAAGAGGACATATTGGTGGGAAGGTATGAAGACCCACATAGCTGAGTTCGTGTCCCGTTGTCTCACTTGTCAGCAGGTGAAGGCAGAGCATCGCCGACCACCTGGACTTTTGCAGCCTATGCCGATTGCAGAGTGGAAATGGGATTTCATTTCCATGGACTTCATTTCTAGGTTGCCGAAGACGAGGAAGGGGCATGATTCCATTTGGGTGATCGTCGACCGATTGACGAAGTCGGCGCACTTCCTACCGATCAGAGTTACGAACTCTACAGACGAGCTGGCTAGATTGTATATCAGAGAGATCGTGCGTCTGCATGGAGTTCCGTTGGAGATCGTGTCGGACAGAGACACGCGGTTCACTTCTATTTTCTGGACTCGCATTCAGGAGGCTATGGGTGTGAAGTTGAAGTTCAGTACTGCCTTCCACCCACAGACGGACGGACAGACGGAGCGAGTGAACCAGATCCTGGAGGACATGTTGCGAGCTTGCGCATTGGACTTCAAGGACAGTTGGGATGACTGTCTTGCATATGCGGAGTTTGCGTACAACAATAGCTTCCAGGCGAGTATCGGCATGGCACCTTATGAGGCGCTGTATGGGCGACCTTGTCGCGCACCGCATTGCTGGTTAGAGGTCGGTGAGCGTAGCTTGATCGGCCCAGAGTTGGTGCAGGCGACGTCAGAGAAGATCGATATTATTCGACGTCGGCTTCTTACAGCGCAGAGCAGACAGAAGAGCTACGCCGATACGAGATGACGGCCATTAGAGTTCACAGTCGGGGATCACGTGTTTTTGCGAGTTTCCCCTATGAAGGGAGTCCTTCGGTTCGGGAAGAAGGGGAAGCTGGCACCGCGATTCATTGGTCCATTTCAGATCCTCGATCGTGTGGGAGCAGTGGCTTACCGATTGGCTTTACCCACGCCCCTCGCGAGCGTCCACAACGTATTTCATGTTTCTATGCTGAAGAAGTACGTTGCTGATCATTCCCATATCATCAGATGGGAGCAGGTGCAGTTAGGAGAGGATGTTACTTATATCCTGCGACCGACACGCATCTTAGACAGGAAGGAGCACGTACTGCGTAGCAAGGTGATTCCCCTTGTGAAGGTACTATGGACGCATCACTCTGAGGAGGAGGCTACTTGGGAGACAGAAGCCGAGATCAGAAAGAACTACCCACAGCTTCTCGAGGAGTACGAACAGGTACAAATTTCGAGGACGAAATTATTTGTTAAGGGGGGTAGATTGTAACGCCCGTGAAAAATCCGTAATTGGGCTCGAGTACCGATTTGACTCGAAATCGCGTAGGAATAATTTCCATGGAAATTAAGCGTAAGTTAGCTAGCACAACGCTAGAGTAGCTGGGAAATAGTCCCTGATCACTTTAAATACGTTCTGCAAGACCCAAATCGAGTAGAACAAACAACTTTACAATACTCTATAACCTCGGATCAAACTCTAAGCAGGTCTGTTCTCTGGACCATATTGAACTTTTGTATTGGATTTAGACTGCGCGTCGAAGGTCCGATACCTCCTATCTTAGACCGTTAGAACTGCCCAACTGGACTTGACAATCATCTCGAAAATCAAGTCAAACCGATAATCACAGACTATTTCGTTGAACCCGGACTGAAGCGACCGCGAATAGGGACGAATTTGAAATTTCAAATTCAAATCTGGCACACGACTTCACGCGTCAGTATTAAGCGTTCTGACCGTCAGAATTCATCCAGATTACACCCTCGGATCAGGAAAAATTTCTATTTATTATCATGAGACTTTCAGCCCTGATCTATGTGCGGTGACCGCTGAACTGAAACTGGTCCGCCACGTGCGATCTGCGAACCCTGCCAGACTGAAAACTTAATACGAGGTACATCTGGTACCCATGAGCTTAAGTCTGATCGCAATTGACCAGGGGACCACTAGAAAGCAGTTTTTAGACCGAAACAGCCCCGAAATGGATAGGCATCAAGTAAACTTCGTCCCGGAGCCTATTTTCGGCAATTTCAGGCTTATAAAAGGGGTTGAAACCCTCATTTCTCCTTCTCATCCGAAAATCACCAAACCCTAGAAAAAGGAGAGAGAGTTTGAGAGAAAGGGAAGAAGAGATTTTTCCCGCTTCCGAGCCCCTGACAGTTGCTGCTTCAACACTTCATTCCAATCACCTGGCTAGTGATTTCTCCACCTTTTCAGGTATAGAATAATCCCAAAAACTTGCTGATTTAGGGTTTACATCGATGTATAACATGTTAGCTAACATAATCCATAAATCAGGCTTTCCTACCGCCGTAGACGAAGCGTACACGCTCCGTTCAAAATCCCGCGACCGTAAGAGACTAGGTGAGGATTTTAGACGCTTTGATTGACGGTTTACAACGCTTTCAATGTCGTTTAATAGTAGATTATCGACGGCATCGCTGTTTGACATGTACAACATGCTCTCCGTTTCCTGTTTCGTAAATTAACGAAGAATATGAGATTTAGGGCATTTTAGTCATTTGTAGGAAGTACGGTCTATATGCATATTTTGCTGACGTGATTGCCATGGTTTGTCGCCGTATTAGAGAGTTAGGAATGTTTGCACAATCAGTTTGGCGAAGAGATTCTCCAAGTTGCGCACTTTGGGTCGACATACTATATGTGGACTTAAGTGTGTAGTGTATGTGTTTGTATAAATGTTTGTATTAGTATGTATTGTATTGAATGATGTTATGTAGTAGTTTGAGATTGATTTCATGATTAAAATGCTGACCTAAATGATTTCCTACATGCTTACCTTATGCATGATTGCACTACATGCATAGAAAGTATGCCTTGAAGATTTGCTTAAGTTGAATATGCATGGAAAGTATGCCTTGAAGATTTGCTTAAGTTGAATGTTATAACATGTGCTAACATGCTCACATGATGTATTTCAATTCCAATACCTTGGTATATAGTGTTAATGAAATTCCATAGATGTGTGGGACTTGACTTAGTCCAGGCAGTCGGTAACCGAGCGAATTCGTGGCTGACTGGTCATAGCCACGAACGACGCGTCGATGAACGTGATTCGTGTTGAGAGTTGGCGGCAGTGGTTAGGCCACGCGAAGTATTTTACGCACTTCATGTCGTTTAACTTGAGATGCGATCGCACTAGTCGAGCCCGTCAAGTAACCCGACTGGCCGATGTTTATTCACCTTGTATGTATCATAAATGCTTGAACCTAGGGTACTGAACTTACCATTGTAAACCCTATTAACCGTGGTACCTTGATCCACGAAGACTCATGAGCCGGGCATGGTGGTATGGGACACCGTGGTCGAGCTGTCGGCCTACGCTGGGGCCACAAACCTCCCCGTAGTGACCAGTGAGCACCTTGACTCGTGAGCAGATTATGGTGGTATGGGACACTATATTCTAGCTGTCGGCCTACACTGATCAGGCGACGAGCCCTTTGTAGTGACCGCGAGCGTATTCTGTGTCCACGGGAGGTGACGACCCTTCCGTTGCAGTAGAGTACGGTAGGCCTGTATTGATAAGGTGATGGGGGAGCGGTGCAACGAGTGCGAGCAACAGCCCTGACAGCCCTTGCAGTGACCTACGAAATATACATCGTATGAGATTTCTAGGAGTGACGACCCTAGACAGGATCTGTGTTGGGATTGATACAAGGGAAGTACCTTAGTTTCCTAATCCTGCTGTTTGAATGGACTAATAACAACTTGGTAATCATATCACCATAGCATTGCATGTGCCTGGAAGATGTGGAGCACTCTAGGGAGTGTGACATGCCGCGGTCGTAAGATGTTGCCGCATGAGGGTGATCGTCGGTGAGGGCATACATCACGTCATATCATCTTGCATTAACAACAGTATTAGGATTGTCTGATTTACTGCTTTACTATTATCGCGTGATTGAATTGTGAACATGCTAATCTTTGCTCTATGATTCCACTGAGTTGATCACTCATTCTCACGTTACGGGATGGTGTTTGCAACACCCACCAGACCCTGTTGTAGCTGCAGGTGAGGACGAGATCCAGGAGGTGGAGCCGGAGATTGACGAGGACCAGGATGAGTTCTCGTATATGCAGTATCACGACGGCTTCCCGTAGGTGACCTGGATCGAGGGGACTTCAGTGGGACTATTTTGAACTTTATTCTTTTGTTTATTTACATGTATATGAGACTCAGAGATGTAGTCATACTTTGGAGACAGATGAGATTACTTTGTTTTTCCATACAGTGATATATACATTGTTTAGTCTTCCGCTTGCTCTTATCACTGGATCTGAAGTATGAATTGCAGTTTTTGTATACTTTTACTCATGTGAATGCTTTAAATCAGACAACATTGAATCATAACCATTTTTGTTGCATAAGTGACGGTCTGGAACTCGGGAGTTGAGTTTATACACGACCCCCGATTTTCAGGGTGTTACAGAAGGTGGTGGAAAAGGAGAAAAAAGCTAAAATAGCCTTAACAAAAGTCATGAAAATTAGAGGAAATGAGGAGAGATGGCTGTCCTAATGGGTTGAAACGAATCTAGGCCCTATAGAGGGATGAATCAAGCTCCCAAGGGCTAGATTTTTAAAGAGAAAAGAGAACAATAAGTGGGAATGAAGCTCCACACGATTTTCAGCCTTCTATGGGGGTTGTGGGAGCTCCACACGACGAAAATGGAAAGAAGGGGACTGCCAATGACTATGAGGGATGGAGTAGGGTTGGTTGTGACCGAAAATGAGAATGGAAGAGGTTTGGGGATGAGATTTGACAGGGAGGCAGCAAGAAGGTGAAGAAAGGAGAGCTTGGGGACGTTGTTTGTGAAGGAGGTATGGGTTTTAGGGGGTTTAAAGGTGCGAACCGCACACAGGAGGGGTGCCCTACCCCATTTAGGGCGTCCACCCGACACACGGCTCAAATGGGGCCTCCTGGTCGGCGACGCATCGACGGACAACTTGAAATCTGACGATGAGCACCCCCCTGGATTTGTTCCCCCTATCCTGTAGGCCCCAAAAAGGTATGGTTTCACCCTTGGTTCATTGCATTTGGGCTTGAATAGGTCCAAGACTCCGTTCGGGGCATTTCGGGGCCATCCTGTAAACCAGGATGAGTTTATACACATGTAGCATATGATTTTGGGGTAGGGGAGGCTAATCCATCCAACTAACCCATTTATTACAAGAGATTTCATAATTAGAATGGCCAGAAGTCCAATTCTTACATATTTTTTACTATTTATAGTAAAAATTTTATTTAAGTTATATTCACCATCATTCACACATTTAGATTCATGTGTAGTAAGAAATGACTAAGAAAAAGTCAAAGAATGGGGTGGTGGAAGGGAAGATTATGAAGGAATTGGATGAAACGGGATTTTTAAGCCCTAAGATTGAGTGTAAGGTGTTGTGGTTGCCCCACAACCCAAAGATATCCATTTTCAGGTTTGGAAATGCTTCAGGGAACGTCTCAAACCTGACAACTAATGACCAAGAGGAGTCTTAGGTTGCTTCATGCGATCAAGGATATACTACGGCCTAGATTACCGTATAGTCTCACCTGTCGACGAAACTTGGAATTCTAATGTGGTTTCTAGGTTTCCATCGCCCCCCCCCCCCCCCCCCTTCCTAATTCAGAGTGCGTCAGTGTACGTTGTGTTACTATAACCCAGGTCCGGTTTAATCCAAATCATACTCTGATACCAACTGTAACATCTCAAAAATTGGGGGTCGGGTAGAAACCCAACTCCTGAGTTCCAGAACCTCACTTATACAACATAGATAATGATAAATGCATGTTGTCTGTAGAATGGCATTAAACAAGATTGAAACTAAGCCAAAACAACATATCATACTCTAGAGACAGTTAAATTAGCAAGCGGAAGACTGTGATAGATACATCAAGTATATAATTAATTGTAAGTCTGCAGAGTGTGAACATGTTACCAGGTTAATTAAATACATGTATACTCCAAAAATGGAAAGAAAAGAATATACATGAGTACTCCAAAAATATAAAATGACAAGTGTCAAGGCGTTTAATCAACCTCCCTGTAATCCCGTTGATCAGAACACACATAAAGGAGGGATTCTCCTCATCATCATCAAGTCTGGCGCGGCCTGCGAGGTGGAGCCAGACTTGATGATGATGAGGAGGATCCCTCCTTTATGCGTGTTCTGATCGACGGGATTACAGGGAGGTTGATTAGACGCCTTGACACTTGTCATTTTATATTTTTGGAGCACTCATGTATATTCTTTTCTTTCCATTTTTGGAGTTACATGTATTTAATTAACCTGGTAACATGTTCACACTCTGCAGACTTACAATTAATTATATACTTGATGTATCTATCACAGTCTTCCGCTTGCTAATTTAACTGTCTCTGGAGTATGATATGCTGTTTTGGCTTAGTCTCAATCTTGTTTAATGTCATTCTACAGACAACATGCATTTATCATTATCTATGTCGCATAAGTGACGTTCTAGAACTCGGGAGTTGGGTTTCTACCCGACCCCCGATTTTTGGGATGTTACAACATGTCTCACACATGGTTGGTCTTTATGGGCTTTTTGCTACTTGGGTTTTTAGACACTGGCTCTCTTCGCTGCCTGTATGGGTCTAAGCATATGATTGCCTTCGTGGGCTTTTAGCCGTTGCCCGCATGGGCCAATGGTTTTTCACCATTGCCTGCATAATATTTGATGAATTGGTGACATAATAGGTCTTATGCATGGCTGGCCTTCATGGGCTTTTACCTGCTGGCTCTCATCACTTCCGTGAATGATAAATTGCCATCATTATAATATAAGACCTATATGTGGTTGGCCTTTATGGGCTTTTTAGCCATTGGTTCTCACCTCTACCGTGAATGATAAATCATCATCACTGATATATATAGGGCTTACGCATGGTTAGCTTTCATGGGCTTTTAGCCGTTGGCTCTCACCGCTGCTGTGAATGATAAATCAAAAGTCAGTAGTATAATTAAAGTGATGCATCAATTTGATCATCATATAAATTTGGTGATAACATTAATTCGGTGATAATCTTTGATCATATCAATTTGGAGATAATTGACAATAATATCAATTTGGTGATAAATTACAATAATATCAATTTGGCGATAATCGATGATAATATCAATTTGGCAATTTATAAAGTACCCAGTGACCATTATGTCGCTATCATAGATATTCTAATTATTTCCTTATCAATAATTGTTGATTGAGAAAGCTTTAGAAAACTTTGGAAGCAATGATATACTTTGTAAAGTACATGGTGACCGTTATGTCACTATCATAAATATTCCAATTGTCACCTTATCATCAATCATTGGCTCAGAAGCTTTACAAAACTATTCAAGCAATAATATACTTGCGAATCTGCTCTTTATTCAAGACAATATATGAAAAGTACATGGCTTCTACCCACTTTTCATGATAACTAACTCATAGCATTGTGAAATAACGGTGAAGACCGCTTGAGTTGAAGTAACAATATGCCAATATGCCTAGAGGAGGGTGAATAGGACTTTTTAAAAGTTTTATAGTATATTTAAAAATCCTGCTGCACTAATCCTATCAGATAGACTCTTATCAGGATTACTCAAATGTAACTCTACTGGCTTAGCCTAGTAGAGGGTCTAATCACAAACTATTCAAAAGATAGCAATATAGAACTTAATTCATGTTGGATATGACTGTGTATGTGTGTGAGGTGTGATCTCAAAAATTCAGATATTGAAATAATAAAGCAACTCGCTCAAATAAAGCAATTGCAAACACAATCATTTTTATAATGGTTCGACTACTTGTCTACTCCACTCTCGGCTGCCGCGCTCAACCCTTGAGTGTACCGGATTTCACTATGGAGGTTTCCCAGGGTTCACCTCAAACCTAAGTTTTTAAATCAGGCTCACCTTGAACCTTTACACGGAGGTTTCTACTCGGTTCACTTCTAACCCGTGAGTTTTATTGGTTCACTCCTAACCAGATGTTTATGCCCTCCATAGAGCAAGGGTCCACATAATGCACCCGAATGTTTATGCTCTTCACAGAGCAATGGTCCACACAATGCACCCGAATGTTTATGCTCTTCACAGAGCAATGGTCCACACAATGCACCCCATATGTACACTCCCACCGGAGGCCTCCTATGAGGACTTCAAAGGATGAGCAACACTCAAGATTGAATCCTAGAAAGGAATGATCACAAGTGTCCTATGGACTCTAAATACTTACAGATAAGTTGATGAGTCTCATTTAGCGCAATGATGAAGATCTCATCCTTGTTGTTGAAGAGTCTTCGGTTCCCTTGATCAGCAACACAAAAGATGTACCAGTACTTGGCTTCGAGTTGGGTCAAGGTTATGATGGAAATCCACTCTCTTAGAATTTTTCTATAAGGAAGATAGAGTGATTCCCATCATCTATTCATTCAAGGCATCCTAGCTTAATGATATGCTATTAAGATAGTTACTAGAGGATCCTTGAATGCGGAAGTTCATTTTCCAATCCACTCTATTGAATGTCAATGAATGAGAGTGGATTGGAAGATGAACTCCCGTGAGAGAAAGGGCTTTGGGTATATGATCTAAAGGTAAAACACACAAAAGCACTCTCTTCTTTCTCTACCAGCAATATGGACAAGTCTCTTTTTATATAGGCAAAATGTTCCAACGGATATTAAATGGTCATATTTATGACAGAGTTCGATATCATTGAGTAGAGTTAATATCATCAAGCGTATACTCTTGATGGGATCGACTGTCCGCTCAATAACACAAACTCAAATGTTATACGCTTTTGAAACTCTTTGTCAGTTGGTTGATGGGATCGATACTGGTGTCGATGTCATTGGATTTTGAACTCCGATTCCATCGATACTGGGATCGATCTATCGACATTTAAAGAATGAGAGAGACTAGCCTTGAAATATTTTAGGTTTTTGGGATATGATCAGGGAACAACCGATGTCATCAGAATTTTCATATCAATGATATCGGAGACTGTATCGATGGGATCGATAAATCGTATAGATTTACCTATAAGCTCGCTGGATAGTTTGTGTCTAGTCTCGATCCAATCGACTTGACCTCGATAACATTGACATAAGAATATCGATTTCCTTGAGTGGCCCCTGATCAATGTTAAAAAACTACTTAAAATATTCGTTGGAAGAAATGCGCGCCCACTATCCATATGATCGATGGCCTTCCGATATGATCGAGATTTGAATTCAGATTGAATCGGGAAAGACATCGATATATCGAAGAACATGTGATTTTCTTAAAAAAATAGGGGCGCCGAAAATCTGCCTGTCGATATTATCGAGCCACTTCCAATGGGCTCGATTTTTGAATATCGATGATATCGATGGGTGTATCGATATATAGATAAATCCGTCCAGATGAGTATGTGATTGCTGGACACTTTTAGTCCTCTTATCGATAGTATCGATCAAATGTCGAGGACATCGATAGCACAGGTTGATCATATCGAAATGTCTATCGATAGAATCGACAGGGCAAACAAACTTAGAGATTTTTCTGATGTTTGAAAAAGTTCACTTACCCAAAAACCCTCATATGTTCTAACTTATTTTTAAGGGTTTTAATCACCTGGTGTTTTAGGACATGGGATGTGAGGCTATAATTTACCTGTGGTGAGATTCCACACATCCGGTTGAGGCAGGCATTTGAATTGTTCTTCCTGTGAAGCTTTGTAGACTGTCTGACTCAATACACACAGTAATTGAAAAACCAGGGCACTAGCAAGTGCACTTTCAATCTCCCCCTTTGTCAATTACACGATAAAAATATCAAAACACCCTAGGATAATATCTAGAAAGACACATCCTAAATTTTGTGTACATGCTTTTAAATAATTTTACAAATTCTAATACAGCCATGCACCCAACCAGTATTTACTTCCCCTTACTGTAGAACTCTCCCTTTCTTGGTGCAGCTGCTCCCCCTTACACCTGCAACATAAGCACAAATATCCAATTTTCCACACGGGGTGTTTTAACTTTTCTCTCCCTTTTCATCGGTCATTAACAAAGATAAAACAGTAGATATTGACTGAAGTTAAAGAAGCATATGGGAGAACCACAGATATAGATGTACAGAGATGAGATCATTTTAAACCATACATCATCTTCAGAAGATATGAATGCATATTAAACAAATCAGATAAGATAATCATGAAAATCACATGCATTCCATATTAAATACTCCATTTAACCAGGGGAATGAGAGGTAGTAAAAATGAGAGTTAGATTCAGCCATATGTAGCAAAATATCCAAGAAGAACTGCCCCTTAGTTTGGCAATTGAGCAGCATTCATCCAAAACCATATATCCCCAAAAAAACATACTGCCCCAGATAGCAGTAAGCTATCAATCATCAAACATAAGTACCAGGCCCATGTAAGGGCACCCAAAAGTATCCATCATTAGCCCAACTATGGGCATAGACAACCAAAAAAATTGCACGTTTAGAAAGCTGTTATACACACCAATGATAGCGTAGAACATCCAAAAAAGATACTGATGTTCAAACGCGAGATATGAGTAGGGTGTGTATGATAACATGCATGAACTAGCCTCACAGAGTAGAATGAGATAGCATCGTGTCATCCCGTCGGCACGTCATCAGATCCACCAATTGTTGAACCGTGCTCTACACTCCTTGAACCATCCTTTCTAAGACTGTAAGCCTTTATTGAACTAAGTGGATGTCCTTCTGAATCGTCCCAACTCTGTCCAACTTGAACCTTTTGCCATACCCGGCTGTTGACGTGGACAGAGCTGGATCGGGTCCATGAGGTGTATCTTCAACCATTGCAGTCCCTTCCATGGGGCATTACCTTCTCCTTTAACTTCTTTTGCCTAAATTTCTTCCTCGGGGTTCTCCTTGTACTCATGAAACTCCAAATCCATTTTCCAGATATTTCTTTTATTAAAAATTTGGAGCGGGAATACCGGATCAGTAGTTGATGGGAACCCGATTCTTATGCATATCATGTTGATAATCTAGGGGTACGGCAGATGAAGGTCCCTGGATGTGTGGATGGCATTTACCAACTGAGAAACAAGCAGAGTCGGAAGGCAGATCTTTGACCCTCTAGCAAGTGAGTATACGATCATGGTCATAAGGCTGGTGAGATCAGACTGGTTGGTACTTCTAGGATAGACGTTAGTAGTAAAGATAACATGCAGAATCTGAAATCTGGGATCCATATACCTGAATTTTAACGCATATCCTTTATGCCAGGGGATGTCCCTACCATTGCAGAGGTACTGAGTGACCCTAGATCGAATGTCCATGTTTTCAAGATCCATCTATGGGATTCCTTCCGGGACCATGTTAAGTCCAATAGTATTAGCCATTATAGCCGGCATGATCAACACGTCATCACCATCCAAAGATACCATGAATGAAGGAGGGTCAACCACAGGGGAATGACATGCAGCAAGGAAGTTGCGTGTCCTCTCAAGTTGGCATGGCCCACCAAAGTCCAGAACGGGCAGCCAATCTATTACGGCAAACAGGGGTTCCAGGTTGTATGGTTTAAGACACTCCCTATCTACCTTTCTCTCTTGGATAAGCTTCTTGCCCATATATTTTGGTGGATGTGAAGCTGTTCCAATTAGAGAGGTGCTGGCGGTGACATCTATGCCTCAAGTTGGGACCCACGCTGTCTTGTGCTTTGCCAAGTGGGGGTCCCACATTCTGGGACAATTGTGCTTCTTCATGAAGCAACCACTTTTTGTCAGGTAGTTCTTGAAGATTCCCTCGGACCGGATGCTACTCCTTTGTCTTTTCCCATGTGGACCAATAAACTTTTGAAGGATTTGGGAAAAATGACAAAACACTTGACAAACTGAAAATACCCAGAAAGAAATGGACCCTTGACGTTTTAGAAGAATATTACCCGATTTGTGGAGAATTTGAGTAGTCTGATGTGGCTCCTAGTAATTTGGCCAAGAGGATCGAGCAGAGAAGACGACCGAAACCCCCCCCCCCCCCCCCCCCCAAAAAAAAACCCTCTTTTTCACTCCGCTAACTTTTATCAGGCACCATCTGTCGATTTTATTGATCATTATTTCGATGATATTGATAAGTTGCCGATTGATGCAATCGAGACAGTCACTAATGTCATCCACGATCACTTGACTATTCATATTCTTCAAGGCCATCGATCATATCGATCCATAATCGATTAATCGAGAATGACATATTGATTCTAAGCTTTACTCATTCATTCTCAGGCTGATAGCCAACAAGGACGGAATTAGCCCTAGTAATTCAGACCCCACATGATCAGTCCTATTTCATCATTTTTCTTGAAGATTCATGCTCTCTATACTTTAATTTGATCATTGTGTAGCTAGATTCCTTCTTTTGTTGGTTTTTTTCAAGAGTTTCTTCTCATATTGCTGATCTAGAGAAAACCCATCCTTCCATTTGTGCATTTCTCTTGCTCTTTGTATATCTTTTTGAATATGGATGCTAGAGGAAAGAAGAAAACATCCCGTGGTCCATCTTCATCTAGATCTACACTGATAAAAAACGGCACCTTCGGTCACCCGAAGATGATTCTCAAGATGTACGAGATTTACGTGTCTGTAAAATTATCATTGAGCATACCACTGATCTCAATTACATTGCTCCATATGGTATTGTCCCTTTCCTTGAATCTGTTGGCTGGACTAACATTTTACTTTGGGATGGGACTGCATACTAGTCCATTGCCCAATCAATGGTAGCATGCATCTCAGAATTTTCCCTTAATAATTTAACTTTTTCAATTGATACTAGAGAAGGAAAATTTGAAGTAGACCGTTATTTGATATCAGGTATTATGGATATACCTGTTAATGATGAAGGTATACCGATTCATACTCTATACGACAAACCATCTGAATTGAAAAAATGTATGTTAACAAGAGATTTATGCAAAATTAATGCACAATGGACACACAAAGGGAAGCGCTCCTTCAAAGTATTTGTTACCTAAATATAGAGGGTTACATCATTTCTTCATTTTCAATGTGTATCCTCGGTCCGGTAATAAAATTGAGTTGACTTCTTTCATTATTCGTGTGTTGCATTCTATTACTTCTGGTACCGTGGTCTGTCTTCCTTCTTTGATTTGTTATTTCATTATACAGTTTTATCTCCATCCGGGTCATAGTGATATTCTGTTTGGTTATCTTATGACTGTTTTAGCCACTCACATGCTTTTGATAAACCTATTAATGAGACACCAATTCATCATCTTATTTTCAACAATTCCAATCTTAATAAGATGAAGTTGGATTTGCTTCCTGGCCAAGTTGATGAAGGTGGTGTTGGTGGTGACGGTGGTGAAGCCGGAAATGAAGGGGAAGCTGGCGATCTTCCTCAACAGGATGTTAATATGGATGAGATATTTGATGAGATAGAATCTGATTCGCCAAACGATCCAGATTACGATCCATCTGGTTATGATGCATGCCTTCGTGAATTGGAGGAGAAGGTTGATAACATAAGTATAGCCCATGATTTGCAATTTAAGTACATGCGAAAATATCTTCGTCGCATCAATAGAGGCTTACACTAGATTGATCCGACTATCCCTGCTCCTTCCTTTGGATCTGATTAGGCGAATTATCTTCTGGATAGTATAGCATTATATTTTATATTGTATTGTCTTTTGGATATTGTATTATGGATTGATAATGACTTGATGTTTCTGGTTTATATTTTAAAATATGTTATGTCCTTTCATATTTTTTTCTCATTATCTTCTTATTATTACTCTCTATGTTATTATTCTCTTTCCTATTGTGACTTTCCCTTGTCATTTTATGACAAAAAGGGGGAGTAGTAAGGTAAAAGGGGGTAGTATGGAAAGGGAGAGTAATTTGTGGATTGATTGACTGAGAAGGATATGTGGATTGAGAATATTGAGTTTTGATGTCTTCATGTTGTTTACATGTTGATCTGAGCAGTACTCGTATTACTCAGGGGGAGTAGAGTAATTTGTGATTTTATGGCTCATGATTCCTTATTATCTTTTATGCTATGTGTTTTGTCACAAATTTGACAAAGGGAGAGATTGTAAGTGCAATGATTTCATATCCCTTTGGTTGTCAAATTTTATGATGCCAAAACCTATATCTATGTCTTGTATATCTTGTGTTTCATGTTTGAGACTATTCATTGCTTCAAGTCATTGTATTTCAAGATAAGAACTTAAATGAAGAAAGTTTCAAGTCATGGATGAAGAATTCAAGATTAGAAGTCTTCAAGTATGCATGTTTAAGGTACAATCAAGTTCAAGTACAGCAGAAGACTTTGTCAAGTCAAGATCAAGCTCAAGAAGGCCTACAACAAGATTCGTAAATTCTCAAGCGTCTCTTAAGGGTCATCTGGGTATACAGACTATCAATGTCCATCTCACTTTTAAGGTTTATTTGACATTAGATTGACCTTAGGATGGGCTTTACTGTAGGTCATTCTAGATACATAATTCATATATTTTAATATGCTTGTTCGGGTTGTTCTAAGACCAGTTCTAGGGATTTCAAGACCAGTCCTAGCTCTGCTACGGCCAGTCTTAAGTTTTTCAGAACCAGTCCTAGGTTGTTAAAGATTTTTGAATCTTTCTGGTTGTCTTACGACCAGTCCTGGACATCCTACGACCAGTCTTGTAAGTTGTACGACTCGTCCTTCGACCAGTCTTAGCCCTACGACTTAAACTCCAGCAACTAAATTGGGGGTCCTACGACCGGTCGTAGGTGACCCACGACCCAGGACCGGTCGTGGAACAACAAATCCTTATCCCGCGAAAATCTTTAAAAATCTTTGAAGCTACGACCAGTCCTAGGATCCTAAGACCAGTCGTAGATGAAATTTTTCATGCTATAAATTGAACACGAACTTCAGAGTTTTAGCAATTCAATTCAACTCTATTGAAGCATTCTTTAGGCTATACTCTGAGATAATTTTTTGTTTGTTTTAAGCTACTTTGTGCTTATTTAATATTCCTTTTGCTAGCTTGTTTTTTCTTTGATTTTGATCTACATTCCAATCTCATTAGAAAAGGAGAATTTCTGATATTCCTTCTTCTTGGATTCAAAATCAAATAGAACTAGCCCTTTTGATTTAAAATCAATTAGACTTAGAACCAATCTTAAAGTGAGTATTGGACTTTGAACGTTGAATCAAACTTCTACTCCGATTGGTTCTACCGGGCTACTTAAAAAGGAGATTCAGGTATTTTACATTTGTGTAATTTACTTTCTTTGGTTTTGTTTGAGATTTGCCAGAAAAATCTCATTGTATTGGTTATCTGAGGAGAGCCAGAAAACTCAGATTGTGAGGATTTTTGGATTGTGTAAGCCCGAGATCAAAGACACAATTATGAAGGTTTTAGGTGAACCTGTGAAACCTATTTTGATAGTGCATGCTAATATCCCCTGTGTGAGGATATTAGGAGTGGAGTAGCATTCTGTGTCATTGTTGGAT
This sequence comes from Magnolia kwangsiensis, assembly GCA_037074715.1. NCBI lineage: Eukaryota > Viridiplantae > Streptophyta > Magnoliopsida > Magnoliales > Magnoliaceae > Magnolia > Magnolia kwangsiensis. The sequence continues at coordinate 82,771,177 of CM073578.1, forward strand.
AACAGTTGGTGTACACACAGGCGAACCACTATATATCGTTGTTTTGTGGATGTGCTTTATTCTTTCATTCCTTTATTCATTCAGTTTTGTTGATTGTATTCGTGGATGAATGTTGTAATCTTTTTATTCCAAGAAAGTGTGGGGAATGTTGTAATAACTTAGGATTTATTTCTGTAAGTTATTTTGATTTCCTTATTTTTTATTCCTCATTGATTTGCGATACAAAGGACGTTCTAGAAATAAGGTTGTCCTACCTTAAACCTTTGGTTTTTGGTGTAAGGTTGTCCTTAGAACTGGTATAGTATCATTCTCTTTAGTCTAGGCTATTGAGATTACTTTAAATTCAGCATTGTGCTTTATTTCTTTTATCATTATGTTGTTATTAGTTTTATTTGGCATTGCCCTATTCACCCTCCCCCCCCCCCCCCCCCCCCCCCCCCCTCTAAGGTATATAGCTAGGCCCTTTCAATTTCAAACACATCTTCAGTTGTTCTTTTTCTTTAAGGAGTTATCTGCACGATGCCCCAGGGTCTTCCATTGGTCGATGAACTTTTCTATTGGTTCACAGTGACTTTATAATTGAACCTACCATGAAGTGATCATGGTATTTTTGTACACAATTTTCTTTCAGGGACTTTTTCTCCAAGACCCCACATGGAATTAACAATGTCATTTAGTTTTGTAAAGAAATCCATGAATGATTCGTTTTCTTCCATATGGATTTCTTCAAACCTTGTACTAAGGATTTGAATCTTAGACTTTTTGACAATGTTAGCTCCTATGTATGTCATTTAGAAAATATCCAAAACTTATTTTATTGTATCACAAGAGATGATTCTTTTAAATTCATCTAGTAATAGAGAACAAGTAATAACATTAAGTGCATTTGCATTAGCACTACTTTCACTTTTCTAACCTGTTGCCCAAAGAGTATAAGATACTTCTTCTATGTACTTGGTTCCATTTTTAGCTACTACTTCCAACATTGGAGGGACCCATTGGGTCATGGTAGCTTGCCACTGTTGAGGGCCAAATATTGCATATTATCCCCCATTTATATCTTGGTTTTATGAATATGATAATGCTTAATGTTCTATTTTACTCATGTTTTTTTTGCAAGGTGAATTTAAGAGCTTAGATTAAAAAGAATGCTAAAAGCATGGATTTAGTGCTAAAGAATTACTAAGGCATAAAATGGATCTTTGGAGACCAAGATTTAAGATTTCAAGACCCCAAGATCCAAGAAAACTAAGTGAAGAAGGAAGTTGGAAAAATAAACTGCAGAAATTTAATTCAATGTCTGCATAATCGACCACTATTCGATGACATCGAAGATATCTCTTGATGACATCGAATTTTTACATGAAAATTGAGTTAGTCACTGGACATATTGGGGGTATTTTTTGATTACTCAAAGCCTCACTCGATGACATCGAACACAACTCGATGGCATCGAATTTTCTGAAGAATTATGAAACAACTCACTAGACTGTTTTAGATGATTTTTTATTCCTTGAGGACCGGTTCAGTGACTCGAAAGGGATGCTCGATGACATCGAAGGACAGTTCGATGACATAGAGACTTACGTAGCATGAAAAGGGAACCAAGGCGGGACTTTCAAATTCAAAAAGGTTGTTTGATAACATCGAAGGTTGTTCGATGACATTGAAGGCATTACACAGAGTTATGCGGACTGCGTAAATTTGATTCGATTTTGTGATTTTGTGTTACTTTGCCTATAAATATGGATTTGCTAAGTCTTTTTGGGATATCGAGGGTTTGGAGGAGCAAAGGGGTGGAGCCACCTCCTAAGTGTTTGTTCTTCTCTTCTTCTTAGTTTTTAATGCTTTCTTCTAAGGTTTTAAATCCAATCATGACTATGGTTGGCTAAATCCCTTAACTAGGGCTAAGGGGTGAATCTTGTAACATGGTTGGGATGTTTTTCTAGTTTGGTTCTTGTTCTTGTTGAACCTCTTTGATTCTAATTTAATATTTAAGGAATACTTCTAGTTTTTAATATTTTGTTGTGACTTAAATTACAATAGATTTGCAATAGCTTTAACTATCTTCTTTCTCTGATTTGAGATTGTGAAGTTAGTAAATTCTGTAGTCCACCATTATCCCTAGGGCATCGTTGGGTGATGAAATCACTTCTAACCCTCACAGTTCTCCTATGTTTGGTTATGGGATCTGTCACGCCCCAAACTTAGAAACTAGGCTCACAAAATTCTCGATCACCGAATCCGGCGCCGACAGCCTCCGTAGAACCCCATTCTCGGCTCCTAGCTCCCATTCGCCAGGTTCCGATCCTGGGATGCTACGAGAAGGATTTTCAATGTCAGTTTGATTCGTAATAAGCATAACCAAAGGCATAACCCACAAACAACAACCAAGAACTCCATTACATTTCCACTATGATCAAAAACTTTAAAAGTACAATGAGCATAAAGGGAAATACAATGGTAAAGAACAAAAACTCCAAAATAATCTGCGACGTGCTCCTGCCTCAGCACTGCTGCGATCCAACGTCACCTGCACGCAACGGTCGTGCATAAGCTCACAGAAAGCTTAGAGGGTGGTGAAAGTGTGTGCGCAAGGTAGTAATATGAGCATGCAATGTCAGAGTAATGTGGAATATGCAGATGGATCTATAATATCATGAGCCGTACCAAGGCTTATGCGATGCAAGACATGAATGGTATCGGCCATCCCAAGGCCATGCGATGTGCAATACAACTCAAGCATACAGATCCTCATCTATGTCCACACATCAATACAGCTCAAAATATGGAATATCACCGGGGTTTAGTACACTCTAAATCAGATTGCCGCCACATCGCACTCAATAAGGTAAGTGGAAGAGACCACACTATCCGTCTGCCAATATCGGGCGCGACTCATCGATAGCGGACTCATTCCACGAGCTAGTCAAACTCAGCCTAGCATTGCCCCCTACTCTTGGGCGGGTAAGGCCGCACCCCCTTCCAACCGACCACGACACAGTGGAGAGCACAGTCAACTGGTAATCGGCATTCAGCGCTCATCTACCCACTCGGTCTAGACTTTGGAGAAACCTCTTGGTACCATAAGGGTTTAGGGACTTTCACCCAGGGATATCTATAGTACCCCATGTAGAACAAGATTTTCGGTATCTAATCCTGCCAACCACGATACATCTGTGGAAGTTACGACCCTGATGTCGCTAGGGCGTACAATATCCATGTCATACAAATGCGATATGCATGATTCACGCTATCCAGTCATGCATCAAATCCTGCGCATATCGTGCACTCATGTAGGGCAACACTGCCTAACTGGGAGCCCATAAACAACCTGCCCGAAGGCAAATGCTATGATCAGACAATTCTCACGTCAAGCATACATATGATGCGTATGAGCATGAGTCATGAACTGTACTAAACATGTTATAATAAAATGAACTATCTTACAATGCAGATGGACCTGGACAGCCTATACACAATAAGTACGGCCCAGTAATGGGCCCTAAGTAGAGTCGTAATGTGGACATCCAACCAGCATTACACTCACAATGTGGACGTCAAACCAACATTGCTCCCAAGGTACGATCGTCACAAACATCGTTACATAAACCGTATTGGGCTCACACATTGCAATGGACTTTAGGTGCATCCCATTGGGCCTTAAATACATCAAATGAGCTCTATTATATGGGCCTTTTATTCATCAATGGGTCACATCAATGGACCACACCAATGGGTCTTAAGTGCATTGCCATGGGTCAAAACCCGTGGGCCTTGGATTGCATCAATTGGGCCTAGCCTCATAAGTCTAATATGTAACAAATTTGCCACACCAATTGGGCCCCCACATGTACATCAAATGGGCCTCAACCCATAGGCCTTTATGAGTCAAATGGCCTAAATCCCTAGGCCTTAAACAAATAAAATGGGCCTAACTCATGAGTCTCAAAAAAATCCAATGGGCCTAATCCCATGGACCCTTTTTATAATCAAATGGGTTTAGTCCCATGGGACTTACAATATATCAAATGGGTCCACTTCCATGGGCTTTAAGAATACAACAAATGGGTCCAATTTTACGGGCCTTGAAGTACATCAAATGGGCCTAGTCCCATGGACTTGTAACACATCAAATGGGCCTAAGCTCTTAGGCCTCAAATGAATCCAATGGGCTTAGCCCATAAGCATTTCATAAACCAAATGAGCCTAGCCCATAGGCCTTTTGAATTTCAAATGGGCCTAGCCCACAGGCCTGTTACAAGTCAAATGGACCTAACCCATACATAAGTGGCCCACCCAATCATCCACTCATGCTTTAAATGATCTCACCAAGCGGATGGACGGTCTGGATGCATTACACGCATCATGGTGGGTCCCCACTGTCTAGTGGACAGTGCGGATATAACACATACATCACACAGGGCCCCACCGTCCGCTGGACGGTGGAGGCTACACAAACATCAGGTGGGTGCCACCGTAGTGGGTGCCACCGTCCGCTGGACGGTGGACTTGACACATACATCAATGTGGGTCCCATGTGGGGCCCACCCCGTAATGTTTATTTGGCATCCAACCCATTGATAAGGTCACTCAGGCCTGGTTGAAGGGAAAACATAAATTTTAACTTGATTCAACACGTCTGTGGGCCCCAGAAAGATTTCAATGGTAGATGCTTAATCTCACTGTTTTATGTGATGTGGGCCACCTGAGTTTTGGATCGACCTGAAATTTGGAGGGGGCCCACCTGAGGATGGGACCCGCCTCATGAACGGATCGGACGAAAAATAAGCATTACGGTGGGGCCCATGGCTGGAGCCGTGGGTCCCATGCTGGACGCCCGCCCACCCTTCACGGCTGCACGCAGCAGCGTGCAGCACTGCAGCGTCAGGAGGCAGAGGGCATGCCCCTTCAAAAAAAAATGGGAAAACGTGTTTTTCAATGGTTTTTCGCACGTGGGGCCCACCAAAATGAAATCTGCTCCGGCCATTGCGTTCAGTGGCCCGCTACAGTCGAAATGAGTCCAAAGTTTGAATTTTTTTGAGCTTAGGAAGTGAAATAAAATAAGAAAATAGTATTTAAATGGTGAGGACGCAGTATTTGGCGCTATGGCCCACCAGGTGATTGGATCAGCTCCAAATCTTGGCCCAACGCATGAAATTTGGGGGAGAATGGAATGGACGGCGTGGATTGATTACATACATCCCAGTGGGTCCTCAGCAAGTGGACCACCAAAAAGCCCCTTTCCTTTTTTCTTCTTTCTCATGAAACGTCCAACGTCCCTGACGCTGGACGGTTTTGTTCTTTCTTTTGTTTTTTTTTTTTTGATAGTGGTGGGCCATGATGAAGTGGGCCACCACTGATGGGTGACATGGGCACATCGTCTAAGGTGGGCCCCACTTGAATAAAGATTTAATTAAAATAAAAATCTCAAGGTGGGATCCATTCAAGTGGGCCACACAATCCTATTGCATAAAGATAAAATAAAATAAAATAAAATAAATAAAAGAGAGAGAGACATGGAGAGTGGGACACGCCTTGTGATGGAGGGCTCCGCCACTATGAGCCCTCCCTTGAATGAAATCATACAATAAACGGATCCCTTTGAACATGGGATCATCAAAAATGCAAATCAACGGTGGAGATCCATTCCCCACTGATATGGACGGTCTAGATGACCTTTCTAAATGAAATAAACATCATGATGGGGTCCATGGAGAATGGCTCCATCATGGAATGATCATGATGATCCAAGTGGTCCATCGGCCACATAATAGGGTCCCAAGTGAGATCCACACCATTGATAGGTGGGCCTCACTTGGTCCACCATAAAAATAAGAAAAACTACCCTATAGAGGCACCCACCGTCCGATCTTCTTGCTCCTAGGGGTTCCTTGGCACCTTGGCTTCAACTTTAATGGATGTGATGAAGAATGGAGGGTTGAGATGAGAGATGATGGGGTAGGAAGGTGGGCCACTTGGAGCTTAGGAGTTCTTGCAAAATTCCATACGTGGGATCTCTTTGGCCTTGGAATTTTGAAATGAGAAAGAGAGAAAGAGAGAGAGACTTGTAAAGGGAGAGAGAGAGAGTGATGGATGGATGTGGTGAGTGATGGTTGTGTAAGAAAAGCTTAACTTTTGAGGCTTTTGTGTAAGAGAGGTATGGGAGGTGTAAGAAAAGATTGACTTTTGCGGCTTTTTGTGTAAGAGAGGTATGGTTTTGGGAGACTTTTGTGGTTCCTTGGGAAAAGGGGTGAAAGTGATGTGTACTTGACATGTACTTGACATGTGATGGATTTATGGGTGATTGATTGATGGGATTGATGTGATTGATGTGACACATCGTAGAGATTCCCTTAGTTTTCGCAACGCGTGACGTTTTCTCGCACTGAACGTTGGCCCACAACTCTTGACCAGGGTATCGCCTCGGCGCGCGAGTCGCGGCATCGAAACCGCAACGACGGCGCAGTCGCTATGGTATTGGTCTCAGGTTGAGTCAACTCGGGTTGTGGGTATATGAATCAGGATCGCACGTCGATATCGGTTAAGGGTCGAAGGTTGCCAGAATTCGACCGGTAAGACTGCGGAAGTCTACGGAAAGGTACGGACCAAGATACGGGTCTTACAGGATCGGTATATCCTATTATTTTTCATAGTCTCTTGGGCATGGTTCCATCACCTCCAATCCTCACAACTTTCATCCATCAAGAATTACATCAATGGAAGTTCAGATATGAGTTTATTATATATCTCCTAATTGGATAGGATGGGACTTTATTCCCAATTGAGTTCCTTGAATCAAATAAGGAAATATCCAAATAGCTGTAAGAAGATCCCTAGAAACCCTCGTTCCCACCTTTGAATTCTTAAGTTTTTAATTTCATACTTCACCATTACTTCCTTATATTCCAGATTTAGGTTTAGATATTCTTCTAGTTCTAATTCTAGTTACTTTTAGAATACACATGAGATTAGTCCCTGTGGATTCAACCTCATTATTATAGAGATTATTATTACATTGCGAGCCTACACTTAGGCTTGTGAACAAGTTTTTGTAAGTGTTATGGTTTCTAGCTCTTATGATTGTTAAATTTTGTAGTGCTAAAACATCTTGGAATCTATCTCATGTAGCGCATCAATATATTTAAAACAGTGCAAGGTCCTTACTTCAAGATCTTCAAATGCAAGATTTCTTGTTCATGTTCAAGTACAACATCAAGTGTGAATTCAACCTTTGAAACTTCAAAAGTTCAAGTTTTTCAAGGCTTCATACTAGTTAAGAAAAAGTTTCTATACTTTGATCCTCAAGCTCGAGCTTCAATATGTTACAAATTCAACCTTCAGAAGTCTCGAGTTCAAGCTTCTATGAATGACAAGATCTTAAGCATCGTGAACTTCAAAGAACATCTATCAACCGAAGGAAAAGAAGTTTCAATGTTCATATATTATGTATAAGGTATGAATGACCCTAGATTGACCATAGGGTAGGTCATTTTGTATACATAATTTAAATTGGATCACTTTATAAGTGCATAGACTATTTCTCGTCTAGTCTTGAACTTTGTTCGACTAGTTCTAACACTGGCTCGACCAGTCCAACAATTCCTCCACCAGTCCTAAAGTTGTTACTGATTTTTAGGAATTTTTGTTAAAGCCTTAACCAGTCCTGGATACTGCTAGACCGGTCATGTGAATAGTGCTCGACCTGTGCTCGACCAGTCCTGCAACCTTGACTCAAATTCCAGTAACTAAAAATGGTTCCACACGACCAGTTATGGACAGGACTCGACCAGTCGTGGAGGCCACTCAATCGGTTGAGTAGAGCTTACGACCAGTCGTGTAATGGCTTTATCCCATCACACTCAAAATTTAAAAAATCTATTTGTCCTACGACCAGTCATGCAAACCTCAGGACTAGTCGAAAATGTGATTTCTACAACTATAAATAGAGCACAAATTTTAGAGTTTTATATTCAATTCAAGCTAAATCATTATGCCACTCTGAAAGATAAGTTAGTGATATTCTTAAGCTATTTAGTGCTCATTATATATTCTCTTTAATTAGCTTTCTTTATATTTAATTTTATATTCTGCATTCTAATTATATTTAAAAGAGGGATTGAAGTATTTCGATTTCTTGGAATCAAAATCAAATCAAGTTAGCACAAGGTGCTTTAAATCTAAAATCTATCAAGTCCTTAGAACTATTTCATAAGCGAGTGTGGACATTGAACTTCTACTCCGATTTGGTTCATTTGGGCTGCATCTAAAGGAGAATATCCAGATATTTTACATTATTGTAAATTTCTATCTTTTAGTTTCATTGAGATTGTGCTAGAAAAATTTCTCTGTTTTGGTTTGTGTGAGGTAATTTAGAAAACTCAGAGTGTGGAGTTTTTGAATTGTGTAAGCCCACTTGAAAAACACAATTGCGAGGGTTTTAGGTGAACCTTGAAAAATTGATTTTCATAGTGAACACTAATATCCACTGTGTGAGGATATTAGGAGTTGAGTAGTGTGGCTATTTTTCTAAACAGTTGGTGTACACACAAGCGATCCACTATAATTTCTGGTCTTGTGGATTGATTGTTCATTTCCTTTTATCGGTGTTTGTAATTTTCATTTTTGCATTTGTGGAGAATGTTGTAATAGCTTATATTTCTTTCCTTACTATTTATTTCTTTATTCCTTTGTATCAGTTTGAGTTTTTGATACACAGACCTTTCTAGGAATCAGGTTGTCCTACCATAAACCTTTGGTTTTTGGTGTAAGGTTGTCCTTACAACAACATCTATATCAATCTCTCAATACTTGTTCATTTGTGGTTGTATTTAATTTCAGCATTCTAAGATTTTTTATTGCTATCAATATTTATATTTGTTTAAATTTCGCTATTAATTTTTAATTTGGCTTAGTCCTATTCACCCCCCCTACGACTTAATAGCTCTGCCTTTTCAAGTGGTATCATAGCCTAATAGCTCACTTTTAATTATTATTTTTGGATTTATTTCCTGAGCTAATCGATCTAAGCTATTTGAGATGTCAAAGTTTGATAACCTTTTAGTCATTAGGCCTTCACCATTTGATGGCTCCAATTATGCCTATTGGAAAGACAAAATGAGAATTTTCTTAAAATCCATGGATGAGAGCATGTGGCAAGCCACAATGACTGAATGGACCCCTCCTACCACTAAAGTAACTGGTATCGATGGATCCAAATCTACGAAAGTCACACCTTATTTATCTTGGACCACTCTTCAAAAAAATGAGAGTAGTGCCAATGCAAAAGCTTTAAATGTCATAACTTGTGCATTATCACTGGATGAATTCAAAAGAATTATATCCTATGATACTGTAAAGCAAGCTTGGGATATTTTAGAAATCACACACGAGAGATTAACAATTGTAAAAAAATCTAAAGTCCAAATCCTCACAACTAAATTTGAGGAAATACGTATGGAAGAAAATGAAGCCTTCATGGAATTCTATACAAGATTGAATGACATTATGAACTCTATGTGGGGTCTCCGTGATGAAATCCTAAAAAGTAAAGTCTGTGCAAAGAGACTACGCTCATTCCCTGAACGGTTCAATTCAAAGGTAACTGCAATCCAGGAACTTCATGATACAGATAATATGAGGGTAGAAGAATTAGTTAGTTCGTTACAAACCTATGAGTTAACTTTTAAAGCTCCTAAAGGTAAATCTATCGCCTTTAAATTTTTCGAATGAATTTCTTAAGAAAATAGTAATTCTGATTTAGAAAATTCTGAAGATGATATGACCCTTTTAGCTAGAAAGGTTTTTAAGATTTTCAAAAGTAAAAAGAGAGTTGATTTTCAAAAACCTAATGAAAAGAAAAGATCTAAAACTAAAACTTGAAAATCTTTAAAAGACAATCAATGTTACAACTGTCATGAATATGAGAATTTAGTGAACAAAGAAAGGTATGTTGGCTACCTGGGATGAATTTTCTGGCTCTGATGCTTTTTCTGAATCAGAAGATTCTGAAACTGAGTCGGGTAATGAAGTCAAAGCCCTTATGACTCTAGCCAAGTTCACTTTTTCACATCATGATGATTCAACTTATGTATAAAATCTAAATAGTGATCATGAAATTGAAGAAGATCTTCAAGATGCGTATAATGCCCTATACAAGGAAAGTTGTAAAATTGTTGTAAAACTAAAACTTCAAAAAGAAAAGTTTTTAAAACTTAAAGAAAATTGTGATTCTCTTATTTTAGAAAAATATCATATTTCAGACTGTTTTGAAAAAACCAAGTGCGACTTAGATTTCAAAACCTCCCAAGTTGAAAACTTAAAATCTAAAAACCAAAAACTAAAACTTGAAGTCTCTTCACTTTTGAGTTTAAAGGACACATAGAAGTATGCCCAAGGTGATCCTAAGTTAGAAAAACTATTATCCGAATCGAGAAAATGTGGCAACCGATCTAGATTGGGCTACGACAAAAGTATTCCTCCCAAACATAAGAATACTCCTCCTAAGTTTGTGAAAGGAGAGTCTTTAAACTGAAAAGGGAAAAGACTAAATCAAAATCATTCTAAAAATGCTAAAACTTTTCAAACCTTAAAACCTAAAAACAACCATATCAACTATAAAAATCAGAATCATAATCCTTTAGCTGAGAAAATTGTTGATTTACTTAAGGAGCTGTTAAAATCTAACTCAATAGGTCGATCTTATATCAATTACAAACATAAGAAGACCACCTATACTCCTAAACCTAATGAAATGGGTTCCTAAGGTTACTTGCTTGGTTACCCACACTGCTTTTAAAGCTTCAAGTCATTCAACGTGGTACCTAGACAGTGTTTTCTCCAAGCATATGACACACGACAAGGGTCTGTTCACTAATCTTAAAGACATGACTGATGGTTCAGTCACATTTGGTGACGGTAGCAACTACAAGATTGTTGGCTAAGGTACGGTTCAACTTTTTAACCTCCCTTTATTTGAGAATTTTTTATATATAGAAGGGTTAAAACACAACTTATTAAGCATTTCTCAAATATGTGATAGGAATCATATTGTAAAATTTACTAACCTAGGGTGTAAAATTTTAAATAAAAATGGTTCTATAATATTAACTGGTCGCAGAACTTCTGAAAACTACTGAATAGTAAGTGATTCTATCTCATCTAATCTATCGTGTTACATGGTCCATACTAATGAGACCGAGTTATGGCATAAACGCCTCGGACATGTACACTACCGCAACTTGTATAGATTAAGAAAAAGAGAATTACTAAGAGACTTACCCAAAATATGGAAAATAGATAAAATATGTGGGGAATGCCAGATTGGCAAAAAAACTAGGGGTTCTCACAAAAAAGTGGACTTCAATGCCACATCTAAACCACTCAATCTCCTCCATATGGATCTTATTGGACCAACTAGAATGGAGATTTGAGATAGAAAAAAGTATATTCTGGTAATTGTTGATGACTTTACCAGATATATTTGGGTAGTCTTCTTAAGAGACAAAGTAGAAACTCTCGATGAAGTAAAAAAGGGTACTTAGACACATCTAAACTGAAAAAGAGTCTCAAGTCTGTAAGATCCATAGCGATCATGGATCAAATTTTGAGAATAACAGTTTTGAGAAATTTTCTAGTGATCAGGGAATATCACATGAATTTTCTGTGCCCAAAACACCATAACAAAATGGTATTGTAGAAAGAAAAAATAAATTGCTTCAAGAAATGGCAACTGTAATGTTAAATATTATGGAGCTCCCCAAAAATCTATAGGCTGAAGCCGTAAATGCTACGTGTTATATAATTAACTGTGTGTTTATACTAGAAAATCAAATAGTAAAATGGCTTATGAAATGTGGTTTGATAAGAAGTCTACTTTCAAATACTTTCGAGTTTTTGGCAGCAAGTGCTACATTTTACGTGACCGAGAAAATCTTGGTAAGTTTGACACCAAAAGTAATGAGGGAATATTTTTAGGGTATGTCTAAATAGTCGAGCATATAGGGTTCTTAATAAAAGGACCGTTGTAATTCAAGAGTCTATTAATGTGGTTATTAACGATCACTTAAATACACCTGCCTCATATTTAGAAAATAATGAAGTACTTCTAACTGATAAACCAGTTTCTTCATCAAGTAAAAATAACTCTGAACTGAGGACAGATATAGGCCATCCAAGTAATCAAATTCTTGAAAACCCTCTCACTGGTTTGTGTACTCATAGACAACTAAAAGATATGTGTAATTACACATGTTTTACATCTCAGATAGAACCGGATAACATAAAAGAAGCTCTTACTGATGAAAACTGGATAGTTGCGATGCAAGAATAACTTAATCAATTTGTTAGAAATGATGTTTGGTATTTATTTCCTAGACCAAAAGATAAACATATTATCAAAATTAAGTGAATTTTTTAAAAAAAGTCTGATGAACTTGTTAATATAATTAGAAACAAGGCTAGACTGGTTGTACATGGGTACACTCAAATTGAAGGCATCGATTATGATGAAACCTTTGCCCCAGTAGCTTGTCTTGAATTAATCAGACTATTTATATCCATTGTATGCTTTAGAAAGTTCAAAATATACTAAATGGATGTAAAGAGTGCTTTCTTAAATGGCGATTTGGATGAAGAAATGTATGTTGAGGTTTTGAAGACATTAAGAATGCTGATGATTTCTATCACCTAAAAAAGCTCTCTATGGTTTGAAACAAGCTCCAAGGTACGGTATGAAAAGTTGACTAAGTTTTTGCTTAGTCATAATTTTCTAATGGGAAGTGTTGATAAGACTTTGTTTGTTAAGAAACATAACAATCACATTTTAACAATATAAATTTATGTTGATAGTATTATTTATGGATCTACCTATACTAACATGACTGTTGAGTTTGCAGATCTTATGAAATCTAAATTTGAAATGAGTATGGTTGGGGAATTGAATTATTTCCTAGGGTTGCAAGTGAAATAACAACTTGATGGTTTCTTTATTTCTCAAATAAAATATGCTTTCAACTTAGTTAAAAAGTTCAGATTTGAAAATGGGAAAATTTTTGATACTCCTATGAGTACTACTTTGAAACTCTCAGAGGACTTTAGAGATAAGAGTGTGGATCCTAAACTATATGGCGGTATGATTGGAAGTCTGCTTTATTTAACTGCAAGTAGACCTGATATTGCATTTAGCATAGGAATTTGAGCTAGATATCAATCTAACCCTAAAGAGTTACATTTAACTGCTGTTAAGCAGATTATTCGATATGTCACAAGCTCTGCAAATTTGGATCTTTGGTATCCATATGACACTAGTGTTCAATTAGCTGGTTACATTGATGCTGATTAGGCTGGTAATGTTGATGATAGGAAATCAACTAGTGGTGGTTACTTTTATGTAGGAAACTGTTTAATTTCTTTGTAAAGTAAGAAACAAAGTTCCATATCACTTTCAACTGCTGAAGCTGAATGCATTGTGGTAGGTACTGCATGTACTCAGCTTGTATGAATGAAAAGAATGTTAAATGATTACGGAATTGCACAAGACTCTATGGTTTTATATTGTGATAATTCTATTGTAATTAATATATCTAAAAATTCAATCCAACATTCTCAAACTAAGAACATTGACATTAAATATCACTACATTCATGAATTAGTGGAAGAAAAGACAAGTTCTTTGGAATACATACTAACCGAGACTTAACTTGCAGGCATATTCACAAAGTCTCTCGACAAAAGCAGATTTTCTAAATTGAAATTTGATCTTGGTATGTGCAATTTGAATTGATTATTCATGCATTTCTATATCATAATGTATATATATTTGTTAGTTTAAATGTTTAATTTTAAAATTTTATGAAAATTACACATTTTTTGTAATGCATGACCAGTCAAGTACATACTCGACTAGTTGTGGCACGATCGGTCGAGCATGTACTCGATCAATCATGTAGCACAAGTTTGTACTTTATTTGGGGGGAAATCCTTTTTTCTTCATTGTGAGTTTTTTCTCCAACGAGTCCTATGTCGACCAGTAGAACCCATCCCCTAGTTCTTTAAGTTTAGTATTTTATTTCCATTTTCCTTATAAATTCGAGTTCTTATCACTCCTTTTTCCATCATTGGTGTGATTTATTTCTTATTTCATTGAGGTTTTTGGAGTTTTATTCTCCAAAATTTGATCTTGAGAAAACACACTCTACTTCTTTTCCAACCCCTTGGTTCCATGATTTTCTAGTTACAAATGGAAGGCAGAGGTAAAAAGAAAATTTCTCATGGTGCTTCATCTTCTAGATCGACACCTATCACAGTGCGCCACCTTCGGTCACCCAAAGATGATCCCTCCTATGTGCGAGATATAAGGTTGCACAATGTTATAGTTGAACGACCTGTTCATGTTGAACATCTTGCTCTATTTTAAATCTTTCATCTTCTCTAATCTGTAGGATGGGATAACATTCTAAATTAGGGTGGGCTGGCATACCGGTCCATTGTGCAAGCTATGTATGCATGTATCTCGGATTTTTCTTATGAAAATCTTACATTTATTATTGCAAATAGAGAAGGTCCATTTGAAGTAGACTATCATTTGATCTCTGGTCTAATGAACATACCTGTCAATGATGAAGGTATTTCCATTAGCACTCAGTAGCTAAACCTTTAGAATTTGAAAAATGAATGCTTACTAGAGAATTGTGCAATATAGATGCATGATGGGGCACTAATGGAAATGTGCTTGCTTCAAAGTATTTGTTACCTAGATACAAAGTCCTTCACAGGATATTTATTTCTAATGTTTATCCTCATCTGGTAACAAAACCGAACTCACTACATTCATGGTTCGAATTCTTCATGCCATTGTTTCTAGAACCAATGTATGTTTTCTTTCTTTAATCTGTCATTGCATCATTCAATTTTATCTCCATCCTGGACACATTGATATCCCTTTCTCTTTTCTTATAACTGTGTCGGCCATCTATATGTTAGTGGTTATTCCTATTGGAGAGGGTCCCATTCAACACCTAATGTAACGACTTGAAAAATTCTGTACCAAGACCCGAGCACCACCTCGATCGAAAATCACTTAGAATTACTTCTCTTAGAAATTAACCATAAGTTAGCTAGTGCTACGTTAGACTGGATGTGAAATTAGTACTGTTTGCTTTAAATACATTTTGTAAGACTTAAAACTTGTGGAATCATTAACGCTATAATGCCTTGAAATCTAGGATCCAACTCTAAACCCAGTTGTTCTCAGAAATGTTTGGTAACTTTGTATTGGATCTAGACCGCATGTCGAAAGTCCGATATCTATAATCTCAGACCATTACGACCGCTTAGTTGGACTTGACCATCCTTTCAAAAATCAAACCCAACCGATGTCCTGACACCATTTTCTTACATCTTGAGTGAAGAGGGTGAGAAAATGGAGATTTTTAGAAAATTAATTATATTATTATGAAATCTGGCACGGTTCACTTGCGCATTATTTTTAAGTGTTCTGACCATTGGAATTATACCAAATTTCACCCTCGGATCAGGAAAGTTGGCCCTTACATGTACAAGTACTTGTGGCCTTGATCGAAGTTCTGTGACCGTTGAATTGAAACTGGTCCGCCACGGACGATCTAGAAATCTGATCGGACTGAAAACTTAACTTACTAAAGATCTGATGCTAGTGAGCTTAAGTCCGACCGCATTTGATAAGAGGACCTCTAGAAATGCTCCGTTGGATCAGAAAGATCCCGATTTGGTTATAACTTAAGTATACCTTGACTTAAGGTCCGTTTTCGTTATGTTTAGGCTTATAAAAAGGCCTTAAACCCTTAGCTTTCTAACCCATATGAATTTCCCAAACCCTAAAATTTTAAGAGAAAGAAAAGAGAGAGAAAGTGTGGGAGAATCAGGTGAAACTCCGTCGGATTCTTCCTAACCCATTTATACATTGCACCAGCATTTCTGAATCATTTTCCCAGTGAATCCGATTCCATTTTTGGGTAAGTCAAGATAACCCTAACCTGATTTAAGACCTAGAAGAGTTTAAGTGATATTATAGCTGACCTGTTTCTTATCATAGGTAGCGTATCCACCATTGACGAAGACACATCGTCTGAATCATCTTAAATACGTCTTTTCTGGTTTAAGGTGCGAACTATATACGCTTAGGTTATGGTTTTCAATACTTTCAATGTCAGATAATGACTTATTCATGTTGTGATTGCCATTACACATGCCAAATGTGCTACCTATTTTGCTTTCTGCATACGTATACTTTATATTGTAAATACCGTATTTCATGTATATGTTAGAATATACGTATGCGTATGAAATCTGTTGATTTTCTTGCCATGATAAATTGTCGTTATTATATGCTTGATATGAATGCGGTAACTCGTTGGTGAGAGGACTTGCCCTAATATGCGACGGTGTCGACATACGTGATGTATGTTGAATAGTGTAAGCTAAGTGTTTGTTTAAACGTCTAAATGAGATAGTAGTTAGTAGAATGTGCTTGCTAAGATGGTTGAGATATGGATTTCAACCATAATGTTTGTGTGTATGATTTCTTCCTTGAATCATGTAACTTAGGTTATCCATGCTAAATGAATGTATGATTTTCTCCATGGATTGTGTACTTAGTTAAATCATGTTAAATGTGTGTATGAATTCCTGCATGTATTGTTTACATTCAAGTATACTTCATGATTGTTCATATGGATGCAAGATATGAATCATATGCTAGTTATTAGATTTGTATGTGAATGGGGCTGTACTACAGTCCAGGCAATCAGAAATCGTTCTGTAAATAGTGGTTGAGGTTATTTTCGCCACACAGGATGAATTTAGTGAATCTAAGTCATGCTTGGGCAGTTCGGCAGTGGTCAGGCCACATGGAGTTCTTATGCATTCCATGTCGTTCAACTCAACGTACCCTTGGCCTAGTTGAGCTTATCAACTAACCTGATTGACCGATGCTTGTTCACCATGTTTGGTCGCCATTGTTTGAATCTAAGGCACTGAGCTTACCAGTGAAACTCCCGTTAACCATGGTACCGTGATCCCCTAAGACTCATGAGCCGGGCATGGTGGTATGGGACACCGTGGTCGAGCTGTCGGCCTACGTTGGGACCACAAACCTCCCCATAGTGACCGTGAGCACCCTGTGCTGAGCAGATTATGGTGGTATGAGACACTATATTCTTATTTTCAGCCTACACTGATTGGTGACGAGCCCTCTGTAGTGACCTTGAGTTTATCCTGACACTACATAGGGGCGACGAGTCATGTTGTAGTCTTATGGATATAAATAGGCCTGTATTAATAAAGTGATGGAGGAGTGGTGTAACGATTACGCGCAACAGCCCTGGTAGCCCTTGCAGTGACCTAGAACCATAACATCGTATGAGATATCCTAGGATTGACGACCCTAGAAAGGATCAATGTTGAGAAATGATATAGGGAAGGTGTCTTAGCTTCCCAATAATGTTGTATGAAAAGGACTAATAAGAACTTGGTAAGCATATTCATAATACCGCATTGCATGTGCTAACGGCGTTAGTGATAAAGCATTGAGGAAGTGAGTCATGCCGCGATCGTTAGATGATGTCGCAGAGGGGATTGTGGTGAGGCCATGCATCATTCTTCATGTTATCCTTACATTAACAAGAGATATAGGACTTGTTTGATTGTACTGCCTTATCATTACTGCTTGATTGGATTGATAACATGTTAACCTTTTCTATATAGTACCACAGAGTTGATCACTCACTCTCACGTTCTGGGATAGTGTTTAAACACCAACCAGACTCTGACTTAGCTGTATGAGATGGCGATGATTGCGAGGTGGAGCCAGACTTCGATGAGGATGAGGAGGCGTTCTCATATATGCAGTTCTCAGGCGGGTTCGTGTGAGCCTTGTCCTGAGCTGCGGGGATTATTTTTGGAATATGTATTGGATCATTTTGATTAGTTCATGCATGTATTTTGAGACATAGATGTATGTATATTGCCCTGGGTAGAGCACGCATCATTTGGGAATTTATTTTGAATTATATATGCAATTAAGTCTTCTGCTTACATTTCCTCAATATCCCTGAATTGTGTCCGCTAATCTGGCTTGATCTATTCCATGTTTTATGCATTCTTAAAATCAACATACAATTATCATCAAATATGTTGCATAAGTGATGTTTTGGAACTCGGGAGTTGAGATGTGCTCGACCCCTGATTTTCGGGATGTTACACCTAATCTTCAATAACTCCAATATAAATAAAATGAATCTGAGGTTGGCCACAGGCCAAGTCAATGTGGGTGTTGGAGGAGCTGTTGCAGTGAATGAAGAAGAAGGTGATTTACCTCTAGATGACATTAACATGGATGATATTTTTCATGAGATCGAATCCAACTCAGCAGATGATCCTGACTATCAACTATCTGACTTCGATGCGTGGTTGCGCTCACTTGAGGAGAAGGTAGAGTATATGAATGTGTCTCATGATTTGTAGTTCAAATATATGCGCAAATATCTTAGGCGCCTGAACAAGGGATTTCATAAACTTGATCCTACCATACCTGCTCCTTCTTGAGGATCTGATTAGTGTTTTCTCATATGGCCTGTAATAATTCCTATGATACTTATCTTTCTTCCGGTTTATGGGATTGAATTTGGTTGAACTTTGTTGATGTTGGTTGATTATGCTTCAACATTACTTCCTTATGAATTTAATATCTTGACTATCTTGATCCATTATTCCTCATTACTCATCTTATTCTTCCTTTGTTATCCATTTCCTGTTTCATGTATTGGTTTCTTCCTTTGTCATATCGTGACAAAATGGGGGAGAATTTTGTCGTGCTTGATATATGGTGTTTGTGATATATGGCATGTGGATTGTGGACATGTAAGCCTTCTTAGAGTAAGGGGGAGGAGTAAGTAAGGGGGAGTATTGTTGGAAGCATTGATGTGAATTAATTATTGCTTTGTTTTGACTTGTTTATAACTAGTGCATTATTCTTTAACCAAGTTGATTGGTTTATATTGATAACTGGTGCATGATTCTTTGTGCATATAATGCTTATATTATTATGAAGTGTGTTTTTGTCACAAATTTGATAAAGGGGGAGATTGTAGTTGCTATGGTTTCTAGCTCCTATGATTGTTAAATTTTATAATGCCAAAACATCTTGGAATCTATGTCTTGTGTAGCGCATCAATATATTCAAGACAGTGCAAGGTCTTTACTTCAAGATCTTCAAATGCAAGATTTCCTGTTCATGTTCAAGTATAACATCAAGTGTGAATTCAACCTTTCAAACTTCAAAAGTTCAAGTTTTTCAAGGCTTCGTACAAGTTAAAGAAAAAGTTTCTATAATTTGATCCTCAAGCTTAAGCTTCAATATGTCACAAATTCAAGCTTTAGAAGTCTCGAGTTCAAGCTTCTATGAATGACAAGATCTCAAGCGTCGTGAACTTTAAAGAACATCTATCAACCAAAGGAAAAGAAGTTTCAATGTTCATACACTATGTATAAGGTATGAATGACCCTAGATTGACCATAGGGTAGGTCATTTTGTATACATATTTTAAATTGGATCACTTTATAAGTGTATAGATAGTTTCTCGACTAGTCTTAGACTTTGTTTAACTAGTCCTAGAACTAGCTCAACCAGTCTAAGAATTCCTCGATCAGTCCTGAAGTTGTTACTGATTTTTAAGAATTTTTGTTAAAGCCTCGACCAGTCCTGGAGACTGCTAGACCGATTGTGTGAACAGTGCTCAACCTATGCTCGACTAGTCTTGGAGCCTCGACTCAAAGTCCAACAACTAAAAATGGTTCCACATAACCAGTCATGGAGAGGACTCGACCAGTCATGGAGGCCACTGGACCAGTTGAGCAGAGCCTACGACCAGTCCTGGAACGACTTTATCCTCTTATATTCAAAATTTCAAAAATTTGTTGGTCCTGCAACCAGTCGTACAGACCTCAGGACCAGTCGAGAGTGTGATTTTTGTAACTATAAATAGAGCACAAATTTCAGAGTTTTATATTCAATTCAAGCTAAATCATTACGCCACTCTTAAAGATAAGTTAGTAATATTCTTATGCTATTTAGTGCTCATTATATATTCTCTTTAATTAGCTTTCTTTGTATTTAATTTTGTACTCTGCATTCCAATTATATTTAAAAGAGGGATTAAAGTATTCCCATTTCTTGGAATCAAAATTAAATTAAGCTATCACAAGGTACTTTAAATATAAAATCTATTTAGACCTTAGAACCATTTCATAACTGAATGTGGACATTGAACTTTTACTCCGATTTGGTTCTTTCGAGTTGCATCTAAAGGAGAATATCCAGGTATTTTACATTATTGTAAGTTCCTATCTTTTGGTTTCAATGAGATTGTGCTAGAAAAATCTTTCTATTTTGGTTTGTTTGAGGTAATCTAGAAAACTCAGAGTGTGGGATTTTTGAATTGTGTAAGCCCACTTGAAAGACACAATTGTGAGGATTTTAGGTGAACCTTGAAAAACTAATTTTCATAGTGGATGCTAATATCCACTATGTGAGGATATTAGGAATGTAATTGTGTGGCTATTTTTCTAAATATTTGGTGTATACACAAGCGAACCACTATAATTTATGGTCTTGTGGATTAATTGTTTATTTCTTTTTGTGGATGTTTGTAATTTCCCTTTTTACATTCGTGGAGAATGTTGAAATTTCTTTTATGCAAGTGTGAAAATGTTATAATAGCTTGGATTTCTTTCCTTGCTATTTATTTCTTTATTCCTCCGTATCAGTTTGAGTTTTTGATACACAAACCTTTTTAGGAATCAGGTTGTCCTACCATAAACCTTTGGTTTTTAGTGTTAGGTTGTCCTTAGAATAACATTTGTATTAATCTCTCAATACTCGTACATTTGAGGTTGTATTTAATTTTAGCATCGTGAGATTGTTTATTGCTATTAGTATTTATATTTGTTTAAATTCTACTGTTAATTTTTAATTTAGCTTAGTCCTATTCACCCCCCCCCCCCCCCCTCTCTAGTACTTAAAGCTCGGCCTTTTCAGTTTTTGGTGCCGTTGCTAGGGATTAATGGTTACGTTTTTCTGAGATTAACTAGTTTTGAAATTAGTTTAAGATTAGGGTTTTTTCACTTTTTATTTCTAGGTTAGGATTTTTTCTGTTTTTAGAAACTAATTTACTTTCTACTTCTAGGATAGAAACTTTCCTATTTTATTTTTAGAATCTAAACTTTTTTATTTTTTAGAAACTTTCTTTTTCATTTTTAGAAACTAGTTAACTTTCCTATTCTTTTTAAGAAACTAATTTACTTTCCTTTTTCTTTTGCAAGATCCCAATATAAAAACTTCTAATTTGGTAACTTCTTTCTAAATTCTCTCTCTTTCTATTTCTAGATTTTTATTTCCCTCTTTCTTTTTAGGTTAGATTCTGAAATTGAGGGCTGAGAGTGTTTCATGCCCAAGTGGGTCCGTGACAGCACTCGATGTCTTTTGAGTGAAGGAGGATTGGTTGAAGGGTTATTTATCTATCATAGGATTAGACACCACTCGAGATCCACAGAGTTAACTGAAGTTATGACTGCCAATCAATCGGACAATCAACCTCTAAATCCACCTCAACCTAGGGTTGAGGAAGTCCAGGATGAGAATGAGGTGTATCAAGAACCACCGCCTCATACTTTACGAGATTATTTACAAGTGGTGAGGAGCACGCCCTCATGCATGGTTTTTCTAAAAAATATGGGACATATGGATATCAAACCAGGGGCAATCCAACTCCTTCCAAAGTTTCATGCACTTGAATATGAAAATTCATACTTACATTTGAAAGACTTTGATGAGATCCTAACAACTTTATACTTTCCTAACGTGTCTTAGGACACGTTTAGGCTTAAACTCTTTCCCTTCTCTTTGAAAGAGAAAGCTTTGACATGATTCCATTCACTACATCCACGATCTATTGGTAGATGAAATGATATGACAAGGGAGTTCATAAAGAAATTCTTCCCATATAAAAAACCAAACACCCTTAGAAAATCGATCATGAACTTCGCCCAAAATAAAGATGTAACATTCTTCCAATGCTGGGAGTGGTTCTAGGATCTCTTCAGTTCATGCTCACAACACGGTTTTAAAATGTGACGCATAACTACTTTTTGTTTACGATGGTGTAACACCCCATACTTTTTGAAAATTGGGTGTTACCATGAACATCTAGATTTGTTCGCACGTGTGTGGAGATGCATGTAACTCACCTTATGCATCACATCTAGTGGCCCACAATCTACTCATCTGACCGACTAGTACAATCTTCATCTCTATATTAGGTCACCTAGCCGCTGAGAGTGGTCCATTCACCTATAAATCGAGCTCTCCATTAGATTGATCCTTAAGATGGGCCATCATGTAATTACAGAACTTATTTCAGGATATTAATCTCTTTAAAAGTTAAAGACGGACCATACAAGTGCATTAAAGAATTGCTATGTAAATTGTAGATCGATCATAAAGTTTCATTGATCAATCTAACGACCAATTTTCCCTAATTGGCCATTTGATTGTAAAATCGACTATAAGGTTGCGTTTGGTATTGGATCAATGGCCACTCTAATATGATTCAATCCATTGACAACTCTACTCAACGACAAGTCACACAAGATAATAATAATAATGTTAATAAACAATAAATGAATATAATGTTTATGTATGCACATATAAAGGTAATATAATAATAATAATGTAAATTTTTCAGACAAATAGTCCTGATAGCCTATGGAGTGGGACCCGCAATGTGACTAAATATGTGTGCATACATAAGGGAAATAATAATGAAAATAATAACAAAGTAAAAGAAATAATGATAATAATAGATAGTTTATAACAGTCACAAGATCCACCACACAACAAGTCCACATAACTCTGTCAGGCCAGTCCACCATTAAATTTCATTATAGGCCACATACTAACAAATTTGACTAATGAGTTCAATCAGGTAGCTTTAGGAGACCTTAAGACCAATACGAATTTGAATTTGAAAGGTATTAGCCGTTAGTGCAAGGGCCACTCATAGTTTAAGTTGGAATTTAGTGGTGTGGCCACTTAGTGATCGACCACACTTCAAATCCCCTACCCTAACTAACACTACTAAATGAATGAACGGACTAGATTTGTTGAAATACCTATATGGGGACCACACCATGATTATAATACACATATATAGATGTTGTAACGCCCTGAAATTTGGGGGTCGAGCATAACTCAGCTCCCGAGTTCCAAAACATCACTTATACAACATATTTGATGAAGATTGTATGTTGTCTGTATTAATGCATAAAACATGAAATAGATTAAGCCAGATTAGTAGACATAATTTAGGGATATTGAGGAAATGCAAGCGGAAGACTTAAATACATATATGATTCAAAATAAATCCCCAAATGATGCGTACTCTGCCCAGGGAAATATATACATCTGTGTCTCAAAAATAATGTATCTACTGTGCAAAACTCATCAAGTACATATACCAAAAAAAAATCTCCACTGGTCAGGACAAGGCTCACGTGAACCCGCCTGAGAACTGCATATATGAGAACGCCTCCTCATCCTCATCAAAGTCTGCCTCTGCCTTGCAAGCATCGCCATCTCCTGCAGCTAAGTCAGAGTCTAGTTGGTGTTTAAACACCATCCCAGAACGTGGGAGTGAGTGATCAACTCACTGGTACTATACAACAAAGGTTAACATGTTATCAATCCAATCAAGCAGTAATGATAAGGCAGTACAATCAAACAGGTCCTAGATACTCTTGTTAATGTGAAAATGAATGAGATAATGATGCATGCCCTCACCACAAACACCCTCATGCAACATTATCTAACGATCGTGGCATGAATCACTACCACTGTGCTCTCACACCAATGTCAATGGCACGTGTAGTGCGATGTCACGAATATGATTACCCAGTTCTTATTAGTCCTTTTTATATAACAGTGTTAGGAAGCTAAGACACCTCCCTTGTATCATTTTCCAACGTTGATCCATTCTAGGGTCATCAGTCCTAGGAATCTCATACGATGTTACGGTTCTAGGTCACTGTAAGGGCTGCCAGGGCTGTTGCACGCAATCGTTACACCACTCCTCCATCACCTTATCAATACATGCCTACTTATATCCTCAAGAATACAACAGGACTCGTCGCCCCTATGAAGTGTCAGGAAAAACTCAAGGTCACTACAGAGGGCTCATCACCAATCAGTGTAGGCCGACAGCCAGAACATAGTGTCCCATACCACCATAATCTGCTCAGAGTAGGGTGATCACTGGTCACTACGGGGAGGTTTGTGGCCCCAGTGTAGGTCGACAGCATGACTACGGTGTTCCATACCACCATGCCCGACTCATGAGTCTTAGAGGATCTTGGTACCATGGTTAATGGGAGTTTCACTGGTAAGCTCAATATCTTAGATTCAAGTAGTAACGACAAAACATGGTGAACAAGCATTGGTTAATCAGGTTAGTTGATAAGCTCAACTAGGCCAAGCGTATGTTGAGTTGAATGACATGGAATGTATAAACACTCCATGTGGCCTAACCACTGCCGAACATCCCAAGCACGACTCAGATTCGCTAAACTCATCCTATGTGGCAAAAACAACCTCAACCACCATTTACAGAACGGTTTCTGATCACCTGGACTATAGTACAGCCCATTCACATACAGATATAATAACTAGCATATGATTCATATTCTGCATCCATATGAACAATCATGAAGTATAACTTGAATGCAAACAGTATATGCAGGAAGTCAAACACACATTTGATATGATTCAACAAAGTACATAATTCATGGAGGAAATCATACACTCATGTAGCATGGAGAACCTAAGTTACATGATTCATGGAGAAAATCATACACTCTAGTATTGTGATGGAGATCCATATCCTAACCACCTTAGCACTCACACTTTACTAACTGCTAACTCACTTAGGCATTTATTCAAACACTTAGGTTACACTATTCAACATACATCACGTATGTCGTCTCTACTGCATATTAGGGCAAGTCCTTTCTCCAAGGAGTTGCTGTATACATATCAGGCATATAACAGCGGTAATTAATCATGGCAAGAAAATTAACAGATTCCATACGCATACATGTATTCTAACATATACATGAAATACGGTATTTACAATATAAAGTATACGTATGCGGAAAATAAAACGGATAACACATTTGGCATGTGTAATGGCATTCACAACATGAATAAATCATTATTTAACATTAAAAGTGTTGAAAACTATAACCTAAGCGTATATAGTCCGCACCTTAAACCAGAAAATACGTATTCGAGATGATTCAGACGATGTGTCTTCGTCAACGGTGGATATGCTACCTATGGCATGAAACAGGTCAGCTATAATGTCACTTAAACTCTTCTAGGTCTTAAATCAGGTTAGGGTTAGCTTAACTTACCCAAAAATGAAATCAGAATAGTCAGAAGAACGATTCAGAAAAGCTGGTACAATGTATAGATGGGTTAGGAAGAATCTTATGAAGTGTTAACTGATTCTTCCACACTTTCTCTCTCTTTTCTTTCTCTTAAAACTCTAGGGTTTGGGAAATTCGTATGGGTTAGAAAGCTAAGGGTTTAAGGCCTTTTTATAAGCCTAAACATGATAAAAATAGACTTTAAGTCAAGGTATACTTAGGTTATAACCAAATCAGGATCTTTCTGATCCAACGGAGCACTTCTGGAGGTCCTCTTATCAAATACGGTCGGACAGATCTTTAGTAAGTTAAGTTTTCAGTCCAATCGGATTTCCAGATCGTCCATGGAGGACTAGCTTTAATTCAACGGTTACCGAACTTCAATCAAGGTCACAAGTACTTGGACATGTAAGGGCCAACTTTCCTGATCCGAGGGTGAAATTTGGTCGAAATCTAACGGTCAGAACGCTTAAAAATGTCGTGCAAGTGACACGTGCCAGATTACTTAAAAATGTATTTAATTTTCTAAATATCTTCCTTTTCTCACTCTCTTCACTTCGGACTCAATAGAATGGTCTCAGGATATCATTTGGGCTTGATTTTCTAGGCGATTGTCATGTCCAACTAGGCTGTTGAAATGGTCTAAGTTCATAGCTATCAGACTCTCGATGCGCGGTCTAGAATCAATACAAAGTTACAAAGATTATTGGGAACAACTGGGTTTAGAGTTGGATCCTAAATTTTAGGGTATTATAGCGTTAACGATTCCACAAGTTTTAAGTCTTGCAAAACGTATTTAAAGTGAATAGTACTAATTTCACAGCCAGTCTAACTTAACGCTAGTTAACTTATGTTTAATTTCTAAGAGAATTAATCCTAAGTGATTTCTAATCGAGGTGGTACTCGGGTCTTGGTACGGAATTTTTTGAGTTGTTATAGATGTATATGTATGTATGTGTGTGTGTGTGTGTGTGTGTGTGTATAACACTTACATGTAATAATAATCATAAGAGTTTAAAATTAAAAATTAAAATATGTATATTATTTAAATAATAACATATGATGGTATGCTTAGACACATACAAATGATCCCTTAGGACATTTTGACCTTTGATGGTTGAATTGGAACTAATCCGACCATTATATTGACTAGAATCGATGGGAAAACCCAATTATCACTAAGTATGGCCCACCTAAGCTTTGAATTTACCATATCTTTGGCCAAAAGTCCTGATAGGATCCACAAAACTTGATGGATGGGGTAAATCCATTGAGATCATCCAGGTGAACCCCACATTTATGTAGCGAGTACACTACCTACGTACTCTTGCGTCTCACCAGATTGGCCAGACCCAGTGAAACCACGTCTGACCGTGAAATACTATATGAGGTAGGGATTTCCCTCCTTTCCTTTAATTGAAACCCAAACAATGGATGGACAGTGTCCATTTTCAACCGACCATGGCCCACCATGATCGTCCCTCTAAACAATTTGAACCGTCCATATTATAGAGGACCCAAAGCTAAACAGAACCATGGTCAATCCACCGTTGGATTGCACACACGTGCACACAATATCAGCCATAAGTTAGGCTATAAGAACACCTATTCCAAAAATGGAAAGAAATCTATTTTTCTTACCTTTCTAGTTGGCAAAATCTGTGTGCGCTCCTTACCCTCGATCTCAGGCATTCAATCCTGAGCAATCCCAGCCGTTGATACCGTGTCATTAGGCTTTGCAAGAAAAAGACTGAAAGATCTAGCCGTCTCTTCCTCCCATCGAACCCACCAACCTTACCTCCTTAAAGCTTTAATGAAGCTTGTCTACAAGCTTCCTAGGGCCCCCACAAAACATCTGTAAGAGGAAAATCGGAGGAAGAAGCCTTCGCTCGAGATCCACCATTAATAGTCTTCTCTTTCTTCCTCTTTCAAACCGTATCAAGGTAACTCGGTCGGGCTGAGTTCTGGTCAAGTTGGAGCTCCTACTAGCCATGGTTGGAAGAAGAGGAGAAATAGAAGAAAAGAGAGAGAGAGAGAGAGAGAGAGAGAGAGAGAGAGAGAGAGAGAGGGTTATGGGACAAGTCGCTGGGAAAATCGAGTTAGGTTCTAACCGTCTTCCACCTTAGCTAAGTGGGCATGCTAGCCGTGAAATTGGGACTGATTCGCTGTGCTGGGTGAACTGAATCTCATACACATGGTGCTGATGGGTTTTCACTAGAAAGGTGGGTGATAGAAGGGGAGTGTAACACCCCGAATTATTGCCAACCTGGGATTAGACATCCTTAGGCAATGGGTCAACCAAAACACCTTAGTAACCTCTCAGAACCCAATTCCAAAGCTAAAGAAATCACTTAGGATTAATTCCTTTAGAAATTAAGCGTAAGTTAGCTAGCGCTACGCTGGAGTAGCTGTGAAATTGTCCCTGATCGCTTTAAATACGTTTTGCAAGACCCAAAACTTGTAGAATCGTTGATGCTACGTTACCCTAAAATCTAGGATCAAACTCAAAACCGGTTTGTTCTCGGGAACCCTTTGAAACTTTGTATTGGATCTAAACCACGCGTCAAAAGTCCAATATCTACCATCTTATACCGTTATGACCGCTTGGATGGACTTGACAATCATTTCAAAAATCAAGGCCAACCGACGTTCAGAGGCTATTTCATTAAGCCTGGAGTGAAGAGAGTGAGAAAAGGGTTAGATTTTGAAATTTGAAATTTAAATCTGGCACATGACTTGGCGCAATATTATTAAGCGTTCTGACCGTCAAAATTCAGTCAAATTTCACCCTCGGATCAGGAAAAATTTCTCTTTCATATCATGAGACTTATAGACCTGATCTAGGTGCGATGACCACTGAACTGAAACTAGATCGCCACGTGCGATCTACGAACTCTGCTGGTCTGAAAACTTCGTGTGAGCAACATCCAGTGACCATGAGCTTAAGTCCGACCGCGTTCGGCCAGGAGACCTCCCGAAATGCTCTTTTGGACCGAAACAGCTCCGATTTGATTATACCTCAAGTGAACTTTGTTCCCAAGCCTAATTTAGGAAGGTTTTAGCTTATATAAGGGTTTGAAACCCTCACTTTTCTCACCCATCCGAATTTGCTAGAAACCCTACCTAGAGTGAGAGAGAAAGTGAGAGTTTGTGAGAGAGTGTGGGAATGATCTTCCTGCCACCTGCACTAGCTGTTGCACGTGCGTAAGCAACGTATCCCAATCACTTTGTCGGTCATTCCAACGTATTTCTAGGTAAGTAAAACCCTAACCACTTGCTGTTTTAGGGTTTCCTTCGATTCATTAGCAATGTAGCTTATGTATCTTGTGCATTAGGTCGCCTGTACACCGTTGACGAAGCGTATAAGTTCGATTCGAAACGATACACATCTAGGGTAAAAAGGTGCGGATCTTAGACGTTTTGATTGACTGATTTCAAAGATTTCAATGTCATTTAATATTAGTTAATCGAAGGTAACGCTGTTTGACATGTACAACATGCTGTCCATTTTCTATTTCGTAAACGTATGGTAAATATGAGATTTAGGGTATTTTAGTCATTTGTAGGAAATACTGCTTACGTCCATATTTTGATAAAATGTTTGCCATGGCTATTTATCGTGTTAGAATATTAGGAATGCGTGAATGATTGGTTTGGCGAAGAGATTCGCCCTTAAGCGCACTTTGAGTCGACATACGCTATGTAGACTAAAGTGTGTAGTCTAAGTGTTTGTATAAATGTTTGTATTAGTATGTATTGAGTAAATGGTGTTGTGTAGAAGTTTTGAGATTGAATTCTCAAGTAATATGCTGATGTAAATGATTTCCATCATGTTGGCTATATGTATTGATTTCATTATATACATGAAATGCATGTGTGGGATGATTTGCTTAAGTTGTATGTTATAACATGTGTCAACATGCTTACAATGTTGTACTTCATTTCTGTTACTCACCTATGCTTATTGATGTTGATGCACTAATGCTTGGGGCTATGACCTAGTCCAGGCAGTCGGTAATGGATCGAATTCGTGGTTAGTTTCTAGGTACCACAAAGGACGCGTCGATGAACGCGAGTCGTGTTTTGGGTTGGCGGCAGTGGTTAGGCCACACGAGGTGTTTCATGCACTTCATGTCGTTCATCTTGAGATGCGCTCATGCTAGTCGAGCCCGTCACGTAACCCGACTGGCCATTATATGTTCACCATGTATGAGTCATAACTGCTTGAACCTAGGGTACTGAACTTACCATTGAAAACCCTGTTAACTATGGTACCTTGATCCAATAAGACTCATGAGCCGGGCATGGTGGTATGGGACACCGTGGTCGAGCTGTCGGCCTACGCTGGAGCCACAAGCCTCCCCGTAGTGACCAGTGAGCACCCTACTCTGAGCAGATTATGGTGGTATGAGACACTATATTCTTACTGTCAGCCTACACTGAGCAGGTGACGAGCCCTTTGTAGTGACCTTGAGTTTATCCTGACACCGCATGGGGGCGACGAGTCCTGATGCAGTCTTAAGGATAATTAGGCCTGTATTGATAAGGTGATGGGGGAGCGGTGCAACGAGTACGAGCAACAGCCCTGACAGCCCTTGCAGCGACCTACAAATATAACATCGTATGAGATTACTAGGAGTGACGACCCTAGACAGGATCTGTGTTGGGATTGATATAAGCAAAGTACCTTAGTTTCCCAATATTACTGTATGAAAAGGACTAATAATAACTCGGTAATCATATTAACATCACATTGCATGTGCCTGGAAGATGTGGAGCACTGAGAGGTACGTAAGAATGCCGTGAACGCAGATGGTGCCGTATGAGGGAGAATGTCGGTGAGGGCATCCATTATGTTATGTCATATTGCATTAACAACCGTATCTAGGAATATTTGATTGATTGCTTTACTATTATCACATGATTGATTTGAGAACATGCTAATCTTTGCTCTATGATTCCACTGAGTTAATTACTCACTCCCACGTTACGGGACGGTATTGCGCACACCGAACAGTTCCTATTTTAATTGCAGATGATGGCGATGCTTGCGAAGTAGAGCCGGACTTGATGATGATGAGGAGGATCCCTCCTATATGCAGGTTCTGATTGACGGGGTTACAGGGTTACTGATTAGATGCCAATATACTTTGTATTTTGCCTTTTTCTTACACACCCATGTATATTCTTTTTATCATTTTTGAAGTATGCATGTATATGTTTAACCTGGTAACATGTTCACACTCTGGAGACCCATAACTGTTCATATACTTTATATATCTATTACATTCTTTCGCTTGCTAATTTAACTGTCTCTAGAGTATGATATGCTATTTTGGTCTAATCCCACTCATGTTTTCTGCACTAATATGAACAACATTCATCCATCATTGTAAATGTTGCATAAATGATGTTCTGGAACTCGGGAGTGAAGTTTTTGCTCGACCCCCGATTTTCGAGATGTTACAGTTGGTATCAGAGCATGATTTGGATTATACCGGGCCTGGGTTATGGACACGCGATGTACGCTGTCACTCCTTTGACTTAAGTGGGTTTGAGAAAAGTCTAGAAACACTCGTAAGACTCCGGTTTCGCTAATAGGCGAAGTCTACTTATATCGATCGTTTGATCGAGTCCGTAACGCATCTATGGTCGCGTGAAGCGGCCTAAGTGGCCTCTAGGTTGTTAGTAGGCAGGGTTGAGACGTTCTCAGAAGAATTCTAAACCCGAAAATGCAAATCCTTGGATTTTGGGACAACCATAACCCTTACACTCAATCGCTAGGGCTTAAAAACCCCATTTCACCCAATTCCTTCAGAATCCTTCCGTTCATCACTCCATTCTTCAATTATTTCTCAGTATTTTCATGTTAGGCATTAATCCTAATGTGAAAATGATATAAAATCATACTTAGGCAAAATGTTATAATGAATAGTAAAAATACGTGAAAATTGGCCTTTTGGCCATTCCAATTTTGTAATCTTTCATAACAGATGGGTTAGTTGGATGGACTAGCTCCTCCTACCCTAAAATAATATGTTACATGATTTATAAGTTTATTCTGGTTTGCAGACTGGCCCCAGAACGCCCCAAATGGAGTTTTGGGCCTCTCTGGGCCAAACCACAATGAACTGGGGTGGGGCCCATACTTTTTTGAGGTCCCTAGGGCAGGGGGGACCCAACCCATATGGCATAACCGGCTGATTTAGAAGATGGCCGGCGATGCATTGCCGACCGGTGGGCCCCATTTGGGCCGTGCTTTGGGCGGACGCCCTAAAAGGGGTAGGGGAGGTCTCCTATATATGGGTCGTCCCTCGAAACAGCCTTAAAACCCTACCTCCTTCACGATCCAAGCCCCCAAGCTCTCCTTTCTTCAAGTTTTTGCTGCATCACTCTCAAATCCCATCTTCAAACCTCTCCCATTCTTGTTTTCGGTCACAACCGACGCTACTCCTTCACTCACAGCAATACAAACCCCCTTTCCTCTCCATTTTCATCCGTTGGAGCTCTCCCATCCTCCATTCGAGGCTGAAAATTGTGTGGACCTCTATTCCATCTTATCTTGCTCCTTTCTCTTTAACCATCTAGCCATTGGGAGCTTGATTCACCCCTCTACAGGGCCTAGAATTGTTTCATCCCATTAGGGCAGCCATTTCTCCCCATTTCCCCTCCTTTTCCATGGTTTTGTTGAGGCTATTTTAGCCTTTTTCTCCTTTTCCACCATCCTCCCTCTCATGTCCCTTTTATTTGAGCCTTTACACTCTTTTAGGTCTCAATTGTGCAAACCTCAAATCCCATGTAGGCTGTTGTCCTGTAGATTGTTTGATTATCATTTTTGGGATTTTTGTGTTTTGTTGTTGTTGGGTCTAGTAAGGTCACAGGTAGAAAATGTGTTTGTGTATTGTTTTGGGCTTAGTATAGCCGAATGCATTCCTGTCATAATCCATGTGGAACTTTATTCCATGTATTGTGACAAATTTTGTTGAATGGAGTGCATAATCCCAACATAGGATATTAGGATTGCAATTCCAATTAATACAACTTAAGGCTACTGGCCATATAGGCCCTTAGCGTTTTGGACCTAGAGTTAGCACTCCTAGATTTAAAGGATCTAACGATATAGGAAATCCAATTCCATTTACACAATCGCTACCCTAAGCGATAGAGCAATTCCCTGTACTAGTAATGGTACGAAACCATTTAGCGTATAAGCTTAGGCTGTAGATTACAGACTAGTCTACTAGTTACCTTGAGTAGAGTAAAGCCTATAGATGCTAAGGAATAGTAGGTTAGATTTGGTTGGAATGGGACTCCCTTCCTTGGATAGATCCTCATAACATCCATAGACTCCTTTAGTAACTCTCAGGAAGCTTATGTATCTTAAAACCATTCACCCTCGGGGAAAACTTATAAATCTCTCAGATTGAACTTAGAATAAACCAGCACGTCCCTTTGACTTGCCTTTCCCAAGGGCTTATTGTATTCGGGAACGCGGAGTAAAGGAACTGCATGTAAGCGATGTATTCACGGTTTGAATCGACTTCTTAATCCTAGTGGTTACCAATAAATCCAATGCTCTGATCAAGCAGAAGATCGGTTTCGACTCGGATTAAGAACTGATACAACGAGTTTTCTGTCCTGATTAGACAGAAGGTCTATGTATCTGGCTTAGACCCATTACACAACTTTTCTTCCGTGTTGGCTCGACCACATACAATCGAAAGTTATTGCTTTGCCTTTAGGAAATGTTGAGGACATCTAGCCAATAGAGAGTAAGCTTATTTCTACAACCATAGGTACTAATGCCAAAGAACACATCACTAACAAAGGAAGGCCAACGTAGTGAGAGGTTGTTTCCCATTTTATGTCAAGGATAACCCCTAAGTTGTACCTCGTTCCGATATACGGAGCGATACATAGGATCTTAAACCTTAAGTAGAATCAAGTTTTAAGGGGGGTAGAATGTATTAAGCCAAATCTTGTTAGGATTAGTTAATGCAACCGTTGGATCAGAGGAGCGCAGCGGAAGCGTGGTTAGCCCCTTCCCCACTGGCCCAGGATCGAAACAGCTGAGTTACGTTCTACGTAAGGTTAAGTCATTAAATAGGATTTGAACCTTCCTTAGAAAAAGTACTCACTACCCTTAGCCAATTTCGGGGATGAAATTGTGTTTTAAGGGGGGTAGATTATAACACCCCAGATTTTTGCCAACCTGGGATTAGACATCCTTAGGCAATGGGTCAACCAAAATACCTTGATAACCTCTCAGAACCCAATTCCAAAGCCAAAGAAATCACTTAGGATTAATTCCTTTAGAAATTAAGCGTAAGTTAGCTAGCGCTATGCTAGAGTAGCTGTGAAATTGTCCCTGATCGCTTTAAATACGTTCTGCAAGACCCAAAACTTGTAGAATCGTTGATGCTACGTTACCCTAAAATTCAAGATCAAACACTAAACCGGTTTGTTCTGGGGAACCCTTTGAAACTTTGTATTGGATCTAGACCGCGCGTCGAAAGTCCGATATCTACCATCTTATACCGTTATGACCGCTTGGCTAGACTTGACAATCGTTTCGAAAATCAAGGTCAACTGACGTTCAGAGGCTATTTCATTGAGCCTGGAGTGAAGAAGTGAGAAAATGGTTAGATTTTGAAATTTAAAATTCAAATCTGGCACATGACTTGGCACGTTATTATTAAGCGTTCTGACCGTCAGAATTCAGCCAAATTTCACCCTCGGATCAGGAAAAATTTCTCTTTCATATCACGAGACTTGTAGACCTGATCTAGGTGCGATGACCGCAGAACTGAAACTAGACCGCCACGTGCGATCTATGAACTCTGCTGGTCTGAAAACTTTGTGTGAGCAACATCCAGTGACCATGAGCTTAAGTCCGACCGCGTTCGGCCAGGGGACCTCCCGAAACGCTCTTTTGTACCGAAACAGCTCTGATTTGGTTATACCTCAAGTGAACTTTGTTCCCAAGCCTAATTTGGGAAGGTTTTAGCTTATATAAGGGTTTGAAACCCTCACTTTTCTCACCCATCCGAATTTTCTAGAAACCCTAGCTAGAGTGAGAGAGAAAGTAAGAGTTTGTGAGAGAGTGTGGGAGTGATCTTCCTGCCACCTGCACTAACTGTTGCACGTGCTTAAGCAACGTATCCCAATCACTTTGCTGGTGATTCTAACGTATTTCTAGATAAGTAAAACCCTAACCACTTGCTATTTTGGGATTTTCTTCGATTCATTAGCGATGTAGCTTATGTATCTTGTGCATTAGGTCGCCTGTACGCCGTTGACGAAGCGTATACGTTCGATTCGAAATGATACACATCTAGGGTAAAAAGGTGCGGATCTTAGACGCTTTGATTGACTGATTTCAAAGCTTTCAATGTCGTTTAATAGTAGATTATCGATGGCAACACTGTTTGACATGTACAACATGCTGTCCGTTTTTCGTTTCGTAAACGTATGGTAAATATGAGATTTAGGGTATTTTAGTCATTTGTAGGAAATACTGCTTACGTCCATATTTTGATAAAATGTTTGTCATGGCTATTTATCGAGTTAGAATATTAGGAATGTGTGCATGATTGGTTTGGCGAAGAGATTCGCCCTTAAGCGTACTTTGAGTCGACATACGCTATGTAGACTAAAGTGTGTAGTCTAAGTGTTTGTATAAATGTTTGTATTAGTATGTATTGAGTAAATGGTGTTGTGTAGAAGTTTTGAGATTGAATTCTCAAGTAATATGCTGATGTAAATGATTTCCATCATGTTGGCTATATGTATTGATTTCATTATATACATGAAATGCATGTGTGGGATGATTTGCTTAAGTTGTATGTTATAACATGTGTCAACATGCTTACAATGTTGTACTTCATTTCTGTTACTCACCTATGCTTATTGATGTTGATGCACTAATGCTTGGGGCTATGACCTAGTTCAGGCAGTCGGTAATGGATCGAATTCGTGGTTGGTTTCTAGGTACCACAAAGGACGCGTCGATGAACGCGAGTCGTGTTTTGGGTTGGCGGCAGTGGTTAGGCCACACGAGGTGTTTCATGCACTTCATGTCGTTCATCTTGAGATGCGCTCATGCTAGTCGAGCCCGTCACGTAACCCGACTGGCCATTATATGTTCACCATGTATGAGTCATAACTGCTTGAACCTAGGGTACTGAACTTACCATTGAAAACCCTGTTAACTATGGTACCTTGATCCAATAAGACTCATGAGCCGGGCATGGTGGTATGGGACACCGTGGTCGAGCTGTCGGCCTACGCTGGAGCCACAAGCCTCCCCGTAGTGACCAGTGAGCACCCTACTCTGAGCAGATTATGGTGGTATGGGACACTATATTCTTGCTGTCGGCCTACACTGATTGGTGATGAGCCCTTTGTAGTGACCTTGAGTTTATCATGACACCGCATGGGGGCGACAAGTCCTGATGCAGTCTTAAGGATAATTAGGCCTGTATTGATAAGGTGATGGGGGAGCGGTGCAACGAGTGCGAGCAACAGCCCTGACAGCCCTTGCAGCGACCTACAAATATAACATCGTATGAGATTACCAGGAGTGACGACCCTAGACCGGATCTGTGTTGGGATTGATATAAGCAAAGTACCTTAGTTTTCCAATATTTCTGTATGAAAAGGACTAATAATAACTCGGTAATCATATCAACATCACATTGCATATGCTTGGAAGATGTGGAGCACTGAGCGGTATGAAAGCATGTCGCGGACGCAGATGGTGCCGTATGAGGGAGAATGTCGGTGAGGGTATCCATCATGTCATGTCATATTGCATTAACAACAGTATCTAGGAATGTTTGATTAATTGCTTTACTATTATCGCATGATTGATTTGAGAACATGCTAATCTTTGCTCTATGATTCCACTGAGTTAATTACTCACTCACACGTTACGGGACGGTGTTGCGCACACCAAACAATTCTTATTTTAATTACAGATGATGGCGATGCTTGCGAAGCAGAGCCAGACTTGATGATGAGGAGGAGGATCCCTCCTATATGCAGGTTCTGATTGACGGGGTTACAGGGTTACAGATTAGATGCCAATATACTTGGTATGTTGCCTTTTTCTTACACACCCATGTATATTCTTTTTATCATTTTTGGAGTATGCATGTATATGTTTAACCTGGTAACATGTTCACACTCTGGAGACCCACAACAGTTTATATACTTTATATATCTATTACATTCTTCCGCTTGCTAATTTAACTGTCTCTGGAGTATGATATGCTGTTTTGGTCAAATCCCACTCATGTTTTCTACACTAATATGAACAACATTCATCCATCATTGCAAATGTTGCATAAATGATGTTCTAGAACTCGGGAGTGGATTTTTTGCTCGACCCCCGATTTTCGGGATGTTACAGGGAGGAATGAGAAAAAGGAAGAAAAAGAGAGAAAGAGAGAAGAGGGGGACACATTCCTGTCTAAACTGGGTCGATTCATCCAGCGCTAAGTCTCAGGGTCTGCTGCTGCTGGCCATAGAGAGGGAGCAGTGACATGAAAGAGAGTGAGAAAGGAAAGGGAGAAAGAAACAAGAAAGAAGGAAGAGTAGTGGTCTTGGGCTGAGTCAACTCAGCTGGAACCGAGTTGATCTAGGTGCGCCCACAATTTCTTGCCATAATGAAATTATTTCGATTATAGATATTATTGTTACCATTACAATTATCATTAGGATTTATTAATATTATATATGTATGGGCATTAATAGATTATCTATATTAATATTAGTCATTACATAAAAAAATTATCCTTATTAAATAATAGAGTTTTATTTTGTCAACCTTAAAAATTATCATTAATGATTAGAGCATACTATTTACTTCATTACAATAACTATTAGTGCCCCGTTAGCTAACATTAAGTATATTGTTAATATTAATGATCATTTTGGAATTATTAGTATTATTAGCATTTACGATCAACTATACATCATTGGCCATTATTGTATTACTATTAGTAACATTATTAATACCGTTATTACATCCATTAAAAATTGAATCTTAAAATTTATCATAGACCTAAACTTAAGGATGAAACCCTAAAACTTAGGCCATCTAAATCTGAGGTTAAGACCTTAACCCTAAATAGTGTAATGGGTTTGAACTAATTATAGAATTTAATAACTTATGGTAGGTCATGGTATCTATTATCATGACTAGATTCATTATTGATAATTAGGATTAGTATCATTATGAACACTATCAACTTCCTTAGGGATTAGTAAAATTCTTGTAATATGGTTATTATCTTTAGTCATGATCATTTTACTGTTAGTAAATATTCCATTTCTATTACTTCTATTATTTAATAGATTATTAGTCAATATAAGAACATTAGATATTACATATATACTTAAATATAAGCTTGTGATTTATTATTTGATGGATTAATACTCCTATTGTGAGTATTATTTGTTCCACTGTATGATAATAATATTAATAAAAACTTGGGACTCAAATCCTAGGATCTAAGCACCAAACTAAAAGATAAAACCCTAACCCTACATTAAAACTGTAAAGATAAATAACTAAAACCCTAGGCTATGATCTTAAACCCTAAGTAGTGTGTAGAACTTGGATCTAATTGTATAAGTTCCTGATTTATGATAGGAATTGATTCTAAGGAAACATGCATTCTCTAGCAATACTGGTAGGTGGTTCAAAGTATAAGGTGATAATTTCTTCCCCTTAAGCTTTCTTCTTTCCCATTAGCTTAAGTGATAGTTTTTATTTATTTTAAATTTTGATTGATAATTGATATTCTCATTTTATAATCATATCTGCTAATTGTTGGATTTAAATTGCTATATTGCATGCTTAATATTTTTCATGCATATTTATTTCATGCTTGTGGATTAATTGTGTATTACTTATGAGACTTAAACTGATACATCTATGGGAAACCTCCACCTATAAATGTTCACCCATACTTGGAATGTAACTCGACTGGTCGTGATTGTAATGGACCTTCGACTGGGTGGTTATTGAATGGTGGTTTAATTTGAATATTGATGTGGGCCTACCATCTAGGGGTTATTGTGTCTAAATAATTTTTTTAAGGATAGTCTTTTATCGCATGGTTTTGATATCGGCCATATGTGACTTAGTTTTGATAATTGCCCTATGTGGCTTAGTTTTGAAATCCGCCTCATGTGGCTTTGTTCTGATATTTGCCATATATTGGTTCGATGTTTTATATTATGTAACCATGCGATGGTTTGCCCCATATATTGAATTTGATTAGCCAATAGTTGTAGGGTTTCCATTAAACATCCTAAGGTGGTAGCCTCAAGGGCTGGTTGTAAGTGTTATGGTTTTATGCTCCTTTGGTTGTTAAATTTTGTGGTGTCAAAACCTCAACCTATGTCTTGTGTAGCTCATTCTTACAAATGTTCAAGACATTGCATCACAGCTCTATACATTTTACTTGAAGCCAAGAATGGAGAACTACTTCAATCTACTTCAAGAAATGCAAGTACAAGTTACTACAGAAGAATGTAAGTACAAGCTACAACAGTAGAAGTGATCTTGTTCAAGACTCAAGTCAGTGTACAACACAAGATGAATTGTTATTCAAGCTATAGAAGATCTCATGTTCAGTACTACATCAAGTTTAAAGATCTCAAGCTTCACAATCAAAGTTCATACCTCACTTTTAAGGTATGATTGACCTTAAATTTTCCTTAGGATAGGTCATTTTGAATACATAATTCAATCGTATCATTTTACATGGAATTAGACTGTTCTAAGACTAGTCCTGAACCTTATTCAACTAGTCTTAGCACTGACCAGTCCAAGAAATTCCCAGACCAGTATTAAGTTTGTTTTAATTTTTCTGAATTTTCTGTTCGTCCACGACCAGTCCTGGACTCTGTTTGACTAGTCGTGTGAACAGTGTCGACTCGTCCTACAACTAGTCCTAGTTCTATGACTTAAACTACAACAACTAATCTTTGAGTCCTACAACCAGTCATAGACACACTACGACCAGTTGTGAAATGGTTTTATCCAATCACATTCAAAAATTTAAAAATCTATTTCTCCTACGACCAGTTGTAGTGTTCTCAGGATCAGTCATAACCAAGTTACTACAACTATAAATAGAGCATGAATTTCAGATTTTTATAACTCAATTCAAAAAAAAAATCAAGGGATCACTCTGAGATAAGTTTCTGTTCATTTTAAGCTACTTTGTGCATAATTTATATTCTCTTTTGTTAGCTTTATTAATTTGATTTTGTTTTTACATTCCAATCTTAATTGAAAAGAGGAATTGTGATATTCCTTCTTCTCGGAATCAAAATCAAATATAGCTAGCCCAACTGGTTTAATTTAAAATCAATTAGAACCTAGAACTATTTTAAAGTGAGTATTGGACTTTGAACTTCTACATTCGAACTTTTACTCCGATTGGTTCTTCTGGGCTACAACAAAAGGAGAAATCCAGGTATTTTACATTTATGTAAATTTTCATTTTGGTTTTATTAAGATTAAGCTAGAAAAATCTCATTGTGTTGGTTATCTAAGGAGAGCTAGAAAAATTAGAAGCGAGGGTTTTTAAATTGTATAAGCCCTTTTCTAAAAGACACAATTGTGAAGGTTTTAGTGAACCTGTGAAAACCTATTTTGATAGTGAACTCTAATATCCCTTGTGTGAGGATATTAGGAGTCGAGTAGCAAGCTTTGTGGTTGTTGTTTAACAGTTGGTGTACACACAAGCGAACCACTATAACTCTTTGTGTTTTGTGGATGTAAGCTTTATTTTTCTATCTTTAATCATTCAGATTTTTGGGTTGTATATGTGAATGTGAATGTTGTAATATTTACATTTCAAGCATTGTGGGGAATGTTGTAATAGTTTAGAATTTATTTCTTGTTATTTCATTTGTTTCCTTTCTATTTGAGTTTTTGATATTCAATTTGTTTTATAAATAAGGTTGTCCTGCCATAAACCTTTGATTTTTATTATGTAAGGTTGTCCTTGGAATAAAATTGATATCAATCTCTCTTTTTGAGGTTGGTTTACATTCCAATATAGTGATTTATTTATAACGCTATCTTTTATTCATTTATATTCTGCTGTTATTGCTTAAATTTGGCTTTATTCTATTTGCCCCCCCCCCCCCCCCCCCCCCCCCCCCCCCCTCTCCAAGACATATAGCTTGGCCATTTTAAGTGGTATCAGAGCCTAATAGCTCGTTTTAATTCTTGTTATTTAGATTTATTTCCTGAGATAATCGATCTAAGCTATATTTAAGATGTCAAATTTTGATAGCCTTTCAGTCACCAGGCCTCCACCTTTCGAAGACACCAATTATGCCTATTGGAAAGCCAGGATGAGTATTTTCCTTAAATCCATGATGAAAGTGTGTGGCTAGCCATAGTGAATGAATGGACTCCTCCTACAACTGAAGTAACTGGGATCGATGGTTCAAAATTAATGAGAGTAACACCTTATTTCTCATGGACCACACTTCAGAAAAGTGAGAGTAGTGCAAATGCTAAAGCACTAAATGTAATTACTTACGCACTATCACTAGATAATTTTAAAAGAATTATATCCTGTGATTCTGTAAAGCAAGCTTGGGATATTTTACAAATGACATGAGGGTAAATCAATTGTTAAGAAATCTAAAGTCCAAATCCTCACAACCAAATTTGAGGAAATACATATGGAAGAAAATAAAACATTTATGGACTTCTACATTAGATTAAATGACATTGTGAACTCTATGTGGGGTCTTGGTGATAAAATCCCAAAAAGTAAAGTGTGTACAAAAATATTACGCTGACCTCCTGAACGGTTTAATTATAAAGTAACTACGATCCAGGAACTTCGTGATACGGATACTATGAGGGTAGAAGAATTAGTTGGGTCGTTATAAACCTACAAGTTAAATTTTAAAGCTCCTAAAGGAAAATCTATTGCCCTTAAGTCTTCTAAAAATATTTCTCAAGAAAACAATTCTAATTTAAAAAATTCTGAAGACAATATGGCCCTTTTATCGAAAAAGTTCCACAAAATTTTTAAAAGTAAAAAGAAGGTTGATTTTCAAATAGTAAATGATAAGAAAAGATCTAAATCTAAATCTAAGACTTGAAAATCTTTAAAAGATAGTCAATGTTACAACTGCCAAGAATATGGGCATTTAACAAATAAGTGTCCTAAAAAGGACAAACCCAAAATGAAGAGTATGTTGACTACTTGGGATGAATCCTTTGATTCTGAAGCCTCTTCTAATTCAGAAGATTTTGAAACCGAGTCGGGTAATGAAGTTAAAGCCCTTATGACTCTAGCCAAATTCACATTTTCAGATAATGATTCAGTAAGTAAAGAAAATCTGAACAGTGAATGTGAAAATGAAGATGACCTTCAAGATGCTTACAATGCCCTATATAAGGAAAGTTGTAACATTGCTGTGAAACTTAAACTGTAAAAAGAAAAATTTTCAAAGCTTAAAATAAATTTTGAGTCTCTTATTTTAGAAAAATCCCATATTTCAGATAGTTTTAAAAAATGCAAATGCGATTTGAAATTCAAAACCTCCTAGATTGAAAATCTGTAATCTGAAAATGAAAAACTTAAACTTGAAGTCTCTTCTCTTTTGAGTTTAAAGGATACATGGAGATATGCCCAAGGTGATCTAAAGTTAGAAAAACTTTTATCTGTATCAAGAAAATGTGGTGATCGATCCGGTTTGGGCTACAATAAGAATATTCCTCTTAAACAGAAGAATACTACTCCTAAGTTTGTGAGAGGAGAAACTTCGAACTTAAAAGGAAAATGTAATCAAATTTTTTCTAAAAATTATAAAACTTTTTAAAAACCTAAAAATAACTATATCAACTATAAAAATCAGTACCGAAACCTTTTAGCTGAGAAAATAGTTATTCCTAAGGAGTTCTTAAAATCTAACTCAGTGGGTCACTCTAACAATAACTACAATCAAAAGAAGACCCACTATACTCCTAAACCCAAAACAGTTTTGAAATGGGTTCCTAAGGTTACTTGCTTGGTTGCCCACACTACTTTTAAAGCTACAAGCCATTCAAAGTAGCACCTAGATAGTGGATGCTCAAGGCATATGACTGGAGATAAAGGTCTATTCATCGATCTTAAAGACATGACTAATGGTTCAGTCACATTCGGCGATGACAGCAGTTGCAAGATTATTGGCCAAGGTACGGTTCAAGTCTATAAC
Source organism: Magnolia kwangsiensis (assembly GCA_037074715.1). Taxonomy (NCBI): domain Eukaryota; kingdom Viridiplantae; phylum Streptophyta; class Magnoliopsida; order Magnoliales; family Magnoliaceae; genus Magnolia; species Magnolia kwangsiensis. The sequence continues at coordinate 82,813,942 of CM073578.1, forward strand.
CTTCCTTTGTTTAAAAATGTTTTATATGTTGAAGGATTAAAACATAATTTATTAAGCATGTCTCAAACATGTGATAACAATCATAGTGTAAGATTTTCTAACCAAGGTTGTAAAATTCTAAATAATAAGGGTTTAGTAAGATTAACTGGTCGCAGAACTTTTGAAAACTACTATATAGTTAGTGAATCCAGATCATCTAGTTAACCATGTTACATGGTCCATACTGATGAGACTGATTTGTGGCATAAACGTCTTGGGCATGTACAGTACCATAATTTATATAGACTGAGTAGAAGAGAACTAATAAGAGGTCTACCTAAATTACAAAAGATAGACAAAATATGTGGCGAATGCCAAATAGGCGAGCAACAAAGGAGCTCTCACAAGAAGATGAACTCCAATGCCACATCAAGACCACTTGAGCTTCTCCATATGGATCTTATAGGACCTACCAGGATGAAAAGTTGAGGTGGTAAAAAATATATTTTGGTAATTGCGAATGATTTTACCAGATTCACTTGGGTAGCTTTCTTAAAGGATAAGTCAAAAACCCTTGATGAAGTAAAAAGAGTTCTCAAACGGATTCAAATGGAAAAATATTCTCAAGTCTATAAGATCCATAGTGATCATGGATCTGAATTTGAGAATGTTTTGAGAAATTCTGTAGTGATCAAGGAATATCGCATGAATTCTCTACGCCCAAAACTCCTCAACAAAATGGAATTTTAGAAAGGAAAATTAGAGTGCTTCAAGAAATGGCAATGTAATGTTGAATAGCATGAAGCTATCTAAAAATCTTTGGGCTGAAGCTGTTAATACTATCTGTTATATAATTAACTAGGCTTATACGAGTAAATCTAATAATAAAATGGCTTATGAAATGTGGTTCGATACAAAGCTTATTGTCAAATACTTTCAAGTTTTTGGCAGCAAGTGCTATATTGTAAGTGACCGTGAAAATCTGGGAAAGTTTGACACTAAAAATGATGAAGGGATCTTTTTAAGATATTCTTTAAACTATCATGCATATCGTGTATTGAACAAAAGGACCGGTGTTATTCAAGAATCTTTAAATGTGGTCATAGACGATCACTTGAATACACCTGCCCCAAGTTCAGATAATGATGAAGTTCTTTTAATTGACAAACCAGATACTTCATCAAATCAAATTGAAAATGAATTGAGGACTGTTAAAGATCATCCAACCACTCAGATTTTTAGAAACCCTCACTAGTGTGTGCACTCATAGACAACTTGAAGACATGTAATTACGTATGTTTCACATCCCAGATAGAACTGACAAACGTAAAAGAAGAAGAAGATCTTACTGACAAAAACTGGATGGTTGCGATGTAAGAAGAACTTAACCAATTTGTAAGAAATGATGTTTGGTACCTTGTTCCTAGACCTAAAGATAAACATATCATTTGTACTAAGTGAATTTTCAAAAATAAGTCTGATGAACTTGGTAATATAATTTGAAACAAGGCTAAACTGGTTGTACAAGGGTACACTCAAATTGAAGGAATTGATTATGATGAAACCTTTACCTCAGTATCTCGTCTTGAATCAATCAAACTATTTATATCCATTGCTTGTTTTAGAAAATTTAAAATATATCAAATGGATGTAAAGAGTGTTTTCTTAAATGACGATCTGCATGAAGAAGTGTATGTTGAACAACCAACGGGTTTTGAAGACCCTAAGAGTGTTAATCATGTCTATTGCTTAAAAAAAGGCTCTCTATGGTTTAAAACAAGTTCCAAGGCATGGTATGAAAAGTTGACTAAGTTTTTACAAAGTCATAACTTTCAAATGGAAAGTGTTGATAAAACTTTGTTTGTTAAGAAACATAATGATCATATCTTAATAGTACAGATCTATGTTGATGATATTATTTATGGATCCACCTATACTAACATGACTGTTGAGTTTGCAGATTTAATGAAATCTAAGTTCGAAATGAGCATATTTGGTATTTTCATTTCTCAGACTAAATATGCTCTGAACTTGATCAAAAAGTTTGGATTTGATGATGGTAAGAATTTTGATACTCCTATGAGTACAACCTTAAGACTCCACAGGTAAAAATGTTGATCCTAAATTATATCGTAGTATGATTGGCAGTTTACTTTATTTACTGCTAGTAGACCTAATATTGCTTTAAGTGTTGGTATTTGCACTATATATCAGTCTGATCCTAAAGAGTCACATTTAACTACTGTTAAGAGAATTATGCAATATGTCGCAAGTTCAGTTAATTTGGGTCTCTGGTATCCATATGATACTAGTGTTCAGTTGGCAGGGTACACTAATGCTGATTGGGCTGAAAATATCGATGATAAGAAATCAACCAGTGGTGGTTGTTTTTATATCAGAAATTCTTTAGTTTCTTAGTTTAACAAAAAGTAAAGTTCTATATCACTCTCTACGGCTGAGGCTGAATACATCGCAGCTGGAAATGCATGTAATTAGCTTGTTTGGATGAAACGTATGTTAAGTGATTATGGAATTACACAGGATTCAATGGTTTTATATTGCGATAATTCCAGTGCTATAAATATTTTAAAATTTTCAATCCAGCATTCACGTACCAAGCACATTGACATTAGGTATAATTATATTCGTGAATTAGTAGAAGAAAAAATAATATCTTTAGAATACATTCCAACCGAGACTCAACTTGTTGACACTTTCACTAAACCGCTCAACAAAACCCAGTTTAATAAATTAAAATTTGTTCTTGGTATGTGCATTTAAAATTAATTATTCATACATATATGTATCATAGTTTATATATATTTAACAATTTATTTATCTCAAATTTTTATGAAAAATGCATATTTTTGGTGGTACTCGACCAGTTGTAGATGTGCTCGACCAGCCCTGGTGCAACCGATCGAGTACATCTCAAGACTGGTCGTGGAGCACGCTGTCCTCTTTTATTTGGGAAAAATATTCATCTTCCTCATTTCTAGATTACTCTCCAACAAGCCGTGGCATGACTAGTCGAACCCTACAGTGTGATTCGTCAATGTTAGTACATTTTATCAGTCTTGCTTGTAGATTCATGGTCCATTTGCTTCAATTTCTTCATTGAAGTACTTGATTTCAAGCTTTGTTGGGTTATTTGGGGTTTTCTTCTCAAATTTCTATTTTTAAGAAAACTCATTTCTCATCTTTTGCATCTCCTTAGTTCTTTCAATTTCTTGTTACTAATGGATGCTAGAGGAAAAAAGAAAACAGCCCGTGGTCCATCTTCTTTTAGATCTATTCCAATATCTTGGCGCCATCTTCAGTCACCCGAAAATGATCCCTCAGATGTACGAGATTTACGTTTATGTAAGGTTATTGTTGAAAGAGTTGTTAATCCTAACCACATTACTCCTTTTGGTACCATTCCACTCCTCCAATCTGTCAGATGGGATAACATCTTACATTGGTGTGGGCCTACATACCAATCTATTACTCAATCCATGTTTGCATGTATTTTTAATTTTTCTGATGAGAATTTAACATTTAAAATAAATGTTAGAGAAGACCTTTTTGATGTAGATCGTCATCTAATATCTGGCCTTATGAAAATACCTGTTAATGATGAGGGTATCCCTATTCATATTCTAACTGAAAAACCCTCAGAATCAGAAAAACAAATGCTCACCAGAGCTTTATGTAATATATATGTGCAATGGACTCATAAAGGGAATGTGTTCCCCTCAAAGTAGTTGTTACCCAGGTACAGAGTCCTCCAAAAAATCTTTACTTCAAATCTGTATCTGCATTCTGGTAATAAAACAGAACTGAATTCTTTTATGGTTCATGTTTTGCACACTGTCGTCTCTAGTACTAAAGTTTATCTTCCATCTTTAATATGTCATTACATCATTCAATTTTGTCTCCATCTAGGTCATAGTGATATTCCATTTGCCTAACTTATGACTATTTTAGCTTCTCATATGCTGGTTTCTATGCCTGTTGGAGAGGCTCCCATCCATCATCTTATTTTTAACAACTCAAATATTAACAAGATGAAATTGGAATTGGCTCCTGGCCAAGTAAATGTTGGTGGTGATGGAGCTGAAGCTGGGAATGAAGAAGAAGCTGATGATCTTCCTCTTGATGACATAAACATGGATGATATTTTTGATGAAATTGAGTCTGGTTCTGCTAATGATCCTGATTATGAACCATCTGAGTTTGATGCGCGTCTGCGTGCACTTGAGGAGAAGGTAAAGAACATGCATGTTGACCATGATTTATGATTTAAATATATGCGCAAGTATCTTAGGCACTTAAACAAGGGCCTTCATCAACTTGATCGTACCATACCTGCTCGTTCTTTAGGTTCTGATTAAGTGATTTACTATTTGGTCTGTAATAACCTTAAGTCTACTTTTATTAGGTTATAAACTTTATTTGGTTTGCTGACTGTGATTTTCTAACTTTGTTTAAACTAGTTCATGGTATGTGGACTTTAATTTTCTTATTCTTGACTCCTTGATTACTCCTATCAATTATCCTTTTCCATTTTTCTTCTTCCTTTTTCATATTGTGATAAAAGGGGGGAGAATTTATATGGTTTTGCATGGATTGATTGTGAGTAGTAGTAATTTTTTTCTTTTTTTTTAGATATATGTGTGCTACTCAGGGGGAGTAAGTAAGGAGGTTTTTTTAGTTCATACCTCACTTTCAAGGTATGATTGACCTTAAATTGTCCTTAGGATAGGTCATTTTGAATACATAATTCAATCGTATCATTTTGCATCGAATTGGAATGTTCTAAGACTAGTCCTGAACCTTGTTCGACTAGTCCTAGCACTGCCTCGACCAATCCAAGAAATTCCAAGACCAGTCTTAAGTTTGTTACAATTTTTCAGAATTTTCTGTTCGTCCATGACCAGTCGTGGACTCTATTCGACCAGTCATGTGAATAGTGTCAACTCATCCTATGACCAGTCCTGGTTCTACGACTCAAACTAGAACAACCAATCTTTAAGTCCTACGACTAATCATGGGTATGATACGACCATTTGTAGAGGGCCTATGACTAGTCGTAAACACCCTATGACTAGTCATGAAACAGTTTTATCCGATCGCGTTCAAAAATTCAAAAATCTGTTTCTCCTACGACTAGTCATAGTGTTCTTCAGACCAGTTGTAACCGAGTTTCTGCAACTATAAATAAAGCATGAATTTAAAAGTTTTATAACTCAATTTAAGAAAAATCAAGGGAGCACTCTGAGATATGTTTGTGTTCATTTTAAGCTACTTTGTGCATAATTTATATTCTCTTTTGTTAGCTTTATAAATTTGATTTTGTTTCTGCATTCCAATCTTAATTGAAAAGAGGAATTGTGATATTCCTTCTTCTTGGAATCAAAATCAAATATACCTAGCCCAACTGGTTTAATTTAAAATCAATTAGAACCTAAAACCATTTTAAATTGATTGTTGGACTTTAAACTTCTACATTCGAACTTCTACTCCGATTGGTTCTTTCGGGCTACAACAAAAGGAGAAATCCAGGTATTTTACATTTATGTAAATTTTCATTTTGGTTTTATTTGAGATTAAGATAGAAAAATCTCATTGTGTTGGTTATCTGAGGAGAGCCAGAAAACTTAGAAGCGAGGGTTTTTGAATTGTGTAAGCCCTTTTCTAAAAGACATAATTGTGAAGGTTTTGGGTGAACCTGTGAAAACCTATTTTGATAGTGAACTCTAATATCCCCTATGTGAGGATATTAGGAGTGGAGTAGTAAGCTGTCTGGCGGTTGTTTAATAGTTGGTGTACACACAAGCGAACCACTATAACTCTATGTTTTGTGGATGTGCGCTTTATTTTTCTATCTTTGATCATTTAGATTTGTGGGTTGTATATGTGAATGTGAATGTTGTAATATTTACATTTCAAGCATTGTGGGGAATGTTGTAATAGTTTAGAATTTATTTCTTGCTATTTCATTTGTTTCCTTTCTGTTTGAGTTTTTGATATTCAATTTATTCTAGAAATAAGGTTGACTTGCCATAAACCTTTAGTTTTTATAGTGTAAGGTTGTCCTTAGAACAACATTGATATCAATCTCTCTTTTTGAGGTTGTTTTACATTCCAATATAGTGATTTATTTATAGTGCTATCTTTTATTCATTTATATTCTGCTGTTATTGCTTAAATTTGGCATTGTCCTATTCATCCCCCCCCCCCCCCTCTAGGACATATAGCTTAGCCATTTCACTGGGGATGGTGGTCATGGGACACTATGCCCGAGCTGACGGCCTATGTTATGCTTCAGGCTCCCCATAGTGACTTTTGAGCTTATTAAACCTGCTGGTTGTAAACGGATTAATAATGGTTGGGGTAATCATGCATTCATAGCATTCGAGCGATGACGGGTGGCTAATTCTAAATGTTGTTGCATGTGCCTAATAGGATTTAGTTGGAGTATTGTTTCACTAGTTCCCAGACCATCGATTATCGACCCACCTTCAGTGAGTTTGGCACTATGCATGTATTATGTACTTTCACTGGTGACCAGCCACATTGCATGGGTTTTGCTCAAAAACCAACTGAATGAGCATCCCCAGTTGACGTGCACTTATACATCCATGCATTTAATAAGATTGCATCATGTATTATTTTGTATGCCTTGTATGTTTTTATAATTATGCTTACCTAATGCAGCGGTGTGTAATCTTGAGAGAAGTTCATACTTAGTTGGCCACTCATTCATCAAATATATAACCGTACACGTAGCACAGTTGGCCCATATGATATTCATGTTCATATTGATGAGGAGTAGGCTATGGTTGATAAGGATGCATGACTATATTTATTAAGGATTCTTATAGGATTCCACTGCTCAAGATTATTGTAAATTTACATTGATTCACATGTAATATTATTTTATTTCGTAATTGTAAGAGTGAGGACATTGGTTTGTATAAGTCATTATGGGCAGCTTCTTATATATTTAAATGATAATGTAACTTTCCTGTACGTTTGATTTGTCTATACTATGCTGAATCTGCTTACTCTGAATGAAAAATAAAATATGTGGGTTTTGGCTCTTTATAGGTTAACACTTGGGTTTTTCGGAAACGGGCCGTATACTCGACTCCTAAAAAGTCGGGGCATAACAGATGGGATGGTATCTTCTATCTGCCAAATGGTTGAGACAATGTTCAATGGGGAATTTATGAATAAAGAGGTTGATGATGTGTGGGATTACTTTGATAAACTTACTAAAAACACACAATCATGGGACATCTCCCCAAAATCTAGCACCACTTCTAAACCTACTCCATTAAAGGAGAGGGACAGAATGTATCTTCTAAAAGAGGATCATGATATAAATGCTAAACTGGATAATCTCATAAGGAAACTTGAGGCTATGAAACTAAAGAATGATAAGTCTAAGAAAACTATTTGTGGTATTTGTGCTTGCAACATTCACACAACTGAAAATTCTCCAACAACCACTTTTCAAGAGGTATTGAATAAGCAATCTAATATTGACCCACTTCGAATACATACAATCCTAGCTGGAGAAATATCCAAACTTCAGTTGGAGGAATGGATAAACTATTATTCCTTATTGATTCCCTAATCAAACTCTAAATCAAGGGAAACCTCAAGAGGATTTAGTTCTAAAGCATCTTCAAAATCAAGAGCATTTCAATCATGGTATGTGTCATGCCCCTATCTCAGAAATTGGGCTCACAAAATTTTCGATCGCCAAATTTGGTGGCGACAGCCTCCATAGTACCCCATTTTCGGCTCCCTACAACCATATGCCAGATTTCGATCTTGGGATCCTATAAGGAAGATTTTCAGTATCATTTTCTTTTGTAAAGGAGTATAACCACAATCATAACCAAGTCATAAAATAACATCACCACATATCCACTATATCAAAAACTTTGAGTACAATGAGGAAAGGGAAATACAAGATAATAAAATAACTCCAAAATGATTTGATACGTTCTCCTGCCTTAGTGCTGCTGCAATCCAACGCCACTTGCATGCAACGGTCGTGCATAAGCTTACAAAATCTTAGATGGTGTGTGCGTGTGTGCGCAATGCATGTACCAAGCATATAAGATCAGAGTAAGCGATAATGCCAATAAGTCTATGAATGTTATCAGCCATACCAAGGCTATGTGATGCAAGACCTACATAGCCAAATGTCATATGTAAGATGCAATGCAAGCATACAGTCTTCATCAAGTACATATATTAGTATAGTTCTCCTCTGGGATATCATCGGGGTCTAATACACTCCACACTGGCTGCTGCCTCCTTAGCCGCACAGCCTAACGAGTGGAAAAGATCACACTATCTGCCTGACTAGTAGTCCACCAATACCTATTTGGCTCATTAATAACAGACCCATTTGTGAGTTGGTCAAACTTAGCTATAACCCCCTCACTCGGGCGGATAAGGTCGCACCCCCTTTCAATCGACCATGATACAGTGGGAGATGCGGCTTACTGGTATTCGACACTTGTGCGCTCATGTATCCACTCGGTCTAGAAATTGGAGCATCTCCTAGTACCAAAAAGGTTCTACGACTCTCACCTAAGGACATCTTATGTGCCCACAGTGCTAGAACTAACATTTCTGGTATCTAATTTAACCATCCACGATATGCTTGTGGAGGCCGCAACCCTGATGTTGCTAGGGCGTATAATGAATCATGTCACACGGAATGCGAAATGCATGAGTCACACCATCCAGTCATGCATCACCCTTGCGCATACCGTGTGATCATGTGGGGCACTCCGTCTCATAAGGAGTCCCATAAATGTCTTGGCCCAATGGCGTATGCTATGATAACCATTCCTCATAACAAGCATATGGATGATGAATATGGGCACGTGTCATGATGTAATACTAAGCATGTTCTTAGTGTGTCCTACTAGATTAAATAAACTTTCATGCTTATCAGATTTAGTAGCCAATAACTGTTCTTAACCGATATATCACATACAAGGAGTAAGAGTGGAATCATACGCCTCATTAGGCACGAAGTAGTCTTTATGGTTCAGTCCATGTTAGACTGTTATAACCTATTTAAGGTATCAAAAGGGCCCAATGGTTTAGGTTAGCCCAATAAGGAAAGGCAGTAATACAATCATTGATAAGGGCCTAATGATTTTGGGTTAGCCCACTAGGTAAGGGTGGAAGTGGGCTTAACAATGGGCCCTAGGGAGGTTTGCAACGGGGGGCCTTTTATTACACTGCAAACTTAGAAACTAGGCTAAAAAAATTCTTGATTGCTAAATCTAGCGCTGACAACCTCCGCAGTATCCCATTCTCGGCTCTCGACACCTATATACCAGATTCCAATCTTGGGGTCCTACTGGAGGATTTTCAGTGTGATTTTTTTTGAACGATTAATATGTTCAGGCGGTTACACATTTTGTAGATGATATCAACTCATATCAAAGAGACAAACCTATTCGACATGTCACACATAATATGGTGCACCAGCTCAATAGTAATGAAGGAAACAATAGTAAACTCCAACAGCTCTCGTATGCATTATGAAAGAGTGTAAGTCATATGTATGAGAAAAACACAACTCATGAGTCTATTGCATGCTGGGAGTAAAACACGTCTTATTAGGGCGCTCCCGTAAAGACATCCAAAACAACCATGAGCATGTTATCAACCAATCATGTTATCATAGGTGAGTAGGTTATCAATCAAGTATGTCGTATAACTATACAGGTTATCATGAACATGACATCAATAATAGGCATGTCACCAAACAAGCAACCATGAACCATTAGAATAACCAATCATCATGAACAAGATAATCAAATTTTATTTTCTATTATATGCATACGATGGAGAGGTAATGACAAGGCTGACGTGTAATCGTTCGAATACAAGGACATAATAAACCAAATGTCACATGCTAGGATGCAATGCAATATGTAAATCCTAACGAATCCATGAATATGTGGGACAAGGTTTAGCCATCACTGTGTGCACAATAGCTTGCCAACATTGGTAGCTCGTCCAAGCCTGTTAGGCCCCGTCCACATCAGCGTCCACATACGTATGCCCGCCCACATGTGACCACAGTGGTGGGGCATCACAATATGTCATGTGTAGAGGATGTAATGCAATATGCAATGTGGAAGAAATGACAAGGCTAGAGTGTGTAGTCAGGATGATAATATGTGGTATCGTAAGCTATGGGGTTCACCACAAGGGACTTCTATCCAAATCAGTCTCATACCAAAATTTAGATAGCTAGACTCAATGTGGTAAACTTCCGATCTCAGGTTAGTCGCACACCCTAACCAAAATCCTGGCCATTGTGAAGGTACACATAATGATTTGGTTGTGCACCACCACCCCGAGTGGATAATGAATGAATGAATAAATGAATCAAATACTGAGTATGAAACTCCTACTTAGTAAGTCCATATATTAGTACCGTACATCTATAAGATCATCACTGAGGTTTAGTATAATGCTGTCAGCTATACCAAGTGTCACACCCCAAACTCAGAAATTGAGCTCACAAAATTTCTAATCTCCAAATCCAGTGTCGACAGCCTCCATAGTACCCGATTCTCGGCTCCCAGTGCACATGCGCCATATTCCAATCCTGGGATCCTACAAGAAGGATTTTCCAATGTACATTTATCTTGTAAGGAGCATAACCACAAGTTTACCCAAATCAGAAAGGCAACATCATCATCACATATCCACTAATATAAACAGTTGAATACAATGCTGAAAGGGAAACACACACACACACACACACACACACACATATATAATCAAAGTTCCAGAAGACAACTGTACACTCCAAGCTCAACACTGCTGCAACCTTACGCCACCTATACACATCTATCGTACATAAGCTTATAGAAAGCTTAGAGGATGGTATAAGTGTGTGCGATGCACGTGCCAAGCATATAAATATCAGAGTAAGTGAAAATACTAGCAATCCATAAATCGTACAATATCAGAGTAATGCGGAAATATATTGGTAAGTCCATAAACATCGTCACCCTTTTCCATGTTATGCGATGTAAAAACATAATAAGTCAATATCATATACCAAGGAAGCAATATAGACTAGCTATATAATGCGGAGACATAGTGAGCCAAATATCATATACTGATAATACAATACAATAAAAAATCATGATGAGTCCACAAATACTGTCAGGATCATCTAGGCCATATAAATGTAGAAACATAGTAGCCTAAAATGTCATATGCTGCAGATGTAGTATGTGGTGCGAATGTAATGACCAAGTTGGAGTGTGAAGTAGGGATGATAGTACGTAGTATCGTAGGCTATGGTCATCATAAGGGACTTCTATCCAAACCAGTTTCATACCTAAATTTAGATATTTAAACTTAATGTGGTAAACTCTTGATCTTAGGTTAGTTACCTGCCTCAACCGAAATCTTGATCATTACGAAGGTACACATAACAATTAATTGCGCACCACCAACCTGAGAGGATAGTGAATGAATGAACGAATGAGTAAAATATCGAGTATACAACTCCTCAATAAGTCCACATATCAATACTGTACATATCTGAGATCATTACCGGGGTCTAGTATACTCTACACATGATCACCGCCTAGTGGACACGTAACCATGCAAGTGGAAGAGACCTCAGAATCTGCCTAGCCAATAATTAGCCAATATCTACCCATTAAATCGATAGCGGACCCATTTATGATCTGGTCAAACTCAGCCTAGCTATGCCCCCTACACTCAGGCTGGTAAGGCCACACCCCCTTCCAATCGAGCATTATATAGTGAGAGACGCAACTTACTAGTATTCGGTACTCGGACATTTATGTATCTACTCGCTTTAGATGTTGGAGCGTCCTTTGATAGTTAGAAGGTTTAGGGATTTTCACCTAGGGACATCAATGGCACCCCGATGCTAGTAATAGATTCTCGATGTCCCATCTAGCCATCTACGATATGCTTGTGGAGGCTATGACCTTGATGTCTATAGGGCATATGGTGGTCATATTACAAAATGTGAGATGCATGAGTTGTAAGACCCGTATCATAATCCGTACTGTTCCGACGCTTCCCGCGATCCTTCTCGTCAAATTCTGGCAATCCATGACCTGTAGTTGACATTGCGCATGACCGTAAGTCATATTCTATTCATTTGAGTCGGCTTAATCTAAGACTTGTATCATTGCGACCGCACCGTCGCTGCGGTTCCAATGCCGCAACTCACGCACTGATCCGATACCCAGACGATGAAATGCGAACCCACGTTCAGTTCGAGAAAAAACACCGCGCGTTATAAATCCCAAGAGAATCTCTATAAAGTGTCAAATCAATCCCATCAATCAATCACCCATCAATCACTTTATGTCAAGTACAAGCACCCATGCTTCCTTTCTCCACAAGTCAAGCAACCACCCAAGTCAACTAATACATCACCTCACCCATCACTCACATCCATCAACCATCACCCCATCACTCACCTCACATCTCCCTACATCTCTCTCTCTCTATCTCTCTCTTTTCTCACACCAAACCCAAGCAACCAAGAGAGCCTCCCACATCCAAGGCTTCCCATGAGAGAAATGCATGTGTGACGCCCACTTTCCACTCCCAAATCTCCCATCCTAGCCATCTATTTCCCATCTCCACCATCAAAGTGAAGCTCTAGGAGACCGGCTATCCAACGGTCTAAGAAGATCAAGTGGTGGGTGTTTCCATAAGCTAGATTTTCATATTTCTATAATGGGCCAAGTGAGGCCCACCGATCAATGGTGTGGATCTCATTTGGGACCCTAAGATATGGCCAATGGCCCATCCTGATCATCAAATCATTCCATGATGGGGCCATTCTCCATGGACCCCATCATGATGTTTACTTTCCTTGTATTAAAAAGGTCATCTAGACCGTCCATTTCTAGTGGAGAGGGATCTCCACCGTTGATTTTTTATTTGAATGGCTCATGTGCAATGGGACCCATTGATGTATAATTGGATGATTGAAATGGAGGGCCCATAGTGTCGGGGTCCCTCCATCACGCGCGTCCCACTCTCTTACTCTCCCTCTTCCTCCTTTTTTTTTATTTACTTTCCTTGTTGGTTGATGTGGCCACATGGCCCACTTGAATGAGCCCCACCATGAAATATGTATTTTATTCAAGCCATTCGTATGTGGGGCCCACTTTAGAGATATAATACCTACACCATGTAGCCATGTAGTGGCCCACCTTAAGCATATACGCCCAAACGTCCAGCGTCCCTGGACGCTGGACATCAAGAGAAAAACACAAATATTGGCTTATTTCTAAGCCTTTGGGAAAGACCACTTGTATATGCCCCATCTTGATGTATGTATTCAATCCATGCCGTCCATCCCATTTAGAGGTCCATTTTAAGCGTTGAAATGAAAGATGGGGTTGATCGGAGCATGTGGTGGGCCATAGTTTTAAAAATGGTACCATTACCATTGAACTCTACCAAAACTCTTCCTACACGCTGAAAAATGGCTGATATTGGTCTTGATGGGTGTATTTTGTGCTTGGGAATACAATGGACGGAGTGGATGCACTTCAAGCCGGCCCCGCATATGAAAAACCGCAGAAAAGGTTTTTTTTTCAAAAAAAAAAAATAGAAGCAAAGCAGCAGCTCTGCTGCTGCCGTCAGAGCTGCAGACGCTGCCTGCGGCCTTGCAGCGGGCGGTCGGACAGCAGCCCACGACCCCTGCCGTGGGCCCCACATGATGTATATTTTGTATCCACGCCGTCCAATAGGTGGCCCACTTTCTGAGGTGGCCCCCCCCCCTTCCCCCCCCCCCCCCCCCCCAAAAAAAAAAATGAGGTCCATCCAAGACTCAGGCGGCCCACACCACAAGAAACAGTGGTGATTAAATTCTACCATTGAAATCCTTTTGGGGTCCACAGAAGTTTTTGATCAAGCCGAAATTTATGTTTTCTCTGCACCCAGGTCCCTGTGACCCTCACCAACGGTTTGGATTGCATGCAAACCGGATGGTGGGCCACACACGTGGATCTCACCCTTGATGTATGTGTTTTACAACACCGTCCACAGCTGTGGACGGTGGAGCCCTGTGGACGGTGGAGCCCACCTTGCTGCATGTGTTTTCTTCACACCGTCCAGTGGAAAGTATGGATGCCCACTGTGGTGTATGTGTTTTACTCACACCATCCAGGTGTGGATGGTGGGACCCACCATGGTGCATAAGTTGTATCCTAACCGTCCATCCATTTTATCAGCTAAAATGAGGCAGATCTATGGTTCAAATGGGCCCACTTTGGTATGTATATAGGGCCCATGTTGATCCATTTATGGCCATTCATTTAGGCCCACCTTGGTGCACACCTAAGGCCATGGGATTAAGCCCATTTGGCATATGTAATGCCCATGGGTTTCGGCCCATTTGACATATGCAATGCCCATGGGATCCGGCCCACTTATTCTATATAAGGCCCACGGGATTCAAGCCCATTTGATACATATTAAAGCCCATGGGATCAAGCCCATTTGATGTGCATGGGGCACAAATGGAGTGGCCTAGTTGATATATTTAAAGCTCATGTGTATGGGCCCATCTGACATATTTAAGGCCCAAGTTGTGAGGCCACTTTGATGTATTTCAAGGCCCATGGATCATGGACCATTGCAATGTACATAAGGCTCATTGGTGAGGCCCATTAATGCAACCCATTGGTGAATGTGAGGTCCATGTAATACGACCCATTTGATATATCCAAGGCCTAGGGATCGAGGCCCAACGGATGTCCTTAGGGTCCATTGCAATGTACATTTCTCATGGTTTGTGAAATGATATTTATGGCAAGCCGAGCCTAAGAAACAATGTTGGTTTGATGTCCACATTGTATGTACAATGTTGGTTAAATGTAGGCATTGTAACTCTCCTTAGGGCCCATTGATAGGTCCATACCCGTTGCTATTCATTACCTTATAACATGCTTAGTATAATCTCATGACTCATGCCCATACGCATCATATGTATGCTTGATATGAGTAATGACTGATCATAGCATACGCCATTGGACAGACCATTTACGGGACTCGTTATGTGACTAAGTGCCCCACATGATCGCGCGGTACGCGCTGGATTGCTGCATGTTTTGACAGCGTGATTCATGCATCTGGAATACGTGTGACTTGATCACTGCACGCCCTAACGACATCAGGGCCGTGGCTCCACAGGTACATCATGGATGACCATATCAGATACCGAAAATACTTGATTCTAGCACTGTGGGCACTTAGGATGTCCTTGGGTGAGAGTCCCAGAACCTTTTTGGTACCAAGAGATGCTCCAAAGTCTAGATCGAGTGGATACATGATCGCCCGAGTGCCGAATACCAGTAGGCCGCGTCTCCCACTATGTCGTAGTCGGTTGGAAGGGGGTGTGGCCTTATCCGCCTGAGTGAGGGGGCTATAAGCTAGGCTGAGTTTGACTAGCTCGCAAATGAGTCCGCTATCGACGAGCCGGGTAGGTATTGGCATACTACTGGTCAGGCAGATAGTGAGGTCTTTTTCACTTGCTTAACTGTGCAGCTAGGGAGGTGGCAGTCACTGCGAAGTGTATTAGACCCCAGTGATATCCAGAGAGGAACTGTACTGATATACGTACTTGAGGAATACCGACTTTCTTGGATTGCATTTCGCATATGACATTCGGCTACATAGGCCTTGCATTGTATCGGTGTGATGGATGACGTTCATATCTCATAGCATAGCTTTGGCATGATTGATTCTATGGACTTACCACATACTTTCGCATTGTTCTGATACTGTACACTTGTCGTTCGCCTTACACACACACTTACACCACCCTCTAAGCTTTTGTAAGATTATGTACGATAGTTGCGTACAGGTAGCGTTGGACAGCAGCAGCGCTGAGACAAGAGCGCGTATTAGGACCTTTTGGAGATTTTTGATCACCTTGTATTTCCCCTTTCCGCATTGTACTTAAAGATTTTGATATAGTGGATATGTGGTGATATTTTTTTTATGACTTGGTTGTGCTTGTGGTTATGCTCCATTACAAAAAAAAAAATCATTCTGAAAATCCTCCTTGTAGGATCTCAGGATCGGAATCTGGCATTTGATCGTCAAGAGCCGAGAATGGGGCACTACGGAGGCTGTCGGCACCGAATTCGGCAATCGGGATTCATGTGAATTCGATTTTTGGGTTTGGGGCGTGACATGAGTCATACCATCCGGTCATGCATCAAACTGTGCCTTCATATGGGGCAACTCAAGCATGCAGATGATGCGTATGGGCATGTATCATGATGTTATACTATCAGATACTCATAATCAACATAGATAATTGGCTTAATGAGGCCTAAGAGAAGGTCACAATGTGGACATTTAACCATCATTGCCCATCAATGTGGAATTTAACAAACATTGCTCCCAAGGAGTGGCACACATAGAGCCAAACGTATAGTGGGCCCATGGCCTCACACAAGGGCCTCATACACAACATAATGGGTCTCACACAAAGGGCCTAATATATATCACGATAGGCCACAAATATATCACATCGGGCCATATCACATGGGCCATATATACATCACAATGAGCCTCATACTCGGGCTGTAATCACGTCACAATGGGCCCTATACACGGGTCACAAACACATCACAATGGGCCACATCTATAGGCCACAAATACATTACAATGGGCAACTCACACTGGCCTAATATACATCACAATGGGCCCCATCGCCTGTACTTTAAATGCATCACAATGGGCCATAATTACATTACAATAAGGTGGGCCCCTCACCTTCCAAATGGGCCATAAAATACATCACAATGGGCCTTACTCATGGGCCTCACATACAACACATCGGGCATCATCATATGGGCCTCACATCACATCAGGCCTTACCAAATGAGCCTCATTTACATCACATGGAGCTTCAAATGAGCCTCAAATGAGCCTTAAATGCATCACATTAGGCCTCATATATGGGCTTCACATACGTCACATTAGATTGCATCACCTGGACCTAAAAACTGATGGATGGCGAGGATATATATATACATGGTGGGTCACATGTCTAGTAGAGTGGATGACATAGATGAAATACACACAACATGGTGGGCTTATACAGTGCAGACAAACCCAACACATGCAGGAAGTGGACCTTGCGCCATCGAAATGGGTAGATAGTGCCGATATGAAATACATACATCAGGGTGAGCCCCACCATCTAGCGAGATGGATGGTGTGGATATACATCATGGTCGAGCCACATCAATCACATGATGGATGGTGTGAATATACAACACACCCTCAAAGTGGGCCCCACCCCTAACAAATGGACGGTCAGCATGGATGAAATCCATACATCATGGAGTGGTCCATGCACACTGTCCAGATGGACGATGTGCATATACAACACATATATCAAAGATGGGCCCATGCAACACCATCCAGATGTATAGTGTGCATATGCAGCACATATGTCAAGGAGGGCCCCACCGAGCAAAACATCCAGATGGACGGCTGGGTGGAACACATACATCAGATGACCCAAAGAACTTCCGGACGTCACTATAGGTGGGACCCACGTGCCTGGATGACATGGATGAAATACACACATCTCTCGTTCAAACGGTCTAGTAGCAACTGCTGCTGGACATCCTAAGATTGGACGGTCTGGATCCAACACATGTCCATGGTGGGGCCCATAGAACATGGTAATGTCACTGTAAGTAGGTATGGTGGTCCCCATCAAATGAACGGTTTGGATGTCTCGTGATTAGACCTGCAGTACTTGTTAACGTCAATATAACAACTATATAGCTACGTAAGGACACCAGCCAATTTGTCAGCAAGGTGGGACCCACGTGGGGGCCCATAATATAATATAATATAATGTATTATTATCATTATTATTAAACTATTGGAGCATCCTGGACGGACGGCCTGGATGCAAGGTGGGTCACACCACATATAATGTGATGGAGCCATAGATCTTGCTGACATTAATACATCATATAATCCACTTTCAGGTCGGTTCAAATGTGTGGGGCCACCTGGATAAAGTTGATATTTAGGATTTCTCTTCGTACATCAGTTATGAGGCACTAACATTTGGGTCCACACATGTGTCCAACACGGATATAGAATACACACATCAAGGTGGGCCACACACACACGCACACACACATTAGGTGGGCCTTCATGCAAGGAAACGAGAGAGAGAGAGAGAGAGAGAGAGAGAGAGAGAGAGAGAGAGAGAGAGAGAAGGTGAGAGAGATCAGTGTGGTGGAGGGACCCTGCTACTATGGGCCCCTCATATAATTACAACACATACATCAAATTGGGTCCCATCACAAGTGAGCCATCAAATTGAAAATCAATGGTAGATCACTTGAAAGTGCCCTTGTGTAACACCCCAGATTTTGGCCAACCTGGGATTAGATGTCCTTAGGCAATGGGTCAACTGAAACACCTGGAGAATCGCTCAGAACTCAATTCCATAGCCAAAGAAACCACTTAGGATTAATTCCTTTAGAAACTAAGCATAAGTTAGCTAGCGCAATGCTAGAGTAGCTGGGAAACAGTCCCTAATCACTTTAAATACGTTCTACAAGACCCAAATCGAGTAGAACCAATGACTCTATAATACTCTATAGCCTTGGATCAAACTCTAAGCCGATTTGTTCTCTGGACCTCTTTGAAACTTTGTATTGGATCTAGACCGCGCGTCGAAAGTCCGATACCTACTATCTTAGACCGTTAGAACCGCCTAGCTGGACTTGACAATCATTTCAAAAATCAAGTCCAACCGATAATGTAACACCCTGAAAATCGGGGGTCGTGTATAAACTCAACTCCCGAGTTCCAGACCGTCACTTATGCAACAAAAATGATTATGATTCAATGTTGTCTGATTTAAAGCATTCACATGAGTAAAAGTATACCAAAACTGCAATTCATACTTTAAATCCAGTGATAAAAGCAAGCGGAAGACTAAACAATATATATATCACTGTATGGAAAACAAAGTAAATCTCATCTGTCTTCAAAGTATGACTACATCTCTGAGCCTCATATACATATACATGAACAAAAATAAAATGTTCAAAATAGTCCCACTGAAGTCCCATCGATCCAGGTCGCCTACGGGAAGCCATCATGATACTGCATGTACGAGAACTTGTCCTGGTCCTCGTCGATCTCTGGCTCCACCTCCTAGATCTCAGCCTCGCCTGCATCTACAACAGGGTCTGGTGGGTGTTGCAAACTCTGCATATGCAAGACAGTCATCCCAACTGTCCTTAAAGTCCAATGCGCAAGCTCGCAACATGTCCTCTAGGATCTGGTTCACTCGCTCTGTCTGTCCGTCCGTCTGTGGGTGGGAGGCAGTACTGAACTTCAACTTCACACTCATAGCCTCCTGAATGCGAGTCCAGAAAATAGAAGTGAACCGCGTGTCTCTGTCCGACACGATCTCCAACGGAACTCCATGCAGACGCACAATCTCTCGGATGTACAATCTAGCCAGCTCGTCTGCAGAGTTCGTAACTCTGATCAGTAGGAAGTGCGCCGACTTCGTCAATCGGTCGACGATCACCCAAATGGAATCATGTCCCTTCCTCGTCTTCGGCAACCCAGAAATGAAGTCCATGGAAATGAAATCCCACTTCCACTCTACAATCGGCATAGGCTGCAAAAGTCCAGGTGGTCGGCGATGCTCTGCCTTCACCTGCTGACAAGTGAAACAACGGGACACGAACTCAGCTATGTGGGTCTTCATACCTTCCCACCAATACGTCCTCTTCACATCACGATACATCTTTGTATTGCCTGGATGCATCGCGAGTCTAGTAGAATGCGCAGCCTCGAGAATCTCTCGTCTCAAGTCAGGGACATCTGGGACGCATAGGCGGCCACGGTAACGTAAGCCCCCATCCATACCAACTCGCCAGTCTGCGTCAGCATCATCACTGGCCTGCTCTCGAAGCTTAGTAAGATGCGCATCGTCCCTCTGCGCCTCGATGACTCGGTCATCGATCTGAGATCGCACCTGTACATGTGCGATGAACTCAAACAGCTCCTCTACCGTGAGTTTCTGCTCAAAGTCTCGCAAAAACTCAACCATATCCCACTCGGCAACCATCAACGGAGCCGTAAACTCTATCGCCTTCTTGCGGCTCAACGCGTCAGCCACAAGGTTCGCCTTCCCAGGATGGTAAGAGACTTCAAACTTGAAGTCCTTCAACGTCTCCATCCATCGCCGCTGCCTCATATTCAAGTCTCGCTGCGTGAATATGTACTTGAGGCTCTTGTGGTCGCAAAAGAGCTCGAACTCCTCTCCGTAGAGGTAATGTCTCCAGAGTCTCAGTGCGAATATAACGGCTGCCAACTCTAGGTCGTGTGTAGGGTAATTCTCCTCGTGCTTCCTTAATTGTCTCGAGGCATACGAAATTACCCTGTCCCTCTGCATAAGGACACAACCCAAACCAACGCTAAACGCGTCAGTGTATATAGTTTATCTAACCCCTTGCTCTGGCAATACTAGCACAAGGGCGGACGTAAGTCTGTCCTTCAGCTCCTGAAAAGCTGACTCCGCCTTATCATTCCAGGCGAACTTCACGTCCTTCCGTGTCAACTGAGATAAGGGTCTCGCGATCTTCGAGAAGTCCTGAATGAAGCGCCGATAGTAGCCAGCGAGACCCAAGAATCTCCTCACCTCAGTGACAGAACCAGGCTGCTCCCAGTCCTGCACCGCAGCTACCTTAGACAGGTCAACTGCCATGCCATCCTTGGACACCACGTGTCCCAGAAACTTCACCTCCTGCTTCCAGAAGTCGCATTTCTTGTACTGTGCGAACAACTGATGCTGTCTGAGCGTATCCAGGACCAAACACAAGTGCTCCTCGTGCTCCTCTCGACTCTTAGAGTACACCAAAATGTCGTCAATGAATACAACGACGAATCGATAGAGGAAAGGCCGAAATACCCGGTTCATCAGATCCATGAACACGGCCGGTGCGTTCGTGAGACCGAACGACATCACAAGGAACTCATAGTGGCCAAAATTAGTCCTGAATGCTGTCTTCTGCACGTCCTCATCCCTGATGCGCAACTGATGATATCCCGACTGAAGATCAATCTTCGAGAAGTACTGCGCTCCTCTCAACTGATCAAACAAGTCATCGATCCTGGGCAAAGGGTACTTGTTCTTCACCGTGAGCTGGTTCAGCCTGCGATAATCAATACACAATCGTATCGAACCATCCTTCTTCCTCACGAACAAGACCGGTGCTCCCCAAGGTGACACGCTAGGCCGTATAAGGCCAAGCTCTAGCAGACCATCAATCTGCGTCCTCAACTCCTCCATCTCACATGGTTCCATGCGATACGTCGGCAGTGAGACGGGTGTAGAACCAGGAACCAGATCGATAGTGAAATCGATCTCACGTCGGGGCGGCAAACCAGGGATCTTCCTGAACAGATCCCCAAACTCAGAAACGACTGGCACATGCTCGAGTATCTGGGCACCAGCGTCGGCAATAAAGTGGCGTAGCTAAGTATGCGGAAAGGAAGATTTACCCGCACTGAAAACGTGAAAGGCGTGCCCTCAGGCTCGTACACCGTCACCATACGAGCCTCACAGTCAATCTCGGCTCTCGCTGCAGTCAACCAGTTCATGCCAAGAATGACGTCGAGATAAACGAGCGAGGGATCGACGACAAGATCAAGAGTCATCGCCTGCCTCCCAGATCAACTAAACAACCCTCACACATCTAGGTGACATCCGAATAATCCCCATGAGCTGCAAAGACTCGCACGCTATCCATAGTGATAGTCTGTAACCCAAGACGCCTGACTACGGCACGCGATATCAAAGAAATCGTGGAACCAGTGTCCACCATGATAAGAACGGGAGTACCTCCAATATGGGCCGTGACCTCGAAGGCTGAATGCTGGAAAGTCGGCGTCGCAGCTGCCTCAGCTGTCAATGCATGAACCCGAGCCTGTTGTGGCCGGTTCGGCCGCTGTGTCAAGGGCCGTGGAGGCTGTCTAATCTGCGATACCGGAGGTCTGAAAGAAGGATACGCAGGAGCTGACCGTATAGGCGGTGCTGATATCGCCTGTGGACGTACACGGTCAATCTTCTGCGGCGGCAAGAACCCACTGTCCCGCATCCTAAAAAAGCAGCTCTGCGCCAAGAGGCCTGACCTCCCACAGTATGTGCACGTCAAATCGGGGCACCGAAACGGTGGTACAGGCGCCGTAGTCCTAGTAGGAGGATCAATACGAGGCCTCTTGCCCACGAAGGGCCTATCTGGCAAGTCTGGTTGTGGCCTAGAAGCAACCGGGCCACGAGATCGCGCAAGTCGATCCACGTCCTGCTCTGCCCGCATGGACATGTGAATCAACTCCGCATATGAGGGAATGCTAACACAGCACATCTTCGACCGAATATCCGGTCGCAAACCCTCCAAAAAGTGCCGCATGTGCATCTGCTCATCAGCCAGGATCGTCGGGACGTACCTGCCCAACTCCGTGAACCGATGCTCATACTCTGTAACTGTCATCGCTGCCTATCTGAGACGGAGAAACTCATTCTCCCTGTCGTGCCTGTAAGTCTGGGGATAATACTTCTCATGGAAGCGAAACTCAAATGCTGCCCACGTCCATACAAAGTCTGCTGCAACGGTCCGCAGTACGCTATCCCACCACATGCTGGCCTCTCTCTCAAACAGGAAGGTAGCCAGCTCTACCTGCTCGGCCTCGGTGCAATGCAACATTCATAAAATCTTCGACACCCGGTCGAGCCAGTACTCAACCTCCTCGGGTCTGTGAGAACCCGTGAAAGTAGGAGGCCGCAAGCGCTGAAATCGCTCCAATAGGCCCCGTGTATCGGTAAGATTTCCCGCAGGGAAAGCAGGCGGCGCAGGATGAGCCATGCCCTCATCCTGGGCGTATGTATAGGCATCCTCAGCTGGATGCGCAGGTGGTGCAGGTGGTGTAGATGGAGCCGCACCCCCACCCTGGGCTAATGTCCCCACGATGGTAGTCAGAAGCTGCTGCTGCTGCAGCATCATAGCCATCATCTGCTCGAATTTGTCAGGGGGTGGAGCAGGCTGTGGCGGATGCTGTGTGGAAGTAGATGCGCGATATGGCTCTCTGACCGATGGTGTAAATGGCGGTGGTCCATCTGTAGGACCAGCGGCAGGCTGAGACGATCGAACTGCCTCAGGAATCGGGCCCAAAGTAGGGTCCGCATGGGTGCCAGACTGCGAAGGAGTCTGATCCATATGCTCAGTCAATGCAAGCCGAATCGTGCTCCGCGTAGCCTTAGGCGGCATTCCCTATATTCAAAATAGGGCGTAACCTTGTCAGTCTCATTAGCACAAATACACCGCAATCATTCACATAAAGAGTCAAAGGCATTCCATGCATTTCAATTAATCAAAATTGTCACAATACAAGGGATATATCCTTACAAGCATCATGACGAGAAATACATGGGAATAAAGACAGTTAAGCAACAGCAACATGAGCAAAGCACTAGCCCTAATAGGCTTACACACATAAAGCAGGAAATGACTAACTACTAATAATAACATCAAAGATCGCATCGCTAGTCGGAGTCTGGTGACGGAGGAGGAGCACCCTTATCCTGTAAGCAACACAGGATCACCTTCAAGGTGCGAGTCACCTTGCCAAATTTCTTCTTTGTAACGGCCTTGGCATCCGCGACTTCTACGCGAAGTTCTTGGACTTCCCTTCGCAAAGCGGTCTGACTCTCCTCCATCCGAGCAATGCGATTGTCGATAGTAGCCTGCGCAGAAGGAGGAGGGCTCTCATCTGTATCCTGAGCCTCCTCTTCTGCCTCTTCCTGAGCTTCTTCCTGAACCTCTGCTCTAGGTTCTTCTTCGCTTTGATCTTCCTCATCATCAAAGTCATCCTCACTATCCCTTTCAAGTTGATTTTCACGGTATTGTGACCCAATCTTCATCTTGACCATTGTCGACTCATCAATGGTATGAATCGATACCGGCAATTTTGGCCCAAGTCTATAGGCAAACTCAAGCGCAATCTTGCAAATCAGTCGGCCAAAGGGAAGCGATTCGGATGTTCTTCTTGACCTGGCTATGAGGACTATCCGTCGTAAGATGAAAGTGGCCATACATACGTTCTCTCCCTGGGCCACCAGATATAAGAAATCGACCATAAGATGTGTGCATTCAATGCGGTTCGTCGACCTGGGATAAACATTGAACGTGCAAATATGGTGCAGCAGGAGAAAATCCTCAGACATATACGTCGCCTTGAGGCTATTATTAGGCTGCCATGGAACCAACTTACCGCACAGAAACCCGGTGCGGCGATCTCGTTCACGTCTAGTCCTCAGATTCTTCTCACTAGGATGCACATCACCTAGAGGCACGTTGAGAAGTCGCGCAATCAACCGAACATCGATCGTAGCCATCCGATCTCTACCAAAAGGGATTTTGAACTGCAAAGGCTCCAAGGTAGGATTCTGGATACTAGCGTAGAAGGCACGAACGGTGCTCACATTAGCACGAGCGCGAGCTTCAAAGATCAGACCCCAATGCACAGCTTCAATGCGCTCGAACAACAGATATTTGCCAAATAGTCGTCCATCTACGTCCGCCTCAAATAACACCTTGCGATCAGTGTATTGGCCATGAGGCATCTCTGATAAAATTGCTCGTCCAAGGTGTGCATGGGGATCCAAATCCCGCTTTGTACGGCACTCCAAGACTGCAGCTGGACCTACGGCGGCACTTGAACTTGCGGCACCACCCCGCGGTCTTCTCGATTGAGCAGGGTGGCTCGGCCTAGCCTTGTCTGTTGCGGTTTTCCTCTTACCCATCAAAGATATGATGGATGAGAGTGATAAAAGGTCTAAAATGGCTT
The DNA here is from genome assembly GCA_037074715.1 of Magnolia kwangsiensis. Lineage (NCBI taxonomy): Eukaryota > Viridiplantae > Streptophyta > Magnoliopsida > Magnoliales > Magnoliaceae > Magnolia > Magnolia kwangsiensis. The sequence goes on from CM073578.1 coordinate 82,838,887, forward strand.
CCACGAAAGCCATGAAAAATGGTGAAAATGCGGAGAAGTGGCTGCCCAATCTGGAAAAAGGAGATCTAGGCGTCGTAGAGGGATGCTTCAAGCTTCCCAAGGCTATAATTTCAAGGAGAAATGCAAACAAAAAAGTAGAATGGAGCACCTCACGATTTCAGCTCTATTTGGGGATCTTTGGAGCTCCAAATGGTGAAATCTTCAAGAGGAAGGGCTATCAACTCCCAATAAGTGATGGATGACGGTCGGTTTTGGCCAAGGAGGGATCTAGGAGTGATTTGGGACCACGAAATTTAGAGATAGTTGCTGGAAAATGAAAACGGAGCTATGGGGAGGGCTGTTTGTGAAGGAGGGGTATGATTTGGGGGTTTTTGTTGGACGGGAGCTACATGGGGATGATGCACGTACCATTTAAGGGCGTGTGCCCAAAAATCATGGCAAAGGGGCCCCACCGGTCGGCGATGCATCGCCGGCCAACTTCCCAGTTGGCCGGTGGGACCACATGGGTCTGGTCCCCCATGGTCCAAGGACTCCAAAAATATGTGGCCCACCCCCTGGTTCATTGTATTTTGACCTATATGAGCCCAAACATGTGTTCGGGGCTTTCCGGGACCACTCCGCAATCCCGAATACCAAACCCTATGATGCAGCATATGAATTTGGGGTAGAAGGATCTATTACATCCATCTAGATCCTTAGTTGCTAAACAAAGTAAAGTTAGAATGGCCTTATGGCCATTTTTCATGAAATTTTACTATTCACTGTAAAATTTTATGAAAGTATTAATTTATGTTATTTTCACATTAGTTTTGATGCCTAACATGAAATGGATAAGAAAGAAATGAAGATCGGAGTGTTTAGAGGAGGAATTTTGAAGATTTTTGGTGAAACGGGGTTTTTAAGCCCTGACGATTGATTACAGGAGTCGTGGTCATCCCACGGCCCAAGGATTCACTTTTGCGGTTTAAAACTGCTCATAGGACGTCTTAACCCGACTTCCTACAGCTTAGAAGCGATTCGGGTTGCTTTACGCGACCCGAGATGCGTTACAGACTCGATCTTGCGATCGATTCTAATAGACTTCGCCTATCGGTGAACCTGCGATCCTAGAAGTGTTTGTAGACCCTTCTCACACCCACCTAAGTTAAAGGAAGTGACAGCGTACGTCGCGAGACCATAACCCAGGCCCAGTATACTCTCATTCATGCTCTGATACCAACTTGTAACACCCTGAAAATCGGGGGTCGTGTATAAACTCAACTCTCGAGTTCCAGACCGTCACTTATGCAAAAAAAATGATTATGATTCAATGTTGTCTGATTTAAAGCATTCACATAAGTAAAATTATACCAAAAATGTAATTCATACTTCAAATCCAGTGATAAAAGCAAGCGGAAGACTAAACAATATATATATCACAGTATGGAAAACAAAGTAAATCTCATCTGTCTCCAAAGTATGACTACATCTTTGAGCCTCATATACATATACATGAACAAAAATAAAATGTTCAAAATAGTCCCACTGAAGTCCCATCAATCCAGGTCACCTACGGGAAGCCATCGTGATACTGCATGTACGAGAACTCGTCCTGGTCCTCGTCGATCTCTGGCTCCACCTCCTGGATCTCAGCCTCACCTGCATCTACAACAGGGTCTGGTGGGTGTTGCAAACACCATCCCGTAACGTGGGAGTGAGTGATCAACTCAGTGGAATCATAGAGCAAGGATTAGCATGTTCACAATTCAATCATGCGATAATAGTAAAGCAGTAAATCAGACAATCCTACTACTGTTGTTAATGCAAGATGACATGACGTGATGTATGCCCTCATCGACGGTCTCCCTCATATGGCAACATCCTACGACCGCGGCATGCCATACTCCCTAGAGTGCTCCACATCTTCCAAGCACATGCAATGCTATGGTGATATGATTTTCAAGTTGTTATTAGTCCATTCAAACAGTAGGATTGGGAAACTAAGGTACTTCCCTTGTATCAATCCCAACACAGATCCTGTCTAGGGTCGTCACTCCTAGTAATCTCATACGATGTATATTTCGTAGGTAGTGCTGCCAGGGTTGTTGCTCGCACTCGTTGCACCGCTCCCCCATCACCTTATCAATACAGGCCTACCGTACTCTACTGCAACGGAAGGATCGTCGCCTCCCGTGGACTCAGAATACGCTCGCGGTCACTACAAAGGACTCGTCGCCTGATCAGTGTAGGCCGACAGCTAGAATATAGTGTCCCATACTACCATAATCTGCTCACGAGTCTAGGTGCTCACTGGTCACTACGGGGAGGTTTGTGGCCCCAGCGTAGGCCGACAGCTCTACCACGGTGTCCCATACCACCATGCCCGGCTCATGAGTCTTCGTGGATCAAGGTACCATGGTTAACAGGGTTTGCAATGGTAAGTTCAGTACCCTAGGTTCAAGCAGTTATGACTCATACAAGGTGAATATACATCGGCCAGTCGGGTTACTTGACGGGCTCGACTAGCGCGATCGCATCTCAAGTCGAACGACATGAAGTGCGTAAAACACTTCTCGTGGCCTAACCACTGCCGCCAACTTCAAACACGAATCACGTTCATCGACGCGTCGTTCGTGGCTATGACCAGTCAGCCACCAATTCGCTCGAGTACCGACTGCCTGGACTAAGTCTAGTCCCAAACAATTATGGAATCACATCAGCAATCTATGTAAGAGTATTGGAATTGAAATACAATCATGTGAGCATGTTAACACATGTTATAACATTCAACTTAAGCAAATCTTCAAACACATACGTTCCATGCATGTAATGGAATCATGCATATGGTCAACATGTAGGAAATCATTTAGGTCAGCATATTAACTGAGAAATCAATCTCAAACTACCACATAACATCATTTAATTTAATACATACTAATACAAGCATTTATACAAACACATACGCTACACACTTAAGTCTACATATAGTATGTCGACCCAAAGTGCGCAACTAGGCGAATCTCTTCCCCAAACTAATTATGCAAGCATTCCTAACTCCCTAATGCGACAACAAACCATGTCAATCACGTCAGCAAAATATGAATGTAGACCGTACTTCCTACAAATGACTAAAATGCCCTAAATCTCATATTCTTCGTTAATTTACGAAACAGGAAACGGAGAGCATGTTGTACATGTCAAACGGCGATGCCGTCGATAATCTACTATTAAACGACATTGAAAGCGTTGTAAACCGTCAATCAAAGCGTCTAAAATCCTCACCTAGTCTCTTACGGATGCGGGATTTTGAACGGAGCGTGTACGCTTCGTCTACGGCAGTAGGAGGACCTATTTTACAAGTTACGTTAGCTAACACGCCGTGAATCTAAGTAAACTTTAAATCAGCAAGTTCTAGGGTTGTTTTATACCTGAAAAAGTGGAGAAATCACCAGTCAGGTGATTGGGAAGAGTTGCTGAAGCAGTAGCAATCGGCGGCTCGAAAACGGGAAAAATTCCTTCCACTCTCTCTCTCAAACTCTCTCTCCTTTTCTCTAGGGTTTGTAATTTTCGGATGGGAGAGAGAAATGAGGGTTTCAACGTCTTTTATAAGCTTAAAGATGCCAGAAATAGGCTCCGGAACGAAGTTTACTTGGTGCCTATCCATTTCGGGGCTGTTTCGGTCCGAAAGTTGCTTTCTGGTGGTCCCCTGGTCGATTGCGATCGGACTTAAGCTCATGCGTACCAGATGTAGCACGTATTAAGTTTTCAGTCTAGCTGGGTTCGCAGATCGCACGTGGCGGACCAGTTTCAGTTCAGCGGTCACCGCACGTAGATCAGGGCTGAAAGTCTCATGATAATAAATAGAAATTTTTCTTGATCCGAGGGTGTAATCTGGATGAATTCTGATGGTCAGAACGCTTAATACTGATGCGTCAAGTCGTGTGCCAGATTTGAATTTGAAATTCCAATTCTGTCCCTATTCGCGGTCTCTTCCGTCCGGGTTCAACGAAATAGTCTGTGATTATCGGTTTGACTTGATTTTTGAGATGATTGTCAAGTCCAGCTAGGCGGTTCTAACGGTCTAAGATAGGAGGTATCGGACTTTCGACGCGGGGTCTAAATCCAATACAAAAATTCAAAGTGGTCCAGAGAACAAACCCGCTTAGAGTTTGATCCGAGGTTATAGAGTATTGTAGAGTTGTTTGTTCTATTCGATTTGGGTCTTGTAGAACGTATTTAAAGTGATCAGGGAATATTTCCCAGCTACTCTAGCGTTGCGCTAGCTAACTTACGCTTAATTTCTATGGAAATTAATTCTACGCGATTTCGGGTCGAGTTGGTACTCGAGCCCAAGTACGGATTTTTCACGGGCGTTACAGATAACCACAGGCTGTTTCATTAAGCCCGGACTGAAGAGAGTGCGAATAGGGTCAGATTTGAAATTTGAAATTTAAATCTGGCACACGACTTGACGTGTCAGTATTAAGCGTTCTGACCGTCAGAATTCAGCCAAATTACACCCTCGGATCAGGAAAAATTTCTATTTCATATCATGAGACTTGCAGGCCTGATCTACGTGCGGTGACCACTGAACTGAAACTGGACCGCTACTTGCAATCTGTGAACCCTGCTGGACTGAAAACTTGATGCGTCCTAGATCCTATAAGCATGAACTTAAGTCTGATCGAGTTCAGCCACGGGACTACCAGAAACGATCTTTTGGACCGAAACAACCCCGAATTGGATATGCCCTAAGTAAACTTTGTTCCTGAGCCTATTTTGGTCATTTTTAGGCTTATAAAAGGGGTTGAAACCCTCACTCCTCTCTCCCATCCGAATTTGAGAAAAACCCTAGATCGGGAGAGAGAAAAGGTGAGAGTTTGTGAGAGAGAGTAGGAGAGAATTTTTCTGCCGTTGCACCACCTGTTGCAAGTGCCTAAGCAACACACTTTGATCACCTGGCCGGTGATTCCTCCACATTTTCAGGTAAGAAATAACCCTAATAAGTTGCTGATTTGGGATTCTTACCGTTCCATACCATGTAAACTGATAGAACTCGTAAATTAGGTTCTCTATTCGCTGTAGACGAAGCGTATACGCTCCGTTCGAATTCACACATCTATAAGGGAAAAGATGCAGATTTTAGACGCTTTGATTGACTGTTTCCAAAGCTTTCAATGTCGTTTAATAGTAGATTATCGATGGCAACGCCGTTTGACATGTACAACATGCTCTCCGTTTCCTATTTCGTAAACTAACGAAGAATATGAGATTTAGAGCATTTTAGTCATTTGTAGGAAGTACGGTTTTCATTCATATTTTGTTGATGTGATTGACATGGCTTATTTTCGTATTAGAATGTTAGGAATACGTGCATAATTAGTTTGGCGAAGGGATTCGCCTAAATGCGCACTTCGGGTCAACATACTATATGTAGACTTAAGTGTGTAGTGTAAGTGTTTGTATAAATGCTTGTATTAGTATGTATTGAATTAAATGGTGTTATGAATTAATTTGAGATTGATTTCTCAATTAACATGCTGGTGTAAATGGTTTCCTACATGTTAGCCATATGCATGATTTCATTATATGTATGAAATGCATGTGCTTGATGATTCACTTAAGTTGTATGTTATAACATGTGTTTGATGATTTCATTATGACTTAATTTGAGATTGACTTCTCAATTAATATGCTGATGGAAATGATTTCCTATATGTTGGCGATATGCATAATTTCCTTATATGTATGAAAGGCATGTGTTAGATGATTTACTTAAGTTGTACGTTATAACATGTGTTAACATGCTCACATGGTTGTATTTCATTTCCATTACTCTTACACGATTGCTGATGTGGATTCATGATTGTTTGGGATTATACCTAGTCCAGGCAGTCGGTAACAGAGAAAATTTGTGGTTAGCTTGTATTTGCCGCGAAGGACGCGTCGATGAACGCGAGTCATGTTTGGAGTTGGCGGCAGTGGTTAGGCCACGCGAAGTGTTTCACGCACTTTATGTCGTTCGACTTGCGATGCACTCGTGCTAGTCGAGCCCGTCAGGTAACCCGACTGGCCGTTGATTGTTCACCCTGCATGAATCATAACTGCTTGAACCTAGGGTACTGAACTTACCATTGTAAACCCTGTCAACTATGGTACCTTGATCCACGAAGACTCATGAGCCGGGCATGGTGGTATGGGACACCGTGGTCGAGCTGTCGGCCTACGCTGGGGCCACAAACCTCCCCGTAGTGACCAGTGAGCACCTATGACTCATGAGCAGATTATGATGGTGTGGGACACTATATTTTTGCTGTCGGCCTACATTGATAAGGTGATGGGAGAACGGAGCAACGAGTGCGTGCAACAGCCCTGGCAGCCCTTTGTAGTGACCGCGAGCGTATTCTGAGTCTACGGGAGGCGACGACCCTTCAGTAGCAGTAGAGTATAGTTGACCTGTATTGATAAGGTGATGGGGGAGCGGTGCAACGAGTGCGTGCAACAGCCCTGACAGCCCTTGCAGCGACCTACAAAATATACATCGTATGATATTACTAGGAGTGACGACCCTAGACAGGATCTGTGTTGGGATTGATATAAGGGAAGTACCTTAGTTTCCCAATCCTGTAGTTTGAATGGACTAATAACAACTCAAAAATCATATCACCATAACATTGCATGTGCCTGGAAGATGTGGAGCACTTGAGAGACGATTGCATGCCGCGGTCGTAAGATGGTGCCGTATGAGGGAGATCGTCGGTGAGGGCATACATCATGTCATGTCATATTACATTAACAACAGTATTAGGATTGTTTGATTTACTGCTTTACTATTAGCGCATGATTGATTTGATAACATGCTAATCTCTGTTCTCTTATCCCACTGAGTTGATCACTCACTCCCACGTTACGGGATGGTATTTTCGGACACCCACCAGTCCCTTTTTGTGATTGCAGATGATGGCGCTGCTTGAGAAGCGGAGCTGGACTTGATGATGATGAGGAGGATTCCTCCTTTATGCGTGTTCTGATTGACGGGATTACAGGGAGGTTGATTAGATACCTTGACACTTGTCATTTTATATTGTTATAATACTCATGTATATCCTTTTGGTTTACTTTTGGTGTATACATGTATGTATATAACCTGGTAACATATTCACACTCTGGAGACATACAACAGTTTATATATGTTATACATACTATCACAGTCTTTCGCTTGTAAATTTAACCGTCTCTGGAGCATGATATGCTGTTTTAGCTTAATCTCACTCATGGCTAATACATTATCACAGACAACATTCAATCATATATATCTATGTTGCATAAATAATATTTTGGAACTCGGGAGTTGGGTTTTTGCTCGACCCCCTAATTTTTGGGATGTTACAGATGGTATCGAGCATGATTTGGATTAAACCAGGCCTGGGTTATGGTCACGTGATGTATGCTGTCGCTTCTTTTGACTTAGGTGGGTGCGAGAAAGGTCTATAAACACTTATAGGATCGCAGATTCGCCAATAGGCGAAGTCTATTGGTATTGATCGCGCGATCGAGTCCGTATGCATCTAGGGTCACGTGAAGCGACCTGAGTAGCTCCTAGGTTGTAGGTAGTTGGGTCAAGACATTCTTTGAATGATTCTAAACCTGTAAATGTGAATCCTTGGGCTGTGGGACAGCCACAACCCCTGCATTCAATCGCCAGGGCTTAAAAACCCCGTTTCACTTAAATCCTTCGAGATTCTTCCTCTCACCACTCCAATCTTCAATTCTTTCTTATCCTTTTCATGTTAGGCATCAATATTAATGTTAAAATGACATAAAATCACACTTTAAAAATTTTTTACGATGAATAGTAAAATTTTATGAAAAAGGGCCATAAGGCCATTCTAAGTTTGCTTTCTTTAGCAACTAATGGGCTATATGGACGTATTAGCTCCTTCTACCCAAAAATCATACGCTGCATGATAGGAAATTGTATTCGGGATTGCATATTGGCCCCAGAAAGTCCCGAATGCATGTTTTGACCTCTATAGGGCAATATACAATGAACCAAGTTAGGGCCCATAGTTTTTTGGAGTCCTTGGACCATGGAGGACCAGACCCATGTGGTCCCACTGACCGAACAGAGAGATGGTCAGCGATGCCATCGCCGATCCGGCAATGCATCGCCGGCCGATGGGGTCCACTCGCGGTGAAAGTTGGCACGTGTGGCCTTTTGGGGTAGTACACCCCCTCCATGTAGTGTTCGTCTAAAGAAAGCCCCAAAAATGGGTACTTCCTTCACAAAAGTCCCTTTCCTTAGCCCCATTTACGTTTTTTAGCTGCCCTAACCCAAAACCGTGGTTCCAAACCACTCCCAAATCTATTCCCTGCTGAAAACGACCACACTCCATCACTCCAAAGTGATTTTCAGCCCTCCCTCTTGCAGATCTCGTCGTTTGGAGCTCTTAAAACCCCCAAATCGAGCTGAAATCGTGAGGTGCTCCATTCCCCTTTTTCATTCTTTTTTCTTTCTGAAAATACATCCTAGGGGAGCTTGAAGCATCCCTTTACAACACCTAGATTTTGTTCTGTCCATTTGGGCAACCATTTCTCCGTATTTCCTCCTCTTTCCATGGCTATTGTTAAGGCTGTTTCAGCCTTTTCCTCCATTTCCATTGTCCTCTCTCTCATGTCCCTTTTATTTGATCCTCAGACTCGCGGAAACCTGCTTACCCATCTCATTCTCCACGTTCTTCGCTTGTTTGACTGCCGTTTGAAATTTCTGTGTTTGTTGTTGTTAGGTAGAAAAAATGTTTGTGTTGTGGTTTGGGCTTAATAAAGCCGAATTTGGTTAGATGGAGTGCATGCCGTTCCGTTCGCTGTAAAGTATTGTCCCTAGATTGGGAGTATTGTCACTCCCGGGATTCAGCCTACGAATTAATTTTTATCCCAACTCACCCTCCTACCAAGCATGCCACTTCCAATCCCACCATGGGACTAGGAATGCAGTTCCATTTAATACAACTTAATGCTACTGGCCATATAGGCCCTTGGCGTTTTGGATCTAGTGTTAGCACTCCTATATTTGAAGGATCTGACTATATAGGAAAGCCATCTACCATATAATCTTAGGCTTTGGATTATAGCTACTGAGTTACAGACTAGCCTATTAGTTACCTTAAGTAGTGTAAAGCCTGTATATGCTAAGGAATTGTAGGTTAGATTTGGTTGAAGTAGAACCTTATTCCTTCGATAGATCCCCTTATGACTTATAGACTTCTGTTGTTGCCCATAGGAAGGAACCATTCACACTCAGGGAACATTTATAATTCCCTCAGATTGAACTTAGAATGTACTAACACACCCCTTACAATTGCCTTCCCTAAAGGCATATTGCATTCGGGAACGCGGAATAAAAGAAATGAAATTATCAGCGAAGTATTTGCTGTTTGAATCGACTTCTTAATCCTAGTAGTTACCAATGAATCCAATGCTCTGATCAAGCAGAAGATCGGCATCGACTAGGATTGAGGACTGAACAACAACTTTTCTGTCATCGTGGGGCAGAAGGTTTGTGTATCCAGCTCAGACCCATTACATCACTATTCTTCCGTGTTGGCCCGACCATCTACAACCACAAGTTATTGCTTTGCCCTTGATAAATGTTAAGGACTTAAAGCCAGTAGAGGATTCGACATCTTGCCACCAACTCATACCTGCCCCTGACCTTAACCACAATAGAGATTAGGCTCATCTCTATGATCATAGGTACCAATTCCATAGAACACATCATTAGCAAGGAAAACCATGTAATGAGAAGTTATTTCCCAATTCATGTCAAGGATAGCCCCTAAGTTGCATCTTATTCCGATATACGGAGCGATGCAAAGAGTCTTGAACTTTAAGTAGAACCAAGTTTTAAGGGGGGTAGAATGTATTAAGTCCAATCCAATTAGGTTAGTCAACGCTACCGTTCGATCAGAGTGGCACAGCGGAAGCATGGTTGGCCTCTTCCCCACTGGCCCAGGATCGAAACAACTGAGTTAGGCTTTACATAAGGTTAGGTTGTTAAATAGGATTTGAACCTTCCTTAGAAAAAGTACTCCTTACCCTTCACCAATTTTCGGGACGAAATTGTGTTTTAAGGGGGGTAGATTGTAACACCCCGGATTTTGGCCAACATGGGATTAGACGTCCTTAGGCAATGGGTCAACTGAAACACCTGGAGAATCGCTCAGAACCCAATTCCATAGCCAAAGAAACCACTTAGGATTAATTCCTTTATAAACTAAGCATAAGTTAGCTAGCGCAACACTAGAGTACCTGGGAAACAGTCCCTGATCACTTTAAATACATTCTACAAGACCCAAATCGAGTAAAACCAATGACTCTATAATACTCTATAGCCTTGGATCAAACTCTAAGCCGGTTTGTTCTCTGGACCTCTTTGAAACTTTGTATTGGATCTAGACCGCGCGTCGAAAGTCCGATACCTACTATCTTAGACCGTTAGAACCGCCTAGCTGGACTTGACAATCATTTTGAAAATCAAGTCCAACCGATAACCACAGGCTGTTTCATTGAGCCCGGACTGAAGAGAGTGCGAATAGGGACAGATTTGAAATTTGAAATTCAAATCTGGCACACGACTTGACGTGTTAGTATTAAGCGTTCTGACCGTCAGAATTCAGCCAAATTACACCCTCGGATCAGGAAAAATTTCTATTTCATATCATGAGACTTGCAGGCCTGATTTACGTGCGGTGACCGCTCAACTGAAACTGGACCCCTACTTGCGATCTGCGAACCCTGCCGGAATGAAAACTTGATGCGTGCTAGATCCTGTAAGCATGAACTTAAGTCCGATCGCGTTCAGCCAGGGGACCACCAGAAATGATCTTTTGGACCGAAACAGCCCCGAATTAGATATGCCCTAAGTAAACTTTGTTCCTGAGCCTATTTTGGTCATTTTTAGGCTTATAAAAGGGGTTGAAACCCTCACTCCTCTCTCCCATCCGAATTTGAGAAAAACCCTAGATTGGGAGAGAGAAAAGGTGAGAGTTTATGAGAGAGAGTAGGAGAGAATTTTTCTGCCATTGCACCACCTGTTGCAAGTGCCTAAGCAACACACTTTGATCACCTGGCCGGTGATTCTTCCGCATTTTCAGGTAAGAAATAACCCTAATAAGTTGCTGATTTGGGATTCTTTCCGTTCCATAGCATGTAAACTGATAGAACTCGTAAATTAGGTTCTCTATTCACTGTAGACGAAGCGTATACGCTCCGTTCGAATTCACACATCTATAAGGGAAAAGATGCAGATTTTAGACGCTTTGATTGACTGTTTCCAATGCTTTCAATGTCGTTTAATAGTAGATTATCGATGGCAACGCCGTTTGACATGTACAACATGCTGTCCGTTTCCTGTTTCGTAAACTAACGAAGAATATGAGATTTAGAGCATTTTAGTCATTTGTAGGAAGTACGGTTTTCATTCATATTTTGCTGATGTGATTGACATGGCTTATTGTCGTATTAAAATGTTAGGAATACGTGCATAATTAGTTTGGCGAAGAGATTCGCCTAAATGCACACTTCGGGTCGACATACTATATGTAGACTTAAGTGTGTAGTGTAAGTGTTTGTATAAATGCTTGTATTAGTATGTATTGAATTAAATGGTGTTATGAATTAATTTGAGATTGATTTCTCAATTAACATGCTGGTGTAAATGGTTTCCTACATGTTAGCCATATGCATGATTTCATTATATGTATGAAATGCATGTGCTTGATGATTCACTTAAGTTGTATGTTATAACATGTGCTTGATGATTTCATTATGACTTAGTTTGAGATTGACTTCTCAATTAATATGCTGATGGAAATGATTTCCTATATGTTGGCGATATGCATAATTTTCTTATATGTATGAAAGGCATGTGTTAGATGATTTACTTAAGTTGTACGTTATAACATGTGTTAACATGCTCACATGGTTGTATTTCATTTCCATTAATCTTACACGATTGCTAATGTGGATTCATGATTGTTTGGGATTATACCTAGTCCAGGCAGTCGGTAACAGAGAAAATTCGTGGTTAGCTTGTATTTGCTGCGAAGGACGCGTCGATGAACGCGAGTCGTGTTTGGAGTTGGCGACAGTGGTTAGGCCATGCGAAGTGTTTCACGCACTTCATGTCGTTCGACTTGCGATGCGCTCGTGCTAGTCGAGCCCGTCAAGTAACCCGACTGGCCGTTGATTGTTCACCCTGCATGAATCATAACTGCTTGAACCTAGGGTACTGAACTTATCATTGTAAACCCTGTCAACCATGGTACCTTTATCCACGAAGACTCATGAGTCGGGCATGGTGGTATGGGACACCGTGGTCGAGCTGTCGGCCTATGCTGGGGCCACAAACCTCCCCGTAGTGACCAGTGAGCACCTATGACTCGTGAGCAGATTATGGTGGTATGGGACACTATATTTTTGCTGTCGGTCTATATTGATAAGGTGATGGGGGAGCGGAGCAACGAGTGCGTGCAACAGCCCTGACAGCCCTTTGTAGTGACCGCGAGCGTATTCTGAGTCTACGGGAGGCGACAACCCTTCAGTAGCAGTAGAGTACAGTTGGCCTGTATCGATAAGGTGATGGGGGAGTGGTGCAACGAGTGCGTGCAACAGCCCTGGCAGCCCTTGCAGCGACCTACAAAATATACATCGTATGAGATTACTAGGAGTGACGACCCTAGACAGGATCTGTATTGGGATTGATATAAGGGAAGTACCTTAGTTTCTCAATCCTGCAGTTTGAATGGACTAATAACAAATCGAAAATCATATCACCATAACATTGCATGTGCCTGGAAGATGTGGAGCACTTGAGAGACGATTGCATGCCGCGGTCGTAAGATGGTGCCGTATGAGGGAGATCGTCGGTGAGGGCATACATCACATCATGTCATATTACATTAACAACAGTATTAGGATTGTTTGATTTACTGCTTTACTATTAGCGCATGATTGATGTGATAACATGCTAATCTCTGCTCTCTTATCCCACTGAGTTGATCACTCACTCCCACGTTACGGGATGGTGTTTTCGGACACCCACCAGTCTCTTTTTGTGATTGCAGATGATGGCGCTGCTTGAGAAGCGGAGCTGGACTTGATGATGAGGAGGAGGATTCCTCCTTTATGTGTGTTCTGATTGACGGGATTACAGGGAGGTTGATTAGATACCTTGACACTTGTCATTTTATATTTTTAGAATACTCATGTATATCCTTTTGGTTTACTTTTGGTATATACATGTATGTACATAACCTGGTAACATATTCACACTCTGGAGACATACAACAGTTTATATATGTTATACATACTATCATAGTCTTCCGCTTGTAAATTTAACCGTCTCTAGAGCGTGATATGCTGTTTTAGCTTATTCTCACTCATGTTTTATACATTATTACAGACAATATTCAATCATACATATCTATGTTGCATAAATAACATTTTGGAACTCGAGAGTTGGGTTTTTGCTCGACCCCCCGATTTTCGGGATGTTACACCTTGCTAATGCCATGTTTTGTCAATTAGCGTGAGTGTTGAGTCAGTCAGACTACAAAGCTGTATAGGAAGATCAATTCAAGCGTATGCCTCAACTGAATGTGCGGAAGCTCGCCATAGGTAAATCCAAGCCTCACATCCCATGTCTCAAAACACCAGGTGAATAAAACCCTTAAAAACAAGCTAGACATTATTGGGTTTTTTAGTAAGAAAAGTTGTTCAAAAATTAAAAAATATCTAAGTTTTCTTACTCTATCAATTGTATTGATACATGTCTCGATATGATCGACCTTCATTGTCGATGTCCTCACAAGCTTAATTGATAAAATGGGATGAAGACTTAAACTGTCCAACAACCGCATATTCTTCAGGACAGAATTATCGATATATCGATATGCATAAAGATATCATCGATAATTAAATCTCGAGTCGATCGAAGGTGACTCGTAGCCCCTATTTTTTCTTAAGAATATCATATATGCTTCGATATATCGAAGCCATCATCGATACCATCGGAGTTCAAATCTCGATGATATCGGTCATGGGCGTGAAGTTTTTCAGCAACGTTTTTCAGGTGGCCTTCAATTCTGATCGGGGGTAACTTGATAGAATCAATATTCAAATATCGATGATACCGGGGCCAGATCAATTACATCGAGAATGGACAAAACTGTCCAGCAAGCTCACTGATAAAATCTTTGGATTTATTGATGCATTGACATGACTTCCAATATCATCGACATTCAAATTCTGATGATATCGAGTATCCCCTGATCATATCTGATGACCTAAAAAATTTCAAAGCAAGTTTCTCTCATTTTTAAATGTCAATTAGGAATTGAAACTTGCATCGATAATATCAGAGTTTGAAATCCGATGGCATCGACACGAGTACCGATTCCCTCAACCAGCTGGCAAGAGGTTTTCCAAAAGCATATGACATTGAGTTTGTGTCATCAAGTAGACCATCGATACAATCAAGAGTATACGCTCGATGATATCGAACTCTATCATAAATGTCACTTTTATATCCGTTGGAACCTTTTACCTATTTAAAGTGAGCTTGGCTTTAGTTGTTGATAGAGAAAGAAGAGAGTACTTTTAAGTGTTTAACCTTAGATCATTTAACGAAAGCCCTTTCTCTCAAGGGAGTTTATCCTCCAATCCACCCTCATCATTGATATTCAATAGAGTGCATTGGGAAATGAACTTTCACATTCAAGTATCCTCTAGTTACTACTTTAATGAAAAATTATTAAGCTGGGATGCCTTGAATGCATAGATGATTGGAATCACTCTATCTTCCTAATAGGAAAACATTTAGAGAGTAGGATTCCATCATAACCTTGACCCAACTCGTTGTCATATATTAGTACATCATTTGTGTTGCGGATCAAGGGAACAAAAGATTCTTCATTAACAAGGAGGAGATCTTCATCAACGTGCTAAATGAGACTCATCCACTTATCTGTAATTATCTAGAGTCTAGAGGACCCTTTGATCATTCCTTTGTAGGATTGGGTCTAAGGTGTTTCTCACCCTTTGAAGTCCTCAAAGAGGCCTCTAGTGGGAGTGTACGTGGTGGGTGCGTTGTGTGGACCCTTGATCTATGAAGAGCATTAACATCTGGTTGAAGGTGAACCAGTCAAAAACCTAGGTTTAAGGTGAACCACTGTGAAACCTCGGGTTAGAGGTAAACTATGTAAAACCTCTGTTAGGGTCTTATGGAAGATCCTTGGTTAGTGTGCCTAAAAGTGGGTGCGTTGTGTTAACCCTTGCTTGTGAGAGCATAAACAGTCAGCCTCAGTGTAGGTTGTAAAGGTTGAAGGTGAACCTGATTTAAAATCTTAGGTTTGAGGTGAACCGCTGTAGAACCTCCTTAGTGAAATCCAGTACTCTAAAGGGTTGAGCGCAGTTACCGGGAGTGGATTAGACAAATAGTCAAACCACTATAAAAATGACTGTGTTTGAGATTATTATTCTTTTATTTGTGTGATTTGCTTTAATATTTTCATATCTAAATATCTGAGATCACACCTCACACACATACACAGTCATATCCATCATAAACTAGTTTGCTCATCATTCTCTTCTTAAATAGTTTGTGATTGGATCCTCTACCAGGCTTGGAAGCCAGTAGAGTTACTTATGAGTAATCTTAATCTATGCTTGTTGTTAGGATTAGTGTAATAGGATTTTTAAATAAATTGTAAAAACTTTAAGAAGTCCTATTCACCCCCCTCTAGGACATATTGGCATATTCCTACTTCAACTAAAGCGGTCTTCACCGCTATTTCAATCGGTATCAAAGCAGGTCTCTCTTTATGGGTTTCACTACCTAAAGAGTGATCTTGACTGAAGTTGGAATATGGTCAAAGGAGAGGGCTCATCAGTCACTAGGCCTCCAGTATTTGATGGTTCAAATTATGCATACTAGAAGGCTAAAATGCACTACTTTTTGAGATCTTTGGATAATGAAGTCTGGGATATCGTTGAAAATGGATATATGCCACCATCTGAACAAATCATACTTGAGAGTGGCACAACCATCACAAAATCCAAATCCAAAGAAAAGTGGACGACGTTTGACAAAGAAAAAAAGACTGCTGAAGTAAATGCTATGAACGTCATCTACTGTGTCGTGTCACAGGATATATTCAATCAAATAAGTATGTGTGGGACATCCAAGGAAGCATGGGATCTATTGGAAATAACCCATGAAGGCATAAGTACTGTGAAGGGGTTTAAAATCCAACTCTTGACTTCACAGTTCGAAAGTTTCAGAATGGAAGAGCATGAGACGTGTATGGAGTTTTTCACAAAGTTGAATATAATTTGCAACTCCATGGGTGGATTGGGAGAAAAAGTTTCGGTACCGAAAACATGTAGGAAAATTCTAAGATCCCTACTGGAACAATTTAATCCCAAGGTAATAACAATTGAGGAGTGTAGGAATATTAACGAGATGAAAGTAGAAGAACTGGTAAGTTCCCTACAAACTTTCGAACTACACTTCAAACAAACCCAAAAATCCAAAACAACTGTCCTAAAAAATTCAAAGAAAATAAAACATGAGGACGATGGAAGTGAAAAGGAAGATGAAGATGAGGAAGTGACCTTTGCTGGTATAAAGATTCAGAAGATTCCTTCAGAAGAATCGCGGTCGTCCATCTAAATGAAGAAAGGTGGATGACAAACCTTCTGCAGCCAAATATGATAAAAGGACTAAAGAATCATAATATTATGCCTGTCAGAAGTATGAACATCTATCTACTGATTTTCCTAATAGAAAAACTAAGGACAAGATAATGGGCGCCACGTGGGATGACACAGAGGAGTCAAACTCAGATAATAGTGACTCAGAAAGTGATGGAGATCAGAAATCATTGAAAATTCTTATGGTCTCCACCACTCCAATCATTCCCATAGAATCTGAAGATAAGAAAGAACAACAAGCCACTGAATCATTTCCATCTAACAATGAAGAAACTGAAGAAGAAGAAGAAATAGAAAAGGATAAACTACAAGATTCTTACAATCAACTTTATATCCATAGCATCAAAGTTTTTAAAAGACTTGGAATATTTGAGAATAAAAAGGAATTGCCGCAAAAAAATTTGGATAAAACTCTAGAAATTAATACACACCTAATCTATGATTTAAAGCAAAAATACTCAGATAATGATAGACTTGAAAGAATTTACACCTTCCTTAAATCAGAATCTGAAAAACTAAAAAAATAGGTTGAGCAATTAAAAGACAAAAATATGTTCCTACAAAATGAAAATCATACACTTTTGTTTGATTTAGAGGAATCCAAAAAAACTGTTAAGCTACACTATAAGTTTTCCTAGAGTGGTGAGAAGATAGAAAAACTATTAGGTCTGGAAAAATTTAGAAATAACAAAAATGGCTCAAGATATGAGAAAGTTAGAATAAAAACTAGTTATGGAACTTGAATACTTGAAAAATCTAATGCCTCCAGTAGTAAAACAGAACTTAATCGAATAGCTGAGTCAAATAAGAAAATAAAATCTACTATAAAGAATCCTGTCACAAAGTGTGTAATTAAAGAAAAGAAAAATTGTCTTACTGCTCATTCAAATCATCTAACTAACAATGACACTAACTGGTACCTAGACAGTGGTTTCTCAAGACACGTCATAGGTGACAAGTCCCTTCTTTTAAACTATAAAAATCTCTATAATGGGATAGTCACGTACAAAGATGGAACCACTACTAAAGTAATTGGACAAGGAATCATAAAAAAGGATTAATTTGTTTAAAAATGAGAATGCTTTCTGCATAAAAGGTTTGGCACATAATCTCCTAAGCATATCTCAAATCTGTGATAGTGGGCATGTGGTCAAATTCAACAATCAAGAATGTGAAATCCTAAACAAATCAGGAAGATCAATAATGAAAGAACATCACACAAATAAGCACTGCTACATTATCAAGGGCAAAGAACGGACTGATGCTTAGAAGTACTAAGCATAGAAAAATATGTCCAGATCGTGCATCTAGATCTAGATAGTTACTGAAATGATGCAATTTTACTAAGCTCTAAATGATATATCTGAGGTTCCTCACCTCATTCTTTTGTATATGAACATTTTAATGTTTATAATTTTGATATGTGCATTGTTATACAAAATTTTTTCGTGTATACGGCTGATTCATAGATATACTAATAGTATACATGAAATGGTGTCTAAATGTTAAAAATTGAAAATATTTACCTTTGAGACACCTATTGATAAATTGATAGATTGGTTAGATTGCATCGACCGAAAATTGATACCATCGTTGATCTCTCGAGATGCTGAATCATCACGATGGTTAGACTTCTTTCCGATCCTCATTGAAAATATCAATAATGTACCCTGATGTGATCGACACTATGTTCGATGATATCGACAGTTACTGGAAAATTAAAGATAGAAGAATGGAAAAAGAGACTCGCTGGTTGATCTTGAAATGGGATTACACCTCTTAGAACAATTTCTCTCTCAAGCAAACATGTCTAAAAATCTGGTTCTTCCAAAACACCAACCTTCATGGAAGAACAAGAAAGGAAAGAATGAAGCAACTGGCTCATCCCCACTTTTCAACCTGAATCTTGTAGTAGAATGATTAGTTCAAAGGAAGAGCATTACACCGTTTGGGATCATCAATCTCTTAGAACTGATTGGTTGGCGGAATATCATGAATCTTAAAGGAGGATTTCATCATAATCTGGTACATCAGTTCTTAAGTTTTATCTACCATGTTGAAAAGACTCCACCAATCATCTCAGTTGCTGTCACAAATCGAACCGAATACATCGCTCCTAGACTAATAAGCAGGCTGATTGGGGTAGAGGTCACAAGGTTACCGGTATCAGATTAAAATTTGAATGGCCTTGGTGTATGGGTTGAAGTTACTCGGGTGCTATGTGATGGTGCTACTATACCAAGAAATGCAAAAAATACACTTCATGTTAAATATCTCATTCTTGCATACAAAATTCTTCACAACATTTTTAGCACAAATGTCTATCCCTGTGAAGTCTTTGGCAACATACTTTCTCCTTACATGCTAAATGTCTTGTATGATGTCCATCTTGGTATCCATGTCTACATCCCCACTCTTATTTTACAACAACTGATTCGGGTATCTTCAGATGAATCCATCACTATAATTCCATTCTCATGCCTTGTGACCAAGCTATCACAACACTTTGGGCTGCCTCCTACCCACGATCTTCCACACCCGCATATTTGGTTTAATCGAGATAACATCTTCTATATCATGGCCAATATGCCTCGTGGAGGAACCAATTCAAGCTCAAACAAAGAATATTCTATACGCAGCCCTGCCTCTTATGAAAACATTCAGGTTGCCGTCAATTGAAGTGCTATACAACATCTACTTGATAAATAATCTCACGTGATGAAACGGCTGGATAAGTGTGAAGTCCATTTTTTGAAGAGAAAAACCATGCTGCCAACTCTGCAAAATGATACACAACAAATGCTGAATGTCCTGCCAGCACTGTAGTAGTTGTTAATTGTCTATAGAATATCCAATGCATCACTCCCCTGGATTCTCACTGAAATGCTGAAGGCATTAATATCTTTTTGGATGCTCTTCACTAATGCATAGGTCTGATGCATTTCTAAAGTTTTTTGGTATAAAAACACTTTGAGTAAAGACGACTCAGTCTCTTGATGGTTTTGTTGAGATGAATGCTAAACAACTGCTGACCTTGGGTAGTATATTTTTTTTGGAATATCTGTTAATCTACTATTGTCTGTGGCAGTGTGCGTTTTGGATATTAGAAGATGGTTGAATGTAATTCTCACTTTTCCTGCCATAATTATGTTTTTGTGACCTCTTGGTGTATCTAAGTGTCTGATATCTACTCTCCTATAGAATGCATGTGATTTTATTATCTATTTTGCTTACTTTAATATGCATTCATACTGTCTACCAATGATGTATGCTTTAAACTGATCTAAACCTTCTACATCTATATCTGATGGTCCTCCCACATGTCTTTAAACTTCTGTTAATATTATTTGTTATATCTTTGTCAATGACTGACAAAAAGGTGGAGAAAAGTTCAAACACCCCAAATAGAAAATTATATATCTGCTTTGAATGGTGTTGCAGGTGTTAGGGTGAGTAGCTGCACCAAGAAAGGGGGAGTATTGAACTTAGGGGGAGTAAATGCTGGGTTATGCACATGGTTCACCAGAATTTAAAAAATTGTGTAAAATGCATGTACACAATTTAGGATGTGTCTTTCTAGATACCGTCCTAGGGTGTTTTGGGTAATTTGTCACATAATTGACAAAGGTGGAGATTGAAACTGCCCTTGCTAGTGCCCTTGTTTGTCAATTAGTGTAAGTATTAAGTCAGTCAGACTACAGATCCGTATAGGATGATCAATTTAAGTGTCTGCCTCAACCGGATGTGCAAAAGCTTACCATAGGTAAATCCAAGCCTCGCATCCCATGTCCCAAAACACCAGGGGAATAAAACCCTTAAAAACAAGCTAGACATTATCGAGTTTTTTAGTAAGAAAAGTTTTTCAAAAATTAGAAAATCTCTAAGTTTGCTTGCTCTGTCGATTGTATTGATACATGTCTCGATATGATCGACTTCTGCTATAAATGTCCTCGAAAACTCAATCAATAAAATCGGATGATGTCTTAAAGTGTCCAACAACCACATATTCATCTGGATGAAATTATTGATATATTGATATGCATATCGATATGATCGATAATTGAATCTCGAGTCGATCGAAGGTGACCCGATAATATCGACAGGCAGATCTGGTGCCCCTGTTTGTTCTTAAGAATATCATATATGCTTCGATATATCGATGCCATCATCGATACCATCAGAGTTCAGATCTCGATGATATCGGTTGGCTCTCGATGATACCGGTCATGGGCATAAAGTTATTCAACAACGTTTCTCAAGTGACCTTCATTTCTGATCGGGGGTCACTCGATAGAATCGATATTCAAATATCGATGATATTGGGGCTGGATCGATTGTATCAAGAATACTGTCCAACAAGCTCACTAATAAAATCTTTAGATTTATCGATGCATCGACACGACTTCTAATATCATTGGCATTCAAATTCCAATGATATTGAGTATCCTCCAATCAATCTGATGACCTAAAAAATTTTAAAGCAAGTCTCTCTCATTTTCAAATATTGAGGCATCGAAAATTGCATCGATAATATTAGAGTTCGAAATCCGATGGCATCGACACGAGTATCGATTCCCTCGACCAGCTAGCAAGAGGTTTTCCAAAAGTGTATGACATTGAGTTTGTGTCATCGAGCATATCGTCGATACAATCGAGAGTATACACTCGATGATATCAAACCCGCTCGATGATATCAAACTCTGTCATAAATGTGACTTTTATATCCATTGGAACCTTTTGCCTATTTAAAGGGAGCTTGACTTTAGTTGCTGATAGAGAAAGAAGAGAGTCCTTTTGAGTGCTTAACCTTAGATTATTTAAGCGAAGCCCTTTCTATCAAGGGATTTCATCCACCAATCCACGCTCATCATTGACATTCAATAGAGTGGATTGAGGAATGAACTTCTTTATTCAAGGATCCTCCAGCTACTACCTTAATTGAAAATCATTAAGTTGGGATGCCTTGAATGCATAGATGATTGGAATTGATCTATCTTCCTGATAGGAAAACATTTAGAGAATAGGATTCCATCATAACCTTGACCCAACCCGTCGCCATATATTAGTACATCATTTGTGTTGCAGATCAAGGGAACATAATATTCTTCATTAACAAGGAGGAGATCTTCGTCAATATGCTGAATGATACTCATCCACTTATCTCTAAGTATTTAGAGTCCAGAGGACCCTTTGATCATTCCTTTGTAGGATTGGGTCTAAGGTGTTTCTCACCCTTTGAAGTCCTCAAGGAGGCCTCTGGCGGGAGTGTATGTGGTGGGTACGTTGTGTGGACCCTTTCTCTGTGGAGAGCATAAAAATTTGGTTGAAGGTAAACCAGTCAAAACCTTAGGTTTGAGGTGAACCGTTGTGAAACCTCGGGTTATAGATAAACCGCGTAAAACCTCCGTTAGGGTCTTATATAAGATCCTTGGCTAGTGTGCCTAAAAGTGGGTGTGATGTGTTGACCCTTGCTTGTGAGAGCATAAACAATCAGCCTTAGTGTAAGTTGTAAAGGTTGAAGGTGAACCTGCCTAGGTTTGAGGTGAACCGCTGTGAAACCTCCTTAGTGAAATTCGGTACAATCAAGGGTTGAGTGCAGTTACTAGGAGTGGAGTAGACAAGTAGTCGAACCAATATAAAAATGACTGTGATTGAGATTGTTATTCTTTTGTTTGTGTGATTTTCTTTAATATTTTCATATCTGAATATTTGAGATTACACCTAGCACACATACACAGTCCTATCTATCATAAACTAGTTTGCTCATCATTCTCTTCTTAAATAGTTTATGATTGGATCCTCTACCAGGCTTGGAAGCTAGTAGAGTTACTTATGAGTAATCCTAATCCGTGCTTGTTGTTAGGATTAGTGTAATAGGATTTTTAAATAAATTGTAAAAACTTTAAGAAGTCCTATTCACCCCCCTCTAGGATATATTGGCATATTCCTAATTAAACTAAAGCGGTCTTCACCGCTATTTCATTACCTACCGATTGCAAAGCTTTTAGGCTCCCTGGACTCCTTAGCTCCTAAGCTTGCTCTTTGATGGAGGAAGATGAAGATTGAATGGTGGAGATTGGGGTAGGGATGTGGGTCACACTTAGTTTCTTTCTCCTTGGAAGGCTTGGACCGTTGGCTCTCTTTGGGAGTTTCTTGGAATGAGTGAGAAATGAGAGAGGGGGCGGGGGGTGATATATGGAGAAAGGGATGGGTGTCTAAGAAGAGGAATGGGTTAGGTTGAATTTTGGGTGAGAGAGGGATGGGTGGAGAGAGAGAGAGAGAGAGTTGACTTTGGGTACGGTGGTGTAAGAGAGGGATGGGTTGGGTTGGTTGTACTTGATTGATTGATTGATTGATGGATTGATGTGATGTTTAGTAGAGTTCTCTCAAAATTCACAATGTGCGGCATTTTCCCTCGAAATAAACACGGACCCACATCTCCTAGCATGGGTATCAGATCGACGCGCGAGACACGGTGTTGGAACTGCTGCGACATAAGGGTATAAGTCTCGGGTTGAGTCAACTCAGATATTGAGGATGCGACTTAGGGTCGCACACAAACACCGATTACAAGTTACGGGTTGCTGGAATTCAACTGGGAGGACTGCGAGAGTGTATAGGATGGTACGATATAGGATACGGGCCTTATACCAAGCCTATGCGATGCAAGGCCTATGTGGCTAATGTCATATGTAAATTGTAATCACAAGTCATGCTAGTCCTTATCTAACTCCACATATTAGTACAGTTCTCCTTTGGACAATCATCGGGGTCTAATACACTATATACCACATTACCACCATACACTGGATGCACAACTGTGCAAGCGGAAGAGACGTCACTATCCGCCTAACTAGTAGTCTGCCAATATCTACCCGACACATCAGTAGTGGACCCATTTATGAGTAGGTCAGACTTAGTCTAACAATTACCCCCTACCCTCGAGCGGGTAAGGCCACACCCCCTTCTAACCGACCACGACACAGTGGGAGACCTGACCTCCTTGTATTCGGCCCTCATGCGTTCATACATCAACTTGGTCTTGGCATTAGAGCATCTTCCATGGTACTATAAGGGTTTGGAGACTTTCACCCTGAGACATCTTCTCACCGCCATGCTTAATAAGAATTTTCAGTGTCCAATCCTTCCATCCATGCTTTATTTGAGGAGGCTACTACCCTGATGTTACTAGAGCGTACAGTAATCATAATCATACAATGCAAGATGCATGAGTCACTCAGTCCATTCATGTATCAATCCTATGCATACCGTACGCTCATGAGGGACAACTTCGCCTATCAGGGAGTCTCATAAACAACCTGCCTAATGGCATATGCAATGGTCAACCACATCTCATATCAAGAATGCAGATGATAAGTATAGGCATGAATCATGGTGATGATGTACTCTCCTCATATCAAGGATGGGCCTAGATGACCTACTCATACCAAGAATGTGCCTAATAATGTGGGGGTCCAATGATTTGCGTTAGCTCACTAAGAGGAGATGATAATGGGCCTAGCAACGAGCCTTAGGGAGGGTTAAAATATGGACATTTAATCACCATTACCCTTACAATGTGTGCATTTAACCATCATTGCTCCCATGGCATGACCCATTTTAATACCAACTAGGAAGATGAATGGGCATCATAAACTTCTTTACATACATCATGGTAGAATCACATATCACAATTGGGCCTCATATACATCACCTTGGTCCTCACACAAGGGTCTTACTCATGGGCCTCATATACATAACTTTTGGGCCTCACACAAGGGCCGTATATACATCGCATTGGGCCTCACTCATGAACCTCATATACATCACATTGGGCCTCACACAAGGGCTTCATATACATCACATTGGGCCTCACTCATGGGCCTCATATACATCACTTTGGTCCTCACATAACGGCCCATCACTTTGGATATCAAGCATGGTGGTCAACTAGCATGTTTTGTCATTATGCGCGCACGCACACACACACACATAATATCATCATCATTACCATGAGGATCATTTTCACTTCATGATTAACATAAACAATGTCATAAGTGTTATAAATAATTACTCATCCATCATCAATGCATATGCTATAATTCACTATCCATTAAATCATATCTATCATTTCAACCAACAACTCACAATCATCATTATCATATTACCATACATGTATCATCATCTCACCCATCACTAGGTGCGTCCTACCAATGTGACTTCCACACTGGACTTGAACTACATGCAAGGCATAGGGTCGTATAGGTCAAGTGTGAGTCCCACTTGGTGAACCAATAGGCCAACCCAAGGGCATAAAAGTCTAACCACAACGCTTTCTATGGTGTGGATCTAATTCCATAACTAAGTGGGCTCTACACATTCCACCAGCTAGAAACAATGCACAATTTTAAACACAAAGGATAACATACTAACATCTTTCATGTCATATATCATATTGGGCATACTAGCCACATTCACAACAAACTAAGAAAAAGTCTAATTATTTAGTTTATGAATTATAAAATAGGTCTCTCTAATCATGGTCTACTTGACTAGAGATAGTATACAAGACACACTACCCAATAGGCAATGGGCCTGCCCAACAGGCTCATGGAAGGTTACCTTTGTGGGTTTCTCATTCCCCAATGATTTCTCCTGGTGTTGGGCCTGCTTGGGCCTTAGGGTTGTTTCATTTATATGGGCCCAAGGCCACCTATGTCTTAAGAGAACATTTGGACAACAAGATCTGTCCACTAAATATTTTACAAGTTATACAACACCCATTTACAAAACATGCTAGGTGTACCTCATGACATGAAAGGTAAGGCCTATACAAGATAACCCACATAAGGTTTTGAGCCCAACAACACCTGAGAGTTATTTTTTAGAGTTTAGATACTGCATTAAATGCTTTAGGAAGGTGGTGGACCCCACTAATGTGGCCCCACATGAATCGTACATCAAATAGATTTTCATACGTTGTTGGTTCTGGGTCATTTTAGAGTTAGATCTATGATCACATGGGGCCTACATATGGTGAAAGAGAATAAATACCTGGTAGCTTTATGTATTGGCTCTATAAATTATAAGGCAAGCCTCATTGGTTAGGTGAGTACAATTTATTGTGATGGCCCAAACATGGGTACTTAGAGAAACTATGTAGGAAATATAGTGCAGAATTAGTTTTGACCCAATCTTGAGTACATCCCATGATGACATGTTCACTCCCCAAGTGCAGGGTTGTGATGTAGTAATAACTCGGTAAGACCGAGGTAGAATCCCAAGGGACTGAAACTTGTACATAATCTAAAACTAACTAGATCTAGAACTAGAATGAGATGAAATTTAACTGAATGTAATTTGAGGAATAATGGTGAAAATATTAATCTAAAATTTTTAGAAATCAGAGGAAAGGAAACTAGGGATTCAGAGGATCCACTTGTAGAGATCAGGGAGATCTTACACCTGTTTCATGAAAATTAAACAGAACTGTCATTGATCTAGTTTTCAAGAGATGAAATGTATATGAATTAGAATGGATTCCATCACCAAACCATGCCCAAGAGACTATGGCAAACAACATAATTAAACTAATTACCAACCAATCACATGTATGAAGGTTAGGAAGGGTACTGACATCCGACCATGCCCAGGAGACTATGGTGAACAACAGTGCTTCCTGACGTCATAAACATGGAAAGGAAAAGAACATGCTTTAAGCCATTGCAGACCCATTGTAATTTTAGTTACAACAGACCATTAAAAACTAAAAACATTCCCATTAAATAACTTAAATCAATATCACTTCAGTTTCAAACAAAAGGAACAAGCAGAGGATCTCCCATCATGCTACAAGCTTCACCTCTTAGCCCTAGCTAAGAGGCTTAGCCCAACATGATGGGCCTAGATCTCATAAAATTAAAAAGCAAGAGAAGAAGAAAAAAAGGCAAATAAAGAAGACCTCCTAAAGTACTTTCCCTGCCTCCCTCTCACGGCCGTTTCCTCCCAACCCCCCCCCCCCCCCCCCCCCCCCCCCCCCCTCTCCCTTTCTTTTCTTTCTTTTATAGCAAGGAAGGGCCGGTGGAGAGTCATGGGAGCTACTGTGTCGGTCCCATCGACCTTCGTTACGCAACTCAACAGCACTTACGCAGCAACGTGCGCAGGAACGCAAACTTCTTGCATTTGGCCTGAGTTTCTGGATGGAGAACAGCCTGTCCTTGGAATCTGACTGCATATGAAGGGTAAAAACCTTCCCCTATACCTTCTGGACGGTCTGGATCATCGATCCGACCTTGTATGCGATCACAAGATGGCCTGCCAGGGCCGGTTTTCTCGACGTACGCGGACTGTGAAACAGAGCTCCCTCTACTTGTGTTGTGCTGACGGTGGGGCCATGATCAGATCTTTCAGAGAAATCCATGCCGTGCATTGTGATCTACTCGAAAAATCAGTCAAAGAGTGCCTGACTTGGATCGGTTTTGGTGTGGCCCATAGAATATTTTTTACCGCCGTTTATTGTGTTCGAACGGTTGGAAACCTATCATCACTGTTTCTTAGAATTTGGTCACCTAGGCCTTAGTAAGAGGCCCTGTGAGCTTATACTGGACAGTCTGGATTTTCAAATCATGTGATGAGTGGGGCCCACAAGCACCGTCCGAGCCCTCTGTTTAGCAGCAGGATTGCGAAATCCTACTTTCTTCGGGTTTGAACGGGTCAGCGGTGCTGACTGGTTTTGGTGTAGTGCGTGTGCTTCTCTTGTGGTGTACACATGCACTGCAAGATAAGGTCCACTATGATGCATCTTGAAAATCCGTTCCGTCCATCTTGTTTATCATATAATTTAAGCCGTCGGGACAAAAAATGAGGTATATCCGGATATCCAGCGGGCCTCAATTCACTGTTTTATGGGTTAATTTGACAGTTGGACCACTTGCACAGTGATCCAATGGCTGATTTTTGACATGTATAGTTAATTAATGGCATTCAGGCCATGTATGAATTTTGGAGCTGAACAGATGGTGGGAACTTTGTTATCTTGCATTCTGGATGAGTTTTAGGCCATTTGAACTTCAGTTCACCGATTTTCATGGATTTTTGCTGTGTAATTCCATCGATCTTGGTCCCCTGGAGTCCGTCCCTTGCTCTGGTGAATCTTGAGCATTAAATCCATGCTATTAATACCTTTTTACAGTTCATGCTCGTAAAATCACCTTGCAACATAAACACGATAAAACGGGCCATTAAACAGTATCATGCTCGCAAATCTAGGAAATAAATGGGGTCTGATATGCAATATTTGACCCTCAACACAACCCCCAACAAACATTTTGCTAGTCTCGAGCAAAATATGCGAAAAATAAGTTGAGAATTACAGGATGATTTCCATAAACTTGAGTGATTTTTACAAATAATCCAAATACAAAAAATTCTAAAGTTCATGAATGTTGGGCATTAATTTCTCCTGGACTCAAGCTCTCAGTAAACTTCATATTTAAGATCAAAGCATTAATCCATAAATCAGAAGAATTCTGAACATTATGATCCATGAGTGTATAGTGGAATCTTAGCTAATCACATTCAGATTTACTTCTTTCTTCCATGATATCATTGGTAATCAATAAGGTCATTTATGACAATCAAAACCTAACCCAAGTCTTGCCTCATGAGTCATTCTTTCATTCTTCCAGTCTTTTTTTTTTTTTTTACTTAAAAGAATGTCAAGAAGGGAATCAAATTTTCACCTATAGGGAGCAAACCTATGGTAAAACTAGTCACCCAACTCTTTCCAATTGTTAACCGTGGGGAATCGAATTCACACCTATAGGGAGCAAACCCATGGTGAAGATTAATTGCCCAACCTTTTCAATTTTTTTACCCTGATGGCAAGATATTTCAGGCTGGTTCCTTTCATGCTCAGTGATTGCCAAGTTAATCCTTCGATATCAGACCGAAACCTTAATGGGAAAGCGAGATGTGACATATGAAATCATGACTCAATCAATGTTTACAGCTTCTAATGATGGATTAATAATTCGATCTTAATTGTGAAATCTAATAGATACTGAATCCAAGCGTCATACATCCAACATTACATATCTTACACTTTTAAATCAACGACAAATGTCAAAATCACTTCGAATTCACAGGATTTTTCAGAAAAAATTTGAAATTTTTTTCACAATTTTCACAATTTTTGCTCAAGAAAATACTGATTGGGTTACCTAATCTCCTACCCCCAACTTAAAATCTACATTATCCTCAATGTAAAAGATATAACATGCAATGCACATGGGACAACAAAAGTAAATGAGAGGTGAAGGGAAGATAGTACCTGAATAACGAATCGAGAGAGATTTTTCAAGAGATTGCTGGGAGAGAGCAGGTTAGTACGAGAGAGAAAGTAAAAAAATAAAATTCTACCTATACCACTTTCGCAGGTGCTCTCGATTGCATTTAGCATATGCAACAAGCCTTTAAACCCCTAGGTTACCCCTAGTGGACGAGTTGTAATCTTATGAGGGTTTGCAGTAATGTTACCCACAAACATTGAACTAGAAAAATGAAAGGGAATGAAAAGCTGGGTTGCCTCCCAGGAGCGCTAAATTTACCGTCTTCAGCCAGACAAATAAAATAACTATCCTAGTCCTATGAAAGCGATAAACCTACCTATACCTCTATCAGACTAGGAGATCAGTCCTGGTAAATAGGAGCAATCAGAGGCATGGACATGTCCTCTGAATCAAATGTCTCGACAAATGGCTTTAATCGATGTCCATTTACTTTAAACTCCTTGCCATTGTCGGGATCTCTTATCTCGATGGCCCCATGAGGATAAGCAGTGACCATAATGTAAGGGCCGGTCCAACGAAATCGAAGCTTACCCAGAAAGAGATGTAGTCGAGAATCGTACAAAAGGACTTTCTGACCTGGCGTGAATGATTTCTATAGAATATGTTGGTCATGAAACGCCTTCATCCTGTCCTTGTAAATTCTCGAGTTTTCGTACACATCGTTCTGAATTTCTTTGAGTTCATTTAATTGAAGTTTGCGTAGCGAGCCAGCGTTGTCCAGATTGAAATTTAGATTTTTGATCGCCTAGTATGCTTTATGTTCCAATTCCACGGGCAAGTGACAAGCTTTCTCATAGACAAGTCTAAAGAGAGATGTTCCAATGAGAGTTTTAAAAGAAGTACGGTACACCCATAAAGCATCGGTCAATCGGATTGACTAATCCTTACGGTTAGGGTTAACCATTTTTGTAGGATATGTTTGATCTCTCTATTGAAAATCTCAGCTTGTCCACTTGTCTGTGGATGGTATGGGGTGCGTACCTTATGAGAAATACCGTATTTCTTCATTAAACTCTCAAATGGTCTATTACAAAAGTGTGATCCCCCGTCACTAATGATGGCTCGAGGTGTTCCGAACCGCGACAGGATGTTTTCTTTCAAAAATTTAATGACCGTGCGATGGTCATTGTTGTGGCACGGAATTGCTTCGACCCATTTAGTGACATAATGTACGGCGAGCAAAATATATAAATTTCCAAAGGATTGGGGGAATGGTCTCATAAAATCGATGCCCCAACAATCAAATGCTTCAATGATAAGGATTGGATTCAAGGGCATCATATTTCGATGGGACAATGCTCCCAATTTTTGACAACACTCATAAGCCTTGCAAAACTCATGAGTATCCCTGAACATGGTGGGCCAATAAAAGCCACACTGTAGAATCTTGGCCATGGTCTTTTTAGCAGAAAAGTGACCACCACAGGCCTATGAGTGACAGAAGGAGATGACACTCTGATGCTCATCATTTGGCACACATCTCCTTAAGATTTGGTCTGGATAATATTTAAACAAATATGGATCATCCCAGAAAAAGTCGCGCACCTTAGTAAAGAATTTCTTCTTATCTTGTGACGTCCAATGTGTCGGTATGGAACCTGTAGCAAGATAATTAGCAATATCAGCGAACCAAGGTGAATGGGAGACTCTGAATAATTGTTCATCAGGGAACGTGTCGTTAATATGGGTCGTCTCAAGGGAATCAGAGGTATTAAGGCAAGAGAGATGATCGGCCACTACGTTTTCTACTCCTTTTTATCTTTAATTTCCAAATCAAATTCTTGGAGTAGAAGGATCCATCGTATCAGGCGAGGCTTAGAATCATTCTTAGAAAGAAGATATTTCAGTGTCGCGTGATCTTGGATCCGATCAGGTAGGATCTAAATTTGTCCAAAGCGAACACTACAGCTAAGAGTTCCTTTTCTATAGTTGAGTAGTTCACTTGGGCAGAATTTAGAGTCCTTCTTGCATAATGAATAACATAAGGCCGCTTATCTTTTCTTTGGCCTAGGACCGCTCCAAGAGCATAATCAGAGGCGTCGCACATGAGTTCAAAAGGAAGACTCCAGTCGGGTGGCTGCATGATAGGTGTAGTGGTTAACATGCCCTTAAGCTTAGTGAAAGCTTCTTGGCATTGCTCAATCCACTCATATGGTGCATCCTTTTGAAGAAGATTACATAAAGGACGAGAGAGGAGACTAAAGTCCTTTATGAATTGTCTGTAAAACCCTGCATGTCCTAAAAAGGATTGAACGTCTTTGATGTTCTTGGGTGGAGGTAGGTTAGAGATAAGATCGATCTTTGCCTTATCTACCTCGATTCCTTTGGACAAGATGATATGCCCAAGGGAAATTTCCTTTTGAACCATGAACTGACACTTCTCCCAATTAAGTACCAGATTCTTTCCTTCACATCTTTTCAGCACACATTTAAGACTCTCTAAGCACTCGCTAAAAGATGAACCGAAGACAGAGAAATCATCCATGAAGACCTCTAAATATTTTCCCACCATGTTAGAAAAAATACTCATCATGCATCGCTGAAAGGTGGCAGGGGCATTACATAACCCGAATGACATCCTTCTGTAAGCAAAGGTCCCGTATGGACATGTAAATGTGATCTTTTCCTGGTCCTCAGGGGCGATTTCAATCTGATTATAACCTGAATACCCGTCAAGGAAACAGTAATAGGAATGACCAGCTAGCCTTTCTAAGATTTGATCAATGAAGGGGCAAAGAAAAGTGATCTTTCCTTGTGACGTATTCAGCTTTCTGTAGTCAATGCACATTCTCCAACCAGTAGTAACTCTAGTTGGCACGAGTTCATTATTGGCATTCGGTACGATGGTGATCCCAGACTTCTTACGAACCACCTGAGTTGGACTCACCCATTGACTATCGGATATGGGGTATATGATGCCCACATCCAATAGTTTGATAACCTCGACCTTAACCACTTCCTTCATGTTTGGATTTAGTCTACGTTGTGATTGCCGAAAAACCTTTGCATTGTCCTCAAGATATATGCGGTGAGTACAAATCGATGGGTTAATTCCTTTGAGGTCCTCTATCGTCCATCCTAGAGCTCCCTTATGCTCAATGAGAGTAGATATGAGCATACTCTCCTGTTCTTTCTCTAGGTGGGCAGAGATCACCACCGGGTATGTCTCATCTTGACCTAAATAGACATATTTTAAATCAGAGGGTAAAGGTTTTAGGTCAAGCTTCGATGACTTGAGGTTAGACGGTAGAGGCACTACATCAGTTTGGGGCAATTCTTCAATTTGTAGCCTCCACTGGTTAACTTCAAGTACCGGTGCAGTATCAAGCATGGCACACGTTTTCCTAATTATATCATCATCAAGATCATAGGAGTGGGCCAGGCACTTCTTTGGAGGATCAGAGGATAAGGTGAGAGGCGTTCTATCTTCCACAAAAGAATCAATCATATTAATATCATGGAAATCGTCATCATCCTCTGAGTTGCTGCTGTTATTGAAAAAGATATTCGATTCCAATGTCAAATTTCCAAAGGACATCATTCCTGCAATTGATAATTACACTTGAAGTGGACAGGAATTGGCGACCAAGAATGAAGGGAATCTGAGTGCTCGTGTCATTGATGGGTTCGGTGTCCAAGATGATAAAATCTATAGGGTAGTAAAATCTATCAACCTGGACCAACACATCCTCGATTATCCCTCTTGGTACATGAACAGAGCGGTCAGCAAGTTGTTGAATGGTTCGGGTGAGTTTTAATTCACCCAAACCTAACTGTTGGTATACCGAGTAGGGAATCAAATTGACGCTCGCTCCTAAGTCAAGAAGTGCATGATCGATTTGATAGTTCCCGATTACACATGATATGGTTGGGTAACCGGAGTCTTTGAATTTTTGCGGCACATCTTGTTTAGGATGGCACTCACTTTCTCGGTTAAGGAAATCTTCTTTTGAACACCTTGCTGTCGTTTGGTCGTGCATAAGTCCTTTAGGAATTTGGCATATGAAGGTATCTGTTTTACGACATCAAGTAGAGGAATGTTGACTTTCACTTGTTTCAACACCTCTAGGATATCCTGAGAGTGAGAGAGACGTTTTGGTGCAACCAATCGTTAGGGGAACGGAGCAACTGGCTTCTCTAGAGGTTCTGGTTCAAATTTTTGTGTGGCATCACTAGATCCATCATTGTTGTCCTCTTCTGGTTCTTAAAGATTTTCGGGCCTAATCGAAAGGGTTTTATCAATAACCTTCCCACTCCTAAGAGTGGTGATGGATTTAGCGTGCCCCATTTGATTTGATGAGTTGGGATCGCCTGTCTCGTATTACGGTTTAGGATTGGGGAGTGATTGTGCAGGAAGCATCCCTTTTTCCATAGCCGTCAAACGTGAATCTATTTTTTGCATAAAATCTGAAATTCCTTGCATTGTCCGAGCCAGCTCTTGTATGGAAATTTGAACTAATTCTTCTTGAGGTTTCCCCTGATTTGGATTTTGATTGAAGAAACCTTGAGGGGTAGCAGTTTGTCCATTCCTCTAACTAAAATTAGGATAATTTTTCCAGCCAGGATTATACGTATTAGAGGGTGGTCCATTAAAAGGTCTTTGATAGTTATTTACGGTATTGGATTGTTCATTCAATACTTCTCGAAAGGCTGGTATTGTAGGATAATTTTCAGTAGTATGAATGTTGCAATCACAGATGCCACAAACACTTTCATTAACCTTTTCCTTCTTTCCTTTCATGGCCTCAAATTTTCTAGTGAGATTAACCAACTTAGTGTTAAGATCATCATCCTCTTTCAGGAGGCATATTCCGCCCTTTTCCTTTGAATGAGTCGGCCTAGACGTAGTGTTCGGATTTGGGTAATAGTCCCATGATTGTGTTTTTTCAGCAAGACTCGAGATAATCCCATACCTCGTCAACATTTTTATTAATGAATTCTGCATTACACATTGTCTCGACCATTTGGCACATGGAAGATGTCAGTCCATCGTAGAAAAAATTTGTAATGCGTCACGTTTCAAAGCCGTGTTGTGGGCATGAACTGACCAAATCCTTGAACCTTTCCCAACATTGGAAGAATGTTTCATCTTCCTTTTGGGCAAAGTTCATGATTACTTTTCTGAGGGTAATTGTTTTATTATTTGGAAAAATTTTCTTCATAAATTCCCTCTGCATATCATTCCATGTGCCAATGGATCTAGGACGCAGTGAGTGAAACCACGTCTTGGCCTTCTCTTTCAAGGAAAATGGAAAGAGTTTCAGCCTAATAGATCTTCAGATACATTAGGAAAGTATAAGGTGGTTATAATCTCGTCGAACTCTTTCGGATGTAGATACGGTTCTTCAGACTCAAGCCCATGGAACTTAGGAAGGAGTTAGATAACCCCTGGCTTGATGTCCATCTATCATGTATTCTCAAGAAAAATCATACATGAGGGCGTACTCACCCCTGCCTGTTGTAAATAATCTCGTAAAGTACGAGGCGGGGGTGCTTGATGCATCTCATTTTCAGCTTGTACTTCCTCAACCCTGGGTTGTGGTAGTGCTTGAGGTTGATTTTCAGCCATAACCTCAATTTCGATTCTAAACTTAGACCTAAAAAATAAATGAAATAAAAATCTAGAAAGAAAAAGAGGATTTGGAAAGAAGTTACCAGATCGGAGTTCTTAAGTTAAAAACAAGTTAGTTTCTAAGAATAGAAAGTCTAAAATTATAAAATTCCTAACTAAAAGTGAACTAATTCCTAAAGAAAAGAAGATATTCCAAAGAAGGTAGCAAGTTTCTAAAACGAATTAGGAAAGTCTTAACTAGAAAGTAATAAAAGAGATGTGAAAAATAGAAAGTAGGAATTAGAAAGATCTTACCAAATTAGAAGTTACTATCTTAAAGCCTACAAAAGAAAGGTTAGTTCTAAAAATAGATAGAAAAACTTGAAACTGAAATTAGTAAAATCCTAATCTTAAACTAATTCCAAAACTAATTAATTTCAGAAAAACGTAGGGACTGAAACTTGTACGTAATCTAAAACTAACTAGATCTAGAACTAGAATGAGATGAAATTTAACTGAATGTAATTTGAGGAATAATGGTGAAAATATTAATCTAAAATTTATAGAAATCAGAGGAAAGGAAACTAGGGATTCAGAGGATCCACTTGTAGAGATCAAGGAGATCTTACACTTGTTTCATGAAAATTAAACTGAACTGTCATTGATCTAGTTTTCAAGAGATGAAAGGTATATGAAGTAGAATGGATTCCATCACCAAACCATGCCCAAGAGACTATGGCAAACAACATAATTAAACTAATTACCAACCAATCACATGTATGAAGGTTAGGAAGGGTACTGACATCCGACCATGCCCAGGAGACTATGGTGAACAACAGTGCTTCCTGACGTCATAAATATGGAAAGGAAAAGAACATGCTTTAAGCCATTGTAGACCCATTGTAATTTTAGTTACAACAGACCATTAAAAACTAAAAACATTCCCATTAAATAACTTAAATCAATATCACTTCAGTTTCAAACAAAAGGCACAAGCAAAGGATCTCCCATCATGCTACAAGCTTCACCTCTTAGCCCTAGCTAAGAGGCTTAGCCCAACATGATGGGCCTAGATCTCATAAAATTAAAAAGTAAGAGAAGAAGAAAAAAAAGCAAATAAAGAAGACCTCCTAAAGTACTTTCCCTGCCTCCCTCTCACGGCCGTTTCCTCCCAAAAAAAACTCCCCTCTCTTCCTTTCTTTTCTTTCTTTTATAGCAAGGAAGGGCTGGTGGAGAGTCGTGGGAGCTGCTGTGTCGGTCCCACCGACCTCCGTTACGCAGCCCAATAGCACTTACGCAGCAACGTGCGCAGGAGCACAAACTACTTGTGTTTGGCCTGAGTTTCTGGATGGAGAACAGCCTGTCCTTGGAATCTGACTGCATATGAAGGGTAAAAACCTTCCCCTATACCTTCTGGACAGTCTAGATCGTCGATCCGACCTTGTATGTGATCACAAGATAGCCCACCAGGGCCGGTTTTCTCGGCGTGCACGGACTGCGAAACAGAGCTCCCTCTACTTATGCTGTGATGACGGTGGTGCCATGATCAGATCTTTTAGAGAAATCCATGCCATGCATTTTGATCTACTCAAAAAATCAATCAAAGAGTGCCTGATTTGGATCAGTTTTGGTGTGGCCCATAGAATATTTCTTGCCGCCGTTTATTCTGTGTTCGAACGGTTGGAAACCTATCATCACTGTTTCTTAGAATTTGGTCACCTAGGCCTCAGTAAGAGGTCCTGTGAGCTTATACTGGACGGTCCGGATTTTCAAATCATGTGATGAGTGGGGCCCACAAGCACCGTCTGAGCCCTCTGTTTCGCAGCAGGATTGCAAAATCCTGCTTTCTTCGGGTTTGAACGGGTCAGCAGTGCTGACCGGTTTTGGTGCAGTGCGTGTGCTTCTCTTGTGGTGTACACGTGCACTGCTAGATAAGGTCCACTGTGATGCATCTTGAAAATCTTTTCCGTCCATCTTGTTTATCATATAATTTAAGCCGTCGGGACCAAAAATGAGGTA
The DNA here is from genome assembly GCA_037074715.1 of Magnolia kwangsiensis. Classification (NCBI taxonomy): domain Eukaryota; kingdom Viridiplantae; phylum Streptophyta; class Magnoliopsida; order Magnoliales; family Magnoliaceae; genus Magnolia; species Magnolia kwangsiensis. The sequence goes on from CM073578.1 coordinate 82,875,559, forward strand.
TATCCGGATATCCAGCGGGCCCCAATTCACTGTTTTATGGGCTAATTTGACAGTTGGACCACTTGCACAGCGATCCAATGACTGATTTTTGACATGTACGGTTAATTAATGACATTCAGGCCATGTATGAATTTTGGAGCTGAACAGATGGTGGGAACTTTGTTATCTTGCATTCTGGACGAGTTTTAGGCCATTTGAACTTCAGTTCACCGATTTTTATGGATTTTTACTGTGTAATTCCGTCGATCTTGGTCCCCTGGAGTCCGTCCCTTGCTTTGGTGAATCTTGAGCGTTAAATCCATGCTGTTAATACCTTTTTACAGTTCATGCTCGTAAAATCACCTTGCAACATAAACACAATAAAACGGGCCATTAAATAGTATCATGCTCGTAAATCCAGGAAATAAATGGGGTCTGATATGCAATATTTGACCCTCAACATGACAGGGGACCACCTTTCAATGTCCCATTAGGTTTCGTTGGTTGTACTATATACGTTCTTCAAAAACTATAAGCTGGGACCAATTGGTTGTGCACATGTAATATTTGGTATATGGCCAAACATAGGTAATTTGATTATCTGCATAATTTTCTACACAACCATGCTTGACCACATTTTGGGATCCACTCCCTAATCATGTGGAGTCTGATTAGCCAAAATAAAAATATTATTTATCTATTAATTGGTATATGTTAAAGGTTCCAAGTGGTGGTTTACTCATATCTCCAGTGTGTGGTCCACTACAGAGGCCCAAAGTTGGAACAAAGTACAAATAATCAGATAGTTTGCAGCAGTGGTGTCTATCACAACTTAGGGTCCAATTTTCAAACACATAAGGAGTCATTCCTAACAAAAATGTGGGACATCCCAACTTAAGTATATAAGGATTAAACATCCCCCAAAGTGGGGCCCTTTACTATAGAGTATGGGGCCCACTACAAGGTGTTAAAGAGGCCTACATGAAATACAGTTAAGTACTCAAAATAATTTTCAACAAACAAAAAGTGTAAAGGGAATGAAATAGATCAGTGGCAAGTGGTGCCCACATATAACAAACCATAGATAAGAGACACAAAAATATACATGGGTTCCCCGATTGGATGAACTAATAAAATGCATAAATCACAAGTGATCCCACACCCAAATGGGTCAATGAGAGGATAATTCTTATGTATAATATAGATCCAACATATTCATCAAGTAACACATGAAATATATATTGCTGAAATCTCTATGATTAGTTTCTCTGTTAGAAGATCTGATCCAATGGATGGTTCGGGAACAATTCATTCAGGTCATTTATAGGTTTCCAACCATACAGAACATTGGATCCATCTGAACCACACACAAATTCAAGATTTTCCCTTACAAAAGTATCCATCGGTCCAAAATTTTCTAAATTTTATGATGAAAGAATCTGACTATAGGGAACATACATATGATTATTAACTATCTTAAGTAAGTTAAGAGAAAATATCAAATACATCTGACTGTTAGAATCACGAATATGGCCCAAATAAGAATGGTCATAATAAGCTCTCAAATACATCTTTCGTATAAGGGCAAGATCTCAGCCGTTCGAACTCCGAGTGAGGCTTATTATATACCGTTGGAAAGCTAGTTCAATTTTCTACGAATCCAATAGAACATATGTTTTTAATACATTCATTAAAGGAATTTAAAATGGGCCCTTTTAGGAAATTCAGAATCATGCATATGTTACAAGATAGCAGCCAAGTAAACTTGATGTTATGGATGATTGGACTGTTGGATGGCTACAAAATTTGGTCTAGAGTTATTCATATTGTGATTTATAATATCTCCAAGTTTCAACTCCGATCTCAGCATGGTTGATTTTATATGATTTTTAAAACTTACTATCTAGAAATAAAAATAGGATTACAAATGAAGAGTATAGATATGATGTTCATCATGGTGGACCATACTAACATGGGCCACTTTGCTGACCACCATAGATATAAATACATGCACACAAGAATTCCACACCAGTGGGGCTCACACATATCAAGAAAATAAAAAGAAGAAGAAAGAGGAGGATGAAGAGGATGGGAGGATGGATGGATGGTTGGATGATAATGTATGGTCCACTCCCTCTGAGATTGATGGTGGGCCACACCTTGGCCCCACTCTCACTCACTCTCTTAAGATCTCAAAAACTTTTAAGTATAGGAAAAGAATAAGTGCAGGAGCTCCTACTCATATATAGGGAATTGGGGGTTGAGGTGGCAAGATTTTATTAGTGCTAAAAGTGAGGTGGAAAGTGGTGTATTGTAAGGCCCGTATTCTAACTCGTACTGTTCCATAGGCTTCCGCTGTCCTTCCGGTCAAATTTCGGCAACCCGTGATCTGTTATTGGCGTTTACGCACGATCTTGAGTTGTGTCCCATATATCAAAGTCCGCTCAACTTGAAACTTATACTCTTGCGACCACACCATCGCCGCAGTTTTGACGCCGTGTATTACACGTTGAGGCGATACTCAGGCCAGGAGATGTGGACCCATGTTTATTTCGAGAAAAATGCCGCGCGTACTAATTTCGAGAGAATCTCTACCTAACATCACATCAATCCATCAATCAATTAATCAATCAAGGACAAGCAACTCAACCCATCCCTTTCTTACACCACCTTACCTAAAGTCAACTCTCTCTCTCTCTCTCTCTCTCTCTCTCTCTCTCTCTCTCTCCACCCATCTCTCTCTCACTCAAAATTCAACCCAACCCATCCCTCTTCTTACACACCCATCCCTCCCTCCTTACATCACCCTCTCTTTCTCTCATTTCTCCATTTTCAAGCAAACAACCTCATGAGAGCCCAACGTCTACGCTTTCTAAGAGAAAAGCTAGTGTGGTCCACCTTCATATCACTCAATCCCACCATTCAAGCTTCATCTCCACCATTGAAACTCTTTCCTTGGAGTTATTGAACCCATTAGTGGAAGAAGGAAGAAGAGATCAAAGGTGGGTGCTTGTCTATGATTGGATCCATCCTTTCCTTCTTTGATCTTTAATTTTTATTTGCATAGACCCATCTTGATGTATGTTATAGATCTTAAAGGGTCCCATAGTGGTAGGGTCCCTCCTTCACGCCATTCTTTCTCCCTCTCTCCCTTCTTCTCATTTCATTTTGTTATGGTGATGATGAATGATGGCCCACCAGATGTGTACAACACATCTAGGCCATCCATAGACCCCATTATAATGTATGTATTTCATCCATGTCAAGCCTCTATGGGGTCCACTTCGCTGGACTATCCAACGCCTGCCCGTTTGGACAGGCCTACATGAAGGCGCGAATATCAACTTTATCTAAAGCTAGTGGGTGCCACACGTGTGGACCCACCTGAAGCATGTCTTTCATTCATGCCATCCACCCTCTAGACCTTGGACGGTGGTGGGGCCTACATGGATGTATATATCCACCACATCCATCCAGATCAGAGAGGTCATAGGCCTCTACATTGAATGAGAGACGAAATTATCAACTTGATCTTGAAATTTTGGGTGGGCCACTTATGTAAATCCCACTTTGATATATGTATCTTATCCACATCGTCCATCCAATTTCCCACCTCATTTTAGTTGTTAAGCCTAAAAATGGAACTAATCCAAATCTCTAGTAGGCCATACCTTCAAAAACATTATTTTAATAGTGATAAACTGTTAGGGCTCGCTGTGACGTTTCTATGCTTCAAAACATATTGTATATTGGGCTTGCTAGGACTATCTCGAGCTCAGGAATCCAATGGATGGACTGGATCCTCCTGATATAGGCCCCACCTAGGAAAATCTGTAAGAAAATGAAAAAAATATATATACAGCAGACGCTGCTGCTGCTACCATTTAGAGGACGCTGCAACAACGTCCTACTGCTTGACGTAAAGGCAGGGACCATGGGTCCCAGCCACAGGCCCCACCGTGATGTATGTTGAACATCGATATTGTGCATTTGATGGGGCCCCTTCAAATAGTGGGGCACCCCAAAAACCAGCCGTACACAGAACCCAGGTGGTCCACACTACAAGGAACAATGGTGGATTGAACGTCTACCATTGAAGCTTCTATGGGTCCCAGATGTTTTAGATAAATATTAAGTTTATTTATTTTTTGGTCTGTGTGACCTTATCAACAGATTGGATATGAAATAAATGTTATGGTGGACCCCACATGGGACCCACCTATTTATGGATTGGATTAGTTGGTGTATCGTACACCAACAAAGCCCACCTTAGTGTATGCATTCTCTAGTCACACTGATGACGTCTGCAAGTTTTGAGGGTCCCACATGGTGTATGGATCTCACCCATGTCATTTGTCCATCTAGATGGGACCCACCTTTAATATCTGTGTGGTATGATCAGCACTGTCCATCCAATCGGCAAGCTCGTCTTACGGCCTAAGATTTAAAAATGAGGCAGATCCTGCATTAGGTGGACCACACTGTAAAAAATAGTGAAATGATTAAACGTCCACAATTGAAACCCTTGTGGGAGCACAGAAGTTCAAAATCAATATGATATTTATTTTCCCCCTTAATTTAGGTCTTTGTGACCATATGAACAAACTGGATGAAAGTAAACGTTATGGTGGGCCTCGACCCTATGAACTGTTTAACAATGAGATCATTATCTCGACTGTTATTTGTGGTATGGTCCAGATGATCTTTTGATATGATTTATTTATGGAAATGTTCTAAAATGATATTTAACTTAGGTGAATGGTGTGACCCTTCGATGCGGTGCGTTGGATGGATTTGAGGCCCACATGATGCTCCTAATTTGATGTATTTGAGGCCCACATGATACGTCCTAATTTGATTTATTTGAGGCCCATATAATGTGGCTCATTTGATGTATATTGGCCCATTAATGCGGCTCACTCGTTGTATATGAGGCTATAGACACTGAAAAATCGGCGCCCATGCTGATTAGTGTCTTTGTGATTTTTATGGTTAGGCTGATTTATGAATGTTGAGTCGCCACTAGTTGAATAATCTAAAAATCCCACAGTCGGCTAGAACCGCGGAATATGTAAGGTTGGAGAAATTCAATGACTTGCCTACCTTAGATTAACTCCTGGTATGCGATTCAGGATTCCGGGTAACGGACCTCGGTTACAAAGCGGGAAGGTGTTAGTCACCCTCTCTGCCCATACAAATGTACGGTCTCTACTTTATGTGGTAAAACAATCTCAAGGGATGGATGATATGGTCGAGATGGGACTAGGCACACACACAGATTTCTAATGCAGCAAGATCTGAGATTTCGACAAGCCATAGAGCATATGCCCAATGACGTCTTTAGAAGGTGGATATGATGATGCTTATGCAAAGAGAACAAAAATGGACTAGATCATTAAGAATTTTTTATGTGACAAGATCTGATGGATGACAAGGCACAGAGCATACGTTCACTAGAGATCTATAGGAGCAAGGGGGTTGAGAAGGGAGTAGATGTCATGATGAAGTAGTGGCTTGCTGTCCTCTCTCAGATTCAGTGGCTTGTTGTTCTTTCTCATATTCAGTTGGAATGATCGAAGCAATGGAGACCATAAGTATTTTCAAGGATTTCTAATCTCCATCACTTTTTAAGTCACTATTTTCTGAGTTTGACTCTTCTGTATCATCTCATTTGGCGGCCATTGCCTTGCCCTTAGTTTTCTTGTTTGGGCATTCAGTTGACAGGTGTCCATACTCATGACAAGCATAGCACTGTGGTTCTTTGGTTCTTTTCCCAAATTTGCCTGTAGAAGGTTTGTCATCCACCTTTCTTCCTATAGAGGGGTGGCCGCGATTCCTTTGAAAGAACCTTCTGAATCTTTATCCCAATAGAGTCACTTCCTCATCTTCATCTTCTTTTTCACTCTCACTGTCCTCATGTTTTATTTTCTTAGAGGTTTTTAGGACAGTGTTTTTGGATTTTTGGGGTTGTATGAACTGTAGTTCAAAAGTTTGTAGGAAACCTACCAGTTCTTCTACTTTCATCTCGTCAATATTTCTACACTCCTCAATTGTTGTTACTTTGGGATTAAATCGTTCAGGTAAGGACCATAGTATTTTTCTACATATTTTCGGTACCGGAACCTTTTCTCCCAATCCACCCATGGAGTTGCAAATAATATTCAATTTGGTGAAAAACTCCATAAATGTCTCATACTCTTCCATCCTAATATTTTTCAACTGTGAAGATAGAAGTTGTAGTTTAGATCTCTTCACAGTGCTTGTGCCTTCATGGGTTGTTCCCAATAAGGCTCATGCTTCTTTAGATGTCCCGCACATGCTTATTTGATTGAAAATATCTTGGGACACGACACAGTAGATAGAGTTCAATACTTTTTCTTCAGCAGTTCGCTGTTCTTTGTCAACCGCCGTCCACTTTTCTTTAGGTTTGGGCTTGGTGATTGTGGTTTCATCTTCAAGTATAGTTTGTTCAGATGGTACCACATATCCCTTTTCAACTACATCCCAAACATCGTGATCCAAGGATATCAGGAAGTAGTGTATTCTAGCCTTCCAGTATGCATAATTTGAACCATCAAATATTGGAGGTCTAGTGACAGATTAGCCCTCTCCTTTGGCCATATTCCTTAACTTCAGTTAAGATCACTCTCTAGACGGTGAAGCCCTTAAAGAGAGACTCACTTTGATGCCAATTGAAATTGCGGTGAAGATTGCTTGAGTCGAAGTAGGAATATGCCAATATGTCCTAGAGGGGGGTTGAATAGGACTTTTTAAAGTTTTATGATATATTCAAAATCCTATTGCACTAATCCTATCAGATATGCAATAATCAGGATTACTCAAATGTAACTCAACTGGCTTCCAAGCCTAGTAGAAGATCCATTCACAATCTTCTTAAAAAATAAATACGTTGCATATAAGTTTGATGGATATGACTGTGTGTGTATATGAGGTGTGATTTAGATTATCAGATATAAGAGTATGTAAGAAATATCACAAAATGAAAAATAATAACAATCACAAACACAATCATTTTTATAGTGGTTCGACTACTTGTCTACTCCACTCCCGGCCGTCACACTCATCCCTTGAGAGTACCGAATTTCACTAAGAAGGTTTCATAGGGTTCACCTCAAACCTAAGGTTTTAAATCAGCTTCACCTTTAACCTTTACACGGAAGTTTCTAGTCAGTTCACCTCTAACCCTGGAATTTTTCTAGTGCACTCCTAACCAGATGTTTATGCCCACACAGAACAAGGGTCCACATAACGCACCCGGATGTTTATGCTCTCTACAGAGCAAGGGTCCACACAATGCACACAGATGTTTATGTTCTCCATAGAGCAAGGGTCCACACAACACACCCACAGTGTACACTCCTGCTGGAGGCCTCCTTTGAGTACTTCAAAGGGTGAGCAACACTTAAGACCCAATCATAGAAAGGAATGATCACAAGTGTCCTTTGAACTTTAGATACTTACAAATAAGTTGATGAGTCTCATTCAGCGCAATGTTGAAGATCTCCTCCTTGTTGTTGAAGAGTCTTTGGCTCCCTTGATCTGCAACATAAAAGATGTACCAGTACTAGGCTTCGGGTCGGTTCAAGGTTAGAACGAAAATCCACTCTCTTAAAATTTTCCTATAAGGAAGATAGAATGATTCCCGTCATCTATTCATTCAAGGTATCCCGGGTTAATGATATGCTATTAAGATAGTTGTTAGAGGATCCTTGAATGCGAAAGTTCATTTTCCAATCCACTCTATTGACTGTCAATGGTAAGAGTGGATTGGAAGATGAACTCCCTTGAGAGAAAGGGCTTTGGCTATATGATCTGAGGGTAAGACACACAAAAGCACTCTCTTCTTTCTCTATCAGAAATATGACCAAGTCTCTCTTTAAATAGGCAAAAGGTTTCAACGGATATAAAACGGTCATATTTATGACTGAGTTCGATGTCGTCGAGCATGGTCAATATCACGAGCATATACTCTCGATGGGATTGACTGTCCGCTCGATAACATAAACTTTAAAGTCATACGCTTTTGAAACCTATTGCCAGCTGATCGATGGGATCGATACTTGTGTCGATGTCATCGTATTTTAAACTCTGATTCCATCGATACTTGGATCGATCTATCGACACTTGAAGAATGAGAGAGACTATCTAAAATATTTCTAGATATAGGATATGATCGAGGGTCAACCGATGTCATCGGAATTTGAATGTCGATGATATCGAGACCTTGTTGATAGGATCGATAAATTATATAGATTTACCTATAAGCACGTTGGACAGTTTGTGTCTAGACTCGATCCAATCGACCAGGACTCGATAGTATCGACAAAAGAATATCAATTTCCTCGAGTGGCCCCTGATCAACTTTTAGAACATCCTGAAATATTTGTTGGAGGAAACACTCGCCCACTGTCGATATAATCGAATGACTTTCGAGATGATCGATATTTAAATTCAGATTGAATCGGAACATTCATCGATATATCAAAGCTTTAGTAGTTTCTTTAGAAAAACAGGGGCGTCGAAAAACTCCCTGTCGATATTATCGATCCACTTTCAATGGACTCAATATTTGAATATCGATGATATCGATTGAAACTTTGATATATCGATAAATCGTCTAAATGAATGTGTGGTTGCTGGACACTTTGTCCTTACTCGATTATATCGATTGAGATGCCGAGGACATCGACAGAGCAGGTCGATCATATCGAAAGGGGTATCGATACAATCGACAGGGTAAGAAAACTTAAAGATTTTCTGTTTGATAAAAAGTTTTCTTATTATAAAATCCTAAGATGTTCTACTTAGTTTTAAGGGTTTTAATCACCCGGTGTTTTGGGACATGGGATGTGAGGCTATGATTTACCTAAGGTGAGCTTCCACACACCCAATTGAGGCAGACACTTGAATTGATCTTCTTGTTAGGCGCTGTAGTCCGACTGACTCAACTTACACCATAATTGACAAATAAGAGCACTAGTAGGTGCACTTATAATCTCCCCCTTTTTCAATTACGTGACAAAATACCCAAAATACCCAAGGAAGATATCTAGACATATACATCCTCAATTGTGTGTACATGTGATTACACAATTTTATAAATTCTAACACATTCATGTACACAACCAGAATTTGATCCCCCTTACTGTAAAAACCCCTTTCTTGGTGCAGCTGCTCCCCCTTACACCTGCAACATATAAGAGCACAAATATCCAATTTTTCACATGGGGTGTTTGTATCTTTTCTCCCCCTTTTTGTCAGTCATTGACAAAGGCATAACAAGTGATATTGACTGAAGATTGTAAGAATATGGGAGAACCATAGTTAGAGATGTATACAGATGAGATTAGTGGAAAGCACACATTATCATGAGAAAATAGGAATGCATTTTAAATGGGTCAGATGAGATAATCATGAAAACCACAAGTATTTGATAGCATAATTTTATCCAACCAGAGAACAGTAGTATATCACTACGGCAAATAGAATATAAGTAGATGCAGCCATATTCAATCAGTATCCAAAAAAGTATACTGCCACAGACAGCGGTACATAATCCATTATCCAAAGAGAACAAAGCCCATTTGAGGGCCGCCAAGTATTGTAACCAAAATTTCATCCCATCCGAGGGTACACACATAAAATAAAAATTCAACCTGTGTAAAAAATAAGAGAGAGCTATCACATGCACTCAAGGAAGCGTGGAACATTCAAAAAGATATCATAGTTCATACGCTGAGTTAAAAAGTGAGTGTGTGTGACAGCTTTTTAGAAATCAGTGCTAGGAAGAAGAATGAGGAGCTGTGTCATCTCGGCAGCAGTTCATCAGATTGACCAACTGTTGCACAGACTGTTGTACCTTGTGGACAACACGCTCCAAGACTGTAAGTCGCTCTTGCACTGATTGAATGTCCTGCTGAATTGCCCCGATCCTGTCCATCTTGTATTGTTTAGTATGTCCAGGGATTAACATAGATGGGACTGGATCAACTCTGACAGATTCACCACCTTCCATCTCAGTTTCCTCAGCCTGAGGGACACTAGTACCTTCGCCTCCTTCTTCTTAAATTCCTCCTTCCTTGTACTCGTGATAAATCAATCCATCTTGCTAATGTTTTTAAAATTAAAAACATGAAGTGGAAGTACAGGATCATTTGTAGAAGGAAAGCCAATGCTTTGACAGATTCTGCTAATAATCTAGGGATATGGCAAATGCATATCTCTAGATGTATGTATGACATTTACAAACTGATTGACAATCAGTGTTGGAAGGCAAATCTTTGTCCCAGTTGTAACGGAGTATATTATCATGACCTTGAGACTTGTGAGATCTGATCAATTTGTACTTCTTGGGTACGAATTTGTAGTGAAGATCCCATGCATGACTTGAAACCGGGGCTCCATGTACTTGGATTTTAAGGCATTCCCTTATGTCATGGAATATCTTTGTTGTGACGTAAGTATTTAGTTATCATTGATCAGACATCTAGAAGATCGAGATCCCAATTTGAAAGGCCTTTTAGAGCCAACTGTAGATTGAGAATGTGAGTCATAGTGGCGGGAGTGATAAATGCATCATCACCATCCAGGGATACCATGAATGAAGGGGGATCAGATACTGGAGAATTACACGCTGTAAGAAAGTTGCGTGTTTGTTCGAGTTGACAAGGCCCTCCAAAATCTATGATAGGAAGCCATCCGATTTTAGCGAATAGAGGTTCCAAATTGTATGGTGCCAAACAACCCTTGTCGACTTTTCTCTCATGGATCAGCTTCCTACTTGTGTATTTTGTAGAACGTTGGCTAGCCGAAGGAGGTGGTGCTGGTTGAGGAGGTGTAGGAACTTCGGTCTGGGACCCACCATGTGAGGTCTGTCGTGATCTTTGCCGTGTGGGGGTCCTACGGTCCGGCATCCTCACTCTTCCCCTTAAGGCAAGAATTTTTTGTCGGGTAGTTCTTGAAGACTCCCCCGGACCGGATGCTACACCTTTATCTTTTCCCATGCGGATCAATAAGCATTTCGAAATTTTAGAAAAAATGACAAAACTCCCGTCAGACCAAGAATATCCAAAAGATGACATTTTTAGAGGAATATTACCTGATTTTTGGAAGGATTTGGGTAGTCCGACGTGGATCCTAGTGATTGGTCGAGAGGATCGAGCAGAGAAGAGGACCGAGAAGCCCTTGAAAATAAAACCCTTTTTTTTTTCTCTCCGCCCTGCTGAGTTTTATTGGGCGCCATCTATCGATCATATCGACCAATGTCTCAATGATATCGAGAAGTTGCTAATCAATTCTATCGAGTCTATATACGATGTCATCCACGGTCATACGGCTTTTCATATTTTGAAGAGCCGTCGATTGTATCGACCCTCGGTCGATAAAATCGAAAAGGATTGACACTAGTATAAAAAGTAGGTGCTTTTCAGGATTTTCACACTTTCGACACACTATTAAGTATATCCTGTTTTGATCAGAATATATCACAGAATTTTTTACAGGTTCTGTACAATTATAAACATGAAAATGTTTATATACAAAAAGTTTGAGGTCTCCAACCTCAGATGTAATATTTTAGACTTAGGAAAATTGCATCATTTCAACAGATATCCAAATCTAGATGTATAACCTGGACTTGTTCCATTTTCTGCTTGATATTTCAAGGTATATGAAAGTTAATCATCAGACAGTTCAGTTTTTCTTTTACTACCCATTGTGAGACAGATTTCTTCATTCTATCCTTTTCTTTAGGTGGTGATGGATGGGTGTTTCTCCTAGATGGACTTTTAACATTCTGAGTTTCTCTGATTGATTTGAATTTTCCAATGTGATTTTGATCAGAATTATATAAAGTCCGTCTAGGTGATAAACATTCAAATTTATAATGACCAATATCACCACATAAATGACAAACTGGAGAAATTCTCATATTGCTACCTATGGTAGCCAGTTTTGTTGGGGCTTTATTTCCAGTTTTCTTTTTACTTTTCTCATATCCTATTCCACTTTTGTCTCTTCCTAGTCTTCCCATCCCTAATAATTTTTCTACCTTCTCACCACTTTGGGAAAATTTGTGGTTGATTTCAGCAACTCTCCTGGATTTTTCTAAGTCATTGTTGAGTGAGTGATTCTCATTCTTGAGTTGCACATTGTCATCTCTTAATAATTCAGCCTGGTTCATAAGTTTTGACACTTCTTTTTTTAGGAATATGTTTTCTCTTTCTAACTTGTCATTTTCTGAATGATATTGTTGCAAATCATTGACTAATTATGTGTTAATTTTCAAGGTTCTTTCCAACTATTTTTGCAACAGTTCCTTTTTGTTTTCAGACATACCGAGTTTTTTAAGAATGTGGATGCAATGAATATACAGTTGATTATCCTTTTTAATTTCTTCCTCTTCTTCAATTTCCTCATTTGCTTGTAGAAGGTTTGTCATCCACCTTTCTTCCTCTAGAGGGGCGGCCGCGATTCCTTTGAAAGAACCTTCTGAATCTTTGTGCCAGTAGAGCCACTACCTCATCTTCATCTTCTTTTTCACTCTCACTGTCCTCATGTTTTGTTTTTTTAGAGGTTTTTAGGACAGTGTTTTTGAATTTTTGGGGTTGTGTGAAGTGTAGTTCAAAAGTTTGTAGGGAACCTACCAGTTCTTCTACTTTCATCTCGTCAATATTTCTACACTCCTCAATTGTTGTTACTTTGGGATTAAACCGTTCCAGTAAGGACCTTAGTATTTTCTTACATATTTTCGGTACTGGAACCTTTTCTCCTAATCCACCCATGGAGTTGCAAATAATATTCAATTTGATGAAAAACTCCATAAATGTTTCATGCTCATCCATCTTAAGATTTTCAAACTGTGTAGTCAGAAGTTGTAGTTTAGATCTCTTCACAGTGCTTGTGCCTTCATGGGTTGTTTCCAATAAGTCCCATGCTTCTTTAGATGTCCCACACATGCTTATCTGATTGAAAATATCTTGAGACACGGCACAGTAGATGGCATTCATTGCTTTTGCTTCAGTAGTTCGCTGTTCTTTATCAACCACCGTCCACTTTTCTTTGGGTTTGGGCTTGGTGATCGTGGTTTCATCTTCAAGTATAGTTTGTTTAGATGGTACCACATATCCCTTTTCAACTACATCCCAAACATCGTGATCTAAGGATCTCAGGAAGTAGTGCATTCTAGCCTTCCAGTATGCATAATTTGAACCATCAAATATTGGAGGTCTAGTGATAAATGAGCGCTCTCCTTTAGCCATATTCCTTAACTTCAGTCAAGATCACTCTCTAGGCGGTGAAGCCCTTAAAGAGAGACTCGCTCTGATACCAATTGAAATTGCGGTGAAGACCGCTTGGGTCGAAGTAGGAATATGCCAATATGTCCTAGAGGGGGGGTGAATAGGACTTTTTAAAGTTTTATCATATGTTCAAAATCCTATTGCAGTAATCCTATCAGATATGCGATTATCAGGATTACTCAAATGTAACTCCACTGGCTTCCAAGCCTAGTAGAGGATCCAATCACAAACTTCTTAAAAAATAAATACGTTGCATATAAGTTGTGATGGATATGACTGTGTGTGTATATGAGGTATGATCTTAGATTATCAGATATAAGAGTATGTAAGAAATATCACACAATGAAAAATAATAACAATCACAAACATAGTCATTTTTATAGTGGTTCGACTACTTGTCTACTCCACTCCCGGCTGTCACACTCATCCCTTGAGAGTACCGGATTTCACTAAGGAGGTTTCCCACGGTTCACCTCAAACCTAAGGTTTTAAATCAGGTTCACCTTCAACCTTTACACGGAGGTTTCTACTCGGTTGACCTCTAACCCTAGAGTTTTGCTGGTGCACTCCTAATCAGATGTTTATGTCCATACAGAGGAAGGGTGCACACAACGCACCCAGATGTTTATGCTCTCCACAGAGCAAGGGTCCACATAAATCACCCAGATGTTTATGCTCTCCACAGAGCAAGGGTCCACACAACGTACTCACAACGTACACTCCCGCTAGAGGCCTACTTTGAGGACTTTAAAGGGTGAGCAATACTTAAGACCCAATCCTAGAAAGGAATGATCACAAGTGTTCTCTGAAGTCTAGATACTTACAGATAAGTTGATGAGTCCCATTCAGCGCAATGTTAAAGATCTCCTCCTTGTTGTTGAAGAGTCTTTGGCTCCTTTGATCCGCAACACAAAAGATGTACCAGTACTAGGCTTCGGGTCGGATCAAGGTTAGGACAAAATCCTTCTCTCTTGGAATTTTTCTATAAGGAAGATAGAGTGATTCCCGTCATCTATTCATTCAAGGCATCTCAGCTTAATGATATGCTATTAAGATAGTTGCTAGAGGATCCTTGAATGCGAAAGTTCATTTCCCAATCCACTCTATTGAATGTCAATGGTAAGAGTGGATTGGAAGATGAACTCCTGTGAGAGAAAGGGCTTTGGGTATATGATCTGAGGGTAAGACACACAAAAGCACTCTTCTTTCTCTACCAGCAATATGACCAAGTCTTTCCTTAAATAGGTAAAAGGTTTCAACGGATATAAAACGGTCATATTTATGACTGAGTTCGATGTCATCGAGCATGGTCAATATCATCGAGCATATACTCTTGATGAGATCGACTGTCCGCTCGATAACATAAACTTCAAAGTCATACGCTTTTGAAACCTATTGCCAGCTGATTGATGGAATCGATACTTGTGTCGATGTCATCGAATTTCAAACTCTGATTCCATCGATACTTGGATCGATCTATCGACACTTGAAGAATGAGAGAGACTATCTAAAATATTTCAGGATATAGGATATGATCGAGGGTCAACCGATGTCATCGAAATTTGAATGTCGATGATATCGAGACCTTGATGATAGGATCGATAAATCATATAGATTTACCTATAAGCACGTTGGACTGTTTGTGTCTGTAACATTCCGAAAATCGGGGGGTCGAGCAAAAACCCAACTCCTGAGTTCCAAAATGTTATTTATGCAACATGGATATGTATGATTGAATGTTGTCTGTGATAATGTATTAAACATGAGTGAGATTAAGCCAGAACAGCATATCATACTCCAGAGACAGTGAAATTCGCAAGCGGAAGACTGTAATAGTATGTATAACGTACATAAACTGTTGTATGTCTCCAGAGTGTGAATATATTACCAGGTTATGCACATACATGTATACTTCAAAAGTAAACAAAATGAATATACATGAGGGCGCTAAAAATCAAAATGACAAATGTCAAAGTATCTAATCAACCTCCCTGCAATCCCGTCAATCAGAACACGCATAAAGGAGGAATCCTCCTTCTCATCATCAAGTCCAGCTCCACCTCACAGGCCGCGCCATCATCTGCAATCACAAAAGGGACTGGTGGGTGTCCGGAAACACCATCCCGTAACGTGGGAGTGAGTGATCAACTCAGTGGGATAAGAGAGCAGGGATTAGCATGTTCACAATTCAATCACGCGATAATAGTAAAGCAGTAAATCAGACAATCCTAATACTGTTGTTAATGCAAGATGACATGACGTGATGTATGCCCTGACCGACGATCACCCTCATGCGGCAACATCTTACGACCGCGGCATGCCGCACTCCCTCAAGTGCTCCACATCTTCCAGGCACATGCAATGTCATGGTGATATGATTACCTAGTTGTTATTAGTCCATTCAAACAGCAGGATTGGAAAACTAAGGTACTTCCCTTGTATCAATCCCAACATAGATCCTGTCTAGGGTTGTCACTCCTAGTAATCTCATACGATGTATATTTCGTAGGTCACTGCAAGGGCTGCCAGGGCTGTTGCTCGCACTCGTTGCACCGCTCCCCCATCACCTTATCAATACAGGCCTACTGTACTCTACTGCACGGAAGGGTCGTCGCCTCCCGTGGACTCAGAATACGTTCGCGGTCACTACAAAGGGCTCGTCGCCTGATCAGTGTAGGCCGACAGCTAGAATATAGTGTCCCATACCACCATAATCTGCTCACGAGTTTAGGTGCTCACTGGTCACTACGGGGAGGTTTGTGGCCCCAGCGTAGGCCGACAGCTCGACCACGGTGTCCCATACCACCATGCCCGGCTCATGAGTCTTCGTGGATCAAGGTACCACGGTTAATAGGGTTTACAATGGTAAGTTCAGTACCCTAGGTTCAAGCAGTTATGATACATACAAGGTGAACATACATCGGCCAGTCGGGTTACTTGACGTGCTCGACTAGCGCGATCGCATCTCAAGTCGAATGACATGAAGTGCGTAAAACACTTCGCGTGGCCTAACCACTGCCGCCAACTCTCAACACGAATCACGTTCATCGACGCGTCGTTCGTGGCTATGACCAGTCAGCCACGAATTCGCTCGGTTACCGACTGCCTAGACTAGGTCAAGTCCCACACATCTATGGAATCATATTAGCATTACAGGTTAAAGTATTGGAATTGAAATACATCATGTGAGCATGTTAACACATGTTATAACATTCAACTTAAGCAAATCTTCAAGGCATACTTTCCATGCATGTAATGCAATCATGCGTAAGGTAAACATGTGGGAAATCATTTAGGTCAGCATATTAGTCAAGAAATCAATCTCAAACTACTACATAACATCATTTAATTCAATACATACTAATACAAGCATTTATACAAACACATACACTACACACTTAAGTCCACATATAGTATGTCGACCGAAAATGCGCAACTTGGCGAATCTCTTCGCCAAACTGATTATGCAAGCATTCCTAACTCCCTAATGCGGCGACAAACCATGTCAATCACGTCAGCAAAATATGCATGTAGACCGTACTTCCTACAAATGACTAAAATGCCCTAAATCTCATATTCTTCGTTAATTTACGAAACAGGAAACGGAGAGCATGTTGTACATGTCAAACGGCGATGCCGTCGATAATCTACTATTAAACGACATTGAAAGCGTTGTAAACAGTCAATCAAAGCGTCTAAAATCCTCACCTAGTCTCTTACAGTTGCAGGATTTTGAACGGAGCGTGTACGCTTCGTCTACGGCTGTAAGAGAACCTGATTCATGGATTACGTTAGCTAACATGCCCTGAATCTACGTAAACCCTAGATCAGCAAGTTTTTGGGGTTTTTCTATACCTGAAAAAGGGTAGAAATCACCAGCCAGGTGATTAGAATGAAGTGTTGAAGCAGCAACTGTCAGGGGCTCGGAAGCGGGAAAAATCTCCTCTTCCCTTTCTCTCAAACTCTCTCTCTTTTTCTCTAGGGTTTGTGAAATTCGGATGGGAAGGAGAAATGAGGGTTTCAACCCCTTTTATAAGCTTGAAATTGCCGGAAATAGGCTCCGGGACGAAGTTTACTTGATGCCTATCCATTTCGGGGCTGTTTCAGTCCAAAAATTGCTTTCTGGTGGTCCCCTGGTCGATTGCGATCAGACTTAAGCTCATGGGTACCAGATGTACCTCGTATTAAGTTTTCAGTCTGGCAGGGTTCGCAGATCGCACGTGGAGGACCAGTTTCAGTTCAGCGGTCACCGCACATAGATCAGGGCTGAAAGTCTCATGATAATAAATAGAAATTTTTCCTGATCCGAGGGTGTAATCTGGATGAATTCTGACGGTCAGAACGCTCAATACTGACGCGTCAAGTCGTGTGCCAGATTTGAATTTGAAATTCCAAATTCGTCCCTATTCGCGGTCGCTTCAGTCCGGGTTCAACGAAATACTCTGTGATTATCGGTTTGACTTGATTTTCGAGATGATTATCAAGTCCAGCGGGTCGGTTCTAACGGTCTAAGATAGGAGGTATCAGACCTTCGACGCGCAGTCTAAATCCAATACAAAAGTTCAACATGGTCCAGAGGACAAACCCGCTTAGAGTTTGATCCAAGGTTATAGAGTATTCTAGAGTCATTGGTTCTACTCGATTTGGGTCTTGTAGAACGTATTTAAAGTGATCAGGGACTGTTTCCCAGCCACTCCAACGTTGCGCTAGCTAACTTATGCTTAGTTTCTAAAGAAATTTATCCTAAGTGGTTTCTTTGGCTATGGAATTGGATTCTGAACGATTTTTCAGGTGTTTTAATTGACCCACTGCCTAAGGACGTCAAATCCCAGGTTAGCCAAAATCCGGGGTGTTACGGTGTCCAAACTCGATCCAATAGACCAGGACTCGATAGTATCGACAAAAAAAAAATCAATTTCCTCGAGTGGCCCCCGATCAACTTTTAGAACATACTGAAATATTTGCTAGAGGAAACACACGCCCACTATCGATATAATCGAATGACTTCCGAGATGATCGATATTTAAATTCAGATTGAATTGGAACAGTCATCGATATATCAAAGCTTATAGTAGTTTTCTTTAGAAAAATAGGGGCGTTAGAAAACTGTTTATCGATGTTATCGATCCACTTTCGATGGGCTCGATATTTGAATATCGATGATATCAATTGAAAGTTCGATATATCGATAAATCATCCAGATGAATGTATGGTTGCTGGACATTTTTTGTCCTCACTCGATTGTATCGATTGAGATGCCGAGGACATCGACAGAGCAGGTCGATCATATCGAAAGGGGTATCGATACAATTGACAGGGTAAGAAAACTTGAAGATTTTTCTGTTTGATAAAAAATTTTCTAATTATAAAACTTTTAGATATTCTACTTAGTTTTAAGGGTTTTAATCACCTGGTGTTTTGGGACATGAGATGTGAGGCTATGATTTACCTAAGGTGAGCTTCCACACACCCAGTTGAGGCAGAAGGTTAAATTGATCTTCTTGTTAGGTGCTGTAGTTTGACTGACTCAACTTACACCGTAATTGACAAACAAGAGCACTAATAGGTGCACTTACAGATGTCCCACACATGCCAATGTGCTTGTGGCCCTAATTGAGTATCGGTGACCCTTGAACTGAAACTGGTCTGCCACGATTGATCTATAAACCCGATTGGACTAAAAACTTAGTTTGAACAGGATCTAGTATCTGTGAGCTTAAGTCTGACCGCATTCAGCAAAGGGTCCTCCAAAAATGCCCCGTTGGATCGAAACAAGCCCAATTTGGTTATAACCTAAGTATACCATGGCCCTGGGACTGTTTTCGTCAATTCTGGGCCTATATAAGGGTCTTAAATCCTCTCTCCCATAATCCGTACGAATTCCAAAACCCTAGCAAAGAAAGGTGAAGAAAATAGAGAGAAAGAGAGTGAGTGAGTTGGAGATTCTCCCAGGGATTCTACCCTGCTTCTCCACGTGCTTATCCATTGCTACCGGATCGCTATTCCGGTTATTTAAATACCA
The DNA here is from genome assembly GCA_037074715.1 of Magnolia kwangsiensis. Taxonomy (NCBI): domain Eukaryota; kingdom Viridiplantae; phylum Streptophyta; class Magnoliopsida; order Magnoliales; family Magnoliaceae; genus Magnolia; species Magnolia kwangsiensis. Next base: position 82,894,879 of record CM073578.1, read on the forward strand.
TACTTGGGTAAGAAATCCTAACCCTACCCTGTTCTAGGGTTTCAAATAGTTTAAGTGACGATGTAGCTAACCTATTTGGTACTCTAGCTATTCCGGCGATTCTAATACCATACATGGGTAAGAAATCCTAACCCTAGCCTGTTTTAGGGTTTCAAATAGTTTAAGTGATGATGTAGCTAACCTATTTCGTACTTTAGGTTGCTAAACCGCCGTTGACAAAGACTTAACGTATAAATCTAATCTGTTATGCATGTTTCGGTTTAAGGTGCAGACTATATACGTTTAGGTTATGGTTTTCAAGGCTTTTAATGTCAGTTAATGATTTATTACTGACGTGGATGCCATTACACATGCCAAATGTGTTATCTATTTCATTTTACATAAATGTATAAACTATGTTGTGAATAGAGTATTTCATGTGTTTGATGTAATGTTTGTATGTACTTAGAATCTGATGTTGTGATTGCCATGATTAATTGTCGTAGGTATATGGTTGTTATGTATGCGATAACTCCTTGACAAAAGGATTTACCCAAATATGTAATATGACTGACATATGTGATGTATGTTAGAAAGTGTAGTCTAAGTGTTTGTGAAAATATCTGAATGGGTTAGTAGTTAGTAAAGTGTGATTTATAAGGGAGTTGAGATATAAATCCCAACTACCTTAGTTGTGTGTATGATTTCCTCCATGAACTGTGTAGCCTACTTATTCATGTTAATTATGTGTATGATTTCCTCTATGTACTGTATTCATGTTTAAGTTATATTCCATAACATGTTCATATGATTGTAGGATTGATTTATAACTATTCATTATTGTGATTGTACATGCTTGGGACTCTATCACAGTCCAGGTAATCGGGAACAGTTCTCGATTTGCTGGCTGAGGTTATTTTCGCCAAACAGGATGTGTTCAACGAATCCGAGTCGTACTTAGGATGTCGACAGTGGTTAGGCCACATGAAGTACTTATGCGCTTCATGTCAATCAACTCAATGTGCGCTCATCCTAGTCGAGCTCGTCAACTAACCTGATTGACCAATGTATGTTCATCATATTTAGATGCTACTGCTTGAATCTAAGGTACCAAACTCACCAATGAAACCCTGTTAACCATCGTACCTCGATCCGTTAAGACTCATGAGCCGGACATGGTGGTATGGGACACCGTGATCGAGCTGTCGGCCTATGCTGTGGTGACGTGCCTCCCCATAGTGACCAGTGAGCAACTTAGACTCGTGAGCTGAATACGGTGGTATGGGACACTGTATTCGTGCTATCGGCCTACTCTGATTGGTGATGAGCCCTTTATAGTGACCTCGAGCATATCCAAAAACTATAATGAGGTGACGAGCCTTAATGTAGCATTTAGGGTATAATTAGGCCTGCATTGATTGGTGACGAGCCCTCTACAGTGACCTAGAAACGTAATATCATCTGAGATTTACTAGGACTGATGACCCTAGAATGGATCATTGTTTGGGTATTGACATAAGGGAGGTAACTTAGCTTCTCAATCCTGCTGTATGAAAATGACTAATAAGAACTCGATAATCATGTACATACACCGCACTGCATGTGCCGTTTGGCATTGGGCAGAGCACTGAGGAAGTGACTGACATGCGCGACCGTAAGATGAAGATCGCATAGGGAGTGTAGGCGAGGGAATGCATCATTCCTTCATACATTACTACATTAATCAAGTACTTAGAGATGTTTGATTATACGGCCTTATCATTACTGCTTGATTGAATTGAAAACATTTTAACCTTTGCTGTATAGTTTCACTGAGTTGATCACTCACTCCCACATTCTGAGACAATGTTTAAACACCAACCAGACCCTATCTTAGTTGCAGATGATGATGCGACGTGCGAGGCAGAGTCAAAGTATAAGGATTAGGAGGAGGCGTTCTCCTTCATGTAGTATTCAGGCGGGTTCTCTTAGACCGTTCTGAATCATCGGGGCTTCAAGGTTTATGCTTTATAGAGGACTATCACATTTTGTCGTTTGTATTTTGAAACAAGACTTATAACTATTGACTTGGCAGAGCACACATATTTTGGGGACTTATACTGGTATATATATTTATTTCAGACTTCCACTTGCGTATTATAACTGTCCCTAGATTATGTTTACTGATTTGGCTTAATCTAATTCATGTTTTATGCACTAATATAGACAACATTCATCCATCATTAAAAATGTTACATAAGTGATGTTTTGGAACTCGGGAGTTGGATTATACTCGACCCCCGAATTTCAGGGCATTACAAGTTAGTATCAGAGCATGATTTGGATTAAATCGGACTTGGGTTATGGTCACACGATGTACGCTGATGCCAATTTAACATAGGAGGATATGAGAAAAATATAAAAACAAGTTTAGGTTTCCCAGTTTTGCCAATTGGCGGAGGATTACTATAAACAGTCTTTGAGATTTGGTCCGTACACACCCATGATCATGAAAAATGATCCCAATCCACTTATAGACCATCAATCGACGGGTTTAAATCATGTTTTATCCCATCCCAGCCGTTAAAAATCCATTAACTTGTATATGCATCTGAAATCACTCGAAATGACCCGGAATGAGTCGAAATAGAGTAGGGGGGCCCAATCGAGGCACTTCCAGGGGGACCCAAGGTGGGACCCACACGATTTTAAACCCCAGGGAGCAGGAGAACATCGCCCCACCGGCAAGTCCTCGTCAGACTGTCCAAAGACAGGTAAGGGCCTCGCCGCCGGTCGGGCCAGGTCGGGCGGGTCGGCACGGGCCGATTTCTCTAGGTTCTTGTGTGGCCCATTGATCCATGTTGGGTCGAATAAAAACCCTCCTATAGCATCCTCTCTTCATAACTCACCCCTTCAAGCTCTCCTTTCTTCAAAAAAATCTCTCAAATCTCCCCAAAATCACTCACCAAGGGCTTCCTTCTTCCATTTTCGTGTACCCTCTCACCACCTACTTTAAAACTCACCTCCGTTGCTGATTTGCCCCTTCTTTTCCTTCCATTTGAGCACTCAAATCCCACCTTGAGTCTTAAATCTGTGGAAACCCCATCACTCTTTCCATTTCCCTCTTTTCCTTCCTTTCCCATGGTCTTGTTCGAGCTAGTTACGGCCATATTTTTAATTTTCACCATTCTCTCTTTCATGGGAAAGAAGAGAGCTTTCATAGATGAAGTCGGGCCTAGTCGCCCCACCCGTTCAAGGAGGCTGAGAGGTGCCACCGCGAGTTCAAGTGCCAATCGAGAGATGCAGATGAAGCGAGATCTAGATCCCCACGTTCCCATAGGAAGGGCTTTATTGGCAGAGTTGTCTCATAGAGTTTATGAGGGTCGTAGGGTCCTTTTTGAAGCTCATGTAAATGCGCGGTTATTTGGAGAATACTTGTTGTTCGAGTGCCTGGTAGAAATAAAGTGGGGTCCGCTATTCGAGGGTGAGCACAGTGCAAATGTGGGCACTGTCCGAGCTTTCTATGCCCATATTTGAGAGCCAACATTGGAGCCCTTACATTTTAAAATTTCATTTGGAAGAGATCGGGAGGCCACAATCAACGTTTCTTTCATATCTCGACTTATGAATGTGCCACTTGGCAAGGTACATGCAAGTGAGAAGAATTTGACGAGTGCATGTGAAAGGGATCAACCCACATTGCTCCTTTGTGGCCGTCTGGTTGAATGGCAGCCTAAAAAAAGCCTTTTAGCAACCAATATAACGGACGACTTCCGCCTGCTTCACCACATCTACACGTTCAACCTCTACCCCAGGTGGAGCAACCGCAGTGAGTGCACGCGCCTGATGGTGGACTTCCTGTATTAGGTGGGGCAGGGAGAGAAGTTGTGTGTGCATATGTATGTCTTGCGACAGATAGTCCTTACCACACATTCTAATAGAAGGACCGAATCGCTCCCGTTCGGTCGACTCATATGCAGGATTGCACTTAAGTTTGGCTACAGACTTGGGGTGGAATTGTCGGCGCCGATCCATTACATTAATGAGACTACTCTCAATCAGATGGATATTGGGCCACGACAACGAAAAGCCTTACTTGAGGAGAGTGAGGATAAGACAGAAAGTGAAGAGGAAGAGAGCGAAGAAGAAGGTGGAGCTGAAATAAAAGAAGAAGAAGAGCAGGACAAAGAAGTAGAGGAGGCCCAGGATACGGATGATAGCCCTCCTCCTGCGACTCAAGAGCACGATCCTGATCGGGCTGATAGGAAAGCCCGTTTAGCTAGACTTGAGGAGGGTCAGGCCACCCTATGATAGGATATTATCTATCTGCGGGGCCTCCCGAAACACAAGTTTAAGAAAGTGACTCGCTCTTTGAAGTTCATCCTGTGCTGCCTGCAAGATAAGGGTGCCCCTCCTCCATCGCTAGATTCTAATGAATAGTCATATATGCAGTCGTCATTTGTTTTTCTTTGTTGCTTATTCTTGTGTGTAGCCTTTGTAGGCATAGTAGTTTGGTAGTTTTTTTAGTGTTTGAAGCCTTAGTTATTTTAGCTCACATGCATTCTCTGTCGCAATCCATGCAATTCTGCACTTCATGTATTATGACAATTTTGTTAAATGAGATGCATGATGTTTTTTTGAGTTGAAATGTGAATGCCGTGTGGATGGATTGTGCGTATATTAAATCTCACGGGTTGTATCCTCTGTCGTATGTAGGTCATGCCACCTAAGGGCACGAGTACTTCGGCCCATCTTTCTTTGGGCGAGTCACTTGACGGGGCCTCTCCCCTAAGCGATAGCTATACGGATCCCCATTCGGGCTCGTCTCACCTTGATGTTATGCCGAATTCTTAGCCAGCTTTTGGCTCCACTGCTAGGCCAACGCCTGTGACACCATCTTAGTGTCACTTGTCACACCTTTGGTTCCCGAGCAGAACCGTGCATCTACGTCGATGCCACATGCATCTTAGTCCACTCCACCTCTTGATAGGCTAGAGCAGATGATGTTGTTGATGCAGTAGCAGTAGCAGTAGTTTTTGACCTCCATGGCTGGCATCTTTGCTCAGATGATGGGGGCGACTCCACCTGCCTCACCTATGCACCCAGCTGGGAATGCTAGTGTCAGCGGCACATTTGAGTGATTCCAGCACTTACGGCCTCCCACTTTTGTGGGTACTCATAGACAAGAGGAGGTCGAGTACTGGATTGACCACATCTCTAAGATGCTGAGGCCGCTACACTGTTCTAAGGCGGAGCAGGTCAAACTTATCACCTTCATGTTTGAGAAAGAGGCCAGTTTGTGGTGGGATAGTGTTCTCCGCACTGTTGTAGAAGGATTTGTGTAGACGTGAGATGCATTTGAGACCCGCTTCCACTAGAAGTATTTTTCGGTCACCTACCGACACGAGAAGGAGAGTGAGTTCCTTTGCCTCCGTCAAGGAGGGATGTCGGTGACGGAATATGAGAACCGGTTCACGGAGCTGGGTAGGTATGCTCCTTTACTTCTGGGTGATCAGCCGATGTGGATGCGACGATTTTTTAAAGGACTGAGACCTGAGATTCGGTCGAAGATGTGTTATGCTAGCATATCGACTTATGCTGAGTTGATGAGCATGTCCCTACGAGCTGAGCAGGATGGGGACAGGTTGTCCCGTATGCGAGTACCTATGACTCCTAGGCCGCGACCTAATTTTTTGAGCAAGTCATTCCTCTGTAAGAGGCCTCGTGTAGACTCATTGCCGAGGTTCATGGCATCTCCTGCCCCTGTGAGGTGACCAGACGTGTAGTGTGCCTATTGTAAGAAGGTAGGCCACACTGAGATAAATTGTTTCATTAGAATGCGAGACAGTAGTTTTTTTCCACCTCAAAGGATCAACCGTTCGATGCCTCAGGCCATTTTCGCTCCACCCCTATGATCAGCACTAGCTCACCCATCTTTCAGGCCACCCGCACCTTATTTCAGGCCGCCTCAATGGCCCATGGTACCTCAACCGAATCGTCCACAGTGGGCTCAAGTACACACACTTACAGCTGAGGTGACCGAGGTAGATTTAGCATTGAGATCTTTTGAGGTCCCAACTCATATCCAAGGGACGCCTGTCTTCTTATTGGTGAACACCGGTCCACTATTTTGATCATCTCTTGCACTGCAGTCAAGTGACTAGGGTTAGATACTGCTCCTACGATGGGAGTGAGACTCACTACCGCTACAGGGACCTTTTCAGACATTACACAGACCTGTGAGTCTTGCTCAGTAGATTTTGGTAGCAGGACAGTGGTCGTTGACCTGATTGTCACCCCACTGTGTCACTACGACGTTATTCTCAGGATGGATTGGCTCACTAGGATGAGATCAGAGATTGATTGCGAGGCCAGAATTGTGACAACTAATGGACCTGAGGGCACAGTCTTTACATTTCCTGTTCAGGTCGGTTGGTCCTGTCGAGTTAGTATCTACGTTTCCTTGTTAGAGAGTACTGATGATCCGACATTGGGAGATACGCCTATGGTTCAAGACTTCCTGCATGTATTTGAGAAGATCCCGAGACTTCCTCCTCAGTGTGAGATTGACTTTACTATCGATCTTGTGCCTGGTGTGACACCTATTTCCTTTCCGACGTATTGTATGCTTCCATGTGAGATGGAGGAACTGAGGAGATAGATTGATGTACTGTTAGAGGCAGGCTTCATTCAACTGAGTGTGTCCCCTTGCAGAGCACCTATATTGTTTGTATAGAAGAAAGACGGTTCCCTACAATTATGTATTGATTATCGCAGGTTGAACCACGTGATGGTGAAGAACAAGTATCCCTTGCCCAGTATTAATGATCTTTTTGATCAGTTGAAGGGGGCACGATATTTCTCTAAGATAGATTTACAATCAGGGTTTCATCAGTTGTGCGTTAGGGATGAGGACGTGCAGAAGATAACCTTCAGGACTAGTTTTGGTCACTACGAGTTCCTTGTGATGTCGTTTGGACTCACAAATGCTCCAGCCGTGTTCATGGACCTGATGAACAGGGTATGACCGTATCTGTTCCGATTCGTGATCATGTTTATTGATGACATCCCGATATATTCCAAGAGTTGGGAAGAGCATGAAGAGCATCTGCGAGCAGTCTTCGACACTCTCAGGAAGAACCAGTTATTTGTGCAGTATAAGAAATGAGACTTCTTGAAGGATGAAGTTAAATTCCTGGGACATGTGGTGTTCAAGGAAGGTACAACAGTCGACCTCGCTAAGGTAGCCGCGGTTCAGGATTAGAAGCAGCACAGTTCAGTTACTGAGGTGAGGAGTTTTCTTAGTCTCGCAGGGTACTATCAATGATTCATTTAAGACTTTTCCAAGATTTCTAGACCATTGTCTCAGTTGACACATAAATATTTGAAGTTTGCCTGGAATGAGAAGGCTGAAGTAGCTTTTCAGGAGCTGAAGGACAAGTTGACGTCCGCCCCTGTGCTAGGATTGTCAGAGCAAGGGGTTAAGTATACTATATACACTTACGTGTCTCGTGTTGGTTTGGGTTGTGTCCTGATGCAGAAGGACAGGGTGATTGCATACACCTCGAGACAGTTGAGGAAGCACAAGGAGAATTACCTTACACATGACCTGAAGTTAGCAGCCGTCATTTTCACACTGAAGCTCTGGAGACATTACCTCTACGAAGAAGAGTTCGAGCTCTTTTGCGACCACAAGAGCCTTAGATACATATTCTCTCAGCGAGACTTGAATATGAGACAACGTCAATGGAAGGAAACCTTGAAGGACTTTAAGTTCGAGGTCTCCTACCATCAAGGTAAGGCAAACCTTGTGGTAGACGCGTTAAGCTGCAAGAAGACCATAGAATTTGCGGCTCTACTAATGATAGAAGAATGGAACATGGTGGAGTTTATGCGAGACTTTGAGCAGAAACTCACGGTGGAGGAGCTGTATGAGGTTATAACACACATTCGAGTACAGCCCCTCATTGATGACAGGATTATTGCAGCTCAGGCAGACGATGAGCTATTGGCGAAGATGAGGGAGCGGGTTAGTACAGATGAGGACTCTAAGTGGAGTGTTGGTAGGGATGGGGGCTTACATTATCGTGGCCACCTATGCGTCCCAGACATTCCTGACTTAAGAAGGGAGGTTCTCAAGGCAGTTCATAGTTTGAGGCTTGCGATGCATCCTAGTTGCACGAAGATGTATCAAAACATGAAAAGATCGTACTGGTGGGACAATATAAAGGTTCACATTGCAGAGTTTGTGTCCCGTTGTCTGACATGCCAACAGGTCAAGGCAGAGCACCGCCGACCTCGTGGACTACTTCAACCCATGCCCATAGCTGAATGGAAGTGAGATTTCATCTCTATGGATTTTATTTCAGCGCTACCGAAGACGAGGAAGGTACATGACTCCATTTGGGTGATCGTTGACCGATTAATGAAATCGGATGATTTCCTACTGATCAGAGTTACGAACTCTGCAGACGAGTTGGCCAGGTTGTACATTAAGGAGATTGTGTGTCTACATGGAGTTCCCTTGGAGATTTTGTCAGACCGAGACACGCGATTCATATCTATCTTCTGGACTCGTATCTAGGAAGCGATGGGTGTGAAGTTGAAGTTCAGCAACGCGTTCCATCTACAGACAGACGGGCAGACGAAACGTGTGAATCCGGTCCTGGAAGATATGTTACGAGCTTGTTTGTTGAATTTCAAGGACAGTTAGGATGACTGTCTTCCTTATGCAGAGTTCGCGTATAACAATAGCTTTTAGGCGAGTATTGGCATGGCTCCCTATGAGGCACTGTATGGTCGCCCATGTAGGGCACCATATTATTGGGCAAAAGTGGACGAGAAGAGTCTGATTGGCCCAGAGTTAGTCCAAGTGACCTCAGAGAAAATTGACATTATTAGGCATCGACTTCTATCAGCGCAGAGCAGGAAAAAGTGTTACGCTGATACAAGAAGGTGATCGCTTGAGTTTGAGGTTGGGGACCATGTATTCCTTAAGGTTTCCCCCATGAAGGGAGTTCTTTGGTTTGGTAAGAAAGGGAAGCTCACGCCAAGATTCATTGGCCCATTTCAGATACTAGATCAAGTGGGGGCAGTACCATATCGCCTTGCTTTGCCGACACTACTCGCAGGCGTGCATAATGTATTCCATGTGTCCATGTTGAAGAAGTACATTCCTGATCCTTCGCACATTATCAGCTGGGAGCAGGTGCAGTTGAGCGAGGATGCCACACTTGTACTGCGACCGACACATATCCTGGATAGGAAGGAGCAGGTATTGAGTAACAAGGTTATCCCACTTGTGAAGGTACTGTGGATGCATCACAGCGAAGAAGAGGCTGCTCGGGAGACTGAAGCTGAGGTCAAGAAGAACTATCCTCAGATCCTTGAAGAGTATGAAAAGGTATAAATTTTGAAGAATTTTTTTTTTTTAAGGGGGGTAGATTGTAACGTCCTAGAAAAATTTGTACAAAGATCTAAGTACCGCCTCCAACAGAAATCACTTTGGATCAAATCCATCCATAACCTTTTCATGTCAGATTATTAATAGCATTAGAGGGTAAGTCTAAAAAGTAAGGGCATCTGCGCATGCGTCATGGCTTTACGAGGATTCTCGTACTATTTGGTCTATTGTTCCTTTGCTATGTGATCAACCTAGGAGTATTCGGTCTATTTGATTGTCAAAGTGGTTAGTTACCTTGTGCGTTGGTCGGCCTTACGGGGAACTCACTACACCGACTTGAACTTAATTAATTTTTTTGAATATCCTAGACTAGGTGTGTGCATCATTTTCCATGAAGTCTGCTGATTCTTATACTTTGGTTACAATGGATTGTTGTCACTTCGAGTTTGATTATTCTTTCCAGAGATAGATCCACTTATTTCTTACTAGCATTCATACGACTGTCCAAATATAGAGATCGGACCAATCGTATATGTATCATGTACGGATTCAATTATCCTTCGAGGACAGTGGGGGAGACCAAATCTCATTTAGTTGTTTACACTGACCGCAACTGGAGAATATGGAAGATTCCTCAGTGTACTGTGCGCTGCATGCATTTTTTTTCGAAAACCTTTTAATTTTGAAAGCTATCCACTTCGAAGCTAGACTCCTTGGGGATTTTATTTGATTTTTTTGAAAAAATATCCTTTCGATCTCGCAGGAGGGCGTCATCGTCCGATTTTTATTTGCAGAAAAGTCAAATGACCTCCACTAATAAATTAATGGGGATGATGGTTTAGAAGAATCACCCTTTTTGGGGCTATACTCCCTGGGGATTTATTTTTATTTTTCTTTTTATCTTTATTTTTATTTTATTAGTATTTCATTTGGCAATTGTTGACAATTTTTAGCAATTTTTTTTCACTTTTTTAAGGCATGCTTTATTGAGATTCTCAATTTCTCGCGAGAATTTGAGATTTTGTGAAGAATCTTTTATTATATTTTTTTTTTTACATTTTTACACATTTTTCAGCAATTTTGGAGTGGTGTATTCTTAAGGTTCAATTTATCACGAGATTTTGAATTTCTCATGATATTTTGAAATGAAAAAGAAAGAATCTTAATTTTTTAATGTTTTTTGTTTATTATTTTTTTCTTGGTTTTTATCCAACGGTCCAAAGGGAGGACCCGTTAACACTTCATACTATGGGGGACAACACGTTGCCCCATGCAGCAGATGGTCGACGGTGGTAGTCAGACTACCACTAACGGTAGTCGGACTGCCATTGGCGGGAGTCCGGTTACCGTCGGTCTGTCAGACGGACCGCTGGTCCATGACATGCATCGGTCCAAACATTGGATCCACTTCCCCTATTTGAAATCAGCCCCTAGACGTCTAGGGACCCCATTGTGGTCCCTGTAAGCTCCTTAGTGATGATTTTTAGTTTATTTTCCTATTGTTTTCTCCCATTTTTAGGTGATTTGATCATTCATTTGAGGAGTTTTTTCTGGGTTTTTCTAGATCAATATTTTTCATTATTTAGATGAGCTTTTGGAGGGCCATGATCAGGACCATTGATCTTTCTTGACTTGATCCTAATCGTTGGATATTGTTGGATTTTGGGCCGAGTTATTGGCTGGATTTTTATTTTTCTCTTCTTTTTATTGTGTTTTGATGGAGTGGGGTGTGATAAGAAAGGGGCCCCACCCTATTATTTAAAATTTTTATTTATTTATTATCTTTTTTTGGATGATCTGGACCGTTGGATGGATGATCTGGGGCCCACTTGAGTGTAAGATGGTGTAGACTTTGTTGGTTGGCCACTTTGTGGATGATGATGGATGAGATTTCCTAAGTGGGCCCCACATTATGATCTTGATGTGTCTAGATGCATTTATTTGAAGATGGACTTAAGTTATGGTGTGGATAAGGATTTTAAAAAATGGGCCTTGAAAGTGGGCCTTTGAAAATGGGCTTTGGAAATGGGCCCTGAAATGGGCTTTTTGAAGAGGGTCTGGAAATGGGCGTAGAAATGGGCCTTGAATTGGGCTTTGAGATTGTCCTTGTGACTGATCTTAAGATGGGCCTTAAGATGTGCCTTGAAATGGGCTCGAGATGAGCCTTAAGAAATGGGTCTTGAAATGGGCTTTGAAATGGGCCATAAGATTGGAGTCCATTGCTTTTCATGATGAGAAGGCTACTTACCTGTGGGCCTTGTTTATGCGGTATGCCACGTCGAAATAGGAATGAGACTGGTCCTTCTCACTAGTCGACTGATCTGTGTTATATGTCACGAGAGGGTCGACACCTTTCCGATATAGCCCGGGAGGGTGGTGCGCCTGCGATCCTCAGAGGGTGTGGGGTTAGGACACACTGTCCTGATTGGTTCCATGATCCACAACCTCTGCTCTTTGAGGTGTTAGAACATACTCCATTTGCCCACCTATTTCGAGTTCACCTAAGAAAGATAAATGTAACACCCTGAAAATCGGGGGTCGTGTATAAACTCAACTCCCGAGTTCCAGACCATCACTTATGCAACAAAAATGATTATGATTCAATGTTGTCTGAGTTAAAGCATTCACATGAGTAAAAGTATACCAAAACTACAATTCATACTCCAGATTCAGTGATAAAAGCAAGCGGAAGATTAAAGAATATATATATCACTGTATGGAAAACAAAGTAGATCTCGACTGTCTCCAAAGTATGAATACATCTCTGAGTTTCATATACATGTAAATAAGTAAAATCAAAATGTCAAAATTAGTCCCACTGAGTAGTCCCGCCAATCCAGGCCACCTAAGCAAAGCCATCGTGGTACTGCATATATGAGAACTCATCCTGGTCCTCATCATAGTCCGGCTCTGCCTCCTGAATCTCTGCCTCACCTGCATCTAAGACAGGATCTGGTGGGTGTTGCAAACACCATCCCGTAATGTGGGAGTGAGTAGCTAACTCAGTGGAATAATAGAGCAAGGATTAGCATGTTCTTAAATCAATCATGCGATAATAGTAAAGCAGTAAATCAAATATTCCTAATATTGTTGTTAATGCAATATGACATGACATGATGGATGCCCTCACCGACGATCTCCCTCATACGACACCATCTTATGCCCACGACATGCTTGCGTACCACTCAGTACTCCACATCTTCTAGGCACATGCAATGTGATGGTGATATGATTACCGAGTTATTATTAGTCCATTCAAACAGCAGGATTGGGAAACTAAGGTACTTCCCTTATATCGATCCCAACACAGATCCTGTCTAGGGTCGTCACTCCTAGTAATCTCATACGATGTATATTTTGTAGGTCGCTGCAAGGGCTGCCAGGGCTGTTGCTCGCACTCGTTGCACCGCTCCCCCACCACCTTATCAATACAGGCCTACTGTACTCTCACTGCTACAGAAGGGTCATCGCCTCCCATAGACTCAGAATACGCTCGCAGTCACTACAAAGGACTCGTCGCCTGATCAGTGTAGGCCGACAGCAAGAATATAGTGTCCCATACCACCATAATCTGCTCACGAGTCATAGGTGCTCACTGGTCACTACGGGGAGGTTTGTGGCCCCAGCGTAGGCCGACAGCTCGACCATGGTGTCCCATACCACCATGCCCGGCTCATGAGTCTTTATGGATCAAGGTACCATGGTTGACAGGGTTTACAATGGTAAGTTCAGTGCCATAGGTTCAAGCAGTTGTGACTCATACAGGGTGAACATACAATGGCCAGTCGGGTTACTTGACGGGCTCGACTAGCACAAGCGCATCTCAAGTTGAATGACATGAAGTGTGTAAAACACCTCGTGTGGCCTAACCACTGCCGGCAACTCCAAAACACGACTCGCGTTCATCGACGCGTCGTTTGTGGCAAAGATAAGCCAACCACAAATTCACTCAGTTGCCGACTGCCTGCACTAGGTATAGTCCCAAACAATTATGAATCCACATCAGCAATCATGTAAGAGTAATGGAAATGAAATACGACAATGTAAGCATGTTAACACATGTTACAACATACAACTTAAGTAAATCATCAAGCACATGCATTTCATACATATAATGAAATCATGCATATAGCTAACATGTAGGAAATCATTTACATCAGCATATTAATTGAGAATTCAATCTCAAACTAACTCATAACACCATTTAATTCAATACATACTAATACAAACATTTATACAAACACTTAGACTACACCCTTAAGTCTACATATAGTATGTCGACTCAAAGTGCGCATTTGGGAGAATCTCTTCGCCAAACTAATTATGCACGCATTCCTAGTATCCTAATGTGACAAGAAGCCATGTCAATCACATCAGCAAAATATGGATGAAAACAGTATTTTCTACAAATGACTAAAATGCCCTAAATCTCACATTCTTCGTCTGCTTACGAAATAGGAAATGGACAGCATGTTGTACATATCAAACGGCGTTGCCGTCGATAATCTACTATTAAACGACATTGAAAGCGTTGGAAACAGTCAATCAAAGCATCTAAAATCCGCACCTTTTCTCCTATAAGGGTATTGATTCGAACGGAGCGTATACGCTTCGTTTACGGCGAACTAGGAACTTAATACGCAAGATCCATAAGCTAACATGCTAAGGAAACGAGGGAACAGTAAATCAGCAAGTGTTTGAGGTGTTTTCTTACCTAGAAACGTGGTGAAATCACCGGGAAAGTGATTGAGGTGTGTTGCTTAGGCACGTGCAACAGGTAGCACAAGCAGCAGGAAATTCTCTCCCACTCTCTCTCACAATCTCTCACCTTTTCTCTCACACCTGCTAGGGTTTCTAGCAAATTCGGATGGATGAGAGAAGTGAGGGTTTAAGCCCCTTTTATAACCCTAAACATGCCCAAAATAGGCTTGGGAACAATGTTTACTTGATACCTAACCAAATCGGGGCTGTTTCGGTCCAAAAGGACATTTCTGGTGGTCCCCTGGCCGAACGCGATCGGACTTAAGTTCATGCACGTCGGATGTCACTCACATCCCATTTTCAGACCAGTAGTGTTCGTAGATCGCACGTGGCGGTCCAGTTTCAGTTCAGCGGTCACCGCACGTAGATTAGGCCTACAAGTCTCATGATATGAAATAGAAATTTTTCTTGATCCGAGGGTGTAATTTGGCTGAATTCTAACGGTTAGAACGCTTAATACTGACGCGTCAAGTCGTGTGCCAGATTTGAATTTCAAATTCCAAATCTAACCCTATTCTCACTCTCTTCAGTCCAGGCTCAATGAAATAGCCTGTGAATGTCGGTTGGACTTAATTTTTGAAATGATTGTCAAGTCCAGCTAGGTGATTTTAACGGTCTAAGATTGTAGGTTTCGGACTTTCGACGTGCGGTCTAGATCCAATACAAAGTTTCAAAGAGGTCCAAAGAACAAACTGGCTTAGAGTTTGATCCAAGGTTTTAGAGTATTATAGCGTCATTGGTTCTACTCGCTTTGGGTCTTGTAGAACATATTTAAAGTGATCAGGGACTATTTCTCAGCTACTCTAGTGTTGCGCTAGCTAACTTACACTTATTTTCTAAAAGAATTAATCCTACGCGATTTCCGGTCGAGTTGGTACTCGAGTCCAAGTACGGATTTTTCCAGGGCGTTACAACAAACATGTCCCACTTATCTGCCTTGACCGAACGGTGGCACCCTATGACTCATACCTTCCAGTTGACTTTTGAAGAGTGGGGGATCACCCCTTATGACATATACATGCAGCTGGGTCTCCGATATGGGGGATCTGTCCCTTTCGAGGATGACCTCCCGGTGCCTTCCGAGGATGATTGGATGAAATTGTTAAGGATGACGCTAGATGCCACAAATTTCTCAGGTCATCGATTTAAGCTGCTTTGGCTATCTTCAAATTTTTCCAGACGCATCCCTGAGATTGAGGTCACGGCTGTGATGAGGGCTCAAGCCTTGATTTTGTACAGCATGGGAGCGATGATTTTCTGCCATAGGAATGAGCTTGTGAATTCCCTCCCATTGTTGCTCGTGGTAGATATCACCTTTCTCAGGCTGTACAATAGGAATGCGGCCCTCTTAGCCCATTTGTACAAAGGGCTGGATAAGGTCAGCCACTGCATCAGCCGATCCTTAACTGGCTTTTACCCAATCATCGAGGTACGTTCTTAATGTTCATTTCTATAATATTCCTCCTGGGGATGATCTGGTGTGTCTTTTCCTGATAGTGGCTTTGTGCATGTCTGCTTTTTCTATCATTTTTCCCATCTAGCTCCCACCTTAATTGATCATTCGCCTCCCTTTTCTCGCATGATGCTATGGTACAAGGATAATTGCAGCCACACATGCCTATTTTTTTATCTCGCCTGGAGGTTGAACATCGATGCCCTTGTCCCTAACGATGTGAGTGATTTGTCTCACCCTATATTGCCCATGTGTTACTTTTTTCTTATCTGTCGGCTCTTAACTTTTCTCCTTTTTATAGTTTCAAACCAGGCCATATTTCTAATCGAATGCGGCACTTACTCCTGGGGCTCAGGAGGCCTTACAAGCCTCACGTAAACGCCATATTCTAGAGGACCCGCGTGTGATGAAATGGTACCTGGGTGAGAGGCTCTTTTGGCAGTTGACTAGAAGCCCTTTGGTCCCACTTAGTCTGTCGTCCAGTCCATCTGATTGGAGATTAGTGCCTAAAAGAGAGTTGACCGCTGCCCTGGAAGGTTTTGACGTCAGTGCCTTTGTTGACTCGGATAGGGAGTACAACTCTTGGTGTGACCAGTATGGCATTGGTATGATTTTGCAGTCTGACTATGCTCCTAGTGGCGGCACACATTTTGTTGGAGGAGGGATCTTGAGGCCATATTTTCATCATAAGGATACAGACACCTATCTTCCTGATGATGATTAGTTCATTGTATCATGTATCCTTAGTCATGTAAACCCATGTTTATATGAAACTTTAGTTTGTCTTCTTAGATTATTCCTTGATCATTTTTGTGATCCTGATTAAGCATGTGGATGCGTGTTCCTTGACCCCAGCCTTCTATAATGGACCCTGGCCAAATCTCTCCCGAAAGTCAGGGCAGTAGTCGGACTATCGCCCGCTGACTTTCGTTCGTTCTACCTGTCTTGTCAGATGCTGCAGTGATTTAGTGATGACAATTCCTGCAACAGTACTTCAAGTGCCGCTAGCGGCAATCTGATTACCACCTCCATCCATGTTTTCTTCCAGCAAGTCCCCTTTCATCCCTGTTCATTCTCTTTGTCCCTGTTCTGTTTATTCCTTCTTGTTTCAGGCAATCCGATTCACATCTTTTGTCTCCTTCTCTTCTTTTTGTCTCTTCTTCTTAATCCTTTTCTTTATGGGGTGGACGGCCATCCCATGGCTGGATGTCAACCTAACTGGAACGTCCATCGGTGGGCTTCTAGTCAAGCTGTAAAACACCCTAAAATTGGGTGGAAAGGGTGGCTCACAAACACACCTGAGATAGGTCCCTACATGATGGGCCACAAGATGAGCCAAATGGGAGGACATAGGTCCCTACATGATGGGCCACAAGATGAGCCAAATGGGAGGACATAAACTCAAGCAATCATGCAATCAAAACATGGACAACAAGGTTGGAATAAAAATCTGTTGCATAAAAATGTTGTTGTCCACACTAATATACACCCATTAGAGTGGGCCTAGGCCCATCAAAAAGAGGAAAAATAGGTGGCCAATTACCACCCCCAAAATTCAAGCAAGGTGACGTCCGCAAAAGTGGCCCACAACTCCAAAAAAATCAAGTTGATAAAGGTGTTTTTACCTTCATATAGCATGGTTGGACGGTCCAAAAAATTGGACCATCCACCCCATGGCCCTACTCCTTTGGGTGCATTGTCGAGGGTGGATGGAGATGGGGTTCAACATACATCAAGGTGGGGTCCACTCCTCCAAGGGACACCCCACGTCAGGGAGAAAAGAGGCTACAAACATGGGTAAACTCCATGTCAAAGATCAACTACATCAGTCCATGAAACAGTCCAGAATTTTCTGGACAACAATATGTAGCTGGACATAACAGTCCATAAGATGGAGGATAGGAGAAATACATAAAATAGGACATGGTGTGGCCATCTTTAGTGGGCCCCACAAATGTTCAAACCAAAATTCCAGGCCACAATACCTTGCATGCAACAAATAGGTAGCAAGTAAGACACCCATGTCTAGGAAATGGACAACCCAGGTGTCCCACCTTGCTGAAATTTCTGGATGTCCCAAGCCCACCAAATGGACCACACTTATTAGGAAATAAATAGGGGGAGAGAGAGAGGGAGGGAGAGAGAGAGGGAGGGAGAGAGAGAGAGAGAGAGAGAGAGAGAGAGAGAGAGAGAGAGAGAGAGAGAGAGAGAGAGAGAGAGAGATGATCCGTCCATAAGAAGGGCTCCGCCACTATGAGCCCTTCAAAATCAATCACAACCATACATCATGCATACATTAACAAGTACATCTTGGATCTTAAACATAGATGGGTCAAGAATCAAAATCTTAGGTGGGGATGCCACCCCCACTAGGGATCTAGGCTTTAGATGACCCAATCATGCCATGATATTAAGAAAACTACCATGATGGGGCCCATAGAGAATGACCCCATGCATGGATCATGCATGCACGTGGTCGGCCATTGGCCACACCCATGGGATTATATAGGATCTCCACCATTGATTGGTGGGTCCTACACCTCCCTCATGAAAGAATGAAGAAGATCTAAGCAAGGAAATCAAAATTTCTATTTTAGGAGAACATCCACCTCTTGAATCTTCAAGCTTCTACCATCACCTTGTACCTCAAGCTTCAAGGGTTATGAATCTATGGCCAAGATGGGATTGTAATGGTGAAATGGAGGGGAAATAAGGAAGAAAATGGGCTAGAATGGAAGGAAGATGGGCTGGACATCCAAGGCTAGCAAGGAAAGAAAGAAGAGAAAATGAAAGAGAAGGAAGAGAGAGAAGTTGTTGTAGGGGAGTTATGATTGCATGTAAGGTTTTGGGAAGAAAAAAGAAATGATGAATTTTCTTGTTTAAAGAAGAAATATGGGTTTTGGGGAAGAAAACTCATCATGAGTTGCTAGGCTCTAGGTAGGCTAGGTAGCTAGCTAGGGTAGTGTAACGCCCTGAAAATCGAGGGTCGAACAGAACTCAACTCCCGAGTTGCAACGCATCACTTATGAAACATAGATTATGCTGATGATCATGAGTGCATGTGAACATGAGTGAGATTATACCAAAACAGCATATCATACTCCACAGGCATTTAAATTATGCAAGTGGAAGACTGTGATAAGTATATAAAGTAGATAAGATTGATAGTAAGCCCTCAGAGTATGAATGTCACTAGGTTAACAATTACAAGTTTGATTACAAAATTATAAAATGAGAAAAATGTAATGTCTTCTATCCCAAATACTGAAGCCCCGTCGGTGTAACTCTAAGTCAAATAGACCCGCCAGAGAGTTACATGTAGGAGAACTCATCATCAAAAAGTAAAGTCCAGCTCCACTTCACAAGCATCGCCCTCACTTGAAACAAGACAGGGTCTGGTTGGTGTGTACAACACCGTCCCGTAACGTGGGAGTGAGTAGCTAACTCAGTGGAACAATAGAGTAAAGATTAACATGTTATCAAATTAGTCAAGAGGTAATGATAAAGCAGTACAATCAAACATTCCTAGCTACTCTTGTTAATGCAAGGATGAGATGCAATAATGATGCATGCCCTTGCCTACATACTCCCTCATGCAACACCATTTCACGTTCGCGGCATACTTTCATCCCTCAGTGCTCCACATCTTCCAGGAACATGCAATGCGATATGAACATGATTACCGAGTTGTTATTAGTCCTTTTCATACAGCAGAGTTGGGAAGCTAAAGTACCTCCCTTATATCATTTCCCAACAATGATCCAATCTTTGGTCGTCAGTCCTAGCATATCTCATATGAAGTGCGGTTATAGGACGCTGCAAGGGTTGCCAGGGCTGTTACACGCAATCGTTACACCACTCCCCCATCACCTTATCAATACAGGCCTAGTTTGTACTCCTGTTGCTACGGAAGGGTCGTCACCTCCACGTAGACTCAGAGTACGCTCGAGGTCACTACAAAGGGCTGTCAGGGCTGTTACAAGTAATCATTACACCACTCCCCCATCACCTTATCAGTGTAGGCTGACAACTCAAATACAGTGTCCCATATCACCATATTCGGTTCACGAGTTTGGATTGCTCACTGGTCACTACAGGGAGGCTCGTGGCCCCAGCGTAGGCCGACAGCTCGACCATGGTGTCCCATACCACCATGCCCGACCCATGAGTCTTAGCGGATCGAGGTACCATGATTAACGGGATTTCCACTGGTAATTTTGGTACTTTAGATTCAAGCAGTAGCATCCATACATGGTTAACATACATCGGGCTAATCGTGTTACTTGACGAGTTCGATTAGTACGAGCACCCGTTGAGTTGATCGACATGAAGTGCATAAGCACCTCGTGTGGCCTAACCACTGTCGACAAGCAACACATGGCTCGGGTTCGTCAAATACGTTCTGCATGGTGAATCCAACTCAGCCACGAACTCAAGTCTAGTTTTTGATTGCCTGAACTATTCAATAGCCCTAAACACATTCAATTACAACATGATATCCTATGAGATAGTCAAAGCAGTAATGGCTCAAGATTACAAATCATTCAATCATATGAACATGTTCTGAAGTGCATTGTTAACATGAATTCACACACATTCAATTCATAATCAAGCAGACATCAAAATAAGTCATACATGGAGGAAATCATACACATCATTGATGTGGTTGAGAATCATATCTCAACCCGCATATAGGTACATCTTGCTAACTACTAACTCATTCAGACACTTTTACAAACACTTAGCCTACACACTACATCATACATATTATGTGTTAATTTGCATACGTATTAGGGCAAATCCTTTCGTCAAAGGGTTGTCACCCATACAACAATCATATATCCACGACAGTTTGTCATGGCGAGCACGAATACAAAGTCTATACTCATTTAGACATTTTCACAAACACTTAGGCTACACATACTAAATACATATCGTATGTTGGTATATCATGTATTTGGGCTAAATCTTTAGCCCAGGAGTTGTTACACATACATCTAGCATACATAGACGGCAGTTAATCATGGTAAACACACTTTCATATTTTGTACATATACGGTATTTTCTACGAATATAGAGAATACACAAAATTCCATATTCTTCGTATTCAACCGAAATGAAAAACGGATAGCATGTTATACATGTGAAATAGTATCCACGTCAGGAATCTATCATTATCCGACATTGAAAGCTTTGAAAAATGACAACCTAAACGTCTAAAGTCCACACCTTATCCCGTAGAAGCGTAAAGAAGTCGATGGAATCTCTAAGTCTTCGTCAACGTTGACATGACGACCTATAACACGAGGTAAGTCAGCTATTTTTCTACTTGCAACTATCGAAACCCTAAAACAGATTAGGGTTGGGTTTCCTTACCTAGAAACGAAGTCGAAATCACCGGAATAGCAATTAGATCGTGATGGTTAAGCACGTGTAGCAGTAGGATGGAGTATCAGGGAGATCTTCCCACTTCTCCCACACTTTCTCTCTCTTTACTCTCTCCTCTCTCCTAGGGTTTTCTCAAATTCGTATGGGAGGAATGAGAGAGGGTTTAAGGTCCTTATATAGGCCCAGAACTCACGAAAATAGACCTCAGGCCATGGTATACTTAGGTTATGTCCAAAGGGAGGTTGTTCCGATCCAACGGAGCACTTATGGAGCTCCCTTTACTGAATGCGGTCGGAATTAAGCTCATAATTATTGGATCTTGATCAAGTTAACTTTTTAGTCTGATCGGGTTTCCAGATTGACCGTGGCAGACCAGTTTTAGTTCAACGGTCACCGAAACTCGATCAGGGCCACAAGTACTTTCACATGTATGGGCCACCTTTCCTGATCCGAGAGTGAATTTTGGTCGAAATCTAAAGGTCAGAACGCTTAGAAATAATGCACAAGCAAAACGATCCAGATTTACTTAAAATTATATTTAATTTTCTAAAAATCTTCGCTTTCTCACTCTCTTTACTCTGGACTCAAGGAAATGGTCTTAGCACATCGTTTGGTCTTGATTTTCATGGTGATTGTCAAGTTCAACTATGCGGTCATAATTATCTAAGTTCATCGCTATCGGACTTTCAACGTGCGGTCTAGGTCCGATACGGAGTTTCAAAGTGCTCCCGAGGGCAACTGGGTGTAGAGTTGGATTCTAGATTTTAGGGTAACATAGCGTTAACAATTCTATAGGTTTTAGGTCTTACATATCGTATTTAAAGTGGTTGGTGCTACTTTCGCAGGTAATCTAGTGTAGCGCTAGTTAATTCATGTTAAATTTCTAAGGAATTTAGTTCTAAATGATTTTGTTAGCTTTGGAATTGAGCTTTAAGAGTGATATGGTTAACCCATTGCTAAGGACGTCTAACTTCAGGTTGGAAAAAATCCAGGGTGTTACAGGTAGCCTTTATGGGAGAAGGTGCATTAGGGTGGGCCCCATGGGAAAATGTGTAAACCCTACTAGGTGGGTCCCACAAACATGTTCAAAGGTTCAAAATGATGCACGCCTACATCTTATGATCTATAACTTAGATGGACGCACGAGACGTAGCATTAGAACTGCAACGACGATGCGGATAACATGTCATAAGTTTTGAGTCAATCCAATTCAGGTTAATGCGACCAAACTCAAGGATGACCGCAAACACTACCCAAAGGTCGTGGGTCACCGGGATTCGACCGGTAGGACCCCGTGACCTAAAGAAATAGCATGCATACCTGGGTTAGGGTCTTACACGAAAGCTTCAGTAAAGAGAAGAGAAGAAGGAAATATACTGTAAGCCATCAGAGAAATGGGCTATCTAGTCAAGGGAAGTGATTTCATGAATATTCTAAAATTTGGCCATCTCTTTAAAGAGTTCAATAATAGTCTCTGAAATATCGGGCCGGCAATTTTCCGGAGAGAAATGCGCAAACTCCTCATTTTTTAGGCACGTATTCGTTAAAGAAATTTCCCATAATAGGGAGGTCTGTTATCCGGTGCAAATCCTATAGAGTAATGCTAGCTTTACCCAAAGAAAGATGGAATGAATTAGTGGTCAAACACCAATATTTGAGTAAACTTTTGAAGATAGTTGTATCTCCGAAGAAATACTCTGATGTGGCTTTGATAACATTTAAGAGATTGACCTATTTTAAGACACCAGAATGCTTTTTAATGACAACCCAAGCCCATGACCTGTAATAACTGCACGAAGATGAAAAAAAGCCTCTAGTTCTGAATTCTCTTATGCCCCATAATGACTCTCTGACATGAAATTTCATAGTAATGAGTAAGGTAGAGGTGATAAGGGTTGTAACATGGTCATAAGAATTGCATCTGGCGTATCCTACTGAATTTCTGACAAGACTCTTTGTAAGTGCTAAAATGATTAAAGAATACTTTAGTTGTCAAATTTCATATAATCAAAATAACTTGAAAAAAGATCTTCAAGACTACTCCAAGATCAAGAAAAGATCAAGCTCAGGATCAAGAAAAGATCAAGATTAAGTCTGGACCAAGATCAAGATAAGATCATGCTAAAGATCAACTGATGTTCAAGTTTAAGATCAACTCAAAAGTTAAGATGAAGTCTCTAATCAAGTTCAAGACAAAGAAGTTCAAATATTTCACATAACTCAGGTAGTATAAAACCCTAAAAATCACTTAGGATTAGTTTCTTTAAAAAATTATTTAAATTGGATTTTATACTTGTGTTTGGTTGGAATTCGACCAGCCTAATGTTTGGTTTGACTAGTCGAAGTTTTCTCGGCCAGTCTAAGTTCAAGTTGAAGAAAAACTAAATTTTGGTTGGAAATTCGACTAGTTAAATTTTTGGTTTGACTAGTCGAAGACTGATCTTCAACCAACCCAAGAGAATTCTGCTTGAAGTTGTAACGCCCCGGATTTAGGGGGCCGAGTAGATACTTGACTCCCGATATCTCGGGTTCTACTTATGCTTTGCGAAAGCAGGATTCTATAGTTTATTTTACCTGGCATTTGAGCAATTCATGTAATTAAAATAGACTATACGATGTACTTTGGAATAAATGTAAATTTTAATGCAAGTAAATCATCTAACAAGTAAAATGTGTTTATCCAGAGTACGGGACTATAACTGAGCAAAATATACAGTTTCAAAAATATATAATGTATCAACTTTAAAATCTCATTGGCATCCTAAGAGTGTCCTACATCGACTTGCCTAACAACTAGAAGTACGAGGACTCATTTGAGTCTACGTGTGCCTCCTCCAATGCATCAGAATCCATAGTGCTTGCATTTACAAAAGTGTCTTCTTTGTGTTTTAAAACACCATCCAAAAGTGGGAGTGAGTGATCAACTGAGTGGTTCCATTAACTCTAAGTTACACATGTTTTCATATCTACATACACAATTAATGAAAAAAACTTAAGCATATAATCCCTAGACACTCTTGTTAATGCACATGCATGATATTATGATATAATACATGTCATCGCCATCAAACACTCCCTCAAGTGACTCTATCTATATGTTCGCATATGACCAACAATCCCTCAATGTGACCTCGACTGCTAAGTCACCAACCTATGTTAATGCAATACTATGAATTTTCATGTTAGCTGAGTATTTAATTAAGTCCATTCATCCATCAAGATTGGGAAAGCTGAAACACCTCCATTTAATCGATGGCCTTATCCAGATCACTTGGCCCAGGGCAGTCGTAGCGGCTCTGAGCCTAGAGATTCATGATCTAAATTTAGGTATCACCCATTTATCTTACAAATCACTAATTCTAAATGTAAGGTATGACACCTAAATGTATGAGGATCAAGTCGGTATGGGTTATCACCAGAACACCAAATATGATCACTTAGTTCAGTGGTGCAGGCTTATCGCATAACCAAATCACCACAAGGAAAAGGGCTCGTCACCCAATTCCATTCATGCCCGGGTTATTCGAATGGTACTCTGGCACAGAACCATCAGCTAGGTAATTTGACAGGGAGCATTCAAATAAGGATCTATCACCTCCTGTGCTTGTTGGTCACTACGGGGAGACTTGTCACTCCAGTGTAGGCCGATAGTATGGACACAATGTCCCATACCACCATGCCCGGCTCCCGAGACTTAGGGATCATATCACTAATGGTTATCAGTAGGCCTTTCCAAGGTATGAGAGTATTATAAATTCAAGCAAACATGAACATACATGGTGGGCACACATGGTTGGTTGGCTATTAGGCTAACTCAGTTGAATCGGACTAACCCGGCATAACTGGCATTGGGTGTAAGCATCCCATGTAGTCCGACTACTGTTAGTCATTTGTGTTCGGCCCAGAACAATCAAACAAGTCTAGGGGGGGCAATGTAAATAGAGTTATCCTCCGATCCTCATTCCACTTTTAACTTAGAAAAGAACGCAAGAGTATCTGATGCAAAAGTTTATCCATGATCAAGAGTGGTTCAATTAGAATACATTTCAAGCATTCCATATATTAAAGCATCCTCAAGAGTGTTTGCATCATCAATTCAAATAATAGAATCACAAGTTGCTATTAGGGAGAAGGGGACTCTTCTAACCCAGTCTCTACCTAACCCGAAATAGCAATATGAAATAAGTGACCCTAACTCTTTGACTAAGCATGTGGAGTGAGAAATTTCTATTACCACTCTTAGAAGTAGAAAAATAATCAACAAAAATATCCCGATGAAGGATGAGAAGCCTAAGGACTCAAAAGAATT
Source organism: Magnolia kwangsiensis (assembly GCA_037074715.1). NCBI lineage: Eukaryota > Viridiplantae > Streptophyta > Magnoliopsida > Magnoliales > Magnoliaceae > Magnolia > Magnolia kwangsiensis. Next base: position 82,920,151 of record CM073578.1, read on the forward strand.
TAAGAGAGATGATGGGCCTATTGACACACACATGAGAGAGAGCTAAAAAAAAAAAACATTATAAGTTGGTTGCTCCACTCCCACAAAGATTGATCTCACCAAAACCTCTACCCAACACTCAGGATATCTCAGAGGTTCTAAAATAGGTAAAAATCAACATCCCTCAATTGGATGCCAGAAAAATAAATTCCTTCATTTCTCAAATTCCTTAAATATCTTTGCACGACCAAGATACAACATAATGTCTAGAAAAAAGATATTCTTGACAGAAAAAGTAAGTGTCATCATAAAAAAAAAATGTCCCAAAAATATAAAGATCATTATAGCCCAATCATCTCATTTGTGATTAAGGACCATCGGATTTAGCATGCATTACTTGATTTGAGAGCGAGTGTGAATTTGGTCCCCTACTCGGTCTATGGGCAACTTGGCCTGGGTGAATTAAAACCCACCAAGAACGCACTCCAACTCGCTGATTGTTCAATTCATATACAGAGAGAGATGATAGAGGATGTGCTTGTTTAAGTCGATAAATTATACTATCCAGAAGATTTTATTAATTTAGATATGCAACGCAACATTGATGTTAACACTTAGATTTATGTCGTCCTTGGTCAACCATTACTAGCTACATCAAACGCCATAATTAATTGTATAAATGGGATTATGAAACTATCCTTTGTTAACATGACACTTGAGTTCAACATGTTCAACATGTACAAACAACAAGAGGATAGTGATGATGTCCATAATATTTACTTGATAGATTCATTCGTGGAAGATAAGTCACTTTTGACTTTATACTCTAACACTTTAGAGATGTGCTTGGCCACTCCACTGATTTAAATGATGACATGATTAGGGAGATAGATCCATTACTTAATGTTATGCCGATACTTGAAACTAACCAATGGAGGCCCAAAATCAGATTGTGTACTGCATTACTCAATACGCTTTGTGAATGTATTTTGTTTATCCACGCCGTCTATCAGTTTTTTCAGGTCATTTTAAGGGTTGAGCCCAAAATTTAAGCATATCCAAAGCCCATAATGATGTTTATTTATCATCCAACGTACCATAAGATTAAACATTACATGGATGAAGGGAAAACACAAATTATCAACTTGATCCAAAATTCTCGTGGACTCTAAGAATTTTTCGATGGCAGAGGTTCAATTCGCATTGTTTCCTATGGTGTGGTCCACTTGAGCTTTGGATATGCTTCATATTTGGTATCAAGTCCTAAAATTATCTATTAAAATGGATTGAAGGAGTGAATAAAATACATAAATCATGGTGGGCCCCATAGAGTTTACTCATTACGTTAAGCGTACTCAGATAATTAGTACACAATCCCTTTACTGTTAGTGTTAAGCCGCCAAAGGTTGACTCAAAAACTTTACTTCTTAATCTTAAATATACCTATTTAGGTCAAGATGAAACATATCTAGTGGTAATTTCTTTCCACATGGATGAGGAACAAGATAGTATGTTAATTTCTACTATCAAGGAACATAAAGGAGCCCTAGGATGGACGATTGCGAACATCAAGGGAATTGATCCTTTAATTTGTACTCACTGCATTCACCTTGAAGATGATGCAAAAATATCTATACAACCACAATGCTATCTATATCCAAATATGAAGGAATTGGTTAAAGCTATTGCATATGGGTATAATATACCCTATATCCGATAGCCAATGGGTGAGTCCAACACAGGTGGTACCCAAGAAGTCTGGGATTACCATTGTAGCCAATGTAGATAATGAACTCATGCTAAATAGAGTCACTTGATGATGGTCAAATATTGCATATCAGACCCCGATTATTGCCAGATTTTACGTATATGATAATGCTTAATGCCATATTTTAATTGTGTTTTTATTACAGGATGTAATAAGGAGCGTTGATTAAAAAAGAGCATTATAAGCGTAGATTTGATGATCCGAAGTCAACAAAGTAAGGAACAGACTCCAGAGGGCCAATATTGAAGAATTTACACGCCAGGGATCCGAGGAAATCAAGCCGTTCACGATGAAAAGGGCTGAAAATGGTCTAGAATGCAAGATCACATGGTTCCAACCATCCGATTGGCTCGAAATTTCATACATTTTCTAAGGGCCATAAACTAACTGTACATATTAAATTTCAGCCATTGAAGATCTCATGAAGTGGGCCAATGGACAGATCAGCCCATTAATCTCCAATGTGGGGCCCACCTGATATCTGGAATTGCCTCAACTTTGGTATTGACAGCTAAAATAATATGAGAAGATGAATGAATGGATCAGATTTTAGAAACGCATCATCGTGGACTCCACATGTACAAAGTGTGCATAGTGCATATGTGCACTAGCCGTGCACGGCAAACGTCAGAGACGGTTTGACCATCTCTGACAGAAAAAAAAATAGAAAGAACACTATTGTCCGTAAAACTGACAAAAACTTGATGTTTTAATTTAAACCAATCTGATTTAAATGATTTTAACTCGCAAGTATACGAATCAAATGTAGATACGGTACGTATTACGAGATCGTTCCACGAGGACTGGTTGGCACAATTTAAAATTTATGACTCTTCTTAACTAATCCAACAAATATTTTAGCAAACTAATAACAAAAATTTATGGAAAATAACTGAGAGCAATGAGGAAAATTCAATCAAGGAGAAGACTAGGACTTACGAATCCACCCCTAATTATCCTAACCCTTGTTTTACCTGTTGATTCATCCTAATTCAGATTAATATAAATTTAATAAACAAAGCACACCCTATGTCCTTGATCAGGCACACAGAATGTATAATTCCTTAAAGCATATGGATCACATCTTTCCATCCATGGTCAGGCATGGAGAGATGTAGGTTCCTATTTCTTCCTCTATAGGAAACCTGTTCATGGTCAGACACAAGTACCTAGTTAAGATTCCAAACAACATCCATATCTAGACTTTGGTCGAGCTTATAGAATGGAGAAGCATGAAAATTACAGTTAAGCACACTAGCGAAAGAAACAAATCAATCAAATTAAAATAAATTCAACAGTAAACAAGAGTCAATCAAATTAGGGGCTTCATCTCTGCCCTAGCTGAGAAATTAGCCACTCATAAATTCAAATAGAAGGAAAAAATAAAATTGATAAAGTGAGAACATCCTTCTCTCTTCTTTCTTCCTCTCTCTCTCTCTTTCTTCTCTTTCTTCTCTTTCTTTCTTCCTTGGCTCTAGCTCTCCTCAAGCTCTAGTTGATTGCTCCCCATGTCCAATACCTTCTTTTATAGCCACTGGCGGTGAAAGGCTGGAGTCGGTCGTGCAGCTGTCGCAGCAGAATTCGCACACATCTTTTCACAGCAAAGTTCGGGGCTTCATAAGTCCCTTGTTATTCACACTTTATCCATAAAATCAACGTCTCTTGGGACAGTTTTGGCTGGTCTATACGATGGACGGATCAGATCTTCTATCTGATCAAATATGGTGGCCCACAACTGCCTGGAAAACTGGATTTCCTAATATATTCAAAACCTTTCGCACTCTTTCACTGTTGTGATCGGTGGGCCCCACAGAGATATTTTTGGGAAAATTCACCCGGTTCATTGCATTCAGAACGAAATTTCAGTCAAGAATGGGTTGTTTTGAATGTCTATTGACACGTCCTAGAGAAGAAATCACAGAAAGATCATATTTGAACATTGCACGACAGTCCACTTGTGACCTCTATACCGCACACTTATGATTGCATGGGTGAAAAGGGTCAGCATGGTTTTGTAGTACTCGAAGCCATCTACAAGATGGGCGGCTTGGATCATCAGTACGATTAATGGGTGGGGCCCACTACTGCCCGCAAAACCGTCCGTCGGTCAGTTAGGCAACACGTAAGTTCTTTCTATTTTTTTTCGGTCAGAGACAGTCAAACCATCTCTGACGTTTACCGTGCACGGCTAGTGCACATATGCACTATGCACACTTTGTACATGTGGGGCCCATGATGATGTGTTTCTGAAATCTGATCCATTCATTCATCTTCTCATATTATTTTAGCCGTCAATACCAAAGTTGAGGCAGTTCTAGATATCAGGTGGGCCCCAAATTAGAGATTAATGGGATGATCTGTCCGTTGGCCCACTTCTCGAGATCTTTAATCTCTGAAATTTAATATGTACGGTTAATTTATGGCCCTTAGAAAATGTATGAAGTTTCGAGCCAATCGGATGGCTGAAACCATGTGATCTTGCGTTCTGGACCATTTTCAGGCCTTTTCAACGTGAACGACTTGATTTTCTCGGATCCCTGGCATGTAAATTCTTCAATATTGGCCCTCTGGAGTCCGTTCCTTACTTTGGTGACTTCGGATCATCAAATCTACGCTTGTAATGCTCTTTTTCAATCAACGCTCCTTATTACATCCTGTAATAAAAACACAATTAAAATATGGCATTAAGCATTATCATATACGTAAAATCTAGCAATAATCGGGTCTGATATGTAATATTTGACCCTCATCACAACCTCCAACCAGAATTTTACTAGTCCCAAGCAAAACATGTGAAAAATATTTTCAGAAGTATACGACAATTCCTGTAAACCTGAGTGACTTGTGAACAAATAGGTGAGAAGCGAAAATTCTAAGATTTATGAATGGTGAGTGGAATTTTTCTCCTAGAATCAAGCTCACAGTAAACTTCATAATCAAGTTTAAAATATTAATCCATTAATTAGAACATTCTAAACATTGAGTTCCATGAGTGTATAGTGCAATCTCGACTTACAATCAGTAAGAGATCTAATTGTCAATTTCATGATATCATTGGTAATTAACAATGGAATGCATGACAACTGAAACCCACACTTGCCTGACAGGTTAACCTTTTATTCTTTCAGCCTTTGATATGCAAAGGAGGGGAATTAAATCATCACCCATAGGGAGCAAACCTATGGTGAAAACTTGTCGCCTAACTTTTTCTAAATGTCGACGATGGGGGATCAAATCTTCACCTATAGGGAGCAAACCTATGGTGAAAATTATGTGACTTACCCTTTCAATTCTTCTTTAACTGAACATGAATTTTTTTTAAGATGATTCCATTCATGCTTAGAGATTACCAAGTTAATCATTTAATGTGTAAGTGAGATGTGTCTTGTGAAATCATGACTCAATCAATGTTTACAACTTCTAATCATGGATTAATAACTCAAACTTAACTGTGAAATCTAACATATACTGAATCCCAGAGTCATAAATTACCAACATTTTGTATCTTGTAAGTCTGCAATCACGAATATCCTTCAAAATCACTTCAAATTCACAAATTTAAAAATTTTCACAATTTTTGCTCAAGACCAAGAAAATACTTATTAGGTAACCTAATCTCCCGCCCCCAACCTAAAATCTACATTATCCTCAATGTAAAAGAAATAAGCATGCAATGCACATGGGACAATGAAAATAAAAGAGGAGTGATGGAAAGATAGTACTTGGACGAAGGAATCAAGAGATTTTCCAAAGATATCAGCGTAAGAGCGAGTCAGCACAAGAGAGAAATCAACAAATACAAAATAACAAAAAAAAAAATCCTACCTATACCACTTTCGCAGGTGTTCTCGATTGCATTTAGCGTTTGTAACAAGCCTTTAAACCCCTAGGTTGCCCCTAGTGGACGAGTTGTAGTCTCGTGAGGGTTTGCAACAATGTTACCCACAAACATTGAACTAACTAACTAATTAAGAAAAAAATGAAAAGAAAAAGCTGGGTTGCCTCCTAGGAGCACTAAGTTTAACGTCTTCAGTCAGACAAACAACATCTCGATTAACTAATCCCATACTTTTCGGGAATAACTTGAACCGTGCTATTGGAAATGGGGTAAAAATCCAACAATTTAAGCACCACCGCTCGAACATCCTCTTTCATGTTAGGATTAAGCCTCCTTTTTATTTCATGTGACATTTTTGTACTTTCTTCAAGAAAAGTATGATGCATACACATAGTGGGGCTTACTCCTTCCATATCTTCTATCATTCACCCAATAGCTGCCTTATATTCTCTAAGTACTTTAAGTAACTTGCTCTCCTGTTCCTTCTTGAGGTTAGAAGCTTTAATGATAGGTAGGGTCTCAGAAGGACTTAAAAATACATACTCGAGATTTTCAGGTAATTTTTTAAGTACAAGATTAGGTGGTTTCTCAATAGACGAAACCGGTTTAGACTTAGAGGGTAGAAGAGGTTCCACTTTAGCTTTCCATTTTGAAGTCTCCATTATAGGAGTAGAATCGAGCAATGCATTGACTTCTTCAATGGAACTTTCCATGTCAAAATCCATTCCAAAATGTGCTAAGCAAGTCTCAAGTGTATCTTCAGAAGACTGAATGAAAGCTTCTTGCATTAGACTCTCAATCATGTCCACTTTAAATAAATCATCTGAGTCTGCTAGTTGCTATCCAGCATTGAAAACATTGAGCTTTATCTTCATGTTACCAAAAGACAACTTCATAACTCCATCCCTGCAATTTATGATAGCACTGGATGTGGCTAAGAATGGACGTCCCAGAATAACTGGAATCTGACTAGTAGGATTCTGGATAGGCTGAGTATCTAGAACGATGAAATCCACCAGAAAATAAAACTTATCAACCTGGATTAGCACATCCTCAATAACACCATGGGTCACCTTGACAGATCTATCAGCTAGTTATAGTGTTATTTTAGTTGGTTTCAACTCACCAAGTCTTAGCTGCTCATATATAGAATATGGTAACAAATTAACACTTACCCCTAAATCAAGCAATGCCTTCTCAATTTTATGATCTCCTATGACGCAAGAAATGGTAGGGGCTCCTGGATCCCTAAATTTAGGAGGGGTGTTGTTTTGAATCATGGATTTGAGTGCTCTGCAAGAAAGACCTTCTTGTGAACATGCATCTTTACGCTTTTGAGTGCATAAATCTTTAAGAAACTTAGCGTAAGCAAGGACTTTCTTGATAGCATCAAGCAATGAAATGTTAATCTGCACTTACTTAAACTTCTCCAATATCTCATTAGAGTTTTTTCCTTTCTTAATTGGTGTCAGACGTTAAGGAAAAGGTTCTTTAGGCACATAGGATGTAAGACCCGTATCTTAGTCTGTACCGTTCCGTAAACTTTCACGGTCTTACCGGTCGAATTCCGGCAACCTTCGACCCTTAACCGATATCGACGCGCGACCCTAATTCATCTGTCGACAACCCCAGTTGACTCAACCCAAGACCAATACCATAGCGACCGCGTCGTCGCTGCGGTTCCAATGCTGCGACTCCCACGCTGAGGCGATACCCTGGTCGAGAGTTGTAGGCCGACGTTCGGTGCGAGAAAATGCCGCGCATTGCGAAACCCAAGAGAATCTCTACGATGTGTCACATCAATCACTTCAATCCCATCAATCAATCATCCATCAATCCATCACATGTCAAGTATATGTCAAGTACACATCACTCTCACCCCTTTTACCAAGCAACCACAAAAGTCTTCCAAACCCATGCCCCTCTTATAAAAAAAGCCACCAAAGTCAAGCTTTTCTTACAAAGCCCATGCCTTTTCTTACACAAAAGGCCTCAAAAGTCAAAAAGCTCTTACAAAACCATCACTCACCACATCCATCCATCACTCTCTCTCTCCCTTTACAACTCCTCTCTTTCTCATTTGTAAAAATCTCCAAGCAAAAGAAAATCCCACGTATGGAATTCTCCAAACATTCCTAATCTCCAAGTGGCCCACTTTCCTACCCCACCATCTCCCATCTCAACCCTCCATTCTTCATCTCATCCATTGAAGTTGAAGCTAAGGTACCAAGGAACCCCTAGGAGCAAGAAGATCGGACGGTGGGTGCCTCTATAGGGTAATTTTTCTTATTTTTATGATGGGCCAAGTGAGGCCCACCGATCCATGGTGTGGATCTCACTTGGGACCCTAAGATGTGGTCGATGGACCACTTGGATCATCGTGATCATTCCATGATGGGGCCATTCTCCATGGACCCCATCGTGATGTTTATTTTCTTTTGAAAGGTCATCTAGACCATCCATATTGGTGGAGAAAGGATCCCCATCGTTGATTTTAAATGTTGGTGGTCCCATGTGTTAAAGGACCCATCCGATTGTATAATTTCTTCAAGGGAGGGCTCATAGTGGCGAAACCCTCCATCACAAAGCGTGTCCCACTCTCCATGTCTCTCTCCCTTTTTGTTTCTTTTTATTTTGTTTTATTTTATTCTATGCAATAGGGTTGGGTGGCCCACTTGAATGGACCCCACCTTAATGTATCCTTTTGTCCAAACTTTCTTCAAGTGGGGCCCACCTTATATGTTGTACCCACACCATCCATCTGGGGTGGCCCACTTCAACAGGTCCCACCATAATGTATTTTTTAATTATTTGGACCGAACTGTCCAGCGTCTGGGACGCTGGACGTCCCTGTTTTTTTTTAAAAAAAAAAAAAAGGGGAAAAGGGGAGCTTTTGTGAGGGGCTACTAGTATAGGCCCCACCTTAAGATAAGCATTTAATCCAAGCCGTCCATCCTCTCACCCATATCATTTTAGACGTTGAGCAAAAATGTGAAGCTGATCCGACTTTCAGGTGGGCCATACCTTAGAAAACATTCATCTCCACCGTGTAAAGTCCCATAGATTTCTTCCACGCGCCGAAACAGGCCAAAGTTTAGACTTTATTTGTCGGTATCGGGCCAGTGAATGTAATGAACGGGGTGGATCCAGTTGATGCGTACCCCAAATGCCTAAAACCCCAGAAAATCAGGTTTTCCCAATTTTTGCTATGAGGCCCTGCCTCCTCTCTGACCATAGTACAGCAGCTGCACGCTGCTGCGTGCAGCGTCAGCGTGCGGGAGGGCGCGTGCAATGCCCGGGCGACGTCCAGCAAGGGACCCACGGCTCCAGCCGTGGGCCCCACCATAATGTTTGTTTGTCATCCAACCTATTCATGAGGTGGGTCCCGTCCTCAGGTGGGCCCCCTCCAAGTTTCAGCTGGATCCAGAACTCAGGTGGCCCACACCGCATGAAACAGTGTGAATGAATATCTACCATTAAAACCCATTCTGGGTCCACGGGAGTTTCAGATCAAGTTAAAATTTGTGTTTTCCCTTCACACAGGTCCTTGTGACCTTATGAACGGAGTGGATAGCATATAAATACTGTGGTGGGCCCCACATGGGACCCACAGTGATGTATTCACTTCATTTACACCGTCCACTGACTGTGGACGGTGGTACCACCCTGATTCATATGATCCATCCGCACCGTCCGCACTGGACGGTGGGACCCACCTGACTGTCGTATGTGTATGTATATATATACATATATTATATTATATTTTTATATAATATTATGTATATTATACATATCATATATGGATCATATTATATATTTCAAATAATGTCAGTGGGCCGTTATGGGGACCCCCACCATGATGCATGGGTTGTGTCCAAGCCTTCCAACTATTTTTTTTAAAGACCATTTTATGGCTTGAGACTAAGGATGAGCCAGATCCATACTTCAAGTGGACCCCACCTTAGCATGTGATGATGCCCATCTTGATTTGGTAGTCCATTGGGGCCCACTTTAATGTATATGTAAGGCCCAGGTTGTGAGGCCCATTCGACGTATTGATGGTCGTGGTCGAGGCCCACTTTGATCTATGTATAGGGCCCATGTTACAAGACCCATTTTGATGTATTTTAGGGCCCATGGAAATGGACCCATTTGATATGTTCCAAGGCCTATGGGTTAGGCCCACTTGATTTGAATATGACCTATGGGTTAGGCCCATTTGATTTGAATAAGGCCCACAGGTTATGACCCATTGCAATGCGCAGAAGGCCCATTGGTGTGGCCCATTTATGTGGTCCATTCGATGAATAGAAGGCCCATTGGTGTGGCCCATTTATGTGGCCCATTTGATGAATAGAAGGCCCATATGATATAGCCCATTTTATATATATGGCCTAATGAGATGAACCTAAGGTCCATTGCAATGTGTAATCCTAACACGGATTAAGTAGCGATGTTTACAAAGATCGTGCCTTGGGAGCAATGTTGGTTTGACGTCCATATTGCGAGTGTAATGTTGGTTGGATGTCCACATTACGACTCTCCTTAGGGCCCATTGTTAGGCCCGTACGTATTGTGTATAGGCCGTCCAGGCCCATCTGCATTGTAAAATAGCTCATTTCATTATAACATGTTTAGTACAGTTCCATGACTCATGATCATATGCATCATATGTATGCTTGACGTGAGAATTACCTGATCATAGCATATGCCTTCAGGCAGGTTGTTTATGGCCTCCCGATTAGGCGATGTTGCCCTGCATGAGCGCACGATATGCGCAGGATTTGTTGCATGACTGAATAGCGTGAATCATGCATTTCATATTTGTGTGACATGGTTATTGTACGCCCTAGTGACATCGGAGTCGTAGCCTCCATAGACGCAACGTGGTTAGCAGGATTGGATACCAAAAGTCTTGTTCTACATGGGGTGCTATAGATATCCCTGGGTCAAAGTCCCTAAACCCTTATGGTACCAAGAGGTTGCTCCAGCTTCTAGACCGAGTGGCTAGATGAGCACTGAGTGCCGAATACCAATTGGCTATGCTGTCCACTGTGTCGTGGTCGGTTGGAAGGGGGTGCGGCCTTACCCGCCCGAGTGTAGGGGGCAATGCTAGGCTGAGTCTGACCAGCTCGAGGAATGGGTCCGCTATCGACGAGTCGTGCCCGATATTGGCAGACGGATAGTGCGGTCTCTTCCACTTACCTTATTGCACGCGATGTGGCGGCAATCTGGTTTAGAGTATACTAGACCCCGGTGTTATAACATATTTGAGCTGTATTGATGTGTGGACATAGTTGAGGATCTGTATGCTTGAGTTGCATTGCAAATCGCATGGCCTTGGGGTGGCCGATACCATTCATATCTTGCATCGCATAGCCTTGGTATAGCTCATGATATTATGGATCCATCTACATATTCTGCATTACTCTGACATTGCATGATTATATTACTACCTTGCGCACACACTCTCACCACCCTCTAAGCTTTCTATAAGCTTATGCATGACTGTTGCGTGCAGGTGACGTTGGTTCGCAGCAGCGCTGAGGCAGGGGCACGTTGCAGATCATTTTGGAGTTTTTGTTCTTTACCATTGTATTTCCCTTTATGCTCATTGTATTTGTAAATTTTTTTTTTTTATCATAGTGGAAATGTAATGGAGTTCTTGGTTGTTGTTTGTGGGTTATGCCATTGGTTATGCTTATTACGAATCAAACTGACGTTAAAAATCCTCCTCGTAGCATCCCAGGATCGGAACTTGGCGAATGGGAGCTAGGAGCCGAGAATGGGGTTCTACGGAGGCTGTCGGCACCGGATTCGACGATCGAGAATTTTGTGAGCCCGGTTTTCGAGTTTGGGGCATGACATAGGATGACATAGGAGTGGTTTCTGGAGGATCAGAGTGCTTTTGGACATTGGATGTACTAGTATGTCTCTCCACTTCATTTTGATCTTCTGATTTAGAATTTGATTCTCCCCTAGGCATCTCTACTCTGTTCTCAATCTGTTTACTGGATCTAAGGGTAATGATTGATTTGGCTTTCTCATGATATTGTTCCTAGTTTAAGTTAGAGCCAATCTCATACTGTCCCTTTAGATTTGCCACAGGTTGACTAGGGAACTTGTCCTTCTCTCTCTCACTCAATGTGGCAGCAAGTTGACCCAACTGTACTTCCATCTTGGCAATAGATTACGCATTTGCATGTAAGCTTTGTTGGTTAGCTAGGAAATTTTGTTGGGTTTCTTTTTGAAATTGAAGAGAACTCTGCATAAAAAGATTGAGTGTATCCTCAAGAGATGGTTTCCTAGATTGTGGAGGCACTTGTTGATACTGTGAAAACTGTTGAGGTTGTTGACTGCCAACTTGTGGGTAAGGTTGCATAGGAGGATTTTCAGATGGTCCTCCTTATTGTGGTCCTTTTGCCCAAGTAAAATGTGGATGTCTAGCCCACTCTGGGTTGTTGTTTGAGTAAGGATCATTCCTAGGTCTTCGAAAGGTGTTCATAGTATGTACTTGTTCAGAGAGAAATTCCAGGAATGCTGCACCAGATGGACATGACTACGTAGGATGGCCAGGACTAGAACATATGGCACATGACTCCATTTGAGTTGTTTGTGGAGGTCCATTATTCAACATCAGAGCATTAACTTTTTGTGTCAGGCTATCAATCATGGCATAAAGATCCGGCGTGACTCCTATCTCATATATACCACCTTTCTTTGGTAGTTGGGGACTTCTTTCACCTCTATTTGAGTAGTCCCATTGCTGGGAATTTTCACACAAGGTTTCAAAGAAATTCCATGCTTCGACATCACTTTTGGTCATGAATGACCCTCCACTGGTGGCATCAACCATGCGACGGTTTTGGGGTGTAAAACCGTCATAGAAGTATTGAACTTGTTGCCATTTCTCAAAACCATGGTGTGGACATTTAAGGAGCAAGTCCTTTCATCTTTTCCAACATTCATGAAAGTGCTCTCCCTCTTTTTGCGTGAAATTAGTGATTTCTCTACGGAGAGCATTCATTTTGTGAACAGGGAAGAACTTATTTAAGAACTTCTTAGACAGTTGGTCCCTTGTAGTGATCATCCCAACTCCTAGAGAATTCAACCATGCTTTTGCCTTATCCTTTAAAAAAAAAGGAAAAAGGTGCAAACGGATCGAATCATCTGAGAAGTTTTAAAACCTAAAGGTAGAACAAATATCTAGGAATTCTTTTACATGATGATATGGATCCTCTTTGTCTAAACCATAGAAAGACGGTAACAACTGTATGTTTAAGTTCAAAGTGTGCTGCCGTGGTGGCTGGCAACACTATGCATGAAGGCGCATTAAATTGGACAGGAGCTGAATAATCTTTAAGAGCTTTAATTACATTCTCATCCATCATTTCAAATAGGATGTTTCTAGATCTTTTACGAAAGGTTCTTTCTATTTTCGGATCAAAGGGTGATAGTTCTATGTTCAGAGATCTACGCCCTAGCATAAATTGAATTATTGCAATGTAGGAGAGAAAACTAAACTAAACTAAGATGCAACCTAAGAGAACTAAGACTAGAACTAAAAATTATGAATTCCTAAAAATAAGAGAAAGCTGTGTAAACAAGAATTGGAAGAAAGAACCCGGAAAAGAAGATGATCGATGTCTAAAGATTTAGGAGCTCCTCCTTTTGAAGACAATCTTATTTACAGTTTCCTTCTTTGTAATACCCCAAATTTTTGCCAACCTGGGATTAGACGTCCTTAGGCAATGGGTCAACCAAAACACCTTGGTAACCTCTCAGAACCCAATTCCAAAGCCAAAGAAATCACTTAGGATTAATTCCTTTAGAAATTAAGCATAAGTTATCTAGCGCTACGCTAGAGTAGCTGTGAAATTATCGCTGATCGCTTTAAATACGTTCTGCAAGACTCAAAACTTGTAGAAAGAAGGATGCTACGTTACCTTAAAATCCAGGGTCAAACTCTAAACCGGTTTGTTCTCGGGAACCCTTTGAAACTTTGTATTGGATCTAGACCGCGTGTCGAAAGTCCGATATCTACCACTTAGACCGTTATGACCGCTTGGCTGGACTTGACAATCGTTTCGAAAATCAAGGCTAACCGACGTTCAGAGGCTATTTCATTGAGCCTGGAGTGAAGAGAGTGAGAAAAGGGTTAGATTTGAAAATTTTAATCAACTCTGGCACGTGACTTGGTGCGTTATTATTAAGCGTTCTGACCATCAGAATTCAGCCAAATTACACCCTCGGATCAGGAAAATTTTTTCTTTCATATCATGAGACTTGTAGACCTGATCTAGGTGCGATGACCGCTGAACTGAGATTGGACCGCCACGTGCGATCTGCGAACTCTTCTATTCTGAAAACTTGATGTGTGCTGGATCCAGTATGCATGAGCTTAAGTCCGACCACGTTCGGCCAGGGGACCTCCCGAAAGCTCTTTGGGATCGAAATTGTCCAGATTTGGTTATACCTAGAGTGAGCTTTGTTCCCAAGCCTAATTTATGAAGGTTTTAGCTTATATAAGGGCTTTAAACCCTCTCACAACCCTCCCATCCGAATTTTCTAGGAACCCTAGCTAGAGAGAGAGAAAGTGAGAGATTGTGAGAGAGTGTGCGAGAGATTCTCCTGCCACCTGCACCAGCTATTGCACGTGCCAAAGCACCGCACTCCAATCACTTTTCCGGCGATTCCAACGCACTCCTAGGTAAGAAAAACCCTAACTACTTGCTGTTTTGGGGTTTCCTTAGATTCATTAGCGAAGTAGCTAATACATCTTGTGCATTAGGTCTCCTGTATGCCGTTGACGAAGCGTATACGTTCGATTCGAATCGATACACTTCTACGACACAAGATGAGGATTTTAGACGCTTTGATTGACTGATTTCAAAGCTTTCAATGTCGTTTAATAGTAGATTATTGACGGCAACGCTGTTTGACATGTACAACATGCTGTCTGTTTTCCGTTTCGTAAACATACGGTAAATATGAGATTTAGGGCATTTTAGGCATTTATAGAAAATACTGTATACGTCCGTATTTTGCAAAAATGATTTTCATGTTTATTTTTCATATTATGATATTAGAAATGCGTGCATGATCTGTTTGGCGAAGAGATTCGCCCTAATGCGCACTTTGAGTCGACATACGCTATGTAGGCTAAAGTGTGTAGACTAAGTGTTTGTAAAAATGTTTATATTAGTATGTATTGAGTAAATGGTGTTGTGAATTAGTTTTTAGATTGATTTCTCAATTAATATGCTGATGTATATGGTTTCCACCATGTTGGCTATATGAATTGATTTCATTATATTTATGGAATGCATGAGTTGGTTGATTTGCTTACGTAGTATGTTATAACATGTGTCAACATACTTGTATTGTTTATATTCATTTTTGTTACTCTCATATGTTTACTGACGTTGGTTTACAAATGCTTGGGGCTATGACCTAGTCCAGGCAGTCGGTAACGGACTGAATTTGTGGTTGGTTTCTATGTACCACAAAGGACGCGTCGATGAACGCGAGTCGTGTTTTGGGTTGGCGGCAGTGGTTAGGCCACACGAAGTGTTTCATGTCGTTCAGATATGATGCGCTCGTACTAGTCGAGCCTGTCAAGTAACCCGACTGGCCATTGTATGTTCACTATGTATGAGTCATAACTGCTTGAACCTAGGGTACTGAACTTACCATTGGAAACCCTGTTAACCATGGTACCTTGATCCATAAAGACTCATGAACCGAGCATGGTGGTATGGGACACCGTGGTCGAGCTGTCGGCCTGCGCTGGGGCCACAAACCTCCCCGTAGTGACCAGTGACCACCCTACTCTGAGCAGATTATGGTGGTATGGGATACTATATTCTTGCTGTCGGCCTACACTGATCAGGTGACGAGCCCTTTGTAGTGACCTTGAGTTTATCCTGACACCGTATGGGGGCGACGAGTCCTGATGCAGTCTTAAGGATAATTAGGCCTGTATTGATAAGGTGATAGGGGAGAGGTGCAACGAGTGTGAGCAACATCCCTGGCAGCCCTTGCAACGACCTAGAAATATAACATTGTATGAGATTACTAGGAGTGACGACCCTAGACAGGATCTGTGTTGGGATTGATATAAGCAAGGTACCCTAGTTTCCCAATCCTGCTGTATGAAAAAGACTAATAACAACCTGATAATCATTATCCATATCGCATTGCATGTGCCTGGAAGATGTGGAGCACTGCGGGAAGAAAGCATGCCGCGGACGTAGATGGTGCCGCATGAGGGAGTATGTCGGTGAGGGCATCCATCATGTCATTTCATGCTTGCATTAATAACAGTATTTAGGAATGTTTGATTGACTACTCTACTATTAACGCGTGATTGATTTGATAACATGCTAATCTTTGCTCTATGATTCTACTGAATTAATTACTCACTCCCACGTTACGGGACGGTGTTGCGCACACCAAACAGTTCCTATCTTAATTACAGATGATGGCGATGCTTGCGAAGCAGAGCCGGACTTGATGATGATGAGGAGGATCCCTCCTATATGCAGGTTCTGATTGACGGGGTTACAGGGTTACTGATTAGATGCCAATATACTTGGTATTTTACCTTTTCTTACACACCCATGTATATTCTTTTTATCATTTTTGGAGTATACATGTATATGTTTAACCTGGTAACATGTTCACACTCTGAAGATCCACAACAGTTCATATACTTTATATATTTATTACATTCTTCTGCTTGCTAATTTAACTGTCTCTGGAGTATGATATGCTGTTTTGGTCTAATCCCACTCATGTTTTCTGCACTAATATAAACAACATTCATCCATCATTGAAAATGTTACATAAATGATGTTCTGGAACTCGGGAGTGGAGTTTTTGCTCGACCCCCAATTTTCAGGATGTTACATTCTTCAATTCCTGTAAAAATAAATTAAATTTTCTAAAATAATGCTAGAAAATTCCTAACGCTACAAATTATGATAAGAAAGAATCCTAAATCCAATTTGGACCGAAACAGTCCCCGGCAACGCGCCAAAAACTTGATGTTTTAATTTAAACCAATCTGATTTAAATGATTTTAACTCACAAGTATACGAATCAGATGTAGATATGGTACGTATTACGAGATTTTTCCCATAAGGACTGGTTGTCACAATTTAAAATTTATGACTCTTCTTACCTAATCCAACAAATATTTTAGCAAACTAATAACAAAAATCTCTGAAAAATAACTGAGAGCAATGAGAAAAATTCAATCAAGGAGAAGACTAGGACTTACGAATCCACCCCTAATTATCCTAACCCTTATTTTACCTATTGATTCACCCTAATTCAGATTGATATAAATTTAATAAACAAAGCACACCTATGTCCTTGATCGGGCACACTGAATGTATAATCCTTTAAAGTATATGGATCACATCTTTCCATCCATGATCAGGCATGGAGAGATGTAGGTTCCTGTTTCTTCCTCTATAAGAAACCTGTTCATGGTCAGACACAAGTACCTAATTAAGATTCCAAACAACATCCATATGTAGACTTTGGTCGAGCTTATAGAATGGAGAAGCATGAAAATTACAGTTAAGCACACTAGCGAAAGAAACAGATCAATCAAATTAAAATAAATTCAACAGTAAACAAGTGTCAATCAAATTAGGGGCTTCATCTCAGCCCTAGCTGAGAAATTAGCCACTCATAAATTCAAATAGAAGGAAAAAATAAAATTGATAAAGCGAGAACATCCTTCTCTTCTTTCTTCCTCTCTCTCTCTCTTTCTTCTCTTTCTTCTCTTTCTTCTCTTTCTCTTTCTCTTTCTTCCTTGGCTCTAGCTCTCCTCAAGCTCTGGATGATTTCTCCCCACGTCCAAAACCTTCTTTTATAGCTGCCGGTGGCGGTGAATGGCTGAAGTTGGTCGTGCAACTGTCGTAGCAGAATTCGCACACATCTTTTTGCAACAAAGTTTAGGGCTTCATAAGTCTCTTGTTATTCACACTTTATCCGTAAAATCAACGTCTCCTGGGACGTTTTTGGCTGGTCTATACGATGGACGGATCAGATCTTCCATTTGATCAAATATGGTGGCCCACAACTACCTGGAAAACTGGATTTCCTAATATATGTGAAACATTTCGCACCCTTTCCCTGTTGTGATCGGTGGGCCCCACAGAGGTATTTTCAGAGAAATCCACCCCGTCCATTGCATCCAAAATGAAAATTCAATCAAGAATGGGTAGTTTTGAATGTCTATTGACATGTCCCAGAGAAGAAATCACAGAAAGATCATATTTGAACGTTGCACAATAGTCCACTTGTGACCTCTGTACCGCACACTTATGATTGCATGGGTGAAAAGGTCAGCATGGTTTTGTAGTACTCGAAGCCATCTACAAGATGGGCAGCTTGGATCGTCCGTACGATCAATGGGTGGGGCCCACTATTGTCCGCAAAATTGTCCGTCGGTCAGTTACGCAACAGGTAAGTTCTTTCTGTTTTTTTTTTTCGGTCAGAGACGGTCAAACCATCTCTGACATTTTCCGTGCACGGCTAGTGCACATTCGCACTATGCACACTTTATACATGTGGGGTCCACGATGATGTGTTTCTGAAATCTGATCCATTCATTCATCTTCTCATATTATTTTAGCCGTCAATACCAAAGTTGAGGCAGTTCCAGATATCAGGTGGGCCCCAAATTGGAGATTAATGGGTTGATCTATCCGTTGGCCCACTTCCCGAGATCTTCAATGGCTGAAATTTTATATGCACGGTCAATTTATGGCCCTTAGAAAATGCATGAAGTTTCGAGCCAATCGAATGGCTGGAACCATGTGATCTTGCATTCTGGACCATTTTCGGGTCTTTTCAATGTGAACGGCTTGATTTCCTCAGATCCCTGGTATGTAAATTCTTCAATATTGGCCCTCTGGAGTCCGTTCCTTACTTTGGTGACTTCGGATCAACACATCCACGCTTGTAATGCTCTTTTTCAATCAACGCTCCTTATTACATCCTGTAATAAAAACACAATTAAAATATGGCATTATCACTACTAGCTGGAGAATGTCAATTCACTACCAGAAATTGAATACTGTCGCGAAGAAGGACCACTTCCCTTTTACTTTTGTTGATCATATTTTAGAAAGATTAGCAGGCCATTCCTATTGCTCTTTCCTTGAAGGGTATTTGGGCTACAACCAAATATAGATAGCCCTTGAGGACCAAGAAACGACCACATTCACATATCCTTTTAGCACTTTTAGTTACTGAAGGATGCCATTCAAATTGTGTAATGCCCCCACCATATTTCAATGATGCATGTTAAGTATTTTTTATGATGTGGTAGGGAAATTTATAGAAGTCTTCATACATAACTTCTCTATCTTCAGTTCATCCTTTAGTGAGTGCCTTGAGCACTTAAAATTGGTGTTACAGAGATGTGAAGAAAAGACCTTGTGCTAAATTGGGAGAAATGTCATTTCATGGTTCAGAGGGAGTAATCCTTGGACACATTATATCATCCATTGGAATTGGGGTGGATAAAGCTAAATTTGACTTAATCTCTAACTTACCGTTTCCTAAAAGCATATGCAATGTAGGATCATTCTTAGGATGCACTAGGTTCTATTGAAGATTCATAAAGAATTTTAGCCTCATCTATCATCCTTTATTTAACCTTCTTCAAAAGGAAATTCCCTTTGAATGGAGCAAGGAATGCCAAAAAGCTTTCGCCAAGCTCAAAGATATATTTAGTGCTCCCATTATGCAACCCCTCGATTGTAGTATACCTTTTGAAATCATGTGCGATGCAAGCGACTATGCAATTGGGGCAATGCTAGGCTAAAGAACTATATGAGTAGAACTCTATGTAATAACTTGAATTAATCTCGACCGTTCAATTTTAATCATTGATCGACAGACAAAACTAATCCAATATGATTGTTGATTTACATGATCAACATATCCAATCTCAACTGTTGATTTGAACATATCCAAATTCAACCATCCATTAGTTAATAAATTCAACTATACATCTAACCATCCATCTAAAGAAACACTCATCTAACCATTTATATACTAAAAAATCATCAGAACACTTGTCATCCATCTAAACTCACTACACTAAAATCCGTATTTAGGAATGGTTTTCAGCCATTCGTAAATAGGGTGTCACAAAAATTAGGGATGGTTGAAAATTGTCCCAAATTTTCAATTTAGTGATAGTTAGAAACCGTCCCAAATTTTCAATTTTGGTATGGTTCTAAACCCTTCATAATTTTGCAAATGATATTTTAGGAAAGGTATTTTTACTTATTTAAGAACTGCTTTGAACCCTTCCTTATTTAGGAAGCGCCAATAAAAGTTGTGCAACTACTTGCAAAATCTAATTAAAAAAAATTTCAATTGGAACCTGTATTTTTTATATTATTTAAAACCCAAAGAATGTTGCAGTATAATTAAAAATGAATATTAAACAAATATTATATGATTTTATAATAAAAGATATATAATATTTACAACAATAAGTTGAAAATTATCTGAATACATTTAAAAAAAAAATCCTCCATGTGGTCCACTCCAAGCTTGGCCAATACAACTAACTATCTCCAGCTTCTTTGTCCACAAATCGTTTTAACCGAACAACGTTTGTACCCATCTACAATAGTCACTGCCAAAGTCTCCATCTTCAAGTTTAAGAGAACCAACGTGTCAAAAAGTAAGTCAAACATGACAATGTAAATTTTAAAATGCATGTTTTTAATTCCAAAAACAAACAAGACAAATGAATGGTTGCCTAAGTATGTTATTTATTAAATGTATACTATACTAGAGAAACTAAAGGCCTACATATCAAGCACATAAAAGGAATTAGGAAAGGAAAAAAAAAAAGGATAGAAAACATACATAGAATCTTCCTCTTTTTTTCTTTTCTTTTTTTTTTCTATTTCTTTTTGTTTCCTAAAGGAATCCATATCTGAACTGACAACATCATCCAAATATAGAGGCTAAAATTTGACGTGAATGGTTAATGTATGATAAATAAGTATGATATAAAATTTCACATCAAATAAATCATGAAAACTATGTGATATAGAATTCAATGGTCTAGGTTAAGGACATTAAGTATCTACGATTTTGTCATCTTTTATTTCTTCAACTTTCATCATCTGTAATGTTGGACTACACTATCTGAATGTATTAAAATTTGACAGGCATTCTTTATTTTTCATGTTCTTACCCTCGCCCCAATTTGGGCCTTAATCACTTACAAATGACCAAGATGCCTTTTTAATGGGCTATACCGCCCCGAGGTCTAAATTAATGCTTTCATATATACAATATAAAAGTTAACAGATAGTGTAACACCCTGGATTTTTACCAACCTGGAGTTAGGCGTCCTTAAGCAATGGGTCAACCATAACACCTTAGTAACTTCTCAAACTCGAGTCTAAAGCCAGAGAAATCATTTAGAACCAAATTCTTTAGAAGTTTAACATGTATTAGCCAGCGCTACACTAGATTTCCTGCAAAATTAGCATCAACCACTTTAAATACGATCTATAAGACCCAAAACCTATAGAATTGTTAACGCTACGTTATCCTGAAATTTAGGATCCAACTCTAAACCCAGTTGCTCTCGGGAATGTTTTGTAACTTTGTATTAGTTCTAGACCGCACATCGAGAGTTTGATCTCTATGAATTTAGACCATTACGACCGCCTAGTTAGACTTGACAATCACCTAGAAAATCAAGCACAACCGATGTCTTGAGACCATTTTATTGAGCCCGGAGTGAAGAGAGTAGGAAAAGGAAGATTTTTAGAAAATTAATTATATTTTTAAAGGAATCTGGAACGTTTCACTTGCACATTATTTTTAAGCATTCTGACTGTTAGAATTCGACCCAAATTTACCCTCGGATCAGGATAGGTGGCCCTTACATGTCATAGTACTTGTAGCTCTGATCGAATTCCCGTAACCGTTGAACTGAAATTGATCCACCACGGTTGATCTGGAAACCCGACCGAAATGAAAACTTAGCTTGACCTAGATCTGATATTAGAGAGCTTAAGTCCGACCGCATTTAGCAACAGGACCTCCAAAAATGCTCTGTTGGATCGGAACAGACCCGATTTGGTTATAACCTAAGTATACCTTGGCCTTAAGTCTATTTTTGTCAAGTTTAGGCTTATAAATAGGGCTTAAAACCCTCATTCCAAATCCCATACGAATTTCCAAACCCTAGTTTTCCAAGAGGGAGAAAAGAGAGAGAAAGTGAGGGAGAAGTTGGTGCTGTTTCCTGGGATTCTTCCCAGCTTTGCTACGTGCCTAATCCACCTATCTGTATAGCTATTTCGGCATTTCTGATCCCGTTCTTAGGTAAGAAATCCTAACCCTAACTTATTTTGAAGCTTAGACAAGCTGTAGGAAAGTTGTAGCTAACCTGTTTCATGCCATAGGTAATGTATCCGCCGTTGACGAAGACACATCGTCTGAATCATATCGAATACACATTTTCTAGTTTAAGGTGCGGACTATATGCGCTTAGGTTATGGTTTTCAACACTTTCAATGATAGTTAATGATTTATTCATGTTGTGAATGCATTACACATGCCAAATGTGCTATCTGTTTTGTCTTCCGTATACGTATACAGTATATTGTAAATACCATATTTCATGTACATGTTAGAATACACGTATGCGTATGAAATCTGTTGATATGCTTGCCATGATTAATGATCGTTGTTATATGCCTGATATGTGTACGAAAACTCCTTGGCGAAAGGACTTTCCCTAACATGCAATAGAGACGACATACGTGATGTATGTTGAATAGTGTAACCTAAGTGTTTGACTAAATGCCTAAGTGAGTTAGTAGTTAGTAAAGTGTGATTGCTAGAGTGGTTGAGATATGGATCTCCATCACAATACTTGAGTGTATGATTTCCTCCATGAATCATGTAACTTAGGTTATCCATGCTAAATGAGTGTATGATTTCCTCCATGGATTATGTACTTAGTTGAATCATGTTAAATGAGTGTATGAATTCTTGCACGTACTGTATTTACATTCAAGTTATATTGGATATATCTCATATGCCTGATATTGAATTTGTACGTGAATGGGGCTGTACTACAGTCCAGGTAATCGGTAAGCGTACTCTAAATGGTGGTTGAGGTCGTTCACCACGTAGGATGAGTTTAACGAATTTGAGTCGTGCTTGGGATGTTTGGCAGTGGTTAGGTCACACGGAGTGCTTATACATCCCATGCCGTTCAACTCAACGTGCGCTTGGCCTAGTTGAGCTTATCAACTAACCTGATTGACCGATGTTTGTTTACCATGTTTGGTCGCTACTGCATGAACCTAAGGTACCAAACTTACCAGTGAAAAACCTCTTTAACCTTGGTACCTTGATCCGCTAAGACTCATGAGCCGATTATGGTGGTATGGGACACTATATTCATGCCGTCGGCCTACAATTGATTGATGATGAGCCCTTTGTAGTGACCAGTGAGCACCTATACTCATGAGCAGATTATGGTGGTATGGGATACTATATTATTATTTTCGGCCTACATTGATTGGTGACGAGCCCTCTGTAGTGACCTCGAGTATATCCTTATAGTGTATAAGGGCGATGAGTCTTATTGCAGTATGTGGAATATAACTAGGCCTGTATTGATAAGGTGATGGGGGAGATGAGCAACGATTGCGCGCAACAGCCCTGGCAGCCCTTGCAGTGACCTAGAACCGTAACATCGTATGAGATTATCTCAGACTAATGACCCGAGAATGGATCACCGTTTGGGTAATGATACAAGGGAGGTACCTTAACTTCTCAATCCTACTGTATGAAAAGGACTAATAAGAACTTGGTAACCATACTCATAACATCGCACTGCATGTGCCATTGGCGTTGGTGTGAGAGCACAGTGGTAGTGATTCATGCCGCGATCGTTAGATGATGTCGCATGAGGGAGTTTGTGGTGAGGGCATGCATCATTACCTTATATCATTCTTGCATTAACAAGAGTATCTTGGACATGTTTGATTGTACTACTTTATCATTACTGCTTGATTGAATTGATAACATATTAACCTTTACTGTGTATAGTTTCCACTGAGTTGATCACTCACTCCCACGTTACAGGACGGTGTCGACCACATCAACCAGTCCCTATTTTAGTTTCAGATGATGGCGATGTTTGCGAAGAAGAGCCGGACTTTATGATGATGAGGAGGATTTCTCCTATATGCAGGTTCTGATCGACGGGGTTATAGGGTTACTGATTAGATGCCAGTACACTTAGTATTTTGCCTTTTATTTAAATACCCATATATATTCTTTTCTTTCCATTTTTGGAGTATACATGTATTTAGTTAACCTGGTAACATGTTCACACTCCGGAGACTTACAATTAATTATACATTTTATATATTTATTATAGTCTTTCGCTTGAGAAACTTAACTGTCTCTGGAGTATGATATGTTATTTTGGTCTAATCCCACTCATGTTTTCTGTGCTAATATGAACAACATTAATCCATCATTGAAAATGTTGCATAAGCGATGTTCTGGAACTTGGGAGTGGAGTTTATGCTCGACCCCCGATTTTCGAGATGTTACAGGTAGTTGAGGCATATACCTTAGGATCTTCGAACTAAGTAGTTCATTCTGATATTTGAGCGGCCTATTTGGTGGATCCAAATATGATGGATGGCCAGATTGAAATTGTGCTATTTGGCTGCAATTGTTCACAACCGCAAGTGCAGGGTCGCGATGTAGTTATAATCTCGGTAAGATCGAGGTCGAATCCATGAGGACTAATCTTGTGTGTCTATTCTAAGAGTAATTAAAATTAGAACTAGGAGAAGTTCTAACCTAAATCTGGATGTGTAGTGAGTAATTGTGAGAGACTTAATTAAAAAAATAACCTTAAGAAATTCAAAGGTGGGAAACTAGGATTTCCAAGGATCCACTTCTGGCTATTAGGATGTTTCCTTATTTCATTCAAGACACTCAATTGGAATTGGAGTCCTATCCTATCCAATTTGAAGATATTCAATAAGATTAGATCTGAACTTCCATTTGCCTAATTCTCAATGGATGAAAGTTGTATGAATTGGAAGTGATTCCATCACCTAACCATGCCCAAGAGACAGTGGTAGACAACAAGTTATACCAATCCAACAACTAATATGGGACAATTGTGAAGGATAGAAGGGATTCCATCACCCATCCATGCCCAAGGGATGATGGAGAACAACAAGATTTTCTATTTTCACAAACTCTAAACAAAAAAAAAAAAGAAAATACTTCAAGCTATTGCAAATCCATTATAATTTTAGTCACGACAAACCATTAAACACTAAAAGTGTTCCTTAAATATCAAACTAGAATTAAAGGAGTTCAACAATAATAAGAATCAAACAAGTGAAACATCTCAACCATGCTAAAAGCTTCACCCCTTAGCCCTAGCTAAGGGATCTAGCCAACCATAGACATGATTGGATTAAAAACCCCAGGGGAAAGCATTAAAAAACTAAGGAGAAGGAAAGAAGAACTCTTAAGAAGCATCTTCTCCCTTTTATTATGCTTATCCAAACCCTTGATATCCTAAAAAGTGCTTAGGAAGCCCTATTTATAAGCCAAGTTCTGCAAATACGCAAAATTGGATCAAATTTACGCACTCTATGTAACTCTGCATAACCAGTTCGATGTCATTAAAAACCCTTCGATGACATCGAAAGGGTTTGAATTCAAAAGTCGTGCCTTTTCTTCTTTCGCACCGCATAAGTCTCTGTGTCATCGAATCGTCTTTCGATGTCATCAAGAGAAGCTTCGATCCATCGAACAGGTCCTTGAGTCATCCAGATTGTGTCGAAAACCGTCCAGTGAGTTGTTTCAATTTCTTTAATAAATTTGATGTCATCGAACATTTCTTTGATTGATTGAAAAAAACACCCAATACGTCCAGCAACCAACTCAAATTTTTCTCATAAATTTGATGTCAACAACCATGGTTCGATGTTATCGAACGGTTCTCGATGACACAGTCTTTGTGATTTTTGTGCTTGTTCTTTCTACTTCCTTCCTTCTCTACTTGGTTTTCTTGGATCTTGGAGTCTTGAAATCTTCAATCTTGGTCTCCAAAGATCCCTTCTTTGTTTTGGCAATTCTTGAGCACTAAATCTATGCTTTTAGCATTATTTTCACTCCAAGCTCTTAAATTTACCTTGCAACACAAACACATGTAAAATATACCATTAAGCCATATTATGTTTGTAAAACTAAGAAATTAATGGGGGATAATATGCAATATTTGACCCTCAACACAACCCCCAACTAGAATTTTGCTAGTCCCAAGAAAAATATGTGAAAAATAATCTTCACTCTCAAGTTCAAAATCCTTTTTCAGAAAGCAATCTTTTGTGCAATCAATTATGAATGAGTAAGGACAAGACAAGAAAGTGAGACTTAAAAAACTTAAAACTGAATCAAACATGCAATTGATCAAGTATACTACTTGAATCAGAATAGAAATATAAATATCAAGTTTTCCAATGTATGTCAACTTACTTCCCATGGGAGTGCTAGTGTTTCATAATGTTAGTCATGTTCATCATATCAAAATAAGTCAAAAATGCAAGTATTGATTTCAAATATACCCCCTTTTTCTTTTCTTTTTTTCCAGTTTCTGATTTTTTATCGATGACTACTTTTATTCCCCTTTTTTTGGACAAATCATCTTTTTCAGAGACCTTTTCATTCTTCTCAGCGATGTTATCATTTTTTTTTTTTACATTTTCATGGCCTTTTTATTAATCTCCTATTTCTTACTGGTTTTTCATCTTTTAAGGTAGAAAAAATTCTCCAAAATTGAT
The DNA here is from genome assembly GCA_037074715.1 of Magnolia kwangsiensis. NCBI lineage: Eukaryota > Viridiplantae > Streptophyta > Magnoliopsida > Magnoliales > Magnoliaceae > Magnolia > Magnolia kwangsiensis. The sequence goes on from CM073578.1 coordinate 82,946,633, forward strand.
TCTCAACATCTACCATTGATTCACATACTAACAATTAGAAACCCCATCATATCCTAATGAAGCAATTTAAATGTGTTTTGTGATCATGATATATAAATTTCCTCTTAATCATTCAAGAACCTTAGGTGATAATTTACTTAAATGATTAAGCTCCAACAATTTAAAATCCACTCTCTCATCTCATCATACTTAAAGCAATTTAAATTTTTTTTTTATTTTGCTCAAAACTGAGAAAAATACGGATTAGGTTACCTAATCCCTCGCACCCAAAAAAAATATAATTTAAATAAAATAAAATCTACATTGTCCTCAATGTAAAATAAATAAGTATGTAATGCAAAAGAGACAATGAAAAGAAAGGAGATGGTGTTGAAAAGATAGTATCTAGAAGAAGAAATTTAAAAGCTTTTTTACGGATCTCAACATAACATGGGTTAACACAAAATGAAACTCAATAGAGTACAAGAAAACTATCATAAACAGCATAAAACAAACTACCTTAGTCCTATAAAAGTGATAAACCTACCTATACCTCCATCAGACTAGGAGATCAATCCTGATAAACAAGATCACTCAGAGGTATGGACATGTCCACTAAATCGATTTTTTCAACAAATGGCTTCAATTGATGTCCATTTACTTTGAATTCATTGTCATTATCTAGATTCTTTATCTTGACGGCCCTATAAGAATACAATTTAGCAATAATGAACAGGTCGGTTGAACGAGATTGGATTTTTCCTGATAAGAGATGTAACTACAAATTGTATAAGAGGACTTTTTGACCTGGTGTGAATGATTTTTGAAGAATATTTTTTTATGAAACACTTTCATCCTGTCCTTGTAAATTCTCAAGTTCTTGTATGCATTATTTCGGATCTCCTCGAGTTCATTCAATTGTAGCTTACGTAACGAGCCAGCATTGTCCAAGTCAAAGTTCAAATTCTTTATAGCCTAGTAGGATCTATATTCCAACTCCACCGGTAAGTGACAAGCTTTCCTATGGAGAAGTCTAAAGGGAGACATTCCAATGTGATTTTTAAAGGTTGTATGGTAAGCCTATAAAGCATCGGTTAAGCGGATTGACCAATCCTTACGGTCAAGTTTAACCATCCTTTCTATGATGTGTTTGATCTCCCTATTGGAAGTATCATCTTGCCCACTTGTCTGTGGGTAGTATGAAGTGCTCACCTTGTGAGAGATGCCATATTTCTTCATGAAGTTTGCGAATGGCCTATTGTAAAAATATGAGCCTTCATCACCAATGATGACCCAAGGCATTCTAACCTAGGAAAGGATGTTCTCTTTTAAGAATTTAATGATCATCTGATGGTCATTATTCCGGCATGGGATTACTTCGACCCATTTAGTGACATTGTCTACGACTAGTAGAATATATAAGTTTTCATGAGATTGAGAGAATGGTCCCCTGAAATCGATGCCCCAACAATCAAATGCTTCAATGATCATAATGGGGTTCAAAGGTATCATATTTTAATGGGATAATTGAAATGGCCAAGCTATATGTCCTAGAGGAGGGGGGGTGAATAGGACTATGAGAAATTAAAATTAAGTACCACGGAGTAAAATAAAGAAATAGCCTTACAATAATAAATCAATTCACAATGCTGAAATTAAATCAATCTCAATAAAAAAGCATTGAGTGGTTGATACAAATTCAGTTCTAAGGACAACCTTACACTATAATAAAGGACTTATGGTAGGATAACCTTATTTCTAGAACGTCTTTTGAATGAAGAACTCAATCTGAAACTAAATAGCAAGGAATTGTAATCTTAAGAATTGATTATTCTAGGGACAACCATGCACCATAAAAATAGCAGGGCAACCTTACTAGAATAATTACTGAAATTGAAGCACAGATTGATAAAAGTATAGCAAGAGATAAAATGCATAAATAAAACTCTAAATTATTACAACATTCCCCACACTAGATTGAAATGTAACTAGTTACAACATTCACATCCACATGTACATTCCACACAACTGAATGATGAAAGATAAAGAATTAAACATGCATTCAATCCAGAAGACAAGGAGTTATAGTGGTTCACTCGTGTGTACACCAACTGTTAAAAAAATAGCCACACAGAATGCTACTCCATTCCTAATATCCTCACACAGGGATATTATCGTTCACTATCAAAATAGGTTTCACAGGTTCACCTAAAACCTTCACAATTGTGTCTTTTTAACTTGGGCTTAAACAATCCAAAAACCCACACTATTCTGAGTTTTCTAGCTCTCCTCAGATAACCACACAAATAGAATTTTTCTGGCGAATCCCAAACAAAAATCAAAAGAATGGAAATTTTATAAAATTGTAAAATACCTGGATTTCTCCTCTTGTAGCAGCCCAGAAGAACCAATTGGAGTAGATGTTCGGATATGAAAGTTCAATGTCCAATACTCACTTTACAATGGTCCTAAGTTCTAATTGATTTTAAATTAAATCAGACTGGGCTAGCTCTATTTGATTTTAATTCCCAAAAGAAGGAAAGTAATATTTCCTCTTTTCAAATCAGATTGGAATAAGGAATCAAATCAAATAGTAAAAAGTTAACAAAAGGAAATAGAATTATGCACAATATAGCTTAAGAACAGACACAAACTTATCTTAGAGTGGAGCTTTGAATTCACTTAATTTTTTATAAATAACTCTGAATTCGTGTGCTATGTATAGCTACAGAAATTCATCTTCAACTGGTCCTAGGGTCACCACGACTGGTCGAAGAAGAAACAGATTTTTAAATTTTCGGGCGTGATCGGATAAAATCGTGGCACGACCGGTCATGAGCAGTCCACGACTGGTCGAAGGCCGTCCATGACTGGTCGAGACCCACACACAACTAGTCGTGCGACCCTTGAATTAGTTGTTGGAGTTAGATTCGTAGCTCCACGACTGGTCGAAGGTCGAGTCGAGACCATCCCATGACCGGTCGAGCAGACTCCAGGACTAGTTGTAGTCGAACAGAAAAAATCTGATAATTTATAATAAAACTTCGACTGGTCTTGGAATTTTCAGGACTGGTCGAACCAGTGGTAGGACTAGTCGTACATGATCCAGGACTAGTCTTAGAACAGACCAAAATCACTTATAAAAGATATATGAATTATGTATCCAAAGTGACCTACTCTAAAAGTCAACCTAAGGTTAATCAAACCTCAATAAGTAAGGACATTGAACCTTCATTTGCTTAGACTTTGATCTTTATGAAGCTTGAACACTTCACAAGCTTTGAAGTCAACGTCAATATGAGTTGTGCTCAGTTCCCTAAGTATGCTTGAGTCTTGAACTTGAACTCGAGCTAGAGTCTTCAACTTGAACCCTTCTTAAAGATCGTCAATATTGTAGTTCACCTTCTTGTCTCAAAGTGTTGACGTGGTGTCTCGAACATATTTAATAAGATGCAAATACAAGACACATATAGAGGTTTTGACACATAAAATTTAACAACCAAAGAGGATTCAAACCATAACACTTACAATAATGCCCCCAATTTTTGACAACGCTCACAAGCTTTCCAAAACTCATGAGTGTCCTTGAACATAGTGGGCCAATAAAAGCCACAATGCAGAATTTTAGCCATGGTCTTTTTAGCAGAAAAGTGACCACCACAAGCCTAAAAATGACAGAAGGAGATGAGACTCCAGTGTTCATTGTCTAGCACACATCTCCTTAAGATCTGGTTTGGACAATATTTAAATAAATAAGGATCATCCCAGAAGAATTTGCGCACCTCGGTGAAAATTTTATTCTTATCTTGCGCACTCCAATGTTTCGATGTGAAACTTGTGGCAAGATAATTATCAATCTCAGCAAACTAAGGTGAATGGGAGACTTTAAACAATTTCTCATCAAGGAATATGTCATTTATGGGTGTCGTCTTAATGGAATCAGGGAGGTCAAGTCAAAAAAGGTGATTAGCCACTACGTTTTCTACTCCCTTTTTATATTTTATTTTCAAACCAAATTCTTAGAGTAGGAGGATCCATCTTATCAAGCGGGACTTAGCATCATTCTTAGAAAGAAGATACTTAAGTACCACATGATCAGTGTAGATAATGATCATATATCTGATCAAGTAAGATCAAAATTTATCCAAAGAAAATACCATGGCCAAGAGTTCTTTTTCCGTAGTAGAGTAATTCACTTAGGCTGAATTTAACGTCTTACTCATGTAATGAATAACATAGGGCTTCTTTACTTTTCTCTGGCATAACACCACCCCAATATCATAGTCAGGCGCATCACACATAAGTTCAAAAGGAATGTTCCAATCGGGTGGCTGTATGATAGGTGCATTAGTTAACATGCCCTTAAGCTTAAAAAAAGCTTCTTGGTATTGCTTAGTCCACTGATATGGAATATCCTTTTAAAGTAGATTGCATAAAGGATGAGAGATACGGCTGAAGTCCTCTATGAATCTATTGTAAAACCCAGTGTGTCCTAAGAAGGATCACATGTCTCGTATACTTTTGGGTGGAGGTAAGGTAGAGATAAGATCAATTTTCGCTTTATCTACCTCTATTCCCTTAGATGGGATGATATGTCCAAGAACAATTCTCTTATGAATCATGAAATGACACTTCTCCCAATTGAGTATCAAATTCTTTTCTTCACATCTTTTCATCACACATTTAAGATTTTTTAAACAATCACTGACGGATAGACCAAACACTGAGAAGTCATTCATGAAGACCTCTAGATATTGCCCCACCATGTCAAAAAAAATACTCATTATACATCACTGAAAGGTAGCGGGGGCATTACATGGTCTGAATGACATCCTTTGGTAAGCAAAGGTGTCAAAAGGACATGTGAACATTGTTTATTCTTGGTCTTCATGGGCTCTACTAATCTAATTATAGCTCGAATATCCATCAAGGAAACGGTAATAGGAATGACCAACTAGCCTTTCCAAAATTTGATCGATGAAGGGAAAAGGGAAGTGATCCTTCCTCGTGACGGTATTCAACTTCCTGTAGTCAATGCACATTCTCCAACTAGTAGTAACTCTAGTTAGTATGAGTTCATTATTGGCATTAGCTACGATGGTGATTCCAGATTTCTTGGGAACCACCTGAGTTGGAATCACCCATTGGCTATCGGATATAGGGTATATGATACCCACATCCAATAGATTAAGAACCTCGGCCTTAACCACTTCCTTCATGTTTAGATTTAATCTATGTTGTAGTTGCTGAGAAGTCTTCCCATTATCCTCCAGATAAATGTAGTGAGTACAAATCAAAGGGTTAATTCCCTTGAGGTCCTCAATCGACCATCCAATGGTTCCCTCATGCTCAATGAGAGTAAGGATGACCATACTCTCCCATTCTTGCTCAAGGTGGGATGAAATCACCATCGGGCATGTCTCGTCTTGACCTAAATAATCATATTTCAAATCAAAGGGCAAAGATTTTTAGTCAAGCTTTGGCGCCTTGAGGTTTGATGGTAGAGGAACTACATCGGTTTGGGGTAATTCTTCAAATTGTGGCCTCCACCAGTTAACTTTAAGTACTGACATGGTATCAAGCATGGCCCCCTTCTCCCTAATCATATCATCATCAAAATCATGAGAGTGGGCTAGGCACGTCTCAAGAGGGTCAGAGGATAAGGTCAAGAGTGTTCTTTCTTCCATTAAAGAGTTAATCAGGTTAATATCATGGAGATCATCATCATCCTCCAAGTGTTTAGTTGTATTGAAAATGATATTTAACTCCAATGTCATATTGCTGAAAGAAAAACTCAAGACTCTATTCCTGCAATTAATGATTGTGTTTGATGTGGTAAGGAATGGGTGACAAAGGATGATGGGAATTTAAGGCCTTATGTCCACGATGGGTTGAGTATCCAAGACAATAAAATCTACCGAGTAGTAGAATTTGTCAACCTAGATGAACACATCCTTAATTATCCCTCTCAGTAAACAGACTAAGCAATTAGCAAGTTGTAATGTGGTCTAGGTGGGTTTTAATTCACCTAGACCTAGTTATTCATAGACCAAGTATGGGATCAGATTCACGCTAGCTCTTAAGTCAAGAAGTGCGTGCTCGATCCAGTAGTTCCCAATTACACAAGCGATGGTTGGGCTACCAGGATCTTTGTACTTTTGTGGCACATCTTGCTTCAGCATGGCACTCACTTTTTCAGTTAAAAAGATCTTCTTTTGAATTTTTTTTTCAACTTTCGGTCATGCATAGGTCTTTCAAAATTTGGCATATAAAGGTATTTACTTTATGGTATCCAGTAAAGGAATATTGACCTTCACTTGTTTCAATACCTCTTAAATGTCCTGAGAGTTAGAGAGAGGTTTTGGTGCTATCAACCATTGGGAAAATGGGACAATTGGCTTCCCTTGATGTTCCGGTTTTAGTTCTTGTGGGGCATGGCTAGATATATCATTGTTGTCCTCTTCCTAGTCCTTAGGATTTTTAGCCCTAACCAGAATGGTTTTGTCAATGGTCTTTCTACTCTTAAGAATGGTGATAGATTTAGTTTTCTCCATCTGATTTGAAGAGCTCGGGTTACTAACTTCATATTACGGTTTTGGATTGAGAAGAGGTTGATCTAGAAGGCTCCCCTTATTCCCAAACGCACTTTTAATCTTAAGTCCTTATATGGCCTTTGTGAGGTCTTAAAAGACTTGTAACATACCCTGATTGAAAAGCTCTTCATTTTAAAGATGCTTTAAAATTGTATCCTCTTAAGGTTTCCCTTGAATTAGAATTTGATTAGGGAATCCTTGAGGTGTAGCAATTTGTTCATTTCTCCAATTAAAGTTTGGATGATTTCTCCAGCTGGGATTGTACGTGTTAGAGATGGGCCCACTGAAAGTTCTTTGGTAATTATTTATGGTATTAGATTGCTCATTCAGTATCTCTTGAAAAGTAGGTATTGTTAGGCAATTTTCAGTTGTGTGAATGTCGTAAGCACAAATACTGTAAACAGTTTCCTTACCCTTATCCTTCTTTAATTCCATGGCCTCGAGTTTTATGGTGAGATTAGCCACTTTGGCATTGATATCATCATCCTCTCTTAGGAGATACATTCTGCCTCTCTCCTTTGATTGAGTCAGCCTAGACATGATACTTGATTTTGGGGAGATGTCCAATGAATGTGTGTTTTCAACAAGCTTATCAAAGTAGTCCCACACATCATCGACATTTTTATTCATGAATTCCCCATTACACATTATCTCGACCAATTGGCGCATGAGAGATGTCAGTCCATCACAGAAAAAGTTCGTGATGCGTCATGTTTCAAAACCGTGTTGTGAGCATGAACTGATAAGATCCTTGAACTGATAAGATGAAACATTGAAAGAATGTTTCATCTTCCTTTAGGGCGAAGTTCATGATTGACTTTCCAAGAGTGTTCATTTTATGGTATGGAAAAAGATTTCTCTATGAATTCCCTTATCATGTCATTCCTTCTATATTAGATCGATGACGTAGTGAATGCAACCATGTCTTAGATTTCTCTTTTAAAGAAACGGGAAAGAGTTTCAGCCTGACTGTGTTATCGGACACGTTTGGAAAGTATAGAGTGACTATGATATCATCGAACTCTTTTAAGTGTAAATACGAATTTTCAAATTTAAGCCCATGAAATTTTAGGAGTTAGATCACTCCTAGCTAGATATCCATGTGTCCCAATTTTTTTGGAAAAACCATGCATGAGGGCGTGCTTACCCTCGCTGGTTGTAGATAATCTCATAAAGTACGAGGAGGGGGTGCTTGATGCACCTCATTCTCATCCTGGACTTCCTCGACCCTAGGTTGAGGTTATTATAAGTGTTGTATTGTATATTTATCACCCTTAGTTGTCAAATTTCATTGTGACAAACCACCTTGGATTAATGGACCTCTACAAGAGATGAAAAGTTCTCCTTCAAGTTGAAGTGATGGAAAGTTCACCTTCAAGTGAAGATGTGCTACATTCAAGTCATGGAGTATTGCTTCAAGTTTAAGTATGACTTTAAATTCAAGATCAAGCCAAAGTGCTAGCTCGAGTGCAAGTTCTAGACCTAGTTCATGTGCTACTTTAAGTCTATATGTTAGCTCAAAGGCACTACATAGATAAGATCAAGTTCAAGAACTTCAAATGTTCAAGATTAAGTCTAAGAATTTCAACTATACAAGATCATGCTTCAAGAACTTCAAGTACAAGATCAATTGGAAGCAACTACAGTTACATGGTTTAAGGTTCCACTTTCAGGTATATACCCTAGAAAGACCTTAAGGTCATTCATATTGCATATTCTACATGGGTGAATATACTTTTTATAGGCTTTGGTTCGACTAGTCTTAGCCAATGTTTGACTAATCCAGGCTCTGGCTCAACCAGTCCAGGATTTGTCTCGACCAGTCCAGGAAATAACTTAAAATTTTAGAATTTTCTGGTAAGGTCACGACCAGTCGAGCACCCTTCTCGACCAATCGTGAGAATAGTGCTTGACCAGTCAAAAAGGGCTTGACTCAAACTCCAGTAACCATTTTGAGCTCTACTCGACCAGTCAAGCAGGCCACTCAACTAGTCGAGGGTCGGTTTTATCTGATCGCACCAGAATTTTTGAAATTTGGTTGTTCCCAGGACTAGTTGAGGGAGACCTTAGACCAATCGAAGGAACCATTTTTCTACCTATAAATAGAGGTCTTTTCTAAGAGTTTATCATTCAGTCCAAGATTAATAAAGCCACCATTCTGAGAGTTAAGGCCCCGCAATTGTGAAACTATTGTACGGTAATTTAAGATTATTTTATAGCTTTTTTATTTATAATTTCTTGATCTCTTACTACTTCAATCTGATTTTATAAAAGGGAATTTTTATCTATCCCTTTTGAGATCCAAGAAATTGAATCAAAGTGGCCCAAGGTTGAATTTTGATCTATCCCTTTTGAGATCCAAGAAATTGAATCAAAGTGGCACAAGGTTGAATTAATTTAAAATTCATTTGAACCTAGAACCCTTCCGTTTGTGTGATTGAACATTGAACATCTTCATCTTCAAAGAAGCGGTTCTACCGGGCTACATCGAAAAAGAATTTTCAAATAAGTATTTTATATTTTTTGTTTTGGTTTTTGAGATCAGCCAAAAAATATTAGCGCAAGGTTTTTAATTATGATAGCCCATTGAAAACAAAATTGTAAAGGTTTTAAGGTGAACCTTGGAAAACCTTCTTTCTTAGTGAAAGTCAATATTATGTGGGTTATGATTATTGAGAGTGGAGTAGGTGTGGCTGTTTGCGAACAGTTGGTATACACATTGAACCACTATAATTCTTGGAGTTGTGGTGGATGATGTGGATGATGTATGTGATGTATATGTGTTGAATGCTTGTATCTCTTTCATATACATGTGGTGAATGTTGTAATTATTAGATTTCTTTATATTGCTTCTTGCTTTGGTTTGAGTTTTTTATCCTTACCGAGTTCAAGAAATCAGGTTGTCCTACCATAAACTTTAGTTTTTGGTGTAGGGTTTTCCTTTGAACAACTTTTGTATCGACCTCTCAATACTATTACAATTGAGATTGATATTTTTTTTGGCTATCTATTTTTATATTTTGCATTTTATTTTTATTTAGCATAGTCCTATTCAACACCCCCCCTCTTTAGGATTGAGAGCTTGCCCTTTTCAAGTAGCATCAGAGCGTAATAGCTCATTCTCTTGGATTTATTTCTTGAGCTAATTGATCTAGAGCTTTTAATATGTCAAATTTCGGTATCCTTTCTATTATTAGGCCACCACTGTTTGATGGCTCCAACTATGCTTATTAGAAAGCTAGGATGCAGATTTTTCTGAAATCCATTGATGAAAGTGTGTGGTAAGCAACAGTTACCAAATGGAAACCACTAATGACTGAAGTTCTATGTGGAGTCATAGAGATAACATCCCATAAAGGAAAGTCTATGCTAAAATATTGCGATCACTTCCAGAGAGATTCAATTCCAAGGTAACTGCCATTCAGGAACTTAGAGACACATACCAAATCATGGTTGAGGAACTTGTTGGTTCACTTCAAACTTATGAGTTGAATTTCAAAGATCCAAAAGGTAAGTCTTTAGCTCTTAAATTATCCAAATCTATTCCTCAAGATAGTAATGTTAATTTTGATTGTGATAACTCAGAGCATGATATGACTTTACTTGCTAAGAAGTTTTATAAGATTTTTAAAAGTAAGAAGAGAGTTGATTTTTAAAAACCCTCTGAGAAGAAAAAGGGAAAATCTAAAAATTGAAAATCTCTAAAAGATAGTGCTTCAACTGCCATGAATATGGGAATTTAGCAAATAAGTATCCAAAGAGGGACAAGCCAAAGGGAAAATGCATGTTAACCACTTGGGATGAATCATCTAACTTTGAAGCTTCTTCTGAGTTGGATGAATCAGAACCTGAAACTTCAAATGAAGTCAAGGCTTTATTGACACTTGTCATAGTCACTTCCTTTGATAGTTGCGACACATCTGAATCTCAAAGGAGTTACCTTGAGAATGATAATGAAGATAATCTTCATGATGCCATAATGCCCTATACAAGGAGAGTTGTAAGATTGTTGTCAAGCTAAAACTTCAAAAAGAGAAATTTCTAAAATTAAAAGAGGATTTTGAAAATTCTATTTTAGAAAAGTCCCATATTTCTGATTATTTTGGAAAAGAAAAATGTGACTTGAATTTTAAAATGTCTGAACTTGAAAAATTAAGATCAGAAAATGAGTTTCTTCCCTCTTGAGTTCAAAGGATACATTGAGGTATTCCCAGGGATACCTTAAACTTGATAAGTTACTATCCACATCTAGAAAATGTGGAGATAGATCGGGTCTAGGCTATGATAAGTACATGCCTCTGAAAACTAAGAGTGTATCTCCTACATTTGTTAAAGGAGAATCCTCTAACTCGAAAGGAAAAGGCTTGAAACAAAACAACTTTAAAAATCTAAAAACTTTTCAAGCTCCTAAAGTTAATAATGTCATCTTTAGAAAACAAAATTATAATCCTTTAGCTGAAAAAATTATGGACTTACTCAAGGAGCATCTCAAATTTAACTTGAATGTAAGAGTTAATAGTTATTATAAGTGAAAGAAAACCAACAGTGCTCTAAAATCCAAAACTACAATGAAATGGGTTCCCAAGGTTACTTGTCTGGTTGCCCACAATGCCTTCAAGGCTTCAAGTCAATCAAAGTGGTACCTAGACAGTGGTTGCTCAAGTCACATGACAAGTGATAGAGATTTGTTCACTAACTACAAAGAAATGACTGATGGCTCCGTCACATTTGGTGATTGAAGCAACTGTAAAATAATTGGCCATGGTACGGTTCAACTTTTGACCTTCCTCCTTTTGAAAATGTTTTATTTGTAAAAGGTCTTAAGTACAATCTTTTAAGTATTTCTCAAATCTTTGATAACAAGTATAGTGTTAAATTTACTAATTAAGGATGTGAGATCTTAAATGAGAAAGGTTGTGTGATATTGATTGGTAGTAGAACACTGAGAATTTCTATATTGTAAGTGATTCTAGTTCGTCTATATTATCTTGTTACATGGTCTAAACCAATGAAACTGAATTATAGCATAAATTCTTTGATCATGTAAACTACTGAAATTTATATAGACTAAGCAAAGATAATCTTATTAGAGGTCTGCCTAAATTGAATAAAATGGATAAAATATGTGGTGCATGTCAAATTGAAAATAAACAAGGAGTAGTCACAAGAAAGGAAGCTCATTTGCCACATCCAAACCTCTTAAACGTCTACACATGGATCTTGTAGGACTAACCAAAATGGAGAGTAGAGGTGGTAAGAAGTATTTTTTGGTAATTGTAGATGATTTTACCAGATTTACTTGTATAACGTTTATGAGAGAAAAATTTAAAACTCTCGATGAAGTTAAAAGAATACTTAAAAGTATTCAAACTGTAAAGGAAATGAATGTTTCTATAATCTGAAGTAATCGTGGATCTGAGTTCAAAAATAGCAATTTTGAGAAGTTCTGTAGCGATCATGGTATATCGCATGGGTTTTCAACTCCTAAGACACCTCAACAAAATGGGTTTGTTGAAAGGAAAAACAGAGTACTACAAGAGATGGCCAATGTAATGTTGAATTGCATGAAGTTACCTAAAAATTTATGGGCTGAAGCCGTTAACACTCCGTGCTATATAATAAATCATGTTTACATCAAAAAATCAAAAGATGAGACAACTTATGAACTGTGGTTTAACAAGAAACCTACAGTTAAATACTTTCAATTTTTTAGAAGTGCTACATTTTGTGAGATCGCAAAAATTTAGGGAAGTTCGATACTAAGAGTGACGGCAGGGATATTCCAAGGGTGTGTTCTGAATAGTCGAGCGTATCATGTTTTCAACAATAGAACTGGTGTCATTCAAGAGTCCATAAATGTGGTTATCGATGTTCACCTAAATACACCATCTACTAGTTCAGAATATGATGAAGTCAATATAATTGAAAAATCTGACTCCTCATCTTATCAAATCAATACTGAACTACGATCAGTCAAAGACCATCCTACTGATCAAATTCTAGGAAACCCTTTGACTGGTGTGCGTACTCGAAGACAATTGGAAAACATATGTAATTATGTGTTTTACTTCCCAAATTGACCTAGCCAATGTAAAAGAGGCACTCACTGAAGAAAATTATATTGTTACCATGCAAGATGAACTAAATCAATTTGTTAGAAATGATGTGTAGTATTTGGTTCTTAGACCTTCTGATAAACATATAATTGGAACCAAGTGGATCGTTAAAAATAAATCTGATGAGTTAGGGAACATAATCAGAAATAAGCCTAGACTGGTTATACAAGGGTACACTTAGAATGAAGGAGTTGATTATAATGAAACCTTTGCCCCAGTAGCTCGTCTTGAACCCATCAGATTATTCATATCCATTGTGTGCTTTAAAAAAATTTAAATTTATTAAATGGACATTAAAAGTACATTCTTAAATGGTGATCTGCATGAAGAAGTCTATGTTGAATAGCTTAAGGGTTTTAAGGACCTTAAACACTCTAATCATGTGTGTCGCCTTAAAAAGACACTTTATAGGTTGAAACAAGATCCCAAGGCATCGTATGAAAATTTGACTAAGTTCTTACTAAGTCATAATTTTATTTTGGGGAGTGTTGATAAGACCTTTTTTTGTTAAAAATTATAATAAACACGTACTAATAGTACAGATATATGTGGATGATATTATCTATGGTTCTACTTGCATTAACGTGTCTTCTGAGTTTGCAGAGCTGATGAAATCTATATTCGAAATGAGTATGGTGGGAGAATTGAACTGCTTTCTAGGGCTACAAGTTAAGCAACCAGATGATGGTATCTTCATTTCTCAAACAAAGTACACCTTAAACCTAGTTAAGAAATTTGGAGTCAAAAAGGGTAAGAAATTCGATACTCCTATGAGTACGACTCTCAAGCTCTCGAAGGATGAAACATGTAAAAGTATAGATCCTCAGTTATATCTTATTATGATTGGTAGCTTGCTATACTTAACTGCAAGTCATCCGGATGTAGCATTCAGTGTAGGTATTTGTTCTAGATATCAATCAGATCCTAAGGAATTTCATTTAATTGCTGTCAATGCAAACGCATAATTAGATATGTCGCAAGTACAACTAATCTAGGCCTCTGGTATCCATGCAATACTAATGTTCAATTAGTTGGTTATATGGATGCAGACTAGGTTGGGAACATAGATGACAAAAAATCTACCAGTGGTGGATGCTTTTATATTAGAAATTGTCTGGTATCCTGGCACAACAAGAAATAAAGTTCCACTGAGGCTGAATACATTACAGCAAAAAATGCTTATACCCAGCTTGTATGGATGAAACAAATGCTTAATGATTATGGGACTACACAAGATATAATGATTTTGTATTGTGATAAATCTAGCGCAGTTAATATATCTAAAAATCCCATCCAGCATTACCATACGAAGCATATTGACATTCAGAGTCACTATATCCAAGATTTAGTTGAGGATAAAGTTATTTCGTTCAAATATATTCAAACGAAAAATCAACTTGCTAATGTATGTACTAAACCTCTTGACAGAAATAGATTTTCAAAATTGATAATGGATATTGGTATGTGTAATTCTAATTGATCTTATCATTACGTATTTTCATGTTTTATTTGTTATATTTTTGTGCAAAAAATTAGTTTAAAATAAATTAGAAAATTTGAATAAAAATATGTATTTTTGTTGCTTGCATGACTGGTCGAGCACATACTCGACCAGTCGTGGCTTGACGGGTCGAGCATGTACTTAACCGGATGAGTTGTATGGATGGAGGCCATTTATGAGAGAAAAATAATTTTTTTCACCATTTTCTCTTCTTCCTCATCCAGCCCTTCTCTGACCCATCGAATCCACTATAACACCCTGAAAATCAGGGGGTCGAGCATAACTCAGCTCCCGAGTTTTAAAAAATCACCTATGCAACATTTTTAATGATGGATGAATGTTGTCTGTTTTAGATCCTAAAACACGAATTAGATTAAGCCAAATCAACAAACATAATCTAGGGACAATAGTAATACGCAAGCGGAAGACTAAATATATATATATACACACACACACACACACTAGAGTAAATCTCCAAAATATGTATGCAGTGCCAGGTCAATATTTACAAGTGTTGTGTCAAAATACAAAATGCCAAAAAGAATGTGATCGCTCCCAACAAAATAACCCTGAATCCTCGTCAATCAGGACACGGCTCATATGAACCCGCCTGAATACAACATGTAGGAGAATGCCTCATCATCCTCAAACTCCAGCTCTACATTGTGAGTCGCATCATCATATGCAACTAAGACAAAGTTTGGTTGGTGTTTAAACATCGTCTCAGAACATGGGAGTGAGTGATCAACTCAGTGGAGCTATACAACAAAGGTTAACATGTTATCAATTCAGTCAAGTAGTAATGATAAAGAAGTACAACAAGTAAGTCCTAAGTACTCTAATTAATGCAAGGATGAGATGTAGTCATGATGCATACCCTCGCCTGCACTCTCTCTGCGATCTTCATCTCACGGTCGCGCATGTCAGTCACTTCCTCAGTGCACTACCCAACGCCAAATGGCACATGCAATGCGGTGCATGAACGTGATTAATAAGTTCTTATTAGTCCTTTTCATATAGCAGGATTGGGAAGCTAAGGTACCACCCTTTATATCATTTGCCCAACATTAATCCATCTAGGGTCGTCAATCCTAGTTAATCAGATACGATAGGCAAGTTCAGGTCACTGCCACCAACGCCCTACCAACTGGCAGTCTATTTTCGAAGGCTCGTTACCAACCCGACTAGGACCACAGCCAGGCTGCACCGAGGTTGGCCTATTCATACTAGAGGTTACTCCACTAATTCCCTACCAACTGGCAGTCTATTTTTGAAGGCTCATCACCAACCCGACTGGGGACTACAGCTAGGCTGCTCCAATGTAGGTCAACAGCTCGAATACAATGTCCCATACCACCATATTCAGCTCACGAGTCTGGGTTGCTCACTGGTCACTACGGGGAGGCTCGTCTCTCTAACGTAGGCCGACAGCTGGACCACGATGTCCCATACCACCATGCCCGGCTCATGAGTCTTAGCGGATCGTGGTACCAAGGTTAAATGGGCATTTCACTGGTAAGTTTGGTATCTTAGGTTCAAGCAATAGCGTCCATACATGGTGAACATACATTGGGTCAATCGGATTACTTGACGAGCTCGACTGGTACGAGCGCACATCGAGATGATCAACATGAAGCGCATAAGTGCTTCGTGTGGCCTAACCACTGCCAACATCCTAAGTATGACTCAGATTCATAGATCACATCCTGTGTGGTGAAAGAAACCTCAGCCACCAGTTCAAGGCCTGTTATCGATTACCTAGACTGTGATATAGTCCCACTCACATACAATCACAAAGATGAATATTTACAACAATCCTACAATTATATGAACATGTTAGGACATATAACTTAAACATGAATACATAATACATGGAGGAAATCATACACACAGTTAAACATGAGTACATAGGTTATACAATTCATGGAGGGAATCATACACACAGTTAAAGTTGTTGGGATTCATATCTCAACTCCCTTATAAATCACACTTTAGTAACTACGAACTCATTCAGACATTTTTACAAACACCTAGTCTTCACAATATAACATACACAACGTATGTTGACATAACATGTATTAGGGCGAATCTTTTCACCAAGAAATTGTTACACATACAACTAGCATATATACATGGCAATTAATCATGGAAAACATAATTCCAAAATTCATACGTATACGATCTTTTCTACAAATACATGAAATACACTAAATGCAACACAGTTCATCTATAACTGAAACGTGAAGCAAACATCGCATTTGGCATTGAAATAGCATCCACATCAGTAATAAATCATTAACTGACATTGAAAGTCTCAAAAACCATAACCTATACGTATATAGTCCACACCTTACGCTGGTAAATGCGCATCGAACTTAGTTTGTATGACAAGTCTCTGCCTACGATACGAGGGACACCTATAGTACGTAATAGGTTAGCTATTTTAGCACTTAAACTATTTAAAACCCTAGAACGGATTAGGGTTAGGTTTACTTACCCAAGTACGATGTTGGAGCTACCGGAAGAACTATACGGGATTAGCATTTCAGCAGGTGGATTAGCAGGGAAGAATCACAGGAATCCACACCAACTTCTCTCTCACTTTCTCTCTCTTTATTCTCTTCTCTCTCCTAGGGTATTTCCAAATTCGTATCTTATATGTGAGAGGGTTTTAAAGCCCTTATATAGGCTCAAAACTAATGAGAATGGCCCCAGGGCCAAGGTATTCTTAGGTTATGTCCAAATCGGGTCTGTTCCGATCAAACGGAGCATTTCTGGAGGTCACTTTATTGAATGCAATCAGACTTAAGCTCCTTGATATTGGATCTTAGTCAAGCTAAGTTTTCAGTCCGATCGGGTTTATAGATCGACTGCGGTGGACCAGTTTCAGTTCAACGGTCACCGATACTCGATCAGGGCCACAAGTACATTGGCATGTGTGGGACATCTTCCCTGATCCGAGGGTGTAGTTGGGTCAAATTATGACGGTCAGAATGCTTATAATCGATCCCCAAGCGACACCACTCAGATTACTTAAATTCATATTTAATTTCATAAAAACCTTCACGTTCTCACACACTTCACTCCGGACTCAAGAAAATAGTCTCAGGACATCATCTGGACTTGATTTTTGAGGCAATAGTCAAGTTTAACTAGGCGGTCATAATTGTCTAAGTTCGTCGCTATTGAACTTTTGATGTATGGTCTAGGTCTGATACGGAGTTTCATTGTGCTCCTGAGAGCAACTGGGTTTAGAGTTTGATCCTAGATTTTAGGGTAATGTAGCGTTAACAATTTTAAAAATTTTGGGTCTTACAGATCGTATTCAAAGTGATTGGTGCTAATTTCACAGGTAATCTAGTTTATTGTTAGTTAATTCTCATTTAATTTCTAAAGGATTTGGTCCTAAGCGATTTCTGCTTGAGGTGGTACTCGGGTCTTTGTACGAATTTTTTTCTTGGATGTTACAACTACCCCCCTTAAAGAATAATTTCATCCCCGAAATTGCCTAAGGGTAACCAGTAAATATATATAATTTCATCCCTGATTTCATTTGCTTAGGGTACATAATAACTACATCAGCCTAGCTCATATTGGTCTACCCCCCTTAAAAGTATCTATCCTTGAGGTTAAAAAACAAATATCTAATTCATTATTATCGTGGTAAGTGTTTGATGATAAAGTTTACTTAAGGGTGGTATAATTTACTCTTTATGATTGAGCTAATACAGAAAGACAGTTGTGGTAGGCTCAAATCCGATACGTCGATTTTCGCCTAACCAGAGTAGAAAATGTTGTATCCCTTCCTAATCCAGATGGATCCTGGTCTTCTGCTTGGTCAAAGCAGTGAGTCCTTTAGTAATCACCCATGATTGAGAATTGAGTTAAGTCGCGAATGCCTCGTAGGGTGTAACACCCCGGATTTTGGCCAATCTGGGATTTGACGTCCTTAGACAGTGGGTCAATTAAAACACCTGAAAAATCGCTTAAAACCCAATTTCATAGCCAAAGAAATCACTTAGGGTTAATTCCTTTAGAAACTAAGCATAAGTTAGCTAGCGCAACGCTGGAGTAGCGGGGAAACAGTCCCTGATCACTTTAAATATGTTCTACAAGACCCAAATCGAGTAGAACGTATGACTCTATAATACTCTATAACCTCGGATCAAACTCTAAGTGGGTTTGTTCTCTGGACCACTTTGAATTATTGTATTGGATTTAGACCGCGCGTCGAAAGTCCGTTACCTCCTATCTTAGACCGTTAGAACCGCCTAGCTGGACTTGACAATCATTTCGAAAATCAAGTCAAACCGATAATCACAGACTATTTTATTGAGCCCGGACTGAAGAGACCGCGAATAGGGAAAGAATTGGAATTTCAAATTCCAATCTGGCACACGACTTGACACGTCAGTATTAAGCATTCTGACCGTCAGAATTCATCCAGATTACACCCTCGGATCAGGAAAAATTTCTATTTATTATTATGAGACTTCCAGCCCTGATCTACGTGCGGTGACCGTTGAACTGAAACTGGTCCGCCACGTGCGATCTGCGAACCCTGCCGGACTAAAAACTTAATGCGCGCTAGATCTGGTACGCATGAGCTTAAGTCCGATCTCATTCGACCAGGGGACCACCAGAAATCATCTTTTGGACCGAAACAGCCCCGCTTTGGTTAAGCATCAAGTGAACTTTGTTCTCGAGCCTATTCCGGGCATTTTTAAGCTTATAAAAGGGGTTGAAACCCTCTCATATCTCTCCCATCCGAATTTGGGAAAAGTCCTAGATTGAGGGAGAGAAAAGGTGAGAGATTGTGAGAGAGGTGGGAGAGAATTTCCTGCTGCTGGTGCTACCTGCTACACATGTTTAAGCCACACGATCCAAGCACTTTCCCGACGATTCCTCCACGTTTTCAGGTAAGAAATAGCCCTAGAAGTTGCTGATTTGATGTTTCTTCCGTTCCATAGCTTGATAGTTAGTAAATCTCGTAAAACAGGTCCTCTTATCGCTGTAGACGAAGCGTATACGCTCCGTTCGAATTTCAACATCCATAAGAGACAAGGTGCGGATTTTAGACGCTTTGATTGACTGTTTCCAAAGCTTTCAATGTCGTTTAATAGTAGATTCTCGACGGCAACGCCGTTTGACATGTACAACATGCTATCCATTTCCTGTTTCGTAAATCAACGAAGAATATGAGATTTAGGGCATTTTAGTCATTTGTAGGAAGTACCGTTTTCATTCATAGTTTGCTGATGTGATTGACATGAATTGTTGTCGCATTAGAATGTTAGGAATGCGTGCTTAATTAGTTTGGCGAAGAGATTCGCCTAAATGCGCATTTCGGGTTGACATACTATATGTAGACTCAAGTGTGTAGTGTAAGTGTTTGTATAAATGCTTGTATTAGTATGTATTGAATTAAATGGTGTTATGAATTAATTTGAGATTGATTTCTCAATTAATATGTTGATGTAAATGATTTCCTACATGTTAGCCGTATGTACGATTTCATTATATGTATGAAATGCATATGTTTGATGTTGCACTTAAGTGGTATGCTATAACATGTACTTGATGATTTCATTATGGTTTAGTTGAGATTGAATTCTCAATTAATAGACTAATGGAGAGGATTTCCTATATGTTGGCGATATGCATAATTTCATTATATGTGTGAAAGACATGTGTAGGATGATTTACTTAAGTTGTACGTTATAACAGGTGTTAACATGCTCACATGGTTGTATTTCATTTCCATTACTCTTACATGAATGCTGACATGATTCCATGATTGTTTGGGACTATACTTAGTCCAGGCAGTCGGTAACCGAACGAATTCGTGGTTAGTTTATCTTCTCCACGAACGACGCGTCGATGAACGCGAGCCGTGTTCTGGAGTTGGCGGCAGTGGTTAGGCCACACGAAGTGTTTTACGTACTTCATGTCGTCAACTTGAGATGCGATCGCGCTAGTCGAGCCCGTCAAGTAACCCGACTGGCCATTGTATGTTCACCCTGCAGAGTCATAACTGCTTGAACCTAGGGTACTGAACTTACCATTGTAAACCCTGTTAACCATGGTACCTTGATCCATAAAGACTCATGAGCCGGGCATGGTGGTATGGGACACCGTGGTCGAGCTGTCGGCCTACGCTGGGGCCACAAACCTCCCCGTAGTGACCAATGAGCACCTAGACTCGTGAGCAGATTATGGTGGTATGGGACACTATATTCTAGCTGTCGGCCTACACTGATCAGGCGACGAGCCCTTTGTAGTGACCGCGAGCGTATTCTGAGTCCACGGGAGGCGACGACCCTTCCGTTGCAGTAGAGTACGGTATGCCTGTATTGATAAGGTGATGGGGGAGCGGTGCAACGAGTGCGAGCAACAGCCCTGGCAGCCCTTGCAGTAACCTACGAAATATACATCGTATGAGATTACTAGGAGTGACGACCCTAGACAGGATCTGTGTTGGGATTGATACAAGGGAAGTACCTTAGTTTCCCAATCCTGCTGTTTGAATGGACTAATAACAACTTGGAATTCATATCACCATAGCATTGCATGTTCCTAGAAGATGTGGAGCACTCTAGGGAGTGTGGCATGCCGCGGTCGTAAGATGTTGCCGCATGAGGGTGATCGTC
The DNA here is from genome assembly GCA_037074715.1 of Magnolia kwangsiensis. Taxonomy (NCBI): domain Eukaryota; kingdom Viridiplantae; phylum Streptophyta; class Magnoliopsida; order Magnoliales; family Magnoliaceae; genus Magnolia; species Magnolia kwangsiensis. The sequence continues at coordinate 82,967,472 of CM073578.1, forward strand.
GGTGAGGGCATACATCACGTCATGTCATAATTGCATTAACAACAGTATTAGGAATGTTTGAATTACTGCTTTACTATTATCGCATGATTAATTTGATAACATGTTAATCTTTGCTCTATTATTCCACTGAGTTAGCTACTCACTCCCACGTTACGGGACGGTGTTCCTGGACACCCACCAGACCTTTTTGTGATTGCAGATGATGGCGCGGCCTGTGAGGCGGAGCCGGACTTGATGATGATGAGGAGGATCCCTCCTTTATGCGTGTTCTGATCGACGGGATTACAGGGAGGTAGATTAGATGCCTTGACACTTGTCATTTTATATTTTTAGAGCACTCATGTATATTCTTTTGTTTACTTTTGAAGTATACATGTATGTATATAACCTGGTAACATGTTCACACTCTAGAGACATACAACAGATTATATATGTTATACATACTATCACAGTCTTTCGCTTGTAAATTTAACTGTCTCTGGAGTGTGATATGCTGTTTTAGCTTAATCTCACTCATGTTTAATACATTATCACAGACAACATTCAATCATACATATCTATGTTGCATAAATAATATTTTGGAACTCGGGAGTTGGGTTTTTGCTCGACACCCCTATTTTCGGGATGTTACATAGGGATATGGCTCTGAAATTCTGAAATCTGCTCATCCTAAGTATTTAAGGGGTATTATAATTTATTATGAGGTTCAAGCCTTATGTTTATAAGGTTGTCCTTCGGGTCCTGTTCAATGAGTGTTCTTATTCAACCTATCGTGCTTATAGTAAGAAGACTATGTTAGAAGGGTTTTCAACCTCCTAAAATTATATTTACATGTCATCATTTTGATTATATGGCTAGAGGGTTAAGGGCATATTGCACTTTGGTTTTCTTAACTTTGAAAGGGAAGGAAGAGTCGAGAGTTCTAAAATATTTTTAGAAGTTTGGAATGTTAGCGCCATAAGGCCGTTGGACAGGAAAGAAGAGGGACATGTCCTCGACACGATATGAACCTTGAATCTATAAGGGAATAAGAAACTCATGATCTTTTACTATGGTACACCTCCAAAATGAGCTTACTGAGTATTCAACCATAAAACCCAATCCTACTTGAGGGTCCTAATTTAACTGTACCAAAAATGACTAAAAACATATATATCTTTACATATAATCAAATTTAATCACAGGATAATTCATAGTATGACTATAAATAATTCCTAAATAGACATCGAATACTAAACTTTAATACAAAAAGGTATGACCAGTCTATTGGTAACTCAAAGTCGTAGATTTTGTTTATGTATAAATATTTGTCAACCCTTCCCTTATTTGTTACCTCTACTTATCGTATTATTTTTAATCCATCATTAGGCCTATTCTTTCATATGAATTTGTTTAATACTAGGATCTTAGTTGCTTTCCTTCAACCTCGTGCCAGTGGCTATTAGCCCACCAAGCACCCATCGCGCTTATGAGCGGGTAGACTATCAGGTCAATGCGCACCTTTCTGATTCCTAAGTTTATTGGGCAATCCTTACAGAGTCTGGTAGTGTCAAAGAAGATCCCTGTCGCAGTAAGGACTCTCAACACACCCATAGGGTTAGTGTTCAACCCCCAAACGCTTGACTATAGAGCATGACACTCTCAAAATAGTGGACCCAGTGTCTACCAATAGGAAAATGGGTGTACCTTGAATGTGGGCAGTGACCCCAAAGGTCCAAGGTGTTGCAGTTGCTGACTCAGATGTTTCAGCTACAAGTGCATGCACACGGGCTTGTTGAGGATGATTTGGTTGTGCTGCCATAGGTCGTTGAGGTGGCCTATTTTGAGGTACAAGTGATCGGTAATATGACTGCGTTGGTGGTACAAATCGTACAGGTGGAGTCGTTATACCACGTGGTGGCTGATGAGCGATCTTCTGAGGTGGCGTGATACCATTTTCTTTCATCTTAGTAAAACAGAAGGGGTCAGTGTGTCCCCCTTTATTGCAATATGCACACCAACGTTTCGTTCACCTTTGCTGAGTTGGTGAAACCACGAGCCTGGGAGGCGAGTCTACATGTAGCCTCTTACCTAGGATTGACCGGTGCTACAATTCAAGACGAGGCCTCAGGCCCATTGCGTTGCTTTTCCAGGAAACTCCATCACTATGTTGTTCAACTCGTAAAGACAAGTTGACTAACTCGACGTAATCGAGAATGTTAGCGCAACCCATTCGAGCGCGGATATCGGGCCGTAAACCATCTAAAAAATGTCATATTTTCATCGGTTTATCGGCTAGGATCAAAGGTGCGTGTCTGGCTAGCTCCATGAATCTGTTCTCATATTTTGACGTAGTCATCCCTCCCTGTCGAAGGCGAAGAAACTCACCCTCCTTTTCATCACGGTATGTGAGGGGAAAGTACTTCTCATGGAAGCGTGTCTCAAATGCATCCCAGGTCCACACATATCATGCAGAAACTGTTCGTAGGATGTTGTCCCACCATAAACCAGTCTCCTTCTCAAACATATAGGTGGCTAGCTTGACTTGCTCTGCCTCATTGCAGTGTAATGGCTTCAACATCTTAGAGATGCGATCGAGCCAGTAATCAGCCTCCTTGGGTCCATGAGTACCCGCAAAAAAGGGAGGACAGAAACGCTGAAAGCACTCAAAAAGTTCGCTGGTATTCATGCTCCCAGCAGGGTGCGTAGGTGATGCAGGCGGAACCACACTCATATTTTGGGCAAAAATACTAGCCATGGAGGTCAAGAACTGTTGTTGCTGTTGAATCTGATGTTGCTGCTGTTGTTACTGCTGCTGTATTTATTGTTCCTACATCAATAACATCATCTGCTCTAGCCTATCAAGAGGTGGAGCGGACGGAAATAAGTGTGGCGTCAACGTAGACGCATGGTTTAACTTAGGAACCGAAGGTGTGATAGGTGGTACCACAGGCTGTAACATCCTGAAATTCGGGGGTCGAGCATACCTCAACTTCTGAGTTTCAAAACATCACTTATGTAACACAATTAATGATGGATGTATGTTGTCTGTATTAGTGCATTAAACACGAAATAGATTAAGTCAAATCAGTAAATCATAATCCAGGGACAATCTGAAATCACAAGCGGAAGTTTAAAATACATAAATGAACCAGTACAAGTCCCCAAAGTATGAGTGCTCTACCAGGTCAATAAGTACATGTCTTGTTGCTTTAAAATACATATAACAAAATGTATTAGTCCTCTATAAACTGCAAGCCCTGAAGTCTCGTCGATCCAGACTCACCTCATGCGAATTCACCCGAAAATTACATGAACGAGAATTCCTCTTCATCCTGATCAAACTCCGGCTCTGCCTCACAGGCATCACCATCACCTACAACTAAGTCAGAGTCTAGTTGGTGTTTAAGCACCATCCCAGAACGTGGGAGTGAGTGATCAACTCAGTGGAACTATACAGCAAACGTTAACATGTTATCAATTCAATCAAGTAGTAATGATAAAGCAGTACAATCAAACATGTCCTAGATACTCTTGTTAATGCAAGAATGATATGAGATAATGATGCATGCCCTCACCCAAACTCCCTCTTACGACAACATCTAACGATCGCGGCATGAATCACTACCACTGTGCTCTACACCAACACCAATGGTACATGCAATGCGATGTTATGAGCATGATTACCAAGTTCTTATTAGTCCTTTTCATATAGCAGGATTGAGAAGCTAAGGTACCCCCCTTATATCAATTCCCAAACAATGATCCATTCTAGGGTCGTCAGTCCTAGACAATCTCATATGATATTATAGTTCTAGATCGTTGTAAAGGGCTCGTCACCAATCAATACAGGTCTAGTTATATCCTAGTTACTACTATAAGGCTCGTCGTCCCAATGCAGTTTCAGGATATACTCGAGGTCACTACAAAGGGCTCGTCACCAATCAGAGTAAGCCAACAGCTCGAATATACTGTCCTATACCACAATAATTAGCTCACAAGTCTGGGTTGCTCACTGGTCACTATGAGGAGGCTCGTGGCCCTAGCGTAGGCCGACATCATGACCACGGTGTCCCATACCACCATGTCCGGCTCACGAGTCTTAGCAGATCGAGGTACCATGGTTAATAGGGTTTCATTGGTGAGTTTGGTACCTTAGATTCAAACAGTAGAGTCCAAACATGGTGAACATACATCGATTAATCAGGTTAATTACGATCTTGACTAGGACGATCGCACGTTGAGTTGAACGACATGAAATGCATAAGCACTCCATGTGGCCTAACCACTGTCGAACATCCCAAGTACGGCTCGGATTCGTCGAACACATCCTGCGTGGTGAAAGCAATCACTGCCACCAGATCGAGAACTGTTACCGATTACCTAGACTATTATATAGTCCCAACCACGTGCAATCACAATAATACATATTCAAGTCAAATCCTACAATCATATGAACATGTTATGGAATATAACTTATATATGGATATACAGTACATGGAGGAAATCATACACACAGTTAAACATGAATAAACAAACTATACAGTACATGGAGAAAATCATACACACAGTTAAGGTAATTGAGATTCATATCTCAACACTCTTATAAATCACCCTTTACTAACTACTAACTCATTCAGGAATTTATACAAACACTTAGACAACGCTTTCCAACATACATCACGTATGTCGGCCGTATTACGTATTAGGACAAATCCCTTTCCAAGGAGTTGTTGCATATATAAAAAGCATATATCAATGACAATTAATCATGGAAATTATAGCATCAAATTCCTTATGCATACAAACATTTCAACAAACACATGAAATACACTATTTATAACATGGGTTATACATATACATAAAACAAAACAGATAGCGCATTTAGCATATGCAATAGCATCCACGTCAATGATAAATCATTATCAGACATTAAAATTCTTGAAAACCATAACCTAAACGTATATAGTCCGCACCTTATACCGGAATATGCGAAACAAATATGATTTAGATGATAAGTCTTTGTTGACGACAAATAGGAAACCAAAGGCATGAAATAAGTTAGCTACAACAACACTTAGACTATTTTAAGCTCCAAAACAGGTTAGGGTTTGATTATATTATCCAAAAATGAAATTAGAATCACCGGAATAATGATTCAAATAGGTGGATTTGGTGCATAGAGAAATCGGGAAGAATCCCAAGACGAATCACCAACTTCTCTCTCACTTTCTCTCTCTTTTTTCTTCTCTATCTTAGCTAGGGTTTGGGAATTCGTATGTAATATGTGAGAGAGGCTTTAAGGCCCTTATATAGGCCCAAAATTGATGAAATTAGTCCCAGGGCCATGATATACTTAAGTTATAACTAAATCGAGCTTATTCTGATCCAATGGAGCATTTCTGGAAGTCCCTTTATTGATTGCAATCGAACTTAAGCTCACTAAAATAGGATCTTGTTCAAGTTAATACATCTTCGTGCTACCTAGATGCATTGCAAGCCTCGAACTATGGGCTACCTCGAGAACCTCTCGTCTCAAGTCAGGAACGTCTAGGATGCATAGGCGGCCACGATAACGTAAGCCCCCATCCATACCAACAGTCCAATCTGAGTCCTCATATGTAGTAGCCCGATCTCTCATCTTCGCCAATAACTCATCATCTGCCTGAGCCTCGATAATCCTATCATCAATGAGGGGCTGTACATGAACATGTGCGATGACTTCATACGGCTCCTCCACCGTGAGTTTCTACTCAAAGTCTCACACAAACCCCACCATATCCCATTCTGCAATCATAAGTGGAGCCGCAAACTCTATAGTCTTCTTGAGGCTCAACGCGTCTGCCACAAGGTTTGCCTTGCTCGGATGGTAGGAGACCTTGAACTTAAAGTCCTTCAAAGTTTTCATCCATCGGCGTTGCCTCATATTCAAGTCTCGCTGTGAGAATATGTATCTAAGGCTCTTGTGGTCACAAAAGTGTTCGAACTCCTCTTCGTAGAGGTAATTTCTCCAGAGCTTTAATCCAAAAATGACGGCTGGCAATTCTACGTCGTGTGTAGGGTAATTCTCCTCGTGCTTCCTCAACTGTCTCGAGGCGTAAGCAATCACCCTGTCCTTCTGCATAAGGACATAACCCAAACCAACGCGAGACACATCAGTGTATATAGTATACTTAACCCCTTGCTCTGGCAATACTAACACAGGGGTGGACTTCAATTTGTCCTTCAGCTCCTGAAAAGCTGCTTCGACCTTCTCATTCTAGGCAAACTTCAAATCCTTCCGTGTTAACTGAGACAATGGTCTGGAAATCTTAGAAAAGTCCCGAATGAATCATCGATAATAACCTGCCAGACCAAGAAAACTCCTCACCTCAGTAACTGAACCGGGTTGCTTCCAATCCTGAACCATGGCTACCTTGGCGAGGTTAACTATTATACCTTCCTTGGACACCACATGTCCCAGGAACTTAACTTCCTCTTTTCAGAAGTTGCATTTCTTGTATTGTGCGAACTGGTTCTTCCTGAGAGTGTCAAGGATAGCTCTCAAATGTTCTTCATGCTCTTCCCGACTCTTGAAAAATATCAGAATATCGTCAATAAACACAATAACGAATCGAAACAGAAATGGCCGAAACACTCTGTTCATCAGATTCATGAACATAGCCGGAGCATTTGTGAGTCTAAACGACATCATAAGGAACTCGTAATGACTAAAACTAGTCTTCAATGCAGTCTTCTGCACCTCCTCATCCCTGACGCGCAACTGATGGTACCCAGTCTGCAAATCTATCTTCAAAAAATACCGTGCCCCCTTCAACTGATCAAACAGATCATCAATCCTGGGCAAGGGATACTTATTCTTTACCGTCACCTGGTTCAACCTGCGATAATCAATACATAACCGCAGAGAACCATCTTTCTTCTTCACAAACAATACAGGCGCTCCCCAAGGTGACACACTCGGTCAAATGAAACTTGTCTCTAATAATATATCAATCTGTCTTCTCAGTTCCTCCATCTCACATGGAGGCATACAATACATCGGCAAGGAAATAGGTGTCGCACCGGGCACAAGATCGATAGTAAAGTTAATCTCATGCCAAGGAGGAAGTCTCGGGATCTTCTCCAACATATCAGGGAAATCTTGAACCACTGGCATATCTCCCAACGTTGGATCATCAGAACTCTCTAACAATGAAGCGTAACTACTAACTCAACAGGACCAACTGACCTGAACTAGAAATGTAAAGACCGTTCCCTTAGGTCCGTAGGCTGTCACGACTCTAGCCTCGTAGTCAATCTCTGCTCTCATCTTGGTGAGCCAATCCATCCCAAAATGACGTCATAGTGACACAGTGGTGTGACAATCATGTCGACGACCACTGTCCTGCTACCCAAATCTACTGAGCAAAACTCACAGGTCCGTGTAATATCAGAAAAGCTCCCCATAGTTGTTGTGAGTCTCACTCCCTTCGTAGGAGCCGTAACCAAACCTAGCCGCTTGACTGCGCCACAAGAGATGATCGAAATAGTGGACCCAGTGTCCACCAATAAGAAGACAGGTGCACCTTGAATATAAGCAGAAACCTTAAAAGATGTCGGTGCTAAATTTACCTCGGGCGCCTCAGTTGTAAGCGCATGAACCCGAGCATGTTGTGGACGGTTCGGTGGAGGTACCATGGGCCATTGTGGCAGTCTGAAATGAGGTGCGGGTGGTCTGAAAGATGGGTGAGCTGGTGCTGATCGAAGGGGTGGTGCTAAAATATCCTGAGGCATCGGACGATTGATCCTCTGAGGCGGTGAGAAATATTGTCTTGCATCGTGGTGAAACAAGTTATCTCAGTGTGGCCTGGCATCTTTCAGTAGTTTCACCACACGTTTGGTTGCCTTATAGGGGCAGGAGATGCCAAGAACCTCTGCGGTGAATCTACATGAGGCCTCTTACTGAGGAAAGGCCCACTCAAAAAGTCAGGTCACTGCCCGGGAGCCATAGTTGCTTGCATACGGGACAACGTATCCTCGTCCTGCTTAGCTTGCAAGGACATGCTCACCAACTCGGCATAAGAAGAGATGCTCACACAGCACATCTTCGATTGAATCACGGGCTGCAGACCCTCAGAAAAACTCCGCATTCGCATCGGTTGATCACTCAGAAGAAAAGGAGCATACCAGCCCAGCTCCGTGAACCGGTTCTCATACTCTATCACCGACATCCTTCTCTGACGGAGGCGAAGAAACTCACTCTCCTTCTCGTGTCGGTAAGTGACCGGGAAATACTTCTCGTGGAAGCGAGCCTCAAACACCTCCCACGTCCACTCAAAACCTTCCTCAACTATGCGGAGAACACTATCCCACCATAAGCTGACCTCCTTCTTAAACATGAAGGTAGCAAGCTCAACCTGCTCTGCCTCTGAACAGTAAAGCGGCTTCAGCATCTTAGAGATGCGGTCAATCCAATACTCAACCTCCTCGGGTCTATGAGTACTCGTAAAAGTGGGAGGCTGCAAGCGCTGGAATCACTCAAATGTGCGGCTAGCACTAGCGTTCCCAGCTGGATGTATAGGCAAGGCAGGTGGAGCCACCCCCATCGACTGAGTAAAGATACCAGCCATGGAGGTCAAGAACTGCTGCTGCTGCTGCTGGATCTGATGCTGCTGCTGCTGCATCAACAACATCATCTGCTCTAGCCTATCAGGAGGCAGAACGGACTGCGATGCATGAGGCATCGACATGAACGCACAGTTCTACTCAGGAACCGAAGGTGTGACAAGAGGGAGCATAGATGGTGTCACAGGAGTCGGCCCAGCAGCAGGGCCAGAAGTCGGCTGAGAATCCGACATAGGATCAGAACGAGACGGGCTCAGATGGGGGTCCGTATGGCTATTGCTCAGGGGAGGGGCCCGGTTAAGCGGCTAACCCAAAGAAAAATGGGCCAAAGTCCTTGAGCTCTTAGGTGGCATACCCTACATACAACAGAAGGTGCAACTAGTGAGCTTAAGAATTCACACAACCCATCCACACAGTATTAACATCACAACCAAAGAAACAACATGCATTTCATTTAACAAAATTATCATAATACATGAAGTGCAGCATTACATGGATCGCGATAGAGAAAGCATTTGAGCTATTACAACTAAGCTTCAAACACTAAACAACTATTAATCTACTACGCTTATAAAGGCTACACACAAGAACAAGCAAAAAAATAAACAAACAACGACTACATAAAGGACTATTCGTTAGAATCTGACGATGGAGGAAGGGCACCCTTATCCTGCAGACAGCACGGGATAGACTTCAAGGTGCGGGTTACTTTCTTGAACTTGTGCTTCACGAGGCCTCACAGGTCGATAATATCCTGCCACAGAGTGGCCTGACCCTCCTCAAGTCTGACTAAATGGGCTTCTCTATCAGCCCTATTAGGATCATGCTCCTAAGTCGCAGGAGGACTCTCATCCGTATCCTGAGTCTCCTCTTCTTCTTCATCCTGCCCTCCTTCTTCTATCTTAGCTCCACCTTCCTCATTACTCTCTTCCCCTTCGCTTTCTATCTCATCCTCACTCTCCTCAAGTAGGGCCTGTTGTTGTCGAGGCTCGATATCCATCTGATTGAGAGTAGTCTTGGTGATGTAATGGATTGGCGCCGACAATTTCACCCTAACTCTATAGCCAAACTCAAGTGCAATCCTGCATATGAGTCGGCCGAACGGGAGAGATGCGATCCTTCAATTAGAATGTGTGATTAGGACTGTCTGTCGTAAGACATACGTAGACACACAAAGCTTCTCTCCCTATCCCACCTGATACAAGAAATCTGCCATCAGGTGCATGCATTCACTGTGGTTGCCCCACCTAGGATAAACATTGAACGTGTAGATGTGGTGAAGCAGGAGAAAGTCATCCGTCATATTAGTCACTAAAAGGCTTTTGTTAGGTTGTCATTCAACTAGACGACCACAAAGAAACCATGTGCGATGATCCCTTTCACGAGCATTACTCAGATTCTTCTCATTTGCATGGACCTCGCCAAGTGGCACATTCAAAAGCTGAGATATCAAAGCAACGTTGATTGTGGCCTCCCGATCTCTTCCAAATGGTATTTTAAACTGTAAGGGCTCCAATGTTGGCTCTTAAATGTGGGCGTAGAAAGCTCGGATAATACCCACATTTGCATGGTGCTCACCCTCAAAAAGCGGATCCCACTTGGCTTCTACTAGGCGCTCAAACAATAAGAATTCTCTAAATAGTTGTGCATCTACATGAGCTTCAAAGAGGACCCTACGACCCTCATAAACACCATGAGACAGCTCCACCAACAAAGACCTTCCTATAGGAGCATGGGGATCTAGATCCCACTTTGTCTACAACTCTCGAGCGACACTTGAACTTGCAGCGGTACCTCTCAGCCTTCTAGAATGGGTGAGGCGACTAGGCTCGGCTTCATCCACGGGAGCTCTCTTCTTTCCCATGAAAGAGAGAATGGTGGAAATGAAAAATATGGCAGTAACAAGCTCGAATAGAGCCATAGAAAATGAAAGAAATAAGAAGAATGGAATGGGTGATGGGGTTTCCATGAATTTGAGACTCAAAGTAGGGATTTGAGTGCTCAAATGGGAAGAAAAGAAAGGGAAATCAGCAATAGAGGTGGGTTTTGAGATGGCTAGGGAAAGGGTGCACGAAAATGGAAGAAGAAAGAACTTAGAGAGGGATTTTGGGGGAGATTTGAGAGACAAGAAAAGGAAAGCTAGGGAGGGTAGATTATGAAGGAAGGATGTTGTAGAAGGGGTTTTAATCAACCAACTGAGCACCAGTGGGCCATACAATGCCTTAGAACTATTGGCCCGATTGGCTCAGCCCGTCAGGGCCCACTGGACGGCGAGGCCTCGCCGGTCTCTGAACATCCCGGCAAGGACTCGCCCCACCGGGGAGGTCCTCCCCCTGGGTCTAAAAACATGTGGGTCCCACGCTGGGTCCCCCGAAAAATGCTCCGATTGGGCCCCTACTTCATTTCGACTCGTTTCGGGTCGTTTTGAAGCAAATCTGATACATATCCACATTTATCAATTTTTAACAGCTGGAATGGGATGAAACATGGCCTAAACCCATCAATTGACTGTGTAAACGTAGTTTAGGCTCGTCATGTGTGATCAGGAGTGTGCACGGACTCGATCTCAACGATCGTTTTTAGTAAACTTTCGCCAATAGATGAAACTGGGAATCCTAAACTTGTTTCTAGAATTTTCTCATACCCTCCCACGTTGAATTTGTGTCAGCGTGCATTGTGTGACCATAACCCAGATCCATTTTAATCCAGAGCATGCTTTGATACCAACTTATAACGCCCTGAAATTCGGGAGTCGAGCATACCTCAGCTCCCGAGTTCGAAAACATCAATTATCCAACATAATTAATGATGGATGTATGTTGTCTATATTAGTGCATTAAACATGAAATAGAATAAGCCAAATCAGCAAAATCATAATCCAGGGACAATCTGAAATCGCAAGTGAAAGTCTGAAATATATAAATGAACCAATAAAAGTTCCTAAAGTATGAGTGCTCTGCCAGGTCAATAAGTACATGTTTTGTTGCTTCATAATACATATAAAAAAATGTATTAGTCCTCTATAAAGTGCAAGCCCTAAAGTCCTATCGATCCAGACTCAGCTCATGCGAATCCACCCAAAAACTGCATGAACGAGAATGCCTCCTCGTCCTCATCAAACTCCGGCTCTACCTCACAGGCATCACCATCACCTGTAGCTAAATCAAAGTCTGGTTGGTGCTTAAGCACCATCCCAAAATGTGGGAGTGAGTGATCAACTCAGTGAAACTATACAACAAAGGTTAACATATTATCAATTCAATCAAGTAGTAATGATAAAGTAGTACAATCAAATATGTCCTAGATACTCTTGTTAATGCAAGAATGATATGAGATAATGATGCATGCCCTCACCCAAACTCCCTCTTACGACAACATCTAATGATCGCGGCATGAATCACTATCACTGTGCTCTACACCAACACCAACGGCACATGCAGTGCGATGTTATGAGCATGATTACCAAGTTCTTATTAGTCTTTTTCATACAGCAAGATTGGGAAGCTAGGGTAATCCCCTTATATCAATTTCTAAAGAGTAGTCAGTCCTAGACAATCTCATACAATATTATAGTTCTAGATCGCTGTAAAGGGCTCGTCACCAATCAATACAAGTCTAGTTATATCCTTGTTACTACAATAAGGCTCGTCGCCCCAATGTAGTTTTAAGATATACTCGAGGTCACTACAAAGGGCTCGTCACCAATCAGAGTAGGCCGACAGCTCGAATATAGTGTCTCATACCACCATAATTGGTTCACAAGTCTGAGTTGCTCACTGGTCAGTATAGTGAGGCTCGTCGCCCTAGCCTAGGCCGATAACACGATCACGGAGTCCCATACCACTATATCCAGCTCATGAGTCTTAGCGGATCGAGGTACCATGGTTAATAGGATTTCATTGGTGAGTTTGGTACCTTAGATTCAAACAGTAGCGTTCAAACATGGTGAACATACATCGGTCAATCAGGTTAATTATGATCTTGACTAGGACGATCGCACGTTGAGTTGAACGACATGAAATGCATAAGCACTCCGTGTGGCTTAACCACTGTCGAACATCCAAAGTACGGCTCGGATTTGTCGAACACATCTTGCATGGTGAAAGAAATCACAGCCACCAGATCGAGAACTATTATCGATTACCTGGACTGTTATATAGTCCCAACCACGTGCAATCGCAATAATGCATATTCAAGTCAAATCCTACAATCATATAAACATGTTATAGAATATAACTTACATATGGAAACACAGTACATGGAGGAAATCATACACACAGTTAAACATGAAAAAACAAACTATACAGTACATGGAGAAAATCATACACACAGTTAAGGTAATTGAGATATGAATCTCAACACCCTTATAAATCACACTTTACTAACTGCTAACTCATTTAGGACTCATTTAGGCATTTATAAAAACACTTAGACTACGCTTTCCAACATACATCACGTATGTCGGGCATATTACGTATTAGGGCAAATCCCTTTACCAAGGAGTTGTTGCATACATAACAAGCATATATCAACGACAATTAATCATGGCAATCATAGCATCAAATTCCTTATGCATACAAATATTTTAATAAACACATGAAATACACTATTTACAACATGAGTTATACATATACGTAAAACAAAACAGATAGCGCATTTAGCATGTGCAATAGCATCCACGTCAATGATAAATCATTATCAGACATTAAAATTCTTGAAAACCATAACCTAAACGTATATAGTCCGTACCTTATACCGGAATATGCGAAACAGATATGATTTAGACGATAAGTCTTTGTTGACGACAAATAGGAAACCAAAGGCATGAAATAGGTTAGCTACAACAACACTTAGACTATTTTAAGCTCCAAAACAGGTTAGGGTTTGATTATATTATCCAAAAATGAAATTAGAATCGCCGGAATAACGATTCAGATAGGTGGATTTGGTGCATAGAGAAATCGGGAAGAATCCCAAGACGAATCACCAACTTCTCTCTCACTTTCTCTCTCTTTTTTCTTCTCTATCTTAGCTAGGGTTTGGGAATTCGTATGGAATATGTGAGAGAGGGTTTAAGGCCCTTATATAGGCCCAAAATTGACAAAATTAGTCCCGGGGCCATGGTATACTTAGGTTATAACCAAATCGAGCTTATTCCGATCCAACAGAACATTTCTGGAAGTCCCTTTACTGATTGCGATCAGACTTAAGTTCACTAAAATAGGATCTTTTTTAAGTTAAGTTTTCAGTTCGATCGGGTTTCCAGATCGAACGTGGCAGACCTATTTCATTTCAACGGTCACCGAAACTCGATCAGGACCACAAGTATTTTGACATGTATAGGCCATCTACCCTGATCCGAGGGTGAATTTAGGTCAGAAACCAACGGTCAGAATGCTTATAATCACCACGCAAGCGACATGACTCAGATTACTTAAATTCATATTTAATTTTATAAAAACCTTCACTTTCTCACGCTCTTCACTCCAGACTTAAGAAAATAGCCTCAGGACATCGTCTGCACTTGATTTTTGAGGTGATTGTCAAGTCCAACTAGGCGGTCATAATTGTCTAAGCTCATCGCTAATAGAATTTCGATGTGTGGTCCAGGTTCGATACGAAGTTTTTGAATGCTCCCGAGAGCAACTGGGTTTAGAGTTTACTCCTAGATTTCAAGGTAATGTAACGTTAACAATTCTATAGGTTTTGGGTCTTGCAGATCTATTTAAAGTGATTGGTGCTAATTTCATAGGTAATCTAGTTTAACACTAGTTTATTCACGTTAAATTTCTAAAGGATTAGGTTCTAAAGGATTTTTGCTAGAGGTAGTACTCGGGTCTATACACGGATTTTTTCAGGACGTTACACAGGCGGTGTCACAGATGTCTGCCCCGTAGCGAGGCCAGTGGCCGTCTGAGAATCCGGCATAGGGTCAAAGTGAGATGGGCCCAAACTGGGGTCTGTATGGGTATCTTTTAGGGGAGAGGCCCCATCAAGCAACTTGCCCAAAGAGAGATGTGTTGAATACCTCGTGCCCTTAGGTGGCTTACCCTATATTCAACAGAGGGTGCAACCAGTAAGATTAAACATACACACAGTCCATCCTTACATCATTCACAATCATAACTCAAAGAAACAACATGTATCTCATTTAACAAAATTGTCACAATACACGAGGTGCAGCATTACATGGATCGCGATAGGGAATGCATGTGAGCTATACAACTAAGGCTTCAAACTCTAAAATAACTACCAAACTACTATGCCTATAAAGGCTACACACAAGGGCAAGCTACAAAACAAAATAAAGGATGACTACATATTCAACTATTCATCAGATTCTGGCGATGGAGGAAGGGCACCCTTATCTTGCAGGCAGTAAAGGATAGACTTCAAAGTGTGAGTTACTTTCTTAAACTTGTTCTTCACGAGGCCCCGTAGATCGATAATATCTTATCGTAGGGTGGCCTGGCCCTCCTCAAGTCTAGCTAAATGGGCTTCCCTATCAGCCCGATCAGGATCATGCTCTCGAGCCACAAGAGGAGGGCTCTCATCTGTATCCTATGCCTCCTCTTCTTCTTCACTATGCTCTTCTTCTATTTCAGCTCCAGCTTCTTCATTACTCTCTTCCTCTTCACTTTCAGTCTCATCCTCACTCTCCTCGAGTAGGGTTTGTCATTGCTATGGCCCGATATCCATCTGGTTGAGAGTAGTCTCGCTGATGTAATGGATCGGCACCTGTAATTCTGCTCCAAGTCTGTAGCTAAACTCAAGTGCAATCCTGCATATGAGTCAGCCGAATGGGAGCGATTTATTCCTTCTATTAGATTATGCGATAAGGACTATATGTCGCAAGACATACGCAGGCATAGAAAACTTCTCTTCCTACCCCACTTGGTATAGAAAATCCACCATCAGGCATGTACATTCACTATGGTTGCTCCACCTGGGGTAGACATTGAACGTGCAGATGTGGTGAAGCAGGCGAAAGTCATCCATCATATTGGTCACTAAAAGGTTTTTGTTAGGCTCCATTCAACCAGACGACCATAAAGGAACCATGTGCGGTGATCCCTTTCACGTGCACTTGCATGAAACCAAATTCTTCTCACTTGCATGTGCAGTGATCCATTCAACATCTAATGATCGCAGCATGAATCACTCAAATTCTTCTCACTTGCATGAACCTCGACAAGTGGCACATTCAAAAGCCGAGATATGAAACCAATGTCGATTATTGCCTCCCTATCTCTTCCAAATGGAATTTTAAACCTCAAGGGCTCTAATGTCGGCTCTCGAATGTGGGTATAAAAAGCTCGGACAGTGCCCACATTTGCACGGTGCTCACCCTCAAATAGCGGACCCCACTTGGCTTCTACCAGGCGTTCAAACATCAAGTATTCTCCAAATAGCCGTGCATCTACATGAGCTTCAAAAAGGACCCTACGGCCCCCATAAACTCCATGAGATAACTCCGCTAACAAAACTCTTCCTACGGGAGCCTGGTGATCTAGATCCCACTTTGTCTCAACTCCCGACTGGTGCTTGAACTCACGGTGGCACCTCTTAGCCTCCTAGAATGGGTGGGGCGACTAGGCCCGACTTCATCTATGGGAGCTCTCTTCTTTCCCATGAAAGAAAGAATGGTGAAAATAAAAAATATGGCCGTAATTAGCTTGAACAAGGCCATGGGAAAGGAAGGAAAAGAGAGAAATGGAAAGAGTGATGGGATTTCCACGGATTTGAGACTCAAGATGGGATTTGAGTGCTTAAATGGAGGAAAAAGAAGGGGAAAATCAACAATGGAGGTGGGTTTTGAGATGGGTAGAGTGAGGGTGCACGAAAATGGAAGAAGGAAGTGCCTGGAGGGTGATTTTTGGGAAGATTTGAGAGATTTTTGAAGAAAGGAGAACTTGGAGGGGTGATTTGTGAAGGGAAGATGTTGTAGGAGGGTTTTTATTCGACCAACTTTAAATAAGTGGGCCACACTAGGCCCTAGGAGCGTTAGCCCAAGATGGCCCGCCCAGACTGGCTCGCTGGGCAACGAGGCCTCGCCGAACCGGCAAGGGTCTCACCGGTCTCTGCAAAATCTAGCTATGGCTCACCAGTGGAGAGAGGTCCTCCTGTCCCCTAGGTCCAAAAAGTATGGGTCCCATCCTGGGTCCCCCTAAAGATGTCCCATTAGGCCTCCTACTCCGTTTCGACTCGTTTCGGGTCATTTCGAATAGAATCTGATGTATATTCTCACTTATCGATTTTAAATGGCTGAGATAGGATGAAACATGAT
This sequence comes from Magnolia kwangsiensis, assembly GCA_037074715.1. Lineage (NCBI taxonomy): Eukaryota > Viridiplantae > Streptophyta > Magnoliopsida > Magnoliales > Magnoliaceae > Magnolia > Magnolia kwangsiensis. The sequence continues at coordinate 82,984,345 of CM073578.1, forward strand.
CTAAAATCGTTAATTGATGGTTTAAAAGTAGTTTAGAGTCGTTGTGTGTGATCAGGAGTGTGAACGGACTCGATCTCGGTGATCGTTTACATTAATCATTCGCCAATTGGCGAAAATGGGATCCTAAACTCATTTCTAGATTTTTCTCACACCATCCTATATTATATTGGTGTCAGCGTACGTCGTGTGATCATAACTCAGGTCCGTTTTAATCCAAATCATGCTCTAATACCAACTTATAATGCCCTGAAAATTGGGGGGTCGAGCATAACTCAGCTCCCGACTTCCAGAACATCACCTATGCAACATTTTTAATGATTGATGAATGTTGTCTGTATTAGTTCCTAAAACATGAATTAGATTAAGCCAAATCAACAAACATAATCTAGGGACAATTGTAACAAGTAAGTGGAAGACTAAATATATATATATATATATATATATATATATATATATACACACACACACACACTAGTGTAAGTCCCCAAAATATGTATGTAGTGTCAGGTCAATATTTACAAGTGTTGTGTCAAAATACAAAATGTCAAAAAGAATATGATAGCTCTCAACAAAATAATCCTGAATCCCCGTCAATCAGGACACAGCTCACATGAACCTGCCTGAATACTGCATGTAGGAAAACGCCTCATCATCCTCGAACTCCGGCTCTGCATCGTGGGTCGCATCATCATCTGTAACTAAGACAGAGTCTGGTTGGTGTCTAAACACCGTCCCAGTACGTGGGAGTGAGCGATCAACTCAGTGGAGCTATACAGCAAAGGTTAACATGTTATCAATTCAGTCAAGCAGTAATGACAAAGCAGTACAACAAGAAAGTCCTAAGTACTCTGATTAATGCAAGGATCGGATGTAGTCATGATGCATGCCCTCGCCTGTACTCCCTCTGTGATCTTCATCTCATGGTCGCGCATGTCAGTCACTTCCTCAGTGCACTGCCCAACACCAAACGGCACATGTAATGCGATGCATGAACGTGATTACCAAGTTCTTATTAGTCCTTTTTATATAACAGGATTGGAATGCTAAGGTACCAACCTTTATATCATTTACCCAACATTGATCTATTTAGGGTCATCAATCCTAGTTAATCACATACGATAGGAAAGTTCAAGTCACTATCACCAACGCCCTACCAACTAGCAGTCTATTTTCGAAGGCTCATCACTAACCCGACTAGGGACCATAGCCAAGCTGCGCCGAGGTAGGCCTATTCATACTCGAGGTCACTCCACTAACACCCTACCAACTGGCAGTCTATTTTCGAAGGCTCATCACTAATCCACTGGGACCACAGCTAGGTTGCGCCAATGTAGGCCGACAGCTCGAATACAGTGTCCCATACCACCATATTAGACTCACGAGTCTGGGTTGCTCACTGGTCACTAAGGGGAGGCTCGTCGCTCCAGCGTAGGCCAACAGCTTGACCGAGGTGTCCCATACCACCATGTCTGGCTCATGAGTCTTAGCAGATCGTGGTACTAAGGTTAAACGGGTATTTCACTGGTAAGTTTAGTATCTTGGGTTCAAGCAATAGCGTTCATACATGGTGAACATACATTGGGTCAATCAGGTTACTTGACGAGCTCGACTGGGATGAGTGCACATCGAGATGATCGACATGAAGTGCATAAGCACTTCTTGTGGTCTAACCACTACCGGCATCCGAAGTACTACTCGGATTCATCGATCACATCCTGTGTGGCGCAAGTAACCTCAGCCATCAGTTCAAGGCCTATTACCGATTACTTGAACTGTGATATAGTCCTACTCACATAAAATCACAATGATGAATATTTACAACAATCCTACAATAATATGAACATGTCATGACATATAACTTAAACATGAATACACAATATGTGGAGGAAATCATACACACAGTTAAACATGAGTACGTAGGTTATACAGCTCATGGAGGAAATCATACACATAGTTAAAGTAGTTGGGATTCATATCTCAGCTCCCTTATAAATTACACTTTACTATCTACTAACTCATTCAGACATTTTTACAAACACCTAGGCTTCACAATATAACATACACAATGTATGTTGGCATAACACATATTAGGACGAATCTTTTCACCAAGAAATTGTTACACATACAACTAGCAGATATACACAACAATTAATCATGGCAAACACAATTCCAAAATTCATATGTATACGATCCTTTCTATAAATATATGAAATACACTGAATGCAACATAGTTCAAATATAACTAAAACGCGAAACAAACATCCCATTTGGCATGTGAAATAGCATCCACGTCTATAATAAATCATTAACCGACATTAGAAGCCTTGAAAACCATAACCTATATGTATATAGTCCGCACCTTACGCCGATAAACGTGCATCAAACTCAGTTTGTATGACAAGTCACTGCCTACGACACGAGGGCCACCTATAGCACACAATAGGTTAGCTATTTCAGCACTTAGACTATTTAAAATCCTAGAAAAGATTAGGATTAGGTTTACTTACCCAAGTACGGCGTTGGAGCTACCAGAAGAACTATACGGGATTAACGTTTCAGCAGGTGGATTAGTAGGGAAGAATCCCAAGAATCCACACCAACTTCTCTCTCACTTTCTCTCTCTTTACTCTCTTCTCTCTCCTAGGGTTTTTCCAAATTCGTATGAAATATGTGAGAGGGGTTTTAAAGCCCTTATATAGGCTCAAAACTGATGGGAATGGCCCCATGGCCAAGGTATACTTAGGTTTGTCCAAATCGGGTTTGTTCCGATCCAATGAAGCATTTCTGGAGGTCCCTTTACTAAATGTGGTCGAACTTAAGCTCCCTGATATTAGATCTTGGTCAAGCTAAGTTTTCAGTCTGATCGGGTTTACATATCGACCCCGCCAGACCAAATTTAGTTCAACGGTCACCGATACTCGATCAGGGCCACAAGTACATTAGCATGTGTGGGACATCTTCCCTGATCTGAGGGTGTATTTGGGTCAAATTTTGACAGTTAGAATGCTTATAATTGGTCCGCAAGAAACACGACTCAGATTACTTAAATTCATATTTAATTTCATAAAAACCTTCACGTTCTCACACACTTCACTCTGAACTCAAGAAAATAGTCCCAAGACATCATCTGGACTTGATTTTCGAGGTGATAGTCAATTCTAACTAGGTGGTCATAATTGTTTAAGTTCGTCGCTATCGGACTTTCGATGTGCGGTCCAAGTCCGATACGGAGTTTTATTGTGCTCCTGAGAGTAACTGGGTTTAGAGTTTGATCCTAGATTTTAGAATAATGTATCGTTAACAATTCTATAAGTTTTAGGTCTTACAGATCATATTTAAAGTGATTGGTGCTAATTTCACAAGTAATCTAGTTTAGCACTAATTAATTCTCTTTTAATTTCTAAAGGATTTAGTCCTAAGTGATTTCTGCTTGAGGTGATACTCGAGTCCTCGTACAGATTTTTTTCCAGGACGTTACACCCACCTTCGATTATAGCTTTGTAAGTGATTCATTTTTTATTTCCTTCCATATTTGGGTTCCCATTTGCATATCTTGCTATATTTTGGTGTAGATTTGAGGTTTTCTCTTGATTTGCAAATGGTTTTTGTTCAAAATCTGATTTGCTCCAAACTCCATCTTTCATTGATTTTTTCTTGTTTTGAATCTTGCAATGGAAGGTTTCTCCAAGAAGAAAGCTACTCGAGCTTCCTCTTCTCATTCTACACCTATCAGGGTACAGACCCTTTGATCACTCAAGGAAGATCCCGAATATGTGCGAGATTTTCGCACTCGAGAGATCATTGTTGAGTGGGCCGTCAATTCAAATCACTTGGCTCAGTTTCAACTTCTTCCCATCCTAGTGATTGTAGGTTGGGAAAACATTTTGAATTGGGGTGGACCCACATACCGCTCCATTGCGCAAGGTATGTTTGCTTGTATGAGTGACGTATAACTCGAAAATTTGACTTTCACAATTACCTTTAGGGAAAGAAATTTTCAAGTTGATAGGTACGTAATTTCAAGTTTGCTAGATGTTAATGTTAATGATGATGGTATACCCATACCAACTTTAGCCGATCGATTGAATGAATCGGAAAGACATTTGGTAACTCGCAAATCATGTAACATGGACTTGGAATGGAATGATGAAAATGCACTTCGAGCCAATCAAATGTTGCCCAAATACAGGGTCCTGCATCGCATTTTTATTGCAAATGTCTATCTGCACTTTGGAAATAAAGTCGAGCTTACTTCATTCATAGCTAACACTTTACATTCCGTTGTGCCTGGTATGCCCAACTGTCTTCCATCTTTGATGTACTACATTATTATTCAATTTCATCTTCATCCGAGCCACGGATATATTCCCTTCGCGTATTTGATGACCATCTTAGTTGTGCACTGCAATATGGTCAAGCCTCCTGGTGAAGCTCCTCTTTTGGTTCTCCCCTTCAACAACTCAAATATAAACAAGATTAACTAAAGTTGAATCCAGGCTAAATGGATGTGTGAGCAAAGGAAGTTGGTGAAGAAGATGCATTGCCAACCTAGACTATGATGGAAGATATATTTAATAAAGTTGAATTTGAAGATGTCGAAGCTGATCTTGATTTTCAGGTGCCTAAGTTTGATGAGCATCTTTGCTCATTGGAAGAGAAGGTGGATGCCTTGAAAGTTTCTTAAGACAATCTGAATGAGAGTCAATATTATTCATGAAATATATGCGAAAATACTTTCATCGCATTACCAGAGGACTCTATCGGATTGATCCATCTATTCCACCTCCATCTTCTTCTGGTTCAGATTAATGATCTTTTTCTTTACATTTTGGACATGTATAACCTGGATTATGACTTTATATTTTGCTGGACTTGTATGACTGCTTGATATTTTGGTACTTAACTTTATGAAACTTATTATCTTATCTTCATGTTAAACTCTACTTGTTTTACATTTTTACTCTTATTCTACTACTATTATCATAATCACATTTATGGTTGTTTACTGCTATTATCTTCCTTTGTCAAGTTGTAACAAAAAGGGAGAGAATTTTGTAGGCTTTATGGTTATAGAAGTTTAATTGGTATAGTATGGTGTAGAGGAGTGCATTTTTTCAGATTTATGTGTATTTGTTAATACAGGTACTCTACAACAAGTCACCAAGCTCAAATTGAGTGGAGTAGATTGAGGGGGAGTTTCTTTATGAAGATGAATTGTGAACTTGTGCATTATGTAAGTATAGGTTGATCTTTCAAGTTGGTTTTTGTCCTAAATTTGACAAAGGGGGAGATTGTAAGTGCTGTATTGTATGTTTAACAACCTTAGTTTTCAAATTTCTTTGTGACAAATAACTTTGGATTAATGGACCTCTACAAGTGATGGAAAGTTCACCTTCAAGTTGAAGTGATGGAAAGTTCACCTTCAAGTGAATATGTGATACATTCAAGTCATAAAGTATTGCTTCAAGTTCAAGTATGACTTCAAATTAAAGATCAAGCCAAAGTGCTAGCTCAAGTACATGTTATCTCAAAGGCACTACATGGACAAGATCAAGTTGAAGAACTTCAAATGTTCAAGATTAAGTTCAAGAATTTCAAGTGTATAAGATCATGCTTCAAGAACTTCAAGTATAAGATCAATTGGAAGCAACTAAAGTTACATGGTTCAATGTTCAGCTTTCAGGTATATATGACCCTAGAAAGACCTTAGGATTAGGTCATTCATATTGCATATTCTATATGGGTTAATATACTTTTTATAGGCTTTAGTTCGACTAGTCTTATCCTATGTTCGACTAGTCCAGGCTATGGCTCGACCAGTCCAAGATTTGTCTCGACTAGTCCAAGAAATAACTTAGAATTTCAAAATTTTCAAGTAGGGTCTCGACCAGTCCAATCCTCCTTCACTGAAAAGACATTGAGACCTACTTGGGCAGGAAACACTCTTAACCCTCAAATTCAAACTCTAACCTAACCTAAAAGAAAGAAGGAAAATAGAAATCCAGAAATGGAAAGAGAGAGTTAATTAAAAAGAAGTTACCAAATTAGAAGTTCCTATATTAAGATCCTGCAGAACAAAACAAAACAAGTCAGTTTCTAAAATAGAAATTAGAAAATTACAAAGTTTCTAAAAATAAAAATTGAAAGATGAGTTAATTTCTAAAAATAAATAAAATAAGAAAGCAACCTAGTTTCTAAAAATGAAAAAGGAGAGTTTCTAAACCTAAAATTAAAAAGTAGAAAAGAGGAAAGTTTATAAAAACAGTAATGGAAATTTTCTAAACCCAAAAATAGAAAGCTAAGTTAGTTTCTAAAATAATTCAGAAAAAACCCTAACCTAAAAATATAAAGTAGAAAAATCCTAATCTTAACCTAATTTCAAAACTTGCTAATCTCAGGAAAAAAAACACAGTTGTTAGTTCCCCGACAACGGCACCAAAAACTTGTTCACAACCCTAACTGCAGTGTCATGATGTAGTAATAATCTCAGTGAGACAGAGGTCGAATCCACGAGGACTAATCTTATGTGTCGATTCCAAGAGTAATTAGAATTAGAACTAGGAGAAGATCTAACCTAAATCTGAAGGTGTAGAGAGTAATTGTGAGAGATTTAAAAAAAAAAAAAAAAAAAAAAAAAAAAAAAAAAAAAAAAAAAAAAAAAAAAAACTTAAGAAATTCCATGGTGAGAAACTAGGGTTTCCAGGGATCCACTTGCGCCTATTAGGATGTTTCCTTATTTGATTCAAGGAACTCAATTGAAATTAGAGTCTTATCCTATCCAATTGGAAGATATTCAATAAGATCAGATCTGAACTTCCATTGACCTAATTCTCAACGGATGAAATTTGTGTGAATTGGAAGTGATTTGATCACCTAACAATGCCCAGGAGACAATGGTAGACAACAAGTTATACCAATCCAACAACTAACATGGGAGAATTGTGAAGGATAGAGGGGATTCCATCACCGATCCATGCCCAAGGGACGATGGAGAACAACAGGATTTCATATTTTCACAAACTCCAAACAGAAAAAGAAAATACTTCAAGCTATTGCAGATCCATTGTAATTTTAGTCACACCAAACCATTAAACACTAAAAGTATTCATTAAATATCAAACTAGAATCAAAAGGAGTTCAACAATAATAAGAATCAAATAAGAGAAACATCCCAACCATACTATAAGCTTGACCCCTTAACCCTATCTAAGGGATCTAGCTAACTATAGACGTGATTGGATTAAAAACCCTAGGAGAAAGCATTAAAAACTAAGGAGAAGGGAAGAAGAACCCTTGGGAAGAGGCTTCAACCTTTTGCTCTGCTTCTCCAAACCCTCAATATCCTAAAAATTTCCTAGGAACCCCTATTTATAAGCCAAGTTATGCAGATTCACAAAATTGGATCAAATTTACGCACTCTACATAACTCTGTGTAACCGATTCGATGCCATCGAAAACCCATCGATGACATCAAAGGGGTTTGAATCTGGAAGTCGCGTCTTTTCTTCTTTCTCACTGCATAAGCCTCCGTGTCATCGAACCATCCTTCGATGTCATCGAGCGAAGATTCAATCCATCGAACAGGTCTTCAAGTCATCGAGAATGCATCTAAAATTGTCCAACGAGTTTCTTCAATTTCTTCAATAAATTCGATGTCATCGAGAAGTCTTCGATGTCATCGAGCACCTTCCTTCGAGTCATCGAACATTTCTTCAATTGATCGAGAAAAGCACCCAATATGTCCAGTAACCAACTTAATTTTTTCTCATAAATTTGATGTCATAGACCATGGTTCGATGATATCGAATGAATCTTAATGACATAGTCTTTGTGATTTATGCGCATGTTCTTTCGACTTCCTTCCTTCTCCACTTGGTTTTCTTGGATCTTGGAGTCTTGAAATCTTTAATCTTGGTCTTCAAATATCCCTTCTTTGCTTTGACAATTCTTGAGCACTAAATCCACGCTTGTAGCATTCATTTCACTCCAAGCTCTTAAATTCACCTTACAACACAAACACATGTAAAATATACCATTAAGTCATATTATGTTTGTAAAACCAAGAAATAAATAGGGGTTAATATGTAATATTTGACCCTCAACACAACCCCCAACCAGCATTTTGCTAGTCCCGAGAAAAATGTGCAAAAACTAATCTTTACTCTTAAGTTCAAAATCCTTCTTCGGAAAACAATATTTTGTGCAATCAAGCATGAATGAGTAGGGACAAAACAAGAAAGTGAGACTTTAAAAACTTAAAACTGAATCAAACATGCAATTAATCAAGTATATTACTTGAATCAGAATAGAAATTCAAATATCAAGTTTTCCGATGTATGTCAACTTACTTCCCATGGGAATACTAGTATTTCATAATGTTAGTCATGTTCATCATATCAAAATAAGACAAAAACTCAAGTACTGATTTTGAATAAACCCCCCTTTTCTTCTTTTTCCAATTTTTGATTTTTTATCGATGGCTATTTTTATTTCCTTTTTTTGGAAAATTCATCTTTTTTAGAGACCTTTTTCATTCTTCTTAGTGATGTTGTCATTTTTTTTTTTCATTTTCATGGCCTTTTTGTCAATCTCCTATTTATTTACTAGTTTTTCATCTTTTAAGGTAGATAAAATTCTCCATACTCGATTCTCAACATCTATCAATGATTCAAATACTAACAATTAGAAACCCCAACATATCCCAAGGAAGCAATTTAAATGTGTTTTGTGATCATGATATGCAAATTTCCTCTTAATCATTCAAGAAACTTAAGTGATAATTTATTTAAATGATTAAGCTCCAACAATTTAAAATCCAATGTCTTATCTCATCATACTCAAAGAAATTTAAACATTTTTATTTTTTAAAATTTTTGCTCAAAACTAAGAAAAATACTAATTAGGTTACCTAATCCCCCACACCCCTTAAAAAAATTTACATTGTCCTCAATGTACAAGAAATAAGTATGTAATGCAAAAGAGACAACAAAAAGAAAGGAGATGGTGTTGAAAATATAGTACCTAGAAGAAGGAATTTTGAAACTTTTCTACTAATCTTAGTATAACATGGGTTAACACAAAATGAAACTCAATAGAGTATAATCAAACTATCTTATATAGTATAAAGCTAACTACCATAGTCCTATGAAAGTGATAAACCTACCTATACCTCCATCAGACTAGGAGATCAATCTTGATAAACAAGATCACTTGGAGGTATGGACATGTCCTCTGAATCAATTTTTTTAACAGATGGCTTCAATAGATGTTTATTTACTTTGAATTCATTGCCATTGTCTGGATTCTTTATCTCGACAACCCCATAAGGATACACTTTAGTAATAGTGAATGGGTCGGTCCAACGAGATTGGAGTTTTCTCGAGAAGAGATGTAACTTTAAATTGTACAAGGGGACTTACTCACCTAGTGTGAATGATGTTTGAAGAATATGTTGGTCATAAAACACTTTCATCCTGTCCTTGTAAATTCTCGAGTTCTCAGACGCATCATTCCGGATCTCCTCGAGTTCATTCAATTGTAGCTTGCATAGCAAGCTAGCGTTGTCCAAGTAAAAGTTTAAATTCTTTATAGCCTAGTAGGCTTTATGTTCCAACTCCACTGATAAGTGAAAAGCTTTCCTAGTGACAACTCTAAAGGGAGACATTCCAATGGAAGTTTTACAGGTTGTACAATAACCCCGTAAAACATCTATCTAGCGGATTGACCAATCCTTGTAGCCACGGTTAACCATCCTTTTTAGGATATGTTTGATCTCCCTATTGAAAATCTCAGCTTGCCCACTTGTCTGTGGGTGGTATGAAGTGCTCACCTTGTGAGAGATATCATATCTCTTCGTTAAGTTTGCAAATGGTCTATTACAAAAATGTGAGCCTCCACTACTAATGATGGACCCGGGCATTTTGAAATGGGAAAGGATGTTCTCTTTTAAGAATTTAATGACCATCTGATGGTCATTATTCTGACATGGGATTGCTTCGACTCATTTAGTGACATTGTCTACGGCTAGTTAAATATATAAGTTTCCATGAGATTTGAAGAATGGTCCTATGAAATCAATGCCCCAGCAATCAAATGCTTTAATGATGAGAATGGGGTTCAAAGGCATCGTATTTCGATGGGATAATGCCCCTAATTTTTGACAACGCTCACAAGCTTTGCAAAACTCATGAGTGTCCTTGAACATAGTGGGCTCATGAAAGCCACACTTCAGAATTTTAGCTATGGTATTTTTAGTAGAAAAGTGACCACCACAAGCCTAAGAATGATAGAAGGAGATGACACTCTGGTGTTCATTGTCTAGCTCACATTTCCTTAAGATCTGGTCTGGGTAATATTTAAACAAATAAAGATCATCCTAGAAGAATTTAGGCACCTCGGTAAAATTTTCTTCAAATCTCACACACTCCAATGTGTCGGTGTGAAACCTGTGGCAAGATAATTAACAATATTAGTAAACCAAGGTGAATGGGAGACTTTAAACAATTGCTCATCAGGGAACATGTCATTTATGAGTGTCGTCTCAAGGGAATTAGGGAGGTCAAGTCTAGAAAGGTGATCAACCACTACATTTTCTACTCCCTTGTTATCTTTTATTTCCAAATCAAATTCTTAAAGTAGGAGGATCCATCTTATCAAGCGGGACTTAACATCATTCTTAAAAATAAGATACTTGAGTACTGCATGATCAGTGTAGGTAATGATCTTGGATCTGATCAAGTAAGATTGAAATTTATCCTAAGCAAATACTACAGCCAAGAGTTCTTTTTCTGTAGTAGAGTAATTCACTTATGCCAAATTTAACATCTTATTTGCATAATGAATAACATAGGGCTTATTTTCTTTTATCTGGCCTAACATTGCCCCAATAGCATAGTCAGACGCATCATGCATAAGTTCAAAAGAAATGTTCCAATCAGATGGTTGTATGATAGGTGCGTTAGTCAATATGCCCTTGAGCTTAAAAAAAAGCTTCTTGCCATTTTTCAGTCCACTCATATCAAATATCCATTTGAAGTAGATTGCACAAAGGATGAGAGATATGGTTGAAGTCCTTTATGAATCTATTGTAAAACCCAGCGTGTCTTAAGAAGGATCACATGTCTCGTATACTTTTAGGTGGAGGTAAGGTAGAGATAAGATTAATTTTCATTTTATCTACCTCTATTCCCTTGGACGAGATGATGTGTCCAAGAACAATTCCCTTATGAAGCATGAAATGGCACTTCTCTCAATTGAGTTCCAAATTGCTTTCTTCACATCTTTTCATCACACATTTAAGATTTTCTAAGCAATCACTAAAGGATGGACCAAAGACCGAGAAGCCATCCATGAAGACCTCTAGATATTGTCCCACCATGTTAGAAAAAATACTTATCATACATCGCTGAAAGGTGGCGGGGCAATTACACAGTCCAAACGACATCCTTGAGTAAGAAAAGGTGCTAAAAGGACATGTGAACGTGATCTTTTCTTGGTCTTCATGGGCTCTCTCAATTTAATTGTAGCCAATGAAAAGGCCAAGCCATATGTCCTAGAGGGGGGGGGGGGGGGGGGTGTGAATAAGACAATGCCAAATTAAAATGGTAATAACGGAATAAAAATAATTAAAGGAAAGATAACACTTTAAACAAACCACAATATTGAAAAGTAAAGCAGCCTCAAATGTATGAGTATTGAGAGGTTGATACAAATGTTGTTCTAAGGACAACCTTTCACCAAAAATCAAGGTTTATGGTAGGACAACCTTATTTTTAGAAAGGTCTTGGTATTAAAATCCCAAACTTGATATAGAGGAATAAATAACAAAGAAATGAAATCTATGTTATTACAACATTCCCCACAATGCTTGAAATGTAAATATTACAACATTCACATCCACAAGTACATCCCACAAACTTGAATGATAAAAGATATAGAAATTAAACCACACATCCAAACATAAAGAATTATAGTGGTTCGCCTGTGAGCACACAAACTGTTAAACAACAACCACACAGCTACTCTATTACTAATATCCTCACACAATGGATATTAGCGTTCACTATTCGAATAGGTTTTCCAAGTTTACCCAAAACTCTCACAATTGTGTCTTTTAAGTGGGCTTTACACAATTCAAAAAACCCCTCACTCCAAGTTTTCTGGCTTTCCTCAGATAACCAAAACACTGAGATTTTTTTGGCTTAATCTCAAAAGAAACTAAAGCAAAATATTTACACAAATGTAAAATACTTGAATTTCTCCTTTTATTGTAGCCCAGAAGAACCAAGTCGGAGCAAAAGTTCAGCGTTGAAGATTAATGTCCAATACACACATATAAAATGGTTCTAGGTTCTAAATTGATTTTAGAGTTAAAGTATCTTGGGCTAGCTTGATTAGATTTTGATTCCAAGAATTAGGAATACCTCAATTCCTCTTTCAAATATAATTAGAATAAGGTAATTTAAAATCAAATGCAAAGAAAGCTACGAAAAGAGAATATTAAATGAGCACAATAGCTTAAATAGATTACTAACTTACCTCTCGGAGTGATGCCTTGATTTTACTTGAATTGAGTTACTAAACTTTGAAATTCGTCATCTATTTATAGGTGAGTAGATCGCACCTTCGACTGGTCCTGTGAACACTACGATTGGTCGTAGGTCCAACGAATTTTTGAAATTTTGAGTGCAATCGGATGAAACTGTTCCATGACTGGTCATAGGCACTGCACGACCGGTCGTGTGACCTCCACGACTGGTCGTGAGGAACTAGAAATAGTTGCTGGAGTTTGAGTCATAGCTGTAGGACTGATCGTGAACGTATTATGCATTATTCACATGACCGGTCGAGTAATCTCTAGGACTGGTCGTGGCTTATCAAAAAATTCTGAAAATATACAACAAACTTTGACTGGTCTTGAAATTTCTTAGACTAGTCGAGTCAGTGGTAGGACTACACAAACAGAGTCCATGACTAGTCGAAGAATAGACTAAATACTTATAAAAAGAGCAATTGAATTATGTATTAAAAATGACCTACCCTAAGGTCAATCTAAGGTCTTACAAACTTTGAAGTATGAACATTGAATTTCTTTTCCTTTTAGTTGATAGTCTTTCTTTGAAGTCCATGAAACTTGCAATCTTGACTCATGATGAAGCTTGTACTCTTGTACTTAAGATCATTTGAATCTTGAAGCTATAGTACATATGTTGATCTACTTCTTAAGTCTTGAACCATTACATGTCTTTCGATGTCGCTTTACAACATTATCAGTTGAAGCTTTAAAGAAGTAAACATTGTACTTGATCTTGCATTTGAAGTAGATCATAGTTTTCGACTTGAAGCACTTGACATGATTTGAACATATGATGCATTGCCTTGAACATATATATATCAATGACCTATACAAGACAAAGATTGTGGTTTTGGCAGTACAAAATTTGATAATCAAAGGAGCAGAAACTATAGTACTTACAATCTCCCCCTTTATCAAATTTATGACAAAACACACTCCATTAAAAATAAGAGAAACATTACATACTCAATAAAGAATCATGCACCATATATAGACAAGAAAGTATAATGCACCAGAGTAAATCATCATGAAACATTCAAAATACTTGGTTACTCCCCCTAAGTAGCACACACACACAAAAATAAAATAAAATACCTACTACCCACAATCCATATCCATAAGCAAGCATAAGCATAAGTATAAGCATCATATTTCTCCCCCTTTTTTCTCACAATATGACAAAGGAAGAAATAAAGATATGGAAGAGGAATAATTAAACAAACATGGTTAAAATATGAAAGATATAAGCAACTTCAAAGACCACATATCATTAACCAGCATAAACCAAATTCAACCAAAGTCAGTTTCAAAAACTGAAAGAAAAGAGAGAGTAGCACAAAAGTTATTACAGACCAAATAAGAAAACACTTAATCAAATCCTAAAGAAGGAATAGGTATGGTAGGTTCAATTTGATGAGGGCCCTTGTTAATGCGCCTAAGATTCTTGCGCATATATTTAAACTACAAATCATGGGAAACATTCATGTTCTCTACTTTCTCCTCAAGTACACATAAATGCACTTCAGGATCAGCCTCAATATCTAAATCAAGTTCATCAAATATACCATCCATGTTTATATCATCATCTGGTAAACCGCCTTCTTCTTCATTCACTTCTTCAGCTCCACCACCACTTGTATTTAGTTAGCCCTCAGCCAATTGCAAATTCATCTTGTTTATATTTTTATTATTGAAGATAAGGTGACGAATAGGAGCCTCTCCAATAGGCATAACAACCTGCATGTGAGTAGCTAACACAATCATAAGATGTTCAAATGGATTATCACTATGACCCGGATGGAGATGAAATTGAATAATGGAATGACAAATTAAAGAAAAAAGATAAATATTGACTCCAGATATGATGGAATGCAAAATTCGAACCATAAAACAAGTGAGTTCGGTTTTATTACCAGACCTAGTATTAAGATTAGAAATAAATATCATATGAAGCACCCTATATATGGGTAAAAAATACTTTGAAGCGAGCGCATTCCCACTCTGACTCAATTGCACATTTATGTTGCATAACGTTCTAGTAAGCATGCGCTTTTCTGATTCAGATGGTTTCTCAACTAGATTGCTAATAGGAATACCATCATCATTGATAAGTATATCCATAGGTGCAGAAATTAAATGTCTATCAACTTCAAATGGACCTTCTCTAGTTGCAATTGTAAACATTCAATTTTCTGTAAAGAAATCAGAAATGTAAGCAAACATAAACTGCGCAATAGATCCATATGTCGGCCCACCCCAATGTAGAATGTTAGCCCATCCTACAAATTGAAGAAGAGGGAGGAGATCAAAAGGAGCAGGATGTTCAACATGCACGGTCGCTCAACTATCACATTGCTTAACCTCAAATCCCGCACATAGGGAGGATCATCTTTGAGTGACCGAAGGTGGCGCCGTGTGATAGTTGTCAATCTAGAAGATGACGCATCACGAGATGTTTTCTTCCTACCTCTAGCATCCATTTGTAACTAAGAATACACAAAATTAAGATATTACAAAGGATGTAGACTGGGGTTTTCCTAGATCATATTTTGCAAGAGGAATCCCCAAAAAACTTCAAGAAAACTTGAAATCAAGAACTCCAAGGAAGAAAATGAAGTAAATAGAGATTGAATCTACAAGAAAAATGTAAACAATGGACTAACCTTAAAGAATCAAGAAGTTGGGTACGACTGGTCGGGCGTAGCCATGTTGGAGAAGAAAGGGAAAATGAGGAAGAAAGAACTTTTTCCTCAAATAAAAACCACTAGCGCACTACACAACTTGCCATGGGACGTCCTCGACCGGTCGTGCCATGACAGTCAAGTATGCCCTCTATTGGTCATGTACACATAAAAGACATGCATTTTTCACAAAATTCTAAAATATAAAATTATAATTTAATAAATATATAAACTATAATACAGAAAAACATGAATAATCAATTTAAATTGCACATACCAAGATCAAATTTTAATTTATTAAACCTACTTTTGTCGAGCAGTTTAGTGAAAATGTCAGCAAGTTGAGTCTTGGCAGGAATGTATTCCAATGAAATTGCCTTTTCTTCCACTAATTCACAAATTTAATGATATCTAATGTCAATGTGCTTGGTTCGTGAATGTTGGATTTGATTTTTATATATATTAATTACTCTAAAATTATCACAATATAAGACCATTGAATCCTGTGCAATTCTGCAATCGCTTAAAATTCTATTCATCCATGCGAGTTGAGTACATGCATTTCCAGCTGCGATGTATTTAGCCTCAACTGTTGAGAGCGATATGGAACTTTATTTCTTGCTAAACCAAGAAACTAAATAGTTTCCAATATAAAAATAACCACCACTCGTTGATTTTCTATCATCGATATTACCAGCCCAATCAGCATCTGTGTAACCAGCCAATTGAACACTAGTATCATGTGGATACTGGAGACCCAAATTAGTTGAACTTGTGACATATCGTAAAATTCGCTTAACAGTAGTTAAATGTGACTCTTTAGGGTTAGATTGATATCTTGCACAAATTCCAACACTAAAGTCAATATCAGGTCTACTAGCAGTTAATTAAGGTAAACTGCTTATCATACTACGATATAATTTAGGATCCACACATTTACCTGTCGAGTCTTTTGAGAGTCTTAAAGTGGTACTCATAGGAGTATCAAAATTCTTACCATTCTTAAATCCAAACTTTTTAATCAAGTTCAAAGCATATTTGGTATGAGAAATAAAAATACCATCAGGTTGTTATTTCACTTGTAACCCTAGGAAATAATTCAATTCTCCAACCATGCTCATTTCAAATGTAGATTTCATAAGATCTGCAAACTCAATAGTCATGTTAGTACAGGTAGATCCATAAATAATATCATTTACATATATCTGAACTATTAAGATATGATCGTTATGTTTCTTAACAGAAAAAAAAATTCTTATCTACACTTCCCATTTGAAAATTATGACTGAGTAAAAACTTAGTCAATTTTTCATGCCATGCCCTGGGAGCTTATTTTAGACCGTAGAGAGCCCTTTTTAAGTGATAGACACGATTAGCATTCTTAGGGTCTTTAAAACCAGTTGGTTGTTTAACATACACTCCTTCATGTAGATCGCCATTTAAGAAAGCACTCATTATATCCATTTGATAAATTTTAAATTTTCTAAAGTAAGCATTGAATATAAATAGTCCGATTGATTTAAGACGAGCTACTGGGGCAAAGGTTTCATCATAATTGATACCTTTAATTTGAGTGTACCCTTGTACAACCAGTCTATCCTTGTTTTGAATTATATTACCAAGTTCATCAGACTAATTTTTAAAAATCCACTTAGTTTCGATAATATGTTTATGTTTAGGTTTACGAACAAGATACCAAACATCATTTCTTATAAATTGATTAAGCTCTTCTTACATCGCAACCATCTAGTTTTCATCAATAAGAGCTTTTACGTTTGTCATTTCGATCTGAAATGTAAAGCACATGTAATCATATATATCTTCTAGTTGTCTACGAGTGCGCACTCCAGTGAGAGGGTTTCTAAGAATCTGAGTGGTTAGATGATCTTTAATAGTCCTCAGCTCAGATTTGTTTTGACTTGATGAAGTATCTAGTCTGTCAATTAGAAGAACTTCATCATTATCTTAACTTGAGGCAAGTGTATTCAAGTGATCATCAATGACGACATTGATGGACTCTTGAATTACACCGGTCCTCTTATTCAGTACTCGATACGCTCGAATATTTAAAGAATACCCTAAAAAGATCCCTTCATCACGTTTAGTGTCAAACTTACCTAGATTTTCATAGTCACGTAAAATATAACACTTGCTGCCAAACACTCGAAAGTATTTGACAGTAGGCTTCTTATCAAACAGCATTTCATAGGCCGTTCTATTGTTTGACTTACTTGTATAAACCTGGCTGATTATATAGTAGGCAGTATTTACGGCCTCGACCCAAAGATTTCTAGAGATCTTCATACTATTCAACATTACATTTGCCATTTCTTGAAGAAATCAATTTTTTCTTTCAACAATTCCATTTTTTTGTGGTGTTTTGGGCGCAGAGAATTCATGTGATATTCCTTGATCGCAACAAAATTTCTCAAAACTGCTATTATCAAATTCTGATCCATGATCACTATGAATCTTACAGACCTGAGAACCTTTTTCAGTTTGGATCCATTTGAGAACTCTTTTTACTTCATCAAGGGTTTCCGATTAATCCCTTAAGAAGGCTACCCAAGTGAATCTGGTAAAATCATCCACAATTACAAGAATGTATTTTTTACAACCTCGACTCTCCAACCTGGTTGGTCTTATAAAATCCATGTGGAGAAGTTCGAGCGGTTTGGATGTGGCATTGGAGATCACCTTTTTGTGAGCACTCCTAGTTTTCTTCCCAATCTGGCATTCACCACATATTTTGTTTACATTCTAAAATTTAGGTAGACCTCTTATCAGTTCTCTTTTGCTCAATCTATATAAATTACGGTAGTGAATATCTCCAAGGCATTTATGCCATAACTCAGTCTCATCGGTATGGACCATGTAACACGATTGACTAGATGAGCTAGAATTACTAACAATATAACACTTTTCAGTCCTATGACCAGTTAATATTACAGAACCCTTTTTGTTTAAAATTTCACAACCTTGGTTAGAAAATTTTACACTGTGATTTTTATCTCATATTTGAGAAATGCTCCAAGCATACTATGATTTTACAGATAAGACATTCTCAAATAAAGGGAGGTTAGAAAGTTGAACCGTACCTTAGCCAATAATTTTACAGTTGCTACCATCACCTACTATGGTTGAACCATCAGTTATGTCTTTAAGGGTGGGGAACAGACCTTTGTCACCAGTCATGTGCCTGAAGCATCCACTGTCTAGGTACCACTTTGAATGGCTTGAAGCTTTGAAAGCAGTGTGGGCAACCAAGCAAGTAACCTTAGGAACCCATTTCATAACTGTTTTGGGTTTAGGAGTATAGTTGGTCTTCTTATATTTGTAATTTTTGTAAGAATGATCTACTGAGTTAGATTTTAAGAGCTCCTCAAGTAAATCAACTATTTTCTCAGCCAAAGGGTTTCAGTTCTGATTTTTATAGTTGATATGGTTACTTTTAGGTATGAAAGATTGAAAAGTTTTAGCATTTTTAGAAAAAAATTGATTTGAACTATTCCCTTTTGAGTTTGAAGACTCTCCTTTCATAAAATTAGGAGGAGTATTATTCTGTTTAGCAGGAACATTTTTATCATAGCCTAAACAGGATTGGTTGCCACATTTTCTTGATCAAAACAAAAACTTTTCTAACTTTGGATCACCTTAGGCATACCTCCATGTATCTTTTAAACTCAAAAGTGAAGAGACTTCAAGTTTAAGTTTTTCATTTTCAGATTTAAGATTCTCAATAAAGGAGGTTTTGAAATCTAAATCACAATTTGATTTTTCCAAACAATCTGAAATGTGGGATTTTTCTAAAACAAGAGAATCAAAATTTTCTTTAAGGTTTAAGAACTTTTCTTTCTGAAGTTTAAGTTTAACAACAATTTTACAACTCTCCTTGTAAAGGGCATTATAAGCATCTTAAAGATCATCTTCATTTCAGAATCACTATTCAGATTTTCTTCACCAGTAGAATCGACATTATTTGAAAAAGTGAATTTGGCTAGAGTTATAAGGGCTTTAACTTCGCTGCCTAACTCAGTTTCAAAATCTTCTAATTCAGAAGAAGCTTCAAAGTCAGAGGATTCATCCCAAGTAGCCAACATTCCATTCTTTTTAGGTTTGTCCTTTTTAGGACACTTATTTGTTAAATGCCCATATTTATGGCAGTTGTAACACTGACTATCTTTTAAAGACTTACAAGTTTTAGTTTTATATTTCTTCTTATCATTAGATTTTTGAAAATCAGCCCTCTTTTCACTTTTAAAAATTTTGTAAAACTTTTTAGGTAAAAGGGCCATATCATCTTTAGAGTTTTCCAAATCAGAATTACTACTATTTTCTTGAGAAATACTTTTAGAAGATTTAAGGGCAATAGATTTACCTTTAGGATCTTTAAAAATTAACTCATATGTCTGTAGAGAACCAACTAATTCTTTTACCCTCATTTTATCCGTATCGCGAAGTTCCTGGAACGTAATCACCTTAGAATTGAACCATTCAGGAAGTGAGCATAGTATTTTTGTACAAATTTTACTTTCTGAAATTTTATCACCAAGACCCCACATAGAGTTCACAATGTTATTTAATCTTGTATAGAAGTCCATGAACATTTCATTTTCTTCCATACGTATTTTCTTAAATTTGGTTGTGGGATGTTCCCTCGTGTGTTATTTCTAAAATATCCCAAGCTTTCTTTGTAGAATCATAGGATATAATTCTTTTGAATTCATCCGATGATAGTGTGCAAGTGATTGCATTTAGTGCTTTTACATTTGCACTACTCTCACTTTTCTAAAGTGTGGTCAAAGAGAAATAAGGTGTAATTCTCATAGATTTGGATCCATCGATTCTAGTTACTTCAATGGTAGGAGGGGTCCATTCAGTTACTGTGGCTAGCCACACACTCTCATCCATGGATTTAAGGAAAATCCTCGTCCTGGCTTTCTAATAGGCATTATTGGTATCATCAAATGGTGGAGGCCTAGTAATTGAAAGGCTATCAAAATTTGACATCTTATAAATAGCTTAGATCGATTAGCTCAGGAAATAAATCCAAATAAAATAAGAGAATGAGCTATTAGGTTCATACCACTTGAAAAGGCCAAGTTATATATCCTTTGGGTGGGAGGGGGGGTGAATAGGACTATGCTAAATTAAAATGATAACATCGAAATAAAAATAATTACTTTAAACAAACCACAATAATGAAAGGTAAAGCAGCCTCAGATGTATGAGTATTGAGAGGTTGATACAAATGTTGTTTTAAGGACAACCTTACACCAAAAACCAAGGTTTATGGTAGGACAACCTTATTTCTAGAAAGGTCTTTGTATCAAAAACTCAAACTTGATGCAAAGGAATAAATAAAAGAATAAATAAAAAAGAAATGAAATCTAATTTATTGCAACATTCCCCACAATGATTGAATTGTAAGTATTACAACATTCATATCCATAAGTAAATCCCACAAACTTGAATGATAAAAGATATAGAAAATAAACCACACATCCAAATACAAAGAATTATAATGGTTCGCCTATGTGTACACCAACTGTTAAACAACAGCCACACAGCTACTCCACTCCTAATATCCTCACACAATGGATATTAGCGTTCACTATTCAAATAGGTTTTTTAGGTTCACCCAAAACCCTCACAATTGTGTCTTACAAGTGGGCTTTACACAATTCAAAAAACCCCTCACTTTGAGTTTTCTGGCTTTCCTCAGATAACCAAAATACTGAGATTTTTCTGACTTAATCTTAAAACAAACCAAAGAAAAAGATTTACATAAATGTAAAATACCTGGATTTCTCCTTTTGTTATAGCCTAGAAGAACCAAGTCGGAGTAGAAGTTCAACGTTGAAGATCAATTTCCAATACCCACATATAAAATGGTTCTAAGTTCTAAAATAATTTTAGAGTTAAAGTACTTTGGGCTAACTTGATTTGATTTTGATTCCAAGAATTATGAATACCTCAATTCCTCTTTCAAATATAATTGGAATAAGGAAATTTAAAATTAAATGCAAAGAAAGCTATAAAAAGAGAATATTAAATGATCATAATAGCTTAAATAGATTACTAACTTATCTCTCATAGTGATGCCTTGATTTTACTTAAATTGAGTTACCCAACTCTAAAATTTTTCGTCTATTATAGGTGAGCAGATCGCACCTTCGACTAGTCTTGTGAACACTATGACTGTTCGTAGGTCCAAAGAATTTTTAAAATTTTGAGCGCGATTGGATAAAACAATTCCACGACTAGTCGTAGGCAATGCACGACCGGTCATGTGACCTCCAAGACTAGTCCTAACCTATCCACGACTGGTCATGAGGAACCAGGAATAGTTGCTGGAGTTCAAGTCGTAGCTGCACGATTGGTCATGAACGAATTGTGGACTATTCACACGACCAGTCGAGCAATCTTCAGGACTGGTCGTGGCTCAACAAAAAATTTTAAAAATTTACAACAAACTTAAGACTGGTCTTAGAATTTCTTAGACTGGTCGAGCTAGTTCCAGGACTAGTCGAACAGAGTCCAGGACTAGTCAAAGATTAGACCAAACACTTATAAAAATAACAATTGAATTATGTATTAAAAATGACCTACCCTAAGGTCAATCTAAGGTCTTACAAACCTTGAAGTATGAACATTGAACATCTTTTCCTTTTAGTTGATAGTCTTTCTTTAAAGTCCATGAAGCTTGCAATCTTGACTCATGATGAAGTTTGTACTCTTGTACTTGAGATCTTTTGAATCTTAAAGCTGTAGTACATATGTTGATCTACTTCTTAAGTCTTGAACAATTACATGTCTTTCGATGTCGCTTTAGAACATTGTCAGCTGAAGCTTTAAAGAAGTAAACAATTTACTTGATCTTGCATTTGAAGTAGATCATAGTTTTCAACTTAAAACACTTGACATGACTTGAACATATGATGCATTGCCTTAAACATATATATATCAATGTGCTACACAAGACAAAGATTGTGGTTTTGGCACTACAAAATTTGACAATCAAAGAAGCAAAAACTATAGCACTTACAACCTGAATATCCGTCAAGGAAATAGTAATAGGAATGACAAGCTAGCCTTTTCAAAATTTGATCGATGAAGGGCAAAGAAAGTGATCCTTCCTCATGACGATATTCAACTTCTTATAGTCAATGCACGTTCTCCAACCAATAGTAACTTTAGTTGGCATGAGTTCATTATCGGCATTGCCTACGATGGTGATTTTGGACTTCGTGGGAACCACTTGAGTTGGAATCACTCATTGGATATCGGATATAGGGTATATGATACCCACACCTAATATATTAAGAACCTTGACCTTAACCACTTCCTTCATATTTAGATTTAATCTACATTATGGTTGTCGAGAGGTCTTCGCATTATCCTCCTGATAAATGTAGTGAGTACAAATCGAAGGGTCAATTCCCTTAAGGTCCGCGATCGACCATCTAAGGGCTCCCTTATACTCAATGAGAGTAGAGATGAGCATACTCTCCTGTTCTTGCTGAAGGTGTGAAGAAATCACCACTGGGTACGTCTCATCTTGTCCTAAATAAGAATAATTCAAATCAGAGGGCAAAGGTTTTAGGTCAAGCTTCGACGCCTTGAGGTTAGATGGTATAGGCACTACATTAGTTTGGGGCAAGTTTTCAAATTGTGGCCTCTACCAGTTAGCTTCAAGTACCAGCACAGTATCAAGCATGAGCCCCCGTCTTCCTAATCATATCATCATCAAGATCATGGGAGTGGGTCAGGCATGTCTCAAGAGGGTCAGAGAATAAGGTCAAGAGTGTTTTATTTTCCACGAAAGAGTCAATCAAGTTAATATTATGGAGATCATCATCATCCTCTGACTATTTGGTTGTATTGAAAAAGATATTTAACTCCAATGTCATATTACCGAAAGACAAACTCATGACTCTATTCCTATAATTAATGATTGCATTTGATATGGTAAAGAATCGGTGACCAAGGAATGTGATAATTTGAGTGCTCATGTCCACGATGGGTTGAGTATCCAAGATGATAAAATCTACCGAGTAGTAGAATTTTTCAACCTAGACCAACAAATCCTTAATTATCTTTCTCAGTACACGAACTGAGCGATTAGCAAGTTGTAATGTGGTCCGGGTGGGTTTTAATTCACCTAGTCCCAGTTGCTCATAGACCGAGTATGAGATCAAATTCACACTCGCTCCTAAGTCAAGAAGTGCGTGCTCAATCGGTAGTTCCTAATTATGCAAGCGATGGTTGGGCTACCGTGCACTTTATACTTTTGTGGCACATTTTTCTTCAGGATGGCACTCATTTTTTAGTTAAAAAGATTTTCTTTTAAATATTTTGCCATCTTTTGGTCGTGCATATGTATTTTAGAAATTCGGCATATGAAGGTATTTTTCTTTACAGCATCCAGTAAATGAATATTGACCTTCACTTATTTCAACACCTCTAAAATGTCTTGAGAGTTAGAGAGAGGTTTTGTTGCTATCAACTGTTCGAGAAATGGGGCAATTGACTTCCTTTGAGATTCTGGTTCTGGCTCTTGTGGGGCATGGCTAGATCTATCATTGTTGTCCTTTTCCGGGTCCATAGGGTTTTTATCCCTAACTGGAATGGTTTTGTCAATGGTCTTCCCACTTCTAAGAGTGGTGTTAGATTTAGCTTGCTCCATCTGATTTGAAGAGCTCGGTTCACTAACTTCATATGGAGGTTTTTGATTGGGAAGAGGTTGAGCTGGAAGGATCCCCTCGTTTCCAATCACACTTTTAGTCTCAAGTCCATGTATGGCCTTTATGATTCCTCGAAAGACTTGTAACTTACCCTGTAATTGTAAGACCTCATCCATTCCGTACCATTTTCTATGCATATGTACATGATGATTGATGCCTTTAGATAGACCTGGATTGGCCGTTCATAGTACACACCCAGCTGACCGGGATCCCAAGACCTTGAAACCTATTTCATATCAACCGGCCCGTCGTTGCAATCGCATAGGTATCACTCATGCGTCTATACGATATTCTGTTTGTGAGATACGTCATGAAGAATAATTAGTGTATCATGTGTGCAAGGCGCCATGTACCCCACTCCACACATGTGCACACCACATGTCATCACACATGCACATGCCACACATGGGTGAGAGAATCTCTACCCATGTGTGTGATGTCACACACCCATACCTCTCATGTCTCATGTGCTCCCCAAAGTCAACTCTCCTCCATGCCCACCTCATGTGTGACATCATCACACCATGCCATTTCATGCTCCTTTAACCCACCATTAATTACAAATCATAAATTAATTTTCATAAATCTAGCCTAAGCTAATATTAACCATATTAGCCTAACTTAACCAAATTTTTATGAATTTCTCTATAAATACCCCTCCATCCCTTAGCATTTCACCATTTTTCTACACATGGAGAGAGAGAGAGAGAGGAGTGATCTTGGTGGGCCATCAACTCCATCAATCCCATCCCTTCCATCCATCTCAACCATTGCATCTAATCCATTAAGGTGAGTACACCCATCCTACTCATTCTTATTTTATTTTATTTATGTTTTTGTATGGTGGAGATGATGTTGATGATAATGATTTGATCAATGGGGTGGATATGTAGGAGAGTACATATAAAAAGATGATCAATAATGATAATGATATGATGAAAGTGATGTGTTTAATGGTGTGGATTAATGGGAGAATACATATAAAAAGAATAATAAAAAAATAATAATAATAATTTATAGACTTTATGTGGGACCCATTGATGGTGGGCCCCACCAAAATTTTTGTAAGCCATCCAAACTACCCAAGTGGGGCCATTGGGCTGGCTAAACACACACCTGTACACACGTGCAGACAAACCACAATCAAACAACAACAAAAAAGAAAAAAGAAAAGAAAAGAAAAGAGGACGGCTGGACGCTGCATGCTGTAGCGTCCATACGCCCCTGACGCTTGAAAGAAAAAGAAGGGAAGAGGGTGTGGGTCCACAACGGGCCCTACCCATGAGGTATATATTCAATCCACGCTGTCCATTAAATTTCCCAGCTCATTTTATCCATGGAACCAAAAAATGAAGCTAATCTGAGTTTTTGGCGGGCCACATTGTAGAAAACAGTGATATTAAGTGACATTAACTGTTAGGGTCCACTGTGGTGCTCTAGACAGTTAAAGATAGAGAATATTGGACTCATTAAACCCATCACGAGTCAAGGAACCCAGCAGGTAGAGTGGATCATCATGATGTGGGGCCCACCTACAAAATACCATGAAATTAAATAATAATAATAATAAGACAACAACAGCACTGACACTGTTGTTGTCAGTGTCTGACGCTGCAGTAAGCAGCATTTGCTATGGACGCTGGAAGATGGTGGACCCCACCACCGGCCCCACCATGATGTATGTCGAACATCAGCACCGTGCATTTAATGGGTCCTGTTTAAAAATGGGTCATCCCCGAAAATTAGCCGTACATGGAACTCAGGTTGCCCACACCATCAAAAGTCATGCAAAAAATAAAGAAAAAAATAATATATATATATATATATATATATATATATATATATATATATATATATATATATATATATATATATATATATATATATATATCAGCATGTTTGTGGGTATGATCATGAGGAGTGTGATCCAAACCGTCCATCCACTTGGTGAACTCGTCCTAAGTTTTGAGAAGAAAAATAAGATAGATCTAAATATCAGGTGATCCACGCTGCAAAAAGCGGCAGGGGATTGGACATCCACCATTGCTTCCCTTTTTGGGGGTCACAGAAGTTTGGATCAATATGAAATTTGATTTTCCTCTTAATTCAGGTTCTTGTGACCATATGAACAAATTGGATGGATAATAAATGTTAGGTGGGTCCTGTAAATTGTTTAACGGTGAAATCAGTATCTCCATTACTATTTGTGGTGAGGTCTAGATAATCTTTGGATATGATTCATTTTTGGATAATGCTATAAAATGATTTTTAAAATAAATAAATAAATAAAAATAAAAATAAAAATAGATGAACTGTGTATATATAATAAATATATAACTTTGGGACCCATGTAACTTTGATCTCCTTGAACTTTCTTACAACTCGGAGCTCGAGTATATAGAATTACTTGCTGGGGTCCACCCGAAATTTGGATGCATTTGAAACTTGGCCTGACCCCTTAACCTAGTGTGACACACATAATGGATGGGCTGGATTTGTGAACCACGCGTTGGTGGGCCCAACAAATAATTATAAATATTTTAATAGAGAGTAATCCCCTCAACTTTTGCATGTGACATGGTCCCACACAAACTACATATTGACTTAATTTTAACTCCCAGGCTGTAGCGCCTCGAAAAAATCCATACAGAGACTCGAGTACCATCTCGATCAGAAATCACTTAGGATTAATTCCTTTAGAAAATAAGCGTAAGTTAACTAGCGCTACGTTAGATTAGTTGTGAAATTGTCCCTGATCGCTTTAAATACGTTCTGCAAGACCAAAAACTTATAGAACCAATGACGCTACAATACCATGAAACCTAGGATCAAACTCTAAACCCATTTGCTCTCAGGAACCCTTTGAAACTTCGTATTGGATTTAGACCGTGCGTCGAAAGTCCGATATCTACAATCTTAGACCGTTATGACCGCTTAGCTGGACTTGACAATCATTTCAAAAATCAAGCCCAACAGATGTTCTAAGGCTATTTCATTGAGCCTGGAGCAGGGAGTGTGAGAAAGAGTGAAATTCATTAAAATTTAAATGGGATTTAAATGAATCTGGCACGTTTCGTTTGCGGGATCAGTATAAGAATTCAGACCGTCAGAATCGGACCCAAATACACCCTCGGATCAGGGAACATTTCTCACTCAGGTCAGTGTACTTGGAATCCTCGATCGAGTCTCCGTGACCGCTGAACTGAAACTGGTCCACCACGTGCGATCTGGGAACTCTACTGGTCTGAAAACTTAATGTGAGCATGATCCAATATACATGAGCTTAAGTCCGACCGCGATCGTCCAGGGAACCTCCCGAAACACTCTTTTGGATTGAAAAAGTTCCGATTTGGTTATAACCCAAGTATACCTTTGTCCCAAGTCTATTTAGGTTAGGTTTTAGCCTATATAAGGGCTTTAAACCCTCCCATATCTCTCCCATACGAATTTGCTATAAACCCTAGAGAGAGAGAGAGAGAGAGAGATTGTGAGTGAGTTGTGGGAGAGATTTCCTGCCGTTTGTTCCAGCTTTTGCACATACCAAAGCACCGCCTTCAAATCACTTTCCCGGTGATTCCAACTCACTTCTAGGTAAGAAAACCCTGACCTATAGCTATTTTAAGGATTCTTTCGATTCAAATAGCGAAGTAGCTTATGTATCTTGTGCATTAGGTCGCCATAACGCCGTTGACAAAGCGTAGACTTCCAGTTCGAATCGATACACGTCTAAGGTGAAAGGTGAGGATTTTAGATGCTTGGATTGACTGATTTCAAAGCTTTCAATGTCGTTTAATAGTATATTATCGACAAGAACACCGTTTGACATGTAGAACATACTGTCCATTTTCCATTTCGACTGCGTACGAAAAATATGAGATTTAGGGTATTTTAGGTATTTGTAGGAAATACAGAATACGTCCGTATTTTGCTAAAATGATTGACATGAGTATTTGTCGTGTTAGGATATTAGAAATGCATGCATGATCTGTTTGGCGAAGAGATTCGCCCTAATGCGCACTTTGGGTTGACATATGCTATGTAGACTAAAGTGTGTAGACTAAGTGTTTGTATAAATGTTTGTATTAGTATGTATTGAGTAAATGGTGTTTTGAATTAGTTTTGAGATTGAATTCTCAGTTAACATGCTGATGTATATGATTTTCACCATGTTGGCTATATGAATTGATTTCATTATATATGTGGAATGCATGTGTTGGTTGATTTGCTTAAGTTGTGTGTTATAACATGTATCAACATGCTTGTATTGTTTATATTCATTCCTGTTACTCTCATATGATCATTGATGTTGTTTACAAATGCTTGGGACTATAACCTAGTCCAGGCAGTCGGTAACGGATTAAATTCGTGGTTGGCTTCCATTTGCCACGAAGGACGCGTTGACGAATGCGAGTCGTGCCTTGGGCAGCGGTAGTGGTTAGGCCACACGAAGTGTTTTATGCACTTCATGTCACTCACTCCCACGTTACGGGATAGTGTTTGCAACACCTACCAGACTCTGTCTTAGATGCAGGTGACGAGGCGATACAGGACGTAGAGCTGGACTTCTACGAGGACCAGGACGAGTTCTCGTATATGCAGTTCGCTGACGGCTTTGCGTAGGTAGCCTGAATCGGCGGGACTTGCTAGTTGGACAGTTATATGACATTTTATTTTTGGTTTGATCTATGTATATGTGACTTAGAGATGTATTCATACTTTGGAGACAGTTTGAGATTATTTTATTTTCATACAGTGATATATATATCTTTCAATCTTCCGCTTGCGTTTTATCACTGGATCTGGAGTATGAATTGCAGTTTTGGTATAATCTTACTCATGTGAATGCTCTAACTCAGACAACATTAAATCATAATCATATTTGTTACATAAGTGATGGTCTGGAACTCGGGAGTCGAGTTTCTACACGACCCCCGATTTTCAGGGTGTTATACAGGCCCACCATGGATTGGTGCATCTGACTGATGGTGTTGAGGGTCGACACGCGTCAAGGTGGATCACACCATAATTTTAGTGGATTATAGGTCCGTCATTGTAAATTCCAATAAGCCACTATATTGTTATACTTGACATCTAACCATTAATAAGGATATGTAGACTTGGACTTAAGAAAAATAATAAAAATAAATAAATAAATGAGGATAAGTAGGAGCTCATTTTGATACCCATGTAGGGCCCACCAGACCGCAGGAACCATTATGATGTATAAGCTACATCTAAACCATCTGTATATTTTGGCGCTAAAGAAACAATGTTGTTGTAATGCATGTTCTTAAAACCTCTTAGAATTTCACCATAATATGTATGTTAAATCCACACCATCTATCAGCTTTTGTAGACCTAATAAGTGTGGCCCTACCACATCAGTGGGACTCACCAACTTGGACAAGCCCAAAATGCCCATAGTTAAAACCTTTAATGATCCACGATAAGGTCTAAAAGATATCCAACCTATCCATTTGTGTTGCACAGATGGTGACCATCTACCGTTGCCAACCATCGTACAGTCACTTTAATGTTTATTTGTCACCCAAAACCAAGTGGGTCCACGAGCATGTGGGACCCACTTTAGAGTTTATTTGTCATCCAAGTTTTTTGGGGGCTGTTGCGTGCTCCACTATTATGTTTATAGGCCATCCAAACCATACATGAGTTATCCGCCATTAGATTAACTAAAAACTTGAAGATATCATTTCAGCTGAAATTCCCTAGCACACTTAAACTGATGAATTGGTGATTTTTACAGGCCACTTACCTGTACGACCTCGTGATCTTGTATGGTCCACTTACTGGTACAAAATGGTGGTTCTTATCTTTTAATATTATGTTTGTAAGATGTGTGAATAACCGCTTAATCTAGTGTGAGGATGTGATGGAGTGGATGGTTATGAACAATGCGATGTAGTGAGTTGAGGCTGATCCCTTGATCATGAGGTCATGTAGTATATGTATGGCCACCTAATCTTATACAAAGGTGGTGTATATGCAGTCATCTAATCGTATAATTGTGAAATATGCATAAGGCAACCTAATAGTACGAAATCAAGTGGCATTGGTAGCCGCCCAACAATGTGACCACATTCTTATGGACATTTTATGGTACTTGAATCATGTACAACCAGATTGTATATTTGGATTACCAAGTCATGATATGAATTGTGATGTGCGGTTGGATTATACAAAGTGATCTTATCATGACCCTCAATTCATTGTAATATGACATATATACGATTATTATATTATGCTCATTAGTAAGACTGATGTGGGGACCACTAAAATATATGCCATGTTATAGAAAGTAGTACTTGGCCCTTAATCATGTGACACTGAATATGAGTCATTAGCTATGTGACGTCTGAAGTGGTTGTGGTATAATACTTAATATAATGTAGTGTAGCCATGAATGGCGGGTGCAATTGTGATTGTTCAACTAGGTTTGGATATTTTGAATTACTATGACAAGTAGAGACATTTGTGTGGCCACTCAACCATATGGACTTTGATAATGGAGTGGCCATAAGACCCTGTGGGCATATGAGAATTGTGTGATTACTCAGACTTGTGAACTATGCTGATGGTGAAATCTCTTGGTTATGTGAATTTAGGATGTGTGTTGATTTTGGATTCTACCTTGATGTATGGCATATTTCACCATTTATCCATTAGGCTAGCTAATTTTAGAACATGATTTCAAAATGACCTAGATCCAAATCCTAAATAAGTCAGCCGATATGAAATAATGTTAATTGAACGTATAACATTAGAACACTCGTGAACCCATCTACTTACAGTACCACTTGGAAGTAGGACACACTACATTGTATGAGATAAACCCGCATTATTCAACCATGACTAACTCTTATATGTATATTATATACCCTAGCCGTTCAACTTAGAGCTCACGGTATCTTATGAGGTGTACATATTCCTTTCAAACCATTGTAGAATTGCTATGATAACCATTTGTAAATCCAACCTACTAACAACTCACTTGAATGTGAAGCCCTCTACATTATACGAGTTTCATCAGCACCATCCATCCTATGGCTCATATTATAATTATGTCTTTCATCTCATAACCACTTGGTGCATGTACTTTGCGTCACCACCACTCATTAACCATAATGCCCATTTACGGTATAACCATGTGGTTCCAACTGAAGAAAATCATGTTGGGCCAAAGCCACTAATGGAATATTTATCTTGCGAAGGATATGGTATAACTCTATTACAATTACTGCACATGATTATGATAGTGATGGATGATATTAGTGATGTCAGTAATTGTGGTTAATAGAAGCATGTGATTTAATATCTTGATTAATGGTGTTCCACTTCCTAACATACTAAATTCATCTACTTAATCATGTTGATATTGATCATACTCATGCACCATGGAATAATGGTATGTGCAAGTGTACTTCAATACATTTGTTCATGTGTAAGATATGTCCTCTTCAGTTTAGTCACATGACTATGGATTGATATAGTTGATGGTGGCATATGATGGTTATATGTAATTTTTACTTTAAAGGTCAAGCAGACCCTAAACTCATAATATTATATGCAAACCACATGCACTTGAACGTATGCCTTATCATAATTGCTTGAATTCCTGTATAATCATGACATACATGATGATCGAAATACCAAAGTCATGCCGTATAACTTGAGTTGGATCTTGAAGATGAAATGTATATCTATGATGATGATTTGGGTTATCCCTGAAAATGAATGGGACACAGGAAGTGTGGAAATAGTAGGGGATGATGTGCCCCTTTGGTTGAAAGTTCCTAAAGCCCTATGCTAGCTAGGGTTGCCTCACCATTCGGCCGAGTGGATCCATGGGTCATGGATTTGACTCCCACTAACGAGGTCGGGTTGAGAAGAGGTGGGTCTAACCTGCTTAAGGGCTGAGGTGCAAATAAGGACTGGTCTAACATGCCGGCGAGGAGAAGCGCCAATGAAGTCCACTACTGGCATGCTGGGTGGAAGTCCACCGTAGGGAAGGTATGTGAGGTTGATTACTGGTGTCTGGTGCATGGGTGTCGACCACAGTGTTTCCCATGATATACAGTTGGTGAAAGTCCACCACAGGGCGAGTATCGAGGTCGATTACTAGTGTCTGGTGCATAGTATCGACCACAGTGCTTCCCTAGATATACAGTTATGATATGGTATGACAATATGATGATGATAACGATGTGATTACGGATGCGTATAATACAGTTATGCCTGTGGTAAATGAGAAATGAAAACATGACTTGGTTATACAGGTAGCATTGACTCAGAGTATTACTATGATGCATATACATTGCATTGGCATTGACATCATACCTTACGTGCTACACGCCTTTCACCATACATGATTTCCTTATGGCATATTTGTCTTACTTGCATGTTGGACATACTGTACACATGTGTGTACTCACTAGGCTTTTTGCCT
The DNA here is from genome assembly GCA_037074715.1 of Magnolia kwangsiensis. Classification (NCBI taxonomy): domain Eukaryota; kingdom Viridiplantae; phylum Streptophyta; class Magnoliopsida; order Magnoliales; family Magnoliaceae; genus Magnolia; species Magnolia kwangsiensis. The sequence goes on from CM073578.1 coordinate 83,016,811, forward strand.
AAGTTTCCTATTGCTCATTTTTTTCAGGACAGGAGTAGCTTGGAAGACTTAGCTTTCTCGATACATTGTATCTATTTTTTTTGATTTGGCAATGTTGACGTTGTGTGCCTTTTGAAGAGCATTGTACTTGTAACCATCAAGATTTATAATGGAGTGTTGCTTAGTATTTTGATCATGGATCTTTGTAACACCCCGGAGTTTTGCCAACCTGGGATTAGACGTCCTTAGGCAATGGGTCAACTAAAACACCTGAAAAATCGCTCAGAACCCAATTCCATGGCCAAAGAAATCACTAAGGATTAATTCCTTTAGAAATTAAGCGTAAGTTAGCTAGCGCTACGATGAAGTAGCTGTGAAATTTCCCTGACCACTTTAAATATGTTTTATAAGACCTAAAACTTGTAGAATCAATGATGCTACGTTACCCTAAAATCTAGGATCAAACTCTAAACCGGTTTATTCTCGGGAACCCTTTGAAACTTTGTATTGGATCTAGACCGCGCGTCGAAAGTCTGATATCTACCATCTTAGACCGTTATAACTGCTTGGCTGGACTTGACAATCGTTTCAAAAATCAAGCCCAACCGACGTTCAGAGGCTATTTCATTGAGCCTGGAGTGAAGAGAGTGAGAAAAGGGTTATATTTAAAAAATTTAATTCAAATCTGGCACGTGACTTGGCGTGTTATTATTAAGCGTTCTGACCGTCAGAATTCAGCCAAATTACACCCTCGGATCAAGAAAAATTTCTCTTTCATATCATGAGACTTGTAGACCTGATCTTAGTGCGATGACCGCTGAACTGAAAATGGACCACCACGTGCGATCTGGGAACTCTACCGGTCTGAAAACTTGATGTGTGCTAGATCCAGTATGCATGAGCTTAAGTCCGACCGCGCTCGGCCAAGGGACCTCCAGAAATGCTCTTTTGAACCAGAACAGCCCCGAATTGGTTAGACCTCAAGTAAATATTTTTCTCAAGCCTAATTTGGAAAGAAATTAGGTTATATAAGGGCTTTAAACCCTCACTTCTCTCACCCATCCGAATTTACTAGAAACCCTAGCAGAGTGAGAGAAAAAGTGAGAGATTGTGAGAGAGTGTGGGAGGGATCTTCCTGCCACCTGCACCAGATGCTACACGTGCTTAAGCAACGTATCCCAATAGCTTTCCCGGTGATTCCGCCGCATTTCTAGGTAAGGAAAACCCTAACCATTTGCTGATTTAGCATTCCATCGATTCCATTAGCGATGTAGCTTATGTAGCTTGTGTATTAGGTCGCCTGTTCGCCGTAAATGAAGCATATACGCTCCGTTCGAAGCGATACACATCTAGAGTAAAAGGTACGGATTTTAGATGCTTTGATTGGCTGATTTCAATGCTTTCAATGTTGTTTAATAGTAGATTATCGACGGCAATGCCGTTTGACATGTACAACATGTTGTCCGTTTCCTGATTCGTAAGCAGACGAAAAATATGAGATTTAGGGCATTTTAGTCATTTGTAGGAAATACTGTTTGCATCCATATTTTGCTAATATGATTGAAATAGCTTTTTGTCACCTTAGGATATTAGGAATGCATGCATAATCAGTTTGGTGAAGAGATTCGCCCAAATGCGCACTTTGAGTCGACATACAATATGTAGACTTAAGTGTGTAGACTAAGTGTTTGTATAAATGTTTGTATTAGTATTTATTGAATTAAATGGTGTTGTGAAATAGTTTTGAGATTGAATTCTCAAATAATATGCTGATGTAAATGATTTCCTTCATGTTGGCTATATGTATGATTCGTCATATGTAAGAAATGCATGTGCTAGATGATTTACTTAAGTTGTATGTTATAACATGTGTTAACATGCTCACATTGTTGTAATGCATTTCCATTACCTTTATATGATTGCTGATGTGGATTCATAAATGTTTGGGACTATGCTTAGTCCAGGAAGTCGATAACCGAGTAAATTCATGGTTGGCTTGTCTTTGCCACGAAGGACGCGTCGATGAACGCGAGTCATGTTTTGAGTTGGCGGCAGTGGTTAGGCCACACAAAGTGTTTAATGCACTTCATGTCATTCAGCTTGAGATGCGCTCGTGCTAGTCGAGCCCGTCAAGTAACCCGACTAGCCATTGTATGTTCACCGTGTATGAGTCATAACTGCTTGAACCTAGGGTACTAAACTTACCATTGAAAACCCTGTCAACCATGGTACCTTGATCCACAAAGACTCATGAGCTGGGCATGGTGGTATAGGACACCGTGGTCGAGCTGTCGACCTACGCTGGGGCCACAAACCTCCCCGTAGTGACCAGTGAGCACCTTACTCTAAGCAGATTATGGTGGTATGGGACACTATATTCATGTTGTCGGCCTATACTGATCAGGTGACGAGCCCTTTGTAGTGACCTTGAGTTTATCCTGACACCGCATGGGGGCGACGAGTCCTGATGTAGTCTTAAGGATATAATAGGCCTGTATTGATAAGGTGATGGGGGAGAGGTGCAACGAGTGCGAGCAACAGCCCTTGCAGCGACCTACAAATATAACATCGTATGAGATTGCTAGGAGTGATGACCCTAGACAGGATCTGTGTTGGGATTGATATAAGCAAGGTACCCTAGTTTCCCAAACCTACTGTATAAAAAGGACTAATAATAACTCGGTAATCATATCACCATCACATTGCATGTGCCTGGAAGATGTGGAGCACTGTGGGAAGAAAGCATGCCGCAGGTGTAAGATGGTGCCGTATGAGGGAGATTGTCGGTGAGGGCATCCATCATGTCACATCATATTGTATTAACAACAGTATTTAAGAATGTTTGATTAATTGCCTTACTATTATCGCATGATTGATTTGAGAACATGCTAATCTCTGCTCTATTATTCCACTGAGTTGATCACTCACTCCCACATTACGGGACGGTGTTTTCGGACACCCACCAGACCCTATTATGATTGCAGATGATGGCGCGGCCTGCGAGGCAGAGCCGGACTTGATAATGATGAGAAGGATCCCTCCTTTATGCGTGTTCTGATCAACGGGATTATAGGGAGATTCATTAGATGCTATGACACTTGTCATTTTATATTTTCAGAGCACTCATGTATATTCTTTTTATTTACTTTTGGAGTATACATGTATGTATATAACCTGGTAACATGTTCACACTTTGGAGACATACAGCAGTTTATATATGTTATACATACTATCACAGTCTTTCGCTTGTTAATTTAAATGTCTCTAGAGTATGATATGTTGTTTTGGCTTAATACCAATCTTGTTTAATGCCTTTTTACTGAAAACATGCATCTAATATTATCTATGTTGCATAAATAACATTTTGAAACTCGGGAGTTGGGTTTTTACTCGACCCCCGATTTTCAAGATGTTACAGATAGTATTAGGGCATGATTTGGATTAAACCGGGCCTGGGTTATGGTCACGCGATGTACGCTGTCACTCCTTCGACTTAGGTGGGTGCGAAAGGAACCTAGAAACACTTATAGGATCGCATTTTCGCTATTAGGCGAAGTCTACTCAAGTCGATCATTCGATCGAGTCCATAACGCATCTAGGGTCGCGTGAAGTGACCTAAGTAGCTCCTAGGTTGTAAGTAGGCGGGTTGAGACGTTCTATGGAAAGTTTTAAACCCAAAAATGTGAATCCTTGGGCTATGGGGCAACCACAACCCTTACATTCAATCGCTAGGGCTAAAAACCCCGTTTCACCTAATTCCTTCAAAATTCTTCCTCTCACCACTCAATTCTTCAATTATTTCTCAGTCTTTTCATGTTAGGAATTGATCATAATGTGAAAATGATATAAAATCATACTTAGGTAAATTTTTCTAATGAATAGTAAAAATACATGAAAATTGGCCATTTGGCCATTCTAAATTTGTAATATTTAGCAACTAATAGGCTAGATGGATGGATTAGCTCCTCCTACCCCAAAATAATATGCTATATGATGGATAAATGTATTCTAGTTTACATACTGGCCTTGGAATGCCCTGAATGAAATTTTGGACCTCCCTAGGTCAAAATACAATGATCTGGGGTGGGGCCCATACCTATTTGGAGTCCCTAGGGTAGGGGGGACCCAACTCATGTGGTCCCACCAGCCGGATCCAGTGATGGCCGGCGATCGATCACCAACCAATGGGCCCCACGTGGTCCAAATTTCAGGCGCGTGGTGTTTTTAGGGTAGGTCACCCCTCCCATACAGCGCCCGTCCGTCAAAACCCCTTAGAAAGGGTACCTCCTTCACAAAAATGCCCCTCCAAGCCTTCGTTTTCAATTTTCTTACTGCCCTCTCTTAAAACGCAGCCCCAAATCCCTTCCAATCCCTTCCATTACTAAAAAAGACGCCTGTCCACCCTTCCATTGTGATTAGAAACCCTCTCCCTCTCCAATCTCGTCGTTTGAAGCTCCCACAACCTCCAATCGAGACTGAAATCGTGTGGAGGGCCATTCCCCTTTATAGTTCTCTTTTCCCTTTGAAAATCTGGCCTTTGGGAGCTTGATGCATCCCTCTATAGGGCCTAGATTTGTTTCAGTCCATTTGGGCAACCATTTCTCCGCATTTTCTCCACTTTTCATGGCTATTGTTAAGGCTGTTTTAGCCTTTTTTTCTCTCTTTCCACCATCCTCCCTCTCATGTCCCTGTTATTTGAGCCTTTACGCTCTTTTGGTCTCAAAATCGTGCAACACTCAATCCTATTTCTCCATTTTCTTTGCTTAAGGAATATTAAAAATATATGACCGAGAGAGCTCTAGTGAGCAACAGACAGTATTAGACTCGACAGTGTTAAAGAAGGTAAGTCGGGACTGTGATAGAGTCCTTTGGTAGAATTAGGCATCTGTGTCATTGTCTTATAGATTGTTTGATTACTGTTTTAAGATTTCTGTGTTTTGTTGTTGTTAGGTTTAGTGAAGTCAGAGGTAGAAAATGTGTTTGTGTTAGTGGTTTGGCCTTAGCATAGCCGAATGCGTTCCTGTCATAATCTATGTGGAACTTTATTCCATGTATTGTGACAAATTTTGTTGAATGGAGTGCATGCCATTTCATTTGCTGTAAGGTATTGTCCCTAGATTGGGTGTATCCTATGGTTTCCACTGCCATGTTGTAAATCCCGGGATTAAGCCTACAAAATTAGTTTTTATCCCACCCCACCCTCCTACCAAGCATGCCCCACCCAATCCCGACGTGGGATTAGGAATGCAGTTCCATTTAATGCAACTTAATGCTACTGGCCACATAGGCCCTTGGCGTTTTGGACCTAGTGTTAGCACTCATAGATTTGAAGGATCTGACGATATAGGAAATCCAATTCCATTTAGATAATCTTGACCCTAAGCGATAGAGAAATTCCCTGTATTAGTAATGGTATGGAACCATTTAGCGTATAAACTTAGGCTTTGCATTATAGCTACTGAGTTACAGACTAGTCTATTAGTTACCTTAAGTAGTGTAAAGCCTGTATATGCTAAGGAATAGTGGGTTAGATTTGGTTGGAATGGGACTCCCTTCCTTGGGTAGATCCTCATAACATTCCTAGGTGCCTTTAGTAACTCTCAGGAGGCTTATTTACCTTAGAACTATTCATTCTCAGGGAAAACTTCTACATCCCTAAGATTGAACTTAGAATAAACCAACACACCCCTTAGAATTGCCTTCCCCAAGGGCTTATTACATTTAGGAACGCGGAGTAAAGGAACTGTATGTAAGCGATGTATTCGCGGTTTGACTTGACCTCTTAATCCTGGTAGTTACCAATAAATTCAATGCTCTGATCAAGCGGAGGGTCGGCATCGGCTAGGATTAAGAACTGATATGAAGAATTTTCTGTCAGAGTCTGGGCAGAAGGTCAATGTATCCGGCTCAGACCCACTACACAACCTTTCTTCTGTGATGGCCCAACCACCTACAACCAAACGTGATCACATTGTCTTTGGGAAATGGCGAGGACTTAAAGCCAGCAGAGAATTAGACATCTTGCCACCAACTCATACCTGCCCCTGAACTCAACCACAATAGCGATTAGGCTCATCTCTATCACCATAGATACCAATGTCATAGAACGCATCATTAGCAAAGGAAAACCACTGTAATGAGAGGTTGTTTCCCAATTCATGTCAAGGATAGCCCCTAAGTTGCATCTCGTTCCGATATATGGAGCGATGCATAGATTCTTGAACTTTAAGTAGAACCAAGTTTTAAGGGGGGTAGAACGTATTGAGTCCAATCCAGATAGGTCAGCCAATGCAACCGTTAGATCAGAGTGGCGCAGCGGAAGCGTGGTTAGCCTCTTCCCCACTGGCCCAGGATCGAAACAGCTGACTTACGTTCTTAGGATTTGAACTTTCCTTAGAAAAAGTACTCACTACCCTTAGCCAATTTGGGGACAAAATTTTATTTTAAGGGGGGTAGATTGTAACATCCCAAATTTTTGCCAACCTGGGATTAGACGTCCTTAGGAAATGGGTCAACTAAAACACCTGAGAAATCGCTCAGAACCCAATTCCATGGACAAAGAAATCACTTAGGATTAATTCCTTTAGAAATTAAGCGTAAGTAAGCTAGCTTTACGCTGGAGTAGCTGTGAAATTGTCCCTGACCACTTTAAATACATTCTACAAGACCCAAAACTTGTAGAATTAATGATGCTACGTTACCCTATAATCCAGGATCAAACTCTAAACCGGTTTGTTCTCGGGAACCCTTTGAAACATTGTATTAGATCTACACCGCGCATCGAAAGTTCGATATCTACCATCTTAGACCGTTATGACCGCTTAGTTGGACTTGACAATCGTTTCGAAAATTAAGCCCAATCGACGTTTAGAGGCTATTTCATTGAGCCTGGAGTGAAGAGAGTGAGAAAAGGGTTAGATTTGAAAATTTTAATTCAAATCTGGCACGTGACTTGGCCCGTTAGTATTAAGCGTTCTGACCGTCAGAATTCAGCCAAATTACACCCTCGGATCAGGAAAAATTTCTCTTTCATATCATGAGACTTGTAGACCCGATCTTGGTATAATGACCGCTGAACTGAAACTAGACCGCCACGTGCGATCTGGGAACTCTACCAGTCTGAAAACTTGATGTGTGCTAGATCTAGTATGCATGAGCTTAAGTCCGACCGCGTTCGGCCTGGAGACCTCCAGAAATTCTCTTTTGGACCAGAACAGCCCTGAATTGGTTAGACCTCAAATAAATATTGTTCCCAAGCCTAATTTGGAAAGAAATTAGGTTATATAAGGGCTTTAAACCCTCACTTCTCTCACCCATCCGAATTTGTTAGAAACCCTAACAGAGTGAGAGAAAAAGTGAGAGATTGTGAGAGAGTGTGGGAGGGATCTTCCTGCCACCTGCACCAGCTGCTACACGTGCTTAAGCAACGTATCCCAATCGCTTTCCCGGTGATTCCGCCGCATTTCTAGGTAAGAAAAACCCTAACCATTTTCTAATTTTGCATTCCGTCGATTCCATTAGCGATGTAGCTTATGTAGCTTGTGTATTAGGTCGCCTGTTCGCCGTAGATGAAGCATATACGCTCCGTTCGAAGCGATACACATCTAGAGTAAAAGGTACGGATTTCAGACGCTTTGATTGGCTGATTTCAACGCTTTCAATGTTGTTTAATAGTAGATTATCGACAGCAACTCCGTTTGATATGTACAACATACTGTCCGTTTCCTGATTCGTAAGAAGACGAAAAATATGAGATTTAAGGCATTTTAGTCATTTGTAGGAAATACTATTTGCATCCATATTTTGCTGATATGATTGACATAGATTTTTGTCGCCTTAGGATATTAGGAATGCGTGCATAATCAGTTTGGTGAAGAGATTCGCCCAAATGCGCACTTTGAGTCGACATACAATATGTAGACTTAAGTGTGTAGACTAATTGTTTGTATAAATGTTTGTATTAGTATTTATTGAATTAAATGGTATTGTGAAATAGTTTTGAGATTGAATTCTCAAATAATATGCTGATGTAAATGATTTCCTTCATGTTGGCTATATGTATGATTTCATCATATGTAAGAAATGCATGTGCTAGATGATTTACTTAAGTTGTATGTTATAACATGTGTTAACATGCTCACATTGTTGTAATGCATTTCCATTACCTTTATGTGATTGCTGATGTGGATTCATAAATGTTTGGGACTATACTTAGTCCAGGCAGTCGGTAACCGAGTAAATTCGTGGTTGGCTTATCTTTGCCACGAAGGACGCATCGATGAACGCGAGTCGTGTTTTGAGTTGGCGGCAGTGGTTAGGCCACACGAAGTATTTAATGTACTTCATGTCGTTCAGCTTGAGATGCGCTCGTGCTAGTCGAGCCCGTCAAGTAACCCGACTAGCCATTGTATGTTCACCATGTATAAGTCATAACTGCTTGAACCTAGGGTACTAAACTTACCATTGAAAACCCTGTCAACCATGGTACCTTGATCCACAAAGACTCATGAGCCGGGCATGGTGGTATGGGACACCGTGGTCGAGCTGTCGGCTTACGCTGGGGCCACAAACCTCCCCGTAGTGACTAGTGAGCACCCTACTCTGAGCAGATTATGGTGGTATGGGACACTATATTCTTGCTGTCAGCCTACACTGATCAGGTGACGAGCCCTTTGTAGTGACCTTGAGTTTATCCTGACACCACTTGGGGGCGACGAGTCCTAATGTAGTCTTAAGGATATAATAGGCCTGTATTGATAAGGTGATGGGGGAGAGGTGCAACGAGTGTGAGCAACAGCCCTTGCAGCGACCTACAAATATAACATCGTATGAGATTTTTAGGAGTGACAACCCTAGACAGGATCTGTGTTGGGATTGATATAAGCAAGGTACCGTAGTTTTCCAATCCTGCTGTATGAAAAGGACTAATAATAACTCGATAATCATATCACCATCACATTGCATGTGCCTGGAAGATGTGGAGCACTGTGGGAAGAAAGCATGCCGCGGGCGTAAGATGGTGTCGTATGAGGGAGATCTTCGGTGAGGGCATCCATCATGTCACGTCATATTACATTAACAACAGTATTTAGGAATGTTTGATTAATTACTTTAATATTATCGCATGATTGATTTGAGAACATGTTAATCTCTGCTCTATTATTGCACTGAGTTAATCACTCAATCGCACATTACGGGATAGTGTTTCCGGACACCCACCAGACCCTATTGTGATTGTAGATGATGGCGCGACATGCGAGGCAGAGCCAGACTTGATAATGATGAGGAGGATCCCTCCTTTATGCGTGTTCTGATCGACGGGATTACAGGGAGATTCATTAGATGCCATGACACTTGTCATTTTATATTTTCAGAGCACTCATGTATATTCCTTTTATTTACTTTTGGAGTATACATGTATGTATATAACCTGGTAACATGTTCACACTCTGGAGACATACAACAGTTTATATATGTTATACATACTATCACAGTCTTCCGCTTGTTAATTTAACTGTCTCTAGAGTATGATATGTTGTTTTGGTTTAATCCCAATCTTGTTTAATGCCTGTTTACTGACAACATTCATCTAATATTATCTATGTTGCATAAATAATATTTTGGAACTCGGCAGTTGGGTTTTTACTTGACCCCCGATTTTCGGAATGTTACAATCTTCATGCTCAGGTATTATTATATGTATATACAAAAAAAAATCAGTTAAAAATCTTCCTTGTGATGTGCCGAACTCGGGACTTGGTGTATGGGAGTCGAGTGCTAGATTCGGGACATCACGAAAGTTGTCCGTCCCCAGACTTGGTGCGTAACAGAAGTTGGTATCAGAGCATAAGATTTGGGATCACTTACGAGCAAAGTCAGTAACTAGAAAACATATAACAAATTAAATTAGGTCTCCCACCGTCATTGATCAAGAACGTAGATGCTATTAGAGCCCCTGATTTATATGAATTTAGAGACATGAATATAGGATTCCCAGTTTGAGAACCTAGTTAAAGCAAGATTCCCTAGTTGAGAACGTAGAGACTAAACTTTCAGCAATACCCTTTAGTGTTTGATGGATGATTGTTTGATATATATGGTGATATGTATGTTTGGATTCCATGTTAAGAGTTTAATAGTGTGTTTGGAACTAGAAATTTCGACGACAAAATATTTTATTAGGAGGGTAGATTATAAGACCCGGTCCATTCCGTACTATTTCCTATGCATATGTACATGATGATCGATGCCTTTAGCTAGACCTGAATTGGCCGTTCATAGAACACACCCAACTGACCGGGATCCCAAGACCTTGAAACCTATCTCATATCAACCGGCCCGTCGTTGGGATCGCGTAGGTATCACCTCTGCGTCTATATGATATTCTGTTTGTGAGATACGTAGTGAAGAATAATTAGTGTATCATGTGCGTAAGGCACCATGTAACCCACTCCACACATGTGCACACTACATGTCATCACATATGCACATGCCATACATGGGTGAGAAAATCTCTACCCATGTGTGTGATGTCAGACACCCATACCTCTCATGTCTCATGTGCTCCCCAAAGTCAACTCTCCTCCATGCCCACCTCATGTGTGACATCATCACACCATGTCATTCCATGCTCCTTTAACCCACCATTAATTATAAATCATAAATTAATTTTCATAAATCTAGCCTAAGCTAATATTAACCATATTAGCCTAACTTAACCAAATTTTTATGAATTTCTCTACAAATACCCCTCCATCCCTTAGCATTTCACCATTTTTATACACATGGAGAGAGAGAGAGAGGAGTGATCTTGGTGGGCCATCAACTCCATCAATCCCATCTCTTCCATCCATCTCAACCATTGCATCTAATCCATTAAGGTGAGTACACCTAACCTACTCATTCTTATTTTATTTTTATTGTGTTTTCGTATAGTGGAGATGATGTTGATGATAATGATGTGATCAATGGCGTGGATATGTAGGAGAGTACATATAAAAAGATGACCAATAATGGTAATGATATGATGAAAGTGATATGTTTAATGGTGTGGATTAATGGGAGAATACATATAAAAAGAATAATAAAAAAAAAAATAATAATTTATAGACTTTATGTGGGACCCATTGATGGTGGGCCCCACCAGAATTTTTGTAAGCCATCTAAACTGCCCAAGTGGGGCCATTGGGTTGGCTAAACACACATGTATACATGTGCATACACACCACAATCAAACAACAAAAAAAAAAAGAAAAAGAAAAGAAAAGAGGAAGGTTGGACGCTGCATGCTGCAGCGTCCAGACGCCCCTAACACTTGAAAGAAAAAGAAGGGAAGAGGGTGTGGGTCCACAACGAGCCCTACCCATGAGGTATATATTCAATCCACGCTGTCCATTAAATTTCCCAACTCATTTTATCCATGGAACTAAAAAATGAAGCTAATCTAAGTTTTTGGCGAGCCACATTGTAGAAAACAGTGAGATTAAGTGATATTAACTGTTAGGGCCCACTGTGGTGTTCTAGACACTTAAACATATCGAATATTGGACTCATTAAACCCATCACGAGTCAAGGAACCCAGCAAGTAGAGTGGATCATCATGATGTGGGCCCCACCTACAAAATACCATGAAATTAAAAAAATAATAATAATAAAAAGAGACTACAACAGCATTCACGTTGTTGCTGTTAGCGTCTAACGCTGTAGCAAGCAGTGTCTGCTGCTGATGCTGGAAGATGGTGGGCCCCATTGAAAGTGCACCTACTTGTGCCCTGGTTTGTCAATTACTGTTTGGGTTGAGTCAGTCAAACAACAATGCCTAACAAGATAATTAATTCAAGCGTCTGCCTCAACTGGATGTGTGGAAGCTCGCCATAGGTAAATCATAGCCTCACATCCCATGTCCCAAAATACCAAGTGATTAAAACCCTTAAAATTAAGTAGAACATCTTAGGATTTTATAATAAGAAAACTTTTTATAAAACATGAAAATCTTCAAGTTTTCTTACCCTGTCGATTATATCGATTCACCTTTCGATATGATTGACCTACTCTGTCGATGTCCTCGGCATCTCAATCGATACAATCGAGTGAGGACAAAAAGCGTCCAGCAACCACACATTCATCTAGACGATTTATCAATATATCGAAGTATCAATGGATATCATCGATATTCAAATATCGATCCCATCGAAAGTGGATCGATAATATCGACAGGAAGTTTTTCGGCGGCCCTGTTTTTCTAAAGAAAACTACAAAAAGCTTCGATATATCGATGACTGTTCCGATTCAATCTGAATCTAAATATCGATCATCTTGAAAGTCGTTCGATTATATTGATAGTGGGCGCGTGTTTCTTCCAGCAAATATTTCAGGATGTTATAAAAGTTGATCGGGGGCCACTCGAGGATAATGATATCTTATGTCGATGTCATCGAGTCCTAGTCGATTAGATTGAGTCTGGACACAAACTATCTACCATGCTTATAGGTAAATCTATATGATTTATCGATCCTGTCGACACAGTCTTAATATCATCGACATTCAAATTTTGATGACATCGGTTGACCCTCGATCATATCCTATATCCTGAAATATTTTGCCTAGTCTCTCTCATTCTTCAAGTGTCGATAGATCGATCCAAGTATCGATGGAATCAGAGTTCAAAATTCGATGACATCGACACGTAAATCGATCCCATCGATCAGCTGGAAATAGGTTTCAAAAGGGTATGACTTTGTAGTTTGCGTTATCGAGTGGACAGTCGATCCCGTCGAGAGTATACGCTCGATGATATTGACCATGCTCGATGACATCCAACTCAGTCATAAAAATGACCATTTTATATCCGTTGAAACCTCTTTCCTATTTAAAGAGAGACTTTGTCATATTGCTAGTAGAGAAAGATGAGAGTGCTTTTGTGTGTCTTACCCTCAGATCATATACCCAAAGCCCTTTCTCTCATGAGAGTTCATCTTCCAATCCACTAGAAACTATCTTAATAGCATATCATTAAGCTGGGATGCCTTAAATGAATAAATAATGGGAATCACTCTATCTTCCTTATAGGAAAATTTCAAGAGAGTGGATTTCCGTCCTAACCTTGACCCGACCCAAAGCCTAGTACTGGTACATCTTCTGTGTTGTGGATCAATGGAGCTGAAGACTTTTCAACAATAAGGAGGAGATCTTCGACATTGCGCTGAATGGGACTCATCAACTTATCTGTAAGTATCTAGAGTCGAGAGGACACTTGTGATCATTCCTTTCTAGGATTGGGTCTTAAGTGTTGCTCACCCCTTGAAGTCCTCAAAGGAGGCCTCCAGCAGGAGTGTACGTTGTGGGTGCATTGTGTGGACCCTTGCTTTGTGGAGAGCATAAACATCCGGGTGCATTGAGTAGACCCTTGCTTTGTGTGGGCATAAACATCTGGTTAGGAGTGCACCAGCAAAACTCCATGGTTAGAGGTGAACCGAGTAGAAACCTCCATGTAAAGGTTGAAGGTGAACCTGATTTAAAACCTTAGGTTTGAGGTAAACCATGGAAAACCTCCTTAGTGAAATCTGGTACACTCAAGGGTTGAGTGTGGCAGCCGGGAGTGGAGTAGACAAGTAGCCGAACCACTATAAAAATGACTGTGTTTGCGATTGCTTTGTTTGTGTGATTTTCTTTAGTATTTTAATACTTGAAGTTTGAGATCATACCTCACACACATACACAGTCATATCCAGCATGAACTAAATTCTATATTGCTATCTTTTGAATAGTTTGTGATTGGACCCTCTACTAGGCTTGATAGCTAGTAGAGTTACATTTGAGTAATCTTGATAATTGTATATCTGATAGGATTAGGGCAATAGGATTTTTAAATACATTATAAAACTTTAAATAGTCCTATTCACCCCCCTCTAGGACATATTGGCATATTCCTACTTCAACTCAAGTGGTCTTCACTACTATTTCAATTGGTATCAGAGAGGGTCTCTCTTTAAAGGCTTCACCACTTAGAGAGTGATCTTGACCGAAGTTGTGAAATATGGCCAAAGGAGAGGGCTCATCTGTTACTAGACCTCCAATATTTGATGGTTCAAATTATGCATGCTGGAAGGCTAGAATGCATTAGTTCCTGAGACCTTTGGATCATGATGTTTGGGATGTAGTTGAAAAGAGATATGTGGTACCATCTGAACAAATCGTACTTGAAGATGAAATTACCATCACTAAACCCAAACCCAAAGAAAAGTGGACGGCGCTTGATAAAGAACAACGAACTGCTGAAGCAAAAGCAATGAACGCCATCTACTGTGTCATGTCTCAAGATATATTTAATCAGATAAGTATGTGTGAGACATCCAAGAAAGCATGGGATCTACTAGAAACAACCCATGAAGGCACAAGCACTGTGAAGAGGTCTAAACTACAACTTTTGACTTCACAGTTTGAAAATCTCATAATGGAAGAGCATAAGACATTTATGGAGCTTTTCACCAAATTGAATATTATTTGCAACTCCATGGGTGGATTGGGAGAAAAGGTTCCGGTACCTAAAATATGTAGGAAAATACTAAGGTCCTTACCGAAACGATTTAATCCCAAAGTAACAACAATTGAGGAGTGTAGAAATATTAACGAGATGAAAGTAGAAGAACTGGTAGGTTCCCTACAAACTTTTGAACTACACTTCACACAAACTCAAAAATTCAAAAACACTGTTCTAAAAACCTCTAAGAAAACAAAACATGAGGACAGTGAGAATGAAAAAGAAGATAAAGATGAGGAAGTGGCTCTTCTGGCACAAAGATTTAGAAGGTTCTTTCAAAGGAATCGCGGCCGTCCCTCTAGAGGAAGACAAACCTTTTATAGAAAAATTTGGGAAAAGAACCACAATGTTATGCCTGTCATGAGTTGGACACCTATCTATTGAATGCCCAAATAGAAAAACCAAGGGCAAGGCAATGACCGCCACATGAGATGATACAAAAGAATCAAACTCAGAAAATAGTAACTCAGAAAGCGATGGAGATCAGAAATCATTGAAAATACTTATGATCTCAACTGTTTCAATCATTCGAAAAGAATCTGAGGAAGAATAACAAGCTACTGAACCATTTCCATCTGACAATGAGGAATTTGAGGAAGAAAAAGAAATTAAAAAGGATAAATTGCAAGATGCTTATAATCAACTCTATATCCATAGCATTAAAGTGATTAAACGACTTGGTATATCTGAAAACAAAAAGGAATTGCTGTAATTAGATCTGAATAAAGCTTCAAATATTAATACTCATCTAATTATTGATTTGCAGCAATGTCACATAAATAATGATAGACTTGAAAGAACTAACATTTCTTTGAAATCTGAGTTAGAAAAATTAAAGAAACAAGTCAAAGCACTAAATGAGGAACACTTGATCCTTCAAAATAAAAATTATACACTTCAAAATGAATTAGAAGAATACTGGAAAATAGCCCAACTAAACTGTAAATTTTCCCAGAGTAGTGATAGGTTAGAAAAACTTTTAGGCATTTGAAAATATGGAAACAACAAACATGGTTTGGGCTACGAAAAAGATAGAATAAGAACTGGATACGAAACACATGAGAAATCTGATATTTTCAGTTGCAACAAAGGTAAAAATCCAGCCTATCAAACAAGTGGTGATTCAAAGGATGTGTTGAACAAAGGATATATAATACCATCACTACTCAAACTATGTGACAGGAAGAAAGACTCAGTGAATAAAGTGGTTAAATCAGATAAGACAAACAAATCTACCACAAGAAAGAATTATGTCACAAGATGGGTAACTAAAAAGAAAAAAAATTGCCTTGTTATACACTCAGATCATTTAACAGGCAATGATGCTAGATGGTACCTAGACAATGGTTGCTCAAGACATGTCACAGGTGACAAATCCCTCTTGTCAATTATCAGAAACTAAATAATGGGCATGTGGTCAAGTTCAACAAAGAAGAATGTGATATTCTAGATCAATTGGGAAAATCAGTAATTAAGGGTCATCGCACAAACAACCACTACTACATTATTAAAGGAAAAGAGAGGAATGATATAGAGGAGCATTAAGAATGAAGGAAAAAGTCCAGATTATTCATCTAGATCTGGATATTTGCTGAAATGATGCGATTTTGTTGAGCCTTCAATATTACATCTAAGGTTGGAGACCTCGAACTTTTGTATATAAACATTATCATGTTTATAATTGTACAGAAATGGTACAAAAATTTGTGACAGATACTGATCAAGTTAAGAAATACACAATAGTGTGTCGAAATTGTGAAAATTCTGAATAGTACCTATTTTCGATACAAGTGTCGGTCTTTATCGATTTCATCGACTGAGAGTCAATACAATCGATAACCTTTCAGAACGTGGAAAGTCTTATGATTGTTGATGACATCTGAGACAGAATCGATAGAATCGATTAGCAACTTCTCGATAACATCGAAATAATGATCAATATGATCGACAGACGGCGCTCAATAAAAAGGCTGATTGAGAGAAAAATTCATTTTTCAATAGCTAGTCTCATCTCATTGCCCTGATCAGGTTCTATGGTTGATCTGCTCGGAGTCTTGATGAAATCTCAGTATCCAAATGAAATAAGGAAGATGGTTAGAGGGAAAGGTAAGGCTCTCTCATCTGCAAAATCTTCCAAGATTAAGAAAGAGAAAAATTCTAGACCACCTCAAAACCATTCAAATTGGGAACAAGTCACGATAGTTGATCGTACTATTCTCATTAGTACTGTCAAACCCTATGGGGTGGAACTCATGATGAAGACTATAGGATGGAAGAATATGTTTAATATGGGCGGCCCATATCAGTTTGAAATGATCCAGCAGTTCTTCAATTGTTGTCATGTTGTCCAAGATTACCCACCTTGTATGTGTCTGAAATTCATGCAACACACCAAGTACATTACTTCAACAGTCCTTGGTCATGTTCTAAACATTCAGGTGACACAAATCCCTGTCACTAGTAGAAATCTAAACGAATTGGGTAGATGGGGGGAAATTACACGAGCACTATGTCAGGGTATGACAATTTCTATAAATGATGGTAATAATCCTTTCAGTAAAACATCTAGGAATCTTGTTTCGACTCCTTAATAGCATTTTTAGCATGAATGTGTACCCATGTGATGCAAATGACACATACTTGAGTCCCATTGCGCTCGATATTCTGTATGATGTCTATCAAGAGGTCCTTGTATGCCTACCAACTCTCATATTAGACCAACTAATTAGGGTAGTCAAAAGTGACCATCTTGAAATTTTACCTTTTCCATCTCTTATCTGTAAGCTCGCACACTGGGCAGGTCTTCCGAAAACTACTGATAAGGTATATCCTAAAGTATGGTTCGACCACGATGCAGCGCAACAAGTGTATGTCTCTTTCCATTACATACTAAGATCCATCCACCTGTTGAAGATAGTGATCCCATGCCTAATGAAGAAACTCTCTGGGTATCCAATAGAACTCCTGAATATAGTCCTACTTCTGTCACAAATCGTTGGCATCATGTGCTTGAGATCCAATTTTTAAATAATCTACTGGAATTGATGAGCGGCTCCAACACTGTGAACAATGACTATCAGGAATAGAAAATAGGATTGAAGCTCTTCAACATTCCGTGCAACAGATTCTTGAGCTACTAACAACTGGCGGGTCTTCTATGTGTTAGAAGTAAACAGATTTGGTGGAATAGTGTGTCTAGTTATAAACACTTGTTTTTGCACCCATCCTTATTTATTTATTTTGGGTACCGCTACATGGGTCTGATATCTCTGTTTAATGATGAAACTACTGCTATCTAGAGCAGTGTATATATATGTATGTATATATGTATATATATATATATATGGACACTGTTGATTATGGTTGCATCTAATTCTATTCTGATTACCGTAGTAATATACTATTGTTCCCTAGTTAAACGAAGTTTTTTTTGGAATGCATGTGTTCTTCCTGACTATCTTATCTGAATGTGTCTTTGAACGATGATGTATGGCTTACAATGATTTAATCTTTATATCTGTATACATCTATTTGACTGTGGTTCTCCCATATGCTTACAATCTTCAGTCAATATCACTTGTGTACCTTTGCCAATGTAACATCCCGAAAATCGGGGGGTCGAGCAAAAACCCAACTCCCGAGTTCCAAAATGTTATTTATGCAACATGGATATGTATGATTGAATGTTGTCAATGATAATGTCTTAAACATGAGTGAGATTAAGCCAAAACAGCATATCATACTCCAGAGACAGTGAAATTTGCAAGCGGAAGACTGTAATAGTATGTATAACGTACATAAACTGTTGTATGTCTCCAGAGTGTGAATATATTATCAGGTTATGCACATACATGTATACTTCAAAAGTAAACAAAATGAATATACATGAGGGCGCTAAAAATTCAAAATGACAAATGTCAAAGTATCTAATCAAGCTCCCTGCAATCCCGTCAATCAGAACACGCATAAAGGAGGAATCCTCCTCCTCATCATCAAGTCCAGCTCTGCCTCACAGGCCACGCCATCATCTGCAATCACAGAAGGGACTGGTGGGTGTCCGGAAACACCATCCCGTAACGTGGGAGTGAGTGATCAACTCAGTGGGATAAGAGAGCAGGGATTAGCATGTTCACAATTCAATCACGCGATAATAGTAAAGCAGTAAATCAGACAATCCTAATACTGTTGTTAATGCAAGATGATATGACGTGATGTATGCCCTCACCGACGATCACCCTCATACGGCAACATCTTACGACCGCGGCATGCCACACTCCCTAGAGTGCTCCACATCTTCCAGGCACATGCAATGCTATGGTGATATGATTACCAAGTTGTTATTAGTCCATTCAAACAGCAGGATTGGGAAACTAAGGTACTTCCCTTGTATCAATCCCAACACGGATCCTGTCTAGGGTCGTCACTCCTAGTAATCTCATACGATGTACATTTCGTAGGTCACTGCAAGGGCTGCCAGGGCTGTTGCTCGCACTCGTTGCACCGCTCCCCCATCACCTTATCAATACAGGCCTACTGTACTCTACTGCACGGAAGGGTCGTCGCCTCCCGTGAACTCAGAATACGCTCGCGGTCACTACAAAGGGCTCGTCGCCTGATCAGTGTAGGCCGACAGCTAGAATATAGTGTCCCATACCACCATAATCTGATCACGAGTCAAGGTGCTCATTGGTCACTACGGGGAGGTTTGTGGCCCCAGCGTAGGCCGACAGCTCGACCACGGTGTCCCATACCACCATGCCCGGCTCATGAGTCTTCGTGGATCAAGGTACCACGGTTAATAGGGTTTACAATGGTAAGTTCAGTACCCTAGGTTCAAGCAGTTATGATACATACAAGGTGAACAAACATCGGCCAGTCGGGTTACTTGACGGGCTCGACTAGCGTGATCGCATCTCAAGTTGAACGACATGAAGTGCGTAAAACACTTCGCGTGGCTTAACCACTGCCGCCAACTCTCAACCCGAATCACGTTCATCGACGCGTCGTTCGTGGCTATGACCAGTCAGCCACGAATTCGCTCGGTTACCGACTGCCTGGACTAAGTCAAGTCCCACACATCTATGGAATTACATTAACACTATATACCAGGGTATTGGAATTGAAATACATCATGTGAGCATGTTAACACATGTTATAACATTCAACTTAAACAAATCTTCAAGGCATACCTTCCATGCATATTCAACTTAAGCAAATCTTCAAGGCATACTTCCTATGCATGTAATGCAATCATGCATAAGGTCAACATGTAGGAAATCATTTAGGTCAGCATTTTAATCATGAAATCAATCTCAAACTACTACATAACATCATTCAATACAATACATACTAGTACAAGCATTTATACAAACACATACACTACACACTTAAGTCCACATATAGTATGTCGACCTAAAGTGCGCAACTAGGCGAATCTCTTCGCCAAACTAATTATACACGCCTTCCTAACTTCCTAATGCGACAACAAACCATGTCAATCACATCAGAAAAATATGAATGTAAACAGTACTTCCTACAAATGACTAAAATGCCCTAAATCTCATATTCTTCGTTAGTTTACGAAACGGGAAACGGAGAGCATTTTGTACATGTCAAACGGTGATGCCGTCAAGAATCTACTATTAAACGACATTGAAAGCGTTGGGAACCGTCAATCAAAGCGTCTAAAATCCTCACCTAGTGTCTTGTAGACTCGGGAATTGAAGCGGAGCGTATATGCTTCGTCTACGGCGAGTAAGGAGCCTAATACATAAGATCCATAAGCTACATCGCTATGAAAACAAGGAAAACTCAAATCAACAACTATTTAGGGTTTTTACTTACCTAGGATCGCGGTGGAATCGCCGGGAAAGCGGTGGAGGAGTGTTGCTTAAGCACGTGCAACACGTAGCACAAGTGGCAGGAAGAACTCTCCCACTCTCTCACAATCTCTCACTTTTTTTCTCTCTCCCAAGCTAGGGCTTCTCTCAAATTCGGATGGGAGAGAGGAGTGAGGGTTTCAACCCCTTTTATAGCCTAAAACATGCCCAAAATAGGCTTGGGAACAATGTTTACTTGGTGCCTAACCAAATCGGGGCCGTTTCGGTCCAAAAGGGCATTTCTGGAGGTCCCCAGGCCAAATGCGGTCGGACTTAAGCTCATGCATACTGGATCTAGCACACATCCAGTTTTCAGACTGGTTGGGTTCCCAGATCGCACGTGGCGGCCCAGTTTCAGTTTAACGGTCACCGCACCAAGATCAGGCCTATAAGTCTCGTGATATATAATAGATATTTTTCCTGATCCAAGGGTGTAATTTGGCTGTATTCTGACGGTCAGAACGCTCAATACTGATGCGTCAAATTGTGTGCCAGTTTTGAATTTCAAATTCCAATTCTAACCCTATTCTCACTCTCTTCGGTCCGGGTTCAATGAAATAGCCTGTGATTGTCGGTTTGACTTGATTTTTGGAATGAGTGTCAAGTCCAGCTAGACGGTTCTAACGGTCTAAGATAGGAGGTATCGGACTTTCGACGTGCGGTCTAGACCCAATACAAAGATTCAAAGTGGTCCAGAGAACAAACCTGCTTAGAGTTTGGTCCGAGGTTTTAGAGCATTATAGCACCATTGGTTCCACTCGCTTTGGGCCTTGTAGAACGTATTTAAAGTGATCAGGGACCGTTTCCCAGCTATTCTAACGTTGCACTAGCTAACTTATGCTTAGTTTCTAAAGAAATTTATCCTAAGTGGTTTCTTTGACTATGGAATTGGGTTCTGAACGATTTTTCAGGTGTTTTAATTGACCCACTGCCTAAGGACGTCAAATCCCAGATTGGCCAAAATCCGGGGTGTTACAGTTACAAACACCCCATGTGAAAAATTGGATATTTGTACTCTTATATGTTGTAGGTGTAAGGGGGAGCAGCTGTACCAAGAAAGGGGTTTTTATAGTAAGGGGGAGTAAATTGTGGTTGTGTACATGAAAGTGTTAGAATGTGTAAGATTGTGTAATCACATGTACACACAATTTAGGATGTATCCGTCTACATATTTTCCTAGGGTGTTTCGGGTATTTTGTCACGTAATTGACAAAGGGGGACATTGAAAGTGCACCTACTTGTGCCCAGGTTTGTCAATTACTGGGTGGGTTGAGTCAGTCGAACAACAACGCCTAACAGGAAGATCAATTCAAGTGTCTGCCTCAACTGGATGTGTGGAAGCTCGCCATAGGTAAATCATAGCCTCACATCCCATGTCCCAAAACACTAGGTGATTAAAACACATCTTAGGGTTTTATAATAAGAAAACTTTTTATCAAACAGGAAAATCTTCAAGTTTTCTTACCCTGTCGATTATATCGATTCACCTTTCGATATGATCGACCTTCTCTATCGATGTCCTTGGCATCTCAATTGATACAATTGAGTGAGGATAAAAAGCGTCCAGCAATCACACATTCATCTGGACGATTTATCGATATATTGAAGTATCAATTGATATCATCGATATTCAAATATCGATCCCATCGAAAGTGGATCGATAATATCGACAGGCAATTTTCTGGATCCCCTATTTTTCTTAAAAAAAACTATAAAAAGCTTCAATAGATCGATGACTGTTCCGATTTAATCTGAATCTAAATATCGATCATCTCGGAATTCGTTCGATTATATCGATAGTGGGCTCGTGTTTCTTCCAGCAAATACTTCAGGATGTTCTAAAAGTTGATCGGGGGCCACTCAAAGAAATCGATATTCTTATGTCGATGCCATCGAGTCCTGGTCGATTGGATCGAGTCTGGACACAAATTGTTCAGCGTGCTTATAGGTAAATCTATATGATTTATCAATCCTATCGATACGGTCTCGATATCATCAACATTCAAATTTCGATGACATCGGTTGACCCTCAATCATATCCTATACTTGAAATATTTCGCCTAGTCTCTCTCATTCTTCAAGTGTCGATAGATCGATCCAAGTATCGATGGAATCGGAGTTCGAAATTCGATGACATCGACACATATATCGATCCCATCGATCAGCTGGCAATAGGTTTCAAAAGCATATGACTCTGTAGTTTGTGTTATCGAGTGGACAGTCGATCCCATCGAGAGTATACGCTCGATGATATCGACCATGCTCGATGACATCGAAATCAGTCAAAAAAATGACCGTTTTATATCCGTTGAAACCTCTTGCCTATTTAAAGAGAGACTTGGTCATATTGCTTGTAGAGAAAGATGAGAGTGCTTTTGTGTGTCTTACCCTCAGATCATATACCCAAAGCCCTTTCTCTCACGGGAGTTCATCTTCCAATCCACTCTTATCATTAACATTTAATAGAGTGGATTGGGAAATGAACTTCCGCATTCAAGGATCCTCTAGCAACTATCTTAATAGCATATCATTAAGCTGGGATGCCTTAAATGAATAAATAATGGGAATCACTCTATCTTCCTTATAGGAAAATTTCAAGAGAGTGGATTTTCATCCTAACCTTGACCCGACCCAAAGCCTAGTACTGGTACATCTTTTGTGTTGTGGATCAATGGAGCCGAAGACTCTTCAACAACAAGGAAGTGATCTTCAACATTGCGCTGAATGGGACTCATATACTTATCTATAAGTATCTAGAGTCTAGAGGACACTTGTGATCATTCCTTTCTACGATTGGGTCTTAAGTGTTGGTCACCCCTTGAAGTCCTCAAAGGAGGCCTTCGGTGGGAGTGTACGTTGTGGGTACGTTGTGTGGACCCTTGCTCTATAGAGAGCATAAACATCCAGGTGCGTTGTGTGCACCCTTGCTCTATGTGGGCATAAACATCTGGTTAGGAGTGCACCAGCTAAACTCCAGGGTTAGAGGTGAACCGAGTAAAAACCTCCATATAAAGGTTGAAGGTGAACCTGATTTAAAACCTTAGGTTTGAAGTGAACCATGGGAAACCTCCTTAGTGAAATTTGGTACACTCAAGGGTTGAGTGTGGCAGCCGGGAGTGGAGTAGACAAGTAGTCAAACCACTATAAAAATGACCGTGTTTGCGATTGCTTTGTTTGTGTGATTTGCTTTACTATTTTAATATCTGAATGTTTGAGATCACACCTCACACACATACACAGTCATATCCAGCATGAACTAAATTTTATATTGCTATCTTTTGAATAGTTTGTGATTGGACACTCTACTAGGCTTGGAAGTCAGGCCAGTAGAGTTACTTTTGAGTAATCCTGATAATTGCATATCTGATAGGATTAGGGCAATAGAATTTTTAAATACATTGTAAAACTTTAAATAGTCCTATTCACCTCCCTCTAGACATATTGGCATATTCCTACTTCAACTCAAGCGGTCTTCACCGCTATTTCACCCACCACCGGCCCCGTCATGATGTATGTTGAACATCAGCACCGTGCATTTGATGGGTCCCGTTTAAAAATGGGTAATCCCTGAAAATTAGCCGTATATGGAACTCAAATTGCCCACACCATCTAAAGTCATGAAAAAACTAAAGAAAAAAATAATATATATATATATCAGCATGTCTGTGGGTATGATCATGAGTAGTGTGATCCAAACCGTCCATCCACTTGGTGAACTCGTCATAAGTCTTGAGAAGAAAAATAAGACAAATCTAAATATCAGCTAATCTACGCTGCAAAAAGTGGCAGGGGATTGGACGTCCACCATTACAGCCCTTTTTGGGGGTCACAGAAGTTTGGATCAATATGAAATTTGATTTTCCTCTTAATTCAGGTTCTTGTGACCATATGAACAATTTGGATGGATAATAAATGTTAGGTGGGCCTTATAAATTGTTTAACGGTGAAATTAGTATCTCCATTACTATTTGTGGTGAGGTCTAGATAATCTTTGGATATGACTCATTTTTGGATAATTCTATAAAATAATTCTTAAAATAAATAAATAAATAAAAATAAAAATAAAAATATATGAACTGTGTTTAAATAATAAATATATCACTTTGGGACCCATGTAACTTTGATCTCCTTGAACCTTTCATACAACTCGGAGCTCGAGTATATAGAATTACTTGTCGGGATCCACCCAAAATTTGGATGCATTTGAAACTTGGCCAGACCCCTTAACCAAGTGTGACACACATAATGGATGGGCTGGATTTGTGATCCACGCCTTGGTGGGCCCAACAAATAATTATAAATGTTTTAATGGAGAGTAATCCCCTCAACTTTTGCATGTGGTATGGCCTCACACAAACCACATATTGACTTGATTTTAAGTCCTAGGCCCACCATGGATTGGTGCATCTGACTGATGGTTTTGAGGGTTGACATGCGTCAAGGTGGATCACACCACAATTTTAGTGGATTATAGGTCCGTCATTGTAAATTCCAAAAAGCCACTATATTGTTATACTAGACATCAAACCTATTAATAAGGATATGTGGACCTGGACTTAAGAAAAATAATAATAAATAAATAAATAAATGAGGATAAGTAGGAGCTCATTTTGATACCCATGTAGGGCCCACCAGACCGCAGGACCCATTGTGATGTATAAGCTACATCCAAACCATCTATATATTTTGGCGCCAAAGAAACAATGTTGTTGTAATGCCTGTTCTTAAAACCTCCTAGAATTTCACCATTATATTTATGTTAAACCCACACCATCTATCAGCTTTTGTAGACCTAATGAGTGTGGCCCTACCACGTCAGTGGGACTCACCCACTTGGACAAGCCCAAAATGTCCATAGTTGTAACCTTTAATGATCCACGATAATGTCTAGAAGATATCCAACCTGTCCATTTGTGTTGCACAAATGGTGACCCTCTACCATTGCCAACCTTCTTACGGTCACTTTAATATTTATTTATCACCCAAAACCAAGTGGGTCCACTAGCATGTGGGACCCATTATAGAGTTTTTTTTCTATCCAAGTGTAACGCCCTGGAAAAATCCGTACCTGGACTCGAGTACCAACTCGACCAGAAATCGCGTAGGATTAATTCCTTTGGAAAATAAGTGTAAGTTAGCTAGCGCAACGCTAGAGTAGCTAGGAAATAGTCCCTGATCACTTTAAATACGTTATACAAGATCCAAAGCGAGTAGAACTAATGACGCTATAATACTCTAAAACCTCGAATCAAACTCTAAACCGGTTTGTTCTCAGGACCTCTTTGAAACTTTGTATTGGATCTAGACCGCGCGTCGAAAGTCCGAAACATACAATCTTAGACCGTTATAACCGCCTAGTTGGACTTGACAATCATTTCGAAAATTAAGTCCAACCGACATTCAGAGGCTATTTCATTGAGCTTGGAGTGAAGAGAGTGAGAATAGGGCTAGATTTGAAATTTGAAATTCAAATCTGACACACGACTTGATGCGTTATTATTAAGCGTTCTGACTGTCAGAATTCAGCCAAATTACACCCTCGGATCAGGAAAAATTTCTATTTCATATCATGAGACTTGTAGACCTGATCTATGTGCGATGACCGCTAAACTGAAAATGGACCACCACGTGCGATCTACGAACGCTACTGGTCTGAAAATGGGATGTGAGAGACATCCGACGTGCATGAACTTAAGTCTGATCGCGTTCAGCCAGGGGACCTCCAGAAATGTCTTTTTGGACCGAAACAGTCACAATTTGGTTAGGCATCAAGTAAACATTGTTCCCAAGCCTGTTTTGGGCATGTTTTAGGTTATAAAAGGGGCTTAAACCCTCACTTTTCTCACCCATCCGAATTTGCTAGAAACTCTAGCTGGTGTGAGAGAAAAGGTGAGAGATTATGAGAGAGAGTGTGAGAGAATTTCCTGCTGCTTGCACTACCGGTTGCACGTGCTTAATCAACGCGCCTCAATCACTTTCCCGACGATTTCACCGCGTTTCTAGGTAAGAAAATACCCTAAATACTTGCTAATTTAAGGTTCCTTCGGTTCCTTAGCATGGTAGCTTATAGATCTTGTGTATTAGGTTCCCGGTTCGCCGTAGACAAAGCGTACATGCTCCGTTCGAATCAATACACTTCTAGGATAAAAGGTGCAGATTTTAGACGCTTTGATTGACTGTTTTCAACGCTTTCAATGTCTTTTAATAGTAGATTATCGACGGCAACACCGTTCAACATGTACAACATGCTGTCCGTTTCCTGTTTCGTAAGCAGACGAAAAATATGAGATTTAGGGCATTTTAGTCATTTGTAGGAAATACTGTTTTCATCCATATTTTGCTGATATGATTGACATGGCTTCTTGTCGCATTAGGATATTAGGAATGCGTGCATAATCAGTTTGGCGAAGAGATTCGCCCAAATGCGCACTTTGAGTCGACATACTATATGTAGACTTAAGTGTGTAGACTATGTGTTTGTATAAATGTTTGTATTAGTATGTATTGAATAAAATGGTGTTATGAATTAGTTTGAGATTGAATTCTCAATTAATATGCTGATTTAAATGATTTCCTACTTGTTGGCTATATGCATGATTTCATTACATGTACGAAATGCATGTGTTAGATGTTTTACTTAAGTTGTATGTTATAACATGTGTTAACATGCTCACATTGTTGTATTTCATTTTCATTACTCTTATATGATTGCTGATGTGAATTCATAAATGTTTGGGACTATACCTTGTCCAGGCAGTCGGCAACCAAGTAAATTCGTGGTTGGCTTATCTTTGCCACGAACGACGCGTCGATGAACGCGAGTCATGTTTGGAGTTGGCGATAGTGGTTAGGTCACACGAGGTGTCTTATGCACTTCATGTCATTCGGCTTGAGATGCGCTCGTACTAGTCGAGCTCGTCAAGTAACCCGACTGGCCATTGTATGTTCACCTTGTATGAGTCATAATTGCTTGAACCTAGGGTACTGAACTTACCATTGTAAACCCTATTAACCATGGTACCTTGATCTATAAAGACTCATGAGCCAGGCATGGTGGTATGGGACACCGTGGTCGAGCTGTCGGCCTACGCTGGGGCCACAAACCTTCCCGTAGTGACCAGTGAGCAACTTAGACTCGTGAGAAGATTATGGTGGTATGGGACACTATATTCTTACTGTCGGCCTACATTGATAAGGTGGTGGGGGAGCGGTGCAACGAGTGTGAGCAATAGCCCTGACAGCCCTTTGTAGTGACCTCGAGCGTATTCTGAGTCTACGGGAGGCGACAACCCTTCCGTAGCGACAAGAGTACAAGTAGGCCTGTATTGATAAGGTGATGGGGGAGCGGTGCAACGAGTGCGAGCAACAGCCCTGACAGCCCTTGCAGCGACCTACAAAATATACATCGTATGGGATTACTAGGAGTGACGACCCTAGACAACATCTGTGTTGGGATTGATATAAGGGAAGTACCTTAGTTTCCCAATCCTGCTGTATGAATGGATTAATAATAACTCGGTAATCATATCACCATCACATTGCATGTGCCTGGAAGATGTGGAGCACTGTGGGATGAAAGCATGCCGCGGGCGTAAGATGGTGACGTATGAGGAAGATCGTCGGTGAGGGCATCCATCATGTCACGTCATATTGCATTAACAACAATATTAGGAATATTTGATTTACTGCTTTACTATTATCGCATGATTGATTTGAAAATATGCTAATCTTTTCTTTATTATTGTACTGAGTTAGCTACTCACTCTCACGTTATGGGATGGTGTTTGCAACACCTACCAGACCCTGTCTTAGATGCAGGTGAGGCAGCAATTCAGGAGGCAGAGCTGGATTATGATGAGGACTAGGATGAGTTCTCATATATGTAGTACCACGACGGCTTTGCTTAGGTGGCCTAGATTGGCGGGACTTCTCAGTGAGACTATTTTTGACATTTTGATTCTGTTTATTTACATGTATATGAGACTCAAAGATGTATTCATACTTTAGAGACAGTTGAGATCTATTTTATTTTCCATACAGTGATATGTATATCCTTTAGTCTTCCGCTTGCTTTTATCACTGAATCTGGAGTATGAATTGCAGTTTTGGTATACTTTTACTCATGTGAATGCTTTAACTCAGACAACATTGAATCATAATCATTTTTGTTGCATAAGTGACGGTCTGGAACTCGGGAGTCGGGTTTATACACGACCCCCGATTTTCAGGCTGTTACACCAAGTTTGTTGGGGGCTGTTGCATGCCCCACTATTATGTATATAGGCCATCCAAACCATACATGAGTTATCCACCATTAGATTAACTGAAAACACGAAGATATCATTTGAGCTGAAATTCCCTAGCACACTTAAACTGATGAACTGGCGATTTTTGTGGGTCACTTACCTGTGCGACCTCATGATCTTATATGGCCCACTTACTGGTACAAAATGGTGGTTCTTATCTTTTAATATTGTGTTTGTAAGATGTGTGAATAACCTCTTAACCTAGTGTGAGGGTGTAATGGAGTGGATGGGTATGAGCAATGCAATGTAGTGAGTTGAGGCCGATCCCTTGATCATGAGGTCATGTAGTATAAGTATGGCCACCTAATCTTATACAAAGGTGGTGTATATGCAGTCATCTAATTGTACAATTGTGAAATATGCACAAGACAACCTAATAGTACGAAATCAAGTGGCATTGGTAGCCGCCCAACAATGTGACCACATTCTTATGGACATTTTATGGTACTTGAATCATGTACAACTAGATTGTATATTTGGATTACCTAGTCATGATATGAATTGTGACGTGCAGTTGGATTATACAACGTGATCTTAGCATGACCCTCGATTCAGTGTAATATGACATAAATATGATTATTATATTATGCTCATTAGTGAGCCTGATGTGGGGACCACTAAAATATATGCCATGTTATGGAAGGTAGTACTTGGCCCTAAATTATGTGACACCGAATATGAGTCATTAGCTATGTGACGTCTGAAGTGGTTGTGGTATAATACTTAGTATAAGGTAGTGTAGCCATGAATGGCGGGTGCAATTGTGATTGTTCAACTAGGTTTGAATATTTTGAATTACAATGACACGTAGAGACATTTGTGTGGCCACTCAACCATATGGATTTTTGATAAAGAGTGACCATAAGACCCTGTGGGCATGTGAGAATTGTGTGATTACTCAGACTTGTGAACTATGCTGATGGTGAAACCTCTTAGGTATGTGAATTTAGGACGTGTGTTGATTTTGGATCCTACCTTGATGTAAGTATGGCATATTTCACCATTTATCCATTAGGCTAGCTAATTTTAGAACATGATTTCAAAATGACCTAGATCCAAATCCTAAATAAGTCAGCCGATATGAAATAGTGTTAATTGAACGTATAACATTTGAATACTTATGAACCCATTTGCTTACAGTACCACTTGGAAGTAGGACCCACTACGTTGTATGAGATAAACCCACATTATCCAACCGCGACTAACTCTTATGTGTATATTATATACACTAGTCATTCAACTTAAAGCTCACGATATCTTATGAGGTTTGCCTATGCATTTCAAACCATTGTAGAATTGCTATGATAACCATTTGCAAATTCAACCTACTAACAGCTCACTTGAAGGTGAAGCCCTCCACATTATATGAGTTTCACTAGCACCATCCATCCTGTGGATCATGTTATAATTATGTCTTTCATCTCATAACCACTTGGTGCATGTACTTTACATCACCACCACTCATTAACCATAATGACCATTTAGGGTATAACCATGTGGTTCCAACTGAAGAAAATCATGTTGGGCCAAAGCCACTAATGGAATATTTATCTTGCGAAGGATATGGTATAACTCTTATTACAATTATTGCACGTGATTATGATAGTGATGGATGATATTAGTGATGTCAGTAATTGTGGTTAATAGAAGCATGTGATTTAATATCTCGATTAATGGTGTTCCACTTCCTAACATACTAAATTCATCTACTTAATCATGTTGATATTGATCATACTCATGCACCATGGAATAATGGTATGTGCAAGTGTACTTCAATACATTTGTTCATATGTAAGATATGTCCTCTTCAGTTTAGTCACATGACTATGGATTAATATAGTTGATAGTGGCATATGATGGTTATATGTCATTTTTGCTTTAAAGGTCAAGCAGACCTTAAACTCATAACATTATATGCAAACCACATGCACTTGAACGTATGCCTTATCATGATTGCTTGAATTCATGTATAATCATGACATACATGATGATCGAAATACCATAGTCATGCCGTATAACATGAGTTGAATCTTGATGATGAAATGTGTATTTATGATAATGATTTGAGTTATCCCTGAAAATGAACGGGACACCGAAAGTGTGGAAATAGTAGGAGATGATGTGCCCCTTGGGTTGAAAGTCCCTAAAGCCCTATGCTAGCTAGGGTTGCCTCACCGTCAGGCCGAGTGGATACATGGGTCATGGATTTGACTCCCACTGACGAGGTCGAGTTGAGAAGGGTGGGTCCAACCTGCTTAAGGGCTGAGGTGCAAATAGGGACCGGTCTGACTCGCCGGTGAGGAGAATTGCGAATGAAGTCCGCCAGGTGGAAGTCCACTGCAAGGTGGGTATGTGAGGTCGATTACTTGTATCTGGTGGATGGGTGTCGACCACGGTGTTTTCCATGATATACAGTTGGTGGAATTCCACCACAGGACGAGTATGCGAGATCGATTACTAGTGTCTGGTGCATAGTATCGAACACAGTGCTTCCCTAGATATACAGTTATGATATGGTATGACAATATAATGATGATGACGATGTGATTACGAATGCACATAATACATTTATGCCTGTGGTAAATGAGAAATGAAAACATGACTTGGTTATGCTGGTAGCATTAACTCAGAGTATTACTATGATGCATATACATTGCATTGGCATTGACATCATACCTTACGTGCTACACGCCTTTCACCATACATGATTTCCTTATGGCATATTTGTGTTGCTTGTATGTAGGACACACTGCACACACGTGTGTACTCAGTAGGCTTTTTGCCTAAGTTTCCTATTTCTAATTTTTTCCAGGACAGGAGTAGCTTGGAAGACTTAGTTTTCTCGATGCATTGTATCGATTTTTTCGATTTGGCAATGTTGACATCGTATGCCTTTTGGAGACCATTGTACTTGTAAGCATCAGGATTTATAATGGAGAGTGTTTCTTGGTATTTTGATCATGGATCTTCATGCTCAGGTATTATTATACGTATATACAAAAAAAAAATCAGTAAAAAATCTTCCTTGTGGTGCGCCGAACTTAGGACTTGGTGTGTGGGAGTCGAGTGCCGGATTTGGGGCATCAAGGAAGCTGTCCATCCCCGGACTTGGGGCGTGAAAGAAACACCCCGACTTTTCAAGACCCGAGTACACGACCCATTTTCCAAAAACCCCAGCGTTAACTTATAGATACCTTTTTTTTTATCAGAGTTAACAGATGAGCATAAAATGAACAAGTAAGCATAAAGGAAAAATTACAATTTCATTTAGAATATATAAGAGCTGCCAAAATGACTTATACAATCCAATGCCTCCAAAATTAACAAATACAGGAATTATATGATCCAATACAAGAAAAATAGTAGAATGCAAGTAAATTTGAGCTACAAGACCCCTCAGCTTCTCAAAGTAGATACAGTCATGCAATCATGGCACTTGAACCCAACTCCTCATTAGCCTAAACTTGAAAATCAATTAAGCCACCTGTGCTACATGTACGGTTATATTTATTTGATGGATGAGTGACCAACTAAGTGTGAACACCACTCAAGTTTACACACCGTCGCATTAGGAAAGCATAGTTATAAAAACATGGTAAGGCATACAAAATAATACATGATGCAGTCTTATTAAATGCATAGATGCGTGAATGCATCGTCGACCTGTGGATGCACATCCCGTTGTCCAGATAAAGGGTCACCCTAAGAGAACTAGTCACCTAAAAAAATACATAAAGGTATGCCTGAGGAGAACCAACTGTCTGGAAAAGACCATAATATATAGATCACCTAAGGAGAATTTAATCACCCGGAAAAGACCATAAAACATAGATCGCCCAAGGAGAATTTAATCACCTGAAAAGACCATAAAACATAGATCACCCAAGGAGAATTTAATCACCTAGAAAACACCATAGATCGCCCAATGAGAATTTAATCACCCGAAAAAGACCATATGCTATGAAAATGCATGATTAGCCCAACCGTTATTAGTCTGTTTGCAACCAGCAAGTTTAATAATCTCAAAGGTCACTATGGGGAGCTCAGAGCCCAGCGTAGGCTGACAACTCAGCCATATTGTCTCATTCCACCATCCCTGGCTCATGAGGCTACAATCTTAGGGTGTTTAATGAATCTCAATTGACTAGTACCCAATCATATTCAGTATATGGGGCTTACCATCGCATGGTTGCACAAAATAAAATATCGAACCCATATAGAGAAAATACGAAAGCAAATCCACATAGGGCGATATCGAAACAAGCCACCTAGGGCAGATAATAAAATAAGCCACATAGGGCAAGTATCAAAACTATGCGATAAAGACCATCCTTAAAAACCACTTGCACACAACCCTTGGATGGTAGGCCCACATCAATATTCAAATCACCCCACCACTCAATAACCACTAAGCCGAAGGTTCATTACAAGTAAAATCAATCAAGTTACATCCCAAGTATGAGTGTACATTTATAAGTGGGGGTTTCCCACTAACGTGCCAGTTTGAATCCTAGAAGAAATCCACAAGTAATCCAATAGCACGAATTAAATATACAAGATAAACATTATGCATGTAATGTAGCAATTCAATTCCAACAATTTAACATATGTGACAATGAAACAGAGATATCAATTATAAATTAAAATAAAGACTATAACTTAAGCCAATTGGAAAATGGAAAGCTCGAGGGGAAGAAATCATCACCTTATGTTTGAATTGCTTCCACCATTGCTACAAAATGTGTGTTCCCCTAGAATCAATTCCTACCATAAATCAGGATGTACAATTAGATTCAAGTTCTACATACCACCTAGGGTTTTAGATCATAGCTTAAAGTTATCCTTTAGTGTTTTATCCTAGGTTCTAGCCCCATACTTAGATTTTAGGATTTGAATGCTAATTTATTATTATTAATGTTATTATCATTATTATTATTATTGTACAATGGGTCAAATAATATTCATAGTAGGAGTATCAATCCATCCGTATAAATGATGAAGGTGCACAAGTTCATATCTAAACATACCAATATTATCCATTATTCTTGTAATGATTAATAGGGAAAGTAACAATAATAAGATTTCTTTTCCAATGCTAATATAATAAGGATTTATACTTATAATCATATCAACAAGGATTATACTAATCTTATAAGGAGAGAGATAAATATTTTCTAATGATAATAATAATAATAGTAGATATCCATAATGGATTTAGTTACAGTAATAGATATTATGATCTACCATTAAGAATGATGTTTAAGAGAGTTACATGAAATTCTACTTTGTAATAACTAAAACTTGTTCATGATAACTAGGTTGAGTACAAATGCTTTACCAATGGTTAATCGTACCTAAGGTTATCAATCCTCATAGAATAGTGTTAAAAATGGTAATACATAGTGTAATTTATTATCAATGGAAATATTTAGGAATAAATACTAATATCTAACATCCAACCGTTGAAGTTTTATAATAAGCACACCCATGTAAGTTGACTCAACAGTGAGTCAACTCAGTTAGAGTCGAGTGAGTTGATTTTCCTCCTTTCCCGAGAAAGTTCTTCTCACCAAATGAGCATATTGTTTCCTCCATTTCCTTGAGTATAAAACTGAGGACCCATGCTCGTCTCGGCCCATCTAACTCGGTCCCAAACCGGGTTGACTCGGCCCAACCCACACTTCTTCCTTCTTTCTCTTTTCTTTCTTTTCTTTCTCTTTTCATCCTTCTTCTCCTACTCTCCTTCTTCTCTTCATGCTCGAATGCCTACTAATGGGCATCGAATCTGGACAGACTCAGTCCGAGTCATGGCCGTAACTAGGTCTAACTTGGCCCAAACTCAAGTTCGATTGAGCGCGGTGCAGCCACCTTCTCTCTCTCTCTCTCTCTCTCTCTCTCTCTCTCTCTCTCTCTCTTTCTTCTCCTTTTCCTCTCTCTGGCCTCTCACAGGATCCAGAATTGATAAAACCCAGCAGCATGATGAGACGAGCTTGCCTCGGTGCGACAATACGCTAGGGAAGAAGAAGGAAGATCCATCACTGACACTTGTTTCTTCATATGGTTTCTCTCAGAGGGCCAGGACCAGCTCAGGGGACCTTGTAGTAGCAACGGAGTGAAGCTACATTGTTGTTCTCTTGATGGTTTCAAAGATCTGAAAGGGCCTAGCTATATGCCCTAGAGGGGGGTGAATAGGGCAATGCCAAATAACTAATAACAGCGGAATAATAAAAGAAATAAAGCACAATTCTGAATTTAAAGTAATCTCAATAGCCTAAAATAAAGAGAATGATACTTTATCAGTTCTAAGGACAACCTTACACCAAAAACCAAAGGTTTAAGGTAGGACAACCTTATTTCTAGAACGTCCTTTGTGTGACAAATCAATGAGGAATAAAAAGTAAGAAAATCAAAATAACTTGCAGAAATAAATCCTAAGTTATTACAACATTCCCCACACTTGCTTGGAATAAAAAGATTACAACATTCATCCACGAATACAATCCACAAAAACTGAATAAATGAATGAAAGAATAAAGCACATGCACAACACAACGATATATAGTGGTTCGCCTGTGTGTACACCAACTGTTATCCAACAGCCACACAGAATGCTAGTCCACTCCTAATATCCTCACCTAGGGAATATTAGCATGCACTATCAAAATAGGTTTCACAAGTTCACCTAAAACCTTCACAATTGTGTCTTTTATTTCGGGCTTATACAATCCAAAAACCCACACAATCTGAGTTTTATGGCTCTCCTCAGATAACCAATACAATGAGATTTTTCTAGTAAATCTCAAACAAAACCAAAGAAAGTAAATTACACAAATGTAAAATACCTGAATCACCTTTTGAAGTACCCCGGTAGAACCAATCGGAGTAGAAGTTCGATTCAACGTTCAAAGTCCAATACTCACTTTAAGAATGGTTCTAAGTCTAATTGATTTTAAATCAAAAGGGCTAGTTCTATTTGATTTTGAATCCAAGAAGAAGGAATATCAGAAATTCCCCTTTTCTAATGAGATTGGAATGTAGATCAAAATCAAATAAAAAACAAGCTAGCAAAAGGAATATTAAATAAGCACAAAGTAGCTTAAAACAAACACAAACTTATCTCAGAGTATAGCCTAAAGAATGCTTGAATAGAGTTGAATTGAATTGCTAAAACTCTGAAGTTCGTGCTCTATTTATAGCCTGAAAAATCCCGTCTACGACTGGTCTTAGGATCCTAGGACTGGTCATAGCTTTAAAGATTTTCAAAGATTTTCGCGGAATAAGGATTTACTATTTCACGACCGGTCCTGGGTAGCCTACGACTGGTCATGGGTCACCTATGACCGGTCGTAGGACCCCCAATTTAGTTGCTAGATTTTGAGTCGTAGGGCTAAGACTGGTCGAAGGACGAGTCGTATAACTCATAGGACTGATTGTAGGACAACCAGAAAGATCCAAAAATCTTCAACAACCTAAGACTGGTCCTGAAAAACTTAAGACTAGTCGAGCAGAGCTAGGAATGGTCTTGAAATCCCTAGGACTGGTCTTAGAACAACCCGATCAAGCATATTAAAATATATGAATTATGCATCCAGAATGACATACGGTAAAGCCCATCCTAAGGTCAATCTAAGGTCAAACAAACCTTAAAAGTGAGATGGACATTGAAAGTCTGTACACCCAGATGACCCTTAAGAGAAGCTTGAGAATATACAAATCTTGTAGTAGGCTTTCTTGAGCTTGATCCTATCTTGAGTTGATAAAGTCTTCTTGATCCTTTCTTGATTGAATCTTGAACATGCATACTTGAAGACTTCTATTCTTGAATACTTCATCCATGACTTAAAACTTTCTTCGTTTAATTTCTTGACTTGAAATGCGATGTCTTGAAGTAAAGAATAGTCTCAAACATGAAACACAAAATATACAAGACATAGATATAGGTTTTGGCATGATAAAATATGACAACTAAAGCGATATGAAATCATAACACTTACAATCTCCCCCTTTTTCAAATTTGTGACAAAACACATAACATAAAGAATAAGAGTAATATATGCCAAAAAAAATATGAGCCATAAAAGCAAGCACAATTTACTCTACTCCCCCTGAGTAATACGAGTACGACTCATATAAACAGTAATCAACATGAAGACATCAAAACTCAATATTCTGAATCCACATATCCTTCTCAATCAATCAATCCAAATAAATTACTCCCCCTTTCCATACTACTCCCTTTTACCTTACTACTCCCCCTTTTTGCCACAAAACGACAAGGAAAAGTCACAATAGGAAAGAGAAAAACAACATAGAGAGCAATAATAAGCAGATAATTAGAAAGAAATATGAAAGGACATAACATATTTCAAAATATAAACCAGAAATATCAAGTCATAATAAAGTTAATACAATATCCAAAAGATAAGATAACATTATACAATCCAAAAGATAATTCGCCTAATCAGATCCAGAGGAGGGAGCAGGGATAGAAGGATCAATCTGGTGTAAGCCTCTATTGGTGCGATGAAGATATTTTCGCATGTACTTAAATTGCATATCGTGGGCTATACTCATGTTATCAACCTTCTCCTCCAATGCATGAAGGCGTGCATCATGACTAGATTGATCGTAATTAGGATCATTTGGGGAATCAGTTTCTATATCATTAAATATCTCATCCATATTAATATCCTGTTGAGGAAGATCGCTAGCTTCCCTTTCATTTCCGGCTTCACCACCATCACCACCAATACAACCTTCATCAACTTGGCCAGGAAGCAAATCCAACTTCATCTTATTAAGGTTGAAATTATTGAAAATAAGATGATGAATTGGTGCCTCATTAATAGGTTTATCGACAAGCATGTGAGTGGCTAAAACAGTCATAAGATAACCAAACGGAATATAACTATGACCCGGATGGAGATGAAACTGTATAATGAGATAACAAATCAAAGAAGGAAGACAGACCATGGTACCTGAAGCAATAAAATGCAACACACGAACCATGAAAGAAGTCAACTCGGTTTTATTATCGGACCGAGGATACACATTAGAAATGAAGAAACGATGTAACACTCTATATCTAGGTAACAAATACTTTGAAGGGAGCGCATTCGCTTTGTGTGTCCATTGTGCATCAATTTTACATAAATCTCTTGTTAACATGTATTTTTTCGATTCAGATGGTTTGTCGTATACAGTTTAAATTGGTATACCTTCATCATTAACAGGTATATCCATAATACCTGATATCAAATGACGGTCTACTTCAAATTTCCCTTCTCTAGTATCAATTGAAAAAGTTAAATTATCAAGAGAAAATTCTGAGATGCATGCTACCATTGATTGGGCAATGGACTAGTATGCAGGCCCACACCAAAGAAAAATGTTATTCCAGCCAATAGATTTAAGGAGAGGGACAATACCATATGGAGCAATGTGATTGAGATCAACAGTATGCTCAACGATAATTTTACAGACATGTAAATCTCGTACATCTTGAGAATCATCTTCGGGTGACCGAAGGTACCGTTTTGTTATCGGTGTAGATCTAGATGAAGATGGACCACAGGATGTTTTCTTCTTTCCTCTAGCATCCAAATTCAAAAAGATATACAAAGAGAAAGAGAAATGCACAAATGAAAGGATGGGTTTTCTCTAGATCAGCAATATGAGAAGAAACCTTTGAAAAAACCCAACAAAAGAAGGAATCTAGCTATACAATGATCAAATCAAAGCATAAAGAGCATGAATCTTCAAGAAAAATGATGAAATAGGACTCACCTTGAAGAAAAATAAGAAATCCTATGACTGGTCGAGCCATGACTCGTCGTAGGTCAGAGTGGAAATGAAGAAGAAGGAGATTTCCCCAAAATATATCATATTCACGAGCTCCACGACCGGTCGTACAACGACTGGTCGTGTACATCCACGACCGGTTGAGTATCGACCAAAAATACATATTTTAATAAAAATAATAAAATTTAAACAAATAATATCAAATATAATACACTATGATACATGCAAGGAAGTATACTCAATGTAAAATGCACATACCAAGATCAAATTTTAATTTGTTAAACCTGCTTTTGTCGAGCGGTTTAGTAAATATATCAGCAAGTTGATTTTCGGTTGATATATATTCCAAAGAAATAACTTTTTCTTCAACCAACTCATGAATGTGATAGTACCTAATATCAATGTGCTCAGTACGTGAATGTTGGATTGGATTTTTGGAAATATTTATAGCACTGGAATTATCACAATGTAAGATCATTGAATCTTGATTAATTCCATAATCGCTTAGCATGCGTTTCATCCAAACTAGTTGTGTACATGCATACCCAGCTGCAATATACTCAGCCTCAGCAGTGGAGAGCGATATTGAGCTTTGCTTCTTGCTGAACCAAGAAACTAAGTAATTTCTAATGTAAAAACAACTACCACTGGTTAATTTTCTATCATCGATATTATTGGCCCAATCAGCATCTGAGTACCAGGCTAATTGAACACTAGTATCAAAAGGATACCAAAGACCCAGATTTAAAGTACTAGCGACATATCTAATAATCTGTTTAACAACAGTAAGATGTGATTCCTTAGGATTAGACTGATATCTAACATAAATTCCAACACTTAACGCAATATCAGGTCTACTTGCAGTAAGATACAACAAACTACCAATCATACTACGATATAGTTTAGGATCTATATCTTTACCTGTAGAGTCTTTTGAGAGTCTTAACGTTGTACTCATAGGAGTATCAAAGTTCTTACCATTCTCAAATCCAAACCTTTTAACCAAGTTTGAAGCATATTTGGTCTGGGAAATGAAAATTCCATCAGGTTGTGGTTTTACTTGCAACCTTAGGAAATAGTTTAGTTCGCCAACCATGCTCATTTCGAACCTTGATTTCATTAACTCTGCAAACTCAATAGACATGTTAGAGCAAGTTGATCTATAAATAATATCATCAACATAAATTTGAACCATCAAAATATCATTGTTATGCTTCTTAACATAGAGCGTCTTATCGACACTTCCTACTTGAAAGCTATGACTAAGTAAGAATTTAGTCAATTTCTCATACCATGCCCTGGGCACTTGTTTTAGACCATAGAGAGCCTTTTTGAGACGAAATACATGGTCAAAGAACTTGGGGTCTTCAAACCCTGAAGGTTGTTCAACATACACTTCTTCATGTAAATCGCCATTCAAGAAGGCGCTCTTTACATCCATCTGATAAATCTTAAATTTTCTAAAGCATGCGATGGAAATAAAAAGTCTGATTGATTCAAGGTGAGCGACAGGAGCAAAGGTTTCATCGTAATCGATGCCTTCAATCTGAGTGTACCCTTGTACAACCAGTCTAGCCTTATTTCGTATTATATTTCCAAGCTCATCAGACTTATTTTTAAAGATCCATTTTGTTCCAATAATGTGTTTATCTTTAGGTCTAGGAACAAGATACCAGACATCATTATGAAAAAATTGATTAAGTTCATCCTACATAGCAACTATCCAATTTTCGTCAGAAAGTGCTTCTTTCACGTTGACCGGTTCTATTTGGGATGTAAAACAAACATAATTACATATGTTCTTAAGTTGTTTCAGAGTACGGACTCCAGTGAGAGGGTTTCCAAGTATTTGATTGGTTGGACGACCTTTCATAAGCAATCTTATTATCAAACTACTTCAGCCCGAAAGTATTTGACAGTAGGTTTCTTTTCAAACCATAATTCATAAGCAATCTTATTATCCAATTTACTGGAATAAACCTGATTAATAATATAACATGCGGTATTAACTACTTCAGCCCAAAGATTTCTAGAGAGCTTCATGCTATTCAACATAACATTAGCCATATCCTGAAGCACTCTATTTTTTCTTTCAACTATACAATTTTGTTGTGGTGTTTTGGGCGCAGAGAATTCATGTGATATTCCCTGATCGCTATAGAATTTCTCAAAACTACTGTTTTCGAATTCGGATCCATGATTACTACGGATCTTACTAACATGAGAACCTTTCTCATTTTGGATTCGTTTGATGACCTTTTTCACTTTATCTAGGGTTTCAGTTTTATCTTTTAAGAAGGATACCCAAGTGAATCTGGAATAGTCATCTAC
The DNA here is from genome assembly GCA_037074715.1 of Magnolia kwangsiensis. Lineage (NCBI taxonomy): Eukaryota > Viridiplantae > Streptophyta > Magnoliopsida > Magnoliales > Magnoliaceae > Magnolia > Magnolia kwangsiensis. Next base: position 83,057,646 of record CM073578.1, read on the forward strand.
GATAAACAAAATGTATTTTTTACCTCCTCGACTCTCCAATCTGGTTGGTCCAATAAGATCCATATGGAGAAGCTCGAGTGGTCTAGATGTGGTATTGGAGTTCACTTTCTTGTGAAAGCTCCTAGTTTGTTTGCCCAACTGGCATTCACCACATATTTTGTCTACTTTTTACAATTTCGGTAGACCTCTAATTAGTTCTCTTTTACTCAATCTAAATAAGTTCCGATAGTGTACATGTCCAAGGCATTTATGCCATAATTCAGTCTCATCGGTATGGACCATGTAACATGATTGAGTAGATGAGCTTGCATCATTAACGATGTAGCAGTTTTCAAAAGTTTTGCGACCAGTTAATATAACAAAACCCTTTTTATTAAGAATCTCACAACCTTGATTAGAAAACTTCACACTATAGTTGTTATCGCATATCTGAGAAATGCTAAGTAGGTTGTGTTTCAAACCCTCAACATACAAAATATTCTTAAATAGGGGAAGGTTATAAAGCTGAACCGTACCTTGGCCAATGATCTTATAATTGCTTCCATCACCAAATGTGACTGACCTGTTAGTCATATCTTTTAGATCGGTGAATAAAGCTTTGTCACCTGTCATATGCCTGGAGCAACAACTATCTAGGTACCACTTTGAATGGCTTGTAGCTTTGAAAGCAGTGTGGGCAACCAAGCAAGCAACTTTAGGAACCCATTTCAGAACTGTTTTGGGTTTAGGAGTATAGATGGTCTTTTTGTCTGTTGCTATAGGAGAGACCTATAGAGTTAGACTTTAATATCTCCTTGAGTAGATCAATTATTTTTTTCGCCAATGGATTTTAATTTTGAAAATCAAAGTTGAAATGGCTATCTTTTGGTTTTTGAAAAGTCCTTGAATTTTTAGAAAAATCTTGATAAGTATTCTTTTCTTTTGATATTGAAGACTCTCCTTTTACAAATTTAGGAGCAATGTTCTTTTTTTTAGGAGATGTATTCTTATCATAGCCCAACCCGGATCGATCGCCACATTTTCTTGATCCGGACAATAATTTTTCCAATTTAGGATCACCATAGGCATATCTCCATGTGTCTTTCAAACTCTGAAGAGAAGCTACCTCATTTTTGGATCTCAAATCTTCAATTTTGAAGGTTTTGAAATCTAAATCACATTTGGTTTTTTCAAAAGAATCGGAAATATGAGACTTTTCTAAAACAAGAGACTCATAATCTTCCTTAAGCTTAGAAAATTTTTCTTTTTGTAATTTAAGCTTGACAGAAATTTTACAACTCTCCTTATAAAGGGCATTATAAGCATCTTGAAGATCATCTTCATTATCGCAATCACTATTCAGATTTTCTTCACTAGATGTATCATCATTATCTGAAAAGGTGATCTTGGCTAGAGTCATAAGGGCTTTAACATCATCGCTCGACTCGGTTTCAGAATCTTTTGATTTAGAAGAGGATTCAAAATCAGACAATTCATCCCAAGTAGCCATCATGCTTTTCTTTTTTGATTTGTCCTTTTTAGGACATTTGTTAGCTAAGTGCCTATACTCTTGACAGTTGTAACATTGACTATCTTTCAAGGATTTTCGAGCTCTAGGTTTAGATCGTCTCTTATCATTTGACTTTTGAAAATCAACTTTTTTCTTACTTTTAAAAATTTTGTAAAACTTTTTTGAAGTGCCATATCATCTTCGAAAATTTCTAAATCCGACGTGCTCTCTTGTGAAACATTTTTAGATGATTTAAGAGCAATTAATTTTCCTTTAGGAGCTTTAAAGGACAACTCATAGGTTTGAAGTGAACCAACTAGTTCCTCAACCCTCATGGTATCCGTATCACGAAGTTCCTGAATCGCGGTCACTTTAGAATTGAACCATTCAGGAAGTGTGCGTAGTATCTTTGCGCACACTTTACTTTCTGGGATTCTATCACCAAGACCCCACGAGTTCACAATGTCATTTAATCTAGTATAGAAGTCCATAAACATCTCATTCTCCTCCATATGAATTTCTTCAAATTTAGTTGTAAGGAGTTGGACTTTAGATTTCTTGACAATAGATGTACCCTCGTGTGTCATTTCTAATACATCCCATGCTTGTTTTGCATTTTCACAAGAGATGATTCTTTTGAATTCATTTGGTGATAATGCACAAGTGATTGCATTTAGTGCTTTTGCATTGACACTGCTTTCACTTTTTTGAAGTGTGGTCCAAAGAGAATAAGCCGTTACTTTCATTGATTTTGAACCATCGCCATTAGTAACTTCAGTGATAGGAGGGTTCCATTCATTCACTGTGGCCAGCCACACACTTTCATCCAAGTATTTGAGGAAGATCCTCATCCTGGCTTTTCAATAAGCATAGTTTGTGCCATTAAAGGGTGGTGGCATAGTGACTGATAGGCTATCAAAATTTGACATCTTAATATAGCTTAGATCGTTAGCTCAGGAAATAAATCCAATAAACAAACAATAAGCACGAGCTATTAGGCTCTGATACCACTTGAAAGGGCCTAGCTATATGCCCTAGAGGGGGGGTGAATAGGGCAATGCCAAATAAAACTAATAACAGCGAAATAATAAAAGAAATAAAGCACAATGATGAATTTAAAGTAATCTCAATAGCCTAAAATAAAGAGAATGATACTTTATCAGTTCTAAGGACAACCTTACACTAAAAACCAAAGGTTTAAGGTTGGACAACCCTATTTCTAGAACGTCCTTTGTGTGACAAATCAATGAGGAATAAAAAGTAAGGAAATCAAAATAACTTGCAGAAATAAATCCTAAGTTATTACAACATTCCCCACACTTGCTTGGAATAAAAAGATTACAACATTCATCCATGAATACAATTCACAAAAACTGAATAAAGGAATGAAAGAATAAATCACATCCACAACACAACGATATATAGTGGTTCGCCTGTGTGTACACCAGCTGTTATTCAACAACCACACAGAATGCTACTCCACTCCTAATATCCTCACACAGGGGATATTAGCATGCACTATCAAAATTGGTTTCACAGGTTCACCTAAAACCTTCACAATTGTGTCTTTGATCTCGGGCTTACACAATCCAAAAACCCACATAATCTCAGTTTTCTGTCTCTCCTCAGATAACCAATACAATGAGATTTTTCTGGTAAATCTCAAACAAAACTAAAGAAAGTAAATTACACAAATGTAAAATACCTGAATCACCTTTTGAAGTACCTCGGTAGAACCAATCGGAGTAGAAGTTCGATTCAACGTTCAAAGTCCAATACTCACTTTAAGAATGGTTCTAAGTCTAATTGATTTTAAATCAAAAGGGCTAGTTCTATTTGATTTTGAATCCAATAAGAAGGAATATCAGAAATTCCCCTTTTCAATGAGATTGGAATGTAGATCAAAATTAAATAAAAAATAAGCTAGCAAAAGGAATATTAAATAAGCACAAAGTAGCATAAAATAAACACAAATTTATCTCAGAGTATAGCCTAAAGAATACTTGAATAGAGTTGAATTGAATTGATAAAACTCTGAAGTTCGTGCTCTATTTATAGCCTGAAAAATCCCGTCTACGATTGGTCTTAAGATCCCATGACTGGTCGTATCTTCAAAGATTGTCAAATATTTCCACGGGATAAGGATTTGTTGTTCCACGACCGGTCTTGGGTAGCCTACGACCGGTCGTGGGCCACCTAAGACTGGTCGTGGGTCACCTACGACCAGTCGTAAGACCCCCAATTTAATTGCTGGAGTTTGAGTCGTAGGGCTAAGATTGGTCGAAAGACGAGTCGTACTGCTCACAGGACTGGTCGTAGGATGTCCAGGACTGGTCGTAGGACAACCAGAAAGATATGAAAATCTTCAACAACCTAGGACTGGTCCTGAAAAACTTAAGACTAGTCGTAGCAGAGCTAGGTCTGGTCTTGAAATCCCTAGGACTGGTCTTAGAACAGCCCGATCAAGCATATTAAAATATATGAATTATGTATCCAGAATGACCTACGGTAAAGCCCATCCTAAGGTCAATCTAAGGTCAAACAAACCTTAAAAGTGAGATGTACATTGAAAGTCTGTACACCCAGATGACCCTTAAGAGAAGCTTGAGAATATACAAATCTTGTAGTAGGCCTTCTTGAGCTTGATCCTATCTTGAGTTGACAAAGTCTTCTTGATCCTTTCTTGATTGAATCTTGAACATACATATTTGAAGACTTCTATTCTTGAATACTTCATCCATGACTTGAAACTTTCTTCGTTTAATTTCTTGACTTAAAATGCGATGTCTTGAAGTAAAGAATAGTCTCAAACATGAAACACAAAATATACAAGACATAGATATAGGTTTTGGCACGACAAAATTTAACAACTAAAGGGATATGAAATCATAGCACTTACAAGGTCAAGCTTACAGTGGATTTTCTCCCACAGCTGCAAGAATGGAAAGAAGCGTTCTTTTCTCATCTTAAGCATGCCCTAACCTATACTATAGTGGTTGGATCAAAAACTAATGGTCTTGATATTCTCTGTTGATCAGTGGTATTTGCAAACGGCTTGCGCGGCAAAACCAGATGCGATTTTGGTTTCCAGTTTGCTAAGGAAAACCTAATACACATGGAAGCTTGTTGGACGGCTGAGATCTTGTCAAACAGATGACTAAGATCAGAGGAAAAGGAGTCACGTGAATCATGACAGAATGCTTTCCATTTTTAGAAAGAACGGTTTTGTAGGGCCTGTTGTTAACAAGGATTGTGTGCATGCACACGCTCCTCCAAATGCAAGACAAGGTGGGGTTTGGTCAAAATGATCATCTACACAAGATGGACAACTCAAATTATGGAAGTGGGTCCTAGGTTGTGGGCCACGGTCAAGAATTCCAGACGCTCGCCCATTCACTGATGATAACCGAAGAGGGAGAGTGATTCTCTCTTTAAGGAAAGCTCAGTCAAACTCAATTTGACCGAGTAGGTAGGTTCCATGCATGGCTGGTGCACGCCCCTAGCATGCACACTCCTCCTGTGTGGGGTCCCCCATGATGTTTGAGAGAAATCCACTTCATCCAAGGTGCTCATAAGTCTAAATGGGTCCCTTGTCTAAAGATCAAGCATATCAAGTCCTAGGTGGGGCCCACAACTTGATTTGGGTTGTATTTGTGGATTCTCGCCAAGCGAATGGTCGAATCTTCCCGAGTTTGAATCTCAACAGTTAAAAGAGTCCAAGGGACCATTTAGTGGTTGGACTATGAATCATATGGCCTAATACATGCTTATAGTATGAGCTATTCATTTTTAATTCTTTTAATATCATTAATATTATTATCATTATTGTTGCAGTGTTTTTATGGGATGGCTTCCTTGCGACGGACCCTCCTTCACCTGCACAGGAACAATGTCAAGGGAACCCTGGCTGGAGCCGGGGAACCTCCGATGCTTAAGTCAGTTATCTAGTCAATAGCTAAGAGCTTGTCTCGGTTAGTCTTGCGTACCTTCTCCTGTTCCAAGCTTTGAGATTTATATAGTCTGTCAATCCTTATCTTCAGAGGATTCTTCTCCTGGGATCGCTCAGGATCCCGAGAATCTCGGGATCCGCTACCCGTATCCCTGGATTTCTGTAGATCAGCATTTGTCCTCGTTCCGCCACTACCTGTCTCGGCTGGATCTCGACCGACTCTGGGGGAGTCTCGGCCAGGTCGTGACCGACTCTGGGGGAGTCCCGGCCGATACAGGAGGACGGGTTCCCAGCCGTGCCCGACAGAATCAACTCCCTGAGGGGATCCTACTCTATCGGTTGAATGGATTTCGCACGCTCGGCCTTTAGTGGGGTCATGCAGGCGAGGCTATCACTCTGACAGAGCGACTTTACTCGTCCTTGCTTGCGCCTCCCGGCCTACCTTCTGTTCTGTCAGTGTTGTCTTGGATTCTTCAGGCAGTGTCGGTGAAGCCGACCTACTCTCATACGAATCTCAGAACTTTTATCCGAGCTTGACACATTTTTCCCCAATAGTGAGCCCCCCTGCTCCTTGTGTCATCTATGGCAACAAGGAGCACGATTTTATCGGTCGGTTCGCATTAGCATCCGAGACAATGATGAGGCATTTAATGTTCTTTGAGTCGTCCCTAGCGTGAGTCGTTGCGCCTCCCAAGGTCACACGTGCGGCCAGCCGTCAACTCGCTCCGTCCGCGTATAAGAGGCGGACGCGTGGTCACGATTTCGGCACAGTCAATCAGCAGTCGCCACGCGTCGAATGGGGGAGCCGAGGCAAACGTCGGTTCGCTTCTGCCATAATGACCCGGCCACGTGGCGCGGCTATAAAAAGCCCGGGCGGGAGGACGGTGCGAACTTTGTTTTCGCCCTCCTTCCTCCCGTCCGTGTCTGATTTCGAGCGCATTTTCGCTCTCTTCTCCCTCTCCTCCGCTGTCGCCTCTTTCTCCGTCAACCTTTCCTTGCAGTCGTCGTCGATTCCTTCGGTGAGTCTTTTCCTTCTCCTTTAATCAGCTTTAATGGCCGCACATCGCTCTCAAAGCCCTCGGGAGGAAATGTCAGTAGATGAGGGCGTGTCCCAACACCTTTGGGACATTACAGACCCCCCATCCCTATTGACGGAGTTCGCCGTCGGAGCTGACGCCGCATTTCGGCTTGTCAGAGAATCCGGCAGCCCATCAGCTGAGCATCCTGCCCAGACAGGTCCATCCAGCGGTGGGACTTCTCTGGTGACTCGTCCAGGGAGACCTAACCCCTGGGCGGATCAGATGGAGGACGAGGAGGGAGAGGGAGAGGATGATTTAGTCACCGGTGAAGGAACGGCCGTTCCATACCCTGTGACTCGAACTGCGGAGGCTTCTGGGTCGTCTTCGAAAGGGGAAGGAGACGAGCCCAGCAGTCTCGTTGCTTCTATTCTCACCGAATCTGATTTAAACTGGATCAGGGCTGGTTACCATGTCCCTGATTCGGTCATCCTTCACCTCCCTCGTCCGGGTGATTTGCCCGACCATCCCCCCGCAGGGATGGTAGCAATTTTTCAAGTCTCGATGCAGTGTGGCTTGCGCCTGCCACTCCAGCCCATTGCCCGTGACTTTCTTTCTCGAGTCAAAATAGCCCCCGGACAAATTTTCCCAAACGTGTGGAGGAACTTGTTCGGGTGTGCCGTGCTTTGGTCCGAGTTAGAACAACCTTCCCTCACGGTCGACGAGTTCCTCTACCTGTACCAAGTCCGACCAAACCCTAACTTCCCTGGCCTCTACTTTCTGAGCGCGTGGAGAGGCAAGGGGGGATCTCTAATAACCGACCCACCTACTTCGAACAATTTCTGGAAGGAGAGGTGGTTTTGGGCATGCGGTCGGTGGGAGTCGGCCGACTCGTGGTCGTACGAGCCTCAAGTATCCCGCACATTCCGTAGAGCAGGTGACTCGGCGCCTCGGCTCACTGATCTTTCCTTTTCTTACTCTCCATTTATATATTCTCTTTCGCTGATCTTGACTCTACAATGTCTTGCAGACATCTCGAAGAGTAGAGGGAAGCTCGAGTCCGGGGCTTTGACTCGAATAAGAGAGTTGAGGAAGCTTAGCGCGGCAGAGCGATCTTGGAAGTTGCTTCTGCAACCTGAGTGGCTTCACCTCGCTGGCTTAGACTCGTTCGTCTCAGGTATTTCGCTCTTCCTTATATTTGTCTTCTTGGTTTCCGGTTGCATACCTCTTAATCTTATTACTCGTCCTTACAGACCTCCCCGAAGCTCGTCCTATTCTGAGACCTGCGCCCGAGAGCATGGCCGAGCCTCAACCCGCCTTGAAGCCTCTTTCCAAAGTGAAGGCACCCCCAAGATCGACTCTGCTGTCCGGGTCTCGACCTTCGAAGCAGCAGAAGACCATGGGCAAGGGGAAGGAAACGGTCGCTCCACCTGCTGCTGCGCCCGCCGTTCCCCAGGTGGTCATCCTTTCCGACCCTGATGAGAGGGCCGAGGAGGAGGGGCCGACCCATCCAGTTACTCAGGTAACACCTGAGTTGGGGCCCGCCGTTGAGGAGGTCTCAGGGCCGAGGGAGGCCCCGCGCGAAGAATCCCCGAGAAGGGAGATGACTCAACCAGAGTCTCCCTTCACGAAGATCATTGCGGGGATGGTGCCTTGGGCACTTGTCCACGGGATCGAGAGAGACTTCGCCAACTATTACAACGCTCCGAAGGCCCAGACCCTCGGGCATGCAGCGAGGCTGCTTTTTGAGATAGACTTTTCTTCATTCTTGTGTCGCTCTGTGGTTAAGTTTTTCAACACAGCTCACCATCTATGCATTGCAGCTGGCTCCTTGCCTTGTCAAAGCAAGCTCGGAGCTGGTCGCCTCCCAAAAGCTCGCAGCCGAGGCAGAGACTGCGAAGAAGGTAGCGGCCGAGGCTGAGGGCCGTAGAGAGATCGCTGAGGGCCGGATCGGCATCATGACCGGCGATCTCTCTATTGCTCGGAAGATGGCCGCGGACGCCCGTGCTGCCCTCGAAGGAGTCAAGGCCGACCATGCTCATCTGACTTCGCTCCTTCAAGAAGCCGAAGAGAGGGAGCAGCGCCTCCTCCGAGTCCATGGCGAGTGCGAGGGTGTTCTTGCCCGCGCGAAGTCCGAGGCCGCCGGCCTTGTCCAAGAAGCTCAGGAAGAGGCGCGCCGAGCCAAGGAGGAGCGAGACAGAGCTGTGGAGGCCTTCCTCAAATTTGCCGAGTTTGAGGAGGAGAGGGACCACCTTTATCACGGTGGTTACAAGGCCTGTGTTTTGGAGATGAGGGCGGCCTTCCCTGATCTCGACCTCTCTGCCTTTGAAGTCGACAGTCCGACCACCGAGGCTGCCGAGGGCGACGTCGCTGAAGGAGATGCTGCTACCAACGAGGCCGGTCCCTCGGGCGCCGCCTACGATTATACTTTTCTTTTTGTAATAATTATTATTATTATTTTTTTTTTGTAACTGGCCCGACATTGGGTACTTATATGAAATAGAACTTTTATTGAGTCGACTTCAATCACAGCGTGTTTGATTGTATCTTACGGGTAATAAGTCTTGAGATGCTCAGCGTTCCAAGGATGAGGCAATGGCTTCCCATCCAGGTCTTCCAGCCGGTAGGTTGTAGGTCGGATGGTGCCTGAGACGACGTAAGGGCCTTCCCAATTCGGCCCTAATGTGCCCGACGCAATTTCCTTAGTATTCGGGAAGGTCCTTCGGAGGACCATGTCCCCAGTTCGGAATCGTCGTACTTTACCTCGACGATTGTAAAACCGAGATACCTGTCTTTGTCGAGCCATCACCTTTAATCGAGCACTTTCTCTTCTTTCTTCCAACGAATCAAGTGTGAATGAGAGGAGTTCACCGTTCTCTCATTCATCATACAGGTTGACTCGGGTTGAACCAATACCGATCTCAACTGGTGCGACTGCTTCTGCACCGTAACATAGAGAGAAGGGGGTTTCTCCCGTCGCGGTCCGTGCTGTGGTCTGATAGGCCCACAGTATATTCGAAAGTTCTTCGGCCCATGCTCCCTTTGCTTCATCGAGTCTTGTCTGGAGATGCTGCTTTATGATTTTGTTGATCGCCTCGACCTGTCCGTTCATCTGAGGGTGATGAGGCGAGGCGTATACATTACGAATCCCAAGGCTACCGCACATCTCTCCGAATTGTTTATTGTCGAACTGCCTTCCATTGTCTGTCACTATCGTCCGGGGTATACCGAACCGACATATGATATTCTTCCAAACGAAACTGGTGACCCTTTGCTCGGTAATTTTCACCAATGGTTCTGCTTCAGCCCACTTGGTGAAGTAGTCCACCGCTACCACGGTGAATTTAGTCTGACCCTTCCCCAATGGAAAGGGCCCGATTATGTCTATTCCCCACTGCGCAAAATGCCACGGTCCCGACATCGGAGTCAGCTCTTCGGGGGGTTGTCTCAGGATCGTTGCGAACCGCTGACACTTGTTGCATCTTCGGACGAATCGTTTGGAGTCATGCTGTATGGTCAGCCTGTAATATCCCTGCCGCAACACTTTGTTGGCAAGGGACCGTCCTCCTGAATGGTTTCCACATATTCCTTCGTGTATCTCTCGTAAGATATAATCGGCTTCTTGGAAGTCGAAGCACCTTAGTAGAGGAGTATGAAAGCCTTTTTTGTACAGAATCCCATTCAAGATAGTGTAGCGCGAGGCTCGAATTTTTAATCACCGTGCCTCGGCTCGGTCTTCTGGCAGTTCACCGTCGTTGAGGTAGCGGACGAGTGGGTCAAACCAAGCAGTCGCTGGATCGATGGGAAATAGGACCGAGACTGTAGGCTCGTTTACGCTTGGTTCAGGGACATGTTCAATTAGAACTGACCGAGGTATGTCTTTCTCATCTGCTGAGGCAAGCTTTGCTAGTAGGTCAGCTTTGGCGTTGTCGGTTCTGGATATTCAAATTACTTCACACTTCTCGAATCCGCTGATCAATTCTTTAGCCTTTTCCATGTACGCCTTTAACTGTTCTTTCCGAGTCTGATAAACGCCGGAAACTTGGTTAACAACCAATTATGAGTCGCTGAAAACGTTCAAATGGGTCACGCCGAGACTCGCGGCGAGTCTGAGGCCTAGTAATAAGGCTTCGTATTCTGCTATATTGTTGGACGCTTGAAAGCCGAGTCGCAAGGCATATTGCATACAAGTTTGGTCGGGAGTTTCTAACACTACCCCTGCCCCGCTTGCCTTCGAGTTGGATGATCCGTCGACAAAGAGCTTCCAGGGTGTCGGCTCGAGAGAGGAGGAAGCCTCGGGTACATTAATTCCCTCTGGTTTGGGCATATTATCGGGATTAGGAACCACTTCGACAAGGAAGTCGGCGACGGCCTGTCCTTTTAAAGCAGCCCTGGGCCGATAATGTATGTCAAATTCACTTAATTCGACTACCCATTTTGTAAGTCGACCAGAGGCTTCCGACTTTTGGAGAATCTGGCGGAGTGGTAAGTCGGTCACGACGACGATGGTGTGGGCCTAAAAATATGGCCGAAGGCGTCGTGATGAGACTATAAGAGTGAAGGCTACTTTCTCAAGCTGAGGATACCTTGTCTCGGCTGGCAGCAAGGCTTTGCTAACGTAGTAGACTGGAAGCTGTTTCCCTTGACTCTCTCGTATTAATGCTGAGCTTACTGCGGCTTCAGACACGGCCAAATACAACAACAACACTTCACCAGGCTCGGGCTTAGATAACAGCGGTGGAGATCCGAGGTAAACCTTCAGTTCTTGAAACGCTTTCTCACATTCGTCCGTCCACATCATCGTCTGTCGTCCCTTCAATTGCTTGAAGAACGGGAGACACTTGTCTGTGGCTCGGGAAAGGAAGCGATTGAGCGCAGCCACTCTTCTTGTTAACCTTTGAACATCTTTGATCATTTTGGGAGATTCCATTTCGAGTAAGGCTTTGATTTTCTCGGGATTCGCTTCGATTCCTCGCTGACTAACGAGGAAACCGAGGAATTTTTCTGAGCTCACGCCAAACGCGCACTTGCTGGGGTTCAGCTTCATTTTATATTTACGCAGAGTTAAAAACATTTCTTCCAAGTCCTTCTCATGGTCGGACGCCTGTTTACTTTTGACGAGCATATCATCAATGTAAACTTCCATCGTTCGGCCAATTTGCCGAGCGAATATTTTGTTCACCAACCGCTGATATGTCGCTCCGGCATTCTTCAACCCAAACGGCATCACTCGGTAACAGTAAAGGCCTTTGTCGGTGACAAAGACAGTTTTTGATTTATCATTCTCATGCATTACAATTTGATTATAGCCTGAATAGGCGTCCATAAAGCTTAGCAGTTCATGACCCGCTGTACTATCAACCAGCTGATCGATGCGAGGAAGAGGGAAACTATCCTTGGGGCAGGCTTTGTTTAGGTCCGTATAGTCTATACAGACTCGCCATTTCCCATTGGCTTTCTTCACGAGTACAACATTAGCTATCCATTCCAGATAGTATACCTCTTCGATAAACTTGGCTTTAAGAAACTTGCCGACCTCCTCTCCTATGATAGTGTACCTTTCCGGGCCGAGAGGTCGACGTTTTTGTCGGATGGGCCTGCAGGTTGGGTCGATGTTGAGTCGGTGCGTTATGACCGAGGAATCGATCCCAGGCATGTCTTCATGACTCCAGGAGAAGACATCGGCATACCGTCGAAGCAAGGTGATTATCCGTTCTCTAAGAGGCTGGCTCAAGGATGAGCCGATTCGGACTACTTTTGAAACGTTTGTCTCGGTTAACGGCACCGAGACGAGTTCTTCCATTGGTTCTCCCCGCTCGTGCAACCCGATAAGGGGGTCCAGTGATTCAATCATTGAAATCTCAGCCGGGGCTTTTACTGCGATGGCGTAGCACTTCTTAGACTCTTGCTGGTCTCCTTTCACTACCCCTACTCCCGACTCGGTCGGGAATTTCATGGAAAGGTGGTAGGTAGACACCACGGCCTGAAGGAGGCTGAGAGACGGTTGACCGAGGATAGCGTTATACACTGATGGTTGATCCATGACCAGGAAGTCGACCATCCCGGTCCTTTGAAGGGGCGCGGTTCCCGCGGTGAGCGGCAGCGAGACGATTCCCTCTGGGAGTACCTGTCCGCCCGAGAAACCGATGAGCGGGGTTCGGACAGGCCGTAGTACCGACCGACCTATGCCCATTCTATCGAATGCCGGAGCGAATAGGACGTCCGCTGATGACCCTGTATCCACCAGTATCCGAAACACTTTTCTATTCGCGATGGTGAGGGTGACCACGAGCGCATCATCGTGAGGATGATGAATGCCTCGAGCATCTTCTTCAGTGAACGAGATACAATATTTCTCTCATTTTTTCACCTTGGGAGGCCGAGATAGCAGGAGAACCTCGGACTCGGGGCGGTCGAGGCTTCTGGCGTGGTTTCTTTGGGCGTTATTTGAGTCCCCGCCGCCTCGATGACCCCCGACGATCGTTCGAATTTCTTCTTGGGGCCGCTCTTCACTCGGTCCCGCGGCGACGCCGGTCCCTATTGTATGTTCTCTCAGCCGGCCCTCTTTAATCAGCCGCTCAATATCGTCCTTCAAGTGATAACAGTCACTCGTGTTGTGACCGTGATCACGATGGTAGTGGCAATATTTGTTCTTGTTCCGACGATCAGGGTTCCCTCGCATTTTTCGAGGCCAGTTGACGAAGCCCTCGGTCTTGATCTCCATCAATACTTGTTCAGGAGATTTGTTTAGGGGGGTATATGCAGAGAATTTTCTATCTGGTCACTTCCCTGGCCTGCTGTCGTCTCGCCCCCGGTCGTCTTTTCGCTTTCTTCCTCCGGCTAAGTCGGCTTCTTTTTTGGTCGACTCTTTTGCCGATGGTTTCGTATTCTGAATTTTCTCTCTTAGGAGTCGCGTCTCCTCCGCATCGGCGTATTTGTCCGACCGAACCATAAACTCGCCCAGAGTATCGGGCGGGTTTTTGTCCAGTGACGCCAAAAAAGGCTTGTCTCTGACTCCCTGCATGAGAGCGTTGAGAGCTTTCTCCTCAGAATGCTTTCGAACCTGTAGGGACTCGAAATTGAAGCGTTTAATGTAGTCTTTTAGTAACTCGCCTTCCCTCTGAACTATGTTGTTCAGATGCGCGGGAGGCTTCAGTTTCTTCTTTCCGCCGATGAAATTGCTGAGGAAGGCGTCAATGAGCTCAGCGAACGACTTTATCGATCTGGGTTTCAATTGCTTAAACCAAAGTCGAGCTACGTCCGTCAATGTCAGAGAAAACGCTCGGCACATAACGGCGTCCGAGGCGTCGTGCAATTCCATGTAAGTCCTGAAGCATTCAAGATGCTCTGTTGGATCGGTCTTCCCAGAAAATGGAGTTATCTGGGGTAAGCGGAACCTTTCCGATAACCCGGCCCGCATTACCTCGTCCACGAACGGAGAAGCCTTTTCTTCGTGTTTGGTCGGATCTGAGTTCCGACCGTGCTTTATATCCGCCATCTTCTCTCGGACCTCGTTCTTGAAGTCCTGTATGTCAGCCTTCTAGGGTTGGGCGCTCTCGGCCATTTCTTCAGCTTTTGCAGGTAGCCGACTGCGTCTCCTCTGATCTATTCTATGCCTCAAATCAGAGGGAGGCAGAACGGCTGTTGCTGAACGAGCAGGCGCTGGGTGACTTGGTTCTCGAGGCTGACTCGGTCGTCTAGGCGACTGTGGCGCGGGAGGCTGCGCTACAGACGCTGGTGGATGAGCCGGTGTCGACTCTTGACGCTGCATCTGCTGGTTGCACAGTTGTTCCAGCATGTGTTTCATGGCAGCCATCTCGGAACGCATTTCCTGAACCTCGCGATCCAGGTATACGTTCCCTTGGTTGGGCTGGCTTGTAGTCACAGGCGGTGCTGCCGGGGGAGCTCCCTGAGCGACGCTAGCGGCGGCCTCCCTAGCTTCATCTGGGTTCGTCCTTCTTGTTCTTGCCATTTAAATGGTTGGAAAAAGTGGTTTTTTGTCCGATTCCCACAGACGGCGCCAAGCTGTTGCAGTGTTTTTATGGGATGGCTTCCTTGCGACGGACCCTCCTTCACCTGCACAGGAACAATGTCAAGGGAATCCTGGCTGGAGCCGGGGAACCTCCGATGCTTAAGTCAGTTATCTGGTCAATAGCCAAGAGCTTGTCTCGGTTAGTCTTGCGTACCTTCTCCTGTTCCAAGCTTAGAGATTTATACAGTCTGCCAATCCTTATCTTCAGAGGATTCTTCTCCTGGGATCGCTCAGGATCCCGAGAATCTCGGGATCCGCTACCCATATCCCTGAATTTCCGTAGATCAGCATCTGTCCTCGTTCCGCCACTACCTGTCTCGGCTGGATCTCGACCGACTCTGGGGGAGTCTCGGCCAGGTCGTGACCGACTCTGGGGGAGTCCCGGCCGATACAGGAGGACGGGTTCCCAGCCGTGCCCGACAGAATCAACTCCCTGAGGGGATCTTACTCTATCGGTTGAATGGCTTTCGCACACTCGGCCTTTAATGGGGTCATGCAGGCGAGGCTATCACTCTGACAGAGCGACTTTACTCGTCCTTGCTTGCGCCTCCCGGCCTACCTTCTGTTCTGTCGGTGTTGTCTCAGATTCTTCAGGCAGTGTCGGCGAAGCCGACCTACTCTCATACGAATCTCAGAACTTTTATCCGAGCTTGACACATTTTTCCCCAACAATTATTATTAATATTATTGCTATTATTTTTCTAAGTTGTTTATCATGGTTTGCATCTAGATCCGTGCCATTTATTTACTCAATCAGTTGCTTGTAAGGCTTAATTAGATTATTTTAAATCTGTAAGTGAGCCATACTTTCTAAATATAATTTTTAAAGTTAGATGAACGATGGATCTGTCTATCCGGGCCTTAGGACAGGATGAATGATTACTCTGTGATGAAGACAACACCTAATGTATGGATTTGTTGGATCATGTCCTGAAGGTGGCTTTGTACAGTTTGATTGTTTATATAGCTCATTATGAGATCCTATGATTAGGTCATTAACGAATAATTCATATCTATTTGTGTTTGATAAAAGTCTACCATATCTCAGGGTCTAGTGGGTGGTATTGCATTCACTGATTGGATTTAGATTGAAATGCACGTGATCGCTTGCTTAAGCTAGACTTACTTTTATTCTAAATTTGATTATACGGTAACACCGTGTACTGGAAAGTACTCAGTGTTACATACCCTGATTGAAAAGCTCATCATTTTAAAGATTCTTTAAAACTAGATCCTCTTGAGGTTTCCTTTGAATTGGAATTTGATTAGGGAATCCTTGAGGTGCAGCAGGTTGTTCGTCTCTCTAATTGAAGTTTAGTTGATTTCTTCAGTTGGGGTTGTATGTATTGGAGGTGGGCCCACTGAAAGGTGTTTGGTAATTATTTACGGCATTAGATTGGTCATTCAGTAACTCTTGAATAGAAGATATTGATTGTAATTTTTAGTTGTGTGAATGTTGCAAGCACAAATACCACAAACAATTTTCTTATCCTTATCCTTCTTTAATTTCATGGCCTCAAGTTTTCTAGTGAGATTAACCACTTTAGCATTGATATCATCATCTTCTCTCAGGAGATACATTCTTCCCCTCTCCTTAGATTGAGTTTGCTTAGACATGGTGCTTGATTTTGGAGAGATGTCCCATGATAGTGTGTTTTCAACAAGCTTATCAAAGTAGTCCCACACATCATTGACATTTTTATTAATGAATTTCCCATTACAAATTGTCTCGACCAATTGGCGCATGGGAGATGTCAGTCTATCATAAAAAAAGTTCGTGATGTGCCATGTTCAAAACCATGTTGTGGGCATGATCTGACAAGATCCTTGAACTACTCCCAAAATTGAAAGAATGTTTCATTTTCCTTTTGGGCGAAGTTCATAATCGACTTTCTAAGAGTGTTCATTTTATGGTATAGAAAAAAAATTCATTTTGAACTCCCTTTTCATGTCATTCTACTAATAGATTGAGGACACAGTGAATGTGACCATGTCTTATCTTTCTCTTTTAAAGAAAAAGGAAAGAGTTTCAGCCTGACCGTGTCATCAGACACGTTAGAAAGTATAGAGTAGCTATGATCTCATCAAACTCTTTCAAGTATAAATACGAATTTTCAGATTCAAGCCCATGAAATTTTGGAAGGAGTTGGATCATTCCTAGTTTGATATCCATGTGTCCCAGATTTTCTCGAAAAACCATGCATGAGGGCATGCTCACCCCCGCCGTTTGTAGATAATCTCGTAAAGTACGAGGTGGGGGTGCTTGATGCACCTCATTCTCATCCTAGACTTCCTCAACCCTATGTTGAGGTTGTTATAAGTGTTGTATTGTAAATTTAGCACTCTTAGTTGTCAAATTTCGTTGTGGCAAACCACTTTGGATTGATGGACCTCTACAAGCAATGGAAAGTTCACCTTCAAGTTGAAGTGATGGAAGGTTCACCTTCAAGTGAAGATGTGATACATTCAAGTCATAGAGTATTGCTTCAAGTTCAAGTATGGCTTTAAATTCAAGTTCAAGCCAACGTACTAGCCCAAGTGCAAGTTCTAGACCTAGTTCATGTGCTATTTCAAGTCTATATGTTATCTCAAAGGCACTACATGGACAATATAAAGTTCAAGAACTTCAAATGTGCAAGATTAAGTTCAAGAATTTCAAGTTTATAAGATCATGCTTCAAGAACTTCAAGTACAAGATCAATTGGAAGCAACTAAAGTTACATGGTTCAATGTTAAACTTTCAGTTATATATGACCCTAGAAAGACCTTAGGATTAGGTCATTCATATTGCATATTCGCTATAGGTTAATATACTTTTTATAGGCTTTGGTTCGACTAGTCTTAGCCTATGGTCGACTAGTCCAGGCTCTGGCTCAACCAGTCCAGGATTTGTCTCGACCAATCCACAAAATAACTTAAAATTTTAGAATTTTCTAGTAGGGTCACGACCAATTGAGAACCCTTCTCGACCAGTCATGGGAACAGTGCTTGACCAGTCGAACAGGTATCGACTCAAACTCCAGCAACCATTTTGAGCTATACTGGACCAGTCGAGGGTTGATTTTATCCGATCGCGCCATAATTTTAAAATTTGGTTGTTCCCAGGACTAGTCGAAGGAATCATTTTTCTGCCTATATATTGAGGTCTTTTGTCAGAGTTTTTCCATTCATTCCAAGATAAATCAATCCATCATTCTGAGATTAAGTCCCCGTGATTGTGAAGATATTGTACGGTAATTTGAGATTCTTTTATAGCTTTTTATATATATAATTTTTTGATCTCTTGCTTCTTCAATCTAATTTTATAATAGGGAATTCTGAACTATCCCTTTCGAGATCGAAGAAATTGAATCAATGTAGCCCAAGATTGAATTAATTTAAAATTCATTTAGACCTAGAACCCTTCCATTTGTGTGATTGCACATTGAACATCTTCATCTTCAAAGAAGCAGTTCTATTGGGCTACATCGAAGAAGAATCTTCAGATAAATATTTTATATTTTCATTTTTGGTTTTTGAGATCAGCCAAAAAATCTCTATTTTTGGTTTTGACTGAGATCAGCCAGAAAATCTTAGCACAGGGTTTTTAATTATGATAGCCAATTGAAAGCACAGGTGTAAAGGTTTTAAGGTGAACCTTCGAAAACCTTCTTTCTTAGTGAAAGCCAATATCACATGGGTTGTGATTATTAGGAATGGAGTAGGTGTGGCTATTTGTGAACAGCTGGTGTACAGACCAAACCACTATAATTCTTGGAGTTGTGGATTATGTATGTGATGTATATGTGTTGAATGCTTATATCTCTTTCATGTACAGGTGGTGAATGTTGTAATAGTTAGATTTCTTTCTATTGCTTCTTACTTTAGTTTGAGATTTTATGAATGTTATCTTATCTAGCTCCTAGATTTGTCAAATTTTGTAGTATCAAAATCTCTTGGAATCTGTATCTTGTGAAGCTCAAGTGTATATCATCCTTACCTAGATTTAAGTAAAATATCATGAGACTCTACGTTAAGAATTTTAAGTACAAGAATAAGAGATTCAAGTACAACATCAAGTGCTAGATCAAGTTTAAAAGTTTTAACTATATCAAAATAATGTGCTTTACTTAAAGAATTCAAACTCAAGTAATCTTCTCAAGTAAAACTCAAAGTCACGAGCTCACTTCTTCAAGCTCATCTTCGAATATACAATGAAAAGCTTCAAGTACTTCAAGATAAACTATCAACCAAAGCAAACGATGTTTCAATGTTCAATTTTCACTTATAAGATATGAATGACCATAGATTGACCATAGGTTAGGTCATATTGATTACATTCTTATTTTGGGTCATGATAGAATTTTATAGACTTTTTTTCGACGAGTCCTAGCTTATGTTTGACTAGTCCAAGTATTGGCTCGACCAGTCCAAGGTTTGTTGTGGATTTTTAAAATTTCTATTGGACCCTCGACCAGTCTTGGACACTGCTCGACCAGTCGAGCAGGCTCGACTCAAAGTTCAGCAACCTTTCAGGGTTCCACTTGACCAGTCGAGTGCATGGCTCAACCAGTCGAGTAGGCCACTCGACCAATCGAGCCAGCCACTTGACCAGTCATGGATCTGTCTTATCCTATTGCGTCCAAAATTTTAAATTCTTGTTGGTCCTTCGACCAATCGAGCTGACCTATTGGCCAGTCGAGTGAACATTTTTTTCACCTATAAATAGAGCACGAATTTCAAAGTTTGGTAAGTCATTCAAGTAAAATCAAGACACCACTTTGAGAGCTAGGTTTGTGATATTCTTAAGCTATATTTTGCTCGTTTAATATTCTCATTTAATTAGCTTTTTGTATTTAATTTTGAGTTCTCTATTCCAATATTATTTGAAGAATCGATTTAAGTTTTTTCCTTTCTTGAGATCAAAATTAAATCAAGCTAGCCCAAAGTGATTTAATGTAAAAATCATTTAGAGCCCTTTCATAAGTGAGTGTGGACACTGAACATCTACTTCGAATTGGTTCTACTAGGCTTCATCAAAGGAGAACATCCAAATAAGTATATTTATATTTTTGTAAATCTCTTTTTAGTTTTTACGGTTGTGCCAGGAAAAATCTCTTTTTTGGTTTGTCTGAGGTGATCCAGAAAATCTTAGAGTGTGGGGTTTTTGAATTGTGTAAGCTCACTTGAAAGACACAATTGTGAAGGTTTTAGGTGAAACTTGAAAAATCTATTTCATAATGAAAGCCAATATCCCAAGGGAGAGGATATTGAGAGTGAAGTAATTGTGTGGCTGTTTTTTAACAATTGGTGTGCACATAAACGAACCACTATAATATCTGGTATGGTGGTAGTTGGTTGATTATGGCTTTGTGTGAATGTTGTAATTTTTCTTTAAGCCTTTATGAAAAATGTTGTAATTTGTTTTATGCAATTGTGGGAATGTTGTAATAGCTTAGTTTATTTTCCTCTGTATTACTTTGGGATTTTGATACATAGACTGTTCTAGAAATCAGGTTGTCCTACCATAAGCCATTGGTTTTTGGTGTAAGGCTTGAAATAGCGGTGAAGACCGCTTTAGTTGAAGTAGTAATATGCCAATATGTCCTAGAGGGGGATGAATAGGACCTTTTAAAGTTTTTATGATTTATTAAAAATCCTATTACACTAATCCTAACAATAGGCACTTATCAGGATTGCTCAAAAGTAACTCTACTGGCTTTCAAGCGCGGTTGAGGATCCAATCATAAACTATTTAAGAATTGAACAATATGAAAACTAGTTTATGATGGATATGACAGTGTATGTGTGTGAGGCATAATCTCAGATATTCAGATATGAAAATATTAAAGTAAATCACACAAATAAAAGAAAAGAAATCTTAAACACAATCAGTTTTAGGTTCGACTACTTGTCTACTCCACTCCCGGTAACCGCACTCAACCCTTGAGTGTACCGGATTTCACTAAGTAGGTTTCACAGCGGTTCACCTCAAACCTAAGGTTTTAAATCAGGTTCACCTTCAACCTTTACAACCTACACCTAGGCTTACTGTTTTTGCTCCCTGAAAAAGGGTCAACACATAGCACTCAGTTTTAGGCAAACTGGCTAAGGATCCACACAAGGAACCTAACTGTTTATGCTCTCACGAGCAAGGGTCAACACAACGCACCTACTTTTAGGCATACTGGCCAAGGATCTTCCATAATACCCTAACTATTTATGCTTTCCACCGAGCAAGGTTCAACATAACAGACCCACTACATACACTCCTGCCTCCTTGAGGACTTACAAGGGTGAGAAATACCTTAGACCCAATCCTACAAAGGAATGATCAAAGGGTCCTCTGGACTCTGATAACTTATAGATAAGTAGATGGGCCCCTCTTTAGCTCGTTATTGAAGATCTCCTCCTTTGTTGATGAAGAGTCTTCCGCTTCCTTGATCTACAACACAGAAGATATACCAATGCATGACGACGAATTAGGTCAAGGTTATGACGGAATCCTTCTCTCAAATATTTTCCTATAAAGGAGATAGAGTGATTCCAATCATCTATGCATTCAAGGCATCCCAGCTTAATGATTTGCCATTAAGGTAGTAGCTGGAGGATCCTTGAATGTGAAAGTTCATTCACCAATCCACTCTATTGAATATCAATAATGAGGGTGCATTAGAGGTGAACTCCCATGAGAGAAAGGGCTTTGGGTATATGATATAAGGTAAAATACTCAAAAGCACTCTCTTCTTTCTCTACCAGCAATAATAGATAAGTCCTCTTTATATAGACAAAAGGTTCCAACGGATATAAAACGGTCACATTTATGACAGAGTTCGATATCATCAAGCAAGATTGATATAATTAAGTGTATATTCTAGATAGCATCGACGATCTTCTTGATGACACAAACTCAACTGTCATACGCTTTTGAAACTATTGTCATCTGGTCGATGGAATCAAAACACATTTCGATGTCATTAGATTTCGAACTCCGATTTCATCGATGTGAGGTTCGATTCCTTGGCATTTGAAAATGAGAGAGACTTTCTTAAAATATTTTAGGTTTATAAGAATGATCGAGGGACCTTCGATATCATTGAAATTTGAATGTCGATGATATCGATAGCGGTGTCAAGGCATTGAAAAATCTAAAGGATTTTCGTTTAAGCTTGCTGGACAGATTTTATCCCTACTTGATGTCATCGAAACCATACCGATATCATTGATATTTGAATATCGATTCTATCAAGTGACCCTCGATCATAGATAAACTATCTTGAAATATTTTGCTAAAAATCTTCGCGCCCATGACCGATATCATCGAGAGCCTTCCAATTTCATCGAGATTTGAACTTCGATGGTACCGAGGAAGCTTCGATTTATTGAAGCATATATGATATTCTTAAGTAAAAACAGGGGCACCGAAGATCTACCTGTCGATATTATCGAGTCACCTTCGATGAACTCGAGATTCAAATATCGATGATATTGATAGCTATATTGATACATCGATAAATCCATCTAGATATATATATGGTTGCTGGACACTTTTATCCTCATTCCGATGGAATTGATTTGTCATCGAGGACATCGATAGTGTAGGTTGATCATATCAAGATGTGTATTGATAAAATCGACAAAGCAAGAAAACTTAAAAAAAATTTATTTTCTAAAAAATTTCTCACTTACAAACCTTATGATGTTCTAACTTGTTTTAAGGTTTTTATTTACTTGGTGTTTTAGGACATGGGATGTGAGACTTAGATTTACCTATGAAGAGTTTGCACACAGCCTGCTGAGGCAGAGGCTTTGAATTGATCTTCCTATGAGGCTCTACAATATCTGACTCGCCACTCACACTAATTGATAAACCAGGGCACTTTTAAGGTTATCCTTAGAACAACATCTGTATTAACCTCTCAATACTTGTGCATTTGAGGTTGCTATTTATTTCTATCTATCATTATTTCTTTCTTTCTAATTCCACATTTAAAATTTAATTTGGCATAGTCCTAGTCAACCCCCCCCCCCCCCCCCCCCCCCCCCCCCCTTCTAAGACTCTTAGCTTGATCTTTTTAAGTGGTATTAAAGCCTAATAACTCATTTTTATCTTTGTTATTTGGATAAATTCCTGAGCTAATCGATCTAAGCTTTTTGAGATGTCAAATTTTGATAGTCTCTCAATCACTAGGCCTCCGTCATTTGATGGCTCCAATTATGCCTATTGGAAAGCCAGAATGAGGATTCTTTTAAAATCCATGGATGAGAGTGTGTGGCAATCTACAGTGACCAATTGGATCCCCCCTACCACTAAAGTGACTGGTATTAATGGATCTGTAACTGTAAAAGTTTCACCTTATTTCAATTGAACCAATCTTCAAAAAAGTGGGAGTAATGCCAATGTAAAGGCTTTAAACGCAATTACTTGTGCACTATCACCAAATGAATTTAAGAGAATTATATCTTATGATACTGCAAAGCAAGCCTGAGATATTTTTGAAATGACACACATGGGTATAACAATTGTTAAGAAATCTAAAGTCTAAATCCTCTGTAACACCCCGGATGTTTGCCAACCTGGGGTTAGACGTCCTTAGGCAATGGGTCAATCCTAACCCTTGATTAACTTCTCAAAACTCAATCCAAAAGTCTCAAATCCCTACTTCCTTCGAAAATCTCACCTTTTACTACTTTATCCTTCAAAATTTTCTAAGAGCTCCCACATTAGACACAAATCTTAAAGTTTAGGTGATTTGATCAATACTTAAGCTAAAAAAGTACTATGAATAGTAAATAAATAAATGAAAAAGGTTTTTAACCATTAACCTTTTGAAGTCTCACTAAATAAGTAGACTAATTGGATAGATCAGCTTCTCCTACCCCAAAATCATATATTGCATGTTAAATAACTCATCTCAGGTTCTAAAATACACCCATTTCAAATATCAGATGGAGAAATCACCCCAAACAGGTCAGTGGTCGGCGATGCCATCGCCGGTTTGGCGATGCATCGCCGAACTCATCCGTACAGCGAGTTTCTGCACCTTTTTTTCTGCGCATTTCTTCAAACTTTGAAAAATTATATCTCCTTCGTTATAACTCCGATTTAGCTGATTCAAAAACCATATTAAAGATAAATGAGTCTAGTTTTATATAAAAATATGTGAAAAATATAATAAAATATTTAATATAGTTTAAAGTAGGTCATTGTGAGCAACTATCCGATAATCACTTGTTGGACAGCTGCTGCTTTTAGAATTTTTTAAATTTTTTTACAACTCAAAATCTTATAAAATTTTTTAGAGTTAGGGTAAACTTGATGATGAACCCTCAGAAAAATAATAAAAATTATATGATACCTAGAAGTTCCCAAAATGGGGGATAGAATGGGTCTAGGACCGTATTCTGCCATAATTAGGGTAGAGTTTAGTTGAGTACCAAACTGAATACTCAGTAGAATTAACTTAGACCACTTTAAATATGTTCTACAAGACCCAAAGTGAGTAGAACTAATGACTCTATAATACTCTATAACCTCGGATCAAACTCTGAGCAGGTTTGTTCTCTGGACCACTTTGAAACTTTGTATTGGATCTAGACCGCGCGTTGAAAGTCCGATACCTACTATCTTAGACCATTACGACTGCCTAGCTGGACTTGACAATCGTTTTGAAAATCAAGTCCAACTGATATTCACGGGCTATTTCATTGAGCCTGGACTGAAGAGAGTGAGAATAGGGCTAGATTTGGAATTTAAAATTCAAATCTAGCACACAACTCGATGCGTCAGTATTAAGCATTCTGACCGTCAGAATTCAACCAAATTACACCCTTAGATCAGGAAAAATTTCTATTTCATATCATGAGACTTGCAGCCCTGATCTACGTGTGGTGACCGCTGAACTGAAACTGGTCCGCCACGTGCGATCTGTGAACCCTGCCGGACTGAAAACTTGATGTATGCTAGATCCAGTATGCATGAGCTTAAGTCCGATCGTGTTCGGCCAGGGGACCACCAGAAATGATCTTTTGGACTGAAACATCCCTGATTTGGTTACCCCTCAAGTGAACCTTGTTCCCGAGCCTATTTCGGGCAAGATTTAGCTTATTAAAGGGCTTGAAACCCTCACTCCTCTCTCCCATCCGAATTTGGGAAAAACCCTAGATTGGGAGAGAGAAAAGGTGAGAGATTGTGAGAGAGTGTGGGAGGGCTTTTACTGCCACTTGCTACTGCCGTTACACGTGCTTAAGCGACGCACTCTGATCACTTTCCCGGCGATTCCAACCCACTTTGAGGTAAGGAAAACCCTAACCATTTGCTGATTTAGCATTTCATCGATTCCATAAGCGATGCAGCTTATATAACTTGTGAATTAGGTCGCCTGATCGCCGTGGATGAAGCGTATACGCTCTGTTCGAATTCACACGTCTATAAGAGACAAGGTGTGGATATTAGACGCTTTGATTGACTGTTTTCAACGCTTTCAATGTCGTTTAATAGTAGATTATTGACAGCAACACCGTTTGACATGTACAACATGTTGTCTGTTTCCTGTTTCGTAAACCGACGAAGAATATGAGATTTAGGGCATTTTAGTCATTTGTAGGAAGTACTATTTTCATCCATATTTTGCTGATGTGATTGACATGGCTTCTTGTCGCATTAGAATACTAGGAATGCGTGCATAATTAGTTTGGCGAAGAGATTCACCTAAATGCGCACTTTGGGTCTACATACTATATGCAGACTTAAGTGTGTGGTTTAAGTGTTTGTATAAATGCTTGTATTAGTATGTATTGAATTAAATGGTGTTATGAATTAGTTTGAGATTGATTTCTCAATTAATATGCTGGTGTAAATGGCTTCCTACATGTTAGCCATATGTATGATTTCATTATATGTATGAAATGCATATGCTTGATGTTTCACTTAAGTGGTATGTTATAACATGTGCTTGATGATTTCATTATGATTTAGTTTGATATTGAATTCTCAATTAATTTGCAGATGGAAATGATTTTCTATAGGTTGGCGATATGCATAATTTCATTATATGTATGAAAGGCTTGCGTTGGATGATTTACTTAAGTTGTACGTTATAACATGTGTTAACATGCTCATATGGTTGTATTTCATTTCCATTACCCTTACACAACTGCTGATGTGGATTTATGATTGTTTGGGACTATGCCTAGTCCAGGCAGTCGGTAACCGAGCGAATTCGTGGTTAGCTTATCTTCGCCACGAACGATGCGCCGATGAACGCGAGTCGTGTTCTGGAATTGGCGGTAGTGGTTAGGCCACCCGAAGTGTTTTACGCACTTCATGTCGTTCGACTTGAGATGTGATCGTGTTAGTCGAGCCCATCAAGTAACCCGACTGGACGATGTATGTTCACCCTGCATGAGTCATAACTGCTTGAACCTAGGGTACTGAACTTACCATTATAAACCCTATTTACCATGGTACCTTGATCCATAAAGACTCATGAGTCGGGCATGGTGGTATGGGACACCGTGGTCGAGCTTTCGGCCTACGCTGGGGCCACAAACCTCCCCGTAGTGACCAGTGAGCACCTAGACTCGTGAGCAGATTATGGTGGTATGAGACACTATATTCTTGCTGTCAGCCTACATTGATAAGGTGATGGGGGAGCGGTGCAACGAGTGCGAGCAACAGCCCTGACAGCCCTTTGTAGCGACCGCGAGCGTATTCTGAGTCTACGGGAAGCGACGACCCTTCAGTAGCAGTAGAGTACAGTAGGCCTGTATTGATAAGGTGATGAGGGAGAGGAGCAACGAGTGCGTGCAACAGCCCTGTCAGCCCTTGCAGCGACCTACAAAATATACCTCGTATGAGATTACTAGGAGTGACGACCCTAGACAAGATCTGTGTTGGGATTGATATAAGGGAAGTACCTTAGTTTCCCAATCCTGTTGTTTGAATGGACTAATAACAACTCGAAAATCATATCACCATACCATTGCATGTGCCTGGAAGATGTGGAGCACTTGAGGGTCGATTGCATGCCGCGGTCGTAAGATGGTGCCGTATGAGGGAGATCGTCGGTGAGGGCATACATCACGTCATGTCATATTGCATTAACAACAGTATTAGGATTGTGTGAATTACTGCTTTACTATTAGCGCATGATTGATTTGATAACATGCTAATCTCTGCTCTCTTATTCCACTGAGTTGATCACTCACTCCCACGTTACGGGATGGTGTTTCCGGACACCCACCAGTCCCTTTTTGTGATTGCAAATGATGGCGCAGCCTGTGAGGCGGAGCTGGATTTGATGATGATGAGGAGGATCTCTCCTTTATGCGTGTTCTGATTGACGGGATTACAGGGAGGTTGAGTAAATGCCTTGGCACTTGTCATTTCATATTTTTAGCGCACTCATGTATATTCGTTTTGTTTACTTTTGGAGTATACATGTATGTATATAACCTGGTAACATATTCACAATCTGGAGACATACAATAGTTTATATATGTTATACATACTATCACAGTCTTCCGCTTTCTAATTTAACTGTCTCTGAAGTAGGATATGCTGTTCTAGCTTAATCTCACTCATGTTTAATACATTAACACAGACAACATTCAATCATACATATCTATGTTTGTAACGCCCGTGAAAAATCCGTACTTGGGTTCGAGTACCAACTCGACCCGAAATCGCGTAGAAATAATTTCCATGGAAATTAAGCGTAAGTTAGCTAGCGCAACGCTAGAGTAGCTGGGAAATAGTCCCTGATCACTTTAAATACGTTCTGCAAGACCCAAATCGAGTAGAACAAACAGCTCTACAATACTCTATAACCTCGGATCAAACTCTAAGCAGGTTTGTTCTCTGGACCATATTGAAATTTTGTATTGGATTTAGACCGCGCGTCGAAGGTCTGATACCTCCTATCTTAGACCGTTAGAACCGCCCAGCTGGACTTGACAATCATCTCGAAAATCAAGTTAAACTGATAATCACAGACGATTTCGTTGAACCCGGACTGAAGCGACCGCGAATAGGGACGAATTTGGAATTTCAAATTCAAATCTGGCACACGACTTGACGCGTCAGTATTAAGCGTTCTGACCGTCAGAATTCATCCAGATTACACCCTCGGATCAGGAAAAATTTCTATTTATTATCATGAGACTTTCAGCCCTGATCTATGTGCGGTGACCGCTGAACTGAAACTGGTCCGCCACGTGCGATCTGCGAACCCTGCCAGACTGAAAACTTAATACGAGGTACATCTGGTACCCATGAGCTTAAGTCTGATCGCAATCGACCAGGGGACCACCAGAAAGTAGTTTTTGGACCGAAACAGCCCCGAAATGGATAGACACCAAGTAAACTTCGTCCCGGAGCCTATTTTCGGTGATTTTAAGCTTATAAAAGGGGTTGAAACCCTCATTTCTCCCTTCCATCCGAAAATCACAAACCCTAGGAGAAAAAGAGAGAGAGTTTGAGAGAAAGAGAAGAAGAGAATTTTCCCGCTTCTGAGCCCCTGACAGTTGCTGCTTCAGCACTTCATTCCAATCACCTGGCTGGTGATTTCTCCATTTTTCAGGTATAAAATAACCCCAAAAACTTGCTGATTTAGGGTTTACTTAGATGCATAACATGTTAGCTAACGTATTCCATAAATCAGGCTCTCCTACCGCCGTAGACGAAGCGTACACGCTCCGTTCAAAATCCCGCGACCGTAAGAGACTAGGTGAGGATTTTAGACGCTTTGATTGACGGTTTACAACGCTTTCAATGTCGTTTAATAGTAGATTATCGACGGCATCGCCGTTTGGCATGTACAACATGCTCTCTGTTTCCTGTTTCGTAAATTAACGAAGAATATGAGATTTAGGGCATTTTAGTCATTTGTAGGAAGTACGGTCTACATGCATATTTTTCTGACATGATTGACATGGTTTGTCGCCGCATTAGAGAGTTAGGAATGCTTGCATAATCAGTTTGGCGAAGAGATTCGCCAAGTTGCGCACTTTGGGTCGACATACTATATGTGGACTTAAGTGTGTAGTGTATGTGTTTGTATAAATGCTTGTATTAGTATGTATTGAATTAAATGATGTTATGTAGTAGTTTGAGATTGATTTCATGATTAATATGCTGACCTAAATGATTTCCTACATGTTTACCTTATGCATGATTGCATTACATGCATAGAAAGTATGCCTTGAAGAATTGCTTAAGTTGAATGTTATAACATGTGTTAATATGCTCACATGATGTATTTCAATTCCAATACCTTTGCATATAAGTGCTCATGTGATTTCATAGGTGTGTGGGACTAGAATTAGTCCAGGCAGTCGGTAACCGAGCAAATTCGTGGCTGACTGGTCATAACCACGAACGACGCGTCGATGAACGTGATTCGTGTTTAGAGTTGGCGGCAGTGGTTAGGCCACGCGAAGTGTTTTACGCACTTCATGTCGTTCAACTTGAGATGCGATCGCGCTAGTCGAGCCCGTCAAGTAACCCGACTGGCCGATGTATGTTCACCTTGTATGTATCATAACTGCTTGAACCTAGGGTACTGAACTTACCATTGTAAACCCTGTTAACCGTGGTACCTTGATCCACGAAGACTCATGAGCCGGGCATGGTGGTATGGGACACCGTGGTCGAGCTGTCGGCCTACGCTGGGGCCACAAACCTCCCCGTAGTGACCAATGAGCACCTAAACTCGTGAGTAGATTATGGTGGTATGGGACACTATATTCTAGCTATCGGCCTACACTGATCAGGCGACGAGCCCTTTGTAGTGACCGCGAGCGTATTCTGAGTCCACGGGAGGCGACGACCCTTCCGTTGCAGTAGAGTACGGTAGGCCTGTATTGATAAGGTGATGGGGGAGCGGTACAATGAGTGCGAGTAACAGCCCTGACAGCCCTTGCAGTGACCTACGAAATATACATCGTATGAGATTACTAGGAGTGACGACCCTAGACAGGATCTGTGTTGGGATTGATACAAGGGAAGTACCTTAGTTTCCCAATCCTGCTGTTTGAATGGACTAATAACAACTTGGAAATCATATCACCATAGCATTGCATGTGCCTGGAAGATGTGGAGCACTCTAGGGAGTGTGGCATGCCGCGGTCGTAAGATGTTGCCGCATGAGGGTGATTGTCGGTGAGGGCATACATCACGTCATATCATCTTGCATTAACAACAGTGTTAGGATTGTCTGATTTACTGCTTTACTATTATCGCGTGATTGAATTGTGAACATGCTAATCTTTGCTCTATGATTCCACTGAGTTGATCACTCATTCCCACGTTACGGGATGGTGTTTGCAACACCCACCAGACCCTGTTGTAGCTGCAGGTGAGGACGAGATCCAGGAGGTGGAGCCAGAGATCGACGAGGACCAGGATGAGTTCTCGTATATGCAGTATCATGACGGCTTCCCGTAGGCGACCTGGATCGAGGGGGCATCAGTGGGACTTTCTTTTTGAACATTATTCTTTTGATATGTATATGTACATGAGACTCAGAGATGTAGTCATACTTTGGAGACAGATGAGATTACTTTGTTTTTTTTTATACAGTGATATATACATTGTTTAGTCTTCCGCTTGCTTTTATCACTGGATCTGAAGTATGAATTGCAGTTTTGGTATACTTTTACTCATGTGAATGCTTTAAATCAGACAACATTGAATCATAACCATTTTTGTTGCATAAGTGACGGTCTGGAACTAGGGAGTTGAGTTTATACACGACCCCCGATTTTCAGGGTGTTACAATGTTGCATAAATAACATTTTGGAACTCGGGAGTTGGGTTTTTACTCGACCCCCCGATTTTCGAGATGTTACATCCTCGCAAACAAATTTGAGAAAATACTTGTGGAAGAAAGTGAAACTTTCATGGACTTTTATTCAAGATTGAATGACATTGTCAACTCTATATGGGGTCTTGGTGATAGGATCCTAGAAAGTAAAGTCTATCCAAAGATACTACGCTCATTACCTGAATAGTTCAATTCAAAAGTGACTGCGATCGAGGAACTTCGTGACACAGATAATACAAGGGTAGAAGAATTGGTTAGGTCTCTTCAAACATATGAGTTAAATTTTAAGGCACCCAAAGGTAGGTCAATCGCCCTCAAGTCGTCTAAAATTATTTTTCATGAAAAATAATAATGATTCTGATTTAGAAGCTCCTGAAGATGATATGGCTCTTTTAACTAAAAAGTTTTACAAGATTTTCAAAAGTAAAAAGAGGGTTGATTTGCAAAAACTTTTTGAAAAGAAAAAGCCTAGATCTAAAAATTAAAAATATTTAAAAGACGGTCAATGCTACAACTGCCATGAATATGGGCATCTAACAAACAAATGTTTTAAGAAGGACAAGTCTAAAAAGAAAGGTATGTTGGCTACATGGGATGATCCTTCTTGCTTTGAAGTGTCTTCTGAGTTAGAATATTTTGAAACTGAGTCGGCTAATGATGTTAAAGCCCTAATGACTCTAGTCAAGTTCACATTTTCAGATAATGATAATTTAACCAGTGAAGAAAAATTGAATAGTGATAGTGAAAATGAAGAAGTCCTTTAAGATGCTTATGATGCCCTATATAGGGAAAGTTACAAAATTAATGTAAAGTTAAAAACTTTAGAAATAAAATTTTTTAGAGCTAAAAGAGAATTTTGATAATCTAGTCTTAGAAAAATCACGCTTTTCAGATTGTTTTAAAAAAACTAAGTGCGAGTTAGATTTCAAAACGCCCCAAGTTGAAAAATTAAAATCTGAAACTGAAAAGTTAAAACTAGAAGTCTCTTCGCTTTTGAGTTTGAAGGACACATGGAGGTATGCCCAAGGTGATCCTAAATTAAAATTTTTTTTATTCAAATCGAGAAAATGTGGCGATCGATCTGGATTGTGCTATGATAAAAATATTCCTCCCAAGAATAAGAATACTCCACCCAAATTTGTTAAAGGGGAGTCTTCTAACTCAAAAGGGAAAAGTCTAAATCAAAATAATTCTAAAAATTCTAAAACTTTTCTGACTTTTAAACCTAAAAGCAATCATACCAACTATAGAAATTAAAATTGTAATCCTTTAGCTAAAAAAAATTGTTGATTTTCTTAAGGAGCTCTTAAAATCTAACTCAATGGGTAGGACTTATAACAACTACAAACATAAAAGACTAACTATACTCCTGAACCCAAAACAATAATGAAATGGGTCCCTAAGGTTACTTGTTTGGTTGTCCACACCAATTTCAAAGCTTTAAGCCATTCAAAGTGGTACCTAGATAGTGGTTGCTCCAGACATATGACAGGTGATAGAGGTCTGTTCACTAGTCTTAAAGACATGACTGATGGTTCAGTCACATTCGATGGTACGATTCAACTCTTTAACCTCCCTTTATTTGAGAATATTTTATATGTAGAAAGTTTAAAACATAATCTATTAAGTATCTCTCAAATATGTGATAATAATCATAGTGTAAAGTTTACCAACCAAGGGTGTGAAATTTTAAATAATAATGGTTATGTAATATTAACTGGTAACAAAACTTGTGAAAACTGCTACATTATCAGTGATTCAAGTTTATCTAAGCTATCGTGTTACATGGTTCAAACCGATAAGACCGAATTATGGCATAAGCACCTAGGACATGTGCACTACCGTAATTTGTATAGATTGAGCAAAAGAAAATTAGTAAGAGGTCTACCCAAAGTAAAGAAAGTTAATAAAATATGTGGCGAGTGCCATATTTGTAAACAAACTAGGAGTACTCACAAAAAGGTGAACTCCAATGCCACATCTAAACCAGTCGAACTTATCCACATGGATCTCATTGGACCAACTAAATCGGAGAGTCGAGGTGGCAAAAAGTATATTCTAGTGATTATAGATGACTTTACTAGGTATTCTTGGGTAGTCTTCTTAAGAGAGAAATTAGAAACTCTCGATGAAGTTAAAATGGTACTTAAACATATCCATACTGAAAAGAATCACAAGTTACTAATATCCGTAGTGATCATGGTTCTGAGTTTGAAAATAGAAATTTTG
Organism: Magnolia kwangsiensis; assembly: GCA_037074715.1. NCBI lineage: Eukaryota > Viridiplantae > Streptophyta > Magnoliopsida > Magnoliales > Magnoliaceae > Magnolia > Magnolia kwangsiensis. Next base: position 83,090,167 of record CM073578.1, read on the forward strand.
AGAAATTTTGCAATGATTAAAGAATATCACATGAATATTCTGCGCCCAAAATACCACAAGAAAATGGCGTAGTGGAAAGGAAAAATAGAGTGCTTCAAGAAATGACAAATGTAATGATAAATAGTATGAAGCTTCCTAAAAATCTTTGGGCTGAAGCAGTAAATATTTCTTATTATATAATTAACCACGTTTATACTAGAAAATCAAACAGTAAAACTACTTATGAAATGTGGTTTGATAAGAAGCCTACTGTCAAATGCCTACTAGTTTTTGGCAGCAAGTGCTACATCATGTGTGATTGAGAAACTCTGGGTAAATTTAACACCAAAAGTGATAAAGAGATATTTTTAGGGTATGCTCTAAATAGTCTAGCATATCGGGTTCTTAACAAGAGAACTGGTGTGATTCAAGAGTCCACCAATGTGGTTATAGATGATTACTTGAATACACCTATCTCAAGTTCAGAAAATGATGAAGTTCTTTTATTTGATAAACCAGACTCTTCATTAAGTCAAATTAACACTGAACTATGGATAGCTAAAGACCATCCATTTAATCAAATCCTTAGAAACCCTCTCACTGGTATGTGCACTTGTAAACAACTAGAAGATATGTGCAACTACGTGTGCTTTACATCCTAGATAGAACCGGCCAACGTAAATGAAGCCCTTACTGATGATAACTGGATTGTAGCAATGTAAGAATAGCTCAATTAGTTTGTTAGAAATGATGTTTGGTACTTAGTGATAAACACATTATTGAAACAAAATGGATTTTCAAAAATAAGTCTGATGAACTTGGTAATGTTATTAGAAACAAGGCTAGGGTGGTTGTACAAGGGTACACTCAAAATGAAGGCATTGATTATGATGATGCCTTTACCCCATAGCTCATTTTGAATTAGTTAGACTATTTATATCTATTGCGTGCTTTAAAAAATTCTAAATATATCAAATGGATGTAAAGAGTACATTCTTAAACAGTGATTTGCATGAAGAAGTGTATGTTGAACAACGAAAGGATTTTGAAAACCCTAAGCATGCTAACCATGTTTATCGCCTGAAAAAGACATCTATGGTTTGAAACAAGCTCCCAGGGCATGGTATGAAAAGTTGACTTAGTTTCTACTAAGTCATAACTTTGTAATTGGAAGTGTTGATAAAACACTGTTTGTAAAGAAACATAATGATCGCATACTAATAGTTCAAATCTATGTTGATGATATTATCTATGGATTTACTTGTACTAACATAACTGTTGAATTTGCAGATCTTATGAAATCTAAATTTGAAATGAGCATGGTTGGAGAACTAAACTATTTGTAAGGGCTGCAAGTCAAACAGCTCCCTAATGGTTTCTTTATCTCTCAAACCAAATATGCTTTGAACTTGGTTAAAAAGTTTGGATTTGAGAGTGGGAAAAATTTTGATACTCCAATGAGTATTACTCTAAAACTCTTTAAGGATTCAACAAGTAAGAGTGTGGATCCTAAATTGTATCATAGTATGATAGGTAGTTTACTTTATCTAATTACGAGCCAACCTGATATTGCTTTTAGCGTAAGAATTTGTGCTAGATATCAGTTAGACCCTAAAGAGTCACATCTGATTGTTGTTAAGTGCATTATGTAATATGTCGCTAGTTCAGCTAATCTTAGTCTCTAGTATCCACATGATACTAGTGTGCAATTAACTGGTTACACGGATGCTACTTGGGTAGGTAACATTGATGATCATAAATCAACCAACGGTGGTTGTTTCTATGTCAGGAACTGTTTGGTTTCTTGGCTAAGTAAGAAATAAAGTTATGTATTACTCTCCATAGCTGAGGTTAAATATATTGTTGTAGGTAATACATGTACTCAGCTTGTGTGGATGAAGAGAATGCAAAGTGAATATGAATTTGTGTAAGAATTTATGGTCTTATATTATGACAATTCAAGAGCAATTAATATTTCTAAAAATCCAATTCAGTATTCAAGAACCAAGCATATTGACATTAGATACTTGTGAATTGGTGGAAGACAAGATAATTTCATTGAAATATATTCAAACCAAGAATCAACTTGCTGACATATTCACAAAATCGCTTGACAAAACAGGTTTGCAAAATTGAAATTTGATCTTGGTATGTGCAATATGAACTGATGATTTGTGCCTATTTATATCATAATGTATATATTTATTATTTTAAAATTTTAAAAATCAAATTTAATGCAAAATTGCATATTTTGTGTGGTGCACGACCAGTCGAATACATACTCGACCAGTTGTGGCTCGACCGGTTGAGTATATACTTGACCAGTCGTGAATCATGGGTTTAGCCATTTATTTGGGGAAAAACATTTTATTTTTCATTTGGGCCTTCTCCTCCAATAAGCCCTCGACCAGTTGAACCCATCTTCGATTCCTCCATGGTTAGCGCATTATTTTTAATTTCCCTATAAATTTAAGTACTTTGTAATTCATTTCCTTCATTTGTATAGTTTATTTCAAGCTTTATGATTTTTTTGAGGGTTTTCTAATAAAAAATCTGATGTATTAGAAACCTTTCTTGCCTCTTTGGTAATCTTTGTATTCCTAGATTTCTTTGTTGCAATGAAGAGTAGAAGTAAGAAGAAAGGATCTCGTGGTCCCTCTTCTTCTCGTTCTACTCCTATCAAGGTGCGTCATCTTCGGTCACCTGAGGAAGATCCCGAGTATGTGCCGGTATTCGCTTACGTAATGTGATAGTGGAACAGACGATTAATCCTGATCATTTGGCACCATTTGGCGTTATTCCTCTCCTTCAATTTGTAGGATGGGATAATATTTTGCATTGGGGGAATCGGCATACCACTCCATTGCACAAGTTATGTTTGTTTGCATTAGTGTAACACCCTGAAAATCAGGGGTCAAGCATAACTTAGCTCCCGAGTTCCAAAACATCATTTATGCAACATATTTAAAGATGGATGTATGTTATCTATATTAGTGCATAAAACATGAAGTAGATTAAGCCAAAATAGCAAACTTAGTTCAGGGACAGTCTGAGAATGCAAGCGGAAGACTGAAATATAAATATAAACCAACATAAGTCTTCAAGATATGTATGCTCTACCAGGTCATAATTATAAGTCGTGTCTCAAAATACATATAACAAAATGTGATAAATCGCTACAAACATATCCCTGAATCCCCGTCAATCCGGACATGGATCACATGAACCCGCCTGAGAACTACGTGAATGAGAATACCTCCTCGTCCTCATCAAATTCTAGCTCCACCTCAAGTGGCACAAGATCATCTGCAACTAAATTAGAGTCTAGTTGGTGTTTAAGCAATGTCCCAGAATGTGGGAGTGAGTGATCAACTCAGTGGAACTATACAGCAAAGGTTAACATGTTATCAATTCAATCAAGTAGTAATGATAAAGTAGTATAATCAAACATGTCCTAGATACTCTTGTTAATGCAAGAATGATATGAGATAATGATGCATGCGCCCTCACCACAAATTTCCTCTTGCGACATCATCTAATGATTGCGACATGAATCAGTACCACTACGCTCTACACCAATGCCAACGGCACATGCAGTGCGATGTTATGAGCATGATTATGAAGTTCTTATTAGCCCTTTTCATACAGCAGGATTGAGAAGCTAAGGTACCTCCCTTATATCAATATCCAAACAATGATCCATTGTAGGGTCGTCAGTCCTAGACAATCTCATACGACATTATAGCTCTAGATCGTTGTAACGGGCTTGTCACCAATCAATACAGGTCTAGTTATATCCTGTATACTACAATAAGGCTCGTCGCCCCAATACAGTTTCAGGATATACTCGAGGTCACTACAGAGGGCTCGTCACCAATCAATATAGGCTGACAACACGAATATAGTCTCTCATAGCACCATAATCGGCTCATGAGTCTAGGTTGGTCACTGGTCACTACGGAGAGGCTCGTCGCTCCAGCGTAGGCTGACAGCTTGACCAGGTGTCCCATACAACCATGTCCTGCTCATGAGTCTTAGGGGATCACAGTACCAAGGTTAATGGGATTTCACTAGTGAGTTCGATACCTTGGATTCAAATAGTAGCGTACAAACATGGTGAACATACATCGGTCAATCAGGTTATTTGACGAGCTCAACTAGGATAAGCGCACATTGAGGTGATCAACATGTAATGCATAAGCACTCCGTGTGGCCTAACCACTGTCGAATATCCTAAGTATGACTCGCATTCCTTAAACACATCCTACGTGGTGAAAATAACCTCAACTACTAGTTTAAGGGCTGTTACCGACTACCTGGACTATAATATAGTCCCAATCACGTACAAGCTCAATAATAGACATTTGATTCATATTTTACATTTAATGAACATGTCATAAAATATAACTTAAACATAAATACAGTACATGGAGGAAATCATACACACAATTAACATGAATAACATATGCTAAATAATTCATGGAGGAAATTATACACACTGGCAGGGTAATTAAGATTCATATCTCAATAACCTTATAAATCACACTTTACTGAATACTAACTTATTCAGACATTTTTACAAACACTTAGACTACACTATTCAACATACATCACGTATGTGACCATATTGCATATTAGGGCAAATCCTTTCGTCAAGGAGTTGTCGCATACATAAAAATCATGTATTAATGACAATTAATCATGGCAATCGTAACATCAGATTTCATATGCATACAAACATTTCAACATACACATGAAATATTCTATTTATAACATAGGTTATACATATACGTAAAACAAAACGAATAGAGCATTTGGCATGTGTAATAGCATCCACATCAAGAATAAATCATTATCTAACATTGAAACTCTTGAAAACCATAACCTAAATGTATATAGTCCGCACCTTAAACCAGAAAACATGTAACAGATATGATTTAAACGACAAGAATAGCATCCACATCAAGAATAAATCATTATCTAACATTGAAACTCTTGAAAACCATAACCTAAATGTATATAGTCCGCACCTTAAACCAAAAAACATGTAACAGATATGATTTAAACGACAAGCCTGCGTCAACGACAGATAGGCAACCTAAGGCATGAAATAGGTTAGCTACAACAGCACTTAGACTATTCTAAGCTCCAAAACAGGTTAGGGTTTGATTGGCTTATCCAAAAATAGAATTAGAATCACCGAAATAACAATTCAGATACGATGGATTGGTACATAGAGGAAACTGGGAAGAATTCCAAGATGAAACACCAACTTCTCTCTCACTTTCTCTCACTTTCTCTTCTCTTATCCTAACCTCTTATCCTAACTAGGGTTAGAAATTTGTATGGGATATGTGAGAGAGGGTTTAAGGCCTTTATATATGCCCAAAAATGATGAAAATAGCCCTACGACCAGGGTATACTTAGGCTATAACCAAATCGGGCTCATTCCGATCCAACGAAACACTTCTGGAGGTCCTCTAACTGAATGTGGTAGGACTTAAGCTCACTAATATAGGATCTTAAGAAAGTTAAGTTTTCAGTCTAATCAGGTTTTCAGATAGACTGTGGCGGACCAATTTCAATTCAATGGTCACCGAATCTCGATCAGGGCCATAAGTACTTTGACATGTATGGGCCACCTTACCTTATCCGAGGGTGAATTTGGGTCAAAAACTAAAGGTCAGAATGCTTACAAATGATGCGCTAGCGACACTTCTCAGATTACTTAAATTCATATTTAATTTTCTAAAAATCTTCTCTTTCTCACACTCTTCACTCCGGACTCAAGAAAATGGTCTCAGGACATCGTTTAGGCTTGATTTTTGAGGTGATAGTCAAGTCTAACTAGGCGATCATAACCATCTAAGTTCATTGCTATTGGACTTTCGATGTGTAGTCCTGGTCTGATACGAAGTTTTTTAATGCTCTCGAGAGCAACTGGGTTTAGAGTTGGATCCTAGATTTTAGGGTAATGCAGCGTTACTAATTCTATAGGTTTTGGGTCTTACAGATCGTATTTAAAGTGGTTGGTGCTAATTTCACATGTAATTTAGTTTAGCGCTAGTTAATTCATGTTGAATTTCTAAAGAATTAGGTTCTAAATGATTCCTACTAAAGGTGGTACTTGGTTCTTGTATGAATTTTTCTAGGACGTTATAATCTACCCACCTAATCTACCCACCAAAAAAAAATTCATCCTCAAAATTCATACCTTCTCATACTCCTCGAGGATCTGAGGGTAGCTCGTACTTACCTCTGCTTCAGTCTCCCAAGTAGCCTCTTCTTCGCTATGATGCGTCCATAGTACCTTAACAAGTGGGATGACCTTGCTATGTAATACCTGCTCCTTTCTATCCAATATACGCGTCGGTCGCAGTTCATAAGTGGCATCCTCGCTCAACTACACCTGCTCCCAACTAATAATATGCGAAGGATCAGGAACATACTTCTTCAACATGGACACATGGAATACGTTATGCATGCTTGCGAGTGGTGTGGTCAAAGCAAGGCGATACGCTATTGCCCCCACTCGATCAAGTACCTGGAATGGGCCAATGAATCTCGGTGTGAACTTCCCTTTCTTACCAAATCAAAGAACTCCCTCCATCGGGGAAACATTAAGGAATACATGGTCCCCAACTTCAAACTCAAGCGGTCACCGTCTCATATCTGCGTAGCTCTTCTGCTGCTTTGTGCTGGTAGCAGTCGATGCCTAATAATGTTGATTTTCTCTGAAGTCGCCTACACCAACTCTGGGCCAATCAGAGTCTTCTCGTCGAGTTCTGCCTAACAATGCGGTGCTCTACATGGGTGACCATACAGTGCCTCATAGGGATCATGTCAATACTCGCCTGGAAGCTGTTGTTATACGCGAACTCTACATAAGGAAGATAGTCATCCCAACTATCCTTGAAATCCAACACATAAGCTCCAACATATCTTTTAGCACCTGTTTCACATGCTCCGTCTACCCGTCTGTCTGCGGATGGAACGTGGTACTGAACTTCAGCTTCACACCCATCGCTTCTTGGATACGAGTCCAGAAGATAGATGTGAATCGCGTGTCTCAATCTGACACAATCTCCAAAGGAACTCCATGCAGACGTACAATCTCCTTGATGTACAACCTGGCCAACTCGTCTGCAGAATTCGTAACTCTGATCGGTAGGAAATGAGCTGACTTCGTCAACCTATCAACAATCACCCAAATAAAGTCATTTCCCTTTCTCATCTTAGGCAGTCCTGAAATAAAATTCATAGAAATGATGTCCCATTTCCATTCAGCTATGGGCATGGGTTGAAGCAATCCAGGAGGTCAGCGATGCTCTACCTTAACCTACTGACACGTGAGATAACGAGACACAAACTTTGTAATGTGGACCTTCATATTGTCCCACCAGTATGATCTTTTCATGTTTTGATACATCTTCGTGCTACCTGGATGCATCGCAAGCCTCAAACTGTGGGTTGACTCGAGAACCTCTCGTCTCAAGTCTAGAATGTCTAGGATGCATAGGTGGCCTCGATAACGTAAGCCCCTATCTGTACCAATAGTCCACTCTGAGTCCTTATCTGTACCAACCCGCCCTTTCATCTTCACCAAAAGCTCATCATCTGCCCGAGCCTCGATAATCTGACCATCTATGAGGGGCTATACATGAACATGTGCGATGACTTCATATGGCTCTTCCACTGTGAGTTTCTGCTCAAATTCTTGCACAAACTCCACCATATCCCATTCTTCAATCATAAGCGGAGCCACAAATTTTATAGTCTTCTTGCTGCTCAACGCGTCTGCCACAAGGTTTGCCTTGCTCGGATGGTAAGAGACCTTAAACTTAAAGTCCTTTAAGGTTTTCATCCATCGGCGCTACCTCATATTCAAGTCTCACTGTGAGAATATATACCTAAGGATCTTGTGGTCACAAAAGGGCTCGAACTCCTCTTCGTAGAGGTAATATCTCCAGAGCTTTAATGCGAAAATGACGGCTGCCAACTCTAGGTCCTGCATAGGGTAATTCTCCTCGTGCTTCCTCAACTGTCTCGAGGCATAAGCAATCACCCTGTCCTTCGACATAAAGACACAACCCAGACCAACGCGAGACGCGTCAGTATATATCATATACTTAACCCCTTGCTCTGACAATACTTGCACAGGGACAAACGTCAACTTGTCCTTTAGCTCCTGAAATGCTGCCTCTGCCTTCTCAATCCAGGAAAACTTTAAATCTTTCCGTGTTAACTGAGACAATGGTCTGGCAATCTTGAAAAAGTCTTGAATGAATCGTCGATAGTAACCTGTCGGCCCAAGAAAACTCCTTACCTTAGTAACTGAACCAGGCTGCTTTCAATCCTAAACCATACCAACCTTAGCGAGGTCTACAACAATACCTTCCTTGGACACCATATGTCCTAGGAACTTGACTTTTTCCTTCCAAAAATTACTTTTCTTATACTATACAAAAAGTTGATTCTCCCTGATAGTATTCAATACTGCTCTCAGGTGCTCCTCGTGCTCTTCCCGACTCGTGGAGTATATCAAAATGTCATCGATAAAGATGATGACGAATCAGATTAGAAACGGCCGAAACACTCTGTTCATCAGATCCATGAACACGGCCGGAGCATTTGTGAGTCCAAACGACATCACAAGGACCAAAGTTGGTCCTGAATGAAGTCTTCTGCACGTCCTCATCCCTGACGCACAACTGATGATACCCAGAATGTAAATCTATCTTTGAGAAATAACGTGCCCCCTTCAACTGATCAAATAGATCATCAATCCTGGGCAAGGGGTACTTGTTCTTCACTGTCACCTGATTCAACCTGCAATAGTCAATACATAATCGCAAGGAACCGTCTTTCTTCTTCACAAACAAGATAGGTGCTCCCCAAGGTGACGCACTCGGTTGAATAAAGCCTGCCTCTAATAATACATCAATTTGTCTCCTCAGTTCCTCCATCTCATATGGGGCATATGATACGTCGGCAAGGAAATAGGTGTCGCACCGGGCACAAGATCGATAGTGAAGTCAATCTCGCACCGAGGAGGAAGTCCCAGAATCTTTTTAAAAACATCGAAAAAAATCTTGAACCACTGGCATATCTCCCAATGTTAGATCATCAGAACTCTCTAACAAAGAAGCGTAACTACTAACACGACAAGACCAACTGACCTAAACTGGAAATGAGAAGACCATGGACTCAGGTCCGTAGGCTGTCACGACTCTGGCCTCACAATCAATCTCTGCCCTCACCTTTGTGAGCCAAGGAAATAACATGCATTTCATTTAACAAAATTGTCACAATACATGAAGTGCAGCATTACATGAATCACAACGGAGAAAGCATGTGAGCAAAACAACTAAGCTTCAACTACTAAGCTTTAAACTCTAAACAACTACCAAACTACCAAAAAACTACCAAACCACACACAAGAACAAGCAACAAACAGACAAACAACGACTACATAAAGGACTATTTGTCAGAATCTGGTGGTGGAGGAGGGGCACCCTTATCCTGCAGACAACACAGGATCATCCTCAAAGTGTGGGTTACTTTCTTAAACTTGTGCTTCGCGAGGCCCCGTAGATCCATAATATCCTACTGAAGAGTGGCCTGACCCTCCTTAAGCCTAACCAAACAGGCTTCTCTATCCACCCTATCAGGATTATGCTCCTGAGTAGCAGGAGGAGGACTTTCATCAGTATCCTGAGCCTCCTCTTCTTCTTCACCCTACTTTTCTTCCTCTTTTATCTTAACTCCACCTTCCTTATCACTCTCTTCCTCTTCACTTTCTGACTCATCTTCACTCTCCTCAAGTAGGGCTTGTCGCTGCCGAGGCTCGATCTCCATCTGATTGAGAGTAGTCTCAGTAATATAATGGATTAGAGCCAGAAATTTCACCCCAAGTCTGTAGCCAAACTCAAGTGCAATCCTGCATATAAGTCGGTCGAACGGAAGGGATTCAGTCCTTCTATTCAAATGTGCGATAAGGACTATCTTTCGTAAGACATATGTAGGTATACAAAGCTTCTCTCCCTGCCCCACCTGATACAAGAAATCCACCATCAGGAGCATGCACTCACTGCGGTTGCTCCACATGGGATAGACGTTGAACGTACAAATGTGGTGAAGCAAATGGAAGTCATCTGTCATATTAGTCGCTAAGAGGCTTTTATTAGGCTGTCATTCAACCAGACGACCACAAAGGAACAGTGTGCGGCGATCCCTTTCACGTGCACTATTCAGATTCTTCTCACTTGAATGAACCTCACCAAGTGGCACATTCAGAATCTAAGATATCAAAGTAACACCGACTAGGGCTACCTAATCTCTTCCAACTAGAATTCTAAACTGCAAGGGCTCCAGCGTTGACTCTTGGATGTGGGCATAGAAAGCTCGAACAGTGCCCACATTTGCACGGTGCTTACCTTCGAATAGCGGACCCCATTTGGCTTCTACTAAGTGCTCGAACAACAAGAATTCTCCAAATAGCCACGCATCTACATGAGCTTCAAAAAGGACCTGCAGCCTTCGAAAACACTATGAGACAACTCCGCCAACTAGCGGCGGCACCTCTCGGCCTTCTGGAGGAAATGGGGATCTAGATCCTACTTCATCTGTAACTCGCGAGGGGCGCTTAAACTAGCGGCGGCACCTCTCGGCCTTTTGGAACGGGTTGGGTGACTCGGCCTAGCTTCATCTACGGGAGCTCTCTTCTTCCCCATGAAAGAGAGGATGGAGGAAATGGAAAATATAGCCGTAAGAAGCTCGAATAGGGCCATGAAAAATGAAAGAAATGAAGGAAATGGGATGGGTATTGGGGCTTCCACGAATTTGAGACTCAAAGTAGGAATTTGAGTGCTTAAATGGAAAGAAAAGAAGGGGAAATCAGCAATAGAGGTGGGTAGAAAGGGGATGCACGAAAATGGAAGAAGGAGTTTGGAGAGGGGTTTTGTAGAGATTGGAGAAGTATTTTTGAAAAAGGGAAGCTTGAGAGGGTGATTTATGAAGGAAGGACGAGCTAGGAGGGGTTTTAAACAAGGAACCATGGATGAGTGGGTCATACAACGCCCTAAGAGTGTCGGCCCGACCGACCCAGCACACCCGGGCCCACTGGGCGACGAGGGCCTCGCCGGTCTCTGGACATCTTGGCGAGGGCTCACCCCTCTAGCTAGGTCCTCCCCCCCCCCCCTTGGGTCAAAAATGATGTGGGTCCCACCCTGGGTCCCCCTAAAACTGCCCCGATTGGGCCCCTACTCCGATTCGACTCATTTCGGGTCGTTTCGAAACAAACTGATACCTATCCACATTTATCAATTTTTAATGGCTGGGATGGAATGAAATATGATCTAAACCCATCGATTGATGGTCTAGAAGTGATTTGGGGTCGTCGTGTGTGATCAGGAGTGTGCACGGACTCGATCTCGGTGATCATTTTTAGTAAACTTTCACAGATTGACACAACTAGGAGTCATAAACCTGTTTCTAGGTTTTTCTCGCACCCTCCTATGCTAAAGTGGTATCAGTGTGCATCGAGTGACCATAACTCAGGTCTAGTTTAATCCAGATCATGCTCTGATACCAACTTGTAACGCCCTGAAAATTGGGGGTCGAGCATAACTCAGCTCCCGAGTTCCAAAACATCACTTATGCAACATATTTAAAGATGGATGTTCATTGTCTATATTAGTGCATAAAACATGAAGTAGATTAAGACAAAATAACAAACATAGTTCAGGGACAGTCTGAGAATGCAAGCGACAGACTGAAATACATATATAAACCAACATAAGTCCCCAAGATATGAATGCTCTGCCAGGTCATAATTACAAGTCATGTCTCAAAATACATATAGAAAAATGTGATAAATCGCTACAAACATATCCCTGAATCTCTGTTAATCAGGACATGGCTCACATGAACCCTCTTGAGAAATGCATGATTGAGCACCATCCTCGTCCTCATCAAACTCTGGCTCCACCTCAAGCGGCGCAAGATCATCTACAACTAAATCAAAGTCTGGTTGGTGTTTAAGCACCGTCCCAGAACATGGGAGTGAGTGATCAACTCAGTGAAACTATATAGCAAAGGTTAACATGTTATCGATTCAATCAAGTAGTAATGATAAAGCAGTACAATCAAACATGTCGTAGATACTCTTATTAATACAAGAATGATAGGAGGTAATGATGCATGCCCTCACCAAAAACTCCCTCTTGCGACATCATCTAACGATCGCGGCATGAATCATTACCACTATGCTCTACACCAATGCCAACGGCACATGCAGTGCGATATTATGAGTATGATTATCAAGTTCTTATTAGCCCTTTTCATACAGCAGGATTGGGAAGCTAAGGTACCTCCCTTATATCAATACCCAAACAATGATCCATTCTAGGGTCGTCAGTCCTAGACAATATTATACGACATTATAGTTCTAGATCGCTGTTAAGGGCTCATCACCAATCAATACAGGTCTAGTTATATCCTGTATACTACAATAAGGCTTGTCGCCCTAATGTAGTTTCAGGATATACTCGAGGTCACTACAGAGGGCTCGTCACCAATCAATGTAGGCCGACAGCATGAATATAGTGTCTCACACCACCATAATCAACTCACAAGTCTAGGTTACTCACTGGTCACTATGGCAAGGCTCGACACCCTAGCGTAGGCCGACAGCTCGACCATGGTGTCCCATACCACCATGTTCGGCTCATGAGTCTTAAGGGATCGCGGTACCAAGGTTAACAGGATTTCACTAGTGAGTTTGGTACCCTATATTCAAACAGTAACGTCCAAACATGGTGAACATACATCGGTCAATCGGATTATTTGACGACCTCAACTAGGATAAGTGCACGTTGAGTTGATCGACATGGAATGCATAAGCACTACATATGTCCTAACCACTGTCGAACATCCCAAGTATGACTCGCATTTGTTGAACACATTCTCCATGGTAAAAATAACCTCAACCACCAGTTTAAGGGTTGTAACTAACTACCTAGACTGTAATATAGTCCCAATCATATACAAGCTCAATAATAGACATTTGATTCATATTTTACATTTAATGAACATGTTATGAAATATAACTTAAACATAAATACAATACATGGAGGAAATCATACATACAGTAAACATGAATAACATAGGCTAAAAAATTCATGGAGAAAATCATACACATAAGCAGGATAATTGAGATTCATATCTCAACAACCTTATAAATCACACTTTACTGAATACTAACTTATTCAGACATTTTTACAAACACTTAGACTACACTATTCAACATACATCATGTATGTCGACCATATTGCATATTAGGGCAAATCCTTTCGCCAAGGAGTTGTCGCATACATAACAATCATGTACTAACGACAATTAATCATGGCAATCACTATATTAGATTTCATATGCATACAAACATTTCAACATATACATGAAATATTCTATTTACAACATAGGTTGTACATATACGTAAAATAAAACGGATAACACATTTGGCATGTGTAATAGTGTCCACATAAAGAATAAATCATTATTTAACATTGAAATTCTTGAAAACCATAATCTAAATGTATATAGTGCACACCTTAAATCAAAAAACGCGTAACGAATATGATTGAAACGATAAGTCTTCGTCAACAGTGGATAGGAAACCTACGGCATGAAATAGGTTAGCTACAGCAACACTTATACTATTCTAAGTTCCAAAATAGGTTAGGGTTTGATTGACTTATCCAAAAATGGAATTAGAATCGCTGGAATAACAATTCAAATACGATGCATTGGTGCGTAGAGGAAACTGGGAAGAATCCCAAGATGAAACACCAACTTCTCTCTCACTTTCTCTCTCTTTCTCTTCTCTTATCCTAGCTAGGGTTAGAAATTCGTATGAGATATGTGAGAGAGGGTTTAAGGCCTTTATATAAGCCCAAAACCGACGGAAATAACTCTAGGGCCAAGGTATACTTAGGTTATAACCAAATCGGGCTCATTCCGATCCAACGGAACACTTTTGGAGGTCCTCTTGCTGAATGCGGTCAAACTTAAGCTCACTAATATAGGATGTTAAGCAAGTTAAGTTTTCAGTCCAATTGGATTTCCAAATCGACCGTGGCAGACCAATTTCAATTCAACGGTCACCGAAACTCGATAAGGACCACAAGTACTTTGACACGTATGGACCACCTTCCCTGATCGGAGGGTGAATTTGAGTTAAAAACCAACGGTCAGAATGCTTACAAATGACACGCAAGCGACACATCTCAGATTACTTAAATTCATATTTAATTTCCTAAAAATCTTCACTTTCTCACACTCTTCACTCCGGAATCAAGAAAATGGTCTCAGGACATCATTTGGGCTTGATTTTCAAAGTGATAGTCAAGTCCAACTAGGCGGTCATAACTGTCTAAGTTCATCGCTATCGGACTTTCAATGTGCAGTCCAGGTCCGATATGAAGTTTTCAAATGCTCTCGAGAGCAACTGGGTTTAGAGTTGGATCCTAGATTTTAGGATAATGCAGCATTACTAATTCTATAGGTTTTGGGTCTTATAGATCGTATTTAAAGTGGTTGGTGCTAATTTCAAACAGGTAATCTAGTTTAGCGCTAGTTAATTCACGTTAAATTTCTAAAGAATTAGGCTCTAAATGATTCCTGCTAAAGGTGGTACTTGGGTCTTGTACGAATTTTTCTAGGATGTTACAATTAGTAACTTCTCTACTCAGAATCTAACATTTGTAATTATAACCAGAGAAGGTCCAATTGAAGTGGACCGTCGCTTAATTTCTAGGTTAATGGATATACTAGTCAATGATGATGGTATTCTCATTCATATACTTGTAGCAAAACCATTTGAATCTTAGAAGAGAATGCTCACTCAATTTTTATGTAATATGGATGCAGAATGAAGTACTGGGAATGTGCTCGCCTCAAAGTTTATGTTACCCAGATACAGGGTACTCCATCGAATTTTCATTTCAAATGTCTATCCTCGATCTGGTAACAAAACTGAGCTTACTACATTCACGACTCGAATTCTTCATTTTATTGTTACTAAAGTCTCTGTTTGTCTTCCTTCACTTATCTGTTATATCATGATTCAGTTTCTTCTCCATCCAGGTCACAGTGACATACCCTTTGCTTATCTTATGATTGTATTAGCCACCCATAGTCTAGTGACTATGCCTATTAGAAAAGCTCCCACTAACCATCTATCATTCAACAACTCAAACATAAATAAGATGAATATGAGGTTGTCTTTAGGCCAAGTTGATGTAGATGCTGGAAGAGCAGCAGAATCAACTGAAGAGGAGGATGGTTTGCCTTCAAATGATGTCAATATGGATGTCATTTTTTATGAGTTGAATCTGACTCTGCGGCTGATCCTGATTATCAGCCTTCTGATTTTGATGCACGTTTATGCTTTCTTGAGGACAAGGCTGAAGGTATGCATGTGTCCCTTGAAATGCAATTTAAATGTATGCGTAAATATCTTATGCGCATTTACAATGGACTTCATCAAATTGATCCTTCCATACCTACTCCTTTTGGTTCAGATTAGTTTTAAACTTCTGATATGTAGTAACTTTCATACTTGGATTTCTATTGTCTTTATTTGCTTGGACATGTTTTCTTATTATTGTGAACATGTTTAACTGGTTATCTTGCCCATAGTTATGTTATTTTGAACTTCCTTCTTCTCTCATTACTCATTGCCCTTATTACTTCATCTTCATTTATACGTTCTTTCCTTTATCATATTGTGACAAAAAGGGGGAGAATTTGTGTTGCTTGCCTATTTCATAATGATATTGGATTGATTATATGAATTTTATGCAATGTGGAGAATGTGGAGTAGAGAAGAGAAGTCTAGGGAGTGGAGAAGAGAAGTATAGAAAATTTTCTCCTCTTGAATTCTAAGGAGTAATATATTGAGGGGGAGTATTTGGTTTGTTATTTAGTTTTTTAACTAGTGGTGCATGATTCTTTATTGTACATATTATGCATATTTTAATTTATTTTGTTTTGTCACAAATTTGACAAAGGGAGAGATTGTGAATGCTATATTATCTAGCTCCTAGATTTGTCAAATTTTGTAGTGTCAAAACCTCTTAGAATCTGTATCTTGTGTAGCTCATCTGTATATCATCTTTACCTACATTCAAGTACAAGAACAAGAGACTCTACATCAAGAACTTCTAGTACTAGAATAAGAGATTCAAGTACAACATCAAGTGCTAGATCAAGTTTTCAAGTTTCAACTATATTAAGACAATGTGCTTTACTTAAAGAATTCAAGCTCAAATAATCTTCTCAAGTTGAAACTCAAAGTCACAAGGTCACTTCTTCAAGCTCATCTTTAAATATATAATGACAAACTTTAAGTACTTCAAGATAAACTATCAACCGGAGAAAACGATGTTTTAATGTTCAATTTTCACCTATAAGGTTTGAATGACCTTAGATTGACCATAGGTTATGTCATATTGATTACATTCTTATTTTGGGTCATGATACAATTTTATAGACTTTTTCTTGACTAGTCCTAGCTTATGTTCGACTAATCCAAGTACTGGCTCGACCAGTCTAGGAATTTTCTCGACTAGTCTAAGGTTTGAAGTGGATTTTCAAAATTTTTGTTGGATCCTCAACCAGTCCTAGTGACTGCTCGACTAGTCGAGTAGGCTCGACTCAAAGTCCAGCAACCTTTCAGGGTTCCACTTGACTAGTCGAGTGCATGGCTGAGTAGACCACTCGACCAGTCAAGCCAGCCACTCGACCAGTCGTGAATTTATCTTATCCGATCGCGCTTGAAATTTTGAATTCTTGTTGGTCCCTCGACCAGTCGAGCTGACCTCTG
The DNA here is from genome assembly GCA_037074715.1 of Magnolia kwangsiensis. Classification (NCBI taxonomy): domain Eukaryota; kingdom Viridiplantae; phylum Streptophyta; class Magnoliopsida; order Magnoliales; family Magnoliaceae; genus Magnolia; species Magnolia kwangsiensis. The sequence continues at coordinate 83,107,031 of CM073578.1, forward strand.
AGCCAGTTAAGTGAACAGTTTTTTCACCTATAAATAGAGCACAAATTTCAGAGTTTGGTTAGTCATTCAAGCAAAATCAAGACACCACTCTGAGAGATAAGTTTGTGATATTCTTAAGCTATATTGTGCTCATTTAATATTCTCTTTTAATTGGCTTTTTGTATTTAATTTTGAGTTCTTTATTCCAATCTTATTTGAAGAAGGAATTTAAGTTTTTCCCTTTCTTGAGATCAAAATCACATCAAGCTAGCCGAAAATGATTTAATCTAAAAATCATTTAGAACCCTTTCATAAGTGAGTGTCGACATTGAATATCTACTTCAAATTGGTTCTACCGGGCTTCATCAAAAGAGAATATCTAGATAAGTATATTTACATTTTTATAAATCTCTTTTTAGTTTTTGAGGTTGTGCTAGAAAAATATCTTTTTTAGTTTCTCTGAGGTGATCCTGAAAATCTCAGTGTGGAGTTTTTGAATTGTGTAAGCCCACTTGAAAGACACAATTGTGAAGGTTTTAAGTGAACCTTGAAAAACCTATTTCATAGTGAAAGCCAATATCCTAAGGGAGAGGATATTAGGAGAGGAGTAGTTGTGTGGCTATTTTTAATAGTTGGTGTACACACAAACGAACCACTATAATATCTGGTGTAGTGGTGGTTGGTTGATTGTGGCTTTGTGTGAATGATGTAATTTTTCTTTAAGCCTTTGTGGAGAATGTTGTAATCTATTTTATGCAATTGTGGGAATGCAGTAATTAACTTAGTTTATTTTCTTTGTTATCCTTATTTTCGTCTGTATTGGTTTGGAATTTTGATACACAGACTGTTCTAGAAATCAGGTTGTCCTACTATAAGTCATTAGTTTTTGGTGTAAGGTTGTCCTTAGAACAACATCTATACAAACCTCTTAATACTTGTGCATTTGAGGTTATTTATTTTTGCTTTATGGGATTTTTAAGTGCTCTCATTATTTATTTCTTTTTAATTCTGCATTTAAATTTTAATTTAGTATAATCCTATTCACCCCTCCCCCCTCTCCGCTCTATGACTCTTAGTTCAGCTTTTTTAGTTTACGATCCTTATCGAGTTCAAGAAATCAGGTTGTCCTACCATAAACATTGGTTTTTGGTATAAGGTTGTCCTTTGAACAATGTTTGTATGGACCTCTCAATACTATTACAATTGAGATTGATATTTTTTTCAGCTATCTTTTTTTTATACCCCCCCCCCCCCCTCTCCTCTAGGATTGAGTGCTCGGCCATTTCAAGTGTTATCAGAGCCTAATAGTTCATTCTCATGGATTTATTTGCTAAGATAAACAATTTAGAGCTTTCAATATGTTAAATTTTGATAGCCGTTCTATTACAAGGCTACCATCGTTTGACGGCTCCAACTATGCTTATTAGAAAGTCAGGATGCACTTTTTTTCTAAAATCCATTGATGAAAGCATGTGGCAAGCAACAGTTACCAAATGGAAACCACCAATGACTGAAGTTCTAGGCAGTCATGGAACCAAGTCCATGCTAGTATCACCTTATTATTTATAGACCACACCTCAGAAAAATGAGAGCAGTGCAAATGCTAAGGCTTTAAATGCAATCACTTGTGCACTATCACTCGATGATTTTAAAAGAATTATATCTTGTGATACTATTAAACAAGCCTGAGACATTCTTGAAATGACACACGAGGGTACATCTATAGTAAAAAAAAAGTTTAGAGTTCGGATCCTCACAACTAAGTTTGAGGAAATTCATATGGAAGAAAATGAGACATTTATGGTCTTCTATACGAAACTAAATGACATAGTGAATTCTATGTGGGGCCTTGTAGATAGCATCCCTTGTGCTAAAATACTATGATCACTTCATGAGAGATTCAATTCCAAGGTGACTGTCATTCAAGAACTTAGAAACACAGACCAAATGAAGGTTGAGGAACTTGTTGGTTCACTTTAAACTTACGAGTTAAATTTTAAAGCTCCAAAAAGTAAGTCTATAGCTCTTAAATCATCCAAATCTATTCCTCAAGATAGTAATGTTAATTCTGATTGTGATAACTCAGAGGATGATATGGCGTTACTCGCTAAGAAGTTTTATAAGATTTTTAAAAGTAAGAAGAGAGTTAATTTTCAAAAACCCTCTAAGAAGAAAAAGGAGAAATCTAAAAACTGAAATCTCTAAAAGATAGTGCTTCAATTGGCATGAATATGGGCATTTGGCAAATAAGTGTCCAAAGAGGGACAAGCCAAAGAGAAAAGGCATGTTAGCCACTTGGGATGAATCATCCAGTTCTGAAGCTTCTTCTAAGTCAGATGAATCAGAACCTGAAACTTCAAATGAAGTCAAGGCTTTACTGACTCTTGCCAGAGTCACTTCCTTTGATAGTTGTGACACATCTGAATCTCGAAGGAGTGACCTTGAGAATGATAATGAAGATGATCTTCAGGATGCCTATAATGCACTATATAGGGAGAGTTGTAAGATTGTTGTCAAGCTAAAACTTCAAAAAGAGAAATTTCTGAAATTAAAAGAGGATTTTGAAAATTTTATTTTTGAAAAGTCACATATTTCTGATTATTTTGAAAAAGCAAAATTTGACATGAATTCCAAAATGTTTGAACTTGAAAAATTAAGATCAGAAAATGAGTTTCTTCCCTCTTGAGTTCAAAGGGTACATGGAGGTATGTCCAGGGAGACTCTAAACTTAAAAAGTTACTATCCGTATCTAGAAAATGTGGAGACAAATCAAGTCTGGACTATGATAAACACATGCCTCTGAAAACTAAGAGTGTATCTCTTATGTTTGTTAAAGGAGAATCCACTAACTCAAAAGGAAAGTTCTAGAATCAAAACAACTTTAAAAATCTAAAAACTTTTAAAGCTCCTAAAGTTAATAATGTCAGCTTTAGAAAACAAAATTATAATCATTTAGTTGAAAAATTTGTGGACTTACTCAAGGAGCTTCTCAAATCTAACTCATATGTGAGAGTTAATAGTTATTATAAGTGAAAGAAAACCAACAGTGCTCCAAAACCCGAAACTACAATGAAATAGGTTCTTAAGGTTACTGGTTTGGTTGCCCACACTGCCTTCAAGGCTTTAAGTCAATCAAAGTGGTACCTAGATAGTGGTTGCTCAAGACACATGACAGGTGATAGAGATTTGTTCACCAACTACAAAGAAATGACTGATGGCTTAGTCACATTTGGTGATGGAAGTTACTGCAAAATAATTAGCTAAGGTACGGTTCAACTTTTTAACCCTCCTCCTTTTGAAAATGTTTTATTTGTAGAAGGTCTTAAGCACAATCTTTTAAGTATTTCTCAAATCCGCGATAATAAGCATCGTGTTAAATTTACTAATCAAGGATGCGAGATCTCAGGTGAGAAAGGTTGTGTGATATTGAATGGTCGTAGAACATCTGAGAATTGTTATATCGTAAGTGATTATAGTTCATCTATATTATCTTGTTACATGGTCTAAACTAATAAAATCGAATTATACACAAATGCCTTGGACATGTAATGTAAGACCCATATCCTAAACCATACTATTCCATAGGCTTCCGCGGTCCTCTCGGTCGAATTTCGGCAACCCTCAACCTATATCCTATATTTGCGGGCGATCCTAAGTTGAGTCCTGTAAGTGCTATGATTTCATATCCCTTTGGTTGTCAAATTTTGTGGTGCCAAAACGTATGTCTATGTCTTGTATATCGTGTGTTTCATGTTTGAGACTTTTCATTGCTTCAAGACATCGTATTTCATGGATGAAGAACTTAAATGAAGAAAGTTTCAAGTCTAGTCATAGATGAAGTATACAAAAATAGAAGTCTTCAAGTATGCATGTTCAAGATTCTAACAAGTACAAGAATAGAAAAAGACTTTATCAAGTCAAGAAAGGTTCAAGCTCGAGAGGCCTACAACAAGATTCGTAAATTCTCAAGCTTCTCTTAAGGGTCATCTGAGAGTACAGACTATCAATGTCCATCTCACTTTCAAGGTTTGTTTGACCTTAGATTGACCTTAGGTTGGGCTTTACTGTAGGTCATTCTGGATACATAATTCGTATATTTTAAATATGCTCGTACGGGCTGTTCTAAGACCAGTCCTAGGGACTTCAAAACCAGTCCTAGCTCTGCTATGACCAGTCTTAAGTTTTTAAGGACCAGTCTTAGGTCGTTGAAGATTTTTGAATTTTTCTGGTTGTCCTACTGTAACACCCTGAAAATCGGGGGTCGTGTATAAACTCAACTCCCGAGTTCCAGACCGTCACTTATGCAACAAAAATGGTTATGATTCAATGTTGTCTAATTTAAAGCATTCACATGAGTAAAAGTATACCAAAACTGCAATACATACTTCAGATCCAGTGATAAAAGCAAGCGGAAGACTAAACAATATATATATCACTGTATGGGAAAACAAAGTAATCTCAACTGTCTCCAAAGTATGACTACATCTCTGAGTCTCATATACATGTAAATAGACAAAAGAATAAGTTCAAAATAGTCCCACTGAAGTCTCCCTCGATCCAGGTCACCTACGGGAAGCCGTCGTGATACTGCATATACGAGAACTCATCCTGGTCCTCGTCAATCTCCGGCTCCACCTCCTGGATCTCGTCGTCACCTGCAACTACAACAGGGTCTGGTGGGTGTTGCAAACACCATCCCGTAACGTGGGAATGAGTGATCAACTCAGTGGAATCATAGAGCAAAGATTAGCATGTTCACAATTCAATCACGCGATAATAGTAAAGCAGTAAATCAGACAATTCTAATACTGTTGTTAATGCAAGATGATATGACGTGATGTATGCCCTCACCGACGATCACCCTCATGCGGCAACATCTTACGACCGCGGCATGCCACACTCCCTAGAGTGCTCCACATCTTCCAGGCACATGCAACGCTATGGTGATATGATTACCAAGTTGTTATTAGTCCATTCAAACAGCAGGATTGGGAAACTAAGGTACTTCCCTTGTATCAATCCCAACACGGATCCTGTCTAGGGTCGTCACTCCTAGTAATCTCATACGATGTACATTTCGTAGGTCACTGCAAGGGCTGCCAGGGCTGTTGCTCGCACTCGTTGCACCGCTCCCCCATCACCTTATCAATACAGGCCTACTGTACTCTACTGCACGGAAGGGTCGTCGCCTCCCGTGAACTCAGAATACGCTCGCGGTCACTACAAAGGGCTCGTCGCCTGATCAGTGTAGGCCGACAGCTAGAATATAGTGTCCCATACCACCATAATCTGCTCACGAGTCAAGGTGCTCACTGGTCACTACGGGGAGGTTTGTGGCCCCAGCGTAGGCCGACAGCTCGACCACGGTGTCCCATACCACCATGCCCGGCTCATGAGTCTTCGTGGATCAAGGTACCACGGTTAATAGGGTTTACAATGGTAAGTTCAGTACCCTAGGTTCAAGCAGTTATGATACATACAAGGTGAACAAACATCGGCCAGTCGGGTTACTTGACGGGCTCGACTAGCGCGATCGCATCTCGAATTGAACGACATGAAGTGCGTAAAACACTTCGCGTGGCCTAACCACTGCCGCCAACTCTCAACACGAATCACATTCATCGACGCGTCGTTCGTGGCTATGACCAGTCAGCCACGAATTCGTTCGGTTACCGACTGCCTGGACTAAGTCAAGTCCCACACATCTATTGAATCACATTAACGCTATATATCAGGGTATTGGAATTGAAACACATCATGTGAGCATGTTAGCACATGTTATAACATTCAACTTAGGCAAATCTTCAAGACATGCTTTCCATGCATATTCAACTTAGGCAATTCTTTAAGGCATCATTTCTATGCATGTGATGCAATCATGCATAAGGTCAACATATAGGAAATCATTTAGGTCAGCATATTAATCATGAAATCAATCTCAATCTACTACATAACATCATTTAATGCAATACATACTAATACAAGCATTTATACAAACACATACACTACACACTTAAGTCCACATATAGTATGTCGACCCAAAGTGCGCAACTTGGCGAATCTCTTCGCCAAACTGATTATGCAAGCATTCCTAACTCTCTAATGTGGCGACAAATCATGTCAATCACGTCAGCAAAATATGCATGGAGACCGTACTTCCTACAAATGACTAAAATGCCCTAAATCTCATATTCTTCGTTAATTTGCGAAACAGGAAGCGGAGAGCATGTTGTACATGTCAAACGGCGATGCCGTCGATAATCTACTATTAAACGACATTGAAAGCGTTGTAAACCGTCAATCAAAGCGTCTAAAATCCTCACCTAAGCTCTTACGGTCGCGGGATTTTGAACGGAGCGTGTACGCTTCGTCTACGGCTGTAGGAGAACCTGATTTATGGATTTAGTCAGCTAACCTGTTCAGAATCTACATAAACCCTAAATCAGCAAGTTTTTGGGGTTTTTCTATACCTGAAAAAGTGGAAAAATCACCAGCCAGGTGATTGGAATGAAGTGTTGAAGCAGCACTGTCAGGGGCTCGGATGCGGGGAAAATCTCCTCTTCCCTTTCTCTCAAACTCTCTCTCTCTTTTCTAGGGTTTGTGAATTTCGTATGCAAGGGAGGAATGAGGGTTTCAACCCCTTTTATAAGCTTGGAAACGCCGAAAATAGGCTCCGGGACGAAGTTTACTTATTGCCTATCCAATTCGGGGCTGTTTCGGTCCAAAAACTGATTTCTGGTGGTCCCCTGGTCGATTGCGATCAGACTTAAGCTCATGGGTACCAGATGTACCTCGTATTAAGTTTTCAGTCTGGCAGGGTTCGCAGATCGCACGTGGCGGACCAGTTTCAGTTCAGCGGTCACCGCACATAGATCAGGGCTGAAAGTTCCATGATAATAAATAGATATTTTTCCTGATCCGAGGGTGTAATCTAGATGAATTCTGACGGTCAGAACGCTTAATACTGACGCGTCAAGTCGTGTGCCAGATCTAAATTTGAAATTCCCAATTGTCCCTATTCGCGGTCGCTTCAGTCCGGGTTCAACGAAATACTCTGTGATTATCGGTTTGACTTGATTTTTGAGATGATTGTCAAGTCCAGCTGGGCGGTTCTAACGGTCTAAGATAGGAGGTATCGGACCTTCGACGCGCGGTCTAAATCCAATACAAAAGTTCAATATGGTCCAGAGGACAAACCTGCTTAGAGTTTGATCCAAGGTTATAGAGTATTGTAGAGTTATCTGTTCTACTCGATTTGGGTCTTGTAGAACGTATTTAAAGTGATCAGGGACTATTTCCCAGCTACTCTAGCGTTGCGCTAGCTAACTTACGTTTAATTTCCATGGAAATTATTTATACGCGATTTCGGGTCAAATCGGTACTCGATTCCAAGTACGGATTTTTCACGGGCGTTACAATCTACCCCCCTTAACAAATAATTTCGTCCTCGAAATTTATACATGTTCGTACTCCTCGAGAAGCTGTGGGTAGTTCTTTCTGATCTCGGCTTCTGTCTCCCAAGTAGCCTCCTCCTCAGAGTGATGCGTCCATAGTACCTTCACAAGGGGAATCACCTTGCTACGCAGTACCTGCTCCTTCCGGTCTAAGATGCGTGTCGATCGCAGGATATAAGTAACATCCTCTCCTAACTGCACCTGCTCCCATCTAATGATATGGGAAGGATCAGCAACGTACTTCTTCAGCATAGAAACATGAAATACGTTGTGGACGCTCGCGAGGGGCGTGGGTAAAGCCAATCGGTAAGCCACTGCTCCCACACGATCGAGGATCTGAAATGGACCAATGAATCGCGGTGCCAGCTTCCCCTTCTTCCCGAACCGAAGGACTCCCTTCATAGGGGAAACTCGCAAAAACACATGATCCCCGACTGTGAACTCTAGTGGCCGTCGTCTCGTATCGGCGTAGCTCTTCTGTCTGCTCTGCGCTGTAAGAAGTCGACGTCGAATAATATCAATCTTCTCTGACGTCGCCTGCACCAACTCTGGGCCAATCAAGCTGCGCTCACCGACCTCTAACCAGCAATGCGGTGCGCGACAAGGTCGCCCATACAGCGCCTCATAAGGTGCCATGCCGATACTCGTCTGGAAGCTATTGTTGTACGCAAACTCCGCATATGCAAGACAGTCATCCCAACTGTCCTTGAAGTCCAATGCGCAAGCCCGCAACATGTCCTCCAGGATCTGGTTCACTCGCTCCGTCTGTCCGTCCGTCTGGGGGTGGAAGGCAGTACTGAACTTCAACTTCACACCCATAGCCTCCTGAATGCGAGTCCAGAAAATAGAAGTGAACCGCGTGTCTCTGTCCGACACGATCTCCAACGGAACTCCATGCAGATGCACGATCTCTCTAATATACAATCTAGCCAGCTCGTCTGCAGAGTTAGTAACTCTGATCGGTAGGAAGTGCGCCGACTTCGTCAATCGGTCGACGATCACCCAAATGGAATCATGCCCCTTCCTCGTCTTCGGCAACCCAGAAATGAAATCCATGGAAATGAAATCCCATTTCCACTCTGCAATCGGCATAGGCTGCAAAAGTCCAGGTGGTCGGCGATGCTCTGCCTTCACCTGCTGACAAGTGAGACAACGGGACACGAACTCAGCAATGTGGGTCTTCATACCTTCCCACCAATACGTCCTCTTCACATCACGATACATCTTCGTGCTGCCAGGATGCATCGCGAGTCTAGTAGAATGCGCAGCCTCGAGAATCTCTCGTCTCAAGTCAGGGACATCTGGGACGCATAGGCGGCCACGGTAACGTAAGCCTCCATCCATACCAACTCGCCAGTCGGCGTCAGCATCATCACTGGCCTGCTCTCGAAACTCAGTAAGATGCGCGTCGTCCCTCTGCGCCTCGATGACACGGTCATCGATCTGAGATCACACCTGTACATGTGCGATGAACTCAAACGGCTCCTCTACGGTGAGTTTCTGCTCAAAATCTCGTAAAAACTCCACCATATCCCACTCGGCAACCATCAGCGGAGCCGCAAACTCTATCGCCTTCTTGCGGCTAAACGCATCAGCCACAAGGTTCGCCTTCCCAGGATGGTAAGAGACTTCAAACTTGAAGTCCTTCAGCGTCTCCATCCATCGCCGCTGTCTCATATTCAAGTCTCGCTGCGTGAATATGTACTTGAGGCTCTTGTGGTCGCAAAAGAGCTCGAACTCCTCTCCGTAGAGGTAATGTCTCCAGAGTCTCAGTCCGAATATAACGGCTGCCAACTCCAGGTCGTGTGTAGGGTAATTCTCCTCGTGCTTCCTTAATTGTCTCGAGGCATACGAAATTACCCTGTCCCTCTGCATAAGGACACAACCCAAACCAACGCTAGACGCGTCAGTGTATATAGTGTATTTAACCCCTTGCTCTGGCAATACTAGCACAGGGGCGGACGTAAGCCTGTCCTTCAGCTCCTGAAAAGCTGACTCCGCCTTATCATTCCAGGCGAACTTCACGTCCTTCCGTGTCAACTGAGATAAGGGTCTTGCGATCTTTGAGAAGTCCTGAATGAAACGCCGATAGTAGCCAACGAGACCCAAGAAACTCCTCACCTCAGTGACAGAACCAGGCTGCTCCCAGTCCTGCACCGCAGCTACCTTAGACAGGTCAACTGCCATGCCGTCCTTGGACACCACGTGTCCCAGAAACTTCACCTCCTGCTTCCAGAAGTCGCACTTCTTGTACTGTGCGAACAACTGATGTCGTCTGAGCATATCCAGGACCAAACGCAAATGCTCCTCATGCTCCTCTCGACTCCTAGAGTATACCAAAATGTCGTCGATGAAGACAACGACGAATCGATAGAGGAAAGGACGAAAAACCCGGTTCATCAGATCCATGAACACGGCCGGTGCGTTCGTGAGACCGAACGACATCACGAGGAACTCGTAGTGACCAAAACTGGTCCTGAATGCTGTCTTCTGCACGTCCTCATCTCTGACGCGTAGCTGATGATATCCTGACTGAAGATCAATCTTCGAGAAGTACTGCGCTCCTCTCAACTGATCAAACAAGTCATCGATCCTGGGCAAAGGGTACTTGTTCTTCACTGTGAGTTGGTTCAGCCTGCGATAATCAATACACAATCGCAGCGAACCATCCTTCTTCTTCACGAACAAGACCGGTGCTCCCCAAGGAGACACGCTAGGCCGTATAAAGCCAAGCTCTAGCAGGCCATAAATCTGCGTCCTCAACTCCTCCATCTCACATGGTGCCATGCGATACGTCGGTAGTGAGACAGGTGTAGAACCAGGAATCAGATCGATAGTGAAATCGATCTCACGTCGGGGCGGCAAACCAGGGATCTTCCTGAACAGATCCCCGAACTCAGAAACAACTGGCGTCTGCTCAAGTACCTGGGCACCAGCGTCGCGCAATAGAGTGGCGTAGCTAAGAATGCGGAAAGGAAGATTTACCCGCACTGGAAATGTGAAAGGCGTGCCCTCAGGCTCGTACACCGTCACCACACGAGCCTCGCAGTCAATCTCGGCTCTCGCTGTAGTCAACCAGTCCATGCCAAGAATGACGTCAAGATAAACGAGCGAGGGATCGACGACCAGATCGAGAGTCATCGTCCTGCCTCCCAGGTCAACTAAACAACCCTCACACATCTGGGTGACATCCGAATAATCTCCATGAGCTGCAAGGACTCGCACGCTATCCATAGTGATAGTCTGCAACCCAAGACGTCTGACTACGGCACGCGATATCAAAGAAATCGTGGAACCAGTGTCTACCATGATAAAAACGGGAGTACCTCCGATATGGCCCGTGACCTCGAAGGCTGAATGCTGGAAAGTCGGCGTCGTAGCTGCCTCAGCGGTCAGTGCATGAACTCGCGCCTGCTGTGGCCGGTTCGGCCGCTGTGTCAAAGGCCGTGGGGGCTGTCGAATCTGCGATACTGTGGGTCTGAAAGAAGGATGCGCAGGAGCTGACCGTATAGGCGGTGCTGATATCACCTGTGGACGTACACGATCAATCTTCTGCGGCGGCGAGAACCCACTGTCCCGCATCCTGGAAAAGCAACTCTGCACCAAATGGCCCGTCCTCCCACAGTATGTGCATGATAAATCAGGGCGCCGAAACAGTCGTACAGGCGCCGTGGTCATGGTAGGAGGATCAATGCGAGGCCTCTTGCCCGCGAAGGGCCTATCTGGCAACTCCGGTCGCGGCCTGGAAGTAGTCGGGCCCCGAGATCGTGCCAGTCGATCCACGTCCTGCTCTGCCCGCATGGACATATGAACCAACTCCGCATAAGAAGGGAAACTGACGCAGCACATCTTCGACCGAATATCCGGTCGCAAGCCCTCCAAAAAGCGCCGTATGCGCATCTGCTCATCAGCCAGAATCGTCGGGACGTACCTGCCCAACTCTGTGAACCGATGCTCATACTCGGTAACCGTCATCGCTGCCTGCCTGAGACGGAGAAACTCATTCTCCCTCTCGTGCCTGTAGGTCTGGGGATAATACTTCTCATGGAAGCGAAACTCGAATGCTGCCCACGTCCATACGAAATCTGCGGCAACAGTCCGCAATATACTATCCCACCACATACTGGCCTCTCTCTCAAATAGGAAGGTAGCCAGCTCTACCTGCTCTGCCTCGGTACAGTGTAACATGCGTAGAATCTTCGACACTCGGTCGAGCCAGAACTCTGCCTCCTCAGGTCTGTGAGAACCCGAAAAAGTAGGAGGCCGCAAGCGCTGAAATCGCTCCAGAAGGCCCCGTGTGTCAGCAGGATTCCCCGCAGGGAAAGCAGGCTGCGCAGGATGTGCTATGCCCTCATCCTGGGCGTAAGTATAGGCATCCTCAGCTGGATGCGCAGGTGGTGCAGGTGGAGTAGATGTAGTCGCACCCCCACCCTGGGCTAAAGTCCCAACTATAGTGGTCAATAGCTGCTGCTGCTGTAGCATCATAGCCATCATCTGCTCGAATCTATCAGGGGGTGGAGCAGGCTGTGGCGGATGAGTTGCGGAAGTAGATGCGCGCTGTGGCTCTCGAACTGATGGTGTAAATGGCGGTAGTCCATCTGTAGGACCAACAGCAGGCTGAGACGATCGAACAGTCTCAGGAATCGGGCCCACAGCAGGGTCCGGACGAGTGCCAGACTGAGAAGGAGTCTGATCCATCTGCTCAGACAATGAAAGCCGAACCGCACTCCTCGTAGTCTTAGGTGGCATTTCCTATATTCAAAATAGGGTGCAACCTTGTCAGTCTCAAGTGCACATATACACCACAATCATTCACTTAAAGAGTCAAAGGCATTCCAGGCATTTCAATTAATCAAAATTGTCACAATACAAGGGATATATCCTTACAAGCATCATGACTAGAATGACATGGAAATTAAGACAGTTAAGCAACAGCAACATAAGCAAAGCACTAGCCCTAATAGGCTTTACACACATAAACAGGAAATGGCTAACTACTAATAATCAACATCAAAGATCGCATCGCTAGTCGGAATCTGGTGACGGAGGAGGAGCACCCTTATCCTGTAAACAACACAGGATTGCCTTCAAGGTGCGAGTCACCTTACCAAATTTCTTCTTCATAACGGCCTTGGCATCAGCGACTTCCGCTCGAAGTTCTTGGACTTCCTTTCGCAAAGCGGTCTGACTCTCCTCCATCCGAGCAATGCGGTCAGCGATAGTAGTCTGCGCAGAAGGAGGAGGGCTCTCATCAGTATCCTGAGCCTCCTCTTCTGCTTCTTCCTGAACCTCTTCCTGAACCTCTGCTCTAGGTTCTTCTTCGCTTTGATCTTCCTCTTCATCAAAGTCGTCCCCACTATCCCTTTCAAGTTGATTTTCACGATATTGTGACCCAATCTTCATCTTAACCATTGTCGACTCATCGATGGTGTGAATCGATACCGGCAATTCGGGTCCAAGTCTATAGGCAAACTCGAGCGCAATCTTGCAAATGAGCTGGGCATGGTGGTATGGGACACCGTGGTCGAGCTGTCGGCCTACGCTGGGGCCACAAACCTCCCCGTAGTGACCAGTGAGCACCTTGACTCGTGAGCAGATTATGGTGGTATGGGACACTATATTCTAGCTGTCGGCCTACACTGATCAGGCGACGAGCCCTTTGTAGTGACCGCGAGCGTATTCTGAGTTCACGGGAGGCGACGACCCTTCCGTGCAGTAGAGTACAGTAGGCCTGTATTGATAAGGTGATGGGGGAGCGGTGCAACGAGTGCGAGCAACAGCCCTGGCAGCCCTTGCAGTGACCTACGAAATGTACATCGTATGAGATTACTAGGAGTGACGAACCTAGACAGGATCCGTGTTGGGATTGATACAAGGGAAGTACCTTAGTTTCCCAATCCTGCTGTTTGAATGGACTAATAACAACTTGGTAATCATATCACCATAGCATTGCATGTGCCTGGAAGATGTGGAGCACTCTAGGGAGTGTGGCATGCCGCGGTCGTAAGATGTTGCCGCATGAGGGTGATCGTCGGTGAGGGCATACATCACGTCATATCATCTTGCATTAACAACAGTATTAGAATTGTCTGATTTACTGCTTTACTATTATCGCGTGATTGAATTGTGAACATGCTAATCTTTGCTCTATGATTCTACTGAGTTGATCACTCATTCCCACGTTACGGGATGGTGTTTGCAACACCCACCAGACCCTGTTGTAGTTGCAGGTGACGACGAGATCCAGGAGGTGGAGCCGGAGATTGACGAGGACCAGGATGAGTTCTCGTATATGCAGTATCACGACGGCTTCCCGTAGGTGACCTGGATCGAGGGGGACTTCAGTGGGACTATTTTGAACTTATTCTTTTGTCTATTTACATGTATATGAGACTCAGAGATGTAGTCATACTTTGGAGACAATTGAGATTACTTTGTTTTCCCATACAGTGATATATATATTGTTTAGTCTTCCGCTTGCTTTTATCACTGGATCTGAAGTATGTATTGCAGTTTTGGTATACTTTTACTCATGTGAATGCTTTAAATTAGACAACATTGAATCATAACCATTTTTGTTGCATAAGTGACGGTCTGGAACTCGGGAGTTGAGTTTACACGACCCCCGATTTTTAGGGTGTTACACCTACGACCAGTCCTGGACATCCTATGACCAGTCCTGTGAGCTGTACGACTCATCCTTCGACCAGTCTTAGCCCTACGACTCGAACTCCAACAACTAATCTGGGGGTCCTACGACCAGTCATACGTGACCCACGACCAGTCGTAGGTAGCCCACGACCGGTCGTAGGCTACCCAGGACCAGTCGTGGAACAGCTAATCCTTATCCCGTGGAAATCTTTGAAAATCTTTGAAGCTACGACCAGTCCTAGGATCATAAGACCAGTCGTAGATGGAATTTTTCAGGTTATAAATAGAGCACGAACTTTAGAGTTTTTTAATTCAATTCAAATCAATTCAAGCAATCTTTAGGCCATTTTCTGAGATAAGTTCGTGTTTATTTGTAAGCTACTTTGTGCTCATTTAATATTCCTTTTGCTAGCTTGTTTTGTATTTGATTTTGATTTATATTCCAATCTTATTAGAAAAGACGAATTTTTAATATTCCTTCTTCTTGGATTCAAAATCAAATAGAACTATCCCATTTGATTTAAAATCAATTAGACTTAGAACCATTCATAAAGTGAGTATTGGACTTTGAACGTTGAATCGAACTTCTACTCCGATTGGTTCTACCAGGCTACTTCAAAAGGTGATTCAGGTATTTTACATTTGTGTAATTTACTTTCTTTGGTTTTGTTTGAGATTTGTCAGAAAAATCTCATTTTTTTGGTTATCTGAGGAGAGCTAGAAAACTCAGATTGTGTGGGTTTTTGGATTATGTAAGCCCGTGATAAAAAGACACAATTGTGAAGATTTTAGGTGAACCTGTGAAACCTATTTTGATAATGCATGCTAAAATCCCCTGTGTGAGGATATTAGGAGTGGAGTAGCATTCTGTGTGGCTGTTGGATAACAGTTGGTGTACACACAGGCGAACCACTATATATCGTTGTGTTGTGGATGTGCTTTATTCTTTCATTTCTTTATTCATTTCGTTTTGTGGATTGTATTTGTGGATGAATGTTGTAATCATTTTATTTCAAGCAAGTGTGAGGAATGTTTTAATAACTTAGGATTTATTTCTGCAAGTTATTTTGGTTGCTTTGCTTTTTATTCCTCATTGGTTTGTGATACAAAGGAAGTTCTAGAAATAAGGTTGTCCTACCTTAAACCTTTGGTTTTTGGTGTAAGGTTGTCCTTAGAACTGATATAGTATCATTCTCTTAAATTTAGTTTATTGAGATTGATTTTTAATTCAGCATTGTGCTTTATTTCTTTTATTATTCCGCTGTTATATATTTTATTTGGCATTACCCTATTCACCCCCCCTCTAGGGCATATAGCTAGGCCCATTCAAGTCCTGCATACCAAAGTCGGCTCAACCCAAAACTTATTCCCTAATGATTGCATTGTCGCCGCAATTCCAATGCTACGACTCGCACACCAATCTGATACCCAGGCTAGAAGATATGGGCCCACATTCATTTTGAGGAAAACACCGCGTGTTGTGAATTTCTAGGGAATTTCTATAACATGTCCCATCACTCAATCAGTCAATCAAGTTACGTACACTCCATATCACAAGTACAAGAAATCCATCCCTCCTTTTTCCCATGTCAACAATCTCTCCCCCTACCCATCCCTCTATTTCCAAATTTCAAATTAAACCTTACCTCCCCATCTCCTTTCCTTATAACAACCACTTCATCCATCCCTTTCATCAATTACTTCTCTCTCTCTCACACACACACACACTCTCTCTCACACATTTCTATCTTTACTCTCCAACCCCAAAAGCAACATCCAATGTCCGAGCTCTCTCTCCCAAATCCAAGTAAGGCCCACTTTCCCACTCTCTCATCTCACATCTCCACCATCAAAACTTCATCATCTTCCATTGAGATTGAAACAAAGGCGACTACAAGTCTAAGGAGCTAAAGGAGAAGGTCGTAAGGTGGGTGATCCACCATTGATTTAGATTTCTAAGGGCCTACTTATTGTGAAACCCACTTGATGTATGCATTGTATTTGGGAGGGCCCAATAGTGGTGGGCTCCCCCTCCTTCACGTGTATCTCTCTCTCTCTCTCTCTCTCTCTCTCTCTCTCTCTCTCTCTCTCTCTCTCTCTCTCTCTCCCAACCAGAATGAAGTTTTCCCCACCAATATGTTCAATTTACTCCATCCATTAGATGGTGTGGCCCAACACATTTCAAGGAGATCCATACCGTCCACTCTAGGGACGGTAGGAAGTCACGCACGCTGGAGAAACACCCCCCTTTTATATTTTTTTTATATAAAATATATGGTATATATAATATATATTAGAAGATATAAATATTAGAATAAACATCTGGTGGGCCACCATGTGGTCCCACCTTGATAAGGGACTAAGTATCCAGACCGTCCAGCAGCCCTGTTGCGGAACGCTGGGTTGGATGTTATCATATAATATGTTGTTATCTATATATATATATATATATATATATATATATATATATATATATATATATATATATATATATATATATACACACACACACATATACATACATACATACATACAATATATTGATATTACATTAATATCTTATATGCGGGATGATGGTGGTCCACTCCCACATGGGACCCACCTTTAATTACACAATCTACACCATCCAGATGTAACTGGATGGTGGATCAGGAGCATATATTTATATAATATATTATATTATATTATATTTAAGTATATAATACATTAATATTATTTAATATATATTATCATGGTGGGCCACTCCTACATGGGACCCACCTAACGAACGGACTGGATGGTATGCAGATAGCAAGTAGGCCATGTACGTGGGACCCACCTCCCTTGATGTACATGACATACCCCAGCCGTCCATCCTTATTGCCAGCTCGTCAGGGCACAAAGAAAAAAAGAAAAGAAAAGAGAGACGGTGGGCCATGTACATGGGACCCACTACTGATGAATGTTTTTCATCCAACTGTCCATCCATTTGTCACGTTGGCCACTAGCCATGCTTGTGGACCCCACCTACATATATGTGTTTCATATGCACCATCCCTTTAGACGGTGTCAGGTGCTACCCCATCATGATGTATGTACTGTATCTACACAGTCCAACCCGATTGATGCAAGTGCTGCATCTATACCATCCATCAATGGGCCTTATGAAACCAACAATTTTGTGAGGCTTGCTGGTGTATGTGTTATATCTAAACCGTCCATCCATTTAGCAGACGCGTCTCAAGGCTTGAGACTTAAAAAAAAAAAGAAGACAGATCCAGTTATTAGGTGGACCACACCACAGAAAACAGTGTCTTGAGTACCCACCATTAAAACCCCTTTTGGGTTATAGAAGTTTTGAACTAGTATAATATTTATTTTCCCTCACTATTTAGGTCATTGTGACCTTATGAACAGTCAGTATGGGAAATAAATGTTATAGTGGGCCCTCAAAAATTTTAACTGTGTGAATTATTATCACCACTGCCATTTATGGTATGGTCCAGATGATCCCTTGGATATGATTTTAATGCTCTAAAATGATCTCTAGCAATGGATGAAGGGTGGAGTTGGTATGACCCATTAATATGGCCCATTTAATGCATTAGGGGCCCACTTGATGAGGCCTGATTTGATGTATTTAGGGGCCCATTTAATCTAATCCATTTGAATCGGCCCATTCGACCCGACCCATTTGATCAGCACCTTCAACTCGGCCCATTCGACTTGGCCCATTTGATTCGGCCCGTTAAATTGACCCATTTGTACCGACCCATTTGAATCGGCCCATTTGACTCGACCCGTTGATATGGCCCAATGTTATATATACATTGGTCCATGAATGAGGCCTAATGTGATGCATATATGCCCCATAAGCGAGACCCATGATGATGTTTATTAGACCCTTAAATGAGAACCGTGCGCCTTTCTTTGGGAGTAAAGTTGGTTAAATGTCCACATTGATGGGCAATGATGGTTGAAAGTCCTCATGCGACCTTCCCTTAGGCCTTTAGTTAGGCCGAATTTCGATTCCGTGTATCGAGGTCAGTTCTAATTATCGAGGCCGATTTCGATTATCGAGGCAGATTCCGTTGGTCGAGGCTGAAACTGATTATCGAGGTCGATTCCGATCATCGATACCAACTTCGATTGTCTAGGCCGGTTCCGATTATCAAGGCCGATTCTAATCGTCGATACTAATTTCAATTGTTGAGGCTACTTTCATTTGTCAAGGCCAATTCCGATTATAGAGGTCAATTTCGATTGTTGATTCTGATTCTGATTGTCGAGGCTGATTCCGTTTATCAAGGCTGATTCCAATTGTCTAGACCAATGTTGAGGCCGATTTTGATTATCGAGACCGATTACGTTTATCGAGGCTGATTTCGATTGTCGAGGCTGATTGTCGAGGCCTATTCTGATTGTCGAGGCCGATTCCAATTGTATAGGCCGATTCTAATTGTCGAGGTTGAGGTTCAAGACCGATTCCTATTGTCGATTCCAATTGTTGAGGCCGATTTCAGTTGTTGAGGCCAATTTTGATCGCCAAGGTCGATTGTCGAGATCTATATGATGTATATGTGAACTGTATTTAAGGCCCACTGTGATGTGTATTCGGCCTATGTGATCTATATGTAGCTCATGTTTAAGGCCTAATGTGATGAATATAAGGTCTATGTGATGAGGCCCATTGTGATACATTTGAGAGCCAGGTGATGGAGTCTATTGTGATGTATATGAGGCCCATGTGAGAGGCCCATCATGATATGTATTAAGTTGTTGAGTGAGGCCCATGGTGTAGTATATTTGACGCTTGTGTGAGGCCATGGGTCCATTGTATGTTAGGCTCTATATGGGTCATTCCTTGGGGGCAATGTTGGTTAAATGTCCACATTGTCGAGGTCGATTGTCGATGACGATTATTCGTACTGGTTATGAGTAGTGACAACATAACAACACGATACATGCCCATATGCATCATCTGCATGTTTGTTATGAGATATGATTGACCATTGCACATGTCATAGTGCCAATTATGAGATTTTCTGATAGGTAGAGATTGTCTCACATGAGCGCACTATATGCGCAGGATTGATGCATGACTGGTTTGTATGACTCATGCATCTTACATTATGCATTATGATTACTGTACGCCCTATCGACATCAGGGTCGTAGCCTCCACAGGCATATCGTGGATGGCCAAATGGGACACCAAAAATTTATTACTAGCATTGGGCTGTCATAGATGGCCCTAAGTGAAAATCCATAAACCCTCTTGGTACCAGAGGATGCCCCAATGTCGACACAGAGTAGATATATATGAGCACATGAGGACCGATACCAGTAGGCCGCATCTCCCACTGTGTAGTGGTCTGTTTGGAGGGAGTGTGACCTTACCCGCTTGAGTGAGGGGCAATGTCTAGGTTAAGTTTTACCAGCTTGAAGAATGGGTCTGCTATCGATGAGTTAGGCCCAATATTGGTAGGCAAATAGTGAGGTCTCTTCCACTGACCCAATTGTGCACTTGGATAGGGGAGGAAAGATAGCGTAGAGTGTAATACACCCCGGTGATGATCCCGGATATGAAGAGTACTGATATGTGGACTTATTGGGCAAAAGTTACATATTCATTCACTATCCACTTGGGCTGGTGGTGTATAACTATTTATTACGTGTGCCTCTACAATGGTGAGGATTTCGGTTAGGGTGTGTGACTAACCTGAGATCAGGAGTTTACCACATTGAGTTTGACTATTCAAATTTAAGTATGGGACTGGTTTGGGTAGAAATCTCTTGTGGACCCCATAGCCTGCAATACTACATACTATCATCCCGACTTCACACTCTAGCATGGTCATTCTATTCGCACAGCATATTGCATTACATCTGTGGCATATGGTACTTTGGCTTACTGTGTTTCTGTATTTATATGGTCTAGATACAACATCTGATATTTGGTTCTTTATGACTCATTTGTATAGCTAATTTGTATTGTGTACTCTGATATTGTTCAACTCATAGACTTGTCAGTATTTTCACTTACTCTTATATCGTATGATTCATGATCTTACCTATATTTCTGACATTGTATGATTGTGATGTTGTATTTGTGTGCTTGGCACTTATCTTGCACACACACTTTCACCACCCTCTAAGATTTCTCTAAGCTTATGCACGATAGATGCGTGCATGTGATGTTAGGTTGTAGCAGCGTGGAGCTTGGAGCATGTAGCTGACTTCTACCGTTTTGATTTTGACATATGTATTTCCTCTCAGTATTGTATTCAAATGTTTATATTAGTGGATATGTGATGCTGATGTTGCCTTTATGATTTGGGTAAACTTATGGTTATGCTTCTTACAAGATAAATATATGTTAAAAAAAATCCTCCTTGTAAGATCATAGGATCGAAACCTTTCATATGAGCACTGGGAGCCAAGAATGGGGCACTGCGGAGGCTGATGACACCAGATTTAGTAATTGAGATTCCTGTGAATCTGATTTCTGGGTTTGGTGTGTGACAGTAGATGGTATCAGAGCATAACTTGGGAATACCTAAAGACAACATCACATATCTACTGATAGCTACACTGCACTCTATGATTGTTGAGAACTTAGAATGATTAGATCCCCAAGTCTGAATAACTTAGAGATTTTCTGATATAGCTCCATACTATTGATATTGTGAGGTTGTATAGTATTCTAATTTCGATCATTTTTTATCCAAGATTCGAGATTCAGCAGGATCACCATAGCATTGATGATGCATCTTAGGAGGGCGAGGTTAAGATTAGATAGCACTATCATCATCCTTCTGTAGATTGATTGATTCTTGACATATATACTTGATGATGTTTCCTCTTCCCGTGTCTGTTCTGTAAATTTCAAGGATGAAATTTTTATTAGGTGGGGGAACTGTAAGGCCTGTATCCTAGACCATACCATTACGTAGGCTTCCGCGATCATCGAGGTCAAATTTCAACAACCCTCTACCTGTATCCGATGTTTACGCATGATCCTAAGCCAAGTCCTACATACTGAAGTCGTCTCAACCCGAAACTTGTACCCTAGTGACCGCGTCGTCACCGCAGTTCCAATGCCATGACTCGCGCACCAATCCGATACCCAAGCTAGAAGATGTGGGCCCGCGTTCATTTCGAGGAAAGAGTCATTCATTGCGAAATTCAAGGGAATCCCTATAACATGTCCCATCACTCAATCAATCAGTTAAGTTAAGTATACTCCATACCATAAGTACAAGCAATCCATCCCTCCTTTTTCCCAAGTCAACAATCTCTCCCCCTACCCATCCTTCTTTTTCCAAATTTTAAACTAAACCTTACCTCTCCATCTCCTTTCCTTACAACCACTCCATCCATCCCTTTCATTCATTATTTCTCTCTCTCTCTCTCATTTCTATCTTTACTCTCCAACCCCAACAGAAACACCCAACGTCCAAACCCTCTCTCCCAAATCCAAGTGTGGCCCACTTTCCCACTCTCTCATCTCACATCTCAACCATCAAAACTTCATCATCTTCCATTGAGATTGAAGCTAAGGCAACTAAGAGTCTAAGGAGCTAAAGGAGAAGGCTGTTAGGTGGGGGATCCACCGTTGATTTCAATTTTTAAGGTCCCACTTATTATGTGACCCACTTCATGTATTCATTGTATTTGGGAGGGCCCAATAGTGGCGGGGTCCCTCCCCTTCATGTGTATTTCTCTCTCTCTCTCTCCCCCCCCCCTTAGAATGAAGTGGGCCCCACCAATATGTTAAATCTACTCCATCCATCAGATGGTGTGGCTCGCCACATTTCAGGGAGATCCATACCGTCCACTCTAGGGTTGGTGGAAAGTCATGCACGCTGGAAAAACACCCCCCTTTTGTATTTTTTTTATAGAATATATATACGGTATATATAATATAATATATATATATATATATATATATATATATATATATATATATATATATATATAAAACATATAATATAAGATATAAATATTAGAATAAACATTTGGTGGGCCACCACATGGTCCCAGCTTGATAAGGGACTAAACATCCAGACTGTCCAACATCCCTGCTGCTGGATGCTGGGCTGGATGTAATTTTATATATATATATATATAATACAATATATTGATATTACCTTAATATCTTATATGCGTGATGATGGTGGGCCACTCTGACGTGGGACCCACCTTTAATTACACAATTTGCACCGTACAGATGTAACTGGACAGTGGATCTGGAGCATATATTTGTATAATATATTATTTTATATTTAAGTATATAATATATATAATACATTAATGTTATTTAATATATATTATCATGGTGGGCCACTCCTACGTGGGACTCACCTAACAAACAGATTGGATGGTATGCAAATAGCAGTTAGGCCACGTACGTGGGACCCACCTCCCCTGATGTACATGGCATACCCCAGCCGTCCATCCATATTGCCAACTCGTCAGGGCACAAAGAAAAAAAAAGAGAGACGGTGGGCCATGAACATGGGACCCACCACTGATGGATGTTTTTCATCCAACTGTCTATCCATTTGTCATGCTGGCCACTGGCCACGCTCGTGGACCCCACCTGCATATATGTGATTCATTTTCACCGTCCATTTGGACGGTGCCAGGTGTGGCCCCATCATGATGTATGTATTGTATCTACACAATCCAACCCGATTGATGCATGTGTTGCATCTATACCATCCATCAATGGGCCCCATGACACCAGCAATTCTGTGTGGACTGCTGGTGTATGGGTTATATCTAAACCATCCATCCATTTGGCAAACTCGTCTGAAGGCTTGAGACTAAAAAAAAAAAAGACAAATCCAGTTATTAGGTGGACCACACCACAGAAAATAGTGTATTGAGCACACATCATTAAAACCCCTTTTGGGTTACAGAAGTTTTGAACTAATATGATATTTATTTTCCCTTACTGTTCAGGTCTTTGTGACCTTATGAACAGTATGTATCAGAAATAAATGCTATGGTGGGCCCTCTAAATTTTTAGCAATGTGAATTATTATCACCACTGTCATTTGTGGTATGGTCTAAATGATCCCTTGGATATGATTTTAATGCAATAAAATGATCTCTAACAATGGATGAAGGGTGGAGTTGGTACATCCCATTGGTATGGCCCATTTAATGTACTAGGGGCCCAATTGATGAGGCCTGATTTGATGTATTGGGGATCCCATTTGATTCGACCCATTTGAATCGAGCCATTCGACTTGGCCCATTTGACCCGGCTCATTTGATTGGCCCATTCAATTCAGCCCATTCAATTCAGCCCATTCAACTTGGCCTATTTGATTCGGCCTGTTGAATCGGCCTATTTGTCTCGGCCCATTTGACTTGACCCGTTAATACGGCCCGATGTTATATATACATTATCCCATGAGTGAGGCCCAATGTAATGCGTATATGCCCCAAAAGTGAGGCCCATAATGATGTGTACTTGACCCTTAGATGAGAACCATGGACCCATTATATGATTGACCCTATGAACGCCTTTCCTTAGGAGCAATGTTGGTTAAATGTCCACATTGATGGGCAATGATGTTTGAAAGTCCTCATGTGACCTTCCGTTAGGCCTTTGGTTAGGCCAGATATCGATTCTAAGTATCGAGGCTGATTCCGATTATCGAGGCCGATTCCCATCATCGATACTGATTCTAATTGTTGAGGCAGATTCCATTTGTCGAGGTCAGTTCCGATTATCGAGGCCGATAACGATAGTCGATATCGATTTCAATTGTCGAGGCCAGTTCAGATTATTGAGGCCGATTTTGATCATCGATACCAATTTCAATTGTCGAGGCTGATTTCATTGTTGAGACCGATTCCAATTATCAAAGCCGATTCCGATTGTCGATTCTGATTTCGATTGTTAAGGCCGATTCTGTTTATCGAAACCGATTCCAATTATCGAGGCCAATTGTTGAGGCCGATTCCGATCGTCGAGGCCGATTCTGATTGTCGAGGCTGATTCTATTTATCGAGGCTAATTTTGATTGTCGAGGCCGATTGTGGAGGCCAATTCCGATCATTGAGGCTAATTCTAATTGTATAGGCTGATTCTGATTTTCAAGGCTGAGGATCAAGGCCAATTCTAAGTGTCGATTTTGATAGTTAAGGTTGATTTTAGTTGTTAATTCTGATTTTCAAGACCTATATGATGTATATGCGATTGGTATTTAAGGCTCGTTGTGATGTGTATTTGGCCTGTGTGATGTATATGAAGCCCATGTTTAAGGCCTAATATGATGAATATGAGGTCTATGTGATGAGGCCTATTGTAATGCATTTGAGGGCCAAGTGATGGAGTCCATTATGATGTATATGAGGCCCATGTGAGAGGCCCATCGTAATGTGTATTAAGTTGTTGAGTGAGGCCCATGGTGTTATATATTTGGCGCTTGTGTGAGGCCATGGGTCCACTGTATGTTAGGCTCTATATGGGTCATTCCTTGGGTGCAATGTTGGTTAAATGTCCACATTGTCGAGGTCGATTGTCGATTACGGTTATTGGTATCGATTATGAGTATGTGACAGCATAACATCATGATGCATGCCCATACGCATCATCTGCATGTTTATTATGAGATATGATTGACCATTACATATGTCATAGTACTGGTTGTTATGAGATTCCCTGATAGGTAGAGATTTTCTCACATAAGTGCATGGTATGTGCAGGATTGATGCATGACTGGATTGTATGACTCATGTATCTTGCATTGTGTGCTGTGATTACTGTATGCCCTAATGATATGAGGGTCGTAGCCTCTACAGGCATATAGTGGATGGCCAGATGGGACACCGAAAATCTGTTACTAGCATTGGATGTCATAGATGACCCTGGGTGAAAATCCCTAAACCCTCTTGGTACCAGAGGATGCTCCAACATCGAGATCCAGCGGATATATATGAGAACATGAGGGCCATATACCAGTGGGCCACGTCTCCCACTGTGTCGTGGTTGGTTGGGAGGGGGTGTGACCTTACCCACTTGAGTGAGGGGGCAATGTCTAGGTTGAGTTTGACTAGTTAGAGGAATGGGTTCATTATCGATGAGTCGGGCCAGATATTTGTAGGCGGATAGTGAGGACTCTACCAATTACCCAGTTGTGCGCTCGAAAAGGTGCGACAAGCTGGCGTAGAGTGTAATAGACCCCAGTGATGATCCCAGATATGAATAGCACTGATATGTGGACTTATCAGGAAAAAGTTGCATATTCATTCACTATCTACTTGGGTTGGTTGTGCGCAATCATTTGTTACATGTGCCTTCGTAATAACTAGTATTTCAGTTAGGGCACGCGACTAACCTCAGATCAGGAGTTACCACATTGAGTCTAACTATCCAAATTTAGGTATGGGACTGGTTTGGATAGAAGTCTCTTGTGATGGACCCTATAGCCTGCGATAGTACATACTATCATCCCGACTTCACACTCCAGCATGGTCATTCCATGCCCACCGCATATTGCATTACATCCGCGGCATATGGTACTTTGGCTTACTATATTTATGCATTTATATGGTCTAGATACAACATCTGATATTTGGTTCTCTATGACTCTTCATTTGTATAACTAATCTGTATTGTGTACTCTGATATTGTTTGACTCATGGACTTATCAGTATTTCCACTTACTCTTATATCGTATGATTCAAGATCTTACTTGTATTTCCAACATTGTATGATTGTGACGTTGTATTTGTGTGCTTGGTACTTATCTTGCACACACACACTTTCACCACCTTCTAAGCTTTCTATAAGCTTATGGAAGATAGATGCGTGCAGGTGATGTTAGGTTGCAGCAACGTAGAGCTTGGAGCATGTAGATGACTTCTGGAGTTTTGATTTTGACATATGTATTTTCTTTCAATATTGTATTCAAATGTTTATATTAGTGTATATATGATGATGATGTTGCCTTTGTGATTTGGGTAAACTTATGGTTATGCTTCTTACGAGATAAATATACGTTAAAAAATCCTCCTTATGGGATCCCAGGATTGGAACCTGTCATATGGGCACTGGGAGCTAAGAATGGGGCACTACGGAGGCTGTCGGTACCAAATTCGGCAATTGGGACTCCTGTGAATCCGATTTCTGGGTCTGGGGCGTGACATGTAAACTACCAAAATTTATATAGACTGAGTAAAGCTGATTTTATTAGAGATCTACCCAAATTAAAGCAAATGGATAAAATATGTGGTGCATGTCAAATCGAAAAATAAACTAGGAGTAGTCACAGGAAAGGGAACTCCTTTGCCACATCTAAACCTCTTGAAATTCTCCACATGGATCTTATGGGACTGACCAGAATGAAGAGTAGAGGTGGTAAGAAGTATTTCTTGATAATTGTATATGATTTTACCAGATTTACTTGGGTAACATTTATGAGAGAAAAATCTGAAACTCTCAATGAAGTTAAAAGAATACTTAAACATATTCAAACTGAAAAAGAAATGAATATTGCTAAGATCCAAAGTGATCATAGATTGGAGTTCGAGAATAGAAATTTTGAGAAGTTTTGTAGCGATCACGATATATCGCATGAGTTTTTAACTCATAAGACACCTCAACAAAATGGGGTTATTGAAAGGAAAAACAGAGTGCTATAAGAGATGGCTAATATAATGTTGAATAGCATGAACTTACCTAAAAATTTATGGGATGAAGATGTTAACACTGCATGTTATATAATAAATCGTGTTTACATCAGAAAATCAAAAGATAAAATAACTTATGAACTGTGATTTAATAAGAAACCTACAGTTAAATACTTTTGAGTTCTTGGAAGTAAGTGCTACATTTTGTACGACTACGAAAATTTAGTGAAGTTCGACACTAAGAGTGATGAAGGGATATTCTTAGGGCATGCTCTGAATAGTCGAGCGTACCATGTTCTCAACAAGAGAATTGGTGTCATTCAGGAGTCCATAAGTGTGATTGTTGATGATCACCTAAACGCACCATCTACTAGTTCAAAAGATGATGAAGTCAATGTAATTGAAAAATCTGACTCCTCATCTTGTCAAATCAATATTGAACTACGATTAGTCAAAGACCATCCAATTGATCAAATTCTAGGCAACCATTTGACTGGTGTACGTACTTGAAGATAATTGGAAAACATATGTAATTATGTGTGTTTTACTTCCCAAATTGAGCCGGCCAACGTACAAGAGGCACTCATTGATGAAAATTGGATAGTTACCATGCAAGATGAACTGAATCAATTTATTAGAAATGATGTGTGGTATTTAGTTCATAGACCATCTAATTAACATATAATTGGAACCAAGTGGATCTTTAAAAATAAATCTAATGAGTTAGGGAACATAATCAGAAACAAGGCTAGACTGATTGTACAAGGGTACACTTAGATTGAAGGAGTTGATTATGATAAAACCTTTACCCCAGTAGCTCGTCATGAATCCATCAAATTATTCATATCCATTGTGTTCTTTAAAAGGTATAAAATTTATCAAATGGGCATTAAAAGTGCATTCTCTAAATGGTGATCTGCATGAAGAGGTCTATATTGAACAACCTAAGGATTTTAAGTACCCAAAACACTCTAATCATGTGTATCACCTTAAAAAAGCACTTTATGTGTTGAAACAAGCTCCCAGGGCATGGTATGAAAATTTGACAAAGTTCTTACTAAGTCATAATTTTTTTTTTTTTTGTGGAGTGTTGATAAGACTCTTTTTGTTAAAAAATGTATAACGAACACATACTAATAGTATAGATATATGTGGATGATATTTTCTATGGTTCTTCTTGCACTAACCTATCTACTGAGTTTGCAGAGCTAATGAAATCCATATTCAAAATGAGTATGGTGGGAGAATTGAACTACTTCCTAGGGCTACAGGTTAAGCAACTAAATGATGGTATCTTCAATTCTCAAACCAAGTACACCTTAAACCTGGTTTAAAAATTTGGATTTGAAAATGATAAGAAATTTGATACTCCTATGAGTATGACTCTCAAGCTCTCGAAAGATGAAACATGTAAAAGTATAGATCCTTGGTTATATTGTAGTATAATTGGTAGCTTACTATACTTAACTGCAAGTCATCTTGATGTAGCATTCAACATAGGTATTTGTGCTAGATATCAATCAAATCCTAAGGAATCTCATCTAATTGCTATTAAGCACGTAATTAGATATGTCGCAAGTACAACTAATCTAGGTCTCTGGTATCCATGTGATACTAATGTTCAATTGGCTGGTTATACGGATACAGACTGGGCTAGGAACATAAATGATAGAAAATCTACTAGTGGTGGATGCTTTTATATTGAAAATTGTCTGGTATCCTAGCACAATAAGAAATAAAGTTCTGTATCATCATCTATAGCTGAAGTTGAATACAATGTAGCCATAAATGCTTGTACCCAGCTTATATGGATGAAACAGATGCTCAATGATTATGGTATTATGCAATATACAATGATTTTTTATTGCGATAACTCTAGCGCAATTAATATATTTAAAAATCTCATCTAGTAGTCCTGTACGAAGCATATTGACATTCGATATCGCTATATCCAGGATTTAGTTGAGGATAAAGTTATTTTGTTGGAATATATTCAAACAGAAAATTAACTTGCTGACGTATTTACCAAACCTCTTGACAGAAATCGATTTTCAAAATTAATAATGGATATTGGTATGTGTAATTCTAATTAAGCTTATCATTGTGTATTTTCATGTTTTATTTATTTATTTTTTGTACAAATAATTGGTGTAAAATAAATCAAAAATTTTAAATAAAAATATGTATTTTTGTTGCTTGCACGACCGATCAAGCACATACTTAACTAGTCGTAGCTCGACGGGTCGAGCATGTACTCGACCGATCGAGCTACACGGTTGGAGGCCCTTTATGAGAGAGAAAAATCATTTTTTTCACCATTTGTCTTCTTCCTCATCTGGCCCTTCTTCGACCCGCCGAACCCACCTTCGATTTGTGCTTGGTACGTTCTTCATTTTTTATTTCCTTCCATATTTGGTTTCCCATTTTCATATCTTACTAGATTTTAATGTATATTTGAGATTTTCACTTGATTTGCAAAGGGTTTTTGCTCAAAATCTGATTTGCTTAAAACTCCATCTTCCATTGATGTTTTTTCTTGTTTTAAATCTTGCAATGGAAGGTCGCTCGAAGAAGAAGGCTACTCAAGCTTCCTCTTCTCGTTCTACACCTATTAGGGTACGAACCCTTTGATCACTCGAGGAAGATCCTGAAGATGTTCGAGATTTTCACACTCGGGATATCATTGTTAAGCGGACCATCAATTTAAATCACTTAGCTCAATTTTAATTTCTTCCCATTCTAGTGGTTGTAGGTTGGGAAAACATTTTGAATTGGGGCAGACCCACATACTATTCCATTGTGTAGGGTATGTTTACTTGTGTGAGTGACGTATCACTTAAAATTTTGACTTTCACAATTACCTTTAAGGAAAACAATTTTCAAGTTGATAGGTACGTAATTTCAAGTTTGCTAGATGTTAATGTGAATGATGATGTTATACCCATACCAACTTTATCCAATCGATTAAATGAATCGGAAAGACGTTTGGTAACTCGTAAATTATGTAACATGGACTTGGAATGGAATGATGGAAATGCACTTCGGGCCAATCAAATGTTGCCCAAATACAGGGTCCTAGATCACATTTTTATTGTAAATGTCTATCCGTGCTTTGGAAATGAGCCGAGCTTACTTCATTCATAGCATTTTAAATTCCGTTGTGTCTGGTATTCCCATCTGTCTTCCACCTTTAATATGGTACATTATTGTTCAATTTCGTCTTCATCTAGGCCACAGATATATTCCCTTCGCCTATTTGATGACCACCTTAGTTGTGCACTGCAATATGGTCATACCTCCCGGTGAAGCTCCTGTTTCGGTTCTCCCCTTCAACAAGTCAAATATAAATAAGATGAACCTAAAGCTGAATCCAGGCCAAATGGATGTGGGAGCAAAGAAATTTGGTGAAGAAGATACATTGCCAACTAAGTCCATGATGGAACATATATATAATAAACTTGAATCTGATGATGTCGAAGCTGATCCTGATTTTTAGGTGCCTCAGTTTGATGAGCGTCTTTACTCTTTGGAAGAGAAGGTGGATGCCTTGAAAGTTTCTCAAGACAATCTGAATGAGAGTCAAATATCATCCATGAAATATTTACGAAAATACTTTCATCTCATTACCAGAGGACTCCATCTGATTGATCCATCTATTCCACCTCCATCTTCTTCTGGTTCAGATTAGTGATCTTTTTCTTTACATTTTGGACATGTATAACTTGGATTATGACTTTATATTTTTGTTGGACTTGTATGACTGCTTAAAATTTTAGATGCTTAACTTCATGGCACTTATTATCCTATCTTTATGTTAAACTCTACTTATTTTACATTTTTACTCTTATTCTACTGCTATTATCATAATCACATCGATGGCAGTTTACTGTTATTACCTTCCTTTGTCAAGTTGTGACAAAAAGGAGGAGAATTTTATAGGCCTTATAGTTATACAAGTTTGATTGGTATAGTATGGTGTAGAGGAGTGCATTTTTATTTTTATTTTGGATATATGTGTATTTGTTAATACAGGTACTCTACAACAAGTCACCAAGCTCAAACTGAGAGGGGTAGATTGATGGGGAGTTTCTTTATGAAGAAGAATTGTGAACTTGAGCATTATGTAAGTATAGGTTGATCTTTCAAGTTAGTTTTTGTCCCAAATTTGACAAAGGGGGAGATTGTAAGTGTTGTATTGTACATTTAGCACCCTTAGTTGTCAAATTTCATTGTGACAAACCACTTTGGATTGATGGACCTCTACAAATGATGGAAAGTTCACCTTCAAGTGAACATGTGCTACATTCAAGTCATAGAGTATTGCTTCAAGTTCAAGTACAACTTTAAATTCAAGATCAAGCCAAAGTGCTAGCTCAAGTGCAAGTTCTAGACCTAGTTCATATGCTACTTCAAGCCTATATGTTAGCTCAAAGGCACTACATGGAAAATATCAAGTTAAAGAACTTCAAATGTTCAAGATTAAGTTCAAGAATTTCAAGTGTACAAGACATGCTTCAAGAACTTCAAGTACAAGATCAATTGAAAGGAACTGAAGTTACATAGTTCAATGTTCAACTTTCATGTATATATGACCCAGGAAAGACCTTAGGATTAGGTCACTCATATTGCATATTCTATATGGGTTAGTATACTTTTTATAGGCCTTAGTTCGACTAGTCCTAGCCTATGTTCGACTAGTTCTGGCTCTGGTTTGACTAGTCCAAGATTTGTCTCGACAAGTCCACGAAATAACTTAAAATTTCAAATTTTTTTGGTAGGGTCATAACCAGTCGAGCACCCTTCTCGACCAGTCGTGGAAAAAGTGCTTGACCAGTCGAACAGGGCTCGACTCGAACTCCAACAACCCTTTTGAGGTCTACTCACTCAATCGAGGTTCGGTTTTATCCGATCACATCAGAATTTTTAAAATTTGGTTGTTCTCTAAACCAGTCAAAGGAACCATTTTTCTGTCTATATAAAGGTCTTTTCTCGGAGTTTTTCATTCATTACAAGCTAAATCAAGCCATCATTTTAAGAGTTAAGTCCCCGTGATTGTAAAACTATTGTACAATAATTTAAGATTCTTTTATAGCTTTTTTTAATTTATAATTTCCTGATCTCTTACTACTTCAAACTGATTTTATAAAAGGGAATTCTAATCTATCCCTTTTTAGATCCTAGAAATTGAATCAAAGTAGTCAAGGTTGAATTAATTTAAAATTCATTTAGACCTAGAACCCTTCCATTTGTGTGATTAAACATTGAACATCTTCGTCTTCAAAGAAGCGGTTCTACTGGGCTACATCGAAGAAGAATCTTTAGATGAGTATTTTATATTTTCTGTTTTGGTTTTTGAGATCAACCAAAAAATCTCTATTTATAGTTTTGACTGAGATCAACAAGAAAATCTTAGTGCGGGGTTTTTAATTGTGATAGCCTATTGAAAACACAGTTATAAAGGTTTTAAGATGAACCTTTGAAAACCTTCTTTCTTATTAAAAGCCAATATCACGTGGCTTGTGATTATTGGGAATTGAGTGGGTGTGGCTATTTGTGAACAGTTGGTGTACACACTAAACCACTATAATTCTTAGAGTTATGGTGGATAATGTGGATGATGTATGTGATATATATGTGTTGAATGCTTGTATCTCTTTCATGTACATGTGGTGAATGTTGTAAATGTAAGATGTCTTTCAATTTCTTCTTCCTTTGGTTTGAGTTTTTTATCCTTACTGAGTTCAAGAAATCAGGTTGTCCTACCATAAACTTTGGTTTTTTGTGTAAGGTTGTCTTTTGAACAACATTTGTCTCGACTTCTCAATACTATTGCAATTGAGATTGATATTTGTTTTAGCTATTTTTTTTTATATTCTGCATTTTATTTTTATTTAGCATGGCCCTATTCACCCCCCTCTAGGACTGAGAGCTCACCCTTTTCAATTGTCTTCCCAGTTGATTAACCGGTTGATTGGCAGCCATAACCTCAATTAACTCTGAGGATCTCGAGTGGTGTCTAATCCTGTGATGGATGGATAACCTCTCAACCAATCCTCCTTCACTCAAAAGACATTGAGTGTTGTCACGAACCCAGTTGGGCATGAAACAATCTCAACCCTTAAATTCAGACTCTAACATAACCTAAAAGAAATAAGGAAAATAGAAATCTATAAATGGAAAGAGAGAGGGGAATTAGAAAGAAGTTACCAAATTAGAAGTTCCTATATTAAGATCCTATAGAAAAAAATAATATAAGTCATTTTCTAAAATAGAAATTCTAAAATTAGAAAGTTTCTAAAAATAAAAATAGAAAGATGAGTTAGTTTCTAAAAATAAATAAAATAAGAAAGTAACCTAGTTTCTAAAAATGAAAAAGGAGAGTTTCTAAACCTAAAATTAGAAAATAGAAAAGAAGAAGGTTTCTAAAAACAAAATGAAAATTTCTAAACCTAAAAATAGAAAGCTAAGTTAGTTTCTAAAATAATTCAGGAAAAAACCTACCTAAAAAGATAAAGTAGAAAAATCCTAATCTTAACCTAATTTCAAAACTAGCTAATCTCAGAAAAAAATAAAATAAATAAATAAATAAAGCCATTAGTTCCCCAGCAACGACACCAAAAACTTGTTCACAACCCCAAGTGCAGGGTCGCGATGTAGTAATAATCTCGGTGAGACAAAGGTTAAATCTACGAGGACTAATCTTATGTGTCTATTCCAAGAGTAATTAGAATTAGAACTAGGAGAAAATCTAATATAAATTTGAAGGCGTAGAGAGTAATTGTGAGAGATTTAATTAAAAAAACTTAAGAAATTCAAAGTTGGGAAACTAGGGTTTCCAGGGATCCACTTGCGCCTATTAAGATGTTTCCTTATTTAATTCAAGGCACTCAATTAGAATTGGAGTCCTATCTTATCAAATTGGAAGGTATTTAATAAGATCAGATCTGAACTTCCATTGACCTAATTCTCAACGGATGAAAGTTGTGTGAATTGGAAGTGATTCCATCACCTAACTATGCCCCGGAGACAATGGTGGACAACAAGTTATACCAATCCAACAACTAACATGGGAGAATTGTGAAGGATAGAAGGGATTCCATCACCCACCCATGCCCAAGAGACGATAGAGAACAACAGGATTTCCCAT
The DNA here is from genome assembly GCA_037074715.1 of Magnolia kwangsiensis. Classification (NCBI taxonomy): domain Eukaryota; kingdom Viridiplantae; phylum Streptophyta; class Magnoliopsida; order Magnoliales; family Magnoliaceae; genus Magnolia; species Magnolia kwangsiensis. The sequence goes on from CM073578.1 coordinate 83,140,893, forward strand.
TTTCACAAACTCAAAACAGAAAAAGAAAATACTTCAAGCTATTGCAGATCCATTATAATTTTAGTCACAAAAAACCATTAAACGCTAAAAGTATTCCTTAGATATCAAACTAAAATCAAAGGAGTTCAACAATAACAAGAATCAAATAAGAGATACATCCCAACCATGCTACAAGCTTCACCCCTTAGCCCTAGCTAAGGGATCTAGCTAACTATAGACATGATTAGATTAAAAACCCTAGGAGAAAGCATTAAAAACTAAGGAGAAGGAAAGAAGAACTCTTGGGAAGCGACTTCTCCCTTTCGCTCTACTTCTCCAAACCTTAATATCCTAAAAAGTGCCTAAGAACCCCTATTCAAAATCAGTTCAAATTTACACACTTTGTGTAACCAGTTCAATGTCATCAAAAACCCATCGATGACATTGAAGGGGTTTGAATCTGGAAGTCAGTCCTTTTCTTCTTTTGCACTACGTAAGTCTCTCTGTCATTGAACCGTCCTTCAATGTCATTGAGTGAAGCTTCGCTCCATCGAACAGGTATTTGAGTCATCAAGAATGTGTCCTAAACTGTCCAGCGAGTTGCTTTAACTTCTTCAATAAATTTGATGTCATCGAGCACCTTCCTTCGAGTCATCGAACATTTCTTCGATTGATCGAGAAAAGCACCTAATATGTCCAGCAACTAACTCAATTTTTTCTCATAAATTTGATGTCATCGACCATGGTTCAATGTCATCGAATGGTTCTAGATGAAACAGTCTTTGTGATTTCTGCGCTTGTTCTTCCGACTTCCTTCCTTCTCCACTTGGTTTTCTTAGATCTTGGAGTCATGAAATCTTCAATCTTGGTCTCCAGAGATCACTTCTTTGCTTTGGAAATTCTTGAGCAATAAATCCATGCTTTTTGCATTCTTTCACTCTAAGCTCTTAAATTCACCTTGCAACACAAACACATGTAAAATATACCATTAAGCCATATTATGTTTGTAAAGCTAAAAAAAAAATGAGGGATAATATGTAATATTTGACCCTCAACAACAATACGTTTAAGTGCAGAAGTATGGTGTAGCTAGAGAATGATGGCTATGTCATAGGGGTATGATTAAGACCAATTAAAAATTATCCTAATTAAAAATACTAATTGCCTAACTTAAACTAATTAATAATTAAACTAAGTGAGGCAATATAACTCTTAGGCTTGCACACTAATAGAGGGTCCAATCATATAGACTACAAAAGATGTGCAAATAAGCAATTAGTTTATATCAAGATAGTGTATATGTGTACATGGGACGTGCTACCTATCCAATATTAAGCATTCATCTAATCATGCATTCATAATTGAGCATTCAAAACTGTTCACAACCCCAAGTGTGGGGTCACGATGTAGTAATAATCTCGATAAGACTGAGGTCGAATCCATAGGGACTGAAGCTTGTACGTTTTTAAAATTAACTAGAACTAGAACTAGAAGAAGATGTGAAACTAATTTTGAAGTACTTGAGTGTAACGCCCGTGAAAAATCCATACTTGGGCTCGAGTACCAACTCGACCCGAAATTGCGTAGAATTCATTCCTTTAGAAAATATGACTAGGTTAGCTAGTGCAACGTTAGAATAGCTGGGAAATGGTCCCTGATCACTTTAAATACGTTCTACAAGGCCTAAAGCGAGTGGAACCAATGGTGCTATAATGCTCTAAAACCTCGGACCAAACTCTAAGCAGGTTTGTTCTCTGGACCACTTTGAATCTTTGTGTTGGATCTAAACCGCACGTCGAAAGTCCGATACCTCCTATCTTAGACCGTTAGAACCGCCTAGTTGGACTTGACACTCATTCCGAAAATCAAGTCGAACCGATAATCACAGGCTATTTCATTGAGCCCGGACCGAAGAGAGTGAGAATAGGGTTAGAATTGGAATTTGAAATTCAAATTTGGCACACGATTTGACGCATCAGTATTGAGCGTTCTGACCGTCAGAATACAGCCAAATTACACCCTTAGATCAGGAAAAATATCTATTACATATCACGAGACTTATAGGCCTGATCTTGGTGCGATGACCGTTAAACTGAAACTGGTCCGCCACGTGCGATCTGCGAACCCTACCGGTCTGAAAACTGGATGTGTGCTAGATCCAGTATGCATGAGCTTAAGTCCGACCGCATATGTCCAGGGGACCATCAGAAATGCTCCTTTGGACCGAAACAGCCCCGATTTGGTTAGGCACCAAGTAAACATTGTTCCCTAGCCTATTTTGGGCATGTTTTAGGCAATAAAAGGGGTTGAAACCCTCACTCCTCTCTCCCATCCGAATTTGAGAGAAACCCTAACTTGGGAGAGAGAAAAAGGTGAGAGATTGTGAGAGAGTGGGAGAGTTCTTCCTGCCACTTGTGATACGTGTTGCACGTGCTCAAGAAATACACCTCTACCGTTTTCCCGGCGATTTCACCGCGATTCTAGGTAAGTAAATACCCTAAATAGTTGCTGATTTGAGTTTCCTTTGTTTCCATAGCGATGTAGCTTATGGATCTCGTGTATTAGATTCCTTATTCACCGTAGACGAAGCGTATATGCTCCGTTTCAATTCACGAGTCTATAAGACTTAAGGTGAGGATTTTAGACGCTTTGATTGACGGTTCCCAACGCTTTCAATGTCGTTTAATAGTAGATTCTTGACGGTATCTCCATTTGACATGTACAAAATGCTCTCCGTTTCCCGTTTCATAAATTAACGAAGAATATGAGATTTAGGGCATTTTAGTCATTTGTAGGAAGTACTGTTTACATTCATATTTTGTTGATGTGATTGACATGGTTTGTTGTCGCATTAGGAAGTTAGGAATACGTGCATAATTAGTTTGGCGAAGAGATTTGTCTAATTGCATACTTCGGGTCGACATGCTATATGTAGACTTAAGTGTGTAGTGTGTGTTTGTATAAATGATTGTATTAGTATGTATTGAACTAAATGATGTTATGAATTAGTTTGAGATGGATTTCTCAATTAATATGCTGACCTAAATGATTTTCTACATGTTGACTGAATGCATGATTTCATTACGTGCATGGAATATATGTGCTTGAAGATTTTCTTAAGTTGAATGTTATAACATGTGTTAACATGCTCATATGATTGTATTTCAATTCCAATACTTTTACATATATTGCTGATGTGATTCCATAAGTGTTTGGGACTAGATTTAGTCCAGGCAGTCGGTAACCGAGTGAATTCGTAGCTGACTGGTCATAGCCACGAACGACGCGTCGATGAACGCGATTCGTGTTTAGAGTTGGCGGCAGTGGTTAGGCCACACGAAGTGTTTTACGCACTTCATGTCATTCGACTTGAGATGCGATCGCGCTAGTCGAGCCCGTTAAGCAACCCGACTGGCCGATGTATGTTCATCTTGTATGAGTCATAACTGCTTGAACCTAAGGTACTGAACTTACCATTGTAAACCCTGTTAACCATGGTACCTTAATCCACGAAGACTCATGAGCCGGGCATGGTGGTATGGGACACCGTGGTCGAGCTGTCGGCCTACGCTGGGGCCACAAACCTCCCCGTAGTGACCGGTGAGCACCTAGACTTGTGAGCAGATTATGGTGGTATGGGACACTATATTCTAGCTATCGGCCTACACTGATCAGGCGACGAGTCCTTTGTAGTGACCGCGAGCGTATTCTGAGTCCACTGGAGGCGACGACCCTTCCGTTGCAGTAAAGTACGGTAGGCCTGTATTGATAAGGTGATGGGGGAGCGGTGCAACGAGTGCGAGCAACAGCCCTGGCAGCCCTTGCAGTGACCTACGAAATATACATCGTATGAGATTACTAGGAGTGACGACCCTAGACAGGATCTGTGTTGGGATTGATACAAGGGAAGTATCTTAGTTTCTCAATCCTGCTGTTTGAATGGACTAATAACAACTTGAAAATCATATCACCATAGCATTACATGTGCCTGGAAGATGTGGAGCACTCTAGGGAGTGTGGCATGCCGCGGTCGTAAGATGTTGTCGTATGAGGGAGATCGTCGGTGAGGGCATACATCACGTCATATCATCTTGCATTAACAACAGTATTAGGATTGTCTGATTTACTGCTTTACTATTATCGCATGATTGAATTGTGAACATGCTAATCTTTGCTTTATGATTCCACTGAGTTGATCACTCACTCCCACGTTACGGGATGGTGTTTGCAACACCCACCAGACCCTGTTGTAGATGCAGGTGAGGCTGAGATCCAGGAGGCAGAGCCAGACTTTGACGAGGACCAGGGCGAGTTCTCGTACGTGCAGTATCACGACGGCTTTGCGTAGGCGACCTGGATCGATGGGACTTCAGTGGGACTATTTTGGACATTTACTTTTGTTCATGTATATGTATATGAGACTCAGAGATGTATTCATACTTTAGAGACAGATGAGATTTACTTTGTTTTTCCATACAGTGATATATATATTGTTTAGTCTTCCGCTTGCTTTTATCACTGGATCTGAAGTATGAATTACAGTTTTGGTATACTTTTACTCATGTGAATGCTTTAATTCAGACAACATTGAATCATAATCATTTTTGTTGCATAAGTGACGGTCTGGAACTTGGGAGTTGAGTTTATACACGACCCCCAATTTTCAGGGTGTTACAAGTTGGTATCAGAGCATGAATGAGAGTATACTGGGCCTGGGTTATGGTCTCGCGACGTACGCTATCGCTTCCTTTGACTTAGGTGGGTGCGATAAGGGTCTAGAATCACTTCTAGGATCGCAGATTCGCCGATAGGCGACGTCTATTTGAATCGATCGCACGATCGAGTCTGTAACGCATCTCGGGTCGCGTAAAGCAACCCGAATAGCTTCTAAGCCGTAGGAAATTGGGTTGAGACATCCTATGAATGATTTTAAACCCGCAAAGGTAAAATATTGGGTCGTGGGATGACCACGACTCCTGTAATCAATTGTCAGGGCTTAAAAACCCCGTTTCACCAAAAATCTTTAAAATTCTTCCTCTAAACACTCCAATATTTATTTCCTTCTTATCCATTTCATGTTAGGCATCAAACCTAATGTGAAAATAACACAAATTAGTACTTTCACAAAATTATACAGTGAATAGTAAAATTTCATGAAAAATGTCCATAAGGCCATTATAACTTCACTTTATTTAGAAACTAAGGATCTAGATGGATGTACTAGCTCCTTCTACCCTAAATTCATATGTTGCATCATAGGGTTTGGTATTCGAGATTACGGAGTGGTCCTGAAAATCTCCGAACACATGTTTGGGCTCATATAGGTCAAAATACAATGAACCAGGGGGTGGACCGTACATATTTGGGGTCCTTGGACCAAGTGGGACTGAACCCACCTGGCCCCACCGACCGAATGCATCACCGGTGGGCGATGCCATCGCCGATCCGGCGATGCATCGCCATAAAGGTGGGCCCCTTTGATCTGATTTTTGGGCACACGCCCTTGAATGAGGTGCATACCCTCCCCATATAGGTCCCGTCCCATGAAAACTCCTAAAATGTGCATCTCCTTCACAAACAGCCCTCCCCATAGCTCCATTTTCATTTTCCAGCAACTATCTCCAAATTTTGTGGTCCCAAATCGCTCCTAGGTCCCTCCTTGGCCAAAATCGACCATCATCCATCACTTCCTTGGAGTTGGTAGCCCTTCCTCTTGAAGATTTCATCATTTGGAGCTCCAAAAACCCCCAAATCGAGCTGAAATCGTGAGGTGCTCCATTCCACTTTTTCATTTCCATTTCTCCTTGAAAATATAGCCTTGGGAAGCTTGAAGCATCCCTCTACGATGCCTAGATTTCCTTTTTCTAGATTGGGCAGCCACTTCTCCGCATTTTCACCATTTTCCATGGCCTTCGTAGAAGCCATTTTAGGCCTTTTATCACTCTCATCCATCATATCTTTAATGGGTAAAAGGAAAATCACAACAGACGAGGCTGGGCCAAGCCTCCCTGCTCAATCGAGAAGACCGCGGGGTGGTGCCGCAAGTTCAAGCGCCGCCACAGGTCCAGCGACAGTCCTGGAGTGCCGTACAAAGCGGGATTTGGATCCCCATGCACACCTTGGGCGAGTAATTTTATCAGAGATGCCTCATGGCCAATACACTGATCGCAAAGTGTTATTTGAGGTGGACGTGGAAGGGCAACTGTTCGGTGAATTTTTATTATTCGAGCGCATTGAAGCTGCGCATTGGGGTCTGATCTTTGAAGTTCGCGCTCGTGATAATGTGAGCACTATTCGTGCCTTCTACGCTAGTATCCAGAATCCTATCTTGGAGCCATTGCAGTTTAAAATCCCTTTTGGTAGAGATCGGATGGCTACGATTGATGTGCGACTGATTACGCGACTTCTGAACGTGCCTCTTGGTGATGTTCATCCTAGTGAGAAGAACCTGAGGACTAGACGTGAACAAGATCGCCGCACCAGGTTTCTGTGCGGTAAGTTGGTTCCATGGCAGCCTAATAATAGCCTTAAGGCGACGTATATGTCTGATGATTTGCGCCTGCTGCACCATATCTGCACGTTCAATGTTTATCCCAGGTTGACGAATCGCATTGAATGTACACGCCTTATGGTTGATTTTCTGTATCTGGTGGCCCAGGGAGAGAACGTATGCATAGCTACTTTCATCTTACGACAAAAAATCCTCATAGCCAGGTCAAGAAGAACATCCGAATCGCTTCCTTTTGGCCGACTGATTTGCAAGATTGTGCTTGAGTTTGCCTACAGACTTGGGCCAGAATTGCCAGTTTCAATTCATACCATTGATGAGTCGACTATGGTCAAGATGAAGATTGGGTCGCAGTACCGTGAAAATCAGCTCGAGGAGGACATCGAAGATGACTTTGATGATGAGAAAGATCAAATCGAAGAAGAACCTGGAGCAGAGGTTCAAGAAGAAGCTCAGGAAGAGGCAGAAGAGGAGGCTCAGGATACAGATGAGAGCCCTCCTCCTTCTGCGCAGGCTACTATCGACGATCGCATTGCTCGGATGGAGGAGAGTCAGACCGCTTTGCAAAGGGAAGTTCAAGAACTTCGCGCTGAAGTCAAGGATGCCAAGGCCGTTACAAAGAAGAAATTAGGCAAGGTGACTCGCACCTTGAAGGCGATCATGTGTTGCTTGCAGGATAAGGGTGCTCCTCCTCCGTCCCCAGACTCAGACTAGCGACGCGACCTTTGATATAGTTGTCAGTAGTTAGTCATTTCCTGCTTTATGTGTGTAAGCCTGTTAGGGTTAGTGCTTTGCTTATGTTGCTGTTGCAATTTTAACTATCTTAGTTCCCATGTATTTCTCGTCGCGATGCTTGTAAGGATATATCCCTTGTATTGTGACAATTTTGATTAAATGAAATGCATGGAATGCCTTTGACTCCTTGTGTAAATGATTGTGATGTAATTGTGCTATTAAGACTGACAAGGTTGCACCCTATTTTGAATATAGGGAATGCCGCCTAAGGCTACGTGGAGCACGGTTCGGGTTGCACTGACTGAGCATATGGATCAGACTCCTTCGCAGTCTGGCACCCATACGGACCCTGCTATGGGCCCGATTCTTGAGACTGTTCGTGCGTCTCAGCCTGCCGCTGGTCCTACAGTTGGACCACCGCCATTTACGCTGTCAGTCTGAGAGCCTCATCGCGCATCTACTTCGACACAGCATCTGCCACAGCCTGCTCCACCTCCTGACAGATTCGAGCAGATGATGGCTATGATGCTGCAGCAGCAGCAGCTTCTGACTACCATCGTGGGGACATTAGCCCAGGGTGGGGGTGCGGCTCCATCTACACCACCTGCACCACCTGCGCATCCAGTTGAGGACGCTTATACATACGCCCAGGATGAGGGCATGGCTCATCCTGTGCCGCCTGCTTACCCTGCGGGGAATCCCGCCGATACAAGGGGCCTATTGGAACGGTTTCAGCACTTACGGCCTCCTACTTTCACGGGTTCTCATAGACCCGAGGAGGCTGAGTACTGGCTCGACCGTGTGTCAAAGATTTTACGGATGCTTCATTGCACTGAGGCTGAGCAGGTAGAGCTGGCTACATTCCTGTTTAAGAGAGAGGCCAGCCTGTGGTGGGATAGCGTACTGCAGACCGTTGCCGCCGACTTTGTATGGACGTGGGCAGCATTTGAGTTCCGCTTCCATGAGAAGTATTATCCCCAGACTTACAGGCACGAAGGGAGAATGAGTTTCTCCGTCTCAGACAGGCAGCTATGACAGTTACAGAGTATAAGCATCGGTTCACGGAGTTGGGCAGATACGTCCCGACGATTTTGGCTGATGAGCAGATGCGCATACGGTGCTTTCTAGAGGGTTTGCGACCGGATATTCGGTCGAAGATGTGTTGTTTGACCATTCCCTCTTATGCGGAGTTGATTCACATGTCCATGCGGGCAGAGCAGGATGTGGATCGGCTTGCGCGATCTCGTGGCCCTGTTGCATCTAGGCCGCGACCAGACATGCAGGACAGGCCCCTCGCAGGCAAGAGGCCTCGCATTGATCCCCCTGCTGGGACTACAGCGCCTGTACCACCGTTTCGGCGCCCTGATTTAACATGTACATACTGTGGGAGGTCAGGCCACTTGGCGCAGAGCTGTTTTTCTCGGATGCGGGACAGTGGGTTCTCGCAGCCGCAAAAGATCGACCGTGCACGTCCACAGGCGTTATCAGCACCGCCTATACGGTCAGCTCCTGCGCTCCCTACATTCAGACCTACGGTATCACAGATTAGGCAGCCTCCACGGCCCTTGACACAGCGACCGAACCGGCCACAGCAGGCTCGGGTTCATGCATTGACAGCTGAGGCAGCTACGACACCGACTTTTCAGCATTCGGCCTTCGAGGTCACGACCCATATTGGAGGTACTCCCATTCTTGTAATGGTGGACACTGGTTCCACGATTTCTTTGATATCGCGTGCCGTAGTCAGGCGTCTTGGGTTACAGACTATCACTATGGATAGCGTGTAAGTCTTTGCAGCTCATGGGGATTATTCGGATGTTACCCAGATGTGTGAGGGTTGTTTAGTTGATCTGGGAGGCAGGACGATGGCTCTTGATCTTGTCGTCGACCTCTCACTCGTTTATCTCGACGTCATTCTTGGCATGGACTGGTTGACTGCTGGGAGGGCCGAGATTGACTACGAGGCTCGTATGGTGACGGTGTACGAGCCTGAGGGCACGCCTTTCACATTTTCAGTGCGGGTAAATCTTCCTTTCCGCATACTTAGTTACGCCACTTTATTGCGCGACGCTGGTGCCTAGGTACTCGAGCATGTGCTAGTCGTTTCTAAGTTCGGGGATCTGTTCAGGAAGATCCCTGGTTTGTCGCCTCGTCGAGAGATCGATTTCACTATCGATCTGGTTCCTGGTTCTACGCTCGTCTCACTGCCGACGTATCGCATGGCACCATGTGAGATGGAGGAGTTGAGGACGCAGATTGATGGTCTGCTAGAGCTTGGCCTTATATGGCCTAGTGTGTCTCCTTGGGGAGCACCGGTCCAATTCGTGAGGAAGAAGGACGGTTCGATGCGATTGTGTATTAATTATCGCAGGCTGAACCAGCTCACGGTGAAGAACAAGTACCCTTTACCCAGGATCGATGACTTGTTTGATCAGTTGAGAGGAGCGCAGTACTTCTCGAAGATTGATCTTCAGTCTGGATATCATCAGTTGCGCGTCAGGGATGAGGACGTGCAGAAGACAGCATTCAGGACCAGTTTTGGCCACTACGAGTTCCTCATGATGTCGTTCGGTCTTACGAACGCACCGGCCGTGTTCATGGATCTGATGAACCGGGTATTTCAGCCTTTCCTCTATCGATTCGTCGTTGTATTCATTGACGACATTTTGGTGTACTCTAGGAGTCGAGAGGAGCATGAGGAGCACTTACGTTTGGTCCTGGATACGCTCAGACAGCATCAGTTGTTCGCACAGTACAAGAAGTGCGACTTCTGAAAGCAGGAGGTGAAGTTTCTGGGACACGTGGTGTCCAAGGATGGCATGGCAGTTGACCTGTCTAAGGTAGCTGCGGTGCAGGACTGGGAGCAGCCTGGTTCTGTCACTGAGGTGAGGAGTTTCTTAGGTCTCGCTGGCTACTATCGGCGCTTCATACAGGACTTCTCGAAGATCGCGAGACCCTTATCTCAGTTGACACGGAAGGACGTGAAGTTCGCCTGGAATGACAAGGCAGAGTCAGCTTTTCAGGAGCTGAAGGACAGACTTACGTCCGCCCCTGTGCTAGTATTGCCAGAGCAAGGGATTAAATATACTATATACACTGACGCGTCTAGCGTTGGTTTGGGTTGTGTCCTTATGCAGAGGGACAGGGTAATTTCGTATGCCTCGAGACAATTAAGGAAGCACGAGGAGAATTACCCTATACACGACTTAGAGTTGGCAGCCGTTATATTCGCACTGAGACTCTGGAGACATTACCTCTACGGAGAGGAGTTCGAGCTCTTTTGCGACCACAAGAGCCTCAAGTACATATTCATGCAGCGAGATTTGAATATGAGGCAGCGGCGATGGATGGAGACGTTGAAGGACTTCAAGTTTGAAGTCTCTTACCATCCTGGGAAGGCGAACCTTGTGCCTGATGCGTTGAGCCGCAAGAAGGGGATAGAGTTTGCGGCTCCGCTGATGGTTGCCGAGTGGGATATGGTTGAGTTTTTGTGAGACTTTGAGCAGAAACTCACCGTAGAGGAGCCGTTTGAGTTCATCGCACATATACAGGTGCGATCTCAGATCGATGACCGAGTCATCGAGGCGCAGAGGGACGATGCGCATCTTACTGAGCTTCGAGAGCAGGCCAGTGATGATGCTGACGCCGACTGACGAGTTAGTATGGATGGGGGCTTACGTTACCGTGGCCGCCTATGCGTCCCAGATGTCCCTGACTTGAGACGAGAGATTCTCGAGGCTGCGCATTGTACTAGACTCGCGATGCATCCAGGCAGCACAAAGATGTATCGTGACGTGAAGAGGACATATTGGTGGGAAGGTATGAAGACCCACATAGCTGAGTTCGTGTCCCGTTGTCTCACTTGTCAGCAGGTGAAGGCAGAGCATCGCCGACCACCTGAACTTTTGCAGCCTATGCCGATTGCAGAGTGGAAGTGGGATTTCATTTCCATGGACTTCATTTCGGGGTTGCCGAAGACGAGGAAGGGACATGATTCCATTTGGGTGATCGTCGACCGTCTGACGAAGTCGGCGCACTTCCTACCGATCAGAGTTACGAACTCTGCAGACGAGCTGGCTAGATTGTACATCAGAGAGATTGTGCGTCTGCATGGATTTCCGTTGGAGATCGTGTCGGACAGAGACATGCAGTTCACTTCTATTTTCTGGACTCGCATTCAGGAGGCTATGGGTGTGAAGTTGAAGTTCAGTACTGCCTTCCACCCACAGACAGACGGACAGACAAAGCGGGTGAACCAGATCTTGGAAGACATGTTGCGAGTTTGCGCATTGGACTTCAAGGACAGTTGGGATGATTGTCTTGCATATGCAGAGTTTGCGTACAACAACAGTTTTCAGGCGAGTATCGGTATGGCACCTTATGAGGCGCTGTATGGGCGACCTTTTCGCGCATCGCATTGCTGGCTAGAGGTCGGTGAGCGTAGCTTGATCGGCCCAGAGTTAGTGCAGGCAACGTCAGAGAAGATTGATATTATTCGACGTCGGCTCCTTACAGCGCAGAGCAGACAGAAGAGCTACGCCGATAAGAGACGGAGGCCACTAGAGTTCACAGTTGGGGATCATGTGTTTTTGCGAGTTTCCCCTATGAAGGGAGTCCTTCGGTTCGGGAAGAAGGGGAAGCTGGCACCGCGATTCATTGGTCCGTTCCAGATCCTCGATAGTGTGGGAGCGGTGGCTTACCGATTGGCTTTACCCACGCCTCTCGCGAGCGTTCACAACGTATTTCATATTTCTATGCTGAAGAAGTACGTTGCTGATCCTTCCCATATCATCAGATGAGAGCAGGTGCAGTTAGGAGAGGACGTTACATATATCCTGCGACCGACACGTATCCTAGACAGGAAGGAGCAGGTACTGCGTAGCAAGGTGATTCCCCTTGTGAAGGTATTATGGACGCATCACTCTAAGGAGGAGGCTACCTGGGAGACAGAAGCCGAGATCAGAAAGAACTACCCACAGCTTCTCGAGGAGTACGAAAAGGTACAAAATTTTGAGGACGAAATTATTTGTTAAGGGGGGTAGATTGTAACGCCCGTGAAAAATCCATACTTGGGCTCGAGTACCAACTCGACCCGAAATTGCGTAGAATTCATTCCTTTAGAAAATATGACTAGGTTAGCTAGCGTAACGTTAGAATAGCTGGGAAATGGTCCCTGATCACTTTAAATACGTTCTACAAGGCCCAAAGCGAGTGGAACCAATGGTGCTATAATGCTCTAAAACCTCAGACCAAACTCTAAGCAGGTTTGTTCTCTGGACCACTTTGAATCTTTGTGTTGGATCTAGACCGCACGTCGAAAGTCCGATACCTCCTATCTTAGACCGTTAGAACCGCCTAGCTGGACTTGACACTCATTCCAAAAATCAAGTCGAACCGATAATCATAGGCTATTTCATTGAGCCCAGACCGAAGAGAGTGAGAATAGGGTTAGAATTGGAATTTGAAATTCAAATCTGGCACACGATTTGACGCATCAGTATTGAGCGTTCTGACCGTCAGAATACAGCCAAATTACACCCTTGGATCAGAAAAAATATCTATTACATATCACGAGACTTATAGGCCTGATCTTGGTGCGATGACCGTTAAACTGAAACTGGTCCGCCACGTGCGATCTGCGAACCCTACCGGTCTGAAAACTGGATGTGTGTTAGATCCAGTATGCATGAGCTTAAGTCCGACCGTATATGTCCAGGGGACCATCAGAAATGCTCCTTTGGACCGAAACGGCCCCGATTTGGTTAGGCACCAAGTAAACATTGTTCCCAAGCCTATTTTGGGCATGTTTTAGGCTATAAAAGGGGTTGAAACCCTCACTCCTCTCTCCCATCCGAATTTGAGAGAAACCCTAACTTGGGAGAGAGAAAAAGGTGAGAGATTGTGAGAGAGTGGGAGAGTTCTTCCTGCCACTTGTGCTACGTGTTGCACGTGCTCAAGCAACACACCTCTACCGTTTTCCCGGCGATTTCACCGCGATTGTAGGTAAGCAAATACCCTAAATAGTTGCTGATTTGAGTTTCCTTTGTTTCCATAGCGATGTAGCTTATGGATCTCGTGTATTAGATTCCTTATTCCCCGTAGACGAAGCGTATATGCTCCGTTTCAATTCACGAGTCTACAAGACTTAAGGTGAGGATTTTAGATGCTTTGATTGACGGTTCCCAACGCTTTCAATGTCGTTTAATAGTAGATTCTTGACGGTATCTCCATTTGACATGTACAAAATGCTCTCCGTTTCCCGTTTCATAAATTAACGAAGAATATGAGATTTAGGGCATTTTAATCATTTGTACGAAGTGCTGTTTACATTCATATTTTGCTGATGTGATTGACATGGTTTGTTGTCGCATTAGGAAGTTAGGAATACGTGCATAATTAGTTTGGCGAAGAGATTTGCCTAATTGCATACTTCAGGTCGACATGCTATATGTAGACTTAAGTGTGTAGTGTATGTGTTTGTATAAATGATTGTATTAGTATGTATTGAACTAAATGATGTTATGAATTAGTTTGAGATGGATTTCTCAATTAATATGCTGACCTAAATGATTTTCTACATGTTGACTAAATGCATGATTTCATTACGTGCATGGAATATATGTTCTTGAAGATTTGCTTAAGTTGAATGTTATAACATGTGTTAACATGCTCATATGATTGTATTTCAATTCCAATACTTTTACATATATTGCAGATGTGATTCCATAAGTGTTTGGGACTAGATTTAGTCCAGGCAGTCGGTAACCGAGCGAATTCGTGGCTGACTGGTCATAGCCACGAACGACGCGTCGATGAACGCGATTCGTGTTTAGAGTTGGCGGCAGTGGTTAGGCCACGCGAAGTGTTTTACGCACTTCATGTCGTTCGACTTAAGATGCGATCGCGCTAGTCGAGCCCGTCAAGCAACCCGACTGGCCGATGTATGTTCACCTTGTATGAGTCATAACTGCTTGAACCTAAGGTACTGAACTTACCATTGTAAACCTTGTTAACCATGGTACCTTGATCCACGAAGACTCATGAGCCGGGCATGGTGGTATGGGACACCGTGGTCGAGCTGTCGGCCTACGCTGGGGCCACAAACCTCCCCGTAGTGACCAGTGAGCACCTAGACTCGTGAGCAGATTATGGTGGTATGGGACACTATATTCTAGCTGTCGGCCTACACTGATCAGGCGACGAGTCCTTTGTAGTGACCGCGAGCGTATTCTGAGTCCACGGGAGGCGACGACCCTTCCGTTGCAGTAGAGTACGGTAGGCCTGTATTGATAAGGTGATGGGGGAGAGGTGCAACGAGTGCGAGCAACATCCCTGGCAGCCCTTGCAGTGACCTACGAAATATACATCGTATGAGATTACTAGGAGTGACGACCCTAGACAGGATCTGTGTTGGGATTGATACAAGGGAAGTACCTTAGTTTCTCAATCCTGCTGTTTGAATGGACTAATAACAACTTGAAAATCATATCACCATAGCATTGCATGTGCCTGGAAGATGTGGAGCACTCTAGGGAGTGTGGCATGCCGTGGTCGTAAGATGTTGCCGTATGAGGGAGATCGTCGGTGAGGGCATACATCACGTCATATCATCTTGCATTAACAACAGTATTAGGATTGTCTGATTTACTGCTTTACTATTATCGCATGATTGAATTGTGAACATGCTAATCTTTGCTCTATGATTCCACTGAGTTGATCACTCACTCCCATGTTACGGGATGGTGTTTGCAACACCCACCAGACCCTATTGTAGATGCAGGTAAGGCTGAGATCTAGGAGGCAGAGCCAGACTTTGACGAGGACCAGGGCGAGTTCTCGTACGTGCAGTATCACGACGGCTTTGCGTAGGCGACCTGGATCGATGGGACTTCAGTGGGACTATTTTGGACATTTACTTTTGTTCATGTATATGTATATGAGACTCAGAGATGTATTCATACTTTAGAGACAGATGAGATTTACTTTATTTTTCCATACAGTGATATATATATTGTTTAGTCTTCCGCTTGCTTTTATCACTGGATCTGAAGTATGAATTGCAGTTTTGGTATACTTTTACTCATGTGAATGCTTTAATTCAGACAACATTGAATCATAATCATTTTTGTTGCATAAGTGACGGTCTGGAACTCGGGAGTTGAGTTTATACACGACCCCCGATTTTCAGGGTGTTACATTGAGAGAGTAATTGTGAATAGAGTAATTAAATCTAAGAATTTAAAGGTTGGAACTAGGGTGCCAAGGATCCACCTGTCGTGATCAGGGAGCCCTCTTGCTTGATTCAAGTAACACAATTAGAATTGGAGTCTTATCTTATCCAATTGGAAAATATATCAATAAAACTAAATTTGAACTTTCATTAATATAATTCTCAATGAAGGAGAACTATGATAATTGGCAGGGATTCCATCACCAAACCATGCCTGGGAGACAATGGCAAATAACACGATTTACCAATCTCATAATCTCAAAGAAGGAGAATCGTGAAGATTAAGAAAGATTCCATCACCCTACTATGTTTAAGAGATAATGGTGAACAACAGAACTTACTAATTTCAAAATCTCAAATCAGGAAAAGAAGATAGTTAAAGGTATTATAGATCTACTGCAATTTGAGTCATAATAAACCATTAAAAACTATAAATATTCCTTAAATATCATATTAGAATCTAAAGAGTTCAATATAAACATGAATCAAAGCAATAAAAACCTCCCATCATGCTACAAGCTTCACCTCTTAGCCCTAGCTAAGAGGTTTAGATAACTATAGACATGATTGGATCTAAAACCCTAGAAGAAAGTATAAAAATAACTAAGAAGAAGAAAAACTCTTGGCGACGTCTTCTCCACCCTTTTACTCTACTCCTTAAACCATAGAAGATGCCTAAGAACATCCTAGTGAGTCCTATTTATAGTCGTGGAACTCCAACTTTCACACCTAGTTAGAAAACTCTAAAAACTGTCTCAAATTTATGCAGTTTACCAAAATAAACTTCATTCTGCGTAGTTTTTCAAAATAGACTTCACTCTATGTAATTTCACAAAATGACCCAGAGTTTCAAAATATATTTTTTTAAGGACGATTTCAGGATTCCTTTTCTTTACTTCAAATATTTGATTCTCTTCATTCCTCACTTAGTTTTCTTGAATCTTTGCCATTTGAATTCTTCAATTTTGGTCTCCTAAGATCCATCCCTCGCCTTGGTGATTCTTCAGCATCAAATTCATGCTTTTAGCACCCTTTTCAATCCAAGCTCTTAAATTCACCTTGCAACACCAACATGAGTAAAATAAAACATTAAGCATTATCATGTTCATAAAACCAAGATATAAATGGGGAATAATATGCAATATTTGACCCTCAACAAAAACACATAAGCATAATTACAAATTTTGTGCAAATGACAATCCCAAATGTTCACTCCCCAAGTGCAGGGTTGTGATGTAGTAATAACTCGGTAAGACCGAGGTCGAATCCCAAAGGACTGAAACCTGTACGTAATCTAAAACTAACTAGAACTAGAACTAGAATAAGATGAATTTAAAACTAAATGGAGTTGAGAAATTAATTGTGAACTACTTATATAAAACTTAAGAAAAATCAGGAATAAGAAACTAGGGATTCAAAGGATCCACTTGTAGAGATCAGAGAGATCTTATGCCTATTTCTTAAATCATGGAATTTACTGAACTGCCATTGATCTAGTTTTCAAAGAGATGAAAGGAAGATGAATTAGAATGGATTCCATTACCAAACCATGCCCAAAGACTATGGCAAACAACAGAATTAAACTAATTACCACCCAATCACATGTATGCAAGTTAAGAAGGGTACCGTCATCCAAACATGCCCAGGAGACTATGGTGAACAACAGGGCTTCCTGACGTCATAAACATAAAGGGGAAAATGACATACTCCAAGCCATTGCAGACCCATTGTAATTTTAGTCACAACAGACCATTAAAGACTAAACAAAACATGCCATTAATAATCAACTAAAATCAACGTTAATTCAAGAATTAAAATTAAATTAAAGACATAAAATAAAATCTCCCATCTCACCACAAGCTTCACCTTTTAGCCCTAGCTAAGAGGTTCAGCCCATCACATACATGATGAAGATGGACATGTTAAAAGAAAATATGAAGAAGGAAAAAAATAAAAATAACAAAATTACTCTACTCCCTCTGCCCTCGTTTCAAGCCCAAGCCTCAAGCTCTCCACCTCCTGATCTCCTTCCAAGACCTGAATGAATGCTCCCCATGTCCAAAACCTCCTTATATAGCTGCTGGAGTGGTGAAAATCGAATTTGAATCGGATTTGGAAAGCTATGCATGCCCATTGAAAGCTTTTTCGCAGCCAAGTTCGGTGCCTCGAAACATGCCACTTTCCTCGCTCAAATTCCAAAGAAACACCGTCCCTTACGATTTTATTGGGTCCTCTACATGATAGAAGGTTCAGATCTGCCATATGATCAAAGATGGTGGGCCAAAATTGCCTAGAAAAGTCAATTTTTGCGGATGTGCGAAACCTTTCGCACCATTTCACTGTTGTGATCGGTGCGCCGCACAGAAGCATTTTCTGGAAAATCCACCCCGTCCATTGGATTCAGGACGAAATTTCAGTCAAGAATGGGTAGTTTTGAATGTCCATTGGCATGTCTCAGAGAAGAAATAACTAAAAGATCAGATTTGAAAGTTACAGGACAACCCTTTTGTGGCCCCTGTATCGCACACGTGTGTACGTATGGATGCAAAAGGTCAGTATGGTTTTGTAGCTCTCGAAGCCCTCTACAAGTTGGACGGTATGGATTTCTCGGATGGGGCATGTGGGGCCCACTAGCTTCCGCAAAACGGCCAGCGGTCGTGCATTACGCGGCACGTTTTTTTTTTTTGAATTGGAGAAGGAAACATCGGTCAGCAGCGCTGACCGACTTTGGGAATTCACGTGCATGGCTAGTGCACATGTGCACTATGTACACTCAATCTAAAGTGGGGTCCACTATGATGTTTTTACGAAATCTGATCTAACCATCTGATTGGTCTCCTCATTTAAGGGGTTGATACCAAATTCGAGGCAATTCCAGATATCAGGTGGGCCCAGAATCGATAGTTTATAAGCTGATCGGTCAGTTGGAGCACTTTTATAGTGATCCAAGAGCTGAAATTTGAAATGTACAGTTAATTTATGGCCCTTATCTCATGTATAAAGTTTCGAACCGATCAGATGTCGGGAACCATGTGATCTTGCATTCTAGATGCGTTTCAAGCCACTTGAGCTTCAGTTTCTTAGTTTTCTCAAATTTCTGACCATGTATATCCGTCAATCTTGGTCCTCTGAAGTTCGTCCCATGCCCTGGTGATCATCAGAACGTTAAATTCAAGTTTTTGGCATCCTTTTTCAGTCAACTCTCCTAATCACACCCTGCAACAAAACACGATTAAAACTAGGCATTAAACAATATTATGCTCGTAAATCCAAGTAATAAATGGGGTCTAATATGCACTATTTGACCCTGAACACAACCCCCAACCAGCATTTTGCTAGTCCCGAGCAAAGTATGCGAAAAATTAGTTGAGAATTATAGGAGAATTTTCTATGAAATCGAGTGATATTTTGAAAATTGAATTAAATACGAAAAATCTAAGATTCATGAATGTTGGAAATTATTTTCTCCTGGACTCAAGCACACAGTAAACTTCATAATCAAGTTCATGGTATTAATCCATTAATCAGAAAAATTTTAAACATTGAGTTTCATGGGTATATAGTGTAATCTTGGCTTATCACTAATAATAGGTCCAATCATCAATTTCATGATATCATTGGTAACCAACAAAGGAATTCATGACAACCAACCTAAACCAAAACTTGCCACATAGATCACTTCTCATTTAACCGGTCTTTGATTATTTATTTTTTATGAATAGTAACACCAAGAAGGGGGATCAAATCCTCACCTACAGGGAGCAACCCTATGGTGAAGACTATACACCCAACCCTTTTCTTCATATCATTCATGGGGAATTAAATCCACACCTATAGGGAGCAAACCTATGGTGAAGATTATTCGCCCAAATCTTTTCAAAGATATCTTCTTCTTTCTTTTTTCTTTTTTTTTTTTTTTCTTTTCATATCAATCCTGTTAGGCATTTTTTCTTCAATTGATCATGAAGGGCAAATTTCAAGCGGTTTCCTCACATGCTTAGTGATTACCAAGTTAACCCTTCAATATCAGACTAAAACCTTAATGTGAAAGCGAGATGTGATATGTGAACTCATGACTCAATCAATGTTTACAACTTCTAATCATCGATTAATAATTCGAACTCAACTGTGGAATCTATCAAGTAACTAAATCCAAGAGTCATAAATTACCAACATCACGTATCCCGTAATTCTAAATCAAAGATCGATATCAAAATCACATTGAATTCATAAGAATTGTCAGAAAAATTTTAAAAATTTTCACAATTTTTGCTCAAGATTAAAAAATACTGATTAGGAAACCTAATCTCCCACCCCCAACCAAAAATCTACATTGTCCTCAATGTAAAAGATATATGAGCATGCAATGCACATGGGACAACGAAAGTAAATGAGAAGTAATGGGAGGATAGTACCTGAATAACGAATCAAGAGAGATTTTTCAAGAGATCGCTGGGAGAGAGCAGATTAGCACAAGAGAGAAAACAAAACAAAAATAACAAAAATAAAATCCTATCTATACCACTTTCGCAGGTGCTCTCGATTGCATTTAGCATATGCAACAAGCCTTTAAACCCCTTAGTTACCCCTAGTGGACGAGTTGTAGTCTCGTGAGGGCTTGCAGTAATGTTACCCACAAACATTGAATCGATCATGCCGCAAGGTTCCCCTTCCGGCTAATATCTTGATAAGTCTCTCAGTAAGTTTCTCAATAGGATCATCCAAAAGCCCTTTTTACAATAGGCTTGAATGCCCTGAAGTTTGACTTTCCAGAGAAACTTATTTACCTCATTAAAAATGTGTTGATGATTCGCCTGAGGTATCCAAAGTATAAATGATTCACCTGTGTCAGAAAAAGTTTCAGAGTTAGTATCCCATGGTGAATCAGAGACTACAGATAGATCAAGTTGAGAAAAATTTTCAGGAAGTGGTGTAGTCTCAACACTTTCCGAAGTATCAGACTTCGGTTCAATTGTCAGCTCCTCCTCCCCTAATGGTAAACATTCAGGATCTGTGGAAGAAGGGGCTTCAGAGTAAGGGTTCTCTTGGTCAGTGTTGACTGCCGAGATGTTGTCTTGCAAGGAATTCACTATGTCTCTTATCATGGGATCATTTGAATCTACAAAGTGTGTCAAGCAATCATCGAATGAGTTGGGGCATTCAGCTGAGAGTGACTTATTTTCTACCTTGGAGCTCGTGATAATCTGCCCAAGGAATTCATCATCCTTGACAGTGGACGGATGTATGCTCTCTTGCTCCAGCCCTGCACAGACAGATTGAGGGTCAGTATGCGAAGCATTGATATGATCACTCTGTTCTTTGAAATTACTTAGAAGAGGCATTGAATCGTTAACATTCAACAGTTCAGATGGTGGCCTCAACTGGGTGGTTTCAAATTCCAGAGTCATAGCGCGCAACTCGTTCATCTCCGGAATCATATCATCATTTAATTCAAGGGAGTGGTCCAAACATATCTCACAAGAGATAGAAGGGTCGGTTATAAGGAGCTCCCCCACTTTTAGATCAGACATGTCGGATGAGTGAAGTATCTCATTATGACCGTTCTCTTCGCGTACTTCTTGATCATTGACTTGGACCGAACTTGAGATTAATTTTATGAGAATTATAGTTACACATTCAGGATCGTCATCCCAGTACTCATCATATTTTGGTTCAGTGCAGTGCACACTTGGGATGGAATCACTTTCCTCATATTCTTCACCTAGAATGGGTTGAGGTTCGCATAAACTAACATCTTCTTCATCATTAGAATCTAGTGTGTCATGTGATTGAAGTGTGTCATCATCATTATATTTAAAAGACACCCATGTATCTGCACCATTCTTTCGAATAGTCATCGAGATCAACTCATCGGAAAATTAAACCACATGCTCATTAACGAAATCCAACACCTCATTCCAAATTCCAGATTCTATCAAAAGTGAATGCGGATCACTTTCCTTGTATTGTATTTCTGGATGGGGTCGTGGCTGGGATGACCAAGCCTCCTCTATCCTATCAAGGCGCGCATTGAGTCCTCTCATTGCTTTTCTGAATTCCGCAAACCACTCCATGTTATGATGAATTGAATTTTTCTGTATCGTTTCTGGTTGGATCTCAATGTTAGGGTATCCAAGAGGATAATCCTTATAACATGTTGTTGGTTCATCTTCCCAGCTTTGATGTTTCCACTGGTTATAGTCATACTGATCATACATGGGAGAATATGATGGCTGATAATAATCCTCATTCCCATAATTACGATCGTATACAGCCCTATTAACCGATGGAAGATAACGTTCTGCTCGGTTCTCAACGTCTGTTTGTGATGGAGAAAAATCTTGAGGTATACGTTGAATTCCACAACCCTCGGGCATTCCCCAATATCTCCTATCCATCTCAGCGTACGCACGCACCCACGATTCCATAGTAGAACCCTGACTCTAAGTCTAATCCTAGAACAAAAGAAAAGTCCTATAACAATATAGAAAGTAAGAGAAGAAGTTAGAAGGATGTTACCAAATAAGAAGTTCCTATGTTAAGATCCTGCAGAAGAAAATAAAACAAGTTAGTTTCTAAAACAGTTAGTCTAAGATTAGAAATTTTCTAAGAACTCTAATTCTAAAAATATAAAGAATAAAGAAGATATCACCAAATCAGAAGTTTCTATCTCAGAATCCTACAAAATAGGAAAGTTAGGTTAATTCCTAAAAAAAATCAGGAAAATCTAAACCTAAAACTGAAGTTAGTAAAAATCCTAATCTTAAACTAATCCTAAAACTAATTAATTTCAGAAAAACGTAGCCTTCAGTCCCCGGCAATGGTGCCAAAAACTTGTTCACTCCCCAAGTGCAGGGTTGTGATGTAGTAATAACTCGGTAAGACCGAGGTCGAATCCCAAAGGACTGAAACCTGTACGTAATCTAAAATTAACTAGAACTAGAACTAGAATAAGATGAATTTAAAACTGAATGGAGTTGAGGAAATAATTGTGAACTACTTATCTAAAACTTAAAAAAAATCAGGAATAAGAAACTAGGGATTCAGAGGATCCACTTGTAGAGATCAGAGAGATCTTATGCCTGTTTCATGAATTATGGAATTTACTGAACTGCCATTAATCTAGTTTTCAAAGAGATGAAAGGAAGATGAATTAGAATGAATTCCATCACCAAACCATGCCCAAAGACTATGGCAAACAATAGAATCAAACTAATTACCACCAAATCACATGTATGCAAGTTAGGAAGGGTACCGTCATCCAACCATGCCCAGGAGACTATGGTGAACAACAGGGCTTCCTGACGTCATAAACATAAAGGGGAAAAGGACATGCTCCAAGCCATTGCAGATCCATTGTAATTTTAGTCACAACGGACCATTAAAGACTAAACAAAACATGCCATTAATAATTAACTAAAATCAACGTTAATTCAAGAATTAAAATTAAATTAAAGACATAAAATAAAATCTCTCATCTCACCACAAGCTTCACCTCTTAGCCCTAGCTAAGAGGTTCAGCCCATCACAGACATGATGAAGCTGGACATGTTAAAAGAAAATATGAAGAAGGAAAAAAATAAAAATAACAAAATTACTCTACTCCCTCTGCCCTCGTTTCTAGCCTAAGCCTCAAGCTCTCCACCTCCTGATCTCCTTCCAAGACCTGTATAAATGCTCCCCACGTCCAAAACCTCCTTATATAGCTGTTGCAGTGGTGAAATCGGATTTGAATCGGATTTGAAAAGCTATGCATGCCCATTGAAAGCTTTTTCACAGCCAAGTTCAGTTCCTCGAAACACACCACTTTCCACGCTCAAATTACAAAGAAACACCGTCCCTTAGGATTTTATTGGGTCTTCTACATGATAGACGGTTCAGATCTGCCATATGATCAAAGATGGTGGGCCACAACCGCCTAGAAAAGTCAATTTTCGCGGATGTGCGAAACCTTTCGCACCATTTCGCTGTTGTGATCGGTGGGCCCTACAAGCATTTTTTGGAAAATCCACCACGTCCATTGGATTCAGGATGAAATTTCAGTCAAGAATGGGTAGTTTTGAATGTCCATTGGCATGTCTCAGAGAAGAAATAAATAAAAGATCAGATTTGAATGCTACAGGGTAGCCCTTTTGTGGCCCCTATATCACACACTTGTGTACGCATGGATGCAAAAGGTCAGCATGGTTTTGTAGCTCTCGAAGCCCTCTACAAGATGGATGGTACGAATTTCCCGGATGGGGCATGTGTGGGGGCCACTAGCTTCCGCAAAACGGCTAGCGGCCGTGCATTACGCGACACATTTTTTTTTTTTTTTTTGAATTGAAGAAGGAAACGTTGGTCAGCAGCGCTGACCGACTTTGGGAATTCACGTGCACGGCTAGTGCACATGTGCACTATGTACACTCAATCTAAAGTGGGGTCCACTATGATATTTTTATGAAATCTGATCCAACCATCTGATTGGTCTCCTCATTTAAGGCATTGATACCAAATTCGAGGCAATTCCAGATATCAGGTGGGCCCAGAATCGACAGTTTATAAGCTGATCGGTCAGTTGGAGCACTTTTATAGTGATCCAAGAGCTGAAATTTGAAATGTACAGTTAATTTATGGCCCTTATCTCATGTATAAAGTTTCAAACCGATCAGATGTCGGGAACCATGTGATCTTGCATTCTAGATGTGTTTCAAGCCACTTGAGCTTCAGTTTCTTAGTTTTCTCAGATTTCTGACCATGTATATCCGTCAATCTTGGTCCTCTGAAGTCCGTCCCATGCCCTGGTGATCATCAGAACGTTAAATCCAAGTTTTTGGCATCCTTTTTCAGTCAACTCTCCTAATCACACCCTGCAACAAAACACGATTAAAACTGGGCATTAAACAATATTATGCTCGTAAATCCAAGTAATAAATGGGGTCTAATATGCACTATTTGACCCTCAACACCAAACATAATCATATATAATGGTTTGACTACTTACCTACTCCACTCCTGGTGGACGCACTTAACCCATGAGTGTACCGGATTTCACTATCAGAGGTTTTAAATTAGATTCACCACTAACCTTTACAACCCTACACAAATACTCTAAATTTAGGCTCTCCAAAAGAGCCAAGGTCCTACATAAGAACCCAAGGTTTATGCCATACAAAAGATCTAAGGTCCTACATAAAAACTTGAAATTTAGATTCAAAACTAGAGTCAAGGTCCTGCAAAAGAGCCTGATACATATTCTCCAGGCTCTCATAAGAGACTTTGGTTGGTTTCTCCTTAGGCTAACCAACAACCTTGGTCCTACACAAGAACCGTAGATTTGGGCCCTATAAAAAGGCCAAGGTCCTACTAAAGAACCTAGGCGAGTTTGGGAATACAAACTCTTGCACTCCAACCTACACAAGAAAGGTATACAAACTTGGACTCTTACACATGACACTTGTCGGATTGAGTCCCTTTTGTAGCTTCATCTTGGGTTGCTTGATCTTTGCTCACCCGTACTTCAATCAACTCCCCGATGCTCTCACAATCATGTTGTTGATACTTCACCAAGGCTTCAGTTCCACATACATGTTTTTACATCCCCAGCAAGTGATACATGTAACGATACCGATACTACGAACAATGAGTGTGTGTGTGTGTGTGTGCGTGCGCATGCACATTTACATGACACACAAACATGTATATAGATGTTTGTATGCCATCCCTTATCATACAGTTTTGTATTATACAAAAATCTCTACTCTTGAAGCCTTCCCAAAAGGCTAGATCCACTAAATAATTTCTAGATAAGTTTAACTTACAAATGGAAGCGGGGTGCACCATGATGTTTTAATGACATCCAACCTGTCCATTGTGTGCACCTCTAACGTTCCATTTTAGACCAAAAAATCTCGTCAATCCAAAACTGAGGTGGACCACACTACAGGTAACAGTTGGGATGGGGTTCTCACTCTCCTCTTTTTTGCTTATTCTATCTAAGGCCATGTTCTCTTCTTGCAATAAGATTGATGAGCTAGGGATCAACAGAACATTGGGTCTCCAGCTATCAAGCCTCCTCTCACTAAAATATATGTAAGTATGATTATGATTGAAAATTCATGGAATTAATTTCATTACATTTCTACATATTTACTTTATAAAATTTAGTGGAGAACTTCAAGAGTAGAGATTTTTCTTTTGTGTTCCTTAATTGTCATTCCCCTTATTTCTAGAGTTTCTACAATCTAGGATCTAAGTAGATGACCTGGATCCTAGATTGGACTTGTCACGACCCAAGTCCCGAGTTCGGCTCACCACAAGGAAGATTTTTAACTGATTTTTTTTTGTATACATATAATAATACCTGAGCATGAAGATCCATGATCAAAATACCAGGAAATACTCTCCATTATAAATCCTGATGGTTACAAGTAAATGCTTTCCAAAGGTATATGAAGGTACACAATGTCAACATTACCAAATCGAAAAAATATATACAATGCATCGAAAAAGCTAAATCTTCTAAGCTACTCCAGCCCTAAAACAATAGGAAATAGGAAGCTTAGGCAAAAATCCTAGTGAGTACACACATGTGTGCAGTGTGTCCTACATGCAAGCAAGACAATAATGCCACAAGGAAATCATGTATAGTGAAAGGCGTGTAGAAGGTAAGGTATGTTATCAATGTCAATGCAGTGCATATGCATCATAGTAATACTCCGAGTCAATGCTACCAGCATCACCAAGTCATATTTTCATTTCTCCCACACCATAGCCATAACCGTATTACACGCATCCGTAATCACATCATTATCATCATATTGTTATACCATATCATAATTGTATATCTCGGGAAGCACTATGGTCGATACCATGCACCAGACATTAGTAATTGACCTCGCGTACCCGCCTTGTGGTGGACTTCCACCAACTGTATATCATGGGAAACACCGTGGTTGATACCCATGTACCAGACACCAGTAATCGACCTCACATACCCGCCTTGCGGTGGACTTCATTCACACTTCTCCTCGCCGGCGAGTCAGACCGGTCTCTGTTTACACCTCAGCCCTTAAGCAGGTTGGACCACCTCTTCTCAACCCGACCTCGTTAGTGAGAGTCAAATCCATGACTCATGTATCCACTCAGCCCGACGGTGAGGCAACCCTAGCTAGCATAGGGGTTTAGGGACTTTTAACCCAAGGGGCACATCATCCCCTACTATTTTCATACTTCTGGTGTCCTGTTCATTTTCAGGGATAACCCAAATCATCATCATAGATGCACATTTCATCATCAAGATCCAACTCATGTTATACAGCATGACTGTGGTATTTCGATCATCATGTATGTCATGATTATATATGAAATCAAGCAATTATGATGAGGCATACGTTCAAGTGCATGTGGTATGCATATAATGTTATGAGTTTAGGGTCTGCTTAACCTTTAAAGTAAAAATGACATATAATCATCATATGCCACTATCAACTATATTAATCCATAGTCATGTGACTAAACTGAAGAGGACATATCTTACACATGAACAAATGTATTGAAGTACACTTGCACATACCATCATTCCATAGTACATGAGTATGATCAATATCGACATGGTTAAGTAGATGAATTTAGTATGCTAGGGAGTGGAACAATATGAATTCAAGTATTAAATCACATGCTTCTATTAACCATAATCATTGACATCACTAATATCATCCATAACTATCATAATCACGAGCATTAATTGTAATAAGAGTTACACCATATCCTTTGCAAGATAGATATTCCATTAGTGGCTTTGACCAAAAATTATTATTTTTTTCTATTAGGACAACACGGTTATGCCCTAACCGGGCCTTATAATTAATGAGTGGTGGTGACGCAAAGTACATGCACCAAGTGGTCATTAAATGAAAGGTACATAGTAAATGAGTTACAGGATGGATGGTGCTGGTGAAACTCATATAATGTAGAGGGTTCGTTTTCAAGTGAGCTAGTAGTAGGTTGGATTTACAAATAATTATTATAGTAGTTCTACAGTGGTTTGGAAGGCACAAGTAAACCTTATAAGATACAGTGAGCTCTAAGTTGAACAGCTAGGTATATAATATACACATAAGAGTTAGTCACGGTTGGATAATGTCGGTTTGTCTCATACAACATAGTGGGTCCTACTTCCAAGTGGTACTGTAAGCAGATGGG
Source organism: Magnolia kwangsiensis (assembly GCA_037074715.1). Lineage (NCBI taxonomy): Eukaryota > Viridiplantae > Streptophyta > Magnoliopsida > Magnoliales > Magnoliaceae > Magnolia > Magnolia kwangsiensis. Next base: position 83,168,528 of record CM073578.1, read on the forward strand.
TTCACAAGTGTTTGAATGTTGTACGTTCAATTAACACTATTTCATATCGGCTGACTTATTTAGGATTTGGATCTAAGTCATTTTAGAATCATGTTCTAGAATTATCTAGCTTAACTAGTGAAATATACAATACTTACATCAAGGTAGGGTCCATAATCAATCTGACACACGTCCTAAATTCACATAACCCAAGTGGTTACACCAGCAGCATAGTCCACGAGTCTGAGTAATCACACAATTCTCATATGCCCACATGGTCTTATAGCCACTCCGTTATCAAAAGTCCATATAATTGAGTGGCCACACAAATGTCTCTACTTGTCATAATAATTCAAAATATCCAAACCTAGTTGATCAATCACAATCGCACCTGCCATTCATGGCTACACTACATTATACTAAGTATTATCCTACAACCACTTTAGACGTCATATAGCTAATGACTCATTTTCATTGTCACATGATTAAGGGCCAAGTACTACCTTTGTAACACCTTGAAAATCGAGGGTCGTGTATAAACCCAACACCCGAGTTCCAGACCGTCACTTATGCAACAAAAATGATTATGATTCAATGTTGTCTGAGTTAAAGCATTCACATGAGTAAAAATATACCAAAACTGCAATTCATACTCCAAATTCAGTGATAAAAGCAAGCAGAAGACTAAAGGATATACATATCACTGTATGAAAAATAAAATAGATCTCAACTGTCTCCAAAGTATGAATACATCTCTGAGTCTCATATACATGTAAATAAACAGAATCAAAATGTCAAAAGTAGTCCCACTGAGAAGTCTCGTCAATCCAGGCCACCTAAGCAAAGCCGTCGTGGTACTGCATATATGAGAACAAATCCTGGTCCTCATCATAATCCGGCTATGCCTCTTGAATCGCTGCCTCACCTGCATCTAAGACAAGGTCTGCTGGGTGTTGCAAACACCATCCCGTAACGTGGGAGTGAGTAGCTAACTCAGTGGAATAATAGAGCAAAGATTAACATGTTCTCAAATCAATCATACGATAATAGTAAAGCAGTAAATCAAACATTGCTAATACTGTTGTTAATGCAATATGACGTGACATGATGGATGCCCTCACCGACGATCTCCCTAAAATGGCACCATCTTACACCCGCGGCATGCTTTCTTCCCACAGTGCTCCACATCTTCCATGCACATGCAATGTGATGGTGATATGATTACCGAGTTATTATTAGTCCATTCATACAGCAGGATTGGGAAACTAAGGTACTTCCCTTATATCAATCCCAACACAGATCCTGCCTAGGGTCGTCACTCCTAGTAATCTCATACGATGTATATTTTGTAGGTGGGCTGCAAGGGCTGCCAGGGCTGTTGCTCGCACTCGTTGCATAGCTCCCCCATCACCTTATCAATACAGGCCTACTGTACTCTCATTGCTACGGAAGGGTCGTCGCCTCCCGCAGACTCAGAATACGCTCGCGGTCACTACAAAGGGCTCGTCTCCTGATCAGTGTAGGCCGACAGTAAGAATATAGTGTCCCATACCATCATAATCTGCTCACGAGTCATATGTGCTCACCGGTCACTATGGGGAGGTTTGTGGCCCCAGCGTAGGCCGACAGCTCGACCACGGTGTCCCATACCACCATGCCCGGCTCATGAGTCTTTATGGATCAAGGTACTATGGTTAATACGGTTTACAATGGATGACATGAAGAGCATAAAACACCTCGTGTGGCCTAACCACTGCCGCCAACTCCAAAACATGACTCGCGTTCATCGACGCGTCGTTCGTGGCAAAGATAAGCCAACCACGAATTTACTCGGTTACCGACTGCCTGGACTCGGTATAGTCCCAAACAGTTATGAATCCACATCAGTAATCATATAAGAGTAATGGAAATGAAATACAACAATGTGAGCATGTTAACACATGTTATAACATACAACTTAAGTAAATCATCCAACGCAAGCATTTCATACACATAATGAAATCATGCATATAGCCAACAAATAGGAAATCATGTACATCAGCATATTATTTGAGAATTCAATCTCAAACTAATTCATAACACCATTTAATTCAATACATATTTATACAAAAATTTATACAAACACATTCTACACATTTAAGTCTACATATAGTATGTCGACTCAAAGTGCGCATTTGGGCTAATCTCTTTGCCAAACTGATTATGCACGCATTCCTAATATCCTAATGCGACAAGAAGCCATGTCAAACATATCAGCAAAATATGGATGAAAACAGTATTTCCTACAAATGACTAAAATGCCCTAAATCTCATATTTTTCATCTGCTTACGAAACAGGAAACGGACACATGTTGTACATATCAAATGGCGTTGCCATTGATAATCTACTATTAAACGACATTGAAAGCATTGAAAACAGTCAATCAAAGCGTCTAGAATCCGCACTTTTTATCCTAGAAGTGTATTGATTCGAACGAAGCGTATACGCTTCGTCTACGGCGAACAGACAATGTATTTCACAAGATGTATAAGCTACCATGCTAAGGAACCGACGGAACTTTAAATCAGCAAGTGTTTGGGGTCTTTTCTTACCTAGGAATGCGGCAAAATCGCCTGAAAAGTGATTGAGGTGCGTTGCTTAAGCACGTTCAACAGGTAGTGCAAGCAGCAGGAAATCCTCTCCCACTCTCTCTCATAATCTCTCACCTTTTCTCTCACACCAGCTAGGGTTTCTAGCAAATTCGGATGGGTGAGAGAAGTAAGGGTTTAAGGCCCTTTTATAACATAAAACATGCCCAAAACAGGCTTGCGAACAATGTTTACTTGATGCCTAACAAAATCGGGGTTGTTTCGGTCCAAAAAGACATTTCTGGAGGTCCCCTGGCCGAACACGATCGGACTTAAGCTCATGCACGTCGGATGTCGCTCACTTCCTATTTTCAGACCAGCAGTGTTCGTAGATCGCACGTGGCGGTCCAGTTTCAGTTCAGCCGTCATCGCACGTAGATTAGGTCTACAAGTCTCGTGATATGAAATAGAAATTTTTCCTGATCCAAGGGTGTAATTTGCCTGAATTCTGACGGTCAGAACGCTTAATAATAACGCGCCAAGTCATGTGCCAGATTTAAATTTCAAATTCCAAATGTAACCCTATTCTCACTCTCTTCACTCCAGGCTCAATGAAATAGCCTCTGAATGTCGGTTGGACCTGATTTTTGAAATGATTGTCAAGTCTAGCGAGGTAGTTATAACGGTTTAAGATTGTAGGTATTGGACTTTCAACGCGCGGTCTAGATCTAATACAATATTTCAAAGAGGTCATGAGAACAAACCAGTTTAGAGTTTGATCCGAGGTTTTAGAGTATCATAGCATCATTGGTTCTACTCGCTTTGGGTCTTGTAGAACGTATTTAAAGTGATCAGGGACTATTTCCCAGCTACTCTAGCGTTGCACTAGCTAACTTATACTTATTTTCTAAAGGAATTAATCCTACGCGATTTCTGGTCCAGTTGGTACTCGAGTCCAAGTACGGATTTTTCCAAGGCATTACAATCTACCCCTCTTAACAAAAAATTTCATCCTCGAAATTTGTACCTTTTCGTACTCCTCGAGAAGCTGTGGGTAGTTCTTTCTGATCTTGGCTTCTTTCTCCCAGGTAGCCTCTTCCTCAGAGTGATGCGTCCAGAATACCTTCACAAGGGGAATCACCTTGCTACGCAGTACCTGCTCCTTCCTGTCTAGGATACGCGTCGGTCGCAGGATATATGTAACATCCTCTCCTAACTGCACCTGCTCCCATCTGATGATACGGGAAGGATCAGAAACGTATTTCTTCAGTATAGAAACATGAAATACGTTGTGAACGCTCGCGAGAGGCGTGGGTAAAGCCAAACGGTATGCCACTGCTCCCACACGATCGTGGATCTGGAATGGACTAATGAATCGCGGTGCCAGCTTCCCCTTCTTCCCGAACTGAAGGACTCCCTTCATAGGGGAAACTCACAAAAATACATGATCCCCAACCGTGAACTCTAGCGGCCGCCGTCTCGTATTGGCATAACTCTTCTGTCTGCTCTACTCTGTGAGAAGCCGACGTCTAATAATATCAATCTTCTCCGACGTCGCCTGCACTAACTCTGGGCCAATCAATCTATGCTCACCGACCTCTGCCCAGCAATGCGGTGCTCGACAAGGTCGCCCATACAACGCCTCGTAAGGTGCCATATCGATACTCGCCTGGAAACTGTTGTTGTACGCGAACTCCGCATATGCAAGACAGTCATCCCAAATGTCCTTTAAGTCCAATGCTCAAGCTCGCAACATGTCCTCTAAGATCTGGTTCACCCGCTCTGTCTGTCCGTCTGTCTGTGGGTGGAAGGTAGTACTAAACTTCAACTTCACACCCATAGGCTCCTGAGTGTGAGTCCAGAAAATAGAAGTGAACCGTGTGTCTTTATCCGAAACGATCTCCAACGGAACTCCATGCAGACGCACGATCTCTCTGATATATAGTCTAGACAGCTCGTCTGCAGAGTTCGTGACTCTGATCGGTAGGAAGTGGCCGACTTCGTCAGACGGTCGACGATCACCCATATGGAATCATGTCCCTTCCTCATCTTCGGCAGCCCTGAAATGAAATCCATGGAAATGAAGTCTCACTTCCACTCTGCGATCGGCATAGGCTGAAGAAGTCCTGGTGGTCGGTGATGCTCTGCCTTCACCTGCTAGCAAGTAAGACAACGGGACACGAACTCTGCTAGGTGGGTCTTCATACCTTCTCACCAATAGGTCCTCTTTATGTCCCGATATATCTTCATACTTCCTGGATGCATCGCGAGTCTGGTACAATGCGCAGCCTCGAGAATCTCTCGTCTCAAGTCAGGGATATCTGGGATGCACAGGTGGCCACAATAACGTAAGCCCCCATCTGTGCCAACTTGCCACTCGGCCTCTGCATCATCACTGGCCTACTCTCGAATCTCATTCAGACGCGCATCATCCCTCTACGCCTCGATGACCAGGTCATCGATCTGAGATCGCACCTGCACATGTGCGATGAACTCATACGGCTCCTATACAGTGAGTTTCTGCTCAAAGTCTCACAAAAACTCCACCATATATCCTGCGGTTCAACGCGTCAGGCACAAGGTTTGCCTTCCCAGGATGGTAAGAGACTTCGAACTTGAAGTCCTTCAAAGTCTCCATCTGTCGCCGCTGCCTCATATTCAAGTCTCGCTGAGTGAATATGTACTTGAGGCTCTTGTGGTCACAAAAGATCTCAAACTCCTCTCCATAGAGGTAATGTCTACAGAGTCTCAGTACGAATATGACGGCTGCCAACTCCAGGTCATGTGTAGGGTAATTCTTCTCGTGCTTCCTTAATTGTCTCGAGGCATACCAAATTACCCTGTCCTTCTGCATAAGGACACAACCTAAACCAACGTTAGATGCGTCAGTGTATATAGTGTATCTAACCCCTTGCTCTGGCAATACTAGCACAGGGGCGGACGTAAGTCTTTCCTTCAGCTCCTGAAAAGCTGACTCCACCTTGTCATTCCAGGCAAACTTCACGTCCTTCCATGTCAATTAAGATAAAGGTCTCACGATCTTTGAGAAATCCCGAATGAAGCGTCGATAATAGCCAGCGAGACCCAAGAAACTCCTCACCTCAGTGATAGAACCAGGCTGCTCCCAGTCCTGAACTGCAGCTACCTTCGCCAGGTCAACTGTCATTCCATCCTTGGACACCACGTGTCCCAGGAACTTCACTTCCTGCTTTCAGAAGTCGCACTTCTTGTATTGTGCGAACAACTGATGCTGTCTGAGTGTATCCAGGACCAAGCGCAAGTGCTCCTCATGCTCCTCTCGACTCCTAGAGTATACCAAAATGTTGTCAATGAACACAATGATGAATCGATAGAGGAAAGGCCGAAATACCTAGTTCATCAGATCCATGAACACGGCTGGTGCGTTCGTAAGACCGAACGACATCATAAGGAACTCGTAATGGCAAAAGCTGGTCCTGAATGCTGTCTTCTGCACGTCCTCATTCCTGACGTGTAACTGATGATATCTTGACTGAAGATCAATCTTTGAGAAGTACTGCGCTCCTCTCAACTGATCAAACAAGTCATCGATCCTGGGTAAAGGGTACTTGTTCTTCACCGTGATCTAGTTCAGTCTGCGATAATTAATACACAATCGCATCGAACCATCTTTCTTCCTTACAAACAGGACTGACGCTTCTCAAGGAGACACACTAGGTCGAATAAGGCCAAGCTCCAACAGACCATCAATCTGCGTCCTCAACTCCTCCATCTCACACGGTGCCATGCGATATGTCGGCAGTGAGACGGGCTCGGAACCAGGCACCAGATCGATAGTGAAATCAATCTCTCATCGAGGCGACAAACCAGGGATCTTCCTGAACAGATCCCCAAAATCACAAACGACTGGCGTATGCTCAAGCATCGGGGCATCAGCGTCCCGAAGTAATGAAGCGTAGCTAAGTATGCAGAAGGGAAGATTTACCCAAACTGAAAATGTAAAAGGCGTGCCCTCTGGCTCGTACACCGTCACCATACGAGTCTCGCAGTCAATCTCGGCCCTCCCAGCAGTCAACCAGTCCATGCCAAGAATAACATCGAGATAAACAAGAGAGGGGTCGACGATAAGATCAAGAGTCATCGTCCTACCACCCAGATCCACCAAGCAACCCTCACACATCAGGGTGGCATCAGAAAAATCTCCATGAGCTGAAAGGACTCGCACACCATCCATATGAACGGTCGACAGTCCAAGACGCCTTACTATGGAATGTGATATCAAAGAAAGTGTGGATCCAGTATCCACCATCACGAGAATAGGAATACCTCCAATGTGGGCAGTGACCTCAAAGGCCGAATGCTGAGAAGTCTCTGTCTCGGCTGCCTCAGCTGTCAAGGCATGCACCCACGCCTGTTGTGGCCGGTTCGGCTGCTGTGCCATGGGCTGTAGAAGCGGCCTGAACTGAGATACGGGAGGTCTGAAGAAAGGGCGCGTAGGAGCCAACCGTAAAGGCGGTGCTGATATAGCCTGTGGGCGTGTACGGTCAATCTTTTGCGGCAGCGAGAACCCACTGTCCCGCATCCGAGTGAAACAACTCTGTGTTAAATGGCCCGATCTCCCACAATAAGTACATGATAAATCGGGGCGCCGCATCGGGGGTACTGGCGTTGTAGCCCTAGAAGGAGGGTCAACGCGAGGCCTCTTGTCCGTAAAGGGCCTGTCCTGTAACTCTGGTCGTGGCCTAGGAGCAATAGGGCCACGAGATCGCGTAAGTCGATCCACATCCTGCTCTGCCCGCATGGACATGTGAATCAGCTCTGCGCAGGAGGGAATGCTCACACAACACATCTTCGACCGAATCCGGTCGTAAACCCTCAGAAAAGCACCGTATATGCATCTTCTCATCTGTCAGTATAGTCGGGACGTATCTGTCCAACTAAGTGAAGAGATGCTCATACTCAGTCACAGTCATGCCTCCCTATCTGAGGCGTAGAAACTCATTCTCCCGGTCATGCCTATATGTTTGGGGATAGTATTTCTCATGGAAGCGAAACTCAAACGCTGCCCAGGTCCAGATGTAATCAACGGCAACGGTCCGCAACACACTGTCCCACCATAAGCTGGCCTCCCGCTCGAATAAGAACGTAGCCAACTCAATCTGCTCAGTCTCTGATCAATGCAGCATCCGTAGTATCTTCGACACACGGTCAAGCCAATACTCGACCTCCTCGGGTCTATGAGAACCCGTAAAAGTGAGAGGCCGTAAGCGCTGGAATCGCTCTAGTAAGCCTCGTGTGTCTGCGGTATTCCCTGCAGGGTAAGCAGGTGGTGCAGGATGAGCCATGCCCTCATCCTGAGCATATGTATCGGCATCCTCAGCTGGATGCGCCGGTGGTGCAGGTGGAGTCATACTCCCACCCTGGGCTAGAGCCCCCACTATAGTAGTCAGGAGTTGCTGCTGCTACTGCATCATGGCCATCATCTGCTCAAATCTATCTGGAGGTGGAGCAGGATATGGCATGTACTGCGTCGAAGAAGATGCTCGGTACTGCTCTTTGACGGGCGGTGTGAAAGGCGGTGGTCCAACTACAGGACCAGTAGGAAGCTGAGACTCACGTGCTGTCTTAGGAATCGGGCCCACAACAGGGTCCGCATGAGCATCAGACCTGAGGGGAACCTGATCCATAGGCTCACCCAATGTAAGCCGAGCTGTGCTCCGTGTAGCCTTAGGCGGCATTCCCTATATTCAAAATAGGGCGCAACCTTGTCAGTCTCAATAGCACAAACACACCGCAATCATTCACATAAAGAGTCCAAGGCATTCCATGCATTTCATTTAATCAAAATTGTCACAATATAAGGGATATCTCCTTACAGGCATCATGATAAGAAGTACATGGAAACTAAGACAGTTAAAGCCACAACAGCAACATAAGTAAACTACTAGCCTTAACAGGCTTACACAACATAAAGCAGGAAACGACTAACTACTACTAACAACATCTAAAATCTCATCGCTAGTCTGAGTCGGGTGACGGAGGAGGAGCACCCTTATCCTACAAGCAGCACAGGATCGCCTTCAAGGTGCGAGTCACCTTGCGGAATTTCCTCTTCATAACGACCTTGATATCCTCGACTTCAGCCCGAAGTTCCTGAACTTCCCTTCGCAAGGCAACCTGGCTTTCCTCAATACGGGCAATGCGAGCATCACTAGTAGCCTGAGTAGAAGGAGGAGGGCTCTCATCAGTATCCTGAGCCTCCTCTTCTACCTCTTCCTGGACTTCTTCCTCTACTTTCGCCCCAGGTTCTCCTTCACTTGGATACTCTTCGTCATCAAAATCGCCCTCGCTATCCTCATCAAGCTGAGTCTCACGGTACTGAGACCCGATCTTCATCTTGACCATGGTAGACTCATTAATGAGGTGAATCAGAACTGGCAACTCTGGCCCAAGTCTGTAAGCAAACTCAAGCACGATTTTGCATATAAGCCGGCCAAAAGGAAGCGACTCAGATGTTCTTCTTGATTTCGCTATGAGGATAATCTGTCGCAACACGAAAGTGGCCATACACACATTTTCTCCCTGGCCCACCTGATACAAGAAATCAACCATAAGGCGCGTACATTCAATGCGATTTGTCAACCTGGGATACACGTTGAACGTGCAAATGTGGTGCAGCAGGCACAAATCATCAGACATATGAGATGCCTTGAGGCTATTGTTAGGCTGCCATGGAACCAGACTACCACATAGGAACCTGGTACGATGATCTCGGTCACGCCTACTCCTCAAATTCTTCACACTGGGATGAACATCACCAAGGGGTACATTCAGAAGTCGCGCTATCAACCGAACATCGATCGTAGCCATCCGGTCTCTACCAAAGGGAATCTTGAATTACAATGGCTCTAATGTAGGATTCTAGATACGAGCGTAGAAGGCATGAACGGTGCTCACATTAGCACGAGAACGGGCTTCAAAGAGCTGACCCCAATGTGCAGCTTCAATGCGCTCAAATAATAGGAATTCGCCGAAGAGTCGCCCTTCCACGTCCACCTCAAACAATACCTTACGGTCAGTATATTCACCATGAGGCATCTCTGCTAACAGCACTCGCCCAATTTGAGCATGGGGATCCAGATCCCACTTTGTATGAAACTCTCGGGCTGTTCTTGGACTTGCATTGGCGCTTGAGCTGGCGGCGCCACCCATCGGTCTTCTGGACTGCGCAGGGTGACTAGGCCCAGCCTCATCCACTACGGTCTTTCTCTTTCCCATCAAAGAGAGAATGGTGGAGAAAGAGAAAAAACTCAAAATGGCTTCAACAATAGCCATGAAAACTGAGAGAAATGGGGAGAAATGGCTGCCCAAACAGATAGAAGGAAATCTAGGCATTGTAGAGGGATGCTTCAAGCTCCCAAGGGCTGGATTTTCAAAAAGAAAAGAGAAGAATAAAGGGGAATGGAGCTCCACCTGATTTCAGCTACAAATGGAGGTTGTAGGAGCTCCAACGGATGAGGTTTGCAAGAGGAGGAGTTACAAACAGTAATGGAGGGATGGAATGGGTTCGGTTTCAGCAAGAAATGGGATTGAGAGGGATTTGGAGTCACGGTTTGAGAAGGGAAAGTAAGAAAAACGTGAAAGGGAGCTTGGGAGGGGGCTGTTTGTGAAGGAGGTACCCCTTTTAGAGGTTTTTGAAGGACGAACCGCATATGGGAGGGATGCCCTACCCAAAAAGGACCGTGCGCCCGAAGTTCAATGCAAGTGGGGCCCACCGTACGGCGATGCATCGCCGGATCGTCGATGGCATTGCCGGTCGGTCACCAATCCGGCCGGTGGGACCCCATGGGTTGGGTCCCTCCTGCCCTAGGGACCTCAAATATGTATGGGCCCCACCTTAGTTCATTGTAAATTGGCCTAGGGAGGCCCAAACTTCCCTCTAGGGTATTTTAGGGCTAATCTGTAAACCTGAATACATTCCCCTATCATGTAGCATATGATTTTGGGGGTATAAGGAGCTAATACATCCATCTGGCCCATTAGTTGCTAAATATTACAAATTTAGAATGGCCAAATGGCCAGTTTTCATGAAATTTTACTATTCACTATAAAATTTTATCGAAGTATGATTTTATATCATTTTAACATTAGGATAAATGCCTAAAATGAAAATTCAGAGAAAGAATTGAAGAATGGAGTGGTGAGAGGAAGGATCTTTGAAGGAATTAGGCGAAACGGGGTTTTTAAGCCCTAGCGATTGAATATAAGGGTTGTGGTTGCCCCACAGCCTAAGGATTCACATTTAAAGGTTTAGAACCTTTCAAATAACATCTCAACCCACCTACTTACAACCTAGGAGCTACTTAGGTCACTTCACGCGGCCCTAGATGCATTACGGACTCGATCAAACGATCGATACGAATAGACTTCGCCTATTGGCGAAATTGTGATCCTATAAGTGTTTCTAGACCTTTCTCGCACCCACATAAGTCAAAGGAAGCGACAGCATACATCGCGTGACCATAACCCAGGCCCGGTATAATCTCATTCATGCTTTGATACCAACTTGTAACACCCTAAAAATTGGGGGTCGTGTATAAACCCGACTCCCGAGTTCTAGACCGTCACTCATGTAATAAAAATGATTATGATTCAATGTTGTCTGAGTTAAAGCATTCACATGAGTAAAAGTATAACAAAACTGCAATTCATACTCCAGATTCAGTGATAAAAGCAAGTGGAAGACTAAAGGATATACATATCACTGTATGAAAAACAAAATAGATCTCAATTGTCTCCAAAGTATGAATACATCTCTGAGTCTCATATACATGTAAATAAATAGAATCAAAATGTCAAAAGTAGTCCCACTGAGAAGTCCCATCAATCCAGGCCACCTAAGCGAAGCCGTCGTGGTACTGCATATATGAGAACTCGTCCTTATCCTCATCATAATCCGGCTCTGCCTCCTGAATCGTTGCCTCACTTGCATCTAAGATAGGGTCTGCTGGGTGTTGCAAACACTATCCCGTAACGTGGGAGTGAGTAGCTAACTCAGTGAAATAATAGAGCAAAGATTAACATGTTCTCAAATCAATCATGCGATAATAGTAAAGCAGTAAATCAAACATTTCTAATACTGTTGTTAATGCAATATGACGAGACATGATGGATGCCCTCACCGACGATCTCCCTAATACAGCACCATCTTACACCCATGGCTTGCTTTCTTTCCACAGTGCTCCACATCTTCCAGGCACATGCAATGTGATGGTGATATGATTACCGAGTTATTATTAGTCCATTCATACGGAAGGATGGGGAAACTAAGGTACTTCCCTTATATCAATCCCAACACAGATCCTGTCTAGGGTCGTCACTCCTAGTAATCTCATACGATGTATATTTTTTAGGTGGGCTACAAGGGCTGCCAGGGCTGTTGCTCGCACTCGTTGCACTGCTCCCCCAGCACCTTATCAATACAGGCCTACTGTACTCTCATTGCTACGAAAGGGTCGTCACCTCCCACAGACTCAGAATATGCTCGCGGTCACTACAAAGGGCTCGTCTCCTGATCAGTGTAGGCCGACAGCAAGAATATAGTGTCCCATACCACCATAATCTGCTCATGAGTCATAGGTGCTCACTAGTCACTACGGGGAGGTTTGTGGCCCTAACATATGCCGACAGCTCGACCACGGTGTCCCATACCACCATGCCCAGCTCATGAGTCTTTATGGATCAAGGTACCATGGTTAATACGGTTTACAATGGTAAGTTCAGTACCCTAGGTTCAAGCAGTTATGACTCATATAAGGTGAACATACAATGGCCAGTCGGGTTACTTGACGGGCTCGACTAGCACGAGCACATCTCAAGTCGAACGACATGAAGTGCATAAAACACCTCGTGTGCCCTAACCACTGCCGCCAACTCCAAAACACGACTCGCGTTCATCGACGCGTCGTTCGTGGCAAAGATAAGCCAACCACGAATTTACTCAGTTACCGACTGCCTGGACTAGGTATAGTCCCAAACAGTTATGAATCCACATCAGCAATCATATAAGAGTAATGGAAATGAAATACAACAATGTGAGCATGTTAACACATGTTATAACATACAACTTAAGTAAATCATCCAACGCATGCATTTCATACACATAATGAAATCATGCATATAGCCAACATATAGGAAATCATACACATCAGCATATTATTTGAGAATTCAATCTCAAACTAATTCATAACACCATTTAATTCAATACATACTAATACAAACATTTATACAAACACTTAGTCTGCACATTTCAGTCTACATATAGTATGTCGACTCAAAGTGCGCATTTGGGCGAATCTCTTCACCAAACTGATTATGCACACATTCCTAATATCCTAATGTGATAAGAAGCCATGTCAAACATATCAGCAAAATATGGATGAAAACAGTATTTCCTACAAATGACTAAAATGCCCTAAATCTCATTTTTCGTCTTCTTACAAAATAGGAAACGGACAACATGTTGTACATGTCAAACGGCGTTGCCGTCGATAATCTACTATTAAACGACATTGAAAGCATTGAAAACAGTCAATCAAAGCGTCTAGAATTCGCACCTTTTATCCTAGAAGTGTATTGATTCGAACGGAGCGTATACGCTTCGTCTACGGCGAACAGGAAACCTATTTCACAAGATGTATAAGCTACCATGCTAAGGAACCGACGGAACTTTAAATCAGCAAGTGTTTGGGGTCTTTTCTTACCTAAAAATACGGTGAAATCGCTTGGAAAGTGATTGAGGTGCGTTGCTTGAGCACGTGCAACAAGTAGTGCAAGTAGCAGGAAATCCTCTCCCACTCTCTCTCACAATCTCTCACCTTTTCTCTCACACCAACTAGGGTTTCTAGTAAATTCAAATGGGTGAGAGAAGTGAGGGTTTAAGGCTCTTTTATAACATCAAACATGCCCAAAACAGGTTTGCGAACAATGTTTACTTGATGCCTAACCAAATCGGGGCTGTTTCGGTCCAAAAAGATATTTCTGGAGGTCCCCTGGCCGAACGCGATCGGACTTAAGCTCATGCACGTCGGATGTCGCTCACATCCCATTTTCAGACCAGTAGTGTTCGTAGATCGCACGTGACGGTCCAGTTTCAGTTCAGCGGTCATCGCACGTAGATCAGGTCTACAAGTCTCGTGATATAAAATAGAAATTTTTTCTGATCCAAGGGTGTAATTTGGCTGAATTCTAACGGTTAGAACGTTTAATAATAATGCGCCAAGTCGTGTGCCAGATTTGAATTTCAAATTCTAAATCTAACCCTATTCTCACTCTCTTCACTCTAGGCTCAATGAAATAGCCTCTGAATGTCGGTTAGACCTGATTTTCGAAATGATTGTCAAGTCCAGCTAGGCGGTTATAACGGTCTAAGGCTGTAGGTATCAGACTTTCGACGCGCGGTCTAGATCCAATACAAAGTTTCAAAGAGGTCCTGAGAACAAACTAGTTTAGAGTTTGATCCGAGGTTTTAGAGTATTATAGCGTCATTGGTTCTACTCGCTTTGGGTCTTGTAGAACGTATTTAAAGTGATCAGGGACTATTTCCCAGCTACTCTAGCGTTGCGCTAGCTAACTTACACTTATTTTCTAAAGGAATTAATCCTACGCGATTTCTGGTCGAGTTGGTACTCGAGTCCAAGTACGGATTTTTCCAGGGCGTTACAACCTTCCATAACATGGATATATTTTACTGATCCCCACATCAGTCTCACTAACGAACATAATATAATAATAGTATTTATGTCATATTACACTGAATTAAGTGTCATGCTAATATCACTTTGTATAATCCAACCGCACATCACAATTCATATCATGACTAGGTAATCCAAATATGCCATCTGGTTGTACATGATTCGAGTACAATAAAATGTCCATAAGAATGTGGTCACGTTGTTGGGTGGCTACCAAAGCCAATTGATTTCATACTATTAGGTGGCCTTGTGCATGTTTCACAATTATACGATTAGATGACAACATATACGCCACCTTTGTACAAGATTAGGTGGCCATACTTATACTACATGACCTCACGATCAAGGAATCAGCCTCAACTCTCTTCATCGCATTATTCATACCCATCCACTCCATCACACCCTCACACTAGATTAAGCGGCTTACAAACATAATATTAAAAGATAAGAACCACTATTTTTGTACCAGTAAGTGGGCCATACAAGATCACGGGGCCACACAGGTAAGTGGACCGCAAAAATCACCATTTCATTGGTTTAAGTGTGCTAATGAATTTCAGCTCAAATGATAACTTCATGTTTTCAGTTAATCTAATGTTGGATAACTCTTGTATGGTTTGGATGACATATAAACATAATAATGGGGCACACAACAGCCCCCAACAAACTTGGATGGCAGATAAACTCTATAGTGGGTCCCACATGCTAGTGGACCCACTTGATTTTGGGTGACAAATAAACATTAAAGTGACTGTAAGAAGGTTGGCGATGGTAGAGGGTCACCATCTGTGGAACACAAATGGACAGGTTGGATATCTTCTAGACATTATCGTGGATCATTAAAGGTTTCAACTATGAGCATTTTGGGCTTGTCCAAGTGGGTGAGTCCCATGATGTAGCAAGGCCATACTTATTAGGTCTGCAAAAGCTAATAGATGGTGTGGATCTAACATACATATTATGGTGAAATTATAGGAGGTTTTAAGGGTGGACATTACAAAAACATTGTTTCTTTGGCACCAAAATATACAGATGATTTGGATGTAGCTTATACATCACAATGGGTCCTGCGGTCTGGTGGGCCCTACATAGGTATCAAAATGAGCTCGTACTTATCCCCATTTATTTATTTATTATTATTATTCCTAAGTCCAAGTCTACATATCCTTATTAACAGGTTAGATGTTAAGTATAACAATATAGTGGCTTATTGGAATTTACAATGACGGACCTATAATCCACTAAAATTGTGGTGTGATCCACCTTGACGCGTGTTGACCCTCAACACCATAAGTCAAATGCACCAATCCATGGTGGGCCTAGGACTTAAAATCAAGTCAATATGTGGTTTGTGTGGGGCCATACTACATGCAAAAGTTGAGGGGATTACTCTCCATTAAAACATTTATAATTATTTGATGGGCCCACTAAGGCGTGGATCACAAATCCAGCCCGTCCATTATGTGTGTCTCACTTGGTTAAGGGGTCAAGCCAAGTTTCATATACATTCAAACTTTAGGTGGGGCCCTAGCAAGTGCTTTTGGTCTCCAAGTTGTACCAAAAGTTCAAAGGAGATCAAAGTTACATGGGTCCAAAGTGATGTATTTATTACATATACAGAGTTCATCTATTATTATTATTATTATTATTATTTCTTCTATTTTTATTTTGGACGATGCTAATAATAATTTATAGCATCGTCCAAAAGTGAATCATATCCAAAGATTATCTGGACCCCACCACAAACAGTAGTGGAGATAATGATTTTACCGTTAAACAATTTAGAGGGCCCACCTTAATGTTTATTTTCCATCCAATTTGTTCATAAGGTCACAAAGACCTGAATTAAGGGTAAATACAAATTTCATACCAGTCCAAAACTTCTTACCAAAAAGGGTTCCAATGGTAGATGTTTAATCCTTGCTGCTTTTGTAGTGTGGCCCACTTGATAGATAGATCTATCCTTTTTTTATATATAATTAATTAATTTTTTTTTTTTTAAGCCTTAAGGAAAACTTGCCAAATGAATGGACAATTTGGATACAACACATACCTCATGATCAGACTCCAATTGTTTTTGTATTTTATTTTTATTTCTTTATTTATTTATTTTTAATGGTGTGGGCCATATGAGTTCTATGTACGGTTGATTCTTGGGGATGACCCATTTTTAAACAGGACTCATCAAATGCACGGTGTAGATGCTCGATAAGCATTAAGGTGGGGCCTGTGGTGGGGCCCATTTCCCTACCCATAACAAGCACGAGCATCCTCTGGACGCTGGACGTCAGCAATGGGCTGACACCTTTGCTACACATTTTTTTTTTCTATTTTTCCGTGGTTTTTCTTAGGTAACATCAATATCACAATGATCCACTCCATCTACTAGGTTCCTTGATTCGTAATGGGCCTAATGAGTCCAATATTTGATATTTTTTGGCATACAAAAGATCACAGCGGGCCCTAATAGTTTATTACTAATAAAATGATCTTTTTGATGGTGTGGTCTACCAGAGTTTTGGATTGGCTTCATTTTTTGGCTTAATGCCTAAAATGAGCTGGGAAATCATATAGACGACATGGATTAAAAATATACATCATGGGTGGAGCCCGTTGTGGGCCACAGCCCCTGCCCTTTTTTATTCAAAGTAGCTGGACGCTACTTGCTGCAGCGTCCAGTGTCCATTCTCATTTCTTCCTTTTTCTTATTGTTTTTATTTATTTATTAATTTATTTATTTAATGTAAATGTGGTGTGTGTCACATGTGTGTATGTGTGAGTATATGGCCAGCCCAATGGACCACACTTTGGACAGTTTGGATGGCCTACAAAATTCTGGTGGGACCCACTCTCAATGGGTCCCACATAAAGCCTATAACAATTGAAGTGTTGAATATTTTCTCTCATACATCTACACCATTATTCACATAATTATCATAATAACATCACTACTATTAACCATCTTTTTTACATATATTCTCTTATGCATCCACACCATTAATCACATCATTATGATCAATATCATCTCCACCATACAAAAACACAACAAAAACAAAATAAGAATGAGTAGGGTGGGTTTACTCACCTTGATGGATTAGATGCAATGGTTGAGATGGATGGAAGGGATGAGATTGATGGAGTTGATGGCCCATCAAGATCACTCATCTCTCTCTCTCTCTCTCCATCGAAAATTGTGAAATGCTAAGGGATAGAGGGGTATTTATTAAGAAATGGATAAATTTTTGGTTAAGTTAGGCTAATGTGATTAATATTAGCTTAGACTAGGATTATGGTAATTAATTCATGCTTTGTAATTAATGTTGGATTAAAGGAGCATGGGATGGCATGGTGTGATGATGTCATGCATAGTGTATGGCATGGAAAAGAGTTGACCTTAGGGAGCACATGAGACATGAGAGGTATGGGTGTGTGACATCACACACATGGGTAGAGATTCTCTCACCCATGTGTGGCATGTGCATGTGTGTATCTGTAACATCCCGAAAATTGGGGGTCGAGTAAAAACTCCACTCCCGAGTTTCATAACATCACTTATGCAACATAAATGTGTATGATTGAATGTTTTCTATGTTAATGTATTAAACATGAGTGGGATTACGCCAGAACAGCATATCATACTCCAGAGACAGTTAAATTAGCAAGCGGAAGACTGTGATACATACATATAATATATAATTGATGAGAAGTCTCCAGAGTGTAAACATGTTACCAGGTTATATACATACATGTATACTCCAAAAGTAAACAAAAAGAATATACATGAGTGCTCTAAAAATATAAAATGACAAGTGTTAAGGCATCTAATCAACCTCCCTGTAATTCTGTCGATCAGAACACGCATAAAGGAGGGATCCCCCTCATCATCATCAAGTCTGGCTCCGCCTCGCAGGCCGCGCCATCATCTGCAATCACAATAGAGACTGGTGCATGTCCGAAAACACCATCCCGTAACGTGGGAGTGAGTGATCAACTCAGTGGAATAATAGAGCAAAGATTAGCATGTTATCAAATCAATTATGCGATAATAGTAAAGCAATAAATCAAACATTCCTAAATACTGTTGTTCATGCAATATGACATGACATGATGGATGCCCTCACCGACGATCTCCCTCATACGGTACCATTTTACGCCCGCGGCATGCTTTCTTCCCACAGTACTCCACATCTTCCAGGCACATGCAATGTGATGGTGATATGATTACTAAGTTATTATTAGTCCTTTTCATACAGTAATATTGGGAAATTAGGGTACCTTGCTTATATCAATCCCAACACCGATCCTGTCTAGGGTCGTCACTCCTAGCAATCTCATACGATGTTATATTTGTAGGTCGCTGCAAGGGCTGCCAGGGCTGTTGCTCGCACTCGTTGCACCGCTCCCCCATCACCTTATCAATACAGGCCTAATTATCCTTAAGAATGCATCAGGACTCGTCGCCCCCATGCAGTGTCAGGATAAAATCAAGGTCACTACAAAGGGCTCGTCACCTGATCAGTGTAGGCCGACAGCAAGAATATAGTGTCCCATACCACCATAATCTGCTCAGAGTAGGGTGCTCACTGGTCACTACGGGGAGGTTTGTGGCCCCAGCATAGGCCGACAGCTCAACTACGGTGTCCCACACCACCATGCCCGGCTCATGAGTCTTTGTGGATTAAGGTACCATGGTTGAAAGGGTTTTCAATGGTAAGTTCAGTACCCTAGGTTCAAGCAGTTATGACTCATACATGGTGAACATAAAATGGCCAGTCGGGTTACTTGACGGGATCGACTAGCACGAGCGCATCTCAAGTTGAACGACATAAAGTGCATGAAACACTTCGTGTGGCCTAACCACTGCCGCCAACTCAAAACACGACTCGCGTTCATCGACGCGTCCTTCGTGGCAAAGATAAGCCAACCACGAATTTACTCGGTTACCGACTGCCTGGACTAAGTATAGTCCCAAACATTTATAAATCCACATCAGCAATCATATAAAGGTAATGGAAATGCATTACAACAATGTGAGCATGTTAACACATGTTATAACATAAAACTTAAGTAAATCATCTAGCACATGCATTTCTTACATATGATGAAATCATACATATAGCCAACATGAAGGAAATCATTTACATCAGCATATTATTTGAGAATTCAATCTCAAAACTATTTCACAACACCATGTAATTCAATAAATACTAATACAAACATTTATACAAACACTTAGTCTACACCCTTAAGTCTACATATTGTATGTCGACTCAAAGTACGCATTTGGGCGAATCTCTTCGCCAAACTGATTATGCAGGCATTCCTAATATCCTAAGGTGACAAAAATCCATGTTAATCATATCAGCAAAATATGGATGCAAACAGTATTTCCTACAAATGGCTAAAATGCCCTAAATCTCATATTTTTCATCTTCTTACGAAACAGAAAACGGACAGCATGTTGTACATGTCAAACGGCGTTGCCGTCGATAATTTACTATTAAACGATATTGAAAGCATTGAAAACAGCCAATCAAAGTGTCTAAAATCCGCACCTTTTACCCTAGAGTGTATTGATTCAAACGGAGCGTATACGCTTCATCTACGGCAAACAGGCGACCTAATACACAAGCTACATAAGCTACATCGCTAACGAAATCAACGGAATGCTAAATCAGCAAATAGTTAGCGTTTTCCTTACCTAGAAATGCGGTGGAATCACCGGGAAAGCGATTGGGATACGTTGCTTAAGCACGTGTAGCAGCTGGTGCAGGTGGCAGGAAGATCCCTCCCACACTCTCTAACAATCTCTCACTCTTTCTCTCACTCTGCTAGGGTTTCTGGCAAATTCGGATGGGTGAGAGAAGTGAGGGTTTAAAGCCCTTATATAACCTAATTTCTTCCCAAATTAGGCTTGGGAACAATATTTACTTGAGGTCTAACCAATTCGGGGCTGTTCCGGTCCAAAAGAGCATTTCTGGACGTCCCCTGGCCGAACGCGGTCGGACTTAAGCTCATGCATACTGGATCTAGCACACATCAAGTTTTCAGACCGGTAGAGTTCCCAGATCGCACGTGGCGGTCCAATTTCAGTTCAGCGGTCACCGCACCTAGATCAGGTCTACAAGTCTCATGATATGAAAGAGAAATTTTTCCTGATCCGAGGGTGTAATTTGGCTGAATTCTGACGGTCAGAACGCTTAATAATAACGCGCCAAGTCACGTGCCAGATTTGAATTAAAATTTTCAAATCTAACCCTATTCTCACTCTCTTCACTCCAGGCTCAATGAAATAGCCTCTGAACGTCGGTTGGCCTTGATTTTCGAAACGGTTGTCAAGTCCAGCCAAGCGGTTATAACAGTCTAATATTGTAGGTATCGGACTTTCGACGTGCGGTCTAGATCCAATACAAGGTTTCAAAGAGTTCCTGAGAGCAAACGGGTTTAGAGTTTGATCCTAGGTTTCAGGGTATTATAGCACCATTGATTCTACAAGTTTTGGGTCTTGTAGAACGTATTTAAAGCAATCAGGGACAATTTCACAGCTACTCCAGCGTAGCGCTAGCTAACTTATGCTTAATTTCTAAAGGAATTAATCCTAAGTGATTTCTTTGGCTATGGAATTGGGTTCTGAACGATTTTCCAGGTATTTTAGTTGACCCATTGCCTAAGGACGTCTAATCCCAGATTGGCAAAAATCTGGGGTGTTACAGTATCACATGTGTTGTGCACATGTGTGGAGTAAAGTACATATCTCCTTGTGCACATGATACACTAATTATTCTTCACGGCATATCTCACAAACAGAGTATCATATAAACGCATGGGTGATACCTACGTGATCGTAATGATGGGGCGGTCGATATGAGATAGGTTTCGAGGTCTTGGGATCTCAGTCAGTTGGGTGTGTACTATGAACGGCCAATCCAAGTCTAGCTAAGGGCATCAATCATCTGTACATATACATAAGAAATGGTATGGAATGGACGGGGTCTTACAGGACTGTTAATAATTCAGGTTCTTGATGAATTTATGGAAATTGCTTACAAGGCCTTGATACTAACCATTCCCATATCAACATCCCAATTCAAACTCAGCAAAAGAAAATAAGGAGGGCTTACAGAATGATCGACAGGTTTGCCTCTGTGAAGTTCCTTTACACTTTTTATGAACATGATTTTGTAAGTATTATGGCAGATGATATTTATTCTACTAATTTCAGTTATGTTTTCTTACGATGCAGTTATGTTGTATCCTTTGGTATCCTATTATTTCTTTTGAACCTCAAATCCCATCCTTGAGGTAATATAGTTTGAAATGTTTGTGAAAAACAAGTTTGACTTGTGCACAATGATCATTCAAGAAATTAGCATTATAGTCATTGGATGGGATGATTTAACTTTAGATTCTTTCACTAGGCATTAATATTATAGATAGGCTTGGGGTAGAAGATTCAACTTTAGTTATGGCCTAAAAATTGTTGGACGGTATTAACAATTATCTTATCTAGAATTGCTACTTATGCATGTTTCCTACCATACCATTTTGGGAAAACCATGCATAATGCTCCACATTCGCCAATTTGCATCACCAAACCATGGGCACACCTGTAATAGCTCAAGACCTGAAGATGCTATGCATAACCTTAGGTCAAGAGAATGGTATAATTCCTCATTTTAATATGACATATCCAAGTAGAATAAACATCTAATTCTCAATGTAGTGTAATCACATTGACTAATAAAAATACAACATATTTTCATGGAAAAAAATGTATTCCATTTTAATTATCTAATTGGTTGCTTGAAGAGGGAATGACATAGAACTTTAATGTAGTATAGGCCTTTTAACTTGGATAACTTGGGTGGTCATTTGAGTTTCAAATCTAGGTCAAATTTCTGCTTTTATCTCTTGATTTGAAGTGTTTTTGGTCTCCAGAAGATTCTCAAATTTTATATGCTTTTTTATTTTATTTTATTTATTTATTTGTTAGAAATATGTTGGGATATGGCTTAGATGATGACTAGATGATAACGTTTTCTCCCCGCTTGAGCAAATGGATAACAGTCCAACCACTGGTAGCATTTCAACTACAGTTGTTGACAAGCGACATCTAGGTCAAATGTCTCATGCATATAAAAGAGGTGAATCCTTTAACCCTCATTCTGAGATTGTATGATTTCCTTAGGTTTTAATTTATTTCTTCCAGTGATAGTTGTCATTGTCTCTCCTGTCTTCCCCTTCTAGAACATAGGTCTTTATATACTTTTTCCTTTATGTGTGTGTGTGCGCGTGTATGTGATTCTACTGAAACTAAAATAGAGATAAGAATGTTCCCATTCTGATGTTTCTTTTATTGATCAAACTATAACTCGTGATGGTGTAAAACTCTGGAATCTTCACAAGTCAACTTCCAATCCTTTGCTCCTTATGATTCAAGTACACCAACAAATGCTACCATGTAGATCTTCCAAATGATTGTCTGGTTTTCTCTTTTGCATATTATTAGGAACTTTAAATGATTGAATCACAACTCTAGTTTTACATAATGTTGAAGGTGTGTGTGTGTTCTAATTTTGTTTTATCATCAAGCTCACCATAACTCTTTAAGTTACTTCTTTTATAGAAGTAATGATGGTTCATATAGATAATCTCCTAAAGGTTGTTAAGAATCATAGATGGCAAGAAAGAATATTAAAATGGGGGGACATAGCAGAATAAAAGCTTCTGATAAGGCACACCTACTTTCCATCAACGTATATACATTCTCATCTGCTCATTACTATTGATTTTGGGGTCCATCAAGTGAGGAAAGCTCGTGGGTAGTTGTAGTAAGATATTTCACTTCATATGAACGAATTGGATTGTCCATCATATGGACCGAGTATGAAATATGAGAACCTCACCTTGGTAGGTCGTTCCTTAGGGGTGAATTTATTCACTTTAGGCTTATCAACTCTTTCTAAATTTAGAGCTTCCGATTGATCCACTTTACACTGTCAATTGTAACTCAAATTTGGACCACACTTTGGCCTCATATGATTATGAGATTATGCAAAACTTAAACCCTGATCTATGTTCCTACACTGTCAAATGTTTACTACCTTAAAGTCAATTCCTTCCTTTTGTTGCGAAAGGTGAAATTTTAAATTTAAGATTTTTCTACCATTGATCAACCACCAAAAAGTTTCCAATTGTTTACCTATTCTGACTGCATATTTTCTAAAAAATTAGGCCTTGATCATTAAGCGTGGACCATTAATTGAGATCAAGTTTGTTTTGATACCTATTAAGAGAATTTTCAAGATAGGTCAGTCTAAATTTCAGATCACAAAGAAATTCATGTACCTTGGCCCTATTTGACCTCCCCAACACTGTGAATAAATTAGACTTAAAGAAAGATTGCCAGAAGAGACAAATTAGAGAAACCCAATTCAAGTGGGATGAGAAAACCAATTTGAGAAACCCTTTATAAAAGAGTGCGTACGTCCCTTCTCAACTTACACACTTATACTCCCAACATCCAAGGAGGAGAGAGAGAGAGAGAGAGAGAGAGAGAGAGAGGAGGGGGGGGGGGGGGGGGGGGGGAAGGAGAAAGAGAAAGAGAAGCCTAGATGCTCATAATTGATGTAAAAATCTGGTCCACCCTTTTTAGACCTTTGAGTACTTGCATAGGATGTAAGGCCCGTATCTTAGTCCGTACTATTCCTTAGATTTTTGCGATCCTCCCCGTCCAATCCTGGTGACCCGCAACCTATAGACAGCATTTGTGTTCGACCCTAAGTCGTGTCTCATAGATCTAAGTTGACTCGATCCGAGAATTGCGCCTTAACGACTGCACCATCGTCGTAGTTCCAATGCCACATATTGCACATTGATGCGATACCCAAGCTATGAGTAGTGGGCCCGCGTATATTTTGTGAAAACGCCACACATTGTAAATTCTGAGAGAATCTCTACCTAATCTATCACATTGATCAATTAAGTACAAGTCAAGTACAACCCATACCTAACCCATCCTTCTCTTACCAACAATGTAAGGTAACCCATACCCCATGCCACCTCATGCCCCCAAAAGTCAAGACAACCCATGCCTCTCATGTCACTCCTCTTACACCACCCGTCCCTCTCATCCCATCTTTCTTACACAACACCATCCCTCTCTCCCATCCTTCACTCCATCCCATCCCATTTCTCTACCCAAATTCTAAGCAACCAAGAGAGAAAATTCTAAGGAGAGAAAGAACCCAAGATAAGGCCCACTTTCCTACCCCCAAATCTCACCATCCAACCCTTCAATCTTCATCACCCTCCATCAAAGAGAGAGCTTAGGAGTTAAGGATTCCAAGGAACTAAAGAAGAGGACCATAGGTGGGTGTTTTGTAGGAATAGATTGTAATTTTAGTGATTTGCCAAGTGGGGCCTACGAATTGGTGGTATGGATACTATTTTGGACCCAAGGTGTAGCCAATGGACCATCATGATTCATATGTTTAATTAATGATAGGGTCATTCTCCATGGACCTCACCATGATTTTCATTTGATAATCAACATGTAGAGGGTCATCTCGACCCTTGATTTTTGGTGGGGATGGTATCCCTGACTTGATTTCCACTTTGTAGGTCCACATGTGGTGGGACCCATTTAATGTTTATGTTGTAATGCTTGGAGGGGAGCTAATAATGGCGGAGCTCCTCCCTCACACACACATTCTCTCTCTCTCTCTCTCTCTCTCTCTCTATATATATATATATATATATATATATATATATATATATATATATATATATATATATATATATATATCTTATCCCTATTGATGGCCCACCTTGATGATGCATAAGTTTTATCCATGCTATCCATTTAGCGGGCTAACTCGCTGTCAACAAATGAGCCCACCTTGCTGCCCATTTTTAGGTGGGCCTGATGGAGGGAAAATGCAAATACCAGCCTGATCCGTGGACCCCACCATGATTTATATGTTACATCCATGTCATCCCATTCATGGGACACTATCCCGTTTGTGGGGCCAACCTTGCTAAAGTCTAGCGGGTAGGCCCACCTTGCCTGTCCATTTTGGACAGGCTTGGATGAAGAGAGAAAACCAATATCAGCTTGATCCCGGCGCCAGTGGGCCACCACGTGGAACCCACCCTGATGTATGGATTTTATCCTCAGCATTCATCTGAGGACGGTGGGACCCACCCTGCACATGTAGTGCTCACACCATCCAACAGATGGGATGATGGGACTCCACCGTGCTGTGTGTGTTTTATCCTCACTGTCCATAGGATGGTGGGACTCCACCTTTATGTATGTGTTGTACCCATGCCGTCCAACGGCTGTGGGGCCCACATGATATATGTGTTTCATCCACACCGTCCAATAGGGATGGTGGGATCCACCTTGAGGCATGTGTTTCATCCATATTGTCCAACACCAGCCAGATGCTGCTAGACAGCAAGGGCTAAATGCCCATTTTTAAAACCTTCTGGCCCCATTATGATGCTTGTGGGGGTCAAGCAGCTGGCCCACTACCTGGTTATCCAAGCCGTCCATTAGTGGGTTATCCTGTTTAACACCTAGTAGGCCCATTATGATGTATATGAGACCCATGTGATGAGGCCCATTGTGATGTACATGAGGCCCATGTTATGAGGCTCATTGTGATGTACATAAAGCCCATTGTGATGTACATGAGGCCCATATGATAAAGCCCATTGTGATGTACGTGAGGCCCATGTGATGAGGCCCATTGTGATGTGCATGAGGCCCATGTGATGAGGCCTATTGTGATATACATGAGGCCCATATAATGAAGCCCATTGTGATGTACATGAGGCACATATGATGAAGCCCATTGTGATGTATAT
Organism: Magnolia kwangsiensis; assembly: GCA_037074715.1. Lineage (NCBI taxonomy): Eukaryota > Viridiplantae > Streptophyta > Magnoliopsida > Magnoliales > Magnoliaceae > Magnolia > Magnolia kwangsiensis. The sequence goes on from CM073578.1 coordinate 83,194,681, forward strand.
GAGGCTCATGTGATGAGGCCCATTGTGATGTATATGAAGCCTATATGATGAGGCACATTGTGATGTATATGAGGCCCATGGTGATTGTGTGAGGCCCATTAAGATTGTATGAGGCCCATTGTGAGGTATAAGGCCCATCATGATGTGTGTGTTGTATGCACACTATCCATTCATTTGTACGGACCACCTTATGCAGGCCCACCATGATGTATGTGTTATATGCCCATTATGGGGCTGCCTTGTGAGGCCCAAGATGTATGAGTGATGTACACACCTTATCCATCCATTTTCTAGATATTTGGAGGGTCGAGGGCCCCATTGTGTTCTGATTTCAATCCCAAATGGACTACACCTTAGGACAATAGTGGTTAAATGTCCACCATTGTAAACTTTCCTAGGGCCCATTATTAAGCCCATTTTCACCCTTACCCTAGTGGGTTAACCCAAACCGTTGGGCCCCCACTGACGTTATTGATACCCTAGTGGCCTAACCCAAACCGTTAGGCCCCCACTGATGTTATTAATACCCTAGTGGGCTAACCCAAACCGTTAAGACCCCACTGATGTTGGTGATACCCTAGTGGGCTAACCTAAATTGTTGGGTCCCCACTTATGTTAGTGATACCCATTGGGCCAACCCAAACTATTGGGCCCCCATTGATAATGGTGCTTCCCACCATGCCCTATAGCATTGTCCGAACCTTAGAGCCCACATTATGTCCATACCGGGCCTTCTATATAAATGTGGCTCATGTAGATACATGTTTTACCCAAGTTTATTAACCATATCCAAGGCCCACTTAGGTGTTAAGCGGGCTACCCAATCCATTTGGAAGGACACATAGTCCTAGACGTATGAACTCCACCAAGCCCACTTTGTGTATGTAACGGACCTGTAACACCCCAGATTTTTTACCAATTGGGAGTTATACATCCTTGGGCAATGAGTCGATCATAACACTTCACTGACTTCTCAGAATTCAATCCCAAAGTTTAAAATCCCTTTTCAACTCATTCCCTTCAAAATCTCACCTTTCACCACCTTTTTCTTCACATTTTTCTAAGTACTTTCATAGTAGATGCTAATCCTAACATTTAAATGATGGAGAACATTACTTAAACTTAAATTTACTATCATAGTAAATATATAAATAAAAATGGATTTTGGGCCATTAGTCTTATGAAATCTGACAAAATAAATAGGTGATTTGGATAAAGAAACCTAGTTTGTCGTAATTGGGCAACACGTCGTTAAGTGCTAAACTAAACAATCGATGGATTTGGCTTGAACCACTTTCTAAATAATCTACCAGACTCAAAACCCAGTCGCTCTCGGGTGCACAATGAAACTCTGTATCAGACCTAGACAGCGCGTCGAAAGTCTGATTACCCCAAAACTATAAGGTTATGACCACCTTACTGGGTCAGACAACCATCGCGGGAATTGAGTCCAAATAGTATCTAGAAACGCACAACTTGAGCCTTGAACGAAGTGTGTGGGAAATGCAAATATCTTTGGAAAATGAACTCATACTTGAGTGATTTGGGTTGTTCGCTTATGGGGTAAATTTAAGATTTTGCATGGTTACATTCTGACCTAACCACTCCCTTGGATCAGGGAAATTTCCCTATACATGTCAGTGTACTTGTGGCCCTGATCGAGTGACGATGACCGTTGAACTGAAACTGGTCCTCCACGGTCAATCCACAAATCTAATCGGACCAAAATCTTAACTTGGCTTAGATCCATTGCTAGGGAACTTATCCTATGCTGTAGGTGAGTAATGGACCTCCAGATGGGCCTCGTTTATTAGAAACAGACTCCCTTTGGCTATAACCTAAGTATACCATGGCCCTGGGACCATTTGAACCAGTTCTGAGCCTATATAAGACCCTTAAACCCACCTCTCTCTCTCTCCCATATGAATTTCTCCAAACCTTAGGAGAGAGAAGAGAGAAAAGAGTGAGGAGAAGAGAGTGAGATCAGAGGATCGTTGCTGGGATCCTTTCCCACGACTCCACACACCGAATCGCCACCTCACCATCACTACACCGTCAATTCTAACTTTGATTTAGGTAAGAAATCCTAACCCTAATCTTGTTATAGGAATCCAAATAGAGTAATCAACGTAATAGCTAACCTGTTTCATGATTTAGGTAGCCATTGTTCTATAGAAGGAAGCGTAGGATTTAAACCGAGTTCGAAATAAGTTTTTTGACGAAAGGTGCAGACTATAAATACTTAGGTTATGGTTTTTAGGGATTTCAATGTCAGTAATGATTTATGTTTGACTTGATTGCTGTCATATGATCTTCGTTATGATGTATCTGATAACTATACATGTATGTGTACTATGTAGATATAAAGTGCATTGTATGTGTTTGTTGAAATGTTTGAATGAAAGTGAAATTATGGTTTATGTTGGCCATGCCTATCAACCTAGAATAAATGTTCGTTGTATGTGTGGCAATTCCTTTGCAAAAGGATTTATCATAATATATGCTATAATTAGATTAGTTCATGTATGTGGTGTTATGTAGCCTAAGTGTTCAATAAACTGTTTGAATGAGTGTGAAATCCTGTTTTGTGCTTCTCATGACTATTAATCTTGGATTCATGTTTGTTGTATGTATGACAATCCCCTTGTGAAAGGATTTGCCATAATATATGCCATAACTAATGTAGTATATGTATAAAGTCGCGTGTAGTCTGAGTGTTTCTTAAAATGTCTGAATCGGATTTTATTGATGGATTGTACGTATTAAGTGTATTAAGACAGGATTCTTAGTTTCCTTAGTCATATGAATAGTTTCCTTTGTATAGTGTAAATTACTACTATGCGATTTATGGGTGAAATGCATATGTATAACAACATGTTTTGTGAGTTTGATAAAATGCCCAAATGAGATTTATTTTTGAATTGATTGTTAAATGTTGTTATGAATATCACACGTATCCACATGCTGCATTTGAGTATGATTGGGACTACTACTTAGTTTAGGCAATCGCTAACAATTCCTGTTTGAGTGGCTAAATTTGTCTCACCACACTTGATGTGTTTGGTGAATCCGAGTCGTACAATGATTGTCGATAGTGGTATCAGGTCAATTAATTCAGTGTACGCTCATACTAGTCAAACTTGTCAAATAACTCAAATATTTTTACCATGTACGGATGCTACTGCTTGAATCTAAGGTACCACTTACCAATGCAAAACTCGTTTCAACCTTGTTATCACGATCCATTAAGACTCATGAGCCAAGCATGGTGGTGTGGGACACCATGGTCAAGCTGTCAGCCTACGCTGGAGTGACGAACTTCCCCGTAGTGACCAGTGAGCAACTTAAACTTGTGAGCCAAATACGGTGGTATGATACACTATATTCGAGCTGTCGGCCTACACTGGCACAGCCTGACTTTGGTCCCCATTTGGGTTGGTGACAAGCCTTCGAAAATAGACTGCCAATTATTAGGGCGTTGGTGGAGCGACCTCGAGTATACACTAGGACTATGCTAAGGTGAAGAGCCTTTCTGTAGTGACCTCGAGTATAAACTAGTCCTATGTTGAGGTGATGAGCCTCTCCGTAGCAACCTAGAACTGCCCATCGTATGCGATTAACTAGGATTGACGACCCTAGATGGATCATCATTTGGATAAATGATATAAAGGGAGGTACCCTAACCTCCCAAACCTGTTGTATGAATAGATCTAATTAAGAACTTGGTTAATCACGTACATGCACCGCATTACATGTGCCTTTGGCGTTGGAGTTGAGCACAGCGGGAGTGTTGCATCTACAACCGTGAGATGATGTCGTAGAGGGAGTGCATGTGAGGGCATACATCATTATAACATATCATCCCTGCGTTAATAAGAGTACTTAGGACATGATTGTTGTACTACTTTATCATTACTGCTTGACGGAATTGATAACATGTTAACCTTTTCTTTATAGTTTCACTGAATTAGCTACTCATTCCAACCTAGGACGGTGTTTTAAAATACCACCCAGACTCTGTTGTAGATTTAGGTAATGACAGAGTCTATGCAGCTGAAATGGACTTCATGAACGAGGAGGAAGAATTCTCCTATGCTCAACTATCAGGCGAGTCTCCATAGACCTTATTCTAATTTGACGGGATTATAGGGATTTTATGAATTAGTTGGACATTTACATTTTTTTATATTTTGTATATTGTGGATCAACACATGTATATATTTAGCCTGGTAACATACTCATACTTTGGAGATTGAGAAACACTCCTATACATTATATACTTATCTCAGTCTTCCGCTTGCTTAACTTAATTATCTCTGGAGTATGATATGTTGTTTTAGTATATTCCCACTCATATTTAATGCACTAATAAGGACAACATTTAAACATTATTATCTATGTTGCATACATGATGCGTTGGAACTCATGAGTTGAGCTGCTACTCGACCCCCAATTTTCAAGGTGTTACAGGACCCCATAAGGAAGCCCAGTTTATTCATGATAAGAGATTGAGAGGGCCCAATTGTTCATCCTGTTAGCTCACCCTGTGTACTCACCTTGTTGTATACCCATTTGACTCACCCTGTGAGATGTTTTCCTACTCTTGTACCCAATTGCTAGGACCTCAGTGTCATGTATATATCATCCACACCATCAATTCACCTTTGGGACTAGTGTGAGGTCCATCCTTGGCATTAGTATGCAATCTAGGTTATCCTCTGACTAGAGGAGAGTACATCATCACCCCTTGTCATAGTTGGAAGAATATATGGTATCAAATTCTGTATATCCACTATATAGAGTCTATATCGATATATGGGTTGGATCCATCATCCTTCCAATAGACCTCGCCTTAGGATATATGATATGTTAGTACCTGGAATAGGTTATGATAGTCTAACATGGACCATTCCATATAGACTTTTATATGGGGCGTATCGTTTAGCCCCTATCCTTATAAGTGACATACCGATTAAGACTGATCATCACCTATTATATCTAATAATCATGTTAATGTACTTAGTCTATTCGGACACACTGAGAACATGCTTAGTATTGCATCATGATACATGTTCATATTCATCATTTATATACCTGTTGTAAGGAATGTTGAAAGTGCCCATGCAAGTGTCATGGTTTGTCAATTAGCGTGTATGCTGAGTCAGTCGATCTGCAAAGCCTCACTGGAAGATCAATTCATGCATCTGCCTCAACCGGATGTGTGGAAGCTTGCCATAGGTAAATCTAAGCCTCACATCCCATGTCCCAAAACACCAGGTGAATAAAACCCTTAAAAGAAGTTAGGCATCATAGGGTTATTAAGTGAGAAATTTTTTTCTAAAATAAAAAAATCTCTAAGTTTTTTTGCTTTGTTGATCTTATCGATACACGTGTCGATATGATCAACCTGCGCTGTCGATGTCCTCGATAAAAAATTGATTATATCGGAATGAGGATAAATGTGTCCAGCAACCACATACATATCTGGACAAAATTATCGATGTATCGATATACCTATCCATATCATCGATATTTGAATCTTGAGTCAATTGAAAGTGACTTGATAATATCGACAGGCAGATCTTCGGCGCCCCTATTTTTACTTAAGAAATTCATATATGCTTCAATATATTGAAGCCATCCTCGATACCATCAGAATTCAAATCTCGATGATATCAGAAGGCTCTCGATGATATCGGTCATTGGCGCGAAGTTGTCCAGCAACATTTTTTAAGTGATTTTCAATTCTAATCGAGGATCACTCGATAGAATCAATATTCAAATATCGATGGTATTGAGGTCAGATCGATTACATCGAGAATGGATACAAACTATCCAGTAACTCATTGATAAAATCTTTGGATTTATCGATGCATCGACACAACCTATGATATCGAGTATCCCCCGATCATATCAGATAACTTGAAAATTTTTAAGCAAGTCTCTCTCATTTTCAAATGTTGAGGAATCGAAACATGCATCGATAATATCGGAGTTAGAAATCAGATGGCATTGACACGAGTCTCGATTCCCTTAACCAGCTGACAAAAGGTTTTCAAAAGCGTATGACATTGAGTTTGTGTCATCGACCGAACCATCGATACAATCGAGAGTATATGCTTGATAATATCGACCCTGCTCGATGATATCGAACTCTATTATAAATATGATCGTTTTATATCTGTTGGAACCTTTTGCCTATTTAAAGAGGCTTGGCTTTAGTTAATGGTGGAGAAAGAAGAGAGTGCTTTTGAGTGTTTAACCTTATATCATTTACCCAAAGCCCTTTTGTAACACCCTGAATTTTTGCCAACCTGGAATTAGACGTCCTTAGGCAATGAGTCAACCATAACACTCTCAAATCTCAATCCCAAAGCCAAAGAAATCTCTTTTCAACCCATTTCCTTCAAATCTCATCTTTCACCGCCTCATTTTTCAAACTTCTTCAAGTAATTTTATATTAGACACGAATCCTCAAGTTTAAATAGTGAAGAACTATACTTAAACTAAAACTCACTGAAAATGGTCACTGAGATTGAGTCCGTGCACACTCCTGATCACACACAACGACCCCAAATTACTTTTAGACCGTCAATCAAAGGGTTTAGACTGTGTTTCATTCCATTCCAAACCTAGAAATGAATGTCCTTAGGTGTTAGGTCAACCCCAACATCTTACACTCAATCTCCAAGTATAAAACCTCTTTTTATCCAATTCCTTCAAAATCTCACCCTCCACCACTTTATTCTCCATTTATTTTTAAGCACATTCATAATACACACCAATCCTAGGGTATAAATGAGGAAGAACAATACCAAAGATAAAAATTATCATAAATAGTAAATAAATGGATACATGGGTTTTGATCCTTAACCTTTTGGAATCTAACGAAATAAATGGGTTGGATAAATTATCATCTTCTATCCCAAAATCATATACTACATGTCGCATAAACTCATTCTGGTTTGTAAATTGGCCCCGAAAATGCCTCCCATGGAGTTAGGGGCCTACCCACGCCAATCCAGAGGGACCCAGGGTGGGCCCCACACTTTTCTGGGACCTAGGGGGCAGGAGGGCCTCGCCCAAATGGCGAGACCTTGCCAACCACTCCAGTGGTCGGCGAGACCTCGCCAGTAAACAGGCCAGGCCGGGCGTGCCGCTCGGGAAGATCGCATGTGGGGCCTAGTGGGATCCACTGATGTAGGGTTCGACCCCTATTTCTTTTTCATTTTGGTACTTCCTTCACAAACCACCCCTCCAAGCTTTCCGTTTCTTAAAAAATCTTTCGAATCTCTACCAAAATCCTTCTCCAAACACTTCCTGGTTCATTTTCATATACCACTCACTCCACCCTTCAAATCTCACCTCAAGCAGAAATCACTAGAAGCTACATCCTTTAGAAATCAGATGAAATTAACTAAGTGCTAGATTAGACTACTTGTGAAATTATCACCAAGCACTTTAAATACGATCTGCTAGATCCAAAACATGTAGAATAGTTGACGCTACAATACCCTAAAATCTAGGATCAAACTCTAAACCCAGTTGCTCACGGGAGCATTCAGAAACTTTGTATCGGACCTAGAATGCACATCGGAAGTCTGATTATCCTGAACCTAGACAATCCTGACCGCCTAGTTGGACTTGACAATCACCCCAAAAATCAAGTCCAGATGATGTCCCACGACGATTTTCTTGAGTCCAGAGTGAAGAGTGTGAGAAATGTTAGAAATTAAATAAAATTTATGAAATCTGGTACGTGTCACTTGCGTGACATTTTCTAAGCGTTCTGACCGTCAGAATATGATCCAAATTTACCTTCGGATCAGGGATGATGGCTGACTCATGTCATAGTACTTGTGGCCCTGATCGAGTTTCGGTGACCGCTGAACTAAAACTGGTCCGGCACGGTCGATTTGGAAATTCGATCGGACTGAAAACTCAACCTAACCTAGATCCAATATCAGAGAGCTTAAGTCTGACCGCACGTAAAAAATGGGCTTCCAGAAGTGCTCTGTTGGATCAGAACAAGCCCATTTTGGTTATACAATAAGTATACCTTAGCCCCAAGCCTATTTCCAGCAATTCTGGGCCTATATAAGGACCTCGAAACCCCTCTCTCTCATCCCATACGAATTTCCTAAGCCCTAGGAGAGAGAAGAGAGAAGAGAGAGAGAAAAGGGAGAGAAAGAGAGATTTGGAGCTCTTCTCCTGGGATTCTTCCTTGCTGCTCCATGTGCCAAGCCGTCAATCTGTGTTGCTCTTTCAGCACTTCCAATGTCATTTTTAGGTAAGAAATCTTAACCCTAACCTGTTTAGGTAATCCATGTATCTGTAGTGTTAATATAGCTAACCTATTTTATGGTATAGATTGCTGTTGAGCCGTTGATGAAGACTTATCGTCTGAATCAACTCCGTTTCACAATTTTTGGTTTAAGGTGCGGATTCTAGATGCTTAGATTACCTATTTTTAAAGCTTTTAATGTCATTTAATGGTAGATTGTTGACAAGGATGTTGTTTGACATGTAGAACATGCTGTCTGTTTTCCATTTCGAATACGTACGAAGAATATGAGATTTAGGGTATTTTAGGTATTTGTAGGAAATACTGTATATGTGCGTATTTTTCTGATATGATTGCCATGAGTATTTATCACCTACCTATGCTAGTTATGTGTGTATGTTCTGTTTGGCAAAGAGATTCGCCCTAATGCACACTTTGGCCGACATATGCTATGTAGACTAATGTGTGTAGACTAAGTGTTTGTATAAATGTATATATTAGTAAGTATTGAGTAAATAGTGTTGTAGATTAGCATTGAGATTGGATTCTCAACTAATTTGATGATGTACATGATTTCCTCCATGCTTTTTGTAGTTGAATTGATTACTATATTTGTGAAATACTCATGTATGGTTAACTGCTTATGATGTATGTTATAACATGCTGATAACATGCTGGAATTACTTGTATTTTCAATTCTATCTCTCTCATATGATTATTGATTTAGATTACAAGTGTTTGGGGCTATACTTTAGTCCAGGCAGTCGGTAACAGATTTGAGCTCGTGGTTGGCCTCTATTCGCCATGCAAGACGTGTTTAACGAACCCAAGTCATGCGTTGCTTGTCGGCAGTGGTTATGCCACACGAAGTGCTTATGCACTTCATGTCGTATAACTCAACGGGCGCTCGTACTAGTCTAACTTGTCAAGTAACCCGATTGACCATTGTATATTCACCTTGTATTGGTCATAACTGCTTGAACCTAGGGTACTGAACTTACCAGTGAAAACCCTGATAACTGTGGTACCTTGATCCACTAAGACTCATGAGCCGGGCATGGTGGTATGGGACACCGTGGTCGAGCTGTCGGCCTATGCTGGGGCCACAAACCTCCCCGTAGTGACCAGTGAGCAACCCAGACTCGTGAGTAGATTATGGTGGTATGGGACACTATGTTCTTGCTATCAGCCTACACTGATAAGGTGATGGGGGAGCGGTGCAACGAGTGCGTGCAACAGCCCTGACAGCCCTTTGTAGTGACCTCGAGCGTACTATGAGTCTATGTGAGGCGACGACTCTTCCATAGTAATAAGAGTACACACTAGGCCTGTATTGATAAGGTAATGGGGGAGCGGTGTAACGAGTGCGTGCAATAGCCCTGGCAGCCCTTGCATCGACCTAAAAATATATCATCGTATGAGACTACTAGGAGTGACGACCCTAGACAGGATCCTTGTTTGGGAATGATATAAGGGAGGTACCCTAGTTTCCCAATCCTGCCGTATGAAAAGGACTAATAACAACTCGGTAATCATATTCATATCGTACTGCATGTGCCTGGAAGATGTGGAGCACTGAGGGAAGAAAGCATGCCGCGGACGTAAGCTGGTGTCCCATGAGGGAGTATGTTAGTGAGGGCATCCATCATGTCATTTCATTATTACATTAATCACAGTGTTTAAGAATGTTTGATTTGCTTGCTTTATCATTATCGCTTGATTGATTTGATAACATGTTAACCTTTGCTTTATGATTCCACTGAGTTGATCACTCACTCCCACGTTACGGGATGGTGTTGTACACACCAACTAGACTCTGTCTTAGCTGCAGGTGTTGGCGATGCTTTGAGGCAGAGCTAGACTATTCGATGACGAGGAGGAGCTCTCCTACGTCCAACTCTCTGGCGGGTCTAAGCAGACCTGGAGTTATGCTGGCCGGACTATAGAGTTTGGATAGAAAATACTACTTTTTCTTATTGCACATTTCATGTAATTATTTAACCTGGTGATAATCATACTCTGAGAGCTTACCATCATTTTTATATAGTTTATATACATACCCCAGTCTTCTACTTGCATAATTTAATTACCTCTGGAGTATGATTTGTTGTTTGGCTTAATCTCACTCATGTTTACTGTACTAACAGACAACATTCAATCATCATCATCATATATGTTGCATAAGTGATGTTCTCGAACTCGGGAGTTGGGTTTCTACCCGACCCCCGATTTTCAGGGCATTACACCTTTCTTTTAAGGGAGTTCATCCTCCAATCCACCCTCATCATTGATATTCAATAGAGTGGATTAGGGAATGAAGTTCCGCATTTAAGGATCCTCCAGCTACTACCTTAATGGTAAATCATTAAGTTGGGATGCCTTGAATGCATAGATGATTAGAATCGCTCTATATTCCTAATAGGAAAATATTTAGAGAGTAGGATTCCATCATAACCTTGACCCAACCCGTCGCCACAAATTAGTACATGATTTGTGTTGCGGATTAAGAGAGCAGAAGATTCTTCATCAACAAGGAAGTGATCTTCGTCAACGTGATAAATGGGACTTGTCCAATTATTTGTAAGTATCTATAGTCCAAAGGACCCTTTGATCATCCCTTTGTAGGATTGGGTCTAGGGTGTTTCTCACCCTTGTAAGTCCTTAAGGAGGCCTTCAGCGGGAGTGTACGTGGTGGGTGTGTTGTGTGGACCTTTGCTCTGTGGGGAGCATAAACATCTGGTTGAAGCTAAACCAGTCAAAACCTTAGGTTTAAGGTGAACTTGTGAAACCTCTGTTACATCTTATGAAAGATCCTTGCCCAGTGTGCCTAAAAGTGGGTATGTTGAGTTGACCCTTACTCGTGAGAGCATAAACAGTCAGCCTCAGCGTAGGTTGTAAAGATTGAAGGTGAACCTAATTTAAAATCTTAGGTTTGAGGTGAACTACTGTGAAACCTCCTTAGTGAAATCCGGTACAATCAAGGGTTGAGTGCGGTTACTGAGAGTGGAGTAGACAAGTAGTCAAACCACTATAAAAATGACTGTTTTTGCGATTGCTATTCTTTTGTGTGTGTGATTTACTTCAATACTTTCATATTTGTATATCTGAGATCCCACCTCATAGACTACATAGTCACATCCATCATAAACTAGGCTATATACTGTTAATTCTTGAATAGTTTGTGATTAGACCCTCTACCAGGCTTGGAAGCCAATAGAGTTATTTTTGAGTAATCCTGATGAATGCATATTGATAGGATTAGTATAATAGGAATTTTAAAATAAATTATAAAACTTTAAAAAGTCCTATTCACCTCCCTTTAGGACATATTGACATATTTCTACTTTAACTAAAGCGGTGTTCACCGTTATTTCAATTGGTATCAGAGCGGGTCTTTCTTTAAGCGCTTCACCTCCTAGAGAGTGATCTGGACTAAAGTTGGAATCATGATCAAGAAGGTCCCAGAGGATGTGACAAATCAAAACAACTGCCTTACAATCCATATTGCTCTGAAAGCAGGCAATAGTTCAAAATGGTACCTTGATAGTGGATGCTCCAGACACATGACTGGTGATCAAACTAACTTTTGTGAATACTCAAACTTTGATGGAGGATCGGTCATATTTGGAGATGGTAGGTCAGCCAAAATTGTTAGACAAGGAACAATAGTTGTACCAGGCCTTCCAAAAATCAAACATGTCCTCTGTGTAGAAGGTCTAAAATTTAATCCCCCCAATATCTCCCAAATTTGTGACAAGGAACATCTGGTCACCTTCTCAAAAGATGTGTATAGAATTTTATATCATATAAGAAAATCTCTCATAAAAGGTTCATGTATTAGTGATAATTGTTATGTCATTGAAAGTACCAATGAGGATGTGCTATCCACAAAGAGTAATATGGTTGTAAAGAATGAATCCAAATTGTGGCATCAAAGGTTGAGACATGTTCACTACTGGAATTTAGCTAAGCTTAGCTCCAAAATTTTGGTTAGAGTCCTTCCCAAGATTAGAAAAAAAGAGAAAGTTGTGCATTGGAAATGTTTGAAAGGAAAATAAATAAAACTTGCACACAAAAAGACAACTAACATAGCAACAATAAAATGTTTCGATCTACTGCATATGGATCTTGTTGGTCCAACCAAATTAGAAAGTCATGGAAAGAAAAGATACTTCCTGGTGGTCGTAGATGACTATACCAGATTTACTTGGGTCGTATTTCTTCGAAGAAATCGGATGCCTTTAAAGAATTTGTAATCTTGGCAAAAAATATTGAAAATGAAAAAGGATATAACATCAATTGCATCAGAACTTGTAAACCCCGTATCCTATACCGTACCATTTCATAAACTTCCGCGATCTTCTCGGTCGAATTTCAACAACCTTTGACCCTTAACCAATATTTACGCGCGACCCTAATTCGCATGCCGTCAACCTAAGTCGACTCAACCTAAGACTTTTACCATAGCGACCGTGCTGTTGCCACGGTTTCGATGCCGCGACTCGCAGGCCGAGGGAATACCCTAGTCAGGAGATGTGGGCTAGCATTCGGTGCGAGGAAAATACGGCGCGTTGCAAAACCCAAGAGAATCTCTATGACTTGTCACACAATCCATCAATCTCAACATGTCAAGTACATGTCAAGTACACATCACCTTTCACCCTTTCCCAAGAAAGCCCCAAAAGTCAAAAAGTTCTTACACCACCCATACTTTTCTTACACCTTTTACCCCAAAAGTCAAAAAGATGCTTTTACACCCATCACTCACCACATCAACACATCCATCAACCATCTCTCTCTCCCTTTACAACTCTCTCTCTCCCTCTCATTTTCAAACACATTCCGAAGCAAGAGAAGCATCCCACGTCCAAACATCCCAAGAAAGAAAAGAGAGCTTTGTGTGTGGCCCACTTCCTACCCCCCTCATCTCCCATCTCAACCATCCAAACCCCATCTCCTCCGTTGGAATCGAAGCTAAGGAGCAAAGGAAGCCTAAGGAGCAAGAAGAAATGGTGGGTGATTTTTGGAATTTTATTTTCATTCATTTGTTTGATTTAAGGGCCACATGTAGTGGGACCCACCTTTATGTAGGCTTTGTATCAAAGAGGGACCTATAGTGGCGGGGCCCCTCCATCTTTGTCGGTGTCTTTCTCTTCCTCTCTCTTTCTATGATTATGACCCACTTAGAATGTATGTATTTCATCCATGCCACATACCGGTGGACCCCATCTATGTGGGACATTCCATGATGTTTTTATACCATCCCAACCGTCCATAGGGGAGGCCCACCATGATGTGGCTTGGGGGGGGGGGGGGGGGGGGGGGGGGGGGGGTGGTTGCCAATGGAGTGCGATCTGACGTGGGCCCACCCAGCCTCTAGCTCAGGTGATAGGCCGAGTGAAGATACTCGTTTCAACACTTGAAGTCGTGGTATTGATCCATGTGGGGTGACTAACATGGTGTGTGTGCTAACATGGTGTGTACTGACATGAGTGTGGACTGGCATGGGTCCACGGGACCCATTCACACCGTCCATCCTTTTTTTATGGTGCCCACCATGGTGTACGTGCCTACTACAGACCGTCCACCACCCCTGGACAGTGGGGACCACGTTCGTGTGGGCCCTCCTTGCACAGCCAGATCCATAGCTCAACTGGCAGACTGAGTTGAGATACCTCGTTTCAACACCTAGGGTCCTGGTACGATTCTCACGGGAGGGTGGCCTGCACGTGGGACCCACCCAAGTTTTAGATGCGGCTGGAACTCAGTCTGACCCTTCATTCAAGTGGGGGCACCCATGATGGGTGGGCTAAAATTGTGGACCCCATCTCAGTGGGCCAAATAATGATTATGAATGTTTTAAATGGAGGGCAGCCCTCTCAACTGTTGTATATAGTGTGGCCCACACAAGTCACGGTTTGACTTGATTTTTGAGACCTAGGCCCACGCTGGAATGGTGCATCTGACTAAGGGGCTAGATGTTTGGCAAACATCAATGGTGGGGCCCACACATCTCGACCTCATGGGAGCTGAGCATCAGCGCGAGCTCGTTGCCCTCTCCAATGTACATATGTATGGTGGGCCCTACGTAGGACCCACCTCTGTTGTGTCAAGAAGGAAAAAGAAAAAGAAAAGAAAAGAAAAGAAAAGAAAAAGAAAGAAAGAGGTAAAAAAAAAGGGGCCACGTGCCCTCTCTCTCTCTCTCTCTCTGTAGCGTCAATGGGCCATACGCCCCACATGATGTATGTGTTCTGGGCCCATGCCATCCATCTGTTTTAATGGTGGGGCCCACTATCATTTGGCGACAGCGAGTCCTGTGGGTCCCACCATTATATATATTATATTATATATTATATATTATATACTATATATATTTTATAATATGTATATGGTGGTAGGCCCTACGTGGGACCCACCTCTGTTCCCTTTTAAAGTGCTTAAAAAGCCACAACAACAGCTATATATATTTTATATACATACATGCTCTTAATGCATAAGGTTGTTGTTGCAGCTATAATGTATATATATTACTATATATATTATATACGTGGGCCCCATCGCTAGGTGCTGTACACAATAGCAAGCTCCGTGGGTCCCCATTATTTTATCCCCGCCATTTACTTGTGGGACCCACCCTTGATGCATGTGTTGCCTTCAAACCGTCCGACCATTTTGAAAGCCCATTTTAGGGCTTGGATCCATAGTCCAAGTGGACCCCACCTTGGTATGTTATAAGGCTCATCTTGAACTATATGTGGTAGTCCATTGGGTCCCACTTTGATGTGGATGGAGGGCCCATGTTATGAGGCTCATTTAATGTATTCATGGCCTGTGGTTGAGGCCCACTTTGATGTATATATATATATATATATATATATATATATATATATGGCCCATGTTATGAGGCCCATTTTGATGCATTCTAAGGCCCACGGGTTATGGCTCATTGCAATGCACATAAGGCCCATATGATATGGCTCATTTGATGTATTTCAGCCCAATGAGATGTACCTAAGGTCCATTGCTATGTGTGATCGCAATATGGTTTATGTAATGATGTTTATGACGAGCTATGCCTTGGGAGTAATGTTGGTTTGACATCCCCATTACGAGTATAATGTTGGTTGAATGTCCGCATTACGACTCTCCCTAGGGCCCATTGATAGGTCCGTACTGGTCGTGAGTACGCCGTCTAGGCCATCTGCGTTGTTAGGATAGTGCATTACTTTATAACATGTTTAGTATAGTTTCATGATTCCTGATCATACGCATCATATGTGTGCTTGATATGAGAAGTGACTGATCATAACATATGCCTTCGGGCAGATTTTTTATGGACTCGCGGTTAGGCGGTATTGTCCTACATGAGCACATGATACGCGCAGGATTGCTGCATGATTGGATAATGTGAATCATGCATTTCGCATTGTGTGACATGATTACTCTACGCCCTAGCGACATCAGGGCCGTAGTCTCCATAGACGTATCATGGTTGGCAGGATTGGATGCCAGAAATCTTGTTCTACATAAGGTGTTATACATAACCTTGGGTGAAAGTCCCTAAACCCTTATGGTACCAAGAGGTTGCTCTAACGTCTAGACCGAGTGCGTACAGGGGTGCTGAGTGCTGATTACTAGACGGTCGCACTTTCTATTGTGTCATGGTCGGTTAGAAGGGGGTGAAACCTTACCTGCTCGAGAGTAGGGGGCAAAGCTAGGCTGAGTTTGACCAGCTCGAGGAATGGGTCCGCTATCGACGAGTCGAGCCCGATATTGGCAGACGGATAGTGAGGTCTCTTCCACTTACCTTATTACGCGCGATGGGGGGGCGATCTGGTTTAGAGTGTACTAGACCCCGGTGATATCCCAGATTTGAACTGTATTGATATGTGGATATAGATGAGGATTTGTATGCTTGATTTACATTTCACATCGCATAGCCTTAGTATGGCCGATATCATTCATGTCTTGCATCGCATAGTCTTGTTACGGCTAATGGTATTCATGGATCCATCTGTATATTACACATTACTCTGATATTGCATAATCATACTACTACCTTGAGCACACACTTTCACCACCCTCTAAGCTTTCTATAGGCTTAAGCACGACCATTGCGTGCAGGTGATGTTGGAGCACAGCAGCGCCGAGGCAAGAGTGCTTTGCAGATCATTTTGAAGCTTTTTGTTCATCATCTTTGTATTTCCCTCTATGCTCATTGTACTTGTAAAGTTTTTTATCATAGTGGAAATGTAATGGAGTTTTTGATTGTTGTTTATGGGTTATGCCTTTGGTTATGCTTATTAGGAATCAAACTGTCATTGAAAATCCTCCTCATAGCATCCCAGGATCAGAACCTGGCAAATGGGTGCTGGGAGCCAAAAATGGGGTTCTACGGAGGCTATCGGCATCAGATTCAGTGATCAAAATTTTGTAAGCCCAATTTCTGAGTTTGGGGTGTGACAGAAGTTGGTATCAGAGCATAACTTGGGAATAACTGAGAAAAATATTACATTTCTGTTATGATTTTAGAGTGACTAAGTCCTTAAGTTCAAATAGCTTAGCGACCTTCCATTATAGGCCTTTAACGTGCGTGCCTTCGAGAGTTTTCAAGTTGATAGGTGTCTTCGTTCTTTCCTGTAGGACATGGAACGTGGGAGAGTGACCCGATCGACTCTTGCACCACTACCTGAGACTCCCACTCCACCACCTGCGGCTCTCGCCCTACACCTACGATGCCCGCTCCACCTCCAGAGGTTCCTACTACCCATCCTGAGGATGCTTCTCCTCCACTAAAGATCGATGCGGACCCGACCCTATCCATGAGTGCCTCTCAGTTACAACAAATGTTATAGGCTGTGATGGTTGTACTTTAGGGACAGGGCAGACACCCAGTCGTTTCACAAGCCCAGGCAGAGCAGGAGCACGTTAGCGCTCTCCTTCGTGAGTTTCGACAGCTCGATCCCTCACGTTTCTAGGGTGAGCCAGACCTGACACTAGTTGAGAGGTGGCGCACCGATATGGAGAAGATATTCGAGATGATGGGATGTACGACTGAGCAGTAAGTTCAACTAGCCATATTTCTTCTCCATGGTGAGGCTGAGCACTGGTGGGCATTAGTCTCTCGAGCAGTAGGCACTGATTTTGTATGGACTTGGGAGGATTTTATGGATCGGTTTGACCGATAGTACTTTCTTGATCACATCCAGCGACGACGGGCGTTGGCGTTCGAGGCCCTGGTGTAGGGCGATATGACAGTGGCCCAGTGCGTGGCTCGCTTTGTAGTGCTGTCCAAATTTACACCATATCTAGTTGATGATGAGGAGCAGAGAGCCACCGCTTCGAGGACAGCTTACGTTATGGTCTTCGTGGCCGTGTTATTAGGCATGAGCTCCCGACTTTTGAGGGAGTGGTATGGAAGGCCTAAATTTTTGAGGCTGAGTGGGCCGGTTCTCAGTCTGATCATGGTCAGAGGAGAGACCAGAAGAGGCAGGCTCCTTCCAGTGATTCCCATCAGCGTCGACCATAACAGAGACGCACAGGTCACCCAGCCCTTCGAGCGCCAGCAGCACCTCCAGCACCACCTTTGAGGCAGTTCACCGGCACTTATTTTAGGTGCAGTGCGACGGGACACCGTATGTGTGAGTGTACCAGCTCCCAACAGCAGCAGAGAGGTCCACAATAGCCTCCACCACAGCCGCAGTAGAGACCCCCACACCAGCGGCGACAGAAGCCTCCACCACCGAGGCCACCTCAGTAGCAGCATCAGCATCAGCCTCAGAGGCCGCAGCAGCAGAGGCAGCAGTTTCTACCACCTCAGCGACCCCAGCATCAGCAGAACACTCAGAGGGGACAAGCACCTCCCCAGTCGGCTCAGGCTAGGTTCTATGCGGCTCAGTAGGATCTACAGTCATCTGGAGGAGTCGTTGAGGGTATACTTCCAGTCTCTGCATGCATCGCTTGGGTTTTATTTGATTTCAGTGCTTCGCACTCATTTATGTCTAAGGGATTCTGTCGATTGACTGGATTTTCGACAGAGTCTGCTCTAGAGGGGTTGACCGTATCGATGCCCTTAGGGAGGAGTACAGTATTAGGTCGCTTCTGTCCGTCTTGCCCCGTATTAGTAGGAGAGACTTTCTTGCCTGTTGACTTATATGTACTGCCGATGTCAGATTTTGACGTTATCCTCGGCATGGATTGACTTACCAAGTACTATGCCATATTGGACTACTCCGTGAGGACAGTCACGTTCTGTATACCCAGTGTGCCATAGTTTCAGTTCATTACAGACCCCAGAGGAGAGTCATTGTCGTGTTTGATGTCCTGCTCTATTGAGGAGCCTATTGCCGCTTGTATCGATCATTTGCCTGTAGTTTATGATTTTTTCGATGTGTTTCAGGAGATTCCGTGATTACCGCCTTATCGACTCACTGAGTTTCAGATTGATCTTGTGCCCGGTACTGTGCCTATTTCAAAGGCTCCTTATCACATGGCACCGTTGGAGTTGCGGAAACTGCAGAAGTAGTTGGATGAATTACACGAGTTAAGCTTTATCCGTCCAAGAAGTTCACCATGGGGAGCGATGGTACTCTTCGTGAAGAAGAAGGATGGCTCGTTGTGGCACTACGTTGACTACCTCGAGCTCAACAAAGTCACGATCAAGAATAGGTACCCGCTCCCGAGGATTGATGATTTGTTTGATCAGCTGCAAGGTGCATAGTTCTTTTTGAAGATCGACCTGCGTTCTAGTTATCATCCGATTCGGGTCCGAGAGGAGGACATTCCGAAGACATCATTCGGGACACGTTACGGTCATTTTGAGTTCCAGGTCATGTCCTTCGGACTGACCAATGCACCAGCGGTCTTCATGCAGTTGATGAATGAGGTCTTCCCTCATATCTCGATCAATTTGTTGTAGTCTTCATCGATGACATTCTAATCTATTCGAGGACTCGTGAGGAGCATGAGCAGCATTTGGAGATCACTTTGCAGACCCTCTGTGCACATCAGCAGTATGCAAAGGTGGAGAAGTGTGAGTTCTGGCAGGAGGAGATGAAGTTCCTCGGTCACGTGGTGACGAGAGAGGGCGTTGCAGTCGACCCCTCGAAGGTAGAGGCAGTGCATCTGTAACACCCCGAATTTTGGCTAACCTGGGATTAGACGTCCTTAGGCAATGGGTCTACTAAGACACCTGGAGAATCGCTCAGAACCCAATTCCATAGCCAAAGGAACCACTTAGGGTTAATTCCTTTAGAAACTAAGCATAAGTTAGCTAGCCCAATGCTAGAGTAGCTGGGAAAAAGTCCCTGATCACTTTAAATACGTTCTACAAGACCCAAATCGAGTAGAACCAATGACTCTATAATACTCTATAACCTTGGATCAAACTCTAAGCCAGTTTGTTCTCTAGACCTCTTTGAAACTTTGTATTGGATCTAGAACGCGCGTCGAAAGTCCGATACCTACTATCTTAGACCGTTAGGACCGCCTAGCTGGACTTGACAATCATTTCGAAAATCAAGTCCAACCGACATTCGCAGGCTATTTCGTTGAGCCTGGAGTGAAGAGAGTGAGAATAGGGTTGAAATTGGAATTTGAAATTCAAATCTGGCACACGACTTGACGTGTCAGTATTAAGCGTTCTGACCGTCAGAATTCAGCCAAATTACACCCTCGGATCAGGAAAATTTTCTATTTCATATCATGAGACTTGCAGACCTGATCTACGTGCGGTGACCGCTGAACTGAAACTGGACCGCCACGTGCGATCTGCGAACCCTGCCGGACTGAAAACTTGATGTGTGCTAGATCCAGTATCCATGAACTTAAGTCCGATCGCGTTCAGCCAGGGGACCACCAGAAATGATCTTTTGGACCGAAACAGCCCCGCTTTGGATAAACATCAAGTGAACTTTGTTCTTGAGCCTATTTTGGGCATTTTTAGGCTTATAAAAAGGGTTGAAACCCTCACTCCTCTCTCCCATCCGAATTTGAGAAAAACCCTAGATTGGGAGAGAGAAAAGGTGAGAGTTTGTGAGAGAGATTGGAGGAGAATTCCTTACCGCTTGTGCTACCCGTTGCAAGTGCCTAAGCAACACACTCCGATCACCTGGCCGGTGATTTCTCCACATTTTCAGGTAAGGAAATACCCTAGAAGTTGCTGATTTAGTGTTCCCTTGGTTTCATAGCGAAGTAGCTGATAGAACTTGTGTATTAGGTTCTCTATTCGTCGTAGACGAAGCGTATACGCTCCGTTCGAATTCACACATCTATAAGGGAAAAGGTGCGGATTTTAGACGCTTTAATTGACTGTTTTCAACGCTTTCAATGTCGTTTAATAGTAGATTATCGACGACAACGCCGTTTGACATGTACAACATGCTGTCCGTTTCCTGTTTTGTAAGTAGACGAAAAATATGAGATTTAGAACATTTTAGTCATTTGTAGGAATTACTGTTTTCATTCATATTTTGCTGATGTGATTGACATGATTTATTGTCACATTAGAATGTTAGGAATGCGTGCATAATTAGTTTGGCGAAGAGATTCGCCTAAATGTGCACTTCTGGTCGACATACTATATGTAGACTTAAGTGTGTAGTGTAAGTGTTTGTATAAATGCTTGTATTAGTATGTATTGAATTAAATGGTGTTATGAATTAGTTTGAGATTGATTTCTCAATTAGTATGCTGGTGTAAATGGTTTCCTACATGTTAGCCATATGTATGATTTCATTATATGTATGAAATGCATATGCTTGATGTTTCACTTAAGTGGTATGTTATAACATGTGCTTGATGATTTCCTTATGATTTAGTGTGAGATTGAATTCTCAATTAATATGCTGATGGAGATGATTTCCTATATGCTGGCGATATGCATAATTTCATTATATGTGTGAAAGACATGTGCAAGATGATTTACTTAAGTTGTATGTTATAACATGTGTTTACATGCTCATATGTTTGTATTCCATTTCTAATACTCTTACCTGATTGTTGATGTGAATTCGTAATTGTTTAGGACTATACTTAGTCCAGGTAGTCGGTAACCGAGCGAATTCGTGGTTGGCTTATCTTTGCCACGAACGACGCGTCGATGAACGCGAGCTGTGTTTTGGAGTTGGCGGCATTGGTTAGGCCACACGAAGTGTTTTACGCAATTCATGTCGTTCGACTTGAGATGCGATCGTGCTAGTCAAGCCGGTCAAGTAACCCGACCGGCCGTTGTATGTTCACCCTGCATGAGTCATAACTGCTTGAACCTAGGGTACTGAACTTACCATTGTAAACCCTGTTAACCATAATACCTTGATCCACGAAGACTCATGAGCCGGGCATGGTGGTATGGGACACCGTGGTCAAGCTGTCGGCCTACGCGGGGGCCACAAACCTCCCCGTAGTGACCAGTGATCACCTAGTCTCATGAGCAGATTATGGTGGTATGGGACACTATATTCTTGCTGTCGGCCTACACTGATCAGGCGACGAGTCCTTTGTAGTGACCGCGAGCGTATTCTGAGTCTACGGGAGGCGACGACCCTTCAGTAGCAGTAGAGTACAGTAGGCCTGTATTAATAAGGTGATGGAGGAGTGGAGCAACGAGTGCGTGCAACAGCCCTAGCAGCCCTTGCAGCGACCTACAAAATATACATCGTATGAGATTACTAGGAGTGACGACCCTAGACAGGATCTGTGTTGGAATTGATATAAGGGAAGTACCTTAGTTTCCCAATCCTGCTGTTTGAATGGACTAATAACAACTCAAAAATCATATCACCATACCATTGCATGTGCCTGGAAGATGTGGAGCACTTGAGGGTCGATTGCATGCCGCGGTCGTAAGATGGTGCCGTATGAGGGAGATCGTCGGTGAGGGCATACATCACGTCATGTCATATTGCATTAACAACAGTATTAGGATTGTCTGATTTACTGCTTTACTATTAACGCATGATTGATTTGATAACATGCTAATATCTGCTCTCTTATCCCACTAAGTTGATCACTCACTCCCACGTTACGGGATGGTGTTTTCGGACACCCACCAGTCCCTATTGTGATTGCAGATGATGGCGCGGCCTGCGAGGCGGAGCTAGACTTGATGATGAGGAGGAGGATTCCTCCTTTATGCGTGTTCTGATTGACGGGATTAGAGGGAGGTTGATTAGATACCTTGACACTTGTCATTTATATTTTTAGAACACTCATGTATATCCTTTTGGTTTACTTTTGGAGTATACATGTATGTATATAACCTGGTAACATATTCACACTCTGGAGACATACGACAGTTTATATATGCTATACATACTATCACAGTCTTCCGCTTGCTAATTTAACGGTCTCTAGAGTATGATATGATGTTTTGGATTAATCCCACTCATGTTTAATGTGTTAACACAGACAACATTCAATCATACACATTTATGTTGCATAAACAACATTTTGGAACTCGGGAGTGGAGTTTTTACTCGACCCTCCGATTTTCCGGATGTTACAGCATCAGTGGGGCCAGCCCACGAACACGTCCGAGATCCGCATTTTTCTTGGTTTGGCAGGCTACTACCAGCATTTCATTGAGGGCTTCTCTCGTATTGCTGCCCCGCTGACCAGGTTGACTCGGAAGGGCGCAGAGTTTATTTGGAGTGATGCCTGCAAGCGAGCATTTATGGAGTTGAAGGATCGTCTGACGTCTACTCCTATCCTCACTCTTCCCTCTGGGAGTGACGAATTTATTGTATTCACTGATGCCTCGCATATTAGTTTGGGTGCTGTCCTGATGTAGCATGGGAGACCAGTGGCCTTCGCATCTCATCAGCTCAAGGTCCATGAGCTGAACTATCCCACATATGATTTAGAGCTAGCGGCAGTTGTCTTCGCACTGAAGGTGTGGAGGCACTATCTTTATGGGGTCAGGTTCGAACTCTTCTCCGATCATAAGAGCTTAAAGTACCTCTTCTCGTAGTCTGACTTGAACATAAGGCAGAGGCATTGGATGAAGCTCAGGAAAGACTATGATTTCGATCTACAGTACCACCCGGGAAAGGTGAACGTGGTGGCGGATGTCATCAGCCGTTAGCCACGGGATCTAGTGGCGCATATAATGATTCAAGAGTGGCGAATGCTTGAGGATATCACAGAGTATGATTTTGAGTTCGGCCTGCAGTCTTCTATCCTGCAGTTATCGAGCCTGTCGATTCAATCCTCTCTTGTCGCAAGGGTGATCGAGGCTCAGCAGGCTGATGAGTCGTTGCAGAATTATATGGTTGAGGCGGCATCTGAGAGTCAGGCTGATTGGTAGATTGGTGCAGACGGTGGACTTCGCTTCAGAGGCCGATTATGTGTCCTGGATGTTCCAGAGTTGCACTGAGATCTTATGACCAAGGCGCATCGATCGTGATTTTCTATCCACCCTGGCTCGATGAATATGTACCGTGACATAAGGTGTCACACCCCAAACCTGAAAATCGAATTCATAAGAATCCCGATTACCGAATCTGGTGCCGACAGCCTCCGTAGTACCCCATTCTCGGCTCCTAGCATTCATATGCCAGATTTCGATCCTGGGATCCTACAAGGAGGATTTTTTTTGTACATTTAGCTACTAATAAGCATAACCACAAGATTACCCAATTCACAAAGGCAACATCATCATCACATATCCACTAATATAATCATTTGAGTATAATACTGAAAGGGAAATACATAAATAAAAAATCAAGCTCCAGAAGACCACTGCACGCTCCAAGCTCAACACTGCTGCAACCTAACATCACCTGCACGCATCTATCGTGTATAAGCTTATAGAAAGCTTAGAGGGTGGTGTAAGTGTGTGAGCAAGGTAAGTATCAAATGTTTAATACAATGCTATCATCATACAATACCGAAATTACTGGTCATCCATAAATCATACAATATCGGAATAAGCAGAAATACTGATAAGATCATGAATCATACGATAACAGAGTAAGCGGAAGTACGAACAAGTCCATAAGTAAATCAATAGCAGAATATGCAATATAGAACAGCTATGCAACAAGGAGTCATGAAGAGCCAAATATCAGATGTCGAGGATGTAATACAACATGCAAATCCTGTTAAGTCTGTCTAGGCCATATAAGTGCAGAAATATAGCAACCCAAAATGTCATATGCCTGTGAATGTAATGCAATATGCGATGCGAATGAAATGACCATACTGGAGTGTGAAGTCGGGATGATAGTACGTAGTATCTGTAACACCTCAAATTTTGGCCAATTTGGGATTTGACGTCCTTAGGCAGTGGGTCAACTAAAACACCTGGAAAATCGCTCAGAACCCAATTCCATAGCCAAAGAAACCACTTAGGATTAATTCCTTTAGAAACTAAACATAAGTTAGCTAGCGCAATGTTGGAGTAGCTGGGAAACAGTCCCTAATCACTTTAAATACGTTCTACAAGACCCAAATCGAGTAGAACGTATGACTCTATAATACTCTATAACCTTGGATCAAACTCTAAGCCGGTTTGTTCTCTGGACCACTTTGAAATTTTGTATTGGATCTAGACCGCGCATCGAAAGTTTGATGCCTACTATCTTAGACCGTTAGGACCGCCTAGCTGGACTTGACTATCATTTCAAAAATCAAGTCCAACCGATAATCACAGGCTATTTCATTGAGCCCGGACCGAAGAGAGTGCGAATAGGGACAATTAGAATTTTAAATTCAAATCTGGCACACGACTTGACCTGTCAGTATTAAGCATTCTGACCGTCAGAATTCAGCCAAATTACACCCTCGGATCAGGAAAAATTTTTATTTCATATCATGAGATTTACAGGCCTGATCTACGTGCGGTGACCGCTGAACTGAAACTGGACCGCCACGTGCGATCTGCGAACCCTGCCGGACTGAAAACTTGATGTATGCTAGATCCAGTATGCATGAGCTTAAGTCCGACCGCATTTGGCCAGGGGACCTCCATAAATATCCTTTTGGACTGAAACAGCCCCGATTTGGTTACCCCTCAAGTGAAACTTGTTCTCGAGCCTATTTCGGGCAAGTTTGGGCTTATAAAAAGGGATGAAACCCTCACTCCTCTCTTCCATCCGAATTTACAAAAAAGCCCTAGATTGGGAGAGAGAAAAGGTGAGAGTTTGTGAGAGAAGGTGGGAGAGAATTCCCTACTGCTTGTGCCACGTGCTGCAAGTGGTTAAGCCACATGCTCTAATCACCTGGATGATGATTTCTTCACTTTTTCAGGTATGAAATAACCCTAGAAAGTTGCTGATTTGAGGTTTACTAGGATTCATAGCTTGTTAGCTGACGTAACTCGTGAATTAGGTTCTCTTATCGCTGTAGACGAAGCGTATACGCTCCGTTCGAATTTACACATCCATAAGAGACAAGGTGCAGATTTTAGACGCTTTGATTGATTATTTCCAAAGCTTTCAATGTCGTTTAATAGTAGATTATCGGCGGCAATGCCGTTTGACATGTACAACATGCTATCCGTTTCCTGTTTCGTAAACCGGTGAAGAATATGAGATTTAGGGCATTTTAGTCATTTGTAGGAAGTACTGATTTCATTCATATTTTGCTGATGAGATTGACATATTTGTTGTCGCATTAGAATGTTAGGAATACGTGCATAATTAGTTTGGTGAAGAGATTTGCCTAAATGCGCACTTCGGGTCGACATACTATATGTAGACTTAAGTGTGTAGTGTAAGTGTTTGTATTAATGCTTGTATTAGTATGTATTGAATGAAATGATGTTATGGATTAGTTTGAGATTGGTTTCTCAATTGATATGCTGATGTTAATGATTTCTTACATGTTAGCCATATGCATGATTTCATTATATGAATGAAATGCATGTGCTTGATGATTCACGTAAGGTGTATGTTATAACATGTGCTTGGTGATTTCATTATGATTTAGTTTGAGATTGAATTCTCAATTAATTTGCTGATGGAAATGATTTCCTATATATTGGTGATATGCATAATTTCATTATATGTGTGAAAGGCATGTATCAGGTGATTTGCTTAAGTTGTATGTTACAACATGTGTTAACATGCTCATATGGTGGTATTTCATTTCCAATTCTTTCACATGCTTTGCTGATGTGATTCCACATGTTTGGGACTGTACTTAGTCCAGGCAGTCGGTAACCGAGCAAATTTGTGGTTGGCTTATCTTTGCCACGAACGACGCGTCGATGAACGAGAGCCATGTTTTGGAGTTGGCGACAGTGGTTAGGCCACACGAAGTGTTTTACGCACTTCATGTCGTTCAACTTGAGATGCGATCGTGCTAGTCGAGTCCGTCAAGTAACCTGACTGGCCGTTGTATGTTCACCCTGCATGAGTCATAACTGCTTGAACCTAGGGTACTGAACTTACCATTGTAAACCCTGTTAACCATGGTACCTTGATCCACGAAGACTCATGAGCCGGGCATGGTGGTATGGGACACCGTGGTCGAGCTGTTGGCCTACGCTGGGGCCACAAACCTCCCCGTAGTGACCAGTGAGCACCTAGTCTCGTGAGCAGATTATGGTGGTATGGGACACTATATTCTTGTTGTCGGCCTACACTGATCAGGCGACGAGTCCTTTGTAGTGACCACGAGCGTATTCTTAGTCTACGGGAGGCGACGACCCTTCAGTAGCAGTAGAGTACAGTAGGCCTGTATTGATAAGGTGATGGGGGAACGGAGCAACGAGTGCGTGCAACAGCCCTGGCAGCCCTTGCAGCGACCTACAAAATATACATCGTATGAGATTACTAGGAGTGACGACCCTAGACAGGATCTGTGTTGGGATTGATATAAGGGAAGTACCTTAGTTTCCCAATCTTGCTGTTTGAATGGACTAATAACAACTCGGAAATCATATCACCATTACATTGCATGTGCTTGGAAGATGTGGAGCACTTTAGGGAGTGTGGCATGCCGCGGTCGTAAGATGGTGCCGTATGAGGGAGATCGTCGGTGAGGGCATACATCACGTCATGTCATATTGCATTAACAACAGTATTAGGATTGTTTGATTTACTGCTTTACTATTAACGCATGATTGATTTGAGAACATGCTAATCCTTGTTCTATTATTTCACTGAGTTAGCTACTCACTCCCACGTTACGGAATGGTATTTTCGGACACCCACCAGACCCTTTTGTGATTGCAGATGATGGCACGGCCTGTGAGGCGGAGCCGGACTTGATGATGAGGAGGAGAATCCCTCCTTTGTGCGTGTTCTGATCGACGGGATTATAGGGAGGTTGATTAGATACTTTGACACTTGTCATTTTATGTTTTTAGCGCACTCATGTATATTTGTTTTGTCTACTTTTAGAGTATACATGTATGTATATAACCTGGTAACATGTTCACACTCTGGAGACATACAACAGTTTATATATGTTATACATACTATCACAGTCTTCTGCTTGTTAATTTAACTGTCTCTGGAGTATGATATGCGGTTCTAGCTTAATCTCACTCATGTTTAATACGTTATAACAGACAACATTCAATCATACATATTTATGTTGCATAAATAACATGTTGGAACTCGGGAGTTGGGTTTTTGCTCGACCCCCCGATTTTCGGGATGTTACAGTATCGCAGGCTACGAGGTCCACTACAAGGGACTTCTATCTAAAACAGTCCCATACCTAAATTTGGATAGTCAGACTCAACGTGGTAAACTCCTAATCTCAGGTTAGTCGCGCGCCTAATCGAAATCCTTGCCATAACGAAGGTACACAACGATTAGTTGCACACCACCAGCCCGAGTGGATAGGGAATGAATGAATGAGCATGCAACTACTACTCAATAAGTCCACATATCAGTACGGTTCCTCTCTGAGAAATCACCGGGGTCTATTACACTCCAAACCATATTTCTGCCCCATTGCGTGCAATAAGGTGAGTGAAAGAGACCTCACTATCCGCCTGTCAATATCGGGCCCGACTCGTCAATAGCGGACCCTTTTCTCAATCTGGTCAGACTCAGCCTAGCATTGCCCCCTCCTTTCGGACAGGTAAGGCCACACCCCCTTCCAACCGACCACAACACAGTGGGAGACGTGGCCTAACGGTGTATGGCCCTTATGCGCTCATGCATCCACTCGGTCTAGATGTTGGAGCAACCTCTAGAATTAAGAGGGTTTAAAGACTTTCACCCAGGGATATCTATAGCACCCCATGTAGAACAGATTTTTGGTGTTCCATCTGGCCATCCAGGATATGCCTGTGGAGGCTACGACCCTGATGTCTCTAGGGCATATAGTAATCACAACACACAATACAAGATGCATGAGTCATACAATCCAATCATGCATCATCCTGTGCATATCGTGCGCTCATGTGAGACAATCAGGGAGTCTCATAACAACCAGCACTATGACATATGCAATGGTCAATCATATCTCATAACAGACATGCAGATGATGCGTATGGGCATGTATCATGATGCTATGCAGTCACATACTCATAATCGGTATCAATAGCAAGCATTGACAATCGACAACGACAATGTGGACATTTAACCAACATTGTCCCCCAAGGAACGGCCCACATAAAGCCTAACATATAGTGGACTCATAGCCTCAGAAAAGGGTCAAATATATAACACCATGGACCTCACTCAAGAGTTTAATACACATCACGATGGGACTTTCACATGGGCCTAATATACATTACAATGGGTTCTATCGCCTATCCCTCAAATGCATCACAGTGGACCTCATCACATAAGCCTCATATACATCACGTTAGGCCTTAAACACAGGCTGGATACACATCACAACGGACCTTAAATACGACTCGCATATACATCACATTGGGCCTCGATAATCGAAATTGGCGATCAGCCACGACAATCGGAATCGACAATCGGCCACGATAATTGGCCTCGATCGAGAATCGGCCTTGATAATCCCAATCGGTCAATCGGCCATGGTAAGCAGAATCGGCAATCGGCCACGATAATCGGCCTCGATCGGTAATCGGTCAATTTGCCACGACAAACAGAATCAATAATCGACCATCAAAATCAGTAATCGATCTCGATCAATAATCGGCAATCGGCCATCAAAATCGATAATTGACCTCGATCGATAATCGGTAATCGGCCACGATGAATCAATCGATAATCAAAATCGGCAAACCGGTCACAACAATCGAAATCGATCGATAATCAGTGTCGGTAAATCGGTCACGTCAATCAGAATCGGCAATCGGTCACGGCAATCGAAATCGATCATCGGCATCAATGAGAATGGGCCTAACAAGGCCCAAGAAAAAGTCACTATGTGGACATTCAACCATCATTGCTCATTAATGTGGACATTTAACCAACATTGTTCCTAAGGAATGACTCATATATAGCCATACATAAAGTGGGCCCACGGCCCCACACAAGGGCCTAATATACATCACCACGGGCCTCACGTAAGGGCTTCACATGCATCACATTGGGCCGCATCAACGAGCCGCACCAATGGACTAATATACATCAAGTAGATCATATCACATGGGCCGTACCAGTGGGCCAGTATACATCAAGTGGACTGCGTTCATGGGCCGCACAAATAGGCTTCATATACATCAATTGGGCTGCATTAATGGGCCACAGTAATGGGCCTAATATACACAACAGGTGGTCCCTGCACATGGTCCTCAAATACATAATAACGGGCCTTATCAACTGGGCCACAAATATAGCATAATGGGCCTCTCGCAAGGGCCAAAATACATCACAATAGGCCGCACAAATGGGCCTTATATACATCAAGTGGGCTGCATCAATGGGCCACACCAATGGGCCGGAAATACGTCACAATGGGCTGCACCAATGGGCCTCATATATATCGAGTAGGGCCTCATCCCATAGACTGGAAATACATCTCAATGGGCCTCATCCCATAGACTGGAAATACATCTCAATGGGCCTCGCCGTATGGGCTGAGAATTCATCATGTGTGCTGCATCATTAGGCAACACCAATGGACCCCAAACTTAGAGTAAGTGGGCCTGCACCTTCAAAATGGGCCCACCAAATGATCGTCATGGATGAACAACACATATAACAGTGGGCCATACGTCCAGCAGACTAAACGGCGTGGACACAACACGTACATCGAGATGGGTCTACCCCCAAAATGGATGGACAGTGTAGATCAAAATATACATCATGGTGGTCTGTAACACATCACATGGTGTCCAGCACTGCCCAAACTGTCCAGCACCGTCCAACACATCTGGACGGTGTAGATGAAACAAATACATCATGATGGGATCCACACGGCACCATGGATGCACGGAGTGGATACAACACTACATCCAGGTGGGCTGGACGTCTTGGACAGATGATACATACGTCAGAGAGGGTCCCACATGGATGGTGTGTATAAGACACATGCTCCATGGATGAGATCCCACTGTCTTGTACATATGGATGGTGAGGATAGGACCATGCATCATGGTGGGCCACACAACACCACCCAAACATTATCCCGCATCGTTCAACACTATCTGGACAGAGTGGATGAAACAAATACATCATAGTGTGGTGTCCATGGTCTAGATGGGACCCACTGAACTTGGTGACGTCAATGCACCCCTGGTATAACTGATATGGGGCATGTTAGCCAATCAGCTCAGCCCACCAAATATATAATATAAATATATTAATATAATACTTTTATTATTATTAAAAACATTAGGTCCAGTCCAGCGTCCAGACGCTAGACGTTTGGACGGACGGTTTTGATAAAACGCTAATGGACAGCGTGGAAATAAAACACATACCTGTACATGGGCCTATTCTCACATGAACCACATGTGTGAGGTGGCCCCGTCCCAGGGAAATGGACAGAAGGTGCGGATATACGCATACATCATTGTGGAGATCCACTGTCCCAACCAGGTACGGTGTGGATCAAACCATACATCACGGTGATCCCCTCAGTAGCAGAGGATGGGTGGACGGTGCAAATCAAACCCATACCTCGTGATGGGGCCCACAAAGCTTGCTGCATTGCCCTTCAGAGAAAAAAAAAAGGGGGATGGACTGCTTGATAAAACACATACGTCAAGGTGGGACCCATAACTTTCTAGCGCCAATGGGGGAGCAGTGCTGCTGGGACTGCTGCTGGGTACATACATTCAAGGTGGGTCCCACATGGCGTGGGCCACCTCGCACAATGTAATATTTATTATGTATATATATATTTTTTTGAAAGGGACAGCGTCCATGAGGTCGGACGTTTGTCCAATGGACGGTCTAGATGAAACACAGACCCCATGATGGTATCCACAAGACTTGCTGCGTCAGCGGCTGCAGCTGTTGATGTGGAGCCCACTGTTTGGACAACGTTAATGAAATACATACAGTATGGTGGAGTTCACACGTGTGTGGGTCCCACGGCTGCAACGTAGTAAGGATGAAACACATCTACCGTGTGTGGTTCCCACTTGCTGGGCTACAACACGTCAGCAATAGGGTCCCTCAGCAGGGATGAAACACATACATGACAGGTGGGTTGCACCGTTCGGGTTGCTCGACGGTGTGCATAAAGCATACACATCAAGGTGGCACCATGACCAGTGCACTGCACACGTACACACACATTAGGTGGATGGATCTTCACCATCCAGTTTTTTTTTTTGTTGGATGGTGCAGGTATAATAAATACATCATGATGGGTCCACATCAGCGTGGACGGTGTGGATCAACTTCAAGGTGGGCCAAAAAAGAAAGAGAGAGAGAGAGAGAGAGAGAGAGAGAGAGAGAGAAAATGGAGATCGAAATAGTGGAGGGACCCCGCCACTATGGGTCCCTCTTGATACAACACATACATCAAGATGGGTCCCACCATAAGTGGGCCCTTAAATCACAAAATTAAAGCATAAAATCACCCACCTTTGATCTTCTCCTCCTCCTTCCGCCAAAGCATCCTAGAGCACCAACGGACAGACTCCAACGGTTGAGATTGGTTTTAGAGGGTGTGGATGAGAGATAGAAAGTGGGCCACACAAACTTCTCTCCTCTCCCTAAGGAAGCCATGAACGATTTCTCTCTTGCTTGGGAGAATGGGAGAAAGAGAGATGAGAGAGAGAGGTTATTAGAGGAGGGATGGGTGTGATGGGTGAAAAGGTGAGTGATGGGTGATTTGTACTTTGACATGTGAGGGATGGGTTGCTTTGACTTTGAGGTTGCTTGGGGATGGGGTTTTGTACTTGACATGAGAGGTGATTGATGGGATTAATTGATTGATTGAGGTGACATATTGTAGAGATTCTCTTGGGTTCTGCGACGCGCAGTGTTTTCCTCGAACTGAACGCGGGCCCACATTTACTGGCCTGGGTATCGCCTCGGCGTGCGAGTCGCGGCATCGGAACTGCGGCGATGGTGCGGTCGTTAAGGTATAAGTCTCAGGTTGAGTCGACTCGGGTTGATGATGTGTGAATCAGGGTCATGCGTAAATGTCAGTTAAGGTTTCGAAGGTTACCGAAATTCGATCGAAAAGATCGCGGGAACTTACGAAATGGTACGGTCTAGGATACGGGTCTTACATGAGGTGACAGTATTTTTGGGTGGGGATGAAGCGGTAGATCGCCAGTTTTGTGGCCGAGTATGACACATGCCAGCATGTCAGGGTCGATCATCAGAGACCCCCTGGTCTATTGCAGCCGTTAAGCCTCCCGATGTGGAAGTGGGAGCACGTGTCGATAGATTTCATTATGAGCTTGCCGAGGACTCAACGCGGTCATGACGCCATTTGGGTTGTTGTAGATCGTCTGACGAAGTCGGCACATTTCCTTGCGATGCGTGTGACTTGGTCTATGGAACGGCTTGCGAGGTTATTTATCGAGGAGGTTGTGAGACTGCATGGCGTTCCAGTCTCGATCATTTCTGACCAAGATTCGAGGTTCACGTCTCAGTTTTGGAGGATCTTCCAGCGAGCAATGGGGACTGCTTTGCAGCTCAGCACCCCGTACCATCCGCAGACTGATGGCCAGACTGGGAGAGTTAACCAGATCCTTGATGATATGCTTCGGGCTTGCGCGATTGATTTCGGGGCTATCTAGGATGAGCATCTGAGATTGGCTGAGTTCGCGTACATTAACAGCTATCAGGCGACCATTGGCATGGCTCCTTTTGAGGCACTATATAGCAGACCATGCAGATCATTGAGTTGTTGGACCAAGATTGGAGAGTGCCTTCTCCTAGGTCCCGAGCTTGTGCAAGAGACGTCAGAGGCATTGATATCATCAGGCAGAGGATGCGCACAACTCAGAGCCGACAAAAGAGTTTTGCTGATCGTCGGCGTTGTCCCTTGAAGTTTGATATAGGAGACCATGTGTATCTCAAGATCTCTCCCATGAAAGGTGTAGTTCGATTTAGAGTGAAGGGCAAGCTCGCCCTGAGATTTATAGGACCTTTCAAGATCACTGGGCGAGTTGGCGTCGTGGCCTATCGGCTTACCTTGCCACCTCAGTTGTTTGGCGTCCACAACATTTTCTATGTCTCTATATTGAGGAAGTGTGGATCAGACATAGTTCCCGTTATTGATTGGCAGCCGCTGGAGGTTTGTGAGGACACTTCTTCCATTGAGCAACCAGTTCGTATCCTTGATCGGAAGGAGAAGGTCCTCAGGACCATGGTCATTCCGTTGGTGAAGGTTCAGTGGGGTCACTATTCTATAGAGGAGGCTTCTTGGGAGCGCGAGGCAGAAATTCCAGAGCGTTATCCTCATCTCTTTAATGATTGATCATGTGTTGTATTTTGTATGTTATCTCTGGTTTTATATAGTGATGTTATGCTTCTTCTTCCTCGCGAGTTATGTGTAGTTGCGATGATTGTGTAAATTTTGAGGATGAAATTTTTATTAGGAGAAGAGAACTATAAGCCCCGTATCCTAGACCGTACCATTTCATAGACTTTCGTGGTCTTTCCGGTCGAATTTCGGCAACCTTCGACCCGTAACCGATATTTGCACGTGACCCAAATTTGCATGTCGTCAACCCGAGTCGACTCAACCCAAGACCTTTACCATAGCGATTGCGCCGTTGCCGCGGTTCCAATATCGTGACTCGCGCGCCGAGGCGATACCCTGGTCAGGAGATGTGGGCTAACATTCGGTGCGAGGAAAACGTCGTGCGTTGTAAAACTCAAGAGAATCTCTACGACTTGTCACATAAATTTATCAATCTCAACATGCCAAGTACATGTTAACTACACATCACCTTTCACCCTTTCCCAAGCAAGCCCCAAAAGTCAAAAATTTCTTACACCACCCATACTTTTCTTACACCTTTTACCCCAAAAGTCAAAAAGAGGCTCTTACACCCATCACTCACCACATCAACACATCCATCACCCATCTCTCTCTCCCTTTACAAATCTCTCTCTCCCTCTCATTTTCAAACACATTCCCAAGCAAGAGAGGCATCCCACGTCCAAACATCCCAAGAAAGAAAAGAGAGCTTTGTGTGTGGCCCACTTCCTACCCCCCTCATCTCCCATCTCAACCATCCAAACCCCATCTCCTCCGTTGGAATCGAAGCTAAGGAGCAAAGGAAGCCTAAGGAGCAAGAAGGAATGGTGGGTGATTTTTGGAATTTTTTTTTCATTCATTTATTTGATTTAAGGGCCACATGTAGTGGGACCCACCTTGATGTAAGCTTTGTATCAAAGAGGGGCCCATAGTGGCAGGGCCCCTCCATCTTTGCTGGTGTCTTTCTCTTCCTCTCTCTTTCTATGATTATGACCCACTTAGAATGTATGTATTTCATCCATGCCACATACCAGTGGACCCCATCTATGTGGGACATACCATGATATTTTTATACCATCTCAACCGTCCATAGGGGGAGGTCCACCATGATGTGGCTTGGGGGGGTGGTTGCCAGTGGAGTGCGATCTGACGTGGGCCCACCCAGCCTCTAACTCAGGTGATAAGCCGAGTGAAGATACCCGTTTCAACACTTGAAGTCTTGGTATTGATCCCTGTGGGGTGACTAACAAGGTGTGTGTGTGCTAACATGGTGTGTACTGACGTGAGTGTGGACTGGCATGGGTCCACGGGACCCATCCACACCATCCATCCTTTTTTTATGGTGCCCACCATGGTGTACGTGCCTACTACAGACCGTCCACCACCCCTGGACGGTGGGGACCACTTCCGTGTGGGCCCTCCTTGTACACCCAGATCCCTAGCTCAACTGGCAGACTGAGTGGAGATACCTCGTTTAAACACCTGGGGTCCTGGTACGATTCCCACATGAGGGTGGCCTAACGTGGGACCCACCGAAGTTTTGGATGCGGCTGGAACTAGGTCTAACCCTTCATTCTAGTGGGGGAACCCACGATGGGTGGGCTGAAATTGTGGACCCCATCTCGGTGGGCCTAATAATGATTATGAATGTTTTAAATGGAAGGAAGCCCTCTCAACTGTTGTATATAGTGTGGCCCACACAAGTCACGGTCTGACTTGATTTTTGAGACTTAGGCCCATGCTGGAATGGTGCATCTAAGGAGCTAGATGTTTGGCAAACATCAACGGTGGGGCCCACACAGCTCGACCTCGTGGGAACTGAGTGTCAACACGAGCTCGCTGCCCTCTCCCATGTATATATGTATGGTGAGCCCTACGTGGGTCCCACCTCTGTTGTGTCAGGAAGGAAAAAGAAAAAGAAAAGAAAAGAAAAGAAAAGAAAAAGAAAGAAAGAGGTAAAAAAAAGGGGCCACGTGCCCTCTCTCTCTCTCTCTCTCTCTCTCTCTCTCTCTCTCTATAGCGTCAGTCGACCGGAGGCCCTACATGAAGTATGTGTTCTAGGCCCATGCCGTCCATCTGTTTTAATGGTGGGGCCCACTGTCATCTGGCGACAGCGAGTTCTGCGGGTCCCACCATTATATATATATATATATTGTATTATATATTATATATTATATACTATATATATTTCATATTATATATTTTATAATATGTATATGGTGGTGGGCCCTAGGTGGGACCCACCTCTGTTCCCTTTTAAAGTGCTTAAAAAGCCACAACAACAGCTATATATATTTTATATACATACATGCTCTTAATGCATAAGGCTGTTGTTGCAGCTATAATGTATATATATTACTATATATATTATATACGTGGGCCCTACCGCTAGGTGCTGTACACGACAACAAGCTCCGTGGGTTCCCCTTATTTTATCCCCGCCATTTATTTGTGGGAACCACCCTTGATGCATGTGTTGCCTCCAAACCGTCCGACCATTTTGAAAGCCCATTTTAGGGCTTGGATCCATAGTCCAAGTGGACCCCACCTTGGTATGTTATAAGGCCCATCTTGAATTATATGTGGTAGTCCATTGGGTCCCACTTTGATGTAGATGGAGGGCCCATGTTATGAGGCCCATTCAATGTATTCATGGCCTGTGGTTGAGGCCCACTTTGATATATATATATATATATATATATATATATATATATATATGTATGTATGTATGTATGTATGTATGTATGTATGTATGTATGTATGTATATTAGGCCCATGTTACGAGGCCCATTTTGATGGATTTTAAGGCCCACGGGTTATGGCCCATTGCAATGCACATATGGCCCATTGGTGCGGCCCATTGATGTGGCCCACTTGATGAATATAAGGCCCATATGATATGACCCATTTGATGTATTTAGGCCCAATGGGATGTACCTAAGGTCCATTATAATGTGTGATCCCAATATGGTTATGTAATGATGTTTATGACGAGCTATTCCTTGGGAGCAATGTTGGTTTGACGTCCACATTGCAAGTATAATGTTGGTTAAATGTCCGCATTACAACTCTCCCTAGGGCCCATTGATAGGTCCGTACTTGTTGTGAGTAGGCCGTCTAGGCCATCTGCATTGTAAAGATAGTGCATTACTTTATAACATGTTTAGTATAGTTCTATGATTCCTGATTATACGCATCATATGTGTGCTTGATATGAGAAGTGACTGATCATAACATATGCCTTCGGGCAGATTGTTCATGGACTCCCGGTTAGGCGGTATTGTCCTACATGAGCGCATGATACTCATAGGATTGCTACATGATTGGATAGTGTGAATCGTGCATTTCGCATTGTGTGACATGGTTACTCTACGCCCTAGCGACATCAGGGCCGTAGCCTCCACAGACATATCGTGGTTGGCAGGATTGGATGCTGAAAATCTTATTCTACATGGGGTGCTATAAATATCCTTGGGTGAAAGTCCCTAAACCCTTATGGTTTCAAGAGGTTACTCCAACGTCTAGACCGAGTGGGTACAGGGGTGCCAAGTGCCGATTACCAGACGGTCACACATTCCACTGTGTCATGATCGGTTAGAAGGTGGTGCGACCTTACCCACTTGAGAGTAAGGGGGAAAGCTAGGCTAAGTTTGACCAGCTCGAGGAATGGGTCCGCTATCGACGAGTCGAGCCCGATATTGGCAGACGGATAGTGAGTTCTCTTCCACTTACCTTATTACGCGCGATGGGGCGGCGATCTGGTTTAGAGTGTACTAGACCTCGGTGATATTTCATATTTGAGTTGTATTAATATGTAGACATAGATGAGGATTTGTATGCTTGAGTTGCATTTCACATCGCATGGCCTTGGTATGGCCAATATCATTCATGTCTTGCATCACATAGCCTTGGTACGGTTAATGGTATTCATGGATCCATCTGTATATTCTGCATTACTCTGATATTGCATGATCATACTACTACCTTGTGCACACACTTTCACCACCCTCTAAGCTTTCTATAAGCTTATGTACGACCGTTGC
The DNA here is from genome assembly GCA_037074715.1 of Magnolia kwangsiensis. Taxonomy (NCBI): domain Eukaryota; kingdom Viridiplantae; phylum Streptophyta; class Magnoliopsida; order Magnoliales; family Magnoliaceae; genus Magnolia; species Magnolia kwangsiensis. Next base: position 83,232,787 of record CM073578.1, read on the forward strand.
GTGCAGGTGACGTTGGAGCACAACAGCGCTGAGGCAAGAGTGCTTTGCAGATCATTTCGGAGCTTTTTTTTCCATCATCATTGTATTTCCCTTTATGCTCATTGTACTTGTAAAGTTTTTTATCATAATGAAAATGTAATGGAGTTTTTGGTTATTTTTTGAGGCTTATGCCTTTGGTTATGCTTATTACGAATCAAATTGTCATTCGAAATCCTCCTTGTAGCACCCAGGATCGGAACCTGGCGAATGGGCACTGGGAGCCGAAAATGGGATTCTACGGAGGCTATCGGCACCAGATTCGGCGATCGAGAATTTTGTGAGCCCGGTTTCTGAGTTTGGGGCGTGACAGAAGTGATCATGGTGGGGAATTCGAAAATGAAAGATTTGAAAAATATTACAATGGAAAAGGAATTCGTCATGAATTCTTAGCCCCAAAAACCCCATAGCAAAATGATGTCATTGAAAGGAAAAATCAAGTATTATAGGAAATGGGGTCAGTTATGCTAAATGGGAAAGATATGGTAAAAATTTTTTAGGCATAAGCTGTCAATACTGCGTGCTACATCATAAATAGAGTATATCTTAGAGCAGGTCTAAACAAAACTCCATACGCACTATGGTATGGGAAGCCACCTAGTGTGAAATACTTTCGGGTCTTTTGCAGTAAATGTTATATTTTGAGAGACAAAGATCACTTAGGGAAATTTGAGTCTAAAAGTGATGAAGGTATTTTTCTAGGGTATGTCATGAAAATTCGTGCTTATAGAGTATACAACCCAAGAACCCTCACTATTCAAGAATCTGTCAATGTGGTAATTAATGATCATCCTCATGATGAGGATACTCCTGTGGATGAATTAGAAGATGATGTCAATTTATGCATACTAGATAAATCAGATAACAAATCTCCATCATTGAATCAACCCCAACCATCATCTGACATACCCATTATTAAGGATCAGCCTCGAGAGTAAATTATTGAAGATCCTAATGATGGTGTAAGAACTAGACAAGAGATAGACAATATCTATAGTCATTTCTACTTCACCTCAAAGATTGAACCCAATAATATTGTAGAAGCTCTTCAAGATGAGCACTGGATAAATGTTATGCAAGAAGAACTTTAACAATTTCAGAGAAATGAGGTGTGAAAATTGGTTCATAGACCAACTGATACAAATGTCATTGGAACAAAATGGGTCTTCAAGAATAAATCCGACGAGTCAGGGAATGTGATTAGAAACAAAGAAAGACTAGTTGTTAAAGGATACTCACAGATAGAAAGAATTGATTTTGATGAGACATTTGCCCCTGTCACTCGTCTTGAGTCTATTAGAATTCTTATGTCCATTGCATGCACACTAAAATTTAAATTGTTTCAAATGGATGTTATGAGTGCTTTTCTTAATGGGGATCTTGCTGAAGATGTTTATGTAGAACAATCAAAAGGATTTTCAGATCCTAAGCATTCCCATCATGTTTATCATTTGGACAAAGCTCTGTATGGTCTCAAACAAGCACCACGTGCATGGTATGAACGATTAACAAAATTCCATTTAAACCATAAATTTTGTAGAGGAAGTGTAAACAAGACACTATTTACTCAAAGAACAAAGAACTCATTGCTTATTGCATAAATTTATGCGGATGATATAGTGTTTGGGTCAACATGTGGAGATGAGGCATGCAAATTCGCCAACCTCATTAAATCAGAATTTGAAATGAGCATGGTCGGAGAATTAAACTTCCTTTTAGGATTACAAGTCAAGCAACTAAATGATGGAATTTTCATAAATCAGACGAAGTATGCAAAAGACTTGGTGAAAAGATTTGGGCTTGAGTTTGGTCGCACTTATCACACACCTATGAGTACCACACTCAAACTTTCCAAAGATACTAACGGCAAAAGTGTGGACTAACATATTTATCGAAGTATGATTAGAAGCCTACTATACCTCACTGCCAGTCATCCAGATATATCATTTAGTGTAGGAGTGTGTGCTCGGTATTAGGCAAATCCTAAGGAATCTCATCTAACAGTGGTTAAAAGGATTATCAAATATGTAGCAGGAACTACCACCTTTGGACTATGGTATCCATATGAAACATCCACCATCATTGCTGGTTATTCTGATGCAGATTGGGCTGGAAATTTGGATGATTGAAAATTGAAGAGTGGAGGATGTTTTTATATTAAAAATTGTCTGGTCTCCTGGCAAAGAAAGAAACAAAATTCATTCTCATTATCCACTACAGAGGCCGAATATATAGCTACCGGTAGCTATTGTACACAACTCCTTTGGATGAAACAAATGTTATTAGACTATGGGATTGCACAACCTACAATGAGTCTTTTCCGTGACAATATAAGTGTTATAAACATCTTAAAAAATCCAGTTCATCACTCTCAGGCTAAGCATATTGACATTAATCATCATTTCTTCTGAGAACTTGTTGAGGTAAAGATCATTGTATTGGATTATGTAACTACTAAAAAACAACTTGTCGATATCCTCACAAAGCCACTTGACACAAATAGGTTCTGTGACCTTCAAAAATCAATTGGCATATGTACTCATTGATAATATCTTAGGTACAATGACTCACACAGGTAAAACTTAAGTCTGAGATACTCGTGGTTGACCTACTGATGAACATAATGTTCAGATGTTCATAGTTCTGATGATATCTAGGCAGTTTCGATACAATCGTGATTTGAACATCGATTCCATCGATGAAATCGACAAATCGACTATATTAAGAGGAGACTGCACTTGAATTCAAATTCATTCCTTCTCTGAGTACTTCCTCTCAGCCTCTCTCATCTACAAAACATGATCAAGGGGAAAGGTAAGTCTTCTCTTCATTCTCTGTAATCAAAGAACATACAATCAGAGTCTAGTAGGCGTCAACTTATGGAAACACTTCCATCCCCCATTGTTGAACGTTTAATGCTCAATAGTGCCATAGAACCTTTTAGAGTGGACCTACTTTTGGAAGTAATAGGTTGACAGAATATTTTAAATCTTGGATGATCATATTAACTGGGTGTGATCAAAGAATTCTTCAATCGTTGTCGTGTCATTAGTGATGATCTCCCCAGCATTCAGGTTGAACTCGCACATTACTCTGAGCTTAACACTCCAATCACTCTGGCACACCTTCTAGATCTTCATGCCACTAGAATCCCAATGACCAACAGGAATCTCAACAGTCTCGGTGTGTAGGAAGAAATAACTCGCGCATTATGTCAAGGCACTACAATTCCGCGGAATGATGAAAACCTACTGCATATTAACTATCTTGGACCAACCTTCAAAATTCTTCATAACATTTTTTATTCTAATGTATATCCCTACGATATCAAAAGTAATCATCTCCCTCCGTTTGTGATAAATGTGCTTTATGATGTTTATCAAGAAAATCAAGTGTTCCTGCCGACTCTTCTCCTCAAGCAAGTCATTCGTGTAATCCAAGGAAATCATAGGGAGACGCTATTCTTTTCGGTGCTCATATGTAAACTCGCACATCATACGGGGCTCCCTGCCACATCTAACACTATATATCCTGAAGCACCTGAAGCATGGTTTGACAGAGTGCAGCTTGGGAAGCTCAACAATTGTGTTTGTCTTTGTCTCTTCCTAGGTAGAGTCTTCCCATACCGCCAACCGTCCAATTTTCTCAACCATCAATTTGGCCGACACATGGAGGGTCTAATCGCACGGTGATGGTCAGCCCAGAGTCAATCACAAATAGCCAAACCCATTACTTAGAACACTGCCTTCTGAATGGGATGGCCGGAATGGAGGAACGACTGAACATTTGTGAGAGGCGTCTCACTGCGATTGAAGAGAAAGTCGACATCCATTAGCAAACAACTCAGCAAGTAGTGAACTTGCTCACACATAGCAACCCTTGTGGATATTGAGCGTCAGTTGCAACACTGTTGACATTGGAATACCAAGCATGTCTATTGCTGTGTTAATTTTTCTGCTACTCTTTAGATGCTTTTTGACAGACTAATGCTCTACTACTGTCTGGGGCAGTATGAGTGTTGGATATTTTTGTTCAATATGGTTAAATGTAATTCTCACGTTTCCTACCATACTACTCTATGTGATCCCCTAGTTTCTCCTATTTCTAATATGGTGTGCATGTGGTTTTAATGGTTCTTTTATCTGTTTTTACAACTACTTTATTTGATCTAATATGCATGTATACTTTCTACAAATGATGTACGCTTTAATCTGATGGCTCTCCCACCTGTCTTTAAACTTCAGTCAATAACAATTGCTACATCTTTGTCAATGACTGATAAAAAGGGAGAGATCAGTTCAAACAACCCAAACGAAAAATTGTATATTTTCTTGAATGGTGTTACAGGTGTTAGGGGGAGCAGCTGCACCAAGAAAGGGGGAGTTTTGCAGTGAGGGGGAGAAGATACTAGGCTGTCTACATGGTTCACTAGATTTTGTAAAATTGTGTAAAATGCATGTACACACAATTTAGGATGTGTCTGTCTAGATATTGTCCTAGAGTATTTTGGGTATTTTGTCACGTAATTGACAAAGGGGAAGATTGAAAGTGCCCTTACAAGTGCCATGGTTTGTCAATTAGCGTGTGTACTGAGTCAGTCGGTCTGCAGAACCTCATTAGAAGATCAATTCAAGTGTCTACCACAACCAGATGTGTGGAAGCTCGTCATATCCCAAAACCCTTAAAATAATTTAGATATCATAGGGTTTTTAAGTGAGAAAACATTTTCAAAAATCATAAAATTTCTACATTTTCTTGCTTTGTCGATCTTATCGATACACGTGTCGATATGATTGACCTGCGCTGTCAATGTCTTCGATAACAAATCGATTCTATCGAAATGAGGACAAATGTGTCCACCAACCACATACATATCTGGACGAAATTATCGATGTATTGATATACTTATCGATATCATCGATATTTGAATCTCGAGTCAATCGAAAGTGACTCGATAATATCAACAGGCAAATCTTCAGCGTCCCTGTTTTTACTTAAGAAATTCATATATGCTTCGATATATCGAAGTCATCCTCGATACCATCGGAATTCAAATCTGGATGATATCGATCATGGGCGTGAAGTTGTCCAACAACATTTTTAAAGTGGTTTTCAATTCTGATCGGGGCTCACTCAATAGAATCGATATTCAAATATCGATGATATAGAGGCAGGATCATTGCATCGAGAATGGACATAAACTGTCCAGTAAGCTTACTGATAAAATCTTTGGATTTATCGATGCATCGACACGACTTCGATATCATCAGCATTCAAATTTCGATGATATTGAGTATCCCCCGATCATATCTGATGACCTAAAAAATTTTAAGCAAGTCTCTCTCATTTTTAAATGTCGAGGAATTGAAACTTGCATCGATAATATCGGAGTTCAAAATTCGATAACTGACATGAGTCTCGATTCCCTCGACCAGCTGACAAAAGGTTTTCAAAAGCATATGACATTGAGTTTATGTCATCGAGTGGACCATCGATACAATCAAGAGTATACGATTGATAATATCGACCCTGCTCAATGATATCAAACTCTGTCATAAATGTGATCGTTTTATTTCCATTGGAACCTTTTACCTATTTAAAGAGAGCTTGGCTTTAGTTGTTGATAGAGAAAGAAGAGAGTGCTTTTGAGTGTTTAACTTTAGATCATTTACCCAAAGCCCTTTCTCTTAAGGGAGTTCATCCTCCAATCCACCCTCATCATTGATATTCAATAGAGTGGATTGGGGAATGAACTTCCACATTCAAGGATCCTCCAGCTACTGCCTTAATGGAAAATCATTAAGCTATGATACCTTGAACGCATAGATGATTGGAATCTCTCTATCTTCATGATAGGAAAATATTTAGAGAGTAGGATTCCATCATAACCTTGACCTAACCTGTCGCTATAAATTGGTACATCATTTATGTTGCGGATCAAGGGAGCAGAAGATTCTTCATCAACAAGGAGGAGATCTTCGTCAACGTGCTGAATGAGACTCATCCACTTATCTGTAAGTATCTAGAGTCCAGAGGATCCTTTGATCATTCCTTTGTAGGATTAGGTCTAAGGTATTTCTCATCCTTGCAAGTCCTCAAGGAGGCCTTCGGCTAGAATGTACGTGGTGGGTGCATTGTGTGGACCCCTACTCTATGGAGAGCATAAACATCTGGTTGAAGGTGAACCAGTCAAAACCTTAGATTTGAGGTGAACCGTGTGAAACCTCAGGTTTGATGTAAACCGCGTAAAACCTTTGTAGGGTCTTATAGAAGATCCTTAGACAATGTGCCTAAAAGTGAGTGCATTTTGTTGACTCTTGCTCGTGAGAGCATAAATAATCAGCCTTAATGTAAGTTATAAAAGTTAAGGTGAACCTAATTTAAAACCTAAGGTTTGAGGTGAACCACTGTGAAACCTCCTTAGTAAAATTTGGTACACTCAAGGGTTAAGTGTGGTTACCGGGAGTGGAGTGGACAAGTAGTTGAATCACTATAAAAATGACCATGTTTGCGATTGTTATTCTTTTGTGTGTGTGATTTACTTCAATACTTTCATATCTGTATATCTGAGATCACACCTCACACACATATACAGTCACATCCATCATAGACTAGGCTATATGCTGTTAATTCTTGAATAGTTTGTGATTCGACCCTCTACTAGGCTTGGAAGCCAGTAGAGTTATTTTTAAGTAATCCCGATGAATGCATATAGATAGGATTGGTGTAATAGGATTTTTAAAATAAACTATTAAATTTTAAAAAGTCCTATTCACCCCCCTCTAGGACATATTGACATATTCCTACTTCAATTAAAGCGGTCTTCACCGCTATTTCAAATGTTTGATCATAGCATTGCCATTGGGCAGAGTTATTTATAGGACTCCTTGCAAGAAAGAGTTTTCCCACATGATCTTGCAGTACATGCAGGTTGATGCATGACTGGATGGTATCACTCATGTATCTCACATTTTGTGTTACATGATCACTGTATGCGCTAGCAACAAAAGGGTTGTGGCCTTCACAGGCAAATCGTGGATGACTAGATGGGACACCAGAAAATATTTGAGACTCAGCATATGGGTACTTTGGATGTCCATGGGTGAAAATCCCTAAACCTTCATGGCCAGTGGATGCTCCAACGTCTAGACCGAGTGGATACATGAGCACTTGAGTGCCAAATACCAGTAGGCTGTGTCTCCCACTATGTCATGGTCAGTTGGATGGGTGTGTGTCCTTATCCGCCCGAGCGAGGGGACTATAAGATAGGCTGAGTATGACCATCTCGTAAATGGGTCCGCTATCGATGAGCTGGGTAGGTATTGGCAAACTACTGGTTAGGTAGATAACGAGGTCTTTTCCTCTTGTTAGTTGCACAACTAGGGAGGAGGTAGCTAGTGTCGAGTGTACTAGACCTCGGTGATATCCCAGAGATGTATGGTACTGATATTGTGACACCCCATCACTATTGCACACGTGGGTGGTCACACGTGGGCAGTCGCTAATGTGGGCGTCGCTGATGTGGGCGTCGCCTAAAGGCCTAGGCGAGCTACCAGTAGTTGGCAGGCTACATGCCTATAGTGAGGCAAAACCTTGTCTCAGAGGGAATCGAGTCCCGAATATGTCAGGATTACCTCCTGAGATCCTCGTTGAACATTTGGGGAGATTCTTGTTACGAGCGTGTCATAGTTGTACCTGATATCTTTGGCGAAGATCTCGAGCTAATCTTTTGCATAAGACTTGATTAATAGGAACTCGTGGCGTTACGCAGTAGGAGGCTGAGGCCGACTTGACCAAAGGGTAGTCTACCGACCTGACCAGGGGGTAGTATACCAACTCAGATTCTATGGCGAGCCCTGAACCCTTCTCTCTGTGCTATGAGGAATGCTTTGCTGAGCCGCAAGAAGGAACTGATGGACCTCTGCTTCAACTGCCTGAACCACTGTCGATCAACTCTTGGTAAGGTCAGTGAAAATGCTTGACATATTACGGGGCCTGAGGCTCCATGGATCTCCATCCAGGCTTTGAAGTACTGAAGATGCTCAGCCAGATCAACGGTTCTAGAGTTGGGAGTCATCTGCGGCATCTAGAACCTTGGTTGAAGCGGAGATGGCATAATGTTGTCAGTGAATGGTGGTTTGGTTTCTCCTAACATGGCCTCTACTGAGGTTGACACTCAGGACGGTAGGCTTGTCTGATGTCGCTGATCTCCCCTCAAATTTTCCTGAGCTCTGTCCCCTAAGGGCCCTCGTTTTCGACCACTACTTTGAGGGCTTTTCCATAGCTCTTTCGCTCTAGCACGGGGCATAAATCGGAGTCTACGAGCGTGGCTTCTCCCGAAGTATGGGAAAGAGCTTAGGCTGGCAGCTCAGGAGGTTGCTTATTTCTTTATAAATTAACCAATGCTTGAGGTGTTTCAGTGCTATCACCCTCTACATCGCGACCAAGGGGTGGATTCTATCTATCTAGGAGTTGCATGAGTTGATCCATGTTTTTATTAAGGGCTTCAACTCAGTTATTCAAGGAGATTAATCAACCAACCCGAATGCAGGTTAAGGAGAGGACACTGTGGAAGTAGATTCAACCCCTGCTGGTAGGGTTGGGCACCCTGCTCGGCTGACGATTCAGGAAAAGCTAGGATGGTTATAACAATGGAAGCTAAAGCTTTCTTCTTTCCTTTCACCATTGTAGTTTTTTGGTAAAGAAGGAACGACTTCGATGTCATCCCATAAATGGCAGTAAACTGTTGATGCAAAAAATTTGGTCTACCCTTTTTAAACCTTCAAGTACCTACACAGGAAGAAGACAAAAGAGACCCTGGTTAGAGTAGGGGATCGACCTTGCGATGCTAAAGTTAGGCTAGGAATCTCGGTGTGGTAGTATCAAGGAGTTTTGTGTGAGAGATTCTACATACCTTTCACCATTAGAGATGTATTTATAGTTGAGGAGAGGTAGTTGCATAGAGGATATCTTCCTATTGTAGAGGGAATTGAGTCCCGAATATGTTAGGATGACCTCCTGAGATCCTTAAGGAAGATCTGGGGAGATCCATATTTCGAGTGTGACATAGTTGTCCCTGAGATCTTTGGTAGATATCTTGAGATGGTCTTTTAAATAAAACCTGATTAATAGGAACCGGGGGCATAGTGCAATAAGAGGCCGAGGCTGACTTGACTAGGTGGTAGTTTACCGACCTGACTAAGGGGGTAGTATGTAGATTTGGATTCTCTGGCAAGACCTGACACTTCTCTCTGTGCTGTGTAGATTAATGACCTGGAGTGAGGTCAAGCTCCTTTCCTTAGTAGAGTTCGAATGAAGTATGTTGTGGCGTTGATCTCAAGAGTCCAAGGTGGTCTTAGCTAACTTAGATACTCGGATGAGATTTGAGCCTCCCCTTATCATTTGGTAGATAGTCGACCTACCTTCACACATAGTAGGTGACGAACCTCTCATTGGTGGAGGAGATCTTCCTTGGCCATTGGGGAGCTCATTGGTCATGGCCGGCGCTATCTAACCTTATGTCCTACGAAGATATTTAAGCTGACTTCTTCTCTTTAGTCAGTCCATTTTTACCCATCATCCTCTTTCTTCTCCACATGTGTAGTGTCTCCCTCTTACTCAAGCAATGTCGTGGTTCATGTAGAAGCTTTCGTACATCGAGATCTACCTAGGATTTATATTTAAAGCTAAGGTGAGGGATTCCTTTAAGCTTACACTAATTTAAATTGATTTATACATGATTTGTCTTATTTTTTCATATTTTCCTTTTGCTATAATTTCTATATAATTAATTGATGGACCATTATGAATTATTTATTTATGCAAGAATTATGGTTACGGTATGATCTTAGATTGGCCCACATGAATTCATAAAAATCACGCATAATTAAAATCATACCATAACCATAATTCTTTCATAGATAAATAATTGATAACAGTCCATCAATCAATTGCATTAAAATCATAGTAAATTGAAAATATATAAAAATAAGACAAATCATGTATAAATCAATTCAAGAGGGAGACTGTTTCCATAAGGAAACAAATTCATTTCATTTGGGGGATTTATTCAATGATAACAAAGAATGAATGAGAGAACATTGATCACATTTATCTGAGTTCATTTACATCCTCTGATTCCCTTGATTTTGAAAATAAAGTACAATTAATACAATGTACTGAATGAAAGAGAAGATAGCTCGATGGAAATTTTGGCAGCATAACAGCGCTATTTTGGTCATCTCCTGGGTACTTAGGAGGAATTGCTGATTTGATCAGCTAGTCTTCCAATGAGATAGAAATTTCGACAGCATTCCGGCGCCATTTCGGTCATCTCCTAGGTACTTAGGAGGAATTGCTGATTTGATCAGCCAGTCTTCAATGAGATGGAGCATCCTTCCAATCATTCTTCCTTAAAATATATAGTAGCCCGTTGCAATATGGCCAGGCCCTGAAGAAATTAAGCCGATCATGCTAAACGGGCCTGAAAAGTCTCCCAGAATGTAAGATTAAGGGGTTACCACCGTCTATTTAGACCGAAACTTTATGTGCAGCCTTAGAAGCACAAATTAGCCATACACGTCAAATTTCAGCTCTTGAATCCTTGTAAAAATGGCCAAACTGACAAATCAGTCCCAAAAATCATGATTTGGGGCTTGCCTATCATCTGGATATGCTTCATATTTGGTCCCAATGCGTCAAACATAGCGATGAAGCAAATGGCCGGAGCAGATTTCCCCCAAACATCAAGGTGGAGCCTTCATGTGCGGTGCATGTGTATAGAGTGCATGTGCACTAGCCGTGCACCGTGACAACCAAAGTCGGTCAGCGGGCGCTGACCGACACTTTCTTCTCTATTTCTAAAAAACCCAAACAGCATCCTTACAGCAGCTGCCATTTTTGTGTAGTGGGGCCCAATCATCATTCTTTTTGATGATCAGAACCGTTCACCTGTCTCTGAAGGGAGGTATACACCTTGCCTAGATGTCCTTTTATCTCCATGCAGTCGATTGCAAGATCGTAACAGTTGAATACGAAATGGACGACGGAGTAGATAACCTTGCGGGCCGCACTGATTTCACTTCAAAAGAAGACCTTCCTTAGTGGTTTTTCACTGTGAATTGAATGAGCGGAGTGGATTTTCTGTCTGATCTCAATCAGAGGGACATCAACCATCACAGCGTCGGCGTGCGTCGGCTCTGTTCGAAAATAGAGACTCCGTCCGTGCATTGTGGGCCACCATCCTACAACAAAAGCTTGATCTGAAGCGTCCATGAGATAGAGGGAGAAAAACCCTTCACAGCCATGTTGATCTTTGGCGACTTGGCTCGTCCATATGATCACAATAGTGATCGCAAACGGACCGTTCAGCTACTTTCCCGGCTTGATTATCTAGGCGGGCCACCTTAACAGACGATCAAAACTCACCTTTCACGGTTGAAATATGGAGAGGGATCCATTGGACGGTGTGGATCTCTCAAAATATGGCTGTATTGGGCTCCACCGACAATGCAGTAGAAGGAAAAAACTTTCTTCCGTCTCTACGCATCTGCAACTCCGCTTGGTTGCGTAGTCCGCCCACCTGGACTGTTCCTTGCGCGGTCCGCACAACTACATTGCGCGCTCTCTCTCTCTCCTCACTTCATCTTCTCTATTTCCTTGCCCACTAGCTGATTTAACCGATCCAACCCCTCCAATGGAGTAGGAGTGGGGTATTTATAGGCCCCACCACTCTTACAGAGTGGTGATCACCACCACCTATCTCTTCACATATGAAATTCTTCTTTTCTTAAACTATGGTGACCACCAAGCTACCTCTTAAATGGTGGTGTATAACCTTTCTCCCTTAAAATGACCCATGTGCACTCTTTTTACCAAATTATCCTTTCCAATGCATTTTTACCAAAATACCCACACTACCGCTGGAGATGAATTTTTACCAAAATACCCACACTACCCCTGGAGCTGGATTTTTACCAAAATACCTAAACTACCCCTGGAGCTGAATTTTTACCAAAATACCTAAACTACCCCTGGAGCTGGATTTTTACCAAAATACCTAAACTACCCCTGGAGCTGGATCTTTACCAAAATACCCTAAACTACCTCTAGAGCTGGATTTTTACCAAAATTGCCCCGGGCATGGAATATTTTTTTTATGCCTCAACAGAGACACCATACATGTGAAGAAGGAAGATGATGATGGGCGTCTAAGCTTCTCTCTTTCTCTTTCTCCTTCTCTCTCTCTCTCTCTTTCTCTTTCTCTTTCTCTCTCCTCCTTGGACGTTGGGAGTATAGGTGTGTAAGTGGAGAAGGGACTTACGCACTCTTTTATAAAGGGTTTCTCAATTTTCGTTTTTCATCCTACTTGAATTAGGTTTCCCCAATTTGTCTCTTATGATGATCTTTCTTTAAATATAATTTATTCATAGTGTCAGGGGCGTCAAATAGAGCCATGACACATAATTTTCGTGGTGATCTAAAATTTAGATTGACCTATCTTGAAAATTCTCCAAATGGGTGTTAAAACAAAGTTGATGTCAATTAATGGTTCAGGTTTAATGATCTGAGCCTAATTTTAGAGAAAATATATATTCAGAATAAGTAAACGATTGTAAAAATTTTGGTGGTTGATCAATGGTAAAAAAAAGCCTAAATCTTAAATTTTACCTTTTTCAACAAAATGAAGGAATTGACTTTAAGGTGGTCAACATTTGATGGTGTAGGAACATAGATTGGGGTGTAAATTTTGCATAAGCTTGTAGTCATATGATGACAAAGTATGGTCCAAATTTGAGTTACGATTGACGGTGTTAAGTAGGTCAATCGGACGCTGCAGATTTAGAAAGAGTTGGTGTAACGCCTTGAAAATTAGGGGTTGTGAAGAAACCCGACTCCCGAGTTCTAGACCATCACTTATGCAACAAATATGCTGATGATTCAATGTTATCTAAGTTAGTGCTTTAACATGAGTAAGATTATACCAAAACTGTAATTCATACTCCAGATCCAGTGATAAAACGCAAGTGGAAGACTGAAGAATATATATATTACTGTATGAAAATAAAATAATCTCGAACTGTCTCTAAAGTATGAATACATCTCTGAGTCACATATACATATATCAAACCAAAAATAAAATGTCGTATAACAGTCCAACTAGCAAAAATCCCGCTGATCCAGGCCACCTATGCGAAGCCGTCAGAGAACTGCATGTACGAGAACTCGTCCTGGTCCTCATAGTAGTCCGGCTCCAGCTCATGGATCGCCTCACAACCTGCATCTAAAATAGATTCTGGTAGGTGTTGCAAACACCGTCCCGTAACGTGTGAGTGAGTGATCAACTTAGTGGAATCATAGATCAGAGATTAGCATGTTATCAAATCAATCACGCGATAATAGTAAAGTAAACAATCAAACATTCTTAAATACTATTGTTAATGAAAGTATGAAATGACATGATGGATGCCCTCACCGACATACTCCCTCATGCGACACCATCTTACATCCGCGGCATGCTTTCTTCCCTTAGTGCTCCACATCTTCCAAGCACATGCAGTGCGATGTGGATATGATTACCGAGTTATTATTAGTCCTTTCATACAGTAATATTTGGAAACTAAGGTACTTCCCTTATATCAATCTCAACACAGATCCTATCTAGGGTCATCACTCCTAGTAATCTCATACGATGTTATATTTCTAGGTCGCTGAAAGGGCTGTCAAGGCTGTTGCTCGCACTCGTTGCACCGATCCCCCATCACCTTATCAATACAGGCTTAGCGTACTCTTATTGCTACGAAAGGGTCGTCGCCTCACGTAGACTTAGAATACGCTCGAGGTCACTACAAAGGGCTCGTCACCAATCAGTGTAGGCTGACATCTCGAATGTAGTGTCCCATACCACCATAATTAGCTCACGAGTCTAAGGTGCTCACTGGTCACTACGGGGAGGTTTGTGGCCCCAGCGTAGGCCGATAGCTCGACCACGGTGTCCCATACCACCATGCCCGGCTCATGGGTCTTAATGGATCAAGGTACCATGGTTATCAGGGTTTTCACTGGTAAGTTTAGTACCCTAGGTTCAAGCAGTTATGACCAATACAAGGTGAACATACAACGGTCAGTCGGATTACTTGACGAGCTCGACTAGTACGAGCGCACCTCAAGCTGAACGACATGAAGTGCATAAAACACCTCGTGTGGCCTAACCACTGCTGCCAACCCAAAGCACGACTCGTATTCATCGACGCGTCCTTCGTGGCAAATAGAAGCCAACCACGAATTTAAATCTATTACCGACTGCCTGGACTAGAGTATAGCCCCAAGCACTTGTAATCAACATCAGTGATCATATGAGAGTAACAGAAATGAAATACAAACAATCCAAGCATGTTAACAACATGTTATAACATACAACGTAAGAAAATCAACCAAACACATGTATTCCATACATATAAGGAAATCAATTCAATAACAGCATGGAGGAAAATCATGTACATCATCATAGTTATTGAGAATTCAATCTCCAGACTAATCTACAATAACATTTACTCAATACATACTAATACAAACATTTATACAAACACTTAGTCTACACACATTAGTCTACATAGCGTATGTCGACCCAAAGTGTGCACTAGGGCGAATCTCTTCGCCAAACAGATCATGCACACCTAACTAATATCATAACACGAGCAATACACATGGAAATCATTTCAGAAAAATACAGGTGTATACAGTATTTCTTACAAATGCCTAAAATACCCTAAATCTCATATTCTCTATACGCGGTCGAAATGGAAAACAGACAGCACATTCTACATGTCAAATGGCGTTCTTGTCGATAATCTACTATTAAATGACATTGAAAGCTTTGAAAACAGTTAACCTAATCATCTAGAATCCTCACCTTTCACCGTAGAAGCGTAACGAATCGAGTATAAACTCTACGCTTCGCCAACGTCTGTATGACGACCTATATCACAAGATAAATCAGCTACTTCGCAAATTGTATCTATGGAATCCCAAAATTAGGTTAAAGTTAGGGTTTTCTTACCTAAAATGAAGTCAGAATCATCGGAAGAGTGATTAGAACGCGGTGATTAAGTGCGTGTAGAAGCCGGATCGAGTGGCAAGAAGTTTCCCTCACAACTCTCACCGAATCTCTCTTTTCTCTCTTCTCTTTTCTAGGTTTTAAAAAATTCATATGGGAGGGTTATGAGAGGGTTTAAGGTCTTTAAATAGGTTAAAAACTCACCTATTTAGACTTTAACCCAAAGTATACTTGGGTTATAGCCAAATCGGGTCTTTCCCGGTCCAAAAGAGCATTTCTGGAGGTCCCATGACCAAATGCGGTCGGACTTAACCTCATAGATATTTGATCCTGATCACATTAAGTTTTCAGTCCGATAGTGTTCCCAGATCGCACGTGGCGGACCAGTTTCAGTTCAGCGGTCACGGAGATTTGATCAAGGATTTCAAGTACACTGACCTGAGTGAGAAATGTTCCCTGATCCGAAAGTGTATTTGGGTCAGATTCCAACGGTCAGAATGCTTATACTTAACCCGCAAGAAAAACGTGCCAGATTTATTTAAATGACATTTAATTTTCAAAGAATTTCCCTCTTTCTCACACTCCTTGCTCCAGGCTCAATGAAATAGCCTCAGAACATCAGTTGGGCTTGATTTCAAAGCGATTGTCAAGTCCAGCTAAGCGGTCATAATGGTCTACGATTGTAGATATCGGACCTTCGACGCACGGTCTAGATCCAATACAAAGTTTCAATGGGTTCCTGAGAGCAAACGGGTTTAGAGTTTGATCCTAGGTTTCAGGATATTATAGCGCCATTGATTCTACAAGTTTTTGGTCTTGCAGAACATATTTAAAGCAAATAGTGCTAATTTCACAGCTAATCTAACACAGTGTTAGTTAACTTACGTTTAATTTCTAAAGGAATTAATCCTAAGTGATTTCTGATCGAGGTGGAACTCGGGTCTCTGTACGGATTTTTTCGAGACGTTATAATTTACCCCTCTTAAACAATAAATTTCATCCTCAAAATTTGTACCTTTTCGTACTCCTCGAGAAGCTGTGGGTAGTTCTTTCTGATTTTGGCTTCTGTCTCCCAAGTAGCCTCTTCTTCAGTGTGATGCGTCCACAACACCTTCACAAGGGGGATGACCTTGCTACGCAATACCTGCTCCTTCCTGTCTAATATACGTGCCGGTCGCAGTATATATGTAACATCCTCACTTAACTGCACCTGCTCCCATCTAATGATATGGGAAGGATCAGGAACGTATTTTTTCAACATAAAAATATGAAATATGTTGTGTACACTCGCGAGAGGCGTAGGCAAAGCCAGACGATATGCCACTGCACCCACACGGTCAAGAATCTGAAATGGACCAATAAATCGCGGTGCTAGTTTCCCCTTCTTCCCAAATTGAAGAACTCCCTTCATAGGGGAAACTCTCAAAAATACGTGATCCCCAACCGTGAACTCTAGCGGACGCCATCTCGTATCGGCATTACTCTTCTGTCTACTCTGCGCTGTAAGAAGTCGGCGCCTGATGATGTCAATCTTCTCCGAGGTCGCCTGCACTATCTCTGGGCCAATCAATCTAGGCTCACCGACCTCTGCCCAGCAATGCGGTGCTCGGCAAGGACGACCATACAAGGCCTCATAAGGTGCCATACCGATACTCGCCTAGAAACTGTTATTGTACGTGAACTCCACATATGTAAGACAGTCATCCCAACTGTCTTTAAAATCTAACACGCAAGCTCACAGCATGTCTTCCAAAATCTGGTTCACCCGCTCTGTCTGTCCGTCCGTCTATGGGTGGAATGCAGTACTGAACTTCAACTTCACACCCATAGCTTCCTGGATGCGAGTCTAGAAAATAGAAGTAAAGTGCGTGTCTCTGTCCGACACGATCTCTAGGGGAACTCCATGCAGACGCACTGTCTCTCCGATATATAGCCTGGCCAACTCGTCTGCAGAATTCATAACTCTGATCGGTAGGAAGTGCGCCGACTTTGTCAAACGGTCGACGATCACCCAAATAGAATCATGTCCCTTCATCGTCTTCGACAGTCCCGAAATAAAATCCATAGAAATAAAGTCTCACTTCCACTCAGCTATAGGCATAGGCTGAAGGAGTCTAAGAGGTCGGCGATGCTTTGCCTTCACCTGCTGGCAAGTGAGACAACGGGACACGAACTCTGCGATGTGGGTCTTCATGCCATCCCACTAATATGTCCTCTTCACATCGCGATACATCTTTATGCTGCTCGGATGCATTGCAAGTCTGGAACTGTGCGTAGCCTCGAGAATCTCTCGTCTCAAGTCAGGGATATCTGGGACGCATAGGCGGCCACGATAACGTAAGCCCCCATCCGTTCCAACTCATCACTCGGCGTCTGCATCATCACTGGCCTGCTCTCGAAGCTCAGTCAGATGCTTGTCATCCCTCTCCACCGCGATGACTCTGTTATCGATAAGAGGTCGCACCTGAACATGTGCGATAAACTCAAATGGCTCCTCCACAGTGAGTTTCTGCTCAAAGTCTCGTAAAAACTCAACCATGTCCCACTCAGCAACCATCAGCGAAGCCGCAAACTCTATCACCTTCTTATGGCTTAACGTGTCAGCCACAAGGTTCGCCTTGCCTGGATGGTAGGAAACCTCGAACTTAAAGTCTTTTAAGGTCTCCATCCATTGCCGCTGCCTCATATTCAGGTCCCGCTGTGTGAATATGTATCTAAGGCTCTTGTGATCACAAAAGAGCTCGAACTCCTCTCTGTAGAGGTAATGTCTCCAGAGCTTCAATGTGAAAATGACGGCTGCCAACTCAAGGTCGTGTGTAGGGTAATTCTCCTCGTGCTTCCTTAATTATCTCGAGGCATATGAAATCACCCTGTCCTTCTGCATAAGGACACAACTCAGAACAACGCTAGATGCGTCGGTGTATATCATGTATTTAACCCCTTGCTCTGGCAATACTAGCACAGGGGCGGACCTAAGCATGTCCTTTAGCTCCTGAAAAGCTGCCTCTGCCTTTTCATTCCAGGCGAACTTCAGATCCTTCCGTGTCAACCGAGTCAAGGGTCTGGCTATCTTGGAGAAGTCTCGAATGAATCGTCGATAGTAGCCAGCAAGACCTAGGAAACTCCTCACCTCAGTAACCGAACCAGGCTGCTTCCAGTCCTGCACCGCGGCTACGTTAGCAAGGTCTACCGCCATCCCATCCTTGGACACCACATGTCCCAGGAACTTGACTTCCTCCTTCCAGAAGTCGTACTTCTTATACTGTGCGAACAACTGGTGCTGTCTCAGTGAATCCAGGACCAATCGTAAGTGCTCCTCATGC
This sequence comes from Magnolia kwangsiensis, assembly GCA_037074715.1. NCBI lineage: Eukaryota > Viridiplantae > Streptophyta > Magnoliopsida > Magnoliales > Magnoliaceae > Magnolia > Magnolia kwangsiensis. The sequence continues at coordinate 83,251,201 of CM073578.1, forward strand.
TCCTCTCGACTCCTGGAATAAACCAAAATGTCATCTATAAACACGATGATGAATCGATAGAGGAATGGCCAAAATACCCTGTTCATCAGATCCATGAACACAGTTGGTGCATTCGTAAGACCGAACGACATCACGAGGAACTCGTAGTGGCCAAAGTTGGTCCTGAAAGCTATCTTCTGCACGTCCTCATCCCTGACGCGTAGCTGGTGCCCTGACTGCAGATCAATCTTCAAGAAGTACTGCGCTCCTCTCAGCTGATCAAACAGGTCATCAATCCTGGGCAAAGGGTATCTATTCTTCACCGTAATCTGGTTCAACATGCGATAATCAATACACAATCGCAGTGAACCATCCTTCTTTGTCACAAATAGCACCGGTGCTCCCCAAGGAGACACACTCGGTCGTATGAAACCAACCTCCAACAGATCATCAATCTATTTCCTCAACTCCTCCATCTCACACGGGGCCATGCGATACGTCAGCAGTGAGACGGGCGTCGAACCGGGTACCAGGTCGATAGTAAAATCAATCTCACGGTGAGGTGGCAAGCCAGGAATCTTCCTGAACAGATCCTTATAATCACAGACTACTGGCGTGTGCTCAAGTGTTGGGGCATCAACATCCCTCAATAGAGAAGCGTAGCTAAGCACTCGGAAGGAGAGATTAACCTGCATGGGAAATGTAAAGGACGTGCCCTCCGGCTCGTAGACTATCACTATACGAGTCTCGTAGTCAATCTCGGCCCTCCCTGTAGTCAGCCAATCCATGCCAAGAATGATGTCGAGATAATAGAGAGAGGGATTGATGACAAGGTCAATAGCCATCGACCTGCTCCCTAGATCCAGCAAACAACCCTCACACATCATAGTGGCATCAGAAAAGGTCCCGTGCGCTGTGAGAACTCGCACCCCATCCATCCGAGTAGTTGGTACCCCAAGGCGCTTGACTACTGAATGCGATATCAATGAAATCATGGATCCTATATCCACCATCATGAATATAGGAGTACCTCCAATGTGGTATGTAACCTCAAAGGCCAAGGGCTGAGCAGTCTCTATCCCGGATGCCTCTTCTGTTAATGTATGTACCCGTGCCTACTGTGGACGGTTCGGTTGCGGTACCATGGGTCGTTGAGGCGGCCAGAACTGAGGTGCGGGAGGTCTGAAAGAAGGATGCGCTGGAGCTGATCGTAACAGTGGAGAAGATAATGCCTGTGGGCAAGGACGGTCGATCTTCTGGGGCGGTGAAAACCCGCTATCCCTCATCCAAGCAAAGAAGCTCTCTACAGTGTGACCCGGTCTCCCACAGTAAGTATAGGTCACACCTGGGCTCCTCATTGAAAGTACTGGAGCTGTAGCCCTAGGAGGAGAATCGATGCGAGGCCTCTTGCCAAGGAGTGGCCTGCCCTGAGCATCTGGTCGTGGCCTAGCAACCATAGGGCCACGAGAATGTGTCAAACGATCTACATCCTGCTCTGCCCACATGGACATATGTATCAGCTCGGCATAAGAGGGTATGCTGACACAGCACATCTTCGACCGAATATCAGGTCGCAAACCCTCAGAAAAATGTCTTATGCGCATCTGCTCGTCAGCAAGTATCGTAGGGACATATCTGCCCAACTCTGTGAATCGATGCTCATAATCTGTAACTGACATGCCTCCCTGCCTGAGATGCAGAAACTCGTTCTCCCTCTCGTGTCGGTAGGTCTGTGCATAGTATTTCTCATGGAATCAGAACTCAAATGCTGCCCAAGTCCAGATGTAGCCAACTGCAACGGTACGCAGTATACTATCCCACCATAAGCTGGCTTCCCTCTCGAACATGAAAGTGGCCAACTCAACCTGCTCAGACTCCGAGCAGTGCAGCATCCTCAGTATCTTCGAGACACGGTCGAGCCAATACCCTACCTCCTCGGGCCTGTGAGAACCTGTAAAAGTAGGAGGCCGCAAGCGCTAGAATCGCTCAAGTAGGCCTCGGGTATCAGCAGTATTCCCCGTAGGGTAGGCAGATGGTGCAGGATGAGCCATACCCTCATCTTGAGTCGAAGTCCCAACATCCTCAGCTGGATGCACATGTGGCACAGGTGGAGTCGCACTGTCACCCTGAGCTAAGGCCCATGCAATGGTAGTCAAAAGCTGGTGATGCTACTAGTGCATCATGACCATCAACTGCTCAAACCTATCAGGAGGTGGAGCAGGTTGAGGCACATACTGCGTCGAGGAAGACGCATGGTACTGCTCTCTAACTGGTGGTGTGAAAGGTGGTGGTCCGACTGCAGGACCTGCAGAAGGCTGAGACTCAGGTGCAGTCTCACGAATCAGGCCCACAGCAAGGTCGATATGATCATCACTCTGGGGAGGAACCTGATCATCGGCTCACCCAGCGTAAGACGTGCCATGCTCCGAATAACCTTAGGTGGCATTCCTTATATGCAAAATAGGGTGCAACCCAGTTAGTTTCAGCAATAGCACAAACACACCACACAATCATTCACATAACAAACTGAAGAAACTCCATGCATTTCATTTAATCAAAATTGGTCACAATACAAGAAATATATCCTTACATGCATCATGACATGAAACACATGTGAAACTAAGTTAGCCAAAGCTACAACTGCAATATAAACCAACCACTAAGCCTTCTTAGGCTCACACACAGAAAACACAAAGCAACCAACGTATGACCTACAAACATCTAAAATCTAATCACTCGTCCGAGTCTGGCGATGGAGGAGGGGCACCCTTATCCTGCAGACAACACAGGATGGCCTTTAAAGTGCGAGTCACCTTGCCAAATTTTCTCTTCATGACAGCCTTGGTATCCTCAAGATCTTATTTTACCTCGGCTCGGAGTTCTTGGACTTCCTATCGTAAAGCAACCTGACTCTCCTCAAGTCGGGCTACATGAGCATCCCTAGCAGCCCGAGTCACAGGAGGAGGACTCTCATCAGTATCCTGAGCGTCCTCTTCTTCTTCTTCCTGGCCTTCTTCGTCTATTTCTGCTCCACCCTCTTCTTCACTTTCATCCTCTTCACTATCATATTCACCCTCACTGTCATCATCAAGCTGAGCCTCACGCTGCCGATGCCCTATCCTCATCTGGTTCATGGTAGCCTCATTGATGAAATGAATCGGCACAGGCAACTCCGGCCCAAGCCTATAAGTAAACTCAAGTGCAATCTTGCATATGAGCTGGCCAAAGGGAAGTGACTCAGACGTTCTTCTCAATTTTGCTATGAGGATGATCTGTCGCAACACAAAGGTGTGCATGCACACGTTCTCTCCCTGGCCCACTTAATACAGGAAATCTACCATAAGGTGCGTGCATTCACTGCAATTGCTCTACCTGGGATAAACATTAAACGTGCAGATGTGGTGAAGCAGACGAAAATCATCCGACATGTGAGACGCTAAGAGGCTCTTATTATGCTGCCACTCAACTAAGCCACCACATAGGAACCTGGTGCGGCGATGTCGCTCATGAACACTCCTCAGGTTCTTAGCACTTGGATGTACCTCGCTAAGAGGCACATTCAAAAGTTGAGCTATCAACCGAACATTGATCGTGGCTTCCCGATCTCTATCAAAGGGAATCCTAAATTGTAATGGCTCCAACGTAGGGTCCCAAATATGAGCATAAAAGGCACAAACAGTGCCCACATTCGTACGAGACTGGCCTTCAAAGAGAAGACCCCACCTGGCAGATTCGATGCGCTCAAACAATAAAAACTCACCAAATAGCCGCTCATCTACATGTGCCTCAAACAGAACCTTACGATCAGTATACGCATCGTGGGCCAAGTCTGCCAACAGTGCTCTCCCTATGGGAGTGTGGGGATCCAAATCCCGCTTCTTGTGTAGCTCTCTCCCAACATTTGGACTAGCGACGACACTTGAACTAGCGGTGCCACCTCTCAGCTTCCTTGAACCTGATGGGCAGCTAGACCCAGCTTCATCAGCGGCGGTCTTCCTCTTTTCCACGAGAGAGAGGATGGTGGAAAGGGAGAAAAAGGCTAAAATAGTCTCTAAAAAGGCCATGAAAAATGAAGGAAAGGGGGAGAAAGGGCTGACCTAGTGGGCTAACACGAATCTAGGTCTGATAGAGGGGGAAAACAGGCCCCAAGAGGCTGGGATTACAAAGGGAAAAGGGTGAGATGGGTTGGGTTTGAAGCTCACACGATTTGAGCTTCAAATGGAGGGTGTAAGAGCTCCAAACGAACGAAAATGGAGAGAGAGGGGAGTGTGTATGGCTGTGAACGATGGAGTGGTGTGGATTGTGGCTGAAATCGATGATGGGAGTGATTGACAACGAGTTTTGCAAAGGAAAACAGCAAATGGGAGAGGAAAAGAGAGCTTGGGGGTGTGTTTTGTGAAGGAGGTAAGGGTTTGGGACATTTTTAATGGACGGCCCATAGCTAGGGGGGCTACCCTAGCCCCCAAACTGCATCATCCCGAAGGCCCGCCCGAGTGGGGCCCACTGTACGGCGAGGCCTCACCGAACCGACGAGGTCCTCGCCGACCTTTGTGTTAATTGGCAAGGCCTCGCCATTTAGGGGAGGTCCTCCTACCCTGAGGTCCCTAAAAATATGTAGGTCCCACCTCGGATTATCCTAGACTAGCGTGGATAGGCCCACGACTCCGTTTCTCACTATTTTGGGTCATTTCGTGCACTATCTGATGTATATTCGCATTTAACAATTTTTAATGGCTGGGATAGGGTCTATAAGGGTCTAGACCCGCCCACACACGAACTAGAAGTGGTCCGGGGTCGTTTCATGCAACAACGGATGCACACGGACTCGATCAAAATGATCGATTTGAGTGAACTTTGCCAATTGACAAAACTGGGGTCCTATGAGTGTTTCTACGTTCTTCTCGCACCCACCTAAGTCAAAGGGCGACAACGTACGTCGTGTGACCATAACCTAGGTCCGGTTTAATCTAAATCATGCTTTAATACCAACTTGTAATGCCCTGAAAATCGGGGGTCGTGAAGAAACCCGACTCCCGAGTTCCAGACCATCACTTATGCAATAAATATATTGATGATTCAATGTTATCTGAGTTAGTTCTTTAACATGAGTAAGATTATATCAAAACTGCAATTCATACTCCAGATCCAGTGATAAAACGTAAGCGGAAGACTGAAGAATATATATATATCACTATATGAAAATAAAACAATCTCGAACTGTCTCCAAAGTATGAATACATCTCTGAGTCACATATACATATATCAAACTAAAAATAAAATGTTGTATAACAGTCCAACTAGCAAAAATCCCGCTGATCCAGGCCACCTATGCGAAACTGCATGTACGAGAACTCGTCCTGGTCCTCGTAGTAGTTCGGCTCCAGCTCCTGGATCGCCTCACAACCTGCATCTAAAACAGAGTCTGATAGGTGTTGCAAACACCTTCCCGTAACGTGTGAGTGAGTGATCAACTCAGTGGAATCATAGAGCAGAGATTAGCATGTTATCAAATCAATCACGAGTAATAGTAAAGCAAACAATCAAACATTCCTAGATACTATTGTTAATGCAAGTATGAAATGACATGATGGATGCCCTCACTGACATACTCCCTCATGTGACACCATCTTATGTCCGCGGCATGCTTTCTTCCCTCAGTACTCCATAACTTCCAGGCACAACTGCGATGTGGATATGATTACCGAGTTGTTATTAGTCCTTTCATACAGCAGTATTGGGAAACTAAGGTACTTCCCTTATATCAATCTCAACACAGATCTTGTCTAGGGTCGTCACTCCTAGTAATCTCATACTATGTTATATTTTTAGGTCGCTGCAAGGGCTGTCAGGGCTGTTGGTCACACTCATTGCACCGCTCCCCCATCAACTTATCTGTAACGCCCCAAAAATTGGGGGTTGGGTAGAAACCCAACTCCCGAGTTCCAGAACATCACTTATGCAACATTTTCAATGATGGGTGAATGTCGGCGGTAATAGTACATAAAACATGAGGTGGATCAAGCCAAAACAACATATTATAATCCAGAGACAGTTAATTTAGCAGTGAAAGAATGTGATAGATATATAGAATATATGAACTGTTGTGAGTCTCCAGAGTGTGAACATGTTACCAGGTTAAACATATACATGTATACTCCAAAGATGAGCAAAAAGAATATACATGGGTACAAAAATAAAGGGCAAAATACCACGTGTACTGGCATCTAATCAGTAACCCTGCAACCCCGTCAATCAGAACCTGCATATAGGAGGGATCCTCCTCATCATCATCAAGTCTGGCTCTGCTTCACGAGCATCGTCATCATCTGAAACTAAAATAGGGACTGATGGGTGTTCGGAACACCATCCCGTAACGTGGGAGTGAGTAGCTAACTCAGTGGAATCATAGAATAAAGGTTAGCATGTTATCAAATCAATCAAGCGATAATGGTAAAGCAAGCAAAACAAACATTCCTAAATACTGTTGTTAATGCAAGCATGAAATGACATGATGGATGCCCTCACCGACATACTCTCTCATGCGGCACCATCTTACGCCCGCGGCATGCTTGCGTTCCTTAGTGCTCCACATCTTTCAGGCACATGCAGTGTGATATGGATAATGATTACTGAGTTGTTATTAGTCCTTTTCATACAACAGGATTGGGAAACTAAGGTACCTCCCTTATATCAATACCCAAACAATGATCCTGTCTAGGGTCATCACTAATAGTAATCTCATACGATGATATATTTCTAGGTCGCTGCAAGGGCTGTCAGGGCTATTGTACGCACTCGTTGCATCGCTCCCCCATCACCTTATAAATACAGGCCTAGTTTATATCCTTAAGACTGCATCAGGACTCGTCGCCCCCATGCGGTGTCAGGATAAACTCAAGGTCACTACAAAGGGCTATCAGGGCTGTTGCTCACACTCGTTGCTCCACTCCCCCATCACCTTATCAACAAAAATATAGTGTCTCATACCACCATAATCTGCTCAGAGTAGGGTGCTCACTGGTCACTACGGAGAGGTTTGTGGCCCCAGCGTAGGCCGACAGCTCTACCACGGTGTCCCATACCACCATGCTCAGCTCATGAGTCTTAGGGGATTGAGGTACCACGGTTATCAGGGTTATCACTGGTAAGTTCAGTACTCTAGGTTCAAGCAGTTATGACGAATACAAGGTGAACATACAATGGTCAGTCGGGTTACTTGATGAGTCCGACTAGCACGAGCGCACGTTGAATCGACCGACATAAAGTGCACAAGAACTTCGTGTGGCCTAACCACTGTCGACGACTCTAGTATAACTCGGGTTCGTCATACACATCCTCCATGGAGAATAGAATCCAACCACAAATTCTAAACTGTTACCGACTGCCTGGACTAGAGTATAGCCCCAAGCACTTGGAATCTAAATCAATAATCATATGAGAGAGATGGACTTGAAATATGAGTAATTCTAGCATGTTATCGGCATGTTATAACATACATCAAAAGCAATTAACCATACACGAGTATTTCAAACATAAGGTAATCAATTCAATATGACAAGCATGGAGGAATTCATGTACAACATCAAATTAGTTGAGAATCCAATCTCAACGCTAATCTACAACACCATTTACTCAATACTTACTAATACATACATTTATACAAACACTTAGACTACACAACTCCAACATACTTGATGTATGTTGATTTCAACATATAATATGACAAATCCTTATATCGAGGAGATCTCAAATACACAACAATCATGTTCTTACATTCAAAACATATGGCAGGCATAAATCATATTGATTTAGGCATTTCAACAAACACTTAGTCTACACACATTAGTCTACATAGCATATGTCAGCCAATATGTGCATTAGGGCGAATCTCTTCGCCAAACAGATCATACACGCATAACTAGTATAAGTACATGATAAATACCCATGGCAATCACATCAGCAAAATATGTACGTATACAGTATTTTCTACAAATACCTAAAATACCCTAAATCTCATATTCTTCGTACGTATTCGAAATGAAAATTGGACAGCAAGTTCTACATGTCAAACAACGTTCTTGTCAGCAATCTACCATTAAACGGCATTGAAAGCTTTGAAAACAAGTAATCTAAGAGTCTAAGATCCGCACCTTACGTCGTAGGAGCGTAATGAATCGAATTGGAACTCTTCGTCATTGTCAACGACTGATTGGTAACCTACACCATGAAATAGGTTAGCTATATTAACACTACAGCTACATGGATTACTTAAATAGGTTAGGGGTAGGATTTCTTACCTAAAAACGACGTTGGAAGCGCTGAAAGAACAACACAAATGGACGGCTTGGCACATGGAGAAGCAGGGAAGAATCCCTGGAGAAATCCCCAACTTCTCCCCCACTTCTCTTTCTTTTCTCTCTTCACTCTCCTAGGGTTTTTTGCAAATTCGTATGGGTTAGAAAGCTAAGGGTTTAAGGCCCTTTTATAAGCCCAAACATAACCAAAACAGACTTTAAGTCAAGGTATACTTGGGTTATAGTCAAATCGGGTCTTTTTCGATCCAAAAGAGTATTTCAGGAGGTCCCCTGGCCGAATGCGGTCGGACTTAAGCTCATGTATATTGGATCCTGCTCACACCAAGTTTTCAGTCCGGTAGTGTTCCCAGCTCGAACGTGGCGGTCCAATTTCAGTTCAGCGGTCACGGAGACTCGATCGAGGATTTCAAGTACACTGACCTGAGTGAGAAATGTTTCCTAATCTGAGAGTGTATTTGGGTCAGATTCCAACGGTCTGAATGCTTAAAAATAATGCGTAAGTGAATGTGCCAGATTTAGAATTTCTTTTCTAAATCTTTTCCTTTTCTCACTCTCTTCACTCCGAACTCAGTAAAATGGTGTCAGGACATCAGTTGGGCTTGATTTTTGAAACAATTGTCAAGTCCAACTAAGTGGTCATAATAGTCTGAGATTGTAGATATCGGACTTTCGACGTGTGGTCCAGGTCCGATACGGAGTTTCAGTGTGCTCCCGAGAGCAACCGGGTTTAGTGATGGATTCTAAATTTTTAGGCAATGTAGCGTTAACGGTTCTACTCATTTTGGATCTTACAGATCATATTTAAAGTGGTTCGAGCTAATTCTACTGATTGTTTAGTTCAGTACTTAACCAAATTCTGACCTAATTATGACAGAATAAGTCCTTAGGAAGTTCTACGCCCTTTCCTGATATTTTTAATTAGTATATTATTTTAATTTTTTTTTAGTAGTTCATCATCAAGTCTAATTCATCTCCACCAAATTTCATGATATTTCATGTTGTAGAAAAATTCTAAAAATTCCAGAAGCAGCAGCTGTCCAAAACTATGCTTTCTAGAAAGTTGTCACAATGACCCATTTTTAACTATACTAAATATTTTACTATATTTTCTACTTATTTTTATATGAAATTAGACTCATTTAGATTCATTCTAGCTTTTGAATCACATAAATCGAAGTTAAAACGAGGGAGATATAATTTTTCAAAGTCGAACCAAATCATAGAAAATGTGGCCAAAAACGGGCCAGCCGATGAACTGCGGCTCGGCCAAGCCCGGTAATCGGTGAGCCCTCGCCAAACCGGCAATCCCCTCGCCGCTCGCTGACCTATTTGGGGTAATTTCGCCTTCTGATATTTGAAATGGGCATATTTTAGAACCTTAGATGATTTATTTGACATGCAATATATGATTTTGGGGTAGGAGAAGCTAATCTATCCAAATAGCCTACTTATTTCATGAGATTCCAAAAGATTAATAATTATAAACCATTTTTATTTATTTATTTACTATTCATAGTACTTTTTAGTTTAAGTATTGATCAACATCACCTAAACTTTAAGATTTGTGTCTAATATGAAAGCTCCTAGAAAATTTTGAAGGATAAAGTAGTGAAAGGTGAGATTTTCGAAGGAAATAGTGATTTGAGACTTTTAGATTGAGTTTTGAGAAGTTAATCAGGTGTTAGGATTGACCCATTGCCTAAAGACGTCTAAATCTAGGTTGGTAAAAATCCAGGGTGTTACATTATCAATACAGGCTTAGTGTACTCTTGTTGCTACGGAAGGGTCGTCGCCTCACGTAGACTCAGAATATGCTCGAGGTCACTACAAAGGGCTCATCACCAATCAGAGTAGGCCAACAGCTCGAATGTAGTGTCCCATACCACCATAATTGGCTCACGAGTCTAAGGTGCTCATTGGTCACTATGGGGAGGTTTGTGGCCCCAGCGTAGGCCGACAGCTCGACCACGGTGTCCCATACCACCATGCCTAGCTCATGGGTCTTAATGGATCAAGGTACCATGGTTATCAGGGTTTTCACTGGTAAGTTTAGTACCTTAGGTTCAAGCAGTTATGACCAATACAAGGTGAACATACAACGGTCAGTCGGATTACTTGACGAGCTTGACTAGTACGAGCGCACCTCAAGCTGAACGACATGAAGTGCATAAAACACCTCGTGTGGCCTAACCACTGCCGCCAACCCAAAGAACGACTCGCGTTCATCGACGCGTCCTTCGTGGCAAATAGAAGCCAACCACGAATTTAAATCTATTACCGACTGCCTGGACTAGAGTATAGCCCCAAGCACTTGTAATCAACATCAGTGATCCTATGAGAGTAACAGAAATGAAATACAAACAATCCAAGCATATTAACAACATGTTATAACATATAACGTAAGAAAATCAACCAAACACATTCCATACATATAAGGAAATCAATTCAAAAACAGCATGGAGGAAAATCATGTACATCATCATATTTATTGAGAATTCAATCTCCAGACTAATCTACAATAACATTTACTCAATACATACTGATACAAACATTTATACAAACACTTAGTCTACACACATTAGTCTACATAGCGTATGTCGACCCAAAGTGTGCACTGGGGCGAATCTCTTCGCCAAACAGATCATGCTCGCCTAACTAATATCATAACACGACCAATACACATGGCAATCATTTCAGCAAAATACAGGCGTATACAGTATTTCTTACAAATGCCTAAAATATCCTAAATCTCATATTATCTGTACGCGGTCGAAATGGAAAACAGACAACACATTCTACATGTCGAACGGCGTTCTTGTCGATAATCTACTATTAAATGACATTGAAAGCATTGAAAACAGTTAACCTAAGCATCTAGAATCCTCACCTTTCACCGTAGAAGCGTAACGAATCGAGTGTAAACTCTACGCTTCGCCAATGTCTGTATGACGACCTATATCACAAGATAAATCAGCTACTTCGCAAATTGTATCTATGGAATCCCAAAAATAGGTTAAAGTTAGGGTTTTCTTACCTTAAATGAAGTCGAAATCATCGGAAGAGTGATTAGAACGCGGTGATTAACTGCGTGTAGAAGCCGGATCGAGTGGCAAGAAGTTTCCCTCACAACTCTCACCGAATCTCTCTTTTCTCTCTTCTCTTTTCTAGGTTTTAAAAAATTTGTATGGGAGGGTTATGAGAGGGTTTAAGGTCTTTAAATAGGTTAAAAACTCACCTATTTAGACTTTAAACCAAAGTATACGTGGGTTATAGCCAAATCGAGTCTTTCCTGATCCAAAAGACCATTTCTGGAGGTCCCCTGACCAAATGCGATCGGACTTAACCTCATGGATATTTGATCCTGATCACATTAAGTTTTCAGTCCGATAGTGTTCCCAGATCGCACGTGGCGGACCAGTTTCAGTTCAGCGGTCACGGAGATTCGATCAAGGATTTCAAGTACACTGACCTGAGTGAGAAATGTTCCCTGATCTGAGGGTATATTTGGGTCAGATTCCAACGGTCTGAATGCTTATACTTAACCTGCAAGAAAAACGTGCCAGATTTATTTAAATGACATTTAATTTTCAAAAAATTTCCCTCTTTCTCACACTCCTTGCTCCAGGCTCAATGAAATAGCCTCAGAACATCAGTTGGGCTTGATTTTCAAACCAATTGTTAAGTCCAGCTAAGCGGTCATAATGGTCTACGATTATAGATATCGGACCTTCGACACACGGTCTAGATCCAATATAAAGTTTCAATGGGTTCCTGAGAGCAAACGGGTTTAGAGTTTGATCCTAGGTTTCAGGATATTATAGCGCCATTGATTCTACAAGTTTTTGTTCTTGCAGAACATATTTAAAGTAAACAGTGCTAATTTCACAGCTAATCTAACACAGCGTTAGTTAACTTACGCTTAATTTCTAAAGGAATTAATCCTAAGTGATTTTTGATCGAGGTAGTACTCGGGTCTCTATACGGATTTTTTCGAGACGTTACAATTTACCCCCCTTAAACAATAAATTTCTTTCTCAAAATTTGTACCTTTTCGTACTCCTCGAGAAGCTGTGGGTAGTTCTTTCTGATTTTGGCTTCTGTCTCCCAAGTAGCCTCTTCTTTAGTGTGATGTGTCCACAACACCTTCACAAGGGGGATGACCTTGTTACGTAATACCTGCTCCTTCCTGTCTAATATACGTGCCGGTCGCAGTATATATGTAACATCCTCACTTAACTGCACCTGCTCCCATTTAATGATATGGGAAGGATCAGGAACATTTTTTTTCAGCATAGAAACATGAAATACGTTGTTTACGCTCGCGAGAGGCGTAGACAAAGCCAGACGATATGCCACTTCACCCACACGGTCAAGAATCTGAAATGGACCAATAAATCACGGTGCTAGTTTCCCCTTCTTCCCAAACCGAAGAACTCCCTTCATAGGGGAAACTCTCAAAAATACGTGATCCCCAACGTGAACTCTAGCGGGCGCCGTCTCGTATCGGCATAACTCTTCTGTCTACTCTGCGCTGTAAGAAGTCGATGCCTGATGATGTCAATCTTCTCCGAGGTCGCCTGCACTATCTCTGGGTCAATCAATCTGGGCTCACCGACCTCTGCCCAGCAATGCGGTGTTCGGCAAGGACGCCCATACAAGGCCTCATAAGGCGCCATACCGATACTCGCCTGGAAACTGTTGTTGTACGTGAACTCCGCATATGCAAGACAGTCATCCCAACTGTCTTTGAAATCCAACACGCAAGCTCGCAGCATGTCCTCCAAAATCTGCTCACCGGCTGTCTGTCCGTCCGTCCGTCTGTGGGTGGAATGCAGTACTGAACTTCAACTTCACACCCATAGCTTCCTGGATGCGAGTCTAGAAAATAGAAGTAAAGCGCGTGTCTCTGTCCGACACGATCTCTAGGGGAACTCCATGCAGACGCACTATCTCTCTGATATATAGCCTGGCCAACTCGTCTGCAGAGTTCGTAACTCTGATCGGTAGGAAGTGCGCCGACTTCGTCAAACGGTCGACGATCACCCAAATAGAATCATGTCCCTTCCTAGTCTTCGGCAGTCCCGAAATGAAATCCATAGAAATAAAGTCTCACTTCCACTCAGCTATAGGCATAGGCTGAACGAGTCCAAGAGGTCGGCGATGCTCTGCCTTCACCTGCTGGAAAGTGAGACAACGGGACACGAACTCTGCGATGTGGGTCTTCATGCCATCCCACTAATATATCCTCTTCACGTCGAGATACATCTTTGTGCTCCTCGGATGCATTGCAAGTCTGGAACTGTGCGTAGCCTCGAGAATCTCTCGTCTCAAGTCAGGGATATCTGGGACGCATAGGCGGCCACGATAACATTAGCCCCCATCCGTTCCAACTCGTCACTCGACGTCTACATCATCACTGGCCTGCTCTCGAAGCTCAGTCAGACGCTCGTCATCCCTCTACACCGCGATGACTCTGTCATCGATAAGAGGTCGCACCTGAACATGTGCGATAAACTCAAATGGCTCCTCCACAGTGAGTTTCTGCTCAAAGTCTCAAAAAAACTCAACCATGTCCCACTCAGCAACCATCAGCGGAGCCGTAAACTCTATCGCCTTCTTGCGGCTTAACGCGTCAACCATAAGGTTCGCCTTGCCTGGATGGTAGGAAATCTTGAACTTAAAGTCTTTCAAGGTCTCCATCCATTGCCGCTGCCTCATATTGAGGTCCCGCTGTGTGAATATGTATCTAAGGCTCTTGTGGTCGTAAAAGAGCTCGAACTCCTCTCTGTAGAGGTAATGTCTCCAGAGCTTCAATGCGAAAATGACGGCTGCCAACTCAAGGTCGTGTGTAGGGTAATTCTCCTCGTATTTCCTTAATTGTCTCGAGGCATACGAAATCACCCTGTCCTTCTGCATAAGAACACAACCCAGACCAACGCTAGACGCGTCGGTGTATATCATGTATTTAACCCCTTGCTCTGGCAATACTAGCACAGGGGCGGACGTAAGCATGTCCTTCATCTCTTGAAAAACTTTCATTCCAGGCGAACTTCAGATCCTTCCGTGTCAACTGAGTCAAGGGTCTGGCTATCTTGGAGAAGTCCTGAATGAATCTTGGAGAAGTCCCACTACGACTACCCACGAACTTTCCTCACTTGATGGACACCAAAATCAACAGTTAATGGGTTGATTTGTCAATCGGACTAGTTTTACAGTGATATAAAGGCTGAAATTTGATGTGTGTGATTATTTTATGATAAATAATCATAGTATAAAATTTCACATCAAATAGATCATGATAACTATGTGATCTAAAATTAAAGGGTTTAGGTTTATAACATTAAGTATTTATGATTTTGTCATCTTTTATTTCTCCAAATTCCATCATCCATGACGTTGGACTATACTATCTAAATGTATTAAAATTTTGACAAACATTTTTTATTTTCCATTCTCTTCCCATCGCCCCAATTTGGGCCTTGATTGCTTATAGATGGCCAAGATCTTTTTTTTTTAATGGGTTATACTGCCCCAATGTCTAAATCAATGTTTTCATATATCTAATAGAGAAGGTAGTCGGTAGTTATGGCATATACCTTACGTATCTTCAAACTGAGCAGTTCATTCTGATATTTGGGCTGCCCATTTTTCTAGTCCAAATATGACGTACAGTCAGATGACATGTTAAAAATAGAAAAACTTGATGGTTAGTACTCTGATCATGTATGTAAGTGGGTGTATGGTCAATTTCATAAACAGGTGAACACAAGTAGGGTTTTTGAGTGATCAAGAGGTAGAACATGTATACCATTTGATTCAAGTGACTTGTTCACATGTGTAAGTTCCTCATTTTGTAGTTCTTACAGTGAGTTAAGTATATTCATATGTGGTGAACAAGATGAACAGATCAACATCTCGATTCAATATGTTTACGAGTGGATGTAGAGATCAAATAGTTAGTTTACTATGATCGGGTGGTCCAAACTTAAAGTGGATGGTCATATATCTTTAACTAGTGGTGAATAGTTATTAAACAATTGGTTATGATGAACAAGTGAGAATACTTGGATATATGATGATCATGTCCTAAAAATTAAGGGTCAGATGACTTTATCTATGAATGAATATTATTCCCAACGGTCAAATTCATGTTAAAGAATAGATGTAAGGTTAAGATATGCTAAATTGGTGACATACACATGTATATACTAAATTAAAGTTCATGGTAACACTCGAGAACTTTTAATATTAAAGTATTGAAAAGTTCAGTGTCATGCCTCAAACCTAGAAATTCGATTCACAAGAATCTTGATAGCCGAATCCAATACCGACAGCCACCGTAGTACCCCATTCTCAGCTCCCAGTGCCCATATGCCAGGTTCCGATCTTGGGATCCGACAAAGAGGATTTTTCAACATACATTTATCTCTTAAGGAGCATAACTATAAGTTTACCCAAATCACAAAAGAAATAACATCATCACATATTCACTAATATAAACTTTGAATACAATGCTAAAAGGAAAATACATATGTTAAAATAAAATCAAAGCTCCAGAAGACAGCTACATGCTCCAAGCTCAACGCCACTGCAACCAACGCCATCTGCACACATCTATCGTGCATAAACTTATAGAAAGTTTAGAGGGTGGTGGAAGTGTGTGCGCAAGATAAGTGCCAAGCACACAAATACAAGGTCATAATCATACAATACCGAAAATATTCGTAAAATTACTAATCATATGATATCAGAGTAAGCAAAAATATTGACAAATCCATGAGTCATACAATATTAGAGTACGTAATACAAATAAACTATGCAAATGAGTAGTCATAAAGAGTCAAGTATCTGATATCGAGGATGCAATGTAATATGCGGTGCAAATGACCATGCAGGAGTGTGAAGTCAGGATGATGGTAAGAAGTATCGCAAGCTATGGGGTCCACCATAAGGGACTTCTATCCAAACCAGTTTCATACCAAAATTTAGATGGTCAGACTCAATGTGGTAAACTCCTGATCTCAGGTTAGTCGCGTGCCCTAACCTAAATCCTGGCCATTGGGAAGGTACACGTAACAAATGGTTATACACCACCAGGCCGAGTGGATAGTGAATGAATGAATGAATGAGTATGCAACTCCTGCTCCACAAATCAATATTGTATATCTTTGAGATCATCACCGAGGTCTAGTACACTCTACATGCAATCGCCACCCACTGGACGAGTAACCATGCAAGTAGAAGAGATCTCACTATCCGCATGACCAATAGTCAGCTAATATCTATCCGTCACGTCGATAGAAGATCGAATCATGAACTGGTCAAACTAAGCCTAGTTATGCCCACTATCTTTGGGTGGGTAAGGTCACACCCCCTCCCAATCGACCGCGACAGAGTGAGAGACGCGGCCTATTGGTATACGACCCTCATGTGCTCATATATATATCCACTCGATCTTAACATTGGGGCGTATCCTGGCCTCGGAGGTTTAGAAATTTTTACTCAGGGCCATCTATGGCAGCCCGATGCTAATAACAGATTTTTGTGTCCCATCTGGCCATCCACGATATGCGTGCGGAGCTTATGACCTTAATGTCTCTAGGGCATATTGTAATCACAACACATAATACAAGATGCATGAGTTATACAATCCGGTCATACATCAATCATGCACATATCGTGCACTCATGCAAGATAACCTCTGCCTATCAGGGAGTCTCATAATAACTTGCCCAATGACAATGCAATGGTCAACCACATCTTATAATAAACATGCAGATGATGCGTATGGGCATGTATCATGATGTTATGCTATCACATACTCATAATCGGCATCGATATTCAACCTCAATAATTAGAATCAACCTCAAAAATTGAAATCATCCTCGACAATCAGGATCAGAATTGGCCTTAACAATCGGCCTCGACAATCAAAATTGGCCTCGACAATCAGAATCGGAATTGACCTTGACAATTGGCCTCAACAATTAGAATCGGAATCGGCCTTAACAATCGGATTTGGCCTCGACTATCAGAATTAGTCTCAATAATCAGTATAAGGGAAGGTCACAATGTAAATATTTTACCATCATTGCCCATCAATGTAAACATTCAACCAACATTGCTCCCAGGAAGTGGCCCATATAGAGCCAAACATAAAGTGTGCCCATGGCCTCACACAAAGGCCTAATATACATCACAATGTGGCTCATACAAGGGCTACATACACATCAATATGGGATGCATCACATGGTCTTAATACACGTCATGGTGGGCCGCATCGCATGGGCTAATACGCATCATGATGGGCCTAACACACATCATATGGTCCTAATACATGTCACAGTGGGCCTTAAATGCAATAGGTGAGGTGCATCAATGGGTTACACTAATGGACCTCATATACACAATAGGTGGGCCCTGCTCACCAATGGCCTTAAATACATAACATGTGGGCCTTACACATGGGTCTCGTATGCATCAAATGCGCCATGTATCTAGGTCTCGAATGCATCAAATGGGCCACGCGTCATGGGCCTAATACACGTCAAATGGGCCGCAAGATAAAGGCCTAATACACATCACATTGGGCCTTGTCCATAGGCCACGAATACATCATAATGGGCCTTGCCCATGGGCCTTAGATTCAAGTAGGTAGTCCCCATCATATGGGCCTTAAATACAAGGTAGGTGGGCCTCATCATATGGGTCTTAAATATAAGGCAGGTGAGCCCCATCATATTGGCCTTAAATACAACGTAGGTGGGCCCTATCACATGGGCCATAAATATATGTCATGATGGGCCTCATGGATGGACCGCACCAATGGGTCTCAAATGGGCTTGGACCAAACTAAAAATCATTTCAATAGTTGTAAGTGTAATATATGTATCACTGTACACTATCATTCTATGGGGAACATGACTCACTAACGATGATCAGCATTGTCCAAACATTTCCCATGTAAATCAGCACCATCCAAACATTTCCCCGCATCCTCTAAACATTGTCTAGCACCGTCCAGCATAATCGGGACAGTGTGGATGAAATAAATACATCATGGGTGGGGTCTGTGTCCTTAAATGGATGGACGGCTTAGATATATCACAACCTCATGATGGGATTGCAGAACTTGTTGTCCTCAAAGAATCATCTAACTGGTGGGGCCAAGAAATGGACGGTTTAGATGCAACCCTCAAGATCAGACCCTCAACCTGCTGGCGTTAATACAGTAGCTAGAAAGCTAGGGTCCGCACGTCCTCATGGATGGTTAGATATAACACGTGTCGTATGAGCAGACCCATAGAAACTGCTTACATGTGGGTACCACTATACCATCCAGATGGACGGCTAGATGTAGAATACATAAATCAAGATGGGCCCTACCCCTCAAATGTGTAGCATGTGCGTGTGTGTGAGGGGGGGGGGGGGGGGGCATGCACTGCCTAAAATAGATTGATGGCTTGGAGAATACATACATCATGGTAGGGCGTCCATAGTCCAGATGGGACCCATAGAACTTACTGACGTAGGTGCAGCAACTGCTGCTGCTACAGTGGCCTGTTGGCTCATCATCTAAATAGTTGATGGCTGGGATAAAACACATATTTCATGGTGGGTACCCACTGTCCAGACCTGTTGGACGGTGCAGGTAAGACCCATACATCATGGTGTGGCATCATAGGGTTGTCCAACCTGTCCAGCACTGACCAGATGGGCTAGACGTTGTGGATGAAATAAATACATCATTGTGTGGGGGTACAACAGGTGGGTGTTGGGATCCAACACATATAGTCACATAGGACCCACAGAACTTGCTGACAACAATCAGTAGATGGGGCCCACCAACTTGGAAAGACTTCAATTTCAACTTGGGGAATCTATTTTTCTTGCTTGGAATACCATTTAAGGATGAATTTTAGTCAAAAATAAAATTATTTGGAGGTTTGAGAATTTATTCCCAATGTACCTAAATTCATAGTCTCTAATTTTTTTTCTCACTTACTAGTTTCAATGAGGAACCTAAATATGGGTTTCTAGTTCCTTAACTTCCTAGTTTCTTTGGGAATTCACCTATGTACAAATATCTAATTCAAGATCATATCCTAGTCGCGTAAAGTTAATGATGATACATGCCCTCAAGCCCAGTTAATCTCATTCTCATTGTAACATCCCGAAAATCGGGGGTCGGGTAGAAACCCAACTCCCGAGTTCCAGAACGTCACTTATGCAACATAGATAATGATAAATGTATGTTGTCTGTAGAATGAAATTAAACAAGATTGAGACTAAGCCAAAACAGTATATCATACTCCAGAGACAGTTAAATTAGAAAGCGGAAGACTGTGATAAATACATAAAATATATAATTCATTGTAAGTCTCCAGAGTGTGAACATGTTACCAGGTTAATTGAATACATGTATACTCCAAAAATGGAAAGAAAAGAATATACATGAGTACTACAACAATATAAAAATGACAAGAGTCATGGTGTCTAATCAAACTACCTGTAATCTCGTCGATCAGAACACGCATAAAGGAGGGATCCTCCTTATCATCATCAAGTCCGGCTCCACTTCACAAGCAGTGCCATCATCTATAACTAAAACAGGGACTGGTTGGTGTGCATGACACCGTCCCGTATCGTGGGTGTGAGTAGCTAACTCAGTGGAATAATAGAGCAAAGATTAGCATGTTCTCAAATCAATCACGCGATAATAGTAAAGCAATGAAACAAACATTCCTAGATTCTGTTGTTAATGTGTGCATGAAATGATATGATGGATGCCCTCACCGACATACTCCCTCATACGGCACCATCTGCGTCCGCGGCATGCTTTCTTCCCGCAGTGCTCCACATATTCCAGGAACATGCAATGCGATATGGATAATGATTACCAAGTTGTTATTAGTCCTTTTCATATAGCAGGATTGGGAAACTAGGGTACCTTGCTTATATCAATCCTAACACAGATCCTATCTAGGGTCGTCACTCCTAGTAACCTCATACGATGTTATATTTGTAGGTTGCTGCAAGGGTTGTCAGGGCTGTTGCTCACACTCGTTGCACTACTCTCCCATCACCTTATCAATACAGGCCTAATTATCCTTAAGACTGCATCAGGACTTGTCATCCCCATGCGGTGTCAGGATAAACTCAAGGTCACTACAAAGGGCTCGTCACCTGATCAGTGTAGGCCGACAGCAAGAATATAGTGTCCCATACCACCATAATCTGCTTAGAGTAGGGTGCTCACTGGTCACTACGGGGAGGTTTGTGGCCCCAGCATAGGCCGACAGCTCGACCACGGTGTCCCATACCACCATGCCCGGCTCATGAGTCTTTATGAATCAAGGTACCATGGTTAACAGGGTTTCCAATGGTAAGTTCAGTACCCTAGGTTCAAGCAGTTATGACTCATACATGGTGAACATACAATGGCCAGTGGGGTTACTTGACGAGCTCGACTAGTACGAGCGCATCTCAAGCTGAACGACATGGAGTGCATGAAACACTTCGTGTGTCCTAACCACTGCCGCCAACCCAAAACACGACTCGCGTTCATCGACGCGTTCTTTGTGGTACATAAAAACCAACCACGACTTCGATCCATTACCGACTGCCTGGACTAGGTCATAGCCCCAAGCATTTGTGCATCAGCATCAGTAAGCATATGTGAGTAACATAAATGAAATACAACATTGTAAGCATGTTGACACATGTTATGACATACAACTTAAGCAAATCATCCCACACATGCATTTCATGTATATAATGAAATCAATACATATAGCCAACATGACGGAAATCATTTACATCAGCATATTACTTGAGAATTCAATCTCAAAACTCATACACAACACCTTTTACTCAATACATACTAATACAAACATTTATACAAACACTTAGTCTACACACTTAAGTCTACATAGCGTATGTCGACCCAAAGTGCGCATTAGGACGAATCTCTTTGCCAAACAGACCATGCACGCATTCCTAATATCATAGCATGAAAATTAGCCATGGCAATTATTTCAGCAAAATACGGACATATACTGTATTTCCTACAAATACCCAAAATACCCTAAATCTCATATTTCCCGTACGTATACGAAATGAAAAACGGACAGCAAGTTCTACATGTCAAACGGCGTTGCCGTCGATAATCTACTATTAAACAACATTGAAAGCTTTAAAATCAGTCAATGAAAGAGTCTAAAATCTGCACCTTTTTAGCCTAGATGTGTATCGTTCTGAACGGAGCGTATACGCTTCGTCTACGACGAACAGGCGACCTAATACACAAGATGTATAAGCCACTTCGCTATTAGAATCGATGGAACCTTAAATCAGCAAGTGTTGAGGGTTTTCCTTACCTAGAAATGCGTTGGAATCACCAGCAAAGTGATTGGGATACGTTGCTTAAGCACGTGCAACAGCTAGTGTAGGTGGCAGGAAGATCACTCCTACACTCTCTCACAAACTCTCACTTTTTCTCTCTCTCTAGCTAGGGTTTCTAGCAAATTCGGATGGGTAAGATATGTGAGGGTTTAAAGCCCTTTTAGAGCGTAAAACCTTCCCAAATTAGGCTTGGGAACAATGTCTACTTAAGGAATAACCAAATCAGGGTTGTTCTGGTCCAAAGAAGTACTTCGAGAGGTCCCCTGGCCGAACGCGGTTGGACTTAAGCTCATGCATACTGGATCTGGCACACATCAAGTTTTCAGACCGAAAGAGTTCGCAGATCGCACGTGGCGGTCCAATTTTAGTTCAGCGGTCATCGCGCCTAAATCAGGTTTACAAGTCTCATGATATGAAAGAGAAATTTTTCCTGATCCGAGGGTGTAATTTGGCTGAATTCTGATGGTCAGAATGCTTAATAATAACGCGCCAAGTCTCGTGCCAGATTTGAATTAAAATTTCCAAATCTAACCCTTTTCTCACTCTCTTCACTCCAGGCTCAATGAAATAGCCTCTGAACGTCAGTTGGCCTTGATTTTCGAAACGATTGTCAAGTCCAGCCAAGCGGTCATAATGGTCTAATATGGTAGATATCGGACTTTCGACGCGTGGTTTAGATCCAATACAAAGTTTCAAAGGGTTCCCGAGAACAAACCGGTTTAGAGTTTGATCCTGAATTTTAGGGTATTGTAGCGTCCTTGTTTCTACAAGTTTTGGATCTTGCATAACATATTTAAAGCGATCAGGGACAATTTCACAGCTACTCTAGCGTAGCGCTAGCTAACTTACGCTTAATTTCTAAAGGAATTAATCCTAAGTGATTTCTTTGGCTTTGGAATTGGGTTCTGAGAGGTTACCAAGGTGTTATGGTTGACCCATTGCCTAAGGACGTCTAATCTCAGGTTAGCAAAAATCCGGGGTGTTACACTCATGTTCTGATACCAACTATAACGCCTTGAATTTTCATGGCTCGAGTACATACTCGTGCCCAAGAATTTTGGGAGTTAATAAGTTAATAATTGGATGCTTGAAAATCGAATGTAATCTTTTTCATTTAAATTAAATTCACTTACATTCATGAAGGCAACAATTCACTAGAATAAAATCAACTGTACTTTTTTTTTCCTTTAAAGTATAAAATCAACTAATTATCTAATGCTCTCTTACATAGGAGCTTGTTACATTATTCAGAGTTTTGTAATGAAAATTAAATAAAGCTATACATAATGTTATCCTTCTTCTTTATTCAGAATAATCTTCCATAGTGCAATCACCACTTCCATATTTGGTTTGTATTTCACCTGCAATGTTTGTATGGTTGAAGATGGTCAATGCCCTATTCAGAGTGATGGTTATCCTTTAAGATCAACAATAATTCAAGAGATCCATAAGAACAATCCAAGGGTTCCGATACATCTCATACCCCACCACTACGAGTAGTATCGGCATGTGCAAGAAATTTACATGAATGCATACCTATCATAGTGTGTGTAGTCCATCATACGTAATGATCATCATAATATGGAATATGATTTCATAAAAAACCCAGCTCGCTCTACATCCCATACTATGGAGATTCATCGGTGTGTCCAATGCAACTATGGATTTACATGAACACCTAAAGATGGCACATCACATGGATTGAATGAATTACATGACACGATTTGTTCATGGTGTGACTATTTGCAACATTCAATCCCGAAAGTGATGTAACACATATTACGGATTACTTACATCAATTATACACCACTACCCAAAATCCATGGAATTACGCTTTGATCAAGAGGGTCACTACCTAGAGCACATTACGTCCATGATAAAATATATGAATCACTCTATGTGAGACATCCAAAACATCACTTGCATCAATAGATAAGTAAATTGATCCATGGGAGTTTTGGAATTCCAAGACATGCTCAAGCCATAAAGGGAGGTAGTATAAGGCTAATCTAATAAAGGAGAAGAGTAACAATAAGCTATCTTAATAAAAGAGAAGAGTAAAAAATAGGCTAACTCAACTAAATAAGGGAAGAAAAGAAAAAGGCCAACTCAATATAGAGTGGAAACACGTGTCACTCTCAAAATTGGGGAAGGGCAAGGATTGTATCCATCACGCCCACATGAATTCATAAAAATCACATATAATTAAAATCATACCTTAACCATAATTCTTTCATGGATAAATAATTCAGAACGATCCATCAATCCATTGTATAAAAATCACAGTAAAAGAAAAATATGCAAAAATAAGACAAATCATGTATAAATCAATTCAAATTAGTATAAGCTTAAAAGAATCCCTAGCCTTAGCCTTAGATCTAAATCCAAGGTAGACCTCGATGTAGGAAAACTTCTACATAAATCGTGGCATTGCTTAAGTAAGAGGGAGACACAACATGTGTGGAGAAGGAAGAGGACAATGGGCATCTAGGCTTCTCTCTCTCTCTTCTCTCTCTCTCTCTCTCTCTCTCTCTCTCTCTCTCTCTCTCCTCTCTCTCTCTCTTTCTCTCCTCGGGCTTGGGAGTAAAAGCGTGTGAGTGGAGAAGGGACGTAGGTACTCTTTTATAAAGGGTTTTTGAAATGGGTTTCTCATCCCACTTAAATTGGGTTTCTCCAATTTATATTTTTTAGCGATCTTTCTTTGAATCTAATTCGTTCATAATATTACATACGTCAAATATGGTTGGGGTACATGATTTTCTTAGTGATCCGAAATTTAGATTGGTCTATCTTGAAAATTCTCCTAACGAGTGCCAAAACAAACTTGATCTCAATTAATAATCTATGCTTAATGATCAAGGCCTAATTTTGGAGAAAATTTGTAGTTAGAATATGTAGTTAGTGAACTTTCTGTACTAAAGGAGGAGATGCAGGTTCAGTGCTTGAGTTGTTGCCAAAACAAGTACCTAATCCTCCAAATCAAGATAGGGTA
Source organism: Magnolia kwangsiensis (assembly GCA_037074715.1). NCBI lineage: Eukaryota > Viridiplantae > Streptophyta > Magnoliopsida > Magnoliales > Magnoliaceae > Magnolia > Magnolia kwangsiensis. The sequence continues at coordinate 83,275,891 of CM073578.1, forward strand.
TCATCATGTCCAACTAATTCACTTTAGATAATATTGAATGAGCTACACGATATGAAAATGGGGATTCAGCATATTGCAAAGTAATCATAAGCTCAGGCTAAGTAGTCTCGAATTCGGGCCGAAACTTTTAATAGGTAGATAGACAGTCAGATTTAGAGGTTAAATCAGATGGTTGTTATTTTAACCAAAAGAGCACCTGTCATGCCTCAACAAATTTTGCCTCCACCAACTGTGCCTCAATAAACTTTTAAGACTAGTTCTGTTGGAAACGTGGTGTTGACATGGTCGGTACCACTAATGCTTATTCCACAATGGAACACACATCTTGCTCCATTAAAGGATATGTGGAATGTTCTTCCACCTACAAAGTTCATACAATTCGACTGAGAAAACATGAATTGCATTCCTAAGGTCAAAAATTAGGGAGTGCCTAAGGGGCAACATATTCCTAAGAATATTTCTTACAATGGGGAACAATACGCGATAGGTCTTAAGCCACCTCCGACAACTGAACCTCAACATTTGAATCATGAACAATCTTGCCATTTAGATCGTGACCAAGTTTTACAACTAGTTCAAGAGGTGGCAGGCCAAGTTCTTAGTCATACTACTACCTTAGTCTACCATAAGCCTTATCCAGAATGGATTGATTAATAGTCTCCATTGCCATGGTCGAATTTAATCTTTTTTCGATCAAGATGGTTGACTTCAATGTTTTTCGACTAAGATGATTGAAATTGATATTTTTGACCAGTGGATAAATTGCATTTATTATGTTAACAATGAGTCATTGTCACTTTCACCTTTTTTTCCCAAAGACAAAGCGATGTGGGGGGGGGTGGTAAGGTTGTACCCTATTTTTGACCATTCATAAAATAGTCAATTAAAAAAGGATATGTATTGTTGCATGGGAAATATATAGCATGTGAAAGATCTTTATAAATATTTAGAGTGCTTTCTATGGAAGTACGACTGACACTGAGCTAAATAATACATGTCAGCTAATGACAAGTTGTGGCCAATAAGTCTAATAGGTGGAAAAAAGTCGAGTGAAAAAGAATGATTAGAGAGACAAATGTCAAGAGGAAATGGAAGGATTTGGAAGACCGATATGGCAATGATTCAAATTCCATAACCGATGAAGTATAGAAGAGAAACGCCTTAAGAGAACCACAATGGAGATCTATAAATAACAGAAGAATTCAATAAAGCAAGACACCTCGTGCAAATCCAACAAACCAATTAAATTTATCTTATTGAATTTATATTTCCTTATCATATCTAAGCTTTATCCTAGGAGTAGCAATAATCTTTAGATCTAATCCAATTCTAGGCTTTTTCACTGCACTATTCCCAATATCAATATAATAACTTCATCTTTTAGAAAGGTATCTTATTGTTTCTCCCTGTGATGGACTATAAGTATTTTCTTTTTGTATGATTGTTTCCATTTATGAAAGTCCTTTTTTATAGAAGGCAAGGTGAAACTTATCTTTAGAGGAAGAACCCCACCATCCGAAAATCGCATGATTATCCTATAATTATCTTATAAGTGGCTAAATAGGTGATAGATCTTCTCAGGTCTCGGTCATATACAATTGCATTTGATGTATCTTCTTATATTAACACTTGGGGTCAAGTTGTTTGGTTTGAATCGAGTCGTACAACCAGTTCTGACACAACCACACGCAGACACACACATCCCATGTGACCAAACAAACCGAGTGCGAACAATAGTGACTTCAAATCAGGTGTTATCTTATCTGAGTCCATACCACACCCAATTGCACCCCCAAATAACAACATTCAATAGAGAGAAGAGCCAAAAATGTAAGCTCGCTCACAGAAGCATTCACAGCTATAACACGGAAGACCAAATTGCAGCCATTTTCATAAAAACACTTTCAAATGATTTTATTTTTTTTTACAAAATGCGTGCACTCCTTAATGTTGGACTAGTTAAATTAAGGAGCATGTTAAACTTTATTTAAACAGTCCATTGCTCAAACAATCCACTAGAAGATTGATATAGAGCGGGTTATAGACACTTTCATGGCAAAGATGGACCAGAGAAGGCCCGATCGAAGGTGGAAATGATCCGGACTGCCAGAATAGTAAAAGAGTCATATCTCACAAACCGAGATGAGTTTTTTGACATATCATAAATGATTTTGGGCTAGGAGAAGAAACTTTAGACAACCAACCTTGCTATGCCGGGTTGCCCACTCCAGATTGGTGAGATTCCATCATATCGATCATTAAAAGTCAAATTTATTTTCATTTTTTACTATAAGTAGTAAGTTTTTGTTCGAATATAACTTTTAATCCTTTGAGTTGTAGAAGTCGTGCCCAATATGAAAAGGGCTTAGAAAAATTAGTAGAATAATGTGCTTAGGACAAATTGGACACTTACTATTTTTGGTTGAAAACCATGAAGTCTAGTAAGATTGGAGTCCGTCTATAAATAGTAAATTTACTATTTATAGTAAGTCACATTTTTAGCATGTTTGAGCTAGAGTTTAAGTCTAAAACTCTGTCCTAGGTTTGAGCTCATTATTTAAATGAGAGTAATTTCATTTTTTAATCATCAATCAATTTATTTCAAATTTATTAGAAATTATTTCTACTTCTATTCCACGTGGATTCGAGGAAGCTATGTGAGAAGTCCAGAGAGCTCCATGGATTCAGATTATCAACCTCATCACATCCCTCTCTACGTCAAACATGGAGTTATTTTAAGGAATTTCTTAGTTGTTAAAATCTTGTTTAATAAGTCATCTGTGGCTGTCATGTTGTTAATGGGCTGTTGGAGATAGGTCTCTAAATGAGTCGAAAGTTACACCCACACTGTATGTATTACTTGTGTGCATAGTTTACAAATCAGGCGAGTTGATGACTTAATTAGTTGACATGGTCTGGTCACTAAGCTGGGGGAGCCAGAGTTAGATGGAACTCGGAGCCTAGATTCCTGAGTCCACATGTTACATGCCTTACATGGCTGAGTCCCAATGGGTCTAAGGGTAAACTTGTAATTTTTAAGAGACTAAAAATGATGAAAATGAATATATTTTTCCACCTCTTTTCCTTTCTCCAAAACATGTAATTCCTTTGTCATCCTTCCCACTAATGCATTTTTTTTTAATTTTTTAATTTTTTTTGTATTTTATCAAGCTACAACTTGGGCGGGTTGGGTTGAAGGTCAACCTTAACCCAACCAGTCCTAAAGATGACCCAACCAATAGCCTAACCTAACATGAATTCCAACCCCAGGTGCCCAACCCAAACCGAACCAAATCCTCTAGTTCGATCCAACTCAACTCAAATACATATGGTCATTCCCAACCTAACATAACTAGAGCCCAACTCAAATTCAAATTAGGCTAGCTATTTTGAACCCCAACCCCAACTCAATCCGAAACCAATCGATAAACTAAGTTGCGGCCCTAGTTTGGAATGTACAATATATATATAGAGAGAGAGAGTTGGGCATTGGACCAAGTCGAATCGGATTGGGTCAAACTCGATTTGGTTTGAAATCTACAAAGGCTGACCTAAACTCGATCTGATCTAGGACCAAGTTCGGGACATTTGACTCGAACAGATACCAAGCACGGTTGGTCTGACCCGAACCGAGTCCAACTTGGTCAGGGAAACTGAGTCGGATCGGGTTGAGTACGATTAAGATCGAATTTTTTAATGGTGAAAATCATTATCCTCGCTGCTATTTTCGATGTGGTCTATTTGAGCTTAGATATGATTCTTTTTTTTTCAAGTGCTCAGAAATGATCATGAAAAATGGATAAATGCTATGGATATAAGAAATATATCATTGTGGGGCCCATGTAATTTTGATTTCATTTGAGTTGTTCGTACAACTCGGAGCTTGAGGTGCGTCTCCGCTTGCCTTTGCATGACACGTGTCTACATAGCTGGTAGTGTTGCGTGCTGTGCATGAAAGTGCAGTGACGTGAGTGCATTGTTATATTGACATTAGCAATTTCTGTAGGTCAGATCATGGGGTACGTGTTATATCCAAACCGTCCATCCAATTGGCGAGCTCGTCTTAAGGCTTAAGGTGAAAAATAAGACAGGTCTAACTATTAAGTGGACCACACGAATTATTTAACGATGAAAATCATTATCTCTATTGCTATCTGTGGTGTGGTCCAAATGATCTTTAGATATTATTTATTATTTGGATAATGCTCTATAATAATCTCTAAAAATATATTAACGGTGTAGATATAATAAATACATCACTGTGGGGCCCATATAACTTTGATCTCCTTTGAATCATTCATACAACTCGAAGCTCAAAGAGCATCAGTACACGTCTTCGCACGAGACATACCTACAATAGCTAAATAACTGATCTGTGGGTATAATAAATACACCAGCCAATGTGCTTCCCAATAAAAGAGGTTTACTAGAAAGGCTTACGTAGTCTCTGCTGGCCCAATCAATAGAACCATGTGATGATCCACATCATTAATCTAAAAACTCCTACCGTGTATGGTTACTATGGAAGAATCTCACGAACTTACTGAGTAAACTCTGTTGGGGGCCATTGTGAATGCATGTGGTTTATCCACTCCAGATCGGATCGGGTCTCAGATCGGATTGGTCCAGATTGACCAGGATCCAAATGGCCCAACTCAATCTACACCGATCAAGGTAGTCGATTTGGTTCAGATCGGATCGGATCGAGTTAGATTCACCAGATCGGGTCAGATATTCCCAGCTCTATATATATATGGGAAAAGGTTCTATACGGTTGAGCTCATGGGAACTCCCCATGAGGTCGAGCTGTGTGGGCCCCACCATGATGTATGTCTAACATCAACATTGTGCATTTGATGAGTCCCCTTTAAATTATGAGATATCCCAAAAATCAACAGTATACGAAACTTCCGGTGGGCCATACCATCTAAAATCATGTGAAGACATGCCTAAAACATATAAAGGCACTTGGTGGGGCCCAGTTGAAATTTGGATGCATCTAAATTTAGATGCATCTAAAACTTGGTTTGACCCCTCATCCAAGTGGGACACACATAATGGATGGGCTGGATTTGTGAACCACATCTCGATGGGCCAAAAAAATGATTACAAATGTTTTAATGGAGGGTAACCCCTCTCAACTATTGTATGTGGTGCAACCCACACAAGTCATAGATTGACTTGATTTTTAAGCCTTGGGCCCACCATAAAATGGTGCATCTGACTGATGGGGTAGATGTTCGGCACGCATCATGGTGGGACCCACACAGCTCGACCTCATGGGGAGTTCCCATGAGCTCGACCATATAGAACCTTTTTCCCTATATATAAAAAATGCTCACACACAACTAGTTGGACCGTCCAACTAGTTCTAATGAATTAATGCTAGTTAATGTTGAAAGAGAAATAAGACTTTGTTTGACATTAGCTTTCAAAATGATCATTGGCTTGAGTGGGACCTTTTGTGCTGTTAATGTAAAATCCACCCTGACCATCACATGTGTCACATCATGTTAGACTCATGGACTGGAAATAAACCCCATTGGTAGTTCAGATGGAGCACATAATTGAAAACAAAATGCTAAAAAAGCTCACCCTCTAAAATGATTATTTGATACGACCCACTTGAATCACGTATGGATATGATTTTTAAGTCCCTCACCTGGTCTTTACTTTCGCATCTAAGTGTTGGAGTGGATTTCACATGCTCATGATTGGGGTCCTCTAAAAATCAAAGGTGGATGTCTCTCCCTCAAATATTCTATTTGTAACATCCCGAAAATCGGGGGTCGAGTAAAAACCCAACTCCCGAGTTCCAAAATGTTATTTATGCAACATAGATATGTATGATTGAATGTTGTCTGTGTTAATGTATTAAACATGAGTGAGATTAAGCCAGAACAACATATCATACTCCAGAGACAATTAAATTAACAAGCGGAAGACTGTGATAGTATGTATAACATATATAAACTGTTGTATGTCTCCAGAGTGTGAACATGTTACCAGGTTATATACATACATGTATACTCCAAAAGTAAACAAAAAGAATATACACGAGTGCTCTAAAAATATAAAATGACAAGTGTCAAGGTATCTAATCAACCTCCTTGTAATCTCGTCAATCAGAACACGCATAAAGGAGAGATCCTCCTCATCATTATCAAGTCCAGCTCCGCTTCTCAAGCAGCGCCATCATCTGCAGTCACAAAAAGGGACTGGTGGGTGTCCGAAAACACCATCCCGTAACGTGGGAGTGAGTAGCTAACTCAGTGGAATAATAGAGTAAGGATTAACATGCTCTCAAATCAATCATGCGATAATAGTAAAGCAGTAAATCAAACAATCCTAATATTATTGTTAATGCAATATGACATGACATGATGGATGCCCTCACCGACGTTCTCCCTCATACGGCATCATCTTACGCCTGCGGCATGCTTGCATCTCGCTCAGTGCTCCACATCTTCCAGGCACATGTAATGTGATGATGATATGATTGCCGAGTTATTATTAGTCCATTCAAACAACAGTATTGGGAAACTAAGGTACTTCCCTTATATCAATCCCAACACAGATCCTGTCTAGGGTCGTCACTCCTAGTAATCTCATATGATGTATATTTTGTAGGTCGCTACAAGGGCTGCCAGGGCTGTTGCTCGCACTCGTTGCACCGCTCCCCCATCACCTTATCAATACAGGCCTACTGTACTCTACTACTACTGAAGGGTCGTCACCTCCCGTAGTCTCAGAATATGCTCGTGGCTACAAAGGGCTGCCAGGACTGTTGCACGCACTCGTTGCTCCGCTCCCCCATCACCTTATCAATGTAGGCCGACAGAAAAAATATAGTGTCCCATACCACCATAATCTGCTCACGAGTCATAGGTGCTCACTGGTCACTACGGGAAGGTTTGTGGCCCCAGCGTAGGCCGACAGCTCGACCACGGTGTCCCATACCACCATGCTCGGCTCATGAGTCTTCGTGGATCAAGGTACCATGGTTGACAAGATTTACAATGGTAAGTTCAGTACCCTAGGTTCAAGCAGTTATGACTCATACAGGGTGAACATACAACGACCAGTTGGGTTACTTGACAGGCTCGACTAGCACGATCGCATCTCAAGTCAAACGACATGAGGTGCGTAAAACACCTCGTGTGGCCTAACCACTGCCGCTAACTCCAGAACACGACTCGCGTTCATCAACGCGTCTTTCGTAGCAAATACAAGCTAGCCACGAATTTTCTCTGTTACCGACTGCCTGGACTAAGTATAGTCCTAAACAATTATGAATCCACGTCAGCAATCAAGTAAGAGTATTGAAAATGGAATACAACCATATGAGCATGTTAACACATGTTATAACGTACAACTTAAGTAAATCATCTAACACATGCCTTCCATACATATAACGAAATTATGCATATCGCCAACATATAGGAAATCATTTCCATCAGCATATTAATTGAGAATTCAATCTCAAACTAAATCATAATGAAATCATCAAGTACATGTTATAACATACAACTTAAGTGAATCATCAAGCACTTGCATTTCATACATATAATGAAATCATGCATATGGCAAACATGTAGGAAACCATTTACACTAGCATATTAATTGAGAAATCAATCTCAAATTAATTCATAACACCATTTAATTCAATACATACTAATACAAGAATTTATACAAACACTTAAACCACACACTTAAGTCTACATATAGTATATCAACCCAAAGTGCGCATTTAGGCGAATCTCTTCGCCAAAATAATTATGCACGCATTCCTAATATCCTAATGCGACAAGAAGCCATGTTAATCACATCAGAAAATTATGAATGAAAATAATATTTCCTATAAATGATTAAAATGCCCTAAATCTCATATTCTTCGTCTATTTACGAAACAGGAAACGGAAAGCATGTTATACATGTCAAACGGCATTGCCGTCGATAATCTACTATTAAATGACATTGAAAGTGTTGGAAATAGTCAATCAAAGCGTCTAAAATCCACACCTTATCTCCTAGAAGCGTATCGTTTCGAACGGAGCATATACGCTTCATCTACGGCGACTAGACAACCTGATTTACAAGATCTATCAGCTAACATACTATGGAACGAAAGGAACACTAAATCAGAAACTTTCTAGGGTATTTTCTTACCTGAAAATGCGAAGAAATCACTGACCAAGTGATTGAGGTGTGTTGCTTAGGCACTTGCAACAGGTAGCACAAGCGGCAAGGAATTCTCCGCCACTCTTTCTCACAAACTCTCACTTTTTCTCTCCTCCAATCTAGAGTTTTTCTCAATTTCGGATGGGAGAGAAGAATGAAGGTTTCAACCCCTTTTATAAGCATAAAAATGCCCGAAATAGGCTCGGGAACAAAGTTTACTTGATGTATAACTAAATCGGGGCTGTTTCAGTCCAAAAGACCATTTCTGGTGGTCCCCTGGCCGAACACGATCGGACTTAAGTTTGTACATGTCGGATGTCGCTCACATCCCGTTTTCAGACCATCAGTGTTTGTAGATCACCCGTGACAGTCCAGTTTCAGTTCAGCGGTCACCGCACGTAGATCAGGTCTACAAGTCTCATGATATGAAATAGAAATTTTTCCTGATCTGAGGGTGTAATTTGGCTGAATTCTGACGGTCAGAACGCTTAATACTGACACGTCAAGTCATGTGCTAGATTTGAATTTCAAATTTCAAATCTGTCCCTATTCTTACTCTCTTCAGTCCAGGCTCAATGAAATAGCCTGCGAATGTCGGTTGGACTTGATTTTTGAAATGATTGTCAAGTCCAGCTAGGCGGTTCTAACGATCTAAGATTGTAGGTATCGGACTTTCGACGCGCAGTCTAGATCCAATGCAAAGTTTCAAAGTGGTCCAGAGAACAAACCGGTTTAGAGTTTAATCCGAGGTTTTAGAGTATTATAACACCATTGATTCTACAAGTTTTGGGTCTTGTAGAACGTATTTAAAGTGATCAGGGACAATTTCACAGCTACTCCAGCGTAGCGCTAGCTAACTTATGCTTAGTTTCTAAAGGAATTAATCCTAAGTGATTTCTTTGGCTATGGAATTGGGTTCTGAGCGATTTCTCAGGTGTTTTAATTGAACCATTTCCTAAGGACGTTTGATCCCAGGTTGGCCAAAATCCAGAGTGTTACAATCTACCCCCCTTAAAACACAATTTCATCCCCGAAATTGGCGAAGGGCAAGGAGTACTTTTTCTAAGGAAGGTTCAAATCCTATTTAATAACCTAACCTTACGTAAAACCTACTCAACTGTTTCGATCCTGGGCTAGTGGGAAAGAGGCTAACCATGCTTCCGCTGCGCCACTCTGATCGAACGGTAGCGTTGACTAACCTAACTGGATTGGACTCAATACGTTCTACCCCCCTTAAAACTTGGTTCTACTTAAAGTTCAAGAATCTTTGCATCGCTCTGTATATCGGAACGAGGTGCAACTTAGGGACTATCCTTGATATAAAATGGAAAACAAACTCTCATTACAGTGGTTTTCCCCTTGCCAATGATGCGTTCTATGGCATTGGTACCTATGATTATAGAGATGAGTCTAATCTCTATTGTGGTTAAGTTCAGGGGCAGGTATGAGTTGGTGGCAAGATGTCGAATCCTCTACTAGCTTTAAGTCCTTAACATTTACCAAGGGTAAAGAAATAACTTGTGGTTGTAGGTGGTCAGGCCAACACGGAAGAATAGTTGTGTAATGGGTCTGAGCCGAATAGTTGTGTAACATTTACCATAGAAGTTTTGGATATATCTATTATTTGTGCTTTCTCTTCATCCATGTATGTGTGATCTTATGAATAGGTTGGATGACAAATAAACATCACTGTGGGCCCTAACAAGGTTTCAACAGTGGAAGTCATTATTCCCACTATTTCCTGTGGTGTGGCCACTTGAGCTTTAGGCATGCTTCAATTTTCGGCTCAAACACTAAAATGATCTGAAAAAATGGATGGACAATGTGGGTAACCCACACACATTCACAGTAGGCCCAAGTGGATTTACGTAGTTCGATAAAAGTGTACTGAGTAACTCAATACGCAATCCGATTTTGGAGTAAATTGGGTGCAGCCTGTCCTCTTGGAATACTGTGCATCCTTGATCCTGGGCCTACCTTGATAAAGGTATTATATATCCATTCTCTACATCTATGTTTTTAGCTCATGATAAGACATGATTTGAAAATTGAAATAAATACATATTTCAAGTGGACCACACCATAGAAATAGTGGTGATTGGCCATTAAAAACTTTTGTGGGCCAAAAGTTTTGGATTAAGTCAAAATTTATTTTTATTTTTATTTCCTTCATCAAGGTCTTTGTGACCTTATGAATAAGTTGGGTGATAAGTAAAAAATTATGGTGGGCCTTAAGAAATTTTTATGGTAAAAGTTCAATTTTCATTATTTTCTATTTGGTGTGGACCACTTAACATTTATAATTACTTCGTTTTTGGATCAATGTTCTAAAATGAGCTGAAAAAACCAACAAACCATGGATATACAATATATACATGAAGGTGGGTGGCATGGTCAGGGATGAACTGTGTTGCATAAGCAATGGACTACACCTAATCCACTCTATATATTTTTCCTAACGTCTCTTTTTTTCCTATAAGGAAGCCTAAAGAAGCTTAATGGTGGAAGAGGAATGTCTAACCTTATTTTTATTAGGCACACCATGATGTCTTGATGTTCATGTGAGATCCACTACCACCACCAGATGTGTGATCTTATTCTACATCTAGGTACAAAATATTAAGCTGACTCTTGATTTAGGTAGGACACACCAATAGAACAATAGATGGAGAGACATCTACCTTTGATTTTTATAGGACAGATGATCATGAGTAAGTGAAATCCATTCCAACCATTAGATGTCACATCAAAATTAGGCATAGGACTCAAAAATCAGGCCCATACTTGATTTACATGTGCCTCATGAACAAAATTATTTTAAAAGGTGATCTTCTTTTTTTTAAAATACTATTTCCAACTGTGCAGTCCACTTAAACCATGGATGGAGTTGTTTTTCAGTTCTTATATCATGGGGTGACACATGTGATGGTCAAGGTAGATTTTACATTAACACCATAGTGGGGCCCACCCAAGTTAAAGATCATTTTCAAAGGACCTCTTAAAAGACTAACGTGAAGCAAACGCCCCTCTCTCTCTCAACATTAATTAGCATATAAGAAAAATTTTCTCATTAAATGCCCAGCTACTTGGACCAAAATGCACAGTCCAACTAGTTGTGTGTGAGCATTTCTATATATATATATATATATAGTCATGCTCACTTACAAACCTACGCACATGCGCACCTTTGCACACGTGTCATGGGCATTAAATCCGAACGGTCCATGTGATGTAGAATCCCATAAAACCCCAAGGGGCAAATTTTCACCCTGATCTAAAATTATGGTGGGCAATAGAAAAGAGAAGTGCAAATCAAGGGAGAAAACTATTTTCATTTTTCATGGCCCACTAAAGTTTTGGATCAAAGTAAAAATTGGGCCCCATGGGTTTCATGAGGTGTTGCTTCATGTGGACCATTCAAATTTTAGAGTCACATCACGTATGATGAGTTCTCAAAAAAGTTCGCATGAGTTCCGTGGTGCGCAGCTATGCATTCAAATATATATATATATATATATATATATATATATATATATATATATATATATATATATATATATATATATATATATATATATATATATATATATATATATATATATATATATATATATATATATATATATATATATATATATATGTCTTTGTGTGTGTGTTTTTTGTGTGTTTGGGTCCTTACTCTTGCTCCGGTGGTAGACTCGGAGTTTTAACACCTAGTCATATATATATATATATATATATATATATATATATATATATATATATATATATATATATATATATACACTCTTGCTCCGTTGAGGTTTCGTATCCATGGGTGGTGAAATCCCACTACTGTGTGTGTGTGTGCACGCATGTGCATGTATCAGTGACAAAGTGCCTTTTCTCTTTATTTTGCAATTTGCCAATAGATTAAGGGAAATTAACCATATTGACCTTGATGTATGGTCAAATTCCCTAAAGAGATTCAACCTTTCAAATATTTCATAGGTGGCCTTCTGACATGCCTTCAAAAATTACTCGGATGAAAATGCCCTTGTCCTTGTTTCAGTAGTTGTATGGTTTTTTAGTGAATAAGAAGTTACGTCGTATTTAATGCCAAGAAAGTGATGTGTATGGAACCCATTTTTGCGCGTGAACAAGGACCAAACTCATAAGGGCCACATTGATGTATGTCATAATTCATACCACTCATCCTTTTTGCCGTGTCATTTTAGGGTCAGGGCCCAAATATCAACCTGATCCAGTGCTCGTGTGGGTCATATAATAGAAAATAATTGTGATAAGGGAACCCACTATTGAAACTCTACAGGCTCACTATAATGTTTGTTAGAAGTGGACATTTCCTAGGTCCGGACTTTTTGGGCCCACGGCAAGCTGGCCAACAAGGTGGAAGGAATAGATCACCCCATTGTGGCCTTAGGTTATTGTACCAATTGTTATCCTTTCATTTGTTAGTAAAAGAAGTGAACATGTAACAACCACGACCCATATAACATGAGAACCATGACCCATATAACATGAAAACTACGACCCATGACATCCACGATCCATATAACATGGTAAGCACAACCCATATAACATGACAACTACGACCCTTACAACATTACAACCACGACCCTTACCACATTACAACCACGACTCGAGTATGAGTCGTGGTTGCCATGAAGTAAGGGTCATGGTTGTCATGAGGTAAGGGTCATGGTTGTCATATTATATGGGTTATTGTCTTCATTTTATAGGCCTTAGCAAGGACCAACAAGTAGGGCCTACATTGATGTGTGTGAATAATCCATGCCACCCATCCTATTTGTCATGTCATTTTAGGTCTAGATTCTAAATATCAGCCTAATCCATAGCTTGTGTGGCCACATAATAAAAAATAATGGTGGCAATGGCACCCACTGTTGATATTTAAGCCCACACGAGCTCTGGATCAAGCTTATATTTGGGTCCTAGCCCTAAAATGATGCGGAAAAAAAAAGATGGGTGTATAAATTATTGACATACATCAATGAAGGCCCTACTAGTTGGTCCTTCCCAAGGACTATAAAATAAAGACTATGACCCATATAGCATTACAACCACGACCCTTACCTCATGACAACCACGACCCTTTCCTCATGAAAACCATGACCCAAACCCAGGTCGTGGTTGTAATGCAGTAAGGGTCGTGGTTGTAATGTGATAAGGGTCGTAGTTGTCATGGTTCATGGTTGTCATGTTATAAGGGTAGTGGTTGCCATGGGTCGTAGTTATTATGTTATATGGGTCGTGGTTCTCATGTTAAATGTGGTAAGCAAACATTTAACAACCATGACTCATATTACATGAGAACCACGACCCATATAACATGATAACTATGACCCATGACAATCAGGACCCATATAACATGACAACCATGGCCCATGACAACTACAATCCTTACCACATTACAACCACGACCCTTACCGCATTACAACCACAACCCGAGTATGGGTCATGGTTACCATGTTATATGGGTTGTAGTTTTCATAAGATAAGGGTCGTGGTTGTCATGAGGTAAAGGTAGTGGTTGTCATGCTATACAAGTTGTAGTCTTCATTTTATAGGCCTTTGCAAGGACCATCTAGTGGGTTCTACATTGATGTATGTGAATAATCCATGCCGCCCATCCTTTTTGTCGTGTCATTTTAAGGTTAGGACCCAAATATCAACCTGATCCAGAGCTTTTGTGGGCTTAAATATCAATAGTGGGTGCCATTATCACCATTATTCTCTATTATGTGGTCCAGACGAGCTCTGGATCAGGATGATATTTGGACCCTAGCCCTAATATGAAACGACAAAAAGGATAGGTGGCGTGAATTATTCACATACATCAATGTAGCTCCACTAGTTGGTACTTGCCAAGGCCTATCAAATGAAGACTACGACCCGTATAGCATTACGAGCACGACCCTTATCTTAATGCGAGCACGACCCTTATCTTATGGCAACCACGACCCATACTCGGGTCATGGTTGTAATGCGGTAAGGGTCTTGGTTGTAAAGTGGTAAGGGTCATAGTTGTCATGGGTCATGGTTGCCATATTATATGGGTTGTGGTTGTCATGTTATATAGGTTGTGATTGTCATGGGTTGTAGTTGTCATGAGTCGTAGTTATCATGTTATATGGGTCGTAGTTCTTATGTTATATGGGTCGCGATTATTACATGTTCACTTCCTTTACTACCAAATAAAATAATAGCCATTGGTACAATAGCCTAAGGCCCACAATGGGTTGATCCGTTCCATCCACCTTGTCGGCCAGCTCACTGTGGGCTTAAAAAGTCCTGACTTGGGCAATGTCCGCTTCTAACAAACATCACAATGAGCTTGAAAAGTTTCAATAGTGGGTTCTATTGTCACCATTATTTTCTATTATGTGACCTACACGAGCTCTGGATCAGGCTAATTGTAACGTCTCGAAAAAATTCATACAAAGACCCGAGTATCACCTCAAGCAAAAATCACTAAGTATTGAATTCGGTAGAAATTAGACAAAAATTAGTTAAGTACTAAACTAAGTTAATCGGTGAATTATCTTGAACCACTACCTATACGAACATCAAAACCCCAAAACCATTAGAATCGCCAACTCAACATTACTTTAGAACCTATGAGCAATCTCAAAATCCAGTTACTCTCGGGAGCGCATTGAAACTCCGCATTGGATCTGGACCGCGCATTGAAAGTCTGATTACTGCGAAACTATAAGGTTATGACTGTTATACTGGGCTTGACAAGCATCACAGGAATCGAGCCCAAATAGTATCCAGGAACACACAACTTGAGCCCTGAGCAAAGTGTGTGAGAAACATGAATGCCTTTTGTCACCCCCCCAAACCTGAAAATCGGATTCATAAGAATCCTGATTACCGAATCTAGTGCCGACAGCCTCCGTAGTACCCCATTCTCGGCTCCTAGTATTCATATGCCAGATTTCGATCCTGGGATCCTACAAGGAGAATTTTTTTTTGTACATATAACTAGTAATAAGCATAACCATAAGATTACCCAATTCACAAAGGCAACATCATCATCACATATCCACTAATATAATCGTTTGAGTACAATACTGAAAGGAAAATACATAAATAAAAATCAAGCTTCCAGAAGACCACTGCATGCTCCAAACTCAACACTGCTGCAACCTAACATTACCTGCACGCATCTATCGTGCATAAGCTCATAGAAAGTTTAGAGGGTGGTGTAAGTGTGTGTACAAGGTAAGTATCAAATGTTCAATACAATGCCATCATCATACAATACCGAAATAAGCAGAAATACTGTCAAGATCATGAATTATCAAAGTAAGCAGAAATACTAACAAGATCATAAATCATACGATAAAAGAGTAAGCGGAAGTACGGACAAGTCCATAAGTAAATCAATAGCAGAATACGCAATATAGAACAGTTATGTAACAAGGAGTCATGAAGAGCCAAATATCAAATACTGAGGATGTAATGCAATATGCAATGCGAATGAAATGACCATGCTGAAGTGTAAAGTCGGGATGATAGTACGTAGTATCGCAGGCTACGGAGTCCACCACAAGGGACTTCTATCCAAACCAGTCCCATACCTAAATTTTGATAGTCAGACTCAACGTGGTAAACTCCTGATCTTAGGTTAGTCGCGCGCCCAACCGAAATCTTTGCCATAACGAAGGTACACAACAATTAGTTGCGTGCCACCAGCCCGAGTGGATAGTAAATGAATGAATGAGCATGTAATTCCTACTCAATAAGTCCACATATCAGTACGGTTCCTCTCTGGAAAATTACCGGGGTCTATTACACTCCAAACCACATTGCCGCCCCATCGCGCGCAACAAGGTGAGTGGAAGAGACCTCACTATTTTCCTGCCAATATCGGGCCCGGCTCGTCGATAGCGGACTTATTCCTCGAGCTGGTCAGGCTCAGCCTAGCATTGTCCCTTCCTCTCGGGCAGGTAAGGTCGCACCCCCTTCCAACCAACCACGACACAGTGAAGAGAGCAGTCATCTGGTAATCGGCACTTAACGCTCATCTACCCACTCGATCTAGACGTTGGAGAAACCTCTGGAACTAAGAAGTTTTAGGGACTTTCACCCAGGGATATCTATAGCACCCCATGTATAACAGATTTTTGGTATCTCATCTGGCCATCCACGAAATGCCTATGGAGGCTACGACCATAATGTCGCTAGGGCGTATAGTACAACACAATGCAATGCAAGATGCATGAGTCATGTAATCCAGTCATGCATCAATCATGCGCATATCGTGCGCTCATGTGAGACAATCTCCACCTATCAGGCAGTCTCATAACAACCAACACTATGATATATGCAATGGTCAATCATATCTCATAACAGACATGCAGATGATGCGTATGGGCATGTATCCTGATACTATGCAGTCACATACTCATAACCAGTATCAATAACAGGCACTGACAATAGACATCGACAACGTGGACATTTAACCAACATTGTCCCCCAAGGAACGGCCCACATAAAGCCTAACATATAGTGGACTCATGGCCTCACACAAGGGCCAAATATACAACACCATGGGCCTCACTCAAGAGTTTAATACACATCACGATGGGCCTTTCACATGGGCCTAACATACATTACAATGGATTCCATTGCCTAGCCCTCAAATGCATCACAGTGGGCCTCATCACATAAGCTGCATATACACCACGTTGGGCCTTAAACACGGGTTGGATACACATCACAACGGGCCTCAAATACAGCTCGCATATACATCACATTGGGCCTCGACAATCAGAATTGGTGAGCAGCCATCACAATCGGAATTGACAATCGGCCACGATAATTGGTATCGACCGATAATCAGTCTCGATAATCAGAATCGGTCAATCGGCCATGACAAACAGAATCGGCATTTGGCCACGTCAATCGACAATCGGCCATGATCGGTAATTAGTCTCGATAATCGGCCTCGATCGGTAATCGGTCAATCGGCCACGACACGTAGAGTCGAAAATCGGCCACATCAATCGTTAATCGGCCACGATCGGTAATTAGTCTCGATAATCAGCCTCGATCGGTAATCGGTCAATCGGCCACGACACGCAGAGTCGGCAATCGCCCACGTCAATCGTTAATCAGCCACGATTGGTAATTAGTCTCGATAATCGACCTCGATCGGTAATCGGTCAATCAGCCACGACACGCAGAGTCGGCAATCGGCCACGTCAATCGTTAATCGGCCACGATCGGTAATCGGTCACGATAATCGGCCACGATTGGTAATCGATCACGATAATCGGCCATGATCGGTAATCGGTCACGATAATCGGCCACGATCGGTAATCAGTCTTGATAATCGGCCTCGATCGGTAATCGAACAATCGACCACAACAATCATAATCGGTAAGCGGTCTCAAGACGGGGTTTATAGATGGATGGCCGATGATAGTTTAAGCAATACCAATGGGGCCCATTCGTTTGGGGTAACCCACTAGAGGATGATGAAAATGAGCCTATCCAGGCCTAAAGGAAGGTCACAATATGGACATTTAACCATCAAGGCTCATCAATGTGGACATTTAACCAACATTGTTTCCAAGGAGTGGCCCACATAGGGCCGAACATGCAGTGGCCCGTGGCCTCACACAAAGGCCTAATATACAGTGCAATGGGCCTCGTACAAGGGCTACATGTGCATCACATTGGGCCACTTCTTAAGGCCTCATATACACAACGGGCGGGCTCTGCACATGGGCCTCAATACATAGAGTGTGGCCCTACACATGGGTCTTATATACATCAAATGAGCCTTATCAAAGCCAAGGTGGGCCTCAACAATGGGCCGTAAATACGTCAATATGGGCCTCAACCCATGGGCCCTATACACATCACAGTGGGTCTCAAACCATGGGCCAATATACATCAAGTGGGCCACATTAATGGGTCGCACTAATGAGCCGAATCAAATGGGTCGAATCATATGTGTCAATTCAAATGGGCCAAGCCGAATGGGCCCAAACCAACCACATGATTCATCTATAAATGGAGATCTTTTAGAGCATTATCACAAAATGAATCATATCGAAAGATCATCTGGACCATACTACAAATAACAATGCAGATAATAGTTTTCATGGTTAAATAATTCACAGGGCCCACTCTGAAGTTTATTTTCCAATCAATCTAATCATAAGTTCATAAAGACCTAGATTAAGAGGGAGAACAATTCCCCATTGATCCAGAACTTCCGTGACCCAAATGGGTTTCAATGATAAATGTTCAATCCTCCACTATTTCTGTGGTGTGGCCCACCTGATCACAGGGCAGGTCACATCACAATGTGGCCCGCTGTGATGTATTTGAAATTCAACTTATTCATAAGGTACATAGTGATAGATGAAGGGAAAACCAAAAATATAGGCTTGAGTGGGGACTTCTATAGCCTTAGAAGTTTGTACGGTGCAGGCCGCTGTCCACTGTTTTAAATGGTGGGGTCCACTTGAAGTTTAGATCTGACTCATTCCTGAACTCATGCCATAAAATGATATCTCAAAATGTTTGAACGGTATGGATACAGCGTATGCATCATGGTGGGCCCCACCGTCTAAACGGTGGACGGTAAAAAATGCAGCTATATAGCTATTGTACATGCGGCTGACTACACTAGAAAGGCAGAGGTGGGTCCCATGTAGGGCCCACCACCATATATATATATATATATATATATATATAATATGTATAATATATCAACGTCCAGGTTGCCCAGGGCCTGGACAGTTAGCTGCACAGGGGTATCCCCTCACGTGGGTGGTGGGTCCCATCGTCCTTGGACGGTGGAGATGTCACGAGTAAGAGGTGTGGCCCACATAAATAGATGGACGACATGGATGGGTCCAAGGACCCTGCTATCGTATAGCAGCAACATAGTTGCCTGCTGCACAATGTAGTTAAAGGAGTAGGGGTGGGTCCCACGTGCAGGCCACCCCTCATACTATAAAATATTATTATTTTATTTTATTTTATTTTATTTTTTTGTTGCAGGCAAGTACACCCCACTGTCAGTCCACCTGCACGGCTGATGTCTAGCGTCCTTAGACGCTGGACGGTATGGATACAATACAGATATCATGGTGGGTCCCACATAGACATGGCCCACCTATGGTATAATATATTTAAAAGGAAAAGAAAAAGAAAAAAAGAAAAAAAAATGAGTTAGCTAGATAGCACACTCCAGCATCAGTTCACTTCACTAATAGCTACCCCACATTGATTCTTGTGATGTGGGCCACCTGAGTTCCAGATCTAATTGATTTTCGAGGAGCCCACTGTCCGAAACGGGACCTACCCAACGCACGGTGTTCATATTCTATCCACATCACGGCGGGGCCCATGGTTGGGACCTATGGTCCCTGGCCAATCAGGCCGTGATAGCCCAACAGGATGCTGCTGGCATCCTCTGACGGGTAGCAGTGGCAGCAACTGCTGCTGCCTGTTTTTTTAAAAAAAAAAAATTGAAAATTTGAGGTTTTACCTAATTGGGGCCCTCATCAGAAAAATCCACTCCAGTCATTATATTCTATAGCCCGTGACCGATCAAATGAGACCAATATTCGTTGTGTTTTTGGCGAATAAGAGAATCAAGGTGGGTTCTAGGGGTAATGCCACTATTTCCTATGGTATGGCCTGCTTGATTATCAGATTTGTCTCAAATTTGGGCTCAACGCCTAAAATGTACTAAGAAACAAAATGGACGGCGTGGATTATCTACATACATCAAGGTGGGGGCTACATAAGCGGCCCACCCCAAAGCTTGTTGAAACAAGATGATATTTGTTTTTGCTGGTGGACGGTACCACACCGTCAATTCACGCTTCTCTGCCTAGCCACGTCCAGGGACCCGGACGGTTGGGTATAACACATTTAAGGTGGGCCCCACCTTCAGAGGTGTTGTCCAGGTGGGCCACCAAATGCATGGACGGTGTACATAAGACATACATCAAAGTGGGGTCCATCCAAGTGGGCCACACATCACACAAAAATGAGAAAGGGAGAGAGAGAGAGAGAGAAAGAAAGAAAGAAAGAAGCACCCACCTTTGATCTTCTATTCATTCTTCCACCAACATGTTGTAGAGCTTCAAGGGAACAAGATTCAGCG
Organism: Magnolia kwangsiensis; assembly: GCA_037074715.1. Classification (NCBI taxonomy): domain Eukaryota; kingdom Viridiplantae; phylum Streptophyta; class Magnoliopsida; order Magnoliales; family Magnoliaceae; genus Magnolia; species Magnolia kwangsiensis. Next base: position 83,296,238 of record CM073578.1, read on the forward strand.
GTTGAGATCGACTTTAGAGGTTAGGATTGGGTGATAGGAAGGTGGGCCACACATGGTTTTTTTTTTCTCCATGGAAGCCATGGATGATTCATCTCTTGGGGTTGCTTGGGAGAATGAGAGAGAGAATGAGAGACATGATGGGAGAGGAGTGATAGGAGAGAGGGAGGAGTGGTGTGTAAGAGATAAGGCATGGGAAGTATGGGTCTCTTTGACTTTTGGGATAAGAGGAATAGGCTAAGCATGGGTTGCTTTAATTAGTTGGTGGGAGAGGTATGAGTGAGTGATTTGATTGATGTGATTGATGTGATGTTGGGTAGAGATTCTTTTTTTTTTAGAATTTGCAATGTGCGGCGTCTTTCCTCGCACCGAACGTTGGCCCACATCTCCTACCAGGGTATCGCCTCGATGCGCGAGTCGTGGTATCGAAATCGCGGCGGCGACGCTGTCACTATGGTAAAGGTCTTGGGTTGAGTCGACTCAGGTTAATGACGTGTGACTTAAGGTCGCACGCAAATATCGATTAAGGGTCAAAGCTTGCCGGAATTTGACCGGCAAGACCGCGGAAGTTTACGGAACAGTACGGTCTAAGATATGGGGCTTACACCTTTAGAAAATGAACTCAAACTTAAGTGAATTGGACCATTCACTTACGGTCAAAATTGAAGACTTTAGACCATCAAATTTTGACCAAACTACACCCTTGGATATGGAGAATTTCCCCACATAGGTTAGTATACTTGTGACCCATATCGAGTGACAATGACCGTTTAACTAATATGGGTCCTCCACGATCGATCCACAAATCTTATCGGACCGAAACCTTAACCTGGCTTAAATCCATGGTCAGGGAACTTACTCCATAAAGTAGGTGAGTAATAGGCCTCCAAATAAGTACCATTTGCCCGAAACAGACACCCTTTGGCTATAACCTAAGTATACCATGACCCTGGGGCCATTTGAACCAGTTCTGGGTCGATTTAAGGATCTTAAACCACCCCATTCTCATTCCATACGAATTTTCTCCAAACCCTAAGAGAGAGAAGAGAGAAAAGAGTGAGGAGAAGAGAGAGAGTTTGGGAGATCGAGGTAGTGTTTCTCCCTTATGCCTACACGCACTAGATCGCCTCTACATCTAGCTACATGAGTCATTTTAACTCCGATTTTGGTAAGAAATCCTAACCCTAATTTTATTTTAGGAATCCAAATAGAAGAATCAACGAAATAACTAACCTATTTCATGATTTAGGTAGCCGTTGTGCTGTAAACGGAAGCGTAGTGAATGAACTGAGTTCGTAACGAGCAAACCGACGAAAGGTGTAGACTATAAATGTTTAGGTTATAGTTTTCAAGGCTTTCAATGTCACCAATGGTTTATGTTTGACTTGATTGCTACCACATGATCTTATTTACGATGTATTCAGTAAATTATACATGATATAAAATGCATTCCATGTGTTTGTTGAAATGTTTAAATGAAAGTGAAATTATGATTTATGCTTGCCATGACTATTAATCTATAATACATGTGTGTTGTGTACATGACAACTCCTTAATGAAAGGATTTGTCAAAATATATGTTATAGCTAATTTAGTTTGTGTATATAGTATTAGGCAATCTAAGTGTTTGATAAAATGTCTGAATGAGTAATAGTTGATGAATTGTAATTATTAAAGGTGTTGAGATAGGATTCTCAACTACCTTGTCTATATGTATGATTCCTCCTTGTAACCTAAATTTCAAATACATGATTTATATATAAAATGCCTATGCAGGATAACATGTTTTATGTGTTTGGTAAACGCTCAAATGATTATTGTATTTGAATAATTTATTAATTGTTGTTATGATTATCACATGTGTCTACTTATTGTATTTGAATATAATTGGGACTACTACGTAGTCCAAGCAATCGGTAATGGTTCCCGATGGGGTGGCCGAATTAGTTTCGCCACATTAGATATGTTCGAGGAATCCGAATTGTACAGTGGTTATCAATAGTGCTTAGGTCACATGGAGTACTTATGCGCTCCATGTCGATTAATTTAACGTGCGCACATACCAATCACATATGTCAAATAACCCAATTGGCCTATTATTTGTTTATCATGTATGGACATTACTGCTTAAATCTAAGGTACCACTTACCTGTGCAAATTTCGTTTAACCATGGTACCAAGATCAGTTTAGACTCATGAGCCAGACATGGTGGTGTATGAGATACCCCGTAGTGACCAGTGAGCAACCCAAACTCGTGAGCTGAATATGATGGTGTATGGGATACCGTATTCAAGTTGTTGGCCTACAGTTAGGTGACGAGCCTCCCGTAGTGACTCGAGTATAAATTAGGCCTATGTTGAGGTGACGAGCCTCTCCATAGTGACCTTGAGTGTGAACTAGTGAACTTACCTATCCACTACTCTTCATTAGGGGTGACGCCTAACAACTTGCCTATTTATGTGATTAGCTAGGATTGACAACCCTAGATGGATCATTGTTTGGGTAAGTGATATAAAGGGAGGTACCTTAGCTTTCTGAATTTATTGTATAAATAAACCTAATTAAGTATTGGCTAACACGACCATGCACCGCATTGCATGTGCTTTGGCGAGGAAGCGCGCATTTAGGAAGTTTGTCATGCGTGATCGTAAGATGATGTCACTAAGGGAGTGCAGGTGAGGGCATGCATCATTATACATATCATTCGTGCGTTAACCAGAGTAGTTAGGAAATGTTTGTTGTATTGCCTTATCATTACTGCTTGACTGAATTGATAACATGTTAAACTTTGCCTTATAATACTACTGAGTTGATCACTCACTCTTACTCTATGACGGTATTTTAAAACACCAACCAGACTCTGATTTAGATGTCGGTTGTGGTGTAGCTTATATGACGGAGCCAGACTTCTTTGACAAGGAGTTCTCCTACATTCTGCTCTTAGGCGGGTCTATGTAGACATAGAGTTGCATCGCGGGGATTACAAGAATACTGGATTAGTTAAACACTTACATTTTGATATTTTGTACTTTTTGAAACAAACATATGTATATATTCAATACGATTTCACATTCATAATATGGAGGTCGTGAAACACATATATTTTAAATATCTATCCCAGTCTTCCGCTTGCATATTTATCTTAATTTTGGAGTATGATATGATGTTTTAGTGTAATTCCACTCATGTTTAAGGCACTACTATGGTCAACATTCAAACACCATTATCTATGCTACATAAGTGATGCGTTGGAACTCAGGAGTTGGGCTTTGCTCGACCCCCAATTTTTGGGACGTTACAAGTTGGTATCTGAGCATGATTTGGATTAAATTGGACCTGGGTTATGATAACACAATGCACATTGGTGTATTTAAGTTACAAGGGGGCGATAAAATGTAGAAATGATCGTAGAATTCCAAATTTCACCAACGAGCGAAACTGATAGTCAAAATGTACCCTGTAGGCATCTGAGATCACATGAAATGATCTCAATTCCTTATTGGCTATCAATCAACCAGTTTAAATCATTAGTCAATGAATCCAAAACTTGAAACACGTCAAAAGGCATGAATATGTGCAAGATGGGACCCGAAATTACCTCAAACGTGCGTTAGGGCCCAAAACACATTTTTTTGTGGGACCCAGGGGGTCCCCTGCATCATTCTGACACCCCAGAGGGAGGTCACCGCCCGCGGTCCAACGAACCACGGTGGCACCGCGCCCCTCTCCAGCAGGCCGAGGGGAGCCCATGGGTCGGGCGGCCCGCCGCCCCTTTACACATGTGTGGGGCCCTCTATTTTACCCCCTTTGCCTCTTGTTTCTCCATTTCACCCCCCTCCAAGCTTCTAAACCCCTCAAAATCTCATTTTCTTCTTAAATCTTCCCTTTATTCTCAATAATCTCCTTCTTCTTCATTACATACCCACCTCTCACCATTTCCCTCAAAATCCATCTCCTACCACCTCCTATCTCCCTCATTTCCTCTCATTTGAGCACACAAGTCCACCTTTCTCATAAAACCTAAAACCCACCAACCCATCTCCTCCAAGTTTTCTTCACTTCCATGGCTCTTTTTGAGCTAGTGGCTACCATCTTTTCCCTTTCCACACTCCTTTCTCTCATGGGAAAGGGAAGGGAATCCATGGATGAAACTGGGCCTAGCCCCCCAACCCATCTAAGGAAGAGAACAAGCGTAGAGGCCGGCACGAGCGACGAGCAAGAAAGGAGATTGAAACGGGATCTTGACCCACAGATCCCAATTAAAAGATCGCTACTGGCAAGCATAAAATTGGGTAAGTATAGTAACCGTCGAGTGGTATTTAAGGCTCATGTCGATGAAAAGATATTTGGACTATACTCAGTAATGGACTTGCTCCTAGAAAATGGTTGGGGTCCCATATTTGAGGAAAATACCCATACGAGTGGAGTAGTGCATGCCTTCTATGCTCATATACGGGACCCACTACTAGAGCCACTACAGTTTACTATCCCTTTTGGAAGAGAGCAAGGCATAGTCAATGTTGACATGATAGCTTAAATCATGGGTATGGAGCATGGACTTGTACATGCTAGTGCGAAAAACAGTGCTAGTGAAGGAGAAAGGAACTGCCACACCCAATTCCTCTACGGTCAGCTTGAGCAGTGAAGGCGAGGAAATAGCCTATCATTGACCAAAATTAAAAATAATTTCTGCCTGCTCCACCACATATTTATGTATAATGCATATCCAAGGTGGAGCAATCGCACAGTGTACTCGCCTCATGGTTGATTTCTTATACAGAGTTGGCTAGGGAGACAAGTTATATTTGCCTACATTTATCCTATCTCATATTGTGGATACTGCACAATTCATACAGGGATATGCCTTACTTCCCTTTGGCCGACTTATTTATGAAATTTCCCGCCATATGGGTGATGTTGCCCCGATTCATATCATCAGTGACATTACGCTCAATAACATGGGCATAGGCCCTAGGCAACACCAAGCCCGTCTTGATGAATATGGGGATGAGATAAAGGAAGAAAGTGAAGAGGAAAATGAGAGTGGTGATGAAAAAGTGTAACACCCCAGATTTTTTCCAACCTGGGATTAGACGTCCTCAGGCAATGGGTCAACTAAAACACCTGAGAAATCGCTCAGAACCCAATTCCATACCCAAAGAAACCACTTAGGATTAATTCCTTTAGAAACTAAGCATAAGCTAGCTAGCGCAACGCTAGAGTAGCTGGGAAATAGTCCCTGATCACTTTAAATACGTTCTACAAGACCCAAAACTTGTAGAATCAATGGTGCTATAATACTCTAAAACCTCGGATCAAACTCTAAACCGGTTTATTCTCTGGACCTCTTTGAAACTTTGTATTGGATCTAGACCGCGCATCGAAAGTCCGATACCTACAATTTAGACCGTTATAACCGCTTAGCTAGACTTGACAATTATTTCAAAAATCAAGTCCAACCAACATTCACAGGCTATTTCATTAAGCCTGGAGTGAAGAGAGTGAGAATAGGGCTAGATTTGGAATTTGAAATTCAAATCTGGCACACGACTTGACGCTTCAGTATTAAGCGTTCTGACCGTCAGAATTCAGCCAAATTACACCCTTGGATAAGGAAAATTTTTTATTTCATATCATGAGACTTGTAGACCTGATCTACGTGCGGTGACCGCTGAACTGAAACTGGACCGCCACGTGCGATCTACAAACACTACTATTCTGAAAATGAGATGTGTGTGACATCCAATATGCATGAACTTAAGTCCGATCGCGTTCGACCAGGGGACCACCAGAAATGGTCTTTTGGTTCGGAACAGTCCCAATTTGGATATAACTTAAGTATACCTTGGCCTGAAGCCTGTTTTGGGCATGTTTGGGCTTATAAAAGGGCTTGAAACCCTCACTCCTCTCACCCATCCGAATTTGCTAGAAACCCTAGCAAGAGTGAGAGAAAGTGAGAGTTTGTGAGAGAGAGTGGAAGGGAATTTCCTGCCGCTTGTGCTACCTGCTGCACGCGTTTAAGCCACGCGCTCCAATCACTTTGCCGGTGATTTCTCCGTGATTCTAGGTAAGAAAATACCCTAAATAGTTGCTGATTTAGTGTTCCTTCTTTTCCATAGTGAAGTAGCTGATAGATCTTGTGTATTAGGTTCACAGTTCGCATTAGAAGAAACGTACACGCTCCGATCGAAACGATACATATATGAAGTGAAAGGTGCGGATTTTAGACGCTTTGATTGACTATTTTTAATGCTTTCAATGTCGTTTAATAGTAGATTATCGACGGCAACGCCGTTTGACATGTACAACATGCTGTCCGTTTCCTGTTTCGTAAGCAGACGAAAAATATGAGATTTAGGGCATTTTAGTCATTTGTAGGAAATACTGTAAATATCCATATTTTTCTAAAATGATTGACATGGCTTTTTGTCGCCTTAGGATACTAGGAATGCGTGCATAATCTGTTTGGCGAAGAGATTCGCCCAAATGCGCACTTTGAGTCGACATACACTATGTAGACTTAAGTGTGTAGACTAAGTGTTTGTATAAATGTTTGTATTAGTATGTATTGAATTAAATGGTGTTATGAATTAGTTTGAGATTGAATTAACAATTAATATGCTGATGTAAATGATTTCCTACATGTTGGTTATATGCATGATTTCATTATATGTATGAAATGTATGTGTTAGATGATTTACTTAAGTTGTATGTTATAACATGTGTTAACATGCTCACATTGTTGTATTTCATTTCCAATACTCTTATATGATTGCTGATGTGGATTCATAATTGTTTGAGACTATACCTAGTCCAGGCAGTCGGCAACCGAGTAAAGTCGTGGTTGACTTATCTTTGCCACGAACGACGCGTCGATGAACGCGAGTTGTGTTTTGAAGTTGGCGGCAGTGGTTAGGCCACACGAGGTGTTTTACGCACTTCATGTCGTTCGACTTGAGATGCGCTCATGCTAGTTGAGCCCGTCAAGTAACCCGACTGGCCATTTTATGTTCACCCTGTATGAGTCATAACTGCTTTAACCTAGGGTACTGAACTTACCATTGTAAACCCTGTCAACCATGGTACCTTGATACATAAAGACTCATGAGCTGGGCATGGTGGTAAGGGACACCGTGGTCGAGCTGTCGGCCTACGCTGGGGCCACAAACCTCCCCGTAGTGACCAGTGAGCACCTATGACTCGTGAGCAGATTATGGTGCTATGGGACACTATATTCTTGCTGTCGGCCTACACTGATCAGGCGACGAGTCCTTTGTAGTGACCGCGAGCGTATTCTGAGTCTACGGGAGGCGACGACCCTTCCATAGCAGTGAGAGTACAGTAAGCCTGTATTGATAAGGTGATGGGGGAGCGGTACAACGAGTGCGAGCAACAGCCCTTGCAGCGACCTACAAAATATACATCGTATGAGATTACTAGGAGTGACGACCCTAGACAGGATCTGTGTTAGGATTGATATAAGGGAAGTACCTTAGTTTCCCAATTCTGCTGTTTGAATGGACTAATAATAACTCGGCAATCATATCACCATTACATTGCATGTGCCTGGAAGATGTGGAGCACTGTGGGACGATTGCATACCGTGGTCGTAAGATGGTGCCATATGAGGGAGATCGTCGGTGAGGGCATCCATCATGTCATGTCATATTGCATTAACAACAGTATTAGGATTGTTTGATTTACTGCTTTACTATTATCGCATGATTGATTTGATAACATGCTAATCTCTTCTCTCTTATCCCACTGAGTTGATCACTCACTCCCACGTTATGGGATGGTGTTTTTGGAAACCCACCAGTCCCTATTGTGATTGCAGATGATGGCGCGGCCTGCGAGGCGGAGCTGGACTTGATGATGATGAGGAGGATCTCTCCTTTATGCGTGTTCTGATTGACGGGATTATAGGGAGGTTGATTAGATGCCTTGACACTTGTCATTTTATTTTTTTAGCGCACTCATGTATATTCGTTTTGTCTACTTTTGGAGTATACATGTATGTATATAACCTGATAACATGTTCACACTCTGGAGACATACAACAGTTTATATATGTTATACACTATCACGGTCTTCCGCTTGCTAATTTAATGGTCTCTAGAGTATGATATGATGTTTTGGATTAATCCCACTCATGTTTAATACATTAACACAGACAACATTCAATCATACACATCTATGTTGCATTAGTGATGTTCTGGAACTCGGGAGTGGAGTTTTTACACGACCCCCGATTTTTGGGATGTTACAGATGGTATCAGAGCATGATTTGGATTAAACCGGGCCTGGGTTATGGTCACGCGATGTACGATGTCACTTCCTTTGACTTAGGAGGGTGCGAGGAAGGTTTAGAAACACTTATAGGATCGCATATTTGCCAATAGGCGAAGTCTATTCGTATCGATCACGCGATCGAGTCCGTAACGCATATAGGGTCACGTGAAGCGACCTGAGTAGCTCCTAGGTTATAGGTAGGTGGGTTGAGACATTCTTTGAATGATTCTAAACCCATAAATGTGAAACATTGGGCTGTGGGACAACCACGACCCTTACATTCAATCGTTAGGGCTTAAAAATCCCGTTTCACCTAAATTCTTCGAAATTCTTCCTCTCACCACTCCATTCTTTAATTCTTTCTTATTGTTTTCATGTTAGTCATTGATTCTAATGTGAAAATGATATAAAATCATACTTTGATAGAATTTAACAGTGAATAGTAAAATTTCATGAAAAATGGCCATTAGGCCATTCTAAGTTTACGATCTTTAGTAACTAATGGGATAGATGAATGTATTAGCTCCTTCTACTCCAAAATCATATGCTGCATGATAGGGGATTACATGTAGGTTTGCAGATTGGCCCCGGAAAGCCCCGAACGCATGTTTGGGCCTCCCTAGGCAATCTAGCATGAACTAAGGTGGGGCCCATAGTTTTTTGGGGTCCCTGGACTAGGGGAGACCAGACCCATGTGGTCCCACCAGCCACCTAGAGAGATGGTCGGCGATGCCATCGCCGTCCGTTGGGGCTCATTTGCTGTAAAAGTTAGGGCGTGGGGGTATTTTGGGTAGTACACCCCCCCATGTTTGGTCCGACCATAGAAAACCCCTAAATGGGGTACTTCCTTCACAACAGCCCCCTTCCCTAGCTCCATTTCACATTTTCTAGCTGTCCTCTCTCAAATCTTTGCTCCAAATCACTCCCAAACCCATTCTTTACTGAAAACGACCCCACTCCATCACTCCATTGCAGTTTGCAACTCTCCCTCTTGCAAATCTTATTCGTTGGAGCTCCTACAACCCCCAAAATGAGCTAAAATCGTGAGGAGCTCCATTTCCCTTTTTCATTCTCTTTTCTTTCTGAAAATCCATCCTAGGGGAGCTTGAAGCATCCCTCTACAATGCCTAGATCTCCTTTTTTTAGTTTGGGCAGCCATTTCTCTATATTTTCTCATTTTCCATGGCTTTTGTTAAAGCCATTTTGGGTCTTTTATCTCTCTCCACCATCCTCTCTTTGATGGGAAAGAGAAAGACTGCAGCGGATGAGGCTTGGCCTAGTCACCCTGCTCAATCAAGAAGACCAAGGGGTGGCACCGCTAGCTCAAGTGCCGCTGCAAGTCCAAGCATAGCCCGAGAGTTCCATACGAAGCGGGATTTGGATCCCCATACTCAACTTGGGCGAGTGATATTAGCAGAGATGCCTCACGGCGAATACACTGACCGTAAGGTGTTGTTTGAGGCAGACGTGGAAGGACGACTCTTCGGTGAATTCCTGTTATTCGAGCGCATTGAAGCTGCGCATTGGAGTCCGCTATTTGAAGCTCATGCTCGTACTAATGTGAGCACCATTCGTGCCTTCTACGCTCGTATCCAGAGTCCTACATTGGAGCCATTGCAGTTCAAGATTCCTTTTGGTAGAGACCGGATGGTTACGATCGATGTTCGGTTGATAGCGCGACTTCTGAACGTGCCCCTTGGTGACGTTCATCCCAGTGCGAAGAATTTGAGGAGTAGGCATGAGCGAGATCACCGTACCAGGTTCTTATGCGGTAAACTGGTTCCATAGCAGCCTAATAATAGCCTCAAGGCATCTCATATTTTTGATGATTTGCGCCTGCTGCACCACATTTGCACGTTCAACGTGTATCCCAGGTCTACAAATCGCATTGAGTGTACGCGCCTTATGGTTGATTTCTTGTATCAGGTGGCCCAAGGAGAAAATGTGTGTATGGCCACTTTCATCTTGCGACAGATTATTCTCATAGCAAAATCAAGAAGAACGTCTGAGTCGCTTCCTTTTGGCCGACTTATATGCAAGATCGCGCTTGAGTTTGCTTACAGACTTGGGCCGAAGTTTCCAGTTCTGATTCACAGCATTGATGAGTCTACCATGGTCAAGATGAAGATCGGGTCTCAGTACTGTGAGACTCATCTTGAGGAGGATAGCGAGGATAATTTTGATGATGAAGAGGATCCAAGTGAGGGAGAACCTGAAGCAGAAGTTGAGGAAGAAGTCCAGGAAGAGGTAGAAGAGGAGGCTCAGGATACAGATGAGAGCCCTCCTCCTTCTGCTCAGACTACTGGTGATGATCGCATTGCCCGAATTGAGGAGAACCAGGTCATCTTGCGAAGGGAAGTCCAGGAACTTCGGGCCAAGGTTGAGGATACCAAGGCCGTCATGAAGAAGAAATTCGGCAAGGTGACTCGTACTTTGAAGGCTATCCTGTGCTGCTTGCAGGATAAGGGTGCTCCTCCTCCGTCACCCGACTCAGACTAGCGATAAGATTCTAGATGTTGTTTGGTAGTAGTTAGTCATTTCCTGCTTTTTGTGTGTAAGCCTGATAAGGCTAGTATTTCGCTTATGCTGCTGTAGTAGCTGACTGGTTTAGTTCCCATGCATTTCTTGTCATGGTAAATGTAAGAATATGTCTTCTATAGTGTGGCAATTTTGATTCAATGAAATGCATGGCATTTTTTTTGTCTTGTTATGTGAATGTTTATGTTGTGGTTTGGGCTTAGTATCGTCGAATTTGGTTAGATGGAATGCATGCCATTTCGTTCGCTATAAGGTATTGTCCCTATTTTGGGTGTACCCTATGGTTTCCACTGCCATATTGTAAATCTTGGGATTAAGCCTACAAAATTAGTTTTTATCCCACCCCACCCTCCTACCAAGCATGCCACTTCCAATCCCGACATGGGACTAGGAATGCCATTCCATTAGGCTGTAGATTACAGACTAGTCTACTAGTTACCTTAAGTAGTGTAAAGCCTGTATATGCTAAGGAATAGTAGGTTAGATTTGATTGGAATAGGACTCCCTTCCTTGGATAGATCCTCATAACATCCATAGACTCCTTTAGTAACTCTCAGGAAGCTTATGTAACTTAGAACCATTCACTCTCAGGGAAGACTTATAAATCCCTCAGGTCGAACTTAAAATAAACCAACACACCCCTTAGAATTGCCTTCCCCAAGGGCTTATTGCATTCAGAAACGCGGAGTAAAGGAACTGCATGTAAGCGATGTATTCGCGGTTTGAATCGACTTCTTAATCCTAGTGGTTACCAATAAATCCAATGCTCTGATCAAGCAGAAGATCGGCATCGACTAGGATTGAGGACTAATACAACAACTTTTCTGTCATCGCGGGGCAGAAGGTTTATGTATCCGGCTCAGACCCATTACACAACTATTCTTCCGTGTTGGCCCGACCACCTACAACCACAAGTTATTGCTTTGCCCTTGGTAAATGTTAAGGACTTAAAGCCAGTAGAGGATTCGACATCTTACCACCAACTCATACCTGCCCCTGAACTCAACCACAATAGAGATTAGGCTCATCTCTATAATCATAGGTACCAATGCTATAGGACACATCATTGGCAAGGGAAAACCACTGTAATGAGGGGTTGTTTCCCAATTCATGTCAAGGATAGCCCCTAAGTTGCACCTTGTTCCGATATACGGAGCGATGCAAAGATTCTTGAACTTTAAGTAGAACCAAGTTTTAAGGGGGGTAGAACATATTGAGTCCAATCCAGTTAGGTCAGTCAACGCTATCGTTCGATCAGAGTGGCGCAGCAGAAATGTGGTTGGCCTCTTCCCCACTGGCCCAGGATCGAAACATTTGATTTAGGTTATACGTACGGTTAGGTCATTAAATAGGATTGAACCTTCCTTAGAAAAAGTACCCCTTAACCTTCGCTAATTTTGGGGACAAAATTGTGTTTTAAGGGGGGTAGATTGTAACACCCTGAATTTTTGCCAACCTGGTATTAGACGTCCTTAGGCAATGGGTCAACTAAAACACCTGAGAAATCGCTCAGAACCCAATTCCATAGCCAAAGAAACCACTTAGGATTAATTCCTTTAGAAACTAAGCATAAGCTAGCTAGCGCAACACTAGAGTAGCTAGAAAATAGTCCCTGATCACTTTAAATACGTTCTATAAGACTCAAAACTTGTAGAATCAATGGTGCTATAATACTCTAAAACCTCGGATCAAACTCTAAACCGGTTTGTTCTCTGGACCTCTTTGAAACTTTGTATTGGATCTAGACCGTGCGTCGAAAGTCCGATACCTACAATCTTAGACCGTTATAACCACCTAGCTGGACTTGACAATCATTTCGAAAATTAAGTCCAACCGACATTCACAGGCTATTTCATTGAGCCTAGAGTGAAGAGAGTGAGAATAGGGCTAGATTTGGAATTTGAAATTCAAATCTGGCACACGACTTGACGCTTCAGTATTAAGCATTCTGATCATCAGAATTCAGCCAAATTACACCCTTGGATCAGGAAAAATTTCTATTTCATATCATGAGACTTGTAGACCTGATCTACGTGCGGTGACCGCTGAACTGAAACTAGACCGCCACGTGTGATCTACAAACACTACTGGTCAGAAAATGGGATGTATGCAACATCCGACATGCATGAACTTAAGTCCGATCGGGTTCGGCCAGGTGACCACCAGAAATGGTCTTTTGGTTCAGAACAGTCCCGATTTGGATATAACTTAAGTATACCTTGGCCTGAAGCCTGTTTTGGGCATGTTTGGGCTTATAAAAGGGCTTGAAACCCTTACTCTCACCCATCTGAATTTGCTAGAAACCCTAGCAAGAGTGAGAGAGAAAGTGAGAGTTTGTGAGAGAGAGTGGAAGGGAATTTCCTGCCGCTTGTGCTACCTGCTGCACGCGTTTAAGCCACGCGCTCCAATCACTTTGCCGGTGATTTCTCTATGATTCTAGGTAAGAAAGTACCCTAAATAGTTGCTGATTTAGTGTTCCTTCATTTCCATAGTGAAGTAGCTGATAGATCTTGTGTATTAGGTTCACAGTTCGCTGTAGACGAAGTGTACACGCTCCGTTCGAAACGATACGTATATAAAGTGAAAGGTGCAGATTTTAGACACTTTGATTGACTGTTTTCAACGCTTTCAATGTCGTTTAATAGTAGATTATCGACGGCAACGCCGTTTGACATGTACAACATGCTGTCCGTTTCCTGTTTCGTAAGCAGACGAAAAATATGAGATTTAGGGCATTTTAGTCATTTGTAGGAAATACTGTAAATATCCATATTTTTCTAAAATGATTGACATGGCTTTTTGTCACCTTAGGATACTAAGAATGCGTCCATAATCTGTTTAGCGAAGAGATTCTCCCAAATGCGCACTTGAGTCGACATACACTACGTAGACTTAAGTGTGTAGACTAAGTGTTTGTATAAATGTTTGTATTAGTATGTATTGAATTAAATGGTGTTATGAATTAGTTTGAGATTGAATTCTCAATTAATATGCTGATGTAAATGATTTCCTACATGTTAGCTATATGCATAATTTCATTATATGTATGAAATGCATGTGTTAGATGATTTACTTAAGTTATATGTTATAACATGTGTTAACATGCTCACATTGTTGTATTTCATTTCCAATACTCTTATATGATTGCTGATGTGGATTCATAATTGTTTGGAACTATACCTAGTCCAGGCAGTCGGCAACCGAGTAAAGTCGTGGTTGGCTTATCTCTGCCATAAACGATGAGTCGATGAAAGCGAGTCGTGTTTTAGAGTTGGCGGCAGTGGTTAGACCACACGAGGTGTTTTACGTACTTCATGTCATTCGACTTGAGATGCGCTCATGCTAGTCGAGCCCGTCAAGTAACCCGACTGGCCATTTTATGTTCACCCTGTATGAGTCATAACTGCTTGAACCTAGGGTACTGAACTTATCATTGTAAACCCTGCCAACCATGGTACCTTGATCTATAAAGACTCATGAGCCGGGCATGGTGGTATGGGACACTATGGTCGAGCTGTTGGCCTATGCTAGGGCCACAAACCTCTCCATAGTGACCAGTGAGCACCTATGACTCGTGAGCAGATTATGGTGGTATGGGACAATATATTCTTGCTGTCGGCCTACACTGATCAGGCGACGAGTCCTTTGTAGTGACCGCGAGCGTATTCTGAGTCTACGGGAGGCGATGACCCTTCCGTAGTAGTGAGAGTACAGTAGGCCTGTATTGATAAGGTGATGGGGGAGCAGTGCAACGAGTGCGAGCAACAGCCCTGACAGCCCGTGCAGCGACCTACAAAATATACATCGTATGAGATTACTAGGAGTGACGACCCTAGACAGGATCTGTATTGGGATTGATATAAGGGAAGTACCTTAGTTTCCCAATCCTGCTGTTTGAATGGACTAATAATAACTCGGCAATCATATCACCATTACATTGCATGTGCCTGGAAGATGTGGAGCACTGTGGGACGATTGCATGCCGCGTTTATAAGATGGTGCCGTATGAGGGAGATCATCCGTGAGGGCATCCATCATGTCATGTCATATTGCATTAACAACAGTATTAGGATTGTTTGATTTACTGCTTTACTATTATCGCATGATTGATTTGATAACATGCCAATCTCTGCTCTCTTATCCCACTGAGTTGATCACTCACTCCAACGTTACCGGATGGTATTTTCGAACACCCACCAGTCCCTATTGTGATTGCAGATGATGGCACGACCTGTGAGGTGGAGCTGGACTTGATGATGATGAGGAGGATCTCTCCTTTATGCGTGTTCTGATTGACGGGATTACAGGGAGGTTGATTAGATACCTTGACACTTGTCATTTTATATTTTTAGCACACTCATGTATATTCGTTTTGTCTACTTTTAGAGTATACATGTATGTATATAACTTGGTAACATGTTCACACTCTGGAGACATACAACAGTTTTTATATGTTATACATACTATCACAGTCTTCCGCTTGCTAATTTAACGGTCTCTAGAGTATGATATGATGTTTTAGATTAATCCCACTCATGTTTAATGCATTAACACAGACAACATTCAATCATACACATTTATGTTGCATAAGTGATGTTCTGGAACTCGGGAGTGGAGTTTTTACATGACCCTCGATTTTCGGGATGTTACAAGAAGGAAGTGGTGGAGAGGAAGAAAGTGAAGGTGAAGAAGGTAGAGAAGAAGAAAGCGGTGAGGAAGAAGGGAGTGATGAAGAGGAGTCCCGGGGTTCAGGTAGGGGACCTCCTACTGCTATATATGAGCACCACCCTGATCAGACCGCCCTGGAAGCACGCCTGGCTTAGATTGAAGAGAACCAGGCCGCCCTGAGATAAGAGGTCAAGGAGACCCAGGATGAATTGAAGCAAAAGCTTGAAGAGAGTCAAGCTTATATGAAGCAGAGATTTAAGCCACACTCTGAAGGCCCTCCTATACTGTATGTAGGACAAGGATGCTCTTCCACCACCACTAGATTCGGACGGCTAGTCATATGATGCAGTCGTCTTTTAGTTTGTTTTGTTTCTTATTTTCTTTTGTAATAGCCTTTGTAGGCTTGGTTGGTTGTTAGTGTTTAAAACTTGTGTTAGAATAGCTCACATGCATCTTCTGTCATGATCCATGTAAGACTGCATCTCATGTTTTCTGACGATTTTAGTTAAACAAAATGCATGAAGCTTCTTTTGATTTGGAATGTGAATAATGTTTGGATAAGTGTGTGATATTATGATAAATTTTACACGTGTTGCACCCTATGTTGTGTATAGGGAATGCCTCCGAAGACCACTCGGAATATGACACGTCTTGCACTTGGTGGATCGTTTGACGGGGTACCTCTCCTAAGCGATAGCCACACAGACCTTAGTTTGGGCCCTAATAGTGACACCATGCCAGATTTATAGCCAGCCACTGGCCCCACCAATGGGCCAACATCCAGGGTACCACCGATTTCAGAACAGAACCGTGCGTCAACCTCGACATCACACATGCATCAGGTGGCTCCTCCTGATAGGTTGGAGCAGATGACGCTCCTAATGTAGCAGTAGAAGAAAGTTTGGACCATGATCGCGGGGGCCCTTGCCCAGAACATGAATGTGGTCCCGCCTACACCACTTGTGCAGCCTGTTGGGAATATGAATGCCTTCAGTTTATTCAAATGCTTTCAGCATTTTTGACCTCCCACCTTTGCAGGCACTCATAGGCCCAAGGAGGCCAAATATTAGCTTGTCCACATCTTTAAGATGTTAAAGTCGCTGCATTGCACTAAGGTAGAGCAGGTAGAGTTGGTTACCTATATGTTCGAGAAGGAGGAAAGTCTCTGGTAGGGCAGCGTCCTACGAACAGTTTTCCCTAGATACGTATGGACGTGGGATGTGTTTGAGACTGGCTTCCATAGAAAGTAATTTCCCTTGACTTACCGTAATGAAAAGGAGGGTGATTTTCTTCACCTTCGACAGGGAGGAATGTCTGTGTCAGAGTATGAGAACAGATTCATGGAGCTATCCAGATATGCTCCTTTGATACTAGCAAACGAGTCGATGAGAATGTGACGATTTTCAGAGGGTCTATGGCCTGATATCTGTACGAAGATGTGTTGTGCTAGCATTCCCAATTATGCTGAACTAGTGAACACGTACCTATGAGTTAAGCAGGATGGGGATAGACTGTCCTGTACACGTGTGCCCATGGGCTCGAGGGCCCAACCTAACTTACCGAGCTGACAATTCCTTGGCAAGAGGCCACGTGCAGATTCACCTCCTAGGCTTATGGCTCCACCAACCCATCAGAGGCAATCTGATCTCTAGTGCATCTATTGTAAGAGGTTGGGCCATACAGACACTTATTTCTTTACCAAGATAAGGGATAATGGTTTTACGCCACCTGAGAAGATCAACCGTCAGTTACCACAAGCCATTTCAACTCCACCTCTACGATCAGCACCACCAGCACAGCCTTCTTACAAACTAAATGTACCTCGAATTAGCCGCATCAACGGCTTATGGCAGCACAACCGAATCGTCTTCAATAAGCTCGTGTACACTCATTTTCATCTGAAGCATTCAAGTCAATAACCGTAGCACCATTGGCTTTCGAAGTCACGACACACATCCAATGTACACCAGTCTTCCTATTAGTGGACACTGGGTCCACTATTTCGATAATATCATGTGCAGTAGTCAAGCGGCTAGTGTTGGAAACTAGTCCTATGATTGGGATGAGACTCCTTACCGTCACAGGAACCTTTTCAAACTCTACAAAGATTTATAAGGGTTGCTCGATAGACTTAGGAAGCAGAACAGTACTCGTTGACTTAATCGTTGCCCCGCTATATCATTACGATGTCATCCTTTGTATGGATTGGCTCACCGAGATGAAGTTAGAGATCGATTGCGATACCAGATTGGTGAAAGCACATGCACCTGAGGGCACGGCCTTTACTTTCCCAGTTTAGGTCAATTGGTATTACCATATTAGTTGTTATGCTACCTTACTAGAAAATGTTGATGGTTCGACACTACAGGACACGTCCGTAGTCCAAGATTTCACGAATGTGTTCAGAAAAATACCTGGACTACCTCCTCGGTGTGAGATCGAATTTATTATCAACCTTGTGCTTGGTGCGACATCTATTTCTCTACCGACGTATCGTGTGCCTTCATGTGGAATGGAGGAGTTGAGGAGATAAATCAATGATCTGCTAGATGCAGGTTTCATACGACCGAGTGTATCCCCGTGGGGAGCACCTGTGTTGTTTGTGAAGAAGAAGGACGAATCGCTGCGATTGTGTATTGATTATCGCAAGTTGAATTAAGTAACAGTGAAGAACAAGTATCCCTTGCCCATGATAGATGATCTGTTCAACTAGTTGAAAGGGGCACAGTACTTCTCAAAGATTGACTTACAGTCGGGATATCATCAGTTGTGTGTCAGGGATGAAGACGTGTAGAAGATGACATTCAGGACTAGTTTTAGGCATTATGAGTTCCTTGTGATGTCATTTGGACTCGCAAATGCACCGACAGTGTTCATAAACCTCATGAACCAAGTGTTTCGGCCGTACCTATACAGGTTCGTCATCATATTTATAGATGACATTTTGATATACTCTAGGAGATGAAAGGATCACGAAGAGCACCTACGAGCAGTCTTCGATACTCTCAAGAATAATTAGTTATTTGCTCGGTACAAGAAATGTGACTTCTAGAAGGAAGAAGTTAAGTTCCTTGGACATGTGGTGTCCAAGGAAGGTATCACTGTGGACCTTGCTAAGGTGACCGCAGTTCAGGATTGGGAGTAGTCCGGTTTGGTTACAGAAGTGAGGAGTTTTTTAGGACTTGCTGGCTAATATCATCGATTCATTAAAGACTTTTCTAAGATAGTCAGGCCGTTGTCTTAGCTTACTCGAAAGGATCTTAAGTTTGCCTGGAATGAGAAAACAGAAGCAGCCTTTCATGAATTGAAAGACAAGTTAACGTCCGCACCTGTGCTAGTATTTTCAGAGCAAAAGTTCAGATATACGATATACACCGACGTGTCTCTTGTTGGGCTGGGTAGAGTTCTTATGCAGAAGGACAAAGTGATTACCTATGTGTCGCAACAGCTGAAGAAACATGAGGAAAACTACCCCACGCATGACTTGGAATTGGTAGCAGTCATTTTCGCATTAAAGCTCTAGAGACATTACCTCTACAAAGAGGAGTTCGAGCTCTTTTATGACCAAAAGAACCTCAAGTACATATTCACGCAGAGAGACCTGAATATGAGGCATCGACAATGGATGAAAACCTTGAAAGACTTCAAGTTTGAGGTTTCCTACCATCCCGGCAAGGCCAACCTTATGGTAAATGCGTTGAGCCACAAGAAGACAATAGAATTTATGGTTCTGCTAATGATTGAAGAATGGAACATGGTAGAATTTGTGCGAGAGTTCAAGCACAAGCTTACAGTAGAGGAGATGTTCGTGAGCATCGCACATATTCGTATACAACCACTTATTGATGACCAGATCATTGTAGCTCAGAGAGAAGAAGAATAGTTGGAAAAGATGAGAAAAAAAGCTAATGATGATGAAAACTCTAAATGAAGAGTTGGTTCGGATGGGGTTTACGTTATCGTGGCCACCTATGCATCCCAAATCTTCATAACTTGAGAAAAGAAGTTCTCGAAGCTATTCACAATTCTAAGATAGTGATGCATCTAGGTAGTACAAAGATGTATCAAGATATAAAGCGTTCGTACTGGTGGGACAACATGAAGGCCCACATAGCAGATTTTGTATCCCGTTATCTCACGTGCCAGCAAGTCAAGGCTGAGCATCGCCGACCTCCTGGTTTACTTCAGCCTATGCCCATAGCTGAGTGGAAGTTGGACTTCATATCTATAGATTTCATTTACAAGCTACCAAAGACGAGGAAGGGACACGTCTCCATTTAGGTGATTGTAGATTGATCGATGTAATCGACTCATTTCCTTCTGATTAGAGTCTTAAACTCAGCAGATGATTTAGCCAAGTTGTACATCAAGGAGATAATACGTCTGCATAGAGTGCCTATGGAGATTATGTCAGATCGAGACACGCGATTCATGTCTATCTTTTGGACTCGAATCCAAGAAGTAATGGGAGTGAAGCTGAAGTTCAGTATCGCATTCCACCCGTAGACTGACGGGCAGACGGAACAGGTAAATTAGGTATTAAAAGACATGTTGTGGGCATGTGTGCTTGATTTCAAAGATAGTTGGGATGACTATCTTCCTTATGCAGAGTTCTCTTATAACAATAACTTTCTAACGAGTATTGGCATGGCTCCCTATGAGGCACTATGTGGGCGCCCTTGTAGAGCATCTCATTGCTGGGCAAAAGTTAGCTGGAGAAGCCTGATTGGCCCAGATTTAGTACAGGCGACCTCTGAGAAGATTGACATTATTTGGCATCTACTTCTTGCAGTAGCAGACAGAAGAGCTACGCCAATACACGACAGCGGCAGTTGTTGAAATTTGAGGTTAGGGACCACGTGTTGCTTAAGGTTTTCCCAATAAAGGGAGTTTTTTATTTTGGTAAGAAAGGGAAGCTTACGCCCCGATTCATTGGCCCATTTTAGATTCTAGACCGAGTGGGTGTGGTAGCATATCATCTCGCCTTGCTTACACCACTCATACTCATACATAATGTATTTCACATATCGATGCTGAAGAAATACGTTCCTGATCCTACTTATCACACCCCAAATCCAGAAATCGGATTCACAAGAATCCTGATCGCTGAACCTGATGCCGACAGCCTCCTTAGTACCCCATTCTCGAACCCCAGCGTACATACGCCAGGTTCCGATCCTGGGATCCTACAAGGAGGATTTTTCAATGAACATTTGCTCATAAGAAGCATAACCACAAGTATACCTAATTCATAAAGGCAACATCATCATCACATATCCACTAATATAATCATTTGAATACAATCCTGAAAGGGAAATACATATATCGTAATCAAAGCTATAGTGGACAGCTGCACCCTCCAAGCTTAACGTTGTTGCAACCTAACACCACCTGCATGCATCTATCGTGCATAAGCTTACAAAAGCTTAGAGGGTAGTGAAAGTGTGTGCCCAAGATAAGTGTCAAGTATATCATAAAGCCCATAAATCATATATCATCGGAATAAGCAAAAATACTGATAAGATCATGAATCATACGATATCAGAGTAAGCGAAAATATACTGGTAAGTCCATGAGTACTATCATTCGTACCAAGGCTATGCAATGCAAACATAACAAGACAATAACAGATGTTGAGGATGCAATGCAATATGTAAATCCTGACGAGCCACGAATACCATCAACCTCATCTAGGCCATATAAGTGCAAAAATATAGTAACCCAAAGTGTCGTATGCCGCTAATGCAATGTAATATGCCATGCGAATGAAATGACCATGCTGGAATGTGAAGTTGGGATGATAGTACGTAGTATCATAGGGTACGGGATCCACCACAAGGGACTTCTATCCAAACTAGTCCCATACCTAAATTTGGATAGTCCAACTCAATGTGGTAAACTCCTGATCTCAAGTTAGTCACGCGCCTAACCAAAATCCTGGCCATGCAAGGGTTCATGTAACAAATAGTTACACACCACCAGCCCGAGTAGATAGTGAATGAATGAATTAATGGATATATAATTCCTACTTAATAAGTCCACATATCAGTATGGTTGCTCTCTGGAGAAATCACTGGGGTCTATTACACTCCACACCGACTGCCTCCTCCCTAGCTGTACGGCCTAGTGAGTGGAAGAGACCTCACTATCTGCCTAGCCAGTAGTCTATCAATCCTACCCGGCTCGTCGATAGCAGACCTATTTACGAGTTGGTCAAACTCAGCCTAGCTTATAGCCCCCTCCCCCAGGCGGATAAGGCCACACCCTCTCTTAACCGACCATGACACAGTAGGAGAGGCGGCTTACTGGTATTCGGCACTCGGGCATTCATATTCCACTCGGTCTAGACGTTGGCGCACCTCTTGACCTCGGAGATTTTAAGATTTTCACCTAAGGACATCCTAAGTGCCCATAGTGCTAGAACCAAGTATTTTTGATGTCCCATGTGCCTATGGAGGCCATGGCCCTGATGTTGCTAGGGCATACAATGATCAAGTCACACATATGCAAGATGCATGAGTCACACCGTACAGTCATGAAGCAATCCAGCGCGTACCACATGATCATGTGGGGCTCTCCATCTCATAAGGAGTCCTGTAAATGTCTCAGCCCAATGGCTTATGCTATGATCAAACATTCCTCATATCAAGCATACATATGATGCGTACAGACATGAATCATGGAATTATACTAAGCATGTTATAAAGTAATGAACTATCCTTTCAACGTAAATGGGCCTACATGGCCTACACACAATAAGTATGGGCCTATCAATGGGCCTTAGGGAGAGTTATAATGTGGACATTTAACCAATATTATTTTTACAATGTGGATGTCAAACCAACATTGCTCACAAGGCATGGCCTGCCATAAATGTCATTATAGAACTCATGGTGGAATCACACAATGCAATAAACCTTGTGTACATCCCATGGGCCTCAAATACATCAAATGGGCCTCATAACATGGGTCTTATATATATCAAGGTGGGCCTCAACAACGAGCTTTGAATGCATCACAATGGGCCTCAACCAATAAGTCATAATACATCACAATGGGCCTTAACCCATGGGCCCTAATACATCTCAATGGGCCTTAACCCATGGGCCTCTAATACATCACAATGGGCCTCAACCCATGGGCCTTACATATATCAAGGTGGGCCTCATCATTCCCAAAAAGAATCATATTGAAGGATCTGGACCATTCCATAAATAGTAGTGGAGGTAATGATTTCCACCGTTTACAATTTCAAGGCCCACCATCAAGTTTATTTCCCATCTAGTCTTTTAGTAAAGTCACAAAGACTTGATTGGGAGGAAAAAAAAATATCAATTTAATCCAAGACTACTATGGTCGAAAAGGACTTCAATGGTGGGCATTCATCTCTCCACTATTTTCTGTGGTGGGGTCCACTTGAACCTTAGATCTAACTCATTCTTAGTCTCAAAACTGTAAGACAAGCTTGCTAAATGGTTGGACGGTTTGGGTGTAACACATGCATCATGGTGGGGTCGGTTGCTAAATGGACGGGCGGTAGGGATACATCATGGTGGGCTCCACCCATAAAAAATGGATGGATGACATGGCTGTCATGCTTGCTACACCATCCAACAACTAGACGGTGCAGATATAACCATACATTATAGTGCGGCCCACGGAGTGGCCCACTAATATAATATTATAATTATAATTAAATGTCCACTGTCCAGACCTCTGGACGGCAGGATGCAAAATACTTTCATCAAGGTGGGTCCCACGTAGGGCCCACCATATAACATTATATGCGTACATAGTAAATATAATATATATATATATATATATATATATATATATATATATTTATAAAACACATGCATCAACACTCCAGTGCTTATAGAGCTTACTGACATACAAGCTGCATCGTACACCAACGTCCACGGTGAGTGGGTCCCACGTGGGGCCCACCATAATGTTTATTCGTCATCCACCTATTGATAAGGTCACACGGACCTAGACGAAAGGGAAATACAAATTTCATATTCAAACCAAAATTTCTAGACGCCCAAGGTTTCAACGGCAGGCATTCAATCAACTCTGTTTCTTTTGACGTGGGCCACCTAAGCTCTGGATGGGGTTGATTTTTGGAGGGGGCCCATTTCAAGAATGGGCCCACCCTATGAACGATGTGGATTATAACATACATCATGGTGGGGCCCATGCATAGTGCCCCTATCCTGCCTTCCCGTCTACATGGACATGAGTAGCGTCTTACTGTACAGCAGCAGCAGGCGCTGCCCCTCTTCCTTCTTATTTTTTTTCGAAAAATATTGTTTTCCTATGGTTTTTCATGTGTGGGGCCCGCATCGGCCGAATCCACCCTGGCCACTGGTTTCCATGGCACAAGACGGACCAAACAAGCCCAATATCTGATTTTTTTCTGTGTATAGAAATGGCAATGTAGTTTTCAACGGTAAAGAAACTGTTTTCTAAACTATGGCCCACCAGAAAATCAGATTGGCTCCATTTTTTGGCTCAACACCTAAAATGATCCGCTAAATGGGATGGATGGCATGGATTAAATACATATATCAAGGTGGGGCCTGCATGAGCGGCCCACCTAAAACCCCCTTTTTTTTTTCCTTTTGCTGTTGCCGTTACTACGCCCACTGTCAACTCACAATTCACTTGTTGCCAATGTCCAACGTCCAGGGACACTGGACGGTTGCATATAACACATATGTTTAAGGTGGGCCCACCTATATATACATGCTATCAGGGTGGGCCACCAAATAGTTGGATGGTGTACATGAGACCCACATCAAGGTGAGGTCCCTTTGATGAATGGTTTGGACGTCTCACAACTCATTAAGTGGGCCACACAATCATATCATCACACCCAAAATAAATGAAAAAGAGAGGGAGAGAGAGACACACACGTGTGATGGAGGGACCCCGACATTATGAACCCTCCCTTGCATGATTTAAAATATATATCAAGTGGGTCCCATCGCACATAGGCCCACCGATCAAGATCAACGGTGGAGGTCCTTCCTCGACCAAAATGCAAGGTCTAGATGACCCTATTTGTATAAGAAAAATAAACATCATGATGGGGTCCATGGAGAATGGCCCCATTATGGAATGATAATGAGAATAAAGGTGGGCCATCGGCCACATCAAGGGTCCAAAGTGAGATCCATACCATCGATCGGTATGCCCCACTTGGCCCATCATAAAAATATGAAAATCTAACTTATAAAAGCACCCACAAACAATGAAGATTCACCGACCATTGATCTCTTCTTCCTTCTTTTACCTATAGGTTCTAGAGCTCCAAGGAAATAATTCCAACAGTTGAGATGAGGCTTGGATGGTGAAGATGGGAGATAGGAAGGTGGGCCACACATGGCTTCTCTCATAGAGAGCTTGGACGTTGGATGCTATCATGGGGTTTGCTTGAAAAATGAAGAAATGAGAGAGAGAGGATGGGATGTAAAGAGAGAGAGAGGGATGGGTGAGTGAGTGATGGGTGATGGGTGAGTGATGTGTACTTGACATGTATCAGTGTATAAGAGAGAGGATGAGAGAGAGTTGACTTTAGGGTTTCTTTTGGAGATAGAACATGTACTTAACACGTGAGGTGATTGATTGGATTGATTTGGCATGTTGTAGAGATTCTCTTAGGATTGTAAGCTCATGGTATTTTCTCGAAATAGATGTGGGCCCACATCTTTTGACCTGGGTATCGGGTCAGTGTGCGAGTCATGGCGTTGGAACCGCGACGACGGTGTCGTCGCAATGGTATATGTCTAGATAAGCCAACTTAAATCTATAGGATACGACTTAGGGTCATGCACAAACGTCAATCATAGGTCGCAGGTTGCTAGAATTTGATGGAAAGGATCGCGAGAGTTGACAGAACAGTACAAGTTAGGGTACGGGTCTTACACTACTCACATTATCAAGTGGGAGAAGGTGCAGTTGAGTGAAGATGCTACCTATGTACTTCGGCTAACACGTATTCTAGATAGGAAGGAGCAGGTGCTTCGCAGCAAAGTTATCCCACTTATGAAAGCATTATGGACACACCACACTGAGGAAGAGGCTACCTGGGAAATAGAAGCCGAAGTCCATAAGAACTACTCTCAAATTCTTAAGTATAAAAAGGTACTAATTTTGAGTATGAAATTTTTCTTTAAGGAGGGTAGATTGTAACGTCTCAAAAAATCCCTACAAAGACTCGAGTATCACCTCAGGTAAAAATCACTAAGAATCAAATTCGGTAGAAATTAGACGAAAATTAGTTAAGTACTAAACTAAGTTAATTCATGAATTATCTTCAACCACTATATATACAAACTGCAAGATCCAAAACCATTAGAATTGCTAACTCAACATTACTTCAAAACCTAGGAGAAATCTCAGAATTCAGTTGCTCTCGGGAGCGCATTGAAACTCTGCATCGGATCTAGACTACGCATCAAAAGTCTAATTATCGTGAAACTGTAAGGTTATGACCGTCGTACTAGGCTTGACAAGCATTGCGGGAATCGAGCCCAAATAGTATATAGGAACGCACAACTTGAGCCCTGAGCAAAGTGTGTGAGAAACATGAATGCCTTTAGAAAATAAACTTAAACTTAAGTGAATTGAACCATTCACTTACGGGTAAAATTGAAGACTTCGAACCATCAACTTCTGACCAAACTATACCCTTGGATCAGGAAAATTTCCTAGCACAAGTTAGTATACTTGTGGCCTTGATTGAGTGACGATGACCGTTGAACTGATACGGGTCCTTCACTTTCTCTCTCTTTTCTCCGTCTTGGAAAGCTAGGGTTTGAAAATTCGTATGGGATTTGAAATGAGGGTTTTAAGCCCTATTTATAAGCCTAAACTTGACAAAAATAGACTTAAGGTCAAGGTATACTTAGGTTATAACCAAATCGGGTCTATTCCGATCCAACAGAGCACTTCTAGAGGTCCTATTACTAAATGCAGTCGGACTTAAGATCTCTAATACTGGATCTAGGTCAAGCTAAGTTTTCAATCTGGTCGGGTTTCTAGATCGACCGTGGCGGACCAGTTTCAGTTCAGCGGTCACTGAAACTCGATCAGGGCCACAAGTGCTATGACATGTAAGGGCCACCTATCCTAATCCGAGGATAAATTTGGGTCGAATTCTAACGGTCAGAATGCTTAGAAATAATACGCAAGTGAAACGTTCTAGATTTCATAAAAATATAATTAATTTTTTAAAAATCTTCATTTTCCTACCCTCTTTACTCCGACCTCAATAAAATGGTCTCAGGACATCGTTTGAGCTTGATCTTCTTGGTGATTGACAAGTCCAACTAGGCGGTAGTAATGGTCTAAGTTCATAGCTATCAAACACTCGATGCGCGGTCTAGAATCAATACAAAGTTACAAAGCATTCCCGGGAGCAACTGGGTTTAGAGTTAGATCCTAGATTTCAGGGTAACGTAGCGTTAACAATTCTAGAGGTTTTGGGTCTTACAGATCGTATTTAAAGTGATTGGTGCTAATTTGGGAGGAAATCTAGTGTAGCGCTAGTTAAAACACGATAAATTTCTAAAGAATTTGGTTCTAAATGATTTCTCGGGCTTTGGAATTGAGTTCTAAGAGGTTACCAAGGTGTTATGGTTGACCCATTACCTAAGGACGCCTAACTCCAGGTTGGTAAAAATTCGGGATGTTACAATCTACCCCCCTTAAAAATAATTTCATCCCTGAAATTGGCTAAGGATAAAGAGTAAAGATTCTATTATTCCTTTTGCTTAACAATATGTTTAATGGTCGACCTATACAGAGAGACGATTGTAGTGGGCTTGATCCCGATACGTCGAATGTTCGCCTGGCCAGGGTAGACAACGTTGTATCCCTTTCCTAATCCTGGTGGATCCTAGTCTTCTGCCCGGTCAAGCAGTGAGTCCATTGGTAGTCTGCTAGGATTGAGAATTGGGTCAAGCCGCGAATGTTTTGTATTTTTACATTTTAGTAAGTCCGTAGTCTGATCACTCTAAAAGCTTAGGGAAAGTCAATCACTAAAAGGTTCAAAAGTCCTATTTATGAGGTTGTGCTTTGGGTCTTGAATTTAACGAGTAGTTTTATGGATACACTGACCTTCGCCCTAATTATTTCCTGAATTTCCTTCGATCCTGGGCCAGTGGTGAAAGGGCCAACCATGCTTCCGCTGCGCAGTTCTAACTCAAGTGTTGTATTAGTTGACTTTACTAGATTAGGCTCATAAGGTTCTACCCCCCTTAAAAATAATTTCTACTCTCAAAGCTCAAGATTCTATGTCTCGATTCGTATGTCAGAGCAAAGTGTAATTTAGGACCTATCCTTGACATGAAATGGGTATAACCTCTCACTACATTGGTCTTCCTTTGCTAATGATGCATTCTATGGTATTGGTACCTATGGTTGTAGAAAGGAGCCTAATCTCTATTGTGCTTGAGTTCAGGGGCAGGTGTGAGCTTGCGGCAAGATGTCTAATCTCTATTGGCTATATGTCCTCAACATTTCCCAAAGGCAAAGCAATAACTTTTGGTTGTAGGTGGTCGGGCCAACACGGAAGAAAGGTTGTGTAGTGGGTCTGAGCCAGATATATAGACTTTCTGTCTAGCTAGGACAGAAAATTTGCCGTATCGGTTCTTAATCCGAGTCGATGTCGATCTTCTGCTTGATCAGAGCATTAGATCTGTTGGTAACTACTAGGATTAAGAATGCAATTCAAACCGCGAATACATCACAATATACAATTCCTTTACTCCATGTTCTTGACTATAACAAGTCCTTAGGAAGGCAATTCTAAGGGGTGTGCTGGTTTATCCTAGCGTTTCATCTGAGTGATATATAAGTCTTCCCTACGCGTGACTAGTTCTAAGTGAAGTAAGCTTCCTGAGAGTTACTAAAGGAGCTTATGCATATTATGAGGATATATCAAAGGAATGAAGTCCTACTCCAACCAAATCAATCCTACTATTCCTTAACATATATAGGCTTTACACTACTTAATATAACTAGTAGCCTAGTCTGTAACTCACTAGCTGCAATCCAAAGTCTAAGCTTATACGCTAGACGGTTTCATACCATTTCTACTACAGGGGATTGTTCTATCACTTAGAGTCAAAATTGTCTAATCGAAATTGGATTTCCTATATCGTCAGATCTTTCAAAATCTAGGAGTACTAACTCTAGGTCCAAAACTCTAGATGTCCTAGCACTATATGGTCACTGTTTGTGGACTAAGCTACCGTATTTAGTCTCACCCGACGGTAAAGCGAAGAGATCGAGAAAATGGATAAAACTAACTAAAAAAGAGCCATGGAAAATTGATGAAATGGAAGAAAAGGCTGACCTAATGGGTTGCCACAAATCTGGATTTGAAGGAGGAGTGTAATAGGTCAAAGAAAGGGAAAATAAAAGATAGGAAGGATCAAGATAGGAGGGGTTGGGGGCTGGCATGATTTTGGAGCTTCAAATGGGAGCTTGGGAACTCCAATCGCGGAAAATGGATTAAGTAGCTGCTGGATATAATTGAGAACAGTGGAGGGATGATGGAAATAATGAAAAATGAAGGGAGGAACGATTGAAAGGGAGGTTAGAGAAACAAAATAGCAAGTTTAGAAGAAAAAGAGAGCTTGGGGGGCTAATTTGTGAAGGAAGTGGTAGATTTGGAATCAATGGGTGGCCAAACCCTGTACCATAGGGTTCCATTAAGCCCCAAACACGATCAGCCCGGACGGCCGGCCCGGCCGAGCCCGTTGACCAGCGTGGGCCTCACCGACCACTGGACAAACTGGCGAGGGCTCACCATTTGGGTGAGGACCTCCTACCCCTCAGGCCCCAAAAAAGTCTGAGTCCCACCCTGGGTCCCCCTGTAAGTGCTCCGTTTGGCCCCCGACTCCATTTGAGGTATTTTTGGGGCCAATTTGCAAATCAGAATGAGTTTATGTGACGTGTAACATATGATTTTAGGATAGGAGACGTTAATCTATCCAACTAACCCATTTATTCGATGAGATTCCATAATTGGAATGGTCAAAAGTCCAATTTATACATATATTTACTATTTATAGTAAATTTTTGTTTAAGTATTATTCTCCATCATTTATACGTTAGGATTTATATCTAGTATGAAAGGACTTAGAAAGAGTTGAAGAATGAGGTGGTGAAAGGAGAGATTTTGAAGGAAATGGGTTCGACTTTAAGATTGAGTCCTAAGAAGTTGTTTTCAATACCTTGGTTGATACTTCATGAGAGTGGTGAGATTGATGAGGGATGTTGAGATGGATAGATGTCAAGATGAGGAATGACAGATATAGAAATGAATGCATTCGAGGGAACTTTGGGGTATCATTCATAGGTAAAGTATGCATTGATGCTTTGGTCATGTGAGAACAACACCGGTTGGGGGTGAGATGGCTTTAAGTTGAAGGTTCTAAAAGTGTAAATAGAATGCCCAAAAGGATGTGCTTAGAGGCAAAAAGAAATGATTTGATGATCTATAGTTTAACTGAGGATGGTCCTGGATAGAGTGGAACGGTGGAACATATGAACTTAAACGTTTTCTTTCCTTTGTGGTCCTAGATTTTATTATTGTTACAATCCTTTGTGTGTCCTACTGAATTACTTAGTAGCAATAGAGATCCAATCTGTGGTGGTGGTGAGTTTGGGGTGTAGCTAGGTACATGAATCTCAATAAAATAAATTAGAAGAACTTTGGACTAAATTATAATATTCAATCTCGCTTGTCGGTGAAACTTGGGATTCTAATGTGGTTTCTAGATTCCATCACCCCCTTCCTAAGTCAGAGTGCGTCATTGTGCATCGTGTTACCATAACCCAGGTCCGGTTTAATCCAAATCATGCTTTGATACCATCTGTAACGCCCTAAAAATCAGGGGTCCAGCATAAACTCCACTCCCGAGTTCCAGAACATCACTTATGTAACATTTTCAATGATGGATGAATGTTGTTCATGTTAGTACAGAAAACATGAGTGAGATTAGACCAAAACAGCATATCATACTCCAGAGACAGTTAATTTTCTCAAGCGGAAGACTGTGATAAATATATAAAATGTATAATTGATTGTAAGTCTCCAGAGTGTGAACATGTTACCAGGTTAACTAAATACATGTATACTCCAAAAATAGAAAGAAAAGAATATACATGGATGTTTAAATAAAAGTCAAAATACCAAGTTTATTGGCATCTAATCAGTAAACCTGTAACCCCGTCGATTAGAACCTGCATATAGGAGGAATCCTCCTCATCATCATCAAGTCCGGCTCTTCTTCACAAGAATCGTCATCATCTGAAACTAAAATAGGGACTGGTTGGTGTGTACAACACCGTCCCGTAACGTGGGAGTGAGTGGCCAACTCAGTGGAATCATAGAGCATAGGTTAACATGTTATCAAATCAATCAAGCGATAATGATAAAGCAAGCAAATCAAACATTCCTAAATACTGTAATTAATGCAAGAATGAAATGACATGATGTATGCCCTCGCCAACATACTCTCTCATGCGACACCATCTTACGTCTGCAGCATGCTTTCTTCCATAAGTGCTCCACATCTTCCAGGCACATGCAGTGCGATATGAATATGATTACCGAGTTGTTATTAGTCTTTTCATACAGCAGGATTGGAAAGCTAAGGTACCTCCCTTATATCAATTCTCAACAATGATCCAGTCTAGGGTCGTCACTCCTAATATTCTCATACGATGATATGGTTCTAGGTTGCTACAAGGGTTGTCAGGGCTGTTGCACGCACTCGTTGCACCGCTCCCCCATCACCTTATCAGTGTAGGTCGATAACTCAAATATAGTGTCCCATACCACCGTAATCAGGTCACGAGTCTAGGTTGCTCACTGGTCACTACGGGGAGGCCCATGGCCCCAGCGTAGGCCGACAGCTCGACCACGGTGTCCCATACCACCATGCTCGGCTCATGAGTCATAGCGGATCGAGGTACCATGGTTAGTGGGATTTTCACTGAAAATTTTGGTACTTTAGATTCAAGCAGTAGCGTCCATACATGGTTAACATACATCGTACTAATCGGGTTACTGGATGAGTTCGACTAGTACGAGTGCCCGTTGAGTTGATCGACATGAAATGCATAAGCACCTCGTGGCCTAACCACTGTCGACAAGCAACGCACGACTCAGGTTCGTCAAACATGTCCTACGTGGCGAATAGAATTCAACCACGCGTTTAAGTTTGTTACCGACTGCCTGGACTATAGCATGGCCCCAAACACTTGCAATCTGAATCAATAAGCATATGAGAGAGACAGAATTGAAATATCAAGTAATCCAAGCATGATATCAACATATTATAGGGTACAACATACGCAGTTAGGCATACATAAGCATTTCATATATAAGGAATTCAATTCAACAACGTACTTGACGTATGTTGATTTCAACATATAATATGACAGATCCTTATATCAAGGAGATGTCTAATACACAACAATCATGTTCTTACATTCAATACATATTGCAGGCATAAATCATATTGATTTAGGCATTTCAACAAACACTTAGACTACACTTAATAACATACATAGCGTACATTGGCCGAAACATGTATTAGGGCGAATCCTTTCGCCAAATAGATCATACATCCATAACTAGCATACATGCACGGAAAATACTCATGGCAATCATATCAGCAAAATTTATACGTATACGGTATTTCCTACAAATACCTAAAATACCATAAATCTCATATTCTTTATATGTATTCGAAATAGAAATCGGTCGGCATGTTCTACTTGTGAAACAACATTCTTGTCAATAATCTACCATTAAACGACATTGAAAGCTTTAAAAATTAGTAATCTAAGCATCTAAAATCCATATCTTACGTTATAGAAGTGTAATGAATTCAATAGAGACTCTAAGTCTTCATCAACGTCGATACGATGACCTATAACATAAGGTAAGTCAGCTACTTAACTACTTGTACCTATAGGAACCTTAAAATAGGTTAGGGTTAGGGTTTTCTTACCTAGAACGAAATCAGAATCGTCGGAATAACGATGCAGAAGGGTGGATAAGGCACGTAGAGAGACTGAGAAGAATCCCAGGAAGCAGCACCAACTTCTCCTTCACTTTCCCTCTCTTTTCTCCCTCTTGGAAAGCTAGGGTTTGAAAATTCGTATGGGATTTGGAATGAGGGTTTTAAGCCCTATTTATAAGCCTAAACTTGACAACAATAGACTTAAGGCCAAGGTATACTTAGGTTATAACCAAATCGGGACTATTCCGATCCAACAGAGCACTTCTAAAGGTCCTGTTAGTAAATGCGGTCGGACTTAAGCTCTCTAATACTGGATCTAGGTCAAGCTAAGTTTTCAGTCTGATCGGGTTTCTAGATCGACCGTGGCGGACCAGTTTCAGTTCAGCGGTCACCGAAACTCGATCAAGGCCACAAGTGTTATGACATGTAAGGGCCACCTATCCTGATCAAAGGATAAATTTGGGTCGAATTCTAACGGTCAGAAAGCTTAGAAATAATGCGTAAGTGAAACGTTCCAGATTTCATAAAAATATAATTAATTTTCTAAAAATCTTCATTTTCCTACCCTCTTTACTCCGGGCTCAATAAAATGGTCTCAGGACATCGTTTGAGCTTGATCTTCTAGGTGATTGACAAGTCCAACTAGGCGGTCGTAATGGTCTAAGTTCATAGCTATCAGACTCTCGATGCGCGGTCTAGAACCAATACAAAGTTACAAAGCATTCCCGGGAGCAACTGGGTTTAGAGTTGGATCCTAGATTTCAGGGTAACGTAGTGTTAACAATTCTATAGGTTTTGGGTCTTACAGATCCTATTTAAAGTGATTGGTGCTAATTTGTGAGGAAATCTAGTGTAGCGCTAGTTAATACATGATAAATTTCTAAAGAATTTGGTTCTAAATGATTTCTCGGGCTTTGAAATTGAGTTCTAAGAGGTTACCAAGGTGTTATGGTTGACCCATTGCCTAAGGATGCCTAACTCCAGGTTGGTAAAAATCCAGGGTATTACACATTTCAACTCCGATTTAGGTAAGAAATCCTAACCCTAATTTTATTTTAGGAAATCAAATAGAGGAATCAACGAAATAGCTAACCTATTTTATGATTTAGGCAGTCGTTGTGTTGTAGACAGAAGTGTTGTGAACGAACCGAGTTCGTAACGAGCAAACCGATGAAAGGCGCAGACTATAAATGTTTAGATTATTGTTTTTAAGGATTTCAATGTCAGAAATGGTTTATGTCTGACTTGATTGTTGCCATATGATCTTAGTTACGATGTATTCAGTAAATTATACATGTGTGTGGATGATGTGAATATAAAATGCATTCCATGTGTTTGTTGAAATGTTTAAATGAAAGTGAAATTTTGATTTATTCTTGCCATGACTATTAATCTAGAATACATGTGTGTTGTGTGCATGAAGACTCCTTTATGAAAGGATTTGCCAAAATATATGCTATAACTAATGTAGTTTGTGTATATAGTATTTTGTAGTCTAAGTGCTTGGTAAAATGTCCGAATGAGTAATAATTAATGAATTGTAGTTATTAAAGGTGTTGAGATAGGATTCTCAACTACCTTGTCTATATGTATGATTCCTCCATCTAACCTAAATTTCAAATACGTGATTTATGTATAAAATGCCTATACAGGATAACATGTTCTATGTGTTTGGTAAATGCTCAAATGATTATTGTATTTGAATTGTTTGTTAATTGTTGTTATGTTTATCACATGTGTCTACTTATTGCATTTGAATATGATTGAGACTACTATGTAGTCCAGGAAATCGGTAGCGGTTCTCGATAGGGTGGTCGAACTAGTTTCGCCACATTAGATATGTTCGATGAATCCAAGTTGCACGGTAGTTGTCCATAGTGGTTAGGCTACGTGGAGTGCTTATACTTTCCATGTTGATTAATTTAATGTGAGCTTATACCACATGTCAAATAACCTGATTGGCCTATTGTGTGTTTACCATGTAGGGATACTACTGCTTAAATCTAAGGTACCACTTTCCAATGTAAAACCCATTTAACCATGGTACCAAGATCCTCTAAGACTCATGAGCTGAACATGGTGGTGTATGGGACACCGTGGTCGAGCTGTCGGCCTACGATGGGGTGACAAGTCTCCCAGTAGTAATCAGTCAGTAACCAAACTCATGAGCCAAATATGGTGGTGTATGAGACACCGTATTCAAGCTATCAGCTTACATTTAGGTGACAAGCCTCCCTTAGTGACCTCGAGTATAAATTAGGCCTATGCTGAGGTGATGAGCCTCTCCGTAGTGACCTTGAGTGTGAACTTATGAACTTAGCTGTCCACTACTCTTCAATAGGGGTGATGCCCTATAACTTGCCTATCATATGTGATTAGCTAGGATTGATGACCCTAGATGGATCATTGTTTAGGTAAGTGATATAAAGGGAGGTACCTTAGCTTCCCGAGTCTATTGTATGAATAAACCTAATTAAGTATTGGCTAACACGACCATGCACTGCATTGCATGTGCTTTGGCGAGGAAGCGCACGTTTAGAGAGTTTACCATGTGCGATCGTGAGATGATGTCGCCGAGGGAGTGCAGGCAAGGACATATATCATTACGCATATTATTCCTGTATTAACCATGAAATAGCGGTGAAGATCACTTGAGTTGAAGTAAGAATATGCCAATATGTCCTAGAAGGGGGTGAATAAGACTCATTAAAGTTTTACAATATATTTAAGAATCCTATTGCACCAATCCTATCAGATATACAATTATTAGGATTACTCAAATGCAACTCTACTGACTTTCAAGCCTAGTAGAGGGTCCAATCACAAACTGTTCAAAAGATAGTAATATAAAACTTAGTTCATGCTGGTTATGACTGTGTATGTGAGTGACGTGTGATATCAGAAATTTGAATATTGAAATAATAAAGAAAATCACACAAACAAAGTAATTGTAAACAAAGTCATTTTTATAGTGGTTCGACTACTTGTTTACTTCACTCCCGGCTACCGCACTCAACTCCTGAGTGTACCAGATTTCACTAAGGAGATTTCCCAGGGTTCACCTCAAACCTAAGGTTTTAAATCAAGTTCACCTTCAACCGTTACACAGAGGTTTCTACTCAGTTAACCTCTAACCCTGGAGTTTTACTGGTTCACTCCTAACCAGATGTTTATGCTCTCCATAAAGCAAGGGTCCACACAACACACCCGGATGTTTATGCTCTCCACAGAGCAAGGGTCCACACAATGCACCAAGATGTTTATGCACTCCATAGAGCAAGGGTCCACACAATGCACCCACTATGTACACTCCCGCTGGAGGCCTCCTATGAGGACTTCAAAGGGTAAGCAACACTTAAGACCTAATCCAAGAAAGGAATGATCACAAGTGTCCTCTGGACTCTAGATACTTACTAATAAGTTGACGAGTCTCATTCAGCGCAATGAAAAAGATCTCCTCCTTGTTGTTGAAGAGTCTTCGACTCCCTTGATCCGCAACAAAAGATGTATCAGTACTTGGCTTCGGGTCAAGGTTAGGATGGAAATTCACTCTCTTAGAATTTTCCTATAAGGAAGATAGAGTGATTCATGTCATCTATTCATTCAAGGCATCCCAGCTTAATGATAAGCTATTAAGATAGTTGTTGAAGGATCCTTGAATGTGGAAGTTCATTTTCCAATCCACTCTATTAAATATCAATGTATGAGAGAAGATTGGAAGATGAACTCCTGTGAGAGAAAAGGGCTTTAGGTATATGATTTAAAGGTAAAAAACACAAAAGCACTCTCTTCTTTCTCTACTAGCAATATGGATAAGTCTCTCTTTATATAGGAAAAAGGTTTCAATGGATATAAAACAGTCATATTTATGACAGAGTTCGATATCATCGAGCAGGGTCGATATGATCATCGAGCATATACTCTCGGTGGGATCGACTAGCCACTCAAAAGTACAAACTCAAATGTTATATGCTTTTGAAACCTTTTGCCAGCTGGTCGATGGGATTGATACTGGTGTCGATGTCAATGGATATCGAACTCCGATTCCATTGATACTGGGATCGATCTATCGATATTTGAAGCATGAGAGAGACTAGCCTTGAAATATTTCAAGTTTTTAGAATATGATCGGGGAACAACCGATGTCATAGGAATTTGAATATTAATGATATCGAGGACGTGTCTATGGGATTGATAAATCGTATCGATTTACCTAAAAGCACGCTGAATAGTTTGTGTCCAGTCTCGATCCAATCGATTAATCCTTGATAGCATCGACATAAGAATATTGATTTTCTCAAGTGACCCCTGATCAAAGTTAAAAATAACCTGTAATATTTCCTGGAAGAAATGCGCGCCCACTATCGATATGATCGGTGGCCTTCCGATATGATCGATATTTAAATTCAGATTGAATCGAGAAGGACGTCGATATATCGAAGCACATAGTAATTTTCTTACGAAATTAGGGGCACCAAAAATCTGCCTGTCGATATTATCGAGTCACTTCCGATGGGCTTGATATTTGAATATCGATGATATCGATAGGTGTATCGATATATTGATATATCCATCCTGATGAGTATGCGATTGTCGAACTCTTTTAGTCCTCTTCTCGATAGTATCGATCAAGAGTCAAGGACATCGACAGCGCAGGTCGATCATATCGAAATGTGTATCGACATAATCGACAGGGCAAGAAAACTTAGAGATTTTTTGATGTTTAAAAAAGTTCACTTACCCAAAAACCCTCATATGTTTTAACTTATTTTTAAGGGTTTTAATTACCTGGTGTTTTGGGACATTAGATGTGAGGCTATGATTTACCTATGGTGAGCTTCCACACATCCTGTTGATGTAGGCGCTTGAATTTTTCTTTCGGTGAGGTTCTGTAGTCCGACTGACTCAACACACACGGTAATTGATCAACCAGGGCACTAGCAAGTGCACTTTCAATCTCCTCCTTTGTCAATTACTTGACAAAATACCAAAACACCCTAGGATAATATCTAGACAGACACATTCCAAATTGGTTTTACACAATTTTATAAATTCTAATACAACCATGTACTCAACAAGTATTTTCTCCCTCTTCCTGTAAAACTCCTCCTTTCTTAGTGCAGTTGCTCCCCCTAACACCTACAACATATAATAGCAAATATCCAATTTTTCACATGGGGCGTTTTAACTTTTCTCCCCCTTTTTGTCAGTCATTGGCAAAGGTGTAACAAGTAGATATTGACTAAAGTTAAAGTAGCATATGGGGGAACCACAGATATAGATGTATAAAGATTTTCAACAGTGTTAAGCATACATCATTAGCAGGTAGTATGAATGCATGAGATAAAACTTGACAAAATCAGATAAGATAATCAGGAAAAACATATGCAATCCATATCAAATACTCCATTTAACCAGGGGATGAGGATCAGTAAAAATAAGGGTGAGATTCAGCCATATGTAGCCGGTGTGATCAACACGTCATCACCATCCAAAGATACCATGAACAAAGGAGGGTCAGCCACCGGGGAATGACAGGTAGCAAGGAAGTTGCGTGTCCTCTTAAGTTGGCATGGCCTAACAAAGTCCAGAACGGGTAGCCAATCTATTTCAGCAAACAGGGGTTCCAAGTTGTATGGTTTAAGACACTCCCTATCTACCATTCTCTCTTGGATAAGCTTCCTGCCCATATATTTTGGTGGACGTGAAGGTGTTCCAGTTGGAGGAGGTGCTGGCGGTGGCATCTGTGTCTCAGATTAGCACCCACGTTGTCTTGTGCGTTGCCGAGTGGGGGTCCTACCTTCTGAGACAAGTGTACTTCTTCTTGAAGCAATCACTTTTTGTCGGGTAATTCTTGAAGATTCCCCCAGACCGGATGCTACTCCTTTGTCTTTTCCCATGTGGATCAATAAACTTTTAAGGATTTGGGAAAAACGATAAAACACCTGACAAATCAAAAATATCAAAAAAAAAGAGATGGACGCTTGACGTTTTTAGAAGAGTATTACCTGATTTACGGAAGGATTTGAGTAGTCCGACATGACTCTTAGTGATTTAGCCGAGAGGATCGGGCAGAGAGGACAACTGAAAAACCCTTGAAAAATAAACCCTCTTTTTCGCTTCTCTGGCTTTTATCGGGCACCATCTGTCAATCATATCGATCATTGTTTCGATAATATCAAGAAGTTTTTGATCAATTCTATCGAGTCTGTCTTCGATGTCATTCACGATCACATAGCATTTCATATTTTAAAGAGCCATCGATGGTATCGACCCTTAGTCGATAAGATCGATAAAAAATATCGATTGTTATATCGAAAATGAGTGTGTGTATATATATATATATATATATATATATATATATATATATATATATATATATATATATTCAAGTTCTCCATCATTTCGACACACTATCATTTATAATGAGATATATCTTGATTTGATCATTATACATCGTAAAATTTTGTACAAGATCTGTACAGCTCAAAAGTTATAAACATGACTCTGTTTATATACAAAAAGTTTGAGATGTGTAACCTCAGATGTAACATTGAATGCTCAGCCAAAAATTTCTCATTTCTCTTTTCAACACATATCCAAATCTTGATGTATGATCTGAACTAATTCTTCCTTATCCATTTCACCTTGTTAATCGATTTGGGTGGTGATGC
Organism: Magnolia kwangsiensis; assembly: GCA_037074715.1. NCBI lineage: Eukaryota > Viridiplantae > Streptophyta > Magnoliopsida > Magnoliales > Magnoliaceae > Magnolia > Magnolia kwangsiensis. The sequence continues at coordinate 83,335,459 of CM073578.1, forward strand.
AAGGTCATTTCCTCTATCCATAATCCTAAGAGGACTTCTGAGGTTCTGTATTTTTCTGGTTAATAGTTTGTTAACATGATTCTGACCAGAGCTATGTTGAGTCCTCCTAGGTGTTATGCATTCACACTTGTAATGTCCTGAATCACCACACAAATGACATACTGGAGTTGTTCTGGTTTTGCTTCCAGAGGCAGCAGATTTTCCAGTTCTAGGTGCTGCATTTCCAGCCTTTGGCTTAGACTTTTCATATCCTAGGCCACTTTTATCCTTCCTAGGTCTACCCATTCCTAATAGTTTTTCAAGCTTTTCGCTACTTTGGGAAAACTTATAGTTTATCTTGGCCATTTTCTTGGATTCTTCTAGTTCAAACATGAGTGTATGATTTTTGTTTCGAAGAAGCCTATTCTCATCTTCTAGCAGTTCAACCTATTTGTTCAATTCCTCAGATTCAGACTTTAGAAAGGTATTAACTTTTTCTAGTTTTTCATTGTCTAAATGGTATTGCTACAGATCATTCATTACTTGTGTATTAATTTTCAGTATTTTAGCTAAATCTTTCTGCAGCATACTTTTATTTTCTGCTGTTCCAAGTTTTTTAAGGATAGTGATGCTATGGGTGTAGAGTTGATTATAGGCATCTTGTAATTCATTTTTTTCTCATTCCTCTTCTTCAATTTCCTCATTGTCAGATGGAAATGATTCAGTAGCTTGCTATTCTACCTCAGATTCAGTTAGAATGATCGAAGCAGTGGAGACCATAAGTATTTTCAAAGATTTTTGGTCTCCATCGCTCCCTGAGTTGCTTGATTCTGAATTTGACTCTTCCGTATCATCCCATATGGCGGCATTACCTTGCCCTTGGTTTTTCTGTTTGGGCATTCAGTAGATAGGTATTCATACTCCCGACAGGTGTACCATTGTGGTTCTTTGGTTCTTTTTCTAAATTTGCCTGTAGAAGATCTGTCATCCACCTTTCTACCTTTAGAGGAACGGCCGCGATTCTTTTGAAAGAATCTTCTGAATCTCTATGCTAGCAAGGCCACTTCCTCATCTTCATCTTCTTTTTCACTCTCACTGTCCTCATGTTTTGTTTTCTTAGAAGTTTTTAAGACAGTGTTTTTGGATATTTGGGATTGAGTGAAGTGTAGTTCAAAAGTTTGTAGAGAACCTACCAGTTCTTCTACTTTCATTTCATCAATATTTCTACACTTCTCAATTATTGTTACCTTGAGATTAAACCATTTCGGTAGGGATCTTAAGATCTTTCTACATATTTTTAGTACAGAAACTTTTTCTCCCAATCCACCTATGGAGTTACAAATAATATTCAACCTGGTGAAAAACTCCATAAATGTCCCATACTCTTCCATCCTGAGATTTTCAAACTATGAAGTCAAAAGTTGTAATTTAGACTTCTTCACAGTGCTTGTGCCTTCATGGGTTGTTTCTAGTAGATCCCATGCTTCTTTAGATGTCTCACACATACTTATCTGATTGAATATATCCTGCAACACGGCATAGTAGATGGAGTTCATTGCTTTTGCTTCAGCAGTTCGTTGTTCTTTGTCGAACGTTGTCCACTTTTCTTTGGGTTTGGGTTTAGTGATGGTAGTTTCATCATCAAGTACGATATGATCAGATGGTAACGCATATCCCTTTTCAACTATATCTCAAACATTATGATCCAAAGATCTCAGGAAGTAATGCATTATAGCCTTCCAGTATGCATAATTTGAACCATCAAATACTGGAGGCCTAGTGACTAATGATCCCTCTCCTTTGGCCATATTCCTAAACTTCAGTCAAGATCACTCTCTAGGTGGTGAAGCCCTTAAAGAGAGATCCGCTCTAATACCAACTGAAATAGCGGTGAAGACCGCTTGAGTTGAAGTAGAATATGTCAATATGTCCTAGAGGGGGGTGAATAGGACTTTTTAAAGTTTTATAATGTATTTAAGAATCCTATTGCACCAATCCTATTAGATATACAATTATCAGGATTACTCAAATGTAACTCTACTGGCTTCCAAGCCTAGCAGAGGGTCCAATTACAAACTATTCAAAAGATAGTAATATAGAACTTAGTTCATGCTGTATATGACTGTGTATGTGTGTGAGGTGTGATCTTAAAAATTCAGATATTTAAATAATAAAGCAAATCACACAAACAAAGTAATCGCAAACACAGTCATTTTTATAGTGGTTCAACTACTTATCTACTCCACTCCCGGCTGCCGCACTCAACCCTTGAGTGTACCGAATTTTACTAAGGAGGTTTCTCAGGGTTCACCTCAAACCTAAGGTTTTAAATTAGGTTCACCTTCAACCTTTACACAGAGGTTTCTACTTGGTTCACCTCTAATGGAGTTTTAATGGTTCACTCCTAACCAGACGTTTATGCTCTCCATAGAGAAAGGGTCCACACAATACACCCGGATGTTTATGCTCTCTAGAGCAAGGGTCCACACAACGCACCCGAATGTTTATGCTCTCCACGGAGCAAGGGTCCACACAATGCACCCACTACGTTCACTCCCGTCGGAGGCCTCCTATGAGGACTTCAAAGGGTGAGTAACACTTAAGACCTAATCCTAAAAAGGAATGATCACAAGTGTCCTCTGAATACTAGATACTTACCGATAAGTTGATGAGTCTCATTCAGCGCAATGATGAAGATCTCCTCCTTGTTGTTGAAGAGTCTTTGGCTCCCTTGACCTGCAATAAAAGATGTAACAGTACTTGGCTTCGGGTTGGTTAAGGTTAGGATAGAAATCCACTCTCTTAGAATTTTTCTATAAGGAAGATATAGTGATTCCCGTCATCTATTCATTCAAGGCATCCCAATATAATGATATGCTATTAAGATAGTTGCTGAAGAATCCTTGAATGTGGAAGTTTATTTTTCAATCCACTCTATTAAATATCATTGAATGAGAGTGCATTGGAAGATGAACTCCCTTGAGAGAAAGGGCTTTGGGTATATGATATAAAGGTAAAACACACAAAAGCACTCTCTTCTTTCTCTACCAGCAATATGGACAAGTCTCTCTTTATATATGCAAAAGGTTCCAACGGATATAAAACGGTCATATTTGTGACAGAGTTTGATATCATCGAACAAGGTCGATATCATCTAGCGTATACTCTCGATGGGATCGACTGGCCACTCGATAACACAAACTCGAATGTCATACGCTTTTGAAACCTTTTGTCAGCTGGTCGATGGGATCGATACTAGTGTCGATGTCATCGAATTTTGAACTCTAATTTCATCAATACTGGGATCGATTTATCGACATTTGAAGCATGAGAGAGACTAGCCTTGAAATATTTCATGTTTTTAGGATATGATCGGGGAACAACCGATGTCATTAGAATTTGAATATCGATGATATCAAGGCCGTGTCGATGGGATCGATAAATCGTATAGATTTATCTATAAGTACGCTGGACAGTTTGTGTCCAGTCTCGATCCAATCGACTAGACCTTGATAGCATCAACATAAGAATATCGATTTCCTCGAGTGACCCCCTATCAAAGTTAAAAAAAACCTATAATATTTGCTGTAAGAAATGCATGCCCACTATTAATATGATCAATGGCCTTCCGATATGATTGATATTTAAATTCAGATTGAATCGGGAAGGACGTCGATATATCGAAGAACATAGTAATTTTCTTAAGAAAACAGGGGCGCCGAAAATCTACCTATCAATATTATTGAGCCACTTCCGATGGGCTCGATATTTCAATATCGATGATATCGATAGATGTATCGATATATCGATATATCCGTCTTGATGAGTATGCGGTTGCTGGACACTTTTAGTCTTCTTATCGATAGTATCGATCAAGAGTCGAGGACATTGACAGCACAGGTCGATCATATCGAAATGTGATCGATATAATCGACAGGGCAAGCAAACTTAAATATTTTCTGATGTTTGAAAAAGTTCACTTACCCAAAAACTCTCATATGTTTTAACTTATTTTTAAGGGTTTTAATTACCTGGTGTTTTAGGACATGAGATGCGAGGTTACGATTTACCTATGGCGAGCTTCCACACATCCTGTTGAGGCAGGCGCTTAAGTTGTTCTTTCGTGAGGTTCTGTAGTCCGACTGACTCAACACACGATAATTAACAAACTAGGGCACTAGCAGGTGCACTTTCAAACCAGAGTAGTTAGAAAATGTTTGTTTTATTGCCTTATCATTACTGCTTGACTGAATTAATAACATGTTAACCTTTGCCTTATAATACTACTGAGTTGATCACTCATTCCCAATCCGGGACGATATTTTAAAACACCAGCCAAACTCTGATTTAGATGCAGGTTGTGATGCGGCTTACATGATGGAGCTAGACTTCTTGGACGAGGAGGAGGAGTTCTCCTACATTCAGCTCTCATGCGGGTCTATGTAGATCTATAGCTACATTGCGAGGATTATGGGAATACTGGATTAGTTGAACATTTACATTTTTATATTTTGTACATTTTGAAACAAAAATATGTATATATTCATCTCGATAATATGTTTATACTCTGGAGGTTGTGAAACACATATATATTTTAAATATCTATTCCAGTCTTCTGCTTGCTTAATTATCTTAATTCCGGAGTATTATATAATGTTTTAGTGTAATCTCACTCATGTTTAAGGCACTAATATGGTCAACATTCAAACATCACTATTTATGTTGCATAGTTGATGCATTAGAACTCAGGAGTTAGGCTTTTCTCGACTCTCGATTTTCGGGGCATTACACTGATATTTGGGCCTTAGCCATAAAATGACATAGAAAAAAGGATGGGCAGCATGGATTATATACATACATCAATGTGGGCCCCACGATTTTAGTCCTTGGCCACGCATAAAAAAAGGTTCTGTACACATCACTTTCTTGGCATTAAATACGACGTAACTTCTTATTCTCTAAAAAATTGTACAACTATTGAAACTAGGATAAGGGCATTTTGGTTCAGGTAACTTTTGAAGGTGTGTCGAAAGGCAACCTACAGAATATTTGAAAGGTTGAATCTCTTTAGAGAATTTGACCATACATCAAGGTTAGTATGGTCAATTTCCCGTAGATCAACCCCAATGGGGGTCTGACCGAATCCTAAGCCGGTTTTGCCGCCGACTCTGCAGAGAAGATTTATTTGTTTTTTTATTTTAAGCACACAACACTAAACTCTCGTGAGTCTATCACCGACGCATGAATAAGAACCGTGTAGAGAAGAGAAGAAAACATTCTAAATGACAAAAATGAAAATTTTTTATTGCACGAGATGAATGAAATAAGAATACAAAACCTACCTTACAAGGTAACAAACAGGAACAAAGAAGAAAGCTTACACATCCAAACTTTTCCGACGGTTCTCATCACAAAAGCTTCTCCGAAAAACCAAAAACGTCACAAGCAACGGCAATCTTAGCATTCAGACAGGGGGAGGGAAAGAGATCAAAAGGGAGATGCAGATGATCAATGATCACAACCAAAATGCCGCAATCGCAGCTGCTGCCACCGCAAATGACTCCAATGCATGCACTTTCACATACAATGCGCTGGAAGCATCGTCCGATGAAGGTGTAGCCGAAGAGCGGGAAGCCTTCTTGGGCTTGGAAGGAGCAGGTGCCGGAGCAGGAGGATGAGGGCCGAATATGCTGAGCGGAAGCAGCACCTTGTCGATCTGGTAAACAGCGAGCTGGCCATCGGTGTAAATGGTGTTGGCAATCGTGGCATTGTCGATCCCAGTAGTGAAATTGACTTGGTTGCCAGCCGTGCTGACATTAAGCGGGAACGCATAGTTGCTGACATCGCCGGCCTGGGTGCGAAGAGGGTTGGTAGCTGTCTGAAACTGCGAGAGGGGAATGTAGGAGGAGATGACGTGGAATTGGATGAGGCTTATCTTCTGCTGATCGGTGAGACTGTTGAGGGTGCCTGAGTTGAGGCTGGAGAAGGAATTGTCGGTTGGAGCGAATAGGGTCATGCCATTGTTGGTGTTGTTGAGCTGGCTGTTGATCTGGTCGGCCACGGCGGTGCTCTTAAGGAGCCGGATAAAAGTTGTATACTGACCAGCCTTCTCAAGTATTGCAGTGATATTGGTCGGCCCTGCTGGTGCCGGTGCTGGAGACTGTGCAGTGACAATGGTGACTGTCTGTAGGATCTGGAATAGTGCAATGGTGAATGAGAAAACCAACGACAGTCGTTCCATCGTCTTCATTGTTGTTGTTGTTTCCGCTGCTGCTGTGGTTGTTCTTCTTACCTTTGCTGACTTGGGTTCTGGTTTATGAGGGTGGAGAAGGGGTTTTATGGTAGGTTAAGAGAAGGAAGGTAGGAGGATGTGATCGATGTTGGAGTAATATCATATCGATCCACCAAACGGATGTGGTGGTAGGAGAAGAAAATTGAGAGAAAATGATTGCTGTTGGCATTTCTATTAATTATATTTGTTACGCTTCTTTGTGGCCCCTCCAACGCCAGAACAATCAGGAGCCGCGCCACTCGACTAAAAGTATTGCTATCTGGGCCAGGCATGAGCAATTCAACCTTTCATCTAAACGTCCATTTTTGTCGTACAAGTGTGCTCTCTTTTATCAGTAGATGATTATTTTCTTTTAGTCCAGCTCACGATCCCAGTATATGTTACTTGATAAATGGCCCGGATCTCTGTCATCCATAAAATTCGATAACTTGATGCAGAGATGAAAAGAAAATAATAATAATAATCCATTTTTGCCTAACTACATCCATGCAGTTTCTTTTCTGCAATTTGAGGCAATTAGGCTGGCCAACATAGGTGGCAACAAGGACATGCGGTCGAATGATTATGACGGTCCGTCTTCTAGCGGCTATTGTGGTTGAACACCGTATAAAACTGTGTTAGTTTTACCAAGGCTTTTGTAATTGAACCTGGACTGCTTGGCGGATGACTCTCTCCAAGAATAACTTCATTTGTATTTATTTATGAATCCAAGTTCTCTGTTTGCTACTAGCAGTAGAGCTGGGCAAACTAGATATGATTCAGTGGATTCGACCCGATCAGATCTGATCCTAACCAAACCGACGGCCTGAATTGGGGTGGATCGAGTTAGGTATTTCAGATCCGAATGACTTTTGGATTGAGATCAGATCGTGATCAATCTGGACCAATCCGATCCGAAACCTGATCTGATCATATCCGACCCGATTCGGAGCCTTAAGAGGATTTTAATGGAGGATATCCATTATTATTATTTTCATGTGGTGTGGTCCACCTAAGATTTTTATCCATCTAATATTTTGTATCAAGCCTTAAAATGATCTGTAAAAATGAATGAACGGCATCGATGAAATACATAGATCATGGTGGGGCCCACAGATCACCGAACATGGGGAGTAGCCAACCTTCAGCATCAGTACCACACACCAGCTACTTTTGTAGCTTAGGAAATAGGGAAATAGGATTGCGTACTAAGTTACTCATTACGCTTCTATCGTACGGAGTAAACTCAATTGGGCTTTCCATGCATGAATGTATTGGGTTATCCACGCCGTCCATCCGTTTTTGGAGATCATTTTGGTAGTTGAGTCTAAAATAAAAGTATTCCCAAAGCTCAAGTAGACCACACAAAAAGAAACAATGCGAATAATGACTTCCACCGTTGAAACCTTGCTAGGGCCCACAGTGATTTTTATTTGTCATCCAACCTGTTCATAAGATTACGTAGACATGGATGAAGGTAAAAAACAAATATCAGCTTGATCCAAAACTTCTATGGGCCCTAAGAAATTTTCAACGATAGAATTTCAATTCACACTATTTCCTGTGGTGAGGTCCACTTGAGATTTGGATATATCTCATTTTTGGGATGAAACCCTAAAATTATCTAGTAAAATGGATGGACGGAGTAGATAAAATATGCAAATCATGGTGGACCCCATAGAGTTTACTCGATACACGTACTATACTGAGTTACATAGTACGCAATCCGCTTCCGTATCTATGCTAGCTGGCTAGGTAGTGGCATGCGAAGATGAAATTGATGCTCCTCAAGCTCCGAGTTGCATGAATGGTTCAAAGGAGATAAAAGTTATATGGGTCCCACAGTGATGTATTTATTATATCTACACCGTTCATATATTTTTAGAGATCATTGTAGAGCATTATGCCAAAAAATGAATAATATCCAAAGATCATCTGAACCACACTACAAATAGCAGTAGAGAATGATTTTCACCGTTAAACATTTCGTGTGGTCCACTTGATAGTTAGATTTATCTTATTTTTCGTCTTAAGCCTTATGATGAGCTCGCCAAATGGATGGACGGTTTGGATATAACACATACCCCATTATTAGACCCACAGAACTCGCTAACATTGTTACAGCAAGTTACTTGCGTGAAAAGCAATCACTACAATTTCGTGCAGTGCACTTCAACACACGTTGGGTAAAAAGCATGGATACAGTATAGAGAGTTCTTTTAGAGCTATGTGGGCCCACCTTGATGTATATGTTTTATCTAAGTCGTTTATCCATTTTGACATATTAAAGGCTAAAGTGGACCACACCACATGAAACAATTAGATTAAATTCATACAATCTGAATCCTACCGAACCTGATCCGACTCGGTTTCCTTGACAGAGTCGGACTCGGTTCGGGTTAGGCCAACCATGTATCGAATTGGTCCGAGTTGGATGACCCAGACTCAATCCCGGATCGGATCGAGTTCAGATCAGGCACTGAGACTTCAGATTAGGTCGAGTTGGACCCAATCCGATTCGATCCGGACCGATGCCCAACTCTAACTAGTAATAAAATCCTCCCCGTTGAAATTTGATAGGGTCACATCACCACACACTACATTTAATGTAGCAATATTCCTACTTATGACAAGCAGAGGATCCCGATTATTTTTTTATTACATATCAAATATGGGGGCTTGCCTTTTAAGACATTGACCCAAAGTCTATTGCTTTTAAACTAGTTCTTGAAACTCGTTCATAGTTTCGATTGTTACACATTACATCGCCAGCCGTTAGTTACCTATACGGATAAATATTTGTATTTTCATATTAACAAAACTACTTCCTTAACTGTACTTGGCATTAACAATATCCGTTCAATAGACATCAGATTCATTTGTGTGCCAATTACTAACCCCAATGTACCATGCATGCAACCCATCTTGATATTTGTGAAATATCCATCCCATTCATTTGTTTCCCTAACTCATTGCATAGCATGGGCCAAAAAATAAGACAGATCCAAAGCTCAAAGTTGCTGCAAAATGAGCCCCAAGCGATAGATCGGTTAAAACATAATGGAATTTTGAGCTTTCATTGGATTAATTCACTCATATAGTACCAATGTAATGATCGCAGGGAATTCAAAGAATCTATTATGCCTGGAGACAATGGAAGATTGCGGAATTTTATAGATCACACAATTGCAAAACAAGTAAGAACATATCAAAAGCTTCCCAAGCATCTACTGTGATTGTAGTCAACAATAGATCATAGTAAATTGAAAATATTTCTTCATGCAAACTAAAAAACAAAGGAATTTGAATATAAACATGAATCAAAGTAAGATAAACATTAAAATAAACTACGAGTTTCACCTCTTACATCTAGCTAAGAGATTAGTTAATCATAATCATGATTAAACTAAAACTTTCAAAGGAAAATATGAAAAACTAACTAGAAAAGAAAGAAAGAACTCCTTAAGGCAGTAACACTCCTTGCTCTACTCTTCTTACCCTAATTCGTGCTTAGAAGAACTTAAAAAACTACTTTATATTGACTTGTTCATATCGACTTGAAATCCAACTTCAATCTACGCTGGTTACGCAACTTTGATGGGAGCTTCGATGAAACTTAGATGGCATTGAGGTTCCATGGCCAAGTTCAATTCAAATTCAGAAACTATCAAAACTGTCTGCGCAAGTCCTTCGATGAGATCATCTAACCTTCAATGGCATTGAACTGGATTCAATGTCATCGAACATGTGCTCGAAGGAATAAAAAATTGTTCAAAATTGTCTAGCGAGTTCACCCCAAAATTCCTGATAATTTCGATATCATTGAACTAGCTTCGATGGCATCGAATGTGTATTCAATGGGATTAAATGGGTCTTCGATGGGATAGAGAACTACACACCCATACATCAAGCAACCAAACTTGATTTTTTTCAGATTTTTTCGATGGGATCAAGCCTCCTTCAATGCCATCAAAGCTGTGTTCAATGTCATTGAACTATCAAGTTTAGTACTTTTAGATTTCTGCACTTTGCAATCTCGATTTTTATCCTTCTTCACTTGATTTTTTTTTAATCTTGGACTTTTGAATTCTTCAATCTTGACCTCCAAAGATTCAATTCTCACTTTGATAATTCTTTAGCATCAAATTCATGCTTTTAGCATCATTTTCACATTAAGCTCTCAAATCACCTTGTAAGAGAAAACATGTAGAAATAGATAAATTAAGCATTATCATGTTCATAAAACCAAAGAATAAATAGGGAGAAATATGTAATATTTTACACTCAACACCAAGCTATTTTAACAATGGAAATTTTTTATTTTTACACACGCACTCACACACCCATGCACTCATAATTTGACCATAATGGGTACTAGAATGCATGACCTCATGTTGAAACTCTTGTGAGCCTATCACCAAGGCATGAGTAAGGACTCCTTTTTTCTTACACAACCACACACACCCCCACACACTCACGTTAGTGGAATTTCACCACCCATGGGTACTCGAACCCTTGACCGGGTGCTGAAACTCCTAAGAGTCTACCACCCAAGCAAAAGTAAGGACCCACATGAGTAAGGACTCTTAATCATAGGATTTTAATCATATTGTTTCCTATTGTGTGGCCCATGCACTAGGCCTTGGAATCAACCTCGTTTTTGGGCCTGTGACATAAAATGAGTTGAAAACATAGATGGAGAGGGTGGATTTGTGATAAACATCCCATAACCCCATGAATATGTTAATTGTGGGCATTCAGTCCTCATTGTTTCATGTTCGTTTAGCCCACTTGAGTTTTGGATCGGCTTCATTTTTGGGGTCTTAGTCCTCAAATGAGATGGAAAATCTAATGGATGTAGTGAATTTGTCACAAACATCATGGTGGGCCCCAACTACGGTTGACCAATCCTCACCATCTTGACTTGAATATCCAATGGATGGAGTGGATTTATCATAAACATCATGGTGGGCCTCACCTATGATCATGCAATCCCCACCGTCTTGACTTTGAATTTCCAGCAAACCTCAAACCTCTGGGTGCCACATTGTTTGATGTAGATTGTCATGCTAACTTAAACTAGACTAGATGTGGGGCCCACCTTGATTTTTTTTATAAATCCACTCCACCCATCTGTATTTCTAGCTCATTTTAAGGCATCTGCCAAAAAATGAGCCAGATCCTAGCTCAAAGTAAGCCCCTCAATGGCCTAACATGTTTCAATAGAAGGCGTTTAATCCCACTATTTTCTATTGTGTGCCCCATTTGATCTTTAGATTTGCCTCATTTTTTGGCCCATTTACTAAAATGATGTGGAAACAGAAATGGGCAAGGCAAATTTGTCACAAACAATCTGTGACCCCAAGAATGTTTTAACCGTGTTCAATCCTCACTCTTTTTTATTCATTTGGCCCACATGAGCTTTAAATCAGCCTCATTTTTTGACACATCCCATAAAATGAAATGGAAATTCCAATGGATGGAGTGGATTTATCACAAACATCATGGTGGCCACACCTACAGTGGAGTAACCCTTGCCCTCTAGACTTAAATGTCCAACAACTTCTGATTATCATACCAACCTAACCTCGATTGTACATGCCCCACCTTATTGGTTGTGAGAAATCTACCTCGTCTATCTGTTTTACCAGCTTAATTTACAACATGGGCACAAAAATGAGGGAGATGAAAGTGCCCTGGTTTGTCAATTAGCGTGTGTGTGCAAGCTTGCCATAGGTAAATCTAAGCCTCACATCCTGTAAGACCCGTGTCTTAGTCCGTACCGTTCCGTAGACTTCTGCAGTCTTATCGGTTGAATTTCAGCAACCTTCGACCCCTAATCGATATTTGCGCGTGACCTTGATTCGTACGCCGTCAACCCGAGTCGACTCAACCCAGGATCTTTACCATAGCGACCGCGTCGTCACTGCGGTTCCGATGTTGTGACTCGCACGCCGAAGCGATACCCTGGTCAGGAGATATGGGTCAGCGTTCGGTATGAGAAAAATGCCGCACGTTGCGAAACTCAAGAGAATCTCTACGAGGTGTCACATCAATCCCATAAATCAATCAAATCTTATCACATCACATGTCAAGTACATGTCAAGTACACATCACCTTTCACCCATACCCAAGCAACCACAAAAGCCAAAAAGGTCTTACAAGCCCATGCCTTTCTTACACAAAAGGCCACCAAAGTCAAAAAGTGTCTTACACACCCATCACCACCACATCCATCACCCATCACTCTCTCTCTCTTTACTACTCTCTTTCTCTTTTTTTCAAACCATTCCCAAGCAACCAAAACCTCATACGTATAAGAATTCTCCAAGCCTTCCAAGCTCTAAGTGTGGCCCACCTTTCCATCCTAAGATCTCCCATCCTAATCATCCATTCCTCATCTCCTCCATTGGAATCAAAGCTAAGGTGCTAAGGAACCCATAGGAGCAAGAAGATCAAACGGTGGGTGCTAGATAATAGTAATTTTTCATATTTTTAAGATGGGCCAAGTGAGGCCAACCGATTAATAGTTTGGATCTCATTTGGGACCCTAAGATGTGGCCGATGGCCCACTAGGATCATCATAATCATCCCATGATGGGGCTATTCTCCATGGTCCCCATCATGATGTTTATTTCCTTGCATTAAAAAGGTCATCTAGACCGTCCATATTGGTGGGGAGAGGATCTCCATTGTTGATTTTCAATTTTTGATGAATCCATGTGTAGAGGGATCCATTGATGTATGATTTCATATAAGAGAGGGCTCATAGTGGCGGAGCCCTCCATCACAAGCGTGTCCCTCTCTCTCTCTCTCTCTCTCTCTCTCTCTCTCTCTCTCTCTCTCTCTTCTTTTTCTTTTTTTTTATATATTTTTATTTGATGATTTGGCCATGTGGCCCACTTGAATGGACCCCACCATGAAGTATTTACTTTATCCAAGCTATCCTCAAGTGGGGCCCACCTTAAATGTATTGTACCTACATTATCCTCCATGAGGTGGCCCACCATAAGCAGGGCCCACCTCCAATGTATTTATGTGAAATGTCCAGCGTCTAGGGACGCTGGACGTGGGTTGGATAAAGCACAAATACTAGCTTGATTCCAAGCCTTTGGGGTGGTCCACTCTCATAGGCCCCACCTTGATGCATGTATTCAATCCATGTTGTCCATTCCTTTCACCAACGCATTTTAGGCTTTGAAGTAGAAAATGAGATTGATCGGAGCATCTAGTGGGCCATAACTTAGCAAATGTGATCTCCACCATCTAAAGTTTTCTAGATTTTTCATATACGCTGAAAAATGTCCAATATTGGACTCGTTGGGCTTATTTTGAGTCAGGGAAGCTAGTGGACGAGGTGGATTTATATGATGCGCCCTGCACATCTGAAAATCTGTAAAAAATAATAGATTTTTTTTTAAAAAAAAAGGAAAGGAGGGTGCTGCAGCAGGCGCTACAGCTGTCAGCGCTGCCAGGGCCATAGGCGGACGGACCAGCGTCCCACGGCTGCTGCCGTGGGCCCCACCATGATGTATATGTGAAATCCAACCTGTTCATGAGGTGGGCCACCCTAAGTAGTGGGCCCCCTCCAAATTCTAGCCCCATCCAGATCTCAGGTGGCCCACACCATAGGGAACAGTGGGATTGAACCCTCTACCATTAAAATCCTTTTCTGGGCCCCAGAAGTTCTGGATCAAGATGAAATTTGTTTTTTCCCTTCATTCAGGTCCGCGTGACCTCTTGAAATAGTTTGGATGGAAAATAAACATTACAGGGGGCCCCACCCCCAACCCTTGGTCCACGTGGCCTTATCAATAGGTTGGACGGCAAATAGATATTACGATGGGTCCCCTGCCCTGACCGTGTGAGCTGGTAAACAGGTTGGACGACAAATAAATATTGTGGTGGGGCCCACTTGTAAGTGGATTGACTGGTACATGTACACAGCAGCAAAATAACTGCTGTGTTGACGTGCTCATGCCTCCCATGCTATGTGGGCCGCATGCACAAGGTATGTACCATATCTAACCATCTATCCACTTTGATAGCTCATTTACGACATGAGCTAAGGAATGAGCCAGATCCATAGTCCGAGTGGACCCCACCTTGGCATGTTTTGAGGTCCATCTTAATGTATTTGTGGTAGGTCATTGGGGGCCCACTTTGATGTGAATCTAAGGCCCATGGAATTAGGCCATTAATGTATTCTAAGGCCCATGGGATTAGGCCCATTTGATGTTTTAGGAGCCCATGGGTTAAGGCCCATTGAGATGTACTAGGGCCTATGGGTTGAGGCCCATTTGATGTACATATGGGGCCCAATTGGTGTGGCTCATTTGTTACATATAAGACCCATAAGATTAGGCCCATTTGATGCAATCTAAGGCCCACGGGTTATGACCCATTGCAATGCACATAAGGCCCATTGATGTGGCCCACTTGATGAATAAAAGGCCGATTTGACGTATTTAAAGCCCAATGGGATGTACCTAAGGTCCATTGCAATGTGTGATCCCAACACGGATTATGTAATAATGTTTACGACGATTGTGCCTTGGGAGCAATGTTGGTTTGATGTCCACATTGCAAGTTTAATGTTGGTTGGATGTCCACATTTACGACTCTCCCTAGGGCCCATCGTTAGGCCCGTACTTGTTGTGTATAGGCCATCTAGACCCATCTGCGTTGAAAGGATAGTTCATTACCTTATTACATGTTTAGTATAGTTCCATGACTCACGGTCATACGCATCATATGTATGCTTGATATGAGAAGTGATTGATCATAGCATATGCTTTCGGGCAGATTGTTTATGGGACCCCGATTGAGCGGTGTTGCCCCACATAAGTGCATGATACGCGCAAGATTGCTGCATGATTGGATAGTGTGATTCATGCATTTCGCATTGTGTGATATGGTTACTATACGCCCTAGCGACATTAGGGTCGTAGCCTCCACAAGTGTATTGTGGTTGGCAGGATTGGATATCGAAAATCTCGTTCTACATGCGGTGCTATAGATATCCCTGGGTGAAAGTCCCTAAACCCTTATGGTACCAAGAAGTTGCTCCAACGTCTAAACCGAGTGGGTAGATGAGCGTTGAGTGCTGATTTCTAGATGGATACACTCTCCACTGTGTCGTGGTCAGTTGAAAGGGGGTGTAGCCTTACCCGCCCGAGTGTAGGGGGCAATGTTAGGCTGAGTCTGACCAGTTGGAGGAATGGGTCCGCTATCGACGAGTCGAGCCCAATATTGGCAGACGGATAGTGAGGTCTCTTTCACTTACCTTATTGCACGTGATGGGGCGGCGATCTGGTTTAGAGTGTACTAGACCCCGGTGATATCCTAGATTTGAGTTGTATTGATATGTGGACTTAGATGAGGATTGTATGCTTGACTTACATCTTGCATTACATAGCCCTATTATGTCTGACATCATTCATGTTTGCATCGCATAACCTTGGTATGGCTAATGTTATTTATAGGTCCATCTGCATATTCCGCATTACTTTGATATTGTATGATCATATTACTACCTTGCGCACACACTCTCACCACCCTCTAAGCTTTTCATAAGCTTATGCATGACCATTGTGTGCAGGTGACGTTGGGGCACAGCAGCGCTAAGGCAGGAGCACTTTACAGATCATTTTGGAGTTTTTGTTCTTCATCATTGTATTTCCCTTTATGATCATTGTACTTGTAAAGTTTTTGATCATAGTGAAAATGTAATGGAGTTTTTTTGGTTGTTGTTTGTGGTTATGCCTTTGGTTATGCTTATTACGAATCAAACTAACCTTGTAAATCCTCCTCGTAGCATCTCAAGATCAGAACCTGAAGAATGGGCGCTAGGAGCCTAGAATGGGGTTCTACGGAGGCTGTCGACGTTAGATTTGGCGATCGAAAATTTTGTGAGCCCGGTTTCTGAGTTTGGGGCGTGACACATCCCATGTCCCAAAATATCAGGTACTTAAACCCTTAAAAAAAGTTAGAACATCATAGGGTTTTTAAGTTAAGAAACTTTTTTAAAATCAGAAAATCTCTAAGTTTTCTTACTTTGTCGATTTTATCGATATACATCTCGATATGAACGACCTGCATTGTCGATGTCCTCGATGACAAATCGATTCAATCAGAATGAGGACAAAAGTGTCCAGCAACCACACATATCTCTAGACAGATTTATCGATGTATCGATATACCTATCGATATGATCGATATTTGAATCTCGAGTCCATCGAAGGTGACTCGATAATATCGACAGGCAGATCTCCGGTGCCCCTGTTTTCACTGAAGAATATCATATGTGCATCGATATATTGAAGCCCTCCTCGATATCATTCAAGTTCTAATCTCGATGACATCGGAAGGCTCTCGATGATATCGGTCATGGGGGCGAAGATTTTCAGCAAAATATTTCAGGATAGTTTGTTTATGATTGATGGTCACTCGATAGAATCGATATTCAAATATCAATGATATCGGTACGGTCTTGATGGCATCGAACAAGGATAAAACTGCCCAATAAGCTTAAACAAAAATCCTTTAGATTTATCGATGCCTCGACACAGCTATCGATATCATCGACATTCAATTTTTAATGATATCGAAGGTCCCTCGATCATTCTTGTAAACCTAAAATATTTCAAAGCAAGTCTCTCTCATTTTCAAATGTCGAGGAATCGAACCTCACATCGATGAAATCAGAGTTTGAAATTCGATGACATTAACACGTGTTTCAATTCCCTCGATCAGCTGGCAATAGGTTTCAAAAGCATATGACATTTGAGTTTGTGTCATCGAGTGGACCGTCGATGCGATCAAAAGTATACACTCGATGATATTGATCCTGCTCGATGATATCGATCTCTGTCATAAATGTGACCATTTTATATCCGTTGGAACCTTTTGCCTATATAAAGAGGACTTGTCTATTATTGCTGGTAGAGAAAGAAGAGAGTACTTTTGAGTGTTTTACTTTAGATCATATACCCAAAGCCCTTTCTCTCATAGGAGTTCATCCTCCAATCCACCCTCATCATTGATATTCAATAGAGTGGATTGGGGAATGAACTTCCGCATTCATGGATCCTCCAGCTACTACCTTAATGAAAAATCATTAAATTGGGATGCCTTGAATGTATAGATGATTAGAATCACTCTATCTCCTTTATAGGAAAATATTTAAGAGTAGAATTCCATTGTAACCTTGACCCAACCCGACGTCGTATATTGGTACATCATCTGTGTTACGGATCAAGGAAGCAGAAGACTCTTCATCAACAAAGAAAGAGATCTTCGACAACGTGCTGAATGAGACTCATCCACTTATCTGTATGTAGCTAGAGTCCAGAGGACCCTTGTGATCATTCCTTTATAAGATTGGGTCTAAGGTGTTTCTCACCCATTGCAAGTCCTCAAGGAGGCCTCCAACGGGAGTGTACATAGTGGGTGTGTTGTGTTGACCCTTACTTTGTAGAGAGCATAAACAATGGGGGTCTTGTGGAAGATTCTTGGTCAATGTGCCTAAAAGTGGGTGTGTTGTGTGGACCCTTACTCATGAGAGCATAAATAGTGAGGTTCCTTGTGTGGATCCTTGGCCAGTGTGCCTAAAATCGGGTGTTATGTGTTAACCCTTGCTCAGGGAGCATAAATAGTCAGCCTAGGTGTAGGTTGTAAAGGTTGAAGGTGAACTTGATTTAAAACCTTGGGTTTGAGGTGAACCGCTGTGAAACCTCCTTAGTGAAATCCGGTACACTCAAGGGTTGAGTACGGTTACTGGGAGTGGAGTAGATAAGTAGTCGAACCACTATAAAAATGACTATGTTTGAGATTACTATTCTTTTATTATGGTGATTTACTTTAATATTTTCGTATCTGAATATCTGAGATCACACCTCACACACATACACAGTCATATCCATCATAAACTAGTTTGCATATTGTTCACTTCTTAAATGGTTTATAATTGGATCCTCTACCGGGCTTGGAAGTCAGTAGAGTTACTTTTGAGTAATCCTGATATGTGCCTACTGTTAGGATTAGTGTAATAGGATATTTAATAAACCATAAAAACTTTAAAAAGTCCTATTCACCCCCTCTAGGACATATTGGCATATTCCTACTTCAACTAAAGCAGTCTTTACTGTTATTTCAATTGGTATCAGAGACAGTTCTCTCTTTAAGGGCTTCACTACCTAGAGAGTGATCTTGACTGAAGTTGGGAATATGGCTAAAGGAGAGGGCTAATCAGTCACTAGGCCTCCAGTATTGGATGGCTCAAATTACGCATACTGGAAGGATGAGATGCACTACTTTCTGAGATCTTTAGATCATGATGTTTGGGATATAGTTGAAAGTGGCACCATCTGAACAAATTGTACTTGATAGTGGCACAACCAACACAAAACCCAAACCCAAAGAAAAGTTGACGACGTTCGATAAAGAAAAATAAACAGCTGAAGCGAAAGCTATGAACGCCATTTACTATGCCGTGTCCCAAGACATCTTCAATCAAATAAGTATTTGTGAGACATCTAAAGAAGCATGAGATCTATTGGAAACAACCCATGAAGGAATAAGCACTATGAAGAGGTCCAAACTACAACTGCTAACCTCACAGTTCGAAAATCTCAGAATGGAAGAGCATGAGAGCTTTATGGAGTTCTTCACAAAATTGAATATCATTTGCAACTCCATGGGCAGATTGGGAGAAAAAGTTCTGGTTCCTAAAATCTATAGGAAAATACTAAGATCACTGCTAGAACGGTTTAATCCCAAAGTTACAACTATTGAAAAATGTAGGAATATAGATGAAATAAAAATAGAACAACATGTAGATTCCCTACAAGCTTTCGAACTACACTTCAAACAAACCCAAAAATCCAAAAATACTATCCTAAAAACTTTAAAGAAAATAAGAAATGAGAACAGTGGAAGTGAAAAAGAAGATGAAAATGAGGAAGTTGCTTTGCTAGCGCAATGATTCAGAAGATTCTTTTAGAAGAATCGTGGTCATCCCTCCAGAGGAAGAAAGGTGGACAATGGACCTTCTGCAGGTAAATTTAGTAAAAAGACCAAAGAACTACAATGTTATACCTATCAGAAGTATGGACACCTATCTACTGAATGCCCAAATAGAAAAATAAAGGGTAAAGCAATGGCCGTCACATGGGATGATACAGAAGAGTCAAACTCATATTCCAGTGACTCAGAGAGCGATGATGACTAGAAATCCTTGAAAATTCTTATGATCTGTATTGAATCCTTTCTAAACAAGTCTAAACATCAATAGTTTTGGTATTTCTTTTTCTCTTGGGTTTTGTCCTATTTCCTAAATCCTTCAAATCCTCTCTTTGTCCACATGGGAAAAGACAAAGGAAAAGTTTATAGTCCGGGTGAGTCTTTGTAAGACCCATATCTTAGTCCGTACCATTCCATAGACTTTCACGGTCTTACCAGTCAAATTTCAGCAACCTTTGACCCCTGACCGATATTGACGCATGACCCTGATTCATATGCCGTCAACCTGTATCGACTCAACCCAAAATCAATACCATAGCGACCGCGCCATCGCTGCGGTTCCGATGCTGCGACTTGCCCGCCGAGGCAATACCCTGGTCAAGAAATGTGGACCAACGTTCGGTGCGAGGAAAATGCCACGCGTTGCGAAACCTAAGAGAATCTCTACGAAATGTCACATCAATCCCATCAATCAATCCATCACATGTCAAGTACATGTCAAGTACACATCACCTTTCACCCATTCCCAAGCAACCACAAAAGTCAAGAATCTCTTACAAAGCCCATACCTCTCTTACACCAAAAGCCATCAAAGTCAAAAAGTTCTTACACCCCTCATGCCTTTCTTACACAAAAGGCCACAAAAGTCAAAATTTTCTTACACAACCATCACTCACCACATCCATCCATCACTCTCTCTCTCTCTCTTTACAATTCTCTCTCTTTCTCATTTCTCATCTCATTCTCTCAAGCAAAAAAATCCATACGTATGAGAGCTCTCCAAGCATTCTAAAAACTCCAAGGTGGCCTACTTTCTACCCCATGATCTCCCTATCCTAACCATCCATTCCCCATCTCCTCCATTGAAATCCAAGCTAAGGTGTTAAGGAACCCTTAAGAGCAAGAAGATCGGACGGTGAGTGCTCCTCTAGATGTAAAATCTGATTTTTATAGCCTAGATATTTTTTTTCTTTCATGAGGGAAGTATAGGACTCACTAATCAATGGTGGAGATCCCACACAATCCCATGGTTGTGGCCTAATGGCCTACCATATGCATGCATGATCCATGCATGGGGCCTTTCTCTATGGGCCTCATCATGGTAGTTTTATTTCATATCATATTATATTTGGATCATCTAGACCTTATAACCATGGTGGGGATGGCATCCTCACCATGCATTTTAATTATACACCATGCATGTGCAAGATCCATGTTGTAAATGTAAATTTAGGTATGATGTGCGGGTATGATTGATCTTGGGAGGGCTCAATAGTGGCAGAGCCCCTTTCCCTATGGCCGGATTGTCCTTCTATCTCTCTTTTTCCTCATTTTATTTCCTGATGTGTGTCGCCCATTAATGTATTTCCCTTTTTATTTAACTTATTTAATAAATTTTATATAAGTACATGTTGTTGTCCAGATTTTTTCTGGACAGTTTCTGGTTATTTTTGACCAAATTTTGGGACTATTTGGGGGACTATTCATACTCATTAAATATACTTTTCTAAAAGGTGGGGATCTCATCTTAATTTCCTCCAAATTTTAGCCCCAACTGACCTTCATTGAGGTCCCAAAGGTGTGGTCCAAGTGAGGTGGACAGTCTGGATTTTCTGTACTGTTCTAGCAACATTCCACCATTGACAGTTGGATTTTTAAAATTTATTAAAATACCTATGGGTGTTTAAAAATTATAAACATTTTTAGGGAGGTGACCTACTTGTGATCGGACCCACCTACAAAATTTTAGATCTAATGGACGGCTGTACACACTATGGTGATGGCGGGACCGGTCCATTATAATATGGTGTCCAGATCAGTCCAATTTTTAGGATAGATTGATTTATGTAAATGAATTAAAATATTTAAAGATGTCCAAAAATTATGAAATTTTTTAGAAGTGTGGTCCATTTATGTTAGAACCCACCTACCAAATTTCAGGGCCAATGGACCCCTGTACACACCGTGGTGAGGGCCGGACTGGCCCACTACGTTGGGACGTCTAGGTCTGTCCGATTTTTTTCTGGACAGTCTGTTTTGTTTAAATTAATTTAAATACTTAGAGATATCTAAAAATTATGAAATTTTTTGGGGGTGTGGCCCACCTATGGAAGTATTACTCTGTGAAATTTCATCCTCAAGTGACCCCATTTGGGTATCCAAAAGAATGGGCCAAGATGGTTGGACTCCCATATTTTTTCTGCTGTGCAGTCCAGAAATATGCCTTGATAAAAAACCATAATTCAAAAATATTTCTTCTGATGGCGGGCCACCTTTTTGGGTTTCCTCTCATTATATGCATGATGAGGGACCTTGGCTCTCAATTTTTAGAGTTTTAGAGGCCTTAGACCCACTCCAATGGAGTGCCCAAATTTAGGACAGCAACATGTTATAATTATGCTGGCCTTGGGCTGAAATTTGGAGGAGTGGGGCCCACCATATTATAAAGATCTTAGAGGAAATAATTTATACCTTTAGTTCCTTAAATGTTGGGCTTAATGACTACACTTTTGAGGCCCATCACAATTGAATTTAATTGGGTCCATGAATGTAGCCAGTTGTTGAACTATTTAAGGCCCATAGAGTGAACCCATTTGATGTGTTCCAAGGCCCATGGGATTAGGCCCATTTGATGTAATTTAAGGCCCATAGAGTGGACCCATTTGATGTGTTCCAAGGTCCATGGGATTGGACCCATTTGATGTATTTTAAAGCCCATGAGATTAGGCCCATTTTATGCGATCTAAGGCCCACGGGTTCTGACCCATTGCAATGCACATAAGGCTCATTGGTGTGGTCCATTTATGTGGCTCACTTGATGAATAAAAGGCCCATACGACATGGCCCATTTGATGTATGTAAGGCCCAATGGGAAGTACCTAAGGTCCGTTGCAATGTGTGATCCCAACACGAATTATGTAATGATGTTCATGACGACCGCGCCTTGGGAGTAATGTTGGTTTGACGTCCACGTTACGATTTTAATGTTGGTAAATGTCCGCATTACGACTCTCCTTAGGGCCCATTGTTAGGCCCGTACTTATTGTGTATAGGCCGTCCAGGCCCATCTGCATGGTAAGGGTAGTTCATTTCATTATAACATGTTTAGTATAGTTCCATGACTCATAATCATACGCACCATATGTATGATTGATATGAGAGGTGACTGATCATAGCATATGCCTTCGGGCAGGTTGTTTATGGGCTCTCGATTAGGCGGTGTTGCCCTACATGAGCGCACGTTACGTGTAAGGATGTGCTGTATGATTGGATAGTGTGATTCATGCATCTCGCATCGTGTGATATGGTTACTGTATGCCCTAGCGATATCAGGATTGTAGCCTCCACAGGCATATCGTGGTAGGCAGGTTTGGATACCGAAAATCTTGTTCTACATGGGGTGCTATAGATATCCCTGGATGAAAGTTCCTAAACCCTTATGGTACCAAGAGGTTGCTCCAACGTCTAGACCGAGTGTTGAGGGCCAATTACTAGATGACTGCGCTCTCCACTGTGTCGTGGTCGGTTGGAAGGGGGTGCGGCCTTATCCACCCGAGTGTAGGGGGTAATGCTAGGCTGAGTCTGACCAGCTCGAGGTATGAGTTCGCTATCGACGAGTTGAGCCCGATATTGGCAGACGGATAGTGAGGTCTCTTTCACTTAACTTATCGTGCATGATGTGGCGGTGATCTGGTTTAGAGTATACTAGACCCCGGTGATATCTCAGAGTTGAGCTATATTAACATGTGGACTTAGATGAGGATTGCATGCTTAACTTGCATCTTACATCGCATAGCCTTGGTACGGCTCATGATATCCTGGATTTATCTGCATATTCCGCATTACTCTGATATTGCATGATCATATTACTACCTTGTGCACACACTTTCACCACTCTCTAAGCTTTTTATAAGCTTATGCACGACCGTTGCGTGCAGGTGACGTTGGGGCGCAGCATCGCTTAGGCTGGAGCACTTGCAGAATATTTTTGGAGTTTTTATTCTTTACCATTGTATTTCCCTTTATGCTCATTGTACTTGTAAAGTTTTTTATCATAGTAGAAATGTAATGGAGTTCTTGGTTGTTGTTTGTGGGTTATGCCTTTGGTTATGCTTATTACGAATCAAACTGACGTTGAAAATTCTCCTCGTAGCATCCCAGGATCGGAACCTGACGAATGTATGCTAGGAGCTCAGAATGGGGTTCTACGGAGGCTATCGGCGCCGGATTCAGCGATCGAGAATTTTGTGAGCCCGATTTCTGAGTTTGGGGCGTGACAGAAGTTGGTATCAGAGAATAACTTGGGAATAACTAAGAACAACATTACATATCTGCTGTGAGTGTAGAATGACTAAGTCCCGAAGTTCGAATGGCTTCGTGATCTTTCGTTACAGACCTTTAATGTGCGTGTCTTCGAGAATTTTGAAGTTGATGGGCCCCTTCGCTCTTTCCTATAGGACATGGCGCGTGGGAGAGTGACCCGTTCGACTCCCGCACCACCACCCGAGGATCCCGCTCCACTACTGCGGCTCCTGCATTACCACCTACGATGCCCGTTCCACCACCAGAGATTCCTACTGCCCATACTGAGTATGATGCTCCTCCAACAGAGACCGGTGCGGAGCCGACCGTATCCATGAGTGCCTCACAGTTGCAGCAGATGTTACAGACTGTGACGGCTGCACTTCAGGGACAGGGTAGGCAGCCAGTTGTTTCACCAGCACAGGCAGAGCAGGATCGTGTGAGTGCTCTCCTTCCTGAGTTTCGACGGCTCAATCCCCCGTGTTTCCAGGGTGAGCCAGACCCCACGACAGCTGAGAGATGGCGCGCCAATGTAGAGAAGGTATTTGAGACGATGGGATGTACGACAGAGCGACGAGTTCGACTAGCTGCATTTCTTCTCCACGGTGAGGCTGAGCATTGGTGGACATCAGTCTCTCGAGCAGCAGGCGCTGATTTTATGTAGACTTGGGAGGATTTTGTGGATCGGTTTGACCGGCAGTACTTCCCTGATCACATCCGACGACAGCGAGCGTTGGAGTTCGAGGCCCTGGTGCAGGGTGATATGACAGTGGCCTAGTACGTGGCTCGTTTTGTTACACTGTCAAGATTTGCACCCTATCTAGTTGATGACGAGGATCGGAGAGCCCGCTGATTCGAGGATGACTTGTATTAAGGTCTTCGCGGCTGTGTTATTGGGCATGAGCTCCTGACTTTTAAGGAGGTGGTACGGAAGGCACAGATTTTTGAGACAGAGTGGGCCGGTTCTCAGTCTGATCGTGGTCAGAGGAGAGACCGAAAGAGGCAGGCTTCTTCTAGTGATTCCTAGCAGCGTCGACCACAGCAGCAGAGGCGCACAGGTCGCCTAGCCTTTCGAGCACCAGCAGTACCTCCAGCACCACCTCAGAGCAGTTCACCGGTACTTATTTTAGGTGCGGTGCGACGGGACACCGTTCATGGGAGTGTCCCAGCCCCCAGCAGCAACAGAGAGGTCCACAGCAGCAAAGGGCTCCACAACAGCCTTCACCACAGCCTCAGCATAGACCCCCACAGCAGCAGCGACAGTAGCCCCCACCACAGAGGCTACCTCAACAGCAGCATCAGCACCAGTCTCCTAGGCCGCAGCAGCAGAGGCAGCAGTTTCAACCACCTCAGCGACCCCAGCAGCAGTAGCAGCACGCTCAGAGGAGACAGGCACCTCCCCAGCCGGCTCAGGTTAGATTCTATGCGGCTCAGAAGGATCCGCAGTCATCTGGAGGAGTCGTTGAGGGTATACTTTCAGTCTCTTCATGCATCGCACGTGTGTTGTTTGATTCCGGTGCGTCGCATTCTTTTGTGGGCGAGAGCTTCTACCGATCGACTGGCTTACCATTGGAGTCTTCTTGTGAGAGCCTATCAGTATCGACTCCCTTGGGAAGGACTGTAGTGTTGGGCTGATTTTGCTTGTCTTGCCCTGTTCTGGTTGGGGATACCTTTCTGCCTGCCGATCTATTTGCATTACCGATGTCTGAGTTCGATGTCATCCTGGGCATGGATTGGCTGGCCGAGTACTATGCCATATTGGACTGTGCAGCGAGGACAGTCACGTTTTGTATACCCGACGTGCCACAGTTTCAGTTCGTTGCAGAGGCCAAAGGAGAGCGGTTGTCTTATTTGATGTCCTGTATCATAGAGGAGCCTGTTGCCGCTTGCATCGGCCATTTTCCTGTGGTTTGTAATTTTTTCAATGTGTTGCAGGAGATTCCGGGATTACTGCCTCGTCGACTCACCGAGTTCCAGATTGATCTCATACCCGGTACCGTGCCTATTTCGAAGGCCTCGTATCGTATGGCACCATTAGAGTTGCGGGAACTACAGAAGCAGTTGGACGAGTTATGCGAGTTAGGCTTTATCCGTCCGAGCAGTTTGTCGTAGGGAGCACCGGTACTCTTCGTGAAGAAGAAGGATGGTTCGTTGAGGCTCTTCATTGACTATCGCGAGCTCAACAAAGACACGATCAAAAACAGATACCCACTCCTTAGGATTAATGATTTGTTCGATCGGCTGCAAGGTGCACAGTTCTTTTCAAAGATCGACCTGCGTTCCGGTTATCATCAGATTCGGGTCCGAGATGAGGACATTCCGAAGACAGCATTCAGGACGAGTTACGGTCATTTTGAGTTTCAAGTCATGTCCTTCGGACTGACCAATGCACCCTCGGTATTCATGCAGCTGATGAACGAGGTCTTCCGCCCTTATCTCGATCAGTTTGTTGTAGTCTTCATCGACGACATTCTGATCTATTCGAGGACCCTTGAGGAGCATGAATAGCATTTGGAGATCACTTTATAGACCCTCCGTGCACACCAGCTGTATGCGAAGCTAGAGAAGTGCGAGTTCTGGCAGGAGGAGGTGAAGTTCCTCGGTCACGTGGTGATGAGGGAGGGCGTCGCAGTAGACCCCTCGAAGGTCGAGGCAGTGCGTCAATGGGGCCAGCCCACGACTGCGATAGAGATCCATAGTTTCCTTGGTTTGGCGGGCTATTATCGACGTTTTATTGAGGGCTTCTCTCGTATTGCAGCCCCGCTGACCAGGTTGACTCGGAAGGGCGCAGAGTTTATTTGGAGCAATGCCTGCGAGTGAGCATTTACGGAGTTGAAGGACCGTTTGACGTCCGCTCCTGTCCTCACTCTTCCCTATGGGAGTGACGGATTTATTGTATTCACTGATAGCTCGCATATTAGTTTGGGTGTTGTCCTGATGCAGCACAGGAGACCAATGGCCTTTGCGTCTCGTCAGCTCAAGGTCCATGAGCTGAACTATCCTACTCATGATCTGGAGCTGGCTGCAGTTGTCTTCGCACTGAAGGTGTGGAGGAACTATCTTTATGGGGTCAAGTTCGAGCTCTTCTCTGATCACAAGAGCTTGAAGTACCTCTTCTCGCAGTCTGAGTTGAATATGAGACAGAGGCGCTGGATGGAGCTCCTGAAAGACTATGATTTTGATCTCCAGTACCACCCGGGTAAGGCAAACGTGGTGGCAGATGCCCTCAGCCGTCAGCCAAGAGGCCTAGTGGCGCATATGATGATTCAGGATTGGCAGATGCTTGAGGATATCGTAGCGTATGATTTTGAGTTTGGCCTGCAGTCTTCCATCGTACAGTTATCGAGCTTGTCGATTCAACCCTCTCTTGTCGCTAGGGTGATCGAGGCTCAGCAGGCTGATGAGTTGTTGCAGAGTTATATGGTTGAGGCTACATCTGAGAGTCAGGCAGATTAGCAGATTGGTACAGACGGTGGACTTCGCTTCCAAGGCCGATTATGTGTCCCGGATATTCTAGAGTTGCGCAGAGATCTTATGACCGAGGCACATCGATCACGATTTTCTATCCACCCTAGCTCGACGAAGATATATCGTGACATGAGGAGACAGTATTTTTGGGTGGGGATGAAGCGCTAGATCGCCAGTTTTGTGACCGAGTGTGACACGTGCTAGCGCGTCAAGGCCGATCATCAGAGACCCCCTGGTCTATTGCAACCGTTGAGCGTCCCGATGTGGAAGTGGGAGCACGTGTCGACTGATTTCATTATGAGTTTGCCGAGGACTCAGCGCAGTCATGACGCCGTTTAGGTTGTTGTGGATGGCCTGACGAAGTCGGTATATTTTCTTGCGATGCGTGTGACTTGGCCTTTGGACCGGCTTACGAGATTATTCATTGAGGAGATCGTGAGACTGCATGGCGTTCCGGTCTTGATCGTTTCTGACCGAGATTCGAGGTTTACGTCTCAGTTTTGGAGGAGCTTCCAGAGAGCGATGGGGACTGATTTGCAGCTCAGCATCGCGTACCATCCGCAGACTGATGGCCAGACTAAGAGGGTCAACCAGATCCTTGAGGATATGCTTTGGGCTTACGCGATTAATTTCGGGGGTAGCTGGGATGAGCACCTGCGATTGGCTGAGTTCGCGTACATTAACAACTATTAGGCGACCATCGGCATGGATCCTTTAGAGGCACTATATGGCAGACCATGCAGATCACCGAGTTGCTGGACCGAGGTTGGAGAGCATCGTCTCCTAGGTCCTGAGCTTGTGCAGGAGACGTCAGAGGCTATTGATATCATCAGGCAGAGGATGCATACAACTCAGAGCCAACAGAAGAGTTTTGCTGATAGTCAGTGTCGTCCCTTGGAGTTTGAGGTAGGGGACCATGTGTATCTCAAGGTCTCGCCCATGAAGGGCGTAGTTTGGTTAGGAGCGAAGGGCAAGCTTGTCCCGAGATTCATAAAACCTTTTGAGATCACTGGGTACGTTGGCGCTGTGGCTTATCAGCTTGCCTTGTCATCTCAGTTGTCTGGCGTCCACAACATTTTTCACGTCTCCATGTTGAGGAAGTGTAGGTCAGACATAGTTTCCATTATTGATTGGCAGTCGCTGGAGGTTCGTGAGGATGCTTCTTACATTGAGCAGCCAGTCCATATCCTTGATCGGAAGGATCAGGTCCTCAGAACCAAGGTCATTCCGTTGGTAAAGGTTCAGTGGGGTCACTATTCTGTAGAGGAGGCTTCTTGGGAGCGTGAGGCCGAGATTCGAGAGCGTTATCCTCATCTCTTTGATGATTGATCATGTATTGTATTTTGTATGCTATCTCTGATTTTATATAGTGATGTTATGTATCTTTTTCTCCATGAGTTATGCTTAGTTGCGATGATTGTGTAAATTTTGAGGATAAAATTTTTATAAGGAGGGAAGAGTTGTAAGACCCTTATCTTAGTCCGTACCATTCCATAGACTTTCACGGTCTTACCGGTCGAATTTCGACAACTTCGACCCTTAACCGATATTGACGCCCGACCCTGATTCATATGCCGTCAACCTGTATCAACTCAACCCAAAATCAATACCATAGCGACCGCGCCATAGCTGGGGTTCCGATGCCATGACTTGCTCGCCGAGGCGATACCCTAGTCAAGAGATGTGGGCCAACGTTCGGTGCGAGAAAAACGCCGCGCATTGCGAAACCCAAGAGAATCTTTATGAGATGTCACATCAATCCCATCAATCAATCCATCACATGTTAAGTACATGTCAAGTACACATCACCTTTCACCCATTCCCAAGAAATCACAAAAGTCAAGAATCTCTTACAAAGCCCATACCTCTCTTACACCAAAAGCCATCAAAGTCAAAAAGTTCTTACACCTCCCATGCCTTTCTTACACAAAAGGCCACAAAAGTCAAGATTTTCTTACACAACCATCACTCACCACATCCATCCATCACTCTCTCTCTCTCTTTACAATTCGCTCTCTTTCTCATTTCTCATCTCATTCTCTCAAGCAAAAAAATTCATACGTATGAGAGCTCTCCAAGCATTCCCAAAACTCCAAGGTGGCCCACTTTCTACCCCATGATCTCCCCATCCTAACCATCCATTCCCCATCTCCTCCATTGAAATCCAAGCTAAGGTGCTAAGGAACCCCTAGGAACAAGAAGATCGGACGGTGGGTGCTCCTCTAGATGTAAAAATTTGATTTTTATAGCCTAGATATTTTTTTTCTTTCATGAGGGAAGTGTAGGACTCACCAATCAATGGTGGAGATCCCACACAATCCCATGGTTGTGGCCTAATGGCCTACCTTATGCATGCATGATCCATGCATGGGGCCTTTTTCTATGGGCCCCATCATGGTAGTTTTATTTCATATCATATTATGTTTGGGTCATCTAGACCTTATAACCATGGTGGGGATGACATCCTCACCATGCATTTTAATTATAGACCATGCATGTGCAAGATCCATGTTATAAATGTAAATCTAGGTATGATGTGTGGGTGTGATTGATCTTGGGAGGGCTCAATAGTGGCGGAGCCCCTTTCCCTATGGACGGATTGTTCTTCTATCTCTCTTTTTCCTCATTTTATTTCCTGATATGTGTGGCCCATTAATGTATTTCCCTTTTTATTTAACTTATTTAATAAATTTTATCTAAGTACATGTTGCTGTCCAGATTTTTTGTGGACAGTTTCTGGTTATTTTTGGACCAGATTTTGGGACTATTTGGGGACTATTCATACTTATTAAATATATTTTTCTAAAAGGTGGGGATCTCATCTTGATGTCCCCCAAATTTCAGCCCCAACTGACCTTTATTGGGGTCCCAAAGGTGTGGTCCAAGTGAGGTGGACAGTCTGGATTTTCTGTACTGTTCCTGCAACATTCCACCATTGACAGTTGGATTTTTAAAATTTATTAAAATACCTATGGGTATTTAAAAATTATAAACATTTTTAGGGGGGTGGCCTACTTATGGTAGGACCCACCTACAAAATTTTGGGGCCAATGGACACCTGTACACACCATGGTGATGGCGGGACTGGCCCATTATAATATGGTGTCCAAATCAGTCTGATTTTCAGGATAGATTGATTTATGTAAATGAATTAAAATATTTAGAGATGTCCAAAAATTATGAAATTTTTTAGGATGTGGTCCGCTTATGTTAGAACCCACCTACCAAATTTCAGGGCCAATGGACCCCTATACACCGTGGTGAGGGCCGGACTGGCCCACCACGTTGGACGTCTAGGTCTGTCCGATTTTTTTCTGGACAGTCTGTTTTGTCTAAATTAATTAAAATACTTAGAGATATCTAAAAATTATGAAATTTTTTGGAGGTTGGCCCACCTATGGAAGTATCACTCTGTGAAATTTCAGCCTCAAGTGACCCCGTTTGGGTATCCAAAAGAATGGGCCAAGATAGTTGGACTCCCATATTTTTTCTGCTGTGCATTCCAGAAATATGCCTTGATAAAAAACCATAATTCAAAAATATTTCTTCTGATGGCGGGCCACCTTTTTGGGTTTTCTCTCATTGTATGCATGATGACGGACCTTGGCCCTCAATTTTTAGAGTTTTAGAGGCCTTAGACCCACTCCAATGGAGTGCCCAAATTTAGGACAGCAACATATTATAATTATGCTGGCCTTGGGCTAAAATTTGGAGGAGTGGGGCCCACCATATTATAAATATCTTAGAGGAAATGATTTATACCTCTAGTTCCTTAAATGTTGGGCTTAATGAATGCACTTTTGAGGCTCATCACAATTGAATTTAATTGGGTCCATGAATGTAGCCAGTTGTTGAACTATTTAAGGCCCATAGAGTAGACCCATTTGATGTGTTCCAAGGACCATGGGATTAGACCCATTTGATGTAATTTAAGGACCATAGAGTGGACCCATTTGATGTGTTCCAAGGTCCATGGGATTGGACCCATTTGATGTATTTTAAAGCCCATGAGATTAGGCCCATTTGATGCGATCTAAGGCCCACGGGTTCTGACCCATTGCAATGCACATAAGGCTCATTGGTGTGGTCCGTTTATGTGGCTCACTTGATGAATAAAAGGCCCATACGACATGGCCCATTTGATGTATTTAAGGCCTAATGGAAAGTACCTAAGGTCCATTGCAATGTGTGATCCCAACATGGATTATGTAATGATGTTCATGACGACTGCGCCTTGGGAGTAATGTTGGTTTGACGTCCACGTTATGAGTTTAATGTTAGTTAAATGTCCGCATTACGACTCTCCCTGGGGCCCATTGTTAGGCCCGTACTTATTGTGTATAGGCCGTCTAGGCCCATCTGCATGGTAAGGGTAGTTCATTTCATTATAACATGTTTAGTATAGTTCCATGACTCGTAATCATACACACCATATGTATGCTTGATATGAGAGGTGACTGATCATAGCATATGCCTTCGAGCAGGTTGTTTATGGGCTCCCGATTAGGAGGTGTTTCCCTACATGAGCGCACGTTACGTGCAAGGATGTGCTGCATG
This sequence comes from Magnolia kwangsiensis, assembly GCA_037074715.1. Lineage (NCBI taxonomy): Eukaryota > Viridiplantae > Streptophyta > Magnoliopsida > Magnoliales > Magnoliaceae > Magnolia > Magnolia kwangsiensis. The sequence continues at coordinate 83,367,278 of CM073578.1, forward strand.
ATTGGATAGTGTGATTCATGCATCTCGCATCATGTGAGATGGTTACTATACGCCCTAGCGATATCGGGATCGTAGCCTCCACAGGCGTATCATGGTAGGCAGGTTTGGATACCGGAAATCTTGTTCTACATGGGGTGCTATAGATATCCCTGGGTGAAAGTCCCTAAACCCTTATAGTACTAAGAGGTTGCTCCAACGTTTAGACCAAGTGGGTAGATGAGCGTTGAGGGCCGATTATCAGATGACTGCGCTCTCCACTGTGTCATGGTCAGTTGGAAGGGGGTGCGGCCTTACCCGCCTGAGTGTAGGGACAATACTAGGATGAGTTTGACCAGCTCAAGGAATGGGTCCGCTATCGACGAGTCGAGCCCGATATTGGCAGATGGATAGTGAGGTCTCTTCCACTTACCTTATCACACGCGATGTGGCGGTGATCTGGTTTAGAGTGTACTAGACCTCGGTGATATCCCAGAGTTGAGCTGTATTGACATGTGGACTTAGATGAGGATTGCATGCTTGAATTGCATCTTGCATCGCATAGCCTTGGTACGGCTCATGATATCATGAATCCATCTGCATATTTTGCATTACTCTGATATTGTATGATCATATTACTACCTTATGCACACACTTTCACCACCCTCTAAGCCTTCTATAAGCTTATACACGACCGTTACGTGCAGGTGACGTTGGGACGCAGCAGCACTGAGGCTGGAACACTTGCAGATCATTTTTGAAGTTTTTGTTCCTTACCATTGTATTTTCCTTTATACTCATTGTACTTATAAAGTTTTTAATCATAGTAGAAATGTAATGGAGTTCTTGGTTGTTGTTTGTGGGTTATGCCTTTGGTTATGCTTATTACGAATCAAACTGACGTTGAAAATCCTCCTCGTAGCATCCCAGGATCGGAACCTGGCGAATGGGCGCTAGGAGCCGAGAATAGGGTTCTACGGAGGCTGTCGGTGCCGGATTCAGCGATCAGAAATTTTGTGAGCCCGGTTTCCGAGTTTGGGGCGTAACAGTCTTCGAGATCCGCTCGACAAAAATTTCTCCCTCCAAAAGAAAGGGCAAGGGCCCTGAAATGTTCAACCCCCACAAGGCAACACATGAGATATATTATGTCCCAGTCTGAGGCCCAGGAACCTCCACCGGTGTAGGTTAATCCGGTCTTGGCTAAGTTCACTAGGAGAAAGGTCATTCCCGAGAGAAAAGTTGACAAAAGTTGTCTGATTCCATATAATCTGGAACCACTATTTTTCGCCATAGATTGGTTACCAATTCTCGACTTTGGGGGACCGTATCAACTTGAACGAACCTATAATTTTTTTTTGCCGCCTGTCATTCTCTGATATTTGAACCACCATCCATCACCGTAACCGTCGATGGTGATGATGTGTTGATCACTCCTAAGTCTGTCGAAGGGATATTTAATATTACCTTATCTCTTGTAGGACTCCCAGATATGGACATGGAAAACATTGAGGTTCGGTCCAAGGTCACCAAATTCCTTTGTCATGATTGTGACATCCAGTGGCACCAAGTGAATGCCCTAAAAGTCAATTCATGGAACCACGCTATTGGGTCTTGTATGGTATCCTTGCTTCAAACATCTACTCTAGGGGTTCCAACAGGGTAGATCTCACGGGCTTCATGACTATGATAATTTATTCGGTCACCTCTGGGATTAAGATTTGTCTGCCTAACCTCATCGTGAATTAGTTGGTTTATGCTTTTCATATGGCTAGGGATATTCACTTACCATATCCTTAGATCATACATATAATTTGTAATGCCATAGCCTTTCCAACTACAAGTGATCCTATACTTCCTCTCCAAACCTTTAACAAAATCAACATTCAAAGGATGGATTTGAAGTTTCATAAATATTTTGAGGATTCACCTGAGGAAGGCATTCAAGTAGAGAGGGAAAGTGGGGCAGGTGATGCTCTCATGGAGGGGACTGAGACGGCTGGAGATGAAGCACCTGGACCCCATCAAGCACCATCGACATCAACTCCTGGGCACGCTAAACGATTTAAGCTCCATCAAGATCAGATTGGAGCAATTCAACGGGACATCTCCTAGTTCAGGGAATCGATGAACGAATGACTTACCATCTTGGAACGGTTGGTCCACGGAGTGCAGAAGACTGTACAATAATTGGTTGATCTAATGACTTGCCGTTGAGACGACACGGTGCCATCCTACTTGGCTCCATGAGCACTGGTCTCTGGATACTATCACATACACTTCACTCTTATTTCCGCGTATAAACATTAATATCTTTTTGGATGTTCTGCGCTCTCATAAGTGTATGTGATACTTCACTAACCTGCACAGTCTGACTTTTTTTTGTGATTGTATATGCCCATGGTTGGTCTAAATACTGGTGGTTATTTTTGGGTGCCCTTACATGGGCCTGGTAGTGTTGTTGGGACAACTGTTGAACCACTGCCAATTGTGGGCAGTATAGATATGTTTTGGATATTGGTGAATATGGATAGGTATAATTCACATTGTTACTGTCATGAAAATGTTTTAAGATCCCCTGGTTTATCTAGTTTCTGATATGGAGTGCATGTGATTTTCATGATTATTTTATCTACTTCTATCACTACTTTATTTAGTCTGATATGCATTCATACTTTCTAAAAACGATATATGCTTAAACTGTTTTAATCATTATCGATCTATATATGTATGCTCACTGACTGTTGGTTCTCCCACATGTCTTTTAAACTTCATTCAATATCTACTATAATGCAATCTTTGTCAATGACTAACAAAAAAGGGGAGAACAACTCAAACACCCCTTCAGGAAATGTATATCTGCTTGAGTATAGTGTTGTAGGTGTTAGGGGGAGCAGCTGCACCAAGCGAGGGGGAGTTTGCAAATAGGGGAAACAGCTTCTGAATCCTTCTGAATGATTATGTGTGTGCTCACTAGAGTAAAAAATATAAAATTGTGTAAAGTGTATGTATACACAATTTAGGATGTCAATATAGAAGCTGGTCTAGGGTGTTTTAGTATTTTATCATGTAATTGACAAAGGGGGAGAATGAAAGTGCCCTGGTTTGTAATTTAGCGTGTGTGTTGAGACAGCCAGACTGCAAAGCCTCATAGGAAGATCAATTTAAAGTGTCTGCCTTAACTGGATGTGTGCAATCTTGCCATAGGTAAATCTAAGCCTCACATCACATGTCCCAAAACACCAAGTAATTAAACCCTTAAAACAAGTTAGAACATCATAGGGTTTTTAAGTTAAGAAAACTTTTTCAAATTTTAAAAATCTCTAAGTTTTCTTACTTTATCGATTTTATCGATACACATCTCGAAATGATCGACCTACGCTGTTGATGTCCTCAATGACAAATCGATTCCATCGGAATGAGCACAAAAGTGTCCAGCAACCACACATATCTCTGGATGGATTTATTGATGTATCGATATACCTATCAATACCATCGATATTTGAATCTCGAGTCCATCGAAGGTGACTCGATAATATTGACAAGAAGATTTCCGGTGCCCCTGTTTTCACCGAAGAATATCATATGTGCATCAAAATAGCGGTGAAGACCGCTTTAGTTGAAGTCTGAATATGCCAATATGCCCTAGAGGGAGGTGAATAGGACTTTTTAAAGTTTTACCGTTTAATTAAAAATCCTATTTCACTAATCCTATAAATATGCAATTATGAGGATTACTCAAAAGTAACTCTACTGGCTTCCAATCCCAATAGAGGATCCAATCACAAACTATTTAAGAAATAACAATTTATAACCTAGTTTATGATGGATGTGACTGTGTATGTGTGTGAGGTGTGATCTTAGATATACAAATATGAAGGCATTGCAATAACTCTCACACACACAGAAGAATAGTAATCATAAACACAGTCATTTTTATAGTGGTACGACTACTTGTTTACTCCACTACCGGTAACCACACTCAACCCTTGAGTGTACCGAATTTCACTAAGGAGGTTTCACAGCGTTTCACCTCTAACCTAAGGTTTTAAACCAGGTTCACCTTCAACCTTTACAACCCACACTGAGGCTGACTATTTATGCTCTCACGAGCAAGGGTGAACACATCGCACCCACTTTTAGTCACACTGGCCATGGATCTTCCATAAGACCCTAACAGAGGTTTTACGCGATTTACCTCTAACCCAAGGTTTCACAGCGGTTCACCTCAAACCTAAAGTTTTGACTAGTTCACCTTCAAACGGATGTTTATACTCTCCACAGAGTAAGGGTCCACACAATGCAACCTCCACGTATACTCCCGCCGGAGGCCTCCTTGAGGACTTCCAAGGGTGAGAAACACCTTAGACCCAATCTTGTAAAGGAATGATCAAAGAGTCCTCTGGACTCTAGATACTTATAGATAAGTGGATGAGTCTCATTCATCACATTGACGAAGATCTCCTCCTTATTGATGAAGAATCTTTTACTCCCTTGATCCATAACACAAATGATGTACTAATATATGGCGACGACTTGGGTTAAGGTTATGATGGAATTCTACTCTCTAAATGTTTTCTTATTAGGAAGATAGAGCGATTTCAATCATTTATGCATTCAAGGCATCCCATCTTAATGATTTTCCATTAAGGTAGTAGCTGGAGGATCCTTGAATGCGGAAGTTCATTCCCCAATCCACTCTATTGAATATCAATGATGAGGGTGGATTGGAGGATGACCTCCCTCGAGAGAAAGGGCTTTGGGTAAATGATCTAAGGTTAAACACTTAAAAGCACTCTCTTCTTTCTCTATTAGCAACAAAAGCCAAGCTCTCTTTATATAAGAAAAAGGTTCCAACGGATATAAAATGGTGACATTTATGACAGAGTTCGATATCATCAAGCAAGGTCGATATCATCGAAAGTATACTCTCGATAGTATCGATGGTCCACTCGATGATCCAAACTCAATGGCATACGCTTTTGAAAACCTTTTACTAGCTGGTCGAGGAAATCGAGATTCTTGTTGATGCCATCAGATTTTAAACTCCAATATTCTCGATACGAGTGTCAATTCCTTAACATTTAAAAATGAGAGAGACTTGCTCAAAATTTTTTTGGTCATCAGATATGATCGGGGGATACTCGATATCATTAGAATTTGAATATCGATTATATCGAAGGTCATGTCGATGCATCGAAAAATCTAAGGATTTTATCATTGAGTTAGCTTTATAGTTATGTTCATTCTTGATGCAATCGATCTGGCCTTAATACCATCGATATTTGAATATTGATTTTATCGAGTGACCCCCGATCAGAATTAAAAACCACCTGAAATTTGTTGCTGGAAAACTTCATGCCCATGACCGATATCATTGAGAGCCTGCCAATATGATCGAGATTTGAACTTCGATGGTATCGAGGATGGTTTCGATATATCGAAGCATATATGAATTTTCTAAGTAAAAATAGGGGCGCCAAAGATCTACCTGTTGATATTATCAAATCACCTTCGATAGACTCGAGATTCAAATATCGATGATATCAATAGGTGTATCGATACATCGATAATTTCGTCCAGATATGTATATGGTTGTTGGACACTTTTGACCTCATTCCAATAGGATCGATTTAATACCGAGGACATTGACAGCGCAGTTCGATTATATCGACACGTGTATTGAAAAGATCGACAAAGTAAGAAAACTTAGAGATTTTCTGATTTTTGAAAAAGTTTTCTCACTTAAAAACCCTATGATGTCTAACTTGTTTTAAGGTTTTTATTCACCTGGTGTTTTCAGACATTGGATGTGAGACTTAGATTTACCTATGGCGAGCTTCCGCACATCCGATTGAGGCAGATGCTTGACTTGATCTTCCTATGAGCCTTTACAGTCCGACTGACTCAATACACATGCTAATTGACAAACTAGGGCATTGGCAAGGGCACTTTCATTCTCCCCCTTTGTCAATTACATGACCAAATACCCAAAACACCCAAGGACAATATCTAGACAGACACATACTAAATTTTGTGTACATGCCTTTGACACAATTTTACAATTTCTAGTGAACCATGTACACAACCCAGTATCTGCTTCCCCTAACTTCAATACTCCCACTTTCTTGGTGCAGCTGCTCCCCCTAACACCTACAACACCATTCAAGAAGATATACAATTTTCTGTTTGGGGTGTTTGAACTTTTCTCCCTCTTTTTGTCAGTCATTGACAAAGATATAACAGTTGATATTGACCGAAGTTTAAAGACATGTGGGAGAACCAATCGAATATAAATGTATAGAGATAAAATCATTGCAAGCATACACCAATTTAGAAGACATGGATGCATATTAAAGAAAATAAAGCAGATAGGATAATCAATAAAGTCACATGCATTCCATAGGAGAGAAGATATTAGAAACTTAGATACACCAAGGGATCTTAACATAACTGTGGTAAAAAAATAGTGAATGATAACAGCCATATCCAAACATTCAAAACATGTACTGCCACAGATAGCAGTAGATTAACAGTTATCAAAAAAAATTCAAGCTCATGCATGTGCACTCAATAATAACCATCGGTAATAGCCCAACTGTGGGCATATACAACCAATAAAAAAAAAAACTATGCAAGTTAGAGAGCTTTTACATGCACCCATGAGAGCGTAGAACATCCAAAAGGATACTAATGTTCATATGTGGAAATAGGACTGAGGTGTGTGTGATAGCATTCAAGAGCCGGCATCATGGAGTAGAGTGGGATGGCACTGTATCGTCCCTACGACAAGTCATCAGATCAACCAATTGTTGGACAGTCTGTTGTACTCCTTGGACTAGCTGTTCTAGGATGGTGAGCTTCTCTTACACCGAGTGGACGTCCCTCTGAATTGTGCTAATCCTATCCAGCTTGAACCGTTTAGCATTCCCGGGCATTGACGTTGACGGTGCTGGATTGGGTCCAGGGGGTTCATCTCTGGCCATTTAGGTCCCTTCCATGGGAGTGCCACTTTCTCCACCAGCTTCTTCTACTTGAATTTCTTCCTCTAGGTCCTTAGGATACTTGTGAAACTTCAAATCCATTTTATGAATATTGCTTTTGTTAAACACTTGGAGTGGATGTACCAGATCAGTGGTTGTTGGGAAGTCGATAGCATTGCATACCATGTTTATGATCCAGGGATATAGCAGATGAAGTCCCTGGATGTATGAATGGCATTCACCAACTGATAAACAAGCAGAGTTGGAAGATAGAATTTTATCCCTTTGGCAACTGAGTACACTATCATGGTCATAAAACCTGTGAGATCAGACCAGTTGGTACTTCTAGAATATATATTTGTGGTGAAGATACCGTGCAGCACCCAAAATCTTGGTTCCATGAACCTTGCTTTCAACACATTCCCTTAATACCAAGGGATGTCCCTATCATGATAAAAGTACTTAGTTACCATGGACCGAATTTCCATATTTTCGAAGTCCATTTCAGGGATACCTTTCGGGGCCATGGTCAGATTAAGAATATTAGTCATTGTAGCAGGCGTGATCAACACATCATCACCATCCAACGAGACCATGAAAGAGGGAGGATCAGACATAGGTGAGCGACACACGATAAGGAAGTTGCGTGTACCTTTGAGTTGGCACGGTCCACCGAAATCTAGAACGGGCAACTAGTTTATTGCAGTAAACAGGGATTCCAAATTGTATGGTCTTAGACACTCCCTGTCTACCTTTCTCTCGTGGATGAGCTTCCTACTCATGTATTTGGGTGGACATGAAGTTGCTCCTATTGTAGGAGGTGTCAGTGGGGGTGCCCGCGCCTCAGACTGGGGCCCACGTTGTCTTGTGCGTTGTCTAGTGGGGGTCCAACGTTTGGGGGCTCTTGCCTTTTCTTTTGATGCAAGAGTCTTTTGTCGAGAGGCTCTGGATGACTCCCCAGGACCCGACACTGCTCCTTTGTCTTTACCCATAACGAAACCCTTTTTTAAAGAAACTATAAATACCCGAACAAAAAAAATCTGGAATGAAAGTGATGGAAGGATAATACCAGTTTTTAGGGTGACTCCAGGACCCACCGATGAATCTTACGGCTGAGGGTTTAAGCAGAGGAAAAAAATGAAAAGTCTTTTTCAGAAACTAAACTTTTTCTGCTCGAGCACCTTTTATCGGGCGGCATCTGTCAATAGCATTGATCCTTGTATCGATTATATTGAGGAACCGTGACCGATTTCATCGATCCTCTCTTCGATATCATTCTCGATCATATGGCTTTTCACATCCTAAAGAGTCGTCGATTATATCGGCCTGTGATCGATCAATCGAGAATGACCTATTGATAGTCGTATCGAAGGTGAATGATTTTATATTTTTAAATTTCAGATGACCCTTCAAGTATATTTTTAGTTTTTCTATGAACCAATAGTATACTTAACAAAATTATGTACAATTATTGTACACAAAAAAAGTATAAACATTTGAATGTTTATATACAAAATATAGACGTAAGGAACCTCAGATATATCATTTGAAGATCAGCAAAATTTACATCATTTCAGCAAATATCTAGATCTAGATGCATGACCTGGACTTGTCCTTCTATGCTTAATATTTCAGGGTATGTGAAAATTAGTCACCAGACAATTCAGTTTTTCTTTTACTACCCATTTTGAGACAAGTTTATTTACAATGGCAAGTTTAGTATTTATATTTCTCTCACCCACTTGTTCTAGTGATTCCTTCATTTTGTTTTTCATTTTAGGTGGTGATCAATGAGTGTTACTCCTAGGTAGACCTTTGACATTTTGTATTTCTCTGGCTGGTTTGAATTTACCAATATGATTTTAACCGGAGTTATATGAAGTCTTTCTAAGAGTTAAGCATTCAAACTCATAATGACCCATATCACCACATAAATGAAAAACTGGAGAAGTTCTCATATTGCTTCCTGAAGCAGTAGATTTTTCAGTTGTTGGGGTTGCATTTCCAGTTTTCATTTTAGTTCTCTCATACCCTAGGCCACTCTTGTCTTTTCCTTATCTTCCCATCCCTAACAACTTTTCTAGCTTTTCACCACTCTAAGAAAATTTGTGGTTTATTTCAACAAATTTTCTAGATTTCTCTAAGTCAAAATGGAGTGTGTGATTCTCATTCTTGAGTTGCTCATTTTCATCTTTTAATAATTCATCTTATTTCATAAGTTTTGATGATTCAGTTTTTAGGGATAGATTGGCTCTTTCTAACTTATCATTGTTTGAGTGATATTGTTATAAGTAATTGATTAAATGTGTATTAATTTCAAAGGTTTTGTCCATGTCTTTTTACACCAATTCCTTCTTGTTTTCAAACATTCCAAGTCTTTTAAGTATGTGGATGTTATAAATATAGAGTTGATTATAAGCATCTTACAGTTTATCCTTTTTTTATTTCTTCTTCTTCTTCTCCAGTCTCCTCATTATTAGATGGAAATGATTCGGTAGCTTGCTATTCTTCCTTGGTTTTAGATTCTATACGAATGATTAGAATGGTGGAGACCATAAGATTTTTCAATGATTTCTAATCTCCATCACTCTCTGAGTCACTATTTTTTGAGTTTGACTCATCTGTATCATCCCACGTGGCGGCCATTGCCTTGCCCTTAGTTTTTCTGTTTGGGCATTCAGTAGACAGGTGTCCATATTTCTGACAGGCATAACATTGTGGTTCTTTGGTCCTTTTACCATATTTGCCTATAGAAGGTTTGTCATCCACCTTTCTTCCTTTAGTGGGACGGCCGCGATTCTTCTGGAAGAATCTTCTGAATCTTTCTGCTAGTAAAGCCACTTCCTCATCTTCATCTCCCTTTTCACTTCCACTGTCATCATGTGTTATTTTCTTGGAGGTTTTTAGGATCGTGTTTTTGGACTTTGAAAATTGCTTAAAATGTATTTCGAAAGTTTGTAGGGAACCTACCAGTTCTTCTACTTTCATCTCATCAATATTCCTACACTCCTCAATTGTTGTTATCTTGGGATTAAATCGTTCCAGTAGGAATCTTAGAATTTACCTACAAATTTTTGGTACCAAAACTTTCCCTCCCAATCCACCCATGGAGTTACAAACGATGTTTAATTTAGTGAAAAACTCCATAAACCTCTCATGCTCTTCCATTCTAAGACTTTCGAACTGTAAAGTCAAGAGTTGAAGTTTGGACCTCTTCACAATGCTTGTGGTTTCATGGGTTATTTCCAATAGGTCCCATTGATGTTTTATTTAAACCAATCTGATTTAAATGATTTTTAAACTCGTAAGAATCAAATGTAGATATGGTACGCATTACGGATCATTTTCACGAGGACTGGTTGTCACAATTCAAAATTTATGATTCTTCTTAACTAATCTAACAAACAGTCTTGCTAACAATTAAGTAAACTAATGAAAATTAATGTAAAATAACTGAGAACACTGAGGAAAATTCAATCAAGGAGAATACTAGGACTTTTGAATCCACCCCTAATTATCCTGACCCTTGTTTTACTTGTTGATTCACCCTAATTCAGATTGATATAAATTTAATAAATAAAGTACACTCTATGTCCTTGGTTGGGCACACAGAATGTATAATCCCTTAAAGCATACAGATCACATCTTTCCATCCATGGTCAGGCATGGAGAGATGTAGATTTCGATTTCTTTCTCTATAGGAAACCTGTTCATGGTCAGACACAAGCACCTAGAATAAAATTCCAAATAACGTCCACATCTAGACTTTGGTTAAGCTCATAGAATGGAGAAGTACAGAAATTTCAGTTAACCACAATAGAGAAAGAAACAAATCAATCAAATCAAGGTAAAATTAACACATAACAAAAGTCATTCAAATTAGGGGCTTCATCTCAGCCCTAATTAAAGAAATTAGCTATCCATGAATTCAAATAGAAAGAAAAAAAATAAGATTGAAGAAAGAAAAAACATAAAGATCTTCATTCTTTCTTCCTCTCTCTCTGTCTCTCTCTCTCCTCTTTCTTCTCTTTCTCCTCTGGCGTGGATCTCCTTTCTGGCCTTCACGGATGCTCCTCTAATCTCTCGATCCCTTTCTCTCTTCTCCTGTTTTATAGCCAGTGCAAGGGCAGTGGAGAAGGTCGGTTGCAGTCTACGCAACTCTCCTTACGCAGCCAAGAAGATGAGAAAAACAAGACCCACTTCCCTTTCTTCTTTCTGAAAAATCAACGTCCCTTGGGCTGTTTTTGGACGAGGTACACGATGGTCTCGGATGTACGTAACAGAGGCTCGTGTAATGTCTCTTACGCTGATTGATTAGTGGGGTCCATGATTGAGGTCGGTTAGGAAATCCACACCGTCCATTAGATGCAGGACAAAATTTCAATCGGGAAAACTCAGTTTTGAATGTTTGTATATGTGGCCCACTGAAGTGATCTTGCTTAAATAGTTGCGAATGAATTTATTGTGATTGTTGTGATTGGCATGTGTGTGTGCATGGCTGACAACAGTCAGCATGGGTTCGATCCTTTTGAGGCCATCTACAAGATTGACGTCTTGGATTTATCAAATGGGCCATGATGGAGGCCCACTGCAAAATGAACGGCATCCCTGTTTCACGCCAACGAAAACAAAAATTTCTATTTTAGAGAAGGAAGTCAATGGAGCCCATGAACGATGTTAAAAAGTAAATCCAATACGTCCATTAATTTCTCCTAAGAAAACCATTTTGAGAAGTCCGATTTTGGATTGGGTTGAATGTGGCCCATTGAATTTTAAAACGGTTTCTATCCTTCTTTTTTCAATGGCCCACGTGCATAAGGGTGCAAGGGGCCAAACTGCCACTTAGGCGAGGGTCAAGCCTCACCTTTGGAACAAATGGATGGTTCAGATCTTATATATAAGTGATGGGTGGGGCCCACAACTAAGAACCGACGATCGGTGTCAAGATAATGTTTGTTTTTTTTAAATTTTCAAGAAGAAGAGCGCTGACTGACTTTTGGATTTTTGGTGCACATCCGATGCACTTGTACTCCTTGCATATTCACTGTATGTGTGGGTCCCACGGATATGTGTATCCAAAATCCGCTCTGTTCATTCATTTTATCATTCCATTTAAGGCGTAGAGACCAAAGTTGAGGCATATTCAGATTGTAGGTGGGCCCAGAATCAATAGTTTATGGTATGATCTATCATTTGGAGCACTTCTATAGTGATCTAATGGCTAAAATTTTATTTGTACTGTTAATTTATGGCCCCCAGGCCATGTATGAAGTTTCGAGTCGAATGGATGGAGGGAACCTTATGATCTTGCATTATGGACCATTTTCGGGCCTCTTTAACGTGAACAGCTTGATTTTCTTGGATCCCTGGTATATAAATCCTTTGATCTTGGTCCTCTGGAGTCTGTCCCTTTCTTTGGTGGCTTAGGAGCATCAAATCCAAGCTTGTAGTACTCTTTTTCAATCAACGCTCTTCATTACACCTTGTAACAAAAACACGATTAAAATATTTCATTAAGCATTATCATGTACTTAAAATCAGGCAATAATTGGGGTCTGATATATAATATTCGACCCTCATCACAACTCCCAACTAGCATTTTTCTAGTCCCAAGCAAAACATGCGAAAAATAATTTTAAAAATAAAAGACAATTCTCATAAACCCGAGTGACTTGTGAATGGATAGTTGAGATGTGAAAATTCTAAGATTCATGAATGGTAAGTAGAATTTTCTCCTGGAATCAAGTTCATGGTAAACTACAGAATCAAGTTAAAAATATTAATCCATTAATTATAACAATTTTAAACATTGAGTTCCATGGGTGTATAGTGTAATCTAGGCTTACAATCATTAAGAGATCCAATTGTCAATTTCATGTTATCATTGGTAATTAACAACAGAATTCATGATAACCTAAAACCAACACTTGCCTTAACTTTTCATTCTACCAGCCTTTGATTGTTTTTTATATATATATTTTTTAATTTTTCATGAACAGTAACACCAAGGAGGGGAATCAAATCTTCACCTATAAGGAGCAAACCTATGGTAAAGAATTGTCGCGCCTAACTCTTTTTTTTTTTTTCAAATGTCAACCATAGGGGATCGAATCTACACCTATAGGGAGCAAACCTATGGTCAAGATTATTTGATTTACCCTTTCAATTCTTCTTAGTGGACATGATGAAAAATGTTTATTTTTATTTTTTTCAGGTTATTTCCTTTCATGCTTAGTGATTACCACGTTGTCATTCAATATCGAACCGGAACCTTAATGTGTAAGTGAGATGTGATATGTCAAATCATGACTCAATCAATGTTTAAAACTTCTAATCATAGGTTAACAATTCAAACTTAACTATGAAATCTAACAAACAAATGAATCCAAGAATCATAAATTATCAACATTACGTATCTTTTAATTTTAAAATCATAACTATCCTTCAAAATCACTTCAAATTCACAAGAAATTCCAGAAAATTCAATTTTTTATTTATTTTTTGCTAACGACTAAGAAAATACTGATTAGGTAACCTAATCTCCCACCCCCAACCTAAAATCTACATTGTCCTTAATATAAAAGAAATAAGCATGCAATGCACATGGAACAATGAAAGTAAAAGAAGAATGATGAAAAGATAGTACCTGGACGAAAAATCGAGAGGCTTTCTCAAAAATATTAACGTAAAAGTGAGTCAGCACAAGAGAGAGACCAACAAATGTAAAATAACAAAAATAAAATCATAAAAATGAGATCCTAACTATACCACTTTCACAGGTGCTCTTGATTGTATTTAGCGCATGCAACAAGCCTTTAAACCCCTAGGTTGCCCCTAGTGGACGAGTTGTAGTCTCGTGAGAGTTTGCAGTAATGTTACCCACAAACATTGAACTAATTAATTAGGAAAAATAAATGAAAAGAAAAAGCTGGGTTGCCTCCCAGGAGCGTTAAGTTTAACATCTTCAGCCAGACAAGCAATATCTCGATTAACCAATCCCAGACTTTTCGGGAACAACTTGAACCATGCTACTTGAAATGGGGTAAATATCCAACAATTTAAGCACCACCGCTCGAATGACTTCTTTCACGTCTAACAATCTAAGAACCTCCGCTTGAACATTCTCTTTCATGTTAGGGTTAAGCCTCCTTTTCATTTCATGTGATTTTTTTACACTTTCTTCAAGAACAGTACGATGCATACACATAGTGGGGCTTACTCCTTTCATGTCCACTATCGTCCACCCAATAACTGCATTATATTCTTTAAGAACCTTAAGTAACTTGCTCTACTATTCCTTCTCGAGGTTAGAAGCTTTGATGATAGGTAGGGTCTCAGAAGGACCTAAAAATACATACTCGAGATTTTCAGGTAATTGTTTAAGGTCAGGATCGGGTGATTTCTCAACAGATGAAACCAGTTTAGACTTAGAGGGTAGAAAAGGTTCCACTTTAGCTTTCCATTTTGAAGTCTCCATTATTGGAGTAGAATCGAGCAATACATTGACTTCTTGGATGGAACTCTATATGTCAAAATCCATGTCAAAATGTGCTAAGCAAGTCTCAAGTGCATCTTCAGAAGATTGAAGGAAAGATTCATGCACTAGACTCTCAATCATGTCCACTTCAAATATATCATCTGAGTCTGCTAGTTGTTGTCTAGCGTTAAAAACATTGAGCTTAATCTTCATGTTACCAAAAGACAACTTCATAACTTCATTCCTGCAATTTATGATAGCATTGAATGTGGCTAAGAATGGACGTCCCAGAATAATCAGAATTTGACTAGTAGGATTCTGGACAGGCTGAGTATCTAGAACGATGAAATCCACTAGAAAATAAAACTTATCAACTTGGATGATCACATCCTCAATAACACCACGACCCACCTTGAAAGATCTTTCAGCTAGTTGTAGTATTATTTTAGTTGGTTTTAGTTCACTAAGTCCTAGCTGCTCATACACAAAATATGGCAATAAATTAATGCTCACCCCTAAATCGAGCAATGCCTTCTTAACCTTATGATCTCCTATGACGTAAAAAATGGTAGGAGCTCCCGGATCTCTAAATTTAGGAGGGGTGTTGTTTTGAATCAAGGAGCTGAGTTGCTCTGCAAGGAAGACCTTCTTATGAACATTCATCTTACGCTTTTAAGTGCATAAATCTTTAAGAAACTTGGCGTAAGCAGGGACTTGCTTGATAGCATCAAGCAATGGAATATTAATCTGCACTTACTTAAACATGTCCAATATCTCATTAAAGTTGTTTCCTTTCTTAACTGGTGTCAGACGTTGAGGAAAAGGTGCTTTAGGCACATAGGATGGCACAGAAGTGGTTTCTGGAGGGTCAGAGTGCTTTTGGACTTTGGATGCACTAGTATGTCTCTCTGCTTCATTTTGATCTTTTGATTTGGAATTTGATTCTTCCCTAGGCATCTCTACTCTGTTCTCAATCTGTTTACAAGACCTAAGGGTAATGATTGATTTGGCTTGCTCATGATATTATTTTTTGTTTGAATTAGAGTCAATTTCACACTGTCCTTTTGGATTTGCCAAAGGTTGACTAAGAAACTTTTCCTTCTCTCTCTCACTCAATGTGGCAGCAAGTTGACCCAACTGTACTTCTAACTTGGCAATAGATTGTGCATTTGCATGTAAGCTTTGCTGGTTAGCTAGTAAAGTTTGTTGGGTGTCTTTTTGAAATTGAAGAGAACTCTGCATAAAAAGATTAAGTGTATCCTCAAGAGATGGTTTCCTAGATTGTGGAGGAACTTGTTGATATCACATAAACTATTGAAGTTGTTGACTACCAACTTGGGGGTAAGGTTACATAGATGGTCCTCCTTGTTGTGGTCCTTTTGCCTAAGAAAAATTTAGATGTCTAGCCCACCCTGGACTGTAGGTGTCTGAGTAAGGATCATTCTCAGGTCTCTAAAAGGTGTTCAAAGCATGTACTTGTCTAAAAAGAAATTTCAGGAATACTGCACCAGATGGACATGATTACGTAGGATGGACGGGACTGGAACATATGGCACATGACTCGATTTTAGTTATTTTTGGAGGTCCATTATTTAACATCAAAACATCAACTTTTTGTGTCAGCCTATCAATTTTGGCATAAAGATCTGGCATGACTCCTATCTCATATATACTACCTTTCCTCTGTGGTTAGGGACTTCTTTCACCTCTATTCGAGTAGTCCCATTGCTGGGAATTTTCACACAAAGTTTCGAAGAAATTCCACACTTCGACATCACTTTTGGTCATGAATGACCCTCCACTGGTGACATCAACCATGCGACGGTTTTGGGGTGTCAAGCCTTCATAGAAGTATTGAACCTGTTGCCACTTCTCGAAACCATAGTGTTGACATTTAATAAGTCTTTCCATCTTTCCTAACATTCATGAAAGTGTTCACCCTCTTTTTGTGTGAAATTGGTAATTTCTCTACGAAGAGCATTAGTTTTGTGAACAAGGAAGAACTTGTTTAAGAATTTCTTAGATAGTTGGTCCCATGTAGTGATAGACCCAACTCCTAGAGAATTCAACCATGCTTTCACCTTATCCTTCAAAGAAAAAGGTAAAAGGCACAAACGGATCGAATCGTCTGAAAATTTTTGAAACCTAAAGTTAGAATAAATGTCTAGGAATTCTTTTACATAATGATATGGATCCTCTTTGTCTAAACCATAGAAAGTGTGCTGCTGTGGTGGCTGGCAACACTATGCATGAAGGCGCATTAAATTGGACAGGAGCTGAATAATCTCTAAGAGCTTTAGTTCCATTTTCGTCCGCCATTTCAAATAGGATGTTTCTAAATCTACTATGAAAGGTTCTTTCTATTTCAGAATCAAAAGGTGCTAGTTGTATGTTCAGAGATCTATGTCCTAGCATAAACTGAATTACTGCAATGGAGGAAAGAAAACTAAACTAAACTAAGATGCAACCTAAGAGAAATAAAACTAGAACTAAAAATTATGAATTTCTAAAAACAAGAGAAAGCTATGTAAACAAGAATTGGAAGAAAGAACCCAGAAAAGGAGAGGATGGATGGCTGAAGATTTGGGAGCTTCTCCTTTTGAAGACAATCTTTTTTAATAGCTTCCTTCTTCAATTCCTGTAAAAAATAAAAACAAAAACAAATTAAATTTTCTAAAATAATGTTAGAAAAATCTTAAGCAACGATTAGTTTCTAAAAAAGAAAGTTTCTAATCTTAGAACTATAAAGCTATGTTAGTTTCTAAAAAGGAAAAAATTTCTAAAACTAGAAAATAAAAAGCTACTTGAAAGAAGAATCTAAATCTAAAATTAGAAAATAAAAAATTTCTAAAAAAGAAAGCCCTAATTCTAAAAATAGAAATTAGAAAAAGTAGAGAATTTGGAAAGGGATTACCCAATTAGAAGTTCAAGTTAGGACCGTACAAAATAAGAAATAGGTTAGTTTTTAAAATAAATAAATAAAAAAAACTTTAACCTAAAGTTAGTAAAATCCTAAGGCTATGAATTATGATAAGAGAGAATCTTAAATCCAATTGGACCAAAACAATCCTCGGCAACGCCGCAAAAAACTTGATGTTTTATTTAAACTAATCTGATTTAAATGATTTTTAAACTCGCAAGTATACGAATCAAATGTAGATATAGTACGTATTACGAGATCGTTCCCATGAGGACTGGTTATCACGATTCGAAATTTATGATTCCTCTTAACTAATCCAACAAATAGTCTTGCTAACAATTAAGTAAACTAATGAAAATCAATGTAAAATAACTGAGAACACTAAGGAAAATTCAATTAAGGAGAATACTAAGACTTTTGAATCCAACCCTAATTATCCTGACCCTTATTTTACATGTTGATTCACCCTAATTTAGATTGATATAAATTTAATAGCACACTTTATGTCCTTGGTTGGGCACATAGAATGTATAATCCCTTAAAGCATACGGATCACATCTTTCCATCCATGGTCAGGCATGGAGAGATGTAGATTCCTATTTCTTTCTCTATAGGAAACCTGTTCAAGGTCAGACATAAGCACCTCGAATAAGATTCCAAACAACATCCACATCTAGACTTTGGTTAAGCTCATAGAATGGAGAAGTACAGAAATTTCAGTTAACCACACTAGAGAAAGAAACAAATCAATCAAATCAAGGTAAAATCAACACATAACAAAAGTTATTCAAATTAGGGGCTTCATCTCAGCCCTAGCTAAAGAAATTAGCTATCCATGAATTCAAATATAAAGAAAAAAAAAGATTGAAGAAAGAAAAAGAATAAAGATCTCCATTCTTTCTTCCTCTCTCTCTCTCTCTCTCTCTCTCTCTCTCTCTCTTCTTTCTTCTCTTTCTCCTCTGGCATGGATCTCCTTTCTGGCCTTCACGAATGCTCCTCTGATCTCTCAATCCATTTCTCCCTTCTCCTCTTTTATAAGCAGTGCAAGGGCGGTGGAGAAGGTCGGTTGCAGTCTACACAGCTCTCCTTATGCAGCTAAGAAGACGAGCAAAACACGGCCCACTTCCCTTGCTTCTTTTTGAAAGATCAATATCCCTTGGGCTGTTTTCGAAAAAGGTACACGATGGACAGTTTGGATTATCCATCTGATCAAAGATAGTGGTCCATAACCGCCCGAATTTCTCGAATGGTCTCGGATGTGCTAACAGAGGCTCGCGTAACGTCTCTACACTTATTGATTGGTGGGGTCCATGATTGAGGTCAGTTAGGAAATCCACACCGTCCATTAGATGCAGGATAAAATTTCGATCAGGAAAAGTCAGTTTTGAATGTTCATATATGTGGCCCACTAAAGTGATCCTGCTCTAACGACTGCAAATGAATTTCTTGTGATTGTTGTGATCGGCATGTGCGTGTGCATGGCTGACAACGGTCAGTATGGGTTCGATCCTTTCGAGGCCCTCTACAAGATGGACATCTTGGATTTATCAAATGGGTCATGATGTAGGCCCACTGCACAACGAACGACGTCCCTGTTTCACACCAACGAAAATGAAAATTTCCGTTTTAGAGATGGAAGTCAGTGGGGCCCATGAACGATGTCAAAAAGTAAATCCAATATGTCCATTAATTTCTCCTTAGAAAATCGTTTTGAGATGGCCGGTTTTGGATTGGGTTAAGTGTGGCCCATTGAATTTTAAACCAGCCGTCCATCCTTCTTTTTTCAATGGTCCACGTGCATAAGTGTGCAAGGGGCTAAACTGCCACCTAGGCGAGGGTCAAGCCTCACCTTTGGAGCAAATGGACGGTTTAGATCTTATATATAAGTGATGGGTGGGGCCCACAACTAAGAACCGACGATCGACGTGAAGACGTTGTTTGGTTTTTTTGAATTTTCAAGAAGAAGAGTCGGTCAACGCACGCTGACCGAGTTTTGGAATTTTGGTGCACATCTAGTGCACTTGTACACCTTGAACATTCACTGTATGTGTGGGTCCCACGGATATGTGTATCCAAAATCCGCTCCGTTCATTCATTTTATCACCCCATTTAAGGCCTAGAGACCAAAGTTGAGGCATATCTAGATTGCAGGTGGGCCCAGAATCAACGGTTTGTGGGCTGATCTATCATTTGGAGCACTTCTATAGTGATCTAATGGATAAAATTTTATTTGTATGGCTAATTTATGGCCCTCAGGCCATGTATGAAGTTTTGAGTCGAATGGATGGTGGGAACCTTATGATCTTGCATTATAGACCATTTTCGGGCCTCTTTAACGTGAACGACTTGATTTCCTTGGATCTCTGGTGTGTAAATCCTTCGATCTTATTCCTCTGGAGTCTGTCCCTTAATTCGGTGGCTTCAGAGCATCAAATCCATGCTTGTAGTACTCTTTTTCAATCAACGCTCCTCATTATACCTTGTAACGAAAACACGATTAAAATATTCCATTAAACATTATTATATACTTAAAATCAGGCAATAATTGGGGTCTGATATACAATATTCGACCCTCATCACCCATGCTTCCTTGGATGGCTCATAAATTCTTATTTGATTGAATATATCCTGGGACATAGCACAGTAGATGGTGTTCATAGTTTTTTCTTCAGTAGTCTATTTTTCTTTGTCGATCGTTGTCCACTGTTCTTTGGATTTAGGTTTTGTGATGGTTGTGCCACTCTCAAGTACGATTTGTTCAGATGGTGGTACATATCCATTCTCAACGATATCCCAGACTTCATGATCCAAAGATCTTAGTAAGTAGTGCATCCTAGCCTTCCAGTATGCATAATTTGAACCATCAAATACTGGAGCCCTAATGAATGATGAACCCTCTCCTTTAGCCATATTTTAAACTTTGATCAAGATCTCTCTCTACACAGTGAAGCCATTAAAGAGAGACACGCTCTGATACCAATTGAAATAGTAGTGAAGACCGCATTAGTTGAAATCGGAATATGCCAATATGTCCTAGAGGGGGGTGAATAGGACTTTTTAAAGTCTTTACCGTTTATTTAAAAATTCTATTTCACTAATCCTATAAATACGTAATTATGAGGATTACTCAAAAGTAACTCTGTTGGCTTCCAAGCCCGGTAGAGGATCCAATCACAAACTATTTAAGAAATAACAATTTATAGCCAAGTTTATGATGGATGTGACTGTGTATGTGTGTGAGGTGTGATCTCAGATATACAGATATGAAGGCATTATAATAACTCACACACACAAAAGAATAGCAATCAAAAACATAATTTTTTTTATAGTGGTTTGACAACTTGTCTACTCCATTCCTAGTAACCAGACTCAACCCTTGAGTGTACCGGATTTCACTAAGGAGGTTTCACAGTGATTCACCTCAAACCTAAGGTTTTAAATCAGGTTTACCTTCAACCTTTATAACCTACACTAAGGCTGACTGTTTATGCTCTCACGAGCAAGGGTCAACACATCGCACCCACTTTTAGGCACACTGGCTAAGGATCTTTCATAAGATCCTAACGGAGGTTTTACGTAGTTTACCTCTAACCCGAGGCTTCATAGCAGTTAACCTCAAACCTAAGGTTTTGAATAGTTCACCTTCAACCAGATGTTTATACTCTCTATAGAGCATGGGTCCACACAACGCACCCTCTACGTACACTCCTACCGGAGGCCTCCTTGAGGACATCTAAGGGTGAGAAACACCTTAGACCCAATCCTACAAAGGAATGATCAGAGGGTCCTCTGGACCTAAATACTTATAGATAAGTGGATGAGTCTCATTTTGCACGTTGACGAAGATCTCCTCTTTGTTGATGAAGAATCTTCTACTCCCTTGATCCGCCCCACAAATGATGTACCAATATATGGCGACGGGTTGGGTCAAGGATATGATGGAATCCTACTCTCTAAATATTTTCCTATTAGGAAGATAGAGCGATTCCAATCATCTATGCATTCAAGGCATCCCAGCATAATGATTTTCCATTAAGGTAGTAGATGGAGGATCCTTGAATGCGTAAGTTCATTCCCCAATCCACTCTATTGAATATCAATGATGAGGGTGGATTAGAGGATGAAATCCCTCAAGAGAAAGGGCTTTAGGTAAATGATCTGAGGTTAAACACTCAAAAGTACTCTCTTCTTTCTCTACCAGCAACAAAAGCCAAGCTCTCTTTATATCGGTAAAAGGTTCCAACAGATATAAAACGGTCACATTTGTGACAGAGTTTGATATCATCGAGCGTATACTCTCGATAGTATCGATGGTTCGCTCAATGACACAAACTCAATGTCATATGCTTTTAAAAACCTTTTACCAGTTGGTCGAAGGAATCGAGACTGGTGTTGGTGACATCGGATTTCGAACTCCGATATTCTTGATGCGAGTGTCAATTCCTTGACATTTGAAAATAAGAGAGACTTGCTTAAAATTTTTCAGGTCATCAGATATAATTGGGGGATACTCAATATCATCGAAATTTGAATATTAATAATATCTAAGGTCGTGTCGATGCATCGAAAAGTTCAAGGATTTTATCATTGAGCTTACTTGTAACACCCCAGATTTTGGCCAATCTGGGATTTGACGTCCTTAGGCAATGGGTCAACTAAAACACCTGGAAAATCGCTCAGAACCCACTTCCATAGCCAAAGAAATCACTTCGGATTAATTCCTTTGGAAAATGAGAGTAAGTTAGCTAGCGCAACGCTAGAGTAGCTGGGAAATAGTCCCTGATCACTTTAAATACGTTCTACAAGACCCAAATCGAGTAGAACCAATGACTCTATAAAACTCTATAACCTCGGATCAAACTCTAAGCAGGTTTGTTCTCTGGACCACTTTAAAATTTTGTATTGGATCTAGATCGCACGTCGAAAGCCCGATACCTGCTATCTTAGACCGTTAGAGCCGCCTAGCTGGACTTGACAATCATTTCGAAAATCAAGTCCAACCGATAATCACAGGCTATTTCATTGAGCCCGGACTGAAGAGAGTGCGAATAGGGACAGAATTAGAATTTCAAATTCAAATCTGACACACGACTTGACGTGTCAGTATTAAGCATTCTGACCGTCAGAATTCAGCCAAATTACACTCTCGGATCAGGAAAAATTTCTATTTCATATCATGAGATTTGCAGGCCTGATCTACGTGTGGTGACCGCTGAACTGAAACTGGACTGCCACGTGCAATCTGCGAATCCTGCCAGACTGAAAACTTGATGCGTGCTAGATCCTGTACGCTTGAGCTTAAGTCCGATTGCGTTCGGCCAGGGGAGCATCAGAAATCATCTTTTGGACCGAAACAGCCCCAATTTGGTTATGCACTAAGTGATCTTTGTTCCTGAGCCTATTTTGGGCATTTTTAAGCTTATAAAAGGGGTTGAAACCCTCACTCCTCTCTCTCATCCGAATTTGAGAGAAACCTTAGATTGGGAGAGAGAAAAGGTGAGAGTTTGTGAGAGAGAGTAGGAGAGATTTTTCCTGCCTTCATGCCACCTGTTGCACGTGCTTCAGCAACACATCCCAATCACCTAGCTAGTGATTCCTCCACTTTTTTAGGTATGAAATAACCCTAAAAAGTTGCTAATTTGAGATTTACTAGGATTCATAGCTTGTTAGCTGACGTAACTCGTGAATTAGGTTCTCTATTCGCCGTAGACGAAGCGTATACGCTCCGTTCGAAATGACATGTTTATAAGAGACAAGGTGCGGATATTAGATGCTTTGATTAACTGTTTTCAACGCTTTCAATGTCGTTTAATAGTAGATTATCGACGACATCATCGTTTGACATGTACCACATGCTATCCGTTTCCTGTTTGACAAGAAGAAGAATATGAGATTTAGGGCATTTTAGTCATTTGTAGGAAGTACTGATTTCATTCATATTTTGCTGATGTGATTGACATGATTTGTTGTCGCATTAGAATATTAGGAATACGTGCATAATTAGTTTGGCGAAGAGATTCGCCTAAATGCGCACTTCGGGTCGACATAATATATGTAGACTTAAGTGTGTAGTGTAAATGTTTGTATAAATGCTTGTATTAGTATGTATTGAATTAAATGGTGTTATGAATTAGTTTGAGACTGATTTCTCAATTAATATGCTAACGTAAATGATTTTTCACATGTTGACTATATGCATGATTTCATTATATGCATGAAATGTATGTGCTTGATGATTTACTTAAGTTGTATGTTATAACATGTGTTAACATGCTCACATGGTTGTATTTCAATTCCAATACTCTCATATGATTTTCTGATGTGATTCCTTAATTGTTTGGGACTATGCTTAGTCCAGGCAGTCGGTAACCGAGTGAATTCTTGGTTGGCTGATTTTGGCCACGAACGACGCGTCGATGAACGGGAGCCGTGTTCTGGAGTTGGCGGTAGTGGTTAGGCCACACAAAGTGTTTTACACACTTCATGTCGTTCAACTTGAGATGCGATCGTGTTAGTCGAACCAGTCAAGTAACTCGACTGGCCGTTGTATGTTCACCCTGCATGAGTCATAACTGCTTGAACCTAGGGTACTGAACTTACCATTGTAAACCCTGTTAACCATGGTACCTTGATCCACGAAGACTCATGAGCCGGGCATGATGGTATGGGACACCATGGTCGAGATGTCGGCCTACGCTGAGCCCACAAACCTCCCCGTAGTGACCAGTGAGCACCTATGACTCGTGAGCAGATTATGGTGGTATGGGACACTATATTCTTGGTATCGGCCTACATTGATAAGGTGATGAGGGAGCGGTGCAACGAGTGCGAGCGACAGCCCTGGCAGCCCTTTGTAGTGACCGCGAGCGTATTCTGAGTCTACGGGAGGCGACGACCCTTCTGTAGCAGTAGAGTACAGTAGGCCTGTATTGATAAGGTGATGGGGGAGTGGTGTAACGAGTGCATGCAACAACCCTGACAGCCCTTGCAGCGACCTACAAAATATACATCGTATGAGATTACTAGGAGTGACGAACCTAGACAGGATCTGTGTTGGGATTGATATAAGGGAAGTACCTTAGTTTCCCAATCCTGCTGTTTGAATGGACTAATAACAACTCGAAAATCATATCACCATACCATTGCATGTGCCTGGAAGATGTGGAGCACTTGTGGGTCGATTGCATGCCGCGGTCGTAAGATGGTGCCGTATGAGGGAGATCGTCGGTGAGGGCATACATCACGTCATGTCATATTACATTAACAACAGTATTAGGATTGTTTAATTTACTGCTTTACTATTATCGCATGATTGATTTGAGAACATGCTAATCCTTGCTCTATTATTCCACTGAGTTAGCTACTCACTCCCACGTTACGGGATGGTGTTTCCGGACACCCACCAGTCCCTATTGTGATTGCAGATGATGGCGCGGCCTGCGAGACGGAGCTGGACTTGATGATGATGAGGAGGATCCCTCCTTTATGCGTATTCTGATTGACGGGATTACAGGGAGGTTGATTAGATGCCTTGACACTTGTCATTTTATATTTTTAGCGCACTCATGTATATTTGTTTCGTTTACTTTTGGAGTATACATGTATGTATAAAACCTGGTAACATGTTCACACTCTGGAGACATACAACAGTTTATATACGTTATACATACTATCACAGTCTTCCGCTTGCTAATTTAACTGTCTCTGGAGTATGATATGTTGTTCTGGCTTAATCCCACTCATGTTTAATACATTAACACAGAAAATATTCAATCATACACATTTTTGTTGCATAAATAATATTTTGAAACTCGGGAGTTGGGTTTTTACTTGACCCCTCGATTTTTAGGATGTTATAGTTGGTATCAGAGCATGATTTGGATTAAACCGGCGTGGGTTATGGTCACGCGACGTACGTTGTCTCTTCCTTTGACTTAGGTAGGTGTGAGAAGGGTCTAGAAACTCTTTTAGGATCGCAGATTCGCCAATTGGCGAAGACTATTCATATCGATCGCGCGATCGAATCCGTAAAGCATCTTGGGTCGCATGAAGTGACCTGAATAGCTTCTAGGTTGTAGGTGAGTGGGTTGAGACGTTCTTTGAACGATTCTAAACCCATAAATGTGAATCATTGGGCTGTGGGGCAACCAAAACCCCTGTATTCAATCGTTAGGGCTTAAAAACTCCGTTTTACCTAAAATCTTCAAAATTCTTCCTCTCACCACTCTAATCTTCAATTCTTTCTTATCTATTTCATGTTAGGCATCAATACTAATGTGAAAATAACATAAAATCATACTTTCACAAAATTTTATAGTGAATAGTAAAATTTTATAAAAAATGGCCATAAGGCCATTCTAACTTTGCTTTCTTTAGCAAATAATGGGCTATATGGATGTACTAGATCCTTCTACTCCAAAATCATATGCTTCATGATAGGATTTTGTATTCGGGATTGCAGATTGGCCCCAAAAAGCCCCGAACTCATGTTTAGGCCAATATAGGTCAATATACAATGAACTAAGGTTGGTACCATACCTTTTTGGGGTCCCTGGACCATGGGGGACCAGACCCATGCGGTCCCACCGGCCACCATGCAAGATGGCCAGTTATGCCATCGCCGTCCGGTGGGGCCCACTGGATGTAATTTTCGGGCGCACGCCCTAATATGGCTAGGGCACCTCCCCCATATGTGGTTCATACCTTGAAACCCCCTATATACCCTACTTCCTTCACAAACAGCCCCATCCCTAGCTCCATTTGAGTTTTCTAGCTGCCCTCTCCTAAATCCGTGGTTCCAAACCACTTCCAAATCCATTCTTGGCCAAAAATGGCCACACTCCATCACTCCATTGCTGTTAGTAGCCTTCCCTCTTGCAGATCTCATCGTTTGGAGCTTTTACAACCCCCAAGACGAGCTGAAATCGTGAGGTGCTCCATTCCCCTTTTTCCTTCTCTTTTCTTTCTGAAAATCTAGCCTTTGGGAGCTTGATGCATCCCTCTACAGGGCCCAGATTTCATTCTGTCCATTTGGGTGACCATTTCTCCACATTTCCTCCTCTTTTTATGGCTATTGTTAAGGCTGTTTCAGCCTTTTCCTCCCTTTCCATCGTCCTCTCTCTCATGTCCCTTTTATTTGATCCTCAGACTCGCAAAAACCTGCTTACCCATCCCATTTCTCCACGTTCTTCGCTTGTTTGACTTCTGTTTGAAATTTCTGTGTTTTGTTGTTGTTAGGTAGAAAATGTGTTTGTGTTGTGGTTTGGACTTAATATAGCCAAAATTTGTTGAATGGAATGCATGCCGTTTCGTTCGCTGTAAGGTATTGTCCCTAGATTGGGAGTATTGTAACTCTCGGAATTCAGCCTACAAATTGGTTTTTATCCCACCCCACCCTCCTACCAAGCATGCCGCTCCCTATCCCAATATGGGATTAGGAATGCAGTTCCATATGATATAACTAAATGCTGCTGGCCACATAGGCCCTTGGCTTTTTGGTCCTAGAGTTAGCACTTCTAGATTCGAAGGGTCTGACGACATAGGAAATCCAATTCTATTTAGACAATCTTGACCCTAAGCAATAGAAGAATTCCCTGTAGTAGAAATGGTATGGAAAGCCATTTACTGTATAATCTTAGGCTTTGGATTATAGCTACAGAGTTACAAACTAGCCTACTAGTTACCTTAAGTAGTGTAAAGCCTATATATGCTAAGGAATTGTAGGTTAGATTTGGTTGAAGTAGAACCTTATTGCTTCGATAGATCCCCTTATGACTTATAGACTTCTGTTGTTGCCCATGGGAAGAACCATTCACTCTCAGGGAACGTTTATAAATCCCTCAGATTGAACTTAGAATAAACTAACACACCCCTTAGAATTGCCTTCCCCAAGGACTTATTGCATTCGGGAACGCAGAGTAAAGGAACTGCATGTAAGCGATGTATTCGCGGTTTGAGTCGACTTCTTAATCCTAGTGGTTACCAATGAATCCAATGCTCTGATCAAGCAGAGGATCGGCATCGACTCGGATTAAGAACTGATACAACGCATTTTCTGTCCTGATTAGACAGAAGGTTCAACGTATCCAGCTTAGAACCACTACACAACCTTTCTTCTGTGATGGCCCAACCACCTACAACCAAACAAGATCACATTGTCTTTGGGAAATGGCGAGGACTTAAAGCCAGTAGAGAATTAGACATCTTGCCACCAACTCATACCTGCCCCTGAACTCAATCACAATAGAGATTAGGCTCATCTCTATGATCATAGGTACCAATGTCATAGAACGCATCATTAGTAAGGAAAACCATGTATAGAAAGGTTGTTTCCATTTTAGGTTAAGGATAGCCCCTAAGTTGCGCCTCGTTCCGATATACGGATCGATGCAATGATTCTTCAACCTTAAGTAAAACCAAGTTTAAAGGGGGATAGAATGTATTAAGTCCAATCTAGTTAGGTTAGTCAACGCTACCGTTTGATCAGAGTGGCGCAGCGGAAGTGTGGTTAGCCTCTTCCCCACTGGCCCAGGATCGAAACAGCTGAGTTAGGCTTTACGTAAGGTTAGGTCAATAAATAAGATTGAACCTTCCTTAGAAAAAGTACTCCTTACCCTTCATCAATTTTGGGGACGAAATTGTGTTTTAAGGGGGGTAGATTGTAACACCCCAAATTTTGACCAATCTGGGATTTGACGTCCTTAGGCAATGGGTCAACTAAAACACCTGAAAAATCGCTCAGAACCCACTTCCATAGCCAAAGAAATCACTTCGGATTAATTCCTTTGGAAAATGAGAGTAAGTTAGCTAGCGCAACGCTAGAGTAGCTGGAAAATAGTCCCTGATCACTTTAAATACGTTCTACAAGACCCAAATCGAGTAGAACCAATGACTCTATAAAACTCTATAACCCCGGATCAAACTCTAAGCAGGTTTATTCTCTGGACCACTTTGAAATTTTATATTGGATCTAGACCGCGCGTCGAAAGCCCGATACCTGCTATCTTAGACCATTAGAGTCGCCTAGCTGGACTTGACAATCATTTCGAAAATCAAGTCCAACCGATAATCACAGGCTATTTCATTGAGCCCGGAATGAAGAGAGTGCGAATGGGGACAGAATTGGAATTTCAAATTCAAATCTGGCACACGACTTGACGTGTCAGTATTAAGCATTCTGACGGTCAGAATTCAGCCAAATTACACCCTCGGATCAGGAAAAATTTCTATTTCATATCATGAGATTTGCAGGCCTGATCTACGTGCGGTGACCGCTGAACTGAAACTGGACCGCCACGTGCGATCTGCGAACCCTGCCAGACTGAAAACTTGATGCGTGCTAGATCCTGTACGCTTGAGCTTAAGTCCGATCGCGTTCGGCCAGGGGAGCACCAGAAATCATCTTTTGGACCGAAATAACCCCGATTTGGTTATGCACTAAGTGAACTTTGTTCCTGAGCCTATTTTGGGCATTTTTAAGCTTATAAAAGGGGTTGAAACCCTCACTCCTCTCTCCCATCCGAATTTGAGAGAAACCCTAGATTGGGAGAGAGAAAAGGTGAGAGTTTGTGAGAGAGAGTAGGAGAGATTTTTCCTGCCTTCGTGCCACCTGTTGCACGTGCTTCAGCAACACATCCCAATCACCTGGCTGGTGATTCCTCCACTTTTTCAGGTATGAAATAACCCTAAAAAGTTGCTGATTTGAGGTTTACTAGGATTCATAGCTTGTTAGCTGACGTAACTCGTGAATTAGGTTCTCTATTCGCCGTAGACGAAGCGTATACGCTCCATTCGAAACGACACGTTTATAAGAGACAAGGTGCGGATATTAGACGCTTTGATTGACTGTTTTCAATGCTTTCAATGTCATTTAATCGTAGATTATCGATGGCATCGCCATTTGACATGTACAACATGCTGTCCGTTTCCTGTTTCGCAAGCAGACGAAGAATATGAGATTTAGGGCATTTTAGTCATTTGTAGGAAGTACTGATTTCATTCATATTTTGCTGATGTGATTGGCATAATTTGTTGTCGCATTAGAATATTAGGAATACGTGCATAATTAGTTTGGCGAAGAGATTCGCCTAAATGCGCACTTTGGGTCGACATACTATATGTAGACTTAAGTGTGTAGTGTAAGTGTTTGTATAAATGCTTGTATTAGTATGTATTGAATTAAATGGTGTTATGAATTAGTTTGAGACTGATTTCTCAATTAATATGCTGACGTAAATGATTTCCCACATGTTGACTATATGCATGATTTCATTATATGCATGAAATGTATGTGCTTGATGATTTACTTAAGTTGTATGTTATAACATGTGTTAACGTGCTCACATGGTTGTATTTCAATTCCAATACTCTCATATGATTTGCTGATGTGATTCCTTAATTGTTTAGGACTATACTTAGTCTAGGTAGTCGGTAACCGAGCGAATTCTTGGTTGGCTGATTTTGGCCACGAACGACGCGTCGATGAACGCGAGCCGTGTTCTGGAGTTAGCGGTAGTGGTTAGGCCACACGAAGTGTTTTACACACTTCATATCGTTCAACTTGAGATGCGATCGTGCTAGTCGAGCCCGTCAAGTAACCCGACTGGCCATTATATGTTCACCCTGCATGAGTCATAACTGCTTGAACCTAGGGTACTGAACTTACTATTGTAAACCCTGTTAACCATGGTACCTTGATCCACGAAGACTCATGAGCCGGGCATGGTGGTATGGGACACCATGGTCGAGATTTCGACCTACGCTGGGGCCACAAACCTCCCCGTAGTGACCAGTGAGCACATATGACTCGTGAGCAGATTATGGTGGTATGGGACACTATATTCTTGCTGTTGGCCTACATTGATAAGGTGATGGGGGAGCGGTGCAACAAGTGCGAGCAACAGCTCTGACAGCCCTTTGTAGTGACCGCGAGTGTATTCTGAGTCTACGGGAGGCGACGACCCTTCCGTAGCAGTAGAGTACAGCAGGCCTGTATTGATAATGTGATGGGGGAGCGGTGCAATGAGTGCGTGCAACAGCCCTGACAGCCCTTGCAGCGACCTACAAAATATACATCATATGAGATTACTAGGAGTGACGACCCTAGATAGGATCTGTGTTGGGATTGATATAAGGGAAGTACCTTAGTTTCCCAATCCTGTTGTTTGAATGGACTAATAACAACTCGAAAATCATATCACCATATCATTGCATGTGCCTGGAAGATGTGGAGCACTTGAGGGTCGATTGCATGCCGCGGTCGTAAGATGGTGCCGTATGAGGGAGATCGTCGGTGAGGGCATACATCACGTCATGTCATATTGCATTAACAACTGTACTAGGATTGTTTGATTTACTGCTTTACTATTATCGCATGATTGATTTGAGAACATGCTAATCCTTGCTCTATTATTCCACTGAGTTAGCTACTCACTCCCACGTTACGGGATGGTGTTTCCAGACACCCACCAGTTCCTATTGTGATTGCAGATGATGGCGCAGCCTGCGAGGCAGAGCTGGACTTGATGATGAGGAGGAGGATCCCTCCTTTATGCGTGTTCTGATTGACGAGATTAAAGGGAGGTTGATTAGATGCCTTGACACTTGTCATTTTATATTTTTAGCGCACTCATGTATATTCGTTTCGTTTACTTTTGGAGTATACATGTATTTATATAACCTGGTAACATGTTCACACTCTGGAGA
This sequence comes from Magnolia kwangsiensis, assembly GCA_037074715.1. NCBI lineage: Eukaryota > Viridiplantae > Streptophyta > Magnoliopsida > Magnoliales > Magnoliaceae > Magnolia > Magnolia kwangsiensis. Next base: position 83,398,335 of record CM073578.1, read on the forward strand.
CATACAACAGTTTATATACGTTATACATACTATCACAGTCTTTCGCTTGCTAATTTAACTGTCTCTGGAGTATGATATGTTGTTCTGGCTTAATCCCACTCATGTTTAATACATTAATACAGAAAACATTCAATCATATACATTTTTGTTGCATAAATAACATTTTGAAACTCGGGAGTTGGATTTTTACTCGACTCCCCGATTTTCGGGATGTTACATTACTAGAGGGTTATGTCCTTTCTCGATGCAATCGATCCGGCCTCAATACCATCGATATTTAAATATCAATTTTATCGAGTAACCCCTGATCAGAATTGAAAACCACTTGAAAAATGTTGCTGAAAAAGTTCACGCCCATGACCCATATCATCAAGAGCCTGCCGATATAATTGAGATTTGAACTCCAATGGTATCGAGGATGACTTCGTTATATCGAAGCATATATGAGTTTTCTAAGTAAAAAAAGGGGCCCGAAGATCTGCTTGCCAATATTATCAAGTCACCACTGATAGAATCGAGATTCAAATATCGATGATAGCGATAGGTGTATCGATACATCGATAATTCCATCTAGATATGTATGTGGTTGCCGAACACTTTTGTACTCATTTCGATAGAATCGATTTGATACCGAAGACATCGACAACGCCGGTCGATCATATTGACACGTGTATCAATAAGATCGACAAAGCAAGAAAACTTAGAGATTTTTTTTTATTTTTGAAAAAGTTTTCTCACTTAAAAATCCTATGATGTCTAACTTGTTTTAAGGGTTTTATTCACTTGGTGTTTTGGGACATGGGATGTGAGGCTTAGATTTACATATGGCGAACTTCCACACATCCAGTTGAGGCAGATGCTTAAATTGATCTTTCTGAGAGATTTGTTGTTCGACTGACTCAATGCATATGGTAATTGACAAACCAGGGCATTGACAAGGGCACTTTCATGCATTGATATATCGAAGCCGTCCTTGATACCATCGAAGTTCAAATCTCGATGACATCGAAAGGCTCTCGATAATATTGGTCATGGGCGCAAAGATTTTCTGCAAAATATTTTAAGATAGTTTATGTATGATCAAGGGTCACTCGATAGAATCAATATTCAAATATCGATAATATTGGTATGATCTCGATGGCATCGAACAGGGGCAAAAACTGTCCAACAAGCTTAAATGAAAATCCTTTGGATTTATCAATACCTCAACACAACTATCAATATCATCAACATTCAAATTTCGATTATATCGAAGGTCCCTCAATCATTCTTGTAAACTTGAAATATTTTAAAGCAAGTCTATCTCATTTTTCAGTGTCGAGGAATTGAACCTCACATCAATGAAATAGGAGTTCAAAATCTGATGGCATCGACACGTGTTTTGATTCTCTCGACCAACTAGCAATAGGTTTCAAAAGCATATGACATTTGAGTTTGTGTCATCGAGCGAACCATCAATGCGATAAGAGTATACACTCAATGATATCGAACCCGCTTGATGATATCGATCTTTGTCATAAATGTGACCGTTTTATATACGTTGGAACCTTTTGCCTATATAAAGAGAACTTGTCTATTATTGATTGTAGAGAAAGAAGAGAGTGCTTTTAAGTGTTTTACCTTAGATCATATACACAAAGCCATTTCTCTCATGGGAGTTCATCCTCCAATCCATCCTCATCATTGATATTCAATAGAGTGGATTGGGGAATGAATTTTCGCATTCAGGATCCTCCAGCTACTACCTTAATGGTAAATCATTAAATTGGGATGCCTTGAATGCATAGATGATTGGAGTTACTCTATCTCCTTTATAGGAAAATATTTGAGAGTAGGATTCCATCATAACCTTGACCCAACCCCACACCGTATATTGGTACAACATCTGTGTTGCGGATGAAGGAAGCAGAAGATTCTTCATCAATAAAAAAGGAGACCTTCGACAACGTGCTGAATGAGACTCATCCACTTATCTATAAGTAACTAGAGTCCAGAGGACCCTTGTGATCATTCCTTTGTAGGATTGGGTCTAAGGTGTTTTTCACCCCTTGCATGTCCTCAAGGAGGCCTCTGGTGGGAGTGTACGTAGTGAGTGCATTGTGTTGACCCTTACTGTAACACCCTAAAAATCGGGGGTCGAGTATAAACTCAACTCCCGAGTTCCAGACCGTCACTTATGCAACAAAAATGATTATGATTCAAAGTTGTCTGATTTAAAGCATTCACATGAGTAAAAGTATACCAAAACTGCAATTCGTACTTCAGATCCAATGATAAAAGCAGGCGGAAGAGTAAACAATATATATATCGCTGTATGGAAAAACAAAGTAGATCTCGACTGTCACTAAAGTATGAATACATCACTGAGTCTCATATACATGTAAATGACAAAAAAAAATAAATGTTCAAAATAGTCCCACTGAAGTCCCGTCAACCCAGGTCACCTAAGCAAAGCCATCATGATACTGCATGTACGAGAACTCGGCCTGGTCCTCGTCGAAGTCTGGCTCTGCCTCCTGGATCTCATCATCACCTGCATCTACAACAGGGTCTGGTGGGTGTTGCAAACACCATCCCGTAACGTGGGAATGAGTAGCTAACTCAGTGGAATAATAGAGCAAAGATTTACATGTTCTCAAATCAATCATGCGATAATAGTAAAGCAGTAAATTAGACAATCCTAACACTGTTGTTAATGCAATATGACATGACATGATGTATGCCCTCACCGACGATCTCCCTCATACGGCACCATCTTACGACCACGGCATGCAATCATCCCTCAAGTGCTCCACATCTTCCAGGCACATGCAATGTTATGGTGATATGATTTCTGAGTTGTTATTAGTCCATTCAAACAGCAGGATTGGAAAACTAAGGTACTTCCCTTGTATCAATCCCAACACAGATCCTGTCTAGGGTCGTCACTCCTAGTAATCTCATACGATGTATATTTTGTAGGTCGCTGCAAGGACTACCAGGGCTGTTGCTCGCACTCGTTGCACCGCTCCCCCATCACCTTATCAATCAAAGCGTCTAAAATCTGCACCTTGTCTCTTATAGATGTGTAAATTCGAACGGAGCGTATACGCTTCGTCAACGGCGATAAGAGAACCTGTTTTACGAATTACGTTAGCTAACACGCTATGAATCCTAGTAAACCCTAAATCAGCTAGGCGGTTATAACGGTCTAAGATAGGAGGTATCAGACTTTCGACGCGCGGTCTAGATCCAATACAAAGATTCAAAGTGGTCCAGAGAACAAACCTGCTTAGAGTTTGGTCCGAGGTTATAGAGTATTATAGAGTCGTTGGTTCTACTCGATTTGGGTCTTGTAGAACGTATTTAAAGTGATCAGGGACTATTTCCCAGCTACTCTACCGTTGCGCTAGCTAACTTACGCTTAATTTCCATAGGAATTAATCCTAAGTGGTTTCTTTGGCTATGGAATTGGGTTCTGAGCGATTTTTCGGGTGTTTTAGTTGACCCACTGCCTAAGCACGTCAAATCCCAGATTGGCCAAAATCCGGGGTATTACAATCTACCCCCCTTAAAGCACAATTTCATCCCTGAAATTAGCGAAGGATAAGGAGTACTTTTTCTAAGGAAGGTTCAAATCCTATTTAATGACCTAACTGTACGTACATCCTAACTCAAATGTTTCGATCCTAGGCCAGTGGGAAAGAGGCCAAGCACTCTTCCGCTGCACCACTCAAATCGAATGGCAGTGTTGACTAACCTAACTGGATTGGACTCATTACGTTCTACTCCCCTTAAAACTTGGTTTTACTTAAGGTTGAAGAATCTTTGTATCGATCCGTATATCGGAACGAGGGGCAACTTAGGGGCCATCCTTAACCTAAAATTGAAACAACCTTTCTCTACAGGGTTTTCCTTGCTAATGATGCGTTTTTGGCATTAGTACCTATGATCATAGAGATGAGCCTAATCTCTATTGTGGTTAAGTTCAGGGGCAGGTATGAGTTGGTGACAAGATATCAAATTCTCTACTGACTTTAAGTCCTCGCCATTTCCCAAAGACAAAGCAATAACTTTTGGTTATACGTGGTCGAACCAACGCGGAAGAAAAGTTGTGTAGTGGGTCTGAGCTGGATACATAGACTTTCTGCCTAGAACAGAAATTTATTGTATCAGTTCTTAATCCTAAACGATGTCGATCTTCTGCTTGATCAGAGCATTGGATTTATTGGCAACTACCAGGATTGGGAAATCAATTCAAACCGCGAATACTTCGCTGATAATTACATTTCCTTTACTCAGCGTTCCCGAATGCAATAAGCCCTTTGGGGAAGGAAATTCTAAGAGGCGTGCTAGTAGTACATTCTAAGTTCAATCTGAGGGATTTATAAACATTCCCTGAGAGTGAATGGTTCTTTCCTATGGGCAACAACATAAGTCTATAAGTCATAAAGGGATTTATCGAAGGGATAATGTTCTACTTCAACCAAATCTAACCTATAATTTCTTAGCATATACAGGCTTTACACTACTTAAAGTAACTAGTAGGCTAGTCTGTAACTCAGTAGCTATAATCTAAAGCCTAAGATTATACGTTAAATGGTTCCATACCATTTCTACTACAGGAAATTCTTCTATTGTTTAGGGTCAAGATTATCTAAATGAAATTGGATTTCTTATGTCGTCAGACCCTTCAATCTGCGTCCTCAACTCCATCATCTCACACGGTGCCATACGATACGTCAGCAGTGAGACGGGCGAGGAACGAGGAACCAGATCGATAGTGAAATCGATCACTCGTCGGGGCAGCAAGCCAGGGATCTTCCTGAACAAATCCCCAAACTCGCAAACGACTGGCGTATGCTCAAGCATCTGGGCACCAGCGTCTCGCAATAAGGTGGCGTAACTAAGTATGCGGAACGAGAGATTTACCTGCACTGGAAACGTGAAAGATGCTCCCTCTGGCTCGTAGGCTGTCACTATACGAGTCTCGCAGTCAATCTCGGCCCTCGCTACAGTCAACCAGTCCATGCCAAGAATGACATCGAGATAAACCAGAGCGGGATCGACGACGAGATCTAAAGCCATCATCTTGCCCCCCAGATCCACCAAACAACCCTCACACATCTGGGTGACATCTGTAAAGGACCCGTGAGCTGCATAAACTCGCAACCCGTCCATAGTAATGGTCTGCAGCCCAAGACGCCTGACTACAGCACGCGATATCAAAGAAATCGTGGAACCAGTGTCCACCATCACTAGAATAGGAGTACCTCCAATATGGGCAGTGACCTCGAAGGCTGAATGCTGAGAAGTCTGTGTCGCAGCTGCCTCCGCTGTCAAGGCATGTACCCGTGCCTGCTGTGGCCGGTTCGGCCGCTGCGCCGTGGGCCATGAAGGCTGCCTGATCTTCGATATCGGAGGTCTGAAGGAAGGGTGGGAGGGAGCCAACTGTATAGGCGGTGCTAATATCGCCTGTGGACGTGTACGATCGATCTTCTATGGTGGCGAGAACCCACTGTCCCTCATCCTAGAAAAATGACTCTGCACCAAGTGGCCCTCTCTCCCACAATATGTGCATAGTAAATCAGAGTGCCGCATTGGGGGTATTGGCATAGTAGCCCTGGTAGGAGGGTCGACGTGAGTCCTCTTGCCCGTAGAGGGTCTGTCCTATATCTCTGGTCGAGGCCTAGAAGCAACAGGGCCACGAGATCGCGTAAGCCGATCCACATCCTGCTCTGCCCACATGGACATGTGAATCAACTCCGCATAGGAGGGAATGCTCACACAGCACATCTTCGACCGAATATCTGGTCGCAAACCCTCAGAAAAGCGCCGTATGCGCATCTGCTCATCAGCCAAAATAGTCGGGACGTATCTGCCCAACTCCGTGAACCGATGCTCATACTCCGTGACTGTCATGGCTCCCTGTCTGAGGCGGAGAAACTCATTCTCCCGGTCATGCCTGTACGTCTGGGGATAATACTTCTCATGGAAGCGGAACTCAAACGCTGCCCATGTCCATACGTAATCGGTGGCAACTGTCCGCAATATGCTGTCCCACCACAAGTTGGCCTCTCTCTCAAACAGGAACGTAGCCAACTCTACCTGCTCAGCCTCTGTACAATGAAGCATCCACAATATCTTCGACACACGGTCGAGCCAATACTCGGCCTCCTTGGGTCTATGAGAACCCGTAAAAGTGGGAGGCCGTAAGCGGTGGAATCGTTCTAACAAGCCCCGTGTATCTGCGGCATTCCCCGCAGGGTAAGCAGGTGGTGCAGGATGAGCCATGCCCTCATCCTGGGCATATGCATCAGCATCCTCAGCTGGATGCACAGGTGGTGCAGGTGGAGTCACACCCCCACCCTGGGCTAGTGTCCCCACAATAGTAGTCAGGAGCTGCTGCTGCTGCAGCATCATAGCCATCATCTGCTCGAATCTGTCGGGAGGTGGAGCAGGCTGTGGCGTGTGCTGCGCCGAAGAAGATGCACGATAAGGCTCTCTGACTGGCGGTGTGAACGGCGGTGGTCCAACTGTAGGACCAGTAGTAGGCTGAGACACGAACTGTCTCAGGAATCGGGCCCACAGCAGGGTCCGCATGGGTGTCAGACTGCGAAAGAGTCTGATCTATAGGCTCACTCAATGCGAACCGAGCCGTGCTCCGTGTAGTCTTAGGCGGCATTCCCTATATTCAAAATAGGGCGCAACCTTGTCAGTCTCAATAGCACAAATGCACCGCAATCATTCACACAAGAGTCAAAAGCATTCCATGCATTTCATTTAATCAAAATTATCACAATACAAGGGATATATCCTTACAAGCATCATGACGAGAAATACATGGGAACTAAGACAGTTAAAATTACAACTGCAACATAAGCAAAGCACTAGCCTTAACAGGCTTACACAACTTAAAGCAGGAAATGACTAACTACTGATAACAACATCAACGATCTCATCGCTAGTCTGAATCAGGTGACGGAGGAGGAGCACCCTTATCCTGCAAGCAGCACAGGATCGCCTTCAAGGTACGAGTCACCTTGCCGAATTTCCTCTTTGTAACGGCCTTGGAATCCTCGACTTCAGCGCGAAGTTTCTAAACTTCCCTTTGCAAGGCGATCTGACTCTCCTCGATCTGATCAATGCGATCATCGCTAGTAGCCTGCGCAGAAGGAGGAGGGCTCTCATCTGTATCCTGAGCCTCCTCTTCTGCCTCTTCCTGGACTTCTTCCTGAGCTTCTGCTCTAGGTTCTCTTTCACTTTGATCTTCCTCATCATCAAAGTCATCCTCGCTATCCTCCTCAAGCTGATTTTCACGGTACTGAGACCCAATCTTCATCCTGACCATAGTCGACTCATCAATGCTATGAATCAAAACTGGCAATTCCGGCCCAAGTCTGTAAGCAAACTCAAGCGCGATCTTGCATATCAGTCGGCCAAAAGGAAGTTCTTCTTGACTTGGCTATGAGGATTATCTGTCGCAAGATGAAAGTGGCCATACATACATTCTCTCCCTGGGCCACCAGATACAAGAAGTCGACCATAAGGCGTGTATATTCAATGCGATTCGTCGACCTGGGATAAACATTGTACGTGCAGATATGGTGCAACAGGCGTAAATCATCAGACATATACATTGCCTTGAGGCTATTATTAGGCTACCATGGAACCAACTTACCGCACAGAAACCTGGTGCTGCGATCTCGTTCACGCCTACTCAGATTCTTCTCACTAGGATGAACATCACCGAGAGGCACGTTCAGAAGTCCCGCAATCAGTCGCACATCAATCGTAGCCATCCGATATCTACCAAAAGGGATTTTAAACTGTAATGGCTCCAAGGTAGGATTCTGGATACAAGCGTAAAAGGCACGAACGGTGCTCACATTAGCACGAGCGCAAGCTTCAAAGATCGGACCCCAATGCGCAGCTTCAATGCACTCGAACAACAAAAATTCACCGAACAGTCACCCTTCCACGTCCGCCTCAAACAACACTTTGCGATCAGTGTATTGGCCGTGAGGCATCTCTGATAGAATTACTCACCCAAGGTGAGTATGGGGATCCAAATCCCGCTTTGTACGGCACTCTCGGGCTGTAGCTGGACCCGTGGCGGCACTTGAACTTGCGGCACCACCCTGCGGTCTTCTCGATTGAGCAGGGTGACTTGGCCCAGCCTCGTCTACTGCAGTCTTCCTTTTACCCATCAAAGATAAGATGGAGGAGAGTAATAAAAGGCCTAAAATGGCTTCCACAAAAGCCATGAAAGATGAAGAAAATGCGAAGAAGTGGCCGTACAAACTGAAAAAGGGAGATGTAGGCATCGTAGAGGGATGCTTCAAGCTTCCTAAGGATGTATTTTCAAGGATAAATGAAAATGGAAAAGTGGAATGGAGAACCTCACGATTTCAGCTCGATTTGGGGGTTTTTGGAGCTCCAAATGATAAAATCTTCAAGAGGGAGGGCTGCCAACTTCAAGGGAACGATGGAGGGTGGTCTTTTTTGGCCAAGGATGGATCTAGGGGTGATTTAGAATCATGAAATTTGGAGGTCGTTACTGGAAAACGTAAATAGGGCTATGGGATAGAAGGATCTAGTACATCCATCTAGACCCTTATTTTCTAAAGAAAGTGAAGTTAGAACGGCCTTATGGCCATTTTTCATGAAATTTTACTATTCACTGTAAAATTTGGTAAAAGTATTATTTTGTGTTATTTTCACATTAGGTTTGATGCCTAACATGAAATGGATAAGAAAGAAATAAAGATTGGAGTGGTGAGAGGAAGAATTTTAAAATTTTTTGGGGAAACGGGGTTTTTAAGCCCTGGCGATGGAATACGAGAGTCGTGGTCATCCCACGGCCCAAGGATTCACTTTCATGGGTTTAAAATCGTTCAAGAATGTCTCAACCTGACTTCCTACAACCTAAGAGCTATTCAGATTGCTTCACGCGACTCGAGATGCGTTACAGACTCGATCGTGCGATCGATTCGAATAGGCTTCGCCTATTGGCGAATCTACGATCCTAGAAATGTTTCTAGACCCTTCTCGCACCCACCTAAGTTAAAAGAAAGTGACAACGTACGTCGCGAGACCATAACCCAGGCCCAGTATACTTTTATTCACGCTCTGATACCAACTTGTAACACCCTGAAAATTGGGGGTCGAGTATAAACTCAACTCCCGAGTTCCAGACCGTCACTTATGCAACAAAAATGATTATGATTCAAAGTTGTCTGATTTAAAGCATTCACATGAGTAAAAGTATACCAAAACTGCAATTCATACTTCAGATCCAGTGATAAAAGCAGGCGGAAGAGTAAACAATATATATATCGCTGTATGGAAAAACAAAGTAGATCTCGACTGTCACTAAAGTATGAATACATCACTGAGTCTCATATACATGTAAATGACAAAAAAAAATAAATGTTCAAAATAGTCCCACTGAAGTCCCGTCAACCCAGGTCGCCTAAGAAAAGCCATCATGATACTGCATGTACGAGAACTCGGCCTGGTCCTCGTCCAAGCCTGGCTCTGCCTCCTGGATCTCATCATCACCTGCATCTACAACAGGGTCTGGTGGGTGTTGTAAACACCATCCCGTAACGTGGGAATGAATAGCTAACTCAGTGGAATAATAGAGCAAAGATTTACATGTTCTCAAATCAATCATGCGATAATAGTAAAGCAGTAAATCAGACAATCCTAACACTGTTGTTAATGAGATATGACATGACGTGATGTATGCCCTCACCGACGATCTCCCTCATATGGCACCATCTTACGACCGCGGCATGCAATCATCCCTCAAGTGCTCCACATCTTCCAGGCACATGCAATGTTATGGTGATATGATTTCTGAGTTGTTATTAGTCCATTCAGACAGCAGGATTGGGAAACTAAGGTACTTCCCTTGTATCAATCCCAACACAGATCCTGTCTAGGGTCGTCAGTCCTAGTAATCTCATACGATGTATATTTTGTAGGTCGCTGCAAGGGCTGTCAGGGCTGTTACTCGCACTCGTTGTACCTCTCCCCCATCACCTTATCAATACAGGCCTACTGTACTCTACTGCTACTGAAGGGTCGTCGCCTCTCTTAGACTCAGAATACGCTCGCGGTCGCTACAAAGGACTCGTTGCCTGATCAGTGTAGGCCGACAGTAAGATTATAGTGTCCCATACCACCATAATCTGCTCACGAGACTAGGTGCTCACTGGTCACTGCAGGGAGGTTTATGGCCCCAGCGTAGGCCGGCAGCTCGACCACGGTGTCCCATACCACCATGCCCGGCTCATGAGTCTTCGTGGATCAAGGTACCATGGTTAACAGGGTTTACAATGGTAAGTTCAGTATCCTAGGTTCAAGCAGTTATGACTCATACAGGGTGAACATACATCGGCCAGTCGGGTTACTTGATGGGCTCGACTAGCGCGATCGCATCTCAAGTCGAACGACATGAAGTGCGTAAAACACTTCGCGCGGCCTAACCACTACCGCCAACTCTAGAACACGGCTCACGTTCATCGACGCGTCGTTCGTGGCCAAGACTAGCCAACCACGAATTCGCTCGGTTATCGACTGCCTGGACTAAGTATAGTCCCAAACACATATGAATTCACATCAGCAATTTATGTAGGAGTATTGGAATTAAAATACAATCATGTGAGCATGTTAACACATGTTATAACATTCAACTTAAGCAAATCTTCAAGCACATACATTTCATGCATAGTATGGAATCATGTACATAGTTAACATGTAGGAAATCATTTATGTCAGCATATAAATTGAGAAATCCATCTCAAACTAATTTATAACATCATTTAATTCAATACATACTAATACAAGCATTTATACAAACACATACACTACACACTTAAGTCTACTTATAGTATGTCGACCCGAAGTGCGCAATTTGGCGAATCTCTTTGCCAAACTAATTATGCACGTATTCCTAACTTTCTAATGCGAGAACAAACCATGTCAATCACATTAGCAAAATATGAATGTAATCAGTACTTCCTACAAATGACTAAAATGCCCTAAATCTCATATTCTTCGTCGATTTACGAAACAGGAAACGAATAGCATGTTGTACATGTCAAACGGCGATGCCGTCAATAATGTACTATTAAACGTCATTGAAAGCTTTGGAAACAGTCAATCAAAGCGTCTAAAATCCGCACCTTGTCTCTTATGGATGTGTAAATTCGAAAGGAGCGGATACGCTTCGTCAACGGCGATAAGAGAACCTGTTTTACGAATTACGTTAGCTAACACGCTATGAATCCTAGTAAACCCTAAATCAGCAACTTCTAGGGTTGTTTCATACCTGAAAAAGTGAAGGAATCATCGGCCAGGTGATTGGGATGAGCTGCTGAAGCACGTGCAACAGGTGGCATGAAGACAGGAAAAATCCCTTCTACTCTCTCTCACGAACTCTCACCTTTTCTCTCTCCCAATCTAGGGTTTCTCTCAAATTCAGATGGGAGAGAAGAGTGAGGGTTTCAACCCCTTTTATAAGATTAAAAATGCCCGAAATAGGCTCCGGTACAAAGTTCACTTAGTGCATATCCAATTCGGGGCTGTTTCGGTCCAAAAGATGCTTTCTGGTGGTCCCCTGGTCGAATGCGATCGGAATTAAGCTCATGCATTCCAGATCTAGCACGTATTAAGTTTTCAAGCCGGCAGGGTTCGCAGATCGCACGTGGCGGACCAGTTTCAGTTCAACGGTCACCGCACGTAGATCAGGGCTGAAAGTCTCATGATAAAAAATAGAAATTTCTCCTGATCCGAGGGTGTAATTTGGCTGAATTCTGATGGTCAGAACGCTCAATACTGACGCGTCAAGTCGTGTGCCAGATTTGAATTTGAAATTTCAATTCTGTCCCTATTCGCACTCTCTTCGGTCCGGGCTCAATGAAATAGCCTGTGATTATCGGTTTGACTTGATTTTTGACATGATTGTCAAGTCCAGCTAGGCGGTTCTAACAGTTTAAGATAGGAGGTATCGAACTTTCGACGCGCGGTATAGATCCAATATAAAGATTCAAAGTGGTCCAGAGAACAAACCTGCTTAGAGTTTGGTCCGAGGTTATAGAGTATTATAGAGTCGTTAGTTCTACTCGATTTGGGTCTTGTAGAATGTATTTAAAGTGATCAAGGACTATTTCCCAGCTACTCTAATGTTGCGCTAGCTAACTTACGCTTAATTTCCATAGGAATTAATCCTAAGTGGTTTCTTTGGCTATGGAATTGGGTTCTAAGCGATTTTCTGGGTGTTTTAGTTGACCCACTGCCTAAGGACGTCAAATCCCATATTGGCCAAAATCCGAGGTATTACACTTACTTTGTGAAGAGCATAAACAGTTGGGGTCATGTGGAAGATCCTTGGCTAGTGTGCCTAAAAGTGGGTGCGTTGTGTTGACCCTTGGTCATGAGGGTATAAATAGTGAGGTTCCTCATGTGGATCCTTGGCCAATGTGCCTAAAACCAGGTATTATGTGTTGACCCTTGCTTAGGGAGCATAAACAGTTAGCTTAGGTGTAGGTTGTAAAGGTTGAAGGTGAACTTGATTTAAAACCTTAGGTTTGAGGTGAACCACTTTGAAACCTCCTTAGTGAAATCCGGTACACTCAAGGGTTGAGTACGGTTACCAGGAGTGAAGTAGACAAGTAATCGAACCACTATAAAAATGACTGTGTTTGAGATTGCTATTCTTTTATTTGTGTGATTTATTTTAATATTTTCATATCTGAATATTTGAGATCACACCTCACACACATACACATTCATATACATCATAAACTAGTTTGCATATTTGTAACACCCTGAAAATCGGGGGTCGTGTATAAACTCAACTCCCGAGTTCCAGACCGTCACTTATGCAACAAAAATGGTTATGATTCAATGTTGTCTGATTTAAAGCATTCACATGAGTAAAAGTATACCAAAACTGCAATTCATACTTCAGATCCAGTGATAAAAGCAAGCGGAAGACTAAACAAGATATATATCACTGTATGGAAAAACAAAGTAATCTCAACTGTCTCCAAAGTATGACTACATCTCTGAGTCTCATATACATGTACATAACAAAAGAATAATGTTCAAAAAGAAAAGTCCCACTGATGTCCCCTCGATCCAGGTCACCTACGGGAAGCCGTCATGATACTGCATATACGAGAACTCATCCTGGTCCTCGTCATCATCTAGCTCCACCTCCTGGATCTCATCGTCACCTGCAACTATAACAGGGTCTGGTGGGTGTTGCAAACACCATCCCGTAACGTGGGAATGAGTGATCAACTCAGTGGAATCATAGAGCAAAGATTAGCATGTTCACAATTCAATCACGCGATAATAGTAAAGCAGTAAATCAGACAAGTCCTAAAACTGTTGTTAATGCAAGATGATATGACGTGATGTATGCCCTCACCGACGATCACCCTCATACGGCAACATCTTACGACCGCGGCATGCCACACTCCCTAGAGTGCTCCACATCTTCCAGGCACATGCAATGCTATGGTGATATGATTACCAAGTTGTTATTAGTCCATTCAAACAGCAGGATTGGGAAACTAAGGTACCTCCCTTGTATCAATCCCAACACGGATCCTGTCTAGGGTCGTCACTCCTAGTAATCTCATACGATGTACATTTCGTAGGTCACTGCAAGGGCTGCCAGGGCTGTTGCTCGCACTCGTTGCACCGCTCCCCCATCACCTTATCAATACAGGCCTACTGTACTCTACTGCACGGAAGGGTCGTCGCCTCCCGTGAACTCAGAATACGCTCGCGGTCACTACAAAGGGCTCGTCGCCTGATCAGTGTAGGCCGACAGCTAGAATATAGTGTCCCATACCACCATAATCTGCTCACGAGTCTAGGTGCTCACTGGTCACTACGGGGAGGTTTGTGACCCCAGCGTAGGCCGACAGCTCGACCACGGTGTCCCATACCACCATGCCCGGCTCATGAGTCTTTGTGGATCAGGGTACCACGGTTAATAGGGTTTACAATGGTAAGTTCAGTACCCTAGGTTCAAGCAGTTATGTTACATACAAGGTGAACAAACATCGGCCAGTCGGGTTACTTGACGGGCTCGACTAGCGCGATCGCATCTCGAATTGAACGACATGAAGTGCGTAAAACACTTCGCGTGGCCTAACCACTGCCGCCAACTCTCAACACGAATCACGTTCATCGACGCGTCATTCGTGGCTATGACCAGTCAGCCACGAATTCGCTCGGTTACCGACTGCCTGGACTAAGTCAAGTCCCACACATCTATGGAATCACTATAAAAGGTATTGGAATTGAAATACATCATGTGAGCATGTTAGCACATGTTATAACATTCAACTTAAGCAAATCTTCAAGGCATACTTCCCATGCATATTCAACTTAAGCAAATCCTCAAGCACATACATTCAATGCATGTAATGAAATCATGCATTTTATCAACATGTAGAAAATCATCTAGGTCAGCATAATAGTTGAAAAATCAATCACAAACTATCATATAACATCATTTAATTCAATACATACTAATACAAACATTTATACAAACACATACACTACACACTTAAGTCTACATATGGTATGTCGACCCAAAGTGTGCAACTAGGCGAACCTCTTCGCCAAACTAATTATGCACGCATTCCTAACTTCCTAATGCGACAACAAACCATGTCAATCACTTCAGCAAAATATGAATGTAAACAGTACTTCCTACAAATGACTAAAATGCCCTAAATCTCATATTCTTCGTTAGCTTACGAAACGGGAAACGGAGAGCATTTTGTACATGTCAAACGGCGATGCCGTCAAGAATCTACTATTAAACGACATTGAAAGCGTTGGGAACCGTCAATCAAAGCGTCTAAAATCCTCACCTAGTGTCTTGTAGACTCGGGAATTGAAGCGGAGTGTATATGGTTCGTCTACGGCGAGTAAGGAGCCTAATACATAAGATCCATAAGCTACATCGCTATGGAAACAAGAAAAACTCAAATCACCAACTATTTAGGGTTTTTACTTACCTAGGATTGCGGTGGAATCGCCGGGAAAGCGGTAGAGGAGTGTCGCTTAAGCACGTGCAACACGTAGCACAAGTGGCGGGAAGAACTCTCCCACTCTCTCACAATCTCTCACTCTTTTTCTCTCTCCCAAGCTAGGGCTTCTCTCAAATTCGGATGGGAGAGAGGAGTGAGGGTTTCAACCCCTTTTATAGCCTAAAACATTCCCAAAATAGGCTTGGGAACAATGTTTACTTGGTGCCTAACCAAATCGGGGCCGTTTCGGTCCAAAAGGGCATTTCTGGAGGTCCCCAGGCCAGATGCGGTCGGACTTAAGCTCATGCATACTAGATCTAGCATACATCCAGTTTTCAGACCGGTTGGGTTCCCAGATCGCACGTGGCGGCCCAGTTTCAGTTTAACGGTCACCGCACCAAGATCAGGCCTATAAGTCCCGTGATATATAATAGATATTTTTCCTGATCCAAGGGTGTAATTTGGCTGTATTCTGACGGTCAGAATGCTTAATACTGATGCGTCAAATTTGTGTGCCAGATTTGAATTTGAAATTCCAACTATGTCCCTATTCACACTCTCTTCGGTCCGGGCTCAATGAAATAGCCTGTAATAATCGGTTTGACTTGATTTTTGGAATGAGTGTCAAGCCCAGCTAGACGGTCCTAACGGTCTAAGATAGGAGGTATCGGACTTTCAACGTGCGGTCTAGATCCAATACAAAGATTCAAAGTGGTCCAGAGAACAAACCGGCTTAGAGTTTGATCCGAGGCTTTAGAGCATTATAGCACCCTTAGTTCCACTCGCTTCGGGCCTTGTAAAACGTATTTAAAGTGATCAGGGACCATTTCCCAGCTATTCTAACGTTGCACTAGCTAACCTAGTCAAATTTTCCAAAGGAATGAATTCTACGCAAATTCGGGTCGAGTTGGTACTCGAGCCCAAGGATGGATTTTTCACGGGCGTTACAATCTACCCCCCTTAACAAATAATTTCGTCCTCGAAATTTTGTACCTTTTCGTACTCCTCGAGAAGCTGTGGGTAGTTCTTTCTGATCTCGGCTTCTGTCTCCCAAGTAGCCTCCTCCTCAGTATGATGCGTCCATAGTACCTTCACAAGGGGAATCACCTTGCTACGTAGTACCTGCTCCTTCCGGTCTAAGATGCGTGTCGGTCGCAGGATATAAGTAACATCCTCTCCTAACTGCACCTGCTCCCATCTGATGATATGAGAAGGATCAGCAACGTACTTCTTCAGCATAGAAACATGAAATACGTTGTGGACGCTCGCGAGGGGCGTGGGTAAAGCCAATCGGTAAGCCACTGCTCCCACACGATCGAGGATCTGAAAGGGGCCAATGAATCGCGGTGCCAGCTTCCCCTTCTTCCCGAACCGAAGGACTCCCTTCATAGGGGAAACTCACAAAAACACATGATCCCCGACTGTGAACTCTAGTGGTCTCCGTCTCGTATCGGCGTAGCTCTTCTGTCTGCTCTGCGCTGTAAGTAGCCGACGTCGAATAATATCAATCTTCTCTGACGTCGCCTGCACCAACTCTGGGCCAATCAAGCTGCGCTCACCGACCTCTAACCAGCAATGCGGTGCGCGACAAGGTCGCCCATACAGCGCCTCATAAGGTGCCATGCCGATACTCGCCTGGAAGCTATTGTTGTACGCAAACTCCGCATATGCAAGACAGTCATCCCAACTGTCCTTGAAGTCCAATGCGCAAGCTCACAACATGTCCTCCAGGATCTGGTTCACTCGCTCTGTCTGTCCGTCCGTCTGTGGGTGGAAGGCAGTACTGAACTTCAACTTCACACCCATAGCCTCCTGAATGCGAGTCCAGAAAATAGAAGTGAACCGCGTGTCTCTGTCCGACACGATCTCCAACGGAACTCCATGCAGACGCACGATCTCTCTAATATACAATCTAGCCAGCTCGTCTGCAGAGTTCGTAACTCTGATCGGTAGGAAGTGCGCCGACTTCGTCAATCGGTCGACGATCACCCAAATAGAATCATGCCCCTTCCTCGTCTTCGGCAACCCAGAAATGAAGTCCATGGAAATGAAATCCCACTTCCACTCTGCAATCGGCATAGGCTGCAAAAGTCCAGGTGGTCGGCGATGCTCTGCCTTCACCTGCTGACAAGTGAGACAACGGGACACGAACTCAGCTATGTGGGTCTTCATACCTTCCCACCAGTACGTTCTCTTCACGTCACGATACATCTTCGTGCTGCCAGGATGCATCGCGAGTCTAGTAGAATGCGCAGCCTCGAGAATCTCTCGTCTCAAGTCAGGGACATCAGGAACGCATAGGCGGCCACGGTAACGTAAGCCCCCATCCATGCCAACTCGCCAGTCGGCGTCAGCATCATCACTGGCCTGCTCTCGAAGCTCAGTAAGATGCGCGTCGTCCCTCTGCGCCTCGATGACACGGTCATCGATCGGGGATCGCACCTGAACATGTGCGATGAACTCAAATGGCTCCTCTACGGTGAGTTTCTGCTCAAAGTCTCGCAAAAACTCAACCATATCCCACTCGGCAACCATCAGCGGAGCCGCAAACTCTATCGCCTTCTTGCGGCTCAACGCATCAGCCACAAGGTTCGCCTTCCCAGGATGGTAAGAGACTTCAAACTTGAAGTCCTTCAGCGTCTCCATCCATCGCCGCTGCCTCATATTTAAGTCCCGCTGTGTGAATATGTACTTGAGGCTCTTGTGGTCGCAAAAGAGCTCGAACTCCTCTCCATAGAGGTAATGTCTCCAGAGCCTCAGTGCGAATATCACGGCTGCCAACTCCAGGTCGTGTGTAGGGTAATTCTCCTCGTGCTTCCTTAATTGTCTCGAGGCATACGAAATTACCCTGTCCCTCTGCATAAGGACACAACCCAAACCAACGCTAGACGCGTCAGTGTATATAGTGTATTTAACCCCTTGCTCTGGCAATACTAGCACAGGGGCGGACGTAAGTCTGTCCTTCAGCTCCTGAAAAGCTGACTCCGCCTTATCATTCCAGGCGAACTTCACGTCCTTCCGTGTCAACTGAGATAAGGGTCTCGCGATCTTCGAGAAATCCTGAATGAAGCGCCGATAGTAGCCAGCGAGACCCAAGAAACTCCTCACCTCAGTGACAGAACCAGGCTGCTCCCAGTCCTGCACCGCAGCTACCTTAGACAGGTCAACTGCCATGCCATCCTTGGACACCACGTGTCCCAGAAACTTCACCTCCTGCTTCCAGAAGTCGCACTTCTTATACTGTGCGAACAACTGATGCTGTCTGAGCGTATCAAGGACCAAACGCAAGTGCTCCTCATGTCCTCTCGACTCCTAGAGTATACCAAAATGTCGTCGATGAAGACAACGACGAATCGATAGAGGAAAGGCCACAATACCCGGTTCATCAGATCCATGAACACGGCCGGTGCGTTCGTGAGACCGAACGACATCACGAGGAACTCGTAGTGACCAAAACTGGTCCTGAACGCTGTCTTCTGCACGTCCTCATCTCTGACGCGCAGCTGATGATATCCTGACTGAAGATCAATCTTCGAGAAGTACTGCGCTCCTCTCAACTGATCAAACAAGTCATCGATCCTGGGCAAAGGGTACTTGTTCTTCACTGTGAGTTGGTTCAGCCTGCGATAATCAATACACAATCGCAGCGAACCATCCTTCTTCTTCACGAACAAGACCGGTGCTCCCCAAGGAGATACGCTAGGCCGTATAAGGCCAAGCTCTAGTAGACCATCAATCTGCGTCCTCAACTCCTCCATCTCACATGGTGCCATGCGATACGTCGGCAGTGAGACGGGTGTAGAACCAGGAATCAGATCGATAGTGAAATCGATCTCACGTCGGGGTGGCAAACCAGGGATCTTCCTGAACAGATCCCCGAACTCAGAAACAACTGGCGTCTGCTCAAGTACCTGGGCACCAGCGTTGCACAACAGAGTGGCGTAGCTAAGAATGCGGAAAGGAAGATTTACCCGCACTGAAAATGTGAAAGGCGTGCCCTCAGGCTCGTACACCGTCACCACACGAGCCTCGCAGTCAATCTCGGCTCTCGCTGCAGTCAACCAGTCCATGCCAAGAATGACGTCGAGATATACGAGCGAGGGATCGACGACCAAATCAAGAGTCATCGTCCTGCCTCCCAGATCAAGTAAACAACCCTCACACATCTGGGTGACATCCGAATAATCTCCATGAGCTGCAAGGACTCGCACGCTATCCATAGTAATAGTCTGCAACCCAAGACGTCTGACTACGGCACGCGATATCAAAGAAATCGTGGAACCAGTGTCCACCATGACAAGAACGGGAGTACCTCCGATATGGCCCGTGACCTCGAAGGCTGAATGCTGGAAAGTCGGCGTCGTAGCTGCCTCAGCGGTCAGTGCATGAACTCGAGCCTGCTGTGGCCGGTTCGGCCGCTGTGTCAAGGGCCGTGGGGGCTGTCGAATCTGCGATACTGTGGGTCTGAAAGAGGACTGCGCAGGAGCTGACCGTATAGGCGGTGCTGATATCGCCTGTGGACGTACACGATCAATCTTCTGCGGCGGCGAGAACCCACTGTCCCGCATCCTCGTAAAGCAACTCGGCGCTAGGTGGCCCGTCCTCCCACAGTATGTGCATGATAGATCAGGGCGCCGAAACGGTCCTACTGGCGCCGTGGTCCTGGTAGGAGGATCAATGTGAGGCCTCTTGCCCGCGAAGGGCCTATCTGGCAACTCCGGTCGCGGCCTAGAAGTAGTCGGGCCTCGTGATCGCGCAAGTCGATCCACATCCTGCTCTGCCCGCATGGACATGTGAACCAACTCCGCATAGGAGGAGAAACTGATACAGCACATCTTCGACCGAATATCCGGTCGCAAGCCCTCCAAAAAGCGCCGTATGCGCATCTGCTCATCAGCTAGAATCGTCGGGACGTACCTGCCCAACTCTGTGAACCGATGCTCATACTCGGTGACCGTCATCGCTGCCTGCCTGAGACGGAGAAACTCATTCTCCCTCTCGTGTCTGTAGGTCTGAGGATAATACTTCTCATGGAAGCGAAACTCGAATGCTGCCCATGTCCATACGAAGTCTGCGGTAACAGTCCGCAATACACTATCCCACCACATACTGGCCTCTCTCTCAAACTGGAAGGTAGCCAGCTCTACCTGCTCTGCCTCAGTACAGTGCAACATGCGCAGAATCTTCGACACTCGGTCGAGCCAAAACTCAGCCTCCTCGGGTCTGTGAGAACCCGTGAAAGTAGGAGGCCGCAAGCGCTGAAATCGCTCCAGAAGGCCCCGTGTGTCGGCAGGGTTCCCCGCAGGGAAAGCAGGCTGCGCAGGAAGTGCTATGCCCTCATCCTGGGCGTAAGCATAGGCATCCTCAGCTGGATGCGCAGGTGGTGCAGGCGGAGTAGATGCAGTCGCACCCCCACCCTGGGCTAACGTCCCGACTATGGTAGTCAATAACTGCTGCTGCTGTAGCATCATAGCCATCATCTGCTCGAATCTATCAGGTGGCGGAGCAGGCTGTGGCGGATGAGGTGCGGAAGTAGATGCGCGCTGTGGCTCTCTAACTGATGGTGTAAACGGCGGTGGTCCATCTGTAGGACCGACAGCAGGCTGAGTCGACCGAACAGTCTCAGGAATCGGGCCCACAGCAGGGTCCGGACGAGTGCCAGACTGAGAGGGAGTCTGATCCATCTGCTCAGACAACGAAAGCCGAACCGTGCTCCTCGTAGTCTTAGGTGGCATTCCCTATATTCAAAATAGGGCGCAACCTTGTCAGTCTCAATTGCTCAAATACACCACAATCATTCACTAAAGAGTCAAAGGCAATCCATGCGTTTCAATTATTCAAAATTGTCACAATACAAGGGATATATCCTTACAAGCATCATGACTAGAATGACATGGAAATTAAGACAGTTAAGCAACAGCAACAAAAGCAAAGCACTAGCCCTAATAGGCTTTACACACATAAAACAGAAAATAGCTAACTACTCATAACAACATCAAAGATCGCATTGCTAGTCGGAGTCTGGCGACGGAGGAGGAGCACCCTTATCCTGTAAACAACACAGGATTGCCTTCAAGGTGCGAGTCACCTTGCCAAACTTCTTCTTCGTAACGGCCTTGGCATCAGCGACCTCTGCTCGAAGTTCTTGGACTTCCCTTCGCAAAGCGGTCTGACTCTCCTCCATCCGAGCAATGCGATCGTCAATAGTAGTCTGCGCAGAAGGAGGAGGGCTCTCGTCAGTATCCTGAGCCTCCTCTTCTGCTTCTTCCTGAGTCTCTTCCTGAACCTCTGCACTAGGTTCTCCTTCGCTTTGATCTTCCTCTTCATCAAAGTCGTCCCCACTATCCCTTTCAAGTTGATTTTCACGATATTGCGACCCAATCTTCATCTTAACCATCGTCGACTCATCGATGGTGTGAATCGATACCGGCAACTCGGGTCCAAGTCTATAGGCAAACTCAAGCGCAATCTTGCAAATGAGTCGGCCAAAGGGAAGGGATTCGGATGTTCTTCTCGACCTGGCTATGAGAACTATCTGCCGTAAGATGAAAGTGGCCATACATACGTTCTCTCCCTGGGCCACCAGAAATAAGAAATCGACCATAAGACGTGTACATTCAATGCGGTTCGTCGACCTAGGATAAACATTGAACGTGCAGATGTGATGCAGCAGACGTAAATCCTCAGACATGTACGTCGCCTTGAGGCTATTATTAGGCTGCCATGGAACCAACTTACCGCACAGAAACCTGGTGCGGCGATCTCGTTCACGTCTAGTCCTCAAATTCTTCTCACTTGGATGTACATCACCTAGAGGCACATTGAGAAGTCGCGCAACCAACCGGACGTCGATCGTAGCCATCCGATCTCTACCAAAAGGGATTTTGAACTGCAAGGGCTCCAAGGTAGGACTCTGGATGCTAGCATAGAAGGCACGAACAGTGCTCACATTAGCACGAGCGCGAGCTTCAAAGATCGGTCCCCAGTGCGCGGCTTCAATGCGTTCGAACAACAGATACTCGCCGAACAATCGCCCATCTACGTCCGCCTCAAATAACACTCTACGATCAGTGTATTCACCATGAGGCATCTCTGATAGGATGGTTCGTCCAAGATGTGCATGGGGATCCAAATCCCGCTTTGTACGGCACTCCAGGACTGCCGCTGGACCTGCGGCGGCGCTTGAACTTGCGGCACCACCCCGCGGTCTTCTCAATCGAGCAGGGCGGCTCGGCCCAGCCTCGTCTGTTACAGTTTTCCTCTTACCCATCAAAGACAGGATGGATGAGAGTGACAAAAGACCCAAAATAGCTTCCACGAAAGCCATGGAAAACGCCGAAAATGCGGAGAAATGGCTGCCCAATCTGACAAAAGGAAATCTAGGCGTCGTAGAGGGATGCTTCAAGCTTCCCAAGGCTGTAGTTTCAGGAAAAATAAGAACAAAAAGATGGAATGGAGCTGCTCACGATTTCAGCACTATTTGGGGGATTTTGGAGCTCCAAATGGGAAAATTTTCAAGGAAAGGGGCTGCCAACACCCAATAATCAATGGGTGGTGGTCGGTTTTGGCCAAGGAAGGGATTAGGAGGGGTTTGGGTCGCCGGGGTTTGGAATGGAGCGCTGAAAATCAAATCTAGGGCATGCAAGGGGGCTGTTTGTGAAGGAGAGGGGTGTTTTAGGGTTTTTTGTGGGATGGGAGGTAGCTAGGAGTGATGGGGGAGGTATTTAAGTGGGTGCGCCCAAAGGGCAGCACCATCGGAGGTGGCCGGCCGGCGATGGCATCGCCGGCCAACCTTCAGGTTGGCCAGCGGGACCCCATGGGTCTGGTCCCCCATGGTCCCAGGGCCCCAAAAAAGTTGGTCCCACCCCTTGGTTCATTATATTTTGGTCCCTATGAGCCCAAACATGTGTTCGGGGCTTTCTGGGTCCACATCGCAATCCCGAATACCAAACCATATGATGCAGCATATGAATTTGGGATAGAAGGATCCAGTACATCTTTCTAGCTCCTTAGTTGCTAAAGAAAGTGAAGTTAGAATGGCCTTATGGCCATTTTTCATGAAATTTTACTATTCACTGTAAAATTTGGTGAATGTACTAATTTGTGTTATTTTCACATTAGGTTTGATGCCTAACATGAAATGGATAAGAAAGAACTGAAGGTTGAAGTGTTTAGAGAGGGAATTTTGAGAATTTTTGGCAAAACGGGGTTTTTAAGCCCTGGCGATTGATTACTGGAGTCGTGGTCATTCCACGGCCCAAAGATTCACTTTTGCGGTTTAAAACCGCTCATAGGACGTCTCCACCTGACTTCCTACAGCTTAGAAGTGATTCGGGTCGCTTTACGCGACCCGAGATGCGTTACAGACTCGATCTTGCGATCGATCCTTATAGACTTCGCCTATCGGCGAATTTGTGATCCTAGAAGTGTTTCTAGACCCTTCTCGCACCCACCTAAGTCAAAGGAAGCGATAGCGTACGTCGCAAGACCATAACCCAGGCCCAGTATACTCTCATTCATGCTCTGATACCAACTTGTAACACCCTGAAAATCGGGGGTCGTGTATAAACTCAACTCCCGAGTTCCAGACCGTCACTTATGCAACAAAAATGGTTATGATTCAATGTTGTCTGATTTAAAGCATTCACATGAGTAAAAGTATACCAAAACTGCAATTCATACTTCAGATCCAGTGATAAAAGCAAGCGGAAGACTAAACAAGATATATATCACTGTATGGAAAAACAAAGTAATCTCAACTGTCTCCAAAGTATGACTACATCTCTGAGTCTCATATACATGTACATAACAAAAGAATAATGTTCAAAAAGAAAAGTCCCACTGATGTCCCCTCGATCCAGGTCACCTATGGGAAGCCGTCATGATACTGCATATACGAGAACTCATCCTGGTCCTCGTCATCATCTAGCTCCACCTCCTGGATCTCATCGTCACCTGCAACTACAACAGGGTCTGGTGGGTGTTGCAAACACCATCCCGTAACGTGGGAATGAGTGATCAACTCAGTGGAATCATAGAGCAAAGATTAGCATGTTCACAATTCAATCACGCGATAATAGTAAAGCAGTAAATCAGACAAGTCCTAAAACTGTTGTTAATGCAAGATGATATGACGTGATGTATGCTCTCACCGACGATCACCCTCATACGGCAACATCTTACGACCGCGGCATGCCACACTCCCTAGAGTGCTCCACATCTTCCAGGCACATGCAATGCTATGGTGATATGATTACCAAGTTGTTATTAGTCCATTCAAACAGCAGGATTGGGAAACTAAGGTACCTCCCTTGTATCAATCCCAACACGGATCCTGTCTAGGGTCGTCACTCCTAGTAATCTCATACGATGTACATTTCGTAGGTCACTGCAAGGGCTGCCAGGGCTGTTGCTCGCACTCGTTGCACCGCTCCCCCATCACCTTATCAATACAGGCCTACTGTACTCTACTGCACGGAAGGGTCGTCGCCTCCCGTGAACTCAGAATACGCTCGCGGTCACTACAAAGGGCTCGTCGCCTGATCAGTGTAGGCCGACAGCTAGAATATAGTGTCCCATACCACCATAATCTGCTCACGAGTCTAGGTGCTCACTGGTCACTACGGGGAGGTTTGTGACCCCAGCGTAGGCCGACAGCTCGACCACGGTGTCCCATACCACCATGCCCGGCTCATGAGTCTTTGTGGATCAGGGTACCACGGTTAATAGGGTTTACAATGGTAAGTTCAGTACCCTAGGTTCAAGCAGTTATGTTACATACAAGGTGAACAAACATCGGCCAGTCGGGTTACTTGACGGGCTCGACTAGCGCGATCGCATCTCGAATTGAACGACATGAAGTGCGTAAAACACTTCGCGTGGCCTAACCACTGCCGCCAACTCTCAACACGAATCACGTTCATCGACGCGTCATTCGTGGCTATGACCAGTCAGCCACGAATTCGCTCGGTTACCGACTGCCTGGACTAAGTCAAGTCCCACACATCTATGGAATCACTATAAAAGGTATTGGAATTGAAATACATCATGTGAGCATGTTAGCACATGTTATAACATTCAACTTAAGCAAATCTTCAAGGCATACTTCCCATGCATATTCAACTTAAGCAAATCCTCAAGCACATACATTCAATGCATGTAATGAAATCATGCATTTTATCAACATGTAGAAAATCATCTAGGTCAGCATAATAGTTGAAAAATCAATCACAAACTATCATATAACATCATTTAATTCAATACATACTAATACAAACATTTATACAAACACATACACTACACACTTAAGTCTACATATGGTATGTCGACCCAAAGTGTGCAACTAGGCGAACCTCTTCGCCAAACTAATTATGCACGCATTCCTAACTTCCTAATGCGACAACAAACCATGTCAATCACTTCAGCAAAATATGAATGTAAACAGTACTTCCTACAAATGACTAAAATGCCCTAAATCTCATATTCTTCGTTAGCTTACGAAACGGGAAACGGAGAGCATTTTGTACATGTCAAACGGCGATGCCGTCAAGAATCTACTATTAAACGACATTGAAAGCGTTGGGAACCGTCAATCAAAGCGTCTAAAATCCTCACCTAGTGTCTTGTAGACTCGGGAATTGAAGCGGAGTGTATATGGTTCGTCTACGGCGAGTAAGGAGCCTAATACATAAGATCCATAAGCTACATCGCTATGGAAACAAGAAAAACTCAAATCACCAACTATTTAGGGTTTTTACTTACCTAGGATTGCGGTGGAATCGCCGGGAAAGCGGTAGAGGAGTGTCGCTTAAGCACGTGCAACACGTAGCACAAGTGGCGGGAAGAACTCTCCCACTCTCTCACAATCTCTCACTCTTTTTCTCTCTCCCAAGCTAGGGCTTCTCTCAAATTCGGATGGGAGAGAGGAGTGAGGGTTTCAACCCCTTTTATAGCCTAAAACATTCCCAAAATAGGCTTGGGAACAATGTTTACTTGGTGCCTAACCAAATCGGGGCCGTTTCGGTCCAAAAGGGCATTTCTGGAGGTCCCCAGGCCAGATGCGGTCGGACTTAAGCTCATGCATACTAGATCTAGCATACATCCAGTTTTCAGACCGGTTGGGTTCCCAGATCGCACGTGGCGGCCCAGTTTCAGTTTAACGGTCACCGCACCAAGATCAGGCCTATAAGTCCCGTGATATATAATAGATATTTTTCCTGATCCAAGGGTGTAATTTGGCTGTATTCTGACGGTCAGAATGCTTAATACTGATGCGTCAAATTTGTGTGCCAGATTTGAATTTGAAATTCCAACTATGTCCCTATTCACACTCTCTTCGGTCCGGGCTCAATGAAATAGCCTGTAATAATCGGTTTGACTTGATTTTTGGAATGAGTGTCAAGCCCAGCTAGACGGTCCTAACGGTCTAAGATAGGAGGTATCGGACTTTCAACGTGCGGTCTAGATCCAATACAAAGATTCAAAGTGGTCCAGAGAACAAACCGGCTTAGAGTTTGATCCGAGGCTTTAGAGCATTATAGCACCCTTAGTTCCACTCGCTTCGGGCCTTGTAGAACGTATTTAAAGTGATCAGGGACCATTTCCCAGCTATTCTAACGTTGCACTAGCTAACCTAGTCAAATTTTCCAAAGGAATGAATTCTACGCAAATTCGGGTCGAGTTGGTACTCGAGCCCAAGGATGGATTTTTCACGGGCGTTACAATATTGTTCACTTCTTAAATAGTTTGTGATTGGATCCTCTACCGGGCTTGGAAGCTAGTAGAGTTATTTTTGAGTAATCCTGATATGTGCCTGTTGTTCGGATTAGTGTAATAGGATTTTTAATAAACCATAAAAACTTTAAAAAGTCCTATTCATCTCCCTCTAAGACATATTGGCATATTCCTACTTCAACTCAAGAGGTCTTTATTGCTATTTTAGGAGATCCAACGCTTAAAGTGAGCCTTACGATGGTCCCAAGATGTTTCAATGGTGGCCTACAATCCAACTATTTTATTTCATGTTCCCCACTTGAGCTTAATATTGGCCTCATTTTTGTCCAATGCTATAAAATGAGCTATCAAAACAGATGGACAGGATGGATTTCTCACAAGCATCCTGTGCCCCATTAACGTTTGAATGGGCGTTCAATCCCCATTGTTTCTTATTGTGTAACCCACTTGAGCTTTGGATCTACCACATTTTTTTCCATTAATGGTGCACAACATTTTTTTCCATTAATGGTGCACAGAGGTACCCTTTAGATTAGTGGTCTGAAGTGAAATTATGCTTGTGGTGTAATGAGATTACCATGACTGCACGTACGGAAGCTATGCAGAACTAAGGAATGAAAACTATGTCTTAGAGGGGGGGGGGGGGGGGGGGGGGGGGGGGGGGGGGGGGTTGATTAGGACCTATTTAAATCCTAATTATCTAATTTAAACTAATTTTTAATTAAAATAAGGAAGATAATTTAACTTTAAGGCTTCCAAGCCAATAAAGGGTCCAATCACATAGACTACAAATAATTTGCAAATATGCAACTACTCTATATCAAGATAGTGTATATGTGTGTGAGATGTGTTAAGTATCAATCACTAAGCATTCATCTAATCATGCATACATAATTTAGACATTCAAAATCACAAGCATAATTAAACAAATGTGCAAATGACAATCATAAACACCATCATATATAGTGGTTCGGCTACTCGCCTACTCTACTCCTGGTGGACGCACTCAGCCCATGAGTGTACCAGATTTCACTATCGGAGGTTTTAAATCAGGTTAACATCTAACCTTTATAGTCTTACATAAGACTCTAGACTTTAGGCTCTACACAAGTGCCAAGGTCCTACTTAAGACCTTGAGGTTTTAGGCCCTATGCAAGAGCCAATGTCCTACACAAGAACCCAAATATTTAGGCCCTATAGAAGAGCTAAGGTCCTACATAAGAACCCAGAGATTTAGGCCCCACATAAGAGCCAATGTCCTATACAATACTTCAAAGATTTAGGTCTTACACAAGAGCCAAGTTCTTACTCAAGAACCTAGAAGTTTAGGCTCTACATAACAACCAAGGTCCGACACTAGAACCTAGTTTGAGTTTAAATCAAAAACTCTTATCATCAATCCTATACAAGGAAATAGAATAAAAATGGACTCTTAAATATGATAACTTACTTATCGGATTGAGTCTTCTTTGTATCTACGTCTTAGGTTGCTTGATCATCGCTCTCCCGTGCTTCAATTAGCTGAAGCACCCTGATGCTCCCCCGATCATGATGACACTTCTTTGTCAAGGCATTAACTCCAAGATCAAATACCTTACATTTGATGATCCTTTGAGGTGACCATGGTGATGGGAGGTTGGTTGAATCTCTTAAAACTAGTGGAAAGCTATTTTTCGTAGGGGATTCACCTAGATGCGTCTTCTAGATGATTTTGACAATGATATGCAAAGATAGCTTAAGTCCAATCTCTAGAAAATAGAAGAGTTCAACCTCATCTTTAAGGTAGAGGGTGGAATCCCCATAGGAGTGTTAATCTTAAGAAAGATGGGTTAGAACTCCATGGTATAGAGGTTTGGGATGAGGGATATGAACATGGAATCTCCTAAGCTTCTATTGCACCAAAAACCCATAAAAAAGCCCAAGAACTTAATACCATTTATAAAAAGTTTGAACTCCAATGATTTTTTATTTTTTTTTAAAGGTAGAAAATGGCTTTGTTAATGCCATCGAAGGTTTCCACGATGCCATTGATAAATTTAGATATTTATGTTCATCTCTCGGTGGACATATCTAAGGTATCTTCGATGTCAATGAATGCAATCTTCGATGGCATCGAACTTAATCTTCAATGTCATTGAAGGTGTCCTCGATACCATCGAGAAAGTCAAAAATAAATATGATTTCTTACTTAACAATTTTGACTCTCAATTGATGCCATCAAAATTACCCTTTGTTGCCATCAAATGTGGCCTTAATACCATCGAGAAAATTAGAACAAATGTCATTTTTTCACTAAATAGTTCTGACGCTCAATTGATGTCATCGAACAACCATAAAAAAATACTATTTTGGGATATCTTTTACACAGTAGCTCCACACCTTTTCTAGCCTTATTTATCATGTTTATCTTAGTGTTTTAAGGCTACGGGATAATTAATTAGGTATTCCTACTAAGCCTAAATCATCTAAAGGTTTAAGGTTGTTTTGGGTCAAGGGTTAAGGTTACCAAGGTACTTCATTTACCTTTTCTTTGTTCATTGATGCTTCGTCTTCTCTTATGTCTTCAGTCTTCACTTTCCAAGGGCTCAACCGACTACTTGACACAAAGACTCATGTGATTGACAAACAGGATGCAAAAAATAGTGCACTAATAATTTCCCTATTTGTCAATTACATGACAAAAACCTAACCTAAGACCATGTCATGGTCCATACCAATGACATACCAAAATAATTCAAAATATTACATGTCAAATATAAATGATTTATAACTCAATAAACTAAGATATGTAACACTAGCATTGCTCCTCCATAACTACTCCCCCTATCTTATCAATCCTTGCAACAACAAACAAACCCTGCAAGACAGAAATCATGTTTTGGTGGGATGATCTCTTTCTCCATTTTTGTCAGTATTTAAGAAAGAATTAGTTCCATTAAATATACCAATAAAATCATATATGAAACAACCCTATAAGTCATAGATTTACCAATTATAAGGCTCATACTAAAATGAGGTTAAGGGTGCATATTATCATTAAAATCATGGAATATTCTTATTAAGGTCATTCAAAAGATATATCAATGAAAAATAAGAGTGACCAATGATAATCTAAGCTATAAATACATGATATTTAAAATTCAACAACTTTAAAGCTAAAATTACCAATACAAATGAGGTTAAATCCTCATATTTTCCAATTTTACTTTATTTTATTTTATTTTTACAGACACACACCCGACACACACCCACGCACATTGTAGTGAGATTTCCTTACCTATGGGTATCAAACCTAAGACCTCATGTTGAAACTTCTCAGAGTCTACCACTGAGGTAAGGACTCGAACCCCTCATATTTTCTAGTTAAGCATAATATGAGGCTAGAATCCTCTTATTTAAATATAAGAGATTAAAATCCTCAAATATTACAATTTCCTCATATGTGAGGCTTGATCCTTAGATTTATCAATTAAGCTCATGATAGGGCTTGATCCTCTGATTTACCACTTTAGCCCAAAGGGACCTTCTAAGGTCACCTTTTCGTGGAATTATGGTCTCCTAAACTGCTAAGGAGGGATGGTATGGTGTGAGCCGATAAGACACGTAAGTGACTCAGGTCTTTCACACTAGAGGAGTCATCTAGAGTGGATTCAGACTCCTCCGTATCATCCCATATTTCCGTCATTACCTTGCTTTTAAATTTTATTTTACTAAGGCAATCGAGGGTAAAATATCTCAAAGGACAAGCTATAAATGTCCTAGAGAGGGGTGAATAGGACTATACAAAATAATTCAATATAATGTGAAATAATAAAATAAATATTCTCAATCACTTCGAGTATTTAAATCTTGATTCCAAATAGTTCATATGACAACCTTCACCTACAAGATTTGAACAAGACAATCTTATTTCGCGACATCTTTGAGATAAAAATACCAAAATTAGTAAGAAACAATCAATCACAAGGAAAGCATTAAATAAATAAACATTCACCACCATTGCTCAAGGAGTTATAGTGGTTCAGTGCTTAACCCCACACCTACTTCATTCCTAAAATTACTACCTTCGTCATTTTGGCTTTCATTATTTTAAGGTTTTCATAGGTTCACCTTAACAACCTAAACAGTTCTTGTAATTTTCAAGGGATATCACGACAAAATCCACTTTGTGATTTTCATGGGATCACCACAAAACAAACCACTAAGATTTTCGGGCTATCTCAGAAAAACCCAAAAGATAATAAAATAAAACATAGTACTTATGTTCTGATGTTGAGTTGAAGATGTAACTGTAACTTTGATTCCAACAATCTTCTTTCTTGGCATATTCATGAAAACGTATATGTATTTAACCTAAAAGGAGTATAGGGATCTAATGTGTTTTCAGTAAATAAAAACCCTAATGCTCTAAATTCAATTATCTGATTGTCAAGTAGAGTATGGATTACTCTATTGAAAATGATTAAAACTAACTTGAGAAAAGAGAATGGAATAAGCTAAATTAAAATAAATTTTACTACAAAAATAACTTAAGATGGCCCTGAGTTTCTCTACTTGCTAGAGTATATTGCTTACAAATTTTCATTAAAGAAAAGAATGAGAGAAGGCCTCAATTTATAGCTAAAGGTCTTGAAAATTCGACTGGCCAGATTTTCAGTTCGATTGGCCAAATTCCAACGATATTGTTCCAACGACACTCAAATTTCACAAGATAAAATTTTTCAAAAATTCAATCGACTGAACCTCCAGTTCGGCTGGCCAAATACAGGGTTCAACTGGACGAATCTCCCTGAGATTCAAATATTTAAGATTGCTAGAAAGTTGATCGAACACTTCGGGTTGGCCGAACTGACAAGTTCAATTGGCCAAACTTGATGCGAAAAATCCTTATCTTACTGTATAATTTCTTGAAATGTGTTGCATTAGCCGAAGGTAGTTTGGTTGGCCAAACCAAAAGACGGGCTGGTCTAACTTCAGTTTATTTTACTTAGAATTATATTCATTATAATACCATGTGAAATACACCTAACTAGGGCCATTCTAAAGTTATACCACCTGATGGTTGACACATGCAAATGCTTTAAACTATGAACCAAGACATAATAATGTTTAGATGATGAGTCTTCCTTGAGATGTTGATCCATTCTTTATGTAATCTTCATTAGTCGTCGAAGAACATCTTCATGAGTGTTTGTGATCCATTCGGGACAACGAAATTTGACAATCCTAATTGTGCTTTAAGTATAAGAACTTACAATCTCCCCCTTTGTCAATTTTGTGATAAAACATACTCATACAACATTAAAACATCTCACAAACTCATCATACTAAAATATGCTCTGGTTCAAAAGATCATTTGTACATGTAACATCCCGAAAATCGGGGGGTCGAGCAAAAACCCAACTCCCGAGTTCCAAAATGTTATTTATGCAACATAGATATGTATGATTGAATGTTGTCTGTGATAATGTATTAAACATGAGTGAGATTAAGCTAGAACCGCATATCATACTCCAGAGACAGTTAAATTAACCAGCGGAAGTTTGTAATAGTATGTATAACATATATAAACTGTTGTATGTCTCCAGAGTGTGAACATGTTACCAGGTTATACACATACATGTATACCCCAAAAGTAGATGAAACGAATATACATGAGTGCGCTAAAAATATAAAATGACAAATGTCAAAGTATCTAATCAACCTCCCTGTAATCCCGTCGATCAGAACACGCATAAAGGAGGGATCCTCCTCATCATCATCAAGTCCGGCTCTGCCTCACAGGCCGCGCCATCATCTGCAATCACAAAAAGGTCTGGTGGGTGTCCGGAACACCGTCCCGTAACGTGGGAGTGAGTAGCTAACTCAGTGGAATAATAGAGCAAAGATTAACATGTTATCAAATCAATCATGCGATAATAGTAACGCAGTAAATCAAACAATCCTAATACTGTTGTTAATGCAATTATGATATGACGTGATGTATGCCCTCACCGACGATCACCCTCATGCGGCAACATCTTACGACCGCGGCATGCCACACTCCCTAGAGTGCTCCACATCTTCCAGGCACATGCAATGCTATGGTGATATGAATTCCAAGTTGTTATTAGTCCATTCAAACAGCAGGATTGGGAAACTAAGGTACTTCCCTTATATCAATCCCAACACAGATCCTGTCTAGGGTCGTCACTCCTAGTAATCTCATACGATGTATATTTCGTAGGTCACTGCAAGGGCTGCCAGGGCTGTTGCTCGCACTCGTTGCACCGCTCCCCCATCACCTTATCAATACAGGCCTACCGTACTCTACTGCAACGGAAGGGTCGTCGCCTCCCGTGGACTCAGAATACGCTCGCGGTCACTACAAAGGGCTCGTCGCCTGATCAGTGTAGGCCGACAGCTAGAATATAGTGTCCCATACCAACATAATCTGCTCACGAGTCTAGGTGCTCACTGGTCACTACGGGGAGGTTTATGGCCCCAGCGTAGGCCGACAGCTCGACCACGGTGTCCCATACCACCATGCCCGGCTCATGAGTCTTTATGGATCAAGGTACCATGGTTAACAGGGTTTACAATGGTAAGTTCAGTACCCTAGGTTCAAGCAGTTATGACTCATACAAGGTGAACATACAACGGCCAGTTGGGTTACTTGACGAGCTCGACTGGCACGAGCGCATCGCAAGTCGAACGACATGAAGTGCGTAAAACATTTCGCGTGGCCTAACCACTGCCGCCAACTCCAACACGACTCGCGTTCATCGACACGTCCTTCGTGTCCAAGATAAGCTAACCACGAATTCTTTCGGTTACCGACTGCCTGGACTAGGCATAGTCCCAAACAATCATAGAATCACATCAGTAGTTGTGTAAGGGTAATGGAAATGAAATGGAACCATGTGAGCATGTTAACACATGTCATTACATACAACTTAAGCAAGTCTTCAAACACATGCCTTTCATACATATAATGAAATCATACATATCGCCAACATATAGGAAATCATCACCATCAGCGTATTAATTGAGAATTCAATCTCCAACTAAGTCATAAGAAACTCATCAAGCACATATTATAACATACCACTTAAATGAATCATTAAGCACATGCATTTCATACATATAATGAAATCGTACATATGGCTAACATGTAGGAAATCATTCACATCAACATATTCATTGAGAAATCAATCTCACACTAATCCATATCACCATTTAAGCCAATACATACTAATACAAGCATTTATACAAACACTTACACTACACACTTAAGTCTACATATAGTATGTCGACCCGAAGTGCGCATTTAGGCGAATCTCTTCGCCAAACTAATTATGCACGCATTCCTAACTTCCTAATGCGACAACAAACCATGTCAATCACATCAGCAAAATATGAATGTAAACTGTACTTCCTACAAATGACTAAAATGCCCTAAATCTCATATTCTTCGTTAATTTACGAAACAGGAAATGGAGAGCATGTTGTACATGTCAAACGGCGTTGCCGTCAAGAATCTACTATTAAACGACATTGAAAGCTTTGAAAACAGTCAATCAAAGCGTCTAATATCCGCACCTTTTTCCTTTTTGGGGTGTGAGTTCGAACGGAGCGTATACGCTTCGTCTACGGCGATTAGAGAACCTAATACACAAGTTCCATTAGTTACTTCGCTAGGAAATGAAAGGAACCTCAAATCAGCAACTTCTAGGGTATTTTCTTACATGAGAAAGCGGAGGAGTCGCCGAGAAAGCGATAGAGGTGCGTTGCTTTAACACGTGCAACACGTAGCACAAGTGGCAGGAAGAACTCTCCCACCTTCTCTCACAAACTCTCACCTTTTCTCTCTCCCAATCTAGGGATTTTGCAAATTCGGATGGGAGAGAGGAGTGAGGGTTTCAACCCCTTTTATAAGCTCAAAAATGCCCAAAATAGGCTCAAGAACAAAGTTCACTTGAGGGGTAACCAAATCGGGGCTGTTTCGGTCCAAAAGAGCATTTCTGGAGGTCCCCTGGCCAGATGCGGTCGAACTTAAGCTCATGCATACTGGATCTAGCACGCATCAAGTTTTCAGACCGATAGGGTTCCCAGATCGCACGTGGCGGTCCAATTTCAGTTCAACGGTCATCGCACCTAGATCAGGTCTACAAATCTCGTGATATGAAATAGAAATTTTTCCTGATCCGAGGGTACAATTTGGCTGAATTCTGACGGTCAGAACGCTCAATACTGATGCGTCAAGTTGTGTGCCAGATTTGAATTTTAAAATTACAACTCTACCCTATTCTCACTCTCTTCACTCCAGGCTCAATGAAATAGCCTCAGAATGTCAGTTGGACTTGATTTTCGAAACGATTGCCAAGCCCAGCTAAGTGGTCATAACGGTCTAAGATGGTAGGTATCGGACTTTCGACGCGCGGTCTAGATCCAATACAAAGTTTCAAAGAGGTCCCGAGAACAAACCGGTTTAGAGTTTGATCCGAGGCTTTAGAGCATTATAGCACCATTGGTTCCACTCGCTTTGGGCCTTGTAGAACGTATTTAAAGTGATCAGGGACTATTTCCCAGCTACTCCAGCGTTGCGCTAGCTAACTTATGCTTAGTTTCTAAAGGAATTAACCCTAAGTGATTTCTTTGGCTATGGAATCGGGTTCTAAGCGATTTTTCAGGTGTTTTAATTGACCCACTGTCTAAGGACGTCAAATCCCAGATTGGCCAAAATCCGGGGTGTTACAGTACACCACCTGTAGTATCATATCTTGAAGCTCTTACATGATGCTCCCCTTAGAATAAACATTAGTAGCTCCCCCTAAGTACTTGATCAAGGAGAAATATATATATATATATATTCAATTTTTCACCAACATGCAATCCAATGCAGAAATATAATCCCATATCATATCAGAGAAAAAAAATTCTCCATGTATATCATTCATCTCCATATATATCTCATATCATGTATTAAATATCATCATGCATCAAAGATTAAAAGATAAAAATATATCCCTGGATATCATAATTTTTTCCCCTTTTTGTCAGAATTTGACAAAGGAAGAAATAAATCAAAAGATGCATAAAAAAGGCATAAATATCAAAGATAATGTCATGATGATAAGATCATTTAAATGTATAAATACAATTATCCAAGTAATCTAGAGAGAAATCTAAGTACAAGTGCAGTAAATCCAGTGAGTAATAAAGAGTTATTACAGACTATAAGTATTTAATCATTCTGATTCAAAGGAGGACGATGCAGACATCTCGGGATCATTAATCCTCAAATTTCTATTGAAGCGATGAAAGAACTTTTTGACATACTTCATGTGTTGTTTTTGAGTTTGATGGAGTAAGTCCGGGGATACTTGTAAAGCGTCCACCTTCTTCTCTAAACTTTTCAACCTATCAAAAAATTGAGAAGGCTAGAAATCAGAATCATTTGTGTCTCCTAACTCAGCAAAAATATCATCCATGTTAATGTCGCCCTCACAAGCTTCCTCCTGATTTCCTGCCTGCTGAGGAAACGGGTTTAACCACATCATATTCAGTTTTGCATTTCCAAATGGGAGGTTGGATTCTAGTACTTTGATCATGGGAATTTGAACATTAAAGTGCAAAGTAAGGGAAGTCATGTGGAATGTAAAAGGAATAGAGCCATGATGTGGATGGAGGCGATATTGAATAACCAGGAAGGAAATCAAAGATGGAAGAAAATTATGAATACCAGATGGAAAAGCATGCATAACATGCATCATGAAGGGAGTAAGGTCAGTCTAATTCCCTGCCCTGGGATAGACATTAGATGTGAGGATGTGATGAAGAATGCGGTATTTTGAAAGTAAATTATAAGTGGGGAGAGAGTTACCGGACCGTCATTCAGCGTCAAAACTACATAACACCCGGGTAAGAGAATTTCTTTCTCAATTATTCATATATTTAAAAAGAGTAGGAATTGGTACCCTATCATCTGCCATCTTAATGTCCATAATGGATGATATGATGAAGGGTGTTACAGTGATAGTTTCTTCCAGAATTAGAATATTAAAGGTCATTTGAAGAAGCTTTATTAATGGATGCATATATCCCTTATGCAATGGATTAGTAAGTCACCCTGCCCCATTTCAAAATTATCCTACCTCGGAGAGGAGTTCAACTAGACCAAATTGAGCGATCTTCTTTCTTATGATATTGATGAAGACGTATATGTGTTCAACCCAAAAATAGTATAGGGATCTAATGTGTTTTCAATAAATAAAAATCCTAATACTGGAAATTCAATTATCTGATTCTCAAGTATGGATTACTCTATTGAAAATTATTAAAACTAACTTGAGAAAAGAGAATAGAATAAGCTAAATTAAAATAAGATTTACCACACAAATAACTTAGGATGGCCTTAACTTCCTCTCATTGTTGGAGTATATTGCTCACAATTTTTTGTTGTAGAAAAGAATGAGAGAAGGCCTCTATTTATAGCCAAAGGTCTTGGAAATTCGATTGGCCAGATTTTCAGTTCGGCTAGTCGAATTCCAATGATATCGTTCCAACAATACTCAGATTTCGCAGGATAATATTTTTCAAAAATTCGGCTACCTAAGCTAAAATTCAATTGGCCGGATCTCCCTGAGATCCAAAGTTTTAAGATTGCTGGAAACTTGACCAAACACTTTAGGTTGGTCGAACTGACAGGTTCAACTAGCCAAACTAAAGGTCGGGCTGGCCGAAATTAATGCAGAAAATCCTTATCTTACTGTATACTTGGCCAAAACGTGTTAGGTTAGCCAAATGTAGCTATGCTGGTCGAACCAGAAGTCGGGCAGAACTAACTTTAGTGTATTTTACTAAGAATTATGTTCATTATGATACCATGTGAAACACACCTAACCTAAGTGTTCACAACTCCAAGTGTAGGGCCACGATGTAGTAATAATCTCGGTAAGACCGAGGTCGAATCCTCAGGGACTAATCTTGTATGTTTCTGAAATTAACAAGCAGTAGAACTAGGAGAAGATGTAAACCTAGACCTGGAATCGTAGAGAGAGTAATTGTGAATTATTTAGCTAAAACTTAGAATTTAAAGGTGGGAACTAGGGTTTTTAAGGATCCACTTGCAGTGATTAGGGAATCCTCTTGCTTGATTCAAATAACACAATTGGAATTGGAGTCTTATCCTATCCAATTAGAAGATATACTAATTAAGTCAATTTGAACTTCCTTCGAACTAATTCTCAATGAAGGAGAATTATGATAATTGGTAGGGATTCCATCACCAAACCATGCCCATAAGATGATAGAAAATAATAGGATTAAACAATCCCATAATCTAAAAAATCAGGAAAAGAAGATACTCAAAGCTATTACAAATTTATTATAATTTAAGTCACAACAAACCATTAAAAACTAAAAGTATTCCTTAATTATCAAACTAGAACCAAATTAAGTTCAACTTAAATATGAATCAAAGCATGAGAGACATCCCACCCTACTACAAGCTTCACCCCTTATCCCTAGCTAAGAGGTTTAGCCAACCATGGACATGATTGGATCTAAAACCCTAGAAGAAAGCATGAAAAACTAACGAAGAAACGTAAAAAAAATGCTTGGCAACAGCTCTCCACCCTTGTGTTTTACTCCTCTAAACCCTAGATGAACCTAGGAGTATCGTGGAGACTCCTATTTATAGTTGTGCAACACCTCCTTTCACACCAATGGGGAAAAATCTAAAAACTGCCTCAAATTTAGCACTTCGCGTAACTCTGCGCGATTCGTTCAATGACATCGAATAATAGTCTTCGATGTCATCGAGAATTGTTCAGGAATTGATAATGTGTCCAAAATAGTCCAGCGAGTTATCTTAATTTCTTCAATAAATTCAATGTCATCAAAGATGCTTTTAATGTTTTCGAATTGTTCTTCGATATCATCGAGGAGTACTTCGAGTAATAAAAAATGATGCCCAATGTGTCCAACAAGTTTTGTCAAAAATCCATAAAAATTCAATGTTATTGACCTGACTTCAATGTCATCTAGTAGATCTTTGAGTCATTAAACAAGTCCTCGAGTCATCGATAAATGTCTTCAATTTGTCCAACAATTAACTCGATTTTCATCCATAAATTCTATGTCATCGATCCGTGTTCAATGTCATCAAATGGAAGCTTCGATGTAATCGAACGGTGGTTGATCACACAGTCAATGTGAGCTCTACACTTGTTCTTTCGACTTCATTTCTTCTCCACTTGGTTTTCTTAAATCTTGAGACCTTGAAATATTAAATTTTTGTCTCCTAAGATCCACTCTTTGCCTTGGTGACTTTTGAGTCTCAAATCCATGCTTTTAGCATATTTTCCAATTCAAGCTCTTAAATTCACGTTGCAATACAAACATGAGTAAAATAGGACATTAAGCATTATCATGTTCATAAAACTAAGAAATAAATGGGGGATAATATGCAATATTTGACCCTGAACACAATTCTCAAATAGCATTTTGCTAGTCCCAAGAAAAGTATGTGTGAAATGAACCTCAATGCTCAATGTCCAAAACCTCTTTAGGAAAAATAATCTTTTGTACACTCAAGTGTGAATGGGTAGACTTGAGGAGAGAAAGTGGGATTTTGGAAATCTAGAGCCGAATCATTTGAGCAATCAATCAAATAAGTTCTTAATTGATTCAAAGCATAAGTTCATATACCAAGTTCTCCAAAGTGCTCCATGAAAATCAAATTACTTCTCATAAGAATACTATCATTTCATAATGTTAACCATGCTCATCACTTCAAGATTGGTTTGAAACTCAAGTACTGATTCTGAACTTATCCCCTTGTCTTTCTTTTTCTTGTTTTTGATTTTATATCGACCATTAATTTTTATCCATTCTTTATTTTTGCATTCTTTTTCATGACCTTTTTGTCGATCTCCTATTTTTTAACTGGTTCTTTTCTTTTTCTTAAAGTGGATAAAATACTCCAGACTTGATTCTCACCATCTATTAAAGATTTATATACTAACAATTAAAAATTCTAACTTGTCTTATAGAAGACAAGTTGAGTGTGTCTTGTGATTTAGATTAACATGATATTTGAACTATCTCTTAATTAATTGAGCGCAAGAACTTAGGTGATAGATTACCTAGTTAATCAAACTCCAACAATCCAAAATTCAATCTTTATTTTTATCGTACCCAATGCATTCTTAAGTACACAATTCATCTCTTCCCAAATAGATTTCAACTTGAAACATTGGAAATTTTTAAATTTTTTAATCAAAACTGAAAAAACACTGATTAGTTCACCTAATTCCCCGTGCCCAACCGAAGAATTTACATTGTCCTCAATTTAAAAGAAATAAGCATGCAATGCAAAAGAGGCAATGAAAAGAGAAGGGAAGTGATGGAAGGATAATACTTAAAGAAAGAATTTTGAGGCTTTTAGAATGGTCTCAGTGTGAAGATGAGTTAGCACAAGAATTAAACCAACAGAAAGCAAACTATTATAAACAGTGGAAAGAAAACTATCTTAAATAGTGGAAAACAAACTATCCTAATCCTAAATCATATGAAAGCAAATAAATTTACCTATACCTCCGTCAGACTAGGATGTAAATTCTAGTAAACAGGGTCAATTAGAGGTATTGACATGTCCTCTAACTCAAATTGTTCAACAAATGCCTTTAAATGATGTCCATTTACTTTGAATTCATTGTCATTGTTTGGATTCTGAATCTCGACAGCCCCATGAGGATAAACATTAGTAATAGTTAAAGGGTCGGTCCAACGAGATCAGAGTTTACCCAGAAAAAGGTGTAACCAAGAATTATACAAAAAGACTTTTTGACATGGAGTGAATGGTTTTTGAAGAATGTCATGAAACACCTTCATCTTGTCCTTATAAAGTCTTCAGTTCTCATATGCATCATTAAGGATTTCTTCCAATTCATTCAACTGAAGTTCGCACAGCAAGCTAGCATTGTTCAAATTTAAGTAAAGATTTTTAATCGCCCAGTAGGCCCCATGTTTCAACTTCACAAGCAAGTGGTAAGCCTTCCCATAAACAAGTCCAAAGGGATACTGTCACGCCCCAAACTCAGAAACCACGCTCACAAAATTTTTAATTGACGAATCTGGTGTCGACAGCCTCCATAATACCCCATTCTTGGCTCTCAACGTTCATATGCGAGATTCTCATCCTGAAATCCTACAAAGAGGATTTTCAACATGAATTTGTTTCATAAGAAGCATAATCACAAGTATACCCAAATCATAAGAACAACATCATCACCACATATCCACTAATATAATTATTTAAGTACAATACTGAAAAGGAAATACATGCATATAATAAAATCTCTAGAAGCTCTTCCACACACTCCTGACTCAGCTCAACTGCTTCTTATCGTCGCCTGGATGCATCTATCATGTATAAGCTTATAGAAAGCTTAGAGGGTGGTGTAAGTGTGTGCACAAGATAAGTGCCAAGTATTGAATACAATGCCTTAATCATATAATATTAGAATTACTGGCATGAATCATACGATATCAGAGTATGCACAAATACCGTAAGTCCATAAAAATATCATCAACCTCATTCAGGATATGCGATGAAAAGACATAACAAGACAATGTCATATACTGAGAAAGTAACGTAAATCGGCTATGTAATGCGAAAACATAATGAACTAGATATCAGATATCGAGGATACAATGCAATATATAATTCGAAAGAGCTACGAATACCATAAGCCTTATTTAGGTCATATAAATGCAGAAATATAGTAACACAAAATGTCATATGTCGCAGATGTAATGCAATATGTGGTGCAAATGGAATGACCATGCTGGAATGTGAAGTCGAGATGATAGTATGTAGTATCGCAGGCTATGAGGTCTATCACAAAGGATTTCTATCCAAACCAATCCCATACCTAAATTTGGATAGGTAGACTCAATGTGGTAAACTCCTGATCTCAAGTTAGTCACACGCTCCAACCAAAATTCTGACCATTACAAAGGTACACGTAATAAATAGCTACGCACCACCAGCCCAAGTGGATAGTGAATGAATGAATGAATGAGTATGCAACACCTACTCAATAAGTCCACATATCAGTACAGTTCCTCTTTGGGATCATCACCGAAGTCTATTACACTCTACATGCAAATCTCCACCCACTGATGCATGACCATGTAAGTGGAAGAGACCTCACTATCCGCCTCGCCAGTATTCAACCAATATCTACTTAGCACATTGATAGTGGACCTATTCACAAGTTGGTTAAACTCAGCCTAGCTATGCTCCCTACCCTTGGGTGGGTAAGGCCACACTCCCTGCCAATCGACCATGACACAGTAGGAGAAGTGGCCTACTAGCATACGGCCCTCATGTACTCATATATCCTCTTGGTCTCGACATTGGGGCGTCTCCTCGTCTAAAGGTTTAGGAATTTTTACCCAGGGCTATCGATCACAACCCGATGTTAATAAAAGATTTCCTGTGTCCCATCTGGCCATCCATGATATACCTATGGAGGCTACGACCTTGATGTCGGTAGGGCATACAGTAATCACAATACACAATGCAAGATGTATGAGTCATACAATCTAGTCATGCATCAATCATGCGCACATGTGAGATAATTTTCACCTATCAAGGAGTCTTATAAATCACCTGCACTATGGCATACGCAATGGTTAATCACAAAACATGCAGATGATGCATATAGGCATGTATCATGATGCTATACTGTCACATACTCACAATCGATATCAATAACCGACATCGACAATCGACCTCGACAATGTGGACATTTAACAAACATTGCTCCCAAGGAATGGCCCACACAGAGCCTAACATATAGTGGACCCATGACCTCACACAAGGGCTAAATATATAAAACCATGGATCTCACTCAAGATCTTAATACAAAACACGATGGGCCTCTCACATGGGCCTAATATAAAACACAATGGGCTCCCTCTCATCACCCTCAAATGCATCACAATGGGTCTTATCACACAGACCTCATATTAATCACTTAGGCCTTAAACATGGGCTGAATGCACATCATAATGGGTCTCAAATACGGGCCGCATATACATTGGATTGGGCCTCAAATAGAGGCCGAATACACATCACAATGGGCCTTAACTACGGGCTTCATATGCATCACATTGGGCCTCAAACATAGGCTGAATACACATCACAATGGGCCTCAACTACGGGCTGCATATACATCATATGGGTCTCGACAATCTGAATCAGCCTCGACAATCAGAATCAGCCTCGACAATCTGACTCGGCCTCGATGATTGGAATTAGAATTGGCCTCGACAATCGGAATCGACCTCGACAATCTGACTCGACCTCGACAATCGGCCTTGACAATCTGACTCGGCCTCAACAATCAGAATCAGCCTCGACAATCTGACTCGGCCTCGATAATCGGAATCAGTCTCCATAATTGGCCTTGACCTCAACAATAGGAATCGGTCTCGACAGTGTGGAATCGGCTTAACAAAGGGCCTAAGGGAAGGTCACAATATGAACATTTAACCATCATTGCCCATCAATGTGGACATTAAACCATCATTGCTCCCAAGGCATGACCCACCATAATCATCATCACATACATTATGG
The DNA here is from genome assembly GCA_037074715.1 of Magnolia kwangsiensis. Lineage (NCBI taxonomy): Eukaryota > Viridiplantae > Streptophyta > Magnoliopsida > Magnoliales > Magnoliaceae > Magnolia > Magnolia kwangsiensis. The sequence goes on from CM073578.1 coordinate 83,441,748, forward strand.
AGTAATCACACATCGCAATGGACCTCATATACATCACATTCGGCCCATACAAAAGGCCCCACATACGTCTCATTGTGTAACACCTCAGATTTTTGCCAACCTGGAGTTAGACATCCTTAGGCAATGGGTCAACCATAACACCTTGGTAACTTCTTAAAACTCAATTCCAAAGCCAAAGAAATCATTTAGAACCTAATTCTTTAGAAATTTAACGTGTATTAACTAGCGCTAAACTAGACTACCTATGAAATTAGCACCAACCACTTTCAATACGATCTGTAAGACCCAAAATCTATAGAATTGTTAACGTTACATTACCCTGAAATCTAGGATCCAACTTTAAACCCATTTGCTCTCGGGAGTACTTTGAAACTTCATATCAGACCTGGACTGCACGTATAAAGTCTGATAGCGATGAACTTAGACAACTATGACCGCTTAGTTGGACTTGACCATCACCTCAAAAATTAAGCCCAAATGATGTCCTGAGACCATTTCCTTGAGTCCGGAGTGAAGAGTGTGAGAAAGTGAAGATTTTTAAGATATTAAATATGATTTTAAGTAATCTAAGTCGTGTCGCTTGCGCGCCTATTCTAAACATTCTGACCGTTGGTTTTTGACCCAAATTCACCCTCGGATTAGGGAAGCTAGCCCATACATGTCAAAGTATTTGTGGCCCTAATCGAGTTTCGGTGACCGTTAAACTGAAACTGGTCTGCCATGGACGATCTGGGAACCCGATCGGACTAAAAACTTAACTTGCTTAAGATCCAATACTAGTGAGCTTAAGTCTGACTGAATTTGATAAGAGGACCTCTAGAAGTGTTCCGTTGGATCAGTAAGAGCCTGATTTGGTTATAACCTAAGTATACCTTGGCCTTAGGGCTATTTCCATCGATTTTAGACTTATAAAAAGGCCTTAAACCCTCATTCTCAAATCTCGTATGAATTCTAAATCCAAGCCACTTCAAGAGAGAGATGTAAGACCCGTATCTTTATCCGTACCTTTCCGTAAACTTCTGCGGTCTTACAGGTTAAATTTCGTCGACCTTCGACCCTTAACCGATATCGACGCGCGACCCTGATTCATATACCGACAACCCGAGTGGACTCAGCCTAAGACTAATACCATAGCGACCGCACCGTCGTTGCGGTTCCGATGTAGCGACTCGCACGCCGAGGCGATACCCTGGTCAAGAGTTGTAGACCAACGTTTGGTGCGAGAAAACGCCGCACGTTGCGAAACCCAAGGGAATCTCTACGATGTGTCACATCAATCAAATCAATCCCATCAATCAATCAATCTATCAATCAAGTACATGTCAAGTACACATCACTTTCACCCCTTTTCCCAAGAAAGTCATAAAAGTCTTCACCTCCCATACCTCTCTTACACAAAAGCCTCAAAAGTCAAGCTTTTCTTACACAACCATCACTCACCACATCCATCCATCACTCTCTCTCTCCCTTTACAACTCCTCTCTTTCTCATTTCAAACCCCAAGAAAGCTCCATATGTATGAGGATTTCTCTAAAAATTTCCAAGCTCCAAGTGTGGTCCACTTTCCTACCCCATCATCTCCCATCTCAACCCTCCATTCCTCATCTTAACCATTGAAATCCAAGCTAAGGTGCCAAGGAACTCCTAGAAGCAAGAAGATCGGACGGTGGGTGCCTCTATAGAGTAGTTTTTCTTATTTTTATGATGAGCCAAGTGAGGCCCACCGATCAATGGTGTGGATCTCACTTGGGACCCTAAGTTGAGGCCGATGGCCCACTTGGATCATCACGATCATTCCATGATGGGGATATTCTCCATGGACCCCATCATGATGTTTATTTCATTGCAAAAGGTCATCTAGACCGTCCATCTTGGTGGAGAGAGGATCTCCACCGTTGATTCTCGATCTTGGTGATCCCATGTGTTGAGGGACCCTTTTGATTGTGTGATTTGCTTTTAAGGGAGGGCCCATAATGTCGGGGTCCCTCCATCACAAGGCGTGTCCCACTCTCCATGTCTCTCTCTCTCTCTCTTTTATTTCTTTTTAGTTTGTTTTATTTTATCTTATGTGATAGGGTGTTGTGGCCTATTTGAATGGACCCCACCACGAGACCGTTATTTTATTCAAATCATCAATGTGGCCCACTTTATGTGTGGAATATTCACACTATTTTCCTTGTGGCGCCCCACCTAATCAGGCCCACCATAATTATTTAAAGAGGCCATCCGTCCAGCGTCTGGGACGCTAGACGTCCCTGTGCAAAAAGAAAAAAAAAGGGAAATGAGGAGCATTTGGGGTGGTCCCCTTGTGTAGGCCCCACCTTGATGTATAAGTGTAATCCAAGCCACCCACCCTCTTTCCCATAATATTTTAGGCATTGAGCCAAGGGATAAAGTTAATCCGTTCATTGGGCGGGCCATACCACTCAAAACAGTGACACTTACCGTTTAAATTACATCTTAATTTTTCTACATACCTAGATATGCCCAACAGCGGACTCATTGGATTGGTCTTGAGCCGGGGAAGCTAGTGAGCGGAATGGATTTGCATGATGTGGACCCCACATGGTAAAAACTCCAAAAAATCAGGTTTTCAGAAGTTGGTATCAGAGCATGACTTGAGAATAACTGAGAACAACATTACATGTCTGCTATGAGTGTAGAATGGCTAAGTCCAGAAGTTCGGATAGCTTCGCGACCTTCCAATACAAACCGTTAACGTGCGTACCTTCGAGAGTTTTGAAGTTGATAGGCGCCTTCGCTCTTTCCTGTAGGACATGGCGCCTGGGAGGGTTACCCGATCGACTCCTGCACCACCACCTGAGGATTCCGCTTCACCACTTAAGGCTCCAACTTTACCACTTGCGTCTCCCGTTCCACCCTTAGAGATCCCTGCTCCCTTCTCTGAGGATGACATTCCTCCACCTGAGGCCAACGCGAAGCCGACCGTGACTGTGAGTGCCTCTCAGTTACAGCAGATGTTACAGGCCGTGACAGCCGCACTCCAGGGACAGGGTAGGCGCTCAGTTGCTTCACCAGCTCAGGCAGAGCAGGAGCGCGTGAGCGCCTTACTTCGTGAGTTCAGATGGCTTAATCCCCCACGTTTCCAGGGCGAGCCAGATCCGACTGCAGCAGAGAGATGGCGCTCCGATGTGGAGAAGATTTTTGATACCATGTCATGTACGACCGAGCAGCGCGTCCAGTTAGATGTATTTCTCTTCCAAGGTGAGGCCGAGCATTGGTGGACCTCTGTTACCTGTGTTGCCGAACCTGATTATGTTTGGACATGGGAGGACTTTGTTGACTGATTCGAGGAGCAGTACTTCCCCGACCATATCTGTCGTCAGCGAGCCTTAGAGTTCGAGACTCTGGTGCAGGGAGACATGACTGTGGCACAGTACGTGGCCTGTTTTGTGGCACTATAGAGATTTACACCGTATATGGTTGATGACGAGGGGCGGAAGGCCCGCCGTTTCGAGTACGGCTTATGTTACGGCCTTCGAGGTCGTGTTATTGGGCATGAGCTCCCTACCTTCCAGGCAGTGGTGCGGAGAGCTCAGATTTATGAGACTGAGTGGGCCGGTTCTCAGTATGATCGGGGTCAGAGGAGAGAGCGGAAGAGACAGGCTTCTTCTGGTGATTCCCAGCAGCGTCGACCACATCAGCAGAGGCGTACAGGTCGCCCAGCCTTCCGAGCACCATCAGCACCAGCAGCACCTCCACCACCACCTCAGAGGCAGTTCACCGGCACTTGCTTCAGGTGCGGTACGATGGGACACCATTCATGGGAGTGTCCCAGCCCCCAGCAGCAGCAGAGAGGTCCACAGCAGCAGAGGGCTTTCTAGCAGCCTCCACTGCAGCAGCAGATACCCCCCACAGCAGCAGCGACAGCAGCCTCCACCACCGAGGCCACCTCAGCAGCAACATCAGCATCATCACCAGCCTCAGAGGCCACACCAGCAGAGGCAGCAGTTTCAACCGCCTCAGCGACCCCAGTAGCAGCAGCAGCACGTTCAGAGGAGACAGGCACCTCCCCAGCCAGCTCAGGCTAGATTCTATGCGGCTCAGCAAGATCCGCAGTCATTCGGAGGAGTCGTTGAGGGTACACTTCCAGTTTCTGCATACATTGCACGAGTGCTGTTTGATTCCGGTGCATCGTACTCTTTTGTGGCTGAGAGCTTCTGTCGATCGGCTGACTTACTGTTGAAGTCTGCTGGTGAGAGCCTATCAATATCGACTCCCTTGGGGAGGACCGCAGTGTTGGGACGATTTTACTCGTCTTGCCCCGTTCTGGTTGGGGATACCTTTCTGCTTGCTGATTTGTTTATTTTACCGATATCTGAGTTCGACGTCATCTTGGGCATGGATTGGCTCGCTGAGTATTATGCCATTTTGGACTGCGCCGTGAGGACAGTCACGTTCTGTATACCCGGCGTGTCACAGTTTCAATTCGTTACAGAGGCTAGAGGAGAGCGTTTGTCTTACTTGATGTCCTACGCCATAGAGGAGCCTGTTGCCGCTTGCATCGACCATTTGCCCATAGTATGCGATTTTCCTGATGTGTTCTAGGAGATTCCGGGATTACCGCCTCGTCGACTCACCGAGTTCCAGATCGATCTCGTGCCTGGTACCGCACCTATTTCGAAGGCCCCGTATCGTATGGCACCATTGGAGTTGCGAAAACTGCAGAAGCAGTTGGACGAGTTACGTGAGTTGGGCTTTATTCGTCCGAGCAGTTCTCTGTGGGGAGCGTCGGTACTCTTCGTGAAGAAGAAGGATGGCTCGTTGAGGCTCTCTGTTAACTATCGCGAGCTCAACAAAGTCACGATCAAGAACAAGTACCCGCTCCCTAGGGTTAATGATCTGTTCGACCAGCTGCAGGGTGCACAGTTCTTTTCGAAGATTGACCTGCGTTCCGGTTATCATCAGATTCGGGTCCGAGATGAGGACATTTCGAAGACGGCATTCAGGACGCGTTATGGTCATTTTGAGTTTCAGGTCATGTCCTTCGGACTGACCAATGCACCCGCGGTCTTCATGCAGCTGATGAACAAGGTCTTCCGTCCATATCTGGATCAGTTTGTTGTAGTCTTCATCGACGATATCCTGATCTACTCGAGGACCCGTGAGGAGCATGAGCAGCACCTGGAGATTTCCTTGCAGACCCTCCACGCACACCAGCTTTATGCGAAGCTGGAGAAGTGCGAGTTCTGGCAGGAGGAGGTGAAGTTCCTCGGTTACGTGGTGACGAGGGAGGGTGTCGCAGTGGACCCCTCGAAGGTCGAGGTAGTGCGTCAGTGGGCCCAGCCCACGACTGTGACAGAGATCCATAGTTTCCTTGGTTTTGCGGGCTATTACCGATGTTTCATCTAGGGTTTTTCTCGTATTGCAGCCTCGCTAACCAGGTTGACTCGGTAGGGTGCAGAGTTTATTTGGAGTGACGCCTGCGAGCGAGCATTTATGGAGTTGAAGGACCGTCTGACGTTCGCTCCTGTCCTCACTCTTCCCTCTGGGAGTGACGGATTTATTGTATTCACTGATGCCTCGCATATCAGTTTGGGTGCTCTCCTGATGCAGCACGGGAAACCAGTGCCCTTTGCGTCTCTTTAGCTCAAGGTCCATGAGCTAAACTATCCTATGCATGACTTAGAGCTGGCTGCAGTTGTCTTCGCACTGAAGGTGTGGAGGCACTATCTTTATGGGGTTAGGTTCGAGCTCTTCTTTGATCACAAGAGCTTGAAGTACCTCTTCTCGCAGTCTGAGTTGAATATGAGACAGAGGCGCTGGATGGAGCTCTTGAAAGACTATGATTTTGATCTCCAGTACCACACGGGCAAGGCGAACATGGTGGAAGATGCCCTCAGCCGTCAGCCACGAGGCCTAGTGGCGCGTATGATGATTCAGGAGTGGCGGATACTTGGGGATATCGCAGTGTATGATTCTGAGTTCGGCCTGCAGTCTTCCATTGTACAGTTATCAAGCCTGTCGATTTAACCCTCTCTTGTCGCTAGGGTGATCGAGGCTCAGCAGGCTGATGAGTCGTTGCAGAGTTACATGGTTGAGGATACATCTGAGAGTCAAGATGATTGGCAGATTGGTACAGATGGTGGACTTCGTTTCAGAGGCCGATTATGTGTCCCGGATATTCCAGAGTTACGCAGAGATCTTATGACCGAGGCACATCGATCGCGGTTTTCTATCCACCCGGGCTCAATGAAGATGTACCGTGACATGAGGTGACAGTATTTTTGGGCGGGGATGAAGCGCCAGATCACCAGTTTTGTGGCCGAGTGTGACACGTGCTAGCGTGTCAAGGCCAATCATCAGAGACCTCCTGGTCTTTTGCAGCCGTTGAGCGTTCCGATGTGGAAGTGGGAGCACGTGTCGACTGATTTCATTATAGGTTTGCCGAGGACTCAGCGCGGTCATGACGCCATTTGGGTTGTTGTGGATTGTCTGACGAAGTCGGCACATTTCCTTGCGATGTGTGCGACTTGGTCTATGGACCGGCTTGCGAGATTATTTATTAAGGAGATTGTGAGACTGCATGGCGTTCCAGTCTCGATCATTTCTGACCGAGACTCGAAGTTCACGTCTCAGTTTTAGGGGAGCTTCTAGCGAGCGATGGGGACTAATTTGCAGCTCAGCACCGCGTACCATCCGCAGACCGATGGTAAGACCGAGAGGGTCAATCAGATACTTGAGGATATGCTTCGGACCTGCGCGATTGACTTCAGGGGTAGCTGGGATGAGCATCTGCGATTGGCTGAGTTCGCGTACAATAACAGCTATCAGGCGACCATCGGCATGGCTCCTTTTGAGGCACTATATGGCAGACCATGCAGATCACCGAGTTGTTGGACCGAGGTTGGAGAGCGCCGTCTCCTACGTCTCGAGCTTGTGCAGGAGACTTCAGAGGCTATTGACATCATCAGGCAGAGGTTGCGCACAGCTCAGAGCCGATAGAAGAGTTTTGCTGATCGTCGGCGTCGTCCCTTGGAGTTTGATGTAGGGGACCATGCGTATCTCAAGGTCTCGCCCATGAAGGGCGTAGTTCGATTTGGAGTAAAGGGTAAGTTTACCCCGAGATTCATAGGACCTTTTGAGATCACTGGGCGCGTTGGCACGGTGGCCTATCGGCTTACCTTGCCATCACAGTTGTCTGGCGTCCACGACGTTTTCCACGTCTCCATGTTGAGGAAGTGTGGGTCAGACATAGTTCCCGTTATTGATTGGCAGCCGTTGGAGGTTCGTGAGGACGCTTCTTACATTGAGCAGCTAGTCTGTATCCTTGATTAGAAGGAGTAGGTCCTCAGAACCAAGGTCATTCCGTTGGTGAAGGTGCAGTGGGGTCACCATTCTGTAGAGGAGGCTCCTACCCCATCATATCCCGTCTCAGCCTTCCATTCTTCATCTTAACCATTGAAATCCAAGCTAAGGTGCCAAGGAACTCCTAGGAGCAAGAAGATCAGATGGTGGGTGCCTCTATAGGGTATTTTTTCTTATTTTTATGATGGGCCAAGTGAGGCCCACCGATCAATGGTGTGGATCTCACTTGGGACCCTAAGTTGAGGCCGATGGCCCACTTGGATCATCATGAACATTCCATGATGGGGCCATTCTCCATGGACCCCATCATGATGTTTATTTCATTGCAAAAGGTCATCTAGACTGTCCATCTTGGTGGAGAGAGGATCTCCACCGTTGATTCTCGATCTTGGTGGTCCCATGTGTTGAGGGACCCTTTTGATTGTATGATTTGCTTTTAAGGGAGGGCCCATAATGTCGGGGTCCCTCCATCACAAGGCGTGTCCCACTCTCCATGTCTCTCTCTCTCTCTTTTATTTCTTTTTAGTTTGTTTTATTTTATCTTATGTGATAGGGTGTTGTGGCCTATTTGAATGGACCCCACCACGAGACCGTTATTTTATTCAAATCATCAATGTGGCCCACTTTATGTGTGGAATATCCACACTGTTTTCCTTGTGGCGCCCCACCTAATCAGGCCCACCATAATTATTTAAAGAGGTCATCCGTCCAGCATCTGGGATGCTGGACGTCCCTGTGCAAAAAGAAAAAAAAAGGGAAATGAGGAGCGTTTGGGGTGGTCCCCTTATGTAGGCCCCACCTTGATGTTTAAGTGTAATCCAAGCCGCCCACCCTCTTTCCCATAACATTTTAGGCCTTGAGCCAAGGGATGAAGTTAATTCGTTCATTGGGCGGGCCATACCACTCAAAACAGTGACACTTACCGTTTAAATTTTGAGGTCCATTTGATGTACATGTGGGGGGCTGTAACACCCTGAAAATCGGGGGTCGTGCATAAACTCAACTCCCGAGTTCCAGACCGTCACTTATGCAACAAAAATGATTATGATTCAATGTTGTCTGATTTAAAGAATTCACATGAGTAAAAGTATACCAAAACTGCAATTCATACTTCAGATCCAGTGATAAAAGCAAGCGGAAGACTAAACAATATGTATATCACTGTATGGAAAAACAAAGTAAATCTCATCTGTCTCTAAAGTATGAATACATCTCTGAGTCTCATATACATATACATGAACAAAAAGTAATGTTCCAATAGTCCCACTGAAACCCCATCGATCCAGGTCGCCTACGGGAAGCCGTCGTGATACTGCATATACGAGAACTCGTCCTAGTCCTCGTCGATCTCTGGCTCCACCTCCTGGATCTCGGCCTCACCTGCATCTACAACAGGGTCTGGTGGGTGTTGCAAATACCATCCCGTAACGTGGGAGTGAGTGATCAACTCAGTGGAATCATAGAGCAAGGATTAGCATATTCACAATTCAATCATGCGATAATAGTAAAGCAGTAAATCAGACAATCCTAATACTGTTGTTAATGCAAGATGACATGACGTGATGTATGCCCTCACCGACGATCTCCCTCATACGGCAACATCTTACGACCGCGGCATGCCACACTCCCTAGAGTGCTCTACATCTTCCAGGCACATGCAATGCTATGGTGATATGATTTCCAAGTTGTTATTAGTCCATTCAAACAGCAGGATTGGGAAACTAAGGTACTTTCCTTGTATCAATCCCAACACAGATCCTGTCTAGGGTCGTCACTCCTAGTAATCTCATACGATGTATATTTCGTAGGTCACTACAAGGGCTGTCAGGGCTGTTGTTCGCACTCGTTGCACCGCTCCCCCATCACCTTATCAATACAGGCCTACCGTACTCTACTGCAACGGAAGGGTCGTCGCCTCCCGTGGACTCAGAATACGCTCGCGGTCACTACAAAGGGCTCGTCGCCTGATCAGTGTATGCCGACAGCTAGAATATAGTGTCTCATACCACCATAATCTGATCACGAGTCTAGGTGCTCACTGGTCACTACGGGGAGGTTTGTGGCCCCAGCGTAGGCCGACAGCTTGACCACGGTGTCCCATACCACCATGCCCGGCTCATGAGTCTTCGTGGATCAAGGTACCATGGTTAATAGGGTTTTCAATGGTAAGTTCAGTACCCTAGGTTCAAGCAGTTATGACTTATATAAGGTGAACATACATCGGCCAGTCGGGTTGCTTGACAGGCTCGACTAGCGCGATCGCATCTGAAGTCGAACGACATGAAGTGCGTAAAACACTTCGCGTGGCCTACCCACTGCCGCCAACCCCAAACACGAATCACGTTCATCGACGCGTCGTTCGTGGCTATGACCAGTCAGCCACGAATTCGCTCGGTTACCGACTGCCTGGACTAAGTCTAGTCCCAAACATTTATGGAATCACATTAGCAATATATGTAAAGGTATTGGAATTGAAATATAATCATATGAGCATGTTAACACATGTTATAACATTCAACTTAAGCAAATCTTCAACACATACTTTCCATGCATGTAATGGAATCATGCATATGGTCAACATGTAGGAAATCATTTAGGTCAGCATATTAACTAAGAAATCAATCTCAAACTACCACATAACATCATTTAATTCAATACATACTAATACAAGCATTTATACAAAGACATACACTACACCCTTAAGTCTACATATAGCATGTTGACCCAAAGTACGCAACTAGGCGAATCTCTTCGCCAAACTAATTATGCAAGCATTCCTAACTCCCTAATGCGACAACAAACCATGTTAATCACGTCAGCAAAATATGAATGTAGACCGTACTTCCTACAAATGACTAAAATGCCCTAAATCTCATATTCTTCGTTAATTTACGAAACAGGAAACGGAGAGCATGTTGTACATGTCAAACGGCGATGCCGTCGATAATCTACTATTAAACGACATTGAAAGCGTTGTAAACCGTCAATCAAAGCGTCTAAAATCCTCACCTTAGGTCTTACGAAAGAGTGATTTGAACGGAGCGTGTATGCTTCGTCTACGGCAGTAGGAGGACCTGATTTATGAAGTACGTTAACTAACACGCCCTAAATCTGGATAAACCCTAAATCAGCAAGTTCTAGGGTTGTTTTGTACCTGAAAGAACGGAGAAATCACCAGCCAGGTGATTGGGAAGAGTTGCTGAAGCAGCAGCAATCGGTGGCTCGGAAGCGGGAAAAATCCCTTCTACTCTTTCTCTCAAACTCTCTCTCCTTTATCCTAGGGTTTGCAATTTTCAGATGGGAGAGGGAAATGAGGGTTTCAACCCCTTTTATAAGCTTAAAAATGCCGGAAACAGGCTCCGGAACGAAGTTTACATGGTGCCTATCCATTTCGGGGCTGTTTCGGTCCAAAAGTTACTTTCTGGTGGTCCCCTGGTCGATTGCGATCGGACTTAAGCTCATGCGTACCAGATGTAGCACGTATTAAGTTTTCAGTCTGGCAGGGTTCGCAGATCGCACGTGGCGGACCAGTTTCAGTTCAGCGGTCACCGTACGTAGATCAGGGCTGAAAGTCTCATGATAATAAATAGAAATTTTTCCTGATCCGAGGGTGTAATCTGGATGAATTTTGATGGTCAGAACGCTTAATACTGACGCGTCAAGTCGTGTGCCAGATTTGAATTTGAAATTCCAATTCTGTCCCTATTCGCGGTCTCTTCATTCCGGGTTCAACGAAATAGTCTGTGATTATCGGTTTGACTTGATTTTCGAGATGATTGTCAAGTCCAGCTGGGCGGTTCTAACGGTCTAAGATAGGAGGTATCGGACCTTCGACGTGCGGTCTAAATCCAATACAAGAATTCAAAGTGGTCCAGAGAACAAACCCGCTTAGAGTTTGATCCGAGGTTATAGAGTATTGTAGAGTTGTTTGTTCTACTCGATTTGGGTCTTGTAGAACGTATTTAAAGTGATCAGGGACTATTTCCCAGCTACTCTAGCGTTGCGCTAGCTAACTTACGCTTAATTTCCATGGAATTTAATTCTACGCGATTTCGGGTCGAATTAGTGCTCGAACCCAAGTACGGATTTTTCACGGGCGTTACAGGGGCCCAATTGGTGTGGCCCATTTGATACATATTAGACTCATGTGACTAGGTCCAATTGATGCAATCTAAGGCCCACGGGTTATGACCCATTGCAATATACCTAAGGCCCATTGGTGTGGTCCATTTATGTGGCCCGTTTGACAAATACAAGGCCCATATATCATGGCCTATTATATGTATTTAAGGTCCAATGGGATGTACCTAAGGTCCATTGCAATGTGTGATCCCAATACAGATTATGTGACAATGTTTACGGCGATCGTGCCTTGGGGGCAATGTTAGTTTGACGTCCACATTGCGAGTGTAATGTTGGTTAGATGTCCACATTACGACTCTCTTTAAGGCCCATTAATAGGCTCGTACTTATTATGTATAGGCAGCCCAGGCCCATCTGCATTGTAAGGATAGTTCATCTCATTATAACATGTTTAATATAGCTTCATGACTCATGATCATACGCATCATATGTATGCTTGATACGAGAGTAACTGATCATAGCATATGCCTTCGAGCAGATTGATTATGGGACCCCGATTAGGTGGTGTTGTCCTGCATAAGCGCACGCTACGTGCAAGGAATTGTTGCATGATTGGATAGTGTGATTCATGCATTTCGCATCGTGTGATATGGTTACTGTACGCCCTAGCGACATCGGGGTCGTAGCCTCCACAGACGCATCACGGTTGGTAGGATTGAATACCGGAAATCTTGTTCTACATGGGGTGCTATTGATATCCCTGGGTGAAAGTCCCAAAACCCTTACGGTACCAAGAGGTTGCTCCAACGTCTAGACCAAGTGGGTAGATGAGAGTTGAATGTCGATTACCAGACGGTTGCGCTCTCCACTGTGTTGTGGTCAGTCGGAAGGGGGTGCGGCCTTATGTAACGCCCGTGAAAAATCCATACTTGGGCTCGAGTACAAACTCGACCCGAAATTGCATAGAATTAATTCCTATGGAAATTAAGCGTAAGTTAGCTAGCGTAACGCTGGAGTAGCTGGGAAATAGTCCCTGATCACTTTAAATACGTTCAACAAGACCCAAATCGAGTAGAACCAACGACTCTATAATACTCTATAACCTCGGACCAAACTCTAAGCAGGTTTGTTCTCTGGACCACTTTGAATCTTTGTATTGGATCTAGATCGCGCGTTGAAAGTCTGATACCTCCTATCTTAGACCGTTAGAACCGCCTAGCTGGACTTGACACTCATTTTGAAAATCAAGTCAAACCGATAATCACAGGCTATTTCATTGAGCCCGGACCGAAGAGAGTGCGAATAGGGATAGAATTGGAATTTCAAATTCAAATCTGGCACACGACTTGATGCATTAGTATTAGGCGTTCTGACCGTCAGAATCCAGCCAGATTACACCCTCGGATACAGGAGAAATTTCTATTTTATATCATGAGACTTTCAGCCCTGATCTACGTGCGGTGACCGCTGAACTAAAACTGGTCCTCCACGTGCGATCTGCCAACCCTGCCGGACTGAAAACTTAATACGTGCTAGATCTGGTACGCATGAGCTTAAGTCCGATCGCATTCGACCTGGGGACCACCAGAAAGTATCTTTTGGACCGAAACAGCCCCGTATTGGATATGCACTAAGTAAACTTCGTTCCCGAGCCTACTTCGGGCATTTTTAAGCTTATAAAAGGGGTTGAAACCCTCATTCCTCTCTCCCATCCGAAATTGCAAAACCCTAGATTTGGGAGAGAGAAAAGGTGAGAGTTTGAGAGAGAGAGTAGAAGGGATTTTTCCCGCCTTCGTGCCACTTGTTACACGTGCTTCAGCAGCTCATCCCAATCACCTGGCCGGTGATTCCTTCACTTTTTCAGGTATGAACAACCCTAGAAGTTGCTGATTTAGGGTTTACTAGGATTCATAGCGTGTTAGCTAACGTACTTCATAAAACAGGTTCTCTTACTGCCGTAGACGAAGCGTATACGCTCCGTTCAAAATCATGAGTCTATAAGACACTAGGTGAGGATTTTAGACGCTTTGATTGACGGTTTATAATGCTTTCAATGTCGTTTAATAGTAGATTATTGACGGCATCGCCGTTTGACATGTACAACATGCTATCCGTTTCCTGTTTCGTAAATTAACGAAGAATATGAGATTTAGGGCATTTTAGTCATTTCTAGGAAGTACTGATTACATTCAAATTTCGCTGATGTGATTCACATGGCTTGTTGTCGCATTAGAAAGTTAGGAATACGTGCATAATTAGTTTGGCGAAGAGATTCGCCTAATTGCGCACTTCGGGTCGACATACTATATGTAGACTTAAGTGTGTAGTGTATGTGTTTGCATAAATGCTTGTATTAGTATGTATTGAATTAAATGATGTTATGAATTAGTTTGAGATGGATTTCTCAATTTATATGCTGACATAAATGATTTCCTACATGTTGACTAAGTTCATGATTCCATACTATGCATGAAATGTATGTGCTTGAAGATTTGTTTAAGTTGTATGTTATAACATGTGTTAACATGCTCACATGATCGTATTTCAATTCCAATACTCTTACATAAATTGCTGATGTGATTCCATAAGTGTTTGGGACTAGACTTAGTCCAGGCAGTCGGTAACCGAGCGAATTCGTGGCTGGCTGGTCTTAGCCACGAACGACGCGTCGATGAACGCAAGTCGTGTTTGGAGTTGGTGGCAGTGGTTAGGCCATGGGAAGTGTTTTACGCACTTCATGTCGTTCGACTTGAGATGCGATATCGCTAGTCGAGCTCGTCAAGTAACCCGACTGGCCGATGTATGTTCACCCTGTATGAGTCATAACTTCTTGAACCTAGGGTACTGAACTTACCATTGTAAACCCTGTTAACCATGGTACCTTGATCCACGAAGACTCATGAGCCGGGCATGGTGGTATGGGACACCGTGGTCGAGTTGTCGGCCTACGCTGGGGCCACAAACCTCCCCGTAGTGACCAGTGAGTACCTAGTCTCATGATCAGATTATGGTGGTATGGGACACTATATTCTAGCTGTCGGCCTACACTGATCAGGCGACGAGTCCTTTGTAGTGACCGCGAGCGTATTTTGAGTCTACGGGAGGTGACGATCCTTGAGTAGCAGTAGAGTACAGTAGGCCTGTATTGATAAGGTGATGGGGGAGCGGTGCAACGAGTGCGAGCAACAGCCCTGGCAGCCCTTGCAGCGACCTACAAAATATACATCGTATGAGATTACTAGGAGTGACGACCCTAGACAGGATCTGTGTTGGGATTTATACAAGGGAAGTACCTTAGTTTTCCAATCCTGCTGTTTGAACGGACTAATAACAACTCAAAAATCATATCACCATAGCATTGCATGTGCCTGGAAGATGTGGAGCACTCTAGGGAGTGTGGCATGCTGCGGTCGTAAGATGTTTCCGTATGAGGGAGATCGTCGGTGAGGGCATACATCACGTCATGTCATCTTGCATTAACAACAGTATTAGGACTGTCTGATTTACTGCTTTACTATTATCGCATGATTGATTTGTGAACATGCTAATCTTTGCTCTATGATTTCACTGAGTTGATCACTCATTCCCACGTTACAGGATGGTGTTTGCAACACCCAGTAGACCCTGTTGTAGATGCAGGTGAGGCTGAGATCCAGGAGGCAGAGCCAGACTTCGACGAGGACCAGGACGAGTTCTCGTACATGCAGTATCATGATGGCTTTGCGTCAGTGACCTGGGTTGATGGGATTTCAGTGGGACTATTTTGAACATTTTGATTTTGTTCATGTATATGTATATGAGACTCAGAGATGTATTCATACTTTAGAGACAGATGAGATCTACTTTGTTTTTCCATACAGTGATTTATATATTGTTTAGTCTTTCGCTTGCTTTTATCACTGGATCTGAAGTATGAATTACAATTTTGGTATACTTTTACTCATGTGAATGCTTTAAATCAGACAACATTGAATCATAATCATTTTTGTTGCGTAAGTGACGGTCTGGAACTGGGGAGTTGAGTTTATACACGACCCCCGATTTTCAGGGTGTTATAAGTTGGTATCAGAGCATGAATAAAAGTATACTGGGCCTGGGTTATGGTCTCTCAACGTACGTTATTACTTTCCTTTGACTTAGGTGAGTGCGAGAAAGGTCTAGAAACACTTCTAGAATCGCAGATTCGCCAATAGGCGAAGTCTATTTGAATCGATCGCATGATCGAGTCTGTAACGCATCTCGGGTCGGGTAAAGTAACCTGGATAGCTCTTAGGTTGTTGGTGAGTGGGTTGAGACATTCTTTGAACGATCCTAAACCCGTAAAAGTGAATCCTTGGGCCGTAGGATGACCACAACCCCTGTATTCAATCGTCAGGGCTTAAAAACCCCGTCTCACCAAAAATCTTCAAAATTCTTCCTCTCACCACTCCAATATTCATTTCTTTCTTATCCATTTCATGTTAGGCATCAACTCTAATGTGAAAATAACACAAATTAATACTTTCACAAAATTTTACAGTGAATAGTAAAATTTCATGAAAATTGGTCATAAGGCCATTCTAACTTCACTCTTTAGCATATAAGGGTCTAGATGGATGTACTAGATCCTTCTACCCTAAAATCATATGTTGCATGATAGTGTTTTGTATTCAGGATTTCGGATTGGTCCCGGAAAGCCCCGAACACATGTTTGGGCCTATATAGGTCAAAATACCATGAATCAAGGGTTGAACCATACATATCTGGGGTCCTTGGACCATGGGGGACCAAACCCATCTGGTCCCACCGGCCGGATACATCATCGGTCGGCGGTGCATCGTCGTACAGGTGGGCCCACTTGAAGCAATTTTTGGGCGCACGCCCTTAAATACCATGTACACACCCCCCATATGTGTCCCGTCTAAAGAAAACCCCTAAAATGTGCATCTCCTTCACAAACAGCCCTCCCCATAGTCCTATTTTCATTTTCCAGCAACTATCTCCAAAATTTATGGTTCCAAATCACCCCTAGATCCATCCTTGGCCAAAAATGAGCACCCTCCATCAATCTATTTCGGTTGGCAGCCCTCCCTCTTGAAGATTTCATCATTTGGAGCTCCAAAAACCCCCAAATCGAGCTGAAATCGTGAGGTGCTCCATTCCACTTTTTCATTTTCATTTCTCCTTAAAAATACACTCTTGGGAAGTTTGAAGCATCCCTCTAAGACCCCTAGATCTCCCTTTTTCAGTTTGGACAGCCACTTCTCCGCATTTTCTCCATTTTTCATGGATTTCGTGGAAGCCATTTTAGGCCTTTTATCACTCTCCTCCATCTTATCTTTAATGGGTAAAAGGAAGACTGCAATAGACGAGGCTGGGCCAAGTCGCCCTGCTCAATTGAGAAGACCGCGGGGTGGTGCCGCAAGTTCAAGCACCGCCACAGGTCCAGCTACAGCCCTAGAGTGCCGTACAAAGCGGGATTTGGATCCCCATACTCACCTTGGGTGAGTAATTCTGTCAGAGATGCCTCACGGCCAATACACTGATCGCAAAGTGTTGTTTAAGGCGGACGTGGAAGGGCGACTGTTCGGTGAATTTTTATTGTTCGAGCGCATTAAAGCTGCGCATTGGGGTCCGATCTTTGAAGCTCGCGCTCGTGCTAATGTGAGAATCGTTCGTGCCTTCTACGCTAGTATCCAGAATCCTACCTTGGAGCCATTGCAGTTTAAAATCCCTTTTGGTAGAGATCGGATGGCTACGATCGATGTGCGGCTGATTGCGCGACTTCTGAACGTGCCTCTTGGTGATGTTCATCCTAGTGAGAAGAATCTGAGGAGTAGGCGTGAACGAGATCGCCGTACCAGGTTTCTGTGCGATAAGTTGGTTCCATGGCAGCCTAATAATAGCCTCAAGGTGACGTATATGTCTGATGATTTATGCCTGTTGCACCATATCTGCACGTTCAATGTTTATCCCAGGTCGACGAATCGCATTGAATGTACATGCCTTATGGTTGATTTCTTGTATCTGGTGGCCCAGGGAGGGAAGGTATGTATGGCCACTTTCATCTTACGACAGATAATCCTCATAGCCAAGTCAAGGAGAACATCCGAATCGCTTCCTTTTGGCCGACTGATTTGCAAGATCGCGCTTGAGTTTGCTTACAGACTTGGGCCAGAATTGCCAGTTTCGATTCATACCATTGATGAGTTGACTATGGTCAAGATGAAGATTGGGTCGCAGTACCATGAAAATCAGCTTGAGGAGGATAGCGAGGATGACTTTGATGATGAGGAAGATCAAAGTGAAGAAGAACCTGGAGCAGAAGTTCAGGAAGGAGTCCAGGAAGAGGCAGAAGAGGAGGCTCAGGATACAGATGAGAGCCCTCCTCCTTCTGCGCAGGCTACTAGCGATGATCGTATTGCTCGGATTGAGGAGAGTCAGATCGCCTTGCGAAGGGAAGTTCAAGAACTTCGCGCTGAAGTCGAGGATGCTAAGGCCGTTACGAAGAAGAAATTCGGCAAGGTGACTCGCACCTTGAAGGCGATCCTGTGTTGTTTGCAGGATAAGGGTGCTCCTCCTCCGTCACCCGACTCAGACTAACGATGCGACCTTGATGTTGTTATCAGTAGTTAGTCATTTTCTGCTTTTGTTGTGTAAGCTTGTTAGGGCTAGTGCCTTGCTTATGTTGCTGTTGTAATTTTAACTGTCTTAGTTCCCATGTATTTCTCATCATGATGCTTGTAAGGATATATCCCTTGTATTGTAACAATTTTGATTAAATGAAATGCATAGAATGCCTTTGACTCCTTGTGTGAATGATTGCGGTGTATTTATGCTATTGAGACTGACAAGGTTGCGCCCTATTTTGAATATAGGGAATGCCGCCTAAGGCTACGTGGAGCACGGTTCAGCTTGCATTGAGTGAGCATATGGATTAGACTCCTTCGCAGTCTGACACTCATGTGGACCCTGCTGTGGGCCCGATTCCTGAGACAGTTCGTGCGTCTCAGCCTGCTGCTGGTCCTACAGTTGGACCACCGCCGTTCACACCGTCAGTCCGAAAGCCTTATCGTGCATCTACTTCGACACAGCACCCGCCACAGCCTGCTCCACCTCCTGACAGATTTGAGCAGATGTTGGTTATGATGCAGCAGCAGAAGCAACTTCTGACTACCATTGTAGGGACATTAGCCCAGGGTGGGGGTGTGACTCCACCTGCACCACCTGCGCATCTAGCTGAGGATGCTTATACATACGCCCAGGATGAGGGCATGGGTCATCCTGTACGACCTGCTTACCCTGCGGGGAATGCCGCAGATACACGGGGCCTATTAGAGCGATTCCAGTGCTTGCGGCCTCCCACATTTATGGGTTCTCACAGACCCGAGGAGGCTGAGTACTGGCTCGACCGTGTGTCGAAGATATTGTGGATGCTTCATTGCACAGAGGCTGAGCAGGTAGAGCTGACTACATTCCTGTTTGAGCGAGAGGCCAGCCTGTGGTGGGATAGCGTATTGCGGACCGTTGCTGCCGACTTTATATGGACTTGGGAAGCGTTTGAGTTCCACTTTCACGAGAAGTATTACCCCCAGACGTACAGGCATGACAGGGAGAATGAGTTTCTCCACCTCAGACAGGCAGCCATGACAGTTACGGAGTATGAGCATCGGTTTACGGAGTTGGGCAGATATGTCCCAACTATTTTGGCTGATGAGCAGATGCGCATACGGCGCTTTTTGAAGGGTTTGCGACCGGATATTCGGTCGAAGATGTTCTGTGTGAGCATTCCCTCTTATGCGGAGTTGATTCACATGTCTATGCGGGCAGAGCAGGATGTGGATCGACTTGCGCGATCTCGTGGCCCTGTTGCTTCTAAGCCACGACCAGACATGCAGGACAGGCCCTTCGCGGGCAAGAGGCCTCGCGTCAACCCTCCTACTAGGACTACAGCGCCTGTACCACCGTTTCGGTGCCCTGATTTGACGTGCACATACTGTGGGAGGACAGGCCACTTGGCGCAGAGTTGTTTTTCTCGGATGCAGGACAGTGGGTTCTCGTCGCCGCAGAAGATTGACCGTGCACGTTCACAGGCGATATCAGCACCGCTTATACAATTAGCTCCTGCGCACCCTTCTTTCAGACCTCCGGTATCGCAGATCAGACAGCCTCCACGACCCTTGACACAGCGGCCGAACCGGCCACAGCAGGCTCGGGTTCATGCATTGACAGCTGAGGCAGCTGCGACACCGACTTTTCAGCATTCAGCCTTCGAGGTCACAGTCCATATTGGAGGTACTCCTGTTCTTATGATGGTGGACACTGGTTCCACGATTTCTTTGATATTACATGCTGTAGTTAGGCGTCTTGGGTTACAGACTATTACCATGGATAGGGTGCGAGTACTTGCAGCTCATGGAGATTATTCAGATGTTACCCAGATGTGTGAGGGTTGTTTGGTGGATCTGGGAGGCAGGACGATGGCTCTTGATCTTGTCGTCGATCCCTCGCTCGTTTATCTCGACGTCATTCTTGGCATGGACTGGTTGACTGCTGGGAGGGCCGAGATTGACTGCGAGGCTCGTATGGTGACGGTGTACGAGCCTGAGGGCACGCCTTTCACATTTTCAGTGCGGGTAAATCTCCCTTTCAGCATACTTAGTTACGCCACTTTATTGCGTGACGCTGGTGCCCAGATACTTGAGCATACGCCAGTCGTTTCCGAGTTTGGGGATCTGTTCAGGAAGATCCCTGGTTTGTCGCCCCAATGAGAGATCGATTTCACTATCGATCTGGTTCCTGGTTCTACGCCCATCTCACTGCCGACGTATCGCATGGCACCATGTGAGATGGAGGAGTTGAGGATGCAGATTGATGGTCTGCTAGAGCTTGGCCTTATACGGCCTAGTGTGTCTCCTTGGGGAGCACCGGTCCTGTTCGTGAGGAAAAAGGATGGTTCGATGCGATTATGCATTGATTATCGCAGGCTGAACCAGGTCATGGTAAAGAATAAGTACCCTTTACCCAGGATCGATGACTTGTTTAATCAGTTGAGAGGAGCGCAGTACTTCTCGAAGATTGATCTTCAGTCAGGATATCATCAGTTGCATGTTAGGGATGAGGACGTGCAGAAGACAGCATTCATGACCAGTTTTGGCCACTACGAGTTCCTCGTGATGTCGTTCGGTCTCACGAACGCACCAGCCGTGTTCATGGATCTGATGAACCGGGAATTTCGGCCTTTCCTCTATCGATTCGTCGTTGTATTCATTGACGACATTTTGGTGTACTCTAGGAGTTGAGAGAAGCATGAGGAGCACTTGCGTTTGGTCCTGGATACGCTTAGACAGCATCAGTTGTTCGCACAGTACAAGAAGTGCGACTTCTGGAAGCAGGAGGTGAAGTTCCTGGGACACATGGTGTCCAAGGATGGCATGGCAGTTGACCTGTCTAAGGTAGCTGCGGTGCAGGACTGGGAGCAGCCTGGTTCTGTCACTGAGGTGAGGAATTTCTTGGGTCTCGCTG
Source organism: Magnolia kwangsiensis (assembly GCA_037074715.1). Taxonomy (NCBI): domain Eukaryota; kingdom Viridiplantae; phylum Streptophyta; class Magnoliopsida; order Magnoliales; family Magnoliaceae; genus Magnolia; species Magnolia kwangsiensis. The sequence continues at coordinate 83,462,664 of CM073578.1, forward strand.
GCTACTATCGGCGCTTCATACAGGACTTCTCGAAGATCGGGAGACCCTTATCTCAGTTGACACGGAAGGACGTGAAGTTCGCCTGGAATGACAAGGCGGAGTCAGCTTTTCAGGAGCTGAAGGACAGACTTACGTCCGCCCCTATGCTAGTATTGCCAAAGTAAGGGGTTAGATACACTATATACACTGACGCGTCTAGCGTTGGTTTGGGTTGTGTCCTTATGCAGAGGGACAGGATAATTTCGTATGCCTCGAGACAATTAAGAAAGCACGAGGAGAATTACCCTACACACGACCTAGAGTTGGCAGCCGTTATATTCGCACTAAGACTCTGGAGACATTACCTCTACGGAGAGGAGTTCGAGCTCTTTTGCGACCACAAGAGCCTCAAGTACATATTCACGCAGCGAGACTTGAATATGAGGCAGCAGCGATGGATGGAGACGTTGAAGGACTTCAAGTTTGAAGTCTCTTACCATCCTGGGAAGGCGAACCTTGTGGCTGATGCGTTGAGCCGCAAGAAGGCGATAGAGTTTGCGGCTCCGCTGATGGTTGCTAAGTGGGATATGGTTGAGTTTTTAAGAGACTTCGAGTAGAAACTCACCGTAGAGGAGCCATTTGAGTTCATCGCACATGTACAGGTGCGATCCCAGATCGATGACCGAGTCATCGAGGCGCAAAGGGATGATGCGCATCTGACTGAGCTTCGAGAGCAGGCCAGTGATGATGCAAACGCCGACTAGCGAGTTGGTATGGATGGGGGCTTACGTTATCGTAGCCGCCTATGCGTCCTAGATGTCCCTGACTTGAGACGAGAGATTCTCGAGGCTGCGCATTGTACTAGACTCGCGATGCATCCAGGCAGTACGAAGATGTATCGTGACGTGAAGAGGACATATTGGTGGGAAGGTATGAAGACCCACATAGCTGAGTTCATGTCCCGTTGTCTCACTTGTCAGCAGGTGAAGGCAGAGCATCGCCGACCACCTGGACTTTTGCAGCCTATGCCGATCGCAGAGTGGAAGTGGGATTTCATTTCCATGGACTTCATTTCTGGGTTGCCGAAGACGAGGAAGGGACATGATTCCATTTGGGTGATCGTCGACCGTCTGACGAAGTCGGTGCACTTCCTACAGATCAGAGTTACGAACTCTGCAGACGAGCTGGCTAGATTGTACATCAGAGAGATTGTGCGTCTGCATGGAGTTCCGCTGGAGATCGTGTCAGACAGAGATACGCGGTTCACTTCTATTTTCTGGACTCGCATTCAGGAGGCTATGGGTGTGAAGTTGAAGTTCAGTACTGCCTTCCACCCACAGATAGATGGACAGACAGAGCGGGTGAACCAGATCTTGGAGGACATGTTGCGAGCTTACGCATTGGACTTCAAGGACAGTTGGGACGATTGTCTTGCATATGCGGAGTTTGCGTACAACAACAGTTTTCAGGTGAGTATCGGCATGGCACCTTATGAGGCACTGTATGGGCGACCTTGTCGCGCACCGCATTGCTGGATAGAGGTCGGTGAGCGTAGCTTGATTGGCCTAGAGTTAGTGCAGGCGACGTCAGAGAAGATCAATATTATTCGACGTCGGCTTCTTACAGCGCAGAGCAGATAGAAGAGTTATGCCGATACGAGACGGAGGCCACTAGAGTTCACAGTTGGGGATCATATTTTTTTGCGAGTTTCCCCTATGAAGGGAGTCCTTCGGTTCGGGAAGAAGGGGAAGCTGGCACCGCGATTCATAGGTCCATTACAGATCCTCGATCGTGTGGGAGCAGTGGCTTACCGATTGGCTTTACCCACGCCTCTCGCGAGCGTTCACAACGTATTTCATGTTTCTATGCTGAAGAAGTACGTTGCTGATCCTTCCCATATCATCAGATGGGAGCAGGTGCAGTTAGGAGAGGATGTTACTTATATCCTGCGACCGACACGTATCCTAGACAGGAAGGAGCAGGTACTGCGTATCAAGGTGATTCCCCTTGTGAAGGTATTGTGGACGCATCACTCTGAGGAGGAGGCTACCTGGGAGACAGAAGCCGAGATCAGAAAGAACTACCCACAGCTTCTCGAGGAGTACAAAAATGTACAAATTTTGAGGATGAAATTATTTGTTAAGGGGGGTAGATTGTAACGCCCGTGAAAAATCCATACTTGGGCTCGAGTACAAACTCGACCCGAAATTGCGTAGAATTAATTCCTATGGAAATTAAGCGTAAGTTAGCTAGCGTAATGCTGGAGTAGCTGGGAAATAGTCCCTGATCACTTTAAATACGTTCTACAAGACCCAAATTGAGTAGAACCAACGACTCTATAATACTCTATAACCTCGGACCAAACTCTAAACAGGTTTGTTCTCTGGACCACTTTGAATCTTTTTATTGGATCTAGACCGCGCGTCGAAAGTCCGATACCTCCTATCTTATACCGTTAGAACCGCCTAGCTGGACTTGACACTCATTTCGAAAATTAAGTCAAACCGATAATCACAGGCTATTTCATTGAGCCCGGACCGAAGAGAGTGCGAATAGGGACAGAATTGGAATTTCAAATTCAAATCTGGCACACGACTTGATGCATCAGTATTAGGCGTTCTGACCGTCAGAATCTAGCCAGATTACACCCTCGGATTAGGAGAAATTTCTATTTTATATCATGAGACTTTCAGCCCTGATCTACGTGCGGTGACCGCTGAACTGAAACTGGTCCGCCACGTGCGATCTGTGAACCCTGCCGGACCGAAAACTTAATACGTGCTAGATCTGGTACGCATGAACTTAAGTCCGATCGTATTCGACCAGGGGGCCACCAGAAAGTATCTTTTGGACCGAAAAAGCCCCGTATTGGATATGCACTAAGTAAACTTCGTTCACGAGCCTATTTCGGGCATTTTTAAGCTTATAAAATGGGTTGAAACCCTCATTCCTCTCTCCCATCCGAAATTACAAAACCTTAGATTTGGGAGAGAGAAAAGGTGAGAGTTTGAGAGAGAGTAGAAGGGATTTTTCCCGCCTTCGTGCCGCTTGTTGCACGTGCTTCATCAACTTATCCCAATCACCTGGCCGGTGATTCCTCCACTTTTTCAGGTATGAAACAACCCTAGAAGTTGTTGATTTAGGGTTTACTAGGATTCATAGCGTGTTAGCTAACGTACTTCATAAAACAGGTTCTCTTACTGCCGTAGACGAAGCGTATACGCTCCGTTCGAAATCACGAGTCTATAAGACACTAGGTGAGGATTTTAGACGCTTTGATTGACGGTTTATAATGCTTTCAATGTCGTTTAATAGTAGATTATTGACGGCATCGCCGTTTGACATGTACAACATGCTATCCGTTTCCTGTTTCGTAAATTAATGAAGAATATGAGATTTAGGGCATTTTAGTCATTTGTAGGAAGTACTGATTACATTCATATTTCGCTGATGTGATTCACATGGCTTGTTGTCACATTAGAAAGTTAGGAATACGTGCATAATTAGTTTGGCGAAGAGATTCGCCTAATTGCGCACTTCGGGTCGACATACTATATGTAGACTTAAGTGTGTAGTGTATGTGTTTGTATAAATGCTTGTATTAGTATGTATTGAATTAAATGATGTTATGAATTAGTTTGAGATGGATTTCTCAATTTATATGCTGACATAAATGATTTCCTACATGTTGACTAAGTTCATGATTCCATACTATGCATGAAATGTATATGCTTGAAGATTTGTTTTAGTTGTATGTTATAACATGTGTTAACATGCTCACATGATCGTATTTCAATTCCAATACTCTTACATAAATTGCTGATGTGATTCCATAAGTGTTTGGGACTAGACTTAGTCCAGGCAGTCGGTAACCGAGCGAATTCGTGGCTGGCTGGTCTTAGCCACGAACGACGCGTCGATGAACGCAAGTCGTGTTTGGAGTTGGCGGCAGTGGTTAGGCCACGCGAAGTGTTTTACGCACTTCATGTCGTTCGACTTGAGATGCGATCGCGCTAGTCGAGCCCGTCAAGTAACCCGACTGGCCGATGTATGTTCACCCTGTATGAGTCATAACTGCTTGAACCTAGGGTACTGAACTTACCATTGTAAACCCTGTTAACCATGGTACCTTGATCCACGAAGACTCATGAGCTGGGCACGGTGGTATGGGACACCGTGATCGAGCTGTCGGCCTACGCTGGGGCCACAAACCTCCCCGTAGTGACCAGTGAGCACCTAGTCTCGTGAGCAGATTATGGTGGTATGGGACACTATATTCTAGCTGTCGGCCTACACTGATCAGGCGACGAGTCCTTTGTAGTGACCGCGAGCGTATTTTGAGTCTACGGGAGGCGACGACCCTTCAGTAGCAGTAGAGTACAGTAGGCCTGTATTGATAAGGTGATGGGGGAGCGGTGCAACGAGTGCGAGCAACAGCCCTGGCAGCCCTTGCAGCGACCTACAAAATATACATCGTATGAGATTACTAGGAGTGACAACCCTAGACAGGATCTGTGTTGGGATTGATACAAGGGAAGTACCTTAGTTTCCCAATCCTGCTGTTTGAACGGACTAATAACAACTCGAAAATCATATCACCATAGCATTGCATGTGCCTGGAAGATGTGGAGCACTCTAGGGAGTGTGGCATGCTGCGGTCCTAAGATGTTGCCGTATGAGGGAGATCGTCGATGAGGGCATAGATCACGTCATGTCATCTTGCATTAACAACAGTATTAGGACTGTCTGATTTACTGCTTTACTATTATCGCATGATTGATTTGTGAACATGCTAATCTTTGCTCTATGATTCCACTGAGTTGATCACTCATTCCCACGTTACGGGATGGTGTTTATAACACCCACCAGACCCTGTTGTAGATGCAGGTGAGGCTGAGATCCAGGAGGCAGAGCCAGACTTCGACGAGGACCAGGACGAGTTCTCGTACATGCAGTATCATGATGGCTTTGCGTAGGTGACCTGGGTTGATGGGACTTCAGTGGGACTATTTTGAACATTTTGATTTTGTTCATGTATATGTATATGAGACTCAGAGATGTATTCATACTTTAGAGACAGATGAGATCTACTTTGTTTTTCCATACAGTGATTTATATATTGTTTAGTCTTCCGCTTGCTTTTATCACTGGATCTGAAGTATGAATTGCAGTTTTGGTATACTTTTACTCATGTGAATGCTTTAAATCAGACAACATTGAATCATAATCATTTTTGTTGCATAAGTGACGGTCTGGAACTCGGGAGTTGAGTTTATACACGACCCCTGATTTTCAGGGTGTTACACCTTACCCGCCCGAGTGTAGGGGGCAAATCCTTGGCTGAGTCTGACCAGCTCGAGGAATAGGTCCGCTATCGACGAGTCGCGCCCGATATTGGCAGACGGATAGTGTGGTCTCTTCCACTTACCTTATTACGCGCGATGTGGCGGCAATCTGGTTTAGAGTGTACTAGACCCCGGTGGTATCCCATATTTGAGCTGTATTGATGTGTGGACATAGATGAGGATCTGTATGCTTGAGTTGCATTGCACATCGCATGGCCTTGGGGTGGCCGATACCATTCATGTCTTGCATCGCATAGCCTTGGTACAGCTCATGATATTATGGATTCATCTGCATATTCCGCATTGCTCCGACATTTCATGTTCATATTACTACCTTGCGCACACACTTTCACCATACTCTAAGCTTTCTGTAAGCTTATGCACGACCGTTGCGTGCAGGTGACGTTGGTTCGCAGCAGCGCTGAGGCCGGAGCATGTTGCAGATCGTTTTGGAATTTTTATTCTTTATCATTGTATTTCCCTTTATGCTCATTGTACTTGTAAAGTTTTTTATCATAGTGGAAATGTAATGGAGTTCTTGCTTGTTGTTTGTGGGTTATGCCTTTGGTTATGCTTATTACGAATCAAACTGACATTTAAAATCCTCCTCGTAGCATCCCAGGATCGAAACCTGGCGAATGGGAGCTAGGAGCTGAGAATGGGGTTCTACGGAGGCTGTTGGCGCCGAATTCGGTGATCGGGAATTTTGTGAGCCCGGTTTCTGAGTTTGGGGCGTGACAAGAGAAAAGAGAGACAAAGTAAGAGAGAACCTGGTATTTCTTCATGAGATTCTTCTCAGTTCTTCTACGCATCGATCCATCATATCTGAAACGTTATTCCGACGATTCTGATTCCGTTCTTGGGTAAGTTAACCAAACCCTAACCTGTTTTGAAGCTTAGACTGGTTGAAGCGATGTTGTAGCTAACCTATTTTGTGCCTTAGGTTGCCTATTCGCCGTTGACGAAGACTTATCATCTGAATCATATCTATTTCACATTTTCTGGTTTAAGGTGTGGGCTATATACGTTTAGGTTATGATTTTCAAGGCTTTCAATGTTAGATATTAATTTATTACTGACTTGGATACTATTTCACATGCAAATTATGATGTTCGTTTCGCCTTTCAGTTATACGTGAACTATGTTGAATATACTGTATTTCATGTATTTGTAGAATAGCCCATATACGTATGGAATATGAATTTGAGTTTGCCATGATTAACTACCATCTATGTATGCTAGATGTATGTGTAACAACTCCTGGGCTAAAGGTTTAGCCCAAATACATGATATACCAACATACAATATGTATGTAGTATGTGTAGCCTAAGTGTTTGTGAAAATGATTGAATGAGTATAGACCTTATATTCGTGCTCGCCATGACAAACTATCATGGATATATGATTGTTCTATGGGCGACAACCCTTTGATGAAAGGATTTGCCCTAATACGTATGCTAATTAATACACAATATGTATGATGTAATGTGTAGACTAAGTGTTTGTAAAAGTATCTAAATAAGTTAGTAGTTGGTAAGATGTACCTGTATACTGGTTGAGATATGATTCTCAACTACATCAATGAGCCCCATACATATCATGTGGGCCATATCACATGGGCCGCACCAGTGGGCCTCATGTACATTTAGTGGGATGTATCATATGGGCCTCATAAACATCAAATGGGTCACATCACATGGGCCGCACCAATGAGCCTCACAAACATCAAATGGGTCACATCACATGGGCTGAACCACATGGGCCTAACACACCCCAATATGGGTTGCTCACATGGGCTTAGCACTCATCACTATGGGCCACATCACATGGGCCTAACACACACCACTATGGGCCACATCACATGGCCATGACACACATAACTATGGGTTACATCACATGAGCCTAATACACATCATCATGGGCCGCTCACACGGGCCCAAGACACATCACTATGGGTCGCATCACATGGGTCTAACACACATCACTATGGTCCACTCACATGGGCCTAACACTTAACAGGTGGGCCCTGCACATGGGCTGCTCACACAGGCCCAAGACACATCACTATGGGCTGCATCACATGGGTCTAACTCACACCACTATGGGCCACTCACATGGGCTTAACACTTAACAGGTGGGCCCTACACATGAGCCTCAGAATACAAGGCAGGTGGGCCCTATCACACAAGCCTCAAATAGAAGCAGGTGGGCCCTATCAATGGGCCTCAAATATACATCACGATGGGTTCCATGGATGGGCCTCAAATGGGCTTAGACCACACAAAAAATCATTTCAATAGTTGTAGGTGTAACATGTGTATAACTATACACTATCATTTCATGGGGTACATGGCCCACTAATGGTGATCAACACTGTCTAAACATTGTTTATGTAAATCAACACCATTCAAATATTGTCCAGCACCATTCAAACATTTTACCAGCACCGTCTAGCACAATCTGGACGGTGTGGATATAACAATACATCACGGTGGTGTCCACACATCCACGTGAACAATGAATAAAACACATACATCGCGGCTAGCCCCACCGTCCAAGGTCTGGACGGTGGGCAGTATGGATGAAACGCATACATCAAGGTAGTCCCCACTGTATGTATCATTGAACGGTGTGATATAAGGCACGTAGATCAAGTACGAAGGTGTGGGTCCCACCCTCCCATCTTCTGGACAGCGTGGGCATCATACGTGTTAAGGGGTCCCACGTTCCCCAACAATACATATATTAAGGTGGCCCCACCTTCCCGCAGCTGCTAGACGGTGTTAGATAGGACCCTTCATCAAAGAAGGCCGCACATAGCTTGCTGACATCAATGCCCACATGATGGACGGTTTGGATATAACAGTACCTTATGGTAGAGGACCATAGACCTTGCTAACGTCAATACATTCAGCTATATGGCTGATGTGGGATACACCAGCCAATCGGCTTCCCACGTCAGGTGGGTCCTACCATATATATTGTATATTATATATATATATATATATATACATATATATATATATATATATATATATATATATATATATATATATATATACATATGTATGTATATTAACGCCCAGCCCTAGACGCCCATTGATGGACGATCTGAATAGAATGCATTCAACGCTACAGGTGGGTCCCACGTAGGGCCCACCATCATATATATAATGATATATTATATTATAATAATATTATACTTTATTATATATATATTTATACAATTTTATTTTTTTTAGTTTGTAGGATAGTACACCCCACTGCCAGTTCACATTTCAATGTTGGCCACGTCCAGACGGGTACAACACAGGAATCATGGTGGGTCCCACATGGATGTGGCTCACCTATATTAGATCGATATGATATTTGTGTTTTTCCTTCTGTCTAGGCCTAGTAACGGGCTGGACGGTGTAGATTTAACACATCCATCAGGTGGGTCCCACGAAGGTGGTTGGCATGGATAAAATATATACTTCCTGGTGGGCCACACACACAAACACACCATCATCCATACAAGAGAGGGAGAGAGAGAGAAACGGTTAGTTGAGGGACCCCTCCACTATGGGTCCCTCTTTGATATAACACATACACCAAGATGGGTCCCATATATGTGGGCCCTTAAATCACAAAGTCAACAAGTAGAAGCACCCACCTCAAGATCTCTTCTTCCTTCTTCCATCAATGCATGATAGAGTCCCAAAGAGACAATTTCAACGGTTGAGATGGGCTTAGGACGGTGAGATCGGGTGGTAGAAAGGTGGGTCACACTAGCTTTCTCTCATGGAGCTTGGACATGGGTTGCTCTAATGGAGCTTGGGTGGAAATTATAGTGAGAGGTGATAGGTGAGAGATGTGAGTGATGGGAGTACTTGTGTAAGAGAGAGTTGACTTTAAGGGGGGTGGTTGTACTTGGGGATAGGAATGATGTGTACTTGATTGATGTGATTGATGAGATTGATGTGATGTTTTCTAGGGATTGCAATGCACAGTGTTTATCATCGAACTGAACGAGGGCCCACATCTCTTAGCCTGGGTATCGCCTTAGCATGTAATACGTGGCATCGGAACCGTGTTGATGGTGTGGTCGCTAGGGTATAATTTTCGAGTTAAGCCGACTCTGAAATGTAAGACACGACTCAAGGTTGAGTGCAACTGCCGATAACAGATCGCGGGTCGCCGAAATTCAACCGAGAGGACCACGGAAGCCTATAGAACAGTACGGAGTAGGATACGGGCCTCATAGTGACATTCTAATAAGGGTCTTAAATGCAGTATGGTAATCCCATAAAGCATTAGTCAATCAGATTGACCAGTCCTTATGGTCAGGGTTAACCATTTTTTTTAAAATATGTTTAATTTCCCTATTGAAAATTCTAGCTTGCCCACTTGTTTGTGGGTGGTATGGAGTGCTCACCTTATAAGAGATGTCATATTTCTTCATTAAGTTCATAAATGGCCTATTACAAAAATGTGAACCTCCATTAATGGCTCGAGGCATTTTGAACCATGAAAGGATATTTTCTTTTAAGAATTTAATGACTGTTTAATGATCATTATTTCGACACGAGATCACTTCGACCCATTTAGTAACATAGTCCACTGCTAGAAAGATGTATAAATTTCTAAAAGACTGGGGGAATGGTGTTACGGACTAAACTTAGAAACTGGGCTTACAAAATTTTTAATCGCTGAATTCGGTGCTGAAAGCCTTCGTAGTACCCCATTTTTGGCTTTTAGCACCCATACGCCAGATTCTGATCCTGTGATCCTACAAGGAGGATTTTCTAATGTACATTTATTGTAACGCCCTGAAAATTGGGGGTCGAGTAGAAACCCAACTCCCAAGTTTCAAAACGTCACTTATGCAACATAGATAATGATGAATGTATGTTGTCTATAGAATGGCATTAAACAAGATTGAGACTAAGCCAAAATAGCATATTATACTCCAGAGACAGTTAAATTAGCAAGCGGAAGAATGTGATAGATATATAAAATATATAAATGATTGTAAGTCTCCAGAGTGTGATCATGTTACCAGGTTAACTAAATGTATGTATACTCCAAAGTAGAAAGAAAAGAATATACATGGGTGCATAAACAAAAGGTAAAATACCAAGTGTATTGGCATCTAATCAGTAACCCTATAACCCCGTCAATCAGAACCTGCACATAGGAGGGATCCTCATCATCATCAAGTCCGGCTCTGCTTCGCAAGCAACACCATCATCTGAAACTGAAACTGAGACTGTTTGGTGTGTACAACACCTTCCCATAACGTGGGAGTGAGTAGCTAACTCAGTGGAATCATAGAGCAAAGATTAGCATGTTATCAAATCAATCACGCGATAATGGTAAAGCAAGCAATCAAACATTCCTAAACACTGTGATTAATGCAAGAATGAAATGACATGATGGATGCCCTAGCTAACATACTCCCTCAAGCGACACCATCTTACGTCCGCGACATGCTTTCTTCCCTCAGTGCTCCACATCTTCCAGGCACATGTAGTGTGATATGAATGTGATTACCGAGTTGTTATTAGTCCTTTTCATACAACAGGATTGGAAAACTAGGGTACTTCCCTCATATCATTCCCAACAAGGATCCTGTCTAGGGTCGTCACTCCTAGTAGTCTCATACGATGATATATTTCTATGTCGCTGCAAGGGCTGTTAGGGCTGTTGAACGCACTCGTTGCACCGCTCTCCCATCACCTTATCAATACAGGCCTAGTTGTACTCTTGTTGCCACGGAAGGGTCGTCGCCTCACGTAGACTTAGAGTACGCTCGAGGTCACTACAAAGGGCTTTTAGGGCTTTTGCATGCACTCATTGCTCCGCTCCCCCATCACCTTATCAGTGTACGTCGACAGTAAGAATATAGTGTCCTATACCACCATAATCTGCTCACGAGTCTAGGTTGCTCACTGGTCACTACGGGGAGGTTTGTGGCCCCAGCGTAGGCTGACAGCTTGACCACGGTGTCCCATACCATCATGCCCGGCTCATGAGTCTTAGTGGATCAAGGTACCACGGTTATCAGGGTTATCACTGGTAAGTTCAGTACCCTAGGTTCAAGCAGTTATGACGAATACAAGGTGAACATACAATGGTCAATCGGGTTACTTGATGAGTCTGACTAGCATGAGCACACGTTGAATCGACCGACATGAAGTGCATAAGAACTACGTGTGGCCTAACCACTGCCGATGACTCTAGTATGACTCGGGTTCGTCATACACATCCTTCGTGGCGAATAGAATCCAACCACGAATTCTAAACTGTTACCGACTGCCTGGACTAGAGTATAGCCCCAAGCACATGTAATGTGAATCAGTAATCATATGAGATAAACAAAATTGAAATAACAAATAATTCAAGCATGTTAGCAACATGTTATGAGATACAACATAGGCAATTTAACCATACACAAGCATTTCATTTATATAAGATAATCAATTCAAATCTAACAACCATGGAAGAAATCATATACATCATCAAAATAGTTGAGAATCCTATCTCCACACTAATCTACAACCTCATTTACGAAATACTTACCTATACAAACATTTATACAAACACATAGTCTACACACTTTAGTCTACATAGCATATGTCGGCCAAAATGTGCATTAGGAAAAATCTCTTCGCCAAATAGATCATACACTCATAACTAGTATAGGTACACGGTAAATAATCATGGCAATCATATTAGCAAAATATGTACGTATATAATATTTTCTACAAATACCTAAAATACCCTAAATCTCATGTTCTTCATACGTATTCGAAATGAAAAACAGACAGCATGTTCTACATGTCAAACAACATTCTTGTCAATAATTTACCATTAAAAGGCATTGAAATCTTTGAAAACAGGTAATCTAAGCGTCTAAAATCCGCATCTTACGTCGTAGAAGCGTAAAGAAGTCGATAGAATCTCTAAGTCTTCGTATACGTGGAATATTAACCTGTAATACAAGCTAGGTTATCTATCTAGCTACTAGCATCAATGGAAACCCTAAAACAAGTTAGGGATAGGCTTTTCTTACCTAAGAATGACGCCAGAATCGCCAGGATAGTGATTGTAAAGCGATGGGTAAGCACGTAGATCAACAGGGAAGAATAACAGGAAGGTTCTCCCACTTCTCTCACACTTTCTCTCTCTCTTCTCTCTTCTCTCTCCTAGGGTTTCTCTCAAATTCATATGGGCTGAATGGGAGAGAGTTTAAGCTCCTTATATAGGCTAAAAACTCACCTATATAGACTTAGGACCAAGGTATACTTATATTATAACCAAATCGGGTCTGTTCCGATCTAACGGAGCACTTCTGGAGGTCCTGTTACTAAATCCGGTCGGACTTAAGCTCTCTAATATTGGATCTAGGTCAAGTTAAGTTTTTAGTCCGGTCGGGTTTCCAGATCGACCGTGGCAGACTAGTTTCAATTCAGCAGTCACTGAAACTCGATCAACGCCACAAGCACTATGACATGTAAGGGCCACCTATCTTGATCCGAGGGTGAAATTTGGTCGAATTGTAATGGTCAGAACGCTTAAAAATGTCACGCGAGCGACACGTGCCAGATTTATTAAAAATTGAATTAATTTTCTAAATATTTTTCTTTTCTCACTCTCTTCACTCCGGACTCAGTAAAATGGTCTAAGGATATCGGTTGGGCTTGATTTTTAAAATTATTGTCAAGTCCAACTAGGTGGTCATAATTGTCTAAGTTCATCGCTATCGGACTTTCGACGTGCGATGTAGATCCGATACGAAGTTTCTGAATGCTCCCGAGAGCAACTGGGTTTAGAGATTGATTCTAGGTTTCTAGGTAACATAGAGTTAGCAGTCCTACTCATTTTGGGTCATGTAGTTCATATTTAAAGTATTTCAAGTTAATTCTATTGAGTCGGTTTGGTACTCAACCAAATTCTAGCCTAATTATGGTAGAATATGGTCCTAGGGCCATTCTATGCCCCATTTTGAGAACTTCTAGGCATCGTATTATTTTAATTATTTTTTAAGTAGTTCATTATTAAGTTTAACCTAACTCCACCAAATTTCATAAGATTTCAAGTTGTAAAAAATTCTAAAAATTCCAGAAGTAGCAGCTGTCCAACAAGTGATTATCGGACAGTTGCTCACAACGACCTACTTTAAACTATATTAAATATTTTATTATATTTTTCACATATTTTTATATAAAACTAAACTCTTTTAGATTCAATATGATTTTTAAATCACCTAAATTGGAATTATAATGAAGGATATATGATTTTTCAAAGTTTGATAAAACGTGCAAAAAAAGTGCAGAAACCGCGTTGCCCGTCCGCTGTACTGAAGATGCCTCGCCGACTCGGCGAGGTCCTCACCATTCACTAACCTATTTGGCTTGAGTTCACCCCTGGGGTAAGCTCCTCACCCCACAGGGATTCCAGAAACATGTGGGGCCCACCTTGGATCCCCCCAAATTGAGTCGTTTGGGCCCACGAGTCCGTCGAGGTGTTTATCGAGTCTCATTTGCAAACCGAAATGAGTTACACAACGTACAATATATATTTTTTAGGTAGAAGAAGCTAATCCATATAAATAACCTATATACATCATGAGATTCTAAAAATTACATAGTCAAAATCGTATTTTATGCATGTACGACCATTTGCGGTAAGTTTTAGTTTAAGTATAGTTCTTCACCTTTTAAACTTTAGGATTATGTCTAATATGAAGGTACTTGGAGAAATTTGAAGAATGAGGTGGTGAAAGGTGAGATTTTGAAGGAAATAGGTTGAAAAATGATTTCTAGACTTTAGGATTGATCTTTGAGAGTGATATGGTTGACCCATTGCCTAAAGATGTCTAACTTCAGGTTGGCAAAAATTTGGGGTGTTACATTTATCTCGTAAGAAGCATAACCACAAGATTATCCAAATTACAAAGGCAACATCATCATCACATATACACTAATATAAACAGTTGAATACAGTGTTAAAAGGAAAAATACATATATCGATAATCAAAGCTCTAAAAGATAATTAAATTCTCCAAGCTCAATGCTACTTCGACCTAGCATCACTTGCATGCATCTATCATGCATAAGATTATAGAAAGCTTAGAGGGTGGTGTAAGTGTGTGCGTAAGGTAAGTGCCAAGTATACAATACAAATCCATAATCTTATAATGTTGGAAATACTAGCAAGTCCAAGAGTCATACTATATCAAAGTATGCAGTGTAGATCAGTTATGCAATGCGAAGACATAGTAAGCCAAGTACCATATACTAGGGATGCAATGCAATATGTGGTGCGAATGAAATGACCAATCTAGAGTGTGAAGTCGGGATGATAATACATAGTATAACAAGCTATGGGTTCCATCACAAGGGACTTCTATCCAAACCAATTCCATACCTAAATTTGGATAGAAAGACTCAATGTGGTAAACATTTGATCTCAAGTTAGTCACGTTCCCAACTGAAATCATGAGCCATTGCAAAGGTGCATGTAATGATCTAGTTATGAACCATTAGCCTGAGTGGCTAGTGAATGAATGAATGTGTCATATGGTAGGAAAATAATCCCATACTCAATACATCCACATGTTAGTATGACTCATCTTTGGGATATCATAGGGGTTTAGTACGCTCCATAATGGTTACCACCTCCCTACCCGCACAACCAGTGAGTGGAAAAGATCTCACTATCCACCTAGATAGTAGTCTGCTAATACCTACCTAGCTCATCAATAACGGACCCATTTGGGAGCTGGTCAAACTCCCCTTAGCTTACAGCCCCCTCACTTGTGAGGATAAGGCCACACCTCCTCCCAACCAACCATGACATAGTGGGAGACATTGCCTACTGGTATTTAGCACTCAGGCGCTCATGTATCCACTCGGTCTAGAAGTTGGGGTCTCCCTCGGTACCAAGAGGATTCTGGTACTCTCACCCAAGGACATCCTATGTTCCCATAATGCTAAAATAAAATATTTCTAGTATCCCATCTAGCCATCCATGATGAACTTGTGGAGCCACAACCCTGATATCGCTCGGGCTCCAAGTGATCATGTCACACAAATGCAAGATGGATGAGTCATACCATCTAGTCATGCATCAAACCTACGTGTACTGTGCGATCATGTGGGGTAACTCTATCTCTTAAGGAATCTCCTAAATAACTCATCATGATGGCAATGCTATGATCAACCATTCCTCACAACAAGCATACAAATGATGCGTATGGACACGCAGCATGATGTAATAAAGTACATAGGCATGATTATGTGATAAGTTGGACACAATAAGCCACAATCGACCTTCATCGACATGTCACATACCCATAGTATAAACTAAACAACATGCTCCTTCTACAACTATAGGAGTCCATATGGCATGTCCCACGTTATACTACATTAGCTTTCTAAGGCACTAATATATCATATCTTCCAAGATGGGGTCCACTGGAAGGATGGTGGATCTTGCCCATATATCGAGATAAGCTCTATATGGTGGATATACCAAATTTGATACTGCTTATTCTTCTATCGATGATAAGGGGTGATGATGCACTAAGCGACGGATAGCCTAAATGATACACTAATGTCCCAGATGGACCTCGCACTTATCTCAACAAAGAGACAGACGATGTGAATGATATGTTCATGTCATGAGGTCCTAGTAAGGTACAAGAGTAGGATACACTTCTCGTGGTGAGTCAAGTGGGCATATGACAAGGTGAGTTCACAAGGTGAGCTAACAGGGTGAACAATTGGGCTTCCTAAATCTCTATATTATGTAATAAACTAAGCTTTCCTATGGGAAGCCCGATATGTTCACAAAGTGGGTTTAGTGGAATTCATAGTTCTAGGACCTCTAATGGATTGGGTGGTCCGTTCAACTCCTAAGTTGACCTTGGGTATGATCGCTAAGCTTAGGCAAAACGTGAATTTGTATGGGTCACATTCCTATGAAAGGCATGGTATGAACATAATGTGGGCTCCAAGGTTTGAACGACCCTATAGGGCATGGTGGGAAGGTACTAGTATCAATGGGGCCCAATGGTTTAGGTTAGCCTAATAAAAGAGACAGGTAGTACTAACATTAATAGGGCCTAACGGTTTGGGATAGCCTATTAAGGGAAGATGGGATTAGACTTAGCAATAGGCCCTAAGAAGATTTTGCAATGGTGGACCTTTAACCACCATTGTTCCTACAATGCAACCCATTAGGGGATTGGGATCCAACTCACAATGGGGCTCATGGCCCTTATACGAATCTGGAAAAAAAAGAAGGAATGGAGAGCATGTGTATACCATACATATCGCTAGGTGGATCTCACAAGGCAACCCCACAGAAAAATGGGTATTATTATCATCAGTGGGGGCCCAACAGTTTGGGTTAGCCCACTAGGGTATTGGTGGAAATGGGCTTAACAATGGACCCTATGAAAGTTTATGACGGTGGACGTTGAACCACCATTATCCTATGGTGCGGTCCGTATAGAAATCGGAATCGAAATTATAACGAGATTCTCAGCCCTCCAACTATTCAAGAAATGGATGGACAATGCGTGCCCATTATTCACACATGGTGGGACCGCATAAGGCAGCGGGACCCACAACCTAAAAATGGGTAAACGGTGTGTATATAACACGTACATCACAGTGGCCTTACACATCCAATGGGCCTCATAAATAATCACAAAAGGGCCTCATCTTAAGGGCTTAATATACATCACAATGAGACTCTTACCTAGGCCTCAAATACATCTCAATGGGCCTCATGCCTGGGCCCCAATTACATCACATCGAGACTCATCAAATGGGACGCACATACAACTCATCAGGGTTGGCCCTGTACATTCCAAATGGGCCCCATCAGATGGACATTTTAGGTCAATCGCGTTCATCACATGGGGACCACGTGGATGGATGGTGCGAATGTACAACACATTAGAAGGTGGGCCTGCAAGATGGGCTTGAATACAATACACATCATGGTGGAACTCACGCCCCATGGACGGTGTAAATATACTTTAAGGTAGGGTCCACGTCTAGCAACAAATGGATGATTGGTTATAGAATACATACATCAAGTAGCCCACGGTCCCTAGTAAATAGTTGGTGCAGATATAGAATATATACATGAAGGTGGGCCCCACCCGTCCCAGCTTATGGATGATGTGGATAAGACCCATACATCACGGTGAGTCCCACATAGACGGACGGTGTGGAATACAATACATACATCAGTGGACCACCGTCCACATCCAGGGAATGGACAATGTGAATGAAACACATACATTATGTGGGTTCCACATGTGGAGCCATGTGCCACCAGGGTAGGCCCCATGGATGGACTGAGTAGATAAAAAACTTACATCGGTGGGACCCACCGTCCTTTACTAGACAGCGTGGATTTCACACATTCCACGTGGGGGGGTCCACGGACTGATAGAGTGGATAAAACACTACATCATCGTGGCGTTCCACCATCCAGCAATAGATGGATGGTGTGGATATAATATACACATCAAGGTGTGCCCACCTGTCGTGTGGATAACACATATATCATGCATAGGACTCGTAGAACTTGGGACGTCAATACAACAGTTATGCGTACATCAACCAATCCCCTTCCCAAGTAGGTCCAACGTGAGGCCCACCATAATGTTTATTTTTCATCCCATTTGTTGATAAGGTCACACAGACCTAAATAAAGAGGAAAAAAAAATTTCATATTTATTCAAAACTTCTGGGACCTAAAAAGGGGTTTCAATGGTAGATGTTCAATCCCCTGTGGCTTTCTTGGTGGTGTAGACCACCTAAGTTCCATGAACGGTTGATTTTTGGGGGATCTCACTTCCCAAAGGGTATCCACCAAATGCACGGTGTTGATGTTCAACATACATCATGGGGGGGCCCATGGTCCCTGCCTGTTTGAAGCAGTAAGGACGTTGCTTGTTGCAGCATCCTCTGGACGCTGGTAGTAGCAGCGTCGCTTATTAATATTATTTTTTTAAAAAAAATTTCATAGGTGGGGCCCACATTAGGAGGAACTACTCCATCGGTTGGGTCCTTGGGCTCATGACGGGTCTAACAAGCCCAATATTAGATATGTTTTAACACACAGAAACATCATAGCGGGCCCTAATAATTTTTCACTATTAAAATAATGTTTTAGATCATGTGGCCTACTAGAGTTTTGGATTAGCTTCATTTTTTGGCTCAACACCTAAAAGGAGCTAGGAAATAGGGTGGACGGTGTGGATTAAATACATGTATCGTGGGTGGGACCCACAAAACTGTTATTACAATAGCCTGATTGCTGCTATACACATACACCAGCCAATCTGCTACAGGCGGTGGGTCCTACATGACCATACATCATGGTGGAGTCCACATGTGTTTGGGGCCCATGCTCCTGGGTAGCATGGATAAAATACATACATCATGGGTGGGCCTCATAGAATTTGCTGACGTCAATACCACAGCTGTATAGCTGTGGTCCACACCGTCCATCAATACATGCTAGGTGGGCCATGATCAAACACAAAGGAGAGAGAGAGAGAGAGAGAGAGAGAGAGAGAGAGAGAGAGAGAGAGAGAACGAATGTGATGTAGGGACCCTAACACTATGGGCCCTCCCTTCCATGCATACAACATACATTAAGTGGGTCCCATTACATGTGGGCCCACCAAATCAAAATCAACGGTGGAGATCCCTTCTCCACCAAAATGTAAGGTCTAGATGACCCTTTTCATACAAGGAAATTAAACATCATGATGGAGTCCATGGAGAATGGCCCCATCATGGGATGGATGCATGAATCATAGTGGGCCATTGGCCACACCTAGGGTCCAAAGTGAGATCCATACCATCAATCGGTAGGCCCCACTTGGCCCATCATCAAAACCACAAATCTAGTCCTATAAATACCCACCGTTCGATCTTCTTGGTCCAATGAGATGCCAGACACCTTGGCTCTCTCTTTGATGGAAGATGATGAGGATTGAAGGGTTGAGATGGGAGATGAGAGGGGTAGGAAGTGGGCCACACACAAAATACTTTTCTCTCCTTGGAATGCATGGACGACCAACCACTTATGTTTCTTGGAAAAGTGAGTAGAGAATGAGAGAGAGAGGGTGGTTATAAGAGAAAGGTGTAGGTGTAAGTGATGTAAGAGTTAACTTTAGGGGTGGCTTTTGTAAGAGGGGTATAGGTTGTGTAAGAGAGGTGACATGTGAGGTATGGGTGTGATAGGTTGAGTGATGGGTTGTGTACTTGATTGATTGGTTGATTGATGTGATGGATTAGGTAGAGATTCTCTCAAAATTCTTAATCCACGACGTTTTTCTTCGAGATAAATGCTGGCCCACATCTTCTAGCCTAGGTATTGCATCTGTGCTCAAGACGCAATGTTAGAACCATGACGACGGTGTGGTCACAATGGTATAAGTCTTGGGTTGAGTTGGCTTAAATCTATGGGGTATGACTTAGGGTCATGTGCAAATACTATTTACAGATCGCAGGTTACCAAAATTCGTCGAGGAGGATCACGGGAGTTAACGGAATGGTACGGACTAGGATACGGGCCTTACAAATGGTCCCATGAAATCGATGCCCTAACAATCAAATCTTTAATGATGAGAATGGGGTCAAATGCATTATATTTCAATGGGACTATGCTCCCAATTTCTGATAATGCTCACAAGCTTCGCAGAACTCATGAGGGTCCTTAAACATAGTGGGCCAATAAAAGCCGCATGACAGAATTTTGGTCATGGTCTTTTTAACAGAAAAGTGACCACCACAAGCCTGAGAGTGAGAAAAGGAGATGACACTTTGGTGTTTATTTTCTGGTACACATCTCCTTAAGATTTGGTTTAAGTAATATTTAAACAAGTATGGATCATCTTAGAAGAACTTATGAACCTCAGCGAAGAATTTTTTCACATCTTGTGCAATCCAATGTACCAGCATGAAACCTAAGGCAAGATAATTAGCAATATCAACAAACTGAGGTGAGTGAGAGACTTTAAACAATTGTTAGGAACATGTCATTTATGGGTGCCCTCTAAAGGAAATCAAAGAAGTTAAGTCTCGAAAGATGGTCAACCACTACGTTTTCTACTCCTTTTTTATGTTTTATTTTCAAATCAAATTCTTAGAGTAGAACGATTTATCATATCAAGTGAGACTTAACTTCATTCTTAGAGAGAAATACTTAAGTGTCACATGATTAGTGTAGATGATGATCTTGGATCTAATCAAGTAAGATCTAAATTTGTCTAAAGTAAATCCATGACTAAGAGTTCCTTTACAGTAGTAGAGTAATTCACTTGGGCTGAATTTAGAGTCTTACTTACGTAATGAATAACATAGGGCTTCTTTTCTTTTCTCTGGCCTAACACCGCCCCAATAGCACAGTCGGATGCATCACACATAAGTTCAAAAGGAATGTTCCAATCGGGTAGCTGCATGATAGGTGTGGTAGTCAATATGCCCTTTAGCTTAGAGAAAGCTTATTGACATTGCTCAGTCTACTCATATGATATATCCTTTAGAAGTAGATGTCATAAAAGACGAGAGAGGTGACTAAAGTCTTTTATGAATCGTCTATAAAATCTAGCATGTCCTAGGAAGGATCACACATCTTTTATGTTGTTAGGTGAAGGTAGGTTAGAGATAAGATCAATTTTAGCCTTATTTACCTCAATTCTTTTGGATGAGATGATATGTCATAGAACGATTCCCTTACAAACCATGAAGTGACATTTCTCGTAATTAAGTACCAAATTCTTTTCCTCACATTGCTTCAGTACACATTTCAAATTTTTCAAGCATTCGTTGAATGATGGACCAAAGACCGAGAGTTCGTCCATGAATGCCTCAAAATATTTCCCCACCATGCCAAAAAAATATTCAACAAGCATCGCTGAAAAGTAAAGGGGGCATTACATAGTCCAAATGGCATCCTTCGGTAAGTAAAGGTGCCAAAAGGACATGTGAATGTGCTTTTTTCCTGATCTTCAAGGGCTATCTCGATTTGGTTGTAGTCCAAATATTCGTCAAGGAAATAGTAATAAGAATGACCAGCTAGCCTCTCCAAAATTTGATCGATGAAGGGCAAAGGAAAGTGGCCCTTCCTTGTGATGGTATTCAACTTCCTGTAGTCAATGCTCATTCTCCAACCAGTAGTGATCTTAGTTGGCACGAGTTCATTGTCAGCATTTGTTCATAACCCTAAGTGCAGGGTCGCGATGAAGTAATAATCTCGGTGAGATGGAGATCGAATCCACAACGACTAATCTTGTGTGTCTATCCTAAGAGTAATTAGAATCAAAACTAGGAGAAGATGTAGCCTAAATCAGGAAAGTAAGGAGTAATTGTGAGATGATGAATTTAGAAACTTTAGAAATTTATAAGTGGAAAAATATGGATTCCAGGGATCCACTTGCAGCTATTAGGATGTTTCCTTATTCAATTCAAGGAACTCAATTGGAATTAGAGTCTTATCCTATCCAATTGGAAGATATTCAATAAACTCATATTTGAACTTCCATTAACCTAATTCTCAATGGATGAAAGTTGTGAAGAATGGAAGTGATTCCATCACTTAACCATGCCTAAGAGATAATGGTAGACAACAGGGTATGCCGATCCAACAACTAATCATGGAAGAATTGTGAAGGATAGAAAGGATTCCATCACTCAGCCATGCCCAAGGGATGATGAAGAATAACAGGATTTCCTATTTTCACAAACTCCAAACAAAAGAGGAAGATAGTTTAAGTTATCGCAAATCTATTGTAATTTCAGTCACAACAAACCATTAAACATTAAAAATATTCCTTAAATATCAACCTAAAATCAAAGGAGTTCAACAATAACAAGAAAAACATCTCAATTATGCTACAAGCTTCACCCCTTAGCCCTAGATAAGGGATCTAGCCAACCATAGACATGATTGGATTAAAAACCCTAGAAGAAAGCATTAAAAACTAAGGAGAAGGGAAGAAAAAATCTTGGGAAGCGGCTCCACCCTTTTACTCTGCTTCTCCAAACCCTAAATATTCTAAAAAGTTCTTAGAAAACCCTATTTATAAGCAAAGTTCCGCAAAATTGCAAAACCGGATCAAATTTACATAGTCTACGTAATGCCTTCGATGTCATCAAACACCCTTTAATGTCATTGAACGGGTTTAAATCCGGAAGTCGCGCCTTTTCTTCTTTTGCATTATGTAAGTCTCTGTGTCATCAAACCGTCCTTCGATGTCATTGAGTGAAGCTTCGATTCATCGAACGGGTTGTCGAGTCATCAAGAATGTGTCCAAAATAGTCCAATGAATTGCTTTAATTTCTTCAATAAATTCCATGTCATCGAGTGGTCTTTAATGTCATCGAGCACCTTCCCTCGAGTCATCGAACATGTCTTCGATTAATTGATAAAAGCACCTAATATGTCCAGCAACCAACTCAATTTTATTTCATAAATTCGAGCACCTTGGTGACTTTTGATCACTAAATCCATGCTTTTAGTATTCTTTTCATTTCATGCTCCGAAATTAACCTTGCAACACAAACACATGTAAAAGATGCCATCAAGCCATATTATGTTTGTAAAATTAAGTAATAAATGGGGTATACTATGCAATATTTGAGCCTCAATAACATTGGATACAATGGTGATTATAGAGTTCTTAGGAACCACCTGAGTTGGACTCACCCATTGGCTATTAGATATTGGGTATATAATACTACATTCAATAGCTTAAGAACCTAGGCCTTAACCACTTCCTTCATGTTTGGATTTAGTCTACATTGTGGTTGTCGTGAGGTCTTCGCATTATCCTCAAGATGAATGTGATGAGTATAAATAAAATGGTCAATTCCCTTGAAGTCCGTAATCAACCATACAAGAGCTCCCTTATGCTCAATGAGAGTAGAGATAAGCATACTCTCTTGTTTCTTCCCAAGGTGGGAAGAAATCACCATCAAGTATGTCTCATATCGACCTAAATAAACATATTTTAAATCAATGGGTAAAGATTTTAGGTCAAGCTTCGGTGCTTTGAAGTTAAACGGTAGAGGCACTACATCGGTTCGAGGTAATTTCTCAAATTGTGGCCTCCACTGGTTAACTTCAAGTACCGATGTAACATCAAATAAGGCATCCATCTTCCTAATCATATCATCATCTACATTGGGGGAGTGGGCCAAGCATGTCTCTAGAGGGTCAGAATATAGAGTCAGGAGTGTTCTATCCTCCACAAAAGAATTAATCAGGTTAATATTGTGGAAATCATCATCATCCTCTAACTATTTGCCTATATTGAAAAATATATTCAGCTCCATTGTCATATTCCCAAAAGATAGGCTCATAACCCCATTCTTAAAATTTATGATTGCATTTAATGTAACAAGGAATGGACAACCAAGTATGATAAGGATTTGAGTGCTTATATCCATAATGGGTTGATTGTCCAGGACAATAAAATCTACTGGATAGTGGAATTTGTCAACCTGGACCAGCACATCTTCTATTAATCCTCTCGATACATGAACTAAGTAATTAGCAAGTTGCAATGTAGTTTTGGTGGGTCTTAATTCACCAAGGCCTAATTGTTCGTAGACTGAAGAAGGAATTAGATTTACCTTAGCTCCTAAGTTAATAAGTGCATCCTCATTCCAGTAGTTCCCAATCACACAAGCGATGGTTTGGCTACTAGGATCTTTATACTTTTGTGGCACATCTTGTCTTAGGATCGCACTCACTTTTTTGTTAAAAGGATTTTCTTTTAAATATTTCGTAGTCTTTTGGTAGTGCATAGATCTTTTAGGAATTTGGCATATGAAGGAATTTGTTTAATGACATCCAATAGAGGGATGTTGACCTTCACTTGCTTAAGCACCTCTAGATTATCCTGAGAGTTTGACAGAGGCTTTGGTGCAACCAACCGTTGGGGAAATGAGACAATTGGCTTGCCTTGAGGTTCTAATTCTAAATCTTATGGAGTATTTCTAAGTCTATCGGGTCCTTAGGCTTTTCAGCTATAACCAGAATGATTTTATCAATGATCTACCCACTCTTAAGAGTGGTAATAGACTTGGCTTACTCCATTTAATTTGAAGATCTTGGGTCACTAATTACATATTGTGGTTTAGGATTGGAGAGAGGTTGGGCTGGAAGTACCCCTTTCTCTCCAATCGTCAAGTGTGACTCAATTCGTTGCACAACTTTGGTAAGATCTTGAAAAGCTTGTAGTGTGCCTTGATTAAAAGGCTCTTGATTTTGAATGCGTTTGAAAATTAGATCCTCTTGAGGCTTCTTTTAATCCAAAAACTGGTTAAGGATCCCTTGAGGAGTAGCAGTTTGTCCATTCCTCCAACTAAAATTTGGATGGTTTCTCTAACTAGGGTTGTACGTGTTCGAGGTGGTTCCCTTGAAAGGCCTTTGGTAGTTGTTTATGACATTTGATTGTTCATTCAATATTTCTTAAAACACAGGTATTGTTGAGAAATTTTTAGTTGCATGAATGTTACAAGCACAAATATCG
The DNA here is from genome assembly GCA_037074715.1 of Magnolia kwangsiensis. Classification (NCBI taxonomy): domain Eukaryota; kingdom Viridiplantae; phylum Streptophyta; class Magnoliopsida; order Magnoliales; family Magnoliaceae; genus Magnolia; species Magnolia kwangsiensis. The sequence continues at coordinate 83,487,549 of CM073578.1, forward strand.
TAGACAACTTCCTTATCCATATCCTTCCTAAGTTCAATGGCCTCAAGTTTCCATGTGAGGCTGGCCACTTTCGCACTTATATCATCTTCTTCTCTCAAAACAAACATTCCACCCCTCTCCTTTGTTTGAATTGGCTTAGACATGATATTGGGTCTAGGAGAGATATCCCATCATTACGTGTTTTTAGCAAGCTTGTCAAAATAATCCGACACATCATTGACATCTTTGCTCATGAATTCCCCATTGCACATTGTCTCGACCATTTGGTGCATGGAAGATGTCAGTCCATCATGAAAGAAACTTATTATGCGCCACATTTCAAATCTGTGTTGTGGACATGAATTGACAAGATCCTTGCACCGCTCTCAACATTGAAAGAATGTTTCATATTCCTTTTGGGTGAAGTTCATGATCGACTTTCTAGGGGTGTTTGTTTTATGATATAGGAGAAAATTCTTTATGAATTTCCTTTTCATGTCATTCCATCTACCAATTGATCATGGACGTTGTGAGTGCAACCACGTCTTAGCTTTTTCTTTTAAAGAAAAGGAAAAGAGTTTCAGCCTGATTGTGTCCTCAGAAACGTTAGGAAAATATAAAGTGGCTATGATCTCATCAAACTCTTTTATATGTAAATATTGACTTTCATATTCAAGTCCATGGAACTTTGGAAGGAGTTAGACTACCATTGGCTTGATATCCATGTTTTTCGTGTTTTTTGGAAAAAACATACAAGGTGTGCTCATCACCGCTGGTTGTAAATAATCTCATAAAGTACGAGGCGGGGGTGCTTGATGCACTTCATTTTCATCCTGGATTTTCTCAACCCTAGGTTAAGGTAGATTTGGAGGTTGATTGGCCGGTTGATTTGCATCCATAACTTCGGTTAACTCTGTGGATCTTGAGTGGTGTCTAATCCTGTAATAGATATGTAACCCCTCAATCAATCCTCCTTCATTCAAGAGACGCCGAGTGTTATCACGAACCTACTTGGGTATGAAACACTCTCAGCCCTTTATTTCAGAATCTAACCTAAACCTAAAAAGAAAGAAGGAAATAGAAATCTAGAAATAGAAAGAGAGAAAATTAGAAAGTAAAAGAATTAGGAAGAAGTTACAAATTAGAAGTTTTTATGTTAGGATCCTGCAAAAGAAAAGGAAAAGTGAATTAGTTTCTAAAAATGAAAAAGAAAAGTTTCTAAAAACAAATTAGGAAGGTTCTAAACCTAGAGTTAGAAAGTAAGTTTCTAAAAATAATTCAAAAAAAAACTAACCTAAAAATAGAAAATAACAAATCCTAATCTTAACCTAATTCTAAAACTAATCAATCTCAGAAAAACATAGCCGTCAATCCCTAGCAATGACGCCAAAAAATTATTCAAAATCCTGAGTGTAGGGTTGCGATGTAGTAATAATCTCGGTAAGACCGAGGTTGAATCCTCACGGATTGATCTTATATGTTTTTGAAATTAACTAGGAGTAGAATTAGGAGAAGATGTAAAACTAAACTTGGAATTGTAGAGATAGTAATTGTGAATTATTTAACTAAAACTTGGAATTTAAAGGTGGGAACTAGGGTTTCTAGGGATTCACTTGTGGTGATCAGGGAATCCTCTTACTTGATTTAAATAACATAATTGGAATTGGAGTCCTATCCTATCTAATTGGAAGATATAATAATTAAGTCAATCTGAACTTCCTTCGACCTAATTCTCAATAAAGGAGAATTATGATAATTGGCAGGGATTCCATCACCAAACCATGCCCATGAGATGATGGCAAACAACAAGATTTACCAATCCTATAATCTCAAAAATCAGGAAAAGAAGATACCTAAAGCTTTTACAGATTTATTGTAATTTAAGTCATAACAAACCATTAAAAATTGAAAGTATTCTTTAATTATCAAACTAGAATCAAAGTTCAACTTAAACATGAATCAAAGCAAGAGAAACATTCCATCACGCTACAAGCTTCACCCCTTAGCCCTAGCCAAGAGGTTTAGCCAACCATAGACATGATTAGATCTAAAATCCTAGAAGAAAGTATGAAAATCTAAGGAAGAAAGGAAGAAAAATGCTCGGCGATGGCTCTCCACCCTTGTGCTTTACTCTTCCAAACCCTAAATGATCCTAGGAGTACCATGGGGACTCGTATTTATAGTTGTGCAACACCTCCTTTCGCACTGACTTGGAAAAATCTGAAAACCGCCTCATATTTATGCACTCCGCGTAACTCTACATAACTCTGCACAATTCGTTCGATAAAATCGAACAGTCTTCGATGTCATCGAGAATTGTTCGAGGAATTGATAATGTGTTCAAAATAGTCCAGTGAGTTATCTCAATTTCTTCAATAAATTCGATGTCATCGAATAATTCTTCGATATAATCAACGAGTAATTTGAGTAATAAAAAATGATGCCTAATGTGTCCAATGAATTTTACTGAAAATCCACAGAAATTTGATGTCATCGACCTGGATTCGATGTCATCGAGCAAATCATCGAGTCATCGAACAAGTCCTTGAGTCATCTATAAATGTCTTCAATTTGTCCAGCGACTAACTCAATTTTCATCCATAAGTTCGATGTCATCGACCCGTATTCGATGTCATTGAACAATGGTTGATGACACAGTCAATGTGAGCGATGCACTTGTTATTTTGATTTCATTTCTTCTCCACTTGGTTTTCTGAAATCTTGGGACCTTGAAATCTTCAATCTTTATCTCCTAAGATCTATTCTTTGCCTTGGTGACTTTTAAGCATCAAATCCATGCTTTTAGTATCTTCTCCAATTCAAGCTCTTAAATTCACCTTGCAACACAAACATGAGTAAAATATGACATTAAGCATTATCATACTCATAAAGCCAAGAAATAAATGGGGGATAATATGCAATATTTGACCCTCAACACTAGGGTCATTCTCAGGTTATATCACCTTATGGTTGATACATACAGATACTTCAAACTATGAACCAAGACAATTTAAATCTTGCGATGATGAGTCTTCCTTAAGATGTTGATCCAGTCTTTACGTAGTCTTCATGAGTCATTGAAGAACATCTTCATGAGTGCTTGTGATCCATTCAGGACTACAAATTTTGACAATCCTAAATGTGCTTTAAGTATAAGCACTTACAATGTCCATAGCTTTCACAGTTGTAACATTGGACTTGCTTAGGTGGTTTGAAAGATTTTATCTTTATCCACCTTGTCCTTTTTGTCACAACTCTTCCCTCTAGAAAACTTGAGGAATTTCTTGAATGCTTTAGATAATTCCTCACCATCTTTCTTATCACTATCACTTTCAGATTTAATTTCTTTATGTTTATGTGAATGACTATAAGATGTTTTGAGGATGGCTAATTTTATTTTTTTTTAGAGGAGATCTTAAATTGTAGTTCAAAAGTTTATAGGGAACATATAAGTTTTTCTACTTTCATTTCATCTATATTCCTACACTCTTCTATTGAGGTTATATTGGGAGTGAACCTATCTGGTAGGGATCTAAGTACTTTCCTACATATATGCCCTTCCGGAACCTTTTTCTTAAACCCCACATGGAATTGCAAATATTATCTAGTTAAGAGTAGAATTTTATGAAAGTTTCAGACTCTTTCATCCTAATGTTTCAAATTGGGTCATTAAGAGTTGAAGCTTCGATCTTTTTAATGTGTTAGTTCATTCGTGGGAGACTTCTAAGATGTCTCATGCTTCCTTCCTCATTTCACAAGTACATATGCATTTAAATTCATCAGGGAAAACCACACAGTAAATAGCATGGAGAGATTTGGGATTATAGGTATACCGCACTCTTTCATCGGCACTTCATTTAGATTTATCTTTGGGGTCACTAATGGATCTACCATCAATCATGACTTGTTCTATAGACATCATCTATCATTGTTCGATAATAGCATAAACTATAAGGTCAAGAGATATTAGAAAGACCCATATCCTAACCTTCCAATAGGCATAGTTAGACCCGTCAAAATATGGTGGTCATGGGATGGGATATCCCTCTTGATTAAACATCATTCTTATAAATGCTATTGTGAAAATCTACCACCCGTTGTATTGTCAAATTTTATTGTGCCAAACCATTTAGTATTTGCATCATGCTTTGAGTTGAAGTGATTAGGTTCATACATAAGTTCTCTGGATCTTTATTGAACTTGCCTACGTCTTTAAGTTGAAGTGAAGAGTGTTCATGGTTTCAAGCTAAAATTCAAGAACTCAAGTTCAAGTTTGAAGTTCAATTACTGTACGCTAAAGACTCAAGAACTCAAGCATAACTCAAGTTCAAGTTCAAGAGATCGAACTCGAACTTCAAGCATCTCAAGTATTCAAGATTTTGAATCAAATGATGTTTCAAGTGTTCCTACTCACAAACAGGTTTGGATGACCCTATATTGACCCTAGATTATGTCATATTCATTGCGTATTCTTTGTGGGTCATTTCATATGTTTATAGGACTTTTTCTTAACTAGTCTTAGACCTTATTCGATTAGTCCAAGTACTGGCTCGACCAGTCCAATGTTTGTTGCTATTTTTTAGAATTTTCTGTTAAGCTTTCGACCAGTCCTGGAGACTGCTCGACCAATCGAGTGAGCAGTGATCGACTAGTCGTATAGGTTTGACTTAAAGTCCAGCAACATTTTTGGGTCCCATTCGACCAATCAAGTGCATGGCTCGACCAGTCGCGCAGGCCACTTGATCAGTCGAGTAATGGCCTTATCTTATCGTGCTAGATATTTTGAAATTTTATTAGCCCTTAGACCAGTCAAACCGACCCTTAGACCAATCGAGTAAATAGTATTTTCACCTATAAATAGAGCATGAATTTCAGAGATTATTCATTCATAAAAGTAAGATCAAGACACCCTTTGAGAGATAAGTTTGTGATATTTTAAAGCTATTATGCTTATTTAATATTATCTTTAATTAGCTTTTGTTATTTGATTTTGAGGTCTTTATTCCAATCTTACTTTAAGAAGAGATTTAAGTTTTTCCCTTTCTTAAGATCAAAATCAAATCAAGCTAGCCCAAATTGATTTAATTAAAAATTATTTAGAACTAGAACCTTTTCATCTGTGAGACTGGACATTGAACATCTTTGTCTACATTGGATCGGTTCTACTGGGCTTCTTCAAAGGAGAATTTCTAAATAAGTACATTTACATTTTTTACATCCAAACTCAGAAACCGAGCTCACAAAATTCTCGATCACCGAATCCAGTGTTGACAGCCTCCATAGTACCTCATTCTTGATTCCCAGCGCCTATATGCCATATTTCGATCCTGAGATCCTACAAGGAGAATGCTTTTTTTAATGTTCATTTATCTCATAATAAGCACAACTACAAGTTTACCCAAATCATAAAGGCAACATCGTCATCTCATATCCATTAATATAAACATTTAAATACAGTGTTGAAAGAGAAATATATGTCAAAGTCAAAGCTCCAGAAGTCAGCTACATGCTCCAAGCTCCACACTGCTGCAACCTAACATCACCTGAATGCATCTATCATGCATAAGCTTATAGAAAGCTTAGAGGGTGGTGTAAGTGTGTGCATAAGGTAAGTACCAAGTATTCAATACAATACCATAAACATATAATATCAAAAATACTGGCAACATCATGAATCATACGATATCAAAGGAAACAGAAATACTGATAAGTCGATGAGTCAAACAATATCAGAGTACACAATACAGATCGGCTATGCAAATGAGGAGTCATAAAGAGCCAAATATCAGATGTCGAGGATACAATGTAATATACAATTCCTAATGAGTTCACGAATACCGTCAACTATGTCTAGACCATATAAATGCAGAGACACAGTAACCCAAAATGACATATGCTACAAATGTAATTGTAAGTGTTATGGTTTCTAGCTCTTATAATTGTCAAATTTTATAGTGCCAAAACCTCTTGGAATCTGTGCCTTGTATAGCGCATCAATATATTCTAGACATTGTAAAGACAATGGTTTTTTACTTCAAGAACTTCAAAAGAAAGATTACATATTCATGTTCATGTTCAAGTACAACATCAAGTGTGAAGTCAATATTACAAGATTCAAAGTTCAAGCTTCAAGTTAAGTCAAAGTTCATGTACTTTGGACCTCAAGCTCAAGCTTCAATGTTAGTCAAATTCAAGCTTCATAGGTCTTAAGTTCAAACTTCTATACATGTTAAGATATTAAGCTTCATGAACTTTAAAGATCAACTTTCAACCGAAGGAAAAAAAAAATTAATGTTCATACAGCATGTATAAGGTATGAATAACCTTAAATCGACCATAGGGTAGGTCATTTTGAACACATAATTCAAATTAGATCATTTTATAAGTGCATAAACTATTTCACGACCAGTCTTGGACTTTGTTCAACTAGTCCTAGCACTAGATCGACTAGTCCAAGAATTTCTCGACCAGTCCTAAGGTTGTTATTGATTTTTAGGAATTTTTATTAAAGCCTTAACCAGTCCTGGAGACTACTCGACTGGTCGTATGAATAGTGCTCAACTCATGCTCGACTAGTCTTGCAGCCTCGACTCAAAGTCCAGCAACTAAACTGGGTTCCACACGACTAGTAGTGAAAAAGACTCAACCGGTTGTGGAGGCCACTCGACCAGTCGTACAAGTCCTATGACTAGTCGTGGAACGACTTTCTCTTATCGCGCCCAAATTTTAAAAGTTCGCTGAGTCTAGGACCAGTCGTGCAAACCTCACAACCAGTTAAGAGTGCGACTTCTTCACTTATAAATAGAGCATGATTTTCAGAGTTTCATATTCAATTTAAGCTAAATCAATATGTCACTCTGAGAGATAAGTTAGTCATCTTTTTAAGCTACATTGTGCTAATTTAATATTTTCTTAATTTAGATTTTTTATATTTGATTTTGTATTCTTTATTCCAATCATATTTGAAGAAGGGATTGAGACTTTCCCTTTTCTTGGAATCAAAATCAAATAGAGCTAGCCCAACTTGATTTAATTTAAAATCAATTTAGAACCTAGAACCATTTCATAAGTGAGTGTGGACATTGAGCTTCTACATTGAAATTCTACTCTGATTTGGTTCTTTTGGATTGCATCTAAAAGAGAATATCCAAGTATTTTACAGCTTTATAAATTTCTGTTTTGGTTTTTAAGATTGTGCCAGAAAAATCTCTATTTTTGTTTGTCTGAGGTGATCCAGAAAACTCAGGGTGTGGGGTTTTTGAATTGTGTAAGCCCACTTGAATGACACAATTGTGAGGGTTTTAAGTGAACTTTGAAAAACCTATTTTCATAGTGAACACTAATATCTACTATGTGAGGATATTAGGAGTGGAGTAGTTGTGTGATTGTTTTTCTAAACAGTTAGTGTACACACAGGTGAACAACTATAATTTCTGATCTTGTGCTTTAGTTGTTTATTTCTTTTTGTGGATGGTTGTAATTTCCCTTTTTGCATTTGTGGAGAATGTTGTAAGTTCTTTTATGCAAGTGTGGGAATGTTGTAATAGCTTAGATTTCATTTCTTTCTATTTATTTCTTTATTCCTCCATATCAGTTTGAGTTTTTGATATACAGACCTTTCTAAGAATCAGGTTGTCCTACCATAAACCTTTGGTTTTTGGTGTAAGGTTGTCCTTAGAACAACATCTGTATCAATCTCTCAATACTCATACATTTGAGGTTATATTTAATTTTCACATTGTGAGATTGTTTATGTGCTATATTTATTTAATTTGATTATATTCTGCTGTTAAGTTATAAATTTGCAATAGTCCTATTCATCTCCCCCCCCCCCCCCCCCCCCCTATAGGACGTATAGCTCGGCCTTTTCAAGTAGTATCAAAGCCTAATAACTCACTTTTAATTATTCTTTTTAGATTTATTTCCTAAGCTAATCGATCTGAGTTATTTGAGATGTCAAATTTTGATAGTCATTTAATCACTAGGCCTCCACCATTTGATGGCTCCAATTATGCCTATTGGAAAGCCAAAATGAGGATTTTCTTAAAATCCATGAATGAAAGCGTGTGGTAAGCCATAATGACTGAATGGAACCCTCCTACCACTAAAGTAACTGATATCGATGGATCCAAATCTATGAAAGTCACACCTTATTTTTCTTGGACCACACTTTAGAAAAATAAGAGTAGTGCCAATGTAAAGGCTTTAAATGTCATAACTTGCGCACTATCACTAGATGAATTCAAAAGAATTATATCCTATGATACTACAAAGTAAGCCTGGGATATTTTAGAAATGAGATACAAGGGAACAACAATTGTTAAGAAATCTAAAGTCCAAATCCTCACAACTAAATTTGAGGAAATATGTATGGAGGAAAGTGAAACTTTCATGGACTTTTATAGTAGATTGAATGACATTGTCAACTCTATGTGGGGTGTCGGTGATAAAATCCATGAAAGTAAAGTTTGTGCAAAGATACTATTCTCACTACCTGAACAGTTCAGTTCAAAAGTGACCGCGATCCAAGAACTTCGTGATACAGATAATATAAGGGTAGAAGAATTGATTAGGTCTTTACAAACATATGAGTTAACCTTTAAAGCTCCTAAAGGTAAATCTATCACCCTTAAATCTTCTAAATGTGTTACTTAAGAAAATAGTAATTATGATTCTGAAGATGATATGGCCCTTTTAGTTAAAAAATTTTATAAGATTTTCAAAAGTAAAAATAGGGTTGATTTTCAAAAGTCTAATGAAAAGAAAAGATCTAAATCTAAAACCTAGAAATCTTAAAAAGACAGTCAATGTTACAACTGCCATGAATATGGGCATTTAGTGAACAAATGTCCTAAAAAGGATAAACCTAAAAGGAAGGGTATGTTGGCTACTTGGGATGAATCTTCTGGCTCTGAAGCCTCTTTTGAATTAGAAGAATCTGAAACCAAGTCAGGTAATGAAGTCAAAGCTCTTATGACTCTAGCCATGTTCATTTTTTAGATCATGATGATTTAACTAGTGAAGAAAATCTGAATAGTGATCATGAAATTGAAGAAGATCTTCAAGATGCGTATAATGCCCTTTACAAGGAGTGTTGTAAAATTGTTGTTAAACTTAAACTTTAAAAAGAGAGGTTTTCAAAACTTAAAGAAAATATTGATTCTCTTATTTTAGAAAAATTGCACATTTCAGATTATTTTGAAAAAATTAATTGCGATTTAGATTTCAAAACCTCCCTTATTGAAAATCTAATATCTGAGAATGAAAAACTAAAACTTGAAGTCTCTTCACTTTTGAGTTTAAAGGACATATGGAAGTATGCCCAAGGTGATCCTAAGTTAGAAAAACTATTATATGGATCCATAAAATGTGGCGACCGATCTGGATTGGGCTATGACAAAAGTATTCCACCCAAACATAAGAATACTACTCCTAAGTTTGTAAAAGGAGAGACTTCAAACTCAAAAGGGAAGAGTCTGAATCAAAATTATTCTAATAAGGCTAAGACTTTTTCATCCTTTAAACCTAAAAGTAACCATATCAACTATAAAAATTAGAATTGTAATCCTTTAGCTGAGAAAATTGTTGATTTACTTAAGGAGCTTTTAAAATCTAACTTAATGGGTCGGCCTTATAACAACTACAAACATAAGAAGAACAACTATTCTCCTAAACCCAAGACTATAATGAAATGGGTTCCTAACATTACCTGCTTGGTTGCCCACACTGCTTTGAAAGCTACAAGCCATTCAAAGTGGTACCTAGATAGTGGATGCTCTAGACACATTTATTAGTGACAAAGGTCTATTCACCAATCTTAAAGACACGACTAATGGTTCAGTCACTTTCGGTGATGGTAGCAACTGCAGGTTTGTTGGCCAAGGTACGGTTCAACTCTATAATCTCCCTTTATTTTAGAATGTTTTATATGTAGAAGGGTTAAAACACAGCTTATTAAGCATTTCTCAAATATGCGATAATAATCATAATGTAAAATTTACCAACCTAGGGTGTAAAATTTTAAATAAAAACAGTTCTGTAATATTAACTGGTTGCAGAACTTCTGAAAATCGTTACATAGTGAGTGATTCAAGCTCATCTAAATTATCATGTTATATGGTCCATACCGATGAGACTAATTTATGGCATAAATGCCTTAGACATGTACACTAACACAGCTTATATAGATTGAGCAAAAGAGAGTTAGTAAGAGGCGTACCCAAAATATAAAAAATAGATAAATTATGTGGCAAATGCAAGATTGGAAAATAAACTATAAGTTCTCACAAAAAGGTGGACTCTAATGCCACATCTAAACTGCTCGAACTCCTCCACATGGATCTTATTGGACCAACAAGAATAGAGAGTCCAGGTGGCAAGAAGTACATACTGGTAATTGTCAATGACTTTACCAAATATACTTAGGTAGTCTTCTTAAGAGGCAGATTAAAAATTCTCGATGAAGTAAAAAGGATACTTAGACATATCCAAATTGAAAAAGAGTCTTAAGTCTGTAAGATCCGTAGGGATCATGGATCAGAATTTGAAAATAGAGGTTTTGAGAAGTTTTCCAGTGATAAAGGAATATTACATGAATTTTCTAAGCCCAAAACACCACAACAAAATGGTATAGTAGAAAGAAAAAATAGAGTGCTTCAAGAAATGCCTAATGTAAAGTTAAATAGTATGAAGCTCCTTAAAAATCTTTAGGATGAAGCTGTAAATACTGTGTTATATAATTAACCACGTTTATACTAGAAAATCAAATAGTAAAATGACTTATGAAATATGGTTTGATAAGAAACTTATTGTCAAATACTTTTAAATTTTTAGTAGTAAGTGCTATATTTTGCGTGATCGAGAAAATTTGGGTAAGTTTGACACTAAAAGTGATGAAGGGATATTTTTAGGGTATGCTCTGAATAGTCGAGCATATCGAGTTCTTAATAAGAGGACCAGTGTAATTCAAGGGTCGATCAATGTCGTTATTGACGAACACTTGAATACACCTATCTCAAGTTTAGAAAATGATAAAGTACTTTTAATTGATAAACCATATACTTCATCAAGTCAAAATAACTCTGAACCAAGGACTGTTAAAGATCATCTAACTAATCAGATTCTTGGAAACCCTCTCACTAGTGTGCTCACTCATAGACAACTGGAAGATATGTGTAACTATGTGTATTTTACATCTCAGATAGAACCAGCTAATGTAAATGAAGCTCTTACTGATAAAAAATGGATAGTTGTGATGTAAGAAGAGCTTAATCAATTTGTTAGAAATGATGTTTGGTACTTAGTTCCTATACCGAAAGATAAACACGTTATCAGAAATAAGCAGATTTTTAAAAATAAGTCTGATGAACATAGTAATATAATAAGAAACAAGGCTAGACTGGTTGTACAAGGGTACACTCAAATTGAAGGTATTAATTATGATGAAACCTTTACTCCGGTAACTCATCTTGAATCAATCAGACTATTTATATCCATTGGTTACTTTAGAAAGTTCAAAATATATCAAATGGATGTGAAGAGTACTTTTTAAATGACGATTTGCATAAAGAAGTGTATGTTGAACAACCAACGGGTTTTGAAGACCCTAAGAATGGTAATCATGTATACCGCCTAAAAAAGGCCCTCTACGATTTGAAATAAGCTCCCAGGGTATGGTATAAAAATTTGATTAAGTTTTTACTAAGTCATAACTTTATAATGGGAAGTGTTGATAAGACATTGTTTGTAAAGAAACATAATGATCACATTTTAATAATATAAATTTATGTTGATGATATTATTTATGGATCTACCTGTGTTAACATGACTGTTGAGTTTGCAGATCTTATAAAATCTAAGTTCGAAATGAGCATGGTTGGGGAATTGAATTATTTCCTAGGGTTGCAAGTTAAACATCAACCTGATGATTTCTTCATTTCTCAAAACAAATATGCTCTAAACTTAGTTAAAAAGTTTAGATTTGAGAATGGGAAAACTTTTGATAGTCCTATAAGTACGACTTTAAAACTCCCAAAGGACTCTACAGGTAAAAGTGTGGATCCTAAATTGTATCGTAGTATGATAGGTAGTTTGTTGTATTTAACTGCAAGCCATCCTGATATTGCATTTAGCGTAGGAATTTGCACTAGATATCAATCTGACCCTAAAGGGTTGCATTTAACTGTTGTTAAGTGGATTATGCGATATGTCGCATGTTTCGCTAATCTGGGTCTTTAGTATCCACATGATTACTAGTGTTCAATTAGCTAGTTACTCTGATGCTGATTAGGCTGGTAATATTGATGATAGGAAATCAACTAGTGGTAGTTGTTTCTATGTAGGGAACTGTTTAGTTTCCTGTCAAAGTAAGAAACAAAATTCAGTATCACTCTCAACTGCAACCTGAATACATTGCAACTAGTAATGCATGTACTCAACTTGTATGGATGAAAAGAATATTAAACAATTACAGAATTACACAGGATTCTATGGTTTTATATTGTGATAACTCCAGTGCAATTAATATATCTAAAAATCCAATCCAGCATTCACGAAACAAGCACATTGACATTAGATATCACTACATTCGTGAATTAGTGGAAGAAAAAAAATCTTTGGAATACATTCCAACCGAGACTCAACTTGCTGACATTTTCACGAAACCGCTCGACAAAAGCAAGTTTTATAAATTGAAATTTGATCTTGGTATGTGCAATTTGAAATAATTATTCATGCATTTTTGTATCATAATGTGTATGTGTGTGTGTGTGTGTGTGTGTGTGTATATATATATATATATATATATATATATATATATATATATTAGTTTGAATATTTAAATTTTAAAATTTTAAGAAATTTGTATATTTTTGGCTGTGCATGACCAGTCGAGTGCATACTCGACCAGTCGTGGTATGACCGGTCGAGCATGTACTCGACCAGTTGTGTAACGTGAACTGATGCTTTATTTGGGAGAAAACCCCCTTTTTCTTCATTATGGGTTTCTTCTCCAATGAGTCCTAGCAAGACTAGTCGAACCCATATTCTTAGTTCTTCAACGTTAGTGCCTTATTTCCATTTTCCTTGTAGATTCAAGTTCATATCACTTCTTTTTCATCTTTGGAGTGATTTATTTCTTGTTTCTTTGAGGTTTTTGGAGTTTTCTTCTCCAAAATTTAAGCTTGAGAAAACTCACTCTACTTCTTTTATAATCACTTGGTTCCTTAATTTCCTAGTTACAAATGAAAGGTAGAGGCAAAAAAAAAAAAAAGTTATCGTGGTCTTTCAACGTCTAGATCGACACCTATCACAAGGCACCACCTTCGGTCACCTGAAGATGATCCCCCCTATGTGCGGGATATTAGGTTGAGCAATGTGATAGTTGAACGACCTGTTCTTGTTGAACATCTTGCTCCATTTGATATCCTTCCTCTTCTCCTATCTGTAGGATGGGATAATGTAACGTCCTAAAAAAATTCGTACAAAGACCCTAGTACCATCTCCAGCAGAAATCTTTTAGAACCAAATCCTTTAGAAATTTAACGAGAATTAACTAGCATTAAACTAGATTACTTGTGAATTTAGCACCAACCACTTTTAATATGATCTGCAAGACCCAAAACCTATAGAATTGTTAACGTTACATTACCCTGAAATCTAGGAGTAAACTCTAAACCCAGTTGCTCTCGGGAGCATTTGAAAACTTCGTATCAGACCTGGACTGCACGTCGAAAGTCTGATAGTGATGAACTTAGACAATTATGACCGCTTAGTTGGACTGGACAATCACCTCGAAAATTAAGGCCAAACGATGTCGTGAGACGATTTTCTTGAGTCCGGAGTGAAGAGTGTGAGAAAGTGAGGTTTTTTATAAAAATTAAATATGGATTTAAGTAATCTGAGTCGTGTCGCTTGCGTGTCATTTATAAGCATTCTGACCATTGGTTTTTGATCCAAATTCACCCTCGGATCAGGGAAGATAGCCCACATATGTCAAAATACTCGTGGCCCTGATCGAGTTTTGGTGACCGCTGAATTGAAATTGGTCCGCCACGGTCGATTTGAAAACCCGATCTGACTGAAAACTTGATCAAGATCCTATATTAGTGAGCTTAAGTCTGATTGCATTCAGTAAAAGGACCTCCAGAAATGCTCCATTGGATCTAAATAAGTCCGATTTGGTTATAACCTAAGTATACCATGGCCCTGGGACTATTTTCGTCAGTTCTGAGCCTATTTAAGAGCCTTAAACACTCTCTCACATATTCCATACGAAATCTCAAACCCTAGCTAAGAAAGAGAGAAAAAGAGAGAGAAAGTGAAAGAGAAGTTAGTGAATCATCTTGAGATTCTTCTCAGTCTTTCTACATGCCTAATCCACGTATCTAAATCATTATTCCGGCGATTCTAATTTCATTTTTGGGTAAGACAAGCAAACTCTAACTTATTTTGGAGCTTAGAATGGTCTAAGTGTTGCTGTAGCTAGCCTATTTCATGCTTTAGGTTGCCTATCCGCCATTAATGAAGACTTATCGTCTAAATCATATCCGTTACGCATTTTCTAGTTTAAGGTACAGACTATATACGTTTAGGTTATGGTTTTCAAGACTTTCAATGTTAAATAATGATTTATTATTGACGTGGACGCTATTACACATGCCAAATGCGCTATCTGTTTTGTTTTACGTATATGTATAACCTATGTTGTAAATAGAGTATTTCATGTGTTTGTTAAAATGTCTGTATGCATATGAAATCTGATGTTGTACTTGTCATGATTAATTGTCGTTATTATATGATTGTTATGAATGCGACAACTCCTTGGCTAAAGGATTTTCCCTAATATGCAATATGGTCAACATACGTGATGTACGTTGAATAGTGTAGTCTAAGTATTTGTAAAAATGTCTAAATGAGTTCGTAGTTAGTAAAGTGTGATTTATAAGGATATTGAGATATAAATCTCAATTTCCTTACTTATGTATATGATTTCCTCCATGAACTGTTTAACTATGTGTAGGATTTCCTCCATGTACTGTATTCATGTTAAAGTTATATTTCATAACATGTTCATATGAATGTAGGAATTGATTTAATTGTCTATTATTGAGCTTGCATGTGATCGAGACTATATTACAGTCCAAGTAATTGGTAACTATTCTTAAACTGGTGGTTGGAGTTATTTATGCCACCCAGGATGTGTTCGACGAATCTGAGTCGTACTTGAGATGTTTGACAGTGGTTAGGCCACATGGAGTGCTTATGCATTCCATGTTGATCAACTCAACGTACGCTTGTCCTAGTCGAGCCTATCAATTAACCCGATTGACCGATCTTTGTTCACCATGTTTGAACACTACTGTTTGAATCTAAGGTACCGAACTCACTAGTGAAATCCCGTTAACCTTAGTACCTCAATCCGCTAAGACTCATGAGCTGAACATGGTGGTATGGGATACTGTGGTCGAGCTGTCGGCCTACGCTAGGGTGACGAGCCTCCCCGTAGTGACCAGTGAGCAACCTAGACTCGTGAACTGATTATGGTGGTATGAGACACTATATTCGTGCTGTCGGCCTACATTGATTGGTGACGAGCCCTCTATAGTGACCTTGAGCATACCTTGACACTGCAGACGGGCGACGAGCCTTTTTGTAGTAACTAAGGTATACTAGGCCTGTATTGATTGGTGATGAGCCCTTTACAGCGACCTAGAACAGTAATATCGTATGAGATTTACTAGGACTGACGACCCTAGAATGGATCATTATTTAGGAATTGACATAAGGGAGGTGCCTTAGCTTTCCAATCCTGCTGTATGAAAAGGAATAATAAGAACTTGGTAATCATGTTCATAACATCGCACTGCATGTGTCGTTGGTGTTGGTGTAGAGCATAGTGGTAGTGATTTATGTCACGATCGTTAGATGATGTCGCAAGAGGGAGTTTGCGTGAGGGCATGCATCATTTTCTCATATCATTTTTACATTAACAAGAGTATCTAGGACATGTTTGATTGTACCGCTTTATCATTACTGCTTGATTGAATTGATAATATGTTAACCTTTGTTGTATAGTTCCACTGAGTTGATCACTCACTCCAACATTCTGGGACTGCTTAAACACCAAACAGACTTTGATTTAGCTGCAGATGATCTTGCACCACTTGAGGTAGAGCCGGAGTTTGATGAGGACGAGGAAGCATTCTCATTCATGCAATTTTCGGGCGGATTCACATGAACCGAGTCCGGAGCGCCGGGGCTTCTGGATTTATACTTTTTAGAAGACTAATACATTTTGTTGGACTAATACATTTGGTTATATGTAATTTGAAACAAGACATGTACTTTTGACCTGGAAGAGCACGTGTATTCTGGCGACTTGTACTAGCTCAAATTTATATTTCAGACTTCCTTTTGGGTTTTCAGATTGTCCCTGGATTATGATTTGTTGATTTGGCTTAATCTATTTCATGTTTTATGTACTAATACAGACAACATTTATCCATCATAAAAAATGTTGCATAAGTGATGTTTTGGAACTTGAGAGCTGAGTTATGCTCGACCCTCGAATTTCAAGGCGTTACAGATAACATTCTACATTGGGGTGGGCTGGCATACTAGTTCATTGCGCAAGCTATGTATGCATGTTTCTCGAATTTTTCTACTGAAAATCTCACATTTCTTATTGTAACTAGAGAAGGTTCATTTGAAGTAGACCGACATTTAGTCTCTAGTCTAATGAACATACCTGTCAATGATGAAGGTATCTCCATTAGCGCTTTAGTAGCTAAACCATCTGAATATGAAAAATGAATGCTTACTAGAAAGTTGTGTAATATAGATGCGCAATGGAGTAGTAGTGGAAATGTGCTTGCTACAAAGTATTTGTTATCCAAATATAAAGTTCCTCGTAGGATATTTATTTCAAATGTGTATCCTCGTTCTGGTAACAAAACTGAACTCACTACTTTCTTGGTTCAGATTCTTCATTTCATTGTTTCTGGAACCAATGTATGTCTTCCTTCTTTACTCTGTCATTGCATCATCCAATTCCATCTCCATCCTGGACACAACGATATCCCTTTCACATATTTGATGACTGTGTTGGCCATGGCCAGTTATATTTTAATGGTTATGCCTATTGGAGAGGCTCCCATTCAACACCTTATTTTCAACAACTCCAATATCAACAAAATGAATCTGAGGTTGGCCGCAGGCTAGGTCAATGTGGGTGTTAGTGGGGCTGAAGCAATAAATGAAGAAGAAAGCGATTTACCTCCAGATGACATTAACATGGACGATATCTTTGATGAGATCGAATCAGATTCTAAGGTTAACCCTGATTATCAGCCTTCTAATTTCGTTGAGAGGTTGCATACTCTTGAGGAATAGGTGGCTTAGATTTGTGTAACCCAGGATTCTCAATTTACTTATATGCGTAAATATATAAGGTGCATTAATAAGAGTTTACATTAAATTGATCCATCTATTCCTGCTCCCTCTTCAGGACCTGATTAGTATTTTCTAATCTTGGTTTGTAATAACTCTTATGATACTTAGCTTTCTTTTGGTTTGTGAGATTGAATTTGGTTGAACTTTATTGATGTTGGTTGATTACGCTTGAACATTACTTGCTTATAATATTAATATCTTGACTATCTTGATCCATTATTCCTCATTGTTCTTCTTATTCTTCCTTTTTATCTGTGTCCGTTTTCTTGTATTAGTTTCTTTCTTTGTCATATTGTGAAAAAAAGGGGGAGAATTTTGTCATGCATATATGGTGTGGCATGTGGATTGTAACATGTAGTGGACATTTAGCATTCTTTGTGTAAGGGGGAGGAGTAAGTAAGGGTGAGTGTTGTTGGAAGCATTGATTCGAATTATGAAAATTAATTAATGCTTTGTTTTGTCCTGTATATAACTGGTGCATAATTCTTTAACCAGGTTAACTGGTTTACATTGATAACTGGTGCATGATTCTTTGTGTGTATAAATGCATATGTTATTATGAAGTGTGTTTTGTCACAAATTTGACAAAGGGGGAGATTGTAAGTGCTATGGTTTCTAGCTCATATAATTGTCAAATTTTGTAGTGCCAAAATCTCTCAGAATCTGTGTCTTGTGTAGCGCATAAATATATTCTAGACATTACAAAGACAATGATCTTTACTTCAAGAACTTCAAAAGCAAGATTACATGTTCATGTTCGAGTACAACATCAAGTGTGAAGTCAATATTTCAAGTTTCAAAGTTCAAGCTTCAAGTCAAGACAAAGTTCATGTACTTTAGACCTCAAGCTCAAGCTTCATAGGTCTCAAGTTCAAGCTTCTATACATGTCAAGATCTCAAGCTTCGTGACCTTCAAAGATCAACTTTCAACCAAAGGAAAAGAAGTTTCAATGTTCATACAACATGTATAAGGTATGAATGACCTTAGATTGACCATAGGGTAGGTCATTTTAAATAAATAATTCAAATTAGATCATTTTATAAGTGCATAGACTGTTTCTCGACCAGTCTTGGACTTTGTTCGACTAGTCCTAGCATTGGCTCGACCAGTCCTAAGGTTGTTACTGATTTTTGGGAATTTTTGTTAAAGCCTCAACCATAAAAAGGTCGATCTATATGTCCTAGAGGGGAGAGGGGGTGAATAGGACTATGCCAAATTTAAAAATAACTGTGGAACTTAATCAATTAAAGGAAAGATAGCACTATAAACAATTCATAATACGAAAATGTAAAGCAACCTCAAAACTCTAGTATTAAGAGGTTGATATAAATGTTGTTCTAAAGACAACCTTACACCATGAAAACCAAGGATTTATGGCAGGACAACCTTACTAGAACGATTTGTGAATCAAAAGCTCAAACTGAAGAGGAATAAAAAGGAAATCACAAGAAAGGAAATCTAAGCTATTACAACATTCCCCACAATGTTGAAATGTAAAGATTATAACATTCACATTCACAAATACTTCCCACAATCTTGAATGATAAAAGATATAGAAAATAAACCACACATCCACAAAACACAAAGAGTTATAGTGGTTCACTTAAGTGTACACCAACTGTTAAACAACAGCCACACAGCTACTCCACTCTTAATATCCTCACACAGTGGATATTGGCGTTCACTATGAAAATAGGTTTTTTCAAGTTCACCTAAAACCCACACAATTGTGTCATTTAAGTGGGCTTACACAATTATTTTTTTTAAAAACCTACACTGAGTTTTCTGGATCTCCTCAGATAACCAAAAGAATGAGATTTTTCTAGCTTAATCTCAAAGAAACCAAAACAAAAGAAATTATAAAACTATAAAATACCTGGATATTCTCCTTTTATTGTAGCTCAGAAGAACCAAGTCAAAGTAAAAGTTCAAATATAGAAGTTCAATCTCCATACTCACTTATGAAATGGTTCTATGTTCTAGATTAATTTTAAATTAAATCAAGTTGGGCTAACTCTATTTGATTTTGATTATAAGAAGTGGGAATTCTTCAATTCCTCTTTCAAATAAGATCGGAATACAGAATACAAAATCAAATATAAAAAGTTAATATAAGAGAATATTAAATATGCACAATATAGCATTAGAAGTTTAGAAACTTATCTCTTAGAGTGATGTCTTGATTATACTTGAATTGGATTACCAAACTCTGAAAATCATGCTCTATTTATAAGTGCAGAAGTTGCACCTTCGATTGATCCTGTGGATACTATGATTGGTCATAGGACCAATGAATTTTTAAATTTTTGAGTGCAATCGGATAAAGTCATTCCACGACTGGTCGTAGGCCTTGCACGACCGGTCGTGTGACCTCGACGACTGGTCGTGACCTGTCCACTACTGGTCGTGTGGAACAAGAAACAGTTACTAAAATTTGAGTCGAAGCTGCAGGACTGGTCGTGAACGAGTCATGCACCGTTCACACAACCGGTTGAGCAATCTCCATAACTGGTCGTGGCTTAACAAAAAATTTTAAAAATTTGCAATAATCTTAGGACTAGTCTTGGAATTTCTTGGATTGGTCGAGACAATGCTAGGACTAGTCGAACAGAGTCTAGGACTACTCGAGAAACAGTCCAAACACTTATAAAATGATTCAATTTGAATTATTTATTCAAAATGACCTACCCTAAGGTCAATCTAAGGTCTTTCATACCTTAACCATGATATATGAACATTGAACCTTCTTTTCTTTAGATGATAGATGATCTTTGAAGTTCATGAAGCGTGAGATCTCGACACATGATGAAGCTTGTACTTGAGATCTTTTGACACTTGAATTTGTATTACATGTGTTGTACTTTACCTTGAGTCTTGAGTATGAACAGTTCACTTGACTTTCGATGTCGCTTTAAAACATTGACCTTTGAAGCGTAAATTGAACAATGTACTTGATCTTGCATTTCTTTGAAATAGATCTTTATTCTTGACTTGAAGCATTGTCCTTGTACATGTGATGCATTTCCTTAAATATATATATCAATGTGCTACACAAAACACAGATTGTGGTTTTGACACTACAAAATTTGATAATCATAGGAGCTAGAAACTATAACACTTTCAATCTCCCCCTTTGTCAAATTTGTGACATAAGACACTCCATTAAAAATAAGAGAAGCATTACATGCTCAATAAAGAATCATGCACCATATATACACAAGACAGTATAATGCACCAGTTATAATAACTAGAATAAACTATCATAGAATATTCAAAACACCTTCTTACTCACTCCCCCTAAGTAGCACACACATAAAAAATGCTATTATACTCACAATCCATATCCATATTATCCATATCCATACAAGCAACAAAACATTCTCTCCTTGTTTGTCACAATATGACAAAGGAAGCAACTAAGATATGGAAGAGGCAAAAATAAAAGAGGAATAAGGGAGCAAACTAGGCAAGATATAAGCAAATAATGTGCTCACATAAGTAACCAACATGAACCAAGTTCATCTAAATCAGTCTTACAAACTGAAAGAAAGCAAAGTCAGTCTCACATAAGAGTTATTATAAGCCAAACTTACAAAATACTAATCAGATCCAGAAGAGGGAGCAGGAATAGATGGATCAATTTGGTGTAAACCCTTGTTAATGCGTCTCATATATTTATGCATATAAGAAAATTGAGAATCCTGGGTTACACAAATCTGAGCCACCTGTTCCTTAAGAGAATGCAACCTCTTAGCAAAATCAGAAGACTGATAGTTAAGGTCAGCCTCAGAATCTGATTCAATCTCATCAATGATATCATCCATGTTTATATAATTTGGAGGTAAATCTCCACGTTCTTTTTCATTCACTGCTTCAGCTCCACCACCACCCACATCCACTTCGCCATCAGCCAGCCTCAACTTCATCTTCTTTATATTTGAGTTGTTTAAAATAAGGTAATGAATAGGAGCTTCTCCAACAGGCATAGCTACTAACATATGAGTGGCTAACACAATCATAAGATACGCAAAAGGAATATCACTGTGTCCAAGATGGAGACGGAATTGTATGATAGAATGACAGATTAAAGAGTGAAGACAGACATCTGTACCAGAGATGGAATAAAAAATCTGAACCATGAAAGAGGTGAGTTCGGTTTTCTTACCAGAACGTGGATAAAGATTTGAAATAAAAATCCTGTGAAGGACCATATATCTGGGTAATAAGTACTTTAAAGCAAGTGCATTCCCATTTTGACTCTATTGCGCATCTATGTTGCATAATGCTCCAGTATACATACATTTTTCTGATTCATATGGTTTATCAACTAGATTGCTAATAGGACTAACTTCATCATTGACAGGCATGTCCATAAGGCCAGAAATCAAATGACGATCAACTTCAAAAGGACCTTCTCTAGAATCATAAATACAAGCATACATAGCTTGTGCAATAAACCGGTATGCCGGCCCACCCCAATGTAGAATGTTAGCCCATCCTACAGATTGGAGAAGATGAAGGAGATCAAATGCAACAAGATGTTCAACATGCACAGGTCGTTCAGCTATTACATTGTGCAATCTTAAATCCCAAACATATGGAGGATCATTTTTGGCTAACCGAAGGTATTGCTTTGTGATAGGTGTCGATCTAGATGTTGAAGGACCTCAAGAACTTTTCTTTCTACTTCTAGCATCCATTTGCAACTAGGAATACAAGAAATCAAGAGGTTGCAAATGATGTAGAGTGTGGTTTCTCCAATCAGATTTTGGTGAAAAAGCCCCTAAAAAATCTCAAGGAGACAAGAAATAAATCACTTCAAGTGTGAAAATGAAGTGATATGAACTTGAATATACAAGAAAAATAGCAATAACGGACTAACCTTGAAGAATCAAGAAGTTGGGTACGACCGGTCGAGCTTAGACTCATTGGAGAGGAAGCACAAATGAGGAAGAAAAGAGTTTTTCCCCGAATTAAAGGCACCGGACGCACTACATGACTGGTTGAGTATGACTTCGACCGGTTGTGTCACGACTGGTCGAGTACATCCTCGACTGGTCATGCACAGCCAAAAATATGCATTTTTCACATAAAATTAAAATAAATTAACAAATATATATACACTATAATACATAAATGCATGAATAATCAATTTAAATTACACATACCAAGATCAAATTTTAATTTATTAAACCTATTTTTATTGAATGGTTTAGTGAAAATGTCAGCAAGTTGAGTCTCGGTCAGAATGTATACCAAAGAAATTTTCTTTTCTTCCACTAATTCATGAATGTAATGATATCTAATGTCAATGTGCTTAGTTCGTGAATGCTGGATTAGATCTTTAAATATATTAATTATATTGAAATTATCACAATATAAAACCATAGAATCCTATGCAATTTCGTAATCGCTTAACATTCTTTTCATCTATGCAAGCTGAGTACATGCATTACCTACTGCAATGTATTCAACCTCAGTAGTGGAGAGTGATACGAAACTTTGTTTCTTACTTTGCCAAGAAACTAAACAGTTCCCAACATAGAAATAACCGCCACTGGTTGATTTCCTATCATCAACGTTATCAGCCCAATCAACATCGTGTAACCAACCAACTAAACACTAGTATCATGTGGATACCAAATATCTAGATTCACTGAACTTGCGACATTCGCTTAACATCAGTTAAATGTGACTCTTTAGGGTCAGATTGATATTTGGCATAAATCCCTACGTTAAATGCAATATCAGGTTGACTTGCAGTTAAATAAAGTAAACTGTCAATCATACCACGATATAATTTAGGATCCACACTTTTACCTATAAAGTCTTTTGAGAGTCTTTATATTGTACTTATTGGAGTATTAAAATTTTTCCCATTCTCAAATCTGAACTTTTTAATTAAGTTCAGAGCATATTTAGTTTGAGAAATAAAGGTACCATCAAGTTGTTATTTTACTTACAACCCCATGAAATAATTCAATTTCCTAACCATGCTCATTTCGAATTTAGATTTCATAAGATTTACAAACTCAACAATCATGTTAGTACAGGAAGATCTACAAATAATATCATCAACATAGATTTACACTATTAAGATATGATCACTATGTTTCTTAACAAACAACGTCTTATTAACACTTCCCATTAGAAAATTATGACTTAGTAGAAACTTAGTCAGTTTTTCTTACCATGCCCTGGGAGCTTGTTTCAAACTGTAGAGAGTCTTTTTTAAGCGATAGATATGATCAATATTTTTAGGATCTTCAAAACCCATTTGTTGTTCAACATACACTTCATGTAAATCGCCGTTTAAAAAAGTACTCTTTACATCCATTTGATAAATTTTGAATTTTCTAAAGTAAGCAATGGATATAAATTGTCTGATTGATTTAAGAAGAGATACTGGGGCAAAGGTTTCATCATAATCGATGCCTTCAATTTGAGTGTACCCTTGTACAACCAGTCCAGCCTTGTTTCGAATTATATTACCAAGTTCATCAGACTTATATTTGAAAATCCACTTAGTTCCAATAATATGTTTATTTTTAAGTCTAGGAACTAAGTACCAAATATCATTTCTAATAAATTGATTAAGCTCTTCTTGCATCGTAACAATCCAGTTTTCGTCAATAAGAGCTTCTTTTACGTTATCCAGATCTATCTGAGATGTAAAGCACACGTAATTACATGTATCTTCTAGTTGTCTACGAGTGTGTACACTAGTGAGAGAGTTTTCAAGAATCTGAATAGTTGGATGATTTTTAATAGTCCTCAGTTCAGAGTATTTTGACTTAATGAAGTATCTGGTTTGTCAATTAGAAGAACATCATTATTTGAACTTAATGCAGGAGCATTCAAGTGATCATCAATGACCATATTGATGGACTCTTGAATTACACCGGTCTTCTTATTTAGTACTCGATACGCTTGACTGTTCAAAGTATATCCCAAAAAGATCCCTTCATCACTTTTGGTGTCAAACTTGCCCAGATTTTCATGATCACGTAAAATATAGCACTTGCTGCCAAAAACTTGAAAGTATTTGATAGTAGGCTTCTTATCAAACCACATTTCATAACCCGTCTTATCGTTTAATTTTCAAGTATAGACACGGTTGATTATATAACATGCAGTATTTATGGCTTCAGCCTAAATATTTCTAGGGAGATTTATACTATTCAACATTACATTTACCATTTCTTGAAGTACTCTATTTTTTTCTTTCAACAATTCCATTTTATTTTGGTGTTTTGGGTGTAAAGAATTCATGTGATATTCCCTAATCACAACAGAATTTCTCAAAACTGCTATTCTCGAATTCTGATCCATGATCACTACGGATTTTACTGACTTGAGAACCTTTTTCTGTTTGGATCCATTTAAGATTCCTTTTTACTTCATCAAGGGTTTTTTATTTATCCCTTAAGAAGGCTACCTAAGTGAATCTGGTATAATCATCCATGATTACCAATATGTATTTTTTGCCACCTCAATTCTCTGTCCTGGTTGGTCCTATAAGATCCATGTGGAGAAGTTCGAGCGGTTTGGATGTGGCATTGGAGTCCACCTTTTTGTGAGTACTCCTAGTTTGCTTACCAATCTGGCATTCACCATATATTTTGTCTACTTTCTGTAATTTAGGTAGACCTCTTATCAGTTCTCTTTTACTCAATCTATATAAATTACGGTAGTATACATGTCCAAGGCATTTATGTCATAACATAGTTTCATCAGTATGAACCATGTAACATGATTGATTAAATGAGTTAGAATCACTTACAATGTGGTAGTTTTTAGAAGTTCTACGACCAGTTAATATTACAGAACCCTTTTTGTTTAGACTTTCACAACCTGGGTTAGTAATTTTTACATTATGATTGTTATCGCATATTTGAGATATGCTTAATAGGTTGTGTTTTAACCCTTCAACATATAAAACATTCTCAAATAAGGGGAGGTTAAAGAGTTGAACTGTACTTGGCCAATAATCTTGTAGTTGCTACTATCACCAAATGTGACTAATTCATTAGTCATGTCCTTAAGATGGGTGAATAGACCTTTGTCACCAATCATATGCCTTGAGCAACCACTGTCTAGGTACCACTTTTAATGACTTGTAGCTTTGAAAGTTGTGTGGACAACCAAGTAAGTAACTTTAGGAACCCATTTCATAATTTTTTTGGGTTTAGGAGTATAGTTGGTCTTTTTATGATTGTAGTTGTTATAAGACCAACCTATTGAGTTAGATTTTAAGAGCTCCTTAAGTAAATTAACTATTTTCTCAGCTAAAGGATTTCGGTTCTGATTTTATAGTTAATATGGTTGCATTTAGGTTTGAAAGATTGACAAGTTTTAGCATTTTTTAAAAAAAATTGATTTGAATTATTCCCTTTTGAGTTTGAAGATTCTCCTTTCACAAATTTAGGAGTATTCTTTTGTTTAGGAGGAATATTTTTGTCATAGCCCAAATCAGATTGGTCGCCACATTTTCTTGATCCAGATAGAAGTTTTTCTAACACCTTGGGCATACCTCTAAGTATCTTCCAAACTCAAAAGTGAAGAGACTTCAAGTTTTAGTTTTTCATTTTCAGATTTTAGATTTTCAATCAGGGAGGTTTTGAAATCTAAATCCCATGTAGTTTTTTCATTTTCTTTAAGTTTCTAAAACTTTTCTTTCTAAAGTTTTAATTTAACAGCAAATTTACAACTTTCCTTGTAAAGGACATTATAAGCATCTTGAAGATCATCTTCATTTTCATGATCACTATTCAGATTTTTATTCACTAGTTGAATCATCATGATCTAAAAAAGTGAACTTGGCTAGAGTCATAAGGGTTTGACTTCATTACCCAACTCGGTTTCAGAATCTTCTGATTTAAAAGAGGCTTCAGAGCCAAAAGATTCATCCCAAGTAGCCAACATACCTTTTCTTTTCGGTTTGTCCTTTCTAAGACACTTGTTTGCTAAATGCCCATATTCATGGCAGTTGTAACATTGACTATCTTTTAAAGATTTCCAAGTTTTAGATTCAAACCTTTTCTTATCATTTGATTTTTGAAAATCAACCCTCTTTTAACTTTAAAAATTTTTATAAAATTTTTTAGCTAAAAGGGTCATATCATCTTCAGAATTACTACTATTTTCTTGAGAAACACTTTTAGAAGATTTAAGGGCGATAGATTTACCTTTAGGAGCTTTAAAAGCTAACTCATAAATCTGTAAAGAGCCAATTAATTCTTCTATCCTCATATTATCCGTATCACAAAGTTCCTGGATCGCAGTTACCTTAGAATTGAATTGTTCAGGTAGTGAGCGTAGTATCTTTGCACAAACTTTACTTTCTAGGATTTTATCACTGAGACCCCACATAGAGTTCACAATGTCATTTAATCTTGTATAAAAGTCCATGAACATTTCATTTTCTTCCATATGTATTTCCTCAAATTTGGTTGTGAGGATTTAAACTTAAGATTTCTTGACAAATGATGTTCCCTCATGTGTCATTTCTAAAATATCTCAGGCTTTCTTTGCAGTATTATAGGATATAATTCTTTTAAATTCATCTAATAATAGTATGCAAGTTATGGCATTTAAAGCCTTTGCATTGACACTACTCTCATTTTTTTGAAGTGTGGTCCAAGAAAAATAAGGTGTAACTATTTGGATCCATCGATACCAGTTACTTCAATGGTAGGAGGGGTCCATTCAGTCACTATGCTTTGCCACACGCTCTCATCCATGGATTTTAAGAAAATTCTCATCTTGGCTTTCTAATAGGCATAATTGGAGCCATCAAATGGTGGAAGCCTAGTGACTGATAGGCTATCAAAATTTGACATCTAACAAAGCTCAGATCGATTAGCTCAGGAAATTAATCCAAAAATAATAATAACAATTAAAATAAGCTATTAGGCTCTGATATCACTTGAAAAGGTTGAGCTATATGTCTTAGAGGGGGGGTGAATAGGACTATGCCAAATTAAAAAATAACTGCAGAATTTAATCAATTAAAGGAAAGATAGTATTATAAACAATTCACAATACAAAAATGTAAAGCAACCTCAAAACTCTTGTATTGAGAGGTTGATACAAATGTTGTTCTAAGGACAACCTTACACCATAAAAACTAAGGATTTATGACAGGACAACCTTACAAGAATGACTTGTGAATTAAAAACTCAAACTGAAAAGGAATAAAAAGGAAATAGTAAGAAAGGAAATCTAAGCTATTACAACATTCCGCACAATATTGAAATGTAAAGATTACAACATTCACATCCACAAATACATCCCATAATCTTGAATGATAAAAGATATAGAAAATAAACCACATATCCACAAAACACAAATAGTTATAGTGGTTCGCCTGTGTGTACACCAACTGTTAAACAATAGACACACAGTTACTACACTCCTAATATCCTCATACAGTGGATATTAGCGTTCACTGTGAAAATAGGTTTTTCTAGGTTCAACTAAAACCCTCACGATTGTTTCTTTCAAGTGGGCTTACACAATTCAAAAAAACCCCACACTCTGAGTTTTCTGGATCTCATCAGATAACTAAAAAAATGAGATTTTTCTAGCTTAATCTCAAAGAAACCAAAATAAAGGAAATTACAAAACTATAAAATACCTGGATATTCTCCTTTTATTGTAGCCTGGAAGAACCAAGTCGGAGTAGAAGTTCGAATATTGAAGTTCAATGTCTACACTCACTTATGAAATGGTTCTAAGTTCTAGATTGATTTTAAATTAAATCAAGTTGGGCTAGCTCTATTTGATTTTGATTCTAAGAAGTGGGAATTCTTCAATCCATCTTTCAAATTAGATTGGAATGAAGAATACAAAATCAAATATAAAAAGTTAATAAAAGAGAATATTAAATATGCACAATATAGCTTAAGAATTTTACAAACTTATCTCTCAGAGTGATGTCTTGATTATACTGGAATTGGATTACCAAACCCTGAAAATCATGCTCTATTTATAAGTACAGAAGTCGCACTTTTGACTAGTCCTATGGATACTATGATTGGTCGTAGGACCAACGGATTTTTAAATTTTTGAGCATGATCGGATAAAGCCGTTCCACGACTGGTCGTAGGCCTTGCACGACCGGTCGTATGACCTCCACGACTGGTTGTGACCTATCCACGACTGGTCGTGACCTGTCCACGACTGGTCATGTGGAAATAGAAACAATTACTGAAATTTGAGCCGAAGCTGCAGGACTGGTCGTGAACGAGTCGTGCACTGTTCACACGATCGATCGAGCAATCTCCAAGAATGATCGTGGCTTAATAAAAAATATAAAATTTTTGCAACAACTTAGGACTGGTCTTGAAATTTCTTGGACTGGTCGAGGCAGTGCTAGGACTAGTCGAACAGATTTTAGGACTAGTCAAGAAACAGTCGATACACTTATAAAATGATTCAATTTGAATTATGTATTCAAAATGACCTACCCTAAGGTTAATCTAAGGTCTTTCATACCTTAACCATAATATATGAACATTGAACCTTCTTTTCTTCAGACGATAGATGATCTTTGAAGTTCATAAAGCTTGAGATCTCGACACATGATGAAGCCTGTAGTTGATATTTTTTTACACTTAAATTTGTATTACATGTGTTGTACTTCACCTTGAGTCTTGAGTATGAACAGTTCATTGACTTTCGATGTCACTTTAAAACATTAACCTTTGAAGCTTAAAGTGAACAATGTACGTGATCTTGCATTACTTTGAAATAGATCTTTATTCTTGACTTGAAGCATTTCCCTCGTACATGTGATGCATTGCGTTGAACATATATATCAATGTGCTACACAAGACAGATTGTGCTTTTGGCACTACAAAATTTGACAATCATAGGAGCAAGAAATTATAGCACTCACAGACCAGTCCTGGAGACTGCTCGACCAGTCGTATGAACAGTGCTCAACTCATGCTCAACCAGTCTTGCAGCCTCGACTCAAAGTCCAGCAACTAAACTAGGTTCCACATGACCAGTCGTGGATAGGACTCGACCGGTCGTGGAGGCCACTTGACCAGTCGTACAGGTCTTACGACCAGCCGTGGAACGTCTTTCTCTTATCGCACCCAAATTTCAAAAGTTTGTTGAGTCCAGTACCAGTCTTGTAGACCTCACAATCAGTCAAGAGTGTGATTTCTTCACTTATAAATAGAGCATGATTTTCAGAGTTTTATATTCAATTCAAACTGAATCAATATGTCACTTTTAGAGATAAGTTAGTCATCTTTTTAAGCTATATTGTGCTCATTTAATATTCTCTTAATTTACTTTTGTTATATTTAATTTTGTATTCTTTATTCTAATCATATTTGAAGAAGGGATTAAGACTTGCCATTTTCTTGGAATCAAAATTAAATAGAGTTAGCCCAACTTGATTTAATTTAAAATCAATTTAGAACCTAAAACCATTTCATAAGTGAGTGTGGCCATTGAACTTCTACGTTGAAATTCTACTCCGATTTGGTTCTTCCGGGCTGCATCTAAAGAAGAATATCCAAGTATTTTATAGCTTTGTAAATTTTTGTTTTAATTTTTGAGATTGTGCTAGAAAAATCTCTATTTTAGTTTGTCTGAGGTGATCCAGAAAACTCAGAGTGTGGGGTTTTTGAATTGTGTAAGCCCACTTGAAAGACACAATTGTGAGGGTTTTAGGTGAACCTTGAAAAACCAATTTTCATAGTGAACGCTAATATACATTGTGTGAGGATATTAGGAGTCGAGTAGTTGTGTAGCTATTTTTCTAAACAGTTGGTGTACACACAAGTGAACAACTATAATTTCTGGTCTTATGGTTTGATTGTTTATTTCTTTTTGTGGATGGTTGTAATTTTCCTTTTTGCATTTGTGGAGAATGTTGTAATTTCTTTTATGCAAGTGTGGGAATGTTGTAATAGCTTAAATTTCATTTCCTGCTATTTATTTCTTTATTCCTCTGTATCAGTTTGAGTTTTTGATACACGAACCTTTTTAGGAATCAAGTTGTCCTCCCATAAACCTTTAGTTTTTGTTGTAAGGTTGTCCATAGAACAACATCTATATCAATCTCTCAATACTCGTACATTTAAGGTTATATTTTATTTCCACATTGTGAGATTGTTTATGTGCTATCTTTATTTAATTTGATTATATTTCACTGTTAAGTTTTAAATTTGGAATAGTCCTATTCACCCCCCCCCCCCCCCTCTAGGACATATAGCTTGACCTTTTCAGTAATCCGATATGCGGTGCGAATGGAATGACCATGCTGGAGTGTGAAGTCAGGATGATAGTACGTAGTATCATAGGTTATGGGGTCCATCACAAGGGACTTCTATCCAAACCAGTTCCATACCTAATTTAGATAGTTAGACTTAATGTGGTAAACTCCTGATCTCAGGTTAGTCACGCGCCCCAACCAAAATCCTGTCCATTACGAAAGTACACATAATAAATAGTTGCGCATCACTAGCCTAAGTGGATAGTGAATGAATGAATGAATGAGTATACAACTCTTGTTCCACAAATTAGTATTGTACATCTCTAGGATCATCACCGGGGTCTAGTACACTCTACACCGGCTTGCCGCCCTATCAAGTACACAACTAGGTAAGTGGAAGAGACCTCACCATCCGCCTTGCTAGTAGTCAGCCAATATTTACCTATCACGTCCATAGAGGACCTATTCATGAGCTAGTCAAACTTAGCCTAGCTATGCCTACTCCCTCAGGCGGTTAAGGCCACACCCCCTCTGTAACACCACGGATTTTTGCCAACCTGGAGTTAGGCGTCCTTAGGCAATGGGTCAACCATAACACCTTGGTAATTTCTCAGAACTCAATTCTAAAGCCAAAGAAATCATTTAGAACGAAATTCTTTAGAAATTCAACATGAATTAACTAACGCTACACTAGATTACCTGTGAAATAAGTACCAACTACTTTAAATACCATTTGTAAGACCCAAAACCTATAGAATCATTGACACTACGTTACCCTAAAACCTAGGATCAAACTCTAAACCTGTTTGTTCTCAGGAACCCTTTAAAACTTTGTATTGGATCTAGACCGCACGTCGAAAGTCTGATATCTATAATCTTAGACCATTATGACCGCCTAGTTGGACTTGATAATCATTTCGAAAATCAAGCCCAACCGATATCCTGAGACCATTTTACTGAGTCCAGAGTGAAGAGAGTGAGAAAAGAAAAATATTTAGAAAATTAATTCAATTTTTAATAAATCTGGCACGTGTCGCTTACGCGGCATTTTTAAGCATTCTGACTGTTAGAATTCGACCAAATTTCACCCTCGGATCAGGAAAGTTGGCCCTTACATGTCATAGCACTTATGGCCCTGATCGAGTTTCGGTGACCGCTGAACTGAAACTGGTCCACCACGGACGATCTGGAAATCCGATTTGACTGAAAACTTAACTTACTAAAGATCCGTTGCTAATGAGCTTAAGTCCGACCACATTTGATAAGAGGACCTCCAGAAGTGCTCCGTTGGATCAAAATAGACCCGATTTGGTTATAACGTAAGTATACCTTGACTTCAAGTCTATTTTCATCGTGTTTGGGTTTATAAAAAGGCCTTAAACCCTCTCTCACAAATCCCATACGAATTTCAAACCCTACCCAAATCAATAGAGAGAAAAGAGAGAAAGTGGGAGAGAAGTTGGTGATTCTTCCTGGGATTCTTCCCAGCTTTCCTACGTGCCTAATCCACCCCTCCGTATCGCTTTTTCGGCGACTCCGGCTTCGTTCTTAGGTAAGAAAGCCTAACTCTAACCTGTTCTAGGGTTTCAATTGGTGCAAGTGGTAAAGCAGTTAACCTAAATCATACTGTAGGTTACCAATCAGTCGTTGACAAAGACTTAGAGTCTCTATTGAATTCTTTACACTTCTACGGCGTAAGGTACGGATTTTGGACGCTTAGGTTACCATTTTTCAAAGCTTTCAATGTCTTTTAATGGTAGATTATTGACAAGGATGCTGTTTAACATGTAAAACATGCTGTTTATTTTTCATTTCGAATACGTACGAAGAATATGAGATTTAGGGTATTTTAGGTATTTGTAGGAAATACTGTATATGTACGTATTTTGCTAATATGATTGCTATGAGTATTTATCGTGTACCTATGCTAGTTATGCGTGTATGACCTATTTGGCGAAGAGATTCACCGTAATGCACATTATTGGCCGACATATACTATGTAGACTAATGTGTGTAGACTAAGTGTTTGTATAAATGTATGTATTAGTAAGTATTGAGTAAATGGTGCTGTAAATTAGCGTTGAGATTGGATTCTCAACTAATTTAATGATGTACATGATTTCCTCCATGCTTGTTGTATTTGAATTGATTACCATATGTGTGAAATACTCGTGTATGGTTAACTGCTTATGATGTATGTTATAACAAGCTGATAACATGCCGGAATTACTTGTATTTCAATTGTCTCTTTCATATGATTATTGATTTAGATTACAAGTGTTTGGGTCTATACTCTAGTCCAGGAAGTCGGTAACAGATTTGAATTCGTGGTTGGATTCTATTCGTCATGAAGGACGCATTGACGAACCCGAGTCGAGCTTTGGTTGACGGCAGTGGTTAGGCCACATGAGGTGTTTATACACTTCATGTCGTTCAGCTTGAGGTGCGCTCGTACTAGTCGAGCTCATCAAGCAACCCGACAGACCACTGTATGTTCACCTTGTATTGGTCATAACTGCTTGAACCAAGGGTATTGGATTTACCAGTGATAACCCTGATAACCGTAGAGCCTTGATCCACTAAGACTTATGAGCCGGGCATGGTGGTATGGGACAACGTGGTCGAGCTGTCGGCCTACGCTACGGCCACGAGCCTCCCCGTAGTGACCAGTGAGCAACCCAGACTCGTGAGCCGATTATGGTGGTATGGGACACTATATTCGAGCTGTCGGCCTACACTGATAAGGTGATGGGGGAGCGGTGCAATGAGTTCGTGCAACAGCCCTGACAGCCCTTTGTAGTGACCTCGAGTGTACTCTGAGTCTATGTGAGGCGACGACCCTTACATAGCAACAAGAGTACAACTAGGATTGTATTGATAAGGTGATGGGGGAGCGGTGCAATGAGTGCGTGCAACAGCCATGACAGCCCTGACAACCCTTACAGTGACCTAGAACCATATCATCGTATGAGACTACTAGGAGTGACGACCCTAGAGAGGATCCTTGTTGGGAATGATATAAGGGAAGTACCCTAGTTTTCCAATCCTCCTGTATGAAAAGGACTAATAACAACTCGGTAATCATATTCATATCACACTGCATGTGCCTGGAAGATGTGGAGCACTGAGGGAAGAAAGCATGCGGCGGAGGTAAGATAGTATCGCATGAGGGAGTATGTTGGCGAGGGCATGCATCATGTCATTTCATCCTTGCATTAATTATAATATTTAGAAATGTTTGATTTGTTTGCTTTATCATTATCGCTTGATTGATTTGATAACATGTTAAGCCTTACCCTATGATTCCACTGAGTTGGCCACTCACTCCCATGTTACGAGACGGTATTGTACACACCAACCAGTCCCTATTTTAGTTTCAGATGATGACGCTTCTTATGAAGCGCAGCCAAACTTGTTTGATGATGAGGAGGATTTTCCTATAGGTGATTATCAGGCGGGTCTAGGTAGACCGTGTTCTGATCGACGGGATTACAGGGAGGTTGATTAGACGCCATGACACTTGTCATTTTATATTTTTGGAGCACTCATGTATATTCTTTTTGATCATTTTTGGAGTATACATGTATATGTTTAACCTGGTAACATGTTCACACTCTGAAGACTTACAACAGTTCATATATTTTATATATCTATCACAATCTTTCGCTTGCTAATTTAACTGTCTCTGGAGTATGATATTCTGTTTTGGCTTAATCCACTTCATGTTTATGTACTATTACGGCCGACATTCATTCATCATTGAAAATGTTACATAAGTGATGTTCTGGAACTCGGGAGTGGAGTTTATGCTCGACCCTGAATTTTTGGGATATTACAGATGGTATCAGAGAATGATTTGGATTAAATCGGGCCTGGGTTATGGTGATGCGACGCACACTGACGCACTCTGACTTAGGAAGGGGGCGATGAAACTTAGAAACCACATTAGAATCCCAAGTTTCACCGACAGGCGAGACTGAATATTGTAATTTAGTCCACGGTTCTTCTAATTTGTTTTGTTGAGATTCATATACCCAGCTACACCCCAAACTCACCACCACCACAGACCAGATCTCTATTGCTACTAAGTAATTCAGTATGCCATACAAAGGATCACAACAATAATAAAATCTAGGACTACAAAGGAAAGAAAATGTTTAAGTTCATATATTCCACCATTCCACTCTATCCAGGACCATCCTCAGTTAAACCATAGATCATCAAATCATTTCTTTTTGCCTCCAAACGCATCCTTTTGGGCCTTCTCTTTATACTTTTAGAACCTTCAATTTAAAGCTAACTCACCCCCAATCGGTGTTGTTCTTGGTCTCCATCTCACATGACCAAAGCATCAATGCCTACTTTACCTATGAATGATACCCTAAAGTTCCCTCGAATGCATTCATTTCTATATCTGTCATTCCTCATCTTGACACCTACCCACCTCAACATCCCCATTTCAACCACACATCCTATGAACATGTTGTCGGTTGACAGCCTAAGATTCTGGTCCATAAAGCGTGAATGGTCTTATACTTATCCTAGAAGATCTCGCTAATAATTGATTTGGTATGCGGCTATCACATAAAACTCCAAAGGCACATCTCCACTTTATCCATCCGGCTCTTACTCTACAAGTACCATCCCTCATCACTCTCACCACTTTCATGAAGTATCAACCAAGATATTAAAAATAACTTCTCAGGACTCAATCCTAAAGTCTAACCCATTTCCTTCAAAAATCTCTCCTTTCACCACCCCATTCTTCAAATTTTTCTAAGTCCTTTCATACTAGGCATAAATCCTAATGTATAAATGATGGAGAATAATACTTAAATAAAAATTTACTATAAATAGTAAATATATGTATAAATTAGACTTTTGACTATTCAAATTATGGAATCTCATGGAATAAATGGGTTAGTTGGATGGATTAGCCTCTCCTACCCCAAAATAATATGTTACACATCACATAAACTCATTCCGGTTTATAAGTTTGTCCTAAAAATGCCTCAAATGGAGTCAGGGGCCAAACGAAGCACTTACAGGGGGACCCAGGGTGGGACCCACATCATTTTGGACCCAAGGGGGGTGGGGGGGAGGACCTCACCGGAATGGCGAGCCCTCTCCGAACACGTCAGAGGTCGACGAGGCCTCACAGGTGAATAGGCCAGGCTGGGTCCGGGCTTCGGGCCGACCGAGTTTGGGGCCTAGTGGGACCCCATGGTCCAAGGTTCGACCCCTAGTTCATTCCAAATCCCGTACTTCCTTCACAAATTGACCCTCCAAGTTC
Source organism: Magnolia kwangsiensis (assembly GCA_037074715.1). Taxonomy (NCBI): domain Eukaryota; kingdom Viridiplantae; phylum Streptophyta; class Magnoliopsida; order Magnoliales; family Magnoliaceae; genus Magnolia; species Magnolia kwangsiensis. The sequence goes on from CM073578.1 coordinate 83,523,510, forward strand.
TCCCTTCCCTCTAAACTTGTTGTTTTCTCTCTACAACCGCCCTTCCAATCGTTCTTTCCTTCATTTTCTATTATTTCTCTCATCCCTCTACTATTCTCACCCCTACCCAGCACTTACACTCTCCATTTTCTACGGTTGGAGCTCCCAAGCTCTCCTTTGAGGCTCAAAATCGTGTGAGCTTTCAACTCATCACATTTCTTCCTTTCCCCTTCTTTGATCCCTGCCTTTTGGACCTATTTCCCTTCTCTCTTAGATCTAGATCTTTGGGAAGCCATTAGGTTAGTCTTTTCTTCCATTTCATCAATTTTTCATGGCTCTTTTTGAGTTCGTTTTAGCCATTTTCTCGATCTCTCCGCTTTTACCCACGGATGAGACCGAACGCAGTAGCTTAGTCCATAAACAGTGACCATCTAGTGCTAGGACATCTAGAGTTTTGGACCTAGAGTTAGTACTCCTAGATTTGAAAGATCTGACGATATAGGAAATCCAATTTCAATTAGATAATCTTGACTCTAAGCGATAGAACAATCCTCTGTAGTAGAAATGGTATGAAACCATCTAGCGTATAAGCTTAGACTTTGGATTACAACTAGTGAGTTACAAACTAGGCTGCTAGTTGTATTAAGCAGTGTAAAGCCTGTATATGCTAAGGAATAGTAGGTTAGATTTGGTTAGAGTAGAACTTCATTCCTTCGATAGATCCCCGTAATACTCAGAGGTGTCTTTAGTGACTCTTAGGAAAGCTGTTTCGATTTAGAGACTATTCATGCATAGTCAAACCAGCACGCTCCTTAGAATTGCCCTCCCAAGGACTTAGTACAATCAGGGACACGGAGTAGAGAAACTATATATAAGCGAAGTATTCACGGTTTGAATTAAATTCTCAATCCTAGTGGTTACCAATAAATCCAATGCTCTGATCAAGCAGAAGATCGGCATCGACTCGGATTGAGAACTGATACGGCAAATTTTTTATCCTATTTAGGCAGAAAGTCTATGTATCCGGCTCAGACCCACTACATAACTTTTCTTCTGTGTTGGCCCGACCACCTACAACCAAAAGTTATTGCTTTGTCTTTGGGAAATGTTGAGGACATATAGCCAATAGAGATTAGACATCTTACCGTAAGCTCACACCTACCCTTGAACTCAACCACAATAGAGATTAGGCTCCTTTCTACAACCATAGGTACCAATGTCATAGAACGAATCATTAACAAAGGAAGACCAATGTAGTGAGAGGTTGTTTCCCATTTCATGTCAAGGATAGGCCCTAAGTTACACCTCGTTCCGATATACGGATCGAGACATAGATTCTTGAGCCTTAAGTAGAACTAAGATTTAAGGGGGTTAGAAAGTATTGAGCCCAATCTAGTTAGGATTAGCTACTACAACCGTTGGATTAAAGTAGCACAGCGAAAGCGTGGTTGGCCTCTTCCCCACTGGCCCAGGATCAAAGAAGTTGATTTAGGTTATATGTCAGGTTAGGTCATTAAATAGGATTTGAACCTTCCTTAGAATGTCAATACTAAAGTTTCTCCAGGGACTCATTACCCTTAGCCAATTTTGAGGACGAAATTATATTTTAAGGGGGGTAAATTGTAACACCCTAAATTTTTACGAACCTGGAGTTAGGCGTCCTTAGGCAATGGGTTAATCATAACACCTTGGTAATTTCTCAAAACTCAATTCCAAAGCCAAAGAAATCATTTAGAATGAAATTCTTTAAAAATTTAACGTGAATTAACTAGCACTACACTAGATTACCTGTGAAATAAGCACCAACCACTTTAAATACCATCTGTAAGACCCAAAACCTATAGAATCATTGACGCTACGTTACCCTAAAACCTAGGATCAAACTCTAAACCTGTTTATTCTCAGGAACCCTTTGAAACTTTGTATTGGATCTAGACCGCACGTCGAAAGTCCGATATATATAATCTTAGACCATTATGACCGCCTAGTTGTACTTGACAATCATTTCGAAAATCAAGCCCAACCGATATCTTGAGACCATTTTACTGAGTCCGGAGTAAAGAGAATGAGAAAAGGAAAATATTTAGAAAATTAATTCAATTTTTAATAAATCTGGCACGTGTCGCTTGCGCGACATTTTTAAGCATTCTGACCGTTAGAATTCGACCAAATTTCACCCTCGGATCAGGAAAGTTGGCCCTTACATGTCATAGCACTTATGGCCCTGATCGAGTTTCGGTGACCGCTGAACTGAAATTGGCCCACCACGGACGATCTGGAAATCCGATCGGATTGAAAACTTAACTTACTAAAGATCCGTTGCTAGTGAGCTTAAGTCTGACCACATTTGATAAGAGGACCTCCAGAAGTGCTCCATTGGATCAGAACAGACCCGATTTGGTCATAACTTAAGTATACCTTGACTTCAAGTCTGTTTTCGTTGTGTTTGGGTTTATAAAAAGGCCTTAAACCCTCTGTCACAAATTCTATACGAATTTCAAACCTTACCCAAATTAATAGAGAGAAAAGAGAGAGAAAGTGGGTGTAAGACCCGTATCTTGGTCCGTACCTTTCCATAGACTTCCGCGGTCTTACCGGTCGAATTCCGGCAACCTTCGACCCTTAACCGATATCGACGTGCGACCCTTATTCATATGCCGACAACCCGAGTCGACTCAACCCAAGACCAATACCATAGCGACCGCGCCGTCGTTGCGGTTTCGATGCCGCGACTCGCGCGCTGAGGCGATACCCTGGTCAAGAGATATGGGCCAACGTTCGGTGCGAGAAAACGCCGCGCGTTGCGAAATCCAAGGGAATCTCTACGATGTGTCACATCAATCACATCAATCCCATCAATCAATCAATCCATCAAGCCATCACATGTCAAGTACACATCACTTTATTCCATTTTTCCAAGCAACCACAAAAGTCTTCATCTCCCATACCTCTCTTACACAAAAAGCCACAAAAGTCTTCATCTCCCATACCTCTCTTACACAAAAGTCACAAAAGTCAATATTTTCTTACACAACCATCACTCACCACATCCATCCATCACTCTCTCTCTCCCTTACATCACTCTCTCTCTTTCTCTCTTTCTCATTTCAAACCTCCAAGCAACTTCCAAGCTCCATACGTATGGAGTTTTCCAAACTCTCCTAAGCTCCAAGTGGCCCACCTCTTCATCCCAAGATCTCTCATCTCAACCCTCCATTCTTCATCTCATCCATTGAAGTTGAAGCTAAGGTGCCAAGGAACCCTTAGGAGCGAGAAGATCGGACGGTGGGTGCCTCTATAGGGTAGTTTTTCTTATTTTTTTATGGTGGACCAAGTGAGGCCCACCGATCAATGGTGTGGATCTCACTTGGGACCCTAAGATAAGGCCGATGGCCTACTTGGATCATCATGATCATTCCATGATGGGGCCATTCTCCATGGACCCCATCATGATGTTTATTTTCTTTAGAAAGGTCATCTAGACCATCAATATTAGTGGAGAAAGGATCCCCACCGTTGATCTTCAGTTTTGATGGTCACATGTACAAAATGACCCACTTGATGTATGATTTCATGTAAGGGAGGGCCCATAATGTTGGGGTCCCTCCATTACAAGCGTGTCCCACTCTCCATCTCTCTCTCTCTCTCTTTTATTTTATTTTATTTTATTTTATTTTATTTTTATGCAAAGAGGATTGTGTGGCCCACTTGAATGGATCCCACCTTGGGAGTTATTTTGTGCATGTTTTTTATTCAAGTGGGGCCACCATATGCGTTGTACACACATCACCCATCCGTGGTGGCGCACTTCATCAGGGCCAACCACTAACGAATTTTTTTTTTAGAGAGCAAACCGTCCAACGTCTGGGACGCTGGACGTTTCATAAGAAAGAAGAAAAAAGGAAAGTAGTAAAGTGAGACTTTTGGGGTGGTCCCCTTGCATAGGCCCCACCCTGATGTATCGTTCTAATCCAAGCCGTCCATCCCTTTCACCATCTCATTTTAGGCGTTGAGCCAGAAAATGAGATTAAACGGAGCACCTGGTGGGCCATAGCGCCAAATATTGCATCCTCACCTTTCAAATACCTTTTTCGTATTTTATTTCATTTTCTTTCATCAAAAAAAATTCAAACTTTGGACTTGTTGGATTCATTGCAAGGTGAGGAATCCCATGGTCGGAGTGGATTCACTTTAAGCGGACCCCACATGACGAAAACCCCAAAAATCAGGTTTTCCCAAAAATTTGCAAGAGGTCCTGCCTCTTTCTTTGACAACGTGCAGCGCTGCACGCTGCTGCCTGCAACGTCAGCCGGCGGGCGGGCGGCGTCCAGCAAGGGACCCACGGCTCCAGCCGTGGGCCCCACCTTGATGTTTGTATGCCATCCAAACCGTCCATGAGGTGGGTCCCATCCTCAGGTGGGCCCCCTCCAAATTTCAGCTCGATCAGAAACTCTGGTGGCCCACACCATAAGAAACAGTGTGAATTGAATTTTACCATTGAAAACTCTTGCTGGGCCACAGACGCTTTGGGTTCTATATAAAATTTGTTTTTACTCTTCATCCAGGCCTACGTGACCTTATCAACGGTCTGGATGGGTGGCAAATCTGATGGTGGGCCACACACATGGATCCCACCATTAATGTATGTATTTTATTCACACCGTCCACAGGCCGTGGACGGTGACTCTCACCATGATGTTTGTGTTTAACCTTCACCATCCAACAGACGGTGGAGCCCACCTTGTGCATGTGCTGTTCACGCCACCCCTCCCCTGGCTGCACATTTTGGATAGAAATAAACATTACAGTGGACCCTTGCCATTTCTAATGGCAAATATTTCAGTGGGCCTCTAGGCCATGGGATTGGGCCCACTTGATATGTTTCAAGGCCATGTGATTAGGCCCATTTGACTCGTATAAGGCCTATGGGTTAGGCCTATTTGATTTGAAAAAGGCCTATGAATTTAAGCTCATTTAATTCATATAAAGGCCTATAGGATTAGGCCCACTTGGCAGGTACAAGGCCCATGAAATTAGACCCATTGATGCAATTTTAAAGCCCATGAAAGTAGGCCCATGGGATTGGACCATTTGTTATACCTCAAGGTCTATGAGACCAGGCCCACTTGAATCATATAAAGCCTATGAGTTTAGTCCCATCTGATTTATTCAAAGCCTATGAGTTTAGGCCCATCTGATTTATTCAAGGCCTATGGGTTTAGGCCCATCTGTTTTATGCAATTCCTAGGGGTTTAGGCCCATTTGATGTACCATAAAGGCCTAGGGGTTTAAGCCATTGAACTCATATAATGCCTATGGGTTGAGGTCCATTTCATGCACATGTGGGGGGCCTAATTGGTGTGGCCCATTTGATACATATTAGACTCATGTGACTAGGTCCAATTGATGCAATCCAAGGCCCACGGGTTATGACCCATTGCAATATACTTAAGGCCCATTGGTGTGGTCCATTTATGTGGCCCGTTTGACAAATACAAGGTAAATATATCATGGCCTATTAGATATATTTAAGGTCCAATGGGACGTACCTAAGGTCCATTGCAATGTGTGTTCCCAATACAGATTATGTGGCAGTGTTTACGACGATCGTGCCTTGGGAGTAATGTTGGTTTGACGTCCACATTGCGAGTGTAATGTCGGTTGGATGTCCACGTTATGACTCTCCTTAAGGCCCATTGTTGGGCCGTACTTACCGAGTATAGGCCGTCTAGGCCCATCTGCTTTGTAAGAATGGTTCATCACTCATTTACATGTTTAGTATAGTTTCATGACCCATGATCATATGCATCATATGTATGCTTGATATGAGGATTGACTGATCATAGCATATGCCTTCGGGCAGGTTGTTTATGGGCTCTCGGTTAGGCGGTGTTGCCCTACATGAGCGCATGATATGCGCAGGATTTGTTGCATGACTGGATAGCGTGAATCATGCATTTCGTATTTGTGTGACATGGTTATTATACGCCCTAGCAACATCAGGGCCGTAGCCTCCATAGACGCATCGTGGTTTGCAGGATTGGATATCGAAAATCTTATTCTACATGGGGTACTATAGATATCCCTAGGTGAAAGTCCCTAAACCCTTATGGTACCAAGAGGTTGCTCCAACGTCTAGACCGAGTGGGTAGATGAGCGTTGAGTGCCGATTACCAGACAGTTACGCTCTCCACTGTGTCATGGTCAATTGGAAGGGGGTAATCCGAGTGTAGGGGGCAATCCTAGGCTAAGTTTGACCAGCTCGAGGAATGAGTCCGCTATCGACGAGTCGCGCCCAATATTGGCAGATGGATAGTGTGGTCTCTTCTACTTACCTTATTGCGCGCAATGTGGCGGCAATCTGGTTTAGAGTATACTAGACCCCGGCGATATCCCATATTTGAGCTGTATTGATGTGTGGACATAGAGGAGGATCTGTATGCTTGAGTTGTATTGTACATCGCATGGCCCTAGGATGGCCGATACCATTCATGTCTTGCATCGCATAAGCCTTGGTACGACTCATGGTATTATGATTCCATCTGCATATTCCGCATTATTTTGGCATTGCATGTTCATATTACTACCTTGCACACACACTTTCATCACCCTCTAAGCTTTCTGTAAGCTTATGCACGACTGTTGCATGCAGGTGACGTTGGATCGCAGCAGCGCTGAGACAGGACCACGTTGCTGAGCATTTTGAAGTTTTAGTTCTTTACCATTGTATTTCCCTTTATGTTCATTGTACTTGTAAAGTTTTTGATCATAGTGGAAATGTAATGGATTTCTTGGTTGTTGTTTGTGGGTTATGCCTTTGGTTATGCTTATTACGAATTAAACTGACATTGAAAATCCTCCTCGTAGCATCCCAGGATCGGAACCTGGCGAATGGGAGCTAGGAGCCGAGAATGGGGTTCTACGGAGGCTGTCGGTGCCGGATTCGGCGATCGGGAATTTTGTGAGCACGGTTTCCGAGTTTGGGGCGTGACAGTGGGAGAGAAGTTGGTGATTCTTCCTGGGATTCTTCCCAGCTTTGCTACGTGCCAAATCCACCCCTCCGTATCGCTTTTTCGGTGACTCCGGCTTCGTTCTTAGGTAAGAAATCCTAACCCTAACCTGTTCTAGGATTTTAATTGGTGCAAGTGGTAAAGCAGCTAACCTAAATCATACTGTAGGTTTCCAATCAGTCGTTGACAAAGACTTAGAGTCTCTATTGAATTCGTTACAATTCTACGGCAAAAGGTGTGGATTTTAGACGCTTAGGTTACCATTTTTCAAAGCTTTCAATGTCGTTTAATGGTAGATTGTTGACAAGGATGTTGTTTAACATGTAGAACATGCTGTCTATTTTTTATTTCGAATACGTACGAAGAATATGAAATTTAGGGTATTTTAGGTATTTGTAGGAAATACTGTATATGTATGCATTTTGCTGATATGATTACCATGAGTATTTATCGTGTACCTATGCTAGTTATACGTGTATGACCTGTTTGGTGAAGAGATTCGCCCTAATGCACATTATTGGCCGACATATGCTATGTAGACTAATGTGTGTAGACTAAGTGTTTGTATAAATGTATGTATTAGTAAGTATTGAGTAAATGGTGCTATAGATTAGCGTTGAGATTGGATTCTCAACTAATTTGATGATGTACATGATTTCCTCCATGCTTGTTGTATTTGAATTGATTACCTTATGTGTGAAATACTCGTGTATGGTTAACTGCCTATGATGTATGTTATAACAAGCTGATAACATGCTGGAATTACTTGTATTTCAATTCTGTCTCTCTCATATGATTATTGATTTAGATTACAAGTGTTTGGGTCTATACTCTAGCCCAGGCAGTCGGTAACAGATTTGAATTCGTGGTTGGATTCTATTCGGCACGAAGGACGTGTTGACGAACCCGAGTTGAGCTTTGGTTGACGGCAGTGGTTAGGCCACACGAGGTATTTATACACTTCATGTCGTTCAGCTTGAGGTACGCTCGTACTAGTCGAGCTCGCCAAGCAACCCGACAGACCACTGTATGTTCACCTTGTATTGGTCATAACTGCTTCAACCAAGGGTACTGAATTTACCAGTGATAACCCTGATAACCGTGGTACTTTGATCCACTAAGACTTATGACCCGGGCATGGTTGTATGGGACACCGTGGTCGAGCTGTCGGCCTACGCTGGGGCCACCAGCCTCCCTGTAGTGACGAGTGAGCAACCCAGACTCGTGAGCCGATTATGGTGGTATGGGACACTATATTCGAGCTGTCGGCCTATACTGATAAGGTGATGGGGGAGCGGTGCAACGAGTGCGTGCAACAGCCCTGACAGCCCTTTGTAGTGACCTCGAGCATATTCTGAGTCTACGTGATGCGACGACCCTTCCGTACAACAAGAGTACAACTAGGCCTATATTGATAAGGTGATGGGGGAGCGAGTGTGTGCAATAGCCCTGACAGCCCTTGTAGTGACTTAGAACCATATCATCGTATGAGACTACTAGGAGTGATGACCCTAGACAGGATCCTTGTTGGGAATGATATAAGGGAAGTACCCTAGTTTTCCAATCCTGCTGTATGAAAAGGACTAATAACAACTCAGTAATCATTTCATATCACACTACATGTGCCTAGAAGATGTGGAGCACTGAGGGAAAAAAGCATGTCGCGGACGTAAGATGGTGTCGCATGAGGGAGTATGTTGGCGAGGGTATGCATCATGTCATTTCATCCTTGCATTAATTACAATATTTAGGAATGTTTGAATTGTTTGCTTTATCATTATCGCTTGATTGATTTGATAACATATTAACCCTTGCCCTATGATTCCACTGAGTTGGCCACTCACTCCCACGTTACGGGACGATGTTGTACACACCAACCAGTCCCTGTTTTAGTTTCAGATGATAGCGCTGCTTGTGAAGCGAAGCCGGACTTGTTTGATGATGAGGAGAATTTTCCTATAGGCGGTTACCAGACGGGTCTAGGTAGACCGTGTTCTGATCGACGGGATTATAGGGAGGTTGATTAGACGCCATGACACTTGTCATTTTATATTTTTGGAGCACTCATGTATATTATTTTTGATCATTTTTGGAGTATACATGTATATGTTTAACCTGATAACATGTTCACACTCTAGAGACTTACAACAGTTCATATATTTTATATATCTATCACATTCTTCCGCTTGCTAATTTAACTGTCTCTGGAGTATGATATGTTGTTTTGGCTTAATCCACTTCATGTTTATGTATTATTACAGCCGACATTCATCAATCATTGAAAATGTTGCATAAGTGATGTTCTGGAACTATGGAGTGGAGTTTATGCTCGACCCCCGATTTTCAAGATGTTACACCCTCCCAACCAACCTCGACACAGTGGGAGACACAGCCTACAGTATATGGCCCTCATGCACTCATATATATCCACTCGATCTCAACGTTGGGGTGTCCTCTAGTACCAAGAGGGTATAGGGATTTTCACCTAGGTCCATCTATGGTAACTCGATGCTCGAACCGAACATTTTCGGTGTCTCATCTGGCCATCCACGATATGCCTGTGGAGGCTACGGTCCTGATGTCACTAGGGTGTATAATAATCACAATACACAATGCTATATGCACGAGTCATATAATTCAGTCATGTATCAATCCTATGCCTACTGTGCGCTCATGTGAGATAACCTCCGCCTATCTGGGAGTCTCATAACAACCTGCCCAATGACATATGTAATGGTCAACCACATCTCATAACAAACATGCAGATGATGCGTATGGGCATGTATCATGATGCTATGCTATCATATACTCATAATCAGCATCAATAATCGACATCAACAATCGGCCTCGACAATGTGAACATTTAACCAACATTTCCCCAATGAATGGCAAACATTGAGCCTAACATATAGTGGACCCATGACTCTGCACAAGGGCCTAATATACAGCACCATGGGCCTTACTCAAGATATCACGATGGGCCTCTCACATGGGTCTAAGATACATCACAATGGGCTCCATTTCCTAGCCCTCAAATGAACCACAATGGGCCTCATCACATAGGCCTAATATACATCACATTATGCCTCAAACATGGGCTGAATACACATCACAATGGGCCTCAAATACGGACCGCATATATATCACATTAGGCTTCGACAATCAGAATCAGCCTCGCTAATCAACCTATACAATCAACCTCGACAATCGAAATCGGCCTCGACAATCGACCTCGGCCTCGATAATCAAAATCAACAATCTGAATCAGCCTCGACAAATAAATTTAGCCCCATTAATCGGACTCAGCCTCGACAATCGAAATCGGCCTCGACATATGGAATCGGCCTCGTCGATCAAATTAAGCCTCAATAACCAGAATCAACCTCAACATATGGAATTAGTCTCGTCGATCGGACTCAGCCTCGATAATCGGCCTCGACTAATAAAATCATCCTCGTCGATCGGACTCGGCCTCAACAATTGGCCTTGACTAACGGAATTGGCCTTGTCAATCGGACTCAACCTCGACAAATAGAATCGCCTCGACATATGGAATCGGCCTTGTCGATCAGACTCAGCCTCGACAATCAGCCTCGACTAACAAAATTGGCCTCGTCGATCGGACTCGGCCTCGACAATCGGCCTCGACTAACAGAATTAACCTCTTCAATCGAACTTAGCCTCGACAATCGAAATCGATAATTAAAATAGACAGTTGGAATCAGAATTGGCCTCGATAATCTGACTCAGCCTCAACAATTGGAATCAGCTTCGACATACGGAATCGGTCTCGTCGATTGGCCTCAACTAACGGAGTCGACCTCGTCAATCTAACTCGGCCTTTACAACCGGAATCAGCCTTGACATACGGAATCTGCCTCGTCAATTAGACTCATCCTCGACAATCGGAATCGGTAATTGAAATAGACAACTGGAATCGGAATCGGCCTCGACAAACGGAATCGGCATAACCAAGGGCCTAAAGTAAGGTCTCCATCAATATGGACATTTAACCATCATTGCCCATCAATATGGACATTTAACCAACATTGCTCCCAAGCAGTGGCCCATATAGAGCCAAACTAAAGTGGGCCCATGGCCTCGCACAAAGGCCTAATATACATCACAATGGGCCTCATATCACATTCGGCCCACACAAAGGCCTCACATATGTTTCATTAGGCCTTATATAAATTAAATGCTGATCAAATGGGTCGATCAAATGGGCCAAATCAAATGGGCCGACACAAATGGGCTGATACAAATGGGCCGATACAAATGGACCAAATCGAATGGGCCGATCAAATGGGCCGAATCAAATGGACCGATACAAATGGACAGAATCAAATGGGCTGAATCGAATGGGCTGATCAAATGGACCGAATCAAATGAGCCGAATCAAATGAGCCGAATTGAATGGGCCAATACAAATGGGCTAAGTCAAATAGGCTAAGTCAAATGCACCATGCATCCATTGTTAGAGATCATTATAGATCATAAAAGAAATGAATCATATCCAAAGGATTATATGGACCATACCACAAATGACAGTGGTGATGATGATTTCCATAGTTAAATTTTCTAGTGAGCCCACCATAGTATTTATTTTCCATCCATACTATTCATAAGGTCACAAGGACCTGAACAGGGAAGGAAAATAAATATTTTATTGAATCAAAACTGCTGTAACCCAAAGGGGTTTCAAGGGTGGGTGTTCAACACCACTATTTTCTGTAGGGTGGTCCACTTAATATTAGATCTTCCTTATTTTTAGTCTCAAACCGTGAGACGAGGTTGCTAAGAGGATGGACGGTAGGGATACATCACATGCATCATGGTGGGGCCGTACCCGGCGTGGCATGCCAGTTGATGGACAGTTGAGATGGAAAATAGTTGGACGGCATGGAATGAAACTCATACATCAGGGTTGGGTTCCACCCACATGGCCCACCTAAGATGGCTTGTCAGATGAATGGGTGGACGGTGTGGTGCAAGACCCATACATCACAGGGGTCCCACGAAACTTCCTGATGTGAATGTTGCTGGTGAGGTACACCAGCCATTCGATCAGTAGGTGGGTCACACATGGGGACAACCGTACACATGTCCAGGTGGTCCACAGTAAAAATGGATGGACGATAGGGATGCAAAATACGCATCATGATGGGGCCGCTCCAATGGATGGACGGTGTGGAGGATCAACACGTCAGGTGGGTTCCACGAATGTGGCCACCCTGCTTCCCTCTGTTTCTAACTGTATATATATATATATATATATATAATATAAGATAACATGATATCATATCATGTAATATAATATAATATATTATAATATACATAATAAACAGGAAATGTAAAAAGGCCCACCGTCCAGAGTCTAGACGCTCTGGACAGTGCTGATCTAACACATGGATTTAAGGTGGGTCCACATATAGTAGTGGCCCACCACATCATTGTATAATATATAATATAGTATATATATATATATATAATATGCATTACACACACGTGTGTGTGTATGTGAAGCCGTGTAAGAGATAGCGTCTAGCGACGCTGAACAACCTGGATGAAAGGGGCCCACCTAATATTGTAAGCCCCACATGAATGGATGGTATGGGTGGCCCCACACAACACGGTGGCCCCACGTCAGGTGGGCCACAATCTAGGATCAAGTTGGTTTTTGTGTTTTGCTTCATTTAGAGCCCATCCAAATAGACTGCCATGTGGGCCATTCGGTGGACGGCATGAAAAAAATACACATTTCATGGTGCGGTCCATTCAGATGGGTCACATGATTTCATCATCACCACAAGAAAAAATGAAGAAGAGAGGGAGAGAGAGACGACATGGAGGGGCCCCACCATTATGGGCCCCTCTAAATTACAACACATACATCAAAGTGGGTACCATCATAAGTGGGCCATTAAATAAAAATTAATGGTGGATCACCATCTATTGCACTTCTCCTTGATCCTTTGGACTCCTATGCTCCTTATCTTCAATGTTGATGGAGGTAGATGATAAATGAATGGTTGAGATGGGAGATGAGAGAGTGAGAAAGTGGGCCACATTTGGATTGCTCTTGGAAATGCTTGCAAATTAGAATTTTCTTGGGAGGTTTAAGAAATGAGAGAGAGAGAGAGAGAGAGAGAGAGAGAGAGAGAGAGAGAGAGAGAGAGAGGAGTGATGGGATGATAAGAGATGGGTGTTTTAAGGAAAGGATAGTTAGGGTATGGGCTTAGTTGAAATTTGGGTAAAAGAGGGATGGATGGAGAGAGAGAGTTGACTTTAAGAAAGGGATGGGGATGGGTTGCTCGTACTTGTGATGTAGTGTGTACTTGACTTGATTCATTGATTGATTGATGAGACATGTTGTAGAGATTCTCTTAAAATTTGTAATGCATGGCGTTTCTTCGGAATGAACACGGTCCCACATCTCCTGGCCTAGGTATCAGATCGGTGCACGAATCACGATGTTAGAACTGCTGTGATGGTGCGGTCGTATGGGTACAAGTTTTGAGTTGAGTCAAATCTGATATGTAGGACTTGGCTTAGAATCACTCGTAAATGTTGGATACAGGTTAAGGGTTGTTGAAATTCAACCAGAAGGACCGCAGAAGCCTACGAAACAGTACGGACGATGATACAGGCCTTACATATATCCTTTTTAGTTTTTAACGTTGTGCTAGAAAAATATCTTTTTTATTTCTCTGAGTTGATCTAAAAAATCTCAAAGTGTGAGGTTTTTGAAATTGCGTAAGCCCAATCAAAGACATAATTATGAAGGTTTTAAGGTAAACTTTGGAAAACCTTTTTCATAGTGAATGCTAATATCCCGAGGGAGTGGATATTATGAGTGGAGTAGTTGTGTGGATGTTTTCTAACAGTTAGTGTACACACAAGTGAACCACTATAATTTTTGGAGTTGTGGTGAATGATTGAATGTGCTTATGTGTGTGAATGTTGTAATTTATTTTTAGCATTTGTAGTGAATGGTGTAATTTATTTTATGAACTTGTGGGAATGTTGTAATAACTTAGTTTATTTTATTTGTCATTTCCTTTGCCTTTTTATTGGTTTGGATTTTTGATACTTACAAACGTTCTAGTAAGGTTGTCCTGTCATAAGCCTTTAGTTTTTGGTGTTAGGTTGTCCTTAGAACTAAGTTTGTATCACCTCTCAAGACTAGTATATTTGAGGTTGTCATTTACTTGTTCTTTATTATTGTTTGATTGTGCTATCATTCTTTATATTCTGCATTTATTTTTTAATTTGGCATTGTCATATTCACTCCTCCCCCTAGGACATATAGCTCGGCCTTTTCAAGTGGTATCAAAGCCTAATAGCTTCTTTTTTGGATTCAATTCCTAAGCTAATTGATCTAAGCTTATAAGATGTCAAATTTTAATATCCTCTCAATCACTAGGCCTTCACGTTTTGATGGCTCCAATTATGCCTATTGAAAAGTTAGAATGAGAATCTTTTTAAGGTCCATAGATGAGAGGGAGTGGCAAGCCACAGTGACTAGATGAACCCCTCCTACCATTGAAGTTCTAGGCATTGATAGAACCAAATCAATGAAAGTTGCACCTTATTTTTCTTGGACCACACTTCAGAAAAATGAGAGTAGTGTCAATGCAAAGACTTTAAATGTAATTACTTGCGTACTATCACCAGATGAATTCAAAAGAATTATATCTTGTGATTCTACAAAGCAAGCCTGAGATATTTTAGAAATGACATACGAGGGTACGACTATTATCAAGAAATCTAAACTTCAAATCCTCACAACTCGGTTTGAGGAGATACGTATGGAAGAAAGTGAAATTTTCATGGACTTCTATAGTAAATTAAATGACATAGTCAACTCTATGTGGGGTCTTGGTGATAGTATCCCAAAAAGTAAAGTCTGTGCAAAGATACTACGCTCATTGCCTGAAAGGTTCAATTCAAAGATCACTGTCATTCAAGAATTTCGTGATACGGATATATGAGGGTTGAAGAACTGGTTGGTTCTTTACTACTTAGGAGTTAAACTTTAAAGCTCCCAAAGGTAAGTCCATTGCCCTTAAGTCTTCTAAAAATACTTCTCATGAAAATGTTAGTAATTATGATTGTAAAAACTCTGAAGATGATATGGTATTATTAGCCAAGAAGTTTTATAATATTTTCAAAAGTAAAAAGAGGGTAGATTTTCAAAAACTTTCAGAAAAGAAAAGAACTAGATCTAAAAATTGGAAATCTATTAAAGAAAGTCAATGTTTCAACTACCATGAATATGGGCATCTGACAAAAAAATGCCCAAAAAGGGATAAATCTAAAAAAAAAAGGCATGTTAGCCACATGGGATGAATCGTCTTGCTCTGAAGCCTCTTCTGAGTCAGATGATTCTGAACCTGAGTCTACTAATGAGGTCAAAGCCTTAATGACTCTAGCCAAATTCACTTTCTTAGATAGTTATGATTCAAATAGTGAAGAAAATCTGAGAAGTGATCCTGAACATGATAAAGATTTACAAGATTCCTATGATGCCCTATACAGGGAAAGTTATAAGATTGCTAGAAAATTAAAAGTTCAAAAAGAAAAGTTTTTAAAATTAAAAGAAAATTTTGATAATCTAGTCTTAGAAAAATCATATTTTTCAGATTGTTTTAAAAAAGCCAAGTGTGATTTAGATTTAAAAACTTCCCAAATTGAAAACCTAAAATTTAAAAATGAAAAACTAAAACTAGAAGTCTCTTCTCTCTTGAGTTTGAAGGATACTTGGAGGTATGCTTAGGGTGATCCTAAACTAGAATGACTACTAACCGGATAAAGAAAATGTGGCGATAGATCTGGTTTGGGCTATGATAAGAATACACCTCCCAAAAGTAAGTCCACTTGTGAGACCCGTATCTTAGACCGTACCGTTCCGTAGGCTTTCTCGATCCTCCTGCTTAAATTTCGGCAATCCTCGACCTGTATCCAATGTTTGAGCGCGATCCTAAGCTGAGTCTTACATACCAAAGTCAGCTCGACCCGAAACTTGTACCCATGCTAGGAGTGTAGGCCCGCATTCAGTTCAAGGAAAATACCGCACATTACAATTCCAAGATGATCTCTATGAAAGTCACATCAATCCATCAATCAAGAATAAGCAACATAATCCATCCCTCTCTTACACAACCTTACCTAAAGTCAACTTCCTCTTACAACAAAGTACACACCCATCACTCCCCATCACCCCATCACCTCTCACCCATCCCTTATCAATCCATCACCCCTCTCTCTCGTTTCTCTCTCATTCCAAGTAACCCAAGGAGAGATCCAATGTCCAAGACCTCCAACAGAGAGCAAAGTGTGGCCCACTTCCTACCCCCCTCAATCCTCACCATCCAACCCTTAGATCATCATCTTCACCATTGAAGGAGCTTCTTAGGAGCCTTAGAGCACTTGAGAGGAAGAAGAAGGAAAGGTGGGTGATACACAGTTAATTTTCTATTAGAAATCCCACTTGTGATGGGACCCATTTTTATGTTTGTATTGTGATCATGGAGGGCCCATAGTGGTGGGGTCCCTCCATCACCATCCAATCTCTCCTTTTTCTCTTTCTCTCTCTTTTCTTTTTTTTTGTATGGTAATGATGCTGATGAGATGTGTGGCCCACCGTGATGTTTACATCCAAGCCATCTACCGGTGGACCCCATCCATGTGGGACACACCGTGATGTTTATATGTCATCCCAACCATCCATATAGGACGTGGCCCACCCCACACGTGTGGGTGGGGCCCTCCTTGATGTTTTTATCCTAATCCACCCTATTCATCTACCCTAATCGGTGTGGCCCACCATGATTTATGTATGTTATCGATGTTGTCCATCTGTTTTATCCAGGCCATCTAGCGGGCCTGGATGATGAGAAAACAAAAATATTAGATCGATCCAAAACAAGTGGGCCATATGGGACCCACCATGTGAAGTGTGAGCTGACAGTGGGTGTACTAGCTAGCAGAGAAAAGAATAAAAGAATAAAATATATTATATTACTGTATTAGTGGTAGCCCATCATGTGAGATCGACCTCTATTTTTAAAAGAGCTACAATGTACAACAGTATTTACGTCAGCAGGGTCCGTGGGATCCATTCACGTCGTCCATCCATTGGATGGGCCGCACCATATCGCATGTGATGGTGGGACCCACCCCACGTGTGGGACACACCTTGATGTGTGTGTGTGTGTGTGTGTGTGTATTATATAGTATATATCACTGACCAGGTTGTCTAGGCCTGGATGTTAATATATATATTATATACAAGATGGTGGGTCCAACATGGGACTCACCTCTACCTTTTTAGGGTAGCCATCTGCATGTACAATAGTGTCACGCCCCAAACTCAGAAATCGGATTTACAGGAATCCCGATCGCCGAATCCGGTACTGACAACCTCCGTAGTACCCCATTCTCAGCTTCCGGTGTACATATGCCAGATTCCGATCCTGGGATCCTACAAGGAGGATTTTCCAGTGTACATTTATCTCGTAATGAGTATAACCAAAAGATTTCCCAAATCATAAAGGCAATATCATCATCATATATCCACTAATATAATCGTTTGAATACAATGCAAAAAGGGAGATACATCTCTATATATATATAAAATTAAAGCTCCAGAGGTTCGCTACATGCTCCAAGTTCAACGCTGCTGCAACCTAACGCTACCTGCACATATCTATCATGCATAAGCTTATAGAAAGCTTAGTGGGTGCTGAAAGTGTGTGCACGAGGTAAGTGCCAAGTAAGCAATATCAGAGTAATCGGAGTAAGAAGAAATACTGGTAAATCCATAATCATACGATATCAGAAACACTGACAAGATCATAAATCATACGAAATCAGAGTAATATGAAAACATGCTGATAGACCCATAAATACCATCAGTCTCATCCAGGCTCTGCGACACAAAAATATAATAAAAACAATATCATATACTGATGAAGCAATGTAGATCGAATATGCAATACGAAGACAACAAGCTAACTATCAGATGCCGATGATGCAATGCAATATACAAATCCTGATGAGTCCACAATACCGCCAGTCATATCTAGGCCGTATAAATGCAGAAACATAGTAACCCAAAATGTCATATACGTGCGGATGTAATGCAATATGCGATGTGAATGAAATGACCAAGCTGAAGTGTGAAGTCGGGATGATAGTACGTAATATCGCAGGCTACGGGGTCCATCACGAGGGACTTCTATCCGAACCAGTCTCATACCTAAATTTGGATAGTCAAACTCAACGTAATAAACTCCTGATCTCAGGTTAGTCGCACGTCCAACCAAAATCCTTGCCATGTGAAGATACACGTAACAAATAGTTGCCTACAACCAGCCCGAGTGAATAGTGAATGAATGAATGAGTATGCAATTCCTGCTCAATAAGTCCACATATCAGTACGGTTACTCTCTAGGAAATCACCGGGGTCTATTACACTCCAAATGGAACTGCCGCTCTCCCTAGCCGCACAATCTAAGTGAGCATAAGAAACCTCACTATCTGCCTGGCCAATAGTCTGCCAATACCTATCCGGCACGTCGATAGCGGACTCATTCCGCGAGCTGGTCAAACTCAGCCTAGCTTTATTCCCTACGCTCGGGTGGGTAAGGTCGCACCCCCTTCCAACCGACCACGACAAAGTGGAGAGCGCAACCATCTGGTAATCGGCACTCAACGCTCATCTACCCACTCGGTCTAAACGTTGGAGCATCCTTTGGTACCAAGAGGGTGTTTAGAGATTTTCACCCAGGGCCATCTATAACAGCCCGATGCTCGAACAGATTTTCAGTGTCCCATCTGACCATCCACAATACGCCTGTGGAGGCTATGACCCTGATGTCACTAGGGCGTACAGTAATCACAACACAATGCAAGATGCATGAGTCATATAATCTAATCATGCATCAATCCTGCGCATGTCGTGCACTCATGTGGGAGAACCTCAGCCTATTAGGGAGTCTCATACCATCCTGTCGAATGACATATGCAATGATCAATCACATCTTATAACAAACATGCAGATGATGCGTATGGGCATGTACCATGATGCTGTGTAGCCACATACTCATAATTGGTATCAATAACCGGCATCGACAATCAACCTCGACAATGTGGACATTTAACCAACATTGTCCCCAAAAGAAAAATGGCCCATATAGAGCCTAACATACAGTTGACTCATGACCTCACACAGGGGCCAAATATACAACACCATGGGTCTCACTCAAGAGCTTTATACGCATCGCGATGGGCCTCACTCATAAGCCACATATACATCAAGTGGGTCGCATCTTACGGGTCTAATATACATCACAATGAGCCGCTCCCACGGGCCTAATATACATCAAGTCGGGCTTCAACATACGGGCTGAAAATATATATCACAATGGGCCACATCCCATGGGCCTCGAATACATCACGATGGGCCTCGCTCATGGCCTCATATACCACAGGTGGGCTGCATCAATGGGCCGCACTAATGGGCCTCAAGTATCTCAAAATGGACCTCATCACATATGCCTTACATGCGTCACGTTAGTCCTCACATAAGGCCATATGTAACATCATAATGGTCCCCATATATAGGCCACATGTACAATACAATGGATCATATCCCATGAGCCCCGAATACGTCGTAATGGGCCACATCCCATGGGCCTCGAATACATCACATTGGGCTACGTCCTATGAGTCTTAAATATATCACAGTGGGCTACAACCCATGGGCTTTAAATACACAATAAGTGGGCCTTACACATGGGCCTAACATACATTACAATGGGTTCCATTGCCTAGGCCTCAAATGCATCACAGTGGGCCTCATTACATAAGCCTCATATAATCACATTGGGCCTTAAACATAGGCTGGATACACATCACAACGGGCCCCATATACATCACATTGGGCCTCGTCAATCGGAATCAGCGATCAGCCGCGACAATCGAATTCGATAATCGGCCACGATAATTTTCCTCGATCAGTAATCAGCCTCGATAATCAAAATCGATCAATCAGCCATGACAAGCAGAATCGGTAATCGGTCACGTAATTGACAATCGGCCACGATCGGTAATCAGTCTCGATAATCGGCCTCGATCGGTAATTGGTCAATCGGCCACGATAATCGGAATCGACAATCAATAGATAAATAAAGTGGGGTCCATAAATGATCAGCCGATCAACCATAGTATAAAGATCGGTACTCGATTGTGGTTATATTGAATCTGATAGCATGGAGCAATCCATCTACGGCGAATGGGGCCCACTTATTTGGGTTAACCTACTAAGGGAATGATGAGAATGGGCCTAACAAGGCCCAAGGAAAGGTCACAATGTGGACATCCAACCATCATTGCCCATCAATGTGGACATCTAACCAACATTGCTCCCAAGGGGTGGCCTACATAGGGCCAAATATATAGTGGGCCCATGCCTCAAGTACAATCATGATGGGCCTCATTTACGTCACATAGGCCTCGTCATATTGGGCCAACATACATCTCATCGTGTCTCGAATACACAACAAGTGGGCCTCGCACCTAGGCATCGAATACATCACAATGGGCCTCTTACGTCAAGTGGGCCACATTACATGGGCCGCGTTATATGGGCTACATCACAAGGACTTTAAATACACAATAGGTGGGCCCTACACATGGGCCTCAAATATATACAACAGGTGGGCCTCAATGGACGGGCCACAAATACATCAAGATGGGCCTATTCACATGGGCGTCATATACATAACATCGGGTCTCGAATACACATCAGGTGGACCTTGCACTAGGGCCTCAAATAAATCACAATGAGCCTCTTATGTCAAGCAGGCCACATCACATAGGCCACATTAGATGGGCCGCACCAACGGGCTTCATGTTTATCAAATAGGCCACACTGACGGGCCTCATTTATATCAAATCGGGCTCATCCTTATGTATATTTGAGATCCGACCTACTCATAGGTTAACATAGAGATAAATGAAGTGAAAACACTACCAGCTTAAATGGGAAACTACCACGACCCTTAGAAGTTTGAACGGTGGATGTCACTATCCACTATTTAAATGGTGGGGCCACTTGAACTTCAGATCTGATTCACCCATTCTCCCCCATTATAAAATGTTCTCACAAATGGTTGGATAGCATGGATACAACACATGCATCATGGTGGGCCCCACCGTTCAAAGTAGTGGACGGTATCGATATGACACATACACCAATGCGGGCCTGCGGGCTTGCTGTCAATAGGGAGCAGCTAGGTAGCTTCTGTACGGGCAGCTGGCTGCACAAGGAGGGTAAGGTGGGTCCCACGTAGGGCCCACCACCAAGTATATATTATATACATAATATATAACATATAATATATGATATAAAATATATACTATAATATTTTATTTATAATATAATAGCGCCTTAGAAGTGGGACCCACAGAACTTACTATTGTGAGGTGGTAGTGGGTCCCACCATCAAAAACAAATGGACAGCATGTGTCAAACACATACGATCAGCGCATCATCAAGGTAGTCCTACCACCAGGGTGGATGGACGGTTGGGTAAAATCACATGCCTCATGTGGGACCAGCCCCTTGCTGACGTCAGAGGACAGCTGCATACACGCAGCTCGTGCAGCATTACTGCCTTATCAAGGGAGAGGTGGGTCCCACGTAGGGGGCCCACCACCATGTTTAAATGCCATCCAAACCGTTCATAAGGTCACTCAGACCTGGATGAAGTGAAAAAACAAATTTCAGATTGATTCAAAACTTATGTGGGCCCAAAAATGGGTTTCAATGGTAGAGGTTCAATCCCACTGTTTCTTATGGTGTGAGCCACCAGAGATTTGGATGATCCTGAAAATTGGAGGGCAGCTTATCGCCCTAATGGCCCACAAAATGGACGGTGCACATACATAAAAAATACATCAGGGTGGGGCCCACGGCTGGGCTGTGGGGCTGGTCGTCCGCCCGCCCATCGTCCGTGTAGCAGGCGCTGTCAGCGCTGGCAGCGGCAGCTGCTTCTACTCACATATATATATATTTTTTGGAAACCTCTGATTTTAAGATTTTTTTAGTGTGGGGCCTGCACCAAGCGAATCCACTCTATCCATGGGATTCAGTGGTTCAAGACAAGCCCAATGAGTCCAACATTGTAGAATGATTCTGGGGGACTTTAGATGGTGGAGATCACATTTGCTAAGTTATGGCCCACCAGATGTTTCGATCAATCTCATTTTCTGGTTCAACGCCTAAAATGAGTTGGTGAAAGGGATGGATGGCTTGGATTAGAACTATACATTAAGGTGGGGCCTACACAAATAGCCCACTCCAAAGCTTGGTAAACCAAGCTAATATTTATGTTTTCTTTCCACATCCAGCGTCCATAGACTCTAGACGGTCTTGGCATACACATGCATAAGGTGGGCCTTGCTCCGGTGGGCCACCAAATGGGTGAATGGTATGGATAAATCATACATTAAGGTGGGGTCCATCTAAGTGGGCCACACATCACATAAAAAAATGAGAAGAAGAGGGAGAGAAGCACCCACCTTGAAATCTCTTCTTCCGCCAATGCATGATAGAGTCATAAAGGGACAATTTCAACGGTTGAGATGGACTTAGGATGGTGGGATCGGGTGGTAGAGGTGGGCCACACTACTCTCACATGGAGCTTGGACGTGAGTTGCTCTCATGGAGCTTAGGAGAAATGAGAGAGAAATGAGAGAGAGAGAGGTGATAGGTGAGAGATGTGAGTGATGGATAGGGGTACTTGATGGGTGGAGAGAGAGACAGTGTTGACTTTATGGGTTGCTTGGGGATGGGTGTTTATACTTGACATGATGGGATGGAGTACTTGACACTTGATTTAATTGATGGGAATTCTCTTGGGATTGCAACACGTGGCGTCTCTCTCAAACTGAACGCGGGCCCACATCTCCTGGTCCGCGTATCGCCTCGGCGCGCGATACACGGCATATGAACTGCAGCAACGGCGCGGTCGCACTGGTATAAGTCTCGGGTTGAGCCGACTCTGTTATACGGAACATGACTTAGGATTATGTGCAAACGCCAATTATACGTCGCGGGTCACCGAAAGTTGATAGGGAGGATCGTGGGAAATTTACAGAATAGTATAGACTATGATACGGGTCTTACAAATAGCTATATTGCTACTCCTTTTAATGGAAGCAAGCCCACAGGCCTCACATTGATATATATATTTTAGCTACATCATCCATTGTTTGGACGGTGGGGCCCACCATGATGCACACGCTGTATCCATACCATCCAACCACTTCAAGTGGACCCCACCATTTAAATATTAGGCAGTTTCATCCACCGTTCAGACTTCAAAGGGCCACAGTAGTTTCCAATTAAGCTAATAATTGTTTTCACTTCATCTATCCCTATGTTAACTTATGAATAGGTCAGATCTCAAAAATACATAAGGGTGGGCCCAATTTGATATACATGAGGCCCATTGGTGCGGCCCGATTTGATATACATGAAGCCCATGGGTGTGTCCCATCACGATGTATTTTGGCCCATAGGCGAGGCCCACCCGTTTGTATTGTTAGGCCCATGTAATGAGGCTCACTTGATATATGAGGCCTAGTATTGAGGTGTGATTAGGCCCATATAATATATTTGAGGCCCAAGTGCAAGGCCCACCTATTGTGTATTCGAGGCCTGATGTGATGCATGTTGGCCCATATGACAAGGCCGATGTGATGTGAATGAGGCCTATCATGATTGTATGTGGGGTCATGTGCCCACTATATGTTTGGCCCTATGTAGGCCACTCCTTGGGAGTAATGTTGGTTAAATGTCCACATTGATGGGCAATGATGGTTGGATGTCCACATTATGACATTCCCTTAGGCCTTGTTAGGCCCATTCTTATAATTCTCTAATGGGTTAACCTAGATTAGTGGGCCATATTTGTCATAAACGGGTGGTTTCACGCTATCGGATTTGATATAACCTCGGCCGAGGGCCGATCCTTATATTATGGTTCATCGGTTGTTCCTCTATGGACCCCGCCTTATTTACATGATGATTGTTGGCACCAGTTATCGATGCTAATTATTGGTGCCAATTACCGATCATTGGTGTCAATTATCGAGGTTGATTCCTATACCAATTGTCGAGGCCAAGTTAGATTGTCGAGGCCGATTCTGATTCTGATTGTAGAGACTGACTCAGATTGTCGAAGATGATTATCGAGGCCAATTCTATTTGGCTGAGGCCAACTCCATTTAGTCAAGGCCTATTCCATTATTGAGGTCGATTCCATTTGGTTGAGGCTGATTCAGTGTGTCGAGGCCGATTCCATTATTTAGGCCGATTCCATTTGATGAGGCCTATTCAGTTGATCAAGGCTAATTCCATTGTCGAGCCCGATTCTGTTTATTGAGGCTGATTTCATTATTGAGGCTGATTCCATTTGATGAGGCCGATTCCGTTTGTCGAGACCGATTTCGATTGTCAAGGCCGATTCTAATTATCGAGGTCAATTCCATTTGGTTGAGGCCGATTCTAATTTTTGAGGCCAATTTCGTTCGTTGAGGCTGATTCCATTATTGAGGCCAATTCCGTTTGTCGAGGCTGATTTTAATTGTTAAGGCCGATTATCGAGGTCGATTCCGATTGTCGAGGCCTAATTTAATGTATATAAGGCTCATGGGATGTGGCCCTTTATGATGTATATTAGGCCCGTGTTAGAGGCCCATTGTGATGTGTATGTGGCCCATTTGATGCTGCCCAGTTGATGTATATGAGGCCTAATGTATTTATGGTCATCCATTGAGGCCCACCTTGATGTAATGCACAATGGACCCGTGTGAGAGGCCCATTGCGATGTGCCTAGGGCCCATGGGTTGTGGCTCATTATGATGTATTTGGGGACCATGGGACATGGCCCATCTGATGTATATAGGCCCATGTGATGTGTATTAGGCCCATGTGACACAGCCCATTATGATTGTATGAGGCTCATTGTGGTGCATTTGAGGGCCAGGCTATGGAGCCCATTGTGATGTATGTTAGGCCCATGTGAAAGGCCCATTGTGATGTGTATTAAACTCTTGAGTGACGCCCATGGTATTGTAATAGGTCCACTATATGTTAGGCTCTATGTGGGCCATTCCTTGGGGGCAATGTTAGTTAAATGTCCACGTTGTCAAGGTCGATTAATGATATCAGTTACTGATACCGATTATGAGTATGTGACAGCATAACATCATGATACATGTCCATACGCATCATCTACATGTTTGTTATGAGATGTGGTTGACTATTGCATATGAGACGACCCACCCCAGCGTTGCGATATTGTCCGCTTTGGGGTCTCCCCCGCACAGCTTTAAAATGCATCACAATAGTTAAGGGAGAGCCTCCACATATAGCCAAGACTTCGAACGACTGTCCAAGCGATATGGGACAGAGTTCCATCCATAGTCAGCTACAACAGTAGCTCGCCAAAGCACTTAGCCTCGCCCACATCACGCCCATCCACATTAGAGTAGGGGCCGAGGCATCACAATCTCCCACCATTGGAACAGAGTCGTCCTCAGCTCTGATACCAAATGAGATGACCCGCCCCACTGTTGTGATATTGTCCACTTTGGGGTCTCCCCCGCACAGCTTTAAAACATGTCACAACAGTTAAGGGAGAGCCTCCACATATAGCCAGGACTTTGAATGACTATCTAAGTGATATGGGACAGAGTTCCATCCACAATCACCTACAACAGTAGCTCGCCCAGCGTGGTAGCTCGCCCAGGCACCCAGCCCTGCCCACATCACGCCTGCCCACATTAGAGCAGGGATCGGGGCGTCACAGCATATGACATTAGGCAGATTGTTATAAGACTCCCAGATAGGAGGAGGTTATCTCACATGAGTGCACGGTATGCACAGGATTGATGCATGACTGGATTGTATGACTCATGTACATTGCATTGTGTGTTGTGATTACTATACGCCCTAGTAACATTAGGGCCGTAGCCTCCACATGCATATCATGGATGGCCAGATGGGACACTGAAAATCTTTTATTAACATCGGGCTACCATAAATGGCCCTAGGTGAAAATCCCTAAACCCTCTTGATACCAGAGGACACCCCAATGTCAAGACTGAGTGGATACATGAGCGCCCAAGTGTCGAATACGAGGACACCGTGTCTCCCATTGTGTCATGGTCAGTTGGGAGGGGGTGTGGCCTTACCCACTTAAGGGAGTAGGCATAGCTAGGCTGAGTCTAACCAGCTCCTAAATGGGTCTACTATCGACAAGGCATTGGTATATTGTTGGCAGGCAGGTAGTGAGGTCTTGGACGGTAGCCAGTTTGGAGTGTACTAGACCCCGGTGATGAACCCAGAGATGTACAATACTGATATGTGGACTTATTGAGCAGGATTTGCATACTCATTCATTCATTCATTCACTATCCACTCGGGCTGGTGGTGCACAACTATTTATTACGTGCACCTTTACAATGGTCAGGATTTCGGTTGGGGTGCGCGACTTGTTGAGGCATAAAATAAAGACAAGGGACAGAAAATGAAGGAGAATTGTCATTATACAAAAAAGGAATGCTATTGTACGGAAAACATAATCATTGTGCGGAAAAGACTATTTTACGAAGTAATTAAGGCGCATAATGATTTCTGCACAAATAGGTGGCGCATGACAAGTTTCGTACAACAAGTAGCACACAGTGATTTCTGTACAAATAAGTGAATGCACAGCAAGTTCCGCACAACGGAGGAGTGCTCAGCAAGTTTCGCATAATGGGGAGCGCGCGGAGCCTACGTGGCACACTCACACGTGTGAGAGAGCTATAAATACCCCCTGACCCCTCCAGTGGGGTCATTAGCTACCAATCACAGTGAGAGAGAGAAGAGATTGCGGAGGAAAGGTACAGTCTGTAACCATTGTGCGGAAGAGGCATTGTGCAGCACACAACACTATTAGCGCACAACAAGCATCCGTGCACAACAAGGGCTGGCGCACAATGGGCACTAGCGCACAACACTATTGGTGCACAACAAGCATCTGCGCATAACAAGGGCTGGCGCACAATGGGCACTAGCGCACAACATCTTTTGTCTATGCATAACTCTAGCGCACAACAGCTTTTGTTTGCACATAGTGACTTTTAACCGTGCACAATGACTTCTAAGATAATGTTCAATATTATGTTTAATGTTTTATATAGTTGTACATAATATGAATGCTAAATCTTTGTTGTACATTATGATTCATAAGTATTCTATTTGGAATCCAAGGAGAAAGGGATGTAAAGAACTTAGAATAAATAAAGTGACTATTTCCATCGTTAACCTTTGGTGATTTGTTTAAATGAAAGAAATATTCCCCAAACAAAATACTTTTGTTTCTTGTTCGAAACAAAATGGTGACTCTGCTGGGGACATACTTTCATATTCATTTAAACATTAACCTAAGAGCTACACAAAAGATAATCACCATTGTTTGGCGTCTTCAAGATGCCAAAATGGCGACTCTCAGTGGAAACATCCTACCTTTCATCTCCAAATAGAATACAACTTAAATATAAATATTAATGTGTTTTAACATTGTGCGAATACAAATAATAGATGAAGAAGAATACTACAATTAACTCAGCAAATGGCAACTATTCAAGGGAATACAATTTTTTACTTCACCACGACAGGGTTTGTTGTGGAGTATGCTGATAAACCAATTAGACATTATGAAGACAAAGCAATAAAAAATAAGCAAATGAAATCGCGAACAGCCGCGATGGTCATGACAGCTTCACCAATAGCACAAGGAGAGAAAGATGAATGGATCATCGTCACTCGCAGGAGGACCAAGGCTCAGAAAGCCAGAATAACTTCACCACCAACCAGAGTCAGAGGTCCAATAACCCGAAATGCCACCAGGAGGAATTCCGAACTTTCCCCTCCTCCGATATACCCTAAGAAGATAGTTCCATAGCTAACATCATATGATTTCCCTACATTGGCAACCCCAAAAGCTAGGTGGACAAGAGAACAAAAGGGTAAAGCATTATTAGCGAGCTCATCGATATCCACTTCGCCCTGATCGGATAGTGGTAATAGAAGTATAAAGAAGTTGAATCAAACCCCGTCCTCTCCTCCTTTCATAAGCCCTCTTTCATTAACATACTCCTATCCTACTCCTACTATGATTTCATCAAAGAGTTGAGAAGCCACGGTACACATGATCGGAGCCAATCAGGAAAATACACCAACCACAGAAGACCGTGTGAATGCGAGAGCAGAAGCACAAATAGTATTAATGGAAGAATGCAGGAATCTCGGGGAAGCTTTAGAAACTCTTGCCCATAATGTCACCCGAATGGCAGCACCCCCAGTGACCAGTAATATGAATGAAAGAGAGCAACACCCTGAAGGATCACAACGACCACGAACAGGATCGCATGGATCTATTCCCGTTATGCGGATAGTAACACAGGAAGAGGTACGGCAAGTCGTTGAAGAAGTGGTCAGATCAGAAAGAGAACGTGAAGGCACTAGGAGATTCAGATATCGAACGTCATACCCAAGAGAAGTAGAAGATATACCATTCCCTAACAATTTTAAACACCCAGACTTTTAAAAAGTCAATGAGGATGGATCACCAGAAGAACATTTGATGCATTTCATCACTAGCATGGGGAATTTTGCCACAGTACCTCAATACTATCTTCAATTTTTCGGGTCTTCTTTGATAAATAAAGCATTCAGATGTTATGCTAGTTTAACACCTAGGTCGATAAGAACATGGGAACAAATGTAGGAGGCATTTATGTTAAATTTCTTCTCGTCGGAGCGTGATGTTAGCATCTTAGAATTAGCTTCGGTGTGACAGAGAGAAGGAGAGCCAGTGGAAAAATTCATAGATAGATGGAAGACTTTGGGAGCTTCTTGTAGGCAATTACCAGAAAAAAGGAATAGGTGAAAATGTGTTTGAATTCTATGGAGACCGGGATAGCATTTGGCCTTACCAGTGCTGACATCAGGACCTTCCGTGACTTGGCTACAAAGGCACGTGCTTTAGAATTAATGACTCAGAAAATGTCAGCGTTCAAGTGTGATACAGTTAGAAAGGGATCTCAGAGATTTATCACAAATATGGTTGAACATGACAAGAGGAACCAGGGAACAAGAGAAGCAAAGGGTAAGAGGACAAAAGGAGAGAAGAGTCGAGTTGTCTTAGAGGAAGGTTTTACGATAAAAAGTTTCGATCGTTGAATTCTCATGAGGGTTTCGAATTCGAAAAAGAAGATGTGCTCCCCATGATGAATCAGTTGCTAAAAGCTAGGACAATTGAATTGCCACTATCGAAGCATCCCGAGGAAGCATCTAAAATAAGGGAAAGAGGCTTCTGTCACTATCACCGTTTAATAGGTCACTCGACATAAAATTGTTATACATTGAAGTGTATTATACAAAAAATGATAAACAATGGTGAGATAATAGTTGGGAAAGAGATGGAAAAAGACAGGAGAGCGACAGCAAATGTACTTACTATACGAGAAGGTTATCAAATGAAGAGAAGGGCGGATGATTCGAAGACAGCAAGGAAAGTTGTTGTAACTATTTTACAGTCGGGAAGGAAGATGGCTAGCCGTCAAGATCAAAAAGTGAAAAAACAAAGGTAGAAGCAACTATGGGTCATGCAGGCAACAATGACAGTAATGGGAAAGGAAAAGGAAAAGAGACAGGAACAGTAATGTATGATATCATAAACCACTTGAAAAGCATTCCAGCTCGATTGAGTGTTTATGACACTCTAAGGTTGTCGGAAGACTCCCGACGAAGCTTGGTTAGAGCTTTATCTGATGAAAGCATAAGGGAAGTGTTGTTGTCTGAATTGGAAAATGAGAAACAAAAAGACTGTCTATCGATAATCTCTTTCTTTGATGAAGATTTGGTTTGTAAGGGTGAACACAATAGGCCGTTGATGATAATTGAATATATTTGGGGTAAACAAGTGAAAAGGATAATGCTGGATAATGGGTCCACTATAAAACTGTTGCCATTAATGATGCTTGATAAATTAGGTTATCGACGCTCAAACCTGCACCCTAGTGGAATGATGATACAGGGCTTCAATCAAGACGGGAAATGTGCGCTTGGAAAGATTATAGTAACACTGGAGATAGGAGAGTTAACTACGCATGTTGTCTGCCATGTTATAAACGTAGTGACTACATATAATCTTCTTCTGGGAAGACCGTGGATGCATCAAAATGGCATCATACCTTCTACCCAGCATCAGTGTTTCAAATACTGCAAAGATGGGGTACAGCATAAAGTGATAGCCGATGTGTAACACCCTGAAAATTGGGGGTCGTGTATAAAGTCAACTCCCGAGTTCCAGACCGTCACTTATGCAACAAAAATGATTATGATTCAATGTTGTCTGAGTTAAAGCATTCACATGAGTAAAAGTATACCAAAATTGTAATTCATACTCCAGGTCCAGTGATAAAAGAAAGAGGAAGACTAAACAATATATATATCACTGTATGGAAAAACAAAGTAGATCTCAACTGTCACTAAAGTATGAATACATCACTGAGTCTCATATACATGTAAATGACATAAATAAATGTTCAAAATAGTCCCACTGAAGTCTCGTCAACCCAGGTCACCTAAGCAAAGCCATCATGATACTGCATGTACGAGAACTCGTCCTGGTCCTCGTCAAAGTCTGGCTCTGCCTCCTGGATCTCAGCATCACCTGCATCTACAACAGGGTCTGGTGGGTGTTGCAAACACCATTCCGTAACGTGGGAATGAGTAGCTAACTCAGTGGAATAATAGAGCAAGGATTTACATGTTATCAAATCAATCATGCGATAATAGTAAAGCAGTAAATCAGACAATCCTAATACTGTTGTTAATGCAATATGACATGACGTGATGTATGCCCTCACCGACGATCTCCCTCATACAGCACCATCTTACGACCGCAGCATGCAGTCGTCCCTCAAGTGCTCCACATCTTCCAGGCACATGCAATGTTATGGTGATATGATTTTCGAGTTGTTATTAGTCCATTCAAACAGCAGGATTGGGAAACTAAGGTACTTCCCTTGTATCAATCCCAACACAGATCCTGTATAGGGTCATCACTCCTAGTAATCTCATACGATGTATATTTTGTAGGTCGCTGCAAGGGCTGTCAGGGCTGTTGCACGCACTGTTGCTCCGCTCTCCCATGACCTTATCAATACAGGTCTACTGTACTCTACTGCTACTGAAGGGTCGTCGCCTCCCGTAGACTCAGAATACGCTCGCGGTCACTACAAAGGACTCGTCGCCTGATTAGTGTAGGCCGACAGCAAGAATATAGTGTCCCATACCACCATAATCTGCTCACGAGACTAGGTGCTCACTGGTCACTACGGGGAGGTTTGTGGCCCCAGCGTAGGCCGACAGCTCGACCACGGTGTCCCATACCACCATGCCTGGCTCATGAGTCTTCGTGGATCAAGGTACCATGGTTAACAGGATTTACAATGGTACGTTCAGTACCCTAGGTTCAAGCAGTTATGACTCATGCAGGGTGAACATACATCGGCCAGTCGGGTTACTTGACGGGCTCGACTAGCGCGATCGCATCTCAAGTTGAACGACATAAAGTGCGTAAGACACTTCGCGTGGCCTAACCACTGCCACCAACTGCAGAACACGGCTCGCGTTCATCGACGCGTCGTTCGTGGCCAAGACCAGCTAACCACGAATTCGCTCGGTTACCGACTGCCTGGACTAAGTATAGTCCCAAACACATGAATTCACATCAGCAATTTATGTAGGAGTATTGGAATTGAAATACAATCATGTGAGCATGTTAACACATGTTATAACATTCAACTTAAGCAAATCTTCAAGCACATACATTTCATGCATAGTATGGAATCATGTACATAGTCAACATGTAGGAAATAATTTATGTCAACATATAAATTGAGAAATCCATCTAAAACCAATTCATAACATCATTTAATTCAATACATACTAATACAAGCATTTATACAAACACATACACTACACACTTAAGTCTACATATAGTATGTCGACCCGAAGTGCGCAATTTGGCGAATCTCTTCACCAAACTAATTATGCACGTATTCCTAACTTTCTAATGCGACAACAAACCATGTCAATCACATCAGTAAAATATGAATGTAATCAGTACTTCCTACAAATGACTAAAATCTCATATTCTTCGTTGATTTACGAAACAGAAAACGGATAGCATGTTGTACATGTCAAATGGCGATGCCGTCGATAATCTACTATTAAACGTCATTGAAATCTTTGGAAACAGTCAATCAAAGCATCTAAAATCCGCACCTAGTCTCTTATGGATGCGTAAATTTGAACGGAGCGTATACGCTTCATCTACGGCGATAAGAGAACCTGTTTTACAAGATCTATTGGTTAAAAAGCCATGGATCCTAGTGAACCTCAAATCAGAAACTTTCTAGGGTTATTTCATACCTGAAAAAGCGGAGGAATCACCGGCCAGGTGATTGAGATGTGTTGCTGAAGCACGTGCAACAGGTGGCACGAAGGCAGGAAAAATCTCTCCTAATCTCTCTCACAAACTCTCACCTTTTCTCTCTCCCAATCTAGGGTTTCTCTCAAATTCGGATGGGAGAGAGGAGTGAAGGTTTCAACCCCTTTTATAAGCTTAAAAATGCCCAAAATAGGCTCCGGTACAAGGTTCGCTTAGTGCATAACCAATTCCGGGCTGTTTCGGTCCAAAAGATGCTTTCTGGTGGTCCCCTGGTCGAATGCGTTCGGACTTAAGCTCATGCGTGCCAGATCTAGCACGTATTAAGTTTTCAGTCTGGCAGGGTTCGCAGATCGCGCGTGGCAGACCAGTTTCAATTCAGCGGTCACCGCACGTAGATCAGGGCTGAAAGTCTCATGATATGGAATAGAAATTTTTCCTGATCCGAGGGTGTAATTTGATTGAATTCTGACGGTCAGAATGCTTAATACTGACACGTTAAGTCGATTTGACTTGATTTTCAAAATGATTGTCAAGTCCAGCTAGGCGGTTCTAACGGTCTAAGATAAGAGGTATCGGACTTTTGACGTGCGGTCTAGATCCAATACAAAGATTCAAAGTGGTCCAGAGAACAAACCTGCTCAGAGTTTGATTCGAGGTTTTAGAGTATTATAGAGCCATTGGTTCTACTCGATTTGTGTCTTGTAGAACGTATTTAAAGTGATCAGGGACTATTTTCCAGCTACTCCAATGTTGCGCTAGCTAACTTACGCTTAATTTCCATAGGAATTAATCCTAAGTGGTTTCTTTGGCTATGGAATTGGGTTCTAAGCGATTTTTCGGGTGTTTTAGTTGACCCACTGCCTATGGACGTCAAATCCCAGATTGGCCAAAATCCGGGGTATTACAATCTACCCCCCTTATAACACAATTTCGTCCCTGAAATTAACGAAGGGTAAGGAGTACTTTTTCTAAGGAAGGTTCAAATCCTATTTAATGACCTAACTGTACGTACATCCTAACTCAAATATTTTGATCCTGGGCCAGTGGGAAAGAGGCCAAGCACTCTTCCGCTGCACCACTCAGATCGAACGACAGTGTTGACTAACCTAAATGGATTGGACTCATTACGTTCTACCCCCCTTAAAACTTGGTTTTACTTAAGGTTGAAGAATCTTTGCATCGATCCGTATATCGGAACGAGGCGTAACTTAGGGGCTATCCTTAACCTAAAATGGAAACAACCTTTCTCTACAGGGTTTTCCTTACTAATGATGCGTTCTATGGCATTAGTACCTATGATCATAGAGATGAGCCTAATCTTTATTGTGGTTAAGTTTAGGGGCAGGTATGAGTTGGTGCAAGATATCGAATTCTCTACTGGCTTTAAGTCCTCACCATTTTCCAAAGACAAAGCAATAACTTTTGGTTATATGTGATCGAGCCAACGCGGAAGAAAAGTTGTGTAGTAGGTCTGAGCCGGATACATAGACTTTCTGCCTAGAACAGAAATTTATTGTATCAGTTCTTAATCCTAAACGATGCCGATCTTCTGCATGATCAGAGCATTGGATTTATTGGCAACTACCAGGATTGAGAAGTCAATTTAAACAGCGAATACTTCGCAGATAATTACATTTCCTTTACTCCGCGTTCCCGAATGCAATAAGCCCTTTGGGGAAGGCAATTCTAAGGGGCGTGCTTGTACATTCTAAGTTCAATCTGAGGGATTTATAAATATTCCCTGAGAGTGAATGGTTCTTTCCTATGGGCAACAACATAAGTCTATAAGTCATAAAGGGATTTATCGAAGGGATAATGTTCTACTTCAACCAAATCTAACCTACAATTCCTTAGCATATACAGGCTTTACACTACTTAAAGTAACTAGTAGGCTAGTCTGTAACTCAGTAGCTATAATCTAAAGCCTAAGATTATATGTGAAATAGTTCCATACCATTTCTACTACAGAGAATTCTTCTATTGCCTAGGGTCAAGATTGTCTAAATGGAATTGGATTTCTTATGTAGTCAGACCCTTCAATCTGCGTCCTCAACTCCCTCATCTCACACGGTGCCATGCGATACGTCGGCAATGAGACGGGCGAGGAACCAGGAACCAGATCGATAGTGAAATCGATCACTCGTCGGGGCGGCAAGCCAGGGATCTTCCTGAACAGATCCCCAAACTCGCAAACGACTGGCGTATGCTTAAGTATCTGGGCACCAGCGTCTCGCAATAAGGTGGCGTAACTAAGTATGCGGAAAGGGAGATTTACCCGCACTGGAAACGTGAAGAATGCTCCCTCTGTCTCGTAGGCTGTCACTATTCGAGTCTCGCAGTCAATCTTGGCCCTCGCTGCAGTCAACTAGTCCATGCCAAAAATGACATCGAGATAAACCAGAGCGGGATCGACGACGAGATCTAAAGCCATCATCTTGCCCCCCAGATCCACTAAATAACCCTCACACATCTGGGTGGCATCTGTAAAGGACCCGTGAGCTACATAAACTCGCACCCCGTCCATAGTAATGGTCTGTAGCCCAAGACGCCCAACTATAGCACGTGATATCAAAGAAATCGTGGAACCAGTGTCCACCATCACGAGAATAGGAGTACCTCTAATATGGGCAGTGACCTCGAAGGCTGAATGCTGAGAAGTCTGTGTCGCAGCTGCCTCCGCTGTCAAGGCATGTACCCGAGCCTGCTGTGGTCGGTTCGGCCGCTGCGCCGTGGACCGTGAAGGCTATTTGATCTGCGATACCGGAGGTCTAAAGGAACGGTGCGCAGGAGCCAACCGTATAGGCGGTGCCGATATCGCCTGTGGACGTGTACGGTCGATCTTCTGCGGTGGCGAGAACCCACTGTCCGCATCTTAGAAAAATAACTCTGTGCCAAGTGGCCCTCTCTCCCACAATATGTGCATAGTAAATCAGAGCGCCGCATCGGGGGTACTGGCATGGTAGCCCTAGTAGGAGGGTCGACGGGAGGCCTCTTGCCCGCAGAGGGCCTGTCCTGCATCTCTAGTCGTGGCCTAGGAGCAACAGGGACACGAGATAGCGTAAGTCGATCCACATCCTGCTCTGCACGCATAGACATGTGAATCAACTCCGCATAGGAGGGAATGCTCACACAGCACATCTTCGACCGAATATCCGGTCGTAAACCCTCTGAAAAGCGCCGTATGCGCATCTGATCATCAGCCAAAATAGTCGGGACGTATCTGCCCAACTCCGTGAACCGATGCTCATACTCCGTGACTGTCATGGCTCCCTGTTTGAGGCGGAGAAACTCATTCTCCCGGTCATGCCTGTACGTCTGGGGATAATACTTCTCGTGGAAGCGAAACTCAAATGTTGCCCATGTCCATACAAAGTCGGCGGCAACGGTCCGCAATATGCTGTCCCACCATAAGCTGGCCTCTCTCTCAAACAGGAACGTGGCCAACTCTACCTGCTCAGCCTCTGTACAATGAAGCATCCGCAATATCTTCGACACATGGTCGAGCCAATACTCGGCCTCCTCGGGTCTATAAGAACCCGTAAAAGTGGGAGGCCGTTAGCGCTGTAATTGCTCTAACAAGCCCCGTGTATCTGTGGCATTCCCCGCAGGGTAAGCAGGTGGTGCAGGATGAGTCATGCCCTCATCCTGGGCATATGCATCAGCATCCTCAGCTGGATGCGCAGGTGGTGCAGGTGGAGTCACACTCCCGCCCTGGGCTAGTGTCCCCACAATAGTAGTCAGGAGCTACTGCTGCTGTAGCATCATAGCCATCATCTACTCGAATCTGTCGGAAGGTGGAGCAGGCTGTGGCGTGTGCTGCACCGAAGAAGATGCTCGATACGGCTCTCTGACTGGCAGTGTGAACGGCGGTGGTCCAACTGTAGGACCAACAGTAGGCGGAGACGCACGAACTGTCTTAGGAATCGGGCCCACAGCAGGGTCCGCATGTGTGTCAGACTGTGAAGGAGCCTGATCCATAGGCTCAGTCAATGCAAGCCGAGCGGTGCTCTGCATAGCCTTAGGCAGCATTCCCTATATTCAAAATAAGGCGCAACCTTGCCAGTCTCAATAGCACAAATACACCGCAATCATTCACACAAGGGGTCAAAGGCATTCCATGCATTTCATTTAATCAAAATTATCACAATACAAGGGATATATCCTTGCAAGCATCATGATGAGAAATACATGGGGACTAAGACAGTTAAAATTACAACAGTAATATAAGCAAAGCACTAGCCCTAACAAGCTTACAAAACATAAGGTAGGAAATGACTAACTACTAACAACAACATCAAAGGTCACATCGCTAGTCTGAGTCGGGTGATGGAGGAAGAGCACCCTTATTCTGCAAGCAACAAGGATCGCCTTTAAGGTGCGAGTCACCTTACCAAATTTCCTCTTTGTAACGGCCTTGACATCCTCAACTTCAGCGCGAAGTTCCTGAACTTTCCATCGCAAGGCGATTTGACTCTCCTCAATCCGAGCAATGCGATCATCGCTAGTAGCCTGCGCAGAAGGAGGGGGGCTCTCATCTGTATCCTGAGCCTCCTCTTCTGCCTCTTCCTGGACTCTTCCTGAACTTCTGCTCCAGGTTCTCCCTCACTTGGATCCTCCTCATCATCAAAGTCATCCTCGCTATCCTCCTCAAGCTGATTCTCACGGTACTAAGACCCAATCTTCATCTTGACCATAGTCGACTCATCAATGCTATGAATCGAAACTGAAAATTTTGGCCCAAGTCTGTAAGCAAACTCAAGCGCGATCTTGCATATCAGTCGGCCAAAAGGAAGCGATTCGGATGTTCTTCTTGACTTGGCTATGAGGATTATTTGTCGCAAGATGAAAGTGGCCATACATACGTTCTCTCCCTGGGCCACCAGATATAAGAAATCGACCATAAGGTGTGTACATTTAATGCGATTCGTCGACCTGGGATAAACATCGAATGTGAGATATGGTGCAGCAGGCGCAAATCATCAGACATATACGTCGCCTTGAGGCTATTATTAGACTGTCATGGAATCAACTTACCGCACAGAAACTTGGTGCGGCGATCTCGTTCACGCCTACTCCTCAGATTCTTCTCACTAGGATGAACATCACCAAGAGGCACGTTCAGAAATCGCGCAATCAGTCGCACATCAATCGTAGCCATCCGATCTCTACCAAAAGAGATTTTGAACTGCAATGGCTCCAAGGTAGGATTCTGGATACAAGCGTAGAAGGCACGAACGGTGCTCACATTGGCACGAGCGCGAGCTTCAAAGATCGGACCCCAATGCGCAGCTTCAATGCCCTCGAATAACAAAAATTCACCGAACAATCGCCCTTCCACGTCCATCTCAAACAACACTTTGCGATCAGTGTATTGGCCGTGAGGCATCTCTGATAGAATTACTCGCCCAAGGTGAGTATGGGGATCCAAATCCTGCTTTGTACGGTACTCTCGGGCTGTAGCTGGACCTGTGGCGGCGCTTGAACTTGCGGCACCACCCCGCGGTCTTCTCGATTGAGCAGGGCGACTTGGCCCAGCCTCGTCTACTGTAGTCTTCCTTTTACCCATCAAAGATAAGATGGAGGAGAGTGATAAAAGGCCTAAAATGGCTTCCACGAAAGCCATGGAAAATGAAGAAAATGTGAAGAAGTGGCTGTCCAAACTAGAAAAGGGAGATCTAGGCATCGTAGAGAGATGCTTTAAGCTTCCCAAGGATATATTTTCAAGGAGAAATGAAAATGAAAAAGTGGAATGGAGCACCTCATGATTTCAGCTCGATTTGGAGGTTTTTGGAGCTCCAAAAGATGAAATCTTCAAGAGGGAGGGCTGCCAACTTTAAAGGAACGATGGAGGGTGGTCGTTTTTGGCCAAGGATGGATTTAGGGGTGGTTTGGAATCACGAATTTTGGAGATAGTTGTTGGAAAACGAAAATGGAGCTATGGGGAGGGCTGTTTGTGAAGGAAGTGCAAGTTTTAGGAGTTTTCTTTGGACGAACCCTACATGGGGGGTGTACTCGACCCAAGATAAGGCGTGTGCCCAAAAATCACTTCAAGTGGGCCCACCTGTACGGCGATGCATCGCCGGATCGGCGATGGCATCGCCGACTGGTGGTGTATCCGGCCGGTGGGACCATATGGGTTAGGTCCCCCATGGTCTAAGGACCCCATATATGTATGGTCCCATCCTTGGTTCATTGTATTTTGACCTATATAGGCCCAAACATGTGTTCGGGGCTTTTCGGGACTAATTCGTAATTTCGAATACAAAACCCTATCATGTAGCATATGATTTTAGGGTAGAAGGAGCTAGTACATCCATCTAGACTATTAATTACTAAATAAAGTGAAGTGAGAATGGCCTTATGGCCATTTTTCATGAAATTTTACTATTCACTGTAAAATTTTATAAAAGTATTATTTTATGTTATTTTCACATTAGGTTTGATGCCTAACATGAAAAGGATAAGAAATAAATAAATATTGGAGTGGTGAAAGGAAGAATTTTGAAGATTTTTGGTGAAACGGGGTTTTTAAGCCCTGACGATTGAATACAGGAGTCGTGGCCATCCCATGGCCCAAGGATTTACTTTTACGGGTTTAAAATCGTTCAAAGAATGTCTCAACCTGACTTCCTACGACTAAGGGTTATTCGGGTTGCTTCACGCGACCCGAGATGCGTTACAGACTCGATCGTGCAATCGAATCGAATAGACTTCGCCTATTGTTGAATCTGCGATCCTAGAAGTGTTGTTAGACCCTTCTCGCACCCAACTAAGTCAAAGGAAGTGACAGCGTACGTCGCGAGACCATAACCCAGGCCCGGTATAATCTCATTCATGCTCTGATACCAACTTGTACCACCCTGAAAATCGGGGGTCGTGTATAAAGTCTACTCCCGAGTTCCAGACCGTCACTTATGCAATAAAAATTATTATGATTCAATGTTGTCTGAGTTAAAGCATTCACATGAGTAAAAGTATACCAAAATTGTAATTCATACTCCAGGTCCAGTGATAAAAGCAAGCGGAAGACTAAACAATATATATATCACTGTATGGAAAAACAAAGTGGATCTCAACTGTCACTAAAGTATGAATACATCACTGAGTCTCATATACATGTAAATGACAAAAATAAATGTTCAAAATAGTCCCACTGAAGTCCCGTCAACCCAGGTTTCCAAAGCAAAGCCATCATGATACTGCATGTACGAGAACTCGTCCCGGTCCTCGTCGAAGTCTGGCTCTATCTCCTGGATCTCAGCATCACCTGCATCTACAACAGGGTCTGGTGGGTGTTGCAAACACCATCCCATAACGTGGAAATAAGTAGCTAACTCAGTGGAATAATAGAGCAAGGATTTACATGTTCTCAAATCAATCATGCGATAATAGTAAAGCAGTAAATCAGACAATTCTAATACTGTTGTTAATGCAATATGACATGACGTGATGTATGCCCTCACCGACGATCTCCCTCATACGGCACCATCTTACGACCGCGGCATGCAATCGTCCCTCAAGTGCTCCACATCTTCCAGGCACATGCAATGTTATGGTGATATGATTTTCGAGTTGTTATTAGTCCATTCAAACAGCAGGATTGGGAAACTAAGGTACTTCCCTTGTATCAATCCCAACACAGATCTTGTCTAGGGTCGTCACTCCTAGTAATCTCATACGATGTATATTTTGTAGGTCGCTGCAAGGGCTGCCAGGGCTATTGCACGCACTGTTGCTCCGCTCCCCCATCACCTTATCAATACAGGCCTAATGTACTCTACTGCTACTGAAGGGTCGTCGCCTCCCGTAGACTCAGAATACGCTCGCGGTCACTACAAAGGACTCGTCGCCTGATTAGTGTAGGCCGACAGCAAGAATATAGTGTCCCATACCACCATAATCTGCTCACGAGACTACGTGCTCACTAGTCACTACGGGAAGGTTTGTGGCCCCAGCGTAGGCCGACAGCTCGACCACGGTGTCCCATACCACCATGCCCGGCTCATGAGTCTTCGTGGATCAAGGTACCATGGTTAACAGGGTTTACAATGGTAAGTTCAGTACCCTAGGTTCAAGCAGTTATGACTCATGCAAGGTGAACATACATCGGCCAGTCGGGTTACTTGACGGGCTCGACTAGCGCGATCGCATCTCAAGTCGAACGACATGAAGTGCGTAAGACACTTCGCGTGGCCTAACTACTGCCGCCAACTACAGAACACGGCTCGCGTTCATCGACGCATCGTTCGTGGCCAAGACCAGCCAACCACGAATTCGCTCGGTTACCGACTGCCTGGACTAAGTATAGTCCCAAACACATATGAATTCGCGTCAGCAATTTATGTAGGAGTATTGGAATTGAAATACAATCATGTGAGCATGTTAACACATGTTATAACATTCAACTTAAGCAAATCTTCAAGCACATACATTTCATGCATAGTATGGAATCATGTACATAGTCAACATGTAGGAAATAATTTATGTCAACATATAAATTGAGAAATCTATCTCAAACCAATTCATAACATCATTTAATTCAGTACATACTAATACAAGCATTTATACAAACACATACACTACACACTTAAGTCTACATATAGTATGTCGACCCGAAGTGCGCAATTTGGCGAATCTCTTCGCCAAACTATTTATGCACATATTCCTAACTTTCTAATGCGACAACAAACCATGTCAATTACATCAGCAAAATATGAATGTAATCAGTACTTCTTACAAATGACTAAAATGCCCTAAATCTCATATTCTTCTTTGATTTACGAAACAGGAAACGGATAGCATGTTGTACATGTCAAACGGCGATGTCGTCGATAATCTACTATTAAACGTCATTGAAAGCTTTGGAAACAGTCAATCAAAGCATCTAAAATCCGCACCTAGTCTCTTATGGATGCGTAAATTTGAACGGAGCGTATACGCTTCGTCTACGGCGATAAGAGAACCTGTTTTACAAGATCTATTGGTTAAAAAGCCATGGATCCTAGTGAACCTCAAATCTGCAACTTTCTAGGGTTATTTCATACCTGAAAAAGTGGAGGAATCACCGGCCAGGTGATTGAGATGTGTTGCTGAAGCACGTGCAACAGGTGGCACGAAGGCAGGAAAAATCTCTCCTAATCTCTCTCACAAACTCTCACCTTTTCTCTCTCCCAATCTACGGTTTCTCTCAAATTCGGATGGGAGAGAGGAGTGAAGGTTTCAACCCCTTTTATAAGCTTAAAAACGCCCAAAATAGGCTCCGGTACAAGGTTCACTTAGTGCATAACCAATTCAGGGCTGTTTCGGTCCAAAAGATGCTTTCTGGTGGTCCCCTGGTCGAATGCGTTCGGACTTAAGCTCATGCGTACCAGATCTAGCACGTATTAAGTTTTCAGTCTGGCAGGGTTCGCAGATCGCGCATGGCGGACCAGTTTCAGTTCAGCGGTCACCGCACGTAGATCAGGGTTGAAAGTCTCATGATATGAAATAGAAATTTTTCCTGATCCGAGGGTGTAATTTGACTGAATTCTGACGGTCAGAACGCTTAATACTGACGCGTCAAGTCGTGTGCCAGATTTGAATTTGAAATTCTAATTTTGTCCCTATTCGCACTCTTTTCAGTCCAGGCTCAATGAAATAGCCTGTGATTATCGGTTTGACTTGATTTTCGAAATGATTGTCAAGTCCAGCTAGGCGGTTCTAACGGTCTAAGATAGGAGGTATCGGACTTTCGACGCGCGGTCTAGATCCAATACAAAGATTCAAAGTGGTCCAGAGAACAAACCTGCTCAGAGTTTGATCCGAGGTTATAGAGTATTATAGAGCCATTGGTTCTACTCGATTTGGGTTTTGTAGAACGTATTTAAAGTGATTAGGGACTATTTCCCAGCTACTCTAATGTTGCGCTAGCTAACTTACGCTTAATTTCCATAGGAATTAATCCTAAGTGGTTTCTTTGGCTATGGAATTGGGTTCTGAGCGATTTTTCGGGTGTTTTAGTTGACCCACTACTTATGGACGTCAAATCCCAGATTGGCCAAAATTCGGGGTATTACACGATGCAAGACTGTATACGAAAGCCGAAGCTTTTTTTGCAGACGCTAGTTATTATGATGCATTTGCCAGCAGGGGAGAGAAAGAGAATGATGAGAACAAAGTCTAAGAAAATGTTTGCATGAAAATAGTGAGAGAAGAAGGAATGAAGTCATCTGCAGAAGAGAAAGTGAAGAAGAAATTTTATTTTGTTCTAAAACATTTACAATGGCCAGGACAACCTCAATTAACACTACTATCGCCTGGACAGTTCAAAATTCTGCAGTCAAATTATACAGCACCCCTTCCATATGCTGAAAGGAGTCAGCCATTTCCCCGCATTCCAAATAGGTTTTGTGTAGAACCTAATGCAAGAAATCTGGAGCCAATCGAGTTTTATACTCCCCCAGAAATGAGACATGACGAGGAAGACAACATTGGGATGAAAAATGAAAGCTTAACGCCTGAAGAATTGGAGAGATAAAGCTTGGCAAGTCAGAAAACTATGAAGAAAATGGGCTTTGACTGTGAAGAACCTGTCGGCTTAAATTGTGGAAAAGGAATTCAGATTCCAATTGGGGTCAATCAAAAGAAACGGGAAAAATTCCACAGACTAGGAGCAGATTCTTTAGTGAATATGGTGACAGTCGATCAGATAGGAGAGACGAACCTTGATATGATCAATAAACCTGAGATAGCTCCAAAACAAATGGAGGATGGGGGTCAACTGACGATTAACAGCTTGAAGGAGATAAATTTAGAGACAGAGGAAGAACTGTGGAATACTTTCATAAGTACTAATTTTTTTTAAGAAGAAGTCGAGCGATATGTCAGTCCGTTGAAAGAAAATAGAGATATCTTTACTTGGATGTATGCAGAAATGCCAGGACTAGAGCCAGCAGCGGCTGAATATCTCTAAAGATAAAAGACCAATTAAATAGACACGGAGACGAATTCGTCCAGACTTAGTTCTTAAGATAGAAGAAGAAATAAGCAAACTAATAAAGGTTAAATTTATTAGAGAAGTTAAATATCCCAAGTGGATATCAAATATAGTCCCTGTGAAGGAAAAAAAATGGATAGATAAGGGTTTGTGTCGATTTCAGGGATTTGAATGATGTGTGTCCAAAAGATGATTTTTCATTGCCTATAACTGAAATATTGATTGATAGCACCACGCAGTATGCTATCATGTCTTTCATGGATGGATACACTGGCTACAATCAGATACGGATGATGCCTGAATATAAGGAGGCGACGGCTTTTAGAACCCCATTAGGGATATACTGTTATAAGGTTATGCCTTTCATTTTAAAGAATGCTGGAGAAAAATATCAATGAGCAATGCAGAATATCTTCCAAGACATGATGCATAGACATGTTGAGTGTTATGTTGATGATTCAGTGGTAAGATCGGGAAATCATTAGGAGGATCATGAACATTTGGTGTAAGTCTTTCGCCGAATTAGAAAGAAGCGGTTGAAGATTAATCCGGCTAAATGCACGTTTGGGGTATCGTCGAAAAAATTTCTTGGCTTCATAGTGAGACACAGAGGTATTGAAATAGATCCAAAAAAACTATGAGCTATTCAAGATATGCCCCCTCCGAAAACATTGAAAGAGCTAAAGAGTTTGCAGGGTAAGCTAGCCTATATCCGTCGCTTTATCTCAAACCTAACAGGAAGATGCCAGCCATTCTCTCATCTGATGAAGAAAGGAACGGAATTCATATGGGATAAATCTTGCCAGAATGCCTTCGATGCAATAAAGGAATTGTTGAAACGACCTCCAGTGATGACGGCTCCTGTAAAAGGAAGGCCCCTTATTTTATATATACCAGCAGTTGACAATTCGCTAGGAGCTTTGTTAGCACAAATGAATGATAGTGGGAAAGAGGCGGTGCTTTATTATTTAAGTAGAATGTTGATCGGTGCAGAATGCAATTATACGCCTATCGAAAAAATATGTCTAGCGTTGGTTTTTACAGTTTAAAAATTAAGACATTATTGTTTGTCACACGATATAACTCTAATATCTCGAGCAGATCCTATTAAGTTTTTTATGATAAGGCCGATGTTGTCAGGAAGGTTAGCGAAATGGATGCTACTGTTATCAGAGTATATGATCACATATGAATCAGCCAAAGTAGCGAAAAGGCAAGCGGTGGCAAACTTTCTAGCAGCTCATCCCGTAACAGATTACGAAGCCATTTTTGATGAATTT
The DNA here is from genome assembly GCA_037074715.1 of Magnolia kwangsiensis. Lineage (NCBI taxonomy): Eukaryota > Viridiplantae > Streptophyta > Magnoliopsida > Magnoliales > Magnoliaceae > Magnolia > Magnolia kwangsiensis. The sequence goes on from CM073578.1 coordinate 83,568,343, forward strand.
TTGGACGAACAGGTTATGATGATGGAATTATCTAAAGCATGGAAAATGTTTTTTGATGAGGTAGCCCAGGTAGCAAGAGCAGGTGCTGGAGTAATATTCATTACCCCACAGGGTGATTTGTTACCTTATTCTTTCACGTTAGGAGCGGCGTGCATGAACAACGAAGTTGAATATAATGCCCTTATCATTGGGATGGAGATAGCCAGTGAATTAAAGATAAAAGACTTGCAGATTTATGGGGATTCTAAGCTGGTTATAAATCAGGTAGTGACAGAGTTTAAAACAAGGAAATCAGAGCTTTTACCATATTTTTGAAGAGCATAATGCCTATTGGAAAGGTTTCTAAATGTCGAAGTTAAACATGTACCCCGAAGCGAGAACGTAAAAGCAGATGCTTTGGCCAGTTTAGCAACAGCGTTGTCTTGTCCAGATAGATGTCCCTTGCGAATAACAATCAAAGAAAGGAGATTCTTGCTCTCTGCCAAGGTGAACGATGAATCGATGAAAGTCCTACCCGTGTCATGCTTGGAAATGATGATAAATGATTGGCATCAACCTTTCATTGACTATCTCAAGTATGATATCCTACCAGACAATCCAGAAGAGAAATTGCAGATCAAGCAGAAAGTGAAAAGATTCATCTTGTGTAGTGAGGAATTGTATAAAAAATCTTATAATGAAATATTATTGCAATGTCTCGATGAAGATGAGGCATGCCAAGTCCCGTGGGAAGCTCATTCTAGGGAATGTGAGGGACATCAAGCTAGGAGAAATTTGTTCCACTGAGTGTATCGAATGGGATACTACTGGTCGAAAATGTTTAAAGATGCGATCGATTATGTGAAGTGATGTCATGAGTGCCAAATCCATGGGCATATCATACATGTTCCTCCTAAAGATCTACATCAGTCGGTTACTTCTTGGCCTTTTGCTACATGGGGACTAGATGACATCGGGCCTATAAATCCATCGTCGTCTAGAGAAAAGTAGTATACATTAGCAGCAACAGATTATTTCTCCAAATGGATAGAAGTGGTTGTGCTGCGAAATGTAAAGGAGAAGGATGTTGTTAATTTTATTCAGCATGCAATAATATATCGCCATGGTATCCCGAAGAAAATTATTACAAACAATGGTACTCCTTTGAAAAATAGGGGAGTGGAGAAGTCATGCCAGAATTCAATATTCGTCAGTCCTTCTAAACTCCTTATTATCCACCAGCCAATGGTCTGGCTGAAGCGTTTAATAAGACAATTGTAAAAATTTTAAAGAAAACGGTGAGTGAAAATAAGCATCAGTGCATCAATCAATCACGGATGATGAAAATGCGAAGATACGACTTAAGGACTTAGATATGCTGGATGAGAAGAGACTGGTAGCTCAACAGTGATTACAGTTATACCAAGCCAAAGTTTCTATTTCCATTGATAGGAAGGTTAAACACCGATCTTTTAAGAAAAGGGATTTGGTTTTAATGTTGAAAAGGCAGATAGTAGTTACTCGAAGAACAGGGGGCGAGTTTGATCCTAAATGGGATGGTCCGTATGTAATAACCGAAGTTTACTCCAATGGGGCATATAGGGTGATAGATCAAGACAGACGAGGCATCAGTATACCGGTCAATGCTCACTTCCTCAAGAAGTATTATTCCTGACTATGGAAGGAATTTTGATTTAGAAGATTATTAGGATAATTCTTCTATATCAAAAGGGGGAAATTACAAATGAAGCAATGAAATGATGAAATAGCCTTTACAGGCATGGCCTTATATTCTATCTTCATGAGTAAAAGAACTGCAAAAAGACAAAGTCATGTACTCTCCCTCGTGTGAAAGAATAAAGGCACAAATTCTCAAAGTAAAAGTTATTTAAGCATAAATATCAGAAGCATAGATGATTGCCGATGTTGATGATTACTCCAAGCATTGATGATTACCACTGATATCGACAGTTATTGTCAATCATCATCGCCAAAGACTAGCAACTATCGTTGTCTTTGCGGAATGCTTGTTATTATGAAATGTTGCTTATTTCTTTCAGAATTGCTATCATCACCAATCACCAACCTGATCCACTATTTAAAACATAATATGGGTGTTCTTAGAACATTTTCCATGGTGGTGGAATATCGATTATTGATTCATCAATTTGGGCAGTAAGGAGAACTATACAATCAACCACATCAAAAGTTGATGACAGCGATGACAGCTTATTTCTCAAATAAAGCTAGCAATTAAAAAAAGAAAGAAACAAAAAAGTCACACATAAGACCAATGCCGTTTGTGACCTCTCTAACAGTGTCATGGAAGAGGAGGAAAATACCCTTTCAGGAATGGGTCCGAACTCACAGACGAAGGAAATCCAAATCCTCAGTTTGATTTCGGTATTAACTCATGAGGAAGGATATAAAAACCTAATCATTGATGGATCGACAACTTTGGACTTTGTACCTAAGGTAGCCTGGTAAAGCCCCGCGAACTCTAGAGAGTTACCATGGCCATCCCAGTGCGTAAATCTCATTCACAGCCGTGATTGCTTCAACTACTCAAGAACTTAAACTATGTGTTACTATCTAACTAAACTAAAATATAGCACCGCCTATCAAAGCGAAATCATATAGGAGAATCTCATAATGACAATCATAATATGCGGTAGTTTTGTTAAAAGTACTTCAATAAAGTGTCATGTTGAACTTATTGAATAAGTAAACCTGTTTAAGATAATTTATGTTGTAACTCTGCAATAATAAAATTAGGCAAGTTGATTATATACCATAGTATCAAAAGAATATTTACATACAATATTTACACATCCTCAGTTATGTCCAAAATTTCCAAGTAAGGTTGCAATTCTTCTTTCAACTAAGACTGTAATACAACAGTTGCATGCTCGGCTTCAAGGATCAAGCTAGCTTGGTCAGGGACGCCAATTAATTCAGATGCCAAAGAAGTAGCAACTTCTTCATCCCTTGATCGGTCAGCTTGTATGGTATTGATTAATTGAGTATTTGTCTCAAGTTCTACTTGGATCTAACAGACAGTTGAATTTTTTACTTCCCATTGACTCTTGAGTGATAAAATTTCCTTCTCAAGAAGGGCAATCTGATCGATAATGTTTGCCTTGTTTCTCTTTGAAACCTTCAATTTCTCATAGAGGGACTGATTGATAACATTATGATCAGCAAGGGTACCATCTGCTTGAGAGAGCTTTTCTCTAAGAAGCGCCAGTTCCTGCTGGCAACTTAGAATCTCAGGAGGCACGACCATATTTCGGGTTGCTTCCAAAGTCTTTGTAGAGTAGCGAAATCGTGACAAAGAGGTATAAAGACCTTGAACGTCAACACGTGTTAAGCGAGCTGCGAGAGCAAGAACTGCTAGAGCACCATCCAAAAAGGGCCATTGACTCGAATCTTTTAAGGTACTGGCAATACCAGAAATTGCATGCTTAAAGAGTCCCAACATGAGAGGAGGCACCTTTTCCAGAGAAAGTTTGTCGAAAGCCGCAGTCACGGAATTAGATCCATCAGATCCGTTAGGGGTTGGTGTGATTGAAACTAAAAGATAAATAGGGAAATATAAGTTTAAAAAGAGAGAGAGAGAGAGAGAGAGAGAGAGAGAGAGAGAGAGAGAGAGAGTGTGTGTGTGTGTGTGTGTGTGTGTATATATATATATATATATATATATATATATATATTATTCTGACCTAAAAAAGAAAATAGATATATATATATATATATATATATATATATATATATATATATCGAGAGTAGGAGCAAGAGTAACTGAAGCAGAATGAGTTGCGGGAGCTGTAGAACTGGGAACTTCAGTAGTTATGATGGCATTAAAAGAAAGTTCTTGAATTCCCACAGTGCTCGAATTCAAAGTGCTGGGCATTGGAACATCTGTTGGATTAGAAAGAAATTCTAAGCTTCGAGCCACCAGTTGAACGGGAACATTAGATGAGTGAGAGATTAGTGGTCTGGACTCTTCTGGACCGGGAAGAAGAAGTATATCCCCCATTACTGCTTGAGTTTCTGTAGCCGAACTTCTTCATCTTTTGAAGTTAACGTTTCATGGGTGGACGCATCAGTAGTTTCCATAATACGAAGGGAATACGAAGCATTAAAAGAAAGGAAAATATTTCTGCCAGGACTACCACCATATTCTCCATAATCGAGTTGCTTCTCATTATCTAGTGAAGTTTCCGAAAAGGGTTGAGAGGTGTCAAGTTGAGAGGTGTCAGGTTGAGTGGTGTCAGGTTGAGTGGCTAAAGTATCAAGGAGAGGAGACTTAACTCCAGCATCACCACCTTATCCAACATCTATTTCAGCATCAGTATCTGCATTAAGTTAATTAATCCCTTCATCAGTTAGATTTGTGGGGGTAGACGAATCTTCGCTTGTCGTATTAGCCGAATATTCTGAGGAGATATCTTCATCTGATATGGTCTGCTTCCCTTTATAAATAGTCTTCATAGGAAGAAGACTGTACCTTGAGAAGAAGAAGGGGTTGGTTGCGCCAGAACTTTGGGAGATAGCAGTTTGGTACGAGAGCAAGTCATGGGAGATGCGTTAATAATGATCTGATGTACAGTTGGAGAGGTTGTTACTGTAGTATAATGGGTTGCGTCTTCTGTAAGGTCTACAGTAGGGATAACTGAAGCATTTGCACTATCAACGGTTGAGAGATTGTGGAAGGATCCATAACAAGATGTATGATAGGAGTAGAACGTGAAAGCTGATCTTCCCCTTCTGGAGTGGAAGAAGGCAGAATGTTTCCTATTGTTTCAAATTCACTTGCTTCTTGATTTAATAAGTTTAGAGGAGAACCAAAAGCAATCCAACCCTCTAAAGTGTGTGAATATTTCAATTCTCTAATAGGTTCTTCAACAGAAATTTTATAGCAAAATTGTCCTGGAGTGGCTGCATGATCCCTCTCGTAGAAGTATCCAATTCCTTGTTCTAGTCTGTAATTCCTCAAATGTGGGGGAGGGATCCAAATAGGACGATCCACTGAAAAATAATTGTGTATTAGATGATACTGATGACTCCACCACCGCATCTAGGAGTATGAAGCTGTTACTCTGTGATTGTATCCAGGAAGCACAAACCAAGAGCAAAAATTTCTTGCCAGGAGTTGTTTCCATATCAAAGACTAGTTATAAGGACCAACTCCATAACTCCTCATAGTACAAGTGACTTCATCGCTTGCTTTGGGCATGGTTTGATCGTAGCTGAATTGTCTAGCAAATCGATTTAAATAAAACAGTTCTTACCAGAACTCTAGTCCCTCTCTCAGTGGAAGATTGCAAGAGCGAATGCAGAGAAAGAAAGTTCTTTCAAGGGGCTCTAAGTCATTGGTATCTACTACATCTCTTTCTTTGGCTTGTTAGTCTAAATAAAAAGGGAAGAAATCAATAGACTTTATGCTGACGATTTTATCAGTTATCCATTCATAGCTCTACTTTATCATTTTTTTCTTCAAAAAGTACCACAGAGGTAGATGATTTGGGTGAATGTAAGCCTTCTCTAGGACATTATACGTCTAAGGAAAATAAATGCTAAGCCACCTAGGGAAATAATGCCACGGAATAAAAGCGGATATAACTCCTATTGCCGGGCTTGAGCAATGCGTCGTGGCATGACCAAAAGCCCTGTATAGTGAACACAAGACAGGGGGGCTAGGGAATATTTCTTTCTGCCTTCTGCCATTGCCCCTGCTGCCACAAATAAAGACAGTCGAATTAAATATGAACTTTTCAAACTGGGGAGCACAACCAAGCTTAACCAGTAAGCCAGGAAAGCACCTAGTTCAGTTTCAGCAGTAAAATTAGCTGGGCCCTTTATTTTCTTATGATTGGCTTCTAAATAGACACAATGACTACCAGAGAATCTAAAAATAATAATAATAATAAATAAATAAACAAAATTTTAGTAAGGAATTTCTAACGTACAGATAAGCATTGTTTGAGAAGAAAGGGAAAAGTTAAGAAACTTATACCAAATAATGAGAAAAGTGTGTTAGCCATTGGAGAGGAGAGATCTTGTGGACGTCAGCAAATTAAGATGTCTCGCAAAAAAGTCCAATAGTCGATGCTATTATTCTGAGCACTCTATTAGATCCAACATAAGCAAACTCCAGGTTTGAAGGAACATATTCGTCAAGCAAGGATCCTGAGATAGGCAGGCCGGCCATTTTGTTAAGATTCCATAATGTGATACTCACTTCTCCTATCGGGAGATGGAATGAGTTTGTGACTGAAGACCAGTGTTTCAGGAAGCCTTTATAGATCATCGTATCTTTGTGAAAGAATTCAGAAGTGGCTTCTATAGCATCATAAATCTGGGTTGCACATAAAGCATTTTCATACTTTGTTAAAATCGCTTTGGTCCAAGCACTATAGTATGGACGGGTCATACAGAGACCCCGTGTTCTGAATTCATCCTTGCCCCATAAAAAGTCACGGTGACAGAAGCACTGTTGAATTGTTTCAAAAAAATGGGTAGGATACAAAGTATGGGGATCATGGCATGGTGTGAGAAAACGCATGTATCTCACTTCCCCTATCTTTTGAGTTAAACCTTTATCTGTAAGGTAGCCCTCGAGGATGTGTGGCTCTTTGATAACCCAAATGGATATATTCAAAAGCCTATTATGAGTCATGAAGTCTCTTGGTTCACTTTCAAGGATCGAACAGTGACGCTGAAGTTGTAGAGGGAGAGCAATGGTCTCGTCTTTATACGGATTGTGAAATTTAATCGCTTTGGTAGACAATTTTACTGAATCATAGGCATTCTGAAAACGTCTTCGATTGTTTTCTCAAACTTTCATCTAGAAGACTTTGTCTAGGTGCCTCGTTCTAGTTCGTTGTGGAACGTTTGGGAAAGGAGAAGCCTCTGCATTTGGGAGATGAGTAATATCAGTGCGATAATTGGTTATGCATTTTAGCCAGTTTTCCCAGTCAGATTCTTGTCCTAAAAAGGGGGGTCCTCTATCTTCTTCATAATTATAGCTATGCGAATATCTTCATATAAGCATTAAATGCGATCAACGAAGTTCACAATGACAAGGATGGGTTCCTTAAAGAAAGAACTGTAATTTTCACCAGATCGAGGCCTTTTGGGGTTATTGGTTTCATCGAGTTGTGGGTCAAATGGCCTAGCAGTACTTGAAGAAGCAAGTGGTCTCTTAGAGCTTGCCATTGGAGATCTGGGCAGGATTTAACAGAGCAAGTTAGAGTCAGGAGAAAATATTGTCAAGGAAAGGAAATAAATAAATGGAAGGGCAAGGAAAAGAAATATGCCAGTTCAAAGTTAGGTGCAAAATTATTGTACGCTGAATAACTATGTGTGGGTTATTGTGCACAAAATAGTGCGTAGACTACTGTGCGCAGGCCTTTGTACGCAAGCTATTATGCGCCAAAGGAACCAGTGCACGTAAACTAGTGTGTGCAAAATGTTGCACGTTAGGCACCAAGTGTGTGGAATCGCTAAGTGTTGTGCGCTACCTTTTGTGAGTAGAATTATAAGTCTTAATTGTGCGGAGTAGGCGTTGTGCGGCGCATGATAAGGTTAGCGGACAAAGGCAGTAGATCTGATGAAGAAATAATAAGTATGAGGCGGCAGAGGGAGATGGTGAAAATAAGAGCGAAGTTTTGAATTTATAGGCGGAGTTTGAGGTGTTGTGCGCCACCCATTGTGCGTAACCCATTGCGTGCAATTCATGGTGCGAATTTGATTTTGGGCAATCTTTGCGCACAACAAAGAAAATATGCACACAATGCCATAGAAATTTCTTAGTATTGATCTTACATATTTATTTTATGAGTGTCTAAACAAAAATGCAAGATCAAGGGGGTATCTATTGAGGCATAAAATAAAGAGAAGGGACAGAAAATGAAGGAGAACTGTCATTGTGCGAAAAAGGAATGTTATTGTGTGGAAAACATAATCATTGTGCGGAAAAGACTATTGTGCTAAGTAATTAGGGTGCACAGTGATTTCCACACAAACATGTGGCGCACGGTAAGTTCCGCACAACAAGTAGCACACAGTGATTTCTGCACAAACAGGTGAATGCACAGCAAGTTCCGTACAACGGAGGAGTGCTGAGCAAGTTCCACACAATGGGGAGCGCACGAAGCCTACGTGGCACACTCACACATGTGACAGGGCTATAAATACCCCCCGACCCCTCTAGTGGGGTCATTAGCTACCAATCACAGCGAGAGAGAAGAGATTGCAGAGGAAAGGTAAAGTCTGTAACCATTGTGCGGAAGAGGCATTGTGTAGTGCACAACACTGTTGGCACACAACAAGCATCCGCACATAACAACGACTGGCGCACAATGGGTACTAGCGCATAACACTGTTGGCGCACAACAAGCATCCGCGCATAATAAGAGCTGGCGCACAATGGGCACCAGTGCATAACAGCTTTTGTCTTTGCATAACTCTAGCGCATAACAGCTTTTGTTTGCGCACAGTGACTTTCAACTGTGCACAATGACTTCTAAGATAGTGTTTAATATTATGTTTAATGCTTCATATAGTTGTACATAATATGAATGATAAATCTTTGTTGTACGTTATGATTCATAAATGTTCTATTTAGAATCAAAGGAGAAAGGGATGTAAAGAACTTGGAATAAATAAAGTGATTATTTCCATTGTTAGCCTTTGGTGATTTGTTTAAATGAAAGAAATATTCCCCAAACAAAATACTTTTATTTCTTGTTCGAAACGCGACTAACCTAAGATTGGGAGTTTACTACATTGAGTCTGACTATCCAAATTTAGGTATGGGACTGGTTTGGATAGAATTCCCTTGTGGTGGACCCTGTAGCTTATGATAGTACATACTATCATCCCGGCTTCATACTCCAGCTTGGCCATTTCATTCGTATCGTATATTGCATTACATCCGTAGGCATATGACATTTTTGGGTTGCTATGTTTCTACACTTATATAGCCTAAACAAACTTAGAAGGATTTATATATTGAATTGTATCCTTAGCATCTGATATTTGACTCTCTATTACTCCTCATTTACATAGCTAATTTGTATTGCGTACTCTGATATTGTATGATTTATAGACTTGCAGTATTTTCACTTACTCTGATATCATATGATTCATGATCTTGCCAGTAATTTTGATATTGTATGATTAAGGTATTGTATTGAATACTTAGCACTTATCTTGTGCACACACTTACACCACCCTATAAGCTTTTTATAATCTTATGCACGATAGATGCATGCACGTGGCATTAGGTTATAGCAGCGTCGAGCTTAGAGCGTGCAGCTGACTTCTGGATCTTTGATTTTTTATATATGTATTTCCCTTTTCAGCATTGTATTCAAATGTTTATATTAGTGGATATGTGATGATAATGTTACCTTTGTGATTTGGATAAACATGTAGTTATGCTTTTTATGAGACAAATGTATGTTGAAAAATCCTCCTTGTAGGATCCCAGGATTGAAATCTAGTGTATGCACACTGGGAGCTAAGAATGGGATACTATGGAGGCTGTCGGCATTTGATTTGGTGATCGGGAATTTTGTGAGCCCGGTTTCTAAGTTTGGGGCGTGAAACCACTCCTCCTAAGTTTGTTAAAGGGGAGTCCTCTAACTCAAAAGCGAAAAGTCTGAATCAAAATAATTTAAAAAATTCTAAAACTTTTCAGGTTATGAAACTTAAAAGCAACCATATCAACTATAAACATTAGAATCATAACCCCTTAACTAAGAAAATTGTTGATCTACTTAAAGAGCTTTTAAAATCTAACTCGAATGGTAAAATATACAATAACTACGAGCATAGAAAGAGCAACTATACTCCAAAATCCAAAACAGTAATGAAATGGGTTCCTAAGGTGGTTTATTTGGTTGCACACACCGCTTTCAAGGCTTCAAGTCAATCAAAGTGGTACTGTACAGTGGTTGCTCTAGACACATAACAAGTGATAAAGATTTGTTCACCAATCTTATATGACTTGTAAGGCCCGTATCCTAGATCGTACCATTCCGTAGGCTTCCACGGTCCTCCCGGTCGAATTTCCATGACCTGCGATCTATTATCGACATTTACACACGATCCTAAGCCGAGTCCTACAAACCTAAGTCGACTCAACCCGAGACCTATACCCTTACGACTGCGCCGTCGCCACGGTTTCGATATCGCATCTCGCGCGCTGAGGTGATACCTAGGTTAGGAGGCATTCAGTTTGAGAAAAACGCCACGCGTTACAAAACCCAAGAGAAACTCTACAACATGTCACATCCATCCATCAATCAATCCCATTAAAGTCAAGTACATGTCAAGTACACCATCATCTCACATCCATCCCCATGTAACCCCATAAGTCAAAAGTTCTTACACAAGTCCATACCCCTTCTAACACAATCTACCCTAAAGTCAACAAATCTCTCACCTCACCCATCACTTCATCACCCATCACTCTCTCTCTCTCTTTCTCTCCATACAAGTCTCTCTCTCTCTCTTTTCTCAAGCTCAATTCTAAGAAACCAAAAATACCATATGTCCAAACATTTCTAACCTCCATGAGAGCTTTGTGTGTGGCCCACTTCCTACCCTCTCATCTCCCATCTCAATCACTCAAACCCCATCTCTTCCATTAGGATCGAAGCTAAGGAGCAAAAGAAGCATATGGAGCAAGAAGAAGTGGACAGTGGGTGATCTTAGACCCACACTTTCTCTTTTGTTATTTGGTTGTTATGTGATTTAAGGGCCACGTATGGCGGGACCCACCTTGATGTATGTCTGTATACAAGAGGGACCCAAAGTGGCGGGGCCCCTCCATTATCGCCGGTCGCTCCTTTTTTTTCCTCTCTTTCTTTCCATTTTGTGGCCCACCTTGATATTGATCCACACCATCCACATGTGTGGACCGCCGTGATATAAATATATATATATATATATATATATATATATATATATATATATATATATATATATATATATATATATATATATATATATATATATATATATATGTGTGTGTGTGTGTGTGTGTGTGTGATTCCACACCGTTTAGATGGACTGGACGGTGGTACCCACCTGAGATAGGTGTTGTCCAACCGTGGGCTACCTTGATTTATGCATTATAACCCAGCCGTCCATCTGGATGGTGGGCCAGCAGGCCATACCATGTAGCAGTAGCTACTGTACTGACAACCAGCAGGTTCTATGAGTCCCACGGTTACACAGCAGCATATGATTGTTGTGGTATTGACGTCAAATGTTTTTATGGGGCCCACACAGCTCTCACCTGAATGGCATCAGCTAGTGTGGGCCTTGATCACGAGGTACATACTATGTCCAACACCGTTCATCCATCTCCAGCATGCGGAGCCCACGAATGTAAGTGTTATACCTACGCTGTCCACCGTCCAGTAATGGACGGTGGAGCCCACCTGATGAATGCTTCGTTCACACTGTCCACACGTGGACAGTGTGGTCCACGTGAGGCATGTGTTGCATCCCACCGTCCAACTGGACGGTGGAAACCTTACAGCTAGAGCTGTTATGTACGTCCGCGAAAATTAGGACCCAATGTGATATATCTGTTGTGTTCTGTGCACACCATCCATCTATTGGTGGGGCCCTGACCATGATGTATATGTTATATCCTAATCGTCCATCTGTCTGGACGTGGGGCCCACACTAGCTATTGGCTGTTGTACATCGTCAGCAGGCCAGGTGGGCGCTGACCATGCCGTGTGTGTTACATCACACCGTCCATTCATGGTGGAATACCACCTTAGTGTATGTGTTATAGCCGTACCCTCTATCCAGACTATCTACTGTGTGGGACAATGTGACCCACCTAATGTGTGTGTATATATATATATATTATAATATATACTTTATGGTGGGCCCTACGTTAGACCCACCTATGAGGAAACGGGATTAGCTGTTGTACCGACGTTGCCCAGTAACGTGAGACCCACCTTTGTATTCACATCACCTAGAGATGTGGGACCCACCTTGTTACACGTTGCATAACCCCACCATCCATGGGATGGGACGGTGGGTCTGATCATGTGGTATGTGTTATATACGCACCGTCCATCAGTTTAAATCCAACCCATCCATCTGCCAGAGATGTGGATTCCACTGCCATTTAACATCAGCAAATTCTGTGGGTCCCATGTGATATCCAAACCATCCAGATGGTGGGACCCATCTACTGACTCACGTCAGCAAGTTCTGTGAGTCCCACGTGTGGATGTGTCCCATCCAAACCGTTCATCCATTGGCGAGCTTGCTCGAGCCTTGCTAAGGCGGATTCAAATCTTTGGTGGGCCACTGCTTGCACACCACCATGATGTATTATTTCGCCCACACCATCCAGATTATGTTGGGCAGTGTTATACAATGTTTGGACGGTGCTATCTAATGTTTGATGGTGCCGATGCACCTGGACAATGTTCAGATGATGTTGAATTGCTTGGACAATATTTGGGTGGTGCTGATTTACATGGAAAATATTTGGTTGATGCCGATTTACTTAGGCAATGTTTGGATCGTGTTGATCATCATTAATGGGCCATGTGCCCCATGAGCTGATAGTGTACGGTATACACATGTTACACCTACTACTGTTAAAATGATTTTTGGTAAGGTTCAAGCCCGCTTAAGGACCATTGGTGCAACCCATCCATGAGGCCCATTCTGATGTATTTTTGGCCCATGTGCGGGGTCCACCTGTTTGTATTATTAGGCCTAGACACGTGGCTCATTTGATGCATACGAGGCATAAGCAGTGTGGCCCACTTGTTGTATACGAGGCCCATGTATGAGGCCCATGGTGATGCATATATGGCCCATTTGATGAGGCTTATCATGATAGGTTGGAGGCCCATAGTGATGTATTTGAGGCCCATGGGCGTGGCCCATTGTGACATACTTGAGGCCTTTGTATGAAGCCTAATGCAATGTATGTGAGACCCATGAATGAGGCCCAAGTGATGTATGTGTGGCCGCTACGCTGTGTATGAATCCCTTATGTGGGCCACTCTTTAGGTGCAATGTTGGTTAGATGTCCACATTGATGGGCAATGATGGTTAAATGTCCTCATTGTGACATTTCTTTGGGCCCTTTGTTAGGCTAATTATCGTGACCGATTGTCGATTCTGATTATTGTGGCCTATTATCGATTAACGATTGAGGCCGATTATCATGACCGATTGCCGATTAATGATAGAGGCCGATTATCATAACCAATTGCCGATTAATGATAGAGGCCGATTATCATGACCGATTGCCGATTTCGATTGACGAGACCAATTTACTGATTCTGATTATCGATTGAATTTGATTATCAGGGCCGATTACCGATTCCGATTGACGTGATCGATTTACCGATTCTGATTATCGATTGATTCCGATTATCATGACTGATTGCCGATTTTGATTGACGTGATCGATTTACCGATTCTAATTGTCATGATTGATTGTTGATTCCTATTGAAGTGACAGTTTTAGCGATCCTGATTATCGATCAATTTTAATTGTTGTGACTGATTGTTGATTCCGATTGTCATGGCCGATTGCTGATTAGCGATCGAGGCCGATTATCATGAACGATTACTGATTCCCATTGACGTGACTAATTTACTGATTCTGATTACCGATCGATTCTGATTGTCATGACCGATTGTCAATTCCAATTGACGTGATTGATTTGTCGATTCTGATTATCGATCAATTCTGATTGTTGTGACTGATTGTCAATTCTGATTGTCGAGGCCGATGGTCGAGACCTATATAATGTATATGTGACCCATAGTTGAGGCCCATTGTGATATGTATTCAGCTCATGTTTAAGGCCCAATGTGACGTATATGAGACCTATGTGATGAGGCCCATTGTGATGCATTTGAGGGCTAGGTGATGGAGCCCATTGTGATGTATGTTAGGCCCATGCGAAAGGCCATCATGATGTGTATTATGATCTTGAGTGAGGCCCATAGTGTTGTATATCATGCCCCTTGTGAGGCCATGGATCCACTATATGTTAGGCTCTATGTGGGCCACCCCTTGGGGGCAATGTTAGTTAAAGGTCCACATTGTCAAGGCCGATTTTCGATGTCAGTTATTGATACTAATTGTTAGTATATGACAGCATAGCATCATCTGCATGTTTGTTATGAGATGTGACTGACCATTGCATATGTCATAGGGTAGGTTGTTCATGGGGTTCCCTTATAGGCGGAGTCGCCCCACATGAGTGCACAGTATGTGCAGGATTGATGCATGATTGGACTGTGTGACTCATGCATCTCGTATTTGTGTGACATGACCACCATACGCCCTAGAGATATCAGGGTCGTGGCCTCGACAGGTATTTCGTGGATGGCCAGATGGGACACCAAAAATCTATTCTACATGGGGTGTTATAGATATCCCTAGGTGAAAGTCCCTAAACCCTCTTGGTTCCAGAGGTTGCTCCAACATCTAAACCGATTGGATGCATGAGCGCATGAGGACTGTATACCGTTAGGCCGCGTTTCCCACTATGTCGTGGTCGGTTGGAAGGGGATACAGCCTTACTTGCCCGAGAGGAGGGGTAATGCTAGGCTGAGTCTGACCAACTCGAGGAATGGTTCCGATATCGATGAGTCAGGCCCAATATTGCCAAGCAGATAGTGAGGTCTCTTCCACTCACCTTATTGCGCATAATGGGGCGACAATCTGATTTGGAGTGTAATAGATAGCGGTGATTTTCTAAAGAGGAACCGTACTGATATGTGGACTTATTGAGCAAGAATTGCATACTCATTCATTCATTCATTCACTATCCACTCAGGCTGGTGGTGTGTAACTATTTGTTACGTGTACCTTCGCATGGCCAAGATTTCAGTTGGGCACGTGACTAACCTAAGATCAGTAGTTTACCACATTGAGTCTGGCTGTCTAAATTTAGGTATGGGACTAGTTTGGACAGAAGTCCCATGTGATGGACCCCATAGCCTGTTATACTACGTACTAGTATCTTGACTTCACACTTCAGCTTGGTCATTTCATTCACACCGCATATTGTATTATATCTATGGCATATGGTGTTCTAGATTGCTACGTTTCTTCATTTATATGGACTAGATGAGGTTGAAGGCATTCGTGGACTCGCCAGGATTTGCGTATTGCATTGCATCCTCGATATCTGATATTTTTCTTACTATGTCTCTGCATTGCATAACTGATCTACATTGCTTCCTTAGTATGTGATATTGGTTTATGTTTTTTCATCGTATAGCTTTGGTACGGCTAATGACACTCATGGACTTACCAGTATATTTTCGCTTACTCTGATATTATATGATTTATTAACATGCCGCATTTATGGCTTGTTAGTATTTCTGCTTACTATGATTACTCTGATATTAAATACTTGGCACTTACCTTGTACACACTTTCACCACCCACTAAGTTTTCTATAAGCTTATACACGATAAATGCGTGCAGGTGACATTAGGTTGCAGCAGCATCGAGCATAGAGCGTACAGTGGTCTTCTGGAGCTTTGACTTCGATATATGTATTTTTCTTTTAGCATTGTATTCAAATGTTTATATTAGTGGATATGTAATGATAATGTTGCCTTTGTGATTTTGGTATACTTATAGTTATGCTTAATATAAGTTAAAGGTATATTGGAAAATCCTCCTTGTAAGATCCCAGGATCGGAATCTGGAGTGCGGACACTGGGTGCTGAGAATGGGATACTTCGAAGACTGTTGGCACCAGATTCGACGATCGAAAATTTTTTGAGCCCGATTTTTGAGTTTGAGGCATGACAAAAGTTGGTATTAGAGTTTAACGTCCTGAAAAAAATCAGTACAAAGATCCGAGTACCACCTTTAGCAGAAATCATTTAGAACCAAATCCTTTATAAATTTAACGAGAATTAACTAGCGATAAACTAGATTACCTGTGAATTTAGCACCAACCACTTTTAATACGATCTGTAAGACCCAAAACCTATAGAATTAGTAACTCTACGTTACCCTAAAATCTAGGAGTAAACTCTAAACTCAGTTGCTCTCGGGAGCATTTGAAAACTTCGTATTGGACCTGTACCGCACGTCGAAAGTCTGATAGTGATGAACTTAGACAATTAAGACCGTCTAGTTGGACTTGACAATCACCTCGAAAATCAAGTCCAGACAATGTCCTGAGACTATTTCCTAGAGTCCGGAGTGAAGAGAATGAGAAAGTGAAAGTTTATATGAAAATAAATATGAATTTAAGTAATCTGAGTCATGTCGCTTGTGGCCGATTATAAGCATTCTGACCATTGGTTTTTGACCCAAATTCACCCTCGGATCAGGGAAGATGGCCCACACATGTCAAAATACTTGTCGTCCTGATCAAGTTTTGGTGACTGTTGAACTGAAACTGGTCAGTCACAGTCGATCTGGAAACCCGATCGGACTGAAAACTTAACTTGCGTAAGTTCCAATATTAGTGAGCTTAAGTCTGACCGCATTCAGTAAAAAGACCTCCAGAAATGCTCTGTTGGATCAGAATAAGCCCGATTTGGTTATAACCTAAGTATACCTTGGCCCTGTGACTATTTTCGTCAGTATACCTTGGCCCTGTTATTATTTTTGTCAGTCTTAAGCCCAATTTGGTTATAACCTAAGTATACCTTAGCCCTGTGGCCCTCACGTATCCCATACGAATTCTAAACCCTAGCTAAGAAAAGAGAGAGAAAGTGAGTGAGAACTTGGTGATTCATCTTGGGATTTTTTCCAGTTTCTCTACACACCAAATCCATCGCATCTGAATCATTATTCTGGTGATTCTAATTCCATTTTTAGGTAAGACAGTCAAACCCTAACCTATTTTAGAGCTTAGAATGGTCTAAGTGTTATTGTACCTAACCTATTTCATACTTTCGGTTGCTTATCCACCGTGGACGAAGACTTATTGTCTAAATCATATCCGTTATGCATTTTTTTGTTTAAGGTATGGACTATATATGTTTAGGTTATGGTTTTCAAGACTTTCAATGTCTGATAATGATTTATTACTGACGTGGACGCTATTACACATGCTAAATGCACTATCTGTTTGTTTTACGTATATGTATAACCTATGTTGTAAATAGTGTATTTCATATGTTTGTTGAAATGTTTGTATGCATAAGGAATTTGATGCTATGATTGCCATGATTAATTGTCTTTGATATATGCTTGTTATGTATGCGACAACTCCTTGGCAAAAGGATTTGCCCTAATATGTAATATGGCCGACAGATGTAATGTATGTTGAATAGTGTAGTCTAAGTGTTAGTATAAATGTCTGAATGAGTTAGTATTTAGTAAAGTGTGATTTATAAGGGTGTCGAGGGATGAATCTCAAGTACCTTACTTACGTGTATGATTTCCTCCATGAACTGTTTAACTATGTGTATGATTTCCTCCATGTATTGTATCCATGTTTTAAGTTATATTTCATAACATGTTCGTATGAATGTAGGATTTGATTTAAATGTCCATTATTGAGATTGTACGTAGTTGGGACTGTATTACAGTCCAGGTAATCGGTAATTGTTCTCGAACTAGTGGTTGGAGTTATTTACGTCACGCGGGATGTGTTCGACGAATCCGAGTCGTACTTGGAATGTTAGATAGTGGTTAAGCCACATAGAGTGCTTATGCATTCCATGTCGATCAACTCAACGTGCGCTTGTCCTAGTTGAGCTCGTCAATTAACCCGATTAACCGATATATATGTTCACCATGTTTGGACGCTACTCTTTGAATCTAAGGTACCGAACTCACCAGTGAAATTCTGTTAACCTTGGTACCGCGATCCCCTAAGACTCATGAGGCAGACATGGTGGTATGGGACACCGTGGTCGAGCTGTAGGCCTACGCTGGGGTGACGAGCCTCCCCGTAGTGACCAGTGAGCAACCTAGACTCGTGAGCCGATTATAGTGGCATGGGACACTATATTCATTCTTTCGGCCTACATTGATTAGTGACGAGCCCTCTGTAGTGACCTCGAGCATACCTTGACACTGCAGACAGGCGACGAGCCTTTTTGTAGTAACTAAGGTATACTAGGCCTATATTGATTGGTGACGAGCCCTTTACAGCGACCTAAAGCAGTAATATCGTATGAGATTACTAGGACTAACAAGCCTAGAATGGATCATTGTTTGGGAACTGATATAAGGGAGGTGCCTTAGCTTTCCAATCCTGCTGTATGAAAAGGACTAATAAGAACTTGGTAATCATGTTCATAACATTGCACTGCATGTGTCATTCGCGTTGGTGTAGAACACAGTGATAGTGATTCATACTGCGATCGTTAGATGTTGTCACAAGCGGGAGTTTGGGTGAGGGCATGCATCATTTTGTCATATCATTCTTGCATTAACAAGAGTATCTAGGACATGTTTGATTGTACTTCTTTATCATTACTGCTTGATTGAATTAATAATATGTTAACCTTTGCTGTATAGTTTCACTGAGGTGATCACTCACTCCCACGTTTTAGGATGGTGCTTAAACACCAACCAGACTTTGACTTAGCTACAGGTGATGGTGATGCCTGTGAGGTGGAGCTGGAGTTTGATGAGGACGAGGAGGCATTCTCATTCATGCAGTTCTCAGGCGGGTTCATATGAGCCATGTCCTGATTGACGGGGATTCAGGGCTATGTTTGTAGTGGTTTATCACATTTTGATATATGTATTTTGAAACACGACTTATACTTTTTGACCAGGCAGAGCACTCATATTTTGGGGATTGGATTGGTTTATATATTTATTTCAGACTTTCGCTTGCGTATTCTAACTGTCCCTGAATTATGTTTGTTGATTTGGCTAATCTATTTCATGTTTAATGCACTAATACAGATAACATTCATCCATCATAAAAAATGTTGCATAAGTGGTGTTTTGGAACTCAGGAGCTGAGTTATGCTCGACCCTCAAATTTCAAGGCGTTACAAGTTGGTATCAGAGCATGATCTGGATTAAACTGGACCTGGGTTATGGTCACACGATGCACACTGGCACCACTTTAGCGTAGGAGGGTACGAGAAAAATCTAGAAAAAAGTTTAGGATTCCCAGTTTCATCAATTGGCGAAAATTTACTGAAAATGATCGCAGAGATTGAGTTCGTGCACAGTCCTGATCACACACAACAACCCTAAACCACTTCTAGACCGTCAATCGATGGGTTTAGACCATGTTTCATCCCGTTCCAGCCATTAAAAGTGTAAGACCCGTGTCGTAGTTCGTACCGTTCCGTAGACTTCCGCGGTCTTATCGATCGAATTTCAGTAACCTTCGACCCTTAACCGATATTAACGCGCGACCTTGATTCATATGCCGTCAACCCGTATCGACTCAACTCAAAACCATTACCATAGCGACCGCGCCATCGCTGTGGTTCCGATGCTGCGACTTACGCGCTGAGGCGATACCCTAGTCAAGAGATGTAGGCCAACGTTCGGTGCAAGGAAAACGCCACGCGTTGCGAAATCCAAGAGAATCTCTATGAGGTGTCACATCAATCCATCAATCCATCACATGTCAAGTACATGTCAAGTACACATCACTTTTTCACCCTTCCCAAGCAAGCCTCAAAAGTCAAGAATCTCTTACACCTCCCATGCCTCTCTTACACAAAAGGCCACTAAAGTCAAAAAGTTCTTACACCCATCACTCACCACATCCATCCATCACCCATCTCTCTCTCCCTTACAACTCTCTCTCTTTCTCATTTCTCATCTCATTTTTCTCAAGAAACAAAAATCCCACGTATGAGAATTCTCCAAGCCTCTCCCTCTCTTTCAAAACTTCAAGTGTGGCCCACCTCTCCATCCCTAGATCTCCCATCCTAGCCATCCATTTCTCATCTCCTCCATTGAAATCAAAGCTAAGGTGCTAAGGAACCCCTAGGAGCAAGAAGATCGAACGGTGGGTGCTTGATGTTAGTAGTTTTTCATGTTTTTAAGATGGGCCAAGTGAGGCCAACCGATCAATGGTTTGGATCTCACTTGGGACCCTAAGATGTGGCCGATGGCCCACTATGATCATCATGATCATTCCATGATGGGGTCATTCTCCATGGACCCCATCATGATGTTTATTTCCTTGCCTTAAAAAGGTCATCTAGACCGTCCATATTGGTGGGGAAAGGATCTCCACCGTTGATTTTAGATTTCGGTGGTCCCACATGCTTTAGGGCCCACTTGATGTATGATTCATTGTAAGGGAGGGCCCATAATGTCGGGGTCCCTCCATCACACGCGTGTCCCACTCTCTATCTCTTTCTCTCCCTCTCTATTTCATTTTTCTTTTGTAAGATGATGATGTGTTTGTGTGGCCCACTTGAATGGACCCCACCTTGAAGTATTTATTTTGTCCAAGCTATCCTCAAGTGGGGCCCACCTTATGTGTGTTATACCCACACTGTTTATCATGTGGTGGCCCACCCGAATCCACCTTAGTTGTGAGGACCGTCCAGCGTCCAGGGACGCTGGACGTCTCTGTGAAAGTACAAATATCAGCTTGATTTTCAAGCTTTTGGGGTGGTCCCCTCACTTAGGCCCCACCTTAATGTATGTATTCAATCCACGCCGTCCACCTCATTCCTTGGACCATTTTAAGCGTTGACCCAAAGGGTGATGTTGATCCGAGGTTCTGGCGGGCCATAGCATATCAAATGATGGGTTTCACCGTTGAAATCTTCCCTGAGATTATACGCTATATTAGACTCGTTGGACCTGTTACGAGCCAGGGAAGCCAATGGACGAGGTGGATTTTCTTGTTGCGGGCCCTAGATACCAAAAACCCCGAAAAAATGAGTTTTCCAAGTTTTTTTTAAAAATATATATACAAAGGCAGTGCCTCTGCCTCTGACACATAGCAGCAGCAGCTGCACGCTGCTGCGTGCAGCGATCGGGCGGACGACCAGCTGCACACGGCTGCTGCCGTGGGCCCCAACATGATGTATATGTAAATCTAAACCGTTCATGAGGTGGGCCCCCTCCTCAAGTGGGCCCCCTCCAAGTCTCAATCGAATCTAAAACTCAGGTGGCCCACACCACAGGAAACAGTGGATTGAACCTCTGCCATTGAAATTCTTTTTATGGGCCACAGAAGTTTCAGATCAAGATGAAATTTATTTTCTCCTTTCATCCAGGTTTGTGTGACCTTATCAATGGGTTGGATTTCAAATAAAACATTGAGGTGGGCCCCACATGGGGACCCATGGTGATGCATGTGTTTATTCCCACCGTCAGCGTGATGGTGGGGCCCTCAATGGGTGTACAGCCTGTGTGTGTGTGTGTGCAGCGTGCGTGTGTGTGTGTATATATATATTATATTATATATATATTATATATATAATATTATATATATTATATGTAGTTTATATAATATATGATATATAATATATAATATATAATATTTGCAATGGCGGGCCTTCATGTGGGCCCCCACCATTGATGCAGGTGCTGCATCCAATCTATCCATCCATTTTAAAAGCTCATTTTATGAAATGAGTTAAAGAATGGACCAGATCCATAGTCCGAGTGGACCCCACCTTAACATATTATAAGGCCCGTGAGATTGGACCCATTTGATGTATTCCAAGGACCATAGGATAAGGCCCATTTGATTTATATAAGGCCTAAGGGTTTAGGCCCATTTGATTTATATAAGGCCTACAGGATTAGGCCCATTTGATATGTATAAGGCCCATGAGTTTAGGCCCATTTGATGCAATCTAAGGCCCACGGTTTATGACCCATTGAAATGCACATAAGGCCCATTGGTGTGGTCCGTTTATGCAGCCCATTTGATGAATTAAAGGCCCATATGATATGGCCCATTTGACGTATTTAAAGCCCAATGGGATGTACGTAAGGTCCATTGCAATGTGTGATCCCAACACGGATTATGTAATAATGTTTACGACGATTATGCCTTGGGAGCAATGTTGGTTTGATGTCCACATTGCAAGTTTAATGTTGGTTGGATGTCCACATTTATGACTCTCCCTAGGGCCCATCGTTAGGCCTGTACTTGTTGTGTGTAGGCCATCTAGACCCATCTGCGTTGAAAGGATAGTTCATTACCTTATTATATGTTTAGTATAGTTCCATGACTCACGGTCATACGCATCATATGTATGCTTGATATGAGAAGTGACTGATCATAACATATAGCTTCGGGCAGATTGTTTATGGGACCCCGATTAGGCAGTGTTGCCCTGCATGAGCGCACGATACGCGTAAGATTTACTGCATGATTGGATAGTACAATTCATGCATTTTGCATTGTGTGACATGGTTATTGTACGCCCTAGCGACATCACGGTCATAGCTTCCACAAACATATCATGGTTGGCAGGATTGGATACCGAAAATCTGGTTCTACATAGGGTTCTATAGATATCCCTGGGTGAAAGTCCCTAAACCCTTATGGTACCAAGAGGTTGCTCCAACGTCTAGACAGAGTGGGTAGATGAGCGTTTAGTGACGATTACCAGATGACTACGCTCTCCACTATGTCATGGTCGGTTGGAAGGGGGTGCGGCCTTACCCGCCGGAGTGTAGGGGGCAATGCTAGGCTGAGTCTGACCAGCTAGAGGAATGGATCCGCTATCGATGAGTCGAGCCCGATATTGGCAGACGGATAGTGAGGTCTCTTCCACTTACCTTATTACGCGCGATGTGGCGGCTATCTGGTTTAGATTGTACTAGACCCCGGTGATATCCCAGAGTTGAGTTGTATTAACATGTGGACTTAGATGAGGATTGTATGCTTGACTTGCATCTTGCATCGCATAGTCTTGGTACGACTCATGCTATTATGGATCCATCTGCATATTGTGCATCACTCTGATATTGCATGATCATATTACTACCTTGCGCACACACTTTCACCACCCTCTAAGCTTTCTATAAGCTTATGCACGACCGTTGCGTGCAGGTGACGTTGAGGAGCAGTAGCGCTGAGACAGGAGCACTTGCAGATCATTTTGGAGTTTTTGTTCCTTACCATTGTATTTCCCTTTATGCTCATTGTACTTGTAAATTTTTTTATCATAGTGAAAATGTAATGGAGTTCTTGGTTGTTGTTTGTGGGTTATGCTTTTGGTTATGCTTATTACGAATCAAACTGATGTTGAAAATATTCCTCGTAGCATCCCAGGATCGGAACCTGGCGAATGGGCGCTAAGCTAAGAATGGGGTTCTACGGAGGCTGTCGGCGCCGGATTCGGTGATCGAAAATTTTGTGAGCCTGGTTTCCGAGTTTGGAGCGTGACAAAAAGTCTGAAAAATGTGAATATATATCAAATTTGATTCGAAATGACCCGAAACGAATCGAAATGGAGTAGGGGCCCAATAAGGGCATTTTTAGGGGGACCTACGGTGGGACCCACATCTTTTTTGGACTTGGGGGGGAGGACCTCGCCCCACCAGCGAGCCATCACAAGGATTCCAGTGACCGCTTATTCGGTGAGGCCTCGCCCAGTGGGCCAGGCCTGGTGGGCCGGCCACGGCCGACGCTCCTAGGGCCAAGTGTGGCCCACTCCTCCATGGTTGCTAGTTTAAAACCCCTCTCAAATCGTCTTTCCTTCACAAATCACCCCGCTAAGCTTCCCTTTTTCAAAACTTTTTCTCAAAACTTCACAAAATCGCTCTCCAAACCCTTTCTTCTTCCATTTTAGTGCACCTTCTCTCTACCCATCTCAAAACCCACTTCTATTGCTAATTTTCCTTTCTTTTCTTTCCATTTGAGCACTCAAATCCCTACTTTGAGTCTCAAATTCGTGGAAACCCCATCACCCATCACATTCTTCTTATTTCTTTCATTTTTCATGGCCCTATTCGAGCTTGTTACGACCATATTTTCCATTTCCAGTTCAGGTCAGTTGGTCCTGTCGAGTTAGCAGCTACGCTTCTTTGTTAGAGAGTTTTGATGATCCGATGTTGGGAGTTATGCCAGTGGTTCGAGATTTCCCTGATGTGTTTGAAAAGATCCCGGGACTTCCTCCTCGGCGCGAGATCGACTTTACTATCGACCTTGTGCCCGGTGCGACACCTATTTCCTTGCCGACGTATCATATGAAATAGCGGTGAAGACCGCTTGAGTCAAAGTAGGAATATGCCAATATGTCCTAGAGGGGGTGAATAGGACTTTTAAAAGTTTTATGATGTATTTAAAAATCTTATTTCACTAATCCTATTAGATATACGATTAACAAGATTACTCAAATGTAACTCTACTGGATTCCAAGCCTAGTAGAGGATCCAATCACAAACTTCTTGAAAAATAAACAAGTTGCAATAAGTTTGATGGATATGACTGTGTGTGTATATGAGGTGTGATCCTAGACAATCAGATATAAAAGCATGTAAGGAATATCACATAATGAAAAGCAATAACAATCTCAAACATAGTCATTTTTATAATGGTTCGACTACTTGTCTACTCCACTCCCGGCTGTCGCACTCATCCCTTGAGTGTACCGAATTTCACTAAGGAGGTTTCCCAGGGTTCACCTCAAACTTAATATTTTAAATCAGGTTCACCTTCAACCTTTACATGGAGGTTTCTACGCGGTTCACCTCTAACCCTGGAGTTTTTTTGGTGCACTCCTAACCAGATGTTTATGCCCACACAGGGCAAGGGTCCACACAACGCACCGGGATGTTTATGCTCTCCACAGAGCAAGGGCCCACACAATGCACCCACAATGTACACTCCTACCGGAGGCCTCCTTTGAGGACTTCAAAGGGTGAGCAACACTTAAGACCCAATCCTAGAAAGGAATGATCACAAGTGTCCTCTGGACTCTAAGTACTTACAGATAAGTTGATGAGTCCCCTTTTGCACAGTGATGAAGATCTCCTTCTTGTTGTTGAAGAGTCTTCAGCTCCCTTGATCCGTAATACAAAAGATATACCAGTACCTGGCTTCGGGTTGGGTCAAGGTTAAGATGAAAATCCACTCTCTTAGAATTTTCCTATAAGGAAGATAGAGTGATTCCCGTCATCTATTCATTCAAGGCATCCCAACTAAAAGATATACTGTTCAAATAGTTGTTGAAGGATCCTTGAATGCGAAAGTTAATTTTCCAATCCACTCTATTGAATATCAATGAATGAGAGTGGATTGGAAAATGAACTCCCGTGAGAGAAAGGGCTTTGGGTATATGATCTGCAGGTAGGACACACAAAAGTACTCGATTGTATCGATAAATCCCGTGAGATGTATCGATATATCGATAAATCTGTCCAAATGAGTATGCGGTTGCTGGACATTTTTACTCCTCACTCGATTGTATCGATTAAGATTCCGAGGACATCGATAGAGCAGGTCGATCATATCGAAAGGTGTATCGATACAATCGACAGGGCAAGCAAACTTAGAGATTTTCTGCTGTTTGAAAAAGTTCACTTACCCAAAAACCCTCATATGTTCTAAGTTATTTTTAAGGGTTTTAATCACCTGGTGTTTTGGGACAAGGTATGTGAGTCTATGATTTACCTATGGCGAGCTTCCACACATCCAGTTGAGGCAGACGATTGAATTGATCTTCCTGTTAGGCGCTGTAGTCCGACTGACTCAACTTACATCGTAATTGACAAACAAGGGCACTAGTAGCTGCACTTTCAATCTCTCCCTTTGTCAATTACGTGAAAAAATGCCCAAAACACCCTAGAAAAATATCTAGACAGATACATCCTAAATTATGTGTACATGTGATTACACAATTTTACAAATTCTAACACATTCATGTACACAACTAGAATTTTCTCCCCCTTACTATAAAAACCCCTTTTTCTTGGTGCAGTTGCTCCCCCTTACACCTGCAACATATAAGAGCACAAATAACCAATTTTCCACACGAGGTGTTTCAAACTTTTTCTCCCCCTTTTTGTCAGTCATTGGCAAAGGCATAACAAGTGATATTGACTGAAGAGTTTAAGCATATGGGAGAACCACAAACAGATAGATATATACAGATTTTCAACAGTGATAAGCATACATCAATTAAGGCAAGAAGTGAATAGATGAAGCAATTAGCATAGTCATTTCATAAACAGGAAGATATGAAAAACATAGAGCCTTGCATCTTAGAATGGCAATGAAATAAGATTGAATTCAGTCATATCAGTAAAAAGTTTCATCATCCTGAAACATCTATCCTAAAAAATATGTACTACCCCAGACAGTAGTATTTAATCCATTATCTAAAAAAAAATAAAACAAAGCCCACTTGAGGGTATCCAAATATTATAACCAGTGTTTCATTCCATCCGTAAATAAAGAAATTAAAAAAAAAAAAACTTTCAGCCTGTGCAGAATAGAGAGCTGTCACATGCACTTAAAGAAGCGTAGAACTTTCAAAAAGATATAATAGTTCGTACGCTGAGTGAAAGAGTGAGTGTGTGTGACAGCATTCAGAAATCAGTGCTAAGGAGCAGAGTGAGATGGAGCTGTGTCATCTCGGCGACAAGTCATCAGGTCAACCAATTGTTGCACAGACTGTTGTACCTTGTGGACAACTCGCTCCAAGACTGTAAGTCGTTCTTGCACTGATTGAATGTTCCACTGAATCGCCCTGATCCTGTCCATCTTGTATCGTTTGGTATGTCCAGGGATTGGCACAGATGGGGCTAGTTCGGTTCTGGCGGATTCACCACCTTCCATCTCTGGTTCCTCCATATGAGTGTCACTAACACCTTCGCCTCCTTCTTCTTGAATGCCTCCTTCTTTGTACTCGTGGTAGATCAGATCTATTTTACGAATGTTTTTTAAATTAAAAACTTATGTGGAAGTACAGGATCAGTTGTAGAAGGAAAACTAATGCTTTGACATATTCTACTTATGATCTAGGGATACGGTAAATGCAGATCTCTGGATGTATGTATAGCATTTACCAACTGATTGACAATCAGTGTTGGAAGACAAACCTTTGTCCCATTTGCAACAGAGTAGACTATCATGACCATAAGACTCGTGAGATCTACTCGATTTGTACTCCTTGGATACAAATTTGTAGTGAAGATCCCATGCATAACCCGAAAGCGGGGTTCTATGTACCTGTCTTTTAAGGCATTCCCTTGATGCTAGGGAATATCTCTATTATAACATAGGTACTTGGTTATGAAAGGGCCTAGCTATATGCCTTAGAGGGGGGGGGGGGGGGGTGAATAGGGCTATGCCAAATAAAACTTATAAAAGCGAAATAATAAAAGAAATAAAACACGATGCTGAATTAAAAGTAATCTCAATAAACTAGAATTAAGAGAATGATATTATATCAGTTCTAAGGACAACCTTACACCAAAAACCAAAGGTTTAAGGTAGGACAATCTTATTTCTAGAACGTCCTTTGTATCTCAAACCAATGAGGAATAAAAAGCAAGGAAACCAAAATAACTTGCAGAAATAAATCCTAAGTTATTACAACATTCCCCACACTTGATTGAAATAAAATGATTACAACATTCATCCACAAATACAATCCACAAAACTGAATGAATAAAGGAATGAAAGCATAAAGCACATCCACAACACAAAGATATATAGTGGTTCGCCTGTGTGTACACCAACTGTTATTCAATAGCCACACAGAATGCTACTCCACTCCTAATATCCTCACACAGGGGATATTAGCATGCACTATCAAAATAGGTTTCACAAGTTCACCTAAAACCTTCACAATTGTGTCTTTTTATCTCGGGCTTACACAATCCAAAAACTCACACAATCTGAGTTTTCTGGCTCTCCTCAGATAACCAAAACAATGAGATTTTTCTAGCAAATCTCAAACAAAACCAAAGAATGTAAATTACACAAATGTAAAATACCTGAATCTACTTTTGAAGTAGCCCGGTAGAACCAATCGGAGTAGAAGTTCGATTCAACGTTCAAAGTCCAATACTCACTTTAAGAATGGTTCTAAGTCTAACTGATTTTAAATCAAAAGGGCTAGTTCTATTTAATTTTGAATCCAAGAAGAAGGAATATCAAAAATTCCTCTTTTCTAATAAGATTGGAATGTAGATCAAAATTAAATACAAAACAAGCTAGCAAAAGGAATATTAAATTAGCACAAAGTAGCTTAAAAACAAACACGAACTTATCTCAAAGAATTGCCTTAAAATTGCTTGAATTGAATTGAAAAACTTTGAAATTCGTGCTCTATTTATAGCCTGAAAAATCTCATCTACGACTGGTCTTAGGATCCCTAGGACTAGTAGTAGCTTCAATAGATTTTCAAAGATTTCTGTGGGATAAGGATTAGCTGTTCCACGACTGGTTCTGGGTAGCCTACGATCGGTCATGGGCCACCTACAACTGGTTGTGGGTCACCTACGACTGGTCGTATGACTTCCAGATTAGTTACTGGAGTTCGATTCGTAGGGCTAAGACCAGTCGAAGGACGACTCGTACAGCTCACAGGACTAGTCGTAGGATGTCTAGGACTGGTCGTACGACAACTAGAAAAATCCAAAAATCTTCAACAACCTAGGACTGGTCCTGAAAAACTTAAGACTAGTCGTAGTAGAGCTAGGACTAGTCTTGAAGTCCCTAGGACTAGTTTTAGAACAACCCGAATAAATATATTTAAAATATACAAATTATGTATCCAGAATGACCTACAATAAAGCCCAACCTAAGGTCAATCTAAGGTCAAACAAATCTTGAAAGTGAGATGAACATTGATAGTCTGTACTCTCAGATGACCCTTAAGAGAAGCTTGAGAATTTACGAATCTTATTGTAGGCCTTCTCGAGCTTGAACATTTCTTGACTTGATAAAGTCTTCTTCTATTCTTATACTTGTTGAAATCTTGAACATGCATACTTGAAGTCTTCTATTCTTGTATTCTTCATCTATGACTAGACTTGAAACTTTCTTCATTTAAGTTCTTGTCTTGAAATACGATGTCTTGAAGCAATGAATAGTCTCAAACATGAAACACAAGATATACAAGACATAGATATAGGTTTTGGCACCACAAAATTTGACAACCAAAGGAATATGAAATCATAGCACTTACAATCTCCCCCTTTGTCAAATTTGTGACAAAACACATATCAAAAAAGATAAGAGCAACATTTGCTCAATAAAGAATCATGAGCCATAAAAGCACAGATTACTCTACTCCCCCTGAGTAATACGACTGAGTAATACGAGTACTGCTCATATAAACAATAAACAACATGTAAACATCAAGACTTCATATTATCAATCCACATATACTCCAATCAATAAAGCCATACAAATTACTCCCCCTTTCCATAATACTCCCCTTTTACCATACTACTCCTCCTTTTTGTCACAAAATGACACGGAAAAGTCACAATAGGAAAGAGATTAACAACATAGAGAGTAATAAAAAGCAGATAATGAGAAATGAATATGGAAGGAAAAATCATATCTCAAAATATAAATCCAGAATTATCAAGCCATAACCAAGTTAATACAATATCCAAAATAAAAGATAAGATAATGTTATACAATCCAAAAGATAATCCGCCTAATCAGATTCAGAGGAGGGAGTAGGGATAGTAGGATCAATCTGGTGTAAGCCCCTATTAATGCGATGAAGATATTTTTACATATATTTAAATTGCATATCGTGGGCTACACTCATGTTATCAACCTTCTCCTCCAATGCATGAAGGCAAGCATCATAACTAGATGGATCGTAATCAGGATCATTTGGCGGCTCAGTTTCTATCTCATCAAATAACTCATCCATATTAACATCCTGTTGAGGAAGATCGTCAGCTTCCCCTTCATTTTCGGCTTCACCACCATCACCACCAACACCACCTTCATCAACTTGACCAGGAAGCAAATCTAACTTCATCTTATTAAGATTGGCATTGTTGAAAATAAGATGATGAATGGGTGCCTCATTAATAGGTGTATCGACAAGCATGTGAGTGACTAACACAGTCATAAGATAACCAAACGGAATATCACTATGACCCGGATGGAGATGAAACTGTATAATAAAATGACAGATCAATGAAGGAAGGAAGACCATGGTACCAGAAGTAATAGAATGCAACACACGAACCATGAAAGAAGTTATCTCAATTTTATTACCAGACCGAGGATACAAATTTAAAATGAAAAAATGATGTAACACTCTGTATCTAGGTAACAGATACTTTGAAAGGAGCGCATTCCCTTTGTGTATCCATTGCATATTAATTTTGCATAAATCTCTTGTTAACATGCGTTTTTCCGATTCAGATGGTTTGTTGTATAGAGTATGAATCGATATACCTTCATCATTAATGGGTATATCCATAATACCCGATATCAAATGACGGTCTACTTCAAATTTCCCTTCTCTAGTATCAATTGAAAAAGTTAAATTGTCAAGGGAGAATTCTGAGATACATGCAACCATTGATTGTGCAATTGACTGGTATGCAGGCCCACCCCAAAGTAAAATTTTAGCCCAGCCAACAAATTCAAGGAGAGAGAAAATACCACAAGGAGCAATGTGATTGAGATCAGCGGGATGCTCAACGATAATATTACGGACACGCAAATTCCGTACATCTTGAGGATCATCTTTGGGTGACCGAAGGTGCTGTTTAGTTATCGATATAGATCTAGATGAGGATGGACCATGGGATGTTTTCTTCTTCCCTCTAGCATCCATCTTCAACAAGATATACTAAGAGCAAGATAAATGCACAAAAAGAAGGATGAGTTTTCTCTAGATCAGCAATTTGAGAAGAAACCCTTGAAAAACCCAACAAAAGATGAAATCTGGCTACACAATGATCAAATCAAAGCATAGAGAGCATGAAACTTCAAGAAAAATGAAGAAATAGGACTTACTTAGAAGAAGTACAAGAAATCCTATGACTGGTTGAGCCATGACTCATCATAGGTCGGAGTGGAAATGAAGAAGAAGGAGATTTTTCCAAAATTATATCATGTTCACGAGCTCCACGACCGAAAATACATATTTAATGTAAAAATAAAAAATAAAAAATTCAATACATATAATACCAAATATAATACACTATGATACATGCAAGCAAGAATACTCAATGTAAAATGCACATGACAAGATCAAATTTCAATTTATTAAACCTACTTTTGTCGAGCGATTTAGTAAATAATCAGCAAGTTAATTTTCGATTGGTATATATTCCAAGCAGATAACTTTTTCTTCAACCAACTCACGAATGTAATGATACCTAATGTCAATGTTCTTAGTACGTAAATGCTGGATTGGATATTTAGAAATATTTATAGCACTGGAATTATCACAATGAATCTTGATTAATTTCATAATCGCTTAGCATGCGTTTCATCCAAACTAGTTGAGTACATGCATATCCAGCTGCAATATACTCAGCTTCAGCATTGAAGAGTAATATTGAGCTTTACTTCTTTTTGAACCAAGAAACTAAGCAATTTCCAATGTAAAAACAACCACCACTGGTTGATTTTCCATCATCGATATTACCGGCCCAATCAGCATCTGAGTACCCGGCTAATTGAACACTAGTATCCTAATAATCCGTTTAACAGGAGTAAGATGTGATTCCTTAGGATTAGACTGATATCTTGCACAAATACCAACACTAAACGCGATATCAGGTCTACTTACAGTTAGATACAACAAACTACCAATCATACTACAATACAGTTTAGGATCTATATCTTTACTCGTTGTCTTTTGAGAGTCTTAACATTGTACTCATAGGAGTATCAAAGTTCTTACCATTCTCAAATCCAAACCTTTTAACCAAGTTCGTAGCATACTTAGTTTGGGAAATGAAAATTTCATCAGGTTGTTGTTTTACTAGCAACCCTAGGAAATAATTTAGTTCACCAACCATGCTCATTTCAAACTTTGATTTCATTAACTCTGCAAACTCAATAGACATGTTAGTGCAATTTGATCCATAACTAATATCATCAACATAAATTTGAACCATCAAAATATCATTTTTGTGCTTCTTAACAAAGAGTGTCTTATCGACACTTCCTACTTGAAAGCTATGACTAAGTAAGAATTTAGTCAATTTCTCATACCATGCCTTAGGTGCTTGTTTTAGACCATAGAGAGCCTTTTTGAGACGAAATACATGGTCAGATAACTTGGGATCTTCAAACCCTGAAGGTTGTTCAACATACACCTCTTCATGTAAATCGTCATTCAAGAAGGCACTCTTTACATCCATCTGATAAATCTTAAATTTTCTAAAGCATGCGCACTATGTGAAAAATAGAAAAAAATGACGGATTTAGAGACGGTTCTGGACCGTCTCTAAAATTACTTAGTTTAAAGACACTTTAGAGATGACCGTAAACCGTCTCTAAAATTAGGCACGGCTCCTGACCGTCCCTAATATTGTCTTTAAATATTCTGCGTTCTCAAATAATTTAAGGTCTTTGACCGTCTTATATAACTCATCTAAGACGGTCAAAGACCATCCGCATTAGAGACGGTCTTCGACCGTCTTATATGCAGTCATCTGAGACGGTCACTGGCCGTCCGTATTAGAGACGGTCATTGGCCGTCTTTTACTTGTAATCTGAGACTGTCAAAGACCGTCTCTATTAGAGACGGTCCTTAGCCATCTTATTGCCCTATTAAAAACCGTCTCTATTAGAGACTGTCAAAGACCTTCTCTATTAGAGACAGTCAAGAACTCTCTCTATTAGAGACGGTCCTAAACCATCTCTATTAGAGACTGTCAAGACTGTCTCTATTAGAGACGGTCCTAAACCGTCTTATAGCCCTGCCAAAGACCATCTCTATTAGAGACTGTCAAAGACCGTCTCTGTTAAAGACAATCTTAAACCGTCTCTAATGCTCAGGCCAAAAATTAAGAAGCTCAAAAAAATTATGAATTTCGAAAAAAAAAAAAAAAAAAGTTGAAAAGCTTAAAAAAATAATTAACAATGTTTAAGAAAAATTTAAATTTAAAAAAAAATAGTAATTTTATAAAAAACTAGATTTTGGAAAAAAAAAATTATGAACTTTGAATAATGTTGATAATTTTTTTAAAATAAAAATTCGATAAAAAAATGATATTTTGAAAAAGAAAATTTAAAAAATTATACAAAATTGTGAAAAAATTGACAAATTGTAAAAAATATATATTTTTTAAAAAAGAAAATGAGATTTTGTATTTTGACAAGAAAAATTAAAAAGTTCTATAACAAAAGTGAGATTTAAAAAATGATATTTTGAAAAGAAAATTTAAAAATTTAAATAAAATTGTGAAAAAATTGATAAATTGTAAAAAAAAAATATTTTTAAAAAAAGAAAACTAAATTTTATATTTTGACAAGAAAAATTGAAAAGTTAGATAATAAAAGTGAGATTAAAAAAATAATATTTTGAAAGAGAAAATTAAAAAAATTAAACAAAATTGTGAAAAATTTAACAAATTGTAAAAAAATATATATTTTTTAAAAAAGAAAACTAGATTTTGTATTTTGATAAGAAAAATTTAAAAGTTATATAACAAGATTTTGATTAAAAAAAATGATATTTTGAAAAGGAAATTTTAAAAAATTAAACAAAATTGTGAAAAAATCGGCAAATTGTAAAAAAAAATATATTTTTTAAAAAAGAAAACTAGATTTTTTATTTTGAGAAGAAAAATTGAAAAGTTATATAACAAAAGTGAGATTAAAAAATGATATTTTGAAAAAGAAAATTTAAGAAATTAAACAAAATTGTTAAAAAATTGACAAATTGTAAAAAAATATATTTATTTTAGAAAAGAAAACTAGATTTTGTATTTTGACAAGAAAAATTGAAAAGTTATATAACAAAAGTGAGATTTTAATGATGTGTTGTATATCCTTGCCGCCCCTATGTTTCTCCAACGCATTTTTAGACCGGGTATAAAAAATTGTGTAGATATAAATCTTAAGTGGACCACACCACTAGAAAGAATGATAATATAGTACCTCGCTATTAAAAATTATAAAGAGCCCATCGTAAGGTTTTAGTAATGCTTATTTGCAATCCAACTTGTTGATAATGTAAAGAAGATCTAGATGAAGGTAAACTACAAAGATCAAATTAATCCAAAACTTTTGTGGCCTTCAAAAGGTTTTTAATAGTTATTCATCATTGTTTTGATTGGTATGGCCCACCTGAGATTATTGAGTTCTTATGATTTGAAATCAAATCCTAAAATATGATAGAAAAATATATGAACGGTGTCGATATATATAAAATATATCAAGGTGGGCCTTACACGGTTAGAGTAACACCCATGAAGGAGTTACCTAAATAGTGAAATGGTACTATAAGGTCACCTCATGGGAACTTCCCATGAGGTTAATCTGTGTGTGCCCCACCATGATGTGTGTAGAACATTAACATCATGCATTTGATGTGTCCCCTTTTAAGTCCAAAAATCAGTCGTATTCGAAACTCAAGTGGGCCATAGCATCTAAAACTATGTGAAGCAATCCCTAAAATATATAAAAGCATTTGGTGGGGTCCACATGAGTTTTGGATGTGTATGAAACTTGGTCTGACTCCTCATCCAAGTGGGACACACAGAATGAATGGGCTGGATCTATGAACCACATCTAGGTGGGCCTGATAAATGATTATGAATCTTTTAATGGGAGGGTAACCCTCTCAACTATAGTATGTGGTGTGGCCCACCCAAGTCATGGATTGAGTTTATTTTTAAGCTTGTGGCCCACCATGGAATGATGCATCTGACTGACGAGGCAGATCGAAAGTTCAAGTGGACCCACTATAGAAAAGAGTGGGATAGTGACACCCACTATTGAAACCTTTCTAGGGCCCGTCAATATGTTTATTTGAGATCCAACCTATTTATAAGTTAATACAGACATAGAATAAGGGAGAACATATATATTAGCTTGGTTGAAAACTTTTACAACCCAAAGTGAGGTTTTAATTGTAGGCATTTAATTCCCACTGTTTTTTGTAATGGGGTCCACTCGAACTTTGAATCTGCCTCATACTTTGGCTCAATCACAAGAATTTTTTAATGTTGGATATTCAATCAACACCATTTCATGTGGTGTGGTCTAAATACTTGGATGAATAGGAAAAACAAATTTAATAACGATCCGAAACTTTTGTGACCCCCAAAAGGGTTTCAACACACATTGCATCCTACCTTGCTGTATCCAGTTAGCAATGACACAATGAATGTATTTGGTTTATCCACACTGTTAATCCATTTTTCCAGATCATTTTAGTGGTTGAGCCCAAAATTAAAGCATATCCAAAGCTCAAGTGGACCATACCACGGGAAACAGTGGGAATAATGTACCGTTGAAATCTTCCTATGGTCTACAGTGATTTTTATTTATCATCTAACCTGTTCAATAGATCACAAATACATGGATGAAGGGAAAACTAAAATATCAAATTGATCCAAAACTTTAGTGGCCTCCCAAAAATTTTCAATGGTAGACATTCAGTTTATATTATTTCTTATGATGTGGTCCACTTCAAATTTTTATAGGCTTCATTGTTTTAGCTTATGTTATAAAATCATATGTTAAATGGATGGATGGAGTGGATAAAATGAATAAATCATGGTGGGCCCCACAGGATTTACTCAATACGCTTGGGAATAGATTGGCTACTCCCCTGACACCAGCCAATGGTTAGTGGTCGGTGCTCTACGGCCTCCACCATGATGTATGTGTTTCATCCATGCCATCCATATATTTTTACAGATAATTTTACAATATGAGACCAAAAATGAGATATATCCAAATCTCAAGTGGAATACATTACAGGAAACAGTGTTGAATGAGCGTCGACCATTAAAAACATTTTGGTAGCCATAAAAGTTTTGGATCAAGCTGATTTTTATTTTTTCCCTTCATTTGGTCCTGTATGACCAAATCAACAGATTCGATGTCAAATAAACAGTACAGTGGGCCATAGGAGGATTTTAATGGTGGATATCCAATCACTATTGTTTGAGTAAATTGAGAAGTTTGAAAAAAAATTGGATTTTAGAAAAAAATTTGAGATTTTTAAAAAGAAAATTAGATTTTATATTTTGAAAATTTGAAAAGTTTGTTAAGGAAAATGACATTAAAAAAAAAAAGAGTTTGAAAATAATATTGAGAAGTTTGAAAAAAGAAAGACATTTTAATAAAGAAAATGTAGAAGTCCAAAAAATGTAGAAATTTTGAAGAAAAAAAAAAAATCAAGATTTTGATTTTTTTTTTTTTTTTAAAATAACGTTTTGAAAAGGAAAATTGAGAAGTTTAAAAATAATTGTAATTTTGAAAAAAATAATTTGACAATGTTTGAGAAAATCTAAGATTTTGATATTTTTTTTTAATAGAAAAACACCGACATTTTGAGAAAATTTTGTCCTTTTAAAAAAGAAAGTTGAGAAGTTGAAAAACAAATGTGATTTAGGAAAATAAAAAATAAAAATAGCTACTTGGAAATTTTGAGAAGTTTGAATAAATTGATAAATTCACTTGTATAAAAAATGAACCTCTAACTATTTATGCATACACACAAGTTCACCATTTAAAATAAAAAAATAAAAAAAATGATACCCTAGTATACTGAAGTGTAATTGCAAAGATAACTTATAATGATGAGATTGATCAATTTTACGATCAAGCCATCCTAAAATTGATCTGAATGGTCAGGTGTATCCGAAATGTGCTAATTAGGATAGAGCAAAATTCAACTCATTTAGATCTAAAATGAATCAGACTTGTCCAAAACACTTTATATGGGCACAATCATTTTGTCTAGATTTACATATATTTTGGACAATTTAATTAGTCCAAAATTGAAGAGTAAATGACTTCATATGTTTAGATTAAATTTTACTCAAATCTGATCGTTGAATTGAAAGATATGGCCAACATATTGTTAAGCAATCTTGTCCATCCAATATCTTTCTCATTCGAAACTCAATCAGGATGAGTGACCAGTCAAATGAAAGATCTTGACAAGTAAAACAAATTGAATGGATCATATTTCCAAATTGGGACAAATTTTTAGATCAAAATTGCATGGACACTTGCTGAACTAATAAAAAATAAGTGAGGATTGAACCCCTGCCATTGAAAATGTATTGTGGGTGGTAAAAGTTTTTGATCAGGCTGATATTTGTGTTTTCCCTTCATCCATGATTTTGTTAACCAATGAACATATTATATCTCAAATAAACATCATGGTAGGCCCTGGGAAGGTTTCAACGGTGGGTGTCACTGTCCCCCATTGTTTTCTATGGTGGGGTCCACTTGAACTTTGGATCTTCTTTGTTCTTTGGATCATCAACCGTGCATCTCATCATATCAACAGTTTGGATCACCAAACCATGGCCCTGCATTTATGAAGATTCTACCTTCCAATCTTAGGACATCATGCTCTTTTTCATTTTTAACCGTCTATTGCAGGCAACGAATATAAATGTCAAGATCATTCTATCAATGAAATTCTTTACGAAACTCTTTATATATGGGAAATACACGTATGGAATTAAGTAATCAATGGCCCTAATTTTGGAACCATGGGCTCTACCCGTCACAATAAAAGACACGCTTACACCATGTAAAAGCTCACGTTGTGCAACATATGGTTGTTAGTTTTGGTTTTAAATGTGCTAGTTTTGGGTCCAATGTAAAATGGTGGTGACTTATGCATTCACTAGTGGAAATGATTTAAAGTTATCCAGACCATCCAAATAATGGGTCCTCGTGTAGATGGTTAATATTTACCTTGTACCCATATTAAACAATCTTAACTATCTGGTAAATAGGCCCTTATATGTATGGTTGAAAACTTATTTTATTATATAATTTAGTGTTAAACTCACATTGTTCGGATGTGAATCAAAAACTCATTTTGAAAGAGGCATTTCTGAAACCCTCTTTCAATGTCTCTTCTTCTCTCGTTTTCCCTCCTACTTTCACTCTGGCTTTCTCCCTCACTCGTTATGACGCTTGTTCTCTCTCCACCTCTCTGAGCAATGTCGGCCCTAACCAATCTCCAATCAAAACATTTCAGCACCGTCCAAACCCCATCGTTTTTGCCCCATTGTCGCCGGCAGGAACTCGCTACACCCGTTGCCACTGCATTCATTTTCGTTGTCGATCTGGTAGTGGATCCGCGATGGATTTGCTGATTTCAGGAGAATCAGGGGATATGGTTTTTACATAACCCCTCCATCATCCTGAGCATCAGGTTCTTGCAAGTAAATCCGTCCATATTCTCTTCTAATTCTGTCAAAAATTGGGGATACGGTTTGTACATTAGCTATTTGTTGAATTTCCTGAGAGAAGGTGGGATTTGTCTTAGGACTAAGCTTTTGTTTTGAAATTATTGCATTAATCTGTTCTCAAAGAATTGAGATTTGGATTTCGGGTTGATCATGATTCATGGCCATCCATCCATTGGTAACCATTGTGCATCAAGAAGTCTATTGCATCAAGGTTGCGTTTTATGATTCAGGTATGTTATTCTTAGCTTGTATGGTCACCAGAATATTGATATCATGTGCCCTTATTTTATATAAATATGCTCTATACCATGAAGTGTGTATGGCAGGTCTAATTGTTTGATCCGTGAAGTGAAAGATGAGGGCAATAAGATGGAACATGATGATGGTAGGCTTATTACTGTATTTTCTGCTCTGAACTATTGTGACTAGGTAATCAACATTGTGTTTCAGCCCTATACATGTTTAATGTGGTGTGATGGGTTTCTTTGTTATTGCTTGCAGCATCATGGGAAATATCTGTGTACTATGCCTATCAAAGAACCTGGTAACCTTTCAATCCTATCCTGGGCACGAGACATATGAAATGGTCAATCATGGGGGAATTACATTCATTGCAGAGCAAGTGAGTTGTTCAGGGCATTCATTTTCCTTGAACTTTGTATGGGACTTGGCCTAATAAACCACTCCATGCCCCACACATGCTGACTTGACACATGTATGGGACATTGAAGCTGCACAGTCAGGTGGGCCACAGTGAGTAGCCTTGATGAGTGGATAGGCTGATTTTTGTGCAGGGTTGGCTACTCATTGGGGGCCATGATTTTGCCACTGTTTCCAAGATTGACAATAATATAGCAGTGAATGTAATGATTGTTAACGTAGGTGTAAATGGTGACCTCGAAAAGGGTAGGTAAAGGAGAAAATAAGACTAATTTTCATCTTGAAAATGGTTTTGTACAAATGGAAAAAATAAATAAATAATCAACTGATCTTACTGGTAGATCAGAATTCACAGAAAAACCAGCTTCCATCTATACGATCAAACCCAAAAGGCAGAATGGTTACATCCTCTCCTCTCAACTAAAACTTGTGAAGCCTAGTTATGTAGGTTTATGATGTGTTATCTCTTAGGTTTATATTATCTGGGCATATCCAATGATCTCTCAAGTGATCCCAACCAACATTCACATAGGTGGTTACTACTTGGTTTAATTAAATAAATATTTTGTATGTAATCACTTTTATTTACTACGAGTTAGGCCGTTTAAGGCAAAATCATTTGTTGATCTAGGGCAATATAAGTCCTATAACTCAAAATCAGCTTTTCTTTAAATTGTTTATGGGACTCAGTTCAGTATTTGTAACATATATCTACATGTGAATGTAGTATGTTTGAAATTTACATTTAAAAAGTTTTGAAAAGTTCTCTTAGAATTTTTTTTACAATGATGCCATTTAGTAATACACAGTTGCATTTGTCATTTCAGTTCACTAATCAACCAACTTCTTTTCTATTATTCTTCGTTGATTGAGTAGGACAAGTTGATAAAAGCTGCTGCACATTTCATTTTGTTTCTTAATATTTTTATTTTTATTTTTGAAAGATGAAAAATTATTAATAAATGCTTCTTTAGCAGAAATTCTCCATCTTTTTTTTGATTATTTCAATCTACTTTAATGATTTTCAATAGATAGTCATCGAATTGCAGTTCTTGAATATAATTCTTTGATTTCAGCTGATGATGGTCTGATTTCTGCAATGTCTTGTTTTCTAATTCTCTCTTCATTTCGATTCTTTCATCTGAATTTCACACTTGTTGACGAATTTCAAAGATTTTGAGGTCTATGCAAAACATTTTGAGCCAATTATGATGATCTTTCGTGGATAATGTTGGATTTCTTCAGACGATTTCAAACTTAAAATACTATTAGATTGAATGCAGTTTCTTGAATTTTACTTGCTCTTGTGCAATTCCCAGCATGGAATGAGTTACTATTCTTGAAATGGAAATCCTAACAGCAGCTAGCAAAGCAAGATTTTTATTTTTATTTTTTTCCTATGCATTTCTCTATTCCACATTACTGTTTTCTACAACCTCAGCAACTATCGATCCTCTCTCTCTCTCTCTCTCTCTCTCTCTCTCTCTCTCTCTCTCCTGATTGTTGATATGGTAGAATGACTTAGATATAGGCTTTAGATAGAAAAATATCAGCTCGTTGTAATCAGTATTGATTTCTTTTCTTTTGCAATGCAAAAATTTGGCATTCAATCAAATCAGCCAGGACATCCCTTCCTCCTTGACATCTATGAAATATCTCTATTGCTCCTTGTGAGTTTCTTGTTGAATGCGAACTCAAAAAGGTTTTGGTTTATGAATATGGGACATATTTTCATGAATCACATTTTATCTGAATGCAGGAATCTTAGCCCCAATTCCCTATCTGGGCCCGTTGGAAACATATTTACAGATCTACTAATTCTAAAACAATTGTAAGATTTGAAACAATACTTTTTATATGTAGAGAAGTAGATGAGAATTTAGATATCTATATATATTTTTTTGGTCTCGATTTTCGTTTCTTGTTCTGTTGGTCCTTGCAAATACGAGCTAAAGAGCAAAGCTGTGAAATGCCCGTAATTCATAAAAGTCCTATAACTGTTGTTGATCATTCCTAGGCAGGCTAAATAAAATATTTAGATCCATGTAATGTACATATCTATAATCTAATTGGAGGAGCAGCAGAATCAATCTTGTTGATCTTGCTGGATCAGAAAGAAACTGAAAGGTGCAGCAGGAGATCGTTTGAAGGAAGCAGGGAATATTAATCATTCCCTTTCTTAGCTTGGGTATGAGGTTTCTATTCACAAAATGTAGATTATTTTTTCTTTGTTGTTTTGAAGGGCCTACTAAATTTTATTTAGAAATGATATAAGCAAAGCATCCAAAATAAACAATACCGAGCGACAATCCAGTCTGATCAAGCCTCTTATGATCTCACAATCCTATTTGAATGTCAAAAAATTGGATTCCACCTGCGTGTGGAAGTGGTCAGTTACTGTATTGCTCTGATTCAACAGAGGGTTTTATGTGACATGATTTTCGTTTCTTATATTAAAATCTATTGTTGTTATGTAAACAAGAAATATTGTGCATGTGTTTGTCAGAGTTGCATCCTTGCTGGAAAGATTTTTATTTTTATTTTCTTTCCTATGTTGATGGCTGTTAACTGGGACTTGCAGCAACTTGATAAATATTCTCACGGAAGTTTCCCAATCAGGTAATTATTTCTAATTTGTCAGTGAAAGTGTTTCTTCTAGCACCCTTTTCTCACATTTTCCTTCTTCATTTGTGATGTGTACCTTTGTACTTAAGCTGGAGGGAGGTGTTTCAGTTTTGTTGTTCCCTGCTTTTGTACTTAAGCTGGTTTTGCAATATTAAGTGCCGGATATCAGCAACACCAATCTATATATTCTTTTTAGTGCATTTGGGTAGTTATGCCTTTTGTGGTGGATGCAATGTGTTATGCCCTTTTCTCTCTAGATGAATCCAAATTCTGAAGGGCTTCTTACTCTTGCCTTTGTACCTAGAAAGTAAATAAATAAACATTACACTAGGCTTCAGGAAGTCTTTAATGGTAAGGCGTTCAAATTGAAGTTGCTCGTCAGGAAACCTTTGTTTATGCCTTGCCTCAAAATAATTTTTTTATGACCTGATATTGGTGCAGGTACACTTACAAGTTGGGGCATAGGTTATTCAATGGTTCGTACATATCACTTCAAAAAAATACCTTTTCTCTCTCTCTCTCTCTCTCTCTCTCTCTCTCTCTCTCTCTCTCTCTCTCTCTCTCTCTCTTTCTTTAATGAATTTGTAGTATGCGTTGGCTCACTTCCTGAGAGCAACTACTAAGGTCTCTGAGGCTCAAATCGCCGCCAACTTGACAGAAAGACAAATAGCATCAATAGCCACAGATTACAACCTGGATTTAAACAAGGTTCGAGGTGTTGTCAACAATATTAATAGAATCCTCCAGGTCAGATTGTTGATTGGACCTGATTTTATTTAAATGATCTTGATAATCCATTTTATTTAAATCAGCAGACCCGGATGTGCGTCGGAGCTATCTGGATGGATGATGAATGTATTTGCGAATA
This sequence comes from Magnolia kwangsiensis, assembly GCA_037074715.1. Classification (NCBI taxonomy): domain Eukaryota; kingdom Viridiplantae; phylum Streptophyta; class Magnoliopsida; order Magnoliales; family Magnoliaceae; genus Magnolia; species Magnolia kwangsiensis. Next base: position 83,610,777 of record CM073578.1, read on the forward strand.
TAAATAAAAATAAAAAATTTATAATATATATATATATATATATATATATATATATATGTTATCAATGGAGGATACCTTGTTTAGGGGGACATGAAATTCTTGCAGCTTATGGTATGGTGCCCCAATATTGGTTGTATATTACTAGTATATAGTAGATAATACTAGGTTTAATAGTAGATAATACTAGAGAATACTTAAACCTAAACCTACACTTATAACCTATGACCTAAACCTAAACCTAAACCTAAAACCCAAACGTAAACCTTATCTCGAACCCAAACCCGAACCCAATTTCCTAAACCTAAATGTAACGCCCCAAAAATTGGGGGTCGAGTAGAAACCCAACTCCCGAGTTCCAGAACATCACTTATGCAACATAGATAATGATAAATGCATGTTATCTGAAGAATGACATTAAACAAGATTGAGACTAAGCCAAAACAGCATATCATACTCCAGAGACAGTTAAAATAGCAAGCGGAAGAATGTGATAAATATATAAAATATATAAATGATTGTAAGTCTCCAGAGTGTGAACATGTTACCAGGTTAACTAAATACATGTGTACTCCAAAATAGAAAGAAAAGAATATACATGAATGCTCCGAAAATATAAAATGACAAGTGTCATGACATCTAATCAACCTCCCTGTAATCCCGTCAATCAAAACACGGAGGAGAAGTCCTCCACAGCATCATATAATTCCAGCTCCGCTCCACAAGCAGCGCCCTCATCTGAAACTAAAATAGGGACTGGTGGGTGTCTAGAACACCATCCCATAACGTGGGAATGAGTAGCTAACTCAGTGGAATCATAGAACAAAGATTAACATATTATCAAATCCATCACATGATAATGATAAAATAAACAAAACAAACATTCCTAAATACTGTGATTAATGAATGGATGAAATGACATGATGGATGCCCTTACCAACATACTCCCTCATGCGGCACCATCTGCGTCTGCGGTATGCTTGCGTTCCTCAGTACTCCACATTTTCCAGGCACATACAGTGCGATATGAGTAATGATTATCAAGTTGTTATTAGTCCTTTTCATAGAGCAGAATTGGAAAACTAAGGTACTTTCCTTATATCATTCCCAACAAGGATCCTGTCTAGGGTCATCACTCCTAGTAATCTCATACGATGATATATTTCTAGGTCACTGCAAGGGCTGTCAGGGCTGTTGCACGCACTCGTTGCTCCACTCCCCCATCACCTTATCAATACAGGCCTAGTTGTACTCTTGTTGCTACGGAAGGGTCGTCGCCTCACGTAGACTCAAAGTATGCTCCAGGTCACTACAAAGGGCTGTCAGGGCTGTTGCTCGCACTCGTTGCACCGCTCCCCCATCACCTTATCAATGTAGGCCGACAGCTCGACTCCTAGTAATCTCATACGATGATATATTTCTAGGTCGCTGCAAGGGCTGTCAGGGCTGTTGCACGCACTCGTTGCTCCACTCCCCCATCACCTTATCAATACAGGCCTAGTTGTACTCTTGTTGCTATGGAAGGGTCGTCGCCTCACGTAGACTCAAAGTACGCTCGAGGTCACTACAAAGGGCTGTCAGGGCTGTTGCTCACACTCGTTGCACCGCTCCCCCATCACCTTATCAATGTAGGCCGACAGCTCGACTCCTAGTAATCTCATACGATGATATATTTCTAGGTCGCTGCAAGGGCTGTCAGGGCTGTTGCACGCACTCGTTGCTCCACTCCCCCATCACCTTATCAATACAGGCCTAGTTGTACTCTTGTTGCTATGGAAGGGTCGTCGCCTCACGTAGACTCAAAGTACGCTCGAGATCACTACAAAGGGCTGTCAGGGCTGTTGCTCGCACTCGTTGCACCGCTCCCCCATCACCTTATCAATGTAGGCCGACAGCTCGAATATAGTGTCCCATACCACCATAATCGGCTCACGAGTCCAAGGTGCTCACTGGTCACTACGGGGGGATTTGTGGCCCCAGCATAGGCCGACAACTCGACCACGGTGTCCCATACCACCATGCCCGGCTCATGAGTCTTAGTGGATCAAGGTACCACGGTTATCAGGGTTATCACTGGTAAGTTCAGTACCCTAGGTTCAAGAAGTTATGACGAATACAAGGTAAACATACAATGGTCAGTCGGGTTAATTGATGAGTCCGACTAGCACGAGCGCACGTTGAATCGATCGGCATGAAGTGCACAAGCACTTCGCATGGCCTAACCACTGCCGATGACTCTAGTACGACTCGGGTTCGTCATACACATCCTTCGTGGTGAATAGAATCCAACCACGAATTCTAAATTGTTACCGACTGCTTGGACTAGAGTATAGCCCCAAGCACATGTAATGTGAATCAATAATCACGTGAGAGAGACAGAATCGAAATACAAGACATTCCAGCATGTTATCAGCATGTTATAACATACATCATAAGCAGTTAACTATATCGAGTATTTCAAACATAAGGTATTCAATTCAATACAACAAGCATGGAGGAATTCATTTACATCATCAAATTAGTTGAGAATCTAGTCTCAATGCTAATCTACAACACCATTTACTCAATACTTACTAATACATACATTTATACAAACACTTAGACTCCACAACTCCAACGTACTTGACGTATGTTGATTTCGACATATAATATGACAGATCCTTATATCAAGGAGATGTCTAATACACAACAATCATGTTCTCACATTCAAAACATATGGTAGGCATGAATCATATTGATTTAGGCATTTCAACAAACACTTAGTCTACACACATTAGTCTACATAGCATATATCGGTCAATATGTGCATTAGGGCGAATCTCTTCGCCAAACAGATCATACATCCATAGCTAGTATAAATACACGGCAAATACCCATGGCAATCATATCGGCAAAATGCGTACGTATACAGTATTTCCTATAAATACCCAAAATATCTTAAACCTCATAGTCTTCGTACGTATACGGAATGAAAAATGGACAGCATGTTGTACATGTCAAACAACATCCTCATCAGCAATCTACCATTAAACGGCATTGAAAGCTTTGAAAAATGGTAATCTAAGTGTCTAAAATCCGTACCTTTTGCCGTAGAAGCGTAACGAATCGAATAGAAACTCTATGCTTCGTCAACGCCTGTATGACGACATATATCACAAGACAAATCAACTACTTTACTAATTGTATCGATGGAATCCCTAAAACAGCTTGAGGTTAGGGTTTTCTTACCTAGAACGGCGTTGAAATCGTCTGAATAGCGATGCAGGTGGAAGGATCTGGCACGTGGAGTAGCAGGGAAGAATCCCAGGAGAAAGCCCCAACTTCTCCCTCACTTTCCCTCTCTTTTCTCTCTTCTCTCTCCAAATTCGTATGGAATGAAAGAGCAAGGGTTTAAGCCCTTTTTATAAGTCCAAAAGCGATGAAAATAGACTTGGGGCCAAGGTATACTTATTTTATAACCAAAGTGGGCTTGTTCTGATCCAACGGAGCACTTCTGGAGGTCCTGTTACTAAGTGCGGTCGGAATTAAACTCTCTGACATTGGATCTAGGTCAGGCAGAGTTTTCAGTCCGGTCAGATTTCCAGATCGACCGTGGCGGACCAGTTTCAGTTTGACGGCTACCGGTACTCGATCAGGGCCACAAGTGCATTGGCATGTAAGGGCCACCTAACCTGATCCGAGGGTAAATTTTGATCGAATTCTGACGGTCAGAACGCTTAGAAAATGTCGTGCAAGCGACACGTGCCAGATTTCATAAATTATATTAATTTCTAACATTTCTCACACTCTTCACTCTGGACTCAAGGAAATCGTCGTGGGAGATCATCTGGACTTAATTTTTAAGGTGATTGTCAAGTCCAACTAGGCGGTCAGGATTGTCTAAGTTCGGGGTAATCGGACTTCCGACGTGCGGTCCAAAGCCGATACAAAGTTTCAAGGTGTTCCTGAGAGCAATCGGGAATAGAGTTTGATCATAGGTTTTACGGTATTGTAGCATCAACTATCCTATACATTTTAACTCTAGCAGATCGTATTGAAAGTGATTGGTGAGAATTTCATAGGTCATCTAGTGCAGCGCTAGTTGATTCTCGTTAGATTTCTAAAGGAAGTAGCCTTTATTGATTTTTGTTTGAGATGAGATTTGAAGGGTGGAGTGGGGGTGCTTGGAAACGGAAGAAGGAAGAGTTTGGAGGGATGGTTTTTACCAAAAATCGAACGATTGGGAGAGAAAGGAGAGCTTGAAGGGTCACTTTGTGAAGGAGGTATGTATTTAGGGCACTTTTAATGGACGAACCACACCTAGGGGGGGTACCGTAACCCCCAAAGACCATCGACCCGAAGCCTAAACCCAGCCAAGCCCATTGACCGGCGAGGCCCTCGCCGACCGACTTCAAATTTGGCGAGGCCCGACCATTTGGGCGTGGTCCCCCTGTCCCCAAGGTCCCAAATATATGTGGGGCCCACCTTAGATCATTGTAGATTAGCGTGGGTAGTCCCACGACTCCATTTTACCATATTTCGGGTCATTTTACAAACTGAAATTAGTTTATGCATCATGTAGCATATGATTTTGGGGTAGGAGAGGCTAATCCATCCAACTAAACCATTTATTCCATGAGATTCCATGATTGGAATGATCGGAAGTCCAATTTATACATATATTTACTATTTGTAGTACACACTAGGATTTATGTCTAGTGTGAAAGGACTTAGAAAAAGTTGAAGAATGGGGTGGTGAAAGGAGAGATTCTGAAGGAATTGGATGAAAAGGGGTTTCAGGCCTTGAGACTGAGTGTAAAGGTTGTGGTTGACCTACCACCTAAGTTCATTCATTTCTAGGTTTGGAATGGAATGAAACATGGCCTAAACCCTTCGATTGACAGTCTAGAGGTGATTTGGGGTCGTTGGGTGTGATCAGGAATGTGCACGGACTCGATCTCGACGACCGTTTACAGTGAGTTTTAGTTTAAGTATAGTTCTTCACTATTTTAACTTGAGGATTCGTGTCTAATATGAAAGTACTTAGAGAAGTTGAAGGAAATGGGTTGAAAAGTGATTTCTTTGGCTTTGGGATTGAGCTTTGAGAGTGTTATGGTTGACCCATTGCCTAAGGACGTCTAACTCTAGGTTGGCAAAAATCCGGGGTGTTACAATCTACCCCCCTTAAAAATAAAATTTCGTCCCCAAAATTTACCTAAGGATAATAAGGAAAGATTAATCATTTCCTTCACCTAAGTTTTGTTGATTTTATGTTTCTATACGTGGTAGGGTGTATACGATCTATATGAGTTTAGTTCCTTTTGGTCTATCTCCCTTAAAACTTACTTCTTTATGCATTACTTATACCCTAACGGTTTGCTACAATTTATTTCCTTACCTATTTGGCATCTTGGCGACAATTCCCATCTACTTAGAGTAAGATATATATTTTCAGTGGTTGACTAGTACAGAGAGACGGTTGTAGTGGGCTTGATCTCGATACGTTGAATGTCCGCCTGGCCAGGGTAGACAACGTTGTATCCCTTCCTAATCCTGGTGGATCCTGGTCTTCTGCTCGGCTAAGCAGTGAGTCCATTAGTAGTCGTCCAGGATTGACGATTTGGGTCAAGCTATGAATATTTCACAGTTGTATAATTCAGTAACTCCGTAATCTGAAAATCGGGGGTCGGGTAGAAACCCAACTCCCGAGTTCCAGAACATCACTTATGCAACATAGATAATGATAAATGCACGTTGTCTATAGAATGAAATTAAACAAGATTGAGACTAAGCCAAAATAACATATCATACTCCAGAGACAGTTAAAATAGCAAGCGAAAGAATGTGATAAATATATAAAATATATAAATGATTGTAAGTCTGCAAAGTGTGAACATGTTACCAGGTTAACTAAATACATGTGTACTCCAAAATAGAAAGAAAAGAATATACATGAGTGCTCCAAAAATATAAAATGACAAGTGTCATGACATCTAATCAACCTCCCTGTAATCCCGTCGATTAAAACACGGAGGAGAAGTCCTCCACAACATCATACAATTCCAGCTCCGCTCCACAAGCAGCGTCCTCATCTGAAACTAAAATAGGGACTGGTGGGTGTCCAGAACACCATCCCGTAACTTGGGAATGAGTAGCTAACTCAGTGGAATCATAGAATAAAGATTAACATGTTATCAAATCCATCACGCAATAATGATAAAGCCTAAATACTGTGATTAATGCATGGATGAAATGACATGATGGATGCCCTCACCGACATACTCCCTCATGCGGCACCATCTACGTCCACGACATTCTTGCGTTTCTCAGTGCTCCATATCTTTCAGGCACATGCAGTGCGATATGAGTAATGATTACCGAGTTGTTATTAGTCCTTTTCATACAGAAGGATTGAAAAACTAAGGTAGTTCCCTTATATCGTTCCCGACACGGATCCTGTCTAGGGTCGTCACTCCTAGTAATCTCATACGATGATATATTTCTAGGTTGCTGCAAGGGCCTCTAGGGCTGTTGCATGCACTCGTTGCTCCACTCCCCCATCACCTTATCAATACAGGCCTAGCTATACTCTTGTTGCTACGGAAGGGTCGTCACCTCACATAGACTCAGAGTACGCTCGAGGTCACTACAAAGGGCTGTCAGGGCTGTTGCTCGCACTCGTTGCACCGATCCCCCATCACCTCATCAATGTAGGCCGACAGCTTGAATATAGTGTCTCATACCACCATAATCGGCTCACGAGTCCAAGATACTCACTGGTCACTACGGGGATGTTTGTGGCCCCAGCGTAGGCCGACAGCTCGACCACGGTGTCCCATACCACCATGCCCGGCTCATGAGCCTTAGTGGATCAAGGTACCACGGTTATCATGGTTATCACTGGTAGGTTCAGTACCCTAGGTTCAATCAGTTATGGCGAATACAAGGTGAACATACAATGGTCAGTCGGGTTACTTGATGAGTCCGACTAGCACGAGCGCACGTTGAATCGACCGGCATGAAGTGCACAAGCACTTCGCATGGCCTAACCACTGCCGATGACTCTAGTACGACTCGGGTTCGTCATACACATCCTTCGTGGTGAATAGAATCCAACCACGAATTCTAAACTGTTACCGACTGCCTGGACTAGAGTATAGCCCCAAGCACATGTAATGTGAATCAATAATCACGTAAGAGAGACAGAATCGAAATACAAGACATTCCAGCATATTATCAGCATGTTATAACATACATCATAAGCAGTTAACCATATACGAGTATTTTAAACATAAGGTATTCAATTCAATACAACAAGCATGGAGGAATTCATATACTTCATCAAATTAGTTGAGAATCCAGTCTCAATGCTAATCTACAACACCATTAACTCAATACTTACTAATACATACATTTATAAAAACACTTAGACTACATAACTCCAACGTACTTGACGTATGTTGATTTCGACATATAATATGACAAATCCTTATATCAAGGAGATGTCTAATAACAACAATCATGTTCTCACATTCAAAACATATGGCAGGCATGAATCATATTGATTTAGGCATTTCAACAAACACTTAGTCTACACACATTAGTCTACATAGCATATGTCGGCCAATATGTGCATTAGGGCGAATCTCTTCGCCAAACAGATCATACATCTATAACTAGTATAAATACAGGACAAATACCCATGACAATCATATCGGCAAAATATGTACGTATACAGTATTTCCTACAAATACCCAAAATACCCTAAACCTCATATTCTTCGTACATATACGGAATGAAAAATGGACAGCATGTTGTACTTGTCAAACAACATCCTCATCAGCAATCTACCATTAAATGACATTGAAAGCTTTAAAAAATGGTAATCTAAGCGTCTAAAATCCGCACCTTTCGCCGTAGAAGCGTAACGAATCGAATAGAAACTCTACGCTTCGTCAACGCCTGTATGACGACCTATATCACAAGAGAAATCAATTACTTTGCTAATTGTATCGATGGAATCCCTAAAACAGCTTGTGGTTAGGGTTTTCTTACCTAGAACTGCGTTGGAATCGCCAGAATAGCAATGCAGGTGGAAGGATCTGGCACGTGGAGTAGGAGGGAAGAATCCCACGAGAAAGCCCCAACTTCTCCCTCACTTTCCCTCTCTTTTCTCTCTTCTCTCTCCAAATTCGTATGGAATGAAAGAGCAAGGGTTTAAGCCCTTTTTATAAGTCCAAAAGTGACGAAAATAGACTTGGGGCCAAGGTATACTTATTTTATAACCAAAGTGGGCTTGTTCTGATCCAACTGAGCACTTCTGGAGGTCCTGTTACTAAGTGCGGTCGGAATTAAACTCTATGACATTGGATCTAGGTCAGGCAGAGTTTTCAGTCCGGTCGAATTCTCAGATCGACCGTGGCGGACCAGTTTTAGTTTGATTGCTACCGGTACTCGATAAGGGCCACAAGTGCGTTGACATGTAAGGGCCACCTAACCTGATCCGAGGGTAAAATTTGATCAAATTCTGACGGTCAGAACACTTAGAAAATGTCGTGCAAGCGACACATGCCAGATTTCATAAATTATATTAATTTCTAACATTTCTCACACTCTTCGCTCTGGACTCAAGAAAATCGTCGTGGGACATCATCTGGACTTAATTTTTGAGGTGATTGTCAAGTCCAACTAGGAGGTCAGGATTGTCTAAGTTCGGGGTAATCAGACTTCTGACGTGCGGTCCAGAGCTGATACAAAGTTTTAAGGTGCTCCCTAGAGCAATCGGGAATAGAGTTTGATCATAGGTTTTACAGTATTGTAGCGTCACCTATCCTATACGTTTTGACTCTAGCAGATCGTATTGAAAGTGATTGGTGAGAATTTCATAGGTCATCTAGTGCAGCGCTAGTTGATTCTCGTTAGATTTCTAAAGGAAGTAGCCTTTATTAATTTTTGTTTGAGATGAGATTTGAAGGGTGGAGTGGGGGTGCTTGGAAACGGAAGAAGGAAGAGTTTGGAGGGGTGATTTTTACCAAAAATTGGACGTTTGGGAGAGAAAGGAGAGCTTGGGGGGTCACTTTGTGAAGGAGGTAGGTGTTTGGGGCACTTTTAACAGACGACCCACACCTAGGGGGGGTACCCTAACCCCCAAAGACCATCGGCCCGAAGCCTAGACCCAGCCAAGCCCGTTGACCGGCGAGGCCCTCGCTGACCAACTTCAAATCTGGCGAGGCCCGGCCATCTAGGCGTGGTCCCCATGTCCCCTAGCTCCCAAATATATGTGGGGCCCACCTTAGATCATTGTGGATTAGCGTGGGTAGGCCCACGACTCTGTTTCACCCTATTTCGCATCATTTTGCAAACTGAAATTATTTTATGCATCATGTAGCATATGATTTTGGGGTAGGAGAGGCTAATCCATCCAACTAAACCATTTATTCCTTGAGATTCCATGATTAGAATGATCGAAAGTCCAATTTATACATATATTTACTATTTGTAGTATACACTAGGATTTATGTCTAGTGTGAAAGGACTTAGAAAAAGTTGAAGAATGGGGTGGTGAAAGGAGAGATTCTGAAGGAATTGGATGAAAAGGGGTTTCAGGCCTTGAGACTGAGTGTAAGGGTTGTGGTTGACCTACCACCTAAGGACATTCATTTCTAGGTTTGGAATGGAATGAAACATGGCCTAAACCCTTCGATTGACAGTCTAGAGGTGATTTGGGGTCGTTAGGTGTGATCAGGAATGTGCACGGACTCGATCTCGGTGACCGTTTACAGTGAGTTTTAGTTTAAGTATAGTTCTTCACTATTTTAACTTGAGGATTCGTGTCTAATATGAAAGTACTTAGAGAAGTTGAAGGAAATGGGTTGAAAAGTGATTTCTTTGGCTTTGGGATTGAGCTTTGAGAGTGTTATGGTTGACCCATTGCCTAAGGACGTCTAACTCTAGGTTGGCAAAAATTCGGGGTGTTACACTAAACCTTAACGTATTCTCAAATCCCTAAACTGTAACCTACACCTAATCTTAATCTCAACTCCCTAACCTAAACCTAAAACTAAACCTAAACCTAAACTTGAAAACTCAAACCTAAACCCGAACCCGAACCCGATCCCGATTTCCTAAACCTAAACTTATGACCTTAGCCTAATTCTCAAATCCCAAAACCTATAACCTAAACCTAAACCTTAACCTAAACATAAAACCTGAACCTAAACCTAAACCTAAACTTAAACCTAAACCTAAAACCTAAACCTAAACCTACACTTATAACCTATAACCTAAACCTATAACCTAAACCTAAACCTAAAACCCAAACGTAAACCCGATCTCGAACCCAAACCCGATTTCCTAAACCTAAACCTTAACGTATTCTAAAATCCCTAAACCTAAGCCTACACCTAATCCTAATCTCAACTCCCTAACCTAAACCTAAACCTAAACCTAAACATGAAAACCCAAAACTAAACCCGAACCCGATCCCGATTTCCTAAACCTAAACTTATGACCTTAACCTAAACATATTCTCAAATCCCAAAACCTATAACCTAAACCTAAACCTTAACCTTAACCTAAATATAAAACCTAAACCTAAACCTTAACCTTAACCTAAACCTATAACCTAAACCTATAACCTAAACCTAACCTAAACCTACACCTATAACCTATAACCTAAACCTAAACTTAAAACCCAAACGTAAACCCGATCTCAAACCTGAACCAGATTTCCTAAACCTAAACCTTAACATATACTCAAATCCCTAAACCTAAACCTACACCTAATCCTAATCTCAACTCCCTAGCCTAAACCTAAACCTAAACTTGAAAACCCAAAACTAAATTTGAACCCGAACCCAATCCCGATTTCCTAAACCTAAATTTATGACCTTAACCTAAACTTATTCTCAAATCCCAAAACCTATAACCTAAACCTTAACCTATAACCTATAACCTAAACTCAATTCCCTAAACCTTAACCTGTAACCTAACCAAAACCTAAACCTATAACCTTAACATAAACATAAAACTTATACTTATAACCTAAACTTATTCTCAAATCCCAAAACATATAACCTAAACCTAAACCTATAACCTAAATCTAAACCTACACTTATAACCTATAACCTAAACCTATAACCTAAACCTAAACCTAAACTTGAAAACCCAAACCATAAACCCGATCCTGATTTCCTAAACCTAAACCTTAACCTATAACCTATAACCTAAACTCAATTCCCTAATCCTTAACCTGTAACCTAACCTAAACCTAAACCTATAACCTTCACCTAAATATAAAACCTAAACCTAAACCTATAAACTTGAACTAAACTAAAACCTATGACCTAAAACCTTAACTTATAACCTATAACCTAAACCTTAACTTAAACCTAAAACCTAAACCTTAACCTAAAACCTAAAACCTAAACCTAAACCTAAAACCTAAATGTATTCTCAACTCCCTAAACCTAAACCTACACCTAATCATAATCTCAACTCCCTAACCTAAACCTAAACCTAAAATTGAAAACCCAAAATTAAACCCGATCCCGAACCCGAACCCGAACCCGATTTTCTAAACCTATACCCTAACCTATTCTCAATTTCCTAAACCTAAACCTAAACCTTAACCTAAACCTATAACCTTAACCTAAACCAAAACCTATGACCTAAAACCTAAATATATTCTTAAATCTCCAGACCTAAACCTACACCTAATCCTAATCTCAACTCCCTAACCTAAACCTAAACCTAAACTTGAAAACCCAAACCTAAAACCCGAACCCGATTTCCTAAACCTAGAACCTAAATGTATTCTCAAATCCCTAAACCTAGAGCTACACCTAATCCTAATCTCAACTCCCTAACCTAAACCTAAACCTAAACTTGAAAACACAAACCTAAACCCGATCCTGATCTCGAACTCGATTTTCTAAACCTAAACCTTAACCTATTCTCAATTCCCTAAACCTTAACCTATAACCTAACCTAAACCTTAACCTATAACCTAAAACTAAGCCTAAAACCTAAACTTAAACCTAAAACCGAAATGTATTCTCAAATCCTTAAACCTAAACCTACACCTAATCCTAATCTCAACTTCATAACCTAAACTTAAACCTAAACTTGAAAACCCAAATCTTAACCCGATCCCGAACCCGATTCCGATTTCCTAAACCTAAACCTTAACCTTAACCTATTCTCAATTCCCTAAAGCTATAAGCTATATACTATAACCTATAACCTAAACCTAAACCTTAACCTAAACTTATAACCTGAACCTAAACCTAAACCAAAACCTATAACCTATAACCTAAACTTATAACCTATTACCTAACCTTAACCTAAACCAAAAACCTAAACCTAAACCTAAAACCTAAAACCTAAACCAAAAATCTAAATGTATTCTCAAATCTTAACTTAAACCTAAAACCTATAACCTAAATGTATTCTCAATTCCCTAAACCTATAGCTTATAACCTAAACCAAAACCTTAACCTAAACCTATAACCTTAACCTAAACCAAAACCTATAACCTAAAACCTAAATGTATTCTCAAATCTCTAAACCTAAACCTACACCTAATCCTAATCTCAACTTCCTAACCTAAACCTAAACCTAAACTTGAAAACCCAAACCTAAACCCGATCCCGAACCCGAACCCGATTTTTTAAACTTAAACCTTAACCCATTCTCAATTCCCTAAACCTATAGCTTATAACCTAAACCTAAACCTAAACCTTAACCTAAACCTATAACCTTAACCTCAACTAAAACCTATGACCTAAAACTTAAATGTATTCTCAAATCTCTAAACCTAAACCTACACCTAATCCTAATCTCAACTGCCTAACCTAAACCTAAACCTGAACCCAATCCCAAACTCGAACCCGATTTCCTAAACCTAAACCTTAACCTATTCTCTATTCCCTAAACCTAAACCTAAACCTTAACCTAAACCTATAACCTTAACCTAAACCAAAACCTATAACGTAAAACCTAAATGTATTCTCAAATCTCTAAACCTAAACCTACACCTAATCCTAATATCAACTCCCTAACCTAAACCTTAACCTACCTTAACCTAAACCTATAACCTTAACCTAAACCAAAACCTATGACCTAAAACCTAAATGTATTCTCAAATCTCTAAACCTAAACCTACACCTAATCCTAATCTCAACTCCCTAACCTAAACCTAAACCTAAACTTGAAAACCCAAACCTAAACCCATTCCCGAACCCGAACCCTTTTTCCTAAACCTAAACCTTAACCTATTCTCAATTCCCTAAACCTATAGCTTTTAACCTAAACCTAAACCTAAACCTAAACCTATAACCTTAGCCTAAACCAAAACCTATGACTTAAAACCTAAATGTATTCTCAAATCTCTAAACCTAAACCTACACCTAATCCTAATCTTAACTCCCTAACCTAAACCTAAACCTAAACTTGAAAACCCAAACCTAAAACCCGATCCCGAACTCGAACCCGATTTCCTAAACCTAAACCTTAACCTATTCTCAAATCCCTAAACCTAAACCTACACCTAATCCTAATCTAAACTCCCTAACCTAAACCTAAACCTAAACTTGAAAACCCAAACCTAAACCCGATTTTGAACCCGAACCCAAATTCCTAAACCTAAACCTTAACCTATTCTCATATCCCTAAACCTAAACCTAAACCTATTCTCAAATCCCTAAACCTAAACCTACACCTAATCCTAATCTCAACTTCCTAACCTTAACTTAAACCTAAACTTGAAAACCCAAACCTAAATCCGAACCCAATTTCCTAAACCTAAACCTTAACCTATTCTCAATTCCCTAAACTTATAGCTTATAACCTAAACCTAAACAATAACCTAAACCTATAATCTTAACCTAAACCAAAACCTATGACCTAAAACCTAAATGTATTCTCAAATCTCTAAACCTAAACTTACACCTAATCCTAATCTCAACTCCCTAACCTAAACCTAAACCTAAACTTGAAAACCCAAATCTAAACCTGATCCAGAACCCGAACCCGATTTCCTAAACCTAAACCTTAACCTATTCTCAATTCCTTAAACCTATAGCTTATAACCAAAACCTAAACCTAAACCTAAACCTGAACCTATAACCTAAACCTAAACCTAAAACCTAAATGTATTCTCAAATCCTTAAACCTAAACCTACACTTAATCCTAATCTCAACTCCCTAACCTAAACCTATACCTAAACTTGAAAACCCAAACCTAAACCCGATCCTGAACCTGAACTCGATTTCCTAAACCTAAACCTTAACCTATTCTCAATTCCCTAAACCTATAGCTTATAACTGAAACCTAAACCTTAACCTATAACCTAAACCTAAACCTAAAACCTAAATGTATTCTCAAATCCCTAAACCTAAACCTACACCTAATCCTAATCTCAACTCCCTAACCTAAACCTAAACTTGAAAACCCAAACCTAAAACCGATCCCGAACTCGAACCCGACTTCCTAAACCTAAACCTTAACCTATTCTCAATTCCCTAAACCTATATCTTATAACCTAAACCTAAACCTAAACCTATAAACTTAACCTAAACCAAAACCTATGACCTAAAACCTTAACCTACAACCTATAACCTAACCTAAACCTAAACCTTAACTTATAACCTAAAACCTAAACCTAAACCTAAAACCTAAATGTATTCTCAACTCCCTAAACCTAATGTAAGACCCGTATCTTGGTCCGTACCTTTCCGTAGACTTCCACGGTCTTACCGATCGAATTTCGCCAACCTTCGACCCTTAACCGATATCGACGCGCGACCCTGATTCATATGCCGACAACCCGAGTCGACTCAACCCAAGACCACTACCATAGCGACCGCGCCGTCGTTGCGGTTCCAATACCGCGACTCGCGCGCCGAGGCGATACCCTGGTCAAGAGATGTGGGCCAACGTTCGGTGCAAGAAAATGCCACGCGTTGTGAAACCTAAGGGAATCTCTACGATGTGTCACATCAATCACATCAATCCCATCAATCAATCAATCCATCAATACATCACATGTCAAGTACACATCACTTTCATCCCTTTTCCCAAGCAACCACAAAAGTCTTCCTAACCCATACCTCTCTTACACAAAAAGCCACAAAAGTCTTCACCTCCCATACCTCTCTTACACAAAAAGCCTCAAAAGTCAAGCTTTTCTTACACAACCATCACTCACCACATCCATCCATCAGTCTCTCTCTCTCCCTTTACAACTCTCTCTCTTTCTCTCTTTCTCATTTCAAAATCTCCAAGCAAAAGGAGCTCCATACGTATGGAGTTTTCCAAACTCTCCTAAGCTCTAAGTGGCTCACTTTCCTACCCATCATCTCCCATCTCAACCTTCCATTCTCCATCTCCTCCATTAAAATCCAAGCTAAGGTGCCAAGGAACCCCTAGGAGCAAGAAGATCGGACGGTGGGTGCCTCTATAGGGTAGTTTCTTTCTTATTTTTATGATGGGCCAAGTGAGACCCACCGATCAATGGTGTGGATCTCACTTGGGACCCTAAGTTGTGGCCGATGGACCACTTGGATCATCATGATCATTCTATGATGGGGCCATTCTCCATGGACCCCATCATGATGTTTATTTCTTTAAGAAGGGTCATCTAGACCGTCCATATCGGTGGGGAATAGATCTCCACCGTTGATTTTCATTTTCGATGGTCCCATGTACAAAGGGATCTGTTTAT
The DNA here is from genome assembly GCA_037074715.1 of Magnolia kwangsiensis. Lineage (NCBI taxonomy): Eukaryota > Viridiplantae > Streptophyta > Magnoliopsida > Magnoliales > Magnoliaceae > Magnolia > Magnolia kwangsiensis. Next base: position 83,626,478 of record CM073578.1, read on the forward strand.
TGTATAGTTCCTTACAAGGGAGGGCCCATAATGTCGGGGTCCCTCCATCACAAAGCGTGTCCCACTCTCCATGTCTCTCTCTCTCTCTCTTTTATTTCTTTTTATTTTGTGTTATTTTATTTTATGTGATAAGGTTGTATGGACCCCACCTTGAGATTTATTTTGTCCAAGTGTTTATTCAAGTGGGGCCCACTTTATATGTTGTACTCTCTTCAAACATCAGTGGTGGCCCACTTCATCAGGGCCCACCACAATACCATTTTTAAGATAGCCACACCGTCCAGCGTCTGGGACGCTGGACGTCCCTGGACAAAAAAAAAAGGGAAAAAGAGAAGCTTGTGGGGTGGTCCTCCTGTGTAGGCCCCACCTTGATGTAGATATTCGATCCAAGCCGTCCATCCCCTTACTCATAACATTATAACCGTTGAGCCAAAGAATGAGGCCGACGTGATCATCCAGTGGGCCATAATATCAGAAACTTGGGCGGTTACCCTTAAAGACACTTCCTGATGAGTCTATACATCCAAAAATCCCGAACCTTGGACTCATTGGGCTTGTTTTGAGCCCCTGAACTCAATGGACGGGGTGGATTAGCTTGATGTGGGCCCCAGACGTGAAAAACCCCAGAAAATGGGTTTTTCCATTTAAATTGAAAAACAGCAACAGAGGCATCTGCCTCTCTCTGACGTGCAGCAGGCACTGCACGTCTTGACGGGCGGGCAGCGAGCGGCCACCCACGGCTGCTGCCGTGGGCCCCACCATGATGTATATGCCTCATCTACACCGTTCATGAGGTGGGCCCCCTCCTCAGGTGGGCCCCCTCCAAACTTCAGTCTGATCCGTAACTCAGGTGGCCCACATCACATGAAACAAGTGAAATGGGATATTTACCATTGAAACCTTTTTGGGGCCCACAGACGTGTTGGATCAAGCTGGAATTTATGTCTTCCCTTCAACCAGGCCCGAGTGATCTTATGAACGGGTTGGATGGCATCTGAGAAGTACAGTGGGCCCCACATGGGACCCACAATGTTGTATGTGTTCTAAGACCACCGTCCAGGCAGACGGTGGCACCCTCCTTGCGCACGTGCTGCCTCCACCGTCCAACGGATGGTGGGGCCCTATGTGATGTATGTGCTCTATCCGCATTGTCCACTGGACAGTGGGACCCGCCATGATGCATTCAGACCGTCCATCCACTTGGTGGGATCATTTTAAGGCTTGAGCTATTAGTTGGGTGGGCCACTCACATATGGGTTAGGCCCATTTAATTTGTAACAGGCCTATGGGCTAGGCCCATTTGAATTACAAAAGGCCTATGGGCTAGGCCCATTTGATTTATGAAATGCTTATGGGCTAGGCCCATTTGATTCATTTAAGGCCTAAGAACTTGGGCCCACTTGATATGTAAAGCCTATGGGCTTAGGCTCACTTGATATTTAAGGCCTATGGGTTTAGGCCCAATTGATATGTTCTAAGGCCATGAGACTAGGCCATTTGATATATTGTAAGGCTCATGGGACTAAACCCATTTGATTATAAAAAGGGTCCATGGGATTAGGGCCATTAGATTTATTTGAGACCCATGAGTTAGGCCCATTTTATTTGATTAAGGCCTAGGGGTTTAGGCCCATTTGACTCATGTTAGGTCTATGGGTTGAGGCCCACTTGATCTACATGTGGGACCCAATTGGTGTGGCCCATTGGTCACATATTAGACTCATGAGACTAAGCCCATTTGACGTAATCCAAGGCCCACGGGTTTTGACCCATTGCAATGCACATAAGACCCATTGGTGTGGCCCATTTATGTGGCCCATCTGATGAATAAAAGGCCCATATGATATGGCCCATGTGATATATATATGAAAAGCCCAATGGGATGAACCTAAGGTCTATTGCAATGTGTAATCCCAATACCGATTTTGTAGCGATGTTTAAGAAGATCGTGCCTGGGAAGAAATGTTGGTTTGATGTCCACATTGCGAGTGTGATGCTGGTTGGATGTCCATATTACGACTCTCCTTAGGGCCCATTGTTAGGCCTGTACTTATTGTGAATAGGCCGTCCACGTCCATCTGCATTGTAAAATAGTTTATTTCATTATAATATGTTTAGTATAGTTTCATGACTCATGATCATACGCATCATATGTATGCTTGATATGGGGATTGACTGATCATAGCATATGCCTTCGGGCAGGTTGTTTATAGGCTCCTGGTTAGGCAGTATTGCCCTACATGAGCGCACGATATGCGCATGAATTGTTGCATGACTGGATAGCGTGAATCATGCATTTCGCATTTGTGTGACATGGTTATTGTACGTCCTAGCGACATCAGGGCCGTAGTCTCCACAGACGCATCCTGGTTGGCAGGATTGGATACCGAAAATCTTGTTCTATATAGGGTACTATAGATATCCCTAGGTGAAAGTCCCTAAACTCTTATGGTACCAAGAGGTTGCTCAAACGTCTAGACCGAATGGGTAGATGAGCGTTGAGTACCGATTACCAGACGGTTACGCTCTTCACTGTGTTGTGGTCGGTTGGAAGGGGGTGCGGCCTTACTCGCCCGAGAGTAGGGGGTAATACTAGGCTGAGTCTGACCAGCTTGAGGAATGGGTCCGCTATCGATGAGTCGCACCCGATATTGGCAGACGGATAGTGAGGTCTCTTCCACTTACCTTATTACGCGTGATGTGGCGGCATCTGGTTTAGAGTGTACTAGACCCCGGTGATATCCCATATTTAAGTTGTATTGATGTGTGGACATAGATGAGGATCTGTATACTTGAGTTGCATTGCACATAGCATGGCCTTGGGATGGCCGATACCATTCATGTCTTGCATCACATAGCCTTAGTACGGCTCATGATATTATGGATCCATTTGCATATTTCGCATTACTCTGACATTGCATGTTCATATTACTACCTTGTGCACACACTTTCACCACCCTCTAAGCTTTCTGTAAGCTTATGCATGACCGTTGCGTGCAAGTGACGTTGGATCACAGCAGTGCTGAGGCAGGAGCACGTTGCAGATCGTTTTGGAGTTTTTGTTCTTTACCATTGTATTTCCCTTTATGCTCATTGTACTTGTAAAGTTTTTGATCATAGTGGAAATGTAATGGAGTTCTTGGCTATTTTTTGTGGGTTATGCCTTTGGTTATGCTTATTATGAATCAAACTGATATTGAAAATCCTCCTCGTAGCATCCCAGGATTAGAACCTGGCGAATGGGAGCTAGGAGCCAAGAATAGGGTTATACGGAGGCTGTCAGCGCCGGATTCGGCGATCGGAAATTTTGTGAGCCCGGTTTCTGAGTTTAGGGTGTGACACCTAAACCTATACCTAATCCTAATCTCAAATCCCTAACCTAAAACTAAACCTAAACTTGAAAACCTAGAACTAAACCCGATCCCGAACTTGAACCCGATTTTCTAAACCTAAACCTTAACCTATTCTCAATTCCCTAAACCTATAACTTATAACCTTAACCTAAACCTATAACCTTAACCTAAACCAAAACCTATGACCTAAAACCTAAATGTATTCTCAAATCTCTAAACCTAAACCTACACCTAATCCTAATCTCAACTCCTTAACCTAAACCTAAACCTAAACTTGAAAACCCAAACCTAAAACCTGATCCCAAACCCGAACCCAATTTCCTAAACCTAAAACTTAAATGTATTCTCAAATCCCTAAACTTGGACCTATACCTAATCCTAATCTCAACTCCCTAACCTAAATCTAAACCTAATCTTGAAAACCTAAACCTAAACCCGATCCCGAACCTGAACCCGATTTCCTAAACCTAAACCTTAACCTATAACCTAACCTAAACCTAAACCTATAACCTACACTTATAACTTAAACCTATAACCTAAACCGAAGCCTAAAACCTAAAACCAAATGTATTCTCAAATCCTTAAACCTATACCTACACCTAATCCTAATCTTAATTTCCTAACCTAAACTTGAAAATCCAAACCTAAACCCCATCCCGAACCCAAACCCGATTTCCTAAACCTAAACCTTAGCCTATTATCAATTCCCTAAAGCTATAACCTATATACTATAACCTCTAACCTAAACCTAAACCTTAACCTAAACCTATAACCTAAACCTAAACCTTAACTTAAACCTAAACCTAAATCTATATACTGTAACCTATAACCTTAACCTTAACCTTAACCTTCACGCATCGGCAAGAGTTGATAAGAGATCTTTTTCAAGTTGTGCAAGATCCTCAGAGAGGTTCTATGAACAAAGGGATGATCCGATAAGTCTTTTTCTCCTCTGTTTTTGTATGATCTTTGGTGAAAGTGTTTGAATTCAGTGTTTAAAGAATATCTATGGTATTTGGCATAGAACAACTGATTGCATTCAGGCAAGCAACGGAATAGAAGCCTCATCGCATCATATTCTATAGGTAATTCTTCACCTTGGGAGTCTCTATAGAGTATGAATATTATGATTTAGTTATGGTTTTTGTTAGATGAGAAACTGTTTGGTATTTTGGCTCATGATTTGGAGTTTTGCAGGGTTGGTGTGAGCGTATTTATGCGTGGATGAATGTAATGTGGATAAGATTGTTTATGTTTGGATGGATGTAGTTTATGTTTGGATGAATGTAGTTTATGTTTGGGTTTAGATGGATGTGAATGTGAATGATGAAATATATTATATAACAGGTGTATATCAGGAAGAATACGATGTTGTAACAGGCGTATATGGAAATACGAGACGGTTGAAGACCGTCCTTTTAAAAGACGGTTGATGACCGTCCTTTTCAGGTTCATAAGAGATGGTCCATGACTGTCCTTTTCAGACTCATAAGAGACGATTCATGACCGTCCTTTTAAAGGACGGTCATATACTGTCCTTTTCCAATTCATAAGAGATGGTCTACGACCATCTTTTTGCAGGTCATACGAGACGGTCTATAACCGTCCTTTTTATTGATGGTCATGAATCGTCCTTTTTATGAATGGTCTAGGACCGTCCTTTTTACAGACGGTCATAGACCATCCTTTTCAGTTTCATATAAGTCTACTAATTACATATCATTATAGACGGTCTATGACCGTCCTTCTTTAGAGACGGTCCATGATCGTCCTTCTTTAGAGACGGTTTATGGTCGTCCTTTAAAAAATACGACTCGTCAAAATTTGACGGTCGTTGCGACGGTCCGGGACCGTCCTTTTTGGCCTTTTGAGACAGTTTTTGACTGTCCTTTTTTCGCTGTTTTGGCATAGTGGCGATGGAAATAAAAAGTCTAATTGATTCAAGGTGAGCGACTGGAGCAAAGGTTTCATTGTAATCGATGCCTTCAATCTGAGTGTACCCTTGTACAACCAGTCTAGCCTTGTTTCGTACCATATTTTCAAGTTCATCAGACTTATTTTTAAAGATCCATTTTGTTCCAATAATGTGTTTATCTTTAGGTCTAGGAACAAGATACCAGACATCATTACGAACAAATTGATTAAGTTCATCCTGCATAGCAACTATCCAATTTTTGTCAGAAAGTGCTTCTTTCACATTGACCGGTTCTATTTGGGATGTAAAACAAACATAATTACACATGTTCTCAAGTTTTTTATGAGTATGAACTCCAGTGAGAGGGTTTCCAAGAATTTGATTGGTTGGATGATCTTTGACAGTCCTTGGTTCAGATTCTTTTTAACTTGATGAGGTATCTTGATTGTCGATAATACGAACTTCATCATCATCTGAACTCAGAGCTGGTGTATTCAAATGATCATCAATGACCACATTGATGGACTTTTGAATCACACCAGTTCTCTTATTTAGAACCCTATAAGCTCGACTGTTTATAGAATAACTAAGAAAAATACCTTCATCACTCTTCATATCAAACTTTCCCAAATTTTCACGATCTCGTAAAATATAACACTTGCTGCCAAAAACCCGAAAGTATTTGACAGTAGGTTTCTTTTCAAACCATAATTCATAAGTAGTCTTATTATCAGATTTACTGGTATAAACTCGATTAATAATATAGCATGCGGTATTAACTGCTTCAGCCCAAAGATTTCCAGAGAGCTTCATGCTATTCAACATAACATTAGCCATATCCTAAAGAACTCTATTTTTTCTTTCAACAATACCATTTTGTTGCGACGTTTTGGGTGCAGAGAATTCATGCGATATTCCCTGATCGCTACAAAATTTCTCAAAACTACTGTTTTCAAATTCGGATCCATGATCACTACGGATCTTACTAACATGAGAACCTTTCTCATTTTAGATTTGTTTAATGACCTTTTTCACTTCATCCAGGGTTTCATTTTTGTCTTTTAAGAATGATACCCAAGTGAATCTGGTATAGTCATCTACGATAACCAAGATATATTTTTTTCCTCCACGACTCTCCATTCTAGTTCGTTCAATAAGATCCATGTGGAGAAGCTCGAGTGGTCTAGATGTGGTATTGGAGTTCACTTTCTTGTGAGAGCTCCTAGTCTGTTTGCCCAACTGGCATTCACCATATATTTTGTCTACTTTTTACAATTTGGGTAGACCTCTAATTAGTTCTCTTTTTCTTAATCTAAATAAGTTCCGGTAGTGTACATGTCCAAGGCGTTTATGCCATAATTCAGTCTCATCGGTATGGACCATGTAACACGATTGAGTAGACGATCTTGCATCACTAACGATGTAGCAGTATTCAGAAGTTCTGCGACCAGTTAATATAACAGAACCCTTTTTATTAACTATCTCACAACCTTAATTAGAAAACTTCACACTATGGCTGTTATCGCATATCTGAGAAATGCTTAGTAGGTTGTGTTTCAAGCCCTCAACATATAAAACATTCTTAAATAAGGGAAGGTTATAAAGTTGAACCGTACCTTGGCCAATGATCTTGCAATTGCTTCCATCACCAAATGTGACTGACCCGTCAATCATATCTTTTAGATTGGTGAATAAAGCCTTGTCGCCTATTATATGCCTGGAGCAACCACTATCTAGGTACCACTTTGAATGGCTTGTAGCTTTGAAAGCAGTGTGGGCAACCAAGCAGGAAACTTTAGGAATCCATTTCAGAACTGTTTTGGGTTTAGGAGTATAAATGGTCTTTTTCTGTCTATTGTTATAGGAGTGACTTATAGAGTTAGACTTTAATTGCTCCTTGAGTAGATCAATTATTTTTTCAGCCAATGGATTCAATTTTGAAAATCAGAGTTGACATGGCTACCTTTAGGTTTTTGAAAAGTCCTTGAATTTTTGGAAAAACCTAGATAAGTACTCATTTCTTTTGAGGTTGAAGACTCTCTTTTTACAAATTTAGGAGCAATATTCTTTTGTTTAAGAGATGTATTCTTATCATATCCCAACCCGGATTGATCACCACATTTTCTTGATCCGGACAATAATTTTTTCAATTTAGGATCACCTTGGGCATATCTCCATGTGTCTTTCAAACTCAGAAGAGAAGCTACCTCATTTTTGAGTTTCTCATTTTCGAATCTCAAATCTTCAATTTTGGAGGTTTTGAAATCTAAATCATATTTGGTCTTTTCAAAAGAATCAGAAATATGAGACTTTTCTAAAACGAGAGACTCATAATCTTTTTTAAGCTTAGAAAATTTCTCTTTTTGTAACTTAAGCTTGACGGCAATTTTACAACTCTCCTTATAAAGGGCATTATAAACATCCTGAAGATCATCTTCATTATCGCAATCACTATTCAAATTTTCTTCACTAGATATATCATCATTATCTAAAAAAGTGATCTTGGCTAGAGTCATAAGGGCTTTAATATCATCGCCCGACTCGGTTTCAGAATCTTCTGATTTAGAAGAGGATTCAGAATCAGACGATTCATCCCAAGTAGCCAACATGCTTTTTCTTTTTGATTTGTCCTTTTTAGGACGTTTGTTAGCTAAGTGCCCATATTCTTGACAGTTGTAACATTGACTATCTTTCAAAGATTTTCGAGTTCTAGGTTTAGATCGTCTCTTATCATTTGACTTTTGAAAATCAACTTTTTTCTTGCTTTTGAAAATTTTGTAAAACTTTTTTGCTAAAAGTGTCATATCATCTTCGAAATTTTCTAAATCCGAAGTGCTCTCTTGTGAAACATTTTTAGATGATTTGAGAGCAATTGATTTTCCTTTTGGAGCTTTAAAGGACAATTCATAGGTTTGAAGTGAACCAACTAGTTCCTCAACCCTCATGGTATCCATATCACGAAGTTCCTGAATCGCGATTACTTTAGAATTAAATCGTTCAGGAAGTGAGCACGGTATCTTTGCGCACACTTTACTTTCTGGGATTCTATCACCAAGACCTCACATAGAGTTCACAATGTCATTCAATCTAGTGTAGAAGTCCATAAACATTTCATTCTCCTCCATATAAATTTCTTCAAATTTAGTTGTGAGGAGTTGGACTTTAGATTTCTTGACAATAGATGTACCCTCGTGTGTCATTTCTAATACATTCCATGCTTGTTTTGCATTTTCACAAGAGATGATTCTTTTGAATTCATCTGGTGATAATGCACAAGTAATTGCATTTAGTGCTTTTGCATTGGCACTACTCTCACTTTTCTGAAGTGTGGTCCAAAGAAAATAAGCCGATACTTTCATTGATTTTGAAACATCGTCATTAGTTACTTCAGTAATAGGAGGGTTCCTGTAACACCCTGAAAATCGGGGGTCGTGAATAAACTCAACTCCCGAGTTCCAGACCGTCACTTATGCAACAAAAATGGTTATGATTCAATGTTGTCTGATTTAAAGCATTCACATGAGTAAAAGTATACCAAAACTGCAATTCATACTTCAGATCCAGTGATAAAAGCAAGCGGAAGACTAAACAATATATATATCACTGTATGGAAAAACAAAGTAATCTCAACTGTCTCCAAAGTATGACTACATCTCTGAGTCTCATATACATGTAAATAGACAAAAGAATAAGTTCAAAAAAAGTTCCACTGAAGTCCCCCTCGATCCAGGTCACCTACGGGAAGCCGTCGTGATACTGCATATACGAGAACTCATCCTGGTCCTCGTCAATCTCCGGCTCCACCTCCTGGATCTCGTCGTCACCTGCAACTACAACAGGGTCTGGTGGGTGTTGCAAACACCATCCCGTAACGTGGGAATGAGTGATCAACTCAGTGGAATCATAGAGCAAAGATTAGCATGTTCACAATTCAATCACGCGATAATAGTAAAGCAGTAAATCAGACAAATCCTAATACTGTTGTTAATGCAAGATGATATGACGTGATGTATGCCCTCACCGACGATCACCCTCATACGGCAACATCTTACGACCGCGGCATGCCACACTCCCTAGAGTGCTCCACATCTTCCAGGCACATGCAATGCTATGGTGATATGATTACCAAGTTGTTATTAGTCCATTCAAACAGCAGGATTGGGAAACTAAGGTACTTCCCTTGTATCAATCCCAACACGGATCCTGTCTAGGGTCGTCACTCCTAGTAATCTCATACGATGTACATTTCGTAGGTCACTGCAAGGGCTGCCAGGGCTGTTGCTCGCACTCGTTGCACCGCTCCCCCATCACCTTATCAATACAGGCCTACTGTACTCTACTGCACGGAAGGGTCGTCGCCTCCCGTGAACTCAGAATACGCTCGCGGTCACTACAAAGGGCTCGTCGCCTGATCAGTGTAGGCCGACAGCTAGAATATAGTATCCCATACCACCATAATCTGCTCACGAGTCAAGGTGCTCATTGGTCACTACGGGGAGGTTTGTGGCCCCAGCGTAGGCCGACAGCTCGACCACGGTGTCCCATACCACCATGCCCGGCTCATGAGTCTTCGTGGATCAAGGTACCACGGTTAATAGGGTTTACAATGGTAAGTTCAGTACCCTAGGTTCAAGCAGTCATGATACATACAAGGTGAACAAACATCGGCCAGTCGGGTTACTTGACGGGCTCGACTAGCGCGATTGCATCTCGAATTAAACGACATGAAGTGCATAAAACACTTCGCGTGGCCTAACCACTGCCGCCAACTCTCAACACGAATCACGTTCATCGACGCGTCGTTCGTGGCTATGACCAGTCAGCCACGAATTCGCTCGGTTACCGACTGCCTGGACTAGGTCAAGTCCCACACATCTATGGAATTTCATTAACATTATATACCAAGGTATTGGAATTGAAATACATCATGTGAGCATGTTAGCACATGTTATAACATTCAACTTAAGCAAATCTTCAAGGCATACTTCCCATGCATATTCAACTTAAGCAAATCCTCAAGCACATACATTCCATGCATGTAATGAAATCATGCATTTTGTCAACATGTAGAAAATCATTTAGGTCAGCATAATAATTGAAAAATCAATCACAAACTATCAAATAACATCATTTAATTCAATACATACTAATACAAGCATTTATACAAACACATACACTACACACTTAAGTCTACACATAGTATGTCGACCCAAAGTGCGCAACTAGGCGAATCTCTTCGCCAAACTAATTATACACGCATTCCTAACTTCCTAATGCGACAACAAACCATGTCAATCACATCAGCAAAATATGAATGTAAACGGTACTTCCTACAAATGACTAAAATGCCCTAAATCTCATATTCTTCGTTAGCTTACGAAACGGGAAACGGAGAGCATTTTGTACATGTCAAACGGCGATGCCATCAAGAATCTACTATTAAACGACATTGAAAGCATTGGGAACCGTCAATCAAAGCGTCTAAAATCCTCACCTAGTGTCTTGTAGACTCGGGAATTGAAGCGGAGCGTATATGGTTCGTCTACGGCGAGTAAGGAGCCTAATACATAAGATCCATAAGCTACATCGCTATGGAAACAAGGAAAACTCAAATCAACATCTATTTAGGGTTTTTACTTACCTAGGATTGTGGTGGAATCGCCGGGAAAGCGGTAGAGGAGTGTTGCTTAAGCACGTGCAACACGTAGCATAAGTGGCGGGAAGAACTCTCCCACTCTCTCACAATCTCTCACTCTTTTTCTCTCTCCTAAGCTAGGGCTTCTCTCAAATTCGGATGGGAGAGAGGAGTGAGGGTTTCAACCCCTTTTATAGCCTAAAACATTCCCAAAATAGGCTTGGGAACAATGTTTACTTGGTGCCTAACCAAATCGGGGCCGTTTCGGTCCAAAAGGGCATTTCTGGAGGTCCCCAGGCCAAATGCGGTCGGACTTAAGCTCATGCATACTGGATCTAGCACACATCCAGTTTTCAGACCGGTTGGGTTCCCAGATCGCACGTGGCGGCCCAGTTTCAGTTTAACGGTCACCGCACCAAGATCAGGCCTATAAGTCTCGTGATATATAATAGATATTTTTCCTGATCCAAGGGTGTAATTTGGCTGTATTCTGACGGTCAGAATGCTTAATACTGATGCGTCAAATTTGCGTGCCAGATTTGAATTTGAAATTCCAACTATGTCCCTATTCACACTCTCTTCGGTCCGGGCTCAATGAAATAGCCTGTGAGTATCGGTTTGACTTGATTTTTGGAATGAGTGTCAAGTCCAGCTAGACGGTTCTAACGGTCTAAGATAGGAGGTATCGGACTTTCAACGTGCGGTCTAGATCCAATACAAAGATTCAAAGTGGTCCAGAGAACAAACCGGTTTAGAGTTTGATCCGAGGCTTTAGAGCATTATAGCACCCTTGGTTCCACTCGCTTCGGGCCTTGTAGAACGTATTTAAAGTGATCAGGGACCATTTCCCAGCTATTTTAACGTTGCACTAGCTAACCTAGTCATATTTCCTAAAGGAATGAATTCTACGCAATTTCGGGTCGAGTTGGTACTCGAGCCCAAGTATGGATTTTTCACGGGCGTTACAGTTCCATTCATTCACTGTGGCTAGCCAAACACTTTCATCCATGGATTTGAGGAAGATCCTCATCCTGGCTTTCCAATAAGCATAGTTTGTGCCATTAAAGGGTGGTAGCCTAGTGACTGATAGGCTATCAAAATTTGACATCTTAATATAGCTTAGATCGTTAACTCAGGAAATAAATCCAATAAATAAACAATAAGCACGAGCTATTAGGCTCTGATACCACTTGAAAGGGCCTAGCTATATGCCCTAGAGGGGGGGTGAATAGGGTTATGCCAAATAAAACTTATAACAGCAGAATAATAAAAGAAATAAAGCTTAATACTGAATTTAAAGCAATCTCAATAAACTAGAATTAAGAGAATGATACTATATCAGTTCTAAGGACAACCTTACACCAAAAACCAAAGGTTTAAGGTAGGACAACCTTATTTCTAGAACGTCCTTTGTATCTCAAACCAATGAGGAATAAAAAGCAAGGAAACCAAAATAACTTGCAGAAATAAATCCTAAGTTATTACAACATTCCCCACACTTGCTTGAAATAACATGATTATAACTTTCATTCATAAATACAATCCACAAAACTGAATGAATAAAGGAATGAAAGAATAAAGCACATCCACAACACAAAGATATATAGTGGTTCGCCTGTGTGTACACCAACTGTTATTCAATAGCCACACAGAATGCTACTCCACTCCTAATATCCTCACACAGGGGATATTAGCATGCACTATCAAAATAGGTTTCACAGGTTCACCTAAAACCTTCACAATTGTGTCTTTTTATCTCGGGCTTACACAATCCAAAAACCCACACAATCTGAGTTTTCTGGCTCTCCTTAGATAACCAAAACAATGAGATTTTTCTGAAAAATTTTAAACAAAACCAAAGAATGTAAATTACACAAATGTAAAATGCTTGAATCTTCTTTTGAAGTAGCCCGGTAGAACCAATCGGAGTAGAAGTTCGATTCAACGTTCAAAGTCCAATACTCACTTTAAGAATGGTTCTAAGTCTAATTGATTTTAAATCAAAAGTGTTAGTTCTATTTAATTTTGAATCTAAGAAGAAGGAATATCAAAAATTCCTCTTTTCTAATAAGATTGTAATGTAGATCAAAATCAAATACAAAACAAGCTTGCAAAAGAAATATTAAATGAGCACAAAGTAGCTTAAAAATAAACACGAACTTATCTTAGAGAATGGCCTTAAAATTGATTGAATTGAATTGAATTGAAAAACTCTGAAATTCGTGCTCTATTTATAGCCTGAAAAATCTCATCTACAACTGGTCTTAGGATCCCTAGGACTGGTTGTAGCTTTAACAGATTTTCAAAGATTTTCACGGGATAAGGATTAGCTATTCCACGATTGGTCCTGGGTAGCCTACGACCGGTCGTGGGCCACCTATGACTGGTCGTGGGTCACCTACGACTGGTCGTAGGACCCCCAGATTAGTTGCTGGAGTTCGAGTCGTAGGGCTAAGACCGGTCGAAGGACGAGTCGTACAGCTCACAGGACTAGTCGTAGGATGTCCAGGACTGGTTATAAGACAACCAAAAAAATTTAAAAATCTTCAACAACCTAGGACTGGTCCTGAAAAACTTAAGACTGGTCATAGCAGAGCTAGGACTGGTCTTGAAGTCCCTAGAAATGGTCTTAGAATAGTCTGAATAAACATATTTAAAATATACGAATTATGTATTCAGAATGACCTACAATAAAGCCCAACCTAAGGTCAATCTAAGGTCAAACAAACCTTGAAAGTGAGATGAACATTGATAGTCTATACTCTCAGATGACCCTTAAAAGAAGCTTGAGAATTTACAAATCTTGTTGTAGGCCTTCTCGAGCTTGAACATTTCTTGACTTGATAAAGTCTTCTTCTATTCTTGTACTAGTTAGAATTTTGAACATGCATACTTGAAGTCTTCTATTCTTGTATTCTTCATCCATGACTAGACTTGAAACGTTCTTCATTTAAGTTCTTGTATTGAAATACGATGTCTTGAAGCAATGAATAGTTTTAAACATGAAACACAAGATATACAAGACATAGATATAGGTTTTGGCACCACAAAATTTGACAACCAAAGGGATATGAAATCATAACACATACAGGTTATCATGGATCTGACATCAGGTAGATCGAGATCCAAATTTGGAAGGCCTTCTGGACCCAACTATAGATTGAGAATGTGAGCTATTGTGGCCGGAGTGATAAACGCATCATCACCATCCAGAGAAAATATGAATGAAGGAGGGTCAGATATCGGAGAATGAAAAGCTGTAAGGAAGTTGCGTGTTTGTTCAAGTTAATAAGGGCCTCCGAAATCTAGGATGGGAAGCCACCCGATTGCGGTGAACAGGGGTTCCAAATTATAAGGTTCCAAACAACCCCTGTCAACTTTTCTCTCATGGATCAATTTCCTATTGGTGTATTTTGTTGGGCGTTGGATAGTCGAAGGAGGTGGTGCTGGTTAAGAAGGTGCAGGAATTCGCTCTGGGACCCACCATGTGAGGTCTGTCGTGATCTTTGTCGTGTGGGGGTCCCACGGTGCAGGATCCTCACCCCTTCTCTTGAGGCTAGGACTTTTTATCAGGTAGTTCTTGAAGACTCCCCCGGACTGAATGCTACACCTTTATCTTTTCCCATGTAAACCAATAAGCTTTTTGAAGAATTTTGGGAAAAATGACAAAAAGCCTGACAAACCAAAAATATCTAAAAAAAACTCTGACGTTTTTAGAAGGACATTACCCGATTTACGGAAGGATTTGGGTAATCCGACGTGGCCCTCAGTGATTGGCAGAGGATCGAATAGAGAAGACGACCAAGAAGCCCTTAGAAAATAAACCCTCTTTTTCGCCCTACTGACTTTTATCGAGCGCCATCTGTCGATCATATCAACCAATGTCTCGATGATATCGAGAAGTTGCCAATTGATTCTATCAAGTCTGTCCACGATGTCATCCACGGTCATACAGCTTTTCATATTCTGAAGAGCCATCGATTGTATCGACCCTCGGTTGATAAAATAAAAAAATATCGACACTTGTATCGAAAGTAGGTACTTTTCAGGATTTTCACAATTTCGACACACTATTATGTATATCCTGATTTGATCAGTATATGTCACAAAATTTTTGTACAAGTTTTATATTGTTGAGGCACAAAAAATATCTCATTGCAGTGGTTAGGGAATCTCATGGTGTTGATCAGCTCCAAGGGTAGTTTAGGTAGTTTTGGTAAAGTTCCAGCTTCAGGGGTAGTTTAGGTAAAGTTCCAGCTCCAAGGGTAGTTTAGGTAGTTTTGGTAAAGTTCCAGCTCCAGGGGTATCTGTTGAAGCATGAAGAAGTGATGAAAGGATTAAAGCAGAAGAAAATTGAGAAGCAAGGTACAAGAGAGAAGAATAAAAGAAGAAAGAAAAGTGTCTTTGAGATTTGTTGCGCGGGACCGCACAAACGATATCTGTTGTGCAGGGCCGCACAACCAAAGTTCCTTTGCGCGGGTACGTGCAACGTAAATATCAGTTACGCGGGACCCTGAAACAAGCTACAGAAGTTGTCCTTTGCAGAATGATCTAAAGCACTGAAAAATAGTCCCACATCGCTAAGATCAAGATTTTCACATGTGCGAGGGTCTATAAATACCCCTTCCCCTCCTGCATTAAGGGTAATTGAAGATTTTCAAGATGATCGGAGCAGAAGACAGAAGGTACGAGAGAAGTCTCCTAGCAGTTGCGCAGGATCGCGTAACCGATATCGGTTGCACGGGTCCACGCAACCAGGCTACCCTACAGTCTGTGAAGTTAATAGGCCGTCATGCTGCCGAAATTCATGGGTCGGGCTTCCTTTCTCCTGGTTCTTCTCTATTTGATGGGTTCAGAGGAGAAAGATTAGTCGATTGAATCGACATTTCTCCTAAGTCTCAGGCGATGGTTGAAACAGGCGCTGTTATGTTGCTGAAATCTCTTTTCATTGAAGATTCATCGATCGGATCGAAAATTCCTCCTAAGTATCTAGGAGATGACCGAAATAGCGTCGGAATGCTGTCGAAATTTTCATCGATCTATCTTCTCTTTCATTCAGTACATTGTATTAATTGTACTTTATTTTTAGAATCAAGGGAATCATAGGATGTAAATGAACTCAGATAAATGTGATGAATGTTCTCTCATTCATTCTTTGTTATCATTGAATAAATCCCCTGAATTGAAATGCATTTGTTTTCTTGTCGAAACAAAATGGCGACTCCATTGGGGAATCACTTATTATTTGATGGTAACTTGAAAAATATTCAGAGAACATTTATCACTTTTTGGCATCTGCAAAGATGCCAAAATGGCAACTTTCAACGGAAATGTCCTCCCCTTCATCTCTGAAAATAAAGCACGATTTTATTTAATAAATTAGCTAATACTCTTTCATGCTTTCTCTGAGATAGAATTTATTATCAATTAGATAACTAATTATGATTTTATATTTTTGTCAGAAGGATATGAAGAAGCGTTAGAGAAAGAAAAGTCTATTGCGATCAATAGTAGTGAATTTTGTGCAATGGACGAAACAATCTCTGTTTCGCCAATAGCTCAAGAAGATGAGGAAGGATGGAAGATAGAAATATCCAAAAGCCAAAAAGTTCGATCTCCTTCTGCAAGAGGCAACATCTCTCCAAGTACTAGGTCAACTAGGCAAAGTGTTGTGAGACATAGTCCTGCTCTGGTTATACAATCATCTCATTCGAGAAAAACAGAAAGGCCCGTCACTTCAAAAGATCTTTCAATATCGTCAACTATAACCGTGAAGACATCTTCTGCAAAATCATTGTGGGTTCAGAAAAATAAAGGGAAGGCGACCGTAACCAGTGAATGTCCACTCACAGCACCTCCTGCAAAAGATTTTAAGAAAACTCATGCATTAAGAATGCCACGATTTGTGTCAGCTAGTCCTTTGAAGCGACAATACTTTGGTTTCAAATCAAATAATAGTCCATCTTCTTCAACAGCGTCAGCAGTGCGACGTTCGCTTCCTCGTTCAATATCATGACAATCAAAGTATAAAGGAACAGAAAGTTCATCGATAGATATTAATCAACCTGATCAGTTTCCACTAGATAAGCAAGTGGTTGAGGAAGTCCCTAATGTGCCGACAATGACTGCCGTAAACAACATTGGACCACAAGTAGAAAGGCCACAACAACAATCGGTTAGATTTCAAGAGCTAATGCCTAATATTACTCAAAATATAATGCAGGAAGAAATCTGGTAGATGGTTATTGAATCTATTCATCTAGAGAATGAACGAAGTCAGAATAAAAAATTTCGATATAAGACACCGTATCCCCCTGAAATAGAAGAAATGTCATTTCTCGCTGACTTCGAGCACCCAAACTTTCAAAATTTTAATGGGGACGGATCATCAGAAGAGCATATTGTTCACTCCCCAAGTGCAGGGTTGTGATGTAGTAATAACTCGGTAAGACCGAGGTCGAATCCCAAGGGACTGAAACTTGTACGTTATCTAAAATTATCTAGAACTAGAACTAGGTTAAGATGAAATCTAATCTGATTAAATTTGAAGGAATAGTGGTGAAATAATTATCTAAACTTGAGAGAAATCAGGAAAAGGGAACTAGGGATTCAGAGGATCCACTTGTAGAGATCAGGGAGATCTTATTCATGTTTCATGAAAATTAACTGAACTGACATTGATCTAGTTTTCAAGAGATGAAAGGTGTATGAATTAGAATGGATTCCATCACCAAACCATGCCCAAAGACTATGGCAAGCAACAGAATTAAACTAATTACCAACCAATCACATGCTATGAAAGTTAGGAAGGGTACCGACATCCAACCATGCCCAGGAGACGATGGTGAACAACAGAGCTTCCTGACGTCATAAACATCAGAAGGAAAAAGGACATGCTCCAAGCCATTGCAGACCCATTTTAATTTCAGTCACAACAGACCATTAAAAACTAAACAGAACATGTCATTAATAATCAACTAAAATCAACTTCAAGTCATAAATAAATAAATTAAAACATAAATTAAAAACCTTCCATCTCACTACAAGCTTCACCTCCTAGCCCTAGCTAGGAGGTTTAGCCACACATGGTCAGGCTAAATTCAAATAAATAAAGAGAAAAAGAAAAGGAAAAGAAAATTGAAAAAATTAAAGAATCTCTCTCTCTCTCTCTCTTTTTCTTTGCTCCACGTCAAGCTCCGATCTCTCCCCATGTTCCAGCCTTCTTGCTTTCTTTTATATTCCTGGTAGTCGGTGAGAAGTTGTTGTCCTTGGAGGAGTCGGTGAAGCGTGCGAAAATTTTCACCGCAAGAGTCAGTGCGGATGACAGTCCTTATGCATAAGGAAACGCAGGTCAGTTTGCGTTTTGGCTTGGTTTGGGGACGAACGACCATCACTTTTCTGATTCGGCCTCCATGGTGATGATCTCAGCCCCCTGTTGGTGAGTTTGAATGGTGTGGATCTTCTAACCGATTGTGATCTTGATCTCAAAACCAGCACACAGCAGTTGGTTTTCTCGGTTCTGCGAAACAGGGCCTGCGCAGGCTCTTATGCTGTGTCGTGGGTGGACCCCATGCTTGATGTCATCGGTGAAATCTGCCCCGTCCATTGTATCCACGACGAAAAATCAGCAAGAACTGACTAGTTTTATATTAAGTTTGGTGTGGCCCGCAAAAGCATTTTCTTCACCATCCGTCTGAGTTTGAACGGTGGAAATTGCTTGATTGAATGCATGGTGTCAAAGGAAAAGCTTGGCGAGCGTTGAGCCCCACCTCTGAACTCAATGGATGGTCCCAATCGCGGAATTGGATGAGGAGTGGGCCCCACTGAGAGAGAATGGCGGACGCTAGTGCGTCCACTGTTCTCGGTGCGAAAGGAGATTTTTAGTTTCTGGTGCGTCGCGAGGACAGCACCCTCCATGCACATGTGTCGTATGTGTGTGTCCCACAATGATGTGTATCCAAAATCTGATCCTTCCATCTTCTTTATCACACAATTTAGACCGTAGGGACCGAAGATAAAGCATATCCAGGCATCAGGTGGGCCCAGAATCATGATTCTGAGGGATGATCTGTCCGTTAGGCCACTTTCACATTGATCCAATGGGTGATTTTTGTCGTGTACGGTTAATTTATGGTCCTCAGGCGACGTATGAAGTTTCGAGCCGAATGAATGGTGGGAACCTCGTGATCTTGCATTCTAGACATCCTTCAGGCCGCTTAAGCTTCAGTTCTTCAATTTTTGTGGATCTCAGGCGTTGATCTTGGTCCCCAAGAGTGTGTCCCATGCTTTGGGTGAATTTGGAGCGTTAAATCCATGCATTTAGTATCCTATTTCGATCCAAGCTTCTAAAATCAACCTGCCACATAAACACGATTAAATCAGCCGTTAAACACTATTATGCTCGTAAATCCGGACAATATTTGGGGTCTAATATGCACTATTTGACCCTCAACACAACCCCCAACCAGCATTTTGGTAGTCCCGAGCAAATTATGCGAAAAGTAAGTTGAGAATTATAGGTGAACTTTCTATGAAATCGAGTGAGATTTTGAACAAGATACGAGAAATTTAATATTCATGAATGTTAGAAATTGTTTTCTCCTAAGATCAAGCGCACGGTAGACTTCATAATCAAGTGTAAAGTATTAATCCATCAATTAGAAAAATTTTAAACATTAAGATCCATGGATGTATAGTGTAATCTCAGCCTATCATCATTAAAATTCAATTTATTATTTCATGATAGCATTGGTAATCACAAGAGTATTCAGGACACCTAAAACCCGAACCAAACCTGCCTCAAAAATTCCATCTTTTGATTTTTCTTTAAAAGTAATGCCAAGGATGGGGGTCAAATCCTCACCTATAGGGAGCAAACCTATGGTGAAGATCGTACACCTGACTCTTTTTCACATATCATTCATGGGGAATTAACTCTACACCTATAGGGAGCAAACCTATGGTGAAGATTAATCATCCAACCTTTCCAATTTTTATACCCTGATGGCAAGATATTTCAGGCTAGTTCCTTTCGTGCTTAGTGATTACCAAGTTAATTCTTCGATATGGAACTGAAATCTTAATGTGTGGGCAAGACGTGTCCTGAAATCATGATTCAATCAATGTTTAAAATCTCTAATCATGGATTGATAATTCAAACTCAACTGTGGAATCTATCAAGTAGCTAAATCCAAGAGTCATAAATTACCAACATCAAGTATCTCACAATTCTAAATCAAGGATATTCGTCAAAATCACTTCGAATTCATAAAAATTTTCAGAAAAATTTAAAATTTTTTCACAATTGTTGCTCAAGACCAAGAAAATACTGATTAGGAAGCCTAATCTCCCACCCCCAACCTAAAATCTACATTGTCCTCAATGTAAAAGATATAAACATGCAATGCACATGAGACAACGAAAGTAAATGAGAAGTGATGGGGAGATAGTACCTGAATAACGAATCAAGAGAGTTTCCAATAGATCACGGCATGGAAGCTTGTCAGCATGAGAGAGAAAGCAGAACAAAAATAATGAAAATAAAATCCTACCTATACCACTTTCGCAGGTGCTCTCGATTGCATTTAGCGTATGCAACAAGCCTTTAAACCCCTAGGTTACCCCTAGCGGACGAGTTGTAGTCTCGTGAGGATTTGCAGTAATGTTACCCACAAATATTAAATCATCTACTAAAGAATGAAAAAGAATAAAAAAAAGCTGGGTTGCCTCCCAGGAGCGCTAAATTTACCGTCTTCAGCTAGACAAATAAAGTAACAATCCTAGTCCTATGAAAGCGATAAACCTACCTATACCTCCATCAGACTAGGAGATCAGTCCTGGTAAACAGGAGCAATCAGAGGCATGGACGTGTCCTCTGAATCAAATGTCTCGACAAATGGCTTTAATCGATGTCCATTTACTTTAAACTCCTTGCCATTGTCGGGATCTCTTATCTCGACGGCCCCATGAGGATAAGCAGTAACAACAATGTAAGGGCCCGTCTAACGAGATCGAAGCTTACCCGGAAAGAGATGTAGTCGAGAGTCATACAAGAGGACTTTTTGACCAGGCGTGAATGATTTTCGTAGAATATGTTGATCATGAAACACCTTCATCTTGTCCTTGTAAATTCTCGAGTTCTCGTATGCATCGTTCCGGATTTCTTCAAGTTCATTCAACTGAAGTTTGCGTAGCGAGCCAGCGTGGTCTAGATTGAAATTCAGATTTTTAATCACCCAGTATGCTTTATATTCCAATTCCACAAGCAAATGACGAGCCTTTCCATAGACAAGTCTAAAGGGAGATGTTCCAATAGGAGTTTTAAAAGCAGTACGGTACGCCCATAAGGCATCGGTCAATCGGATTGACCAGTCCTTACGATCAGGGTTAACCGTTTTCTCTAGGATATGTTTGATCTCCCTATTGGAAATTTCATCTTGTCCACTTGTCTGTGGATGGTATGGGGTGCTCATCTTATGAGAGATACCGTATTTCTTCATTAAGCTCTCAAATGGTCTATTACAAAAGTGTGAGCCCCCGTCACTAATGATGGCTCGAGGCGTTCCGAACCGCGACAGGATATTTTCTTTCAAAAATTTAATGACCGTGCGATGGTCATGTTTGCGGCACGGAATTGCTTCGACCCATTTAGTGACATTGTCTACGGCGAGCAAAATATACAGATTTCCAAATGATTGGGGGAATGGTCCCATGAAATCGATGCCCCAACAATCAAATGCTTCTATAATAAGGATGGGATTCAAGGGCATCATATTTCGACAGGACAATGCTCCCAATTTCTGACAACGCTCACAAGCCTTGCAAAACTCATGAGTGTCCCTGAACATAGTGGGCCAGTAGAAGCCACACTGTAAAATCTTGGCCGTAGTCTTTTTAGCAGAAAAGTGACCACCACAGGCCTGTGAGTGACAGAAGGAGATGACACTCTGATGCTCATCGTCTGGTACACATCTCCTTAAGATTTGTTCTGGACAATATTTAAACAAATATGGATCGTCCCAGAAAAAGTTATGCACCTTGGTAAAGAATTTCTTCTTATCTTGTGACGTCCAGCGTGTCGGTATGACACCTATAGCAAGATAATTAGCAATATCAGCGAACTAAGGTGAATGGGAGGCTCTAAAAAGTTGTTCATCAGGGAACATGTCATTGATATGGGTCGCCTCAAGGGAATCAGAGGTATTAAGGTGAGAAAGATGATCGGTCACTACGTTCTCTACTCCCTTTTTATCTTTGATTTCTAAATCAAATTCTTAGAGTAGAAGGATCCATCGTATCAAGCGGGGCTTAGAATCATTCTTAGAAAGAAGATACTTAAGTACCGCATGGTCTGTGTAAATGATGATCTTGGATCCGATCAGGTAGGACCGAAATTTGTCCAAAGCAAACACTATGGCTAAGAGTTCCTTTTCCGTAGTCGAGTAGTTCACTTGGGCAGGATTTAGAGTCCTACTTGCGTAGTGAATAACGTAAGGCCGCTTATCTTTTCTCTGGCCTAGAATCGCTCCGAGAGCATAATCAGAGGCGTCGCAAATAAGTTCAAAAGGAAGACTCCAGTCGGGTGGCTGCATAATAGGTGCAGTGGTTAATATGCCCTTAAGCTTAGTGAAAGCTTCTTGACACTGCTCAGTCCACTCGTATGGTGTATCCTTTTGAAGAAGATTACATAAAGGACGAGAGAGGAGACTAAAGTCCTTTATGAATCGTCTGTAAAAGCCTGCGTGTCCGAAGAAGGATCGCACGTCTCTGATATTCTTGGGTGGAGGTAGGTTAGAGATAAGATCAATTTTTACCTTATCTACCTCGATTCCTTTGGACGAGATGATATACCCAAGGACAATTTCCTTTTGAACCATAAACTGGCACTTCTCCCAGTTAAGTACCAAATTTTTTTCTTCACATCTTTTCAACACACATTTAAGACTTGCTAAGCATTCGCTGAAAGATGAACCAAAAATAGAGAAGTCGTTCATGAAGACCTCTAGATATTTCCCCACCATGTCAGAAAAGATACTCGTCATGCATCGCTGAAAGGTGAAAGGGGCATTACATAACCCGAATGGCATCCTTCTGTAAGCAAAGGTGCCATAGGGACATGTAAATGTGGTCTTTTCCTGATCCTCAGGGGCGAGAGGTGTTCTATCTTCCACAAAATAATCAATCATGTTAACATTGTGGAAATCATCATCATCCTCTGAGTTGCTGCCGTTATTGAAAAAGATATTCAATTCCAATGTCAAATTTCCAAAAGACATAGTCATAACACCATTCCTGCAATTGATAATTGCATTTGAAGTGGACAGGAATGGGCGACTAAAGATGACAGGAATCTGAGTGCTCGTGTCATCGATGGGTTCGATGTCCAAGATGATAAAATCAACAGGGTAGTAGAATCTATCAACCTGGACCAACACATCCTCGATGATCCCTCTTGGTACACGAACAGAACGATCAGCAAGTTGTAGTGTGGTTCGGGTGAGTTTTAATTCACCCAAACCTAACTGTTGGTATACCGAATAGGGAATCAGATTGACGCTCGCTCCTAAGTCAAGAAGTGCGTGATCAATTCGATAGTTTTCGATTATGCATGATATGGTTAGGCAACTGGGATCTTTGAATTTTTGCGGCACATCTTGTTTTAGGATGGCACTCACTTTCTCAGTCAAGGAGATCTTCTTTTGAACACTTTTCCGTCGTTTGGTAGTACATAAGTCCTTTACAAATTTAGCATATAAAGGAATCTGTTTTACAACGTCAAGCAGAGGAATGTTGACTTTCACTTGTTTCAACACCTCTAGGATATCCTGAGAGTTAGATGGACGTTTTGGTTCAACCAACCGTTGGGGAAAAGGAGTAACTGGCTTTTCTAGAGGTTCTGGTTCAAATTTTTATGAGGCGCCACTAGATCCATCATTGTTGTCCTCTTCTGGTTCTTGAGGATTTTCGGGCCTAACCGGAAGGGTTTTATCAATAACCTTCCCACTCCTAAGAGTGGTGATGGATTTAGCGTGCCCCATTTGATTTGAAGAGCTAGGATCACCTGTCTCGTATTGCGGTTTCGAATTAGGGAGTGATTGTGCAGGGAGCATCCCTTTTTCTATAGCCGTCATACGTGAATCTATATTTTGCATAAAATCTAAAATTCCTTGCATTGTCTGAGCCAGCTCTTGTATGGAAATTTGAACCGATTCTTCTTGAGGTTTCCCCTGATTTGGATTTTGATTGAAGAAACCTTGAAGGGTAGCAGTTTGTCCATTCCTCCAACTAAAATTTGGATAATTTTTCCAGCCAGGATTGTATGTATTAGAGGGTGGTCCATTGAAAGGTCTTTGATAGTTATTTACAGCATTAGATTGTTCATTCAATACTTCTCGAAAGGCAGGTATTGAAGGATAATTTTCAGTAGTATGAATGTTACAATCACAGATGCCGCAAACACTTTCATTAACATTTTCCTTCCTTCCTTCCATGACCTCAAATTTTCTGGTGAGATTGGCCACCTTAGCGTTAAGATCATTATCCTCTTTTAAGAGATATATTCCTCCTTTTTCCCTTGAATGAGTCGGCCTAGACGTGGTGTTCGTCCTTGGGTAATAGTCCCATGATTGTGTTTTTTCAGTGAGACTATCAAGGTAATCCCATACCTCGTCGACATTTTTATTGATGAATTCTCCGTTACACATTGTCTCGACCATTTGGCGCATGGAAGATGTTAGCCCATCATAGAAAAAATTTGTAATGCGCCATATTTCAAAGCTATGTTGTGGGCATGCATTAACCAGATCCTTGAACCTTTCCCAACATTGGAAGAATGTTTCATCTTCCTTTTGGGCAAAGTTCATGATTGCTCTCCTGAGGATAATTGTCTTATGATGTGGGAAAATTTTCTTTATAAATTCCCTCTGCATATCATTCCATGTGCCAATGGATCTAGTACGTAGTGAATGTAACCACGTTTTGGCTTTTTCTTTCAAGGAAAATGGAAAGAGTTTCAGCCTAATAGTATCCTCAGATACATTAGGAAAGTATAAGGTGCCTATGATTTCATCGAACTCTTTCAGATGCAAGTATGGTTCTTCAGACTCAAGCCCATGGAACTTAGGAAGAAGTTGGATAACCCCTGGCTTGATGTCCATATGTCCTGTATTCTCAGGAAAAATCATGCATGAGGGCGTACTCACCCCCACCGGTTGTAAATAATCTCATAAAGTACGAGGCGGGGGTGCCTGATGCACCTCATTCTCATCATGTACTTCCTCAACCCTTGGTTGGGGTAGTGCTTGAGGTTGATTTTCAGCCATAACGTCTTCTAACTCAGGAGAATTCAAGTGGTGTCTAGTCCTACGATGAACAGTCAACCCCTCAACTAATCCTCCTTCAGTCACGAGACGTCGAGTGTCGTCGCGTGCCCACTGGGGTATAAAACACACTCAGCCCTCAAATTCTAACTTAAACCTAAGAGAAAGGAAGAAGAAATCTAGAAAATAAAAAGGAAAGATGGAAAGAAGTTACCAAATTTGAAGGCCTAGGTTAAGAATCTGCAAAAGAAAACAAAAAAGTTAGTTTCTAAGAATAGAAAGTCCTAATTAAAAGTAAACTAATTTCTAGAGAAAAGAAGAACTTCCAAAGAAAGAAGAATTAGAAAGAGCTTACTAAATTAGAAGCTTCCTACAAAACAGAAAAATTGGGTTAGTTCCTAAACAAAAACTTATAGAAAAATTCTAAAACAAGAAACACGGTTAGGATTCCTAAAAAGAATTAGAATTAGAATCTCACTAAAAAGAAGAAATAAATCTTAATCTAAATCTAGAATAGAAAGGAAGAATTTAAGACAGAATTTACTAATTTAGAAACTATCTTAGAAGCCTATAAAATAAGAAAGATAAGTTAATTTCTAAAAATTAAGAAAATCTAAACCTAATCTTAAACTAATCCTAAAACTAATTAATTTCAGAAAAACGTAGCCGACAGTCCCCGGCAACGGCGCCAAAAACTTGTTCACTCCCCAAGTGCAGGGTTGTGATGTAGTAATAACTCGGTAAGACCGAGGTCGAATCCCAAGGGACTGAAACTTGTACGTTATCTAAAATTATCTAGAACTAGAACTAGGCTAAGATGAAATCTAATCTGATTGAATTTGAAGGAATACTGATGAAATAATTATCTAAACTTGAGAGAAATCAGGAGAAGGGAACTAGGGATTCAGAGGATCCACTTGTAGAGATCAGGGAGATCTTATTCATGTTTCATGGAAATTAACTGAACTGACATTGATCTAGTTTTCAAGAGATGAAAGGTGTATGAATTGGAATGGATTCCATCACCAAACCATGCCCAAAGACTATGGCAAACAACAGAATTAAACTAATTACCAACCAATCACATGCTATGAAAGTTAGGAAGGGTACCGACATCCAACCATGCCCAGGAGACGATGGTGAACAACAGAGCTTCCTGACGTCATAAACATCAGAAGGAAAAAGGACATGCTCCAAGCCATTGCAGACCCATTGTAATTTCAGTCACAACAGACCATTAAAAACTAAACAGAACATGTCATTAATAATCAACTAAAATCAACTTCAAGTCATAAATAAATAAATTAAAACATAAATTAAAAACCTCTCACCTCACTACAAGCTTCACCTCCTAGCCCTAGCTAGGAGGTTTAGCCACACATGGTCAAGCTAAATTTAAATAAATAAAGAGAAAAAGAAAAGGAAAAGAAAATTGAAAAAATTAAAGAATCTCTCTCTCTCTCTCTTTTTCTTTGCTCCACGTCAAGCTCCGATCTCTCCCCACGTTCCAGCCTTCTTGCTTTCTTTTATATTCCTGGTAGTCGGTGAGAAGTTGCTGTCCTTGGAGGAGTCGGTGAAGCGTGCGAAAATTTTCACCGCAAGAGTCAGTGCGGATGACAGTCCTTATGCATAAGGAAACGCAGGTCAGTTTGCGTTTTGGCTTGGTTTGGGGACGAACGACCATCACTTTTCTGATTCGGCCTCCATGGTGATGCTCCCAGCCCGCTGTTGGTGAGTTTGAATGGTGTGGATCTTCTAACCGATCGTGATCGGGATCTCAAAACCGGCCCACAGCGGTCGATTTTCTCGGTTCTGCGAAACAGGGCCTGCGCAGGCTCTTACGTTGTGTCGTGGGTGGACCCCATGATTGATGTCATCGGTGAAATCTGCCTCGTCCATTGTATCCACGATGAAAAATCAGCAAGAACTGACTAGTTTTATATTAAGTTTGGTGTGGCCCGCAAAAGCATTTTCTTCACCGTCCGTCTGAGTTTGAACGGTGGAAATTGCTTGATTGAATGCATGGTGTCAAAGGAAAAGCTTGGCGAGCGTTGAGCCCCACCTCTGAACTCAATGGATGGTCCCGATTGCGGAATTGGATGAGGAGTGGGCCCCATTGAGAGAGAATGACGGACGCTGGTGCGTCCGCTGTTCTCGATGCGAAAGGAGACGGGTCAGCGACGCTGACCCATTTTTTTGGTTTCTGGTGTGTCGCGAGGATAGCACCCTCCATGCACATGCGTCGTATGTGTGGGTCCCACAATGATGTGTATCCAAAATCTGATCCTTCCATCTTCTTTATCACACAATTTAGACCGTAGGGACCATAGATAAAGCATATCCAGGCAGCAGGTGGGCCCAGAATCATGATTCTGAGGGATGATTTGTCCGTTAGGCCACTTTCACATTGATCCAATGGGTGATTTTTGTCGTGTCCGGTTAATTTATGGTCCTCAGGCGACGTATGAAGTTTCGAGTCGAATGGATGGTGGGAACCTCGTGATCTTGCATTCTGTACGTCTTTCAGGCCGCTTAAGCTTCAGTTTTTCAATTTTTGTGGATCTCAGGCATTGATCTTGGTCCCCAGGAGTGTGTCCCATGCTTTGGGTGAATTTGGAGCGTTAAATCCATGCATTTAGTATCCTATTTCGATCCAAGCTTGTAAAATCAACTTGCCACATAAACACAATTAAATCAGCCGTTAAACACTATTATGCTCGTAAATCCGGACAATATTTGGGGTCTAATATGCACTATTTGACCCTCAACACATATGATGCATTTCATAGAAAAGATGAGAATTTTCTCTAGAGTTCCTCAATATTGTCTGCGATTATTCAGATCTTCTCTGATAGGAAGAGCCTTCAAATGGTATTCAAGTTTAATTCGAGGATCTATTCATACTTGGGAACAGATGCAGGATGCCTTTCTGTCAAAATTTTTCCCTTTGGACCGAGAAGTTAGTTTGACTGAACTGACCTCTATTCTCCAAGGAAAAAATGAATCGGTTGAAGAATTCATCAAACGATGGACGGACTTAGCAGCATCATGCCGACATCCTCTGCAAGAATCAGAACAAGTAGAACTATGCTTAGAAGGCATGAGACCAAAGTTGGCATGCCACTTGATTAGTAAAGATTGGAAAACTTTTAGAAATTTTGCTACGAAGGCTTATGCTCTTGAAAGGATGATGGGAAGAGTGCCTGTTTTTCAGTCAAAATTAGCCCACATAATTCAGAAAGATGAAATTGAAAAAGATTATCAGGACAAGGAAAAAGACGGTGATGAAGAAGATGAAAATGGTCATGCGATTATAATGACATATAAAAGGTCTAGGCAAAATAAAGATCATACGAAGTATTTGTTTGCAAGAAAAGATATACTTCCCATGCTGAATCAATTGTTGGCTATGAAGAGTATTGAATTACCTCGGCTAAGACACCTCGAAGAAATCAAAAATACAAGAGGGCCGAATTATTGCAATTATCATTGTAAATTTGGACATCATACGAAAGATTGTAATTCTCTCAAGAAAAAGCTACAAAAGATGATCGATAAGGGAGAAATTGCGATGAAAAGAGCATGACAGATAGAGAAAAATGAAGAAAAGTGACAGAAACTCGTTAAAAAAAATTCTGGGGGCATCTGCGTTAAAAGACGACAACATGCTTTGTATGGTGAATCGTCAGTAATTGACAAGATCGAGCTGTCATTGCCTAAATACTCAAATGAAAAGAAGCGGGGAGGCAAAAGATATAAAGCAACGATAAAAAATGCATATTCATTGTAGATGTGCATTGCAATACCTGTCAGTTCAGGAGATGATCGCTATTTTGATTTCAAAAGATATCAGTATGATACTTCCAAAATCAAAAGGGGGCAAGACAGGTAAGATAGGTGAGTAAAAGCTGTGAAATGAATTTCTCACCATAGAGTGTAATTCTTTTATGTATATGAATAAAATGTAAGCTTTCAAGCATATCAAGCCATCGCCAAATGCAAAGCCAAATGAAAATCCAATCGCCAAAATTAACAGCTATCGCTGTCGTCATCAACGGCTCATGCAAGCTTATTTTAAACAATCGCTATCAAGCGTTAAACAATCGCTATCAAGCGTTAACAATCGCTATCAAGCGTTAAACAATCGCTATCAAGCGTTAAAAATTCGCTATCAAGCGTTAACAATCGCTATCAAGCGTTAAACGATCGCCATCAAGCGTTGATGATCGCTACCAAGCATTGATGATTGCTGCCAAGCCACTAAACACTGATGATAGCAGTCAAGCATTGACCGCCAAAGATTTCCCTCAGAATCATCAAGTATCAATGATTATCAATAAAAAGCAACTATCGCTGTCAACGATCAAACACTTGCCAAAATTGCTATCATCGCCAGGCTGATACACGATTTTAAATATAATACGAAAGTTTTCATAATGTTGTCAGCAGCAGCGAAATATCAATTATTGATCCACCATTGGCAGTGGAATAAACTATATAGTCAACCATGTATAAAGTTGATCACAGCGATGGTTGTTAATCATAAAAAGGCAGCTTAGTCAAGCCAATGGCCAGCTACGCATGAGACCTATAATCAATTAAGGCAGCCTAGTTAAGCCAATGGCCAGCTACGCATAAGACCTCCAATGCCCGAGATCGGCGGTAAACTACAATGCCCGAGATCGGCGGTAAACTACAATACCCGAGATCGGCGGTAAACTACAATGCCCGAGATCAGCGGTAAACTATCTTGCCCGAAATCGACGGTAAACTATCTTGCTCTTTGAGCCCAGTATCAAGTCCAATTCAGTTAAATTTAGTCATCCAGTTCAGTCAAGTCTGGTCGAGGTCAAGGTCAGTTTTGTCCAGTCAAGGTTCAAATTACATCAAAAGTAAATGCCTTCAAGATATTGGCGATTATCTACTTAAAAGCTCAAGTCTCCAAGGTCAATTACTATATTGACAAGAGCTGTGAGGTCTTTTCATCTCTCGGTTCTTAATGAATAGAGGCATATCATTGCACAAGATTCTCAAAAGGGGGCAGAGAATAAACTAGAAAAGAAATTATCATTCTCTTCCAAACAATATGAAGATCCAGATATATTCTTTGGATTTGTTAAAGGAGCAGCAAAGATTATCTATCCTTCAAGGGTATCAGCAGGATTCACTTGAGAAATATTATCTTCTGGAGAAATCTTCATGCAAAGCTGATCTGAAAAGGGGGCAGGATTTAATGTCTTCAAAATAATCTATGCCTTAGTCTTTCTGACAATCTCTTATACGCGGCTAAGGAATTCATATGCCAAGTGTTATGGATAATGGTATTGCAAGACTCCAAGTATAGGATCTGATGGAGACAAAGAACAAATGGAATCATCATCATCAGTAACTTCTATGACCTTTGGAAAATTATTAAATGAAAATTGAAAAGAAGTCTTGTCTATTTTTCAATTTTTCAGAATCAGTAAAGATCCAAGAAAAGTCTATGTAGAAATGTTAAGGAGCACAAACTCGAGAAGACTCAGTAAAAAGACTCAGCGGTTGAACCTTTGGAACTAAAGATGAAATCTCCAAGAGTGTAATATAAAGAATACAATGCGAAGCATGAGGACAAACGCAAAGATTGAATAAATCATGTGGCGAATATCACACTTAGCCTAAAAAGAGAAGAAACTCTCAATCTATTTCAAAAATTATCAATATTACATAAAGCTACATTGAAAAATTATAATGAATTAAGATACTAATTTTGATTAATTTGGCAGGAAAGATCATCATTTGAAAGCTTGGGTTATGCAGATTATGAGTAAAAGAAACAATCAAAAAGGATGATGCGGTAGGAGCAGCATTACAGAAAGATACAGAGTTAAAGGAAAGAATCGTTGGAGTTGATCAAAAGGACAGAATCGCTGGAGTTGATTAAAGAGACCGTTATAGCAAAAACGATGTTGAAAGAAAGTTCTCTGATCAAATCACTCAAAGACGAAGTCGTTGCAGCTGTTGCAGAGGCGTTCTTCAATAAAAAGAGAATCTTATCCTCTCTAGTGAAACATCTGCTCGACACTACTGACTGGGGGCATTCCAGTCTTCCACCCGAATGCCAGCATTTCAGTCTTCCGCTTGAGCGCCAGTATTCAAGCCTTCTGTTCGAGCGTCATCATTCAAGTCTTTTGGTCGAATACAATCATGCAAGCTTTCCATTCAAAAGTGATCATCTAGTCTTCCGTTTGAATGCGAGCATTCCAGTCTTCCGTTCGAACGTGATCATTCAATCTTCTGGTCAAGAATGATCATCCAGTCTGCCATACTGGCATGATCATCCAGTCTTCCATACAAGTATGATCATCCAGTCTACCATACAAGCATGATCATCCAGTCTTCCATGCAAGCAGGATCATCTGATCATCCTTCAATTGCAGTTCATTCAAGTTCTTCAGGCAGAGGAAGATCGATCCTCCATATAATTTCGGGAATCAATCAAAGAAGGATCGAGGGGGCATCTGTTGAGGCATAAAAAATATCTCATTGCAGTGGTTAGGGAATCTCATGGTGCTGATCAACTCCAAGGGTAGTTTAGGTAGTTTTGGTAAAGTTTCAGCTCCAGGGGTAGTTTAGGTAAAGTTCCAGCTCCAAGGGTAGTTTAGGTAGTTTTGGTAAAGTTCCAGCTCCAGGGGTATCTGTTGAAGCATGAAGAAGTGATGAAAGGATTAAAGAAGAAGAAAATTGAAAAGCAAGGTACAAGAGAGAAGAATAAAAGAAGAAAGAAAAGTGTCTTTGAGATTTGTTGCGCGGGACCGCACAAACGATATCTGTTGTGCAGGGCCGCGCAACCAAAGTTCCTTTGCGCGGGTACACGCAACGTAAATATCAGTTACGCGGGACCTCGAAACAAGCTACAGAAGTTGTCCTTTGCAGAATGATCTAAAGCACTGAAAAATAGTCCCACATCGCTAAGATCAAGATTTTCACACATGCGAGGGTCTATAAATACCCCTTCCCCTCCTGCATTAAGGGTAATTGAAGATTTTCAAGAGGAGCGGAGCAGAAGACAGAAGGTAGGAGAGAAGTCTCCTAGCAGTTGCGCAGGATCGCGTAATCGATATCGGTTACACGGGTCCACGCAACCAGGCTGCCCTACAGTCTGTGAAGTTAATAGGCCGTCATGCTGCCGAAATTCATGGGTCGGGCTTCCTTTCTCCTGGTTCTTCTCTATTTGATGGGTTCAGAGGAGAAAGATTAGTCGATTGAATCGACATTTCTCCTTAGTCTCAGGCGATGGTTGAAACAGGCGCTGTTATGTTGCTGAAATCTCTATTTCATTGAAGATTCATCGATCGGATCAAAAATTCCTCCTAAGTATCTAGGAGATGACCGAAATAGCGTCGGAATGCTGTCAAAATTTCCATCGAGCTATCTTCTCTTTCATTCAGTACATTGTATTAATTGTACTTTATTTTCAGAATCAAGGGAATCAGAGGATGTAAATGAACTCAGATAAATGTGATGAATGTTCTCTCATTCATTCTTTGTTATCATTGAATAAATCCCCTAAATCGAAATGCATTTATTTTCTTGTCGAAACATATACAATAAAGAAAAAATTATAAACATGATAATGTTTATGTGCAAAAAGTTTGAGTTGTGCAACCTCAGTGTAACATTGAACGCTGAGCAAAATTGCATCATTTTAGCAAAAATAAAAAATAAATCCAGCATTTAGATGCATGATCTAGACTTGTCCCATTTTCTGCTTGATATTTTATGGTATATGAAAGTTAATCTTCAGACAGTTCAGTTTTTCTTTTACTACCCATTGTGAGGTAGATTTCTTCATTTTATTCTTTTCTTCAGGTAGTGATGGATGGATGTTTCTCCTAGATGGACTTTTAACATTTTTAGTTTCCCTGATCGGTTTGAATTTTCCAATGTGATTTCGATCAAAGTTATATAGAGTCCATCTAGGTGCTAAACATTCAAATTTATAATGACCAACATCACCACATAAATGATAAACTGGAGAAATTCCCATATCGCTACTTGAAGCAGCCAGTTTTGTTTGGGCTTTATTTCCAATTTTCTTTTTACTTTTCTCATATCCTAGTCCACTCTTGTCTCTTCCTAGTCTTCCCATCCCTAACAATTTTTATGATTTTTCACCACTCTGAGAAAATTTGTAGTTTATCTTGGCAAATTTTCTGGATTTTTCTAAGTCAATATAAAGTGAGTGGTTCTCATTTTTTATTTTTGCATTATCATCTCTTAGCAATTCAGCTTGGTTCATAAGTTTTGATAATTCTATTTTTAGGGATAGGTTTTTTCCTTCTAATTCATCATTGTTTGAATGATATTGTTACAAATCATTGGCTAAATTTATGTTAATTTCCAAGGTTTTGTCCAAGTCTTTCTGCAACAATTCCTTTTTGTTTTTAGACATACCGAGTTTTTTAAGGATATGGATGCTATGAATGTATAGTTGATTATAAGCATTCTGCAGTTTATCTTTTTTAATTTCTTCTTCTTCTTCAATTTCGTTATTGTCAGATGGAAATGATTCAGTAGCTTACTGTTCCTCCTCAAATTCTATTGGAATGATTGAAGCAGTGGAGATCATAAGTATTTTCAAGGATTTTTTGTCTGCATTTCTTCCAAAGTCACTTGATTCTGAATTTGAATCATCCGTATCATCCCATGTGGCAGCCATTGCCTTGCCCTTGGTTTTTCTGTTTGGGCATTCGATAGATAGGTGTCCATACTCCCGACAGGCATAACATTGCAGTTCTTTGGTTCTTTTCTCAAATTTGCTTGCAGAAGGTTTGTCATTCACCTTTCTACCTCTAGAGGGACGGCCGCGATTCTTTTGAAAGAATCTTCTGAATCTTTGTGCCAGCAAAGCCACTTCCTCATCTTCATCTTCTTTTTCACTCTCACTGTCCTCATGTTTTGTTTTCTTAGAATTTTTTAAGACAGTGTTTTTAAATTTTTGGGATTGAGTGAAGTGTGGTTTAAAAGTTTGTAGGGAACCTACTAGTTCTTCTGCTTTCGTCTCATCAATATTTCTACACTCCTCAATTGTTGTTACTTTGGGATTAAACCGTTCTAGTAGGGATCTTAAGATTTTTCTACATATTTTAGGTACCGAAAATTTTTCTCCCAATCCACCCATGGAGTTACAAATAATATTCAATTTGGTGAAAAACTCCATAAATGTCTCATGCTCTTCCATCTTGAGATTTTCGAACTGTGAAGTCAAAAGTTGTAGTTTAGACCTCTTCATAGTGCTTGTGCCTTCATGGGTTGTTTTCAGTAGATCCCATGCTTTCTTGGATGTCTCACACATACTTATCTGATTGAATATATCTTGAGACACGTCACAGTAGATGGTGTTCATTTCTTTTGCTTCTGTAGTTCATTGTTCTTTGTCGGACGCCGTCCACTTTTCTTTGGGTTTGGACTTAGTGATGGTAGTTTCATCTTCAAGTACGATTTGTTCAGATGGTACCACATATCCCTTCTCAACTACATCCCAAACATCATGATCCAAAGATCTCAGGAAGTAATGCATTCTAGCCTTCTAGTATGCATAATTTGAACCATCAAATACTGGAGGTCTAGTGACTGATGAGCCCTCTCCTTTGGCCATATTTCTCAACTTCAATCAAGATCACTCTCAAGGCGGTGAAGCCCTTAAAGAGAGACCCGCTTCAATACCAATTGAAATAGTGGTGAAGACCGCTCGAGTCGAAGTAGGAATTTGCCAATATGTCCAAGAGGGGGATGAATAGGACTTTTTAAACTTTTATGATATATTTGAAAATCCTATTTCACTAATCCTATCAGATATACAATTAACAAGATTACTCAAATGTAACTCTACTGTATTCCAAGCCTAGTAGAGGATCCAATCACAAACTTTTTAAAAAATAAACAAGTTGCATATAAGTTTGATGGATATGACTGTGTGTGTATATGAGGTGTGATCCTAGACAATCAAATATAAAAGCATGTAAGGAATATCACATAATGAAAAACAATAACAATCTCAAACATGGTCATTTTTATAGTGGTTCGACTACTTGTCTACTCCACTCCCGGCTGTCGCACTCATCCCTTGAGTGTACTGGATTTCACTAAGGAGGTTTTCCAAGGTTCACCTCAAACTTAAGATTTTAAATCAGGTTCACTTTCAACCTTTAAACGGAGGTTTCTACTCGGTTCACCTCTAACCCTGGAGTTTTGTTGGTGCACTCCTAACCAGATGTTTATGCCCACATAGAGCAAGGGTCCACACAACGTACCTGGATGTTTATGCTCTCCACAGAGCAAAGGTCCACACAACGCACCCACAGCGTACACTCCCGCCAGAGGCCTCCTTTGAGGACTTTAAAGGGTGAGCAACACTTAAGACCCAATCCTAGAAAGGAATGATCACAAGTGTCCTCTGGACTCTAAGTACTTATAGATAAGTTGATGAGTCCCTTTTTATACAGTGATGAAGATCTCCTTCTTGTTGTTAAAGAGTCTTCAGCTCTCTTGATTCGCAATACAAAAGATATACCAGAACCTAGCTTTGGGTTGGGTCAAGGTTAGGATGGAAATTCACTCTCTTAAAATTTTTCTATAAGGAAGATAGAGTGATTCTTGTCATCTATTCATTCAAGGCATCCCAGCTAAAAGATATACTGTTCAGATAGTTGCTGAAGGATCCTTGAATGCGAAAGTTCATTTCCCAATCCACTCTATTGAATGTCAATGAATGAGAGTGGATTGGAAGATGAACTCCCGTGAGAGAAAGGGCTTTGGGTATATGATCTGAAGGTAGGACACATAAAAGCACTCTCTTCTTTCTCTACCAGCAATATAGATAGGTCTCTCTTTATATAGGCAAAAAGTTCCAACAGATATAAAATGGTCATATTTATGACAGAGTTCGATATCATCGAGCATATACTCTCGATAGGATCGACTGTCTGCTCGATAATATAAACTCAAATGTCAGATGCTTTTAAAACTTTTTGTCAGCTGGTCGATGGGATCGATACTTGTGTCGAGGTCATCGGATTTCGAACTCCAATTCCATAGATACTGGGATCGATCTATCGACACTTGAAGTATGAGAGAGACTAGCCGAAATATTTCAGGTTTTATAGAATATGATCGAGGGTCAACCGATGTCATCAAAATTTGAATGTCGATGATATCGAGAGAGTGTCGATAGGATTGATAAATCATATAGATTTACCTATAAGCACGCTGGACAGTTTGTGCCCAGATTCAATCCAATCGACCAGGACTCGATAGTATCGACATAAGAATATCAATTTCCTCAAGTGGCCTCCGATCAAGGTTTAGAACATCCTGAAATATTTGTTGAAAAAAATACGCGCTCATTGTCGATATGATCGAATGACTTTCGATATGATCGATATTTGAATCAGATTGAATTGGAACAGTCATCAATATATTGAAGATCATAGTAGTTTTCTTTAGAAAAATAGGGGCGTCAGAAATCTGCCTGTCGATATTATCGACCCACTTTCGATGGGCTCGATGTTTAAATATCGATGATATCGATAGATGTATCGATATATCGATAAATCCGTCCAGATGAGTATGCGGTTGCTGGACACTTTTACTCCTCACTCGATTGTATCGATTAAGATTCCGAGGACATCGACAGAGCAGGTCGATCATATCAAAAGGTGTATCGATACAATCGACAGGGCAAGAAAACTTAGAGATTTTCTACTGTTTGAAAAAGTTCACTTACCCAAAAACCCTCATACGTTCTAAGTTATTTTTAAGGGTTTTAATCACCTGGTGTTTTGAGACAAGGGATGTGAGGCTATGATTTACCTATGGCGAGTTTCCACATATCCAGTTGAGGCAGACGCTTGAATTGATCTTCCTGTTTGGCACTGTAGTCCGACTGACTCAACATACATCGTAATTAACAAATAAGGGCACTAGTAGGTGCACTTTCATCGTATGCCTCCTTGTCAGATGGAGGAATTAGAGGCAGGCTTACGTTATCGTGGAATTACAGGCGCTCCTTGTCAGACAGATTGATGTATTATTAGAGGCAGGCTTTATTCGACCTAATGTGTCACCTTAGGGAGCGCCTGTATTATTTGTGAAGAAGAAAGATGGTTCCTTGCGATTATGTATTGATTATCGCAGGCTAAATCAGGTGACAGTGAAGAACAAGTCTCCCTTGCCCAGGATTAATGATCTATTTGATCAGTTGAAGGGGGCATGTTATTTCTCAAAGATAGATTTTTAGTTTGGGTATCATCAGTTGCGCATCGGGGATGAGGAGGTGCAGAAGACTCTATTGAGGACCAGCTTTGGTCATTATGAGTTCCTTATGATGTCGTTTGGACTCACAAATGCTCCAGCCGTATTCATGAATCTGATGAACAGAGTGTTTCGGCCATTTTTGTTCCGATTCGTCATCGTCTTTATCGATGACATTTTGATATACTCCATGAGTCAGAAAGAGCACGAGGAGCACCTGAGAGCGGTATTGAATACTCTTAGGGGGAATTAGCTTTTTGTGCAGTATAAGAAGTGCGATTTATGGAAGAAAGAAGTCAAGTTCCTAGGACATGTGGTGTCTAAAGAAGTTATAGCAGTTGACCTCGCCAAAGTAGTCGCGGTTCAAGATTGGAAGCAGCCCGATTCAGTTACTGAGGTGAGGAGTTTTCTTGGTTTGGCAGGTTACTATCGATGATTCATTCGGGATTTTTCTAAGATTCTCAGACCGTTGTCTCAGTTGACACAGAAAGACTTGAAGTTTACCTAGAATGAGAAGGTAGAAGCAACTTTTCAGGAGCTGAAGGATAAATTGACGTCCACCCCTGTGTTAGTATTGTCAGAGCAAGGGGTTAAGTATACTATATATACTGACGCATCTCACGTTGGTCTAGGTTGTGTCCTTATGCAGAAGGATAGGTTGATTGCTTATGCCTCGAGACA
The DNA here is from genome assembly GCA_037074715.1 of Magnolia kwangsiensis. Classification (NCBI taxonomy): domain Eukaryota; kingdom Viridiplantae; phylum Streptophyta; class Magnoliopsida; order Magnoliales; family Magnoliaceae; genus Magnolia; species Magnolia kwangsiensis. The sequence goes on from CM073578.1 coordinate 83,664,674, forward strand.
GTTGAGGAAACATGAAGAGAATTACCTTACTCACGACATAGAGTTTGTAGTCGTCATTTTCACATTAAAGATCTGAAGACATTACCTCTACAGAGAGGAGTTCGAGCTCTTTTGCGACCACAAGAGCCTTAGATACATATTCTCACAGCGAGACTTGAATATGAGGCAGCGCCAATTGATGAAAACCTTGAAGGACTTTAAGTTAGAGGTCTCCTACCATCCGGGCAAGGTAAACCTTGTGGCAGACGTGTTGAGCCGCAAGAAGACTATAGAGTTTGCGGCTCCGCTTATAATTGTAGAATGGGATATGGTGGAGTTTGTACGAGACTTTGAGCAGAAACTCACAGTGGAGGAGCCGTATAAATTCGTCGCACATGTTCGTATACAGCCCCTCATTGATGGCAGGATTATCGAGGCTCGGGCAGACGATGAGCTTTTGGTGAAGATGAGAGAGCGGGTTGGTATAGATGAGGTGGTACGGACGGGGGCTTACGATATCGTGGCTGCCTATATGTCCCAGACATTCCTGACTTAAGACGAGAGGTTCTCAAGTCTGCCCACAGTTTGAGGCTTACGATGCATCTAGGTAGCACGAAGATGTATCAAAACATGAAGAGATCGTACTGGTGAGACAATATGAAGGTCCACATTGTTGAGTTCGTATCCCATTGCCTCACGTGTCAGCAGGTTAAGAAGAGCATTGCCGACCTCCTGGACTGCTTCAACCCATGCCCATAGCCGAATGCAAGTGAGATTTCATTACTATGGATTTTATTTCTGGACTTCCTAAGACGAGGAATGGACATGACTCTAGTTGGGTGATCGCTGATAGGTTGGCGAAGTCAACTCATTTCATACCGATCGGAGTTACGAATTCTGCAGACGAGTTGACCAGATTGTACATCAAGGAGATTGTACATCTGCATGGAGTTTCCTTGGAGATTGTGTCAAATCAAGACACGTGATTAACATCTATCTTCTGGACTCGTGCCAAGAAGCGATGGGTATGAAGTTGAAGTTCAGTACCGCGTTCCATCAGCAGACAGACGGGCAGACAGAGCATGTAAATCAGGTGCTAGAAGATATGCTGTGAGCTTGTGTGTTGGATTTCAAGGACAGTTGGGATGACTGTCTTCCTTATGCAGAGTTCGCATATAAGAATAGCTTTTAGGTGAGTATTTTCATGGCTCCCTATGAGGCACTGTATGGTCGCCCGTGTAGAGCACCGCATTGCTGGGCAGAAGTGGGCAAGAAGACTCTGATTGGCCCAGAGTTAGTTCAGGCAACCTCATAGAAAATTGATATTATTAGGCGTCGACTGCTATCAGTATAGAGCGGGCAGAAGAGCTACGTCGATACGAGACGGCGACCGCTTGAGTTTGAAGTTGGGGACCATGTATTCTTTAAGGTTTCCCCGATGAAGGGAGTCCTTTGGTTTGGTAAGAAAGGTAAGCTCACGCCGAGATTCATTGGCCCATTTCTGATACTTTATAGAGTGGGGGCAGTAGCGTATCGTATTGCCTTCCCACACCACTCGTAGGCGTGTATAACGCATTCCATGTGTCCATGCTGAAAAAGTATGTTCCTGAACCTTCGCATATTATCAGTTGGGAGCAGGTGCAATTAAGCGAGGATGCCACATACGAACTGCGACCGACGCGTATTTTAGATAGGAAGGAGCAGGTATTGCGTAGCAAGGTTATCCCACTTGTGAAGGTACTGTGGACGCATCACAATGAAGAAGAGGCCACTTAGGAGACTGAAGCTGAGGTCAGAAAGAGTTACCCTCATATCCTCGAGGAGTATGAGCAGGTAAAATTTTTGAGGATGAAATTTTTCTTTAAGGGGGGTAGATTGTAACGTCCTGGAAAAATTCATATAAAGATCCAAGTACCACCTCTATCAGAAATCATTTAGAACCAAATCCTTTAAAAATTTAACGAGAATTAACTAGTGCTAAACTAGATTACATGTGAATTTTGCACCAACCAGTTTTAATACAATCTGTAAGACTCAAAACCTATAAAATTAGTAACGCTACGTTACCCTGAAATCTATGAGTAAACTCTAAACCCAGTTGCTCTCGGGAGCATTCAAAAACTTCGTATCAGACCTGGACTGCACGTCAAAAGTCCGATAGCGATGAACTTAGACAATTATGACTGCCTAGTTGGACTTGATAATCACCTCAAAAATCAAGTCCAGACGATGTCCTGAAACTATTTCCTTGAGTCCAGAGTGAAGAGTGTGAGAAAGTGAAAGTTTATATGAAAATAAATATGAATTTAAGTTATCTGAGTCGTGTCGCTTACGCGCCGATTAAAAGCATTTTGACTGTTGGTTTTTGACCCAAATTCACCCTCGGATCAAGGAAGATGGCCCACACATGTCAAAATACTTGTGGCCCTGATCGAGTTTCGGTGACTGTTGAACTAAAACTAGTTCGTCACGGTTGATCTGGAAACCTGATCGGACTGAAAACTTAACTTGCTTAAGATCCAATTTTAGTGAGCTTAAGTCCGACCACATTCAGTAAAAGGACCTTTAGAAATGCTCCGTTGGATCAGAATAAGCCCGATTTGGTTATAACCTAAGTATACCTTGGCCCTGGGACTATTTTCGTCAGTCCTAAGCCTATATAAGGGCCTTAAACCCTCTCTCACATATCCCATACGAATTCTAAACCCTAGCTAAAAAAAGAGAGAGAAAGTAAGTGAGAACTTGGTGATTCATCTTGGGATTCTTCCTAGTTTCTCTACGCACCAAATCCATCGCATTGGAATCGTTATTCCGGCGATTCTAATTCTATTTTTGGGTAAGACAGTCAAACCCTAACCTGTTTTAGAGCTTAGAATGGTCTAAGTGTTGTTGTAGCTAACGTATTTCATACTTTAGGTTGCCTATTCACCGTTGACGAAGACTTATCGTCTAAATCATATCTATTAAGCATTTTTCGATTTAAGGTGAGGACTAATACGTTTAAGTTATGGTTTGTAAGACTTTCAATGTCTGATAATGATTTATTACTGATGTGGATGCTATTACACATGCTAAATGGGCTATCTATTTTATTTTACGTATACGTATAACCTATGTTGTAAATAGTGTATTTCATGTGTTTGTTAAAATGTTTGTATGCATAAGGAATTTGATGCTATAATTGCCATGATTAATTGTCGTTGATATATGCTTGTTATGTATGCGACAACTCCTTGGAAAAAGGATTTGCCCTAATATGTAATATGGCCGACATACGTGATGTATGTTGAATAGTGTAGTCTAAATGTTTGTATAAATGTCTGAATGAGTTAGTATTTAGTAAAGTGTGATTAAAAGTATCTCGTCCCAAATCTGAAAATCGGATTCACAGGAATCCTGATCACCTAATCCGGTGCCGACAGCCTCCGTAGTGCCCCATTCTCGACTCCTGGCAAACATATGCCAGATTTTGATCCTGGGATCCTACGAGGATTTTCAGAATAAATTTTTTTTTTTTTAATGGAGCATAACCAAGTCACAAAGCAACATCACCACATATCCACTATATAAAAAACTTACAATGCAGAAAGGGAAATACAAGGTGATCAAGAGCTCCAAAATATTCAGATTCACACTCCTGCCTCAGCACTGCTGCTGTCCAACGCTACCTACATGCAACGGTCGTGCATAAGCTTACAAAAGCTTAGAGGGTGGTATAAGTGTGTGTGTAAGGCATGTGTCAAGTATACAGTATCAGACTAATGCGGAACATGCAGGTAAGTCCATGAAGGCTATCAGCTGTACAAAAGCTATATGATGTAAGGCATGAATGTTATCGGCCATACTAAGACCATGAGATGCGAGGCCTATATGGCCAAATGTCATATGTAAAATGTAAAGCAAGCATGCCAGTACTCATCAAGTATAAATATCAATACTGTTCCTCTCTGGATATCACTAGGGTCTAATACACTTCGTACTGACTGCCTCCTCCCTAGTTGCACAGTCAAGCAAGCAGAATAGACCTCACTATCCGCCTGAACAGTAGTCTATCAATACCTACCCGGCTCGTCGATAGCAGACTCATTTGCGAGCTGGTCAAACTCAGCCTAGCTAGAGCCCCCTCACTCAGGCGGATAAGGCCACACCCCCTCCCAACAGACCACAACACAGTGGGAGATGCGGCCTACTGGTATTCGACACTTGGGCGCTCGTGTATCCACTCGGTCTAAACGTTGGAGCAACTCCTAGTACCAAAAAGGTTCTGGGACTTTCACCCAAGGACATCCTAAGTGCCCACAGTGCTAGAACAAAGTATTTTCGGTAACCAATACGACCATCCACGATGTACCTGTGGAGCCACGACCCTGATGTCGCTAGGGCATGCAGTGATCAGGTCACACATATGCGTGATGCATGAATCATGCCGAAAATCATGCAACAATCCAGCGCGTACTGCACGATCATGTGGGCACTCCATCTCATAAGGAGTCCCGTAAATGGTTTGCCTAATGGCATATGCTATGATCAGTCACCACTCATATCAAGCATACATATGATGCGTATGGTCATGACTCATGGAGTTATACTAGGCATGTTATAAAGTAATGAACTAGCCTTACAATGCAGATGGACCTAGACGGCCTACTCGCAACTAGTGTGGGCCTATCAGTGGGACCCAGGGAGAGTCGTAATGCGGATGTTTAACCAACATTACCTCATAATGTGGACATCAAACCAACATTATTCCCTAAGCACAACCCGCCATAAGACATCATTACACAAACCATGGAGGAATCACACATTGTAATGGACCTTAGGTACCTCTCATTGCGCCTTAAATACATCAAATGGGCCATATCACATGGGCCTTCTGGTTATCAAACAAGTGGGCCACATTAATGGGCCTGATGTACATTGCAATGGGCTATAACCTGAGGGCCTTAGAGTACATCATAATGGGCCTTAACCCACGGCCTTAGAATACATCAAAATGGGCCTAATCCCATGGGCCTTATATATGTCAAATGGGCCTAATCCCATGGGCCTTATGTATGTCAAATGGGCCTAATCCCATGGGCCTTATATGTACACCAAGGTGGGCCTCAATGAATGGCCACAAATAAATCAACATGGGCCCTATACACATACCAAGGTGGGCCTCAATGGACGGCCACAATTGAATCAAGATGGGCCTCATACATATACCACGGTGGGGTCCACTTGAATATAGATCTATCTTATTTTTAATCTCAAGCTGTAAGATGAGCTTTCCAAAAGGTTAGACGATTTGGATGCAACACATTCATGAGAGAGGACCCCACACATAGCGCCAAGGTGGGCTTCACACAACCTACCACATCATAGTTATAGGGCTGCTGTGTGGTACACTAGCCAATCCAAACCCTTCATAGGTGGGTCCCATGTGGGGCCCACCATATCAATTATTTTCCATCCAACGTTGATAGGGCCACACTAACCAAAATAAATAAATAAATTAATTAATATTATATTTAACCAAGACCTCTATGATCAGAGGGCTCCAATGGAAAACATCCAATCCACCATCGTTTCCTGTAGCGTGGACCACCTGAGTTCCACCAAATGAATGGACAGTTTGGATATAATACTTACATCAGGGGTGAGGTGTTGACCGTCTAGCAAATGGATGGTCCTGAATCCACCAAGTGGATGGACAGTTTGGATGGATAGATACATCATGGGAGGGCCCACCGTCAGATGGTTTGGATGGTGTGGTATAATATATACCCCGTGGGGACTACAAATCTGGTGACGTCATTCCACTAGATATATGGTTGGTGTGAGACGCACCAGCCCATCTACTTCAAGAAGGTGGTCCCACGTGGGGCCCACTATAATGTGTATATACCATCCCATCCGTTGATGAGGTCCACAAACCTGGATGAAGAGTAAATATAAATTTCATATTGGTTCCAAAACTTCTGTGGTGCCCAAAAGGGGTCCAATGGTAGCCATTCAACGCCACTATTTTCCTGTAATGTGGGCCACCTGAGTTACATAAATGGCTATTTTTTTTAGGGATGGGGCCCACTTCTGGGAGTGGGCCACCCAATGAACGGTGTAGATACTAAGCATACATCATGATGGGGACCACATATGGGACCCACGATCCCTGGCCAACCATCCCAACGCAACAGGTACTGTCTGTGGCCTTCTGGTAGCAGCAGCGTTCAGCTACTTGCCCCTTTTTTAAAAAAAAAATCAATCTTTCCGCAGTTTTTCTCATGTAGGGGCCATATTCGAAAAATTCAATCCAGCCATTGCATTCTATGGCTTAATACAAACCAAACGAGTCCAATATACGATATTTTTTTTGGCTCAAGGTGAGCCCTAGTCAATTTTTAATGTAAAAATCAATATCTTCTATGTTATGGCCCACCAGAAAAATCGGATTGAGTTCATTTTCTGACTCAACGTATAAAATAATCTGAAAATTAGGATGAACGGCATGGATTACATTTATGCATTGAGGTGGGGCCTACATGAGCAATCCACCCCAAAACCAAGAAAATCTCTCCTTTTATTAAAAGAAAACAATGCACGTCCAGCGTCCCTGGACGCTGAATGGCTGGGCCATAACACATATACATGTAAGATGGGCCCCACGTGGACGTGGCCCACCTATATAATTCTGATATTTGGGTTTTTCCCATTATCAAAGGGTAGGGCCCACATGGCTTGGACGGCCATGGAGTCCTCTTGATGGACGGTTGGGGCACCACATACACTCATCATGTGGGCCACACAATGATCAAAGAGAGGGAGGGAGAGAGAGAGAGAGAGAGAGAGAGAGAGAGAGAGAGAGAGAGAGATCGAGTGATGGAGGGACCCCGCCACTATGGGCCCTCCCTTGCATGATTTGAAACATACATCAAGTGGGTCCCAATACATGTGGGCCCACCAAATCAAAAACCAATGGTGGAGATTTCTTCTCCACCAAAATGGGAGGTCTATATGACCTCTTTCATACTTAGAAAGTAAACATCATGATGGGATCCATGGATAATGGCCCCATCACGGAGTGAACATGATAATCAGGGTGGGCCATTGGCCACATCTTAGGATCCAAAGTGAGATCCATACCATTGATCGGTAGGCCTCACTTGGCTCATCATAAAAATATGAAAACTAGCCTATAGAAGAACCCACCACTTGATCTTCTTGGTCCGTTGGAAAGACGATCTCCTTATGCTTCACTTTGATGGTGGAGATGAGAAATGGATGGCTAGGATGAGAGTTAAAGGGATGAGAAAGTAGGCCACACAAGGTCACTTCTCTCTTGGAAAAACCTTGGACGTGTGCACCCTTGGTTGCTTAAAATTTTAGGGTGAGAAATGAGAAAGAGAGAGAGTTGTAAGGAGAGATGTGAGGTGAGTGATGGGGTGATGGTTGATGGATGTTAGTGATAGGTGAGGTGATGGATTGGTTGACTTTTGGGTTTGCTTAACTTGTGTAGAAAGGAAGTATGGGTGCTTTGTATTTGACATGAGAGGTGATTAATAGAATTGATTGATGGGATTGATTTGACATATTGTAGAGATTCTCTTAGGATTGTAAACGCGCGGTGTTTTTCCTCGAACTAAACGGGGGCCCACATTTCCTCATCTGGGTATCAGATCGGTGCGTGAGTTGCGGCGTTGGAACAGCGGCGACGGTGCAGTCGCAATGATACAAGTCTCGGATTAAGCCGACTCGAATGTATAGGATACGACTTACGGTCGTGCGCATACATCGATTACAGGTCATGGATTGCCGAAATTTGACAGGAAGAATCGCGGGAGTCAACGGAATAGTACGGTCTAGGATACGGGTCTTACAATAAGGGTGTTGAGGTATGAATCTCAAGTACCTTACTTATATGTATGATTTCCTCCATGAACTGTTTAACTATGTGTATGATTTCCTCCATGTACTGTATCCATGTTTTAAGTTATATTTCATAACACGTTCGTATGAATGTAGGATTTGATTTAAATGTCCATTATTGAGATTGTACGTAGTTGGGACTGTATTACAGTCCAGGTAATCGGTAATTGTTCTCGAACTAGTGGTTGGAATTAGTTACGCCACGCAGGATGTGTTCGATGAATCCAAGTCGTACTTGGGATGTTCGACAGTGGTTATGCCACACGGAGTGCTTATGCATTCTATGTCGATCAACTCAACATGCGCTTGTCCTAGTTGAGCTCGTCAATTAACCCGATTAACCAATGTATGTTCACCATGTTTGGACACTACTGTTTGAATCTAAGGTACCGAACTCACCAGTGAAATCCCGTTAACCTTGATACTGCGATCCCCTAAGACTCATGAGCCAGACATGATGGTATGGGACATCGTGGTCGAGCTGTCGGCCTACGCTGGGGCAATGAGTCTCCCCGTAGTGACCAATGAGTAACCTAGACTCGTGAGCCGATTATAGTGGTATGGGACACTATATTCATGTTGTCGTCCTACATTGATTAGTAACGAGCCCTCTGTAATGACCTCGAGCATACCTTGACACTGCAGATAGGCGATGAGCCTTTTTGTAGTAACTAAGATATACTAGGCCTGTATTGATTGGTGACGAGCCCTTTACAGCGACCTGGGAGTGAGTGATCAACTCAGTGGAACTAATATAAGGGAGGTTCCTTAGCTTCCCAATCCTACTGTATGAAAAGGACTAATAAGAACTTGGTAATCATGTTCATAACAACACACTACATATGTCGTTGGCGTTGGTGTAGAGCATAGTGGTAGTGATTCATGCCGCGATCGTTGGATGTTGACTCAAGAGGAAGTTTGGGTGAGGGCATGCATCATTTCCTCATATCATTCTTGTATTAACAAGAGTATCTAAGACATTTATGATTGTACTGCTTTATCATTACTGCTTGATTGAATTAATAACATGTTAACCTTTGTTGTATAATTTCACTGAGTTGATCACTCACTCTCAGGTTCTGGGATGGTGCTTAAACACCAACCTGACTCTGACTTAGCTACAGGTGATGGTGATGCCTGTGAGGTGGAGCCAGAGTTTGATGAGGACAAGGAGGTATTCTCGTTCATGCAGTTCTCAGGAGGGTTCATGTGAGCCATGTCCTGATTGACGAGGATTCAGGGCTATGTTTGTAGTGGTTTATCACATTTTGATATATGTATTTTGAAACACGACTTGTATTTTTTGACCAGGCAACGCACTCATATTTTGGGAATTGGATTCATTTATATATTTATTTTAGACTTCCACTTGCGTATTCTAACTATCCCTAAATTATGTTTGCTGATTTGGCTTAATCTATTTCATGTTTAATGCACTAATACAGATAACATTCATCCATCATAAAAAATGTTGCATAAGTGATGTTTTAGAACTTGGGAGTTGAGTTATGCTCGACCCCCGAATTTCAGGGTGTTACACAGAGCATAACTTAGAAATACCTGAAGATAACATCACATATCTACTGATAGCTACCCTTTGCCCTATGATTGTTGAGAACTTAGAATGGTTAGATTCTCGAGTTCGAATAACTTAGAGATTTTTGATATAGCTCTGTAACACCCTGAAAATCGGGGGTCGTGTATTAACTCGACTCCCAAGTTCCAGACCGTCACTTATGCAACAAAATGGTTATGATTCAATGTTGTCTGATTTAAAGCATTCACATGAGTAAAAGTATACCAAAACTGCAATTCATACTTCAGATCCAGTGATAAAAGCAAGCGGAAGACTAAACAATGTATATATCACTGTATGGAAAAAAAACAAAGTAATCTCAACTGTCTCCAAAGTATGACTACATCTCGGAGTCTCATGTACATATACATAACAAAAATAATGTTCAAAAAGGAAAGTCCCACTGCTGTCCCCTCGATCCAGGTCACCTACGGGAAGCCGTCATGATACTGCATATACGAGAACTCATCCTGGTCCTCGTCAACCTCGGGCTCCACCTCCTGGATCTCGTCCTCACCTGCAACTACAACAGGGTCTGGTGGGTGTTGCAAACACCATCCCGTAACGTGGGAATGAGTGATCAACTCAGTGGAATCATAGAGCAAAGATTAGCATGTTCACAATTCAATCACGCGATAATAGTAAAGCAGTAAATCAGACAAATCCTAATACTGTTATTAATGCAGGATGATATGACGTGATGTATGCCCTCACCGACGATCACCCTCATGCGGCAACATCTTACGACCGCGGCATGCCACACTCCCTAGAGTGCTCCACATCTTCCAGGCACATGCAATGCTATGGTGATATGATTACCAAGTTGTTATTAGTCCATTCAAACAGCAGGATTGGGAAACTAAGGTACTTCCCTTGTATCAATCCCAACACGGATCCTGTCTAGGGTCGTCACTCCTAGTAATCTCATACGATGTATATTTCGTAGGTCACTGCAAGGGCTGCCAGGGCTGTTGCTCGCACTCGTTGCACCGCTCCCCCATCACCTTATCAATACAGGCCTACTGTACTCTACTGCACGGAAGGGTTGTCGCCTCCCGTGGACTCAGAATACGCTCGCGGTCACTACAAAGGGCTCGTCGCCTGATCAGTGTAGGCCGACAGCTAGAATATAGTGTCCCATACCACCATAATCTGCTCACGAGTCAAGGTGCTCACTGGTCACTACGGGGAGGTTTGTGGCCCCAGCGTAGGCCAACAGCTCGACCACGGTGTCCCATACCACCATGCCCGGCTCATGAGTCTTCGTGGATCAAGGTACCACGGTTAATAGGGTTTACAATGGTAAGTTCAGTACCCTAGGTTCAAGCAGTTATGATACATACAAGGTGAACAAACATCGGCCAGTCGGGTTACTTGACGGGCTCGACTAGTGCGATCGCATCTCAAGTTGAACGACATGAAGTGCGTAAAACACTTCGCGTGGCCTAACCACTGCCGCCAACTCTCAACACGAATCACGTTCATCGACGCGTCGTTCGTGGCTATGACCAGTCAGCCACGAATTCGCTCGGTTACCGACTGCCTGGACTAAGTCTAGTCCCAAACACTTATGGAATCACATCAACAAACTATGTAAGAGCATTGGAATTGAAATACAATCATGTGAGCATGTTAACACATGTTATAACATTTAACTTAAGCAAACCCTCAAGCACATATATTCCATGCATGTAATGAAATCATGCATTTTGTCAATATGTAGAAAATCATTTAGGTCAGCATATTAATTGAGGAATCAATCATAAACTATTACATAACATCATTTAATTCAATACATACTAATACAAGCATTTATACAAACACATACACTACACACTTAAGTCTACATATAGTATGTCGACCCAAAGTGCGCAACTAGGCGAATCTCTTCGCCAAAATAATTATGCACGCATTCCTAACTTCCTAATGCGACAACAAACCATGTCAATCACATCAGCAAAATATGAATGTAAACAGTACTTCCTACAAATGACTAAAATGCCCTAAATCTCATATTCTTCGTTAATTTACGAAACGGGAAACGGAGAGCATTTTGTACATGTCAAACGGCGATGCCGTCAAGAATCTACTATTAAACGACATTGAAAGCGTTGGGAACCGTCAATCAAAGCATCTAAAATCCTCACCTTATGTCTTGTAGACTCGGGAATTGAAACGGAGCGTATACGCTTCGTCTACGGCGAATAAGGAGCCTAATACACAAGATCCATAAGCTACATCGCTATGGAAACAAGGGAAACTCAAATCAACAACTATTTAGGGTATTCACTTACTTAAGATCGCGGTGGAATCGCCGGGAAGGTGGTAGAGGTGTGTTGCTTAAGCACGTGCAACACGTAGCACAAGTGGCAGGAAGAACTCCCCCACTCTCTCACAATCTCTCACTTTTTTTTTTCCTCTCCCAAGCTAGGGCTTCTCTCAAATTCGGATGGGAGAGAGGAGTGAGGGTTTCAACCCCTTTTATAGCCTACAACATGCCCAAAATAGGCTTGGGAACAATGTTTACTTGGTGCCTAACCAAATCGGGGCCGTTTCGGTCCAAAAGGGCATTTCTGAAGGTCCCCTGGCCCAATGCGGTCGGACTTAAGCTCATGCATACTGGATCTAGCACACATCCAGTTTTCAGACCGGTAGGGTTCCCAGATCGCACGTGGCGGTCCAGTTTCAGTTTAACGGTCATCGCACCAAGATCAGGCCTATAAGTCTCGTGATATATAATAGATATTTTTCCTGATCCAAGGGTGTAATTTGGCTGTATTCTGACGGTCAGAACGCTCAATACTGATGCGTCAAATTGTGTGCCAGATTTGAATTTCAAATTCCAATTCTAACCCTATTCTCACTCTCTTCGGTCCAGGCTCAATGAAATAGCCTGTGATTATCGGTTTGACTTGATTTTTGGAATGAGTGTCAAGTCCAGCTAGACGGTTCTAACGGTCTAAGATAGGAGGTATCAGACTTTCGACGTGCGGTCTAGATCCAATACAAAGATTCAAAGTGGTCCAGAGAACAAACCTGCTTAGAGTTTGGTCCGAGGTTTTAGAGCATTATAGCACCATTGGTTCCACTCGCTTTGGGCCTTGTAGAACGTATTTAAAGTGATCAGGGACCATTTCCCAGCTATTCTAACGTTGCACTAGCTAACCTAGTCATATTTTCTAAAGGAATGAATTCTACGCAATATCGGGTCGAGTTGGTACTCGAGCCCAAGTATGGATTTTTCACGGGCGTTACAAGCTCCCTACCGTTAAGATTGTAAAACTACATAGTATTCAGTTTCGATCATTTCTGATCCAGGATCTAAGGTTCAATAGAGTCACCATAATGTTGATGACGTGTCTTGGGAGGGCGAGGTTGAGATTAGAGAGTGCTATCTTCATCCTTTGGTAGATTGATTGTACCTTGACTTATATGCTTGATGATATTTCCTCTTCCTTTGTTTATACTGTAAATTTTGAGGATGAAAATTTTATTAGGTGGAGAGAGCTATAAGGCCCGTATCCTAGATCGTACCATTCCGTAGGCTTTCGTGGTCCTCTTGGTCGAATTTCGATGACCTACAATTTGTTACCGGCATTTGCACGCAATCCTAAGCTGAGTCCTACAAACCTAAGTTGACTCAACCTAAGACCTATACCCTTGCGACCAAGTCGTTGCCACGGTTTTGATGCCATATCTCGCGCGCCGAGGTGATACCCAGGTTAGGAGATGTGAGCCAGCGTTCAGTTCGAGGAAAACGCCGCGCGTTGCAAACCCAAGAGAATCTTTACAACATGTCACATCCATTAATAAATCAATCCCATCAAAGCCAAGTACATGTCAAGTCTACCATTACCTCACACTCATCCCCATGTAACCCCATAAGTCAAAAAGTTCTTACATAAGCCCATACCCCTTCTTACACAATCTACCCCAAAGTCAACAAATCTCTCACCTCACCCATCACTCACCTCACCCATCACTCCATCACCCATCCCTCTCTCTCTTTTCTCAAGCTCAATTCCAAGCAACCGAAAACACCATACGTCTAAACATTTCTAACCTCTATGAGAGCTTTGTGTGTGGCTCACTTCCTACCCTCTCATCTCCCAACTCAACCATCCAAACCTCATCTCTTCCGTTAGGATCAAAGCTAAGGAGCAAAGGAAGCCTAGGGAGAAAGAAGAAGTGGACATTGGGTGATCTTGGACCCACACTTTCTCTTTTATTATTTAATTATTTTGGGATTTAAGGGCCACGTATGGCGAGACCCACCTTGATGTATGTTTGTATACAAAAGGGACCCATAGTGGCAGGGCCCCTCCATCATCACAGGTCTCTCCTTTTTTTTTCTCTCTCTCTTTCCATTTTGTGGCCCACCATGATATTAATCCACACTGTCCACATGTGTGGACCATCGTGGTATATATATGTGTGTGTGTGTGTGTGTGTGTGTGGGTGTGTGATTCCACACCATCCAGATGGATTGGACGGTGATTCCCACCAGAGATAAGTGTTGTCCAGCCGTGGGCCACCTTGATTTATGCATTATATCCCAGCCGTCCATCTGAATGGTGGGCCAGCAGGCCACACCATGCAACAGTAGCTACTGTACTGATAACCAATAAGTTTTATGGGTCCCACGGCTACACAGCAGCATATAACTATTGTGGTATTGACATTAGAAATTTCTGTGGGGCCCACGCAGCTCTCAGTTGAATGACATCAGCTAGGGCCCTGATCACGAGGTACGTGCTATATCCAACACCGTCCATCCATCTCCAGCATGTGGAGCCCACGAATGTAAGTGTTATACCTACGATGTCCACCGTCTAGCAATGGACGGTGGAGCCCACCTGATGAATGCTTCGTTCACACTGTCCAGTGTGGCCCACGTGAGGCATGTGTTACATCCCACCGTCCATCTGGACAGTGGAAACCTTGTAACTGGAGCTGTTGTGTACGTCCACGGGATTTAGGACCAAATGTGATGTATCTGTTGTGTTCTATGCACACTGTCCATCTGTTGGTGGGGCCCTGACCGTGATGTATATGTTATATCCTAACCATCCATTTGTCTAGACGTGGGCCCCACACCAGCCATTGGTTATTGTACATCGTCAGCAGACTAGGTGGGCCCTAACCATGCCATGTGTGTTACACACAGTCCATTCATGGTGGAATACCACCTTAGTGTATGTGTTATAGCCACACCCTCTATCCACACCGTCCACTATGTGGGACGGTGTGACCCACCTAGTGTGTGTGTATATATATATTATAATATATTAATATAATATATACTTTATGGCTGGACCCACCTATGAGGAAACGGGATTAGCTAATGTATGTGTACAGCAGTTGTATAGCTGTTATACCGATGTTTCCCAGCAATGTGGGACCCACCTTTATATTCACGTCATCCAAAAACGTGGGACCCGCCTTGTTTCACGTTGCATATCCCCACCATCCATAGGATGGGACTGTGGGTCTGATCATGTTGTATGTGTTATATACACACCGTCCATCAGTTTAAATCCAACCCATCCATCTGTCAGAGATGTGGGTCCCACTTCCATTTAACATCAGCAAATTTTGTAGGTCCCATGTGATATCCAAACCATCCAAATGATGGGACCCATCTACTGACTGACGTCAGCAAGTTCTGTGGGTCCCACGTGTGGATGTGTCCCATCCAAACCATCCATCCATTAGCAAGCTCATTTTAGTGTTCGAGCCTTGCTAAGGCAGATTCAAATCTCTAGTGGGCCACTGCGTGGACACCATCATGATGTATTATTTCACCCACACTGTTCAGATTATGTTGGGCGGTGTTGCACAATGTTTGGACGGTGCTATCTAATGTTTGATGGTGCTGATGCACCTGGACAATGTTCGGATGATGTTGAATTGCTTAGACAATATTTGGGTGATGCCGATTTACATGGAAAATGTTTGGTTAGTGCCGATTTACCTGGGCGATGTTTGGACCATGTTGATCATCATTAATGGGCCATGTTCCCCATGAGCTGATAGTGTACAGTGATACACATGTTACACCTACAACTGTTAAAACGATTTTTGGTATGGTTCAAGCCCACTTGAGGACCATTGGTGCAGCCCATCCATGAGGCCCATTATGATGTATTTTTAGCCCATGTGGGGGTCCACCTGTTTGTATTGTTAGGCTCAGACACGTGGCTCATTTGATGCATACGAGGCCTAAGCAATGTGGCCCACTTATTGTATAAGAGGCCCATGTATGAGGCCAATGGTGATGCATTTACAACCCATTTGATGAGGCTTATTGTGATAGGTTGGAGGCCCATGGGCGAGGCCCATTGTGATGTACTTGAGGCCCATGGGCATGGCCTATTGTGACTTACTTAAGGCCCTTGTATGAAGCCCAATGTGATGTATGTGGGGCTCATGAATGAGGCCCAATGTGATGTATGTGTGGCCACTACATTGTGTTTGAATCCCTTATGTGGGTCACTCCTAGGGAGCAATGTTGGTTAGATGTCCACATTAATGGGCAATGATGGTTAAATGTCCTCATTGTGACATTTCCTTAAGCCCTTTGTTAGGCCGATTATCATGACCGATTGTCGTGGCCGATTTCCAATTAACAATTAAGGTCAATTATCATGACCGATTGCCGATTAACGATCGAGACCGATTATCATGACCGATTGCCGATTCTAATTGACGTGACCGATTTATAGATTCTGATTATCGATCGATTCTAATTATTATAACCGATTGCCAATTTCGATTGACATGACCGATTTATCGATTTTGATTATCATGACTGATTATCGATTCTAATCGACGTAACTGATTTGCCGATTCTAATTGTTGTGACCGATTGCCAATTCCGATTGAGGTGACCGATTTGTCGATCCTGATTATCAATCAATTTTGATTGTCATGATCGATTGTCGATTCCAATTACCATGGTCGATTGTTGATTAGCGATCGAAGCCGATTATCATGAACGATTGTTGATTCCCATTGACGTGACCGATTTATCGATTCTGATTATCGATTTCAATTGACGTGACTGATTTGTTGATTCTGATTATCGATCGATTCTTATTGTTGTGACCAATTGTCGATTCTGATTGTCGAGGCCAAGTATCGAAGCCGATTCCAATTATTGAGGCCGATGGTCGAGACCTATATGATATATATGCGACCCATAGTTGAGGCCTATTATGATGTGTATTCAACCCGTGTTTAAGGCCCAATGTGACATATTTGAGGCCTATATGATGAGGTCTATTGTGATGCATTTGAGGGCTAGGTGATGGAGCCCATTATGATGTATGTTAGGCCCATGCGAAAGGCCATCGTGATGTGTATTAAGCTCTTGAGTGCGGCCCATGGTGTTGT
Source organism: Magnolia kwangsiensis (assembly GCA_037074715.1). Classification (NCBI taxonomy): domain Eukaryota; kingdom Viridiplantae; phylum Streptophyta; class Magnoliopsida; order Magnoliales; family Magnoliaceae; genus Magnolia; species Magnolia kwangsiensis. Next base: position 83,681,532 of record CM073578.1, read on the forward strand.
ATATCAGGCCCCTTGTGAGGCCACGGGTCCCCTATATGTTAGGCTCTATGTGGGCCACCCATTGGGGGCAATGTTAGTTAAATGTCCACATTGTCGAGGCTGATTGTCAATGTCAGTTATTGGTAATGATTGTAAGTATATGACAACATAACATCATGATACATACTCATACACATCATCTGCATGTTTGTTATAAGATGTGATTGATCATTGCTTATGTCATAGGGTAGGTTGTTCATGGGGCTCCCTAATAGGTGGAGTTACCCCACATAAGTACACAGTATGCATAGGATTGATGCATGATTTGATTCTGTGACTCATGCATCTCGTATTTGTGTGACATGACCACCATACACCCTAACGACATCAGGGTCGTAGCCTCCACAGGTATTTCATAAATGGTCAGATAGGACACCGAAAATCTGTTCTACATGAGTTGATATATATATCCCTAGGTGTAAGTCCTTAAACCTTCTTGGTTCTAAAGGTTGCTCTAACGTCTAGACCGAGTGGATGCATGAGCGCATGAGGGTTGTATACCGTTAGGCCGCGTCTCCCACTGTGTCATAGTCGGTTGGAAGGGGGGTATGGCCTTACCTGCCCGAGAGGAGGGGGCAATGCTAGGCTGAGTCTGACCAGTTCGAGGAATGGGTCCGCTATCGACGAGCTGGGCCTGATATTGGCAGGTGGATAGTGAGGTCTCTTCCACTCACGTTATTGTGCACGATGGGGTGACAATCTGGTTTGGAGTGTAGCAGACAGCGGTGATTTCTCAGAGAGAAACCATACTGATATGTGGACTTATTGAGCAGGAATTGCATACTCATTCATTCACTATCCACTTGGGCTAGTGGTGCACAACTATTTATTATATGTACCTTCGTATGGCCAGGATTTCGGTTGGGCGCGCGACTAACCTAAGATCAAGAGTTTACCACATTGAGTTTGACTATCCAAATTTAGGTATGGAACTAGTTTGGAAAGAAGTCCCTTATGATGGACCCCATAGCCTGCGATACTACGCAATATCATCCCGACTTCACACTCCAGCTTGGTCATTTCATTCGCACCGCATATTGTATTATATCCACGGCATATAGTGTTTTAGGTTGCTACATTTTTACATTTATATGGACTAGATGAGGTTGACGGCATTCATGGACTCGACAAGATTTGCGTATTGCATTGCATCCTCAGTATTTGATATTTGTCTTATTATGTCTCTGCATTGTATAGCTGATCTACATTGCTTCCTTAATATGTGATATTGGTTTATGTTTTTGCATCGTATAGCCTTAGTATGGCTGATGACACTCATGGACTTACCAGTATATTTTCTCTTACTCCGATATTGTATGATTTATTAACATGCCCGTATTACTGATAACATTTATGACTTGTCAATATTTTTGCTTACTCTGATTACTCTGATATTAAATACTTGGCACTTACCTTGTACACACACTTTCACTGCCCACTAAGCTTTCTATAAGCTTATGCATAATAGATGTGTGCAAGTGGCGTTAAGTTGCAGTAACATTGAGCATGGAGCATGCAGTGGTCTTCTGGAGCTTTGACTTCGATGTATGTATTTCCCTTTCAGTATTATATTCAAATGTTTATATTAGTGGATATGTGATGATGATGTTGCCTTTGTGATTTTGGTATACTTGTGGTTATGCTTAATACGAGTTAATGGTACATTGGAAAATCCTCCTTGTAGGATCCCAGGATCAGAATATGGAGTACGGACGCTGGGTGCCAAGTATGGGGTACTACGGAGGCTGTCGGCATCAAATTCGGTGATCAAAAATTTTGTGAGCCCAGTTTCCAAGTTTGAGGTGTGACATAACTGATGGCTCAACCACATTTGGTGATGGTAGCAATTATAGGATTATTGGCCAAGGTACGGTTCAACTCTTTAATCTTCCTCCATTTGTAGAGGGCTTTAAGTATAATCTCTTAAACATTTCTCAAATTTGTGATAATAAACATAACATAAAATTCACCAACTAAGGGTGTGAGATTTCTAATGAGAATGGTTCTGTGATATTAACTGGCTGTGAAACATCTGAGAACTACTATATAGACAGTGATTCAAGCTCGTCTAAATTATCATGTTACATGGTCCAAATCGATGAGACCGAACTATGACATAAATGCCTAGGACATGTATATTACTGTAATCTATATAGATTGAGCAAAAGTGAATTAATATGAGGTCTACCCAAGTTAAAGAAATTAGATAAAATTTGTGGCGAATGTCATATTGGAAAACAATCTAGGAGTGGTCACAAGAAAGTGAACTCCAGTGCCACTTCCAAACCCCTTGAACTCCTCGATATGAATCTCATTGGACCAACTAGAACAGAGAGTCGAGGTGGTAAGAAGTATATTCTGGTATTTGTAGATGATTTTACCAGACATACATGGGTAGTTTTTTTGAGAGAAAAATCTGAGACTCTCGATGAAATGAAAAGGGTACTCAAGCGTATCCAAACTGAAAAGGAATCACATGTCACCAAAATCCTTAGTAATCATGGTTCCGAGTTTAATAATAGCAATTTTGAGAAGTCATGTAGTGATCATGGAATATCATATGAGTATTATGCACCCAAGACACCTCAAAAGAATGGCGTAGTTGAAAGAAAAAATAGAGTACTTCAATAAATAGCAAGTGTGATATTAAATAGTATGAAACTTCCTAAAAATCTTTCAGCTGAAGTTGTAAACACGGCGTGTTATATCACTAAATGTGTTTATAAGAGAAAGTCTAATAATAAGACTGCATATAAACAATGGTTCAAGAAGAAGCCTGCTGTTAAATACTTTCGAGTTTTTGGAAGCAAGTGCTACATTTTAGTTGACCGGAAAAATCTGAGAAAATTCGACACTAAAAGTGATAAAGGTATTTTCCTAAGATATGCTCTAAATAGTCGAGCGTATCGTGTTCTCAACAAGAGGACAGGGTGTTATTCAAGAATCCATTAATGTGGTTATCGATGATCACTTGAATACACCTGTTTCAAGTTCAGAAGATAATTAAGTCTCTTTATTTAATAAACCAGACTCTTCGTCTAGTCAAAATGACACTAAACTACGATCAGTTGAAGATCATCCAACTGATCAAATTCTTGGGAATCCTCTTACTAATGTGCACACTCGTAAAAAATTAGAAAATATTTGTAATTTTGTATGCTTCACATCCCAGATTGAATCGACCAATGTAAAAGAAGCTCTTACTGAAGAAAATTAGATTGTAGCTATGCAAGATGAACTTAGTCAATTCGTAAGGAATGATGTATGGTACTTAGTTCCTAGACCTAATGATATACACAATAGTAGAACTAAATGGATCTTTAAAAATAAGTCTGATGAACTCAGTAATATTATAAGAAACAAGGCTAGACTGGTTGTACAAAGGTACACTCAGATAGAAGGCATCAATTATGATCAAACCTTTTCCCCAGTAGCTCACCTTGAATCTATCAGACTGTTTATATCTATTGTTTGTTACAAAAAGTTTAAAATTTATTAAATGGATGTTAAGAGTCCTTTCATAAATGTTGATCCACATGAGGAAGTATATGTTGAACAGCCTAAGGGTTTTGAAGACCCTAAACATACTGATCATGTTTATCACCTGAAAAAGATAGTCTATGAATTGAAATAAGCTCCCAAGGCATGGCATGAAAAGTTGACTAAGTTTTTACTAAGTCATAACTTTATAATGGAAGGTGTTAATATGATACTTTTTGTTAAGAAACACAATTATCACATACTGATAGTACAGATATATGTTGATGACATTATCTATGGATCTACCTGTTCTTACATGACTATTGAGTTTACAGATTTAATGAAGTCTAAATTTGAAATGAGCATGGTTGAAGAACTGAACTATTTCTTAGGTTTACAAGTAAAATAGCTTCCTGATGGGTTCTTTATCTCTCAAACCAAATACGCTCTAAATTTGGTTTAAAAAATTGGCTTTGAGAGCAATAAAAATTTTGATACTCCTATAAGTATGACACTTAAACTCTCTATGGATTCGATAGGTAAGAGTGTAGATCCTGAGTTATATCGTAGTATGATAGGTAGTTTATTATATTTAACTACGAGTCGACCTGATATTGCATTCAGCGTAGGAATCTGTACTAGATATCAATCGGACCCTTAAAAGTCCCACCTGATTGCTGTAAAGCGCATTTTGAGATATGTCACAAGTTCGTCCAAACTTAATCTTTAGTATCCTCACGATACTAATGTTCAATTAGCCGGTTATTCGGATGCTAATTGGGTTGGTAATATTGATGACCATAAGTCTACCAGCAGTGGATGTCTTTATGCCGGGAACTGCTTAGTTTCATGGCATAGTAAGAAACAGAGTTCCATATCAGTTTCCACAGCTGAGGTTGAATATATTGTAGCTGGTAATGCATGCACCCAACTTGTGTGGATGAAAAGAATGTTAAGTGATTACGAATTTACACAAGATTCTATGGCATTGTATTATGATAATTCTACCACAATTAACATTTCTAAAAATCCAATTCAGCATTCACGAACTAAGAATATTGACATCTGGTATCATTATATTCATGAATTAGTAGGAGATAAGATTATTTTTGTGGATTATATTCAGAATGAAAATCAACTTGCAGACATATTTACAAAATCGCTTGACAGAAACAGGTTTGATAAGTTGAAAATGGATATGGGTATATGCAATATGAATTAAATTATATGTGTTTATTTGTAATATATTGCATGTTTTTATTTTATTTATTTTTATAAATTTTTAATTTTCAAAATATGAAAATATGGTGAATTTTTGAGGTGAACGACCGATCGAGTATGTACTTGACCAGTCAACCCGCTCAAGTTTAAGGTTTTTATTGTGCAAAAAGCATTTTTTTCCTCATTTATTTCATCTTCTCCAACCAACCCTACCACAACCAGTCGAACCCACCTTCGATTCATTCATGGTGTGTGCATCTTTTTCGATTTCCTTGTGGATTTAAGTTCTTTTCTCTTCCATTTCCTTATTTTTCTTATTTATTTCAAGGTTTATAGTGCTTTGTTGAGTTATCCAGCTAAAAATCCAATTTCCTTGAAACCCTTCTTTCTTTTCTTGCATTGCTTGTATTCCTTGTCTTTCTTATGCAATGGATAGTAGAAATAAGAAGAGAGCCTCTCGTGGTCCCTCTTCTTCTCGTCCCACTCCAATCATGGTGCCCCATCTTCGGTCACCCGAAGAATATCCGGAGTATGCACGGATATTCGATTATGCAATGTGATTGTTGAACGGACAGTCAACTTTGATCATTTAGCACCTTTTGGTATTGTTCTCATCCTTTAATCTGTAAGTTAGGTTAACATTTTACATCGGGGTGGTCCGGAATACCGTTCCATAGCACAGTCCATGTTTTCTTGTTTTAATGACTTCTCTACTGAGAATCTGACATTTATTGTTGAAATTGCGGTATTGACCACTTTGGTTGAAGTGAGAATATGCCAAGATGTCCTAGAGGGGGGTGAATAGGACTTTTAGGTATTTTATTATAATTTAAAACCTATCAACCTTATCCTGAATAAATATGCAAGTATCAGGATTTCTTCAAAATTACTCTAATTACTTCCAAGCCAAATAGAGGATCTAATCACAAAACTTATTCAAAATATGCACAATATAATTTATGATGGATGTGACTATGTGTGAGATGTGATTCTACTCAGTTCCAAATAATCATGTATGCAAGAGATATGAGAATATTCAGAGAAATCACATAAGCAGTAGAGGTAAATGGTAATCTCAAATACATTTGTTTTTATAGTGGTTCGACTACTTGTCTACTCCACTTTCGGCGGACGCACTCAAACCCTTCAGTGTACCGGATCTCACTAATGGAGGTTTCAAGTTAGGTTCAGCTCAAACTGGAGGTTTGAAATCATGTTCACCTCAAACCAGTACAACCTACTCTAGGCTGACTCTAACATGTCTCTACGACACACGTTTATGCCCCACATAGGAGCAACGGTCAACACACAACACCTAACTTTTAGGACACACAAGCCAAGGATCCACTCAAGAACCTACCAGTTTATGCTCCCATGAGCAAGGGTCAACACACAGCACCCAGGTTTTAGACCACATAGGTCATGGACCTACACAAGTACCTAAGTTTATGCTCTCCATAGAGCAAGGGTCAACACAAAGCACCCCCACATACACTCCCATTAGATGCCTCCTATGAGGGGTCGAAAGGGGTGAGATACACCTTTGATCCAATCCTACAAAAGGAATAATCACGAGGGTTCTCTTGGACTCTAATGACTTACAGATAAGTAGATGAGCCTCATTGAAGAACATTGATGAAGATCTCCTACTTTGATGACGAAGAATCTTTAGGTCCCTTGAACCGCAACTCAGATAATGCACCAATGAAAGGCTTTGGGTTGGGTCAAGGTTATGATGGAATCCTACTCTATTAGATGTTTTCCTATTAAGGAAATAGAGTGATTCCAATCATCTATACATTCAAGGTATCCCAGTTTAATTATTTTCCATTAAGTTGGTAGCTGTAGGATCCTTTAATGTGGAAGCTCATTCCTCAATCCACTCTATTGAATATCAATGATGAGGGTGGATTAGAGGATGAACTTCTATGAGAGAAAAGGCTTAGGATATATGATCTATGTTAAAACACTCAAGAGCACTCTCTATTTTCTCTACCAACAACCAAGGGAAAGCTCTCATTAAATAGGCAAAAGGTTCCAGTGGATATAAAATGATCATATTTTTTATAGAGTTCGATATCATCGAGAAGGTTCAATATCATCGAGCGTATACTCTCGATAGCATCGACAAACCGCTCGATGATACGAACTCAAACTGTCAAATTCTTTTGAAACTTTTTACCAACTGATCGAGGAGATCGAACATGCTTTAATGTCATCAAATTTTGAACTCCGATTTCATCGACATGAGGTTCGATTCCTCGACATTTGAAAATGAGAGGGCAGATGCCTTTAAAACTTATCAGGTATGAGATATGATTGAGAATCACTCGATATCATCAAAATTTGAATATCGGTAATATTGATGACAATATCGATTCATTGATAATTCCAAGGAATTTTCTTATATGCTTGTTGGACAGTTTATGTGCTATTTCATTGGCATCATCCACGCCTCGATATGATCAATATTTGAATATCGATTTTATCGAGTGACCCTCGATACATTAAAGTTTCAACCTAAAAGCTTGTTGGATAGATTTGTGTCCCAATTCGACATCATCGAAGATCTATCGATATCCTCGAGATTTCAATTTTGAGGATATCGAGGATCACTTCGATATATCGAGCATTACATGATTTTCCTTAGTAGTATTTTGGACACAACAGACTAGATGTCAATTTTATTGAGTCAACTCGATGGACTCGAGATTCAAAATTCGATGATATCGAATAGTCCACCAATTCATCAATAATTCAGTCCAGAGATCTTTGTAGTTGCTGGACATCTGAAGTTATCATTTTGATAATATCGAGTGAGATTCAAGGACATCGATAACAGGGCTCAATTCGATTGAACCACTTCTCAATAAATCAACAAAGGCAAAAAACTTAAGAATTTTTTAGATTTTGTAAATTAGTTTTCTCACCAAAAACCCTAGGATATTCTATTCAATTTTAAGGGTTCTATATACCTAGTGATTTGGGACAAGGGATGTGAGGTTAAGGTTTACCTTTGGCGAGTTCGAGCATACATCCTGTTGAGGTATACGCTTGAACATTCTTCCTTTGCGAATCCTTCGTCTTGCTGACTCAACGCTCACGCTAATTGACAAACAAGGGAACTTTCAATCTCCTCCTTTGTCAAATTACGTGATAAAACACCCTAAAACAACTTATAGACAACACTCTAAATTGTGTGTACATGAACTTTACACAAATTTACAAGGCTATCTAGTATCATCAGTGGCTGCTCCCCCTGTCTTCTTGCAGCTGCTCCCCCTATCACATGTACCACCATTAACAAACAGATATACACAATTTCTTCCAAGGTGGAATTTGTTCTCCCCTTTTTTGTCAGTCATTGGCAAGGGGCTATATAGAAATAGATGTTGACTAAAGTGGAAGCATATGGGAGAACCAAGACCCAAATAAAATGCAGAATAAAAAAATAGGTATGTGTAAACGGAAGGATATCACTGAGAGAACAAACTATAATAGTATGGATATAAAGATCAGACAACAGAAACCAAGTAAGGATTATGCAGGAGAAGGTATTCATAATTGATATTATCATTCAAGGCAAACTAATAAGCGTACAAGATAAGCATGGCAGTAAGGATATATGAATTATAAACAACCATAAGAAAAAATATCCAAAAGAGAAATTGCCCAAGCTTGGCAGTTGTGCAACATCCATTCAAAAACACCAAAAACCAACCAGTCGGGCCCAACCAAAAAAAGACTACATGCGAAAACCAAAAAGAAGTCAGTTGTAATGTTCAGATATGACCGCAGCAATATCACACCTCCCAGTTGGAACTTAACGTCCACAAGTGTCTCTATTGGTGAGCAAGTCAACAACTTGTTGACTGGTATGATGGAGGGCATCAACTTTATCCTTAATCGATGTGAGACGTCTTTTGCAGTTATAAAGATGTTCCTCAATACCAACCAGCCCAGTCAGCAGATGACGTTCAAGGTGATGATCTCGGCGATTGGTGATGGACTCTGGACTGAGTAACGGCATACGATTTGATTCCCATGGTGTAGGTGAATGCGAGGGCTGATCATTGTTACCAGCCGGCTGTACGGGAGGACTATTTGCTGGAAGAGAGGAAGTGAAGCATAATTGTTGTGCCTCTTGGACTACGTCGTGATCGAACCATGCGTCTAGATGAACTGCATCTGAGGTGGCTGGGAGGCCCACATAATGAGCAAGTTTGCATATGAGTGCAGGAAATGGTATTATATCCCGATGGTTACCTCGAATGATACGAATGAGCTGTCTAAGAAGAAGAGTTGGAAGACACACTTGGACCTCTTGATACACATCATATAGGATATTTAGCACAAAGGGAGTAAGGTGACTACCCTTTGCATCACATGGATACACATTTTTCCCTAGGATGATATGAAGAACTTTAAAAGAGGGTTCAAGATGGTTGACATGAAGAGAATTGTCATCATTCCTGGAAACTATGGTGCCATGACATAAAGCTTGCATTATCTCACCCCAAACACCTAACCCATTTAGATTCCGATTTGTTACAAGGATTTGAGTGATTCGAGGTTTAGAAGACGTGCAAGAATGATGGGGGTAATGAGTTTTGTGTGATGCACAAGCTCTATTCGAATACAAGGAGGATTATCATGAATAATATGGTAGCTATTGAAGAATTCATGAATCAATCCAAGTTGATAGGGTCCACCAAGATTACGTATGTTTTTCCACCCTATCACTTCCAAGAGAAGATTCACCCCAAATGGTATAATGGCATTGTTAAGGACAAGGCGTTCGGCTATTGTAACTCTACCCCCTTCCACCAGATTGAGATGAGACTGACTGAATTCTGGTTGTTTTTTTTTTATTTAGATGATTGAGTAAGATTCTTACCTTTGCTTTTCACCATGGTTTGTCTTGGAGAGGAGCTCAAAAAGACAGGTAGAGATATGGAGAAACAATCAGAGAAGAGAAGGAATAAGTTGACACAATCGAATGCTCGCTTCTCTTTTATAGCAGAGTCTTTGATGATATCAATACCTCATCGATATCATCGAAATCAACCTCATAAAGTTATCGAAGACTATGCCAATGACTGTTGGGAAGACGAAAATATTCAGTAGATATTGAGGCAGTCTAACCATTGGGAAGGATCGACAATTATAACATTGCATTCCCAAGATCCGTCGATTTCATCGATAGTGAACGTTAATATCATTGACATTTGAATATCAATGATATCGAAAACAACTAGATATCATCAAGTATGTGAAGATGTAGCATTTTTGTTCCCATAGCTAATATGGTTAATTCATGAAGTTTATACTTGTTGCTGATAATTAACCATGAATATCTAAGTTTAAAGATTTACCTATTTAGACCAATTTTACTAAGACATCATCTAAGAGTGCATATTCCAATTGATTTTTGAAGATCACTAAACCTATTTACATCAAGAGGTTTTGTTAGAATATCAGCAAGTTGCTTTTCTGTAGACACAAAATTCAACACAATAATCTTATCTTCAACAAGTTCTCGAATAAAATGACGATGGATGTCAAGATGTTTGGTTCGAGAGTGTTGAACAGGACTTTTTGAGATGTTGATGGCACTTGTATTGTCATAGAAAAGACTCATTGTGGGTTGCTTAATCCCATAATCCATCAATATTTGTTTTATCCAAAGGAGTTGTGCACAACAACTACCTGCAGCAATATATTCGGCATCGATAGTAAAAAGGGATATTGAATTTTTCTTCTTGCTCTGCCAAGAGACCAGACAAATTCCAATATAAAAACATCCTCCACTTGTTGATTTTCGATCATCTAAATATTCAGCCCAATCGGCGTCAGAGTACCCAACAATGGTAGTGGATGTTTCAAATGGATACCATAAGTCGAAAGAGGTAGTTCCTGCTATGTATTTGATGATTCTCTTAACATCCATTAGGTGGGATTTCTTAGGATCTTCCTGATACCGAGCACACACTCTCACACTAAAAGATATATCTGGACGACTGGCTATGAGATACAGTAGGCTTCTTATCATACTTCGATAAAGATGTTGATCCACACTTTTGCCATTAACATCTTTGGAGAGTTTGAGTGTGGTTCTCATAGGAGTTTGATAAGTACAACCAGATTCGAGCCCAAATCTTTTCACCAAGTCGTTTGCATATTTGGTCCGACATATAAAGATTCCATCATTTAATTGCTTCACTTGTAAGCCTAAAAAGAAGTTCAATTCGCTGACCATACTCATTTCATGAGATCGGAAAATTTGTATGCAGTATCTTCACATGTTAAACGAAAGACTATATCATCCACATAGATCTATGCAATGAGCAATGAATCCTTTGTCATTTGAGTAAAAAGTGTTTTATCTACACTTCCCCTACAGAATTTATGATCTAAAAGGAATTTCATCAATCGTTCATACCAAGCACATGGTACTTATTTGAGACCATAAAGTTCTTTATTCAGACGATAAACATGATGAGGATACTTAGGATTTGAAAATTTCTTAGGTTGTTCTACATAAACTTCTTCATCAAGATTTCCATTAAGAAATACACTTTTTACATCCATTTGAAATAGTTTAAATTTTAACGCACATGCAACAGACATAAGAATTCTAATAGACTCAAGTCGAGCTATAGGAGTAAATGTTTCATCAAAATTAATGCCTTCTATCTGTGAATAGCCATGAGCTACTAGCCTTGCTTTATTTCTGATCACGTTACTAGATTCATCGGATTTGTTCTTGAAGACCCATTTGGTTCCAATGACATTTGTATTGAGTGGCCTAGAAACTAATTGCCATACCTCATTTCTCTGGAATTGTTGAAGTTCTTCTTCCATAGCATTTATCCAATGTTCATCTTAAAGAGCTTCCATAATAATCTTAGGTTCAATCTGTGAGGTAAAGTAGAAATGACTATAGATATTTTCTATCTATCATCGAGTCCTTACACCATCATTAGGATCTCCAATGATTTGCTCTCGAGGGTGATCCTTAATGATGGGTATGTTAGATGATGGTTGTGATTCATTAGATGATGGAGATTTATAACATGATTTATCTAGAATGCATGAATCTACATCATCTTCTAATTCATTTAAGGGGTTGTCTTCTTCATGAGACTGGTCATCGATCACCACATTGACTGATTCTTGAATAGTGAGGGTCCTTAGATTGTACACTCCATAAGCACGACTATTTGAGGCATACCCCAGAAAGATGTCACCGTCACTTTTAGACTCAAATTTCCCTAGGTGATCTCTGTCTCTCAAGATATAACATTTGCTTCCAAAGACATAAAAGTATTTCACATTAAGTTATTTTTCATACCATAGTTCGTATGGAGTTTTGTTCAAACCTACTTTAAGATATACTCTATTTATGATGTAGTAGGCGGTGTTGACAGCTTTAACCCAGGAACTTTTCACCATATCTTTTCCATTTAACATAATTGACCCCATTTCCTGCAGTACTCGATTTTTCCTTTCTACAACTCCATTTTGCTATGGGGTTTTTGGCGCTGAGAATTCATGACGGATTCCTCTCTCATCACAGTACCTTTCAAATCGCTCATTTTTAAATTCGCCACCATGATCACTCCTGATGTGATTTATGCAATATCCTTTTTCATTTTGAAGTTGCTTTGCCAAAATTACAAAGGCATCAAAGGCATCAGATTTTTCCTAAAGAAATGCGACCCAAGTAAAGCTGGTGTAATCATCTGCTACCACTAGGAAGTATCTTTTCCTGCTATGACTTTCCACTTTAGTGGGACCAACAAGGTCCATATGTAATAGATCCAAAGGTTTTGTTGTTGTTATGGTGGTTGTCTTTTTGTGACCGATTTTTATTTGTTTACCTTTTAGAAAATCACCACATACAACTTTTTCTTCTTTTCTAATCTTAGGAAGTCCTCTGACCAAAATTTTTAACTTAACTTGGCTAAATTTTCGTAGTAAACATGTCCCAACCTTTGGTGCCATAATTTGGATTCACTCTTTACAGCCATATTACATTTTGTGAATAATACACTCTCATTCGTACTTTCGATAACATAGTAGTTATCACTTGTGCGTAAACCTTTTATGATAGATTTTCCTATATGGTCTAAGATTCTACATACATCCTTTGAGAAGGTGACCAAATGTTCTTTGTCACAGATTTGGGAGATACTAAGGAGATCATGTTTTAGACCTTCTACACAGAGAACATTTTTTTTTTTTTGAAAGACTTGGTACAGCTATCATTCCTTGTCTGATAATTCTGATGGAGCTATCATCCCCAAATGTGACTGATCCACCATCAAAGTCTAAATACTCACAAAAGTGAGTGTGGTCATCAGTCATGTGTCTAAAGCACCCACTGTCAAGATACCATTTTGAACTATTGCCAACTTTTAGAGCAGTATGGATCACTAGGCAATTGTTCAAATATTCCTCACACTCTAATACACTTTTGGGCATGATTCCAACTTCAGTCAAGATCACTCTCTAGGCGGTGAAGCCTATAAGAGAGACCCACTCTAATACCAATTGAAATTGCGGCACTTTAGTTGAAGTGGGAATATGCCAAGATGTCCTAGAGGGAGGTGAATAGGACTTTTAGGTATTTTATAATAATTTAAAACCTATCAAGCCTATCCTAAATAAATATGCAAGTATCAGGATTTCTTCAAAATTACTCTAATGGCTTCCAAGCCAAATAGAGGATCCAATCACAAAACTAATTTTAAGGATGCACAATATAGTTTATGATGGATGTGACTGTGTGTGAGATGTGATTTTACTCAATTCTAAATAATCATGTATGCAAGAGATATGAAAACATTCAGAGAAATCACATAAGCAGTAGAGGTAAATGGTAATCTCAAACACAATTATTTTTATAGTGATTCAATTACTTGTCTACTCCACTTCCTACGGATGCACTCAACCCTTGAGTGTCCCGGATCTCACTAACGGAGGTTTCAAATCAGGTTGACCTTAAACTGGAGGTTTCAAATCAGGTTCACCTCAAATCAGTACAACCTACTCTAGGGTGACTCTAACGTGTCTCCATGACATAAGTTTATGCCCCACACATGAGCAACAGTCAACACACAACACCTAGCTTTTAAGCCACACAGGCCAAGGATCCACTCAAGGAACCTACCAGTTTATACTCTCATGAGCAAGGGTCAACACACAGCACCCAGGTTTTAGACCACACAGGTTAAGGACTTACACAAGGACCTAAGTTTATGCACTCCACAGAGCAAGGGTCAACACAAAATACCCCCATTTACACTCCCGTCGGAGGCCTCCTATGAGGGCTTGAAAGGGGTGAGATGCACCTTTGACCCAATCCTACCAAAGGAATAATTACAAGTGTTCTCTTGGACTCTAATGACTTACAGATAAGTAGAAGAACCTCATTGTAGCACGTTGATGAAGATCTCCTCCTTTGATGACAAAGAATCTTCAGCTCCCTTGAAACGCAACTTAGATGATGTACCAATGAAAGGCTTTGGGTTGGGTTAAGGTTATGATGGAATCCTACTCTATTAGATGTTTTTCTATAAAGGAGATAGAGTGATTCCAATCATCTATGCATTCAAGGTATCCCAACGTAATGATTTTCTATTAAGATGGTAGCTGTAGGATCCTTGAAAGTGAAAGTTCATTCCCCAATCCACTCTATTAAGTATCAATGATGAGGGTGGATTGGAGGATGAACTTTCATGAGAGAAAAGGCTTAGGGTATATGAACTGAGTTAAAATACTCAAAAGCACTCTCTATTTTCTCTACCAACAACCAAGGGCAAGCTCTCATTAAATAGGTAAAAGGTTCCAACAAATATAAAATGATCATATTTTTGACAGAGTTCGATATCATCAAGAAAGTTCAATATCATGGAGCATATACTCTCGATAGCATCGACTAACCGCTCAATGATATGAACCCAACTGTCAAACGCTTTTGAAACTTTTTACCAACTGGTCGAGGAGATTGAACATGCTTCAATGTCATTAAATTTTAAACTTTGATTTCATCGACATGAGGTTCGATTCCTCGACATTTGAAAATAAGAGAGCACATACCTTTAAAACTTATCAGGTATGAGATATGATCAAGCATCACTCGATATCATCAGAATTTGAATATCGATCATAGTGTCGATTCATCGATAATTCTAAGGACTTTTCCTATATGTTTGCTGGACATTTTATGTCTTATTTCGATGACATTGACCATACCTCGATATGATCAATATTTGAATATCAATTTTATCAAGTGACCCTCGATACATTAAAGTTTTAACCTGGAAGCTTGCTAGATAGATTTGTGCCCCAATTCGATATCATCGAAGATCTATCAATATCATTGAGATTTGAATTTTGAGGATATCGAGGATCACTTCAATATATCGAGCATTGCATGATTTTCCTTAAGTATTATTTTGGACACAACAGACCAGATGTCAATTTTTTCGAGTCGACTCGATGGACTCGAGATTCAAAATTCGATGATATTGAATAGTCCAGTGATTCATCAATAATTCAATCCAGAGATATTTGTAGTTGATGGACATCTGAAGTCCACATTTCAATAATATCGAGTGAGATTCGAGGACATCGATAACTGGGTTCGATTCCATCGAACCACTTGTCAATAAATCGAAAAAGGTAGAAAACTTAAGAATTTTTCAGATTTTGTAAATAAGTTTTCTCACCCAAAACCCTAGGATGATCGATTCAATTTTAAGGGTTCTGTATACCTGGTGTTTTAGGACATGGTATTTGAGGCTAAGGTTTACCTTTTGGCGAGTTCAAGCACACTTCCTATTGAGGCAGATGCTTGAACATGCTTCCTTTGTGGCTCTTTCATCTTGTTGACTCAACGCTCATGCTAATTGACAAACCAGGGCACTTTTAACTATTATAACCAGAGAAGGTCCAATTGATGTGGACCGTCACTTAATTTCTGGATTGATGGATCTTCCCGTTAATGATGATGGTATCCCTATCTCTACTTTAGTAGCATGACCATCTGAGTCTGAGAAAAGAATTCTTACTAGAGTATTATGCAACATGGATGCTGATTGGAACTCAAGTATGGCGTTTAGTTCCAAATATATGTTACCCAGATAGAGGATTCTCCATCGGATTTTCATTTCTAGTGTCTATCCTAGGTCTGGTAAAAAGATTGAGCTTACTTCTTTCATGGCTCGCATCCTTCATTCTATTATTACTGGTGTTCCTGTATGTTGTCCATCTCTTATCTGTTACATCATTGTTCAGTTTTATCTCCATTCGGGTCATAATGATATTCCATTTGCCTATCTTATGACTGCACTAGCCATACATAGTCTTATGGTTATGCTTGTTAGAGAAGCTCTTATTAACTATCTTTCCTTCAACAACTCGAACATAAATAAGATGAATCTGAGGTTGGCTCCTGACCAAGTTGATGTGGGTGCTAGTGGAGCTGCTGAAGCAACTGAAGAGGAGGATGCTTTGCCTCTAGATGATATTAACATGGATGACTTGTTTGATGAGATTGATGAGTCAGAATCTGCGACTGAGCCTGACTTTCAGCCTTTTAACTTTGATGAGCGTTTGTGATCTCTTGAGGAGAAGGTAGAGGGTCTACATGTGTCCCAAGAAAATAAATTTAAATACATGCGCAAGTATCTTAGGCGTATTAACAAGGGACTTCATCAGATAAATCCTTCTATTCTTGCTCCTTCTGGATGTGATTGGTATTTTTTTTGGACATGTATTAATACTTTCTACTCTTGGATTTGTGTTGGGATCATGTGTGTTGGGATATTTCATGGACATACTTTTACTTTTGAGTATTTAGTCATGAAATTGTGCTTTGAGTTGATATTTTCATTATTATGATAATATCTACTATCTTATTTCATTGACTTGTCTACTTTATATACATCTTTCCTTTGTCTTATTATGACAAAAAGGGGAAGAAATTGTAGAGATGTGTGATGATTGTGGAATATGGAGTGTAGTATGTAGTATGTATATGTTTTTTTTTTTTTACAAGTTCTGTAAATCACCACTCCTGGATTGAGGGGGGTAATAGAATGAGAGGGAGATGTGGGGAGACGTGTCCATTGATCATTGATGCATGATTCTTTATTGTGCATATATAGCTGGTGCATGATTCTTTATTGTGTATGACTGATGCATGATTCTTTACTATGCATAATTCTTTATTTGATTTTGTCACAAATTGGACAAAAGGGGAGATTGCAAATGCTATTGTGAAAATCTAGCACCAGTTGTATTGTCAAATTTTGTTGTGCAAAACCATTTAGTATTTGCATCATGCTTTGAGTTGAAGTGATCAGGTTTATACATAAGTTCTCTGGATCTTCAACGAACTTGCCTATGTCTTCAAGTTGAAGTGAAGAGTGTTCATGGTTTCAAGATAAAATTCAAGAACTTAAGTTCGAATTTGAAGTTCAATTACAGTACATTAAAGACTCAAGAACTCAAGTGTAACTCAAGCTCAAGTTCAAGAGATCGAACTCAAACTTCAAGCATCTTAAGTATTCAAGATTTTAAAGCAAATGATGTTTCAAGTGTTCCTACTCACAAATAGGTTTGGATGACCTTAGATTGTGTCATATTCATTGCATATTCTTCATGGGTCATTTCATATATTTATAGGTCTTTTTCTCGACTAGTCTAAGTACCAGCTCAACCAGTCTAAGAGTTTTTTCGACCTGTCCAAGGTTTGTTGCTATTTTTCAAAATTTTTTGTTAGGCTCTTGACTAGTCCGAGAGACTGTTCGACCAGTCGATTGAATAGTACTCGACTGATCATGCAAGCTTGACTCAAAGTCCAACAACATTTTTGGGTCCTACTCGACTAGTCAACTGCATGCCTCGATCAGTCGAGCAGACCACTGGACTAGTGGAATAATGGGTTTATCTTATCGCGCCAAAAAATTTGAAATTTTATTGGTCCTTCGACCAATCGAACCTACCCTTAGACCAGTCGAGTAAACAATATTTTCACTTATAAATAGAGCATGAATTTCAGAGATTATTCATTCATAAAAGCAAGATCAAGACACCACTCTGAGAGATAAGCTTGTGATATTTTTAAGCTATATTGTGGTCATTTAATATTCTCTTTAATTAGCTTTTGTTATTTGATTTTGAGATCTTTATTCCAATCTTACTTTAAGAAGTGTTTTGAGTTTTTCCCTTTTTTGAGATCAAAATCAAATCAAGTTAGACCAGGTTGATTTAATTAAAAATCATTTAAAACTATAACCTTTTCATCTGTGAGACTGGACATTGAACATCTTCGTCCACATTGGATCGGTTTTGCCAGGCTTCTTCAAAGGAGAATTTCCAGATAAGTACATTTACATTTTATATATCCTTTTTGGTTTTTGAGATTATGCCAGAAAAATCTCTTTTTGGTTTGTCTTAGGTGATCCAGAAAATCTTAGAGTGTGGAGTTTTTAGAATTGTGTAAGCCTAACCAAAGACACAATTGTGAAGGTTTTTAGGTAAACCTTGGAAAACCTTTTTCATAGTGAATGCTAATATCCTAAGGGAGTGGATATTATGAATGGAGTAGTGTGGCTATTTTCTAACAGGTGGTGTATACACAAGCGAACCACTATAATTCTTGGAGTTGTGGTGAATGATTGAATGTGCTTATGTGTGTGAATGTTGTAATTTATTTTAAGCATTTGTAGTGAATGGTGTAATTTATTTTATGCACTTATGGGAATGTTGTAATGACTTAGTTTATTTTATTTGTCATTTCCTTTACCTCTTTATTAATTTCGATATTTTATACTTATAAATGTTCTAGTAAGGTTGTCCTGTCATAAGCTTTTAGTTTTTGGTGTTAGGTTGTCCTTAGAACAAAGTTTGTATCAACCTCTCAAGACTAGTACATTTAAGGTTGTTATTTACTTATGCATTATTATTATTTGATTATGTTATCATTCTTTATATTCCACATTTATTTTTTAATTTGGCATTGTCCTATTCTGTAACATCCTGAAAATTGGGGGGTCGAGCAAAAACCCAACTCCCGAGTTCCAAAATGTTATTTATGCAACATAGATATGTATGATTGAATGTTGTCTGTGATAATGTATTAAACATGAGTGAGATTAAGCCAGAACAGCATATCATACTCCAGAGATAGTTAAATTTACAAGCGGAAGATTGTGATAGTATGTATAACGTATATAAACTGTTGTATGTCTCCAGCGTGTGAATATATTACCAGGTTATACACATACATGTATACTTCAAAAGTAAACAAAATGAATACACATGAGGGCGCTAAAAATATAAAATGACAAGTGTCAATGTATCTAATCAACCTCCCTGTAATCCCGTCAATCAGATCACGCATAAAGGAGAGATCCTCCTCATCATCATCAAATCCAGCTTCGTCTCGTAGGCCGCGCCTTCATCTGCAATCACAATAGGGACTGGTAGGTGTCCGGAAACACCATCCTGTAACGTGGGAGTTAGTGATCAACTCAGTGGGATAAAAGAACAGAGATTAGCATGTTATCAAATCAATCATGCGATAATAGTAAAGTAGTAAATCAAACAATCCTAATACTGTTGTTAATGCAGTATAACATGACTTGATGTATGCCCTCACCGACGATCTCCCTCATACGGCAACATCTTACGACCGCAGCATGCCACACTCCCTAGAGTGCTCCACATCTTCCAGGCACATACAATGTTATGGTGATATGATTTTCAAGTTGTTATTAGTCCATTCAAACAGCAGGATTGGGAAACTAAGGTACCTCCCTTATATCAATCCCAACACAAATCCTGTCTAGGGTCGTCACTCCTAGTAATCTCATACGATGTATATTTTGTAGGTCGCTGCAAGGGCTGCTAGGGCTGTTGCACGCACTCGTTGCTCCGCTCCCCCATCACCTTATCAATATAGGCCTACTGTACTCTACTGCTACGGAAGGGTCGTCACCTCCCGTAGACTCAGAATACGATCGCGGTCACTACAAAGGGCTGCCAGGGCTGTTGCTCGCACTCGTTGCACCGCTCCCCCATCACCTTATCAATGTAGGCCGACATCAAGAATATAGTGTCCCATACCACCATAATCTGCTCACGAGTCTAGGTGCTCACTGGTCACTATGGGAAGGTTTGTGGCCCCAGCGTAGGCCGACAGCTCGACCACGGTATCCCATACCACCATGCCCGGCTCATGAGTCTTTATAGATCAAGGTACCATAGTTAACAGGGTTTACAATGGTAAGTTCAGTACCCTAGGTTCAAGCAGCTATGACTCATGCAGGGTGAACATACAACGGCCAGTCGGGTTACTTGACGGGCTCGACTAGCACGATCGCATCGCAAGTCAAACGACATGAAGTGCGTAAAACACTTCGTGTGGCCTAACCACTGCCGCCAACTCCAACACGACTCGCGTTCATCGACGGGTCCTTCATGGCCAAGATAAGCTAACCACGAATTCGCTCGGTTGCCGACTGCCTAGACTACGTATAGTCCCAAACACATATGAATCCACGTCAGCGATCATGTGAGAGTATTGGAAATGAAACACAACCATGTGAGCATGTTAACACATGTTATATCGTACAACTTAAGTAAATCATCTAACACATGCCTTTCGTACATATAATGAACTTATGCATATCGCCAACATATAGAAAACCATTTCCATCAGCATATTAATTGAGAATTCAATCTCAAACTAAATCAAAATGAAATCATCAAGCACATGTTATAACATACAGCTTAAGCGAATTGTCAAGCACATGCATTTCATTCATATTATGAAATCATGCATATGGCTAACATGTAGGAAACCATTTACACCAGCATATTAATTGAGAAATCAATCTCAAACTAATTCATAACACCATTTAATTCAATACATACTAATACAAGCATTTATACAAACACATACACTACACACTTAAGTCTACATATAGTATGTCGACCCGAAGTGCGCAATTAGGTGAATCTCTTCGCCAAACTAATTATGCATGCATTCCTAATATCCTAATGAGACAAGAATCCATGTCAATCACGTCAGCAAAATATGAATGAAAACAGTACTTCCTACAAATGACTAAAATGCCCTAAATCTCATATTCTTCGTTGGTTTACGAAACAGGAAACGGACAGCATGTTGTACATGTCAAACGGCGTTGCCGTCAAGAATCTACTATTAAACGACATTGAAAGCTTTGGAAACAGTCAATCAAAACGTCTAAAATCTGCACCTTTTTCCTTATAGGTGAAGTGATTCGAACGGAGCGTATATGCTTCGTCTACGGTGATCAGACAACCTGATACACATGTACATCAGCTACTATTCTATTTGAATCAAAGAAATCCCCAAATCAGAAAGTGGTTAGGGTTTTCCTTACCTAGAAGTGCGTTGGAATCGCCGGGAAAGTGATCGGAGTGCGTCGCCTAAGCACGTGCAGCAGCAGCAGGTGGCAGGAAAATCACTCCCACTCTCTCTCACAAACTCTCACCTTTTCTCTCTCCCAATCTAGGGCTTTTTGCAATTTTGGATGGGAGAGAGGAGTGAGGGTTTCAACCCCTTTTATAAGCTTAAAAACTCCCGAAATAGGCTCGGGGACGAAGTTTACTTAGTGCATATCCAATTCCGTGCTGTTTCGGTCCAAAAGATGCTTTCTGGTGGTCCCCTAGCCGAATGCGATCGGACTTAAGCTCACACGTACCAGATCTAGCACGTATTAAGTTTTCAGTCCGGCTGGGTCCGCAGATCGCACGTGGCGGACCAGTTTCAGTTCAGCGGTCACCGCACGTAGATCAGGGCTGAAAGTCTCATAATATAAAATAAAAATTTCTCCTGATCCGAGAGTGTAATCTGGCTAAATTCTGACGGCCAGAACGCTCAATACTGACGCGTCAAGTCGTGTGCCAGATTTGAATTTGAAATTCCAATTCTGTCCCTATTCGCACTCTCTTCGGTCCGGGCTCAATGAAATGGCCTGTGATTATCGGTTTGACTTGATTTTTGAAATGAGTGTCAAGTCCAGCTAGGCGGTTCTAACGGTCTAAGATAGGAAGTATCGGAATTTCAACGCGCGGTCTAGATCCAATACAAAGATTCAAAGCGGTCCAGAGAACAAACCGGTTTAGAGTTTGATCCCAGGTTATAGAGTATTATAGAGTCATTGGTTCTACTCGATTTGGGTCTTGTAGAACATATTTAAAGTGATCAGGGACTATTTCCCAGCTACTTTAGCGTCGCACTAGCTAACTTACACTTATTTTCCAAAGGAATTTATCCTACGTGATTTCTTTGGCTATGGAATTGGGTTCTGAGCGATTTCTCAGGTGTTTTAGTTAACCCATTGCCTAAGGACGTCTAATCCCAGATTAGCCAAAATCCGAGGTGTTACATATTCACCCCCCGTCCCTCCCCCCCCTTTCGGTCTTTTCAATTCTTAAGATCCTTAGATCAACTCAAAGCGGTTAAGCCCTTCAAGAGCAACCTGAATTTAATACCAATTGAAATTGTGGTTGTGGTATAATGGGATTACCATGGTTGCACATACGAAATCTTGACAAATCTATGTAACGAAGACTATATTCTAGAGGGGGGATGATTAGGACCTATTTAAAAATTATTCCTATTTGATACTAATTGTCTAACTTAAACTAAATTTCAATTAAACTAAGACAATTTAACTCTAATGCTTCTAAGCTAATAGAGGGTCTAATCACACAGACTACAAATGATTTATAAATAAGCAGTTAGTCTATATTAATATAGTGTATATGTGTGTATGGAATGTGTTAACTATCAATCACTAAGCATTCATCTAATCATGCATACATAATTTAGATATTAAAACTCACATACATAATTAAATAAATGCGCAGATGACAATCCAAAACACGATCATATATAGTGGTTCGGCTACTTGTCTACTCCACTTCTGGTGAACGCACTCAACCCATGAGTGTACTGGATTTCACTATTGAAGATTTTAAATTAAGTTAATCTCTAACCTTTTACAGTCTTACACAAGGACTCTAGACTTTAGGTTCTACACAAGAGGCAAGGTCTTACACAAGAACCCAGGGTTTTAGGCCATACACAAGAGCCAAGGTCCTATACAAGAACTTGAAGATTTAGACCCTACACAAGAGCCAGTGTCCTACACAGGAACCTGAAGATTTAGGCCTTACACATGACCTAAGGTCCTACACAAGAACCCGGAGATTTAGGCCCTACACAAGAACCTAGGGGCTTAGGCTCTATACAAGAGCTAAGGTCCTACACAAGAACCTAGTTTGAGTTTGGATCCTAAGATCTTACCATTAATCTTACACAAGGAAATTAAGTAAAAATGGACTCCTAAATAAGGCAAGTTACTTGTCAGATTGAGTCCCCTTTGTAGCTCCATCTTGGGTTACTTGATCGTCGATCTCCCATGCTTCAATTAGCACCCCGATGCTCCCCTGATCATGATGTTGCTACCTTGCCAAGGCCTCAGTTCCATGATCAAATATCTTACATTTGGACAATGATATGCTAAGATAATTTAAGTCCAATCTCTAAAAAATGGAAGAGTTCAAGCACATCTTCAAGGTAGATGGTGTAATCCACATAAGAGTATTAATCTCAAGGAAGATAGCTTAGAATTTCATGGTATACAGGCTTGGGATGAGGGATATGAACATTGAATCTCCTAAGCTTCTATTACACTAAAAATCCATTAAAAATACCCAAGAAACGAATGCCCTTTATTAAAATTTCAAGCTTTATTGGTAAAAAAAAGGGGCAAAAAATGGCTCTGTCGATGCCATCGAAGCTCCTTCGATGCCATCAAAGACACCTTCGATGCCATCGAAGGTTTCCTCAATGTTATCAATAAATCCATATATTTATGTTAATTTGTCGTTGGACATATCTAGGGTATCTTCGATGTCATTGAATGTTACTTGAATGTCATTGAACTCAATCTTCGATTCCATTGAGAAAGTCAGAAATAAATATAATTTCTTACTGGATAATTTTGACTCTCAATCGATGCCATCGAGGGGTCCTTCGATGTCATTGAAGGTGGCCTCAATACCATCAAGAAAATCAAAACAGACATCATTTCGTTAGACAGTTCTGACTCTCGATTAATGCCATTAAGTAGGCATCGAAGGCACTTCGATAGCAGATCGATGTCATCTAACAACCATTGAAATTGGGCTATCTTTTACATGGCATCTCTGCACCTCTTCTAGTCTTATTTATCATGTTTCTCTAAGTTTTCTAAGGCTAATGGATGATCAATTAGGTATTCCTATTAAGCCTAGATCATTTAGAGTTCTAAGGTTGTTTTGGGTCAAGGGATAGGGTCACTAAGGCAACTCATTTACCATTTTTTTACTCCTTGATGCGCCATCTTTGCTCGTGTCTTCGTTCTTCATTTCCAAGGGCTCAACCAACTACTTGATACAAAAACTCACGTGATTGACTACAGGGTGCAAAAATTATTGCACTAACATGAAGAATTGTATAAAGTGAGTTGTAAGGAAGTCATGCATGATCACCCTACACACATCCTAATTAGTTGCACCCTTAGCATCCTAGTGAATGAAATTTCTGATATGATCCAACCATAATCAAATCATTGATTTGGACAGTTGGGATTATTTACCAACCATGACACATGTACAGTTTGATGAGTGTATATGTGTAAACCATAACACTCTACCAAGCACCTAAATTCACTTTCCTCATTTCTTTACTGGCATTGTGTTCACAAGCCCAAGTGCCAGGTCACAATGTACTAATAATCTTGGTGAGACCAAGGTTGAATCCACATGGATTAATCTTGTGCGTATTCTGAAAATAACTAGAAGCAGAACTAGAAGAAGATCTAAATCTAAATCTAGAATATAAGGAAGTAATTGTGAGAGGGATTTCAATAATCAAAAGGGAACTAGGGTGCCAAGGATCCACTTGTAGCAATTGAGATGCTACCTTGCTTGATTCAAGAATTTCAACTGGAATTAGAGTCCTATTTTATCCAGTTGGAGAAAGAGAGTCAAATCTCTGAACTTCTCATTGATCTAGCCTCAAAGGAGGAGAATTATGAAGATTTGGAAGGGATTCCATCAGCAAACCATGCTTAGGAGACAATGGAAAATAATAGGATTTACCAATCCCATAATCTCTAATAAGAAAAGAAGATACTCAAAACTATTGTAGATCTATTATAATTTGAGTCACAATAAACCATTAAAAACTGAAAGTATTCATGAAAATCAACTAGAAATCAAAGAGGGTCAACAAAAATAAGAATCAAAATAAGAAAAATATCCCAAAAACGTTACAAACTTCACCTCTTAGCCCTAGCTAAGAGGTCTAGCTAACCATAAACATAATTAGATCAAGAATCCTCAAAGAAAGCATTAAAAACTAGGAAAGAAAGGAAGAAGAACTTTTAGAAGATGGCTTTACCCTTTTGCTCTGCTTCTCCAAGCCTTAGATATCCTAAAAAGTGCATATGAAACCCATATTTATAGCCTTGTCTAGTCGGATTCACAAAACCACCTCAAATTTACGTAGTCTGTGTAACGCGTTCAATGACATTTAACAGCCCTCGATGTCATCAAGCATAAGTTAAATTCTGGGAGTCACGCCTTGATGCAATGCATAACTCCTTTTGCACTGCATAAGTTATTGTGCCATTGAACCTTCCTTTGTTGTCATCAAATAGACCTTTGATTACATCGAAGGGTGCTCGATCCATCGAGAATGTGTCCAAAACAGTTTAACGAGTTTCTTCAAAATTCTGTAAAAAGATCGATGTCATCGAGCAGGTCTTCAAGTCATCAAACAAGTCTTCGATCCATCGAGAAATGCATCGAATTAATCCAGCGACCAAACTTGATTTTCATGTAATTATTCGTTGTCATCGAACGATGGTTCGATGTCATCGACAGGTGGTTGATGACACAGATTTTGTGGATTTTGCACTTTGCACTGCAAACTTCCTTCCTTCTCCACTTAGTTTCCTTAGATCTTGGGGTCTTGAAATCTTCAATCTTGGTCTCCAAAGATCCATTCTTTGCCTTAGCAATTCTTGACCCTTAAATCCATGCTTTTAGCATTCTTTTCAATCCAAGCTCTTAAACTCACTTTGCAGCACAAAAATGCATAAAATATACCGTTAAGCCCTATCAAGTTTGAAAAACCAAGATATAAATCGGGGAAAGTATGAAATATTTAACACTCAACACATTGTAGTTATGCATTGCTTACCTTGCCTACGGACCGAGTAATTCAATGGTGTTGGGGGATCATAGAAGCACACATAGATGAATCAAGTGAAGTAATACAATCACACTAAGCAAGCACAGTGCAAAAAATTCTGAATTTAACCTAGAAAAACCCTCGCGGGAAAAAACCATGGCACAAAGTGACATATAATCACTATGAAAGCAGAAAATTATAAGAGGAGAGATTACTCGATCTAAACAACCTCAAATCAATCCCAAACTACTCCCTTAAAATCCTAAAATGAATTTGAAATCCTTAGATACCTCCCAAACCTGATTACACCCAAATATATAGTATTTCAAAGAATCACAATTGAAATCAGAAACAAATCTCACAAATTCGCAAATCTATATATTCGTTCGATGAAACCTTCAATGGGTCTTTGATGTCATCAAACTTAACCTTCGATGGCATCAAACTCACTTCAATGTTGTCAAAATAAAACTAAAACTATCAAGAGACAAAACATGAAAATCACATTTATCTCGATTGCAACAAATCATCTTCAATGGCATTGAACTTAACCTTTGATGTCATCAAACACTCTTCGATGTCATTGAAATAACACCCAATATGTCCAGCAACCAACTGAAGAAAATCTAAAAGTTCTCGATGGGATTGAGTAGTTGTTCAATGGCATCAAACACTACTCGATGCATTGAATGGTCCATCGATGCCATCAACAGACCCTATTTTTTAATAGAATTAAGACATCAAAAACAACAAGTGGAGTCCACCATAATGTATGTGTTTTATCCACACTATCCATCCACTTTTCCAACTCATTTTAGTACAAGATCCCAAAATTGAAGCATATTAAAAATTCAAGTGGACCACATCACATGAAACAATGGGAATTAAAGGCCTACAATTAAAAAATATTTTGGGGTAGTAAAAGCTTTGAATAAAGCTAGTATTTGTATTCTCCCTTCATCCATATCCGTGTGACCTTATGAACAAGTTGAATGACAAATAAACATGGTTGTGATCCCTATGAAGGTTTTAACAACATATGTCATTATCTCCACTCTTTCGTATGGTGCAGCCCCCTCTAGCTTTGGATATGCTTCAGTTTTGAGCTTTGGATGTGCTTCAAATTTTGAGCTTATGCAGTAAAATAACGTGGTAAAATGAATGCAGGCTATGGATAATACACAACATCACAGTAGACCCCACATATCCTTTGCATCTGTATTTAGCGATCTTCATGCACAAATGAACCCGCCGAAATGAGGAAGAAAGGGAGGGTTATCATTTGGCAAAGATAAAACGATATAGAAGGGGTTGAATAAGAATATCTATGGTCAAACAAGGGTAAGACTGGCTTTTCTGTAGTTAACGGATCCATCAATTACTTATTCATTAGTGGAAGCGGCTACAGGACCTATATGAAATAGGCAGGCGGGTTATAAGAAATAGTTTTAAAAAAAGGAGGTTTTCAGTCAATAGCTAGAAATGCAAGTGGCCATATGGAAAAATCTTTTATTTTTAACACCCGTGTTTCAACAAAGTTTACACTCAACTCCAAGAATCGGTGGCAATATCAACCTTTCTGAATTAATTGACTGACGGACGTCCCCAGTCACCACTAGAGCTAGGTACAAACCGACACGATCCCACGGATCCGACCTGATCTGAACCAAACCGAAGGCCTGGATCGATGTGGTTCGAGTTGGATCGGTCAGATCTAACCGTTCATCGGATCGAGTTTGGATCGCGACTGATTCGGACCGATTTGAACCAAAATCCACCCAATGAATCCGATCTAGACTGATCCGAACTAATCTGGAGTGATTCTTATGGATATTTATAAAATATATTTATCTCATAAACAGGTTTGATGATAAATAAATATCACTGGGGCCTTATAAATTTTTCAATAGTGGAAATCAATACTTCTACTATTTCCTATGGTATGGTCCACTTTAGCTTTGGATATGCATCAATTTTGGGTTCAACCACTAAAATGATCTGGAAAAATAAATGGATGGTGTGGATAAAACACATGCATTCACGGTGAGTCCCAACAGAGTTTACTCAGTATAATAAGAGCCCCCAATGCAATTTCGTAGGAAGCAGATTGCGTACTGAGTAACTCACTACACTAAGCGTACTGAGTAAACTCTATGGGGTCCACTATGATTTATATATTTTATCCACTCCTTCCATCCATTTTATAAGATAATTTTAGGGCTTAAGCCTAAAAATGAAGCATATCCAAATCTCAAATGAACCACATCGTCGGAAATAGTGTGAATTGAAAGTCTACCATTAAAAAATTCTTGGGGGCCATAGAAGTTTTGGATCAAGCTTATATTTTTATTTTCCCTTCATCCATGTCGGTATGATCTGATGAAAAATTTGGATGACAAATAAACATCACTGTGGGGCCTAGCAGGGTTTCAATGGTGGAAATCATTATTCCCACTGTTTCTTATGGCAAGTGTAACATCCCAGATTTTTGCCAACTTGGAGTTAGACGTCCTTAGGTAATGGTTCAATCATAACACCTTATTGACTTCTCAAAAACTCAATCCCAAAGTCTCAAATCCCCTTTCAACCCATTTCCTTCAAAATCTCACCTTTCACCACCCTATTCTTCAAAAGGTTTTAAGTACTTTCATATTAGGCACTAATCTTAAAATTTAAATGATGAAGAATAATAATGAAATTAAAATTTACTATAAATAGTGAATATATAAATAAATTAGGTTTTTGACCATTAACCTTTTGGAATCTCATGAAATAAATACGTTATTTGGATAGAACAGCTTTTCCTACCCCAAAATTATATATTGCATGTCGAATAACTCATTCTGATTAATAAAATACACCCATTTCAAATATCGGGTGGCAAAACCACCACCAAGCAGTACAACGAACCGCGATGCCATCGCGCCGACCACGAGGCATCGCTAGTGAACCAAAAAGTCACTGCGGTTTTTTACATTTTTTGATCGACTTCAAAAAGTCATATCGCCCTCATTATAACTCTGATTTAGGTGATTCGAAAGCCAAATTGAAGGTTGATAAGTTTAGTTTCATATAAAAATAAGTAAAAAATATAATAAAAATTTTAATATAATTGAATTTAGGTTGATGTGGAAACTGTACAAAAATTATTAATTCGGATAACTGCTACTTCCAGGATTTTTAAAATTTTTCTATAATACAAAATCTAATGAAATTTAATAAAGATAAATTAGACTTGATGATGAACTATTAAAAATAATTAAAATAATATAATAACTAAAAGTGCCAAAAAGAGACATAGAACTACCCTATGACCTTATTCTATCGTAATTAGGGCGGAATTTAGTCAAGTACTAAACTAAATAATTGATGGATTTGGCTTGAACCACTTTCCATACAAACTATAAGATCTAAAACCATTAAAATCACTAAATCAACATTACTTTAGCACTTTGGAGCAATCTTAAAACCCAGTTGCTCTCAGGAGCACATTGAAACTCCGTATCGGACCTGGACCATGCATCGAAAGTCCGATTACTGTGAAACTATAAGGTTATAACCATGTTATTGGGCTTGATAACCATCGTAAGAATCGAGCCCAAATAGTTTTCAGAAATGCACAACTTGAGCCTTGAACGAAGTGTGTGAGAAACGCGAATATCTTTAGAAAATGAACCAGAACTTAAGTGAATTGGACCGTTCACTTGCGAGTGAAATTAAAGACTTTAGACCATCAGATTCTAACCAAAATTCACCCTTGGATTAGTAAAATTTCATTGCACGAGTCCGTATACTTGTGACCCTGATCGAGTATGTGTGACCATTGAACTGAAACAGGTCCTCCACGGTCAATCTGCTAATCCGATCAGACTAAAATCGTATCCTAGCCTAGAACCAATGTCAAGAAACTTACTCTGTGACATAGAAAGGTAATAGGCCTCCAGATGAGTCCCGCTGGCCCGAAACAGATGCCTTTTGGCTATAACCCAAGTATACCATGGCCCTAGGGCCATTTATATCAATTCTGGGCTTATATAAAGCCCTTAAACCATCCCTTCTCTCCCTCATACGAATTTTCTAAAAACCTTGAGAGAGAGAGAGAGAGAGAGAGAGAGAGAGAGAGAGAGAGAAAAAGAAGAGAAAAGTGGAATGAAGGAAGAATGATTCTTGGAGATAGTTGCTGGGATCTTTTCCCACAACTCCTCACACCAATTCACCCTCTACTACGCTATTCAACCTATTTTAATTCTGATTTAGGTAAGAAATCCTAACCCTAATTTCATTTTAGGAATCCAAATAGAGGAATTGACGAAATAGCCAACCTATTTCGTGATTTAGGTAGTCATTGTTCTATATATTGAGACATAAGATTCGAATCGAGTTCGAAACAAGGAATCCGACAAAAGGTGCGGACTATAAACGTTTAGGTTATAGTTTTGAAGGCTTTCAATGTCAGCTAATGATTTATGTCTGACTTGATTGCTGTCATATGATCTTAGTTATGACATTTTCGATATATGATATGTGTGTAAACTAGGTTGTATACAAAATACATTCCACGTGTTTGTTGAAATGTTTGAATGAATATAAGATCACGATTTGAGCTTGTCATGACTGTTAACCTAGAATTCATGTTTGTTGCATGTATGACAATCCCCTTGTGATAGGACTTACCATAATATATGTCGTAACTAATTTAGTCTATGTATAATACAAAATGCATTCCATGTGTTTGTTGAAATGTTTGACTAAACATGAAATGATGAATTGTACTTGTCATGATTTCTAATCTAATATCCATGCTTATTATATGTGTTATAGCATATGTTGTGTAGGAAATTGCTATAGTTCACATCATAACTAATCTAGTCTATGTATTTGGTAATGTGTAGGCTAAGTGTTTGATAAAATACCTGAATGAGTTATTGTTTGATGAAATGTATTTAATAAGGGCGTTGAGATAGAATTCTCAATTACCACATCTATATGTATAATTTCCTTCACGTAATCTTAATTTTAATAATGCAATTTATGGATTAATTGAAATGTTCGGTAACATGTTCAATATGTTGATAAAATGATCAAATGAGTGTTGTACTTGGATTATTTATTAAATTCCTATATGATTATCGCATGTCTCCACATGTTGCATTTGAGTATGATTGAGACTACTACGTAGCCCAGGCAATCGGTAACAATTCCTATTTGAGTGGTCGAATTAGTCTTGTCACATTCGATTCATTCGGTGAATTCGAGTCGTACGATGATTGTCGATAGTGGTACCATGTCAATTAATTCAGCGTATGCTTGTACCAGTCGAAATTTTCTTATAAATCGATTAGCCTATTATGTGTTTACCATGTATGGATGCTACTGCTTGAATCTAAGGTACCACTTAACAATGTAAAAGCCCATTTCAACCATGTTACCATGATCTGGTAAGACTCATGAGTCGGGCATAGTTGTATGGGACACCGTTGTCGAGCTATCGACCTACGCTGGGGTGACGAGCCTCCCCGTAGTGACCAGTGAGCAACCCAAACTCGTGAGTCGAATACGGTGGTATGAAACACTGTATTCGAGCTGTCGGCTTACCCCGACGTAGCCTGGCTGAGGTCCCAGCGTGGGTTGGGGTGAACCGTCTAATCTGGACCCCTTTCAAAAATAGCGCTCCAGTTAGTAGGGCGTTGGTGGAGTAACCTCGAGTATAAACTCATGAACTTTTCTATCCACTACTTTGCAAATCAGGGGTGATGTTGCCCTATTACTTGCCTATCGTATGTGATTAACTAGGATTGACGACCTTAGATGTATCATTATTTGGGGTAAATGATAAAAAAGGAAGGTATCTTAGCTTTTCGAATCTGCTGTATGAATAAGCATAATTAAGAACTCGGTTAAAATGTGCATGCACCACATTGCATGTGCCTTTGGCAAGGAGAAGCACAGTGGGAGTAGCATGTGTGACCATGAGATGGTATTGCTGAGGGAGTGCAGGCGAGTTCATGCATCATTATAGCATATCATTCTTGTATTAACAAGAGTACTTAGGACATGAGTATTGTACTACTTTATCATTACTGCTTGACTGAATTGATAACATGTTAACCTTTGCTTTATAGTTCCACTGAATTAGCTACTCATTCCCACCTAGGATGGTGTTGTGAAACACCAATTTGACTCTGTTGTAAATGCAGGTAATGCTGGAGTCTATGCAGCTGAAATGGACTTCCTGAACGAGGAGGAAGAATTCTCCTATGTTCAACTATCAGGCCGGTCTTCGTAGACTTTATTCTGATTCGACAGGATTATAGGGATTATATGAATTAGTTGGACATTTACATTTTTTTTATTTTGTATATTGTGGATCAACACATGTTTATATTTAGCCTGGTAACATACTCATACTCTAGAGATTGAGAAACACTCATATACATTATATACTTATCTCAATTTTCAGCTTACTAGACTTAATTATCTCTGGAGTATGATATGTTGTTTTAGTATAATCTCACTCATGTTTAATGCACTAATATGGACAACATTTAAACATCATTATCTATGTTGCATAAGTGATGCGTTGGAACTCGGGAGTTGAGCTTCTGCTCTATCCCAAATTTTTAGGGCGTTACAGTATGATACACTCAAGCCTTTTATATGCTTCAATTTTGGTCCCAACCCCTTAAATGAGGTGTAAAAATGGATGGACAGCGTAGATAGACCACATACATTCATGGTGGGCCCAACTGAGTTTACTCAGTATGATAAGAGCGGAGATGCACAGTTAGTTTAGATACATGTCAGCACGACACGTCAACACAGTAACTTTTACAGATAGTGTAGATATGTGTCGTGCAAAGGCGAATGGAGATGAGCCTCGAGCTCCGAGTTGTGTGAATGACTCAAATGAGATCAAAATTACGTGGGCCCTACAATGCTGTATTTATTATATCCATGTCGTTTATCCATTTTTCGTGATCCTTTTAGAGCATTTGAAAAAAAAAATAAAATTTGAATCATATCTAAAGCTCAAATGGACCACACCGAAAATAGTGGTGAGGATAATGATTTCACCAATAAAAAATTCATAGGGCCCACCATAACATTTATTTTCCATCTAATCTATTAATAGGGTTAAAAATACATGGATGAAGTGGAAAAACAAATTTCATATTAATCCGAAACTTCTGTGATCTCCAAAAGGGTTTCAATGGTAAATGTTCAATCCCCCACTGTTTTAACTCAAGTTTTTTGGCTTAAGCCTTAAGATGAACTGTCTAAATGGATGGACGGTTTGGATATAACACATACCTCATAGTTTGACCCACAGACCCAACCTAATCCGAACCGTACCCAACACAATCCGACTTGGTTTCCCTGACCGAGTTAGACTCGGTTCGGGTCAGGCCAATAGTGCATCGGATCGGTTCGAGTCAGATGTCCCGGACTCGGTCCCGGATCAGATCGAGTTCAGGTCAACCCAATAGAATTCGGACTGAATCAAGTTGGACCCAATCCGATCCAACTCGGTCTGATACCCAACTCTAGACTCACCACATCATCTCAAGGTGTGGACGCATGGCCGACCCCATGATAGATAGATGTTCATGAGTTTTTCAAGTTGGAGCAAAGCGAAGGAGATAAAACAATGATCTAAACACCCAAGATGTAACGCCCTGAAAATCGGGGGTCGAGCAAGAGCTCAGCTCCCGAGTTCTAATGCATCACTTATGCAACATAGATAAAGATGATTGAATGTTGTTCATAGTAGTGCATTAAACATGAGTGGGATTACACCAAAATAGTAATTCATACTCCAGATCAGTTTATATAATGCAAGCGAAAGACTGAAAGATGTATATAAACAAATATAAATCCAAAAGATCGTTGTCGATCGCCAGAGTATGAATACATCACTAAGTCATCATATACATGTAATAGCTTAAAAAAATGTCAAAAGAATAGTCCAACAACAATGATAAACCCTGTAGCCCCGTCAATCGGAACGGCCTAAGCGAAACCGTCAGAGAACTGCATATATGAGAACTCGTCCTAATCGTCGTAGTAATCAGGCTGCCAAGTTATTTTTAGTCCTTTTCATACAGCAGAATTACCAAGTTATTATTAGTCCTTTTCATACAGCAGGATTGGAAAGCTAAGGTACCTCCCTTGTATCATTACCCAAATGATGATCCATTCTTAGGTCGTCAGTCCGAGATAATGTAACATCCCGAAAATCGGGGGTCGAGCAAAAACTCCACTCCCGAGTTCCAGAACATCATTTATGCAACATTTTCAATGATGGATGAATGTTGTTCATATTAGTGCAGAAAACATGAGTGGGATTAGGCCAAAACAGCATATCATACTCCAAAGACAGTTAAATTAGCAAGCAGAAGAATGTAATAGATATATAAAGTATATGAACTGTTGTGGGTCTCCAGAGTGTGAACATGTTACCAGGTTAAACATATACATGCATACTCCAAAAATGATAAAAAGAATATACATGGGTGTATAAGAAAAAGGTAAAATACCAAGTATATTGGCATCTAATCAGTAACCCTGTAACCCCGTCAATCAGAACCTGCATATAGGAGGGATCCTCCTCATCATCATCAAGTCCGGCTCTGCTTCGCAAGCATCGCCATCATCTGCAATTAAAATAGGAATTGTTTGGTGTGCGCAACACCATCCCGTAACGTGGGAGTGAGTAATTAACTCAGTGGAATCATAGAGCAAAGATTAGCATGTTCTCAAATCAATCATGCAATAATAGTAAAGTAATTAATCAAACATTCCTAGATACTGTTGTTAATGCAATATGACATGACATGATGGATGCCCTCACCGACATTCTCCCTCATACGGCACCATCTGCGTCCGCGACATGCTTGCGTACCACTCAGTGCTTCACATCTTCCAGGCACATGCAATGTGATGTTGATATGATTACCGAGTTATTATTAGTCCTTTTCATACAGCAATATTGGAAAACTAAGGTACTTTGCTTATATCAATCCCAACACATATCCTGTCTAGGGTCGTCACTCCTAGTAATCTCATACGATGTTATATTTGTAGGTCGTTGCAAGGGCTGTCAGGGTTGTTGCTCGCACTCGTTGCACCGATCCCCCATCACCTTATCAATACAGGCCTAATTATCCTTAAGACTGCATCAGGACTCGTCGCCCCCATGCGGTGTCAGGATAAACTCAAGGTCACTACAAAGGGCTCATCACCAATCAGTGTAGCCCGACAGCAAGAATATAGTGTCCCATACCCCATAATCTGCTTAGAGTAGGGTGCTCACTGGTCACTACGGGGAGGTTTGTGACCCAGCGTAGGCCAACAGCTCGACCACGGTGTCCCATACCACCATGCCCGGCTCATGAGTCTTTATGGATCAAGGTACCATGGTTAACATGGTTTCCAATGGTAAGTTCAGTACCCTAGGTTCAAGCAGTTATGACTCATACATGGTGAACATACAATGGCCAGTCAGGTTACTTGACGGGCTCAACTAGTACGAGCACATCTCAAGCTGAATGATATGAAGTGCATGAAACACTTCGTGTGGCCTAACCACTGCCGCCAACCCAAAACACGACTCGCGTTCATCGACGCGTCCTTCGTGGAAAATAGAAACCAATCACGAATTCGATCCATTACCGACTGCCTGGACTAGGTCATAGCCCCAAACATTTGTAAACAATATCAGTAAGCATATGAGAGTAGTAGAAATGAATATAAACAATACAAGCATGTTGACACATGTTATAACATACAACTTAAGAAAATAATCCCACACATGCATTTCATATAAACAATGAAATCAATACATATAACCAACATGATGAAAATCGTTTACATCAGCATATTACTTGAGAATTCAATCTCAAAACTCATACACAACACCATTTACTCAATACATACTAATACAAACATTTATACAAACACTTAGACTACACTTTAGTCTACATAGCGTATGTCGACTCAAAGTGCGCTTAAGGGAGAATCTCTTCGCCAAACCAATCATGCACGCATTCCTAATATTCTAACATGATAAATAGCCATGAAAATTATTTCAGCAAAATACGGACGTATACTGTATTTCCTACAAATACCCAAAATGCCCTAAATCTCATATTTCCCGTACGTATACGAAATGGAAAATGGACAGCATGTTCTACATGTCAAACGGCATTGCCGTCGATAATCTACTATTAAACGACATTGAAAGCTTTGAAATCAGTCAATCAAAGCATCTAAGATCCGCACCTTTTTACCCTAGATGTGCATCGTTCCGAACAGAGCGTATACACTTCGTCTACGGCGAACAGGCGACTTAAAACACAAGATGTATAAGCCACTTCGCTATTGGAATTGACGGAATGCTAAATCAGCAAGTGTTTAGGATTTTCTTTACCTAGAAATACGTTGGAATCATCGGCAAAGTGATTGGGATGCGTTGCTTTACCACGTGCAACAGTTGCAGCAAGTGGCGAGAAGATCTCTCCCACACTCTCTCACTTTTTCTCTCTTTTCCTAGGGTTTCCAGTAAATTCGGATGGGAGGGTTGTGAGAGGGTTTAAAGCCCTTTTATAGCCTAAAATCTTCCCAAATTAGGCTTGGGAATAAGGTCTACTTGAGGTATAACCAAATCGGGGCTGTTCTGGTCCAAAGAAGCACTTCTGGAGGTCCCCTGGCCGAGTGCGATCAGACTTAAGCTCATGGATACTAGATCCTGCTCACACCCAGTTTTCAATCCGGCAGAGTTTGCAGATCGCACGTGACGGTCCAGTTTCAGTTCAGCGGTCATCGCACCTAGATCAGGTCTACAAGTCTCATGATATGAAAGAAAAATTTTTCCTGATCCGAGGGTGTAATTTGGTTGAATTCTGACGGTCAAAACGCTTAATAATAATACACCAAGTCACGTGCCAGATTTGAATTAAAATTTCTAAATCTAACCCTTTTCTCACTCTCTTCACTCCAGGCTCAATGAAATAGCCTCTGAACGTCGGTTGGCCTTGATTTTCGAAACGATTGTCAAGTCCAGCCAAGCGGTCATAACGGTCTAAGATGGTTGATATCGGACTTTCGACGCACGGTCTAGATCCAATACAAAGTTTCAAAGGGTTCCCGAGAACAAACCGGTTTAGAGTTTGATCTTGAATTTTAGGGTAATGTAACATCAACGATTCTACAAGTTTTGGGTCTTGTAGAACGTATTTAAAGTGATCAAGGATAATTTCACAGCTACTCCAGCGTAGCGCTAGCTAACTTACGCTTAGTTTCTAAAGGAATTAATCTTAAGTGATTTCTTTGGCTATGGAATTGGGTTCTGAGCGGTTACCAAGGTGTTTTGGTTGACCCATTGCCTAAGGACGTCTAACCCCAGGTTGGCAAAAATCCGGGGTGTTACAGATAATCTCATACGATAGTATAGTGGTAGATCGTTGTAAAGGGCTCATCACCAATCATTACAGGTCTAATTATATCCTATAGACTACAACAAGGCTCGTCGCCCCAATGCAGTTTCAGGATATACTCGAGGTCACTACAAAGGGCTCGTCACCAATCAGAGTAGGCTGACAGCTCGAATATAGTGTCTCATACCACCATAATCGGCTCACAAGTATAGGTGCTCACTGGTCCCTACAAGAAGGCTCGTCGCCCCAGCGTAAGCCGACAGCTCGAACACAGTGTCCCATACCACCATGCCCAGCTCATGAGTCTTAGCAGATCGAGGTACCAAGGTTAACGGGATTACATTGGTAAGCTTGGTACCCTAGATTCAAAAAGAAGCGTCCATATATGGTGAACACACATCGGGTCAATCGGGTTACTTGATGAGCTCGACTAGCTCGATCGCACGTTGAGTTGATCGACATGAAATGCATAAGCACTTCGTGTGGCCAAACTACTGTCGACAACTCTAGTATGACTCGAGTTCGTCAAACACATCCTACATGGAGAATAAAGCTCAACTACGAACTTAAGCCTGTTACCGAATGCCTGGACCATAACATGGCCCCAATAACGTACATATGATTCAACATCCACATTCATATAAGCATGATATGAAATATAACTTAAAAATGAATACTATATATGGAGAAAATCATACACACAATTAGCAGGAATGAAATAAACTAGACATAACATGAAGCAAAGCATACACACAATTAGCATGATCGAAATAGACTAAATATAACATAGAAGAAATTATACACACAAGTAAGGTGATTGAGATTCATATCTCAATTCCCTTAAAAATCATACTTTACCTATTTCTAGCTCATTCAGGCATTTATACAAACACTTAGATTACACTATTCAACATACATCACGTATGTTGTCATCTTGCATATTTAGGCAATTCCTTTTGCTAAGGAGTTATCACATACATAACAAGCACATACTAAGAATGATTTATCATGGCAATTACAGATCCAAAATTTATATGTATACAGGTATTTCAACAAATACATAGAATGCACTACGGCATACATATGTCATACGTATTCGTAACGCGAAACAAACAACACGTTTTGCATGTGAAATAACATCCACGTCAATAATAAATCATTATCTGACATTGAAAGCTTTAAAACCATAACCTATATGTCTATAATCCGTACCTTATGCCATAGAAGCATAACGTATATGATTCTAAGCCGTAAGCTTTCATCAACTGCGGTTTAGTAACCTATAACATGAACTGGATTAGTTATTTCATTACTCCGTTTATATCAAATCTTAAAACAGGTTAGGGTTTGATTTTCTTACCCAAGTATGGAATCAGAATCTTCGAAATAACGATTCAGATGGATGGAAGTTGGCATGTAGTGCAGCTAGGTGGAATGACAAGAGGAAAACACCACTTCTCTTTCACTTTCTCTCTCTTTACTCTCTTAGGGTTTCTCTTAAATTCGTATGGAACAAATGAGAGAAGGTTTAAGCCCTTTATATAGGCCTAAAACTCACTAAAATAGTCTCATGACCAAGGTATAGTTAGGTTATACCCAAATCGGCCTTGTTCCGATCCAACAGAGTAATTCTGGAGGTCCTTTTGCTGAATGCGGTCAGACTTAAGCTCACAGCTATTGGATCTTGCATACATTAAGTTTTCAGTTCGAACGGATTTCCAGATCGACCGTGGTGGACCAGTTTCAGTTCAGCGGTCACCGAAACTCGATCAAGGCCACAAGTATTTTAACATGTGTGGGTCATCTTCCCTGATCCGAGGGTGAATTTGGGTCAGAATCCAATGGTCAGAATGATTATAAATGGCGCGCAAGCGACAAGACCCAGATTACTTAAATTCATAATTAATTTCTTAATAAACTTCACTTTCTCACACTCTTCACTCCGGACTTAAGGAAACAGTCTTAGGACATCATTTGGACGTGATTTTCAAGGTGATAGTCAAGTCCAACTAGGCGGTCATATCCGTCTAAGTTCATTGGTATCGGACTTTCAGCATGCGGTCCAGGTCCGTTACGAAGTTTCATATTGCTCCCGAGGGTAACTGGGTTTAGAGTTGGATTCTAGATTTTAGGATAATATAGCGTTAACGATTCTATAGGTTTTGAGTCTTGCAGATCGTATTTAAAGTGACTAGTGCTAATTTCATAGGTAATCTAAGTTAGAACTTAGTTAATTCTCGTCTAGTTTTCTAAAGAATTTAGTCCTGAGGGATTTCGGCCTAAGTTAGTACTCGGGTCTTTGTACAAAATTTTCCGAGTTGTTACAATCTACTCCCTTAAAGAAAAATTTTATCCTCAAAATTTGTACCTTTTCGTACTTCTCGAGAATCTAAGGGTAGTTCTTTCTGACCTCAACTTCTGTTTTCCAAGTAGCTTCCTCCTCAGTATGATGTGTCCATAATACCTTCACAAGTGGAATCACCTTACTGCGCAACACTTTCTCCTTCCTATTTAGGATACGCGTCGGATGCAGTACATATGTGTAACGCCCATGAAAAATTCGTACTTGGGCTTGAGTACCAACTCGACTCGAAATTGTGTAGAATTTATTCCTTTAGAAAATATGACTAAGTTAGCTAGTGCAACGTTAGAATAGCTGGAAAATAGTCCCTGATCACTTTAAATACGTTCTACAAGGCTCAAAGCGAGTGGAACCAATGGTGCTATAATGCTCTAAAGCCTCGGATCAAACTCTAAACCGGTTTATTCTCGGGACCTCCTTGAAACTTTGTATTGGATCTAGACCGCGCGTCCAAAGTCCGATACCTACCATCTTAGACCGTTATGACCACTTAGATGGGCTTGGCAATCGTTTCGAAAATCAAGTCCAACTGACATTCAGAGGATATTTCATTAAGCCTGGAGTGAAGAGAGTGCGAATAGGGACAGAATTGGAATTTCAAATTCAAATCTGGCACACGACTTGACGCGTCAGTATTAAGCGTTCTGACCATCAGAATTCATCTAGATTACACCCTCGGATCAGGAGAAATTTCTATTTTATATCATGAGAATTTTAGCCCTGATCTACGTGCGGTGACCGCTGAAGTGAAACTGGTCCGCCACGTATGATCTGCGAACCCTGCCAGACTGAAAACTTAATACATGTTATATCTGGTATGCATGAGCTTAAGTCCAATCACATTCGACCAGGGGACCACTAGAAAGCATCTTTTGGATCGAAACAGCCCCAAAATGGATATGCACTAAGTAAACTTCGTTCCGGAGCCTGTTTTCGGCATTTTTAAGCTTATAAAAGGGGTTGAAACCCTCATTCCTCTCTCCCATCCAAAAATTGCAAAACCCTAGCTTTGGGAGAGAGAAAAGGAGAGAGTTTGAGAGAGAGTGGAAGGATTTTTCCCGCCTTCGTGTCGCTGATTGCACGTGCTTCAGCAACTCTTCCCAATCACCTGGCCGGTGATTTCTCCGCTTTTTCAGGTATGAAACAACCCTAAAAGTTGCTGATTTAGGGATTACTTAGATTCATAGCGTGTTAGCTAACATAACTTGTAAAACAGGTTCTCCTAC
The DNA here is from genome assembly GCA_037074715.1 of Magnolia kwangsiensis. Classification (NCBI taxonomy): domain Eukaryota; kingdom Viridiplantae; phylum Streptophyta; class Magnoliopsida; order Magnoliales; family Magnoliaceae; genus Magnolia; species Magnolia kwangsiensis. The sequence goes on from CM073578.1 coordinate 83,722,608, forward strand.
TGCCGTAGACGAAGCGTATACGCTCCGTTCGAAACGACACGTCTCTAAGAGACTAGGTGAGGATTTTAGACACTTTGATTGATGGTTTCCAACGCTTTCAATGTCGTTTAATAGTAGATTATTGACGGCATTACCGTTTGACATGTACAACATGCTCTCCGTTTCCTGTTTCGTAAATTAACGAAGAATATGAGATTTAGGGCATTTTAGTCATTTGTAGGAAGTACAGTTTACATTCATATTTTGTTGATGTGATTGACATGGTTTGTTGTCGCATTAGGAAGTTAAGAATACGTATATAATTAGTTTGGCGAAGAGATTCGCCTAATTGCGCACTTCGGGTCGACATACTATATGTAGACTTAAGTGTGTAGTGTATGTGTTTGTATAAATGCTTGTATTAGTATGTATTGGATTAAATGATGTTATGAATTAGTTTGAGATGGATTTCTCAATTTATATGCTGACATAAATGATTTCCTACATGTTGACTAAGTTCATGATTCCATACTATGCATGACATGTATGTGCTTGAAGATTTGCCTAAGTTGAATGTTATAACATGTGTTAACATGCTCACATGATTGTATTTCAATTCCTATACTCTTACATAAATTGCTGATGTGATTTCATAATTATTTGGGACTATGCTTAGTCCAGGCAGTCGGTAACTGAGCGAATTCGTGTCTGGCTGGTCTTAGCCACGAACGATGCGTCGATGAACGCGAGTCGTGTTTGGAGTTGGCGGCAGTGGTTAGGCCACGCGAAGTGTTTTACGCACTTCATGTCATTCGACTTGAGATGCGATCGCGCTAGTCAAGCCCGTCAAGTAACCCGACTGGCCGATGTATGTTCACCTTGTATGAGTCATAACTGCCTGAACCTAGGGAACTGAACTTACCATTGTAAACCCTGTTAACCATGGTACCTTGATCCACAAAGACTCATGAGCCGGGCATGGTGGTATGGGACACCGTGGTCGAGCTGTCGGCCTACGCTGGGGCCACAAACCTCCCCGTAGTGACCAGTGAGCACCTAGACTCGTGAGCAGATTATGGTGGTATGGGACACTATATTCTAGCTGTCGGCCTACACTGATCAGGCGACGAGTCCTTTGTAGTGACCGCGAGCGTATTCTGAGTCCACGGGAGGCGACGACCCTTCCGTTGTAGTAGAGTACGGTAGGCCTGTATTGATAAGGTGATGGGGGAGCGGTGCAACGAGTGCGAGCAACAGCCCTGGCAGCCCTTGCAGTGACCTACGAAATATACATCGTATGAGATTACTAGGAGTGACGACCCTAGACAGGATCTGTGTTGGGATTGATACAAGGGAAGTACCTTAGTTTCTCAATCCTGCTGTTTGAATGGACTAATAACAACTCGAAAATCATATCATCATAACATTGCATGTGACTGGAAGATGGGAGCACTCTAGGGACTGTGGCATGCCGCGGTCGTAAGATGTTGCCGTATGAGGGAGATCGTCGGTGAGGGCATACATTACGTCATATCAACTTGCATTAACAATAGTATTAGGATTGTCTGATTTACTGCTTTACTATTATCGCATGATTGATTTGTGAACATGTTAATCTTTGCTCTATGATTCCACTGAGTTGATCACTCACTCCCACGTTACGGAATGGTGTTTGCAACACCCACCAGACCCTGTTATAGATGCAGGTGAGGCTGAGATCCAGGAGGCAGAGCCAGACTTCGACGAGGACCAGGACGAGTTCTCGTACATGCAGTATCATGATGGCTTTGCGTAGGTGACCTGGATTGACGAGACTTCAGTGGGACCATTTTGTACATTTACTTTTGTTCATGTATATGTATATGAGACTTAGATATGTATTCATACTTTAGAGACAGATGAGATCTACTTTTTTTTTCCATACAGTGATATATATATTGTTTAGTCTTCCGCTTGTTTTTATCACTGGATCTGAAGTATGAATTGCAGTTTTGGTATACTTTTACTCATGTGAATGCTTTAAATCAGACAACATTGAATCATAATCATTTTTGTTGCATAAGTGACGGTCTGGAACTCGGGAGTTGAGTTTATACACGACCCCCGATTTTCAGGGTGTTACAAGTTGGTATCAGAGCATGAATAAGAGTATACTGGGCCTGGGTTATGGTCTCGCGACGTACGCTGTCACTTCTTTTGACTTAGTTGGGTGCGAGAAGGGTCTAGAAACATTCCTAGGACCGCAGATTCGCCAATAGGCGAAGTCTATTCGGATCGATCACACGATCGAGTCTGTAACGCATCTCGGGTCGTGTAAAGAACCCGAATAGCTCCTAGGTCGTAGGAAGTCGGGTTGAGACATTCTTTGAACGATTTTAAACCCGTAAAAGTAAATCCTTGGGCCGTGGGATGACCACGACTCCTGTATTCAATCGTCAGGGCTTAAAAACCCCGTTTCACCAAAAATCTTCAAAATTCTTCCTCTCACCGCTCTAATCTTCATTTATTTCTTATCCATTTCATGTTAGGCATCAAACCTAATGTGAAAATAATACAAAATAATACTTTCACAAAATTTTACAGTGAATAGTAAAATTTCATGCAAAATGGCCATAAAGCCATTCTAACTTCACTTTCTTTAGCAACTAAGGGTCTAGATGGATGTACTGGATCCTTCTACCCCAAAATCATATGCTGCATGATAGAGTTTTGTATTCAGGATTATGGAAGGGTCCCAGAAGGCTCCGAACACATGTTTGGGCCTATGTAGGTCAAAATACTATGAACCAGGGGTCGAACCATACATATCTGGGGCCCTTGGACCATGGGGAACCGAACCCATCTGGCCCCACCGGCTGGATGCCATCGCCGATCCGGCGATGCATCGCCATACAGGTGGGCCCATTCGAATTGGTTTTCGGTCGCACGCCCTTAAATGACATATACACCCTCCCCATGGGTGTCCCGTCCAACAAAAACCCCAAAACATACCCCTCCTTCACAAACAACCCTCCCCAAAGCCCTATTTTCATTTTTCAGCAACCATCTCCAAAATTCGAGATTCCAAATCATCCTTAGATCCCTCCTTGGCCAAAAACGACCATCATCCATCATTTATTTGGAGTTGGCAGCCCTTCCTCTTGAAGATTTCATCATTTGGAGCTCCAAAAACCCCCAAATCGAGCTGAAATCGTGAGGTGCTCCATTCCACTTTTCCATTTTCATTCCTCCTTAAAAATGTATCCTAGGGAAGCTTGAAGCATTCCTCTACGACGCCTAGATCTCCTTTTTCTAGATTGGACAGCTACTTCTCCGCATTTTCTCCATTTTCCATGGCTTTTGTGGAAGCCATTTTAGGCCTTGTATCACTCTCATCCATCATATCTTTGATGGGTAAAAGGAAAACTGCAACAGGCGAGGCTGGGCCAAGCCGCCCTGCTCAATCGAGAAGACCACGGGGTGGTGCCACAAGTTCAAGCGCCGCCGTAGGTCCAGCTGCAGTCCTAGAGTGTCGTACAAAGCGGGATTTGGATCCCCATGCACACCTTGGGTGAGTAATTCTATCAGAGATGCCTCACGGCCAATACACTAATCGCAAAGTGTTATTTGAGGCGGACGTGGAAGGGTGACTGTTCGGTGAATTTTTATTGTTCGAGCGCATTGAAGCTGCGCATTGGGGTCCGATCTTTGAAGCTCGTGCTCGTGCTAATGTGAGCACCGTTCGTGCCTTCTATGCTAGTATTCAGAATCCTACCTTAGACCCATTGCAGTTTAAAATCCCTTTTGGTAGAGATCGGATGGCTACGATCGACGTGCGACTGATTGCGCGACTTCTGAACGTGCCTCTTAGTGATGTTCATCCTAGTGAGAAGAATCTGAGGAGTAGGCGTGAACGAGATCGCCGCACCAGGTTTCTGTGCTGTAAGTTGGTTCCATGGCAACCTAATAATAGCCTAAAGGCGACGTATATGTCTGATGATTTGCGCCTGTTGCACCATATCTGCACGTACAATGTTTATCCCAGGTCGACGAATCGCATTGAATGTACACGCCTTATGGTTGATTTCCTGTATCTGGTGGCCCAGGGAGAGAACGTATGTATGGCCACTTTCATCTTACGACAGATAATCCTCATAGCCAAGTCAAGAAGAACATCCGAATCGCTTCCTTTTGGCCGACTGATTTGTAAGATTGCGCTTGAGTTTGCCTACAGACTTGGGCTGAAATTGCCAGTTTCGATTCATACCATTGATGAGTCGACTATGGTCAAGATAAAGATTGGGTCGCAGTACCGTAAAAATCAGCTTGAGGAGGATACTGAGGATGACTTTGATGATGAGGAAGATCAAAGTGAGGAGAACCTGGAGCAGAAGTTCAGGAAGAAGTTCAGGAAGAGGCAGAAGAGGAGGCTCAGGATACAGATGAGAGCCCTCCTCCTTCTGCGCAGGCTACTAGCGATAATCGCATTGCTCGGATCGAGGAGAGTCAGATCACCTTGCGAAGGAAAGTTCAGGAACTTCGTGCTGAAGTCGAGGATGCCAAGGCCGTTACAAAGAAGAAATTCGACAAGGTGACTCGCACCTTGAAGGCGATCCTGTGTTGCTTGCAGGATAAGGGTGCTCCTCCTCCGTCACCCGACTCGGACTAGCGATGCGACCCTAGATGTTGTTGTTAGTAGTTAGTCATTTCTTACTTTTGTTGTGTAAGCCTGTTGGGCTAGTGCTTTGTTTATGTTGCTGTTGTAATCTTAACTGTCTTAGTTCCCATGTATTTCTCGTCATGATGCTTGTAAGGATATATCCCTTGTATTGTGACAATTTTGATTAAATGAAATGTATGGAATGCCTTTGACTCCTTATGTGAATGATTGCGGTGTATTTGTGCTATTAAGACTGACAAGGTTACGCCCTATTTTGAATATAGGGAATGCCGCCTAAGGCTACGCGGAGCACGGTTCGGCTTGCACTGACTGAGCATATGGATCAGACTCCTTCGCAGTCTGGCACCCATGCGGACCCTGCTTTGGGCCTGATTCCTGAGACAGTTTGTGTGTCTCAGCCTGCCGCTGGTCCTACAGTTGGACCACCGCCATTTACGCCGTCAGTCAGAGAGCCTCATCGTGCATCTACTTCCACACAGCATCCGCCACAGCCTGCTCCACCTCCTGACAGATTTGAGTAGATGTTGGCTATGATGTAGCAGCAGCAGCAGCTTCTGACGACCATCGTGGGGACATTAGCACAGGGTGGGGGTGTGGTTCCACCTGCACCACCTGCGCATCCAGCTGAGGATGCTTATACATATGCCCAGGATGAGGGCATGGCTCATCCTGCGCCGCCTACTTACCCTGCGGGGAATGCCGCAGAGACACGGGGCCTATTAGAGCGATTTCAGCGCTTACGGCCTCCCACTTTCATGGGTTCTCACAGACCCGAGGAGGCTGAGTACTGGCTCGACCGTGTGTCGAAGATTTTACGGATGTTACATTGCACAGAGGCCGAGCAGGTAGAGCTGGCTACATTCCTATTTGAGCGAGAGGCCAGCCTGTGGTGGGATAGCTACTGCAGACCGTTGTCACCGATTTTGTATGGACATGGGCAGCATTTGAATTTCGCTTCCATGAGAAGTATTATCCCCAGACTTACAGGCATGACAGGGAGAATGAGTTTCTCTGCCTCAGACAGGCAGCCATGACAGTTACAGAGTATAAGCATCGGTTCACGGAGTTGGGCAGATACGTCCCGACTATTTTGACCGATGAGCAGATGCGCATACGGCACTTTTTGGAGGGTTTGCGACTGAATATTCGGTCGAAGATGTGTTGTGTGAGTATTCCCTCATATGCGGAGTTGATTCACATGTCCATACGGGCAGAGCAGGATGTGGATCGACTTGCGCGATCTCGTGGCCCTGTTGCTTCTAGGCCGCGACCAGACATGCAGGACATGCCCTTCGGGGGCAAGAGGCCTCGCGTCGACCCTCCTACTCTGGCCTTAGCGCCAGCACCATCGTTTCGGCGCCCTGAGTTATCGTGCACATACTGTGGGAGGTCAGGTCACTTGGCGCAGAGCTGCTTTTCTCGGATGCGGGACAGTGGGTTCTCACCGCCGCAGAAGATTGACCGTGCTCGTTCACAGGCGATATTAGCACCACCTATACGGTTAGCTCCTGCGCACCCTTCTTTCAGACCTCCGGTATCGCAGATCAGACAGCCTCCACAGCCCTTGACACAGCGGCCGAACCGGCCACAGCAGGCTCGAGTTCATGCCTTGACAGCTGAGGTAGCTGCGACACCGACTTTTCAGCATTCGGCCTTCGAGGTCACAGCTCATATTAGAGGTACTCCTATTCTTGTGATGGTGGACACTGGTTCCACGATTTCTTTGATATCGCGTGCTGTAGTCAGGCGTCTTGGGTTACAGACCATTACCATGGATAGGGTACGAGTCGTTGCAGCCCACGGAGATTATTCAGATGTCACCCAGATGTGTGAGGGATGTTTGGTTGATTTGGGAGGCCGGACGATGGCTATTGATCTTGTCGTCGACCCCTCTCTTGTTTATCTCGACGTCATTCTTGGCATGGATTGGTTAACTGCAGCGAGGGCCGAGATTGACTGCGAGGCTCATATGGTGACGATGTACGAGCCTGAGGGCACGCCTTTCACATTTTCAATGCGGGTAAATCTCCCTTTCTGCATACTTAGTTACGCCACTTTATTACGCGACGCTGGTGCCCAGGTACTCGAGCATGTGCCAGTCGTTTCCGAGTTCGGGGATCCGTTCAGGAAGATCCCTGGTTTGCCGCCCCGACGTGAGATCGATTTCACTATCGATCTGGTTCCTGGTTCTACACCCGTCTCACTGCCGACGTATCGCATGGCACCATGTGAGATGGAGGAGTTGAGGACGCAGATTGATGGTCTGTTAGAGCTTGGCCTTATACGGCCTAGTGTGTCTCCTTGGGGAGCACCGGTCCTATTCGTGAGGAAGAAGGACGGTTCGATGCGATTGTGTATTGATTATCGCAGGCTGAACCAAGTCACGGTGAAGAACAAGTATCCTTTACCCAGGATCGATGACTTATTTGATCAGTTGAGAGGAGCGCAGTACTTCTCGAAGATTGATCTTCAGTCAGGATATCATCAGTTGCGCGTCAGGGATGAGGACGTGCAGAAGACAGCATTCAGGACCAGTTTTGGCCACTACGAGTTCCTCGTGATGTCGTTCGGTCTCACGAACGCACCAGTCGTGTTCATGGATCTGATGAACCGGGTATTTCGGCCTTTCCTCTATCGATTCGTCGTTGTATTCATTGACGATATTTTGGTGTACTCTAGGAGTCGAGAGGAGCATGAGGAGTACTTACGTTTGGTCCTGGATACGCTCAGACAGCATCAGTTGTTCGGACAGTACAAGAAGTGCGACTTCTGGAAGAAGGAGGTGAAGTTTCTAGGACACGTGGTGTCCAAAGATGGCATGGCAGTTGACCTGTCTAAGGTAGCTGCGGTGCAGGACTGGGAGCAGCCTGGTTCTGTCACTGAGGTGAGGAGTTTCTTTGGTCTCGCTGGCTACTATCGGCGCTTCATTCAGGACTTCTCGAAGATCGCGAGACCCTTATCTCAGTTGACACGGAAGGACGTGAAGTTTGCCTGGAATGACAAGGCGGAGTCAGCTTTTCAGGAGCTGAAGGACAGACTTACGTCCGCCCCTGTGCTAGTATTGCCAGAGCAAGGGGTTAGATACACTATATACACTGACGCATCTAGCGTTGGTTTGGGTTGTGTCCTTATGCAGAGGGACAGGGTAATTTCGTATGCCTCGAGAGAATTAAGGAAGCACGAGGAGAATTACCCTACACACGACCTAGAGTTGGCAGCCGTTATATTCGTACTGAGACTCTGGAGACATTACCTCTACGGAGAGGAGTTAGAGCTCTTTTGCGACCACAAGAGCCTCAAGTACATATTCACGCAGCGAGACTTGAATATGAGGCAGCGGCGATGGATGGAGACGTTAAAGGACTTCAAGTTTGAAGTCTCTTACCATCCTGGGAAGGCGAACATTGTGGCTGATGCATTGAGCTGCAAGAAGGAGATAGAGTTTGCGGCTCTGCTGATGGTTGCCGAGTGGGATATGTTTGAGTTTTTGCGAGACTTTGAGCAGAAACTCACGGTAGAGGAGCCGTTTGAGTTCATCGCACATGTACAGGTGCGATCTCAGATAGATGACCGAGTCATCGAGGCGCAGAGGGACGATGCGCATCTTACTGAGCTTCGAGAGCAGGCCAGTGATGATGCTGACGCCGACTGGCGAGTTTGTATGGATGGGGGCTTACGTTATCGTGGCCGCCTATGCATCCCAGATGTCCCTGACTTGAGACGAGAGATTCTCGAGGCTGCGCATTGTAATAGACTCGTGATGCATCCAGGCAGTACGAAGATGTATCGTGACGTGAAGAGGACGTATTGGTGGGAAGGTATGAAGACCCACATAGCAGAGTTCGTGTCCCGTTGTCTCACTTGTCAGCAGGTGAAGGCAGAGCATCGCCGACCACCTGGACTTTTGCAGCCTATGCCGATCGCAGAGTGGAAGTGGAATTTCATTTCCATGGACTTCATTTCTGGGTTGCCGAAGACAAGGAAGGGACATGATTCCATTTGGGTGATCGTCGACCGTCTGACGAAGTCGGCGCACTTCGTACCGATTAGAGTTACGAACTCTGCAGACGAGCTGGCTAGATTGTACATCAGAGAGATTGTGCGTCTGCATGGAGTTCCGCTGGAGATCGTGTCGGACAGAGACACGCGGTTCACTTCTATTTTCTGGACTCGCATTCAGGAGGCTATGGGTGTGAAGTTGAAGTTTAGTACTGCCTTCCACCCACAGACAGACGGACAGACAGAGCGGGTGAACCAGATCTTGGAGGACATGTTGTGAGCTTGCGCATTGGACTTCAAGGACAGTTGGGATGATTGTCTTGCATATGCGGAGTTTGCATACAACAATAGTTTTCAGGTGAGTATCGATATGGCACCTTATGAGGCGCTATATGGGCGACCTTGTCGCGCACCGCATTGCTGGAAAGAGGTCGGTGAGCGTAGCTTGATTGGCCCAGAGTTAGTGCAGGCGACGTCAGAGAAGATTGATATTATTCGACGTCGGCTCCTTACAGTGCAGAGCAGACAGAAGAGCTACGCCGATACGAGATGGAGGCCACTAGAGTTCACAGTTAGGGATCATGTGTTTTTACGAGTTTTCCCTAAGAAGGGAGTCCTTCGGTTCGGGAAGAAGGGGAAGCTGGCACCGCGATTCATTGGTCCATTCCAGATCCTCGATCGTGTGGGAGCGGTGGCTTACCGATTGGCTTTACCCAGGCCTCTCGCGAGCGTTCACAACGTATTTCATGTTTCTATGCTGAAGAAGTACGTTGTTCATCCTTCCCATATCATCAGATGGGAGCAGGTGCAGTTAGGAGAGGATGTTACATATATCCTGCGACCGACACGTATCCTAGACAGGAAGGAGCAGGTACTGCGTAGCAAGGTGATTCCCCTTGTGAAGGTATTATGGACGCATCACTCTGAGGAGGAGGCTATCTGGGAGACAGAAGCCGAGATCAGAAAGAACTACCCACAGATTCTCGAGGAGTACGAAAAGGTAAAAAATTTCGAGGATGAAATTATTTGTTAAGGGGGGTAGATTGTAACGCCCGTGAAAAATTCGTACTTGGGCTCGAGTACCAACTCGACCCGAAATTGTGTAGAATTTATTCCTTTAGAAAATATGACTAAGTTAGCTAGTGCAACGTTAGAATAGCTGGGAAATGGTCCCTAATCACTTTAAATACGTTCTACAAGGCTCAAAGCGAGTGGAACCAATGGTGCTATAATGCTCTGAAGCCTCGGATCAAACTCTAAACCGGTTTATTCTCGGGACCTCCTTAAAACTTTGTATTGGATCTAGACCTCGCGTCGAAAGTCCGATACCTACCATCTTAGACCGTTATGACCACTTAGCTGGGCTTGGCAATCATTTCGAAAATCAAGTCCAACTGACATTCAGAGGCTATTTCATTGAGCCTGGAGTGAAGAGAGTGCGAATAGGGACAGAATTGAAATTTCAAATTCAAATCTGGCACACGACTTGATGCGTCAGTATTAAGCGTTCTGACCGTCAAAATTCATCCAGATTACACCCTCGGATCAGGAGAAATTTCTATTTTATATCATGAGACTTTTAGCCCTGATCTACGTGCGGTGACCGCTAAACTGAAACTGGTCCGCCACGTGCGATCTGCGAACCCTACCAGACTGAAAACTTAATACGTGCTATATCTGGTACGCATGAGCTTAAGTCCGATCGCATTCGACCAGGGGACCACCAGAAAGCATCTTTTGGACTGAAACAGCCCCGAAATGGATATGCACTAAGTAAACTTCATTCCGGAGCCTGTTTCCGGCATTTTTAAGCTTATAAAAGGGGTTGAAACCCTCATTCCTCTCTCTCATCTGAAAATTGCAAAACCCTAGCTTTGGGAGAGAGAAAAGGAGAGAGTTTGAGAGAGAGACTGGAAGGATTTTTTCCGCCTTCGTGTCGCTGATTGCACGTGCTTCAGCAACTCTTCCCAATCACCTGGCCGGTGATTTCTCCACTTTTTCAGGTATGAAACAACCCTAAAAGTTACTGATTTAGGGATTACTTAGATTCATAGCGTGTTAGCTAACGTAACTTGTAAAACAGGTTCTCCTACTGCCGTAGACGAAGCGTATACGCTTCGTTCGAAACGACACGTCTCTAAGAGACTAGGTGAGGATTTTAGACGCTTTGATTGATGGTTTCCAACGCTTTCAATGTCGTTTAATAGTAGATTATTGACGGCATCGCCGTTTGACATGTATAACATGCTCTCCGTTTCCTGTTTCGTAAATTAACGAAGAATATGAGATTTAGGGCATTTTAGTCATTTGTAGGAAGTACAGTTTACATTCATATTTTGTTGATGTGATTGACATGATTTGTTGTCGCATTAGGAAGTTAGGAATACATGCATAATTAGTTTGGCGAAGAGATTCGCCTAATTGCGCACTTCGGGTCGACATACTATATGTAGACTTAAGTGTGTAGTGTATGTGTTTGTATAAATGCTTGTACTAGTATGTATTGGATTAAATGATGTTATGAATTAGTTTGAGATGGATTTCTCAATTTATATGCTGACATAAATGATTTCCTACATGTTGACTAAGTTCATGATTCCATACTATGCATGACATGTATGTGCTTGAAGATTTGCCTAAGTTGAATGTTATAACATGTGTTAACATGCTCACATGATTGTATTTCAATTCCTATACTCTTACATAAATTGCTGATGTGATTCTATAATTATTTGGGACTATGCTTAGTCCAGGCAGTCGGTAACTGAGCGAATTCGTGTCTAGCTGGTCTTAGCCACGAACGACGCGTCGATGAACGCGAGTCGTGTTTGGAGTTGGCGGCAGTGGTTAGGCCACGCGAAGTGTTTTACACACTTCATGTCGTTTGACTTGAGATGCGATCGCGCTAGTCGAGCCCGTCAAGTAACCCGACTGGTCGATGTATGTTCACCTTGTATGAGTCATAACTGCTTGAACCTAGGGTACTGAACTTACCATTGTAAACCCTGTTAACCATGGTACCTTGATCCACGAAGACTCATGAGCCGGGCATGGTGGTATGGGACACCGTGGTCGAGCTGTCGGCCTACGCTGGGGCCACAAACCTCCCCGTTGTGACCAATGAGCACCTAGACTCGTGAGCAAATTATGGTGGTATGTGACACTATATTCTAGCTGTCGGCCTACACTGATCAGGCGACGAGTCCTTTGTAGTGACTGCGAGCGTATTCTGAGTCCACGAGAGGCGACGACCCTTCCGTTGTAGTAGAGTACGGTAGGCCTGTATTGATAAGGTAATGGGGGAGCAGTGCAACGAGTGCGAGCAACAGCCCTGACAGCCCTTGCAGCGACCTACGAAATATACATCGTATGAGATTACTAGGAGTGACGACCCTAGACAGGATCTGTGTTGGGATTGATACAAGGGAAGTACCTTAGTTTCCCAATCCTGCTGTTTGAATGGACTAATAACAACTCGGAAATCATATCACCATAACATTGCATGTGCATGGAAGATGTGGAGCACTCTAGGGAGTGTGGCATGCCGCGGTCGTAAGATGTTGCCGTATGAGGGAGATCGTCGGTGAGGGCATACATCACGTCATATCATCTTGCATTAACAACAGTATTAGGATTGTCTGATTTACTGCTTTACTATTATCGCATGATTGATTTGTGAACATGCTAATCTTTGCTCTATGATTCCACTGAGTTGATCACTCACTCCCACGTTACGGGATGGTGTTTGCAACACCCACCAGACCCTGTTGTAGATGCAGGTGAGGCTGAGATCCAGGAGGCAGAGCTAGACTTCGACGAGGACCAGGACGAGTTCTCGTACATGCAGTATCATGATGGCTTTGCGTAGGTGACCTGGATTGACGGGACTTCAGTGGGACCATTTTGGACATTTACTTTTATTCATGTATATGTATATGAGACTCAGAGATGTATTCATACTTTAGAGACAGATGAGATCTACTTTGTTTTACCATACAGTGATATATATATTGTTTAGTCTTTCGCTTGCTTTTATCACTGGATCTGAAGTATGAATTGCAGTTTTGGTATACTTTTACTCATGTGAATGCTTTAAATCAGACAACATTGAATCATAATCATTTTTGTTGCATAAGTGACGGTCTGGAACTTGGGAGTTGAGTTTATACACGACCCCCGATTTTCAGGGTGTTACAATATGTAGAATCCTCGCTCAACTGTACATGCTCCCATTTGATGATGTATGAAGGATCAGGAACGTATTTGTTCAGCATAGATACATGAAAATACGTTGTGCATGCCTACAAGTGGTGTGGGTAAAGCCAAGCGATATGCTACTGCCCCCACTTGATCCAAAATCTGAAATGGACCAAAAACCTCGGTGTGAGCTTCCCTTTCTTGCCAAACCGTAGGACTCCCTTCATAGGAGAAACTCGGAGGAACACATGGTCTCCAACCTCAAACTCAAGTAGTCGACGCCTCGTATCGGCATAACTCTTCTGTCTGCTCTGAGCTGTCACAAGTCAATGTCTAATAATGTTGATCTTCTTTGAGGTCGCCTGCACTAACTCTGGGCCAACCAAACTGCGCTCGCCAACCTCTACCCAGTAATGTGGTGCCCGACAAGGGCGCCCATACAAGGCCTCGTAAGGAGTCATGTCAATACTCACTTGGAAACTGTTATTGTAGGCGAACTCTGCATACGGGAGACAGTCATCCCAACTGTCCTTGAAGTCCAAAACACAAGCTCGCAGCATATCCTCCAAAATCTGATTCACCCGCTTCGTCTGCCTGTCAGTCTGTGGGTGAAACGCAGTACTGAACTTCAACTTCACACCCATCGTTTCCTGAATATGAGTCCAGAAGATAGATGTGAATCGCGTGTCTCTATCTGACACAATCTCCAAGGGAACTCCATGCAGATGAACTATATCTTTAATGTATAGCCTGGCCAACTCATCTGTAGAGTTTGTGACTCTGATCTGAAGAAAGTGAGTCGACTTCGTCAATCGGTCGACGATCACCCAGATAGAGTCATGTCCCTTCCTCGTCTTCGGAAGTCCTGATATAAAGTCCATAGAGATGAAGTCTCACTTCCATTCAGCTATGGGCATGGGCTGAAGCAGTCCAGGAGGTCAGTAATACTCTGCCTTGACCTGCTGGCATGTGAGACAACGAGATACGAACTCAGCAATATGAACCTTCATGTTATCCCACCAGTACGATCTCTTCATGTTTTGAGACATCTTCGTGCTACCTGGATGCATCGCAAGCCTCGAACTGTGGGCTGACTCGAGAACCTCATGTCTCAAGTCAGGAATGTCTGGGACGCATAGGCTGCTACGATAGCGTAAGCCCCCATCCATACCAACACTCCACTCAGAGTCCTCATCTGTACTAACCCACTCTCTCACCTTTGCCAATAGCTCATCGCCTGCTTGAGTCACGATAATCCTGTCATCAATGAGGGGCTGTACACGAACGTGTGCGACAACTTCAAACGGTTCCTCCACAGTGAGCTTCTGCTCGAAGTCCCTCACGAACTCTACCATATCCCATTCTACAACCATCAGCGGAGCCGCAAACTCTATAGTCTTCTTACGCCTCAACCCGTCTGCCACTAGGTTGGCCTTTCCAGGATGGTAGGGGACATCAAATTTGAAGTCCTTCAAGGTTTCCATTCATTGGCACTGCCTCATATTCAAATCCTGCTGAGTAAATATATAGCGAAGGCTCTTATGGTCGCAGAAAAGCTCGAACTCCTCTCCATAGAGGTAATGTCTCCAGAGCTTTAATGCAAAGATGACCGTTGCTAACTCAAGGTCGTGCGTAGGGTAATTCTCCTCGTGTTTTCTCAACTGTCTCGAGGCATATGCAATCACCCTGTCCTTCTGCATAAGGACACAACCCAGACCAACTCGAGATGCATCAGTGTATATAGTATACTTGACCCCTTGCTCTGGCAATACTAGCATAGGGGCAGACGTCAGTCTATCCTTCAGCTTCTGAAAAGCTGCTTTCGCCTTCTCATTCCAAGCGAACTTTAAGTCTTTCCGAGTCAACTGAGATAACGGTCTGGAAATCTTTGAAAAGTCCCTAATGAAGCGTCAGTAATAGCCTGCCATACCAAGAAAACTCCTCACCTTAGTAACCGAATCAGGTTGTTTCCAGTCCTGAACCACGGCTACCTTAGCAAGGTCCACTGCTACCCCTTCCTTAGACACTACATGTTCCAAGAACTTGACTTCCTCCCTCCAGAAGTCGCACTTCTTGTACTGCGTGAACAATCGGTTCTTCTTCAGGGTATCTAAGACTGCTTGTAAGTGTCTCTCATGCTCTTCCCGACTTGCAGAATATACCAAAATATCATCAATAAACACGATGATGAATCAGTATAGAAATGGTCGAAACACCCGGTTCATCAAGTCCATGAACACGGCCGGTGCGTTCGTAAGACCGAATGACATCACAAGGAACTTGTAATGTCTAAAGCTGGTCCTAAATGTAGTCTTTTGCACGTCTTCATCCCTGACGTGCAACTGATGATACCCTGACTGTAGGTCAATCTTTGAAAAGTGTCGCGCCCCCTTCAACTAATCAAACAGGTCGTCTTCCTAGGCAGAGGATACTTATTCTTCACGGTTAATTGGTTTAACCTGCGGTAATCAATACATAACCGCAACGACCCATCTTTCTTCTTAAGAAATAACACAGGTGCTCCCCAAGGAGACACACTTGGTCATATGAAGCCCTTTTCTACCAGCCCATCAATTTATTTTCTTAGTTCCTCCATCTCACATAGCGGCATACGATACATCGATAATGAAACAGGTGCCGCTCCTGGCACGAGATCAATAGTAAAATCGATCTCACGCTGCGGAGGTAAACCAGGAATCGTCGTGAACACCTCCTGATAATCCTGAACTACAGGCATGTTTTCAATTGTCGGGCCATCAACATTCTTTAGTAAGGAAGCGTAACAAATCATCCAAGAAGGGTGACTGACCTGAACTAGGAAAGTAAAAGCTGCACCTTCAGGTCCATAGACTGTCACCACTCTAGCCTCGCAATTAATTTTCGCCCGCATCCTAGCGAGTCAATCTATACCAAGAATGACGTCGTAATGGAACAGAGGAAAGACAATCATGTCAACTAATACGGTCCTGCTCCCCAAGTTTATTGGGCAATACTTGCAAATCTTATTAACATCGAAAAATGTCCCAGCAGTGGTGATAACCCTCACTCCTTTCGTAGGAGTAGTATCCAATCCCAATCGTTTGACTGTTGAGCATGAAATCATAGAAGTAGTGGATCCAGTGTCCACCAGTAAGAAAACTAAAGTACCTTGGATAAGATTCGTACCCTCGAATGACCTCGGTGTTAGATCTGCACCCTCAGAAGTCTCAGCTGTAAGTGCATGCACCCGAACTTGCTGCGGGTGGTTGGGCTGTGGTACCATAGGCCGTTGAGGCATCCTAAATTGGGGTGTCGATGGTCGAAATGAAGGATGTGCAGGTGCAGTCCGTAGAGGTGGAGCTGATAAAGCCTGAGGGTGAGAGCGGTCAATCCTCTGTGGCAGCGAGAACCCACTATCTCTCATACGTGTAAAACAGCTCTTCGCCACATGACCTGGTTTCCCATAGTAAGTACAAGTCACATTAGGTCACCTCATCGAAACTAGTGGCGCCGCGATCCTGGGAGAAGAGTCGGTACAGGTCCTCTTACCGAGGAATGGCCTGCTCGGCATATTTGGTCGTGGCCTAGGGATCATAGGCCCACGAGAACGTGTTAATCGATCCCCGTCCTACTCTGCTCACATAGACATGTGTACTAGCTCAGCATAGGAGGGTATGCTAATACAGCACATCTTCGAGTGAATATTAGGCCGCAGGCCCTCAAAAAAATGCACCATCCGCATCTGCGCATCGAAAAGTATAGTCAGGACGTATCTGCCTAACTCTGTAAACCGGTGCTCATACTCTGTCATAGTCATGCCTCCCTGTCTGAGGCACAGAAACTCATTCTCCTTCTCGTGTTAGTACATAAGGGGATAGTATTTCTCATGGAAGTAGGTCTCGAATGCTACCCACGTCCATACATAGTCAGCTGCCACAGTCCACAGTACACTATCCCACCACAAGCTGGCTTCCTTCTCCAGCATGAAGGTCACCAACTCGACCTGCTCCGACTCTATATAATGCAGCATCCTCAGCATCTTAGAGGTGCGGTCAAGCCAATATCCGGCCTCCTCGGGTCTGTGAGAACCCGACAATGTAGGAGGCCGCAAGCGTTAGAATCGCTCTTGGAGGCCACTCGTACCCAAGTTCTCATAGGGTATACAGTAGGTGTAGGCAAGGCCACACCCTCATCCTGAGCAGAAGGCCCTGCAGCCTCAACAGGGCGTACAGATGGTGAAGGTGGAGTCGTACTCCCACCCTGAGTTAAAGCTCCTGCAATGGTGGATAAGAGTTGCTGCTGCTGGTGTTGGTGCCGGATCTGCTGCTGTTGATGTTTCTCCTACTGCTGGTGCATCATCATCAACAACTGCTCTAACCTATCAGTAGGTGGGGCTGAAGATGGCACATGTTGCGTCGAAGAAGACGCACGGTTCTACTCACGAACCGGTGGTGTATAAGGTGGCGGCCCAACTATAGGACCAGTAGAAGGCTGAGACTCAGGCATAGTCTCATGAATCGGGCCCAAACTAGGGTCCGCATGACCATCACTCTGAGAAGGTGCCTGGTCCATCGAATCACTCAATGCGAGGCATGCCGTGTTCCTCATGAACTTAGGTGGCATTCCCTACACAACATAGGGTGCAACCCAAATCAGATTCAACATAACCACAAACCTATTTACGCATCATTTACTCACAAATTTAAGGCAACTTCATGCATTTCATTACCAAAATTGTCATAATACATGAGACACAAGTTTTATATGGATCATGACAGAAGATGCATGTGAGCTAATACAACTAAGCTTCAAACACAAAGCTTTAACACTAAAATAGCTATCAAACTACTATAGAGGCTACACACAAACATGAAATAAACCATAACTACAAACAAACGACGACGACTAAAGGAACTATTCGTCAGAATCTAGCGATGGAGAAGGGGCACCCTTATCCTGCAGCCAGCACAGGATAGTCTTTAGCGTGCGAGTCACTTTCTTGAACTTGTGTTTCACGAGGCCCTGAAGATCCATAATGTCCTGTCATAGGACAGCCGGTGTAACGCCCGTGAAAAATTCGTACTTGGGCTCGAGTACCAACTCGACCCGAAATCGCGTAGAATTAATTTCCATGGAAATTAAGCGTAAGTTAGCTAGCGCAACGCTAGAGTAGCTGGGAAATAGTCCCTGATCACTTTAAATACGTTCTACAAGGCCCAAATCGAGTAGAACAAACAACTCTACAATACTCTATAACCTCGGATCAAACTCTAAGCGGGTTTGTTCTCTGGACCACTTTGAATTTTTGTATTGGATTTAGACCGCGCGTCGAAAGTCCGATACCTCCTATCTTAGACCGTTAGAACCGCCTAGCTGGACTTGACAATCATCTCAAAAATTAAGTCAAACCGATAATCACAGACTATTTTGTTGAACCCAGACGGAAGAGACCGCGAATAGGGACAGAATTGGAATTTCAAATTCAAATCTGGCACACGACTTGACGCGTCAGTATTAAGCGTTCTGACCGTCAGAATTCATCCAGATTACACCCTCGGATTAGAAAAAATTTCTATTTATTATCATGAGACTTTCAGTCCTGATCTACGTGCGGTGACCATTGAACTGAAACTGGTCTGCCACGTGCGATCTGCGAACCCAGCCAGACTGAAAACTTAATACGTGCTACATCTGGTACGCATGAGCTTAAGTCCGATCGCAATCGACCAGGGGACTACCAGAAAGTAACTTTCGGACCGAAACAGCCCCGAAATGGATAGGCACCAAGTAAACTTCGTTCCGGAGCCTGTTTTCGGCATTTTTAAGCTTATAAAAGGGGTTGAAACCCTCATTTCTCTCTCCCATCCGAAAATTACAAACCGTAGAGAAAAGGAGAGAGAGTTTGAGAGAGAGAGTGGAAGGGATTTTTCCCGTTTTTGAGCCGCCGATTGCTACTGCTTCAGCAACTCTTCCCAATCACCTGGCTGGTGATTTCTCCACTTTTTTAGGTGTAAAACAACCTTAGAACTTGCTGATTTAGGGTTTACTTAGATTCACGGAGTATTAGCTAACGTAACTTGTAAAATAGGTCCTCCTACTGCCGTAGACGAAGCGTACACGCTCCGTTCAAAATCCCGCATCCGTAAGAGACTAGGTGAGGATTTTAGACGCTTTGATTGACGGTTTACAATGCTTTCAATGTCGTTTAATAGTAGATTATCGACGGCATCGCCGTTTGACATGTACAACATGCTCTCCATTTCCTGTTTCGTAAATTAACGAAGAATATGAGATTGAGGGCATTTTAGTCATTTGTAGGAAGTACGGTCTACATTCATATTTTGCTGACGTGATTGACATGGTTTGTTGTCACATTAGGGAGTTAGGAATGCTTGCATAATTAGTTTGGCGAAGAGATTCGCCTAGTTGCGCACTTTGGGTCGACATACTATATGTAGACTTAAGTGTGTAGTGTATGTGTTTGTATAAATACTTGTATTAGTATGTATTGAATTAAATGATGTTATGTGGTAGTTTGAGATTGATTTCTTAGTTAATATGCTGACCTAAATGATTTCCTACATGTTGACCATATACATGATTCCATAACATGCATGGAACGTATGTGTTTGAAGATTTGCTTAAGTTGAATGTTATAACATGTGTTAACATGCTCACATGATTGTATTTCAATTCCAATACTCTTACATAGATTGCTGATGTGATTCCATAATTGTTTGGGACTAGACTTAGTCCAGGCATTCGGTAACCGAGCGAATTCGTGGCTGACTGGTCAGAGCCACGAACGACGCGTCGATGAACGTGATTCGTATTTGAAGTTGGCGGCAGTGGTTAGGCCACGCGAAGTGTTTTACGCACTTCATGTCGTTCGACTTGAGATGCGATCGCGCTAGTCGAGCCCGTCAAGTAACCCGACTGGCCGATGTATGTTCACCTTATATGAGTCATAACTGCTTGAACCTAAGGTATTGAACTTACCATTGCAAACCCTGTTAACCATGGTACCTTGATCCACGAAGACTCATGAGTCGGGCATGGTGGTATGGGACACCGTGGTCGAGCTGTCAGCCTACGCTGGGGCCACAAACCTCCCCGTAGTGACCAGTGAGCACCTAGACTCGTGAGCAAATTATGGTGGTATGGGACACTATATTCTAGCTGTCGGCCTACACTGATCAGGCGACGAGTCCTTTGTAGTGACCACGAGCGTATTCTGAGTCCACAGGAGGCGACGACCCTTCCGTTGCAGTAGAGTACGGTAGGCCTGTATTGATAAGGTGATGGGGGAGCGGTGCAACGAGTGCGAGCAACAGCCCTGGCAGCCCTTACAATGACCTACGAAATATACATCGTATGAGATTACTAGGAGTGACGACCCTAGATAGGATCTGTGTTGGGATTGATACAAGGGAAGTACCTTAGTTTCCCAATCCTACTGTTTGAATGGACTAATAAAAACTTGGAAATCATATCACCATAGCATTGCATGTGCATGGAAGATGTGGAGCACTCTAGGGAGTGTGGCATGCCGCGGTCGTAAGATGTTGCCGTATGAGGGAGACCGTCGGTGAGGGCATACATCACGTCATGTCATCTTGCATTAAAAACAGTAGTAGGATTGTCTGATTTACTGCTTTACTATTATCGCATGATTGAATTGTGAACATGCTAACCCTTGCTCTATGATTCCACTGAGTTGATCACTCACTCCCACGTTACGGGATGGTGTTTGCAACACCCACCAGACCCTGTTGTAGATGCAGGTGAGGCTGAGATCCAGGAGGTGGAGCCAGAGATCGACGAGGACCAGGACGAGTTCTCGTACATGCAGTATCACGATGGCTTCCCGTAGGCGACCTGGATCGATGGGACTTCAGTGGGACTATTTTGAACATTTTATTTTTGTTCATGTATATGTATATGAGGTCAGAGATGTAGTCATACTTTGGAGACAGATGAGATTTACTTTATTTTCCATACAGTGATATATATATTGTTTAGTCTTCCGCTTACTTTTATCACTGGATCTGAAGTATGAATTGCAGTTTTGGTATACTTTTACTCATGTGAATGCTTTAAATCAGACAACATTGAATCATAATCATTTTTGTTGCATAAGTGACGGTCTGGAACTCGGGAGTTGAGTTTATACACGACCCCCGATTTTCAGGGTGTTACAGCCGAGCCCTCCTCAAGCTGAGCTATACGGGCATCCCTAGCTGCCTGATTAGTGTCCTGCTCCGATGCCGCAGGAGGAGGACTCTCATCAGTATCCTGAGCCTCCTCTTCCTCTTCGTCCTGCTCTTCTTCCTCTTCTATCTCTGCTCCACCTTCTTCATTGCTCTCCTCTTCTTCTTCTCTTTCAGACTCATCCTCTCTTTCTTCAAGTTGGGCTTGTCGTTGCCGCGGCCCGATCTTCATCTAGTTAAGAGTGGTCTCGTTGATGTAATGGATCGGCGCTGGTAATTTTGCCCCAAGTCTGTAGCTAAACTCGAGTGCAATCTTGCATATGAGTCGGCCGAAGGGGAGTGACTCAATCATTCTTCTTGATCGCGCGATAAGGATAATCTATCGCAGTACAAACGTAGGCACGGACAACTTCGCTCCCTACCCCACTTGGTACAGGAAATCCACCATGAGATGCGTGCACTCTCTGCGATTGCTCCACCTGGGGTAGACGTTGAATGTGCAAATGTGGTGAAGCCGATGAAAATTGCCCAACATATGGGTCGCTAAGAGGCCATTACTAGGCTGCAATTCAACCAGACGACCACAAAGAAACCTGGTGCGGCGATCCCTTTCACGTACACTATTCAGATTTCTATCACTAGCATGCACCTTGCCAAGTGGCACATTCAGGAGCTGAGCTATCAACCTAACATTGATTGTGGCTTCCCGATCTCTGCTAAAGGGGACCTTGAACTGCAAGGGCTCTAGTGTAGGCTCTCGAATGTGAATAGAAGGCTCGGAAAGTGCTCACATTTGCACGAGACTCGCCTTCAAATAGCGGACCCCACCCGGCCTGTTCCAGGCGCTCGACCAATAAGTACTCCCCAAAGAGTCATCCATCCACATGAGCTTCAAACAGAACCCTACGGTCCTCGTAGACCCCATGAGACAACTCTGCCAACAACGCTCTTCCAATAGGAGCCTGAGGATCAAGACCCCGCTTGGTCTGCAATTCTCTCCCAGCACTTGTACTCATGGTGGCTCATCTTGGTCTCCTTGAACGAGCGGGGCGACTAGCCCCAACCTCATCCACAGGGGCTCATTTCTTTTCCATGAGAGAAAGGATGGTGGAAATCGAGAATAGAGCTGTGACAAGCTCCAGGAAAGCCATGGAAAGTGAAGAAAATGAAGGAAAGGGGTGAGATCTTTGGGTCTCCACGGATTTGGGCCTTACAAGGGGGTGTAAAGGCTCAAATGAAAGGGAATAAGGAAGAGGGATAGTAAAATAGGATGGGTTGGGGGACTTATACGAATTTGAGACTCAAATGGGAGATTTAAGAGCTCAAATCAAAGAAAATGAGAGGGTTAGGTGATGGGTATGGCTGAGCATGGTGGAGAGATGTAAACCTTGAAGAAAAACAAGAGAAAGAGAGATTGGAAGGGCGATTTGAGAGGGAATGGAGCAATTTTGAAGAAAAGGGAAAGCTTAAGAGGGAGTTTTGTGAAGGAAGTATATGTTTGGGGGGGTTTTAGAAGTCGAACCGTGGACCAGTGGGTCCCACTAGGCCCCACGTGCCATCAGCCCGAAGGCCCAGCCCGATCGAGCCCGCCAGTCGGTGAGGTCCTCGCCGGTCACTGTCTAATCCGGCGTGTTCCTCCCCACCCCCTGGGTCCAAAAATGTATGGGTCCCACCCTGGGTCCCCCTGGAAGTGGTCCATTTGGCCCACACTTTCGATTCGAGCCGTTTCAGGTCATTTCGAGACAAATCTGGTGTACATCCTCATTTACCGATTTTTAACGGCTAGAATGGGATGAAACTCGATCTATACCCGTCAATTGATGGTCTAAACTTGATTTGGGGTCGTCTTGTGTGATCAAGCGTGTACACGAACTCGATCTCGGCAATCGTTTTCAATCAACTTTCGCCAACAAATAAAACTGAGCGTCCTAGACATGTTTCTAGATTGTTCTCGCACCCTCCTATGCTATAGTTTCTTCAACGTACGTTGTGTAACCATAACCCAGGTCCGGTTTAATTCAAATCATGCTCTGATACCAACTTGTAACTCCCTGAAAATTGGGGTTTGAGCAGGAGCTCAGCTCCCGAGTTCCAATGCATCACTTATGCAACATAGATAAAGATGATTGAATGTTGTTCATAGTAGTGCATTAAACATGAGTGGGATTACACCAAAACAGTAATTCATACTCCAAATCAGTTTATATAACGCAAGCAAAAGACTGAAAGATGTATATAAACAAATATAAATCCAAAAGATCAATGTCGATCGCCTGAGTATGAATACATCATTGAGTCATCATATACATGTAATAGCTCAAAAAAAATATCAAAAGAATAGTCCAACTACAATGATAAACCCTATAGCCCTGTCAATCGGAACGGCCTAAGCGAAACCATCAGAGAACTGCATATATGAGAACTCATCCTGATCGTCGTAGTAATCAGGCTCCGCCTCCTGAGTCGCATCGTCGTCTGCAACTAAGACAGAGTCTGGTGGGTGTTCAAAATACCGTCCCAGAATGTACGAGTGGTGATCAACTCAGTGAAATCATAGAGTAAAGATTAACATGTTATCAATTTAGTCAAGCAGTAATGATAAAGCAAACATATCAACCGTTCCTAAATACACTTATTAATGCAGGGATGAGATGTTTCATGAATGCATGCCCTCGCCTACACTCTCTTGTGCGACACCATCTTACGTTCGCGGCATGCTTCTAGTCCTCTGTGTACTTCATCATCGGCACATGCAGTGCGATGATGTGAACATGATTACCGAGTTATTATTAGTCCTTTTCATACAGTAGGATTGGGAAGCTAAGGTACCTCCCTTATATTATTACCCAAACGATGATCCATTCTCGGGTCATCAGTTCGAGATAATCTCATACGATAGTATAGTTTTAGATAGTTGTAAAGAGCTCGTCACCAATTAATACAGGTCTAGTTATATCCTATAGACTACAACAAGGCTCGTCGTCCTGATGCAGTTTCAAGATATACTCGAGGTCACTACAAAGGGCTCGTTACCAATCAGAGTAGGCTGACAGCTCGAATATAGTGCCTCATACCACCATAATCGGCTCACGTGTATAGGTGCTCACTGATCACTACAGGGAGGCTCGTCGCCCCAGCATAGACCGACAACTCGACCACGGTGTCCCATACCACCATGCCCGACTCATGAGTCTTAGCGGATTAAGGTACCAAGGTTAACGGGATTACATTGATAAGTTTGGTACCCTAGATTCAAACAAAAGTGTCCATACATGGTGAACACACATCGGGTTAATCGGGTTACTTGACGAGCTCAACTAGCTCGATCGCACGTTAAGTTGATTGACATGAAATGCATAAGCACTCCGTGTGGCCAAACCACTGCTGACAACTCTAGTATGGCTCGGATTCGTCAAACATGTCCTACGTAGCAAATAAAGCTCAACCACGAACTTAAGCCTGTTACCGAATGTCTGGACCATAACATGGCTCCAATCACGTACATATGATTTAACATCCACGTTCATATAAGCATGATATGAAATATAATTTAAACATGAATTCTATACATGGAGGAAATCATACACACAATTAGCAGGAATGAAATAAACTAGACATAACATGAAGGAAAGCATACACACAATTAGCATGAACGAAATAGACTAAATATAACATAGAGGAAATCATACACACAAGTAAGGTGATTGAGATTCATATCTCAATGCCCTTAAAAATCATACTTTACCTATTTCTAGCTCATTCAGGCATTTATACAAACACTTAGATTACACTATTCAACATACATCACGTATGTTGTCATCTTGCATATTTAGGCAATTTCTTTTGCTAAGGAGTTGTCGCATACATAACAAGCACATACTAACAATGATTTTTCATGGAAATCACAGAGCTAAAATTTATACATATACAGGTATTTAAACAAATACATAGAATGCACTACGGCATACATATGTCATACGTATTCGTAACACGAAATAAACAACACGTTTTGCATGTGAAATAGCATCCACGTCAATAATAAATCATTATCTGACATTGAAAGCTTTAAAAACCATAACCTATATGTCTATAATCCGTACCTTATGTCGTAGAAGCATAACGTATATGATTCTAAGCCGTAAGCTTTTGTCAACGGTGGTTTAGCAACCAATAATATGGACTTGATTAGCTATTTCATTACTCCGTTTATATCAAACCTTAAAACAGGTTAGGGTTTGATTTTCTTACCCAAGTATGGAATTAGAATCGCCGAAATAATGATTCAGATGGATGGACGTTGGCACGTAGTGCAGCTAGGTGGAATGACAAGAGGAAAACACCACTTCTCTCTCACTTTCTCTCTCTTTACTCTCTTAGGGTTTCTCCTAAATTCATATCGAACAAATAAGAGAGGGTTTAAGCCCATTATATAGGCTTAAAACTCACTAAAATAGTCTCATGGCCAAGGTATAGTTAGGTTATACCCAAATCGGCCTTGTTTAGATCCAACGGAGCAGTTCTGGAGGTCCTTTTGCTGAATGCAGTCGGACTTAAGCTCACAGCTATTGGATCTTGCATACATTAAGTTTTCAGTTCGAGCGAATTTCTAGATCGACTGTGGTAGACCAGTTTCAGTTCAGCGGTCACCGAAACTCGATCAAGGCTACAAGTATTTTGACATGTGTGGGTCATCTTCCCTGATCCGATGGTGAATTTGGGTCAGAATCTAATGGTCAGAATGCTTATAAATTGCGCGCAAGCGACACGACCCAGATTACTTAAATTCATAATTAATTTCTTAAAAAGCTTCACTTTCTCATACTCTTCACTCCGAACTCAAGGAAACAGTCTCAGGACATCGTTTGGACGTGATTTTCAAGGTGATAGTCAAGTCCAACTAGGCGGTCATATTCGTCTAATTTCATCGCTATCGGACTTTCGACATGCGGTACAAGTCCGTTACGAAGTTTTATAGTGCTCCAGAGGGCAACTGGGTTTAGAGTTGGATTTTAGATTTTAGGATAATATAGCGTTAACAATTCTACAGGTTTTGAGTCTTGCAGATCGTATTTAAAGTAACTAGTGCTAATTTCATAGGTAATCTAGGTTAGCACTTAGTTAATTCTCGTCTAATTTTTTAAAAAATTTAGTCCTGAGGGATTTCTGCCTAAGTTAGTATTCGGGTCTTTGTACGGAATTTTCCGAGTCGTTACACGAGCTTTTGCAAATGGGTCATATTTAGTTATGACTATTAACATTTGAGAATAAACAAAATAATATTTTTAATGGACGCAGATTTCCTGCTACAGCCTTTTGCAAGAATTTCGTGCGCTAGAAACTTAGGTGGGAACCACCGTGATGTTAAAAATCTACCTGTCCATCCATTTTTTGAGTTCATTTTAGGAAATATGGATCCAGTGACGCCTCATAACTGTGATTGTTGCAATCTAATTGAACCGCGTGATTATGTAATGCACTGTATAATGCATGGCTGACTGAGATGGACCAATCACTAATGCAGCAAAAGAGGAAGAAAGCAAGAAAATCGTGGTTTCAGGATACAGAGGATCCGGACTATTTTTCGGCGCCGGACAAAAAGTGAGCAGATCCAGGACTGGCTGATCACACTAAAGTAAAGGGTTGGCAGGAAATCCAGTGATGTTTAAATGTCATCCGTATCATTCATAACGTCGTTTCCACTGGGATGAACTAACAACACAAATATTACCTTCAAAACTTTTGTAGCCCATGAATATTTTAACTGTGGATGTTCAATCCTCACCTTTTCAGCCCACTTAAGTCTTTGATCCGATTCATTTCTAAAATGAGCTCACAAAACGGATGGAGAGGATGGATTTCTCACAAACTTCACGGTGGGCCCGACCTTTGTTTCCAGCGCAGGAACCTCCTGCCAAAGGTTTTCACAGGAAATCCGCGTCCCATGGACAACGGCATCCAGAAAATGGACGGTTCATATCTTCTCGCCGTCTAAGCACGTCACTTCCACTTCCATTGGACACCAGCTTGATCGTGACTATGGTATCAGCCAAGCGATCCTATGCCGAGCTGGCGTGGAAGTGTGTGTGAAATCACCTTTCCATTGATAAAATCTGTGATACTGTGGCAAGAGCGTGATGGCTGATAAGCAGGCATTTAAACATTATCTGGATATTGCATCATGGCATTCCAGTAATTCAAATCAGACTGTCCAAATTATGGATCTTAGTTTGGATGGACAACGAGCAAAAAAATACCCTTATTCGATTACTCTACTTTCAGATTGGTGGATATTTATTTGGACGATTAAAAAATGACAAATATCCAATGATCCGATTTCAACAAACAAGTACCCACAAATCAAAGGTTAGAATTGTTCAAATAATTTCATCTTGGGACTTTGACTCAACGACAGTCGGTTCCAAAATCTAATCAGTCCATTTTGAGTCAAGTATGACCGAACTGCTTATCAACTATCATACTCTACCCAAGTATCAAATAACTGGACGTTTGCATTGTGAGTTATGACAGGGAACGAGGGAATATCTTCGCTTAGTACAGCCGCAACGATCATGCCGCAGTGGGAAACAGCTCGCTAGCTTGGCAGGGCCGAAACGGATCTCGAGTATCATGTCCAGTCTCGCTCGAGTGCACTTTAAAAGTGCGCTCTCATTAAAGGTCAGACCCGTTCGTCAGGAGATCCTCACCTCTTATATTCCATGCATGCAAAATCGGCAATTCAGTTCGGTCATACTTGTACAAATCATCTGGACCGCATGTCAATTTATTACAACCGTCCGCTTATTTTCGTAGATTTAGGCCACCTAATAACCATCGCAACGTTGTTTTCATATATATTGCCGTTGCCGTTGGCTTGATGTGCGGATTCGATATTGCACACGTATGCGTGCGAGGCAACTGCACTCGAGCCGGTGTAACCACTAGACCTCGTACCATAATCCATTTATGGATATTTGAGTGGTGGGTGCTTGCTGTCCCCACATGAACAAGCACCGTGAATGATCAACAAAAGTGCTACCTAACTGGTGGGTCCAACGTGAGAGCTGCGGATAAGCTGGCAGCATCCATGAAGGAGACCACATGCAAAAATCAGAGCCGTCCACTAATCGGCAAGCGGCTAATGTATCTCAAAGGTAGAAAGCAATTTTTTTAAGTTGCTCTTGCATTTTGTCCAGGGATGGCCAGATTGATATAGAATGAACTTGAATTTGCGGATGTTCATATTTCCCACAACGGCCAGCTTCCGCTTCAACCAATGTCCAATGCGCTTGCAGCGTTAGCACGCTGACTGTGAAGAACGGAGCGAGACCGAAATCGGTTTGCGTACTGAGTTACTCAGTACCTCTTATCGTACTGCACCGTGACTGTATGTGGTTTATCCACACCGTCCATCCTTTTTTCCAGCTCATTTAAGGATTTGAGACTAAAATTGAAACATATGCAAAACTCAGGTGGACCGTACCACAGGAAACAGTGGGAATAATGATTTCCACCGTTCAAACCTTGCTAGGCCCCACAGTGATGTTTATTTATCATCCAACCTGTTCATAAGATCACAAAAACATGGATGAAGGGAAAAGAAAAATGTAAGCCTTATGCAAAACTTCAGTGGCCCTCAAGAAATTTTCAACCGTAGACATTCAATTCACACGGTTTCCAGTGGTGTGGCCCATTTGAGCTTTGGATATGCTTCATTTTTGGGCTCAAGCCTAAGATTATCTGGTAAAATGAATGGAATGAGTGGATAAAATATATAAATCATGGTGGACCCCACCAAGTTTACTCAGTACCCTTACTGAGTTACTACGCAAACCACTTCCGCCGAGACCGCGATGAAGCGGATTAGCTGTACCACACGCCACTGGCCTCGGTGTGTGTTGTCATCACCAAGGTCCGTGGGTCCAAACATAATGTATTTATAAAAAATAGATACAAGATTAAGTGAACCACAGTGCAGAAAGTAGCGGTGGATTGAACATCTACCATTGAAACATCTTGGCGATCACAGAAGTTTTGGATCACTCTAATATTTGTCTTTCCTCTTCATCAATATCTTTTTGAGCTTATTAACAAATTGTTTATGAAAATAAACATTATGGTAGGCCCTAGGAAAGTTTTAACGGTGGTAATAGTTATCCCACTTTTGTTTGTGGTGTGGTCCTCTTGGGCTTTTTACATGACAGCTTTTTTGCATAATAACCTAAAATAATCTCACCAAGTGGATGGAAAGTATGGATATAGTAAATACATTATTGTTGCCCACATAACTTTGATCTCCTACCCACCGTTCCTACATTCGCTGCTCGAGGAGCCGACAGGCTCCTCTTCGAGTGCCACATACACACATAAGCTAGGTCAGTGGTGTGTGGTACACCAGCTAATCCGCTTTGGGAAGGGACCGTTTGACGCGTATCATATAAAAAATGTGACAGGTCATCGGAATATGGTTATTTTAGAATGACTTTACTGTGATGAAAAATGAATATATGGTACTTGGCAGTGACAATAACTATGTTTTTAAATCCATGCGGACAGCGTTGTGTTTGGATGATAAAATTGACCAGCAAAATCGTCATTTAGAAACGGTTTTAAACCGTTCCTAAACTCTTCAGAACCGTCAAGACGCATCGTTAAAAAACAGGAACGGTTCAGAACCGTTTTGGGTGTGTTTCAAATTTCAGAGACGGACTTCTAGAAACGGTTTTAAACCGCTCTAGTGCCAACATCGTTAAAAATATGAAATTTGACATTGACAGCCTGGACAAGAATAGTTAAAAGATTGATCTGGAAACAGGGAACACCAAAATGACAAAGTCAGATATAATTGATTTATAAATACATCTTCAAGATTGATGAATAAATACATCTTATTAAAGCCAGAGCGACTGCTAATTTTGAGATCTCCAACAGAAGATAAACTTGTTAGTTTCAGGTTCTAGGTTTTTGCTCTGTTCTTCTTGTTTGTTCTGGCTGTGCTTTTGTTTTGGTTTTCTGTCCACCCCTCTCAAGATTGAAGATACATGTCGGTCTCATACGTAAGTTTGTTTGTATATTCAAATGAATACTTGTAAATATGCATCTTCAACCTTGACAGTGTTTTGACATCTTGAAGATACAAGGTGACTAACAAACCAATGTATGAAAAATAGCAACAATCATTGTGTTGTCTCTCCCCTCAACGATAATGACACCAGTCATTCTTAATTCTAGAGCATGGGTAGTTTGTGTGATGACTTTCAATGTGTCCACACGTGCAAACATGGGTAGAAGCCTGATTGTCAAACTTAATTCTACAGCATTTAAGCAACCATGAAAGGGAAAGATAAATTAGTACAGGGTGCACAGGATGAGATTTAGCTTATAGGAATGACTAGGTTTTGCCCCCCATAATGGAATTCAATTCTCCAAAAGTTTCCTTACATGCAAAGCAAAGGCTCCTCCCTCTCCAGGAAGAATTCCTTGGTGGTTGCCATCGAATTGTTCTTGATGTTAGCATTGCTCTTCGAGCTCAAACCTTCCAGTGTGTACCTGTGGCCCGCTGTGCTGCAATCTGCGAACACCTGATGAAATTTCATGAAAACACCTCAGCATTTTGCAGAATTTCAAGTACCTGAAAGAGCGAAAGCGTAGCTGATCTTGAAATGATTAAAACAAAGATTACCAGTTTCCTAGAACTGCATGAAGTTCAATTATCAGGTTCTCTTCTTGCTGCGAGAATGTGCCTCTCTTAAGATTAGGCCTCAGGTAATTTATCCACCTCAGTCTGCAGCTCTTTCCACACCTTTGTAGACCTGCAATTTTCCCATAGAGAACTGTAATTCAACAAAACCCAAAACTAGAAAATAAATCAAGAAAAATTCAAATCCAAATTCCGTAGATTATCCTAAATATAGCAGTTGGTAGTGAGAATATGCCAATGGACTTTGTGTATAAGGTGTTATTGAAGTTTACAAATAGAAGAGCATGTCCTGATTAGAAAGACTATTGCAAGATCAATCAGCAAGATGGGAGAAGCTCCTGCATGACTTGTATGCAGCATTCAACTTTCTGGAAAATTTGTAATTTGCCCTTAGTTGTTGTAACTCAACTTTAAGTCCAGGGACATACATCCATGTGCATGTGATGTAAGACAAATTAAAAAGTTAAACATTATCATTACCTGAGAACTTTGGAGCATCAAAGTCGGTTGTTGCTTAGGGAACTGAGTTGGAAGGAGAAAGTGCACCTACACTAATAACACAAATTGTTGCTCAAAGGAACATTAAAAGCCAGGAACAGGTCAACATGACTGCTTATGGATCAAAAGGCGCAGAGATGAGAATTTCAGATTAAAACTATAGGAAAACACCACTAGCAAAGATGAGAAGAAAGCACCTTAGAATCAGGAAGAATCATGTCTTTTGTAAGGTGAAGCTCATGGTCTGAGAACAACTTTTCTAGTTCATGTTCTGATATAATAGAGATACTCTCCAGTTATGCTTCTTTAACTGCCTTGTTAACTTGCATGATGTCACTCTGAACAGATTCTAGGACCATTCCCAACCTGTTTAACGAAGTTTCTATCAATCCGATTCTGTGTTCAAGTTCCTCATTGACATGGCCTGTTCAGACAAATCAAAACTTAGCCTCTCCCAGGAGCAAACATACGGAAAAGCACAAGCTACACACAATGTGGCCTGCTTAACCCATACATTGTTTTAAAAAAGGCTAAAATTTTCTTGGTTAAAATTCTAAAATTTCAATTAGTGTTATTTTAGTCTTCTTGCATAAAAACGCCAGTGGGTTATGGATCATCCAAAGATCTTACAAAAGCTTAGATCTATTATCTGGAGCAGAAGTTGAACTCCATCTGCGGATAATATTGTTGGATGATCTTGACATTGGCATCTGATTGTCTTCTCACGAGTAAGTAACAGGCGCCAAGTAAGAAATCCTCTTCAACGAGTTGTCTTGAGAACCAAATCTCTAAATTTACAATGTGCACATGATTAGTCAAGAAGAAAAAGAAGTGTTGCTAAAGATGTGAAGAAATAGCAACTCAAGAAGGATCTGAAAATTTTGGCAGCAGCAACAGAGATGGTAGCAAAGATTATACTCATCAATCTAGATATATACATCTAATATTTTCTTAAAATTGGCAAAAATCCTTGATAAATTTAAAGACCAGTGGACTACTATGAATTCCACAGTCAGTGTTGAGGTTGCAAGACCCAAACATGTACCCATACACATGAAAAAAAATGGATGTAATTAATGCAGGATAACATTTCTTTTCATTTATTTTTTATACCACACATCACTCTCATCCTGCACAATTTATTTACAAAAACTGATTATAATAATTCACACTTAGTGGAAAAACTCCATAATACCAAACTTCAAAAGTGAAATACCTGAGCGCAACTTGTCTTGAACAAAATTTGAATTAGTTTTGTGATTCTTAGCAACTTAAAACTAACTAAACTGCAAATAATAGGCAAAAAAGTTAATATTACTAAAGGAGATGAATTAGGCAACTAAAATAGAAGAATCATGTCTTTTGTAAGGTGAAGACAAGTAAAACACAAAGCAAAAACCAAATCTTTATTTTTTTTTCCCTAGGTAAGTTTTGTCTCCATCCTAAGACCTCAATGTTGAAGCACAAAGCACGTTCCATCGAGATACAGCCATGAACCCCCAACACCATACCTTGTAAGTGAAACAATTTCATTCATGGAAAATCAATAGGTTGAAAGAAGAAAAAAAAACACTCTATAGTTTAAACTAAATAATCAGACAACACCATGTACAATCAGACATTGGAGATTAGTGGGGCACCAAATGCTTCAGGCATGGATCTGTTTGGGTGGGCCTCACTCAACAGTCAACACATGTATAACTGTGGTCAGATTGGTGAAAAATGCATACACAATGTTTGTCATTAATCATTATACACAATAGTATGGAGAAAGATGAAAGAAAAACATGATACTAACCAGAGGGTTTAGCCTATACAGGTAACCAAGCATCATCTGTTTCTTATACTGCTCATAGATGTCATGCTTTGGGACTCTAGCCAATTTTTCTAATCAAAGAAAGTTCAACACAATTCAACTCATCATTTTTCTTAATGGAAAAATGTGAATTAGACCAAAGATGCTGACAGATGTTCTCATGATAGAATTGAAATGGGAGTGACAGGAATCATTATTTCAGCTCTCATTTATCAGAAGTTTTGTAACATACTGAAGCAATTAAGTTCAAATTACCATTTCAAGGACCTTTCTCAGCATTAGGCCATAAAGCAGTTTTCAAGGAGAACTCAAGCGAGTTTTGTACACAATCATCTTAAACTGTCATTCTAACACAAAAAAAAAAAAAAAAAAAAAAAAAAAAAAAAAAAAAAAAAAAAAGAAGAAGAAGAAAGAAAGAAAGAAATAAGAGAACAAAAATAAAGTCCTCATTTAATAAATCTGCAATTCAAGAAACCCATGATCTTATCGAGGACCTAAATGGGAGAAAAAGTTTAAAAATCAAAACCCATCATGCAATCTGATGTTTCAGGCCAAACGATCAAAAACCCATATCATGAAACCATCAAAAATTCAAATTCTAAGAAGAAGAAGAAAAAAAAGAATTAAAAACTCAATATGGTTCAAATAAGTTTTTTCCTGACCTTCACTACAATAGGGGATTCCACCTACTGCAGTTCTGGGGCTGCACCTACTGCAGTTCAGCTGAATATATGCTTAAACTTGCACCATAAACACAAGTCAAGCCTGAACTAAGAGAACCACGAGATGAACCACAAGAGAAGCAAATCTCTCCTATACAGATACCTGAAAATCCCTCTTCTAGGAAATCCTGGATTTGGATTCATGCATTAGGAACTGTTTAACAAAGGGAATAAAATCAAAGAACATAACAGGAATAGAAAACCAAAAGAACTGGAAAAAAAAAAAAAAAAAGAGAACACCTAGGCTAAAAGGCCAACTAAAGGCACCACACAGCGCTTATCATTTTGAACTTTTTGGGGAATAAAAAGGGTTAACATGTGTGGTACTTGAAAATAAACAGGTACATGTGATACATGCAATAAACAGGGTACATTTTTGGGGAATGCAGAAGCTTTGAATCAAACTTCTATTTGTGATTTACTTTCATCGGAGTTTATGTGACCTTATGAACAAGTTGGATGGAAAATAAACATTACAATGAATATGTTGTATAGAAAATAAATATCAAAATGGACCTCAAGAAGCTTTCAACTAGGAGTGTTAAGATTCTGACCAAATGCAGGAACTTATTATTTTCTTTCTCTCTCTGGATTAGCAGGCTGATCAAACTCTATTGAAAATTTAGTTTTATTTATATGTTTTGGCTGCATTTAGATGTGTAGGAGAAGTGAATTGCGCCAGTTTAATCAGGAGGAAATGACAAAAAAAAATCAGTTACAAAAGTTTCATGACCAACTTGGAAGAAATGCAATCGCAGTTTGGAGTCTTGACTGTCCATATCAATGCTAAGGAAATTGTTATTTCCGCTTTATTACACTAATACTTGCACTTTTGTTCGCATGCAAATGCACCTTTTCTTTTGCATGAGATTGAAATAGAGAGACTCAAATGAGATTTGACAATTGATTGCCTATGAACTATTTCCATATGAATTCTGACTGAAATCATTCACTTCATTAGACTTACAAAGGAAATTCAATTCGACTGTTCGTCCAAACACAACTTTTTGCTAGATAAAACTCAAGCAAACAGATTCAAATGACACTCAACAATCATTTTTCTATGAATAAGTTTTCACACAAAGAACCAAATTTAGATGTTGAAGAAGAAGAAGCCCAGTCAAGCACTTGTAGACAAATAGGAAGAAAACCCATTTAACAAACAATGAAAACTCATGTATACCATCCCCAAGAAAATCCTAATAAAAGAAAAGTTACAGAAAAGAAATCTTGAAAATCTTGGTTGCAGTATATGCAACGAGCAAAACTCAAATGACATTCTGATATATGAAACTAGTGATTAAACCCAACAACACAGACAACTAGAAAAAAGAAAATCCTATACTCCCTTAATGCAAAACCAGGAAGGATAAATTTATTATTATTATTATTATTATTATTAAAAAAAAAAAGAAAAAGAAGAAGAAGTAAAAAAAAAAAAAAAAAAAAAAAAAAAAACTCATGTCGAATTGGAGCATAAAACAACTTATTCTACAGAAACATATTTACAAATATAGAGATAAAAACCAAAAAAAAAAAAATGACAAACAAACAAACAGGACAACAACCAAAGCTACCAAAGAAGCCAAGACACTGGATCAAGACCCTACGACTAGTGGGTCTTTATAGGATGGCCCATGGTATTTAAAAAAAAAAAAAAAAAAAAATTATTTTTAAAAAAAAAAGAAAAAAAAAAAAAGAGCAATCCTAGCCATCCTTGGCTCACGCATTCCCTCTTGAATGCCAAGTCTTAACTATTTTTGCATTGCACCTTCCAGTTTGAAGGTCCACCAGTTCGGTTGTTTGGATCATGTTTTTTTTTTTGCTTTTCATTTCCTATTTTTGTTTTTGGCCATCAACATGGTCTCATGGTGGTGAGCATGAGGCAAGCAGGAATGGAATATACGACACAAAAGGTGGCATTTTCTTCGCATACATGCATGCACATGAATGGGATGATTGTTCCCTTTGGATTGCTAGGTAGATGGATTTTTTTTAGTTGGGGCGAAAAAATCATCACTGTTTTTTCTGTACCCTCACACTAATATGATGTAACCTAATAATTCAAGTCACTAGTTGATATATGGACCTGAATGGGATGACTGTGCCATTTGGATTGTCAAGTAGATGGATATTTTTGGCGAAAAATCATCACTGCTTTTTTCTGTACCCTCACCTAATAAATCAAGTCATTGTTGATGGTGTGGGTCGAGATTCGAGAATGCCTCCAAGGAAGGTTAATTAAAGTTCCTATCCAGGTCCTATAACATGTTTTCCATGTTAACTACTCATGTCTGTGCAGAAGTTGCTAGTCTCTGATGGTTGTGACACTTGGATCCATGATCAGTATTGTTAACAGCCATTGGGATTAGCTGGCATCATCTAGTAATGTAAATGAAGAAACACTTGTTTTTCATTTGTATCAGATAAATAAAGTGTGTTTAGGAAAGACATTCTAATGACTTGATTCCAGGATATTTTTGTACTACAGTTTCAGCCTGTTGATACCTTTCTCTTTTCCAAAAAATAAATCATATTTTCTCTACAACATTTTCCTTTTTTATTTTTTCAGTGAAAAATCATCAAGCTAATTCCCATGCAAAAAAGGGGTGGGAGCTGTTTACGGATTCTGTTATCAGAACAATTTCACAGAAGAAAACTGGAGTCATATTTCTTCTATGGGGCAATTCTGCCCAAGAGAAGTCAAGGTAAATTCCATGGGATAAGCTCAGTAGCATTCAGTGAAAATGAGGCCAGTGACTTCAAAAATGACTATGATATTTCGATCATAGTTTAAAATTTTGAAAAAAAAAAAAAAAAAAAACTCTACTTCATTTGGCCAATACATAATTAAGATTAGTTAAAATTAGAAGAACTCATTTTCTACCAAACAGGCCCAAATTCATATCAAGATGAGGCTCCTAACATCACAATTATGCTCCTTTCATATTGGACTTTTTATCATTACAGAAAGTAAGGAATGTAACCACAATTCAAATATTTCCTTTGTACAGAACTAATCATAAAAAGCCAATTCAACGGTGCGTCCAAACACACCTTTAGATTCCAATTTCTACCTACAAGTTCAGGGTCAACACTGAATTTTCCGGTCAGTAGAAAGCCAATTTCTCGATTACATCATGAAGAAGATGATTGAAGGCTTGATCATACAACTGTCACCAAATCATACATACACGCGCATGTGTACACATACATATGTATGCATGTGTAGGTATATATATGTGTGTACACATACATCCGTATGCACACATGTATATGTATGTATATAGGGAAATGGTACTATGAGGTCGAGCTCTGTGAGCCCCACCTGATGTGGGATGGACATCCATCCCATTAATCAGATGCATCATTCCATGGTGATCCATGGGCCTAAAAATCAGGCCAATCCATGACTTTGGTGGGCCACACCACAGACAACAGTTGAGAGTGTATGCCAACCCATTGAAAACTTTCTGATTGTATATAGGGGCCAGTGAGATGTTTTAGACATCCAACCCATCCATGGAATGTGTCCCACTTGGATGAGGGGTCACACCAAATTTTAGGCCATTTCAAAACTCAGGTGGGCCCCACCAAGTGCTTTCAGATGTTTTAAGCATGATTTCCCATGATTTTAGATGGCGTAGCCCAATTGAGATCTGGATACTGTAATTTTAAAGTCAAAGAAGAAATTCAAGACCAAAAGACGGTGAGAATGTCCGAAACAATGAAATTAATAGAAATTCCACTGCATAAACAATCCAAACATGCAAGCAGAGGATTTGTTTGTTTCATTGATTAACAAACTACAAAGAATTTTGATTGAGAAAATGTGGAAGAGATTTCAAAACGTACTGAAAGTGGAGGTCTTGAAGACTGATGAGAATGAGAGAGAGAGAGAGAGAGAGAGAGAGAGAGAGAGAGAGAGAGAGAGAGAGAGAGAGAGAGATTTATCTTTTATGCAATTCCAAGCACTCTATAGCACATTTTGAAAAAAAAAAAAAAAAACCGCTAATGTACCTGTCTGCATGCTGCTGCATTCCCTCCCTCCCTTTAGTCTTCCCCATTCAACCATGGACGACGGATCACACACCCCATATGGAGCTGCTTCTGCTACTGCTGCATCAACAATATCAGATACCCCATGTGAGGGGACTGTTGTGGGATGGTGGGTGTTGCAGGGAGAGAGAGATCGAGAGAGGGAGGGAGAGTGAGAGGGAGAGTGAGAGGGAGGAGAGGGAGAGGGAGAGGGAGAGGGAGATCGAGAGAAGGAGACGGAAATTGATGCGAAATAGGGTTTGGGAGATTTTGGCGGAAGAAAAGGCTGAAAATGAACCGGTAGTCTGCAGCAGATTTACAGTAATGTGACTCTCGGGCCATGTGGGGTCCATTTAGAGGGTTCTAATAGAAACCATTCCGTTCATCTGTTTCAAAATAAAAAAATATAACACAATATAAACAAATAATGAGATTCAACACTCAATTGGTACACACCAACAAAATAGTAAAAATAACCCATTAAAACAACAATGAATTTGAGTACGGTTGATTACCATTTCAAATAAAAAACGGCTCTAAGCCGTTTCTAAACCAAAATCCTAGCCATTCCAGTTTAAGGATTTTGGTGTAGTGAAAATTGGTCTGATGTAAATAAAATACACTACAAGAAAATAGAGCAAAACCGGCAGTTGGTGGAACTCTTTGCCGACTGGAACCAAATCCAGCTGTCGGAAAAGGGTCTCTATTAAATAAAAATGCGAATGCCCTAATCTCATTTTTAGCACTTTTCATCTCCCCGTTGCCGACTCTCTCTCTCTCTCTCTCTCTCTCTCTCTCTCTCGGCCCCCGTCGCCGCCCTCCCACCTCGAGAACCTCTCTCTCTCTCTCTCTCTCTCTCTCTCTCTCTCTCTCTCTCTCTCTTCCATCCTCTGGCCAAATCTGGTCCTTTTACTCACTACAAATCGGTACAGATCTAAACCCCTCTACGGTTTAGGGCTTTTGCATTCTATTCCCTTCCCTCTCTTTCTCCCTCTTAGGTTTAGGGCTTTTGGATGAGATTCGACATATTTTCTTCAGTGATGGAGGCGATTATTAAGATGTGGTGGTGTTGAATTCATAACTTGCATTTCCTCTTCTTGTGAACTAATTTGGTGAGACTTCTTTCCCCTTATCATTTTCATTTCAATGTTGATAGTTACATGAAGTTAATGGAATCATATGAAAGTTTTGTAACTAATCAAGAAAGTAAGAAAATAATATGAATTTCTATTTTTATTTCACTAAAGCATTTCATTATTTTTATATTAAAATCTGCATGCTAATTGTTTGAGGAAATGCCTCGACCAAGAATGTTCTTGTGTTAATCATGCTAGAGGTCCTACGTTTCAACTCTCTGTAAATGGGGCACAAATGGCTGCATGGTTGGATGAACCCATTGTATCATCCATCTAGTTGACCCGTCTTTGGTGGACCAACACATAAATTCACAATGACTGGGGAATTTTCCCCTATTGACCATTTTTGTTTTCAGTCATCTGTTCGATCAAATGGCCAAGACGATTATGTCAGTTTAACTTTTGAACTATGGTCAAAATTCAAACTGAGGGCTATATAATGGGCTATATAATTTGATTGGTCTGTTTTCACATGAATGTGTGATATGTGTATGGTGGATGAGACAACATAAAGTGAAGAGTGCTGGTGAATGGCCTGGATGAGACAACATAAGTTGTTAATATTACTTGGAGCATAGTTCAAGAGCTTCTACCACTTCTTTCAAATTCAGCGCCATTTGCCATTTATCATCAATATCTTCAGGTCCAATGCCCTGGCTCTTGTTGGCTTTATTTTGTGTGCATCTGTTAGTCTACTCTTTTTAATGGTAATCTGATATGATTTCCATTTTAGTTGGTCTTTGGCTCTTTCATTAGCTGCGTTTATAGAAACCATCTACCAGCGAGATTCAAATGTTGATACCATAACCTACAGATGTGTGAGATTTCCTAGTAGATTAATTTAGCACTATTTTGATATGTAAATTAACTTTTGAGCTGAATGTTTTGCTCAATGTTGTTTAAATCCTACAATTTTCTGTTCGGATCCTATGATCTAATTGAAATCTCAGAGGGGGCTGAATTGCCTTTAGGGAAGATGATGAAATGTCTAAAATCCCAAAGAATGAAGAAAACATCTGATGGACAACCCAGATCTCTTACAATGTGTTATGTTGGAACATGGGCAGCATCTAGGTTGTGGTGACTGTTGATGGTGGATGCAAGAATGCATTGTTTCCACATTTGAATGTGTCTAGATGCCTAATAGAAATGTCATTTATGTATAGACTGTTGAGGTTGCTTATGTTGTTTCTAATCCAGATGTGTTTGAGTGTTTTTGCTTCTTTGCAGCTGCAGTCATCAGGATGGAAGATGGAACGTCTTCTATCGTCTTCAATTGTTTGGGTGGAACATTGGATTCATGGTCCTTCGAATGAAAATATCAACTAGGTAAGCCTATGCTCTGTTATATCCCCTTGTATGTTCGATCCTTGCTCATGCCCCCAATGCAGAATAGAGGAATTATATCCTGCACAGCAGTACATGACTATTTCTTACTACATGGCCCACGTTTCAGCAATCCACAATGAAAGAACAATAACTATTTTCTTGAATCAAAGTACCTATGTTATGCTTGGATGTACACAAGGATGGTTTTATGCTTCTCTTTTTCATCCCTCTTCAAGGTAACTCAATAAACAAAATTGTTAGTCTTACTCTATTGGTACTTTTTTTCTTTTATTTTTTTTTTTCATTTTACAGTAATAAACATATGCTAGAATTCTAGATATTACTATTTAAGAAATTCCGCTTTCTGCTGCTTCATCTTCATCTATGAATGCAGATGGGTATCCAATTTAAGTGTAGTTTGAAATCATCCAAACACCCTGCCATGTTTACTTTGGTGAGTTGGCTCTGCCATATTCAGGTTTGACCAGCTCTACTACATAAATCTCCCTTTTCTTTGAATGAGAATACTATTGGGATTCCTTGGGATTTCTATGGCTCCACTGTATTTTTGGCACATGAAAAGCGGTTGCATTCATAGTATGAATTCAGTGGGTTCTCTGAACTATTGGCTGTCCTTGAAAGGGTTGTCATAGAATGATTGGCCAAGAGTTTGCAATGTACATTTAGGTTTCTGGTTTGTATAAGCAAGGCCCATGGTTCATTGATCCATGCCGTTGAGTTGATGGGACTTCTTGTCACCTTTCCAAAAAAAAAAAAAAAATGGGATGTAATTTAATGGACCCTTTTGTCAACGGCACATTCACCAAATATCACTTAGATGTGAAGATTGTAGCCATAGAATATTTGGCCCTTTTTTTTTTCTTCTTCTTCTTTTTTTTTTTGCTAAATGTGAACTGTTTTTGTATTTCTTCCTTAAAGACATGTTTGGGTATGTGAATCCAAAGGAAAAGAAAGAAAATAATAATAATTGTTCTATGATATTTTCCATGAGAACTACTAAAACATGGTTGTTGTAATGTCCACCTATTGAAGGAAAAGAGAGGAATTATCTTCTCAATTAGGCATAAATCTATGTTTGTGTGTAGGTCAAGAGCATTGAGTACAAAGTATAACTCTCTCCCAGAAGAATCTTCCCAACCATTTGACTATGATTGAGATGAATTTGTGTAAGTTATCACTCCTGATATCTCTTTCCCTTTGTTCCATTTAACATGATTCTCTGATTCATATGTAGTTTTTCTCATAGATGACGTTGCTGACAATGGGAAGACAGCCTATGGTGTACTAAGTTTTTTTTTTTTTTTTTTTTTCTTTTATTGTTGTATGAACCATAGGCAGCCGTTCATACTAGACCGTATTAGTACAGCCACGATTTTTTTCCTTGTAGTGTAGATGCATTTTCATCAGGACTACTTGGCAGTAAGAGAGGTGGATGATCAATATATACCCTTTTGTTCAGTTTCTATGCAGGTAAGTAGATATTCCACCCCATAAGTTTTTGACATGTTTGTTTATCTATATGTTAGAAAGATGATCTTAGAACTGTGGTGTCCTCTGGCCACCACTGGCTACAAGAGCTCATATGTCTGAATTCAACAAACACAGCTACCAATATTAATCAAAGGTCATATCAGTCCACCTTGATGTTTTGAGGCATGACATCTAAATCTCTTCATGTAGCACCAGTCCTCCAAATATATAAAAACTAACTCTCTTGCA
Organism: Magnolia kwangsiensis; assembly: GCA_037074715.1. NCBI lineage: Eukaryota > Viridiplantae > Streptophyta > Magnoliopsida > Magnoliales > Magnoliaceae > Magnolia > Magnolia kwangsiensis. The sequence goes on from CM073578.1 coordinate 83,764,608, forward strand.
AATTTGGGAAGTTCATGGCCTTTGATTTATGTGCAAGAAAATGCTGGATGAGAGCTAAACTTGTCATCGTTAGAATAAGTTATTTATAAAAATATCGATGGATTATTGCACAGGCATATGGCTCATGATATAACCTAGATGTGGCACTGATATGTACACACATGGGGAAAGCTAATCTACCCAATTTCACTAGCAGTCTGTCATTTTTTTTATTGCAATGATACTGCACTTTAATCTGCTTCTATTCTACCATTTTGAATTACCTAACGTGGTTAAATAAAAAAGCAATTTTCATCCTAATTATTTGTTATATATTTTAGGAAGTTGCAAAATGCAAGTTGTAAGTTGCTCTATTCTGTCTGTGCTATCATAAACGCTGTTTTGAACTAGAAATTTGAGTCAAGTTGATTGATCTTTTAGTAGTTTAAGATGTTTTTCAGTAGTCTTTTTAGTTTTTAGCTATATTATACTTACAACCAACTTCAATCAATTGGCCATGCTTGAATGAGGTATATAATTTTACAGTTTGGAAATAGGCAGATTGTTGATTCATATTGTAAGACCCGTATGCTAGATTGTATTATTACGTCGACTCCTGCGATCCTTCCCATCGAATTTTGGCAACCTGCGACCTATGATCGATGTTTGCGCATGACCCTAAGTCATATCCTGTAGATTTGAGTCAGCTTAATCTGAGACATGTATCATTGCGACCGCATCGTCGCCGCGATTCCAACATCACGAGTCGCGTACCGACTTGATACCCAGGTTAAAAGATGTGGGCCCACGTTTATTTTAAAGAAAATGCCGCGCGTTTACAATCCCAAGAGAATCTGTACAACATGTCCCATCAATCAATCACTCAATCAATCAATCAATCACCTCATGCTAAGTACAGGAGCACCCATACCTTCTTTCTTCACAAGTCAAGAAACCACCATGTCAACCAACCTCTCACTTCACCCATTACTTACCTCACATCCATTACCCATCACTCTCTCTCCTTACAACCCTCTCTCTCTCATTTCTCAACACAAAAATCCAAGCAACAAAGAGAGAAAAAGAGTGGACGTCCAAGCCTTTCCCAAGAGAAAAAGTGAGATGTGTGTGGCCCACTTCCCACCCCAAAATTCTTCATCTTAACCGTTCATCTCCCATCATCCTCCATCAAAGTGAAGCACAAGGATATCGGCATTCCATCGGACTAAGAAGATCGAACGGTGGGTGCTTATTAGGCTAGATTTTTTCATATTTTGATGATGGACCAAGTGAGGCCTACTGATTGATGGTATGGATCTCACTTGGGACCCTAGATGTGGCCGATGACTCACCTCAATTTTATTATCATTCCATGATGAGGCCATTCTCTATAGACCCCATCATGATGTTTACTTTCTAGTCTAAAAAGGGGTCATTTAGACCTTACATCTTGGTAGAGAAGGAATGTAACACCCCGAATTTTTACCAACCTGGAGTTAGGCGTCCTTAAGCAATGGGTCAACCATAGCACCTTGGCAACTTCTCAAAACTCGAGTCCAAAGCCAGAGAAATCATTTAGAACCAAATTCTTTAGAAATTTAACGTGTATTAGCCAGCGCTACACTAGATTTCCTGCAAAATTAGCACCAACTACTTTAAATATGATCTGTAAGACCCAAAACCTCTAGAATTGTTAACGCTACGTTACCCTGAAATCTAGGATCCAACTCTAAACCCAGTTACTCTCGGGCATGCTTTGTAACTTTGTATTGGTTCTAAACCGCACATCGAGAGTCTGATATCTATGAATTTAGACCATTACGACTGCCTAGTTGGACTTGACAATCACCTAGAAAATCAAGCCCAACCGATGTCCTGAGACCATTTTATTGAGCCCGGAGTGAAGAGAGTAGGAAAAGGAAGATTTTTAGAAAATTAATTATATTTTTAAAGGAATCTAGAATGTTTCTCTTGCGCGTTATTTTTAAGCATTTTGACCGTTAGAATTCGACCCAAATTCACCCTCGGATTAGGATAGGTGGCCCTTACATGTCATAGTACTTGTAGCTCTGATCGAATTTTCGTAACCGTTGAACTGAAACTGGTCCGCCACGGTCGATCTGGAAATCGAACCGGAATGAAAACTTAGCTTTACCTAGATCTGCTATTATAGAGCTTAAATCTGACCACATTTGGCAACAGGACCTCCAGAAATGCTCCGTTAGATCGGAACAGACCCGATTTGGTTATAACCTAAGTATGCCTTGGCCTTAAATCTATTTTTGTCAAGTTTAGGCTTATAAATAGGGCTTAAAATCCTCATTTCAAATCCCATACGAATTTTCAAACCCTAGCTTTCCAAGAGGGAGAACAGAGAGAGAAAGTGAGGGAGAAGTTGGTGCTGCTTCTTGGGATTCTTTCCAGCTTTACTACGTGTCTAATCCACCTATCCGTATCGCTATTCTGGCATTTCTGACTCTAATCCTAGGTAAGAAATTCTAACCCAAACCTGTTTTAGGGCTTAGTATAGTTTAAGTGATGATGTAGCTAATCTATTTCATGTTCTAGGTTGTCAATCTGCCGTTGACGATGACTTATCGTCTGAATTATATCCATTTCGCATTTTATAGTTAAGGTGCGGACTATATGTGCTTAGGTTATGGTTTTCAACACTTTTAATGATAGTTAATGATTTATTCATGTTGTGAATGCAATTACACATGCCAAATGTGCTATCTGTTTTGTCTTCCGTATACGTATACTGTATATTGCAAATACCATATTTCATGTACATGTTAGAATACACGTATGCGTATGAAATCTGTTGATATGCTTGCCATGATTAATGATCATTGTTATATGCCTGATATGTATATGGCAACTCCTTGGTAAGAGGACTTGCCCTAATATGCGACGGTGTCGACATACGTGATGTATGTTGAATAGTGTAAGCTAAGTGTTTGTTTAAGTGTCTAAATGAGATAATGGTTAGAAAATGTGTTTGCTAAGATGGTTGGTATATGGATTTTAACCATAGTGTTTGTGTGTATGATTCCTTCCATGAATCATGTAACTTAGGTTATCCATGCTAAATAAGTGTATGATTTCTCCCATGGCTTATGTGTTTAATTGAATCATGTTACATGTGTGTATGATTTCCTGCATGTACTGTTTACATTTCAGTTATACTTCATGATTGTTCAAATGAATGCAGGATATGAATCATATGTTAGTTATTAGCTTTGTATGTGAATGGGGCTGTACTACTGTAACGCCCATGAAAAATCCATACTTGGGCTCGAGTACCAACTCGACCCGAAATTGCATAGAATTAATTCCTATGGAAATTAAGCGTAAGTTAGCTAGCGCAACGCTGGAGTAGCTAGGAAATAGTCCCTGATCACTTTAAATACGTTCTACAAGACCCAAATCCAGTAGAACCAATGACTCTATAATACTCTATAACCTCGGACCAAACTCTGAGCAGGTTTGTTCTCTGGACCACTTTGAATCTTTGTATTGGATCTAGACCGCGCGTTGAAAGTCCGATACCTCCTATCTTAGACCATTAGAACTGCCTAGCTGGACTTGACAATCATTTCGAAAATCAAGTCAAACCGATAATCACAGGCTATTTCATTGAGCCCGGACCGAAGAGAGTGCGAATAGGGACAGAATTGGAATTTTAAATTCAAATCTGGCACACGACTTGACGCGTCAGTATTAAGCATTCTGACCGTCAGAATTTAGCCAGATTACACCCTCGGATCAGGAAAAATTTCTATTTTATATCATGAGACTTTCAGCCCTGATCTACGTGCGGTGACCGCTGAACTGAAACTGGTCCGCCACGTGCGATCTGGGAACCCTGCCAGACTGAAAACTTAATACGTGCTAGATCTGATACGCATGAGCTTAAGTCCGATCGCATTCGGCCAGGGGACCCCCAGAAAGCATCTTTTGGACCGAAATAGCGCCGAATTGGATATGCACTAAGTGAACCTTGTACCGGAGCCCATTTTCGGCATTTTTGGGCTTATAAAAGGGGTTGAAACCCTCACTCCTCTCTCCCATCCGAATTTGAGAGAAACCCTAGATTTGGAGGGAGAAAAGGTGAGAGTTTGTGAGAGAGAGTAGGATAGATTTTTGCAGCCTTCGTGCCACCTGTTGCTAGTGCCTAAGCAACACCTCCTGATCACCAAGCCAGTGATTCTTCCGCGTTTTCAGGTATGAAACAACCCTAAAAGTTGCTGATTTAAGGTTCACTAGGATCCATAGCTTTTTAACCAATAGGTCTTGTAAAACAGGTTCTCTTATCACCGTAGACGAAGCGTATACGCTCCATTCAAATTTACGCATCCATAAGAGATAAGGTGAGGATTTTAGACGCTTTGATTGACAGTTTCTAACGCTTTCAATGTCGTTTAATAGTAGATTATCGACGGCATCATCGTTTGACATGTACAACATGCTATCCGTTTCCTGTTTCGTAAATCAACGAAGAATATGAGATTTAGGGCATTTTAGTCATTTGTAAGAAGTACAGATTTCATTCATATTTTACTGATGTGATTGACATGGTTTGTTGCCGCATTAGAAAGTTAGGAATACGTGCATAATTAGTTTGGCGAAGAGATTCGCCTAATTGCGCACTTCGGGTCGACATACTATATGTAGACTTAAGTGTGTAGTGTATGTGTTTGGATAAATGCTTATATTAGTATGTATTGAATTAAATGATGTTATGAATTAGTTTGAGATGGATTTCTCAATTTATATGCTGACATAAATGCTTTCCTACATGTTGACTATGTACATGATTCCATACTATGCATGAAATATATGTGCTTGAAGATTTGCCTAAGTTGTATGTTATAGCATGTGTTAACATGCTCGCATGATTGTATTTCAATTCCAATACTCCTACATAAATTGCTGATGTGATTCCATAATTGTTTGGGACTAGACTTAGTCTAGGCAGTCGGTAACCGAGCGAATTCGTGGCTGGCTAGTCTTGGCCACGAACGACGCGTCGATGAACGCGAGTCGTGTTTGGAGTTGGCGGCAGTGGTTAGGCCAAGCGAAGTGTTTTACGCACTTCATGTCGTTCGACTTGAGATGTGATCACACTAGTCGAGCCTGTCAAGTAACCCAACTGGCCGATGTATGTTCACCCTTTATGAGTAATAACTGCTTGAACCCAGGTACTGAACTTACCATTGTAAACCCTGTTAACCATGGTACCTTGATCCACGAATACTCATGAGCCGGGCATGGTGGTATGGGACACGGTGGTCGAACTGTCGGCCTACGCTGGGGCCACAAACCTTCCCGTAGTGACCAGTGAGCACCTAGTCTCGTGAGCAGATTATGGTGGTATGGGACACTATATTCTTACTGTCGGCCTACATTGATCAGGCGACGAGTCCTTTGTAGTGACCGCGAGCGTATTCTGAGTCTACGGGAGGCGATGACCCTTCAGTAGCAGTAGAGTACAGTAGGCCTGTATTGATAAGGTGATGGGGGAGCGGTGCAATGAGTGCGAGCAACTGCCCTGACAGCCCCTGCAGTGACCTACGAAATATACATCGTATGAGATTACTAGGAGTGACGACCCTAGACAGGATCTGTGTTGGGATTGATACAAGGGAAGTACCTTAGTTTCCCAATCCTGCTGTTTGAATGGACTAATAACAACTCAAAAATCATATCACCATACCATTGCATGTGCCTAGAAGATGTGGAGCACTTGAGGGTCGATTGCATGCCGCGGTCGTAAGATGGTGCCGTATGAGGGAGATCGTCAGTGAGGGCATACATCACGTCATGTCATCTTGCATTAACAATAGTATTAGGATTGTCTGATTTACTGCTTTACTATTATCGCATGATTAATTTGTGAACATGCTAATCTTTGCTCTATGATTTCACTGAGTTGATCACTCACTCCCACGTTATGGGATGGTGTTTGCAACACCCACCAGACCCTGTTGTAGATGCAGGTGATGCTGAGATCCAGGAGGTAGAGCCAGACTTCGACGAGGACCAGGACGAGTTCTCGTACATACAGTATCATGATGGCTTTGCGTAGGTGACCTGGGTTGACGGGACTTCAGTAGGACTATTTTGAACATTTGATTTTGTTCATGTATATGTATATGAGACTTAGAGATGTATTCATACTTTAGAGACAGATGAGATCTACTTTATTTTTCCTTACAGTGATATATATATTGTTTAGTCTTCCACTTGCTTTTATCACTGGATCTGAAGTATGAATTGCAGTTTTGGTATACTTTTACTCATGTGAATGCTTTAAATCAGACAACATTGAATCATAATCATTTTTGTTGCATAAGTGACGGTCTGGAACTCGGGAGTTGAGTTTATACACGACCCCCGATTTTCAGGGTGTTACAAGTTGGTATCAGAGCATGAATAAGAGTATACTGGGCCTGGGTTATGGTCTCGCGACGTACGCTGTCGCTTCCTTTGACATAGGTGGGTGCGAGAAGGGTCTAGAAACACTTCTAGGATCGCAGATTCGCCGATAGGCGAAGTCTATTTGAATCGATCGTACGATCGAGTCTGTAACGCATCTCGGGTCGCGTGAAGCAACCCGAATAGCTCCTAGGTCATAGGAAGTCGGGTTGAGATGTTCTTTGAACGATTTTAAACCCATAAAAGTGAATCCTTGGGCCGTGGGATGACCACGACTCCTGTATTCAATCGCCAGGGCTTAAAAATCCCGTTTCACCAAAAATCTTCAAAATTCTTCCTCTCACCACTCCAATATTCAATTCTTTCTTATCATTTTCATGTTAGGCATCAAACCTAATGTGAAAATAACATAAAATAATACTTTCATAAAATTTTACAGTGAATAGTAAAATTTCATGAAAAATGGCCATAAGGCCATTCTAACTTCACTTTCTTTAGCAACTAATAGTCTAGATGGATGTACTAGCTCCTTCTACCCCAAAATCATATTCTGCATAATAGGGTTTTGTATTCGGGATTGTGGATTGGTCCCGGAAAGCCTCGAACACATGTTTGGGCCTATTTAGGTCAAAATACAATGAACCAAGGTTGGGACCATACATATTTGGGGTCCTTGGACCATGGGGGACCAGACCCATGTGGTCCCACCGACCGAATAGGAGGTCGGTCAGCGATGCCATCGCCGATCCGGCGATGCATCGCCGACCACCCTTCCCCATTTGAAGATTGCTTTGAGATGTGAGGGTATTTTAGGTATTTCACACCCCCCATGTATGGTTCGTGGGTAGAAAACCCCTAAAACTTACACTTCCTTCACAAACAGCCCTCCCCATAGCTCCATTTTCATTTTTCAGCAACTATCTCCAAAATTCATGATTCCAAACCACCCCTAGATCCATCCTTAGCCAAAAACGACCACCCTCCATCATTCCTTTGAATTTGGCAGCCCTCCCTCTTGAAGATTTCATCTTTTGGAGCTCCAAAAACTCCCAAATCGAGCTGAAATCGTGAGGTGCTCCATTCCACTTTTTCATTTTCATTTCTCCTTGAAAATACATCCTTGGGAAGCTTGAAGCATCTCTCTACAATGCGTAGATCTCCCTTTTCCAGTTTGGATAGCCACTTCTCCGCATTTTCTCCATTTTTCATGGCTTTCGTGGAAGCCATTTTAGGCCTTTTGTCACTCTCCACCATCTTATCTTTGATGGGTAAAAGGAAGACTGCAGTAGACGAGGCTGGGCCAAGTCGCCCTGCTCAATCGAGAAGACCGCGGGGTGGTACCGCAAGTTCAAGCGCCGCCACAGGTCCAGCTACAGCCCGAGAGTGCCGTACAAAGCGGGATTTAGATCCCCATACTCACCTTGGGCAAGTAATTCTATCAGAGATGCCTCACGGCCAATACACTGATCGCAAAGTGTTGTTTAAGGTGGACGTGGAAGGGCGATTGTTCGGCAAGTTTTTATTGATCGAGCGCATTGAAGCTGCGCATTGGGGTCCGATCTTTGAAGCTCGCGCTCGTGCTAATGTGAGCATCATTCCTGCCTTCTACGCTTGTATCCAGAATCCTACCTTGGACCCATTGCAGTTTAAAATCCCTTTTGGTAGAGATCGGATGGCTACGATTGATGTGCGACTGATTGCGCGACTTTTGAACGTGCCTCTTGGTGATGTTTATCCTAGTGAGAAGAATCTGAGGAGTAGGCGTGAATGAGATCGCTGCACCAGGTTTCTGTACGGTAAGTTGGTTCCATGACAGCCTAATAATAGCCTCAAGGCGACATATATGTCTGATGATTTGCGCCTGCTGCACCATATCTGCACGTTCAATGTTTATCCCAGGTCAACGAATCACATTGAATGTACACGCCTTATGGTTGATTTCTTGTATCTGGTGGCCCAGGGAGAGAACGTATGTATGGCCACTTTCATCTTGCGACAGATAATCCTCATAGCCAAGTCAAGAAGAATGTCCAAATCGCTTCCTTTTGGCCGACTGATATGCAAGATCGTGCTTGAGTTTGCTTACAGACATGGGCCAGAATTGCGAGTTTCGATTCATAGCATTGATGAGTCGACTATAGTCAAGATGAAGATTGGGTCTCAGTACCGTGAAAATCAGCTTGAGGAGGATAGCGAGGATGACTTTGATGATGAGGAGGATCCAAGTGAGGGAGAACCTGGAGCAGAAGTTCAGGAAGAGGCAGAAGAGGAGGCTCAGGATACAGATGAGAGCCCTCCTCTTTCTGCTCAGGCTACTAGCGATGATCGCATTGCTCGGATTGAGGAGAGCCAGATCGCCTTGCGAAGAAAAGTTCAGGAACTTCGCGCTCAAGTTGAGGATGCTAAGGCCGTTACAAAGAGAAAATTCGGCAAGGTGACTCGCACCTTGAAGTCGATCCTGTGTTGCTTGCAGGATAAGGGTGCTCCTCCTCCGTCACCTGACTCAGACTAGCGATGCGACCTTTGATGTTGTTGTTAGTAGTTAGTTATTTTCTGCTTTTGTTGTGTAAGCTTATTAAGGCTAGTGCTATGCTTATGTTGCTGTTGTAATTTTAACTGTCTTAGTTCCCATGTATTTCTCGTCATGATGCTTGGAAGGATATATCCCTTGTATTGTGACAATTTTGATTAAATGAAATGCATGGAATGCCTTTGACTCTTTGTGTGAATGATTGCGGTGTATTTGTGCTATTAAGACTGACAAGGTTGCGCCCTATTTTGAATATAGGGAATGTCGCCTAACGCTACGCGGAGCACGGTTCGGCTTGCATTGATTGAGCCTATGGATCAGGCTCCTTCACAGTCTGACACACATGCGGACCCTGCTGTGGGCCCGATTCCTGAGACAGTTCGTGCGTCTCAGCCTACTACTGGTCCTACAGTTGGACCACCGCCGTTCACACCGCCAGTCAGAGAGCCTTATCATGCATCTACTTCGACGTAGCACATGCCACAACCTGCTCCACCTCCTGACAGATTTGAGCAGATGATGGCTATGATGCAGCAGCAGCAGCAGCTTCTGACTACCATTGTGGGGACATTAGCCCAGGGTGGGGGTGTGACTCCACCTGCACCACCTGCGCATCCAGTTGGAGATGCTTATACATACGCCCAGGATGAGGGCATGGCTCATCCTGTACCACCTGCTTATCCTGCTGGGAATGCCGCAGATACACGCGGCTTATTAGAGCGATTTCAGCGCTTACGGCCTCCCACTTTTAGGGGTTCTCACAGACCCGAGGAGGCCGAATACTGGCTCGACCGTGTGTCGAAGATATTGCGGATGCTTCATTGCACAGCGGCCGAGCAGGTAGAGCTGGCTACATTCCTGTTTGAGCGAGAGGCTAGCCTGTGGTGGGATAACGTATTGCGAACCGTTGCCGCCGACTTTATATGGACATGGGCAGCGTTTGAGTTCCGCTTTCACGAGAAGTATTACCCCCAAACGTACAGGCATGACCGGGAGAATGAGTTTCTCCGCCTCCGACAGGGAGCCATGACAGTCACGGAGTATGAGCATCGGTTTATGGAGTTGGACAGATACGTCCCGACTATTTTGGCTGATGAGCAGATGCACATACGGCTCTTTTTGGAGGGTTTGCGACCGGATATTCGGTCGAAGATGTGCTGTGTGAGCATTCCCTCATATGCGGAGTTGATTCACATGTCTATGCGGGCAGAGCAGGATGTGGATCGACTTGTGCGATCTCTTGGCCCTGTTGCTTTTAGGCCACGACCAGACATGCAGGACAGGCCCTTCGCGGGCAAGAGGCCTCGTGTCGACCCTCCTACTCGGGCTCTAGCGCTAGCACCATCGTTTCGGCGCCCCGAGTTATCGTGCACATATTGTGGGAGGACGGGCCACTTGGCGCAGAGCTATTTTTCTTGGATGCGGGACAGTGGGTTCTCGCCGCCGCAGAAGATTGACAGTGCACGTTCACAAGCGATATCAGCACCGCCTATACGGTTAGCTCCTGCGCACCCTTCTTTCAAACCTCCGGTATCGCAGATCAGACAGCCTCTACGGCCCATGACACAGCGGCCGAACCGGCCACAGCAGGCACGGGTTCATGCATTGACAGCTGAGGCAGCTGCGACACTGACTTTTCAGCATTCGGCCTTCGAGGTCACAACCCATATTGGAGGTACTCCTATTCTCGTGATGGTGGACACTGGTTCCACGATTTCTTTGATATCACGTGCTGTAGTCAGGCGTCTTGGGTTAAAGACTATTACTATGGATAGGGTGCGAGTCCTTGCAGCTCATGGGGATTATTCAGATGTTACCCAGATGTGTGAGGGTTGTTTGGTTGATCTGGGAGGCAGGACGATGGCTCTTGATCTTGTCGTTGATCCCTCTCTCTTTTATCTCGACGTCATTCTTGGCATGTACTGGTTGACTGCTGGGAGGGCCGAGATTGACTGCGAGACTCGTATGGTGACGGTGTACGAGCCAGAGGGCACGCCTTTCACATTTTCAGTCCGGGTAAATCTCCCTTTCCGCATACTTAGTTACGCCACTTTAGTGCGAGACGCTGGTGCTCAGGTACTTGAGCATACGCCAGTCGTTTTCGAGTTCGGGGATCTATTCAGGAAGATCCCTGGTTTGCCGCCTCGACGAGAGATCGATTTCACTATCGATCTGGTTCCTGGATCTACGTCCGTCTCACTGCCGACGTATCACATGGCACCGTGTGAGATGGAGGAGTTGAGGACGCAGATTGATGGTCTGCTAGAGCTTGGCCTTATACGGCCTAGTGTGTCTCCTTGGGGAGCACAGGTCCTATTCGTGAGGAAGAAGGACGATTCGATGCGATTGTGTATTGATTATCGCAGACTGAACCAGATCACGGTGAAGAACAAGTACCCTTTACCCAGGATCGATGACTTGTTTAATCAGCTAAGAGGAGCGTAGTACTTCTCGAAGATTGATCTTCAGTCGGGATATCATCAGTTGCGCGTCAGGAATAAGGACGTGCAGAAGACAGCATTCAGGACCAGTTTTGGCCACTACGAGTTCCTCGTGATGTCGTTCTGTCTCATGAACGCACCAGCCGTGTTCATGGATCTGATGAACTGGGTATTTCAACCTTTCCTCTATCGATTCGTCGTTTTATTCATTGACGACATTTTGGTGTACTCTAGGAGTTGAGAGGAGCATGAGGAGCACTTACGTTTGGTCCCAGATACGCTCAGACAGCATCAGTTGTTCGCACAGTACAAGAAGTGCGACTTCTGGAAGCAGGAAGTGAAGTTCCTGCGACACGTGGTGTCCAAGGATGGCATGGTAGTTGACCTGTCTAAGGTAGCTGCGGTGCAGGACTGGGAGCAGCCTGGTTCTGTCACTGAGGTGAGGAGTTTCTTGGGTCTCGCTGGCTACTATCGGCGCTTCATACAGGACTTCTCGAAGATCGCGAGACCCTTATCTTAGTTGACATGGAAGGACGTGAAGTTCTCCTGGAATGATGAGGCGGAGTCAGCTTTTCAGGTCCTTGCTAGTATTGCCAGAGAAAGGGGTTAAATACACTATATACACTGACGCGTCTAGCGTTGGTCTGGGTTGTGTCCTTATGCAGAGGGACAGTAATTTCGTATGCCTCGAGACAATTAAGGAAGCACGAGGAGAATTACCCTACACACGACCTAGAGTTGGCAGCCGTCATATTCGCACTGAGACTCTGGAGACATTACCTCTATGGATAGGAGTTCGAGCTCTTTTGCGACCACAAGAGCCTCAAGTATATATTCACTCAGCGAGACTTGAATATGAGGCAGCGGTGATGGATGGAGACGTTGAAGGACTTCAAGTTTGAAGTCTCTTACCATCTTGGGAAGGCGAACCTTGTGGCTGATGCATTGAGCCGCAAGAAGGCGATAGAGTTTGCGGCTCCGCTGATGGTTGCGGAGTGGGATATGGTTGAGTTTTTGCGAGACTTTGAGCAGAAACTCACCGTAGAGGAGCCGTTTGAGTTCATCGCACATGTACAGGTGCGATCTCAGATCGATGATCGAGTCATCGAGGCGCAGAGGGACGATGCGCATCTGACTGAGCTTCGAGAGCAGGCCAGTGATGATGCAGACGCCGACTGGCGAGTTGGTATGGATGGGGGCTTACGTTATCGTGGCCGCCTATGCGTCCCAGATGTCCCTGACTTGAGATGAGAGATTCTCGAGGCTGCGCATTGTACTAGACTCGCGATGCATCCAGGCAGTACGAAGATGTATCGTGACGTGAAGAGGACGTATTGGTGGGAAGGTATGAAGACCCACATAGCAGAGTTCGTGTCCCGTTGTCTCACTTGTCAGCAGGTGAAGGCAGAGCATCGTCGACCACTTGAACTTTTGCAGCCTATGCCGATCGCAGAGTGGAAGTGGGATTTCATTTCCATGGACTTCATTTTTGGGTTGCCGAAGATGAGGAAGGGACATGATTCTATTTGGGTGATCGTCGACCGTCTGACGAAGTTTGCCCACTTCCTACCGATCAGAGTTACGAACTCTGTAGACGAGCTGGCTAGACTGTACATTAGAGAGATCGTGCATCTGCATGGAGTTCCGCTGGAGATCGTGTCGGACAGAGACACGCGGTTCACTTCTATTTTCTAGACTCGCATTCAGGAGGCTATGGGTGTGAAGTTGAAGTTCAGTACTGCCTTCCACCCACAGACAGACGGACAGACAGAGCGGGTGAACCAGATCTTAGAGGATATGTTGCGAGCTTGCGCATTGGATTTCAAGGACAGTTGGGATGATTGTCTTGCATATACGGAGTTTGCATACAACAACAGCTTTCAGGCGAGTATCGGTATGACACCTTATGAGGCGCTGTATGGGCGACCTTGTCGTGCACCGCATTGCTGGGCTGAGGTTGGTGAGCGTAGCTTGATTGGCCCAGAGTTGGTGCAGGCGACGTCAGAGAAGATTGATATTATTAGACGTCGGCTTCTCACAGCGCAGAGCAGACAGAAGAGTTATGCCGATACGAGACGGAGGCCTCTAGAGTTCACAGTTGGAGATCATGTGTTTTTGTGAGTTTCCCCTATGAAGGGAGTCCTTCGGTTCAGGAAGAAGGGGAAGCTGACACCGCGATTCATTGGTCCATTCCAGATCCTCGATCGTGTCGGAGCAGTGGCTTACCGATTGGCTTTACCCACGCCTCTCGCGAGCGTTCACAACGTATTTCATGTTTCTATGCTGAAGAAGTACGTTGCTGATCCTTCCCATATCATCAGATGGGAACAGGTGCAGTTAGGAGAGGATGTTACTTATATCCTGCGACCGACACGTATCCTAGACAGGAAGGAGCAGGTACTGCGTAGCAAGGTGATTCCCCTTGTGAAGGTATTGTGGACGCATCACTCTGAGGAGGAGGCTACCTGAGAGACAGAAGTCGAGATCAGAAAGAACTACCCACAACTTCTCGAGGAGTATGAAAAGGTACAAATTTTGAGGACGAAATTATTTGTTAAGGGGAGTAGATTGTAACGCCCGTGAAAAATCCATACTTGGGCTCGAGTACCAACTCGAGTTGAAAGTGCATAGAATTAATTCCTATGGAAATTAAGCGTAAGTTAGCTAGCGCAAAGCTGGAGTAGCTGGGAAATAGTCCCTGATCACTTTAAATATGTTCTACAAGACCTAAATTGAGTAGAACCAACGACTCTATAATACTCTATAACCTCGGACCAAACTCTGAGCAGGTTTGTTCTCTGGACCACTTTGAATCTTTATATTGGATCTAGACCGCGCGTCGAAAGTCCGATACCTCCTATCTTAGACCATTAGAACCGCCTAGCTGGACTTGACAATCATTTCGAAAATCAAGTCAAACCGATAATCACAGGCTATTTCATTGAGCCCGGACCGAAGAGAGTGCGAATAGGGACAGAATTGGAATTTCAAATTCAAATCTGGCACACGACTTGACGCGTCAGTATTAAGCGTTCTGACCGTCAGAATTTAGCCAGATTACACCCTCGGATCCGGAAAAATTTCTATTTTATATCATGAGACTTTCAGCCCTGATCTACGTGCGGTGACCGCTGAACTGAAACTGGTCCGCCACGTGCGATCTGTGAACCTTGCAGGACTGAAAACTTAATACGTGCTAGATCTGGTACGCATGAGCTTAAGTCCGATCGCATTCGGCCAGGGGACCACCAGAAAGCATCTTTTGGACCGAAACAGCCCCGAATTGGATATGCACTAAGTGAACCTTGTACCGGAGCCCATTTTCGGCGTTTTTGGGCTTATAAAAGGGGTTGAAACCCTCACTCCTCTCTCCCATCCGAATTTGAGAGAAACCCTAGATTTGGAGGGAGAAAAGGTGAGAGTTTGTGAGAGAGAGTAAGATAGATTTTTCCAGCCTTCGTGCCACCTGTTGCTAGTGCCTAAGCAATACCTCCTGATCACCAAGCCAGTGATTCTTCCACGTTTTCAGGTATGAAACAACCCTAGAAGTTGCTAATTTAAGGTTCACTAGGATCCATAGCTTTTTAACCAATAGGTCTTGTAAAACAGGTTCTCTTATCGCCGTAGATGAAGCGTATACGCTCCGTTCAAATTTACGCATCCATAAGAGACAAGGTGAGGATTTTAGACGCTTTGATTGATGGTTTCCAACGCTTTCAATGTCGTTTAATAGTAGATTATCGACGGCATCGTCGTTTGACATGTACAACATGCTATCCGTTTCCTGTTTCGTAAATCAACGAAGAATATGAGATTTAGGGCATTTTAGTCATTTGTAAGAAGTAAAGATTTCATTCATATTTTGCTGATGTGATTGACATGGTTTGTTGCCGCATTAGAAAGTTAGGAATACGTGCATAATTAGTTTGGTGAAGAGATTCACCTAATTGCGCACTTCGGGTCGACATAATATATGTAGACTTAAGTGTGTAGTGTATGTGTTTGTATAAATGCTTGTATTAGTATGTATTAAATTAAATGATGTTATGAATTAGTTTGAGATGGATTTCTCAATTTATATGCTGACATAAATGCTTTCCTACATGTTGACTATGTACATGATTCCATACTATGCATGAAATGTATGTGCTTGAAGATTTGCCTAAGTTGTATGCTATAACATGTGCTAACATGCTCACATGATTGTATTTTAATTCCAATACTCCTACATAAATTGCTGATGTGATTCCATAATTGTTTGGGACTAGACTTAGTCCATGCAGTCGGTAACCGAGCGAATTCGTGGCTGGCTGGTTTTGGCCACGACCGACGCGTTGATGAACGCGAGTCGAGTTTGGAGTTGGCAGCAGTGGTTAGGCCACGCGAAGTGTTTTACGCACTTCATGTCGTTCGACTTGAGATGCGATCGCACTAGTCGAGCCCGTCAAGTAACCCGACTGGCCGATGTATGTTCACTATCTATGAGTAATAACTGCTTGAACCTAGGGTACTGAACTTACCATTGTAAACCCTGTTAACCATGGTACCTTGATCCACGAAGACTGATGAGCCGGGCATGGTGGTATGGGACACCGTGGTCGAGCTGTCGGCCTACGCTGGGGCCACAAACCTCCCCATAGTGACCAGTGAGCACCTAGTCTCGTGAGCAGATTATGGTGGTATGGGACACTATATTCTTGCTGTCGGCCTACACTAATCAGGCGACGAGTCCTTTGTAGTGACCGCGAGCGTATTCTGAGTCTACGGGAGGTGATGACCCTTCAATAGCAGTAGAGTACACTAGGCCTGTATTGGTAAGGTGATGGGGGAGCGGTGCAACGAGTGCGAGCAACAGCCCTGACAGCCCTTGCAGCGACCTACGAAATATACGTCGTATGAGATTACTAGGAGGGACGACCCTAGACAGGCTCTATGTTGGGATTGATACAAGGGAAGTACCTTAGTTTCCCAATCCTGCTGTTTGAATGGACTAATAACAACTCAGAAATCATATCACTATACCATTGCATGTGCCTGGAAGATGTGGAGCACTTGAGGGTCGATTGCATGCCGCGGTCGTAAGATGGTGCCGTATGAGGGAGATCGTCAGTGAGGGCATACATCACGTCATGTCATCTTGCATTAACAATAGTATTATGATTGTCTGATTTACTGCTTTACTATTATCGCATGATTGATTTGTGAACATGCTAATCTTTGCTCTATGATTTCACTGAGTTGATCACTCACTCCCACGTTACGGGATGATGTTTGCAACACCCACCAGACCCTGTTGTAGATGCAGGTGATGCTGAGATCCAGGAGGTAGAGCCAGACTTCGACGAGGACCAGGACGAGTTCTCGTACATGCAGTATCATGATGGCTTTGCGTAAGTGACCTGGGTTGACGGGACTTCAGTGGGACTATTTGGAACATTTGATTTTGTTTATGTATATGTATATGAGACTCAGAGATATATTCATACTTTAGAGACAGATGAGATCTACTTTGTTTTTCCTTACAGTGATATATATATTGTTTAGTCTTCCGCTTGCTTTTATCGCTGGATCTGAAGTATGAATTGTAGTTTTGGTATACTTTTACTCATGTGAATGCTTTAAATCTGACAACATTGAATCATAATCATTTTTGTTGCATAAGTGACGGTCTGGAACTCGGGAGTTGAGTTTATACACGACCCCCGATTTTCAGGGTGTTACAACTACAGTCCAGGCAATTGAAAATCGTTCTGTAAATAGTGGTTGAGATTATTTTCGCCACACAGGATAAGTTTAGCGAATCTGAGTCGTGCTTGGGCTGTTCGGCAGTGGTTAGGCCACATGGAGTGCTTATGCATCCCATGCCGTTCAACTCAACGTGTGCTTGACCTAGTTTAGCTTATCTACTAACCTGATTGATCGATGTTTGTTCACCATGTTTGGTCGCTACTGCTTGAACCTAAGGTACCAAACTTACCAATGAAAAGCCCCTCTAACCTTGGTACCTCGATCCACTAAGACTCATGAGCCGATTATGGTGGTATGGGACACTATATTCATGTTGTCGGCCTACATTGATTGGTGACGAGCCCTTTGTAGTGACCTGTGAGCGCCTATACTCGTGAGCATATTATGGTGGCATGGGACACTATATTCTTGCTGTCGACCTACATTGATTGGTGACGAGCCCTCTGTAGTGACCTCGAGTATATCCTGATAGTGCATAAGGGCGACGAGTCTTGTTACAGTATGTGGGATATAACTAGGCCTGTATTGATAAGGTGATGGGGGAGAGGAGTAACGATTGCGCGCAACAGCCCCGACAACCCTTGCATTGACCTAGAACCGTAACATCGTATGAGATTATCTTGGACTGACGACCCGAGAATGGATCACCATTTTGGTAATGATACAAGGAAGGTACCTTAGCTTCCCAATCCTGCTGTATGAAAAGGACTAATAAGAACTTGGTAATCATACTCATGACATCGCACTGCATGTGCCGTTGGCGTTGGTGTGAGAGCACAGTGGTAATGATTCATGCAGCGGTCGTTAGATGATGTCGCATAAGGGAGTTTATGGTGAGGGCATGATCATTACCTCATATCATTCTTGCATTAACAAGAGTATCTAGGACATGTTTGATTGTACTACTTTATCATTACTGCTTGATTGAATTAATAACATATTAACCTTTGCTGTATATATTTTTCATTGAGTTGATCACTCACTCCCACGTTACGGGACGGTGTTAGCCACACCAACCAGTCTCTATTTTAGTTTCAGATGATCACGATGTTTGCGAAGCAGAGCCGGACTTTATGATGATGATGAGGATTTCTCCTATATGTAGGTTCTGATCGACGGGGTTACAAGGTTACTGATTAGATACCAATACACTTAGTATTTTACCTTTTATTTAAACACCCATGTATATTCTTTTCTTTCCATTTTTGGAGTATACATGTATTTAGTTAACCTGGTAACATGTTCACACTCTGAAGACTTACAATCAATTATACATTTTATATATTTATCACAGTCTTCTGCTTGAGAAACTTAACTGTCTTTGGAGTATGATATGCTGTCTTGGTCTAATCTCACTCATGTTTTCTGTACTATCATAAACAACATTCATCCATCATTGAAAATGTTGCATAAGTGATGTTCTAGAACTCGGGAGTGGAGTTTATGCTTGACCCCCGATTTTCTGGATGTTACAGATGGTATCAGAGCATGATTTGGATTAAACTGGACCTGAGTTATGGTAACACAATGCACACTGACGCACTATGACTTAAGAAGGGGGCGATAAAACTTAGAAACCACATTAAATCCCAAGTTTCGCCGACAGGCGAGACTGAATATTGTACTTTAGTTCACAGTTCTTTTAATTTGTTTTGTTGAGATTCATATACCCAGCTACACCCCAATTTCACCACCACCA
Source organism: Magnolia kwangsiensis (assembly GCA_037074715.1). Taxonomy (NCBI): domain Eukaryota; kingdom Viridiplantae; phylum Streptophyta; class Magnoliopsida; order Magnoliales; family Magnoliaceae; genus Magnolia; species Magnolia kwangsiensis. The sequence continues at coordinate 83,783,446 of CM073578.1, forward strand.
CAGACCGGATCTCTATTGCTACTAAGTAATTTGGTAGGCCACACAAAGGATTACAACAATAATAAAATCTAGGACCACAAAGGAAAGAAAACGTTTAAGTTCATATGTTCCACCTTTCCACTCTATCCAGGACTATCCTCAGTTAAACCATAGATCATCAAATCATTTCTTTTTGCCTCCAAGTACATCCTTTTGGGCCTTCTCTTTACACTTTTAGCACCTTCAACTTAAAGCCAACTCACCCCAACCGGTGTTGTTCTTGGTCTCCACCTCACATGACCAAAGCATCAATGCCTACTTTACCTATGAATGATACCCCAAAGTTCTCTCGAATGCATTCATTTCTATATCTGTCATTCCTCATCTTGACACTTATCTATCTCAACATTCCCATTTCAACTACACATCCTATGAACATGTTGTCGGTTGACAGCCTAAGATTCTGGTCCATAAAGCATGAATGGTCTTATAGTATCCTAGAAGACCTCGCTATTAGTTGATTTGGTATACGGCTATCACATAAAACTCCAAAGTCACATTTCCACTTCATCCATCTAGCTCTTACTCTACACGTAACATCCCTCATCACTCTCACCACCCTTATGAAGTATCAACCAAGATATTGAAAATAACTTCTTAGGACTCAATCCTAAAGTCTAACCCATTTTCTTCAAAATCTCTCCTCTCACCACCTCATTTTTCAACTTTTTCTAAGTCCTTTCATACTAAACATAAATTCTAATGTATAAATGATGGAGAATAACTTAAACAAAAATTTATTATAAATAGTAAATATATGTATAAATTAGATTTTTGACCATTCAATTTATGGAATCTCGTGAAATAAATGAGTTAGTTGGATAGATTAGTGTCTCCTACCCTAAAATCATATGCTACACATCATATAAACTCATTCTGATTTACAAATTGGCACTGGAAATGCCTCAAATGGAGAGGGGGCCTAAACAATCAACTTTCAGGGGGTTCCAGGGTGGGACCCAGACCTTTTTGGTTCCTAGGGGGCAGGTCCTCGCCCAAATGGCGAGCCCTCACCAGTTTGTCCAGTGGTCGACGAGGGCCTCTCCAGTTCGGCGAGGCCTCGCCGGTCAGCGGGCTCGACCGGGCGGGCCGTCCGGGCCGATCGTGTTTGGTGTCTAATGGGACCCTATGGTACAGGGTTCGACCCCTATTTCATCCCCATTCTACCACTTCCTTCACAAAGTGACCCTCCAAACTTTCTTTTCCCTCCAAACTTGATGTCTTCTCTCTCAAACCTCCCTTCCAAGCACTCCTTCCTTCGTTTTTCATTATTTCCATCATCCCTCCACTGTTCTCAATCATATCCAGCAGTTACTTCCTCCATTTTCTGTGATTGGAGCTCCCAAGCTATCATTTGAAGCTCCAAAATGTGCCAGCCCCCAACCTATCCTATCTTACCCTTTTCTTTCCGCTGTTTTCCCTTTCTTTGACCCATTTCATTCCTCTTTCGGACCTAGATCCATGGAGACCCAAAGATCTCAGCCCTTCCCTTCATTTTCTTCATTTTTCATGGCGCTTTTGAGTTAGTTATAGTTATCTTCTCGATCTCTCCACTTCTACCGACGGGTGAGACCTAACACAGTAGCTTAGTCCATAAACAGTGACCATCTAGTGCTAGGACCTAGAGATAGTACTCCTAGATTTTTAATCCAATTTCAATTAGACAAGCTTGACCCTAAGCGATAGAACAAATTCCTCATATTAGAAATGGTATGAAACCATCTAGCGTATAAGCTTAAACTTTGGATTACAACTAGTGAGCTACAGACTAGACTGCTAGTTGTATTAAGCAGTGTAGAGACTGAATATGCTAAGGAATAGTAGGTTTGATTTGGTTGGAGTAAAACTTCATTCCTTTAATAGATCCCCGTAATACTCAGAGGCGTATTTAGTAACTCTTAGGAAAGCTGTTTCGATTTAGAGACTATTCATGCATAGGGAAACTTGTATATCCCTCACATTAAACTTAAGTCAAACCAGCACGTCCCTTAGAATTGCCTTCCCAAGGACTTAGTATAATCGGGGACACGGAGTAGAGAAACTATATATAAGCGAAGTATTCGCGGTTTGAATCGAATTCTCAATCCTAGTAGTTACCAATAAATCCAATGCTCTGATCAAGCAGAAGATCGGCATCGACTAGGATTAAGAATTGATACGACAAATTTTTTGTCCTAGCTAGATAGAAAGTCTATGTATCCAGCTCAGACCCACTATACAACTTTTCTTCCGTGTTGGCCCGACCACCTACAACCAAAATTTATTGCTTTGCCTTTGAGAAATGTTGAGGACATATAGCCAATAGAGATTAGACATCTTGCCGCAAGCTCACACCTGTCCCTGAACTCAACCACAATAGAGATCAGGCTCTTTTCTACAACCATAGGTACTAATGCCATAGAACGCATCATTAACAAAGGAAGACCAATGAAGTGAGAGGTTGATTCCCATTTCATGTTAAGGATAGGCCCTAAATTACACCTCATTTCGACATACGGATCGAGACATAGATTCTTGCGCCTTGTGTAGAAATATTTTTAAGGGGGGTAGAACCTTATGAGCCCAATCTAGTTAATACAACCATTAGATCAGAGTGGCGCAGCGATAGGGTGGTTGACACTTTCTCCACTGGCCTAGGATTAAAGGAAATTCAGGGAAATAAATAGGGCAAAGGTCAGTGTATCCATAAATCCACTTGTTAAATACCAGGATAATAGAAGCCTTGGCCGATTCTGTACGATTAGAAACCCCTTTAGGATGATCTATTAAAATGTTTATTAATCTCCACCTTAGATATAGATTCAGACGAGGACTCTCTTAGATCAAGACCCAAAGCACAACCTTATAAATAGGACTTTTGAACCTTTTAGTGATTGACATTCCCTAAGCTTTTAGAGTGATCGGACTACGGAGTTACTGAAATGAACGAATGAGAAACATTAGCGGCTTGACCCAATTCTCAATCCTGGCAGACTACCAATGGACTCATTGCTTGACCGGGCAGAAGACCAGGATCTACCAAGATTAGGAAGGGATACGTCGTTGTCTACCCTGGTTAGGCGGACATTCGACGTATCGGGATCAAGCCCACTACAACCATCTCTCCGTATTGGTCGACCATTAAACACATTTTTAGGCAAAAAGAATAATAGAACCTGTACTCATTACCCTTAGCCAATTTTGGGGATGAAATTATTTTTAAGGGGGGTAGATTGTAACACCCTGAATTTTTACCAACCTGGAGTTAGGCGTTCTTAAGCAATGAGTCAACCATAGCACCTTGGTAACTTCTCAAAACTCGAGTCCAAAGCCAGAGAAATCATTTAGAACCAAATTCTTTAGAAATTTAACGTGTATTAGCCAGCGCTACACTAGATTTTTTGCAAAATTAGCACCAACCACTTTAAATATGATCTATAAGACCCAAAACCTCTAGAATTGTTAACGCTACGTTACCCTGAAATCTAGGATCCAACTCTAAACCCAGTTACTCTCAGGCATGCTTTGTAACTTTGTATTAGTTCTAGACCGCACATCGAGAGTCTGATATCTATGAATTTAGACCATTACGACTGCCTAGTTGGACTTGACAATCACCTATAAAATAAACCCAACCGATGTCCTGTGACCATTTTATTGAGCCCGGAGTGAAGAGAGTAAGAAAAGGAAGATTTTTAGAAAATTAATTATATTTTTAAAGGAATCTGGAACATTTCACTTGCACATTATTTTTAAGCATTCTGACCGTTAGAATTCGACCTAAATTCACCATCGGATCAGGATAGGTGGCCCTTACATGTCATAGTACTTGTAGCTCTGATCGAATTCTCGTAACCGTTGAACTGAAACTGGTCCTCCACGGTCGATATGGAAACCCGACAGAAATGAAAACTTAGCTTGACATAGATCTACTATTAGAGAGCTTAAGTCTGACCGCATTTAGTAACAGGACCTCCAGAAATGCTCCGTTGGATCGGAACAGACCCGATTTGGTTATAACCTAAGTATGCCTTGACCTTAAGTCTATTTTTGTCAAGTTTAGGCTTATAAATAGGGCTTAAAACCCTCATTCCAAATCCCATACGAATTTTTAAACCCTAGCTTTCCAAGAGGGAGAAAAGAGAGGGAGAAGTTGGTGCTGCTTCCTGGGATTCTTCCCAGCTTTACTACGTGTCTAATACACCTATCCGTATCGCTATTCCGGCATTTCTAACTCCAATCCTAGGTAAGAAATTCTAACCCAAACCTGTTTTAGGGCTTAGTATAGTTTAAGTTATGATGCAGCTAATCTATTTCATGTTTTAGGTTGTCAATCCGCCGTTGACGACGACTTATCGTCTGAATCATATCCATTTCGCATTTTCTAGTTTAAGGTGCGGACTATATGTGCTTAGGTTATGGTTTTCAACACTTTCAATGATAGTTAATGATTTATTCATGTTGTGAATGCAATTACACATGCCTAATGTGCTATCTGTTTTGTCTTCTGTATACGTATACTGTATATTGTAAATACTGTATGTAACACCCCGGATTTTGGCCAATCTGGAATTTGACGTCCTTAGGAAATGGGTCAACTAAAACACCTGGAAAATCGCTCAGAACCCAATTCCATAGCCAAAGAAACCACTTAGGATTAATTCCTTTAGAAACTAAGCATAAGTTAGCTAGCGCTACGCTGGAGTAGCTGTGAAATAGTCCCTGACCGCTTTAAATACGTTCTACAAGACCCAAAACTTGTAGAATCAATGGTGCTATAATACTCTAAAACCTCGGATCAAACTCTAAGCCGGTTTGTTCTCTGGACCACTTTGAAACTTTGTATTGGATCTAGACCGCGCGTCGAAAGTCCGATACCTACTATCTTAGACCGTTAGGACCGCCTAGCTGGACTTGAAAATCATTTCAAATCAAGTCCAACTGATAATCACAGGCTATTTCATTGAGCCCGGACTGAAGAGAGTGCGAATAGGGACAGATTTGGAATTTAAAATTTAAATCTGGCACACGACTTGACACGTCAGTATTAAGTGTTCTGACTGTCAGAATTCAGCCAAATTACACCCTCGGATCAAGAAAAATTTCTATTTTATATCATGAGACTTGCAGGCCTGATCTGCGTGCGTGACCGCTGAACTGAAACTGGACCAACACGGGTGATCTGCGAACCCTGCCGGACTAAAAACTTGATGCGTGCTAGATCCAGTATGCATGAGCTTAAGTCCGACCGCATTTGACCAGGGGACCACCAGAAATCATCTTTTGGACTGAAACAGCCCCGATTTGGATATGCCCTAAGTGAACTTTGTACCTGAGCCTATTTTGGATATTTTTAAGCTTATAAAAAGAGTTGAAACCCTCACTTCTCTCTCCCATCCGAATTTGCAAAAACCCTAGATTGGGAGAGAGAAAAGGTGAGAGTTTGTGAGAGAGATTAGGAGAGAATTTTCCTGCCGTTGCACCACCTGTTGCAAGTGCCTAAGAAACACACTTCGATCACCTGGCCGGTGATTCCTCCGTGTTTTCAGGTAAGAAATAACCCTAATAAGTTGCTGATTTGGGATTCTTTCCGTTCCATAGCATGTAAACTGATAGAACTAGTAAATTAGGTTCTCTATTCGCTCTAGACGAAGCGTATACGCTCCGTTCGAATTCACACGTTTATAAGAGATAAAGTGAGGATTTTAGACGCTTTGATTGACGGTTTCCAACGCTTTCAATGTCGTTTAATAGTAGATTATCGACGGCATCGTCGTTTGACATGTACAACATGCTGTCCTTTTCCTGTTTCGTAAATCGACGAAGAATATGAGATTTAGGGTATTTTAGTCATTTGTAGGAAGTGCTGATTTCATTCATATTTTGCTGATGTGATTGACATAATTAGTTTGACATGAATTGTTGTCACATTAGAATGTTAGGAATGCGTGCATAATTAGTTTGGCGAAGAGATTCGCCCAAAATGCGCACTTCGGGTCGACATACTATATGTAGACTTAAGTGTGTAGTGTAAGTGTTTGTATAAATGCTTGTATTAGTATGTATTGAATTAAATGATGTTATGAATTAATTTGAGATTCATTTCTCAATTAATATGCTGGTGTAAATGGTTTCCTACATGTTAGCCATATGTACGATTTCATTATATGTATGAAATGCATATGCTTGATGTTGCACTTAAGTGGTATGCTATAACATGTACTTGATGATTTCCTTATGGTTTAGTTTGAGATTGAATTCTCAATTAATATGTTGATGGAGAGGATTTCCTATATGTTGGCGATATGCATAATTTCATTATATGTGTGAAAGACATGTGTAAGATGATTTACTTAAGTTGTATGTTATGACATGCGTTAACATGCTCACATGTTTGTATTCCATTTCTAATACTCTTACCTGATTGCTGATGTGAATTCATGTGTTTGGGACTATACCTAGTTCAGGCAGTCGATAACCGAGCAAATTCGTGGTTAGCTTATCTTTGCCACGAACGACGCGTCGATGAACGCGAGCCGTGTTCTGGAGTTGGCGGCAGTGGTTAGGCCACACGAAGTGTTTTACGCACTTCATGTCGTTCAACTTGAGACGCGATCGTGCTAGTCGAGCCCGTCAAGTAACCCGACTGGCCGTTGTATGTTCACCCTGCATGAGTCATAACTGCTTGAACCTAAGGTACTGAACTTACCATTGTAAACCCTGTCAACCATGGTACCTTGATCCACAAAGACTCATGAGTCGGGCATGGTGGTATGGGACACCGTGGTCGAGCTGTCGGCCTACGCTGGGGCAACAAACCTCCCCGTAGTGACCGGTGAGCACTTAGTCTCGTGAATAGATTATGGTGGTATGGGACATTATATTCTTGCTGTCGGCCTACACTGATCAGGCGACGAGTCCTTTGTAGTGACCGCGAGCGTATTCTGAGTCTACGGGAGGCGACGACCCTTCAGTAGCAGTAGAGTAAGTAGGCCTGTATTGATAAGGTGATGGGGAAGCGGAGCAACGAGTGTGTGCAACAGCCCTAGCAGCTCTTGCAGTGACCTACAAAATATACCTCGTATGAGATTACTAGGAGTGACGACCCTAGACAGGATCTGTGTTGGGATTGATACAAGGGAAGTACCTTAGTTTCCCAATCTTACTGTTTGAATGGACTAATAACAACTCGAAAATCATATCACCATACCATTGCATGTGCCTGGAAGATGTGGAGCACTTGAGGGTCGATTGCATGCCGCGGTCGTAAGATGGTGCCGTATGAGGGAGATCATCAGTGAGGGCATACATCACGTCATGTCATATTGTATTAACAACAGTATTAAGATTGTTTGATTTACTGCTTTACTATTAGCGCATGATTGATTTGATAACATGTTAATCTCTGCTCTCTTATCCCACTGAGTTGATCACTCACTCCCATGTTATGGGATGGTGTTTCCGGACACCCACCAGTCCCTATTGTGTTTACAGATGATGGCGCGGCCTGCGAGGTGGAGCTGGACTTGATGATGATGAGGAGGATTCCTCCTTTATGCGTGATCTGATTGACGGGATTACAAGGAGGTTGATTAGATACCTTGACACTTGTCATTTTATATTTTTAGAACACTCATGTATATCCTTTTGGTTTACTTTTGGAGTATACATGTATGAATATAACCTAGTAACATATTCACACTCTGGAGACATACAACAGTTTATATATGTTATACATACTATCACAGTCTTCCACTTGGAAATTTAACCGTCTCTGGAGCGTGATATGCTATTTTAGCTTAATCTCACTCATGTTTAATACATTATCACAGACAACATTCAATCATACATATCTATGTTGCATAAAAAACATTTTGGAACTCAGGAGTTGGGTTTTTGCTCGACCCCCCGATTTTCAGGATGTTACACCGTATTTCATGTACATGTTAGAATACACCTATGCGTATGAAATCTGTTGATATGCTTGCCATGATTAATGATCATTGTTATATGCCTGATATGTATACGACAACTCCTTGGTAAGAGGAGTTGCCATAATATGCGACGGTCTCGACATACGTGATGTATGTTGAATAGTGTAAGCTAAGTGTTTGTTTAAGTGTCTAAATGAGATAATGGTTAGAAAATGTGTTTGCTAAGATGGTTGGTATATGGATTTCAACCATAGTGTTTGTGTGTATGATTCCCTCCATGAGTCATGTAACTTAGGTTATCCATGCTAAATAAGTGTATGATTTCCCCCATGGCTTATGTGTTTAATTAAATCATGTTACATGTGTGTATGATTTCTTGCACGTACTGTTTACATTTCAGTTATACTTCATGATTGTTTAAATGAATGCAGGATATGAATCATATGTTAGTTATTAGCTTTGTATGTGAATGGGGCTGTACCACGGTCCAGGCAATCGAAAATCGTTCTGTAAATAGTGGTTGAGGTTATTTTCACCATACAGGATAAGTTTAGCGAATCTGAGTCGTGCTTGGGCTGTTCGGCAGTGGTTAGGCCACACGGAGTGCTTATGCATCCCATGCCGTTCAACTCAACGTGTGCTTGACCTAGTTTATCTTATCAACTAACCTGATTGATCGATGTTTGTTCACCATGTTTGGTCGCTACTGCTTGAACCTAAGGTACCAAACTTAGCAATGAAAAGCCCCTCTAACCTTAGTACCTCGATCCACTAAGACTCATGAGCTGATTATGGTGGTATGGGACACTATATTCGTGTTGTCGGCCTACATTGATTGGTGACGAGCCCTTTGTAGTAACCTGTGAGCGCCTATACTCGTGAGCATATTATGGTGGTATGGGACACTATATTCTTGTTGTCGACCTACATTGATTGGTGACGAGCCCTCTGTAGTGACCTCGAGTATATCCTGATAGTGCATAAGGGCGACGAGTCTTGTTGCAGTATGTGGGATATAACTAGGCCTGTATTGATAAGGTGATGGGGGAGAGGAGCAACGATTGCGCGCAACAGCTCTGACAACCCTTGCAGTGACCTAGAACCGTAACATCGTATGAGATTATCTCGGACTGACGACCCGAGAATGGATCACCGTTTGGGTAATGATACATGGAAGGTACCTTAGCTTCCCAATCCTGCTGTATGAAAAGGACTAATAAGAACGTAGTAATCATACTCATGACATCGCCCTGCATGTGCCATTAGCGTTGGTGTGAGAGCACAGTGGTAGTGATTCATGTCGCGATCGTTAGATGATGTCGCATGAGGGAGTTTGTGGTGAGGGCATGCATCATTACCTCATATCATTCTTGTATTAACAAGAGTATCTAGGACATGTTTGATTGTAATGCTTTATCATTACTGTTTGATTGAATTGATAACATATTAACCTTTGCTGTGTATAGTTTTCACTGAGTTGATTACTCACTCCCACGTTACGGGACGGTGTTGGCCACACCAACCAGTCCCTATTTTAGTTTCAGATGATGGCGATGTTTGCGAAGCAGAGCCGGACTTTATGATGATGAGGGGGATTTCTCCTATATACAGGTTCTGATCGATGGGGTTATTGGGTTACTGATTAGATGCCAATACACTTAGTATTTTACCTTTTATTTAAACACCCATGTATATTCTTTTCTTTCCATTTTTGAAGTATACATGTATTTAGTTAACCTGGTAACATGTTCACACTCTGGAGACTTACAATCAATTATACATTTTATATATTTATCACAGTCTTCCGCTTGAGAAACTTAACTATTTCTGGAATATGATATGCTCTTTTGGTTTAATCTCACTCATGTTTTTTACACTTTTATGAACAGCATTCATCCATCATTGAAAATGTTTCATAAGTGATGTTCTGGAACTCGGGAGTGGAGTTTATGCTCTACCCCCGATTTTTGGGATGTTACAAGGAATCTCCACCGTTGTTGATTTGGTAGGCCTACATGCAATGGGACCCACTTGATGTATGATTGGATGCTTGAAATGGAGGGCTCATAGTGCTGGGGTCCCTCCATCATGAGTGTCCCTCTTTCTCTCTCCCTCTCTTTTTATTTATTTATTTTTGTGTGTGATGATATGGCCGTGTGGCCCACTTGGATGGACCCCACCATGAAGCATGTATTGGATCCAAGTCATTTGTAGGTGAGGCCCACTTTATATGTGTTGTTCCACACCACCCAGCCATTTGGTGGCCCACCTAAGTAGGGCCCACCTTAAATGCATTTGTTAAGCCAGAACTGTCTAGCATCTGGACGTGAACTGGGAAAACAAATATATTTGTTTAATTTTTTTAGCTTTGGAGAGGGCCACTTGTATAGGCCCCACATTAACATATAGATTCAATCCAAGTCGTCCATCCTTTTTCCCAACTCATTTTAGGCGTTGATCCAAAAAATGAAGCTGATCCGACTAACTGGTGGGCCATACCTTAGCAAACAGTGATTCTCACCATTTAAATTCACTTGAATTTTTCTACACATCGAAACATGCCTAATATTGGGCTTGATGGATTGGTTATGGACTATAGAATCCATTGGGTGGGCTGGATTCTTCTGATGTGGGCCCCATGCATGAAAAACCTCAGAAAAACTTCATTTAAAAAAAAAAATCACATACAGCAGGACGCTCCTGCTGCCAGAAGGCCGCAGGTAGTGCTTGCTGCCCAGGGATGGTTGACCAGGGACCGTGGGTCCCATATGTTGGCCACTATGATGTGTGCCATACATCTATACCATGCATTTGATGTCCCCTTAGGGCAGTGGGCCTCACCCCAAAAATCAGCCACATCCAAAGCTCAGGTGGCCCACGTCACAAGAAACAGTGGGGTTGAACGGTTGCCATTGAAACCAATTTTTGGGTCCATAGATGTTTTGGGTCATTACGAAATTATTTTTCCTATTCAGCCAGGTTCGTGCGACCTTGCCAACAAATTGGATGCCAAATAAACGTTATGGTGGGCCCCACATGGAACCACCGTTGATGTATGTGTTTTACTCACACTATCCACAGCTGTGGACAGTGGAAACCACCATGGTGTATGTGCTCTATCCATGCCATCCACAGCACTGGACGGTGGGACCCACCTAAGGATGTATGTGTTCTTGCCTCACCGTCCATACCACTGGACGGTGGGTCCCCAATAATGTATGTGTCCTCTCCACGTCATCTATCCCTATGGGACCCACCATGATGCATGTGTTGCATCCAAACCAGTCAACCATTTTAAAAGCTCATTTTTTTTTGGCATGAGCTAAAGAATGAGTCAGATCCATGGTTCAAGTGGATCTCCACCGCTGAAGAATAGTGAGGATAGAGACAATCACCGTTCTAACTTCTTAAGGGCTACGATAGTTCCGATCTAGCTAATGTTTTTGCCTTCACTTCATCTATCTCCATTATTGGGCCTTGTAGGATTTTAATGGAGGAAATCACTATCACTACTATCATTTGGAGTGCAGTCTAGTTCATCTTTTGTCATAATTCATATACATATATATATATGTACATATATTATATACATCTTGATATATTTATAGCCATCTATTGAGGCCCACCTTGGTATATACATAAGGCCCATTTGAGGAGGCCATCCTTGATGTATTTGTGGCTTGTTGTTGAGGTCCACCTTGATATTTATGAGGTCCATATGATGTATCTAAGGCCAATGGGTCGAGGCCCAACGGAATGTCTTTAGGGTCCATTGTAATGTGTGATTCCTCCATGGTTTGTGTATTGATATTTTATGGTGGGCAAGCCTTGGGAGCAATGTTGGTTTGACGTCCATATTGTAAGAATAATGTTGGTTAAATGTTCACCTTATGACTCTCCTTAGGGCCCATTGATAGGCTCATACTTGTGTGTAGGGCGTCTAGGCCCATCTGTGTTGTAAGGATAGTTCATTACTTTATAACATACTTAGTATAATCCCATGACTCATGCCCATACGCATCATATGTATGCTTAATATGAGGAATGTTTGATCATAACATGAGCCAGTTAGGCTGAGACATTTACGAGACTCCTTATGAGACGGAGTGCCCCACATGATCGCGTGGTACGTGTTGAATTGCTACATTATTTAACAGTATGATTCATACATCTTACATTTGTGTCATGATCATTGTACGCCCTAGTGACATCAGGGTCGTGACTCCACAGGCACATCGTGGATGACTGTATCAGATACCGAAAATACTTGGTTCTAGCATTGTGGGCACTTAGGATGTCCTTGGGTGAAAGTCCTAGAATCTTTTTGGTAATAGGAGTTGCTCCAACGTCTAGACCAAGTGGATACATGAGCTCCCGAGTGCCGAATACCAGTAGGCCCCATCTCTCACTATGTCGTGATCGGTTGAGAGGGGGTGTGGCCTTATCTACCTGAGTGAGGGGGTTATAAGCTAGGCTGAGTTTGACCAGCTCGTAAATGAGTCCGCTATCAACGAGCCGGGTAGATATTGGTAGACTGCTAGTTAGGCAGATAGTGAGGTCTATTCCTCTTACTTGACTGTGCAGCTAGGGAGGAGGCAGTTGGTGTGAAGTGTATTAGACCCTGATGATATCCCAGAGAGGAACTATATTAATATGTGTACTTGATGAGGACAGGCATGCTTGCTTTGCATCATGCATATGACATTTGGCTACATAGGCCTTGTATCGCATGATCTTGGTATGGCCGATATCATTCATGCCTTGCATCACTAGCCTTAGTACGGCTGACTGTATTCATGGACTTACCATTATTTTTTCCATTACTCTAATATTGTACACTTAGCGCTTTCCTTGCGCACATACTTACACCAGCCTCTAAGCTTTTGTAAGCTTATGCATGATCGTTGCATGCAGGTGGTATCAGATCGTAGCAACGCTGAGTCAGGAGCCTGCGTCAGCTTATATTGGAGTTTTTGATCAACCCGTATTTTCCTTCCCGCATTGTACTTAAAGTTTTTGATATAGTGGATATGTGGTGATGCTGTTTTGTGACTTGGTTATACTTGTGGTTATGCTCCATTATAAAAAAAAATTCATACTGAAAATCCTCCTTGTAGGATCCCAGGATCGGAATCTGGCATGCGAGTGCCAGGATATGAGAATGGGGCACTACGGAGGTTTTCGGTACCGAATTCGGGGATCAAGAATTTTATGAGCCCATTTTTCGAGTTTGGGGTGTGACAGAAGTTGGTATCAAAATATAACTTGGGAATACCTGAAGATAATATCACATATCTGTTGATAGCTACCCTTTCACTCTATGATTGTTGAGAACTTAGAATGGCTAGATCCCCGAGTTCGAATAACTTCGAGATTTTCTGATATAGCTCCCAACCATTGAGATTGTATGGTATTTCAGTTTTGATCATTTCTGATCAGGATCTGAGGTCCAGTTGGATCATCGTAGTGTTGATGAGGCGTTTTGGGAGTAAGAGGCTGAGATTCGCAGGAGTTGTCCCTATCTCTTAGGTGTTTGATTATGTTGGCATGTTGTGTTCAGATAGGATTTTCCTCCCTTGGTGAGCTCTGTATTGGTTGTGTAGTGTTTTAAATTTTGAGGATGAAATTTTTATTATGTGGGGAGAGCTGTAAGACCCGTATCCTAGCCAGCACCGTTCCATCGACTCCCGCGATTCTTTTCGTCAAATTTTGACAACCTACGACCTATCATCAACGTTTGTGCACGACCTTAAGTTGTATCCTGTAGATTTGAGTCGGCTTAATTTGAGACGTGTACCATTGTAACTACACCGTCGTCACGGATCCAACATCGTGACTCACGCACCGACCCAATACCCAGGTCAAAAGATGTGGGCCGATGTTTATTTCGAACAAAATACCATGCGTTTGCAATCCCAAGAGAATCTTTACAACATGTCCCATCAATCAATCACTCAATCAATCAATCAATCACCTCATTTGAAGCACGTGAGCACCCATACTTTCTTTCGCCACAAGTCAAGTAAACACCAAGTTAACCAACCTCTCAACTCACCCATCATTACCTCACATCCATCACCCATCACTCTCTCTCCTTACAACCCTCTCTCTTTCATTTCTCAACACAAAATTCCAAGCAACAAAGACAACAAAAGAGTGGACGTCCAAGCCTTTCCCTAGAGAGAAAGTGAGATGTGTGTGGCCCACTTCCCACCTCAAAATCCTTCATCTTAGCCGTTCATCTCTCATCATCCTCCATCAAAGTGAAGCACAAGGAGATCGGCGTTCCATCGGACCAAGAAGATAGAATGGTGGGTGCTTATTAAGCTAGATCTTTCCATGTTTTGATGATGGGCCAAGTGAGGCCTACCGATTGATGGTATGGATCTCACTTGGGACCCTAGATGTGGCCAATGGCCCACCTCGATTTTATTATCATTCCATGATGGGGCCATTCTCCATGGACCCCATCATGATGTTACTTTCTAGTCTAAAAAGGGGTCATCTAGACCTTACATCTTGGTGGAGAAGGGATCTCTAGCATTGATCTTTGATTTGGTGGGCCCACATGCAATGGGACCCACTTGATGTATGATTGGATGCTTGAAATGGAGGGCCCATAGTGCCGGGGTCCCTCCATCACGCATGTCCCTCTTTCTCTCTTTCTCTTTCCCTCTCTATTTATTTATTTATTTTTGTGTGTCATGATATGGCCCTATGGCCCACTTGGATGGACCCCACCATGAAGCATATATTAGATCCAAGTCATTTGTAGGTGAGGCCCACTTTATATGTGTTATTCCACACCACCCAGCCATCTGGTGGCCCACCTAAGCAGGGCCCACCTTAAATGCATTTGTTAAGCCAGAACTATCCAACATCTGGACATGAACTGGGAAAACAAATATATTTATTTAATTTTTTTGGCTTTAGAGAGGGCTACTTGTATAGGCCCCACATTGACGTATGGATTCAATCCAAGTCGTCCATCCTTTTCCCCAACTCATTTTAGGTATTGAGCCAAAAAATGAAGCTGATCCAACTAACTGGTGGGCCATACCTTAGCAAACAGTGATTCTCACCGTTTAAATTCACTTGAATTTTTTTACACACTGAAACTTACCCAATATTGGGCTTGATGGATTGGTTATGGACTATGGAATCCATTGGGAGGGGTGGATTCTTCCGATGCATGCCCCACGCATGAAAAACCTAAAAAAATTCATTTTTTTTAAAAAAAACACATGCAGCAGGACACTGCTGCTGCCAGAGGGCCGCAGGCAGTGCCTGCTGCGCTGGGACGGTCGGCCAGGGACTGTGGGTCCCATATGCGAACCACCATGATGTGTGCCGTACATCTATACCATGCATTTGATGTCCCCTTAGGGCAGTGGGCCCCACCCTAAGATTGGATGTCAAACAAACGTTATGGTAGGCTCTACGTGGAACCACTGTTGATGTATGTGTTTTACTCACACCATCCACGGCTGTGGACGGTGGAAACCACCATGGTGTATGTGCTCTGTCCGCGCTGTCCACAACACTGGACGTTGGGACCCACCTAATGATGTATGTGTTCTTGCCTCACTATCCATACCACTGGACGGTGGGTCCCTAATAATGTATGTGTCCTCTCCACACCATATATCCCTATGGGACCCACCATGATGCATGTGTTGCATACAAACCTGTCAACCATTTTGAAAGCTCATATTTTTTTTGGCATGAGCTAAAGAATGAGTCAGATCCACGGTTCAAGTGGATCTCCACCGCCGAAAAATAGTGGGGATAGCGACAGTCACCGTTCAAACTTCTTAAGGGCCACGATAGTTCCGATCTAGCTAATGTTTCTGCCTTCACTTCATCTATCTCCATTATTGGGTCCTGTAGGATTTTAATGGAGGAAATCATTGTCACTACTATCATTTGGAGTGCAGTCCAGTTCATCTTTTGATATAATTCATATATATGTGTACATATATTATATACATCTTAATATATTTGTAGCCATCTGTTGAGGCCCACCTTGGTATATACATAAGGCCCATTCGAGGAGGCCAACCTTGATGTATTTATGACTCGTTGTTGAGGCCCACCTTGATATTTATAAGGCTTATTTGAGGAGGCCCACCTTGATGTATTTGTGGCCTGTTGTTGAGGTCCACCTTAATATTTATGAGGCCCATATGATGTATCGAAGGCCCATGGGTTGAGGCCGAACGGGATGTCCTTAAGGTCCATTGTAATGTGTGATTCCTCCATGGTTTGTGTAATGATGTTTTATGGTGGGCCGTGCCTTGGGAGCAATGTTGGTTTGACGTCTACATTGTAAGAATAATGTTGGTTAAAGTCTGCAGTATGACTCTCCTTAGGGCCCATTGATAGGCCCATACTTGTGTGTAGGACATCTAGGCTCATTTGCGTTGTAAGGATAGTTCATTACTTTATAACATGCTTAATATAATCCCATGACTCATGCCCATATGTATCATTTGTATGCTTGATATGAGGAATGTTTGATCATAGCATGAGCCAGTTAGGCTAAGACATTTACGGGACTCCTTATGAGACGGAGTACCCCACATGATCGCGTGGTACGCGCTGAATTGTTGCATGATTTGATGGTGTGATTCATGCATCTTGCATTTGTGTCATGATCATTGTATTCCCTAGTGACATCAGGGTTGTGGCTCCACAAGCACATCGTGGATGACTGTATCGGATACCGAAAATACTTGGTTCTAGCATTGTGGGCACTTAGGATGTCCTTGGGTGAAAGTCTTAGAACCTTTTTGATACTAGGAGTTGCTCCAACGTCTAGACCGAGTGGATACACGAGCTCCTGAGTATCGAACACCAGTTGGTCGCGTCTCCTACTGTGTCATGGTCGATTGTGAGGGGGTTTGGCCTTATTCGCTCGAGCGAGGGGGTTATTAGTTAGGCTGAGTTTGACCAGCTCGTAAATGAGTCCGCTATCAACGAGCCAGGTAGGTATTGGCAGACTACTAGTCAAGCAGATAGTGAGGTCTATTCTTCTTGCTTGATTGTGCAGCTAGGGAGGAGGCAGTCGGTGTGAAGTGTATTAGACCCTGGTGATATCCTCATGAGGAACTGTACTTATATTTATACTTAATGAGGACTGACATGCTTGCTTTGCATCACGCATATGATATTTGGCTACATAGGCCTCGCATCGCATGGTCTTGGTATGGCCGATAGCATTCATGCCTTGCATCACATAGCCTTGGTACGGCTGACTGTATTCATGGACTTACCATTATATTTTCGCATTACTCTGATATTGTATACTTAACGCTTGCCTTGTGCGCACACTTACACCACCCTCTAAGCTTTTGTAAGCTTATGCACGACTGTTGTGTGCAAGTGGTATCGGATCACAGTAGCGCTGAGGCAGGAGCGCGCATCAGCTTATTTTGGAGTTTTTGATCACCTTGTATTTCCCTTCCCGCATTGTACTTAAAGTTTTTGATATAGTGGATATGTGGTGATGTTGTTTTGTGACTTGGTTATGCTTATGGTTATGCTCCATTACAAAAAAAAAAAAATTCATACTGAAAATCCTCCTTGTAGGATCCCAGGATCGGAATCTAGCATGTGAGTATTGGGATCCAAGAATGGGGCACTACGGAGGCTGTCAGTGCCAGATTCGGTGATAAAAAATTTTGTGAGCCTGTTTTCCGAGTTTGGGGCGTGACACATATATTTCAATATGCATATGTAAGATCCTGTGTGCTGCTCCAGGTTATCAGGGGAAACAGTGTAGTCATGATTGAAGCTCTTGAACCAGTTCGCAAAACGCAGTAGCTTCTCTCCAGATGGACTACTGGGTTAGTGACTTAATGTATCATCTGTGATTGTGTTGAAGACATAGCTAGTATTGTTAATGGATCAGATTGTGGTTTATTTTTGTTTATCACTTATCTTAGTGCATGCTATACATTCAGAGGCAGTTCACATTAGTTCATAAGCTACTGTACTGTAGAGGGAAAAAAAGAAAAGATAAATAAGACTTTTTCCAGTTATGGTTGGATGATGTGTGCAAAAAAAAAACAAATGTTTATTTAGAAATGTGAATGTAGGATGCATTGTATGATTTGATTGTTATTTGTAATATGAATACATCGTTTTCTTTTTTGATTACATTTTATGTACTATTCCTAGCCACTGGCCGTCATCTCATGCACATGCCATTGACAACAAAAATGTTTTAAAGAGAAAAGGCCATTAACAAAATGAAAATGACTCTTATCAAGTGTTTGCCTCACTGTCATCTCATGCACACGCCATTGACAAAATGAAAATGACTCTCACCCAATTCTGTGATTTTTCCAAGGCATGGATGGTATTCTCCAATGTGTGTGTGTGTGTGTGTTTTTTTGTTTTTTTTTTAATTTTTATTTTTTAAATTTTAATATTGCAATGTAAATTGTATATATGTGAAACTGTTTGGTGATTATATGTGGTCCTCCATCCACTCACACAGTACCATCTGATGTTTAGTTTTTCCCTTCATCCAAGTCTGTATGAGTTTGGATGGCAAATAAACATCATGGGCCCTATGAATGTTTTAATAGTGGGAATCAGTCTATTTTTGTGTCTAGCCCATTTGTCACCCTTTTATATAGATTTATGCAGATTGACTTATTGTTGGGTTAGGCTTAGTGAACCGTTTGGACAACCTGATCCACTAGCACTCCTATATGAAGGGGCTATGATCTGGTGATTCATTCCAACAGTTAATTCGATGGGCATTCTAAAAAAAACCTCACAGATTAGAAGATCCCAGACATACAACAAGGAATAAAAGCTAACCTTGCTACAGGTCTGGGAGTTGTTCACTCTCTCTCTCTCTCTCTCAACTATGTAGAAGGCTAGAGTTGCTAGACGCTCTTATTTGTTATTTTATTTTCTCCAGGCCATCAATGTTAGGGATGTGTTAGCAAAATATATCTATGCTAGCTTGTTTAATTGGATTGTGGAATAAATCAACAAGTCTCTAGAAGTAGGCGGCGTACTGAGAGATTCATAAGCATCCTGGACATCTACATATTTGAATCTTTTCATGTATGTATTTTGTGCTAATTATGCAATATTATTTATTTCCTTGGTGTTTCCATTTCTAACATTTCTTTTTTGCTCATCTCTAGAAGAACAACTTTGAAAAGTTTTGTATAAACTATGCAAATGAGAGACTGCAACAACACTTCAGTTGGCATCTATTTTAAATTTCTTTGATTCCTCTAGGTACGTTTAAATTGACACTTTAGGTACATTTTTATTGACACTTCGTTCACCTTTAGCACCAACCATATTAACTATCCTCGCTGATCACGATCATTGGATGCTTACTCTACAACATGACCCAACAAGAAAAGCCAACTTCTTTGAAGTAGGCCACCTTTGAAACACTTGGTTATGTTTGTGAGGAGATCTCTTCACAAGACCTTGAATAAGATCAGGTGAATTTTGTCCTCATCACCCTTTGATTTTTGTTGGTGAAAAGGAAATGGCCCTAGCCTTACATCTTATTGATACTCTCAAATTCGTACACGTACTAATATGCCTAGGATTTGATTTTGCTGCTTAATTTTGATCATTGCTTGTTGATCTCCCTCTCCCACCCACTCATATCTTTATCTCCGTGCTTAAACACTCTTTGTTTTGTTTCATAGATTGCAAGGTTAGCTGGTAATAGAATCAAGAACTTGGTGCTATTTGAGTCTAGAGGTTCTTTTATATTATTTTTTAATTGCATACATCTTTCTCTTTGTATTCAATGTTTATATATCTCTTCTGAGTTTGAATCTGAGAAAAACATGCATGTCTATGTTGTTTCAATAGAATCCCCATCATCTACTTTTCCCTCATCTTTCTTTCATGCTAAAAATGCCCATCAGCCCAGGATCCTTGTTTTGCAAAAAAGAGAAGAAAACAATGCCCGTTTCTTAATCAAAATCACATTTTTGCTAAAATGGAGTGAAAATTTACAGTCCCTTTTAGAGTCTTTCCTTGGTGCAATCTTTCTATACCATTGTGAATAAAGACCCTCATCTGCACCTTATCTTTAAGTGGACCTCAGTTTGTAATGATCCATAACTCTTACAGCAAACCCAACATAGATTCAGATAGACTCATTAATGAAATACACATTTTTTTCCCCAGTATTTTTTCATATAATTAATTGTAAATTAATCACAATTATTTATTTTGAAAATTTCTCATTATAAGATGTTTTCAGGTTATAACATTCGTATCAAACTAGTTTGTGGGTATATTCGACTTCTTTGTGGAATTTATTACTAAAGAGAAGGTCTCAAGTCCAACTGGTTGGACCACAAGTAATCTGTACTTTAAATTATTGTTGGGCTGTTGCACTCAGTAAGTTATCTGTTTAATTAGGGTGAGGTTCATGATGCGAGCAAGAAAATGGAGCTAGACCTTCTCAAGCAGTATAATCAGATTTTGTTACTTCTGATTGTATCTTCCTAGAATTAGTTTCCCCCCTCACACTTGTCTTTTAATTTATGGTTAAAAGACAACCATCTTAGCTTTTAAGACAATGTGAAACTGATTTTCTGAACCCCACTTAGCAGGCCATACATTTACTGTGGCTACAGTACCAATGGATACGGTCATACTATGGGCTAGTCATATTTAGCTACGGATTTTATCCATAGCTTTTGACCATTTTATGCAACAAAAATTGATGATTTAGCGGCTTCCACCACAACTATCAATAAAGGTCCTGGCCATCGGTAAAGCCTTTACCGACTGAGGCTTTACCGACTGTTAGCTAACCGCAGGCAAAGGCTTTGCCGGCTGTTTTGATCGCCGGTAAAGGCCAGTTTTCTTGTAGTGATATGAAAATTATTTTTTATTTTTAACTAATCAAATAAGTTATATTAAGAATTCAGTAATTATTTAGGACAAAATGTATTTTGATAAGGTAGAACGTTTTGTCTTCTCCAGTAGCCATTGGATGTTAGGCATATCATATAGCCCATGGTTAGCATCATGGATTTGACCATAAGAAGTGAGAACATCAGGCAATCCATTACTTAAAGAGGTGTGAGAAAGCTAACATTTAATGCGGAGAGTTCACTGTTCTCTTATTACATTAGGAAATTGTTGTTTCCATCAAAGAGTTGTCAAGTATACAAACTCTATCAGCGGACTATGTAAAGCTCACATGTTGTACACCTAAAGAGTCAAACCAAATGACTTTTATTAATATTTAGGAGCAGTTACGTTTTAGGTTGTGCTCTAGTATGAGCCCTTACATCTTGAAGAAAAAATCCTTGATTGAAAGATAAAACCAAAGTGGGTGTACTGTTGTGTGGTGTATTAAGTTTTTGTCTTTAGTTCTTCATCTTCGAAGCGTTTGGAACTAAAAGACATGTGACAACTGTGGGTGTAATGCCACAGGGGCTCACATGTTAAAGATGGGTGAAAATAGGTCTTGATCTCTAATCATTGGGTGATAGGATACTCTACCTTGAGCATTGATTATAAGAAGGTATGTGCCTTGTTCAAAGACTTGGATGTGCAAGAGGTCCATTATGGGTTACATGCACGTGCAATTCTTTAGTGGGCTAAAGGAGAGCTCTGCACTCGAGAACATTTGTGACAGGTCTACTCCTAGGCATAGAGCTCTATACAATGGTGCTCATCATGTGGTGTCGAAGCTTCTATTTGGAACACCCAACTGCATGGCTCAAAGGTCTTTCCTTCGTTAGGGTCTCTCGCACATGATGCGGGCTCTTCTCAATGAATGAGGTGGAATGTTTGGGCAAGTGAGTTAAATCTTAAGAACGTATGTGCTTGAAGCTTCTTGTCTTCTTGGAAGAGTGTAGAGTCCTTATTCATCTTTGTTCTGTTCTTATTTCTCTATTGCTCTACCCCTCGTTAAAGTGAGTACATGGGTATTTATAGGTCAGGAACCCAATATTCTAAGTGCTTAGGTAGGAACCTCTGTATGTGTGTTAATAGTATATGCGACTCCAAGATATATGTGAAATTGCATGGAATAGGATACCACGACTACGTGCAGAAGCTTGATAGAGCTAACAAATGAAGCTATATCCTCCGGGGGGAGCGCAAATAAATTTTGTGCCTTTTTAAACACGATTACCTACTTAAACTAATATGCAAATTGAAATAAGTAAGACAATTAACTCTAAGGATTCCAAGCCATTAGAACGTCTAATCACATACACTACAAAGGATGTGTCAATTAAGCAACTAGTCTATAAACATGATAGTGTACATGTGTGTGTGGGATATGCTACCTATCAACTCCTAGCATTCATCTAATCATTTATACATATAATTAAACATTTAACATATAAGAATAATTAAATAAGTGCTTAAATGCAATCCCAAACATACGCATGTATAGTGGTTCAGTTTTCCAAATCCACTCCTAGTGGATGCACTCAACTCATGACTGTAACAGATTTCACTATCAGATATTTTAAATTAAGTTCAACTCTAACATTTATAATAATACGGAAGGACTTGCTCACGCAAGAGGCTCCACATGATTTTCTATAAGCTCGTCATGAACCTCGGTCTTACACATGAACATATTGATGTACACTCTCACCAAAAGCTCCCACAAGAGATTTTAGTTGGTTTTCTATAGGCTAACCAATATCCTCTGTCCTAATCCAATGACTTACATTTACTCCTGTCAGATGCTCCCACAGAGATTAACACATACACACCCGTGTCTGATGAATTCAGCCCTATACAAGAGTCTAGGTCCTATATAAGAACTTATTCGAGTTTGGGTCATAAATTCTTACCCTCAACCTTACATAAAAAAAAGAGTATGGACTCACTCAATAACAATTGTCTAATTGAGCCCCGTTTATGTCCCATTTTTTAGATGCTTCTTTAAAGTTCACCCATACTTGAATTTTCTTCTCAATTTCTCTCCCAGTCATGATTCTAATATATTGCCAATGCTTCAGCTTCAAAATAAAAAACCTTGCATACGATGCTCCGATGCAGTGACCAAAGTGATGGGAGGTTGGGTAGAATCTCAATGGAAAGTTGTAAAGCGTATGAGATTCACCAAGAAGGGTCTTTTAGAGGATTAAGACAAGAATATAACTATAGAGGTTAGGTCTAAACTCTATAAAATGGTGGAGATAGAGTTCATCTTTAATATTAAGGTTGAAATCCTCATTATAATGGTAAAGCTCAAGAAGATGAATCAAATCTCATGAATATGAGGCTTAGAATGTGAGATAAGTTTGAGGATTTACTTAAACTTCATTTACACAAAAAAAAAACTTCTAAAATGTCCCACGATTGAATCTCATATTTAAAGAAATCGAGTTCTAACAATTAAAAGATGGGCAAAAACGGCTAGTCTTCGGTCGCATCAAATTAGATAGGAAAGTTGTTGGATAGACTTGGGAACCTTAGGTCACATTGAAGGCGATCTTCGAATTATTTGTATGGAGTCGAATTACACGGAATCATGTCCTATCTTGTTGTCCTATTTTAGCCATTTTCACTCAGACCGAAGGTGGGTTTGGTGTGACTGAAGGTTGCTGAAATTGTGTAATTTTTTTAACAAATTGAAATGTTTAAAGCCAATCTAAGCATGTTCAATTTAGGCTCATATAGCTTAAGGGATGAACAGTAAAAGGTTTACCTATTAGGTTTAAAATCATTTAGGGGTTTAGGTTGTTTTGGGTCAAGGGTTAAGGATACCAAGGCATTGTAGTTATCTGTTCGTTGCTCCTTGATGCTCCCCCTTCACTTATGTCTTCGTTCTTTAACTTCCAATAGTCCAACTGATTCCATGACACAAGGACTCACGTGATTAACAAATAAGGTGTATAAATCAGTGCACTAACAATTTCCCCCTTTGTCAATTACATGATAAAAACCTAACCTAGACCATGTCATGGTCCACAACAATGACATACAAAAACAATATAATATTACATGTCCAAGATTACAATGATATACAAATTTAAGTACAGGACATGAGACATGTAACAATATAATGCTTCATCATACTTGCTCCCCATATCTCTTCAATTTCTGCAATAACAAACAAACCCTATAAAACAGAATTCATTGTTTTGATGGGACTTGAAATTTCTCCCCATTTTAATAAGTATTTGACAAAGAGTTAGTTCCAATAAATATACAAATAAAAACGTAGCATGAAATAACTCTATAGGTCAAGATTTACTAATTATAAGGCACTTACCAGCAGGGGATTTAAAGGGTGCATATAATCATTAAAATATGGAGCATGCTTATTATTGTACACACCTCACCCCATGATGATAAGTTGACTGAGTTTGAACAAATGGATGGACAATCAAACCCCAATCATAAACCCTAACCCTAGAAGCCTAAACCCTAGGAACCCCAATCCTAAACCCTGAACTTAACCAATTCAAACCAGTCAATCCAGTTAACCTAACCTTGAACCCTAGGAACATAAAACCAAGAGCCTTGGGTCAACTTGACAAGTCAACTCACCCGGTCAGCCTACCCAACCCCATAACCCAGTTAACTTATTTAATTGAGCCTAAAACCAAGCCCAATTGGAGAAATGACTGAAACCTCAAAGCAATAACCCTTATAATAGAGCCTTCAAATGCTTGAAGGATGCTGCCTGCCAAAGCAGAGAGTCCAAGTGAGGATCGACAACAGTAAGGCTACTACCGGCCATGTGACACTCCCCCTCTTTGGAGCAACATCACTCAAGCATGTGAAACTCTCCTTTTTCTAACCTTAAGTGTACGATTGTGGTGCATTTACTTTGATGTCCATCTCCTTATCCAAAATTTCCCTTTTACTACTTAATCCAACCCATGAGATGATGCCATATGGCAAGCTCCAATTCCAGCCCTTCAACTACTTTTTACCCCTAGGATCACCTGAAATTACAAGAAAACCAAGGTTAAAGGATATAAATAGCCACCATCCCTTATCATTTCAAAGCATCCACTCCCATTTCTAACAATCCCTTCTCACCCAAAGGAGTCCCCTTCCATTTCTCCATCAAGGAGAGTCATAATGAGAGTGAGAGAGAGAGAGAGAGAGCCCAACCCTGGTCTATCCTAGCTTAACCAGAGTTTAAGTCTCCTGTGTCACCTATGTAAGACCTCTATCCTTGTATTGTACCATTCCACCAAGTCTCGCGATCCTCTCTGTTAAATTCTATCAACTCGAGACCTTTAGACAGTAATTGCATGTGACCCTAATTCGCATCTTGAAGATCTGAGTCGACTCAACCCAAAACCTATTCCTTAGCGACCTCACCGTCACCGCGGTTCCAACGCTGCATCTTGTGCACCAATGCTATACCCGGGCTAGGAGTCATGGGCCTGTGTATATCTCAAGGAAACGCCATGCATTGCGAATTCTGAGAGATTCCAGAGAATCTATACCCATCTTTGACATCATTTGTCAAGTACACAACCCATCACAAGCCATGCCTTTCTTTTCCCCCAAGACAAGCAACCACTCCCAAAGTCAACCCTCATATCACTCCTCTCTTACACCACCATTACTCTCCTACACATCTATCATTTCTCTCTCACACCACCCATCTCTTCTCCCTCATTTCAATCCATCACATGCCCTTTCTCTCTCATTTTCTCTACCCATCCCAAGCAACCAAGAAGAGAGAAAACGTCCAAGGAGAAGGAAATCTAAGGAGAGAAAATAGCCAAGTGTGAGGCCCACTTTCTACCCCAAATCTCTCATCCCAACCCTTCAATCTTCATCTTCCACCTTTAAAGAAGAAGTCTATGAGCTAAGGAAGCCAAGGAACCAAGAAGGAGATCCATAGGTGGGTGATCTTAGGTTTAAATTAATGTTTTAATCCATGGGATAAGTGGGGCCTACCGGTTAATGGTAGGGATCCCATTTTGGGCCCTAGGAGTGACCAATGGTCTACCATGATGCATATATGAATCCCATGATGGGGCTATTCTCCATGGACCCCATCATGATGTTTATTTTGATGTCCATTGTAAGAAGGTTATTTAGACCTTACATTTGTTGGTGGGAAAGGGATTTCCACTATGGATTTTTATGATTTGAGGGCCCACATGTGGTGAGACCCATTTGATGTATTTGTTGTAATGCTTGGAGAGGAGCTCATAGTGGCAGAGCTCCTCCTTCACACACACATTTCTCTCTCTCTCTCTCTCTCTCTCTCTCTCTCTCCGTCTCTCTCTCTCTCTCTCCCTCTCTCTCTCTCTCTTTTCCTTGTTTAATGGCCCACCATTGATATTATATGATGATTCAGATCATCCAGATAGTAGGACACCAACTGTCCAGCAATAGGGCCACTGGCTGCCCGTCACACAGGCTCTAATGCAGGGAAAACACAAATATGGGCTTGGTCCCGGGGCTGTGTTATGTGGACCCTGCCATGATGTATGGTTTTATCCTCATCATCCATTTGTAATATCCTAGATCAAGTGGTGTCGTGGGCTGCACCATAGCAACAACAAGACCATCCACCTGCTCACCGCCTATATGAAGGAAAACACAAGTATCAGCTTAGTCCAAGGCCGGTGGGCTACACTGGTGTGGACCCCACCTTACTGTCTGTGGCCTATATCCACGCCATCCATCTAGTTTTCCTAATCATTTTAAGGCCTGGTCTAAGATGGCTAACATTTAATGGCTGTTGGCTGCTAGCCACTTAGACATTGATGTCCCATGTAGTGTCCCACTCGCTGGGTCTTTTAAGTGGGGTGGTCCACTCATGTGGACCCCACCTTGATGTATGTTATATCTACACCGTCCATCTGCAACGACCTAGACCCAGCGGTCTTATGGGCCACCCCATTCCAGTAGTAGGGCTTGCCTGTCTATCCAGTGGCAGCAGGGTCACTTCCGATGTATGTATTGTAACCACCCTGCCCAACAGGTTTTAGGTGGAAGTGTGGGTTGGGCCACCTCCTAGGTGGCCCATGCCTTTGTGGGACCCACTGTGATGATTGTATCAGGCCCACACTGCCCATGAGGACGAGCCAGAGATCAAGCAGACACATTGCTTGCTGGAGGTGTCTAATAGAGAATGGGCCTACTGTGTTGTTTATCCACATCGCCCTCATGTTCCAGGTCCACCTGGATGTGGCCCATTCTCATGTGGACCGTCTACATATGGGGCCCACCTATTTGTGATCATCCCAGCCGTCCAAAGTGTTGGACGTCCAGCAGGCCCAGATGGGCTGGACATCCAACCATTAGAGCCCACTTGTTATATGTGTTCTATATACATGCAGTCCATTCTTTTCAGGAGTGTGTGGGTTATCCTATAAGGCCCAACAAGATGTATGTGTTATGTACACACTGTTTGCCCATTTTTTTAGGCCATGGGCTGCCCCATGAGGCCCACTATGATGTATGTGTTACACACACTATCCACCCATTGTTCCTAGGCCATAAGCTGTTTCATGAAGCCCACCATGTTGTATGCACTATAAGCACGCTGCACATCCATTCTTA
This sequence comes from Magnolia kwangsiensis, assembly GCA_037074715.1. Taxonomy (NCBI): domain Eukaryota; kingdom Viridiplantae; phylum Streptophyta; class Magnoliopsida; order Magnoliales; family Magnoliaceae; genus Magnolia; species Magnolia kwangsiensis. Next base: position 83,810,922 of record CM073578.1, read on the forward strand.
CTAGTATCATAGAGCCATGGGCCCCATTGTGAGTTAAATTCCAATCCCAAATGGGCCACACCTCAGGTGTAATGGTGGTTAACGGTCCACCTTTATAAACCTCCCTAGGGCCCATTGTAAGCCCACTCCCCATCTCCCCCATTGGACTAACCCATACTGTTGGGCCTCCATTGATGATGATGCTTTCCACCATGCCTTGTAGGAACTATCCAAACCTTGGAGCCTACCTTGTATTCATATCGGCCCCATAGGAAGGCCCAGTTTATTTCATGATAGAGCGGGTGAGGAAGCCCACTTGATTGTACATGGTTCACCCTCTCAACTCACCTTGTTGACTCACCCATGAGGCCCATTTTCGATGTAAGTATGATGCCTAGGCTATACATTGTTTAGTACATCATCACCCCTTGCCGTAGATGGAAGAATATGTGGTATCAAATTTGGTATATCCACTGTTGAAGCTCATCTCAATTCATGGGTTAGATCCACCATCCTTGCAAGGGACCCCACCTTAGGATATATGATATGCTCGTACCTTGAAGAGCTTATAATAGTCTAATGTGGACTATTCCATAGAGACTTCTATATGAGGTGTATCGTTCAACCCCTATTCTTGTAAGTGACATATCGGTTAAGGCCGATCATCGCCCACTATATCTGATAATCATGCTAGTGTACTTAGTCTAGTAGGACACATTGAGAATATGCATAGTATAACATCATGATACATGCCCATATGCATCATTTGTATGCATGTTATGAGGAGTGATTGATAATAGCATATGTCATTAGGCTGAGATGTTTATGAGACTCCCTGTGAGACGGAGTTGCCCCACATGATCGCGCGGTATACATAGGTTTGATACATGACTGGATGGTATGACTCATGTATCTCGCATTTGTATGACATGATCACTTGGCATTCTAGCGATATTAGGGTTGTGGCCTCCACAGCCACATTGTGGATGGTCAAAATGGATATTAAAAATATTTGGTTCTAGCATATGAGCACTTTCAATATCCGTGGGTGAAAGCCCCTAAACCCTTATGGTACCAAGAGGTAGCTCCAACGTCGAGACCAAGTGGATATATGAGCGCACGATTACCGAATACTAGCAGACCGCGTCTCCCACTGTATTATCGTCGGTTGGAAGGGGGTGTGGCCTTATCCGTCTGAGTGAGGGGGCTATAAGTTAGGCTAAGTATGACCAGCTCATAAATGAGTCCGCTATCGATGAGTCGGTTAGGTATTGGCAGACTACTGGTTAGGTGGATAGTGACGTCTTTTCCTCTTGCTAGTTGTGCGGTTAGGTAGGTGGAAACCAGTGTGGAGTGTACTAGACCTCAGTGATATTTTAGAGATCAATAGTACCGATATGTGGATCTTGATGAGGATTGGCATGCACGCGTTGTGCAAGACCCCATCTATTCTGTATGACTTTTTGCTTATGTACACGAAGATCGATGCCCTTAGCTAAACTTGAATTGGTTGTTCATAGTACACACCCGACTGACCAAAACCCTAAGACCTCGAAACCTATCTCATATCGACTGCCTCATCACCGCGATCATGGAGGTACCACCCGTACATCTGTACGATATTCTGTTAGTGAGATACGCCATGAAGAATCATTAGTGTATCATGTGCGCAAGGCACATGTAGTCCATTCCACACATGTGCACAACACATGTCATGCACACATGTACATGCCACACATGGGTGAGAGAATCTCTACCCATGTGTATGATGTCACACACCCATACCTCTTCTTCTCTCATGTACACCTCAAGTTAACTCTTTTCCATGCCACACCTTAAGTATGACATCATCTCACCATGCCATCCTATGTCTCTTTAACCCACCATTAATTACAAATCATAAATTAATTTTCATAATCCTAGCCTAAGCTAACATTAATCATATTTCTCAACAAATATCCCTCCATCCCTTATCATTTTAACCATTTCCTACAATGGAGAGAGAGAGGAGAAGTGATCTTGGTGGGCCATCAACTCTATCAATTTCATCCCTTTCATCCATCTAATTTGTAAGACCCGAATCCTAGCCCGTACCATTCTGTAGGCTTCCATGGTCCTCCCGATCAAATTTTGGTGACCCACGGTCTATTATCAGTGTTTGCGCACAATATTGAGTCTTGTCCTGTCGATCTGAGTCGGCTCAACCTGAGACCTATACCATTGCGACCGCGCTGACACCGCGATTCCAATGCCGCATCTCGTGCATCAATGAGACGCTTAGATCATGAGATGTAGCTCGCGCAAGCTATGGACAACACATTTACGGGGCCCACATATCACAATGGCACCATTTCCTAGGTTATCATGGGGTGATGTCATCACCCCATGCCAAGTAATAAATACTTAAAAGCATTTATGACATTTATTTCTCCATGAGTCAACACCCTCCCTTACCAAGCAATTAATGATGGCCTTACATCATTAATTTAAGTCATATTTTTCCTCTCTTATCTCCCTCCCTCTCTCTCCTCCCTCATTTTCATCTCCCCTAGTAACTAAGAAGCCATGGACGTCCCAACCTATCTCCATGGCCAACCCTCTCACCTTAGATCCCCTTCAATCCTGCCATTAGAAGCTCATCTCCACCATTGAAAAAGATCCCTAAAAGGCTTAAGGACCCGAGGAATTGAGGAAGGAGTCGATTTAGAGGTGGGTGCTTCTCTTTCTCTCTCTTTTCCATGATTTATGGCCCACCTTGTGATATGTTTCACACCTACGCCGTTCACTTAGTAGGCCCACCCGGCGGTCTGTTTAGGTGGGCCCAATTAGAGGAAGTACACAAATATCTGCATTATCCAAGGCTGGTGGGTCCCACATGTGTGGACCCACCCTGATGTAATGTACACAATGCCGTGTGGGGCCCTACCTCGCTGGAGGTATTCCAGGTTGTTTAACGCCCAACCTCCCTGGATGCTAGGAAGGAAAACAGAAATCTCAGTTTGATTCAAAAATTTTGGTGGGCTGCTTTTGTAGACTTTACCTTGATGTATGGATTTAATCCAAGCCATCCATTCTTTTCCCCAGATCATTTGAGGCGTTGAGCCAAAATTTAAGATCAATCTGATTCTTGGGCGGGCCATACCATAGGAAATAGTGGTGTTACCGTTAAAACCCACCTTGATTCTTCTATTCGCCAAAAGCACGTTACATATTAGTCTCATTTGGTCGATCAGGGGCCGTAGAATCCAATGGCAGGGTAAATTTTTCAGATGTGGGCCCTATATATGAAAAATCATGAAATTTCATAAAAATAAAAAATAATAAAAATAATAACGCAATATGCAACAGTGCCTGCTGCTGACGTTGCTGTTGGAGTCATCGTGGATGGGCGGGCAATACAGTGGTCCCATACATGGGCCCCACCGTGATGTGTGTCAAGCACCCACACCGTGCATTGGTTGGCCCCCCTCCCAAAATGAGCTGTTGGAGGAACTCAGGTGGCCCACGTCATAGCAAACAGTTAGATTAAACGACTGCTATTGAACCCTTTGGCATTAAAGAAGTTTTGGGTCAATATGAAATTTGTTTTTCCTTAGTATCCAGGTCTACATGACCTTATTAACAGATTGAATGAAAATTAGACGTTATGGTGGGCCTCACGTGGGACCCACTGGTGTATGTGTTGTATCTAATCATCCATGCATCTGGATGAGGTTGGCTGGTGTGAACCAGCTAGTGAGCTGCTGTAGTTATATGTGGGGTCCACCTTCATTTACTATAGCCACCGTCCATCTACCAAGGACGGTGGGCCCCTGATACAGTGGCTCTAATCCAGGCCGTCCATCCATCTCTTGGACGTTGGACGTTGGAGGATCTCATGATATATATAATATTATATATTACCTTGAATATATGTAAGTGGTGGGCCCTATGTGGGACCCACTTGCTGAATGTGTTGGCTGGGTACTTTAAATGCTATGATATCATATTTTATAATATAATATATTATATTAAGTATATAATATAAAATATTATATGATATTATAATAACTAACACTTTGGTAGGCCACTCCCACGTGGGACCCACCCTCCTTGACAGTGGCATTGTGTTCAGGCTGTCTATCCATTTGACGAGCTCTGGTGGGCCATGTATGTGGATTCCCACCCTGATGTATGAGTTATATCCCAACCGTCCATCCAGTTGGCAACAATCTGGTCGTCCTTCTGTTGGGCGGTTAGTGGCTTCACCATGATGGATGTGCTCCATCTAAACCGTCCAATCACTTAGAGGAATCTGACCGTCCATCTGTTGGATGGTCAGCGCCCCACTTTGATAGTTGTTCTCATCCAAACCGTCCATCCATCTGGTGAGCTCGTCCTCGGGCTTAGAAAAAAAATAAAATAAGATAGATTTAATATCAAGTGGACCACACTGTCAAACAGTGAAATTGAATGCCTACCATTGAAACCTCTTTTGGGTTACAGAAGTTTTGAACCAACATGATATTTTCTTTCCTCACTGTTCAGGTCTTTATGACCTTATGAACAGTCTAGATGGGGAATAGATGTTATGGTGGGCCCTCTAAATTTTAATAGCAAAAATCATTATCAGCACTGTTATTTATGGTATGGTCCAGTTGATATTTTGATCTGGTTCATTATTTGGATAATACTCTAAAATGATCTCTATAGATGGATGAATGGTGCGACCCAAGTAGTGCGGCCCACTTGTTGCGTTTGAGAGGCCCAATATGATGTACTCGGGGCCCATGTGTTGAGGCCCATTGTGATATATTTGGGGCCCATGGGTTGAGACCCATTGAGATTATTGGAGGCCCAGGTATGAGGCCCACTTAATTGTATTATGCCCATGTGTAAGGCTCACCTAATGTGTGTTTGAAGCCCATGGGTTGTGGCCCATTGTAATGTATTTGGGACCCATGGGACGTGACCTATCCAATGTATATAAGCCCATGTGATGTGGCCCATTGTGTTGTATTCGAGGCCCATGAGTGAGGCCCATTGTGATGTATTCGAGGTCCATGTGATGCGGCTCATAGTGATGTGTATGTAGCCCTTGTATGAGGCCCATTGCAATGTGTATTAGGCCTTCGTGTGAGGCCATGGTCCCACTATATGTTTAGCCCTATGTGAGCCACTCCTTGGGAACAATGTTTGTTGAATGTCCACATTGATGGGCAATGATGGTTAGATGTCCACATTGTGACCTTCTCTTGGGCCGATTGTCGATCCCGATTATCGTAGATCGATTGCTAATTTCGATTGACGTAACCGATTTTCTGACTTTGATTATCGATTGATCCTGATTGTCGTGACCAATTTGACGATTCTGATTATCGATCGATCCTATTGTCGTAAATCGATTGCTGATTCTGATTGTCGATCGAGGTAGATTACCGATTCTGATTTATCGTGGCCGATTGCTGATTATCAATTGAGGTCGATTACCGATTCTGATTTGTCGTGGCTAATTGCCAATTATCGATCAAGGCCGATTATCGATTCTGATTTGTCATGGTCGATTGCTGATTGTTGATCGAGGCTGATTGCCAATTTTGATTTATCGTGGCTGATTGCTAATTATTAATCGAGGCCAATTACCGATTTTGATTTATCGTGGTCGACTGCCAATTATCGATCGAGGCCGATTACCGATTTTATCATGGCCAATTACCGATTCTGATTATCAGGGCCCAATGTGATGTATATGCAACCCGCATTTAAGGCTTGATGAGATGTGTTTTCAGCCCGTGTCTAAGGCCCAATGTGATCTATATGCGACCTGCATTCGAGGCCCGACAAGATGTGTATTCAACCCGTGTCTAAGGCCCAATGTGATGTATATTGAGGTCTAGGTGATGAGGCCCATTGTGATGCATTTGAGGGCTAGGCGAAGGAGCCTATTGTGATGTATGTTAGGCCCATGTGAAAGACCCATCATGGTGTGTATTAAGCTCTTGAGTGGGACTCATGGTGTTATATATTTGGCCCTTATGTGAGGCCATGGGTCTACTATATGTTAGTCTTTATGTGGGCCATTCCTTGGGGGTAATGTCCACATTGTTGAAGCCGATTATTGAGGATAGTTATTGACACCGATTATGAGTATGTGACAACATAGTATCATGATACATGCCCATACGCATCATCTGCATGTTTGTTATGAGATGTGGTTGGCCATTGCATATAACATTGGGTAGGTTATGAAACTCCTTGATAGGCGGAGGTTATCTCACATGAACGCACGATATGCGCATGATTGATGCATGACTGGATTGTATGACTCATGCATCTTACATTATGTGTTGTGATTACTGTACGCCCTAACGACATAATGGTTGTAGCCTCCACAGGCATATTATGGATGGCCAAATGGGACATCGAAAATGTTTAGTTCTAGCATATAGGCACCATAGAGGTCCTAAGGTGAAAATTCTTAAACTTTCATGGCCAGGAGATGCCCCAACGTCAAGATTGAGTGGATATATATGAGCGCATGAGGGTCGTGTACCAGTAGGCCACGTCTCCCACTGTGTCGTGGTCAGTTGGAAAGGGGTGTGACCTTACCCGCTTGAGTGAGGGAGCAATATCTAGGTTGAGTTTGACCAGCTTGAGGAATGGGTCCACTATCAATGAAACGGGCCTGATATTGGCAGGCGGATAATGAGGACTCTTCCACTTATCCAGTTGTGTGCTTGGATAGGGGCGGTAAGCTGGCGTAGAGTGTAATAGACCTTGGTGATGATCCCAAAGAGAAACTATACTGATATGTGGACTTATTGATCAAGAGTTGCATACTCATCCATTCATTCATTCACTATCCACTCGGGCTGGTGGTGCGTAACTGTTTGTTATGGGTACCTTCGCAATGGCCAGGATTTCGGTTGAGGTGCGCGACTAACCTAAGATCAGGAGTTTACCACATTGAGTCTGACTATCCAAATTAGGTATAGGAGAAGTCCATTGTGATGGACCCCATAGCATGCGATACTACGTACTACCATCCCGACTTCATACTCTAGCATGGTCATTTCATTCGCACTGCATGTTGCATTACATTCGCGGCATATGGTACGACTGACGCTGTTTGAGTTACTCATCAGGAATGTATATTGCATTGCATCCTCTGCATCTAATATTTGGTTCTCTGTAACTCCTCATTTGTGTAGCTGATTTGTATTGCGTATTCTAATATTGTATGACTTATACACTTATCAGTATTTCCGCTTACTCCGTTATCATGTGATTTATGACTTTATCAGTACTTCTGTTTACTCTAATAATTCCTGATCTTGTCAGTATTTCAGTTTACTCTGATAATTCATGATCTTGTCAGTATTTTTGCTTATTTCGACATTGTACGATGTATGGATTACCAGTATTTTCGGCATTGTATGATTATGGTATTGCTTGAATACTTAGCACTTATCTTATGCACACACTTACACCACCCTCTAAGATTTCTATAAGCTTATACATGATAGCTGCGTGCAGGTGATGTTAGGTTGCAACATGTTGAGCATGGGCGGTGGTCTTCTGGAGCTTGATCTTTGATTTATGTATTTCCCTTTCAGCATTGTACTCAAATGATTATATTAGTGGATATGTGATGATGATGTTGCCTTTGTGAATTGGGTAATCTTGTGGTTATGCTTATTATGAATTAAATGTATATTGAAAAGAAAAAAAATCCTCCTTGTAGGATCCAAGGATCAGAATTTGGCATATGGATGCTAAGAGTCGGGAATGGGGTACTACGGAGGCTTTCAACACCGGATTCGGTGATCCAATTTTTGGGTTTGGGGCGTGACATAATTCATCAAGGTGAGTACTCCCCCCTCATCCTTCCTTCTATTTGTTTCCTTGTTCTCTTTCTTATATGTAGCTATGATATCTACTAATGTGGGCCCCACATTGAGGATTACATGTTATCTAGACTGTTCATACTGTCCAATGGATTGGATGGGGCGAAAACACTAAAATTCGTTTGATTTGGAGATTGTGTGGGTCCCACCAACAGTGGGCCCCACCATGATGTTATTGGCCATCCAACATGTTAACTGTCTCAGAAGGATCTGGATGAATGAGATACATAAATACTAGCTTGCTCATGAATGAGGGTTACCACCGTCAGCAGCGTTGGACTAGCAACATCCCTGTTGCTTTAAAAAAAGGGGGGTATAACTCTTTTTGGACATAATTTGATATTTGTTTCCCATCATAACCCATTTTTTTCAAGGATTTATTGAGTACAATGATCTAGCCAACACAATGGATGGACTGGATCTCTTAAGTGGTCCACCTTAATGAGAAAAATAAAAAATTAAAAATTAAAAGAGAGAGGAGGGCTGGATGATGCCGCAAGCAGTGTCCCTGATGCTTTTGAAGAGGGTAGGGGCTATGGGCCCACAATGCCTCCCCCATATTCTATGTATTTAATCCACGCCGTTCATCCGATCCCAAGCTCATTTTAGGCATTAAGTCGAAAAATGAAGCCAATTCAAATCTCTAGTAGGCCACACCATCAAAAATAGTGTTTTAATAGTAATAATCTATAGCTCGCTGTGATGTTTCTATACGTTGAAAAATACTGAATATTGAGCTTCTTAGATCTGTCTCGGGCGATAAAACCTAACAGATGGAGTGGATCGCCAGGATATGGGCCCCACCTATGAAAAACCATTGAAAAACAAAAAAAAATAATTATATATGCAAGGGGCGTTAGCCCCTTGCTATGCTGACATCTAGCGTCATTTGGACGCTGCAGCTATTACTGCTTGCTGGAATGGGCTGGGACCCCACCATGATGTATGTGGGACATCAACATTATGCATTTGACGGGTCCCCATTAAATGATGGGATCCCCCAAAAATTAGCCATACATGGGACTCAGGTGGCGCACACCATGAAAATAAAAATAAAATAATAATAAATAAATTTTGAAGTTATAATTTGTGGGTCTGTTCGGTTCATGAGGTATGTCTTATATCCCAACCGTCCATCTGTTTCGAACAAGAAACAAAAGTATTTTGTTTGGGGAATATTTCATTCATTTAAACAAATCAACTGAAGACTAACGATAAAGATAATCACTTTATTTATTCCAAGTTCTTCACATCCCTTTCTCCTTTGATTCCAAATAGAACCTTCATGAATCATAACATACAACAAAGACTTAGCATTCATATTATGTATAACTGTATGAAACATTAAACATAATATTGAACACTATCTTAGAAGTCATTGTGCATTGTCAAAAGTCATTTCGTGCAATTGGAAGCTATTGTGCGCTGTAGTTATGCATAGGCAAAAGCTATCCTATGCTGATGCCCACTGTGCACCAGCCCTTATTGTGCGCTGGTGCTCATTGTGCGCTGGTGCTCATTGTGCACCAGCCCTTGTTGTGCGTTGTTCGTGTTGTGCGCTGGTGCTCATTGTGTTGCAGACTTTACCTTTTCCTCCACATCTCTTCTCTCTCTCGCTGTGATTGGTAACTCATGACCTCACTGGAGGGGTCGGGGGGTATTTATAGCCCTCTCACACGTGTGAGTGTGCCACATAGACTCTACGCGCTCCCCATTGTGTGGATCTTGCTATGCACTCCTATAGTGTAGAAATCACTATTAGCCAACTATTGTGCGGAAATGACCGTGCGCCAATTGTTGTGCGAAAATCTCTGTGCGCCAACTGCTGTGCAGAAATCATTGTGTGCCCCAATTACTTCACACAATAATCTCTTCAGCACAATGACTATATTTTCCGCACAATAGCATCCTTTTTCCGCACAATGCCAGTTTTCCTTCATTTTCTGCCTCTTCTCTTTATTTTATTCCTCAACACCATCCATTTGGCGAGTTGTCTTAAGGCTTAAGAAGAAAAATAAGATAGATTTAACAATTAGGTGGTTCACACCACAAAGAGCAGCAAGGGATTTAACGTTTACCATTGAAACCTTTTTTTGGGATAGAGAAGTTTTTGGACCAATATGAAATTTTTTTCTCTTAAATTAGGTCTTTGTGACCTTATGAACAGATTGGATGGGAAATAAACATTATGCTGGGATCTGTGAATTGTTTAATGGCAAAATCATTATCTTCACGGCTATTTGTGGTGAGGTCTAGGTAATCTTTGGCTATGATTCATTTTTAGTATAATTTTCTAAAATGATCTTTAAATATGGATAAATAGTGTAGATATAATAAATACATCACTTTAGGATCCATGTAACTTTGATCTCCTTGAACTGTTTGTACAACTCGGAACTGAAGCATATAAAAATACTTGCTGGGGTCCACTTGAAATTTGGATACATCTGAAACTTGGACTGATACACACATAATTGATGGGTTAGATTCATGAACCACATCTCTGTGGGCCCAACAAATGATTATGAATATTTAATGGATGCTAAATCTCTTAACTTGTATGTGGTATGGCCTACTTTGATGTAGGTGTTTTGCCACTTAATCCACCATGGTTTTGACATGATATATATTTAAGATCCTCATCGTTTATCTATTTTATTAGCCCTTTTGACGATATGTTACTAAGGCTCGGGCCCATCCAATGATTAGCTAGTTGTACGTTCTAAAATAATGCAAATTGAACTTTCATCATTGAAAATTTTTTATGGGCCATCCTGACGATGTATTAGATATTCAACCCATCCAGCCCATATATCGGGTTCCCTTTAGGCTATTGTCCTAAACAGTCAATTTGACCTGAAATGGACCATACAATACAAGGCTGTGAGAATTAATGCCTAACCATTAAATCCGACTTAAGGCCACCATGGGGTATCTATTTAATCCATGTGGACCATCCACTTCCTCATATCATTTTAGGAGTTAGAATAAAATTAAAGCAGACCTAAGTCTTAAGTGGGTCACAGACAACTCAACCTCATGGGAAATCCCCATGAGCTCCACCACATAGAGCCCATTGTAAATTCCGTTTATGTGTGGGTCCAAGAATGTTAAGGCCCATTTTAAGTGAAAGTCATGTGGGCCCATCAGTGGTAGCCTTGGGCCAACCATTAAGCCTCTTCGATAGGAGTTTGTAATCTCCATGTGTTGAATGTATGATGAACTGGTATTGTAATTTTTGAAGTAATGATGATTAATCCCTTAAATGGGCTGATTGTGGACAACCCTTGATCACTTGGTACTTTGGTTAGAGTGCGACCCCAAGTAATAGGATTATGTGATTTGTGTTTAAACCCTTAAACATGTTTAATTATAACATATATGTGGACTCTAGTGGTGTGAGGATGTGATATACCTGTTTGGCCCATTAATCGTGTGGGTATAGCCACTTAATTATAAGCAATGGTGGAGTATATGTAGTATATATAGTCATCTAACTGTATGAATGTGAAATATGTACATGGCCACCTAACCGCATGAAATCAAGTAGCATTGATGGTCATTCAACAACATAGGTTTGTGCTTATCAATATAGATACCGCCACTTGAATCACATATGACCAAGTTGTACACTAAACCGAATGTGATGGTAGGGTTATGTTACCCAAGCTAATGCTATCAACGTCTTGGATTCTATGCGATGTGATCCCTAAATCGTAAATGGTATAATGAAATGTGGCTCTTTGCCCTTAACCATGCGACATCGAATATGAGTTATTAAGTATGTGACGTGTGAAGTGGTTGGAGTATAAAACTTATCATAACTGGTGTAGCTTTGTATTCATGTGTAGGATTATGCTTGCTCAATTATGTTTGAATATTTTGAAATGTGGACACACATGACCATCTAACCTTAAGTCCCTTATTATGACTAGTAGAGTGACATTTGTCCGGCCACTTAACCATATGGACTTCTAATAGTAGAGTGGCCATAAGACCATGTGGGCATATGCGAATCGTGTGATTGCTCAGACTCATGGACTATGCTGATGGCATAACCTCTTGGGTATGTGAACTTAAGACATGTATCAGATTGATTATAGACCCTACCTTGATGTAAGTATTGCATATTTCACCATTTAGGCTAACTAACTCTAGAACATGATTCCAAAATGACTTAGGTCTAATTCCTAAATAAGTCAGACGATATGAACGTATAACTTTCGAACACTCGTGAAGCCACTCAATGTACGTATTTTATTTACACTTTTCGATTGTTTTTCCATCCGAACAGTTTAATCTTAGAGCCCACTGACGTGTGCCTTGTGCATCTCAATTGTTCTTCCTTGTACTATCTTAATGTATGTGACTTACCTATATTATCTACTTATTGGGAGCCACCATAATATTTATGTGTAGATCCATCTGCTTGTAGTACCACTTGGAATTAGGACCCACTACGTTGTATAAGACAAACCCGCATTATCCAAACGTGACTAACTCTTATGTGTATATTATATATCAAGTCATTCAACTTAGGGCTTACTACATCTTATGAAGTTTACATGTGCCTTCCAAACTATTGTTGAACTACTACAATAATTATTTGTAAATCCAATCTACTAACAACCCACGTGAAGATGAAGTTCACTACATTATATGAGTTTCGCCAACACCATTCATCTTGTGGCTCATTTACTATATGTTATGTCTAAGCCTTTCATCTCATAACCACTTGGTGCATGTACTTTGTGTCACCACCACTCATTAACCATAAGGCCCAGTTAGGGTATAACCATGTGGTCCCAATAGAAGAAAATCATATCGGGCCAAAGCCACTAATGAAATATCTATCTTGTGAAGGATATAGTGTAACTCTTATTACAATTAATGCTCGAGATTATGATAGTTATGGATGATATTAGTGAGGTCAGTAATTGTGGTTAATAGAAGCATGTGATTTAATACTTGATTAATGTTGTTCCACTCCTTAGCATACTAAATTTATCTACTTAACCATGTTTATATTAATCATACTCATGTACTATGGAATGATGGTATGTGCAAGTGTACTTCAATACATTTGTTCATGGGTAAGACATGTCCTCTTCAGTTTAGTCACATGATCATGGATTGATATAGTTGATAGTAACATATGATGATTATAGATCAATTTTCTTTAAAGGTTAAGCAGACCCTAAACTCATGACATTATATACATACCACATGCACTTGAACGTATGCCTTATCATGGTTGCTTGAATTCATGTATAATCATGACATACATGATCATCGAAATACCACAGTCATGCCGTATAACATGAATTGGATCTTGACGATGAAATGTACATCTATGATGATGACTTGGGTTACCCTGAAAAATAAACGGGACACCGGAAGTGTGAAAATAGTAGGGGATGATGTTCCCCTTGGGTTGAAAGTCCTTAAACCCTTATGCTAGCTAGGGTTGCCTTACCGTCGGGCCGAGTGGATAAATGGGTCATGGATTTAACTCCTACTGACGAGGTTGGGTTGAGAAGAGGTGGGTCCAACCTGCTTAAGGGCTGAGGTCCAAACAAGGACCGGTATGACTTGCCAGCAAGGGGAAGTGCGAATGAAGTCCACTACTGGCATGTTGGGTGGAAGTCCATCGCAAGGCGGGTATGTGAAGTTGATTACTAGTGTTCGGTGCATGGGTATCGACCACGGTGTTTCCCATGATATACAGTTGGTGAATGTCCACCACATGGCGGGTATGCGAGGTCGATTACTAGTGTCTGGTGCATGGTATCGACCATAGTGCTTCCTGAGATATACAATTATGATATGGTATGACAATATGACTATAATGATGTGATTACGGATGCGTTAATTCGGTTATGGTTGTGGTATGGGAGAAATGATAATATGACTTAGTGATGCTGGTAGCATTGATTCAGAGTATCACTATGATGCATATGCATTGTATTGACATTGACGTCACACCTTACATGCTACACGCCTTTCACACATATGATTTCCTTGCAACATATTTATCTTGCTTGCATGTAGGATACACTGTACACACGTGTGTACTCACTAGGATTTTTTCCTAAGCTTCCTATTTATCATTTTTTTTTTCAAGGCTAGAGTAGCTTAAAAGACTTAGATTTCTCAATGCATTGCATATATTTTTCGATTTAGCAATGTTGACGTTATGTACCTTTTGTAAAGCATTATACTTGTAACCATCAGGATTTATAATGGAAAGTGTTGCTTGGTTTTTTGATCATGGATCTTCATGCTCAGGTATTATTATATGTATATACAAAAAAAAAAGTTCAATTAAAAATCTTCCTTGTGGTGCGCCGAACTTGGTACTTGGTGTATGGAAGTTGAGTGCCAGATTCAGAGCATCACGGAAACTGTCCGTCCCCAGATTTGGGGCGTGATACGTTGCATCTTGCATATGACATTTAACTACGTAGTCCTTGTATCGCATAACCTTGATATGGATGATAGCATTCATGGACTTGCCAGTATTTTCGCGTACTCTGATATTATTTAATTGACACATGCATTACACACACATGCACACATCCTCTGAGCTTCTTGTAAGCTTATGCATGACTGTTGTGTGCAAGTGACGATAGGTCGCAGCAGTGTTGAGGTAGGAGCGCATGGCAAATCATCTTAAAGCTTTTGGTTATTATTGTATTTCTCTTTTTACACTGCATTTAATGATTTATTATAGTGGATATGTGGTGATGTTGTTTTGTGACTTGGTTATGCTTGTGGCTATGCTCCTTTACAAAAAAAATTTAGACTGAAAATCCTCCTTGTAGGATCCTAAGATCAAAATCTGGCATATGGGTGCCGAGAGCTGAGAATGGGGTACTGCAAAGGCTATCGACACCGGATTCAGCGATTAGGAATTTTGTAAGCCCGATTTTTGAGTTTGGAGTGTGACAACCCAAGTTCAAATCTGAGCCAGTCAATCTAGCTTTGTGACACTACCGTTTATCCACTCATTCAAGCCTCTACCAGTTTCATCGGATCAGCGCATTATCATTGTGCAACATGCATTCCCTTCTCGACCCTCCTTCCCCTCATACACATTAACATCATTTTACATTTTCATCATTTTCACGCATCTAACTCGCGTGCGTATGCTTTGTAGCTTACCAATATAATTGGATCTTTCCCATCATAAACGTTAGCCGTTTAGCCATCGTTTTGGCATATACATTGCATTCCATTATTTTCTATTATATTTGATTGACAGTCTTATACTTTGAGACTTTCTGATATAATTGTAGTAGGTCCACCAAAAACCTTAGTTGGTTGGCCGTCATTTTATCATAAGCGTCCATACAACATCAGAAGCAACCCATTTATCTTCCCTGCAGTTGATTGTTTCAAACGTATTTTCTATGGCTTGTCGATATAGTTGGAACCTACCCATTAGAAATTTGGATCGATTAAAACACCACTACTATTACACCGCATTATATTTCCTACACACGAGAACTAGCCTTATTCTTTAGAAATTAGTAAGATCTTATGAAATAAAGACCATACATCCGTACGGGAAGAGTGGGTGCCTAACACCTTCTCTCTTTGTAATTCCGGTCCCTTACTTGGAATCTTTGGATTCTAAACTCACGAGTCATCATAGGATTAAGAATCTTCGGGTTATCAGTCTTAAGTGTTTCTACGAGGTCTAATCGACTATAAAATTGTAGTAATTGATTAGTCGTGACTTTAGTCAAATATCACACCATTTTACCCCCAAATGAAAGACCTCGAGTGAGGTAACCAGTGAAAAAAAGAGAGTAGATCACTCATACCCTTAGGGAATCCACCCTCTAACATCCATAGAACGACGACTCCGCTAGGGACTAACTAACCACACTAGTCACAACCCGATTTGAAAAACAAGATCTTATGGATTCTTGAAGAATACATGTTCTCGCACATCTACATATGCATCTGCATTAACATTCATACTAAAAGGAAAAAAAATTGCCTCTACGAGTCAGGCGTCCTTTAAAAAGTCTCCCTTATTGCAACATAATCTGCACCATATCATAAATAACAATAGCTTAACATGAGGAAGATGTTTAACCCTTCCATGCTCTCGATCTTGCAGAAGGACCTCTTACACAACCACAGCAGGTAGAAGTCGTGCCAATGGCCTACATCCAAGAATTGGCATAAGACATACAAGTTATATAAAACATGTTCCGTCAGTTCATGCAAGTGCAAGTTGTCGCAGCCAACAACCAAGTTGGTCCAGTACAACAACAACAATAAGCTCACATGCTCTTTCCAGCATATAATTCAAATCAAGCATAACCATCAGACTTTGGACAGGACCACCAATACCAAGTAGCGCAACCCTCGACCATGGGGCACTTTCCTTAATACTCTCCCATAGTCGGGAGTCAATCTTAGAACAATCCCGGAACAGGGACTCACAGTCAATTTCAAAATAGCTTCGCAGCCGATCCCTCTAATCATTTTCTAGTACATCCCGCAATTACGATTTTCAACAATTTCAAACCATTCCTACAAAACAGGATCCCCGGTCATTTTTAAGATAACTTTACAGATGAGGCTTCCCATCAATTTTCAGCTCAATTTCAAACCAATCCCATAATAGGGACTTCAAGTCAATTTCTAGTTCAGTTTCAAACCAATTTTATAAATAGTGTCTCCAATCAATTTTCAGCACAGTTTCAAACCAATCTTGCAAAAAAGGTCTCTAATCTATTTCAGGACAACATCGCAACTGAGGCCTCCAATCAATTTCCAATTTAGTTACAAATCGATCCTGCAAACATGATCCCTAGTCATATTCCAGTACATCATGCAATAAAGATTTCAAATCGATTTCGAACAGTAGCTTCCCCAACCGGAAGCCCTGGATCATCACTGGCGAATGCCCACAATGGGGTCAGTGTTAAGCCTAGTTCAATCAGCGGAATGTAGTAAATATACCTAATAAGAGGGTCACTTTCCAGCATCTTAGTCTCCCTTGATTAGGAGTTATAACGTTTCAAAAAAATCCATACAAAGACTCGAGTACCACCTTAGGAAGAAATACCTAAATACCGTATACTATAGAAATTAGACGAAAATCAATTAAGTACTAAACTAAATTAATCTGTGGATTATCTTGAACTACTATCTATATAAACTGTAAGACCCAAAACCATTAAAATCGCTAGCTAAACATTACTTAAAAACCTTGGGGAAATCCTAAAACTCGGCTGCTCTCGGGAGCACATTGAAACTCCGTATTGGACCTAGACCGCGCGTTGAAAGTCTGATGACCGCAAAACTATAGGGTTACGACCGTCATATTGGGCTTGACAACCACCATGGGAATCGAGCCCAAATAGTATCCAGAAACGCACAACTTGTGCCTTGAGCGAAGTGTGTGAGAAACATGAATATCTTTAGAAAATGACCTCAAACTTAAGTGATTTGGGTCATTCGCTTGTAGGAAAAATTGAAGACTTTAGACCATTAGATTTTGACCAAAATTTACCCATGGATCAGAAAAATTTCTCTACTTTTATCGATATACTTGTGGCCCTGATCGAGTAACAACGACCGTTGATCTGATACGGGTCCTTTACAGTCAATCCACTAATTCGATCATAGCAAAATTATAACTTGGCCTAGATCCATTGTCAAGGAACTTACTCTGTGATATGGACGGGTAATGTACCTCTAGATGAGCCCCATAGTTACAAATAGTTGCCCTTTGGCTATAACCCAAGTATACATTGGCCCTGGGGCCATTGACATCACTTTTGGGCCTGTTTAAAGACTTAAAACCACCCCTCTCTCATTCCATACGAATTTCTATAACCCTAGGAGAGAGAAGAGAGAAAAGAGGATAAAGGAGTGAGGAGAAGAGAGAGAGAGAGATAGAGAGATCATTGCTGGGATTCACTCCCACGACTCCACACGCCATTTCACCTCCCCCTATCGCTACATGAACCATTCCAACTTTGATTTGGTAAGAAATCCTAACCCTAATATTGTTTTAGGAATCCAAATAGAGGAATCGGTGAAGTAGCTTACCTATTTCGTGATTTAGGTAACCATTGTTCTGTAGACGGGAGCACAGGATTCAAACCGAGTTTGAAACGAGTTAACCGGCGGAAGGTGCGGACTATAAACATTTAGGTTATGGTTTTCAAGGCTTTCAATGTAAGCAATGATTTATGTCTGACTTGATTGATGCCATGTGATCTTAGTTATAATGTATTTAATAAATTATACATGTGTGTGAACTATGTGAATATATATTGCATTCCATGTGTTTATTGAAATGTTTGAATGAAAGTGCAGCTATGATTTATGCTTGCCAGGACTATAAATCTAGAATGCATATTGGTTGTATGTATGACAACTCCTTTATGAAAGGATTTTTCATAATACATGCTATAACTAATTTAATTCATGTATGTAGTAATGTGTAGCCTAAGTGTTTGATAAAATGTCTGAATGAGAAATTGATTGATGGATTGCTTTTAATAAGGATGTTGAGATAGGATTCTCGACTGCCTTATCCATGTTTATAGTTTCCTTCATGTATTACATTACTACTATGTGATTTATGGATGAAATGCATATGTATAAAAACTTGTTTAATGTGTTTAATAAAATGCTTAAATGAGAATTATGTTGTAATTGTTTGCTAAATGTTGTTATGATTAACACATGTGATTACCTATTGCATTTGAGTATGTTTGAGACTACTACGTAGTCTAGGTAATCGTTAACGGTTCTTGATTGAGTGGCCGAACTAGTTTTGCCACATTAGATACGTTCGATGAATTTGAGCCGTGGGGTGATCGTCAACAGTGGTTAGGCTACGTGGAATGCTTATGTGCTCCATGTCGATTAATTCAACGTGCGCTCGTACCAATCACACTTATCAAATACCTCGATTGGCCTATTGTGTGTTTACTATGTATGGACACTACTATTTGAATCTAAGGTACTGCTTACCAATGTAAAGTCCGTTTAACCATGGTACCAAGATCCGTTAAGACTCATGATCCAGGCATGTTAGTGTATGGGCCACCATGGTCTAGCTGTCGGCTTACGCTGGGGTGACGAGCCTCCCCGTTGTGACCAGTGAGTAACCCAAACTTGTGAGCTGAATATGGTGGTGTATGGGACGCTGTAGTCGAGCTATCAGCATACGTTCAGGTGATGAGCCTCCCATAGTGACCTTGAGTATAAACTAGGCCTATGCTGAGGTGACGAGCCTTCCCGTAGTGGCCTCGAGTGTAAACTCTCGAACTTGCCTATCCATTGTTTTCATCAGGGGTGATGCTCTATAACTTGCCTATCGTATGTGATTAACTGGGATTGACGACCTAAATAGATCCTTATTTGGGTAAATGATAAAAAGGGAGGTACATTACCTTCCCGAATCTGTTGCATGAATAAGCCTAATCATTTACTTAGCTAACATGACCATGCACTGCATTACATTGCTTTGGCGAGGAAGCGCACGTTTAAGGAGTTTTCCATGCGAGATCATTAGAGAAAGTCGCTAAGAGAGTACAAGAGAGGGTATGCATCATTACTACATATCATTCCTACATTAACAAGAGTAATTAAGAAGTGAATGCTGTATTTCTTTATCATTACTGCTTGATTGAATTGATAACATGTTAACTTTTACCTTATAGTACCACTGAGTTGATCACTCACTCCCACTCTAGGATGGTGTTTTAAAACACCAATCAAACTCTGATTTAGATGTAGGTTACGACAAGACTTTCGCGATGGAGCCAGATTTCATTAACGAGGAGGAGTTCTCCTATGTTCAGCTCTCAGGAGGGTCTTTGTAGACCTAAAGCTGTGTCGTTGGGATTACAGGAATATTGGATTAGTTGAACATTCACATTTTGTCATTTTATATATTTTGAAACAAATATATATATATATATATATATATATATATATATATATATATATATATATATATATATATATATATATTCAACCCAGCTACATGATCATACTCTGGAGGTTATGAAACTCATACATATACTTTATATACTTATCTCAGTCTTCTGCTCACTTAATTACATTAAATCTAGAGTATGATGTACTGTTTTAGTGCAATCCCACTCATGTTTAATGCACTAATATGGACAATATTTAAACATCATCATCTATGTTGCATAAGTGATGTGTTGGATCTTGGGAGTTGAGCTTTACTCGACCCTCAATTTTTGGGGCAGTATAGGAGTGCTTTTCAATTTCAATTCCTCACACACGGAAATATGGTTACAAGCTCCCCCTAACGGGAGCCATAGGATCGAAGAAAATGATCATTATTTCAAAGAAACCGAACAGGCCTTGCTACGAGAGACGTTAGTCCCTCAAACGAGTTGTACAAAAATAGAGAAGTTGTAGGAGAGCTCCAAATTATGCAAAATCAGGTTTAGACATAGTAAGGGGTCAATCTCCCCTCAATAAAGTTTAGGGACTTGTGTCCCTTCTCAAATGCACAGGTACCTCAAAACTTAAAGGTACCAAAATTCAAAAGATATGACAACAGCGGATGTCTTACAACACATATCAAGGCATTCTGTGGAGAATTGAATGCAGTGGCAGGAAATGAAGGAGCGCTTATTCGGCTATTCCAAAAATCTTTAAAGGACGATGCCTTAGACTGGTAAACTTCCTTAGATTTCCACCAGATCAAAACCTGGGAACAATTATCATAGGCATTTGTCGACAAGTTTACTGACAATCTTAACATGGCTCCCAGAAGAGCAGACTTGGTACCTTTGAGACAAAAGGGCAACAATACATTATCTGCATATGTAGGGCGATGGTGAGCGATGGCCGCTAGGATGTGCACTGCAATCGACGACGAGGAAGAAATATCCATGATCATCCATTCAACGAATCCAAGCATCTTTGGATATCTGATCTCGCACTGCTATACGAACTTCACTTAACTCTTCCATGCTAAAGAGTAAGTGGAAGTGGGAATACGTACAATAACAATCTCCTTGTGGCCTTATCAAGCTGCTCTAGTCAAACAGAATAAGGTCGAGGGAAGACCCATGAGAAATGGGAATGAAAATGGCAATGGTGCTACCTATCACATGGCAGAAGCCAATATCATCATTACAGCTCAAGGCACCTAGCAAGAGCCTCAATAAGGGTGCCAACAGTACTAATAGCACCGTCCTTAGCATCAGCAACAAAGATATCAACTACCACCACCACCGTGGAAAAATCCACAACCACAACAGCAACAACAACAATTTAGGGGAAATGTCTAGTACCCCCATCAGAATAGGCAGGTGAATAGGGAGTTCAGGAGATTCACCACACATATACAAATGTACAACCATATCATGGCAACGTTAGTGCAAAAACAACTCCTCACTCTCCTGTAATCTAAATCCTCTACCAATGAACGACAATGAGAATGAGTAGTGTGAGTTCCATCAAGGCTAAGGTCATTCGACGGAAAGATGCTTTCTTCGAGACATGTAATCCAAGATCTTGTCAACCATTGAAAGATCTCCATCTCAACCCCCAGGACTACACCAGAGACTCCCTAAATATCCTTCAAAATTCTCTACCACATCATCCATCAAACCCTATCTTATCACGTTGACCAATTGTCGACGTCCTCGAAAAGGAAAACATTGATCACTTCTTTGCTCATCTACGATCTATCCATGCCATATCAGGAGATTACTCAAATGCGCAACTAGCATTGCAAGGCACCCTAAGTCCCTCTCCCAGCAGTCGAGTCAGTAGTCCTCCAAAAAAGGAGAACTCCTCATTAATCGTACAAGCCGGTGGTATTGGAAGATGCACCCTCCAACTTTAAGTCAGTCATCTTGGAAAGGGCACCCTCAGCATACAAGTCGATCATCTTACAAGGAGAAAGACAACCAATCACTAATAGGTCACTAAGGGCACCTTTCCACATGCCGCATCAGCTAATGCATGATAAGAGGACTCCTCAACAAGTACCAGTAATGGAGAGAAGACCTTTCTCCATCCCATGGCAACGCCCAACCACAAGTGCAATTAGGTCACGACCTAACACTCATATCATCTATGAGGACGAACCTCATTGTATCCCATTCATCACATGCAATAGAGTGGTCCTAATGATAAGGGCTCCATATGAGGAAGAAACAGTGGTCATTCTCATGACACCAACACAACTCCCAGCTTAGCAAGTGATGTTTGAAGCAAAGAAGCCTCCATGCTACAAGGTGGTCCCTTGGCACTAGCTGGAGTGTGACAAAGTGAAGAACCTAAGCCTTGGCAGTCGTGGTGACGACAAAGGTGCTCTGTCAAAGCTAGGACCAAAGGCAACATCAGATACAACAACATAGCTCTAGATGCTCCCATCACAGGTATCTGTATGGGAACTATTATGCACATCATGGACACATCGAGAATTGTTTGCCAAGACATTGAACGATGCACACATCACCTCGGACACTCCACCAGAGATGATCGCGTTGATGATAGGGAAACTCACACTCAGAGCTATCACCTTCACAAATAATGAGCTTTCTCCCGATGGATGAGAGAACAAAAGGTCTCTCAATATCGCCCTACGATAAAGAACCTATGAATTCGACTAATCCTCATTGATTACAGCTCAAGCCTAAATGTGTGCCCACTCTAGACGAAAATTTTCCTTAAGATCGAGCCATCATCTTTCCAGCCAAGCGACATGAGAGTCAGAGCCTTCAAAAACTCTTGTCGAACTGTAGAAGGAGAAGTGGACGTCGAAGTGCAAATCGGTCAATATATCTCAGTCATCACTTTTCGAGTCTTGGATATATCTGCATCCTTCAATATGTTGTTGGGAAGGTCATGTCTTCACAAGGTCAAAGCCATCCCATCCACTTTCCATCAATGAGTTAAATACATCCTCGACAACAAGACAATCTCTATCCTAGTTGAACTCAAGCTCATCATTCCAAATGACTATGGTGCACAAGAGCCAGACGTTTCGGTCATTGACATCCAACATTCAGAGAAAGACATCCTTTACCACAATTTTGAAATTGAAACTGTGAATACAATGGTCAATCCGACATTGATGAGCATTGAGTATGTCTTTTTGCTGGTCGAATGACAAAGCCTTAAGTACCAAGTGAGGAACCACTCAAAAGCAAGGGCAATAGAGACAATCTACAACAAAAGGAAGTGGGGATTGGGGTATACGCCTAATTCAAAAGATAATTAGAGAAAAAAGGAGTCCTGATGCACACCGATCAACTTCGTCAAACTTGTGACTCCTTGCAAGGAGGAGATATTAGTAACACCATATGAAGCTACCTCTCTATGTCACAATGAGGTTCTATGGCCCCCTATCCAGTGGAAAACAATCCTAGGGCCATTAAGGAAAGAACCACTTGCACCTGAAGATGATGAAGAAGAAACATTGGACCATGAGCGGGATCAAGTGCAACACTTCGAAGGTTGCTAAGATGCATTGATACCTGTCATCACATCCATAACTTCAACCAAACAGGGGTACACCTTGTCTGTCTCAGCTTCAACCAACTAGGGCACACCATGCCAATCTCAGCTTTAACCAACTAGGGGCACACCCTTCCAGTCTCAACTTCAACCAACTAGGGGCACACTCTACCAGTCTCAACTTCAACCAACTAGGGGCACACTCTACCAGTCTCAACTTCAACCAACCAGGGGCACACCCTGCTATCTCAGCTTCAATCAACCAGGGGCACACCTTGCGAGTGTCAACTTCAATTAACCAAGGGCACACCTTTCCTGTCTCAGCTTCAAACAACCAAGGGTACACCTTGCTTGTCTTAACTTCAACCAATGAGGGACAGACCCTACATGTCTCAACTTTAATCAACCAAGGGTACACCATGCCTGTCTCAGCTTGAGCAATTAACTCTGGGCATGCTATGCCCACACCACATACATCATCCATCAACAGCCAAAGACATCCATCATCCAGTCGTGGCCATGATGGTCTAATTCATTAGACCAAGAAGGGGAAGTGGCCAGCTATGGATTGGTCTAATGTGCAAGTCCCACAACAATACCTAACATGGGAGAAAAAAGAACTCCAATGTACCATAAGTGACTTAAGAGGGACTGAGTATAGCTCAGATCATGAACCCAACCAAGGGAATATAATCGTTATTGGGCTAGACCATGATTCTCCATTCAATGCATTGACCCCCGCCTCTTAAGGGGAGGGAACGTGGGGTGTCAACTAGACAACTACTCCCCTAATCATCAAATTGGTTGGTGAACCATCCAAGGGCATCGGTCTCCAAAAAAATGCCAATTTAAATAACATTTAGTACCCTGAGCTAGGTCAGGATCAGTCATGGTTTGAAATATTGGCCTTCTCATGGTCTCTTGGATCCTAAAAATACAAAAAAAAACCATCTAGCATTTCAAATTCCTAAAATTTTCAAAAATCAAAGAGCATTTCATTTCTTACATTCATAAATGTGCTCAATTTGTCTTTAGTGCCACATGAGTTCAAAGATGACACAAATAATTTTGACATCGATTTAAACTTCGAACTCATGGGTCTGGACAAAGTTTAAGGAGGGGAAGATGATGACCCAGCTCCTGAACTTGAGGTTCTCCTCAAAAAGTTTGAAATCAAAGACAATGTCATACCAATGACTTCAATGTAGTAAATTTGGGAACCCACGAAGTCCCAAGGAAGTACACATTGGAAAATATTTGCCGTTAGAATTCAAGCAGAAAATGGTAGAATTTTTTAGTCTAAGACTTTAACTTTGCATTCTCATATAAAGACATGTTGGGGCTCGATGAAGAACTCATTGTACACCATCTACCAACAAAGCTAGAGATGAAGCTCTTAAAACAAAAGCTTAGAAAAATGAAGATAGAATGGGCCTTGAAAGTTTGCAACCAAGTCATCAAACATTACAACATAGGATTCTTGGTAGTCTCAAACGACCCTTAATGGCTAGCTAACATGGTACCAGTACCAAGGAAGGATGTCAAGGTCTGGATGTGCATCGACTTCCGATATCTCAACAAAGAAAGTCCTAAAGATGACTTTCCTTGCCACACATAACACTCTGGTCAACAACACTACATGGTATAAGAACTTCTCCTTCATTGATGGTTTCTTTGGCTACAATCAAACCAAGATGGTTGTCAAAGATCATGAGAAGAATTCATTTATCACACCATGGGGAACATTCTGCTACAGGGTTATGCTATTTGTTTTGAAGAGTGTGGGAGCTATATACCAATGAGTGATGATAGCCTTGTTCCCTGATATGATGAACAAGGAAATGGAAGTATACATCGTCGACATGATCATCAAATCTCACATGATTGAAGGAAACTTTAAAGACCTGAAGAAGCTCTTTGATAGGTTAAAAAAGTACAAGCTCTGACTTAACCCTCATAAATGCTTCTTTAGTGCAACTAGAGGCAAACTTCTTAGCTTCATAGTTAGTGAGGAAGGCATCAGGGTCGGTGAAACAAAGACAAGAACCATCATCGAAATTCCAACTCCCATGATAGAAAAAGAAATCTAAGGCTTTTTTGGAAAAATCCAATACATCAACCGCTTCATCGTACAACTCACTTCTATCTGTGAATGAATATTTAAGATCCTTTGGAAGAATTCGCCTAAGAAATGGAACGACGATTGTTAAGCTGCCTTCGATCATATTAAAAGATATCTCATGAATCCTCCAGTTCTAGTGTCGTTAACTCCTAGACGACCTCTACTATTATATATCTTGGTATAAGCAGATGTCATCATCTGCGTCCTCAACCAACATAAAGAAATAGGAATGAATAATCAATATACTATCTAAGTTGAAGTTCATAAATTACGAGACTAGATATTCAACACTTGAGAAGACATACATGACCCTAGTTTGGGCAACTCAGTGACTTTGACAATACATGAGCGTATATCATATCCTTCTCCTCGCTTGTATGGATCCACTCAATTACCTATTCGAGAAGCCCGCACTCACTCGAAGGATAGCCAAATGGAAGTTACTTATGTTTGAGTTCAGCATCACTTATGTCACTCAAAAGGCAATCAAGGGACAAGCCCTCATTGATCATTTCACTACCCACTCACTACCTGATTATCAGCCCTTGAAGACCTTCCTTGGCGAAGATCTTTTACTCATTGAGGAAGAAGAGGAAAGAAAGACAGACGAGTTGACGTTATTCTTCGATGATGCAGAAAATTCCAAGGGAAGTTGAATTAGATCTATCATTTACTCTCCCAATAATGTTTCAATTCCTATCTCTAGGTGAATAGGATTTGAATGCACCAACAACATGGCAGAGTACGAAGCTTGCATTGTTGGTCTGAAAGAAGCCATAATCCTGGGTGTAAAGAAGCTATGAGTTTTCAGATACTCATAACTTATCATTAACTAGACCAATGGAAACTAGAAGACTAAAGATGAGAAGTTGATATCATATTATTCATAACCCCAAGTGTAGGGTCACGATGTAGTAACAACTCGGTGCGACCGAGGTCAAATCTACAGGGGCTAAACTTGTACGTATTTTGAAAATAACTAGAATTAGAAGAAGATTTAAACCTAAATATGGAATAAAAGAGAGTAATTATGAATAATGTTGATTTAAACTATCAATTGAAAGGTGGGAACTAGGGTGCCAAGGATCCACTTGTAGCTATTAGGATATTACCTCACTTTGATTCAAGAGACACAAATGGAATTGGAGTCCTATTTTATACAATTGGAAGCTAAAGTAATTAAATTAAATCTCTGAACATTTGATTGATCTAGTCCTCAATGAAGGTGCATTGTGGAGATTGGAAGGGATTTCATCATCCTACCATGCCCAAGAGATGATGGTAAACAACAGGATTTACCATTCTCACAATATCAAAACTAGAAAAGAAGATATCCAAAGCTATCACAACATTTATTGTAATTTGAGTCACAGTGAGTCATAGAAAACTGAAAATATTCCTTTAAAATCAAACTAGAAGTCAATGAGGTTCAAGAAAAACATGAATTAAAGCAAGAAAATCATCCCAACATGCTACCTGACTCACCTTTTAGCCCTAGCTAAGAAGTTTAGTCAACTATAGACATAATTGGATCTAAAACCCTAAAAGAAAGCATTGAAAATAGAAAAGAAAAGAAGAAAAACTCTTAGGAGGTTGATCCACCCTTTGGCTCTACTCCTTGTAACCTAATTCATGTTTATAACTCCTCAGAGAATCCATATTTATAACCTTCATCCAATCATCTTTGAAAACTACCTTAAATTTATGCACTCTGCATGACACGTTCGATGCCATCGAACGTAACTTGAATTTGGAAGTCGTGCCTTTTCGTACTGCGTAAAGCCTTTTGCACTGCGTAACTCTTCATGTTATTGAATATACCTTCGATATCATCAAACAGTCCTTCGTTCTCATCGAAGGTGTTTGATTATTCGTGAATGTGTCCAAAGTGTTCCAGCAAGTTGCTCCAAAAATCTGCAAAAATCTCGATGTCATTGAACTTCTTTCGATGTCATCGAGCAATTGAATAGTTCGTTAATGTCATCGAGAACAGCATCCAATTTGTTCAGCAACCAAAATTAATTTTCTGTAATTCTTCAATGTCATCAACCAATGGTCGGTGTCATTGAACACTGGCTTTAATGTCATCGACTGATAATCAATGACATTGACTGTGAAGTTCAGATTCTGTGAATTTCTACACTTTACACTTTCGACTTCCTTTTCCACTTGGTTTCCTTGAATCATGGGGACTTGAAATCTTCAATCTTGGTCTCCTAAGATCCATCGCTTACCTTGGTGATTCTTGATAATCAAACCCATGCTTTTAAAATTCATTTCAATCCAAACTCTTAAACTCACCTCGTAATAAAAAAACATATAAAATATACCCATTAAGCATTATTGTGTTCATAAAATCAAGAAATAAATAGGGGAAAATATGTAATATTTGACACTCAACACACCCCCAACCAACATTTTGCTAGTCCTGAACAAAATATGCGTGACATAATCTTCAATTCTCAATGTTCAAACCTCTTTTAGGAAACAATCTTTTGTACAAACTAGTATGTGTAAGTGCTATGTTTTCTAGCTCCTATTATTGTCAAATTTTGTAGTGCCAAAACCTCTTGGAATTTGTGTCTTGTGTAACTGTAAGACCCGTATCTTAGACCGTACAGTTCCATAGACTTCCGCGGTCTTACCGGTCGAATTTTGACAACCTTCGACCCTTAACCGATATCGACGCGCGACCTTGATTCATATGCTGACAACCCGAGTCGACTCAACCCAAGACCAATACCATAGCGACCGCGCCGTCGTTGCGGTTCCAATGCCGCGACTCGCGCGCCGAGGCGATACCCTGGTCAAGAGTTGTGGGCCAACGTTCAGTGCGAGAAAAACACCGTGCATTGTGAAACCCAAGAGAATCTCTATGATGTGTCACATCAATCACATCAATCCCATCAATCAATCATCCATCAATCCATCACATGTCAAGTACATGTCAAGTACACATCACTCTCACCCCTTTTCCCAAGCAACCACAAAAGTCTTCTAAACCCATACCTCTCTTACACAAAAAGCCACAAAAGTCAAGCTTTTCTTACAAAGCTCATACCTCTCTTACACAAAAGGCCTCAAAAGTCAAAGATTTCTTACACAACCATCACTCACCACATCCATCCATCACTCTCTCTCTCCCTTTACAACTCTCTTTCTCATTTGCAAAAAAAAATCTCCAAACAACAAATCCCTCCATACATATGGAATTCTCCAAGCATTCCTAAGCTCCAAATGTGGCCCACTTTCCTACCCCACCATTTCCCATCTCAACCCTCCATTCCTCATCTCATCCATTGAAGTTGAAGCTAAGGTGCCAAGGAACCCCTAGGAGCAAGAAGATCGGACGGTGGGTGCCTCTATAGGATAGATTTCTTGTTTTTATGATGGGCCAAGTGAGGCCCACCGATCCACGGTGTGGATCTTACTTGGATCCTAAAATGTGGCCGATGGCCCACTAGGATCATCATGATCATTCCATGATGGGGCCATTCTCCATGGACCCCATCATGATGTTTATTTTCTTTTCAAAGGTCATCTAGACCGTCGACGTTGGTGGGGAAAGGATCTCCACCGTTGATTTTAGATTTCGGTGGTCCCACATGTTTTAAGGCCACTTGATGTATGATTCATTGTAAGGGAGGGCCCATAATGTCGGGGTCCCTCCACCACAAGCGTGTCCTACTCTCTATCTCACTCTCTGTACTTCATTTTCTTTTTTATATATATTGTGTTTGTGTGGCCCACTTGAATGGACCCCACCTTGAGGTATTTATTTTGTCCAAGTGTCCTTCAAGTGGGGCCCACCTTGCATGTTGTACCCCCATCATCCATCAGTGGTGGCCCACTTCAATAGGCCCACCACAATGTATTTTTAAAAGAGGCCACAACGTCCAGCGTCTGGGACGCTGGACGTTCCTGTATAAAGAAAAAGAAAAGGGGACTTTTGGGATGAGTCACTTGCTTGGACCCCACCTTGATGTATATATTCGATCCAAGCCGTCCATCCTCTTACCCACATCGTTTTAACCATCGAGTAAAAGAATGGGGCTGATCTGAATATCTGGTGGGCCATAGCATGGGGAACATTGGCGGTTACCATTGAGAAATTTTCTGGTGTTTCTATGCACCCAAAAAAATTCAAACTTCGGACTTTTTTTGTCTGCTGCGAGCCGTAGAACTCTATGGCTGGAGTGGATTTCCAGGTAGCGGGCCCCACACATGATTTTCGGCAATAATAAAAATTAAAGGAGAGAGAGGAAAGATGAAGTAGCAAGCTGCTCCTTGCGTCAGGTAGCGCTGGAAGCACCTGCGCTGCTGCCAGGCGGGCGGGCGGACGACTACCCTGATTTTTATATGCCATTTAAACCATTCATGAGGTGGGTCCCCTTCTCAGGTGGGCCCCCTCCAAATTTCAGCTCGATCAAAAACTCAGGTGGCCCACACCATAGGAAACAGTGGGATCGTACCTATACCATTGAAATTCATTCTTGGGCCCACAAAAGTTTTGGATTAATCTGAAATTTGTATCTTCACTCCATCCAGGTCTAAGTGACCTTATGAACAGGTTGGATGGAATCCTAACATTGCAGTGGGCCCCACATGGGACCCATAATGATTTATGTATTCTAAGTCCACCGTCCGCTTGGACGGTGGCACTCACCTTAATGTATTTGTACTCCCACCGTCCAGCGGACGGTGGGGCCCTTGGTGAGATTTGTGTTCGGTCCTCACTGTCCAGCGACAATGGGACCCGCCATGATGCATGTGATGGATCCAGACCGTCCATCCACTTGGTGAGATCATTTTAAGGCATGAGTTGTTGGTTGGGTGGGCCACTCATGTATGGGTTAGGCCCATTTGATTTATAATAGGCCTATGGGCTAGGCCCATTTGAATTATAAAAGGCCTATGGGTTAGGTCCATTTGATTTATGAAAGGCTTATGGGTTAGGCCCATTTGATTCATATAAGGCCTATGGACTTGGGCCCACTTGATATGTAAAGCCTATGGGCTTAGGCCCACTTGATATTTAAGGCCTATGGGTTTAGGCCCACTTGATATGTTTCAAGTCCATGGGACTAGGCCCATTTGATATATCCCAAGGCCCATGAGATTGGACCCATTTTATGCATTTTTAAAGCCCATGGAAGTAGGCCCATTTGATTCGTATAAGGCCTATGGGTTAGGCCCATTTGATATATGTAAGGCCTAGGGGTTTAGGCCCACTTTGATATGCATGCGAGGCCTAAGGGTTAAGGCCCATTGGCATACATATGGGGTTCAATTGGTGTGGCCCATTCGTTACTTTTAAGACCCATGAGTTAAGCTCATTTGATGCAATCCAAGGCCCACGGGTTTTGACCCATTGCAATACACATAAGACCCATTGGTGTGGCCCATTTATGTGGCCCATCTGATGAATAAAAGGCCCATAAGATATGGCCCATTTGATATATATGTAAGGCCCAATGGGATGAACCTGCGGTCCATTGCAATGTGTAATTCCAATACAGACTAAGTAGCGATGTTTACAAAGATCGTGCCTTGGGAGCAATGTTGGTTTGACGTCCACATTGCGAGTGTAATGTTGGTTGGATCCACATTACAACTCTCCTTAGGGCCCATTACTGGGTCGTACTTGTCGTGTATAGGCCGTCTAGGCCCATCTGCGTTATAAGAATGGTTCATCACTCATTTACATGTTTAGTATAGTTTCATGACTCATGATCATACGCATCATATGTATGCTCGATATGAGGATTGACTGATCATAGCATATGCCTTCGGGTAGGTTGTTTATGGGCTCCTGGTTAGGCGGTGTTGCCCTACATGAGCGCACGATATGCGCAAGATTTGTTGCATGACTAGATAGCGTGAATCATGCATTTCGCATTTGTGTGACATGATTATTGTACGCCCTAGCGACATCAGGACCGTAGCCTTCACAGACGCATCATGGTTGGCAGGATTGGATACCGAAAATCTTGTTCTATATGGGGTGCTATAGATATCCCTGGGTGAAAGTCCTTAAACCCTTATGGTACCAAGAGGTTGCTCCAACGTCTGGACCGAGTGGGTAGATGAGCATTGAGTGCCGATTACCAAACGGTTACGCTCTCCACTGTGTTATGGTCGGTTGGAAGGGGGTGATATCCCATATTTGAGCTGTATTGATGTGTGGACATAGATGAGGGTCTGTATGCTTGAGTTGCATTGCACATCGCATGACCTTGGGGTGACCGATACCATTCATGTCTTGCATCGCATAGCCTTAGTATGACTCATGATATTATGAATCCATCTGCATATTCAACATTACTCTGACATTGCATTATCATATTACTACCTTGCGCACACACTTTCACCACCCTCTAAGCTTTCTATAAGCTTATGCACGACTGTTGCGTGCAGGTGGCGTTAGTTCGCAGCAGCGCTGAGGCAGGAGCACGTTGTAGATTATTTTGGAGTTTTTTGTTCTTTACCATTATATTTCCCTTTTATGCACATTGTACTTGTAAAGTTTTTGATCATAGTGGAAATGTAATGGAGTTCTTGGTTGTTGTTTGTGGGTTATGCCTTTGGTTATGCTTATTACAAATCAAACTGACGTTAAAAATCCTCCTCGTAGCATCCCAGGATCGGAACCTGGTGAATGGGCGCTAGAAGCCGAGAATGGGGTTCTACGGAGGCTATCGGCGCCGGATTCGGCGATCGGGAATTTTGTGAGCCCGGTTTTCGAGTTTGGGGCGGGACAGTAACTCATCTACAAATTCAAGACATTACATCTCATGTACAAGATCAAAGGTCTTTACTTCAAGAACTTCAAATGCAAGATTACATGTTCATGTTCAAGTACAACACCAAGTGTGAATTCAATCTTTCGAGCTTCAATAGTTCAAGTTTTCAAAGCTTTGTTGAAGTCAATAAAAAGTTCTTTACTTTGAACCTCAAGCTCAAGCTTCAATGTCAGTCATATTCAAGCTTCAAAAGTCTCAAGTTCAAGCTTCATCATCTCAAGCTTCGTGAACTTTAAAGAACAACTATCAACTGAAGCAAAAGAAGATTCAATGTTTATACATCATGTATAAGGTATGAATGACCCTTGATTGATCAAACGATAAGTCATTTTGAATACATAATTTAATTGGGTCACTTTATAAGTGCATATAATATTTTGCGACTAGTCTAGTCTTAGACTAAGTTTGACTAGTCCTAACACTAGCTCGACTAGTCCAAGAAATCCTCGACCAGCCCTAAGGTTGTTACTTATTTTTGAGATTTTTTTTAAAGCCTCGACTAGTCTTGGAGACTGCTCGAACGGTCGTGTGAATAGTGCTCGACCAGTCCTACATGCTCAATTCAAAGTCCAACAACTAATTTGAGTCCCACATGACCAGTCATGGACAGGACTCGACGGGTCGTAGAGGCCACTTGATCGGTCGAGCAGGTCCTTCGACCAGTCGTGGAACGGTCTGATCTTATCGTGCCTAAATTTTCAAAAGTTTGTTGGTCCTTTGACCAGTCGAGCTGACCTCAGGACTAGTCGAAGATGCAATTTTTACACTTATAAATAGAGCAGGAAATTCAGAGTTTAATATCCAATTCAAGAAAAATCAGTACACCACTCTAAGAGATAAGTTAGTGATACTCATAAGCTAGTTCTTATTTTATATTCTCTTTAATTAGTTTTTTGCATTTGATTTTGTATTCTGCATTCCAATTTTATTTGAAAGAGAAATTGAAGTATTCCCATTTCTTGGAATCAAAATCAAATCAAGCTAGCCCAAGGTGATTTAATTTAAAATCAATTTAGAACTTAGAACCTTTTCACAAGTGAGTGTGAACATTGAAATCCAACATTGAACTTCTACTCCGAATTGGTTCTTCCGGGCTGCATCAAAAGGAGAATATCTAGATAAGTATTTTACAGTTTTGTAAATTCATTGTTTTGGTTTCATTGAGATCGTTCCAGAAAAATATCTTTCTTTTGGTTTGTCTGAGGTGATCCAAAAAACTCAGAGTGTGGGGTTTTTGAATTGTGCAAGCCCATTTGAAAGACACAATTGTGAGGGTTTTAGGTGAATCTTGAAAAACCTATTTTCATAATGAACGGTAATATCCACTGTGTGCAGATATTAAGAGTGGAGTAGTTGTGTGGTTTTTTTTCTATATAGTTGGTGTACACACATGCGAACCACTATAATTTCTGGTCTTGGGTGAATAATTGAATATTTCATTTTGTGGATGTTGTAATTTCCCTTTATGCTTTTGTGGAGAATGTTGTAATTTCTTTTATGAAAGTGTAAGAATGTTGTAATAGCTTAGTTATTTCCTTTGCTATTTATTTCTTTATTCCTCTGTATCGATTTAAGATTTTGATACACAGACCGTTCTAAGAATCAGGTTGTCCTACCATAAACCATTGGTTTTTGGTGTAAGGTTGTCCTTATAATTACATCTGAATTAACCTCTCAATACTTGTACACTTGAGGTTGTTTTACATTTCTGCATTGTGGATTGTTTATGTGCTCTCTATTTATTTGTTTAAATTTCACTGTTAATTTTTTTAATTTGGCATAGTCCTATTCACCCCCCCTCTAGAACTCTTAGCTTGGCTTTTTCAAGTGGTATTAAAGCCTAATAGCTCACTTTAATTATTTTCTTTGGATTTATTTCCTGAGCTAATCGATCTGAGCTTTTTAAGATGTCAAATTTTGATAGCCTTTCAGTCACTAGGCCTCCACCATTTAATGGCTCCAATTATGCCTATTAGAAAGCCAGGATGAGAACTTTCTTATAATCTATGGATGGGAGCGTGTAGCAAGACATAATGACTAATTGGACCCCTCTTACCACTTAAGTAACTAGTACTTATGGATCTGTAACTGTAAAAGTAACACCTTATTTCACTTGGACCAATCTTCAGAAAAGTGAGAGTAGTGCTAATGTAAAAGCTCTTAATGTAATCACTTGCGCACTATCACTAGATGAATTCAAGAGAATTGTATCCTGTGATACTGCAAAGTAAGCCTGGGATGTTTTAGAAATGACACACGAGGGAACAACAATTGTCAAGAAATCTAAAGTTTCAATCCTCACAACCAAATTTGAGGAAATATGTATGGAAGAAAGTGAAACTTTCATGGACTTCTATACAAGATTAAATGACATTATCAACTCTACGTGGGGTCTTGGTGATAGAATCCTAAAAAGTAAAGTCTGTGCAAAGATACTATGCTCATTGCCTGAACAGTTCAATTCAAATGTGATTGCTGT
Source organism: Magnolia kwangsiensis (assembly GCA_037074715.1). NCBI lineage: Eukaryota > Viridiplantae > Streptophyta > Magnoliopsida > Magnoliales > Magnoliaceae > Magnolia > Magnolia kwangsiensis. The sequence continues at coordinate 83,845,686 of CM073578.1, forward strand.
CACACCCCAAACCTAGAAATCAGATTCACAAGAATCCCGTTCATCGAATCTGGTGCCGACAGCCCCTGTAGTACCCCTTTCTTGGCTCCCAGTGTTTATATGCCAAGTTTCGATCCTGGGATCCTATAGGGAGGATTTTTTATTCCAACATAAATTTATCTTATAAGAAGCATAACCACAAGTTACCCAAATCACAAAAAATGACATCATCATCACATATTCACTAATATAAACTTTGAATACAATACTGAAAGGAAAAATACATATGTCAAAATAAAATCAAGCTCCATAAGTCAGCTACATGTTCCAAGCTCCACGCTACTGCAACCTAACATCACCTGTACGCATCTATCGTGCATAAAGCTTATAGAAAGCTTAAAGGGTGGTGTAAGTGTGTGCACAAGGTAAGTGTCAAGTATTCAATACAATGTCATAATCATACAATATCAAAAATACTGGTAAGATCATGAATCATATGATATCAGAGGAAATAGAAATATTGACAAGTCCATGAGTCAAACAATATCAAAGTACGTAATACAGATCAACTATGTAAATAAGAAGTCATAAAGAGCCAAATATCAAATGTTGATGATGTAATGTAATATATAATTCCTTATGAGTTCACGAATACCGTCAGCCATTTCTAGACCATATAAATGCAGAAACACAGTAATCCAAAATGTCATATGTTGCGGATGTAATGTAATATGCGGTGCGAATGAAATGACCATGCTCAAGTGTAAAGTCGAGATGATAGTATGTGGTATCATAAGCTATGGGTTCTATCATAGAGGACTTCTATCCAAACTAATTCCATACCTAAATTTGGATAGTCAGACTCAATGTGGTAAACTCCTCATCTCAGGTTAGTCATGCGCCCCAACCAAAATCCTGGCCATTACGAAGGTGCACATAATAAATAGTTGTACACTACCAACCCGATTGGATAGTGAATGAATGAATGAATGATTATGCAATTCCTGCTTAATAAGTCCACATATAAGTATGGTTCCTCTCTGGGATCATCACCGAAGTCTAGTACACTCTACATGTAAATCGCCGCCACTAACATGTGACAATGCAAGTGGAAGAGACCTCACTATTAGCCTAGCCACTAGTCAACCAATATCTACTCGGCACGTCGATAGTGGACCCATTTATGAGCTGATCAAACTAAGCCTAGCTATGCCCCCTACCCTCGGGTAGGTAAGGCGACACCCCTTCTCAACCGACCACGACATAGTGGGAGATGCGACATATTTTTATAAGGCCCTTATGCGCTCATATATCCACTCAGTCTCGATGTTGGGGTGTCTCTTGGCTTAGAGGTTTAGGGATTTTTACTCAGGGCCATTTATGGCAGCCCAATGCTAATAATAGATTTTCGATATCCCATCTGGCCATCCATGATATGCATGTGGAGGCTATGACCCTGATGTCGCTAGGGCATACAGTAATCACAAAACATAATGTAAGATGCATGAGTCATATAATCTAATCATGCATCAATCCTGCATATACCATGCACTTATGTGAGATAACCTATGCCTCTCAGGGAGTCTCATAACAACTTACCCAATGACATAAGCAATGGTTGACCACATCTCATAACAAATATGTAAATGATACGTATGGGCATGTATCATGATGCTATATTGTCACATACTCATAATCGGTAGCAATAACCAATATAGACAATCAACCTTGACAATGTGGACATTTAACCAACATTGTCCCCAAGGAATGACTCACATAGAGGCTAACATATAGTGAACCCATGGCCTCACACAAGGGCCTAATATATGACACCATGAGCCTCACTCAAGAGCTTAATACACATCATGATGGGCCTCTCACGTGGGCCTAACATACATCACAACGGGCTTCATTACCTGGCCCTTGAATGCACCACAGTGCGCCTAATCACATAGGCCTCATATACATCACATTGGGCCTTAAACATGCGCTGAATACACATCACAATGGGCCTCAAATACAGGTCACATATACATTACATTAGTCCTAGACAATCGACTTCAATATTCAGCCTCGACAATCGGTCTCGATAATGAGAATCGGCCTCAACAATCGGCCTCAATAATCATCCTATATAATCGGCCTCAACAATCGGAATGGGCCTCGACAATCGGCCTTAATAATCAGAATCGGTCTCGACAATCCACTAACAAAAAAAGGGGCAAAGGATTCAGATCACGTTACTTTTTTGCTACGAAACCTTAGCTATACTTTTTACAGTTTTAATCTGTAGATAAAAAGTTCATACACCATTAATAATTAATAGTGTTGTAAGGGGCTTTATGAGGCCTAAAAAAACTATATGTTCTATCTAAGCCATTTATATATTTGTAAATATTACTTTAGAGGTTAAAAAAAAATCAGCTAGATCAAAGGCTCAAGTAGACCACACGGTAGGAAACATTGATATTAAATTACAGTTGCTTCTTATGGTGTGGTCTAGTTGGGCCTTCTATATACCTGAAATTTGGTTTTCTAAAGTAAAATAAGTTATTAAAATTATGGATAGGAATGGATTAATGAAATACATCATGGTGGGCCCCACAGAGTCCTTAATCAGTTCGTCCGTCAAAAGAGCCCCAAATTTGGGTGCTCGCTCAAAACAGAGCCATGCCCAAACAAGGTATTTCTCACCCTCTCTCTCCCTCTCTCTCTCTCATGCACTCTCTCTCCCTCTCTCTCTCTCTCGCGTACTCTCTCTCCCTATCTCTCTCTCTCTCTCATGCACTCTCTCCCCCTGTCTCTCTCTCTCTCGCGCACTCTCTCTCTCTCCCTCTCTCTATCTCTCTCTTCACATTTTATAACCCTAGATCATTGAAATTGGGTTTTTCTCTTTTCTCATTTAGGCACCTTCTTCAGAACCTTAATTCCGTGGTGCACGATATCCCTTCACTCCCATCCACTGCATGCCCTCTACTTCATTCTAAGTTCAAATCTACAACCTCAGCTCTCGCTTCTGTCATCAAATCCAAAGACAAGGCCACCACTAAGCTCCTCATCAAATTGCAGGTATTCCCTCTCATTTATCCTTGGCTGATTTGATTCTCTTCATTTTTTGAAAATCACGCCATTTCTTTATTTTCCCCTATTTTTTTTTATTTTCATGGAGTTCTGCATAGCCTACTCGTGTCTACTTGGAGTGCCTGAGGGATATCCTGATGGAGCATCAGGTGGGCCCCAACATGTGATTGGCCTAGCTTAAAAATTGGTCGGTCGACTGATCAGGTGGGCTACACTTCTGTGGAAATGATGGTTGGTTTAAAAGCTATTGTCGACGACCTGCATTTGATGTCCACGTGTGGTCTGCCTAATGAGTGGATTGGCATGGGGCTAGGTGATCTTCATTGTATTGGCCACATGATATGTGAGTTGAGCATCCAAGGTTGGCAGGTGTGGCCATGTGTCATGATGCATGTGGGCTTAGCAGACCTCACATTTGATTTTTTTTCTTTTTCTTCCATGGTCCAGTTATAATTAGGGTTTTACATGATTATTTCTATATGGTTTTTGTTGTATAAATCTTCATATTATGAGATTTTTGGATTTTTTCTATCATGTGATAGACTTAAGTCGTGAGAATTCATTGGCGTAAACTCAGCATACATGCTTTCCAACCTAGACCCTCACAAATGAAAATGGTTGGTATACTTGTGGATGGAGCTTGCCTCAAGATCACAATGATTAGATGATCATGTCTGTTGAAATGGTGGTTGACATAAATGGACGTTCTGTGGTCCATGTTCAATGAGTCAAGTCAGACAGTTAAAGATGATCTGATTAACATGATATTGTTCTATATTCCATCCACAGTAGGGCCTACAACTTGGATGGTCTAAGTTGGCATGCATGGATGCCATCTTAAAGATAGATTATGTCACAACTTAGTAGTTCGTGGCCAATGAACATCAAAGTCTAGCCGATCTTATTATTTTTAAATCTGTTAGATGTAGAGGTGTACAAGAGTCAAACCGAGTCAAGCTAGGCATAGCTCAACTTGGCTTCGCCACTTGCTGACCCCAGCTTGAACTCGGCTCGGTCCTTGAGCCTAATTGGTAAGCTCAGCTCGGGCCAATTCGAGCCAAGTTTGCCTGTGTAACATTTTCACAAACACATGGACTGCACCTTCAAAATCTCACTGTGTGTAAAATAACAGCAGTGGTTTTACAAGTATTTCATCAAACACCTTCTAAACAACATAAAAATCAAGAAAAAAATTATTTCATATACATACCTACCTTACCACCTGCCACACTTCATTGAGTCATTTCATCAAACACTTGGTGAGCAACATCAATTATCTCCTTTAAGTCTGTTAAAAGTTTTATTTTTATTTTTTAAAAATACTCCTTTAAATCTCCACTATTGAACAGGTGAACTGCCCCACATGTGTCAAAATGGCATGTATGTCCAACATATGATCTGAAATGCTTAGAGAAGCAACAACTACATTCCAAAGCTCGAGCCTTTTAGCAGGAGCAAGAGCGATCGAGGAATCAAAGAGCCTTCCTTCCTACAAAAATCAGAGAACGAGCTTGACAATATGATTTACTTTTCCAAATTTCTTTTGTAATTTTTGACAATTTTTGAACTTGAATTAATAAAGATCTGTCATTCGCATAGGTTTGATCTTTTGAAATCGAAGGAATCGGAGGCTCCTATCTGCAAGTTTGATCTCTTCCTCTTTATGTTGCACTTTCTCTGTTCTTTACTTACATTAAGGTTTTCTCTCTAAGCTCTCTCTCTCTCTCTCTCTCTGTTTCCCTCTCTCTCTCTCTCTCAGATTTTTGGTGCATGGACCATAATATCATCATTTTAGGTCACTTAAAATGGCCACACTTGTGAAAACTAAAAAACCCCTTGTGTAATACCTCTTGTATTTCATGCATGCCAATTGTTTGATGAAATGGCTCAACAAGTAATGTTTTGTGTGGATGTAACTAAGCAGAGGCATTTTTTAGCCCCCTTTTAGGATTTTGGTGCATGGACCATAATATTATCATTTTAGGTCACTACAATGGCCCCATTCATAAAAACTAAAAAGCCCCTTGTGTATACCTCCTGTATTTCATGCATGCTAACTGTTTGATGAAATGGCCCAACAAAGAATGTTTTGTGTGGATGTAGCTGAGAAAATGAATATGGTGTATGTTTTAAATGTCAGCTACATATTCAAACTCATGCATATTTCTTCAACTTGTGCATATCTCTTCTTCAAATGAGAATGAATGTTAATGTGTGAACCCAAGACTAAATAGAGGTCGAACAACACAGAATTAATGTGTGAACTTTTTGTTATCTGTAATTAGTTTTTATTGGGAATGCATTTCTTGTAAAGTAGATAAATTCTATAAATATAATTGTATATATCCACACCATCCAGTTGTCCACATAAAGGACCAGCTATTCAACAATGCACATGTCCCGCAAGTGTGCGTGTCATATTGTAATTCTAAATAGGCCTACTTTTACTAGTTATGGATTCCTTATGTGTGGCATTTCGCTTGGATAGGGACTAGTTATGCAACAATGCACATGTCTCGCCAGTGTGCATGTCATATTGTAATTATGAATAGGCCTACTTTTACTAGTTACAGATTCCTTATGTGGGGCATTTCGCTTGGATAGGTAGCAATGGACAATATGACACCTCACTTTTATAGTTAAAAGCAGTTTTGATGATATGGCTGAAACACAACAATGGTACTTTTAACAATGTCAATTTTGCTGGATCAGGTGTTTACAAGTCCAAGTGGCTAGTTGTGGTGTGGATTAGATCTACAGATGCATTTTAAAGTAGCTTAGTGGTTCTCTTTTGGGGTAGTGTAACACCCCAAATTTTTACCAACCTGGAGTTAGATGTCCTTAGGAAATGGGTCTACCATAACACTTTAGTAACTTCTCATAACTCAATTCCAAAGCCAAAGAAATCATTTAGGACTAAATTCTTTAGAAATTTAATGTGAATTAACTAGTGCTAAACTAGATTACCTGTGAAATTAGCACCAACCACTTTAAATACGATATGTAAGATCCAAAACCTATAGAATTGTTAACGCTACGTTACCCGAAAATCTAGGATCCAACTCTAAACCTAGTTGCCCTCGGGAGCATTCAGAAACTTCGTATCGGACTTAGACGGCACGTCGAAAGTCCGATAGCGATGGACTTAGACCATTATGACCGACTAGTTAGACTTGACTATCACCTCGAAAATCAAGGCCATACGATGTCCTGGGACTATTTCCTTGAGTCCGGAGTGAGGAGAGTGAGAAAGCGAAGATTTTTAGAAATTTAAATATAATTTTAAGTAATCTGGATCGTTTCGCTTGCATAGTATTTATAAGCGTTCTGACTGTTAGATTTTGACCCAAATTCACCCTCGGATCAGGATAGGTGGCCCTTACATGTCATAGTACTTGTATCTCTGATCGAGTTCCCATAATCGTTGAACTGAAACTGATCTGCCACGGTCAATCTGGAAATTCGATCGAACTGAAAACTTAACTTGATTAAGATCCAGCATCTATGAGCTTAAGTTCGACCGCACACAGTAGCTGGACCTCCAGAAGTGCTCCGTTGAGACGGAATAGTCTGTGTTTGGACATAACCTAGGTATACCATGGCCCTGAGTCTAATTTAGTGAGTTTTGGGCTTATAAAAAGGCCTTAAACCCTCTCTCATTCAGTCCATATGAATTTGAGAGAAACTCTAGGAGAGAGAAGAGAGAAAAGAGAGAAAAAGTGTGAGAGAAGTGGGAGAATCTTCCTGCTATTCTTCCCTGCCGATCTACGTGCTTAACCATCACTTTACAATCGCTATCCCGGTGATTCCAGCTTCGTTCTTAGGTACGAAAACCCAAAACCTAACCTGTTTCTATTGGTTCAAGTAGCAAAGTAGCTGACTTACCTTGTGTTGTAGGCTGTCATATCCACGTTGACAAAAGTATAGAGTTTCTATCAAATGCATTATGCTTCTACGGTGTAAGGTGCGGACTAAAGACGTATAGGTTATGGTTTTCAAGGCCTTCAATGTCGGTTAATGGTTGATTCTTGACGTGGATGCTATTTCACATGCAGAATGCGTCGTCTGTTTCGTTATACGTGTTCACATGAACTATGTAGAATATAGTGTATTCTATGCATATGTTGGAATGTTTGAATATGTTTGAAATTTGGATTTGCGCTTAACATGTTTATTTGTCATGAATATATGCCTAATCATGTGCGAAAACTCCTTAGCGAAAGGTCTTGTCCAAAATCACGTCACGGTAAAGATACGTTATATGTGGCTAAGTGTGTAGCCCAAGTATTTGTAGAAATGTTTGAATGAGCATGGGGCTCGGATCCATACACGCTATGGTTATCCGTCATGGGTATATGCATGTAGTATATGGGGAAACTCCCTAGTGAAAGGATTTGGCTTAAGACGTGTAATCCTCATACATCATGTAGGGTGATGCATGTAGTCTACGTGTTTGTGAAAATGTCTGAGTGTGCTAGTGATCACCTAGAATACTCCGTAGGAGGATCGAGATACAAATCTCGGTTACCTCAACTATGTATATGATTTTCTACTTGTACGCTACATTGTAATGTTTCTGTGTGAAATCTTGTTTGTGATGTATTTTCATAACATGCTTCTTGATTGTAAGAAATGAATTACATGTTTATTCCTACTTTACCTATCTCATATGATTCTTGATTGAAGTTGGGACTAAGATTTAGTCCATGTAACACCCTGAAAATTGGGGGTCGTGTATAAACCAAACTCCCGAGTTCCAAACCGTCACTTATGCAACAAAATGATTATGATTCAATGTTGTCTGAGTTAAAGCATTTGCATGAGTAAAATTATACCAAAACTGCAATTCATACTCCAGATTCAGTGATAAAAGCAAGCGGAAGACTAAAGAATATATATATCACTGTATGGAAAACAAAGTAGGTCTCAACTGTCTCCAAAGTATGAATACATCTCTGAGTCTCATATACACGTAAATAAATAAAAATCAAATGTCTAAAAAGAGTCCCACTGAGAAGTCCCGCCAATCCAGGCCACCTAAGCAAAGCCATCGTGGTACTGCATATATGAGAACTCATCCTGGTCCTCATTATAGTCCGGCTCTGCCTCCTGAATCGTTGCCTCACCTGCATCTAAGACAGGGTCTGGTGGGTGTTGCAAACACCATCCCGTAATGTGGGAGTGAGTAGCTAACTCGGTGGAATAATAGAGCAAAGATTAGCATGTTCTCAAATCAATCATGCGATAATAGTAAAGCAGCAAATCAAACATTCCTAATACTGTTGTTAATCCAATATGACATGACATGATGGATGCCCTCACCGACATTCTCCCTCATATGGCACCATCTGCGTCCGCGGCATGCTTGTGTACCGCTCAGTGCTCCACATCTTCCAGGCACATGCAATGTGATGGTGATATGATTGTCGAGTTATTATTAGTCCATTCATACAACAGGATTGGGAAACTAAGGTACTTCCCTTATATCAATCCCAACACAGATCCTGTCTAGGGTCGTCACTCCTAGTAATCTCATACGATGTATATTTTGTAGGTTGCTACAAGGGCTGCCAAGGCTGTTGCTAGCACTCGTTGCACCGCTCCCCCATCACCTTATCAATATAGGCCTACTGTACTCTCATTGCTACGGAAGGGTCGTCGCCTCCCGTAGACTTAGAATACGCTCCCAGTCACTACAAAGGGCTCGTCACCTAATCAGTGTAGGCCGACAGCAAGAATATAGTGTCCCATACCACCATAATCTGCTCACGAGTTATATGTGGTCACTGGTCACTACGGGGAGGTTTGTGGCCCCAGCGTAGGCCGACAGCTCGACCACGGTGTCCCATACCACCATGCCCAGCTCATGAGTCTTTATGGATCAAGGTACCATAGTTAATAGGGTTTACAATGGTAAGTTCAGTACCCTAGGTTCAATTAGTTATGACTCATACAAGGTGAACATACAATGGCCAGTTGGGTTACTTGACGGGCTCGACTAGTACGAGCGCATTTCAAGCTGAGCGACATGAAGTGCATAAAATACTTCGCGTGGCCTAACCACTGCCGCCAACTCCAAAACACGACTCGCGTTCATCGACGCGTCGTTCGTGGCAAAGATAAGCCAACCACGAATTTACTCGGTTTTCGACTGCCTGGACTAGGTATAGTCCCAAACATTTATGAATCCACATCAGCAATCATATAAGAATAATGGAAATGAAATACAACAATGTGAGCATGTTAACACATGTTATAACATACAACTTAAGTAAATCATCTAACACATGCATTTCATACATATAATGAAATCATGCATATAACCAACATGTAGGAAATCATTTACATCAGCATATTATTTGAGAATTCAATCTCAAACTAATTCATAACACCATTTAATTCAATACATACTAATACGAACATTTATACAAACACTTAGTCTACACACTTAAGTCTACATATAGTATGTCGACTCAAAGTGCGCATTTGGGCGAATCTCTTCGCCAAACTGATTATGCACGCATTCCTAATATCCTAATGCGACAAAGCGCCATGTCAATCATATCAGAAAAATATGGATGAAAACAGTATTTCCTACAAATGACTAAAATGCCCTAAATCTCATATTTTTCGTCTACTTACGAAACAGGAAACGGACAGCATATTGTACATGTCAAACGGCGTTGCCGTCGATAATCTACTATTAAACGACATTGAAAGCATTGAAAATAGTCAATCAAAGCGTCTAAAATCCGCACCTTTTATCCTATAAGTGTATTAATTCGAACGGAGCATATACGCTTCGTCTACGGCGAACCGGGAACCTAATATACAGGATCTGTAAGCTACTTCGCTATGGAAATGATGGAACCTCAAATCAGCAAGTATTTAGGGTCTTTTCTTACCTAGAAATGTGGCAAAATCTCTGGGAAAGTGATTGAGGCGCGTTGCTTAAGCACGTGCAACAAGTAGTGCAAGCAGTAGGAAATTCTCTCCCACTCTCTCTCACAATCTCTCACCTTTTCTCTCACACCAGCTAGGGTTTCTAGTAAATTCGGATGGGTGAGAGAAGTGAGGGTTTAAGCCCCTTTTATAACCTAAAACTTGCCCAAAACAGGCTTGGAAACAATGTTTACTTGATGCCTAACCAAATCGGGGCTGTTTCGGTCAAAAAAGACATTTCTGGAGGTCCCCTGGCCGAACGCGATCGGACTTAAGTTCATGCACGCCAGATGTCACTCACGTCCCATTTTCAGACCAGTAGTGTTCGTAGATCGCACGTGGCAGTCCAGTTTCAGTTCAGCGGTCACCGCAAGTAGATCAGGTATACAAGTCTCATGATATGAAATAGAAATTTTTCCTGATCCAAGGGTGTAATTTGGCTGAATTCTGACCTTCAGAACGCTTAATAATAATGCGTCAAGTCGTGTGCCAGATTTGAATTTCAAATTCTAAATCTAACCCTATTCTTACTCTCTTCACTCCAGGCTCAATGAAATAGCCTCTGAATGTCGGTTGGACTTGATTTTCGAAATGATTATCAAGTCCAGCTAGGCGGTTATAACAGTCTAAGATTGTAGGTATCGGACTTTCGACGCGCGGTCTGGATCCAATACAAAGTTTCAAAGAGGTCCTGAGAACAAATCGGCTTAGAGTTTGATCCGAGGTTTTAGAGTATTATAGCGTCATTGGTTCTACTCGTTTTGGGTCTTGTAGAACGTATTTAAAGTGATCAGGGACTATTTCCCAGCTACTTAAGCGTTGCGCTAGCTAACTTACACATATTTTCCAAAGGAATTAATCCTACGCAATTTCTGGTCGAGTTGGTACTCGAGTCCAAGTACGGATTTTTCCACGGCGTTACAATCTACCCCCCTTAACAAAAAATTTCGTCCTCGAAATTTGTACCTTTTGTACTCCTCGAGAAGCTGTGGGTAGTTCTTTCTGATCTCGGCTTCTGTCTCCCAGGTAGCCTCTTCCTTAGAGTGATGCGTCCACAATACCTTTACAAGGGGAATCACATTGCTACGCAGCACCTGCTCCTTCCTGTCTAGGATACGCGTCGGTTGCAGGATATATGTAACATCCTCTCCTAACTGCACCTGCTCCCATCTGATGATATGGGAAGGATCAGAAACGTATTTCTTCAGCATAGAAACATGAAATACGTTGTGAACGCTTGCAAGAGGCGTGGGTAAAGCCAAACGGTATGCCACTGCTCCCACAGGATCGAGGATCTGGAATGGACCAATGAATCGCGGAGCCAGCTTCCCCTTCTTTCCGAACCGAAGGACTCCCTTCATAGGGGAAACTTGTAAAAATACATGATCCCTAACTGTGAACTCTACCGGCCGCCGTCTCCTATCGGCATAACTCTTTTGTCTACTCTGCGCTGTGAGAAGCTGACGTCTAATAATATCAATCTTTTCCGACGTCGCTTGCACTAACTCTGGGCCAATCAACTTGCGCTCGCCGACCTCTGCCCAGCAATGCGGTGCTCGACAAGGTCGCCCATATAGCGTCTCGTAAGATGCCATACCGATACTCGCCTGGAAGCTGTTGTTGTATGCGAACTCCGCATATGCAAGACAATCATCCCAACTGTCCTTGAAGTCCAATGCGCAAGCTCGCAACATGTCCTCTAAGATCTGGTTTACCCGCTCTGTCTGTCCGTCTGTCTGTGGGTGAAAGGCAGTACTGAACTTCAACTTCACACCCATAGCCTCCTGAATGCGAGTCCAGAAAATAGAAGTGAACCGCGTATCTCTGTCCGACATGATCTCCAACGGAACTCCATGCAGACGCACGATCTCTCTGATATATAGTCTAGCCAGCTCGTCTGCAGTGTTCCTGACTCTGATCGGTAGGAAGTGCACCGACTTCGTCAGACGGTCGACGATCACCTATATGGAATCATGTCCCTTCCTCGTCTTTGGCAGCCCTGAAACGAAATCCATAGAAATGAAGTCCCACTTCCACTCTGCGATCGGCATAGGCTAAAGAAGTCTAGGTGGTCGGTGATGCTCTGCCTTCACCTGCTGACAAGTAAGACAACGGGACACGAACTCTGCTATGTGGATCTTCATACCTTCCCACCAATAGGTCCTCTTCACGTCACGATACATCTTCGTACTGCCTGGATGCATCACGAGTCTGGTACAATGCGCAGCCTCGACAATCTCTCGTCTCAAGTCAGGGATATCTGGGACGCACAGGCGGCCACGATAACTTAGGCCCCCATCCTTGCCAACTCGCCACTCGGCGTCTGCATCATCACTGACCTGCTCTCGAAGCTCAGTCAGACGCGCATCATCCCTCTGCGCCTCGTTGACCTGGCCATCGATCTGAGATCGCACCTGCACATATGCGATGAACTCATACGGCTCCTTTACAGTGAGTTTCTGCTCAAAGTCTCGTAAAAACTCAACCATATCCCACTCAACAACCATCAGCGGTGCCGCAAACTCTATCGCCTTCTTGCGGCTCAACGCGTCAGAAACAAGGTTCACCTTCCCAGGATGATAGGAGACTTCGAACTTGAAGTCCTTCAAAGTCTCCATCCATCGCCGCTGCCTCATATTCAAGTCTCGCTGCGTGAATATGTACTTGAGGCTCTTGTGGTCGCAAAAGAATTCGAACTCCTCTCCATAGAGGTAATGTCTCCAGAGTCTCAGTGCGAATATGACGGCTGCCAACTCTAGGTCGTGTGTAGGGTAATTCTCCTCGTGCTTCCTTAATTGTCTCGAGGCATACGAAATTATCCTATCCTTTTGCATAAGGACACAACCCAGACCAACGCTAGACGCGTCAGTGTATATAGTGTACCTAACCCCTTGCTCTGGCAATACTAGCACAGGGGCGGACGTAAGTCTGTCCTTCAGCTCCTGAAAAGTTGAATCCGCATTGTCATTCCAGGAAACTTCACGTCCTTCCGTGTCAACTGATATAAAGGTCTCGCGATCTTCGAGAAATCCTGAATGAAGCGTCGATAATAGCCAGCAAGACCCAAGAATCTCCTCACCTCAGTGACAGAACCAGGCTTCTCCCAGTCCTGAACTGCAGCTACCTTAGACAAGTCAACTACCATCCCTTCCTCGGACACCACGTGTCCCAGGAACTTCACTTCCTGCTTTCAAAAGTCACACTTCTTGTACCGTGCGAACAACTGATGCTGTCTGAGTGTATCCAGGACCAAGCGTAAGTGCTCCTCATGCTCCCCTCGACTCCTGGAGTATATCAAAATATCGTCAATGAACACAACAACGAATCTATAGAGGAAAGGCCAAAATACCCGGTTCATCAGATCCATGAACACGGCTAGTGCGTTCGTGAGACCGAACGACATCACAAGGAACTCGTAGTGGCCAAAGCTGGTCCTGAATGCGGTCTTCTGTACGTCCTCATTCCTGACGCGCAACTGATGATATCCTGACTGAAGATCAATCTTCGAGAAGTACTGCGCTCCTCTCAACTGATCAAACAAGTCATCGATCTTGGGTAAAGGGTACTTGTTCTTCACCGTGATCTGGTTCAGTCTGCGATAATCAATACACAATTGCATCGAACCATCCTTCTTCCTTACAAATAGGACTGGTGCTCCCCATGGAGACACACTGGGTCAAATAAGGCCAAGCTCCAACAGACCATCAATCTGCGTCCTCAACTCCTCCATCTCACACGGTGCCATGCGATACGTCGGCAGTGAGACGGGCGCGGAACCAGGCACCAGATCGATAGTGAAATCAATCTCTCATCGAGGCGACAAACCAGAGATCTTCCTGAATAGATCCCCAAAATCACAAACAACTGGCATATGCTGAAGCGTCGGGGCATCAGCGTCCTGAAGTAAAGAAGCGTAGCTAAGTATGCGGAAGGGGAGATTTATCCGAACTGAAAATGTAAAAGGCGTGCCCTCTGGCTTGTACACCGTCACCATACGAGTCTCGCAGTCAATCTCGGCCCTCCCAGCAGTCAACTAGTCCATGCCAAGAATGACGTCGAGATAAATAAGAGAGGGGTCGACGATAAGATCAAGAGCCATCGTCCTGCCTCCTAGATCCACCAAGCAACCCTCACACATCAGGGTGGCATCAAAAAAATCCCCATGAGCTGAAAGGACTTGCACTCCATCCATACAAATGGTTAGTAGTCCAAGATGCCTGACTATGGAATGCGATATCAAAGAAAGTGTGGATCCAGTATCCACCATCACAAGTATAGGAGTACCTCTGATGTGGGCAGTGACCTCAAAGGCCGAATGCTGAGAAGTCTCTGTCTTGGCTGCCTCAGCTGTCAAGGCATGAACCCACGCCTGCTGTGGCCGGTTCAGCCACTGTACCATGGGCTGTAGAGGCGGCCTGAACTGAGATACAGGAGGTCTGAAGGAAGGATGCGCAGGAGCCAACCGTAAAGGCAGTGCTGATATAGCCTGTGGGGGTGTACGGTCGATCTTCTGCGGCGGCGAGAACCCACTGTACCGTATCCGAGCGAAATAACTCTGTGGTAAATGGCCCGATCTCCCACAATAAGTACATGATAAATCGGGGCACCGCATCGGGGGTACTGGCCCTGTAGCCCTATGAAGAGGGTCGATGAGAGGCCTCTTACCCGCAAAGGCCTGTCCTGCAACTCTAGTCATGGCCTAGGAACTATAGGGCCACGAGATCGCCCAAGTCGATCCACATCCTGCTCTACCCTCATGGACATGTGAATCAACTCAGCGTAGGAGGGAATGCTCACGCAACACATCTTCCACCGAATATCCGGTCGTAAACCCTCAGAAAAGCGTCGTATGCGCATCTGCTCATCAACAAGTATAGTCGGGACATATCTGCCCAACTCAGTGAATCGATGCTCATACTCCGTGACAGTCATGCCTCCCTATCTGAGGCGTAGAAACTCATTCTCCCGGTCATGCCTATATGTCTGGGGATAGTATTTCTCGTGGAAGTGGAACTCGAACGCTGCCCAGGTCCAGATGTAATCAGCGGCAACGGTTTGCAACACACTATCCCACCATAAGCTGGCCTCCCGCTCGAATAAGAACGAAGCCAACTCAACCTGCTCGGACTCTGAGCAATGCAGCATCCGTAATACCTTCGACACACGGTCGAGCCAATACTCGGCCTCTTCGGGTCTATGAGAACCCATAAAAGTAGGAGGCCGCAAGCACTGGAATTGCTCGAGTAGGCCCCGTGTATCTGCAGCAGTCCCCATAGGATAAGCAGGTGGTGCAGGATGAACAATACCCTCATCCTGAGCATAAGTACCGGCATCCTCAGCTGGATGCATAGGTGGTGCAGGTGGATTCACACTCCCACCCTGGGCTAGAGCCCCCACTATAGTAGTCAGGAGCTGCTGCTGCTGCTGCATCATGGCCATCATCTGCTCAAATCTATCTGGAGGTAGAGTAGGCTGTGGCATGTACTGCGTCGAAGAAGACGCATGGTACTGCTCTCTGATGGGAGGTGTGAAAGGCGGTGGTCTAACTGCAGGACCAGTAGGAGGCTGAGACTCACGCGCTGTCTCAGGAATCGGGCCCACAGCAGGGTCCGTATGAGCATCAAACTGGAAGGGAACCTGATCCATAGTCTCACCTAATGTAAGCCGAGCTGTGCTCCGTGTAGCCTTAGGCGACATTCCCTATATTCAAAATAGGGCACAACCTTATCAGTCTCAATAGCACAAACACACCGCAATCATTCACATAAAGAGTCAAAAGCATTCCATGCATTTCATTTAATCAAAATTATCACAATATAAAGGATATCTTCTTACAGGCATCATGACGAGAAGTACATGGGAACTAAGACAGTTAAAGCTACAACAACAACTTAAGTAAACTACTAGCCTTAACAGGCTTACACAACATAAAGCAGGAAACGACTAACTACTACCAACAACATCTAAAAGCTCATCGCTAGTCTGAGTCGGGTGATGGAGGAGGAGCACCCTTATCCTGTAAGCAGCACAGGATTGCCTTCAAGGTGCGAGTCACCTTACCGAATTTCCTCTTCATAACAGCCTTGGTATCCTCAACCTCAGCCCGAAGTTCCTGAACTTCCCTTCACAAGGCGACCTGGCTCTCCTCAATTCGGGCAATGTGAGCATCACTAGTAGCCTGAGTAGAAGGAGGAGGGCTCTTATCAGTATCCTGAGCCTCCTTTTCTTCCTCTTCCTGAGCTTCTTCCTCTACTTCCGCCCCAGGTTCTCCTTCACTTGGATACTCTTCGCCATCAAAATCACCCTCGCTATCCTCATCAAGCTGAGTCTCACGGTACTGAGACCCAATCTTCATCTTGGCCATGGTAGACTCATCAATGTAGTGAATCGGAACTGGCAACTCCGGCCCAAGTCTGTAAGCAAACTCAAGCGCGATCTTGCATATAAGCCAGCCAAAAGGAAGCGACTCAGACGCTCTTTTTGATTTCGCTATGAGGATAATCTGTCACAACACGAAAGTGGCCATACACACATTTTCTCCCTGGGCCACCTGATACAAGAAATCAACCATAAGGCGCGTACATTCAACGCGATTTGTCGACTTGGGATACACGTTGAACGTGCAAATGTGGTGCAGCAGACGTAAATCATCAGACATATGAGACGCCTTGAGGCTATTGTTAGGCTGCCATGAAACCAGACTACAACATAGGAACCTGGTACGGCGATCTCGCTTACGCCTACTCCTCAAATTGTTTGCACTAGGATGAACATCACCAAGGGGTACGTTCAGAAGTCGCGCTATCAACCGAACATTGATCGTAGCCATCCGGTCTCTATCAAAGGGAATCTTGAACTGTAATGGCTCCAATGCAGGATTCTGAATACTAGCGTAGAAGGCACGAACGGTGCTCACATTAGCACGAGAACGGGCTTCAAAGAGCAGACCCCAATGTGCAGCTTCAATGCGCTCAAACAATAGGAATTCACCGAAGAGTTGCCCATCCACGTCCGCCTCAAACAACACCTTACGGTCAGTATAATCGTCGTGAGGCATCTCTGCTAGCAGCACTCGCCCAATTTGGGCATGGGGATCTAAATCCCGCTTTGTATGAAACTCCCGGGCTATGCTTGGACTTGTGGCGGCGCTTGAGCTAGCGGCGCCACCCCTCGGTCTTCTTGATTGTGTCGGGCGACTAGGCCCAGCCTCATCCGCTGCGGTCTTTCTCTTTCCCATCAAAGAGAGGATGGTGGAGAAAGAGAAAAGAGCCAAAATGGCTTCAACAAAAGCCATGAAAAATGTGAGAAATGTAGAGAAATGGCTGCCCAAACAGATAGAAGAAAATCTAGAAGTTGTAGAGGGATGCTTCAAGCTCCCAAGGGCTAGATTTTTAAAAAGAAAAGAGAAGAATAAAGGGGAATGGAGCTCCACCCAATTTCAGCCACAAATGGAGGTTGTAGGAGCTCCAACGGATGAGATTTGTAAGGGAGGGGGTTGCAAATCACGATGGAGGGATGGAGTGGGATTGTTTCTAGCAGGGAATGGGATTGGGAGTGATTTGGAGTTGCGGCTTGAGCTGAGGCAGCAAGAAAAATTAAAATGGGAGGGCGTTGGAGTGTTTTTGTGAAGGAAGTATAGGATTTAGGGGGTTTTAAGGGACGGACAGCATATGGGAGGGGTGCCCTACCCCAAAAAACACGTGTGCCCAAATTTCAGCCCAAACAGGGCCCACCGTATGGCGATGCATCGTCGGATCGGCGATGGCATCGCCGGCCATCTCCAAATCTGGCCAGTCTGGCCTAGTGGGCTGGGTCCCCCCTGCCATAGGGACTCCAAATAAGTATGGGCCCCACCCCAGATCATTATATTTTGACCTAGGGAGGCCCAAACTTCCATTCAGGGATTTTTGGGGCCATCTGTAAACCAGAATACCTTTACCCATCATATAACATATGATTTTTGGGTAGGAGGATCTAATACATCCATCTAGCTGATTAGTTGCTAAGGATTATAAAATTAGAATGGCCAAATGGCCAGTTTTTGTGTATTTTTATTATTCATTGGAAAATTTTGCCTAAGTATGATTTTATATCATTTTCACATTAGTATCAATTCCTAACATGAAAAGTCAGAGAAAGAATTGAAGAATGGAGTGGTGAGAGGAAGGATTTTGAAGGAATTAAGTGAAACGGGGTTTTTAAGCCCTAGCGATTGAAGTAAGGGTTGTGGTTGCCCCAAAGCCCAAGGATTCACATTTACGGGTTTAGAACCTTTCATAGAACATCTCAACCCACCTACTTACAACCTAGGAGCTACTTAGGTTGCTTCACGCGACCCTAGATGCGTTAAGGACTCGATCAAACAATCGATACGAATAGACTTCGCCTATTGGCGAAACTGCGATCCTATAAGTGTTTCTAGACCTTCTTCGCACCCACCTAAGTCAAAGGAGAAATAGAGAACATCGCATAATCATAACCCAGGCCCGGTATAATCTCATTCATGCTCTGATACCAACTTGTCACACCCTGAAAATCGGGGGTCGTGTATAAACCCGACTCCCGAGTTCCAGACCGTCACTTATGCAATAAAAATGTTTATGATTCAATGTTGTCTGAGTTAAAGCATTCACATGAGAAAATTTTTACCAAAACTGCAATTCATACTCCAGATTCAGTGATAAAAGCAAGCGGAAGACTAAAGGATATACATATCATTGTATGGAAAATAAAATAGATCTCAACTTTCTCCAAAGTATGAATACATCTCTGAGTGTCATATACATGTAAATAAATAGAATCAAAATGTCAAAAATAGTCCCACTTATAAGTCTCGCCAATCCAGGCCACCTAAGCAAAGCCGTCGTGGTATCGCATATATGAGAACTCGTCCTGGTCCTCATCATAATCCGGCTCAGCCTCCTGAATCACTACCTCACCTGCATCTAAGACAGGGTCTGGTGGGTGTTGCAAACACCATCCCGTAACGTGGGAGTGAGTAGCTAACTCAGTGGAATAATAGAGTAAAGATTAACATGTTCTCAAATCAATTACGCGATAATAGTAAAGCAATAAATCAAACATTCCTAATACTTTTGTTAATGCAATATGACGTGACATGATGGATGCCCTCACCGATGATCTCCTTCATACAGCACCATCTTACGCCCGCGGCATGCTTTCTTCCCACAGTGCTCCACATCTTCCAGGCACATGCAACGTGATGGTGATATGATTACTGAGTTATTATTAGTCCATTCATACAGCAGGATTGGGAAACTAAGGTACTTCTCTTATATAAATCCCAACACAGATCCTGTCTAGGGTCGTCACTCCTAGTAATCTCATACGATGTATATTTTGTAGGTTGCTACAAGGGCTGCCAAGGCTGTTGCTAGCACTCGTTGCACCGCTCCCCCATCACCTTATCAATATAGGCCTACTGTACTCTCATTGCTACGGAAGGGTCGTCGCCTCCCGTAGACTTAGAATACGCTCCCAGTCACTACAAAGGGCTCGTCACCTAATCAGTGTAGGCCGACAGCAAGAATATAGTGTCCCATACCACCATAATCTGCTCACGAGTTATATGTGGTCACTGGTCACTACGGGGAGGTTTGTGGCCCCAGCGTAGGCCGACAGCTCGACCACGGTGTCCCATACCACCATGCCCAGCTCATGAGTCTTTATGGATCAAGGTACCATAGTTAATAGGGTTTACAATGGTAAGTTCAGTACCCTAGGTTCAATTAGTTATGACTCATACAAGGTGAACATACAATGGCCAGTTGGGTTACTTGACGGGCTCGACTAGTACGAGCGCATTTCAAGCTGAGCGACATGAAGTGCATAAAATACTTCGCGTGGCCTAACCACTGCCGCCAACTCCAAAACACGACTCGCGTTCATCGACGCGTCGTTCGTGGCAAAGATAAGCCAACCACGAATTTACTCGGTTTTCGACTGCCTGGACTAGGTATAGTCCCAAACATTTATGAATCCACATCAGCAATCATATAAGAATAATGGAAATGAAATACAACAATGTGAGCATGTTAACACATGTTATAACATACAACTTAAGTAAATCATCTAACACATGCATTTCATACATATAATGAAATCATGCATATAACCAACATGTAGGAAATCATTTACATCAGCATATTATTTGAGAATTCAATCTCAAACTAATTCATAACACCATTTAATTCAATACATACTAATACGAACATTTATACAAACACTTAGTCTACACACTTAAGTCTACATATAGTATGTCGACTCAAAGTGCGCATTTGGGCGAATCTCTTCGCCAAACTGATTATGCACGCATTCCTAATATCCTAATGCGACAAAGCGCCATGTCAATCATATCAGAAAAATATGGATGAAAACAGTATTTCCTACAAATGACTAAAATGCCCTAAATCTCATATTTTTCGTCTGCTTACGAAACAGGAAACGAACAGCATGTTGTACATGTAAAATGACTTTTCCGTCGATAATCTACTATTAAACGACATTGAAAGCATTGAAATTAGCCAATCAAAGCGTCTAGAATCCGCACCTTTTCCCTAGAGGTGAACCGATTCGAACGGAGCGTATACGCTTCGTCTACGGCGAACCGGGAACCTAATACACAAGATCTGTAAGCTACTTCACTAAGGGATTCAACGGAACCTTAAATCAGCAAAAATTTAGGGTTTTCCTTACCTAAAAGTGCGGCGAAATCACTGGGAAAGTGAGTGAGGTACTTGGCTTAAGCACGTGTAGCAGGTAGTGCAAGCAGCAGGAAGTTCTCTCCCACTCTCTCTCACAATCTCTCACCTTTTCTCTCACACCAGCTAGGGTTTCTAAAAAATTCGGATGGGTGAGAGAAGTGAGGGTTTAAGGCCCTTTTATAACCTAAAACATTCCCAAAACAGACTTGGAAACAATGTTTACGTCATGCCTAACCAAGTCGGGGCTGTTTCGGTCCAAAAAGACATTTCGGGAGGTCCCCTAGCCGAACGCGATCGGACTTAATCTCATGTACGTCGGATGTCGCTCACATCCCATTTTCAGACCAGTAGTGTTCTTAGATCGCACGTGGCGGTCCAGTTTCAGTTCAGCGATCATCGCACATAGATCAGGTCTACAAGTCTCATGATATGAAAGAGAAATTTTTCCTGATCCGAGGGTGTAATTTGGCTGAATTCTGACAGTTAGAATGCTTAATAATAACGAGCCAAGTCGTGTGCCAGATTTAAATTTTAAAATTCTAAATCTAACCCTATTCTCACTCTCTTCACTCCAGGCTCAATGAAATAGCCTCTGAATGTCGGTTGGACTTGATTTTTGAAATGATTGTCAAGTCCAGCTAGGCGGTTCTAACGGTCTAAGATTGTAGGTATCGGACTTTCGACGTGCGGTCTAGATCCAATATAAAGTTTCAAAGGGGTCCTGAGAACAAACCGGCTTAGAGTTTGATCTGAGGTTTCAGAGTATTATAGTGTCATTGGTTCTACTCATTTTGGATCTGGTAGAACGTATTTACAGTGATCAGGGATGATTTCACAGCTACTCTAGCATTGTGCTAGCTAACTTACGCTTATTTTCTAAAGGAATTAATCCTACACGATTTCTGGTCGAGTTGGTACTCGAGTCCAAGTACAGATTTTTCCAGAGCGTTACAGTTATCGATACTGATTATGAGTATGTGATAGCATACATCATGATACATGCCTATAAGCATCATCTGCATATTTGTTATAAAATGTGGTTAACCATTGCATATGACATAGGGCAGGTTGTTCATGGGACTCCCTGATAGGCAGAGTCATCCCACATGAGTACACGGTACGCGCAGGTTTAATACATGATTGGATGGTATGACTCATGCATCTTACATTTGTGATATGATTACTGTACTCCCTCTTGATATCAGGGCCATAGCCTCCACAGGCATATTGTGGATGGCCAGATGGGACACTGAAAATGTTTGGTTCGAGCATCTGGGCACGTTAGATGTATGTAGGTGAAAGTCTCTATACCTCCTTGGCTAGGAGACGCTCCAATATGTAGACCAAGTGGATACATGATTGCCCAAGTGCTGAATATAGTAGGTCGTATCTCCCACTGTGTCGTGGTCGGTTGGAATGGGGTGTAGCCTTATCTGCTCGAGTGAGGAGGCTGTAAGCTAAGCTGAGTTTGACCAGTTCCCAAATGGGTCCTCTATGGATGAGCTGGGTAGGAATTGGTATACTGCTGAAAGATGGGTAGTGAGGGCTTTTCCACTTACATGGTTGTCCGGCTAAGGAGGCAGCATCTATTGTGGAGTGTAAAGACACTGGTGATGATCCTAAAGATGTACAACACCGATTTGTGGAATTACTGAGTAGGAGTTGCATACTCAGCATTATACTCATTCATTCATTCATTCACTATCCACTAAGGTTGGTGGTGCACAACTAATTGTTATGTGTACCTTCATAATGGTCAGGATTTTGGTTGGGGCATGTGACCAACATGAGATCAGGAGTTTACCACTTTAAGTTTATCAATCCAAATTTAGGTATGGAATTGGTTTGGATAGAAGTCCCTTATGACGGACCCTATAGTTTGCGATACTACATACTATCATCTTGACTTCACACTCTAGCTTGGTCATTTTATTCGCACCATATATTGCATTACATTCACAGTATATGACATTCTGTGTTGTTATGTTTCTGTATTTATATGGCTTAGATACGACTGATGGCATTCGTGGACTCATCAAGATTGGCATATTTCATTGCATCCTTAATATATGATATTTGACTTACCAACATGTTTCTGCATTGCTTCGATATTGCATACTTGACACTTATCTTGTGCACATACTTACACCACCCTCTAAGCTTTCTATAAGATTATGCATGATAGATGCGTATAGGTGATGTTTGGTCACAACAGCGTTGAGCTTGGAGCATGCAACTGTATTTTGGAGCTTTAATTTTTGATATATTTATTTCTCTTTCAACACTATATTCAACTGATTATATTAGTGGATATGTGATGATGATGTTGCCTTTGTGATTTGGGTAAACTTGTGGTTATGCTTCTTATGAGATTAATGTACGTTGGAAAACCCTCCTTGTACGATCCTAAGATCGAAATCGATGTATGGCCGCTGGAAGTTGAGAATGGGGTACTACAGAGGTTGTTGATGCCAGATTCAGTGATCGGAAATTTTGTGAGCCCAATTTTTGAGTTTGGGGCGTGATAGGTATCGCTGAGGGGAAGTCAGTTTTCTTAGGGTAGATTGCCGGTGGGGCAAGTTCGAGGTGTTTCCTGGCTATGTTTCTTATTATTGATCCCCTAGCACTTCTCAATGATGAACTTGTCTTGGTAGCGGTGACATTCCGAGCTCGTGTTCTCCTGTGTAACAATGATCCAGTCATTCCTTTCTTCTCGTGTTATCGGCGAAGTGGTTACGACTGTAACAGCTGTCCGTGGTTCCACATGCTTGACTGACAGAGATTTCTCTTTGCGATACTTATCTTGTTCATCGGTATATTCGATAACAAACCCTGTCGCAATGAAGTAAAAGACTATTTTCTTATAAATAATTGCCATTGATTAATTGTAGTTTCTCTGAATCTGTATTTAGTTATAAAAGAAGGCATGAATTAGTACTTGAGTAAGATTACATTCTTCTTTAGAGATGAAAGGGAGGATGTTCCTGCTAAGAGTCGCCATTTTGGCACCTTCACAACGTCAATTAGTGGTGATTGTCCTTAGTATAATCCTTAAGTTAGTATTAAGTGAATATATATATATATATATAGTCCCCAGCAGAGTCGTCATTTTATTTCGACAAGAAACAAATGCATTTGGTTTGGGGGATTTCAATCACTCAATAGTTAAAAAAGGAAATAAAAAGGACAATCACAATATTTATTCATTCCGAATTCATTTACATCCTTCCTCTCCTTTAATTCTAAAGTAGATTTTTTACAAAATTATAAGACAAAACCAAAAATACAGATGTTGAATCATGATCTTCAATATATTTTGGTATATTGGCATCAATGCGCCGGCATGACATATGTCTTAATTGCTCCTTTGATCTAATATGAAGCTTTTCATTGATCTCTGATTGCTGAAGAAATCATGCATATGTCGCTGCATATAGGTAACATTGTGCCTAAAAAATAGCCACTGTGTGCTGGCATGCATTGTGCGCTCAAACATGTTGTGCAACGCTTGTTCCACAAAATAGGTGTGAACGCTACCTATATTCACCTAAGGTCCACTTCTCTCCTTCTCCTTCTCTAAAATCTTGTGTTAATAACCTATATAGAGGGGTGATGGGGTATATATAGCCTTTCCACACATGTGAACGTGTCAACGTGGCCATTGTGCGCTCAATCTAGTTGCGTAGTCACCCCTTTGCATGGCCGCCTTTGTGCACTAACTCTGGTGTGCTGCCCTTTGTGCGGACCACCCATGTGCGATGTCCTTTTTATGGACCACCCTTATGCGCTATCCTTTGTGCGGACCATCTTTGTGCACTATCCTTTGTGTGGACCCCATGTGTTTTGTCCTTTGTGCACATTCCAGTGTGCAGCCCGGCCAGATGTAGCGCACAATGCTCCTGCGCACAACATAAGTCTCTCTTTGTTTATGCCTCAACATTACTGAAAAACTTATGGGCTGGAGTTGTCAATACTGCTTGTTACATTATAAATCATGTGTATGTTAGAAAAGTTAAAGATAAAATAGCTTATAAGTTATGGTTTAATAAGAAACCACCGTCAAATATTTTCATACTTTCAGAAGTAAATATTTCATTTTACGTGACCGAAAAAATTTAGGAAAGTTTGAAGCCAAGAGTGATGAAGGAATATTCTTAGGTTATGCTCTAAATAGTCGAGCATATAGTGTTCTTAACAAAAGAACAGGGGTGATTCAAGAATCTATTAATGTAGTGATTGACGATTACCTAGTCACACCCACTCCAAAACAAGATAATGATGAAGTCAACATTATAGATAAACTTGACTCTTTATCTAAATCAGTTAATACTAAATTAAGATTAGTCAAAGACCATCTGACTGATCAGATATTGGGTGACCCTAGTACTGGTGTTCAGATAAGATAACAATTAGAAAACATCTATAATTACATCTGCTTCACTTCTCAAATTGAATTGGCAAATGTGAATGAAGTACTTGCCAATGAAAGTTGAATATTTGCTATGCAAGAAGAGTTAAATCAAATTGTCAGAAATGATGTTTGATACTTGGTTCCTAGACCTTCTGATAAACATGTAATTGGAACTAAATGGATATTTAAGAATAAATTTGATGAAATGGGGAATATTATTATAAATAAGGCACGACTGGTTGTACAGGATACACTCAGATAGAAGGTATTGATTATGATGAAACATTTGTACTAGTTGCGCGCCTTAAATCCATAATATTATTTATTTCAATTACATGTGATATGAAATTCAAAATATATCAAATAGATGTCAAAAGTGCATTTCTAAATGGTGATCTACATGAGGAAGTGTATGTTAAACAACCTAAGGGTTTTGAGGACCCCAAACTTTCAAATCATATATACCATTTTAAAAAGGTACTTTATGGTTTGAAACAAGCTCTCAGGGCATGGTATGAAAAACTAACTAAATTCTTACTTAGTTACAACTTTTTCATGGGAAGCATTGATAAAACATTATTCGCCAAGAAATATAATGATCATATATTGATTATTCAAATCTATGTTGATGGCATTATTTACGGATCTACATGTTTTAACTTGTCTATTGAGTTTGTAGATCTAATGAAATCCAAGTTTGAAATGAGTATGGTTGGAGAACTAAATTACTTTCTTAAATTCTAAGTAAAACAACATGAAGATGGTACATTCATCTCACAAACCAAGTATGCCTTGAATCTTGTAAAGATATTTGGGTTTGACAATTGGAAAAAGTGTATGTGTTATGTTTTCTAACTCTTATTATTGTCAAATTTTGTAGTGCCAAAACCTCTTGGAATCTGTGTCTTGTGTAGCTCATCTACAAGTTCAAGACATTGCATCTCATGTACAAGATCAAAGGTCTTTACTTCAAGAACTTCAAATACAAGATTACATGCTCATGTTCAAGTACAACACCAAGTGTGAATTCAATCTTTCAAGCTTCAATAGTTCAAGTTCTCAAAGCTTCATCCAAGTCAAGACAAAGTTCTTTACTTTGAACCTCAAGCTCAAGCTTCAATGGTAGTCATATTCAAGCTTCAAAAGTCTCAATTCAAGCTTCAAGATCTCAAGCTTCGTGAACTTCAAAGAACGACTAGCAACTGAAGCAAAAGAAGTTTCAATGTTCATACATTGCTTACAAGGTATGAATGACCCTAGATTGACCATAGGATAGGTCATTTTGAATATATAATTTAAATTAGGTCACTTTATAAGTGCATAGACTATTTCCAACTAGTCTTAAACTATGTTCGACTAGTCCTAGCATTGGCTTGACCAGTCCAAGAAATCCTTGACTAGACCTAAGTTTGTTACTTATTTTTAAAATTTTTTGTTAAAGCCTCGACCAGTCCTGAAGACTTCTCGACTGGTCGTGTGTACAGTGCTCGACAGGTCCTACAAGATCGACTCAAAGTCCAGTAATTAATTTGAGTTCCACACGACCAGTCATGGATAGGACTTGACTAATCGTGGCGGCCACTCGACCGGTCGAGCAAGCCCTTCGACCAGTCGTGGAACGGCCTTATCTTATCATGCCCAAATTTTTAAAAGTTTGTTGATCCTTCCACTAGTCGTGCCGACATCAGGACCAGTCGAGAGTGCAATTTCTACACTTATAAATAGAGCACGAATTTCAGAGTTTAATATTCAATTCAAGAAAAATCAATACACCACTTTGAAAGATAAGTTAGTGATATTCTTAAGCTATTTAGTTCTTATTTTATATTCTTTTTAATTAGATTTTTACATTTGATTTTGTATTCTACATTCCAATCATATTTGAAGAAGAGATTGAAATTTTCCCATTTCTTGGAATCAAAATCAAATCAAGCTAGCCCAAGGTGATTTAATTTAAAAACAATTTAGAACCTAAAACCATTTCATAAGTGAGTGTGGACATTGAACTTCTACGTTGAAATTCTACTCCGAATTCGTTCTTCTAGGCTACATCAAAAGGAGAATATCCAGCTAAGTATTTTACTATTTTGTAAATTCATTCTTTTGGATTCATTGAGATCATGCTAGAAAAATCTCTTTATTTTGGTTTATCTGAGGTGATCATAAGACTCAGAGTGTAGGGTTTTTAAATTGTGTAAGCCCACTTGAAAGACACAATTATGAGGGTTTTGGGTGAACCTTAAAAAATCTATTTTCATAGTGAACACTAATATCTACTGTGTGATTCATTAGGAGTGGAGTAGTTATGTGGTTTTTTTTCTAAACAGTTGGTGTACACACAAATGAATCACTATAATTTTTGGTCTTGTGGTGATTGATTGAATATTTCATCTTATGTGGATGTTGTAATTTTCCTTTATGCATTTTTAGAGAATGTTGTAATTTCTTTTATACAAGTGTGGAAATATTGTAATAGCTTAGTTATTTCCTTTGCTATTTATTTCTTTACTCCTAGGTATCAGTTTGAGTATTTGATACACAGAGCGTTCTAGGAATCAGGTTGTCCTACCATAAACCATTGGTTTTGAAATAGCGGTGAAGACCGCTTGAGTTGAAGTAGAAATATGCCATTATGTCCTAGAGGGGGGTGAATAGGACTTTTTAAAGTTTTATGGTATATTTAAAATCCTATTACACTAATCCTATCAGATATACAATTTTCAGGATTACTCGAATGTAACTCTACTGGCTTCCAAGCCTAGTGGAGGATCTAATCATAAACTTCTTGAAAGATAAATAAGTTGCATATAATTTGTGATGGAAATGACTATGTGTGTATATGAGGTGTGATCTTAAATAATCAGATATAAAAGCATGTTAGAAATATCACACAATGAAAGATAATAATAATCACAAACACAGTCATTTTTATAGTGGTTCAACTACTTGTCTACTCCACTCCCGGCTGTCGCACTCATCCCTTGAGTGTACCGAATTTCACTAAGGAGGTTTACCAGGGTTCACCTCAAACCTAAGGTTTTAAATTAGGTTCACTTTCAACCTTGACATGGAGGTTTCTACTCGGTTCACCTCTAACCCTGGAGTTTTGATGGTGCACTCCTAACCAGATGTTTATACCCACACAGAGTAAGGGTCTACACAATGCACCCGGATGTTTATGCTCTCCATAGAGCAAGGGTCCACACAACGTACCCACAACGTACACTCCCGCCGGAGACCTCTTTTGAGGACTTCAAAGGGTGAGCAACACTTAAGACCCAATCCTAGAAAGGAATGATCATAAGTGTCCTCTGGACTCTAAGTACTTACAGATAAGTTGATGAGTCCCTTTTTGCACAGTGATGAAGATCTTCTTCTTATTGTTGAAGAGTCTTTAGCTCCCTTGATCCACAATACAAAAGATATACCAGTATTCGATTTTGGGTTGGGTCAAGGTTAGGATGGAAATCCACTCTCTTAGAATTTTCCTATAAGGAAGATAGAGTGATTCCCATCATCTATTCATTCAAGGCATCCTAGCTAAAAGATATACTGTTCAGATAGTTGCTGAAGGATCCTTGAATGCGGAAGTTCATTTCCCAATCCACTCTATTGAATGTCAATGAATGAGAGTGGATTAGAAGATGAACTCCCGTGAGAGAAAGGGCTTTAGGTATACGATCTGAAGGTAAGACACACAAAAGCACTCTCTTCTTTCTCTACTAGCAATATGAACAAATCTCTCTTTAAATAGGAAAAAGGTTTCAACAGATATAAAATAGTCATATTTATGACTGAGTTCGATGTCATCGAGCATGTTCAATGTCATCGAGCATATACGCTCAATGGGATCGACTGTCCACTCGATAACATAAAATCAAAAAGTCATACGCTTTTGAAACCTATTATCAACTGATCGATGGGATCGATACTTGTGTCGATGACATCAGATTTTGAACTCCGATTCCATCGATACTGGGATCGATCTATCAACACTTGAAGAATGAGAGAGACTAGCCGAAATATTTCAGGTTTTATAGGATATGATCGAGGGTCAACCGATGTCATTGGAATTTGAATGTCGATGATATCGAGACCGTGTCGATAGGATCGATACATCGTATAAATTTACCTATAAGCACGCTAGATAGTTTGTGCCCAGACTCGATCCAATCGACCAGGACTCGATAGTATCGACATAAGAATATCGATTTCCTCGAGTGATCCTGAAATATTTGTTGGAAGAAATACGCGCCCACTGTCGATATGATTGAATGACTTCCGATATGATCGATATTTGAATTCAGATTGAATCAGAACAGTCATCGATATATCGAAGCTCTTAGTAGCTTTCTTTAGAAAAACAGGGCTGCCGAAATTCTTCCTGTCGATATTATCGAGCCACTTCTGATAGACTCGATGTTTGAATATCGATGATATCCATAGATGTATCGATATATTGATAAATTTGTCTAGATGGAATGCAGTTGCTGGACACCTTTAGTCCTCTTATCGATAGTATCGATTAAGTGTCAAGGACATCGACAGAGCAGGTCGATCATATCGAAAGGCGTATCGATACAATCGACAGGGTAAGCAAAGTTAGAGATTTTTTGCTGTTTGAAAAAGTTCACTTACCCAAAAACCCTCATATGTTCTAAGTTATTTTTAAGAGTTTTAATCACCTAGTGTTTTGGGACAAGGGATGTGAGGCTATAATTTACCTATGGCGACCTTCCACACATTCAGTTGAGACAGACGCTTGAATTGATCTTCCTGTTAGGCGCTGTAGTCCGACTGACTCAACTTACATCGTAATTGACAAACAAGGGCACTAGTAGGTGCACTTTCAATCTCCCCCTTTGTCAATTACGTGAAAAAATATCCAAAACACCCTGGAAAAATATCTAGACAGATACATCCTAAATTGTGTGTACATGTGATTACACAATTTTACAAATTCTAACACATTCATGTACACAACCACAATTTACTCCCCCTTACTGTAAAAATCCCTTTCTTAGTGCATCTGCTCCCCCTTACACCTGCAATATATAAGAATAGATATCCAATTTTTCACACGGGGTGTTTCGACCTTTTTCTCCCCCTTTTTGTCAGTCATTGGCAAAGGCTAAATAAGTGATATTGACTAAAGATTTTAAGCATATGGGAGAACCACAGACAGATAGATGTATACAGATTTTCAACAGTGATAAGCATACATCTATTAAGGCAGGAAGTGAATAGATGAAGCACTCAGCACAGTCATTTCATAAGTAGGAAGATACGAGAAGCATAAAATCTTGCATATTAGAATGGCAATGAAATAAGAATTGAATTCAGCCATATCATTAAAAAGTTTCATCATCCAGAAACATCTAAACCAAATATATAAATATATATATATATATATATATATATATATATATATATATATATATATATATATATATATATATATATATATATATATATATATATATATATATACTGCCCCAGATGGCAGTAGTATATTCATCAGACAGAGATATCAGCCCCATGTAGGGATACCCAAAACAAGTAAACAGAGATGGGTGCAAAATCAAGTGTTTACGACTAGACACATAACTCTACCAAATCTGTCTCCTTCTAACACATATAAAGCCCGCCAATCGTTAGTAGCTCAAGAATCTGCTGCACAGAATGTTGGAGAGCTTCCATCCTATTTTTTATTCCCGATAGTCGTTGTTCGCAGTGTTGGAGCTGCTCATCAATTCCAGTGAGATTGTTTAAAAATTGGTGCTCAAGCACATGACGCTGACCATTTTGTGACAGAAGCAGGACTATATTCAGGAGTTCGATTGGATCCCCAAAGAGTTTCTTCATTAAGCATGGGACTACTATTTTCAACAGGTGGAGGGATCTTAGTATCCGATGAGACAGAGACATACACTTGTTGCGCTGCATCATGGTCGAACCATACTCCGGGATATACCTTACCAATTATTTCCGGCAGACCTGCTCAGTGTGCGAGCTTGCAGATAAGAGACGAAAAAAGTAGAATTTGAAGATGGGTACTTTTGACTACTTTAATTAGTTGGTCTAGTATGAGAGTTGGTAGGCATACAGGAACCTCTTGGTAGACATCATACAGAATATTAAGCACAAGGGGACTCGGGTATGTGTCATTGGCATCACATGGGTATACATTCGTACTGAAAATATTGTGAAGGAGTCGAAACACGATTCCTAGATGTTTAATCGGAAGGATATTGTTATCATTTCTAGAAATTGTCATACCTTGGCACAGTGCTCGAGTGATTTCTCCCCATTTACCCAATTCATTTAGATTTCTGCTAGTAATAGGGATTTGTGTCACCTCAATGTTTAGAACATGACCAAGGACTATTGGAGAAATTTGCTTGGTGTGTTGCATGAATTCCAGACGCATACATGGTGGGTAAACTTGGAAAACATGACAACAGTTGAAGAACTGCTGGATCATTTCAAATTGATATGGACCACACATATTAACCATATTCTTCCATCCAATAGATTTCATCATGAGATCCACCCCATAAGGCTTGATAGCACTAGGGAGAATGGTACGATCGATGATCGTAACTT
This sequence comes from Magnolia kwangsiensis, assembly GCA_037074715.1. Lineage (NCBI taxonomy): Eukaryota > Viridiplantae > Streptophyta > Magnoliopsida > Magnoliales > Magnoliaceae > Magnolia > Magnolia kwangsiensis. The sequence continues at coordinate 83,877,429 of CM073578.1, forward strand.
GTTCCCAATCGGATTGATTTTTTGATGGTCTTGTATTTTTCTCTTTATTAATCTTGGAAGATTTTACAGATGAGAGAGCCTTACCTTTCCCTTTAACCATCTTCCTTGCTTCATTTAGATGCTGAGATTTCATCAAGACTTCGAGAAGATCAACCAAAGAAACTGATCAGGGCAGCGAGATGTGACTAGCTATTGTAAAAATGATTTTTTCGCTTAATCATCCTTATATTGGGCGCCATCTATCGATCATATTGATCATTGTTTCAATGCTATCGAGAAGTTGCCGATCGATTCTATCGAGTCTGTCTTCGATGTCCTCCACGGTCATACGGCTTTTCACATTCTGAAGAGCCATCGATTGTATCGATCCTTATTCGATGTAATCAGAAATTCATATCCACGGTGAAAGATTTTCTGGTTTTAAACTTCAAATGATTTTTTTAAGCATATTCCTAGGATTTCTAAGACACAATGATATACTTAGAAAAATAATATATAAGTATAAACATTTGATTTTTTATATACAAAAGGAGCTCTGGAACCTTGGGTATTTAATTTGGCGCTCAGTAAAATTTCATCATTTCAGCAAATATCCAGATTTCGATGCATAATCTGGACATGTTCCTTCATTCTTAATGCTCTTCTTCTTTAATAATGTAATAGTGGTTGTTTGTGTGATGACTCTTAATTATTGATTTTTCTGATTGATCTAGGATATCGCATTCTTGTTTGTTGAACTTGACCATATGCCCATTATCACAAATTTGAGAAATGCTTAGTAGATTATGTGCTAGTCCTTTTATGTAAAAAGCATTCTCAATTTTGAGAAAATCAATTCCTCTTATCATTCCTTGTCCAATTACATTGGCAGTGGCTCCATCTCCTTAGGTGACTATCCCTTTATGAAGATTTTTATAGTTGGAGAGAAGGGATTTGTCACCTGTGACATGTCTTAAGCAACCACTATCAAGGTACCATTTAGCCTCATTTCCCGGTAGATGATCTGGATGTGTAACAAGGCAATTTATCTTTTCCTTAATTACCCATTTTGTGACAGGAGTTTTACTAGTGGTAGATCTGTACATCTTATCTGATTTGTCCACATGTCTTAATGGTTCCTTCATCCTGTTAACTAGCTCGAGTGGTGATAATTGTATATTTCTTTTATTTATCTCATAAATTGACTCACCATTTTTGTGACAAGCTGGGATAGGTCTGACATTACTACTAGCGGCAACAGATTTTCTAAATGGTTGTGTATCGTATTTAGTTTTTGTTCTCGCTTTTCCATAACCTAATCCCTTTTTGTCCTCTCCCCATTTTCCCATACCTAACAGTTTTTCTAATTTCCCACCACTTTGGAAAAATTTTCAATTTAGCTTGGCCATTTTTCTGGATTCTTCTAGATCAAACAGGAGTGTATAATTTTCATTTTGAAGGAGCATATTTTAATCCTTGAGCTGCTTGATTATGAATTTGACTCCTCCGTCATCTCATGTAGCGGCCATTGCCTTGCCCTTAGTTTTTCTGTTTGGGCATTCGATAGATAGGTGTCCATACTCCCGATAGGCGTATCATTGTGGTTCTTTGGTTCTTTTCCCAAATTTGCCTGCAGAAGGTTTATCATCCACCTTTCTTCCTCTAGAGGGGCGGCCGTGATTCTTTTGAAAGAATCTTCTGAATCTCTATGCCAGTAAAGTCACTTCCTCATCTTCATCTTCTTTTTTACTCTCATTGTCCTCATGTTTTGATTTCTTAAAAGTTTTTAGGACAGTATTTTTGGATTTCTGGGATTGAGAGAAGTGTAGTTCAAAAGTTTGTAGGGAACCTACCAGTTCTTCTACATTCATTTCATTAATATTTCTACACTCCTCAATTGTTGTTACCTTGGGATTAAATCGTTTCGGTAGAGATCTTAAGATTTTCCTACATATTTTTGGTACTAGAACTTTTTCTCCCAATCCACCCATGGAGTTACAAATAATATTCAATTTGGTGAAGAACTCCATAAATGTCTCATGCTCTTCCATCCTGAGATTTTTGAACTGTGAAGTCAAAAGTTGTAGTTTAGACCTCTTCACAGTGCTTGTGCATTCATGGGTTGTTTCCAGTAGATCCCATGCTTTCTTAGATGTCTCACACATACTTATCTGATTGAATATATCTTGAGACACGGCATAGTGGATGACGTTCATTGCTTTTACTTAGTAGTTTGCTATTCTTTATCGAACGCCGTCCACTTTTCTTTGGGTTTGAGCTTAGTGATGGTAGTTTCATCTTCAAGTACGATTTGTTCAGATGGTACCACATATCCCTTCTCAACTATATCACAAACATCATGATCCAAAGATCTCAGGAAGTAATGCATTCTAGCCTTCCAGTATGCATAATTTGAACAATCGAATACTAGAGGTTTAGTAACTGATGAGCCCTCTCCTTTGGCCATATTTCTCAACTTTAGTCAAGATTACTCTCTAAGCGATGAAGCCCTTGAAGAGAGACCCGCTCTGATACCAATTGAAATAGCGGTGAAGACTACTTGAGTTGAAGTAGAAATATGCCAATATGTCCTAGAGGGGGGTGAATAGGACTTTTTAAAGTTTTATAGTATATTTAAAGTCCTATTATACTAATCCTATCAGATATACAATTATCAGGATTACTCGAATGTAACTCCACTGGCTTCCAAGCCTAGTGGAGGATCTAATCACAAACTTTTTAAAAGATAAATAAGTTACATATAATTTATGACAGATATGACTCTGTGTGTATATGAGGTGTGATCTTAAACAATCAGATATAAGAGCATGTTAGAAATATCACAAAATGAAAGACAATAACAATCACAAACACAGTCATTTTTATAATAGTTTGACTACTTGTCTACTCCACTCCCGGCTGTCGCACTTATCTCTTGAGTGTACAGAATTTCATTAAGGAGGTTTCCCAGGGTTAACCTCAAAACTAAGGTTTTAAATCAGGTTCACCTTCAACCTTTACATGAAGGTTTCTACTCGGTTCACCTCTAACCCTGGAGTTTTACTGGTGCACTCCTAACCAGATGTTTATACCCACACAGAGTAAGGGTCCACACAATGCACCTGGATGTTTATGCTCTCCACAGAGCAAGGGTCCACACAATACACCCACAGCATACACTCCCATCGGAGGCCTCATTTGAGGACTTCAAATGGTGAGCAACACTTAAGACCCAATCCTAGAAAGGAATGATCACAAGTATCATCTGGACTCTAAGTACATACATATAAGTTGATGAGTCCCTTTTTATACAGTGATGAAGATCTCCTTCTTATTGTTGAAGAGTCTTTAGCTCCCTTGATCCGCAACACAAAAGATATACTAGTATTCGGTTTTGGGTAGGGTCAAGGTTAGGATGGAAATCCGCTCTCTTAGAATTTTCCTATACGGAAGATAGAGTGATTCCCGTCATTTATTCATTTAAGGCATCTCAGCTAAAAGATATACTGTTCAGATAGTTACTGAAGGATCCTTGAATGCGGAAGTTCATTTTCCAATCCACTCTATTGAATGTCAATGAATGAGAGTGGATTGGAAGATGAACTCCCGTGAGAGAAAGGGCTTTGGGTATATGATCTGAAGGTAAGACACAGAAAAGCACTCTCTTCTTTCTCTACCAGCAATATGAACAAGTCTCTCTTTAAATAGACAAAAGGTTTCAACGGATATAAAATGGTCATATTTATGACTGAGTTCAATGTCATCAAGCATGGTTGATATCATCGAGTGTATACTCTTGATGGGATCGACTGTCCACTCGATAACATAAACTTAAAAAGTCATACGCCTTTGGAACCTATTGCCAGCTGATCGATGGGATCCATACTTGTGTCAATGTCATCGGATTTCGAACTCCGATTCCATCAATACTGGGATCGATCTATTAACACTTGAAGAATGAGAGAGACTAGCCGAAATATTTCAGGTTTTATAGGATATGATCGAGGGTCAACCGATGTCATCGAAATTTGAATGTCGATGATATCGAGACCATGTCGATAGGATCGATAAATCATATAGATTTACCTATAAGCACGCTAGACAGTTTGTGCCCAGACTCGATCCAATCGACCATGACTCGATAGTATCGACATAAGAATATTAATTTCCTTGAGTGGCCCCAGATCAAGGTTTAGAACATCCTGAAATATTTGTTGGAAGAAATACACGCCCACTATCGATATGATCGAATGACTTCCGATATGATCGATATTTGAATTCAGATTGAATCAGAATAGTCATCGATATATCAAAGCTCATAGTAGTTTTTTTTAGAAAAATAGGGGCGCCGAAATTCTGCCTGTCGATATTATCGAGCCACTTCCGATAGACTCGATGTTTGAATATCGATGATATCGATAAATCTTTCTAGATGGTATGCAATTGCTAGATACTTTTAGTCCTCTTATCGATAGCATCGATTAAGTGTCGAGTACATCGACAGAGCAGGTCGATCATATCGAAAGTGTATCGATACAATCGACAGGGCAAGCAAACTTAGAGATTTTCTGCCGTTTGAAAAAGTTCACTTACCCAAAAACCCTCATACGTTCTAAGTTATTTTTAAGGGTTTTAATCACCTGGTGTTTTGGGATAAGGGATGTGGGCTATGATTTACCTATGACGAGCTTCCACACATCCAGTTGAGGCTAACACTTGAATTGATCTTTCTGTTAGGCGCTATCGTCCGACTGACTTAACTTACATCATAATTGACAAACAAGGGCACTAGTAGGTGCACTTTCAAGTTTTTGGTGTAAGGTTATCCTTAGAACAACATCTATATCAACCTATAAATACTTGTACACTTGAGATTGTTATTCATTTCAGCATTGTGAAATTTTTTATGCACTATCTCTATTATTTGTTTAAATTTCACTGTTAATTTTTTAATTTGGCAATCCTATTCACCCCCCCCCCCCCCCCCCCCCCCCCCCCCGGTCCCCCCCAGGATTCATAGATCGGCCTTTACAAAAAGTTTGATACTCCTATGAGTACAACTCTCAAACTCTCTAAGAATTAAAAAAGTAAAAGTATAAACTCCCATCTATATCGAAGTATGATTGGTAGTCTTCTATACTTAACTGTTAGTAGACTTGATATTACTTTTAGTGTTGGAATATGTGCTAGATATTAATATGATCCTACTGAATCACATCTAATCATTGTTAAATGGATAATCAAATATGTTGTAAGTAACTTAGTTCTATGGTATCCTCATGATACAACTGTACAAATTGCTAGATATTCTAATGTAGATCAGGCAGGAAATATTTACAATAGAAAATCTACCGGTGGTGGATGTTTCCACAGAGGGAACTGTCTAGTTTCCTAGCTTAGCAAGAAATAGAATTCTGTATCTCTCTTAATAGCTGAAACTGAATATATCACATATGGTAATGATTGCACCTAGCTGATATGGACGAAAAGAATGTTAGTCGATCATGGTTTTGTCCAAGACACAATGACATTATATTATGATAATTCAAGTGCAATTAATATTTCTAAAAATCTTATTCAACATTCTTGTACGAAACATATCGATATTTGAGACCATTATATTTGAGAATTAGTTGAAGATAAGAGTATTGTGTTAGAATATATTCACACTGAGAAGCAACTTGTAGACATAGTGACAAAACCGCTCGACAACAATAGATTTTCCAAATTAAAGCATGACATTAGTTTGTGTACTTTTAATTAATTAATTACATTGTTTATGCCTTTTTTTATTATATGTTTATAATGTTTAAATGCATAACATGTAAATAAATTTAAAATTTTAAATAAAAAATTTTCAAAATTATGGCCTGTTCAACTAGTCGGGGATCGCGAGTTTGTACGATAAAGGGGGAAAATCACTTTTCTATTTTATTTCTCACCTTCTTCTTCGATTAGTCATGGCTTCTCTTGACGAGCCTATCTTTCCATCTTTGTTGTAAGTGGTCTTTTTCCATTTTCCTTCTAGATTTGGGTTGATCTTTGACAGTTTATCGTGTATTTGTGATTTTCAACCTTATTGTAGTGGGTTTTGAGTAAAAATATGATCTAGACTCAACCTATCTACTTACCTTAATCTTCTATTGTTCAATCACTAAATGGAGCTTCATACTAAGAGGAAGGCACTCACAAGGGCCATGATAGCTTCTCCTTTAAGTCGACTCCCATTAACGTGAGAACCCTAAGAAGCCTCAAAGAAGATTCGAAGCATTTTAGGGATTTCCACACTAGGGAGATTAAATAGAAAGGACTGTGAATGTTGATTACATTGCACCATTTCAACTTGTACCTATCCTTCAAAATATCGGTTGGAAAAATATTTTTGGTTAGGGAAGAATGGCTTACTGTTCCATTGCGCAAGCCATGTATGCGTCCATAAACAACATGTCTCTTGAAAATCTTACTTTTATAATTAATTTTAGAGAAGGGATAGTCACTATTGATCATCATTTGATTTCAGCTTTGACTAAAATAGCTATTAATGATGATGGTTGTGAGGCCCGTATCATAGCTCGTATCGTTCCTTAGGCTTCTGCGGTCCTCCAAGTCAAATTCTGGCAGACCATGATCTGTTATCGGTGTTTGCGCGTGATCTTGAGTCGTGTCCCATATATCAGAGTCGGCTCGACTCGAAACTTGTACCCTTGTGATGCGTCGTTGCCCAATTCCGATGCCACGTCTCACGCACTGAGGCAATACCCGAGCTAAGAGATGTAGGCTCCCGTTCAGTTCAAGAAAAATGCCACGCGTTGCAAACCCAAGAGAACATCACATTAATCACATCAATCAAGTACACATCACGCCCATCACTCACACCCATCCCCAAGTATAACCACCCTCCCCAAAGTCAACTTTCTCTTACAACAAAGTACACCCATTACTCACTTACCCATCACACCCCATCCCTCTCTCTCTTACAACCACTCTCTCTCATCTCTATCTGATTCTCCAAGCAATCCACGTCCCAACCTCCATGAGAGAGGTTGGTGTGGCCCACCTTTCTTCCTCCCATCTCCACCATCCAAGCTTCATCCCGACCATTAAAATGCATTCCATGAAGCTTTAGGATGCATCGGTGGGAGAAGTTCAAGAAGACAATCGGTGGGTGATTTTATTATTTGATTTTATGATTTGAGGGCCCACATATGTGGGACCCATCTTGATGTATGTATTATATAGGGAGGGCCCATAGTGGCGGGGTACCTCCCCTCCTCACCGTCTCTCTCTCTCTCTCTCTCTCTCTCTCTCTCTCTCTCTCTCCCTTTAATGTTGTGTGGCTCACCTAATGCGTGTGATATATCCATGCCATCCATCACGTTGGGCCCACTTTGTTGTGTGTGGAGTGTCCACACCGACCAGTAAGTTGGACGGCGAGACCCACCGCGGCATATGTGTATCATCTACACCGTCCATCTATTTGGAGTGTGTGGCCCACCTGACGCATGTGCCATATATCCATGCCATCCAGCCATGTGAACGTGGGCCCCACATGATGTAATTATTTTATCTACGCCGTCTGTCCAGCGGGCAGGATCCTCCTGCCTGTCCGTTTAGACAGGCTTGGATGGAGAGAAAATAGAAATATCAAGTTAATCTAAACAGGTGGGCCATACCACGTGGCACCACTCTGATGTATGTGTTTTATCCACCGTCCATCTGGGACAGTGGGACTCCACCGTGATGATCCGTTGCATCCAGTCATCCGTCCATTGCTGGATATTGTCTTGATAAAAAATAATAATAATATAATAAAAGAAATAAAATATAATATACATATATATATATATATATTACAAACATATATAGATATAAGCAGATTGGCTGGTGTATTTTACACCGGCTATACAACTGATGTGGGACGTTAGCAAGTCCCGTGGACACCACCAGTGACGTATTTGTTTCATTCGCACCGTCCAAACTATTTGGATGGTGCTAGACAATGTTTGGATGGTGTTGTGGACCCCACCTCGATGTATGTTCCATATCCACACAATCCAAAATATTTGGATGGTGCTGGAGAATGTTTGGACGGTGCTGATTTATATGGACAAAGGCTGGACGGTGCTGATTTACTTGGACAATGTTTGAATGATGTTGTCCAATGTTTGGACGGTGCTGATTTACATAGGCAATGTTTGGATGGTGCTAATTTACCTAAACAATGTTTGGACGGTGTTGTCCAATGTTTGGATGGTGCTAATTTACATAGGAAATGTTTGGAAGGTGCTGATTTACCTAGACAATGTTTGGACAGTGCTGATCATCATTAGTGGGCCATGTGCCCCATGGAATGATAGTATACAATGATACACATGTTACACCTACAACCATTGAAATGATTTTTGGTGCGGTCTAAGTCTACTTGAAGCCCATTGGTGCAACCCATCCATGAGGCCCATCATGATGTATATTTGAGGCCTATGTGCAGGGCCCACCTGCCTTGTATTTTGAGGCCCATGTGATAGGGCCCACTTGCCTTTTATTTAAGGCCCATAAGATGGGGCCCATCTGCTTGAATTTAAGGCCCATGGACAAGGCCCATTGTGATGTATTCCTGACCAATAGGCAAGGCCTATTGTGATATGTATTAAGCTTATGACACGTGGCCCATTTGATGTATTCAAGGCCCAGATATGTGGACAATTTGATGCATATGAGACCCATATGCGTGAGGCCCACCTGTTGTGTATATGAGGCCCATTAGTGTGGCCCATTAATGTGGCCCACTTGTTGTATTTGAGGCCGATGGGTTGCGGCCTATTATGATGTACTGGGGCCCATGGGTCGTGGCCCATTGAGATGTATTTTCGACCTATATGGAGTGGTCATTATAATGTTTTTGTAGCCCATTTAATGAGGCCTATTATGATATGCATTAGGCCCATGGGTTGTGGCCCATGTTATGTACTTGAGGCCCATGTGCAGGGCCCACTTGTTATGTATATGAGGCCCATTGCGATTGAAATGGCTAAGCTATATGTCCTAGAGGGAGGGGGGGGGGGTGAATAGGACTGCCAAATTTAAAATAAACACAGTGGAATTAAATAATATAGATAACCAAATAAAGAAATTCAATACACAATGCTAAAATGAAAGGCACCCTCAAAATTCAAGTCTTGAGAGGTTGATACAAATGTTGTTGTAAGGACAACCTTACACCAAAGACCAAGGGTTTATGGTAGGACAACCTTATTTCTAGAAAGGTCTTTGTATTAAGAACTCAAACTGAAAAGGAATAAATAAATGAATGAATAAATTCAAACTGCATTGAAGAAAAAAATGCAATCTTAAATGTTGATTTTTCTAAGGACAACCATACACCATAAGAATGGCAGGGCAACCTTACTAGAACAAATAAAGAAACTGAATTTCAAAGCAATAATGAAATAACAAGAAGTAAATTCTAAACTATTGCACCATTCACCACAATGCTTAAAATAAAATGATTACAACATTCACATCCACATATACATCCCACAAATGAATAATCAAAGATATAAAGATAAATCACACAACCACAAAACACAAGGGATTATAATGGTTTGCCTGTGTGTACACCAACTGTTAATAAACAGCCACACAGCTACTCCACTCCTAATATCCTCACATAGTGGATATTAGCGCTCACTATCAAAGATAGGTTTTTCAAGTTCACCTAAAACCTTCACAATTATGTCTTTCTTTGTGGGCTTACACAATTAAAAAACTCCACTTCTGAGTTTTTCCTAGCTCTCCTTAGATAACCAATACAATGAGATTTTTCTAGCAAATCTCAAAAGTAAACCAAAAGAAAGTAGATTACATAAATGTAAAATACCTGGATTTCTCCTTCGTTGTAGCAGCCCAAAAGAACCAAGTCGGAGTAGAGATTTGAATGTCCAAGTTCAATTGTCCAATACTCAGTTTACAAAGGTTTTAAGTTCTAATAGATTTTAAATTAAACCAAATGGGCTAGCTTTATTTGATTTTGATTCCAGAAAAAGGAAAATAAAACTCTCTTTTTCAGATTATATTGGAATACTATAAACAAAATTAATTTGAAAAGCTAAAGAAAGAGAATATTAAATATGCACACTTAGATTAAATGGAGCACAAACTTATCTCTCAGAAGGCTGAATTAAATTGGCATGAATTGTGTTAATTATTTTGAGATTCGTGCTCTATTTATAGGTAGCAAATGGTATCTTCGATTGGTCCAGAGAACTCTATGACTGATCGTAGAACCAACGGATATTTGAAATTTTGGGCGCGATAAGCTAAGATGGTTTCATGACTAGTTGTAGGTCGGCTATGGCTAGTCGAATGTCTCCTATGACTGGTCGAAGATCTCCCACGACTAGTCAAAGCTAGTCGAATTTCAACGCTATAATTTGAGTCATAGGTCTACGACTAGTCGAAGAAACAGTCGACATTGTTCATACGACTAGTCGAACAGTCTTCGGAACTGGTCGAAGCCTAACAAGAATTTTTAAATTTTTGTAACAAACTTACGAATGAAATTCTTAGACAGGCCGAAGCAGTGCTAGGACTAGTCGAGCAAGACCCAGGACTAGTCGTAGAACAGACCAAATGCTCATATATAAAACATACGAATTATATATCCAAAATGACCTACTCTAAAGGTCAACCTAAGGTCAATCATACCTCTATAGTGAAGTAAGGACATTGAAATTTAAAGACGAGTGACCTTTGAGAATAATGAAGCTTAAGATCTTGGTGTAGCTTGAACTTGAAAGCTTCTTGAGATCTTGATGTCGAAAGCTTCATGAGATCTTGAATTATACTTGTCTGGAACTAAGTCTACATACTTGCATTCTCGAGTCTTGACTTATGAATAGTTCTTGTCTATCGAAGCTAATCTTATGAGACTTTTGTCGTGACTCAACATGTCTTGAGTAGAGCTTTGTTCTTCATATATGCAAGCTTCATAACAAGATACAAATACTGTCTTTGGCACTATAAATTTGAGAACAAAAAGGGGCTATTAACTATAGCACTTACAATCTCCCCCTTTGTTAAATTAGTGACAAAACACACTTTCAAGATATATAACATAAAGCAGATAAAGAATCATGCACCAGTTATTATCAACCAGCACATATTCATAATAGCATGAACCTGCAAATCAATTCTGCACATAGTACATATAGACCTGCAAACATATATTCCTGCATATAGTCTGCTTCTGCACATACTCCCCCTGAGTAGCACACATTACATAAAAAATGCAATACTACTACTCCCTCTCATAATATCAAAATCATAGAAATCATAGAAATCACATCCATTCTCCTCCTTTTTGTCAGAATAAGACAAAGGAAGTAAATGGCTGAGGAGTGAACATGAACGAGAGATATGAGAGTGAAATACATATAAATCATAAACAGAGATAAGTCATAAGTAACAACAATCTCACAAGAAGAGTAAAAATGTTATTACAATCCAAAAAAAATTCTAATCTGAGCCAGATGAAGGAGTAGGGATGGAAAGATCAAGTTGATGCATGCCCTAGTTCAAGTGCCTAAGATATTTGCGTATATATTTGAATTGTAAATCATGGGCAACATTCATGTTTTCAATCTTAACATTCATATTCCCAACTTTCTCTTTCAATGCATGTAAATGCGCATCAAACTCGAAAGACTCATAATCTGGATCATTAGCTGAATCAGATTCAAGTTCTTCAAAAATATCATCCATGTTAATATCATCAGGAGGAAGATCACCAGTTTCTTCCTCATGTCCAGCTTCGGCACCACCAACACCATCACCTTGACCAGGAAGGAAATGTAGCTTCATCTTATTGATATGAGAATTATTAAATATAAGATGATGGATAGGGGCATCTCTAACAGGCATATCGACTAACATATGCGTAGCCAACAAAGTCATCAGATAACCAAAAGGAATGTCACTGTGACCTGGATGGAGTCGAAACTGTATAATGGAATGACAAATTAAGGATGGTAAACAGACAAGAACACCTCTAGCAATAGAATGAAGAATACGAACCATGAAAGATGTCAATTCAGATTTATTACCCGATCGTGGATATAAGTTGGACACAAAAATCTTGTAGAGAACTTTGTATTTGGGTAACAAAAAACTTTGAGGGGAGCGCATTCCATTTATGCATCCATTGTACGTCCAAATTGCATAAAGTTCTAGTGAGCACACATTTTTTAGATGCTGATGGTTTTTCAGATAAAGTATGGATGGGAATGCCCTCATCATTCACCATAATTTTCATAAGAGCTGAAATCAAATGACGATCAACGTCAAATAGACCTTCTCTTATGGTTATTTTAAAAGTTAAATTTTCCAATGAAAACTCACTTATGCAAGAAAACATGGACTGGGCAATCGACCGGTATGCTGGCCCACCCGAATGTAGTAAGTTATCCCAACCTACAACTTGGAGCATAGGAAGGATATCAAAAGGAGCAGTATGATTAAAATCAACAGGATATTCAACAATAACGTTACGCAATCTGATGTTTCGAATATAAGTCAGATCATCCTCGGGAGCCCGAAGATGACGCTTAATGATAGGAATTAATCTGGAGGAAGATGGACCACGGGATGTTGTCTTTCTCCCTCTAGATGCCATTTATAACAAGAATTTTAAGAAAATAAAGAGTTGCAAAGGATTGAGAAGTGGTGTAACACCCCGAATTTTTGCCAACCTGGGATTAGACGTCCTTAGGCAATGGGTCAACCAAAACACCTGGGTAACCGCTCAGAACCCAATTCCAAAGCCAAGGAAATCACTTAGGATTAATTCCTTTAGAAATTAAGCATAAGTTAGCTAGCGCTACGCTAGAGTAGCTGTGAAATTGTCCCTGATCGCTTTAAATACGTTCTACAAGACCCAAAACTTATAGAATCAATGGTGCTATAATATCCTAAAACCTAGGATCAAACTCTAAACCGGTTTTCTCTCAGGAACCTTTTGAAACTTTGTATTGGATCTAGACCGCGCGTCGAAAGTTCGATATCTACCATCTTAGACCGTTATGACCGCTTGGCTGGACTTGACAATCATTTTGAAAATCAAGGCCAACCGACGTTCTGAGGCTATTTCATTGAGCCTGGAGTGAAGAGAGTGAGAAAAGGGTTAGATTTGAAAATTTTAATTCAAATCTGGCACGTGACTTGGCGCATTATTATTAAGTTTTCTGACCATCAGAATTTAACCAAATTACACCCTCGGATCAGGAAAAATTTCTCTTTCATATCATGAAACTTGTAGACCTGATCTAGGTGCGATGACCGCTGAACTAAAATTGGACCGCCACGTGCGATATACGAACTCTATCGGACTGAAAACTGGGTGTGAGCAACATCCAGTGACCATGAGCTTAAGTCCGATCGCGTTCGGCCAGGGGACCTCCCAAAGTGCTTCTTTGGACCAGAACAGCCCCGATTTGGTTATACCTCAAGTAGACATTGTTCCCAAGCCTCATTTGGGAAGGTTTTAGGCTATAAAAGGGCTTTAAACCCTCACATATCTCATCCATCCGAATTTACTAGAAACCCTAACTAGAGAGAGAGAAAAAGTGAGAGTTTATGAGAGAGTGTGGGAGAGATTCTCCTGCCACTTGCTGCAGCGATTGCACGTATCGAAGCACCGTACTCCAATCACTTTTCCGGTGATTCCAACGCATTTTTAGGTAAGGAAAACCCAAAACACTTGCTGATTTAAGGTTCTGTTGATTCTAATAGCGAAGTAGCTTATACATCTTGTGTATTAGGTCGCATATTCGCCGTAGACGAAGCGTATACGCTCCATTCGGAACGATACACATCTAGGGTAAAAAGGTGAGGATTTTAGACGCTTTGATTGACTGATTTCAAAGCTTTCAATGTCGTTTAATAGTAGATTATCGACGACAACGCCGTTTGACATGTACAACATGCTGTCCGTTTTTCATTTCGTAAACGTACGGTAAATATGAGATTTAGGATATTTTAGTCATTTGTAGGAAATACTTCTTACGTCCATATTTTGATAAAATGTTTGCCATGGCTATTTATCATGTTAGAATATTAGGAATGCGTGCATGATTGGTTTGGCGAAGAGATTCGCCCTTAAGTGTACTTTGAGTCGACATACGCTATGTAGACTAAAGTGTGTAGTCTAAGTGTTTGTATAAATGTTTGTATTAGTATGTATTGAGTAAATGGTGTTGTGTATGAGTTTTAAGATTGAATTCTCAAGTAATATTTTGATGTAAATGATTTCCATCATGTTGGCTATATGTATTGATTTCATTATATACATGAAATGCATGTGTGGGATGATTTGCTTAAGTTGTATGTTATAACATGTGTCAACATGCTTACAATGTTGTACTTCATTTCTGTTACTCACCTATGATTATTGATGTTGATGCACTAATTCCTGAGGCTATGACCTAGTCCAAGCAGTCGGTAATGGATCAAATTCATGGTTGGTTTCTAGGTACCACAAAGGACGCGTCGATGAAAGCAAGTCGTGTTTTGGGTTGGCGGTAGTGGTTAGGCCACACGAGGTGTTTCATGCACTTCATGTCGTTCATCTTGAGATGCGCTCGTGCTAGTTGAACCCGTCACATAACCTGACTGGCCATTGTATGTTCACCATGCATGAGTCATAACTGCTTGAACCTAGGGTATTGAACTTACCATTGGAAACCCTGTTAACCATGGTACCTTGATCCATAAAGACTCATGAGTCGGGCATGGAGGTATGGGACACTTTGGTCGAGCTGTCGGCCTACGCTGAGGTCACAAACCTCCCCGTAGTGACCAGTGAGCACCCTACTCTGAGCAGATTATGGTGGTATGGGACACTATATTCTTGTCGTCGGCCTACACTGATTGGTGATGAACCCTCTGTAGTGACCTTGAGTTTATCCTGACACCGCATGGGGGCGACGAGTCCTGATGCAGTCTTAAGGATAATTAGGCCTGTATTGATAAGGTGATGGGGGAGCGGTGCACCGAGTGCGAGCAACAGCCCTGGCAGCCCTTGCAGCGACCTACAAATATTACATCGTATGACATTACTAGGAGTGACGACCCTAGACAGGATCTATTTTAGGATTGATATAAGAAAAGTACCTTAGTTTTCCAATATTGCTGTATGAAAAGGACTAATAATAACTCGGTAATCATATCAACATCACATTGCATGTGCCTGGAAGATGTGGAGCACTGAGCGGTATGCAAGCATGCTGCAGACGCAGATGATGCCGTATGAGGGAGATTGTCGGTGAGGGCATCCATCATGTCATGTCATATTGCATTAAGAACAGTATCTAGGAATGTTTGATTAATTGCTTTACTATTATTGCATGATTGATTTGAGAACATGCTAATCTTTATTCTATGATTCCACTGAGTTAATTACTCACTACCACGTTACGGGACGGTGTTGCGCACACCAAACAGTTCCTATCTTAATTGTAGATGATGGTGATGCTTGTGAAGCAGAGCCGGACTTGATGATAATGAGGAGGATCCCTCCTATATGCAGGTTCTGATTGACGGGGTTATCGGGTTACTGATTAGATGCCAAAATACTTGGTATTTTGGCCTTATCTTACACACCAGTGTATATTCTTTTTATCATTTTTGGCGTATACATGTATATGTTTAACCTGGTAGCATGTTCACACTCTGGTGACCTACAACAGTTCATATACTTTATATATCTATTACATTCTTCCGCTTGCTAATTTAACTGTCTCTGGAGTATGATATGTTGTTTTGGTCTAATCCCACTCATGTTTTCTGCACTAATATGAACAACATTCATCCATCATTCAAAATGTTGCATAAATGATGTTCTGGAACTCAGGAGTGGAGTTTTTGCTCGACCCCCGATTTTCAGGATGTTACAAGTGGGTTTTCTCAAATCAGATTTTTCAAAAGACAAACCCCAAATCTCAACAAAATTTAAAATAGATAACTTCAAGAGAGAAATTGAAGTAATCTAGACATAAATCTACAAGAAAAATGCAAATGGAGCACTAACCTTGAAGATTTTGAAAGATGGGTTCGACTAGTCGGGTGACGGGTTGTTGGAGAGTAAAGTGGAAATGGAGGAAATGAAGTTTTTCTCCAATTTTATGTTGATTAACTTGATTCACGACTAGTCGTGGATGTACATGACCAGTCGTAGCAAGACTGGTTGTGTATTCTCACAACTGGTCAAGTACTGGCCAAAATTTGCAATTAACAACTAAATTTAAAATTTAACAAAAAAGAATTAAACATAAATACAGTATAATACAAATAGGCATAAATAATCATTTTAGAATGCACATGCCAAGATCAAATTTCATTTTGTTAAACTTACTTTTGTTGAGCGGTTTAGTGAAAATATTAGCACGTTGATTCTCGGTAGGGTTATATTCCAAAGATATAACCTTTTCTTCCACTAATTCACTAATATAATGAATCTAATGTCAATGTGCTTAGTACGAGAATGCTGAATTGGATTTTTTGAAATATTTATGGCACTGGAGTTATCACAATATAATAACATAGAATCCTGTTTAATTCCATAATCACTTAGCATACGTTTTATCTAAACAAACTACGTACATTCATTACCAGTTGTGATATATTCAGCTTCAGCAGTTGAAAGTGATATAGAACTTTGTTTCTTTCTAAACCAAGAAACTAAAAAGTTTTTGATATAAAAGCAACCACCACTAGTGGATTTTCTATCATTAAGATTACCAGCCTAGTCAGCATCCGAGTACCCAGCTAATTGAACATTAGTCTCATGTGGATACCAGAGATCGAGATTAACAATACTTACAACATATCGCATAATCCACTTGACAGAAGTCAAGTGCGATTCTTTAAAATCAGACTGATATCTAGCACAAATACGAACACTTAGAACGATATCGGGTCTACTAGCAGTTAAATACAGTAAACTACTAATCATACTCCAATATAATGTCGAATCCACATTTTTACCTGCAGAATATTTTGAGAGTTTCAAAGTTGTACTCATAGGAGTATTAAAATTCCTACCATTCTCAAATTCAAATCTCTTAATCAAATCCATAGCATATTTAGATTGAGAAATGAACATCCCATTAGGTTGTTGTTTTACTTGCAACCCAAGGAAATAATTTAATTCCCCAACCATGCTCATTTCAATCTGAGATTTCATCAAATCTGCAAACTCAATAGTCATGTCAGTACAGGTAAATCCATAAATGATATCATCAACATAAATTTGTACTATTAAAATGTGATTATTATGTTTTTTAGTAAACTGAGTTTTATCAACACATCCCATTTGAAAATTATGGCTTAATAGAAACTTTGTTAGTTTCTCGTATCATGTCTTAGGAGCTTGTTTTAAGACATAAAGTGCCTTTTTAAGGCAATACACATGATCAACATTCTTAGGGTCTTCAAAACCCATAGGTTGTTCAACATAGACTTCTTCATGCAGATCACCATTTAAAAATACACTTTTCATATCCATTTGGTAAATCTTAAACTTTCTAAAACAAGCAATGGATATAAAAATTTTAATTGATTAAAGATGTGCTACTAGTGCGAAGGTTTTATCATAATCATTGCCTTCAATTTGAGTGTAACCTTGTACCACTAGCCTAGCCTTATTTCGAATTATATTACCAAACTCATTAGACTTATTCTTGAAAATCCACTTGGTTTCAATGATGTGTTTATCTTTAGGTCTAGGTACATGATACCAGACATCATTTCTCATGAATTTGTTAAGCTCTTCTTGCATCACAACTATCCAGTTTTCATCAGCAAAGGCTTCTTTTACATTAGATGGTTCTATCTGAGATGTAAAACATACGTAATTACATGTATCCTCAAGTTATTTATGGGTACGAACACCAGTGAAAGGGTTTCCAAGAATCTGAGTGGTTGGATGATCTTTAACAGTCCACAAATCAGAATTAGTCTGATTAGATGAAGTATCAAGTTTATCAATTATGAGTACTTCATCATTATCTGGACTTGAGACTGGTGTGCTTAAGTGATCATCAATGACCACATTAATGGACTCTGGAATCACATTGGTCCTTTTGTTCAGAACCCTATAAGCTTGTCTGTCTAAAGAATATCCTAGAAAGATCCCTTCATCACTCTTCATATCAAACTTTTTCAGATTTTCACGATCTCGTAAAATATATCACTTGCTACCAAAAACTTGAAAGTATTTGACAGTAGGCTTTTTATCGAACCACATTTCGTAAGCCATTTTATTATTTCCTTTACTAGTGCAAACTCGGTTAATGATATAGCAAGCTGTATATATCAAGTTGTATTGACTGCTTCAGCCCAAAGATTCTTATAGAGCTTCATGCTATTCAACATGACATTAGCCATTTCTTGAAGCACTCTGTTTTTCCTTTAGACCATACCATTTTGTTGTGGTGTTTTGGGCGCTGAGAATTCATGTAATATTCCCTGGTCACTACAGAACTTCTCAAAACTATTATTCTCAAATTCAGATCCATGATCACTACGAATCTTACTGACTTGAGAACTTTTTTCAGTTTGAATTCTTTTGAGAACTTTTCTTACTTCTTCAAGGGTTTCTGATTTGTCTCTTAAGAAGACTACCCATTTATATCTGGTAAAATCATTTACAATTACCAAGATATATCTTTTGCCACCTCGACTTTCCGTCTTGGTAGGTCCTACAAGATCCATATGGAGAAGCTCGAGTGGTCTTAAAGTGGCATTAAAATTTACCTTTTTATGTGAGTTACTTATTTTTTTGCCAATCTGGCATTCGCCACATATTTTATCTATCTTCTGAAGTTTGGGTAGACCTCTTAGTAGTTCTCGTTTGCTCAATCTATAAAGATTTTGATAGTGAACATGTCCAAGACGTTTGTGCCACAAATCAATCTCGTCTGTATATACCATGTAACATGATTGATTAGATGAGCTAGATTCGCTAACAATATAGCAGTTTTCAGACGTTCTACGTCCAGTTAATATTACTGAACCCTTATTGTTTATAATCTCACAGCTTTGATTAGAAAATCCTACACAATGGTTATTATCACATATTTGAGATATGCTTAGCAGATTATGTTTCAGACCTTCAACATATAAAACATTTTTAAACAAAGGAAGGTTATAAAGTTGAACTATACCTTAGCCCATAATCTTGCAGTTGCTGTCATCACCAAAAGTGACTAAACCATTAGTCATGTCTTTGAGATTGGTGAATAAACCTTTATCACAGTCATATGCTTTGAGCATCCACTGTCTAGGTACCACTTAGAATGGCTTGTAGCTTTGAAAGCTGTGTCGGCAACCAAGCAGGTACCCTTTGGAACCCATTTCATAACTATTTTAGGTTTAGGTGGATAGTTGATCTTCTTTCATTTATAAGAGTTATAAGTATGACCTATTGAGTTAGACTTTAAAAGCTCCTTAAGTAAATCAAATATCTTTTTAGCCAAAAGATTTTGGTATTGCTTTTTATAGTTGATATAATTACTTTTTGAAATAGTGGTGAAGACCGCTTGAGTCGAAGTAGGAATATGCCAATATGTCCTAAAGGGGGGTGAATAGGAATTTTTTAAAATTTCATGAGATATTTAAAATCCTATTGCACTAATCCTATCAGATATACAATTATCAGGATTACTCAAATGTAACTCTACTGGCTTCCAAGCCTTGTAGAGGATCTAATCACAAACTGTTTGAAAGGTAAATGATTTGCATTCAAGATTGTGATGGATACGACTGTGTGTGTATATGAGGTGTGATCTTAGACAATTAAATATAAAAACATGTAAAGAATATCACATAATGAAAAATAATAACAAACTCAAACACAGTCATTTTTATAGTAGTTTGACTACTTTTCTACTCCACTCCTGGCTATCGCACTCAACCTTTGAGTGTACCAGATTTCCCTAAGGAGGTTTCTCAGGGTTCACCTCAAACCTAAGGTTTTAAATCAGGTTCACCTTCAACCTTTACATGGAGGTTTCTACTCAGTTCACCTCTAACCCTGGAGTTTTAATGGTGCACTCATAACCAGATGTTTATGCCTACACAGAGCAAGGGTCCACACAACGCACCTGGATGTTTATGCCCACACAGAGCAACGGTCCACATAGTGCACCCAAATGTTTATGCTCTCCATAGAGTAAGGGTCCACACGACGCATCCACAGTGTACGCTCTGGCTGGAGGCCTCTTATGAGGACTTCAAAGGGTGAGCAACACTTAAAACACAATCCTAGAAAGGAATGATCACAAGTGTCCTCTGGACTCTAGGTACTTACATATAAGTTGATGAGTCCCATTTAGCATAGTGATGAAGATCTCCTTCTTGTTGTTGAAGAGTCGTCAGCTCCTTTGATCCGCGGTACAAAAGATATACCAGTACTTAGCTTCAGGTTGGGTCAAGGTTAGGACGGAAATCTACTTTCTTAGAATTTTTCTATAAGGAATATAGAGCAATTTCCATCATTTATTTATTCAAGGCATCCTAGCTTAATGATATGCTGTTAAGATAATTGTTGAAAGATCCTTGAATGCGAAAGTTCATTTCCCAATCCACTCTATTGAATGTCAATGAATGAGAGTGGATTAGAAGATGAACTCTCACGAGAGAAAGAGATTTGGGTATATGATCTAAAGGTAAAACATACAAAAGAACTCTCTTCTTTCTCTTCCAGCAATATGGACAGGTCTCTCTATATATAGGCAAAAGTTTCAACGGATATAAAACGGTCATATTTATGACAGAGTTCGATATCACTGAGCGGGGTCGATATCATCGAGCATATACTCTCGATGGGATCGATTGTCCACTTAATAACACAAACTCAACTGTCATACGCTTTTAACACCTATTGCTAGTTGTTCGATGAGATCGATACTGGTGTCAATGTTATCGGATTTCGAACTCTGACTCCATCAATACTGGGATCGGTCTATCGACATTTGAAAAATGAGAGAAACTAGCCGAAAATATTTCAGATTTTTTAAGGATATGATCGAGGGTCAACCAATGTCATCGAAATTTGAATATCGATGATATCGAGGCCGTGTCAATGGGATCGATAAATTGTATAGATTTATCTATAAGCACGCTGGACAGTTTGTGTCCAATTATCGATCCAATCGACCAGGGCTCGATAGCATCGACATAAGAATATCGATTTCCTCGAGTGACCCCCGATCAAAGTTAAAAACATCCTGAAATATTTATTGGAAGAAATGTACGCCCACTGTCGATATGATTGACTGACTTTCGATATGATCGATATTTGAATTCAGATTGAATCGGAACATTCATCGATATATCGAAGCTCATAGTAGTTTTTATTAGAAAAATAGGGGTGCCGGAAAACTACCTGTCGATATTATCGACCCATTTCCGATGGGCTCGATATTTGAATATCGATGATATCGATTGATACTTCGATATATCAATAAATCGTCCAGATGAGTATGTGGTTGCTGGACGCTTTTTGTCCTCACTCAATTGTATCGATTGAGATGCCGAGGACATCGACAGAATAGGTCGATCACATCGATAAGTGTTCTGATATAATCGACAGAGCAAGAAAACTTACAGATTTTCCTGTTTGATAAAAAAATTTCTTACTATAAAACCCTAAGATGTTCTACTTAGTTTTAAGGATTTTATTCACCTGGTGTTTTGGGACATGTGATGTGAGGATATGATTTACCTATGGCGAGCTTTCACACATCCAGTTGAGGCAGACGCTTGAATTGTTCTTCCTGTTAGGCTCTGTAGTTCGACTAACTCAACCCACACGGTAATTGACAAATCAGGGCACTAGTAGGTGCACTTTCAATCTCCCCCTTTGTCAATTACGTAACAAAATACCCAAAACACCCTAGAAAAATATCTAGACAGATATATCCTAAATTGTGTGTACATGTGTTTACATAATTTTACAAATTCTAACACATTCATGTACACAACTAGAATTTGCTCCCCCTAACTAAAAAAAAAACTTTCTTGGTGTAGCTGCTTCCCCTTACTCCTGCAACATATAAGAGCACAAATATCCAATTTTTCACATGGGGTGTTTTTAACTTTTTCCCCCTTTTTATCAGTCATTGGCAAAGGCATAACAAGTGATATTGACTAAAGATTTTAAGCATATGGGAGAACTGTCTTACAGATATAAATGCTTAAAGATTAAATCATTTTAAGCCATACATCATCATCAGAAGACACAATCAGATAATATAGTCAGGAAGAACACATGCATTCCAAAAACAGATACTTCGTTTAACCAGGGAACATCATATAACAGTAAGAATAGAATTATATGTAACCATATTCAACAGTATCCAAAAAAATATATACTGCTCCAGATAGTAATAGTTTAATCATTAGACAGAGATATTAAACCCATGTAGAAGTACCCAAGATAAATAAACAAAGAAAAATCAAGTTTTATTACTAGACACACTACTCCACCAAATCTGTCTACTTTTAACACATAGAAGATCCGTCAGTTGTTAGTAGCTCAAGAATCTGCTGCATGAAATCTTGAAGAGCTTCCATCCTTTTTTCTATTCCTGATAGTCATTGTTCGCAGTGTTGGAGCCGCTCATCAATTCTAGTGAGATTATTTTAAAAATTGACGCTCAAGCACATGACACTGACGATTTGTGACAGAAGCAGGACTATATTCAGGAGTTCGATTAGATCCCCAGAGAGTGTCTTCATTAGGCACGGGACCACTATCTTCAATAGGTGGAGGGATCTTAGTATGCGATGAGACAGAGACATACACTTATTGCGCTGCATCATGGTCGAACCATACTTCAGGATATACCTTATTAGTTGTTTCCGACAGACCTGTCCAGTGTGCGAGCTTGCAGATAAGAGATGGAAAAGGCAGAATTTCAAGATGGTCACTTTTGATTACCTTAATTAGCTGGTCTAGAATGAGAATTGGTAGGCATACAGGGACCTCTTGATAGACATCGTACAGAATATTAGCACAACGGGACTCAGGTATGTGTCATTTGCATTACATGGGTACACATTCGAACTGAAAATATTATGAAGGAGTCGAAACAAGATTCCTAGATGTTTTACTGGAAGGATATTGTCATCATTTATAGGAATTTTCATACCCTAGCACAGTGCTCGAGTAATTTCCCCCCATCTACCTAATTCATTTAGATTTCTACTAGTGATAAGGATTTGTGTCACCTCAATATCTAGAACATAACCAAGGACTGTTTGAGTAATGTGCTTGGTGTATTGCATAAATTTCAGACACATACATGGTGGGTAATCTTGGACAACATGACAATAGTTGAAGAACTGCTGGATCATTTCAAACTGATATGGGCCGCCCATATTAAGCATATTCTTCCACCCAATAGTCTCCATCATGAGATCCACCCCATAGGGCTTAACAGTACTAATGAGAATAGTATGATCGACTATCGTGACTTGTTTCCAATCTGATTGGTTTTG
Organism: Magnolia kwangsiensis; assembly: GCA_037074715.1. Classification (NCBI taxonomy): domain Eukaryota; kingdom Viridiplantae; phylum Streptophyta; class Magnoliopsida; order Magnoliales; family Magnoliaceae; genus Magnolia; species Magnolia kwangsiensis. The sequence goes on from CM073578.1 coordinate 83,900,964, forward strand.
AGGTGGTCTAGTATTTTTCTCTTTCTTAATCTTGGAAGATTTTACAGATGAGAGATCCTTACCGTTCCCTTTAACCATCTTCTGTAACGCCCTGGAAAAATTCGTACTTGGACTCGAGTACCAACTCGACCAGAAATCGCGTAGGATTAATTCCTTTAGAATATAAGTGTAAGTTAGCTAGCGCAACACTAGAGTAGCTGGGAAATAGTCCCTGATCACTTTAAATACGTTCTACAAGACCCAAATCGAGTAGAACCAATGACTCTATAAAACTCTATAACCTCGGATCAAACTCTAAGCAGGTTTGTTCTCTGGACCACTTTGAAACTTTGTATTGGATCTAGACCGCGCGTTGAAAGTTCGATACCTGCTATCTTAGACCGTTAGAACCGCCTTGCTGGACTTGACAATCATTTCAAAAATCAAGTCCAACCGATAACCACAGGCTATTTCATTGAGCCCGGACTGAAGAGAGTGCGAATAGGGACAGATTTGGAATTTGAAATTCAAATCTGGCACACGACTTGACGCGTCAGTATTAAGCGTTCTGACCGTTAGAATTCAGCCAGATTACACCCTCGGATCAGGAAAAATTTCTATTTCATATCATGAGACTTGCAGGCCTGATCTACGTGCGGTGACCGCTGAACTGAAACTGGACCTCTACTTGCGATCTACGAACCCTGCCAGACTGAAAACTTGATGCGTGCTAGATCCTGTAAGCGTGAACTTAAGTCCGATCGCGTTCAGCCAGGGGACCACCAGAAATCATCTTTTGGACCGAAACAGCCCCAATTTAGATATGCCCTAAGTAAACTTTGTTCCCGAGTCTATTTCGGGCATTTTTAGGCTTATAAAAGGGGTTGAAACCCTCATTCCTCTCTCCAATCCGAAATTGTAAAAAGCCCTATATTGAGAGAGAGAAAAGGTGAGAGTTTGTGAGAGAGAGTAGGAGAGGATTTTCCTGCCGTTGTGCAACCTGTTGCACGTGCTTTAGCAACACGCTCCGATCACTTCACTGGTGATTTCTCCATGTTTCTAGGTAAGAAATAACCCTAATAAGTTGCTGATTTGGGATTCTTTCTGTTTCATAGCATGCAAACTGATAGAACTCATAAATTAGGTTCTCTGTTCGCCGTAGACGAAGCGTATACGCTCCGTTCGAAACGATACGTTTATAAGAGATAAGGTGCGGATTTTAGACGCTTTGATTGACTGTATCCAACACTTTCATTGTCGTTTAATAGCAGATTATTGACAGCATCGCCGTTTGACATGTACAACATGCTATCCGTTTCCTGTTTCGTAAATAGGCGAAGAATATGAGATTTAGGGCATTTTAGTCATTTGTAGAAAGTGTTGATTTTATTCATATTTTTCTGATGTGATTGACATGGTTTATTGTCGCATTAGAATGTTAGGAATATGTGCATAATTAGTTTGGCGAAGAGATTCGCCTAAATGAGCACTTCGGGTCGACATACTATATGTAGACTTAAGTGTGTAGTGTTAAGTGTTTGTATAAATGCTTGTATTAGTACGTAATGAATTAAATGGTGTTATGAATTAGTTTGAGATTGATTTCTTAATTAATATGCTGACGTAAATGATTTCCTACATGTTGACTATATGCATGATTTTATTATATGCATGAAATGTATGTGCTTGAAGATTTGCTTAAGTTGTATGTTATAACATGTGTTAACATGGTCACATGGTTGTATTTCATTTCCAATACTCTCATATGATTGTTGATGTGATTCCATAATTTTTTGGGACTATACTTAGTCCAGGCAGTCGGTAACCGAGCGAATTTGTGGTTGGCTTATCTTGGCCACGAACGACACGTCGATGAACGCGAGTCGTGTTTTGGAGTTGGCGGCAGTGGTTAGGCCACACGAAGTATTTTACGCACTTCATGTCGTTCGACTTGAGATGCGATCGCGTTAGTCGATCCCGTCAAGTAACCCGACTGGCCGTTGTATGTTCACTCTGCATGAGTCATAACTGCATGAACTTAGGGTACTGAACTTACCATTGTAAACCCTGTTAACCATAGTACCTTGATCCACGAAGACTCATGAGCCGGGCATGATGGTATGGGACACCGTGGTCGAGCTGTCGGCCTATGCTGGGACCACAAACCTCCCCGTAGTGACCACTGAGCACCTAGTCTCGTGAGTAGATTACGGTGGTATGGGACACTATATTCTTGCTGTCGACCTACACTAATCAAGCGACGAGTCCTTTGTAGTGACCGCGAGCATATTCTGAGTCTACGGGAGGCGACGACCCTTCCGTAGCAGTAGAGTACAGTAGGCCTGTATTATAAGGTGATGGGGGAGCGGAGTAATGAGTGTGTGCAACAGCCCTGGCAGCCCTTGCAGCGACCTACAAAATATATATCGTATGAGATTACTAGGAGTGACGACCCTAGACAGGATCTGTGTTGAGATTGATATAAGGGAAGTACCTTAGTTTCTCAATCCTGCTGTTTGAATGGACAATAACAACTCGACAATCATATCACCATTACATTGCATGTGCCTGGAAGATGTGGAGCATTGAGCGGGATGCACGCATGCCGCGGACGAAGATGGTGCCGTATGAGGGAGAACGTCGGTGAGAGCATCCATCATGTCACGTCATATTGCATTAATAACAGTATTAGGATTGTTTGATTTACTGCTTTACTATTAGCGCATGATTGATTTGATAACATGCTAATCTCTTCTCTCTTATCCCACTGAGTTGATCACTCACTCCCACGTTACGGGATGGTGTTTTCGGACACCCACCAGTCCCTATTGTGATTGCAGATGATGACGCAGCCTGCGAAACGGAGCTGGACTTTATGATGATGAGGAGGATTCCTCCTTTATGCGTGTTCTGATTGACGGGATTACAGGGAGGTGGATTAGATTCCTTGACACTTGTCATTTTATATTTTTAGAGCACTCATGTATATTCCTTTTTGTTTACTTTTGGAGCATACATGTATGTATATAACCTGGTAACATATTCACACTCTGGAAACATACAACAATTTATATATGTTATACATACTATCATAGTCTTCCGCTTGTAAATTTAACCGTCTCTGGAGCGTGATATGCTGTTTTAGCTTAATCTCACTCATGTTTAATACATTATCACAGACAACATTCAATCATACATATCTATGTTGCATAAATAACATTTTGGAACTCCGGAGTTGGGTTTTTGCTCAACCTCCCGATTTTTGAGATGTTACATCTTCCTTACTTCATTTGGATGCTGAGATTTCATTAAGAATCCAAGCAGATAAACCAAAGAAACTGATCAGGGCAGCGAGATGGGACTAGCTATTGTAAAAATGATTTTTTCGCTCAATCAGCCTTTTATTGGGTACCATCTATCGATCATATCGATCATTGTTTCGATGCTATCGAGAAGTTGCCGATCGATTCTATCGAGTCCATCTCCGATGCCCTCCACGGTCATATGGATTTTTACATTCTGAAGATCCATCAATTGTATCGATCCTTGTTTGATGTATTCAGAAATTCATATCCACGGTGAAAGATTTTCTGGTTTCAAACTTCAGATTATTTTTTTAAGCATACTCCGAGGATTTCTAAGTGACAATGATATACTTAGAAAAATAATATACAATCTATGTAAATACATAAGAGTATAAACATTTGAATATTTATATACAAAAGGAGGTCTGGACCCTTAGGTATTTCATTTAGAGTTCAGCAAAATTGCATCATTTCAGCAAATATCCAGATTTCGATGCAAAATCTGAACTTGTTCCTTCAATCTTAATGCTTCTCTGTATCATTCCTTACTTCTCCTTTTATAATGTAGCAGTGGTTGTTTGTCCGATGACCCTTAATTACTAATTTTCCTGATTGATCTAGGATATTGCATTCTTCTTTGTTGAACTTGACCACATACCCATTATCATAAATTTGAGAGATGCTTAACAGATTATGCTTCAATCCTTTTATGCAGTAAGAAATCTCATTTTTTAGCAAATCAATTCGTCTTATCATCCCTTGTCCAATTACATTGGCAGTGGCTCCATCTCCATAGCTGACTATCCCTTTTTGAAGATCTGTATATTCTGAGAGAAGGGATTTATTGCCTGTTACATGTCTTGAGCAACCACTATCTAGGTACCAACTAGCATTATTGCCTGTTAAATGATCTGAGTGTATAACAAGGCATTTTCTCTTTTCTTTAATTACCCATTTTGAGACAGACTTCTTTACTATGTCTCTTTCTTTATATGGTGATGGATAAGTATTTTTTCGAGATGGACTTTTAGCATTCTGAGTTTCTCTGATTGATTTGACAGTGTGGTTTTGATCAGAGTTCCGTAAAATCCGTCTAGGTGTTAAACATTCAAACTCATAATGACCCACATCACCACACACATGACATACTGGAGTTTTTCTGGTTTTGCTTCCAAAGGCAGTAAATTTTTCAGTTCCAGGAGCTACACATCCAGTCTTTGATGTATATTTTTTATATCCTAGCCCACTTTTATCCTTCCTAGGTTTTCCCATTCCCAACAGTTTTTCTAGCTTTTCTCCACTTTGGGAAAACTTACAGTTTATATTGGCAATTCTTCTGGATTCTTTCAAATCAAACAGGAGTGTGTGATTTTCAATTTGAAGGAGCATATTTTCATCTTTTAATTTCTCAACCTGTTTGTTCAGTTTTTCGAATTTGGTTTTAAGAAAAGAATTAATTCTCTTAAGTTTATCATTATCCGAGTGATGTTGTTGTAAGTCATTAATCAGATGAGTATTGATATCTAAGGTTTTGTCTAGATCTAGTTGCAACAATTTCTTTTTGTTCTCAACAATTTCAAGTCTTTTGAAAACATTGACGCTATGAATATAAAGTTGATTATAAGTGTCTTGCAATTCATCTTGTTCTCTTTCTTCCTCATTTTTAGATGGGAATGATTCAGTAGCTTGCTGTTCTTCCTCAGATTTAGTTGAAATGATCGAAACAGTGAAGATCATAAGTATTTTTAAAGATTTTTGGTCTCCATTGCTTCCTGAGTCACTTAATTCTGAATTTGATTCTTTCGTATCATCCCATGTGGCAGCCACTGCCTTGCCCTTAGTTTTTCTGTTTGGGCATTCAGTAGATAGGTGCCCATACTCCTGAGAAGCGTAGCATTGTGGTTCTTTGGTTCTTTTTCCAAATTTGCATGTAGAAGGTTCGTCATCCACCTTTCTACCTCTAGAGGGACGACTACTATTCTTTTGAAAGAATCTTCTGAATCTTTGTGCTCGCAAAGCCACTTCCTCATCTTCATCTTCTTTTTCACTCTCACCGTCCTCATGTTTTATTTTCTTAGAAGTTTTTAGAACAATGTTTTTGGATATTTGGGATTGAGTGAAGTGTAGTTTAAAAGTTTGAAGGGAACCTACTAGTTCTTCTACTTTCATTTCATCAATATTTCTACACTCCTCAATTGTTGTTACTTTGGGATTAAACCATTCCGGAAGGGATCTTAAGATTTTTCTACATATTTTTGGTACTGAAACTTTTTCTTCCAATCCACCCATGGAGTTACAAATAATGTTCAATTTGGTGAAAAACTCCATAAATGTCTCATGCTCTTCCATCCTGAGATTTTCGAACTGTGAAGTCAGAAGTTGTAGTTTAGACCTCTTCACAGTGCTTGTGCCTTCATGGGTTGTTTCCAGTAGATCCCATGCTTTCTTAGATGTCTCACACATACTGATCTGATTGAATATATCATGAGACACGGCACAGTAGATGGTGTTCATTGATTTTGCTTCAGCAGTTCGTTGTTCTTTGTCGAACACTATCCACTTTTCTTTGGATTTGGGTTTAGTGATAGTAGTTTCATCTTCAAGTATGATTTGTTTAGATGGTACCATATATCCCTTTTCAACTACATCCCAAACATCATGATCCAAAGATCTCAAGAAGTAGTGCATTCTAGCCTTCCATATGCATAATTTGAACCATCATATACTGGAGGTCTAGTAACTGATGAGCCCTCTCCTGTGGCCATATTCCTCAACTTCAGTCAAGATCACTCTCTAGGCGGTGAAGCCCTTCAAGAGAGACCCTCTCTGATACCAATTGAAATAGCGGTGAAGACTACTTAAGTCGAAGTAGGAATATGCCAATACGTCCTAGAGGGGGGTGAATAGGACTTTTTTAAAATTTCATGAGATATTTAAAATCTTATTGCACTAATCCTATCAGATATACAATTATCAGGATTACTCAAATGTAACTCTACTGGCTTCCAAGCCTTGTAGAGGATCTAATCACAAACTGTTTGAAAGATAAATGAGTTGCATTCAAGATTGTGATGGATAGGACTGTGTGTGTATATGAAGTGTGATCTTAGATAATTAAATATAAAAACATGTAAAGAATATCACACAATGAAAAATAATAACAAACTCAAACACAGTCATTTTTATAGTGGTTTAACTACTTTTCTACTCCACTCCCGGCTATCGCACTCAACCTTTGAGTGTACCGGATTTCCCTAAGGAGGTTTCTCAGGGTTCACCTCAAACCTAAGGTTTTAAATCAGGTTCACCTTCAATCTTTACATGGAGGTTTCTACTCGGTTCACCTCTAACCCTGGAGTTTTAATGGTGCACTCATAACCAGATGTTTATGCCCACACAGAGCAAGGGTCCACACAACGCACGTAGATGTTTATGCCCACACAGAGTAACGGTCCACATAGCGCACCCAAATGTTTATGCTCTTCATAGAGCAAGGGTCCACACGACGCATCCACAGTGTACGCTCCGGCCAGAGGCCTCTTATGAGGACTTCAAAGGGTGAGCAACACTTAAGACCTAATCCTAGAAAGGAATGATCACAAGTGTCCTCTAGACTCTAGGTACTTACAGATAAGTTGATGAGTCCCATTTAGCATAGTGATGAAGATCTCCTTCTTGTTATTGAAGAGTCTTCAGCTCCCTTGATCCGTAGCACAAAAGATATACCAGTACTTGGCTTCGGGTTGGGTCAAGGTTATGATGAAAATCTACTCTCTTAGAATTTTCCCATAAGGAAGTTATCATAATTCTCATCATTTATTCATTCAAGGCATCCCAGCTTAATGATATGCTGTTAAGATAGTTGCTGAAGGATCCTTGAATGCGGAAGTTCATTTCCCAATCCACTTTATTGAATGTCAATGAATGAGAGTGGATTGGAAGATGAACTCCCGTGAGAGAAAGAGCTTTGGGTATATGATTTAAAGGTAAAACACACAAAATTACTCTCTTCTTTCTCTACCAACAATATGGATAGGTCTCTCTATATATAGGCAAAAGTTATAACGGATATAAAACAGTCATATTTATGACAGAGTTCGATATCATCGAGCAAGGTCAGTATCATCGAGTGTATACTCTCGATGGGATCGACTATCCGCTTGGTAACACAAACTCAAATGTTATACACTTTTGAAACCTATTGCCAGCTGGTCGATGGGATCGATACTGGTGTCGATGTCATCGAATTTTGACTCCAATTCCATCGATACTGGGATCGATCTATCGACATTTGAAAAATTAGAGAGACTAGCCAAAAATATTTCAGGTTTTTTTATGATATGATCAAGGGTCAACCCATGTCATCGAAATTTGAATATCGATGATATCGAGGCCGTGTCGATGGGATCGATAAATCGTATAGATTTACCTATAAGCATGCTGGACAGTTTGTGTCCAGTTTTTGATTCAATCGACTAGGGCTCGATAGCATTGACATAAGAGTAACAATTTACTCGAGTGGCCCTCGATTAAAGTTAAAAACATCCTGAAATATTTGCTGGAAGAAATGCGCCTCCACTGTCTATATGATCGACTGACTTCCGATATGATCGATATTTGAAGTTAGATTGAATCAGAACAGTCATCGATATATCGAAACTCATAGTAGTTTTCTTTAGAAAAATAGGGGTGCCGAAAAACTGGTTGTCAATATTATCGACCCACTTTCGATGGGCTCGATATTTGAATATCGATGATATCGATTGATACTTCGATATATCGATAAATCGTTCAGATGAGTATGTGGTTGCTGGATGCTTTTTGTCCTCACTCGATTGTATCGATTGAGATGCCGAGGACATCAACAGAGCAGGTCGATCACATCGAGAATTGTTCCGATATAATCGACAAAGCAAGAAAACTTGAAGATTTTTCTGTTTGATAAAAAATTTTTTTACAATAAAATCCTAAGATGTTCTACTTAGTTTTAAGGGTTTTATTTACCTGGTGTTTTGGGACATGGGATGTGAGGCTATGATTTACCTATGGTGAGCTTTCACACATCCGGTTGAGGCAGACGCTTGAATTGTTCTTCCTGTTAGGTTCTGTAGTTCAACTGACTCAACCCACACAGTAATTAACAAACCAGGGCACTAGTATGTGCACTTTTACTTTTAGGTTTTTGAAAATATTGAGAATTTTTAGAAAACATTTGATCTTTCCCTTTTGAGTTTAAGGTCTCTCCTTTTACAAACTTAAGAGGTGTATTCTTCTGTTTTGGAGGAACACTCTTATCATAGCCCAAACTGGATCGATCACCACATTTTCTTGATCCAAAAAAGAGTTTTTCTAATTTAGGATCTTCTTGAGCATATTTCCAGGTTTCCTTTAAACTCTAGAGAGAAGAAACTTCATTTTTAAGTTGTTCAATTTTAGAATTTAGATTTTCAATCTGGGAGGTTTTGAATTGTAAATTGCATTTAGATTTTTCAAAACATTTTGAAATATGGGACTTTTCTAAAATAAGAGTTTTATAATTTTCTTTTGAAAATTTCTCCTTTTGAAGTTTCAGTTTCACAGCAATTTTACAACTTTCCTTGTATAGGGCATTGTATGCATCTTGAAGATCATCTTCGTTTTTACATTTACTATTCAGATTTTCTTCACTAGTTGAGTCATCATTATCTGAAAAAGTGAATTTGGCTTGAGTCATAAGAGCTTTAACTTCACTGCCTGACTCATTTTCAGAATCTTCTAATTCAGAAGAGACTTCAGAATCAGAGGACTCATCCTAAGTAGCCATCATACTTTTCTTTTTTGACTTTCCCTTTATAACGCCCTGAAATTCGGGGGTCGAGAATAACTTATCTCCCGTGTTTAAAAACATCACTTATGCAATATTTTTTATGATGGATGAATGTTGTCTGTATTAGTGCATTAAACATGAAATAGATTAGGCCAAATCAGCAAACATAATTCAGGGACAGTTAGAATACGCAAGCGAAAGTCTGAAATAAATATATAAACCAATCCAATCCCCAAAATATGAGTGCTCTGCCTAGTCAATAAGTATAAGTCATGTCTCAAAATACATATATCAAAATGTGATAAACCACTACAAACATAGCCCTGAATCCCCGTTAATCAGGACATGACTCACATGAACCCGCCTGAGAACTGCATGAATGAGAATGCCTCCTTATTCTCATCAAACTCCGGCTCCGCCTCGTAGGCATCACCATCACCTACAGCTAAGTTAGAGTCTGGTTGGTGTTTAAGCACCATTCCAGAACATGAGAGTGAGTGATCAACTCAGTGGAACTATAAAGCAAAGGTTAACATGTTATCAATTTAATCAAGCAGTAATGATAAAGCAGTACAATCAAACATGTCCTAGATACTCTTGTTAATGCAAGAATATATGAGGAAATGATGCATGCCCTCACCCAAACTCTCTCTTGTAACAATATCTAACGATCGCGGCATGAATCACTACCACTGTGCTCTACACTAACGCCAATGGCACATGCAGTGTGATGTTATGAACATGATTACTAAGTTCTTATTAGTCCTTTTCATACAGCAGGATTAGGAAGCTAAGGCACCTCCCTTATATCAATTCACAAACAATGATCCATTCTAATATCGTTAGTCCTAGCAAATCTCATACGATATTACTGTTCTAGGTCACTGTAAAGGGCTCGTCACCAATCAATACAGGCCTAGTATACCTTAGTTACTACAAAAAAGGCTCATCGCCTGTCTGTAGTGTCAATGTATGCTCGAGGTCACTATAGAGGAATCGTCACCAATCAATCTAGGCTGACAGCACGAATATAGTGTCTCATACCACTATAATTGGCGCACGAGTCTAGGTTACTCACTGGTCACTACGGGGAGGCTCGTTGCCCCAGTGTAGGCCGATAGCTCATCCACGGTGTCCCATACCACCATGTCCGGCTCATGAGTCTTAGGGGATCGCGGTACCAAGGTTAACGGGATTTCACTAGTGAGTTCGGTACCTTAGATTCAAACAGTACCGTCCAAACATGGTGAACATACATCAATCAATCAGGTAAATTGATGAGATTAACTAGGACAAGCGCACGTTGAGTTGATCGACATGAAATGCATAAGCACTCTGTGTGGCCTAACCACTGTCGAACATCTCAAGTATGACTCGGATTCATCGAACACATCCTGCGTGGTGTTAATAACTCCAACCACTAGTTTGAGAACAATTACTGATTACCTGGACTATAATGCAGTCCCAGCTACATAAAATCTCAATAATGGACATTTAAATCAAATCCTACATTCATACAAACAAGTTATGAAATATGACGTAAAACATGGATACAGTACATGGAGGAAATCATACACATAGTTAAACAGTTCATGGAGAAAATCATACACATAAGTAAGGTACTTGAGATTCATACCTCAACACCCTTATAAATCACACTTTACTAAATACTAACTCATTCAGACATTTATACAAACACTTAGACTACACTATTCAACATACATCACGTATGTCGGACATATTACATATTAGGGAAAATCCTTTTACCAAGGAATTGTCACATACATAACAAGCATATATCAACGACAATTAATCATGGCAATCATAGCATCAAATTCCTTATGCATATAAACATTTCAACAAACACATGAAATATACTATTTACAACATAGGTTATACATATACGTAAAACAAAACAGATAGCACCTTTAGCATGTGTAATAGCATCCACATCAGTAATAAATCATTATCAGACATTGAAAGTCTTGAAAACCATAACTTAAACGTATATAGCTCGCACCTTAAACTGAAAAATGCGTAACAGATATGATTTAGACGATAAGTCTTCGTCAACGGCGGATAGGCAACCTAAAGTATGAAATAGGTTAGCTACAATAATACTTAGACCATTCTAAGATCTAAAATAGGTTAGGGCTTGACTGTCAGATGCGATGGATTTGGTGCATAGAGAACCTGGGAAGAATCCCAAGATGAATCACCAAGTTCTCACTCACTTTCTCTCTCTTATCTTAGCTAGGGTTTAGAATTTGTATGGGATACCTGAGAGAGGGTTTAAGGCCCTTATATAGGCTCAGGACTGACGAAAATAGTCCCAGGTCTAAGGTATACTTAGGTTATAACCAAATCGGGCTTATACTGATCCAACGGAACATTTTTGGAGGTCCTTTTACTGAATGCGATCGGACTTAAGTTCACTAATATTGGATCTTAAGAAAGTTAAGTTTTCAGTCCGATCGGGTTTCCAGATTGACCGTGGCGGACTAGTTTCAGTTCAACGCTCACCAAAACTCGATCAGGGCCACAAGTATTTTGACATGTGTGGGCCATCTTTCTTGATTCGAGGGTGAATTTAGGTCAAAAACCAACGGTCAAAATGCTTATAATCGGTGCACAAGCGACATGACTCAGATTACTTAAATTCATATTTATTTTCATATAAACTTTCACTTTCTCACACTCTTCACTCCGGACTCAAGGAAATAGTCTCAGGACATCATCTGGACTTGATTTTCGAGGTAATTTTCAAGTCCAACTAGGCGGTCATAATTGTCTAAGTTCATTGCTATTGGACTTTCGACGTGCGGTCCAGGTCCGATACGAAGTTTTTGAATGCTCCCAAGAGCAATTGGGTTTAGAGTTTACTCCTAGATTTTAGGGTAATGTAGTGTTACTAATTTTATAAGTTTCGGGTCTTACAGATAGTATTAAAAGTGGTTGGTGCTAAATTCATAGGTAATCTAGTTTAGCGTTAGTTAATTCTCATTAAATTTCTAAAGGATTTGGTTCTAAATGATTTCTGCTAGAGGTGGTTCTCGGATCTTTTTACGGATTTTTTTCAGGACGTTACAATCTACCACCCTTAAAGAAAAATTTCATCCTCAAAATTTATACCTTCTCATACTCCTCGAGGATCTGAGGGTAGTTCTTTCTGACCTCAGCTTCAGTCTCCCAAGTGGCCTCTTCTTCATTGTGATGCGTCCATAGTACCTTCACAAGTGAGATAACCTTGCTATGCAATACCTGCTCCTTCCTATCCAAAATACGCATCAATTGCAGTTCGTATGTGGCATCCTCGCTCAACTGCACCTGCTCCCAACTAATAATATGCCAAGAATCAGGAACGTACTTTTTCAACATGGACACATGGAATACGTTATGCACGCCTACGAGTGGTGTGGATAAGGCAAGACGATACGCTACTGTCCCCACTTTATCAAGTATCTAAAATGGGCCAATGAATCTCGGCATGAGCTTCCCTTTCTTACCAAACCGAATGACTCCCTTCATCGGGAAAACCTTAAGGAATACATGGTCCCCAACTTCAAACTCAAGCGGTCGCCGTCTCGTATCGGCGTAACTCTTCTGCCTGTTCTGTGCTGATAGCGGTCGACGCCTAATAATGTCAATTTTCTCTGAGGTCTCCTAAACCAACTCTGGGCCAATTAGAGTATTCTCGTCCACTTCTACCCAGCAATGCAGTGCTCTACACAGGAGACCATACAGTGCCTCATAGGGAGCCATGCCAATACTCGCCTGAAAGCTGTTGTTATACGTGAACTTTGCATAAGGAAGACAGTCATCCCAATTGTCCTTGAAATCTAACACACAAGCTTGCAACATATCTTCTAGCACTTGATTTACACGCTCCGTCTGCCCGTTTGTCTATGGATGAAATGCAGTACTAAACTTCAACTTCACACCCATTGCCTCCTGGATACGAGTCCAGAAGATAGATGTGAATCGCATGTCTCGATCTGACACAATCTCCAAGGGAACTCCATGCAGACGTATAATCTCCTTGATGTACAATCTGGCTAACTCGTCTACAGAATTCGTAACTCCAATCGGTAGGAAATGAGTTGACTTCGTCAACCTATCAACAATCACCCAAATAGAGTCATGTCCCTTCCTCGTCTTAGGCAGTCCAGAAATAAAATCCATAGAAATGAAATCCCACTTCCATTCAGCTATGGGCATGGGTTGAAGCAATCCACGAGGTCAGCGATGCTCTGCCTTAACCTACTGACAAGTGAGGCAACGGGATACGAACTCGGCAATGTGGACCTTCATATTGTCCCACCAATATGATCTCTTCATGTTTTGAACATCTTCGTGCTACCTAGATGCATCGCAAGCCTCGAATTGTGGGCTGACTCGAGAACCTCTCGTCTCAAGTCAAGAATGTCTGGGACGCATAGGCGATCACGATAACATAAGCCCCCATACATTCCAACACTCCACTCTGAGTCCTCATCTGTACCAACCCGCTCTTTCATCGTCTGCCTGAGACTCGATAATCCTGCCATCAATGAGGGGCTGTACAAGAACATGTGCGACGACTTCATACGGTTCCTCCACCGTGAGTTTTTACTCAAAGTCTCGCACAAACTCCACCATATCTCATTCTGTAATCATAAGTGGAGCCACAAACTCCATAGTCTTCTTGCGGCTCAATGCGTCTGCCACAAGGTTTTTCTTGCCCGGATGGTAGGAGACCTCGAACTTAAAGTCCTTCAAGGTTTTCATCCATCGGCGCTGCCTCATATTCAAGTCTCACTGTGAGAATATGTATCTAAGGCTCTTGTGCTCACAAAAGAGCTCGAACTCCTCTCCGTAGAGGTAATGTCTCTAGAGCTTTAATGCGAAAATGACGGCTGCCAACTCTAGGTCGTGAGTAGGGTAATTCTCCTCGTGTTTCCTCAACTATCTTGAGGCATAAGCAACCACCCTGTCCTTCTACATAAGGATACAACCCAGACCAACGCGAAATGCATCAGTATATATAGTATACTTAACCCCTTGCTCTGGAAATACTAGCACAGGGGCGGACGTCAATTTGTCCTTCTGCTCCTGAAAAGATGCTTTGGCATTCTATAACGTCCTGAAATTCGGGGGTCGAGCATAACTCAGCTCCTGAGTTCCAAAACATCACTTATGCAACATTTTTTATGATGGATGAATGTTGTCTGTATTAGTGCATAAAACATGAAATAGATTAAGCCAAATCATCAAATCATAATCCAGGGACAATCTGAAAACGCAAGCGGAAGTTTGAAATATATATATGAGCTAGTACAAGTCCCCAGAATATGAGTTCTCTGCCAGGTCAAAAGTACACATCTTATTTCAAATTATATATAACTAAATGTATTAGTCCAACAAAATGTATTAGTCTTCTAAAAAGTGTAAATCCTGAAGTCTCGACGATCCGGACTCGGCTCATCCGAATCCGCCCGAAAACTGTATGAACGAGAATGCTTCCTCATCCTCATCAAACTCTGGCTCTGCCTCAAGCGGCACAAGATCATCTGCAGCTAAATCAAAGTCTGGTTGGTGTTTAAGCACCGTCCCAGAATGTGGGAGTGAGTGATCAACTCAGTGGAACTATACAGTAAAGGTTAACATGTTATCAATTCAATCAAGCAGTAATAATAAAGCAGTATAATCAAACATGTCCTACATACTCTTATTAATGCAAAAATGATATGAGAAAATGATGCATGCCCTCATGCAAAATTCCTTTTGTGACATCATCTAACGATCGCGGTATGAATCACTACCACTGTGCTCTACACCAACGCCAACAACACATGTAGTGTGATGTTATGAACATGATTACCAAGTTCTTATTAGTCTTTTTCATACAGCCGGATTGAGAAGCTAAAGTACCTCCCTTATATCAATTCTTAAACAATGATCCATTCTAGGGTCGTCAGTCTTAGTAAATCTCATACGATATTACTGTTCTAGGTCGCTATAAAGGGCTCGTCACCAATCAATACAGACCTAGTAAACCTTAGTTACTACAAAAAAGCTCGTCACCTGTCTACAGTGTCAAGGTATGCTCGAGGTCACTACAGAGGGCTCATCACCAATCAATGTAGACCGACAGCACAAATATAGTGTCCCATACCACCATAATTGGCTCACAAGTCTAGGTTGCTCACTGGTCACTACGCGGAGGCTCGTCGCCCCAGCGTAGGCCGATAGCTCAACCACGGTGTCCCATACCACCATGTACGGCTCATGAGTCTTAGCGGATCGAGGTACCAAGGTTAACGGGATTTCGCTAGTGAGTTCGGTACCTTAGATTCAAACAGTAGCGTCCAAACATGGTGAACACACATTGGTCAATCGGGTTAATTGATAGTCTCGACTAGGACAAGCGCATGTTGAGTTGATCGACATGGAATGCATAAGCACTCTGTGTGCCCTAACCACTGTCGAACATCCCAAGTACGACTCAAATTCATCGAACACATCCTACGTGGCGTACCACCATTTTAAGAATATTTTTGATTACCTGGCCTATAATATAGTCCCAATCATGTGTAAACTCAATAATAGATAATTAAATCAATTCCTACATTCATATGAACATGTTATGAAATATAACTTAAACATGAATACAGTACATGGAGAAAATCATACACATAGTTAAACAGTTCATGCAGGAAATTATACACATAAGTAAGGCAATTGAGATTTATATCTCAAAACCCTTATAAATCACACTTTACTAACTATGAATTCATTCAGACATTTTTACAAACACTTAGACTACACTATTCAACGTACATCACGTATGTCGACCATATTGCATATTAGGGAAAATCCTTTAGCCAAGGAGTTGTCGTATTCATAACAATCATGTAATAATGACAATTAATCTGACAAGCACAACATCAGATTTCATATGCATACAGACATTTTAACAAACACATGAAATACTCTATTTACAACATAGGTTATACATATACATAAAACAAAATAGATAGCGCATTTGGCATGTGTAATAGCATCCACGTCAATAATAAATCATTATCTAACATTTAAAGTCATGAAAACCATAACCTAAACGTATATAGTCTGTACCTTAAACCAGAAAATGCGTAACGGATATGATTTTGACGATAAGTCTTCGTCAACGGTGGATAGGCAACCTAAAGCATGAAATAGGTTAGCTACAACAACACTTAGACCATTTTAAGCTCCAAAATAGGTTAAGGTTTGCTTGTCTTATCCAAAATGAAATTAAAATCGCCGGAATAATGATTCAGATACGTAGATTTGGTGCGTAGAGAAACCGGGAAGAATCCTAAGATGAAACACCAACTTCTCTCACTTTCTCTCTCTTTACTCTCTCTTATCTTAGCTAGGGTTTAG
The DNA here is from genome assembly GCA_037074715.1 of Magnolia kwangsiensis. Taxonomy (NCBI): domain Eukaryota; kingdom Viridiplantae; phylum Streptophyta; class Magnoliopsida; order Magnoliales; family Magnoliaceae; genus Magnolia; species Magnolia kwangsiensis. Next base: position 83,917,461 of record CM073578.1, read on the forward strand.
AATTCGTATGGGATATGTGAGAGAGGGTTTAAGGCTCTTAAATAGGCTCAGAACTGACAAAAACAGTCCCAGGGCAATGGTATACTTAGGTTATAACCAAATCGGGCTTATTCCGATCCAACGGAGCATTTCTGGAGGTCCTTTTACTGAATGTTATTGGACGTAAGCTCACTAATATATGATCTTGATCAAGTTAAGTTTTCAGTCCGATCGGGTTTCCAGATCGACCGTGGCAAACCAGTTTCAATTCAGCGGTCACCGAAACTTTATCAGGGCCATAAGTATTTTGACATATGTGGTCCATCTTCTTTGATCCAAGGATAAATTTGGGTCAAAAACTAATGGTCAGAATACTTATAAATGGCACGCAATCCACACGACTCAGATTACTTAAATCCATATTTAATTATTATAAAAAACCTCACTTTCTCACACTCTTCACTCTGGACTCAAGCCACTACTAAAAAATCCAGCAAAGGCTACGGAAAAAAATCGTAGCCATAGACCTATGGCTACGGTTTTTGTCCTTAGCTTGACCATTGTCGTAGGTGCCATAACAATAGGTCTTGAACCTATGGCTACGGATTTAATCTGTAGCTATAGGGTGAAATAGCTACAGATATAATCTGTAGTAATTATATCTATAGCGAAAACTTCAAATAGCTATGGATATTATTTGTAGCTAAAAGTCTGTTACAATATGCCTAAATTGAAAAGGCCATACTTGTCAGATTAATGGCTACGGATATTATTTGTAGCTAAAGTCCATAGCAATATGCCTAAAATGAAAAGGCTACACCTGTCAGATTAATGGCTATGGATATTATTTGTAGCTAAAAGTCCGTAGCAATATGCTTAAATTGAAAAGGCTACATCTGTCAGATTAATGGCTACGGTCAATATCTGTAGCTATTTTGTACATTACAAAATTATATATAATCATTTGTTCATTTAATTACCACCTGTACAATCATTCATTCATTCAATTATAATCACTCATTTATTCATTCAATTACAATCAAATTACAATCCTTCATTCAATTAATTACAATTACAATCAATCACAATCCAATTCATTTAATCAATTACAATTACAATAATGCTGAAAATACAAATATTTGGCTTTATTAAAGAAATGTGCTCGACTTCACCTTGAAATTTTAATAGCTTCGTATATTCCATCATCCTACAAACAGTCATGTCATACATAAATTAGAATGCCCATTGAGGAAGAAAGACAAAGTAAAAGAAGTGCATCATGTATAACAACTTCTTTTTTCATAATAAATTTTAAAAAAAAAAAAAAAAACTCAAAGAGGTATGAAATTGACACAAAAGAAATGGTCTCACCATATGATTATAGGTTTCAGTTTTGGTTTAGGTTATAGGTTTATGTTAAGGTTTAGGTTAAGGTTAGGCTATAGGTTATAATAAAGTTTAGGTTATAGGTTATAAGTTTTGGTTAAGGTTAAGGTTATAGATTTAGGTTTAGGTTATAGGTTATAGCTTTTGGGAACTTGATTATAGGTTGAGTTTTAGGTTTAGGAAATTGGGTTCGGGTTCGAGATCGGGTTTAGATTTGGGTTTTCAAGTTTAGGTTTAGATTAAGGAGTTGAGATTAGGATTAAGTGTATGTTTGAGTTTAAGGATTTGAGAATACATTTAGGTTTTAAGTTTAGGTTTAGGTTAAAGGTTTAGGGAAAGCTATAGGTTTACGTTTAAGTTATAGGTTATAGGTTATAACTTTACGGAATTGAGAATGGGTTATCGTTTAGGTTTAGGAAATCGGGTTCAGGTTCGGGATTGGGTTTAAGTTTGGGTTTCTAAGTTTAAGTTTAGGTTAGGGAGTTGAGATTAGGATTAGGCATAGGTTTCGCTTTAGGAAATTGAGTTTAGGTTATAGGTTTAGGGAAAGGTTAGGTTTAAGTTATAGGTTTTGGGATTTAGGAATAGTTTTAGGTTATAAGTATAGGTTTAGGTTAGGTTATAGGTTAAGGTTTAGGGATAGGTTATAGGTTTTGGGATTTGAGAATGGGTTCAGGTTTAGGTTATAGGTTTTGGTTTTGGTTTTGGTTTTGGTTTAGGTTATCGGTTTTAGGATTTGAGAATGTGTTCGGGTTTAGGTTATAGGTTTTGGTTTTGGTTTAGGTTATAGGTTTTTGGATTTGGGAATGGGTTATGGTTTAGGTTTAGGTTCGGGATTGGGTTTGAGTTTGGGTTTTCAAGTTTAGGTTTAGGTTAGGGAGTTGAGATTATGAATAGGTGTAGGTTTAGCTTTAGGGAATTGAGTTTAGGTTATAGGTTTTGGGATTTATGAATAGTTTTAGGTTATAAGTATAAGTTTAGGATAGGTTATAGGTTAAGGTTTAGCGATAGGTTATAGGTTTTGGGATTTGAGAATGGGTTCGGGTTTAGGTTATAGGTTTTAGTTTTGGATTTAGTTTAGGTTATAGGTTTTTGGATTTGAGAATGGGTTATGGTTTAGGTTTAGGAAATCGGGTTCAGGTTTGGGATTGGATTTGAGTTTGGGTTTTCAATTTTAGGTTAAGTTTAGGCTAGGGAGTTGAGATTAGGATTAGGTGTATGTTTAACTTTAGGGAATTGAGTTTAGGTCATAGGTTTAGGGAAAGGTTAGGTTTAGGTTATAGGTTTTGGGATTTAGGAATAGTTTTAGGTTATAAGTATAGGTTTAGGTTAGGTTATAGGTTAAGGTTTAGGGATAGGTTATAGGTTTTGGGATTTGAGAATGGGTTCGGGTTTAGGTCATAGGTTTTGGTTATAGGTTTTGGGATTTAAGAATGGGTTCGGGTTTAGGTTATAGGTTTTGGTTTTGGTTTAGGCCATAGGTTATAGGTTTAGGTTATAGGTTTTGGGATTTGAGAATGGGTTCGGGTTTAGGTTATAAGTTTTGGTTTCGATTTAGGTTATAGGTTTTGGGATTTGAGAATGGGTTCGGGTTTAGGTTATAAGTTTTGGTTTTGGTTTAGGTTATAGGTTTTTGGATTTGAGAATGGGTTATAGTTTAGGTTCAGGAAATCGGGTTCAGGTTCGAGATTGGGTTTAAGTTTGGATTTTTAAGTTTAGGTTTAGGTTTAGGTTAGGGAGTTGAGATTAGGATTAGGTGTAGGTTTCACTTTAGGGAATTGAGTTTAGGTTATAGGTTTAGGGAAAGGTTAGGTTTAGGTTATAGGTTTAGTGATTTGGGAATAGTTTTAGGTTATAAGTATAGGTTTAGGTTAGGTTATAGGTTAAGGTTTTTGGATAGGTTAGAGGTTTTTGGATTTGAGAATGGGTTCGGGTTTAGGTTATAGGTTTTGGTTTTGGTTATAGGTTTTTGGATTTGAGAATGGGTTATGGTTTAGGTGTAGAAAATCGGGTTCAGGTTCGGGATTGGATTTGAGTTTGGGTTTTCAAGTTTAGGTTTAGGTTTAGGTTAGGGATTTGAGATTAGGATTAGGTGTAGGTTTAACTTTAGGCAATTGAGTTTAGGTTATATGTTTAGGGAAAGGTTAGGTTTAGGTTATAGGTTTTGGTATTTGGGAATAGTTTTAGCTTATAAGTATAGGTTTAGGTTAGATGATAGGTTAAGGTTTAGGGATAGGTTATAGGTTTTGGGATTTGAGAATGGGTTCGGGCTTAGGTTATAGGTTTTAGTTTTGGTTTAGGTTATAGGTTTTAGGATTTGAGAATGGGTTCGGGTTTAGGTTATAGGTTTTGGTTTAGGTAATAAGTTTTTGGATTTGAGAATGGGTTATGGTTTAGGTTTAGGAATTCGTGTTCAGGTTCGGGATTGGGTTTGAGTTTGGGTTTTAAAGTTTAGGTTTAGGTTTCGGTTAGGGATTTGAGATTAGGATTAGGTGTAGGTTTAGCTTTAGGGAATTGAGTTTAGGTTATAGGTTTAGGGAAAGGTTAGGTTTAGGTTATAGGTTTTGGGATTTGGGAATAGTTTTAGGTTATAAGTATAGATTTAGGTTAGGTTATAGGTTAAGGTTTATGGATAGGTTATAGGTTTTGGGATTTGAGAATGGGTTTGGGTTTAGGTTATAGGTTTTGGGATTTGAGAATGGGTTTGAGTTTAGGTTATAGGTTTTGGTTTTAGTTTTGGTTTAGGTTATAGGTTTTTGGATTTGAGAATGGGTTATGGTTTAGGTTTAGAAAATCGAGTTCAGGTTCGGGATTGGGTTTAAGTTTGGGTTTTTAAGTTTAGGTTTAGGCTTAGGTTAGGGAGTTGAAATTAGGATTAGGTGTAGTTTTCACTTTAGGGAATTGAGTTTAGATTATAGGTTTGGGGAAAGGTTAGGTTTAGGTTATAGGTTTTGGGATTTGGGAATAGTTTTAGGTTATAAGTATAGGTTTAAATTAGGTTATAGGTTAAGGTTTAGGGATTTGAGTTTAGGTTATAGGTTTAAGTTATTGTTTTTAGAATTTGTGAATGGGTTTGGGTTTAGGTTATAGGTTTTTGGATTTGAGAATGGGTTCGGGTTTAAGTTATAGGTTTTGGTTTTGGTTTTGGTTATAGGTTTTGGTTTAGGTTATAGGTTATAGGTTTAGGTTTAGGTTATAGGTTTTGGGATTTGAGAATGGGTTCAGGTTTAGGTTATAAGTTTTGGTTTTAGTTTTGGTTATAGGTTTTTGGATTTGAGAATGGGTTCAGGTTTAGGTTATAATTTTTGGTTTTAGTTGTCCCTGCAAATATAAATATAAACACGGCCTGTCCAAATGGTCAGGCCCTTTCAATATCATCCATAGGAAATGGACAGCTTCATCATGGTCATAATAGTGGTTCTCACCTTCCAGGGACCCCCGCTCATCCAGATAGCTCCGACGCACATCCGGGTCTGCTCCATTAATTTCGAGCAAATACATAAACACAACTTGTCTAAATGGTCAGACCCCTCCAATGTCATCCATAGAAAATGTACAGCTTCATCATGGTTATAACAGCGGTTCCCACCTTCCAGGGACCCCCGCTCTTCCGAATAGCTCGGACGCACATCTGGGTCTGCTCAATCAATTTCGAGAAAATACATAAATACAGCCTGTCCAAATGGCCAGGCCACTCCAATCGTGTGCATTCTTGACAAGAGACTTACCATATCCTTGATCTTAATAATTATCCATGACTGTATGAACTTATGCCATGCATCATAATAAGCTTCAAGTTTTTTTTTTAATGATCTCCAGCTAGAATATGAAGTATGATATGATAAAAACCAAACTGATTAATTAACAATAAACCTGCATAAAAGCTAAATTAATTAACTAACAATAAACATGCATTTTGAAAAAATACACTAACCAAGCACATGCAATATAAATCAAATGTGAGCGTTAGATCCCTTTTCAAGGGCTAACCTGTGGGTCAACAGCTTTGACGACTTTGTTTGGTAGAGGTTTAAAACCAAGCATCCAATCTTCGAACAATACGACCTAAAAAACCACAACACAATCAAAATACTGAACATTGATCATTGTATATACCATACACAGAATCAAAAGGTTATTTTGGGTGTGCTTGAGTGCATTGCCAAATTCACGGTTAGTAGGGCTTCTATGGTAGACGTGTAAGTGTTGGGTGGGGCGACAGAGAAAACATAACAACATTATGAGGGACTGTCTGCTCTTTCCATTCAAGTCCGCGAATGAGATAGAACATGCTAGGGTAAATGAAAACCCATGCCTTATTCCCCAACATAGACAAAAAGAATCAAGGTTCAAAAACTGAATCTCCAAACAAACCAATGAAAAGGTGAGAAATCGAATTAAATATACAGGTAGAAATTACACAGGTACCATTGATTTGGGTGGCAAGTTAGACTTGAATTTTTCCCTGACAATTCCCCTATTTCCATTGATTCTGACATAAAAATTCTACCTATAGCTTCAAGTGATTGTAATAGAATGCGTAGTGGCCCATTCGCAGTTTGGTAAGGAACCGGTTGAATCACACTCAAAGGTTCATCCTGGACATATATCAGCCCATACTTCTTCCATGAATGACTAGAATCAGCTGAAACTTGTACCATGCAAGTCAAAAGACATGGAAACATCGAATATTTGCTACAATGTGACTCAAGTTTATTATTTTCTTCTTCTTCTTCTTCTTTTCTTTTTACAATCAGCAAAATGTTTGTAGTGAGAACCAAAAACTAATCTTTAAGAAGCAATATGAAAAAGAAAAAAAAGAGAGAGAGAAGAAAATGGAGAAAGTACAAATTCAAGACACAAACATAGTGTACAAATATCTGATGAAGAAAACTAGAATTACAAGTGACTGCAATTCAAATTAGGCATATTGAGCTTCATAGTTTTAATAACATTAGCTCAATAATAGTCAAAGACAAATTCTCCATACAAGTGACTGCTCTAATTTCTTTATAAAGTTTAGATAATCTTCTAGCAACTAGAAGCTAAGGTTATAAATTTGGATGCCTTGTCATCTAATCCTTGGAATATAATAACTGGACAAGAAAATTAATGTTTTCCCTATCCATTTCCAGGTCTCTTAACCTAACCTAAACTTCTTGCATTCAGGTTGGTTTTTTTACTCGCTTTTCTATTATGTAATTACCATTCAGATTCACGAATGTGTAAATGTAACATTTGACTTGGGATACATGCAGAGAAAATAGCACAAATGTTGGATAACAATAGCATAAATAAAGTGATAAAACAAGAAGAGAAAACTGGATAAAAAGAAAACCTTAGGTTAGGAAATTGTGGGCCCACCTTATTGCATTCATGGCCAATCAGTCTGGAAGTCCAATAGATACCAGAGGGTTGCAATTGTAACTCCCTCCAAAATTGACTTACATCTGAAATGCAATAGAGGAATGAGAGTAAAAACTTCAAAATGATGCATTGAACAGCTAATGTCATACATATTATATTCATATATTAACTATGAGGGAAGGCTCAACCCCTATTGATTGATTTTCACAAAAGACCTTAAACTTTTCACAACAAGCCAGACCAAATTATAAAGCTCTGTACCTTAAGCTTGATGAATCTCTAAGGAAAAAAAATCCAATCCCCTCAAGAAACAACTTTTGTGCATGGAGTCTTTGACCAAATTTTCAATTTTTTTACCATTGACTAGTCACCACAAAGATAAGAAAAAGGCATCTATAGCTTAAAAGAAAAAAAAAAACCAAGATGAAAAATTTGAGGGAATTTTTCAAAAAAAAAAAAAAAAAAAAAAGACTAATTCCGAGTAAAAGAGAATCATAAAAGTTGAATTGATGAAGACCACCTGTTCTTTTGATGTGGCCATTGTCTTTGGAGCATTGGGAAGGACCTTCTAGCTGCACTTCATTCTTATCCACCTGTTCTCATTGGTTTTTGATGTAGGAGTTTTTAGATTTCATGTATTAAGGCCATCAATAACAAATCATTAAGTGCATCAAAGAATAAACTAAATTGGAAATAAACATAGAAACAATAGATTTTATTCTTTCATCCAATATAACCTACTCCAATCACTCCAACTGTCTGCCCCTTGAGTAAATTACTAGCAAACCTATTGAAAACAAGAACCCAATTAATGAATTTATGTTGGCTACATTTGGGCTGCATTTGGATGCACTAATTAATTGGATTGCAAAAATCCATTAGACACAGTGAAAATGACAAAATTGCAATTAACTTCCTTGGTTCTACAATGAAGGCAACACCAAAATCCAATTATGTTAGTTTGCAAGTTGAACTTGTAATACAAAGATGTTAGTTTCCAATTAACTCGAGATCCCCTAATAGTTCCCAAGTACAAAAATGAGAACTTTAAGGGCATGGAACTTACCTTTGCAATATACCAGTTATCTTTCGGTACGAACACAAAAGCTTGCCATGAATTGTCTTCCTGTTGCCCATGTGAATTTACCCAATTCATAAATTGTGTAATTAGCTATTACATGAGAAATACATTTCTGGCTCTCCTTTGGTCATTGATTTCTTTTATGAGTGGAGAAATACTTTTCTAGGCCTTTTAGCTAAGATCAAGTATAGCATCTGTTCTTATCAGTTGCATGGGTAGTGGAAGGAGAAACTTACAGTAGATATGTAACATCTCCCATCTCCTTTAAGCTTCAAGAGAAAATAAGGTGCACTGGAACTGCACCAACATAAGGAGATATTGTGGTTTTTTGATGCAAGACATGGATTCCATGATATTTATATTGTGAAAATAATTTCTTGTGATGTTTGGGATCTAGTAAGTTTTGTTATGGTAATATAAACATAAGAAGAAATTCAACCCCCTGGTGTAAAAGGTGTAGGTATGGTGAAACACGTGTATGTATATAGAGTGGGGGCCTACCACTGATTTGTGCCGAGGTCCACCCAAGTTTCAGATTGGCTTGATTTTATTTTATTTTCCGTGTGTGCCATCATTTGGGGCAGGTGTTTCATATCAATAGATGGGATGGCATACACAACATGGTGGGCCCTCTATTTAAATTAAGGGTGGGAATCCCCTCTTAACTGTTCCTACTTGTGTGGCCTGCCCGAGTCATGGATAGGCCCATGTTTTTTTGGCCCATGGCCAAATGGCGTGCAAGATGGTTGGAGTGGTTCAATCCTTAACTTTCTCTGTTTAGCATCCATGGAGTAAAAGGAATGCATAAAAAAAATCTTCTGTTGCCTTTGTTTTTTCAGTAGTTATGCTTGCACTCCAAGAATTGAATCTGTCATTTGTTAGGGAGGACCAATATCCAAAAACTTCATCTCAGCCAAGGCTCCTAATGAAAACAGGGTCAAGAAAAATGCAGACTGAATCAACGAATCATGCATGAAAGATATGAAACATCAAATATACCATCATCAGCATTGTAGTAACAAATGAACTCAAAGAAAATTCAGGACTGATCTAATTTCAAATGCATCTGATGTTGAGTAATTAAAGAGACGAGAAAGAGAAGAATCTTGAAGAAATCATGGCCAGAAATGAGAATGTATGTATCACGCATGAAAGATACGAAACATCAAATATACAATCATCAGCATTATAGTATGACTGATCTAATTTCAAATGGCACTGATGCTAAGTAACTAAAGAGATGAGATGGAAAAGAATCTTGAAGGAAATCATGGCAAAAAATGAGAATGTCTCTACAAAATGAGATATCGAGTGAAGAAAATCAAAGAAAAGCAATTAAATCTAAAGACTGCAAAATCGCGAGTGGATTTTTTTAGCTCCCATTTCACCAAGTGGTGACCCAACAGAGTTGGCAGAAATGAATCCATGGAGGTTGGCTCAAAACAGCAATTAGCCATCAAAATGCCCCTTTTGAGGATGCATTGAAACAGCAAATATGCATGTCCATGTGTTGATAGACAGGTTTCCATCAATGTTTCATGCATTCCAATCACTGAAAAACTACAAACTAGTGTTGATAGACAGGTTTCCATGGATGTTTCACGCATTCCTATAACTGAACAACTACAAACTACCACTATCCCACATCTTCAATCAAAGATTCACCACCATTTTATAAATGGTCATGGACTATCACATTAGTCTAGACCCATTTTCATTTGCTTCCTCCATGGGTCTTTCTTTTTGATAAGTTAGCCCTTTTTTTTGTAATTTTTAGTACATTTTTCAGGGAATGTTTGCACTTACGTCAAAACTGTATAAAAGCTCTACAAAGATATCTAAATATATTTGGGTTTTGGGGTCTAGTCAATTTGTCACCTAAATCATAGGTGACTACCAAACCGGCAGTTGCAGGTGGTATCTAAACAGGGCTCAAAACCCTCATTGCAAATTGATGCAGGGGTTTCATCTCTAAACACCACTTTTGACATTATGTCAAAACAACATAAAAAATTCACAAACCGATTAACCTTTCTCTGAACTGTTAGCATGCTTTGCAAGGCAGTTGCATCTTTATGCATGTATCTCATCTTACCTGCAACTCCAATTGCAATGCCCTCAAATATCGAGTGAAAACAGAGGGCAACAATCAGCAAAACACTATCACCTTGTTACCACTACTACTAGAGCATGGCCCATTTCCTATATAGCATGCTCAACCAAAACCCTAAGATGTACGGAGTCAAAGTCAGTGGTCCATTTCAAATAAACGCATCAAATCTCATTCATTTTATGATATATAAATAGATCATGTACAATTCCAACTCCCAATTACAATTGATCTAGATAGATGGCTATAGAAGGGTCTGTTTGTGTTGACAAAATCCATAAGGATTCTGATTTCCAATCACCAGCAATTTCTGATATGGGATCCGTGTTTCTGTTGTCTGGTGGGAATGTGCCAAATAATACAAATGCATTCCATTTCCCAGAATGAACTGAAACCCCGGCTTAATCTAACATAGCTCCCATGTCAGATAATGTGTGATTGAAATTCATCTAGATTTTGTTTACAGATAGTGGTATACAGTTAGTGGTTTGCATCTTTCCAAAGATGTATAAACTTCACTATTCCCATGTTGTCCAAACAATAGAAACCACATCAATTCATGAGTAATGAGCAAAACTGGAACCCCATGCATTATCTTATGCAATATTAGATGCTAATCTTCTTTCTTTCGGTAAATAAATAAGAATTCAGAATTTAAAATAATAATAATAATAATAATCTAGAAGCTAAAATTGTCAGCAACGTGTTGTTAGCCACCAGCCTTGAGCTTTGGATCCACCTCAGTTTTGGGCTCATGTATGGCACTGCAAGAAAAGTCCATATGGTAATGCCACCAGCCTGACTGAGCCACGGAAGTTTTCAATTATGAAGATATATTTTTTTCTTCCATCTTTTTTCTCATGAACAGGTTGAATGGCATATAAACATCACAATGGGTCACTGGAAATCTCCCTTGGTGTGGCCTACTGAGTTATGGATCTGCATGATTTTAGTGCATCATGTGGCTCACAATCCAAGATAAAAGCTGTGAAAATGGGGAACTGATTTAGGAGGAATTACATATGTGGCGCCATGTGTCTGCTGATGGTTCAATAATCTAGACCATTCATGTCCATTTCTTCCATGGTTAAAAAGACTGATCAACAACTCCCATCAACTCATTTGACCCTGAGTCTAGTTCCCACTCACCCAAGTCAAAGCCGACTCAGCCTGTCTTGCTTGAGTTGAGGGTAACTCAGATTTGACTTGTGTTGTCAAACTGGATTGGGTCCAACTTAGTCGGCGTTGACTCGTCAGAGTAGCACTTGTAAGTGCTGTGATTTCATATCCCTTTGGTTGTCAAATTTTGTGGTGCCAAAACCTATATCTATGTCTTGTATATCTTGTGTTTCATGTTTGAGACTATTCATTGCTTCAAGACATCGTATTTCAAGATAAGAACTTAAATGAAAAAAGTTTCAAGTCATGGATGAAGTATTCAAGAATAAAAGTCTTTAAGTATGCATGTTCAAGATTCAAACAAGTATAAGTATAGAAGAAGACTTTGTCAATTCAAGAAAGGATTAAGCTCAAGAAGGCTTACTACAAGATTTGTAAATTCTCAAGCTTCTCTTAAGGGTCATCTGAGTGTACAGAATTTCAATGTCCATCTCACTTTTAAGGTTTGTTTGACCTTAAATTGACCTTAGGTTGGGCTTTACTGTAGGTCATTCTGGATACATAATTGGTATATTTTAATATGCTTGTTTGGGCTGTTCTAAGACCAGTCCTAGCTTTGCTACGACCAGTCTTAAGTTTTTCAGGACCAGTCTTAGGTTGTTGAATATTTTTAAATTTTTCTGGTTGTCCTACGACCAGTCCTGGACATCCTACGACCAGTCCTGTGAGTTGTACGACTTGTCCTTTGACCAGTCTTAGCCCTACGACTCAAACTCTAACAACTAAATTGGGGGTGCTACGACCGGTCGTAGGTGACCCATGACCAGTCATAGGTGGTCCACGACCGGTCGTAGGCTACCAAGGACCAGTCGTGGAATAGCTAATCTTTATCCCGCGGAAATCTTTAAAAATCTTTAATGCTACAACCAGTCCTAGGATCCTAAGACTAGTCGTAGATGAAATTTTTCAGGCTATAAATAGAGCACGAACTTCAGAGTTTTTCAATTCAATTCAACTCTATTCAAGCATTCTTTAGACTATACTCTGAGATAAGTTTGTGTTGTTTTTAAGCTACTTTGTGCTTATTTAATATTCCTTTTGTTAGCTTGTTTATTATTTGATTTTGATCTACATTCCAATCTCATTAGAAAATGGAAATTTCTGATATTCCTTCTTCTTGGATTCAAAATCAAATAGAACTAGCCTTTTTAATTTAAAATCAATTAGACTTAGAACCATTCTTAAAGTGAGTATTGGACTTTGAACATTGAATCAAACTTCTACTCTAATTGGTTCTACCGGGCTACTTTAAAAGGAGATTCAGGTATTTTACATTTGTGTAATTTACTTTCTTTGGTTTTGTTTGAGATTTGCTAGAAAAATCTCATTATTTTGGTTATCCGAGGAGAGCCAGAAAACTCAGATTGTGGGGGTTTTTGGATTTTGTAAGCCCGAGATAAAAAGACACAATTGTGAAGGTTTTAGGTAAACCTATGAAACCTATTTTGATAGTGCATGCTAATATCTCCTGTGTGAGGATATTAGGAGTGGAGTAGCATTCTGTGTGGCTGTTGGATAACAGTTGGTGTACACACAGGCGAACCACTATATATCATTGTATTGTGGATGTGCTTTATTCTTTCATTCCTTTATTCATTCAGTTTTTTGGATTGTGTTTGTGGATGAATGTTGTAATTATTTTATTTCAAGCAAGTGTGGAATGTTGTAATAACTTAGGATTTATTTCTGCATGTTATTTTGGTTTCCTTGCTTTTCATTTATCATTGGTTTGTGATACAAAGGACGTTCTAGAAATAAGGTTGTCCTACCTTAAACCTATGGTTTTTGGTGTAAGGTTGTCCTTAGAACTGATATAGTATCACTCTCTTAATTCTAGGTTATTGAGATTACTTTTTATTTAGCATTGTGCTTTATTTCTTTTATTATTCCGCTGTTTTAAGTTTTATTTGGCATTTCCCTATTCACCCCCCCTCTAGGACATGTAGCTAGGCCCTTTCAAGTGGTATCAGAGCCTAATTGCTCGTGCTTATTGTTTATTTATTAAATTTATTTCCTGAGCTAACGATCTAAGCTATATTAAGATGTCGAATTTTGATAGCCTATCAGTCACTAGGCCACCACCTTTTAATGGCACAAACTATGCCTATTGGAAAGCCAGGATGAGGATCTTTCTCAAATCTATGGATGAAAGTGTGGCTGGCCACAGTGAATGAATGGAACCCTCCTATCACTGAAGTAACTAATGATGATGGTTTAAAATCAATGAAAGTAACGGCTTATTTTTTTTGGACCACACTTCAGAAAAGTGAGAGTAGTGCCAATGCAAAAGCACTAAATATAATTACTTGTGCATTATCACCAGATGAATTCAAAAGAATCGTCTCTTGTGAAAATGTAAAACAAGCATGGGATGTATTAGAAATGACACACGAGGGTACATCAATTGTCAAGAAATCTAAAGTTCAACTCCTCACAACTAAATTTGAAGAAATTCATATGGAGGAGAATGAGATGTTTATGGACTTCTACACTAGATTGAATGACATTGTGAACTCTATGTGGGGTCTTGGTGATAGAATCCCAGAAATTAAAGTGTGCGCAAAGATACTACGCTCACTTCCAGAACGGTTCAATTCTAAAGTGACCGCGATTCAGGAACTTCGTGATACGGATACCAGGAGGGTTGAGGAACTAGTTGGTTCACTTCAAACCTATGAGTTGTCCTTTAAAGCTCCTAAAAGAAAATTAATTGCTCTCAAATCATTTAAAAATGTTTCACAAGAGAGCACTTCGGATTTAGAAAATTTCGAAGATGATATGGCGCTTTTAGCAAAAAAGTTTTACAAAATTTTCAAAAATAAGAAAAAAGTTGATTTTCAAAAGTCAAATGATAAGAGACGATCTAAACCTAGAGCTCGAAAATCTTTAAAAGATAGTCAATGTTACAACTGTCAAGAGTATGGGCAGTTAGCCAACAAATGTCCTAAAAAGGACAAATCAAAAAGGAAAAGCATGATGGCTACATGGGATGAATCGTCTAATTCTGAATCCTCTTCTAAATCAGAAGATTCTGAAACTGAGTCGGGTGATGATGTTAAAGGCCTTATGACTCTAGCCAAGATCACCTTTTCAGATAATGATGATATATCTAGTGAAGAAAATATGAATAGTGATTGCGATAATGAAGATGATTTTCAAGATGCTTATAATGCCCTTTATAAGGAGAGTTGTAAAATTGCCGTCAAGATTAAATTACAAAAAGAAAAATTTTCTAAGCTTAAGGAAGATTATGAGTCTCTCGTTTTAGAGAAGTCTCATATTTCTGATTCTTTTGAAAAGACCAAATGTGATTTAGATTTTAAAACCTCCAAAATTGAAGATTTGAAATCCGAAAATGAGAAACTCAAAAATGAGGTAGCTTCTCTTCTAAGTTTGAAAGACTCATGGAGATATGCCCAAGGTGATCCTAAATTGAAAAAATTATTGTCCATATCAAGAAAATGTGACGATCGATCCGAATTGGGATATGATAAGAATACATCTCTTAAACAAAAGAATATTGCTCCTAAATTTATAAAAGGAGAGTCTTCAACTTCAAAAGAAAAGAGTACTTATCAAAGCTTTTCTAAAAATCCAAGGACTTTTCAAAAACCTAAAGGTAGCCATGTCAACTTTGATTTTCAAAATAGAAATCTATTGGCTAAAAAAATAATTGATCTACTCAAGGAGCTATTAAAGTCTAACTCTATAGGTCTCTCCTATAACAACAGATAGAAAAAGACCATCTATACTCCTAAACCCAAAACAGTTCTGAAATGGGTTCCTAAAGTTGGCTACTTGGTTGCCCACACTGCTTTCAAAGCTACAAGTCATTCAAAGTGGTACCTAGATAGTGGTTGCTCTAGGCATATGACAGGCGACAAGGCATTATTCACCGATCTAAAAGATATGACTGATGGGTCAGTCACATTTGGTGATGAAAGCAATTGCAAGATTATTGGCCAAGGTACGGTTCAGCTTTATAACCTTCCCTTATTTAAGAATGTTTTATATGTTGAGGGCTTGAAACATAACCTACTAAGCATTTCTCAGATATGTGATAACAACCATAGTGTGAAGTTTTCTAATCAAGGTTGTGAGATACTTAATAAAAAGGGTTCTGTTATATTAACTGGTCGCAGAACTTCTGAAAACTGCTACATCGTCAGTGATGCAAGCTCATCTAATCAATCATGTTACATGGTCCATATCGATGAGACTGAATTATGGCATAAACGCCTTCGACATGTACACTATTGGAACTTATTTAGATTGAGCAAAAGAGAACTAATTACAGGTCTACCCAAATTGCAAAGAGTAGACAAAATATGTGGTGAATGCCAGTTGAGCATACAGACTAGGAGCTCTCACAAGAAAGTGAACTCAAATACCACATCTAGACCACTCGAGCTTCTCCACATGGATCTTATTGGACTAACCAGATCGGAGAGTCGAGGAGGCAAAAAATACATCGTGGTTATCGTAGATGACTATACCAGATTCACTTGGGTTTGTTCTTAAAAGACAAAACTGAAACCCTGGATGAAGTGAAAAAGGTCATTAAACGAATCCAAAATGAGAAAGGTTCTCGTGTTAGTAAGATCCGTAGTGATCATTGATCCGAATTCGAAAACAGTAATTTTTGAAAAATTCTGTACTGATCAGGGAATATCACATGAATTCTCTGTGCCCAAAACACTGCAACAAAATGGTATAGTTGAAAGAAAAAACAGACTACTTCAAGATATGGCTAATGTTATGTTAAATAACATGAAACTCTCTAGAAATCTTTGGGTTAAAGCAGTTAATACCGCATGTTATATTATTAATCGGGTTTATACCAGTAAATTTGATAATAAGACTGCTTATGAATTATGGTTTGAAAAGAAACCTATTGTCAAATACTTTCGAGTTTTTTGCAGCAAGTGTTATATTTTACGTGTAACACCCTGAAAATCGGGGTTCATGTAGAAACCCGACTCCCGAGTTTCAGACCATCACTTATGCAACAAATATGATTACGATTCAATGTTGTCTGAGTTAAAGCATTCACATGAGTAAGATTATACCAAAACTGCAATTCATACTCCAGATCCAGTGATAAAACGCAAGTGGAAGACTGAAAAATATATATATCACTGTATAAAAATAAAATAATCTCAAACTGTCTCTAAAGTATGAATACATCACTGAGTCTCATATACATGTCATAAAGCAAGAAATAAATGTCAAGTGATAGTCCACTAGCATGTCCCGCCGATCCAGGCCACCTACACAAAACCGTCGGAGAACTGCATATACGAGAACTCATCCTGATCCTTGTAGAAATTCGGCTCTGCGTCCTGAATCGCTTCATCACTTGCATCTAAAACAGGGTCTGGTGGTGTTGTAAACACCGTCCCGTAACGTGGGAGTGAGTGATCAACTCAGTGGAATAATAGAGCAAAGATTAGCATGTTATCAAATCAATCACGCGATAATAGTAAAGTAGACAATCAAACATTCCTAGATACTATTGTTAATGCAAGCATGAGATGACATGATGGATGCCCTCACCGACATTCTCCCTCATACGGCATCATCTTATGCCCGCGACATGCTTTCTTACCACAATGCTCCACATCTTCCAGGCACATGCAATGCGATGTGGATATGATTACCGAGTTATTACTAATCCTTTCATACAGCAGTATTGGGAAACTAAGGTACCTTCCTTATATCAATCCCAACACAGATCCTGTCTAGGGTCGTCACTCCTAGTAATCTCATACGATGTTATATTTGTAGGTCACTGCAATGGCTGTCAGGGCTGTTGCTCGCACTCGTTGCACCGCTCCCCCATCACCTTATCAATGCAGGCCTAATATACTCTCGTCGCTACGGAAGGGTCGTCGCCTCCCGTAGACTCAGAATATGCTCTCGGTCACTACAAAGGGCTCGTCACCTGATCAGTGTAGGCCGACAGTAAGAATATAGTGTCCCATACCACCATAATCTGATCACGAGTCATAGATGCTCACTGGTCACTACGGGGAGGTTTGTGGCCCAAGCGTAGGCCGACAGCTTGACCACGGTGCCCCATACCACCATGCCCGGCTCATGAGTCTTTATGGATCAAGGTACCATGGTTAACAGGGTTTCCAATGGTAAGTTCGGTACCCTAGGTTCAAGCAGTTATGACTCATACATGGTGAACATACAATGGCCAGTCGGGTTATTTGACAGGCTCGACTAGTAGGAGCGCATCTCAAGCTAAGCGACATGAAGTGCATAAAACACTTCGCGTGGCCTAACCACTACCGCCTGCCCAAAACATGACTCGCGTTCATCGATGCGTCCTTCATGACAAATAGAAGCCAACCACGAATTCAATCCATTACCGACTGCCTGGACTAACGTATAGCCCCAAACACTTAAAAATCAACATCAGTAATCATATGAGAGTAACCAGTATTTCAGCAAAATGTGGATGTAAACAGTATTTCCTACAAATGACTAAAATGCCCTAAATCTCATATTTTCCATACGTTTACGAAATAGAAAACGGACAGCATGTTCTACATGTCAAACGGCGTTGCCGTCGATAATCTACTATTAAACGACATTGAAAGCTTTGAAATCAATCAATCAAAGCGTCTAAAATCCTCACCTTTGGCCCTAGACATGTATCAATTCGATTTGAACCTATACGCTTCGTCAATGGTGTAAAGGTGACCTAATGCACAAGATATATAAGCTACTTTGCTGTTTGAATCGAAAGAATCCTAAAACAGTAAGTGGTTAGGATTTTTCTTACCAAGAAGTACATTGGAATGAGCACGGGTAGCAGCTGTAGCAAGTGGCGGGAAATCTCTCCCACAACTCTCTCACTTTCTCTCTCTCTCTCTCTCTCTCTCTCTCTCTCTCTCTCTATCTAGGGTTTCTAATAAATTCGGATGGGAGAGATATGAAGGGGTTTAAGGTCCTTATATAGGCTAAAACCTAACCTAAATAGACTTGGGAACAAGGTATACTTAGGTTATAGGCAAATCGGGACTTTTTCGATCCAAAAGAGCGTTTTGGGAGGTCCTCTGGCCGAACGCGGTCGGACTTAAGCTCATGCGTATTGGATCCTGCTCACCCGAAGTTTTCAGACCAGTAGAGTTCCCAGATCGCATGTGGCGGTCCAGTTTCAGTTCAGCGGTCACGGAGAATCAATCGAGGATTCCAAGTACACTGACCTGAATGAGAAATGTTTCCTAATCCTAGGGTGTAATTGGGTCAGATTCCAACGGTCTGAATGCTTATACTGATCCCGCAAACGAAACGTGCCAGATTTTTTTAAATCTCATTTAATTTTAAATGAATTTTACTCTTTCTCACACTCCCTGCTCCAGGCTCAATGAAATAGCCTCAGAGCATCGGTTGGGCTTGATTTTTCAAATGATTGTCAAGTCCAGCTAAGCGGTCATAACGGTCTAAGATTGTAGGTATCGGACTTTCGGCGCGCGGTCTAGATCCAATACAAAGTTTCAAAGGGTCCCTGAGAACAAACCGGTTTAGAGTTTGATCCTTGATTTTAGGGTAACATATCGTCAACGATTATAGAGATTTTGGGTCTTACAGATCGTATTTAAAGTGGTTGGTGCTAATTTCATAGGTAATCTAGTGTGGCGCTGTCTAATTCACATTAAATTCTAAAGAATTAGGTTCTACATGATTTCTTTGGCTTTGGAATTGGGTTCTGAGAGGTTACCAAGGTGTTATGGTCGACCCATTGCCTAAGGATGTCTAATCCCAGGTTGGAAAAAATTCAGGGTGTTACAATCTACCCCCCTTAAAACAAAATTTCATCCCCGAAATTGGCTAAGGGTAATGAGTACTTAAAGAGACTTTTGTATTGATGTTCTAAGGAAGGTTCATATCTTATTTAATGACTTAACCTTACGTATAACCTAAATCAACTGTTTCAATCCTGGGCCAGTGGGGAAGAGGCTAACCACGCTTCCGCTGCGCTACTCTGATCCAACGGTTGTATTAGATAATCTTAAGTAGATTAGGCTCAATACATTCTACCCCCCTTAAAACTTAGTTCTACTTAAGATTCAAGAATATATGTCTCAATCCGTATATCAAAACGAGGTGTAACTCAGGGCCTATCCTTGACATGAAATGAGAAACAACCTCTCACTACATTGGTTTTCCTTTGTTAATGATGCATTCTATGACATTGGTACCTATGGTTGTAGAAATAAGTCTACTCTCTATTGGCTAGATGTCATCAACATTTCCCAAAGGAAAAGCAATAAGTTTTGGTTGTATGTGGTCTAGCCAAAACGAAAGAAAAGTTATGTAGTGGGTCTGAGGCGGATACAGAAACCTTCTGCCTCGCGATGACAGAAAATATGTTGTATCAGTCCTCAATCCTAGTCGATGCCGATCTTCCGCTTGATAAGAGCATTGGATTCATTGGTAACTACTAGGATTCAGAAGTCGATTCAAACCGCGAATACATCGTTAATAGACAATTCCTTTACTCCGCGTTCCCGATTACAATAAATCCTTGGGAAGGCAATTCTAAGGGGAATTCTAAGGGGCGTGCTAGTTTATTCTAAATTCAATCTGAGGGATTTATAAGTTTTCCCTGAGAGTGAGTGGTTCTAAGTTACAACAACTTTCCTAAGGGTTATAAAAGAAGTCTATAAGTATTAAGGAAATCTATCGAAGGAATGAGGTTCTACTCCAACCAAATCTAACCTACTATTCCTTAACATATACAGGCTTTACACTACTTAAGGTAACTAATAGACCAGTCTGTAACTCACTAGCTGTAATTCAAAGCCTAAGCTTATACGCCAAATGGTTTCATACCATTTCTAATACAGGGAATTGTTCTATAGCTTAGGGTCAAGATTGTTTAAATGGAATTAGATTTTCGTATATCATCAGATCTTTCAAATCTATGAGTACTAACTCTAGGTCCAAAATGCCAAGGGCCTATATGGCCAGTAGCATTAAGTTGTATTAAATGGAACTGCATTGCTGATCCCACTTCGGGAGTGGGAGTGACGTACTTGGTAGGAGGGTGGGATGGGATAAAAATTAATTTTGTAGGCTTAATCCTGAAATTTACAACATGGTAGTGGAAACCATAGGATACACCCAAGTTAGGGACAATACCTTACAGCGAACGAAACGGCATGAACTTCATTTAAAAATTTTTTTCGCAATATATGGAATAAAGTTCCACATGAATTATGACAGGAACGCATGCGGCCATGTTAAGCCCAAGCCACTAAACACAAACACATTTTCTACCTATGACATCACTAGACGCAACAACAACAAAACACAGAAATCCTTAAAACGATAATCAAGCAATCTACAGGTCAACAACATAGATGCCTAATTCTACCAAAGGACTTCTACCACAGTCCCAACTTACCTTGTTTCTTACTGTCTAGTTCTGTTGCCCATTAGAGCTTTATCGGCCATGTAGTTTCAATACTCCTCAAGCGAAGAAAGTGGAGAAATGGGATGGGTAAGTAGGTTTCCATGAGTTTGAGACCCAAACAAAAGGGACATGAGAGAGAGAACAGTGGAAAGGGAGAAGAAAGCTAAAATAGCTTCTATAAAGGCCATGGAAAATGAAGAAAATGGGGAGATAGGGCTGCCCTAATGGATTAAATTGAATCTAGGCCCTGTTAAGGGGTGAATCAAGTTCCCAAAGGTTGAATTTTCAAAGAGAAAAGAGCAAGATAAGATGGAATGGAGGTCCACACGAATTCTAGCCTCCGAGGGAGGATGGGAGAGCTCCAACGGAAAAAAATGGAGAGAGAGGGGAGTGTGTATTGCTGTAAATGGTGGAGTGGCGTGGGTCAAGACAGAAATGGACAGTGGGAGTGATTAGAACTGGGATTTAAGAGAGAAATCAGTAAAAATGTGAGAAAGGGAGAGCTTGGGGGGGTAGTTTGTGAAGGAAGTACTAGATCAGAGGGGTTCTAACGGATGGGCCACATACCATGGGGCTACCCTAACCCCCAAACACTTCCGACCCGAAGCCCAAACCCAACAGAGCATTTTGACCGGTTCAGCGAGGCCATCTCCGGCCAAGCTCAAATTCGACGATGGCCGCCCTATGGGGCTGGTTCCCCCTGTCCTCTGGGTCCCAAAAAGGTGTGGGGCCCACCTTAGATCATTCTAAAAGTTGATCGTTTGGCCCCCTGACTCTATTTGAGGCGTTTCGAGGCCAGTTTGAAAATCGAAATGAGTTTATGCATCATGTAACATATTATTTTGGGGTAGGAGAGGCTAATCTATCTAACTAACCCATTTATTTCACTATATTCCATAAATGGAATGGTAAAAAGTCTAATTTATACATATATTTACTATTTATAGTAAATATTTGTTTAATCATAATTCTCCATCATTTACACCTTAGGATTTATGTCTATTATGAAAGGAATTAGAAAAAGTTGAAGAATGGGGTGGTGGAAAGAGAGATTCTAAAAGAATTGGATAAAAAGGGGTCTTAGGCCTTGAGATTGAGTGTAAGATTTTTGGTTGCCCCACAACCCAAGGACATACATTTTCAGGCTTGAAATTCTTCTAGGATCATCTCAAACCCGCCAACTAACGACCTAGAGGTGACTTAGGTCACTTCACGCGACCAAAGATACATTATGAACTCGATCAAAACGATCGATTTGAGTAGACTTCGCCTATTGGCGAAACTTAAGTCATACGAGTGTTTCTATATTTTTCTCGCACCCACCTAAGTTAAAGGGGCGATAGCTTACGTCGCGTGGCCATAACCCAGGTCCGGTTTAATCTAAATCATGCTTTGATACCAACTTATAACACCCTGAAAATCGGGGTTCATGTAGAAACCCGACTCCCGAGTTTCAGACCATCACTTATGCAACAAATATGATTACGATTCAATGTTGTCTGAGTTAAAGCATTCACATGAGTAAGATTATACCAAAACTGCAATTCATACTCCAGATCCAGTGATAAAACGCAAGTGGAAGACTGAAAAATATATATATCACTGTATAAAAATAAAATAATCTCAAACTGTCTCTAAAGTATGAATACATCACTGAGTCTCATATACATGTCATAAAGCAAGAAATAAATGTCAAGTGATAGTCCACTAGCATGTCCCGCCGATCCAGGCCACCTACACAAAACCGTCGGAGAACTGCATATACGAGAACTCATCCTGATCCTTGTAGAAATTCGGCTCTGCGTCCTGAATCGCTTCATCACTTGCATCTAAAACAGGGTCTGGTGGTGTTGTAAACACCGTCCCGTAACGTGGGAGTGAGTGATCAACTCAGTGGAATAATAGAGCAAAGATTAGCATGTTATCAAATCAATCATGCGATAATAGTAAAGCCGACAATCAAACATTCCTAGATACTATTGTTAATGCAAGCATGAGATGACATGATGGATGCCCTCACCGACATTCTCCCTCATACGGCACCATCTTACGCCCGCGGCATGTTTTCTTCCCACAGTGCTCCACATCTTTCAGGCACATGCAATGTGATGTAGATATGATTATCGAGTTATTATTAATCCTTTCATATAGCAGTATTGGGAAACTAAGGTACCTTCCTTATATCAATCCCAACACAGATCCTGTCTAGGGTCGTCACTCCTAGTAATCTCATACGATGTTATATTTGTACGTCGCTACAAGGGCTGCCAGGGCTGTTGGTCGCACTCGTTGCACTGCTCCCCCATCACCTTATCAATACAGGCCTAATGTACTCTCGTCACTACGGAAGGGTCGTCGCCTCCCGTAGAGTCAGAATATGCTCGCGGTCACTACAAAGGGCTCGTCACCTGATCAGTGTAGGCCGACAGTAAGAATATAGTGTTCCATACCACCATAATCTGCTCACGAGTCATAGGTGCTCACTGGTCACTACGGGGAGGTTTGTGGCCCAAGCGTAGGCCGACAGCTCGACCACGGTGTCCCATACCACCATGCCCGGCTCATGAGTCTTTATGGATCGAGGTACCATGGTTAACAGGGTTTCCAATGGTAAGTTCAATACCCTAGGTTCAAGCAGTTATGACTCATACATGGTGAACATACAATGGCCAGTCGGGTTACTTGACGGGCTCGACTAGTAGGAGCGCATCTCAAGCTGAACGACATGAAGTGCATAAAACACTTCGCGTGGCCTAACCACTGCCGCCTGCCCAAAACATGACTCGCGTTCATCGACGCGTCCTTCGTGGCAAATAGAAGCCAACCACGAATTCAATCCATTATCAACTGCCTGGACTAACTTATAGCCCCAAACACTTGAATATCAACATCAGTAATCATATGAGAGTAACCGAAATGAAATTTAATAATGTAAGCATGTTGACACATGTTATAACATACAACCTAAGCAAATCATCAAACACATGCAGTTCATGTATATAATGAAATCAATACATATAGGCAACATGATGGAAATTATTTACATCAGCATATTACTTGAGAATTCAATCTCAAAAACTCATTCACAACACCATCTACTCAATACATACTAATACAAACATTTATACAAACACTTAGCCTACACACTTTAGTCTACATAGCGTATGTCGACTCAAAGTGCACATTTGGGCGAATTTCTTCGCCAAACAGATCATGCACGCATTCCTAATATCCTAACACAACAAATAACCATGGCAAACATTTCAACAAAATGTGGATGAAACAGTATTTCCTACAAATGACTAAAATACCCTAAATCTCATATTTTCCATACGTTCACGAAACCGAAAACGGACAGCAAGTTCTACATGTCAAACGGCGTTGCCGTCGATAATCTACTATTAAACAACATTAAAAGCTTTGAAATCAGTCAATCAAAGCATCTAAAATCCTCACCTTTTTCCCTAGACGTGTATCGATTCGATTTGAATGTATACGCTTCGTCAACGGCGTAAAGGTGACCTAATGCACAAGATATATAAGCTACTTCGCTATTTGAATCGAAGGAATCCTAAAACAGCAAGTGGTTAGGATTTTTCTTATATAGAAGTGCGTTGGAATCACCGGGAAAGTGATTTGAACGCGGTGAATGAGCACGGGTAGCAGCTATAACAAGTGGCGGGAAATCTCTCCCACAACTCTCTCACTTTCTCTCACTTTCTCTCTCTCTCTATCTAGGATTTCTAGCAAATTCGGATGGGAGAGATATGAATGGGTTTAAGGCCCTTATATAGGCTAAAACCTAACCTAAATAGACTTGGGAATAAGGTATACTTGGGTTATACCCAAATCGGAACTTTTTCGATCCAAAAGAGCGTTTCAGGAGGTCCCCTGGCTGAACGCGGTCGGACTTAAGCTCATGCGTATCGGATCCTTCTCACCCGAAGTTTTCAGACCGGTAGAGTTCCCAGATCGCAAGTGGCGGTCCAGTTTCAGTTCAGCGGTCACGGAGAATCGATCGAGGATTCCAAGTACACTGATCTGAATGAGAAATATTTCTTGATCCGAGGGTGTAATTCGGTCAGATTTCGACGGTCTGAATGCTTATACTGATCCCGCAAACGAAACGTGCCAGATTTATTTAAATCCCATTTAATTTTAAATGAATTTCACTCATTCTCACACTCCTTGCTCCAGGCTCAATGAAATAGCCTCTGAGCATCGGTTGGGCTTGATTTTTCAAACAAATGTCAAGTCCAGCTAAGCGGTCATAATGGTCTAAGATTGTAGGTATCGGACTTTTGACGCGCGGTCTAGATCCAATATAAAGTTTCAAAGGGTCCCTGAGAATAAACCGGTTTAGAGTTTGATCCTAGATTTTAGGGTAACATAGCGTCAATGATTCTAGAGATTTTGGGTCTTACAGATCGTATTTAAAGTGGTTGGTGATAATTTCACAGGTAATCTAGTGTGGCGCTGTCTAATTCACATTAAATTCTAAAGAATTAGGTTCTACATGATTTCTTTGTCTTTGGAATTGGGTTATGAGAGGTTACCAAGGTGTTATGGTCGACCCATTGCCTAAGGACGTCTAATCCCAAGTTGGTAAAAATTCGAGGTGTTACAATCTACCCCCCTTAAAATAAAATTTCATCCCCGAAATTGGCTAAGGGTAATGAGTACTTAAAGTGACTTTTGTATTGATGTTCTAAGGAAGGTTCAAATCCTATTTAATGACCTAACCTCACGTATAACCTAAATCAACTGTTTCGATCCTGGGCCAGTGGGGAAGGGGCTAACCATGCTTCCGCTGCTCTACTCTGATCCAACAGTTGTATTAGATAATCTTAAGTAGATTGAGCTCAATACGTTCTACCCCCCTTAAAACTTAGTTCTACTTAAGGTTCAATAATCTATGTCTCGATCCGTATATCGGAACGAGGTGTAACTTAAGGCCTATCCTTGATATAAAATGGGAAACAACCTCTCACTACATTAGTTTTCCTTTGTTAATGATACGTTCTATGGCATTGGTACCTATGGTTGTAGAAATAAGTCTACTCTCTATTGGCTAGATGTCCTCAACATTTTTCGAAGGCAAAGCAATAACTTTTGGTTGTATGTGGTCGAGCCAACATGGAAGAAAAGTTATGTAGTGGGTCTGAGCAGGATACATAAACCTTCTGCCCCGCGATGACAGAAAATATGTTGTATCAGTCCTTAATCTTAGTCGATGCCGATCTTCCGCTTGATCAGAGCATTGGATTCATTGGTAACTACTAGGATTCAAAAGTCGATTCAAACCGCAAATACATCGCTAATGGACATTTCCTTTACTCCGCATTCCCGATTGCAATAAATCCTTGGGAAGGCAATTCTAAGGGAAATTCTAAGGGGCGTGCTGGTTTATTCTAAATTCAATCTGAGGGATTTATAAGTTTTCCCTAAGAGTGAATGGTTCTAAGTCAAAACAACTTTCCTAAGGGTTATAAAAGAAGTCTATAAGTATTAAGGGGATCTATCGAAGGAATGAGGTTCTACTCCAACCAAATCTAACCTACTATTCCTTAACATATATAGGCTTTACACTACTTAAGGTAACTAATAGACTAGTCTGTAACTCACTAGATGTAATCCAAAGCCTAAGCTTATACGCCAAATGGTTTCATACCATTTCTAATACAGGGAATTGTTCTATCGCTTAGGGTCAAGATTGTCTAAATGGAATTGGATTTTCCTATATCGTCAGATCTTTCAAATCTAGGAGTACTAACTCTAGGTCCAAAACACCAAGGGCCTATATGGCCAGTAGCATTAAGTTGTATTAAATGGAACTGCATTGCTGATCCCACTTCGGGAGTGGGAGTGACATACTTGGTAGGAGGGTGGGATGGGATAAGAATTAATTTTACAGGCTTAATCCCGAAATTTACAACATGGTAGTGGAAACCATATGATACACCCAAGCTAGGGACAATACCTTACAGCAAACGAAACGGCATGCACTTCATTTAACAAAATTTTTCACAATATATGGAATAAAGTTCCACATGAATTATGATAGGAACGCATGCGGCCATGTTAAGCCCAAACCACTAAACACAAACACATTTTCTACCTATGACATCACTAGACGCAACAACAACAAAATACAGAAATCCTTAAAATGGTAATCAAGCAATCTACAGGTCAACGGCATAGATGCCTAATTCTACCAAAGGACTTCTACCACATTCCCGACTTACATTGTTTCTTACTGTCTAGTTCTGTTGCCCATTAGAGCTCTATCGGCCATGTAGTTTCAATACTCCTCAAGCGAAGAAAGTGGAGAAATGAGATGGGTAAGTAGGTTTCCACGAGTTTAAGGCTCAAACAAAAGGGACATGAGAGAGAGGACAGTAGAAAGGGAGAAGAAAGCTAAAATAGCTTTTATAAAGGCCATGGAAAATGAAGAAAATGGGGAGATAGGGCTGCCCTAATGGACTAAATCGAATCTAGGCCCTGTTAAGGGATGAATCAAGTTCTCAAAGGTTGGATTTTCAAAGAGAAAAGAGCAAGATAAGATGGAATGGAGGTCCACACGAATTCTAGCCTCTAAGGGAGGATGGGAGAGCTCCAACGGAAAAAAATGGAGAGAGAGGGGAGTGTGTATTGCTGTAAATGGTGGAGTGGCGTGGGTCGAGACAGAAATGGACGGTGGGAGTGATTAGAACTGGGATTTAAGAGAGAAATCAGCAAAAATGTGAGAAAGGGAGAGCTTGGGGGATAGTTTGTGAAGGAAGTACTAGATCAGAGGGGTTCTAACGGACGGGCCACATACCAGGGGGCTACCCTAGCCCCCAAACACCTCCGGCTCGAAGCCCGGACCCAACCGAGCATTTTGACCGGCAAGGCCTCGCCGAACCGACGATGTCATCACCGGCCAAACTCAAATCCAGTGATGTCCGCCCTATGGGGCGGGTTCCCCCTATCCCCTGGGTCCCAAAAAGGTGTGGGGCCCACCTTAGATCATTCTGTAAGTTGATCGTTTGGCCCCCTGACTCTATTTGAGGCGTTTTGGGGTCAATTTGCAGACCAGAATGATTTTATGCATCATGTAGCATATGATTTTGGGGTAGGAGAGGTTAATCTATCCAACTAACCCATTTATTTCACTATATTCCATAACTGGAATGGTTAAAAGTCTAATTTATACGTATATTTACTATTTATAGTAAATATTTGTTTAAGCATGATTCTCAATCATTTATACCTTAAGATTTATGTCTATTATGAAATGACTTAGAAAAAGTTAAAGAATGGGGTGGTGGAAAGAGAGATTCTGAAAGAATTAGATAAAAAGGGGTCTTAGGCCTTGAGATTGAGTGTAAGGGTTGTGGTTGCCCCACAACCCAAGGACATGCATTTCTGAGCTTGGAATTCTTTTAGGATCATCTCAAACCCGCCTACTAATTACCTAGAGGCGACTTAGGTCGCTTCACGCGACCAAAGAAATATTATGAACTCGATTAAAATGATCGATTTGAGTATACTTCGCCTATTGGCAAAACTGAAGTCCTACGAGTGTTTCTAAATTTTTCTCGCACCCACTTAAGTCAAAGGGGTGACACCTTACGTCGCGTAGCCATAACCCAGGTCCGGTTTAATTCAAATCATGCTCTGATACCAACTTGTAACACCCTAAAAATCGGAGGTCGTGTAGAAACCCGACTCTCGAGTTCCAGACCATCACTTATGCAACAAAAATGATTATGATTCAATGTTGTCTGAGTTAAAGCATTCAAATGAGTAAGATTATATCAAAACTATAATTTATACTCCAGATCCAGTGATAAAACGTAAGCGGAAGACTGAAAAATATATATATCACTGTACGAAAACAAAATAATCTCAAACTGTCTCCAAAGTATGAATACATCACTGAGTCTCATATACATGTCATAAAGCAAGAAATAAATGTCAAGTGATAGTCCACTAGCATGTCCCGCCGATCCAGGCCACCTACGCAAAACCATTGGAGAACTGCATATACGAGAACTCATCCTGATCCTCGTAGAAATTCGGCTCTGCATCCTGAATCGCCTCATCACTTGCATCTAAAATAGGGTCTGATGGTGTTGCAAACACCGTCCCATAACGTGGGAGTGAGTGATCAACTCAGTGGAATAATAGAGCAAAGATTAGCATGTTATCAAATCAATCATGCGATAATAGTAAAGTAGACAATCAAACATTCCCAGATACTGTTGTTAATGAAAGCATGAGATGACATGATGGATGCCCTCACCGACATTCTCCCTTATATGGCACCATCTTACGCCCGCGGCATGCTTTCTTCCCACAGTGCTCCACATCTTCTAGGCACATGCAATGCGATATGGATTTGATTACCGAGTTATTATTAATCCTTTCATACAGCGGTATTGGGAAACTAAGGTACCTTCCTTATATCAATCCCAACACAGATCCTGTCTAGGGTCGTCACTCCTAGTAATTTCATACGATGTTATATTTGTAGGTCGCTGCAAGGGCTGCCAGGGCTGTTGCTCGCACTCGTTGCACCGCTCCCACAACTCTCTCACTTTCTCTCTCTCTCTCTCTCTATCTAGGGTTTCTAGAAAATTCGGATGGGAGAGATATGAAGGGGTTTAAGGCCCTTATATAGGCTAAAATCTAACCTAAGTAGACTTGGGAACAAGGTATACTTGAGTTATAGCCAAATCGAGACTTTTTCAATCCAAAAGAGCGTTTCGAGAGGTTCCCTGGCCGAACGCAGTCGGACTTAAGCTCATGCGTAACGGATCCTACTCACCCGTAGTTTTCAGACCGGTTGAGTTCCCAGATCACACGTGGCAGTCCAGTTTCAGTTCAACGATCACAGAGAATCGATCGAGGATTCCAAGTACACTGACGTGAATGAGAAATGTTTCCTGATCCGAGGGTGTAATTGGGTCAGATTCCAACGGTCTGAATGCTTATACTGATCCCGCAAATGAAACGTGCCAGATTTATTTAAATCCCATTTAATTTTAAATAAATTTCACTCTTTCTCAAACTCCCTGCTCCAGGCTCAATGAAATAGCCTCAGAGCATCGGTTGGGCTTGATTTTCGAAAAGATTGTCAAGTCTACCTAAGCGGTCATAACGGTCTAAGATTGTAGGTATCGGACTTTCGACGCGCTGTCTAGATCCAATAAAAAGTTTCAAAGGGTCCCTGAGAACAAACTGATTTAGAGTTTGATCCTGGATTTTAGGGTAACATAGCGTCAACGATTCTAGAGATTTTGGGTCTTACAGATCGTATTTAAAGTAGTTGGTGCTAATTTCATAGGTAATCTAGTGTGGCGCTGTCTAATTCACGTTAAATTCTAAAGAATTAGGTTCTACATGATTTCTTTGGCTTTGGAATTGGGTTCTAAGAGGTTACCAAGGTGTTATGGTCGACCCATTGCCTAAGGACGTCTAATCCCAGGTTGAAAAAAATCTGGAGTGTTACATTACGTGATCGTGAAAATTTGAGAAAGTTTGATACGAAGAGTGATGAAGGTATTTTTCTTGGTTATTCTTTGAACGGTCGAGCTTATAGGGTTCTAAATAAGAGAACTGGTGTGATTCAAGAATCCATCAATGTGGTCATTGATGATCATTTGAATACACCAGCTCTGAGTTCAAATGATGATGAAGCTCTTATTATCGACAATCAAGATACCTCATCAAGTCAAAAAGAATCCGAACCAAGGACTGTCAAAGATCATCCAACCAATCAAATTCTTGAAAACCCTCTCACTGGAGTTCATAGTTGCAAACAACTTAAGAACATATGTTATTATGTTTGTTTTACATCCCAAATAGAACCGGTCAATGTGAAAGAAGCACTTTCTGACGAAAATTGGTTAATTGCTATGTAGGATGAACTGAATCAATTTATTCTTAATGATGTCTGGTATCTTGTTCCTAGACCTAAAGATAAACACATTATTGGAACAAAATGGATCTTTAAAAATAAGTCTGATGAACTTGAAAATATAATATGAAACAAGGCTAGACTGGTTGTATAAGGGTACACTCAGATTGAAGGCATCGATTCCAATGAAACCTTTGCTCCAGTCACTCACCTTGAATCAATCAGACTTTTTATTTCCATCGCATGCCTTAAAAAATTTAAGATTTACCAGATGGATGTAAAGAGTGCCTTCTTCAATGGCGACTTACATGAAGAGGTGTATGTTGAACAACCTTCAGGGTTTGAAAACCCCAAGTTGTCTGACCATGTATTTCGTCTCAAAAAGGCTCTCTATGGTCTAAAACAAGCGCCCAGAGCATGGTATGAGAAATTGACTAAATTCTTACTTAGTCATAGCTTTCTAGTAGGAAGTGTTGATAAGACGCTCTTTGTTAAAAAATATAATAATGATATTTTAATGGTTCAAATTTACGTTGATGATATTATTTATGGATCAACTTGCTCTAACATGTCTGTTAAGTTTGCAGAGTTAATGAAAGCAAGGTTCGAAATGAGCATGGTTGGTGAACTAAACTATTTCCTAGGGTTGCAAGTAAAACAACAACCTGATGGAATTTTCATTTTCCAGACCAAATATGCTTCACACTTGGTTAAAAGGTTTGGATTTAAGAATGGTAAGAACTTTGATACTCCTATGAGTACAACGTTAAGACTCTCAAAAGACTCTTCATGTAAAGATATAGATCCTAAACTATATCGTAGTATGATTGGTAGTTTGTTGTATCTAACTGTAAGTAGACCTGATATCGCGTTTAGTGTTGGTATTTGTGCGAGATATTAGTCTAATCCTAAGGAATCACATCTTACTATTGTTAAATGGATTATTAGATATGTCGCAAGTACTATAAATCTGGGTCTTTGGTATCCTTTTGATACTAGTGTTCAATTAGCTGGGTACTCAGATGCTGATTGGGCCGGTAATATCGATGATAGAAAATCAACCAGTGGTGGTTATTTTTACATTGAAAATTGTTTAGTTTCTTGGTTCAGCAAGAAGCAAAGCTCAATATCGCTCTCCACTACTGAGGCTGAGTATATTGTAGCTGGATATGCATGTACTCAATTAGTTTGGATGAAACGCATGCTAAGCGATTATGGAATTAATCAAGATTCAATGATCTTACATTGTGATAATTCCAGTGCTATAAATATTTCCAAAAATCCAATCCAGCATTCACGTACTAAGCACATTGACATTAGTTATCATTACATTCGTGAGTTGGTTGAAGAAAAAGTTATTTCCTTGGAATATATACCAATCGAAACTCAACTTGCTAATATATTTACTAAACCGCTCGACAAAAGTAGGTTTAATAAATTAAAATTTGATCTTGGTATGTGCATTTTACATTGAGTATTCTTGCTTACATGTATCATAGTGTATTATATTTGGTATTATATGTGTTTAAATTTCAATTTTTTACATTAAAAATATATTTTTGGTCGATACTCGACCGGTCGTAGCTGTACACGACCAGTCGTGGTACGATCGGTCGTGCACCGCACTCGACCGGTCGTGGAACTTGTGAACATGATATAATTTGGGAAAAATCTCATTCTTCTTCATTTTCACTCTGACCTACGACGAGTCGTGGCTCGACCAGTCTTAGGATTTCTTGTATTTCTTCAAGGTTAGTCCTATTTCTTCATTTTTCTTGAAGTTTGATGTTCTCTATGCTTTGATTTGATCATTATGTAACTTGGTTTCATCTTTTTGTTGGGTTTTTCAAGGGTTTCTTCTCGAATTGCTGATCTAGAGAAAACTCATCCTTCTTTTTGTGCATTTCTCTTGCTATTAGTATATCTTGTTGAAGATGGATGCTAGAGGGAAGAAAAAAATATCTCGTGGTCCATCCTCATCTAGATCTACACCGATAACAAAACGGTACCTTCGGTCACCCGAAGATGATCCTCAAGATGTACGGGATTTGCGTGTTCGTAATGTTATCGTTGAGCATACCACTGATCTCAATCACATTGCTCCATATGGTATTGTTCCTCTCCTTGAATCTGTTGGCTGGGCTAACATTTTGCTTTGGGGTGGGCCTGCATACCAGTCTATTACACAATCAATGGTTGCATGTATCTCAGAATTCTCCCTTGACAACTTAACTTTTTCAATTGATACTAGAGAAGAAAAATTTGAAGTAGACCGTCATTTGATATCTGGTATTATGGATATACCCATTAATAATGAAGGTATACCGATTCATACTTTATACGACAAACCATCTAAATTAGAAAAATGCATGTTAACAAGAGATTTATGCAAAATTGATGCGCAATGGACACACAAAGGGAATGCGCTCCCTTCAAAGTATCTATTACCTAGATATAGAGTGTTACATCATTTTTTCATTTCAAATCTATATCCTTGGTCCAGTAATAAAATCGAGTTGACTTCTTTCATGGTTCGTGTGTTACATTCTATTGCTTCTGGTACCATGGTCTATATTCCTTCTTCGATTTGGCATTTTATCATTCAGTTTCATCTCCATCCGGGTCATAGTGATATTCCGTTTGGTTATCTTATGACTATTTTATCCACTCACATGCTTGTCGATAAACCTATTAATGAGGCACTCATTCATCATCTTATTTTCAACAATTCCAATCTTAATAAGATGAAGCTGGATTTGCTTCTTGGCCAAGTAAATGAAGGTGGTGTTGGTGGTGATGGTGGTAAAGCTGAAAATGAAGGGAAAGCTGGCGATCTTCCTCAACAGGATGTTAATATGGATGAGATATTTGATGAGATAGAATCTGATTCACCAAATGATCCTAATTACGATCCATCTAGTCATGATGCACGCCTTCGTGCATTGGATGAGAAGGTTAATAACATGAGTATAGCCCATGATATGCAATTTAAATATATGCGAAAATATCTTCGTCGCATTAATAGGGGCTTACACCAGATTGATCCTTCTATCCCTGCTCCCTCCTCTGGATCTGATTAGGCGAATTATCTTTTGGATTGTATAACGTTATCTTATCTTTTATTTTGGATATTGTATTAACTTTGTTATGACTTGATGATTCTGGTTTATATTTTGAAATATGTTATATCCTTCCATGTTTCTTTCTCATTATCTTCTTATTATTACTCTATATGTTGTTGTGACTTTCCTATTGTGACTGTCCCTGGTCATTTTGTGATAAAAAGGGGGAGTAGTATGGTAAAGGGGAGTAGTATGGAAAGGGGGAGTAATTTGTTTGAATTGATTGATTGAGAAGGATATATGTGGATTGAGAATATGTAGTATTAATGTTGTTTATTGTTTACATGAGAAGTATTTGTATTACTTGTATTACTCAGGGGGAGTAGAGTAATTTTTTATTTTATGGCTCATGATTCCTTATTATCTTTTATGCTATGTGTTTTGTCAAAAATTTGACAAAGGGGGAGATTATAAGTGCTATGATTTCATATCCCTTTGGATGTCAAATTTTGTGGTGCCAAAACCTATATCTATGTCTTGTATATCTTGTGTTTCATGTTTGAGACTATTCATCACTTCAAGACATCGTATTTCAAGACAAGAACTTAAATGAAGAAAGTTTCAAGTCATGGATGAAGTATTCAAGAATAGAAGTCTCCAAGTATGCATGTTCAAGATTCAAACAAGTATCAGTATAGAAGAAGACTTTGTCAACTCAAGAAAGGATCAAGCTCAAGAAGGCCTACTACAAGATTTATAAATTCTTAAGCTTCTCTTAAGGGTCATCTGAGTGTATAGACTTTCAATGTCTATCTAATTTTTAAGGTTTGTTTGACCTTAGATTGACCTTAGGATGGGCTTTACTGTAGGTCATTCTGGATAAATAATTCGTATATTTTAATATGCTTGTTCGGGCTCTTCTAAGACCAGTCCTAAGGACTTCAAGACCATTCCTAGCTTTGCTATGACCAGTCTTAAGTTTTTCGGGACCAGTCTTAGGTTGTTGAAGATTTTTGAGATTTTCTGGTTGTCCTATGACTAGTCCTGGACTTCCTACGACCAGTCCTGTGAGCTGTATGACTTGTCCTTTGACCAGTCTTAGCCCTACGACTCAAACTCTAGCAACTAAATTAGGGGTGCTACGACCAGTCATAGGTGGCCCACGACCGGTTGTAGGCTACCCAGGACCAGTCATGGAACAGCTAATCCTTTTTCCGTGAAAATCTTTGAAAATCTTTGATGCTACGACCAGTCCTAAGATCCTAAGACTAGTCGTTGATGGGATTTTTCAGGCTATAAATAGAGCACGGACTTCAGAGTTTTTCAATTCAATTCAACTCTATTCAAGCATTCTTTAGGCTATACTCTGAGATAAGTTTGTGTTATTTTTATGCTACTTTGTGCTTATTTAATATTCCTTTAAGCTACTTTGTGCTTATTTTAATCTCATTAGAAAATGGAAATTTCTGATATTCCTTCTTCTTGGATTCAAAATCAAATAGAACTAGCCATTTTGATTTAAAATCAATTAGACTTAGAACCATTCTTAAAGTGAGTATTGGACTTTGAACGTTGAATCGAACTTCTACTCCGATTGGTTCTACCGGGCTACTTCAAAAGGAGATTCAGGTATTTTACATTTGTGTAATTTACTTTCTTTGGTTTTGTTTGAGATTTGCCAGAAAAATCTCATTGTTTTGGTTATCTGAGGAGAGCCAGAAAACTCAGATTGTGGGGGTTTTTGGATTGTGTAAGCCTGAGATAAAAAGACACAATTGTGAAGGTTTTAGGTAAACCTGTGAAACCTATTTTGATATTGCATGCTAATATCCCCTTTGTGAGGATATTAGGAGTGGAGTAGCATTCTGTGTGGCTGTTGGATAAAGTTGGTGTACACATAGGCGAACCACTATATATCGTTGTGTTGTGGATATGCTTTATTCTTTCATTCCTTTATTCATTCAGTTTTGCGGATTGTGTGTTGTAATCATTTTATTTCAAAAAAGTGTGGAATGTTGTAATAACTTAGGATTTATTTCTACAAGTTATTTTGGTTTCCTTGCTTTTCATTTATCATTGGTTTATGATACAAAGGACGTTCTAGAAATAAGGTTGTCCTACCTTAAACCTATGGTTTTTGGTGTAAGGTTGTCCTTAGAACTGATATAGTATCACTCTCTTAATTCTAGGCTATTGAGATTACTTTTTATTTAGCATTGTGCTTTTTTTCTTTTATTATTCCGCTATTTTAAGTTTTATTTGGCGTTGCCCTATTCACCCCCCCTCTAGGGCATATAGCTAGGCCCTTTCAGCACTCCACACAGATGATTCCTAAAACCATGATTCCACAGTTGGGATTTGAGCTAGATATATGAAAAATTTACAGACATTATGTCTACAGTTCATTTGAAGAGCTCTATGACAGATCAACCACCATAAACAAATAGGGGCCCGTTTGGCCGGCCGAATTGGAAGGGATTGGATGGTAGTAGAAGGGATTGGAAGTTAAATCCCAGGAATGACCGGGCCTGCCAAACAGAGTCGGTGATCTGATCCCAGTCCCATGGATCTTCAGACAATCCACTGACAACACCATCATTACCTTTAAATCCCATCCAATCCACCCTAATCAGTTCAAATTTTCTTGGGACGTGTTTGGTTGGTGGGATTGGAAGGTTTAATCCCCGGATTGGCCGGGCTGGCCAAACGGACTGGATATCGCAATACAGGGATATAGCAATCCCATGGATCTCAAGACAATCCACTGACAACACCATCATTACCTAGAAATCCATGCCATCCACCCTAATACCATTAAATCCCTTCCAATCCACCCAGCCAAACGGGTCCTAGAAGAAAATGGAATAGTGTTTGGACATTCAATATGAGAGAGAGAGAGAGAGAGAGAGAGAGAGAGAGAGAGAGAGAGAGAGAGAGATACCAAGGACGATGAGGGGCTGACGGGAAGAAACCCTTTATTTTTACCTGACGGGAAGAAACCTTCCATCCACATTGAGGGTGGCAGCGAGATGGGA
This sequence comes from Magnolia kwangsiensis, assembly GCA_037074715.1. Classification (NCBI taxonomy): domain Eukaryota; kingdom Viridiplantae; phylum Streptophyta; class Magnoliopsida; order Magnoliales; family Magnoliaceae; genus Magnolia; species Magnolia kwangsiensis. The sequence continues at coordinate 83,953,997 of CM073578.1, forward strand.
AGAAATGCCTTATTTTTTCCTGACAGGAAGAAGGCCTTTCATCCACAAGGTGAGTGGCAGCAAGATTGAATGAGCGAGCACGAGAGAGCGAGAGGGAGAGGGAGACGGTGAGGGAGAATGAGAGAGCGAGAGCGAGAGTGAGAGAGAAAGGTTAGGTTTTTTTGTTCTCGTGGAGCGAGAGGGAGAGGAGAGATAGAGGGTTTAGGTGGCCAAAATTCTAATGACCGCCCAAACCATTTCAAGGGCAGGCGTTTAATCCTCTAGTGCTTTATACAGTGTGGTCCACTGGATTTTTTGATCTGTCTTATTTTTTGTCTCAGGCCTTACGACGAGGTCGCCAAGTGGATAGACTGTTTGGATATAACTCATATGCCATGATAGTACCCACACAACTTAGTGACATCAACACACCAAATCACGTCTGTGCACCGATCCGCTTCCAAGCTTAGACTAAAATTTGGACGGTGATCCTTAGGGCTACGTGGGGGCCACCATGATGGATGTGTCTTATCCATGTAGTCTATTCATTTATGCAACCATGGATAGGACATGAAACTAAAAATCAGGCAGATTGAAGGCCCAAGTTAACCACATCACTCCAAAATAATATTCAACAATCCGCACATAATTTTCAATGTTTACTATTGCGTGGTCCACTTGAGACTTCAATATGCCTCCTTTTTTGGGCAAATACACTAAAATATGATATCAAAATAAATGGACAGCTTAGATAAAAAAAAATACATTACGATGGGCCCCTCTAAGACCCCTATGACACTGTTGAGCGTGGCGGTGGGTAGATGGCTATGGCTACAGATTAAATCCATAGCTATTTAACTAGGGATTAAATCCATAGCCTTAGACCTCTATAGTCTGTAGCCTTTGCCTATTTTTTTAGTAGTGAGAAAATCGTCTCAAGACATCGTTTGGTCTTGATTTTCAAGGCGATTGTCAAGTCCAACTAGGCGGTCATAATTGTCTAAGTTCATTACTATCGGACTTTCGACGTATGGTCCAAGTCCGATATGAAGTTTTCGAATGCTCCCGAGAGCAACTGGGTTTAGTGTTTACTCATAGATTTCAGGGTAATGTAACGTTAACAATTCTATAGGTTTTGGGTCTTGCAGATCGTATTAAAAGTGGTTGGTGTTAAATTCACAAGTAATCTAGTTTAGCGCTAGTTAATTCTCATTAAATTTCTAAAGGATTTGGTTCTTAAAGATTTCTGCTAGAGGTGGTACTCGAGCCTTTGTACAGATTTTTTTAGGACATTACACCTTCTCATTCCAGTAAAACTTCAAGTCTTTCCGTGTCAACTGAGATAATGGTCTGGCAATCTTGGAAAAGTCCCGAATGAATCGTCCATAGTAACCTGTCAGACCAAGAAAACTCCTCACCTCAGTAACTGAACCGGGCTGCTTCCAATCTTGAACCATGGTTACTTTGGCAAGGTCAACCACTATACCTTCCTTGGACACCACATGTCCGAGGAACTTGACTTCTTCCTTCCAGAAATCACACTTCTTATACTATGCAAAAAAGTTTATTCCCCCTGAGAGTATTCAATACCGCTCTCAGGTGCTCCTCGTGCTCTTCCCGACTCGTGGAGTATATTAAAATGTCATCAATAAAGACAATGACTAATCAGAAAAGAAACGGCTGAAACACTCTGTTTATTAGATCCATGAATACGGCCGGAGCATTTGTGAGTCCAAACGACATCACAAGGAACTCGTAATGACCAAAGCTGGTCCTGAATGCAGTCTTCTGCACATCCTCATCCCTGACGCTCAACTGATGATACCCAGACTGTAAATCTATCTTCGAGAAATAATGTGCCCCCTTCAACTGATCAAATAGATCATCAATCCTGGGCAAGGGATACTTGTTCTTCACTGTCACCTGATTTAGCCTGCGATAATCAATACATAATTGCAAGAACCATCTTTCTTCTTCACAAACAATACAGGCGCTCCCCAAGGTAACACACTTGGTCAAATAAAGCCTGTCTCTAATAATACATCAATCCGTCTCCTCAATTCCTCTATCTCACATGGAGGCATACGATACATCGGTAAGGAAATAGGTGTCGCACCGCGCACAAGGTCGATAGTAAAGTCGATCTCACGCCGAGGAGGAAGTCCCAGGATCTTTTCAAACACATCAGGAAAATCTCGAACCACTAGCATAACTCCCAACGTCGGATCATTAGAACTCTCTAACAAAGAAGCGAGCTGCTAACTCGACAGGACCAACTGACCTAAACTGGAAATGAAAAGACCGTGCCCTCAGGTCTGTAGGCTATCACGACTCTGGCGTCGTAATCAATCTCTGCTCTCATCTTGGTGAGCCAATCCATCCTAAAAATGACATCGTAGTGACACAGTGGGCCGACAATCAGGTTGACGACCACTATCCTGCTACGCAAATCTACTGAGCAAGACTCACAGATCCGTCTAATGTCAAAAAAAGTCCCCGTAGCTGTCATGAGTCTCACTCCCTTCATAGGAGCCATAACCAAACCTAGCCGCTTGGCCGCAGCATAAGAGATGATTGAAATAGCGGACCCAGTGTCCACCAATAAGAAGACAGGCATACCTTGGATATGAGTGGGAACCTCAAGAGATATCGGTGTTGAATCTGCCTCGGGCGCCTCAACTGTAAGCACATGAACTCGAGCCTGCTGTGGGTAATGTAGTGGAGGTACCATGGGCTATTGTGGTGGCCTGAAATGAGGTGTGGGTGGCCTGAAAGAAGGATGAGCTGGTGCCAATCGAAGGGGTGGTGCTGATAAAACCTGAAGCACTGGACGGTTGATCATCTAAGGCGGCGAGAAACCACTGTCTCGCATCCTAGTGAATGTAATGCCCTGAAAATTGGGGGTCGAGCATAAACTCCACTCCCGAGTTTTCGAACATCACTTATGCAACATTTTCAATGATGGATGAATGCCAGTTGTATGAGTGCATTAAACACGAGTGGGATTATACCAAAATAACATATCATACTCCAGAGATAGTTAAATTATGCAAGCGGAAGACTGTGTTAGATATATAACATATATAAACTGTTGTAAGTCTCCAGAGTGTGAACATATTACCAGGTTAAATATCTACATGTACACTCCAAAAAAATGAACAAAAGAATATACATGAGTGCTCCAAAAATAAAAAATGGCAAGTGTCATGGCGTCTAATCAACCTCCCTGTAATCTCGTCGATCAGAACATGGTCTACATAGACCCACCTGATAACCGCCTATAGGAGAAATCCTCCTCATCATCATACAAGTCCGGCTCCACTTCATAAGCAGCGCCATTATCTGAAACTAAAATAGGGCCTGGTTGCTGTGAACAATACCGTCCCGTAACGTGAGAGTGAGTGGTCAACTCAGTGGAATCATAGAGCAAAGGTTAACATGTTATCAAATCAATCAAGCGATAATGATAAAGCAAGAAAATCAAACATTCCTAAATACTGTAATTAATGCAAGAATGAAATGACATGATGTATGCCCTCGCCAATATACTCCTTCATGCAACACCATCTTACGTCCGCAGCATGCTTTCTTCCCTCAGTGCTCCACATCTTCCAGGCACATGCAGTGCGATATGAATATGATTACCGAGTTGTTATTAGTCCTTTCATACAGCAGGATTGGGAAGCTAAGGTACCTCCCATATATCAATTCTCAACAATGATCTAGTCTAGGGTCGTCACTTTTAGTATTCTCATACGATGATATGGTTCTAGGTCACTGCAAGGGTTGTCAGGGCTGTTGCACGCACTCGTTGCACCGCTCCCCCATCACCTTATCAATACAGGCCTAGTTTGTACTCTTGTTGCTAGGGAAGGGTCGTCGCCTCCACATAGACTCAGAGTACGCTCGAGGTCACTACAAAGGGCTGTCAGGGCTGTTGCACGCACTCGTTGTACCGCTCCCCCATCACCTTATTAGTGTATACCGACAGCTCGAATATATGTCCCATACCATCATAATGGGCTCACGAGTCTGGGTTGCTCAGTGGTCACTACGGGGAGGCTCGTGGCCCCAGCGTAGGTTGATAGCTCGACCACGATGTCCCATACCACCATGCCCAACTCATGAGTCGTAGCGGATCTAGGTACCATGGTTAGCGGGATTTTCACTAGTAAGTTTGGTACTTTAGATTCAAGCAGTAGCATCCATACATGATTAACATACATCGGGCTAATCGGGTTACTGTACGAGTTCGACTAGTACGAGCGCCTGTTGAGTTGATCGACATGAAGTGCATAAGCAACTCGTGTGGCCTAACCACTGTCGACAAGCAACGCACGACTCGGGTTCGTCAAACATGTCCTACGTGGCGAATAGAATTCAACCACGAGTTTAAATCTGTTACCGACTTCCTGGACTATAGCATAGCCCCAAACACTTGCAATCTGAATTAATAAGCATATGAGAGAGAAGGAATTAAAATATTAAGTAATCGAAGAATGCTATCAACATATTATAGGGTACAACATACGGAGTTAAGCATACACAAGCATTTCATATATAAGGAAATCAATTCAACAACGTACATGGAGGAAATCATACACATCGTCAACATAGTTGAGAATCCTATCTCAACACTAGTCTACGACACCATTTACTAAGTACTTACTCACGCAAACATTTATACAAACACTTAGACTACACAACTCCAACGTACTTGACGTATGTTGATTTCAACATATAATATGACAGATCATTATATCAAGGAGATTTTTAATACACAACAATTATGTTCTTACATCCAATACATATGGCAGGCATAAATCATATTAATTTAGGCATTTCAACAAAAACTTAGACTACACTTAATAACATACATAGCGTACGTTGGCAGAAACATGTATTAGGGTGAATCCTTTTGCCAAATAGATCATACATCCATAACTAGCATATATGCATGAAAAATACTCATGGCAATCATATCAGTAAAATTTATACATATACGGTATTTCCTACAAATACCTAAAATACCATAAATCTCATATTCTTCGTATGTATTCGAAATAGAAATCGGTTGGCATGTTCTACATGTGAAACAACATTCCTGTCAACAATCTACCATTAAACAATATTGAAAGCTTTAAAAAATGGTAATCTAAGCGTCTAAAATCCGCACCTTACGCCATAGAAGTGTAACAAATTCAATAGAGACTCTAAGTCTTCGTCAACGTCGATACGACGACCTATAACACAAGATAAGTCAGCTACTTAGCTACTTGTACCTATAGGAACTTTAAAACAGGTTAGGGTAAGGGTTTTCTTACCTAGAACAAAATCAGAATCACCGGAATAACGATACAGAAGGGTAGATGAGGCACGTAGAGAGACTGGGAAGAATCCCAAGAAGCAGCACCAACTTCTCCTCCACTTTCTCTCTCTTTTCTCCCTCTTAGAAAGCTAGGGTTTGAAAATTCGTATGGGATTTGGAATGAGGATTTTAAGCCCTATTTATAAGCCTAAACTTGACAAAAATAGACTTAAGGCCAAGGTATACTTAGGTTATAACCAAATTGGGTCTGTTCCGATCCAACGGAGCACTTCTGGAGGTGCTGTTACTAAATGCGGTCGGACTTAAGCTCTCTAATACTGGATCTAGGTCAAGCTAGGTTTTCAGTCTAGTCCGGTTTCCAGATTGACCGTCACAGACCAGTTTCAGTTCAACAGTTACGGGAACTCGATCAGAGCTACAAGTATTATGACATGTAAGGGCCACCTATCTTGATCCGAGGGTAAATTTGGGTCCAATTCTAACGGTCATAATGCTTAAAAATAACGTACAAGTGAAACATTCTAGATTTCATAAAAATATAATTAATTTTCTTAAAATCTTCATTTTCCTACCCTCTTTACTCTGGGCTCAATAAAATGGTCTTAGGACATCGTTTGAGCTTGATCTTCTAGGTGATTGATAAGTCCAACTAGGCGGTCGTAATGGTCTAAGTTCATAGCTATCAGACTCTCGATGCGCGGTCTAGAACCAATACAAAGTTACAAAGCATTCCCAAGAGCAACTAGGTTTAGAGTTGGATCCTAGATTTCAGGGTAACGTAGTGTTAACGATTCTAGAGGTTTTGGGTCTTACAGATCGTATTTAAAGTGGTTGGTGCTAATTTGGGAGGAAATCTAGTGTAGTGCTAGTTAATTCATGTTAAATTTTTAAAGAATTTGTTTCTAAATGATTTCTCAGGCTTTGGAATTGAGTTCTAAGAGGTTACCAAGGTGTTATGGTTGACCCATTGTCTAAGGATGCCTAACTCCAGGTTGGTAAAAATCTGGGGTGTTACAGTGAAACAAGTTACCTCAGTGTGGCCTGGCTTCTTGGAGTAGTTACTCCACACGTCAGGTCACCTCACAAGGGCAGGAGATGTCATAAACCTCGGTGGTGAGTCTACACAAGACCTCTTACCGAGGAAAGGCCTACTTGGAAAGTTAGGTCGCGGCCTGGGAGCCATAGGCACACGCAAATGGGACAACTTGTCCCCGTCCTGCTCAGCTCACAGGGACATGCTCAAGCTCACAGGGACATGCTCACCAACTCATCATAAGAAGAGATGCTCACAAAACACATCTTCAATCGAATCTCGGGTCACAGACCCTCAGAAAAATGTCACATTCGTAACGGCTGATCACCTAGAAGCAATGAAGCATACCTGCCCAACTCCGTGAACTGGTTCTCATACTCTGTCACCGACATCCCTCCCAAACGGAGGCGAAGGAACTCACTCTCCTTCTCATATCGGTAAGTGACCGGGAAATACTTCTCATGAAAGCGGGCTTTAAACACCTCCCAAGCCCACTCAAAACTCTCTGCAACTGTGCGGAGAACACTATCCCACCATAAGCTGGACTCCTCAAACATGAAGGCGGCAAGCTCGACCTGCTCTACCTCGAAACAGTGTAACAACCTAAGAATCTTAGAGATGCGGTCAATCCAATACTCGGCCTCCTCAGGTCTATAAGTACCCACGAATGTGAGAGGCCGTAAGTGCTAGAATCACTCAAATGTGCCACTGACACTAGCGTTCCCAACAGGGTGTATAAGTGAGGCAGCTGGAGCCACCCCCATCGATTGAGCAAAGATACCAACCATGGAGGTCAAGAACTGATGTTGCTGTTGTGTTACTGTATCTGTTGCTACTGCATCAACAGCATTATCTCCTCTAGCCTATCAGGAAGCGGAGCAGACGGTGATGCATGAGGCGTCGACACAGACGCACGGTTCTACTTAGGAACAGAAGATGTGATAGGAGGGACCATAGATGGTTTCATAGGAGTCGGCCCAACAGCGGGGCCAGAAGTCGGTTGAGAATCTGGCATAAGATTAGAATGAGACAGGCCCGAATGGGGGTCCATATGGCTATCGCTCAGGGGAAGGGCCCCATCAAGCAACTCACCCAGAGAGAGACGGGCCGAAGTCCTCGAGCCCTTAGGTGACATACCTTACATACAACAGAGGGTGCAACTAGTGAGATTAAGCATTCACACAGTCCATCCACACAACATTCACTTCATAAGCCAAAGAAACAACATGTATTTTATTTAATTAAATTATCATAATGCATGAAGTGCAGCATTACATGAATCACGATGGAGAAAGCATGTGAGCAAAACAACTAATCTTTAAACACTAAGCTTCAAACACTAAAATAACTACCAAACTACTATGCCAAGAAAGGCTACACACAAGTACAAGCAAAAAACAAACAAACAATAACTACATATAGGACTATTCATCGAAATCTGGTGATGGAGGAGGGGCACCCTTATCCTTCAGACAGCACAGGATAGACTTCAAAGTGCGGGTTACTTTCTTAAACTTGTGCTTCACGAGGCTCTGCAGGTCGATAATATCCTGCCGAAGAGTGGCCTGGCCCTCCTCAAGTTTGACTAAATGGGCTTCTCTATCAGCCCTATCAGGATCATGCTCCTGAGTCATAGGAGGAGGACTCTCATCAGTATCCTGAGCCTCCTCTTCTTCTTCGTCCTACTCTCCTTCTTCTTTTATCTCAGCTCCACCTTCCTCATTACTCTCTTCCTCTTCACTTTCTGTCTCATCCTCACTCTCCTCAAGTAGGGCTTGTCGTTGTTGAGGCCCGATATCTATCTGATTGAGAGTAGTCTCGGTGATGTAATGGATTGGCACCAACAAGTTCACCCCAAATGTGTAGCCAAACTCAAGTGCAATCCTGCATATGAGTCGGCTGAACGAGAGAGATTCAGTCCTTCTATTAGAACGTGCGAAAAGGACTATCTGTCGCAAGACATACGTAGGCACACAAAGCTTCTCTCCCTGCCCCACCTGATACAAGAAATCCACCATTAGGCGCGTGCACTCTTTTGAGGCATAAAACATATTTCATGTTCGGGGGTATTTCGGTAATTTTCATGTCCGGGGATATTTCGGTAATTTCCATGTCAGGGGGTATTTTGGTAATTTCCATGTCCGGGGGTATTTTGGTAATTTTCATGTCCAGGGGTATTTTGGTAAAAATCTAGTTCCAGGGGTAGTTTTGGTATTTTGGTAAAATTTCAGTTCCACGGGTAGTTTAGGTATTTTGGTAATTTCCATGTCTGGGGGTATTTTGGTAATTTCCATGTCTAGGGGTATTTCAGTAATTTTCATGTCCAGGGGTATTTTGGAAAAAATCTAGTTTCATGGGTAATTTAGGTATTTTGATAACATTCCATGTCCAAGGGGTAGTTTAAGTATTCTAGTAAAAAGCATTAAAAAGGGTAGTTTGGTAAAAAGGGGTGCACATGTGTCATTTTAAGGGAGAAAGGTTATACACCACTATTTAAGAGGTAGCTTGGTGGTCACCATAGTTTAAGAAAAGAAGAAGTTCATATGTGAAGAGATAGGTGGTGGTGATCACCACTCTGTAAGAGTGGTGGGGTTTACAAATACCCCACTCCTACTCCATTTGTGGGGTTAGATCGGTTATATCAGCTGGTGGGCTAAGAAATGTAGTAGAAGAAGTGAAGAGAGGGAGAGAGCGATACAGTTATGTGGACTGCGCAAGGGAGAGTTGCTTGTTCGCCAGCCGTACAAGGAAGAGTCCCTCGCGCAAGGAGAGTTGTTGGTTCGCCAGCCGCGTAAGGAAGAGAGTCCCCCGCTCAAGGAAGATCTCTGTTGTGGGAAACCGCACAACAGATATGGGAAATTTCCCGTAAGGCCGTTTATCACGGAATGTTATCCGATGGGAGATTCTCGTTGTGTGAGCCTCTCCTTCTGTTATGCTGCCGGCAGTGCCCAGTATAGCACCCTCTTGGGAGATCCACGCCATCCACTATCTTCCCCTTGGAATTTTGACTAGGAAAGACTAGTCTTGGTCGTCTGATGGCATGGCCTACTAAGATGATTAGGCTGTAATAGTAGTTGAATGGTCCGCTTGCGATCACTATTGCGATCATACAAATGAGCATGGTCACCAAAGATCAGCATCACCTCGAATGGTTTTTCTCCCTCTATCTGATGGAAGACTCGGATTAGCCCTTCATCGCACGGTGGTGGCCCACAAGATCCGTTTGCATGCTCTGTTCGCGAACAGAGTAGACGTAGATCATTCTGTGATAGTCAGTGAGGCCCAGATCGACAGTGATGAAGAAATCTACTCCGTCCATTACATTCACAACGAAAAACCATCCGGAAAGGACTATTTCTGAAGTAAAATCGGTGCAGCCCATGAGCCTGTCCACTTCATCGTCCATTTCATGTTTGAGGGCTAGGATGGTGTAACAGTCTGCATGGTTTCAAATTGCCAAAAAAGGCTAAGTCCTAAAAGGACCAAGTCTTAAAAGGGACTAGCTATGCATAAGACCTATCATTTTCACCATTCGGGCAGCAGCGAGAAGCCAGTGGCCCTAAAAAGCCCGTGAAGGCCATCGTACGCATACCCATGCGGGCAGCTGATGAAGCCAAGGACGCCAAAAGTTCGTGAAGGCTAGTCACGCCAGTAAGTCCCTTGCCGTCTGTATAGCTTTCCGGCAGCATCACGGGGAACAGAGGTAAATGTCCTCCCATAAATGGGCCCGACCTTACAGATGAAGAAAAAGCGGGCCGCAGTGTGCGCTCTTTAGACCATGTCCATAGATAGGCCAACCATGCGTAGGACCTCCCAGATTTAAGGAATCAATTCCAGTAGTAACTCATGAGGAAGGGCCTAAACTTACTCATTGATGGACTGGAAGCCCTGCATTTAGTACCCCAAAGGTCACCTTGTGAGCTCATGAACTCTAGAGAGTTACCGTGGCCAACCCTATGCGTAAATCCAACCGAGTTCACAGCCCCGGTAGCTTCACTGGGCCCCTCTGATGGATCGCGGTTTGTGAACTCCCTAGGCAGTGAGAAGTCCAGTGAACTCATAAGAGTTACAGAGACCATCACGTAAGACCAGACTCCCATAAGAGTCTAAGAAATTGCTAGCTCCACCACTCAAGAGCTTAAACTGTGTATGCTCCACTACTCAAGAGCTTAAATTGTGTGTGTAGATGTTTGTCCAGTAGTGTCTGTCTAGTGGTGTCAATTCAGTAGTGTCAGTCCAGTTCAGTCGAGTTTGGTCATCCAGTTCAGTCAAGTCAAGTCAAGTTTAGTCTTGTTCGGTCAGAGTATGGTCAGTTAAGAGTATACTATCTCCATTGCTTGAAAACATAAACTAAGTTTAGCATTCAAGATGCTGTAAATACATATTTCACTATAGATATGCTCAAGCATGCAAAGCATAAACTATGCATAACATTCAAAATGTTGTAGATACATATTTCAATTTTGATATACTCAAATATGCAATTGCCTGATGAAAATTTTAAACATTGATTAGACAAAATGTGAAAATACATTTCTCTTAAATCAGGTTCAAATTACATCAACAGTAAATGCCTTCAAGATATTGGCAATTATCTACTCAAAAGCTCAAGTCTTCAAGGTCAATTAATATATTGACAAGAGTTGTGAGGTCTTTTCGTCTCTCGCCTTCTTAATGAATAGATATATATTGTTGCACAAGGTTCTCAAAAGGGGGCAGAGAATAAACTAGTGAAGAATTATCATTCTCTACTGGACAATATAAGGAATCAGATATATTCCTTGGATTCGTTAAAAGAGCAGTAAAGATTATCCATTCTTCAGGAGTATCAGAAGGCTTCACTTCAGAAATATTATCTTCTGAAGAAATCTTTATGTGACATTGACCGGGAAAGGGGGTGCAGGATTTAATGTCTTCAAAATAATCTATGCCGTGGTCTTTCTAATGATCTTTTATACGCGGTGAAGGAATTCATATGCCGAGTATTATGGATAATAATATCACAAGACTCCATGTATCGGATCGGATGGAGACAAAGAACAAATGAAATCATCATCATCAGTAACTTCTATGACCTTTGAAAAATTATTAAATGAAAATTGAAAAGAAGTCTTGTCTATTTTTTAAAATTTTCAGAATCAGCAAAGATCCAAGAAAAAGTCTATGAAGAAATGCTAAGGAGCATAAACTAGAGATGACATACCTAGGAGTGCGACATAATGAGAAAAGAATACAATGCGAAGCACGATGATAAGCGCAAAGATCGATTAAATCATGTTGCGAATATCACAATCGGCCTAAAAAGAGAAGAAACTCTCAATATATTTCAAAATTATAAATACTTGATAAAGATAAATTGGAAAAATTATAATAAATTGAGAGACTAATTCTGATTAATTTGGCAAGAAAGATCATCATTTGAAAGCTTGTGTTATGCAGATTATGAATAAAGGAAACAATCGAAAAAAGGTGTTACCATAGGAGCAGCATTAAAGAACAACCCCAGATACAGAGTTGAAGGAAAGGATCACTGGAGTTGACCAAAGAGACTGTTACAGCAGCAACGGTGTTGAAAGATAGTTCTCTGATCAAATCGTCCAAAGACAAAGTCGCCACAACTGTTGTAGAGATGTGCTTTAATGAAAAGAGAATTTTATCCTCTCTAGTGAAACATCTGCTCGACACAGCTGGCTGGGGGCATTCCAGTCTTCTGCTCGAGTGCCATCATTCAAGTCTTCTGGTCGAACTCAATCATTCAAGCTCTTCGTTCAAGCACGAGTATTACAGTCTTCCGTTCAAGAACCATCATTCAAGTTTTTTCGATTGAATGCCATCATCAAATCTTCCGTTCAAGCGTGAGCATTCTAGTAATCCAATCGAACAAGATCGTTCAATCTTTTGGTCAAGTATGATCATCCAGTCTTCCGTTCAAGCGTGAGCATTTCAGTATTTCAATCGAACGTGATCATTCGATCTTCTGGTCAAGTATAATCATCCAGTCTGCCATGTAGGTATAATCATCCAGTCATCCTTCAGTAGTAGTTCATTCAAGTTCTTAAGGCAGCGGAATATCGATCCTCCATTTGATTTCAGGAATCAATCAAAGAAGGATCGAGGGGGCATCTTTTGAGGCATAAAAAATATTCCATGTCCGGGATATTTCGGTAATTTCCATGTCCGGGGATATTTCGGTAATTTCCATGTCTAGGGTATTTTGGTAATTTTCTTGTCCAGGGGTATTTTGGTAAAAATCCAGTTCCAGGGGTAGTTTAGGTATTTTGGTAATTTCCATGTACGGGGGTATTTTGGTAATTTTCATGTTCGGGGGTATTTCAGTAATTTCCATGTCCGGGGATATTTTGGTTAAAATCCAGTTCCAGGGGTAGTTTAGGTATTTTGGTAAAAATCCAGTTCCAGGGGTAGTTTAGGTTTTTTGATAACATTCCATGTCCAGGGGTATTTTGGTATTTTGGTAAAAATCCAATTCTAGGGATATTTAGGTATTTTGATAACATTCGATGTCCAAGGGGTAGTTTAGTTATTCTGGTAAAAAGTATTGAAAAGGGTAGTTTGGTAAAAAGGGGTGCACATGTGTCATTTTAAGGGAGAAAGGTTATACACCACTATTTAAGAGGTAGCTTGGTGGTCACCATAGTTTAAGAAAAGACGAAGTTCATATGTGAAGAGATAGGTGGTGGTGATCACCACTCTGTAAGAGTGGTGGGGTCTATAAATACCCCACTCCTACTCCATTTGTGGGATTGGATCGATTAGATCAGCTGGTAGGCTAAGAAATGGAGAAGAAGAAGTGAAGAGAGTGGGAGAGAGCGATACATTTGCGCGAATCGCGCAAGGGAGAGTTGATGGTTTGCCAGCCGCGTAAGGAAGAGTCCCCCGCGCAAGGGAGGGTTGCTGGTTCGCCAGCCGCACAAGGAAGAGTCCCCCGGGCAAGGGAGAGTTGCTGGTTTGCCAGCTGCGCAAGGAAGAGAGTCCCCCGCGCAAGGAAGATCTCTGTTGCGTGAAACCGCACAACAGATACGGGAAATTTCCCGTAAGGCCGTGTATCACGAAATGCTATCTAATGGGACTGATTTGTCAGTTCGGCCATTTCTACAAGGATTCAGGAGCTGAAACTTGACGTGTACGGCTAATCTGTGGTTCTAAGGCTGCACATAAAGTTTCAGTTCGAATGGATGGTGGCAACCCAATGATCTTACATTCTGGGAGACTTTTCAGGCCCGTTTAGCATGATCGGCCTGATTTTCGCAGGGCCTGGCCACACTTCAACAGGCTGCTGTATGTTTTAAGGAAGAATGACTGGAAGGATACTTCATCTCATTGAAGACTGGTTGATCATATCATCAACTCCTCCTAAGTACCTAGGAGATGACTGAAATAGCACCGAAATACTGTCGAAATTTTTATCTCCTTGGAGATTGGCTGCTGATCGATTCGTCAATTCCTCCTAAGTATCTAGGAGATGACCAAAATAGTACCGTTATGCTACCGACATTTCCATCGAGCTATCTTCTCTTTCATTTAATACATTGCATTAATTGTACTTTATTTTCAGAATTAAGGAAATCAGTGGATGTAAATGAACTCAGATAAATGTGATCAATGTTCTCTCATTAAATTCTTTGTTATCATTGAATAAATCTCCCAAATAGAACACATTTGTTTCTTTGTGGAAACACACTCACTGCAGTTGCTCCACCTGGGGTAGACGTTAAACGTGCAGATGCGGTTCCTTTGTGGTCCGTCATATTTGTCGCTAAGAGGCTTTTGTTAGGCTGTCATTCAACCAGACGACCATAAAGGAACCGTGTGCAGCGATCCCTTTCACGTGCACTACTCAAATTCTTCTCACTTGCATGAACCTTGCCAAGTGGCACATTCAGAAGCCGAGATATCAAAGCAACGTTAACTGTGGCCTCCCGATCTCTTCCAAATGGTATTTTAAACTGCAAGGGCTCCAATGTTGGCTCTCAAATGTGAGCGTAGAAAGCTCGGACAGTACCCACATTTGCAAGGTGCTCACCCTCAAATAGCGGACCCCACTTGGCTTCTACTAGGCGCTTAAACAGCAAGAATTCTCCAAATAGCCGTGCATCTACATGAGCTTCAAAAGGGACCCTACGGCCTTCATAAACACCATGAGACAACTCCGCCAACAAGGACCTTCCTATGGGAGCATGGGGATCTAAATCCCGCTTCGTCTGCAACTCTCGAGCGGTGCTTGAACTCATGGTAACACCTCTCGGCCTCCTTGAATGGGTGGGACGACTAGGCCTGGCTTCATCTACGGGAGCTCTCTTCTTTCCCATGAAAGAGAGAATAGTGGAAATGAAAAATATGGCCGTAACAAGCTCGAATAGGGCCATGGAAAATGAAAGAAATAAGAAGAATGGGATGGGTGATGGGGTTTCCACAAATTTGAGACTCAAAGTCGGGATTTGAGTGCTCAAATGGAAAGAAAAGAAAGGAAAATCAGCAATAGAGGTGGGTTTTGAGATGGGTAGAGAGAGGGTGTACGAAAATGGAAGAAGAAAGGGTTTGAAGAGGGATTTTGTGAAGTTTTAAGAAAAATTTTTGAAAAAGGGAAGCTTGGAGGGGTGATTTGTGAAGGAAAGATGATTTGGGAAGGGTTTTAAACGAGCAACCATGGAGGAGTGGGCCATACTAGGCCCTAGGAGCGTCGACCCTGGCCGGCCCGCTGGGCGGAGAGGGCCTCGCCGGTCGCTAGACATCCCGGTGATGGCTCGCCGGTGGGGCGAGGTCCTCCCCCCCTCCCCAAGTCCAAAAATGATGTGGGTCCCACCTTGGGTCCCCCTAGAAATGCCCCTATTGGGCCCCTACTCCGTTTCGACTCGTTTAGGGTCGTTTCGAATCAAATCTTATATATATTCACATTTTTCTAATTTTTAACAGTTAGAACGAGATGAAACACGATCTAAACCCTTCGATTGATGGTCTAGAAGTGGTTTAGGGTCGTTGTGTGTGATCAGGATTGTGCACGAACTTGATCTCTGAGATCATTTTCAGTAAACTTTCATCAATTGACGAAATTGGGAATCCTAAACTTGTTTCTAGATTTTTCTTGCACCCTCCTACGCTAAAGTGGAGTCAGCGTGCATCGTGTGACCATAACCCAGGTCCAGTTTAATCTAGATCATGCTCTAATACCAACCTGTAATGCCCTGAAATTCGGGGGTCGAGCATAACTCAGCTCCCGAGTTTCAAAACATCACTTATGCAACATTTTTTTATGATGGATGAATGTTGTCTGTATTAATGCATTAAACATGAAATAGATTAAGCCAAATTAGTAAACATAATTCAGGGACAGTTAGAATACGCAAGTGGAAGTCTAAAATAAATATATAAACCAATCTAATCCCCAAAATATGAGTGCTTTGCCTGGTCAATAAGTACAAGTGGTGTCTCAAAATACATATATCAAAATGTGTAAACCACTACAAACATAGCCTTGAATCCCCGTCAATCAGGACATGGCTCACATGAATCCGCCTAAGAACTGCATGAACGAGAATGCCTCCTCGTCCTCATTAAACTCCGGCTCCCCCTCGCTGGCATCACCATCACCTGCAGTTAAGTCAGAGTCTGGTTGGTGTTTAAGCACCATCCCAGAATGTGGGAGTGTATGATCAACTCAGTGGAACTATATAGCAAAGGTTAACATGTTATTAATTCAATCAAGCAGTAATGATAAAGCAGTATAATCAAACATGTCCTACATACTCTTGTTAATGTACGAATGATATGAGAACATGATGCATGCCCTCACATAAACTCCCTCTTGCGACAACATCTAATGATAGCGGCATGAATCACTACCACTGTGCTCTACACCAAGGCCAATGGCACACGCAGTGCGATGTTATGAACATAATTACCAAGTTCTTATTAGTCCTTTTCATACAAAAAGATTGGAAAGCTAAGGCACTTCCCTTATATCAATTCCCAAACAATGATCCATTCTAGGGTCGTCAGTCCTAGTAAATCTCATACGATATTACTATTCTAGGTCACTGTAAATGGCTCGTCACCAATCAATACAGGCCTAGTAAACCTTAGTTACTACAAAAAGGCTAGTCGCCTGTCTGCAGTGTCAAGGTATGCTTGAGGTCACTACGGAGGGCTCGTCACCATTCAATGTAGGCTGACAGCACGAATATAATGTCGCATACCACTATAATCGGCTCACGAGTCTAAGTTCCTCACATGTCACTACGGGGAGGCTCATCGCCCCAGCGTAGGCCGACAGCTTGACCACGGTGTCACATACCACCATGCCCGGCTCATGAGTCTTAAGGGATCGTGGTACCAAGGTTAACAGGATTTCACTGGTGAGTTCGGTACCTTAGATTCAAATAGTAGCATCCAAACATGGTGAACATATATCAGTTAATCAGATTAATTGACGAGCTCAATTAGGACAAGCGCACGTTGAGTTGATCGACATGGAATGCATAAACACTCCGGATGCCTTAACCACTGTCGAACATCCCAAGTACGACTCGAATTCGTCGAACACATCCTGCAAGGCATAAATAACTCCAACCACCAGTTCAAGAACAATTACCGATTACCTAGACTGTAATATAGTCCCAACTACGTACAATCTCAATAATGGACATTTAAATCAAATCCTACATTCATACGAACATGTTATGAAATATAACTTAAAACATGGATACAGTAAATGGAGGAAATCATACACATTGTTAAACAGTTCATGGAGGAAATCATACACATAAGTAAGGTACTTGAGATTCATACCTCAACACCCTTATAAATCATACTTTACTAAATACTAACTCATTCAAACATTTATACAAAGACTTAGACTACACTATTCAACATACATCACGTATGTCGGCCATATTACATATTAGGGCAAATCCTTTGACTAAGGAGTTGTCGCATACATAACAAGCATATATCAACAACAATTAATCATGACAATCATAGTATCAAATTCCTTATCCATACAAACATTTCAATAAACACAAGAAATACACTATTTACAACATAGGTTATACATATACGTAAAACAAAATAGATAGTGTATTTAGCATGTGTAATAGTGTCCACGTCAGTAATAAATCATTATCAGACATTGAAAGTCTTGAAAACCATAACTTAAACATGTATAGCCTGCACCTTAAACCGAAAAATGCGTAACAGATATGATTTAGACGATAAGTCTTCGTCAACGGCGGATAGGCAACCTAAAGTATGAAATAGGTTAGCTACAACAATACTTAGACCATTTTAAGATCTAAAATAGGTTAGGGTTTGACTATCTTACCCAAAAATGGAATTAGAATCGCCGAAATAACTATTCAGATGCGATAGATTTAGTGCGTAGAGAACCTCGGAAGAATCCCAAGATGAATCACTAAGTTCTCACTCACTTTCTCTCTTTTGTCTCTCTTATCTTAGCTAGGGTTTAGAATTCGTATGGGATATGTGAGAGAGGGTTTAAGGCCCTTATATAGGCTCAGGACTGACGAAAACAGTCCCAGGGCCAAGGTATACTTAGGTTATAACCAAATCGGGCTTATACTGATCCAACGGAGCATTTTTGGAGGTCCTTTTACTGAATGCGGTCAGATTTAAGCTCACTAATATTGAATCTGAAGCAAGTTAAGCTTTCAGTCTGATCGGGTTTCCAGATCGACAGTGGCGGACCAGTTTCAGTTCAACGGTCACTGAAACTCGATCAGGGTCACAAGTATTTTGACATGTGTGGGCCATCTTCCCTGATCCGAAGGTGAATTTGGGTGAAAAATCAATGGTCAGAATGCTTATAATCACCGCACAAATGACAAGATTCAGATTACTTAAATTCATATTTATTTTCATATAAACTTTCACTTTCTCACACTCTTCACTCTGGACTCAAGGAAATAGTCTCAGGACATCGTCTGGACTTGATTTTCGAGGTGATTGTCAAGTCTAATTAGGCGGTCATAATTGTCTAAGTTCATCGCTATCGGACTTTCGACGTGCGGTCTAGGTCAGATACGAAGTTTTCGAATGCTCCCGAGAGTAACTAGGTTTAGAGTTTACTTTTAGATTTCAGGGTAATGTAACGTTACTAATTCTATAGGTTTTGGGTCTTACAGATCGTATTAAAAGTGGTTGGTGCTAAATTCACAGGTAATCTAGTTTAATGCTAGTTAATTATCGTTAAATTTCTAAAGGATTTGGTTCTAAATGATTTCTGCAAGAGGTGGTACTCGGATCTTTGTACAAATTTATTCCACGACATTACACCATTAATAGGACATTTGTTAGCCAAATGCCCATACTCATGGCAGTTGTAACATTGACTGTCTTTCAATAATTTTCTAGATTTTGGTTTTGGTTTCTTTTTATCATTTTCTTTTTAAAGATCAACCCTCTTTTTACTTTTAAAACTCTTATAAAATTTTTTTGCCAAAAGGGTCATATCATCTTCAGAGTTTAAATCATTTTCTTGAAAATTGAACCATTCAGGAAGTGAGCGTAGAATTTTTAGCACATATCTTGCTTTCAGGGATTTTATCACCTAGACCCCACATAGAGTTTACAATGTCATTCAATCTGGTATAAAAGTCCATGAACATTTCATTTTCTTCCATATGAATTTATTCAAATTTAGTTGTGAGGATTTGTATCTTAGATTTCTTAACAATTGAAGTACCCTCGTGTGTTATTTCCAATATATCCCAAGCTTGTTTTATAAAATCACAGGATATAATTCTTTTGAATTCATCTGGTGATAGTTCATAAGTAATTGCATTTAGTGCTTTAGCATTTGCACTACTCTCACTTTTCTGAAGTATGGTCCATGAGAAATAAATTGTTACTCTCATTGATTTTGAACCATCAATCTTAGTGGTAGGAGGGGTCCATTCATTCACTGTGGCTAGCCACACACTTTCATCCATGGATTTGAGAAAGATCCTCATCCTGGCTTTCTAATAGGCATAATTGGTGCCATCGAAAGGTGGAGGCCTAGTGACTGAAAGGCTATCAAAATTTAACATCTTATATATATATATATATATATATATATATATATATATATATATATATATACATATATATATATGTATGTATATATATATATATATAGCTTAGATCGTTAGCTCAGGAAATAAATCCATGAACAAGAATTAAAAGCAAGCTATTAGGCTTTAATACCACTTGAAATGGCCAAGTTATATGTCCTAGGGGGGGGGGGGGGGGGGGGGGGGGTGTGGAGTGAATAGGACTATGCCAAATTTAAAATAAACACAGCGGAATTAAATAAAATAGATAGCCAAATAAAGAAATTCAATACACAATGCTGAAATGAAAGGCACCCTCAAAATTCAAGTCTTGAGAGGTTAATACAAATGTTGTTCTAAGGACAACTTTACACCAAAAACCAAGGATTTATGGTAGGACAACCTTATTTCTAGAAAGGTCTTTGTATTAAGAACTCAAACTGAAGAGGAATAAATAAATGAATGAATAAATTCAAACTGCACTGAAGAATAAAATGCAATCTCAAATGTTGATTGTTCTAAGGACAACCATACACCATAAGAATGGCAGGGCAACCTTACTAAAACAAATAAAGAAACTGAATCTCAAAGCAATAACGAAATAACAAGAAGTAAATTCTAAACTATTACACCATTCACCACAATGCTTGAAATAAAATGATTACAACATTCACATCCACATATACATCCCACAAATGAATAATCAAAGATAGGAAGATAAATCACACAACCACAAAACGTAAGGGATTATAATGGTTCGCCTGCGTGTACACCCACTATTAATAAATAGCCACACAGTTACTCCACTCCTAATATCCTCACACTGTAGATATCAATGTTCACTATCAAAGATAGGTTTTCCAGGTTCACCTATAAAAATCACAATTGTGTCTTTCTCTGTGGGCTTATATAATTAAAAAACCTCGCTTCTGAGTTTTCCTGGCTCTCCTCAGATAACCAATATAATGAGATTTTTCTAGCAAATCTTAAAAGTAAATCAAAAGAAAGTAGATTACATAAACGTAAAATACCTGCATTTCTCCTTCGTTGTAGCAGCATAGAAGAACTAAGTCAGAGTAGAGATTTGAATGTCCAAGTTCAATTGTCCAATACTCAATTTACAAAGGTTCTAAGTTCTAATAGATTTTAAATTAAACCAAATAGGCTAGCTTTAATTGATTTTGATTCTAAAAAAAGGAAAATAAAACTTCCTCTTTTTTGGATTAGATTAGAATACAAGAAACAAAATCAATTTAAAAAGCTAAAGAAAGAGAATATTAAATATGCACACTTAGCTTAAATGGAGCACAAACTTATCTCTCAGAAGGCCAAATTAAATTAGCGTGAATTGTGTTAATTATTCTGAGATTCTTGCTCAATTTATAGGTGAGAAAATTGCATCTTCGATTGGTACAGATAACTCTACGACTGGTGGTAGAACCAATGGATATTTGAAATTTCGGGTGTGATAAGATCAGGTGGTTTCACGACTGGTTGTAGGTCAGCTACGACTAGTCGAAGGTCTGCTACGACTGGTCGAAGATCTCTCACGATTAGTCAAAGCTAGTCGAATTTCAACATTATAGTTTGAGTCATAGGTCTACGATTGGTTGAAGAAACAGTCGACACTATTCATACGACTAGTTGAACAGTTTCCAGGACTGGTTGAAGCCTATCAAGAATTTCTAAATTTTTTCAACAAACTTACGACTAATCCACGAAATTCTTAGACAGGTCAAAGCAGTGCTAAGACTAGTCGAGCGAGACCTAGGACTAGTCTTAAAATAGACCAAATGCTCATACAGAAAACATACGAATTATATATCTAAAATGACCTACTCAAAAGGTCAACCTAAGATCAATCATACCTCAATAGTGAAGTAAGGACATTAAAACTTAAAGACGAGTGACCTTTGAGAATAATGAAACTTAAGATCTTGGTGTAGCTTGAACTTGAAAGCTTCTTGAGATCTTGATGTCGAAAGCTTCATGAGATCTTGAATTATACTTGTATGGAACTAAGTCGTACATACTTGCATTCTCAAGTCTTAACTTGTGAATAGTGCTTGTTTATTGAAGCTGATCTTATGAGACTTTTGTCGTGACTCGGCATGTCTTGAGTAGAGCTTTGTCTTTGCATATGAAAGCTTCATAATAAGATACAAGCAGTGTCTTTGGCACTACAAATTTGACAACAAAAAGGGGCTATCAACTATAACACTTACAGTGATGTGTTCGAGGTCCATGTGATGCCGCCCATAGTGATGTATATGTAACCCTTGTATGAGGCCCATTGCGAGTTATATTGGGCCTTTGTGTGAGGCCATGGGTTCACTTTATATTTGGCTCTATATGGGCTACTGCTTGGAAGCAATGTTGGTTAAATGTCCACATTGATGGACAATGATGGTTAAATGTCCACATTGTGACCTTCCCTTAGGCCCTTTGTTAGGCCGATTCTGATTCCGATTGTCGAGGCTGATTCTAATTATCGAGGTTGATTATCGGTGCTGATTTTCGATACCGATCATAAGATATTATGTGACAACATAACATCATAATACATGTCCATACACATCATCTTCATGTTTGTTATGAGGTGTGGTTGACCATTGCACATGTCATCGGGCAGGTTGTTATGAGACTCCATGATAGGTGGAGATTATCTCACATGAGCACATGGTATGCGTAGGATTAATGCATGACTAGATCATATAACTCATGCATCTTGCATTGTGTGTTGTTATTATTGTATGCCCTAGTGACTCAGGGACGTAGCTTCCACAGGCATGTCATGGATTACCAGATGGGACACCGAAAATCTGTTACTAGCATCGAGCACCACAGATGGCCCTGACTGAAAATCCTTAAACCCTCTTAGTACTAGAGGATGCCCCTACGTCGAGACCGAGAGGATACATGAGCGCCTGAGTGTCGAATACCAGGAGGCCACGTCTCTCACTATGTCATGATCGGTTGGAAGGGTGTGTGGCCTTACCTGCTTGAGGGAGTAGGCAATGTTAGGCTAAGTCTGACCATGTTGAGAAATGGGTCTGCTATCTACTCGCCGGGCTTGATATTAGCAGGCGGATAGTGAGGTCTCTTCCACTTACCCAGTTGTGCGGTTGATGGGGCGGCAGGTGGCGTATAGTGTACTAGACAATGGTGATGATCCCAGAGATGTACATTACTAATTTTTGGAGCAGGAGTTACATACTCAGCATTATATTCATTCATTCATTCATTTACTATCGTCTTGGGCTGATGGTGCGTAACTAATTGTTATGTATACTTTCGCAATAGCCAGGATTTCATTGGGGCGCATGCCTAACCTGAGATCAGGAGCTTACCACATTGAGTCTATTTATCCAAAATTAGGTGTGAGACTAGTTTGGATAGAAGTCCTTTGTGATAGCCCCATAGCCTATGATACCACGTACTATCATCCCGACTTCACATTGCAGCTTGGTCATTTCATTCGCACAACATATTGTATATTGCATTACATCCTCAGCATATGACATTTTGAGTTGTTATATTTCTGCATTTATATGATCTAGATGAGGTTGATGGTATTCGTAACTCTTATAAATTGCACATTGTATTACATCCTCTATATCTGATATCTGGTTCATCATGTTTTTACATTACTCTGATGTTGTACGATTTATGGATTGCCAGTATTTTTGCTTACTCTGATATCTTATGATTCATGATCTTGCCAATATTCCCAACATTGTATGATTATAGCGTTGTATTTATGTGCTTGACACTTATCTTGCGCACACAGTTTCACCACCCTCTAAGCTTTCTATAAGCTTATGCACGATAGATGTGTGCAGGTGGCATTAGGTTGCAGAAGAGTGGAGCTTGGAGTATGTAGCTGACTTCTGGAGCTTTGATTTCGATAGATGTATTTTCCTTTCAGCATTATAGTTAAATGTTTACATTAGTGGATATGTGATGATGATGTTTCCTTTGTGATTTGGGTAAACTTGTGGTTATGCTTATTACGAGATAAAAGTACATTAGAAAATCCTCCTTGTATGATCTTAGGATCAGAATCTGGAGTTTGGACACTGGGATCCGAGAATGGGGTACAACGGAGGCTGTCGACACTGGATTCGGCAATCAAGAATTTTATGAGCCCAGTTTCCAAGTTTGGAGTGTGACAATGGCATTCCTGTTGCCAATCTCACCGATAGATTGACTCATACTGAGAAATGGGAGATCACTCGTAAACTATGTCGCTTTAACACTGAATGAAAATTTGGTAATTCTCTCCGTGCTAACCAAATGATTCCTAAATATCGTGTCCTCCATCGAATTTTCACGTCTAATGTTAATCCAAGATTCGGGAATAGGTCTGAACTTACTCCCTTCATGACTCGTGTCCTTCATTTTGTAGTTACTGGTGTTCCAATATGTCTTCCTTCCTTAATGTGTTATCTTATCATTCGATTATGAATTCATCCTGGTCATGGTTCGATTCCGTTAGACTATCTCATGAGTTGCCTTGCTTTTCATTGCAATGTCGTCACACCTTCAACCGAGGCATGGAAGTCACAATTACCTTTTAATAATGCAAATTTGAACAAAATGAATTTAAAATTCTTCCAAGCCAGTGAGATGATGATGAAGAAGAAGCGCCTGCACTAAAGGACATGTTAATGGATGATATATTTTCCGAGCTTGATGAGTCCGATGATCCAGCTGATCCAGACTATCAACCTTCTCAGGTTGATGATCGGCTCAAATCCTTAGAGGAAAAGGTTTCCGAGTTAAAGGTCTTTTAAGACAATCTAGCACAAAATAAAAAATCTTCAATGAAATATATGCGAAAGTATTTTCATCACATTGCTAGAAGTTTACACCAGATTGATCCTTCTATTGCTCCTCCCTCTTCCTCTAGATTTGACTAAGTTTATTTGTGTTATTGGTCTGTAAAACTTAATACTTTGTGTGTTTGCTTGATGACTATCTACTTTATTAAAATCCTTGAATTCTTATTATCCTTAACTTAACATTTACATCTGCTTTCTTCCTAATCAATTCATATATTTATGTCTTCTTATACTTTCATTAATATGGTTATTCGAATATCTTATTTTTTTGATAATATGTTATTCTTTCCCTTGTCAAATTATGATAAAAATGGAGAGAGGTTAGTTTTGTGGAATGAAGAATGCATGATACATGATTATATGATTAATATGAATGATATATGTTTATATGAGAATACTTTGGAATGGAAGAATGTATTTCATAATACAAGGGAAGCTCAAATTGAGGGGGAGTAGTAAATTTTTTGCTAGTTCATCAAAGCTGCAACAAACCTTCTACAACATGGGATCAAGATTATAAGACTTCATTTTAATTGTTGTAATAATAAGTTTTTTGTCACGAAATTGACAAAAGGGGAGATTGTAGGTGCTATAATGTGTAAAGCACACTTTGTTTGTCAAATTTCATTTAGATAAAACAACTTATGTTTTGGCCTTCTAATGAAGATCAAGATGGAAAGTTCAAGTTAAGTTCAAGTTCTACTAAAGTTCTAATAGAAGATTAAGATCTATTAAGAAATTGAAGCTATATTCAAGAATCTAATAGAAGATCAAGCTCCATAAAGTTTAAGCATCTAATTTACTACAAAGTTCAGTCATTTAAGGTATTATGAACCCTAGAAAGACCTTAGGTTTACACTACGCCAAAATAGTGAAAAAAGGACAGTACAAAACTGTCTCAAATGACCAAAAAGGACGGTCATGGACTGTCGTATGGGTCGTCAAATTTTGATGTGTCGTATTACTTAAAGGACGGTTTTGAACCGTCATTCTTATTGACGGAAAAAAGGATGGTCATGGACCATCCTTAAAAAGGACTGTCATGGACCGTCTCTTATGAGCTTTCAAAAGACGGCCATGGACCGTCCTTAAAAAGGACTGTCGTGGACCGTCTCTTATGAGCCTTCAAAGGACGGCCATGGACCGTCCTTAAAAAGGACTGTCATGGACCGTCCCATATGAGCCTTCAAAGGACGGCCATGGACCGTCCTTTTAAAGGATGGTCATGGACCATCCTTAAAAAGGACTGTCATCGACCGTCCCTTATGAGCCTTCAAAGGACGGCCACGGACCGTCCTTAAAAAGGACTGTCCTAGACCATCTCTTCTTACCCTTAGGGCAAATTTGACCTGTCATACACCTGATATACACCTATTATACAATATTCACATTCACATTCACACCTGATATACACCTGTTATACAATATTCACATTCACATTCACACCTGATATACACCTGTTATACAATATTCATATTCACATTCATACACCTGTTATACAATATTTCATCGTATTCTTCCTGATATGCACCTGTTATACAATATTCACATTCACATTCACCTGTTATACAATATTCACATTCACATTCACATTCACACCTGATATACACCTGTTATACAATATTCACATTCACACCTGTTATACAATATTTCATCATATTCTTCCTGATATACACCTATTATACAATATTCACATTCACATTCACATTCACCTGTTATACAATATTTCATCGTATTCTTCCTGATATACACCTGTTATACAATATTCACTTTCATCATATTCACATTCACATCCATCTAAATCCGAACTACATAAATCCATCCAAACATAAACTATACATCCATCCAAACACAAATAATCTTATCCACATTAAATTCATTCACGCATAATACATATAAGTTTAACATCATAAGTAAAAATAAAAAATAAAAATCAGCAACAACTTTCTTTTTGTCTTTCATCTAATAAAAAAATATTCAACCAACAAAACATTATTAACTCAAAATCATGAAGAATCGCAGAAACTTCTTCCAAAAAAGTGAACACTTTTTTAAAACAAAACTGGTCATTAAAATAAAACTAATACGAGCAAATAATGCAAAAAAGTGTTTCAATTAATAGAAACAACAACAAAAATTAAAGCTTTGTAAAAAGGGGCATGTGTTAAAAAGGATACATTCTTGTTTGTTGCCATGTGATTGGGTTACATTATTACAGCAATCGGGTTCGGGTTCGGGATCGAGTTTAGGTTTGGGTTTTCAAGTTTAGGTTTAGGTTAGGGAGTTGAGATTAGGATTAGGTGTAGGTCTAAGTTTAGGGATTTGAGAATACATTTAGGTTTTAGGTTTAGGTTTTAGGTTATAGGTTTAGGTTTAGGTTTTAGGTTTAGGTTAAGGTTAGGCAATAGGTTATAAGTTTAGGTTATAGGTTAAGGTTTAGGTAATAGGTTTTGGTTTAGGTTTAGGTTGAGGTTAAGGTTTAGGTTATAGGCTTTGGTTTAGGTTAGGGAGTTGAGATTAGGATTAGGTTTTCAAGTTTAGGTTTAGGTTTAGGTTAGGGAGTTGAGATTAGGATTAGGTGTAGGTTTAGGTTTAGAGATTTGATAATACATTTAGGTTTTAGGTCATAGGTTTTGGTTTAGGTTAAGGTTATAGGTTTAGTTTAAGGTTTAGGTTTAGGTTTAAGTTATAAGCTATAGGTTTAGGGAATTGAGAATAGGTTAAGGTTTAGGTTTAGGAAATCGGGTTCGGGTTTGGGATCAGGTTTAGGTTTGGGTTTTCAAGTTTAGGTTTAGGTTTAGGTTAGGGAGTCGAGATTAGGATTAGGTGTAGGTTTAGGTTTAGGGATTTGAGAATACATTTAGGTTTTAGGTCATAGGTAGGTTTTAGGCTTAGGTTTAGGTTATAGGTTTAGGTTTAGGTTATAAGTGTAGGTTATAGGTTTAGGTTTAAGTTAGGTTATAGGTTAAGGTTTAGGTTTAGAAAATCGAGTTCAAGTTCAGGATCGGGTTTAGGTTTGGGTTTTCAAGTTAGGTTTAGGTTTAGGTTAGGGAGTTGAGCTTAGGATTATGTGTAGGTTTAAGTTTAGGGATTTGAGAATATGTTAAGGTTTAGGTTTAGGAATTCGGGTTCAGGTTCGGGATCGGGTTTAGGTTTGGGTTTTCAAGTTTAGGTTTAGATTTAGGTTAGGGAGTTTAGATTAGGATTAGGTGTAGGTTCAGGTTTAGGGATTTGAGAATAGGTTAAGGTTTAGGTTTAGGAAATTGGGTTCGGGTTTGGGTTCGGGATCGGGTTTAGGTTTGGGTTTTCAAGTTTAGGTTTAAGTTTAGGTTAGGGAGTTGAGATTAGGATTAGGTGTATGTTTAGGTTTGGAGATTTGAGAATACATTTAGGTTTTAGGTCATAGGTTTTGGTTTAGGTTAAGGTTATAGGTTTAGGTTTAGGTTAAGGTTTATGTTTAGGTTTAGGTTTAGGTTTAGGTTTTAAGCTATAGGTTTAGGGAATTGAGAATAGGTTAAGGTTTAGGTTTAGGAAATCGGGTTCGGGTTCGGGATCAAGTTTAGGTTTGGGTTTTCAAGTTTATGTTTAGGTTTAGATTAGGGAGTTGAGATTAGGATTAGGTGTAGGTTTAGGTTTAGAGATTTGAGAATACATTTAGGTTTTAGGTCATAGGTTTTGGTTTAGGTTAAGGTTATATGTTTAGGTTAAGGTTTAGGTTTAGGTGAAGGTTTAGGTTTAGGTTTAGGTTCTAAGCTATAGGTTTAGGGAATTGAGAATGGCTTAAGGTTTAGGTTTAGGAAATCGGGTTCGGGTTCGGGATCGGGTTTAGGTTTGGGTTTTCAAGTTTAGGTTTAGGTTTAGGTTAGGGAGTTGAGATTAGGATTAGGTGTAGGTTTAGGTTTAAGGATTTGAGAATACATTTTGGTTTTAAGTTTAAGTTTAGGTTATAGGTTATAGGTTTAGGTTTAGGTTTTGGTTATAAGCTATAGGTTTAGGGAATTGAGAATAGGTTAAGGTTTAGGTTTAGGAAATCGGGTTCGAGTTCGGGATCGGGTTGAGGTTTAGGTTTTCAAGTTTAGGTTTAGGTTTAGGTTAGGGAGTTAAGATTAGGATTAGGTGTAGGTTTAGGTTTAGGGATTTGAGAATACACTTAGGTTTTAAGTTTAAGTTTAGGTTATAGGTTATACGTTTAGGTTAAGGTTTAGGTTTAGGTTATAAGCTATAGGTTTAGAAAATTGAGAATAGGTTAAGGTTTAGATTTTGGAAATCGGGTTCAGGTTCGGGATTGGGTTTAGGTTTGGGTTTCAAGTTTAGGTTTAGGTTTAGGTTAGGGAGTTGACATTAGGATTAGGTGTAGGTTTAGGTTTAGAGATTTGATAATACATTTAGGTTTTAGGCTTAGGCATAGGCTTAGGTTTAGGTTTTAGGTTATAGGTTAAGGTTTAGGTCTTAAGTTTAGGTTAAGGTTAGGTTATAGGTTACAAGTTTAGGTTATGGGTTTTAGGTTAAGGTTTTAGGTCATGGGTTTTGGTTTAGGTTAAGGTTATAGGTTTAGGTTAAGGTTTAGATTTAGGTTATAAGCTATAGGTTTAGGAAATTGAAAATTGGTTAACGTTTAGGTTTAGAAAATCGGGTTCGGGTTCGGGATTGGGTTTAGGTTTGGATTTTTAAGTTTAGGTTTAGGTTAAGGAGTTGAGATTAGGATTAGGAGTAGGTTTAGGTTTAGGGATTTGAGAATACATTTAGGTTTAGGTTTTAGGTTTTAGGTTAAGGTTTAGGTTTTAGATTTAGGTTTAGGTTAAGGTTAGGTTATAGGTTATAAGTTTAGGATATAGGTTATAGGTTAAGGTTTTAGGTCATAGGTTTTGGTTTAGGTTTAGGTTTGGGTTAGGGAGTTGAGATTAGGATTAGGTGTAGGTTTCGGTTTAGGGATTTGAGAATACATTTAGGTTTTAGGTTTAGGTTTAGGGAATTGAGAATAGGTTAAGGATTAGGTTTAGGAAATCGGATTCGGGTTCGAGATCGGGTTTGGGTTTTCAAGTTTAGGTTTAGGTTTAGGTTAGGGAGTTGAGATTAAGATTAGGTGTAGGTTTCGGTTTAGGAATTTGAGAATACATTTAAGTTTTAGGTTTAGGTTTAGGGAATTGAGAATAGGTTAAGGATTAGGTTTAGGAAATCGGATTCAGGTTCGGGATCGGGTTTAGGTTTGGGTTTTCAAGTTTAGTTTTAGGTTTAGGTTAGGGAGTTGAGATTAGGATTAGGTGTAGGTTTCGGTTTAGGGATTTGAAAATACATTTGGGTTTTAGGTTTAGGTTTAGGGAATTGAGAATAGGTTAAGGATTAGGTTTAAGAAATTGGATTTAGGTTCGGGATCGGGTTTAGGTTTGAGTTTTCAAGTTTAGTTTAGGTTTAGGTTAGGAAGTTGAGATTAGGATTAGGTGTAGGTTTCGGTTTAAAGATTTGAGAATACATTTAGGTTTTAGGTTTAGGTTTAGGGAATTGAGAATAGGTTAAGGATTAGGTTTAGGAAATCGGATTCGGGTTCGAGATCGGGTTTAGGTTTGGGTTTTCAAGTTTAAGTTTATGTTTATGTTAGGGAGTTGAGATTAGGATTAGGTGTAGGTTTCGGTTTAGGGATTTGAGAATACATTTAAGTTTTAGGTTTAGGTTTAGGTTTTAGGTTATAGGTTAAGGTTTAGGTTTTAGGTTTAGGTTAAGGTTAGGTTATAGGTTATAAGTTTTGGTTATAAGTCATAGGTTAAGGTTTTAGGTCAGAGGTTTTGGTTTAGGTTAAGGTTATAGGTTTAGGTTTAGGTTTAGGTTTAGATTAAGGTTAAGGTTTAGGTTAAAGTTATAAGCTATAAGTTTAGGGAATTGAGAATAGGTTAAGGTTTAGGTTTAGGGTGTGGTTTAGGTTTAGGGATTTGAGAATACATTTAGGTTTTAGGTTTAGGTTTAAGGAATTGAGAATAGGTTAAGGTTTAGGTTTAGGAAATCGGGTTCGGGTTCGGGATGGGTTTAGGTTTGGGTTTTCAAGTTTAGGTTTAGGTTTAGGTTAGGGAGTTGAGATTAGGATTAGGTGTAGGTTTCAGTTTAAGGATTTGAGAATACATTCAATTTTGGGATCGGGTTTAGGTTTGGGTTTTCAAGTTTAGGTTTAGGTTTAAGTTAGGGAGTTGAGATTAGGATTAGGTGTAGGTTTAGGTTTAAGGATTTGAGAATACATTCGGGTTTGGGACCGGGTTTAGGTTTGGGTTTTCAAGTTTAGGTTTAGGTTTGGGTTAGGGAGTTGAGATTAGGATTAGGTGTAGGTCTAGGTTTAGCGATTTGAGAATACATTTAGGGCCTGTTTGGACGGGCACGGTGGATGGGATTAGAAGGGATTAGGTGGGATTGGAAGATAGATCCCGAGATTGGCAAGGCATGCCCAAACAGACATAGGATCGTGATCCCGGGATATTAGAATCCCTTGGATCTTAAGATAATCCACTGACATCACCATCAGTACCTCAAATCCCATCTAATCCATCTTAATCCTTTCAAAATTTCCTAGACATAGGGATTAGAAGGTTTAATCCCGAATTTGGCCCGGTGTGCCCAAACAGACCGGGTATAGCAATCCCATGGATCTTAAAGACAATCCACTGACATCACCATCATTGCCTTGAAATCTGTGCAATTCAATCTAATACCATCTAATTCCGTCCAGCGTGCCCGTCCAAACAGGCCCTTAGGTCTTAGGTTTAGGTTTAGCGAATTGAGAATAGGTTAAGGTTTCAGATTAGGAAATCGGGTTCGGGTTCGGGATCGGGTTTAGGTTTGGGTTTTCAAGTTTAGGTTTAGGTTTAGGTTAGGGAGTTGAGATTAGAATTAGGTGTAGGTTTCGGTTTAGGGATTTGAGAATACATTTAAGTTTTAGATTTAGGGAATTGAGAATAGGTTAAGGTTTAGGTTTAGAAAATCGGGTTCGGGTTCGGGATCGGGTTTAGGTTTGGGTTTTCAAGTTTAGGTTTAGGTTTAGCTTAGGGAGTTAAGATTAGGATTAGGTGTAGGTTTCAATTTAGGTTTAAGTTAAAGTTAGGTTATAGGTTTAAGTTTAGGTTAAGGTATAGCTTTTGGGATTTGAGAATAGGTTTAGGTTACAAGCATAGCTTTTGGGATTTGAGAATAGGTTTAGGTCATAGGTTTTGGGTTATAAGTATAACTTTTGGGATTTCAGAATAGGTTTAGTTTATAGGTTTAGGTTTAGGTTATAGGTTATAAGTTTAGGTAACTAAGAATATGTTTAGGTTATAGGTTATAAGTTTAGGTAACTGAGAATAGGTTTAGGTTATAGGTTTAGGGTGTGGTTTAGGTTAAGGGTGAGGTCCCTGCAAAAATAGATATAAACACGGCCTGTCCAAATTGTCAGGCCCTTCCAATCCTGTCCATAGAAAATGGACAACTTCATCATGGTCAGCGGTTCCCACCTTCCAGGGACGCCCGCTCATCCGGATAGCTCCGACGCACATCCGGGTATACTCCATTAATTTTGAACAAATACATAAACATGGCCTATCCAAATGGTCAGGCCCCTTCAATGTTGTCCATAGGAAATGGACAACTTCATCATGGTCATAACAGCTGTTCCCACCTTTCAGGGACCCTCGCTCACCCAGATAGCTCCGACGCACATCCAGGTCTGCTCCATCAATTTTGAGCTAATACATTTAAAAATAACATAAATATATCTAAAGGCATCTGGTTTAGGTTTAGGTTTATGTTATCAGGTTCGGGTTCAGGATCAGGTTTAGGTTTAAGTTTTCAAGTTAGGCTTAGGTTTAGGTTAGGGAGTTGAGATTAGGATTAGGTGTAGGTTTAGGTTCAGGGAGTTGAGAATACATTTAGGTTTTAGGTTTAGGTTTAGGTTTTAGGTTATAGCTTAAGGTTTAGGTTTTAGGTTTAGGTTAAAGTTAGGTTATAAGTTATAGGTTAAGGTTTTAGGTCATAGGTTTTGGTTTAGGTTAAGTTTATAGGTTTAGGATTAGGTTTAGGTTAAGTTTAGGTTTAGGTTATATGCTATAGGTTTAGGGAATTGAGAATAGGTTAAGGTTTAGGTTTAGGAAATTGGGTTCGGGTTCGGGATCGGGTTTAGGTTTGGGTTTTCAAGTTTAAGTTTAGGATTAGGTTAGGTTATAGGTTTATGTTTAGGGAGTTGAGATTAGGATTAGGTGTAGGTTTAGGTTTAGGAATTTGAGAATACATTTAGGTTTTAGGTCATAGGTTTAGTTTAGATTTAGGAAATCAGGTTCGGGTTCAAGATCGGGTTTAGGTTTGAGTTTTCAAGTTAGGCTTAGGTTTAGGTTAGAGAGTTGAGATTAGGATTAGGTGTAGGTTTAGGTTTAGGAATTTGAGAATAGGTTAAGGTTTAGGTTTAGGTTTAAGTTATAGGCTTAGGTTATAGGTTATACGTTATATGTTTAGGTTAAGGTTTAGGAATTTGGGTTCGGGTTCGGGTTTGGATTCAGGTTTAGGTTATAGGTTTTGGGATTAGAGAATAGTTTTAGGTTATAAGTATAGGTTTAGGTTGGGTTATAGGTTAAGGTTTAGGGATTTGAGTTAAGGTTATAGGTTTAGGTTTAGGTTATAGGTTTAGGTTTAGGGAATTGAGTTTAGGTTATAGGTTTAGGAAAAGGTTAGGTTAAGGTTATAGGTTTTGGGATTTGAGAATAGTTTTAGGTTATAAGTATAGGTTTAGGTTAGGTTATAGGTTAAGGTTTAAGGATTTGAGAATAGTTTTAGGTTATAAGTAAGGTTTTAGATTTGCGTATAGGCTTAAGTTATAAGTTATAGGTTATATGTTTAGGTTAAGATTTAGGAATTTGGGTTTGGGTTCGGGTTAAGGTTATAGGTTTTGATTTTGGTTTAGGTTATAGGTTATAGGTTATAGGTTAAGGTTTAGGTTTAGGTTATAGGTTTTGGGATTTGAGAATAGGTTTAGGTTAAGGTCATAAGTTTAGGTTTAGGAAATCGGGATCGGGTTCGGGTTCGGGTTTAGTTTTTCGTTTTCAAGTTTTGGTTTAGGTTTAGGTTAGGGAGTTGTGATTAGGATTAGGTGTAGGTTTAGGTTTAGGGATTCTCTAATATTATCTACTATTGAACCTAGTATTATCTACTACATACTAGTAACATACAACCAATATGGGGCACCATACCATAAGCTATAAGAATTTCATGTCCCCCTAAATAAGGTATCCTCCATTGATAACATATATATATATATATATATATATATATATATATATATTATAAGTTTTTTATTTTCATTTACATTCCCAAATACATTCATCATC
Organism: Magnolia kwangsiensis; assembly: GCA_037074715.1. Classification (NCBI taxonomy): domain Eukaryota; kingdom Viridiplantae; phylum Streptophyta; class Magnoliopsida; order Magnoliales; family Magnoliaceae; genus Magnolia; species Magnolia kwangsiensis. Next base: position 83,987,578 of record CM073578.1, read on the forward strand.
CATTCAAGAAAATTGAAACAAGTACTGTTAATCTATGACTAACAATTGAAAAGGAAAATCATGCATCTTATCTTACCGACCGCCTTATGTTTCTTTTCACCTTTGTAACTCTCATATTTATTGCAACTGCTAGTTCACCATTAGTAGTCTCCCTAACCAAATCTTTGTGCAGTCCCTCCATTAAAGCAGTGGATGAAGTTACAAGAAGTAAGGTTAGGTTATAGGTTAAGGTTTAAGGATTTAAGAATAGTTTTAGGTTATAAGTAAGGTTTAAGGATGCAGATAAAAGAAGGTACATGGAGAATACTGCTTGTTAAACCTACATATATATCTATGGTGTGGTCCACTTGAGCTTTAATCTAACCAATTAATCAGGAATATGATCAAATCCAATCAATCATAACATCTAAACAGAAAGTTATGTGTGGGTGAAATCTGAACATTAAATTGATAGCTTCCTGAAATACAAGAAACAATTGAAGTTAACTCTGCTAAATCAATATAATGCCTTAAGCCCTGTTGGCATGCTATAATGTTGCATAGTTGGAGTGAAGGTAATCCTGAATTAATGGCTATTTGATAATCATGCAGATCTTTTTTTTTTCTTTTTTTTTTTTTAAATGTTATTCACCCGTATTATAATAAAGAGAAATGTAAACCTTTTTTGGAAAATGCCTCTCTTTATTATCTATCCATACGGTTGTAATTAGGTAGGAGCTGCCTTATTTTTTTAATGGTTTAATATCATTTGCAGGGCTACTCATGCCACCAATGATGTGACATTTGCGGCTCATCACTCGTCAAAGGCTACACTGCTCTTCATATACGAGGTAAGGGGCTGTTTTAGGCGAATGTGATGGTCAATCTGTATGGGTTGTTTCTTAGACTTTTATAACATTCATGGCTATCAAAAACTCTTCAAAATCTATAGTTAATGTTGTTCTCTCATTTTCAAGAGCATAGACCCAATATGAATGTGTGAAGCTTCTACAGCTTTCCTTTTTTTGGTACACTAGTAAACCTGGATCACTCACACATGCTACACTCTCTGTTTGTAGGCAACTAGACAAGCAACTAGCTAGGTGGAGTTGGTTGTTAGTTACCAATACATGTTACTGTTACACAAAAGTTACAAAACAGAGGAATACTACTTGCAGCCACAAGACATGAATGCCCACATGTGCCATCTTTGAACAGATGTGTTTGCCATCAATCTATCTCCATGCAGTGTGTAGAGTGCAGCAGTATGTAATTGTTAAGAGTGCCAGTGCCTGACATACTGTTCTTCATAGATTATCATCTATCTAATGGTTACAGAAAGGGCCAAAGAATATAAATTTGGAAGAAATAGAGTACAACATTCGATAATAGATAATATAAAAACCAAAGATCTTAAGATTGAATTGTATCTACCTAAAGAAATAACTAAAAAATATATTCATATATATTGGATAACTGTTCATCCAAAATAAAAAGATAAAATGAGGAAACTTGCTAAGCTCACATGCATTCACAACCCTACTCATCTACACACCTCCACATTTGCCAAAATTACTCGGGTACATGCCAGCACATGTGCCAACATTGCTCATGTACATAGCCAACAGATGGGCCAACATGTCACATTTGTACAAGATCCAAGGTTTCCCAATGTGTCCAAAATAAGACAGGTGTACAGAAGGAAAACAAAAGAAAATTATACCTGCAATTTGTTTTGGATTTGCATACCATTTGGAAAAAGAAATCCAAACTTGTACTCTCTTTGTTTATGGAAAGCATATTTAAATTGAAGCATTGGAATGGAAAATAGTGATAGTTTTGTGAAGATGAGAAATATATGAACACAATAAATCAATATGAAAATGGGAGCTCATGATGAAATCCTAGATCATCTTGATTTTATGAGAGTCAAAGCTTACAATGTGACTGTAAAAGGGATCAAAGAGGCAATGGGAATCAGCAAAATCCAAGTGTATTGCAGTGCCGAAGACCTTCCAAACAAGAGAGGAAAGAGACTCTGTTCCTTTCGTAACTCTGTCATATTGTCAACAATGTTCAAAACTAGAAATTAAATTATAGGGAAGCATTATGTGTAAAGATTTTCTGCAACTAACATCCAACTAATCTTGATAAAAATGTGCTAATCATAACTAACCTTCAATAGACTTAACAAATTTCTAGACAATGAAACAAACAACTACCGCCTGTTCATCTATCATTCATCAACAAGCTCTAAGAAACAATTTTTTGTGGTCATTTACCATGCTGTGTCGATCTTCTACGATATCATACAATTCTCTCTAATAGATAGAAATTTAGAAATTGACTGCCATTAGCATTTTGTCCACTTGATTGGATAGTTTAATCTGTGTGATTTACTGTCTTAGGGCATGCCAGGAGCACCAAGCATGAAGATGTATTCAAAAGATGATCTGTTGAACATGAAAAATTTTGGGTATGAAGATGGCGACGAAGATGATGAGGATGATGATGGCTTCCCTTCAAAATTGGTAAATAATGCTTGCTTATGAGTGCTGCTAATGTGACTTGCATGAGCAGTTCTTACATGCTGATACAGCATGCATGTAACACCCAAACTGCCTTGTCAAGTGTCACACCATCATTTAGATGTCCTGGCCCAAAATGTTGGGTAATTCCACCCATTTGTGGATCGCCTTTGAACTAGAAAGCTAGGAATTGGTCTTTCCTTTTGGAAGAGTGCCTTAGGTCCCATTTGGAGGCACCCTTAAGAGCTCTTGATGCCTAAATGCCATTTTTTTGAGCCAAACTCGTTTTCAAGTTGGGTGTTTGGACCACACTGTTACCTGTGGTGTGGTCCACTTGAGCTTTGAATATGCTTCATTTTCGGGCTTAAGCCATAAAATTGTCTTGTAAAATGGATGGACAGGGATGATAAAATACATAAATCAAGATGGACCCCACAGAGATTACTCAGTACACAATCTGATTCCCATACAAAACTCCTGTGGCCCGCAGGAAGTTCTCGTTGGTGGGGATTCAATCTCCACTGTTTCCTGTAGTGCAATGGGCTTCATTTTCAGGGCCATTACCTAAAATGGGCTGGAAAAACAGAGATGGCATGGATATACAACACATACATGAAGGTGGACCGCATGAAACAGCGGAGATAGAAATGCCCACCTAAATCCCCAAATCCCTAAATCCCCAAATCCCCAAATCCGTAAATCCCCAAATCCCCAAATCCCTAAATCCCCAAATCCCCAAATCCATAAATCCCCAAATCATTTCAATCTGTATTAAGATTTTCAAAGATTGAGAGAGAGAGAGAGAGAGATAACCTGTTTGAGTTGGAGCCCCGATCACGGTCCTTCGAGAGAGATAGAGAGAGAGGATGCGCGCGCGAGAGAGAGAGCACCGAGAGAGACAGAGAGACAGAAAGACAGAGAGAGAGGGACCGAGAGAGAGAGAGAGGGTGCGCGAGAGTGAGAGACAGAGAGGTTGAGGGAGGGAGAAAGTGGGTTTCGGTTTTGGGAGGGCAGGCGCGCGAGAGAGTTTTGGGAGATGGGTGCGCGCGGGATTTTAATTTTGGGGTGGAACGAACTGTCTACTCTCCGTTCGGTGGTCTGTGGGCCCCACCATGATGTATATGTTTCATCTAATCCGTTCATCCATTTTTTAAGATCATTTTAGGACTTCGTCCTAAAAATAAGAGGGATTTAAACCTTAGGTGGACCACACCACAGGAAAACAATAGTGATTGGATATCCATCATTTAAATCCTCCTAAGGCCCACTGTACTGTTTATTTGACATCCAATCTGTGATTAGGTCATAAAGGCCTAGATGAAGGGAAAAAATAAAGATCATCTTGATCCAATACTTTTATGGCTCCCCAAAAGTTTTTAATGGTCGACATTCATTCAACACTTTTTCCTGTAATGTGGTCCACTTGAGATTGGGATATAACTCAATTTTTTTTTTTGTGATATCATAAAATGATGTATAAAAATAGATGGATGACATGGATGAAACACATACATCATGGTGGGCCCCACAGACCACCGAATACAAAAGTTAAGAGGGGTTACACTCCATTAAAACATACATAATTATTTTTTGGGCCCACGGAGATGTGGTTCACAAATCTAGCCTATTCATTATGTGTGTGCCACTTGGATGAGGGGTCATATCAAGTTTTAGACGCATCCAAATTTCAGGTGGGGCTCTACCAAGTGCTTTTATATGTTTTAGGCATGTCTTCACATGATTTTAGATGGTATGGCCCACCGGAGTTCTGTATACAGATGATTTTTGGATATCCCATAATTTAAAGGGAACCCATCAAATGTACGGTGTTGATTTTCGTCACACGTCATGGTGGGGCCCACATAGCTCGACCTCATGGGGAGTTCCCATGAGCTCGACAGATAGAACCTCTTCCATATATATATATATAATATTTATAAAACATAAAAAATTACGATGTATTTGTTATATCCACACCGTCCATCCATTTTGAGATATCATTTTAAGTCACAAGCCAAAGAATGAGATAGATAAAAAGCTGTAGTAGACCCAACCATAGAAAATAACGGGAGGGTGATTCCCACCGTTGAAACTATCCTAAGGCCCATTGTAATGTTTATTTGAAATCCAATTGGTTCAAAAGTTTTTGAAAAATGATGGTCCACTTAAGATTTGGATATACCTCATTCTTTGACTTATACCGTAAAATGATCTGTCAAAATAGATGGATGGCATGGATCAAACCGTCGACGATGCTCTGTGAGCCGTACCATGATGTGTATTTCATCCATTCCGTTCATCCATTTTTAAAGATCATTTTAGAGCTTTTTGCAAAAAATTAGAGGGATATAAATCTCAGGTGGTCCACACCACGTGAGAACAATAGTGATTGGATATCCACTATTAAAATCCTCCTAAGGCCCAATGTACTGTTTATTTGACATCAAATCTATTAATTTGGTCATACAGGACCAAATGAAGGGAAAAAACAAAAATCAGCTTGATCCAATAGATTTAGGCTACCAAATTTTTTTTAATGGTCGACGCTCATTGAACATTGTTTCTTGTAATGTGGTCCACTTAAGATATGGATATACCTCATTCTCTGACTTATACCATAAAATAATCTATAAAAATAGATGGATGGCATGGATGAAACCGTCGACGATGCTCTGTGGGCCCTACCATGATGTGTGTTTCATCCATTCCGCTCATCCATTTTTAAAGATCATTTTAGAGCTTTTTGTAAAAAAATAGAGGGATATAAATCTCAGGTGGTCCACACCACATGAGAACAATAGTGATCGGATATCCACTATTAAAATCCTCCTAAGGCCCACTGTGCTGTTTATTTGACATCAAATCTGTTGATTTGGTCATACAGGACCAGATAAAGGGATAAAACAAAAATCAGCTTGATCCAATAGATTTAAGCTAATAAAATGTTTTTAATGGTCGACACTCATTCAGCACTGTTTCCTGTAATGTGGTCCACTTGAGATTTGGATATACTTGATTCTTTAACTTATATCGTAAAATGATCTGTAAAAATAGATGGATGGCATGGATGAAACCATTGATGATGCTCTGTGGGCCCTACCATGATGTGTGTTTCATCCATTCCGTTCATTCATTTTAGAGCTTTTTGCAAAAAATTAGAGGGATATAAATCTCAGGTGGTCCACACCACATGAGAACAATAGTGATTGGATATCCACTATTAAAATCCTCCTAAGGCCCACTGTACTGTTTATTTGACATCAAATCTGTTGATGTGGTCATACAGGACCAGATGAAGGGAAAAAATAAAAATCAGCTTGATCCAATAGATTTAGGCTACCAAAATGTTTTTAATGGTCGACGCTCATTCAACACAGTTTCCTGTAATGTAGTCCACTTGAGATTTGGATATACCTCATTCTTTGACTTGTACCGTAAAATGATTTGTAAAAACAGATGGATGGCATGGATGAAACTGTTGACGATGCTTTGTGGACCCTACCATGATGTGTGTTTCATCCATTCCGTACATCCATTTTTAAAGATCATTTTAGAGTTTTTTGCAAAAACTTAGAGGGATATAAATCTCAGGTGGTCCACACCACATGAGAATAATAGTGATTGGATATCCACTATTAAAATCCTCCTAAGGCCCACTGTACTGTTTATTTGACATCAAATCTATTGATTTGGTCATACAGGACCAAATGAAGGGAGAAAACAAAAATCAGCTTGATTTAGTCATGTTCGGACTGATCAAACTGTCCAAAAATAGTTAAAGGTTGTTCATAATATCAAAAATATATAAATGAATAGAAAACACAAACATCAGATTGATCCAAAACTTTTATGGCCTCCAAGAAATTTTAAATGGTAGAGATTCAATCACACTATTTCCTGTGGTGTGGTCCACTTGAGCTTTGGATATGCTTCCTTTTTGTTCTTTAAGACCTCAATTATCTATTGACATGGATGAATGGAGTGGATAAAATAAATAAATAACGGTGAACCCCACAGAGTTTACTCTGGTAAAGGTAACGAGTAACTCACTTAAATGTAGTGGAGAAAGGTTTCCTCAAAACATTCATAATCATATATTGGGCGTGCCTAAGGGCCTGTTTGGACGGGCACACTGGATGAGATTAGAAAGGATTAGGTGGGATTGGAAGATAGATCCCGGGATTGGCAAGGCATGCCCAAACAGACATGGGATTGTGATCCCGGGATATAGGAATCCCATGGATCTTAAGACAATCCACTGACATCACCATCATTACCTTAAATCCCATCTAATCCATCCAATCCCTTCAAAATTTCCTGGATGTGTTTGGTTGGAGATTAGAAGGTTTAATCCCAGATTTGGCCAGGCGTGCCCAAACAGACTGGGTATAGTAATCCAGGGATATAGACAATCCACTGATATCACTATCATTGCCTTGAAATCCGTGCAATCCAGTCTAATACCATCTAATCTCATCTAGCGTGCCCGTCCAAACAGGCCCTAAATGTGATTCGCATATCTAACCCACTCATTACATGTGTCCCACTTGGATGGGGGTCAGACCAAGTTTCAACCGCATTCAAAACTCATGTGGGCTCCATCAAGTGCTTTTATATTTTTTAGGATGTTTTCACATAGTTTTAAATGGTATGGCCCACTTGAGTTTCGTTTACTAATGATTTTTGAGATATCTCATAACCTAAAGGGGACACATCAAATCCACAGTGTTGATGTTCAACACACATCATGATGGGGCCCACAAAACTTACTAACATCAATTCTTAGGTTCTCGCGAGGTCAGTAATTAGTTGGGTCACAATTTTAACCAGAATATTTGGCCCATTTTACATGTCGAGTCCATTCACTCTATTTTACTATCAATACTTTCAATTTGACTAGTTATTCGCCTCAATCAAGCTATATATGAGAAAGATATTGGGCATACAATTGATCAATAATTTAAGTGAAATTTGATTTAAACAACTGAAGTTATTACTGTTCAATTTGAACTCATTAGATTGACCAAAAATGATTAAAGGTTCAATTAGTGGATGTGCCTAATAATTTAGTAATTTTATTTTTCACAAATAAATTTAACATTTTTTTTTCAAAATGTATATTTTTTTTACCTTTTTAACTAAATATCATTTTTATTATAAATAAATTTAACATTTTTTTACAAATTTTAGTTTTCTTTTTTTAAAAATATTTTTTTTTTTACAATTTGTCAATTTTTTCACAAATTTGTTTAATTTTTTAAATTTTCTTTTTCAAAATATCATTTTTTTTATCGAATTTTTTTTCAAAATTATTAATATTATTCAAAGTTCTTAATTTTTTTTCTCAAAATCTACATTTTTATAAAATTACAGGTTTTTTTTTTCAAAATTTAAATTTTTCTTAAACATTGTTAATTATTTTTCTAAGCTTCTCGACTATATTTTTTTTTTTTTGCGAAATTCATAATTTTTTTTGAGCTTCTTAAATTTTGACATGGGTGTTAGAGACAGCTAATAGAGCCGGTCTTTCACAGGGTTATAAGACGGTTCAGGACCGTCTCTAATAGAGACGGTTGTTGACATTCTCTAATAGAGACGGTCAAGGACTGTCTCTATTACAGACGGTCTTAGACCGTCTCTAATAAAGACGGTCATTGACAGTCTCTATTAGAGACTGTCTTTGCTCAAACTATAAGACGGCTAAGGACCGTCTCTAATAGAGACGGTCTTTGACAGTCTCAAATTACAGGTAAAAGACGGTCAGTGACAGTCTCTAATTTAGACAGCTAATGACCGTCTTAGATGGCCGCATATAAGACGGTCATCGACCGTCCCATATGATTTGTGGACGTAAAAAAATGTAAGACAGTATTAGGGACGGTCAGGGGCCATCTCAAAATTTAGAGACGGTTTATGGCCGTCTCTAAAGCGTCCTTAAACCAAGCAATTTTAGAGACGGTCCAGGACCGTCTCAAAATCTATCATTTTTTTCCATTTTTCACGTAGTGTTAGGTACTTTCAAAATCTATTTTAAATAGGTTTGTATGCTTATAGTTGGCTAAGGTTCAACTAATATAAGTTGCGGTTCGACTAGTCTAAGAAAGTTCGACAAGTCCTTGTAACGCCCTGAAAATCGGAGGTCGAGTATAACTCAGCTCCCGAGTTCCAGAACATCACCTATGCAACATTTTTAATGATGGATGAATGTTGTCTGTATTAGTTCCTGAAACATGAATTAGATTAAGTCAAATCAACAAAAATAATCTAGGGAAGACTGAAAAAATATATATATACTAGTGTAAGTCCCCAAAATATGTATGCAGCGCCAGGTCAATATTTACAAGTGTTGTGTCAAAATATAAAATGTCAAAAGAATGTGATAGCTCCCAACAAAATAACCCTGAATCCCCGTCAATCAGGACACGGCTCACATGAACCCGCCTGAATACTGCATGTAGGAGAACGCCTCCTCATCATCCTCGAACTCCATCTCTACATCGTGGGTCGCATCATCATCTACAACTACGACAGAGTCTGGTTGGTGTTTAAACACCGTCCTCGAATGTGAGAGTTAGTGATCAACTCAGTGGAGCTATACAGCAAAGGTTAACATGTTATCAATTCAATCAAGCAGTAATGATAAAGCAGTACAATCAAACATGTCCTAATTACTCTTGTTAATGCAAGGATGTATGTAGAAATGATGCATGCCCTCGCGTGCACTCCCTCCGTGATCTTCATCTCATGGTCGCGCATGTCAGTCACTTTCTCAGTGCACTGCCCAACGCTAAACGGCACATGCAATGTAGTGCATGAACGTGATTACCAAGTTCTTATTAGTCCTTTTCATACAGCAGGATTGGAAAGCTAAGGTACCACCCTTTATATTATATGCCCAACATTGATTCATCTAGGGTCGTCAATCCTACTTAATCACATATAATAGGCGAGTTCAAGTCACTACCACCAACGCCTTACCAACTGACAGTCTATTTTTGAAGGCTCGTCACTAACCCGACTGTAATACCCGTGTCCTAGTCCGTACCGTTTCATTGGCCTCCGCGGTCCTTCCGGTCGAAATTCAGAAATCCTCGACCCATTTTTGACATTTGCACGTGATTCTAAGCCGAGACTTATATTCCAAAGTCAACTAAAACTGAAACCTGTACCTTAGCGACCGCGCCGTCGCCATGGTTCTAACGTCGTGACTCGCGCACCGACCCGATACCCAGGGTAGAAGATATAGGCCGAGTTTAATTCGAAGAAAATACTGTGCATTGTGAACTACGAGGGAATTTCTACGAGATGTCCCATCAATCAAGTACACATCACACATCAAGTCAAGTACAACTAACCCATGCCATGCCCATACCTATCTCTCACACAAGCAACCCAAAGTTAACTTTCACATCACTTCCATCACTCCACCCAACCACCACATCACCCCATCACCTCTTATCAACCCATCACTTCTCTCTCTCTCATTTCTCAAAAAAAAAATCTCTCCCAAGCAAAAATCCATACGTCCAAGCTCTCTCCCTCTCCCAAGAAAAAATCCATACGTCCAAGCTCTCTCCCTCTCCCAAGCACAATGTGTGGCCCACTTTCTCATCTCTCATCCTCACCATCAAAAGTCCATCATCCAGCGTTAAAAGTATAGGCAAGGAGTTAAGGAGGCTAAGGAAGTAAGGTGAAGACCAAGAGGTGGGTGATCATCCTTCATTTTAATTTTTAAGGGCCCACTTGTTGTGGAACCCACTCGATGTATGTGTTGTAACTATGGAGGGCCCATAGTGGTGGGGACCCTCCCCTCTTATCTCACTGTGTATCTCTCTTTCTCTCTCTCTCTCTCTCTTTCTTTATTTTCCCTAAAAAGTAGTGGGCCCCACCAATTGTGTAAATTCTACTCTATCCATCCATCAAACGGTGTGGCCCACCGCATTTTGGGAGAAACCCATCTTCCTATTGTAACGCCCGTGAAAAATCCGTACTTGGGCTCGAGTACCAACTCGACCCGAAATCGCGTAGAAATAATTTCCATGGAAATTAAGCGTAAGTTAGCTAGCGCAACGCTAGAGTAGCTGGGAAATAGTCCCTGATCACTTTAAATACGTTCTGCAAGACCCAAATCGAGTAGAACAAACAACTCTACAATACTCTATAACCTCGGATCAAACTCTAAGTGGGTTTGTCCTCTGAACCACGTTGAACTTTTGTATTGGATTTAGACCGTCGTCGAAGGTCCGATACCTCCTATCTTAGACCGTTAGAACCGCCCAGCTGGACTTGACAATCATCTCGAAAATCAAGTCAAACCGATAATCACAGACTATTTCGTTGAACCCGGACTGAAGCGACCGCGAATAGGGACGGATTTGGAATTTCAAATTCAAATCTGGCACACGACTTGACGCGTCAGTATTAAGCGTTCTGACCGTCAGAATTCATCTAGATTACACCCTCGGATCAGGAAAAATTTCTATTTATTATCATGAGACTTTCAGCCCTGATCTACGTGCGGTGACCGCTGAACTGAAATTGGTCCGCCACGTGCGATCTGCGAACCCTGCCAGACTGAAAACTTAATACGAGCTACATCTGGTACACATGAGCTTAAGTCCGATCGCAATCGACCAGGGGACCACCAGAAAGCAGTTTTTGAACCGAAACAGCCCCGAAATGGATAGGCACCAAGTAAACTTCGTCCCGGAGCCTATTTTCGACGTTTTTAAGCTTATAAAAGGGGTTGAAACCCTCATTTCTCCCTTCCATCCGAAAATCCCAAACCCTAGAGAAAAGGAGAGAGAGTTTGAGAGAAAGAGAGGAAGGGAATTTTCCCGCTTCCGAGCCGCCGACTGCTAGTGCTTCAGCACTTCTTCCCAATCACCTGGCTGGTGATTTCTTCCCTTTTTTAGGTATAAAATAACCCTAAAACTTGCTGATTTAAGGTTTACCTAGATTCATAACATGTTAGCTAACGTATTCCATAAATCAGGTTCTCTTATTGCCGTAAACGAAGCGTACACGCTCCATTCAAAATCCCGCAACCGTAAGAGACTAGGTGAGGATTTTAGACGATTTGATTGACGGTTTACAACGCTTTCAATGTCGTTTAATAGTAGATTATCGACGGCATCGCCGTTTGACATGTACAACATGCTCTCCGTTTCCTGTTTCGTAAATTAACGAAGAATATGAGATTTAGCGCATTTTAGTCATTTGTAGGAAGTACGGTCTACATGCATATTTTACTGACGTGATTGACATGGTTTGTTGCCGCATTAGGGAGTTAGGAATGCTTGCATAATCAGTTTGGTGAAGAGATTCGCCTAGTTGCGCACTTTGGGTCGACATACTATATGTAGACTTAAGAGTGTAGTGTATGTGTTTGTATAAATGCTTGTATTAGTATGTATTGAATTAAATGATGTTATGTAGTAGTTTGAGATTGATTTCTTGATTAATATGCTGACCTAAATGATTTCCTACATGTTTACCTTATGCATGATTGCATTACACGCATGGAAAGTATGCCTTGAAGATTTGCTTAAGTTGAATGTTATAACATGTGTTAACATGCTCATATGATCATATTTCAATTCCAATACTATTACATGTAATGCTAATGTGATTCCATAGATGTGTGGGACTAGACTTAGTCCAGGCAGTCGGTAACCGAGCGAATTCGTGGCTGACTGGTCATAGCCACGAATGACGCGTCGATGAACGTGAATCGCGTTTAGAGTTGGCGGCAGTGGTCAGGCCACGCGAAGTGTTTTACGCACTTCATGTCGTTCGACTTGAGATGCGATCGTGCTAGTTGAGCCCGTCAAGCAACCCGACTGGCCGATGTATGTTCACCTTGTATGTGTCATAACTGCTTGAACCTAGGGTACTGAACTTACCACTGAAAACCCTGTTAACCATGGTACCTTGATCCACGAAGACTCATGAGCCGGGCATGGTGGTATGGGACACCGTGGTCGAGCTGTCGGCCTACGCTGGGGCCACAAACCTCCCCGTAGTGACCAGTGAGCACCTAAACTCGTGAGCAGATTATGGTGGTATGGGACATTATATTCTAGCTGTCGGCCTACACTGATCAGGCGACGAGCCCTTTGTAGTGACCGCGAGCGTATTCTGAGTCCACGGGAGGCGACGACCCTTCCGTTGCAGTAGAGTACGGTAGGCCTGTATTGATAAGGTGATGGGGGAGCGGTGCAACGAGTGCGAGCAACAGCCCTAGCAGCCCTTGCAGTGACCTACGAAATACACATCGTATGAGATTACTAGGAGTGACGACCCTAGACAGGATCTGTGTTGGGATTGATACAAGGGAAGTACCTTAGTTTCCCAATCCTGCTGTTTGAATGGACTAATAACAACTTGGAAATCATATCACCATAGCATTGCATGTGCCTGGAAGATGTGGAGCACTCTAGGGAGTGTGGCATGCCGCGGTCGTAAGATGTTGCCGCATGAGGGTGATCATCGGTGAGGGCATACATCACGTCATATCATCTTGCATTAATAACAGTATTAGGATTGTCTGATTTACTGCTTTACTATTATCGCGTGATTGAATTGTGAACATGCTAATCTTTACTCTATGATTCCACTGAGTTGATCACTCATTCCCACGTTACGGGATGGTGTTTGCAACACCCACCAGACCCTGTTGTAGATGCAGGTGAGGTCGAGATCTAGGAGGTGGAGCCAGAGATCGACGAGGACCAGGATGAGTTCTCGTATATGCAGTATCACGACGGCTTCCCGTAGGCGACCTGGATCGAGGGGACATCAGTGGGACTTTCTTTTTTTGAACATTATTCTTTTGTTATGTATATGTATATGAGACTCAGAGATGTAGTCATACTTTGGAGACAGATGAGATTACTTTGTTTTTCCATACAGTGATATATACATTGTTTAGTCTTCCGCTTGCTTTTATCACTGGATCTGAAGTATGAATTGCAGTTTTGGTATACTTTTACTCATGTGAATGCTTTAAATCAGACAACATTGAATCATAACCATTTTTGTTGCATAAGTGATGGTCTGGAACTCGGGAGTTGAGTTTATACACGACCCCCGATTTTCAGGGTGTTACAAGTTGGTATCAGAGCATGAATAAGAGTATACTGGGCCTGGGTTATGGTCTTGCGACGTATGCTGTCGCTTCCTTTGACTTAGGTGGGTGCGAGAAGGGTCTAGAAACACTTCTAGGATCGCAGATTCGCCGATAGGCGAAGTCTATTAGGATCGATCGCAAGATCGAGTCTGTAACGTATCTCGGGTCGCGTAAAGCAACCCGAATCACTTCTAAGCTTTAGGAAGTCGGGTGGAGACATCCTATGAGCGGTTTTAAACCGTAAAAGTGAATCCTTGGGCCGTGGGATGACCACGACTCCTGTAATTAATCGTCAGGGCTTAAAAACCCGGTTTCACCAAAAATCTTCAAAATTCCTCCTCTAAACACTCCAATCTTCATTTCTTTCTTATCCATTTCATGTTAGGCATCAAACGTAATGTGAAAATAACAAAAATTAGTACTTTCACAAAATTTTACAGTGAATAGTAAAATTTTATGAAAAATAGCCATAAGGCCATTCTAACTTCACTTTCTTTAGCAACTAAGGATCTAGATAGATGTATTGGCTCCTTCTACCCCAAATTCATATGCTGTATCATATAGTTTGGTATTCGGAATTGCGATGTGGACCCGGAAAGTCCCGAACACATGTTTGGTCTCATACAGACCAAAGTACAATGAACTAGGGGGTGGGACATAACTTTTTGGAACCCTTGGACCATGGGGGACCAGACCCATGGGGTCCCACCGGCCAACTTGGAAGTTGGCCGGCGATGCCATCGCCGGTCGGGCGATGCATCGCCGACCGGTGGGGCCCATTGGAGCTGTTTTTCGGGCGCACGCCCTTAAATGGGTCGTATACCCTCCCTATGTGACTCCCATCTCACGAAAACCCCCAAATCATACCCCTCCTTCACAAACAACCCTCTCCATAGCCCTATTTTCGATATTCAGCAACCATCTCCAAACCCCGGCGTCCCAAAACACTTCCAGGACCCTCCTTGGCCAAAACCGACCACCACCCATCACTTATTGGGTGTTGGCAGCCTCTCTTCTTGAAGATCTCACCATTTGGAGCTCCAAAATCCCCCAAATAGAGCTGAAATCGTGAGGTGCTCCATTCTATCTTTTTATTTGTATTTCTCCCTGAAAGTACAGCCTTGGGAAGCTTGAAGCAACCCTTTACGATGCCTAGATTTCCTTTTCTCAGATTGGGCAGCCGCTTCTCCGCATTTTCGGCATTTTCCATGGCTTTTGTGGAAGCCATTTTGGGTCTTCTGTCACTCTCATCCATCATATCTTTGATGGGTAAGAGGAAAACCGCAACAGACGAGGCTGGGCCGAGTCGCCCTGCTCGATCGAGAAGACCACGGGGTGGTGCCGCAAGTTCAAGCACCGCCGCAGGTCCAGCTGCAGTCCTGGAGTGCCGTACAAAGCGGGATTTGGATCCCCATGCACACCTTGAACGAACAATTCTTTCAGAGATGCCTCATGGCCAATACACTGATCGCAAAGTGTTATTTGAGGCAGACATAGATGGACGATTGTTCGGCGAGTATCTGTTGTTCGAACGCATTGAAGCTGCGCATTGGGGTCCGATCTTTGAAGCTCGCGCTCGTGCTAATGTGAGCACCGTTCATGCCTTCTATGCTAGCATCCAGAATCCTACCTTGGAGCCTTTGCAGTTCAAAATCCCTTTTGGTAGAGATCGGATGGCTACGATCGACGTTCGGTTGATTGCGTGACTTCTCAACGTGCCTCTAGGTGATGTGCATCCTAGTGAGAAGAATTTGAAGACTAGACGTGAACGAGATCGCCGCACCAGGTTTCTGTGCGGTAAGTTGGTTCCATGGCAGCCTAATAATAGCCTCAAGGCGACGTACATGTCTGAGGATTTGCACCTGCTGCATCATATCTGCACGTTCAATGTTTATCCCAGGTCGACGAACCGCATTGAATGTACACGTCTTATGGTCGATTTCTTATTTCTGGTGGCCCAGGGAGAGAACGTATGTATGGCCACTTTCATCTTACGGCAGATAGTTCTTATAGCCAGGTCGAGAAGAACATCCGAATCGCTTTCCTTTGGCCGACTTATTTGCAAGATTGCGCTTGAGTTTGCCTATAGACTTGGGCCCGAATTTCTGGTATCGATTCACACCATCGATGAGTCGACAATGGTCAAGATGAAGATTGGGTCGCAATACCGTGAAAATCAACTTGAAAGGGATAGTGGGGATGACTTTGATGAAGAGGAAGATCAAAGCGAAGAAGAACCTAGAGCAGAGGTTCGGGAAGAAGCTCAGGAAGAAGCAGAAGAGGAGGTTCAGGATACTGATGAGAGCCCTCCTCCTTCTGCGCAGGCTACTATCGACGATCGCATTGCTCGGATGGAGGAGAGTCAGACCGCTTTGCGTAGGGAAGTCCAAGAACTTCGCGTGGAAGTCGCTGATGCCAAGGTCGTTACAAAGAAGAAATTTGGCAAGGTGACTCGCACCTTGAAGGCGATCCTGTGTTTCTTACAAGATAAGGGTGCTCCTCCTCCGTCACCAGACTCCGACTAGCGATGCGATCTTTGATGTTATTATCAGTAGTTAGTCATTTCTTGTTTTATGTGTGTAAGCCTGTTAGGGCTACTGCTTTGCTTATGTTGCTGTTGCTTAACTGTCTTAATTTCCATGTAATTCTAGTCATGATGCTTGTAAGGATATATCCCTTGTATTGTGACAATTTTGATTAATTGAAATGCATGGAATGCCTTTGACTCTTTAAGTGAATGATTGTGGTGTATTTGTGCAATTGAGACTGACAAGGTTGCACCCTATTTTGAATATAGGGAATGCCACCTAAGACTACGCGGAGCGCGGTTCGGCTTGCATTGTCAGAGCATATGGATCAGACTCCCTCTCAGTCTGGCACTCGTTCGGACCCTGCTGTGGGCCCAATTCCTGAGGCGGTTCGATCGTCTCAGCCTGCTGTTGGTCCTACAGATGGACCACCACCATTTACACCATCAGTTAGAGAGCTACATCTCGTATCTACTTCCACACCGCATCTGCCACAGCCTGCTCCACCCCCTGACAGATTCGAGCAGATGATGGCTATGATGCTACAGCAGCAGCAGCTTCTGACCACCATAGTGGGGACCTTAGCCCAGGGTGGCGGTGCGACTACATCTACTCCACCTGCACCACCTGCGCATCCAGCTGAGGATGCCTATACATACGCCCAGGATGAGGGCATGGCTCATCCTGCGCCGCCTGTTTTCCCTGCGGGGAATCCTGCCGACACACGGGGCCTTTAGGAGCGATTTCAGCGCTTGCGGCCTCCTACTTTCACGGGTTCTCACAGACCCGAGGAGGCTAAGTACTGGCTCGACCGAGTGTCGAAGATTCTACGGATGTTGCACTGCACCGAGGCTGAGCAGGTAGAGCTGGCTACCTTCCTGTTTGAGAGAGAGGCCAATATGTGGTGGGATAGCGTATTGCAGACTGTTGCCGCAGATTTCGTATGGACGTGGGCAGCATTTGAGTTCCGCTTCCATGAGAAGTATTATCCCCAGACCTACAGGCACGACAGGGAGAATGAGTTTCTCCGTCTCAGACAGGCAGCGATGACAGTTACCGAGTATGAGCATCGGTTCACAGAGTTGGGCAGGTACGTCCCGACGATCCTAGCTGATGAGCAGATGCGCATACGGCGCTTTTTGGAGGGCTTGCGACCGGATATTCGGTCGAAGATGTGTTGTGTTAGTTTTCCCTCTTATGCGGAGTTGGTTCACATGTCCATGCGGGCAGAGCAGGACGTGGATCGACTTCAGCGATCTCGAGGCCCGGCTGCTTCTAGGCCGCGACCGGATTTGCCAGACAGGCCCTTCGCGGGCAAGAGGCCTCGCATTGATCCTCCTACTAGGACCACGACGCCTGTACCACCGTTTCGGCGCCCTGATTTGTCATGTACATACTGTGGGAGGACGGGCCACTTGGCGCAGAGTTGCTTTTCGAGGATGCGGGACAGTGGGTTTTCGCCGCCGTAGAAGATTGATCGTGTACGTCCACAGGCGATATCAGCACCGCCTATACGGTCAGCTCCTGCGCATCCTTCTTTCAGACCTACGGTATCGTAGATTCGATAGCCTCCACGGCCCTTGACACAGCGGCCGAACCGGCCACAGCAGGCTCAAGTTCATGCAATTACAGCTGAGGCAGCTGCGACGCCGACTTTCCAGCATTCAGCCTTCGAGGTCACGACCCATATCGGAGGTATTCCCGTTCTTGTCATGGTGGACACTGGTTCCACGATTTCTTTGATATCGCGTGCCGTAGTCAGACGTCTTGGGTTACAGACTATCACTATGGATAGCGTGCGAGTCTTTGTAGCTCATGGAGATTATTCGGATGTCACCCAGATGTGTGAGGGTTGTTTGGTTGATCTGGGAGGCAGGACGATGACTCTTGATCTGGTCGTCGATCCCTCGCTTGTTTATCTCGACGTCATTCTTGGCATGGACTAGTTGACTGCAGCGAGAGCCGAGATTGACTACGAGACTCGTATAGTCACAGCGTACGAGCCTGAGGGTTCATCCTTCACATTTCCAGTGCGGGTAAGTCTTCCTTTCTGCATTCTTAGCTACGCCACTCTATTGCGCGACGCTGGTGCCCAGGTACTTGAGCAGACGCTAGTTGTTTCTGAGTTCGGGGATCTGTTCATGAAGATCCCTGGGTTGCCGCCCCGACGTGAGATCGATTTCACTATCGATCTGGTTCCTGGTTCTACACCCGTCTCACTGCCGACGTATCACATGGCACCATGTGAGATGGAGGAGTTGAGGACGCAGATTGATGGTCTGCTAGAGCTTGGCTTTATACGGCCTAGCGTGTCTCCTTGGGGAGCACCGGTCTTGTTCGTGAAGAAGGATGGTTCGATGCGATTGTGTATTGATTATCGCAGGCTGAACCAGCTCACGGTGAAGAACAAGTACCCTTTGCCCAGGATCGATGACTTGTTTGATCAGTTGAGAGGAGCGCAGTACTTCTCGAAGATTGATCTTCAATCAGGTTATCATCAGCTGCGCGTCAGGGATGAGGACGTGCAGAAGACAGCATTCAGGACCAGTTTTGGCCACTACGAATTCCTCGTGATGTCATTCGGTCTCACGAACGCACCGGCCGTGTTCATGGATCTGATGAACCGGGTATTTTGGCCTTTCCTCTATCGATTCGTCGTTGTCTTCATTGAGGACATTTTGGTGTACTCTAGGAGTCGAGAGGAGCATGAGGAGCACTTGCGTTTGGTCCTTGATACGCTCAGACGGCATCAGTTGTTCGCACAGTACAAGAAGTGCGACTTCTGGAAGCAGGAGGTGAAGTTTCTGGGACACGTGGTGTCCAAGGATGGCATGGCAGTTGACCTGTCTAAGGTAGCTGAGGTGCAGGACTGGGAGCAGCCTGGTTCTGTCACTGAGGTGAGGAGTTTCTTGGGTCTCGCTGGCTACTATCGGCGCTTCATTCAGGACTTCTCGAAGATCGCGAGACCCTTATCTCATTTGACACGGAAGGACGTGAAGTTCGCCTGGAATGATAAGGCGGAGTCAGCTTTTCAGGAGCTGAAGAACAGGCTTACGTCCGCCCCTGTGCTAGTATTGCCAGAGCAAGGGGTTAGATACACTATATACACTGACGCGTCTAGCGTTGGTTTGGGTTGTGTCCTTATGCAGAGGGACAGGGTAATTTCGTATGCCTCGAGACAATTAAAGAAGCACGAGGAGAATTACCCTACACACGACCTAGAGTTGGCAGCCGTTATATTCGCACTGAGACTCTGGAGACATTACCTCTACGGAGAGGAGTTCGAGCTCTTTTGCGACCACAAGAGCCTCAAATACATATTCACGCAGCGAGACTTGAATATGAGGCAGCGACGATGGATGGAGACGCTGAAGGACTTCAAGTTTGAAGTCTCTTACCATCCTGGGAAGGCGAACCTTGTGGCTGATGCGTTGAGACGCAAGAAGGCGATAGAGTTTGCGGCTCCGCTGATGGTTGCCGAGTGGGATATGGTTGAGTTTTTGCGAGACTTTGAGCAGAAACTCACCGTAGAGGAGCCATTTGAGTTCATCGCACACGTACAGGTGCGATCTCAGATCGATGACCGAGTCATCGAGGCGCAGAGGGACGACGCGCATCTTACTGAGCTTCGAGAGCAGGCCAGTGATGATGCTGACGCCGACTGGCGAGTTGGTATGGATGGGGGCTTACATTACCGTGGCCGCTTATGCTTCCCAGATGTCCCTGACTTGAGACGAGAGATTCTCGAGGCTGCGCATTCTACTAGAATCGCGATGCATCCAGGCAGTACGAAGATGTATCGTGACGTGAAGAGGACGTATTGGTGGGAAGGTATGAAGACCGACATAGCTGAGTTCGTGTCCCGTTGTCTCACTTGTCAGCAGGTGAAGGCAGAGCATCGCCGACCACCTGGACTTTTGCAGCCTATGCCGATTGCAGAGTGGAAGTGGGATTTCATTTCCATGGACTTCATTTCTGGGTTGCCGAAGACGAGGAAGGGGCATGATTCCATTTGGGTGATCGTCGACCGATTGACGAAGTCGGCGCACTTCCTACCGATCAGAGTTACGAACTCTGCAGACGAGCTGGCTAGATTGTACATCCGAGAGATTGTGCGTCTGCATGGAGTTTCGTTGGAGATCGTGTCGGACAGAGACACGCTGTTCACTTCTATTTTCTGGACTCGCATTGTAACACCCTGAAAATCGGGGGTCGTGTATAAACTCAACTCCCGAGTTCCAGACTGTCACTTATGCAACAAAAATGGTTATGATTCAATGTTGTCTGATTTAAAGCATTCACATGAGTAAAAGTATACCAAAACTGCAATTCATACTTCAGATCCAGTGATAAAAGCAAGCGGAAGACTAAACAATATATATATCACTGTATGGAAAAACAAAGTAATCTCAGCTGTCTCCAAAGTATGACTACATCTCTGAGTATCATATACATGTAAATAAATAAAAGAATAAGTTCAAAATAGTCCCACTGAAGTCCCCCTCGATCCAGGTCACCTACGGGAAGCCGTCGTGATACTGCATATACGAGAACTCATCCTGGTCCTCGTCAATCTCCGGCTCCACCTCCTGGATCTCGTCCTCACCTGCAGCTACAACAGGGTCTGGTGGGTGTTGCAAACACCATCCCGTAACGTGGGAATGAGTGATCAACTCAGTGGGATCATAGAGCAAAGATTAGCATGTTCACAATTCAATCACGCGATAATAGTAAAGCAGTAAATCAGACAATCCTAATACTGTTGTTAATGCAAGATGATATGACGTGATGTATGCCCTCACCGACGATCACCCTCATGCGGCAACATCTTACGACCGCGGCATGCCACACTCCCTAGAGTGCTCCACATCTTCCAGGCACATGCAATGCTATGGTGATATGATTACCAAGTTGTTATTAGTCCATTCAAACAGCAGGATTGGGAAACTAAGGTACTTCCCTTGTATCAATCCCAACACGGATCCTGTCTAGGGTCGTCACTCCTAGTAATCTCATACGATGTACATTTCGTAGGTCACTGCAAGGGCTGCCAGGGCTGTTACTCGCACTCGTTGCACCGCTCCCCCATCACCTTATCAATACAGGCCTACTGTACTCTACTGCACGGAAGGGTCGTCGCCTCCCGTGGACTCAGAATACGCTCGCGGTCACTACAAAGGGCTCGTCGCCTGATCAGTGTAGGCCGACAGCTAGAATATAGTGTCCCATACCACCATAATCTGCTCACGAGACAAGGTGCTCACTGGTCACTACGGGGAGGTTTGTGGCCCCAGCGTAGGCCGACAGCTCGACCACGGTGTCCCATACCACCATGCCTGGCTCATGAGTCTTCGTGGATCAAGGTACCACGGTTAATAGGGTTTACAATGGTAAGTTCAGTACCCTAGGTTCAAGCAGTTATGATACATACAAGGTGAACAAACATCGGCCAGTCGGGTTACTTGACGGGCTCGACTAGCGCGATCGCATCTCGAATTGAACGACATGAAGTGCGTAAAACACTTCGCGTGGGCTAACCACTGCCGCCAACTCTCAACACGAATCACATTCATCGACGCGTCGTTCGTGGCTATGACCAGTCAGTCACGAATTCGTTCGGTTACCGACTGCCTGGACTAAGTCAAGTCCCACACATCTATTGAATCACATTAACGCTATATATCAGGGTATTGGAATTGAAACACATCATGTGAGCATGTTAGCACATGTTATAACATTCAACTAAGGCAAATCTTCAAGGCATACTTTCCCATGTATATTCAACTTAAGCAAATCTTCAAGGCGTAGTTTCTATGCATGTAGTGTAATCATGCATAAGGTAAGCATGTAGGAAATCATTCAGGTCAGCATATTAATCATGAAATCAATCTCAATCTACTACATAACATCATTTAATTCAATACATAATAATACAAGCATTTATACAAACACATACACTACACACTTAAGTCCACATATAGTATGTCGACCCAACGTGCGCAACTTGGCGAATCTCTTCACCAAACTGATTATGCAAGCATTCCTAACTCTCTAATGCGGCGACAAATCATGTCAATCACGTCAGCAAAATATGCATGGAGACCGTACTTCCTACAAATGACTAAAATGCCCTAAATCTCATATTCTTCGTTAATTTGCGAAACAGGAAACGGAGAGCATGTTGTACATGTCAAACGGCGATGCCGTCGATAATCTACTATTAAACGACATTGAAAGCGTTGTAAACCATCAATCAAAGCGTCTAAAATCCTCACCTAGTCTCTTACGGTCGCGGGAATTTGAACGGAGCGTGTACGCTTCGTCTACGGCGGTAAGAGAACCTGATTCATGGATTACGTTAGCTACCATGCTTAGAATCTACGTAAACCCTAAATCAGCAAGTTTTTGGGGTTTTTCTATACCTGAAAAAGTGGAAAAATCACCAGCCAGGTGATTGGAATGAAGTGTTGAAGCAGCACTGTCAGGGAATCGGATGCGGGAAAAATCTCCTCTTCCCTTTCTCTCAAACTCTCTCTCTCTTTTCTAGGGTTTGTGAAATTCGGATGCAAGGAAGGAATGAGGGTTTCAACCCCTTTTATAAGCTTGGAAACGCCGAAAATAGGCTCCGGGACGAAGTTTACTTAATGCCTATCCATTTCGGGGCTGTTTCGGTCCAAAAACTGATTTCTGGTGGTCCCCTGGTCGATTGCGATCAGACCTAAGCTCATGGGTACCAGATGTACCTCGTATTAAGTTTTCAGTCTGGCAGGGTTCACAGATCGCACGTGGCGGACCCGTTTCAGTTCAGCGGTCACCGCACATAGATCAGGGCTGAAAGTCCCATGATAATAAATAGATATTTTTCCTGATCCGAGGGTGTAATCTGGATGAATTCTGACGGTCAGAACGCTTAATACTGACGCGTCAAGTCGTGTGCCAGATTTGAATTTGAAATTTCCAATTCGTCCCTATTCGCGGTCGCTTCAGTCCGGGTTCAACGAAATACTCTGTGATTATCAGTTTGACTTGATTTTTGAGATGATTGTCAAGTCCAGCTGGGCGGTTCTAACGGTCTAAGATAGGAGGTATCGGACCTTCGACGCGCGGTCTAAATCCAATACAAAAGTTCAATATGGTCCAGAGGATAAACCCGCTTAGAGTTTGATCCAAGGTTATAGAGTATTGTAGAGTTGTCTGTTCTACTCGATTTGGGTCTTGTAGAACGTATTTAAAGTGATCAGGGACTATTTCCCAGCTACTCTAGCGTTGCGCTAGCTAACTTACGTTTAATTTCCATGTAAAATATTTCTACGCGATTTCGGGTCAAATCGGTACTCGAATCCAAGTACGGATTTTTCACGGGCATTACACGCATTCAGGAGGCTATGGGTGTGAAGTTGAAGTTCAGTACTGCCTTCCACCCACAGACGGACGGACAGACGGAGCGAGTGAACCAGATCCTGGAGGACATGTTGCGAGCTTGCGCATTGGACTTCAAGGACAGTTGGGATGACTGTCTTGCATATGCGGAGTTTGCGTACAACAATAGCTTCCAGGAGAGTATAGGCATGGCACCTTATGAGGCGCTGTATGGGCGACCTTGTCGCGCACCGCATTGCTGGTTAGAGGTCGGTGAGCGTAGCTTGATCGGCCCAGAGCTGGTGCAGGCGACGTCAGAGAAGATTGATATTATTCGACGTCGGCTTCTTACAGCGCAGAGCAGACAGAAGAGCTACGCCGATACGAGACGGAGGCCACTAGAGTTCACAGTTGGGGATCACGTGTTTTTGCGAGTTTCCCCTATGAAGGGAGTCCTTCGGTTCGGGAAGAAGGGGAAGCTGGCACCGCGATTCATTGGTCCATTCCAGATCCTCGATCGTGTGGGAGCAGTGGCTTACCGATTGGCTTTACCCACGCCCCTCGCAAGCGTCCACAACGTATTTCATGTTTCTATGCTGAAGAAGTACGTTGCTGATCCTTCCCATATCATCAGATGGGAGCAGGTGCAGTTAGGAGAGGATGTTACTTATATCCTACGACCGACACGCATCTTAGACAGGAAGGAGCAGGTACTGCGTAGCAAGGTGATTCCCCTTGTGAAGATACTATGGACGCATCACTCTGAGGAGGAGGCTACTTGGGAGACAGAAGCCGAGATCAGAAAGAACTACCCACAGCTTCTCGAGGAGTACGAAAAGGTACAAATTTCGAGGACGAAATTATTTGTTAAGGGGGGTAGATTGTAACGCCCGTGAAAAATCCGTACTTGGGCTCGAGTACCAACTCGACCTGAAATCGCGTAGAAATAATTTCCATGGAAATTAAGCGTAAGTTAGCTAGCGCAACGCTAGAGTAGCTGGGAAATAGTCCCTGATCACTTTAAATACGTTCTACAAGACCCAAATCGAGTAGAACAGACAACTCTACAATACTCTATAACCTCGGATCAAACTCTAAGCGGGTTTGTCCTCTGGACCACGTTGAACTTTTGTATTGGATTTAGATCGCGCGTCGAAGGTCCGATACCTCCTATCTTAGACCGTTAGAACCGCCCAGCTGGACTTGACAATCATCTCGAAAATCAAGTCAAACCGATAATCACAGACTATTTCGTTGAACCCGGACTGAAGCGACCGCGAATAGGGACGGATTTGGAATTTCAAATTCAAATCTGGCACACGACTTGACGCGTCAGTATTAAGCGTTCTGACCGTCAGAATTCATCCAGATTACACCCTCGGATCAGGAAAAATTTCTATTTATTATCATGAGACTTTCAGCCCTGATCTACGTGCGGTGACCGCTGAACTGAAATTGGTCCGCCACGTGCGATCTGCGAACCCTGCCAGACTGAAAACTTAATACGAGCTACATCTGGTACACATGAGCTTAAGTCCGATCGCAATCGACCAGGGGACCACCAGAAAGCAGTTTTTGAACCGAAACAGCCCCGAAATGGATAGGCACCAAGTAAACTTCGTCCCGGAGCCTATTTCTGGCGTTTTTAAGTTTATAAAAGGAATTGAAACCCTCATTTCTCCTTTCCATCCGAAAATCCCAAACCCTAGAGAAAAGGAGAGAGAGTTTGAGAGAAAGAGAGGAAGGGAATTTTCCCGCTTCCGAGCCGTCGACTGCTAGTGCTTCAGCACTTCTTTCCAATCACCTGGCTGGTGATTTCTTCCCTTTTTCAGGTATAAAATAACCCTAAAACTTGCTGATTTAGGGTTTACCTAGATTCATAACATGTTAGCTAACGTATTCCATAAATCAGGTTCTCCTATTGCCGTAAACGAAGCGTACACACTCCGTTCAAAATCCCGCAACCGTAAGAGACTAGGTGAGGATTTTAGACGCTTTGATTGACGGTTTACAACGCTTTCAATGTCGTTTAATAGTAGATTATCGACGGCATCGCCGTTTGACATGTACAACATACTCTCCGTTTCCTGTTTCGTAAATTAATGAAGAATATGAGATTTAGGGCATTTTAGTCATTTGTAGGAAGTACGGTCTACATGCATATTTTGCTGACGTGATTGACATGGTTTGTTGCCGCATTAGGGAGTTAGGAATGCTTGCATAATCATTTTGGCGAAGAGATTCGCCTAGTTGCGCACTTTGGGTCGACATACTATATGTAGACTTAAGAGTGTAGTGTATGTGTTTGTATAAATGCTTGTATTAGTATGTATTGAATTAAATGATGTTATGTAGTAGTTTGAGATTGATTTCTTGATTAATATGCTGACCTAAATGATTTCCTACATGTTTACCTTATGCATGATTGCATTACACGCATGGAAAGTATGCCTTGAAGATTTGCTTAAGTTGAATGTTATAACATGTGTTAACATGCTCATATGATCATATTTCAATTCCAATACTTTTACATGTAATGCTAATGTGATTCCATAGATGTGTGGGACTAGACTTAGTCCAGGCTGACTGGTCATAGCCACGAATGACGCGTCGATGAACGTGATTCACGTTTAGAGTTGGCGGCAGTGGTCAGGCCACGCGAAGTGTTTTACGCACTTCATGTCGTTCGACTTGAGATGCGATCGCGCTAGTTGAGCCCGTCAAGTAACCCGACTGGCCGATGTATGTTCACCTTGTATGTGTCATAACTGCTTGAACCTAGGGTACTGAACTTACCACTGAAAACCCTGTTAACCATGGTACCTTGATCCACGAAGACTCATGAGCCGGGCATGGTGGTATGGGACACCGTGGTCGAGCTGTCGGCCAACGCTGGGGCCACAAACCTCCCCGTAGTGACCAGTGAGCACCTAAACTCGTGAGCAGATTATGGTGGTATGGGACACTATATTCTAGCTGTCGGCCTACACTGATCAGGCGACGAGCCCTTTGTAGTGACCGCGAGCGTATTCTGAGTCCACGGGAGGCGACGACCCTTCCGTTGCAGTAGAGTACGGTAGGCCTGTATTGATAAGGTGATGGGGGAGCGGTGCAACGAGTGCGAGCAACAGCCCTGGCAGCCCTTGCAGTGACCTACGAAATACACATCGTATGAGATTACTAGGAGTGACGACCCTAGACAGGATCTGTGTTGGGATTGATACAAGGGAAGTACCTTAGTTTCCCAATCCTGCTGTTTGAATGGACTAATAACAACTTGGAAATCATATCACCATAGCATTGCATATGCCTGGAAGATGTGGAGCACTCTAGAGAGTGTGGCATGCCGCGGTCGTAAGATGTTGCCGCATGATGGTGATCGTCGGTGAGGGCATACATCACGTCATATCATCTTGCATTAATAACAGTATTAGGATTGTCTGATTTACTGCTTTACTATTATCCCGTGATTGAATTGTGAACATGCTAATCTTTGCTCTATGATTCCACTGAGATGATCACTCATTCCCACGTTACGGGATGGTGTTTGCAACACCCACCAGACCCTGTTGTAGATGCAGGTGAGATCGAGATCCAGGAGGTGGAGCCAGAGATCGACGAGGACCAGGATGAGTTCTCGTATATGCAGTATCACGACGGCTTCCCGTAGGCGACCTGGATCGAGGGGACATCAGTGGGACTTTCTTTTTTTGAACATTATTCTTTTGTTATGTATATGTATATGAGACTCAGAGATGTAGTCATACTTTGGAGACAGATGAGATTACTTTGTTTTTCCATACAGTGATATATGCATTGTTTAGTCTTCCGCTTGCTTTTATCACTGGATCTGAAGTATGAATTGCAGTTTTGGTATACTTTTACTCATGTGAATGCTTTAAATCAGACAACATTGAATCATAACCATTTTTGTTGCATAAGTGACGGTCTGGAACTCGGGAGTTGAGTTTATACACGACCCCCGATTTTCAGGGTGTTACACCTATACAGCATATTATAATAATATAATGTACATATATGTATATCCATGGTGGGCCATGTCCATGTGGGACCCACCATGATACCAGTGTTGAAGGACCCACCTTGATGCATGTGCAACTAACTGTCTAACGTTCAAGGGACGCTGGACCTTGTGGGCCTGCTAACGGTGAAGTGTGAACTGACATGGGTATGTGCTAACGTCAATAAAGGGAAATTTTTGAGGTGGACCTCACATACAAGCCCCACCCTGATGTATTTATATAATCCAAGCCGTTCCCCCTCCTCAGAACATTTTAGGCATTGAGCCAAAAACTGAAGGTGATCCATTAATCGAGTGGGCCTTACCATAGAAAACAGTGATGTTTGTCGTTAAAACTTGGGAAAATGATTGCTGGGGTCCATATGAAGTTTGGATCCCTAATTTTGTGGGACACATACAATGGACGGGGTAGATCTGGTTAATGTGGGTCCCACCTAGGATAACAAAAAAAAAATACATATGACGAGAAGGTGGCAAGCACCTTGCTGTCATGGCTGTCATGGCGTACACGTAAAAAAAAGGGTGGGTCCCCATTGGCCCTAGTTATGGACCCCACCGTGATGTGTGTTCTAAATCCCTGCCGTCCATTTGTTGGGACCCCTTCATTGAGGCGTTGGTTCCAAAAAAAATCAGCCATGAATAGTTCTCAGATGGCCCACATCGCCACCGTTTATACGAAGGTATGTTAAACCACTTAGAAATGATTGTTGGGGTCCACATGAAGCTTGGACCCACTTGAAATTTGGTTTGGACCCTTAATTTTGTGGGGAACACATAATGGACAGGTTGGATTGCAAATAAACACTTTGGTGGGCCATACATGGGACCCACTGTGGTATGTGTGGCCTACCACACCGTCCACAACAGTGGGTGGTTTCACCATTGTGATGCAAGTGTTTCACTCACGCCATCCATCCACGGCAGTGGACGGTGGCCCCCACCATGATGTACGTGTTCTATCCACTCCATCTCGCCAGTGATCAGGTGACCACATCACAGGAAACAGTGTGGGATTGAACGTCAACCGTTGAAACCCCCCTTTGGGGATAACAGAAGTTTGAATCAATATGAAATTTTTTTTTATTCCATCCAGGCCTGTCTGACGTTATCAACAAGTGGGATGTAAAATAAAAATTTTGGTGGGCCCCTTGCCACATGGCCTTATCAACAGGTGGGATGTAAAATAAACATTTTGGTGGGCCCCTTGCCACATGGCCTTATCAACAGGTGGGATGTAAAATAAACATTTTGGTGGGCCCCTTGCCACATGGCCTTATCAATAGGTTGGATGTAAAATAAACATTATAGTGGAGCCCTTGCTCAGGTGGTCTTACCAACAGGTTGGGTGGCAAATAAGTATTTCAGTGGGACCGGGATTGGATGGAAAATAAATGTTATAGTGGGCCCACATGGGAGTCTACCATGATGCATGAGTTTCATCCAAACCGTCCAACCATATTAAGATTATTTTAAGGCCATTGTTGAGGCCCATCTTAATGTATTTGTGGCCCGCCCACTAAGGCCCACTTTGTTATATATGGGCCCATGTGTTTAGGCTCGTTTGATGTATTTGTGGCTAATTGTTGAGGCCCAATTTGGTATATATAAGGTGTAACGTCTCGAAAAAATTCGTAAAGGGACTCGAGTACCAACTCGACCAGAAATCACGTAGGATTAATTCCTTTAAAAATTAAGCATTAGTTAACTAGCACTATGCTAGAGTAGCTGTGAAATTGTCCCTGAACACTTTAAATATGTTCTGCAAGACCCAAAACTTGTAGAATCAATGACGCTATAATACCCTGAAACCCAGGTTCAAACTCTAAACCCGTTTTCTCTCAGGAACCTTTTGAAACTTTGTATTGGATGTAGACCGCGCGTCGAAAGTTCGAGGTCTACAATCTTAGACCGTTATGACCACTTAGCTGACAATCATTTCGAAAATCAAGCCCAACCGACGTTCAGAGGCTATTTCATTGAGCCTGGAGTGAAGAGAGTGAGAAATGGGTTAAGATTTAAAATTTTAATTCAAATCTGGCACGGGTCTTTACGCGTTATTATTAAGCGTTCTGACCATCAGAATTTAGCCAAACTTCACCCTTGGATCAGGAAAAATTTCTCTTTCATATCATAAGACTTGTAGACCTGATTTAGGTACGATGACTGCTGAATTGAAACTGGATCGCCACGTGCGATCTGGGAACTCTACCGAACTGAAAACTTGGTGTGAGCAACATCTAGTGACCATGAGCTTAAGTCCGATTGCGTTCGGCCTGGGGACCTCCCGAAATGCTCTTTTGGATCGAAACAGCCCCGATTTGGTTATAACCCAAGTATACTTTGTTCCTAAGTCTAAAAAGGTGAGGTTTTAGCCTATATAAGGGCCTTAAACCCTCACATATCTCTCCCATCCGAATTTGCTAGAAACCCTAGATTGAAAGAGAGAGAAAGTGAGAGATTGTGAGAGAGTGTGGGAGAGTTTTTCCTGCCACTTGCTACGGCTGTTACACGTGCTAAATCCCGACATTCAAATCACTTTCCCGGTGATTCTAACGCACTTCTATGTAAGAAGAACCCAAACTACTTGCTGTTTTAGGATTTCTTGCGATTCGAATAGCGATGTAGCTTATGTAACTTGTGTATTAGGTCGTCTTTACGCCGTTGACGAAGCATATACATTCAAATCGAATCGATACACGTCTAGAGAAAAAGGTGAGGATTTTAGATGCTTTGATTGACTGATTTCAAAGCTTTCAATGTCATTTAATAGTAGATTAACGACGGAAACGCTGTTTGACATGTAGAACATGCTGTCCGTTTTTCATTTTGTAAACGTATGAAAAATATGAGATTTAGGGCATTTTAGGTATTTGTAGGAAATACTGTTTACATCCATACTTTGCTGAAATGATTGCCATGGCTATTTGTCGTGTTGTGATATTAGGAATGCGTGCATGATCTGTTTGGCGAAGAGATTCGCCCAAATGCGCACTTTGAGTCAACATACGCTATGTAGACTAAAGTGTGTAGGCTAAGTGTTTGTATAAATGTTTGTATTAGTATGTATTGAGTAGATGGTGTTGTGAATGAGTTTTGAGATTGAATTCTCAAGGAATATGCTGATGTAAATGATTTCCATCATGTTGGCTATATGTATTGATTTCATTATATGTATGAAATGTATGTGTTGGATGAATTGCTTGAGTTGTATGTTATAACATGTAACAACATGCTTGTATTGTTGTATTGCATTTCTATTACTCTCATATGATTACTGATGCTGATTTACAAATGCTTGGGGCAATGACCTAGTCCAGGCAATCGGTAATGGATCAAATTCGTGGTTGGCTCCTATTTGCCACGAAGGACGCGTCGATGAACGCGAGTCGTGTTTTGAGTTGGCGACAATGGTTAGGCCACACGAAGTGTTTCATGCACTTCATATCGTTCAGCTTGATATGAGCTCGTACTAGTCGAGCCCGTCAAGTAACCCGACTGGCCATTGTATGTTCACCATGTATGAGTCATAACTGCTTGAACCTAGGGTACTGAACTTACCATTAGAAACCCTGTTAACCATGGTACCTTGATCCATAAAGACTCATGAGCTTGGCATGGTGGTATGGGACACCATGGTGGAGCTGTCGGCCTACGCTGGGGCCACAAACCTCCCCGTAGTGACCAGTGAGCACCTATGACTCGTGAGCAGATTATGGTAGTTTGGGACACTATATTCTTACTGTCGACCTACACTGATTAGGTGACGAGCCCTTTGTAGTGACCGCGAGCGTATTCTGAGTCTACGGGACGCGACGACCCTTCCGTAGCGATGAGAGTACATTAGGCCTGTATTGATAAGGTGATGGGGAAGCGATGCAATGAGTGTGATCAACAGCCCTGGTAGCCCTTGCAGCGACCTACAAATATAACATCGTATGAGATTACTAGGAGTGACGACCCTAGACAGGATCTGTGTTGGGATTGATTTAAGGAAGGTACCTTAGTTTCCCAATACTGCTGAATGAAAGGATTAATAACAACTCGGTAATCATTATCCATATCGCATTGCATGTGCCTGGAAGATGTGGAGCACTGAGAAATGCAAGCATGCCGCGGGCGTAAGATGGTGCCGTATGAGGGAGTATGTCGGTAAGGGCATCCATCATGTCATCTCATGTTTGCATTAACAATAGTATCTAGGAATGTTTGATTGTCTGCTTTACTATTATCGCGTGATTGATTTGATAACATCTAATCTTTGCTCTATTATTCCACTGAGTTGATCACTCACTCCCACGTTATGGGACGGTGTTTGTAACACCACCAGACCCTGTCTTAGATGCAGGTGAAGAGGCGATTCATGACGCAGAGCCGGATTACTATGAGGACCAGGACGAGTTTTCGTATATGCAGTTCACAGATGGCTTTGCGTAGGTGGCCTGGATCGGTGGGACGGACTAGTTGGACTATTTTACGACATTTTCTTTTTGTTTATGACATGTATATGAGACTCAGAGATGTATTCATACTTTGGAGACAGTTTGAGATTATTTTGTTTTCATACAGTGATATATATATTCTTCAGTCTTCCGCTTGCATTTTATCACTAGATTTAGAGAATGAATTGTAGTTTTGGTATAATATTACACATGTGAATGCTTTAGCTCAGATAACATTGAATCGTAATCATGTTTGTTGCATAAGTGATGGTCTAGAACTCGGGAGTCGGGTTTCTACACGACCCCCGATTTTCAGGGTGTTACAAGTTGGTATCAGAGCATGATTTGGATTAAACCGGACCTGGGTTATGGACACGCGACGTACGTTGTCGCCTCTTTAACTTAGGTGGGTGTGAGAAAAGTCTAGAAACACTTATAGGATCGTAGTCTGGCCAATCGGCAATGTCCACGCAAAACGGGCGAGTCCGTATGCATCTGTGGTCGCATGAAACGACCTCGGACCACTCCTTGATTGTGTGTGGATGGGTCTAGGCCTCTCTGGACTCAATCCCAGCCGTCAAAAATAGCTAAATGCAACCATGCATCAGGTAGAGTCAGAAATGACCCGAAATGGATCGAAATGGAGTCTTGGGCCTATCCAAGCCAATGTACAATGATATGGGGTGGGACCATGTGTTTTTGGGGCCCACAGGACAGGGGGAACTAGTTCAGGGGGGTGCCCATTGCCGAATTCCACTTTGGCCAGCGATGGCATCGCCGGTTCGGCAAGGGATCGCCGACCGGTGGGCCCCACTCGGGCCATGCGTCGGGCCGACACCCTTAAATGGGTAGGGCATCCCTCCCATATGTGGGTCGACCCTTAAATCATCCCCAAAGACATACCTCCTTTATAAATAACCCTCCCAAGCTCTCCTTTCGCACGATTTTTACTGCCTCGTCTTCTAAAACTCATCTTTAAACACCCCCAATCCCATTTTTCCTTCAACCGACGCCAACCCATCCATTTGAAGCTATTCACAGTCCTCTCTCTCTCATTTCTCATCCGTGGAAGCTCTTACAACCTCCATTTATGGCTGAAAGTCAGGTGAGCTCCATTCCCACTTATTGTTCTCTTTTCCCTTTGAAAATTCAGCCTTTGGGAGATTGATTCATCCCTCTACAGTGCCTAGATTCGCTTCAATCCATTTGGACAACCGTTTCTCCCCATTTTCCTCTTTTTCTATGGCTTTTGTGGAGGCTATTTTGGCCTTTTTCTCTCTTTCCACTATCCTCTCTCTCATGGGAAAGAGGAAGACCACCACGGATGAGGCTGGGCCTAGTCGCCCTTCACCATCAAGAAAGCTGAGAGGTGGCGCCGCTAGCTCAAGCGCCGCCGCAAGTCCAAGTGCAGCTCGTGAGTTTCACACAAAGTGGGATTTGGATCCCCATGCTCACGTAGGGCGAGTACTGTTAGCAGAGTTACCTCATAGCGCTTATACTGATCGCAAGGTTCTGTTTGAAGCACATGTGGATGAGTGGCTCTTCGGTGAATTTCTGTTGTTTGAGCGCATTGAAGCTGCCAATTGGGGTCCGCTCTTTGAAGCTCGCTCTCGTGCGAACGTGAGCACCGTTCGTGCCTTCTATGTCATATTCGGGCTCCTACATTGGAGCCATTGCAGTTCAGGATTCCCTTTGATAGAGACCGGGAAGCCACGATCGATGTTCGGTTGATAGCTCGTATTCTGAAGGTGCCTCTTGGTGAAGTTCATCCCAGTGCTAAGAATCTAAAGAGTGTTCGTGAGCGAGATCGCCGCACCAGGTTCCTATGTGGTGGTTTGGTTCCGTGGCAGCGTAATAAGAGCCTCTTAGCATCCCACATGTCGCATGATTTTCGCCTGCTGCACCACATTTATATGTTCAATGTGTATCCTAGGTCGACCAACCGCAGTGAATGTACGTGTCTCATAGTCAATTTCTTGTATCAAGTGGGTCAGGGAGAGAATGTATGCATGGCCACCTTTGTGTTGTGACAGATCGTCCTCGTAGCAAAGTCGAGAAGAACGTCTGAGTCACTTCCTTTTGGCCAGCTCATATGTAAGATTGTGCTTGAGTTTGCTTACAGACTTGGGTCAGAGTTTCCTGTACCGATCCACTTCATCGATGAGACTACCATGAACAAGATGAAGATCGAGCCTCCGCAGCATGAGGCTCAGCTCGATGATGATAGCGAGGGCGATTATGATAGTGAAGATGATGCTAGTGAAGAAGAAGCTGGGGCAGAAATAGAGGAAGAAGCCCAGGAAGAAGAAGAAGAGGAGGCTCAGGATACTGATGAGAGCCCTCCTACTACGACTCGGGCTACTGGGGATGCTCACATAGCCCGACTTGAGGAGAGTCAGGTTGCCTTGCGATGGGAAGTCCAAGAACTTCGGGCCGAGGTGAAACAAGATCTCGATGATACCAAGGCCATCATAAAGAGGAAATTTGGTAAGGTGACTCGCACCTTAAAGGCTATCTTGTGTTGTCTACAGGATAAGGGTGCTCCTCCTCCATCGCCGGACTCGGATTAGTGATGAGATTTTAGATGTTTGTTGGTTGTAGTTAGGTCACTTTCTGCTTTATGTGTGTAAGCCTGTGAAGGCTAGTAGTTTGCTTATGTTGGTATTGTAGCTCGGACTGGCTTAGTTTTCATGTGTTTCTTGTCATGATGCATGTAAGGATATATCTCTTGTATTGTGACAATTTTGATTTAATAAAATACATGGAGTTTATTTATCTTGTTATGTGAATGATTGTGTGGTGGTGTGTTTGTGCTATTGTTGTAACTGACGAGGTTGTGCCCTATTTTGAATATAGGGAATGCTTCCTAAGGCTACTAGGAGCACGGAACGACTTACTTTGGGAGAGCCTATGGATCGGGTTCCTCTCCAGACTGATGTTCATACGGACCATGCTGTGGGCCCGATTCCTGAGACTGCGCCCGAGTCTCAACCCTCTACAGGTCCTACGATTGGACCGCCGCCTTTCGCACCGCCTGTCAGAGAGCAGTATCGTGCGTCCTCTTCGACGCAGTATGTGCCACAGCATGCTCCACCTCCTGATAGGTTTGAGCAGTTGAT
Source organism: Magnolia kwangsiensis (assembly GCA_037074715.1). Lineage (NCBI taxonomy): Eukaryota > Viridiplantae > Streptophyta > Magnoliopsida > Magnoliales > Magnoliaceae > Magnolia > Magnolia kwangsiensis. Next base: position 84,022,703 of record CM073578.1, read on the forward strand.
GGCCATGATGCATCAGTAGCACCAATAGCTCTTAACTACGATAGTAGGGGCCTTAGCCCAGGGTGGGAGTGCGACTCCACCTACACCATTTGTGCATCCAGCTGAGGATGATGGTACTTCGACTCAGGATGAGGGCATGGCTCATCCTGCACCATCTGCTTACCCTACGGGGCACAATGCTGATACACGGGGCCTACTCGAGCGATTCCATCGCCTGCGGCCTCCTACCTTTACGGGTTCTCATAGACCTGAGGAGGCCGAGTATTGGCTCGACCGTGTGTCGAAGATTCTGAGGATGTTACACTGCTTGGAGTCTGAGCAGGTTGAGTTGGCTACGTTCTTGTTCGAGCTGGAGGCCAGTCTATGGTGGGATAGTGTGTTGCGTACTATTGCAGTCGACTACATCTGGACTTGGGCAGCGTTCGAGTTCTGTTTCCATGAGAAATACTATCCCTAGACTTACAGGCACAAGCAGGAGAATGAGTTTCTACGCCTCAGGCAGGGAGGCATGACCGTTATAGAGTATGAGCATTGGTTTACTGAGTTGGGCAGATACGTCTCGACTATACTTGCAGACGAGCAGATGCGCATACGACGATTCTCTGAGGGCTTGCGACCGGACAAACGGTCGAAGATGTGTTGTGTCAGCATTCTCTCTTACGCAGAGTTGATACATATATCCATGAGGGCAGAGCAGGATGTGGATCGACTTACGCGATCTCGTAGCCTTATTGTTCCTAGGCCACGACCGGATATGCAGGACATGCCATTTGCTGGCAAGAGGCCTCGTATCGACCCTCCTCCTAGGGCTACAGCGCCAGTACCCCCGATGAGGCGTCTTGATGTGTCATGTACTTATTCTGGGAGATCGGGTCACACAGTAGGGAGTCACTTCGCTAGAATGAGAGACAGCGAGTTTTCACAGCCGTAGAAGATCGACCGTCTATGCCCACAGGCTTTATCTGCTCCACCCCTATGGTCGGCTCCTGTGCATCCTTCCTTCTGACCTCTCGTACCTCCATTCCGGCCGCCTCAATGGCCCATAGTACCGCTGCCGAACCGTCCACAGTAGGCTCGGGTACATGCCTTAACAGCTTAGGCAGCCGAGATAGAGACTACTCAGCCCTTGGCCTTTGAGGTCACCGCTCATATTGGAGGTACTCCTATACTTGTGATGGTAGATACATGATCCATGATTTCATTGTTATCGCATTTCATAGTCAGGCGTCTTGGGCTACCGACTATTCGAATGGATGGAGTGCAAGTCCTTACAGCTCACGGGACTTTTTCTGATGCCACCCTGATGTGTGAGGGTTGCTTGGTGGACTAGGAGGAAGGACGATGATTCTTGATCTTGTCGTCGAACCCTCTCTTGTTTATCTCGACATCATTCTTGGCATGGATTGGTTAACTATAGGGAGGGCCGAGATTGACTGCGAGACCCGTATGGTGACGGTATATGAGCCAGAGGGCACGCCTTTTACATTTTCAGTGCGGGTAAATCTCCCCTTCCGCATACTTAGCTACGCTTCTTTACTACGGGACACTGATGCCCCGACACTTGAGCATATGCCAGTCATCCATGATTTTGGGGATCTGTTCAGGAAGATCCCTTGTTTGCCACCTCAGCACGAGATTGATTTTACCATCGATCTGGTACCTGGTTCCATACCCGTCTCACTGCCGACGTATTGCATGGCACCGTGTGAGATGGAGGAGTTGAGGAAACAGATTGATTATCTATTGGAGGTTGGTTTCATTCGACCGAGTGTGTCTCCTTGAGAAACACCAGTTCTATTTGTGAAGAAGAAGGATGGTTCAATGCGATTATGTATTGATTATTGCAGGCTGAACCAGATTACGGTGAAGAATAAGTACCCTTTACCCAGGATAGATGACTTATTTAATCAGTTGAGAGGGGCGTAGTACTTCTCGAAGATTGATCTACAGTCAGGATATCATCAGTTACACATCAGGAATGAGGACGTGCAGAAGACAGCATTCAGGACTAGCTTTGGCCACTACGAGTTCCTTGTGATGTCGTTCGGTCTCACGAACGCACCAGCCATGTTCATGGATCTGATGAACAGGGTATTTCATCCATTCCTCTATCGATTCATCATTGTGTTCATAGACGACATTTTAGTATACTTCAGGAGTCGAGAGGAGCATGAGGAGCACTTGCGATTGGTCCTGGATACACTCAGGCAGCATCAGTTGTTCGCGCAGTATAAGAAGTGCTACTTCTGGAAGCAGGAAGTGAAGTTCCTGGGACATGTGGTGTCCAATGATGGGATGGCAGTTGACCTGTCTAAGGTAGCTATAGTTCAGGACTGGGAGCACCTGGTTCTGTCACTGAGGTGAGGAGTTTCTTGGGTCTTGCTGGCTATTATAGACATTTCATTCGAGATTTCTCGAAGATCGCCAAACCTTTATCTCAGTTGACACGGAAGGATGTGAAGTTCTCCTGGAATGACAAGGCAGAGTCAGCTTTTCAGGAGCTGAAGGACAGGCTTACGTCCGCCCCTGTACTAGTATTGCCAGAGCAAGGGGTTAGATACACGATATATACTGACGTGTCTAGCGTTGGTCTGGGTTGTGTCCTTATGCAGAAGGACAGGGTAATTTCGTATGCATCGAGACAATTAAGGAAGCACGAGGAGAATTACCCTACACACGACCTGGAGTTGGCAGCCCTCATATTCGCACTGAGACTCTGGAGACATTACCTCTATGGAGAGGAGTTCGAGCTCTTTTACGATCACAAGAGCCTCAAGTACATATTCACGCAGCGAGACTTGAATATGAGGCAGCGATGATGGATGGAGACTTTGAAAGACTTTAACTTCGAAGTTTCCTACCATCCTGGCAAGGCGAATCTTGTGGCTGACGCATTGAGCCGCAAGAAGGCGATAGAGTTTTTCGCTCCGTTGATGGTTGCTGAGTGGGACATGGTTGAGTTTTTGCGAGACATTGAGCAAAAACTCACTGTGGAGGAGCCCTTCGAGTTCATCGCCCATGTGCAGGTGCGATCTCAGATCGATGACCGGGTCATCGAGGCGTAACGGGATGATACGCATCTTACTGAGCTTCGAGAGCAGGCCAGTGATGATGCAGACGCTAAGTGACGAGTTGACACAGATGGGGGCTTATGTTACCGTGGCCGCCTATGCCTTCCAGATGTCCTTGACTTGAGACGAGAGATTCTCGAGGCTGCGCACAGTACTAGTATTACAATGCATCCGGGCAGTACCAAGATGTATCGTGACATGAAGAGGACTTATTGGTGGGAGGGTATGAAGACTCACATCACAGAGTTCGTGTCCCGTTGTCTCACTTGCCAGCAGGTGAAGGCAGAGCATCGCCGACCACTTAGACTCCTTCAGCTTATTCCTATAGCTGAGTGGAAGTGGGACTTCATTTCCATGGATTTTATCTCAGGGCTGCCGAAGAAGAGGAAGGGACACGATTCTATTTGGGTGATCTTCGACCGTCTGAGAAAGTCGACGCACTTCCTACCGATCAGAGTTACGAACTCTGCAGACGAGCTTTCCAGGCTGTATATCAGAGAGATCGTGCGTTTGCATGGAGTTCCTTTAGAGATCGTGTCGGACAGAGACATGCGTTTTACTTCTATTTTCTGGACTCGCATTCAGGAGGCTATGGGTGTGAAGTTGAAAGTTTAGTACTACCTTCAACCACAGACAAACGGACAGACAGAGCGGGTGAACCAGATTCTAGAGGACATGTTGCGGGCTTGTGCATTGGACTTCAAGGACAGTTGGGATGACTGTCTTGCATATGCGGAGTTCGTATACAACAACAGTTTTCAGGTGAGTATCGGTATGGCACCTTACGAGGCGTTGTATGGGCGACCTTGTCGAGCACCACATTTCTGGGCAGAGGTCGGTGAGCACAGATTGATTGGCCCAGAGTTAGTGCAGGTGACATCGGAGAAGATTGATATCATTAGACACTGGCTTCTCACAGCGCAGAGTAGACAGAAGAATTATGCCGATACGAGACGGCGCCTGCTAGAGTTCGCGGTTAGGGATCATGTATTTTTGCGCGTTTCCCCTATGAAGGGAGTCCTTCGGTTCGGGAAGAAGGGAAAACTAGCACCGTGATTTATTGGTCCATTTCAGATTCTCGACCGTGTGGGTGCAGTGACTTATCGTCTGGCTTTGCCTGCACCTCTCGTGAGCGTTCACAACGTATTTCATGTTTCTATGCTGAAGAAATACGTTTCTGATCCTTCCCATATCATCAGATGGGAGCAGATGCAGTTAGGAGAGGATGTTACATATATCCTGTGACTGACGCGTATACTAGACAGGAAGGAGCAGGTACTGCGTAGCAAGGTCATCCCCCTTGTGAAGGTGTTGTGGACGCATCACTCTGAGGAAGAGGCTACCTGGGAGACAGAAGACGAGATGAGAAAGAACTACCCACAGCTTCTTGAGGAGTATGAAAAGGTACAAATTTTGAGGATGAAATTTTTGTTAAAGGGGGTAGATTGTAACGTCTCGAAAAAATTCGTACACGGACTCGAGTACCAACTCGACCAGAAATCACGTAAGATTAATTCCTTTAGAAATTAAGCATTAGTTAGCTAGCGCTACGCTAGAGTAGCTGTGAAATTGTCCCTGAACACTTTAAATATGTTCTGCAAGACCTAAAACTTGTAAAATCAATGACGCTATAATACTCTGAAACCCAGGATCAAACTCTAAACCCGTTTGCTCTCAGGAACCTTTTGAAACTTTGTATTGGATCTAGACCGCACGTCGAAAGTCCGATGTATACAATCTTAGACCGTTATGACCACTTAGCAGGACTTGACAATCATTTCGAAAATCAAGCCCAACCGACGTTCAGAGGCTATTTCATTGAGCCTGGAGTGAAGAGAGTGAGAAATGGGTTAAGATTTGAAATTTTAATTCAAATCTGGCACGGGTCTTTGTGCGTTATTATTAAGCGTTTTGACAGTTAGAATTCAGCCAAATTTCACCCTTGAATCAGAAAAATTTTCTCTTTCATATCATGAGACTTGTAGACCTGATTTAGGTACGATGACCGCTGAACTGAAACTGGACCGCCACGTGTGATCTGGGAACTCTACCGGACTGAAAACTTGGTGTGAGCAACATCCAGTAACCATGAGCTTAAGTCCGATCGCGTTCGGCCAGGGGACCTCTCGAAACGCTCTTTTGGATCGAAACAGCCCCGATTTGGTTATAACCCAAGTACACTTTGTTCCTAAGTCTAAAAAGGTGAGGTTTTAGCCTATATAAGGGCCTTAAACCCTCACATATCTCTCCCATCCGAATTTGCTAGAAACCCTAGATTGAAAGAGAGAGAAAGTGAGAGATTGTGAGAGAGTGTGGGAGAGTTTTTCTGCCACTTGCTACGACTGTTACACGTGCTAAATCCTGGCATTCAAATCACTTTCCCGGTGATTCTAACGCACTTCTAGGTAAGAAGAACCCTAACTACTTGCTGTTTTAGGATTTCTTGCGATTCGAATAGCAATGTAGCTTATGTAACTTGTGTATTAGGTCGCCTTTACGCCGTTGACGAAGCGTATACGTTCAAATCGAATCGATACACGTCTAGGGCAAAAGTTGAGGATTTTAGATGCTTTGATTGACTGATTTCAAAGCTTTCAATGTCGTTTAATAGTAGATTAACGACGGCAACGCCGTTTGACATGCAGAACATGCTGTCCATTTTCCGTTTCGTAAATGTATGGAAAATATGAGATTTAGGGCATTTTAGGTATTTGTAGGAAATACTGTTTACATCCATATATTTGCTGAAATGATTGTCATGGCTATTTGTCATGTTGTGATATTAGGAATGCGTGCATGATCTGTTTGGCGATGAGATTCTCCCAAATGCGCACTTTGAGTCAACACACGCTATGTAGACTAAAGTGCGTAGGCTAAGTGTTTGTATAAATGTTTTTATTAGTATGTATTGAGTAGATGGTGTTGTGAATGAGTTTTCAGATTGAATTCTCAAGGAATATGCTGATGTAAATGATTTTCATCATGTTGGCTATATGTATTGATTTCATTATATGTATGAAATGCATGTGTTGGATGAATTGCTTGAGTTGTATGTTATAACATGTAACAACATGCTTGTATTGTTGTATTGCATTTCTATTACTCTCATATGATTACTGATGCTGATTTACAAATGCTTGGGGCTATGACCTAGTCCAGGCAGTCGGTAATGGATCAAATTCGTGGTTGGCTCCTATTTTTCACGAAGGACGCGTCGATGAACGCGAGTCCTATTTTGAGTTGACGGCAGTGGTTAGGCGACACGAAGTGTTTCATGCACTTCTTATCGTTCAGCTTGATATGCGCTCGTACTAGTCGAGCCCGTCAAGTAACCCGACTGGCCATTATATGTTCACCCTGTATGAGTCATAACTGCTTGAACCTAGGGTACTGAACTTACCATTGGAAACCCTGTTAACCATGGTACCTTGATCCATAAAGACTCATGAGCCGGGCATGGTGGTATGGGACACCGTGGTCGAGCTGTCGGCCTACGCTGGGGCCACAAACCTCCCCGTAGTGACCAGTGAGCACTTATGACTCGTGAGCAGATTATGGTGGTATGAGATGCGATATTCTTACTGTCGGCCTACACTGATCAGGTGATGAGCCCTTTGTAGTGACCGGAGTCTATGGGAGACGACCTCCCTTCCGTAGCGATGAAAGTATATTAGGCCTGTATTGATAAGGTGATGGGGGAGCGGTGCAACGAGTACGAGAAACACTGACAACCCTTGCAGCGACCTACAATATAACATCATATGAGATTACTAGGAGTGACGACCCTAGACAGGATCTGTGTTGGGATTAATTTAAGGAAGGTACCTTAGTTTCCCAATACTGCTGAATGAAAGGACTAATAACAACTCGGTAATCATTATCCATATCGCATTAGATGTGCCTGGAAGATGTGGAGCACTAAGGAATGCAAGCATGCCGCAGGCGTAAGATGGTGCTGTATGAGGGAGTATGTCGGTGAGGATATCCATCATGTCATCTCATGCTTGCATTAACAACAGTATCTAGGAATGTTTGATTGTCTGCTTTACTATTATCGCGTGATTGATTTGATAACATGTTAATCTTTGCTCTATTATTCCACTGAGTTGATTACTCACTCCCACGTTACAGGATGGTGTTTGCAACACCACCAGACCCTGTCTTATATGCAGGTGACGAGGCGATTCATGACGCAGAGTCGGATTACTACGAGGACTAGGACGAGTTTTCGTATATGCAGTTCGCAGATGGCTTTGCGTAGGTGGCCTGGATCAACGGGATGAACTAGTTGGACTATTTTACAACATTTTCTTTTTATTTATGACATGTATATGAGACTCAGAGATGTATTCATACTTTGGAGACTGTTTGAGATTATTTTGTTTTCATACAGTGATATATATATTCTTCAGTCTTTCTCTTACGTTTTATCACTGGATCTGGAGTATGAATTGCATTTTTGGTATAATCTTACTCATGTGAATGCTTTAGCTCAGACAACATTGAATCATAATCATATTTGTTGCATAAGTGATGGTCTGGAACTCGGGAGTCGGGTTTCTACACGATCCCCAATTTTCAGGGTGTTACATAAGACATATGTGATTAGGCCCATTTGATGCACATAAAGCTCATGTGATTGGGATCATTTTTAATGCATTCTAAGGCCCGTGGGTGATGGCCCATTGCAAAGTGCCTAAGGCCCATTGGTGAGGCTCATTAAGGTGGCCCACTTGATGAATATAAGGCCCATATGATACGGTCTAATTGATGTACTTAAGGCCTAATTGGGTGCAATTAGGTCCATTCCAATGCATAATCCCTCCATTGCATATAATGATGCCTTGGGAACAATGATGGTTATATGCCCACATTGTAAGGATGACGTCGGTTAAATGTCCGCATTGTCACTCTCCCTAAGGCCCACTAATAGGCCATACTTGTAGGTCATCTAGGCCCATCTCCGTTATACACAAAGCCCATCTCTATATACATGTTTAGTATAGATCCATGATCCATTATCATATGCATCATATGTATGACTGATATGTGAAGTGACTGATCATAGAATATGCCTTTGGGTGAACTGTTTATGGGCTCCCTAATAGGAGGAGTTGCCCTACATGAGCTCATGGTACACGTAGGACTGTTGCATGACTGGTAGTGTGACTCATACACTTGCATTGTGTGATTGTAGTTACTGTATGCCCTAGTGACATTAGGTAATAGCCTCCATAGGTACATCGTAGATGGCTGGATTGGATACCGAAAATGTTTGGTTCTACCATATGGGTGTCATAGATGTCCCTGGGTGAAAATTCCTAAAACCGATGGTACCAGAGGATGACTCCAACATCGAGACCGAGTGGATACATGAGTATATGAGGGCCGTATACCAGTAGGCCGCGTCTTCCACTGTGTCGTGGTCGGTTGGAAAGGGGTGTGACATTACCCGCCTAAGTGAGGGGGCAACTTTTAGGTTGAGTTTGACCAACTTGAGGAATCGGTCCGCTACTGACGAGCCGGGCCCGATATTGGCAGGTGAATAGTGAGGTCTCTTTCTCTCTCCCAGTTGTGCGTTCGGATAGGGATGGCAGGCTGACTTGAGTGTACTAGACCCCGGTGATTATCCAGACTGAGAACTGTACTGACTTGATGCTCTAATGAGGAGCTGTATTGATATATGGATGAGGATTGACATGCTTGACTTACATTTTGCACCGCATAGCCTTGGTACGGATGATTGCATTCATGTATTCATCAGCATAATTTCACATTACTCTGACCTTGCATACTGAGCATGCTTATATTGCGCAAACACTTACACCAACCTTTAAGCTTTTTATAAGCTTATGCATGATTGATGCGTGCAGGTGACGTCAGGACACAGCTGTAGTATAGTAGTAGCAGGAGCGTGCAGCCGAGCTTTTAGAGTTTTTCGTATTTATATTATCTTATATTTTCCTTCAGACGCAATGTACTCAAAAGTTTTTGATCATAGTGGATTTTGTGATGGTGTTCTAGTGGTTATTATTCGTGGGTTATGCTTATATTATGCTCATTACGAATCAAATGGATATTAGAAATCCTCCTTGTAGCATCCCAGGATCGGAACCTGGTATATGGGTGCCGGGAGTAAAAAATGGGGTACTATGGAGGCTGTCAGCGCAGATTTGGCGATCGAAAATTTTATGAGCCCGATTTTTGAGTTTGGGGGATGATAGAAGTTGGTATCAGAGCATAACTTGGGAATAACTGAGAACAACATCACATGTTTGCTATGAGTTTAGGACAATTAGGTTCCAAGTGCGAAACCTTACGATTTAGATCCCCAATGTGCGATTCTTAAGATTGATTGGTGTTATTGTTCTTTTCTATAGGACATGCCGCCCAGGAGAGCGACCCGAGCTCACCCTGATCCACCACCTGAGGCTCCAGCTCTACCACCCGTGCCTCCCATTCCACCGCCAGAGATCCCTGCTCCCTTGCCTGAGGATGACATTCCTCCACCTGAGGCCGATGCGGAGCTGACTGTACCTGTGAGTGCTTCTCAGTTACAACAAATGTTACAGGCTGTGATAGCCACACTCCAAGGATAGGGCAGGCACCCAGTTGTTTCACCAGCTTAGGCAGAGCAGGAGCGCGCTAGCTCCCTTCTTTGTGAGTTCAGACAGCTCGATCCTCAGCATTTTCAGGGCGAGCCAGATCCAACAGCAGCTGAGAGGTGGCTCTCCAATGTGGAGAAGATTTTTAATACTATGTCATATACGACCGAGCAGCGAGTCCGGTTAGCAGTATTCCTTCTCCAGGGTGAGACAGAGCACTGGTAGACCTCTGTTACCCGTGTTGCAGGGCCGGAGTATGTCTGGACATGGGAGGATTTCATTGATCAATTTGAAGAGCAGTACTTCCCTGACCACATTCGACGTCAGAGAGCACTGCAGTTCGAGACTCTGGTGCAGGGGGACATGACCGCGGCATAGTACGCGGCCCGTTTCATGGTGCTATTGAGGTTTGCGCCATATATGGTTGATGATGAGGGGCGAAAGGCTCGCCATTTCGAGAACGACTTACATTAAGGTCTTCAAGGCCGTGTCATTGGGCATGAGCTCCCGACTTTTCATGCAGTAGTGCGGAGGGCTCAGATTTATGAGACTGAGTGGGCTGGCACTCAGGCCGACCGAGATCAGAGGAGGGGTCAGAAGAGGTAGGCCCCCTCCAGTAGCTCACAGTAGCATCGACTACCACAGAGGTACAGGAGTCATCCATCCGCCAGAGCACTAGTAGAACCGTTGGCACCCCTAGTGGCACCACCTCAGAGATAGCTTTTTGACACCTGTTATGGATGCGGTGGGATAGGGCACCATAGGTGGGAGTGTCCCCGACCTTGATAGCAGCAACCGAGAGCACCACAGCAGCCTCCACAGCAGCCGAGAACACCACAACAGCCTCGACAGCAGCAGTGACAGCAGATCCCACCACCGAGGCCCCCTCAGCAGCAGCATCAACACCAGCCTCTGAGACAGCAGCCGAGGCAGCAGTTTTGAGCACCTCAGCGACATCAGCAGAAGAACCCTCCAAGGGGACAGGCACCTCCTCAGCTAGCTCAGGCTAGATTCTATGCGGCTCAGTAGGACCCGCAGTCATCTGGAGGAGTCGTAGAGGGTATGCTTCCAGTCTCTTCATGCATCGCACATGTACTTTTTGATTCCAGTGCTTCGCACTCATTTATGTCTGAGGATTTCTGCCGATCGAATGGATTACCGACAGAGTTTGATAATGAGGGATTGACTGTATTGACGCCCTTAGGGAAGACCTCAGTATTGGGCTATTTTTGTTTGTCTTGCCCTATTCTGGTTGGTGATATCTTTTTACCTGCTGACTTGTATGTGCTGCCGATGTCTGACTTCGATGTTATTTTGGGCATGGATTGGCTTGCTGAGTACTATGCCATCTTGGATTGTTCCGCGAGGACAGTCACGTTCTGCATAACAGGCTTGTCACAGTTCCAGTTTGTCATCGAGCCCAGAAGAGAGTCGTTGTCATGCTTAATGTCCTGCGCCGTTGAGGAGCCTGTCGTCGCTTGTATTGATCAGTTGACGGTTGTCTGTGACTTCCCCGTCGTGTTCCAGGAGATTCCAGGATTGCCGCCGTGCTGACATATTGAATTCCAGATTGATCTTGTGCCTGGTACCGCGCTTATCTCGAAGGCCCCGTATCGTATGACACCGATGGAGTTGTGTGAGCTGTAACGACAGTTGGACGAGTTGCGTGAGTTGGGATTTATTCGTCCAAGCAGTTCACCTTGGGGAGCGCTGGTACTCTTCGTCAGGAAGAAGGATGACTCGTTGAGGCTCTGCGTAGACTACCGCGAGCTCAATCGGGTCACGATTAAGAACTAGTACTCGCTCTTGAGGATAAATGATTTGTTTGACCAGCTACAGGGTGCACAGTTCTTTTCGAAGATTGACCTACGTTCCAGTTATCATCAGATTCGTGTCCGAGAGGAGGACATCCCAAAGATAGCTTTCAGGATGCGTTATGGTCATTTTGAGTTTCAGGTCATGTCTTTCGAACTGACCAATGCACCCGCGGTCTTCATGCAATTGATGAACGAGAACTTTCGTCCGTATCTTGATCAGTTTTTTATGGTCTTCATCGACGACATTATGATATATTCGAGGACCCGTGAGGACCACAGGGAGCATCTGGAGATTGCATTACAAACCCTTCGTGCTCACCATCTATATGTGAAGCTGGAGAAGTGTGAGTTTTGGCAGGAGGAGGTGAGATTCCTCGGTCACGTGGTGATGAGGGAGGGTGTCGCAATGGACCCCTCGAAGGTTGAGGCAGTGCGTCAGTGGGGCCAGCCCATGACTTCGTCTGAGATCCGCAGTTTCCTTGGCTTGGCAGACTATTATCAATGTTTCATTGAGGGCTTCTCCCATATTGTTGCCCCGATGACCAGGTTGACTCGGAAGGGCGTAGACTTTGTTTGGACTGATGCATGTGAGCGGGCATTCGTGGAGCTGAATGACCGTCTGACGTCCGCTCCTGTTCTCACTCTTCCCTCTGGGAGTGATGGATTTGTTGTATTTACTGATGCATCACGTATTGGATTGGGTGTTGTCTTGATGCAGCACGGCAGACCTATAGCCTTCGCGTCTCGTCAGCTCAAGGTCCATGAGCTGAACTACCCCACGCATGATTTGGAGCTAGCAGCTGTTGTCTTCGCATTGAAGGTGTGGAGGCACTATCTCTATGGGGTTAGGTTCGAGCTCTTCTCCAACCATAAGAGCTTGAGGTATCTATTCTCTCAATCTGAGCTGAACATGAGATAGAGATGCTGGATGGAGCTTCTGAAAGACTATGATTTTGACCTCCAGTACCACCTAGGTAAGGCGATCGTGATGACAGATGCCCTTAGCCATCAGCCACGAGGCCTAGTGGCACATATGATGATTCAGGAGTGGAGGATGCTCGAGGATATAGCATAGTACGACTTCGATTTTGGTCTGCAGTTTTCTATCGTTCAGCTATCGAGCCTGTCGATTCAACCGTCTCTTGTCGTTAGGGTGATCGAGGCTCAGTAGACAGATGAGTCATTACAAGATTACCGAGCAGAGGCAGCATCTGAGAGGCAGACAGATTGGCAGATTGGTTCTGATGGTGGACTTCGCTTCAAAGGCCAATTATGTGTCCCGGATATTCCTGAGTTGCGTAGAGATCTTATGACTGAGGCACATCGATCGCAGTTTTCTATCCACCCTGATTCGACGAAGATGTATCAGGATATGAGGAGACAGTATTTTTGGGCAGGGATGAAGCGCCAGATCGCCAGTTTTGTGGTCGAGTGTGACACATGCCAGTGTGTCAAGGTTGATCATCAGAGACTGCCTGGTTTGTTGCAGCCGTTGAACGTCCTGATGTGGAAGTGGGAGCACGTATCTACCGATTTTGTCATGGGTTTGCGGAGGACTCAGCACGGTCATGACGCTGTCTGGGTTGTCGTGGACCGTCTGATGAAGTCGGCACATTTTCTTGCGATCCGTGAGACTTGACATACAGACCGACTAGCCAGGTTATTTATTGAGGAGATAGTGAGACTGCATGGTGTTCCAGTATCGATCGTTTCTGACCGAGACCCGAGGTTTACGTCTCAGTTTTGGAGGAGCTTTCAGAGAGCTATGGGTACTGATTTGCAGCTCAGTACCACGTATCATCCACAGACCGATGGCCAGACCGAGAGGGTCAATCAAATACTTGAGGATATGCTTCGGGCCTGCGTAATTGATTTTGAGGGTAGCTGGGATGAGCATCTGTGATTGGCTAAGTTCATGTACAATAACAGCTACCAGGCGACCATTGGCATGACATCTTTTGAGGTATTGTATGGCAGACCGTGTAGATCTCTGAGTTGTTGGACCGAGGTTGGGGAGCGATGTCTCCTAGGTCCAGAGCTTGTGTAAGAGACATCAGAGGCTATTAATATCATCAGGCAGAGGATGCGCACAGCTCAGAGCCGGCAGAAGAGTTTTGCTGATAGCCAGCGTCGTCCCTTAGAGTTCGATGTAGGGGACAGTGTATCTCAAGGTCTCGCCTATGAAGGGCATAGTGTGATTTGGAGTGAAGGGCAAGCTTGCCCCGAGATTTATATGACCTTTTGAGATCACTGGACGTGTTGGCGCCGTGGCCTACCGGCTTGCCTTACCATCTAAGTTGTCTGGCGTCCACAACGTTTTCCACGTCTCTATGTTGAGGAAGTGTGGGTCAAATGTAGTTCCTGTTATTGATTGGCAGCCGTCAGTGGTTCGTGAGGATGCTTCTTAAATTGAGCAGCCAATTCGTATCCTTGATCGCAAGGAGCAGGTCCTCCGGACTAAGGTCATCCCCTTGGTGAAGGTTCAGTAGGGTCATCATTCTGTTGATGAGGCGTCTTGTGAGCGTAAGGCTGAGATTTGAGAGCGCTATCCCCATCTCTTTGATGATTGATCATACATTGTATCTTGTATACGGTCTCCAATTTTATATGACGATACCTTATTTTCCCTTCTATTATGAGTTATGTTTTCTTGCGATGACTGTGCAAATTTTAAGGATGAAATTTTTATTTGGAGGGGAGAGTTATAAGACCCATGTCCTAGTCTGTACCGTTCCATTGACTCCGCGGTCCTTTCGGTCGAAATTCAGAAATCCTCGACCCGTTTCTGACATTTACACGCGATCCTAACCCGAGACCTATATGCCAAAGTCGACTAAAATCGAAACATGTACCTTAGCGACCGCGCCGTCGCCGCGTTCTAACGCCGTGACTCACTCACCGACCCGATACCCAGGGTAGAAGATGTAGGCCGCGTTCAATTCAAAGAAAACACCGCGTGTTGCGAACTATGAGGGAATCTCTATGAGATGTCCCATCAATCAAGTACACATCACACATCAAGTCTAGTACAACTAACCCATGCCATGCCCATACCTATCTCTTACACAAGCAATCCAAAGTCAACTTTTACATCACTTCCATCACTCCACCCAACCACCACATCACCCCATCACCTCTTATCAACCCATCACTTCTCTCTCTCTCTCTCATTTCTCAAAAAAAAAAAAATCTCTCCCAAGTAAAAATCCATACGTCCAAGCTCTCTC